>OX383936.1:0-10000000 GCA_947532085.1 Elegia similella
CTCAAATTTGGTCATTTTTACAGCTGTTTTTAGCTCCTAACATATATATCTTCTACTTTTTTCTACCTGGTACTGGTATTTCATCTTCCTCTAGCCGCCCCGCGTCGATTTGTACCGTTTCCGCCGCAAACCGGCAAAAGATCTGCTTTCCAGGCCTCCTGTAGTAATTTCAAAGCTTCAAAAATCAACATTTTGTTCGATCACCAAAAATTTTCTCTTGAAAGTAGTTCAGTTTACATTTGTTTTCAGTGCCTCCCGTCACGCCGCGTCGTTTGACGTATCATTTATCAAAATCGGCTCAGTAGTTTCTGAATTATTAAGGATTTTCTGATATTTAGGTATCAAAAAGTCTACCTAAGGCGAGTTTACGTAAATCGATTTCAAATTTTGTGTTCGCGAATCTTAATCTGTTTTAGCTGCCGCGTATATATCCATTAGCTTACCCCAAAATAATAGTATTTCAATAGAAAGAACCTACCTTCACCTGTAAAATCACCTAATACTTACCCATTTGCATATACCTCAAATTTGGTCATTTTTACAGCTGTTTTTAGCTCCTAACATATATATCTTCTACTTTTTTCTACCTGGTACTGGTATTTCATCTTCCTCTAGCCGCCCCGCGTCGATTTGTACCGTTTCCGCCGCAAACCGGCAAAAGATCTGCTTTCCAGGCCTCCTGTAGTAATTTCAAAGCTTCAAAAATCAACATTTTGTTCGATCACCAAAAATTTTCTCTTGAAAGTAGTTCAGTTTACATTTGTTTTCAGTGCCTCCCGTCACGCCGCGTCGTTTGACGTATCATTTATCAAAATCGGCTCAGTAGTTTCTGAATTATTAAGGATTTTCTGATATTTAGGTATCAAAAAGTCTACCTAAGGCGAGTTTACGTAAATCGATTTCAAATTTTGTGTTCGCGAATCTTAATCTGTTTTAGCTGCCGCGTATATATCCATTAGCTTACCCCAAAATAATAGTATTTCAATAGAAAGAACCTACCTTCACCTGTAAAATCACCTAATACTTACCCATTTGCATATACCTCAAATTTGGTCATTTTTACAGCTGTTTTTAGCTCCTAACATATATATCTTCTACTTTTTTCTACCTGGTACTGGTATTTCATCTTCCTCTAGCCGCCCCGCGTCGATTTGTACCGTTTCCGCCGCAAACCGGCAAAAGATCTGCTTTCCAGGCCTCCTGTAGTAATTTCAAAGTTTCAAAAATCAACATTTTGTTCGATCACCAAAAATTTTCTCTTGAAAGTAGTTCAGTTTACATTTGTTTTCAGTGCCTCCCGTCACGCCGCGTCGTTTGACGTATCATTTATCAAAATCGGCTCAGTAGTTTCTGAATTATTAAGGATTTTCTGATATTTAGGTATCAAAAAGTCTACCTAAGGCGAGTTTACGTAAATCGATTTCAAATTTTGTGTTCGCGAATCTTAATCTGTTTTAGCTGCCGCGTATATATCCATTAGCTTACCCCAAAATAATAGTATTTCAATAGAAAGAACCTACCTTCACCTGTAAAATCACCTAATACTTACCCATTTGCATATACCTCAAATTTGGTCATTTTTACAGCTGTTTTTAGCTCCTAACATATATATCTTCTACTTTTTTCTACCTGGTACTGGTATTTCATCTTCCTCTAGCCGCCCCGCGTCGATTTGTACCGTTTCCGCCGCAAACCGGCAAAAGATCTGCTTTCCAGGCCTCCTGTAGTAATTTCAAAGCTTCAAAAATCAACATTTTGTTCGATCACCAAAAATTTTCTCTTGAAAGTAGTTCAGTTTACATTTGTTTTCAGTGCCTCCCGTCACGCCGCGTCGTTTGACGTATCATTTATCAAAATCGGCTCAGTAGTTTCTGAATTATTAAGGATTTTCTGATATTTAGGTATCAAAAAGTCTACCTAAGGCGAGTTTACGTAAATCGATTTCAAATTTTGTGTTCGCGAATCTTAATCTGTTTTAGCTGCCGCGTATATATCCATTAGCTTACCCCAAAATAATAGTATTTCAATAGAAAGAACCTACCTTCACCTGTAAAATCACCTAATACTTACCCATTTGCATATACCTCAAATTTGGTCATTTTTACAGCTGTTTTTAGCTCCTAACATATATATCTTCTACTTTTTTCTACCTGGTACTGGTATTTCATCTTCCTCTAGCCGCCCCGCGTCGATTTGTACCGTTTCCGCCGCAAACCGGCAAAAGATCTGCTTTCCAGGCCTCCTGTAGTAATTTCAAAGTTTCAAAAATCAACATTTTGTTCGATCACCAAAAATTTTCTCTTGAAAGTAGTTCAGTTTACATTTGTTTTCAGTGCCTCCCGTCACGCCGCGTCGTTTGACGTATCATTTATCAAAATCGGCTCAGTAGTTTCTGAATTATTAAGGATTTTCTGATATTTAGGTATCAAAAAGTCTACCTAAGGCGAGTTTACGTAAATCGATTTCAAATTTTGTGTTCGCGAATCTTAATCTGTTTTAGCTGCCGCGTATATATCCATTAGCTTACCCCAAAATAATAGTATTTCAATAGAAAGAACCTACCTTCACCTGTAAAATCACCTAATACTTACCCATTTGCATATACCTCAAATTTGGTCATTTTTACAGCTGTTTTTAGCTCCTAACATATATATCTTCTACTTTTTTCTACCTGGTACTGGTATTTCATCTTCCTCTAGCCGCCCCGCGTCGATTTGTACCGTTTCCGCCGCAAACCGGCAAAAGATCTGCTTTCCAGGCCTCCTGTAGTAATTTCAAAGTTTCAAAAATCAACATTTTGTTCGATCACCAAAAATTTTCTCTTGAAAGTAGTTCAGTTTACATTTGTTTTCAGTGCCTCCCGTCACGCCGCGTCGTTTGACGTATCATTTATCAAAATCGGCTCAGTAGTTTCTGAATTATTAAGGATTTTCTGATATTTAGGTATCAAAAAGTCTACCTAAGGCGAGTTTACGTAAATCGATTTCAAATTTTGTGTTCGCGAATCTTAATCTGTTTTAGCTGCCGCGTATATATCCATTAGCTTACCCCAAAATAATAGTATTTCAATAGAAAGAACCTACCTTCACCTGTAAAATCACCTAATACTTACCCATTTGCATATACCTCAAATTTGGTCATTTTTACAGCTGTTTTTAGCTCCTAACATATATATCTTCTACTTTTTTCTACCTGGTACTGGTATTTCATCTTCCTCTAGCCGCCCCGCGTCGATTTGTACCGTTTCCGCCGCAAACCGGCAAAAGATCTGCTTTCCAGGCCTCCTGTAGTAATTTCAAAGCTTCAAAAATCAACATTTTGTTCGATCACCAAAAATTTTCTCTTGAAAGTAGTTCAGTTTACATTTGTTTTCAGTGCCTCCCGTCACGCCGCGTCGTTTGACGTATCATTTATCAAAATCGGCTCAGTAGTTTCTGAATTATTAAGGATTTTCTGATATTTAGGTATCAAAAAGTCTACCTAAGGCGAGTTTACGTAAATCGATTTCAAATTTTGTGTTCGCGAATCTTAATCTGTTTTAGCTGCCGCGTATATATCCATTAGCTTACCCCAAAATAATAGTATTTCAATAGAAAGAACCTACCTTCACCTGTAAAATCACCTAATACTTACCCATTTGCATATACCTCAAATTTGGTCATTTTTACAGCTGTTTTTAGCTCCTAACATATATATCTTCTACTTTTTTCTACCTGGTACTGGTATTTCATCTTCCTCTAGCCGCCCCGCGTCGATTTGTACCGTTTCCGCCGCAAACCGGCAAAAGATCTGCTTTCCAGGCCTCCTGTAGTAATTTCAAAGCTTCAAAAATCAACATTTTGTTCGATCACCAAAAATTTTCTCTTGAAAGTAGTTCAGTTTACATTTGTTTTCAGTGCCTCCCGTCACGCCGCGTCGTTTGACGTATCATTTATCAAAATCGGCTCAGTAGTTTCTGAATTATTAAGGATTTTCTGATATTTAGGTATCAAAAAGTCTACCTAAGGCGAGTTTACGTAAATCGATTTCAAATTTTGTGTTCGCGAATCTTAATCTGTTTTAGCTGCCGCGTATATATCCATTAGCTTACCCCAAAATAATAGTATTTCAATAGAAAGAACCTACCTTCACCTGTAAAATCACCTAATACTTACCCATTTGCATATACCTCAAATTTGGTCATTTTTACAGCTGTTTTTAGCTCCTAACATATATATCTTCTACTTTTTTCTACCTGGTACTGGTATTTCATCTTCCTCTAGCCGCCCCGCGTCGATTTGTACCGTTTCCGCCGCAAACCGGCAAAAGATCTGCTTTCCAGGCCTCCTGTAGTAATTTCAAAGTTTCAAAAATCAACATTTTGTTCGATCACCAAAAATTTTCTCTTGAAAGTAGTTCAGTTTACATTTGTTTTCAGTGCCTCCCGTCACGCCGCGTCGTTTGACGTATCATTTATCAAAATCGGCTCAGTAGTTTCTGAATTATTAAGGATTTTCTGATATTTAGGTATCAAAAAGTCTACCTAAGGCGAGTTTACGTAAATCGATTTCAAATTTTGTGTTCGCGAATCTTAATCTGTTTTAGCTGCCGCGTATATATCCATTAGCTTACCCCAAAATAATAGTATTTCAATAGAAAGAACCTACCTTCACCTGTAAAATCACCTAATACTTACCCATTTGCATATACCTCAAATTTGGTCATTTTTACAGCTGTTTTTAGCTCCTAACATATATATCTTCTACTTTTTTCTACCTGGTACTGGTATTTCATCTTCCTCTAGCCGCCCCGCGTCGATTTGTACCGTTTCCGCCGCAAACCGGCAAAAGATCTGCTTTCCAGGCCTCCTGTAGTAATTTCAAAGCTTCAAAAATCAACATTTTGTTCGATCACCAAAAATTTTCTCTTGAAAGTAGTTCAGTTTACATTTGTTTTCAGTGCCTCCCGTCACGCCGCGTCGTTTGACGTATCATTTATCAAAATCGGCTCAGTAGTTTCTGAATTATTAAGGATTTTCTGATATTTAGGTATCAAAAAGTCTACCTAAGGCGAGTTTACGTAAATCGATTTCAAATTTTGTGTTCGCGAATCTTAATCTGTTTTAGCTGCCGCGTATATATCCATTAGCTTACCCCAAAATAATAGTATTTCAATAGAAAGAACCTACCTTCACCTGTAAAATCACCTAATACTTACCCATTTGCATATACCTCAAATTTGGTCATTTTTACAGCTGTTTTTAGCTCCTAACATATATATCTTCTACTTTTTTCTACCTGGTACTGGTATTTCATCTTCCTCTAGCCGCCCCGCGTCGATTTGTACCGTTTCCGCCGCAAACCGGCAAAAGATCTGCTTTCCAGGCCTCCTGTAGTAATTTCAAAGCTTCAAAAATCAACATTTTGTTCGATCACCAAAAATTTTCTCTTGAAAGTAGTTCAGTTTACATTTGTTTTCAGTGCCTCCCGTCACGCCGCGTCGTTTGACGTATCATTTATCAAAATCGGCTCAGTAGTTTCTGAATTATTAAGGATTTTCTGATATTTAGGTATCAAAAAGTCTACCTAAGGCGAGTTTACGTAAATCGATTTCAAATTTTGTGTTCGCGAATCTTAATCTGTTTTAGCTGCCGCGTATATATCCATTAGCTTACCCCAAAATAATAGTATTTCAATAGAAAGAACCTACCTTCACCTGTAAAATCACCTAATACTTACCCATTTGCATATACCTCAAATTTGGTCATTTTTACAGCTGTTTTTAGCTCCTAACATATATATCTTCTACTTTTTTCTACCTGGTACTGGTATTTCATCTTCCTCTAGCCGCCCCGCGTCGATTTGTACCGTTTCCGCCGCAAACCGGCAAAAGATCTGCTTTCCAGGCCTCCTGTAGTAATTTCAAAGTTTCAAAAATCAACATTTTGTTCGATCACCAAAAATTTTCTCTTGAAAGTAGTTCAGTTTACATTTGTTTTCAGTGCCTCCCGTCACGCCGCGTCGTTTGACGTATCATTTATCAAAATCGGCTCAGTAGTTTCTGAATTATTAAGGATTTTCTGATATTTAGGTATCAAAAAGTCTACCTAAGGCGAGTTTACGTAAATCGATTTCAAATTTTGTGTTCGCGAATCTTAATCTGTTTTAGCTGCCGCGTATATATCCATTAGCTTACCCCAAAATAATAGTATTTCAATAGAAAGAACCTACCTTCACCTGTAAAATCACCTAATACTTACCCATTTGCATATACCTCAAATTTGGTCATTTTTACAGCTGTTTTTAGCTCCTAACATATATATCTTCTACTTTTTTCTACCTGGTACTGGTATTTCATCTTCCTCTAGCCGCCCCGCGTCGATTTGTACCGTTTCCGCCGCAAACCGGCAAAAGATCTGCTTTCCAGGCCTCCTGTAGTAATTTCAAAGCTTCAAAAATCAACATTTTGTTCGATCACCAAAAATTTTCTCTTGAAAGTAGTTCAGTTTACATTTGTTTTCAGTGCCTCCCGTCACGCCGCGTCGTTTGACGTATCATTTATCAAAATCGGCTCAGTAGTTTCTGAATTATTAAGGATTTTCTGATATTTAGGTATCAAAAAGTCTACCTAAGGCGAGTTTACGTAAATCGATTTCAAATTTTGTGTTCGCGAATCTTAATCTGTTTTAGCTGCCGCGTATATATCCATTAGCTTACCCCAAAATAATAGTATTTCAATAGAAAGAACCTACCTTCACCTGTAAAATCACCTAATACTTACCCATTTGCATATACCTCAAATTTGGTCATTTTTACAGCTGTTTTTAGCTCCTAACATATATATCTTCTACTTTTTTCTACCTGGTACTGGTATTTCATCTTCCTCTAGCCGCCCCGCGTCGATTTGTACCGTTTCCGCCGCAAACCGGCAAAAGATCTGCTTTCCAGGCCTCCTGTAGTAATTTCAAAGCTTCAAAAATCAACATTTTGTTCGATCACCAAAAATTTTCTCTTGAAAGTAGTTCAGTTTACATTTGTTTTCAGTGCCTCCCGTCACGCCGCGTCGTTTGACGTATCATTTATCAAAATCGGCTCAGTAGTTTCTGAATTATTAAGGATTTTCTGATATTTAGGTATCAAAAAGTCTACCTAAGGCGAGTTTACGTAAATCGATTTCAAATTTTGTGTTCGCGAATCTTAATCTGTTTTAGCTGCCGCGTATATATCCATTAGCTTACCCCAAAATAATAGTATTTCAATAGAAAGAACCTACCTTCACCTGTAAAATCACCTAATACTTACCCATTTGCATATACCTCAAATTTGGTCATTTTTACAGCTGTTTTTAGCTCCTAACATATATATCTTCTACTTTTTTCTACCTGGTACTGGTATTTCATCTTCCTCTAGCCGCCCCGCGTCGATTTGTACCGTTTCCGCCGCAAACCGGCAAAAGATCTGCTTTCCAGGCCTCCTGTAGTAATTTCAAAGTTTCAAAAATCAACATTTTGTTCGATCACCAAAAATTTTCTCTTGAAAGTAGTTCAGTTTACATTTGTTTTCAGTGCCTCCCGTCACGCCGCGTCGTTTGACGTATCATTTATCAAAATCGGCTCAGTAGTTTCTGAATTATTAAGGATTTTCTGATATTTAGGTATCAAAAAGTCTACCTAAGGCGAGTTTACGTAAATCGATTTCAAATTTTGTGTTCGCGAATCTTAATCTGTTTTAGCTGCCGCGTATATATCCATTAGCTTACCCCAAAATAATAGTATTTCAATAGAAAGAACCTACCTTCACCTGTAAAATCACCTAATACTTACCCATTTGCATATACCTCAAATTTGGTCATTTTTACAGCTGTTTTTAGCTCCTAACATATATATCTTCTACTTTTTTCTACCTGGTACTGGTATTTCATCTTCCTCTAGCCGCCCCGCGTCGATTTGTACCGTTTCCGCCGCAAACCGGCAAAAGATCTGCTTTCCAGGCCTCCTGTAGTAATTTCAAAGCTTCAAAAATCAACATTTTGTTCGATCACCAAAAATTTTCTCTTGAAAGTAGTTCAGTTTACATTTGTTTTCAGTGCCTCCCGTCACGCCGCGTCGTTTGACGTATCATTTATCAAAATCGGCTCAGTAGTTTCTGAATTATTAAGGATTTTCTGATATTTAGGTATCAAAAAGTCTACCTAAGGCGAGTTTACGTAAATCGATTTCAAATTTTGTGTTCGCGAATCTTAATCTGTTTTAGCTGCCGCGTATATATCCATTAGCTTACCCCAAAATAATAGTATTTCAATAGAAAGAACCTACCTTCACCTGTAAAATCACCTAATACTTACCCATTTGCATATACCTCAAATTTGGTCATTTTTACAGCTGTTTTTAGCTCCTAACATATATATCTTCTACTTTTTTCTACCTGGTACTGGTATTTCATCTTCCTCTAGCCGCCCCGCGTCGATTTGTACCGTTTCCGCCGCAAACCGGCAAAAGATCTGCTTTCCAGGCCTCCTGTAGTAATTTCAAAGTTTCAAAAATCAACATTTTGTTCGATCACCAAAAATTTTCTCTTGAAAGTAGTTCAGTTTACATTTGTTTTCAGTGCCTCCCGTCACGCCGCGTCGTTTGACGTATCATTTATCAAAATCGGCTCAGTAGTTTCTGAATTATTAAGGATTTTCTGATATTTAGGTATCAAAAAGTCTACCTAAGGCGAGTTTACGTAAATCGATTTCAAATTTTGTGTTCGCGAATCTTAATCTGTTTTAGCTGCCGCGTATATATCCATTAGCTTACCCCAAAATAATAGTATTTCAATAGAAAGAACCTACCTTCACCTGTAAAATCACCTAATACTTACCCATTTGCATATACCTCAAATTTGGTCATTTTTACAGCTGTTTTTAGCTCCTAACATATATATCTTCTACTTTTTTCTACCTGGTACTGGTATTTCATCTTCCTCTAGCCGCCCCGCGTCGATTTGTACCGTTTCCGCCGCAAACCGGCAAAAGATCTGCTTTCCAGGCCTCCTGTAGTAATTTCAAAGCTTCAAAAATCAACATTTTGTTCGATCACCAAAAATTTTCTCTTGAAAGTAGTTCAGTTTACATTTGTTTTCAGTGCCTCCCGTCACGCCGCGTCGTTTGACGTATCATTTATCAAAATCGGCTCAGTAGTTTCTGAATTATTAAGGATTTTCTGATATTTAGGTATCAAAAAGTCTACCTAAGGCGAGTTTACGTAAATCGATTTCAAATTTTGTGTTCGCGAATCTTAATCTGTTTTAGCTGCCGCGTATATATCCATTAGCTTACCCCAAAATAATAGTATTTCAATAGAAAGAACCTACCTTCACCTGTAAAATCACCTAATACTTACCCATTTGCATATACCTCAAATTTGGTCATTTTTACAGCTGTTTTTAGCTCCTAACATATATATCTTCTACTTTTTTCTACCTGGTACTGGTATTTCATCTTCCTCTAGCCGCCCCGCGTCGATTTGTACCGTTTCCGCCGCAAACCGGCAAAAGATCTGCTTTCCAGGCCTCCTGTAGTAATTTCAAAGCTTCAAAAATCAACATTTTGTTCGATCACCAAAAATTTTCTCTTGAAAGTAGTTCAGTTTACATTTGTTTTCAGTGCCTCCCGTCACGCCGCGTCGTTTGACGTATCATTTATCAAAATCGGCTCAGTAGTTTCTGAATTATTAAGGATTTTCTGATATTTAGGTATCAAAAAGTCTACCTAAGGCGAGTTTACGTAAATCGATTTCAAATTTTGTGTTCGCGAATCTTAATCTGTTTTAGCTGCCGCGTATATATCCATTAGCTTACCCCAAAATAATAGTATTTCAATAGAAAGAACCTACCTTCACCTGTAAAATCACCTAATACTTACCCATTTGCATATACCTCAAATTTGGTCATTTTTACAGCTGTTTTTAGCTCCTAACATATATATCTTCTACTTTTTTCTACCTGGTACTGGTATTTCATCTTCCTCTAGCCGCCCCGCGTCGATTTGTACCGTTTCCGCCGCAAACCGGCAAAAGATCTGCTTTCCAGGCCTCCTGTAGTAATTTCAAAGTTTCAAAAATCAACATTTTGTTCGATCACCAAAAATTTTCTCTTGAAAGTAGTTCAGTTTACATTTGTTTTCAGTGCCTCCCGTCACGCCGCGTCGTTTGACGTATCATTTATCAAAATCGGCTCAGTAGTTTCTGAATTATTAAGGATTTTCTGATATTTAGGTATCAAAAAGTCTACCTAAGGCGAGTTTACGTAAATCGATTTCAAATTTTGTGTTCGCGAATCTTAATCTGTTTTAGCTGCCGCGTATATATCCATTAGCTTACCCCAAAATAATAGTATTTCAATAGAAAGAACCTACCTTCACCTGTAAAATCACCTAATACTTACCCATTTGCATATACCTCAAATTTGGTCATTTTTACAGCTGTTTTTAGCTCCTAACATATATATCTTCTACTTTTTTCTACCTGGTACTGGTATTTCATCTTCCTCTAGCCGCCCCGCGTCGATTTGTACCGTTTCCGCCGCAAACCGGCAAAAGATCTGCTTTCCAGGCCTCCTGTAGTAATTTCAAAGCTTCAAAAATCAACATTTTGTTCGATCACCAAAAATTTTCTCTTGAAAGTAGTTCAGTTTACATTTGTTTTCAGTGCCTCCCGTCACGCCGCGTCGTTTGACGTATCATTTATCAAAATCGGCTCAGTAGTTTCTGAATTATTAAGGATTTTCTGATATTTAGGTATCAAAAAGTCTACCTAAGGCGAGTTTACGTAAATCGATTTCAAATTTTGTGTTCGCGAATCTTAATCTGTTTTAGCTGCCGCGTATATATCCATTAGCTTACCCCAAAATAATAGTATTTCAATAGAAAGAACCTACCTTCACCTGTAAAATCACCTAATACTTACCCATTTGCATATACCTCAAATTTGGTCATTTTTACAGCTGTTTTTAGCTCCTAACATATATATCTTCTACTTTTTTCTACCTGGTACTGGTATTTCATCTTCCTCTAGCCGCCCCGCGTCGATTTGTACCGTTTCCGCCGCAAACCGGCAAAAGATCTGCTTTCCAGGCCTCCTGTAGTAATTTCAAAGTTTCAAAAATCAACATTTTGTTCGATCACCAAAAATTTTCTCTTGAAAGTAGTTCAGTTTACATTTGTTTTCAGTGCCTCCCGTCACGCCGCGTCGTTTGACGTATCATTTATCAAAATCGGCTCAGTAGTTTCTGAATTATTAAGGATTTTCTGATATTTAGGTATCAAAAAGTCTACCTAAGGCGAGTTTACGTAAATCGATTTCAAATTTTGTGTTCGCGAATCTTAATCTGTTTTAGCTGCCGCGTATATATCCATTAGCTTACCCCAAAATAATAGTATTTCAATAGAAAGAACCTACCTTCACCTGTAAAATCACCTAATACTTACCCATTTGCATATACCTCAAATTTGGTCATTTTTACAGCTGTTTTTAGCTCCTAACATATATATCTTCTACTTTTTTCTACCTGGTACTGGTATTTCATCTTCCTCTAGCCGCCCCGCGTCGATTTGTACCGTTTCCGCCGCAAACCGGCAAAAGATCTGCTTTCCAGGCCTCCTGTAGTAATTTCAAAGCTTCAAAAATCAACATTTTGTTCGATCACCAAAAATTTTCTCTTGAAAGTAGTTCAGTTTACATTTGTTTTCAGTGCCTCCCGTCACGCCGCGTCGTTTGACGTATCATTTATCAAAATCGGCTCAGTAGTTTCTGAATTATTAAGGATTTTCTGATATTTAGGTATCAAAAAGTCTACCTAAGGCGAGTTTACGTAAATCGATTTCAAATTTTGTGTTCGCGAATCTTAATCTGTTTTAGCTGCCGCGTATATATCCATTAGCTTACCCCAAAATAATAGTATTTCAATAGAAAGAACCTACCTTCACCTGTAAAATCACCTAATACTTACCCATTTGCATATACCTCAAATTTGGTCATTTTTACAGCTGTTTTTAGCTCCTAACATATATATCTTCTACTTTTTTCTACCTGGTACTGGTATTTCATCTTCCTCTAGCCGCCCCGCGTCGATTTGTACCGTTTCCGCCGCAAACCGGCAAAAGATCTGCTTTCCAGGCCTCCTGTAGTAATTTCAAAGTTTCAAAAATCAACATTTTGTTCGATCACCAAAAATTTTCTCTTGAAAGTAGTTCAGTTTACATTTGTTTTCAGTGCCTCCCGTCACGCCGCGTCGTTTGACGTATCATTTATCAAAATCGGCTCAGTAGTTTCTGAATTATTAAGGATTTTCTGATATTTAGGTATCAAAAAGTCTACCTAAGGCGAGTTTACGTAAATCGATTTCAAATTTTGTGTTCGCGAATCTTAATCTGTTTTAGCTGCCGCGTATATATCCATTAGCTTACCCCAAAATAATAGTATTTCAATAGAAAGAACCTACCTTCACCTGTAAAATCACCTAATACTTACCCATTTGCATATACCTCAAATTTGGTCATTTTTACAGCTGTTTTTAGCTCCTAACATATATATCTTCTACTTTTTTCTACCTGGTACTGGTATTTCATCTTCCTCTAGCCGCCCCGCGTCGATTTGTACCGTTTCCGCCGCAAACCGGCAAAAGATCTGCTTTCCAGGCCTCCTGTAGTAATTTCAAAGCTTCAAAAATCAACATTTTGTTCGATCACCAAAAATTTTCTCTTGAAAGTAGTTCAGTTTACATTTGTTTTCAGTGCCTCCCGTCACGCCGCGTCGTTTGACGTATCATTTATCAAAATCGGCTCAGTAGTTTCTGAATTATTAAGGATTTTCTGATATTTAGGTATCAAAAAGTCTACCTAAGGCGAGTTTACGTAAATCGATTTCAAATTTTGTGTTCGCGAATCTTAATCTGTTTTAGCTGCCGCGTATATATCCATTAGCTTACCCCAAAATAATAGTATTTCAATAGAAAGAACCTACCTTCACCTGTAAAATCACCTAATACTTACCCATTTGCATATACCTCAAATTTGGTCATTTTTACAGCTGTTTTTAGCTCCTAACATATATATCTTCTACTTTTTTCTACCTGGTACTGGTATTTCATCTTCCTCTAGCCGCCCCGCGTCGATTTGTACCGTTTCCGCCGCAAACCGGCAAAAGATCTGCTTTCCAGGCCTCCTGTAGTAATTTCAAAGCTTCAAAAATCAACATTTTGTTCGATCACCAAAAATTTTCTCTTGAAAGTAGTTCAGTTTACATTTGTTTTCAGTGCCTCCCGTCACGCCGCGTCGTTTGACGTATCATTTATCAAAATCGGCTCAGTAGTTTCTGAATTATTAAGGATTTTCTGATATTTAGGTATCAAAAAGTCTACCTAAGGCGAGTTTACGTAAATCGATTTCAAATTTTGTGTTCGCGAATCTTAATCTGTTTTAGCTGCCGCGTATATATCCATTAGCTTACCCCAAAATAATAGTATTTCAATAGAAAGAACCTACCTTCACCTGTAAAATCACCTAATACTTACCCATTTGCATATACCTCAAATTTGGTCATTTTTACAGCTGTTTTTAGCTCCTAACATATATATCTTCTACTTTTTTCTACCTGGTACTGGTATTTCATCTTCCTCTAGCCGCCCCGCGTCGATTTGTACCGTTTCCGCCGCAAACCGGCAAAAGATCTGCTTTCCAGGCCTCCTGTAGTAATTTCAAAGCTTCAAAAATCAACATTTTGTTCGATCACCAAAAATTTTCTCTTGAAAGTAGTTCAGTTTACATTTGTTTTCAGTGCCTCCCGTCACGCCGCGTCGTTTGACGTATCATTTATCAAAATCGGCTCAGTAGTTTCTGAATTATTAAGGATTTTCTGATATTTAGGTATCAAAAAGTCTACCTAAGGCGAGTTTACGTAAATCGATTTCAAATTTTGTGTTCGCGAATCTTAATCTGTTTTAGCTGCCGCGTATATATCCATTAGCTTACCCCAAAATAATAGTATTTCAATAGAAAGAACCTACCTTCACCTGTAAAATCACCTAATACTTACCCATTTGCATATACCTCAAATTTGGTCATTTTTACAGCTGTTTTTAGCTCCTAACATATATATCTTCTACTTTTTTCTACCTGGTACTGGTATTTCATCTTCCTCTAGCCGCCCCGCGTCGATTTGTACCGTTTCCGCCGCAAACCGGCAAAAGATCTGCTTTCCAGGCCTCCTGTAGTAATTTCAAAGTTTCAAAAATCAACATTTTGTTCGATCACCAAAAATTTTCTCTTGAAAGTAGTTCAGTTTACATTTGTTTTCAGTGCCTCCCGTCACGCCGCGTCGTTTGACGTATCATTTATCAAAATCGGCTCAGTAGTTTCTGAATTATTAAGGATTTTCTGATATTTAGGTATCAAAAAGTCTACCTAAGGCGAGTTTACGTAAATCGATTTCAAATTTTGTGTTCGCGAATCTTAATCTGTTTTAGCTGCCGCGTATATATCCATTAGCTTACCCCAAAATAATAGTATTTCAATAGAAAGAACCTACCTTCACCTGTAAAATCACCTAATACTTACCCATTTGCATATACCTCAAATTTGGTCATTTTTACAGCTGTTTTTAGCTCCTAACATATATATCTTCTACTTTTTTCTACCTGGTACTGGTATTTCATCTTCCTCTAGCCGCCCCGCGTCGATTTGTACCGTTTCCGCCGCAAACCGGCAAAAGATCTGCTTTCCAGGCCTCCTGTAGTAATTTCAAAGCTTCAAAAATCAACATTTTGTTCGATCACCAAAAATTTTCTCTTGAAAGTAGTTCAGTTTACATTTGTTTTCAGTGCCTCCCGTCACGCCGCGTCGTTTGACGTATCATTTATCAAAATCGGCTCAGTAGTTTCTGAATTATTAAGGATTTTCTGATATTTAGGTATCAAAAAGTCTACCTAAGGCGAGTTTACGTAAATCGATTTCAAATTTTGTGTTCGCGAATCTTAATCTGTTTTAGCTGCCGCGTATATATCCATTAGCTTACCCCAAAATAATAGTATTTCAATAGAAAGAACCTACCTTCACCTGTAAAATCACCTAATACTTACCCATTTGCATATACCTCAAATTTGGTCATTTTTACAGCTGTTTTTAGCTCCTAACATATATATCTTCTACTTTTTTCTACCTGGTACTGGTATTTCATCTTCCTCTAGCCGCCCCGCGTCGATTTGTACCGTTTCCGCCGCAAACCGGCAAAAGATCTGCTTTCCAGGCCTCCTGTAGTAATTTCAAAGCTTCAAAAATCAACATTTTGTTCGATCACCAAAAATTTTCTCTTGAAAGTAGTTCAGTTTACATTTGTTTTCAGTGCCTCCCGTCACGCCGCGTCGTTTGACGTATCATTTATCAAAATCGGCTCAGTAGTTTCTGAATTATTAAGGATTTTCTGATATTTAGGTATCAAAAAGTCTACCTAAGGCGAGTTTACGTAAATCGATTTCAAATTTTGTGTTCGCGAATCTTAATCTGTTTTAGCTGCCGCGTATATATCCATTAGCTTACCCCAAAATAATAGTATTTCAATAGAAAGAACCTACCTTCACCTGTAAAATCACCTAATACTTACCCATTTGCATATACCTCAAATTTGGTCATTTTTACAGCTGTTTTTAGCTCCTAACATATATATCTTCTACTTTTTTCTACCTGGTACTGGTATTTCATCTTCCTCTAGCCGCCCCGCGTCGATTTGTACCGTTTCCGCCGCAAACCGGCAAAAGATCTGCTTTCCAGGCCTCCTGTAGTAATTTCAAAGTTTCAAAAATCAACATTTTGTTCGATCACCAAAAATTTTCTCTTGAAAGTAGTTCAGTTTACATTTGTTTTCAGTGCCTCCCGTCACGCCGCGTCGTTTGACGTATCATTTATCAAAATCGGCTCAGTAGTTTCTGAATTATTAAGGATTTTCTGATATTTAGGTATCAAAAAGTCTACCTAAGGCGAGTTTACGTAAATCGATTTCAAATTTTGTGTTCGCGAATCTTAATCTGTTTTAGCTGCCGCGTATATATCCATTAGCTTACCCCAAAATAATAGTATTTCAATAGAAAGAACCTACCTTCACCTGTAAAATCACCTAATACTTACCCATTTGCATATACCTCAAATTTGGTCATTTTTACAGCTGTTTTTAGCTCCTAACATATATATCTTCTACTTTTTTCTACCTGGTACTGGTATTTCATCTTCCTCTAGCCGCCCCGCGTCGATTTGTACCGTTTCCGCCGC
Organism: Elegia similella; assembly: GCA_947532085.1. Classification (NCBI taxonomy): domain Eukaryota; kingdom Metazoa; phylum Arthropoda; class Insecta; order Lepidoptera; family Pyralidae; genus Elegia; species Elegia similella. The sequence continues at coordinate 16,279 of OX383936.1, forward strand.
AAACCGGCAAAAGATCTGCTTTCCAGGCCTCCTGTAGTAATTTCAAAGCTTCAAAAATCAACATTTTGTTCGATCACCAAAAATTTTCTCTTGAAAGTAGTTCAGTTTACATTTGTTTTCAGTGCCTCCCGTCACGCCGCGTCGTTTGACGTATCATTTATCAAAATCGGCTCAGTAGTTTCTGAATTATTAAGGATTTTCTGATATTTAGGTATCAAAAAGTCTACCTAAGGCGAGTTTACGTAAATCGATTTCAAATTTTGTGTTCGCGAATCTTAATCTGTTTTAGCTGCCGCGTATATATCCATTAGCTTACCCCAAAATAATAGTATTTCAATAGAAAGAACCTACCTTCACCTGTAAAATCACCTAATACTTACCCATTTGCATATACCTCAAATTTGGTCATTTTTACAGCTGTTTTTAGCTCCTAACATATATATCTTCTACTTTTTTCTACCTGGTACTGGTATTTCATCTTCCTCTAGCCGCCCCGCGTCGATTTGTACCGTTTCCGCCGCAAACCGGCAAAAGATCTGCTTTCCAGGCCTCCTGTAGTAATTTCAAAGCTTCAAAAATCAACATTTTGTTCGATCACCAAAAATTTTCTCTTGAAAGTAGTTCAGTTTACATTTGTTTTCAGTGCCTCCCGTCACGCCGCGTCGTTTGACGTATCATTTATCAAAATCGGCTCAGTAGTTTCTGAATTATTAAGGATTTTCTGATATTTAGGTATCAAAAAGTCTACCTAAGGCGAGTTTACGTAAATCGATTTCAAATTTTGTGTTCGCGAATCTTAATCTGTTTTAGCTGCCGCGTATATATCCATTAGCTTACCCCAAAATAATAGTATTTCAATAGAAAGAACCTACCTTCACCTGTAAAATCACCTAATACTTACCCATTTGCATATACCTCAAATTTGGTCATTTTTACAGCTGTTTTTAGCTCCTAACATATATATCTTCTACTTTTTTCTACCTGGTACTGGTATTTCATCTTCCTCTAGCCGCCCCGCGTCGATTTGTACCGTTTCCGCCGCAAACCGGCAAAAGATCTGCTTTCCAGGCCTCCTGTAGTAATTTCAAAGTTTCAAAAATCAACATTTTGTTCGATCACCAAAAATTTTCTCTTGAAAGTAGTTCAGTTTACATTTGTTTTCAGTGCCTCCCGTCACGCCGCGTCGTTTGACGTATCATTTATCAAAATCGGCTCAGTAGTTTCTGAATTATTAAGGATTTTCTGATATTTAGGTATCAAAAAGTCTACCTAAGGCGAGTTTACGTAAATCGATTTCAAATTTTGTGTTCGCGAATCTTAATCTGTTTTAGCTGCCGCGTATATATCCATTAGCTTACCCCAAAATAATAGTATTTCAATAGAAAGAACCTACCTTCACCTGTAAAATCACCTAATACTTACCCATTTGCATATACCTCAAATTTGGTCATTTTTACAGCTGTTTTTAGCTCCTAACATATATATCTTCTACTTTTTTCTACCTGGTACTGGTATTTCATCTTCCTCTAGCCGCCCCGCGTCGATTTGTACCGTTTCCGCCGCAAACCGGCAAAAGATCTGCTTTCCAGGCCTCCTGTAGTAATTTCAAAGCTTCAAAAATCAACATTTTGTTCGATCACCAAAAATTTTCTCTTGAAAGTAGTTCAGTTTACATTTGTTTTCAGTGCCTCCCGTCACGCCGCGTCGTTTGACGTATCATTTATCAAAATCGGCTCAGTAGTTTCTGAATTATTAAGGATTTTCTGATATTTAGGTATCAAAAAGTCTACCTAAGGCGAGTTTACGTAAATCGATTTCAAATTTTGTGTTCGCGAATCTTAATCTGTTTTAGCTGCCGCGTATATATCCATTAGCTTACCCCAAAATAATAGTATTTCAATAGAAAGAACCTACCTTCACCTGTAAAATCACCTAATACTTACCCATTTGCATATACCTCAAATTTGGTCATTTTTACAGCTGTTTTTAGCTCCTAACATATATATCTTCTACTTTTTTCTACCTGGTACTGGTATTTCATCTTCCTCTAGCCGCCCCGCGTCGATTTGTACCGTTTCCGCCGCAAACCGGCAAAAGATCTGCTTTCCAGGCCTCCTGTAGTAATTTCAAAGCTTCAAAAATCAACATTTTGTTCGATCACCAAAAATTTTCTCTTGAAAGTAGTTCAGTTTACATTTGTTTTCAGTGCCTCCCGTCACGCCGCGTCGTTTGACGTATCATTTATCAAAATCGGCTCAGTAGTTTCTGAATTATTAAGGATTTTCTGATATTTAGGTATCAAAAAGTCTACCTAAGGCGAGTTTACGTAAATCGATTTCAAATTTTGTGTTCGCGAATCTTAATCTGTTTTAGCTGCCGCGTATATATCCATTAGCTTACCCCAAAATAATAGTATTTCAATAGAAAGAACCTACCTTCACCTGTAAAATCACCTAATACTTACCCATTTGCATATACCTCAAATTTGGTCATTTTTACAGCTGTTTTTAGCTCCTAACATATATATCTTCTACTTTTTTCTACCTGGTACTGGTATTTCATCTTCCTCTAGCCGCCCCGCGTCGATTTGTACCGTTTCCGCCGCAAACCGGCAAAAGATCTGCTTTCCAGGCCTCCTGTAGTAATTTCAAAGTTTCAAAAATCAACATTTTGTTCGATCACCAAAAATTTTCTCTTGAAAGTAGTTCAGTTTACATTTGTTTTCAGTGCCTCCCGTCACGCCGCGTCGTTTGACGTATCATTTATCAAAATCGGCTCAGTAGTTTCTGAATTATTAAGGATTTTCTGATATTTAGGTATCAAAAAGTCTACCTAAGGCGAGTTTACGTAAATCGATTTCAAATTTTGTGTTCGCGAATCTTAATCTGTTTTAGCTGCCGCGTATATATCCATTAGCTTACCCCAAAATAATAGTATTTCAATAGAAAGAACCTACCTTCACCTGTAAAATCACCTAATACTTACCCATTTGCATATACCTCAAATTTGGTCATTTTTACAGCTGTTTTTAGCTCCTAACATATATATCTTCTACTTTTTTCTACCTGGTACTGGTATTTCATCTTCCTCTAGCCGCCCCGCGTCGATTTGTACCGTTTCCGCCGCAAACCGGCAAAAGATCTGCTTTCCAGGCCTCCTGTAGTAATTTCAAAGCTTCAAAAATCAACATTTTGTTCGATCACCAAAAATTTTCTCTTGAAAGTAGTTCAGTTTACATTTGTTTTCAGTGCCTCCCGTCACGCCGCGTCGTTTGACGTATCATTTATCAAAATCGGCTCAGTAGTTTCTGAATTATTAAGGATTTTCTGATATTTAGGTATCAAAAAGTCTACCTAAGGCGAGTTTACGTAAATCGATTTCAAATTTTGTGTTCGCGAATCTTAATCTGTTTTAGCTGCCGCGTATATATCCATTAGCTTACCCCAAAATAATAGTATTTCAATAGAAAGAACCTACCTTCACCTGTAAAATCACCTAATACTTACCCATTTGCATATACCTCAAATTTGGTCATTTTTACAGCTGTTTTTAGCTCCTAACATATATATCTTCTACTTTTTTCTACCTGGTACTGGTATTTCATCTTCCTCTAGCCGCCCCGCGTCGATTTGTACCGTTTCCGCCGCAAACCGGCAAAAGATCTGCTTTCCAGGCCTCCTGTAGTAATTTCAAAGTTTCAAAAATCAACATTTTGTTCGATCACCAAAAATTTTCTCTTGAAAGTAGTTCAGTTTACATTTGTTTTCAGTGCCTCCCGTCACGCCGCGTCGTTTGACGTATCATTTATCAAAATCGGCTCAGTAGTTTCTGAATTATTAAGGATTTTCTGATATTTAGGTATCAAAAAGTCTACCTAAGGCGAGTTTACGTAAATCGATTTCAAATTTTGTGTTCGCGAATCTTAATCTGTTTTAGCTGCCGCGTATATATCCATTAGCTTACCCCAAAATAATAGTATTTCAATAGAAAGAACCTACCTTCACCTGTAAAATCACCTAATACTTACCCATTTGCATATACCTCAAATTTGGTCATTTTTACAGCTGTTTTTAGCTCCTAACATATATATCTTCTACTTTTTTCTACCTGGTACTGGTATTTCATCTTCCTCTAGCCGCCCCGCGTCGATTTGTACCGTTTCCGCCGCAAACCGGCAAAAGATCTGCTTTCCAGGCCTCCTGTAGTAATTTCAAAGTTTCAAAAATCAACATTTTGTTCGATCACCAAAAATTTTCTCTTGAAAGTAGTTCAGTTTACATTTGTTTTCAGTGCCTCCCGTCACGCCGCGTCGTTTGACGTATCATTTATCAAAATCGGCTCAGTAGTTTCTGAATTATTAAGGATTTTCTGATATTTAGGTATCAAAAAGTCTACCTAAGGCGAGTTTACGTAAATCGATTTCAAATTTTGTGTTCGCGAATCTTAATCTGTTTTAGCTGCCGCGTATATATCCATTAGCTTACCCCAAAATAATAGTATTTCAATAGAAAGAACCTACCTTCACCTGTAAAATCACCTAATACTTACCCATTTGCATATACCTCAAATTTGGTCATTTTTACAGCTGTTTTTAGCTCCTAACATATATATCTTCTACTTTTTTCTACCTGGTACTGGTATTTCATCTTCCTCTAGCCGCCCCGCGTCGATTTGTACCGTTTCCGCCGCAAACCGGCAAAAGATCTGCTTTCCAGGCCTCCTGTAGTAATTTCAAAGCTTCAAAAATCAACATTTTGTTCGATCACCAAAAATTTTCTCTTGAAAGTAGTTCAGTTTACATTTGTTTTCAGTGCCTCCCGTCACGCCGCGTCGTTTGACGTATCATTTATCAAAATCGGCTCAGTAGTTTCTGAATTATTAAGGATTTTCTGATATTTAGGTATCAAAAAGTCTACCTAAGGCGAGTTTACGTAAATCGATTTCAAATTTTGTGTTCGCGAATCTTAATCTGTTTTAGCTGCCGCGTATATATCCATTAGCTTACCCCAAAATAATAGTATTTCAATAGAAAGAACCTACCTTCACCTGTAAAATCACCTAATACTTACCCATTTGCATATACCTCAAATTTGGTCATTTTTACAGCTGTTTTTAGCTCCTAACATATATATCTTCTACTTTTTTCTACCTGGTACTGGTATTTCATCTTCCTCTAGCCGCCCCGCGTCGATTTGTACCGTTTCCGCCGCAAACCGGCAAAAGATCTGCTTTCCAGGCCTCCTGTAGTAATTTCAAAGCTTCAAAAATCAACATTTTGTTCGATCACCAAAAATTTTCTCTTGAAAGTAGTTCAGTTTACATTTGTTTTCAGTGCCTCCCGTCACGCCGCGTCGTTTGACGTATCATTTATCAAAATCGGCTCAGTAGTTTCTGAATTATTAAGGATTTTCTGATATTTAGGTATCAAAAAGTCTACCTAAGGCGAGTTTACGTAAATCGATTTCAAATTTTGTGTTCGCGAATCTTAATCTGTTTTAGCTGCCGCGTATATATCCATTAGCTTACCCCAAAATAATAGTATTTCAATAGAAAGAACCTACCTTCACCTGTAAAATCACCTAATACTTACCCATTTGCATATACCTCAAATTTGGTCATTTTTACAGCTGTTTTTAGCTCCTAACATATATATCTTCTACTTTTTTCTACCTGGTACTGGTATTTCATCTTCCTCTAGCCGCCCCGCGTCGATTTGTACCGTTTCCGCCGCAAACCGGCAAAAGATCTGCTTTCCAGGCCTCCTGTAGTAATTTCAAAGTTTCAAAAATCAACATTTTGTTCGATCACCAAAAATTTTCTCTTGAAAGTAGTTCAGTTTACATTTGTTTTCAGTGCCTCCCGTCACGCCGCGTCGTTTGACGTATCATTTATCAAAATCGGCTCAGTAGTTTCTGAATTATTAAGGATTTTCTGATATTTAGGTATCAAAAAGTCTACCTAAGGCGAGTTTACGTAAATCGATTTCAAATTTTGTGTTCGCGAATCTTAATCTGTTTTAGCTGCCGCGTATATATCCATTAGCTTACCCCAAAATAATAGTATTTCAATAGAAAGAACCTACCTTCACCTGTAAAATCACCTAATACTTACCCATTTGCATATACCTCAAATTTGGTCATTTTTACAGCTGTTTTTAGCTCCTAACATATATATCTTCTACTTTTTTCTACCTGGTACTGGTATTTCATCTTCCTCTAGCCGCCCCGCGTCGATTTGTACCGTTTCCGCCGCAAACCGGCAAAAGATCTGCTTTCCAGGCCTCCTGTAGTAATTTCAAAGCTTCAAAAATCAACATTTTGTTCGATCACCAAAAATTTTCTCTTGAAAGTAGTTCAGTTTACATTTGTTTTCAGTGCCTCCCGTCACGCCGCGTCGTTTGACGTATCATTTATCAAAATCGGCTCAGTAGTTTCTGAATTATTAAGGATTTTCTGATATTTAGGTATCAAAAAGTCTACCTAAGGCGAGTTTACGTAAATCGATTTCAAATTTTGTGTTCGCGAATCTTAATCTGTTTTAGCTGCCGCGTATATATCCATTAGCTTACCCCAAAATAATAGTATTTCAATAGAAAGAACCTACCTTCACCTGTAAAATCACCTAATACTTACCCATTTGCATATACCTCAAATTTGGTCATTTTTACAGCTGTTTTTAGCTCCTAACATATATATCTTCTACTTTTTTCTACCTGGTACTGGTATTTCATCTTCCTCTAGCCGCCCCGCGTCGATTTGTACCGTTTCCGCCGCAAACCGGCAAAAGATCTGCTTTCCAGGCCTCCTGTAGTAATTTCAAAGCTTCAAAAATCAACATTTTGTTCGATCACCAAAAATTTTCTCTTGAAAGTAGTTCAGTTTACATTTGTTTTCAGTGCCTCCCGTCACGCCGCGTCGTTTGACGTATCATTTATCAAAATCGGCTCAGTAGTTTCTGAATTATTAAGGATTTTCTGATATTTAGGTATCAAAAAGTCTACCTAAGGCGAGTTTACGTAAATCGATTTCAAATTTTGTGTTCGCGAATCTTAATCTGTTTTAGCTGCCGCGTATATATCCATTAGCTTACCCCAAAATAATAGTATTTCAATAGAAAGAACCTACCTTCACCTGTAAAATCACCTAATACTTACCCATTTGCATATACCTCAAATTTGGTCATTTTTACAGCTGTTTTTAGCTCCTAACATATATATCTTCTACTTTTTTCTACCTGGTACTGGTATTTCATCTTCCTCTAGCCGCCCCGCGTCGATTTGTACCGTTTCCGCCGCAAACCGGCAAAAGATCTGCTTTCCAGGCCTCCTGTAGTAATTTCAAAGTTTCAAAAATCAACATTTTGTTCGATCACCAAAAATTTTCTCTTGAAAGTAGTTCAGTTTACATTTGTTTTCAGTGCCTCCCGTCACGCCGCGTCGTTTGACGTATCATTTATCAAAATCGGCTCAGTAGTTTCTGAATTATTAAGGATTTTCTGATATTTAGGTATCAAAAAGTCTACCTAAGGCGAGTTTACGTAAATCGATTTCAAATTTTGTGTTCGCGAATCTTAATCTGTTTTAGCTGCCGCGTATATATCCATTAGCTTACCCCAAAATAATAGTATTTCAATAGAAAGAACCTACCTTCACCTGTAAAATCACCTAATACTTACCCATTTGCATATACCTCAAATTTGGTCATTTTTACAGCTGTTTTTAGCTCCTAACATATATATCTTCTACTTTTTTCTACCTGGTACTGGTATTTCATCTTCCTCTAGCCGCCCCGCGTCGATTTGTACCGTTTCCGCCGCAAACCGGCAAAAGATCTGCTTTCCAGGCCTCCTGTAGTAATTTCAAAGCTTCAAAAATCAACATTTTGTTCGATCACCAAAAATTTTCTCTTGAAAGTAGTTCAGTTTACATTTGTTTTCAGTGCCTCCCGTCACGCCGCGTCGTTTGACGTATCATTTATCAAAATCGGCTCAGTAGTTTCTGAATTATTAAGGATTTTCTGATATTTAGGTATCAAAAAGTCTACCTAAGGCGAGTTTACGTAAATCGATTTCAAATTTTGTGTTCGCGAATCTTAATCTGTTTTAGCTGCCGCGTATATATCCATTAGCTTACCCCAAAATAATAGTATTTCAATAGAAAGAACCTACCTTCACCTGTAAAATCACCTAATACTTACCCATTTGCATATACCTCAAATTTGGTCATTTTTACAGCTGTTTTTAGCTCCTAACATATATATCTTCTACTTTTTTCTACCTGGTACTGGTATTTCATCTTCCTCTAGCCGCCCCGCGTCGATTTGTACCGTTTCCGCCGCAAACCGGCAAAAGATCTGCTTTCCAGGCCTCCTGTAGTAATTTCAAAGTTTCAAAAATCAACATTTTGTTCGATCACCAAAAATTTTCTCTTGAAAGTAGTTCAGTTTACATTTGTTTTCAGTGCCTCCCGTCACGCCGCGTCGTTTGACGTATCATTTATCAAAATCGGCTCAGTAGTTTCTGAATTATTAAGGATTTTCTGATATTTAGGTATCAAAAAGTCTACCTAAGGCGAGTTTACGTAAATCGATTTCAAATTTTGTGTTCGCGAATCTTAATCTGTTTTAGCTGCCGCGTATATATCCATTAGCTTACCCCAAAATAATAGTATTTCAATAGAAAGAACCTACCTTCACCTGTAAAATCACCTAATACTTACCCATTTGCATATACCTCAAATTTGGTCATTTTTACAGCTGTTTTTAGCTCCTAACATATATATCTTCTACTTTTTTCTACCTGGTACTGGTATTTCATCTTCCTCTAGCCGCCCCGCGTCGATTTGTACCGTTTCCGCCGCAAACCGGCAAAAGATCTGCTTTCCAGGCCTCCTGTAGTAATTTCAAAGTTTCAAAAATCAACATTTTGTTCGATCACCAAAAATTTTCTCTTGAAAGTAGTTCAGTTTACATTTGTTTTCAGTGCCTCCCGTCACGCCGCGTCGTTTGACGTATCATTTATCAAAATCGGCTCAGTAGTTTCTGAATTATTAAGGATTTTCGGCAAAAAATCGCCCTCCCGCCCACCCTGGTTTCATCAGGCAGGTAAACTTTGCAGCCAACAGGGCCAAATCGAGTTTTGGAAAACCAAAAAAGAAAATAATTTAATACTTTTCTTGTACTGATTCGAGCATAACGACATATTTACAGGAATACTCAGACTTAAAATAAGCTCACAACAAATAAAACACAGTGTTTTATACATATTTTTAAAAATTTTACTGCATTTTGACGCCTTTCATATAATATATTGAAAAGCGACTTGTCATAAAGACACAGGTGCCTCTTTACCTATAATATACTTAGGTAGAAGGTATAGGACCCCGGTAAGCACACGTTAAATAACTCACTACTACTACTATATATACTTCATACAACTTAAACAATCTTAATTTTGATAAATTGACACTCATCTCCGAAATGATGGAGAGAACGCCAGTGAAACAAAATAACGAGGCTAACACGCAAAAATCCCCCCCAAAAACTGTTACCCTATCGGTTAGAAGGAGCATCGGGGAATGGGAATGCGGAACAAACGCACTGGCTGACATTTCCCCAGTTACATCCAGGACAACGCAGGCTGGACCTGCAGCAATCAAGGCAAAACAAATACTACCACAGAAGGGAGAGGAAGCTACAAAACAGGCTATGGGGAAACCAAACGCCTCACCGAAGATGACCTATAAAGATCGGACGGCTGAAGCTAAAGCCTGTCTTACCAAAGCTAAAATGCACCTTAATGACTCCAGGAACTTGAAAACGGAAATCAAGGCTGGAGTCATAAAGGCAGTAGATCGGCTCTACCAACTGGTAAAGGACAGTGAAGCTGAAGTGAAAGTCAAACCAGCGAGGATGCCAAATCCAACAGCAACGGAAACGGAAGTACCATTGGTAGAAAACCCAGGGAAGGAAACCGAAAACAGGTTGCTACAACAGCTCGAGACACACTCAAAACTCATTGACGAGAATAACAGAAAGATGCTCGAGCTGAAAGAAATGCTGGCACAACAGAAGGAGACCCTAGAAAAGGCTACAACCACTTACGCGAACGTGACAGCGAGCCGACCTGCTCTATACAACGACGTAGCAGCTCCCCCTGTACAGGAAACACTGCATTCAGTCGTCATCACCTCCAAAGACGAACAAGAAACTGGAGAAAAGGTATTGGAAAGAGTGAGGGAAGTTGTAGATGCCAAGGAGGGATGGATTGAGGTGAAAAGAGTTAGGAAGGCTAAAGATAGGAAAATAGTTATAGGGCTGGCTACAAAAGAGGAGAGAGAAAAGTTAAAGGGTAGATTGCAAGAAAGAGGAAACCTTAACGTTGAGGAAGTAAGGAACAGGGACCCGCTTCTGGTACTTAAAGGAGTCCTCGCCTCACATACAGATGAGGACATAATTAAAGCCTTCAGGAACCAGAATCGGGCCATCTTCTGCGGCCTCAATGAAGAGCAAGGCCAAATGGAAATAAAATATAGACGGAGGGCAAGAAACCCCCATACTAAGCACGTGGTCATCTCTGCATCACCAGCTATATGGCAAAGGGCCATCGGAAAAAAGTTTGTGCATATAGACCTACAAACGATTCAAGTTGAGGATCAGACGCCACTAATCCAGTGCACCCGGTGCTTGGGCTATGGCCACGGAAAGCGGTACTGCACTGAACCAGCAGACCTATGCAGTCACTGCGGAGGCCCCCATTTAAAGACTGAATGTGCCGACTGGCTAGCCGGTGTCCCGCCAAAGTGCAGGAACTGTTCAAGGGCGAACCTGGAATCCTCGGAGCATAACGCTTTTGCTCAAATCTGTCAGGTGAGACGAAAATGGGATGCCCTGGCTAGATCAACAGTAGCTTACTGCTAAGGGCAGCCCAACGGAACAATTCCTCTACCGGTTTGCTCAGGCGAACCTTCAGAGGAAACAACTGGCAACAAAAGAGCTCCTGCTGGAATCGGTGAAACGGGGAATTGCGGTGGCGCTTTTGCAGGAACCATATGTTGGAGGGGCGAGAAGTATGCAGAGCTGCAACGGAGTGCGATTATACCAGAATACAGCTACAAATCAAGGAAACGTAAAGGCCGTCATAGCAATATTTGACCAGAACCTAAACGTGATCCAGTACCCATCACTAACAACAAACAACTTTGTAGTGGTGGAGATACAAACTAAAGCCTGGAAGATCGCACTCATCTCCTGCTATTTTGAGCCAGACGCAGACATAGAGCCGTACCTCGACCGGCTTAGGGAAATAGTAATGACACTGAAACCCGATAACCTAATAATCGCTGGGGACGTAAATGCAAAAAGCGCCTGGTGGGGCAGCCCAGTAACCGAAGATAGAGGAACAGCAACAGTAGGAACCCTACACGAACTGGATCTTCACATCCTCAACTCAGGTAACACGCCAACCTTTGATACAATCAGAGGGGGGAAAAGGTACACCAGCTTTGTAGATGTTACGGCATGTTCAACAAACCTCTTGGACCGGGTGCGAGATTGGAAAGTCGATGAAGACCTAACGAGTGCAGACCACAACGGCATAACATTTAGCATTAAAATGACAAGATCAAACGGGGTTAATATCCAACGCACTACAAGAATCTACAATACGAGGAAAGCAAATTGGCAAGAATTTAGCAAAAAATTAGACGAGCTTAAGACCGAACGTAACGTCACAAAAAATGAAATAGAAAAAATTAAAACAATAGAGGAAATAGAAAGAGTAGTCGGAAAAATAACGAAAATTATAACAGAGGCTTGTGATCATGCAATTCCGAAAAAGAAGAAAAACGAAAAACTTACCGTGCCGTGGTGGTCCGAGAAACTTGATGCAATGAAGTCTAAAGTCTCCACCTTAAAACGTAGAATCCGCTGCGCTGCACCAATCCGAAGGGACGGCGTAGTCAAGGAGTACCTGGAACAAAAAACAAAATATGAGGAAGAGGTTGTGAAGAGCCAGACTGAGAGCTGGAGGCAGTTTTGCAGTAGGCAAGACAGGGAGAGCGTCTGGGAGGGGATACATAGAGTGTTGAACAGAACCACCAAAAGAGAGGAAGATTCACCCTTGATAGATGGTGACAGGGCCCTAGACATGAAGGGGTCAGTGGATCTGCTTGCCAAAACTTTTTATCCTGGGGATGCGGAGGACGAGGACCCATCACATCGGGAAATGAGGGAAAGAGCGAAATTTGTGAATGAGGTAACCATCGGTGAATGTGATCCGCCATTCACAGTAACCGAGCTCAAAACAGCAGTAGCATCCTTCAATCCCAAAAAGGCACCCGGCTCAGATGGGTTTACGGCAGACATCTGCTCCAGAGCTATTGCAGGGGACCCGGATTTGTTTCTAGATCTGTTCAACAAATGCCTGTCGTTCCACTGCTTCCCGGACATATGGAAAGAGGCCACTGTGGTTGTTCTCAAAAAACCGGGGAAAGCAAATTACACATCCGCCAAATCATATAGACCCATCGGACTGTTGCCCATCCTAGGTAAAATATTCGAAAAGATGGTAGTTGCACGGCTGAAACACCATCTGCTACCAAGACTCAGCAAACACCAATATGGTTTCATGCCACAAAGGAGTACCGAAGACTCCCTCTATACCCTAAGGGAACACATAGATGAAAAGCTCAAAGAAAAGAAAATGGTAGCCGTGGTTTCCTTGGATATAGAGGGAGCCTTTGATAACGCCTGGTGGCCAGCCATAAGACTGAGATTGGCAGACGAAAAGTGCCCAATAAACGTCAGGAAACTGATTGACCATTACCTAACAAACAGAAGGGTCACAGTAAGGTACGGAGGAATGGAAACAACCACAGAAACAAGCAAGGGATGTGTGCAAGGTTCAATCGCGGGACCAATTCTATGGAACCTCTTACTTGACTCTCTGCTCAAAAAACTAGACGAAAAGAAAGTCTACTATCAAGCCTTTGCAGATGATATAGTGCTCGTCTTCAGTGGGAAAACAGCGCTAGACATCGAAACACAAGCAAATGGCACACTCACTCATGTTGAGGCGTGGGGTGTACAAAACAAATTGAAATTTGCAGCACATAAAACCAATGCAATGATTATCACGCGAAAATTGAAATATGACACACCACGCCTCAGGATGGGAGAGATTGTCATCAATCAGGCAAAGGAGATGAAGTTACTGGGGGTTACTTTCGATGACAAATTAACTTTCAACAAACACGTGGCAAACATTTGTGCTAAGGCAACAACTATTTACAAACAGCTGGCAAAAGCGGCCAAAATAAGTTGGGGGTTAAACCCGGAAATAACGCGGACTATTTACGTTGCAGCGGTGGAACCCATCATACTGTATGCAGCCAGCGTTTGGGCACCAGCTGCAGAGAAGATCTGCGTTAGGAAACAATTGGATTCTGTGCAACGCGGTTTCGCCCAAAAAATATGCAGAGCCTATCGCACGGTCTCCCTCAACTCTGCACTTGTGCTGGCGGGATTGCTCCCCCTTGACCTGCGTATTCGCGAATCTGCTTCGCTATATAGGGTCAGGAGGGGGCAACCACTGCCGGGGCTGGCGGACCGGGAGATCGAGCGAATGGCTCCAGCTTTGGAGGCTCCTCATCCGGCGAAGCCAATTAGCCTGGAGTTCACGTGCCTGGAGGACCAGCAACAAGTAGACGCGAATAGCGACTTTGAAGTAAAGATCTATACGGACGGCAGCAAGATCGATGACAGGGTTGGAGCGGCACTCTCCATTTGGAAAGGTAATGCGGAAACGAGACCGGTAAAACTTAGCTTGCCGTCCTACTGCACGGTCTTTCAGGCGGAACTCCTAGCGATACGCGAAGCCACAAATAGGATCAAAAAGGAAAAAGCAAATACTTTTGGAATCTACAGTGACTCCATGTCGGCATTGCAAACGGTAACAAACCTCTCCTCTCTACATCCACTAGCTGTTGAAACTAGGAAAAATATAAGAGATATTTGTATCCAAAATAAAGTATGCTCTTTATTTTGGATAAAAGCTCATGCAGGATTAGAGGGGAATGAGAGAGCTGACCAATTAGCCAAAGAAGCCGCTGTAGGTTCGAAGAGGAAAACTGACTACGACCTTTGCCCAATCTCATATGCGAGACGAATGTTACGGGTGGATTCGCTCCGTATATGGGACGAAAGGTATGATCTGGGCGAGACCGCGAGCACCACAAAACTCTTTTTCCCCACAGCATCGACAGCATATAAAATTGTCCGGAAATTTGAACCGGCTAACGAGACGACGCAAATACTTACTGGACACGGAGGATTTGCCGACTATTTATATAGATTTAAATGCCGCAATAATCCCTCATGTATCTGCGATCCAGATGTTAGAGAAACGGTTCTACACGTTGTTACGGAATGCCCAGTATTTGGCCGTCAAAGGCTGGAATTAGAACAAGAAGTTGGTTGTAAAATTGTAAAAGAAAACTTAGATAAAATAATTAGTAGTAAGAGCATATATGCATTCCTAGATTATTGTGTAGAATTAGTAAAAAATGTAAACAAAAGAAACAGCGTATAGTTAGTATGATATCATAATATTATACTAACTAATAATAAAAAAAAAAAAAAAAAAAAATATATATATATATATAAGATAAGAAATAAATCTTACTAGGATAAGTAAATGAAACATAGAATTAATGATACCACCTGAAACAATGTATAAAAGGAAACAATTAGAGTAGTAGATAAATTAGTTTGTAAATGTGTAAGCGGGCATCCCACCCGCAAAATAGCAAATAAATAAATAAATTAGTAGCAGAATAGAATAGAAGGAAATAGGTATGAGTATGAATGTGTGAGCAGTAGCAAAAACGAGCATTGGTATAAAAAACGGCGAAACGCATAAAATAGACTCCGTCATATATCGGGGGTATAATGAAAAGACACTGTGAGCAAACAGAGTTTTAGTCTCTGCTTGATCACAAGTCTATAAAAAAAAAAAAAAAAAACCTAACCTAACCTAACCTAACCTAACCTAACCTAACCTAACCTAACCTAACCTAACCTAACCTAACCTAACCTAACCTAACCTAACCTAACCTAACCTAACCTAACCTAACCTAACCTAACCTAACCTAACCTAACCTAACCTAACCTAACCTAACCTAACCTAACCTAACCTAACCCAGTACCGCGCCGATCGTCAACGTAGACGCATCGTTTTTGTGTCGCTCCGAAATAAAAATTCCAAAAAATTCTAAAAGTGACCTAAAGCCATAGCTTTAAACCTAATACGACGCGTAGAGTGAAAATCTTTTCAAAAAACCAAAAAATCAGTGGAAAAAGTGACAAAGTGTAAGAGAAATAAAAATTCTTGGATTGCAGTGCTTGGATACCACGAGGAGCAAGAAACAAACTTGCCTACGCTGCATTCAGCCCCAAAGAACACGATCACCATCGATTCCAGCCACTGGAGCGTCGAAATACGCTCTCACAAAAACACCACGTGAGTCACTTTTGCTTATAAAACGACTGAATACGAGTGCAAATCATACAAAACACCACGTGGAATACTAATAGAGGACACAAGGGTTCTAAACTACCCGGTATTTGACAATACTTAACAAATAAATCTTACAACTTCCAACACGGAAGGAATTTAAAACTACGACGAAAAATACCACTTGAGAGCCTCCCAAATCGAGCATACAAAAGAGCAGCGGTACGAACACACAATTCTTTGGCCTGGTTGCCAACCCCAACGCTTGACCAAGTTTTACGTCCTAGCTACGATTAAAACTTTGAATGTTTTATCACTTATTCACAACCTAAAACTTTTTAAACCAGACCTATATACAACTTCTACAAACTTATTTTAACTGGATACGACCCTAGACGACCTGTGATAACACAAAAAATTTTAAGTGAGACAACTGGTTAAGCCAAGATTGCTGCAAGAAAACTATACACATAAGAAACTATAACGACAACAAACAAGCAGCAATATAAATCAAGCTACCAACGGACAAGCTACGTAGATAACGAGTTTTAATCAACCTGACATCGATACAATTCGTACAATTCGTACAATTCGTACAATTTTCCATCGTTGATTAAAACACTTCTGACAAACTTTTTAAAACTTGACCGTTAGGTTAGGATAGACACTGACTGATTTGTTTATTATTTAATTAACACGTTATATACAACTTTTACAAACTTACCATTTTATCTACAATATTTATACCACTTTTACAAATTTACTTTTATATAAATTGACGCATCCCTCCATAATGATGGGCAGAACCCCAATAAAACCACAGGACAACGGAGAGAAGACGCCGCCTAAAACAGTGACGATATCGGTAAGGAGAAGCATAGGCGAGTGGGAAACGGGAACTAGCTCCGACATCTCCCCTGTCACAACTAAGCAGGTGGGACCCGTGGCGAAGCAAATTCTTCCACATGAGAAAAATAATAAGATGAAGCAGGCCGAAACAGAGCAAAAGAGCTCCCCAAAAAAGGTTTTCAAAAGTAGAACTGCGGAAGCCAAGGCCTGTCTCATAAAGGCTAAATTACATATAAATAACTCGCGCAATTTGAGGGCCGATATAAAAGCTGGTGTCCTGCAGGCACTCGACAGATTATACCAGCTTGTAAAAGAAAGCGAGATGGAGGGAAAATCCTCGATAGAACCTGCTTCGCAGCAAACAACTCAAGAACCCGAAGCACAGGACAATAACAAAATAGAGAGCGAGCAAAGACTGCTAAGTCAATTAGAGAAGAATGCAAGCCTGGTTGAGCAAAATAACAAGAAAATTGAGGAGCTAAAAGAAATGTTGGCGAAGCAAAACGAAGCCTCATTAAAACCAACTTATGCTGGCGCAGTCGCGGGATTGCCACTGTTACCTCCCCAACAAAAAAGAGGAGTACTACACTCCCTGATCGTTACTTCCAACGATACTGGTGATACCGGAGAAGAAGTACTGGAAAAAATCAGGGAGGCTGTAGATGCCAAGCAGGGGTGGGTCACAGTGGAGAGAGTAAGAAAGGCAAAAGACCAGAAGATCGTGATGAGTTGCGCAAGTGAGGAAGAAAGGAAGAAAGTAAAAGACAGACTGGAGAAAGAAGGCAAGGGCCTGCGCGTTGAGGACGTCAAAAACAGAGACCCGCTTCTCATCCTGAGGAGCGTCCTAGTCCGACATAGTGACGAGGACGTCCTAAAGGCAATGAGAAGTCAAAACAGGCATGTTTTTGGGGGCCTCAGCACGGAGGACAACAGGGTTGAAATAAAATATAGGAAGAAAGCTAGAAACCCCCTTACCTGCCATATAGTGATTAGCACATCGCCAAGAATATGGCAGAGCGTAGTTGATGCCGGTAGCCTCCGCATAGATCTACAGGTCATCCAAGCGGAGGACCAGTCCCCCCTAGCGCAATGCTCGCGTTGCCTAGGGTACGGACACACTAGGCGTTTCTGCAAGGACCCTGTAGATCTATGCAGTCACTGCGGGGGCGACCACTTGCGCACCGCATGCCCCGACTGGCAGGCAGGGGGTACGCCCAGCTGCCAAAATTGTAAAAAGGCTGGTCTGGCTGTCGTGGACCACAATGCATTCCATAGCGATTGCCCGGTAAAGCGGAAGTGGGACGCGATAGCCAGATCAGCTATAGCTTATTGCTAAAAAAGAGAAGGATGTGAGAATGGATGCAGTGCTTCAGTGGGGGCCGTGTGCTGGTGGGGCGGAAGACATGGGGGGTCATAAAGTGCGAATAACCCAGTTAAATAAACCGACCGCCCACAACAATGTTGTGGCGGCGACTTGTAGTAAGAAATGGAGATTAGCACTCCTCCCTCATGACTTTGAGCCCAGCCAGCGGAACGGCTGGCACTGGAGTCACCTAGTATGTAAAGAGATGAGGGGGGCCCCCGCTTCCCTTTGTCCCCTTTCGGTTAAGCAAGAATATAATGTATTCTACAAAATAAATAAAACATTTATTTCAGTAAAACAGAAGGGGGGCTGGGGGGCGCGAGTGCCCTGCAGTTGGATACGGTGATGAAGTGAAAGTAATATGGCATGTAAGAACGAGTGAGAAAAGTAAGTAGAAACGATTATTATTAGTGAGCGTGACTAGTATGAATGAATAAAGTGGAAGCGTGTATCAAATGTGCGTGTTATAAGTGTTGTATGTGCAGTGTTGTTGCGTATGTGTCAGTATTGGTGAAGTAACAAAAAGTCTTACACTTTTCAATGCTATAACAAAATGGAATTCGTTGTCCTGGTGAAATAAAAGACGATGTATATATTAAAGTAAATATCGAGTTTATATAAGAGTAAATACGGAGATAAAGATCGAATGAAATGAAATAGAATGTAAACTAAAATTTGTTAATAAGTATGGTGACTATGAATAGTAGAAATAGTAATATATAAGAATGAAAGAAGTATGAAAACATAATGATTCAAAATAGTAATAAATAAGAATGTATGATGATGAGTGAAAGAAACAGAAGGATGGGTGAATGTAAATGTGTAGAAACTTCAAACGTGGACATAGTCTCCATCACAATATATGGGGGGAAAAGTATTAAAAAAAAAAAAAAAAAAAAAAAAAAAAAAAAAAAACCTAACCTAACCTAACCTAACCTAACCTAACCTAACCTAACCTAACCTAACCTAACCTAACCTAACCTAACCTAACCTAACCTAACCTAACCTAACCTAACCTAACCTAACCTAACCTAACCTAACCTAACCTAACCTAACCAAAAATTTTGTGTTCGCGAATCTCAATCTGTTTTAGCTGCCGCGTATATATCCATTAGCTTACCCCAAAATAATAGTATTTCAATAGAAAGAACCTACCTTCACCTGTAAATCACCTAATACTTACCCATTTGCATATATCTCAAATTTGGTCATTTTTACAGCTGTTTTTCGCTCCTAACATACATATCTTCTACTTTTTTCTACCTGGTACTGGTATTTCATCTTCCTCTAGCCGCCCCGCGTCGATTTGTAGCGTTTCCGCCGCAAACCGGCAAAAGATCTGCCCTCCAGGCCTCCTGTAGTGATTTCAAAGTATCAAAAATTAACATTTTGTTCGATTTCCAAAAATTTTCCATCGAAAGTACTTCTGCTTTATTACGTTTTCAGTGCCTCCCGTCACGCCGCGTCGTTTGACGTTTCATTTATCAAAATCGGCTCAGTAGTTTCTGAATTATTAAGGATTTTCTGATATTTAGGTATCAAAAAGTCTACCTAAGGCGAGTTTACGTAAATCGATTTCAAATTTTGTGTTCGCGAATCTCAATCTGTTTTAGCTGCCGCGTATATATCCATTAGCTTACCCCAAAATAATAGTATTTCAATAGAAAGAACCTACCTTCACCTGTAAATCACCTAATACTTACCCATTTGCATATATCTCAAATTTGGTCATTTTTACAGCTGTTTTTCGCTCCTAACATACATATCTTCTACTTTTTTCTACCTGGTACTGGTATTTCATCTTCCTCTAGCCGCCCCGCGTCGATTTGTAGCGTTTCCGCCGCAAACCGGCAAAAGATCTGCCCTCCAGGCCTCCTGTAGTGATTTCAAAGTATCAAAAATTAACATTTTGTTCGATTTCCAAAAATTTTCCATCGAAAGTACTTCTGCTTTATTACGTTTTCAGTGCCTCCCGTCACGCCGCGTCGTTTGACGTTTCATTTATCAAAATCGGCTCAGTAGTTTCTGAATTATTAAGGATTTTCTGATATTTAGGTATCAAAAAGTCTACCTAAGGCGAGTTTACGTAAATCGATTTCAAATTTTGTGTTCGCGAATCTCAATCTGTTTTAGCTGCCGCGTATATATCCATTAGCTTACCCCAAAATAATAGTATTTCAATAGAAAGAACCTACCTTCACCTGTAAATCACCTAATACTTACCCATTTGCATATATCTCAAATTTGGTCATTTTTACAGCTGTTTTTCGCTCCTAACATACATATCTTCTACTTTTTTCTACCTGGTACTGGTATTTCATCTTCCTCTAGCCGCCCCGCGTCGATTTGTAGCGTTTCCGCCGCAAACCGGCAAAAGATCTGCCCTCCAGGCCTCCTGTAGTGATTTCAAAGTATCAAAAATTAACATTTTGTTCGATTTCCAAAAATTTTCCATCGAAAGTACTTCTGCTTTATTACGTTTTCAGTGCCTCCCGTCACGCCGCGTCGTTTGACGTTTCATTTATCAAAATCGGCTCAGTAGTTTCTGAATTATTAAGGATTTTCGGCAAAAAATCACCCTCCCACCCACCTTTAATTCATCAGGCAGGTAAACTCGGACGCCTATATAGGAAAAATAAATTTTCAAAATGGTCGTGTCAAGGTCGCCCACTAGGAAGGACGATCAAATGTCATCATTTTCGCAGACCAGAAATGAGTCTCCGGGCCCCGTTGTGGTTGCTGCCTCTCCCGAGGAAATTATCCCAGCGGTGGCCGGGACAACCTCCCAAACGCCTCCTCTTAATGATCAGATTGGACTGGAATCTACCAATCCACCTCTGAGCCAGGACCCCACTACATCTTCCATATCCGAGTCCACCTCTACCTCTGTAAAACCTGCAGTCCCGGCAAAATCAAAAACTAAAAACACCGAAGTCGAGCTGCCGGCGCGAGCCGAAGAGGTGGTCCACATGGACTCCTATGTGGCGGCAGTAACTAAATTAACTTATAGTATTAATAAGTCGGTAAACGAAGGAAAAAGTGTTACAGCCTATAATAAGAAAATGATCGCCGCCGCTGCGCAGGAGATCCAGAAGGCCACTCAAATGATTGTCAAACTTACCGCGGCCGCACCATCGCTCAAGAAGCCTGTAGATTCTTTTCGTTCTCCCTCACTAGAGCAAATAAAAGAAACTGTAGCCATGACCGTAAGTGAGGTTTTGGCATCGACGTCACGAAAAACAGGAAACCCTATACCCCCACAATCCCCACTCTCCGATCCAGCTACAGCGGAGAAAGAGACAGAGGCCAGACTGTTAAAACAGTTGGAAGTAAACGCGAAACTGGTTGAGGAGAGCAATAGGAAAATACAGGAGTTCAACGAGAGAGTGACAGCCCTGATGGATGCCGGGGAGGCGATGACAACATACGCCAATGTAACCGCAGGACAAGCCCGGGAAACCAGCGCCATCACCAAACGCGGCACGCTTCATTCCGTCAAGGTGACGTCCGTTGATGAGACGGAAACAGGGGAGGAAGTGTTGAGCAAGGTAAGAGGCGCCGTAGATGCGAAGGAGGGCTGGATCGAAGTGAGGAATGTGAGGAAGGCCAAAGATAGGAAAGTCATCATAGGTCTGGCTACAAAGGAAGAGAGGGAGAAGCTGAAAAAACGCCTTCAAAAGGAAAACTCCCAGCTCAACGTAGAGGACATCGAGAACAAAGATCCGCAGCTAGTGCTTAGAGGAGTCCTCTCCGTACATAAGGACGAGGATGTCATAAAAGCGTTTAGAAATCAGAATAAGGATATTGTGCGTGGACTAGACGAAAGCGAGAGTAGAATTATAATAAAGTACAGGCGCAAGGCGAGAAATCCTCACACAAACCACATCGTGATGAGTGTCGCGCCAACTATTTGGCAAAGGGCTACCGCAAGAGCTGCAGTACAAATAGACCTGCAGACGATAGAGGTGGAGGACCAGTCACCGCTGGTCCAGTGCACTCGCTGTCTAGGCTACGGCCATAGCAAGCGCTTTTGCAGTGAATCGGCGGACCTGTGTAGCCACTGCGGTGGTCCGCACATGAGGACCGAGTGCGCCGAATGGTTGGCAAGAGAGCCCCCGAAATGTCACAACTGCTTCAAAGCTGAGCTAGAGCAAACGGCGCATAACGCCTTCAGTATGGCCTGCCCCATACGTAGGAAGTGGGACGCATTGGCCCGCTCAACTGTAGCGTATTGCTAAGGGCAGCCAGGAGAAGAAAATCCACTATCGAGTGGCGCAAGCAAATCTTCAACGCAAAAGGTTAGCCACAAATGAAATATTTGTGGAGGCCGAAAAAAGGGGAATAGCGATAGCGCTGCTGCAAGAGCCCTACATTGGAGCAGGAAGAGAGGTAAAAGGAGCTAGAGGGATGCGGGTGTTCCAAAACACCGGGAATAAAGAGGGAGTTGTGAAAGCTGCGATTATGATATTCGACCAATCCTTGAGCGTCACGCAATACCCAGAACTTACTACCAACAACATTGCGGTAGTAGGGATAAAAATAGGTAAGTGGAACATCACGTTTGTCTCCTTTTACTTTGAGGGAGAATTACCACTAGACCCCTACCTCGAACATCTCACAAAAATAAAAAACAAAGTAGGTACCAACAACCTAGTCATCGCAGGGGATTCAAATTCAAAAAGCTCCTGGTGGGGAAGTCCATTCACGGAAGAGAGAGGGGAAACAGTCCTGGCGGCCTTCGAAGAACTTGATTTAACTGTACTAAATACGGGAGAAATTCCGACCTTTGACACTATTCGGGGGGGTAAACGCTACACTAGTTTCGTTGACATTACGGCGTGTGCAACGAACTTGCTGGACCTGGTAGATGACTGGCGCGTGGATGAGAGTCTTACAACAGCAGACCACAACGGTATTCAATTCAACATATATACAGAAAGGAAAATTGGAATACATGTAGAAAGAACAACACGAATTTACAATACAAAGAAGGCGAATTGGTCCGAGTTCCGCGAAAAGATAAAACAAACCACGCAGGAAAAAGACATAACCATCGAAACAGTCAGAAACGCACAGTCTACCGAACAGATAGAGGAATTGATCAAAAAATACACTGAAGCCATCACTGCTGCATGTGAGCACGCAATACCTAAAAAGAAAACTAGAGAAAAACTTACCTTGCCGTGGTGGTCCGAAGAACTCGCAAAGATGAAGCACGAAGTCGCCACTAGGAAGCGCAGAATCCGTTGCGCAGCCCCAGTTAGAAGAGCGAAGGTCGTCGGGGAGTACCTGGAAAGTAAAAAAGCATATGAGGAAAGAGCAGCCAAGGCACAGGTCAACAGCTGGAAAGAATTTTGCGAAAAACAAGATAAAGAAGGCGTTTGGGAAGGGATATATAGGGTCATAGGAAGGGTTACTAAGAGAGGAGAAGACCTACCGCTGGAAAAAGACGGAAAGCCCCTGGACATGGCGGGCTCGGTCTCGCTTCTGGCCGATACCTTCTATCCAAGGGATTCGGACATAGGCGAGAGTGAGCACCATGCACAGGTCCGATTAAAAGCCGACAAAGCGAATGAAGACGAGCAAGGAAACTCTTGCGAGCCTCCATTCACAATGCTGGAACTAAGGCGAGCTAGCGAGTCCTTCAACCAAAAGAAAGCGCCAGGAAAAGACGGCTTTACTGCGGACATATGCCGAAACGCGATTGAGAGTGATCCGGACATCTTTCTATCACTGCTTAATAAATGCCTGGAGCTGTATTACTTCCCACAGCCCTGGAAAGAGGCAATAGTGGTGGTCCTAAAGAAGCCCGGGAAAGACAGTTATACGACCCCAAAATCCCTTAGACCGATAGGCTTGCTGTCAGTAATGGGCAAGATAAATGAAAAGATGGTCATGAACAGACTAAAGCACCACCTCCTACCCAGAATAAGCAACAACCAATACGGCTTCATGCCACAAAAAAGCACCGAAGACTCCCTCTATACCTTAATGAAACATATTCGTAGTAAACTTGACCAAAAGAAAATGGTCACAGTGGTTTCATTGGATATAGAGGGAGCCTTCGACAATGCATGGTGGCCAGCAATAAAGGTGAGATTGGCTGAGGAGGGGTGCCCAGTTGGTATCAGAAGGCTCATAAATAGTTACCTAACCGACAGAAAAGTAACAGTTAGATATGGCGGATCAGAAGCAAGCAGAGACACCAATAAGGGATGCGTACAGGGTTCCATTGGAGGACCTATCCTGTGGAACTTAGTGCTCGATTCCCTATTGAGAAGTCTGGACTCCACTGGGACGTACTGTCAGGCGTTTGCGGACGATGTTGTCCTGATCTTCGACGGTGAAACGGCATTAGAGATAGAGGCGCGTGCAAATGCGGCCCTCGAACATGTCCGGCGGTGGGGTGTCAATAATAAGCTTAAGTTTGCGCCCCATAAAACCAGCGCTATGGTAATTACAAGGAAGCTGAAATATGACACCCCGCGGCTGAGCATGGGCGGGGAAAGCATTTCCATGGCCAATGAAATCAAAATATTAGGTGTCACCGTGGATAGCAAGATGACATTTAACACACATGTCGCAAACGTCTGCCGCAAAGCAATTGGTGTCTATAAACAATTGAGTAGAGCAGCCAAGGCAAGCTGGGGCCTACAACCCGAGGTCATAAGAATCATCTACACAGCCACGGTGGAGCCCATTGTCCTTTACGCGGCCAGTGTGTGGGCACCGGCAGCGGACAAAATTGGCGTGCAGAAGGCACTGGCAACTGTGCAGAGGGGCCTAGCCCAAAAAATATGTAAGGCCTACCGAACGGTCTCCCTGAACTCGGCGCTCCTGTTAGCTGGCCTTCTTCCTCTTGATCTCAGAGTAAAGGAGGCCGCCTTGCTTTATGAGATCAAGAGGGGGATACGTCCGCCGGGACTGGGGGACAGGGAGATCGAACGGATGGCAATAGCCACTGATGCTCCTCACCCCGCCGAACAAATCAGCCTTGAGTTCAAATGCCTGGTCGACCAGGAGCAAGTTGACGCAAATAGCGATTACCAAGTTAGAATTTTCACGGATGGTAGCAAGATTGACGGGGGGGTCGGGGCAGCCCTGTCTATATGGACAGGACAAGCCGAAACCCGAACCGTCAAACTTTGTCTACCATCCTACTGTACCGTATACCAGGCAGAACTCTTGGCGATTTGCGAAGCGGTGAGAAGAGCCAAAAAACATAATGCGAGTAGCTTTGGTGTCTACAGCGACTCCATGTCCGCACTGCAGACCGTAACAAACCCAGGTTCACTCCACCCGTTAGCTGTAGAAACAAGGAAAAATGTCAAAGACATCTTTACACAGAACAAAAAAATATCCTTGTTTTGGATCAAAGCGCACGCGGGTTTGGAGGGGAACGACAGAGCGGACCAACTAGCAAAAGAAGCCGCTGGAGACACCAAAAGGAAAGCACACTATGACCTGTGCCCAGTATCGTACGTCAAGCGTATGATCCGTATGGAATCAACGCAGAAATGGAACGAAAGGTACAAGAAGGGTGAAACGGCCACAACGACAAAGCTATTCTTTCCCGACGCTGCCAATGCCTACAAGGTGATCCGAGAGATAGAGCCGAGTGGTCTGATTACTCAGCTTTTCACCGGCCACGGAGGGATGGCCCAGTACCTCCACAGATTCAAAATAAAAAATAGCCCGTCTTGTATTTGCGACCCCGAAATGCAGGAAACAATACCGCATATAATAATAGAGTGTCCGATCTTCGGAGCCAGGAGACAAGACTTAGAGCATAAAATTAACTGTAAATTAAAATTAGAAAATATAAAAGATATCATTGTTAGTAAAGAAAAATTTGAATTTTTAAATTATTGTCGAACAATTATAGAAATAGTTAACAAAAGAAACAAAACGTAAATAAAATAGGATGTAATAAAATTGAAAAATATATTTGTATATTATGATTTATATATGTATATATATATATATATATATATATATATTGTATATATGTACCAGAAAGACTAAAGTAAAAGAATAGAATGAAGACAAAACGTATATGGGACTCTCACCCGCATAAAGAGAACCAGATGAAGAATGAGGCATGAAAGTGCGAGAGAAATACCTGCGAGAAATTGTATAAAAGAATAAAAATAGAGTAGAAACATACTCCGATTACGTTGGAGATGTATTAATAAAAAAAAAAAAAAAAAAAAAAAAAAAAAAAAAAAAACCTAACCTAACCTAACCTAACCTAACCTAACCTAACCTAACCTAACCTAACCTAACCTAACCTAACCTAACCTAACCTAACCTAACCTAACCTAACCTAACCTAACCTAACCTAACCTAACCTAACCTAACCTAACCTAACCTAACCTAACCTAACCTAACCAGTTCCGCTGTGCCCAGCGACCCGAGCGCACAGTGTCCGCAACGCTCCGCGCTCTAAAAAAGTGATTTTTACAGTTAAAAATTCACAAGTCGTGAACGAAAGCTGTTAGAGCTTCTCTAAATAGCTCAAAAAGTGCGCGCTAAATAGTTCTACAAACGAGTGAAGTGACGGAAACCTGGAATTTTTCCAAGTATTTTTAAAACGCGGAAAACTGACGAGAAACCGGGCCTCGGCGCGCAAAACAATTCGTCGAAAAATCACCCAGTGACCAATAGCCACGAAAAATACATCCCGACGTGCACCAGTTTTCAGTGCATCTATATTGACAAAAATTAATGATAAAAATTATAAATTGGGACTTTGTGAGCAAAAATAATTTGAACTTTTTAAAAGTCAAAACTTTAAAGCCACATTACTCGAAATCTAGATCGGCGACCCCATAATTTTGAACTGTGAGTTTGTGTGCCGTGGGGGCCTTTGTGCTTGGACATCAGTTTTAGAATTTTTTGATTTCGCGTCGAAGCACCAGAGGCGAAAAACTGATTGGACCAATCAGCGAATTTCGCTGAATAGCAGCGGAACCCGGGAGCGCTCGCTAGTGGCGATATCACCACTGGAAGCGCCCCAAGAAGACGCATCGGGAGGCACCAAATCCAGAACCCTAGGACCAGGCGACCAGGAGAAATTGCCAAATTCCTGCGAAAAAATCGACTTGAGCAACCTTTGGACCCGCCCACACCCAAAATCCCAAGGACGGAAGCCTTAAGCTGTATACAATAATAAGGTGCATTTAGTAAGTAAGAGCTGTGCCAAATTTGAGACCCCTAGCTCTAATACTTTCTGAGAAAACATCATCTGGCCTAAACACTACAAAAATTTTTTGCAAGTTTTACGTAAACAAAATTCGAAAAATCACTTTTAAATTACAAGGTTTTTAGGCAAACAACCTTTTAAAATCGAAAGATAGGGCCTAAAAAATAGGTCCTACGCCATTTTCATTAAATTCCATTAAGCCGTTTTCGAGAAATCAGGGTCTCAAATT
This sequence comes from Elegia similella, assembly GCA_947532085.1. Classification (NCBI taxonomy): domain Eukaryota; kingdom Metazoa; phylum Arthropoda; class Insecta; order Lepidoptera; family Pyralidae; genus Elegia; species Elegia similella. The sequence goes on from OX383936.1 coordinate 43,435, forward strand.
TGGCAAAAATTCAGTAACTTTAGCCTAAGATTTCATAGTATTCCCTTAAGGAAAACATACATGTTCGTTCGTAAACCATACTATTTTGATTTAATTTATAATATTTAATAATTAACATAATTGGAAACCTGCTAGAAATCCTCAATTTCGAAAAAAACAAAATCACGCCATCTATTGACAAACTAGTGAACTACATACTTGTGATAAAATTTTTGGCAAAAATTTGAGGCGGAATAATTGCCAAATTGCAAAGTCTGGTTACTATTGTTCGTCCAAGTAGTCACTACTAGTTTTACTTTTGGATTTATAAACAAAAGATTGACTTCAAAAAATTTTTATTCACTTTTTGAGATAAAATCAAAATTTTGTATGACAACCACTGCGGTAAACCCTGCCATTAAACGGGACATCAAAATACCGTTGTTTAGATCCCAAACACGGGGCAATTTGCTGAGATCTGGCAAAAATAGCCCTCTCATACTTTCCGGAATTTACAGTTTTTCGGAATTCCGGAAAACAAAAAATTCCCCAGATACTGGAATATTACGGCGAACTGATCTACAAATTTTCAAAAATTTTGACCTGTAAATAAGCTCACAATAACGGAAATTAAGTTTTTATTTATACACTTTATAACTGAGCCCTATTGGCGAACTAATAAATCATACTAGCTTAAGTTACACCTGTACCACGGACCTGTACTGTACATATTGCTAATTTTAAGTCTTTATATTTACACTTTTATAATTTACTTGACCTCACGTACAGAACGGAGCCTATTGGCGAACCTTTAATTTTAGTTTGACTTATAAAACTTTTACAAAAATTTTACCTTTATTTTACTTTTATTTTATTATATAACTTATACAAACTTTTATTTTAAATCATTGACGCGGCCTCCGACTATAATATTTAATTGAAATTATTGAAAAATAACCACATAACCTAGTAGGATGATCGGCAGATCCCCAATAATGTCATCCAACAAAGACGCGGGCAGTCAAAAATCACCACCCAAAACAGTAACCCTAGACTCAAGGGTAAGGCGTAGCATTGGTGAGTGGGAGACGACATCCAGTACAACGACAACAGCAGTCGCCGCGACATCTCCACTAACAACCAAAACGTCGCAGAGCAGCACTGCGGGCTTAAAGCTTAGACAAATATTGTCGCAGGATAATAGTCAAGCTGTAACGAAAACGACTGTAGCGGAATGTCACCCCCCGCCAAAGACAGTATACAAAAACAGGACCACAGAAGCCAAAGCCCACTTAACAAAAATTAAATTGCACCTAAATAATTCAAGGAACCTGAAAACAGAGATAAAAAATGGAGTCACAGAGTCGGTTAATAGACTATTTGAGTTGGTCAAAGAGAGTGAGACACATACCGGAGACAAACCGGCAAATACTGCAAATCATACCGCAATCATAACGGGTTCGCCCCCGCTAGGAAAAGAAGAAGAACAGAGTCTAAAAAATCAACTGGAATCACACGCCAAACTCATTAAAGAAAATAGCACCATAATGGAGGGGCTTAAAGAAATGCTAGACAAACAAAAAGACATGTTAGAGAGAGTGGCCGAAACAGCCACAACTTATGCTAGCATAGCAGCAACCCAGCCCCTCAATCAAGATAAAAAGCCCGAACCAGTGAGAAAAACACTTCACTCAGTAGTAGTCACATCTACAGACGAAGAAGAGACAGGTGAAGAAGTGTTAGATAAAATCAGAAATGCGGTTGACGCCAAAGAGGGTTGGATTGAGGTGCAAAAAGTGAGAAAAGCCAAAGATCGTAAGGTGATCATAGGATTAGGGACAAAGGAAGAAAGAGAAAAATTAAAAGACAGACTCAGAAACAGCGGAGCAAATCTTAGCGTTGAGGAAGTGAAAAACCGAGACCCGTTGCTGATGCTTAGGAGCGTCCTCAAAAGTCACACAGATGAGGACGTTCTTAAAGCTCTCAGGAACCAAAATCGGGGGGTGTTTCGCGACCTCAACGATGAAGAAAACCGAGTAGAAATTAAATACAAGAAGAAGGCTCGCAACCCACATACCAATCACATAGTGGTCAGTACCTCGCCAAAGATTTGGCAGAGAGTCTTAGACATGGGCGTCCTCCGTATTGACCTCCAAATTATACATGTGGAGGACCAGTCCCCCCTGCTTCAGTGCTCGCGTTGTCTGGGGTATGGCCACAGTAGGCGGTTCTGCAAAGACCCAGTGGATTTGTGCAGCCACTGTGGAGGTACCCACCTGAGGACCGAGTGCTCGGAGTGGCAGGCTGGAAGCAAGCCATCTTGCAGGAACTGTAAGACTGCTGGCCTGGCTCTTGTAGAACATAACGCATTCTACAATGAATGCCCCATTAGGAAGCGATGGGATGCAATAGCCAGGTCGACAGTTGCATATTGCTAAGGGCGCAATGGGCACTTACAAGGTCCTGCAAGCCAACTTAAAAAAGAAAAAACTGGCTACCATAGAGGCTTTCATTGAAGCGAACAGAAACGACATAGCCATGGCCTTAATTCAGGAACCGTATGTTGGGGGCGCTAAAAGCATGGGAAGTTACAACAGTGCGAGAATCTATCAGAATGTAGGAAGCGGCGAGGGAGTTGTCAAGGCGGCTATAGCTATCCTCGACCCCGACCTAACCGTGATCCAGCATCCAGAACTTACCACTCACAACATAGTTGTGGTGGAGGTTCAAACTAAAGCATGGACACTCGTACTCGTCTCATATTACTTTGAGCCCCTCCAACCTATTGAGCCGTATCTCGACCATCTACGTAAAACTGTACGCGCTCTAAGCCCTAAAAGAATAATAATCGGTGGTGACTCGAACGCCAAGAGTGCGTGGTGGGGAAGTCGGACTACGGAGGATAGAGGGATCGAAATGGCCGGAACACTACACGAGCTGGGCCTTCATATCCTCAATGTTGGCAACACTCCGACGTTTGACACCATTCGGGGAGGCATAAGGTACACAAGTCGTGTCGACGTAACAGCGTGCTCGACGAATATGCTGAACCATGTAGCGGATTGGCGAGTTGAAGAGGGTATGACAACCAGCTCGGACCACAACGGCATAGTATTTAATATCAATATACAAAAATCTAAAGGGGTTAAAATAGAAAGAACAACCAGACTATACAACACTAAAAAAGCAAAATGGAATATATTTATAGAAAAGTTTAACGAATATAGCCAAGAATTTAAAATCACAAAATCTAACATAGAAAAAATTAAAAATAAAAAGGAGTTAGAAACTATAATAGATAATATAAACATAGCCATAACTGAAGCCTGTAGACATGCCATACCTGAAATAAAAAAGAAAGAAAAACTTACCATGCCATGGTGGTCCGAGGAACTCGCTTCGATGAAGGCGAAAGTTGCGACGCTCAAACGCAGGATCCGTTGTGCGGCACCAGTCCGAAGAGCCTCCGTTGTAGCTGAGTATCTGAAAGAGAAAGAAAAATATGAGACCGCGGCTATGAAGGCACAAACTGAGAGTTGGAAGGAGTTCTGTGGAAAGCAGGAGAAAGAAGGCATTTGGGAAGGTATCTACAGGGTCCTAATGAAAACTACGAAAAGAGAAGAGGATCTGCCCTTGGAAAAGGATGGGACGACCTTAGATGCGCAAGGTTCGGCGAGGTTTCTGGCGGAAACCTTCTACCCGGGTGACTTCGAGAGAGATGACAACCCTTATCATCAGGAAACCAGAGCTAGAGCAAAACGGGTGAATGATGGTGACCATAATAGTATATGCGATCCACCATTTACTATGTCCGAGCTCAAAACAGCGGCAAAGTCGTTTAACCCGAAGAAAGCCCCCGGTGTGGATGGTTTCACGGCAGATGTTTGCCTCCAAGCCATCGGAAACGACCCAGAACTATTCTTGGGCATAATTAACAAATGCCTGGAATGTCACTGCTTCCCAAGACAGTGGAAAGAGGCCGTAGTGGTCATATTGAAAAAACCAGGGAAGGACAACTACAGACTGCCAAAGTCTTATAGACCGATCGGCCTGCTGCCGATCCTTGGGAAGATCTACGAAAAGATGTTGGTGGCCCGATTAAAATTCCACCTACTGCCTAGAATGAGTGACCGCCAGTATGGGTTTATGCCACAGAAAAGCACCGAAGACTCCCTCTATGACTTAATGCAACATATAACTGACAAACTAGACCAGAAAAAGATAGTTACCGTCGTATCATTGGACATAGAGGGAGCCTTCGATAATGCTTGGTGGCCTGCAATTAAACTCAGACTGGCAGAGGAAGAGTGCCCACTCAACATTCGGAGGGTGATGGACGATTATATGTCCGAGAGAACCGTCACAGTGCGATATGGAGGTACCGCGGCCACCACAGGGACAAGTAAAGGATGTGTCCAGGGATCGATAGCGGGACCAATTCTCTGGAATTTACTGCTGGACCCACTGTTGAAAGGACTGGAAGAAAGGAAAGTCCACTGTCAGGCCTTTGCTGATGACGTCGTTTTGGTCTTTAATGCAAACACTGCTCTGGAAATTGAAAAACAGGCGAGAGATGTTCTCGTTTATGTTCGGGAGTGGGGTGTACGTAACAAGTTAAAGTTCGCCGCAAGCAAAACTAACGCTTTGACAATAACGCGGAAACTGAAGTACGATACCCCGCGCCTGAGCATGGGCGGGACTATTATTGCCTCAGCAAATGAAATAAAATTGCTAGGAGTCATAATAGACTCAAAACTGACATTCAATCAGCACGTAAGCGGTGTTTGCCGGAAGGCCATTGGCGTCTACAGACAGTTGGCAAGAGCCGCAAAGGCAAGCTGGGGCCTAAACCCAGAAATAATTCGTACAATCTACACGGCCACGGTGGAACCGATTGTATTGTACGCGGCAAGTGTTTGGGCGCCGGCCGCGGAAAAAATTGGAATAAAAAAGCAGCTGGGAACCCTACAACGCGGATTTGCGCAAAAGATGTGTAGATCCCATCGTACCGTCTCACTGAACTCTGCCCTGGTGTTGGCGGGTATACTCCCTTTGGATCTCCGTATAAGCGAGGCATCCTCACTGTACAAGATCAAGAGAGGGGCGCCGATACCGGGGCTGCGGGACAGGGAGGCTGAGCGAATGGCATCTGCCCTAGAGGCTCCTCATCCGGCAGAACGTATCGATCTGGAGTATATATGCTTGATAGACCAACAACAGGTCGACAATAATAGCAATTTTGCTATTAAAATATACACAGATGGTAGCAAGATTGACGGCCGGGTTGGCGCCTCGTTGTCCATATGGAATGCCGAGGCGGAAATCAAGGCCGTCAAGCTTAGCCTGCCATCGTATACCACGGTCTATCAGGCTGAGCTCCTAGCGATATGCGAAGCCACAAGAAGGGCCATGAAACACAACGCCGAATCCTTTGGGGTTTACAGCGACTCCGCGTCGGCTCTACAAACGGTCATTAACCAAGCTGCCCTCCACCCCTTAGCGGTTGAGGCCAGAGAGAATATAAAGATTATTCGAAGGAACAAAAATATATCTCTGTTCTGGATAAAGGCCCACGCAGGGTTGGAGGGTAATGAGAGAGCCGACTACCTGGCCAAGGAAGCCGCTGCGAATACCAAGAAAAAGGCAGATTATGACCTGTGCCCAATATCATACGCAAAGAAAATACTGCGCACTGATTCCTTGCGTCAGTGGAATGAGCGATACAAGAGCGGCGAAACAGCGGGTATCACAAAGATGTTCTTCCCTGAAGCATCGGCTGCCTACAGAGTGGTCCGAAATTTTGCAGCTAACACACACACTGCGCAACTTCTAACTGGGCACGGTGGGTTTGCAGAATATTTATATCGTTTCAAACGAAAAGATAACCCATCGTGCATATGCGACCCTAACAAACAAGAAACGGTCCCTCACATTATAATAGAATGCCCAGTATCCTCCTTACAGAGATTACAAGTAGAAAATAAAATCGACTACGACATAACTTCTGACAATATTTCCACAATAATGGCCAGTGATAAAAGAGAACTTTTTCTAAATTACTGTATTGACATTATAAAAACTGTAAATAAAAGACATAAATAGCATAAATTATTGAATGTAATATTATTAGAATGTAAAATTAAATAAATGTGATAGTATCATAGCTTTAAAACGTCCTACTAGAAGGGAAACTGCTTTAGTCTTAGTTAGTTTATTGTATAAAAGTATGATAGTACGACTATTGAATTGTAAATGCAAGAGAATAGTGGTAGCATACCATACTGTGATAAATAAAATTGTAAATAAACATAAACTAAATACTGTGATAAATAATTATAAGAAAAATATGATGGAATGTAAAAATAGACTCCGAGAAATGTAGTCGGAGGAAAGTTTGTAAAGGCAGATGAATAGAGGGTGTTTTTAGCCGGTAGGAGTCCGGCACTATCTGGGCACTCCCTTCCCAGATGTCCATGAAGGATTTTCATCCACTATTCACGCCTATAAAAAAAAAAAAAAAAAAAAAAAAAAAAAAACCTAACCTAACCTAACCTAACCTAACCTAACCTAACCTAACCTAACCTAACCTAACCTAACCTAACCTAACCTAACCCAATAACTTTTGTATCGTGCCGACCGCCGACCGAGACGTCACGTTTTTCGACGCTCCGGCTAAAAAATTCATAAAAATTCTTAAAGTAGTGCTATTGACGAGCTAATTACATTATACGACGCGAAAAGTGATTGCCTTTTCGGTATAATAGCACCAGTTACCGTGGAATTAAAATTCGGAAGTGCAGCGAAGAAAACCAACAAGTACGAGTTTTCATCGATAGCAGCCACCGAAAACAGAAATTCCAGCAGCCGGAAGGTCGCAGACACCCTCAAAGTGAGTCACAGATACTTGATTCCTATTATTACAAAGATTTGACGAAAATAAAAACCACGTGTCGACCACGTGTTTATGTTAAAAACCGACAAAAACGCAAGAGTGCAGCTTTGCTCTGCCTTTGAAAGTGTTTTACAAACCAGCTAGACAAACGACACAAAAAATTTCACGATCTCCAGGTACGGAGAAAACTATAATATACACATTTCACTGTGACCACTTTGTTTGCAAAAACTAGCACAGATACGATCCTATACTGACGTTGAATAACTAAACTGCGCCAGAATCATAGCTTACACAAATTAACACGTGTTATAAATAACTACAAGGAAACCTTCTGACTTCACATCACTAAGAACCAAAATCAACATTAAAAATATATAAAACACACAGCCTGAGCAACCTAATATATATAAACGACGGTTATAACATCTATAACCAACATAAAAGTGAAAACTGTTTTGACGACTTGCATTGCCGTTAGGTTGAGCTATTTATAGATTTGACAACTTGCACTCAACAGTGCAGATAAAACGGCTGTGTTTAACATTTAGTGATAGAATAGTATAAATCTAGTCAGAAATACTACATATTTTAACGTCGGACACATTTTAAACCTTGACATATTATTTTTATACGTATACAACTTTTACAACTTTACAATTTTATTTTTACTTGATTATACCACTTATACAACTTTAATTTTATCTAACTAACGCATCCCTCCAACATGATGAGAAGAACACCAGTAAAACAGCCCAACGAGGGGGCCAAATCTCCCCCAAAGACAGTGACCATCTCCGTGAGAAAAAGTATAGGCGAATGGGAAATGGGGACCAGTGCCGAAGTTTCTCCCATAACTTCGAAGCAAACTGGCCCTGTAGCAAAGAAGTTACTCTCACAAGAGAAAAATGACAAACTGAGGCAGAACCAGGTGGAACAAAGTCCCCCCTCAGTTGCAAAATATGCTAATAAAACCGCCGAAGCTAAGGCCTGCCTCATTAAGGCAAAATTATTGTTAAATAATTCAAGAAATCTTAAAGCAGATATAAAAGCCGGCGTGCTCCAGGCCATAGAGAAACTATACCAGCTGGTCAAGGAGAGTGAGGGACAGGGAAAAACCAAACCAGAACCCGCAATAACCCAAACACCACAACCGGAAGTACGAAAAGAAGAAGAGCAAAACTTGCTTATTCAGTTAAAGAAAAATGCGAGCTTAATAGAAAATAATAATAAAAAGATCGACGAACTAAAAGAATTAGTAATAAAGCAAAGTGATACGCTAAGCAAGCAAACATATGCTGGAGCGGTTGTGGGACAGCCACAAGTACCACCCCAACGAAAACGACTAGCCCTGCACTCACTGGTGGTCACGTCGGATGACAGTGGAGACACAGGAGAGCAGGTGCTAGAGAAGATAAGGGATGCCGTAGACGCTAAGGAGGGGTGGGTCACGGTGGAGAAAGTGCGGAAAGCCAAAGACCAGAAGATTGTTATGAGTTGTGCAAGTGAGGAAGAAAGAAAGAAAGTGAGAGATAGGATAGAACAAGCAGATAGGGGCCTCCGTGTTGAGGACGTCAAAAACAGAGACCCGCTTCTCATCCTGAGGGGCGTCCTTGTTCGACATAGTGACGGGGACGTCCTGAAGGCCATGAGAAGCCAAAATGGGGGTGTTTTTGTCGGCCTCAGCTCGGAGGAAAACAGGGTGGAGATAAAGTACCGTAAAAAGGCGAGAAACCCCCTGACCTGCCACATTGTACTTAGTACATCACCAAAGATATGGCAGCGAGTGGTTGATGCGGGAAGCCTGCGCATAGATCTGCAGGTAATCCTGGCAGAGGACCAGTCCCCCCTAGCGCAATGCTCGCGTTGCCTAGGGTACGGACACACCAGGCGCTTCTGTAAGGACCCTGCAGATCTATGTAGCCATTGCGGTGGTACACATGTGCGTGCTGAGTGCCCAGATTGGCAGGCGGGCGGCACACCTAGTTGCCAAAACTGTAAAAGGGCCGGACTGGCTATCGTGGACCACAATGCATTCTATAATGAATGCCCAGTTAAAAAACGGTGGGACGCGATAGCCAGGTCGGCAGTGGCATATTGCTAAAGGCAACTTGGCCGCAAACATTGCTATGTACAGCAATTATTATACAATAGCTAATGTGGGCTCCACAGTGTCAATATTAGGAAGAGTGAAAACGGCGTTCCTTCGGGGACCGTATGTTGGAGGGGTAAGAGGTTGGGGGGAGTACAATGGAGCGCTGAAAATTCAAAAGCGAACCGACCGCTCACAACAATGTTGTGTGGGGCGACTCGAAATAAGAATAAAGTTTGCGTTGGCTCCCCGGAGCCTCGAACTCAGCCAACATACAGGGCTTCGCCGTGATCTTTGGTATAAAAGGAAAGGTGGGGGCTCACGCTTTCCCTTATCCTTCTGCGGTTCAAAAATGAATAGTAATGTATTCAACCACATAAAAGTTTACTCTTATTGTGTTGAGCCGGGAAGGGTCGGGGGGGCGAGGCAGCCCTCACTGTGGATGCGGTGTATGTAAAGTGTGCGATGTGCTGAGTGATAGGAGTGTAAGATGGTGTGAAAAGGGATCGGAAAATACATGGGAAAGTACAAAAGGGAAATAGGAATAAAAAAGGCTGTTTTATGTAGGAATGTTCGGAATAATTATAAAGTGTATGAAGTGAAAATAAGTAAAAAGTAAAACACTATAAAATAAGAAAACAATAAAGTGTTATGAAATATATAGACGGTTTATAAGATTACAAGTATTATATGATGTATTAAATTATGATATTAAATATGAATAAGTGTAAAAGGTGAAGAATGAATGGAATATATAAAAGAATGATGGAATGAATAAATATGATTGTGGAAAATTTAGAAACTGTAAATACCGTCTCCATCAAAATATATGGGGGGAAAAGCATTAATTTAATAATAAAAAAAAAAAAAAAAAAAAACCTAACCCAATACCTGCAAAAGAAAGAAAGATATGAGACAGAGGTGAAAAATAAACAAACTGAAAGCTGGAAGGAATTCTGTGGAAAACAGGATAGGGAAGGACTTTGGGAGGGGATCTATAGGGTGATATCTAAAACTACAGATAGAGGGGAAGACCAATTACTGGTGAAGGACGGGAAAACATTGGATGCAAAGGAGTCGGCAAAATTGTTGGCGAGGACCTTCTACCCAGGAGACTCAGAACTGGAGGACAACGAATCACATCGCAAAATTAGAGCCCAAGCAGAAAAGGTAAATGATGGAGACCATCAAGCAGTATGTGACCCACCATTTACTATGGCGGAACTCGAAATGGCAATGGATTCGTTTAATCCAAAGAAGGCCCCTGGGGTGGAGGGCTTCACTGCGGATATTTGCGCTAAAGCAATAAGGTCCGATTCGGAATTGTATCTGGGACTAATAAATAAGTGCTTGGAGTACGGCTGTTTTCCAAAGCTGTGGAAGGAGGCAGTGGTTGTCATCCTCCGTAAACCGGGAAGGGACAACTACGGCATCCCCAAGTCTTATAGACCAATCGGACTTCTGCCGGTATTGGGAAAAATCTTTGAGAAAATGGTGACAGCCCGACTAAAACACCACCTGTTGCCAAAGTTTAGTACCCGCCAATACGGGTTTATGCCACAGCGATGTACCGAGGACTCCCTTTATGTCCTAACGCAGCATATTAACCAAAAGTTAAAAGAAAAGAGACTTATCACCGTAGTATCGTTGGACATAGAGGGGGCATTCGATGGAGCCTGGTGGCCCATGATAAAACTACGACTGGCGGAAGAGAAATGTCCCATAAATCTTAGACGGGTAATAGATAATTATCTGACAGACCGACAGGTCACAGTGAGGTACGGAGGAGAGGAGGCACGTGCTGTAACAACGAAGGGGTGTATACAAGGCTCCATATGTGGCCCACTCCTCTGGAATCTCTTACTGGATCCCCTTCTAAAAGAACTGGAACGACTGGGTGTACACTGCCAGGCCTTTGCCGACGATGTCATCCTGGCATTCGACGGCGAAACGGCCTTGCAAATAGAAACGCAGGCCAATGACATACTCCGGCGTGTGAGGGCGTGGGGCGTCATGAATAAACTAAACTTTGCAGCTCAAAAAACAAATGCGATGCTGATAACAAGGAAGCTGAAATATGACGAACCACGCCTTCACATGGGAGGGATTGACATAGTTATGGTCAAAGAAATAAAGATCTTGGGACTGACTATTGACCATAAACTATCGTTTAAAAAACATGTCCAAAACACGTGCAAAAAGGCATTAAATATATATCAACAGCTGGCCAGGGCAGCAAAGGCCAGTTGGGGCCTGCATCCCGACATAATTCGGACAGTGTACACCGCAGTCATCGAACCCATCATTTTGTATGCTGCGAGCGCCTGGGCGCCGGCAGTAGAGAGACTGGGCGTTAAAAAACAATTAAATACAGTGCAACGAGGATTTGCACAGAAAATGTGCAAATCATATCGCACAGTCTCCTTGAACGCGGCGCTGGTCCTGGCCGGACTGCTCCCACTTGATCTCCGTGTAAAGGAAGCAGCTTTACTATACGGGATCAAAAGGGGGGTGGTCTGCCCGGGTTCGGCGGGCGAGTCAATCGAGACTATGTTTCCCGCACTAGAGGCTCCCCACCCCGCCGAGAATGTCCGCAGGGAATTTACTTGCCTCGATAACCAAATTGCAGTGGAACAAAACAGCAATTACGAGGCAAGAATATTCACCGACGGCAGCGGCATTGACGGCGGAGTGGGGGCAGCATTGTCCATCTGGAACGCCGAAAAAGAAATACGTGCCATTAAGCTCCGTCTATCAACCTATTGCACAGTGTATCAGGCGGAGCTTCTAGCGATCCGTGAAGCGACCAGATGGGCAAAAAATAGTTCCGTTGGTGCCGTCGCGATATACAGTGACTCGATGTCCGCCCTTCAGACAGTTACAAACCTCGCTTCCCTCCATCCCCTTGCCGTTGAAGCCAGAAGTAACCTCAACTATGCAAATCAGCATAAAAAAGTTGTCAGGTTGTTCTGGATCAAGGCGCATGCGGGGCTGGAGGGAAACGAGAGGGCAGATCAACTCGCCAAAGAGGCCGCAACAAAGCTAAAAAAGCAACCGGACTACGATCTCTGCCCGGTCTCATTCGCGAAGCGAAACCTACGTAAGGAATCGCTTCGCGAATGGGATCGTAGATACGAGTCTGGGGAAACGGCATCGACCACTAAAGTATTTTTCCCGACGGCGTCAACGGCCTATAGTATAGTGCGGAAAATATCGCCGAATATGACTACATCGCAGATATTGACGGGGCATGGTGGGTTCTCCGAATATCTGCACAGATTCCGATGTAAGGAGAACCCATCATGCATCTGCGAGCCCGGCGTCCCAGAAAGTATCCTGCACGCTGTTTTGGAGTGTCCCGTGTATGGATCGGAAAGAATCGACCTCACACATAAAATAAAAACTACCTTAAATGAAAATAATATTTCCGAAATTATGTGTGACAACGAAAAAAGAGCAGTATTTCTCAGTTATTGTTGTAAGTTAACAAAACTTATTAATAAAAGAAACGCTGCGTGAATTGTTTTCCAAGAAGTATTGAAAAATACCATCTGTGATAACAATAACGTAAAACAAATCCAAACACGGGACACATCCATAAAACAGTGGATTTTATCCAAAACATGTTTATGTTTTGTAGCTTTTGTATAGCAGTTTATGTATAGCACGTGAAGTAGTCTAAATTCAGTATGAGATGAAGTAAGAAAGAAATATATACAGTATAAGATAGATGATGAATGTAGATAGAAAAGAATGAAAGATAACAATAAAATGTAGCCAATTACTCCAATTAAGTTGGAGGTGTAAGATATAAGAAAAAAAAAAAAAAAAAAAAAAAAAAAAAAAAAAAAAACCTAACCTAACCTAACCTAACCTAACCTAACCTAACCTAACCTAACCTAACCTAACCTAACCTAACCTAACCTAACCTAACCTAACCTAACCTAACCTAACCTAACCTAACCTAACCTAACCTAACCTAACCGGTCGCCGAAAACACCACGTTTTGCCTAAGCTCCGCGCCAAAAAATTCGCCAAAGTGGCAATTTTTGAGCTACAGTAGTGATTAATACGTCTTTGAAATCGTCTCGATACGACCGAGGTGTTCCCGTTTGCCTCCTCGCGAATTTCAAAAGTTTCGGTAGTGAAAAGTGGAAAATAGTGGAAAGTGCATAATTTTCAAAACTTTAAGTGCGTGCGGCGGCCAAACGAGATCGAGGACCCCCACTTTTTATTGTGTCTCCGGATAGCCCTTAATAAACCCCGTCGAGTGACACCCCCTCCAGAATTTTCCGGCGCCCCCCTGCTGAGAAATTAGCAGAAAAATAAAAACCACGTGGCCACGAGGTGGGTGAAGGAGCGTCGTGCGGCTACATCTGGACACATCGTTGGAAGGGTCTTCTCTTGCACTGCCAGAAACCATTTTCAGAAGAATTTTCCGACTTACCGGTAAGAAGTTATTCTTATTAGAAAATCAAAACTTCTACTTACCCCCACTCCTGAGCTAATAGAGACGCGTGGGATTTGACGCTGCAGAACAAAGCGGGACATCAAGTTCTTCGAGGTTGGGAACAAAAAAAAATTTTAATTAGCATAAGTTAGGCATTATTCTCGGAAAATCCAAAATTTTATTTTTCCTCTTTAAAAGGTTTTCCTGAAATTTTTCTGGGATTATGAATAGCTTGGTAGTTAGATATTAGCAATACAAACAGGAATCAAAAGGAATTTCCGAAATCGGTCGAAAAACAAAAACGCTACGTCATTTTTAGTTTTCGGGACCCCAGGTCCCGAGGGAGTCTGAAAATCATTTTTCTGGACACAGATCCTGCATATTGACGTCGAGCCGATCCTGGGGATACTTTTGATTTTTTCCTACGATCACTGGATCCGGAGATCCCCTCCATTTTTTGGACATTTTAAGTAGCATTTCACTCTTGGCCATTTTTATAAAATTTAAAAAATTTTTTGCTCCGGAACCAGAGGTCGTAGGAACCTGGGGTTTTCACCCTAGACATAAGCGTCCTTGGGACTATTTGGAAAAAAATTCTCGGGAGTTTTCCAATTTTCACGGAAAATTTTCCGGAAAATTCCGGGGGACTCCTCAGAGCACCAAAATTAGACTCAAACACACTGACAACCCCGAATAAGCCGAAAGCCGCGTTCTCCTAGGACTATTGACTATCTCAGCTCCGGAAAATTGAACCCCGGGCTCAGTTTTGACAAACTTTAAAAATTTTTATCTCCTAAACGGTTTGCCCTACAAGAACGCGGTTTTCACTAAAGGAATCAGTGGCCCCGAGACTATCTCTGAAAAATTCAGCACGACTCTACATAGAGTCATATTGTAGAGGGCCGTAATACTCTAACTGACAGTCCGTTAAATTTTCCAAAATTTGGATTTAACTAGCGAAGAACTGAGGAAAAGAGCAACAAGGCTCCGTTTTATCCTGGTTCGACGATTTTTTCCTAGGAGAAAATCCGGAAACCACCACATTTTCATCAGTTCCCTCTAGTACTTGAGTGGCAAGACCAGGGTTCAGGAAACCTGAACGCACGTCAAGAAATGGCGACTAAACAAAATGTCAGTAAGCCCAACACCGCAAAAGGAAACAAGCCTTTAGGGATACCTGGTTCAACGACTGGTCAGAGAAGGACCCAGAAGTCGTCCAAAACCACACCCACGCCAAAAGGCTTACAGGGAGAAACCGTGTCGGAAACGGAAATTACATCTTCCCCGCCCCACTCTCCGGCAACCCTGACCACTATTAGCGTGGAACAGGAGCGAGAAGTAATGGCTGCCCTTGATGAGTTGGGTGTCCCCGAACCAGACCCTACTACCATTGGAGCTGATCCACCAGAGGCAGAAGTCCCCCAAAAAAGGAGGGAAAGTATTCTGCCAACAAGTGCAGGAACAGGCGTGTGCATGGACCTAGCCACAGTGAAAGCCAACACCTGGCTTCAAGCAGGGAAGACCGCTCTAGAACAAGCGGGAAACATGAAACGAGAGTGCAAGGCAGTGGTTCAGCAGAGCCTGCAGTTTATGTACGAGAGCATACTTGCACTTTCGGATTCACGTTCCAGACACCGCCTTAGCTTAGAACAAGAAAAGCTGCGACACGCCGAGGTGGCCCAGATAAGGGAAGAAAACCACGCCAACAAATTAAAAAAGATTAACGAAGCCTATGAGACCAGCATTAAAGAGATTCTAAGTGTGACACAGGAACAAAAGCGGGCTATTGAGGGAATAAGTCGATGGCTCTCCTTTGAGCTTCTGGGACCCATTGGCCAGCTCGAGCCAATAAAACAACAAATGGAAAAGATGGTGACAAAATCTATAGAACCACCGAATGCTGCTCCACACTCATCTATGGGGGCAGATGCACTCACCGAGCGACTAATCTTGGAGCTGGGTTGCATCAAGACCGAAATGGCTAACATGGCAGCCCAGCTGAGAACCATAAGCCTGGACGTGGAGCGATGGCGAGCGGATACATTGGCTCCAAGCGTGGCCGAAGCCCGTTCACCATCAGCAACACCGCCTAGGACGGAGAGAACTGAAAAACACCTTCATGAAGAAGATCTAATAAAAATTATGGAAGGAACAAGAGACATAATTAAGCAAGAAATAAAAATAGCCTCAGCAGAACAGGTAATCACTAGGCAAGAACTAAAAAATGAAATCCGAAGCGCAACCGACCCATTATTAAGTCTCACCAAAACGGTTCGGGACGAAATCATAGAGGTCCGAGATCTCACGCTCAGCGCACCAGCCTTAACGACAGCGGCTTCGGGCCTGGGACACGAAATGCTCACGGCAGACACCGCTGCCTGCATCCAGGAAGCTTTGGCACCCATTATGAGTAAAATGGCTACCTACGCAGAAGCACTTAGCAAACAGACAGAGAAGGAGCCCAAGAGTTCTTTTGTCTCGTCCCCTACCGCAAGGCCAAACAAAACACAGCCTGCTTCAAAAACAAACCATAGGGTGGTAGTGGAATCAATAGATCCCCGTAAAACTGGGGATGATGTCATCAACATACTCAAAACTAAAGTCGATGTAATAGCTCTTGGTATAGGCGTAAACACCCTTAGGAAAGTGAGAGGGAACAAGGTACTGGTGGGATGCCAGACGGCAGACGAAGGAAAGACCTTTTGCGAAGCCGTAAGGAATACCTCAGCTGGCCTCACGGCAGAACATACAGCTACCAGAAATCCGCAACTCCGTATCACGGGCGTCACCACTGAAGCTAGCGACTCGGAAGTGATAACGGCCATCAGGAGTCAGAATAAGTCGCTACTTGAGGAGATCCCTACGCAAGCAAACATAATAAAAGTCCTGAGACGCACTAAAGGCCGAACAAAAGTAAGGTGCTCAGTCATCATAGAATGTAGCCCACAGATCTGGAGAGCCTTAGTCGACAAAAGCCTACGAATAGGTTACCAAATTGTCCCAGCAACAGACCAATCCCCAGTTATCCAATGTTACCGCTGCCTTGGCTTCGGCCACCAAGCCAGGTCCTGTAATGGCCAGCCCAGCTGCGGATACTGTGCAGGACCGCATGATACAAGGGAATGCCCAAATCGAGACGGTGCACCTTACTGCATTAACTGCAAGGAGACGACTGACGAACCTCATCCGGCATATTCCCAACAATGTCCAGTCTGGCAAAAATGGGATAGGATAGCACGATCTAACGTAAGCTACTGCTAAGGACAAGACAGGCGGTTCAAAATCCAGCATGGACCTTGGAGTCATCCAAATAAACTTGGGGAGAGGACGAGCAGCATCGCACGATCTGCTGAACACGGCGGCCGCTACCAAAACACAAATTATAATGCTGCAGGAGCCCTATGTAGGTGCGGGAACATATTTTAAGACAAATTTTGGTAGAATATACCAAAACACAACGGGTCCAGACACCACTAGAGCAGCAATTATCATCGCAAACCCAAACTTAAAAATCATCAAAAATCCGGATTTGATAACAAAGGATATAGCCGCCATAAAAATTAATTTGGGAAAAATTGAGCTGGGGATTATTAGTGTATATATGGATGGAAGAAAGGACATCCAGACCCAAATAAAAGATATCGTAAGAACCATTGATTTACTTGGAACCAAGCACGTTATCATCGGAGGCGACTTTAACGCTGAAAGTCTATGGTGGGGTTGCGAGTCAGATGATGACAGGGGTAGAGCTATTGAAGACATGATGGCTGAGCGAGGTCTAAACGTCATAAACCAAGGAAGCGTGCCAACATTCTATATCTTCAGAAATGGTGTACTATATTCGAGCATAGTGGATGTAACTGTAACCACTACCGAGCTCCTCCCTATGGTCTCAAAATGGAGAGTCGATACCGAAATGCTACAACTGTCGGACCACAGACCAATAACCTTCAGGATCAGGCTTAATAGTTCCGAAGAAAATACATCACATCCTACAACTAGAAAATTTAACACAAGGAAAGCGGACTGGGAACGATTCAGAGCAGCCCTGAAAGAGTCACTGATCTTAGACAAAATAACAAAGATAGCACTTGAACATATTCAAATTCCAGAGGATCTGGAACTGATGGTGGGTCGCTTCATGGATTGCGTAGAAAGAGCTTCCGAAAGTTCGATGCCGCCAGTTAAAACCAAACCAAGACCGGAAATGGCAAAATGGTGGTCGCCAGCGTTACAGACCCAAAAAAATGAAGTAAAAAGACTACGAAGAAAGATCCGAGGAGCAAATCCACAAAGAAAAGCTCTGGTAATCCAGGCATACGTAGATGCCAAAGCCGCCTATAAAAAGGCCATTGAATCTGCAATCTTCGAAAGCTGGAAAACATTCACTTCACAACAAGAAAAGGAACACATTTGGGACGTAACACTTAGGGTGATCAGAGCAAGCAACCGGATGGAGGAAGACAGCTTGCTGCGAAACCCTAACAATAACTCTATCCTAGACGCCCAAGGGTCCGCAGAGCTGCTGGCGGCCACCTTCTACCCCCCAGATGAGCCAGAAACTGATAATGAGGAGCAGAGAAAGATTCGCAGAGACGCTCTGATCTTAACGCAGACACTGAAAAGGGAAAAGCACAATTATAAACCCATCACCATATGCGAAATCCAAAATGTTTTAAAAAACATGAGCTCTAAAAAGGCCCCCGGCCCCGATGGTTTTACCGCGGACATATGTGCACAGGTTTTGGAAGCAGTCCCAGACATACTATTGGCCATGTATAACGCTTGCCTGAGACTGGGGCACTTTCCCAAAGCCTGGAAAATAGCCAGAATCAGAGTTATCCCCAAGCCAGGAAAGGACAATTATATGAGCCCCAAATCGTTCAGACCAATAGGATTGTTATCGGTAATGGGGAAAATCTTGGAAAAGATTATCGCAAATAGGCTCTGGTGGACGCTTGGAGTTGGGGGTCACTTGGATCCAAGGCAGTACGGGTTTGTCCCTCAACGTAGCACAGAGGATGCCCTTTATGACGCTACAACGATAATACAAGAGGCACGCCGCCGACGTGAAATAGTTGTAGTGGTGTCCCTAGACATAGAGGGAGCATTTGATAACGCGTGGTGGCCCTTTATGATCCTAGAATTGGAAAAAAGAGGCGCAGACCCGATATTGTTGAGGATCATGACAAGTTACCTAAGCGACCGGTCAATTGAGTTGTGTTACGCGGGAGCCAAGGTACATCACAACACCAACAAAGGATGTATACAAGGCTCCACCTGTGGACCTCTGCTCTGGAATGTCCAACTGGATCCGTTGCTACAGGACACGAGAAATTTGCGAGCACAAATACAGGCATTTGCTGATGACATAATTATAATAGCTTCTGGGAAAACCACAGCAGAAGTGGAAAGGAACGCCAACGAAGCACTCAATGCGGTGTCAGAATGGGGACATAAAGCTAAAATGAAATTTGCCGCTCATAAAACCCAAGCAATGCTCACTACAAAGAAACTTAAGTACAATCAACCAAAGCTGTACTTGGAGGGAGTTGAGCTGCAATTCACTGACACCTTAAAGGTACTAGGCGTCACCCTAGACAGAAACTTCAACTACAACGCACATGTCAAAGCACAAACTAAAAAATGTCTAAACCTGTACAAGCAAATCTCGAGAGCAACTAGAGCCACATGGGGACTTAATAGTCAGATAATTAAGACTCTGTATGCGGTAGTGGTAGAGCCAACAATGCTTTATGCCGCGGGAGTGTGGGGGGAAATGGCACCAAACAGATGGAACCGGAAGAGATTGGACCGCACTACGCGATATTTCTCCATACTGGTAGCAAAGGCCCACCGCACATCATCTCTAACGGCCGCAGCAGTCATCGCCGGCATCATACCACTCGATCTAAGAGCCAAAGAGCTTCTACAAGTTTACGAAATTAAGAGAGGGAAACCCCTAGCTGACCTCCCTGGGCGAATGTTGGAAATGAGGGTGAGCAAATTCGACTTGCCACATCCTTCAGAAAGGAATCAACTGACAGTCAAACTAGTGTCTGCCCCTTCTGATCTACCAGAAGCTTCCGACACCAAAACAACCCTAGCTTACACAGATGGAAGCAAGATAGAAGGTAAGGTGGGCGCAGCAGTCAGTTTTTGGAGAGAGGGTACAGAAGTGAAACACACAGGTCTGCGTCTGGCAAGCTACTGTAGTGTGTTCCAGGCGGAGCTAGCAGCAATCCTACGTGCAGTACAAATGACTAGCCGGTGCAAACCTGGAATAACCTATATCCTGAGTGACTCCAGATCAGCCCTAGAAGCCCTAGCAGACCCCGAAAGCCTGAACCCCTTAGCCCGAAAAATTAGAAACGAAATCAACAGGCTGCAAAATGAAGGTCACAAGATGGAGTGGTGTTGGGTCAAGGCCCATGTAGGGATCCCTGGTAATGAACGCGCAGATGAATTAGCGAAAAAGGCAGCACTGACCAGCAAACAGGCGCCATTTTACGACGCATTTCCCTTTTCTTACGCCAAGCAACTGATCAGGGCCAAAATATTGGACGAGTGGCAGATAAGATTTCAGGAAGCAACCACAGGGGCCTCCATCAAACTCTTCATTGATGACATACGACTAGGCTATAAGGTATTCCAAAAAGCTCACCATAACAATCTGGACGCACAATTGTTTACAGGTCATGGTGGGTTCAGAGCGTATTTGTTTAGATTTGGTCTGTCTTCGACTCCATGCTGCCCTTGCGATGGGGAAACCAGTGAAAACTTGGAACATATCATCATGGAATGCCCCAGATACGGCGCCTCCAGACTGGAGTGTGAGTTCAGGCTGGGAATGGAGCTCAATGCTGAAAATATCAAGTGTGCATTTAGGGACGCTTACCTCAGGGAGATCCTGTTGGAATTCTGCCGCAAGGTAGTGCGTTCCGCTGCAAGAGCAAATGGATCCATCACAGCCAGCAAATGATCCGAGTCGAGCTGTGAGCCCGAATTTTAGTCTTACACACCAACTTTCAAGCCCTATAACTTCCAAATTTAGTAAGCCGTAACTGAAGCCGTAACTGACTGACTGACTGACAAATTCTAAATGTATAAACCAAATAGTTCAAAACCCCATAAAGTAATAAATTGCCGCATTATCCCATAGTGGCAAGAAGGTAAAGTGTGTTTTTCCAAGCAGGTGGTGTTTTAGCCGGTAAGAGTCCGGCACTACCTGGGTCCCTTCCCAGGTGTCCATGAGGATTTCACCACCTGCTTGTAAAAATAAATAATAAAAAAAAAAAAAAAAAAAAAACCTAACCTAACCTAACCTTTTTTTTTTTTTTTTTTTTAACGTGTGGAAAGACTCATGTCTCGTCTATCCGGCCACGGGAAGCCGGACAGGTATGTGGGACTCGAACCCACTAAAACCACACGGTGTCATTACCCAATCCGCATAATGCTGGGGCCGTGTGCTTCCTAATGCTCCACAGCCCCAGCGCGGCGGCCGCTTATTCGCAGCCCCATCCAACTCCGGTACCCTCTCCAATGAGAGGGATAGGAGCGGCCCTCAGCCAGCCAATCTGGCCCTAAAGGGTAGACGTCTTGACACCAGCGACGTCTCTATTCGGAGGGCTGTCTGTCGAGCGAGACAGAATCCCGTTTCCGCCGCTCAACCAGCCCTCAGTTTGGCCTCTGTTAACCATAGGTAACAGAGGCCCACCAATTGTCGGCCGCAGAGGACAGGGAGAGCGGCGCACCTTATCACCGACACTCCTCTTCCCCTGCGGCCCCACCGATGCCATGCCAAGCGCCACAGCCGCGCTTGGTCGCGGAGGACAGGGAGAACGGCGCACCTATTCACCGACACTCCTCTTCCCCCGCGACCCCTACCACGACTGTGAGTGCGGGGAGATTCCACCCCCCTCACCCACAGCCAGGCCTCCTCCTAGTTTGTTTTTTAACGAGGTCATCTCCTCGGGGCCCTATCCACTGTTTTTTAACTAGGTTGTCCTCCTCGACGCCCACTAACTAGCCGTTTTTTAACGTGCTTCTCTCCACGAGGCCCGCTCTACTGATTTTTTAACGAGGTGTTCTCCTCTCTGTTAGGCAACTCCGAGGTAGGTGCCCACCGAAAACCCACCTGGAGCGCCTTCCGCCCGGTTCCTCTTGGCTTCACCGCGGGTGGCAAATCCGCGGCTACTGAGCCCCCCCATCGCGACAAGATGGGAACCAATCGGGGGGGAACCTAACCTAACCTAACCTAACCTAACCTAACCTAACCTAACCTAACCTAACCTAACCTAACCTAACCTAACCTAACCTAACCCCCAGTTAAAAAACGGTGGGACGCGATAGCCAGGTCGGCAGTGGCATATTGCTAAAGGCAACTTGGCCGCAAACATTGCTATGTACAGCAATTATTATACAATAGCTAATGTGGGCTCCACAGTGTCAATATTAGGAAGAGTGAAAACGGCGTTCCTTCGGGGACCGTATGTTGGAGGGGTAAGAGGTTGGGGGGAGTACAATGGAGCGCTGAAAATTCAAAAGCGAACCGACCGCTCACAACAATGTTGTGTGGGGCGACTCGAAATAAGAATAAAGTTTGCGTTGGCTCCCCGGAGCCTCGAACTCAGCCAACATACAGGGCTTCGCCGTGATCTTTGGTATAAAAGGAAAGGTGGGGGCTCACGCTTTCCCTTATCCTTCTGCGGTTCAAAAATGAATAGTAATGTATTCAACCACATAAAAGTTTACTCTTATTGTGTTGAGCCGGGAAGGGTCGGGGGGGCGAGGCAGCCCTCACTGTGGATGCGGTGTATGTAAAGTGTGCGATGTGCTGAGTGATAGGAGTGTAAGATGGTGTGAAAAGGGATCGGAAAATACATGGGAAAGTACAAAAGGGAAATAGGAATAAAAAAGGCTGTTTTATGTAGGAATGTTCGGAATAATTATAAAGTGTATGAAGTGAAAATAAGTAAAAAGTAAAACACTATAAAATAAGAAAACAATAAAGTGTTATGAAATATATAGACGGTCTATAAGATTACAAGTATTATATGATGTATTAAATTATGATATTAAATATGAATTATATTAGTATATGTTTAGTTGTATTATAAAGTGTAAAAGGTGAAGAATGAATGGAATATATAAAAGAATGATGGAATGAATAAATATGATTGTGGAAAATTTAGAAACTGTAAATACCGTCTCCATCAAAATATATGGGGGGAAAAGCATTAAAAAAAAAAAAAAAAAAAAAAAAAAAAAAAAAAAAAAAAAAAAAAAACCTAACCTAACCTAACCTAACCTAACCTAACCTTTTTTTTTTTTTTTTTTTTTTTTTTTTTTTGTCGGGGTGAAAATGCCTTCGCACCGTACCGCTCTGCGCGGGACAGCAGAGCGGGTGTGTGGGGCTTGAACCCACTAAAAACACCCCGGTGTCATCGCCTACCGCGTATGGCCGAGACTGTGGGCTATTCTCGCCCATGGTCCCAGCGCGGTGGCCGCTACCTAGGCGGCCTCGGCACGGCACGCTCAACGAACAGCCTCTCCTTTGCGAGAGGGTCGGAGCGGCCAGCAGGACTACTCTCTACCTGCGACGGTAAAGGCGCACATGACACTCGTGCGCCTTTCAACCCGGACCGTTAAGCCGGATGGCGGATTCCCGAATCCGCCACTCGACCGGTCTTTGTTACGGGGGCAGATGGTGCAGGCCATAAGCCCGCCTTCTGCGCCCTGTGCGCCGGCGGCGGATGGCGAGGTCAGTTGTGTCCTCGCGATCTCTCTCCGCCGCCTCTTTGCGGAGCATGACGCACTCCGCAAAGGCCTGCACCGCTGTCCACGACGTCTCACTGTCGACCATGCATTTGACCACGGTCGGCAGCGAGAGGTCGTCCCCCACGACCGCGCGTAGTTCGGCGCGGTTAACTGCCCAGGCTGGGCAGACTGCCAATGTGTGCTGGGCGTCCTCGTCCAGGCATCCGTCGCAATGGTGGCAAACGGCCGACGGCTCCCGTCCCGCTATGCGACACAGGTACTCTCCAAAGCATCCATGCCCGGAGAGCAACTGCGTCAAGCGGAAGGTCAGGGAGCCGTGCTGCCTCGCCAACCATTGACCCAAGACTGGACGGACTGCCTCAACGGTTCTACGCCCAGCAGTGGGCTGCTCCAGCCTCTGGCTCCACACCTCGATGGCGCGCTGATACAGCTCGTTGCGGCGTCCTGCGATCTCTCTAGGTGCCGGCCGGTGACCCCGGGACAGTGCCTCCTCTCGCCACCTGAAAAGGGAGGCAAGGATCTCAGCATCCAGGTCCCAGGGCATACTACCGGCCAGCACGCACGCTGCCTCCGCGGAGATCGTGCGATATCCCCTTGCGGCCCTGATCGCCATCACCCTCTGCGGTCTTCGCAAGAGGGCGATATTTTGGTTACTCAGGGCCTCTGCCCATACTGGGGCTCCGTAGAGGGCCATGGATCGCACGACCCCCAAATACAGCCGCCTGCAGGACGCCTCTGGCCCTCCCAAATTGGGCAAGAGCCGCGTCAACGCACCAGCCGCCGCCATGATACGCGGCACCAACGCCGCAAAGTGGGCGCCGAAATTCCATCGGCCATCAAGGACGATGCCTAGGTAACGCATCGTCGGCTTGATGGCGATTTGGACACCGCCAACCACAAGGCTGGAATCTGGCGGAGGCCCCCTCCGAGGGCCGTGAAAACACAACGCCTCGGATTTTTGAAGGGCCACCTCAAGACCCAGCCGGCGGATTCGGCGCACCACTTGCGCTACTCCCGCAGTCGCCAGCAATGACGCCTCCCGGAATGATGCACCGCGGGCGGTCACGAGCGTGTCGTCGGCGTAACAAACAACCGCGACGCCCGGAAGATTGACCGCCCGCAGCACCCAGTCGTACCCGATGTTCCACAGGAGCGGTCCTAAGACGGAACCCTGTGGAACACCGCGCGTCATTGCGCACTCCTTCCATCCGTCTCGAGCAGGAAACACTACCCTCCTCTCTGAGAGGTAGTCCTGGATGAGCCGGCGCAGGTATGGTGGCACCCCGTGATAGCGGAGTGCCTCCAAAATGCAAGGCCAGGGGAGGGTGTTAAAGGCGTTGGCGATGTCGAGAGACACCACCACGACCACCTCACCCTGGGAGACCGCATCCTGCGCCATGGACTTCACTCTCAGAATGGCGTGGATGGTGGACCTCTTCCGGCGGAACCCGTACTGGGAGTCCGCGAGGTTCGGACCCACTCGCTCGAGGTGCTCGACAAGGCGGTCACAAGTGACTCTTTCCAGCAATTTGCCAGCCTCATCGAGCACGACTAGAGGACGAAACCCAGACGGGGAATCCGCCGGTCGTCCCTCTTTCCTCAGCAGGACCAATCGTCCCGCTTTCCACGCCTTGGGAAACTTCCCCTGCTCGAGACAGGCGTTGAAGAGCCCCCTCAGTCGCTCCTCCAGGGCCTCTACTGCACCTAGAGCGAGGACCAACGCCTTTCCCGGGACACCATCTGGACCCGGGGCGACATTCCTTGCGCGCAATCTTTCCAGACCTGCGCGCAGTTCGTCCCGGGTTATCTCCGGGATCTCTTCTCGGTCCTCGCTCCGTGGCACCGATGGAGGAGCCATGCTGGGGGGTTCGATTGCCCCTCCCTGCGGGAACAGAGTGGCAATCACCTCTTCGAGGAACTCGGTCAAACTCCGTCCAAGGCGTATCCATGGACGCAGGTGCCGGAGGCAGCGGGCGCGGCGCCGTCTTTTTGTCCGGCTGACTCGGCGCCGTCTTCTTGGCTGGCGGCTGCAGAGCTGCCGGGGGTGCGACGGCCGATGTCGACGGTGTTGGTACCGGCGGGGGAGGCTCGACTCGCGCCTTTTTGCCCTTTTGCCCCTTTTTGCCCTTTTTGGGCTCAGGGGTGGGCTTAGGCGGAGATTTCCGCCACTGCGCCGTTGTAATCTTGACGGGGCTCACGCCTGTCTGCGGAGGCTCCTCGTCGTCGTCTTCGTCATCATACAACATGTCCGACACCGCCGCTGCAGCGGTTGATATACGCCGGTCAGCAGCCAGCGGAGGTCGCCGCACAGGATCCGGCAGGAGGCGACCCTGTATTCCATCAAAGCGGGCATTGATGTATGGGCCCATCGTTTCCAAGATGAAGCGCTTTTGCGCTTCATCTGCCTCCTGCTGAGTCTCGGCCGTTGGCGCTGTTGCAGCCGGCACAGTCCGCGCAGACCGCTCAAAAGCAGCCCGCAGCTCCGCCAAGTCACGTTGCAGTGCCGCGACTTTCGCCTCCAGGCGTTGGTTGTCAGCCCGGAGACGCTCGGTTTCTTCGTTGGCGGTTCTGACGCTTAGTTCCGCCACTGCTTCCTCTACAGAGGCGGCAGCCCCTTTTAGCCCCTTCACAAACGTGCCCTTAAGGTTGCCAGATTTTTCCGCGATGGTCTTGATAATCTTTAAACCTTCGTCGGCCTGGTCCTTTAGGGCACTTGCTGGGGGTCCCTCTTGGCGTGCAGTTGGGGTCTCTGTGACCTTATTGGCCATTGCACGCTTGGCCATTTCACTCACAATCCGCTCGGCCTCCTCACGCCGGGCGGCAGCCTGCTGCCTTCTGGCTTCGGCTGTCATCACTGGTGCCGCCTTTACACGGCCACCCCTCTTTCCAGCCGGACGGGCCCGCACCTTTGGCGCGGTATCCTCGTCCGAGCCGGTTGGCTTATGGCACCGTTTACGGCGCCTCTGTGCCAACTCGCCTGCTAGGCTCTCTTCGCTCACCCAGGAACATTCCGAGAGTGAGCCAGCATCTTGCTGCGACGTCTTATTGGAGGGACTTGCGTCCCTCAGGCGGTTCGTGCCCCCCCCAGATACGGTGGGGCTGCCTGCGCACGAAGACGCAGGGAGGGATTCTCCAGCAGCGCTGGTACCCTCCTGGGGTAAAGTATTCTTTCGACTCGCCATCATTGGGTTTCCTTTGAAGGGTGAGGTCCCTTTCCCCGAAATTCCCCCCCAGGCGCTCGGAACGGGATTCCCCTCCCGTCACTCATCCCTTTTCGCGGCACGCCAGACCGCGCGGGATTGGGGTTATTTTTTATTGAGGTTTTCTTCCTCGCAGCACCGCCCATGAAAGGGACGGTGCCCTCGGCCCCAAAAGGGGTAACGAGTTGCCCGACGTTCCGCATGACAACGGAACGCCGCGCGAAGGACGCACTACTACTCACCGTCTGAAAGCAGACGGGGAGAGTGCACTCGGCAGAATATTGGCCAACAACGAACAAGACCCCGACTATCAGGGAGTTATTCGCTGTCGCCCAGGGTGCACCGTCCCGAATCGCTTGTCAGCCCGCCGCTAACGCCTGATCAAAGATTAGACGGCAGAAGCAAAGCCTTCAAACGACCGGGCACACGAGGAGGTTTTCCGCCCGTAGCACCCCAACCTTTTTTTTTTTTTTTTTTTTTTTTTTGTAACGCGAAGAAAATCCCTTCGGATACCGCACCAGCTACGGGAAGCCGGTGCGGTTATGTGGTGTAGCCACTAAAAACTCCGCGGTGTCACTTCTCAGCCGTTGTGAGAGCCGGGCCGTGGGCTATTCTCGCTCCACAGCCCAGCACGGCGGCCGCTAGCTCGGCGGCCTCAATTCGGCACGCTCTCAGATCCCCTCTCCAGCGAGAGGGTCGGAGCGGCCAGCGGGTTGGCCCGTCGGCCTACAATTTACCCGCTTGGGTAAAGGCACACGTGACACACATGCGCCTTTCAACCCGGACCGTTAAGCCAGGTGACGGATTCCCGTATCCGCACCCGACCGGTCTTGTTATGGGGGCAGATGGTGCAGGCCATAAGCCCGCCTTCTGCGCCCTGTGCGCCGGCGGCGGATGGCGAGGTCGGTGGTGTTCTCGCGCTCTCTCTCTGCCGCCTCTTTGCGGAGCATGACGCACTCCGCAAAGGCCTGCACCGCTGTCCACGACGTCTCGCTGTCGACCATGCATTTTACCACGGTCGGCAGCGAGAGATCGTCCCCCACGTAGCACCCCAACCTAACCTAACCTAACCTAACCTAACCTAACCTAACCTAACCTAACCTAACCTAACCTTTTTTTTTTTTTTTTTTTTTTTTTTTTTTTGTCGGGGTGAAAATGCCTTCGCACCGTACCGCTCTGCGCGGGACAGCAGAGCGGGTGTGTGGGGCTTGAACCCACTAAAAACACCCCGGTGTCATCGCCTACCGCGTATGGCCGAGACTGTGGGCTATTCTCGCCCATGGTCCCAGCGCGGTGGCCGCTACCTAGGCGGCCTCGGCACGGCACGCTCAACGAACAGCCTCTCCTTTGCGAGAGGGTCGGAGCGGCCAGCAGGACTACTCTCTACCTGCGACGGTAAAGGCGCACATGACACTCGTGCGCCTTTCAACCCGGACCGTTAAGCCGGATGGCGGATTCCCGAATCCGCCACCCGACCGGTCTTTGTTACGGGGGCAGATGGTGCAGGCCATAAGCCCGCCTTCTGCGCCCTGTGCGCCGGCGGCGGATGGCGAGGTCAGTTGTGTCCTCGCGATCTCTCTCCGCCGCCTCTTTGCGGAGCATGACGCACTCCGCAAAGGCCTGCACCGCTGTCCACGACGTCTCACTGTCGACCATGCATTTGACCACGGTCGGCAGCGAGAGGTCGTCCCCCACGACCGCGCGTAGTTCGGCGCGGTCAACTGCCCAGGCTGGGCAGACTTCCAATGTGTGCTGGGCGTCCTCGTCCAGGCATCCGTCGCAATGGTGGCAAACGGCCGACGGCTCCCGTCCCGCTATGCGACACAGGTACTCTCCAAAGCATCCATGCCCGGAGAGCAACTGCGTCAAGCGGAAGGTCAGGGAGCCGTGCTGCCTCGCCAACCATTGACCCAAGACTGGACGGACTGCCTCAACGGTTCTACGCCCAGCAGTGGGCTGCTCCAGCCTCTGGCTCCACACCTCGATGGCGCGCTGATACAGCTCGTTGCGGCGTCCTGCGATCTCTCTAGGTGCCGGCCGGTGACCCCGGGACAGTGCCTCCTCTCGCCACCTGAAAAGGGAGGCAAGGATCTCAGCATCCAGGTCCCAGGGCATACTACCGGCCAGCACGCACGCTGCCTCCGCGGAGATCGTGCGATATCCCCTTGCGGCCCTGATCGCCATCACCCTCTGCGGTCTCCGCAAGAGGGCGATATTTTGGTTACTCAGGGCCTCTGCCCATACTGGGGCACCGTAGAGGGCCATGGATCGCACGACCCCCAAATACAACCGCCTGCAGGACGCCTCCGGCCCTCCCAAATTGGGCAAGAGCCGTGTCAGCGCACTAGCCGCCGCCATAACACGCGGCACCAACGCCGCAAAGTGGGCGCCGAAATTCCAACGGCCATCAAGGACGATACCTAGGTAACGCATCGTCGGCTTGATGGCGATTTGGACACCGCCAACCACAAGGCTAGAATCTGGCGGAGGCCCCCTCCGAGGGCCGTGAAAACACAACGCCTCGGATTTTTGAAGGGCCACCTCCAGACCCAGCCGGCGGATTCGGCGCACCACTTGCGCTACTCCCGCAGTCGCCAGCAATGACGCCTCCCGAAATGTTGCACCGCGGGCGGTCACGAGCGTGTCGTCGGCGTAGCAAACTACCGCGACGCCCGGAAGATTAACCGCCCGCAGCACCCAGTCGTACCCGATGTTCCACAGGAGCGGTCCTAAGACAGAACCCTGTGGAACACCGCGCGTCATTGCGCACTCCTTCCATCCGTCTCGAGCAGGAAATACTACCCTCCTATCTGAGAGGTAGTCCTGGATGAGCCGGCGCAGGTATGGTGGCACCCCGTGATAGCGGAGTGCCTCCAAGATGCAAGGCCAGGGGAGGGTGTTAAAGGCGTTGGCGATGTCGAGAGACACCACCACGACCACCTCACCCTGGGAGACCGCATCCTGCGCCATGGACTTCACTCTCAGAATGGCGTGGATGGTGGACCTCTTCCGGCGGAACCCGTACTGGGAGTCCGCGAGGTTTGGGCCCACTCGCTCGAGGTGCTCGACAAGGCGGTCACAAGTGACTCTTTCCAGCAATTTGCCAGCCTCATCGAGCACGACTAGAGGACGAAACCCAGACGGGGAATCCGCCGGTCGTCCCTCTTTTCTCAGCAGGACCAATCGTCCCGCTTTCCACGCCTTGGGAAACTTCCCCTGCTCGAGACAGGCGTTGAAGAGCCCCCTCAGTCGCTCCTCCAGGGCCTCTACTGCACTTAGTGCGAGGACCAAGGCCTTTCCCGGTACACCATCTGGACCCGGGGCGACATTCCTTGCGCGCAACCTTTCCAGCGGTGCGCGCAGTTCGTCCCGGGTTATCTCCGGGATTTCTTCTCGGTCCTCGCTCCGTGGCACCGATGGAGGAGCCATGCTGGGGGGTTCGATTGCCCCTTCCTGCGGAAACAGAGTGGCAATCACCTCTTCGAGGAACTGCGGCTCAAGACTCTGCGTCAGGGGGACGCCATATGGACGAGTCTTGTTACGGACGAGCCGATATGGCCGTCCCCATGGATCGCGATCCAATGTGGCCAGCAGTTCCTCCCTTGCCGCTTCCTTCGCGGCCGCAATCGCGTTCTTCAACGCGTTCTTCGCCTCCACTAGGGCTGTGCACAAGGCGGCCTCTTCAGCGTCGTCCCGGCGCCGCCTTCTCCGGTATCGGGCGTATTGGCGTCTAGCCTCGCAACAGGCCTCCCGCAACTGCGAGAGTGCTGGCGACCACCAAAACACCCACCTCCTGGGAGGACGAGTACTGGACCGGGGCATGGACGCGTCACAGACAGCAGTCATTGCACCCCGGAACCACTCGGTCTCGTCCTCCACCACCACAATTACCGGCGCACGGAACCAGCCTTGTAAAATGGCCGCCTCCTCTAGGAGCTCTTTATCGAGGCGCTTCAGCTGCCACCGCGGGCCGACCTCGTTCGGGGCCCAGTCTGTGCCACTCGGAGCGACCGAGGACGCAGAGAGATCAAACCGCACGAAGCGGTGATCGGAGAGCGTCTCCGCGTCCTCCACCACGCTCCAGCTCTGCACGCGGCGCGCCATCGCAGGGCTCGCGAACGAAACGTCCACGATAGAAGAGCCCTGCGGGCGCACGCACGTTGGTACTGAGCCCCGGTTTAACACGGCCAGCCCGACGGTGATGAGCCACTCCTCGATGACCAGCCCTCGCAACCGACGAGGGTCTCCCGGACGAAATGTTGCCGGGCATCCCCACGCCGTTGATTCGGCGTTGAGATCCCCAGCAACAAGTACCGGGCGAGGGTGGCACCTGTGCACAAGCGCCTCGAGCTCGGCCATGAAAGTCTCGAACTCACTGAGCGGACGGTTGGGCGAGAAATACACGCCAATGACAACTAAGTCGCCCAGTTGAGCCGAGACCATTCCATGGCCACGTACGACATCCCTTGGAGGCGAAGAACTCGCCGAAGACACGACAGCCACAAGACCGTCCTGGTCCGACAGCCAGTTGTCCCGCGGAGGGACAAAGTACGGCTCAGCGACCACCGCCACGTCTATCAACCACTCCGCCATGCACTGAGAAAGCAGGTCCTGAGACCTGGCGCAGTGGTTGATATTCGCCAGGAGAAACTTTTGGGCCATACTTATTGGATGGCCGCCGTCTCCATCACCTCGGCGTCCTGAACCGTACGGGCGGGCTGCGTCTGGGCCGTGGCCACGGACGCATTTCGCCTCCCTCCTCTTTTTTTGCGCGCGCTCGGGCATGATGCGCTCCCAACCCGGTGCTTTGCCGGCTTGCCGGCCCCAGCACACAGCACGCAGTTGGCTTCTGCGGCCGTGCATTGGGCGGCCTTATGGCCGGGCTTGCCGCAGCGATAGCACAGCGTGCTCCTGTCAGCCTCCGCAGTGCACGTCTGACTGACGTGGCCTACCTCAAGGCAGCGGTAACACTGCAGAGGCTTAGTCGGCAGCAGTTTAACCTGCGCCGACACCCAACCAACAAGGAGCCGCTGGCCGCCGCTGGTCAGCCGTTTGGCCGCCACGACTGGGCACCGAACCCAGGCTGTCCGAGTGCCACCGTGGCCGTCTCGGATTTCTCCGACCTTGACCTCGGCCTCGGGGCACTGACCAACCCGGGCGATCGCACTGCGCAACAAATCCGGGGTCGCTGAGTCGCATAACCCGAGCACGCGCAACTCCGCACACTTTTGCGGGCGGGACACTTCCACCATCTGGGGGTCCACGACCTCCCTTAGCTTTGAGGCCAGGGCGTCGGCCTTGGCCTCCTTCTCGGCGCCCGCAATTTCTAGAATGCGGGCACCGGTAGCCGCCCGTTTCCATTTGACACCGGAGATGCCCAGCTCCCCGATGTCCACCTTCTGCTGGGCCAAGGCCATCACCTGCGCGTAGGTGGTCCCCCGCTTCTCCGCTTCGGGCTGTATCTTCAGTACTACAGCAGCCGAGCGCGGGGGGCGCAGTTTGGGCAGTGGCCTGGCGTTTGCCTGCCTAGGCCCAGCAATGTTGCGGGCGGCCTGAGGACCAGCAGGGCCTGTTTGGCCAGCAGGTCCGGCAGCCCGCTCATTTTTCTTTTTTTTGGCACCACGTCGCGTAACCTCCGACCAAGGCGCATCCATAGACGCTGGTGCCGGAGGTAGCGTGCGCGGCGCTGGGCCCTTTGTAGCGGGCTTCGCTTTAGGCGGCGCCTGGGACGGCACCAACTTATTGGCTGGTTGCTTCGGCGCTGCCCTCTGGACAGACTGCTTGGGAGCTGCCGGGGGTGTCACGGCCGACGTCGACGGTGTCGGTTCAGGCGGGGGAGGCTCAACTCGCGCCTTTCCCTTTTTGCCCTTTTGCCCCTTTTTGCCCTTTTTGGGCTCAGGGGTGGGCTTAGGCGGAGATTTCCGCCACTGCGCCGTATTATTTGTGACGGGGCTCACGCTCTGCGGAGGCTCCTCGTCATCGTCATCGTCCGACAGCATGTCCGACACCGCCGCTGCAGCGCTTAAAATGCGCCGGTCGGCAGCCAGCGGAGGACGCCGTACAGGATCCGGCAGGAGGCGACCCTGGATACCATCAAAGCGGGCATTGATGATTGGAGCCATCGTATCCAAGATGAAGCGCTTTTGCACTTCATCTGCCTCCTGCCGAGTCTCGGCCGATGGCGCTGGTGCCGCTGTATCCCGCACAGACCGCTCAAAAGCAGCCCGCAACTCTGCCAACTCCCGCTGCAGCGCCGCAACTTTCGCCTCCAGGCGTTCATTGTGGGCACGGAGACGCTCCGTCTCATCATTGGCGGTCCTGCCACTCAGTTCCGCCACTGCTTCCTCTATAGAGACGGCAGCCCCTTTTAGCCCCTTCACAAATGTGCCCTTAAGGTTGCCAGATTTTTCGGCGATGGTCTTGATGATTTTTAGGCCTTCGTCAGCCTGGTCCTTTAGGGCACTAGCTGGGGGTCCCTCTTGGCGTACATTTGAGGTCTCTGTGACCTTCTTGGACATGGCACGCTTGGCCATTTCCGTCACGACACGCTCGGCCTCGTCGCGCCGAGCAGCAGCCTGCTGCCTTCTGGCTTCGGCCGACATCACGGGTGCCGCCTTTACGCGGCCACCTCTCTTACCAGCCGGACGGGCCCGCACCTTAGGCGCAGTGTCCTCGTCCGAGCCGGTCGGCTTGTGGCACCGTTTACGGCGCCTCTGAGCCATCTCGCCTGCTAGGCTCTCTTCGCTCACCCAAGAACACTCTGAGAGTGAGCCAGCATCTTGCTGCGACGTCTTATTGGAAGGACTTGCGTCCCTCTGGCGGATCATGCCCCCCCCAGATACGGTGGGGCTGCCTGCGCACGAAGACGCAGGGAGGGATTCTCCAGCAGAGCTGGTACCCTCCTGGGGTAAAGTAATTTTTTGAGTCGCCATCATGGTTTTTTCCTTTGAAGGGTGAGGTCCCTGTCCCCGAAATTCCCCCCCAGGCGCTCGGAACGGGATTCCCCTCCCGTCACTCATCCCTTTTCGCAGCACGCCAGACTGCGTGGGATTGGGGTTATTTTTTATTGAGGTTTTCTTCCTCGCAGCACCGCCCATGAATGGGACGGTGCCCTCGGCCCCAAAAGGGGTAACGAGTTGCCCGACGTTCCGCATGACAACGGAACGCCGCGCGAAGACGCACTACTACCCTCCGTCTGAAAGCAGACGGGGAGAGTGCACTCGGCAGAATATTGGCCAACAACGAACAAGACCCCGACTATCAGAGAGTTATTCGCTGTCGCCCAGGGTGCACCGTCCCGAATCGCTTGTCAGCCCGCCGCTACCGCCTGATCAAAGATCAGACGGCAGAAGCAAAGCCTTCAAACGACCGGGCACACGAGGAGGTTTTCCGCCCGTAGCACCCCAACCTAACCTTTTTTTTTTTTTTTTTTTTTTTTTAACGTGTGGAAAGACTCATGTCTCGTCTATCCGGCCACGGGAAGCCGGACAGGTATGTGGGACTCGAACCGCACTAAAACCACACGGTGTCATTACCCAATCCGCATAATGCCGGGGCCGTGTGCTTCCTAATGCTCCACAGCCCCGGCGCGGCGGCCGCTATTTTGCAGCCCCATCCAGCTCCGGTACCCTCTCCAATGAGAGGGATAGGAGCGGCCCTCAGCCAGCCAGTCTGGCCCTAAAGGGGTAGACGTCTTGACACCAGCGACGTCTCAATTCGGAGGGCTGTCTGTCGAGCGAGACGGAATCCCGTTTCCGCCGCTCAACCAGCACTCAGTTTGGCCTCTGTTAACCATAGGTAACAGAGGCCCACCAACTGTCGGCCGCAGAGGACAGGGAGAGCGGCGCACCTACCCCAACCTAACCTTTTTTTTTTTTTTTTTTTTTTTTTTTTTAACGAAGGAAAGATCCCTGTTACGGATACCCGACAGCTTGCAGGGGAAGCTGTCGGGTTATGTGGGACTCCACGCCAGAGTGACGTGCCTACCCACTAAAAAACCTTCGGAGTTCCATCACAACCGCTTTTGCCGGGGACACGGGAACGGAAATACAACCGCGAACCCCGGCGCGGCTGGCCGCCAACGCGGCCCCTCCTCGGGGACGTCTGAGCGTCCCCCCGACTCACCAAGTAGGCGCGTCCGGAACTCACGGACGCGCCGTACTTCCTTGGGCCAATTGAGAGGCGGCAGACTCCCACGCAGTCCACCGCCTGTGGCCCCATGGGAGCCAGATAAACTGGCTCCCAGCGGCGGAGAAGATGACAGGCTCCGCCGCTTGCCTCTCGCCGCAATCACGGTGCGGCACCGCTCGGCCGCGGAAGAAAGGGAGATCGGGAAGGCAGCACCGAAACTCCCTCTCCTCCGCGACCGATCTCCGACCACAGCCACGGCGGTGTGGTCCCCGCCTGAAGCGCCGGTAGAGCAATAAAATATTCCACTCCCGGCGGCTCCACCTCGGGTGGGGGGAGATCTTCCCACTCCCCCGCCGCCCCATTGGGCGCATCCCAGCAGGCTCAAGGCCGAAGCCGAGCCCGCGGGAGCGCCCCTCCTCGGGTGGGGGGAGAACTTCCCACTCCCCCGCCGCCCCAATGTGGGCGCTCGCTGCTGTGAACAGCAGGAGCGCCCCCGCGCGGGTTCCTCTTCGCTTCCCCGTGGCCAGGACTACCACGGGTACTGAGCCCCCCCGGTACGACAAACCGGGAACCACCTCGGGGGGGACCCCCAACCTAACCTAACCTAACCTTTTTTTTTTTTTTTTTTTTTTTTTTTTTTTAACGTGTGGAAAGACTCATGTCTCGTCTATCCGGCCACGGGAAGCCGGACAGGTATGTGGGACTCGAACCGCACTAAAACCACACGGTGTCATTACCCAATCCGCATAATGCCGGGGCCGTGTGCTTCCTAATGCTCCACAGCCCCGGCGCGGCGGCCGCTATTTTGCAGCCCCATCCAGCTCCGGTACCCTCTCCAATGAGAGGGATAGGAGCGGCCCTCAGCCAGCCAGTCTGGCCCTAAAGGGGTAGACGTCTTGACACCAGCGACGTCTCAATTCGGAGGGCTGTCTGTCGAGCGAGACGGAATCCCGTTTCCGCCGCTCAACCAGCCCTCAGTTTGGCCTCTGTTAACCATAGGTAACAGAGGCCCACCAACTGTCGGCCGCAGAGGACAGGGAGAGCGGCGCACCTTATCACCGACACTCCTCTTCCCCTGCGGCCCCACCGATGCCGTGTCAAGCGCCACAGCCGCGCCTGGTCGCGGAGGACAGGGAGAACGGCGCACCTACTCACCGACACTCCTCTTCCCCCGCGACCCCTACCACGACTGTGAGTGCGGAGAGATTCCACCCCCCTCACCCACAGCCAGGCCTCATCCCAGTTTGTTATTTTAACGAGGTCATCTCCTCGGGGCCCTATCCACTGTTTTTTAACGAGGTTGTCCTCCTCGACGCCCACTAACTGGCCGTTTTTTTTATGTGCTTCTCTGCACGAGGCCCGCTCTACAGATTTTTTAAAGAGGTGTTCTCCTCTATGTCAGGCAACTCCGAGGTGGGTGCTCTCCGAAACCCACCTGGAGCGCCTTCCGCCCGGTTCCTCTTGGCTTC
This sequence comes from Elegia similella, assembly GCA_947532085.1. Taxonomy (NCBI): domain Eukaryota; kingdom Metazoa; phylum Arthropoda; class Insecta; order Lepidoptera; family Pyralidae; genus Elegia; species Elegia similella. The sequence continues at coordinate 79,427 of OX383936.1, forward strand.
ACCGCGGGTGGCTAATCCGCGGCTACTGAGCCCCCCCATCGCGACAAGATGGGAACCAATCGGGGGGGAACCTAACCTAACCTAACCTAGAACGATCCCCCGTTCACGGAGGCCGAACTGGAAGCAGTACTGAAAGAGCAGAACCCCAAAAAGGCCCCAGGACCAGATGGATTAACCTCGGACATATGTGCCAGGGCGATCCGTTGTGAACGGAAGATATTTATGGCGATAGCTAACAAATGCCTGACCATATCCTACTTCCCAAAGCAGTGGAAAGTCGCCCACGTGGTCATTCTCAACAAACCGGGTAAAGACGATTACACTAGCCCGAAATCATACCGCCCTATAGGCCTGTTATCAGTGCTAGGGAAAACACTAGAAAAACTGTTTGTGAGAAGGCTACAATGGCACCTACTCCCCACTCTCAGCCAGAGGCAGTACGGTTTCTTACCACAACGCGGAACCGAGGACGCCCTGTATGACCTATTGGGACATATAAGAACAGAGATAACGAAAGGACACTCCGTGGTGATGGTCTCATTGGACATAGAGGGGGCCTTCGATAACGCGTGGTGGCCGGCCCTTAAAAATCAATTAAGACTCAGACGCTGCCCCAAAAACCTGTACCTGATGGTGGACTCATACCTCAAGGACAGAAAGATAGTCGTGAACTATGCAGGAGAAACCAGCGATAGGGAGACAACAAAAGGTTGTGTGCAAGGCTCCATCGGAGGCCCCACGTTCTGGAATCTAATTTTGGATCCCCTCCTGCAAAGGCTATCGTCCGAGGAAGTCTACTGCCAGGCGTTCGCAGACGACGGGGTCCTGGTATTCTCCGGGAAGACCATAGAAGGGATGGAGGATCGCATCAACCGGGTGCTAGGGCTGACGGTGGGATGGGGAGAAGAAAACAAGCTTAAATTCGCAGCGCATAAGACTCACGCGATGCTGCTGACCAAAAAGCTAAAGTACACCCCTCCCCATTTAATCATGTCAGGAACCACATTGGCACTGGTTGATGAGATCAAACTTCTCGGCTTGACCATCGACAGGAGACTCAATTTCAACACACATGTAAGCAACATCTGTGCCAAAGCTGCAAGCATCTACAAACAACTTACATGCGCAGCGAGAGTCTCTTGGGGACTAAACGGAGAAATCATCAGGACACTATATGTCGCGGTCATAGAGCCCATAATCACATATGGGGCGTGTGCATGGGCAAAAGCGTCTGAAGCCCTTACAAACAAAAAAATGTTGGACGTACTCCAGAGAGGTTTCGCACAACGGATCAGCAAAGCATACAGAACAACATCACTGAATGCAGCGCTGGTCCTGGCGGGAATCCTTCCGCTCGACCTGAGAATCCAGGAAGTGGCGTCCCTGTATGAAGCGAAGAAAGGGATCTCCACTGATTACCTGCCACCAAACCGTAGACTCGAGGAGATAGTAAAAGCCAGGGAGCTTCCGCACCCGGCCACTCAACTCCAACTTGAGTACAATCTTCTCGAGGACATGACGGAGGCCACCCAGGTTGCCCTTCAGATTACTGGCCCACAGGTGTATACCGACGGAAGTAAAATGGAAGGTAAGGTGGGAGCGGCACTAACGTGGTGGGAAAACGGTAAGGAGACACGACATGAGATCTTCAGTCTAGACCCCACGTGCACAGTATTCCAGTCAGAGCTATATGCACTCCATAGAGCAGTGACCACAGCGATGGAGAGTGAAGAAGCGTCGGTCAACATTCTAAGTGACTCAAGATCATCACTAGAGTTGTTGTGCAGCCCGAGACTCAGCCATCCTCTGGCCAAATCCATCAAAGAATGCATAGCGGAAATACAAGCACAGGGGAGAGGGATACGCCTGTTCTGGCTTAGAGCTCATGTGGGAACGGAAGGAAATGAAAGGGCGGACCAGCTAGCAAAAGAGGGAGCCTCAAAAGAGACCCACTCACCTGACTACGCAGAAGTTCCGCTGTCGCACGTCAAGAAGAAGATCAGGGAGGAATCAATTGCCAGATGGCAAGACAGATTTGATACCACCTCCCAGGGTGAGGTGACAAGGACGTTCTTGCCTAACGTAAGAAAAGCTTACAGCTTAGTGCGAGAAACGAACCTAAATCACCTGCACATACAAATCTTGACGGGCCACGGCGGCTTCGGAGAGTACCTGCACCGGTTCAAGCTGAAAGACAGCCCTGGTTGCGAGTGTGATCCGAACGTCAGCGAGTCAGTATGGCATCTTATACTGGACTGCCCAAGATTCCAGACCGCCCGCTACAACCTGGAGTGTACCATCAACTTAAAATTGAAAAAGAGTTTACTGGGGGAAATGCTGCAAAACAAATCTACAAGGGGTCACTTCCTCGATTTCATCGAGGAAATAGCTGCCAGTGCAATAAAACGCAATAAAACCCAAACCGTAATACCCTCCGACAACTACACAAACTCCACAAATACACAGCCACAATTAGAACAACCCAAACCCAATCCACGGGAATACATACACACACTTCTAACATATGGCGAAAAGGGGAAGCCTGGACTCCGAATCCGGGGTGTTGCCATGTTCATGAACAACAACTCGGAAAGAGTGGGAATGGCCTTCTGCAACGACAGGGCGAAGACAAATATCTACATTTCACCGGGTCTCGGTCTCTTATTGAATGGCAGCACAAGCAAAACATCAATGCGTCGGAAGACCTACGACGCACTGCCTGTGGTAACGGTGGAAGGCGAGCAGTGTCGAGTAGTGCGAAGGAAGAATAAGACCATCGTACTGTTTGCTCCTGGGGACGAATCCACCGCTTACCAGCAAGTGTGCAAAGTGCTGACAGTGATGGGAGAGCGAGATGCGGGGGATGCACATACTTCAAGAGTAATTAGCATAGACGCCATGGTGGTATCTTACCACAAGGGTGAAACCCGAGACTACCTGGGTGCCCTAAAAGCCTCAAAACATCATGAGGTAGTGGTCTATGAGAACCGTGGTCAAGACCTCGGCTATCTCTTAAGACGCGACCATGGCGCTACAGCAGTAACTACAGACCGATGGGGGTGCCCGATTCAAACCGGGGACGCCTGTGGGTCCGAAAAGCTGCAGCGAACACTCAAAGAAGAGAGTCACCAGTCGAAGCAGCGAGCTACCGACAGAGACGAAGAAAAGAAAACGTCCACGGTCATCTCACTTCTAAATCGGATGGTCCATGCAATAGCGAGCCCGGTCAAGGAAAAAATCAAGAAAATCAGAGAGAATAAGGCACAGGAATTAGCTGTAGAGAGTTTCACAACACCATCGACATCCCGCCCAGAGGTTAAGCCAACCACAAAGCGCACCAAGGCGGACATGGGGAAAGTGACCCCGCCCGAGCTGCAACCTGCGAACAACCAGCAGGAACACATGCTAAATGCTCTTCGAGAGTTCCTAGCGATAACGGCGGCCACGCAAAAAGTCAATGAAGATCTATGCAGTAATATACTGCGTACTTACCAGCGTGGAAACCTAAAATCGCTCGAAGTGAAGCTGGAGGAGGCGGAGGCAGCGATCTACGACCTCGACACACAACGTGTATTACACGGTAATGTGTCGGGGCAGTACATGGCGGCTTTTTGTGCCTCCGAAGGTTTTATCGAACTCAAAAGGAGCCAGCCGGGAGAAGAGGAACACATCAGGGCAATAGCCTCCCCCAGGGATCCCAAAGTTGTAGTCGCTAGGTGCACCAGGGTAATGCTTGAGAACAGAATCCTAGAAATGGCAAAAACCGTTCTCGGGGACCTGTCTGCGGACAGAGGCCTGGAGCGCCTGGTGACTTCAACATTCACTTGGATAAATGGTGTGCCGGGGTGTGGCAAAACCACATGGGTGATCGACCAGGTCGACACAAACAGAGACCTCATTGTGACCTCCACGAAGGAAGCAGTCAAAGACCTGAGAGAGAAGCTGGCACCGCGGATCGGAGAAGAACGAGCAAGACAGCGAGTTCGGACCATGGCATCGCTATTGGTGAACGGAGTGAAGAAGAGCGAACCCTGCACACGTCTCGTGGTGGACGAAGCTCTAATGAATCACTTTGGCGCAATAGTGATGGCCATTCAGATCGCAGGGGCCGGCGAAACTCTACTGATCGGAGACAACAACCAGCTTCCTTACATAGACCGGCATAACCTTTTCTCTCTGAAATACTGCAGGCCCAACAAGATAACTTTTGTAACAAAAGACATGATGTGTACGTACAGGAACCCACAAGACGTGGCGTACGCTCTCAATGAAGTATACAGCGGTATATACTCCGCCAGGAGACAAACGCGTTCCTTGAAGCTTCGGGAATATGGGGGAGCGAACATCCCGAAAATGGAAAACACCCTATATCTGACTCACACTCAGGCCGAGAAGGAACTCCTAATCGGTCAGGGATACGGGGCCAAATCGGGATCATGTACCCTCACTATTCACGAAGCACAAGGACGTACATACGAGACGGTGTTCATTGTACGTACCACATCCAAGAAAACCAGCGTGCTTCAGAGTGTCCCACACGCGGTAGTTGCTCTCTCTAGACACACAAAGACCTGTGTCTATTACTCAGATAGCACTAAAGACGACGCCACTGCACGTCTTATCTTACGAGCAGAGAGAGCATCTGACGATACCATCAGGGACTACAACCTAAAAATGGCAATTTGGAACGGTGACGACAAAGTCCGGGACGAGATCATCAAGTCCATGATGGAGCCGGAGGAGGCGCACCAATCCTGATCCCACAATACAGCTACTATATAGATATAAGATTGCATAACGTTGTCTGCCAAAAGCCGATGGCGTTACGGAAAAGGAGATTAAAATAAAAAAAAAAAAAAAAAAAAAAAACAATGTAAGAAACAAATTAATATAACTAAGTTAGTAATAGTATAAATATAGTAATAGTATAAATATTGTAATAGTATAAAGTAGTAATAAGCGAATATTGATAATAGTAACTTAAAAAACAAAAAAAAAAAAAAAAAAAAAATTGTTAATATTAAAAAAAAAATAATAAAAAAAAAATATATATATATATATATATATATAAATATAATAATGATAATAAAATAATAATAATAATAAAAAAAAAAAAAAAAAAATAAAAAAAAAAAAATAAAAAAAAAAAAAAAAAATGAATGTAATAATATATTTTAGATGTAGTTTAATAGTTAAGACATGACTGTAATATTTTTTATCATCAAATTTTTTGTCTGCGGAGATAAGATGTTAAGTAAATAATGGAAATAAAATAACAATAAATAATTAAATGTAAAAAAAGGTACAGACCATGAGCCTGTAGAATGTAACATTATTTAAAAAAAAAAAAAAAAAAAAAAACCTAACCTAACCTAACCTAACCTAACCTAACCCCCCAGTATCGTGCCGATCGTCGACGTAGACGCCACGTTTTTGTGTCGCTCCGCAAAAAATATTTTTAAAAATCGAAAAGTTACGATATTAAGCTGTGCTTTATCTTAAACGACGCGAAAAGTGTTCGCTTTTTCGAAAAATATCCTCGTGTGACAGTGAAAAGTGGAAAACTGGATTGCAGTGAGAAAAACTTCAACAAATTTCACCAAAACCCGACAGAGTAATACAAACACCTCTGGAAACAGCGTATCGGAAGGCCAGCAATACCAGGACCAGAAAACTACGTGAGTCTGATCACTTTTTCACCTTGAAAAAATTGCGACCCAAAAACCACGTGGTGATTAAACTTATTAAATAAGACGTGCAAGAGCTCTCGCTTTGTTTAAAGAACGTGCCTTGTAATTGCAAGCAACATCTGACACGCTTTACGACCATACACCACGGTTTTCTCTTAAAATCTATAGACGACACAAATACCACGTGGTGAAATTTTTTTTTATTAAATAACGACGTGCATGAGCTCCTGCTCTGCTTAAGAACGTGCCCACTCAAGCGAGCAACAATAGATCCGTATCTACGACCGCACATATAACATTTCTCAGACAATAAGTCTTGAGAAAAATTTTATACTTGACACAAAGAACAGCAAAATACCAAGAAACACGAAGAAATAAGCTGTTGCTGCGGCAAATATCGTGGTCTTTTTATAAAAGGAGCTTCAACAAAACTATCGACGATAGCTTATTAATCGGGCAAAACAGCGGTACGATTTTAAAACAAGACAAAAATCCAGATTGGATTAAAAACAAATCCCCGGACTGAATATAAAATAAGAATAATACGAATTTGTTGACCAGAAAACCGGTTTATTAATCGTCTGACACCTGTACAATTCGTACAATTCATACAATTTTTCACGATTTTCCAACACTGATTAAAAATTTTAATTTTACGGAAAAGGGGATTTGAATCGCAGAGAACCAACATTTTAACGCTTGACTTATATTTATTATTTATTATATTTACAACTTATACAAAATTACTGTTTTATCTATACAAACATATACCACTTTTACAAGCTTACTTTTAATCAACTGACGCCTCCCTCCATAATGATGGGCAGAACCCCAGTCAAACCACCAAACAATGATGCGAAATCGCCCCCCAAAACCGTTACGATCTCCGTGAGAAGAAGCATTGGTGAATGGGAGACGGGGGCAAACGCCGAAGTCTCCCCTGTGACGGCAAAGCAGGTAGGACCCGGGGCTAAACGTATCCTCGCAGAAGAAAATAAGGATAGACCAAATCAGGCCCAGGCAGAGCAAAAGAGCTCACCGAAACCTACTTATGCAAGTAGAACCGCAGAAGCAAAGGCCAACCTCATGAAGGCAAAATTAATGCTTAATAACTCGCGAAACTTGCGAGCAGACATAAAGGCCGGCGTCCTACAGGCAATAGATAGACTGTACCAACTGGTTAAGGAGAGCGAGGAGAAGGGGAAACCTCGGCAAGAGCCAGAACCGGTACCGAAAACACAAGCACCACAACACGAAGCCTCAGAAAAAAGAAACACAGAATTAGAAAATCAAAGTTTGCTCATCCAATTAAAGAAAAACGCCAATTTAATAGAAAGAAATAACAAAAATATTGAAGAATTAAAAGATATAGTAGAAAAACAAAACGAAAGTATGAAACAACAGACTTATGCAGGAGCAGTTGTGGGACATTCCCAAATACCACCCCAACCAAGAAGACAAGTCTTGCACTCACTGGTGGTCTCGTCGGAGGACACACAAGACACGGGAGAGCAAGTTCTTGAAAAGATTAGGGAAGCCGTAGATGCCAAACAGGGGTGGGTCACGGTGGAAAAAGTGCGAAAGGCAAAAGAACAAAAGATTGTTATGAGCTGTGTAAGCGAAGAGGAAAGAAAGAAAGTGAAAGATAGGTTAGAAAAAGCAGATAGGGGCCTCCGCGTCGAGGACGTCCAAAACAAGGACCCGCTTCTCATCCTGAGGGGCGTCCTCCTCCGACATAGTGATGAGGACGTCCTGAAGGCTATGAGAAGCCAAAATGGGCATGTTTTCGTCGGCCTCGGCACGGAGGAAAACAGGGTGGAAATCAAATATCGCAAGAAAGCACGTAATCCCCTAACCGGCCATATGATACTCAGTGCGTCACCCAAAATATGGCAGCGAGTGGTCGATGCAGGGAGCTTACGCATAGATCTGCAGGTAATCCGTGCAGAGGACCAGTCCCCCCTAGCGCAATGTTCGCGTTGCCTGGGATTTGGACACACAAGGCGCTTCTGCAAGGACCCTGCAGATCTATGCAGCCATTGTGGCGGTACCCATCTGCGCGAAAAATGCCCGGACTGGCGGGCAGGTGGCACACCTAGCTGCCAAAATTGCAAAAAGGCGGGACTGGCTGTCTCAGACCACAACGCTTTTCACTACGAGTGTCCAGTTAGGAAGCGGTGGGATGAGATAGCCAGGTCGGCCATAGCGTACTGCTAAAGTCAGTCTGGGCATAAAACTCGCAATGCAAATAAACATGAAGCTCTCTCGTCGAATGTATGTTGCAGGGGCAAGAGGCAAGGGGGAGCGTAAAGAAGCGAAAAAATTTCAAAGTCTAAACCGACCGTACACAACTTTGCTGTGGAGGCGATTCAGAGTGAGTTACAGTCTCGCATCGATTCCCTTGTGCCTCGGACCTAGTCAACTTAAAGAGTTTCGCCGTGGAAAACCTGTATGTGAAGTAATGTTGGGACTCCCGATTCCCCTCACCCTTCCATGGTCTAAAATTGAATATTTAAATATTCAGCGAAATAAAAGTGTACTTTTTATTGAGTTGGACCAGGCAGGGTCAGGGGGGGCGAGTAGCCCCGGCAGTGTATACGGAGCGTGAAAGGCAGTGCAAAATGAGTGAAATTGAGGTATGAAAGTAACAAGTATGGTGATAATGATAGACAGAACAAAAGGGTGTATAAAATATGGCACATTGTTTGGTATTCGTGAAATATTTATATAGTTGTAACAATAACTACTTAACACAATCAAAAATAACTTTTGGAGTCATAACAAAATAGGCAAATTGTAATAAAATTTTAGTATATTAACATTAAGAAAGCTATGCAGTGCTAAGAATTGATGAAGTGTATATAGTGTTGTAAAAACAGTGTAATCTAGATAAGTTTTATGTAAAGTGCAAAAGATGAAGTATGTAAGGATAAGTTTGAACGAATGATGAGATGAACATATGAATGTGAGAACTAGTAACTGTAAACACAGACTCCATCACAATATATGGGGGGAAAAGTATAAAAAAAAAAAAAAAAAAAAAAAAAACTAACCTAACCTAACCTAACCTAACCTAACCTAACCTTTTTTTTTTTTTTTTTTTTTTTTTTAACGAAGGAAAGATCCCTGTTACGGATACCCGACAGCTTGCAGGGGAAGCTGTCGGGTTATGTGGGACTCCACGCCAGAGTGACGTGCCTACCCACTAAAAAACCTTCGGAGTTCCATCACAACCGCTTTTGCCGGGGACACGGGAACGGAAATACAACCGCGAACCCCGGCGCGGCTGGCCGCCAACGCGGCCCCTCCTCGGGGACGTCATAGCGTCCCCCCGACTCACCAAGTAGGCGCGTCCGGAACTCACGGACGCGCCGTACCTCCTTGGGCCAATTGAGAGGCGGCAGACTCCCACGCAGTCCACCGCCTGTGGCCCCATGGGAGCCAGATAAACTGGCTCCCAGCGGCGAAGAAGATGAAAGGCTCCGCCGCTTGCCTCTCGCCGCAAACACGTGCGGCACCGCTCGGCCGCGGAAGAAAGGGAGATCGGCAACGCAGCACCGAAACTCCCTCTCCTCCGCGACCGATCTCCGACCACAACCACGGCGGTGTGGCCCCGCCTGAAGCGCCGGGAGAGCAATAAAATATTACCCTCCCGGCGGCTCCACCTCGGGTGGGGGGAGATCTTCCCACTCCCCCGCCGCCCCAATGGGCGCATCCTTGCGGATGCGCCCCTCCCCGGGTGGGGGCAGATCTTCCCACTGCCCCGCCGCCCCATTGGGCGCATCCCAGCAGGCTCAAGGCCGAAGCCGAGCCCGCGGGAGCGCCCCTCCTCGGGTGGGGGGAGAACTTCCCACTCCCCCGCCGCCCCAATGTGGGCGCTCGCTGCTGGTGTGTCAGGCAGCAGGAGCGCCCCCGCGCGGGTTCCTCTTGGCTTCCCCGTGGTTTGAGGACTAACCACGGGTACTGAGCCCCCCCGGTACGACAAACCGGGAACCACCTCGGGGGGGAACCTAACCTAACCTAACCTAACCTAACCTAACCTAACCTAACCTAACCTAATCCAAAGATAGGGCCTAAAAAATAGGTCCTACGCCATTTCCACTAAATTTCATTAAGCCGTTTTCGAGAAATCAGGGTCTCATTTTTGGCAAAATCCAGCAACTTTAGCCTAAGATTTCCTAGTGTTCCCTTAAGGGAAACCACATGTCCGTTTGTAATTCATATTATTTCGATTTAATGTATGATATTTAATAAGCAACTTATTCGAAAACCCGTTAGAAATCCTAAATTTCGAAATAAACAAAATCACGCCATCTGTTATCAGACTTGAGAACTACATACGTGTAATGAAATTTTCGGCAAAAATTTGAGGCGGAATAATTACTAAATTACAAAGTCTGGTAACTATTGATCTGCCAAATAGTTACTTTTAGTTTTATTTTTGGATTTCTGACCAAAAAGTTGATTTCAAAAAATTTTTTACCTCTTTTGAGAGAAAATCAAAATTTTGTATAGAAAGTTTTTGGTAAACCCTGCTATCAAACGGTACATCAAAATACCTTTGAATAGAGACCATACACGGGGCTTTTTGCAAAGATCTGGCAAAACTAGCCTCCCATACTTTCCGGAATTCACTGTTGTTCGGAATTCCGGAAAACAAAAAATTCCCACAGTACCGGAACGCTTTTGCGAACCGAATAGAATTTTTTCAGAATTTTTAAATAGGAAATAAGGCTAAATACAGCCAATTTTAAGTTTTTATTTTAAGTTTTTATTTACATTTTTTACACCTTTTACTTTCGTTTTACAACGTTTATATTTTTATAAACCTTTTTATTACTTTGACGCCTACCTCCAAAACAGTGAAGATGTTCGGACACAGGACACCAATGAAGAAGCCCGCCCAGGAGTCGTCCCGGCAGTCAAGGTCCCCCGGAGTACTGGCAGCACCTGTAAACAAAAATATAGGAAAATTAGACGCTGCTGGAACAGCACAGAAAATCGACAAACAGGTAGCAGCTATATCTCCACCCCCGAAGACCTCCCTAACCAGCATATCGGCCAAGGCCTTTAGGCTGGTTCAGGAGGCCAAGGCCCAGTTAGACCAGTCGGGGAACATTAAAACGACAATAAAAGAAAAAGTTTTGGGAACCTTAAATGACCTCTTTGAGTTGGTCCGTCAATCCGAGGAGACCAAACAGAAGGAGAGAAACGACTCCTTAGAAATTATATCGCCCACGTTCTCCGCACAAAAACAGGAGAATGAGCTTAAAGAGCTGCTAAAACAAAATGTGGCACAAATGTCAGAGCTCCAGGAGCAGCTAGCCTCCCACAAGATCGCATTAAAAGAGGAGACCTACGCAGGAGTTGTTGGCGGTGTCCTAAATAAAGGGCCCTCAAAGACCTTGCACTCTCTGGTTGTCTCCTCAAGCAAGGAAGGTGAGACTAGTGAGAAAATCCTGGAACAAGTAAGAGAGGCGGTAGACGCCAAGGAAGGCTGGGTAAAGGTTGAGCGAGTTAGGAAAGCCAAGGACAGAAAAATCATCATGAGCTGTGGGTCGGAAGAGGAGAGGAAAAAGGTAAAGGAGAGAATAGAAAAAGCTGGCAGCCATCTAAATGTTGAAGAGATGAAAAATAAGAACCCGCTCCTCATCCTCAGGGACGTCCTGTCGCGACATAGCGACGGAGATATCCTACAAGGATTGAGAAATCAAAACCGCCATTTATTTCAGGGACTGGACAAGGAAAAGGAGATCTTGGAAATAAGGTACAGGAAGAGAGCCAGAAAACCAGAAAGTGGGATGGAATCTATAGGGTAATGACAAGAACAGCAAACAGAGAAGAAGATTTACCACTTGAAAAGGACGGGGAAACGCTCGACCCAAAAAGCTCTGCAGAATACCTGGCTGAGACTTTCTATCCGGGGGACCTAGAGATCAATGACAGTGCCCAACATAAAAAGATAAGAGAACAAGCAATAAATGTGAATAATGGAGATCATAACGAAGTAAATGACCCACCATTCACGATGCAAGAACTCTTATCAGCGGCCAAATCATTCAACCCTAAAAAGGCCCCTGGAGCAGACGGCTTCACAGCGGATATCTGCCTGAGAGCCATTGAGACTGACCCAGAATTATTCCTGACACTTGTAAATAAATGCCTGGAAATTCATTACTTCCCCAACCTCTGGAAAAAAGCCACAGTGGTTATGCTGAAAAAACCAGGAAAGGATAATTACAGAAGTCCCAAAGCATACCGACCTATTGGACTCCTATCTGTGCTAGGTAAAATCTTGGAAAAAATGTTGACTGCCCGTCTTAAGCATCACTTGTTACCAACAATTAGTCGGCGACAGTACGGGTTTATGCCCCAAAAAGGCACCGAAGACTCCCTCTATGACTTGATAAAGCACATAAAAACGAAAATTACACAAAAGAAAATCGTTACGTTAATATCGTTAGACATAGAGGGAGCCTTCGACAATGCCTGGTGGCCAGCAATTAAAATGAGACTAGCCGAAGAAAAGTGTCCAATAAACATCAGAAGGACCATGGACAGCTACCTGACAAACAGATCTGTGACAGTGAGGTATGGCGGAACGACAGCAACTACCAGCACAACAAAAGGGTGTGTTCAAGGATCAATCGCCGGACCGCTACTCTGGAATCTCATAATCGACCCACTCTTGAAAAACCTAGAAGAGAAACAGGTCTACTGCCAGGCTTTCGCTGATGACATCGTGATAGCTCTAGATGGTGACACGGCACTGGAAATTGAAGGCCAAGCCAATGGTACGCTCGCTCATGTTAAGGCGTGGGGTGAACAGAATAAATTAAGATTTGCAGCGCAAAAAACCAACGCTATGGTTATAACAAAGAAATTAAAATATGATACACCACGCCTTAACATGGGCGGAGTAGCCGTGGAGATGACAACGGAACTCAAGCTGCTCGGAGTCACAATAGACTCAAAACTGACATTTAACAAGCATGTCCAAAATGTGTGCAGAAAAGCTATTGGGATCTACAAACATCTGGCCAGGGCAGCGAAAGTCAGCTGGGGACTAAACCCGGAGGTAACCCGATCCATTTATACCGCAGCTGTAGAGCCAACAGTGTTGTATGCAGCAAGTGTCTGGGCACCAGCTGCCAAAAAGATAATGGTGCAAAAGCAACTCAACTCCCTGCAACGAGGTTTTGCTCAAAAAATCTGCGGGGCCTACCGCACGGTCTCTCTGAACTCGGCACTCCTGCTTGCGGGTCTGCTTCCCCTAGACCTCAGAGTGCAGGAGGCAGCAGCACTGTATGAAATAAGGAAGGGATTCAGCCCGCTGGGTATGGGGGACAGGGAGATCGAGCGGAAGGCTTCAGCACTCGAATCGCCGCACCCAGCACAACAAGCCGAACTAGAGTTCCGCATCCTGGTAGACCGGCAAGACGTGCAGGCAAATAGTGACTACAATGTCAAAACCTACACCGATGGCAGTAGAATTGATGGGGGAGTAGGCGCCGCCTTATCCATCTGGACAGGCGACGAGGAAACCAAAAACATCAAACTTCGACTGTCACCATATTGCACGGTGTACCAGGCGGAACTGCTGGCAATACATAAGGCGGTGGTTTTTTTTTTTTTTAACGAAGGAAAGATCCATGTTACGGATACCCGACAGCTTGCAGGGGAAGCTGTCGGGTTATGTGGGACTCCACGCCAGAGTGACGTGCCTACCCACTAAAAAACCTTCGGAGTTCCATCTCTACCGCTTTTGCCGGGGACACGGGAAAGGAAATACAACCGCGAACCCCGGCGCGGCTGGCCGCCAACGCGGCCCCTCCTCGGGGACGTCAGAGCGCCCCCCCACTCACCAAGTAGGCGCGTCCGGAACTCACGGACGCGCCGTACCTCCTTGGGCCAATTGAGAGGCGGCAGACTCCCACGCAGTCCACCGCCTGTGGCCCCATGGGAGCCAGATAAACTGGCTCCCAGCGGCGGAGAAGATGATAGGCTCCGCCGCTTGCCTCTCGCCGCAAACACGTGCGGCACCGCTCGGCCGCGGAAGAAAGGGAGATCGGCAACGCAGCACCGAAACTCCCTCTCCTCCGCGACCGATCTCCGACCACAACCACGGCGGTGTGGCCCGCCTGAAGCGCCGGGAGAGCAATAAAATATCACTCTCCCGGCGGCTCCACCTCGGGTGGGGGGAGATCTTCCCACTCCCCCGCCGCCCCATTGGGCGCATCCCAGCAGGCTCAAGGCCGAAACCGAGCCCGCGGGAGCGCCCCTCCTCGGGTGGGGGGAGAACTTCCCACTCCCCCGCCGCCCCAATGTGGGCGCTCGCTGCCTACCTACAGCAGGAGCGCCCCCGCGCGGGTTCCTCTTTGCTTCCCCGTGGCCGGGACACCACGGGTACTGAGCCCCCCCGGTACGACAAACCGGGAACCACCTCGGGGGGGAACCTTTTTTTTTTTTTTTTTTTTTTTTTTTTGGGACGGGATGAAAAATGCCTTCGCATACCACTCTGCCGCGGGGACGGTAGAGTGGTTATGTGGGACTTGAACCCACTAAAAAACACCCCGGTGTACCTCATGTCGCATTTCATGCCGAGAGCGCAGGGTCACCTGACCGAAGTCTGGTATTCTACTGCGCCTCGGCTGCGACCACCTGCATCCAGGTACCTCTTAGAAATTGTACCGCCATGTGAGTGCGCGCGGGTACACGCGCACGCTACCTCTTTCGCCCATAAGGAGCGGCAGACTAAACCCCGAGTCTGCCGCTCGAGGCTACTGTCATGGCGGCATGTGGCGGATATAATCCCGCCGTCTCCGCCCAGCTCTACGGCGTCGGATGGCCAATGTTGTAGCGGCTTCTCGTTCCCGCTCTGCCAATTCTTTGGCCTCCATTACTTCCTCACAAAATGACCGCACGGCATTCCAGCCATCCCTCGACGAGACCATCGCAAGGAATATGGCTCGGAGGGATAAATCCATTCCTATAACGTCCGTTAATTCGGCACGTACACCCGTCCAGGCCGTGCACGCCGTGAGGGTGTGTTCGGCTGTGTCCTCCAGGCTGCCGCCGCAGTGATGGCATACGGTTGTTGGCTCCCTTCCAGCCACCTGACACAGGTATTTTCCAAAGCAACCATGCCCGGTTAAGACCTGTGTCAGCCGGAATGTAAGGGCGCCATGACACCGATCCATCCACTGACGAAGAATTGGACGGACGGCATCCAACGTCTTGCGGCCGAAATTTGTTTCTGCGAGCCTATCCTGCCAGATTTGCAGAGCGTCTAGCCGGAGTTGACTTCGACGCCCCGCCACCTCTCTGGGCGCAAATCGATGGCCCCGCACTTTTGCCTCCTCCCGCCAGAAAAAGACGGAAGCAAGGGTTCTCGCTTCAAGGTCCCAAGGGACCGAACCAGCTAATACGCACGCTACGCTATGGGAGATTGTGCGATATCCTCGAATGATCCTGATTGCCAACACCCTCTGAGACGAGTTTAGGAGGGCGATATTTCGGCTGTTCAAGGTTTCTGCCCATATAGGGGCACCATATAGTGCAATCGACCGAACGATCCCTTCGTAGAGACGGCGGCACGATGCCTTTGGTCCTGCAAGATTAGGCATCAGTCCTCCTAAGGCCAACGCTGTGGTTCGCAATTTGGGCACCAGCATCTGGAAGTGGGAAGCAAAGTCCCATCGGCTATCAAGGATTAGCCCGAGATACTTCATAGTCCTCTTGATGTCGATGGTAACTCCACCGACCATTATACCCGTTCCCAATGGGGGCGCTTGACGGGCTCCGTGGAATAAAAGGGCCTCCGACTTATCGAGTGCCACCTCCAACCCAAGCAGCCTAATACGCCGCACCATATGCGCCACCGCAGCGGTAGCACGCAAACATGCCTCTCTATATGTTTTACCCCTTACAGTCACAAGGGTGTCATCCGCGTAACATGTCAGGTGTACCCCTGCCAAATTTGCCCCTCGCAACACCCAGTCGTAGCCGATGTTCCACAGGAGTGGACCAAGAACCGACCCCTGTGGAACACCGCACGACATTGCCCAACTGTGCCAACCATCTTTACCAGGGTATTCAATCTGCCTTTCGGAGAGATAGGATCCCACGATATTCTGCAGGTATGTAGGTACTCTATGAAACTGCAGTGCCTCCTTGATACAGGCCCAGGGGAGAGTGTTGAAGGCGTTTTTAATGTCTAATGAGACAGCCAGCACTACTTCTCCTCGGGCCCTAGCATCCTCCACCAGCCCTTTCACGCGTAGAACTGCGTGAACAGTGGACCTTTCCCTCCGAAAGCCAAACTGATTATCAGCCAGATCGGGACCAACCGTACCAAGATGTTTGATAAGGCGGGCCGCAATAATCGCCTCAAAAAGTTTTGCCAATTCGCTCTCTAGTACGATCGGCCTAAACGCCGACGGAGAATCTGGCGAACGACCCTCTTTTGCCAGAAGAATTAGCTTCCCTGTCCTCCACTCCCTCGGGAATTGCCCCAACTCCATGCAAGTCGTCAGTAGTGCGCGTAATCTAGGCTCTAAGTGTTTCAGTGCTAACGCTAATGCACGACCTGGGATGCCGTCCAAACCCGGGGCTGCGTTCCTGGACCGGAGCCGAAGAATCGCTGCACCCGTTTCCGCTTCTGTCACCGTACATGCATCATTATGTGGCGTGATCACGCCACCTAGCGTGCATGCCATTGCTGGGGGTGTGTGTGGACCTCTTGTTGGAAATAACGTCGACACCACATTGCACAGAAATTCAGGCGGAAGAGTTTCCGTTAAGGGGGGAGCCCAAGGGCGCAATTTTCGCCGCACCATTCGATATGGCCGTCCCCAAGGGTCATTATCCAGCGTAGCCAATAGTTCCTCTCTGGCTTTGTCTTTCGCAACAGCAATAGCCTTACGCAGGGCTCTTTTGGCCTCTTTATATATGATTTGCAAATGCTGCTCTGCCGTTTCGTTCCTTGGGCGTCTCCTCCTTTGCCTTGTATATTGGCGTCTAGCCGTGCTACAATTTGAACGCAGTTCGGCAATTTCCGCGGACCACCAGTATACCTGCTTCTTTTGGGTAAATGGCCTGGCCCGAGGCATCGACGCGTCACAAATACTTGTCATAGCTTCCCGGAACCAGGCCACTTCCACGTCAATGTTTTCTGGGGAGTCGGGGATCGGCGACCAGCTTTGTACCAGCGCTGCTTCCTCGAGAACCTCTTTGTCGAGACGTTTTAGGACCCACCTTGGCCCCCCTCTACTAACATTTTCTGGCCTCGCATCTGAAGGGGTAACTTCAGATGAGGAGACACTAAATCGGATATATTCATGGTCCGACAGTGTCTCCGCATCCGGCACCACCTCCCAGTCGCAACCTAACCTAACCTAACCTAACCTAACCTTTTTTTTTTTTTTTTTTTTTTTTTTTTTTTTAACGTGTGGAAAGACTCATGTCTCGTCTATCTATTTTTTTTAACGAAGGAAAGATCCATGTTACGGATACCCGACAGCTTGCAGGGGAAGCTGTCGGGTTATGTGGGACTCCACGCCAGAGTGACGTGCCTACCCACTAAAAAACCTTCGGAGTTCCATCTCGGCCGCTTTTGCCGGGGACACGGGAAGGGAAATACGACCGCGAACCCCGGCGCGGCTGGCCGCCAACGCGGCCCCTCCTCGGGGACGTCCGAGCGCCCCCCATCCACTCACCAAGTAGGCGCGTCCGGAACTCACGGACGCGCCGTACCTCCTTGGGCCAATTGAGAGGCGGCAGACTCCCACGCAGTCCACCGCCTGTGGCCCCATGGGAGCCAGATAAACTGGCTCCCAGCGGCGGAGAAGATGAAAGGCTCCGCCGCTTGCCTCTCGCCGCAAACACGTGCGGCACCGCTCGGCCGCGGAAGAAAGGGAGATCGGCAACGCAGCACCGAAACTCCCTCTCCTCCGCGACCGATCTCCGACCACAACCACGGCGGTGTGGCCCCGCCTGAAGCGCCGGGAGAACAATAAAATATTACCCTCCCGGCGGCTCCACCTCGGGTGGGGGGAGATCTTCCCACTCCCCCGCCGCCCCAATGGGCGCATCCTTGCGGATGCGCCCCTCCCCGGGTGGGGGCAGATCTTCCCACTGCCCCGCCGTCCCATTGGGCGCATCCCAGCAGGCTCAAGGCCGAAGCCGAGCCCGCGGGAGCGCCTCTCCTCGGGTAACCTTTTTTTTTTTTTTTTTTTTTTTTAACGAAGGAAAGATCCATGTTACGGATACCCGACAGCTTGCAGGGGAAGCTGTCGGGTTATGTGGGACTCCACGCCAGAGTGACGTGCCTACCCACTAAAAAACCTTCGGAGTTCCATCTCGGCCGCTTTTGCCGGGGACACGGGAAGGGAAATACGACCGCGAACCCCGGCGCGGCTGGCCGCCAACGCGGCCCCTCCTCGGGGACGTCCGAGCGCCCCCCATCCACTCACCAAGTAGGCGCGTCCGGAACTCACGGACGCGCCGTACCTCCTTGGGCCAATTGAGAGGCGGCAGACTCCCACGCAGTCCACCGCCTGTGGCCCCATGGGAGCCAGATAAACTGGCTCCCAGCGGCGGAGAAGATGAAAGGCTCCGCCGCTTGCCTCTCGCCGCAAACACGTGCGGCACCGCTCGGCCGCGGAAGAAAGGGAGATCGGCAACGCAGCACCGAAACTCCCTCTCCTCCGCGACCGATCTCCGACCACAACCACGGCGGTGTGGCCCCGCCTGAAGCGCCGGGAGAACAATAAAATATTACCCTCCCGGCGGCTCCACCTCGGGTGGGGGGAGATCTTCCCACTCCCCCGCCGCCCCAATGGGCGCATCCTTGCGGATGCGCCCCTCCCCGGGTGGGGGCAGATCTTCCCACTGCCCCGCCGCCCCATTGGGCGCATCCCAGCAGGCTCAAGGCCGAAGCCGAGCCCGCGGGAGCGCCCCTCCTCGGGTGGGGGGAGAACTTCCCACTCCCCCGCCGCCCCAATGTGGGCGCTCGCTGCTGGTGTGTCAGGCAGCAGGAGCGCCCCCGCGCGGGTTCCTCTTGGCTTCCCCGTGGTTTGAGGACTAACCACGGGTACTGAGCCCCCCCGGTACGACAAACCGGGAACCACCTCGGGGGGGAACCTAACCTAACCTAACCTAACCTAACCTAACCTAACCTAACCTAACCTAATCCAAAGATAGGGCCTAAAAAATAGGTCCTACGCCATTTCCACTAAATTTCATTAAGCCGTTTTCGAGAAATCAGGGTCTCATTTTTGGCAAAATCCAGCAACTTTAGCCTAAGATTTCCTAGTGTTCCCTTAAGGGAAACCACATGTCCGTTTGTAATTCATATTATTTCGATTTAATGTATGATATTTAATAAGCAACTTATTCGAAAACCCGTTAGAAATCCTAAATTTCGAAATAAACAAAATCACGCCATCTGTTATCAGACTTGAGAACTACATACGTGTAATGAAATTTTCGGCAAAAATTTGAGGCGGAATAATTACTAAATTACAAAGTCTGGTAACTATTGATCTGCCAAATAGTTACTTTTAGTTTTATTTTTGGATTTCTGACCAAAAAGTTGATTTCAAAAAATTTTTTACCTCTTTTGAGAGAAAATCAAAATTTTGTATAGAAAGTTTTTGGTAAACCCTGCTATCAAACGGTACATCAAAATACCTTTGAATAGAGACCATACACGGGGCTTTTTGCAAAGATCTGGCAAAACTAGCCTCCCATACTTTCCGGAATTCACTGTTGTTCGGAATTCCGGAAAACAAAAAATTCCCACAGTACCGGAACGCTTTTGCGAACCGAATAGAATTTTTTCAGAATTTTTAAATAGGAAATAAGGCTAAATACAGCCAATTTTAAGTTTTTATTTTAAGTTTTTATTTACATTTTTTACACCTTTTACTTTCGTTTTACAACGTTTATATTTTTATAAACCTTTTTATTACTTTGACGCCTACCTCCAAAACAGTGAAGATGTTCGGACACAGGACACCAATGAAGAAGCCCGCCCAGGAGTCGTCCCGGCAGTCAAGGTCCCCCGGAGTACTGGCAGCACCTGTAAACAAAAATATAGGAAAATTAGACGCTGCTGGAACAGCACAGAAAATCGACAAACAGGTAGCAGCTATATCTCCACCCCCGAAGACCTCCCTAACCAGCATATCGGCCAAGGCCTTTAGGCTGGTTCAGGAGGCCAAGGCCCAGTTAGACCAGTCGGGGAACATTAAAACGACAATAAAAGAAAAAGTTTTGGGAACCTTAAATGACCTCTTTGAGTTGGTCCGTCAATCCGAGGAGACCAAACAGAAGGAGAGAAACGACTCCTTAGAAATTATATCGCCCACGTTCTCCGCACAAAAACAGGAGAATGAGCTTAAAGAGCTGCTAAAACAAAATGTGGCACAAATGTCAGAGCTCCAGGAGCAGCTAGCCTCCCACAAGATCGCATTAAAAGAGGAGACCTACGCAGGAGTTGTTGGCGGTGTCCTAAATAAAGGGCCCTCAAAGACCTTGCACTCTCTGGTTGTCTCCTCAAGCAAGGAAGGTGAGACTAGTGAGAAAATCCTGGAACAAGTAAGAGAGGCGGTAGACGCCAAGGAAGGCTGGGTAAAGGTTGAGCGAGTTAGGAAAGCCAAGGACAGAAAAATCATCATGAGCTGTGGGTCGGAAGAGGAGAGGAAAAAGGTAAAGGAGAGAATAGAAAAAGCTGGCAGCCATCTAAATGTTGAAGAGATGAAAAATAAGAACCCGCTCCTCATCCTCAGGGACGTCCTGTCGCGACATAGCGACGGAGATATCCTACAAGGATTGAGAAATCAAAACCGCCATTTATTTCAGGGACTGGACAAGGAAAAGGAGATCTTGGAAATAAGGTACAGGAAGAGAGCCAGAAAACCAGAAAGTGGGATGGAATCTATAGGGTAATGACAAGAACAGCAAACAGAGAAGAAGATTTACCACTTGAAAAGGACGGGGAAACGCTCGACCCAAAAAGCTCTGCAGAATACCTGGCTGAGACTTTCTATCCGGGGGACCTAGAGATCAATGACAGTGCCCAACATAAAAAGATAAGAGAACAAGCAATAAATGTGAATAATGGAGATCATAACGAAGTAAATGACCCACCATTCACGATGCAAGAACTCTTATCAGCGGCCAAATCATTCAACCCTAAAAAGGCCCCTGGAGCAGACGGCTTCACAGCGGATATCTGCCTGAGAGCCATTGAGACTGACCCAGAATTATTCCTGACACTTGTAAATAAATGCCTGGAAATTCATTACTTCCCCAACCTCTGGAAAAAAGCCACAGTGGTTATGCTGAAAAAACCAGGAAAGGATAATTACAGAAGTCCCAAAGCATACCGACCTATTGGACTCCTATCTGTGCTAGGTAAAATCTTGGAAAAAATGTTGACTGCCCGTCTTAAGCATCACTTGTTACCAACAATTAGTCGGCGACAGTACGGGTTTATGCCCCAAAAAGGCACCGAAGACTCCCTCTATGACTTGATAAAGCACATAAAAACGAAAATTACACAAAAGAAAATCGTTACGTTAATATCGTTAGACATAGAGGGAGCCTTCGACAATGCCTGGTGGCCAGCAATTAAAATGAGACTAGCCGAAGAAAAGTGTCCAATAAACATCAGAAGGACCATGGACAGCTACCTGACAAACAGATCTGTGACAGTGAGGTATGGCGGAACGACAGCAACTACCAGCACAACAAAAGGGTGTGTTCAAGGATCAATCGCCGGACCGCTACTCTGGAATCTCATAATCGACCCACTCTTGAAAAACCTAGAAGAGAAACAGGTCTACTGCCAGGCTTTCGCTGATGACATCGTGATAGCTCTAGATGGTGACACGGCACTGGAAATTGAAGGCCAAGCCAATGGTACGCTCGCTCATGTTAAGGCGTGGGGTGAACAGAATAAATTAAGATTTGCAGCGCAAAAAACCAACGCTATGGTTATAACAAAGAAATTAAAATATGATACACCACGCCTTAACATGGGCGGAGTAGCCGTGGAGATGACAACGGAACTCAAGCTGCTCGGAGTCACAATAGACTCAAAACTGACATTTAACAAGCATGTCCAAAATGTGTGCAGAAAAGCTATTGGGATCTACAAACATCTGGCCAGGGCAGCGAAAGTCAGCTGGGGACTAAACCCGGAGGTAACCCGATCCATTTATACCGCAGCTGTAGAGCCAACAGTGTTGTATGCAGCAAGTGTCTGGGCACCAGCTGCCAAAAAGATAATGGTGCAAAAGCAACTCAACTCCCTGCAACGAGGTTTTGCTCAAAAAATCTGCGGGGCCTACCGCACGGTCTCTCTGAACTCGGCACTCCTGCTTGCGGGTCTGCTTCCCCTAGACCTCAGAGTGCAGGAGGCAGCAGCACTGTATGAAATAAGGAAGGGATTCAGCCCGCTGGGTATGGGGGACAGGGAGATCGAGCGGAAGGCTTCAGCACTCGAATCGCCGCACCCAGCACAACAAGCCGAACTAGAGTTCCGCATCCTGGTAGACCGGCAAGACGTGCAGGCAAATAGTGACTACAATGTCAAAACCTACACCGATGGCAGTAGAATTGATGGGGGAGTAGGCGCCGCCTTATCCATCTGGACAGGCGACGAGGAAACCAAAAACATCAAACTTCGACTGTCACCATATTGCACGGTGTACCAGGCGGAACTGCTGGCAATACATAAGGCGGTGGTTTTTTTTTTTTTTAACGAAGGAAAGATCCATGTTACGGATACCCGACAGCTTGCAGGGGAAGCTGTCGGGTTATGTGGGACTCCACGCCAGAGTGACGTGCCTACCCACTAAAAAACCTTCGGAGTTCCATCTCTACCGCTTTTGCCGGGGACACGGGAAAGGAAATACAACCGCGAACCCCGGCGCGGCTGGCCGCCAACGCGGCCCCTCCTCGGGGACGTCAGAGCGCCCCCCCACTCACCAAGTAGGCGCGTCCGGAACTCACGGACGCGCCGTACCTCCTTGGGCCAATTGAGAGGCGGCAGACTCCCACGCAGTCCACCGCCTGTGGCCCCATGGGAGCCAGATAAACTGGCTCCCAGCGGCGGAGAAGATGATAGGCTCCGCCGCTTGCCTCTCGCCGCAAACACGTGCGGCACCGCTCGGCCGCGGAAGAAAGGGAGATCGGCAACGCAGCACCGAAACTCCCTCTCCTCCGCGACCGATCTCCGACCACAACCACGGCGGTGTGGCCCGCCTGAAGCGCCGGGAGAGCAATAAAATATCACTCTCCCGGCGGCTCCACCTCGGGTGGGGGGAGATCTTCCCACTCCCCCGCCGCCCCATTGGGCGCATCCCAGCAGGCTCAAGGCCGAAACCGAGCCCGCGGGAGCGCCCCTCCTCGGGTGGGGGGAGAACTTCCCACTCCCCCGCCGCCCCAATGTGGGCGCTCGCTGCCTACCTACAGCAGGAGCGCCCCCGCGCGGGTTCCTCTTTGCTTCCCCGTGGCCGGGACACCACGGGTACTGAGCCCCCCCGGTACGACAAACCGGGAACCACCTCGGGGGGGAACCTAACCTAACCTAACCTAACCTAACCTAACCTAACCTAACCTAACCTTTTTTTTTTTTTTTTTTTTTTTTTTTTTTTTAACGTGTGGAAAGACTCATGTCTCGTCTATCCGGCCACGGGAAGCCGGACAGGTATGTGGGACTCGAACCGCACTAAAACCACACGGTGTCATTACCCAATCCGCATAATGCCGGGGCCGTGTGCTTCCTAATGCTCCACAGCCCCGGCGCGGCGGCCGCTATTTTGCAGCCCCATCCAGCTCCGGTACCCTCTCCAATGAGAGGGATAGGAGCGGCCCTCAGCCAGCCAGTCTGGCCCTAAAGGGGTAGACGTCTTGACACCAGCGACGTCTCAATTCGGAGGGCTGTCTGTCGAGCGAGACGGAATCCCGTTTCCGCCGCTCAACCAGCCCTCAGTTTGGCCTCTGTTAACCATAGGTAACAGAGGCCCACCAACTGTCGGCCGCAGAGGACAGGGAGAGCGGCGCACCTTATCACCGACACTCCTCTTCCCCTGCGGCCCCACCGATGCCGTGTCAAGCGCCACAGCCGCGCCTGGTCGCGGAGGACAGGGAGAACGGCGCACCTACTCACCGACACTCCTCTTCCCCCGCGACCCCTACCACGACTGTGAGTGCGGAGAGATTCCACCCCCCTCACCCACAGCCAGGCCTCATCCCAGTTTGTTATTTTAACGAGGTCATCTCCTCGGGGCCCTATCCACTGTTTTTTAACGAGGTTGTCCTCCTCGACGCCCACTAACTGGCCGTTTTTTTTTATGTGCTTCTCTGCACGAGGCCCACTCTACAGATTTTTTAAAGAGGTGTTCTCCTCTATGTCAGGCAACTCCGAGGTGGGTGCTCTCCGAAACCCACCTGGAGCGCCTTCCGCCCGGTTCCTCTTGGCTTCACCGCGGGTGGCTAATCCGCGGCTACTGAGCCCCCCCATCGCGACAAGATGGGAACCAATCGGGGGGGAACCTAACCTAACCTAACCTAACCTTTTTTTTTTTTTTTTTTTTTAACGAAGGAAAGATCCATGTTACGGATACCCGACAGCTTGCAGGGGAAGCTGTCGGGTTATGTGGGACTCCACGCCAGAGTGACGTGCCTACCCACTAAAAAACCTTCGGAGTTCCATCGCAGCCGCTTTTGCCGGGGACACGGGAAAGGAAATACAACCGCGAACCCCGGCACGGCTGGCCGCCAAAGCAGCCCCTCCTCGGGGACGTCTGAGCGTCCCCCCGACTCACCAAGTAGGCGCGTCCGGAACTCACGGACGCGCCGTACCTCCTTGGGCCAATTGAGAGGCGGCAGACTCCCACGCAGTCCACCGCCTGTGGCCCCATGGGAGCCAGATAAACTGGCTCCCAGCGGCGGAGAAGATAAAAGGCTCCGCCGCTTGCCTCTCGCCGCAAACACGTGCGGCACCGCTTGGCCGCGGAAGAAAGGGAGATCGGCAACGCAGCACCGAAACTCCCTTTCCTCCGCGACCGATCTCCGACCACAACCACGGCGGTGTGGCCCCGCCTGAAGCGCCGGGAGAGCAATAAAATATTCCCCTCCCGGCGGCTCCACCTCGGGTGGGGGGAGATCTTCCCACTCCCCCGCCGCCCCAATGGGCGCATCCTTGCGGATGCGCCCCTCCCCGGGTGGGGGCAGATCTTCCCACTGCCCCGCCGCCCCATTGGGCGCATCCCAGCAGGCTCAAGGCCGAAGCCGAGCCCGCGGGAGCGCCCCTCCTCGGGTGGGGGGAGAACTTCCCACTCCCCCGCCGCCCCATTGTGGGCGCTCGCTGCTGGTGTGTCAGGCAGCAGGAGCGCCCCCGCGCGGGTTCCTCTTGGCTTCCCCGTGGTTTGAGGACTAACCACGGGTACTGAGCCCCCCCGGTACGACAAACCGGGAACCACCTCGGGGGGGAACCTAACCTAACCTAACCTAACCTTTTTTTTTTTTTTTTTTTAACGAAGGAAAGATCCCTGTTACGGATACCCGACAGCTTGCAGGGGAAGCTGTCGGGTTATGTGGGACTCCACGCCAGAGTGACGTGCCTACCCACTAAAAAACCTTCGGAGTTCCATCTCAACCGCTTTTGCCGGGGACACGGGAAAGGAAATACAACCGCGAACCCCGGCGCGGCTGGCCGC
This sequence comes from Elegia similella, assembly GCA_947532085.1. Taxonomy (NCBI): domain Eukaryota; kingdom Metazoa; phylum Arthropoda; class Insecta; order Lepidoptera; family Pyralidae; genus Elegia; species Elegia similella. The sequence goes on from OX383936.1 coordinate 104,850, forward strand.
CAACGCAGCCCCTCCTCGGGGACGTCTGAGCGTCCCCCCGACTCACCAAGTAGGCGCGTCCGGAACTCACGGACGCGCCGTACCTCCTTGGGCCAATTGAGAGGCGGCAGACTCCCACGCAGTCCACCGCCTGTGGCCCCATGGGAGTCAGATAAACTGGCTCCCAGCGGCGGAGAAGATGTTAGGCTCCGCCGCTTGCCTCTCGCCGCAAACGCGGTGCGGCACCGCTCGACCGCGGAGGACAGGGAGACCGGCAACGCAGCACCGAAACTCCCTCCCCTCCGCGACCGATCACCATCCACAGCCACGGCGGTGTGGCCCCGCCTGAAGCGCCGGGAGAGCAATAAAATATTCCCCTCCCGGCGGCTCCACCTCGGGTGGGGGGAGAACTTCCCACTCCCCCGCCGCCCCAATGGGCGCATCCTTGCGGATGCGCCCCTCCCCGGGTGGGGGCAGATCTTCCCACTGCCCCGCCGCCCCATTGGGCGCATCCCAGCAGGCTCAAGGCCGAAGCCGAGCCCGCGGGAGCGCCCCTCCTCGGGTGGGGGGAGAACTTCCCACTCCCCCGCCGCCCCAATGTGGGCGCTCGCTGCTGTGAACAGCAGGAGCGCCCCCGCGCGGGTTCCTCTTCGCTTCCCCGTGGCCAGGACTACCACGGGTACTGAGCCCCCCCGGTACGACAAACCGGGAACCACCTCGGGGGGGAACCTAACCTAACCTAACCTAACCTAACCTAACCTAACCAACCAACCAACCAACCAACCAACCAACCAACCAACCAACCAACCAACCAACCAACCAACCAAAGTGACGTAGACGTAGACAATACCCTGCTAATTGTGGCGCCCGAGCGTCCTCACCAGCAAAGAGCCGCCAGAGCCCGCCCACATGCTGCGCTCCTCCCGGTATGAAATGGAATCGAATGAGCTCAGTGGCAGCGGTTTCACTTACTTTACTGTTGCTCTTCAAAAACTTGGAATGTCATTATATGCGCCAACTAACAAGGTGCCAGTATTATCTGAATAAATATCAGTAGGCTTCCCTCGACGAGAAATGAATCGACGTAAGACTAGCAAAAGAATATTACTTGTCAAATCACCGACAAGCTCCAAGTGGATAGCTTTAGTGTTAAAGCAAACAAAGAGGGCAATATACACTTTTACCAACCTACATCCACGACCCTGACGACTAGGACATTGGAGAGGACCAGCAAAGTCAAATCTAACGCTTTGAAACGGATAGTGTGTAACGTGTAGTATTTTACCTTTAAGACGAGTAAAAGTGACGCACTTATGGTAGATGGTAGGTAGCTTTAGCTAAATCTCGCCGGCCAATAGGCCAATATTTTTTTTCTTATCGACGCTAATAATAAATGAGGTCCTGCATGCATAATCTTTTTATGTTTGTCTTTTCTATAATTTCTTGAAATAGTAAGTACTATTTTAAGAAATTAGTGAAAAGTTAAAGAAAGTTTTAAATTAATTAGACAAACATAAAAAGATAATGCATTGTAAAAGAATATGATGCTATTCTTTTACAATCCACTCACTAAATTTATCTTCAGAAAAACTAGAATTATCAATGCGATCCCCAACTCGCCTGACATTGTTTTCATCTAAGAAAATGTTGAACCTTAAAAGCTGACTTTTCTTAGGCAAGCTTAGCTTATTTAAAACTAATTTATTCAGAAAATGATTCACTTTGACAAAGTGAAATAATTAAATTCAAGGCAATGCGTAATTCCGTTTCTTGCAAACTGTTTAACTTTATGGTTTGTTTTACATGCGCAAATACTTCTACTCTAGAATTATTCGTTCTGCAGCTTAAGTTTTGAGATTTATTAGAAAACCGGCCGAAGTCAATTAATTTATTGTGACATGTGTCATCGACAAGAGACGCCAATGAAACGACTGGTTTGACTTCGGGTAACGTTTCGTTGTGATTGGGTAAACAAGGCCATTGAGAACATTCAAGCTGTAGAAAATTGGGACCAGACCACCAAAGCTCTAAATTCTGCAGATGGCTGATATCCGCACCATGAGATACCAAGTCGGCAGTATTTTTATCGGTAGGAACGTGTCTCCAAGTGCAACAACTTGTCCTTTCTAAGATTTCAGCTACACGATTGCGAACAAATGGCTGAAATCTAGAAGGATGCGTGTGCAACCAACCGAGAACTAAACGAAGGCGGAGTCAGTCCAAAACCGGACTTTACCGACTTTAAGCCGAAGCGGATTTACTACCTTTTCATAGACCCGAGTTCCAATTAATGCGCCACATAATTCCAGCCGTAGAATTATTCTTGGTTTGATTTGCTGGGCGCCAATCGACTCTTTGCCATCAATAAACGAACCATAATTTTACCGTTACTATTGACGCTGCGCACGTATATACATGCGCCGTAAGCACGTTCTGATAATCTAATAAGAAAGGATTTTTAGAAATTCAATCTCTAAAGGTTTGAAATAGGGGGTGAAGTTTATATGGAATCTTCTAATTTCCAGACTTAGAAGTATAAAAATAGATATGTAAGTTCTTAATTACAATTGATAAAGATCTGTGTAGGTGTTATGGACAAAATTTCCCCTCTAAAAGAGTAAAATCTGTGCTCTCAGTGAAAATTGTTATAAGTCGAAAATTGTTGTTTTGAGATAATCGAGCTTAAAGTTTCAAAAAATTATTACACTAATTCTAAACTATCGAAACGAATTCAAATTTTTAATATTAATAGATAATAATGATATCTACTTTTTAGTGTAAAAAATAATATTGTAAATCACGTAATTTTTCAGATATAAAAAAAATGTAAAGATGTATCGTTTAACACCAAGAAAATAGGTATACATTTTTGTGTTTATTGCTATAAAATGATTTGTAACTTTTTACACATGCTCAAAATCTTTGGTGCAAAATGATACATCAAAATTAAATTGGAACACATACCTACTTAAAAAACAATAAGAAAAAAACTTCCAGAAGAAAACTCACTAAGTTCACAATCATTTATTCTCTGGTGAGGTCAATTTTATGATAATGTTAAAAATCATGACTTATAACAGTATACACCATTAAATTCAACAAAACATAATGTGAATATTGATATGTTTTAAGTGTAAAGTGGTACAACTATTAAGGCAATGATGTGTAAAACGATATTAATAGAAAGCATAAATAAAAATAATTTATATTATTCCTCTGGAATTGTGAAATTTATTAAACTTATGCCAGTATCTTTTTTTAATATTATAAGCACATTCTTGATTTATACTAATTCTTTAAGTTTCGTATATCAGGATCCGCTAAAGTGTTAAAAATAAAACAGTTAAAGAACAAATGAAATATTTATTTATATTTAAATGACTTAGTAATGAATAAGGCAACAGTTTTCTTTATATTTAAGTAAATGCAAATGTTGCACACGATTAATATTCCTAATTATCACGAAGTATTCATATCAAAACTATATTATAATAAATAAAATGACAATAATATCATCATCATATCAGCCGCAAAAAGTCCACTGCTGGACATAGGCCTCCCGCAAGGATTTTTAATACGACTAGTTGGATGCGGCCTGCATCCAGAGTCTTCCTGCGACCTTAGTCAGGTCACCCGACCATCTGGTCGGTGGATGTCCGACGCTGCGCTTGCCGGTACGTGGTCGCCATTCGAAAACACTTCTGCTCCATCGGCCATCGCTTTTACGCGCTATGTGAATAAAGAGCTAATCCGCTGAACTATGTCGGTGATCTTTTCTTCTCTTACGAATCTCCTCGATTCAATCTCGCAGAGAAACACCGAGCACATCTCCCTCCATATCTCTTTGAGCTTTCTTATGAGGTCCATAGTAAGGAACCAAGTTTCGGACCCGTAAGTCATTACTGGTAACACACATTGATAGACTTGTCTTTAGGCACTGAGGCATTTTGGATGAGAAGACACTGCGGAGCTTCCCGAACGCTGCCCAGCCGAGTTGGATTCGTCGAAATACCTCGTCCTCAAAGCTGGAAGTTCCAACCTGGATCAATTGACCCAAGTAAACATATTGGCCCACAGCTTCAAGGATGGAGTTCCCAAAAGATACTGGTGAAGGCACAACATGGACATTCGACATTTTTTTCGTCTTGTCCATGTTTAAGGCCCATTGTTTAGAAACTCCATTGAGGTCATTTGAGGACACAAGTCCTCCAGCATCTCCGCCATAACAACGATGTCATCAGCAAATCTGAGATTTTGAGCCTTTGATGTTAATGCTAATGATAATGATAATGATAATGATAATTTATTCACATAAAATAGAGTACATTAGATCTTAAATAATAAACATATCCTTAAATCTATTTTGCTTATTTTTAACAAGCATGTGAAATGATTTTGTTCAATAATTGAATAAAAAAAAGATTGTGAGGCACGATGTAAGTATAAATAAGTCATAATTAATAATTCTCGAAAATGTCGTCAATTTTATAATAAGTTTTGTCAATGAGCCACAACTTTAATTTTTTCTTAAAAGCGGGCATTGGAAGTACCTTTATATCTGTAGGCAATTTATTATATACCTTTACACACATTGCCATGCAATTATTTTGATATAAGGCTGTTCTTGGAACATCTGTTAAAACAAGCCTATCGCCGCGTCTAGTGTTACGAGGAAGCAGTTCACTCGCTTTTTTAAATAAATTTAAATGTGTTTTTACAAATACACCAACTTCATAAATATACATACAAGGCAAAGACAGAATGTCAAATTTTTTAAAAAGTGGCTTACATGACTTATACGGTGGGATGCCTTCAATGGCCCTGATGCACTTTTTTTGCAGTAAAAACGCTCTATTCACATCACTCGAATTTCCCCACATTTTTAAACCGTATCTCAGTATAGAGCTTACATAGCCGTGATAAGCTAGAAGACTAGTCTGTATGCTTGATGTTTTACGGAGTCTACTTAGGACAAAAACAAATTTATTTAGTTTGCCACATAAATTATCTATATGCGGTCTCCAGTCACAATATTTATCAATGGTTATACCTAAAAAATTTACATTGTTACACTCCTTGATTTTTGTATCATTATAGAAAACATTATCTATAATTGGTTTTGCAACTTTGGAATGAAACTGGACGTAGTTAGTTTTATCTAAGTTAATACTTAAGTTATTATCATTAAGCCACTGAATTACTGATTTAATCGTTTTATTTATTTGATCATAAAATTCATTTAATTGATTACATGTCAAAATTATGGAAATATCATCTGCAAAAAGTGTACACTTTTGAGATGTCGTGTCTGGCAAGTCATTAATGTAAAGGAGAAAGAGAAGTGGCCCCAGTATGCTTCCTTGTGGAACACCGTAACTATTTACTTGGTATTCTGATCTGAATGTTATCAATTCCTTATTTTCGCCTAAATTCAAGAGCTCGACACATTGCATTCTATTATATAAATAAGATTTTATCCAATCAAGAGCTACACCTCTTATACCATAATTTTCAAGCTTTTGTAGCAATATGTTATGTGAAACAAAGTCAAAAGCTTTTGACATATCAAAAAACATAACTATTGTAGGTTTTTTTTTATCAACATTTGTTATAACTTGTTGCATCATGTTAAAGGTAGCTAGAGTTGTATTTTTACCCTTTTGAAACCCATTTTGTTCACATTTGATTACGCTATATTTATTGATGAAATCAGTTAACCTCTTGTGCATAACCCTTTCAAATATTTTTGATAAAATAGACAGTAGCGCAATAGGTCTATAATTATTTAATTTGGTCTTATCTCCCTTTTTAAATAGTGGCTTGACTACTGACTTTTTCAATGCTTCAGGAAAAAATCCGTGTTCTAGAGATAGGTTTATTAAATAAGTTAATATTGGAACAATTTGTCTAATACAGATTTTGAGGATAAATGTACAAATACCATCATATCCCACAGAAGAAGTATTTTTTAAAGACATTATTATCTTATGTATTTCTTCTTCACTTACTGGATATAAAAAAATACTTTCCTGTACTCGATTTTTATTAGAGTTTTTGTTAGTTTTACTTTTTTTATTTGTCATATTTATAAGGTATTTATTGAATTCGTTTGCAATGTCAAGGGGATTATTAATAAGTTTATCATCTATATCAATTTCTTCTATGAAATCATTTTTAATTTTGTAGTCAGTGTCATCGTTAATTATTTTCCATGAAGCTGTGCATTTATTTTTTGCATTAGATAGATATTTATAATTACTTATCTTTTGTGATTTGTCAATGCACTTGCGTAGAATTTTAGAGTATTTTTTGTAGGTCTCCTTTTTTTCGTGTGTCCTATTATAATAATAATTAAATCGCAAATTTCTTTTTGTCATACAACTACGTCGTAAACCTTTAGTTACCCATTTCGGTTTTTGTGTTTTGACCGTGATTTTGTGTCTAAGATTTGGAAAACACAATTCGTATAAGAGGCAGAATATGCTATGAAAGGATTCGAATGCTTTATTTGTATCCTTTTCCTCATAGACATCACTAAAAGACAATCTTTCAAGACAGTCCAAGAATTTCAAAATGTTTTCTTTACTATAGTCTCTTTTATATATAAAACATGTCTTTGGGGTGTTCACACTTAACTTTATAGGTAAGTTTAGCATTTGAGCTGTGTCATGATCCGAAAGTGCTAGTTTTAACACTTCACTGTGTCCGTTTTTTACATTGCTGATGATGTGGTCAAGGCATGATTTTTTTCTAGTAGGCTCGTTAATGTAAAGCTTCAAATTATAATTTTCTGCTAAAGATACGAGCTCTTTAGAGATTTGGTCATTCACTAATGTATTTATATTTATATCACCTGCTACAACTACTTTTTTTTTTTGTATTCCCCATTTTATATAACAAATTATCTAAATGCGATAGAAATGAGTGTGCGTTTGAGTCAGGGGTCCTATATAAGCATATTACAATTAAATTATGATCTAGTATCTCTAGTCCGCAGCACTCAAAAACATGTGTATGAGCCATATCCTTAATCCAATTTACCTCTTTGTACCTTAAATTTTTTTTGACACAAATACACACACCTCCTCTGGACTTTTTCCTACCGAATGCTGTGCCCATATTGTATTCTGAAAATTTGACCAGGTTATGACAATCCACCTGTAAGAAAGTCTCACTAAAACATAATATATTTGGTAATTTATGTTCTTTTTCTAACTCTAGGAGTGCTACTTCAACAATACTTTTTTTATTATATAAACCAGCAATATTCTGGTGCATAATTTTTAAAGTTAAAGAGTCATTTTTTTGGGGTTGAAGGACGAAAAAAATCATCAGTTTTTGCCTTGTCACAATAAGTTGATTTCTTTTTTGTAAATTTAAAATAATAGGGAATCGTACCTTTTTTAAAATTATTTACATAGAAATTCGGGATTTCAGACCTTACATTTTTTTGTTTTTTAAAATAAAATGGAATGGTGCCCTTTTCCGGATTCTTAGGCTTAGAATTGCTTTGGACTTTGTTTCTATTTATAAGCGCTTTAATAGACTTAATAAAAGTATAATCATAGTATTGTGAATTTGTTATAAAGTTAATTTTTTTACTAATTTCGTCAATATATTGATAATGATTTATGTATTTATAATTATTAATTTCTACATATTTACAATTTGACAATTGATTACATAATGTTTTTAGTCTGTTATTAATTATATTTTGATTCAAATGACGATTATAAGTTACATTGATAATGATTATATTATAAGGAACCTCCCCTCAATTATTTTTAATTACCCCACGAGTTCTATAAATAGAACGCTGTCCGTTGTCAAGCCTCATTTGCTACTTGGCGCTCGCAGCGGACGGACGTTCGAACCACTACGGTTGAGTAAGGTCACACGTGTTATTTTTCTTAGATAAATTCATTTGTCGTTAATTGAGTGTGTAATCGTATGTGATTTAGTAAAAGTCAATATTTTTAGTTTAATTAGCTTTGGTTTGTTAATTTTTATAAATAAATTGATGTAACGGACTTCGGTCCAAATATTGTTTTTTTTTAATCAATTTCTACTTCTGAAACCCAAAATCAGAAGTGGGATAAAGAATACACTAATTAGCCCACTCGTTCAGAGAATTGATTCCTTTTTTTAAACTCAAACTTTGATAAACCGTTACATAGTTTTGTTTAAACTTTTGTTATTTTAAACGATTGCTTGCTCAATAACGTCTTAGTGCTGTGTTTTTTTGTGTTGTGTGTGTAATGGTGCGTCATGGATCACGAAACCGCGAGCGGCAGCGCTCTCGGGCCGGGTCGCGTGATCGGGAACGAAGTAGATCTCGAAATAGGCGTGATTCACGGAGTAGGTCGAAAAACCGTCGTACCGATTCGCGACACGGCTCGGCTAGCCAGGACCGGCGTGATCCGCGGAATAACGCGTGTGCCCGAGACCGTTGTGATTCGCGTGATATCGATGTCCGTCGTTCGCGTGGTAGAGCTAGGCGACGCTCGCGTAGCGTATCCCACGTTCGGAGTAGAAATGCTTCTCGAAGTCATACTCGTGATAGATCTCGTCAACGCCCGCGCAGCGTTTCGCGTAGTCGAGGACGTCCTTCGCGTATTGATCGTAACTATAAAACTAGAACACCAAGTCCCGTATTTCGTGATACACCTCTTGTACAACCTCGTTCAGAGTCAGGTGTTCCATGCTCTGAGGCGTCTACTCTTGCGCATGCATTAATGCAGGCCATAAAAACTATCCAACCCAATAGATCGCAGCATTACTACGTATCTAACTTCGATCCTACAATAAATAACATCGAAGTATGGTGCGAGGAAGTAGACCGCGCCCGAGATACAAATGGGTGGAATGATCATGAGTGTTTGTCTCGCGTGGCGTCTTGCTTAAAGGGTGATGCAAAAGTTTGGCTAAGTGAATGGGTCACTAATGATAGAACGTGGTCAAACTTCAAGCGCGAATTTAAGTCCCTTTGCCCTGGTAAATTAGACTTTGCCAATATTTTGTTTAACGCTATGAACGCGACATCAGACAAATACACGACCTATGCGGAGTACGCAAGGCGCACGTTGTTGCGACTAAGAATAGTTCAGGGATTAAGTGACGAGTTGAGAACATTGATAGTCATACGCGGGATAGACAATCCACAAGTTCGTGCGGCCGCAGCTAACGCAGATCTTACCCCTGATACTCTCGTGTCTTTTCTGTCAATTTACACTAAAGCCAATGCTGGGAAACGGGAGGTTTCAACAAGTCATAAGAAACAACCTCTTTCGAAACCCAATAATAGCCGTTTAGGTGCTAAATGTTTTAACTGTAACCAACGGGGTCATATCAGTCGCGAATGTAAACGTACAAAGGCTAACGTGACTTCTTCCACGCAGCCTCAACCCGGGCCAAGTAACGCCTGTACGTTCTGTAAGAAACAGGGACATACCGAGGACAACTGCTTTGCAAAGGCTAGATCGGAAACCCGTAACGAGCGGAATGTTAATTTATGCTCTTACCGATCAAACCTGCCGTCAAGTGATGTCGTCCCCGCGGTAGTAGATGGAGTACCGGTGGATGTACTCATTGATAGCGGAGCCCTCGATGTGTCCCTCATCTCATCAGACGTACTCAAATATATCTCGTGTCAGCCCAAACCGAGACGTTGTGTATTAAAAGGTATAAGCGATAAGGAAATTATCGCTACATCTTATGTCACGCTAACAATTGAATTTAGCGACATATCTGTTGAAGCGGATCTGGTTGTAGTTCCATCAGCTTTTATGAATACGCCCATCATAATAGGAACCGATGTGCTGAACCGAGACGGTATCACCTATGTACGGACCAAAAACAGACAGTTCCTTACGCGTACTAACGAATCTTGTGCCTCGGTAAACGCAGTTCACTCAAATCCCCTAATCGAAGTGAACACACCTCTCCAGGGCGATGACTTGGATGGCCTTATGTCCGTTATTCACAAATATTCAGAGTTCCTAATTACTGGCACTGCTGCCACTACTGTTAAAACAGGTGAGATGGAGATAAGGCTTACCAACTCTTCACCAATTATATATCGGCCGTACAAATTATCCTATCAGGAAAAACTTAAAGTTCGCGAGATAACTAACGATCTCTTAGATAAGGGCGTGATTAGGCGGTCTCAGTCAGAGTATGCAAGTCCAATCATCCTCGTTAAAAAGCGTGACGGCTCTGACAGGCTTTGTGTCGATTTTAGGGCTTTGAACCGCATCACGGTTAAAGACCGCTATCCCCTTCCCCTAATAGAGGACCACATTGATAGGTTAGGTGGCTTCAAGTTCTTTTCTAGTTTGGACATGGCCACAGGCTTTCACCAGATCCCTCTCAAGGAGGACAGCATCCACCTGACAGGTTTTGTTACGCCAGAGGATCATTTTGAATACGTCAAAATGCCGTATGGACTGGCTAACTCACCAGTTGTGTATCAACGTATCATCAATGATACCTTACGCAACCATATTAACGAGGGTAACGTCCTGGTGTATGTGGATGACGTCCTTCTCTTAAGTAATACTGTATCTGAGGGAATTGCGTTGTTGGACAAAGTTCTGGGCACTCTTACTCAAGCAGGGTTCTCGGTGAACCTCCGGAAATGTTCTTTCCTTGTTACTGAGGTGGAGTATCTTGGCAAAGTGATTAGTCAGGGTCAGGTTAGGCCGAGTCCACGCAAAATAGAAGCCTTATCTGATACTACCCCGCCTCAAAACGTGAAGCAAGTTCGTCAGCTCCTCGGGTTGGCAGGTTATTTCCGGAGGTACATTAGGGACTATGCTTCTCTCACAGCCCCAATTGCTCACTTAACGCGGAAAGATGTTAAGTTTAATTGGACACCAGAGTGCGAATCTATTCGCCAAAACTTAATTAAGCAGCTGACTAGCGAGCCGGTTCTTTCGATCTTTGATCCCAGCCTTCCAACCGAGGTTCATACCGACGCGAGTAGCATAGGCTACGGGGCGGTCTTATTACAAGTCCATCCGGATGGAAAGAAACATGTCGTTGCGTACTTTAGTAGGGTTACCCAGGGGGCTGAGAGTAAGTATCACTCATACGAGCTCGAAACCCTTGCGGTTGTTAAAGCCCTCCAAAATTTTCGGCACTATCTGGTGGGTTTAAAATTTGTAGTGGTGACAGACTGCAACGCACTTAAGGCAACAGAGCGTAAAAAGGATTTGTTGCCTCGAGTAGCGCGTTGGTGGATATACCTCCAGGACTTTAACTTTACGATTGAATATCGAAAGGGGGTCATGATGTCTCATGCTGACTACCTGAGCCGAAACCCAGTAGCTAAAATCAATCAAATATCCCGACCCCGCAATTGGGCACAGATAGCGCAAGCGGCTGATGATGAGACTCAAAACCTTGTACAGAAGCTTAACGATGGGTCTCTTGACGCTAGTCGTTATGTGGTCAGAAATGATATTCTGTACTACAAGTATACTCCCGTAGGACAAGATCAGCCGCGACTTCTTTGCTACATCCCCAAGGGTCACCGGTTAAGCCTTCTCAGAGTTTTTCATGACGAACATGAACACATAGGTGCAGAAAAGACCCTAGATCTGATTCTGAGACACTTTTGGTTCCCAGGACTTAAACAGTTTGTTGTTAAATATGTCTCCCATTGTTTAATATGTATCTCCCAAAAGAGAGTCCCTCGTGGACCCCTCCAAAATATTACCTCGTGGGAGAAACCAGAGATCCCCTTCCATACAGTACATGTTGATGCTTTAGGGCCTTTACCAGTTTCCGAAGGATTTAAGTTTGTTCTCCTTATGGTAGATGCCTTCTCCAAGTACTCTCTTCTGTATCCCATCTATAGACAAGATGCAACAGAACTTAAACGGGCAGTCACACAGGCTATCTCTTTATTTGGGGTTCCTAAGCTTATGGTCACCGACAAAGGACGCATGTTTGAGTCGAATGACTTTGTAGCGTGGATTAGGGAACTAGGGTGTGACCTTCACTATATTACGCCAGAAATGCACCATGCAAATGGCCAAGTTGAGAGATATGTCAGGACGGTTCTCAACATGCTGCGCATACAAGTCAACTATAAGGGTACGACCTGGTCTGAGGCATTGTGGAAGATGCAGCTGGTGCTTAACATAACCAAGCAAAAAACGGTTCGTGTATCGCCTCTTAATTTGCTTATCGGTACAGAAGCTACAACCCCTGTTATTCGTGCACTAATCCGTGATGTGGCAGTTGAAGCGTCAGCACCAAATCGAGAAGCTCTGCGTGAGCTTACCAGGAGCAGAGCCCGCCAGTTGCTACGAGAAAACCAGTCCAGTCAAGATGAACGTGTGAACCGGCAGCGCCATCCACCGCGCCAGTTCAACGTGGGTGACTGTGTGTTAGTCATCAAGTTTTCTCAGTCGACGGGAAAACTCGACTCTGGCATGCGTGGTCCCTATAAAGTGGTCAGTGTCCTTCCAAGTGGTCGCTACGCCCTTCGCTTACTCAGTGGCGGTTATGGAAAGACAACTCAGGCTGCGGCACAATATATGGTGCCATGGCAAGGAGAGTGGTGTCCCGAGACGTGCGCTGCATTTTTCGAAAGTAAGTGTAATAACACTCATTACTTATCGTTGTCTGTCAGGGCCTGTACTGGTATTTATAATACTTGGCACTCGGGCGTTTGTCGCCGTACTTTGACACACAGATTGGTCAACATGACTAATCTATGACCTACACGCATGATGACGGTCTGCGTTCGGTCACCTGTACGTATGATGACGGTCTACGTCAGGCAGTTTTGACGCACGAATACGGTCTGCGTCCGGCAGTCTAGACTAAACGTACGAATACGGTCTGCGTTAAGTAGTCTAAACTAGGCGTATGAAGACGGTCTGCGCCATTATCTAATTACGCATGATAACGGTCTGCGTAAAATAATCTGTAAGCCTGATGACGGTCGGCTGCAGATTAATTGTTTCAGACGGCGAATGGGCCGGCTGAGACTGCAACCCTGCGAAGAAGAAAAAAAAGGCCTGGATTTTCGTGTGGTACCTAAAGCTAGACGTAGCTTGTTTTATTTCTTTTGAAAGGTTTATAATTGTGTGATATGTTTTTGCTATGAAGTTATAAGACGATGACTGAATTAAGTGAGAGATGATTGAGAAAATGACATGCAAGGTTGAATGCTTCATTATAAGTCTATCGGACTGTTTGTAATGCAATCGTGTTTTCAGATGAAGACAACGACGAAGATACTACGTCAGGCGAGTTAACCTCTGAAGTCGGACAGTCCATGCCTTCATTGAACGAAGACTTGGAGGCTCGACCCTCATCGCCAGTCGCTGGTCCCAGTGGTACCACCCGAACAGTTCGCGTCGGGGACGACACGCGGTCAGGAGAGGCCGTATAAGGAACCTCCCCTCAATTATTTTTAATTACCCCACGAGTTCTATAAATAGAACGCTGTCCGTTGTCAAGCCTCATTTGCTACTTGGCGCTCGCAGCGGACGGACGTTCGAACCACTACGGTTGAGTAAGGTCACACGTGTTATTTTTCTTAGATAAATTCATTTGTCGTTAATTGAGTGTGTAATCGTATGTGATTTAGTAAAAGTCAATATTTTTAGTTTAATTAGCTTTGGTTTGTTAATTTTTATAAATAAATTGATGTAACGGACTTCGGTCCAAATATTGTTTTTTTTTAATCAATTTCTACTTCTGAAACCCAAAAATATTACAATTTCTTAAATTCTTCAATGCGCCTGAAAGCTCATGAAAAGTGAGTTCAGGGTTTCTATCATTCTCTCCTATTGATAATACAATCTGATCCTTAGCTGAGAGACTTGACAATTTATAAGAGTTTAGTATTTCAGAAGTTTCAGCAAATGGCTTACAAAATGAAAATATTTCATAGTCTTCAAAATTAACATTTCTTGTTTCTAATAATTTACATGCTAGACCACGAATTTGTTGGCTACCTAAAATAAGGAGTCTTGGTTTCGTATTAGTTGTTCCGCCTGTTTGATTTATCTTAGCAATATGTTTCTTTTCTTCTGATTTCATTCGCGGTATAAGGTCGTTGTTTAATTGTTGTTCTCCCGTGCTATTTAACTTGGTCTTGGTAGTTTGCTGCTGTGCCTGCCGTAGCGGGGACTGCGATGATGATTTGCTGTTTATATCATTTCTGTGCTGGTCTGATAAGTTGTGATTTCTAGACGGTGTCTCATTAATTTCTGTGTCACTAAAATTAATTTTTCTTTTGATTGCACTTATGGCCTTTTTCCTTAGGGAAAATGAATTCTTTTTCGAGCTTGATGTGCATATGTGCATGAGCTCCTTTATTCTTAGGTCACGTTCATGTAGTTTGTTATTTAATTTATTATTTTCTAAGGTCAATCGGTCAATTTCATTATGCGCGCTCACTAACTTAATCTCTAAGTTTTTTATCTTACTTTGTAACTCTTCAGTTTCGTCATTATTTACTGTTGATAAATCTGGTAAGCTTCTGGCCATATCAGAGTCAGATGAAGACAGTGAGTCTTGTTTTACAGGCGACTTATAAGAAGTACTTAAATGTTTTCGTCTTAATGTTATGTTTTGTGAATCCATTTCTTATCATATATTCGCTATAAATTTATTTAAACTCGATATAATTTATAGGAGCAACGCAATCACGTCCTTTATACTTCTTCTCACGCACACAAACAAAGTTTCGTTTGTAAAAAACTTCTTAAAATTTTTATCATCGAGCTGGGACTCGAACTCAGGTCAGACAGGTGATTATACCGATCGATGCAAAAACGTTAACCGCTGGACCACCGAGTAGCTTACGTATATGTTATAAGTTGATGGTCTATTTCGATGGCATACAGGATTTGGTTTAGATCCAAGTTGTTTTCCTCTTAGTATATGTGGCTCTCAGTAGATGGCGTTTGAGTGCACTCTGCTTTTTTGATGAAAGTGTCCGCTGATTGGCTAATTATGTTTGTTTACATAGGCTTTTAAACTTTAACGACACGAAATTTTTGTTTTTTGTAGAATATCACTTTATATGCACGAAGTCACTATCATGTGATTTATAAAATTATATTTTTCCAATGTAAACTTAGATGAGTACTCATATTAAGTTTGATCATAAGTTTTACTCCAATTGATTGTTCACAACTCAAGTCACTTATAGCTTCCACGACAGTATATATTTATGATGGATAACACTTTCTCACACTAATTGTCACATATGTTCGCGATTTATTAGAATACTTCACAAAAAATCACTCTTTTACTATTTTTAAACAATAAATAAACACAGACTCGATGTGACTCGCAACAGTGGCGCCACCCCACCTCAAGTCCTTCCCATTTCAGGAGCATCCTCTAGAGCAGCGGTGAACAGTTTTGGAGATATCACGTCTCCCTGTCTCACGCCTCTCTGTAATAGTATAGCCTTCGTGCTCTGCTCCTGTACTCGAACTGACATGGTGGTGTTTCTGTATAAGCACTTCAACACTTCGAAATACCAATGGTCGATGCGGTATCGCTGGAGGGACTGAACACGGTCCATGTTTTGATCGAATCAATGGCTTTCTCATAGTCCACAAACGATAAGCATAATGACCGGTTATACTCTCTGGTCGTCTGTATAATCTGCCGCAGTATAAATGTGGTCTAAAATGCCTTTTCGGCAACCGGCTTGTTTGGGAGGCTAGAAAGCATCGAGCCTGTTCGTGAGACGATTTGTAATCACCCTCGAAAACAGCTTATAGACCTGGCTGGAGTGTAACTTTTTGAAGAACAAAACACCACACCTCTGGCTTAAAACCCTCGAGCAAAACGGAATTAAAAAGCTTCTGAAACTTTCCGTACCAGCGTTGCGCCCGCTTTCAAAAGCTCTGCTATGATTCCGTCTTCGCCCGACACCTTGTTGTTTTTGAGCTGTTTAAGGGCAATTCTTATCTCGTACAGGCTGATGTCCGGGATATCTTCGGTATAGTGTCGGGTTAGCTTGGCTCTCGGATCTTTGGCCATGCTGACAATAAGTTTGGCTAATGAGGTATAAAGCTGCATAAAACCTCTCAATCTCTCCCAGCACCTCGGCCTTGGTCGACGCCACACTGCCGTCCTCCGTCTGAAGACGGAGGACGGCAGTGAGTGGCTTTGTTAATCGACCTTACCGAATAGACTCCACCCTTGCAAACACTTTGGAGCCCTTATTCTGGTCTATCGTCTCCTTAATACGCTCGGTATTAAAGGAGCGCAGGTCGTGTTGCAAGGATTTTTGGTTTTGTCTATTGAGCTGCCGTTGCACGTTTGCATCTTCGGAGGTCTGCAGCGGCGTGGACTGTCGCGCAGCCATCAACTTTTCGGTCTGTGGCGAGATCTTTTGAGGTTTGTATTTCGGGCGGGACCTCAAAAACTTTGATCCAACCGCTTGGACAGTTTCTACGAACCGATTGTTTAACTCGTCAACTGTACCGCAATCCTTCAGACAATGGAAGCGATTTGAGAGTTCCAGTTGAAAACTGTCGACATTTTGGATATGGGCCGGTGACGGTCGGAGCGTAAACTTCATCAAGCGAGTCCTCTCTCGTCTGAGATTGATATTCATGGTGCCTCTGACGATTCAGTGATCACTACCAATTTTAATCCTATTGATCACAGAGACATCGTTCAATATCTCTCTCCTCGTCAAAGTTTATATTTAGATTTATAATAAAGCTTTAAGTATCAAACAAAACAGTTTACAAAATAGTAATCGGTTGCTATTGAAGTTTTTTAGGATTTCGACCATTCCCTCTATCAGCTTTTAAGGTCACAGGATTACAGATGATGAAGATAATTTATATGGAGGATTATTTTTCCATGATGACAAACCAGCGGGAAAAAAGAACAATTTATTTTCTTTACGATACAGTACCTAATTCTATTGAAAAATTATACTTATTATTATTCAATTGGTATTGACATTTTGTAACATTATTTACTGTTTTGTAAATAACGTTACAAAATGTCACATAGCTTTGTGTAAAATGTTACAAATCGATACTTACACGAGACATTTTTATGTCGTTCGGTACACGCTGTCCTGACGGATGCCTCTTCTACACTAAATCCAAGGACGCGGGTGTGCGAGGTTTACTACTCTATGTTCTCTTTCACGCATTGCAGGAATCTAATCGCCCTATCTTCTTCTAAAGAGCGATGATCACGAAGTCAGGAAAAAATGTTGATACAAGTCATACTTAGTAATTTGATTTTAGCGAAAAATTATGTGTGTAATGGTACAACTTGACAAATATCATTTGCCACCGATATCATAAAATAAAAATTGTTCGTGTAAATTGATATAAATGGAATAACATTTTACACAATGATTCAGTGTATGCAAATTTTCTAATTCATGTTATTAGTTGAGATGTACCCTTTTTCACTACTTTATTCTACAAAAAAGCAACGTGTCAAGTACTTTATGTAAACTTAGATCAGTATTCACGAATTTACATCAAATTTTTATCATTGTGTAAAATAAGTCAAAATAAGTTACATCGTTTTACACGTCCAAAAATATAATTCCAGGTCAGTTCATTTTGTTTCAAATACAATTATATCAAAAAACACAAAAAATCGCATCGAAAATCCGAAAAAACAGTCACTTATAACATTATGCACACAAAAAAACTTTGGCATTTTAAGCCCTAGGAACATGGCGATAAGACAGAAAAATAGCATTTTTTTTTGCTGAATCTAGCAATGCAAAATTATCAAAAGCGATATATCTCGACTTATAACATATTTCACTGAAGGCACAGAAATGTAGGGTAAGGTAAAATTTGTATGAAAATTTTCTCATTTCTGGACTTAGAGGTATGAAAATAGGAAATTGTAATAATAATAATAATAAATTCTTTATTCAAATAATAAACACATTTTACAATACATTATAAATACATTAAGGGACATATGAACTAAAGGTGCCTGAGCTAGGATGAAAATCATCCTGTATTTCAGGCGTTATAAGACTAAATAATACTAGAAACTCCATAAACAATTACACTTAGAATTAAATTATACATAATGAGATAATACAATATTGAGACAATAATATATTATAACTATAATATTATTTTAAAACTATTAGCAATTTCTCTGTTTCTTCATAGGACATATTTAATAGGGCTTGTTGTAGTATTTTTTTAGTTGCGGTATAAGTAAACGTATAAAAGCCTAGTTTTTTATTAAGTCTTTTGTAGAGGAGTGGACCAAGGAATAGAAAAAATCGCGAGGAGAAGGCGTGTTTTGTTTGACATAATTCATTTGAGCAAACGATATCTTTCCGTCTTTTGTTAGTAAATTGAGTGCTGAATGGCAGTGCGGCGTGCTGTTTAAGGATTGTGCTTACTATAAACAGTTGCCTAACTGTTAGTACCTTACAGGATTTATATAAAAGGTCTGTGGGGAAAAGGAAAGGGCGATGTGTAGAAACCTTAAGAATGGCTCGCTGTGCTCTCTCAATAGTTAGTAGTGAACTTTTAGCAATGCCACCCCATGACGTAATACAGTAAGTTAATAGTGACTGACATAAAGCAAAATAAACTTTTTTGATTATTTTTGAGTCCGCGATAGAGCGTAGTTTTTTGAAAACAAATATTAACTTACGAATTCTGCCATTTAAGATTTGAATATGATGCTTGAAAGAAAGAGTATTGTCTATAACAATACCCAAATATTTTGTTTTGTCCGTGATAGAAATGTCAGGGCAATAACACGTGTTAGTTGTAGGGTTTGTACAGTGATGTGCATATATTTTTATGTGAGAATGTGATGAGTGCAAATGACGCATGGAAAACTGAATGAAATTAGTCTTGGCTGTGTTTAAAGTAAGAAGATGTTGCTGAAGCCAATAGTTTACGGCATTAAAACCCTGTTGCGCATATTTAAAGACTTCTTCAACCGAGTTAGCGGAGAACAGAAGAGCTGTATCGTCGGCGTACGAAATTATTTTCCCTCCTTCTATATTTAAATTACACAGGTCATTGATGTAAATTAAAAACAAGGTCGGGCCTAAAATACTTCCCTGGGGAACTCCAAAACAACTATTTTTTAGGTCAGAACTATAAATATTGCCTATTTTGACGCTTTGGGTGCGTTCATCTAAATAGTTTGCGAACAGTTTAAGCTCATTTCCTCTTATGCCAATGTTTTCAAGCTTGTGCAATAGAATGGGAATGGAAATAGTGTCGAAGGCTTTTGCAAGGTCAAGGAATATTCCTATTGTTTGTCTGCCACTATCGAGTTCCTTTACTAAATAGTCGGTTAGACTGTGAACGGCATCCGCTGTTGATAACTTAGACCTAAAACCAAACTGCCTTTCCGATAGTAAATTGTACTTTTCCAAATAAGTCACAAGCCTGTCGTTTATAATTTTCTCTAAAATCTTTGATATCGAGGGCAATAATGAAATAGGTCTGTAGTTTGAAACCTGCTCTTTGTCACCAGATTTATAAATAGGAACTACGACGGCTTTTTTTAAACAGTTGGGAAAAATTCCCTCCGATAGGCATTTCTTAAAAATATGTGTTAATGGGCGGACTAGGATGTGTTTTAAATGTTTAAGAATATGATTAGATATGTCATCCCATCCAGTGGCACAGCTATCCCTCAAGTTTGAAATAATTGCTTCCACCTCGGCTTCATCCGTGTCTAGCAACACAAATGAATTGAGAGAGCAGCTGGGTCTTGGGCTTGAAGGCAATGTAGGTGACTGTCTTTTCACTTTTTCTGCTAATTTTTTACCTATATTTACAAAGTAAGAATTTGCAATGTTTGCAGAGGTCAGCTGTGACGCGTGCACGTGTAACAAACTCGAAGATGACTCATGCTTTTTAGTAGTATATGTGACTTGTTTTATAGTCTGCCATATTTGCCTATTGTTGCCACCGGCTTTTAATAGTTCGTTTTTTTCGTAAATACACTTAACTTTCCTAAGAAGTTTATTGCAAAAATTACGATATCTTTTATAGGATAACTGTAATACAAGATCTTCCGGATTATTGTTTGCTAGTTTGTGTAATTTATCTCTATGTCTCATACAACGAATGAGCCCTGGTGTTATCCATGGCTTTATGTTTCGATATTTATTATTCAAATATGTTTTTGTTGTGCTACTTATTATAGCTTGTTGAACAGTTTGTATCAAGTACGACAAACAAGTATTCACATCAGCGGTATTATAAACTAGGTCAAAATTTATGTTGCATAAGTAATCTTCGAGTCTTTTGTAATTTAATTTTGTCTTAATTTGCGTTTGACAAATGTTCGGTAATTTACGATTTAATGTTAGTAGGGCAGCTCTATGATCGGTTATGCTTGAGTTAGGTACTAATGTTAGTGAATTAAAGTTAGTTTTGACCATGATATGGTCTAAACAAGTACCGCTTTTAGGTCGCGTGATAAACGTATGTGCAGGGAGTAAGCCGTGGAAAGCACATATGTTTAGGTACTCCAAAGCATCTGAATCGTTATTCTCCGGGCGAATATTAATGTTAATGTCTCCTATAATTACTATATGTTTGAAGGAGGATAACTTTTGCAGTGTTTCGTTTAATGACATGGAAAATATATTGGTGTTTGTATGAGACGGAGAACGGTAAATGGCTAAAATTGCGATATCTGTACCGATTTTAATGAGTAGCCGATTACAATCCAATATAATTGGTTCTTCTACCATGACATGCAATGAATTTTTAGTATAAACTACTATCCCGCCGTTTTTATTTAAGTTATCTGAAGTTTTAAAACTATTAAAACCTTGCATGAGGGGTAGATTACTACGATTTTGTAAAAAACATTCAGTTAACACGATTATGTCACATTCAAAGTCGAGCCTATGTAAAAGAACGTTGAAATTGTCAAAGTTCTTATAAATACTTTGAATATTTTGCGTTAAAAAGGTCAATGGGTTAGTAAATGAGGAAAGATATTGTTTGCAACATTCTACATCACAAGTTTTCGATTCTAAAACAGAGAAATTGTCTAAATCAGAAATTACCTTATCAATACTTAAAATAAACAGAAACTAAAAGAGTTCTAAAATAATCTAATAAGTGGCGCTCTTAGGCGCCGTCATAATCAATAGAATTCATGTACCTTTTCTCGGCCATCAATTTAGCAGGACAAGTATGGTCACCTGTTTTGTGGTCACATGGTTTCTTATAGTGAAGGCACGTCGCGCATTTTGGGGGATCTCCTTTCTTCGTGCATTCCTCCATGGCATGGCCTACCACACCGCAGTGTCCGCAGGTGTTGACCGTCTCCCGGCATGTTCTAGCCGCATGACCATATTGCTGGCACTTGAAGCACCTGGTCACCAGAGTGAAGTCTCTCACTGGACAAGAAGACCAGTTCACAAACACCCTTTCATTAGTGATAAGAGCCCTTCGTATGTGCGCAGGAACTTCGATCACGAAATTACAGGACTCGGTATTCTTTTTCCCAGATTTATGGCTTAACTTGATAGATGCCAAAAAACTTTCCAAAGTTGAGCCCGGTAACTTCTCGGCTAAATTTTGTGTATAAATGCAGGAAAATACTTCCGTTTCCGGCATTGCCGATGGAACTCCAATTATCACAATTCTGGGCTTACGTTTATGCGGCTCATCCACAGTGAGCCCAGAGGTCTTAAGTTGCGCCGACTGCTTCAGTTTTTCAACGTCGGCCTTGTTCTCGGTGCTGATGATAACTCCTCCATTTTTGGTTTTCCTCAATCCTCGTACATGCAGTTGCATCTGGACAGGGCTTATAATTTTTTGTACTAAATTCTTAGTCTCCTCACTACTTTTCTGCTTGTCCGTTGGGTAGATCGCTACGGCACTCACTTTAGGGGGCTGAATGAAATTGTTGGCTCCCTTTTTTACCATGTCACTAAAAGAGGACACTCCTGAAGCGGGTTTTGTTTCGATGCTCGTTTTTAAGTCTTGAAGGCGCTGCGACAGATCGTGTTTTTCTTTAAGGGCTTGAATAGTAATATGGGACTGGATAGCTTTTTGCTTCAAGGACTGATATTGTACTGCCATCTGAGATGTGCCATGACCAACCTTTCGGCAGAGATTGCTAATTTTTAATTTTTGGTCCGAGTTCAGCTTTCCTTCGGCAGAGATAGCGCAAACCTCTTGAAGGCACTGTTCGATAGAGGTCATCCAGGACTGGATCTCGGCCGTAGACACGATCTCTGGCTGTCCTTCCTCCAGGGACACGGGAGCGCGTGCGGCGGGGGTGGGCGGCGGGCTGCGGGGTGTCAACCCACTCCGATTAAAGGGACTGCCGTCCATTTTATTTTATTGTTCAAGTGACACTCCAAAACATTACACTAAAAGTAATTTGATAACCAACGAGAACTAGTGGCACAGATGAATATCTAGGTCACAATTGCGCGGTAATTGTTTATTTTGTTTACTAAAACAATTTACATGTCCGAGCTCGTGGACTGCAAGGCACGTATCATTGTATTGTACATCACATATATATTGTAATTAGTATAGGGGTCCTAATCATACTATTAATAAACTGTAAGGGTTGGTTGTGAAGTAAGTTATTTTGTTTTCAGAGATATCGTATTTATAAGCTTTATACATGATACTGAATCTAAATTGACGATTTTTAGTTTTTTCTTTCATAACAAACATTAATAAAATAACTAATGAATAACATTAAATTACGATTACTCGTATATATGTTACGGTAAACTTGATTAATTGAAAATTATTAATAATTTTATAACATTATTAATAATAACCTCGTGTTTTGGTAAATGTGAATAAACAATTGAAATTAATTACTTTTGCTAGTTATTATTAATAATTCACTACACACATTGGTAAAAGTTATAAAATAAAATAAAAACCCAAAGTTTTTAGTTCGGCAGGTATTTATTTTTAACTAGCTGTTGCCCGCAACTTCATCCGCGGCAGTTTCTGTTATTATGATTAAAAAGTATGAAATTAATAATTTTCCCCCGTTTCCTAACATTTTTTATTGATGCTTCGCTCCTATTAGTCGCAGCGTAATGTTTTATAGCATTAGCCTTCCTCGATAAATGGACTATCCAACACAAAAAGAATTTTCCAATGTGAACCAGTAGTTCCTGAGATAAGCGCGTTCAAACAAACAAAGTCTTCAGCTTTATAATGTTAGTATAGATATGATATGACACACAGTGCTTGTCTCAGATCACACTAACAAGGGTAGGTCTTGTACGTGTGGGTCGTTTTTTGGGTTTTTTGGGGTCTTGATCACGATAATTAACGATAAAATCCTCAGTTATGTAATCTAAGATGGCGAGCACGACTTTTCATGATAAACCAACATGAGTATCGTTTTCTAGGTTTAAGGGGTGTAAATCTCGAAAATGACGTCAGTTAGGTAATCTAAGATGGCGGGCACGACTTTTCATGATAAACCTCTACATTTACCTTACCTCTACATTCGGTAATTATTAATAATGATATACAATTATTAATAATTTTTGATTTATTTATCTAACCGTAACATATATATTAAAAAAGCCTTCTCCAATCAGGTCTCGAAGTCTTTGTACTACTTATTCCAAAAATAATGGTGTGTTTATTTATGCAATGAGGCATACAATAGGAATAAGAATAGTTATATTTATTTTACAAAGTATTTAGTAATTATGGACAAGCTAGATAACGGAGACCAAACAATGACTAGTGCTCGCCCGCGGCTTCGACGAATGAAACATTGATGCAATCATTTGTTTTGTTCGACGACGACGAAGCAAATAAAATACCTAGGTATATTAAGTGAGAAGAGTGTCAATTGACCAATGAAGGTACCTAGCTACATGGTCTTAATTGGTCTATGTGACGTTACACTGAATTCGGGAAAGGGTTAAATCCTCAACATTAAAAAATAAGTGATTTGAAAGTTTAATATTTAATTAAAGGTATTTCACTAAACATACTTAAATACTTACCTATATATATTATATACATCAAATAATGTACCAATCGTCAATGAGCGTACTAAATTTGCTCGTAAAAGAAACGGTCTGGTTTTATTTTTATAATTAACTTGTAAAATACATTTATGTTTATAAATATACTTATAGTGTTCGTATGCATCCATTATACACTGTATATTTTTAGAAGTTTGCAACAATTATGATAAGAATTCAAACAACAAACAAATAGACGCCGATCACGTACCAACATAATATATTTAAATATGAGGACACACATCGTCTACTGCATTGTCTTACAGAGGGCTCAGCAGAGACTGTCCTGTAGCCTGTAGTTGAGCGGTGTGTCAGTGGCGTGGTTCTGGAAGATGTTTTGTTTCGTAGTGATTATTCTCACTAGTGGGATATATGGTTGTGATATGGACCGTGAGTTGTTATTTCTTAGTTGTCTAATTATTAATAATTATAACTATAGTCTGTGACTTGACTGTCGCCGTTGTTTTATTTGCGCATAATCCAGATATGAAAAATAGGGCTTGAGCAATTGGACAGACTCAACGTTAAAATTTATTTTCATATAAACTGAAAAAGTTTATCTTTTACAATTACATTGTAAATATTTTGTTATGTTGCATATCGCAAACCCTTCAAAAATATATTTTATTACGTTAATTTCTGTCCAACCGCTTGTGGTTGGACAGAATATTATTATAAAATAATAAAAGTGTGGCACCTTGGTTGTAATCTGGGAGTTATTTTAATTTATTTCCACATTCTATAACTATGTTTATCCCCGAATTTATAACATAATAGTAGTTCTTAGTTTTGGTAGAATAGCATTCCAACGGTGTCCACCTCAGTTAACTACTTGTTCCGGCCTCGTTAGAATTTGCGAAATCCATAAACCTTCACATTACAATTGCGTTATATAAATTTTAGAATAATACTTATTGACTGACATAAATGTCTCAGTTTGGATTGGTTTACTAGAATCAAGCCTCGCCTTTTGAACATTATAGTTGCTGTGGTGCAGCGAAACTATACATAGCTTATCATAAGATCCGTATGTGTTCAGGGTTTTTACTTATATTCTTAATGTATAAGATACAACAGTGAGTGAGACTATACCATACTTACCTACTTAATATTTTCATATAATCATTTTAATTATAATATATCATTAATCATTTATTAAAAATAGGATAGGTAACATGTAACACTTCATAATTGTTACACCTGTTCCCGCAATTATTACCGACGTAGTTAATTTGCTATCTTTATTATCATATATATTATTGGGTACAAAAATTATTTTTCTAAAACTATCAAATTTGTTTACTCTACTTTGTTGCTGTCTTTTCAAAGTTGTACTTACCTGTTTTCTTATTGTTGCTAAGAGTTGTACAGACTCACGTCTAGTTCAGACACCAGACTCTCACAAGGGAAAGTGTTTTCCGAACTCAAATATGTACTTTTGAATGTCATTTACTTTAGATCTGCCATGCTGGTCTGGGAGAAAAGAAAAAACGTAGAATGTGCCAGCTGCTTCTCTTCCCGTGCAGATCGTAAAAGCCGATCGAGGGATAGGGCTAAAATCTGTGAAATCATGTCAATAGGCGATGCGGCTAGCAACCCATTACTATTTGATTCCGTTTTCCATCTACACGCCCTCTAACATGCTAAATGTGGCCATAAGGTCTTAAAGATCTAGGCTCTGTCTACCCCGTAAGGGAAATAGACGTGATATTATGTATGTATGTATGAATGTCATTTACTTGTTTTGCCTTGTGAAAAGTAAATAAATACATTGATTATTAAAAAAAAAATCGGTATTAAAACGTAGGAAATGTGCCTTCGGTTCCCAACATAAGATAGGGAATATCATTTCATCGATAAGTAAAATGATAATAACCCGCAAAAAGAAAAGGCTTCCGCCGCGTCAAAACTACTAAACGGGTTTTCAGGCGTTTTTCATCAATAAATAGAATGGTTTAAGTATATATAATTTGTCAAGGTTTTGTGTAAATTGAGATCATAAATATCAGAATATGTTCTGTATAGGCTGAAACTTGTCGGTGATACTGACTAATAATACGTGAGTTAACCGTTATTTTAGCATTTCATCTTTTGAATTAAATAAAAATAAACAAATTAATTAATATAATGAATTCAACCAAATAATTTATATACTTTATTTATTTCAATGACATCAGAATAACATTATTCAAGGTTACGCGGGACATGATTATATGTTCTGAGATTATATATATGTCGGATATCGCAGGTGCCGCAATCGCAAGAGTTGCACAGAATCAACACTAGCTGGCGCTGTCTGTCATGGAGTAGTATGTAACATAATCAGTTGTTTGTCTTTATGATAATTTATTATTTATTCGGTATTAATCACTTACTATTAATTGACATTATTCATTGTTTAATTTTAGAAAGAACATTTTAGTATTGTTTACGTTTTACGTAAACATTCGTTATTTTCATAATGTTCGTTATTTTAAAACTGCACCGGAAACGCAAGCGCGCTAGTCGCACCTAGTGATTTTATTGGGAATTCATTCTATTGAGTTCAGTTGTGTTATGGCGCTTGAAGCCTTAAATTGCTGTTGAGGGACTTGTCTGTGACCGGGCAGTGATTATTCGTGGCTGTTATCTGTATTCTTCGTGCTATTATAATTTCGAATTAAAACTGTCAAATTGTCGTGTGTGTTTTTTCGTTGCCTGACTACCCACCATCGCCCACTGAAATAGATAATAAAGAAGATAATGATTGCATGTACCTTCGATGTCGCCGCCGGCCACCGTTGATGCGACATATATATATATATATAACAAACGATTTCACTCATGTATTATTAGTCGGTATCGCCGACATGTTTCAGCCAATTGAGATGGCCATCTTCAGGGCGAGTGTAAAGGACGCCGCAACAAGGCAATCCCTCGAACATTGAGGTCTGAAAATGGCGTCTCTTTGAATAGATGCCATTTTTGTATATGAACGGAACCTAGCGTGTCTTTTCGCGGGGATATGAGGCAGAGGAAGGGTCGCATGGATACTATTTGTGAACGGGCGATAAAGACGTATAGATTTCCATATAAAAATCTGTCATTCAGTAAAGTAGTCAATTTTGACGCTGCTATCTGAGATGTATCAACACTGCATACCTAATATCGAAATCGAAAAATACAATTCAAGACTTTTCGTAGAAAATATGGTAAAAGTAAATACAAATTATTTATTAACGCAGTTCACGAATTAGAATTGGCCAAGTACCAGTTAGCACACATTTAAATTTACGGTAGTGTGTGCGTATATTTGACTAGCGGCTCTCCCCGGCTTCGCACGGGTAGATATGTAGGTGTTTATTCTATATGTTCATTAGGTATGATGTAGGATTCTAACGAGGAAATAATTTTTCAAGAAAATTTACAGATAATGCGTCGTAAACGGCCATGTCTTTTGAATGCATTGACTGATAAATTCTGGATTCTTACATTGGCACAACATCTGTGGTGTTTACTCTTCTGGTTTGATATCCTTCTGGGCACTTATCAGCATCGTTCACAAAGTTTTCTTTGCTGGCCAACCTAGGACAATGCATAATGACAAAAGCGAGCGGCTCGTCGTCTCATAATATGTTGATTGATGACGAGAGACTTCTGTAACCTCTTTGTGTTTTCAGGGTATAATTCTGATACAGTCCTGTATATCGATGGAGAGATATTGAATCTGACCATAACAGAAGGAGCTTACCCCGACGACATAGAGGTCACTAAAATTGCAGGTTAAGTCTCTAGCTGGTTTAGCATGAGAATGCCGTTGATATTAATCGTAACGGCAAGTAAACATATTCTTATTATATTTACAGGTATTTGCTCAAGTCAAATGCCAGTGCTGCCTGACCAATTCTTCGACGACACGTTTAAGAAATACAAACATTTGAAACAAATTAAAGTTCCTATGACGTCGGCTATGCACGACTGTGCGTACGACGTGACGATGAGAGCGCGGAGCGCGTGCCTGGTGAGGCGGCTCGTGAGGTTCGCGATGAGGCCGCGGCGCGCGGCGCCGGCGCCGGCGCAGCAGTGCGCGGTGCTCGTGGCGCTGCGCTGGCAGGAGGAGCTCCGCGCCAAGCTCGCCGCGGAGACGGGGTTCGTGTGCGACGCCGAGCACGCCTTGTGTGACGAGCGCAACTACCTCGTCCGCCGGGACATAGGTACCAGACAACCGAATCTGTCACTCTCATACGACCATGTTAAGATTAAGTATTCAATTATATATCAAAGACACTCATGACATTGCAATACTTAAACAATTCCTTTTCATCTTTAGCATACTGGGCCCGATATTAGAAATTCCTTGTACAAACACCACCTTGAATACCTTATAAAATCACTCTATGCGGAGGGCTCAGCATGTGTGAGAATCGATAGGGCTGAATGCAGGCCGGGGTACGACAGGGATGCATTCTTTCGCCAATCTTGTTCAACATATACACATAATACATCATGCGGGTTGTTCTGGAGAGATAGGATAAGGGCATGTCTGTTGGAGGGCGACTGATTTCAAGTCTAAGATATACTGATGTCACTGCTCTTCTTCCAACATCTGAAGAAGACATAAAGAACTTTCTCCAGCTATTGGAATCAACCAGTCTAAATTTTGCTTGCAATCAACCGTGAAAAGACCAAATTAATGATAGTGGATCGTAAAAATAACAACGTTCACGCGGTCGGTCTCCACCGAGTCGGCTAGATCTTCCGAATCCGAAGCGGCTCACAGTGCCCAGCAACAGAATGGTCCAAAGAAGCCGCAGACAAAGATATGTAGAGAGAGACCGCGAGAGCAGCGGCCATAGACGACCAACCCAATCCATAATCACTACCACTCTGTCAAGAGTGTACGACTAAGAAGAAATTTTTAACGAGTGACATAGGCTATATAAGGTTTTTTTTGACGTGATAACGGGAGGAGGGGAAGGGACGGGGAGGAGGAGAGAACTCACTACGCCTACACTAATATGTCATTTATATGAGAATTACGTGGATCTATTACGTATAAGCGATAGGTTTATTCTGTACGTGGTGGTCCGGCTTTATTACCGATTACGTGTGTTAAGCAACCCCGGGCGCGGTCCCCATTGGGATGGGTGACCGCAAGTGGCATAAAAATATCTCGAGCTCCTCCGTGCTTCCCGGCTGTCATCATTGGTGGCAATCGTTAAGCTATGTCAGATGCCTTTAGGCAACTTGAAAACTCTAACTCCAGTGTTAGAAACACGAAAAAGAAACGCCCAGCTTAACAAAAGTTTAAATCGACACGTTGTGGTGACTTCACAAATGTTTATTGCTAATATAATTTAAAAATCAAATCATGGATGAATTTAATTAAGTGTATTCGTAATTAATTACATTATTTTCATGTAATTGGCTCAACACCAATTTAATTTTTTTATCAACGGTGTATACTGATACACCGTTGATAAAAACATTAAATTGGTGTAAAAAATTAAAGTACTTTCTGACGTGATAACGCCTTATAAGTGGATGGACGCCAGCTGCATGCTGGAAAAAGTGTCACGCTCCGTGTGATAGCGAGAGCGAGGAAAAAGCGATAGAGACCCGCGATCGACCTAATCGTTCGGCTTGTGACGCATCTATCTCTCTTCCATCGCTATCACGTAAAATTATCGCCCGTAAAGTGACTTTAGACTTTAGACGACCAATACTTTTGTTGGCAGCTGCAGACTCGCCAAATAAATATTATATCGACTTTAAACAGCGACTCGTACCAAATTAGAAATAGAGAAGTACCACTATGCCTAAAGACACGCCTCTTCAACCAGTGTGCCTACAATAACTTATGGTGCTGAGACATGGTCTCTTACGAAAGGAGTCATATACAAGATTGCGGTTTCGCAGAGAGCCATGGAGCGATCCATGCTTGGCATGCTTGGCATCAAAGTGCAAGACCTTGTTCGCAACTCTGAGATCCGACGCCGAGCAAACGTTCACGATGTGCTAAATTTGCAACTCTTAAATGGAACTGGGCAGCACACCTGGCTAGAATGAACGATGGAAGTAAGGCTGTCACCGAGTGGTATCCCAGAAATGGGAAACGTAGTGTGGGCGTCCGCCAGCTAGGTGGATCGACGACATAAAGCAGATAGAGAAGAATGGCGCGAACAAAAGGAGGCTTATGCCCAGCAGTGGGTCGTGGAAAGCTGATGATGATAACCATATTCGAAAATAGACACTTTTTCGAAAATGTTACTAGGTTTCCATTTTGAGATGTATGCCACTTTTATTCCTACGCATAAAATAAAAATTATATGAATATATAGATCTTTGCCAAGCGGAATAATTCCTCGACCTTTGTTATTCCGGTCCACTCCCTTATGTTCCTCAGCCATGATTTCTTGCGTCTTCCAACGCGTCTTTTGTCTAAGGATAGAGAGGAGTTTGGGAAGCTGACGGCCAACATCCAGTAATGGAGAGGCACTAAAAGAAGAAGAATAGATCTTCAACCGCCACTAACAATGACAATACGAATATTGTTTTGACAGACTTTTATTATTACTTATCCCATAACAAAGTTTTTAATTTACATCAACGACCTTATTATAAATTAAATATAGAAGGAGGAAAAATAATTTCATACGCCGACGATACAGCCCTTCTGTTCTCCGTAACTCAATTGAAACGTCTTTAAATTTATTTCAAAAAATTACGTTCTATCATTGACTGGAAAATAATTAGGCAAGTTTATTTTGCTTTTTCCTAGTCTGTATTAACTCACTATGTTACGTCATGGGGTGGCATAGCTCAAACATCAGTACTAACTATTGGGAGAGCACAGCGAGCCATTCTTAAGGTTTCTACTTTCCGCCCTTTCCTTTTTCCCACAGACCTTCTCTCCCTCTAAAATTATGTAAAGTACTAACTGTTAGGTATGCAATTGTTTATATTAGGCACAATCATCAAAAAGCATGCCACACTGCCATTCAACACTCGATTTACTACTACCAAAAGACGAAAAGATATTATTTGCTCAAAAAATGTACAAACTAAACACGCATTCTCCTCACGACTTTTTTTTATTCCTTGGCCCACTCCTCTACAAGGTTTTTATCCTCTTACTTATATAGCAACAATAAAATTGCACAAGAAGGCCTACTAAATTATGTCCTACAAAGAAACAGACGAATTACTAATAGATTTAAAATAGTTAGTTATTACATACAAGGATAATGCAAAAATATCCGTAATGAATGACGCACACATCTCGATCACGAGGAAACAGATGTCTTGTGCTGGCTTGCGAGCTCATTGTTCGTATCAACAAGAGCAACATTTAAAACACAATCCATCTTGGCTATTTTCCGTTTGACCCTGGATACTCACCGAAATATGAAATTAATATAATAATAAAATGTGGAAAAAAGTGTTTTATTAAGCTTTAACTCATACACACCGACAGACTAACGTGTGAAACTTGTCACACGTTAGTCTGTCGGTGTGTATGAGTGTGTGTCAGTCTGTTTAAGGCAACGTAACCGCCAAACGGATGAATGGACTAAAATTAATATTTTCTTTATTCGCCAGCCTTGATCATTAACCGCAGGTAAGGTTAAGTTAGCTACACTTGGTGGATATTGGACCACTGGATTTTGGGTTCAAATGATTAGTTATGATGAGGAATTCCAATATTTGGTGTGTGCGAGTGCTGTTTGAACCTTAACGCATTTATTTAATATTACAGCAACATTGTATAGGTGAGATAATCCATTCTTAAAATCCAGTATCAAGTGGAACACCGAGTGAGGTCAGAGGAGTAGGCAATATACGTTTAAATGCTGGTATTTTACTTACCTACTACTAATTTATAATCTATATACGCATTTCAGTGTTGCATTCAGAGCAAATCATACCAAATTTGGATTCAGACAAGCCCCGAAAAATACTAATAAACTTAAGAGAAGAGGATTTTGCTCAGAATGTGTCGACTTTTGTTTGCCAAGCGGACTCGCAAAGCCTGCCCGGCCACGTGACCGTGGCGGGCCGCCTCGTCACGGACGAGTCGCTGGCCGCGCGTCTCGCCGTGCTGTTCCGCGCCGGCGACCAGTACAGCGCCACGTGTGGCGGACTGCACCCCCACTGGATCGCACAGACTGGTGCTGCAAGATCAGTAGAAAACGCGACATTTACAAAGAAGTTGGAGAAAGAAGATGACGGGATGAAACTCATCTGTGTGGACATCAACTGTGAGGCATTCGAGAGCAATCAGACGTGTTACAAGAAAATACTGAAGGAAGTCAAATTCCGATTGAAAGCTACCCGCGGATATGGTTAGTATCAGTAGGTGCCTAGTCTGTTTGTGAATATATAGTTACGTTTATTTATTTCTAATTGCTCCCAAATATTCATTTTTATTCCCTTGTCTGCTGTATCTAATATTTCTGTATGGTGCCAGACTTGGTGTTAGGCCCAACACCATACATCAAGAGATGTTGCTGCTTGCTTGGTTGAAGATAGTGGTGTGTCACATCAAGGAGAAACATTTTATTGTTACATGATGGCTGGGTGTAGCGGATCCTTTCTCGATGGCAATGTCCAGGTCCAGGATGTGAGTCTCATTGCGCCATCGATATGTATCGTTGGTCGGATTTCACCGTATGCCTAAGATTTTAGTTGTGCTCTTTGGATTTCCGGCTTTGTGTTTTATACACGTACTTATTTTTAGAGCCGTCAGTTTAATAGTAGGGAGCACATCTTTCTATAAGTTACGGCCGATGTACATTAAATCATTAAGGTTAAATTATTGTTTTGGTTACTTTTATAAGACGCGTTAAATACTACTGACAACTTTGTGGCAGTAGTCAGTTTTCAGTACACCGTGATGTGGTAGGTATCGGCAATTTTCTTGCGTGGAATCATTATTGAATACATTAGTGTTAGGTAGTGAGAGAGGCCCGGTCACTCACTCCCACCGGCACTGCACGAGTCTACCCTTTGTCTGTGGGTTGGCTATACTAACCACTTATTTCTACCTCGTCTGCTACTGTTTTCTAATTTTCGGCAATAGTTTTGCGCCTCCTTCACATCCTATAGCCTAGACATTAAATGTGTCGTACGAGTGCATACTACTTGTTGTTGTAATGCGGCACGCGGTAAATCAATCTGTTGAGCCTTGAACCTTGAGCTTGGACTTATATCTTTTGTAAGATATACCAGCGGATCCCATTCTCCTGAGTACTCTCCCCCCTCTCTCTCTCTCTCTCACTCTCATTCGATCCAGTTTACAGCTGCATCCTCACTTCAATACTGCGGGTCCTGGTTTCGCTGTGGGACTAGCTTAATATGTGTGAATTGTCACTCTATAATTATTTATTTTATAAGACTTTCGGTTTTTACTTTCATGCTGGTTTGGGAGAAAAGAAACGAAAGCAGTCAAGTGCGTGTGGCTTGTAAAACCTACTTAGCCGTGATAGTTCTCCTTCTAACCTCGTTATACATACCTACATATTATCACGTTTTTTTCCGTTGCGGAGTAGACAAAGCTTAGGTCTATGAAATTTAAAAGCAACGTTAAGCACATTGGTAGGCGTCTAGGTGTAAAATGTAATCAAATAAATAAATAAAATGGGTTTTGGTTCCGCTTAGATTTTCGACCATTCCCTCGTACGGTTTTTTTTCAATCTGCATGAGAAGAGAAGCTGGTACATTCAAGGTTTTTTTTTTTCTCCCAGACTACCATGGACGCCTGAATTATTTTTTCTTAACATAAAAAACTATAAGGCTCTTGATCTTGACTTCAAACAATTTATTTGCACTCAAGCTAGTCTCTGAGCTGAAGGCTGATTTCAAAACTAAGTGCGTAATTTTGGTTTAGTCAGATAGAGAACAACAACCAGAAGAAAAATAGAGAAACCAATGTTGGTTTCTCAAAAAGGTCATGTTCAGAAATTATAATAATGATAGTCTTTTTTATTTCTCACACGGACGCACAGAGTAGAATAGGACCACTCCAAGTCTTCCCGTGGATGTCGTAGGAGGCGACTTATATAATAATAAAAGCTGTAGTACTTAACACATCCAGAATAGTCCGTAAATTCTTATCAACCGTCTAGATTTTATCGAAAGCCTCTTTGTGTTGGCTCTGGTCCCACAAAAGCTCAACTACCAAGTCTTCTTAGAAGACTTGAGAAAAATATATAAAAACAATAATAATAATTCATATTTAATATTTCATTTATTCATTTATTAAGACTTAGGAAATACAAGCTAAACAAAGCTTATAAACATCTGTGAGACCTCTCCTTCTGGCCAGCGTGGAGAGTGTAGGCCAAGTCCTCTGGCTGCTCTGGCCAAGTATGACTCTAGTAGTACAGAGAGGGTCGTGCTCCTGTAGTGGAGACTAAAAAGGACCTGATGATGATGATTTCTCTCACAAAAGTAACAAGAGTACAGAGAATGGTAGGTCTGGACAAATATTCAGTATCAATTTGTTACAAACTTAGTAATATAAGATTAATAAAAAAATTGCAGGTCATAAATTATACAGTCGATATGTGGGAGACTGATGCCTAAGCTAGGCAAAGCCCGTATTTCAGGACACCAAGTCTCCACTCTTGGGGTAAAGTTAACTGAAAGAAATTATAGAAATGAAGGCCCAAAATGTTCACCAGGATTAGTAAACAGGGACATTCAAGTTATCAGATCCAAAGCGACATCGACATGTGCATCAAATGGTGACAATAAGGAAACCAACACCAGACACAAGGGAATCGCAACAAATCAGCTCAGAGAATGGTTACCCACATTCTCTGACCTGATTTGTTGGAAGAAAACAACAATGAGCCTGGAACTGAAGACATTTCTAGAATTCCTGAGTGATTCGTTTTGTGAATCGGAGAATGAGTAGATTTGTTTTAATTGTAGTCTACAAAGTAATCTCACACTTAGGGGGAGGGTATGTCATGCATGGAATATTGATGTAAACCTTACTTTTGATGTAGACCTTACTTTGTTGAAATATAGTGATGTGTAGTGGAGGTAGTTAGAATAATAATGTCTCAGTTTGGATTTCGTCATTACATTACAATGGCTACCTAGCGTGTTTTATTTTATTTACATTTACGGAACATATTACAATCAAAACCCACAGAATTACTTCCCATGAACTCATAATCTTGAGATTTGGTACGAAGCAACGTCTTATAGCACTGATAAAGGAAAAATTCAGTGTACGCGATAGCTCACGCGCTATAAATGGACTGTATCCTTGTTACTTGTGAAGATCCGTAGACGAAATTAAACACGTGGGATTTACTAATGTTACTAGTTTATTCCATTATTCGCTGTGCCGATCTGGCTGATTACAAAAGTTCTTAAATTTACGCTACGTCTAATTCTATGTCGATCTGACTGACTTAATTCTATTCCTAATTCACTATCTTAACGCAATTACAATACTATGCCAATCTGGCTTAATTCACTAGAGATTTCACTGTCCTTGTTCACTGTTCTTGTTCACTGATCTTGTTCACTGTTCTGGAGGTCCTTGTAGTTCGGCGACTCGTTCACGACAACATGCTCTAACGCTCGCGGGCCTTCTCTACCACCTTTTTGAGGCGGTGAGGCGACTGGTCAGGACTTGGTCCTCTGCAGTAACTTTCTACGCTGCCCATAGCTATGGGCAGGTCGTTGGGGTGGCCGTGGCGGCCTGCGGTGTTCCGGTCGTGTTCTTGGGGGTCACGGGGGATCGACCGACGCGTCCGCGTCAGCGGCGACGTCGGTGATGGCGTTGCGAGGTGAAGGCTTAGTGCGGCGGTCGGGCGGGCGGGCGTGTAGAGGCGCAATGCCACGCAGATGGGCATGCGCCGACGCGTCCGCACTTGCAAACATCTGTTTGGCCAGGCGGGCGATGAAGGCGTCGAGTCCTTCCATCCTCAAGTCCCTGAAGATCGTCGCGTTCCTCACGTAACGTGGGGCCCCGACGACTGCTCGGAGACTCTGGTTTTCTTGGGCGCGGAGTCTCTTCTTGTTCGACTCCGAGCAGTACGCGTACCATGCCGGGGCCGCGTATGTGAGGCGGGATCTAATATAGGTCTTATAGATCCCGAGCTTCGTCTTCAGGGGCAAGCGCGAGGAGAGGACTCCACGCAGCTTCGCCCTGGCTACCTTCACCTTCGCCACGACTTCATCGACGTGCGGCTTCATCGTCAATCTTCTGTCGATTTTGACCCCCAAGTACTTGACGTGCGGCTGCCACGGCACTGGCTCGCCGAGTAACTGCAGAGGAGGCGGTTGATGACGGCCACCCGTCAGAATGGCCTGTGTCTTGCTGACGTTAACTGACAGTCTCCATTTGGAGAGCCAGTCAGGTAGAGCGTCCAGGGTTGGCTGCAGCTTGTTGCAGGCATGCAGCGGGTTCAGGGACGACGCGTAATATGCCGCGTCGTCCGCATACAGCGCCAGTTCTACCCGACCGACGACTGGGATGTCGTCAGTGAACCAGGCATAACAGGCCGGCGAGAGGCAGCTTCCTTGCGGCACTCCCGCTCTGACGGGTCGCGCCTCCGACACGGCGTCTTCAACCGCCACGTGGACTCTTCTGTCTTGCAGGAAGGAGGCCACGGTCCTGACCAGTCTTCTGGGCATCGTTGACGTCGACAGCTTGTGCACTAGCCCCTCGTGCCACACTCTGTCGAACGCCATGGCGAAGTCGAGGAGTACGGCAGCCACGCACTCCTTCTTGTTGGCACTCTCCGACATCCTGTGCAGCATCCTTGCCACCTGGAGCGTCGTCGAGTGCTCCGGCCTGAAGCCAAATTGCTCCGCATGGGGTGTGATGTGCGGAGCAATGTGCCGGAGCACTAGCCGTTCAAACAACTGCGAGAGCTTGCTCAGCAGCGCGATGGGCCGATGGTTCTCGGGTCGTCTCGCATCCTTGCCCGGCTTGGGCAGCATGATGACCCGGGCGTCCTTCCAGATTGAGGGGAAGTGTCCCGAGCGAAGTATCCCGTTGAAGAGGCGCGTCGCCGCTGCGATGGCTCGCGGCGGCAGATGGCGGAGCGCCTCATTCGTGATACGGTCCTCGCCCGGGGCTTTCCTGGGCTTCAAGCGGCGGATCACCCGCTGCACCTGGCCCGGCGAGACGACGATGGAGTCTTTATCGGCTGCTAGCGGCGCTGCGAGGTACTCTCGCACGTTGTTCACGACCATGTCGTGATGGGCTTGGTCGGTGACGGCGTTTGGCGTAAATTGACGCTCCAAGTACTGCACCAGGATGTCGGCGCGGTCCTGGGCTTTAAATCGTGGGAAGCCGTCCGGGCCGAGCAGCGGCCGCACGGGTTGTGGCTCGCGCGACAGCTGTCGGCAGAGGCGATGCACGGAGGGGACATGATCGCCCACCGTGAGGAGGTGGGTTTCCCACGATTTGGCTGCTTCTTCCTCTAGGGCATCTTTGACCCTCTCCACCAGTCTGTTGAGGTCCTGGCGCATGACAGGGCAGCGGGTTTGCTGCCACCGTCTCCGCAGCCTCCTCTTCTCCTCGATTAGTTGCTTCTGGGCGGCCGGAAGTGGGGGCTGTTTCCCCTGAATCGGCAGGTCACTCGTCGAGGAGTCCAGGGCGCTGCGGATGCAGTGGGTGAGTGCGCCCGCTGCCTCTTCGACCTCAGCAGCGGTGGAGACTGGCGTCCTTGGGCAGGAGTCATGGACGGAGGCCTGGAATGTGGCCCAGTCCGTCTTGCGGCGTCTTCTCATCAGCGAGACTCTAGCTGGTGCATTGTGAAGGGCAAGAAGCACCGGTCTGTGGTCCGAGGGCAGCTCCAGCGAGACTTGCAGTTCTGGCGGCACTGCTATGTTCTTCTAGACCACCACATCTAGGACGTCGCCGTTCCCATAATGGTCGTAATGGGTCGGCTCTTCCGGGCCCATCACGTCGAAGTGGTGGTCTATGGAGCTTTGAAGTAGGGCTCGTCCTTCGCGGCTGTCCCTAGTGGAGTTCCATTGGGTGTGCTTGACGTTCAGATCGCCGGCCAGCAAGGTCGGCGCGGGCGCTCGCAGCAGAGCGCGGACTTCTGCTTCCTTGAGTCTGTTGGGCTTCGGCGGGGCGTATACTGCGAACACCCGCAGCTCCTGGCCCGCTATGCTGACCAGAACGCCAAGCGCGTAGAGCGTCTGGAACTCCTGGACAGGGATTGCTTGGTGGACAATGCTCCTCTTCACAAGTACCGCCAGACCGCGGTAAGCTTGCCCGGAGACCGGTGACTTCTCGTCCTTCCGATACACGAAGTAGTTCGGGATGATGAAGGGTTCGTCATCCCGAAGGTGTGTCTCGCTGATGAGTGCGATGTCGATGCGGTGCTCACGGAGAAACTGCGCCAGTAATCTGCGTTTCCCCGTGAGGGACTGGGCGTTCCAATGAACCAGTCTCAGAGGGCTACCCGCGAAGAGGAAGCAGTCCGGATAGCCATCATTGCCGCTATCTGCGGCGAAGAGAGGTCCACGGCGGGTGGCGTCGTCAGAGCCGGGGCAGGGGGTGCCTGGCTGGGGGGGGCCGTATTTGTAGCGGCCGTCGGCTTCTTGCCCTTGTTTGCGGGTCCCTGTTGGGCGGAGGGAGCCGCTGCGGGGGCTGCTTTCTTCTTTTTCTTCTTCTTTTTCTTCAACGCCTCGCTTCGCCCAGTGGGTGGGTTTGCGGGCGCCATCAGGGAGGCGGGAGCTGTCTCCTCAACTTCTTGGGGCTGAGGAGGGGGTGCGCTTGTCGCAGTGCGGGCCACAGTGCCGGCACGCTTATTTCTGGCCTCCTGGCGGAAGACGGGGCACGCTGCGTTGTTCGCTGGGTGCGCCCCTCCACAATTTGCACAGGTGGCGGGTTCCTCGATGGGGCGCGGGCAGTCTCGCGCGGAGTGCGGGCCACCGCAGCGTACACACGCCTGCGGCCGGTGGCAGTTGTGGCTGCTGTGCCTAAATTGCTGGCATCTGTGGCACTGCGCGGGTCCTTTCTTCCCCCTCCAGGCTTCCACCTTGATGCCGGGGATGAGGAGCAGCTCCTTGATTTTATAGACTTCGAGGTGGCCTTCTGCTTTCTTAATGAGGCAGTAATAGACGCATCCGGGTCGTCCGCCGCGTGCCCGGATTCCTTTTACTGCCTCGACCTCGAAGCCCAGATCTTCTAGTTCCTCCCTGATGGTGTCATCCTCGGTGTCCGCCGGGAGGCCCCTGATGGCGACTTTGAGATGTCGCTCGGCGGGCAGGCTGTAGGAGAACCAGGGGATGTTCTCTGTGCGCTCTGACTCGCCGAAGTACCGCTGCAGTGTGCGGTACTCTTCGTCTCCTCCCGGCGTGAAACGGAACCCTCTTCCATAAGGGCGTCCGTTTGGTGCGTGTCCCAGGCGGCTTCTCAGCTCCATGCTCTAACACTAAAATTACCGCTATATATACAATTGTCTTAATGCTAGCTTAACCTAGGTGCGACGTAGTCGGACGCCCAATCAGGAGCGCGTATTTCCTCCCCTCTCCCGGCCGTGTCTCGCTCGGCGGGCATCCCCTCCAGTCCGCGCCGCCAGTCGTACATGCAGCGCGGTCCGGCATGTCGGCAGTTTTGCGGGCGTCCGTAACATTCAGAAA
This sequence comes from Elegia similella, assembly GCA_947532085.1. Classification (NCBI taxonomy): domain Eukaryota; kingdom Metazoa; phylum Arthropoda; class Insecta; order Lepidoptera; family Pyralidae; genus Elegia; species Elegia similella. Next base: position 144,445 of record OX383936.1, read on the forward strand.
AGCATACATTTTTATTTACATCATATAATAAAAGTATTTTTTGTAATTTTTCGACACACAAGGGAAATTTTGTAAAAAGCATTAATTTTGAGTTACGTCATATAATAGAAATATTTATTTCAAACTTATTATATTATGTATTATATAATGTTCGGAGCCCTTCGTGGGCGACTCCGACTCGCACTTGGCCGGTTTTTTTCAGTGAAAGACACTGTTCAAAGCCAATATCCACTACCCCGTCTTCTTGGTAAGCAAATGGAATTGAACCGAAATGTATTATTAATTAACTTAATTATTTTGGTTGTCAGGTGTGATAGTGGGTGCGGTCGGGGCGTCGCTGGTGGTGGCGGGCGCGGGGGCAAGCGTGCTACGTGCGCGCCGCCGCCGGGCGCCGCCCCCCGCGCGCCCGCGCATGCCCACGCCGCCCCCCGCGCGCCCGCCGCGCCGCCAGCCTTACTACTCCGTCCCGTTTGAGCGGCCGATACCGGGGCCACGCCGCGATTAGAGACTGATAAATAAAACTAAGCAAGTGCGGGTGGGATTTGCATGCCATGTTCCAACTTTCACCATTAAACTGAAAAAAACACGTATAAGCTGCGCGTTCACTGCATCGGAATCGGAGCGTACGGAGCGGACGGATTTGTTGCTTTGTATGGATTTGATGGATTTGTATGGCACTGTGTGCACTGCATCGGCATTTCCGTGACGGAGACTGGCCGATGACGTCATCGGCATCGGCAGTCGCCAGTGTTGCCGTTCATGGGGTCCTACTCCTTATGGTAGAATTTATATGAGAATATTATTATGAATAACAGCGGATGGTAGACATCTAATTTCGTAGAAATTTGATTTGGATATGCGAAAGTGAGTTTGTTTGTTTGTTACGCTCTCACGCCGTAACTACTAAACAGATCATTATGAAATTTTGCATGCAAGTTCTCTGTAATACGGAGAATGACATTGGCTACCTTTTATCCCGGGAAAAAGTTTATCATACATTTGAAATCCTTTTTAAATGCATACTTAGTCATCCCATGACATAAACTTAATAGCCATAATAATTAAAAAAACCGGCTAAGTACGAGTCGGACTGGCGCATGTAGGGTTCCGTACCATAATCTAACGTCTTTACGTAACGAACAACTGTCTTAACTAATTTTTAGTTCAATTTGTATGAAAATTAACTTTACCGAGTACATATATAATTTGGTTGGCTATAACTCTTTAATTTATAAACTCTACTTAGCTCTGATAGTTTTCCTTTAAATTTGGTTATATATACTAAAACCGTGAATTTTTTCAAATTAAAAAAAAAATTGACTCCCCTTTTTACTTGCATGGGAGCTACACTAAAAAAATTTTTTTTGAAGTTTATATTTTATTGTTTTTTCGGCATAATTAATATACATATCCATACCAAATTACAGCTTTATAGTACTTATAGTCTCTAAGTAAAACCGCGGACGGACAGACGGACAGACATGGCGAAACTATAAGGGTTTCTTTTTCGGAACCCTAAAAAGGAGAATCATTTTATCACAGAAAGTTAAATTCACAGTTACAATCGCCTTTTTACCATACAATTCATTTTTTTAGTCATTAATAAGGCAGAACCATCATATCTGAGAAAATGTATTGTCAGAATCATCATTTGGCTTAGGTTTCATATTATGAGCTATTGAAAAAATCTATCTTCATCTTTTAATAATTATGAATATTATGTATAAAACTCTCCATAGATGAGTCTTTTAGAGTTATGCATATTATGCACCCATTTCTCTTCTTTTTTTTTCTCTCGTCTTCTGACAAAAGCTACAGCTTTTAACAAAAATATCTTCATCACTATCCTCCATAACGCTAAGCTCGTGCAAGCTATGGCGATTGCTTTAAAAATGCCGATATTGCCGATGCGGAATCCGAATGCAGTGGACGCACCACATCGGCATTATGTAAATGCCGGTGGGGTGCCGACGCTCCGGCCGCTCCGTCCGCTCCGATTCCGATCCAATGAACGCGCAGCTTTATAGTTTGAGGCCTTTTGAGGCCCATGTATAATACCTACGCATGAAACCTCTTTCATGCCACCTCGCTTGTGAGGTTAAACTATTTCTTGCATGGACATATTTTTTCTTAATTACATGTAAACCACATGTCTTAGTAATATGTAGATTATAATTATATCGGAGGGGTGCTGACTTGCAGTGAATGTAGACGTACCTGAGGGACGTACATTCACTGCAAAAAATTGGCTATGTCAGTCACCTGAAAGCTCACGAACATAGCTCTCATTAGCCAGATAATCGCTGTGGCCGAACTAGATGGATGGAATGGAATGATTGGAATGTAAATTAGCAGCAACTTTGAGAAGATCGAGAGAAAACGGCAAGAAAAAACAGGTTTCATGCACACTTTTATTTATTATATTTTATTCTGTTTTTATTATTGTTATAGCGGCATTACATATGTATATACATATTCTGTGAAAATTTAGTATTTACTAATGATGGTTCCAAAGATTACAGCCCCGTGAAAGATGGACGGACGGACATCGGATGCTCAGTAAAAGGGTCCAGATTTTACCTTTTGAGTACGGAGTGTAAAAACAGCCAGTGTGACTCCCGTATCGAGTCGAGGCTTTCGTACAATGAGCCACCGCACATTAGCTAATGACAGTCATAGTCTGTTGCGTTGCGTGTGCCGATGCCGCCCTGACGGCTCGTTCACGAGTACGCGCGGCAGGCGCACGCGTCAGAGGCAGGCGCCTGCGTTTCCGTACAAAGTCATACAAATGATAGAAACGTTCAGAAAAAAATATAGAGCGGCACGGATGCGCGCAAACACAGCGTGGCAGCATTGCGCCAAAGAAGAAAGAGACAGCATGCTGAGCCAGACAGACCTTATGTTAGAACGAGAGCGGTAGTGAGTCAGTGGCGGTAGGCGTATTTAGGAGAATAATTCTAGGTAAAAATTAGTTTGTTTTCTACTGTAGGTACAGTACTTGAAATTTGAGTTTTTGATAATATTAAACCGACTTAAAAAAGGGGGGTTATAAATTCGGTTGTTTTTTTTTAATATTTTTTACCTACCTAGAGAATTCCGTCATATATGAACAGAATTTTTTCGTTTCTTTTATTTTTATGCTTTAAAGTTGGTTCCATTTAAATTTCATAACACTCGGTTCTGTCGTTTGAGTAGAGTCGATTTTTGTTACCTATATTAAAATATTATCTTTTTACACTACTTCCAAAAAAAAGAATGTGGATGCCTTTTTTTTAATCTAGGGTTTTCATCTCGGAAATGACGTCAATTTTGGAATCTAAAATGATGGACGCGACTTGTCATGAAAAATCGACATGGGTGTCGTTTCCTAGGTTTTTTGGGGTATAAATCTCGAAAATCACTTCAGATTTGGAATCCAAGATGGCAGACGCGACTTGTCGTGAAAAATCCACATGGGTGTCATTTTCTAGATTTTTTGGGGTGTAGATCTCGAAAACGACGTCAGTTTGAAATCTAAGATGGCAGACGCGACTTGTCATGAAAAATCGACATGGGTGTCGCTTCCCAGGTATTTTTGGGGTGTAGATATCGTAAATGACTTCATTTTGGAATCCAAAATGGCGGACGCGACTTGTCATTAACAATCCACATGGGTGTCATTTTCTAGGTTTTTTTTGGGGTGTAGATCTCGAAAATGACGTCAGATTTGGAATCTAAGATGGCGGACGCGACTTGTCATGAAAAATCAACATGGGTGTCGCTTCCCAAGTTTTTTGGGGTGTAAATCTCGAAAATCACTTCAGTTTTGGAATCCAAGATGGCGGACGCGACTTGTCATGAAAAATCGACATGAATGTCGTTTCCCAGGTTTTTTTGGGGTGTAGATATCGTAAATGACTTCATTTTGGAATCCAAGATGGCGGACGCGACTTTTCATGAAAAATTGACATGGATGTAGTTTTCTAGGTTTCATTACTGTCGTCATTTTCTCCATATCCAGTATGGCTTATAAAGATTCCATTTTTATAATAAACTCAACGGGCAATAATATGTACAATAACAAATATGTTCTAATTAACAAGGAAATTAAATTATCACCAAAAATAATTCGCTAGAGCAGACATTAAATACAAAATAAGTTAAATATGCACAAAACGTAAATTAAAGACAATATAAGGACATACAAATATAAGTGAAACAACTATTTGCAGTCTAACTTTGCTTGAAAACCGCTATAATCTGCAATAATCACTTTGAGACCGATTTTCTTATCCGCGAGTACAATTTGTCACTTGCACTGTATACCTTTCACTGATGTTGACTTGGGAAAAGATGTCTATCTTCTATACTCGCCGCCACCACAATCAGTAGCCAAGCTGCCAAACCTACTCGGCTTAGTCGTCGTAAATCCGAGTACCAACGTACCTCCGGGAATGCGACACCTGGTCCGCTCTGCTCCTCACTGTGTATCGCTTAGGTCCTGACCGACCACTCCTTGCACTCCTGTGATACGGTCTAAAGCCCAGGAAGCCTGCTGCACTCCTAAAAAGCCTACGGGACTCAACCAGAATGTAACAATCATTTAATATTTCAACATGTAACACCTCAAATAATCATTGATACATTTAAGAGTTTGAACAATAAGAAAACTGGAGATTTGTGTTATATCTCTGTAGCTGTCATTAGTAACATCATTGAAGTAATTGCACCATATTTAGCTTCTATATTTAATAAGTGTGTAGATACTGGGACATTTCCTGACTTGATGAAGTTAAGTAAAGTCATTCCTTTGTACAAATCTGGCGATAAAAATGATCCCACTAATTACCGTCCCATTTCTATTCTGCCAGCTCTTAGTAAAATATTTGAAAAAATGATTTTTAATCAGTTATTAGCTTTTTTTAACATAAATAGCCTTTTCCATCGTGAACAGTATGGATTTACAAAGGGTCGGTCAACTACAGACGCGGGTGTAGCTCTGTTGAAATACATATATGATGCTTGGGAGGGAAAACAAAATGCTATTGGTGTTTTTTGTGATCTTTCCAAAGCCTTTGATTGCGTAGACCACAATACTCTTCTCTCCAAGCTGGAGCACTATGGAATAAAAGGTAAATCTCGCGATTTACTTGAATCTTATTTAAGTGGCCGAACTCAAAAAGTTAGTTTAGATAGGGTACAATCCTCCGGATCATCGGTTAAGATGGGCGTACCCCAGGGCTCTATCCTAGGGCCTCTGTTATTCCTCATTTACATCAATGACCTACCTTACTGTGTCAATACATGTAAGGCTGTACTATTTGCCGATGACACTTCTCTTGTCTTCAAAATTGATAGACAAACTAATTCTTTTGACGTGGTTAATAGTACTTTAGCTCAAGTGTTGGATTGGTTCACAGCGAACAATCTATTGTTGAACGCTAAGAAAACGAAATGTATTAAATTTTGCTTACCAAATGTTACAAAAATTCCAACACAAATAGTAATGGATAATGAACCACTAGATTTAACTGATAAAACAACATTTCTTGGAATAACTCTTGATGCCGGGCTTCAATGGGGTGCCCATATTACTACGTTAGCGGGTAAACTTAGTTCTGCAGCTTATGCTGTCAGGAGAATTAGACAACTGACTGATGTTGATACTGCGCGTTTGGTATATTTCAGTTACTTTCATAGTGTTATGTCTTATGCGATTTTACTATGGGGTAACGCTGCAGAAGTAAACACCATATTTGTCCTGCAGAAGCGCGCTATTAGATCTATATATAAACTTGGTGCTAGAGAATCTCTTAGAGAATTGTTTAAAGATATAAATATTTTAACTTTACCTTCTCAGTACATATTTGCGAATATTATGTTTGTGCGCTATAATCTTGATTTATATAAGAAAAATAGTGATATCCATGACCGAAACACGAGAAATAAAAATAAATTAGCTACACCAGTATTGCGATTGCAGAAAACTATGAATTCATTTTTGGGTTTAGGAGTACGCTTCTATAATAAAATTCCTGCAGAAATATTAGGTCTGCCTTTACTTAAGTTCAAAACGATTGTTAAAAAACCAGTTAATAAAAAAGGCTTATTACTGCATTGATGATTATATTACTGATAAAAATGCGTGGAAATTTATATAAATTTATTTAATGTTAACAATTATTAAATGTTAAAATTAATCTATAGTATGAAAAATTGTATTTAATGTTAACAATGTATTCAGAGCCCTTCAGGCACGTAGGGACCAAGGCTGGATTGAGTTTCTTTCGGCGTATTCTTCTCACCAGTGGTCGTTCCGAAACGCTAGTAGTATTTCAATTTTGCATATATAAGAAATAAAAATATGACGTTCAAAAAGAGATACATGTATCCAATTTTGAATAAAAATCTTTGACTTTGACTATGACTTTTAAGCTCAATACCCAACAGTACAAGTGTGCCACTACACAAATGTTTGCAAACATTGCCAGTATATCCGGCGCCACAAAGAACCATAAATGACTGCGTTACTTTCAGTCGAAACTAAATAAAACGATGTGTAGTGACAAATAATAAAAGTAAATATATTTTGTTATACTAAAACAAATACAATAATTCCGAGAGCGGGAAAATATACCAATGGCAGAAGAAATTCGAGTCTACATGTTAATTTATTCTTCGTACCGTTTGTTAGTGGCCAGTGTTATAATGTGGTTATAACCTTTTTTACATTTCACAAATCTGTACAATCTGTGAATATAAGATTTAAAATACTGCTTAGATACCTTTATTCATCTCTTGGCAATGAAAAAAATGTCAATTTTTCATTTGTTTTTTTACTTTGACACCCATCCGCTGCACAATAATTTCGTGGTTTCGGCATTTTAACGAGTTAAACATGCCGTGCGAGCGTTCAGGCGAACGTGCGACGTCCCTCTGTCGTTGTACTTCGGAACTGTATGCGAAGCGGTATGTATACAATACAACGCGTTGCATTTGGCGAGTGACGGACGCCTGACTGTTGTCTCAACATGTTGTTCACTCGGAAAGATTCTGTGGTCCAGTGGTTGACAGCCTCTGTGGTCCAGTGGTTAAGGCGTTTGCCTGTTGACCCGGGGGTCGTGGGTTCAATTCCCACCGGAAGCATACTTTGTTTAGTTGTTTCCAGTTTGGTTAGGACATTGCAGGCTTGAATCACCTGATTGTCTGATAATAAAGATGATTCCGTGCTTCGGAAGGCACGTTAAGCCGGTGGTCCCGGCTGCCATCTGGTAGTCGTTAAAGAAACCACGTCAGAGGCCGAGAGACGGTTCCGAATAACTCTGACACCAGGGTGTGCATGGTCGATTGACCGTGACACCTACTCGAAATAAAAAAAAATAAACTCGGAAAGATTTCTGGCCGAAGAGTGTCGTCTTCCGGCGTTATCGCCGCAGGCTACTTCTTTCTGACACCCCATCACAGACATTACGTACAAAGAATTATTAAGATATTATACAGCGAGTAATACATTTACTCGCTGTATAATATCTTAATAATTCTTCTCCCGACATTCCCTTAAAGAGGTGACTCAGACCACCCATATGAACAACTTTTCCTATGGGACCACTGCTGGAAATAAAAAAAATCGCCATTCTCATTCAACAAGTTCTGCCCCGCCCGGCCAGTAGTGGGTATGTGCGTAGTATCCCTATATATGTCGTGGGCTTGTGCGTATGCGTAGTATCGAACGAAATGTTTTTTGAGTTCCCAGCATTGCGCCCCATTGAGGGAATGTCGAGGGTCAATATACACGCTGTATGTATGTTATCTGAGGGCTTTTGTAAAAAATAAGTCTTTATTAAATGATTTATTATTAAATTACACGAATAAAAAACCCACGCTAGTATCATAGATTGATGATTCAATTTTCTCTAATTTTAGATATCCATTAAATTGGTCGGCCTCGTCCAGCGCCACATTAATTCGCGGCTGACTGCTAGTTAATATTACTTTTCAAGTTATAAGAGCTAAGCGCATTATGATCATAAGACCAGAAATTAGGTATTCACTCTGCCAATTTGAACGAAAATTGCAACTGATGGTTGGGCGATAACTTTTGTATGAAAATGTCAAATTTTTTCGCATCTCCCAGCTTTGGTCCCATAGAAAAAGTTGTTCATTTTGATGCATGGCCTGATTATTAAATTATTCACAGATGCAATTAAAAACGATTGTTAAGATGTCAGGTTAAAGGGGTGGCAAGTAATACCAATCCTCCTGTATAGCTAATTAACTGTGTCAATGCATTGACATCGACAAGTTACAAACCGCGTCCTCAGATTCCTCCGCCCATTCCCTAGCCCGGCTTTTATGATCTGTGTGGGAAAGCAGCCGGTAAACTCTGTCTTTATTTTCTCCAGAGCAGCATGAAAGCTATAGATTTTATAAAAAATTGCGATGAAAGCGCTTGGCTTATTAACATATGTTACGTCAACACACGTTGCTATGGTAAGTAATTAAACACTATTTAGAGAAATTAATAGAAACTCGTGCATTGCAATTTGCATGTGATCGTAGAATACAAAGCGTAGTTGCGGGAGATCCCGCGCGGCTATCCGCGGTGTTGCCAGCCTGCGTGCGCTAACACTTGGGAAGGCAACTATCAGCGCGACGGAGCTACGGAAAGAAGTGCTCATAAGTCATAGTGAGAGTTTCGATATTATGCTACCTGTATCCGCGGCTTCGTTGCGAGCTCCTAGAAAAAGTTGTGTATATCAACGGGCTTAATTTATACGAATTAAGTGTTGGGCCAGTCAGCCTGTATGCTGTAGGTAACGATACCGAATACATCCAAATCTTTTCGTAGTTGAATTAAGGAACTTGCGTACATCCTATATGTAAAAGTGTGTAGATTTGTATGTTTAGATATTTGTTACTCAGCAATCACGCCAAAACGAGTAACGGATATTAACAAAATTTTGTCACAAATTTGTGTGACAGGTAACACATAGACTACTTTCATCCCAAAGATCGATATTAATGTGGGCGGAGCGGCGGGCGAAAGCTAATAAATAAAAAAAAAAGGGGCAAAACACACACAGGTTGAGCTAGCCCCACACTATCTAAGGTATGAACTTGTGTCATGCATGCGATACTAACTCAACCATAGTTATTTTATAACAGATACCTACTTAAATAGATAAACATCCAAGACCCAGGCCAATCTGATTAATATAATAATCATGTGTTTTCCAACATTTTTTTTTCGTTAGAGGGCGCTTTTTCTATAAACACAGTGTTCAGTAGCTGCTCAGCACATAAATAATTTAATAATATCTATACAGTTCCGAATGACCACTAAACATTTTGAATTTTATGTATTGTTGCTATTAAGTGTTATTTAAGTAGAATCAGTGTTCTGGTGTCAATAAAAGTGGCAAAATCTGATACTTGCCTACGCAATCAGCCACAGTGATGAAAATTTCATCTCGAGATATATTCTGTGATACGTGCAGAACTGAAGTTCTGATAGTGGATGTTTTGACGCTTTTTCTCGATTAAATATCAACCCACTGGTAATTAAGAACAGTAGTATTCGGGAGAGAAAGAGTTTGTTACAACAAGGACCTTTTCAAGGACCTTACAAGAGAGATCGCTGCACAGTTCTACATCAGGATTTATATACAAAAGAAAAGTGGTTTTAGTGATATTTTTGCAGTTTGAGATTGTACGTTAGTATGTAGTTTGTGCGAATCCAGCCCGTTGTTCGTCGGTTTTATTTAATAATGCCACTTGTTTACTGAGTTACAAGCAGGGGTTGGAATACCGGTAAAAATCCATTACCGGTACCTCTATGAAACGACAGTACCGGTAATTGGTTTGGTACCGGTACATTTGGTAACGGTAAAAATCAAGTACCGGTACCTCTATAATACAACGGTACCGGTAATTGGATTGGTACCGGTACCTCAATAAAACGACGGTACCGGTAATTGAAAGAAGTACCTGTACCAAATACCGGTAAACAGTACCGGTACTTAGTACCGGTACTCGTATTGGGAATTATCATTTCGTTAATGTGTGTCGTTGCCGTGTTGTGCATGTGCGGCGTGAGGCGGGGGCCCACAATAGGGCGGCACTTTTACAGTCGAGCGAGTCCCATGCGGTAGACGGCAACAATGCGTAGGTACCGGTAAAATTAACGCAATTTTAATACCGTTAAAATTTGACAGAATAGAGGTACCGGTACTTACCGGTACTTATAATGTGAATTTGGTACCGGTAACAAGTAGCGGTAAAATTACCGTTAACTGTTAACAATATTATTACCGTTAAATACTAGATTACCGGTACCTCATATTACCGTTAAAATTTTAACAGAATAGTAATACCGGTACTTACCGGTACTTATAATGGGAATTTGGTACCGGTAACAAGCCCTGGTTACAAGTATACTGTACACCCTACTCGCAATTAGGGAGTAATAGTACGCGGTAGTGGGCAACACTATCCACAAAGCGTATATCAGCGCTCCGCCCGCCTGCGCTGCACACACTGCCGGCGGACTTCAGGAGAAACAGCATCGACCCCACTTGAAGACATACTTGTATCTGGGGGATAATCTACCAGGTAAGAACTATACTACTATAGATCTTTCATTTAAATCCGAGTAACACTGGCTATATTTCTTGCAAAGGCAGTATTTAATTTTAATTTTTCTCTATTTATCGATTGTACGTGTCAAATTTTGAGACTGAATGTTAAAGCAGTAAACTTTTGCCGATTGTGCTGAAATTTTGCATAAGTACTTGTATGTGGCTGATAAAAACACAATGTTATAGAGTCAATCAGTCGTTGGAAGATGGCTATACGAACTTCAATTGAACATGATAATCCCATTGGGTTTAACAAAATATAAAACGTGCCACAAAAAGATGTTTTTAAAAAGCTTGCCTGTACTTCTTGTATTATGTTTTTCTAAACTATGAGACATCGATCTCAGTTCTTATCTATTATAATTTTATTTTTAATATTTACAGATAATACTAGAAAATGAATTTTCTGTCGAACGTCCTGGATTCGATTCCTGTGGTGGGCACCGTCAAGGGGGCGGTGCACTACGCCGTGGGAGACACGCCGGGCGGGGACAGAGCCCTGGCGACATCGTCGCGGGCCACGGCGCCCGTGCTCAGCGCCGTGCTGCTCCCGCAGCATCGCAGCGTGGCGGCGGTGGCCGCGGTTGGGGCTGCCAATAACGTGCCCGCTACAGCTGATAGGAAGTGACGAAACACAAAGATATTGCAAACCGCCCAAGCTACGCCTGTTTTTAATTAGTACGCAGTTTCAATAGCATCGTTTTAAAAATATATTTTTCTTATGAAAAGTTTAAATAAAAAGACCTTTAAGTAGTATCAACATGTTTTTCGATATTATTGCTCATTGATTAAAGTCTGACATCTTATTAAACTCTCTAGATTACATTAAGTACTGTTAGCGGTGACATCTCTAAAAATCAAATAATCGGAAAAATTTCTGACAAAAATATCGCATAAATCTTGACTTTATGTGAACTTGTGTTAGTGGCGCGAGTCAGTCATCATCATCATTTCGAGTAGGTGTCACGGTCTCACGGTCAATCGACCATGCACACCCTGGTGTCAGAGTTCTTCGAAACCGCCTCTCGGCCTCTAACGTGGTTCCTTTAACGAGTACCAGATGGCAGCCGGGACCACCGGCTTAACGTGCCTTCCGAAGCACGGAATCATCTTTATTATCAGACAATCAGGTGATTCAAGCCTGCAATGTCCTAACCAAACTGGAAACAACTAAACAAAGTATGCTTCCGGTGGGAATTGAACCCACGACCCCCGGGTCAACAGGCAAACGCCTTAACCACTGGACCACGGAGGCGCGAGTCAGTAAATCTCGTCTAGCTCACTTGTCGCTACTGAACAACAAGAGCCTCTCGTCTGGCCATATTTTTTGACCTCTTGTCAAGAGGTCATGTGAACGTAAATAAAATACCCATACACTTCAAACTGTTAGGAACAAGTCATTTTATAGTGAAAAATAAATGTTATATATAAGTTGTAGTTATAGTATTTTGAAATATCAACTAATTTTAACCTTTTTCAAACATGCTGCAGAAAATAAAGTATTCTGTGTAGGTTCAATGACCCCATTATTCATCTCAGTACCGGAAATAAGCTGCCGCTTGTATAAAATTAAAACTACTTACATACTTATGTGAAAAAATAATTTCAGAATAAAATGAAGTTATCATACTATGTATAGTAAATATTATAGTTATTTATACAACCACACTTATTGGATGAATCTAAAACACTCCCTTTGTGGTTTGGTCCCCTATAACGTCGTGGTGACTCATGCCATGAGCCATGAATCACGAGGTTATAAGAGGCTATAAGTACATAGTGTACGCATAGCGAAACAACTTTGCACGATCGACAGCTTGTATTGGCAATGGTTTAAGTATATTTAAAGTTTGAATAATTTCTGTTTTGTGAACAGTTTTTATTTTGTTTATTTTAATGATTATTTTTTAATTCGTGGAACTGTCAATATATTTAAATATGATTCATTTGTTTATTTTTCACACAATTATTAAATTTAGATTAAATTTTATTTTTTGTTTTGCTCGGGTTCGTCTCGTCGCAATACCCTTGCTAAGCCTATGGCTATTCAGGGTTATAGTTAACTAACGCAAAACCTGCTAAACACGACTTAGGTACATCATGAATAACAACGTTTGTTTTGTGTGTGACTATTACCTAAACGCAATACATATTAAGATTTTACATACATTAGCTTTAATGTGGATTTCTATCAAATTTAAGTCTATGCTACCGGTCGCGTGCGACGTGAGCGTAGGTACCTACTATTACACCTCGTAGCTCGTAGCGCTGATTGCCATAGAGTTAAGGGGCCGTACTACCTCACACTGCTTTGCATGATTGACTGTTATATCAATAATAATTAAATACTCAAGTTGAAATAAAAATGCAGCAAAGTTCAGGACTAACTCTGGTAAGTATATGATTCAAAAACACGATTGCGTTAAATTTTCTCGATAGAAAAAAATTGCAAAGTTGCCTCCAAATCACGTCTAATTTACTCGGTATATAGCATTATTCACCAAATACATTAAAATTAACCTTGAAACTTTTGATTATTATTGCATTACAGATAAGGCAGCCATCATATGTTTTTCTTTTTCGAATAACCCTTGAATATTCCTAAAAAACGAAAATATCCAAAGTAGCCAACGCGTTTAGACCATCCGCGTTTGTATCGCCACGCCGCCTGGCATATGTCGGCCTCTTAAGACGAGTAGAATTGCAAAATAGCATTGTATTTTTTTTGTGTGAAAAAGCAAACATCGAATTACAAAAAGAACAAACGTAGTTAATCTCGTTGTACCTTAGTCACCTTTAGGAGGTTATGCGTTAGATACCACTCACCTGTATAGTGTACGAAAAATACAACTAAAATGGAGCGAAGAATCCTTAGCAGAGGCCTTTGTCCAGCAATGGACTTTTACGGCTGAAGTGATGATGATGATGATGATGATGATAGCTCAAAGACTGCCATCAATAATGACAGTCAGGACCAAGGCAGGACGGAGCTCAAGAAAATAGAAGCAATTTAGAAATAAATGGGCAACTCTGGGATAGGCATGCATGTGACATCCTCGTCTTCATCGTCACATACCATCAGGTGAATGGGAGACAAATGTCTACTTCAGTACTTAGTAAAACAAATTGTTTTCACCTATCCTCATGGGGACCACACTTGGGGTTGCATAACATGCGTTAGCTCCTCAATGACCCAATGATGTCTCTACACCCCTAAATATCAACTACACTCGAAAACGACGCCCAAGCCAAATTTCTTGAAAAGTGGTGTCAGTTTTTAATCCTAAAATATGAATATACCCAGCCCCTGGACCTGGTTCTAGAAATTGTTGTATATCTGGCGCAAGACCATGGAATGGCGCCCGCCACGCGACGTCACGCGATGGGTGCCATTCAATTTTAGGTAATTCGCCGCCCCACCCCTGGATCTAGACATTTTTGTTTATTGTATAATCTGGCGATAGACACCTGATCAGGGTTGAAAAAAAAAACATTTTTTTTATTGTACAAAATTAAACAAGTGTTCTTTTGGCACTGTATGTTTTTTGTTTTCTTTTTGATAAGCCCATCAATTTCTAATCAATTTGACCGATATTAATTCATTTGTAGACTTTAAGTAGAAGAAGTACTTTCAAATGCATAAAATAATAATCAATATTGGCAAAAAATAAAAATATGTTGCCATGCGTATCTCCATTCAGTACCGAACGCTTAACAATCTCCCGGTGTTTTAACAAGTGTTTATTTTAATGAAATAAAGAGGGGTTTTCCCTTTATAAAGGGGTTTTCCCTTTATATTTAGGGAAATATCCACAGTGGGGAATTACTTTCTTTTGACGGACGACATTTGGACTTTATTACTGGGACCGGCGGGGAATCACCTACGAATTCTATTCTATATCTATAAATGGAATTGCGTGTCTCTTTAATACTTTATTTTATTATTAATTGAACGTCTGGGGTATCATTTAAGCTATCGCCAATCTTTATTAGATTTCTATTTCTTATATAATAGGATTCGCCTGCTAAATAGTATATTTGTCACCGAAATGTAGTCAAAACAATATAAAATCAATTCCACAATAAGTCACTTAACATCATCCGATCATCGAGATATAGGATCTAGTCTAGTACGGAATAAATGGTTTAGTATGCATCATAACATAATAGGTGTGTCCTAATAAGTGTTTATTCAAATTTATTTAAAGAGATTATCAATAAAACATTTAACTTGGTAAATCTTAGGATTTACATCAATTCACTTATAAATTTGCCAAACATATTTTATTAAAATTAATAATAACTTAATTAAATTAACCTTAACCTAAATAATTATTTAATAAAACATTACAAACAATCACTCAATAACACTAAATTAACCTATTAAAATAATAAACTTTCTTAATACACTTAAAGTTACCAAACGGACAAACAAGAACCGGTCAATACAAAATTACTGGCTGTTCATTCTTACCGCGACATTCATGCACCGATCCCTTTGTTCTAAGTAGCTACTTAGCGCGGCCGCATTCCGAGCGGGGGCACAGCGTCGACTTCTCTCGCGCAGCAGACACGTACGCTCCTCTAAGCGCAGTGTCTAATTTCGCATTTTATTAATCTGAGATACATAAAGTCTAATAACTGCAATCATTGCCTTTATTTTTTACAATTAGTAAAACAAACTGTTAAAAGTAAAAGTGTTATCTATACCCGTAGATCGGGTCCAAAGCTTGGGCTTGGTTTTCTTCTAAAGAATATAAACCACCTGCGTCGAAGAGAAGAGAAGTTCTTCTACGACGGCTACGGAGTGCTGACCCGTCAACATCGGACGACCCCACCCTCCACCTTCGCGGCGTCTGTCTTCGAGACTAAGGGCGGTACCTCTTATAGGACACGGCATAGGGCATAGAACCAACCCTGATTTTAAATTTTAATAAATATTTATTGTTGCTGACTAGGGCGTTTCTTTTATAAACCCCCTAACGTCACACTGGCGCTCAACGTGATTATTTCTTTCTTTCTTTCTTCTACTCTTATGCCGTTGTTCTATTTTCTTTCAGTAGTTGCATGTTTGTGAGCTTTTCTTTTCTTTTTCTGTTTTTGTGAAACGTTTATTTTTTCTTTTTGGTTGCAAGCAACTAAGGTGTACCACAAAGCACATTATCTTTAGTTGTACCTTTTTCTTTTAAAATTTAATACTATTGTGCTTCATTATTTGTTAAAACTAATATTTAATTTATCCACAGTCAAAGTTGTTACCACCATCATAACTTAAAATTGTTAAAACTAAGTTGCAGTCACTCATGTCAGCAGACATTTTGTTAAGTGACTAGTTCCGTTTTTTTTATTCGTTTGTGTTACACACTAGTTGCATTTTTATGTGCTTTATTTTCCTTTTATTTTATTTTTGGTTTTGTGTTGTTTTTTTATTTTATTTTTTTATTTTCGGTTGATTATTATTTTTTAACTTTCATCAATGATAGCAACCCTAAACGTTCTTTCTTTTAGTAATTTTCTTTGTAAAGAACAGAGATAAGTTTTATTTACACAAATTGAGTTCACCATTTACTTATTTATTGGTTTACGATTACACTTATTTTTTTTTCTAGTCATGGCTTTTCCGATAAAATTTTTGTCTCTTCAAAAGAGCGAATTAGAGTACGAAGTCACTATTAGAGGTTCAAAACCCGAAACTACCGTACAAGAGCTCCGTAGACAAATTGCAAAACTAGCTCCAATTTTTCCATCGGAGGATATTTTAGATTCACCTCTTAGCTCGACCGAAGACCTTATAGGAGCGTCAAATGTTTTGACTAAAATTAAAATAGCGCTTGAGAGTGGTGATCTTGGTCGTAACAACATTTTAAGGATTAAAAACATATTAAATCACCTTTATCATCGCCTGAACAGGATATCTCGTAGTGAGACTGACTCAGCCATATACGATTCTTGTGTTGACCAATTCAAATTGTATTCGCACAAAATTAGCCTACTTAAAGATAAAGATTTGATTGATCCTTTGTTATGCCAGAGTACCAGCGATACATCTGTCTCTGCATCTCCTATGAACATATCTGTCACTTGTGATCGCTCTTCTCAGGACATCAATAAATTAAAATATGATGGCAAAACTTGCGTCCGTTCTTTTGTCCAAAGAGCTAACGAATTTGAAAAGGCACGGAATATTTCTGGTGAAAAACTTCTTTCATATGCTACCGAAATTTTCACAGGTGATGCCCTTCACTGGTTTCGCAGTAATAGAGAACTTATTTCGGATTGGGACAGCCTCTTAGTTCATTTAAAAAACGATTTCGATAAGTCTGACTATGATTACAGACTTTTGTCTGAGATTCGTTCTAGAACGCAGGGTGAAACAGAAAACATTGTCATTTATTTATCCATCATGTCTGGTCTGTTTTCGCGCTTATCGAAAACACTCCCAGAAGATAGCAAATTAGAAATAATTTTGCACAATATTCGCCCATGCTACTCAAATATACTAGCTTCTTCACCTGAAATCCGCTCTATTGACGAATTGCGAGGTCTTTGTACTAACTTTGAAAGAGTACAAGCACGCCTTTCACAATTCCGGGAACCTCCGACTCCTTCTTCAGATACATTAGCACCCGAGTTTGCTTACACTAAATCTAAACCTAAATTTAATCAAAATTACAACTATAATAATAATAAATCTAACACATATAATAATCAACGTAATGAACATAATAATTTACAGAACCAAAATAGAAACAATCAAAAATATGTACATGCTTTACAGACTTCTAAGCGTCGTTATTGCCCAAGATGTCGTACAGATTCTCATGGTTTACGTCAATGTACGGCTGATAAAACTAATATACTTTGCTTTGTTTGCGGCAAGAAGGACGTTAAAACTCCAGAATGTCCCGATTGCAATAAAAATAAATATAGCAACAAATCATATTCAAAAAACTGAATATGCAGAACTGCAGCAGTAACAATTTTGATAAAACTGATTGGCAAAATTGGTTACAAACAATTTCAAACTTTTTTAAAATTTATAAAGTCGCTACAGTTCTGTGTAATAAACCAATTGATGATTCTAGGCCTTACGCTTCTATTAAATTGAATGATTTAGTTATTGCCGGTTTACTAGATTCTGGCGCAGCTATCACAATCATAGGTAACAATGCCCATAAAATTCTTATGGATAAAGGTCTTCAGTTTAATTGTAAGAACTCTAGCCCTTCATTTATTATTGCAGCAGGAGGACAACAATTGAAGAGTATTGGTTCCATGAATCTTCCAATTCACTTTGAGGATGAATTTCACATTATCGAAGCTCTTGTTGTTCCTGAAATAAATAATAATCTAATTTTAGGTATTGATTTTTGGCGTAAATTTCACATTTGTCCTAAATATTTAAATTCTATTAGCTTGTGTAATTTTAATAATAATATAGCTTCTGTTCACGACCCTACAACGCATTTACAAAATTATGAAACCTTAGATGCCTCTCAAAAAGTTGTAGCTGATAACGTAATTAGTCAATTCGAGCAAATCTCTTCGAAGGTCAAAGGCTTAGGGAATACTCATCTGATTACGCACCGTATTGATACTGGGGATACGCAACCCGTACGACAGCGTTATTACCGCTTGTCACCGGAGAAGCAACGAATCCTCGTCGAACAAGTTGACGAAATGTTGGCTTTGGACGTTGTTGAACCGTGTGAGAGCGCTTGGTCCTCTCCTGTATTAATCGTGATGAAGAAAAATGGCGAACCTCGTTTCTGCCTAGATAGTCGAAAGCTGAACTCGGTCACGAAAAAAGATGCATATAATTTGCCTTATGTGTCGGAAATATTGGATAATCTTCGCGATGCTCGTTATCTATCCAGTATCGATTTATCCAAAGCATTTTGGCAGATTAATATCCATCCAGACGATCGCGACAAGACGGCTTTCTATGTCTCAGGGCGAGGAACTTTTAGATTCAAACGTACCGCCTTTGGCTTGACAAATGCTCCAGCTACACAGCAGCGCCTGGTCGATATTCTCTTCGCAGAATTTGATCAAAAAGTCTTCGCATACTTAGATGACATCATTGTCGTAAGTAGTGATTTTGAAAGCCACGTTTCGACACTACTTCGCGTTTTGGAGAAACTGAGACAGGCTAACCTCACTGTGAATCATGAGAAATGCAATTTTTTCAGAGCGCGTCTTAAGTATTTAGGCTATGTGGTGGACAAAGACGGTTTGAGAACTGATCCTGAAAAGGTACAGGCTATCCTCCAATATCCTACGCCTTCAACTAAAAAGGACGTCAAACGGTTTCTCGGAACAGCCACTTGGTACCGTCGTTTTGTGCCAAATTTCAGCACCATAGCCGCGCCACTAAACAAGCTTACGTCAAATAAAAAGAACGCTCCACCTTTTAAATGGACGGATGAGGCGGATGCTGCTTTTCTTAAACTTAAAGAGTGCCTTGTTTCAGCACCAGTTCTCTCCTGTCCGGACTACAACCTTCCTTTCGAAGTCCATACGGACGCTAGCAATTATGGTGTTGGTGCTATGCTCACGCAAACTATTAATTCTAAAGAGCATCCAATAGCTTACATGAGCAGATCATTGTCCGACTCAGAACGTAATTACAGCATCACTGAGCGTGAGACTTTGGCTGTGATTACTGCTCTTGAGCATTGGAGATGCTATTTGGAAAATGGTAAGCGCTTCATAGTATACACCGACCACAGTGCGCTCAAATGGTTTTTGTCTATAACTAATCCGACAGGTAGACTGGCACGTTGGGGAGTGCGCCTGTCCTCTTTTGATTTTGAAATAAAACATCGTCGTGGCTCCGATAATGTTATTCCAGACGCGTTGTCAAGAGCAATTCCAGTAAGTGCCATTAGCTCTAGTAACTCTTATGTTACTACTTCTGACTCATGGTATAGAAATATTTATAACGGTTGCATTAACAATCCCCAAAATTTTCAAAATTTTATCGTTAAAAACAATACCTTATATCGCCTATCTAAAGAAAAATGTTGTCTAAATTCTGAATTTTCCTGGAAGGAGGTTATTCCTAGTGAATTGCGTGAACAGGTTATTTTTGAGAACCATTCCGAGCCTACGGCTGGACATCTTGGTATCTTTAAAACATACAGACGTCTTGCATTGCGTTACTTTTGGCCAGGCATGCATGAACACGTTGTCAAATTTATCTCTTCTTGTGATAAATGCCTAGCTTACAAAATGCAAAATCATGCAACGTTGGGTGAAATGGGACGCCCAAAACAATGTTCACGCCCATTCCAAGTTATCTCTATCGACCTGATGGGCCCCTTGCCAGTAACTCGTAGGCAAAATTCATATATATTCGTAATAACCTGCTGTTTTTCCAAATTTTGTTTAATTTACCCCATTAAAAACGCCACTTCGCAAATAATAAATAAAATTTTAGAAGAATCTGTTTTCCTTGTCCACGGTATACCCCAAACCGTATTTCTTGATAACGGTACACAATTTACCAGTAATCTTACTGATAGTCTTTTCAAAAAGTATAAAATCCCTAATATCTTTTTTACGCCTAAATATACTCCCCAAATTAATACCGTCGAGCGATATAACAGGACAATCATCACTTGCTTGTCAACTTTTGTTGATGATGATCATAGATCCTGGGATACTAAAATACCTTCTGTACAATTCGCCATCAACAACTCGGTGAACGAATCTACCGGTTACACACCCTCGTTCCTCGTTTTCGGTAGGGAGTTAGTCACTTGTGGATCACATTATGTTGACAATGACATAGGTAATGAATTAATATTTTTACCACGCGACATTTACGCTGAAAACCTCGGTTGTATGTCTAAAATATTCGACAATGTTCAATTTAAACTTTGGCAAGCACACACAAAAAAACACAAGTCACTATAATTTAAGACGCAAACCTGCCGAATTTAATGTTGGTGACATTGTCATGAAAAGAGCGTATTTTCAAAGTGACAAAGACAAATTTTTTAGTAAGAAATTAGCACCAAAATATATAAAATGTCGCATAGTAGGTAAAAAATCACCTCTTGTTTATAACTTAGCGGATATGTCTGGAAATGACATCGGTACCTGGCATATCAAGGATTTAAAATTAGTTACCTTGTGATAATAAATAGTGATACAAAAAAAAGAAAGAAAATATAAACATTACAATACCCATCTTATTTTAACAAACATCGTTACATGAGACAACGGCGATATACTTTAAATTTTTTTTTTTTAAAGTTAGTCAGATAAATCACTGTCTTAACTTATTAATGTAACCGCCATAGTACTCAATTTTAATGTTTATTACGGCCGTTTGAATGTGAAAAGAATGAATGTGAATGAAAATGAGGTGAAGTATGAATATAAAAAAAAAAAAAAAAAATGTTATAAAATATATATACGCTGCGTTAAGACTTGCTCATGCGGATTTTATTCTATAAAAATAATAAAATCCTTACGGACCCGAGGGGGTATTGTAACGTATGTTATATTTACTTAAAAACTTATAAATTTGCCAAACATATTTTATTAAAATTAATAATAACTTAATTAAATTAACCTTAACCTAAATAATTATTTAATAAAACATTACAAACAATCACTCAATAACACTAAATTAACCTATTAAAATAATAAACTTTCTTAATACACTTAAAGTTACCAAACGGACAAACAAGAACCGGTCAATACAAAATTACTGGCTGTTCATTCTTACCGCGACATTCATGCACCGATCCCTTTGTTCTAAGTAGCTACTTAGCGCGGCCGCATTCCGAGCGGGGGCACAGCGTCGACTTCTCTCGCGCAGCAGACACGTACGCTCCTCTAAGCGCAGTGTCTAATTTCGCATTTTATTAATCTGAGATACATAAAGTCTAATAACTGCAATCATTGCCTTTATTTTTTACAATTAGTAAAATAAACTGTTAAAAGTAAAAGTGTTATCTATACCCGTAGATCGGGTCCAAAGCTTGGGCTTGGTTTTCTTCTAAAGAATATTAACCACCTGCGTCGAAGAGAAGAGAAGTTCTTCTACGACGGCTACGGAGTGCTGACCCGTCAACATCGGACGACCCCACCCTCCACCTTCGCGGCGTCTGTCTTCGAGACTAAGGGCGGTACCTCTTATAGGACACGGCATAGGGCATAGAACCAACCCTGATTTTAAATTTTAATAAATATTTATTGTTGCTGACTAGGGCGTTTCTTTTATAAACCCCCTAACGTCACAGTATATGTCGTATAAAACATGTAATACGTGTTCGGCGCCGGCGCATCGTCCCATACTCGCACATCATCGCGTACTCGTGGGCAGCCGGCAAACCCCTGAGGATTTTATGAAGAAGTTGTTAAAGATAAAGAAGTGAGTCTACGAGAAGTCACTAATGTGACTGAAAACTACTGATTCAATTAACTGAATTAACATTGGCTAATCTAAATTAGCCAATGTAAGCGAAAAGTTTGTGCTTGTTTTTCCAGTACCAAATAGTAAGAAGAATATTGATTGAATTAGATTAGCCAATGTAAGCATTATGTTTGTGAGATGATAATTTTACTTGTTAATTTTTATTATTTTCAAAGTATTTCAAAAGTGGTTTTAACATTACTTGTTTTTTAAAATTATAAATAAATATACCAAATAAAAATAATGTAAAACAAGTAGGGATTTTACTAATTAGTTAATTTATTACTCTGGTTATTAAAGCTACATAAAAATATGTAAGGATTTACGAAAAATTAATTAAAATAAATAATATATAATTTCTTATTATTTTATTCCCAAAACCAATGTTAGCGATTTATATGAAAACCCAGTATAAATAAACGTATTTTTGCGTATCTAAAGTATTATTTAAAATAGTAACACTTATATCTCAAAAACAGCAACAATGGCAACACTGGTTGTATCGAGTGTAATAGGCTAGTTTCCTGGGTCGTAATAATAACATAACAATTAGTCCGTCAGTTAGATAATCAAAAAATATTGGACACGTATTTTTTCTTTTGTCAAATTAACAATAATTAATAAAGATAAAGCGCGTCAAAGTTCAGGAGTAGGGGCTTGTGACGTCAAAGTTTGCTAAAAATTGTAGCAAACTATGACGTCACACTGAACTTCAAAATGCTATATCTTTATGATTTTTTGTTTAATCGACAAAAGAAAAAATACGTGTCCAATTGTGGCGTATCATTAACCCGCTCCGCCACCATTAATCCGCTCCGCTTATTATCGCGGTACCACACGGCAACAGGATCACGCGATGCCTGCGTGAGCGCCGCGCCCATGTCACCGCGCCTCGGCTGCAACGATCGCCCGGCGCCAGTCGACGCAAACCTCTCGTACGCACTGCCCGTATCGCGCGCTCTCAATCGCTTTCGCTAGCTACCTTACGCGTCTTTGTGATCGGCTACTCTCGTGTGCTAATTTCTATTATAAAAACATTTTCTTGTTATTGTGTTCTTCTACTGTGCTGTCTGTTTACTAAACTGTTCAAATAAACTGTCTAAAGTGAATCACTATCCTTCATTTGCTTTCGTGTTCACCTTCATTCTTCGCCACCTCTTCGCTATTCTTCATCTTCATCTCACATCTACACTGCTGCTTCTCACCTGCACCTACTGCTACGCTTGCTTCGCTGCACGTCGGCTTCTACAACGCTGATAGGAGGACAAGTACCAACCGGTAACGTACCTACCTATACTGGTGACCCATCGACGAAAACAAGACAAAGTGAAATTCGCTGTGGATTTGAACATCGCAGATTAGGAGTATTGCTTTGAATACGGACATCGCGGACAAAGAAAATATTCGTGGAATTCAAACGTCGTAAGTTAGGTGGTGGAACAAACTATAAGCGGTGAGCGATTTTATTTTTTTGTCATAAGTAACGATGAGCCGGGATGAATTTAAGGATGTCAACCCTACGGATGTAGGTGTTGGTACTGCGTGTTGGCGTTAAAATGCCACCTTTTTGGCCCGAGGAACCCGCCCTATGGTTCGCTCAGGTGGAGAGCCAGTTCGTGTTGTCTCGAATAACTACTGATGACACTAAGTTTTGTTATTTAGTTTCGCAATTAGAGCATCAGTATGCTAGTGAAGTTAAAGACATTATTACATACCCACCTACTACCAATAAATATGAAAAATTAAAGACGGAGCTCATCAAACGTCTGTCAGCCTCGAAAGAAAAGCGCGTGAAACAACTACTTATGCACGAGGAGCTTGGCGACAGGAAGCCTTCGCAATTCCTTCGCCATCTTGAAGGACTAGCTGGCCCATCTGTGCCGCGAGATTTTTTGGCTACGCTATGGTCAAGCCGATTGCCGCAGTCTATTCAAACCATCATTGCTTCGCAGATTGACTTACCGTTGGAAAAATTGGCAGAGTTAGCGGACAAGGTGCATGAGATAGCTCCAGCGGCACCACAAGTGGCAAGCACCTCAACTACAGTGTCAAGATCTACGTACGATGACCTAGCCATGCAAGTAAGTGAACTCACAAAGCAGGTGGCACATCTAACCTCGCGTCTGGAGAGCAATGGACGCTCACGCTCAAGATCACGGAGGTATAATCGCTCACGCAGTCGTTCCCGCCCGAGACAACCACCACCAAACCACCCACACTGTTTTTACCATTTTACTTACGGTGCTAACGCCAAGAAGTGCAAAAGCCCGTGCAGTTTTTCGGCGGAAAACTCCCAGGGCAGTCGCAAGTAGCGGCCTATGACTGCCCCACTCCATCAACAACTGGCCGTCTTTTTGTAACTGATCGTGTGAGTAAAGTGCAGTTTCTAGTGGACACCGGCTCAGACCTGTGCGTTTTTCCACGATCAGCTGTCAAGACGCCCTGCACTCGGTCTAAATATGATCTTATCGCAGCCAACGGTACCATTATTCATACTTATGGCCCTATACACCTTCATCTCAATCTGGGACTTAGGCGAGATTTTTCTTGGAGTTTCACCGTGGCTGACGTCTCCAAACCAATCATAGGCGTGGATCTACTTAGTTATTACAATTTGCTGGTCGATTGCAAAAATCATCGTCTCGTCGACGGGGTTACTTCTCTGCATGTTGCTGCAATGTCAGAAAGGACGGGGACTACAGATGACATCGCTTCCGTCAAAGCAGTGACAGGCAAGACTGATTTTCACGAGATCCTGCGTGAATTCCCAGAAATTACTCGACCTGCAGGTAGGCGAGGTGAAGCTAAGCATACCACTGTACACTATATAAGGACCACGTCAGGACAGCCAGTCTCATGTAAGCCTCGACGCCTCGATCCAGCCCGTGCTCAGGCAGCTAGGAAGGAGTTCGAGGAAATGTTGGCAGCTGGTACAGCACGACGCTCCGAGAGTCCTTGGTCTTCTGCTCTTCACCTGGTCAAGAAGAAAGATGACAGCTGGAGACCCTGTGGCGACTACAGAGCACTCAATGCTAGGACTATACCGGACCGATATCCTATTCGTCATATACAGGACTTTGCACACCAACTTTCAGGATGCTCAATCTTTTCTACAGTTGACCTCGTGAAAGCGTACAACCAGATCGCCGTTAATCCAGAGGATATCCCCAAAACTGCGATCACAACACCGTTCGGAATGTTTGAGTTCCCGTACATGACGTTTGGCTTGAGAAACGCGGCTCAAACATTCCAGAGATTCATCGATGAAGTCCTCTCAGGCCTGGATTTCTGCTACGGGTACATTGATGATATCATCGTGTTTTCAGCTGACAGGGAAGCCCACAGGCGACATCTACGGCAACTTTTTGATCGCCTCAAGCAGTACGGCGTACTCATCAATAATACAAAGTGCGTTTTCGGCCAAGAGGTCGTCAATTTCTTGGGGTATAAAGTGTCTGCTGCTGGATCGAAACCTCTGGATGAGAAAGTCCAAGCAATAAAGGAGTTCCCTGTCCCGAAGACAGTGAAGGAGCTCCGGCGGTTCCTGGGGATGCTGAACTTCTATCGCAGATTCATCCCTAACGCTGCTAAACTCCAGGGGCCGCTGAACTCATTACTTCAGGGACCCAAAATTAAAGGCTCACACCCTGTGAACATGACTCCAGAGCTGGTAAGGTCATTCGAAGACTGCAAGACTTCATTGTCCGAAGCCACACTCCTTGCTCATCCGGATTACTCGGCAGAACTCGCAATCGTAACTGATGCTTCGGACACAGCGATTGGAGCGGTACTTCAGCAGCGGAAGGACAAGGTTTGGCAACCTCTGGCGTTCTACTCTCACAAACTGTCAGACACTCAAAGAAAATATAGCCCATACGACAGAGAGCTGTTAGCTGTCTACGAAGCTATAAAATACTTCCGGCACATGGTGGAAACTGCGAACTTTACCATCTATACGGACCACAAGCCTCTGATTTTCGCCTTTTCTTCTAGCAAACAGCAATGTTCGCCCAGGCAGTTCCGGTATCTAGATTTCATTTCGCAATTTTCTACTGACATTCGATACATACCTGGACCGGAAAATGTCGTCGCTGATGCTCTCTCACGTGTTGAAGAAATCTCGGTGGCACTAGACTATGAAGAGCTTGCAAGATCTCAAGAGGATGATCCTGAACTGCAAGATCTTCTTCTCCGCGGTTCAGCCCTGAAACTTAAAAAGATGTCAACGGTACATAGTCACTTACCAGTTTACTGCGATACTTCTGTACATCCGCCGCGGCCATACATCACCCCGAAGTTCAGGCAGCAAGTCTTCAACATGGTCCATAACTGGAATCACCCTGGAAGCTCAGCTACTGCCCGGCTGGTCGCACAAAAATTTGTGTGGCCAGGGATACGGAAGCACTGTAGAGAGTGGTCTAGGCAATGCTTGAAATGCCAAACAAGCAAAATCACCCGTCACACTCGTGCTCCCCTCTCCCCAATCCTTACCCCCTCCACGAGGTTCTCCCACATCCACATTGACCTCGTGGGCCCTTTACCATTATCTTGTGGTTTCAGGTACTGCCTGACTGCCATCGACAGATTTACACGATGGCCTGAGGCTATTCCACTGCAGGATATCACGGCAGAGACCTGCGCAGCCGCTCTTGTGTCTGGCTGGATAGCCAGATTTGGTTGTCCCGCACGGGTGACTACCGATCGTGGTCGCCAATTTGAGAGCCATCTTTTCAAGGCCCTCACCACTCTGATTGGCGCGCGACATCTCCGAACTACAGCATACCATCCAGCTGCAAATGGAATGGTCGAACGCCTGCACCGCCAGCTGAAGGCGGCTATAATGTGCCACGACTCCTCCAAGTGGACAGAGTCACTTCCACTGGTACTCCTGGGGATACGAAGTTCCTGGAAAGAAGACCTTCGCGCCAGTCCAGCAGAGCTCGTATATGGCGAGCCACTTCAGTTACCTGGCCAGTTTCTCGCTCCAGTAGATAACTACACCACAGAAGACATTTCCCAGTACGTGACACGTCTCCGAGCGCACATGGCCAAGCTGTCCCCTAAACCCGCTTCATGGCATACTAAAGTGCCATTTTATATACCACATGATCTTAACACAACCTCTCATGTCTTTCTCCGTCAAGATCATATACGTGGTGCTCTCGAACCCCCTTATGCAGGCCCCTTCAAAGTCTTAGAAAGACAACCTAAATATTTTAAATTAGAAGTCCGAGGCAAGCCCACTAATGTCTCTGTCGACCGTTTAAAGCCAGCCTACCTCACGAGAGAAGGACATGTTCCTGACTCAACTTCTACTTCAACTGAGACGGAGGAGCGTGAAGAAGAGAAGAGGACACGGAGCGGCAGAAGAGTAAAATTGCCAGACTTTTATCGACCATAGTTACGGTCTGGCCGGGGGAGTGATGTGGCGTATCATTAACCCGATCCGCCACCATTAATCCGCTCCGCTTATTATCGCGGTACCACACGGCAACAGGATCACGCGATGCCTGCGTGAGCGCCGCGCCCATGTCACCGCGCCTCGGCTGCAACGATCGCCCGGCGCCAGTCGACGCAAACCTCTCGTACGCACTGCCCGTATCGCGCGCTCTCAATCGCTTTCGCTAGCTACCTTACGCGTCTTTGTGATCGGCTACTCTCGTGTGCTAATTTCTATTATAAAAACATTTTCTTGTTATTGTGTTCTTCTACTGTGCTGTCTGTTTACTAAACTGTTCAAATAAACTGTCTAAAGTGAATCACTATCCTTCATTTGCTTTCGTGTTCACCTTCATTCTTCGCCACCTCTTCGCTATTCTTCATCTTCATCTCACATCTACACTGCTGCTTCTCACCTGCACCTACTGCTACGCTTGCTTCGCTGCACGTCGGCTTCTACAACGCTGATAGGAGGACAAGTACCAACCGGTAACGTACCTACCTATACAATATTTTTTTAATATCTAACTGACGGACTAATTATATTTCTTTAGGAAACTAGCCTATTATTGTTGGTACCCACCACTCCATTTTAGCAAGACGTCATGGAGTGGCGGGGACGATCGCTCTTGTGTGGTTAGATCGACGACTCGGGCATTCTGTTTGGCGCAGCTGTAACGTTAAGACGTAATTAACCTTTACTTGTTGTGAAGTATTGTTTTAAATAGTTTTCCGTAAAGTGTGGAGATTGTATATTTAAGGTAAGATGTATTTAACTAATTTCGATATTCTGTAAAATGAGTGATTTCAAAATAAAATATTTAATCATTAACGGAGTTTCCTTACATATCAGAAGTAGGATCAGCGGAATAATTTTCTTTTTTTTTCTCTTCTTTTTATACTTATTCCGTTAATCCCGCCCACAATCACAGTATTTTATATTATTATATATCATTTTAACCATTACATTTTAATAACGAAAGGCGAGTCCTGGTAATGATATTACTATATTGCAACAGTTTTACATTTGATCTTGTCGTAGTAGTTTTCTGAGGTGAATTTCACGATTGCTTTATTGTTGGGTTCACGGTATATAGTTTATGGTATACAATTAGCTAGGGCACTCCCTCGGATTGTTTACCGTATATGTGGATCATTATGCTCATTATGCTGGAGCTACAATCTAGGAATAATCTTCAAACCGTTGCCATAGCATTTATAAACAAAAAGAACTATAAGTGACATTGCAATTTGCTAGGGTACCCCCTAGAATTTTTATGTGTGTACGACTTAATCAATTCATTGTCCAGGGCTACACTCTAGAATGTATTATTTCATTCGGAAATTTTATAACGAAAGTAAATAAGTCAGGGGTGTCATACTATACTGCCTGTCCGGTGGTATATTGAGTGTGGCATTCGGGTACGCGTTCCCGGCTTCCTTAGCTGTTACTAACTCTCTCCTTATAGCTTCCGAGTTAGTAGCATCCTTTTACCTTCATCCTGTCTAAAATCCAAGTAATCCAGTCCGTATTTATCTTATGATCCCATTATATATTATTTCCCTTTTTCCTATTCCGCCAATCCAAGGTCTGCCGTGCTGAGGGATGCATGATTAGGGGCGAGCCTAATACCAAGCGTGCCATTTTTGCCCTGGGACCGGGCGACCCCAGACTAAGGCTAGCCTTCACCCGGTACAAGGGGCACTGCCGGGTGCGACAGTTTATCCCCTACACTCGTGGGAACAAAATGATTTTAAAAAATTCAAATCTATATGGCGGCGATGCGGTTCGCAACCCATCACGTCTCGTTTCCCGTGGGCGCGAAAAGCGGGCTACGGAAAGCCGCTTTGCTACTTTGAATGTCAGAGGAGGGATGGATGGTAAAGTGGAAGAAGTTTGTCAGATGATGGATGAACGAAGGATTGATGTTCTTTGTGTGAATGAGACGAAACGGAAAGGATGTGGAACCACAAATTGTGGGTTATTTACTTTATATTGGTCTGGTGTACCAGATACCAGTAAAGGCCGTGAAGGAGTCGGCCTCATCCTTTCCAAACGAATGGTAGATTGTGTGACTGAGTATCAGTTTGTAAATTCGAGGCTTGTTTGGGTAAGAATAAAAGTTGGATTAAATAGGTTGTTTGTGTTAGGAGTGTATGCGCCTACGGAAGGTACGAGCAAAAGGAACAAAGAGGAAAGAGAGGAGTTTTGGAATAATGTGAGAGAGGTATTAGGTAGTTGTAAGGAAAATGAAAAGCTAGTAATGTTAGGAGATTTTAATAGCTGGGTAGGAATAAAACGCTATGGTTTTGAAAGCGTATTAGGTTCATTTGGGGATGAAAGAGAGAATGAAAACGGGAAAAGTTTGCTTGAGATATGTTTGGAAAGGAATCTTTGTGTGACGAACACTATGTTTCAACACAAAATGATTCACACATATACGAGAGAAGAGAATGGATCAAAGAGTATGATTGATTTTGTGATAGTGGATGAAAGACTGAGAAAGAATGTGTTTGATACGAGGTCGTACCGAGGTACAGGAATTCATACAGACCATTATTTGGTAATTTGTAAAGCCAGAAATATTTTACAGCGATGGCGGCACCGTAAATCGGAACCCTCAAATAAAGTAGAAAGAATAAAAGTGGAAAGATTGCAAGATGAGGGAGCGAAAGAAGAATACAAGAACATGTTAGTAAAAAGTTTTGAAAAGATAGACGAACAACGGGAGATAGAAGAGGTATGGAATATTTTAAAACAAGGAATAATTGATACAGCTTTGGAAGTGTGTGGTATATCAAAAAGAAGGAAAGGTACGCAGTTGAAGAATGTATGGTGGGATAGAGAGGTACAAGATGCCGTGTGTAGAAAGAAAAAAGCATGGAAGGATTGGCTTGCTCTAGGAACTGTACAAGCGGCGACTAATGATGATGTGCGTACTGCTAAAGAGGTTTATAAGAAGATGAATGTGTGTGTAAAAGAAATTGTAAAAGAAAAGAAGGATAAGCAAAAAGATGATTTTGATAGAAGGCTGTCGCAAGATTTTAAGAGCAATGTCAAATATTTTTGGAAATGTATAAAAGGAGTTAGAGGGAAAGATACAAAATCTGAGCCCTATAAGATTAGAGATGAAAATGGAAGAATATTAATGAATCAAAAAGATGTTTTAGAAAGATGGAAAGAGTATTTTGAGGGATTATTTGAAAGAGATCAACAAAGGGTGTCGACTGTAGAGAATGAAATGCAAGAAAATGACGAAAATGAAGATAATAATGAAATTAAAATAGAAGAGGTTGTGGAAGCGATAATTTGTATGAAAGCGGGAAAGGCTGGGGGCTATGACAGGATTACTGCCGAAATGCTAAAGGCTGGACAGGGCATCGTGGCTAGTCAGCTGTGTAGTCTTTTCAATATGTGTTTTAAAAAAGGTGTGGTCCCCAAAGATTGGTGTAAAGCCATTATAGTGCCGCTTTATAAAGGAAAAGGCTCACAGCAAGACTGCAAGAATTACCAAAGCATTAGTCTTCTTAGTGTGGTTGGCAAACTGTATGCAAAGATATTGATTGAAAGGGTGATGAAAGATACGGATGATAAGATATGGGATGTGCAAGCGGGATTCAGAAAGGGAATGGGATGTACAGATCAGGTCTTTTCCATGCGATGCATTTTGGAGAAATTTTTGGCCAAAGGTCAAAAAGTGTACTGCGTATTCGTGGATTTGGAAAAGGCCTATGACAGAGTGATAAGGAAAGAATTGTGGTCGACGCTGTCTGCATATGGGTTGAACAGCTGTCTTATCCAGGCGCTGAAATCTCTTTATAAGGATTCCAGTGCCTGTGTAAGAATTAACGCGGACTACACAGACTGGTTTGACATTGACAAAGGTGTCAGACAGGGATGTGTAGCTTCGCCATGGCTGTTCAATTTATTTATGGACAGTTGCTTGAAAGAGTTGAAAGAAAATGAATGTGGTTTAAGAATGAAAGAGTTACTTATCAAATGCCTCCTCTATGCCGATGACCAGGTAATACTTGCATCGTCTGAGGAGGATTTACAGAGGATGGTAACATGTATGAATGATGCATTTAAAAGAAAGGGTATGAAAATAAATGTGAGTAAGACGAAAGTGATAGTTTTTGAAAGGGATGAAAGTTTTACAGAATGTAATATTGTTATAGATGGAGAAAGAGTGGAACAAGTGAAAGAGTTTGTTTATTTAGGATGTGTGTTTACTAGAGATGGAAGGCACGAAAGGGATATAGAAAGAAGAGTGGCTGCTGGTAATCGAGTGAATGGAGCATTGCATTCATTTATGAACAGTAGGAAGGTGTCCAACAGGGCACGTCTTGCTGTCCATCAGGGAGTGTTGTTGCCCACACTTATGTATGGAAGTGAAAGTTGGGTTTGGCAGAAAAAGCATGAAAGTAGAATAAATGCGGTAGAAATGCGTGCGCTTAGGAGTATGTGTGGTGTAAATTTGAGAGATCGAGTGAAAAATAACGTAGTGCGAAAGCGATGTGGAGTGAAAGAGGATGTAGTGACAAAAATTGAAAAAGGAATGTTAAGGTGGTTTGGACATGTAGAAAGGATGGATGAAAGAAGACTTACAAAGAAGTTTTATACTTCAGATGTGACTGGAAGAGTTGGTCAGGGCCGGCCTCGACGCACATACCGTGACCAGATTACGGACGTTCTGGCCAAAGGGCAAGTTAGGAGTACCCGAAACCGACGAGCATGCATGAAGAGAGTGATGGATGTAGACGAAGCGAGAGAGGTTTGTAAAGATCGTAGCAAGTGGAGGTCCCTGGTCTCTGCCTACCCCCATGGGAAACAGGCGTGATAGTATGTATGTATGTATGTATGTATGTAAATTTTATAAAATACATATGAACTGTGAACCTTCTGTATAAGCATACATATCGTTAAAAATATTAACGCATACGGTTGAATAATGTAAAACTGTTTTTATAGTGAAATAATATTGAACATGCACTATAAATCTTATAGCCAATATCATGGCAGGCTATTTTAATAACATGTACAGTTTTGCAGGTGAGTAATCTATTACTGGTTACGGAATTATGCAGTATACTTATTTACTTTATTGTCTCATTATGTTGGATGTGTGAGTACATTACATTTAAAGTAAAAAGACATTTCAATGTGACAGTAGCTAACACCCACAAAACTGTTTGTAGGTCCTGCTTGTGTCTGACAGAGATCTTGTATGAATTTACTGATAATATTACATCGCTAGAGTTGATGTTGCAACTGTTTTAACAAAAGAAAAAATAATACTGTTCTCTGAACAAAGAATAATATCACTTGATTACGACGTCAAATAAATAAACGTCATGATCTTAGACGTGCTTCCAAAACAATTTAAATAGAATGTAGACTAAATGTAATATAATAACAAATAGAATTGAATTTATTGGTGAATAAGATTTAAATTTACGACGCATTGGTCATCGTACTAAAATTGCTATAATTGAATACTGGTTTCGAACCCCACCTGAGCAAATATATACATTAATAAATATCATAAATCCGTGCCATTATTCAATACTGTTATATCATACTAGCATAACATCAATAATTCATCATCATTTCGTGTATGTGTCACGGTCAAACGAACATGCACACCCTGTCGTCAGAGTTCTTCGGAACCCCCTCTCAGCCTCTGACGTGGTTCCTTTAACGACTGCCAGATGGCGGCCGGGACCAACGGCTTAACGTGCCTTCCGAAGCACGGAATCATCTTTATTATCGGATGATCAGGTGATTTAGGCCTATAATGTCCTAACCAAACTGGAAACTATACAAAGTATGCTTCCGGTGGGAATCGAGCCCTAGACCCCCGGGTCAACAGGCAAACGCCTTTACCACTGTACTAGATAGATAGATAACATATTTTTATTTGTTCATTGTAACACACATAATAAAACAGAAAGCTACAATAAAACTTAATACTTAACATAATATATGTATGTGTGCCATTATATCACAAAAAGGCTACAGCTCAGCGAAATGTTACTCTAGTGAGCAACTACTGATTTTCAGCTGTCACCTTAGAAGACGCGCACTAACAATTTCACAGAACAGGTTGTCTCACAAAGTGTAAAGTCAATGGGTGAAACACATAATAAATTAATCAACAAATGGCAGATAAAATACTAAAATACTTGTTATTAATACTAATTATTATTTAAGGAAGAGCTCAGTTTAAGTTTTAGCTTTGCGACAAGCAAAGTATTTTTGAATTAATGTCCGTTTTCTGAAGAGTAAGTAAATGTGATTTCAGTAGCTTTTTTAAATGTTAATTTCTTATTTAAATTTCTTAAAGGAGCAGGAATATTATTCCAATACTTCGTTGCCGCATAAATGCTACTGTCCTTTGTCTTGTTATGACGTTCAAAAAGAGATAATGTATCCAATTTTGAATAAAAATCTTTGACTTTGACTTTTCTCTGTATAGAAAGTACAGGACGAGTGGCCCTCGGATGACGTTGCGAAGTGAACTGCAATTTTTCATAATCATAATCATAATCATTTATTTGCCAACTAAGTGTATACAGAAATGGTCTTATAACTAGTAATGCACTTTACAACTTAGTTACCTTCGACAGGTATTGCAAATAGGCGGCGCCTAATATAATATATAAATGTAATTATTTAATCGTCATATGAATATATATTTATTTGTTTAATGCAAGTATATGTACTTATGTTTTATGTATTTTTGTATTATTTTCCATGTATTCATCTATTGAGTAAAAGCACATGTTTGTAAGAAAGTCTTTTAACTTTTTACTAAATATAGAATTTTTTACCTCACTAATAATGTCTTTAGGTAGTTTATTATATAGTTTTATAGCCATATAATGTGGACTATTTTGTAACATTTTTATTCTGGATGGTGGTAAGTATAGTTTGTTTTTGTTACGGGTATTTACATTATGAGTTTCATGTATTTTTGTGAATGTATGTAAATTTTTATGGACAAAGGAACACAAATCATGTATGTATATAGATGGCAATGTTAGTATTTTATATTTTATAAAGAATGGCTTGCAACTTTGTATATTTTTAATCTGGGCTATTATTCGTATACATTTTTTTTGGAGTATGAATAGTTTTTGAATATTTACGCTATTTCCCCACAACATTATGCCATATTTAAACCAAGAGTACGGATAAGCATAGTAAGTCGCTAGTGCTGTCTGTACATTTGTGCTTTGTTTAATTTGAAACAGTGCGTATATGAATTTTGATAACTTGGTTTCCAATTTTTCAATGTGTGTTTTCCAGTTTATGTGTGTGTCAATGTTTATTCCTAGCAAACTAAATGATTCTACTGTCTCAATTTTGTAATTTTTGTATGTTATGGCTGTACTATAGGGTTTCTTACTGTAGGGTCTGAACTGAATAGCTTTTGTTTTTTTAAAGTTCACTTCTAAATTATGATCTTCCAGCCAGTTGATTATGTTTTCTAGTGTTTCTTCTATTAAAGGTTTTAGGTCGTGTTCATTATCAGTTTTTAAAAGAATAGATACGTCATCGGTGAATAGGACAGGTAAGCATTTATTTATATCAAGAATTTTAGGAAGATCATTTATATATAACAAAACAATACACATCCCAATACACTACCTTGAGG
The DNA here is from genome assembly GCA_947532085.1 of Elegia similella. NCBI lineage: Eukaryota > Metazoa > Arthropoda > Insecta > Lepidoptera > Pyralidae > Elegia > Elegia similella. The sequence goes on from OX383936.1 coordinate 179,592, forward strand.
TATTGAGCATGTTAATGCCTGTGGCTCCGATTTGATTGATTGTATGTGGTTATTTAGTTCGTTGTGGTATTCTATTTGTACTATTTGTTGTCTATTGTGAAGAAAGGATTGAAACCATGAGTAAGCTGGACCTCGAATACCAGAACCGTATAGTTTTAAAAGAAGAATGTTGTAAGAAACTTTTTCGTATGCTTTAGACATATCTAAGAGTAGGCCTAGTGTAACTTTTTTATCATTTACGTGTTGGAGGGCTGTTTGTACATATTGATAAACAGCTAGTGTAGTTGATTTAGATTTTCTGAAACCGTTTTGGCTATTATCAAGAACGTTGTATTTTTCTAAACATGCGTACAGTTGATTACACATAGCTTTTTCATATATTTTTGCAAATGTGGTAGGTATTGCTATTGGTCGGAAGTTGCTGGGATCTGTCTCATCATCTTTTTTGTAGATAGGGTGGATAAGTGATATTTTTAAAGAGTCTGGAAATTTGCCTTCTTTGAAACTTTGATTAATTAACATGGCGAGTGGTAAAGTTAGTTCTTGTGCGCATTTTTTTATTAATAGTGGTGGTATGTCGTCTATTCCAGCACTGTAGGTATTTTTCATTAATCTTATTATGTTTAAAATGTTTTTCTCGTCAACGGGTTGTAAAAAGAATGATGATATTGGTGGATTTATGACTGAATGTCCTCTTGTGTTTTGACTGTGTGTTTGAGATTTGCCTATATTTACAAAATTATTATTAAATGAATTTGATATTTTTACAGGACAATCTTCTATTTTACCATTTATTTTTAATTTTAAGTTTTTGTACTGTTTATTTTTATTTTTTCCTATACTATTATTTATAATTTTCCACATTGTTCTGTATTTATTATCAGATTTTTTTATTTGTCTAATGTAGTCTAATCTTTTTGAAGTTTTAATGGTTTTTTTTAGAATATTATTAAATTTATTATAATAATCTTTTATGACTGTACTTTTTGTTTCATTAAGTATAATCCTTAACATTCTTTTATGAATACATGATTTTTTTAGTCCAGTTGTTAGCCATGTATGTTTTGTTTTAACCTTTATTTTAATTTTAATTTTTGGGATATATTTATCCAAACACGTTTGTATTTCCTTTGAGAATAAATTATAGTTTTCATTGGAGTCATTGTCTGTTTTTATTTTATTAGACCAATCTATATTTATTAATGAATTTTTAAAGTTATTTATATTATTTTCTGAATACACCCTTTTTTCTTTATACCATATTTTATTGGGCTGTTTTTTATGCTGTAGTTTCAAAGTAATGCACCTGTGATCAGATAGACCGTGGTCTTCAACAAATGAATCTGTTATAAAATGTACATTATTGGTAAAGGCTAAGTCTATACACCTAGAACTAGTTTTTGTTACGCGAGTGGGTTCATTTATTAATGATGTAAGCTTGAATGAGTGCATAAAATTTAATAGATCTAAAGATTCACGCGTTTTTTTAAGTGTATTGATGTTGAAATCGCCTATTAATATCAGATTTTTATGTTTATATTTCGTATTAATTTTTGTAAGTACTTTGTTTAATTGTGCGTAGAATATATTGATATGACGATCAGCTCTATAAAGCCCTATAATTATACAATTCAGAATTGGTATTTCAATTGCACTAAATTCAACTATAAATTCTTCTGAAAACCTATTGATATCAGTCCTTTCCAGATATTCTATATCATTCTTTATAATAGTACAGACTCCTCCTCCGTCATGTTTTTCTCTGCAGAATAATGATACTATTTTGTATCCTGGTATATTTATAGATTCACAAAAATCTTTTTTCCTCCATAATTCAGAGAGCAGTAGTAGGTCTATTTTCAAATCTGAGAGAAATTGTTCGAAAATAGGTATTTTATTTCCTATACTTTGTATATTTTGACCGATAATGGTAAATTTTTTGTTACTGAAGCAATGTGTTTGTCTGTCCTGTGCGAAAAAAGTCATTTTGTTTGAGTGTTGTTGTTGAGTTATTGTCATTATGGCTTTTATGAATCTTAGCAATTTTTGGTGATGTAGGGCTCACTGATACATGGTCTAGGTCTGTGTATTCCACGCCATTTACGAAAAGTGTGTTGTCTTTTATGTAAGCATGATTTCCATTTTGTCTAGCAATTCTTAAATTGTAGGTAAGTGTGTTTCTTTCTTGTAGTTTTTTCCCATCTAAGTACTCTCCTGTTGCTAATCCACTGTTCTTAAATTGTCTTGAGTTCTGTATTATGTATTTAGTCATTCTCTTGTTCCCTAGTTCTATCATTAGTGGCCTTTTGTTACCCTGCCTTCCTAGACGTTTTAATTCTTCTATATATGGATATATATTGATATTCATGATCTCACCAAAAGCCCTTGATACACGCACACATAAGTCTTCCTCAGTCTCATACTTTATTTCTGAAAGACCATATAATACTATTTTTTGGGATTTTTTTAAGCCGTGTAGTTCTTCTTCTATATTTTCTATTTTTTTATTAATTTTTCTTATACTCTCTTTGAAATCATTCTGTTCTTTGGTTAGTATAGTTGTGTTCTGTTCGAGTTTTTGGAAATCTTGTTGTAACTTCATTTTTGTATTTTGAAACTCTTCTTGGATAGTAGATTTAATATCAAGAATAATTGAGGCTTTTATTTCTTGTATCTTTTGGTCGAATATGCTCTCTAACTTCATGTCTAACAGCTGACTAAATTTTTGGAGTGATATGGTGTCATCTATTTTAGCCCTAGCTGGCGATGAGGCCTGTGTATTACCAATGATATCGTCTAAGGTTTGGTCACAGTCACTCTCGTAAACATATTGAGGATTGTTTGTTTGTTTTTGGCTACGTCGTAAGGTGATATTTGTACTATCTAAATCATCATGTATTATGTTATGTTGTGTTGGCCTTATAGGGGTGTTTGAATTGTCACATTTAGGCAATTTACATAAGCATTCTTGGCATTGCCATTTCTTTTTATGTTCAGAAGTCATTGTATTGTAAAAACGTTTTTCAGAAACGTTTGCACACTGTAAATCATATATTTTGTGACATGCAGAACACTTTAAAAATTGTCTATTCGGAATATTTTGTAAGCAACCAGCACACAGCGCCATCTTGCAGATCTTTGCAGCGTTTTCAAGCTTATCAAGTATAATATTACGTATGCGCAGCAGGCGTATTGGACATAGCGGATTTGATTAGTAGTTCCCTGGTGATTTTGTAGATGGCGTAATTTTGAATAGCAAATTGAGTTAGGGAAAAGCTTTTATTTTCTTTTCTTCAGCTGGTTTTTAAGTAATGAAATTATTTTACCTTGTTGATGGAGTGCGTCGTGTCGTGGTTTTTAAATGTTTGTTGTAGATGGTAGGACTGCAGTGATAGTTAAATATTTCTTCGTTGTGTGTTACTTAGTTCTTCCAATGTTCAATAGATGGCGATGAGTTGTCTTGTCGTGTAGTAAACATGCGAAGAACTGATAAGATAGGTGATTATAAGCATTTATTTTTTTAGGTTATTAAATTTTTACTTTTTTTTTATTAAGTATGCACTGTTTCACGGATAGATTTTCACTCACTTATGCTATAAAACAGATTGGTTCAAAGTTTGTTTACTTCACTTCTTTTATTTTCTGCTATAAAGTCACCATGCTATTAGTTAGTATTTTGATAGTTAATCACACAATATATACAAATGTTTTTATATCTGTAGGTACACTGCTCACTTTAAAATAGTTTTATCGACTTATTTATTACTTTATTTAACTTGACTTATTTTTAATTTATATTTATATACGAAGATAATGTTTCATATGGCACAGTGGCGCCACCACCTAAAGTTATGTAAAGATAGTCAGGTTTTTTTTAAACCCTCATTATGTCAAAAAGTAAACTCGCGAGGTGACACTGTCTACGAGCTTCCATATTGAGAAGAGAGGCTTTGTTTATGACTACGGAGGCAGTAAATAAATAATTAAAATCTACTTTCTTCAAAACACTTCATCTATCAATCAATCATTTATTTGTCTGAAAGAGGGTATGATATCGATATTAAAAAAAAAACTGCCTATTTAACTGTTGGAAACAGTAGACAAATATTTCATTAAAATAAATATAATTCGTTTATAATTGACAAAGTCATAATTATTTACTTTTGGGTTACACATGCATTTAATTGAACATTTCTTTATGTCAACATTAATATAAATTAAAATTACTTCATCTGTAATTTCGTATTAATTTGTAAACTTTTTATACAAGTACAAATAAAAACAAAATGAAACACTAATATAATAAATCAATAAAAAATATATTTATATGTCTCACACACATTCACATATACATATATACACCTTCATCTCTTACGCTCATATGCATAAACACGAACACATCACACTCACTCATACACACTTACACACACATTTACACCACAATATATTTTATTTTTACTAAATTGTTATCTGAATATAAATTTGCTCCGCGTGTCGGCGTCTAAGTGTACTCCATCAGGAACAACGATTATATGTTTAAGGTAACAACAGTAACCAGGCTACTACGATACAGGCACAGCCTAGCGTGGAAGCCACGAACGTAATGTCAAACTGTAATGTATTAAGTTAGTAAAGAAATTTATTATTTTTTTTTTCTTTTTTTTTTATGTATATCCGACGGCAAACGAGCAGACGAGCCACCTGATGGAAAGTGGTCACCGTCGCCCATGGACATCTGCAACACCAGAGGAGCTGCTGATGCGTTGCCGACTCTTAAGATACCTGTAAACACGCCTTTTGAAGGACCTTAAATCATAGCACACAGGGAAAACCTCGGGAGGGAGTCCATTCCACAATCTTGCTGTACGAGGAAAAAAACCACGTGACGCTCTGACATTTTTGGAGACCCAAGTGTCAAGGATGTGGGGATGGACTTTACTCCTGTGGCGAGCGGTGCGGTGGTAGAAAGGTGACGATGGCACCAATTCAAAAAGTTCTTCAGAACACTCCCCATAGTATAGACGGTAAAATACACACAGAGAGCCAACGTCTCTCCGTAGACCGAGGGTGTCTAAATTGTCTGTGAGTGTGGGATCGTCGATAATACGAATTGCCCGGCGTTGAATGGAATCAAGAGGAAGGAGTTGGTATTGAGGTGCACCAGACTAGATATAAGAGCAGTACTCCATGTGGGGCCGGACTTGAGCTTTATATAACAAAAGTCTATGACCCGGAGTGAAGTACTGCCTCGCTCTATTGAGCACCCCAAGTTTTTTAGAAGCCATTTTGGCTTTACCTTCCAGATGACTCCGGAATTGGACCTCCTTCGTAATATCGACGCCAAGGATCCCAATACTCTTAGAAATGGTAAGAGAGGTGTCCCGAAACTTCGGTGCTATGTTAAATGGGGTCTTCTTAGCGGAAAACACGCAGACTTGTGTCTTAGTAGGGTTGAATTGAACTAGGTTTAGTTTACCCCATTCAGAGACCTGCTCCAGAGAGGTCTCAATGTCAGACACAAGTCTCTTTCTGTTCTCCTCCACCTGTGTTTGAGGGATATTTGCACGACCTGCATAATATGCATCACCCGTACTGTCGTCTGCATAGCAATGGATTATTATCATAAATAATAACAAAAAGATAACGTTACAAAACAATAACAATGATTGGAGACAGATTGGACTGCCCTTACCTCCGACATTGCACCGATAGACATGTTGCTGTAATGCCTGAGGTGAGAAGGTATTAGAATATAATATATTAATTTAATTATTGTAATTTAATTCAATTGTAATTTAATTCAATTGTAATTTAATTCAATTGTAATTTTATTCAATTGTAATTTTATTCAATTGTAATTTAATTCAATTGTAATTTAGTAAATAATTTTAATTTAATTGACAATTTGAATTAAAATGATTTTGTTTTTAAAAACATTATGGAATGCAATTTCTGAAATAAATAATTATTATTATTAATATTATTAATGACAATTTAACATTCAGATTAGAGACTACATCTTCTGTTGGAGATGTGGTCAGCCGCTATAACGTGGAGGGTGAGCCGGCAAGCGTATGGCAGTCCCCACGGCAACGGCACTATAAGAACGAGGGAGCGGATGGGAGGCTGATAAGTAACAGGCAAGTCCGTAAACGTTCTTTAATTAAATCATACGATGGAGTGGCAGGGAGCCTGGTTAATAACAGGCAAAGCCACAAGCGTATACCTATCCGATCATACGAAAGGGCGGAATAGCCTGGTTAATGACAGGCAAAGCCGCAATCGTACGCCTACTCGATCGTACCTCCGCAAGTATCCAATAAGCAGATCAAGAAGCAGAGAGCTGATAATAGGGCTGAATAATCAGTCGCGAAAGCAGACCTCCAATAAAGTAGAGATACTACATCAAGTTATATATAGCTATAGAAGACGAATGTATGAGCTGACCCATTAATTATTTGCATAAACATGTGTAAAATACATTAAATGGATATGTTATAAGAAGACCGACATGTTTACCATTACTGGTGTGCGAATTCATATAAGTTCAGAAGGCATGCAATTACCTAAATTTAAAAAATACAACAATTAAAATAAAAGGTAAAATAATGTTTTAGTATTTACAAAGAATCCATGTCCAAAAAAATACAATACTTCAGATTTTCAGATAATAATTTGTTAATACTTTTATAACATTTTTCGCATAAATATATTTTAAGCTTTTTCTTATCAAGTTTAACTCCTTACACTGTTTTGATATTATGTTAAAATCATTGGTACCATAACTAAGAATGGATTCTACTAAGCCATAATATGCTGTTAATAGTTCATCATTATCTACTTTTCTCGAAAGTCTAAATAAAGCATAACTTGAAGTACTAAGTCATTTGCAAAGATTTTCTATCTGTGGTTTCTAATTTAATCGCGAGTCGATTATTATGCCGAGAAAGCTGTTTGCACCAACACTATTTGCTATGCTGCCATGATATTCCAATTAAGTATGTCCAGTTTAGAACCGCGAGTTGTTTGAGAGAGTATACCTAGCTATGTGTGAATACAGTCCTAAGAACATTGAAGGTGTGAAATTAGTCGCAAATGAACAAGCATTGAGATCACACGTCTATTTCCTTTAAAATAATCCCCACAAGCAAAAGTCGACCTTATCACCCTAAACATTTGGTCCATAACGAACCGGATAATTGAGCCAGGCGACCCGACCGCGAGAACAAAAGGATCGGTAGCTACCTGCGGAGAGATAAGGAACCGGCCGGCGTAGTGCATTTTTTGCAATAACTTATTGAAGAGTTGATTATGACATTGAGTGCGAGTGTTAAAACTTTGTTGTTTTATGTGATTTACGGAACTTCTGTACGAGATTTTGAGAACTAAACTTTGAGTGAGTGAGTTGAGCAACAAAACTTTATACGTATTGTGTGATTTCGTATAGTATTCTGTGAGTTACTACGGAGATTAACTTAGGATACCTAAGTGACCTACGTTGCTTGTGAGGATTATCGAGTGAGCGAGTTATTACGTAACTTACACTATGGAGAAACTTGTAGCTATTCAAGAGGAGTCATTGAACAACTTGCGGAGGACAGAGAAAAACTTTAAGAAAACACCTAAAGAAAGACTTAAACGGCCTTACGTAGAAACTAAATTAGAAATGTTAGATGAGCAATATAAGGAGTTCAAACAAGGACATAAGGCGGTCATATCAGCATCTATGGAAAGAAGTGAAGCATATTTTAAGGAAGGTGTTTATGAGATTTTCGAGGAGTTGTACGTGCAATACAAAACGTTGCTGCGAGACACGTTGCAATCACTTGTACCCTCGGCGCCCGGCTCCGCGGCGGCTGGTGATAGTCAAAATATTATTAAACTACCACGTCTGAATTTGCCAATTTTTTCCGGAAAGTACCAAGAGTGGCAATCCTTTTATGATATGTTTTTATCCCTGATACATAATAATAAGAGTGTTACACCTGTACAAAAGCTTCATTATTTAAAGGGAAATCTTTCTGGAGAAGCACTCGAGTTGTTACGTAACTTTTCAACCACCGACGCTAATTATGAGGAGGCATGGAAATTAGTTCGGCGTTATAATAATAAGAGATACAATTGTAATGCTGTTTTGAGGAGTTTGTTTGCACCGAAGAAAATTAATACTGAGTCGGCCCAAGCCATTAAGCAGTTAGTGGACAACACATCGACATGTTTGAAGTCTTTAGAGAATATGGGTATTTCTACGAGTACATGGGATGCAATAGTTGTGTTTTTAGTGGTTTCCAAATTGGACTCTGATTCGGTGAAGTTGTGGGAACAGCATCTGAACATGATCGGCGATGAATTACCTACCTGGGACCAACTTCGTGAGTATTTGGAGTCTCGATTCAGAGCATTGGAGATGATTGATACTACTTTGACACGCCCATCACCACCAGTCAAAACTGTAGCGAAGGCTAAATCGTTTCATACATCAATTGCAAACAAACCGAAGGACAAAGATATCGAGTGTGCCAAGTGTCGTGAAAACCATTTCGTTTATCACTGCAAACAATTCGAGCTGATGACTCCGCGAGACAGACAAGACTTCGTGCAAAATAGTCGACTATGTTTTAATTGCCTGTCGCCCACACATACAGCAATTAAGGGTCGACAATCGAGTTGCAGAAAATGCGGGAGACGACATCATACGATGTTGCATTTTGAGAAAGAGGATCGAGGTACTAGCCAGGAGGTGGCAGCGGCACCGGCGAGCGAGACTGTGGCGCAGGCGACGTCAACTGGTATATCACGAGGTGACCCGCCAATTACTGTAGCATTTTCCAAAGGGCTTCAACCTGACAGCGTGCTGCTAGCGACCGCTAAAATTAAGGTAGTTAATAAATTTGGTTGTAAACAAATTATACGTAGTTTACTGGACCAAGGGTCCCAGGCTTCCTTTGTCTCTGAGGCCACTGTACAATTACTAGGTCTTAAACGCAAACCAGTAAGTGGTTGGGTGTCTGGACTAGGAGATGGTCGTATGAGCATAAAATACGCGGTTTCACTACGCGTTGAATCTTGTCATAATCCTAAGAGTACTATATTTGTAAATGCATATGTGTTACATTCTCTAACTTCTTTACTTCCAGCCTGCAAAATTAGTGTGCCTGAGTGGGCGGATATTGGAGACTTGCCTTTAGCTGATCCCTCATACACCACACCAGGTAAAATTGATATTCTTCTAGGAGCTGACGTTTATGGAGAAATATTGTTGGAGGGCGTAATGAAAAATCCTGAAAGAAGTTTAATTGCGCAGAATACCATTTTTGGATGGATTTTGTCAGGAAGAGCATCACGAGAGCAGGAGCAACAGAAGAAGGTAAAGGTAAAAAGCATGCATATACAAATAAGAGAAGATGAGTTGCTTAAAAGATTTTGGGAGATGGAGGATGAGCCTAATATGTTGCAAAAGGATATGACAAGAGAGGAGAAATTATGCGAGAAGTATTATGATGAGACTACTGTTAGGGATGATGATGGAAGGCTGGTAGTGAGATTACCATTTTCATCGGAGGATCCTCAGTGCCAATATGGCAACTCGAGAGATATATGCGTTAAGAGATTAGAGTTCATAGAGAGAAAATTAAATAAAAATCCTACACTGAGAGATGAGTACAACAAAGTGATGAGTGAGTATTTGAGTTTGAATCACATGAGACTAATTACTGAGAGTGAGCGAGAGAATTACAATGCCGTTTATCTACCACACCATGCAGTGGTTAGAGAGGATAAGGAGACTACGAAGGTTCGTGTAGTTTTTGATGCGTCGAGCAAGGACACAAACAATGTGTCACTAAATGATGACTTGCTGGTCGGACCGAAATTGCAGCAGGATCTTCGGCACATTCTAATGAGATGGAGAAAACACAAGATATGTATCGTCGCGGACATAGTTAAAATGTATAGGATGGTTCGCGTAGCTGATGAGGACACCGAATTTCAGAGAGTCGTGTGGAGATTTACTTCTGACGGATCAGAGCCTATACGAGACTACAAACTTTTGAGACTGACGTTCGGGACAGCTTGTGCGCCATATTTGGCCGTCAAGTCTTTACAAAGACTTGCAGAGTTGGAGCAACATAGGTACCCATTAGCGGCGAGGGTAACCAAAGAGGACTATTTTATGGACGATCTAATCAGCGGAGCAGAGGATGAAGCTTCAGCTTTAAGCATTTACGAGGAGATGACGGAGTTATTTAAGTCAGGTGGATTTGAACTTCAAAAATGGAACAGTAATTGTGAGAGTTTGTTAGAGAAAATGAGAGGTTTAAATGAGGAGAAGCGATCAGATCCTATTAAATTAAATAAATCAATTAAAATTCTTGGAGTGAATGGTGCAGGGAAACTGATAACTTTGAATATGTGTTAAATTTACCTGATTTCAAGAATCCCGTCACTAAGACGCAAGTCCTCTCTGATGTTGCAAAATTATACGACCCGTTAGGTTGGATCGCACCAGTAGTAGTTGTTGCTAAAATGTTCATTCAACGCTTGTGGCAGTCAGGTTTGCAGTGGGACGATTGTTTGACAGAGGAGTTGCTAAATCAGTGGCTAGCTTATAGGAGAAGCCTAATTGATTTAAAACAATTTACATTACCGAGATGGTTGAATGTCACACGAGGCTCCAAGACTGAACTGCACGTATTCTCAGATGCGTCGAGGTCAGCTTTTGCGGCGGCAGTGTATGCACGAGTTATAGACGAGTCAAATATAGTACACGTCCACCTTGTGACAGCCAAAACCAAAGTGGCGCCAGTTCAGAAAGAGATATCGATTCCGAGACTTGAATTGTCAGCGGCAGCTCTAGCAGCAAAGCTTATACTGGAGGTTTCACAGGTAATGGACATACCTAGAGAGGATTTACGCGGTTGGACGGACTCCACAGTCGTCTTGGCGTGGCTCAAAGGTGGTTCATCACGTTGGACTACTTTTGTGAGTAATAGAGTTTCCACCATTCTTAATATTATGGAGTTTGAGCAGTGGAGTCACGTACCTACAGAGTCAAATCCCGCGGACTGTGCTTCGCGAGGTGTGTCGCCTAAAGAGTTGATAGATCACCCACTGTGGCTAAGAGAGCCAGAGTGGCTTGCAGATAGTCACATAAATATTGAGACGAGAGTAGTAGATACACATGAAGAGGAGAGAGTACAGTCTTTTACTGTTTTTTCGGGTCCTGATGAAAATGAGTTCATTTGGTTAAAATTTTCATCTTTGACGAGATTGTTGAGAGTAATGTCATATTGCAGAAGAGTATTGAATTTTAAGGTTCCGAAAAATGATAGAGTTAACTTTTCAAAATATGTTACTGTCGAGGAAATGAATATGGCATTATTAGTTTGCATAAGACAAGTACAGGAGTTTGAGTTTCAAAAGGAGATAAAACAGTTAAAGGCTGTAGGTTGTGTAGCTAAAAAGAGTAAACTCCGTACTCTTTGCCCTTTTTTGGACGAAAGAGGGGTCTTAAGAGTATCTGGACGTATAACTCAATCGGACGCATGTTATGATACGCGACATCCAATAATTATGCCTGGTAAAAATCATTTTACCAAGCTGTTAATTGTCGATGCCCATTATCAAACGAAGCATGGCGGTCCACAAATCATGCTTAATTTTCTGAGAGCAAAGTACTGGATTTTAAGCAGTAAGGAACGAGTCAAGAAGGTTTACAGGGAGTGTGTCATTTGTGCAAGGTACTCGACCAGAAAGAGTATTCCATTGATGGGCTTATTGCCGGAGGCGAGATTGAAACCGAGTAAACCATTCAAATCCACTGGATTGGATTTTTGCGGTCCTATACAGTTAAGATTTTCACCTGGTCGAGGAGCAAAATCATATAAGGGCTACATCTGTGTGTTCGTGTGTATGGTAACCCGAGCAGTCCACTTAGAGGCAGTGTCGGACTTGACCTCAAAGGGATTCATTGCAGCGTTCAGACGTTTCACTGCTCGCAGAGGTCATTGTCAAGATCTGTACAGTGACAATGGCACTAATTTTGTAGGTGCGGAGAGAGAGATTAGAGAGATGTTTCACAGTGCTAAGTCACAATTACCTGAGGAGATAGCGGCTCAGCTTACGCTGGAAAGGACGACTTGGCATTTCCAGCCACCCCATAGCCCTAATTTCGGAGGTCTGTGGGAGGCATGCGTGCGTAGCACTAAAGGCCATCTGCGAAAAGTTGTTGGTAATAGCACTCTTACATATGAGGAGATGGCGACGGTTCTAGCGCAAGTGGAAGCGTGTTTAAATTCGCGTCCTATTAGTTTACTAAGCGACGATCCAAACGATCCTTTACCCCTGACACCAGGCCACTTCTTGGTAGGCGAGCCATTGTTAAATATCGCAAATGAGGATTATACTAAGTATAATGTTGTTGGTTTGGAGAGATGGCGCTCAACGCAAAAAATTGTATCTGACTTCTGGAATAGGTGGTACAAAGAATATTTGGTTAACCTTAATCAAAGATATAAGTGGAACAAAAATTGTACTGAATTGGAGATAGGAGATATTGTGTTATTAAAGGAAGACAATATTCCTCCTGCTAAATGGATTTTAGGTAGGATTGTCGAAAAATATCCTGGTCCTGATAAGATTACACGAGTTGTTTCTGTTAAATGTAAATCAGGCATTTTAAAGCGTCTAGTGAGTAAACTTTGTGTCATAACAAAGTGAATCATTAAGTCTTGATTAAAATTATTTTGTTAAGAAATTCTATTAAAATTATTGTTTCGAGCATAAGTTTTTCTGAGCATGAGTAGATTTATATAACTTAGTATATTTTTATTCTTAAGAGAGTAAATTATATTGTTGAGTAGATGTAAGAGTTTACTGAGCTTTATGCTATAAGTTTGTTTTAGTTTGTGTCTTCGAGTCTAATATGTCACGGTGGGCGGCTATTCTAATTTAGGTACTTAAGTCGTCCACGTCTTTGTTGATTTGCTGAGAATTTATTTTCAGTTTCTTGTTTACATTTTTTTGCTATAATAATTTTCTTTTATAGTTAAGTGAGATAATTGCTTTTGAGTGTTAATAGGTTACTAAGTGTTTGTTTACACTAGAAATTTATTTTCTTTGAGATTGTTATAAAGAACTAGGGTTCTTGGTGGGCGGAATGTCCAGTTTAGAACCGCGAGTTGTATGAGAGAGTATACCTAGCTATGTGTGAATACAGTCCTAAGAACATTGAAGGTGTGAAATTAGTCGCAAATGAACAAGCATTGAGATCACACGTCTATTTCCTTTAAAATAATCCCCACAAGCAAAAGTCGACCTTATCACCTTGAACAAAGTAATTAAGTATTCTAATAAGGTCTTTGGCTGAAATGCATTATATTTGTTTTATCAAGATTTATTTTAAGTTATTATTATCTAACCACGTAATTATTAATGCCAATGTTGAATTTATATTAAAATTGTACGAATTGTTGTCAGTGGATTTAATAGTGACTGTGCTATCATCGGCAAATAATGTCATGCTATGTTCTATATTATTGGGAAGGTCATTTATATCAATTATAAAAAGAAGAGGACCTAAATACTCCCCTGTGGAATACCATAGCGTTCGTCAGACGTGTATCTTTTTTTCTGTTTAAGAGTAAACATCCAGTTAGGTTATTTTTGTGATTTGACAACGATCTGATAAATAAGATTTGACCAATTGTAATACGTTACCTCAATGCCATATACTTCAAGCTTGTCTAATAGTATATTATGATGCACATAATCAAATGCTTGCGTCATATCGCAATAGACGGCACAAACACGTTTTTTTTTGTCCACTTCATTTAAAATATTTTTCAATAACTTAATAAAAAAAATAACTAAGAGCAATTGGTCTAAAATGTAACTCTCTATTGTTTTTGTTAAATGAAGGTTTATAACAAGATATTTGCAGATCTTATGGAAAGACGCCAGATTCTATACAAAGATTTATAATATGACTAAGATGACTGCATATATATATAGTTATTTACTGCTTTAATTATTTAAGTTTAAATGCCATCGTTACCAACACTTTCAGTGTTGTTTTATATTTTTTGTCATTATCATTTAAATATCTTATGGTATACTAGGGGGCATAAACATAGATTGTAAACTACGTGTAATATTTGAGCTAATACTTAATCCTTAGTTCAGGAAGGGTTTAATTTCATATACAAAGTAGTCAATAAATGCCTATGCTATTTTGATTGGATCTGTTATGTAATCATTATCAATTTTAAGACGAGTTATCGGTTCGCTATGTAAATGTGTTATTATTTACCATTTGCCATGTTGTTTTAAATTTATTATTTGAAGTTTTTGTTTTATAATTATGACTTAATTTTAATATTTAATATTTAAAAAAACAGTTTTAAATATCTATGATATTTAATTTTATGTGATTTAGATGGGTTTATTCTACATTTCCAAAGAAGTATTTTATGATTAACTTTTATTACAAGTTCTTTTTGAGGGAAAAAGAAATCATAAAACATTTTAAACAAATTTATAAAATTATTGAAAGCTATGTTAGGGTCCTCAGTGTCGTAAATTTCAGAAAACTAAGTTTTTTTTAAAACTCGATCACTCCATCAGAATTACTATTTGAGTTCAAAATCAACAGTGGCCCTGAAAAAATGTCCTTAGTGAAGTAATAGATGATACTATAGGGACACGCCATTAGATAATTTAGATCAGGTTCGTAAAGAAGCATGCAAACGCATTGCAGGACAAATAAACTAAAGATAAAACTAGATTTGACTTGAAGCGGTTCAAGGTTGGTTATAACTGCGGCAATCTGGTGAACCTAAAACGAGAAATAACATGTCATGGTAAATAAAATAAAAAAACTAGCTGTTAAATTTCAAGGCCTTTATCGGATCGCTAAAGTTTTACCTAATGACCGCTATTTAGTAGAGGATACACCATTGACTCGCAAGCGTAGCCTACGTCGGTATGAAAATGTAGCGGTAGATAATCTGAAACTTTGGCCTATATTTAATAGAGATATCGTTACATCAGAATCTGATGCCGATGATTGTTCAGATAATTAATTTTATGAGAATTTAAGATAATTGTAATTTGAATTCGATAACATTTTAAGTGCCTGGTAAATTCTATATTTTATAAACTAGTACCCCTGTTATTATTAGTATGTCATGTGAATCAAAATACTGCGCTTGATCACGAAATTGAAACACCTATTAGATAGATAGATAGATAGATAGATAAAGTATTTATTTGTTCTCTGTTACACACAAGTTACATGCAAATACATAAGAGATTTAACAATTTTATGAAATGGATGGCTAACATGTCACTTCTGTGCCACAGTGATACAAAAGGGCTACAGCTCAGCCATAGTGTTACCCTAATCGAGTAACAGCTGATTTTCAGCTGGCACCCCATGTGCCACGAACGAGATCAGGCTTAACAGTACTTATTGCTTAACTTTAAATTAACTTATGCATTAATTTTAAAACATGTAATAACATAATATGACAACCATCTGACAAACATTTCACATAAAATATATTATAATAAACAAAAAATAAAACAGAATTCCTAGTTAGATAAAACAGTGCAATTATAAGTTTTACAAAGGCAGGATATATATAGTGTTAGTTTTACTTACAAAATAATATAATGGCAGGCATAAATTATGAAAATTTAGAAATCTCTATATGTTAATGGAGTACAAGTGACTGATGCGGCGAGCAAAGAGCTGATTAATGCTAGGTTCTTGCGTCTCAAGAAGATATGATTTATATTTTTTCTTAAATGTGTATTTGCTTTTGATACTTCTTATGGGTGGTGGTATGTTATTCCAGCACTTTGCTGCCGCATATCGAAAACTACCCGTGAACGCTACAGTCCTATGTCTCGGTATGGATATCACTGGGCGTAATGCCCTGGCATGGCGCTGTGACATAAACATAAGCTTCTCGTATAAATATTGTGGTGTTCTCAGTTTTATTAAGTCAAACAACAAACTTGCGAGGTGTAACTGCCTACGTGCTTCCATTTTTAGTAAGGAGGCTCTTTTTAGGTATGGCGTGATATGACTTCGTGGGGGAATATTGTAACAAAAACGAAGACACGCGTTTTGCACCCTTTGTACAATGAGTTTTGTTTTACACAGAAGCCGTGGCCCATAAACAAGATCTCCATAATTCAGTTTTGAAAGTATCTGGGCTTCACAAATAGTTAGGCGCGACGCTTCAGAGAGATAATTGCGAATTTTATAGAGCAGACTCAAACGATAAAAACTGTTTTTTACCAGTCCCAAAAGGTGGGATTCAAACCTCAGTTGTCCGTCAATCAAAATACCCAGATTCTTAGCTTCTTTTACTTGTTCAATTGGTTTGTTATCAATATTTACAGTTAGATTAAAATTTGACATCTGATTGATTTGCCATTTAGAACCCATTAAAATATATTTAGATTTTGAAGGATTTAGGAGCAATTCATTTCGCTGAGCCCAGTACACAATTCTGTCCAGATCTTCATTCAAAAGTTGAGTAGCATGCGAGATTTCATTTGGTACTGAAGAGATGTAAATTTGCACATCGTCTGCATAACAGTGAAACTTACAGTTCTTGATAGCCGATGTCAAATCAGCAGTGTATATAATGAATAGCAGTGGCCCCAATATTGAACCCTGCGGTACACCGCGATGAATTGGCAGAAGATCAGACACCACTAGATTTCCATCACTTTCTAATAGTTGCACTGATTGACAGCGGTCAGTGAGATAGCTCTCAAACCACGCTAACGAATGTGGGCTAAGGCCATAATAAGATAGTTTTGCAAGTAAGAGATTTAAATTCAAAAGATCGAAGGCACGTGAAAAATCTAAAAGCGTTAATATCGTTCCTCGACCTTTGTCCTGTTCAGCCAAAATATTATCGACCACATCAAGTAATGCAGTTACAGTACCACGTCCTTTTCTAAACCCAGACTGCAGTAAAGGTAGGATGTTATTTTTCTCGATATAATTAATCAGTTGAGCGCTTACCGCTTTCTCCAATATTTTAGAAAGAAACGGTAGAATACTAATCGGTCTAAGGTCCGAGAGCTCAATAGGATTAGAAACCTTTGCCAATGGAGTTACTATTGCCTCTTTCCAACACCTTGGTACACATCCTGTTGTAATTGACGCATTGATAATTGTTGTGATCACATCCAAGGTAGTTGGAAGAGTTAAAAGAATCATGTCTTTACTAAGACCGTCGACTCCTGTAGCATTGGTCTTAATTGATAATATGTATTTAGCAATATCCGAGCTACTAACAGGTTTCAGTTCAAATGTTTTAGAAGTGTGTTTATTATTATCAAAAAATGATGTATCCACAGAACTAACCCCGATACCATCAGGAAGTTTCAGGAAATGGTCATTAATTTTGCTTGGATCATTATAATGACAGGGTAATGACCGCTCCTTATTCTGGTTAGGCAAGATTTTTCCTTTGAGATTTTTCCAAAAGTTTTTGCTGTCATGAACATGTGAATTCACTAAATTATCAATATAAGCACGCTTCTCACTATATATACAAGTCTCTACCATCTTTTTCAACTCCTTATAATATTGTCTGTCTGACTCCGACTGTGTTTTGCGATATTTTTCGTGGGCTTGGTTACGCTCCTCGATCATGCGTTTACAGACATCGGTAATCCAGGGCAATGAGCCATACTTTAAAGCAACTTTCTTCAATGGTGCATGTTTATTATAAAGCTCTATTATCATTTGATTGAAATTATCAAGCATTTGGTCGACTTTGGAATGTTCAGTAACCTGTTTCCAGTTAATTGAAGTTAAATCCTGATTAAAATAATCCATATTTATTTGATCTAGAGTTCTATAGGTGAAATACCTTGGAGGCATTTTACTCTTCCTTAGCGATAATGTAATGTTAATCATCGAATGTCCATAACGGCCTGTAATGTTGTTGACCATAACATCACGAAAAGGCGCATTAGTGCATACTACATCGATCAGTTTGGCTGAATGCGACGTGAAGTGAGTAGGTTCGGACACTACTTGGTTTAAACTCATATAGTCAAAGAACTGATTAAGTTTTTTAGTACTATTGTCAGAAGGGACTAAAAGATTTATATTAAAGTCACCTAGTAGAACAACAAAGTCATGCTCAGAAAGATGATTAAGAGAGTCAGTAAGTGAATCAATAAATATATCCTCATTCACCCATTCTGGCTTGTAGGCTGTACCCACCAACAGCTTATACCCATTTACGCGTGTCGAGAGCCACATTTGTTCGATAAGGTCATTTGGTCGAGAAAGATATCGGACATGCACGTCTTTCTTTATATAAAATCCGAGTCCACCACCGCGCCCCCCAAGCATATGAGGTGGTCGTGGAGTGGCACGAAACCTGTAGCCTGGCACAACGGGCGCACGTTCAAGTTGCTTATCATTAAGCCAAGTTTCGTTAATTGCCACAATGTCAGCGCTAAAACGATCCATTGCAATCAGAAAATCGTCGTGACCTGTGTTAACCCTCTGCAACTGACGTAGTAGTCCCACAGACACCACGAAGTAGATAATCTTCCCCCAAAACTTTATTTCTTGATTTTCGATTCCCGCGTTTCTAGTACCTTCCTAACTTGCGCCGCGGCACCCGTCAGCCTGGCGGCAGTGGTTGCAGAATCCACACGTGAGTGCGTAGGTGCTGCAGTGTCCACCACTCTACCACATCAGTATTACCGTAAGTATCTGTCAGACTACCACATCAGTAAATTTGTTAAATTACCATAGTGTCTTACAGAGTACGATGTCAGTATAATTGTTTGTTTGCTATAGTTTTTACATAATTTTTGCACATATTTCATATAAAACACAATGGACAGACCTTCCAAATCAAAAAGAACATTAGCTGGAAAATTTGCTCCTACAACAAGCGACCAGCAAGCGATTTGGACGATAATTCGGCGGACCCTAATTTTGAACCGGAGACGGTGCACTTTGAAAAGGATATGATTTCATTGGGGGCAGAAGAAAACGAGAGCATGAGGGGATTGATGGCAAAATAACCAAGAGGTACTGGAAGAATGCACTCAACCATCTAACGTAGGTGTGTTCAAAGGTAAAAATGGGTTTAGGTTTATGGAATACTCAAGAGGGTCCTAGGACATCTAGAACTTTATCTCATAATATTGTAAGAATACCACGTCGTCGAGAAAATACTTCTCAGTTTGAGGGCTAAAAAAATATAAAAACGCGCGCCTGCAATGACGCTTTGTCGAGTTCTGAGAAATGATTTGCCTCCCCTACCTCCGTAAATTGTAACTGCAACGTTACAATTTTCGGTTACAATTTTCCAACGGGGGGACGAAGGCTATGTTCTATTTGCCCAAGTAAATTAAAACGGCAAACAAAATATAACTGTTGTGATTGTTCAACCTATTTGTCTGCAATGCTCGAAACGTATTTGTGAAATTTGTCAACAAAAATTGTAACACTTTGAGACTGTGTTATTTTAGATCTCACGGTTAAATTTCAAGAATTTCTTGTTTAATATGTTTATTATTAATAGTTTATTAAAAAAAAAAAAAAATTAATGGTAAAAAGATTGTTAGATTTTTTTTAGTTTTAGTTTTTGAGAAGAGGACTGAAATTTATGTTCATAGAGTGCCATATGCAATAAAGGTTGTAATTTTGTATAAATGACTTTTATTTTGCTTTTTATTAATTTACTATATTGTTTAGTACATACATTTTACCTAGAGACATATAAAATAGGTTTAAATGACAAATTGTAATAACTACTTTAGTGAGAAAAGGTGTCTGCTAGTCTACCACGTCAGCAAAATTGAGAAAATTATACCACGTCAGTTGCAGAGGGTTAAGTGAACCCGCATTAAATAGACCTAACTTGAAGAGTTTTAATTTATTACCAATAATAAATATTCATAAATGATATGGTATTAGGAAATATATAATTATGAGTTTTGGGAACACTGAGTTTTTTAATTTTATATA
This sequence comes from Elegia similella, assembly GCA_947532085.1. Classification (NCBI taxonomy): domain Eukaryota; kingdom Metazoa; phylum Arthropoda; class Insecta; order Lepidoptera; family Pyralidae; genus Elegia; species Elegia similella. Next base: position 199,618 of record OX383936.1, read on the forward strand.
AGTTGATATAAACGTTTACTTGCTTATTTCTATCATATACTATTATAATTATCTGATTACAAATAAAGTTAAAATGTTTATTAAAAAAATAATTAACATGTAGCAATAATTCACACACATGACAGCCAGACGTAATACCTAACATTCTAATGGCTAGACTAAAATAATAGAGCCCTACGAGAGCATATTTTTTTTCTATATACATCGCAGGAATTTCTCTGACAATAACCTCAAAGCAGAGGCATAATGACAAAACTAGAACACAAATAGAATGGGTTACATTTAAAAATCTACAAAAATAAACAGTAGGGCGAAAAATACCATTTTTACTATAGCCAGTTAAAAATTTACTTAAAATAGCCATGAATAAGTTACTAAGACACTTTTGGACCAACGACATCGGACTCAAAAACTCTAACCAAATCACTTGAATTTCGAATGCGTTGTTTAGGGGAGTCCAAACCTGAGTGACGCCGTACATATATTTTTCCATCTTTTGTCCAGACGAAGCGCCAGTTTTGAGAATTGCCCAGCTCCCGCGCCCGCCTGAATAGCAGACGGTTTACCTTGGTCAACCTTTCATTGATGTAGAACCTGCGGTAGGGTGCGGGAAGGCCGGTCCCCTCGGTGGTGGCACCGCGGCGAACGCGTGCTGACTGCAGTAGTTGGTCTCTGAGTGTGCGGCGTACGACGCGTAAAACTATAGGACGCGGTCGTAGTGTCCTACTCTCGCCGTCAGGTAGTTCCGTAGACCGACCAACACGAGTAGCACTCACAATATCCTGAACTGCTAGGTCAACACCAAGTTTGTCAGCCAAGGTGGTAACAATGTGGAATACGCTTTCACCCTTTTCCTCGGGAATATTAGAGATTTCGACATCATTTCCCAAGAGTTCCTGATCTCGGTCATTTAGGTCTTCCTTTAATTGATCAATCGTCTTTTGTGACGATTCACTGTTAGACTTGAGTTCAAGCACTTGACCTTCCAAGTTGTCCACTCTTTGCTTTAGCTGGTCGCATCTCAAATCGCTGTCCTCTAGCCGTTTTGTGAGTTTTACCACAACTTCGTTGAAAATCTCCAGTTGTACTCGTGTGGCTTTCCACTCCTCCCTCCATTGTCGAGCTTCGAGCAAAAATGACTGCAAATCGGTCATCTCCACAGTATCATTCAATACACTGCTATCGTCTAAGTTTTGGGTTAGATTGCAGGCTGCTGCGCCTCTATTCAAATTAACTCCGGCAGTGGCGCCGCGGACAGGAGTATTAGTGTTGTCTGATCTAGGAATCTTACTAATACAACCGACACATTTCCATGCCTTTCTATGTTCCCCCGTCAAGGTGTTGTAATAGCGCTGCTCTGATACGTTCGCGCATATAAGGTCATAAGACTCCTTACATAAAGCACATATCAAAGAAATATTGTCCGTAATTTCTGTGTGACACCCGGCGCACACCTCTTTATTGCTAGCCATGACAAAAATCGTATAAAAAAAAAAATGACAAAAAGAAAAAGTTCAAAAATGAAAGATGTGACTATTTTGCTGTCACTGAGATTCGAACTCTAGCCGTTCGGATGGAAGCTGCGCGTGTACAGCGTTGCGCCAGGTAGTTAATTGCGAAGTACAGCGAAATTGTGCGTCAATTGTACGGCTGTCGATAAAGCTGAGCCGAGTTGGGCGGAGTCAGGATGAATGACTCATTTAGACATGACACACTGCACTGTTCACAATGACGATGCCGGTTTTGATCATTTAAATCAAAGAATTTCACTGTTTTTAGTTGTAACACAATATTCACACTTACACAAATTGAAAGTTTATGCAATAAGGATTGTTTTGAAATATAGAAACAATTTAAACTATCACTATTCATGCAGTAAATGAATTAAATATGCGGAGCAAACAAATAAGCGGGTTGACAAGATCTCGTTCGTCGCGCCACCTATTAGTACCTTCATTAACCTTTTGGGCGCCATTGACCTTTTTTTTCTTACTTTAGTTGCAAAACAGTCGCGTGACTGAGACGCAATTGACAACTAAAGTTATTACAATTTGTATTAGCCTGGCGTCAGGCGTGAAGTAACGTAAACAAGCGCTGGTGTGCAAAAGGTTATTGTGTATTCTATTACTTTAAAATATTTGTTCAAGATAGGCAGTGCTTAAGTGTGTAAAGCTTCATATAGCGGAGGGACCCGCTATTGCAGGATGGCCGAGCTGTTAGCGATTTATATGAAAACCCAGTATAAATAAACGTATTTTTGCGTATCTAAAGTATTATTTAAAATAGTAACACTTATATCTCAAAAACAGCAACAATGGCAACACTGGTTGTATCGAGTGTAATTATTGTTGGTACCCACCACTCCATTTTAGCAAGACGTCATGGAGTGGCGGGGACGATCGCTCTTGTGTGGTTAGATCGACGACTCGGGCATTCTGTTTGGCGCAGCTGTAACGTTAAGACGTAATTAACCTTTACTTGTTGTGAAGTATTGTTTTAAATAGTTTTCCGTAAAGTGTGGAGATTGTATATTTAAGGTAAGATGTATTTAACTAATTTCGATATTCTGTAAAATGAGTGATTTCAAAATAAAATATTTAATCATTAACGGAGTTCATTACACCAACATATACCAGCCGTCAGTGATAAAACTTAGCATGCACTAAATTCTAATGGTAAAAGCTCAAAAAATCGTCCCTTTTTTATATATCCTTACATTTACCAACTCATGTCGGTAAATCCTAAGATTTACTATTAAAACCTAAGATTTACCTAAATACGGGCTTTTACAGTAATATGTTTATCTTATAAATATTCGTCAAGAGTGTAGTAGCTTTTTTTAATCCACACTTCCTTAATATGTTCTAGAAACTTTGATTGACAAAACTAGCGCTGATTATTCAGTGATTGTTATTTTTACAATGAATATTGATTATTTTGACTCTAATTATGTGTTTTATTTTCTATTCTACTAGAAATTATTATTGAAATATATTTATACTACCTACGGAAATGCCCAAATTTTATTGGAGCTTTGATTCTTTCAAGTGACATAATATTTGTGGCTATTCGGACTTTTACCATTAGGATGTAAATCTTAGGTTTTACTCGAAAATCAAAGGATTTACCGTAGTTCGGGGTTTTACAGTAACATATACATTAAAATAGATAATAATCATTAAATAAATCAATAAATTAAAATAAAGAACTATACTTATTCTGACTATTTAAAAGGAATCTTTATATTATGACAATTCAATAAAAAAAATAATTAATTTCTTTGACATTTGACCTCGGAAGTGGGCCGATCGGTCCGCATAACAATAGAAAATCCAATATAAAGAAATATAGGTACTATTACTTAAAAATATATAAGTTCTTTAAGACCCACATCGATTTCTCAAGAAAATACTACACTGAATTGCAATGAAAAGTAGTTTTAAATTTGTTTTTTTTTTTTAGTTAAAACAGTTTTAATTAAAACTGTTTTAAACATGTGTTTTAAAACCACTTGTTTGATTCACGCCCCTTTAATCTGCCACCCGGGGCTACATACAAGTACTAACTATATTAATCGTTAACTTGAAATTGACAGCTAGCTGTTTAAAAAACCGTGCTGTTGAAATGTTGAACGTCTAGTTACGCAATCCATAAATTCAAAACAAAATTCAGATAATGTTACATATAAAAAAACCGACTTCAAACAAACTATTGTGATGACAAACTTGAAAGCATTCTCTTCCAAATAAAAATATAATAATTTTAAATCGGTTTACAAATAACAAAGTTTTGGGATAACCAACATTAAAAAAAGCCGGCCTATTGCGAGTCGGACTCGCGCACTTAGGGATAAATACGGCAAAAATCATATCTGTTGTACGTAAAAGATTTGTTTTATATTAATTTAATTATATATTTTTTAAAGTGAATAATATAACTAATAATTCTGTGAACGTTTCGAGCGTTTACCTGTTGCACGTTTGTTTTATAAAAGCCTTTAAATATTTATTTTATTATATATTTTAGTATTTGTTGTTATAGCGGCAACAGAAATACATAATCTGTGAAAATCTCAACTCTCTAGCTATCAGGGTTCATGAGATACAGTCCGGTGACCGACGGATAGACAGACAGACTAACAGCGGAACCATATTAATAGGGTCCCGTTTTTACCCTTTGGGTACGGAACCCTGAAAACCGGCCAAGTGCGATTCGGACTCGCGGACGAAAGTTTCCGTACCATTATCTATAAAAACCACGGAATATAAAACACAAGAGGAATGAGCATAGCATATATTTTTATTGAAAACCGCTGTCGCCAAACTCACACAATAACATTTTACGCACACTGAAATTTAACGAATTAGAAAGCTAATAATTTCTTGGAATCACAAAGAAATAACAATCAGTTTGCATTACAAAAAAATAACCTTATTTTCTGCGCCATAAAGTAGAATTAAGCAATAACACTTTGTGGTTTTTATGACAGCGTACATATGCTACGTCGGCTGATTTTAATGTGCTTTTAACGATCTCAGACTACTGTGTTCAGCTATTCGCCGTAAGATGTCATACTTAAAAGTCGTACACAATTTTACACCCTGTTCACTAAGATTTAAGGTTTGAATTTGAACTCCCTTATTTGTTCTTCTAGAATGTTTTATCAATAATGTCCTTGTTACTCAAATAGGGATTGGGTTCATATCTTTTTGCTAATGACGCTAGGAAATCGATCGATTCATTGTAATTCAATAATTATTGTTAGTCGCATTCGCCATCTTGGTTTCTAAAAATGACCTCACTGTTGTGATCTGTACCGACCGACTGCAGTCGACCTCCGTGGCGCAGTAGTTAACATGCCAGCCTGCGACACGAGTGGTCCCGGGTTCTTACCCCGGTCAGGTCAAGATGGAAAATGATATTTTTCAGATTTGACGTGGGTCTTGGATTTTTATCTATATTATGTATCCTTACTAATATTATAAATGCGAAAGGGAGTTTATTTGTTACGTAAAAAGTACTATTCCCGAGGGATCGACATTGACGCGCGGGCGGAACCGCGGGCGAAAGCTAGTAATGCTTAATTCAATATTTAGTAAAAAAAAAAAGTAATATTATAAATGCGAAAGTGAGTTTGTTTGTTTGCTTATTTGTTTGTTTGTTACGCTTTTACGCCGTAACTACTGAACCGATCATCATGAAACTTTGCGTACAAGTTCTCTGGAGTGCGGAGAAGGACATAAGCTACCTTTTATTCCGGGAAAAACGTACTATTTCCGAGGGATCGACATTGACGCGGGCGAAGCCGCGGGCGAAAGCTGGTACATTAATAATGTCAACTATATTAAAGTTTAATTATCCAGTAAAAATTAATCCTTTTACAAATCGATATTCGATGATATCACAACCCTAGTAAATAGAATGGCTTACTTCGCCTTGTGTCGTAATTTCTGATTCTACCACTCGCCACTAGATGGCGTACGTGGTAGAGGCATCATACAATTTTAGACTTTATCTCAATAGACATACGTGTAATTTTTTATTTACTCTAATATTTATTTTTCAATTAAATAGACAGAGGTAATTGCTAAAACAAATTTATGAAATATAGAGTAAATAGCGACTTATTGATGACTACTATTGTTTTTGCACTCAAGAATAAAGGTTTTTTTAAGAAACACGCAAAGTAACACACCGGCAGCCACACGTCGCGTCACGCCAGCAACAACAGAGCAGTTGAGCCTGGTTAAGACTCGCTGTGCTTAACTGTGGCACGCGGGCCACGCCTACACGTACCTTCCTCTTAGGTTTATTATTCCGTGATAAAAACGGCAAAAAAATCATGTCTGTTGCCTCCTTATAACTGATAACCACCTTAATATTAATTTTAGGGGAATATTTAACCTGGCGAATAAAAAAATACTTAGCGACTGATGATGATATACTCTATTAATAATTTGAGCGAAAAGAAGTTGGATTGGCGAAAATTAACAAAACTGGTGACGAACGTTGATCAACAAAAAAAATCAAACGAGCTTCTAAAAGTGAGCTGCGAATAATCCAAATCGAATATTAAAATATTAGGCGTGCGAAAGAATTACTGAGTGAGCGACTAGAAAGAAATTCATACTGGGCGACTTCAATATTAAATTAGAGACGATTTTTTTAATCCGAGGTTTTACACAACGAACTACTAAAAAGTAGACTTTTAGCACCGTTTTGTAAGCTGCTTTATTAATGACTAGCTTTCGCCCGCGGCTCCGCCCGCGTCAATGTCGATCCCTCGGGAATAGTACTTTTTCCCGGGATAAAAGGTAGCCTATGTCCTTCTCCGTACTCCAGAGAACTTGTATGCAAAATTTCATGATGATCGGTTCAGTAGTTACGGCGTGAAAGCGTAACAAACAAACAAACAAACTCACTTTCGCATTTATAATATTAGTAAAAAAGTAAAAATAAAAATAGTAAAATTAAAAGTAAAATAAAAAGTAATAATAAGGAAGTAAGGATAAGGATTATTGGTTGTTGAAATTCTTTTTGGGGTCTTTTGTTTTCTATTATGATATGATGTTTTAATGAAAACTGTCTGATTCTGAATTGTTGAAAAATTTCTGAACTGAAAGTATATCATTGGGTCATATATAGATGATTCCGTGCTTCGGAAGGCACGTTAAGCTGTGGGCTCCAAACGCCATCCAGCATTTGTTTAAACCTATCCTAGGATTAGTTCTGTTCTACCCTTTGGGTTGCGGAGGTCAGACGGCAGTCGCTCACTCTGTATAAAGACCAGTAACCTCGTCAAATCATAGGATAGGTAAGCGGATCCCGGGGTCTGAAGCGTTACCGCTGAGAATGTAACCGGGAATACGCTCGGGTGATGGTGGTGATGCTTAGTTACTACTTGCCTGTAATAGTTATTTTATAACCACATTTTCAAAATTAGAGCCGATGTCCTCTGCTCAACATAGTATTTTCCCGTGTGGTTTTCCTATTTGAAATATTTAATTTTATATGTATAAAGTGTAGCTCACTATAAATAAACGATTTGCCAAATATTTAATAAAATGCAGGACTTAAGGTTGTCACTCAAACAATTATTCGGTCGCTGAAATATTATAGTGTGGCTAGTTTTTAATCTTTGTAAATTGCTGTTTTGTGGATTTTTTGTCGATCGCAGCTAGTCGCTCACTCATTATTTTTGTAACCCAGGTTAGTATTTTTTGACATTTAAAATTTCTTTTTACAGTCACTGTCTTAAATACTACCCTTAATTTTATTTCAATTGAATTATTTATTTTTAAAGTGATTAAGGTAAATGTACCAGTAGTTGATACTATAGTGGGAAAAATACACATTTTCTTTAATAACAATATATTTATTTCAGTTAGAATTTTCAAAGTGAGTAAAAAATATAATCAGTCTTTTATTTCTCTTACATTGAACTTCATCATCAGGTCCTTTTTAGTCTCCACTACAGGAGCATGACCCTCTCTGTACTACTAGGGCCATACTTGGCCAGAGCAGCCAGAGGACTTAAGTAAAGAAAATCAGTGTTGTTTATTTTAATATAGATTTTTGTCGAGAGGACTAAAATTGTACCAGTAATTGATGGGCAAATTTTCAATTGTCCCAGTAATTGACTATGACTTTTCAAGCCAGTGACCTAGTACTTGATAAGTACGCACTTGACAAAAAAATACAATAAACTTAAAAAAAATAGCAATTGTGCAAATTTCACAAAACTTCTTAAAATTACGTAAAATCAACATTTAAAAACCGGCCAAGTGCAAGTCGAACTCGCGCACGAATGGCAAAAAAATCATGTCTGTTGTATGGGAGCCCCCTTTATTATTTATTTTATTGTTATTTGATTCTTTCTTTTTAAAGTGAATATATAACTAAACATTCTGTAAATATTTCAATCATATACCTGTTGCCGTTTTCAATATCGAGTAAAAACAAGCAAAAATCAAGTTTTTTGTATGTGAGCCCCCTTAAATATTTATTTTATTATGTTTTTTAGTATTTGGTGTTATACGGCAGCAGAAATACATCATCTGTGAAAATTAATCGAGAGGCGGTTCCGAAGAACACTGACACCAGGGTGTACATGGTCGATTGGCCGTGACACCTACTCTAAATGATGATGATGAATGAGATACAGCCTGGTGACACACGGACAGACAGACAGACATACAGACAGACAGACAGACGGAACCCTAAAAAAATAAGTACAGCTTAACATCTTGAAATGTCTTAATAATCAGAAAAATATTAAAATTTTCAGAATCATCGCTATTGAGATTAACTGTCTGTCCTACCACCAGAGGCTTCCGTCCGCTGCATTGTAGCACATTCAGATTCGCTACTTGAATCAAACCATATTTTTTCATTAGTAATTTTTTTTCTTTCAGTTTCTTTGCGCGGCGTTTATCTTTTTTTGCTTTTGTTAGCTTCTTCTTATTCTTTCTTCAGCTATTTTCTGCTTCTGTTCAAGGTGTGCAAGCTTTTTTCTCTTTTTATTTTCATGGTACTCTTGCCACTTATTTGATGTGTCTTCTGGGGGATTTTCTCAGTATTCCACTTCTTTTAGTTGTTTTCCTTTTCTTTCACCCAAAATAAAGAATTTTAAATGGTGTGGTAACAATATTTTATCAATTAAATAAGTACCTGCACAAAAAAAAGACAATTTTACTTCTGTACTAGTATTTGATATTTTATGTTCCAGTAATTGATACCCCCTATCAACGACTAGGTAGAAGTCACTTAGAAAAGCTATATTTGAAACTGAGATAGTTCAACCTTAAGCTTATTGTAATAGTATAAAAAATCGATCGAATCGAGCAAATGAGAATTTACCTAGTAGATGATAGTTGTATCAAGTAGAAATCAGATGATTTTTGTCCTAGTATTTGATACCCTTGTATTTTATTTAATATTTATAAAACTGTTATAAAAAGAAAACATTTATATAATATAGACAATCCCAAATAGTATAATATAAATACTTACCAGTTCGAAACAAGTAAGGTCCTTATCAAATTCGTCAACATACACATTGAGAACCAACGCGTAATGACACTATTGTGAACAAAATGAAAATGTTAATGTTTGACAGCCAATCACAAACAAAAGTAATTCTACGTTGGATTAAGAGATGTTGCTACTAGTATAATTAATAAACGTTTCATTGATACCTGTGGAGGAATTCTTATTATAATGAGTTAAAGTAAAATTTATCAACTTCTAGGGCAATATCAATGATTGGTATATTTACCTTATGTAACTGAATATTCCGTGAATATTTCAAGCGTCTCCCTGTTGCCGTTATCAATATCGAGCAATAACGAGCGTACGAAAATAAACACTATTTAAACAAAAGAGACTCGTGTTTTGCATGTGAGTCACATGATGTGACTGTACAAAGAGAAGTGGCGGGGAGTTCCGCGCGGCGGCCCGCTGTGTGTACAGTACAAAGAGAAGTCGCGGGGAGTCCCGCGCGGCGGCCCGCTGTGTGTACAGTACAAAGAGAAGTGGCGGGGAGTTCCGCGCGGCGGCCCGCTGTGTGTACAGTACAAAGAGAAGTGGCGGGGAGTTCCGCGCGGCGGCCCGCTGTGTGTACAGTACAAAGAGAAGTGGCGGGGAGTTCCGCGCGGCGGCCCGCTGTGTGTACAGTACAAAGAGAAGTGGCGGGGAGTCCCGCGCGGCGGCCCGCTGTGTGTACAGTACAAAGAGAAGTGGCGGGGAGTTCCGCGCGGCGGCCCGCTGTGTGTACAGTACAAAGAGAAGTGGCGGGGAGTTCCGCGCGGCGGCCCGCTGTGTGTACAGTACAAAGAGAAGTGGCGGGGAGTTCCGCGCGGCGGCCCGCTGTGTGTACAGTACAAAGAGAAGTGGCGGGGAGTTCCGCGCGGCGGCCCGCTGTGTGTACAGTACAAAGAGAAGTGGCGGGGAGTTCCGCGCGGCGGCCCGCTGTGTGTACAGTACAAAGAGAAGTGGCGGGGAGTCCCGCGCGGCGGCCCGCTGTGTGTACAGTACAAAGAGAAGTGGCGGGGAGTTCCGCGCGGCGGCCCGCTGTGTGTACAGTACAAAGAGAAGTGGCGGGGAGTTCCGCGCGGCGGCCCGCTGTGTGTACAGTACAAAGAGAAGTGGCGGGGAGTCCCGCGCGGCGGCCCGCTGTGTGTACAGCCCGCCCTGCGCCGACACTGCGCCAGTCAGGGGAGTGGAAAGCGATCACCGACACGGTGCTAAAAAAGTTCAAACATATTTTAATTACAGTATAAGCGCAGTGGGTGTCGGCCAAAACGATTATTTTTTACTATGTTGCGATCGCTCGCATTCATGTACCTATATATCTTAGGTGTGACAGTTTATTTATAAATTTTCGTTACATACGTCAAATAATGATTTTCATAAAAATAATGTTACATTTGTTAATGTCACATGAAAACATTCGTCACAATATTTTTGTTTATCAATGTTAACTAACAAATGTTAAAAAAGGAAAAAAATACCAGATATCTGGGATGATGTGAGTACTTACATTAATTCTGTGGTGATGTAAAGATTGTAACGATCGATACCCAATACATCCAAACATATTCACGCATTTTGAAATAATAAATTAAAGAACTTCACATACAAACATGAATGCGACCAAAACTTGGCAGAGAGGACGTTGTCTATTACGGGACGCAACAAGTGTCAGTAGGTACCTACGCGGCGTCATATCTCACCAATACCATAAGATCAGCCGGTGCAGCTGCAAAAGCGGCGGCTGGAAACTCTATTTTATCTACGCATTACGAGTTCGTTCCAGTCACCGTCGAGGCAGCCAGGCCTTGGTGTCTCGAAGCCAAGGATTTATTGGCGAGATAAGGCGTCTCTTGGGGATAAGAGGACTACCGCTTCGGATGGTACCTGGTTCGTGGTTACCCATAGCACGGTAAAGATATCTAACAGTATTCCGTCTTCATACAAACGGTCGAAATTCGCGCTTCGAGGTCATTACACACTCAAGTACAATATTGGTACGCAACTAGCGATTCGCAGTCAAGGATGCGCTGTAGTCGGTGACGGACGAACGAGTATGTGATTGTTTTAAAGTTTATTGGTAGATATTGTTATATAAAAGCACATCCATTTTGGTGTAAGAATAAAGTGGTTAAATATAGATTATATTGTGCTGTTTTTGGTTGCGTAAATTCATCATTAAGCCACCCATTATAAAAAAATCCTTAAATTACCTGCAATCACCGAAAAGTAAGATTATAAAATTGTTTTTTTATTTACCTACTTTTATCAATTTATTTATTTTTAGTACCTAGGTAAGTATTTTAAGAATTCCACATACAAAGTAGGTACCTATAATCTCCTTCTTGTATCAACAAACTTATCAATTGCTATTCGTGTGTCCAACTGAAACTCGGGAACGGCTTGACCGATTTAGCTAAATTTGGTTTTTAAATAACTATTTGGGGAAGTCTAGGGTAGGTATATATGGTAAGAAAACATGGAAAATTTAACGGTTATGCGAAGTACACCGAGTCGGCTAGTTATAAATAAATAAGTGGAGGAGATAAAAACAAGTGACACGATAAAAAAAAACTGGAAGTTTCCTAGGCTATATAGATACCAACTAACTGCCTCCGCGTGTAGTGGTTAGAGCGTTTGGCTTACACTACGGAGGTCACGGGTTCGATTCCCGGCGGGGGCAACGACTTTGCGCATTGTTGTTGTTCCAGTTTCGTTAAATCATTGCAGGCTGATCACCTGTTTGTGTGATAAGAAAGAGGATCCGTGTTTCGGAGGGCACGTTAAGCCGTCGGTCCCGGTCGCTGCCTTTGACAGCCGTTGTTACACAAAACCAAGTCAGAGGTCTATAATGCGGTTTAAAAACTCTGACACCAGTGTTAGTCATTAACACACACGATAGATACTTAATAATTTACTGCTACTTACATATAATATTGAAATACGCGAAATATCATTATGAAATAATTATACTAGTAATTATTGCTAGTTAACTACCTAGAAGATATTTACATTAAATGTGATGACTTCGATGCTAGTCTGGGAGAAAATGAAAAACACTGTAGACGTGGGTAGCCCTGGCGCGTGTTTATGTACCGCGCGGCATTTGATTCAAGAACAGACAGGCCCGAGTTACAATACTGTTAGATATCTTTACCGTGCCCATAGCCATTCGAAGGGACAAGGCAGCTAACATAATGGATACCTTTGAGCTGGGAACGATTCGAGTTGCATTTTTGATTGAGTTTAATTATGATTTATTTTATTTTAATTTGATGAAATAATGATGAATTTATATTATTATTGAAAAAAGGGTGAGAAGACAGTACGAAACAACTTAACAAATATTATAAAGAGAAATTATTTGATTTAAAAATTGACTAATCTATTAATAAAGTCTTACATTGATAAACATGAATCTAGACAACATTGCGACCTTTTTAAGCAGTCGTGGCAGAGTGCAATAATGTCATTACTCGTCTACTGCTGAGTCAACAGAAGGTAGGGTAGGGATACCATGCTCGTAAGTAAGGAGTTTTAGAACGCGGCAGTGGGCAACACTAGCTACAGAGTCTCGCCTGATCGCGGTCGCTATATCAGCGCTCCGCACGCCTGCTCTGCACACAGTCGTTGGACTAGACTGCAGGTGAAACAATATCAATTCACCCTTGTTGGCACAGTTGTATCCTGGGGATCATCTGCCTGGTAAGAACGAGCCTAGTGGAAATAAATTATTATATCTGCGCAATTTTTACACAGCTGTCCAAAAAAAGTGTAAAAATTACATGATCCTTGAAAATGTTACTAATATTTTCAGGGATCATGTAATTCTAATATTGGATAATAGAAAGGCATGATCCATGTAATATAAAAATAATGTATATTACAGGGATTTACATAGGTATGTTAAGAGGAGCTGTACATTATACCTAATTAAATCACAAAATGTATAGGTACTATTGAGAAAGCTTGTATTTTTTATACAACTGCAAATAAGGAGTGAATTGTTTTTCGAGTTCATGAGTGTAGGTATTAAATACTTCAATGGATTTAGTATACAACGGATGGAGCATCGCGAGATGAGAATCCTTGCACCCCATCCGGGCAGTCGTAATTTATTTTTCTTTGAAGATCTTATTGATTTGTAAACTATGGGACATCGATCTCGGCTCCTGTCTAGTGTGAAAATGAAAATAATTTGCATTGTTACCATTCACTCTAGATAATACCAGAAAATGAATTTTCTGTCGGACGTCCTGGATTCAATTCCCGTGGTGGGCCACGCCAAGGGGGTGGTGCACTACGCCGTGGGAGACACGCGGGGCGGAGACAAGGCCATGGAGACATCGTCGCGGAGCGCCTCGACCGTCACCGGCGCGCTGTTCCCTCAGCATTCGCCAGTTCGGGGCGTGGCGGTGGCGGCGGCGATTGAGGCGGCCAAGACCAAATCTGATAGGAAGTGACGAAGCACAAAGATCACAGAGACGGCCGCTACCTACTTCTGCTGTTTTTAATCAGTGCGCAAAATCCATTCTCATATCCCTTCTCAGTGAAACACAACAATAAATCCCACTTTTCTCTATTAACAAATAATTAATTGTATTTGATAGTAGGTAGATAGATTTATAACGAAAATTCCCCTTTCGTTATAAAATCTAGATATTTATGGAGCTGATTTATCAACAAGGCTTTTGATATTGCACACTGATTTTAATCCGGCTCTCATTAAATTTAATATAAATAATGTGCCTCTTTTTATTGCAATGTTTTCATCTACTATAATTTATACAAATAAGGAGAAGTTATGAATTAAGCACTTTGTTAGTAGGTAACACATTGTAAATAAATAAAACTTTTAAAACAAATGACGATATTGTGATTTATCGACACCCGAAAGCCGTGCGTGAAGTAATCAAAATTTCTGGCACGGCTTTCCTTAAGGAGGATTACGGAGGATTTCCTTAATTTGTTTCTGGTACACATTCATGAAAAAATCAAATAACAGGTTAATGATTTTTTTTTCCCTTATTTGGGCTTTATTCTACAAACAGTATTACACTTAATGTTAAGTAACAAATTTACATAAAGAAATAAATAAATGTGAAACCAACGACGTGAACCACAGCTTACAGAGTTATGTTGAGAGAAAACATTATACTAATAACTTTACAATATAGTTCTATGTGAAAGAAATAATAATAATTTGTGTGTAAGTTAAAGTTAAAGAGCCAAAACCAACAATCGAGTCAACTAAATTTATAATGAGAATTATGTATCGATATCAATTTCTTTGATCTTATCACTAACTAACCTTTTATAGGCACCAATTCGTGTTGAAAATAAATCTATCGAATTAAAATACTATAATTATAGATTATATTCAATATATTATTCAATGTCCATCTTTGTTGAGAGGTTCTAAGACGTCCACATCTAAAAGTCGTCCTGAACAGGCAGTAGGAAGAAAATAATAGCATGCACAATAAGTGTTTCATTTTGCAGTCACAATGCTATTTTAATATACTCCTCAGGTCGTACCTAGACCTAAGGGAGCTGGTTCAAGCCCCGCCTGCATTAAATTTTTACAATATTTTTTTGGTCCCGTTAGGGTTCCGTACCCAAACGGGACCCTATTAATATCGTTCCGCTGTCCGTCTGTCACCAGGCTGTATCTCATGAACCGTGATAGTAAAACAATTGAAATTTTCACCTATTTTTTTTTATTTATTTACGTTTTTTGCACACAAAGATTGATTACAAAAGGATAAACTTAATGCTAATTGCATTATCTGCCAGTTCACCTTAGGGGCATTGTGAGAGTGATATGAGGGGGTGTTACTACTACTATAGACAATGTGAATATATATGTTACGGTTAGAGTGATTAATTAAAAATTATTAATAATTGTCTATCATTATTAATAATTACCGAAAGTACAGGTAAAAGTGAGAAATTAATCACATTTGTCGGTGATTATTAATAATGTAACCTTAGTACCGATAAATGTAATAACTATCGATAAAAATAAATGTACACTGGCGATTTTTTTCTCGATCGGGCAACAGAGGTGCGGGCAGGGGTGGCGAGGCGGCGTGCGGGATGTGCGAGAGGCCACGCGAAGATTTTCCTTCTTGGATACTAAAACTGATGTAATTTTCCAAAACTACACCGAAAAAAACCTAGAAATTGACACTCACGTCGATTTATAATGAAAAGTCACGTCCGACATCTTAGATTATATAACTGACGTCATTTGCGAGATATGCACCTCTACACCCCAAGAACCTAGAAAACGACACTCATGTTGGTTTATCATGAAAAGTCGCGCCCGCCATCTTGGATTACATAACTAAGGTAAAAACCCAAAAAACGACCCCTTTGCAGGTTGCAGGTTTTTCATGAAAAGTCGCGTCCGCCATCTTGGATTCCAAAAATTACATAATTTTCAAGATCTCTACCCTAAAATAGACACTTACATATTTTCATGCCTGTTCCCATGGTGGTAATCTCGAGACCTTTTTAATCAAAGTATTAAAAAGGCCTCATCACAAGAGGCCTTCTTGATGGTGATGACGATTCTATAATTTTGCCAGTTTATAATAATAGCAGGTGTCCAATCCAGGCAAACCTAGCACAAGTCCAGCTACATTTCAATCCCATAAATTTGTCTTTCATAATGCAATAGTTTCTGCTCCAGCCTAGACCTGTTCAAGGACATATCATACATTGGTATTTCCAAAAACAAGTTCTGGCTGGAGACCAACTTTACATCAACTTCTCCAAAGAGCCTCTTCATGTTGGATTTATATCTCCACGCAAGCCTCCAAAGGACCCGGGTAACACCCGTGAAACCAAAGTAGATACAAATAATAATACTAATAACGTTTTATTTTAGAAATACATTTCTATAACATAGGTTAGTACCAAAAATAAGCTTATAAACTAGGGTTAGTAAAGTGAGCCAAATAAAAATATTAAAAACTAAAGTTATTTTACATTGACACGAGCAAGTCTCGAGTCAACGTAGACTCTGTTCCAGTAGCTCAAGATAGGGCAGCAATAGCGACTCCCTTTCGCTGCCGAGAGGCTGTTCTCTCACTCTTTTAACTTTGTTTATTAAGAGTACAGATTAAGAGGTGATTATTGTTGTCAGTTTCTTTAAAACAAGTACCTACCCTTGTTTGTGTGATCTGAGACAAGCACTGTTATATGTGTCATATCTTACGAATAAGTAGTATCGTCGTCATATCATATTCTTAATAAATACCTACTGGACTAATAACTTTGGGTTTTTTTATAACTTTTACCAATGTGTGTAGTGAATTATTAATAATAACTACCAAAAGTAATTAATTTCAGTTTTTTATTCACATTTACCAAAACACGAGGTTATTATTAATAATGTTATAAAATTATTAATAATTTTCGATTAATCAAATTTACCGTAACATATATATGTATATATAATACATACATAATAAGGATACATATGCTTATAACATATTACATAAATAATTATTTACCTAAACCTACATCAAACTACATATACCTACACATAACAAAATATCACAATAGAATACAGATAAACATATACAACGCTGCAGCTAAAAAAAAAACTAAGACAATGTCCAATGACTAGAGCCTTAAAATGATTGCGTGTTTGGGCTTTTTGAATAGTTTCGGGGAGCTCGTTCCAAAGACGGACGGCGGTGACCTCAAATGAATTCGAAAAGAAACTAGTACGGTGTGCGGGGTAAGCAAGCCGAAGATTATTGGAAGAGCGCAGTTGCCTGTCATGTGTAGCGCGGAGAAATTTAAATTTAGAAGTCATGTAACTAGGAGCAGAAGGATTAAAAGCGTATTAAAAAGATAGCAAAGTATGTGTAAGTTCCTGCGCTGCCGAATAGTAAGCCAATTCAGTTCTGCACGATACGAGGAAATATGGTCGTATGTACTTCCGAAGACAAAATACAAACCTGATACAATTGTTTACTAGGCGCTCAAGTTTATTGAGCTGTTCATTTGTAATGTCTAGATAACACACATCAGCATAATCAATGATAGGAAGAATGAGAGATTGGACCAGCATAAGCTTAGTTTTAGTGGGAAGAAAGTTTTTTAAATTATTTAGATAATGCAAAGATGCATACACCTTCCGACTGACCTCCGCGGGATGTGCATCCCAACGGAGTTTGCTATCGATAAGAAGACCCGCGACGCGAACGACATCACACCTACACAATCTATACATCTGTACACTCACACAAATGCAAAGCTTAGCTTAGGCCTCCCGAACTGTACAAGGGTTCAAAATAAAAAACGACTAAGCTCTCCGGGAAAAGGTAGGCCCTGGCGCTTCACTTGGCTCGTCTTGACTAGGGCACTACCGCGCCCCCAGATACCAAGAACTTCGTTTTGGACTCAATTCAAACGTATAGTCAGGAATATTCCACATTGAGTATGTCTTGAGGCGGATGCAAAACCAGGTCAGGTCGGGGGCGAATATTAAAAAATATATATTGTCCTTATAAATATCCACGAAGCCATTCTTTCTTACACACTGTAGGCATACCTACGTGACCTATTTATCATTGATGCACGTGACACCGTCGAATCAGACTCAGCGTCATGTTCGGGGGAATCACCAATCTTGTGCATTTCAACATGAGCTAATTTTAGCCGGAGCCGCACTGCTACTCGTATGTAATGAAGGAGCACATTATACTAGCTTTCGCCCACAGGCCGGCTTGCGCTGAAGTACACTCGGGAACAATCTTTTTTCGGGATGAAAGGTATACCCTATACTTTTACCTTTTTTATGACAAATTTCATGACGATCGGTTCAACGGTTATGGTGTGCAAAAGTAACAGACAGACAGAGTTACAACACCACAACCCCCGCCATCGCTGAATAAAGGATAAAATTCAACTGTGCAATACGTGATATCGGTGGAAGACAAATAGATGCGTCACAAGCCGAACGTTCAGGCCGATCGTGCCTCTCCATCGTTTGTTCCGCGCTTTCGCTTGCACACGGGACGAGACATTTTTCGTGCGTGCAGCCGGCGTTCATCGATTTACAAGACTTCAACACGTCAAAAAGTGCGTACGTGCCAGCATGGCTTAGGACCCGTACACGATGCAAAACATTACTTTTCAAAAGGTAAAAAACCTTTTGAGGTGCGGCCACCAAAAATGATGTTGGGGACCATTATAGGATCACTTCGTTGTCCGTCTGTCCATCTGACTGTCTTGATGTATGTCAAGACCTTTTCTGAAAGATGTGGAGTTATCAAGTTGATATATCACATAGGTACTTATAAAGCCAGTGTTTTGGCCTGAAGGTATAAGGTTTTCTAGCACAAGCAAACGAGCAAATCCAAACACCGTAACTTTTTGCGTGGAACAGGATCGAGGTCATGTTTTTGTAACGTGACTTCCAAAAGACAGGTATAAAAGAAATAGCCTTTAGTAGGTACTTCGATATACTTACTGTAAATATTATATGGAAAATAAATAACTTACATTACAAAAAAATACAACAAAAGAATAATTAAAGCTAAAAAAGAAGTTTTAAATTTTATGTTTGCTCAGAAGGTAGATCCTAACTCTTTTATAAGTAGTTACTGCATATAAAGGACCTACAAAAGAAATTGGTACATGTCTTTGTGACAGGGTTTAGTAGGCCTCCCGTCGTTATCATGTCGATCCTGCCTGCCTGACCAAATATAATAGCAAACTCTTACAACGTACAATTTGTGGTTAGGCATGAATTTTGATGTAAAATAACTAAATATTTATTTAATTTATTAGACTACAAAAACAAACGACTTGTGTAGTACAAGAATATATCATCTACTTTAGTGCTTTAAAAGCCACAACAAAATAGTTATGATCATCTAAACATGTTATTTATGTACCTACTACAGTGGATTATTATTATTATTATCAACACCAATATATAAAAATAATAGTACCCAGTAGGTACCTACTGATACGAATTAACTAATAATTTAAATAAATGCAATGATGACTTGTAATTATACGATTTATTGATTTAATAATTCCCACCGCTGTTGAGTGAGGCAGGTACTTGTATACGTTTATATTCAGGGGAATCCATTGTTGTATTTGAACAGCGGCTATTTTTAGGTAGCCTTGGTAGTGGCTGCACGTGTTTGCGTCAAAATGAAGCAGCACATACACATATATGTACTTGTGTGTGTCAAACACTGATTAGGATTTGCCGCTTCTAAGAACAACTGCAAGTGAAGTGATTTGTTTATAATTTCGCCTAAGGATTATACTTTCAGGGTGGTTATGAGAGTATATATTAAACATGATAATATTTAATGTGCAGGTGTCGCTTTGAAACATTTGTATTTTTATCAGCCTCAGGAAAATGATATTATATATTTTTCCTGTAGATAAGTCTGAGGCCTTGTTAGAATTGTATATCTTTACTAATATTATAAAGAGGAAAGATTTGTTTGTTTGACGCGAATAGGCTCCGAAACTACTAGACGGGAAGCTACACTATCTGCGCTGAACATAGGCTATGTTTTACGCAGACGAAGTCGCGGGAAAACAGCTAGTTGTAATATAAGTATGAACGTCTCTATGGACTTAAACTCAACGTCCGTGCGTTTTCTTCTTAACCTCTGTGCTGTGTCGGAACCGGGTATGATTTGGCGAAAGTATTTACGGCCGGCTGCCTGCCTGCCACCAACCCTCCTTGTGTAGCTCCGGAATCATGGTAAAATACCTGTGAAAAAGAATAACAAATATTTGCCCGCACCAGGAACCGAGTCCGATGCCAAAACAAGAATTCTATATGTTAAAATAAAAAATGTTTTTAACATTTGGTACCTATTTACCTAGCTATAATAAACATTAAGCCTGCTTATAATAATGGTTGACGTCATCGTGCATCGCCACCAAAACGTGTTTATTGTACTGACACTGGTGAGTACAGAAGTGATAACAGCGGGAACCCCGCGCCGCGCGCCACAGTGTTGCCACGCGTACCGCTCCCCGCAATTGGGGAAATTCTCACAATGTTTATCTCCTTTTTACTAGGCTCTCATCAATGCGATTAGGTATATGTAAACATTTACATATAAGTTATTATATTGAGATATGATCCAAGCATCATATATTATACTCCTCGTCATCCGAGCCCTTTTCCCGGTGGCGTCCTCGGTAGTGGCAACCTCCTCTATAACGGCAGCATTCATAGGTACTGATATATGATTTGGAAAAAGTTTTACAGCCTGCTGGCTGCCCGACGCCAACCCTCCTTGGGTAGCTCCAGAACCTAAGATAAATTCATGTGAAAATTAAGTACAAGTATTTGGCCGCGCCGGGAATCGAACTCCACGCCCCTACTAGCCGCTGCTATAGTCGGGTCGTATGTGCTTAATGTTTATATATAACACAAGTTGTTCAAAGGGAATGGATACTCTATTCCACAAAAATACTGAATTAACATCGAGATAGAGACACTATGAATTCACATACCTACCTACTTCATGCTTTACAAAACTTTTTGCCAGGTTTTCTACACAGGTGTTATGTGGGTCGGTCGTAATAAAACATCATTGGATGTCGTCCGTGCCAGTAAAATAATACCTATATTTAGAATGAGATGTTTTAGGCTTTCATGTTGTAATCCGTAATATAACGGCGTCATTCCTGGGGAGACTCCGGGCAAGTCTCAACACCATCCTAACAGCTATGCTAGACAATTACTAGATACAAATGATGCGGCACTGCGTGCGGCACCAAGTCTGTGGCCTTTTCTGGTGAGGTATGAGTGCCTAGCTCCCATACTACACTATTAGATACCTATAGACTGTATGTATCACCATTCGTCGGATCATTGTTATCTGAAATAAACAAAACAGTACATAATATCACACACTATGTGCTGTGTAAACGTGGAAATGTCTGATATTATATGAAGCGCTGTTGCAGATTATTATAAAAGTTCTGCCCAAAACGGGCGGTAGTGTTTTTTTTTAAATAGCTATTATGACCAAATTGACTAGCTCCGTGGTGCAACGGTCAACACGCCTGCCTGCGACACGGAGTGACCGGGTTCGATCCCCGGCCAGGTCAAGATGGAAAATGATCTTTTTCAGATTGGCCTGGGTCTTGGATGTTTATCTATATATGTATTTGTTATAAAATATAGTACCGTTGAGTTAGTATCCCATAACACAAGTCTCGAACTTACTTTGGGGCTAGCTCAATCTGTGTGATTTGTCCGTATCTATATATTTATTTATTTATTTATTATTTATTAATTAGGTACCACCTTTCAGAATAACACTAAGTTTGTATAAGTATTTGACAGGGCCGACCTCTACGAACGTATCGTGACCAAATTGCAAACGTTCTTGTAAAAGGAGAAGAGAAGTAGTACACGAAACCGACGAGCATGCATAAACAGAGTGATGGATGTAGATGAAGCCAGAGAGGTTTGTAAGGATCGTAGCAAGTGGAGATCTACAGTCTCTGCCTCCCCCATGGGAAAGAGGCGTGATAATATGTATTAAGTATTTAGAATCTGTCCCACAGTTTGGAAATTTTAACATTGTAAGTCGAGGTATGGTAACATTTGGGAGAATAATCTGCAACTGCGCTTACATATAATGTCAGCCATTTCCACTCCACGGTTACACAACGCACAGAGTGTGACCTGCAACAGACTATCTTAAGAAGACTCACCACCAAATAAATTCAACATACTAAATACCTAACTTACTCACCAAAATATTTTTTTTTTTGTGTCAATTCAGTGAAAATAAATCAGGTAAAATTTCCATATTGGGACAATATTTAATATGATTAGTTAATTATTTTTATTACTAAATAATGTTATTATTATACCAATTACGTACAATTGCACACTTGTCACTTTTTTCCGGGTTAGAAAGAGCCACGTCAACGCTTACCATATAGGTGGACTTGTTCTTATGTAAAAGGGAATAATAAAAGTGACCGCATCGCCTATGACGCGGTTACTGAGATATTCGCCGATTTCCTCGATCGGTCTTTACTATGCGCGCGAGAAGTCAACTGTATATTATTTGTTTTTTATATAGTAGGTACTTTATTCATAAACAATGATAGGGTGCAGCGCGGGAGCTTTCACTTTTTTTTATCCTTAAATTTACATTATGTTTTATGAACATCCTTTTTATTTTACCATAGTGCCATTAATTTTCTCATTACCTACTTAGTTTTATACTTACATAGTTTGTTCAAGTTGGGCTCCGTAATTGAACGCTATTTTTTATTCCAGCTATGGTTCTCCCAGGCGGATGCGTCATAGATGCGTCAAAAATCAGGTTTGAGAAAAAGTCCGCCTCTCCGCCGAGGCTCCTGCCGCCTTTCCCGAGAGATGGCGGCTGCTTCGGTGTGGTCGTCGCAGGAGCAGTAGCTGAAGCTCTGGCTAAAGAGAAAGCAAAGAAGAAGTGAACGAAACATCCCTAACGTTTTATATTTTGTCTTTGAATAGCGTATTAAAAATACATAACAACAACAATGAATAAATAAGAATGTAAAACAATGTCCCTAGATGTTTCATTGTCGCCCGCGACCGCGTCCGCGTCAGGGATCTTTGTACTATTCGGATGTATATTGTGTTAGCTTTCGCTCGCGACTCCGCTCGCATCGCGTCGCTGTAAATCAGTTAGGGACGGTCCATATTTTCTGCATCTTCTTCTTATCGTGTCGACTCAGGCGAATTATATTTGTGTCGACCAGAACTCTGCATACAAGATTATCCTAATCCTTCTCACATTTCTAAAAGCGTAAAAATGTTATAACAAACAAACTAATGATTTTATTAAGATATATTCTAAAATCCTCCTAATAATCTAATATAAATCACTATTATTTTTATTATAAATGGTAAATTAAAAATATAAGGATAATAAAAAATATATCATTCAACCAAATACTGTTTACTGAGATTTGAAAATTGGAATGATGTTTAATATGCATTCAATATGAAAAGTGTTTCGTCAAAACAATGCTTATTATTATTCAAACTAAAGACCCGGTAAAAGGTACCCTAACACTAGACACAGCCTCCGTGGTCCAGTGGTTAAGGCGTTTGTCTGTTGACCCGGGTGTCGTGGGTTCGATTCCCACCGGAAGCATACTTTGTTTAGTTGTTGCCAGTTTGGTTAGGACATTGCAGGCTTGAATCACCTGATTGTCTGATAATAAAGATGATTCCGTGCTTCGGAAGGCACGTTAAGCCGGTGGTCCCGGCTGCCATCTGGTAGTCGTTAAAGGAATCACGTCAAAGGCCGAGAGGCGGTTTCGAAGAACGCTGACACCAGGGTGTGCATCGTCGATTGACCGTGACACCTACTCGAAATGATGATGATTACACTAGAGGCGTAACCTCTTTGCACGACCACGGATGTCGTTAGAACCAGATAGGTACCATCCGGAGCGGTAGTCGTATCTTTTGTTCCATAAAGGGTATGCTATCTCACTGGTGAAGCATTTTCCCTTGGAACACTACAAACCAGCTGTTTTCACAGAAACTGGAACAAGTTCATAATTGAGCATTTATGGCCAGCCGTCGCCCCGCAGCCGCCCCAGGAATGAGAGGTATGCAGCTATCAAGATAAGACTCTTGAGTACGCAAGACTGACGCATTTTGCGAGTCCCACAGTAAACTGCGTTCTCTCTGCCAGAATATTCAAGTTAGGGCATCAGGACGTTTCCTATCTGTTTTAGAGAACCCTAGTAGTTCAAACTGGCATGGGATATTATCTGTTACTGGCGCCATACGAATCAAGTCATTAATAGCGATGTGTCGTGACGTGACATGTGATGTGACCACCACAAAGAGCAGCCCAAGGCTTGATGACCGTTCATCATCATTTCGAGTAGGTGTCACAGTCAATTGACCATGCACACCCGACAAACCGTTACATGACCGTTCAACATTATCAAAAGCGTTTCCTATACAGAAACTGGTTTCATAAGTCAATTTCAATTGACAGCTCCGTGGCGCAGTGGTAAACACGCCAGCCTGCGACATGGAGTGCCCGGGTTCGATCACCGGCCAGGTCAAGATGGAAAATGATCTTTTTCAGATTGGCCTGGGTCTTGGATGTTTATCTATATACATATATGTATTTGTTATAAAATATAGTATCGTAATGATAATGATAATGATAATTTATTCACGTAAAATAGAGTACATTCGTTGTTACAATATTTTTATGTCCTTAATCTATTTTGCTTACATCAAGCATGTGAATATTTGAAATAATCTATATGTAGGTACATCAAAATTCTTAAATCGTCAAAATTGTCATCATAAATAATATAAAATATTCATACAAAAACATTACTACTTTATAAAACAAACTATATATACGTCACATCATAGATTTAAAAAAAAAAAAAAGTGGCGTCTCCATACTTTTCTGCTTCAGATAAACAAATCATTTATTTGATAAAATTGTTTGTCAACGAGCCACAACTTCAGTTTCTTTTTAAAAACTGGTTGAGTTAGTATTCCATTTGTGATGTAACGAATGTCATATTTTGGACATTCGCGAATGCGAATGCGAATGCGAATATTTGCTACCGACATTTGCGAATGCGAATGCGAATATTCAGATTTTGTTTAAATTTGGCGCCAATTCACTATCGCTTGGTGACCTTGATAGCAGTTCCGTTCCAGACCAGCGAATACTCAGCGGAAAAACGTGTAGCAAACGACGTCGACCCTTTAACTTGGTGGAAAGTGAATAAAGAAAGGTATGGTCTTCTGTATCCTGTAGTTCGGCATTATTTAGTTACGTCACCAACGAGTGTCCCAAGCGAGCGCATGTTTAGCGGCGCTGGACTTATTTACACACCACATAGAAATAGACTTGAAGGAGACAAGGCATCAAAAATTCTATTTTTAAAATTTAATATTCCTCTTTTAAAGTTCAATTACTAACAAAAAAAATGTTATAGAAGATGATTCATTGTTATTTTTTAAGAGAGAAAAGATTTTTGAGTAAGAAGCATTTTCTCTGTGTGTTAAGACTGATTAAGGCTATATTTATGGTCTACTGTATAAGAATATAATTACTTTTAGTTTGATTATTAAAACATATATACATAAAGATATATCTTAAGACTGAAAAAAGTTTAATTGTAAAAAATATTTTTGTTATTAGAAGAACATAATACAATACTTATATATTGGTTATAGTTTATGGCGACAATTTAATTTTAAAGCTATAAAAGAAAAGAAATTATTTTGTTTCTTAAAGAGTTTACTTATGATTCTCATAATTATAGTTTATTTTTTGTTGACAAATAATGTGTGTGTTATTTTTAGTTTTGTTAAGAAGGAGAAAATGTAAAAATTCATAGAAGAATTGTTTTTGTTTGTGTACAATGTTTGTAGACATTATAATTTTAGATTTAAGGTTAATTTCTCAAAGTTAATAAATAAATGAAATGAAATAAATTTATTTAACTTTTTGATATGCTATGTGAGTAAGCGGTGGCCCCACACTAGGCAAAATGCCTGTCCTGTGGTAGCCACGAGATACAAGTTAAGGTTTTCCATAGCCGACAGTAAATTTACCTGAGTTCTATTATTTCTATACTAAAATAACTAAATATTACGATATCATCTATCACACACACACAACTACTATTACAACGATCGAAAAATTGAATATGAAACTAAAAGATGACAAAGAAAGAAATGGAACATCTTACTGTTTAAGTACAATCATCAATATGTTATTTTATTAGAACAGAGATGCTTCACGAGAACCTTAAATTATTCTGTAATTGGCGCTTACTTTGCGATTTGTAAAAAATCTTCAGTGCTTACGTAATCCCATGATAGCAAGAGGGTCTTAATAATTTTTTTTGCATTTATAAGGGCTTGCAGATTTGATGTCACACTTTCGGGAGAGTTTATTATAGATAAAGCTCGATATAAACGGGTTAAACCTCTGGGCAAAAGTGGTGTTAATGTTAGGAGTTTTTATTCTAAAGACTCGTCTTCTTAGCATGTTCTTGTAGTTGGGTAGTTTTTGCACTTCTATGTGTTTGTCCCGAGCTGCCTTTAGTATGTACAGCTTACGAACACTTAGAACTTGTGCTTCTTCAAATAGCAAGGTAGTTGGGTATCGAAAAGGCTTTCTCAAGATAACTTTCAGTACTGCTCTTTGTGCACGCTCTAAGTGAATTAAATAAGTCGAGGCAGCGCTACCCCACACCACAATGCAATATGTTAGAATCGACTGGCAAAGTGCTAGGTAAACAGTTTTAAGCAGCTCATAGCTGGCAGCTTCTCGAAGCAGTTTCATGGTGTGGATAAGTTTTCGTACTCTGGTACACGTAGACTCTATGTGAGCAGAGAAAGAAAGCCTTTCGTCAAGAGTAACTCCCAGGTATCGGACCGCTTCCGACCTCTCAACCTCCTCGCAAATTTTGTCAGAACAGGTTAAATGCTCGTTCGTGCACTTATGCAGTTTTATCAAAGATTCAAAGATTCAAAGATTTATTCAGAAAATAGGCCTTTTCAGGCACTTTTTCACGTCAATTCACATTTAAAATTAAATAATACTTATTATATTATATTCAAATTATTAATTATTGTTTAAAAGCTACAAACTACTAGCGTTTCGGAACCGACCACTGCAGAGAAGAAGACGCCGAAAGAAACTCTTCAACAGTATTGGTCGCCTACTTGCCTGAAGGGCTTTGTATGATATTTAATATTTTTCTTTTCTTTTTTTTTGATGTCATGTTATATACAATTTTAATTTATATATTTTTGTGGAACACGTTATGTTAGCGATCGAGCGTGCAACAACAACAGATATGATAAAAGTCTCAAAGAGGCCGAGCAGACCTGTCCCCCCTGGCAGCACCCGTTCACGAGTTGACGCATGGATCAGCCATCGCTGAGCTCAACCATATTAGAGGGAACTCGACGACCCGACACACAACGCCGCCACCAGTTTGAACATTCATCGGGTTTTCATCATCGGGTTTTGTTCTGGTGCCGAGGCAGCTGTCTTGTAGAAGCACACAATTTTAGTTTTTTTGACATTGAGGGTCAAGAGATTTGCACCCAGCCACTCCGACACTAGGGACAGGCCCTTGTTTACTTCGCGAAAACAATCCTCCCAGTTTTTAGCAGAAAAAATTATTGCAGTGTCGTCCGCGTAACAAATAATGGAACTCTGAGGTGAGGTTAGCGAAAGAGTTAAATGTTACCGACCAAATGATAAAGAGAAGACTGATTATGTGATGACGAGGTTAGGTAAATAATTTTCTTGAATTAAAACATAGTTAATGTATAGATTTTGTTTTATTATATCAACCAACAATAAAAAAAAATTATTCGCAAAAACATTCGCAGTAAATTCGCGAATGCGAATGCGAATGCGAATATGCAAAAATATGCGAATATCCGCGAATGCGAATGCGAATATTCATTACATCACTTCCATATCACAAGTCTCGAACTTACTTTGGGGCTAGCTCAATCTGTGTGATTTGTCCGTATATATTTATTTATTTATTTATTATTAATTTTGCAGTGTTATCCTTACTCCTTACTTTACTAATATTATAAACTAGCTTTCGCCCGCGACTCAGCCCGCGTGTCGATCCCTCGGGAACAGTACTTTTTCCCGTGGCGTGAAAGCGTAACAAACAAACTCACTTTCGCATTTATAATATTAGTAAGGATAAGGATGCGAAAGTGAGTTTGTTAGTTTGTTACGCTTTCACGTTGTAACTACTGAACCGATCATCATAAAATTTTGCATACACGTTATCTGGGGTATGGAGAAGGACATAGGCTACTATTTCCGAGGGATCGACATTAACGCGGGCGGAGCCGCGGGCGAAAGCTAGTTTATAATATTAGTAAGGATAAGTTTGTTTGTTTGTTACGCTTTCACGCCGTAACTACTGAACCGATCATCATGAAATTTTGCTTACAAGTTCTTTGGAGTACGGAGAAAGACATAGGCTACTTTTTATCCCGGGAAAAAGTACTATTCCCGAGGGATCGACATTAACGCGAGCGGAGCCGCGAGCGAAAGCTTGTACAACAATAAAACTAATTACGAACCAAGTTCTGCATTTATAATATTACTAGCGAGCGGCCCGCCCCGGCTTCGCACGGGTAGATATCACTATTAAATTTTATAGTCTATGTTCATCAGGGATAGTGTAAGTAGCATTCTCATGATGAAATAATTATTCAAGATTCGGGTGTACGAGTATTCAATGCAAACAAATAATCAAATCCTTCTCTTTATTAGTGTAGATGTAGAAGTGAAGATGTAGTTGGGATAATTATATCCCCTCGTTTTTGCAATAATCTACATCCATTAATTAATTATACATATTTTCTTTGGACTTTGTTTCGTGTAGTAGTTTCGGTTGTGCGTTGATATTATAAAGCCCCGCTACTCCGTCCGCGTACATTAATTTTGTATGGGGCCACGTCGTATCATAACCGGAGAAAAAAAATATGTAGCCTATCCTGTGTCCTATACGTTTATATGTTTATCTACCAAGTTTCATAAAATTCAGTTTGTTCATTTAAGAGTCATGGAGGCATATACATACATTCATACAGAAAAAAATCTAAAAATCATGAATTTAGTTTCAGTATCATGTATAGAGCTTGTAACCACATGACCGACCCTTACAGATTATTATTCTAAACTGGAGTAAGATGTAGTCAGTCAGCAGAGCGGTGTTTGCGGCGCGGCCGGCGCGTCGGCACGGCAGTGATGCGTCGCCTGCTGCTGCTGGCGGCGGCGCTGGGCGCGGCGCGGGCCGGCGGCACCGGCGGCGAGGGCCGCGGCGCCGGCGGCGAGGGCCGCGGCGCGGCGCGGGTGGGCGCGCTGTTCGCCGTGCACGGCGCGCCGCCGGCGGCCGGCGCGCGCTGCGGCGCCGTGCGCGAGCACTACGGCATCCAGCGCGTGGAGGCCACGCTGCGCGCGCTCGACGCCATCAACGCGGACGCGCGGCTGCTGCGCGGCCTGCGCCTGCGCGCCGACCTGCGCGACTCCTGCTGGGCCGCGGCCACGGCGCTGCGCCAGACCATCGACCTGGTGCGGGACGCCATCGCGCCGCCTCGCGCCGCCGCTGCCGACCAAGACCGCGCGTGCACGTCGGTAAGGACTCACTTCGCGACCGGGTGCATTCGCGCCACAGTTCTCGAGGCCGCACTTCTTACACGCATCGAGTTTGTTCAAGATTACACGAACTACCAACATCGTACGAGTGAATAACATTTTCAGCGTACTACTTAAATTTACACCGGCCGTAAAACGTTTACCAAATAACTTCACAACTTTAACGGAGCCCTTCCCTATGGCCTAGTTGGCGTGCACATGCCTACTCACGTCAAGGAGCCTCGGTGCCTAATGAGATGGGTGACCAAAATGACACATTTCTCGAACTCCTCAATGCTTCGGAGGGTACGTCGTTGGTGCCGGTTATCATCATTTGTAGATAATTGTGTCAGATGCTTGTAAGCAGCTTGAAAAAATCTAACACCTGTGTCAGCCACTTACACACACGATAAGTAGGGGGAGTGGGATAATTACGTGCGATTGAAATTTGGTTAGAAACCGTAAGTGTGGAACGCCGTGCATGGGGTTTGATGATCACCTTGCCTGCATGTTCGTCCTTTCCGATCATCCGAGATTGAGTGTCAAACACTTCTCGCCCAGTTTCGAGTGTTTTTGATGACTAGTTAAAAAGTATACGATTAAGTACAAGAATAACATTTTATTTATAAAACTAGGTGATCAAGTTTGATAATGCCGTGCAACCATGAAAAATATCATAACAATATTTTGTTTTTGTGCAGAGACGTTCTTTGCAGAATCGGGGGCTCAATCGAAGTACAAATGGCTATAATATACCCAGAGGCCAGAGGACAAGAAATTCAGTTAGCAGCTCTTGGTAGCGGCAGTAAATTAAAGCAGCTAGACATTCCATAGTAGTTTATGACCTATGTACCTAAAAAACTACGGTTAGAGAGGGAATACCTACATAAAAATGAAATTAAATCCCTAGGGCACAGTATTGTCATACGAAGTTGATATAGCTAGACAGTTAGTTTTCACAGATAATGTATTTTTGCTGCCACTATAACAACCATACTAATAACAGAATGAAATAAATATTAAAGTGAGGCTCCCATGCAAAACGTGATTGTTTTGCCTTTATTGCTGCACATGTAGACGCTAAAAATACACAATTATACACATAATATATAGTTTTATATTCATTCACTTTGAAAATAAATAATCAAATGAAAATAAAATAATTATTTAAGAGGCCTTTGACACTTGGTTGGCTGTCTCGCTCGCACAAACGTCGCTACACACATGCTATCACGTCGCTACACTATTAGGCGATTAGGAAAACAGATGAAGTCTTAATATATTCATATTTATATTATTATAAAAAAAATAAGAAAGGGGCCGACGTCTCGGAGGATGTAAATATATATATATTGTCATGTGAGAATTATTGTTTTTGACGTAAAATTTACTAAGTTTTCAAAGAAAAATGTGTTTAAATATCATAACATATATATAAATATATATATATATATCATTTTAAATTTCATATGTATCTCTTTCAAATTCCAACAAAGGGGTAATCTTGTTCAAGGATCGACCTAAATTATTACAAATACTTTTGATGTATTTAATTAATTAAGCGCTTAGTACTAGTGATTTGAAAACACGTCAATTTTCACAATTTCGTGCAGTACCGTCACTGTGTCTCATTTTTACAAAAGTGTTTTAATATTATCTTGGATAACTGCATCGTAAATTAGTTGACGACGAAAAAGGTGATGTGATTTGCCCCAGCCACAACATCTTGTGGCTGGGGCAAATTATGGTGGTCACGACCCTCAGTCATGAGGAAAACGACCAAGAAGAAGAAATTAGTTGAGCAAAACTTTCAAATCTTTGATCAACTACCTAATTTACGATGTTGTCATTAGGGCATGCATACCGGAATTCCGGAATACCGTAATACCGGTATCTCGGACAGATTTTTTCGATATTTCAATACCGGAATTGAAAGGCCAAATACCGTAATACCGGTATTCATTAAAAAAAATATAAATACATAAATAAGTACGTAACCATCTATAGCGAGTGTGCACTTATGCAGTTTAGAGTGGAGCGTCACTTGCACGACTGTTAATATATAATGTAAATACTTTTACATCTTGTTGTCAAAGATTCAAAGATTTTTTCAGAAAATAGGCCTTTTCAGGCACTTTTTCACGTCAATTCACATTTTAAATAATACTCATTATATTATATTCAAATTATTAATTATTGTTTAAAAGCTACAAACTACTAGCGTTTCGGAACCGACCACTGCAGAGAAGAAGACGCCGAAAGAAACTCTTCAACAGTATTGGTCGCCTACTTGCCTGAAGGGCTTTGTATGATATTTAATATTTTTCTTTTCCTTTTTTTCTGATGTCATGTTATATACAATTTTAATTTACATATTTTTCTGGAACACGTTATGTTAGCGATCGAGCGTGCAACAACAACAGATATGATAAAAGTCTCAAAGAGGCCGAGCAGACCTGTCCCCCCTGGCAGCACCCGTTCACGAGTTGTATAACTGGAAAGCGAATATTTTATGTTATCATCATCATCAGGTCTTTTTTTAGTCTCCACTGCTGGAGCATTACCATTTTATGTTATAAATCATTTAAATTCTGTATAAGTATTTTTTGAAAGTTTCTGAAAAGTAAATAAACAGTTCGCCTATGGGCATCGCGCCGCCGTCCGCGCTTTCATTCACTTGTTTCTTTCGCGTCTTTTAGCTATAAAATGGCGGCCAGGTTTTTTAATTATAGTTAAAACTAGCGGTTCGCCCGGCTTCGCACGGGTGGTTATAAGCTTTTAACAACAAAGTTTTAATATTTATAATATATAAAAAAATATATTTTAGCACTCTCTTTATAGACTTTCTATGCTAAGAACAGTAGATGAAGTCTGCTTTTGACAAAACAAACAATCAATATTATTTGCAACAATCCACAAACATATACAGACACATAAATCTACACTTTAAACTTATACCACCCGTCTCTTTGTGTCGGAGCTTAATTAAAAATAGTATATTAATATATAAAGATAATTTAGATATTAGTATTACTATGATTTTTTGTTTTATTTTTTTATATATTTTTCTATCAAATGTATTGTATCTAAACCAACCACACATACACCCAAACCCATAACCCACACAAACCACACACAAAAGGAGTTTCTAAGATCTTTTAGGGTTCCGTCCCCGGCCTATATTTATGATCTTTGGCTTATAGTGGATTCATCCTACATAATCAATGAGATGTCTTGTAGCAATTTACCAAGAGGCCCATTTTTACAATTCCACTATACATAAACTTTCGGATCCCTGGCTTAAAAGGGGCGGCGCGGGTCACGTAACGCCCGCGCGGCCCCGGCGAATCACGGCGACACGAAATCAATTTCGATGCTCATTATTTTGATATTACTATATCTCTTAAAGTATTCATTAAATTTGCATGGTGTAACAGGGAAAAATAATTTTAGCCGACTAACCTATTTCAAATGATAAGGTTTAATACCGTATTTGTCTAAATAGGTTTCCCATTACCGCTTTATAATTGCCTAATAAAGCATTGAAATGGATATAGTACTTTATCTTTAAGAGATAAACATATGCTCGCGGACTTTTTAAATTTTACGATACTGTAGTATATTATTTTGATCTCTCTCGGTTCAGTCAGCGTTTGCAATGTAAGCGCAAAAAAATGTGTATATTTACGACAATACATTAGAAACCTCTAAAATTAGCAGTGTTCCTCCACTATATTATGCATGTAAACCTTCCCCTTGAATCACTATCTATCAATAGAGAAACCGCATCAAAATCCGTTGCGTAGTTCTAAAGATCTAAGCATATATTTACATAGGGACATACAGACTACACAGCGGGAAGCGACTTTGTTTTATAATATGTAGTGATTAAAGCTTATTATTAAAGTTTTTTACGTATATTACGGTTAACTTAAAATGAAATAGAAATATCGCCAATTCCGGAACTAGTACCGGAATTCCGGTATTAGGTCTCTAGTACCGAAAATCAGTTCCGGTATTGATAACTTTCCGGTATTGCATGCCCTAGTTGTCATGTCTACACAATACAAAAATACGTCTAAAATATCTATGATATAGTTATCTAGGATAATAATGAAACACATTTGTAAAAATGAGACATTTTTTAATAATCTTTAAAAATATTTGATTGTGTGAGCGAGACAGCCAACCAAGTGTCAAAATCCGGCTCAAAGGACCAGGATCCGTCACACCTAGCCATCATGTAACATGCAAGAACAATAAACTACTTTCTCCGTGACGTGATCTTGTGTCTCACCACCATTTTCAGCCCAGCAAGCAGCAGCATCTTCATGTATGGTGTTGGGCTAACACCAAGTCTGGCAACATACATAATGGTCCTTCGAGCCGGATCAGATCCTGAACAGGATCTGTGGTGTCCGCATGTCCTCCCACAAGCGGGTCTCACCAGTCGAATTGAAAGGGCGCATATATCGTAAGATGCGGACACACTGAGCGAATCAGCGAACTACTAGATATACGAGAAGCCGCTCAGAAACCATAACTGAGATTTTCACGATCAATGAGCCTACCAAGATGTCGGAAATCAATACCAACAACTATCAAGTAGTCGGAATGCCACCACGATGGAATTGTTACGCAAGCTCTGAGCTAAACTGAAATAAACTAAACTGAGCTCAACTGAGCTGAACTAAGCTGTACTGAGCTAAACTAAACTTATTACTTTGAGCTCGCTGCGAGGACGCAGTGGAGTTTTCGTCCAACTGAACACAGCTTTTATCTATATAACTTGGAGCTCGCTGCGAGGACTCAGTGGAGTCTTCTTCCAACTGAACACAGCTTTTATCTGTATAACTTGGAGCTCGCTGCGAGGACGCAGTGAAGTCTTCGTCCAACTGGACACAGCGTTTATCTATATAACTTGGAGCTCGCTGCGAGGACTCAGTGGAGTCTTCTTCCAACTGAACACAGCTTTTATCTATATAACTTGGAGCTCGCTGCGAGGACTCAGTGGAGTCTTCTTCCAACTGAACACAGCTTTTATCTATATAACTTGGAGCTCGCTGCGAGGACGCAGTGGAGTTTTCGTCCAACTGAACACAGCTTTTATCTATATAACTTGGAGCTCGCTGCGAGGACTCAGTGGAGTCTTCTTCCAACTGAACACAGCTTTTATCTGTATAACTTGGAGCTCGCTGCGAGGACGCAGTGAAGTCTTCGTCCAACTGGACACAGCGTTTATCTATATAACTTGGAGCTCGCTGCGAGGACTCAGTGGAGTCTTCTTCCAACTGAACACAGCTTTTATCTGTATAACTTGGAGCTCGCTGCGAGGACTCAGTGGAGTCTTCTTCCAACTGAACACAGCTTTTATCTATATAACTTGGAGCTCGCTGCGAGGACTCAGTGGAGTCTTCTTCCAACTGAACACAGCTTTTATCTATATAACTTGGAGCTCGCTGCGAGGACTCAGTGGAGTCTTCTTCCAACTGAACACAGCTTTTATCTGTATAACTTGGAGCTCGCTGCGAGGACGCAGTGAAGTCTTCGTCCAACTGGACACAGCGTTTATCTATATAACTTGGAGCTCGCTACGAGGAAACAGTAGAGGCTTCGTCCAACTGGATACAGCTTTTATCTATATTACTTAGAGCTCGTTGCGATGACGCAGTGGAGTCTTCGTCCAACTGGACATAGCTTTTATCTATATTACTACAATATTCTTTCGCTCAAGCAAGAGTGAAAACTTCTTCGTCTAGCGAGACATCAGCAAACGTTCCAAGCAATGAAGTCCACTGCTAGCAAGAAAGTGGACTCTTCATCATACTAGGAAGACATGGCTAGCTCCGTGGCGCAGCGGTCAACACGCCAGCATGCGACACAAGAGTGCTCGGGTTCGATCCTCAGGTCAGGTCAAGATGGAAAATGATCTTTTTCAGATTGACCTGGGTCTTAGATGTGTATATAAATATGTATTTGTTATAAAATATAGTATCGTTGAGTTAGTATCCCATAATACAAGTCTCGAACTTACTTTGGTGCTAGCTCAATCTGTGTGATTTGTCCCTATATATTTATTTATTATGAGCATAACTTCACCATTATCTTTTTGAAACACGAAGCTACAATCCGACAATTAAAAAGAAGGCTTTTCTGCAAACATCGAACTAAGAATCGTACTCAGAAGGAGTATTGAAGAAAAAAAAACACATCTGATTATAGAATAAAACTGGAGCAAGTAAACACCTGTTATGATGTAACATGAACATGAGCAGATTGAGCAGTTCATCGACGTCAACATTGCACTTTGTCATTGTGCTACAATTATATGCAAGCTAGCACATTGCAACTGGCGCCGCAGCTAATGCTTATTATTATAATTGACCGAGCGAGCGAAGCGAGCGAGGTCTTCAATTCAAGTTGGGGCGAAAAGACATTTTTTGTATGTATGTATGTATGTATATATATATATGTATGTATGTTTGTTCCACGATAACTTTAGAACCAATGCTCTAATTACGATGAAATTTAGAATGTATATAGGTCTTATAAATACAATTTTCAAGTTCATTGGGCATCAAAATCGGTTCAGCAGTATACGAGATATTTAAATAAATGTTAAAGAATTTCGAGAAATGAAAATTGAAAATGACGTTTAGGCTGAATATGTTACGATTGGTTACGACACGTTAAGGTTACCACAGCCGCCGGTAGGTGGCGGTATTTCGTTGAAGCCTGCTTTGTCCATGCTTTGTGTATTTCTCCTCTATACTTCGTTTATGAAATGGTTGGGTTAGTCGCAGTACGGTAGTTACCCGATCAAAAAGATTAGACTTCGAGCCGCGCAAGAAAATTTGATTTTTCAATGATTGCAAATATTTCTTTCGCTGTCTGTTTCAAGTTAAATTCCAAGTGACTCTCTTATTTTTAATTTACAAGATTTCGTTCCTTTAGAACAGAAAAATACCAGTCCATGAAAATTTCCATAATAAATTCTTGTTAGTTCCAAATTTCTCCAACAGATGGAATCAGAGGTCCAAAAAGGCGTAGGGATATTTTAATAAGTTTTTGTTTATCTTTAATTTTCAGTATGTATATGTTTGTTCTGGTTTAAGCCTGCAACCAACAATTAAAGCAGTTATTTACAACCAATTTAACTGCAATTTCGTATTGTACTAAACTTTATGGTGGTGGAAGATAATTATAAAAAATCTCTGATCTGATTTGAAGATGACGAGCTATTTAATGATGAACATCCCGTTTACAACATTTTACAGATTGAATCCTTTCACAATAAAAGCTGGTAAAAAAACCGGCCAAGTGCAAGTCGGACTCGCGCACGAATGTTTCCGTACCGTTATCTATAAAAACGGCAAAATAATCATGGCTGATGCATGGGAGCCTGCTTTAATATTAATTTTATTTTCATTTAATTATTTATTTTTAAGGATATATCTACATATTCTATGATTATTTAAATCGTCTACCGGTTGCCGTTATCAATATCGAGCAAAAACAAGCAAAATTATCACGTTTGTTGTATGGGAGCCCCCTTAAATATTTATTTTATTCTATCTTTTAGTATTTCCTGTTATAGCGGCAACAGAAAAACAGCATCTGTAAAAATTTCAGCTGTCTAACTATCACGGTTCAGAGAGAGATACAGCCTGGTGATAGACAGACAAACGGACAGCGGAGCGATATTAATAGGGTCCTGTTTTTACCCTTTGGGTACGAAACCCTAAAAAGGAATGAAAAAAATAGTGCAAGAAGAAACAAATAATTCCGCAAAACAGACACAATAAAGACAAAAAAATGGGGTTCAGTGGGCGAAAGATAAGTACAGATGTAGAATTCAGACGTACGCAAACCATATTTGGAAGGTAAAGCCGAAGCATAGAAAGAGGAGTATGGGAGTGCAGCACTCTGCGAGAGAAACAAAAGCCAAATGAAAAAGGAATTGGGGGGTTGTCCGGACAAAACAAGCCAGAAAATTGATACGTACGAAAACTAAAAGTTTTATAATATAAAGCTCAAGCGAAGAAACGGGGGTAATATGTCTATCGGGGCTAAAAAAATGAAACATTGACGGGTACACATCAAAACCATATAGGTTTAGAAAGCAAAACACATATGTCTCGTTTTTAGAACCTATATTACATATTTATTTTAATCATCATAATCATACCGACCGAAGCTCAGTCACCCGGATACTCACCTATTAAATGACCTGGCATTTTATATTTCTATTCCCTGAATTTTAAGTCGCAGGTATATTGACATTTTCAAACACTCAAACACGCTTGATATATTGATCAATATTTGGTACGAAAATTATTTTTAGAAAATGTCCAATGCTGTGATTCCGTTAATAACCATACTCTTTCAGATATGACGAAACTGTTACATTTATTTTGTGCCTTAGTGAAATTATATTTATACCTACCTACTCAAATTTTACTCGATTGTGCAACGCAGCTCTTCAGCTACACGTTGCACTATCGAGAGCTATACGCCTCACAGATGTTGTATTGAAACCCGGTTTTGATTTTGTCATATTAATTAGATGAAATTCTACTCGTACATTTAGGGATTGAAAGGAAAAATCTATTTTAACTATTCTTGCAACAGTAATAAAAAAAGGGGTTTAACGTTGTTTTGTATGGTAGTTTATTTGTTTAGATAGAAATGAATGTTAACTATTAGTATAAAAAAGTAAGGATACCTATTGTGTTCATTGCTTTTGAAGTCATCTGTAGTGTAGCATAAGACGTAGTAGTATAAGTATATCATGTATGTGTGTTGGGATCCCAATAAACAGTCTTCAACTAATCTTTGTTTAAGTCACACGTTTCCTTCGCCTCCCCGCATGGCGACCCGAGCCACGGAACGCGAGACGCGACGCGTCGTCAGCGCATTCCCGCGTCCGCCGCACCGCGCTCACGGTGATAAGTTCACGGTGAATGAACACTTTTAACCGATTTGAAAAGGACAGTGCGCAATGAACTCTATACTTACGTTAAATACTGAACTTTCGGCTAGTAAAAATGGGTCAAAATAACGCTAAACAGGATAATAAGGATGTCGTGATTACTCAAAACGCCGCTGGTAACAATAATGCTGCCGCTCCGACTTCAGGATTTTTTGCAGAAAGAATCGAAACCAACAACATTTTACTGACAACAATATTGGCAATTGTTGGCCTGGGAATCATCTTTATTATATACAAAAATTATAAGAAATGCCACCAGAAATGGCTGAGAAAAGAAATCAGGCAAGAAATGTTTAGAAGGGTGCAGCTTCGCCTATCTGGCCGTCGTCAAGCTGATGGAAGGAATTCGGAGCAGGGTGCAGAAGAACAGGTGTAGTGCGTGAAAAGTGAAGTAAAAGTGCGATGTTAAACTGAAAACGTATGTATTATGTTAAGAAAATCATTTTATAATAGCATTAGCATATTAAGTTTAAGTGATAAATAAGTAAATAAAATATATAAACGAATAGAATACATAAATATTATTAAAATGATATGGAAGCAGAAATAAACAAAATATATGAACAGTTAGGACATATAAGAATAGATTTACGAAAGTTAGGCCCTGAGAGAAGAAAATCTCAGTTAGGTAAAAATAAAATAGAGGAAGCTAAAAGATTATACCTATTATATAAGAATTTAATTAGAAATTTAGATGTTATTACGGAGGAATACCAACATTATATTATAGAAACTTTGTCGGAATATATCGAACAGACTTATAAAGAAATACTAAGGTATGGTGGTTCAGATATTATTCTAGAAAATATAGATTTTAAGGAAAGAGAACCAATGGCTGAAAAATTTAATATTAAGGAGGCCTCGTGCCTTATACCAGTTTTAGACGGAAAACAAGAAACGATTGAAAGGTTAATAGAAGGCGTCGAGATGTTAGATAGTATCTTAACTGAAAGTAATAACAAAAAATTGCTGATTTCATTTATTCTAAAAACAAGATTAGATAAAAATTCTAGGATTAACTTAAAATCAAAGTATGAGACAGTAGAGCAACTTGTTGCGGACATAAAAAAATACTTATTAGCAAAAGAATCGGCAAATTCTTTGTTATTACAATTGAATAATATTTCACAGAAAGAACTAACTATATCAGAATATGGAGAAAAAATTGAGAACTTGCTGGCTGGTCTCACGATCGCGCAATCCGATCATACTAAAGAGGTTTGCGAGGTCCTGAAACCAATAAATGAAAACTTAGCTATTAAAAAGTTTGCAGATGGTTTGAGAAACAGGCGCATCAGCACCATCATTGCTGCCAGAAACTACAACCAGCTGAAAGACGCCATACAAGCTGCCAAAGACGAGGACTTATCACAGCCATCGTCATCAGGAATGGTATTAAATATGAGAGGTAGGAATTTCAGAGGCAGACAGGGGGCTGGACGTGCCAACTCTAGGCCCTTACGCAGAGGCGACTACCGAGGATTTTACGAAAATTATTATCAACCAGGTAACAATTTTTATTATAATAACAGGTTTCGCGGAATGCAGTATGAACATTCCCCATATAATGGACAGAGAATTACTTGGAGAGGACGGAGAGCTTCACGGAGAGGATTTCAGGATACACATAGGGGTAGAGGTCGAGCTGGTTTACCCCGCCACGCGACGCAGCAGGCGTTGACATATTGTCATTGTGAACAGACTTCAGGACAGAAACAGGAGGAGAACAACGAGAAAGATATTAATTTATCAGAGTTTTTTCGTACATAAAATATTGA
This sequence comes from Elegia similella, assembly GCA_947532085.1. Lineage (NCBI taxonomy): Eukaryota > Metazoa > Arthropoda > Insecta > Lepidoptera > Pyralidae > Elegia > Elegia similella. The sequence goes on from OX383936.1 coordinate 239,616, forward strand.
CATGTAACGGATTAAATTATATCATTTTATTCATAAACGGACTAGAATATACATTCTTACTGGATACCGGTGCTAGTCTTTCGGCCGTAAACATAAACAAATTACCCCAAAATTCAAAATTAATTAAAAATAACACTGTTATTAATGGCATCGGTGGAAAAATTTATTCAAATCACATTGTAAAGTTACATTTGAGTCACGATACTCTTTTGTTCCCACATACATTCCACGTATTAGATTACATGCCATGCAGAACGGACGGTATTATCGGTTTAGACTTTCTGAGAAATCATAGCGCTAGCATAAACTTACATTCAAACGAACTTACTTTGCAATTGAATAACAAGAACGTTGTTATTCCCATTCACACGAGTAATTCAAGTAATATATACCTAACTTTACCACCCCGGAGTGAGTCTATACATTTTATTAAAACAGATTCTACTTTGATTTCAAATAACGATTATGTTATTTTTCCTAAACAATTATCTGAAAATATATTTTTAGCAGGGTCAATAGTAAAAGTTAAGGAAGGTACAATTCCACTTAGAATACTGAATATTAACGAAGAAGAAACGAAATTACCTATATTTAATCCAGAAATAGAAACACTAAATAATTATGATATTTGCAAGTTTGAACAAACGATAAATAGCGTAGGCAGAACTAAACAATTACTAAGTATTATAAATTTAAATCATTTAACCTCTTGTGAAAGAAAACAAATAGAATCAGTTTGTGTAAAATATTCGGATATCTTTTATTTGGACGGAGATAAGTTAGGAACTACAAATATAAGCGAACAGTCTATCACACTTAAGCCCAATACTAAACCAATATACGTAAAACCTTATCGTTTGCCACAATCATTGAAACCGGAAATAAATAAACAAATTAAAAAGATGCTAGAAGATGATATTATAGAACCTACTAGTAGTGATTGGAATAGCCCAATTCTTCTAGTGCCAAAAAAGAGTAAGAATAATGTCAAAAAATGCAGATTGGTTATAGACTATAGAAAAGTAAATAACGTTATACAGGACGATAAATTTCCGTTGCCGAATATTACCGAGATACTCGATTCACTTTCAGGAGCTATATATTTTAGTCATTTGGATTTACAACAATCTTATTTTCAAACATCATTAAATGAAAGGGACAGAAAGGTTACTTCTTTTACTTCGGACACAGGACAGTATCAAATGAAACGCCTTCCTATGGGTCTTAAGATTTCCGCAAGTGCTTTCTCACGCGTTATGTCTTTAGCTTTATCTGGTCTTACTTACGAAAAAGCCTTTTTATATATGGACGACATTGTAGTCTTTGGTAGAAATATTGAATCCCATAATAAAAACCTAATAGATATTTTCGAACGATTAAGAAAAGTGAATTTAAAAATTAACCCATCTAAATGCGAATTTTTAAAGAAGGAACTGTTATATTTAGGTCATGTAGTGTCAGCTGATGGAGTCCGTCCCGACCCAGAAAAAATTAAAGCTTTGCAAAAATATCCAGAACCTAAAACTTCAGACGAGGTTCGGCGTTTTATTGCCTTTTGTAATTATTATCGAAAATTTATACCATCATTTGCTCAAATAACTTTACCACTGAATAAACTTTGCAAAAAACATGTAAATTTTGTCTGGACAGAGGAATGTAAAAAATCATTTAATCAATTAAAACAGTCTTTAGTTTCTCCACCAATTTTACAGTACCCAGATTTTTCTACTGATAACGAATTTGTATTACAGACTGACGCATCAAGGACAGCCCTTGGCTCAGTTTTATGTAATAAAGATCTTAGACCAATAGCTTACGCCAGTAGACCACTAAATAAAGCTGAACTTAATTACCCGGTTATTCAGAAGGAACTATTAGCGATAGTATGGAGTGTTAAATATTTTAGACCATACTTATACGGCAAGAAATTTACTATAATGACCGATCATAAACCCTTAATCTATTTATTCGGGATGAAGGATCCATCGAGTCGATTATTAAAATTTAGGTTACAATTGGAAGAATACGATTACAATGTTGTTTATATCAAAGGTAAAGATAATAGCGTAGCTGACGCTCTGAGTAGGATAACCATATCCTCTGACGAATTAAAGGATATGAGTGAAAAATTATTAGTAATGACTAGAGCTCAAAAAAGAAGGTTAGATGAGGATAGTAAAAGGTTAGATAGTGGAAAAGCTGAAATTCCTAGTATTCCTATTACCGATCTAAGGCCTGATCAACCGAGGATCGCGGAAATATTAAGAATTCCTAGCGATTCTATCGAAATGAAGTTTATACAGAGCTCTATTTTGAATAGACAAAGGAAAGAAAAGAAGATAGATTTAGAGGAAGATTGTTTTGCTTTTGTGGAAAGTCAACTCACGATTTATATAAACCTTGACTATATGTCGCGATTTACGCGAGCCGAATTCGCGAATAAGTTAAGAGATTTTTGTGAAAAAATAAAGGTAGAACAGATATGTATAATAAAAACAAAAAATAATGAAATCTTTATACAAAAATTACTAGACGAAATAAAAGGTAGAAATGATTGGAAAGTTCCACGTATAAATATAGTAAGAAATATAAAAATAATTGAAAATAACGAAGAAAAAACTATTATTTTAAATGACTATCATCTTTTACCTACTAGCGGACATGCAGGAGTACGTAGGATGATAAATAATATAAAACGTAAATATTATTGGCCAGGAATCGAGAAAAGCGTACGAGATTACGTACAAAAATGTGATAAGTGTCAAACCATGAAATACTCTAAAAATATTAAAGAACCAATGGAAGTAACAACAACGGCTAGCTCATCTTTTGAAAAGGTATTTCTAGACATTGTAGGTCCCATAGATACGGATGTCGAAGGGTATTCTTACATACTTACCTTACAGTGCGAACTCACTAAGTTTATCGACGCATACCCGTTACGTCACAAGGACACAGTAAGTGTAGCTGAAGCCTTTGTTCAGTTTATACTACGACACGGCGTGCCCAAGGTAATCGCTACCGATAGAGGAACCGAATTTACTTCCAAAACAATGGACGAGGTATGTAAACTTTTAAACATAAGTAAACTGCACTCCACGGCCTGGCATCATCAGTCTATAGGATCTTTAGAAAACATGCATAAACATCTTGCAGCCTTTTAAGGAATACAATGCGATGGATACTCCGATACATGGAGTCATTGGTTATCTTTTTGGTGCTTCGCATATAACACCACTGTTCATAGTTCGACTAAATATAGTCCTTATGAGTTAGTCTATGGCAAACAATGTATTCTGCCCAGTAATCTTAAGGATACAGTTTCACCTCTATACTGTTACGATAATTATATGTTAGAATTAAGATATAGGTTACAAGTAGCGCACCAAGATGCGAGAAAACATTTGTTAGATAGTAAACTGACTAGAAAGCCTTATTATGACAAATACGTTAATCCTATTACTTATAAACCTAACGATTTAGTTTTGATAAAAAACGAAACATGTAAGAAATTAGATAAGCTGTATCTAGGACCGTATAAAGTAATAGAAGACTTAGGTCCAAATGTGAAAATTATTAATAAAAATAAATTTGATATAGTTCATAAAAACCGAACTAAATTGTATATAGAATAACCTCTGATAAGTTTAAGTTTTAGAATTAAATTGTGTGTGTGAATGTAAACATGGTATGAGAGTTAACTCTAAATATACATTGTATAATTTTTTCCATAGAGCTGTATAGGACTAGACTATACATTTTTATTCTTATCCTTGAGTAAAGTATAAGTAACATCCATTCTTGTGTCGATTTGTTAATTAATATTAGAATTTCGATTCTTAACTAAACTTAAATCTAAATATAAAATTAGAAAATATATTAATCGCCATTAATTACCTTAATTTGTATTTTGTTTTACATTGCAAACAAATATTGTTTTACTTTATATAATCAAAAAAAAAAGTTAACATTTTTTTTTTTAAAAACCACCCCTGTGGTGTAGTGTAGCATAAGACGTAGTAGTATAAGTATATCATGTATGTGTGTTGGGATCCCAATAAACAGTCTTCAACTAATCTTTGTTTAAGTCACACGTTTCCTTCGCCTCCCCGCACATCTAAACAATAGCACTATGACAACATGCTTATCAAAATCAGTCTAATAGTGGCTAGCTTACGAAATTATCAGGAAAATTAAATAATCGCGAGGTCCACGTTCGCAGCGAACTACTAGTTACATCAAAATCACATGAATTGATTTATACAGCAGTGAATTGAAAACTCAAGATGAAGGGTGGTCAGCATCAGAGTCAAACGTCATCCCATTGCATCGTGACAAAGAAGAAATGGACTACATCCATGTTCACCTGTCAACTATAGTAGCGGAGTTCGTGGGGATCGAGTCAAGAGGAATCGCAGCAGCAGCAATCAACGGACATCGACGCGAGGACCTCAAGGAGCTTCCGAGCAATCGATGAATCATTTACTTTTTATACATTTATCTTATTTTGTTTTATATTTATTTCATTTTTCGTTTCTTATGGGATTTGTACTTAATTTTGTAGTGATGATCCTTTCTCGATTGAGCTCTCGTCTCCCGGAGTTGGGAGCATGTTCGAGCTACGCTCGCACATTTGGGCGATCCGCGGCTTACATCATGTAGCTCGCGTGTCAGCTACTTTAATAATATAAATAACTCTATTATCATAAATATACATATCGATGGCGTAATGAGTGAGACACACATCGAACGGTCGGCGATACTATAGCGCCTGGACACTGCCATCGCGAAAAACTCAGCATGCAGGATGCAGGTCGGTGGTTAGCCTCTAGGTCTTACTCCTGAGTCCTGACACACGACCCTTAGGTTTATGCCCCAAGTGTGCTACCAACTACACCACCGTGACTTCAAATCCCCGAATCGAAGTGTGTTAAATTGAAGAAAGCTTTTTACTTAGTTAAATTGTTCTTAGGTATATTATTATTCGGTAACACACTTACGGCGTAAACCTCAGAGACGTGGGTTCATTCAAAATATATCTGTGGCGAGTTTTTTTTTCATCACATATTTTCAATTTTAATAATATTCCTGCCATCGGCTCGGTGGGTATTTTCGGTATTTCATGAATCTCTATAACACAAAGTGTTTATAATTGGGTTTTAAATGACATAGGTACATACATTAAAACCCCAATTATATAGACTTCAAATAACTTTTAATGTTAATAATAAATAAATAAAAATAAACGTCATTTATTTCGGGTAACTTTTTGACCCCTAAAACAATACAATTAAATAGTTTATATGATTAGATGTAATTATGAATCTTTGCTGGAATCACGGGAGAGAGGAGGGCGCGACACTCGACGCGCGCCGCGGCCCGCGCCGAGGGCCCTCCGTCACGCTGCGTGACAGGTGACAGGCCTCTGCGGGACACTTTCAGTAGCATATTTAGATACCCTCTCTGAGGTATGTCGCGCCTCGTTATTTATGTAAAGATGTGGCTTTGGAGACCCGTAGTTGAAACTGAAGTGGAGAAGCAAATTGAGATTGTATGTTACACACTTTTCAAAGCTTTTAAACACAATCACAGTAAAACTGTAATATAAGGTACTAAGTATTAATTATTAAATATTCTATAAGAAGACGTCTATACAATGGCAGAAAGAAAAGTAAAAAACATTGCATAAAAAAGGGTTTTGATTTCACTCCTCCGTGTGGGGACGGAGTAGAATACAATTCCCCCTGCGTCAGGTTGACATCTCGTAGGTAAGAGGCGAGAAAATACCCGACATGCTCGGTGGTAGGACCTCGTGGGGTCCGACTGGCTGGCGAACACCCTCATGCCGAAATCTGTCGTGAAGCTCCGTTGGGTGTGTTTCGACTATTGCGTGTGGGAGCCAATCCCCGTTCCCGATTCCCGTAGTTCCGACAGTTTATGGTCCCAGATGTAGGTGTGTTGACTAAAGTAAGAACATAGTCATACAATATGTAAAGAAAAACCTGTGTCCAATGCTTGAAGGGTGATTCAGCCCGTTGAGATGAACAACTTCTCCTATGGGACCAATGCTGGTAACTTAAAATTTTTTTTGACGTTCCCGTACAAATCGAACGGGCGGCCGAACATTTTAGTTTGGAAATGTAAATGTTTAAGAGTTCCCGGCTTGTATCCCACTTATCATTTTATCATAGAACATTTTATGCCATAACGCACAGATTTTAGTATGTTTTCTCTCTAAGCTCTCTGAATAATTTTCTGAAGAAATCGCTTAGGTTCCCGCTCACGCACTCTATACCCTCTTTTGAGTCATTCCTTGACCGGACTATCAATTTTCCATTAAAATCTTCTTGCTATGTCATTTGACGGTTGTTAGTTTCACATTCATATAAGTCACATTGAACTCCAATGTTGCTGTAATCTATGTGGCGCTGCATTTTTGACGTGATATAATAAGGTCTTACAAATCGATGAACAGCGGCGACATGCACAGAAATGAACAGCAGCAGCAGCTGCTGGTGGTGCTGCTGCTGCTGCAGCTGGAGCTGGAGGCCGTTATGTGTCGTATGTGTGGACAACTGTCAAAAGTGTCACATATAGCCTGTATGTGATACTTTTGACAGTTGTCTGAACTCGACCTCTCAGTGCTGCCGCCTGGTTAGCGACATTTCAGAAAACCCTCAAAATAGCTTTTGCGTTTTGTGCTTTTGAGTTGGAGTAAGTCATGCTCACTGAAATGTTCAAACTGGTGGCGGCGTTGTGTGTCGGGTCGTCGAGTTCCCTCTAATATGGTGGAGCTCAGCGATGGCTGATCCATGCGTCAACTCGTGTTGAGACTTCTATCTTTGAGACTTTTATCATACCTGTTGTTGTTGCACGCTCGATCGCTAACATAACGTGTACCACAAAATTAAGTAAATTGAAATCTATCTTAATATACGAGTATATAAATCTCGTGTCACAATGTTTGTCCTCAATGGACTCCTAAACCACTTAACCGATTATAATAAAATTCGCACACCATGTGCAGTTCGATCCAACTTGAGAGATAGGATAGTTTTTAACTTATGGCGAAATGAAGTTCGCCGGGGCAGCTAGTACTATTATATATTACTACATATATATTGTATATTTTGTATATTTAATATTAAAAAGCTGAAGAGTTTGTTTGTTTGAACACGCTAATCTCAGGAACTACTGGTTCAAATTGGAAAATTCTTTTTGTGTTGAATAGTCCATTTATTGAGGAAGGCTATGAAATATCATGCTTCGACCAATAGGAGCGAAGCATCAATAAAAAATGATTTGAAATCGGGAAAAAATTATTCATCTATACTAATCCTTACTAATATTATAAATGCGAAAGTGAGTTTGTTTATTTGTTTGTTTGTTTCACGCCGTAACTACTGAACCGATCATCATGAAATTTTGCATACGAGTTCTCTGGAGTACGGAGAAGGACATAAGCTTTTATCCAGGAATAAAGTACTATTCCCGAGGGATCGACATTGACGCGGGCGGAGCCGCGGGCGAAAGCTAGTTAATCATAATAACAGAAATTGTCGCGGGCAACAGCTAGTTGTATATAAAATGACATCAGAAAAAAAAATTAAAAGAAAAAATATCATACAAAGCCCTACAGGCAAGTAGGCGACCAATACTGTTGGAAACAGTTTCTTTCGGCGTCTTCTTCTCAGCAGTGGTCGGTTCCGAAACGCTAGTAGTTTGTAACTTTTGAACAATAATTAATAATACGAATATTTATTTAAAATGTGAATTGACGTGAAAAAGGACCTGAAAAGGCCTATTTTCTGAATAAATCTTCGAATCTTTGACCCGAAACCTGGGTTTCCGGCTAGGGAGTCTGTCAAAAGCTCCTGCGTGATTGGTCGTCGTGCCGGACTGGGAGACCGGAGTGGGACACGGCGGCTGATCATTGTGTTCAATCGGGGGGCCTTCCATTCCCGTGCCAGCGGCGCACTTCTCTGGTCATTTATTGCGAGTCATCGTTCCTTACCTTTGCCTATGTACCTCTGTCTCCTCATAACTAAGAGTCATAATTCTAATTTCTCCAAACCTAATTCCAAGAGTCGCGTATAATATTTCGAGAAAAAATATCGGTATTTTTCAATTTAATTTGTTTAATTCCTTATGTATGTCGCGGTCATTTGACCGCGATAACCACAGCGGCCGAAATACGTTCCCCACCAGCCGAAGCGAGTGAACTGCGTTTCTATAGGACAATATGCTGCGCGTTCTCCAAACCAGACTTTTTCTTTGTCTTCTGTTTAGGAGTTACGGTGGAATAAAGAAATCACATACATTTGGCATTTACACAACACACTCCTTTTGTGGGAAGTCGTGTAAAAACTAGGGTGTAGATTTTCTTGCGACTATTCCGACACTTTGTGTCAAATTGGGCTAACAAACTCCAAGGTACGGTCGGAGTACATATGGAGTCCTGCCGGCTTACAGGCGCGCGGTGCGGATGCGGAGGCGGGGGCGGGGGCGGAGGCGGGGGCGGAGGCGGGGGCGCGCGGCACGCCGCTGCTGGGCGTGCTCGGGCCGGGCGCCAGCGCCGCCGCCGTGCAGGTCCAGAATCTACTGCAGCTCTTCTCCATACCACAGGTTAAACTCATCTAACACGCTTGTTTCCTCGTGGTCACACTATGCATGCACACCGAGTTTCGATCAATGGGCTTATAACTTTTATCAGAAATGGTTTAGGGATGTATTTACTAATTTTATAAATGCGATAGTGAGTTTATACGTTATCCTATCACGCCTCAACTACTGTACCGCACATCATGTTTATCGCAGACGTGGTCTGGCGTACGGAACTGGATACAGGCTATAATTCATGATGGAAAATAGAACTACCCTCGAGGGATCGACATCAATGACTCAGACCATCAAAATGAATAAATAACTTTTCCTATGCAAGGATCTTGTACAAGGATCGACCTAAATTATACAAGAATTGAAGAATTGTTTGAGTTGATGCCTACGGCCACTTCGCACCTCATGCCATCGGCAGGGAATTCATCCCCACACCTAGTATCCTAAATGGTTGCGTACAGTACGCTTTGAAAGGAACTTTATTCCACGTACGCTTAAATTGTGAAACAAACTCCCAGCCATGGTTTTCCCGAGTGACTACAACATGGGGTTCTTTAAAAAGGGCGTGAAAAGATTTCTTCAGGGTCGGCAACGCGCGAGTGGCACCCCTGGTGTTGCAGGCGTCCATAGGCTACGGTAACCACTTTCCATCAGGTGGGCCGTATGCCTGTTTGCCTACTAAGTAGTATAAAAAAAGAAAAAAAAATACAAATACTTTTGATCTATTTAATGAATTCAGCGCATAGTACTCTTGATTTGAAAACACTACGCAGTACCGTCTTAACTCGCGCGGGAATCATGAGATTTAAAGCAGGTCTTAGGTCTTAGAGTACAAGTAAAGGCAATTAGTTTAGTAGCTTAGTGCGCGAGTCCGACTCGCTGTTAAGAGTGTTACGAATGTGGTTGTATGCAGGTGTCGTACTCGGCGACGTCGCGCGAGCTGTCGGACCGCGGGCGGTTCTCCACGTTCTTCCGCGTGGTGCCGGCGGACCAGCACCAGGCGCGGCTGCTCGTGGCGCTGCTGCGCGCGCACAACTGGACTTACGTGCACGCCGTGCACACCGACGGTACCACTCCACGGCTCCCTGCTCACTGCTCTCCTCCTCCACGGCACCCGCACCTTGCTTGCATGAACGGCACTCCGACGGTACTCACACTCCTTTTCATCCGAGCGTGTTTCCAGTTGTATGGCATGTAAGTATGTAGGTAGCATTCATATTATTATGACATTTGTCAAAGTTACTTACATATCTCTTAATAGTATAAGTTACTTACTTTAATATAAGTTACTTAGATTAATCTTAAATTAAAGAGTAAATGGTTACGGAAATAATTATTAAAATAATGGTAAAATGTTATGAGCATTAAGCACACGTGACGAGAACTATATGGTTAACACAGCACTCTCGAACGGTAAGAAGGTTGATGGTGTACTAACTAAGAATCAAATTAAAATTAAATTCGGGTGCGGCATCCATATGCTGACGGTGATGTTTATAAACTGTACACGGCCTAACGCTTGCCCTCTTTGGGTAGGCTCAGTAGCGTGTTCAACACTGCGCAATGGGCGTTTGAAGTTTCTTTGACTGGGAAAACATGTAATTTTCTATTCCTTCATATTAAGGCGATAGACTTTTGTCATAATTGTAGACTATTTCTCCCTGTTTTTCTAAATAATAGACTGATTTTTCAATATTTTTCATATCATGTACCAATCCGCCACTATAAATATTTCCTCACTATATTTAATAATCCGGAAGCAAGTAGTGATCGTCAAAGAAGACCTGCTTATATGAATAATTAACCATTTACATTGAATTTTATATAATTTTTAAGTAAAAATAAATGCCAATCGTTAGTACTCGTACCAATTTCAAATATATTGGCTCAGGACCGACTTAGTGGATTGCCTCGAAGTGTTAGTTGTTCCGGTGTCTTTCATTATGCGGTGAAATAACGTAGCACGATACGTCGATAATGACGCAGAGAGCTACGGGCAGAGCGGCATGGCGGCGTTCCGCGAGGAGGCGGCGCGCGGCGGCGTGTGCGTGGCGCGAGAGGAGGCGCTGCGCGGCGCGCCCACGCCGCGGGAGGTGGACGGCGCGCTGCGGCGGCTGGCGCGCGGCCCGCGGGTGGCCGTGTGCTGGTGCGAGGGCCGCACGGCGCGCGCGCTGCTGCTGGGCCTGCAGCGCCGCGCGCTCGCCGCACGAGGTACTGCCACCGCCACTCCACACTACTCACTCATTTGCATATTATGGACTGAAGGCGGTGAGCGAAACTTCGAAGTTTGATCTGGTTCTTATATATTGAAAGTGATCACAAGAGGCTTATTTGATTAAAAGTCCTTGGTACTAAGCAAAATTTATTTCCAATTAACCGGCACCATTACAAAGTGTGTTGTGTCACATTTTTTCACCAAGAGAGATATTTTCTGTCCTGTCAAATCACAGTTGACATATTACTTTTTTTTTTCTTTTTAAGAACGAAGTGGACATCCCGCGGGCCAAGGACTAATGGTCCTTAACAGTACACAAAGTTAAATAACAGGAAATCAACATAGAGTTAGGTTTACAAGCAGGAATTGATTCACAGAAGTTTGGTTCTAAGACAAGGATGTTTGGTCAAGTGAATTTTAAAGATAACAAAGTAATGTGAATTTCTAAATTAACAACAACACAGTTAAACTCTGGTAAATATTAATGTTAAATTTATAACAAAATTATGTAGGTATTCAATTGCATAGTCTTAAGTAATTTTTTCCAGTGGCAGAGGGCACAACTTGGTAACTGGTCTTTTAAATTGATGATTTTTATATTGCAAAGTGACAACACGAGTTATACCATCTGCTCCTGGGTGCTTATCTATAACACGACCTAAGAGCCACTTACCTGGTGGCAATCTATCATCCTTTACCAATACAATAGTACCTAGTTCAATATCTTTCTGATGTTTATTCCACTTATAGCGATGTTGTAATGTTGTAAGGTATTCAGCTTGCCAACGTCGCCATAACGCTTGTAACATACGCTGTACAATTTGCCATCTATCCAGGTAATTGGTACGAAAAGATTCTAAATTAGGTTCAGGTATAACTACAGGAGCAGTTCCAATCAAAAAATGACCTGGAGTCAGTGGAGGTTCATCAAGAGTAGAACCAACTAAAGTAAGTGGACGAGAGTTGACACAAGCTTCCACTTGGGTAAGTAGAGTATTGAACTCTCCAAAAGTTAAAAAATCTTGTCCAATGGTACGCTTTAAATGCCCTTTAATGGATTTAACTCCTGACTCCCAGAGTCCCCCAAAATGAGGCGCTCCAGGAGGAATGAAATGCCAAGAAGTGTGATCATTAGACAATAATTCAGATATTTCCTGAACTAAGGTAGAACGAGAGTTTTTAAATTGAACATCAAGTTCCTTAGAAGCTCCTCGAAAGTTAGTTCCACAGTCACTATAGAGATCACTACAGTGACCGCGCCGAGATGTAAAACGCTTAAAAGCTGCTATAAATGCAGCTGTGCTCAAATTTTCAACCAGCTCTAAATGAATAGCCTTCGTAACAGTACATATAAATAAACTTATGTATGCTTTACAGGTTCTAGTGCATCTGCCTGAGTATAACTTAAGATTAAAAGGTCCAGCCATATCGACTCCGCTAGTACTGAATGGTCGAGATGGTTTAGTCCTATAACTAGGCAAATTACCCATGAAAGGCGCAGATGGACTAGCTCTCTGTTTAAAACATGTAACACATTGCCTAATTACCTTTTTAGTTAGATTTTTTCCACCAATAATAAAATATTTACTATTAATAGTATTCAAAGTTAGTTGGATACCGCCATGCAAAGTCTTAAGATGAGTATTAATTACAATTAACTTTGTTAAGTGACATTTACTTGATAACAAAATAGGTGATTTACGATCATAAGAAATAAGTGCATTTGCAAGGCGTCCACCAACTCTCAAAACATTGTGTTTATCGATAAACGGATTCAAAAAATATAACTTACTCGATTTAGGAAGAGGTTTGTTTTTAGTTAACAATTCAATTTCAGTTCTAAAATATATACCTTGTGACATACCTAAACAAATATTCTCAGCTCTATAGAGTTCACTAGAAGTTAAAAAATGTGGACACTGCACAGTGGTATCAAGTTTAGCTTTATTCTTACATTTAATTATAAATCACAAACAATATGCAGTTACTCTTATTAGTCTAGTGAAACTCGAATATTTAGTTAAATAGGAAGTAAAGTTATTATTATCTTCAATGGTAGCAATATTAGTAGTAATTTTAAGTTTACAACTTTTAGCCTCAAGTAAGGTATCTGGCACAGATTGATTTGTGAAATGCTGTGAGCCAAAATCTAAATTCTCCTTCAAAAAAGCTGGACCTTCCCACCATAGCTTTGACTCCCTTAGCTCATTTGGACTTACACCCCGTGAAGCTATATCAGCTGGATTGTCACTAGAACTTACATGACTCCATTGATTGCTGTTAGTTACACTTAAAATCTGAGAGGTGCGGTTAGCAACAAATGTAGTCCAAGTGTTGGGATTCTTGCGTAACCAGGCCAAAACTATAGTGGAATCAGACCAGGCATAAACATTAGAATTATCAATATTAAGGCTTACCTTAATATTCTTTAACATGTCAGCTAGGAGAACAGCACCACAGAGCTCCAAACGTGGCAATGAAACTTGTTTCACTGGCGCTACTCGTGACTTGGCAGAAATTAATTTAACTGTGATAGTATTACCATTAAGAACTCTGAGGTAAGTTACACAAGCATATGCAGCACAGGAGGCATCACAAAATCCATGTATTTCTATTCTAGTGTTAGTAGGTTTCAATTCAAGCCACCGTGGAAGTAAAATTGTCTTCATGTTCTTTATGTTATCATGGTAGGCACACCATTCATTCTTTAAATTATCATCTAAAGCATCGTCCCACCCAAGGCCGGCCAACCATAACTTTTGCATAAATATTTTTAGTGAAATCACAATAGGTGCAAGCCAACCTAGAGGATCAAATGTTTTAGCGATAGTGGATAACACAGATCTTTTAGTGAGAACTCCAGTATGAGAGTCAATTTTTACTTTAAGTTCAAAACTATCACTTCGAGGGTTCCATATAATACCTAAAGCTTTGATGGAATCATCTATTTGTATGCTCACTACACTTTGAATAGACTTAGACGCACTAGGGATACCACTTAATACCTTTTCACTGTTGGATGACCACTTATGAAGAGGGAACCCACCCTTAAGCAGAAGCTGGGTAAACTGCTGCTGCGCTGCGATGCAATCATCTTCTGAGGAGCATCCTGACAACAAGTCGTCCATAAATGTGTCTGTCTTCAACCTAGGAGCTACCTCAGGAAAGTTACTAAGTTCATCATCTGCCAATTGATGTAAGGTTCTAATTGCCAGGAATGGTGCAGAGGATGTTCCATAAGTAACAGTAACCAAACGATATTCTTTAATATTCTCTTCTGGGGATTCTCGCCATACAATCCGTTGATAATCTGCATCTTCCAAAGACACAAGTATTTGGCGATACATTTGTTGAATGTCTGCTACTAAACAGAATTGATGAGTTCTCCAACGTGTCACTAAGTCTCTAATATCCTGAAGCAGAGGTGGACCTATAAGCAGCTCGTTGTTCAATGCACTTCCCTTTTCAGGTTTAGCACTGCCGTCAAAGACCACTCGAAGTTTAGTAGTAGTGCTGCATTCCCGCAAGACAGCATGATGAGGTAAGTAGTAGCATTTCTTTCCTTTTATTTCATTTTCAGGTACCAGCATCATGTGACCCAGGGCTTCATACTGTCGCATAAACTTACAGTATTCTTCTCTAAATTCAGGTATGTTCTTAAACTTTCTTTCCATTTGCAGCAGGCGACGAATCGCAATAGATTTAGAATCACCTATGCGTGAGTCATACCCATCCATGAAAGGCAGACGGACAATGTAGCGACCCTCAGCGTTCCGAGTGTGAGTAGTCTTATAATTCTCTTCGCACTGAGCTTCTAGTGGAGTGAGTGAATGTTTCTTTGGGTTTTCTTCCAACTCCCAGAACCTTCTTAGCAGGTGATCGAGTTCAAATTTCAGGTGAGTGACAACAACGTGATGGGTACTTCTAGTTTCTTCAGTGACTTGTCCTGAGATAAGCCACCCAAGGCGTGAGTTGAGGGCTATCAGTGAGTGGTGTTTGCGTAACCCATCAAGGACTAATTGTGCGTGCATATCGGCACCTAGTAAAATATCTATGTGGCCCGGTTTTCCAAAATGAGGATCTGCAAGGTGAAGTGACTTTAATAGGGGCCATGAGTCATCCATACTCAGTTCTTGTGATGGTAGCAGTGAGGTTAATCGCTTCAGTACATAAGCCTTTGTGACCATAATGTGAGTGTCATCATAAATAGAGTGAAATTTCAAGTTGACTATTGACTTTGTAATAATCTCATTTTCTGTAGATATTCCAGTTATTTTCCCATTCACAGCAACTCGCTCAAGTTTTAAAAGTTGTGCAGTCTCTTCAGTGACCAGGCAAGCCTGCGATCCATGGTCTACGAGTGCACGGAGTTGGTGAGGAGTACCATTCTGAGCATATACTATTATTTGAGCAGTTGGCAAAATCACTTGGCCAGTCTGGGCTTCAACTTTCATGCTAACAACTCCATGCGTTTCTGGTGGTTTACTTTCTTCATGTGAACTTGTCTCAGGGCTGCTAGTGAGGTGCAATAAGGTGTGGTGTCGACGACCGCATTTTCTACAGTTAATTGTTTGTCGACAGTGAGTTACAGAGTGACCCTGTACAAGACAATTGAAGCATAGGTTGTTATTCTTGACAAAGGCATGACGTTGTGGAACATCTAACAGTTTGAAATCCGTGCAGTGACAAATGTAGTGACTTTGGTTACAGTAAGTGCATGCAGTTTTTACTTCGGCTACTAATGTTTTTAAGGGTGTTGACTTATTAAAATAACGCTGGGTTTGCTTGCTTATCTCTTTTCTAGGCACTTCTCTTCTATTATTGCTAACTATTTCCATGGCTCTAAATCTACTTTCTAAAAAGTCAGCAAGTGATTGAAAGGTAGGTACTTCCTGTGATGATCCCAATGATTGCTCCCACAGCTGATGTGTCTCCAAATCAAGTTTTGATACAACAAGATGAATTATGATAGGATCCCAAGAACTTGTTTCGATTCCAAGATTGTTTAAAGAGTTCAAACATTCTTGAGAAGTGTCTAGTATATCTTTCAAAGCCTTGGAGCATTCATTTACTAATTTCTTTTGAGAGATAAATCTATTCAAAATGTTACTTACAATAATTCTTTTGTTATTGTACCTCCGTTCTAAGGCTTCCCATGCCTTGTTGTAGTTAGCAGCTGTGATAGTGAAATGTTTCAGCAAAGCTTCAGCTTCTCCGGAAAGGTTAGATCGTAAGTAATGATGTTTTTCAACCTGGGACAGAGTATCATCTTTATGAATCAGGGATACGAAAATATCTCGGAACGACAGCCATTCATTGTAGTCACCAGAGAATCTTTTGATGGAAATATATGGAAGATGAGTTTTTCTTGTTGGTTGTTCAGTACATACGGGAGGCTGAAATTGGGGCGTTTCCGACTCCAGTGGGTTACTTTTTTCCAGTTCTTTCAGTGCATCTTTCAGCATAGTTTTAAAATCTAAGTATTCCCCTTCCAACGCATCGTATTCCTCCAAAGGATTGTCTTTTGTTTCTTCCAATTCGTTGGGTGACAGACTTATTACCAATTCTTCGAACTGCTTAAGATAAGCGGTCCAATATTCTGTAAGGGTTTCGTACCTTGTCTCCAAGTAACTTTTAGTAAACCTAGCTTTCGATTTCTTTGTGTTGCTATAAAGTTTTTTGATACGTTGTCCTAGTACTTTAAGTGTTTTACATTGTTCCGCCATTTTGCACGCGGCACCCGGCACCCGGCACTTTTTATCACTGAATTTACGCACTTACTGTTTTAAGAAAAACGCAATTTAATCGCGGCTCAAGGACCAAAAATGATCACAAGAGGCTTATTTGATTAAAAGTCCTTGGTACTAAGCAAAATTTATTTCCAATTAACCGGCACCATTACAAAGTGTGTTGTGTCACATTTTTTCACCAAGAGAGATATTTTCTGTCCTGTCAAATCACAGTTGACATATTACTTTTTTTTTTCTTTTTAAGAACGAAGTGGACAGAAAGGCTGTCCCTAAAGCATGGTCGCGACGCCATTAATACTTTGATTCCTAATGGTTTCTGATGCTTTCGCGATTGTTACATATTTAAATAAAATCACAAGCGATAATACTGTATATCACGTCAGGTCCGATACCAACACACACTGCTGCTCAAACTCATTTATTGAAAAGTTCACCACTGCTATGGTCAACATCAAAAAAAATAACCATAGCGAGTTTTAAAATTGACTCAGCGCCATCTATGTCATCGATTAGGAACTATATTGATCAACTTCAAAATCTTATTTTAACATAGACAGCTACTGATTTAAAAGCATAAATATCTAAACAAATATGAAAACACGTCTAATTTTTTACGGGGTGGGCGAAGCCTACACAAACACACTTTTGCGAAACATAAAATGATTTAAAAAAAATTACTACTTCAAATTTGGACATTCCGCCCACCAAAGAACTTGTTCTTTCCCTAACTAAATAAAATGAAATTAATACAAAATCACAACAAAATCCACCACCATAACAACTTGAGTTAAAATAATACATTCTGAAACTAGATATTTTTACAGTTAAACACTCGGATGAAAGGATATGAAACAACAATAAGCGGGGAAAACAAAACAATGTTCAATATTGTCACTTACTGAAGTTTACAATCATTAAAAACAAAACAAAAAGAAAGAGAAAACAAAATAATTAAAGTTCACATTCTTTAGGCAAAAGACATAATTTATTGCAAGCCCGTTTACAAATACCATTACTTGTCTTGATGGTGACTACTCTAGTAATATTGTCTTTGCCCGGGTGTATTTGAATTATTTTACCAAGCAACCACTTTGACGGTGGTAGATTCTGATCTCTAATTATAACAACATCATTAATCTCTGGCTCTAATTTTTTAGTAAACCATTTATATCTTTGGTCCAACGTTACCAAATACTCGTCTGACCAACGCTTCCAAAAATCAGTCACCATTTTTTGAGTTAACTTCCATCTTTAAAGTACTGAAATTTGATCCCCAGAATGATCTTCATCTGGTATAACTATAAGCGGCTTGCCTACTAAAAAATGACCAGGCGTCAGCGGTATTGGATCATTTGGATTATCACTCAAATAACTTATTGGCCGCGAGTTTAAACAAGCTTCTACTTGGGTTAGCACGGTAGTTAACTCTTCGAAAGTAAGTGTCGAATCTCCTATAACTATTTTTAAATGTGACTTTGCCGAACAAACGCCTGACTCCCAAAGGCCGCCAAAATTTGGAGCTTGAGGAGGGATGAAATAAAGATAAAGATAAAAGATAAAAATATATTTATTTCTCCAACAATCTGTAAATATTTTCTCTAACATAGTTATAGTGTTATCTCAATTAGTAGAGACTGGAGCCTGTAGAAGGCTGAGCCTGTGGCACAGGTCTCCAGTGCTCTCACTTCTGGATATAAAAGCGAGTTTAAAAATGGAGCTTACTTAATTATATAACTAATTAATATAATATCTAAGTATCTTAATCTAAATCAGTATGGATGTGTAAGTGTGTGTGTGTGTGTGTGTAAAAGAATAGATGGATGTAAGAAATTGAATTACAGCAGAGCAAGAACTTCAATTATTATCTAAGTGGAAGGAGTAGGTTTTCCGTATCATCATAGTTTAGGTTTTGTTGAAATGCCACGTCGTTCCTTCCTTAGAAAGCAATTGACGAATTTCAATTGGAAGGTGAGTTGTCGCCTTTTGGAGCATCTCTTTCAATTCCTTATCGGCACCATCAAAGTTGGTGCCATTATCTCTATAAAGTTCTCGACAGTGGCCTCTCCTGGACACAAATCTTCTAAAGGCGGCAATAAATCCCTGAGCGGACATATCTGACACTGCTTCAAGATGTATGGCATTTGTAACCATACATATAAAGACACACAGATAGCCTTTATAAGCCTTGGACCCTCTACCAGGAGAAAATCTAATATTTATATGGCCAGTAAAATCCACCCCAGCACTTTTGAAAGGCCGAGTTGGTGTCACTCTCGCCTTTGGTAACTGGCCCATAAATTGGTTACTATTCTGTCTGGAATAACGCAAACACATACACTCGCGGTAACACTTCTTTACCTGATCTCATCCTCAAACTATCCAAAATTTTGATCTCAAGTAATTCAACATAATTTGAGGACCTCCGTGTAATGTCCGAGCATGAGCATTTGAGCTCTTTTTGAACACAGATCCTTGAGACCTTATCTGCTTCAATTCATCTACGAAATATAATTGTTGAGTTTCCTTTACGCAAAAGTTCATTATGACATTAATTTCTTCTTTTGTAATAAATGTACCGTTTTCTCTCTTTTCTTTAGGTTCCTTTAGCTTTAAAAATCTTTTGCATAACGCCAATACTCTTAATGCTCTTTGTAAGTACGAAAATTTGTTCCAAATAAATTTATCTTTAACCTTTATGATAGCAGTTAAGGCCTTTATGGGTCTCAGTTCTTCCGTAGTCTCAAATGTTGTGTCGGTAAAGGACCTTTCATCTTGATAAAGAAAAACTGGGCCATGCCACCACAACTCATATGTCCTCAAGTCCGCAGCCGACATGCCTCTTGATCCACAATCCGCGGGATTTTGATCAGTCCTTACGTGATTCCATTGCTCGCGGTCTAGCATGTTTAAAACTTCTGATACGCGGTTGCTTACGAACGTCGTCCACCGGCTTGGTTCTCCACGGAGCCATGCAAGTACAACCATCGAATCCGACCACGCAAACAACTGCTCTTTAGGTATATGCATAATTTGTGAAACTTCATAGATTAATTTAGTAGCAAGTACAGCGGCGCATAACTCCATTCTTGGAATAGAAATTTCCTTTTCTACTGGCGCTACTTTTGTTTTCGCAGTCACTAAATTAATGTGAATTTTGCTCGACGCACCTTGGGTTTTCAGATAAACCACCGCGGCATAGGCCGCTTGCGATGCATCAGCAAAAACATGCAACTCTACGTAATCGTTTCGTCTCGAATTTAACCAGCGAGGAATCACGATGTCTCTAACGTTCTGCAAATCTTTTTTGAATAAGTTCCACTCATCTATAAGTTCTGAGGGCAAAACTTGGTACCATTCAAGCTCAAAGTGATTTTATTTAAACTTTGATTCCTTTTCCGTGCTTCCGCGCCCTCTAGGTCGCATGCCCCTATAGATTGTGTCGCGTGTGTAAGCCGTCACATGTGCCGGTGCAGCGAGCGGGCGGGCGGCGCCGCGGCTGCGGTTGCTGGGCAGCGACGGCTGGGCGGACCGGCGCGACGTGGTGGCGGGCGCGGAGGCGGCGGCGCGCCGCGCGCTCACGCTGCGCATCCGCTCGCCCTACCTGCACGACTTCGACCGCTACTACCACGCGCTCACGCCACACAACAACACGAGAAACCCCTGGTTTCGGGAGTTTTGGGAACAGAAGTTTAATTGTTCATTGGACAAGAACCCGCCGGCTGGAACCTACCGTTGCACGGGTAAGTACCTACGTACACGTACAGGTTCGTAGGTGCTACTTCATATGGCGCCGCGCCGGGACGGCACGTTACTTTTTGCCAATGACTTAAATTTTATTTAATAGAGCTATATCACAAAATTACGCTCTGAAATATTATTTTCATACACGGCGTCCACTTGGTTGGGGTCACGAGTTCACGACGCTGTGCTGTAGACACAACTAAACACAACGATTTTGATACGTTTTCCTTTTTGTTATTGTTTATTTACACACAATGTTATCAGAAGTATGCGCGACGGTAGGAAAAAACTGAATGTAGCGTGTTGATGCGACTAAAATGGTTCCAGGGTCGGAGTCACTGGCCAGCGGCTACACGCAGGAGCCGAAGCTGGCGCTGGTGGTGCGCGGCGTGTACGCCTTCGCCCACGCGCTGCACGACATGCGGCGCGCGCTCTGCCCCGCGCCCCACGACCGCCCGCTCTGCCCCGCCATGCTGCCCTTCAACACTTCGCTGTACCGCGGGTTTCTCTCCAAGGTCCGCTTCCGAGCACCTGACGGAGGGCTTGTGGCTTTCGACGAAAACGGAGACCCACCACCAGAGTAAGGACCTCAAATCATTAAGAAACCTGAAGACTTTGCATCGCTTTAGTGCCCCTCAATGTATCGCTGTTCCAGTACGAGATCATCCGATTATGGGTTGCGCTATATGACCACTATTTGTCTTGAGTTAGTGGATTGTTGGCAATCTTTTAAACCCCGTTGGTAATTACAACAGTAGTACTTTTTGGTTAAAGGTTGAGCGAGTACGACGTGATGAACTTAGTGAGTGACGGCGCGAGCGGCTGGCGGTACGTGCGTGTGGGCCGCTGGCGGCGTGGCGCGTTGCTGCTGCGCGGGGGGGAGCGGGCGGCGGCGCGGCGCGCGGCCGGCGTGCGCGCGGCGTGCGGCGCGGCGTGCGCGCCCGGCCAGTGGCCGCGCGCCGGCCACGGCCGCGCGCGCTGCTGCTGGACCTGCGAGACCTGCCCCCCGCTCGCGGTCGTCGCGGCGCCCCCGAATAACGGCTGTCGGTTATGCCCGCCTGGCCACCGGCCGGACCTCACGCGCACTCGTGCGTTACGTCTACTTTTCATATTAGTAACCAGACTTTCGAGCAAACAATGAGTACGAGCTTACCTATCACACGTCAGATATTCAATTAACTGTGGTAATGTGACGATATGAACAATACACTCCTTTTTATCTGAATTGGTCTTATATCACTCACGCCATCATCCAGACTATCTTAGTAGGCCTTGCACCATCGCCTTTCCCATTCTCTAATAAACGTGCCTTTCTCTAGTGCATAACCAAACTGTTGTTGGCAGATTGCTTGCCGTCCCCTATCGAGTGGGGCAACGGCGGGCGGTGGGCGCGGTCGGTGTCAGCGGCGTCGGGCGCCGTGGGGCTGGTGGCAGTGGCGGTGTGCGGCGTCACCTTCTGGCGCCACCGCAACACGCCCGTGGTCAAGTCGGCGTCCAGGTATTTTAGTTCAGAACAATGAGGCATTTCTCAAATGATGAGTTATGACTAATCAAGAGATGGCAGCACTAAATTGCTGGTGCGGTGAGCTGCTGTCATTCAAATCCAAAAGATCAGACATCAAAATATCGCTTAAATAACGATATTTTCGATATTACAGATTTTAAGGACGAAAGATAACTAAGATTTCAATAAATAAATTTGCGTTTTAATAATTTACAGTTAATCTGTTTTACAGTTAACTCTTCAGGAGAGATTACTCATTACTAGTCCGGCCATAAGATTTGTTACAAATGAAAATGCCATATTTTTATGAAGTAATATAACTAAAACTTATTAGTATTCTGTTTAAAATTGCCACCTTTGGCTTTGATACAGGCATTTAATCTGCCTGGCCACGAATCTACGGAGTTACGCACTGTTTCAATGGAAAATTTCGCACTGCTTGCTCCAGAGATTGTCTCGATGTCGCCGTGTCATTTAGAGCAAGCCATGTCCTCTAAAACTTACCAAAATTTGTAGTTTAAAGTGTTGAGGTCCGGGCGGGCTTGATGAGGGCCAGTCTTCGTACGTTGGTTTCAAGTCAGGCTTGGGTAGTTCGTGCCTTGTGACCAGGTGCAGAGATACAGCTGATACGATTACCAAGCTTCTAAAGTGTCTGGAATATGACCGACGGCTCCATACCCACTTCGTGCAAGGCAATCACCGCAATCTTGTTTTCTTTAACCCCCCATTTGATATTGTAATTTGATAATGTAGGTACACCCAAAAAATATGTGAAATTGCGCGAAACCGAGAAAACTTTTTAAAAACAAATTTAATAATTAAAAAGATGAAAAAAATAAAAGTGTTTTATGTAACAGTATTTATGGCCAGACTAGTTATTTCCTATTTACACAACCTTTTGATTTTTCGTAGGTAAGAAACCTGTTCTAAAGTAAAATGAAGCTGGAGCGACAGGCAAAGTATATGATAAGCTATTGTTTTGTATTGCAGGGAATTATGCGGCTTGTTGCTGTGCGCGGCGGCCGCGTGCCACATAGCGGCGCTGGCGGCGGCGGCGCGGCCGGCGGCGGCGGCGTGCGCGGCGGCGCGAGTGGCGGCGCCCGCGCTGGCCGGCGTGTACGCCGCCATCCTGGCGCGCACGCTGCGCGTGGCGCGACTCGTGGCGGCCGTGCAGCGACGCCCCACGGCGCGCCCGCGGCTGCTGTCATCGCGCGCACAGGTCCCTCGTTACTGTTATCATGTCAGCATACTAGTGGGCACAATTAATGCTGTAATATGATTTGGCAAAGCTTTACAATAGTCCTTTAGATAACTGCATAACCACAGACAAACATCTGTGATTGTGACCGTGCAGTACTAGTAACTACTTACTCGCGTTGGATCGAATCGAATGTATCTTCTCGGTTAGGGGAGAGGCGTGTCTACGGAGTGTGTACTACGGAGACTGTCAGGTCCGTATATCTTGTTATTGCCAGGAACTTAAAACAGATTAAAGGTTGTTGTCGAAGATTATAGTTACCATTAGACAACATGAATCATTATTATCAGTAACACATTTCCCATTTCTGGGTTACCATTGGTTGGCCGCCCCAGTTCTTTCTATCGAAGCGTCCTACAATACAACATAGCGTCTGGTTTGGCAGGTGTGGACGTGGGTGTGTCTGAGCAGCCCGGGCGCGGCACTGGCGGCGTGGGCGGCGGCGCGCTGGCCCCCGGGCGCGGCGCTGGCGCACCCGGGGCGCGCGCGCGCCGTGCTGGCGTGCGGCGGCGAGCGCGCGGCCGCGCAGCTGCCGCCGCTGGCGCCGGCGCTGCTGCTGCTGGCCGCCTGCGTGGCGCTGGCGGTGCGCACACTCTACTCTCCTTTACCTTACTGCAACCTCGGCCGCGGCTGCTCAAAAACAGAACAACACACTTTTATTTCTTAAAATTAAATAATGTAAACACGGCTGCTATAATAATAATAAATTCATTTATTTCGACCTTCTTTTGATCATGATACAGTACAGACTTTAGAAAATATTAATAATTAGAATAAATTAAATTACATTAAATAATGAACCTACAGTAAATTAACCTACGTAGTTCGTGTACTGACAATCAGATCTATCCGAAAATACCTTCAAGGCACCGCTAGGGCTGGCACGAACCCGGCGCACCAAGGATGTGCACCGATTTCGCATTATTGTGTAAAAAAATATCGTTTTAGATAAACATTGAGAGAGATCTCCGACACACTGCAGAATCGAGGCAGACCCAACAACATCCTAAAGGCATTATTATACGAGATTCGCAAAGTTCTGTACCGTTTCTGGTATAGGTAGTCCACCCACAGGCTGCTCGTGTAGAAGGACGTACAAAATGCCCTAAAGAGAGTTATTTTGACATCCTCCAAAAAACGAACAAACCTGCGTTCGATCATATTTGCCCTAACAGTCAACGCCCGGCGTTCCCTTTCTATGTCCGCATCATCCTTTAGGTCAGCGGTTACTATGTGTCTAAGATATTTAAAATGTTCTACTCTTCTCAAAGGTATGTTATTTAACTTAATAGATGGCAATAAATGGCTTTCGGGCCGGCGGTAAGCGTGTGGATAACACGCTTACCGCCGGCCCAAAAGACCATGCATTCCCTTTTGGACACGTTATAAACTAGTCCCCGCTTATGGGCAAAACCTTCACATATAGCCAACAGCTTAAATAACCCACAAGGAGAGCCACTCAGCAGCACTATGTCATCGGCGTAACTTAAATTATTAATTTATATGTAAATTACGGGTTACTCACGTACGAAGTCAGCTACAGGCCGACATGTTTCAACCCCATCCGGAGGACTTCCTTAGGGCGAATGTGAACCGAGATGCACGCACACGGAGTCGTCCCGATTCGCACTGATAATAGTGACAAAGCTTTTCTCTCTCGCTAAGACTTTAGCTTTGTCAAAGCGGATGTAATGCGTGACATCCGACTCTATCACGTGCTCGGCGATGGCTGATCCGATGCTGTCCAGTTTCTTCAGACTCCGTATATGCTCATGCAGCCTTGTTGACACATTCCGTCCTGTCTCTCCCACATAGCTCTTTCCACAGTCGCAAGGGACTTCATATATATTATTTAGACAGACTCCGTCAACATGACAACCTATATGGATGCTACTGAATTCCTTAACTAGGGCGTTAATGTAAAGGGTGAAGTCAGCCCCCCGCTCACCCCACACTCCATCCTATAAGAATCAGAATAGGTGCCTGCCTGTCCAACGAACCGCATTAACCTGGTTTTCATACCAGTAAGTACTTAAACAAATTAACAAGTTCAGCTGGCATTGAAGTACTGCTTAACTCTTGCCACAAAATATTATAAGACACCAGATAAAAGGCTGTTGACAGGTCCAGAAAACCCGCGAGCACTGGCGTTTTCCGACCAGTATAATACTTAACGGTTTGCTTAACCTCTCAAAAACTGCATGGCATTATAAAATGTCCTCCAGGTCTCAAGGACATGGTATGTGTACGTGACACCTGAGGATGCTGCTGATATGCTAGAGATAAATGATAGATGCTGCTGGAGGTAAAAGTAGATGTATTCAGAATAACTTAATCGATGCTAAAATGAGTACACGAACGTAATGCGCGGCGATGATGTGACGGTGAGTCATGAACGTGGACTGATTGATTTTACTTAGTTACACAAAATACGCAATACACGAAAATGCTGATAGTGCTTTGTGCGGTTATACCGTACAGTATGTACTAAACAGGGTCTTGACGGGTTACGGCTCGGAATCGCAGTTTCTGTTAATTGTCCTGACTTGAAACCAAATTGCTTATCATGGATATATAGGTATTTATCTAGTTGAGCATTAAGCATCTAGTTGCTTTTTTCGTTAGCCAGAAAATGTTTTTGTGGCAATGAATGTGATTGTATACATTCAAATTTGTTCATGTAATGTTGAACAAAGAAACCCACATACAACATACATGATCTCCAGAAACTTTACACTTCTTCTATGGTCAGCCGTGTAAACTAACGAATGGCCGTATGGCTGTTGTAAAAGCGGAAAAGATAGCCGTTTTAGATAAACAGTAAGAGAATCTTGAATAGAATCTAAATAATTTTATCACAAAATAACAATTTCGCGCGCAAGTCGTTAAAGCCGAGTAAAAAGAGCCGAAATGAAAAATCTCATAGGAATCATAGGCGTTGTTTTTTCCTACAAACGAACACGTTCAATGTGGATTGTGGCCTTAAAACGTTCTGGCCATAGACTCTAGATAAAAATAAAGGCTTGATAAGCATGTATCTAATTAATGAGCTCTGCGGTTTGGCGCAGATCCGGACGAGGAGGCTGCCACACAACCTGAACGAGACGCGGTTCGTGGGCGCGGCGGCGTACGCCACGGGCGTGACGTGGCTGGCGTTCTTCCCGCTGTACGCGGTCTCCGAGGTTTGTCGCCGCATGCAGTGTGCGACATCTGCACCTGACTGCTATATAAATACGACATCACAAACTATTTTGTTGCTAGCATCATTTTTATAATAATAGGTATTAACTTATTTTTTTATACACCTACATTAAAGATAGATCGTAGTGTAGGTGTATAAAAAAAAGTTACTAACTATTCAGACAGGTATAAAATGGTTGTTATCTCATCAATCGCGAGTAATTCAGACACAATTGATTATCTATTGTTATGTTTCCCGATTGGGGCGTTCGGTAGTTGACCGGTATTAATGAATTTAACAAAGAGTTTTTACGGAACACTCGTCTTTTCCACTTAACGGCCCGCCATATGCCAGGCGGCGTGGCGGTACAAACGCGGATGGTCTAAACGCGTTGGCTACTTTGAATATTTTAGTTTTTTATGAATATTCAACGGTTATTCGGGTTATTCGAAAAAGAAAAATACATGATCGTTGCCTTATCTGTAATGAAAACCAAAGAAAAAGAAATCCTCTTCAAATAATGAGAGAAAATAAATACTTCTAAATTAGATTTTGCTGAAAATATTTAACTATGAGCGAATGCGTACTATAAAATTATTTGGTTGGGCTGTTCAGCATTGAGGATTTCTTCATAATTCAGCCCTTTATCCCAAATGACATACATATTGATTTGCAAGTTGAATGAAAGCTAGTAAAAAGGTGTCTGGCAGAAGAAGTTCTGAAGTGCTCGTAGTTTCACAAACTGACCTGTGACAATGGGCGAAGGCTCGCACGGCGACGCTGGGCGCGTGCGCGTCGCTGTCGGCGGGCGCGTGCGTGGCGCTGTCGCTGGGCCCGCGCGTGTTCGTGTGCGTGCTGCGGCCCGCGCGCAACACGCGCCAGCACTTCCTCACGGCCACCTCCATCCGCTGCCACCTCGGCAAGTACCGGCCCGACACCGCCTGCGCCACCTCGCCGCCCACACAGACAGGTAAATTGCTATTCGCGTGCTGACACATTTTTTTAAGAATACATCTGATACTGGCTAAATACATCTGAAGCGGGTACGTTACAGCTTATGCAAAAATGTTTTTGCATGTTTGGCTTTTCTCCTGATCGCATTTTACAACCGATTCTCGTGAAATTTTGTTAACATGTTCGAAAATAACATAGGTATAAAATATCATTACTAAGTATTTAATTTACTTAATTATCGAATACTCTTCTATTGATTGGCTGCTGGAAAGGTAATAAGTACTTTCATATTATATTTCTATTTCTATTTCTAGCCTATACTGTCCCACTGCAGGGCAAAGGCCTCCCTTACATCATTCCAACTATTACGGTCGAGGGCTACTGAAGTCCAGTCTTTCCGATAGGATTGCAGTTCGTCTTTCCATCTCTTTTTGGGCCTTCCACGCTTTCGATTGCGATTTTGTGGGATCCATATTGTGGTCGCTTTGGCCCACAACTCGTCAGGCATGCGGTAGATATGCCCTGTCTAGTTCCATTTAGGGGAGAAGGGGGTGATTAAAATTGTTTAATAATAGACTTTACTTATTTATCTACTAGTTGTTATCACTTTTCACCACTCTGGGAATCAACTTTGTATATATTTCCGCGTTTTTAAAAAAACCACGTTTGACTCCCATTGCACTAACCTCAGTACAATGGGAATCAGACGTGTGGGAAATCAGAGTCAAACAATCGCAGACATTACATTCGGCAGTCCATCCAGTGCAATCACCAGTTGATCAGCTAGCCTATTTAGTTTTTCTGACTTGTAATATCGGCATCTATAAGCGAAAAAACATAACAATATTTTTTGCGGGTAATGGTAATCACTAGCGGGCTCTTTGGCTCCCATTACCCAAAACATCCCATTATACTGCATGTTAATGAGGATCCGTAAAGATTTTAGTTGAGAATGCAGGATTATAGAGCTGAGAAATCCATAACATACAGTGCAAAAATTATTGTTCTACGATTAAAATTGACGAAGTTATGACAAAATTATTAGCAAAATTCACTGGCCGGCCGCGTGGTAGCCTGTGACGTCACTGTGACGGACGCCGCTAGTTGCCCGTTGGCAGTGACAAGGCGCGCAGTGTTTTCGTGGTAATTGCGACTTTAAAACAAACTATTTATGACTAATTTTTCTTTTTAACTATGTACAAATATTGTATAGTGCCGAACGATACAAATACTTCTTTTAAAACACCAGAAAAACTATCTTTTAACGTGCCGAAAAACACAAAACTTCTGAAAAAATTAATAATTTTTCACGAAGTTTTGTGTGAATTTTATATCATCTCTTTTAACAACGGAATACAATTTAAAATTATATTCCGTTGTAAAAAGGGATGATTATAAGACTCCACCCTCTACTAGTAGACAATGTTGTGAATATCATTTCGATGTAAGTACCTACATAACTATTCTTACCTTTTATTAAGTTGATATGGAAATAAGTAAGTAACTATGTATTCTCTTTTTATAAGGCGGATGTATTAATAAAAACATACCTACTTATTTCTTTCTAGTTTAGTGGACAAACCTACTTACCTTCCAATACTTCCGTTTGCATTTCTATGTAATATTCCAAGGTCAAAACAATGACACAGGGATAAAAGTTTCCATTTCTGGAGTAAAAAGCAAATAATGAATGATATAATATGTATCTGCCCCAGCTATGCCTTTTTTTTTATTTTTTTTTTTTTTTTTATATGTATATCCGACGGCAAACGAGCAGACGAGCCACCTGATGGAAAGTGGTCACCGTCGCCCATGGACATCTGCAACACCAGAGCTGCTGATGCGTTGCCGACTCTTAAGAAACCTGTAAACACGCCTTTTGAAGGACCTCAAGTCATAGCACACAGGGAAAACCTCGGGAGGGAGTCCATTCCACAATCTTGCTGTACGAGGAAAAAAACCACGTGACGCTCTGACATTTTTGGAGACCCAAGTGTCAAGGATGTGGGGATGGACTTTACTCCTGTGGCGAGCGGTGCGGTGGTAGAAAGGTGACGGTGGCACCAATTCAAAAAGTTCTTCAGAACACTCCCCATAGTATAGACGGTAAAATACACACAGAGATCCAACGTCTCTCCGTAGACCGAGGGTGTCTAAATTGTCTGTGAGTGTGGGAACGTCGATAATACGAATTGCCCGGCGTTGGATGGAATCAAGAGGAAGGAGTTGGTATTGAGGTGCACCAGACCAGATATGAGAGCAGTACTTCATGTGGGGCCGGACTTGAGCTTTATATAATAATAGTCTATGACCCGGAGTGAAGTACTGCCTCGCTCTATTGAGCACCCCAAGTTTTTTAGAAGTCATTTTGGCTTTACCTTCCAGATGACTCCGGAATTGGACCTCCTTCGTAATATCGACGCCAAGGATCCCAATACTCTTAGAAATGGTAAGAGAGGTGTCCCGAAACTTCGGTGCCATGTTAAATGGGGTCTTCTTAGCGGAAAACACGCAGACTTGTGTCTTAGTAGGGTTGAATTGAACTAGGTTTAGTTTACCCCATTCAGAGACCTGCTCCAGAGAGGTCTCAATGTCAGACACAAGTCTCTTTCTGTTCTCCTCCACCTGTGTTTGAGGGATATTTGCACGACCTGCATAATATGCATCACCCGTACTGTCGTCTGCATAGCAATGGATGCTACTAGTGTTAAGCATGTCGTTGATGTGCAGAAGAAACAGCGTAGGTGATAAAACAGATCCTTGGGGGACGCCAGCATTGATGGGCATGATATCGGAGCATAATCCGTCTACAACGACCTGAATGCTTCGCCCAGATAAGAAACTAGCGACCCACAAGCATAGTCCCTCAGGAAGCCCGAAAGATGGTAACTTCGCGAGAAGAGCCTTATGCCAGACCCGGTCAAAAGCCTTTGTGACATCTAGACTAAATACCAGTGCTTCTCCCTTGCTCTCGATGGCGGCTGCCCATCGGTGCGTTAAGTACACAAGAAGATCACCAGCACTACGCCCGTGGCGGAACCCGTATTGACGGTCACTAATTAGCTGATGATCTTCAAGGTAACCAAGGAGCTGGATGTTTATCACACGCTCCATCACCTTAGAGAGCAGGGAGGTTATCGCAATAGGCCGATAGTTAGACGGGTCTGTGCGGTCACCCTTTTTAGGAATAGGGTGAACGTAGGCTACTTTCCACGAAGACGGGACTTTTCTTGAGGTGTAAGACAGCGAGAATAGGCGTGCTAACACCGGAGCCAACTCAGGGGCGCATGTTTTGAGCACAATTGCTGGAATGCCATCAGGCCCGCTGGACTTCCTGACGTCGAGGGAAAACAGAGCACGTCGCACTGCACTTTGAGTGAACCGAATTTCCCGCATTGAGTGCTCGCATCGCGGTAAAAAGGGCGGCGATGCTCCTGCCTGATTGTTGTAAGCAAATAAGTTAATACAGGATGTAAGGGTGAACACCGTTGTACCTAAAACCATTAAATCAACCCGTATAAATGAACAACGTATGGGACCCAGGATTGGACCAGAAAACAGTATCGACATTTTCATACAAAAATGTGAGGCCGATTAAAATATGGTATTATTTTATATTTATATATTTCAGGTGGAAAAAGACATGGAAAATTACGTCAAGTTTAACTGAAGAAGGGAGTTTTGCCTCATTAGTTTAAATGTCAAAAACTTAAAAAAAAACCGGCGAAGTGCGAGTTGGCCTTGCGCACTGTTATATCTTCTAGATGTTATGCTTAATGCTGACTGAGCAACCCTTCGGGATTACTCAGCATCACTCCCTCCTTAGAGAGCCCTAGCAGAAGCTCTGGAGCTCAGTCCATGATGAGCTCTCTTCCCGCGCGGTTGCCTAAGGATAACCTATTGTAGTAACTCTGTGTGTTCTATATCCTTTTAATATAAATATTTACGTGGTGTTAAAATAGTTTTTTTTTTAAAAAAGACGTTTTAGATTTTCCGCGTAACAGCACGTATAAGTTTGAAGTTATTATAAATGTCTTTATTATATGATGTAACTAAAAATGTATGCATTTCGCAATTTTTTCATTATCTGTGCTATAAGACGTTGCTTCGTACCAAAATCTAATATTCTGATTTCAGGGGAAGTACCCTGAAGTTTTGATTCCCTTGCGAATGTCGAAAAATTAGTAAAATATTTTTCTTATATGATGTAGCTTAAAATGTATGTTTTTCGCAATTTTTCCATTATCTGTGCTAAAATACGTTGCTTCGTACCAAATTTTAAGATTCTGAGTTCATGGGAAGTTCCCTGGTAGGTATTGATTCCCTTGCGAAATCAAAAAAAACACGAAAATTTACGGCACAACCATCTTTAGATTGCGTTGGCTTTGAAAATTTGCGGCATAAACTGAATATTTGATATAAATTTCAGCTTGATACCTCTACGCTCCTACGTTCCTGAGAAAAAGGGGCTTGACAGACAGACAGACGGATAGCCAAGTGATGAAATGGAACCCTTATAAAGTCAAAGTCAAAGTCAAAGATTTTTATTCAAAATTGGATACATGTATCTCTTTTTGAACGTCATATTTTTATTTCTTATATATTTTTTTATATATGCAAAATTGAAATACTACTAGCGTTTCGGAACGACCACTGGTGAGAAGAATACGCCGAAAGAAACTCAATCCAGCCTTGGTCCCTACGTGCCTGAAGGGCTCTGAATACATTGTTAACATTAAATACAATTTTTCATACTATAGATTAATTTTAACATTTAATAATTGTTAACATAAAATAAATTTATATAAATTTCCACGCATTTTTATCAGTAATATAATCATCAATGCAGTAATAAGCCTTTTTTATTAACTGGTTTTTTACAATCGTTTTGAACTTAAGTAAAGGCAGACCTAATATTTCTGCAGGAATTTTATTAAGGAAGCGTACTCCTAAACCCAAAAATGAATTCATAGTTTTCTGCAATCGCAATACTGGTGTAGCTAATTTATTTTTATTTCTCGTGTTTCGGTCATGGATATCACTATTTTTCTTATATAAATCAAGATTATAGCGCACAAACATAATATTCGCAAATATGTACTGAGAAGGTAAAGTTAAAATATTTATATCTTTAAACAATTCTCTAAGAGATTCTCTAGCACCAAGTTTATATATAGATCTAATAGCGCGTTTCTGCAGGACAAATATGGTGTTTACTTCTGCAGCGTTACCCCATAGTAAAATCGCATAAGACATAACACTATGAAAGTAACTGAAATATACCAAACGCGCAGTATCAACATCAGTCAGTTGTCTAATTCTCCTGACAGCATAAGCTGCAGAACTAAGTTTACCCGCTAACGTAGTAATATGGGCACCCCATTGAAGCCCGGCATCAAGAGTTATTCCAAGAAATGTTGTTTTATCAGTTAAATCTAGTGGTTCATTATCCATTACTATTTGTGTTGGAATTTTTGTAACATTTGGTAAGCAAAATTTAATACATTTCATTTTCTTAGCGTTCAACAATAGATTTTTCGCTGTGAACCAATCCAACACTTGAGCTAAAGTACTATTAACCATGTCAAAAGAATTAGTTTGTCTATCAATTTTGAAGACAAGAGAAGTGTCATCGGCAAATAGTACAGCCTTACATGTATTGACACAGTAAGGTAGGTCATTGATGTAAATGAGGAATAACAGAGGCCCTAGGATAGAGCCCTGGGGTACGCCCATCTTAACCAATGATCCGGAGGATTGTACCCTATCTAAACTAACTTTTTGAGTTCGGCCACTTAAATAAGATTCAAGTAAATCGCGAGATTTACCTTTTATTCCATAGTGCTCCAGCTTGGAGAGAAGGGTATTGTGGTCTACGCAATCAAAGGCTTTGGAAAGATCACAAAAAACACCAATAGCATTTTGTTTTCCCTCCCAAGCATCATATATGTATTTCAACAGAGCTACACCCGCGTCTGTAGTTGACCGACCCTTTGTAAATCCATACTGTTCACGATGGAAAAGGCTATTTATGTTAAAAAAAGCTAATAACTGATTAAAAATCATTTTTTCAAATATTTTACTAAGAGCTGGCAGAATAGAAATGGGACGGTAATTAGTGGGATCATTTTTATCGCCAGATTTGTACAAAGGAATGACTTTACTTAACTTCATCAAGTCAGGAAATGTCCCAGTATCTACACACTTATTAAATATAGAAGCTAAATATGGTGCAATTACTTCAATGATGTTACTAATGACAGCTACAGAGATATCCCACAAATCTCCAGTTTTCTTATTGTTCAAACTCTTAAATGTATCAATGATTATTTGAGGTGTTACATGTTGAAATATTAAATGATTGTTACATTCTGGTATACAGCTTGTTAATAGTTTTTTAGATTCCTCAGATGATGAACGTAAGGAGGCAGTAGTATTTACGGGAATGTTAGTAAAGAAATATTCGAAATATTTTGCGACGTCTTCATTAGTACTGAGGATCTTATTATCTACTTTTAATTCTATTTTGTTGTCACGATTTTTAGTTTTCCCGGTTTCCATGTTAATAATTTTCCAAGTGGTCTTTATCTTATCATGAGAATCTAGAATAGCTTTTCTTGTATATAAAGATTTTGCGCACAGGCACGCCTTTTTAAAAACCTTAGAGTAAGTTCTAACATAATTAATAAATTCAGTATTTTTATTGTAAGCTTTCATAGCTAATAATTCGTATAACCTGTTTCTACTAACGTAAATACCAGTTGTAGCCCATTCACTAAATTTTTTACCGATACGTTTAGTACATTTTTTAATTTTGAATGTATTGTTGAATTCCGATTCAATAATACCAAACATTTTATTATATAGAGCATCCGGATCATCTCTAGTTTCTTCAATTAGGGGCATTTTTTCAGATATTTTTTTCTTAAATACATTTATTTTAGCTTTGGTTATAGATCTAAAGGTTACTTTTGGTAAGTCTACTTCTACATCATTTATAAGTTTTACAAACTGACCGTAGTGATCCGAGGTTAGATTTTTAGTTATATATTTGTCAACAGCAGTGCAATTGCAGAAAACATTATCTATGCACGTTGCAGAATCTTCAGTAACTCTAGTTGGTTCCAAAAACAAATTAACCAAATCAAATGATTTAAAGACATTTAAAAATCGAACACTTTCAGTTGTTGTAACTAACAAATCAACATTAAAGTCACCGCACACTATAATATTTTTGCGACAACAACATAATTTTCTCAAGACATCTTCAATAACTGATTCTAAAGTATTATAATCTGATCTTGGGGGTCTGTATACACATACTATAATATAATTCCCTAGTTCGATACATGACAGCTCAACATTACAATCTACCGAAAGACTAACAATATCCTTACGTTCTTTACATTTTACGTCACTTCGAGTTAGAATTAAGCTACCGCCTTTCTCTTTAGTCTCTCGGGTGTAAGAGCTTGTCAATAAATAATTTTCTACATTGAACTGTTGCTGGTGCGACTGCATAAAATGTTCAGTCACACAAACTACATGCAAATCTTTACTGTTTATAAACAACTCTAATTCTAACAATTTGCTAGTCAGGCCTTGGACATTCTGATGAAAAATATTTAATTCTTTAGCCTCGACTGTTGTCTTATTAATTAGTTTAAATCAGACTGAGGATTTTGTATTTTAGGTATATCATTAGTTGCAATACCTGTGTCAAATTTAAAATTATTTGCAGTTGTACTACATACAACAGAAGTTTGTAAATTAAAAGCTACTACTGTAGCTATTTGTCTTTTAAAATTAAAAGGAAGATACATAGTATCGTTAGTCAACTTAAATCTACTTATAAACTTATTTATATCTAAATAAAAAATAAAATCGCCATGACGATACGTCATGTTGTACATATGTACATTTAAATTGTGTATGTGCTCGTTTCTTTTCCTATCTAAAGATTCCGAATACGGAAAGGCACATATCATAAATTTACATTGTGTTCTTTCATTTATATTAATTAATTTGTCCATACTTTGTTTAATATTCCTTTTTGATACAGAGGAACTGTCACCACATAATATTAATATTGTACAGTTTTCATCAAGACTGTCACAAGTAATACTGTTTACCAGGTCTAAATAAGAAGCGCCGGGTGTACATGTGTTGTAGATAGAACAGTTATGGTTGAGGTGACTCAAAATTATGCTACTAAGACCTTGACCTAATTTATCAGAGTATATAAATAATTTGTTACAAAACCTTTTTTTATTAAAACTATTTTCTATCGTACCTATCCTTGTTTCTAAGTTACATTTACCAGTATCACATTCTCTAGACTCGGGAACAATGGCTATTACAGGTGACATTGTAATTGCCGTTTCAGGAGTACTATAGCACTGCTGTTTTTGTAAGAGAGCATCATACCGCTCTTTATTATAGTGAGCTTCAGCCACAAATTCTTTGGCCTCTAAAATATATTTACTTATATCTTTTTGGGACAATTCATACATTTTTGATAAATTATTTAAGGACTGTTGCAATTCCGAGACCTGTGACTGCAACTCATGAATCTCGGTGTCATATATACGGCTAGCCATATATAGGTCATCTTCACATGATCTAAGTTCCTTAGACAAACACAGTTTTTCCCTACTTAACTGCGCTAAAGATTTACATTTTTTTTGTTTAGATAATACTTTCTTAGTGCGTTTTATTATTCTATTAATTTTTACATACTTTTTAATTTTATTATGACTATTTAAAATAAAATACTGTGACTGCGGAGTACTCGCAGGTATTTCCATGACCGGTCCCGAGCCACACTCCATGAGTTCGCTGTACAAATGAAGCGTTTTGTTACATATTTCGGCATCTTTTTGATCTTGTATCTCTAATGCAGATTTTTGTGCATCGTATAAGCTTTGTTCTAACTCATTTATGCGACATAGGGCCCGTTCATGTACCATACGGCACTCGTTAGCTTGCTCTAAACATTCTTTCAACCTAAGGTTTTCTTCCAACAATTCTGTACTGTTATTGTGAAGACTTATACATTCATTTTTTAATTGACTATGGCGATCATTTATTTTCTGAAATTCTTCTTCAGATTCCTCCCGTTCCAGTAACAGTTGTGCCTTATCCTCACGACACGCTTTAAGGTCAAACAGGACTTGCCTCAGCTTCATGGTTAGGTCTTTGATAGTGGCCTTCCGTGTCATCATAGTGAATGAGGTGGTCAGTAACTGAAAATATATTTAATTATGTAAGTAAAGGTAAACTATACTTTAAGAACTCGGAGGGCAATTTTTTGTACTTAATAAGACAATTTTATTATATTATTGAGAATAACTACATAGATATTTAAAGCATAAATGAAATAAATTAGCTGTATTCTTGCTATAACTATTGTTTTATAGTCATCAACTCAGCTTTCACAAGCTTAGCGAGACCTCAAAAACAGAGTGAGTTTTATGTTATATTAAAGGGGTCAGTAAGTAGAAATTAGAGTTTTATTGTATATCAAAATATATAAAAAATTATGCAAAAGTTAAAAGTTAACTTCACCAATTTATATTTTTTTTTGAAGTAAGTAGGTAGTTTACATTTCACAATCTGCCATAAAAGAAACAAAAGGGATACAGCAGATTTTGCGTTGCAGTGTATAAAGTATTATTTGTTACTGAATATATAAGCCTATAGCTGTAGTTTTAGGTCGTCATCACCGATTGCACTAGGTAAACGGTGCGAGATTCAAACTGAGCTTCGTAGGCAAAATATAGTTCACTGCTATTGCTACTTTAAAATTAAGTTTATACTGATTATTGTTTCTGAAGATACACTGCCTATCATGAAATTATGAAACAATATACTCTCCCGGTTTAAATTGATGATGATCCACGAATTTCCTTTGTTTGGTTTGACAGCTGAACAAATCCAACCGCCGGCGCCGATCTTCTAGTTTTTAACGTTGATTCACGTTACTATTTCACGATAACTTGTTGCTTCCATATAACTATTGCCTTATTTTACGTAATTAATTTAGTTTTACATACAATTGTTCACAAATAATACACAAAAATTATTTAAATTACGGAACAGATGATTTTGACATGTCACCCGGGCGCGTTCCGTTTCACCAAGAGATATAGGGTTCCGTTTTTCCCTTTTGAGGTACGGAACCCTAAAAATTATAGACCTGATTTGAAGAAAAGATAAGAAATAGAACAGTTTTAATGAGTTTTAAGTACGGACAGTTCCAACCCAAAACCTACAGCAGAAGAAGTTTTGCAAAAATAAACGATCGCTGATATAAGAGTTCTCGTTGAAGGAAGCATATGGAAGTTTAAACACTATAAAATGATCGGACCACATGCATATGTCCATATTTCATTTTTTTTTTTATAATATTGTAACAATAGCATGGGGTTTACTTAATTTACAAGATTGTCTATATAGCAATCAAGATTAAAAATAAAAATTATTTCTTTGCTTTGTTTGTCTTTATTAGTTCCCATAATAAGTACGTTTTATACGTAAATATTATAAAAATTGCACTCTAACAAGACTTTATTTCAATAAATTGTTAAATATAGCGACGAACCGCGTCGTCGTCGCACAGTCGAATGATCGCTCTATGAGCGGACCGCGCTCGGTCAGTCACAGTGACGTCACACGCACCGGGCGTGCAATGCCTTTTCGCGGCAGGAACGGCATGATGTTTATTATTAATATCTTCGTAAGTAATGGTCCGATTTGGATAATTCAAAAAGATATATCATTGTAATGTCATGAAGAATAATATGGATATTAGTCCAATTGAATTTGCTACAACTTTACTGATCCTCATTGTAAAATTTAATAACACAAAGTAAATTTAATCGCAATCTAATATGCTAATTTAAATTTTGAATATCAAGGATAAATCTATCCATAGTCATTAATTTGGTACAGCTACAACGTCTATACTCACCGTTAATGTTGTTTTGACGAAAATTTACACCGACGAGGCGTGAAAACGAAACATAATCGTCACTCAAAAACGCGTGGAGCTACTAGCGCGAGTCATTCGTACAAGGGGCATCGGGTACAGAGCAAGCTGAACATGTCATTTACCTAGATATCGAACGTTTAGTTTTGCTTAGAGGCACCTGACCCCGATTGCCCGCTGACTCCCATTACCCCTTTCTCCCCTAAGACTGGCGGCCTTTCGTCCAGTGTCTATGATCTGAGTTTTGGAGCGCAGTATTGTATTTCTAATGCGGTCGGAAAGTTTGACTCCCAACATACTACGCTCCATGGCTCGTTGACAAGCTCGTTGAAAAACTGAGACTGGACTTTTGCTTAGCAGTCAATGACCAAGTCTGCGCTACATAAGTAAGGATGGGGATAATGCACACGTCCATGAGTTTTCGTTTCAGTTTCATTGGTAACTCACCTTTCATGAGCTCCTTCATTGACCAGTAGCGT
This sequence comes from Elegia similella, assembly GCA_947532085.1. Lineage (NCBI taxonomy): Eukaryota > Metazoa > Arthropoda > Insecta > Lepidoptera > Pyralidae > Elegia > Elegia similella. The sequence goes on from OX383936.1 coordinate 278,304, forward strand.
TTCCAGGCATTTTCGGTGCGTCTAGCTACTTCAGTTTTTTGCCTGTTCTGAAATGATACTATCTGGCCAAGGTAGATATAGTCTTGGACGTATTCAATCTCCTCACCCCCCACCTTTATTGGGCCCTTAGTGCTGTTTGTCATTAGCTTGGTCTTCGACATGTTCATCATTAAACCAACCCTGAGGCTTGCAGTTTTGAGTTGTTGGATCATATCGCTTAGATCTTGAGCCGTGGATGCGAAAAGGACTAATCATCCGCGAATCGAAGATTGGTTAATCTCTGATCGCCGACGATAATGCCCCTTTCCTCCCAGGCTACCGCCAGGGTCTTGAAAACCTCTTCTAAGGTGGCCGTGAATAGTTTAGAGGATAGAGGATCGCCCTGCTTTACTCCCTTCTGAATACTAAAAGAGGGTCCTAAAGTGTCGAGTTTAATGGCTGCGGTACTTTCAAAATAAATTAGTTTCAAAAGGGATATTATATGTATTTGGTATGTCCTGGTTTTGAAGAGCTAGAAATATTGAATTCATATTATAAGTAAAATAAAAGCACTGGATCTGTAATACAGGCCCTACCTACATCAGACTCCAGTCTGCTCCAATCTGTGTTCATCACACCATTTTACTATCTGTAACACATGGTTACAACTGTAGATTGTTTGAAGAAAATAAAAGTTTTTCTTTACTTTTGACTCAGCATTGGTGTCAGCGGCAGTCCAGACCGAGGAGCCGGCGGGCGCGCGCTGCTCGGGGGAGTGGTGCGCGGCGGCGGGCGCGTGCGCGCGCGTGCAGCGCGTGCCGCGCGCCGGCGGCGGGCACGACGTGCTCATCGCGCTGCTGCCGCACCACCACGCGCTGCCCGCGCCCGCCTCGTTCTCTTAGCGCCGCTCCACCGCCATACAACAATGAATCTACTCTACGTTCTTCACTCAACACATAATAGAAAGTTATCATTGTTTATCTTGAAACCGAACGGTTATCACACTAAGATAATGGAAGAGATAATCACCTACAGTAGCAGACTGCACTCTAACAGCAATTACAAATAACTTACCTCATTGAAAATCATCTTCCTAAAATCCCTTTTAAAAAAGAGAGAAGGCAATAAGTGACATGATGTGTTTACAAGTTATGAGTATACAACATCTACTCCTTCGAGCACTCGAGAGAGACTCCATGTCAACAATGCTATAGAATTCATAGGAGTAAAGTCAGAATGTGAGCAATAGTGAGCATACCCGAAAAAGAGCACAATAAAAGTTGTGCTCCTATCGAGACTCTACTTGCGTCATAGAAACAATATCGTTTAAGATGGTCATTATATTTTAATCTGAACGAAATGTTAAAGCTAAAATAGGAAAACGAATACCTTTGCGAGTGACAGATTTTCGGCACGACGAGACGTGACGTCACGCGTCCAAAATAACCCGGAAAGCGGGACGCGGTCTCACGGCAGACAAACAGTTTGGCCGCGATGGCGGCGCGAGCGGCCCTCCTGCTTGCGCTGCTCTGTGCCCGCGCAGCCGCGCAGACGGAAATTTACATTGGTTAGTATTCCTGCGACGTGGGGATCCATGCTTTATAATGATTTTGTCGTAGGGGTAACTACATATTTCGGTATATTAAGATACTTGTTGTAATATATTCTTAATAGCTTGAAAGATGTAAATACTAGTACAAACTTCATATTAGGAGTATTTTTGTAGTCATTTTCGATGTTTAATTCCTCTACTGTTACTCAAAACAACATTTTGTTACCCGGGCAAAATATTTGTAGGTGTGCTTACTGTGGGTAGTCTATACGTAACTATATTAATCTAAACAGGGTAGACAGAGCTTACGATCTAATAAAAACTAAAGGCTACATTTTGCGAGATGGTGTGGGCATGTTGATAGAAAAGGAGTCAATATAGAGGGTTAGAAGCATTGCCTATGACAACATTTTCATCACTAGTAATTCAATAATTAAGACGATGGACTGAGATTAAGTGAATCAGCCGAGTTTAGTGTCGTCTGGAATGACGGAAATACCACAAGGGGCGGCGTGCTTGCTGTTGGTGCAAATATCAGACGTCACACAATACTCAAACGAATGAATAATAAAATAATAAAAATATATTTATTTTCTCCAAAATTCATATAACTAAGACACAATCAATGCATAACTTATTTATTACAAACGTAAGAGTCAAGTGTGGAGAACTGGTGCCCATGCTAGGTTTCTAAAAAAACCTGTATTACGGGTCACCAGGACTCGTCTTTGTTTTAATGACTAATTAAAATACTTAACAATTAAACCAAAAACATAAATATAGAAATAATCAATAAAACTGAAATGAATGGTTGGTTATATCGCTATACCCTATAACTTGTATGATCTTGTCTGCTGGTTATTAAGGGTTATTTCCACTATTTTTCACACAATAACACCGGTAAACGAGAGAGAGACTATCACATGTTTTGATATAATGACTATTACAGTCATATTTTACTTGCATTATTTAGAGTTGAATGTTTATAGCTTATGTAGCGACATGACGAAATTGTCACGCCGTTAGTTAGTTCACTTAATCTCTAAGTTGAAATAAATATAATGTCATAGATTAGCGTAGTGTCACAATAAACTAACATACTTGTTAGGAAGGATCAGCGGAGCAGCGTGCTGTGATAGATAGAGCTGTGGCGTGTGTGATTGCAGATGTGTTATTTGAGGAGAACTTGACATTGATGTATTGATTGATAGGTCCTTCCTTTAGATTATGTACTTTATTTGAAGCTAAAGTTGACGTTAAGTAACTCACTGTACACGGAACCCTATAACGTGCGATCGTTGCCCGGTCATATGGCTCGGCTGGTTTTCGACTGGTGTACCTCCCTCTATCTCTCTCCTCTCTCTCTTCTCATCCTCAGCTGGAATATATCTCATTCTTGACGGGTGTATCGGGGTCAGGCGGAGGCGACAAATCCAAACATTTATCCCCTCTGTAATTTGCCTATCTTTGTAATATGAGGTCATACCATTGTAGGCGGTTGTCTTGCAGCTTGACAGCTTACGTCACGGACATGGAGGCTGCTGCGAATGCAGGAAGATCTCCCGCAGTGTAATCATTGGCGTATGTAATATTGACGCTACCTGTCCCTCAGGCGTGACTGAGCCGGACCCGGCGCGCGCGCAGCAGCTGTCGGCGGCGGTGGCGGCGGCGCTGGGCGAGCACGCCCCCCCCGCGCCACCCGCGCCCCCCGTCGAGCCCGACGAGCCGCTCGCCGTGCCCGTCCACGTCTGTGCTCAGGTCTACCATTTACTTTTCGCTTCGTGGATTATGTGTACAGCGTATACATAGGGTGGAGCAAGCAATTATTGTTCACTGTGAAGTGAACACACTGGTGGTAGAAAAGCTTCCCTATATACTTTACCAATGCTGTTTACACTGTTAGTACTCATAGTTAGTTTATACTCATATCTCAATAAAATTAGTACTCTACCGTCTTACTCTACCCGTATACCGGAAGCTTGCGAGTGGCGTCCGTGATTGTAAACATGTACGTCAGAAAAACTGTTAAAGTAACTTGAATTAGTAATAAAATGAAATCAAATGAAATAATAATTTACTATATAAAAACAAAAATGTACAAATTTAAAAACCATTACAATTTATTTAGGTGACGGCTAGGCTCAGTGTTACGCTGCACACACTAGTACTGATTTTCAGCCGACACTATGGATGGTGAAGTAGTAATAACAGCAAGGTGTATCTCAGGCGCAGCTGGGCGCGGCGGGCGTGGCTCTGGGCGGAGGCGGGGGCGCGGGCGCGGCGGCCGCGGCGGCGGGCGCGCGCGCCGGCGTGCCCGTGCTGCTGCTCGATGACGCGCCCGCGCGCGCCCGCGACGCGCTCGCCATGCACCCGCACCCCACGGTGCTCGCCCAGGTACTTCACAACGAAATATGCTATTATTACCAGATTGGTGAATAGTGAATAATGCTCTATTGATAGATCAAGTAAGTGCTCACAATTGACAGCATCCTTGTCACTGCACTAGTATGTACGCGCAACGTCACTTCAGTCGCGCGCGGACCTGTAATGTCTTACGCGCGAAACATCACTGCACTGACACGCGCGATATCGTCACTGCACTGTCACTCATGCTCGTTACCGTCACTGCACTGTCTCACTCAAGCATAACCGATCATAGAGCTGCCCTACTAACATTAAATCGTAAATTGCCGAACATTTGTCAAACGCAAATTAAGACAAAATTAGATTACAAAAGACTCGAAGATTACTTATGCAACATAAATTTTGACCTAGTTTATAATACCGCTGATGTGAATACTTGTTTGTCGTACTTAATACAAACTGTTCAACAAGCTATAATAAGTAGCACAACAAAAACATATTTAAATAATAAATATCGAAACATAAAGCCATGGATAACACCAGGGCTCATTCGTTGTATGAGACATAGGGATAAATTACACAAACTAGCAAACAATAATCCGGAAGATCTTGTATTACAGTTATCCTATAAACGATATCGTAATTTTTGCAATAAACTTCTTAGGAAAGTTGTGTATTTACGAAAAAAACGAACTATTAAAAGCCGGTGGCAACAATAGGCAAATATGGCAGACTATAAAACAAGTCACATTTACTACAAAAAAGCATGAGTCATCTTTGAGTTTGTTACACGTGCACGCGTCACAGCTGACCTCTGCAAACATTGCAAATTCTTACTTTGTAAGTATAGGTAAAAAATTAGCAGAAAAAGTAAAAAGACAGTCACCTACATTGCCTTCAAGCCCAACACCCTGCTACTCTCTCAATTCATTTGTGTTGCTAGACACGGATGAAGCCGAGGTGGAAGCGATAATTTCAAACTTGAGGGATAGCTGTGCCGCTGGATGGGATGACATATCTAATCATATTCTTAAACATTTAAAACACATCCTAGTCCGCCCATTAACACATATTTTTAAGAAATGCCTATCGGAGGGAATTTTTCCTAACTGTTTAAAAAAAGCCGTCGTAGTTCCTATTTATAAATCTGGTGACAAAGAGCAGGTTTCAAACTACAGACCTATTTCATTATTGCCCTCGATATCAAAGATTTTAGAGAAAATTATAAACGACAGGCTTGTTACTTATTTGGAAAAGTACAATTTATTATCGGAAAGGCAGTTCGGTTTTAGGTCTAAGTTATCAACAGCGGATGCCGTTCACAGTCTAACCGACTATTTAGTAAAGGAACTCGATAGTGGCAGACAAACAATAGGAATATTCCTTGACCTTGCAAAAGCCTTCGACACTATTTCCATTCCCATTCTATTGCACAAGCTTGAAAACATTGGCATAAGAGGAAATGAGCTTAAACTCTTCGCAAACTACTTAGATGAACGCACCCAATGCGTTAAAATAGGCAATATTTATAGTTCTGACCTAAAAAATAGTTGTTTTGGACTTCCCCAGGGAAGTATCTTAGGCCCGACCTTGTTTTTAATTTACATCAATGACCTGTGTAATTTAAATATAGAAGGAGCGAAAATAATTTCGTACGCCGACGACACAGCTCTTCTGTTCTCCGCTAACTCGGTTGAAGAAGTTTTTAAATATGCGCAACAGGGTTTTAATGCCGTAAACTATTGGCTTCAGCAACATCTCCTTACTTTAAACACAGCCAAGACTAATTTCATTCAGTTTTCCATGCGTCATTTGCACTCATCGCATTCTCATATAAAAATATATGCACATCACTGTACAAACCCTACAACTAACACGTGTCATTGCCCTGTCATTTCTATCACGGACAAAACAAAATATTTGGGTATTGTTATAGACAATACTCTTTCTTTCAAGCATCATATTCAAATCTTAAATGGCAGAATTCGTAAGTTAATATTTGTTTTCAAAAAATTACGCTCTATCGCGGACTCAAAAATAATCAAGCAAGTTTATTTTGCTTTATGTCAGTCACTATTAACTTACTGTATTACATCATGGGGTGGCATTGCTAAAACTTCACTACTAACTATTGAAAGAGCACAGCGAGCCATTCTTAAGGTTTCTACACATCGCCCTTTCCTTTTCCCCACAGACCTTTTATATAAATCCTGTAAGGTACTAACAGTTAGGCAACTGTTTGTAGTAAGCACAATCCTTAAACAGCACGCCGCACTGCCATTCAGCACTCAATTTACTAACAAAAGACGGAAAGATATCGTTTGCTCAAATGAATTATGTCAGACAAAACACGCCTTCTCCTCACGATTTTTTCTGTTCCTTGGTCCACTCCTCTACAAAAGACTTAATAAAAAACTAGGCTTTTATACGTTTACTTATACCGCAACTAAAAAATTACTACAACAAGCCCTATTAAATATGTCCTATGAAGAAACAGAGGATTTGCTAATAGTTTTAAAATAGTATTATAGTTATAATATATTATCTCAATATTGTATTATCTTATTATGTATAATTTAATTCTAAGTGTAATTGTTTATGGAGTTTCTAGTACTAATTAGTCTTATAACGCCTGAAATACAGGATGATTTTCATCCTAGCTCAGGCACCCTTAGTTCATATGTCCCTTAATGTATTTATAATGTATTGTAAAATGTGTTCCTATTATTTGAATAAAGAATTTATATCATATCAATTTATATCATATCACTGTCACTAGACCGATGTTGAAATTTTAATAGATGGTCAAAAACTAGGTTTCGTCAATGATACTACTTTCCTAGGGATCACAACACAACCGACTCAAAACTACAATGGGGCGCCCATATTTCTAAACTTTCTAATAGGCTTAGTTCCGCGGCTTACGCTGTTAGAAGGATTAGACAACTGACAAATGAGTCCGCTGCTTGGTTTGTATACTTTAGTTATTTTCATTGTTTAATGTCGTACGGATTACTTCTGTGGGGCGATGCAGCCGACATCCAGACTATCTTTATACTACAAAAAAGAGCAATTCGTGCCATCTACGGCCTGGGCGCGAGGGACTCACTCAGACAGTTGTTTAAAGAAATTAGTATCTTAACTGTAGCTTCACAGTATATGAAATGAAATGAAATTTATTTATATTGCATAAAATGTGGTACATACAATGGTGGAAAATCAAGAGCGTTTTACACATTTAGTCACTTCTGACGTGCAATAGACAATATTGTCATTGGTGATTATAAAAACTTATATTATCATTAAATTATAAATTACAAAATACTTGGTCACTTTGTCAAATATTATATTTAACATTATAATAACATTTATTTACCAACCAACTGTATAAAGTTCTTTTAAATAATTTGAAATCAGAAACGTTTTTAATTTCTCTTGGTAAATTATTAAAAATTCTTACAGCCATGGCATAACAATTTGAACTAAAAAATGATGTTTTCATCGATGGTATCAACAATTCAACAATCTTTTAGGATTTCTTCTTGTGTATTTACTTGGTATGTCACTGCTTGTTTTAAATAACTCCGGGTATAATTTCACCAGTAAACACATTTCATAAATGTACATGCATGGCAGGCTTAACAGATTGAGGTTTTTGAATAATGGCCTACAGCTTGTTATGGATGATACTTCCAAGATTGCACGTATGCACTGTTTTTGTGAGACAAAGGCTTTGTTCACCTTGGATGCATTTCCCCATAAAGGTAAACCATATCTCAGTCGAGAGGCGACATCCATGATACGCAAGTATGGCCGTTTTTCTACCTGCTATTTTCGTTAGTCTTCTCAGTGCATACGAGAACCTATTAGTTTTATTACATACGCTTTCTATGTGTTTGAGCCAAGAACAGTTATTATCTAAAACGATTTTGATAACGATTTATATATTCGAGAATATAATGTATGCAAGGAAAAATATTTTGTCGTTCAAAAAAGTTAGTGATTTAATGAATAGACCCTTGCGTAACAATCATAAATTATTTCTTCCGCGATATCGGCTAAGCAGAGTTAACGAGTCGTTCATGGGAAACTGTATACGCTACGACAACAAATTGCCAAAATCGGTCCTTGATATGCCTGATAGAATATTTAAAAGTTATGTAAAACAATTACTTTGTAAAAAGGCATATTATAGGACCGAATATTTTATTAATGATAAGAATGTTTGGCTTGAGCTCGGCGCCGACGCCTCGTAATTCTGTATTTATATGACTATAATGTTTTGATTAATGACTATAATGTTGTCATTTTGTACGTGATATTTTTAAAGATGACTTTTTTATTTATTTTTAGTAGGTACTTAATTTGACATTTTTTTTATTTCGGTGTTATTAATTTCAATAATATGACTGTACGGATTATGTCCGTACGTAATCAATATTTATGGTCCTTCGAGCAACAATTGAATCAGAAGACAGAGAAGTGGCTGCTTAGTGTACCTACTTCTCATCAAGACATTTTTTCTGCTTAGCGTGCCTTGCCCTCTCGTGTGGTAGCGCATCGGTTCATCTGGCTTCCCAGAAGCGGGTCTCACCAGGTGAATTGAGACGGGCGAATGCCATAGAGGTTGCAAACGCACCCGGGTTGAATCGACAGTATCTTCAGAGGTCACATCACGTCGCCTTTGAAGAATAGACATTATCTTCAGCGGTCACATCACGTCGCCGTTGAAAAACCGACAATATCTTCAGCGGTCACATCACGTCGCCGTTGAACAAACGTCATTATCTTTAGCGGCCACATCACGTCGCCGTTGAACAACTGACACTAACTTCAGGGGCCACGTCACGTCGCCTTTGAAGAATCGACATCACCTTCAGGAGCAACTACTAAGTCGCCCTTGAACCTGTTCCTTTCCGAAGTACGAAGATCTTCAATCGTCGCCATGGAACATATTTTTAAACGACAGAGCGAAATAATAAAGAATATTGAGAAAATTTGTATAAATTTCTCGAAGGATGGTCATAACCGCAAGACGAAAGAATATATCGAGAAAAGATTATTAGCGCTAGACTCCCTTTGGGGTGAGTTTGAATCCAACAATGAAATATTGAGCTCAGTTGAAGAGAAGACGCATGAATATTTCACAAAAAATATTTATGTGTATATGAAAACATTTTTTGAAACTGAGAGGAAGAAAATAGCTGAATATCCTGTTCCTTCAACGTCATCTGCTGCCGCAGAAGACTCAGATTCAGAAGAAAATAAGTTTTACGTTCCTATCAGTAATACGGATCCCCAATTCGACACTAGTAGAATCATTGATGACCTACTTACCCAGCAGAGAACTAACTTCAGAGCGTTCTCTCGAATCGTTGATCGCACGCTAATAGACTCCTTAGAAGAAAAATGGGAAATTGAGGACCAGTTAAAGGAGCTGCAACGTCGTTGGCGACCAATCGATGAGCAACATCTTCGCATCGATAATTATTTACAAGGCCGAGATCAAAGATACGAGCAAGAGTTTTTGAGTCACGAACAAAAATTCAACAATGTCAAAAAACAGCTCAACCAAAAGTTAAACTCAACGTCGTGCCTACAACAATCCACGCCGAAAATTGAAATTCCTGTCTTTACCGGGAAATATTCACAATGGCCTACTTTCTTCGATTTATTCAAGGAGACTATACATAATAACAAGTCACTAAATAAGGCTCAAAAATTACAGCATTTGAAGGGAAAACTGAAGGGCGAGGCAGAACGTCTCATACAGCATCTTAACATCTCCTCTCATAACTACGACACAGCATGGGATATCCTCACCCATCGATATAATAATGTGCATGCTCTATTTTCATACCAAATAGAGACATTCTTATATCAGCCTAATGTGATCAAGCAGTCATCGTACGAGCTCAAGCGTCTTCACGACACTACCATGGAGACTATACACGCGATTCACAACCTGGGAGTAGACACTTCCACGTGGGATCCCCTGTTAGTTCATCTTACACATGCGAAGAAATTAGACGCTGAAACCTACAAAGATTATAAGGAATTCCGCCGGTCGCCGCGGGAATTGCCGAGCTTCGATGAACTAATAAACTTTATTGAGAGCAAATTCGTCGCGCTTGAACCGATCAACAAAAAAGAGAGGAATACATTAGAAAATAAATCCACTCCGTCTTCTCAAAATTCAAGAGCACCACAATTCAAGCCCGGCTATCACAATAGGAATCGGTTTGGGAAAAAATATCAGGCGGCACTTACATTTGCAAAAAGGTGTCCCCATTGCAAATCGGAACATGATCTATGGCAATGTAAAAGATTCCTTAATTTGCCATCAGAGGATAAAATTAAAATAATAACAAAACAACAAATATGTCGGAACTGCCTATACAAGCATTACGACAAACCATGTGTTTCGACACACCGATGTAAATATTGCAACGGTAAACATAACACAATTATTCACAACGATATGATGGGTATGCGCAATATGCAGTCATCAACGTCACAATCTGGGACGTCTACGTCACGAAGTTCATCGCCCCCTGCATCCACAATGCAACCTCTACTGCCTACCAACAACATATCGACACCGCCTAGGAATAAACAACTTAATGTGAATTATGTTGCCGCCGAGGATGAAGAAATCTTGCTAACTACTTTATCATTGAAATTAAAAACAAACGATGATACGTATATCATTCTTCGGGCGTTACTTGATCAGGGCTCCCAGATATCACTTATATCAGAGCACGCCGCTCAAACTTTGGGGCTACAAAGGCAACGTCATAACGCTTGTGTGTCTGGCATTGGCGTTTCTTCCAAATCAAGCAGAGGAATTGTTACACTGGAATGCGAATCTATTTATGGGGACTACAACTTTACTACTCAGGCGCTGGTCATCTCCAAAGTAATAAATCAATTACGTGACCAGAAGCTCACCTATGAGGAATTTATCACTTTACTCCATCAGATCGAGGCGTGCATGAATTCCCGCCCCCTCTGTCCACTCAGCGAAAGCCTGGAAGAAGTTGACATATTAACACCGGGTCATTTCTTAATCGGAGACTCGCTGTTATCCAGACCTCAGACTGAACCTGAAAACATAAACTTACCTGCTAGGTGGCACCTGGTTCAGAGCATGAATAAGGCGTTCTGGAAGCGATGGTCCTTTGAATACTTACAGCAACTTCAGTCGAGGTCAAAGTGGAGGACACCTGAAAAAAATCTGCAAATCAATGACATTGTCATAATTAAAGAAGACAATCTGCCGCCCGGCAAGTGGTCGATGGGTCGAATTTGCGAAGTACATCCTGGGAAAGATGGACACATACGAGTTGTGACCCTTAAAACTCACAACAACATTATGAAAAGACCCATAAACAAACTTATCATGTTGCCTGTTTATAATGACACGCAGCCTAATAATCCACAAACTTCAACCACAAGTCAAGCCGACATTTCAAACTCAAGAAGCCGCCGGCCACAGAAAACACCATCAAGCTTTCATTTTGTGTCCATGGCCCTACTGCTTCTCATGACTTTGATATCCCCGAGCTTTCAACAAACCGCTCTGTCCCTTAACATTACCGATATACAAACTCAACAGAGCCTATATTTTGATCAAATCACTGAATTACAACACATAAAGGATGAATGGAGATTAATAATTTACTATAATATGTCTACCTATTGGGATGGATTATCGAGTATTAAGTATAAATACCTTAATCATATCAAGACAATGTGTCATAGCCAATACGCTCAGTACGAGAGTATTGTATTACAGCTGGAACACGAAATGCAAGAGATAAAACACTTTAACAGTCTAATTAGAGTTCAAAATAATAGAAGACGGAAACGTGGACTTATCAACGGTATTGGCTATATGGCCAATTCACTCTTCGGTGTATTGGACGAAAGGTTCGCCGAGCAATATCGAGAAGATATCGAGAAGATCACGCAAAATGAAAATCATTTGCAGAGTCTCATTAAAAACCAGACCTTGATAATAGTCTCAATATAACATCCTGCGTCGAAATGATGGGACTATGAACTCGCAACTCACTTTAGTTAACCAACATCTGGCAAACATATCTATGAAGATCAGCAACATGCGCTCTGATGCTGAAAATAAGGCTTATATCACTACGTCAATACTCGCTGTAAATATCATTATTTCCAACCTGCGGCGTATACAAGAAAGTATAATAAATACTCTAATGGACATCAACCACGGCCACATCGATGCCCATCTCTTACCGCCAGAACAGTTAGAGGAGCAGATCAGCATCATCTAAGGACAACTTCATGGACATCTTACATTGCCCATCGATAAATATAACATTCGACAGCTGTATAAAATGATAAAAGCACGAGCGAGAATGCACAAAGATTATCTCATAATAGAGGTCAGAATACCGCTCGTAAGCAACGAGATTTACGAGTTAGACCGGATCATCACGATCCCTCTGCCACGTGGAGATAAAGTTCAATATACTATACCTACATATCCGTATATTGCCTTTAACATAAACAGAGATTCCGAATTCTTATTATCAGAAAGCGATGTGCAGTCCTGTTTACAGATACCAAATAAGGTTATATGCTCTATAGATACACCTATATATGAGCTTAAAACAAAACAATCCATTTGTGACATCAAATTACTGCATACAGAGGAGCCCGCTCACTCGCAGTGCACGGTGCAGCTATCACTTTGCAACGCCGATAAGTGGATCAAGTTACACCGACAAAACAGCTGGCTCTACTCGTGTTGTAAACAATGCCATATACGCGTGTATTGTGCAACCGGTATGGAGATAAGAACACTACTAGGAAACGGCATACTAAACCTAGGTCAGGACTGTACCATAAAAGGCGAAATGTTTACGATTTTCTCCCATCAAAACTACTTCAGTCACACGGAAGGACATCCTGATGAAATCAAGGTTCCGGAAACATCACTATTGAACGCTATTATCAATACCAGTGTGTCCAACGACAAAGTGCCCATCCAGGAAACTGATCCACTAATTTGGAATCAGATGAAAGCACAGATCGATCAACTTAAGTTAGACTCGTCTGAACAAGTAAACGTTCATGACGTGCACCACTACGTGCTACTGTACATCCTGCTGGCCGGCCTGGCAGCCGTGGCCATCGTCAGCGTGTTCCTGTGGCGCAGGCACCACCGCGCGCCGCACGCTCCCACCGAGCCCGTTCCACCGCCGCGCGCCGCCACCCGCCTCAGCCTGCCAGATGTCTCCGTAGCGCCGAAATTCGATCCATAACGATTTTGACACGATTGTTTAATTTATTTGTTTGTTACATATTTAATTGCTATTATTATTGCATAATTTATTTTGATTTGAATTTTATCTTACCTATTACGATTTATATAAGATTTTTTATATCATTTTAAGTGGGCAAGATGTACGGATTATGTCCGTACGTAATCAATATTTAATTTATATGTAGGTAGCAATTATTATTTTTACATGTCTGCATTTTACTATTTTAATGACGCAGTCGATGTTTACCTTTTTTATTACATTGTTTTTATAAATCACTTTCAATAAATGAAGTCAACCTGGCCGGTCGTTTACCTTTAACCACCGCCCTAAACCATCATACTGACAAGTAACCCATGTAGCCATAGAAATATCGCTACAATGACATTATTTTTTTAAATTCAATTCGAACATGACATTTAAATAAACCAATGTGTATTTAGACCACATACCTAATTACTAAGGTTTTCAAAAATTGTGAGTTGTCGTCCTTGGAGAAAATGCGCTGTGCAGTTTGTTGCCGCTTCTTCTGCACTCCGCTTTGGAAGCGGCATTAAACTTAGCCATAAGTAAATTTTTGACGTCAACAATTGTTGAGAAGTGAAAAAAGAATCATGGCGAACGCCCATACATCGAATGTACAGAAAAATAAAATAAAAAAAGAGAAGATGAATCATTTAGCAGTATTGAGGTTTCCTTACTAGTAACATGTCTGCATAATAGAAATATTTTTAAACCCCCGTTTATGTAAAATATTTCACAATAAAAGTTATAGCCTTATTGCCATTTTCATTTGCCTAAAAAAGTTCACAACGGTTGTCAAACTGACTGTCTATTGTAAATCTGTCACTCAGAACTGTCAAGTCAATGAGAAAATGTCACTCGGATTGACAGATTTTTTTTTTATTTTAGCGGATGGTTGCCTTCTTGCGTGGTGTTGCCATAAATTAATATATTTTAACGTGTCAGTTGCAGGTAGTGTTCGGATATTAACTCAAAAATTATTAATGTGCGTTCGGATATCGAATAAAAAATCAGTATTTAAATAAATAAATATCTTTTTTCCCCATCTTTAAAAAATATTCTTATTAATTCAAGTTGTTGACCAGAGCCGTAGTAATCATATAAAAAAATTTCACATTCTCTTTTTTTTTAATTTCATTTGTACATATTTCGCCATGATTCTTTGACAATTAATAAGTGTTCCAAGAAACCTATATTGAATAAACGTTTTGAATTTTGACTCACGCGCGGAATCGTCACTACACTGTCACTCGCGCGGATTTCCACTGCACTGCACACTTCACTTTTACTCACTACTACTTTTTCACGTTACTCACTACTAGATTACTCTTTTTATTTTCTTCTTCCTTCGGAATCGCCTTCTCTCTCACTAATTTTCTGTCCCGTATTTTCTTTTCCATTTTAGCTAGAATTATCTAGAAACTTCTATTAAAACTTCAAATAACAGTATACGTGACCGTGATTTGAACCTGGGGTCTCTCGCTTCACAATCCAACGTATAAACCACTAGGCCAAACATTCATCATATCAGCCGCAAGAAGTTCACTGCTGGACATAGGAAAGATTTCCAATACGACCGGTTGGAAGCGGAACATTGTTCTGACGTAATTGATGAAATTTTCCTTAAGGTGATTAATTTTTCGTTTGAATTAGTGACGTTGAGGAATGATATCATTCCTCGTCTTACGCGACACTATTTAGCTGACTATAAAAAAATTCCCACCGCCTTAGTGAGAGATCGCCATAAATAGATTACATAATATTATATATGCAAGAACCACGAAAATGGGAATCTTTTTATGAGAGTGTGTGTGGGGATTGAATACAAGCAAGACTACATCTACCTTTGCTTGATAGTGTCTACTTGAAGAGGCAAAAACAGAAATCTTAAAACAAAAACCGTAGGAAAAAAATATGGGGAGTTGCCACTAAAACTCAAAAGAAAATTTCTGTACATATGCATTTTCTCCTTCCTTACATATGGTGCTAAAGCAAAAGTCCAAATTCAGAGTTTAGAGCATATTATGTCATATATTCGGACCACTTAAGAAATACAAAATTTGCGTCCGAAACGTAGGTCGTAGCCACAGAGAATATAACCTATATATTGTCTGTGGTCGTAGCCGATGGACAAAAGCAGTTATCAGCCTTAAATGGAACCGGACAGAACATTATCTGCCGCATTTGAGACGGACGGTAAACCAATGCGATTACGTTTTGGACCGTATTTGTGCAGGCGTGCGCGGAGCTGTGCGCGGCGAAGGGCTGGCGCCAGGCCGTGCTGCTGCACGAGGGCAGCGCGGCCGGCGCCGCGCTGCTCGCGCCCGACGCTGCGCGCCTCGCGCTGCTGCCGCGCCTGCTGCCGCCGCCGACGGACGACGCACTGCTCAGGTCTGTCCTCTCTCCCATCTGAGTTCTCCTCGGTTGCATTGTATGATCATGGTGATGCTTCGGACACAGTGTTCTCTAGCTTTTCCGCTTCACATGGTCTTCGGCATCATTGGTTTTGAGATGACGTTCGAAAGTAGACGTCATCGAGCCCTTTTCTTTGGTTTTGCCCTTCTGCCGGGGCCCTGCGGAAGGGACCACATATCTTTTCCCTATAAGCCCTATCTGCCGATTTTATCAAGACGTGACAGTACTAGCGTAGGCGGCACTCAAGCAGCTTTTCCTCTATACCTAATGGCTCGGTGGTGTTTGTGTCCCGTTTGATCAAATCTGTCTGTGACTGTTGTCCAGGAATCTGTTGCTACTGCTGAAGAAGTCCGGCATGACGAGGTTCATCGTGTGGTGCGAGGCGGCGTGCTGTGCGCGCGTGCTGTGCGCGGCTATGGGCGCGGGGCTGCTGGCCGACGCGCACGCCTTCGTGCTGCTGGCACTGGACCTGCACACGCAGGACCTCTCACCCTACAGCCACGGCGGCGCCAACATCACCAGTCAGTACCCTCATCGCCACATTACCTAAAACTGCTCCGCGATCGGTGCTTAGTGGTCTAGACAGCTACGCGAGAGACTTCGGATTCGAATCACAGCGTTGGGTCTGCGATTCTGGAGCTACACAAGAAAATCTGTCATTATAGCGGGCTCAGGGATATGACGCACCACAGCTGAGGATGCAACCGGGAAAACGTTCGGGTGTGGTGAATTATCTGCCGACCACTGTGTCTCAGTGGTACCGCAAGTATCTTTGAATCGCGATGTCCGAGGTTCGAAAACAATTTTAGGTTGATCTGGGTTTATGGACTCCCACTGTATTAATCACAGAAAAAAATATATAAATACAAATTAAACGACAGAACTGTGAAGAGTGAACTTTGGCTCTGATCGCCCTGAGTTCTGTCTACCTTATAATATAAAATACATAATAAATCTTAATATATATAAATCTCGGGTCACAATGTTTGTCCTCAATGGACTCCTAAACCACTTAACCGATTATAATAAAATTCGCACACCATGTGCAGTTCGATCCAACTTGAGAGATAGAATAGTTTTTAACTTATGGTGAAACGAAGTTCGCCGGGGCAGCTAGTATGATATATGTATGCGTAATTGAAAAGGAGAATATGAAACAGCTTTCCAGTTATTCGACCCCGAATCGGACGGCATGAAGACTATGATGAGCAAGTGGAAGGCGGCCTACCTGTCGCAGCTGGCGCACTCGGCGGGCAGCCGGCGCGCGGCGGCGCGCGCGCTGGCCGCGCCGCCCGCCGCGCTCGTGCTGGCCTACGACGCGGCCGCGCTGCTGCGGGCGGCGGCCGAGCGGCTGGCGCTGGCGCCCGCACCGCCCGCCGACTGCGCCCGCGGCCGCGGCGCCTTCCACGCCGGCACGCTGCTCAACTACATACGATCGGTTACCATATTCTCTTTACTTAATAACACTAACGACACCTGTGACATATCCCACGAGATACAAAATACAAATGTCTGGTAAACGAACGCTGTATAGATTTCAGTTTCTGCGAATGAATAGTATAAATTGGACTTCATACAACGCTTGCGTACTCAAGACGACTTCTAATTCAAGTATTATATAGAAGAGTTTTGTTTTTATATTGAAATACTTTTTAATATGGCCTAACATTTGATATGACTTTTTCGATATGCATCGCGAGCAATAGCTAGGGAGTCTATTTTTCTATAAATTTTAAAATCGTCACAAAAGAGTTCATACTTGAAATTTTGTATGTGAGTCGTGATATCATTTACATATATATAGATATAGACCGTAAAGAGCAATGGTCCTATATGCGATCCTTGAGGAATGCCTGATTGTGCTACATAAAATGTCAGACTGGAAGCATTTAATTACTACAGACTGAGGTCTTGAGATAAGATATGATTAAAACCAGTTCAATAGTGTTCCAGATATCCCAAGTGCTTCAAATTTTATAAGTAACGTTTTATGGCTAATCTTGTCAAAAGCGCTACTAAAATCCGTATACACGGCATCGATTTGTTTACCTTTGTCTATTTCTAGCGCTATCTCAGTTACGAAATTAACTAAACTAGTAGTTCGCTGCGAACGTGGACCCCGCGATTATTTAATTTTCCTGATAATTTCGTAAGCTAGCCACTATTAGACTAATTTTGATAAGCATGTTGTCATAGTGCTATTGTTTAGATGACTTCAAAACCACTCTTTATATTTTACTCACCACGACTTATTTCAAATTAACATACAATGAACACAATAGGTATCCTTACTTTTTTGTACTAATAGTTAACATTCATTTCTATCCAAACAAATAAACTACCATACAATACAACGTTAAACCCCTTTTTTTATTACTGTTGCAAGAATAGTTAAAATAGATTTTTCCTTTCAATCCCTAAATGTACGAGTAGAATTTCATCTAATTAATATGAAATGAAATGAAATGAAATGAAATGAAATGAAATGAAATGAAATGAAATGAAATGAAATGAAATGAAATGAAATGAAATGAAATGAAATGAAATGAAATGAAATGAAATGAAATGAAATGAAATGAAATGAAATGAAATGAAATGAAATGAAATGAAATGAAATGAAATGAAATGAAATTAAATGAAATTAAATGAAATGAAATGAAATTAAATGAAATGAAATGAAATGAAATGAAATGAAATAGAATTTTATTCAAATTTGGATATCATGTATCTCTTTCTGAACGTCATATTATTATTTTTAATATTTGCAAAATCGATAAGCTACTAGCGTTTCGAAACGACCACTGCTGAGAAGACAATGACAAAATCAAAACCGGGTCTCAATACAACATCTGTGAGGCGTTTAGCTCTCGATAGTGCAACGTGTAGCTGAAGAGCTGCGTTGCACTATCGAGTAAAATTTGAGTAGGTAGGTATAAATATAATTTCACTAAGGCACAAAATAAATGTAACAGTTTCGTCATATCTGAAAGAGTATGGTTATTAACGGAATCACAACATTGGACATTTTATAAAAATAATTCTCGTACCAAATATTGATCAATATATCAAGCGTGTTTGAGTGTTTGAAAATGTCAATATACCTGCGACTTAAAATTTAGGGAATAGAAATATAAAATGCCAGGTCATTTAATAGGTGAGTATCCGGGTGACTGAGCTTCGGTCGGTATGATTATGATGATTAAAATAAATATATAATATAGGTTCTAAAAACGAGACATGTGTTTTGCTTCCTAAACCTATATGGTTTTGATGTGTACCCGTCAATGTTTAATTTTTTTAGCCCCGATAGACATATTACCCCCGTTTCTTCGCTTGAGCTTTATATTATAAAACTTTTGGTTTTCGTACGTATCAATTTTCTGGCTTGTTTTGTCCGGACAACCCCCCAGCTCCTTTTTCATTTGGCTTTTGTTTCTCTCGCAGAGTGCTGCACTCCCATACTCCTCTTTATATGCTTCGGCTTTACCTTCCAAATATGGTTTTCGTACGTCTGAATTCTACATCTGTACTTATCTTTCGCCCACTGAACCCCATTTTTTTGTCTTTATTGTGTCTGTTTTGCGGAATTATTTGTTTCTTCTTGCACTATTTTTTTCATTCCTTTTTAGGGTTTCGTACCCAAAGGGTAAAAACAGGACCCTATTAATATCGCTCCGCTCTGTCCGTTTGTCTGTCTATCACCAGGCTGTATCTCTCTCTGAACCGTGATAGTTAGACAGCTGAAATTTTTACAGATGCTGTATTTCTGTTGCCGCTATAACAGGCAATACTAAAAGATAGAATAAAATAAATATTTAAGGGGTCTCCCATACAACAAACGTGATAACTTTGCTTGTTTTTGCTCGATATTGATAACGGCAACCGGTAGACGATTTAAATAATCACAGAATATGTAGATATATCCTTAAAAATAAATAATTAAATGAAAATAAAATTAATATTAAAGTGGGCTCCCATGCATCAGCCATGATTATTTTGCCGTTTTTATAGATAACGGTACGGAAACCTTCGTGCGCGAGTCCGACTTGCACGTGGCCGGTTTTTTTACCAGCTTTTATTGTGAAAGGATTGAATCTGTAAAATGTAGTAAACCGGATGTTCATCATTAAATAGCTCGTCATCTTCAAATCAGATCAGAGATTTTTTATAATTATCTTCCACCACCATAAAGTTAAGTACAATACGAAATTGCAGTTAAATTGGTTGTAAATAACTGCTTTAATTTTTGGTTGCAGGCTTAAACCAGAACAAACATATACATACTGAAAATTAAAGATAAACAAAAACTTATTAAAATATCCCTACGCATTTTTGGACCTCTGATTCCATCTGTTGGAGAAATTTGGAACTAACAAGAATTTATTATGGAAATTTTCATGGACTGGTATTTTTCTGTTCTAAAGGAACGAAATCTTGTAAATTAAAAATAAGAGAGTCACTTGGAATTTAACTTGAAACAGACAGCGAAAGAAATATTTGCAATCATTGAAAAATCAAATTTTCTTGCGCGGCTCGAAGTCTAATCTTTTTGATCGGGTAACTACCGTACTGCGACTAACCCAACCATTTCATAAACGAAGTATAGAGGAGAAATACACAAAGCATGGACAAAGCAGGCTTCAACGAAATACCGCCACCTACCGGCGGCTGTGGTAACCTTAACGTGTCGTAACATATTCAGCCTAAACGTCATTTTCAATTTTCATTTCTCGAAATTCTTTAACATTTATTGACCGAGCGAGCGAAGCGTCTCAGTTTCCACTAGCCCAAAATTCTTTTGTCCGTCTGTCTGTCTGTCTGTCTGTCTGTCTGTTCTCGCCTACAGGTCGCATTTCTGCCAAGGCACTGCAAGAAGTGGTTCTAATTCAGCTTTTTTTTTGATTGATTGAGCAGCCAAGACTTACACATAATACTAGATTTGACTAACACTGTAAGTTAAAGCTTCAAAACCAAATCAAAATAGAAAGCAAATAAGATTAAGTACCTCAAAAAAGGTGTAAGTGGAGCCATCCTTCTTGGCGCCGTAGGTGATGCCGTGCTCGTTGTCCGCCAGCTCCTGCACGTTGTGGATGAGCGCCGTCGAGGACTTCTTGGCTAGCAGCGTGGCCAGGTTGGCCGTGTACGAGCTGGTGATGACGAGCGCGAACAGCCACCAGCAGCTGGCCACTGCGCGCGTGCCGTACGCCCTGTAATGGCCACGTTGTTGTCATCTTCAACTCTGATGACGATGAGGGATAGGTGCTTTTTCTAATTCGAATGATTGATTTGGACATTTTTGCCGCTATCTTTCTAGCCTTCAATTTCATTTAGCAGTTTTTGGATTTAGTAATAAGTACATGTAAAACTGCTATTTATTTACTATCAATTTTGTTTTCCATGACATTATAAATTGTGTGAAAGTAAAAAGCACAAACATATAAAATTAAAATGTATATGAACCCAATTATGGACAATACTCAAACTTGTGTGTTCGAGTACATGGTGTGAACTTTGCATTGTTTTACTTTTGTACATACGGAGAAAAATAAATACGTTTTTACTTTATTTCGTAGTTTTTCGACGAAACTGTAGTCCATTGTATTTAGAAATATTCGTGATTCGGCAAAAGAGTCTGCACGGTCGTTAAGAGCGATACATAATACATGTCGACTGGGGAATACTCAGATGAAGTGGTGGAAGTGGTGTAAGAGGACATTAGCAGGACCATACATATTCTAAAACCTATTTTACAGTAATTATTTTTACACGAGAGGGAGCGGCGGGAATTTCATGGTGGGGCAATTTGGATATAAAGTAAAAAAGTCTCGAAAGCAATATTTTAATGAATGAATTAATTGTAAAATATAATTCTTGTAGTTTATGATCTCCATGGTCGAAATAAATGATTTAATTATTGACCGAGCGAGCGAAGCGAGCGAAGCGTCTAAGTTTCCACTCGCCCAAAATTCTTTGTCCGTCTGTCTGTCTGTCTGTCTGTCTGTTCTCGCCTACAGGTCGCATTTCTTAACCGATTGTCATGTGTAATCAGGTTCGGTAAATATATAGAATTTTTTTGTCGTGCCAGTTTTTCAGGAAATATGGGTGTCCGAAACTTAAAAATACTTATACTTATAGCACAGCTATTTGAAAAAAAATTCAAAATGACAGTAGACTTTTTGTTATTCTCATTAAGACGCAACTTTTTTGTCTGAACAACTTTTTTTATACGATCAACTTGAACGTGTTTATAGTCGGCAATTTGCCCAAAAGTTGTCTGAAATCGATTTTCTGTTTTTTTTTTTGTATTAGTGCATTCAGTATGATGTCGTAAATACAAATCTATGGTATGATAAGTATGAAAATGGTGCGTAGTAACTGACGTTGCCGAAGTCAGAGAAAAAATGTTTTTTATGTACCATGTGCGGTATCAAATAAAAGGGCTTTATGAGTAGATTACACATAAATAAATTTCACTCCCATTATTATTATATTGCTCAAACCCACAGACTATATGTAGTACAAAAGTTAAATATAAATTGAAATTAAAGAAGTTGAAGTACGTTAAGTGGGAGAGGGAGTGAAATTGAACAACTTTCCCTAAGGAACATATATCAAAATATGAAAAATATTTTTTGGCTTAAAGCATGATACTGCGAATTACTTTTATGATTGAAAACACTGAATAAACATAGAATCCTGAAATAAAAATAAATAAATAAGATTCACATGCTATCTTGTGACTTGAACCTGGGCCTTATAGGTGCAGGCCACTTCTTTACGTAAAATTCGCATGTTTGTCTGCCATAGTAGTTGAAATTAGCGTGCTATTAAATTTTTTACCAATTGGTAACAACTATGAAACCGGGTACTTAAACTTTGCCTCCCATTCACCCATGCCAAGTTTACTATTCCGATATTTCCGATCTTGATGATCACTCCAACTTAGTTAATGTGTACAAAAGCATACTAAACATGGTGCTTAGGGGCCGTGTTTCCATACAAGAGTAGTCCCCTGATTCCTCGCCGGATAGTATCATAGAGCAATGATTTTGTACTAAAAAAATCCGTACGTTTAAATTTTTTATAATTGAATTATTTAAAGAGATATGAACCTTCAAAAACATAAAAAATTGGTATGAATTTCCGTTGTGTTCAAACATCAAGAAAACAAATTTGGGCAATTAGGATATAAGAAAAAGAAAACACAGAAACACAGCCATAGCTTATTTTAAATTTTTAATGTAAAAAGAAATTAAATCGGTTAAGTTTTGGAGAAGAAATCAGAGAACTACGAAGCGTTAATTTTGTGTACTTTTTATAGGTATGTATTTTTCGGCCGAGCTGCAGTTATCTTTATCGCACTCTGCGGGGTTTGTTTGGGCACGCGGCTCGACAGCAATAGATATTATAAATACTTATTTTTTCAATTCTCTCGAGCTTAGTGTTTCCTCTTAAAAAAGGGTCTGGTCGGGTCTTCTGGTAAGAGGAATGTAGGTTTAAATTTCCGTTTCCTCTGGTACCTAATTAAGAGCAGCGGGGATTGGGAAATAGTAACTGAAGGAAATCATCCTTTAGTCAATTAGCATATCAATAACAGATATATTTTAAAGCACTGGAGGGCAAATGTTGATGTTGGTTGTAAGGGCTCGCGAGGTCTACTGTTCTCGCAGAACCACTAGTTTAAATATCTCGTATACTGCTGAACCGATTTTGATGCCCAACGAACTTGAAAATTGTATTTATTAGACCTATATACATTCTAAATTTCATCGTAATTGGAGCATTGGTTCTAAAGTTATCGTGGAACAAACATACATACATATATACATACATACATACATACATACATACAAAAAATGTCTTTTCGCCCCAACTTGAATTGAAGACCTCGCTCGCTTCGCTCGCTCGGTCAATGAATTGAAGACCTCACTCGCTTCGCTCGCTCGGTCAATTAGTTTCTTTGGACAGAGAGACCATTTAAGAACCCATATTCCTGATATTCTTGACCTCACCAGGAACTCACTAGGTTCCGATGAACCCATGATGATGGGAAGCGATGACTTACAATAACTATTCAGTAACTTAATATAGTATTAGGTATTTATCATTTTATCTTTGTTAATTATAATGTAGTGACATAGGTACAATATATAATAAATGGGTAGGTAATAAAAAAAATTGCTATAGATTCACATTAAATATTTTGACTAGCTGATTGTCTATTAATTTAACTTTATTTGATATTTGCACGAATGTAATCTTTTTATCTATATATAATTTGTCCGTATATATATATTTATTTATTTATTTATCTATATAGTTCTTTCGAAAAAAAAACTACTTATTTATTGTCATATTATTTAAAACTAACGTGTGACTGAACTTTGTATGATGAATGGCGCAACATAGAGCACTATAGCTAATACTAAGTCCAACACCATGTAATACCTGTCTGATAAAATAAATGAATCTGAATCTGAACTGGATGCTGGGCGCTTTCAACTAGTAATACTGGAATTTTTTCGGGGTAACGTTTATCCAGCAGTGGATTTTATGAGGCTGATATGATGATGATGAATTTTAAGAAACGATTTGAATCATGTTGTTCAGGAGGAGTGGAACTCGTCTGTTTGCGTGAGCGGCGGCGGCGCGTCGTGGGAGGCGGACGGCGGGCGGCGCAGCGTGCAGCTGGGCGTGGCGGAGCTGGCGCGGGGGGGCGGCTGGGCGCGCGCGGGCCACTGGGCGCCGCGCGCCGGCATCACCTGGACGCGCCCGCCCGTGGACGCGCCCGAGCGCCCGCCCGACTCTATGGAGAACCGCACCTTCACAGTACTCATTGCAGTCGTACGTAACTAATAAATATACGGACAAATCACATAGATTGAGCTAGCCCCATGGTAAATTCGAGACTTGTGTTATGGGATACTAACTCAACGATACTATATTTTATAACAAATACGTATATAGATAAACATCCAAGACCTAGGCCAATCTGAAAAAGATCATTTTCCATCTTGACCTGGCCAGGGATCGAACCCGGGCACTCCGTGTCGCAGGCTGGCGTGTTAACCACTGCGCCACGAAGCTGTCTAAATATCTTCTAGTAAGTGCAAAGACATGCGGGCACTGCTTTTCTTGGGGTTTCCTCTTCGGCAGAAGAGAAAACCCCATAATGAGGTGGCATTTCTATTGCGTGAACGCTATTGTGAATGCGAGATTCTCTAACTATTGTGGTCTCCTCCATTATAACTGTAGATCAATCAATTATAGCACTGTATTGTGATTGCAGAACTCGCCATACGTGATGACCAAGGAGTCGACGGACAGGTTGTCTGGCAACGAACGCTATGAAGGTAATTACGGGAAACAATACCTGGACAATTTCAGTTATAACTTGTCTGTTGAAGCAATAAAAAGTTGAAAATTATCTTTGTGGTCGAATTACTACGATTCGTAACTAAAAATAAAACCCGATGTAGTCGCAAATACAAATTTAAATTTATTTTCGTTAATACGTTACAAAACAACACGCAGTATTGGCGGGACATTCGTCTCGCAGTGAAAATATTCAAATATAGAATCACCTTTTTAAATATCGTCAACCAGTATATTTTTATAGTGTCTTATTCCAAAACTCTGTGGATGCAATCCTGTACACTTTGCGACTAAATAGCATACCTAATAGTACTATGCTAGCCATTTTATTCTGGCTTTGATTATCACTGTCCTAACGAATATTATAAAGTCAAAAGTGAGTTTGTTTATTTATTTGTTTTTCACGATTTTATGCCTTATTTACTAAACTGCTCATATTGAAATTTTGTATATACACGTTATTTGGGGTACGGAGAAAGACAAAGGTTCTTTTCACCCCAGATAAAAGGACTATACGCGGGGGATGAACATCAACGCGAGCGGAGCCGCTTGCAAAAACTAAAATCTAAGGATCCTGAATTGTCTTTATCTGACTTTTTTCACGATGCTTCGTAGCTTAATCCTTGGCCTTGGCTAAATCTAATTGTATTTTCGCGGCCATGTGTTCCTACCTACCACAACTGGCTTTTGCCCGTAACTTCGACTGCGTAGCATGAGGGTTATATTCTTTTTAATTGAGAAATGATTAAGTGTGAGGATTCATTAATTTCTTGAGTACCTAAGTGATACAAACCTGCAATAAAATGGTATATGGTAGATTTTTTCCACGCCAACTATGGCATCTAAATGGGATCCTCGCTTAAAGCGTGAAAAGTAACAGGAAAACTTAGTTTCGCATTCATATTTTCTAGAAAAATTTATTGGATCGCTGGAATGAAATATTATTTTTATTAAAATATTAGCTGTAAACTATGAAAAAATAAAATAATTCTTGTTAATTCATTTAAGGGTTATCAAGCAACATATTTGTATCTATATATACTTACGCATTAAACTTAGCTATAACCCCCGAACTGGCAGGTCAACGGGTTTCGTAGATTGTCATAATTCGCCCAATTGATGTCAACAACTGTAGAGAAGTCAAATATGATAAT
Source organism: Elegia similella (assembly GCA_947532085.1). Lineage (NCBI taxonomy): Eukaryota > Metazoa > Arthropoda > Insecta > Lepidoptera > Pyralidae > Elegia > Elegia similella. The sequence goes on from OX383936.1 coordinate 304,469, forward strand.
TAATAAGTGTTCAAAAAAATAGAAAGACGCTATTTATTTTGAATCTATGAAAGAAACTTATATTAAATAAACGTTTTAAATTTGTATTTGTTGTTCAGGATTCTGCATCGAGCTGATCGAGCGGCTGGCGGCGCAGCTGCACTTCAACTACACGTTCGTAGAGCAGGAGGACGGCGACAACGGCAGCTTCGACGAGGTCAAGAAGGAGTGGACCGGCATGACGGGCCGCCTCATGAGGAACCCCGTAAGTGCCGTCACTATTCTATCTAGTCAATGGATGGTGCCCCGAAATGTTTTAACTTTTGGAATCATAAAGATATGGAGAAAACGACCGGGCAGTTTTGCGGGAAGAGTTTCTTTATTACACTACCTTTCTCAATTCTTAGGGTTCCGTTCCCAAAGGGTATAAATTGGACCTTATTACAATGCCACAAAGCCTCTGTCCGTCCATCTATCTGTCACAGGGCTGTATCTATTGACCCGTAATAGGTAGGCACGGACTTGAAATTTCACTGAAAGTGTACATATTCCTTTTCTATAAATGTTATTTGTGTTACTCACACAATCTCTCAGAGATTTTGATATTCATATAGCTATGGCGAAAACAGTAATATAATTTAAATAAAATCACTTTAATACGGTATTATCGCGTATATTACATTATTTTTACACCTAACGTTTCGAAAACTTTACAGTTTTCATGGTCGCAGGTAGACTAAGTTGACATTTGTCTTTGTGTTTTAAGAACTATACAAACCTACCGCCTACAATATTTATTGATAACGTTCCGGATGTACGCAGTATTGGCTCACGGTGTCTGAAGGTCTTGCAGTCTTGTGATGAGCTTGAGATTTTATTAAATTGATGACAGGATCCCAAGCTGGTGGTAACTGCCAGGATGTTTTTTAATTTCAATAGCCTTACGAAATCCTAATTTCAATAGAGAGGATGGTTGGCAGTTTCCACCAGCTTGGGATACATCGCTTCCAGCAGCATGTCAATAGGTCCCGAAATATTAAAATCAGGGTCCGCTAGCTTGATGTTGTTTAAATAGTGTAGTAAGTAAAACGATGTCATCGGAAGTTGGTTAATAAATTTGCTTATGATTAAAGTTTTGGTTTTAAATCATCATCATCATCAGTTCTTTTTAGTCTCCACTGCAGGAGCACTGGTATTATACTGGTAGTACCCTCTCTGTACTACCGGAGCCATACTTGGCCAGAGCAGACAGAGGATTTGGCCTACACTCTCCTCGCTGGCCAGACGGGTTGGAGAGGTCTCATTGATGTTTATGAGCTTTGTTTAGCTTGTATTTCCTAAGTCAATTCTTTCGTTCGCAGGATATCGACTTTGCGATCACAGACCTAACGATCACGGCGCAGCGCGAGACGGTGGTGGACTTCACCACGCCCTTCATGAACCTCGGCATCAGCATCCTGTTCCGCACGCCCACGGAGCCCGAGCCCGAGCTGTTCGCCTTCCTGCTGCCTTTCTCTAACACGGTAATCACTTTTTTGTACAAACTTACAGTGGCAGCTGAACAAACTGGAGCATACACGACGGCCCTGAACTCTGAACGATTAACTATTAACGTAGCGTCTCCGCAGGTGTGGCTGTGCCTTGGTTTTGCGTATTTGGGCTCGTCACTGCTGCTGTACGTGGTGGGGCGGCTGTGCCCCGAGGAGTGGCAGAACCCGTACCCCTGCAACGAGGAGGTGGAGGCGCTGGAGAACCAGTTCACGCTGGCCAACGCGCTGTGGTTCAACCTAGGCGCCGTGCTGCTGCAGGGCTCCGAGATTGCTCCCGTGTAAGCTTCCTCCTGCAATTTGTATCACGAGATAATCGCAGAATTTATGCACGAATCACACCGATTTAGCTAGCCCCGCTTAAAACCGTAAACTGTGAGATATAATTCTACTTAAATAAGTAGATTGTACTCGCGATGGGCGGGTATTGAACCCGAAACTCTATGCTTGATAAGCAAGAGAGTTACCTACCATTGCACCACGGAGATTGTTTAGTATAGCTGTTTATCATAAAGCTCTTCATCGATAGATAATTAATTTTATTCATATTTATATAATCGTACAAATTAGGCACAGATGATGTACAAAAACAACTTACTAAAAATAAAATAAAAAGAAAGCTTACTGTGCTATAGTAACATTACATACTTAAATACAATTTTATTTTGTTGCCTGAAATAAATAAATAATAATAATAATTAAATCTAAAAATTAGCGCCTATGTAGCATTTTGGCAAGAATTCTGGCTGCATTCCCACACTGGATTATAATAATTAAATCATTTATTTCGACCATGGAGATCATAAACTACAAAAATTAAATTTTACAATTAATTCATTCATTAAAATATTGCTTTCGAGACTTTTTTACTTTATATCCAAATTGCCCCACCATGAAATTCCCGCCGCTCCCTCTCGTGTAAAAATGTAAAATAGGTTTTAGAATATGTATGGTCCTGCTAATGTCCTCAAACACCACTTCCATCACTTCATCTGAGTATTCTCCAGTCGACATGTATTATGTATCGCCCTTAACGACCCCCCTGCAGACAGACTCTTTTGCCGAATCACGAACATTTCTAAATACAATGGACTACAGTTTCGTCGAAAAACTACGAACAGTAATTGACAACAACAAGCCACGAAATAAAGTAAAAACGTATTTATTTTTCTCCGTATGTACAAAAGTAAAACAATGCAAAGTTCACACCATGTACTCGAACACACAAGTTTAAGTATTGTCCATAGTTGGGTTCATATACATTTTAATTTTATATGTTTGTGCTTTTTACTTTCACACAACACAGTACAGTACAGGAGTCAGGGGTGTCATACTATACTGCCTGTCCGGTGGTATATTGAGTGTGGCATTCGGGTACGCGTTCCCGGCTTCCCTAGCTGTTACTAACTCTCTCCTTATAGCTTCCGAGTTAGTAGCATCCTTTCACCTACATCCTGTCTAAAATCCAAGTAATCCAGTCCGTATTTATCTTATGATCCCATTATATATTATTTCCCTTTTTCCTATTCCGCCAATCCAAGGTCTGCCGTGCTGAGGGATGATTAGGGGCGAGCCTAATACCAAGCGTGCCATTTTTGCCCTGGGACCGGGCGACCCCAGACTAAGGCTAGCCTTCACCCGGTACAAGGGGCACTGCCGGGTGCGACAGTTTATCCCCTACACTCGTGGGAACGCAATGATTTTAAAAAATTCAAATCTATATGGCGGCGATGCGGTTCGCAACCCATCACGTCTCGTTTCCCGTGGGCGCGAAAAGCGGGCTACGGAAAGCCGCTTTGCTACTTTGAATGTCAGAGGAGGGATGGATGGTAAAGTGGAAGAAGTTTGTCAGATGATGGATGAACGAAGGATTGATGTTCTTTGTGTAAATGAGACGAAACGGAAAGGATGTGGAACCACAAATTGTGGGTTATTTACTTTATATTGGTCTGGTGTACCAGATACCAGTAAAGGCCGTGAAGGAGTCGGCCTCATCCTTTCCAAACGAATGGTAGATTGTGTGACTGAGTATCAGTTTGTAAATTCGAGGCTTGTTTGGGTAAGAATAAAAGTTGGATTAAATAGGGTGTTTGTGTTAGGAGTGTATGCGCCTACGGAAGGTACGAGCAAAAGGAACAAAGAGGAAAGAGAGGAGTTTTGGAATAATGTGAGAGAGGTATTAGGTAGTTGTAAGGAAAATGAAAAGCTAGTAATGTTAGGAGATTTTAATAGCTGGGTAGGAATAAAACGCTATGGTTTTGAAAGCGTATTAGGTTCATTTGGGGATGAAAGAGAGAATGAAAACGGGAAAAGTTTGCTTGAGATATGTTTGGAAAGGAATCTTTGTGTGACGAACACTATGTTTCAACACAAAATGATTCACACATATACGAGAGAAGAGAATGGATCAAAGAGTATGATTGATTTTGTGATAGTGGATGAAAGACTGAGAAAGAATGTGTTTGATACGAGGTCGTACCGAGGTACAGGAATTCATACAGACCATTATTTGGTAATTTGTAAAGCCAGAAATATTTTACAGCGATGGCGGCACCGTAAATCGGAACCCTCAAATAAAGTAGAAAGAATTAAAGTGGAAAGATTGCAAGATGAGGGAGCGAAAGAAGAATACAAGAACATGTTAGTAAAAAGTTTTGAAAAGATAGACGAACAACGGGAGATAGAAGAGGTATGGAATATTTTAAAACAAGGAATAATTGATACAGCTTTGGAAGTGTGTGGTATATCAAAAAGAAGGAAAGGTACGCAGTTGAAGAATGTATGGTGGGATAGAGAGGTACAAGATGCCGTGTGTAGAAAGAAAAAAGCATGGAAGGATTGGCTTGCTCTAGGAACTGTACAAGCGGCGACTAATGATGATGTGCGTGCTGCTAAAGGGGTTTATAAGAAGATGAATGTGTGTGTAAAAGAAATTGTAAAAGAAAAGAAGGATAAGCAAAAAGATGATTTTGATAGAAGGTTGTCGCAAGATTTTAAGAGCAATGTCAAATATTTTTGGAAATGTATAAAAGGAGTTAGAGGGAAAGATACAAAATCTGAGCCCTATAAGATTAGAGATGAGAATGGAAGAATATTAATGAATCAAAAAGATGTTTTAGAAAGATGGAAAGAGTATTTTGAGGGATTATTTGAAAGAGATCAACAAAGGGTGTCGACTGTAGAGAATGAAATGCAAGAAAATGAAGATAATAATGAAATTAAAATAGAAGAGGTTGTGGAAGCGATAATTTGTATGAAAGCGGGAAAGGCTGGGGGCTATGACAGGATTACTGCCGAAATGCTAAAGGCTGGACAGGGCATCGTGGCTAGTCAGCTGTGTAGTCTTTTCAATATGTGTTTTAGAAAAGGTGTGGTCCCCAAAGTTGGTGTAAAGCCATTATAGTGCCGCTTTATAAAGGAAAAGGCTCACAGCAAGACTGCAAGAATTACCGAGGCATTAGTCTTCTTAGTGTGGTTGGCAAACTGTATGCAAAGATATTGATTGAAAGGGTGATGAAAGATACGAATGATAAGATATGGGATGTGCAAGCGGGATTCAGAAAGGGAATGGGATGTACAGATCAGGTCTTTTCCATGCGATGCATTTTGGAGAAATTTTTGGCCAAAGGTCAAAAAGTGTACTGCGTATTCGTGGATTTGGAAAAGGCCTATGACAGAGTGATAAGGAAAGAATTGTGGTCGACGCTGTCTGCATATGGGTTGAACAGCTGTCTTATCCAGGCGCTGAAATCTCTTTATAAGGATTCCAGTGCCTGTGTAAGAATTAACGCGGACTACACAGACTGGTTTGACATTGACAAAGGTGTCAGACAGGGATGTGTAGCTTCGCCATGGCTGTTCAATTTATTTATGGACAGTTGCTTGAAAGATTTGAAAGAAAATGAATGTGGTTTAAGAATGAAAGAGTTACTTATCAAATGCCTCCTCTATGCCGATGACCAGGTAATACTTGCATCGTCTGAGGAGGATTTACAGAGGATGGTAACATGTATGAATGATGCATTTAAAAGAAAGGGTATGAAAATAAATGTGAGTAAGACGAAAGTGATAGTTTTTGAAAGGGATGAAAGTTTTACAGAATGTAATATTGTTATAGATGGAGAAAGAGTGGAACAAGTGAAAGAGTTTGTTTATTTAGGATGTGTGTTTACTAGAGATGGAAGGCACGAAAGGGATATAGAAAGAAGAGTGGCTGCTGGTAATCGAGTGAATGGAGCATTGCATTCATTTATGAACAGTAGGAAGGTGTCCAACAAGGCACGTCTTGCTGTCCATCAGGGAGTGTTGTTGCCCACACTTATGTATGGAAGTGAAAGTTGGGTTTGGCAGAAAAAGCATGAAAGTAGAATAAATGTGGTAGAAATGCGTGCGCTTAGGAGTATGTGTGGTGTAAATTTGAGAGATCGGGTGAAAAATGACGTAGTGCGAAAGCGATGTGGAGTGAAAGAGGATGTAGTGACAAAAATTGAAAAAGGAATGTTAAGGTGGTTTGGACATGTAGAAAGGATGGATGAAAGAAGACTTACAAAGAAGTTTTATACTTCAGATGTGACTGGAAGAGTTGGTCAGGGCCGGCCTCGACGCACATACCGTGACCAGATTACGGACGTTCTGGCCAAAGGGCAAGTTAGGAGTACCCGAAACCGACGAGCATGCATGAAGAGAGTGATGGATGTAGACGAAGCGAGAGAGGTTTGTAAAGATCGTAGCAAGTGGAGGTCCCTGGTCTCTGCCTACCCCCATGGGAAACAGGCGTGATAGTATGTATGTATGTATGTATGTACTTTTACACAATTTATAATGTCATGGAAAACAAAATTGATTGTAAATAAATAGCAGTTTTACATGTACTTATTACTAAATCCAAAAACTGCTAAATGAAATTGAAGGCTAGAAAGATAGCTAGAAAGATAGATGTCTAAATCAATCATTCGAATTTGAAATAGCACCTATCCCTCATCGTCATCGGAGTTGAAGATGACAACAACGTGGCCATTACAGGGCGTACGGCACGCGCGCGGTGGCCAGCTGCTGGTGGCTGTTCGCGCTCGTCATCACCAGCTCGTACACGGCCAACCTGGCCACGCTACTGGCCAAGAAGTCCTCGACGGCGCTCATCCACAACGTGCAGGAGCTGGCGGACAACGAGCACGGCATCACCTACGGCGCCAAGAAGGATGGCTCCACTTACACCTTTTTTGAGGTACTTAATCTTATTTGCTTTCTATTTTGATTTGGTTTTGAACCATTTACTTGCAGTGTTAGTCAAATCTAGTATTATGGTTAAGTCTTGGCTGCTCAATCAATCAAAAAAAAGCTGAATTAGAACCACTTCTTGCAGTGCCTTGGCAAATTTGATATACTCCCGTATTTTTAGTAACAATTGAAAATAGATCGAGTGAGCGCGAAGTGCGAGCGAAGCGGCTCCGTTTCAGCTTGGCCCAAAATTGCTTTGTATGTCCGTCTGTCCCGCTGTATGGCTATTCTCGTCTACAGGTAGTATTTTAAAATCGACGTAAAATTTAGCTTGCAGGAGTGCAATTTTTAAAATGATAGAATGACATTCACCTCTCTTTGTATGATTCATACACATGAAATCGCATACTGTGTTGTCATTATATTATTGACCGAGCGAGCGAAGCGAGCGAGGTCTTCAATTCAAGTTGGGGCGAAAAGACATTTTTTGTATGTATGTATGTTCCACGATAACTTTAGAATCAATGCTCCAATTACGATGAAATTTAGAAAGTATATAGGTCTTATAAATATAATTTTCAAGTTCGTTGGGCATCAAAATCGGTTCAGCAGTTTACGAGATATTTAAATAAATGTTAAAGAATTTCGAAAAATGAAAATTGCAAATGACATTTAGGCTGAATATGTTACAAGATGGCGCTGAAATAAATTTTAATTTTGAAGGTTACCACAGCCGCTGCTAGGTGGCGGTATTTCGTTAAAGCCTGCTTTGTCCATGCTTTGTGTTAAATTTAAATTTATTACACAAAACATGAACAATTATAAACTAGAACGGTACTTTCTCCTCTATACTTATCGAATGGTTGGCTCAGTCGAAGTACGGTAGTTACCCGATCGAAAAGATTAGACTTCGAGACGCGCAAGAAAATTTGATTTTTCAATAATTGAAAATATTTCTTTCGCTGTCTGTTCCAAGTTAAATTCCAAGTGACTTTCTTATTTTTAATTTACAACATTTCGTTCCTATAGAACAGAAAAAAATACCAGTCCATGAAAATTTCCATAATAAATTCTTGTTAGTTCCAAATTTCTCCAACAGATGGAGATAGAGGTTCAAAAATGCGTAGGAATATTTTAATAAGTTTTTATTTATCTTTAATTTCAAGTATGTATATGTTTGTTCGGGTTTAAGCCTGCAACCAAAAATTAAAGCAGTTATTTACAATTAATTTAAATGCAGACTGTACTGTACTTAACTTCATGGTGGTTGAAGATAATTATAAAAATACTGATCTGATTTGAAGATGACGAGCTATTTAATGATGAACATCCCGTTTACAACATTTTACATTTTCAATCCTTTCACAATAAAAGCTGGTAAAAAAACCGACCAAGTGCAAGTCAGACTCGCGCACGAAGGTTTCCGTACCGTTATCTATAAAAACGGCAAAATAATCATGGCTGATGCATGGGAGCCCACTTTAATATTAATTTTATTTTCATTTAATTATTTATTTTTAAGGATATATCTACATATTCTGTGATTATTTAAATCGTCTACCGGTTGCCGTTATCAATATCGAGCAAAAACAAGCAAAGTTATCACGTTTGTTGTATGGGAGACCCCTTAAATATTTATTTTATTCTATCTTTTAGTATTTCCTGTTATAGCGGCAACAGAAATACAGCATCTGTAAAAATTTCAGCTGTCTAACTATCACGGTTCAGAGAGAGATACAGCCTGGTGATAGACAGACAAACGGACAGAGCGGAGCGATATTAATAGGGTCCTGTTTTTACCCTTTATGTACGAAACAATAAAAATGAATGAAAAAAGTAGTGTAAGAAGAAACAAATAATTCCGCAGAACAGACACAATAAAGAAATGGGGTTCGATGGGCGAAAGATAAGTACAGATGTAGAATCTAAACGTACGAAAACCATAGGTATTTGGAAGGTAAAGTCGAAGCATAGAAAGAGGAGTATGGGAGTGCAGCACTCTGCGAGAGAAAGAAAAACAAAAGCCAAATGAAAAAGGAGCTGGAGGGTTCTCCGGACAAAACAAGCCAGAAAATTGATACATATGAAAATCAAAAGTTTTATAAGTATAAAGCTCAAGCGAAGAAACGGGGGTAATATGTCTATCGGGGCTATAAAATTAAACATTGACGGGTAGGTACACATCAAAACCATATAGGTTTAGAAAGCAAAACACATATGTCTCGTTCTTAGAACCTTAATCATCATTATCATGCCAACCGAAGCTCAGTTACCCGGATACTAACCTATTAAATTACCTGGCATTTTATATTTCTATTCCCTGCATTGTAAGTAGCAGGCCTATTGACATTTTCAAACACTCAAAAACGCCTGTGGAATATTTGGTACGAAAATTATTTTTATAAAATATCCAATGTTGCGATTCCGTTATTAACCATAGTCTATCAGATGTGACGAAACATTTACATTTATTCGTCCCTTAGTGAAATTATATTTATTTTTCTGAGGACCTACTCAAATTTTGCTCGATAGTGCAACGCAGCTCTTAAGTTACACAGATGTTGTATTGAAACCCGGTTTTAATTTTGTCATATTAATTAGATGAAATTCTACTCATACATTTAGGGATTGGAAGAGAAAAACTATTTCAACAATTCGTGCAACAGTTATAAAAAAGAGGTTTAACATTGTATGGTAGTTAATTTGTATGGATAGAAATGAATGTTAACTATTAGTAATTTGAAATAAGTCGTGGTGAGTAAAATGAAAAGAGTGCTTTTGAAGTCATCTAAACAATAGCACTATGACAAAATGCTTATCAAATCAGTATAATAGTGGCTAGCTCACCAAATTATCAGGAAAATTTAATAATCGCGAGGTCCACGTTCGCAGCGAACTGCTAGTTTAATATTGAATTAACTGTTTCCCGCGACATCGTCCGCGTCCTCGCCACAATAAAAACACTTAACTGTAGAGGCTAGGTTTGTTAGGTTTGCTTGTGACCAAAACAGAGCGAGCAAGCGAAGCGAGAGAGCGTCTCTAACTTGGGGCGAAACCCCCAAATACTAACCTATAATAATGTTAATTAAAAGTCCTATTTTGTATTAAAAATACAAATTGTCTCCGTGTTTTAATGCGCTCAATCGTATTATGAAGATGAAAGAGCAAAGTGATTTCTATCAGATGCAATCCTATCGCAATTAAGGTATGGAATTATAAATTTGTAAACTTTCCGTTACTTTTGCTGACAGGTGTTTTAAAAAGTATAATTTGATTTCTCGCGAATTGCTTTGATAATAACGACGCGTATATTTATTAAGCTCGCTCGTATTGTTGTGGTCGACTGAGCGAACTTCAATTATAAAGGATATTAAATTACGAATGACTGTAATGCAGACATGAGCCGATAATTTTAGATTCTTTTCTGTTTACTAAAATAAATTATAGTAGGATGAAACCCAAGGCAGAAAGAAGAGAATATAGTAAGTACAAAAGGAGTAGAACTTTTTATTACCTACATTATTGCCATATACCTTTTTTCCCCAGGACTTGTAGTTTTTCCGGAAATCGAGATAAACCGTTTTTTACTCTTAAAAGCTCACCCACTTCCCAACCCCAGGTCGCCCGTATCTTATTTTAATTAAATTCTTTTCCTTTTGCAATGAGTTTCATCCTACTATAATTTTATTTTACTTTTTATTATTTTCAAAAGCTTTGGCACTGGTCTGTAAGTTTTTCATATTTTTTTCTTATTTTGTGTTTATTTTTTATCTGTGTTTTAGATGTAAAGCTTTTATGTGACATTTGATTAATATTTTCACGCAAGTTTTAGCTATATTTGTATTACTTGTAACACATACATACATAGAATCACGTTTTTATCCCTTACGGGGTAGACAGAGCCTGAGGTCATAAGACCGAAAGGCCATCTAACTACTAACACCAATGTAACTATTATTAATTAAAGAAAATATATGGAATTGAGAGAGATGAGAGAGACTTTTGCCCAGCAGTGGAACAAAAAAAAATAATCAAGTTCTAAAATTATTGGTCTCAGATAAATAGGTGCCGGACTTGCAAAGAAGTTGAGCTGAATTAATTGCAGGTGAAAAACTTGCAACGGACCCCAGCGGCTCCTGCGGGAGGTTCAGAGTATGGTCCATACAACCGACCACTGTGTCTGATATATTAAGTTAAGGGTGGTGTCGGTAAGATACATGAAGCTGATGGGGAGGTTGAAAATGGATTGACAGCTAATAATTATAATTGAATTGAATCGTTTTGTTTGGCAGCATTCCCAAAACCCGCTGTACAAGCGGATGTACGAGCACATGAAACAGCACGAAATGCCGTTGAAGAACGACGAGGGTATCGCCAAGTATGACAGCTTTTATTTATTTTCTTAGAATACTTACTCGCAGTCATCTTAGAAATAACACGAATAATATAATAGCATAAAGACAAATAAATGCTATTGTAATAATAATGACTTCTTAAATGACTTTATAGGTTTTAACTGATTGCATATTGTATGTCTAAACGTAGAGCTATGAAAAATAACCAGGCAAGAAAGCCACGGTTACTAAACAAATTGACGCATCGGTAATGTTTGCTGACTGGGGGCGGGCAGGTACAATGCTCGGCGCGGGAGAATGTTTAAAATTACTGCCTTTTCATAGGTAACTGTTCCAATCCAATCCAATATAAAGCTTCATAGAGCGTTGTTTGTTTAGGGTGATGAACGGGAGCTACGCCTTCCTCATGGAGTCTACAAGCATCGAGTACAAAATCGAGCGGAACTGCGAGGTGACCATGGTGAGCCGCGGCCTTCGACAACGTTACAAAAATACATTGTATGGGATTTTTAAGCATTCAAGATGCAGTACATACGAGTACCTACATTATATTAACCCACTTCAATTGCAAAGTGTCTTCGTTTCAGCTTGAATAATTATTTCGTATGTCCGGTTGTTTTATTTTACAGGTCGCATTTCTCAACCCGGTTCATTATTCTACAGTTCACAGAGCCAGCTATAAGATATGGCGAAATAATCCACGCGAACTAGACTTGAACCTGCGTTGGTAGTCGGCAGTACTCTACGCCCTACCGTATCTGAGCTATCGCGCTTCAATACTGCTCGTCGAATCTCCACTATATCCTATTCCGCGTTATTCACGTTTAGGCATTCGTCCATTTTTCCGTCTTTATTCTATGAAAATCACTACTTACTTGTAGATAATATGAACTCTCATTTTAGGTCGGGAATCTGTTGGACAGCAAGGGCTATGGAATAGCCATGAAGAAAAGTGAGTTCCTCAATTTGCTTGAGTAGTAATTTTGCATCGTATTTTCTTAATACAAACAAATTGTGAAAGTTTCAGTTTCCCGAATCTATATATATTATACATATAATAAAACAGTTAAAAATATTTTGACTGTACATTAAGAATTTTTGACTGAAATGGATAGAGGGACACTTAAAAAGAATAATAAAGAAAGCAAAAATGTTTTTTCGAATTTTTTGACTGTCTGTCTGTATGTATGATCACGATTGTCTCCTAAAATACTGAACCGATTTACTTCAAATTTTCACCAATTGCTTTATTGTAATTCAGCAAAACATTTAAAGTTTGTTTTATCAAAATTGGTTAGGAACTCAAGGCCTCATGCCTTGTTGCAAATATATAGCATTATTATAAATATAAAAATCATAAGTCAATTCATCATCATTGTACGACAGCATTATACCTATCCATACTATATTATAAATGCGAAAATAACTCTGTCTGTATGTCTGTCTTCTTTTCACGCTTCAACCATTGAACCAATTTGGATGAAATTTGGTATGGGGGTAGTTTGAGACCCGGGGTAGGTCATAGGGTACGTTTTATTCCGGGAAATTCTACTGTTGTATGTTTAATTTCATGCTATGCACGTTGTTTGTTTTATTCTTCAAACGTGTAAGTGGCCGCGTAACTGGTGCCAGATTTTTAGGGTTCCGTACCCAAAGGGTAAAAACGGGACCCTATTAATTTCGCTCCGCTGTCCGTCTGTCTGTCTGTCCGTCTGTCACCAAGCTGTATCACATGAACCGTGATAGCTAGACAGTTGAAAAAGCACAGAAAACCTCAAGAAAATTGTATGCTACACCCATATCCGACAGGGGACCATGCGGGGGTTACTTAACATGCATAAGCCCCCTGAGCCATCGAGCTCCTGTAAATGCACGTTGTTATAGATAGACACAGGGCGAGATACGTTTGTGTAATAAATACCTGTTGTGTATAGACTCCCCGTACCGGCAAGAGCTGAACCTGGCGCTGCTGAAGTTCCAGGAGGCAGGCATCCTGCGCGAGATGAAGCACAAGTGGTGGAACGAGATGCACGGCGGCGGCGCCTGCAACGTGAGTGCCACCGCTCGAGCCGCGCAATACTGCTCATACAAACAAACTAATCACCTAAGGGTATTTAGCGTGATGTTGGGGGAGTAAGTAGAAAAAGGAATTTTAAGCATTCAAGATGCCGTACGTACCAATACACTATAATAAATAATAATAAAAAAATACATTTAGGTAAACTATACCCACTTCCATTGACGATCGAGCCCAAAATGGGAACAAAGCGCCTTTGTTCAGCTTGAGCAAAAATTATCCGTCTGTCCCGGTGTTCTCCTTTACAAATCGCATTCCTCAAGCCGGTTCCCGTAAAATTTTATGAGCAGGTTCGATAATTACATAGCTTTTGTTGTCGTCTGCGTCAACCCGAATAAGTAATGAAAAACCGTGTAACGTAGTCGCCTGGTCCACGAATGGCTTTGATGATCTGCGAAGACAAAGAGTTTTATGGTTTTCTTTCATCTTTTATGCATATATTTTACTGCATACTGGTCTGGGTGGGTCTAGTGTCTAGTGAGAGTGTCACCCGGGGCTGTCGACATTATGTTATGAAGAGAGAAGAGATGAATATTCACCTAAAGCCTAATGTATTTTAGTAATCGTTGTTACTGATTTCAGGTGGCGGAAGAACATGAGAACGAAGAGCTGCGGATGCGGAACTTCCTGGGGCTGTTCCTAGTGCTGGTGGTGGGGTGCGCGCTGGGGGTGGTGGTGTCTTGCTTGGACCTGGCGTGGGCGGCGGCCAAGAGTCCGCGCGAGCCCGGCGCTTCCTTCCTGCGCCGCTTCTGGACGGAGCTGCGGTTCGTGCTGCGCTTCGACTTGTCGGAGAAGCCAGTGCAGGTAACACATTCTACGTGAAATATGTATGTTTAGGTTGAAGGAACACAGAATAAGTACTAAGGTACATGCGGGTTGCAAGGGCTGGAAGCGAATAAGGGCCATTACTACAAAAACATACTTCTAACGTTTTTAATTAGAGTCCACTTGTGTACACTAATAAAGAACCAATGAGGCAGCTATCGCGCGATTAGCTATCTTCTTAGTAGCCACGAATAGTTCCCAAGTGTTGGTTTACGTCACTTCATAATAAAAAAACTGCTTAGCAAAATTCACAAATTTTATGTAACATTTTTCTTTTATAAAACTTTATTGTGATTATTGTGATGTAAAAATAAAAAATATTATTTATTGTAAGTAAATCAACGTTAGGTAGTTTTTACAAAATTTACATTATTATAGATTTAACGATGAAAAGAATGAAATAAGCCATAGTCTATTGAGGGCTACTTTCAGGTAGGTAAAGAGGGCCGGCCCTAATATTTACTAATTGGTGCTACTTGCCTACAAAATAAGTGTTTTTAAAAAGGTCTTTAATGTTTGCTGTTAAGTTTATTTTCTTTTATTAGGTTATGGTAGTGTATCAGTCATCACTTCAGTTGTAAGAAGTCTACTGCTTAGTCACGTACAAGGGGTATGGGATATGGTGGAGAGTTTTGTTCGGCGCCGAGATTGAATCGTGCGGTAACTCAAACGGCAGAGCGTAGGTCGTACGTAGAGAATTGACCCGCATAGAATTTTTTCATCATATTTTATTACTTAATTTAATAAGAGTAAGTCTACTGCTGCTGGACATAGGCTGCCTATTGCATGCATTTTTAAGCTGGAAGGATAGGAGTTTGATGGATTTAGCTGTGGGAATGAAGGCAAAGGGAAACTACTCACTCGGATGAATAGGGATAAAGCAAGCAGCAGCTCGGGGTGCCGAGCGCGCGTACCCGTTGCCATACCTGGAACACCGGCTAAGTAGTCGAGGATGACACCCCTGACCGAGGAAGGGCGGTGTCACGTCAGTATTATGTCGGCAGGGTCCCCTGCTGCCGAGCGAGCCGAGCGAGTCGCCGGCGCCGGAGTCTGCGGAGGAGGCGTCGCCCGAGGACGAGCGGCTGCGCTCGCTGTCGCTGGCGTCGGGCGGCGGCGGCGGCGGCGGCTCGGCGCGGCGCCGCCGCTCGTCCATGCACGCCGCCAGCGCGCGCCTGGCGCGCCACGCCACGCTGCGCTCCAATACCCCGACCTCCTCGTAGCGTCTCGCACACTCTCATCTCCACGATACTTCAACTATTTTATTCGGACACCGCCGTTTGGAGGTATACCGATTTCAAAGATGCTCTGTGTTTCTCTACGAAACCGAATCAGAAATGAAGAAATTCGTTGAAGAACAAATGTCGCCGACAAGCTTACAGATTGGCAGTGGGCACATAGCACGCAGAGCTTCTTGAACGACCTCCACGTACCACCGACAACCGCCGGATAACCAACTTAACGGGTCGCTGGCTATCGACAGCGAGCGCTGCTCCTTACGCATCTTCGAAGGAATAAGGGCTGATAACACCGCCTGCTTCACCAAAATCCACACCAGACAGTGACTGTATCGGAGTGTCAAGGCAGCTGATAAACTTCCGACGATTTTCTTTGCTCCAAATCCGCCAATTTTGTTAATTAACAAAGCCACTCAGCCAGATTACTTTATACGATTAGGTGAAAGAGAACTGATTTCTACACGGGATTTTTATAATTCTAACAAATTCTACGCGTTGTTGAAGCGTGGAGGGTTCCACGGTGATTGCATGGTGAAATGTCACGACTAAAATATATTTAATATAAAAAGTATTCCCGCCAAATTTGACTGCGATCGCTTTACCAAGATGGTTACTTAACGCTGTCAAAATCCGATTATTTCAAACCCTTTAATATGCACTTTGTATTAGAGGATAGATACTTTATAGTATTTAGGATACTGTATTCAGATTTCACACCTGCACAAAAGCTATAGTGGTGTGTTGTCTATACGTTAGTATTATATAGCCTTGGGCTAAGATTTTGACGATCAAACAACATTACAATCATTTGATTTGATATAATGAATTTATAAAAAGGATACTAAATTAACAATCAAGTACTTAAAATCGAGACGGTGAAAGTTTCCAGTTGTGGGTATTTAATAGTTATAATTACGTTATTGCCGTTATTAGGTAATGCAGCTGCATTTATTGCCAATCTAGACCTTGATTATATACCACAGACATATCACCTTCTTTCACGCTACACATAGTACTAGTATATACCAATAAGTATAGTGTGTGGAGCACGATTATAATTAATAATTATTTTATGAACAATCGTTACTTAGTACTTATGACTTATTGTTTATGATAGATTACTTAGATTAGCATGGAAATGATTTTAATTTTATTTTGAAACGTGTTGGGTAGTTTTAGTTAAAATTATGGATTAAATAAATACATTTGCACGGTTCTGGTTTATTTTATTTTAGATGCCGAAAATATGCCAAAAATAAGTTATGGGCTCTACAAACCTATTGATAACTTAATTACATATTTTTTACCCAAGGAGGGTACGGTCAGGCACGAGGCAGGTGACTGGTTATAAAAAAATCGGCAAATTATATTCAATTTAAATAGTATGTTAACATGTCATAATACATCAGCACGAAGATATTGTCCAGGTAAAAATAACATCGATAGTTTTGGTCATTTCTATTGAGAGACGCCATTTTTAGGGTTAGCCGTGTGGTATCTGGCAGA
Organism: Elegia similella; assembly: GCA_947532085.1. Classification (NCBI taxonomy): domain Eukaryota; kingdom Metazoa; phylum Arthropoda; class Insecta; order Lepidoptera; family Pyralidae; genus Elegia; species Elegia similella. Next base: position 321,210 of record OX383936.1, read on the forward strand.
GTAGAATAGGACCACTCCAAGTCTTCCCGTGGATGTCGTAGAAGGCGACTTAGGAAATACAAGCTAAACAAAGCTTATAAACATCTAAGACACCTCTCCAACCCGTCTGGCCAGCGTGGAGAGTGTAGGCCAAGTCCTCTGGCTGCTCTGGCCAAGTATGGCCCTAGTAGTACAGAGAGGGTCGTGCTCCTGTAGTGGAGACTAAAAAGGACTGATGATGATGATGATGATTTTTAGGGTTCCGTACCCAAAGAAATAAAATAATTGATGAAGTTGAAGATGCTGTATTTTTGGGTTTTACCATAGATAGATGTTGCACTTGGAATCAACACATAGACAAATTGTGTACAAAACTTAACCGTTTCGTTTATGCGTTATGGCGCATAACTAAATTAGCTAACGAAAAAGTAGCTCTTCAAGCTTATCATGGATATGTCGTATGTAATCTGAGGTATGGGATCTTGTTGTGGGGGAATTCTGTTGATATGGATAGACTTTTAATAACACAAAAGAAATGCATTAGAGCAATATGTAATGTTCCGCCTCGCACAAGCTGTAAGTCTCTCTTTAAAAAACTGAGACTGCTGACTCTACCTAGTATTTATATTTATGAAACATGTATTTTTGTCAAAAATAATATACAGTTGTTTAGACGGCAAGGTGATTATAATAATTATAACTCGAGACGTTCAAACAGACTCATACTACTAAGCAGCAAAACGACAGTTTGCTCTAGAAACTGTGGAAGCATGAGCATAAAAATTTATAATCGCCGTCCCGAAACACTGAAATGCCTACCAAATAATTTATTTAGAAAAAACTTTTTGACTGGCTCACTGACAAGACCTTTTATAATATTAGTGAGTTCCTATCTTGACAATTTGAACAATTTAATTTATTTTAATTTAATATCATGACATAATGTAACACAATTTAATTTAGTTTTATATACAGTATTTAGTTTAATTCAAATGTTAAGAAACAAATGCGTATCGACATACTTTCATTTTGTTTTTATAATATCATATTGCCTTAATTGATTTCAATCATGTTATATCTTAATATCAGTGTGACAATTATGTTTATTGTACCTACTTAGTTTTTATTTTACTTTTGCATGCTGGAAAAAGCTGGGTGTAAATGCACTTATGCGAAATAAATGAATTGAATTGAAGTGAAAGGGTAAAAACGAATTAATTTAATTTCGCTCCGCTGTCCGTCTGTCTGTCTGTCTACCGGTCCATCTGTCATCAGGCTGTATCTTAAAACCGTGATAGTCATGAAAAATCAACTTTCCCGCGTATTTTTTTTTTTTTCAATTGTCATTAAGTGTAAGGAAACATAGCCCATACAGCTCAGTAATATTTTACAAAAAAATTAATACCCTATATTATTGTTCTCGCCCAGGAACAACAATGAGTAGGAGTCTAACTGTATTTGGGTTTTTTGAGCAGCGGCCAGGAATTAATTTCCATATTACTTTCCTGGCCTAGGCCGGTAAAGTAATGCACCAGCCAAGAATTACAAACTTCGTGTCTTCTTTTTACTTCAATAATGCCTACATTTCCGAGCATGTTTGAGAAAATTATAATTGTATGTAAGTATAAATAAATATATTTTTGGTTATGGCAACATTAATACATATCGACGTGTGAGGCGGCGGTGAGTTGGGCGGCGCGCGTGCGCGGGCGGGTATCGAGCGCGGCGGGGGCGGCGGGGGCGGCGGGGGCGGCGGGGGCGGCGGCGCGGCGGCGGCGGCGGCGGCAGTCCCGCAGCATGGAGCCGCCGCAGGCAGCCGGCCCGCCCGCCCCGCGCCCGCTCGTCAACCCCGACGAGTATGGCGAAGTCGACACCTCCAGGTGAGGGCCCAAACACCAGACCCACGCCGATTCGCCGCATCGAACCAATGAACCGTTCACATATTTATTACCTCAGTTATTGCTCATTCATTTTCATACTAAGTCTCCTACGATTTTTTACTTTTCCCCAGAGAACTAACTAAAAATCGTTAAATTGAGTAGATACTCTCACACAAATTGGTTAAAAATATTAAACAACACAGATACTTAATATATATAATGCTTACGACAAGATGAACGATGGCAGTGCTGGTCTCAGTGTTATAAGATGAAAATATTTATGTTACTTTACATTATACCGTAACTTGTTTTGTCTACAAACTTACCCGCAGTGATAAAGCGCGCATATTCCTCGTCTCTATGAATGACAAACATACAAACGGTTCGCCAGACATGATGGCGGGTGTTCGCTTCGCTCTGCCATCAACGATCGCTTATCTCTAGCTTCAAGTTATGACGAAGTTCAAATCGCAATGTAAAGGCGACAGGTACTTTTCTCGGCCTCGGTCGATGAGCACTGGTGAAGGTTGAAGTCATGTTCGATCAGATAATGTGAGCCGCGAATGACATAATGTCCTAGTTAGGTACATAATGTTCAGAATGTTATAGCGGAGGAATAATGAAAGAGAGGAATTCTCGAAAGTAGTTTATCTCTAAGTATGACGTCACTCAGTTGCCACGTCCCCAGTCAATAACAATTTGGTAGGTACAACAACATCTTGGAAATAATTTAAATCACGTAACGCCTAATTTGGATTTAGGCACGATATAGCAAAGGATAGAGACGAGTGGAGAACCCAGGTGGCGGCCTTTGCCCAGCAATGAGACCACATTGACAGGCTAGGGAAAAATGCACAAACGTTAGTTTTTTTTTGATTGTGACGTGTACCATGTTGGCGTGCCTTACTACCTGCCCTGTCCGTAGGTGATTGGTCAGCGACGAGATTTGAGAACGTAGGCGTTGTCGCTCTCGTTTTTTTTCAATAGAATCTAAACCCGATGAAATCAATTCATTGGCCTCTTCTTAGGTGATTAGTGCGCATGCGCAGCCCGCGCTCGGCGTGTAAACACCACCGGCCAGATCTCTGTGTCGAGTGAGCGCGAGGGAGCAGGCTCCGCGCCCGCCGTATTGACAAACAACAACACTACCATTAATGAATCACGAATTCTTATCACGCTTTTTATTTCGGTTTTTATAATGAGCGTCAAGAATTATGTTGTTATAACAAGCTTTGCCTGCGGCTCCGCTCGCGTGGTTATACAATATGTAAAGAAAACCCTGACCGATCCTTAAAGGGGTGATTCAGCCCGTCGGTAGAACAACTTTTCCAATGGAACTAATGCTGGGAACTAAACAAACATGTTCAGCCGCCGGGCAATTTATATAGACCGTCAAAACATTTTGAAATCCCAGCATTGGTCCCATAGGAAAAGTTGTTCATATCGACTAGCTGACTAGCCCTTCAAGATCGGATAAGGTTTTCTTTACATATTGTACTTAGATTCCTCGGGAACAATGCCTTATTCCGGGTAGCAACATGAATTACACTTGGTGGTAATATGTATTCCACAATCAAACGTTAAAAGTTAGAGATAAATTCAAAGATAAATAATATGAAGAGGAGTGTTGACAATAATTTGTCTAAGATCAAGACAGTTTGATGTATGTATGTACTAATTATAATAAAAAAGGATTCCCATGCATAAACCGTCAAGAATATAATCCATCATTTCCACGACTGCTCTAAAAAGCGTGTGCTTTCAGGATTCATGTAGGTAAAGAAGGATACATGCCTGAACACATTGGGATGCACCACGATACGCCATGTCGTGACAATCCTTACGTCTAATAGTATCTTAGATTTATTAACTTTACATTTGTTTTTGGGTCGTCGTGTATTTGACGCATTGGATAATTGGATATCGTTAGAATCATTATGATATTTCGTCGTCGTTTAAAGCAATCGTATATCGGCGGCAGGTACCCGGCGCCGAAGGAGGCCACGCACAAGGTGCGCGGGCGCTCCGACCTGCTGGAGATGATGTGCGGCGCGGACGCCGTGGACCCCGAGCTGCTCACCGTCAAGACCTTCTACTTCTTCTTCTACTCGGCCTTCGGCTCGCTGTTCCCGCTGATGGGCGTGTACTTCAAGCAGATGGGCATGAACGCGGGCCAGTGCGGGCTGCTGATCGGCACGCGGCCCTTCGTGGAGTTCCTGTCGGCGCCGTTCTGGGGCAGCCTGGCCGACCGCTGGCAGAAGGGCCGGCTGCTGCTGCTGGCCTCGCTAGGTGCCTGGGTGGTGTTCACGCTGCCGCTGAGCTGGGTGCAGGTACGATCACGTGTCTATACTAAGTCTCCTTGAAGGAATAACAATTAACATACCGTACACAGATTTTAAGTTGACATTCAAACTAGGATTTTTTTTTCATATTTGGTTTACGGCATTTGGCTTTCTATGCCTTTTCATCATCATCATCATCATCAGGTCCTTTTTAGTCTCCACTACAGGAACACGACCCTCTCTGTACTACTATGCCTTTTAGCCCTTCATATTTTTCTACATGTTATCAACGAAATGGTGGTGTAATTAATTTCGTTGATTCAATGGAGCCTCTGGCGACAATTCCCACGAATCCAGTGGTTTGATCATAGACGCAGTAGCAGTAAGGCGAGCGACCACCAGCCCGCTATGTAAATCTCACTACCGCCGCACCATGACACTTTATTTCAGTTATTCCACACATTTTTTTAACACCAATTTATAACACCAAATTACACCGATTTCACATTATAAAGTCCACTAGAAGCAATTTGCAAAACAATTCATAGCAAAAACAGTGCAGTCCGCCGAAATTCCCGCCAAGAACTCATTTAAACTAGGATAGCTAAGATTTTATCTTTTTTTAATGTATATTTGACGGCAAACGAGCAGACGAGCCACCTGATGGAAAGTGGTCAATGTCACCCATGGACATCTGCAACACCAGAGGAGGTGCTTTTTTTAAATGTTGTTTTTTTTTTCATTTTTCTAATTTTAACTTTTGTTTTCTGTAAATATTTCGACGTTTCCTTGATGCTAAAGATAAAGCAGGGAACAGCATAGCACAGTCGCACATATGTATTATCTATATGGAAATTCTAGTCCTTATCTGAGCTTTTATTCCCCTATCATGACAGCATTCCTGCCGTAATATGATTTGAGAAAGTGCTATGGACAGCCGTCTGCCTGACGCCGACTCTTCTTTCCGGCTTTAGAACCGCGGACAAGAAGTGTGATAATGAAGTACAAGCATTTGCACGCGCCGTACCAATGTGGCGTGTTAACCACTGAATCACAGAGGCCGTCAGTTCCTTCTGAGTAACTTTGCTTAGCAATAGTAGCAATCGATCGACAGTTACTCTAAATGAAAAGTTATAAACTATACAAAATAGCAAATTATAACATAAAACTCGCAGCCGGATGCAGTGGCGTGCGTGCAGCCGCTGGCCAACGGCAGTGGCTACGAGCTGGTGTCCCCGCGGTACGACGAGGACTGGCCCGCCGCCACGCCCAAGTTCAAGGGCCCGCAGACCAGCGGCCGCGAGGGCTCGCCGCTGCCCGTCAACGACGCCAAGAACTTCGACCCCAAGACGCAGAGCGACTGGGTCACGCCGCTACACTCCTACATCGTGTACAGGTGAGCGCAATCACATCACATGAAGATTGGTATTTGGAGTACATTTTATGCCGGTAAAATTCTCAAAAATAGACACAGCGGACACAACCTAAAAACTTTTTTAGATATAAAAGTATTTCTTCACTTTCCTAAAACGCTTCAAAGTTTTTTATATAAGTATAAGGCGTTGTGAAGCAAACTTTTTGATGGCCATGACCATGATCAGACAACTCCACGGCGCAGTGGTCAACACGCCAGCCTGCAACAGTAGAGGTACCGGGTTCAATTTGATGCGATTACGCAGGTAAAATCTTGGTGCCCAAGCAAGGTGGGCGTCAGAAAGGCGGCCGGCCGAAAAATTATTGCTAAATCATAACACAGCATGAATCTCGTCATAATGGCCACACTAAGCGAATAAAGAACGCTGTTCGACAGCTTTCGTCGACGTTACAGCCGCTACACTGTTTAATATTGTGCAAGTGCAATGGATCTTTGGTATGGTCAGGACTCCCAACATCCAGAAGACGTTCTTCCTGCTGCTGCTGCTGGTGGTGATCGGGGAGTTCTTCAGCGCGCCGGCCATCACGCTCGCCGACTCCGCCGTCATCACGCTGCTCGGGGAGGACGCCGACCGGTACGTCACAACCTACTAATGTGCATATCAAAACTTCCTGTATTCCAGCACACACCATTATATACGTAGGTGTATACTCCATCAGACGTGGCTACGGATAGCTACAGCCGTAGGCTCTCCCTCTACAGCGTAGATGTGGCTACGAGATATCTGCGGCGTAGACGAGGCTACGACATGGCTACAACAAAGACGAGGTCACTAGATGGCTACGGCATAGATATAGCTACGATCAAATGTGACTACATTTTACAGTAGATTTAAGGGAATAGATTGTGGTGGGATATACGTACATAATTGACCGAGCGAGCGAAGCGAGCGAGGTCTTCAATTCAAGTTGGGGCGAAAAGACATTTTTTGTATGTATGTATGTATGTTTGTTCCACGATAACTTTAGAATCAATGCTCCAATTACGATGAAATTTAGAAAGTATATAGGTCTTATAAATATAATTTTCAAGTTCGTTGGGCATCAAAATCGGTTCAGCAGTTTACGAGATATATAAATAAATGTTAAAGAATTTCGAGAAATGAAAATTGCAAATGACGTTTAGGCTGAATATGTTACAAGATGGCGCTAAAATAAATTTAAATTTTGAAGGTTACCACAGCCGCTGCTAGGTGGCGGTATTTCGTTAAAGCCTGCTTTGTCCATGCTTTGTGTTAAATTTAAATTTATTACACAAAACATGAACAATTATAAACTAGAACGGTACTTTCTCCTCTATACTTATCGAATGGTTGGCTCAGTCGAAGTACGGTAGTTACCCGATCGAAAAGATTAGACTTCGAGACGCGCAAGAAATTTGATTTTTCAATGATTGAAAATATTTCTTTCGCTGTCTGTTCCAAGTTAAATTCCAAGTGACTTTCTTATTTTTAATTTACAACATTTCGTTCCTATAGAACAGAAAAAATACCAGTCCATGAAAATTTCCATAATAAATTCTTTTTAAATTCGTTAGTTCCAAATTTCTCCAACAGATGGAGATAGAGGTTCAAAAATGCGTAGGAATATTTTAATAACTTTTCATTTATCTTTAATTTTAAGTATGTATATGTTTGTTCGGGTTTAAGCCTGCAACCAAAAATTAAAGCAGTTATTTACAATGACGAGCTATTTAATGATGAACATCCCGTTTACAACATTTTACATTTTCAATCCTTTCACAATAAAAGCTGGTAAAAAAACCGACCAAGTGCAAGTCGGACTCGCGCACGAAGGTTTCCGTACAGTTATCTATAAAAACGGCAAAATAATCATGGCTGATGCATGGGAACCCCATTTTAATATTTTTTTTAAATTTAATTATTTATTTTTAAAGGATACATATATATATATATAAATGTATTATTTGCGAGTCAAATCGGATGTGCGGATAATTATTTATGGTTTTTGTACATCTTTTAAATAATTTAAGATTATGTGTTTGTTTGATGAATAAATAAATAAATAAAAATAATATATGACTACATATTTTATGAATATTTCAATCGTCTACCTGTTGCCGTTATCAATATAGTGCAAAAACAAGCAAAAACATCACGTTTGATGTATGGGAGCCCCTTAAATATTTATTTTATTCTATTTTTTAGTATTTCCTGTTATAGCGGCAACATAAATACATCATCTGTGAAAAATTCAGCTGTCTAACTACCACGGTTCATAAGATACAGCCTGGTGAGAGACGGACGGACAGACAGAAAGACGGACAGCGGAGCGATACTAATAGGGTATTTTTACCCTTTATGTACGAAACAATAAAAATGAATGAAAAAAGTAGTGTAAGAAGAAACAAATAATTCCGCAGAACAGACACAATAAAGAAATGGGGTTCGATGGGCGAAAGATAAGTACAGATGTAGAATCTAAACGTACGAAAACCATAGGTATTTGGAAGGTAAAGTCGAAGCATAGAAAGAGGAGTAGGAGTGCAGCACTCTGCGAGAGAAACAAAAACAAAAGCCAAATGAAAAAGGAGCTGGAGGGTTGTCCGGACAAAACAAGCCAGAAAATTGATACTTAAGAAAATCAAAAGTTTTATAAGTATAAAGCTCAAGCGAAGAAACGGGGGTAATATGTCTATCGGGGCTATAAAATTAAACATTGACGGGTAGGTACACATCAAAACCATATAGGTTTAGAAAGCAAAACACATATGTCTCGTTTTTAGAACCTTAATCATCATTATCATGCCAACCGAAGCTCAGTTACCCGGATACTAACCTATTAAATTACCTGGCATTTTATATTTCTATTCCCTGAATTGTAAGTAGCAGGCCTATTGACATTTTCAAACACTCAAAAACGCCTGTGGAATATTTGGTACGAAAATTATTTTTATAAAATATCCAATGTTGCGATTCCGTTATTGACCATTGTCTTTCAGATGTGACGAAACATTTACATTTATTCGTCCCTTAGTGAAATTATATTTATTTTTCTGAGGACCTACTCAAATTTTGCTCGATAGTGCAGCGCAGCTCTTAAGTTACACAGATGTTGTATTGAAACCCGGTTTTAATTTTGTCATATTAATTAGATGAAATTCTACTCATACATTTAGGGATTGGAAGAGAAAAACTATTTCAACAATTCGTGCAACAGTTATAAAAAAGGGGTTTAACATTGTATGGTAGTTAATTTGTTTGGATAGAAATGAATGTTAACTATTAGTAATTTGAAATAAGTCGTGGTGAGTAAAATAAAAAGAGTGCTTTTGAAGTCATCTAAACAATAGCACTATGACAAAATGCTTATCAAATCAGTATAATAGTGGCTAGCTCACCAAATTATCAGGAAAATTTAATAATCGCGAGGTCCACGTTCGCAGCGAACTACTAGTTATATAGAGTTTATTTTTTACCTACTACACTACAATCAGAAGTTCAGAACTACAGGTTAAATTAATATTTCCCTACGGTTCACCACTCAAACTGTTTATCGCTGTGGGATCGAGGATGTTGTTGGAAATACAATGTAGTGTAAATAATAAACGTTCAAAGATTGTAGCAATCTTGCTACGATTTACCATTTAAGCAAGAAAAAATGTGTGGCGTGTAAATGGTAAAACGTAGCAGTGTGTGGACCATAAGTATATAACCATATTTAAGTAAAGATCGCACTAAGAAAAATGTTTTAAAAACTAAACACTTTTACTACATCACGATTCATCTTTTTCTTGTCTTTCTTATTCCCATTGTTATGTGGGATCGGCACAGCAAGTTAGTCAACCATTTCGCACTATCATTATTAACTTTCGATCATATCATTTCATTACCTCTTGTATTTGTGTATCTATTTGCTTTTGTAATACTGGCTTGTGTATTTGTGGCATAACTTTCATCCATTGCCTGTTTATTTATTACATCAATTTGTAACTACCTAAGTAATCAATAGAAAATGTTCTATAAGCTTCTAGTTTAGAAGCGGCGTCAGATCTTCATCTCATATTCTGTATCGTGTCCACTCATTCAGTATTATCATTCTTGTTAAACTGCTGTTGCATCTCTTCATTCATTTACATAGTCATTGTTGTAGTTAACATGCTTCTATACTTTTCGCTTGACTTTGGAGGTACCTGTGGCAAAGAGGCGAGTATTTCGCGTCAAGCACAGGTACCTGCGGCGTCAAGCGCTGTACAAGTGTGCGTGTGTGCGTGGTACCGCAGGTACGGGCACCAGCGCATGTTCGGCTCGCTGGGCTGGGGCCTGGCCATGTTCTTCGTGGGCATCGCACTGGACCACAGCACGGCCTTCAGCTCGCACCCGTGCGGCGGCCCGCAGCGCTACGAGAAGAACTACACCATCTGCTTCGCCACCTTCTCCGTGCTCATGGGCGCCGCGCTCATGACTGCTTCTCAGGTACATGCTAAGCAAAGGTGACCATTTCAGGGTCGGAAGACCCGATCCTGTAATTAGGTAGAGGTTCGGCTCCAAGTCAGCTTGCTTTACATATACATGCTTTACATATAAGTCCATCAATCCCGACCAAAGAGAATACTCTCTCTCTGTCTGCGTATCTCTCTGAAATTATTGAAATATAAATAAAATTTTCTTATCTTCGATTTCAGATAAGATTCAAGTATGAATTCGCAAGTGCGGAAGCGTTCGCGCCGGAGCCGGTAGTGGCGCCGGCCGAGCCCACGCACGAGGAGAAGCTGCAGCAGCAGCTGGCGGAGCAGCTGCAGCTGCCGGGGCTGGACACCAGCGCGCCGCCGCCGCCACAGCCGCCCCTGCAGCACGCCAAGGTAGCCGCGGCACCTCAGCAGATTTGGAGTAAAGTGTATCATAAGAAACAACATCATCGATTACAGGCAGGATAAAGCAGACAAGTCGTACTTTCTTTAGAAAGTCTCCGTTGGGGCCACCTCAGTTAGAGTGCGAGGGTGGTATGTATGGGCAGAAAATTGGCACTAGGTTCACTGCGAGGGATGTTAGAAAAACCATAAGTTCAATGACAAAGGGAAAATCCCCAGGCCACGACAATCTAAGTATTGAACATCTTAAATATGCTGGTGTACATCTGCCGAGGGTGCTCGCTATGTTCTTCACGCTCTGTGTGGGTCACTCTTATTTGCCCGCGGATATAATGAGGACTGTGGTGGTACCAATTGTTAAAAGTAAAACAGGGGACATAGGCAACAAAAACAATTACAGGCCAATTTCTCTGGCTACTATATTGGCCAAAGTGCTTGATAGCTTGCTTAATACTCAGCTTGATAAATACTTGAAAATTCACGATAATCAGTTTGGTTTTAAATCCGGACTTTCAACTGATTCAGCTATTTTATGTGTTAAGCAAACTATTAAGTACTACACGGACCGGAGAACTCCAGTATATGGGTGTTTCCTAGACTTGTCGACGGCTTTTGATTTGGTGAGGTATGACATCTTATGGCAAAAACTTGGTGATACTGGTTTGCCACATGAGCTAGTATGTATTTTCAAATATTGGTACCTTAATCAGGTTAATGTCGTGCGATGGTCGAATGAACTGTCAGATCCGTATAGGTTGGAGTGTGGGGTGAGGCAGGGGGGGCTTACCTCTCCTCGACTCTTCAATCTGTACATAAATGTGCTCATAGAGCAGCTGAGCAGCACTCGTGTCGGCTGTTATATTGATGGGGTATGTCTCAACAATATCAGTTACGCGGACGACATGGTGCTGCTCAGCGCGTCGGTCTGTGGGTTGTCACGGTTAATTGACATTTGTGAACGATATGCTCTCAGTCATGGTCTATTATACAACACGAGCAAGAGTGAATGTATGGTCTTTCGGAGCGGCGGTGGGTCCCCTGATACTATTCCACCTATAAGGCTAAACGGAATTCAGCTTAAAGTAGTCGATCAAGTTAAGTATCTTGGGCACTTTTTAACCCCTGATCTGAAGGACAATACAGACATAGAACGGGAGCGAAGGGCACTGTCTGTGAGGGCGAATATGATTGCGCATCGGTTCAGTCGCTGTTCCAGGGATGTCAAAATTACTCTTTTTAGGGCTTTTTGTACGTCCCTCTACACGAGTGCCCTGTGGATCTCGTATACGCAGAAACAGTACAGTGCCCTACGCGTCCAGTTCAATAATGCGTTTAGGGTGCTATTGGGGTTGCCACGACACTGCAGTGCGTCGGGGATGTTTGCTGAGGCACGTGTGGATTGTTTCTACGCAACCATGCGAAAGAGATGCTCATCCCTAGTGCGTAGGGTCAGGGCCAGCCCCAATACACTCTTACGGCTGTTTGCGGACAGGTTTGACTGTCAGTACATGAACCATTGCAATATGATTCATGCACTGGCTAACAGGTGACTGTATACCGTGGTTTCTTTGATTTCTATTAATTTTAATTCAGTATTGTATTATTATTATTATTTTTTATTGTTAGTGTAATGTATTATTTATTTATTTGGAGATTTAATTAGTGTAAATTGGATTATAATTTTGGTTTTTGTAATATTATTATTTAAACATGTATGGCCCTTAGTTGACCGAAATAAAGATTTATTATTATTATTATTATTAAAAAAATATTTGAAATAACTTAGGTACTTCTTACTAGGTATACCAATAGTAACTATGATTTGTGGTGGACTGGTGGAAAAGTGACGGAGCCAAAGTACTCGATGTTTGCAGGTGTTCGCACAAACTACCCGCGAGATGCCCGAGTGGGTCACGGTGCTGCGCCAGTTCCAGAACGTGAAGGCCATCTCGTTCCTACTGGTGGCCTGGTTCATGGGCTTCGGCATTGGCCTTATCTTCACCTTCCTATTCTGGCACCTGCAGGTATGTGCTAATAGGAAGAGATTGAAACTGCCTTTTACAGTGTAGGTTGGCATCCAGCAATATAACTTTGCCTCATCAATTTACAACATGAAAAGTCATAATAACGGGGAACGGAGGAGAAGAGTAATAAAAACTACTTTTCTAAAATTGAGTAAAGTTCACTATGTGGTCCGCCTCCCACTTGATTATAAAACTAAACTCCAAACTCCGAACTAAAGCCCAAAAAGACCGTAGTTCGTAGTGATCGACCGTAACATAAAGAACAAATTTGGCTTAGTTTTGGTGCTAATGCCAAAGTCTGATGATAATATAAGACGTGAAATTATAAAATAATTGACCACATATAAATACAGGTTATCACGTGCTTTTGTGCCGGTATTACTGACTACAGTTTCGGATACATCAAAATCGGATTCAGATCAGATTCAGGAACCGACCGGGGCCTGCAAATAGTTGGCATTCTGACCAAATAGCAATAGAGTGACCCGTTTTTACATTCATAGTGTGGAATGTAGGCCTATGTTATCCCAATGGTCTAGGGCTGTTTAATTTTAATCTTTCTGGAAGCAATGATATTTATAAATGTATCTTTAGCTCACGTTACTTCTTACGATGAATCATGATTCATGTTCAACGCGGGCTTGGTGTTGCAGGACATCGGCGGCTCACCCACACTGTTCGGCGTGGCGTCCGTTATCAACCACATCTCCGAGATCTTCGCCTACTTCTTCAGCTTTAAGCTCATCACGCAGATGGGACACGTCAAGGTATTTTCAAGCAACGAAGCTTACAATAAATGTGCTCCTATATCTCTCTGATATTTGAGAGGTTGGCTATGATCGGTATCATTGAATGGCAATAATTGTACACAAAGACTTTTTATGTGTCTTGTCCGTTTCAGTTTCCTAGCCATGTTTTCTTTTACCAGAAGTGTGTAGTGGCGTATACGTAAAAATATACTGAATTGAGTCAGAAAATGACAAAACAGAATGCAATGAATAGTTATAGTAGAATAGTTGCTAAAAATTTCTGATTATATATTAAGTTTTAAATTATTGTAAAGAAAAAGTAACTGACTTACATTCCACCGCCTTGTTTGAAATAATGTAAACAGGTGCTGTGCCTGGGGTTGGCGGGCAACGTGGTGCGCTTCCTGTACATCTCGTGGCTGACCAACCCCTGGTGGGTGCTGCCCTTCGAGTTCGTGCAGGGCGTGACGCACGCGGCCGTGTGGGCGGCGTGCTGCTCCTACATCGCGCACGGCGCGCCGCCCCACCTGCGCTCCTCCGCCCAGGGCGTGCTGCAGGTAGGCACTCCCCGGGACAGGCGACCAACTAATGGTATCCTAAGGCTATAACATTTTTCGGTCCTTTTAGGTAATCATCATCATTATTTCGTGTAGGTGATACGGTCAATCGACCATGCACACCCTGGTGTCAGTTCTTCGAAACCACCTTTCGGCCTCTGACGTAGATCCTTTAACGACTACCAGATGGTAGCCGGGACCAACGGTCAGACAATCAAATGATTCAAGCCTGCAATGGCCTAACCAAACTGGAAACAACTAAACAAAGTATGCTCCCCGTGGGAATCAAACCCACGACCCTCATGTCTACAGGCAAACGCCGTAACCACTGGACTTTGCTTGAGTGGTACAAGAGGGATCTGCGCTTCACGGAGATGCGCAGATCCCTCTTAGGATTATTAGCGGTTCTTTCAGATTTTGATAGTCAAACCGACTTGGAAAAAATAACATATAGACCTTCCTCTGAATCTAAAATATATGAATTTAAAGCAAACGTATCAAGTAAAATGCCAATTATTTGTGAGGAAAGTGACAATCCACATGTATTATATGATAAATTATTTAAGACTATAGACATGGAATTTAACAAAACGTTTAAAGTTAAGACACGTATTATTTCTAACAAAAAAAAATTCTGTGAATGGGCTACTGTAGGAATTTATAAAAGTAGGAATAAGTTATATGATCTGCTGGCTATGAAAGAATATAATAGAAATCCCGTTTTTTTAAATTACGTTAGAAATTACTATAAAATATTCAAAAAAGTGTGTGCCTGCGCAAAGTCTATATATTTATGTAAAAAAATTGCCAGCTCCGGGGACAAAATAAAAACGACTTGGAACATTATTAATCAGGAAACGGGAAAAACTAAAAAACGCAATAATGAGTCATTAAAATTACAAGTCAAAGATCAGAAGTTTGAGACAAATACTGAAGTTGCTCAATGTTTTGAAGATTTCTTTTCTGATATTCCTGTTAAAACAACTGCCTCGCTTCAGTCATCATCTCAAAGATCTGAAAAAATATTACGTGATCATGTACCAGAGTGTAACAATACTTTAATTTTTGAAAATGTGACTCCCCAAACACTTATCGACACTTTTAATGAATTAAACGTTAAAAAAACCGGGGATCTATGGGATATTTCTGTTTCCTTAATAAAAAATATTATAGACGATATAGCTCCAAATCTAGCGTTAATATTTAATGAATGTGTAGATACCGGAACATTTCCCGATCTGATGAAATGTAGTAAGATTATACCTCTGCATAAGGCGGGAAGTAAAGACGATCCTAATAATTATCGCCCAATTTCAATCCTACCAGTATTAAGTAAAATTTTTGAAAAGTTAATATTCAAACAGTTACTTTCTTTCTTTAATAAAAATAAACTTTTCCATAGTGAACAATATGGTTTCACTAAAGGTCGTTCCACCACAGATGCAGGAGTTGCTTTGCTCACGCATATCCTAGAGGCATGGGAAAAGTCGCAAAATGCAATAGGAGTTTTTTGTGATCTTACTAAAGCATTCGACTGTGTAGACCATGAAACGCTATTAAATAAATTAAGTTATTATGGGGTGAAAAATGAATCTTTGAGGCTAATTAAATCATACTTGGTAAATAGAATACAAAAAGTTAGTTTTAATGGAGTTAAATCAAGTGGGATGTCTGTCAAAATGGGAGTTCCTCAGGGATCTAACTTAGGGCCCTTATTATTTCTCATTTATATTAATGATTTGCCATTCTACGCCTGTGCCTGTAAAGCTGTGTTATTTGCTGATGACACATCACTTGTTTTTCAAGTTGATAGACAGAAGACAAATTTTGACGATGTAAATGACACTCTCGCTCAGGTATTAGATTGGTTTACAGCTAATAATCTCCTGCTAATTGCTAAAAAAACTAAATGTGTCAAATTTTGTACCCTTAATGTTAGGCATGTGCCCACAAAAATAGTTGTTAATGATGAAGTGGTAGAATTTGTTGACTCGACAAAATTTCTAGGAATAACTCTCGATTCAAAGTTACAATGGGGTCCACATATTACATCTCTTGCTGGTAGACTAAGCTCCGCGGCATACGCCGTTTGGCGAATAAGACAACTGACAGATGTCGAAACAGCACGTCTTGTTTACTTTAGCTATTTCCATAGTATAATGTCTTACGGGATATTGCTTTGGGGAAATGGTGCAAACGTCAACAGCATTTTCGTTCTGCAAAAGCGTGCTATTCGATCAATTTATAAACTAGGGGCTAGGGATTCTCTTCGAGAGTTTTTTAAGGAAACTGGAATTTTAACGGTTGCGTCACAATACATTCTTGCTAATATACTGCACGTACATCAAAATATTCACAAATATGTTAAGAATTGTCATGTTCATACATACAATACTAGAAACAAAAATAAACTAGTTAATGAAGCTTTTAGACTACAGAAAACTATGAATACATTCTTAGGGCTTAGTATTCGTTTGTATAATAAAATTCCTGACAATATTACAGCTTTGCCATTTCCGAAGTTTAAAGACGTTACAAAAAATATATTATTGAAAAGAGCTTATTATGGCATTAATGATTATTTCGTTGATAAGAATGCTTGGAGTCGAGACCTCGAGTGATATGCAGGACTTCTCTAAACGCTTTTATTTTAATTTTACTTATAATTGTTTTCTTTTTTTTGTTGCTGCTATTTTATTTTGTATAATTGTCTAAAATAAACTCTCAATTGTAAAACATGTATATGTTTGCGGTCAACGAGTGTCGACAATTAGTTTTCGAGTTTTGTGCTTGAGATCGAGTAAGTCATGCTCACTAAAATGTTCAAACTGGTGGCGGCGTTGTGTGTCGGGTCGTCGAGTTCCCTCTAATATGGTTGAGCTCAGCGATGGCTGATCCATGCGTCAACTCGTGAACGGGTGCTGCCAGGGGGGACAGGTCTGCTCGGCCTCTTTGACACTTTTATCATATCTGTTGTTTATCATATCTGTTGTTGTTGCACGCTCGATCGCTAACATAACGTGTTCCACAAAAATATGTTAATTAAAATTGTATATAACATGACATCAAAAAAAAAGAAAAGAAAAATATTAAATATCATACAAAGCCCTTCAGGCAAGTAGGCGACCAATACTGTTGAAGAGTTTCTTTCGGCGTCTTCTTCTCTGCAGTGGTCGGTTCCGAAACGCTAGTAGTTTGTAGCTTTTAAACAATAATTAATAATTTGAATATAATATAATAAGTATTATTTAATTTTAAATGTGAATTGACGTGAAAAAGTGCCTGAAAAGGCCTATTTTCTGAATAAATCTTTGAATCTTTGATGAAAATGCCGTAATAGGAACTCTTTTGTTCGCGTCAACGCCAAATTCATCATTCCTTATCCTTACTAATATTATAAATGCGAAAGTGAGTTTGTTTATTTGTTACGCTTTCACGTAAAACTTCTGAACCGATCATCATGAAATTTTGCATACACGTTATCTGGGGTACGGAGAAGGACATAGATCATTTTATTTTGAGAAACACGGACATTTACGCGGGCGGAGCCGCGGGCTAAAGCAGGGTATAAATGTTTGGATATGTGTGGCATTAGTTCCACACATTTGATGCCCCGACCCATTTAAGGCATAATTTTTTTGTGTTCGCTGACGAGGCCGCTTGTGCAGGGCCTGCACCACGGCCTGGGCCGCGGCTGCGGCGCCGTGCTGGGCGGCCTGGCGGTGGCCCGCTGGGGCACCACGCGCACGTTCGCGGGCTACGGGCTGCTGTGCGGCGTCGCGCTCGCGGCCTTCGCCTTCGTCAACTTCCGCGGCGGAGAGACCGAGGTACAGGTTAATCTGGCTTCGCAGGAACTTGCGAACGTTTGCCGAGGGATATTCATTCAAATATGCTGAATATATTTTCTAATAGATACTTGCGTAAGTTTGGCACCATCACGACTTGGCTTAAGGACTTAAGAAGTTGTTATCCCTGACTGTGTGGCAGGTGACGGCGGGCAGCGCGGCGGCGGACGAGGAGGCGCGCGCCGTGGCGGAGGCCGGCGTGCTGGCGCCGCACGGCGTGCCGTCCAACCCGCTGCCGCGCGCGCTGTCGTCCACGCGGCTGGCCGACCTGGCGCACCACGACCAGTACGGCGCCACGCAGGTACACACGTCTCTTATACCTTCTCTAAACCAAATCATTAATGAACCAACTGTGTCTGCTTCCGCTCTGGTCGTTTCCAGTTTTTTCAAACAATTTGTAAAGTGGTCCAATATCTCGGTAATTGTGTAACGGGTGATGCGTTCAGCGACCCAACACTATTTTGACTCCCTTTTCTTCCACCCACCATCATGTCATATATAACGATAAATGCGTTACAGAACAGGTGGTATTTTTCAGAGCTACGCCGGAGCGGAGAGCCTGGGCGTGCCTGGACAGGCGCCCGCCCCCCGCCCCGTCAACCCCGCCAACCCCTTCCTGGCAGACCAACAGGCCTACAGATAAGCGGGCATTTCCCCCTTGCAGCGCTCCTAACTTGAAAACTTATATGATACTTATGTTAGATGGCAAAATAGCAGCAAAATTAAAGATATCCTGCATTTTATAATATTATAAAATCTAAAACTTGACACTTATCAGAACTCATATAGTCAAGACTTATGACAACACTAAGTAATTTGGTAAAAGTTAAATTGGAAATTCAATAGGTATTTCGAATAGGTTTTATGTTGGGCACAGAAGTTCTATGAATCACGGAAGACACACGCAGGCGTGGCCGAGTGATTGACACATTAGTATAATGCGGTCCATCCAAGAAACGTTTAAAACTTCACTCGGCACGCACTAGTACAGTCATTTTCAAATCCCCACCAAGGAAAACATCGCACGTTATGCCCTTTGTTCCATGTTTAAATAGCAGTTACCAATCTGCGACTGTTTTCAAGCGCGATGAGTTTCCAACACACACATTAAGAAGAAGAAGACTGACAAGCAGTCATCACACAGGTTTTCAGAGTAGGAGTTATTTCGCCGCTCGCCGTTGACACGCGCCGCAGAGTTCTCGGAGGTGAAGTTTCTACAATCACGCTACTTAAGTTTGGTCCGGCATTGGGATTTTGTATTGGGCTCGCTAGCGAACAGCACCGCATTACAATCAGTGATATTGTATCTAGAGTAACAGTTTAACGGTTCTGTTAGTAATATCCTTAGACTTTGCCATGGAACGAACACAATCTTGTCCAGCCGACCGACGTAGCGCGATTATATAAAGCTTATTCTCTGTGATAATCTTCTCTGTGGTTTACACAAAGTATTCTAGTCATAGGAAATAGCCCCTTCTTGTTAAATCATAATATAAATATTATAGTTGGAAGTCTGGTTTCATCAGACGAGGAAGTAATATCGAAAGCACCGGCACACCGATCATCTGCAAACAGCGAAATCCTTTTAAAAAGGTTAGCAGAAATGCAGTGCTTGTCCGGGAGACACACACTTAAATACTAGTTTCGAAATTAAATTTTTATTCGAGTCATCAATGTGTTATTAATTATGAGATATAATCTAGTACGAACAGGTCAATCATCAGTGCAAGTCATACAAAATAGTTGAAACGCGAAGAGCCAGCTAAACTTCAAGAAAGCGGATAATACCTTTGCCACACGTACGAGTGCGCACTTTTCGTAGGCGGTATTATTCACTCTTGCAATTTATCACTGAGGTACAAATATGGTCCTCGAGTTTCGATCATTCTCATGAAAGGCTCGAATTAAAATTGAGAGACCGCGTGTACTCGCTACATGTTCATTCAGGCGCAGGATAGTGAAGGACGTTCTTGTAACTACTGCAGGTATATTATTATCTAATACGAGTGTAACGTTGTGTAGGGTAATATGGGTAATATACAAATATATACGTCAATGAAGTTGGTCCGGACACGGACGCGGGTTGTTACTGTACATAACTATGGCCTCACACTAGTCGCCGCGCCCGGGCCGCCTCGGTTCCTACGCGTACGAAAATAGTAAACGCCGGTAGGTAGGTCCGAGTAATCTATCGATTTTAAATGAAGATCGTATTAAAATATTATTGATGATAGGATTGTTTTACAAACAGCTTTTAACGGCCTCAAAAGTACAAAAATAATGTCATGCGACATTCCTGCCGAGGATGCGACCGGAACCGCACTGAGATGAGAGAGTATGTGCAGAAAGACTACTGGAACCCCGCGTTACAAATGTTGCACAGGTTGAAACGTTGGCGGTGGAGTAGGCTTCTAAAGAGACCTCGTTCACCTAAGTCTGGACCCGACTTAGGTGAACGATTTTATTATCCGATCAAATTTTTGTGGCTAGGTACAAACTATGTTATATATATATTAATAATAAACATATTATAATATTCAAATCAATAGTTTATCGTAGTAGAAACTAATTACAAACTAAACAGGAGGGTCGTAAAAAACTCACTTCACGGTGCAACGGATGATCTATGGAAGCGGAAGTCAGCGGCGGAAGTAAACTATGGACATAGCACACGGATTTCCAATACCGGTTGGAAGCGGCCTGCATCCAGCGTCTTCCTGCGACCTTGGACAGGTCGTCCGACCACCTGGCCGGTGGATATCCGACGCTGCGCTTTCCATTCGAGAGCATTCTGCCCCATCGGCCATCGGTTCGACGCGCTATGTGTCACTTTTTTAGTTTGCGCTATTGTAACTACGTTATTTGTTTTGTATCATAATGTAAGTGAGTGTTATACGTTCAAGATGTCTGTGTATAATTTATGAAACGCGATGTCATATCATGGTGTGATGAGTAGATAAATTTATATATATATACACGTTAGATTATAAAATATGTATAGCTGCCCGCTTGAAAGCGGCAGTCTCTCGCTTTCCTCCGACTGTAATAAAGTGTTTATATCTATATTACATAAATTTATGTATTTTATGTACGTAAGCTTAAAAATTGATATAATAACTGATGGTGTGTCCAACTCGTTAGATTATAATTGTTGGCGGAAACTCTGCAACGAAATCACATGTCCCGCCTTAAGAACACAGAGTAGAAAATATATCAGAAACGAAACTTTGCACATGATGAGTGCATGAAGCCGAGTCTCTGATGGTTTCTGCCGTGGCATGAGCATGAGCACGATGTGTTGTTTAGTGTGCGGTCGAGATACTCTAACATTGTTGTATAGAACGTCTTCGGCGGCCCGCCCGCTGCACCAGTTAATATATTTTTGCACAGTCTGTCGGTACGTACGTGTTAGCGAGCGCGGCCGAGCGCCGCTCGCCGCCCCGCCGGACGCCCCGCTCGTTGCGAAGGCCGGAGCCCGGGGTGACGGGCCGCGCGCTTGCCCGTGTACTTTCAATTTCAAATGTATAAATGAATAAATGTTGAACTATTGCTGCGGTTTTTTATTTCATCTCTCTCAAGCAATTGAACCCTGTTTCACGATCATTATAGTAGTGTTGATAAACCAAAACACTGGCATTAGAGATTGCAATCCGGATACTTCGAAATCCGAAAAACACTGAAAAATCCGGATATTCAAACTTTTTATAAATCCGGATTTCAGTATCAAAATCCGGTTTTTTCGAATTTTTGTTTTAAGTACAGCTTATCATCTTAATTGATAGTTTTTGATTAAGCACCATCTTTTTAATTGTTTCTATTGACGATTTTCAACCAGCACACATATTCGCAAAAAAATGTATGCTTGGACTTAAGGGATTTTTGATTGAAAACACTAGAGTACGTGGACAGTTAAACGATGATTATCAAAACATTATAAAGAAAGTCCGGGCGTTGGTGAAGACATTTAAAAATTCACTGGCTATGAATGACATGCTTCCTTGGCATGCTCAGAAATATGTGCTAGCAGAATTCGGCAAAGAGTTAGGTCTTGTTTTGGACTGTAAAACGCGATGGTATAGTCTAGCTACAATGGTTGAACGTATCTCAAAACTGAATTCAAGTGTACAAAAAGCATTAATCGATATTAATATAACAGGCCGCGGTATCGTCACCAAACCCCTTAGACTCTAGTTCGGAAACCGTGTGCAAATCTGACCTTAACCTACTCGTACTTAGCTTTAAGGAACAACTTGATCGCCAACATTCTATTGTCAAAACAAGAAGTGCCCTACTCTACAGCAGCAGCCGTCGAGCCTTCAGGCAGCAGGGCTGATTTACCTGCATTAATACATGAGGAAATGGCACTTTTTAATAAAGGTTGTGGAGAAATTTAAAAATGGGTTAAAGACGTTGCTAGATAGCCGTTCCGCCGATTAGTCTGGAATCAGAAAGAGCCATTTCCACGGTTGGAATATTCTGCAATAAATTAAGACCACGGTATAAATGACGAAACACAACGCTTTTACATATGTTTTGAAAATACCGCTTCATGAAAAAATTAAAATCTTAATTGTTATTTACGGTTACGTAGATTGTTATTTATTTTAATTTTTCATTATGTATATACATCATCATCATCATCATCATCAACCTATACTAGTCCACTGCTGGACATAGTTATCTCCCATGGCACGCCACTGAGCTCGGTCTTGAGCATTTCTTTTTCAATCACTGCCAGCAACCTTCCGTATATCGTCGCTCCATCTAGCCCACGGGCGTCCTACACTACGTTTGCCAAGACGTGGTCTCCACTCAAGTACTCGTTTTCCCCAGCGGTCATCGGTTCTGCGGCATATATGACCAGCCCATTGCCACTTCAGCTTACTAATTCTCTGGGCTATGTCGGTAACTTTGGTTCTCTGTCGGATCACTTCATTTCTGATTCCATCCTTCAGAGATACTCCGAGCATAGCCCGCTACATAGCTCGCTGAGCGACTTTGAATTTGTGGACTAGTCGCACCGTGAGTGTCCACGTCTCGGATCCGTACGTCATAACAGGCAGGACGCATTGATTGAAGACTTTAGTCTTCAGACTTTGGGGTATGGGCGACGAAAAGACTCGACGAAGTTTACCAAATGCTGCCCATCCCAGCTGTGTTCTCCTACTGGCTTCCCTCTCGAAACTGTTCTTACCCAATTGAATTGTTTGCCCAAGGTAAACATACTCCTTAACAATTTCGAGAAGCAGTCCACTAACAGCAATCGGTTCCGGAGCGACCAGCTCGTTGAACATAACTTTGGTCTTGTCCAAGTTCATCCGTAAACCGATGCGTTGAGAGGAATCAGCTAGACTGGTCAGCATCTGTTGCAGGTCTTGCAGCGTTTCCGCCACTATGACGATGTCATCCGCAAATCTCAAGTGTGAGATGTGTTCGCCGTTGATGTTAATACCACGACCTCTCCAGTCCAGTGTCTTGAACATATCCTCCAGAGCATTCGAGAACAATTAAGGGGAAGTAACGTCCCCTTGTCTCACTCCACGTCTTAGAGGAATAAGTCCAGTCTGCTGGTTCTGGACCTGGACGGTCATCGTGGCGGTGTCGTATAGACATCTCAGCACTTGGATGTATCGCCAGTCGACTTGGCATCGCTGCAAAGACTCCAGAATCGCCCTGGTCTCGATAGAGTCAAAGGCCTTCTCATAGTCCACAAACGCTAAGCACAGGGGTTGATTATACTCTTCGGTCTTCTGTATAATCTGCCGCACTGTGTGTATGTGGTCTATGGTGCTATATCCTTCTCGAAACCCGGCCTGTTCCGGTGGCTGAAACTCGTCGAGTCTTCTTGCGAGTCGGTTTGTGATGACTCTTGAAAACAACTTTTATACGTGGCTCAAAAGCGAGATGGGGCGATAGTTTTTCAGCAAGGTTTTGTTACCTTTTTTGAAAAACAACACCACCACGCCCTTGCTCCACGCCTTTGGAGTTCTCCCTGAGAAAAGAGCAGAATTAAAAATTCACTGGAGCTCTTTAAGAACTGGAGTGCCTCCTGCTTTTAAAAGCTCTGTGGTAATTCCGTCGTCTCCAGGGGCTTTTCCATTTTTAAGCTGTTTAAGAGCCATCACAATCTCGTCTAGGCTGATATCCGGCAGGTCTTCCGTGTAGTGGCGGATCAGAGTGGCTCTAGGGGCTTGTGTGCAGGATTCAGGTTGAGGTGCGTGCGAGGAATACAGCTGGCCGTAAAAGTCTTCTACTTCCGCAAGAATCCCCGGCCTAGAAGTAACGACGTTTCCACCGGATGTTGTCAGCTTCGTCAGATGGCTCCGTTTTTTTTTTTTTATGTATATCCGACGGCAAACGAGCAGACGAGCCACCTGATGGAAAGTGGTCACCGTCGCCCATGGACATCTCCTCCCGTATATACGTAGTGTATCAATATTTAAAATACAAGGTTTTTCGTTTAAAAATATTTATACTATTAACTTAAATTTTTTATTGTACTTTACATGTTGCGAATATCGCATTGTGAATTTGACTTACAAAACGTGATTTAAGTTTAAATTTTATAATGTGAATTTAATTAACAATGTAAAACGTGAATTTTACAATCTGACTATACAGGTCCTATTTGAAACTTTTATATTTTAAGTACATAGTAGTTCAGCGGTTATTTTAAGACCTCTAATTTGACTGATTTTTCATGTGGTAACTAAATATTTTACTTTGGGTTCTTTTCAACTTTATCGTAAATGTTAGTGAATTGTGAATTTTAAATAAGCTAAACTAGAAATGGTACAAAATAAAATTAAAGCTTCGAAAAATTCGGATTTTCCGGATTTTTGAGCAACGAAATTCTTAAAATCCGGATTTGAAAAATATCCGGATTTTGCAATCCCTAACTGGCATGGTGCAAATGGAAATCAGATAGATTGGCATTATCATAAAAAAAGAAACTTACGATTTTGTTGCTTATGTGTTTGTTTATATTGGATAAGTAAGATTTTTTTTATTATGTAGTGTCTTTATTTAATATTTTTTTTTTATATATAGGTAGGTATACGGACAAATCACACAGATTGAGCTAGCCCCACTCAACAACACAACTCAACGATACTACCATATTTCATAAAAATACATATTTAGATAAACATCCAAGACCCAGGCCAATCTGAAAAAGATCATTTACCATCTTGATTTGATCGGGGATCGAACGCGGGCACCCTCGTGTCGCAGGCTGGCGTGTTAACCACTGCGCCACGGAGAGTTTATCCTCTCTGCCACCTTGAGAAAGCAGCATTATCAACGACGCGAGACGGAAAACACTCCGACGAAATGAGCACTAATTGTAGACTTAAACATATAATTCATAACATATCAGTCTGTGGGAGTGTAACAAAGTATATCACACATAATATTATCTACAGGAGTTCAGTCTTGAAGGTGTCTTCACGTAGAGGTCACACGATCTGCAGTCGCCCGTCCCGGTACACAGTCTTCAGCGTGCTGCTTTTGCTGCTGTATCTGGACACGACAACAAAGTTTTGACAAATAAAAATGAAATGTAATATGCAAAATAATACTTAGGGCCTTAACACACTAGCGAGTTACGAGCAAGTTTAAAGCGGGGCGAGTGCGCAGCGAACTCGCTGCGAAGACGTCGAGGGTGCGCAGCCAGTTTGCGTCGTGCGATCCGCATTTTGCACAATCAGGGCCAAAATCAGTGTCACCAGCCCGCTGCGCTCCCGCGGCGTGTTCGCCGCGCACACGTTGCCAACTCGCCCCGCTATCAACTCGCTCGCAACTCGCTAGTGTGATAAGGCCCTTAGAAGCCTGTAAAGACAAAGCATATTTCTACGATCAAATACATATTTGAAACATCAAATTAATAATTAAATAAAAATAATTATTTTGCACAACTAGACAGTCCATTTTTACAAGCTTTTCATTACCTTGCAATGTTTATAACTACTTCTACTTATTTTTTCAACTTTTGCATTATTTTAAATTTGGAACGCGTTTATTATTTCATATATGGCGCTGCTACTAGTCACTTGATTAATTTAGAAAGGACACAACGCGCCATCTTAAAAGTTATTTTTCGCAAGCCTCTCTTGTACCCAACCGTTTCTCTATACGAAGAATCAAAGGTTCTCAGTGTTCGGAAACTTTATATATAAACTGACAGTCGACATGCACCACCGCCCTAGCGCTAATTCCTCTGAATTTATTACTTTTGTCAGTAAAAGGACTGGCAGCTTTAGAAGAATCTGCATCGTTTAAGACCAAAGATCAGATCTCAGAAGAATAGATCCGGGGTACTATTTTTGAAAGTGTGACACTCGTCTTCGAGCGATTTTTACATGGGAAAATCGCTCGTTTACGAACGGCATCATTTCAAAAATAGCACTCCACATCTCTCCTTGCATCAATGATTCATGCCATGGTAATTGAATTGGATAAAACCATGTACATAAAAGATTTACCAATTCAATCAAATTACACTAAAGAATAAGACATTCAAACTGTTATCTATCTGTAATTGAGTACATACTCGGTGGAGATGGACATTATCGAGCACACTGCAAATTTAACGACAACTGGAAAGTATTTTATGTTATGGTCAAAAAAGTATCGCGATCAAAATTAAAGGCCTATTAAGTGTCATTTATTGATGTACATAATAGTGTAATTAAAAATAAAAAATCATCTATAAATAAAAAATTATTTACAAATTCATACATCTACGAGTATAGTTATAATACTACCCAAAATGTAATAGAAATTGAACGTACATTTTTCGTACATTCATCTAAGCCCATAACAAAGTCTAAAAGTGAAATACTACTCATTTAAATAAATAGCGCCCGCTAGAAAGAATACTTCCTGGCGGTGAAATTTTGATTTTTAATTCCTGCGAAGTCTTTATAGTACTTTTTTTTTAATGTAGCGTACAGTGTCGTACATTTTCCGTACATCCTTTAGACATTAATTTGAACTTCATATTATGTCATGTCACCGCCAGAAAGTATGACACAATTTCAGCTTATTTTGATCATACATATATTATATTATCATGTATAACTTGTTATATTATCATGTATGACTTAATCATATATTCTAATAACGTTTCACGATTTGTAATGGTTTTCACCTTAGCAATATGTACCGAATTAATGCCGTATTATATTATTTAATTACTATAAATTGTTCTCGGCTACTACAGGACAGGCATTGTTGCCTAGCGTGGAGCCAACAGTAACTCTATTTAAAATATGTATGTTATATAGTTGATCTATTAAAACTGTAATTTGTAAAAGCTGTATTGTGAATAAAGCTGTAATTAGAAATATTTTTTCGTTTTCATTATCAAATTACAATATGAAAATGGGGCGGTGATCGCCTTGCACAAAGCGGGTATAGAGGAGCCGTCGGTCATATTCCTGACACTTGTTATTGTAGAGTTGCTAAAAACCAAATATTGTATTAAGTAAGAGTGATCATTTGAGAAGTGACATTGTCCGAGAGCTTCATAAGCTGGGCAAAAGTTTGTCAATGGGCAAGAAGGCTTCTCTATCCGGCTTTTTACACGACTGCCCAAAAAAGGAGTGTTAATTTAGAGATTACGTTAGTATGTATGTTCTCGACTTCAATGTCTGAACTGGTTATGATGTAGGTGTGGTATGTTTTTATCCTACATCACCCAGAGTAACGCCTGGCTATAATTGTTTTGTTTAGTCAGCCGTGTCTTTTATTTTTTTGGAATGAAAACTTTATTTATTAGTACTTACAGCAGTGACCTCTGGCTGTCAGTGTCGGTGTCGGGTTCCCCGCTGGTGTTCCGCGGACGGCGCGGCGCCAGCGCGGCCAGCGTGGCCAGCGCCGCGCCCAGCAGCTGCAGCACGAGGCAGGCCGACGCCAGCGCCGCCGCGCAGTACCCGTTGCGAGGGAGGTCCTCAGAAGCCTCCTGCGAGATTCAAAATTATTTTATTCGTTGACCGCTGGCCTCAAAGATGATAACGACATTGAGAGGGAGCGCTGGCGATGAGGGCGGTAGCTCGCAGGTTTGCTCGATGTTCTCCAGAAGTTAAAGTTACTCTTTTAAGAGCTTATTGCACCTCATTTTATACCTGCAACCCGTGGGCTCAGTATAGCAAAAAAAAAACGTGCAGCGCCCTTCGAGTCCAATACAATAATGCTTCCAGGATGCTGATGGGACTACCAAGACACTGTAGTGCATCAGGGATGTTCGCTGAAAACCTGTTTTTATGCCAAGATGCGTAAAAGATGCGCATCCCTGGTGCGCAGAGTGCGTGCTAGTGCCAATAGCATCCTGAGCATGATAGCAAGTAAGCTGGACTGTGTTTATGTCAATCACTGCTGCTCAGTGCTCAATCTCAAATGGAATTGAACGACATTGAATGGCACTGTTTATTTTTAATTTATTTCATCATGATGAAATTTGCTACTAACACTAGGTTAAGCACTGTTGTGTACTAACCAAATGAACTAAACGTCTGAAATAAACTGATTATTTTAAGACGGTACTGCACGAAATATTAAATTGACATGTTTTCGAATCACTAGTACTATGCGCTGAATTAATTAAATACATCAAAAGTATTATCCTTGCATAAAAACCCCCCCTTGTTGGTATTGAAACAGATACATATGAAATTGAAACAGATACATATGAAATTTAAAAACCATATATACAATGTGATTTTGAACCCTCGAGCTATATTGAAATCTGGGAATCAGAATCGCTAATGGAACACAGAATTGCAAGAAAAAAAGGTAAAATACGAAAAAAATAAGGTTTCCCATACAAAGTCGCCGATCAGCTGGATGAATTTCTATGAAAGGTACAATTTATTTTTTCGTTTTTTACCTTTTTTTCTTACAGTTCTGTATTCTATTAGCGATTCTGATTCCCAGATTTCAATATAGCTAGGGGGTTCAAAATCACGCTGTATATGTTATGATATCTAAAAACATTTTTCTTTGAAAAGTTTGTAAATTTTACATCTGAAACTATAATTCTCACATGACAATATTATATGTACATCGCGGAAGTCGCCCCCTTTCTTATTTTCTCATAATGTAAATATGTAAATATTAAGACATTTCATCTTTTTACATAATCGCCTAATGGTTTTGCGCAGTCTAATGGCATGCGCAGTCGCGACGTTTTTCGTTCGCGGGCACCCGCTGAGTCAACTTCTGTTCCACAGCTATTGTTGCTGTAAATAATTTGCTTACACCTCAATTATGTTCGCTTCCAAAGCGAACGGAACACGCGGACTTAGAAAGTTAACAAGTGGACTCGAGAATGCTAAATCTAAGTTTCAAGGCTTTTTGATAATTAATCGTGAAGGTGTTGGAGTACAACCTCTTGTGAGTTGCGAATTGCGCACAATGTCCCTTCGATATAAGTTCAACCAGACGCGCAGGCTATTCGCCATATCTCATTCACACAACACAACCTAATGGTTCGCACAACTGCACGTTTACGTCGACGAATTCGGATTCTCTCTGGCCTTTAGTGCTCTCGATGTTACTCTTATTCATTGAGAATACCTAAGTTGGCTTAGCTAGGTATGCCCGTGTGACGAATCCTGCCTTTGGTGCGTGAAAAAGCTTATTTAATAATACGTTTTGACGAAAAGTAAAAACAAATGTAGGTATAATCATAATCCATTTTTACTAAGGATCTTCCTTCCACAGAATGAGGTATTATGTATCATAATATTTGTGAACTATAACTATGAACAATTTTTTACTTCTCAATCATTACGTTTTATAAAATAGGGCGCGGTAATCATTCGTCAGGGAACGGACCGACCTCCGACAAGCAGTTGTGTTGAGTTTGAATGTTGTATGTAAATACTAAAACAATGTACGCAGATCGTCTCTCGCCCCCACCAACTCGAGCAGAGCCTGCACTGAGTGGAGCCACTCACCTCGATCAACTGGTGCACCTTCTTCGGCAGCGGATTCCACCGCGCCAGCACGTGCAACAAGGCGCGCAGGTCGTCTCTCGCCGCCAACAGCTCGCGCAGCTGTTGAGCCTGCTCAGAGTGGAGCCACTCGGCCACGCGCACGCCCACCCACCACGCCGTGGCCAGCTCGCCCGCCACCATGCCCGCCATGCACAGCGCGTACTGGAAATTTCAACATGTAAAGATGACAAAATGTTACTTCCTTTCATAATAAATAAAATTCAGTCTTATTATCGGTCGCATCCTACTGTCTAACGGGTGCCTTAGGGTGAGCATCTGAACTAGGGTTACCATCTCTTAAATTTGGCAGCCAGGACAAGGCGCGTCAAACCCCTTATTTTGGAGCCTAGAACTCGGACATGTCAACAGGTTTTTATGAAACTTAGTACTTCTAATAAAAAAAACCGGCCAAGTGCGAGTCGGACTCGCGCACGAAGGGTTCCGTACCGTTATCTATAATTAGTTAAAAATTATTTAAAATATTTTTATTATATGATGTAACTAAAAACTTATACTTTTCGCAATTTTTCCTTTATCTGTGCTATATGACGTTGCTTCATACCAAATTTCACGATTCTGAGTTCACGGGAAGTACCCTGTAGGTGTTGATTCCCTTGCAAATGTCGAAAAAACACGAATATTAGCGGCATTAACGGCTAAATCTTTTGATTACGTTGGCTTAGAAGTTTGATTTTTTCACAGCTCTAAGGGACAGTAGACCTGAGTATTTGATATGAATTTCAGCTTGATACCTCCACGCGTTCCTGAGAAAAAGGTTTTGACAGGCTGACAGACAGACAGCCGAGGGATCCTTAGTGATCGATAAAGGTTCATTTTAACCTTTTGAGGTACGGAACCCTAAAAACAGTTAAAAATGTCACACTGTCAATGTCCGCGTCGGTACGTCGGTTGTCCACACCGCGGCGCCACGGTTCAAGATTACTGATATCAATATTAAACCCGGGCTTCAAATGAAACCCCGTCCGGACGCTCGCCGGACGCTTGGACAAATCCGGGGAACCCCGGACGGATGGCAACCCTTATCAAAACTAGCTATTATTACTACACCTTATAAACTTCGTGTAGTGGTATAAAAAATAAGTTAACTCTAACACACTAACAACTATTTTAAAATTATCAGACAAAATTAAAATTACCATTTTTAGTATATTTTAAAATAGGTATAACACGTAAATATAAAAGTTCTCACTTAAAAAACCTTTAAAAAAAAAAGAACCCAGGAATGTTAACAAGTCATATACACGATACTTCGGTACTTCTGAACTTCCACTGGATATTGATGTAGTTAGAGAGCAGTACAACCACAAGTACAACGGACTACTTCGGCGAGCTTCTTGCTTTACTTAACACAAGCAAAAGGCGGTGGCAGTGTACCTATAATCTGAGGGTTATTTAAAGAATTACAAACTTACTGTTCTAAAGTGAATTTCGAGCTTGTGGAGCTAGGGATTAGTGCTACACTGAGAACTACGGTTCAGGGTTAGAAATAAGAAGAGATACAAATTGAGATTCAAGAAAAATAGTCGTTCGGACCACTAGTAAGAGGACGCGTCGTGTGGTGGCGGAGGCGGCGGCCAGCGCGGACTGAGCGAGGTGCGCCAGCAGCATCAGCGCCAGCGAGGCTGCCAGCAGCGCCGGCGCCAGCACGCGGTACTCGCGCGGCAACAGCTCGCGGACCAGCACGTACGTGCTCGGGTCCCACTTCAGCCGCGCCGCCGACGCCACGCCCGCGCCCGCTATTACCTGCAAACTCAACCAAAACCGCATTGTCATACAGTTGTGCATCTCTCACGTTGATCTATCAATGTGTTGGTGTGTGTGGCATTGTAGACGCCAGTCGGGTAAATGGATGTAGTTTTCTATATTAGAAACCACGGGCATTGGTTCTTAGCTTTAATTGGTGTTAATAGGATCACCTTGAGCAGCCAGGATCGACGCATGTAGTTAAAAGCTCTATTTCAAGCTCAACCAACAGGAATAGTCAGACATTCCATAGATAGACTATGCGGTGGGTCAGCTTGTTGAGAGCATAATTTAGAGCCTAACTGTAAGAATTTGAGCTAACTGTAATGTAAATAAATAAATAATACATAAATTTAAATAAATATATGTATATGGATAAATCACACGGATTGAACTAGTCCCAAAGTAAGTTCGAGGTCATCCAAGACCCAGGTCAATCTGAAAAAGATCATTTCCCATCTTGATCTGACCGAGGATCGAACCCGGGAACTCCGACGTGGCAGTCTGGCATGATAACCACTTGGCCACAGAGCTCGTCTACTAGTGTACCGAGACAAGGGGCTAGTATTTAAACATTTTGCATCATCATCGTCGGAGTCGAAGCCGCTGCGGCTGCCTTAGTAATTGTGCTAGTCCAAATGTGTCTATCAATGGTCAGGCTCTATCAATGGAGAGAGTAGAGGAGGCTAGTTTGGGTCTGGTAATTGATAGTCAGTTGAAGTTTGAATCTCATCTGCTGGGCTCAGTGAAGAACTGCTTTTATCGCCTAGGTAACTTTTGTACAGAATACGCGATCAGCTGTCCGAAACGTCGCGGAGATAATCTCCAGACTTAATTATGGAGACGTCGTTTATGGACCGTGTATTTTCGATTAAACAAAGCGTTTGGTGCAAAGGGTGCAGAATGCATTTTATATAACATCCCTCCTCGGAGACACAACACTTTTTTTTAAATAAAGCTTCATTACTGGATATGGAAGCTTATAGAGAGATACATCTCGCGAATTTACTCTTGTGTGTTATGAAATTTCAAAATCCCGAATATCTGTACAAAAATCTACATGTAATGTCACAGCGTCGCGCCATGATGGCGCACCCTGGTTCTGTCTATACCTACCGATACATAGGACCGAGTTTAGGTACGCACGCAGCAACAAAGTGTTGGAACAGTATTCCTCCGCCGCGCCGTTGAGATGTATTATAATGATATTAGTAAATTTATTTCAGAATTAAATTCCATAGAGTGGATTAGTAACACAATGCAGTAATACTTAAAACTAGGGTTAGTACAGAAAGTATTTATATTATTTTATATTAGCCAGAGCCGGTCTTGAGCCAACATGAGTCTGGTTCCAATGCCTTAAGATGGAGCAACAATAGCGGCCCTGTATCCCTGCCAGAAGGCTGTTGGGGCTGTCTCGAATGCGGCGCCACATCGAAGCCAGCCATTAATACCTAATTTACTTTTTAGCAAAAATCAAATCTCATTTGCTAGTCAAACAAAAACTTGACTCTTCCCATCGCTTGCTTGCCGTGTTCGTAAACCGCCTTTCCAGCGTCCTTCAACTTTTACTTATTCCAATATTTGGTTCTTTCAGTTTCTTTTTTGCTAGTTACTTAAAATCTACTGCTGCTCTTTTTACACAGTACCTTTTATATATTTAAGCATCATACATAACTCTAATTAATAAATAAGTATGTTAAATTGCGCTCGTTCGTGTCATCTCAAGCTGGGTGGCAGCTGAAATCAGCGGTTGCTCGTTCCGAGTAACATGAGCTGAGCTGTAGCCTATTTGTGCTTCTATGGCACACATATTGCATGCAGTTTGTTTTTGTTATTTGTTTGTTAATAATGTGTGTGACTGTTGGACAAAATAAAATAAATGTTTTTATCTATCAATCTACCTCCCATAATTTTAGCCTATCATGCTGGTCAGGGAGAAAAAAAAATAGTTTTAGCTGCTTATTTTCCTGTCACATTGTAAACGCTGATGAAACGAATAACCGATGCGGCTAGCAACCCGTAACCATTTTGATTAACGACAACTTAACTCTAAAATAAAGGTATACGTGTTTAAACGTAATGGGTATAAGTTTATTTTCCAAATAAGCTGAACTGATTTGCTGCTGCAGTTGAAGCCAAATGTTATCAGAGCAATACGTGTCGTGTGTGAGTCATTCCAGAGCCAGACGGTGACTCGGAAATTGATGTGTAGGAAACTGTGGCTATGAATAATACAAGGATAAAACGAGCGATGAAGAATTTGCCTGTGCCGATAAAGCATATCTTTACCGATTTATAAATACACATATCAATATATATAATATATCGACCTATTAAGCAAGA
The DNA here is from genome assembly GCA_947532085.1 of Elegia similella. Classification (NCBI taxonomy): domain Eukaryota; kingdom Metazoa; phylum Arthropoda; class Insecta; order Lepidoptera; family Pyralidae; genus Elegia; species Elegia similella. The sequence goes on from OX383936.1 coordinate 354,900, forward strand.
AACTATAAAGGTACAATTAAAATATAACTTATTTAAAAAACCATTGAATCTATAACACTACTATTTTCAGATAAAATAGACCTCAAAGTTGGTAAGTACATATTTTAGTTTTTATGGTACTTACTGTGCGATCGTTTTTACGTCCACTCTTCGTATAAACGGGAGATGCGTTCCGAAAAAGTACCGAGAACACACAACATACTACGGGTTCCATACCACCGTAAAGAATTTAACTACAAATACCACGTATCTTGTATGGGGACACTTATATTAGTACCTACGCATGATTAATTTATTATAGGGCCAAATTACACACAATAAAACCACTTCGGTGCGAACTCTGTTGTGGTGGGTAGGTAATCAAACTCTTTCTTACATGGCTATTATTGTTCTTAATTACCTGTGGTTCTTAATTACTGACGAATGTGCAGAAACTTTGACAGAAACAAAACCATAAAACACGTTTCTTTTGCATAAGTTACCTCTTACTTTTATATGTATATATATAAGGTCTTGTTCATATTATTTGTTGTTACCTATAGCGGCAATACACCACAGAGTTAAGATAATCCTGACGATATACATATTCTGTGAAAATTTCAAGTCTCTACCTTCTACGGTTGAATAAATCTATACATCCCTGTGGCAGACGGACGGGTGGATAGACAAATGGACTGACATCGGAGGCTTAGTGATAAAGTCCCGTTTTGCCCCTTGGGTACGAAACCTAAATAGTCTGTGCGAGTATTTGATACAAATTGAATTTAAAATGTACAGACTGCGTGAAAATCGCCATTACAGCAGCTTATACTATAATGTGCAACAGCTACAAGAATTTTATAATGTAATAGCATATATAGTATATATTAAATTTATAAATTAAAATCCTAAAAACAAAAATGTTGGTATATTCGACTATTTCGCTATTTATATCATCATCATCGACATCGACGTGTGGTTACAAAAGAGATGCTCGTTGTTGTGGTAGGTGCGGGTCGCAGAGCTGATAAAAGTGTTCATCACTCGCTTGCTACGCGCAATACTATTTTTAAATAATTGCAAACATCTTATGTATTCTTTTTCTGTTCCACGCTGGCAGGCAGACTATTACGAATAATCAAAGGTTGATCTGGGAGAAGGTAAGACGTAGAATGTACTTGCTGCTTCTCTGGCCGCGCAGATTATAAAAGCCGATTGCGGGCATCGGCTAAGATCTGACAAATGATATCAATCGGCGTCACACACAAACTTGGAACCGTGGCCTTTGATACATAGTATCACTCTAGTGCACTAAACACTACTGCCGGCCTATGGAGTCCTGGCCGTTGATGCACTGTAAGGTGTACTTAATTCCAGGTTTGTGGTGAGCGGTGTGGCTGAGGAGGCACGCACCGTGAGCAGCAGGTTGACGTGTGGCAACAGCGCGGCCGCCCCGCGCGCGGCCCGCGACATCTCGCTGCGACGGCCGCCTGGCTGAACGGTGCGCCGAGACAAATTACTTTCTTGTTGCTCTTTCTTTCTGATTTACTTGGAAGAACTGGCACCAACGCTGACTGTTGTTTATGATGCACACAAAATAAACACCACTATTACTGGCGCTCGCTGGTATGGCTATGGTGTTCTCACTATAACCACATAGACATAAGCGGTTCCTAAGTAGTTTCTATTACGTTTCTTTCTGTCACAAAACTCACACGTTCTGCATGTCCAATCCCCACTGCACTCCCTTAAATCCCTGACGTCATTAGTCAATACTTAAGATCACGCACAAGAAGCGTAACACTCGTCACAAACGTTGTGTTGATTTAAGCAGCGAGATGCGCACGCGCTGCGACCCCGCGCGGTGTATACTCGCCCGGAATAGATAAACTTATCATATCAGTGTTATCATGGCGATTATGACGAATTTCGGGTTCCCGCCGGCGACACTTTTTGTTTTGTTCGACAACTCCGCACCTGCTCTGCAAGACCTGGATGATAAAACTGCCTGACGATAAAGATACCCTTAGGTAATATGTGCTGGCATTCGGCATTGACTTACACGATAAGAAAATAATCATACGTGCGCCTAATTCTTCTAATAAAGATAGAATACATCGATGGACGTAACCTGAAACAAAATAAAAGTTAATTTGAGCGATCGGTCAGCCGTCAATCACATTGTTATCGGTGTCGCGGGTTTCGTCACAACAGGAACTTCCTATTGAATTAAAACAATAAGCCATAATTATGTTATTTCGAATATTTATTTATCAAAAAAATGTGACTCAAATAAAATGAGATTTGTGTTACATATACGTAATTCTTTGCTAAATTTTAGAATATTTACCTATTGATTTCCTAAGTATAAAATAAAAAAGACATCAACAAGTGCCCTTGAAGGTAACGGACGTTCAAAGATTTTAAGTTTATAAATGAAAATGATCTAAATCGCAGAAACAAGTCGGCCGCGCGTCCCGGGGCACTATTTTTGAACAGGTGACTCACTAGGCAATGATTTACGCGAGCTGGTCCAAAAAGCTTCATTTTGAATCATTAGTTGACCAATGATTGCAGCGTGTGGTTCAGACCCTCTTGTCAGACAGTGCTATTTTCTTTGTTCAGACCGCTGGTTTCCACGCCTGACATTTGAAGGTCACTTGTCCCGATGACTTTACGTTCCGATTATTTATCATAAACATTTTAAAAGTCCATAATACCAATGAATATTTTGCGTTTTAAATATTTTCAATGTGAAACGAGGATGAACTGAAATATTTTTCGCTGTATTACAAATGACTTGAAAGATGAGTGTGACTTGGTAACGCGCCGTTTCGAAAACAGCCGTCCAGGGTCCGCTACCCGCGCGAACAGCCGACCCCTGGTGCCAGCCGCCAGCCGGGCGAGCGCGGCGCCGTCCGCAGCGAATGCTCGCCCTCTTTGTGTTTTGACCTGATAAGGAAAGTACATCATAAAATAAACTTTTATTGCTCGCCAAAAAAATATTTAAAACAAAACAAATCTTGAGAAATATATTTTTTCTTGACTCTGCTTGGTTAACGTATCTTAAATGTCCAGGAGTAGGGTCAAAAAACGTGATCATCATTTCAGCCGTAAGAAGTCTACTGCTGGACAAAGGACTCTCCTAAGGATTGTTCGTTCCATGGGAGGATATTGCCATACTCACCACATTGGCAGGCGGGTCGAGAGTTTTCTTGGCTTCTTGTGCTACCGAAGCTGCTGCCCATAGGAAGCATATTAAGCTGGGGAAGGATATGAACTTATTGGATCTGGGAAGGGGATGAAGATATTGGGATAATACTACTCTTGTGAATGAGGGAAAAGTAAGTAGCAGCTCATGAGACCCGGCGTGCGTACCCGATGATGACTTCGGGTTCGCCTGATACCACCGTACAGGCAGTTGAGGATAAACCCCTGACCTAAACGGGGGCAGAAATATCAATGAAATAAAGCAAATGAAATGACTTACCGGCCAGCAGACAGCGGCAGCTGGTCGGCTACTTTGTCGCCAATGCTCATGGGCCGCAAGCAGCGGGGAATGTGCAACACTTTGTCCTGCAGCCCATTAGTGGACCACACGCACGATCTGAGAACATGTGTTTTTATTATTGAACTCAAAGCTGGAAACATTACATCAGCATTGAACTGACCACATAGTCAAGGTGGCGTTTGCCAGCCGGGTTCCAGCCTGCGTGGACTCCGCACAAGCCTGGCCAGCCGCCATCCAGGCGGTATATAGGTAGGGTAGGGGGCGCAGTAAAGGGTCCTAAACTAAATGTACACTAGTTGATCTAATTTCATATATTCATACATGCTAACATATTTCATACAAATAGAGAAATGCTTTGGGAAAAAGCTTAAGGACGAAAAGAGATCTCAAACCATTTTTGAAGAGCTGGAGAGTCATGCAGATGGTGCCCATTGGGCGCGAATAAAAGCCGTAGCTCAGCCGGAGTCTGGGGCTTGGTTACACGCTGCCCCATCCCCCCACATGGGAACATTATTGGACAATGATTCCTTGAGGGTGGCCGTAGCTTTGGGGTTAGGCTGCGACGTGTGTGAACCTCTTCGCTGCATTTGTGGGAAGATGGTAGAGGCCGATGGACACCATGCTCTTGGGTGTGCTAGATGTGCGAGTCGTTTGTCTTATCATCATTCCCTGAGCGACATTATTCGAAGATCACTAATATCGGCAAATATCCCCTGCCAGTAGGAACCTCCTGGACTCTCACGCACAGACGGAAAACGACCGGACGGACTGACATTGATACCATGGCGGAGGGGTCGTTGCCTATTATGGGATGCAACATGTGTCAGCACGTATGCGGCCTCCTACCTCACTAACACTATGCGATCACCTGGTGCGTCTGCAAAGGTGGCAGCTGGACAAAAAAATACCAAATATTCGGTTTTGTCTAATCAGTATGAAATCGTTCCGGTTGCCGTAGAAATGGCTGGACCGTGGTGTTTGAAGGCGAAGACCTTTGTAAGTGACATAGAACGGCGATTAAAGATCCGTGGATAGGTATGACCACCGCTATGGATGATACCCGGTTCAAAGGCTGTCCATAGCAATCCAAATGGAAACGCGGCAAGATAATGGGTACCTTTGAACCAGGTACAATTCGGGGTGGTATTTTTGACTGATTTAATTGTCTGTAATATTGACGAATCTGTTGTGAATTCTGTGTGTGTCCATATATTTTTGAAATGAAATAGAGATGGTTGATGGTTGTCTGGGCAGGTCATCCTTAAACTAGTATTGGAAATTTCGGCGATAAGTTTTGACCAGTTTTGTGTATCATGACATTTTTTCAGAGATATTATTAACAAATAATATAAATTTTAGATGTTTTTAAAAACGTTAGAACCTAATGCGAAAGAAATGTTAATATCGGTACTCGGGCCCCGGGCTAGTCAGCCATTCGGGCCCCGCCGGCCCAGGCCTACCCTGCATTACAGTGTAACTGTTGCCAGCGATTCGTCAATAATTTCTAAGTAACTAATCTTGCCACGACTGTTCGAACCAATGTCACTTACAAAAGGAGCGTATCGCTGTGCCTGGTCCCGCCGGCGCGCGCCGCCAGCGCCGCCAGCAGCGCGGCCAGCGACTGCAGCGCGCCGCACGCCAGCACCACCGCCACGGCCGCGTACACGTTGCGCGCCAGATCCGATGGTATCTCCTATAACCGTCACCACACTGAATTACTGCCCTCCCACAGTCACGTCAGATTTGATCGCATGCACATTCCTAACTATACCATGCATGCATGTTCATGTCCTTTTTGGGAAACACACATTGACGGTTTTCGCAGACCATTTAAGTCGACCCCGACCACCACAGATAAATCATCAAATACATGCCCAGGTGTAGTCATGCTTGTAGTATTAAAAGATGCAGCAGCTCACCTCTAACAGTTTATTGAAATATCTACCCGTCAGCTGAGAAACACGGCTGATAACCATCAAAATGTATCTATAATCCTGCGCCTCATAGTATCGACGTCGCCTTCGAGTGGGGCACGTCGGGCAGTAACTGAAGATTCAATCTATTAGCTAGTTAAATAATTTTTACGATTCAATATTTCCTCCGACAGACCTGCTGCTCTCGACCCGTTAGTAAAATGTTGGTTTCGATGTAACAGTTTGATCGTTCATCATCGAGAACAAACCTAGGATGTCATGCTCCTATCAATCGTATGTGCAATACTTACAATCTCCTTAACCGGGACGCAGCTGTTCTCGAATAGTTTGAAAATGTTTAAAAATAAGATGCTTAAACTTCTCAATGCGTAATGTTAGTTTCGTTTAGTATACTTATAGGCTTGTATAAACAATGTTGTGTAAACCTATTATTTGTTTTTACATTACAACAAAGTGATAAGAGTGTGTTTAAGTGTAACATGTAAGTACTGTTGGTGTACCTAATTAAAGAAATAAAAATATATATGTATATATGAATTTAATATGTTTGACACTGAATATCCTACATGGGACATGCTCCTGCAGTGGAGACTCAAAAGACCTGATGATGATGATCATACTACATATATGTAATTTACAGGTCGTTTACAACATATTTAAGTTAGCGGCTTAAAAGAGCAATAAGTATAACATACCTGCAAAAGTATTTCCAAGTCCTCGGAATAAAGGAGATCCGCCAAATTAGGTGATATATTTCTTAATATATTTTCGATGTGTTGGCTGATGGGCATCAAGTGGTCCAGCTCGTGCAGGAGCCCGTGGAGGTCGGAGCGGAGCGCGTCCCCGAGGCGCAGCAGCTGCCGCAGCTCCGGCACCAGCTCGTCCTCCGCGGCGAAGCGGCACAGGCGCGCGCCGACCCAGGCGCCCGCGGCCGCCTCACCGATCATCAGCACCACCATGCCCACCGCGTACTGCAACCGATTCCGATTTTTGATTCCACTATCTCATAGGCTAATTTCCTGAAAAATATAATTAGTCTGTTAGATAATCAAAAAATGTCGGCCTCACTTCGACACCCTGGGAGAATTCGTTGCCTATTGTGGGACGCCACGTGCGTCAGCAGTTTCGCAGCATTCGCATTCCTCGTCCACTACACAAAAGGCGGGGTCTGCCGCAGAACAGGCGGCCAGACAGAAACACCGTAAATATTCGGAACTATCACGGAAGTGGAAACGAATATTCGGAACTATCACGGAAGTGAAAACGGGTGGTCCCTGGTGCGTCGAGGGCAAACGTTTTGTCAGAGAGCTAGAACGACGCCTCCGAAACAATGGTTGTGACCCCCACTCTAGAGTGTACCTGTCTCAACACATTTCACTGGCCGTCCAGCGTGGCAGCGCAGTCGGTGTGATGGGCGCTTTCGAGCCAGGCTCTCTCCGGGGCGGGCTAACGGCTAGCTTTGACGATACTATAAAATATAGTGTCGTTGAGTTAGTATCCCATAACACAAGTCTCGAACATACTTTGGGGCTAGCTCAATCTGTGTGATTTGTCCGTATATATTTATTTATTAAAGTGTTTAATTATTAAATATTGTGAGCTTGATTTTTCGATTTACTTATCATTTGGTATTATAATAAATAATAACTAGTAGTTCGCTGCGAACGTGGACCTCGCGATTATTAAATTTTCCTGATAATTTGGTGAGCTAGCCACTATTATACTGATTTGATAAGCATTTTGTCATAGTGCTATTGTTTAGATGACTTCAAAAGCACTCTTTTTATTTTACTCACCACGACTTATTTCAAATTACTAATAGTTAACATTCATTTCTATCCAAACAAATTAACTACCATACAATGTTAAACCCCTTTTTTATAACTGTTGCACGAATTGTTGAAATAGTTTTTCTCTTCCAATCCCTAAATGTTTGAGTAGAATTTCATCTAATTAATATGACAAAATTAAAACCGGGTTTCAATACAACATCTGTGTAACTTAAGAGCTGCGTTGCACTATCGAGCAAAATTTGAGTAGGTCCTCAGAAAAATAAATATAATTTCACTAAGGGACGAATAAATGTAAATGTTTCGTCACATCTGAAAGACAATGGTCAATAACGGAATCGCAACATTGGATATTTTATAAAAATAATTTTCGTACCAAATATTCCACAGGCGTTTTTGAGTGTTTGAAAATGTCAATAGGCCTGCTACTTACAATTCAGGGAATAGAAATATAAAATGCCAGGTAATTTAATAGGTTAGTATCCGGGTAACTGAGCTTCGGTTGGCATGATAATGATGATTAAGGTTCTAAAAACGAGACATATGTGTTTTGCTTTCTAAACCTATATTTTTTTTTTTTTTTTTTTACAAAATATTGAATTAGGCATTTGTCTCCCATCTCACCTGATGGTAAGTGACGATGAAGACGAGGATGTTACATGCCTATCCAAGAGATACCCATTTATTCTACTTTTGAATGTCCCGGGACTGTACTTGTTTTACAATGGTTTTGATGTGTACCTACCCGTCAATGTTTAATTTTATAGCCCCGATAGACATATTACCCCCGTTTCTTCGCTTGAGCTTTATACTTATAAAACTTTTGATTTTCTTAAGTATCAATTTTCTGGCTTGTTTTGTCCGGACAACCCTCCAGCTCCTTTTTCATTTGGCTTTTGTTTTTGTTTCTCTCGCAGAGTGCTGCACTCCTACTCCTCTTTCTATGCTTCGACTTTACCTTCCAAATACCTATGGTTTTCGTACGTTTAGATTCTACATCTGTACTTATCTTTCGCCCATCGAACCCCATTTCTTTATTGTGTCTGTTCTGCGGAATTATTTGTTTCTTCTTACACTACTTTTTTCATTCATTTTTATTGTTTCGTACATAAAGGGTAAAAATACCCTATTAGTATCGCTCCGCTGTCCGTCTTTCTGTCTGTCCGTCCGTCTCTCACCAGGCTGTATCTTATGAACCGTGGTAGTTAGACAGCTGAATTTTTCACAGATGATGTATTTCTGTTGCCGCTATAACAGGAAATACTAAAAAATAGAATAAAATAAATATTTAAGGGGCTCCCATACATCAAACGTGATGTTTTTGCTTGTTTTTGCACTATATTGATAACGGCAACAGGTAGACGATTGAAATATTCATAAAATATGTAGTCATATATTATTTTTATTTATTTATTTATTCATCAAACAAACACATAATCTTAAATTATTTAAAAGATGTACAAAAACCATAAAAAATTATCCGCACATCCGATTTGACTCGCATATAATACATTTATATATATATATATATATATATATATATATATATATATATATATATATATATATGTGTATCCTTTAAAAATAAATAATTAAATTTTAAAAAAATATTAAAGTGGGGTTCCCATGCATCAGCCATGATTATTTTGCTGTTTTTATAGATAACTGTACGGAAACCTTCGTGCGCGAGTCCGACTTGCACTTGGTCGGTTTTTTTACCAGCTTTTATTGTGAAAGGATTGAAAATGTAAAATGTTGTAAACGGGATGTTCATCATTAAATAGCTCGTCATCTTTAAATCAGATCAGTATTTTTATAATTATCTTCAACCACCATGAAGTTAAGTACAGTACAGTCTGCATTTAAATTAATTGTAAATGACTGCTTTAATTTTTGGTTGCAGGCTTAAACCCGAACAAACATATACATACTTAAAATTAAAGATAAATGAAAAGTTATTAAAATATTCCTACGCATTTTTGAACCTCTATCTCCATCTGTTGGAGAAATTTGGAACTAACGAATTTAAAAAGAATTTATTATGGAAATTTTCATGGACTGGTATTTTTTTCTGTTCTATAGGAACGAAATGTTGTAAATTAAAAATAAGAAAGTCACTTGGAATTTAACTTGGAACAGACAGCGAAAGAAATATTATCAATCATTGAAAAATCAAATTTCTTGCACGTCTCGAAGTCTAATCTTTTCGATCGGGTAACTACCGTACTTCGACTGAGCCAACCATTCGATAAGTATAGAGGAGAAAGTACCGTTCTAGTTTATAATTGTTCATGTTTTGTGTAATAAATTTAAATTTAACACAAAGCATGGACAAAGCAGGCTTTAACGAAATACCGCCACCTAGCAGCGGCTGTGGTAACCTTCAAAATTTAAATTTATTTTAGCGCCATCTTGTAACATATTCAGCCTAAACGTCATTTGCAATTTTCATTTCTCGAAATTCTTTAACATTTATTTATATATCTCGTAAACTGCTGAACCGATTTTGATGCCCAACGAACTTGAAAATTATATTTATAAGACCTATATACTTTCTAAATTTCATCGTAATTGGAGCATTGATTCTAAAGTTATCGTGGAACAAACATACATACATACATACAAAAAATGTCTTTTCGCCCCAACTTGAATTGAAGACCTCGCTCGCTTCGCTCGCTCGGTCAATAATAGTCCAAATTTTTATTAGAGTCCAGTCACCCCCCCCCCCCCCTCCCCCCCCCCACTCTATCTACTAAATGGTTGTACGTCAAAATTCACGGTAGTATCGTTATTTATACTACTACCGTGAATTTTTTCACGTGCAATTTAAAGGAAAAGTATCAGAGCTAAGTAGAGTTTATAAATTAAAGAGTTACAATCGACCAACTTATAAATGTACTCGGTAAAGTAAAATTTCATACAATTTAAATTGAAAATTAGTTAAGACGTAAAAGTTGTTAATTACGTAAAACAACTACTGAATATAAATTTTGAACCACGTAAATTCAAGTTAATATGAAATCATAGTAGTTTTAATAATATCTAAAATAATAGCAATGTGTTTACCTTCGACAGCGCGCGGCGCTTGGCGGAACGATAAGAGGCCGCTTGGTACCTATTGGGCTCGGGAATCAAAGTAGGTAATATACCTACGAAATCTTGTTACTAGCGCTTGCCTGTACTCGTGGTGTGTTTGCCAAGAAAGTAATTTTCTTTGTACACAGGGCGTTTTTTCCGTCTGTTTGTCTAAATGTTCAGATCCAGATATATTAGGTATGAAACAAGCGTAACGATTTTTTTTATATTTTGCTTCTAAAGCATTTATCTAGCTTGCGAGTGCCCGTCCTAAAAACATTTGCGCTTAATTTAAATTGATCTTATATGTTTGGTGAAATATTTTCTACTATGTCTTTCTTATCATGTGCGTTAGACTAACACTGGTGTCAAAGCTTTTCATCAAGACATCTGACGAAAAAAAACTTATGATAATACAAACCTGGTGGTTGGCATTAGTTGATGTTATTTCTTTTACTTATTTCGTGGTGTGCATGTTAAGTACCACGAAGAACACCTCGAAGCACGTACACACACCTATATACTCATAGATATCTACTAGTGCTTTGACTAGTGTGCTGGATTGCTCACAAAATTTTCCTTTACATATCTAGAAACTGTACTTTTGTACTGCCATCGTGCATCCAGGTAGCCTGGCCGCCTGGCCGCGCTGTGGAGGCCGGCCATCGCCTGGCGCCCTGCGGCGGCAGTGTACCTACCGTGAGCAGCTGCAGGCGACGCCTGGCCGCGCTGTGGAGGCCGGCCATCGCCTGGCGCCCTGCGGCGGCAGTGTACCTACCGTGAGCAGCTGCAGGCGACGCCTGGCCGCACTGTGGAGGCCGGCCTGCGCGATCATCGCCAGCAGTGCCAGCGCCGCCGGGCACACGGTCAGTACGGCGACCACGACGCGGTACTCCTGCGGCAGCACCAGCCGCAGCGGGACGGACGCGCTGGGGTCCCAGCTCAGCCGCGCCGCCGTCGCCAGCCCCGCACCACCCACCATCTGCATTGTGCAAACAGATGGTGTCAACACTGCTGCTTTGCATTATACATGTTGTGTTTTTAAGGCGTGTTAGTTATATTTCTCATTGAGTCGATTGTCTTGTGATGACATGTTGGAATAATCAGCGAAAATTATCTAAACGAATCTTCAAAAAGAAGAGCACATTCTTTGAGACCAAGTACCTATCCACAGACAGACACAGCCACGGACTCCTTTATCCTTATCCTTACTAATATTATAAACGCAAAAGTTTGAGAGTATGTATGTTTGCTACTATCTACTCTTTCACGCCAAAACGGCTGAACAGATATACTAATTTTCCACACAGATAGATCCACCGTTCAGCCGCCGCGCGGCACCAAGATCAGACTGAGTGCGTATGCATTTTATATCACTAGTCATAAAGCTTATTCTTCTTACTTTATTTCTGCCAAAATTTTTACACATGTGCTATGTGGTCAAACTTTACACGGTCATCGTACAGTGCGTTGCGTGTACAATATAATAACAATTTCAGGGTTCTTTTTAAGCTCCCCCGTTTCTGCAGCGCCTCAGGCATGTTCGCTGATTCAGCAGTTGATGACTTTTATGCAATCATGCGAAAAAAGATTCTATCTTTGGTGCGTAGGGTTAGGGGGAGCGGAAATCGAGTGCTGGAGATGATAGCGGACAGAATGGATGGGGCAGTCTTCAGGAGGTTCACGGAATTGCATTGTTTAAAGGTAATTTCGTGACCCTTCTGGTGACAGATTTTCACAAATAATTTTTAATCTTATCTCTGGCTGTATGGATTTTAATAATCTGAAAATAAACGATTTTTATTTTATTATTATTTATTCTCGTAATAGCTTGTTTGGAAATGACGCGTCGCTTCCGATGACATCCCATGCAAATCCAGTGTAGCGCGGCCCTTACAGGGAAAAGGTGAGAAAGAAGAAGAAGGGGCGTGGCTCACCATCAGCAGCAGGTTGGCGTAAGGCAGCAGCGCCCCCGCCCAGCGCGCCGTTCTCGGTGACATCGTAGAAGTCGGTGAACGCTTCGCACCTCTACTCACAAACACCTCGGCCTCGCAGACTCGCAGGCTGCCGATGAAACCAATCTGTTTTTTACCTATCTCTGCCTTATTTTAGAAGAACAAAATATGTGTAAAGGTTTAGGTTAAAGTCAACAGACGATTAGTATCTTAACTCTTAGACATCACGGGCTCGTGGAAGAAAACACCATCCACCAATTTGCGTAACACAATTCAAAATCATAATTGCTGCATCTCTACTTATCACTGCGTTATTTTAAAAGCTTTATTTTAACAAAAGTTTATTTTTAATACATTTTTATGCTAGCAAATAGTCCACATAATTCTTTTAGATTTATTTTTAACTGACTTCAAATAAACAGTAATTTTTAATTTTAACTGTGTGTTTTTATTTTTTAACAGACAGCCCGTCGGTTATCGCGGCCGCGCCCATCAAGGACCTAATGTGCAAAAGCTATTGTTTCCCTCAAAAAGAGTTGATAGGAATTCAGTGGGTTAGTCATGTGCCATTGTGTTAGTTATTCAGGTGACTTTATCCGGGAGCACGATGTCATGTCATTGTAATCGTATCCTTCCTAACTAATATTATAAATACGAAATTGAAGTTGTTCATTTATTACGCGCTCATGCCCTGCCCTACTTACTGACCTGAGCATCATGAAATTTTGCATACACCGCATACACCTTTTCTAGGGTACGGAAAAGGACAAAGGGTATGTTAAATAAGCAGATTCGCAGAATAAAGTTTATTTTTTTAGCATGAACTAGCGGCCCGCCCCGGCTCCGCACGGGTAGATGAATTTACTTTGATATTTTTAGTCGTGGTAGAACCACGTTACCGGCAAAATGAATTGCTGGTAGCATGAATGGGCCAGCTCGTCCGGGGAAGTACCACACTCTCACAGAAAATCGACGTCTGAGTAGAAGCTTTACCAGAAGCGGTAAAGCTTCTACTCAGGCGTCGATTTTTGATGCTTCGATCGATGAGTGAGAGAGCCGGAGGCCCATCCTTCCCCCTCCCCTCCACATTTCCTTTCCCCAACTCCTTGAAAGGCCGACAACGCACCTGCCACACACTGATGTTGCAGTTGTCCATGGGCGGCGGTGGTCACTTACCATCAGGTGACCCGCTTGCTCGTTTTCCGTCCTATAACATAAAAAAAAAACCTTGAGTTGACTTTTTCATACGGATCCACAACTTTCTGATGATGATCTATGATGAAGATAGCATATAGAATATATGCTATCTTCATCATAGATTTTATCGATAAAATAATTTTTCAAATCAGTAAGAAGTATTCAATGCAAACAAACAATCAAATCTCTTTCTTCTCTTTATATAACGTGATTTTGAACCCCCTAGCTATATTGAAATCTGGGAATCAGAATCCCTAATGGAACACAGAATTGCAAAAAAAAAAAGTTAATAAGCGAAAAAAAAATTGGACCTTCCATAGAAACTCGTCCAGCTGAACGGCGACTTTGTATTATTTGTAATATTTGTAATATTAGCGTAGATTTGAGTCTCCAACATGGATAAATTTAAATTAACTCTATTGTTACTTTAAAATTATCTTTTTGGAAAAGAGTATTTATATAAGAGAGAGGTGTCGGGTCCCACCTATCCTGGCTTTAATAGAATGAGTCTCACATATAGTAGATGTATTTGGTTAGAGAAGGGATGGACCTTGGCTCAGCGTAGACAGTAGATAAACTCTCATATTGCCTGTTGGGCCGCGATTACGCCTATGCATAAAGCCTGAAGGGTGAGAAACTATGGCAAAAGCCTTTGGAGAGCAGCAACTCTGGGTCTGGCATAAGGCTCTTCTCGCGAAGTTACCATCTTACGGGCTTCCTGAGGGACTATGCTTGTGGGTCGCTAGTTTCATATCTGGGCGTAGCATTCAGGTTGTTGTTCACGGTTTATGCTCCGATATCATGCCCATTAATGCTGGTCCCTCAAGGATCTGTTTTATCACCCACGCCGTTTCTTCTGCACATCAACGACATGCTAAACACTATGCATACATAGAATAGGTTAATAGGTTCCCGAAGGATCGACACTAACGCGGGCGTAGTGTCGATCCTGCTCTGTGTTTCATTCCCTTCCCAAATCCAACGAATACCCTATCCTTTCCCAAGGATAGGGTATCTTTTCCCAGTTTAAAAATGCTTACGATCAGGCAGCAGCAGCGTCGGAAGCACAAGAAGCGAAAAAATACTGCGCTCGCTAACCCGCCTGCCAAGCATGTTGATTATCGATGGAACGAGCCTCCCATGGAACGAGCAATCCTTGGGGGAGGCCATTGTCTAGCTGTGGACTTTTTGTGCCTGTAATGATGACGTATGATGATTGAATTAGTTTGGTGTACTTTTGTGGCTTATTTTATAATGCTGCGTTCACATCAAGAAGACATCACTTTCGTATGTTAGTGTCTAAATCTTATTGTGCATGCTATTACTTGGGTACATAAAGTATATAGGTACCTACCTACCAAATGCGTACAAGGAAAAATATTTCAGGAACTACGCGAATTAATGATTTGCATTAATCTCTCACTTTATAAATGCGAAAGTATTTTTTTGTCTGTCTCTCTGTGACATCTTCACCCTTTCAACCACTTATACCTTTTATACCGATTATACCTTTACTCCCGGAAATAGGTATTGTTTCTGAGGGATCTACATTAACGAGTAGAGTATAAAGCTAGTAGTAATACATTTTTTTTATTAACCTATTATTATTCCACTGCTGGGCAAAGGTTCTCCCATCTTTTTCCACTTGTCCCTGTCAGATGTTACTCCCGACCAGTTTCTCAGGAAAAGCGTCTAGGTCGTCTTTCCAGCGTTTTCTCGGCCTACCGCGGCGACAATGACCATTTCCGTGATGACTTAGATAGTCGACCACTCTGTTGCTATCCTAGCCGATCTATCGGGATGCATTCTGCCGACATGCCCAGCCCAAAAGATTTTAGTACTGCGGCTTTGGTGCCCACATCAGTGATTCCCGTTTTTGAGCGGAGTGTAGCATTTGGGATTCTATCTATCCTTTTTACTCCTAGCACACTTTACTCCGTTGCTCTGGCAAATCTTGAGCCTGCACTTCAACTCTTCGGTCAGTGACCATGTCTGAGCAACCCTAGGTTAGGTCGGGCAGAATACACATGTCGATAAGTCTGCGCTTCAGGGACAAGGGAAGGTGGGTGACCTTCCCCTTTCATGTAATCTTTCAAAGACCAGTAGCTCCTCCAGGAGTTCTCGATGCAGCGGTTAATTTCCGCTTGTTGTCTGTTACTGAAGGGGACTAATTGGCCCAGATATATATACTCATCGACATACTGTATATCTGACCCGTGTACCGCGACCCTTCGTTTTGCGCTACTAGTCATAATTTGAATTTTTTACCGATTCATTGCAAGTCCAACCTCAAGGGGTCGTCGATATGAACAACTTTTTTTTCTATGGGATCAAAGCTGACAACTTAAAAAAAAATGAAATTTCCCATAGATTTAAAAAAAAAATATGAAATTTCCAACCAATCCAAAATTTTAGTAATTTGAGGAGTCCAACACAATTTGCTATCTAACCAGAGGCCGTTTAATTTTGTATACGTCATAATTATTAAATATTGTTCACGTGACGCAGTGTCACATCTCCCGTCCAACTGGCTTCCCTGAAAATCAGCGTCATGGCATACCTGCCATGACAACACAGCTGAGGGAAACCATTTTGGTGGTATAATTTGTTAAATTGTTTTATATTTTGATTTTGTAATTGTTTATACACCAAATAAACATTTTTCATTTCATTTCATTTCAAATTTTTCACACGCTCACTATATGCGATCACGGTATCATCAAAGATGATGGAAGGTAATGATTCCCAACGAACTCTAGAGCGTAACTGATAGCTACCAATTAGTATCGCAGTTGTTTTACTAGGATTTACTTGAAGTCCATGTAATTTACTCCAGGCAGATATGGTTTGCAAGTCTAAATTAATTTTGGCTATAGCTGTGTCAAAATTATCAACTTGCGCTTGTGCATTGATCTGTAGATCGTCTGCATAAAGGTGGTAAGAAGACTGAAATTTTATAGTGATACAATTTATAAATAAAGAAAAGGGAAGAGGAGATAGCATGCCACCCTGTGGTACACCAGCAGAGGTCTTGCACCATGAAGAGAATTTATCTTCAATACGAACACGCTGCCGGCGACCAACCAGGTAAGATCGAAACCAATCAATCACTGTTAAAGATATGTTGAGCGTGTGCATCACGCCAAGCAGAACATCGAAATCAACAGTGTTAAAAGCATTACTGAAATCAACGAGCGTAAGAACTGTTAACTGTTAATTATCCATGCCCTGACGAAAGTCATCTGTGACCTTAACCAGAGCAGTAGTCGTACTATAGGACTATTCAAGTGTCCAGTGTACATGTAAGGGTGGTGGAAGCTGGGTAGGATACTTGATGGCCATTTCACTTTAGGTGGTTTGTACACGTTAGTCACTGTGAGATTATCGACTTTGATCGTGATTGTGAAGATTAAGTCTAGATCACCAACTTCTATCTGTTGGACACTATTTAGGCTTGACTTTTTGTAGATATCTATTCCATACTTGTGGTGGTGCACAGCTTTGACTAAGGAATACCCCGGTAATTGGCCTCTTCTTTCCAGATCTGTGTCATCTTTTGTGTGGGTTTCCTGAATGTTAACTACGTCAACGTTCATTTCATGCAGAAGCCTTTGCAAATAGTCGCTCTTGGCTGCACTTATGCCTTCTATATTAATTTGCATGATGCGAACTGATGGTCCAACATCTCTAGTCAAAGGGCCCTGGAAAAAGGCCTTTGGAAATAGAATTTTGTGTCATGTGTATATCGAATCTCTTATTGATTAGTTTATTCATAGAATGTTTATTTCGGCTAGTTTTGTTACTCTTTGGCACCGCCCAGGGGACACGTGCAGGGCTGTGGTGAGGTAGGTGATTCCTGCGGACGCGAATAACAGATGCCCCCTAGTACCAGTTGCCAGTTTTATGGATCTGACCGTAGGGGACGCATACATACCCAAAAAGGAATATCAAATTACTTGAAAACCTGTAACAATCCCGTCTCTGGCACTTCGAAATCCGGTGTCTACCAAAAAATCTGGCAAACCTCTCAATTTATTTGATGTTAAACAGAAACGTCTCCGACTGTGGCTACTATTGCCTATTCGGTGACTTGTCAAGAGAAAAGGGGTAAGAACAGGTCGGATATGCTAAATTTAAATGCAAAATAAAACGACTAAATATAAAAATATCACTTTATTGCGTCGTCTTACGTGCTTCGCAAACATTGTCAATGCGATATATGTATATGTACAACCATTGGCTGTCAGAGCCCCGTGTAGAGCTCGTGTGCGTATCGCAGCTTATTGTCTAGTGCGGGCGCGCCGGCGACACCACGCCGCCAGGACGCCGCTAGCGGCGACGCGGCGTCGCTCTCCGAAAGCAGCCATGCTCAGAACCAAGGAACTTGTACCTTTATTTAATTTGTTTCCGAAAACAGCGACTCACATTTACTATGAGAACTGTATTTCATGAGCCATTTAATTAGTTTTTTAATCGTTCAGCGAAAGTCAATATAAGCTCTTTGACCCTGATCATGTAGCCGCGCTGCCCGGTTATCTTCTACATCGTACTTATCACTATTTGGCACCAGATATAAAACAACCATAACTGGAAGGGACATACAACAAAACTCCGCGTTCCCGCGTAGTTACAACAACGTATGGCAGACTCGCGTGACCCACTAAATCTATCTAATAGCGTTATTTTTACAGCAAATCACAGCAATGTGGAGTCACCGCTGTCGAATCGAACACATGAATCTACGGCTACGAGTGAGGGATCAACAAGTAGTATAGCACCACAGGTCTCTCGGAAAGGCGCCGAGGTAGCGGCGCGGCGCGGCCGCGCCACGCCACGGCGCGATATCAACAGTGATATGAGTTTCACTAACAATATCACTATTACAATCTTATTGCTAATCGATACAATTTACCTATATACTAATAAAATATGGCAGTCTGTTTCGTTACCTACCGCACAATGCGACAACTTTGTACCTATACATTTACGACAGACTTACGTATGTTTATCATATTATATATCATACACATTCTAACAGATTATGGATCCAACTTCAATCAAAATGAGCTTCCAATTCGTCAATTCTTGCCCAAAACAAACCTGTATTAAGTCTATAAAAGTATTTGTGTTTTGTCTTAACTTTGGCAGTATTGTGAGAAACACTTGAGTGAGTCATCAACCACAAAAAACTGTGACGCCAGGACCCATCAAGTACCTATCTACAGCGAAGAGTCCCTACCCTAACAGTATTACTATTTTGTATATCTTAAAATATTTATAGGGAATGTGAATACATTAAAAAATATTCGAGGAACAAATAATTCGATAGAAATGTGCCAGTATCTCGATATCCAGAGATTGGCATTAAGTCCCATATTCCAATAGTATATTTTCGCAACCGACACATCATATGCAAAGTGAGATAGTAACTTCACAGATCGGCATGGAGAATTAGTAGCGCGGCAGCGGGTGCGGAGGGCGGAGCGTGCAGCGGAGCGAGCGGGGGCGCGCGCGGCGGGCGGCTGGCTCGGAACTGGGCCTGCACGGCGTCCCAGCGCGCGTCCCGCGACACGCCGCCGCCGCGGCGCCGCGCCGTCGTCGCGCCGCGCCCGCGCCGGCGACCTATGGTCCGCGGCGCAGGCGGCGCGGTCGGCGGCGGAGGCCCCGCACTACGCGTCGAAGCCGCTGCGGCAACCTCCTCGTCCTGCAAAACAAACGTCATCATAAGTTAAAAGAAAAGCGATCAACGGGATGAAAGAAAACATATATACGTATTTATCACGTCTTTTTCCCTTGCGGGGAAATCTTGCATAATCTAGGTCAGTGAGACCTTAAAGCCATTAGCATGTCTGTGAGCGAGTAGGTGGCAAACATAGATCAAAATGGTGATCGGTTACTAGCCGCATCGCCTGCTAACATGATTGATTCAAAAGGAAACATGACCCTATTCAGATTTCCGGTTCCAGTTTCCCATCTTTAATCCACTATCTTGCCAAGCGTCGCCTTCGGTCCTCTGTCGACTCCGTAAGAGACAAAGGGGTGATACCGCCATTCGTAAAAATTAAAGCTGGTGTTAAGTTTAAAAACAAGTTGATATACAAGTATTCTCACCGTAAATTCGGCAAAGAGTACATGAACAAGGCCGACCTGCTAGAAAATTTTGTCGATGATGGTATACATGCTGAGGTTGGCCTTGCGGCGCCAGCCGGGCGGCGTGTCGCGGCCGCGGCTGTCGTCGGAGTCGTCGTCGGCGGGCGCGGCCGGCTTCTCCAGCCGCTCGCCCGAGCCGGTCGCGGCCGCGACCGCGCGCTCGCCCGCGCGCTCGCCCGCGCGCCGCGACAAGCGACACGCCATCACAAATGCCGCTATCTATAAAAAAATTTTATTATTTATTGCAGCTTATGAAAATTAATAATAACGATTAGTAATCGGGATGCTGGCTCTCGTTCAGGTCCTGAGCCAGCCATCACCGTCTGCGCACAGCGGCTCGGATCAAGTGCAAGTCATCCAACGGTGCAACCGGCTGGATAACATATATTTATATGAATATGACCTATGACGCTGTGGTTGATTAGCTACGACTGGGCGGCGCTATCTGCTCGCACGGCTCTAACCATGACACGAGAAAAATAAGTGCTGATGTCTTCCGAAAGTAAGTACAGTATGACCATAAAGGTAAGGAGCCAGGCCCATGAGCAGTTAATCAGGACTTAGAACCTCCTCTGGTGTCGCAGGTGTCCATGGGCGACGGTGACCACTTTTCATCAGGTGGCTCGTCTGCTCGTTTGCCGACAAATATACAGAAAAAAATGTTTAGAGCGAATGGGCATTATCGATCCATACTTGCAATACCAATATGGCAATCGCATAATGGGATCCCTGAAAGAATCGCTAGTTCCATACTTGCAATATGGCAATCGCATAATGGGATCCCTGAAAGAATCGCTAGTTCCATACTTGCAATATGGCAATCGCATAATGGGATCCCTGAAAGAATCGCTAGTTCCATACTTGCAATATGGCAATCGCATAATGGGATCCCTGAAAGAATCGCTAGTTCCATACTTGCAATATGGCAATCGCATAATGGGATCCCTGAAAGAATCGCTAGTTCCATACTTGCAATATGGCAATCGCATAATGGGATCCCTGAAAGAATCGCTAGTTCCATACTTGCAATATGGCAATCGCATAATGGGATCCCTGAAAGAATCGCTAGTTCCATACTTGCAATATGGCAATCGCATAATGGGATCCCTGAAAGAATCGCTAGTTCCATACTTGCAATATGGCAATCGCATAATGGGATCCCTGAAAGAATCGCTAGTTCCATACTTGCAATATGGCAATCGCATAATGGGATCCCTGAAAGAATCGCTAGTTCCATACTTGCAATATGGCAATCGCATAATGGGATCCCTGAAAGAATCGCTAGTTCCATACTTGCAATATGGCAATCGCATAATGGGATCCCTGAAAGAATCGCTAGTTCCATACTTGCAATATGGCAATCGCATAATGGGATCCCTGAAAGAATCGCTAGTTCCATACTTGCAATATGGCAATCGCATAATGGGATCCCTGAAAGAATCGCTAGTTCCATACTTGCAATATGGCAATCGCATAATGGGATCCCTGAAAGAATCGCTAGTTCCATATTTCAAGGTTAGCAAAAGTCCAGTCAATACGCATTCAATCATGTGCTGTGGTGTGGTGCCATCGAAAATCAAAGATTTCAGTAGTTCCAACAAAAACCATAACCGCGAGGAGTTTAGTCTTAGGGATTACTTCCCTAACAATGAGTATGGAATGCACCGCGACGTTGACGTAGACGATATCATCATCCCACATGACGAGAACCACGTAAAAGCCGAGAATGACAAATTTGCAAGTACTAAGACTTGTAAAGCCACGGCCGTGCCCACGACGTGTGTGGAAACAACGGTAAATTTTTTTTAAACAATTTGTATTAGTTATTGAGTGCGTTTGACCCATAGAGATAATATAATCCTGTTTGACCTTTATCTTGCCTGATGGGAAGCAACGATGAGGTCTAGAGTGGTACGTCATTGTCCCGATAGTCATATCTGTGATAGGTCTTACGGCGGAGAGTCTCGATCAACAACTCAAGCGGCTCTCGCTTGGTGGCTGAATCAAGAGTCAGATATAGACGGCACGTACCTATACTGTAGTAAGTGTATTTTTTGTATGATATTTTGTTATATGTTAATTTCTAATCAATACCAAATTCTAAAAAAATAAAGTCTACAACTACTTGAAATTTTCGTAGGTATTCTCCGTTGGATGTCCAGGTCTTCTTCCGTCCTGGACATACTACACATAGATTTATCTCATCTATAGGTATTAATCATTCGAAGCAAGAATAAACATTTTATATACACATTTTATATACAAAAATAATATTTTTAGATTTAGCTAAATGTTCCTTGTGGCGTGTGGCATGACGCTACACTGACCTGCAACACCAGCCCCAGCATGGCGAAGGCGATGATGACGAACACGTTGTTGGGCGCCTTACGTTCCACCTCCTGTCAACCAAACAAACGTGTTACATGCTTTGACATTCACATCTTTGTGCAGATTATACGATTTCCAATCAGTGCGACTGCCAAACAATATAACTGGCGCTCACGATACACTAATACACTAATAGTACACTATATATCCAAATCTGTCCAGTTTAGATCATCATCATCATTTCGTGTAGGTGACACGGTCAATCGACCATGCACACCCTAGTGTCAGAGTTCTTCGGAACCGACTCTCGGCTTCTTACGTGGTTCCTTTAACGACTTTCAGATGGCAGCCGGGACCAACGGCTTAACATGCCTTCCGAAGCACAGAATCATCTTTATTATCGGACAATCAGGTGATTCAAGCCTGCAATGTCCTAACCAGACTGGAAACAACTAAACAAAGTATGCTTTCCATGGGAATCGAACCCACGACCCCCGGGTCTACAGGCAAACGCCTTAACCAGTGGACCACGGAGGCAGTTTAGATTGTAAGGTAGAATAAAATACTCATGTACGTATATATGCTTCTACATGTGAAGCTTACAATAAAACATTGTACTCCTTTTTTTTGGCAGTCGTGTAATGAGTGTTATCAGGGTAGAGACAGTTCAATATTGCACATCTTATCGGAGCAATTCCCAGAAATGTTATCAAAGTGATGTGAATAATATTTGCTTGAATACGATTATGATTAAACCTACGGATTACTCAGCAGTCGGCGGCCTAACCCTATGGAAATATCTTCGGCGCGTCGATTCCTTGAATCGTTCAGATGAAACTTTAAAACGACCACACTGGTGTCAGATTTTAACCAAAGGCATCCGACACAGCTTAACGACTGCCATCACTTGATGTCGACCGGAGCCAATGGTTCAGCAATCAAAAAACTTTTTAGAGATTTTAGCACATTGTTGTAGTCAGGAAGCCAAGTGGAAACCAAGGCCCTGGCTCCGACAGCGGAGAGAAGTAATGTCCGCCCGCGGCGCGGCCGATGCCGGCGGCGTTACCTCCAGCATGTCGAGCACGGGCTCGACCACGTCGCGGTAGTTGCGCACGGCCAGCAGCGCCGGCCTGACGTCCTCCATGAGCCGCATGCTCTTCCGCGCCAGCTCGGCGCGCGGGTCTCCGCGCCACCAGGCCGCCAGCGAGGCCGCCATCCACGCGCCGTACGCCACCTCGCTCAGCGCCAGCACCAACACGCCGCATGCGTACTGCAATCACAATCCACACATTACTGTTTCTACAGATCTTCATGCGTTTCTCTTGTCTGTTTTTCTGTCCTAGTTTCCTTTAGTCACAGGTTTGACACTTCATAAGGAGCGTTACTGATACTTATAGCTACTATTACTACGACAAATAAAACATGACTAAGTGTATGTTGTGTAACTAAAGCGTTGGGTAATAAATTCAAAAACGCTTTAGCCAGAGGAGAGTCACTAAACAATACTGGGAGAATAACCATATCGCGGAATAAGAGTTGGGTTGTCCGACATAATGTATTAGGTAATCGGTGGGCGGGCTTAAAGCAAAACAGGAATGAGAAACACACCAATCTTAGGCATTTCCTGTCAGGCTTTCTCCCCCGGTGCGCGGTGGCGGCGGCGGCCAGGTACACGAGCGAGGCCAGCCACAGGCCCGCCGCCAGCACGTAGCCCAGTGACACGTCGTACTGCGCCTCGCACAGGAAGCGGAACCACGTGTAGGTGCTGGGGTCCCAGGCCAGCCGCGCCGCCGTCGCCAGCAGCGCGCCGCTGTACATCTGCACGAACAACACACACTTTGGATTGAGGAAACTCTTTAGGCGAGTGATTTTTCGTAGGGGTAATTAAACTTGCGTATTCGCTTCATGCGTCACGCTAGTGTCGTTTTCACTTCTATCTCTCCCTGATTCTTTTTTATTTAAAGAATTAATAAATATCTTTGCACGTGGTAGTGCTCCGAACGTGAAATTCGGGTCTACCCACTACTGATGGTGCTAGTAGGTCGCCTCACAAGTAGGTATGCCACCCAAAGTGAGGACTCACTTAGGGTTTGTACCGAAGGAGTTAGATAGCACCTTTGAGCCGCAGGACAAGTGGATATTAGCATCATTAGACATATTTCAATTTCTTTATTTCATAACAAACATATGTTTGTGTTAAAATACAAAAACCGGCCAAGTGCGAGTCTGACTCGCGCACGAAGGGTTCCGTACCATACCATCTAAAATAAGTTTAAAATTATTAAATTTAATTATATGGTAACTAAAAAAGTATGCTATTCGCAATTTTTCCTATAACTGTGCTGTAAGACCTTGCTTCATATCAAATTGGGTGCGAGCCAGTTCCAATACAGTCTTGGCGGCGATAGCTGAGAGACAGGATTGTCCCTACTTGCGACACTGCATTAACAGGCACCTGCCATGCCGCCCTTTTGAAAGGCAATTATAAAAAAAAATATATGTACCTATATGTTGACATTTAAAATTTATTGTCATTTTTAATTGTGTGTTGTGTATGTGTATTTAATTGATTTTTTTTTTTGTGTATATGTAATAGTATTTAATTTATTCGAGCGACTGTAATTTATTATTTTGTATTGTATTATGGGTCAAAAAGTTACCCGAAATAAATGAATTTTAATTTTAATTTAATTAAATTTCAAGATTCTGAGTTTTTCTGGAAGTACCCTGTAGGTTTCGATTCCCTTGCGAATCTCGAAGATTTGCGGCATAAACGGCTGTATTGTTTGATTGCGTTGGCTTAGAAGTTTGATTTTATCACAGCTCCAAGGAACAGTAGACCTGAATATTTGATATGAATTTCAGCTTGATAGCTCCACGCGTTCCCAAGAAAAAAGGGACGGACAGACCGACAAGAAAGTGCTATAAGGGTTCCGTTTCTGCCTTTTTAGGTACGGAACCCTAAAAATATGGAAATGGGTTGTAAACTTGTAACATTATCTCTAACTACTAAGTATTTTAAAAGCATTTGGCCATAGAGACTCTTAAAATAATCAAGGTTCACCATCGTGTTTGGGGTCATTTGATTTGTCTTGGAAAGCACATTAGTGTAGATTCGATTACCTATATTAAAAGCTTGTCACCAAAATATATTTTTTGCAAAAAAAACTTCTTTTAAAGACATTCCTTTTGAAGAATTAATGTAGCCCAAAAAAAAGGACAGTTATGTATCGTTAAAACAATAGAATTCAGCAACCGAAAGCATTAAGTAGTACTTTTCGGATCCTTATCTCAGAGGAGAACAATGCCACGAGAGCGGATCTGCGATCTTATTTTACAGCAGGCGCTTTTGACATTTTTCCTTGACTTAATTATTAAAAGTTCGGAAGGGTTCTCTTATTAGTCCAGAAATCCAGATACCAACAATTTTTCATAGGTCCTAACGAAATAAAAGTTTCATTATATCAATTAAGTTTCTGCCAAACCTAAATCTAACCTTAAAAGATACCTACTTATTTATAGAAATTAAGTATACCTACAGGAACTTTAAGAAATTGTTCTTCATATTATGTTAATAGTTTATTTATAGTATAAGGAGTGCCTGCAGCCCATTTTGCTGTAATAGTCGTATTAATAATTGAAAACTGACAGTGAAAATTAACAAACGGTAAGACTTGATAGAGGCCATTTTAATTTAATTAGCCCGGTGCAAAGGTGAAACGATTGATCCCTATGTATCAGCGTTCATATTGAGAACTGCGAACAATTAACATCTATTTCAAAGCGAAACATAGATTCTTTGTTCGTTTTCTTTATTGAGATCGAAGTTCGCGTAGTTTGTAATACAAGACAAGGCTGATGATGATTATCAAATGAAAGTAATACATTGAAGGGTAGGTAATGGTTCAGCTGTGCAGGCATCAAAGAGACTCTGTTGTCACTCACATTCTCTACAGCGATAAGGTTTCCGCACAAAAGGTGAGTTGTGGAGATGCGTCACTGATAGCCGATACAGTATCGGAGGGCAAAGTCTCGGTGAAGTCATCCGAACAGGGTCAAGTCGAATGATGCGCATAACTGGCCTGCTCAAAGCGTGCGTTATGTATGACTATAATAATAGCTTTGTTGTGAGCGTGAGTCCCTAGTGTGTCCATAATGAATAATCAATAAAATTCGACAGGTACCTACTACAATTCCGCTACTAGGTAATTTTGCCTTCGCTTGAATTCATATCTGACTGAAATACGAGTAATCTCTCTGACATTTGAGCCTCAAGTCGGTGCTATTGTTTGGAAAGCAAAGCACACAATTACGTTTATTGGCAGGAATAAACTACTTATTTTTTGTCTGTCTCTACCGCGTCAGTCGTCAGTTCTTACTCATGCCATGAGAATTCCTCTAGCTAATAATCTTGTGTCATTGCAATGGAATGGGAAATAACTAGAATGAGCCCGTAGATTAGTTGGTCTTAAAAAATATCTTTAGCTCGCATTCGGCAGAGAGAGCGGTCTCGCCAACACAACTCGACGATCCCAAGTCTCGTTTATTCATTTTCTCTACCATTACGAGTAAGTAAGCTCAGTGCGTACAATGAACTAAACTGTCAAGTTTGAACCAGTAATACCCCATTTACTAACAGAACATGTCGTGTTTATATTTAATAAACGCCCACACTCGTAGTTTAGGTACTCTACTGAACTTTAATTATTTTTGTGGGTTTTGTGTAGTACAAATTGAATCATAACCTCGCTCTATTTCCCTCTTTTCATGTACCTCCATTCCTAGCGTTTATAGTTTATTGCAAGATCCGGCGTTTCCTTAAATTGCATTACATAATAGGTAGGAAAGTCGCAGTGGCGTAACTAAAACACCTAGGGCCCGGGGCAAACTCGTACGAATCTTTTCATCTCATCTATTCAAAAATCAAAGAACAGTTGCCCGAAACCAGGGTCTAAAATAAGTTTTTATTCCCAAGGGAATTAAAAGATTTTAAATTGCGAACACAAATAGGTATTGTTCCGAAAATATTCATGATCAAAAAGGTCGAATAAATTTTTAAATAGTAGCACGGGCTAGTTACATTTTTTAAAAAGAAAAATTAAAGAACGTATAAAATACTTCAATATTAAGGTTAACTTAGTTTAAGTACAGCTTTAATTTTGTTTGTCTCACAGAGGAAGATGAAAAGCAGAATGTGTCTTCTCGGGACTAACAATACTTTTGCTCGGGCAACATACTTTAACAATACTTTTGCTCGGGCAACATACTTTAACAATACTTTTGCTCGGGCAACATACTTTGAATCCCTCGCTTCACTCAGGAGGCTATTTTAAAATCCCTCGCTATGCTCGGGATTCTATTCTAGCCTCGTTCGTCTCACTCTGAATTTAAAATAATGCCCTCATCAAAAAGTATTATGTTAGCCCCTTGCGTCACAATCTACTATTAACTCCTGGCTGGGCTCCCTAGAACGTGGGGCCGGGGGCATTTTGCCAGCGCTGCCTAGTTACACCGCTAGAAAGAAGCATGCTGACGCTGACCCTGAAAATGTAGAAAAACAATAGTAAGGATCCGAAGAATGGCGGGCGGCGTAACTACGACGAGCCTCTGATTTGTGTATTGTGTTGTGCGCACCGGCGGACTCAATTATTTATAGCGCCAATTGTGTGGAACGGGGTCGCTGTCAAACTTGACCGGAGATAGAGTCACCATCCAACATGGCGTTTTTAAAAGGATGTATAGGACAGTAGAGTTTACATATATATTGCAGCTACTAGCTCCACGCTCCCGATCTATAAAAATAATGTAATCTATGCAGCGAATTATTATATAGTCCCTTCCCTAGATACTTATATTAATTCTGTGCCTAGATATCAAATGAATGGATCACTCCATAGCATACCCTTCGATTAAACGTAGTAATCTACATAGGCATCGGTAATGCAACTAAACTGCAATGTTATTGCAATAGGTAGTGAACTTGGGGTGTGAACCTGTAGTAGAGCGAATCATATATATTACATATCCTCCCTATCCTTCTTTGCTTAAGTAGGTATTTTAGATTTGATTCTTGTTGCTGCATGAAAAGTTCATGAACTCATGGAGAACCTAATCAGAGACGGTCAACTGAGCGCCTAAATTGGCGCGTTCGGGAGTCACTTTGATGGCTTCTCTTGTGTACAGCTCGCGACGCGACGGCTACTCATCACGCCTGTCGAACGAGCGCATTCCGGCTATAAGACGAGGCCGTTCACCCCATCCCGCCGAGACCGCCGGACGCAGTGCTGACTGTACGTGATTCATCTTCAATTGCACCCACACGCTAACAAGACACAGTTTTGACAACAACGCTCAAGCAATATGGTTTCGTCAGGATCAAAGCTAGCTTTTAATGGATTTTAAAATTTTTGTGAAAGAAAAGTAGAAGGAAATGTATCTGAATAGATTACCGGGGGAGCCATCTCAGCCCCACAGTTACAGAAATATAACGCAACTCAGTAGGTATTGACTTTGAGGTTGCACTGCACCATTTGATGAAAGGCGATGAACTGTCAGTCAACTAGGAAGAATAAACAGTCAGAACTAGAACAAGAAAGTAAAATTTTATTCTACGAATATGCATATTCACTCTTAGTTTAGAGATGAACAAAACTACTTTACTGAAGTGCTGTTTTAAAAGTGTCACCAAAATGAATAATAATTCCGTAACAAAATATATTTTTATCCATTCAAAAACAGCTCCCGTAGAGAAACAAAAGCTATAGAGAATTACACCATTTTAGTATATTAAATACACAAGAATGGTAGTGCCAAAAAATAAGGAACCCCGAATTGGTGTATGTAATGCAACATAAGTTGATCGATTATTTGACTTGTACACGGTGTCTGTGAGGTGGCTGACCCCAGCATGACTGGCATGAAGCACGAACGTCTGGTCACCCATGGGTTTAATTAAATTTAATGTCAGGTTAAGCCACAGGTACATACATATTCCTTTTAATAACAAGCACGTGTTAGAAAGAGCAGGACTCTATCATTTGCGAGTAATGGTTGTAGAATATAAAGTATATTTATATTCTCAATACGCGGTCGTGATTGTGTTCAAAGTTGAAAAAGAAACATACAACTGCAAGTGCAACTAAAAGTGCGCGTTTTATCACTGACTGGTGTCCAACGAATGCACACAAATGCACTGGTGCAACCTCTTACTTCTGATGAGACTTTTTTCAATCCTTTTCTTCACTTGACGCAAATGAGAAACCATGTCAATAACAATTTATACCTACATGCCAATGAAATTCTTTTCCTTGTTAATTAATAAAAACGATAAAACCTACACAAAGACTGATTTTATTACAACGTGTCGGAGAATGCAGAAATTACCATAATTTACTCACATCGAGTCATATAAGGCAATAAATCCATTGATATGATCTGTGCTAGAGTACGGCCGACCGTAAGCGGCGTTTAGCGTAATTCTAATGAGATACGCCTTATACGCGAGTAATGTAAGCAATTAAAAAGCTAATACATCTTAAACGGTCTTTGTATGTAATCCATACTTCCATACTAATATTATCTGTCTGTCTAATTTTCACACTTCAACCATAGAATCAATTTGGATGAAATTTGGTATGGTAGTAGTTTGATGCCCGGGGAAGGACATAGGGTACCTTTTATTCCAGGAAATTCTACTGTTCCCGAGGGATCGACATCAACGCGGGCGGAGGCGCGGTAAAAAGCTAGTGTAATAATAATAATGACTCGAGTGTAGGACCTGCTATATCTGTGTGTATTTCCATTTAAATGCGGTAATTCCAGATTTAGTGAAAATTCATGAATTCGCGAGTGTCTTTGTGTCGGCGGCTAAAATATTCCTATTGTGACGGCGCACAAAGGTCAAAGGTGTGTCAGAGGCTAGCCGCGCGGAGCCTGAGTGCCTTTCGTGCTGAGTGCCCTAAACTATTACCAAAGAGTCGTATCTCAATAAAATTGGGCGAGATAGTTTACTACGCGCCGGGGGTGGGGTGGAAGTATCGGGCCTCATGTCCGGGAAACTACTGGATTTTAAATGCCTAACTCATCGACCGCTACACTTAACTGTAATGGATATACCATTGAACGACGAAAAGCAGGTATACAATGCTTACAGCGTACACAAGGCGACAAAAGTTTGAACATGTTATGAATAAGTTCTTTTTTAAGAATTTACATAAATAAGTAATGAACATTGGAAGTAAAAAATAGAAAATATTACAGCTGCATCGCTTCCCGCCAATTTGCCGCATAGGCAGAGCGTATCATCTTCGACCATATAGGTATTTGATCGAAGCCTATCATCAATCAATAGGTACTAATAATAAATCTGTAAGGGTTGGTCATGGAGTAAGTTACTTTGTTTTCAGAAATATCGTGTTTATAAACTCTATACATGATACTGAAACTAAGTTGATGATTTATGATTTTTTCTGTATGTATGTATGTTTCTCCATAACTCTTAAATGAACTAACAGAAATTTTTGAAACTTGGTAGATAAACATCTACCAAGTTTCAAACATCTTGGTAGATAGGGTACATATTTTTTTTCTCCGGTTGTGATAAGACGTGGCCCCCATACAAATGTACGCAAACGGAGTCGCAGGACTTATTGTGTCAACGCACAGCCGAAACTTTAAAGTTTGTGTGGATTTTTTCTCATTTTTGCACTTAGCATAATAACATAAAATGTACGCGAACGAAGTCGCGGACACCGCTAGTACTAATAATAGATCTGTATATGTTCCTCCATAACTCTTTAACGAATTAACTGAATATTACGAAAGTTGGTAGATAAACATTGAGCCGTACAGGACTCAGGATAGACTACTTACATTTTTTCTTCAGTTATTAACGGCTTATGTTAATTTAGAAATGATAATGTACCCGATCGTAGTCGCGGGCACAGCTAGTAATAATATAAAGTCGTCAGCGATTGCGTGGGACAGCCCGTACGACGCCGGGGGCCGGCCGCACGCGAGCCCGCAATTTGAATATCAACAAGACTCGGCCCACCGCTTACCCCGGACATGCTACTCTGTACGCTAACCACCTACGTTCATTAGGTAGGCACTCGATCTTTCGCAAAATCGTAACAGTATATAGATTTACCTACCTTTCAATCCATTAAATAAATTAATGAAGTTAAAGATAAGGGATGAGCTGAAATTAAGAATACCTATGCCGGTAAAACGATATAGTGGTGTCAATCAACGTGACAAAAATATACGTGCAGTGGTAGAGGAGCGCCGCCATCTCCAGGCAGTGGAAGAAAGCGAAGAAGAAGATGGTTAATGCTGTTAAATCTACATGCTATGGTGATTAGTATTTGCATAGGTTAAGTAGGTACACTGTACACTATATATAGTTTTACACTTTAGTGTATTTCCTTTAAACTATATTTGTATCGACCTTTCAAGGTTTTATGTCCGGATGTCGGTCAGACACGCGTAGTTGATGCTTGTATCCTTTAGTCATCTGGTTAAATCAACATATTGTCCTATTCTAGTAATAAAATTATATGGTACAGTGAAATGCGCATAAACTATGAAATATCTTATATCAAAAAGTACTAGCAAAAATCGGAACTTTCTTCAACAAAACGCTGCAGTAGTAAAAACTGATGTAAAACTAATATGTATGAGTTACATGGACTCTGGCCGCGACTTATGCGGATTCCTATGCAAAGTGTTGCTGCGCGCGTACAATGAACGGTTCCGAGTATCGCCGCAGCCCGACCCGGCTGATTCTCAGAAGAAGCGTTAGGTGCTTGGGTGTGACCAACCGGTTTGCCGGAATACCGGCCCGGATGGTGAGGGGAAGTGCCACATCAATCAACCAAATGGGAATCATGTGGATAGAAGATGCGTGCCCTCCGCAAGTTTACGTGTTTTTAACCGACTTAAAAAAAAGGAGTAGGTTATTAATTCGGTTCATCATCATCATCATTACAGCCGCAAAAAGTCTATTGCTGGACGAGGGCCTCTCCCAAGGATTCTTCGTCCCATGGGAGGACATTGCCATAATCACCACTCACTACCCACGCATAACAGGCGGGCGAGCACAGTCTCTTTAGCTTCTTGTGCTTCCGACGCTGCTGCCTATCGCAAGCATTTTTATGCTGGGGAAGGTAAGGAATTTGTTGGATTTGGGAAGGTATTGGGATCTCTACTACTCACTCAGATGAATGGAGTAAAAGTAAGCAGTAGGTCGGGAGGCCGGGCGCGTACCCGATGCCGTACCTGCACCCACCGGACAGGTAGTTGAGGATGACACCCCCGACCACTAGTTCGGTTGTATTTTTGGATTTTTTAAATGTTGTAACTCCGTCATAAATGAACCGATTGCAAAATTCTTATTTTTTTTAAATATTTGCATCCAGATTGGTCCCATTTAAATTTCACCAAAATCGGTTCAGTAGTTTGTTCGAAGTTGTTTTTTTATAAGAAATATGATGTACATGCAATACAACAATACCACATTGTCAAAGAATGTATGGTATGATATGTTGCGTTCATGTGGCTGAGTATTGGGTGACGTTTCAAGTTCAATGCGACGCGGTTACTGGAACAACCGGCTTGGGCCACCAATGTCTATCTAGAGAAAATGCTAGACGCTAGACCATAAATGTTGGGATTGGGAGGCAAATGATATAAAACCCGCAGAAAGTTTCTAGGGAAGCTGCCTTACAATGGTAACATTTATTTATTTCCAACTTACAACCATTATTACAGGAATAACCTAATACAATGGTTTCGTGGGTCCCGATTCTTGGAAGCAGTGCTGGGCGTCACACGCGATGCGGCGCGGACCAGTAGAACCGGCTCGAGATGCGCGCATCGATCAAACATCGGCCATAATATCATCGCGCACGTGTAACGGGAACTCCGAACATCTGGCTGATAATCAGATTCACATGGCCAGCTGCTTACTAACTATAAATATAATTAAATAATATGTTTAACAGAATGGCATCCGTAACACTGATAATCTTGAAATTTGGTACGGAGGATCGTCTTATAGCAGAGATAAAGGAAAATTTGCAAAAGAAAAATCTACATAAATGAGTAAAAGTACGTCCACCAAAACGTCCCAAAACGTGAAATTATTTATCAAGTATCTCAGTCTTTCGTTTTCAATTATATTTTAAAATATTGTTAGGTTCTTCTTGAGCGTATACCTCGAAAGAAAAAGGAAAAGTTAGGTTAGCCAATTAAGCAGGTACTCATACGTTTTACCATTCGAGTTTCCATGCTACGATTCATTGACGGTATTTTAAATTAGGTACGTTTCCCGATTGAGAGTCTTCACAATAGTTTCAGCAGAAACGAAATTAAATATGTATTATTTATTAGTAGTTTTATTTGAACACTAGCTGTTGCCCGCGGCTCCGCCCGCGTTAGTGTCGATCCCTCGGTCCTTCCCCGGGCCTCAAACTACCTCCATACCAAATGTCATCCAAATTGGTTCAATGGTTGAAGCGTGAAAAGAAGACAGACAGAGTTACTTTCGCATTTATAATATTAGTATGGATTAGTATGGATAGGTATAATGATGTCGTATAACGATGATGAATTGACTTTGGATTTTAATTTTCCTATGTAACTTATTATTATATTATAATTATAATATATAAAGCTACACTACCACTGACTCACTGACTCACTCATTGACATGGTTGTTTGACCTGTTCCCGACATGGTGGAGTTTTGTGACGCATACCGTCGTATAGAGGGTGTACCAGTGAGTACCAGAAAAATCTGACATGTTGAGGATCGAAGAATCCTGGTGTAAGGGGTCAACTGCCTGCGAAAACGGTGAGGGATAGGGGGATGATTTTTTTGCCGAAATGTAAGGGGTTGTAAGCAATTTCAAGTGTCACTAATTTTTTTTTTTTAAATTCGAAATTCAAGATGGCCGCCATACAAGGCCAATTCCCGTCATTCTAAGCGAGCCCGAAGGGCGAGCCTGCGAGGCCGCAGGCCGAGCTTCGGGGCGAGGGCGAAGCCCGAGCCGACCGGGGTGTCGAGGGCGAAGCCCGAGGCACCCCCCTCCCCCTCCCCCCAAGGTGCTGCAGTGAGGCCGAAGGCCGAACTGCTGCACACGGGGGGCGCGAGGCCGCAGGCCGAGCTCCAAGGCGAGGGCGAAGCCCGAGCCGTCCAAGAGTAAGTCCAACCTCCCCCACCACCCCCCCAAGTGGGCTGCAGTGAGGCCGAAGGCCGAACTGCCGACCACTTGGGTCTGCGAGGCCGAAGGCCGAGCTCCAAGGCGAGGGCGAAGCCCGAGCCGTCCAAGAGTAAGTCCAACCTCCCCCACCACCCCCCCAAGTGGGCTGCAGTGAGGCCGCAGGCCGAACTGCCGACCACTTGGGTCTGCGAGGCCGAAGGCCGAGCTCCAAGGCGAGGGCGAAGCCCGAGCCGTTTTGTTGTGTCCCTCCCCCCCCCTCCCCCCTCAGTTTTAGTGGAATTTCAAACGACTGTCAATGTTAATACGGTTTCTTCAACCCCCACAAGTCACCTGACGCATCTACGACTGCAAACCTTACTGACCCCGCCCATACAGCCGCACGACCGCCTCGCGGGCTGCTCGCAGCCCGCGCCCCCACCCAAAACACTAGTTATAATATATAAAGCTACACTACCACTGACTCACTGACTCACTCATTGACATGGTTGTTTGACCTGTTCCCGGTATGGTGGAGTATTATTATGCATACCATCGTATAGTGGGTGCTCCAGTGAGTACCAGAAAAATCTGACATCTTGAGGATCGAAGAAACCTGGTGTAAGGGGTCAACTGCCTGCAGAAACGGTGGGGGTAAGGGGGTTGATTTTTTTGCCAAAATGTAGGGGGTTGTAAGCAATTTCAAGTGTCACTAATTTTTTTTTTTAAATTCGAAATTCAAGATGGCCGCCATACAAGGCCAATTCCCGTCATACTAAGCGAGCCCGAAGGGCGAGCCTGCGAGGCCGCAGGCCGAGCTTCGGGGCGAGGGCGAAGCCCGAGCCGACCGGGGTGTCGAGGGCGAAGCCCGAGGCACCCCCCTCCCCCTCCCCCCAAGGTGCTGCAGTGAGGCCGAAGGCCGAACTGCTGCACACGGGGGGCGCGAGGCCGCAGGCCGAGCTCCAAGGCGAGGGCGAAGCCCGAGCCGTCCAAGAGTAACTCCAACCTCCCCCACCACCCCCCCAAGTGGGCTGCAGTGAGGCCGAAGGCCGAACTGCCGACCACTTGGGTCTGCGAGGCCGAAGGCCGAGCTCCAAGGCGAGGGCGAAGCCCGAGCCGTCGAAGAGTTAGCCCAACCGCCCACCACCACCCCCCCAAGTGGGCTGCAGTGAGGCCACAGGCCGAACTGCTGACCACTTGGGTCTGCGAGGCCGAAGGCCGAGCTCCAAGGCGAGGGCGAAGCCCGAGCCGTTTTGAAGTGTCAAACTTCCCTCCTCCCCCCTCTGTTTTAGTGCAATTTCAAACGACTGTCAATCTTAATACGGCTTTTTCAACCCCCACAAGTCACCTGACGCATCTAAGACTGCAAACCTTACTGACCCCGCCCATACAGCCGCACGACCGCCTCGCGGGCTGCTCGCAGCCCGCGCCCCCACCCAAAACACTAGTTATAATATATAAAGCTACATTACCACTCACTCACTCACTCATTGACATGGTTGTTTGACCTGTTCCCGGTATGGTGGGGTGTTGTGACGCATACCATCGTATAGAGGGTGTTCCAGTGAGTACCAGAAAAATCTGACATGTTGAGGATCGAAGAATCCTGGTGTAAGGGGTCAACTGCCTGCAGAAACGGTGGGGGTTAGGGGGTTGATTTTTTTGCCAAAATGTAGGGGGTTGTAAGCAATTTGAAGTGTGACTAAAGTTTTTTTTTTTTTTTCAAAATTCAAGATGGCCGCCATACAAGGCCAATTCCCGTCATACTAAGCGAGCCCGAAGGGCGAGCCTGCGAGGCCGCAGGCCGAGCTTCGGGGCGAGGGCGAAGCCCGAGCCGACCGGGGTGTCGAGGGCGAAGCCCGAGGCACCCCCCTCCCCCTCCCCCCGAGGTGCTGCAGTGAGGCCGAAGGCCGAACTGCTGCACACGGGGGGCGCGAGGCCGCAGGCCGAGCTCCAAGGCGAGGGCGAAGCCCGAGCCGTCGGCACCCCCCTCCCCCTCCCCCCAAGGTGCTGCAGTGAGGCCGAAGGCCGAACTGCTGCACACGGGGGGCGCGAGGCCGCAGGCCGAGCTCCAAGGCGAGGGCGAAGCCCGAGCCGTCCAAGAGTAAGTCCAACCTCCCCCACCACCCCCCCAAGTGGGCTGCAGTGAGGCCGAAGGCCGAACTGCCGACCACTTGGGTCTGCGAGGCCGAAGGCCGAGCTCCAAGGCGAGGGCGAAGCCCGAGCCGTCCGAGAATAAGTCCAACCTCCCCCACCACCCCCCCAAGTGGGCTGCAGTGAGGCCGCAGGCCGAACTGCCGACCACTTGGGTATGCGAGGCCGAAGGCCGAGCTCCAAGGCGAGGGCGAAGCCCGAGCCGTCGAATTTTTAGCGCGACACCTCCCTCCACCCCCCAAGTGGGCTGCAGTGAGGCCGCAGGCCGAACTGCCGACCACTTGGGTCTGCGAGGCCGAAGGCCGAGCTCCAAGGCGAGGGCGAAGCCCGAGCCGTTTTAAAGTGTCACAACCCTCCCTCCCTCCTCAGTTTTAGTGCAATTTCAACTGACTGTCGATCTTAATACGGCTTTTTCAACCACCACAAGTCACCTGACGCATCGACGACTGCAAACCTTACTGACCCCACCCATACAGCCGCACGACCGCCTCGCGGGCTGCTCGCAGCCCGCGCCCCACGCGACATCTAGTTATAATATATAAAGCTACAATACCACTCACTGACTCACTCATTGACATGGTTGTTTGACCTGTTCCCGGTGTGGTGGAGTGTTATAATGCATACCGTCGTATAGAGGGTGTTCCAGTGAGTACCAGAAAAATCTGACATGTTGAGGATCGAAGAATCCTGGTGTAAGGGGTCAACTGCCTGCAGAAACGGTGGGGGTTAGGGGGATGATTTTTATGCCAAAATGTAGAGGGTTGTAAGCAATTTCAGATGTCACTAATTTTTTTTTTTTAAATTCGAAATTCAAGATGGCCGCCATACTAAGCGAGCCCGAAGGGCGAGCCCGCGAGGCCGCAGGCCGAGCTTCGGGGCGAGGGCGAAGCCCGAGCCGATCGGGGTGTCGAGGGCGAAGCCCGAGGCACCCCCCTCCCCCTCCCCCCAAGGTGCTGCAGTGAGGCCGAAGGCCGAACTGCTGCACACGGGGGGTGCGAGGCCGCAGGCCGAGCTCCAAGGCGAGGGCGAAGCCCGAGCCGTCAAAGAGTCAGCGCGACCCCCCCCACCACCCCCCCAAGTGGGCTGCAGTGAGGCCGAAGGCCGAACTGCCGACCACTTGGGTCTGCGAGGCCGAAGGCCGAGCTCCAAGGCGAGGGCGAAGCCCGAGCCGTCAAAGAGTGAGAACACCCTCCCACCAACCCCCCCAAGTGGGCTGCAGTGAGGCCGCAGGCCGAACTGCCGACCACTTGGGTCTGCGAGGCCGAAGGCTGAGCTCCAAGGCGAGGGCGAAGCCCGAGCCGTTTTGTTGTGTCCCTCCCCCCCCTCCCCCCTCAGTTTTAGTGGAATTTCAAACGACTGTCAATGTTAATACGGTTTCTTCAACCCCCACAAGTCACCTGACGCATCTACGACTGCAAACCTTACTGACCCCGCCCATACAGCCGCACGACCGCCTCGCGGGCTGCTCGCAGCCCGCGCCCTCACCCAAAACACTAGTTATAATTATTATAATATATAAAGCTACATTACCACTGACTGACTCACTGACATGGTTGTTTGACCTGTTCCCGGTATGGTGGAGTAATATAATGCATACCATCGTATAGTGGGTGTTCCAGTGAGTACCAGAAAAATCTGACATCTTGAGGATCGAAGAAACCTGGTGGATGAGGTGTACTGCCTGCAAAAACGGTAAGGGTTAGGGGGTTGATTTTTGTGCCAAAATGTAGGGGGTTGTAAGCAATTTCAAGTGTCGATAAAGTTTTTTTTTTTTTTTCAAAATTCAAGATGGCCGCCATACAAGACCAATTCCCGTCATACTAAGCGAGCCCGAAGGGCGAGCCTGCGAGGCCGCAGGCCGAGCTTCGGGGCGAGGGCGAAGCCCGAGCCGACCGGGGTGTCGAGGGCGAAGCCCGAGGCACCCCCCTCCCCCTCCCCCCAAGGTGCTGCAGTGAGGCCGAAGGCCGAACTGCTGCACACGGGGGGCGCGAGGCCGCAGGCCGAGCTCCAAGGCGAGGGCGAAGCCCGAGCCGTCCAAGAGTAAGTCCAACCTCCCCCACCACCCCCCCAAGTGGGCTGCAGTGAGGCCGAAGGCCGAACTGCCGACCACTTGGGTCTGCGAGGCCGAAGGCCGAGCTCCAAGGCGAGGGCGAAGCCCGAGCCGTCCGAGAATAAGTCCAACCTCCCCCACCACCCCCCCAAGTGGGCTGCAGTGAGGCCGCAGGCCGAACTGCCGACCACTTGGGTCTGCGAGGCCGAAGGCCGAGCTCCAAGGCGAGGGCGAAGCCCGAGCCGTTTTAAAGTGTCACAACCCTCCCTCCCTCCTCAGTTTTAGTGCAATTTCAACTGACTGTCGATCTTAATACGGCTTTTTCAACCACCACAAGTCACCTGACGCATCGACGACTGCAAACCTTACTGACCCCGCCCATACAGCCGCACGACCGCCTCGCGGGCTGCTCGCAGCCCGCGCCCCCACCCAAAACACTAGTTATAATTATAATATATAAAGCTACATTACCACTCACTGACTCACTCACTCATTGACATGGTTGTTTGACCTGTTCCCGACTTGGTGGAGTGAAATGACCCACACCATCGTATAGAGGGTGCTCCAGTGAGTACCAGAAAAATCTGACATCTTGAGGATCGAAGAAACCTGGTGGATGAGGTGTACTGCCTGCGAAAACGGTGGGGGTTAGGGGGTTGATTTTTTTGCCAAAATGTAGGGGGTTGTAAGCAATTTGAAGTGTGACTAAAGTTTTTTTTTTTTTTTCAAAATTCAAGATGGCCGCCATACAAGGCCAATTCCCGTCATACTAAGCGAGCCCGAAGGGCGAGCCTGCGAGGCCGCAGGCCGAGCTTCGGGGCGAGGGCGAAGCCCGAGCCGACCGGGGTGTCGAGGGCGAAGCCCGAGGCACCCCCCTCCCCCTCCCCCCAAGGTGCTGCAGTGAGGCCGAAGGCCGAACTGCTGCACACGGGGGGCGCGAGGCCGCAGGCCGAGCTCCAAGGCGAGGGCGTAGCCCGAGCCGATCGGGGTGTCGAGGGCGAAGCCCGAGGCACCCCCCTCCCCCCCCCCCAAGTGGGCTGCAGTGAGGCCGCAGGCCGAACTGCCGACCACTTGGGTTTGCGAGGCCGAAGGCCGAGCTGCAAGGCGAGGGCGAAGCCCGAGCCGTTTTAAAGTGTTACAACCCTCTCTCCCCCTTCTGTTTTAGTGGAATTTCAAACGACTGTCAATGTTAATACGGTTTCTTCAACCCCCACAAGTCACCTGACGCATCAACGACTGCAAACCTTACTGACCCCGCCCATACAGCCGCACGACCGCCTCGCGGGCTGCTCGCAGCCCGCGCACAGAGCGACATCTAGTTATATTATATATATATAAAGCTACAATACCACTCACTGACTGACTGACTCACTGACATGGTTGTTTGACCTGTTCCCGACATGGTGGAGTTTTGTGACGCATACCGTCGTATAGAGGGTGTTCCAGTGAGTACCAGAAAAATCTGACATGTTGAGGATCGAAGAATCCTGGTGTAAGGGGTCAACTGCCTGCGAAAACGGTGAGGGTTAGGGGGATGATTTTTTTGCCAAAATGTAAGGGGTTGTAAGCAATTTCAAGTGTCACTAATTTTTTTTTTTTAAATTCGAAATTCAAGATGGCCGCCATACAAGGCCAATTCCCGTCATACTAAGCGAGCCCGAAGGGCGAGCCTGCGAGGCCGCAGGCCGAGCTTCGGGGCGAGGGCGAAGCCCGAGCCGACCGGGGTGTCGAGGGCGAAGCCCGAGGCACCCCCCTCCCCCTCCCCCCAAGGTGCTGCAGTGAGGCCGAAGGCCGAACTGCTGCACACGGGGGGCGCGAGGCCGCAGGCCGAGCTCCAAGGCGAGGGCGAAGCCCGAGCCGTCCAAGAGTAAGTCCAACCTCCCCCACCACCCCCCCAAGTGGGCTGCAGTGAGGCCGAAGGCCGAACTGCCGACCACTTGGGTCTGCGAGGCCGAAGGCCGAGCTGCAAGGCGAGGGCGAAGCCCGAGCCGTCCGAGAGTAAGTCCAACCTCCCCCACCACCCCCCCAAGTGGGCTGCAGTGAGGCCGCAGGCCGAACTGCCGACCACTTGGGTCCGCGAGGCCGAAGGCCGAGCTCCAAGGCGAGGGCGAAGCCCGAGCCGTTTCAAAGTGTCACAACCATCCCTCCCCCCTCAGTTTCAGTGCAATTTCAACTGACTGTCAATCTTAATACGGTTCCTTCAACCACCACAAGTCACCTGACGCATCGAGCCGACCGGGGTGTCGAGGGCGAAGCCCGAGGCACCCCCCTCCCCCTCCCCCCGAGGTGCTGCAGTGAGGCCGAAGGCCGAACTGCTGCACACGGGGGGCGCGAGGCCGCAGGCCGAGCTCCAAGGCGAGGGCGGAGCCCGAGCCGTCGAAGACTTAGCGCGACCCCCCCCACCACCCCCCCAAGTGGGCTGCAGTGAGGCCGAAGGCCGAACTGCCGACCACTTGGGTCTGCGAGGCCGAAGGCCGAGCTCCAAGGCGAGGGCGAAGCCCGAGCCGTCCAAGAATAAGTCCAACCTCCCCCACCGCCCCCCTAAGTGGGCTGCAGTGAGGCCGCAGGCCGAACTGCCGACCACTTGGGTATGCGAGGCCGAAGGCCGAGCTCCAAGGTGAGGGCGAAGCCCGAGCCGTCGAATTTTTAGCGCGACACCTCCCTCTACCCCCCCAAGTGGGCTGCAGTGAGGCCGCAGGCCGAACTGCCGACCACTTGGGTCTGCGAGGCCGAAGGCCGAGCTCCAAGGCGAGGGCGAAGCCCGAGCCGTTTTAAAGTGTCACAACCCTCCCTCCCTCCTCAGTTTTAGTGCAATTTCAACTGACTGTCGATCTTAATACGGCTTTTTCAACCCCCACAAGTCACCTGACGCATCTACGACTGCAAACCTTACTGACCCCGCCCATACAGCCGCACGACCGCCTCGCGGGCTGCTCGCAGCCCGCGCCCCCACCCAAAACACTAGTCTATATTATATAAAGCTACACCTACCACTGACTGACTCACTGACTGATTGACATAGTTGTTCTCCCACTTCGCGACTGGAAGGGGTGATGATGCCTGGTGGACTGGATGTGGAATTTTTGTCTCACCAGGGGAAAAATCCGAAAAGTTGAAGATCACGGAAACCGAGGTGGAAGGGGGTACGGCCTGCGAAAACTATAAGAGTTAGGGGTTTGCCCCCATAGTGACTTTTGTAGGGGGTCACGGTCAAATTCTCGAGCCGGTATTTTTTTTTTAATTTTCTCGAAAAACAAAATGGCCGCCATACAAATCGGGCCCCCGAGTGTCTTTAGCCGAGTCTGAGGCCGAAGGCCGAAGACTTGGGTGCCCGCGAGCCCGAAGGGCGAGCTGCGTAGCGAGGCCGAAGGCCGAGCCCCTCGGAAAATCACCCCCCCCACCCCCCCCCTCCCCCCAAGTCACTAGCCCGAAGGGCTTTGCGAGCCCGCAGGGCGAGCAAACGCGAGGCCGAAGGCCGAGCTGCGTGGCGAGGCCGCAGGCCGAGCCAAATTTGCTCATCCCACCCCCCCCTTTTCCCCCCACGACCCCCCGAGTATCTCTCGCGAGCCCGCAGGGCGAGCGAAAGCGAGGCCGGAGGCCGAGCTGCGTTTAAATCGACATCCGACGGGCGAGGGCGAAGCCCGAGCCCTTCGGATGACCCCCCGTAGGGGGGGGCCCCCAAAGGGGGCGGCAGTGAGGCCGAAGGCCGAACTGCCGGCCACTGGGGGCCGCGAGCCCGAAGGGCTCGCAGAGTGGCGAGGCCGCAGGCCGAGCCAATTGGTCGATCCCTTCCTCACATCGGAAGGGCGAGGGCGAAGCCCGAGCCCTTCAGATGACCCCCCCTAGGGGGGGGCCCCCAAAGGGGGCGGCAGTGAGGCCGAAGGCCGAACTGCCGGCCACTGGGGGCCGCGAGCCCGAAGGGCTCGCAGAGTGGCGAGGCCGCAGGCCGAGCGAAAGTTTCAATCCCTTCCTCCTTAACCCACTCCCCCCCTTAATTGCCCCCAATTCTCAACTTTATCCGATTTGACTCAAAATCGAAATCTGGGACACCCTCACCGCCCCCAACTCGAATCTGCACTCCTTTTTTGGATCCAAGATGGCGGCGAAATTTTTTTTTTTAATTTTTTCAACTTTATCGGATTTGACTGAAATTTTGGATTTGGGGGTATATGACCCCGCCCGACTCGAATCTGGATGTCATTTTGGAATCCAAGATGGCCGCCCACTCCTTTTCCTACTATTTCCGAATTTCATAACTTTTTAACTTTTAGTCAAACTGAATGAATTTATTCGTCATAGAGCTCAAACGCGAGCCTCGCGGGCTGCTTGCAGCCCGCGCACAGAGCGACATCTAGTATTATAATATAAAGCTACACCTACCACTGACTCACTGACTCACTGATTGACATAGTTGTTCTCCCACTTCGAGACTGAAAGGGGTGATGGTGCCTGGTGGACTGGATGTGGAATTTTTGTCTCACCAGGGGAAAAATCCGAAAAGTTGAAGATCACGGAAACCGAGGTGGAAGGGGGTACGGCCTGCGAAAACTATAAGAGTTAGGGGTTTGCCCCCATAGTGACTTTTGTAGGGGGTCACGGTCAAATTCTCGAGCCGGTATTTTTTTTTTAATTTTCTCGAAAAACAAAATGGCCGCCATACAAATCGGGCCCCCGAGTGTCTACAACCGAGTCTGAGGCCGAAGGCCGAAGACTTGGGTGCCCGCGAGCCCGAAGGGCGAGCTGCGTAGCGAGGCCGAAGGCCGAGCCCCTCGGAAAATCACCCCCCCCACCCCCCCCTCCCCCCAAGTCACTAGCCCGAAGGGCTTTGCGAGCCCGCAGGGCGAGCAAACGCGAGGCCGAAGGCCGAGCTGCGTGGCGAGGCCGCAGGCCGAGCCAAATTTGCTCATCCCACCCCCCCCTTTTCCCCCCACGACCCCCCGAGTAACTCTCGCGAGCCCGCAGGGCGAGCGAAAGCGAGGCCGGAGGCCGAGCTGCGTTTAAATCGACATCCGACGGGCGAGGGCGAAGCCCGAGCCCTTCGGATGACCCCCCGTAGGGGGGGGCCCCCAAAGGGGGCGGCAGTGAGGCCGAAGGCCGAACTGCCGGCCACTGGGGGCCGCGAGCCCGAAGGGCTCGCAGAGTGGCGAGGCCGCAGGCCGAGCCAATTGGTCGATCCCTTCCTTGCATCGGAAGGGCGAGGGCGAAGCCCGAGCCCTTCGGATGACCCCCCCTAGGGGGGGGCCCCCAAAGGGGGCGGCAGTGAGGCCGAAGGCCGAACTGCCGGCCACTGGGGGCCGCGAGCCCGAAGGGCTCGCAGAGTGGCGAGGCCGCAGGCCGAGCGAAAGTTTCAATCCCTTCCTCCTTTACCCACCCCCCCCCCTAAATTGCCCCCAATTCTCAACTTTACCCGATTTGACTCAAAATCGAAATCTGGCATGCCCTCACCGCCCCCAACTCGAATCTTCACTCCTTTTTTGGATCCAAGATGGCGGCGAAATTTTTTTTTTTAATTTTCTCATCTTAT
Source organism: Elegia similella (assembly GCA_947532085.1). NCBI lineage: Eukaryota > Metazoa > Arthropoda > Insecta > Lepidoptera > Pyralidae > Elegia > Elegia similella. The sequence continues at coordinate 398,746 of OX383936.1, forward strand.
CGGATTTGACTGAAATTTTGGATTTGGGGGTTTCGGGCCCCGCCCGACTCGAATCTGAATGTCATTTTGGAATCCAAGATGGCCGCCCACTCCTTTTCCTACTTATTTCCAAGTTCTCAACTTTTTTTACTTTTAGCCAAACTGAATGAATTTATTCGTCATAGAGCTCAAACGCGAGCCTCGCGGGCTGCTTGCAGCCCGCGCACAGAGCGACATCTAGTTATAATATATAAAGCTACACTACCACTGACTGACTCACTCACTGACTGACATGGTTGTTTGACCTGTTCCCGACTGTATGGGGTTTTGACTTTGGTGTCGTCGTATAGAGGGTGCTCCAGTGAGTACCAGAAAAATCTGACATCTCGAGGATCGAAGAAACCTGGTGGATGAGGTGTACTGCCTGCGAAAACGGTGGGGGTTAGGGGGTTGATTTTTTTGCCAAAATGTAAGGGGTTGTAAGCAATTTGAAGTGTGACTAAACTTTTTTTTTTTTTTTCAAAATTCAAGATGGCCGCCATACAAGGCCAATTCCCGTCATACTAAGCGAGCCCGAAGGGCGAGCCTGCGAGGCCGCAGGCCGAGCTTCGGGGCGAGGGCGAAGCCCGAGCCGGACGGGGTGTCGAGGGCGAAGCCCGAGGCACCCCCCTCCCCCTCCCCCCAAGGTGCTGCAGTGAGGCCGAAGGCCGAACTGCTGCACACGGGGGGCGCGAGGCCGCAGGCCGAGCTCCAAGGCGAGGGCGAAGCCCGAGCCGCCGAAGACTTAGCGCGACCCCCCCCACCACCCCCCCAAGTGGGCTGCAGTGAGGCCGAAGGCCGAACTGCCGACCACTTGGGTCTGCGAGGCCGAAGGCCGAGCTCCAAGGCGAGGGCGAAGCCCGAGCCGTTTTGAACTGTCAAACTTCCCCCCTCCCCCTCTGTTTTAGTGGAATTTCGACTGACTGTCAATCTTATTACGGCTTTTTCAACCCCCACAAGTCACCTGACGCATCTAAGACTGCAAACCTTACTGACCCCGCCCATACAGCCGCACGACCGCCTCGCGGGCTGCTCGCAGCCCGCGCCCCCACCCAAAACACTAGTCTATATTATATAAAGCTACACCTACCACTCACTGACTCACTGACTGATTGACATAGTTGTTCTCCCACTTCGAGACTGAAAGGGGTGATGGTGCCTGGTGGACTGGATGTGGAATTTTTGTCTCACCAGGGGAAAAATCCGAAAAGTTGAAGATCACGGAAACCGAGGTGGAAGGGGGTACGGCCTGCGAAAACTATCAGAGTTAGGGGTTTGCCCCCATAGTGACTTTTGTAGGGGGTCACGGTCAAATTCTCGAGCCGGTATTTTTTTTTTAATTTTCTCGAAAAACAAAATGGCCGCCATACAAATCGGGCCCCCGAGTGTCTACAACCGAGTCTGAGGCCGAAGGCCGAAGACTTGGGTGCCCGCGAGCCCGAAGGGCGAGCTGCGTAGCGAGGCCGAAGGCCGAGCCCCTCGGAAAATCACCCCCCCCACCCCCCCCTCCCCCCAAGTCACTAGCCCGCAGGGCTTTGCGAGCCCGCAGGGCGAGTAAACGCGAGGCCGAAGGCCGAGCTGCGTGGCGAGGCCGCAGGCCGAGCCAAATTTGCTCATCCCACCCCCCCCTTTTCCCCCCACGACCCCCCGAGTAACTCTCGCGAGCCCGCAGGGCGAGCGAAAGCGAGGCCGGAGGCCGAGCTGCGTTTAAATCGACATCCGACGGGCGAGGGCGAAGCCCGACCCCTTCGGATGACCCCCCGTAGGGGGGGGCCCCCAAAGGGGGCGGCAGTGAGGCCGAAGGCCGAACTGCCGGCCACTGGGGGCCGCGAGCCCGAAGGGCTCGCAGAGTGGCGAGGCCGCAGGCCGAGCCAATTGGTCGATCCCTTCCTCACATCGGAAGGGCGAGGGCGAAGCCCGAGCCCTTCGGATGACCCCCCCTAGGGGGGGGCCCCCAAAGGGGGCGGCAGTGAGGCCGAAGGCCGAACTGCCGGCCACTGGGGGCCGCGAGCCCGAAGGGCTCGCAGAGTGGCGAGGCCGCAGGCCGAGCGAAAGTCTCAATCCCTTCCTCCTTAACCCACCCCCCCCTAAATTGCCCCCAATTCTCAACTTTACCCGATTTGACTCAAAATCGATATCTGGCATGCCCTCACCGCCCCCAACTCGAATCTGCACTCCTTTTTTGGATCCAAGATGGCGGCGAAATTTTTTTTTTTAATTTTCTCATCTTATCGGATTTGACTGAAATTTTGGATTTGGGGGTATATGACCCCGCCCGACTCGAATCTGGATGTCATTTTGGAATCCAAGATGGCCGCCCACTCCTTTTCCTACTTATTTCCAAATTCCTAACTTTTTGATCTTTCTGCTCAACTGAATGAATTTATTCGTCATAGAGCTCAAACGCGAGCCTCGCGGGCTGCTTGCAGCCCGCGCACAGAGCGACATCTAGTTATAATATATAAAGCTACACTACCACTGACTCACTGACTCACTCATTGACATGGTTGTTTGACCTGTTCCCGACTGTATGGGGTTGTGACTTTGGTGTCGTCGTATAGAGGGTGTTCCAGTGAGTACCAGAAAAATCTGACATCTCGAGGATCGAAGAAACCTGGTGGATGAGGTGTACTGCCTGCGAAAACGGTGGGGGTTAGGGGGTTGATTTTTTTGCCAAAATGTAGGGGGTTGTAAGCAATTTGAAGTGTGACTAAACTTTTTTTTTTTTTTTCAAAATTCAAGATGGCCGCCATACAAGGCCAATTCCCGTCATACTAAGCGAGCCCGAAGGGCGAGCCCGCGAGGCCGCAGGCCGAGCTTCGGGGCGAGGGCGAAGCCCGAGCCGATCGGGGTGTCGAGGGCGAAGCCCGAGGCACCCCTCTCCCCCTCCCCCCAAGGTGCTGCAGTGAGGCCGAAGGCCGAACTGCTGCACACGGGGGGTGCGAGGCCGCAGGCCGAGCTCCAAGGCGAGGGCGAAGCCCGAGCCGGACGGGGTGTCGAGGGCGAAGCCCGAGGCACCCCCTCCCCCTCCCCCCAAGGTGCTGCAGTGAGGCCGAAGGCCGAACTGCTGCACACGGGGGGCGCGAGGCCGCAGGCCGAGCTCCAAGGCGAGGGCGAAGCCCGAGCCGCCGAAGACTTAGCGCGACCCCCCCCACCACCCCCCCAAGTGGGCTGCAGTGAGGCCGAAGGCCGAACTGCCGACCACTTGGGTCTGCGAGGCCGAAGGCCGAGCTCCAAGGCGAGGGCGAAGCCCGAGCCGTTTTGAACTGTCAAACTTCCCCCCTCCCCCTCTGTTTTAGTGGAATTTCGACTGACTGTCAATCTTAATACGGTTCCTTCAACCACCACAAGTCACCTGACGCATCTAAGACTGCAAACCTTACCGACCCTGCCCATACAGCTGCACGACCGCCTCGCGGGCTGCTCGCAGCCCGCGCCCCCACCCAAAACACTAGTTATTATAATATATAAAGCTACACTACCACTGACTCACTGACTCACTCATTGACATGGTTGTTTGACCTGTTCCCGACTTGGTGGAGTGAAATGACCCACACCATCGTATAGAGGGTGCTCCAGTGAGTACCAGAAAAATCTGACATCTTGAGGATCGAAGAATCCTGGTGTAAGGGGTCAACTGCCTGCAGAAACGGTGGGGGTTAGGGGGTTGATTTTTTTGCCAAAATGTAGGGGGTCTTAAGCAATTTGAAGTGTGACTAAAGTTTTTTTTTTTTTTTTTAAATTCAAGATGGCCGCCATACAAGGCCAATTCCCGTCATACTAAGCGAGCCCGAAGGGCGAGCCTGCGAGGCCGCAGGCCGAGCTTCGGGGCGAGGGCGAAGCCCGAGCCGATCGGGGTGTCGAGGGCGAAGCCCGAGGCACCCCCCTCCCCCTCCCCCCGAGGTGCTGCAGTGAGGCCGAAGGCCGAACTGCTGCACACGGGGGGCGCGAGGCCGCAGGCCGAGCTCCAAGGCGAGGGCGGAGCCCGAGCCGTCGAAGACTTAGCGCGACCCCCCCCACCACCCCCCAAGTGGGCTGCAGTGAGGCCGAAGGCCGAACTGCCGACCACTTGGGTCTGCGAGGCCGAAGGCCGAGCTCCAAGGCGAGGGCGAAGCCCGAGCCGTCCAAGAGTTAGTCCAACCTCCCCCACCACCCCCCCAAGTGGGCTGCAGTGAGGCCGCAGGCCGAACTGCCGACCACTTGGGTCTGCGAGGCCGAAGGCCGAGCTCCAAGGCGAGGGCGAAGCCCGAGCCGTTTTAAAGTGTCACAACCCTCCCTCCCCCCTCAGTTTTAGTGCAATTTCAACTGACTGTCGATCTTAATACGGCTTTTTCAACCACCACAAGTCACCTGACGCATCTAAGACTGCAAACCTTACTGACCCCGCCCATACAGCCGCACGACCGCCTCGCGGGCTGCTCGCAGCCCGCGCCCCCACCCAAAACACTAGTTATAATATATAAAGCTACAATACCACTCACTGACTCACTCATTGACATGGTTGTTTGACCTGTTCCCGGTATCGTGGGGTGTTGTGACGCATACCATCGTATAGAGGGTGTTCCAGTGAGTACCAGAAAAATCTGACATCTCGAGGATCGAAGAAACCTGGTGTAAGGGGTCAACTGCCTGCAGAAACGGTGGGGGTTAGGGGGTTGATTTTTTTGCCAAAATGTAGGGGGTTGTAAGCAATTTGAAGTGTGACTAAAGTTTTTTTTTTTTTTCAAAATTCAAGATGGCCGCCATACAAGGCCAATTCCCGTCATACTAAGCGAGCCCGAAGGGCGAGCCTGCGAGGCCGCAGGCCGAGCTTCGGGGCGAGGGCGAAGCCCGAGCCGACCGGGGTGTCGAGGGCGAAGCCCGAGGCACCCCCCTCCCCCTCCCCCCAAGGTGCTGCAGTGAGGCCGAAGGCCGAACTGCTGCACACGGGGGGCGCGAGGCCGCAGGCCGAGCTCCAAGGCGAGGGCGAAGCCCGAGCCGTCCAAGAGTAAGTCCAACCTCCCCCACCACCCCCCCAAGTGGGCTGCAGTGAGGCCGAAGGCCGAACTGCCGACCACTTGGGTATGCGAGGCCGAAGGCCGAGCTGCAAGGCGAGGGCGAAGCCCGAGCCGTCCGAGAGTAAGTCCAACCTCCCCCACCACCCCCCAAGTGGGCTGCAGTGAGGCCGCAGGCCGAACTGCCGACCACTTGGGTCTGCGAGGCCGAAGGCCGAGCTCCAAGGCGAGGGCGAAGCCCGAGCCGTTTTAAAGTGTCACAACCATCCCTTCCCCCTCAGTTTTAGTGCAATTTCAACTGACTGTCAATCTTAATACGGTTCCTTCAACCACCACAAGTCACCTGACGCATCTAAGACTGCAAACCTTACTGAACCCGCCCATACAGCCGCACGACCGCCTCGCGGGCTGCTCGCAGCCCGCGCCCCCACCCAAAACACTAGTCTATATTATATAAAGCTACACCTACCACTGACTGACTCACTGACTGATTGACATAGTTGTTCTCCCACTTCGCGACTGGAAGGGGTGATGATGCCTGGTGGACTGGATGTGGAATTTTTGTCTCACCAGGGGAAAAATCCGAAAAGTTGAAGATCACGGAAACCGAGGTGGAAGGGGGTACGGCCTGCGAAAACTATAAGAGTTAGGGGTTTGCCCCCATAGTGACTTTTGTAGGGGGTCACGGTCAAATTCTCGAGCCGGTATTTTTTTTTTAATTTTCTCGAAAAACAAAATGGCCGCCATACAAATCGGGCCCCCGAGTGTCTTTAGCCGAGTCTGAGGCCGAAGGCCGAAGACTTGGGTGCCCGCGAGCCCGAAGGGCGAGCTGCGTAGCGAGGCCGAAGGCCGAGCCCCTCGGAAAATCACCCCCCCCACCCCCCCCCTCCCCCCAAGTCACTAGCCCGAAGGGCTTTGCGAGCCCGCAGGGCGAGCAAACGCGAGGCCGAAGGCCGAGCTGCGTGGCGAGGCCGCAGGCCGAGCCAAATTTGCTCATCCCACCCCCCCCTTTTCCCCCCACGACCCCCCGAGTATCTCTCGCGAGCCCGCAGGGCGAGCGAAAGCGAGGCCGGAGGCCGAGCTGCGTTTAAATCGACATCCGACGGGCGAGGGCGAAGCCCGAGCCCTTCGGATGACCCCCCGTAGGGGGGGGGCCCCCAAAGGGGGCGGCAGTGAGGCCGAAGGCCGAACTGCCGGCCACTGGGGGCCGCGAGCCCGAAGGGCTCGCAGAGTGGCGAGGCCGCAGGCCGAGCCAATTGGTCGATCCCTTCCTCACATCGGAAGGGCGAGGGCGAAGCCCGAGCCCTTCAGATGACCCCCCCTAGGGGGGGGCCCCCAAAGGGGGCGGCAGTGAGGCCGAAGGCCGAACTGCCGGCCACTGGGGGCCGCGAGCCCGAAGGGCTCGCAGAGTGGCGAGGCCGCAGGCCGAGCGAAAGTTTCAATCCCTTCCTCCTTAACCCACTCCCCCCCTTAATTGCCCCCAATTCTCAACTTTATCCGATTTGACTCAAAATCGAAATCTGGGACACCCTCACCGCCCCCAACTCGAATCTGCACTCCTTTTTTGGATCCAAGATGGCGGCGAAATTTTTTTTTTTAATTTTTTCAACTTTATCGGATTTGACTGAAATTTTGGATTTGGGGGTATATGACCCCGCCCGACTCGAATCTGGATGTCATTTTGGAATCCAAGATGGCCGCCCACTCCTTTTCCTACTATTTCCGAATTTCATAACTTTTTAACTTTTAGTCAAACTGAATGAATTTATTCGTCATAGAGCTCAAACGCGAGCCTCGCGGGCTGCTTGCAGCCCGCGCACAGAGCGACATCTAGTATTATAATATAAAGCTACACCTACCACTGACTCACTGACTCACTGATTGACATAGTTGTTCTCCCACTTCGAGACTGAAAGGGGTGATGGTGCCTGGTGGACTGGATGTGGAATTTTTGTCTCACCAGGGGAAAAATCCGAAAAGTTGAAGATCACGGAAACCGAGGTGGAAGGGGGTACGGCCTGCGAAAACTATAAGAGTTAGGGGTTTGCCCCCATAGTGACTTTTGTAGGGGGTCACGGTCAAATTCTCGAGCCGGTATTTTTTTTTTAATTTTCTCGAAAAACAAAATGGCCGCCATACAAATCGGGCCCCCGAGTGTCTACAACCGAGTCTGAGGCCGAAGGCCGAAGACTTGGGTGCCCGCGAGCCCGAAGGGCGAGCTGCGTAGCGAGGCCGAAGGCCGAGCCCCTCGGAAAATCACCCCCCCCACCCCCCCCCTCCCCCCAAGTCACTAGCCCGAAGGGCTTTGCGAGCCCGCAGGGCGAGCAAACGCGAGGCCGAAGGCCGAGCTGCGTGGCGAGGCCGCAGGCCGAGCCAAATTTGCTCATCCCACCCCCCCCTTTTCCCCCCACGACCCCCCGAGTAACTCTCGCGAGCCCGCAGGGCGAGCGAAAGCGAGGCCGGAGGCCGAGCTGCGTTTAAATCGACATCCGACGGGCGAGGGCGAAGCCCGAGCCCTTCGGATGACCCCCCGTAGGGGGGGGCCCCCAAAGGGGGCGGCAGTGAGGCCGAAGGCCGAACTGCCGGCCACTGGGGGCCGCGAGCCCGAAGGGCTCGCAGAGTGGCGAGGCCGCAGGCCGAGCCAATTGGTCGATCCCTTCCTTGCATCGGAAGGGCGAGGGCGAAGCCCGAGCCCTTCGGATGACCCCCCCTAGGGGGGGGCCCCCAAAGGGGGCGGCAGTGAGGCCGAAGGCCGAACTGCCGGCCACTGGGGGCCGCGAGCCCGAAGGGCTCGCAGAGTGGCGAGGCCGCAGGCCGAGCGAAAGTTTCAATCCCTTCCTCCTTTACCCACCCCCCCCCTAAATTGCCCCCAATTCTCAACTTTACCCGATTTGACTCAAAATCGAAATCTGGCATGCCCTCACCGCCCCCAACTCGAATCTTCACTCCTTTTTTGGATCCAAGATGGCGGCGAAATTTTTTTTTTTTAATTTTCTCATCTTATCGGATTTGACTGAAATTTTGGATTTGGGGGTTTCGGGCCCCGCCCGACTCGAATCTGAATGTCATTTTGGAATCCAAGATGGCCGCCCACTCCTTTTCCTACTTATTTCCAAGTTCTCAACTTTTTTTACTTTTAGCCAAACTGAATGAATTTATTCGTCATAGAGCTCAAACGCGAGCCTCGCGGGCTGCTTGCAGCCCGCGCACAGAGCGACATCTAGTCTATATTATATAAAGCTACACCTACCACTGACTGACTGACTGACTGATTGACATAGTTGTTCTCCCACTTCGAGACTGAAAACCGTAATGATGCTTGGTGGACTGGATGTGGAATTTTTGTCTCACCAGGGGAAAAATCCGAAAAGTTGAAGATCACGGAAACCGAGGTGGAAGGGGGTACGGCCTGCGAAAACTATAAGAGTTAGGGGTTTGCCCCCATAGTGACTTTTGTAGGGGGTCACGGTCAAATTCTCGAGCCGGTATTTTTTTTTTAATTTTCTCGAAAAACAAAATGGCCGCCATACAAATCGGGCCCCCGAGTGTCTACAACCGAGTCTGAGGCCGAAGGCCGAAGACTTGGGTGCCCGCGAGCCCGAAGGGCGAGCTGCGTAGCGAGGCCGAAGGCCGAGCCCCTCGGAAAATCACCCCCCCCACCCCCCCCTCCCCCCAAGTCACTAGCCCGAAGGGCTTTGCGAGCCCGCAGGGCGAGCAAACGCGAGGCCGTAGGCCGAGCTTCGTGGCGAGGCCGCAGGCCGAGCCAAATTTGCTCATCCCACCCCCCCTTTTTCCCCCCACGACCCCCCAAGTAACTCTCGCGAGCCCGCAGGGCGAGCGAAAGCGAGGCCGGAGGCCGAGCTGCGTTTAAATCGACATCCGACGGGCGAGGGCGAAGCCCGAGCCCTTCGGATGACCCCCCGTAGGGGGGGGCCCCCAAAGGGGGCGGCAGTGAGGCCGAAGGCCGAACTGCCGGCCACTGGGGGCCGCGAGCCCGAAGGGCTCGCAGAGTGGCGAGGCCGCAGGCCGAGCCAATTGGTCGATCCCTTCCTTACATCGGAAGGGCGAGGGCGAAGCCCGAGCCCTTCGGATGACCCCCCCTAGGGGGGGGCCCCCAAAGGGGGCGGCAGTGAGGCCGAAGGCCGAACTGCCGGCCACTGGGGGCCGCGAGCCCGAAGGGCTCGCAGAGTGGCGAGGCCGCAGGCCGAGCGAAAGTTTCAATCCCTTCCTCCTTTACCCACCCCCCCCCCTAAATTGCCCCCAATTCTCAACTTTACCCGATTTGACTCAAAATCGAAATCTGGGACACCCTCACCGCCCCCAACTCGAATCTGCACTCCTTTTTTGGATCCAAGATGGCGGCGAATTTTTTTTTTTTTATTTTTTCAACCTTGTCGGATTTGACTGAAATTTTGGATTTGGGGGTATATGACCCCGCCCGACTCGAATCTGGATGTCATTTTGGAATCCAAGATGGCCGCCCACTCCTTTTCCTACTTATTTCCAACTTCTTTACTTTTTTATCTTTCTGCTCAACTGAATGCCTTTATTGGTCATAAACATAACACGCCAGCCTCGCGGGCTGCTTGCAGCCCGCGCACAGAGCGACATCTAGTTATATATTATATATATATAAAGCTACAATACCACTGACTCACTGACTCATTGACATGGTTGTTTGACCTGTTCCCGGTATGGTGGGGTGTTGTGACGCATACCATCGTATAGAGGGTGTTCCAGTGAGTACCAGAAAAATCTGACATGTTGAGGATCGAAGAATCCTGGTGTAAGGGGTCAACTGCCTGCAGAAACGGTGGGGGTTAGGGGGTTGATTTTTTTGCCAAAATGTAGGGGGTTGTAAGCAATTTGAAGTGTGACTAAAGTTTTTTTTTTTTTTTCAAAATTCAAGATGGCCGCCATACAAGGCCAATTCCCGTCATACTAAGCGAGCCCGAAGGGCGAGCCTGCGAGGCCGCAGGCCGAGCTTCGGGGCGAGGGCGAAGCCCGAGCCGACCGGGGTGTCGAGGGCGAAGCCCGAGGCACCCCCCTCCCCCTCCCCCCGAGGTGCTGCAGTGAGGCCGAAGGCCGAACTGCTGCACACGGGGGGCGCGAGGCCGCAGGCCGAGCTCCAAGGCGAGGGCGGAGCCCGAGCCGTCCAAGAATAAGTCCAACCTCCCCCACCACCCCCCCAAGTGGGCTGCAGTGAGGCCGAAGGCCGAACTGCCGACCACTTGGGTCTGCGAGGCCGAAGGCCGAGCTCCAAGGCGAGGGCGAAGCCCGAGCCGTCCAAGAGTCAGCGCGACCTCCGCCACCACCCCCCAAGTGGGCTGCAGTGAGGCCGCAGGCCGAACTGCCGACCACTTGGGTCTGCGAGGCCGAAGGCCGAGCTCCAAGGCGAGGGCGAAGCCCGAGCCGTTTTAAAGTGTCACAACCCTCTCTCCCCCCTCTGTTTTAGTGGAATTTCAAACGACTGTCAATGTTAATACGGTTTCTTCAACCCCCACAAGTCACCTGACGCATCTACGACTGCAAACCTTACTGACCCCGCCCATACAGCCGCACGACCGCCTCGCGGGCTGCTCGCAGCCCGCGCCCCCACCCAAAACACTAGTTATAATATATAAAGCTACATTACCACTGACTGACTGACTCACTGACATGGTTGTTTGACCTGTTCCCGGTATGGTGGAGTAATATAATGCATACCATCGTATAGTGGGTGTTCCAGTGAGTACCAGAAAAATCTGACATCTTGAGGATCGAAGAAACCTGGTGGATGAGGTGTACTGCCTGCAAAAACGGTAAGGGTTAGGGGGTTGATTTTTGTGCCAAAATGTAGGGGGTTGTAAGCAATTTCAAGTGTCGATAAAGTTTTTTTTTTTTTTTCAAAATTCAAGATGGCCGCCATACAAGACCAATTTCCGTCATACTAAGCGAGCCCGAAGGGCGAGCCTGCGAGGCCGCAGGGCGAGCCTGCGAGGCCGCAGGCCGAGCTTCGGGGCGAGGGCGAAGCCCGAGCCGACCGGGGTGTCGAGGGCGAAGCCCGAGGCACCCCCCTCCCCCTCCCCCCAAGGTGCTGCAGTGAGGCCGAAGGCCGAACTGCTGCACACGGGGGGCGCGAGGCCGCAGGCCGAGCTCCAAGGCGAGGGCGAAGCCCGAGCCGTCAAAGAGTTTGCCCAACCCCCCCCAACACCCCCCCCAAGTGGGCTGCAGTGAGGCCGCAGGCCGAACTGCCGACCACTTGGGTTTGCGAGGCCGAAGGCCGAGCTGCAAGGCGAGGGCGAAGCCCGAGCCGTTTTGTTGTGTCCCTCCCCCCCTCCCCCCTCAGTTTTAGTGGAATTTCAAACGACTGTCAATGTTAATACGGTTTCTTCAACCCCCACAAGTCACCTGACGCATCTAAGACTGCAAACCTTACTGACCCCGCCCATACAGCCGCACGACCGCCTCGCGGGCTGCTCGCAGCCCGCGCACAGAGCGACATCTAGTTATATTATATTATAATATATAAAGCTACATTACCACTCACTCACTCACTCACTCACTGACATGGTTGTTTGACCTGTTCCCGACATGGTGGAGTTTTGTGACGCATACCGTCGTATAGAGGGTGTTCCAGTGAGTACCAGAAAAATCTGACATGTTGAGGATCGAAGAATCCTGGTGTAAGGGGTCAACTGCCTGCGAAAACGGTGAGGGTTAGGGGGATGATTTTTTTGCCAAAATGTAAGGGGTTGTAAGCAATTTCAAGTGTCACTAATTTTTTTTTTTTAAATTCGAAATTCAAGATGGCCGCCATACAAGACCAATTCCCGTCATACTAAGCGAGCCCGAAGGGCGAGCCTGCGAGGCCGCAGGCCGAGCTTCGGGGCGAGGGCGAAGCCCGAGCCGACCGGGGTGTCGAGGGCGAAGCCCGAGGCACCCCCCTCCCCCTCCCCCCGAGGTGCTGCAGTGAGGCCGAAGGCCGAACTGCTGCACACGGGGGGCGCGAGGCCGCAGGCCGAGCTCCAAGGCGAGGGCGGAGCCCGAGCCGTCCAAGAGTAAGTCCAACCTCCCCCACCACCCCCCCAAGTGGGCTGCAGTGAGGCCGAAGGCCGAACTGCCGACTACTTGGGTCTGCGAGGCCGAAGGCCGAGCTCCAAGGCGAGGGCGAAGCCCGAGCCGTCCAAGAGTAAGTCCAACCTACCCCACCACCCCCCCAAGTGGGCTGCAGTGAGGCCGCAGGCCGAACTGCCGACCACTTGGGTCTGCGAGGCCGAAGGCCGAGCTCCAAGGCGAGGGCGAAGCCCGAGCCGTTTTAAAGTGTCACAACCTCCCCCTCCCCCTCAGCTTTAGTGGAATTTCAACTGACTGTCAATCTTAATACGGCTTTTTCAACCCCCACAAGTCACCTGACGCATCTAAGACTGCAAACCTTACTGACCCCGCCCATACAGCCGCACGACCGCCTCGCGGGCTGCTCGCAGCCCGCGCCCCCACCCAAAACACTAGTTATAATATATAAAGCTACATTACCACTCACTCACTCACTGATTGACATGGTTGTTTGACCTGTTCCCGGTATCGTGGGGTGTTGTGACGCATACCGTCGTATAGAGGGTGTTCCAGTGAGTACCAGAAAAATCTGACATCTTGAGGATCGAAGAAACCTGGTGTAAGGGGTCAACTGCCTGCAGAAACGGTGAGGGCTAGGGGGTTGATTTTTTTGCCAAAATGTAGGGGGTTGTAAGCAATTTCAAGTGTCACTAATTTTTTTTTTTTTAATTCGAAATTCAAGATGGCCGCCATACAAGGCCAATTCCCGTCATACTAAGCGAGCCCGAAGGGCGAGCCTGCGAGGCCGCAGGCCGAGCTTCGGGGCGAGGGCGAAGCCCGAGCCGATCGGGGTGTCGAGGGCGAAGCCCGAGGCACCCCTCTCCCCCTCCCCCCAAGGTGCTGCAGTGAGGCCGAAGGCCGAACTGCTGCACACGGGGGGCGCGAGGCCGCAGGCCGAGCTCCAAGGCGAGGGCGAAGCCCGAGCCGATCGGGGTGTCGAGGGCGAAGCCCGAGGCACCCCCCTCCCCCCCCCCCAAGTGTGCTGCAGTGAGGCCGCAGGCCGAACTGCTGCACACGGGGGGCGCGAGGCCGCAGGCCGAGCTCCAAGGCGAGGGCGCAGCCCGAGCCGATCGGGGTGTCGAGGGCGAAGCCCGAGGCACCCCCCTTTCCCCCCCCCAAGTGTGTTGCAGTGAGGCCGCAGGCCGAACTGCTGCACACGGGGGGGGCGAGGCCGCAGGCCGAGCTCCAAGGCGAGGGCGAAGCCCGAGCCGTCCAAGAGTAAGTCTAACCTCCCCCACCACCCCCCCAAGTGGGCTGCAGTGAGGCCGCAGGCCGAACTGCCGACCACTTGGGTCTGCGAGGCCGAAGGCCGAGCTCCAAGGCGAGGGCGAAGCCCGAGCCGTTTTAAAGTGTCACAACCCTCCCTCCCTCCTCAGTTTTAGTGCAATTTCAACTGACAGTCGATCTTAATACGGCTTTTTCAACCACCACAAGTCACCTGACGCATCTACGACTGCAAACCTTACTGACCCCGCCCATACAGCCGCACGACCGCCTCGCGGGCTGCTCGCAGCCCGCGCCCCCACCCAAAATACTAGTCTATATTATATAAAGCTACACCTACCACTCACTCACTGACTGACTGATTGACATAGTTGTTCTCCCACTTCGAGACTGAAAGGGGTGATGGTGCCTGGTGGACTGGATGTGGAATTTTTGTCTCTCCTGGAGAAAAATCTGAAAAGTCGAGGATCCCGGAAACCGAGGTGGAAGGGGGTACGGCCTGCGAAAACTATCAGAGTTAGGGGTTTGCCCCCATAGTGACTTTTGTAGGGGGTCACGGTCAAATTCTCGAGCCGGTATTTTTTTTTTAATTTTCTCGAAAAACAAAATGGCCGCCATACAAATCGGGCCCCCGAGTGTCTTTAGCCGAGTCTGAGGCCGAAGGCCGAAGACTCGGCTCCCCGCGAGCCCGAAGGGCGAGCTGCGTAGCGAGGCCGAAGGCCGAGCCCCTCGGAAAATCAACCCCCCCACCCCCCCCCTCCCCCCAAGTCACTAGCCCGCAGGGCTTTGCGAGCCCGCAGGGCGAGCAAACGCGAGGCCGAAGGCCGAGCTGCGTGGCGAGGCCGCAGGCCGAGCCAAATTTGCTCATCCCACCCCCCCCTTTTCCCCCCACGACCCCCCGAGTATCTCTCGCGAGCCCGCAGGGCGAGCGAAAGCGAGGCCGGAGGCCGAGCTGCGTTTAAATCGACATCCGACGGGCGAGGGCGAAGCCCGAGCCCTTCGGATGACCCCCCGTAGGGGGGGGCCCCCAAAGGGGGCGGCAGTGAGGCCGAAGGCCGAACTGCCGGCCACTGGGGGCCGCGAGCCCGAAGGGCTCGCAGAGTGGCGAGGCCGCAGGCCGAGCCAATTGGTCGATCCCTTCCTCACATCGGAAGGGCGAGGGCGAAGCCCGAGCCCTTCAGATGACCCCCCCTAGGGGGGGGGCCCCCAAAGGGGGCGGCAGTGAGGCCGAAGGCCGAACTGCCGGCCACTGGGGGCCGCGAGCCCGAAGGGCTCGCAGAGTGGCGAGGCCGCAGGCCGAGCGAAAGTTTCAATCCCTTCCTCCTTAACCCACTCCCCCCCTAAATTGCCCCCAATTCTCAACTTTATCCGATTTGACTCAAAATCGATATCTGGCATGCCCTCACCGCTCCCAACTCGAATCTGCACTCCTTTTTTGGATCCAAGATGGCGGCGAAATTTTTTTTTTTTTAATTTTCTCATCTTATCGGATTTGACTGAAATTTTGGATTTGGGGGTATATGACCCCGCCCGACTCGAATCTGGATGTCATTTTGGAATCCAAGATGGCCGCCCACTCCTTTTCCTACTTATTTCCAACTTCTTTACTTTTTTATCTTTCTGCTCAACTGAATGCCTTTATTGGTCATAAACATAACACGCCAGCCTCGCGGGCTGCTTGCAGCCCGCGCACAGAGCGACATCTAGTTATAATATATAAAGCTACATTACCACTCACTCACTCACTCACTCATTGACATGGTTGTTTGACCTGTTCCCGGTATGGTGGGGTGTTGTGATGCATACCGTCGTATAGAGGGTGC
This sequence comes from Elegia similella, assembly GCA_947532085.1. Taxonomy (NCBI): domain Eukaryota; kingdom Metazoa; phylum Arthropoda; class Insecta; order Lepidoptera; family Pyralidae; genus Elegia; species Elegia similella. Next base: position 413,900 of record OX383936.1, read on the forward strand.
TCCAGTGAGTACCAGAAAAATCTGACATCTTGAGGATCGAAGAAACCTGGTGGATGAGGTGTACTGCCTGCAAAAACGGTAAGGGTTAGGGGGTTGATTTTTGTGCCAAAATGTAGGGGGTTGTAAGCAATTTCAAGTGTCGATAAAGTTTTTTTTTTTTTTTCAAAATTCAAGATGGCCGCCATACAAGGCCAATTCCCGTCATACTAAGCGAGCCCGAAGGGCGAGCCTGCGAGGCCGCAGGCCGAGCTTCGGGGCGAGGGCGAAGCCCGAGCCGACCGGGGTGTCGAGGGCGAAGCCCGAGGCACCCCCCTCCCCCTCCCCCCAAGGTGCTGCAGTGAGGCCGAAGGCCGAACTGCTGCACACGGGGGGCGCGAGGCCGCAGGCCGAGCTCCAAGGCGAGGGCGAAGCCCGAGCCGTCCAAGAGTAAGTCCAACCTCCCCCACCACCCCCCCAAGTGGGCTGCAGTGAGGCCGAAGGCCGAACTGCCGACCACTTGGGTCTGCGAGGCCGAAGGCCGAGCTGCAAGGCGAGGGCGAAGCCCGAGCCGTCCGAGAGTAAGTCCAACCTCCCCCACCACCCCCCAAGTGGGCTGCAGTGAGGCCGCAGGCCGAACTGCCGACCACTTGGGTCTGCGAGGCCGAAGGCCGAGCTCCAAGGCGAGGGCGAAGCCCGAGCCGTTTTAAAGTGTCACAACCATCCCTCCCCCCTCAGTTTTAGTGCAATTTCAACTGACTGTCAATCTTAATACGGTTCCTTCAACCACCACAAGTCACCTGACGCATCTAAGACTGCAAACCTTACTGACCCCGCCCATACAGCCGCACGACCGCCTCGCGGGCTGCTCGCAGCCCGCGCCCCCACGCAAAACACTAGTTATAATATATAAAGCTACACTACCACTGACTCACTGACTCACTCATTGACATGGTTGTTTGACCTGTTCCCGACTGTATGGGGTTGTGACTTTGGTGTCGTCGTATAGAGGGTGTTCCAGTGAGTACCAGAAAAATCTGACATCTCGAGGATCGAAGAAACCTGGTGTAAGGGGTCAACTGCCTGCAGAAACGGTAGGGGCTAGGGGGTTGATTTTTTTGCCAAAATGTAGGGGGTTGTAAGCAATTTCAAGTGTGACTAAATTTTTTTTTTTTTTTTCAAAATTCAAGATGGCCGCCATACAAGACCAATTCCCGTCATACTAAGCGAGCCCGAAGGGCGAGCCTGCGAGGCCGCAGGCCGAGCTTCGGGGCGAGGGCGAAGCCCGAGCCGACCGGGGTGTCGAGGGCGAAGCCCGAGGCACCCCCCTCCCCTCCCCCCAAGTGTGCTGCAGTGAGGCCGAAGGCCGAACTGCTGCACACGGGGGGCGCGAGGCCGCAGGCCGAGCTCCACGGCGAGGGCGAAGCCCGAGCCGCCGAAGAGTTAGCCCAACCCCCATACCACCCCCCCAAGTGGGCTGCAGTGAGGCCGCAGGCCGAACTGCCGACCACTTGGGTATGCGAGGCCGAAGGCCGAGCTCCAAGGCGAGGGCGAAGCCCGAGCCGTTTTAAAGTGTCACAACCCTCCCTCCCTCCTCAGTTTTAGTGCAATTTCAACTGACTGTCGATCTTAATACGGCTTTTTCAACCACCACAAGTCACCTGACGCATCGACGACTGCAAGGGTAAATGACCCCGCCCATACAGCCGCACGACCGCCTCGCGGGCTGCTCGCAGCCCGCGCCCCCACCCAAAACACTAGTTATTATTATAATATATAAAGCTACATTACCACTCACTCACTCACTCACTCATTGACATGGTTGTTTGACCTGTTCCCGACATGGTGGAGTTTTGTGACGCATACCGTCGTATAGAGGGTGTTCCAGTGAGTACCAGAAAAATCTGACATCTTGAGGATCGAAGAAACCTGGTGTAAGGGTTGTACTGCCTGCAGAAACGGTGGGGATTAGGGGGTTGATTTTTTTGCCAAAATGTAGGGGGTTGTAAGCAATTTGAAGTGTCGGTAAAAAAATTTTTTTTTTTTCAAAATTCAATATGGCCGCCATACAAGACCAATTCCCGTCATACTAAGCGAGCCCGTAGGGCGAGCCCGCGAGGCCGCAGGCCGAGCTTCGGGGCGAGGGCGAAGCCCGAGCCGATCGGGGTGTCGAGGGCGAAGCCCGAGGCAACCCCCTCACCCCCCCCCCCAGTGTGCTGCAGTGAGGCCGAAGGCCGAACTGCTGCACACGGGGGGCGCGAGGCCGCAGGCCGAGCTCCAAGGCGAGGGCGAAGCCCGAGCCGTCTAAGAGTCAGCGCGACCCCCCCCCACCACCCCCCCAAGTGGGCTGCAGTGAGGCCGCAGGCCGAACTGCCGACCACTTGGGTCTGCGAGGCCGAAGGCCGAGCTCCAAGGCGAGGGCGAAGCCCGAGCCGTCAAAGAGTTAGAACACCCCCCCACCACCCCCCCCAAGTGGGCTGCAGTGAGGCCGCAGGCCGAACTGCCGACCACTTGGGTCCGCGAGGCCGAAGGCCGAGCTCCAAGGCGAGGGCGAAGCCCGAGCCGTTTTGTTGTGTCCCTCCCCCCCTCCCCCCTCAGTTTTAGTGCAATTTCAACTGACTGTCAATCTTAATACGGCTTTTTCAACCACCACAAGTCACCTGACGCATCGACGACTGCAAGGGTAAATGACCCGGCCCATACAGCCGCACGACCGCCTCGCGGGCTGCTCGCAGCCCGCGCACAGAGCGACATCTAGTTTATTTAATAATAATGCTATATATTTGAAGTAAATCGGTTCAGTATTTTCGGAGATAATCGTGATCATACAGACAGACAGACAGACAGACAGACAGACACAAAAATCGAAAAAATATTTTTTGCTTTCTATTATTTTTTTTAAGTGTCCCTCTATCCATTTCAGTCAAAAATTCTAAATGTACAGACAATTTTTTTTTACTGTTTTATTATATTAATTAATATGTATAGATGATGCCGTTTTGCCTGAACATTGGTGCCGTTGCTTGCCATCACGTTGCTTTTGTAACATATTTGCGTTACTTTGGTTACTAACTTATTCTGTGCTTTGGGACCCTGTGCGTACCCTGGCAAAGCGTTACCTGGAGCGCATTATTTTTTTCAATTAATTCTTAATTAAAGAAATCCAGGCATCACTCGTTTCCCATAGTTTACTGGCAACACTGCACGGAATAACAAAACACTGCCAATGAAGCATTCGAATTAAATAGGTAAAAAAAGTGCCCATTTTGAAAATTATGCACCTGTACTGCATGTGTTCGAGTGCTGGGATTTAGAGGAACGATTTAATTTAAAATTGGACTGTTGTACTTGAACATTCGCCGCGTCCGCGTCGTCGTCGCGGACTCTCTCGAGCACCACTTGTCTGCTGGCGACGCTGGCGCGCTCTGTCGATTGCCTGCGATTACGTGATTTCCCTTTTTCATTTTTTACTGCTATTTTCACGGTTGATGAAACTAGATGACGAATGACACTTGTATCTTATTTCATCATCTGATGGTCACGGGGTGGTCACGGGTTTCAGTAACCCGTTTGATTAGGAAAGCAAATGTTTAGAAAAAAAATCTTTATATACAAGAAGAACACAAACCGTGTTATTATAAAACGAGGATTAACTTTAGTACCCGGTTTAAACCATTATCCAACCAAAATAAGAATCAGAATCAGAATCAGAATTTATTTGCCTAAAATATGGTAACATAGTTGGTACAGTAAGTAGACGAATCACATATTTTGCCAAGTGTGGCGAGCAAATATTAATGTAAATTTTTATAATTACTGAATGTCATTACATTACAATATGGTATACAATTCTAGTCAAATTATTACAATGTCAACCGAAATTTAATAATAATAAGTAAAATCAAAGTAAAATTAACATGTCCTTTGTTTAGTCAGAGCGCCTCTCCATAAATTCTGTCACTGAATAAAAACATCTGTCGACCAGCCAGGTTTTCAATTTCTTTGAAAATGTATTCATTGGAAGTGACTTAAAGTCCGTAGGAAGAGCGTTAAATAGTCTCCCACACATAGAGTAGCAACTTTTTAGGTACATGGCTGTCCGTGGTACTTTTGGTAAAACAATTCTTTCTGGATTTCTTGTGTTCCTAGGATATATATCTTTAGCTTTTACAAATAATTCTGCATTTTGTTTAACAAATTTGCTGCACTCTAAAATATACAAACAGGGTAGAGTAAGTAGACCAAGTTTCCGAAATAGAGGTCTACAAGAATGCCATGGAACAACTCCACACATAGCTCTAATGCATTTTTTTGTACAATGAATGCTCTATTTACCTCTACAGAATTACCCCATAGTATTAGCCCGTACTTGAGAACTGAACACACATACCCATGATATGCAGATAACATAGTGCTTTGATTTGAGGTTTTGGATAGTTTATATAAAACATATACAAAGCGATTTAATTTTATACATACATGTTCTACATGTGCTTTCCAGTCGCAGTGGCTGTCCAGTACGAAACCTAAAAAAGTAGTACGATTTACGTCTGAAAGAATTAAATCATTATAATTGACATTTAATGTATCAACCTGTGATTGACTGAAATGGAATTGTACTATATTTCTCCCACAAAATTATTTTTCAACAGTGAAATAATCTCATCAGAAGTAGGCGTTCAATAATAATAATAATAATAATAAGCCATTTATTGCCATACACATGCCAGGTACATATTATTTACAATTTATAAAATTGCTTATAAACATATTTAGCAGCTTAAGTACCTAATTTAATGTTGGCAAAGGACGACCCTCTAGGACCAGCATTATTCAGCTTAGGAATCCACCCCATAGTTGCCAATTTAAATTCAAAATTAAATGCATGGTTCCTAGATGACGCCTGTTTGGGAGGAAAAGTAGATACGGTCAAAAACGACCTTAATAGAGTCTTAAGCAATTTCCGAAAGATAAATTTAGACCTCAACTTAAACAAATGTGAACTGTTCGTTTCGCCTAAGTTCCATGAAAACGATAGAATTTCTATCATTCAAAATTTTCAAAATATTGCACCCGGCATTAAAATTTTAGAAAATAGAACACTTTTCCTCCTAGGGGCGCCGTTACTCGAGGAAAGCGTTAGACCTTTTTTAGAAAATAAATCAGAAATACTTTCGAAAAATATCAACAGATTGGGCCTACTAAATTCTCACATCGCCTATACCATCCTTAAATATTGCCTTTTTGTACCTAAATTTACCTATATCCTAAGAGCTTGCCCAATCTGGAAGCATACAAATCTTTTAGACAATTTAGATGCCACTCTCAAAAACGCGTTGGTAAAAAATCTAAATTTAAACCTCGAGGACCACGCTTGGATTCAAGCCTCTTTGCCGATTAGATCAGGTGGCATCGGAGTGAGGAAAATTTCAAGTGTTGCTCTTCCAGCCTTTCTTTCGTCCGTGCATAGTGTATCACATATGTGTTCAAGAATTTTAAAATCCACTTCAGCCGAGATACACTCGAGGATCGGATGCAATCGAGGCCTGGAGGACTCTCTGTCCCAATGAAAGCATCCCTGAGGCACCAAACCGTCAAAAACTTTGGGATGCTCCATTGGTACAGAGAGATCATAATTTTCTGATTCAAAATTCTATCAGTGACACTGACCGCGCAAGGCTTCGTGCTGTATCAGAATTTGAATCCGGTCATTGGCTCCACGCCCTTCCCTCGGCAAACCTCGGAACACTACTCGACAATGGCAGCTTTCGAATCGCCGTAGGTCTCAGGCTAGGAGCTGCCATTGTCGAACGACATCATTGTCCGTGTGGCAGCGCCGTCGATAGAAACGGATTCCATGGACTACACTGTCAGCGCAGCGCAGGCAGGTTCTCTCGCCACGGCTCCCTTAACGATATAATTAAAAGGGCACTTGCCACCGCCGAAATTCCAAGCATTTTGGAACCAGCTGGATTAACGCGCGACGATGGCAAGCGCCCCGACGGCTTGACCTTGGTCCCCTGGGAGCGGGGGAGGGCTCTCGTTTGGGACGCAACATGCGTCGACACGGTGGCCCCTTCTCGCCTCGGGGGAACCGTCCTGAAGGCTGGAGCCGCGGCGGAGGCTGCAGAGGACGCCAAGCGGCGCAAATATGCTTCTCTTACTAATGAGTACATGTTTGTTCCGCTTGGTGTCGAAACATTGGGTCCATGGGGTCCTAGCACAAAGAAATTTATAAAGGGATTAGCGCCCAGGCTTATCGACGCCGCTGGTGATAAGAGGGCTGGCTCTTTCCTCGCGCAAAGAATTGCGATTGCTATTCAGCGGGGGAATGCAGCTAGTGTTCTTGGCACTTTGCCACACGGGCAACATCTTAGTTTAGATTTTTAGTTTTTAATTATTTTATATTTAAGGTTTTTTTTTCAAATGCCACATTTATCAAGTTTGTCAAGAAGAACTCTATGTGATACTAGGTCAATTGACCGAGACATGTCGAAGAATATTACAGTGGTGGCATTCCCATCATCCATATTGTCAATAATTTGTGAAACAAGGTGAAAAGCAGCTAAAGAAGTTGACTTGCCTTTTGTGAAGCCATATTGTTGATCACATAATATTTTATACTTATTCAGAAAGTCTATCATCTGTTTCTGAAATGCTGTTTCAAATACTTTAGAAAGAATAGAGTTTAATGTTATAGGTCTAAAATTTGTAATATTTGACATGTCTCCTTTTTTAAAAATTGGCTTTACTATGGTTGATAAGTCGACATTTATCACTTTGACGTTTAGTCAACTGTCATTGTCAATTTGTTTTGGACGGATAATGGTTTAAACCAGGAACTAAAGTTAGACCGCGTTTTATAATAAGACTGATATGGTTTAATTCTCTTTGTTCAGATATGTATATCTAACTACAACAGCTCGCTGAATCAATTTTACTTTCGAAACAATTCACTGCGATACTTTCAGTCTAAAATAAAACTCTGTATAGTGACAAACTATGTAATTAAAAATATATATATTTGGTTAAAGAGAGCGAGTACTTATGTATAGTACTTATCTTCTTCATAGTTTATGGAATAGGTATCCATTATCTATATATCTATACATATAATAAAACAGTAAAAATATTTTGTCTGTACATTTAGAATTTTTGACTGAAATGGATAGAGGGACACTTAAAAAGAATAATAGAAAGCAAAAAAATTTTTTTCGAATTTTTTGTCTGTCTGTCTGTCTGTCTGTCTGTATGTATGTATGATCACGATTATCTCCGAAAATACTGAACCGATTTACTTCAAACTTTCACCAATTGCTTTGTATTAACTCAGCAAAACATCTAAAGTTCGTTTCACCAAAATCAGTTCATTAAAAAAAAAGTTATCGTCATTTAAATGAACTCAAGGCATTAGTTTGCCTGCAAATATACACGGTGAATTTTTTATCGTTTTGGGGTCAAAGGGGTGACTCAGACCATCAAAATGAACATCTTTTCATATGGGAACAATGCTGGGAACTCAAAAAAAAATTCGACATTCCCATACAGACTGGCCGGGCGGCAGGACTCTTTTTTATGGAAATGACGAATTTTTTTTTGAGTTCCCAGCATTGGTCCCATAGAAAAAGTTGTTCATATTGATGACCTGAGTCACCCCTTTAAGGGTTCAAACTGTTCCTGAGGGATGGACACTAACGGCGGCGGCGTAGGCACGGGCAAACGGCAAACCAACCGAAACTGCTGCGCCTAGAAACTTGAAATTTGGTACAGGGGTTCTTTTAATGATGTGAGTGAGCGCTAAGAAAGGATTTTTAAGAAATTTAACTTCTAAAGGGGTAAAATTTACATGGAATTTTCTCATTTCTGAACTTAGAAGTATGAAAGTAGGTATATAAGTTCTCGATTAAAATTAAAAAAAGATGTGTGTAGGTAGATAAAATTTGCAAAATTCCCCCCTTAAGGAGTAAAATGGGAAAATGGGGGTGGGTGGGTGGTATAAACTTTGTATGGAAATTTTCTCATTTCTGGACTTAGACGTATGAAAATAAGTATATAAGTTCTAGGTTACAATTAAAAATATCTGTGTAGGTAAAATGGACGATATTTTCCCCTGAAGGGGTAAAATAGCGGGGTAAAGATTGTATAGGAATTTACTTATTTCTAGACTTAGAAGTATGAAAATAGGTAAATAAATTCACGATTACAATTGGAAAAGATCTGCGTAGGTCAGCTGGAAAAAAAATCCCCCCGAAGGGGGGTAAAGTTTGTTTGGAAATTTTCTTATTTCTGGACTATGAAGTATGAAAATAAATAGGTATGTAAGTTCTCGATTACAATTTAAAAACATATAGGAGGGTGAAATGGACAAAATTCACTCCTAAAGGGGTAAAATGGGAGGGTAAAGGCTTTATGGAAATTTTCTCATTTCTATAAATAATATCCATACTTCCAAACTAATACTAATATTATAAATGCGAAAGTTACTCTGTCTGTCGTTTTTTTACGCTTCAACCATTGAACTGATTTGGATGAAATTTGGTATGGAGGTGTGAGGCCCGAGAATGGACATAGGGTATGTTTGATTCCGGGAAATTCTACTGTTCCCGAGAGATCGACACTAACGCGGGCGGAGCCGCGGGCAACAGCTAGTCTTATCTCTATGGGTATATCTCTTCCCGTTTAATAGTGGCCAGTGTTACTATACGCTATACAGAGATTGTAATGTTTTTGTACATTTTACAAATACGAACAGAGATGCATAGCCGGACCCATACTAATACTAGTAGTAATAATAAATCTGTAAGGGTCGGTCGTGGAGTACGTCACTTGTACTGTTTTCAGAGATATCGTATTTAAAGCTTATATTATGCAAGATATTGAAGCTAAATCGAAGATTTTTATAATGTTTTCTATATGTATGTATATGTGTATATATTTATGATCCTCCATAACTCGTCAACAAATTAACTTAATTTTATGAAACTTAGTAGATAAATATTTAGACGTACAGGATACAGGATAAGCTACTTATTTTTTTTTCTTTGTTTAGTTATACTATTGTATCTACGCGAACAGAGTGTCGCGGGCGCAGCTAGTAATATTTAAAAAACTATTTGTCACCTACTATTTTATGTATTTAAGTATTTATAAATACTTTTCTTAGTCTTCAAAAATGTATAAAAATAAAAATAGAACCGTAACATTGTGCTATAATTATTTTTAGGTACAATTTGACCAGCAGCGTTATTATTTTAATTGTTATATTTTATTTTTGTTTTATTTTTTACTGTTTTAGTTTATGAACAGGTGTCACGGAAGACCAGCGGCCTGATGTTACTCAGGTACATCACCGCCTAATGCTGAGTGACCCTTTTTGGTGCCTTGTTTTGTAAAATGTTAGAAAATACTAGTTTGTTTTATTTGGTTCCAAATAAATTATTTTTCTTTCTCTCTATAATCGAATGCATTTGTATGGATATATGTTCAAAGTTCAAAGTATTTATTTGCATAAATATAGGTACAGTAAGTTGATGATCTTAGTTATTTTCCCAGTACATTTTACCTTCAGAAGGTGTGCAAATATGTTTAACATTATATTAAAATTTATCATTATTAAAATTGCAAATATAATAGATTAAAATTAAAAATAAGAAAAAAATGCATATAAAATAGTCAATAAAATGTCAAAACTAAGTAAATAATAATAATAATGTCAAACAAGTAATGGTCAGTGAATTCATTAATTATATGTTAGCTTTATTTACGACAGGGCGCTGGTAGGTAATCTAAGTTTCCTATTAGTAATTTACTTACGGGAAAATTCTATTCCACAGATTGCCACGTAACGCAGTATGGTGTGATGTCATAATTATGTGATGATACTACACGAGTATTGCATAAATTGTGTCGATCGTGAATCCGTGTTATTGTGATATACAAACCAGTATATTTAGTGCACTAGGTACAACAAGCCAAGCCAAGCCAACATGGAAAGAAACCCGAAATGTCCAACTTCTTGAACTCAAAATAACAACAGCGCGGTCCCTGTTATTTCCCTGATTAGGTACCTACGTCACAATGCTCGCTGTGAGCAACCACTTTACGAGGAGGATATTTTGTAAACCGATTCCAGGAACATTGCAGAAACTGTTTAAAATATATGACTCCTTGACGACTCATATGTTGTAGTCGTATGTATTACGCAAAATGTTAGGCACGTCGAGCTGCACTTATCAGTGCCATTGTGATATCGCGGTTTGTTGCAGCTGTGCCATTAGTCATTAACTCATTACTAATTATATTACAACTAAAGATTTGTATTTAATACTCGCATTTGAAACTACGACGTTAGGCGCCAGATTTATCCATTGTGATTAACATTGCAGGACTTTTTAGGATTCGCACTCTTTTGGATATAGAACTTTTTTCTAGATGAAAGATACACTATGTCCTTCTGCACCCAGAAAGATATTGACAGGAGTACTCCCCTAACAATGTGTATAGTTTATAAAATAAACATGTAATGTTGATTAGTTCAGTAGTACAGACGTTACAAATAATATCTCATTTATTATTTAGTTAGAACAGTTCTCAGGTCGAATGGAACCCCATATCGTCGTGGAATGGTTTTTGTTTGGTTCGCTCTTATATATTTGCTGTAATTAGGCAAAATTTGGGCATAGTCTTTCTCGAGGCGCACTATCAGCGCTGCGCTGGTTTGCGTACGGCGGAACGACCGTGTGTCTATTTATTTTGCACAAACAAACCTCATCACTTTGCCGCCGGCCGCCGGCCGCTCGCAGATAAGGCGTAACTGGCCTGTTTACGTCCCGTTATCTATCTCGCGGTCAGGAAGGACGCGTCGCGTTATATCACAATTTACTGAATAATTCGAGAAATCAATGACAAGAATGAATGGCCTAAGCTGAGCCAGACAGAGAAGTGGCAGTATTGCCTCTCAGACCGTATAAAACATCGGCGGAAAAATTAACACAAAACAAAAACAAGTCTTTTACTAAGTACTTCACCGATTTTTAGGATTTTTCTTTGGGAACAATCTAAAATTTAGTAGGTACTTTTTTCGTTTCAAATAAAAAGAACTTAAAAAATGTTATTTTATAGTTTTTATTCAAATTTTTGCGTATTTTTTTCTCTATACCCTCAGTTCAAAAAGCAGTGTCGAAATTTTGTCCTTCCGTAAAATACTAGAGGAAAGTAACCAAATATGGAATACCGGTTTGTTTTATGGGCATAAAAAAAACAAATATTTGAAATCAAAACCTTTTACTAGTAATTTTATCTTATTATATATTTGCGTTTCACAAAGTAACAACCAGTTGTCATACTTATTGATTTTAAGTATAATATTTTTTCAAAAACAAAATTAACATATAGGTATCTAATCATGGAATAGGTACCCCAAATATGGAATAGTATATAAACTCATTCATAAACCTATAAAAAAAGTAACGTAAATTAAAAAATCAACATAATACAATCAAAACTTAATGTAACTATAATACTGGCATTAGGAACTTTCTTAAAATAGAAAAAAGAACTTGAATTATTTGCAGAAGTCACAAATCCAGGTGTCCATATTCATAGTCCATATTTGGCATTTTTAAATAATTGAACATAAATTAAATATTTTTGAAATGAGTAAACTAAGATAACATGTTGCTCCTAATACTTTCACAAAAACACTTAATTAATGTAGAGAAACAATAACAAACACACCATTCACAATAAGTAACGAAAAATACATTTTTTATTATGTACCCGTAAAAGTTTTCTGACAGCGACAAAACAAAACACCTCCACCGTGGCCAAAGCGCTCGCACAACTGACTTGTCAAGACCGGTGCGCGTGGATAGAGGTAGAAAGAGATGGACAATCAGTACTTATCGCATTTAGGATTCTTTGTTTACGAGTAATGCCGGTATTCCAAATTAGGGATACTATTCCATATTTGGTTACTTTCCTCTAATAAAAATCTTAAAAACATAGTAATAGTGTTAATTACACAAAGGGATAATTCATTTGTATAATAGTCGTGCAAAATAGTGTAGAAAGTAAAAACAGTGCAAAAACATTAAGTAATAAGTGTTTATGTAGAATGGGGAAATTGCAACGACAATTTTTGTATCTAACGAGTTTCGCTCCTTAAAACCACCAAAATGAAGTGCTTCCAGTGTGAAAATGATCATAATGATGGCCAAACAGTGCAGTGTGATGGGTGTAAGCGAAACCTGTGCCTACAATGTAGCAACCTAACTAGTAGTGATGCGCTTGAAGGGCAAGCGCACTTTGTTATTGTTATGTGGGTCCTGCCGGGATGCGTTATTTCAGGTCCCAAAACTTATAAAATCATATGATGGACTACGAGAGGAAGTCAGAGATCTGAACCAGCAACTAACAGAAGTTTTGACTACGCCGCAGCCAATACCGGCTCCCATACCGATGACGCCACCCACCAACGAAATGCTGGTGAAATTGTGGAACGAGAGCGTAGGGCGAACAATATTGTCCTAGTTGGCGTAAGAGAAAGTAATTCAGATGCTGGTATTGATAGAAAACTGCATGATGAAGCATATTGTAAAGGACATATTGAATGAAGAATATAAATAGCGAATGTGACTATTCTGAAAAGGTGTTGCATTGCTACGGCTAGACCGCCGCGAGCCCAGAAAAATTAGACCTGTAATAGTATGTAGAAATACATGATCTCTTTCATATTAACGAGGTGAGGCTCCTGACGGTCACTGTGTGGCAATAAACGCACATGATGACAAAATATGGCAGTCGTAAAGCTATGTCAAATTTGCTGCCTTTAGGCAGCTTGAAAAATCTGACACCAGTGTAGACCACTTACACACACGTAAAACAAAACAAACAGAACTGAAAAGAGTGACCGAAAACCTTAACAAGTTTTAAGTACCTGGGGTAATGGGTTACAGATAGCATTTCTGGTGATGAGGCAGACATGGAGAGGAGCACAGGGCTCTAGCGTTAAGACTTATATGCTCGCCCGTAGATTTTCACGGTGTAATGTTGAAGTCAAACAAACACTCTTTAGACCATATTGCCAATCTTTTTAAACCAGCAGTCTATGGGTGAAATACAATCTGAAGACGCTCGGAGCCCTGCGTGTACAATACAATAACGGGTTCAGGACGTTGATGGGCTAGCCTTGCCGCGGTACTGCAGCGCCTAGCCTCGGCAATGTTTGCTAGCGCACGCAAAGATCCTTTCAAACCATCATGCACAAGCGGGGAGCTTAGGTGTGGCGCCGCATGCAAAATAGCTCTGGTATAGGGAGCGCTATTATTGCATTGGAACCAGACACATGTTTGCTCAAGGCCGGCTCTAGTAAATGCAAAATAATGTAAGTAAATAACGTCTGTTTCATTCAACTAATTTTAAGTAAGTATTCCTGTGTTGTGTTACTAACCCACTCGATGGAATTTAATTTATTATTATTATTATATGTGTCTCGAGTGACGTGAGGTGTTACCCCGGTCTTTTGGAAGGACTTTGGAGAAATTGATGTCATGGAGGTTCCTACTAGACAGCTCCGTGGCGCAGTGGTTAACACGCCAGCCACGCCAGCCTGCGATACGGAGTGCCCGGGTTCGATCCCCGGCCAGGTCAAGATGGAAAATGATCTTTTTCAGATTGGCCTGGGTCCTGGATGTTTATCAATATATGTATTTGTTATAAAATATAGTATCGTTGAGTTAGTATCCCATTACACAAGTCTCGAACTTACCTTGGGGTTAGCTCAATCTGTGTGATTTGTCCGTATATATTTATTTATATAATTATATTTATTACTAGAACCCGCTCCTGGAAATACCATGTATGATATGCCTTTGAACTGAGCTTGACCGGGTGGAGTAAATACCTATTGTAGGTATTTTAAAGATAAAAAGGTTTTACAAATCTGTTTTACAGACAGTTAAACATATATAATATACGATCATCTATATGTGATAACTACGCAATCGTATTTTTTAAGTTGCTTTTCCAACTACCACAACTGTGGGCCTCAGAGGACTTATGACAAATTTACTCGACCACCGCAGACCTCTGGCCTCCGTCCGTAGTACACAGGCGGCAGTATCACAGTATGTTTGTTTCCAAACTCGCTTCTTCTTACATAGTATAAAATGAAGTCCCTTCCGCTATCTGTAAGATATTAATGTAGTTTTCAGCAATAGATAGCAGATCAAGCGTCCTTGTTAACCGCTCCTTGTATTCTGGGCGTTTTCTGCATTTGTCAGAGACCACGTCCTTGATGGACACAATAATAAACAGAGGATTGTTAATATTCTACCGACTCCAACATTTTGCTTATCTTACAGTACGTATGTAGTAGATAAGATCGTATTTATTTTAGCTCTACCTACATACATAGCTTAACAACGAACTATACAAGGTGTTGATGTACCCTCGCCCTTCCCTCTAAGGGGTGAGCCAGCCCATCAATATGAACAACTTTTCCTTCGGGACCAATGTTGGGAACTCCCTACACGAAACTAGGGCAGCGACAAAGGCTGAGCCACCCCTTAAAGGAAATGTACAGGTACAATTACCAGGGTACCTTATTATTGGTGATCGGCTTCAATAGCTAGGTATTATTATAATAACTCGGTTACTAATATACAACGTGACTTTGAACCCCCTAGCTTTATTGAAATCTGGGAATCAGAATCCCTAATGGAACACAGAATTGCAATAAAAAAAGGTGAAAAACTAAAAAGAAAATTAGGTTTCCCATACAAAGTCACCGATCAGCTGGACGAATTTCTATGAAAGGTTAAATTTATTTTTTCGGTTTTTACCTTTTTTTCTTACAATTCTGTATTCCTTATGGGATTCTAATTCCCAGGTTTCAATATAGCTAGGGAGTTCAAAATCACGCTATATATAAGCTCGTAGATATTATAGTGTTTCCATTGTTTCGAACAAAGTGAAGCAACGTGTTTTGTGTCACTGCTATGCTATTGCGCAAACGATGACAATCTCCCGGAGACTGTTGACAATCTAGACTGTTGCATCGCTGAGCTGGGAACGCGGATGCATCACACCCAGCACCTCACATACCATGTTGTGTCACTCATGTAGGAGGCTACATGTCGTTGTCCCGAGTAGGTTGTCGTGGCAGAGCCACTTCCACAAATAATAATGACGCATGATTACACTAGTTAGGTATTTCCCGCGACTGTGTCCGCGTAGCCTATAGCTTACGTGCTATTTCTATGTATCAGATATAACGTTAACAGTTTAGTTATACTCCATCCTGTTGTTTGAAGGATTAACAAACGTCTTCTTTTTTACTCCTTCACTTTTACATTTAAGCTTATAATAAATGTATCTCCTGTGAACGGGTATTACTCCGGTCCTTAGGAAGGCTTGCATTCTACACGTATAGATCCAACAACTAGAGGCCCTTTGGAGAAGTTCATGAGGTGTAGGCTTGGTGTACGCTTCGGCCAGAACCCCTGCCTGGATATATTCGCAGGGGTGCTCAGGGGTTCCAATGCCCTTGAACACATCTGGTAGGAGAACCCCAGACCAGCATCATGGAAGTGTATTTATAAAAAAATAGGCAAACTATTAAATTTCTATTATTTACCTGCGCTGCGGAAACGTTTATTTTTGCAGTTTCTATAGTTATTTTTCTAAATAATAAAGTTGCTAGAAAAGAAAAGGCAGTTCTGCCAATTAAAACAATGTCAATTATATTTCTGCTATTTAAAATATTTGAGAACCACTACTACATAATATTGTAGTTAATGGAGTTCGACGCCTACGTGACCGTCACCTCAACGTTCACGAACATGATGCATTACACTCTCATCGATTTGTCATGTTGCTATGACAATATCCTTAAGCGCCTATAACAAAATTAAAAACCAGAGAACTTAGACAACAATGCAGAAATACAGATAACAAAGAATATATTTACTTTACTTTTGACCTGAATCATTGAACACAATTTGGCATTTTCTTTTAAATGCCGCAAGTGAGTAGAGGAATATGTCAGGAAATTCAGTAGATGAACTTAAAGAGTTATGACTTATGAAGTCTACACATTCGGTGAACAGGACTATAATGACTATATAGATATATATATATATATATATTATATTATATATCATCAGACGATGGAGTAGAATTTCTTTCTTTGAATAAACAGGTCGTTGGATGACCTTAATAGACAATTTTAGTAAAACGATCCCCAAGCTAAGCAATCGCAACGCTAATGCTGAAGGCCTTCCGTACTCTACTCGTAAACTCGTAATAACACGACAGCCCGACTAAGCGGCTGGGTCAACAGTCAAGGCGACACCTTCCCAAGGTTGGTGTCGAATGTCTGACGTGCATCAAGTGCATCATCGAGCATTTTACACCTTTTCATTTTATAACAGCGATAACTTACATGTGAGTATATTATTTACTCCTCATACATAATCTTAACTATCGAGACATCCATTTTTATTTATATTATTATAAAGAGAAACAATCTAGTGTGTGTTTGTAATGGATAAACTCGAAAACTACTGGACTGAAGTGCATTTTTTTCCACAAATTAAAATGTTACATTACCTATCTATCAGTGAGTAAACATAGGCAACATAGGCAGAAATCCGTACGGATTGTATTCAACTAACAAAAGGTATCAAAAGCGTAATTTTTGAGCGAATGTTGCATAAACCAATAATGTCACTGTCGTCTAAGCGAGTTCCGTACCGCGAGCGAAGCCACGGAAAGCTAGTATTACAGGAAAAAAAAACTTACAAATAAAAGTAAAAATCATAGATTGATCTTTGAAACCAAAATAACATTACATACAAGAAAAAGATTTTGATTGTAAGCAACCGCGATAGTATATAGGTACAAGTACAACTGTACATTAATATGTGAGAAGATAGAGCATATTATTCGCATGCACGTCGCTGCACCTCGTTTTTAATCTGGAAATGGATTTCGCGGTATTCTATTTCTGACGCGCGAGATTTTGCCTCGACACGTATTGCTCTACATTCATTGTCGATAGAAGGGAGGCCTCTATTATTCGTTTTCTCGAAATTTTAGATATTTCTTTGCAAAAGCCCTTGTTCTAGATAGCCGTGTGGCTAGTTTCGTACTAATTCCCATCCCCACTTCGCGTAAGCCTATCAAATTGCTAAAATAATTGTTTTCACAAAACAATTAGGTATTGATTAGTTTAGCACTTGTCTCTATCATAGTTTGGATGGATTTGTATTGTAAAGTCGGCCTTCTATAATCGTTGTTTTGTGAAAATATTATCCTTATACGTAAAAATGCGGATTATCCTTTTCATAAAATATCATGAACGCCACGCTTCTACCATTGTGACGAGGCGTCATGTAGATTATAAAATAACCTATTAGCTTATGTAAGTAGTAACCTAGTTACCTAACGATTAGCCTGGCTGCAGGATCATAAAGCACTCGTAGCTGTGTTTGCGCCGCCTACGCAACTGGTCATCGCCTAATGACAGCATTTGGTTTAAGGCTAAAGCCTTGGAAATTGGAGGCTTGATGTGATGCAGAGGCAGTCTGCCGAGTGCAAACCAGTGCTCTGTTCACAGAACATCGGATATCAATTAGTGCTTCGAAATAGCCTCGACTGTCTCGGCCGAACCAGCGGTGATGCATATTCTTCGTTATTCATTTTATGGGTTCATTCCTGTTAATTCATTTGGCATTAAAGGTACTGAACAATCTACTCAATAAAGAACTTCTAACAGAACCATTACATATTTGTTACACATGAATCATGTGTGCTATGTGCTGTGATCTGCCCGATGTAATCATTTCAGACTCTTGAACTTATTACCTACTTGTTAATATTTTTCTTGATCATGAACGAGACGGACGAGAACACGAGTGTTATGTTATGAGTGGGATTCTTAAAAATGATATATTGACATTTTGATTCTGATTGAATATTATAAAGAAATAAAAACTATATATTTGGTATATTTCACGAGCCTCTAAGAAAATATACTGAAAGGAACCACGTACAGGAAAATTATCGAAACGCGCTTACAAGACGCGATCACTTTGGTTGTCGGGATTTTGAATTAATGCTTCCCTTTGTGAATACCTAATACAGGCAGCCTAGCAGCTGCGGCTCGTGACGTCAGCACCATGCTATGCTGTTCTAGTGCATTGGCATTTCGTATTTAAATCCATGATAACGTGTAAAAATACACGCTCTACATATACATGACACTTTTCGTATGGGACCAATGAACGTGAACGTGATCAGAAAACATTACGACATTCCCATACAAATTTTCGAGTAGTTTTGATTTTTTTTTCGTGTAAAGCTGATGTTCAGCACAGCATACACACGTTCATTTTAGCTGAGAATTATACAAAATTGAAAGAAAGATTGCATTTGCAAGTTCAAGTACCGCCGACCCCGATACCTTAAACTTGGTGTATTGCCACTAGATTCCGCAGCCGGACATTGCGAACTTTGAAAAGTCTTGCACTTGTTTTACAAGCTTTTGTCACAGATATTATAATTCAACAGATTACCCTGGTAGCTGATGATCTTGAAAACTTAATTTTTGATCAAGTGACCCTTATATGTGAATACTAGCTGTGTCCGCGACTTAACGTTGACCGTTCGCGTACATTACGATTCTAAACTAAACAAAAACAAATTAAAATTGTAAGTAGCCTATTCTGTGTCTTAAACGTCTAAATATTTATCTACCTTGGTAGATAAACATTTAGACGTTTAAGACACAGAAACATGAAACTTGTTTCATAAAATTTTGTTAATTCGTTTAAGAGCCATAGAGGATCATACATTCAGATAGAATTAAAAACTCGACAATTTGGTTTTAGTATCATGTAAGTATAGAGGATATCTCGGATATCTCGGAAAACAAAGTAACTTACTCCATGAAAATGCATTAATTCGCATGTTTTGAATAGTCAATTGCATGAAAGGATTTTCTTTACATGCGAATTTCTTACAAATAAGTTAAAAGTAAAATACTTTTTAAAAACTACCTATAGCTTTATGTACACACTACGTTTGCGTCATTTTCAGTGAGCCCTTTAATTTGATATCCATAGTGTCGAAGTACATTAAAAATTGCTATTCCGCCATCTTGGGTGTTCCGCCATGTTGTATTTAGAATGACGTCCTTACCATGCGTTGTCATTCAAACTAAACCGAGTATACAAAATTTCCGCTCAATCGGTGGAAGATATCTGCTACAAAATCGAATTGCAAGATTTGACCCCAACAAACATAGTTACATTTCATCACGGTAACGTCGGTACATTGCAAGTGAAGTAAAAGCAACAACGTGTAAAACAACGAACGAAACTAATGTCATTATCCGTGGTAATAGTCCGGTATATAGGCTAGAATGCAGAATATTGTAAGTCCTGCACCAGTGTCAAAGAATGGAAATATATGCAATAAGCAACATTACCAGTACTAAGTCAACGAGGTGAACGTCACACAAGTAATTACTTCTTAGACAGTTAATTATTCTTTCAAATGAGTTGAAGTGAACACGCGGGTGATTTCATATTATTGTGGTATTTTTTTACCCGACGGCGCCTGAATGTAGGATATGTTCATCAAGCGTGTGTAAAACTATTTATTTGGCACATAATGTAGCCTAAACATCTATGATACCTCTCCAACCCGTCTGGCCAGCGAGGATAGTGTAGGCCAAATCCCCTGTCTGCTCTGGCCAACTACGGCTCCGGTAGTACAGAGAGGGTCATGCAGTCATGCTCCTGCAGTGGATACTAAAAAACCTGTTGATGATGATAAGCTAGATTCATTTTAATTTTAAGAGAGGGTCAAAATTGTAGTAAAATAAAAAAGGGGATAAATATAATGACTTTAATGACCACCAAAAAAAAATAGTGAGCCTCTACTTGCCTACTACATAAAATACCTATACACCAAACAGCAGACAAAAATTAAACCGTAACCAAAACTAGGAAACCTAAAATCTCGACAGCTCTACCTATTTTAGTCATGACTGCACTTTAAATTGTACTTTGACACCATTTTGACACCAAAAGTAAAGCAAATAATTGCGCTTTTTTTACCCAAAATTTGATTGCTATAAAATGTTACTCTACTACCAAATATGGCACATGTACCTGCACATACGTAAACGTTATTTACAAGGAATCTAGAACATACATACATATACCATCACGTGTTTTCCCCTTGCGGGTCTACCCCCCAAAAATACATGATATTCATTTTTAGGGTCATCATCATTTCGAGTAGGTGTCGCGGTCAATCGACCATGCACACCCTGGTGTCAGAGTTCTTCGGAACCGCCTCTCGGCCTCTGACGTGGTTCCTTTAACGACTACCAGATGGCAGCCGAGACCACCGGCTTATCGTGCCTTCCGAAGCACGGAATCATCTTTATTATCAGACAATCAGGTGATTCAAGCCTGCAATGTCCTAACCAAACTGGAAACAACTAATCAAAGTATGCTTCCGGTGGGAATCGAACCCACGACCCCCGGGTCAACAGGCAAGCGCCTTAACCACTGGACCACGGAGGCTGCAATTTTTAGGGTTCCGTACCCAAAGGGTAAAAGCGGGACCCTATTAATTTCGTTCCGCTGTCTGTCTGTATGTCCGTCTGTCCGTCTGTCACCAGGCTGTATTTCGTGAACGGTGATAGCTAGACAGTTGAAATTTTCACAGATCATGTATTTCTGTTGCCGCTATAACAACAAATTACACTAAAAAATAGAATAAAATAAATATTTAAGGGGCTCCCATACAACAAACCTGTATTTTTTGTTTGTTTTTGCTCGATATTGATAACGGCAACAGGTAGACGCTTGAAATATTCACAGAATATTAACTAATATATTCACTTTAAAAATAAATAATTAAATAAAAATTAAATTAATATTAAAGGGGGGCTCCCATACAACAGACATGATTTTTTGCCGTTTTATAGATAACGGTACGGAACCCTTCGTGCGCGAGTCCGACTCGCACTTGGCCGGTTTTTAATCATAAATTACACACATACTATCACGTCTTTCCCGCTTGCGGGTTAGACAGAGCCCAGGTCTATAAGACCTAAAAGGCACGTTTAGCATTTTGGTGTTTAGCGTGTAGGTGGGAAAAAGGAACAAAATAGTGATGGGTTGCTAGCCGCATCGCCTGTTACTGTAACATGAGAACCTCAGATTTTCTACGTTTTTTCTTTTCTCCCAGGCCAGCAAGGAAGATACTTTTAAGCTTCTTTAAATTTTAATAAAATGTTTATTTAAATTACACGATTTGTTCAGGGAGGTGGCCCAGTAGTCGTGAGCATTAATAGCGCTTAGGTAAGTTAAGCAACCCTGGGCGTAGTCCCTACTGTGATGGGTGACCACAGGTGGTACAAACAATTCTCGAGCTCTGTGGTCCCGCCTGTCTTGATTGATGGCAGTCGTCAAGCTATGTCAGATGCCTTTAGGCATCTTGAAAAATCTGACACCAGTGTTGGCCACATACACACATGAAAAACAAACAATATGATTTCTTTAGGTACTTCTTAACCTTTTTTAAATGAATACAAAAAATACAAAAAGTTATTTCGTTGCAATTGGTTAATGTAACTAACCAAACCAACACACAAAAACACTCATAAGAACACACATAAGAAGGTAATAATGTCACAATGTCATAGGGTCAAACTTCAGTAATAATGTTATAGGTACTGTTGGTGGTCATATGGCTGGTTTAAATAGGATCGCAGGTTGTAATATTCTTGGTCCTAATTTTACGTTCTAATAAGGATTTAAATCTGGTGATCGTTTACTATTTTTGACAATACGAAGAGATTTTTTGCTAGTTTTTATACTACATCTCTGGTGGTTAGTTAAACATAGTCAAAAGGAAATAGCACCAAAACAATACTTGACGGTTGTCTTGACTCTATTGAGCGAGACTCTTACATTACAAGTAAGGTTTTTAACAGGACCCTATTTATGGCTCCACTTGTCCGTCTGTCTGTCGGTTACCAGGCTGTATCTCATGAACCGTGATAGGTAAATAGTTGGAATTTTCACAGATGATGTATTTCTGTTGCCGCTATAACAACAAGTACTAAAACCAAAATAAAATACTTTATAAGGGGGCTCCCATTCAACAAACGTGATTTTTAGCCTTTTTTTACTCGATATTAACAACAGCAACAGACAGGTAGGATGCGCTTGAAATATGCACAGAATATTTAATTGTGTATTCACTTTATAAAATAATCATTAAATGAAAATAAAATAAATATTTAGGGGGGGACTCCTATGGGAGCCCTAAAGCTATTAATATCAAGCAAAAAAATCGGCAACAGGTAAACCCTTCAAATATTCACCGAATAGGTATTTAGTTGTATATTCACGTCAAAAATAAATAATTAAATGCAATTAAAATTAATGGGTCCCCAGCGCCAATTCACTGGTAAAAGAGCTGGGTAAAAGGCTCGCTGAAACGACCGGGGACCGAAGAGCTGGCAGTTTCCTCGCACAGCGCATTAGCGTTGCGATTCAGCGAGGAAATGCTCACAGCATCCTCGGGCAATACCGGATTCCCCAAAATATTCAGATATTTTGAGTTAGTTTTATTTAATTTATAGATTTAGTTTTAGTGATTATCTATCAAAAGTCAATAGACTATTGACTATTGGTAAGACTAGTAATTATTTAATTGTATGTAATGAATAATATATCTATGCATGGCCCATGTAGTGAACTTGTCGCTTATCGCTTTGTACAAGTGCATTGATTTAAATAAATAATGTATTATTTGGTTTACTGTGTGTGTTTGTTCCCTTGCCCGTGACGTCGTGACCATGGGTGTGACGCGCGAGGTACAAGCTCACTTGTATCTTTTTTTACTGCTTTATTATCAATTTAGTCTTATATTACGACAACGCTGTAGCTGTAGGACTCGTTCTTCTATAGCATTATCAATAATAGCGATTGTGACCTCGAAAGCATTTAAGTTTTTTATTCAGAAGATCTCTCGTCGGGTCGCCGCCTGTTATTTTTTGTTCCAGTTATTCCGCTGCTGGTCCAGGCTTAAACGAGTTCTACCTACGTCATCTATAAACAAGTGTTTTTATCTGCTTTATTATTATAGCGATCCGATAAATATCCCTTGGAGTACTCTCGACCTTTTGCAAGTAACAAGACTTACATACAACATAATTTAATACTACAATAAAACCACTTATTCACTTAAATGATATTGCTATCCTAGCAATATCATTTGAAGAAGTCCATAAGATAACCATTTACAGAGTGCTTCAATTTCAAATATTATTTTGTACAAACATAGCGCATAGCACACGTTACCCTTCTCAGCTACGGCATGCCGCGTCAGTACTCGCATGCTGCCCGCTTAGTTTCAATTCAAACAAACTTTTGTTTCGGCCGTGCTGTGGACGCAGGTAAAAGCTCGCGGCGTCAGAGGGGCGCATCAAGCGTTTTTGTGCTTTTTTATTGGCTCTCGCTACCTATTAATAGGTAGCGAGGTACCTTGTAAAAATTTTAACTGCAGACTTATTACTTCGCAATCAATATAATAACGCAATAAAATACTCGATATCTCTATTCCAAGTTGTTGTTTGGGCACGATCGGAGGTCGCACGGTATATTTGATCCGTCGTCATTATTGTTGTAATCAAACACGACTCTACATTTATGAGTGCCTGCCTACATAGGTATTGAAACATTCTTAAATCATTACTTACTTATTTCTTTGTAAGTAAGTTGTAACCAAAGTTCGTATTCGAAACATTATGTAGGAACATTTTTGCATTTAGTTTAGGTACTTGTGTCGTGCGTGGTGAATCGGTGATACTACAAGTATTCTGAAAACTATCGGTGGGTGATACTAAACAAATCTCTACAATACAATTTTAATTCATTTATTCAGTCCATCTCAATGCCATGTGTTAATATGAATGAATAGCATAATAGGTACCGACCAAATTCTTAAAATTATTTTATTCCTATATACCTAATAGGTACTTGGCTTAGTTTATATTCATATTAAATACAATTGTTAGGAAAAAATAAAAAAAACATGAAACCAAAATTACACTCTTAGAACAACGAAAACTTTGTACCTACCTACCTTGTTAGTTAGGTAGGTACCATATTTAGGTTTATATTCCGCTATCCGATATGTTTTAATTGAATTGTACTTATTAATATTTGTGAGACAATCCAAAGAATATTTTGTAACCAGATGCTGCTCGCATTCTGCTACTGACAGAGATTTACCAAGAACGGAGGTAGCTATCTGTGAAAATGTCTGCGATGTCCTGGAGATGTGCGGGAATCTGGCAAATGTCACAACAAGTGGAGGTACTGACCGCGAAGGCGATGTTGATAAAGATGAAGACCTTGTCCTGCGTGCACAGCTCCCGGGCGCACCCCATCGCGGCGTTCCTTCACTGGCGGTCGGTGCGAGCGACGGTCAGGCAGCCATGGAGTCAGTCAGGGCAGGGGCTCACGGTCGCGGCTCACGCATGACGGTGTGACACGGGGAGACGCCGCGCGGGTTCTCGCGCGCACTGTTCGTAAGGCACTGGCGGACGGACGGGCAGCGCCGAGCGTGCAGTGCCGCGCCTCGCGAGCTTGCACCCCGAGCCCCGAGCCCCGACCCTCGCGAAGCTCGGACAGATGTCAACAAACCCCCCGCCCTGTGCCGCCACCCGCCACCGCCACGCGCCAACTCGGTCAAGAGCGAGAGCGTGACGGCGCGGCACGGTGCACTTCAAATATTATGTAAAATTACGAGATAATAATAAGGGGATACTTTGATGTAGGTCACTGGGTAACCGACACGTCAAACAACTTAAAAACTAAGTTTTCACATTTTTAATAAAGCAACATTACACGTTAGTTTAGTCCGGCGCACCCTGGGCGTAGAGTAGGATTAGCTCCGATTACTGGTGACCGCCCGGCGGTCCCGGGTGACTTGCACCCAGGATAGGCCCTTCTAGCAACGTAGATTTCGGCCCATAAGGCAAAAGATGAGACTTGCTGCTCTCCAAAGGCTTTTGCCAATAATTCTCAGATTGGCCCTTCAGGCTTGCATGCACGTACACGCGGCCCAACAGGCAGAATCTGCTGTCTCTCCAAGCCTTGCGCACACAGGCAACGCCCAAAGCCGAGGTCCGGCCCTCCTGGGGGCCCTTTGGTGATGTTGGTCTAAAAGGTTGAGGGCAATCTTCCCCTTGCCTCAAACGCCCGGTGAAGTAGCGAAAGCTCACTTGGAGTTAGCTATTACATAGTACCCAAAAAAAAACCCTGGGCAGCAACTGCAGGATAGGAGAAATTGACAGTCTCGATAAAAACTTACCAAAAACAAAACCGTACAGACAGACCTTCTTAATTAGCAGATAGTAGGTACCTACGTAGCGCAGGTACAGTACAAAGATTTTTAGATAGGTAGGTAATTACTTAATTACATAAACTTAAGAAGATATTAATTATTCATATCCTATTGATATTCCACGGAGATAGACATCATTATTATTAATTCCGCCCATGTGCCTCAATAATAGATGAAAATTAAGTTCGGTTCCAAGTTCTTGAATACCCAATTGAATCAGGAATTCAGGAATACCTACCTAATTAATTAGTGGGGGCCTTATCAGCTGCCTACCTGTTCTTTTATGATTTATCTTCTATTGAGGCAGCCGTACCATAGCTATAGGTATCTTAAAAAAAAAAGTCAGTGGAAAGAACTTGTGAACAGTAATGCTTTCTAAATAAATACGAAAAAAATTACCTAAAACGTACACACGTTTTGGATCTTATTTATGATAGTTTTCATAATGTGTGATGCACCAAAATTTAGTATTCAGTGATCGCGCTATACTAGGGGTTTGTATTCAGCAAGTCTTGGAAGACCTCCTCCCCTACCATAACCAGAATGAGGTTCGGTCTAGGTCAACATTTTATCGGCTTTATAATCAAACCACCTATGTTTGATTATAAAGCCTTACTTACATAGCCATACTTACATATTGTAGTATACTCGTACGTAATTATTACTAGTACTAGATACTTACGTAAATACTGAAATAAACACCTCGCCTTTGATGGTATTCCAGTGTCACCGAATGCTAACTGCTAAGTCAACATCAAACCAAATGATCAAACACGACAAATGCCGACCCTGACCAGCATTTCAGAGTGGCAGACGATGTTACAGCTTGTTCAAATTAACATTACAATGAAACATAATATTTAAGAATGAGTGAAGGCGACGCGCGGCCCCTGTAATGTGCTTGTTGAAGTGAACAATTTAACAACACATAAGAGAACGTGTTTGTTTTGTGGTATAGTATACTATACTAACCCAGTTTAGTTAGGGTCGTTACAATACAAAGTCAACTTTCATTACTACTGCTATGGAAATTGACTAATGAAAGCATTCGTAGCACGCGTAGGCGTCGGTCGTAGCAACAATGTAGAGATAGTTTCTATCTCTATCGCTATCGCTATACAACGAGTAGAGTAAGTATTTAGTATCCGTAAGGCACGGACACCTGCTAAAATAATTTTATTTCCTTAAGTAAGTTACTTAATAAATGGTTTCTACTTTACAACTTTTGTTATTTATCACTTGTTAAATGGTTTGTACTCTACAAGCTATTGAAGTGGGTGGGTAATTTTGTCAATACATTATTTATGTATGCAGTCTGTCTCCAAACGCTAAAATATTGTATGACAGCATTTATTAAAGTAGATAGGCAACTGCTTTTGTTTTGATCAATGGCGTTCAAACAGCTGTTAACACATGACTTGCCACCGGGCAGTTTTATCATATATGATTGATCGAGCAAGTGCCCCACATTCCAAGGATGGCTATTCAGCTAGTTACGCCGGCATCATCGGCAATAACGTCAATCGATCAGCCATCGGCGCGTCTCCAATCAGACGCTGCCCTGTGGCCGTCCTCGTTCGGACAATTAGGGACTCTTAAGAATCCAATAAAACACAATTACCGAACTGTTTCGTGTGTTCTGTACTTGCATTTTTGGAGCGGGGACTCCTACGCGAATAAAGGACACGTAATATGTCTCAATTATTGAAGAGTGAAGACAACGTCCATCGAATCACGTCGAATGCAGCCAGTTCCTAATTTATCTTGGAGAGGTCAAATAATTCGGTCAATTAGGGAAGACTATATTAGGTACCTAAGTACTCTTAGCAATGTTTCACCAAATCACATTAGAACGTTAGCTGCGACTGCGAATTTGCAGGTTTATGGCGCAAAATTAATATATACGGTGAATTTTCACTATATTCGTCAAGTATTTGAAGTTTTTCTTGTACGAGGGCGGTCCCAGAAGTAGCCGGCCTAACAAAGATAACACAAAATAATTAGAAAAATCAATATTTATTTCTCAATATAGTCTCTTTTTAACGCAATACACTTTTCCCAGCGATGTTCAATAGCTTCAATACCCTGTTTATAGTGGTCTGTATTAAGTTCCTCAAAATAGCCATCAACAGCACACTCTACCTCTTCATTATTGGCAAATCTTTTACCGGCGAGCCACTTTTTCAAGTTTAAAAACAGAAAATAATCAGAGGGAGCTAGATCTGGCGAATAAGGTGCATGAGGAAGTAATTTGAACTTCAAGTCATTAATTTTAGCCATTGCAATAGTGGACGTGTGAGTTGGTGCATTGTCCTGATGAAACAACACTTTCTTTTTCACTAAATGCGTTCGTTTTATCTTAATTTCATCACTCAAACGCTGCAAAAGTTTCGCGTAATACTCCCCGTTGATGCTATTGCCTTTTTCAAGATAATCAATAAAAATTATACCATGCGCATCCGAGAATACTGACGCTATGACCTTGTCAGCAGATGGAACTGACTTCGCCTTCTTTGGAGCCGGTTCTCCCTTTTCAGTCCATTATTTAGATTGTTCTTTCGTCATAGGGGTGTATTTGTGGACCCATGTTTCGTCCATCGTTATGAATCGTCGTAAAAATTCGGCTTTATTCCGTTGAAATTTCTCCAAACACTGGATTGAAACATCCTCACGACGCTGCTTTTGTTCAATGGTGAGCAATCGCGGCACCCATCTTGCGCACAGCTTTCTCATGCCTAATTTTTCAGTCAAATTGCGATGTATAGCACTTTTTGAAATGCCTACCATATCTGCTAACTCACGCACTTTTAGTCTACAGTCTTATAATACTATTTTGTGATTTTTTGTCACCATTTCTGGTATAGTCACTTTATTTGGCCGACCGTTGCGATGTTCGTCTTCGCAGCTGGTGCGACCTCTTTAAAACTCAGCAATCCAATATTTTACTATTGTAAATGAAGGAGCAGACTCTCCCAGAGTAGAATCCAGCTCGACTTTAATATCGGTTGGATTTACACCTTTGAAATGAAAGTATTGCATCACATATCAGAGACCAATTTTGTCCATGTTTGCAAAATCACTCAGAGCAATCTCTATTTATTGGTGTGAAATATAAATAAAAGGACGTAGCTTATTCTTTTTTCAAATCAAAGCGCCATAAGATGCAAACTTTTGTTTTCTTTTTTAAATTTTCAGCTAGTGTTGCTATATTTATGCCAGGCCGGCTACTTCTGGGACCACCCTAGTAATTTATCAGTGACTAGCCTTCGCCCGCGGCTCCGCCCGCGTCAATTGATCTCTCGGGAATAGTACTTTTTCCCGGGATAAAAGGTAGCCTATGTCCTTCTCCGCACTCAAAAGAACTTGTACCTATGCAAAATTTCATGATGATCGGTTCAGTAGTTACGGCGTGAAAGCGTAACAAACAAACTCACTTTCGCATTTATAATATTAGTAAGGATAAACCAAATATAAAAAACCGGCCAAGTGCGTGTCGGGCCACGCGCTGTGTAGGGTTCCGTAGTGCGAATGCCAGCTTTAAGTTCACGACTAAACCACTTAAACCGGCTTAACTAATGTCAATTAAATTTCTATGAAATTTTACTTTACCGAGTACATTTTTAAGTTGGTCGACTATAACACTTTAATTTGTAAACTCTACTTAGCTCCGATAGTTTTCCTTTAAACTTCGCTTTATATAGGTACTCTTGTCGTGAATCGTTTATAAACAAGTGAAAACCACTTGTTTATAAACAAACATTTAGTAGATAGAGGAGGGACACTTGACTCTAACAAAAAATTGCACTATAAATCCAAATATTTCAGAAAAAGACAATCGAAAAAAAAATTACTAGGTACCACTTGCATGGGAGCTACGCTAAAAAAATATATTTTCAAATTTTTATGTTACCACTTTTTTGGCATGATTAATATATTATCCACAGCAAATTACAGCTTTCTGGTACCTAGGTACTTATAGTCTCTAAGGAAAACTGCTGACGGACAGACAAGACGGACAGACATGGCGAAACTAAGGGTTCCTTGTTTGCTGCAGTTTCCCTAAGAAACACTATGCCGGTATTGTCTCGTGTGATCGTGATTATTAAATAGCAAATAAGGTGTATTAAAGACCAATATCCAATGGCTGGGTGACAGTTTATGCTAATCTATATTTTTACAGCAATGCCCAAATAAGGAGTGTAATGTGTTTAGAGTCCATGCACCTTTGTGATTTTCTGTATTTCACTTTTATAGGTATATACCTGCCTGCACAGTGCAGGCGTTGAGCGACCGTCCATACTTATGAATTCTAATGTGACTCGAAAGGTCATTATAAATACACCGGTACCTACTCTGTAGTCTAACTCCACAAATAGTGAAAGTACTTATTTACATTTTTGTCACAATTCCGTGGTCGCAACGTAGCTCCCAATAAGTATTGCGTCAACGAATGCAAATGCATTTCTGATGAGTTTCCTGCTCGCCGCATATTTCTTCATACGTTTAACTTTGCCACCTTTCTCGGGACTTGTCGTCGGCGCCCGCGCCCCTAGTCACAATCACGACACTGTTGGAGGCTGCCTGTTACTACTTTATACTCAGCTGTGTGTTACCAAAGACAATATAATATTAACGTAGTGTTACATACTTGTTCAGTAACATTATACAATACCTGACGTACATATGTAGAGGTTTTCAAGTCAAAGTCAAACCATTTATTCAGAAAATAGGCTTTCGCAGGTAGGTACTTTATCACGTCAAATCACATTGAATTTACCTAGTTCCTATATGGATTGACCTACTTACCTATAAATAACGTTATCCGTAGCGGCCCCATAGCGGACAGTAATGGCGTTATAGGTTTCCTCAACCCACGAAAGGGTGCGCGCGACGACCGCACCGGGTCCAGACCAGAAACGACGAAGAAAGTGTACCTAAAGAAGATTACTGAAAAATAGTTAATTGTGACGCAAGGGCCTAACATAATACTTTTTGGTGAAGGCAATATTTTGAATGCACCTCTGCATTCAAAATATTGCCTTCACCAAAA
The DNA here is from genome assembly GCA_947532085.1 of Elegia similella. Classification (NCBI taxonomy): domain Eukaryota; kingdom Metazoa; phylum Arthropoda; class Insecta; order Lepidoptera; family Pyralidae; genus Elegia; species Elegia similella. The sequence goes on from OX383936.1 coordinate 444,369, forward strand.
AGTATTAAGGAACGAAGGAGTCTAGCAAAGAGGGAGATGAAAAGCAGAATGTGTCTTCTCTGGACAAACATATGTAAGTTCTAAAGTAGACTCCTGACTGAAGCTAGAGATTTAAAATATATATTGCCCGAAATAAAACTGTTAGTGGCATCGCTCCGCTGTCCGTCTGTCTGTCCTTCCGTCTGTCACCAGGCTATATCTCTCATTAACCGTGATAGACAGTTGAAATTTTCACAGATGATTTATATTAAAGAAGGTAGTCTTTTGATGTACGTTGTCACCGGTAACCATTACCGTGACTTTGTGCACACAGACTTTGAACAGTAGTTGATGTCACCACCTGGGATAATCATGGGCCACTTCTTAATGTACTTTCATCAGATGAACAACGGCTCCTCTTTTTTCCCACGCTTTTGGAATATGTGTTCACCGTTTAGTTGACATTTGAAGGATTCTACTTTGGACATCATAGTCTAGTATTGATTAGATTCTACATAACACACAAAATGCGGTTATATGCGATCAGAATCGGTTCAGCCGATTGCGATGTTTTTTTAGTGATGTTGTTTATAGAGTAAGAGGAGTAGGAGACGCATGAATAAAAGCTGATAGGTATTATCACTCGGTACATTTATTAGTGTTTTACAATATTATAAATAGATTGTGACAGTTCACGTATGGCACGTAGGTCGGGCCGGCCGCTCGACGCTCGGCGGCAGGTCGCGACCGGCCCCGACACAACAGTATAGGTACATCTATTAATTACGTAAGAATTCATATAAAAAGCACATCGATTACAAACTACCGCCGGCCTTTTCTGGTACACAAACTACAGCAATAACGCACGCCTGGCAAACTCTGCGGCCGGACTTCGGCATCAAATCTCGCGTTTCCACTGGAAGTTTCACCGTGTTCGGCCAAATCTTCAATGAATTTTGTACAAATTACGACACTAATTCTGAACATTTGTAACAATGGTAAGCTGTCGATTTTCAGTAATCTCGGCAGATGTGTCGATGCTCCGTTAACGTCTGCTTTACGTCGTCGACGGGACACAAACACAACACAAAAATAAACGGGTCGGATTTAGGGCGCTTGCCTGGTTCCGCTCCGGTGAGTAGGGCGATGCGGCCGGCGTTACCTATTCTAAAATAAATCAGTCGACAAGTAGTATCGAGTTGTACTGAACATAACAATAAAATATTAATTTTAGCAAAATAACACGATATTCACTAAATTATTTGTACTCGTTACAACTTAAATAATCTATGAATGTAAGTAACAGGGAAATAAAGTGAAATGAAAATCAGTCTTAGTCTACGTTACGTCTACGACGTCACGTGACGGAGGCGACGCGCCGCTGCTGCCGGTGCCGCTTGACTAGACGCTGGCGAGCGCGACTACGATAACCCTTGTTAGGAACTGCCGTTGGTACTTCAGTGTGAAGACACCGGACACCTGAGCTGAGTGATCCTTTTTAGATAAGAAAGTAACCAAGTAATAAACAAAAAATAATACCTCCCGACTGTTTCTCCTATACCAGTGGTCGAAATTCGACTATAATTTTAAATAAATATGTATTAGCATTCTTGGGTCTAGTCAACAAGGGCTTTTTATGTCAAAACTTTTTCGTACTCTCCGTAAATTATGATCGAGATGCTCTTATTAAATTAAGAAATAAAGAAATACATAGGCTTAAGGTCGCAGGTTCAAATCCCGCCCGCTTGGAATTTTTTCACCATATTTTATTTCTTAATTTAATAACAGTATATCAAAATAGCATTGTGAATGCAAAATAAGTATAAACACTTAAAAATATGATCGAGGTGTCATTCGATTCGGAATAGCAAGGACATTAGCAAAAATTGCAAAAGTTAGAAACATAACAGGTTAAAAAATATAAAGCTTCGTTAAATATTTTTTGTTCATCGTGGCAGAACGCAAATTTTTTTTTAATTTTCCAACGACCCAGGTCAGTCTGTAAAAGATCCTTTTCCATCATGACCTGACCCGGGATCGTACCCGGGCATCCTCGTGTCGCAGGCTGGCGTGTTAACCACTGCGCCACGGAGCTCGCGGAAATATATAGATGTGTTTCCCAATAGAATAACAACCCAATCATAATTTTAGGAGAATACGAAAAGGTTTCGACCTAAAAAGTTCTTGTTGACATGACTCTGCACTCCTTTTCCATATAAACTATAAGTGTGCGAAATTTCATACAGCTCCGTCCGCACAATTTTCGTAAAAAGGGTTACAAAGTTTTTGCTTCACTTACTAATAAGTATATAGATTATCTACTTAGAAAATTCCTGATACGCGGACCTTGCCTTGGTCAATTTTGGGGTAAGGTAGACATTTCTACCTTCTACTACAATCATTCGTCTGCTAGGACTAAAAACACTATGTCACATGTTGGTTTGCGACCAACATGTGACCATGATGGTCGCAATGCCGTCATTTCAGGCTAGACTCAAATTTGTTGATTTATATTATTTCGTTATATAAAATATGTTATTCAACGAATATATTATTATTTCATATTATAAGGCTTATTTCTAGAAAGTTTAAATTTTATCTTATTTGTATGTTTTCTTCTATAAATATCATATAAATGTACCTACATTTTGAACACGTTTTTTGGAAAATGTATAAATGCGGCGCAGCGCGACGCCTCGATCATGTTGACGAGTAAAGTGGGTTAGTATAGAGTAGTAAGTACAGAGCAGTCTTATAGATCGGATCCTCGGACCCCGGGTCTTTGGTTCGTGCGGGCGCACTGCAGAGACGAGCGAGTGCCTGCTCGCATAGCGTGCTCAGGAAACCTACGGCACGGATTCTTGCACAAAATTGATAGAATTCTGCTACAAACAGCGACACATGGACTAATTCACAGGATTCATGGCGGTCAACTTAAAAGTAATTATAGAAATCGCTTAAAAATATATCAATTTTGATATGCGCTTGCTAGGCATTAAGCCTAACCGTGAAGGAAGTTGTAAAAGCGTCGTGTTAACCATTCAATGCACGAAAAGACGTTAAACAATATAAAATGTTTAGTGGAATGCTCTTGCGCATTTGAACATCACTTACGTAATGTCGCCGTCCTATGAAAGCTACCTTGTTTCCAATTACATGTGTCGTCAGTGTTCTCAATGCTCTCTGTACGTAGGCAGTGGTAAAGAGCAAAGCACTTGCTTGTCGAAGAGAAGGTACAGAAGTACAAAATAACTTAAAAACTACACACATTTGGTTACGTTACTTACTCTACGTTAGTACGGTACGCCTCTCTATCTTATTCTAAGTACCTCTACTACAATCCCAATTTCGGAGGTTCCTTGTGAAAGTCTGTAAAGTAATACTTTCATTACTGTAGCTATTTGTAACAATATTTAGGTGTAAATTAAAATTATTTTTAAAAGTCTGATGTACCTTATGCAATAATGATGGTTCTACCTCTTTGTAAATAACTGAAACCTCCTGAAATGTTTTAGTTTACAATACATGTCATGTGCACATCAACAAACAACACAAAATATAGATATGTATTCCATCTAAGGAAAATGATTAGCATTGTTTCCAATCTTAATTATTTTTAAAACAATTTGTCGTATTAGTCTCACGCATGTTACAATGAGTATTCATAAAGATAGTTATTTTAAAACTAAATATAAAAAAATAAGCCTTCGAATCATCAGTCTTTAAATTATTAGAAAGCTATTGGGTGAAATTCACTGGGAATGTTAGTTATTAGTCGTAACAAGAATTGTACTCGGGTACACTCTATTAAACAGAGCAAAAATATGGGAATAGGAAAAAGAGCTAACAATTAAGTATCTGTGGAGAGTATAGTCAAAAATAAATCTTTTCAATATTTGATAGTTTTGCTACATTTGTGAATTTACTCAGATCGTTGGGGCCTTAGATCAAATATAATGGTAGATATACGATTCGTGCTCGAAAAGTGACACCGACAAAATAGTGCTCTAATCTAGTTTCGGAGCTGTTTTGTCCACAGTTTCAATAAATCGCGCTAGCACTCGCACGTCTCGTGATGACGAAGGTCAGTGAAAAGATGCAAAAACTACGCGTCAAAAGTGAAAAAGAAAGATGGAGTCATACTCTCAGTATGTACCGTTTTTGTCGCTGTTTGTAAGTATGCATAATGTTTTGGCTCGGGGACATCATTAAGGCTTCATTTTGTATGAGATTGTATATCTACCATTATATTCGATCGAAGGTTGTGACTATTTATATTGAAAAGACGGTGGGCACTGAAAGCAAACATAAGTTAGGCCTTGTAGCGGTGCTGGGGGTGCGCGCGCAGACACAGCGCCAGCGCCAGCAGCAGCGCCAGCGCGTGCGCGGCCAGCAGCGCGGCGGCGGCGGCCAGCGGCGCGCGCGCCAGCGCCGCCAGCGCCGCCAGCACGCGCGCCCCGCACCCCGCACCCCGCACACCCCGCGCGCCCCCCGCCGCCGCCGGCACGCGCCGCGCCGCCGAGCACTGCTCCGCCGACAGCTCCTGACACACACACACACACACGCTCGTACACGCCGCAGCCTATACTTTCATGTACTACCATATTTTTTACAGCATGTTTATTTACGTGCCTTCCGAAGCACTCTTCATTATGATTCAAGCCTGCATTGTCCTAAGTCCTAACCATACTGGATACAACTAAACAAAGTATACTTCCCATGGGAATCGAACCCACAACCCCTGAGTGTACAGGCAAACGCCTTAACCTCTGGACCACGGAAGAAGTTAGTATCCTAAGACACAAATTCACAACTTACTGTGGAGCTAACTCAATTTGTGTGATAAAACGACCATGCTTCTCTATTATTTGTTCCGCGCTCTCACTTGCACGCGGAACGTGACACATTTTCGTACGTACAACCGGCGTTCATAAATTTACATCTCTATATAGAATCTTAAATAAATCTAGCATTCGTTTTATCATAATTAAGAAATAGTGTTGCAACAGACAACATTTTCTGCTACATATCAGAACATCATCAGTAGTCACATACATTCAAAACCCTATTATATCCAATCTTGTAGTGAGACTATGTTAAAACTAGTAACATATGACGAAACCCTAATATAAGAATTAATCAAGTATAAAATTCTTATCAGTTTTTCATGAGCTATTTCATTTCTCAAATTGAATTCCACAGTCAAAAAAGTTTGAGAACTGTGGTTCTAAAGATATAAGAGAAACTCACGTTCATACAACATGAAGCAGGCACCCAGTAGTAGGTGGTGGGCGCAGACACGGACAGGTCGAGGGTGTCGGAGCGGGCCTCGGCGGCCGGCGCGCCGTCCTCGGCCGCCGCGGCCTGCGCGCGCGCCCACGCCGACTCCTGCCAGTCCCGGGGCCCTTCGGCGCCACAACACTCCAACTGCAAACAGACATTAGCTTGTTACACTCCCAACTTCAAGAAAGCTTTGTTTTTTCCTCAGGGCAACCATAAAACATAACATATGTCCAAAAAACACAATAGTATACCAACCCCATGCTGAATGGAATCAATGACACTGGTTCTCGCCGGCAGAACCCCGTAGTCCACCCTGACGGTGTGCTCCAGCCGCTGCAGCAGGGCGTGGCGCAGCTGCGGCAGGTGGGCGGCGCCCCACCAGGCGGCGGCGGCCTCGGCCACGGCGCTGAGCGCCAGCAGCGCGAAGGCGGCCGCCAGCAGCGAGGCCGAGCCGCGCGCGCAGCCGCCCAGCGCCGCCAGCGCGCCCAGCAGCAGCGCGCCGCCCCAGCCCAGCAGCGCGCACAGCCCGGCGCGCCCCGACCCGCTCTCGCTGGCGCGCCCGTCCCACAGCGCCCACGCCGCGAAGGCGCACGCGCCGCCACCCACGCACTATGGCAACGGTAACTATAACTTTGAACTTAGGGAATGCAAATCTCGCGAGATTGGGGCTCAAGCGAGATCTCGCGAGTTTATGAATAACAATACTGCGAGATCTCGCCAATTTCGAGATCTCGCGAGATTGGCACTTTCGTGTGTTTTTTTGCAAATAATCACAATATTTGAATAAATTAGGAAAAAAATAATAAAAACCATAAGTATTTTATTATAAACATTTATTTTCACGAATTTTTTTAATAGACTTTTATGAATTGAACATTTTGTGACGTATCTATAATTTTAGTTTAGTAGATCCATTACAATTACAAATTACAGATTAATTAACAAATTATACCAATTAGTGAGACTATTAGAAATTACAGATTAATTAACAAAATATACCAATCAAATGAACGATTTTTATCAGTTCAAATCACAAGCCATTATTATGAATTATTTTGAAAGTAGCTCCTTAAGAAGCACAAAATGTCCAAAGAATTGTCTGCTAAACGGCTTCTTATTTTGTTGGCCAGATAACCAGCCGCTTCTTTTTAATCTCGTAAAACTCGCCAGATTAACGAGACTGCAATCTCGTTAATCTCGCGAGATTAACGAGTTTGCAATTTCGTAAAACTCGCGAGATCTCGCCCTTTATTCGTGCGAGATCAAACTCGCTAAAAAAGAACGAGATTGCATTCCCTATTTGAACTTTTGGAAATTCGAGAGGGCAAAGCTTTTTATAGGGCTCCGTACCCAAAGGGTAAAACGTGCCTCAAAAAAGAATTGGAAAAACAAGTCTTTTTAAATTTTATACAACAAACAGTATAAATTGTTTTAATCAAGTGTTCTTTTTGTGGTAAATGCCTTTTTTTTCTTTTTAGTTTACCCCATAAATTTCTAATCAATTCAACCTTATTAATTCATTTCTTGACTAATTACTTACAAATGCGTAAAATAATAATCAATATTTACAAAATCTATCAATGGATAAACATTTATTTTATGTTGCCACCATATCTTTATTAAATACAGTACCAAAAGCTTTACATTCACTCTGTATGTTTTAATGAATATTCATTTTAATATGAGAAACCTCTTTATATTCAGGGGAATCCCACAGGGGAATCACTTCCTTTCGACGGCCGATATAGGGATTTAACTAGCGTTGTAACTTTATTTTATTATTGTTCATATGACTGACTAATCAAAATGACAACTACAGGATGCAAAAACATGCGATTTGGAACAATTCACATCCATTCCTCAAGAACATACTATACTCAATCGCAATGAAAAGTAGTTTAAAACTTGTTATTTTTCTCAATGTTTAAAACTTGTCTAAATACGTTAGACTTAAACATGTGCTAAAGAACATGGTTTTAATTAAAACTGTTTTAAACATGTGTTTTAAAACTGTGCCATCCCTATCTACCAGGCCATATCTAGACAGTTGAAATGTTCACAGATGATGGTTATCTATTGTCACTACAACCAATACAAAAAAACAGAATAAAATAAATATTTCAAGGGGCTCCCATACAACAAATATGATATTTTTGCTAGATAATGGCCACAGGTAGACACATGGAATATTCACAGAATATTGAGTTATATTATTCACTTTAAAAACAAATAATTAAATTAAAATAAAATTAATATTTAAAGGGTGCTCCCATACAACAGACATGATTTTTTCCCCTTTTTTATAGATAAAATTGTACAGAACCTTTCTTGCATGAGTCCGACTTGCACGACGATTTTTACATCATGATTACTGTACATAGTCTCTCAAGTCTCAATTACTACGAAATTGCAGCTTCATTTTCGTTACTACGTAGTCTCATTGTTGATTAGTAGATGGAATTTGAATAGGCAAAGGTCTGGTTGAATGTAAACAGACATTGCTAAATGTGATCTTTATTGTATTAGAAATAAACTTACCAAAAAGATTATGTTGAATAGAATAAGCAAACATTTCATCAACGAATAACACCGAGACATCCCCATGATTTATATTATTTATTTAGAGATTTTGTGTGTCTCAAGAAACACGATTTTTTAATACGTTTAGCTATATATCATACGCACTGTAATGTATGGCCTTCCCATTTAACAATAAATAGGTAATATTTCATTCAAAACGAGACGAAAACAATAAAAGCACAAAATGCATGAAAAGCCTGAAACGAAAGCTGGCTGAAAACTTGTCAAGTGACAGGCGATATAGTCGTTTCCGTTTTGAGCTCTCAAACGTGAAGCTTTTTCTATAGTTTATGGTGTCGCACCTTTGTCTATGAAAGAGTTTCCGGTGGTTTTCCTTTTTTGCAATATTTTCACGCTTTTACATAGGATTTTATTCAGTGTTATTTGCTAAATTAGACTTTAAAATAAATATCTAAAAATGTTCACAACTAAAAAAAGACTCCAATCCGTGTCTATGTAAAACCACAGACAAAGCATGCGTGCGTTTACACCTCGCGAACAGCGAGCGAGCGAGCATGAATGAAAATTTGACAGCAAGCGAACGTAGAAATGTCCGCCTCGAAAACATAAATAAATGGCCACCGTTGTTGTTACGTTCTGCATAACCACTAGGTTTTATGTTTATAAAATGGACGCCGATTGCCAAGAACGGCGGAGGTAATGAGATATAACTAAGACAAGTGAATCTATTGCTTTCGTATGAGTGAAAAAGTGCATTGAAATTTCGCAAATCAAAACGGGGTCGATGACAGAAAATTTCGCGCCACTACATTTTCCTATGTTTCTGTTGTTACCCGCGTCGTTTTTCAGTAATGTTATCAACAAGCGAACGCTGTTTTCAGGGATTACGACTTGTCCCAAAGGGAAAAACGGTGGAGCATGAACTCACAGCGACTCGAGGAAATCGTGGCGGAGCTGATGAAACCCATCAGCGACATCCGCCGCAGCTTCCACACAGACCTCAGCGCGGTAAGACCCCACGCTCAGCGACCAGCGTCCCGGCCTCGTGCTTCGTGCGAGCCGGGCCTGTGGTGCATACATAATAAGCAGCTTCCCGCCACTTTAGTTCCGCTTGACATTACCATCTTGTTACTCAACACTTATGTTGTGCCCACAATCAAATGAACCAACGTAAATTTCATCAATATTCAGGCTCAGAGGCAGAAACAGTCATACTGAATAAAAACTAAGTTAACCAAAGCATGTACAGAGGTACAGCACCAGATTTATTGAAAACATTTCTTTGTATTTGTCAAATGATGCTTCCCTATTAATTAGGGTCTGATAGGAATTTTGACAGCTAACAAACATAACATAGCTTATATTAAATTAGGTACCTATGTAAAAATACCTAATATAGTTTGTTTGTATCTATGAAGCAGATGGTAGAGCAGGCTAAATATCTTATGGTATTCTTAATAAGAACTCAATACTTTACTTTGAAATTATTAAGAAATACAGTACAGTATGACCGCAATAACAACTACGACCGCACTAAGACAATTAACTATTTAAAAATATATTTATTAATGATTTGTTAAAACAAATTTGTCTCAAAATTAGCTAATATAATCAATTTTAGGTGAAAGAGGTTGCCATTTATTATAACGCTAGGCTCTTGTCGGTGTCATTTAGAAATGCACAGAATGACTATTTTCATCAAGAAACAATGAAGTTTGCCATTACCTACTCCATTTCACACACTAGTAGGCAATCCACTATATTGCAGGTTGCCTCACAATTTATCCGATCGCCGGAAATAGGTAGAGTTAATGAAAATGACTGGACTTGGATCAGATTGGCTTATAATATAAACTGAAATACAGGTTGGGTGGGATGGGGAATCTTTTGCTTAGAGGTAACTAATTAATTTTACAAGTCATGTAAAGAGATTGATCCCTTTTCCAAAACTAGAAACATGTGCATTCACCAACCAGTTATTTTATAAATTTATAAGGTTTTTATATACTATTTATTCCCTATTCACTAAATTCAACATCAGTTTTGCCCTTGACTCAATGAAGACTCCTGATCTTAAGGAAGCGTGTCTAAGCTGCAGTTGCTTAAAATGTTACCACCCATTTTAAATCAAGCGTTTAAAATACAAGTACAGGGAGCAATGAACTTTTAACAATGTCCATAATTTATTGACAAAATCCTCTCTAATAATGAGCTGATAAATTTGTATGGTGGTATGTACAGTGATAAAAATGTAACTACTATACAAAAAAATGGTGTTTCTTTATTCAGTCAGAATATACAAAGTGAAATTTTGATTTTTGGACCCTTGAAGGAGTGACTCAGACCATCAATATGAACAACTTTTTTTATGGGAACAATGCTGGGAACTCAAAAAAAATTTCGTCATTTCCATACAAAAGAGCTCCACCGCCCGGCCAGTTTGTAATTTTTCCGAAATAGGTATGTACTTTATATTGTCATAAAAATAAATAGGGAATTCAGGATTCTTGTTAGATTTTATGAAATAGTAATTTCATCATTCAATGTTTGATATGTTTTTATGCTAAATTATGCATTGCATTTTGTTTATAACAATTTTCGAAGTGAAAACTTCTTTAGCGGCGTTGTGCACTTTTTGGGATGGGTTAAAAATGTTAGACTCGCGTCAGGACACGTGACCTGATGTAATTCTTAAGACGGACACGTGACTACCGCGCGGCCAACATGTATGCGTGCTAGATGTAAGTTATGCCGGCACTGCCAGAGTGCAATCTGTTGTATATTTTTTCAGTACTAAAAATTATATTATTCCATCAATTCAACGCCAGGATGTGGGGCTAGTATAGTTAACATATGTGTTTACATAAGTGTGTAGACAGTCTTCTGCTAACAGTGTGACATGGTTACAGTATTTGCAGATCTTAACTGCATACGCCTTCTGTCCGATTTGTGCTCATTTTAAATGTCTTGTGAATGGTGACAATTATTGTTTGGAGGAAATATGCAAAGTATATAATTTTTCTGTTCTGAAAATGCTATGACGTTTTAGTATGTGCATAGTAGAGATGCAAATCATCATAGTAATCTATTCTATCGTAATATTTATGTGTATCCAGATATTATTTGATGCTTATTCCATTAAAAAAACCGGCCAAGTGCGAGTCGGACTCGCGCACGAAGGGTTCCGTACCGTTATCTATAAAAACGGCAAAAAATCATGTATGTTGTATGGGAGCCCCCCTTTAATATTAATTTTATTATTTATTTTTGAAGTGAATATATAACTCAATATTCAGTAAATATTTCAAGTGTCTACCTGTTGCCGTTATCAATATCGAGCAAAAACAAGCAAAAAAATCATGTTTGTTATATGGGACCCCCCTTAAATATTCCATTTATTCTATTTTTTAGTATTTGTTGTTATAGCAGCAACAGAAATACATTATCTGTGAAAATTTGAACTGTCTAACGGTCACGGTTCATGAGATACAGCCTGGTGACAGACGGACAGCGGAACGAAATTAATAGGGTCCCGTTTTTACCCTTTTGGTACGGAACCCTTAAAAACATAAGTCCTGCGAGCAAATTAAAATAAAATTTTGTAAGTGTTATTCAAGATAATGTAAGGATGATATAATTAAATTACATACTGGGAAATCCAAATCTATTCAGGCATGGAGAAGTTATAGCAGAATTAAGAAAAACATAAACAGACGGTCCTTAAACATTATTATTTACTCTTTAAACTGTATAAAACATTGTCAAAATCATCAAATAATATTGCTGATGGTGAAATCTCGACTATGTACGACATTATGTATTTGTTTGTTATGATTAAACTCAAAAACTACTGGACTAATTAAAAAAATTCTTTCAACATTAGAAAACTACATTATCAGCGAGTACACAGGCGATATTTTATTGAAACAAATAACGACCTGTACGAAAATTGCATTAATGTAAGCCAAGGTATCTTACATGTTTCTATAACGTCATAATTCGGCGAGTGCTGCGGAAACTAAGGATGTGTCTGTCATATACGCATGTTCCTGGTCCGGGGCCAGGCGCCCACATCTAAATAAATAAATAAAATAAATATATACGGACAAATCACACAGATTGAGCTAGCCCCAAAGTAAGTTCGAGATTTGTGTTATGGGATACTAACTCAACGATACTATATTTTATAACAAATACATACACATCCAAGACCCAGGCCAATCTGAAAAAGATCATTTTCCATCTTGACCTGGCCAAGGATCGAACCCGGTCACTCCGTGTCGCAGGCTGGCGTGTTGACCGCTGCGCCACGGAGCTTGTTGGGTTTTTCAACACCTTTGATGTAAATGTTGAAACACTGTTAAGATGCACGAAATGTTTATTGTAATAATATGTTAAAAAATTTTATGTTAGTACACGCGACCGTGACGGCGTCTATAAATGTACAGGGTGGATCATTTTTCAAAAATTTTAAAATCTTTAACAGATGGGTGTGGATTTGGTGCCAATAAGGATAGTAATAACGTAAAAAATATTTAAAAAAATATCAAATAAGAGGAAATGCCTCCACAATGCTCCCAAAAATAAAAAAAATGTAAAATTTTGTTGTTTCTTATTTTAATGTTTTTTAATAATAAAAACATCTTTTACATATCACAGTTGTTTTAAAATTAAAGAAAAGGGTATTTTATATACTAATAACATAAAATAACTTAAATTAAAAATTAACTGTAGCTTCTGGAAATTTATTAAAAACATAAAAATATACCAAAATTACAGGACTTTTACGTCTTTTTTACTCTCAAATTGAGGCATGATTTCTATACTTCTATGCGTTTTTTTAAATCAGTCTCTTCTTATTGGTTCACACTTAAACAGATGCTTCAGTTACATATAACTTTCGATAGCTTGAATGTGGCATGGTATTTTATTTATCTTCACTAACACTTATGTAAAATATTCGAATTTTTAGAGAGAATTGACATCGTATTTTAATATATTTTTTAAAGCTAATACTTTGATGTAGTCGCGATCATCTGCCAGCATTACCAAGATGATGTTTTCAAGATTTGACTAAATATTGTACCACTGGAAGTGTTTCACAATTATGTAAGGCTTTTCTGATTTCTCCTGTAAAACTTCTTGGTCCTGTTGTAGTCCCGTGCAAATGTTCGAACAAGTAGCGAGGTAAGAGATCGTTGTCGTGCAATTGGCATACCCACCACTGAAGAGAAGGATTTAACAGCACTTTCAATCTTTGAATTTTACCAGTATTCCAACCAGGATTGACCGCAGTCTCATCACAACAATTTGTACCAAGTATTTTTCAGTGAAATAGTTTTCGCGTTACCGATTGTCGGTGTAAAGTATCCTATATATTGATAGCCTTGCTCTTTCATCAAGCTTACATGCCCTTATTATAGACGTCGATTGTCTGTAAACGTTAACGTATTATCCTCATGTCCATCGATAACCAAACCAAAAATTTCAGTTTCATTATTAATGGGCATAACTTCAACCTTTCTTTATCCCCGAGTCGGTGAATCCAATTCCCGTCGATGATGTGGGATGTGTCTATTTCGATTCTCATTCCCAGTGCTCGAAGAGTAGCAGAAACAACTGCTGCTCCTGCCTGATCAGATACTTCATATCTATCTAGAGTTGGCGCAACATTAATTAACTCTCGTTCAATCTCCTTAAAAGTGTGCGTTTTTTTTCATAAATAGGACCATTTTTTCGCAGCTTTGTTTTATAACATTCTTGTATTTGAATTTTCGAAAAAACATTGAAGTGTTTTTAATATTGGCAAATATTTTTTTAACGCAGTCTTTCTACCCCGTAGCTACAACAAATATGTACGATATATCATCTTTGTACGCAGGCAAAAGATTATCTGGTAAATAGCGTGCAATACCTAATACAGGACAAGTAAATGAACTTTTTAATTTTATAATTAAATTAAAAGACGCATACCACAAATTATGAATTTATTTATTAAAAACTTCATGCCACTGAGTGTTCACTACGGACTAAAGTCAATACTCGCGTTTTGTAGCGTCAACGCAATGTTTTAGAAACTCTATACACCTCAATTTTTATCGTTAGATTACCAGTTTTTTTTTTACATTTTTCTCAAAAATAAACAGTTATACTGAACTGTTTTAAATGATTGTTATTTATCACCAATTTGAATATAAAAAATAAATTACGATGTAACTCTATACAAGATTTTTTTTAAAGTATTAAATTGCTTTGTGTAGGCACTTATCATATCATATCATAGGTCAGATATTTTTTTCATTATTTTTCCCGGAAACCTCTTAATATATGGCATTAAAATTTCACCCATCGTTTTCAAAAATTAAGATTTTTATTTCCCCCATACATTAAGCGATCCACCCTAATGTACTGGCTCAAGTTTTACAATAAAATAATGCTGACGCGTACGTAATGTTCAGTGCAAACTAAACAGAGCTAGTCATCTCTCCTGTATGATATAACCGAAACCCACGCGGACGAGTTCGCGGAAAACAGCTAGTTGCAAATATATAATTCTAAACTAGCCTATAGATTGAATTGTAAATGAATGGAGTTTTAAGAATAAAATAACACCCCAAAAAAAGTGATGCAACGGAAGTCTAATAACGGAAGCAGAAACGAAAACAGACGTCAAAAGTAAATCTTATCAGAAGTGGAAACGGAATCGGAAACGAATGTGTTAAAACTATGAAAAAAAAACAATTTTATTTTTTAAGTTTTTATACTTTAGTACTCAATATTAAGTAAAGGCAGTGGAATTTTTTCGCCATATTTTATATCTTAATTCAAGTATATCAGAATAGTACTATGAATGCAAAAAAAACATTTACCTTTCTAAACATAAAGGTTTAAAAGCGGCCAAAGTAGACTTCCGTTTAGAGTTCTGTTATAAAGTTTGCGGAACCAAAAACGGAAACGAAAGTGAAAAGGCATGCAGAACTTCTGCGGAAGCAGAGTTTTGATCCAATACTAAATCTTATAGTAGATGCCTATGTTCATTAAGTCATTGTGGTATCAGCACACTTCAGTCGGCTTTAAGTACTTTGTAGTTTATAAACTATGGATAGTTTTATTGATAAGAATAATTAAATCCTTTTTTGTAATGTAATCTGTGTGGTGGGTGTCACCTAGTCGGGCTCGCTTTCAGGCCCGGGTCTTAAGGCTCTACGTATACCCACTGCTGTTAGTTACTTATAAGCATTCAGTGACTAAACATATTTTCGAAAGCAATATTTTTCCTTCATAAAAATCAAAAATACGGCTGCCTTGTCAAACATTTATAGCCTATGTCACTTAAGAGGTTGTAAGGATTCTTCATCATCAGGTCTTTTTAGTCTCCACTGCAGGAGCATGACCCTCTCTGTACTTACTGAGCCATACTTGGCCAGAGCAGACAGAGGATTTGGCCTACACTCTCCTAGGTGGTCAGACGGGTTGGAGAGGTCTCATTGATGTTTATGAGCTTTGTTTAGCTTGTATTTCCCAAGTCGCCTTTTACGACATCCATGGGAAGACTTGGAGTGGTCCTTTTCTACTCTGCCGGAAACCACACGGCTAGGATTCTTACGATACCCTAAATTAGATTCAGGTAGAATTTAATGTGGAATAAAGAAACTCACATATTTATATGAACTCGAAAAACAATACACACCATTTCGCAGCTTCTGGAGGAGTACCTGACGGAGGCGGGGCTGCACGCGCTGGCGGCGGAGGAGGAGGACGAGGAGGCGGCGGCGCCCGCCGTGAACTTCGCCGAGCTGGCGCTGCTGCTGCAGCACTCCGCCAGCCTGTACGGCCGCAAGGTGGACCTGCTCTACCAGCACGTACTCGACTGCAGCGACTCGCTGCTCAGCAGCACGCAGTGAGTACACGCCCGCCCGCCACCGACAACTGCCTGCCCGGTGGTTGCCCGCCCTTCATTCTCTATCCGAATCCAACCAAATTCCTATCCTGTCCCAGGTTTAAAATGCTTCGATGGGCAACAGCGTTAGAAGCACAAAATGCCAAACAAACTGCGCTTCTCAACCCGCCTGCCAAGCGTGGTGAGTATGGCAATATCCTCCCATGGTACGAAAGTATATTTGAGAGAGACCTTTGTCCATTAGTGAACTTTTTACGGTTGTAATGACGATGATGAAGTAGTAGGACGACCAGACCTAGGTCGCAGGAAGACGCTAGATGCATGTCAGCGCAAAAAGCTAAATTTTCTGAGAAGGCCTTGCCAGCTGAGGCTTCCAAGAGCTATAGTTTGGAACTATGTGGATCAAATTACGGTACTGATTCTGCGACTATAGATAGAGGCTAGAGAGGACGAAGTAACGGTGTTCCACTTGTGTACAGAGAGGTAACGGGCAACGCGAACGAGGAGTCGGCCGCGACGAGCGGGCGGCGCAAGCGGCGCGCGTCCGGCGGCGCCGGCGCGGGGTTCGCCGCGATCGAGGTGTGCGGCGGCGCGGGCGCGCGGCGCGAGCCCGGCGCGCCGCGGCCGCCGCCCACGCTGCCGCGCATCTACATCGAGCTGGAGCCCCGCGCCATGGCGGACTCCGACGTGCCGCTCACGGACTACGACGGCGAGCCCATCGGCCTGCTGTCAGACTTCCACGTCACGTGGCGATTACAGGTAAACCCCTGGCCGGCAGGTCTTCCTCCCCGTCTCACGTCGAACATTTTTAGTAGTTTTTCTCGTAGACTAGATATATGTCATATTTTAATATGTACATTTGTGAGCGAGAGTGATGAGCTGTGCGCTGGGTGTGATGCTGATGGATGTGCGTGGTGTGTCAGGAGGGCGTGCTGATGGACGAGCTGGCGGGCAGCGGCGCGGGGGGAGCGGGGGGCGTGGGCGCGCTGCGGCCCATCCCGCTGCTGGAGCTGTCGGCCGCCATCGCCGCCGCCGCGCCGCCCGACCCGCCGCCGCGCTGCTCCACGCCCTTCGCCGACGCCCACGCCGACACGTCGGCCGACACGTCGGCCGACACGTCCGCCGACACGTCCGGCGACGCGCCCCACGAATCCCCGCACGCCGCGCCCCTCGACGACACGCTCGACTCCGCCATAGAGATGACGCCAGTCGCCAAGATCGAGAGGAAGAGGAAATGTGAACCCAACATGGAAGACTTTGGCAGAATCAAGATACCTATCAGTAAAGGTAACATGTTCGAGAGATCAGTTATGTAATTTATGCCCGCGACTGCGTTCGCAGCTAGTTAGTTTATGTGATATTTCGATGTAGATTATCATCAATCATACATTTACATCAAAGACAATTCATTCAATTTAATTCCCGTAGCATCAGAAAGATACGATTGATTCATTTCTAATCACATGATTCCTACTATCGAGTCATTCCGTATTTGTCACAGAATAATGAGTCTAGTCTCATTATAGCCTTGGTGGACTCCAACTGTGACGGGGAAGGGTTTGGTATAGCAATCCTAACTATGGAATCAAAGTCACGATACATGCCGCGCATAATGTCAATATAGATCTCTAGAAACCCCTTTGGACCTCAATGCCCACCAGATCATCTCTCGAGGAACAGAATCGAGGACCTTCTCGATATCCATATATAGTGCAGAGGCGTGTTCTTCCGCCTGTATTTCTCTATGACGACCCTTAGGGCAAAGACAGGGTCAATATTCCCTAATCCTGGACGAAATCCAAATTGACGCTCCGAAATAGTAACACTCCCGTCGGATTCGGGAGTCTATTATCCACTCAAAGACCTTCATGGTGTGAGACATGACCTTTATTACGCGGGAATTGCTGCACTCTTGCACCGATCCCTTTCCCTTGAAGAATGGTGGAATAATACTCAGCCTTTATTAGATAGAGATTTTGCGCGGTTTAAAGGGTTTGTTAGGATGCTCACACCACGAGGATCCATCGCCTTCCAGACTTCCATCGGCGCCGATTCTTCATGCGGCGAAGAGCTGAGTGAACATCCTCCGGGGATATAGGTGGCACTAGTCCCTGATTCGAAACAAGGTCGGGTGGTTGAACTTCTTTATGCTGCTGATTTAACAGTTTGTGGAAGTACTAGCGCCATCTCTCCTTCACCGCAAAACAACAGGTTCCCGTAAGGGTCTTTTGTTGCTAGGACTCTCGAACCTGCCAACTTATATAAACTTCCGCCCCTCAGACGACTCTAGCTTATCGTACAATGGTCGTACGTAGTCACGTCTGGGTACGGCTTTCTTAGTGTTTGTCAACTCTATATGCGTCGCTGTGTTCAGGAGATTTGGACACTTACAACGTTTTGAAGAGGTACGTGGGGCGCACTATAAGTTTCCGGAATGAATATGAAAAAATACTATTAAAGGTACAAAAGTAATTTATTGTTTTTCAAAATAATCTCCCTTGGCGTCTATGCACTTTTTCATTCGATGAAACCAGTTTTGAAAACTTTTGTGCCACTCCTCTGTGGTGACCTCTGAAACGTGTTTTTCATACTCCTCGACAGCCTCTTCTGGTGATGAAAATCGTTGACCGCGTAATTGGTTCTTAATTTTTGGGAACAGAAAAAAGTCACAAGGTCCCAGGTCGGGACTGTATGCAGGATGACTCATGAGTTCTACATTTTTCGCCTTCAAAAAGTCGTTTGTCTGTCTGGCCGTGTGAGAACTAGCATTGTCGTGGTGCAGGATGATACGGCGTTTACGGTTATTTTTACGGAGTTCGTCTATAACTTCCGGCAAACAAATGGTCGTGTACCAGTCACTATTCACTGTACGACGATTCTCTAAAGCAATAGTAGCCACGTGTCCAGTTTTATTAAAAAAAGAAGCAATCATCCGCTTAGATGCACTTTTCACGCGCGCTACTTTGGTTGGTTTCGGCTCATCTTGAAAGACCCATACGCTCGATTGCTGCTTTGTTTTGGGATCGTAGCAATAAATCCATGTTTCGTCACTAGTAGACATAGTAACATGTCCCACACCAAATTTGACGCACCTTCGTTGAATCTGGTAAGCATGGCACTGCACCAAGTGACGCGGTCCGTTTTTTGAGCCTCGGTCAAGTTGTGTGGGATCCACCGCGAGCACAGCTTTCTCACACCCAAATGTTTGTGTAGGATTAATTGTATTTGACTCATGCCTATTTCTAAGGATGCGCGAATTTCATGGTAGGTCACATGCCTGTCTGTTTCAATCATATGGCGCACAGCATCGATGTTTTTGTTGGTCACAGCGGTGGACGGCCGACCATCGCGAGATTCGTCACTGAGATTGATACGACCACGCTTGAATTCAGCAAACCAGCTATAAACAGTTGTCTTGCATGGTGCTTTATTGCCAAAAGCTGTTTTAAGCCGAGCGATGCTCTGTTGAGCTGTCAAATTACACTTAAAATCGTAGAAAATCATACTGTTACGTGGTTAGGGTTCAGGATTTGGAGTAAAACACCAAACTCTTCAGAGGGAATTTATTCACTACGGAATCCCAACACTGACTGGTCTTCCAACACGTCGAATATCCAAAACGCAAAGCACTCGTAGTCCTGGTCCGTTGCTGTGGTCGTATAAATTATCACTTATCAGTCGCACACAAATCACTCGTATTAGTATAGCTCACTAAGAACACTCGCGGTAAACTGATTAACGATCGCCACGTCCGCTCCCTTATATACTGACTTATGGGTCTCTAGAAAGTTCCATATTCTTCCGGTCCCGACGGCCGACAACTAAAACATTCCAGAATATTCGAGTACGTGTATGAACGTGATAGAATACATATGTGTGAGCAGGATGGAAGATGTATGAGCGCGACAGACGATGTTCGGGAAAGTTCTAGACTATTCTGTTCTGGGAGCTTCGCGACACTGCCCCCTTCTTAGAGACGCTCGTCCCGAGCGTCACTTTTGCCGCCATGATAACTCGCTAAACGGTCCACATGTACCATCTCTAGTGATCCACCTGGTCGTCCACATATGTCACGTCACTCAATTGGGCTACTATCTTGAATGGGCCTTCCCATCTTGCTTGTGACTCCGTAGACTTTCTCCTTTGGTGTAATGGATTGAATACCCAAACCAATGCTCCTTCTCCAAAGACACTCGCCTTCATTCCCTTAGCGGTTCTCGTTGAACTGTTAAAGTCCCCCTCAGTTCGCCAATTGTAAGAGAGTTTGGAGTCACAATCGCCAATAGGTCTCACGTTAAACTTAGCCAATCGCTCAGAATTCCCGTGGAACTCGCGCTTGTCCCGGTTGCAGCGTTGTGGACACTGCTCATACCGGGGCTCACTCACTAGTGTCAATCTGCGCCATTTACCTGCTTGACAAGTATCCCCTTGTTTATTTACAAGCCTATCCTTTTCTGGACAGCTAAGTTGTAGATGGCCTCTCTCACCACATTTGTAACACATGCGTCCAGTTTTATTAGTTTTCCTGGGTGTGTCTCTTATCGCTCTGACGTCCTCGACCTCGCTAATTTCTCGTCCTTTATTATGTCGCTCATCTTCCCTTACTGCTTCTACTTCAAGGGCATGTACGAGGGCTTCCTTAAGCGAACAATGATGGTGTAGCTTTACTGCAGCTCTTACCTCCAGATCCATGATGCCATCTATGAAGGATTGCAGCAGATTCTTCTCTACCATCTTAGGGTCTTCCGAAGGATACGCTTTCCGCACTAGCCTTTCGATCTCTAGTGCCCATTGTTGTAATCCTTCATTTGAGCGCTGCTTTCTATCACGTAGTTGTGCTCGGAACACGTGCTCCAGGTGGCGTTCTCCGTACCTTGCTTCAAGCGCCTCTATTAAGTTTCCGAACTTACGGCCTGTGTTAGGCAGTGCCTCTAATACTGATAAAGCCGATCCTTTTAGAGCGATGGTGAGGGCTGTCAAGTTCTGCTCATCAGTCCATCCGTTTGCAGTAGCGACAGTTAGGAATTGCTGTTTGTAAGCGGCCCAAGAAGTGGTACCATCGTAAGATGGCACTTTTATCTTGGGTCCATTTACAGCAGTGATGGGAGCGCTCGGCGTTACTGTAACGCCTACTGCCTCCAAACAATGTATCTTCTTTTCCAATTCAGCTAGTTTCTTCTCTAGTCTGGAGAAATTCGTTTCCAGACCTGTCACGAGATTATCCACCAAATCCACATCCTTACGGATCTGGTCCACCACGTTGCTGACTTTGCTGACAGCTGCTAATACCATTTGTTGGTCCTCACTCATGTGATGCAGCATTTCCTGCATGCGCTTTTGCTCTTCCTTTTGTTCATTCTGCAAACGTAGCTGCTCATACCTCGTGCGCTTTTGTTCCTCCTTCTGCTCTTCCCGCATATTTTGTATTTCTCCATTAAGTTCCACATTGATGCGTTGCAGTTTACTCTGGTTCTCATTTATGAACTGCAACATTCGCATCAAGCTACCAAAATCAAAAGATGCTTGAGTGGGAACCTGGTAAGAGGGGTTAGGGAACGTGGCTTGATGATGGGCGGCTGGCATCTGTTGGGCAGCGGCAATCTCTTGGGAGGCCGTAACTTCTTGGGTGGCTGTGACAACTTGGGCGGCTGTGACGGCTTCGGTGGTGGCGACGTTATGGGCGGCTGACCTGTCTTGGGCGGCTGCCATGTCTTGGGCGGCTGCCATGTCTTGGGCGGCTGCCATGTCCTGGGCGGCTGCCATGTCTTGGGTGGCTGCGACCTCTGGGGCTACGGGCGGTAGTTGCTCGGCTGCGAGGTTTTGGGCGGCTGCTGCGGTAGCTTCCATTGCACGTTGTGCCCGGGTCCTGACGCGTTCCTTATCTTCTTCGTCCCTCGGCAAGACTGGCATTTCAAAATCCCACATTTCTGACACCAAATGTTACGTGGTTAGGGTTCAGGATTTGGAGTAAAACACCAAACTCTTCAGAGGGAATTTATTCACTACGGAATCCCAACACTGACTGGTCTTCCAACACGTCGAATATCCAAAACGCAAAGCACTCGTAGTCCTGGTCCGTTGCTGTGGTCGTATAAATTATCACTTATCAGTCGCACACAAATCACTCGTATTAGTATAGCTCACTAAGAACACTCGCGGTAAACTGATTAACGATCGCCACGTCCGCTCCCTTATATACTGACTTATGGGTCTCTAGAAAGTTCCATATTCTTCCGGTCCCGACGGCCGACAACTAAAACATTCCAGAATATTCGAGTACGTGTATGAACGTGATAGAATACATATGTGTGAGCAGGATGGAAGATGTATGAGCGCGACAGACGATGTTCGGGAAAGTTCTAGACTATTCTGTTCTGGGAGCTTCGCGACAATACTACGAAAATTTTCCCGAGTTAAATCCATGTTGATGCAGACACACAATTTTTTAAATGGCGCCACAAGGTAAAAACAAAAGACAGTCAAATAAAACAAACTGCATTCTACAGCCAAAGAGTTCTATTTTCAAATGTTGCAATAAATTTTTAAATATTGTTTATGTAAGTGGCCAGTTCCGGAAACTTACAGTGCGCCGTATGTATTCCCACCGCCAGGTCTCCTTGTCACTTTTGCGTCACCCTTTGATATGGCAAGCATTGACTTCGCAGGCCAGTGCCCAGAATGTAGTCCCATTGTTGCTGGATTTGTTAGCAATCGGCTACAGTACATGTATCCCCAATTGCCAATGCAAGTCCTGAGACTTGGACTCGTTCAGCCGCCAACATTTGATTTCGCGCCGGCAGCGTATAATGGGCTTGTCACTGGGTCCTACGCAAAGATCCATGACAAGGAGACGGTGTTGTGATGTGAGACTTTCACCGAGTATGACCTTGCAGTTGACAACTTTGCCGATATGGGACACCACATCGGCAAAGCTCGCACACTACCCACATCGGCAAAGCTCGCATGCTACCAGCACTAACCAGGAGACATGCTGGTCAGTGGGTAATTAATTTGGGTAGCGTGCTTCCCGTTCTTGTAGGTGATTAGGTGCTCGGATTTTTTTTCGAAAAATGTGTTTTCGACGGCCACGTCTGCAGCCGCACACGTTGACAGAGTCAAAGTCAAAGATTTTTATTCAAAATTGGATACATGTATCTCTTTTTGAACGTCATATTTTTATTTCTTATATGTTTTTTTATATATGCAAAATTGAAATACTACTAGCGTTTCGGAACGACCACTGGTGAGAAGAATACGCCGAAAGAAACTCAATCCAGCCTTGGTCCCTACGTGCCTGAAGGGCTCTGAATACATTGTTAACATTAAATACAATTTTTCATACTATAGATTAATTTTAACATTTAATAATTGTTAACATTAAATAAATTTATATAAATTTCCACGCATTTTTATCAGTAATATAATCATCAATGCAGTAATAAGCCTTTTTTATTAACTGGTTTTTTACAATCGTTTTGAACTTAAGTAAAGGCAGACCTAATATTTCTGCAGGAATTTTATTATAGAAGCGTACTCCTAAACCCAAAAATGAATTCATAGTTTTCTGCAATCGCAATACTGGTGTAGCTAATTTATTTTTATTTCTCGTGTTTCGGTCATGGATATCACTATTTTTCTTATATAAATCAAGATTATAGCGCACAAACATAATATTCGCAAATATGTACTGAGAAGGTAAAGTTAAAATATTTATATCTTTAAACAATTCTCTAAGAGATTCTCTAGCACCAAGTTTATATATAGATCTAATAGCGCGTTTCTGCAGGACAAATATGGTGTTTACTTCTGCAGCGTTACCCCATAGTAAAATCGCATAAGACATAACACTATGAAAGTAACTGAAATATACCAAACGCGCAGTATCAACATCAGTCAGTTGTCTAATTCTCCTGACAGCATAAGCTGCAGAACTAAGTTTACCCGCTAACGTAGTAATATGGATAACAGAATATTTTCCCCCTCTGGGTTGCGGCTACCGTATCCGTAGCCTCCATGAACACACTCAAACTCCTCACACTATTCACCCACATGACCCCTTCAAAACGATCGCCTGTGACAACGGGATCCTTCGGTATCGGGTATGTCCTTCTGTCATAACAGCGCAGGCGTAGCAAATGCGCACGTTCGCTATTGACTCCTCCCAAGCAGGTACGTTGTTATAATATTTTGGCAATGATTGAATATATTTTTGCAGCATTACGAAGAGAGTTGAGTACAGTGCGAGAATTCTGCGTGGCCAGTGAGTGGGTGAGCAGCGTGGTGAGAGCGAGGAAGCGACGCATACTCAGTATGCGGCACCAGCACAGGAAAGCCAAGCCCGGCGAGGACGACGGTAACAAAACACACTTTTTATATCACGAAAGATTGTGTATAACGATCTTTTGATAACTAGTGATATCACAAGTTTCCAAGCGCTTTTAACCCGTCTCTCCCGGTATATGTGGCGACCCTGCCAGAACAATTATTGAAAATGTTTTTTGTTGCAGAATTTTGCGGGTTCGACGCTTCTGTGGCGTGCGACGTCGGCGGTGAGTACCTTTGTGTACCTACACTGTACAGTGAACTGTCTTTTTTCGTTCTCTTAGTAGTTTTATCGTGCAGCACCTATGCTATGATTTTCATAGAATACTCTCGCCTTTATCTTCGTGATACATTTTATTCATATCGTGCTTTCAACACAAGTATTATTGTGTCGAGTATTAGTATTATAGCCGTTTTGGTATATGGGACGGATCGCTTCGGCAGGTTTCTGCGGCTGGAGCGAGGCGGAGCGGTCGCGCGCCACGGAGCTGGCGCGCGAGCGGGCGCGGCCGGCGGAGGGCGCGGGCGACAGCGACGACGACGGGTTCTTCGAGCAGTCGTCGCTGGGCGAGTCGGACGCGTCGCGGGCCGAGGACGCGGCCGAGCCCGAGGCGGCGGAGTGGCAGCGCGGCGTGCTGCTGCGCGCGGCGGCGTGCTCGGCGCGCGCGGCCGACGTGCGCGAGCTGGCCGCGCGCCTGCTGCGCGCGCTGCCGCCCGCGGGCGAGCCGCAGCCCTTCCCGCAGGTGCTCGCCGCCGCGCGCGCTGACCACTACGACGTCTCGGGGCTCTTCCTCTCCACGCTGTTCCTGGTGAGCTCGACTATACTCTGACTAATGTTCGATGATTGCCGAGCTCCGTGCTACAGTGGCTAACACGAGGACCCCGGGTTCGATCCCCGGTCAGGCCGAGATGGAAAATTATCTTTTTCAGATTGGTATTTGTTTTAAAAGTACAGTATCGTTGAGTTAGTATCCCATAACACGAGTCTCGAACTTACTTTGGGACTAGCTCAATCTGTGTGATTTGTCCGAATATATTTATGATAATTTTGACAGATATGGATGCAGTGTATAATCGTGTTGAAAAAGAAAAGTAGTCGATAATCAAATAGTGAATCTATTCAATTATAAAACTTGAAATCGATAAATAACCAAAGAATCTTGCTATAACGTGTATTTTTACTTTTATTATAACTCTCACTACTACCGTATTTATTATAAACTGCTTTACATTATTTATATCATTTTACATAAATGACATACGAAATCAGTATAATACGATTATACTGATTCATTCCCCTTAGTAAATCTGTAATTATTGGGTTATACATAATTGAAAAGAAAGTAAATGTTCATAGAATTATCTACTTAGGTATATACTAATGTTCGCGGTATTTAAGTTATTGTCTGTATCGATGCACAGTCAGTTGCAATAAACCTTCTATCGGTGAAGACGTGTTGATTTCATTCATAAATCACTGCAAGCAAATCTGGTCCTTAACCCAACATATTATGGTCGACATCGAGCCGGATCGCTTACTGAGATATAGATAAGTGTTGACCTTGAGGACCCGGCGAACACAATAGATTCTTACCTGAGCGGCCGGACCCGAGGATTACTGCGCCTATTTAGTGCAAGTTATGATTACGTAATTAGCTGAGTTATAACCTGGGAGACAAAATTGTTTACTTCGTATTGGAATCGAGTTGTATGAAGATTTTAATTCAAAATGAGTTTGACTAATGAACAGCAGGAATTAATTAATTCGTTGGATGATATTTCTATGCTACTGGAAAAGACTCAAACTAATTTAAAGAAGTGTCCGAAATCAAGATTAACGAAGGGTTATTTACAAGCTAAAGTGCCAAGTGCAATGTAGAAGACTACTGGAGAACTTACGGGTCTACACATCAGAGCTTAGCAAAGTGCACACCAAAGGGTAAACGTGACGAAATTAGCCATTTCAAGAATGATGATTATTTTGTTGTGGAAGAACTTTATTCAAACTTAATAGGTGACATGAAGGACATGTTATATTCGTTGAGTGAGTGTCGTACATCGTCTGCGAGCACGAATACTACGGAAAATAGTAATCAAGCTGTGAAGTTACCGAGGATTGAATTGAAATCATTTTCTGGATCGTACGACGACTGGCCTACCTATCGTGATTTGTTTACATCGTTGGTCCATGATAACGCGTCATTAAGTAAAGTCCAAAAACTCCATTATCTGAAGTCCAGCGTGACCGGTGAGCCTGAAACATTGCTGAAACATATTACTGTGTGTGAAAGTAACTACGAACAAGCTTGGGATGTACTTACACAGCGGTACGGAAACAAAAGGTTAATTGTTCATTCCTTATTACAAAAATTATTTAATCAGAAGAAAATAAACACTCCGTCGGCACCTCTCTTGAAAAATCTCTTAGACACTACGTGCCAATGCTTAAATAGTTTAAAAAATCAAGAAGTACCTACTAAAGATTGGGACCAAATTATAATATACTTGGTGGTTCAAAAACTTGACGTAGAAACTCACAAAGATTGGCAGGAGTATTCGTATAAGGCTGACTCGAACATTTTATGTACATTTGAAGATTTAAAAACCTTTCTGGAGACGAAGTTCCGTACACTCGAGATGGTGAATCCCGTACCTGTAAAAGAGAAAACAGTAATTAAAGCTAAAACTTACCATGCTACATCCACCGAAGAAAGTACATCACCGTTGAAGTCCTGCAGTATGTGTAACGCCGATCACAGTTTATGTCACTGCAAAGAGTTTTGCGCCATGCAACCGATAGAACGATGCGAGTTCATTAAGAAGAACAGGCTGTGTTTTAATTGTCTGACCCCAGGACATGCAGTAAGAAGCTGCCGTAATAGAATGTCCTGCAGAAAATGTAACCGTCGCCATCACACTTTATTACATGAAACCAGCAGAGGCGGTCAATCAGACAGTACACACCATAGTAATGTCAAAGTCAAAGTCAAAGTCAAAGATTTTTATTCAAAATTGGATACATGTATCTCTTTTTGAACGTCATATTTTTATTTCTTATATATTTTTTTATATATGCAAAATTGAAATACTACTAGCGTTTCGGAACGACCACTGGTGAGAAGAATACGCCGAAAGAAACTCAATCCAGCCTTGGTCCCTACGTGCCTGAAGGGCTCTGAATACATTGTTAACATTAAATACAATTTTTCATACTATAGATTAATTTTAACATTTAATAATTGTTAACATTAAATAAATTTATATAAATTTCCACGCATTTTTATCAGTAATATAATCATCAATGCAGTAATAAGCCTTTTTTATTAACTGGTTTTTTACAATCGTTTTGAACTTAAGTAAAGGCAGACCTAATATTTCTGCAGGAATTTTATTATAGAAGCGTACTCCTAAACCCAAAAATGAATTCATAGTTTTCTGCAATCGCAATACTGGTGTAGCTAATTTATTTTTATTTCTCGTGTTTCGGTCATGGATATCACTATTTTTCTTATATAAATCAAGATTATAGCGCACAAACATAATATTCGCAAATATGTACTGAGAAGGTAAAGTTAAAATATTTATATCTTTAAACAATTCTCTAAGAGATTCTCTAGCACCAAGTTTATATATAGATCTAATAGCGCGTTTCTGCAGGACAAATATGGTGTTTACTTCTGCAGCGTTACCCCATAGTAAAATCGCATAAGACATAACACTATGAAAGTAACTGAAATATACCAAACGCGCAGTATCAACATCAGTCAGTTGTCTAATTCTCCTGACAGCATAAGCTGCAGAACTAAGTTTACCCGCTAACGTAGTAATATGGGCACCCCATTGAAGCCCGGCATCAAGAGTTATTCCAAGAAATGTTGTTTTATCAGTTAAATCTAGTGGTTCATTATCCATTACTATTTGTGTTGGAATTTTTGTAACATTTGGTAAGCAAAATTTAATACATTTCGTTTTCTTAGCGTTCAACAATAGATTATTCGCTGTGAACCAATCCAACACTTGAGCTAAAGTACTATTAACCACGTCAAAAGAATTAGTTTGTCTATCAATTTTGAAGACAAGAGAAGTGTCATCGGCAAATAGTACAGCCTTACATGTATTGACACAGTAAGGTAGGTCATTGATGTAAATGAGGAATAACAGAGGCCCTAGGATAGAGCCCTGGGGTACGCCCATCTTAACCGATGATCCGGAGGATTGTACCCTATCTAAACTAACTTTTTGAGTTCGGCCACTTAAATAAGATTCAAGTAAATCGCGAGATTTACCTTTTATTCCATAGTGCTCCAGCTTGGAGAGAAGGGTATTGTGGTCTACGCAATCAAAGGCTTTGGAAAGATCACAAAAAACACCAATAGCATTTTGTTTTCCCTCCCAAGCATCATATATGTATTTCAACAGAGCTACACCCGCGTCTGTAGTTGACCGACCCTTTGTAAATCCATACTGTTCACGATGGAAAAGGCTATTTATGTTAAAAAAAGCTAATAACTGATTAAAAATCATTTTTTCAAATATTTTACTAAGAGCTGGCAGAATAGAAATGGGACGGTAATTAGTGGGATCATTTTTATCGCCAGATTTGTACAAAGGAATGACTTTACTTAACTTCATCAAGTCAGGAAATGTCCCAGTATATACACACTTATTAAATATAGAAGCTAAATATGGTGCAATTACTTCAATGATGTTACTAATGACAGCTACAGAGATATCCCACAAATCTCCAGTTTTCTTATTGTTCAAACTCTTAAATGTATCAATGATTATTTGAGGTGTTACATGTTGAAATATTAAATGATTGTTACATTCTGGTATACAGCTTGTTAATAGTTTTTTAGATTCCTCAGATGATGAACGTAAGGAGGCAGTAGTATTTACGGGAATGTTAGTAAAGAAATCTTCGAAATATTTTGCGACGTCTTCATTAGTACTGAGGATCTTATTATCTACTTTTAATTCTATTTTGTTGTCACGATTTTTGGTTTTCCCGGTTTCCATGTTAATAATTTTCCAAGTGGTCTTTATCTTATCATGAGAATCTAGAATAGCTTTTCTTGTATATAAAGATTTTGCGCACAGGCACGCCTTTTTAAAAACCTTAGAGTAAGTTCTAACATAATTAATAAATTCAGTATTTTTATTGTAAGCTTTCATAGCTAATAATTCGTATAACCTGTTTCTACTAACGTAAATACCAGTTGTAGCCCATTCACTAAATTTTTTACCGATACGTTTAGTACATTTTTTAATTTTGAATGTATTTTTGAATTCCGATTCAATAATACCAAACATTTTATTATATAGAGCATCCGGATCATCTCTAGTTTCTTCAATTAGGGGCATTTTTTCAGATATTTTTTTCTTAAATACATTTATTTTAGCTTTGGTTATAGATCTAAAGGTTACTTTTGGTAAGTCTACTTCTACATCATTTATAAGTTTTACAAACTGACCGTAGTGATCCGAGGTTAGATTTTTAGTTATATATTTGTCAACAGCAGTGCAATTGCAGAAAACATTATCTATGCACGTTGCAGAATCTTCAGTAACTCTAGTTGGTTCCAAAAACAAATTAACCAAATCAAATGATTTAAAGACATTTAAAAATCGAACACTTTCAGTTGTTGTAACTAACAAATCAACATTAAAGTCACCGCACACTATAATATTTTTGCGACAACAACATAATTTTCTCAAGACATCTTCAATAACTGATTCTAAAGTATTATAATCTGATCTTGGGGGTCTGTATACACATACTATAATATAATTCCCTAGTTCGATACATGACAGCTCAACATTACAATCTACCGAAAGACTAACAATATCCTTACGTTCTTTACATTTTACGTCACTTCGAGTTAGAATTAAGCTACCGCCTTTCTCTTTAGTCTCTCGGGTGTAAGAGCTTGTCAATAAATAATTTTCTACATTGAACTGTTGCTGGTGCGACTGCATAAAATGTTCAGTCACACAAACTACATGCAAATCTTTACTGTTTATAAACAACTCTAATTCTAACAATTTGCTAGTCAGGCCTTGGACATTCTGATGAAAAATATTTAATTCTTTAGCCTCGACTGTTGTCTTATTAATTAGTTTAAATCAGACTGAGGATTTTGTATTTTAGGTATATCATTAGTTGCAATACCTGTGTCAAATTTAAAATTATTTGCAGTTGTACTACATACAACAGAAGTTTGTAAATTAAAAGCTACTACTGTAGCTATTTGTCTTTTAAAATTAAAAGGAAGATACATAGTATCGTTAGTCAACTTAAATCTACTTATAAACTTATTTATATCTAAATAAAAAATAAAATCGCCATGACGATACGTCATGTTGTACATATGTACATTTAAATTGTGTATGTGCTCGTTTCTTTTCCTATCTAAAGATTCCGAATACGGAAAGGCACATATCATAAATTTACATTGTGTTCTTTCATTTATATTAATTAATTTGTCCATACTTTGTTTAATATTCCTTTTTGATACAGAGGAACTGTCACCACATAATATTAATATTGTACAGTTTTCATCAAGACTGTCACAAGTAATACTGTTTACCAGGTCTAAATAAGAAGCGCCGGGTGTACATGTGTTGTAGACAGAACAGTTATGGTTGAGGTGACTCAAAATTATGCTACTAAGACCTTGACCTAATTTATCAGAGTATATAAATAATTTGTTACAAAACCTTTTTTTATTAAAACTATTTTCTATCGTACCTATCCTCGTTTCTAAGTTACATTTACCAGTATCACATTCTCTAGACTCGGGAACAATGGCTATTACAGGTGACATTGTAATTGCCGTTTCAGGAGTACTATAGCACTGCTGTTTTTGTAAGAGAGCATCATACCGCTCTTTATTATAGTGAGCTTCAGCCACAAATTCTTTGGCCTCTAAAATATATTTACTTATATCTTTTTGGGACAATTCATACATTTTTGATAAATTATTTAAGGACTGTTGCAATTCCGAGACCTGTGACTGCAACTCATGAATCTCGGTGTCATATATACGGCTAGCCATATATAGGTCATCTTCACATGATCTAAGTTCCTTAGACAAACACAGTTTTTCCCTACTTAACTGCGCTAAAGATTTACATTTTATTTGTTTAGATAATACTTTCTTAGTGCGTTTTATTATTCTATTAATTTTTACATACTTTTTAATTTTATTATGACTATTTAAAATAAAATACTGTGACTGCGGAGTACTCGCAGGTATTTCCATGACTGGTCCCGAGCCACACTCCATGAGTTCGCTGTACAAATGAAGCGTTTTGTTACATATGTAGAAGAAGAGCCTAATATTGTACAGAATAACGAACCTGAGGTCGCAGTATCCACGCATTTCGCATCAGAGAAGTCCACAGCCTTGGTCGCCACAGCAATGGTCACAGTAAGAGATGATACAGGACACACCACAGTACTACGCGCCTTAGTCGACCAGGGCTCCCAAGGAAATTTCATCACTGAACGCGCAGTGCAACTCCTAAAGATGAAGAAAACCCCCATAAATGCAACCATCACTGGTGTTGGCAATAGCAGTACTACAGTTGAGCAAATGGTACGAGTTGACATTGGATCAAGATATGACAGAGATTTCAAGCTTAATATAGAAGCATATGTAATGCCTACCAAGTTGACATCGTTACTACCATCCAAAACCATTACAACAACAATGCACGCCTGGCCACACTTAAGAGGACTCACCCTGGCCGATCCTAGTTTCCACTCACCAGGGCGAGTAGACATGCTCCTAGGCGTAGAAGTTTGTGCCCAAATACTGAAGGCTGAGATTCTAAAGGGACCACCTGGCTCTTCTTGTGCCCAGAATACAAGCTTAGGTTGGATCCTGTTTGGAAAAATACAGGCGCACTCTTCAGAGAAGGAATTCGTTGTAATGCATCACCAGTGCACCCTTGATGATATGATGAAGATAATGTGGGAGGTAGACACAGACAGCAAACAGATACTTACAAAAGAAGAAGAAGAATGTGAGAGAATTTACAAAGACACAACAATGCGTAACGAGACTGGGCGTTACATAGTCAAGTTACCATTCAAAGTAGAGAAACCCAAATCACCTGAGGGAAATACAAAAGAAGGAGCTATGAGGAGATTTATACAGCTAGAGAGAAGATTTTCGAAGAATGAAAATTTCAGAAAAGGGTATACGAAAGCAATGAAAGAATATTTTGATATGAAACTTATAGAAGAAGTACAAGAATCAGAGATTAATAATCCAGCTGTATACCTGCCACACCATGCAGTATTTAAAGAGACTAGTGAGACTACAAAGATTAGACCAGTTTTCGATGCCTCGTACAAAGGTACTAACAACATATCACTGAACGACGAGTTACTAGTAGGGCCTCAACTACAAGACGATGTGAGATCTTTAGTCATGCGATGGCGTTTAAAGAAGGTAGCATTTACTTCAGATATTCAGAAAATGTATCTCCAAGTTTTAGTTGCGACGGAAGACACAGACTTTCAAAGAATACTCTGGCGAAATAGCAGCAACGAAATTGTGAAAGAATATCGTCTTCTACGTGTCACATTTGGGACAGCAAGTGCACCATTACTTGCTGTAAGAACTTTACATCAGCTGGCTATCGACGAAGGAGTGAATCATGAGGCTGCTGCTGAAGTGATAAAGAACGAATTCTTCATGGATGACCTCATGTGTTCAAAAGACACAGTAGAGGAAGCAGTTGAAGTAGCCAAAGCGGTGAGCAACATTTTAAGAAAAGGAGGTTTTGTCTTGCAAAAATGGGCTTCCAATAGCACTGAATTTCTTAAAGAATTCAATCCAGATGAACTCAGCTCCCACGTAAACATAGATATCAAGGTAGATGGTTCAATCAAGACACTGGGTTTATCCTGGAACATGGGAAAGGATCAGTTAGAGTATAACCTTAACTTGCCGGACTCACCTCAAATCATTACTAAAAGAAAGATACTGTCAGAAGTTCAGCGTCTTTTCGATCCTCTTGGTTGGCTTGCTCCTGCGCTTGTACCTGCAAAACTGATGATTCAGAGACTATGGCTACAGAGAATAGGCTGGGATGAAGAAATAGATCTTGAAATGAGGAAGGAATGGACAGAAATAAGATCGAATCTAAAGAATGTAAACTTTATCAAGATAAGAAGATGGTTGGAAGCTAGTAATGAAAGAGAACTTACCGTACACGGATATTGTGATGCTTCCGAGAAAGCTTATGGAGCTGTGGCATACTTGAGAGTTCGAACTGAGGACGGAGAATACAAGACAAACATTATTGCTGCCCGAACCAAGGTGGCACCGATCAAGGCTTTGTCTCTTCCAAGATTGGAATTATGTGGAGCTGTTCTACTGTCAAAACTTCTTAAGCAAATTAGCGAGGCAATGAGAATCCCAAAGAGTCAAATATTTAGCTGGACTGATTCCACTATTGTATTGTCGTGGCTAAAGGGCGATCCGAACAGATGGCATACCTTTGTTCGTAACAGAGTTGTTACAATACTGGACAATATTGGCAACAAATGGTATCATATACAATCGCAATACAATCCAGCAGATATTGCTTCAAGGGGAACCCTAGCTTCCGAACTAAAGGACTGCAATCTTTGGTGGCACGGACCGGAACATCTGAAAAATAAAGAAATAGACATGAATATATTAATAGATGAAAACCTGGAATTGGAAAGAAAGAAATTTACTCATACTTACCTCAATGTTGACGAAGAAAACGAAGACATCTCGATTGCTAAAAAATTTGAAGATTTTAGGGATTTGACGGAATTACTTAGAACTATTATATATGCAAAGAGATTTTTATTATATAAAAAAATAGAAAATACAACTTTAAATTCAGCTATTACTACAGATGAGATGGAAAATTCACTTAAAGTTTGTATAAAGATTGTTCAAGAAATGACATTTACAGAAGAAATTAGAGATTTACGAGAAAGAAAAAGAGTTAAAAACAGAAGTTTATTGAAAACACTTAATCCCTATTTAGATTCAGAAGGTATTCTCAGGGTGGGCGGAAGAATCAAACATGCAGAGATAGATCACGAGAGGAAGCATCCTATAATTTTAGATAGTAAAAACAATCTTACCTCATTACTCATCGCAGACGCCCACAAAAGAACTCTTCATGGAGGAATACAGTTAATGCTAAACTATCTGAGGTCTAGATACTGGATCCTAAAAGTAAAGAATTTAGTAAAAAAGCATTTGCACAGGTGCCTAGTCTGTGCTAGAATAAATGCTAAAACTCAGACACAACTGATGGGTGAGCTGCCCAAAGTACGCTTGACTCCAGCCCGTCCATTTCTCCATAGCGGTGTGGATTTTTCCGGGTGTTACGATGTCTTGATGTCAAGAGGAAGAGGAGGAAAGACCACTAAATCCTACATTGCCATATTCGTGTGTATGGTAACAAAGGCCATTCACTTGGAACTCGTAGGAGATCTAACAACAGAGGCTTTCCTCGGAGCTTTTCGACGCTTCGTAGCACGACGTGGTCGGTGCAGTCATTTGTGGAGCGACCAAGGCAGAAATTTTATTGGTGCCAATAAGGAACTGGCTGAAGCATTCCATGCAGCTCAACTTGAATTTGGACAAGAGATATTCGAAAAACTTTCATCAGAAGGGACCCAATGGCATTTTATCCCTGCGTATAGCCCAAATTTTGGGGGACTATGGGAGGCGGGTGTGCGCTCAATGAAATACCACCTGAAGAGAATCCTGAACACCCATTTAACGTTCGAGGAGATGACAACAGTTTTATGTCAGGTCGAGTCATGTCTCAATTCCAGACCGTTATATCCTGTCGACGATTCTGACGTGAACAATACAGACGTACTCACACCCGGACATTTCCTTATCGGAGAACCATTGGTTTCTATCCCATCACCAAGCCTACAGGACGTATCTATTAGCAATCTGACACGCTGGCAACATACCCAGAAATTGGTATCTCACTTTTGGCGGCGTTGGCAAGAAGAATATCTCACCAGACTTCAACAGAGGCCAAAATGGATGAGTAAGCAGGTTGAGTTCGATGTGGGTCAGATTGTCCTGATAAAGACAGACGGTTTACCACCAGGGAAATGGCATTTAGGACGTGTGGTAAACAAACATCCCGGATTAGACGGCCTTACCAGGGTCTATAGTGTCAAAAGTGGCAACAATGTAGTAAAAAGATCAATCTCGAAACTTTGTCCAATGCCTGTTAATTTAGATTTTGATTTAGTACAGAATAGTGCATGATTGTTATTGATCTCAAATAATTTACTTAATCGTTTTTTGTGCTTGATAACGGACAAATAAATTTGAACCTAATTGTTGTCTTAGCATGCTATCAATTTGTGAACTGTTATTATTTAATTGGTTAGTGTAACACTCAGTTATTTTAAAGAAAATAGTCTGTAGTAGTTTGCACTATTCTTTGCATGTTAAGATTAATGTTAATATTTGAAAAAGGCCTTGATAGTCCTTTTGGTAGGCGGCATGTTCGCGGTATTTAAGTTATTGTCTGTATCGATGCACAGTCAGTTGCAATAAACGTTCTATCGGTGAAGACGTGTTGATTTCATTCATAAATCACTGCAAGCAAATCTGGTCCTTAACCCAACAACTAACATAGTAAAAAACTATTTTTTTATTGTTTGTGGTAATTTTTTATGTGCAATACCTCACCCATCTCGTTACCCATCAATTAAGTACGACATTTCGCATAATATATTTTTCATAAAATAATAACAGTATTTCATAGGGCTTCAACTGTCAAAATTATCACCTTACCTATATTTGACAGAGTGTAAATGCATAAAAAGAGTAGAAGTGGTATATTACAAAATTAGTAAGGAAACAACCGTAGTCGCCAAACTCTCACACTACATATAAACAATGAACTTTATTGGTCATTTTTATTTTATCAAAAATGTGTTAGTCATTGGACCTACATCGGACAATTAAGTACCTTACGTCTTGCACTTATGATTTAATTTACTTAATGTACTTTAGACGTTTTAGAATGAAAGGCGTTTTAGATGGCGTTGTAGTATTTTTGAGCAAATACCACCCGTAATTAAACAGTTTAGTGGAATTTCAAATGACTGTCGATTTTAGTTGCGGGTTTTTCAACCACCACAAGTCACCTGACGCATCTACGATTGCAAAGACTAAATGATCCCACCCCGACAGCTGCACGACCACCTCGCGGGCTGTTCGCAGCCCGCGCCCCCACCCAAAACACTAATATATACATGTATTATATTATTATATCTATATCTCGTTCGTACGAAACGTCGTGAATAAGTCAAAGACGATTATCACCGTGATATACCAATGTTAGGAACAAAATATATCCTCGGTCGTGAGTGGTGATAATATATAAAATGTTGCAGGCGAACTCTGGCACCGTGGAGGTGATCCAGGGCGACCCTCGGCAGCTGAACTCGTTCTCGGTGCGGCTGGCGTCGCGCGACGAGCGCCGCCTCGCCGCCGCCGCCGCCGCGCAACACCAGCAGCTGGCGCCCGCCGCCACGCTGCCCGGGCAAGCCAATACGTAAAACAGATGGAACTGTGTGACTCCGTGTATACTATGTTTTACGATTATATTAAAGTGGGAGGAGACCTACCTCCAGTGACAATACAATAGTGAAACATCATTCTGTAGGACGATTTACAGTGACATTCAATATCAAACACTGAGGCTCAGCCGTGAGAAACTAATGAACTTTAATAATCAATTTCTTCTGTTATAAATAATCTAATGTGCCTGTTGTAGGAATGCGTCAACTCTTGTGTTCACCCTTATGTGCGGGCAAGGCTCAAGCAAAAATGACTCGCCACAAATACTGTTTCCTATGCTCAGTAATAAATAAAGCATACAAAATCACCAAAACCTTGCGCCCGCCTATAACGTAGGACGTTTGATTTATCGTGTTGTATATATTGAGTGTAGATCATTGTACAGAAAGTTATATTAGAATAAGAAAAGCTTTATGGCGATTTGACTTCGTTTTAAAAGTCACTTTGCGTTAACATAATAAATATGCGTACAGTATATTCCTTTATTTTCAATTGCATCTCAATGATATAAATCTTTAAGAGGTTAGAGTGATATCTACGACAGAGGACAGTACCAAGACTTTTGTAATGTGGATGTTGGTATGTGAGCTGTCATAGGAGGCCGGTGTACCGGCCGGTGACAGACAGCATGACACAGGCACGGCAGCTGCACGCAGCATTCAAATTAACATTAATCGTTTATTTTCTTATCTTTTACTTATCAATAAGTAGCTAATGGTTTCCTATTTTCAAGTATTAATATATCATTTTATATTTATTTATCTTAATTGGAGTATTTGTAAATATTGGACTTGTATCTGTTTTCATGTTTTGTAGCTTTATTTAATATCGCGTATCATCTGGCAGTTCAGTTACCAGGGCTATGCAGACGATGAGCTAATCCCTTGGAGAATAAAATATTATCGTTAAGACTCTGTTTAAAATAGGCATGGAGCAAAAGAGAATAACTGACTGTAAGAAAATCGTGAAGAAAAGTCTCTCGTCTGCCTAAGCCTTTACTCTGGCAATCATTTTAATTGTGATTGATTGTTCAATATTTTTTAATTTGAGCAACCCAATACTTTTAAGCCTTCTTTTTAATATGTATGACCAAGTGCATACAATAATTAATGTTGTGTAAAAAATATCAGAAAATCATCACCAGATGTAATATCCATATCAGTACCTATGTATATTTCAATTCAATAAACATTCACAGATGAAGTTAGCGATGTGCAAAATAATACATAATCATTTGTTTAGTGTTGAGTAAGGTACACAGTTTATTCTGTCGGCACTCTGACCAACCACTTAGTTCTCGTCTACCTCTTTCAGCAGTGTACGACAGAATATATGGCTAATAGATAACTTTCCGTTTTGAAAAAATAGTGCTTCATATTTTGTAGGTCAATGTTTTAATCAAATACTTTCGACTATTTTAATTGTGTTTTAGATCTAGTTAAGATGGTTATTTTCGTATGTGTTTGATGTGAGAATAAGATGCATGAATAGTTATATTTTGAAAATATTTTCTGATAAAATTATCAAATAAATTGATTGATACAGGTCGACAAGATAGTTGGAACTGGGCCTACGTTCGTCGCCAGGATGGAGAGACCTGGAGTCTACATTTGCAAAACTTGACTAATTTGGCAAACTAGGTAGACTGAGACATTTATAAGTCAGAGTTGAGTCGAACACGAGTCGTCAGAGCATGGATTCAAGTCGACTCAGAACTTGAATTGCAGAACCAACTCGAGCTTGAATACAAATTGTGCAGTACAACAAGTTATACAAAGCACTACAATAATTCATAAGTTTATTTGATAATAATAATAATAATAAGTACACTACAAATGACTATATCTCACACCACCCATAATAGCTACTTACTAGACTCTGCGCGACCTTGAGTATAACTTAACTAACACGTCGAGCAGTGGAGTCTCGATTTATAAGTCGAGTCTTGTAATGTCACAAGTTTTTACAACACCAATGGTATGGCGATATCTTGTCGGCCAGTAGTGTGAGACTCGTTCAGAGTTACAGATAGTTTATTGAAGAGGGAATTTAAACAAGGAACTTTTGTTCTTGGTGCTAAATCAAAATTAGGGAAATAAGGCATACTAAATTTATAGCTTTTTATATTTGATCTGTATTGATTTCGATTTAATTATGAATCTAACGCATTTTACAGTACAAGAGTAACGCGTATTTTTTGTTACGAAAATAAATCGGCCCAGTGATTTTATCACTTTTGTGACTTTCGATTTTTTGGTTTTTTGAAATGAAACCTAAACCCGTCCTTAGCTAATAAGCAAAAATTGTAAATATGTAACAAATGTAATGAATTTGTGTAAATGTGTATAAATTAAAAAAAATAATAATATAATTAAACGTGTTTTTTCTCCTTTGTTTACATACTGTCATGTCTCGTTAGGGTTCGGGATTTGGAGTAAAACACCAAACTCTTCAGAAGAAATTTATTCACTACGGAATCCCAACACTGACTGGTCTTCCAACACGTCGAATATCCAAAACGCAAAGCGCTCGTAGACCTGGTCCATAGCTGCCGTCGTAGAAATTATCACCGTTATTACTTGCACTTAATTAATCACTTGTATTAGAAGCGTCCGTATGAGCGCGACAAACGATGTTCAGAGACTATTCGTTCGTCCCGAGCGTCACGGCATCAATTTGAATGCTCCTCTTGGTTGTCGTTGAATCCGATATGTCACGTCATTCATGCGGGCTACCACCTTATATGGCGTCCCTTCCCATCTAGTCTGCAGCTTTGAAGACTTTTCATAACCACTCGTATTTGCTCTTTGTCGTCTCTATTTTTCATGTACTTCCTTGCCTGCAGCCCGTTTTCCCGAACTAGGTTATATACGTGTTATTCTTTCTCGGAGATCAGAGACAATCTATCACAGGAGAGGAGTTTCTGGTGGTCTTTCCGTTAGCCAATCTATCGGTAACCGAAGTTCTCTGCCAAAATTTACAAAAGCTCTTGTGCTTTCGTATTCCGAAGTCCTGTAAGCGAGGAGAAATAGCGGTATGTACTTGTCTGAGTCTCTCTGATGGTTTTCAACCAGTTTCGCCAAATGGCTCTCCAGTGTCTGGTTAAAGCGTTCGACCATGCTATCTGATTGAGGATATACGGGGTGGTCCTTGTTTTGTGCATTCCTAAAATCGCACCAAACCGGCATAGTAGTTCCTCAACTAAATTAGAGGCTACTGTAGAAGCTTCTTGGTTAGGTATGGCAAACACTTTAGGCTACTTGGTAAAGTCAACTGCAAAGCGCTCCAGGGAGCACCAACGTTGTAGAGCTTGAGCTTCCCGCGATTTCTTGTCGATGGCCCTTTTACTGCAGCGCAAGTGGTACACGCGACACCAATCCTCCACATCTTCTCGACAGTTAAGCCAGTAGAACCTTTCTCGTATCTTTGTTAATGTTCTCTTGACGCCAAGATGTCCGCCGGATACCCATCGTGGACTTCACGAAGAACGCTTTCACTTTACCTCTTGGAACAACTACTTGTAGGTGAAACTGTTTTGCCATTTAGTTTTTCTTATTTACGGCTAAGTTTTCCATCCTCCAAGACAAAACTGTCCCATCAAGCCCAATTAGCTTTTGTGTTTGAGCTTGTAGGTGTAACCCTCCGTGTAACCTCTACCCATTCAGGTTTTTCTGCTCCGCGTTCCTTCCACGCAATAATGAGCCTTATATCTTTGTCATCCTAAATTCCATATAGGTACTTCCGGTCCCGACAGCGGACAACTAAAGCATTCCAGAATATTTGAGTATGTGCATGAGCGCGACAGACGATATTCAGACTGAGTGTTCAGAAAAGTTCTAGACTATTCTATTCCGGAAGCTTCGCGACAATATCGTTAAATGAGGCTGAAGGCAAAGCATTTCTGACCGTCAATATGAACAACTTTTCCCGTGGGATGGGATATGGGCCGAATGCTGGTAACTGACTGACGGCCTCCGTGACGCAGTGGTAACACGCCAGCTTGCCACACGAGCACGCCACACCGGGTTCGATTCCCGGCACGGACAATAGTACTTCCTTTTTACAGGTATTTGTCTGCGGTTCAGGAGATACCTACTTTTTATCAAGTGTTCTGAAGTGCTATTTTTGAAATTACGCCGTTCGTAATCGAGTAATTACTATAGATCTCGTTCAAAGTCAGCGTTCAAAACAATTTTCAGTGGAAGTTTGCATGGTAATGTCTTAGGGTAATGTACATTGTACACTTAATTGTACATCATTTTTTTTATGTTTTATCATTGTCTTATTTTAGAAGTTATAGGGGGGGACACATTTTACCACTTTGCAAGTGTCACTTGCGCGAACTATTCAGTTTAGAAAAAAATTATAAAGAAATACATATCATTTTTGAAGACCTATCCATAGATGTCCCACACCAAAAATATTTCGAGTTTCAGATCTAAAAATATAGGGAACTCCAAGAATTTATTGTTTTTTATTTCTATTTTTGTGTGAAAATCCTAATGCGGTTCACATAATACATCTACAAGTTTCAACAGTATAGTTTCGGAAAAAAGTGGCTGTGACATACGGACGGACAGACAGACATGACGAATCCATAAAGGTACCGTTTTTTGTCATTTGGCTACGGAACCCTAAAAACCAAGGAGGATAATATT
Organism: Elegia similella; assembly: GCA_947532085.1. Classification (NCBI taxonomy): domain Eukaryota; kingdom Metazoa; phylum Arthropoda; class Insecta; order Lepidoptera; family Pyralidae; genus Elegia; species Elegia similella. The sequence continues at coordinate 485,675 of OX383936.1, forward strand.
CGACACCGGGTTCCCGCGCAACCGGGAAAACGCTCGGATGACAACCAACTGGTAACTCGATTTGTTTTTATATTTCTACATATTTTCGAGGTCCAGCGTGGTGTAATGTAGAAGGCGTTGGTATGGACAGTATGGACGCGCCTCCGTTATGAGAAGTTGTTCGTTCACCCACCATAGGCAGGGTGAGCCATGAGCCCACCACTCCCGACCACGCGTTTTTCCTATTTTATTCCCGAGTCGGACAAGATTTTTAGTTTGGACTAGCTCTTAGTTATTGAGTGAACAGTCGTTTTATTTATATACCTACAAAGTTTTTTATGGAGCCACGTGTAGAAAGAGCCAATAATCTCAAATATTTTAACTATTATATGGCTATCAGTAAAAATAATTAGCGCATTTCTGTTTTTTGCGATTCTCAGCTAGACCCGGATACCATATATCGATACGTTTTGACACATATATACGGTAAAGAATGAGTATTCAATAATGGCTTATTATTATTATTAATAAATAACATGAAAATAACAAAGATATTAGTTAGGTACCTACATCATAAGGAATATAATGCTCTGTACGCAGAGATCTAAAATATAGGGTAGATCGTAGACGCGACCTCAGAACAATAACTAAAGCATAGAAACCGTGTTAAAATAACAACAAAATACAATATTCTACACTGTTTTTACTTATGGCATTGTTAAAGCATCAGAAAGAGATGCATATACAATGCCATTTGCGTAAATGTGCAGGTTGTCCTGGGGTACTGATGTGATCAGGGTTGTACTATATCGATGAAATATATTTATCGACTAAATGTTTCATCCTAAGAAAGTCATAAATGTACTCTACTCTGATTGTATCGGATCGTTAAATGAGTACGATTCATAAAAAAAAAACAACTAGTTGCACTTGCGGCATATTCAGGTCACGTGTCCTTCTTACGAATTTTCGATTATTTCACGTGTCCTGACGCGAGTTTTATATTTTACCCATCCCAAAAAGTGCACAAAGCCGCTAAAGAGGCTTTTATTTCAAAAGTTACATCAAGATACACCTATATAACTCCTAATCGCATGGCGCCGCTTGGCTTCATCTGAGAAATAGGTAAAAAAAAAAACCATACATTACCCACCGCTACTGCTGGTCATTAGGCCTTACCCAGTATTGGTCGAACGGCAGAATACCTAATATGATGTCAATCATATTTTCGATTATTTCGAAATTCAAACAGTATTACATTTCGATTTACAGTCCCCAATGTGAGGCAGTCCAACGTTGACATACTAGTTGAAGGTAAAATACTAGACTTTGTAAATGATACCACCTTCTTAGGAATCACAATAGACTCTAAATTGCAATGGGGCCCTCATGTATCAAAAGGTAATATAAGGTCAGATATATTTTTCACTTATTCAATGGGCCATTCAGCATATTCCAAAACCATCTAAAGCTTTTCCCAGCTAGCTTTGAGGAACAGTCAGTAAAGGAAACATAATCAGGTAGGTAAAGAGAAACACATAATTCGAAGTGATATTTTTTATTTATAAAACTTTTACACTAGGGTAAAAAAGTGCCAGTGTGTTATTTGTGAAAAATTCACAGTGTTGGTAATAGAAAAACAAGAGATTACTCTACCCACTTTCATTACTGTCGAAAATAAAATATTTTTTTCATAATTTTAAATATAAATAATAAAACCGTTTTCGTAAACTTTCTTATTACCATTGATTTATAATTCGGCAAATATAAATGTAGGTAAAGCATCGTGTTTCAATCGCTTCCATTTAATTTTATATTCGAAATTAATGTATCGGCACGGCAGTAAAATATTTTGAACAAATTCGAGTATGTATGACATTTTATGTCCAATATGTCGCTTAAAAGTTCCTTGGATCCACACCTTTTTAATTTCCTTTTACTTCAGGGAGCTGCAATAAAATTTCAACAATAATTTTCTTCATATTAGTAAAAATCGACTCTTTTTAGGGTTCCGTACGCAAAGGATAAAAACAGGACCCTACTACTAATATGACTCCGATGTCCATCTGTCTGTCACCAGGCTGTATCTCATGAACCGTGATAGTGAGACAGTTGAAATATTACAAACAAAAATTTTGGGCGTTTTTATAGCTTACGCCCACGGCTCAGCTCGCGTTAATGTTAATAGTACCTTATTCTGAGATGTAAGATATGTCTATGTTCTTTTCCGTACTCCAGAGATCGTGCAATGGTGATGATGATGCAAAATTTCATGATGATCGGTTCAGAAGTTACGGCGTGGAAGCGTAACAAACGAACTCACTTTCACATTTATAATATTATATGTAAGGATGGTACGGAACCCTTCGTGCGCGAGTCCGACTCACACTTTGCTGGTTGTTTAATTACCATGATGGTTCAATTTGTTACATTACTATTGCATGGCTCAACACTAACAAAATTATCCCTGATAGCAAGACCGTCATAAAAAATATCGATATACTCGTAGATACGTGATTTTACCCATCACTAGGAAAAAAACTAACCTAATTTGAAATAAGGAAAAAACGATAATTTTAAGCAAAATACCTATAAAAGTTGTCATTTATACAATACGTTAGGTTGACAATATTATTATTGTATTTTGAGGTATTTTGGGTTTTAATTATGCACTTTTGATTGAAAAACTAACCGAAGAAAATTATGTTTTACAGAATTTATTTCTGTTCGTCCTGAATAGGATTTACATCGCTCCATTGCACAAGACATTGTTTAGTACAATGGTCATTTGATAACGCACCAACCCAACACCGGTTAATACTTTTTTCCGTGAGAATTTTAGCACAATCCTATATTTAATTTGCAGACATCACAATTCCGCCGCAATGTTTTTCTCGCTATATAACCCGATCAAGTCGGCAAGATGCTAATGTGACAGACGTTGAACTATAATAAGTTATTTTGAATTTAGTCGGATTTAATGGAGTCCAATGGAGTCCATTGACATTTCAAGTCGGGACAACCATGAAAATAATAGAAACTGACTGAAGTTTTTGTCTCATTCTGTCATAAGCGAAAGCTCATAAGAAAAATACCGTGTCAGTCAACTATCTGTTTTCAGTTTCTATTTTTATGCGGCTTCTATGTATATTATTCTTCTGAGGACGCGACAACCCAAGCCCGTTTGTCCCGGCCCGGATATCATATATCGATAAGTTTTGACACACATATCGATATACGGTTAAGAATGAGTATTCAATAATGGCTTATTATTATTATTAATAAATAACATGAAAATAACAAAGATATTAGTTAGGTACCTACATTATAAGGAATATAAGGCTCTGTACGCAGAGATCTAAAATATAGGGTAGATCGTAGACGCGACAACCCAAGCCCGTTTGTCTTGGCGCAAACCCGAAAAGTGAGCAGACCCGACCCCAAATAATGAGGTCAAGGACGGAAGAAGAAGATTTTAAGCATTCACGGTCATAATCCCTATTAACCACTATGGGACTTACTGCGATTGAACTAGCATCTGATAATTCGGCAAAATTGCAGCTGCTATTTTCACATACGTACGAGACAAACTAAGTACTACTTCTAAATGCATGTGATTGTAAGGATATGTGAGCAGTTGCTGCCTGCTACGTAACTAAAACACTATGTCGAATACCTATGGTATAACAAATTGGTATGTTCGTAAAACAACTTTCAGACCCGAAAACCATTATCATTATATACACTAGCAGTGCCCGCGACTTCGTTCGCGTACATTTTGTTATATTATGTATTTTCATACTTCTAAGTCTGGAAATGAGAAAATCCCATATAAACTTCACCCCTATTTAACCCCTTTGAGATGAATTTCTAAAAATCCTTGCTTTTTGCACACTTGCACCATATTCCAAGTTTCTAGGTACATACAGTAGTTTTGGCTGTGCGTTGATATAATAAGTCCCGCGACTCCGTTCGCGGACATTTCTATGGGGGGCACGGTATAACCAGAGAAAAAAAATGATGTGCCTATCATGTGTCCTGGATGTCTAAATGTTTATCTACCAAGTTTCAGAAAATTCAGTTAGTTCATTTGAGAGTTATGGGGCAACATACATACATACATACAGTATCATGTATGGACAAGATATCTCTGAAAACAAAGTAATTTACTCCATGACCAACCCTTACAGATTTATTATTATTATATTGAATATTGATGATAATATTTTAATGAAATCACAGAAGGCTACGAGAATGAAATCGATACGAGGACACTAAAACCATCGATACAATTACTGGCATTCCGCATTCCCTATGATGCTGTGTATATTTTTCTGTTGTTTGTTGTCAAATTTGACAGTTCATTCAAGCAGGCCAGCAGTGCTGCCGGTGATAATTTGATTAGTCATTTTGTTTTTCACTTTATTATTCGTCCAACACTGAAGTAAACACAGTAAAACTATTTTAATCATTCTAGAGCATCTCCTTCGCTGTAAGTAGTCCTATTACTGTACTTTTAATTTTCATTTCAATTATTGATTAAAACATATTCAAGCAATTCCATGCGTGGTGACAAAATAATGATGAGAAAACAATTTTGCAGAGCCGAAGGTGACCTGAAAATGAGCAAGCTCCTCTTGTTTTTCGTGGCGGTGAGTGCCACATGCGTGGCGGGATTTATACGGTATGTACCTATTTGGAACTTTACAATGAGAAAGCGTGATTGTCGGTCCATTCAGTTTCCGTTAAATTATTAAGAAAACCGGCAAAAAAAAATTGCTGTACACATTTGTTTATTTAGTAGGTTTATTTAGAGTTTGATGTCTGTTACACAGGGTGCCACTGCACCGCATCCAGACGGTGCGCAGCCAGCTGCATGAGGTGGGCACAGAGCTGCAGTCCATCCGCATCAAGTTCACTACTCAGGGACCCGCGCCCGAGCCCCTCTCCAACTATCTTGATGTAAGCTTCTTACAGTTATTAATACTCAATACTCATTTATTCAAAATAATATTACACGTCATCACACTTTTAGAATATATTTATGTACCTATTTATAAAATAAGACAAAATTATTTTTAAAAAATGTCGAGAAAAAAAAAATATTATTAATAATGTCAGCAAATTTCCAAAAATATAAAATTAAATAGGATAAATTATTTTAATATTTAAATAAAAAATTCCTCGATACTATATAAAGCCTTATCAACCAGCCATCTCTTGAGTTTTTGCTTGAACGAATAAAGACTGGGCGCTCCAATAATTTCGTCATGCAGTCTGTTGTAGACATCTGGTCCCATCACGTGTGTTAGTTAGTAGTTATTAAATAAGAGTTCACATTTATACCCAAGTTATTAATTCAATTCAATTTATTATTTGCTGTAAAAGTGGCACAATAAGGTGGTAGGTACATAAAACAGCTCCTCTCCCTTAACCAGATATAGGCATGCAAATATTTATGCAGTCAAAACTAAATTATGTTTAGGTACAAACAAATCCACATCATATTGTATTATAAGGAAATCAAAACTGACCTTATTACTTATCTACTTCAACAAACTCTTGTTTCCTATAAATCACTCCTTTTACTACATTTATTAGATATTCCTTTACTTGAAGCTGTTCAAATTGGAAATAGTATTGGTTGTTTTTTAAGAAAATACATAAATGTCTGTATATTCTCTTCTTTTTCCTCAAAGCCCAAATACACTGTACTTACTGAATTGAGTGACTGACCAGAGGGATGCCACCCTACATTATTCACAATATTCTATTCATGTCTAACATACTGCAGCATCCCTCTTGTCACAAAGTGTGATTGGGCTTATACATCTATTAGTTGACTTCATTTATTAATATTTTTACTGCATTCTCACATAATAATCATTCTATGCAATTATTATTGGAGTCAGTCTCTATGATAAATATGTCACACATCACTTTACTTACGTAACATAAATAAAGTAGATATGAGGCTGCCACTTTCATTGATAACCTGTGTAACTAGAGACCACCTTATCAACATCAAGAACATCTGTATTATTTCAAGATTCAAAGATTTATTCAGAAAATAGGCCTTTTCAGGCACTTTTTCACGTCAATTCACCTTTAAAATTAAATAATACTTATTATATTATATTCAAATTATTAATTCTTGTTTAAAAGCTACAAACTACTAGCGTTTCGGAACCGACCACTGCAGAGAAGAAGACGCCGAAATAAACTCTTCAACAGTATTGGTCGCCTACTTGCCTGAAGGGCTTTGTATGATATTTAATATTTTTCTTTTCTTTTTTTTTTGATGTCATGTTATATACAATTTTAATTTACATATTTTTGTGGAACACGTTATGTTAGCGATCGAGCGTGCAACAACAACAGATATGATAAAAGTCTCAAAGAGGCCGAGCAGACCGTGAACGGGTGCTGCCAGGGGGGACACCCCCTGGCAGCACCCGTTCACGAGTTGACGCATGGATCAGCCATCGCTGAGCTCAACCATATTAGAGGGAACTCGACGACCCGACACACAACGCCGCCACCAGTTTGAACATTTTAGTGAGCATGACTTACTCGATCTCAAGCACAAAACTCGAAAACTAATTGTCGACACTCGTTGACCGCAAACATATACATGTTTTACAATTGAGAGTTTATTTTAGACAATTATACAAAATAAAATAGCAGCAACAAAAAAAAGAAAACAATTATAAGTAAAATTAAAATAAAAGCGTTTAGAGAAGTCCTGCATATCACTCGAGGTCTCGACTCCAAGCATTCTTATCAACGAAATAATCATTAATGCCATAATAAGCTCTTTTCAATAATATATTTTTTGTAACGTCTTTAAACTTCGGAAATGGCAAAGCTGTAATATTGTCAGGAATTTTATTATACAAACGAATACTAAGCCCTAAGAATGTATTCATAGTTTTCTGTAGTCATATTTATAAACACTGCTGGGCATGAGCTGCCAAGCAGTGATTGAAATCTTCACAGAATACAATAGTAAACTTGTATGTACATAGCTTAATTAACCTAAAAGTATTTCTAATCCTAACTAATATTATTTATACTAAATATTTATATTTCTTTAGCTCAAACCTGAAGACCTGAAGCTTGGCAAGATATTTTCAAACAATGGCATTAATTTGTCAGTAGTTAGTACTCTCGCACTGCATTCTGTAATATTGAGAATGGTTTAATTGTAAAAATACACGTCATAATGTACCATAATTATTTTTTTTAACCAAATACCATTCCATTTTGTCTTATCAGGCTCAATACTACGGTCCCATCACCATCGGCAACCCTCCACAGACGTTCAAAGTGGTGTTTGACACTGGCTCCTCGAACCTGTGGGTGCCCTCAAAGAAGTGCCACTACACCAACATAGCTTGCCGTGAGTACTACTTGTGTAATATTGACGCGTGGGGTCTAAGCACCTTCAGCTCCTCGTCGTTAATTTCGTTTAAAATGTATTTACGATGTGTTCTATAACTAATAAACTAGTTAGTTATAGAACACATCGTAGTAGCTAATAAACATTTTTATCGCACATAATTACACTAGAATATGCGATTTCGTGACCAGCTGATTTGCGCGGCGAGTCATCGACCTGTCGCCGCGCAACATGTAGACGGCAGAGTGGCGTGAGCCGATGAGTCTTTGTGGTAGTCGCCGCGGCCGACGGACAATGTTTGTCACCTACTCTCTAAATATTATTAGTGAACTAGCTGTGCCCGCGACTCCGTTCGCTTACATTTGTATGGGAGCCACGTATTATCATAAATGAAGAAAAATAATTGACGCCTTAATATTTATCTACCAAGTTTTAATAAAATTCAGTTAATTAATTTGTTTAACATACATACAAAAAAAATATACATATTCTTATTTTAGCTTATAACCACGATATCTCAGAGAACAAAGTAACTCCACCATGATCAACCCTTGATTTATTATTAGTGTTGATTAATTAGATTAAAAGGTGCCATTATAATTATAACATCTATGGATGAAAGATTTTTAAAATTGGTTCCCGTTTCCGAGTTTATCGATTGCAAATAACCAATATTTAATTACATCTTTTTATTTTAGCCTGAGCCCGGGGCCATAAGATTTACAAAACCATGTTTAGCGTATTGAAGGAAAACTGAATCAAAATAGATGTGTTGCTAGCCGCATCGCCTATTAACAGGCTTCTACGATCTGTGCGCCAAAGAAGCATGACATCATAGCATGTTACAATACAGAATATTTTTTAGCTTTTTTTTTCTCCCTGACCAGCAGACCAGACCTAAAATAAGGCAAACACAGTAATCGATCAATCTTTCTTTTTATAGTATCAATTGAGATAGTTCAATTGAGTATATCATAATTCTTTCAAAAAAGATACAGTCAGTATCACTGAGCCCTTCAGGCTTCGGTCGCAGGAATCAAATCTGGACTGAGTTTCTTTAGGCGCGTGCAGGGGTCATTTTGAATGTTAGTCGTGTTTATGATTTTGCATAAAGGGAAAATTATTAAAGAAAATATGACTTTACTAAAGCGATAAATGTAGGTACTATTTTTGAATTAAAATTACTCATTGTCACATTTTTGAGGCAAACAGGGCCAAGGTAGGAAAAGGCCACGCTTGGCAAAATGGTGAGGCTACACCCGGAAACGGAAGTAGTAACAGCTTAATTACAGAGCAGCTGGCATATTCTACACTTCCTTTGATCTGCACTAGCACATGGACATTAAAAATACCATAAGGTTCAAGAAAATCCTATAATTAGTTTGGTTTGATCTGAGAATCGGTTGTACTTGATTAGTTCTTATTCAACATAGGGAAAATGAACAACGATATTAATTAGCCTTTACATCGCGGGTCATTGCTTGATAAGACTCTATTGTTTGTTCGAGTCTTGAAAATAGACGCCATCGACTCGACCACTTTAGTGTCACCTTCTATATGTCGATTTTCGACTGTTGGCCTGGGAGAATAAACACAGAACGTACCTGCTGCTTCTCTTGACGCGCAGGTTGAAAAAGCGGGCGAAAAAAGTAATAGGGGAATTATTTTATTTTAATTTGGATATCATGTCTCTTTTTGAACGTCGTATTATTATTATCTTTATCCTTATCCTTACTAATATTATAAATGCGAAAGTGAGTTTGTTTGTTTATTTGTTTGTTTGTTACACTTTCACGCCGTAACTACTATACCGATCATCATGAAATTTTGCATACAAGTTCTCTGGAGTGCGGAGAAGGACATAGGCTACCTTTTATCCCGGGAAAAAGTACTATTCCCGAGGGATCGACATTGACGCGGGCGGAGCCGCGGGCGAAAGCTAGTTTTTAATATTTGCTAAATCGATAAACTACTAGTGTTTTAGAACTACCACTGCTGAGAAGAATACGCCGAGAGAATCTCAGCCCGGTAAAATAAAATATTATAATTATTGTGTCGGATTTCTAAAATGTTTTAAGTCGCTTAAGGCATAGGTGCTACATAGTAGCTGAGGAATACTGATAGCTATTATTATTATTTGTATCTTCTTTCGGTTCACGGGTTACCCCGGTCCTTTGATAGGCCTGCGTGGGGCCTCTACGTGTTGGATAGAGACCCTTTGGAAAAGTTGATGTCATGTGTACCTACCTACACATGACAGTAACTTCTGGCAGGACACATTCCTGGCAATACCAATGCATGATATGCCCTTGAACAGGTCTAGCCTTGAACGGATACCGGCCATTATGATAATAACGAGTATAATTGCCAGGTGTTGGCTTGCGGCTCACTAGATGGACCCCTCTAACTAGCCGACGATTATAACCGGCCAAAGGGGCAACACTGGTGTGCCGTCTGACTTAGGGTTGCGCTTTCTCCGAAGTTATTCGCGACTTTATTACACTTGTACCCGTGGACCAACAGTTCTGGTTCTCCAAATTTACTGGGGGATTTGTCTCATACGTGTCTTGTTTACTGTCGTAGTGTTGCACAACAAGTACGACAGCAGCAAGTCGTCGTCGTACGTGAAGAACGGCACCGAGTTCGCCATCCACTACGGCTCCGGCAGTCTGTCCGGCTTCCTGTCCACCGATGACGTCACCGTGAGTACTTTTTCGCACCTCTAGTCGCCAGCCACTCCAGCAAAATAATTTGTTAAGGTCGGACTCTATTTATAACTTGTTAGCACTTTGATGGATACTAAACGAGACACAATAGAAGTGTTATTGTTATAGCCGACCATTGTCCATTAAAGAGTTAATACTCATTCATGTTGTTGCACCGAAGTACATCAAAAACATGCCCTGCGCCTGTTGGCTGACCTACCGCTTCTGTTGCGGGACTTCGCCCCGCCGTGGCGCCCCTACTACCTGCCCCTCGGCTGGCCTGCCTAACCCGGGGTTGTTCCACACTAGTAAAGTTCGCTGAAGTGATTCGACAAACAAATTCCACGATATGCTTTCCACCTTTGAAAACAATTCTTTAGTAGCTTGTAAAGTCGCCGTGAATTTGACATATTTATTATGGTGATAAATATTTTATGTAGGTTCCGACCTCATTGCCGCTATTACCAAGTTAAAATCGAAATTAATGCGAATTCTTAGATAAAGTAAACGACATATTTGTTCGTGGTATCAGCGCCGCTATCGAGTTGATTTATGATTTGGAGACGTGTACACCGTTCAGCATTATTGGAACACAAGGCATTTATATTCGGATGGGCATTGTTCATGTATTGACGTAGCTGTGCTCGTTTTGTCGCTCGCTCATGTTCTGACAATGCTTCTGTATGGTAGCTCAAAACAACATGGTGTCCTAGTACGATAACGCTCTTATTAGATTAATATACAATGAACTCGACTTTATATGAACTCGACCTTCCCATGACGATCTCTATGCTATGGGTCAGTGGTAGCGCAAGTGACTGAATCGCGGGGCCCGGGTTCGATCCTCGAATAATTCATGATAGAAAAATGTATGATGTATGTATATCTATTTATATATATTGTTTCTCATATAATATACTATAATAAAAATAGCGAGTGGGTTGCCTAAAACATCTGTCAGTGCTAAGATTAATTGTCTGTGAAGGCTGAGCTCTGTTCGGATCGCGGGATGTTCTAAGGCCGACGCCCGCCGTACCATAGACAATACGGTTGATGACATGTGACATTATAGCAGGCGAGGCAGTATAGTGGGCTCGGTAAGCCTGCCCTCAACCTTATTCAGCATAATTGAATATTTTATGCTGAGGTTTACATGTGTGCAAAGATTACTAAACTCTTGAAAATATATTGGTTTCAAGATATTGACATACTTATTTTAATTCACATACTTATTATCACGACCTTATCTCTTACGGGGTAGACAGAGCCTTAGGCCATGAGACCCGAAGGCCACGTTTAGCGTGATGGGTTGCTAACAGTATCGCCATCGGCATGATTTCTTCGATTTTCGCTCATTCCCTAGTCGTACTCATTCCTCAGTCCCTAGTAAGAAGTATGCACGGTAGGAGAAGCAGCTGGTATATTTTACGATTTTTCTTCTCCATGGAAGAAACATGTTTTGATTAGTAAATAATTTAACGTATAACTACAAATGTAATGGCGTTAGGCCCCGACCTCGCAAGGTCTCAGGCAGGCGTTGGTGTTAAGTGTGGTGTGGTGTGCGCAGGTGGGCGGCATCGCGGTGCGCGGGCAGACGTTCGCGGAGGCCATTTCGGAGCCGGGCCTGGCCTTCGTGGCCGCCAAGTTCGACGGCATCCTCGGCATGGCCTTCAGCAGGTAACGCTACTGCTGCCCGGGCAATCAGGGCTATTGCGTCTGCGAAGGTATTCCAAAATGGTATCCGAGATGTAGGTAGATATTAGACCCAGCTATATCGATTTTTCACCCCCTATATAAATGTTATCGAAATTGTTGAGCTATTAGATTATTGGAGCTATTTCTTAGACACTTTTTTATAATTAATTTTTTTTAAATTTCTTTTAAATGTTTATGTTACTGTAAAATCTCGAACTACGAGAAATCTTGGGTTTTACCAATAAATCGAAAGATTTACTGACATGAGTTGGTAATTGTAAGTAATGGAACAATTTTTCGGGCTTTAGCTTATATCATTAGAATTTGGTACATGCTAGGTTTTATCACGTAGCATAAGCGCGTAGAACCGATGGCTGATGGGGCAGAAGGAAGTTCTCGAATGGCAACCACGTACCGGCAACGCAGCGTTGGACACCCACCGACCAGATGGTCGGATGACCTGAGTAAGGTCGCAGGTCGTATTGGAAATCCTGATGATATGAGGTTTTACAAGAGGCGATCGGTAAAATTGGTTTTGAGAAGAAACAAGCAGGCAAGCAAGTTCCGGAGCTTTACTCAACAGTGGCGCCAACTAGTGGGCAATAAAACGGTAGCCGTCATTTCACTAAATATACGCTATAAACATTCGATGACTCTTCTAACATGGCATTGAGACCATGCTACAAGAGATACGACATTGTTGTTACGTAATTTGACGATCACGTAAAATAATGAATGTAGAACTTTTCTGTTACGAAAATCTAAAATAGTTAATGTTACACATGCATTTTTCGATATCATAGTAAAAATTACTTAATTTAGCCCAATAAATCAATATAATTTATTATAGATTACCTGACCAAGGTCGACCAAGATTAGTAAGACGGTGTGCGTTACCCCAGCAAAAAAGTACTGAATATCAAAACGTAATATTGCTAGATAATTAGTAAGTAACGTCGTGTAAATGTAGGTGAAAGTTTTAAATTTGTACGTCCATTAATTTTTGAGATATTAATTAAAATCAGATTCTGCTAGGATGACATTTCAAACGTTACGCCAGCAAAAAATTTTCTCGGATCCGAATGAAAGTTAATACAACAATTAGTAGTTGATGTGCTGTAAATGTACTTGTATAAATAGAATTTGTACGTCTCCAGACTTTTGCGATATTCAAATTTTTGCTGCGGTAACGTTTGGTCGATTGCTGGATCTCATAATCGACACGACGTAAGAGTTTGATTTTTTTTACTTACACTGTGATGAATTTGTAGGTCATGTCCGTAAAAACAGAATTTATAAAAATGTTACCATTGAATGATTAAAAATAAAAATATGAAATCAGGTATTTTAACTCCTGTACTTTAAATATAGGACCTAGAAACTAATTGTTGACGTTAGTTTGTACCTTATAATTGTCTACAATGCCCAGGTAAGTATCAATATGATATCTTAAGTATTAAATTAGTTATGAGGAAAAAGAACCATATCTAGGTCGCCAGGAATTTCGACAGCTGATTTGATCAGTTTTTCTATTAGTTCGAAAGTCGACAGCTATCAAACTATTTGTAAGAGTAAGTTAACTATTAGTTTACAAAAAATCAGCTCAATACACGCAGTAGTTTAGGAAATATCATTAAATATCCAACTGTAGGTGAAATACCATGATAAACCGACCATTTTTGGGAGTATAGTAAAAGGCGACGGTACCGTATATTTAGTTGTATTACTGAAATTGTTCGTGTATTCATTTATTTTTGCGGTACATTCGTGTCCTGAAGTGTTCGCATTTATAAATATAATCTTTATTTCTTCATACGAGAGTGTAGAATACAGTTTGTGTACGTATGCGAACATGAGAATGAGTTTTTAATGCACAGGCAAATATTCTTGGTTTTATGCCTTGGTTTTATACATAGGTAGGCACAGATATATAATATATATTATCACCATATTTTATTTCTTTCGAGTAATAGGTACGCTAGGCGTTTACAAAATACCTATTTAGATGAGTAGGAAAAATCTTTTACTTTTTGAAGGCTTCCGGATTCTCGTCTTGTTTAGTATTTGTTATGTAAGTTTAGGTATATTCATTTGCAACTGTAAATTACAAATCTCATTATTGGATAACAAAATCAAAGATTTTTTTTTTTAATCTGACGCTGTATACATTTGGTTTACATCATTGTATTATGTGCGCGACCGAGAAGAGACGAGACGTCAACACAAAAAAGATCAACTGTCGTAGTATTCACTCTAGACATTTGGTCGATCCCGCAGGAGTACCGTAGACCGCTCTGCAGCAGCGCCATCTAAATATCAGTTTTTTCCGCTTAATTATGTATGTTAAACGTTTAATATTTTTAACAATAGTATTTACAAATTATGATGTACACAGCATAGTAAAACTGATCAATCTTTACCGCAACAGGACGTCATTTGTTAAATAAATCAATATAAGTAAATTTTGCATTTATTTTTAAAAAACATCATTACCTAAGAAAAATAAATGTATCTCTCACATAAAATCGACGTTTGAGTAAAACTTTAGGCGCAAAGCACATTGCTCTGGCGTCTGGCACGGACGTGGCAAGGGCATTTACTTTTCTATTTAAATACCGTACTAAATGTTTGGAAATAAAGTCGCAATTTGAACGCAATTTGAACTGACGGCCAACTGGCGCCCGCGCCAGTTGGCCGTCAGTTCGCAGTCAGCGCGCACGTATGGCATATGTCTTCTAGAGAAGCGATTATAGAAAATAAAAATGCGTGATGACATCGAGTTTAACATAGCATTCTGTGAATTAATAGAGAAACATCCAGTCATTTATGATCATACTCGCCATGATTATTGTAATAGAAACGTGCCATGCCTGCGCCCGATCAGAGCCATGCCATGTCCTTGCCCGATCTAAGCTATGTCCGTGCCCGACGCCAGATCAATGTGCTTTACGCCTTACAGCTTTGTTCGGTGAGTGAGAGAGCTGGAGGCCTATCATCCTCCTCCTCACTCGAAAAGACCGGCAATGCTCCTGTTTCACCCTGGTGTTGCAGTTGTCAATGGGCAGCGTTGATCGCTTACCATCAGATGACTCTCGCTTGATTGCCGTTAACATTAAAAAAAAAATAGGTGCCCCAGCCGAGACATGCATTTGTCGACCCGGTTGTATAAGAATCAAAAACTTAAAAAAATATACAGTCGAACATAGAACCTCCTCCTTTTTTGAAGTCGGTTGAAAAAGGGTACTTCGCGGCTAGGAAGAGAGATGAGTCAGTAAGAATCAAAAATATAAAAAATATACAGTCGAACATAGAACTTCCTCCTCTTTTGAAGTCGGTTAAAAAAGGGTATTTCGCGGCTAGAAAAAAATTCGGGTGCCATGCGGTCGGGTGAGTCGTGGAACGGGGGCGTACGGCCGGACTGGCGCATGGATACCGGTATTCTGAAATACCGGTGTAGTGTATCGGTAAACATTTTCGGTATTTCGATACAGTGATCTATTTTTGCAAGGTTGTTTAAAGACTAAGAAAGCCCGATTTCTTAATGCCGTTTATACTGCTGATGAATTTTTATATTCATAGCGTAGAAAAGCTGCCTTAATCGCTCTCTGCAAAAAAGACTTCCTCCTCCTTCAGACGTTTGAGCGTCGTGATGCCCTCGACCTGAACAATACTTACCAATCGTTATTGGAATTATTTAAACATTAACGGCCATACAATAAAACTTAACATTTACTTTTTTTTACCTCCCCGATTTCTGATCAACTGAGTTGGCAACCCTAGTGGCACACGCAACTAAGCGCGCGAAGCGCATAGTCGTGGTCTTGTAAAGCACTCTGCCACTCGTCATATAAAAAAACCAATGAGACATCACATGATAACCTGTTAGGGAACCACCAAATAAACAAATATATAAATCCAAAACTATATCTACATTATGAGTGTAAGTGCAGCGGCCCGGTTGACGGAATGAGAATAGTACTCATTGAAATAGGACTGTTGGGCACATTCCAATTGAGATTGTATCATAAGTACAATATAAAAAATGTGGTCCTAAGCAAACAATAGTTTTGTAGAAGTTAAAAAAAAACTTGAATTTAACGATGTACGCGACTGTACTATTTTACGTGAATACTACTGCTAATTTAGGATGGTTAGCAATATTATACTGTAGCGTCGCTTTTTGCTATACTCCCGAAAATGGTCGGCTTATTATGGTATTTCACCTACGGTTGGATATTTAATTATATTTCTTAACCTACTGCGTGTATTAAGCTGATGTTTTGCAAACTTATAGTTAACTTACCCTTACAAATAGTTTGATAACTGTCAACTTCCGAACTAATAGAAAAACTGGTCAAATCGGCTGTCGAAATTCCTGGCGACCTAGATATGGTTCTTTTTCTCATAACTAATTTAATACTTAAGATTTCATATTGATACTTACCTGGGCATTGTAGGCAATCATAAGGTACAAACTAACGTCAACAATTAGTCTCTAGGTCCCATATTTAAAGTACAGGAGTTAAAATACCTGATTTCATATTTTCATTTTTAATCCGTGAATAGTAACATTTTTAGAAATTCTGTTTTGGCGGACATGATCTACAAATTCATAACAGTGTAAATAAAAATTATCAAACTCCTACGCCGTGCCGATTATGAGATCCAGCAATCGGCCAAACGTTACCCCAGCAAAAATTCGAATATCGCAAAAGTCTGGAGACGTACAAATTCTATCTATACAAGTACATTTACAGCACATCAACTTCTAATTATTGTATTAACTTTCATTCGGATCCGAGAAATTTTTTTGCTGGCGTAACGTTTGAAATGTCATCCTAACAGAATCAGATTTTAATTAATATCTCAAAAATTAATGGACGTACAAATTTAAAACTTTCACCTACATTTACACGACGTTACTTACTAATTATCTAGCAATATTACGTTTTGATATTCAGTACTTTTTTGCTGGGGTAACACACACCGTCTTACTACGACCCATTCTGACCTACGGAGCACTGGTTTGGTGGCCAAAGGTTAAACAGGTAACTTGTATAAATGCCCTGAGGAGAATACGGAGAATGGCATGTTGTGCTGTCTCGGGGGCATTCTCTACAACACCAACGGCATCTATGGAGATAATCCTAGGACTGCCACCGCTACATTTGTATATTGAAGGCGAAGCCTGCAAGGCTTTATACAGACTATCTTCTTCTGGTCTGTGGAGCAGGCACGCACCAAGGACAAGGCATACGCAAATTGAGACAACACAGGAGCTCGATAGGTTGTTGAACATGGGAAGTGACAAGCTGCTCCCAGTATACAACTTCAAGAAGAACTATAAGATATATATCCCGACAAGGGATGAATGGAAGGGTGAATTTCGTCCTTCTGAACGAGAATGCTCAATCTGGTATACTGATGGATCAAAGAACAATCAGGGAACGGGAGCGGGCATCTAGTCCGAGGACAGAAAACTGTTTCAGAGCATGGGACAGTTCGCTACCGTATTTCAATCAGAAACATATGCGGTAACTGTCTGTGCTAAAATGAATTTAGAGCAAGGGCTTAAAGATCACAATATCTATATTCTAACTGACAGCCAGGCGACTCTTACTGCGCTTAACTCTGACAGAATCGGTTCCAGATTGGTCTTGGATGGTGTGAATGCCTTGAACCAACTGGGTAGACACAACAGACTGAGGCTGGTTTGGGTACGGGGTCACGTTGGGGTTGAGGGCAATGAGAGGGCCGATGAGCTGGCAAGGAAAGGATCGAGTATGCCATTTGTAGGACCCGAACCCTTCGTAGGCCTATCCTATAGCGTGGTAACTACTGCAATCAATGCGTATGTCGACAGTAGACACCAAGCCGAATGGAGAAATATAAGTGGACATATACACTCGAAGGAAACACTTGGCCTGGACAGCGCCAGGTGGCACAAAGTAATCTGCAAATACAGCAGGAAACAGACAAGAGTTCTAGTGGGAGCCCTGACTGGACACTTTGAAAATAACAGTCATCTCTTTAAACTAAAAATTGTCGAAAGCCCACTATGTAGGGCATGTGAGGAATCGGAGGAGACAATGAGACACATTCTGTGTATCTGTGACTCGTTAGCTGGTAAGCGTTTGGACCTCTTAGGATCACCTTATCCTGAGCTAGAGGACTACAGGCACTACGCACTGGGCGATGTTCTGAAGCTCATGCAGTCCTTCTTCAGAATAAACCTTGCGGGTGAGTAAGGCATGGGGTAAGTACAAAATAACCCAAAGGTTAGACGTGCTACCGACTCTGAGTCGGCCCCATCGAAGATAAGATAAGATAAGATAAGATACTAATTTTCTAGCAATATTACGTTTTGATATTCAGTACTTTTTTGCTGGGGTAACGCACACAGTAAGACGCTGGTTGCAGGCCGCTTCCAATTCGTCATATTGAAAATGCTTGGGGGAGGACTTCTTGCGGCTGAGATAATGACGATGATGATATATTTGCCAATATAATGGAGTTCTCTCACGGTTGCACCTGGCGTAGTGTTGTGTGGTGAGGGTGACGTGGTGGTGTGTTGCAGCATCTCCGTGGACGGCGTGACGCCGGTGTTCGACAACATGGTGGCGCAGGGACTCGTCAAGCCAGTCTTCTCCTTCTTTCTCAACAGGTAACACTGCTTTGCTCATAAACAGATAAGTGGAATTGTAAGTTTTTTCTTTAAAACCTCGGCCTGAAGATATTCTTCTGCCCAGGTATTAAAAAAACACTTTCTTTACAGTTCTGGGAGAGTGGTTTGCCATGGTGATTCTTACTCACCTTATCCCACTTTAAGTGGGGTCGGGACAGCATGTATTTTTTTTCCATTTTGCCCAATCTTGAGCCATTTCTTTCGTTACCATTTATTTCCCCATATCCTCCATCACACACTCCATCTACCTTTTATTTGGCCTACCTCTACTCTGATTCCTAGTTACCGTTATATTCAACACCTTCCTAGTTGCTATTAACAGCTTTTCAATATTTCCGTTATTGGAGCTACTTTCGTACATACTTATTCCTTATCCTATATTTTCGAGTCACTCCACTCATCCATCTCAACATTCTCATCTCCGCTGCATGAAACCCTTTCATTCATCCATCTCCTCGATGGCCCAACACTCCGAACCATACAAAACTTCCGGTCTTATCACATTTTTATACATTTTCATTTTGAGCCTATGGTGCATACGCGATTAGCAGTCAAAAGTACCAACTGCTTAAAAAGGCGAATATTTAAGGAATCATGTGAATAGGCGATGCTGCTGCTAGCAATACATTAGAATTGAAACCTTAAGCTGTCTGTCTGATGAGTGTCGTGAGTGTGAGAGATGGTGACCGCAGGGACCCTATGGCGGCGCAGGGCGGCGAGATCATCCTGGGCGGCTCTGACCCCGCCCACTACCGCGGCAACTTCACGTACGTGCCCGTCACGCGCCCCACCTACTGGCAGTTCCACGTGGACCGCGTGGACGCAGGCTCCGATCACTTCTGCACTAAAGTGAGTACGACACCTCTGCGCCGATTAACTCGGGGAGCCGGCTCTTATATATTTTAATTTAAAAATTTGTGGTAAGAAAACTGAAATGTCCGGTTGTTAAAAATAACGCGGACAACAACTTAAACATTAAAAGGATTAGATTTAAAGAGATTTCATATACTTTAAGCTACATATCGAACCATATCCCTAAACAATAAGAATCCTTTAAGCAAAAAACTATGTTCAGGTTGTTCAATAGTTTTTCACGTAAATTCAACAAAGATTTTATATGCCACCGGGGCACAAAAATTAAGGTACATTTTAATAAAACATTTGTTTAAGTTTAGATCTAATTTTTAAACATGATTTTTCATTAGTATATGTATAGTAAATCAGCGTTGAATAAATATAATAACATACAAACAAAATTGAAGGATAAGCCATATTAGCGTCGTACCATAACTTAAATCAACAAGAAACTTCATGCAGTTGCCCGGAACTACTGTGTTCCGCACAGGCTAGATTTTTATCAGAAAAGACGCTAATTACAAAAGTTTTGTAATCCGTGTAACACAGATTCGTTGCTTTCTATTTAATGCTTCCTTTGTATAATAGTGCATCACGATTTCATTAAAATTTTAATGTTGTGTATCAAAATGTTGAGGTCTCCAAACTATATAAATTTCAATCGTCTAACTATCACAGTTGATGAGACAGACGGACAGAGAGACGGCGCCATATCAATAACTGTTTATATACGAATGTGCGCAGGGCTGCGAGGCCATCGCGGACACGGGCACGTCGCTGATCGCCGGGCCCTCGGAGGAGATCGCGGCGCTGAACCAGGCCATCGGCGCCACGCCCATCGCCTTCGGCCAGTACGCCGTGGACTGCGGCCTCATCCCGCGGCTGCCGCCCGTGGCCTTCACCATCGGCGGACACGTCTTCTCGCTCGACGGCGCCGACTACGTGCTGCGCGTGAGTGCATACTAACTTCGCCCCTATGGTGACTGGATTTGCCCTCGCTCGTTATCATTAAGTTTAATCTACTTAGGTTTTTCAGAGAAAACCTACTCTTGGGCCATCCATACACATTAGTAGTTGCGCCGTTGCAGTGAACGACCGCACATTTCCTCACGATGTATTCCGTCGCCGGTAATTCAAAAATTTATTCAGAAAATAGGTCTTCGGGCACCTTTTCACGTCAATTCACATTATAAATAATACTTATTATATTCAAATTATTAATTACTAGCTTTCGCCCGCGACTCCGCCCGCTTCAATGTCGATCCCTCGGGAATAGTACTTTTTCCCGGGATAAAAGGTAGCCTATGTCCTTCTCCGTACTCCAGAGAACTTGTATGCAAAATTTCATGATGATCGGTTCAGTAGATACGGCGTGAAAGCGTAACAAACAAACTCATTTCGCATCCTTACTAATATTATAAATGCGAAAGTACTAATCCCGAGGGACCGACATTGACGCGCGCGGAGCCGCGGGCGAAAGCTAGTTTATAATATTAGTAAGGATTGTTCAAAGCTACAAACTACAAGTATTTCGGAACCGACCACTGCAGAGAAGAAGACGCCGAAAGAAATCTTTTCAACAGTATTGGTCGCCTACTTGCCTGAAGGGGCTTTGTTCATATTATAACTTTTTTTTTTTTCTGATGTCATGTTATATACAATTTCAAGTTACATATTTTTGTGGAACATGTGATGTGCATTGTGCAAGTTTTCCTTTACCAGAAGGAACGATGATAATGATATCACATAGTAAGATAATCGTACAAAATGAGATCACTAAGATCCCATTATCCAGACAAGGCAATGAAAGCAAGTGCCGTGTGCAGGTGTCGCAGTTCGGCAAGACCGTGTGTCTGTCCGGGTTCATGGGGCTGGACATCCCGCCGCCCAACGGCCCGCTGTGGATCCTGGGCGACGTGTTCATCGGCAAGTACTACACCGAGTTCGACATGCAGGGCAAACGCCTCGGCTTCGCGCCCGCCGCCTAGGCCTAATGTACACCGTGTGGTCATAAGGCTCGGACTATCTCGCTGAATGGAGTATACCTATTCAGGTCTTGTTCCCAGCCAGGCTCTGTACAATTCATGACAGATAAAGACGATATATATTACATAGAAATGTCTTATATCTGAGAGGCGTGTGTTAATTTAATGTTTTTTGTCCTACACTATCGAATTAGAAAATAATGAATAAAAAGATAGTGTGCTAAGCTTTGTTAGTGTGTACATCGTTTACTTTGTTATATATTTTTGCGTTTTGTACATGGGCATTTCATTTATTACATATATATACGCTACATTGTCATTTAAAAAGCAACACCAAAGATATATTGTGTTGGTTATGGGCCCAGAACAGTAGAGACATGGTCGCATTGGTTATCGGTCTAATGAGAAGAGGCTTTAGCATATTTTTGTACGAAAAAAGACATTTGAAATTTACTGGAATTCTCATGATGTAACATAGTCCATGACAATATTAGCTATTGTTAAGAGAGTAGGTAATGTCGCTTTTGGAGTCGTAGTTTTACAAATACCTTGTTTTATGAAATTAAATATCTTTATAAGAGAAGCTGTTTCATTAAACCCAATAACTATTACTTAATAAAAATAAAACATAAAACGACTGACACCACCTAGTCTATGACACTCCGCAGAAGAAACATAATCTAACGACACGTCACACGTCCCCATCAGTCAGGCACGTTAGGCTCCAGCAGGTCACTGTGGAATACATCATCATCTGAGCGTAGTGGTAGGTACTTTGGACCCGGGATCCGCTATTATAATAGCTTTTTGCTGTACTGTGATCGGCCGTCTGTCTCACGTCAACATTTGCATACGTACGCGCGAAAAACATTAACCTTTTTCTTGGGTCAGTCGGGTGAAAATAAGTTATGCCGAAAGGAAATAACGGTAAATTTTGAAAAGAAAATAGTATTTGTATAAATCATCTACGATTTTATTCTATGTATAATTAAATTAATTAAACGTCTTTAAGTAAAATACAAGATTCGTACATAAATTATAATTACAATACATCTGCTAGTGGGCGGCGCTAGGCGGCGGCCTGCTTGTGCTTTTTCCGGAACTTCTTCACGTACGCCTCCACCAGCGCCTGGATCTTCGTCGGGTTGATCTCGCCCGACTTGTTGTGGCAGATCTGCGCAACCATATATCAAACTAGAGTTAGCCACTTACACTGTGTCAGGGAACTACGGCTACATCCAGGGAAAAGTATTTTAACCGTTTACATGCAGACAGATTCGACGGACAATTGCCTTTGTTTATTGTGGTGCTGGGGTACTAGTGCCGTAGAGGATGCAAATAACGTGGAATGTATAAAAATGCCGGGAGACTAATGCGCATATTAATGAACCACTCTACACGTAGTTTTCCAGGGGATAGAATTTTTCTATAACCAAACTCACCCACAGGTGTGTGCGGATACAGAAAAATAAGGTACAGACTCAAATAGTTTTACTTATGTAGCCATCTGCTACACCCAAGTACTATGGGTGTAGCAGATGGCTAGAGCGTTTGTCGTTTCGCTACGTGATATACACTTCCCTAGGGAATGCAGTCATGGGTTATGTATACATACCGGGAGGCTAGACTTAGGCAGCCCAATCGCCCGACGTTTGGTGTTGTGAATAAACTAATTTTTTTAAGTCGTCTCATCTGGTATCTCAAAAACCAAAACCAGATCCAAATGGATACAATAGCAAAGCAGAGAGCTTCAAATAACTAATAAAGTTTTTGGAAAGTCACATCCAAGCTGGACTCCGGGCCTAGCCGCCCAGTGAGTGTTGAGGGAAAATTGACTCAATGGAGACAGTGAACATGTTTGGGAAATACTTTCGAGTCCGTTGGGTCCCGCCAATGAAGAGACCGATGGTAGGTCCGTTGAGTGCGGCGAGTTTCTTTTACTGAAGTTAACAAAGTGATGAGAGGATGAACTGTTGTGAGACTTAGTATCGAGCACCTGAGGTATACCTATTCATCTGCCGAGGGTCCTGTCCGTGTTCTTCTCGCTGTGCATAGGTCACTCATATTTGCCTCCAGACTTAATAAAAACCATCATTGTGGCCGTCGTGATGAACAGGGATATCGGGATATCTCGGATTGGAGCAATTACCAACCAGGATAGCTATCCTTGTTGGTTTGGAAATTGGTTGATGCACGGTTGCAACAATATTTAAATCTCCATGATCCCCAGTTTGGATTAAGGCCGAGAGTGGGACTGTTCGAAGGACACCGGTATACGGTTGTTTTTTAGCCTTCTCCAGGGCCTCTGACTTAATGTCATATAAAATGTCGTGGAGAAAGCTAGAGGATAGACGTGTACTGATGGACCTACTCCAGATCTTTAAGTACTGGTATAAGCACTAGACAGACTTTGTAAGATGGTCTGACGGTATCTCAGATGCATAGTGTGGGGTGAGACAAATGGGGGCTTTCGTCCACCCTCCCAGTATGCAAGTGGGGTGCAGCGTAGATGGTACAACCAGTAATTATAATATAAGCTATGCTGACGATATGGTGCTCCAGGGTCCGACTGAGTGGTCAGTCAACGAAAGGCTCAGTCTGCCAGAAGTATGCAGCTACACATGGGCTCATATACATGGTGAAAATTTGATCGTTATAGAGGGAGTCCGTCGATATGAACAACTTTACCCATGAGACCAATGCTGGAAACTCAAAAAAAATGGTCATTTCCATACAAAGTAGTTCTGCTGCCTGGTCAAATTTTATAGAAATGTTAAAAAAAATTGAGTGGTACCCAGCATTGGTCCGTTGTTCATTTCGACGAGCTGAATCACCCCTTTAAGACTCCAATTCGCGATAGTGATCGGGGTCTTGTGACTTACGACTAGGAAAGCGTTGGCTCTCCAGGCTGTCTGCAACGTCACGGTCGTCCCTTTATATACGGTCTTATGGATTTCTGGAACGTTCCATATACTTCTGATATGACAGCCGACAGTCAGAACATTCCAGTATATTCGAGACAGTGTGTGAGTGGGATAGAATACATGTGTGTAAGCACGATGGAAGATCTGATGCATGAGCGCGACAGACGATGTTCGGGAAATCTAGATTATTCCATTCTGGGACCTTCGCGACATGACGGCGTAAAAATATAATTGATAAATAATGTGACGTGTGCGTATGTACCTTGGGCACGGTGCGGCGCAGGATGTCCTTGTACTCGTCCTTGGTGACGTGCTTCTTGTTGTAGTGCGGCTTCAGCACCAGCTTCACCTCCTCCACCACGCGCTCCTGCCGGTTCAGCTTCTTCAGGAACTGCAACCACAGCGCGCGTCACATAACGCACGATAACAACAACTGTCGCCGCACTGGCTAGGCGACAGCTGTCCGATGCCTATAGGCAGCTTGCGAAATCTGACAAAGTACCAGGTACTAACAGCCACATGATAAAAAACTAATTCACACAAAGCGGTACTTTAGTGCGCCTTTTGTTATAACAAAAATGACTTTACAAAACCACAATCATGCAGCAAATATTTAATTATGAATATTACTAGTGTATTACAACTTTACAGGTAAAGGGTACCTACAATGAGATGATTACTATTTGCAACATCAACATGCTCTAATATGTATCTAACGTCTACTTTAGATTTACTTTACTAGGCAATAAAATAATCATAAACTGAGAAAACCGACTCACTGACGGCAACACTGAGAGGTCAGGTTCAGCGAACTGCTGATATTGGAAAATAATTTGACTGTCACAACTGGCAGTATTTAACTAAAAACCACAGTTACATTAAGGAAATTGTTCTTTCTGTGCAGTAGTTGAATTTCATATTTGAATGGCATGGACAAAGAAGTCTGCTGCAGGGGACGTCTCAGCTGAGATACGTCAATCAAATATCAAATTTACAATCACAATACGGTCCAATTTCCTCTGTGTGAATAACTCAGCGTGACCGCCAGTGCGACGTGTTGGAGAAGCCGTGGGTATACGTGTAGTAAAAGCGGCGCCGTACATGAGAGGTGAGGGGGTGCACGACGCTCACCTTGCTCTTGACCTGCATCTCCACGGCCGACGACGGCAGCTCGTCCAGGATCTGCAGCTTGTCCTCGTCGATCTTCACGCCCACCTGCATCTTGCCTGCAACACGCACCGCCCAATGTCACTGCCTGTCCGGTGTTGCAGGTGTGTCCCGGCCTCCCGACCTGCTACTTGCTTTCCCCCATTCACCCGAGTGAGTCGTATCCCAATACCTTCATTATTTTCTCAGATTCAACATATTCCTATCTTTACCCCAGCTTAAAAATAGACAGCAGCGTCGAAACCACAAAAAGTTAAGGAAACTGCGCTCGCCAACCTGCCAGCCAAGCGTGATGAGTATGGCAATATCCTCCCATGAAACAAATAATCCTTGGGAGAGGCCTTTGTCTTTTAACGGCTGGAATAATGATGATGACATATAAGAACCACCAAAGGCTCTAGTATAGAGACCTGGAGTGGACTACCCACTTTATAATTAGATTTAGTTCTACTTTAAGCCTCTGTGTAATAAGGGTAATGAGATCAAACAATAGGGTAGTAGAGAGTTCGGTTTAAAGAACTTTATTCTCATTAATACTTAAAGCCACTTACATGAGAATAAAATATAAAGTTAACAATAATGTTCGAAACACATAATAAAGAACCGATCATTTTGTGATAACAAATGAATATCAAAAAACTACTTCATTGTCGTATTCTAGTTATAACTTCAGAATATGCTGAGCGAGTTTAGTTTTAAAAGCACCAATGGATTCGATATTTTTTAAATCTGACGGTAGTTTATTATAAAGGGAGAGAGTTATGGACTCTTCACGCCAGGCCAGTAATCGAATCAAGCCTGTAAGTCAAACCATAAGCCATTTCTTTATATTGGCTGGCTTGGCTTAATATGATTTACATGAAGATAAAATTAATTCACTTATTATTACTGGCTAGCTCGGTTCGGATATCAGTGTAGATACACTGCACTACCAGTGCAAGGCAGGTATAGGGACAAATCACACAGATTGAGCTAGCTCCGCTGTAAGTTGTGTACTTGTGTTGTGGGATGCTAACTTAACTACCTATATCGATACTTACATAGATGACCATTCGAGACTCAGGCCAATCAGCCCAGGACCCTGCTATTTACAGGTAGTTGCGATACCACAGAGGTCGTCGAGATATTTAGCACTATTAGTTTCACTTCCTGCCCTTATCAACGGTACTTGGGTTTAGGAGCTTAATTTTTGAACTTGTAAAATGATTCGCTTTCTGAGGGAAGCGAAACCGCCGTGTCGTCACCCCTAACACTAGCCCTGATGATGGTCTTCGTCACAGACCGAAACTAGTTGGCGATTCCGACTGAATAAACGTGAGTGAAATCGTGTTTTTATATTGCATTTATCTCGCTTAAGTTTTATTACTATTATCGCATTCCTTGTAACGTCAGTTCACAAGTGACAACAGTTTGAATGCTTACAGTTGTCAGCAAAAATATGGTTATGGTTGCCAAAATAATTTAATGAAAAGCAATAATTCAAGAAATTTCAGAGACAATTGCGGCAAAATGCTAGGAGCGAAACAAGTAAATAAAAAACTTTGACATTTTATTTGTATAGACCTAGGAATTATATGGAGCGGGCGCGGAGGACGGCACAGGTGACGCTTAAGCGCCTATTAGACTACGCGTTATTCAGCACACGGTATTCAGTCTGTCTTCGAGTTTAATTAGACCGCTCGCTATTACACTAGACTGAAAAACGCGGGCTTGCTCATTCGCACGCGAGACGTCGACGTTGGCGGTTGTAACGGCACCTGCAATATCTAAGCCCAAAAAATTTGCCGTAGCAAAAAAACATGTTTCTTTTGTAATTCTTTATTCAAATAATCTTGATGATTATTTTTGTCATAAACATGGCATCTCATGGTAAAACTCTAGCATGCAGTCATGCTTAATAATAATTTTCTACCGACTTAAAAAAAAGGAGAGGTTAATATCAATTTGGTTGTATTTATTTTAATTTTTGTTACCTCATAATTGCGGCATTTTTAAAACTGTTATTGGTTAATTTTTTTTAAAGAGTACCTATGCTTTCAATTTAGTCCCATTAAATTTCATCATAATCGTTTCATATGAAAGATTATTTTTCTTTACTGCGCGCCATTATTGTAAAGGTAACGCAAACAAGACAAGACACACTTATTGCGAATAAAATATACGTGGCGCACGCGCACGTCCGCTCCCTGTGGACGCGAGCGCAGACTGAACGGTCTAACGCTTATTACACTACTCGATATTCAGACTCTAAGCCAGTTAGCCTCGCCGAGCCCGATCTTGCTGACTGAATTCAGAGTAAGACGGTCTAACTCTTATTACACTACGCTAGTTAGACTTAGTCTGACTGAATACCGTGTGGTGTAATAGACGCTTTAATCTTAACATTATACTCGTATGTGTGCGGTATAATTTAACTGTTAATTTCGAACGGACGAAATTGTCGATGTGTGTGTGATCTTGCGTCGCGACACGATTGCATGAATCCGCGTCACTATTTCATTCGTTGGGGGCCTAATCTTGATCATTCTAAGATCCATAGTTAATGGTCGTAGTTTACTTTTTTCTTCTTTCGATTTGATAAGTGTAAATCTATTTTATTATTTTGAGAATAAGTATATGTCAAAGTCAAATTTGACATTTTGTACGTATGTATAAGTTCCTAGTGTTCGCGTGCGACCATTCGGACACCCATTTGAACAATATTTTAAAATAGAGAAAATTAAGTTTCACCATGCGGAAGTTTGCCAACGAGTGAAACGACGAACGAGTGAAAAATTGAGTTCCTGTACTTTCGGTTATGCGGTAAGCCTGATTTTTATGCCGCTAGATGGCGTCAGCCTTAAGTTGAGAAGTCATCGTTGGATGTAGTTCGCACACAATGTATAGATGCGAAGTAGTGGGCGGCTTACCCTTCTTGCGCAGCTTGACGGGCACCTTGCTGTGCGCGGCGCGGCGGCGGCGCGCCGGCGCGCGCGGCGGCTCGAACAGCTCGCCGAAGTCCGACGAGCCCGGCGAGTACGGCGACTCGTCCGGCGGCAGCGGCGCGCGCCGCGGCAGCGGCAGCCGCGAGATCTTCGTGGCCTGCGACACACACACACTGCTCAGCCACTACCACCGCCACACGACTCAATTGCTGACATCACCCCTACTTTTGAACGGTGTCAACCATTGAATTAGAAAAAATATGGAATCGTAACTCTCATACAACTAACGATTCAATATCAGTCCCATTTACGCAAACAAACTTAACTCAAACAACACAACAAAAACTTACGCACTCATACGCGAAGCTAGTTTGCGATTGGCCGCGTCAAGGTCACGGGGCGGTGTCAACATATCGAGTGAACGCTATGGTGTCAACATAGCGGAGTACGTAGGCTAGCAGCTCGCCTCGCTCGCTATGATAAGTTGCTCCAGTGTCAGTTTTCCGTCTTTTCTTGCGTTTCCTGCACCACTTTACTACACAAGAAGTATTTTTGTTCTTAATTTATTAAGATTTCGCCGAGTTCGCGAAAATATCTATCTCTTTTTAAGCCCCGTCCGCTTTGAGCTACTTTTCGTGGTGTCAGTTTTTGAGCGCAATGCTGTTTCCATAGTTTTTCTAATTCCATTAGACCCAAGAGCGCGTAAAGTATTTTTTTTTTTATAATTTTATATATTCGTTCTTAATAAACCTGATAAAAAATAACTTGGTGCTAAAATAAACTTCAATATCTGTTTTTACATATAAATAAGGCAAAAAGCGACCGAGTGCAAGTTAGACTTGCTCATGAATGGTTTCGTAGTAGCATAATAGATTAGGGATATAATATCTTCTATAATTGTTTTTAGCACACTGTTGTAAAACTGATAGACAATGCTAAGCATTAAGTTATTGCCTTTTGTATAAAATCATTAAGGTTTTATGTGCTATAAATTAAATAAATAAAAATATAATAAACTAAATTAGGTATGCACATGTACAGATTATCTACACCTAGCGAAAATACGACATCAGAAAACACATTGCCGCTAGCAAAAAAATACTTTGTTTTTGATAGTGTTTGCATTTACTGTTTTTGAAATATTACAATTTGAATTAATGAGATCAACCAGACATGTCTGTGCATTTCTTTCATTAATTCAAATTTGACTGTACGTATTTATCGGTCTGTGTGGCAGTCCATATATTATCAAAAATAATGTAGTCAGTGCAATGAAAAGCAGTGTGTGCCGGGCGGTATGCGGTGTAGCGTCACCTGCATGGGTTTGATGGGGTCGGACTTGATGGGCGAGGGCTTGGCCAGGAACAGCTTGGTGGGCTCGGGCAGCACGATGCGCGGCGCGGGCGGCGCGTGCGGCGCGGGTGGCGCGGCCGGCGCGGCGTCGGCGGCGGGCGGCGCGCCCGGCGGCGGCGACGGCGGCGCGTCCCGCGTCGACTGCAGCAGCTGCAGCACCTGCGCCGCCACTCGCACTTCACTAACATCTACATCACGACCCGCTCGCGACCATTTCCTTGCAATGTACAGTTGTGAATAGTCGTCATCATTGGGACACATAATAACAGGAGGATTTCGAAATAAAATTTTATCTAATCAGTGAGCAGTTTCAACACCTTACAGCCTTCGATTAAATATAATGGTGGATACACAGTCTCATACAAAATTAAGCCCTAATAATATCCCCGAGTCAAATCATTATGTATACTTACAAACAACGACAAAAATGGTACATACTGAAAGTATAACTCCGTCTTTTTTTTTCACTTTTAATGCGTAGTTTTTACATCTTTTCACTGTACCTTCGTCATCGCAAGACGTGTGAGTGGTAGCGCGGTTTATTGAAACTGTGGACAAAACAGCTCCAAAGCTATATAGTGCACTGTTTTGCCGGTGCCACTTTTCGAGCGCAAATCGTGTATCTACCATTATATTTGATTAAAGCTTACAGCTCGTTCACAAGTACGCGCAGCAGGCGTACGCGTCAGAGACAGGCGTCTGTGTTTCCGAACAAACTCATACAAATGTTAGAAGGACTTTACGAAAAAATCTCTCGATCGGCATGCGCTCAAACACAGCGCGATAACTTTGGGCCAAAGTAGAAAGATGACATGTTAGACCTGATGTTAGAACGAGTGTGGTAGTGATTTGGTGAACGTATTGAGGAGAAATAAATAAATATATAATAAATAAAATAAACATATTTCTTTTCTTATGTACTTTGAATTCTTGATAGTTTTCTTTTTACACGACTTCCTAAAATGTAGAGTGTATTGTTGTTGTAGAGGGGCATCTTATTTCAAAATTTCTTCTCAATGTCTCAAGGCATTTGAACGTCGTTTTAACTCATAAACCCGCCCGAGCGACAAGATCAGCAATATTTTTTGAGGTAATTTTCGGGATGACTGGTAGTTACTTGAGTTTATCACTCCTCAAAATACCAGGAAACGCTACCCATGTCAATTTGCACAAAAAGGCGCGTCTGCGATTTTGGATTCTAACACTCTGCCATTTTGGAAACTGACATCTATTTCGAGATCTACACCCCAAAAATCTAGAAAACGAAGCCCCTTAAACAAATCCAACCCAAGATTTTTCAAGCAAAGTTGCGTCCACCATGATGGATTTCGAAACTGACATAATTTTCGAGATCCACACCCTAAAAAACCTGGGAAACGACATTCCTCTGTCGATTTTTCATCAAAAGGCGCGTCTGTTTTCTTGAATTCCAAAAATGATGTCATATTTGTAATTTATACCCCAAAACTACCAAAAGTATTCGAATAAATATTCAGCCAGATCAACCTAGGCCAAATTAGTTTATCCTCTGACAGGGGATTTGACCGGTAACATACATATAATATACGTTTCTATTTAAATAAATAATAAAGAATTATGAAAATAGGTCCACTGAAAAACCTAACATATATACAGTAGCAGAACTAATGTCACATATTTGATAATGTTTGCGTTGCATAAAGAGAAGTGGTATAAAGGTGTAACCTTCTCCATGGGCGAGAGCGGGCGGCGGTCGATGACCTCGTCGGCGGACATGTTGGTCTTCTGCGCGGCCTCCAGCGTCATGGTGGTGCGGGGCGCGGGCGCGGGCTCGGGCGAGGCCGAGGCCGAGCGCGTGGGCTCGAACGGGTCGTAGGCATCGGGCGAGTCGGGCGGCTCGGGCGGCGTGTTGGGCCCGCGCGCCTCGTCGGCCAGCGGCTCGGCCGAGGGCGCCGCGCCCGCCGCCGCGGGCGGCGTCTTGGGGCCCGCCGCGCCCGCCGCCGGCGCTGCGGGGCCCGCCGCCGCCGGCTCAGGCGCCGCCGGGGCCGCTGCGGGGGCCTCCGCCTCCGGGTGCTCTGTGGGAGGAACCGACATTTTATACCTAGTGTTGTAGTTTTTCAGGAATGGCACGCACTATAAGTAGGAAAATTTAACAGGTTTTATTGTGCACTTGAGTTCTTCATTATTTTAGCAGAGAGTCAGAATTGTTTTTTTTAGCAATGGTAGCCACGAACTTTTCTGGTGAGCAAAATGGGAACTATAATTATACGAAGGGGTCAAACGCAACAACTTACATGGGATAAGGTGCAGTTTTGTTTGGACTGTAGATATGATTATTAGTAAAACGTCTGTGTCAAAGCAAGTGTTTACTGCGACTGGTTAGAAACAAAATGTACATGCAATAAATACGCAACGACCATAACACAATTAAGAAATAAAATATGGTGAAAATATTTCAAGCGGGCGGGATTTGAACCTGCGACCTCTTTTATAGGTTCTACTAATTAAGTTTTTAGCAAGTGCAGGGTAGACAATGTCTATAACTTACATAACAGCAGTATCTTTTGATTACATGGATTTAAGAGTAAAATTTTTGACATCGTCTAGGATGCAGAATTGTGATATATTTCAATTTGATACCTTCACATGAACAGACACAAGTTAGAGATACGATCGTATGTACGAGTTACCTTTCCCGTGGTCGCTGTCGCTGAGCACGATGACGTCGCGAGGCTCGGGCGTGAGCTCGCGGAAGGGCGAGCGCTCCAGGTCGATGATGGCCACGGGGCGCGCCGCCGGCGCCGCCTCGGGCTCGGCGCGCCGCCGCCGCCGCCGCTTGTCGCGCCGCCGCTCGCGCCGCCGCGCACGCTCCGCCGACAGCGCCGAGTGCGGCCGGTCTTGATCCTGTCGAGCCGGTCGTTTACCATCAAGCGGCTAGCATTCAAACTGAATATACGTTTAGGTCTATGGAAACTTCAAAATAACTGTGACTATATCGAATTTGATCAAAAGAAAACGAATAAATTTTTGTAATTTAAGAGATAGGTTTCGTAGGTGTCGATACGGAGAGCGAATTATTTTCAAAACGGATCGACGGTGTTAAGAGATAGAATATTTTGTCGGAGAGTTAGATAGAAACGGGAGTATGAAAAATTGTAGGGAAATCAGAAGAGAAGAAAAAAGTGTATCGTGTAGGACTAACCTTGAAGCTGACGCTGACGAGAATGTTGTCCCCCGACGTGAACACTTCCTTGGAAGGTCCGGTGTTGTCTCTGACGCGGCGGTGTCGCGGCCGGGGCGAGTCGCGCAGGCGGTGCGGCGTGAGCGGCTCCGGCGCCAGCAGCGGCGGCGCCTCGGGCGGCGGCGTGCGCGGCGACGGCAGCCGCGCCGGCGACCAGCCCGCCGCCGCCGGCGACGCGGCTCGCAGCCCGCGCCGCGCGCGCTTGCCGCGCGGAGACTTGCGCCGCTCCGAGCGCGCGCGCCGCCGCCGCTTGCCCGCCTTGGCCTTGGGCGACGGGGACTTGGACGCCGAGCGGCGACGCTTGCGGCCGCGCGACGCCGAGCGCCGGCGGCGGGGCGACGCGCGACGCAGCCGCGAGCCGGAGCGACGCCGGCGCCGCGCCGGCCCGGCCGAGCGGCGCCGCGGGCTGGGGGACGCGCGGGGCGTGGCCGAGCGCGGCGTCAGCGACAGGCGCGCGCGAGACAGCGAGCGGCGCGGCCGGGACGTGGAGCGGCGAGGTCGCGACGGGGAGCGCCGCAGCGACGGCGAGCGACGCAGGCGCGCCCGCGGCGACAGCGACGCGCGGGCGCGGGACAGCGAGCGTCGGGCGCGCGACAGAGAGCGCCGAGCGCGCGACAGCGATCGCAGCGGACGCGACAGGGACCGGCGAGGCCTGGAAACGGAGCGGCGGCGCGGCAGGCCGGGCGACTGGTCGCGGGCGCGCGGGGACAGCTCGGGCGAGGCGGAGCGGCTGCGGCGCGGGGACACGTCGCGGCCGAAGGCGTCCTTGAGCTTGCGGCGCTTCTCCGACACCACTGTCCGCACGTCGTAGCGTTCCAAGTCCTTGCGTTTCTCCTTACGTTTCTTTTTCTCGGCGTCGGAGTCTTTGTTCTTTTTCTTCTCCTTGTCGCGCTCGCGGTAGTTACGCTCCTTGCCGCTCTTACTGAGCTTCTTAAAGGCGACGTCACCCTTTTTCTTGTTTTTGTTTTTGTCCTTGCCCTCTTTCTTTGAATCTTTCTTCTTTTTCTTCTTGCCTTCCTCCCGGCCTTCCTCTTTATCTTTCTTCTTGTCTGTGATCTCGCCGTCTTCCTGGTCGAGACGGTGTGCGGGGGGCGGCGTGGCTCGCGACGACGCCTTGTCCTGATCGGAGAACACTTTCTCTTGATCAGAAAACATCTCATTGCCCTCCTCCTCGGAGATCATCTCAGTGTCCAATCCCTCCAGATTTTTATCTTTTTCTGTCTCTAGAGACGTGTCCTTGGACTTGTTCTCATCGAGACAAGGCGTGTAGCTGCGCTCGTCTTCGGTCTCGCTAATGGACTCGGTCATTTTCTCAATGCCGTCATCGTTGGCTTCGGGATCTTGGTTTCGATCTTGGTCACGACACCGCTTGTCGCCGAGCTCGCGGTCGGAAGCATCATCTTCGGACTGCGGCTCGGCTTCTGACTTTTCCGATTCCTCCTCTCCGCCTTCCTTATCTAAATCTTCATCTTTGTCTTTTTCTAAGTCTGGCGTTTCGTCGCCGTCTCTGTTAAACGAAGCGTCCGCAGCGACTACGTCTTCGGCGACTTCCTCAGCCGTTTCCGCTGCAGCTAGAACTTCTGCTTTGTCTGGCGTCTTTCTTCCGTCGCTCTCCTCTTCTGTCTCATCTTTAGGTGGGGCGTCATCAGCGAGTTCCAGTTCCGGCGGTTTGTTACCGTCGGAATCTTCTTCTTCTTCGTGCGTGATTTCTTCGAAACCATTATTAGAGTTGTCTTCGATCGGTGTGTCATTCTGTTGTTTCTCCTCCACAGCGGCGTCGCCTCGGTCGCTGTCGACGGGCTCGTCGTCATCGGCGGGCTCGTCCTCGTCGTACAGCGACACGCGCCGTTTGATCAGCGAGGGCGTGTTCAGCTTGATTTTGATAGGGTTGCGAGTGTTCGTCGTAATAGGACACCGCTTTGACACTTTTTCTTTGTATTCATCCTCTTTCTTCTTAATTTCATCGTTCCGTTTGATCGGGGTCGAGTCCGAAACGGTCTCGCTTCGCGGCGAGTTACCCGCCTCCGGGGTGGCGTCCGGAGTGACGGTGTCGTCGTCTTCCTGCACGAGATCCTCCATGTCGTCGGCGCGGGGCGGCGGCGCGGGCTCGGCGGGGGACGCGCCGGTGGTGTTGGCGATGAGCACGCTGGTCGCCGAGTAAATGGAGAAGTTGGGGCAGTCGCCGTCCTCGTCGTCGTCGCTCTGCTGCCGGGCGGGCGGCGCCGCGATGAGGCTGCGGTGCTCCTGCAGCACCTGGCGCACGGCCGAGTCGAGCACGCCGGGCGGCACGTTGATGGCCGCCGAGTCCAGGCCGGCCAGGATGCTCTGCATGGCGGGCGGCAGCGGCGGCGGCGCCGGCAGCGGCTCGGCGGCGGGCGGCGCGGCGGCCTCGTCGCCGCTGTC
This sequence comes from Elegia similella, assembly GCA_947532085.1. NCBI lineage: Eukaryota > Metazoa > Arthropoda > Insecta > Lepidoptera > Pyralidae > Elegia > Elegia similella. The sequence goes on from OX383936.1 coordinate 520,972, forward strand.
GTCGTCGTGCGTGGGCTCGGTGGGGTCGTACTTGTCGGTGTCGATGACGAGCGCGTCGCCGCGCTCGTCGTCCTCGGCCTTGTCCGCGTCGCACCTGAAGGCGGGCGGCTCGGGCAGCGGGCGGTAGGGCAGGGCCCCGCCCGTGCGCATGTCGAGCGGGTTCTCGAAGCCGCCGAACGAGTGGCGGGCCGGCTGCTCCGGGCGCTGCGGCTGCGGAGGGACGTAGGGCTGCCAGTTATTGCCGGCTCCGAAGCGAGGGTGCTCTTGCGGCCTCTGATTCTGCGGGTAGTTCGGCCGGTTCGTTTCGGGCAGCGATCTCCGACGTTCGAACTCGTTGTCGTCGTGCAAGTACTGGTGCGGCCTCCGCGGAAAGTCGCCGAAGGCGTCCTCGTTTTGGCGCGAGCTGTTCTGGTAGTTGTTGCCGGGCTGGCGCGGCTGGTACTGGCCGGCCTGGTAGCCGCCGTCGTAGCCGCTGCGGAAGTTGCCGGTCTGTTCGCGGTTGTAGGTGCCGCGGTACCCCCCGCCCCAGCCTCCACTCCCACGGGACTGTCCCGGATACGACGGTGCTTTTTTGCTGGCGTCTTCTCCCTTCGACAAGTCTATTTTGTCGTCTTTCTTCTCAGGATCAGGTTTTTTGAAGCCGTTTTTGTCGCGGGTTTCTAGCTTGATGTTGACGTTGCCGTCGACTGCTATGGAGATGACCGACTTCTTGGAGTGCAGAAGAGTCTGGCTCTCGAGGATGCTGGACAGCAAGTCGGGTGCGGAGGACGCGTGCGGCGGCGACGGGATCAAGATCATTTTACGCCGAGCCTGAAATTACACGAATTTCTATATTTCTTTTAAGTTGATAAAAATAATTATTTTCATGAGGACTAAGTTCATAGATAAGTTCAATTCGAGCAGAAGTTATAACTCATAATCAGCGTTCAGAAACATTCAATATGTAGTAGACGGTGTAACCTGTCTGTAAGCGCTGATGACGCTGGCCGTGGAGGGCCGGGCGGCCAGGGTGGCGGCGGCCTCGGACGCGCCGTCGTCCTCGGAGAAGTAGTCGAGCTGGCTGTGGTCGCCGAACAGGCTGAGCGCGGGGATGCCGGCGCCGCGCCGCGCCGCGCCGAGGTCCGCGCCGGCGTGCGCCGCGCCGGGCGGCGCCGCCGGCGCGGCGCGCTGGTCCTGCAGGCGCGCGCGCACGCTGGCGCGCACGTGCGAGCGCCGCGCCGCCGTGCGCGGCTGACGCTTCTTGCTCTGCGACATTGTCACATCCTCACATGCTTTATTCGATTAATACCACATAACTTTCTTATATAACTATTGTGACACGAGCTTTCGAATCTAAAATGTCAATCCTTATTTTGGCATAATTAAGTATCCCATACATATATTGGGTCAGGAAGTCAGGACCTACCGAGTGCTAAGTTTCATCTAACTACAACTACAATATTGAATATCATCAGATTCGCATGTGCGATGTCCTCATTTTATAGAGGAGGAGGTATCCAAATCTTAAGCACTACCTGTCTACCCGTTTGCTTCAAGTTGGCCATTACCTACCGCCCTGCTCCCCCGCAAATCAGTCACGTTACTTATTTCTTATATTTTATAAAATAACATAAAATTATTATGTAAAAATATATAGTATGAAATAAAGAAGTTATTTGGTCGATAGTACTATCTAATTGTACCCCATCCAATTTCCATTGTCCCCATTGTTGTGTAGGCCATCTCGAAGTGAATGGATAGCACATTGACTTCGCCCTAATCAAGATATGTATTTTAGTATTAAAAAATTAAGATGGTACTGCACGAAATTGTGAAAATGTACGTGTTTTCAAATCACTAGTACTATGTACTGAATTAATTAAATACATCAAAAGTATTTGTATAATTTAGGTCGATCCAAAAAAAAAACCACCCCCTTGTTGGAATTTGAAACAGATACATATGAAATTTAAAAATGATATATTTATGATATCTAAAATCATTTTTCGTCAGAATATTTGTATTTTTACCTCTAAAACAATAATTCTCACATGACAATATTAATATTTACATTTCAGAGGTGGCGACTTTCTTATTTTTTTTATAAAAATTTTTATATGAAAATATTAAGATTTTTCATCTGTTTTTCTAATCACCTAATGGTTCTGCACAGCCTAATGGCTTGCGCAGTAGCGACGTTTTTCGTTCGCGGGGCGCCAGCATGGATTTTTTTCACCATCTTATTATTTGTTTTTTTTCCAAGTATTGAATAGTAGTCTTATAAGACTGTGTTTTGTTTCTCTCAGATTTTTAGGGCTCCGTACCATACTTATGAAAAATATATTCTTACTTAATTTCAACTGACCTTCCTTTTCTTCATCCTCCTTGTAATTCTCTTTGTGATTGGGAACTTCCCATTCTCCTGTACTTCATACTCAATCACAACAGTTTTGCTCCTCCGCTTTGTGGTCCTTCTACGCTGAGTGCCAGTCACCCTGCGTCTGGTTGTTGAGCGAGAACTAGCACTGTTGTGTGAAACCCTTGAAGACCTGGATGTTGTTGGCACTTCCTCTACAGTACTGCCTCGACGCCCACTTGATGTTGATGGCTCATCCTGATTGCTTATATTCCGTGAAGACCTCCTTACATTGCGGGGCTCCCGCAGAGGGACTGGCCTGGACCCAATGGGCAGGTCTAAGTCAACTATCTCCGAAAATAAATCATCAACCTCAGACAAACGAATGACATCCAGTAAGTCATCACAGTTTGGACAGAGCCATTGATCTATGGGCACCTGTAAAAAAATAATACATAAAATGATAAGAAATCATTTAAATTAAAAAATTATGTAATATAATTCAAATTATATGAAAATTGCATATGAAACATATGCAATTGCATATGAAATATATGAAAATTGCATATGAAACATATGCAATTTTCATACAATTTTTAAAATATAATCTCCTCTGTGCACTATGTTACCTCTGAAAGTGGTGGAACTAGGCATTGCATGTGATAGCCAAGGTCACACCCGTCACACAAAAGCATTGTCTCCTCATTATCTGTACTGCCGCAGACCTGAAAGTAATTCCCAATTAGCAGATTAAACAATACTATTAATTATGAAACTTCACTCAATGTAATCATTTTCTTATTTATGTACCTCACACACTGTGGGATCCTCCACAACAAGCAGATCTACAGAAGAGCGTCGCTCCATCACCTTCACTGGCTCTGTACGTAACACACGGCCGCCCGCACATACCCTCACAACAATTGAGTTAAAGGTTATTCTGTCAACTGGACAAGTGTTCACATTTTTAGACCATTCCGTGATACAATCCAGGCAAAATATATGTTCACAAGTTTCAGGTGTGCCCACTTCTTGATCCGTAAAACGCAAGAGGCAAATAGAGCATTTATCAGAGTTCCCTTCAGAACTATCAGAAGCAAAGCCTGAGGTGGGATTTGTGGTTGGTGGGGGCTTAGGTTCGGACTGCGCAGGGCCACCGGTGGACGAGTCACTGTCAGCGTCCGAGTCGCGCAGTTTAGGCAAAGTGCGGCGCCGCCGAGTGCCCGCGCGCAACACCCAACTGCCACTGCTGTTGCTCTCTGCATCGCTCACCACCTGCGAACATTCACCACCATCAATCATCCATTCACATGGCACGATCACCAATACTAAAACGTTAATCTTATTCACTAACCCTGAGTCTCTTCCTACGTGTCCCCGTGGCGCCTATGCTCTCATCACTGTCTGAACTGGACTCTGATGACATCACTAGCACTTTTTTGATCCTCCGCTTGGGCCGCGGAGGAGAATCGTCGCTGCCGTCGTCACTCATCCTAGCTGGACTTAAGACGTAAACAGTGAGGCCACCAAAAGACACTTCAATATTCAAGACACGAAGCACTGAACTGCAAAGGTGTTAACGACCTTAGTGAAATTAACGTCCCATCAGTAATGTAACATTGAAGATTCATATAGCTGATCAGTTAAACTTATCTAACAAATAACAATTCTATTTGATAATACTACTCCCAAACTTCGATATTTTATTATTTTGACAGCAAGCCGCTATTGATGGTCAGTCGGCCATTTTCATGGTTAGGGAATGATGTCGCCAGCAACTAAAATATTCACAAATTTACATCTGGCAACACAATGCAACTGAATGAATGAATTGAATTGAAGATCGATTATCGAAAAATCTCAAGTATAACTTTTTTTAAATCGATTCTTCACCATTGAATAAAACCTGTAAAGATTAATACCGGTTTTTCCACAACACTAGTATTTTCATGTGTGGTGTCCGGAGGCGATTTGTTTCGTTCGCTTTGTGTTTTTCTTTCATAGGTATTTTTATCAAGGAAACATTAAAATTTTGGAAAGATAACAAGAAATGACCGCTGAGAACGAACGTGAAATTTATCACAAATTGGAGGCCATGAAAGAAATCCGGTATGATATTTTCCCATAATCATAATTTAAAATTCTTCGCACCTGTAGACTCGATCAATAAAACACTTGACACCGATCACATTTCGAAGACAAGGAGCTACTGCAGTAAAACAATATGTAAATAGCTTAAATTATTCTTAATCTGTTCATAATCTTCGTAATATTAAGTGTGTGCTTGAATATCATAAATATAACCACAACATGATTCAGTTGAGAGTGTTTTCATTGTTCAAGCTGTAAATTTATACTTTTTTTACATCTAATCGTTTTTGGGACCGTTATTGTAACTGTACTTGTTGTGGAATACCTATCTTTCTTACACTTGCGATTTCTACAGGATGCGCCGGATAAGTCCAATATTTCACGTCAGTAGAATCCCTTCCCTCACACATTTACACACATTTTTACATTCTAGAAAGTATTACGATATCGGCTTTAAAAATTTTCACAAAATGTATAAATACCTATATTTTACTATCTTTGAGTCAAACATCCAGAAAATTCATTGGCATCATATAAATCTACAAGCTAACGGTCTCAATTTATTCCATCCATTGTATTGTAGGAACAAGACAATCACACTGGAGAGGCTGAAACGCAGCATCTTGAATGAGGTGCGCAGCGGGGATCAAGAGGGCCGCTGCCTGCAGCAGTACAAGCGTGAGATGGAGCTGCTGCAGCAGGAGAAGATGAGTCATGTGGAGGAACTGCGCCAGATTCATGCGGACATCAACGCTGTTAGTATTTCCTTCTGTCCTAAACTAATTGAGGTGAAGAGTATTAACAATACCCATAATGAAGATGCGGAAAAGACAATTCCTTAGCAACATTTGGGTAGAGACTTGAGTATAAATGCCTAAAAGAATGAACAACTGCTTAATGCTAGATCTGCATGGATTATCCTTTTTATTAGGCTAACCAAAACAGGATATTCCACCAAAACTGAAAATGAACCATTGGTTTGGATCTGTTCCCACCGAAACTGAAACTTGTACAAATTAGTTAATATTTAAACTTTACTTACATATATTGTATTGTATTAGCCCTTTATCCTGAACTCTTGGATTATATTGCTTATTCTTATAGGATGTCTCTGAGTTTAGTGTGCCTCATGGCAAAGAACTCCTCCAACCACTTCCACTGCTTTTTGACACTGGCAACTCTTCTGCAGTTAGAGCCTGTAGTGAGTTTGAGTTCATCCTTCCATCGTGTGTAATTTCTTCCCCTGTTTCTCTTTCCGTCCCACGGATACCAGTGAGTAAGGGTCTTGCTCTGCTTTTCCTGGTTACTATGCACCATATGGCCAGTCCATCCACTTTAGTTGGTATATTTTCGAAAGTATGTCTACTACTCCTGTTTTTCTCCTTATTGTTGTGTTGCATATTCTGTCTTTTTTCTTTATGCATGCTCCTCTCCACGGCTCTTAGGCAAATGCTCCAGCATATCTCTTAGGTGTTTTGTGAGTGCCCATGTTTTGCAACCATATGTCATGCAGGCTAAGATGCAGGTGTTGAAGACTCTATGTTTCATTCCAATGCTTAGATCTGGGCATTTCATGACTTCTTTATATGCTTAATAACTTTTCCAGCCATTTGTTATTCTTCTTTCTATCTCTTTTGTGTTCATGTCATTATGTGTAATTATCTGGCTCAAATATACATATTCAAGAGGCTGGTCATTTATCTTGATTTCGTAGATTTCTGAATTTGTTAGGAGCTTTGCCATAGGAGTTCCTGTATAATTTTTTCTAACTTTTCTGGCTTTTCTTCAAATAGCATGATATCGTCCGCGAATCTAAGATGGATTAATCTTTTCCCATTGATGTTAAGTCCAAGTTGTTCCCAGTTTAGCTTAAGAAAAATAATTTGTGACCTGTAATTGGCTTCCTAAAATTTAAGATTATTGCCTATTTTTAAATAGATTGCTGTTGGTCTTCTTAATAAATAAAATAAAACTATGGAAGCAGCATTGTGCTCAAAAACTGACACCACGCAAAGCAGCTCAAAGCGAGCGGGGCTTAAAAAGTATATTTCTTCGCGAACTAGTCTGCCGCGCGCTCGGCAGGCAGGACGCGTCCATAAAAGCATTTTATTTTTGAACATCGGCGAAATCTTAACTAATTAAGAAAAAAATGACAACAAATGTAAAGTGATGCAGGAAGCGCAGGGAACGACGGAAAAGTGACACTGGAGTATGTTGTAACTTATGATATCGAGCTAGGCGAGCTGCTAGCCTACCTCCGCTATGTTGACACCATAGCGTTCATTGATGATATGTTGACTGACACCCCCCCCCGTGCCCTTGACGCGGCCAATCGCAACTAGCTCCATCAATGAGTGCGTAAGTTTTTCGTTGTGATTTGAGTTATGTATTTTTGCGTAAATGAGACTGATATTGAATCGTTAGTTGTATGAGAGTTACGCTTCTGTATTATTTCTAATTCAATGCGCATGATTCAATTTTGGCGCCGAAATTCTCCACCATTATACGTATTAAGGCTTACGTCACCTAACACAACTACCCGAATTCTACAAGTGAGATGATTGAACTCATTTTACAATGAATTTGAAAATCAAATAATATGTAGGAAGCCACGCAATATTTTTATAAGTATTTTATTTTGTATTCACAATGCTATTTGATATGAATGAATGAATGAAAAATTATTTATTCAAGTGACCATGACTCAAATGGTAGTATACTTATAACTATGTTAGTAGGTATAGTAGAAAAACACTAAATGATTAAAGCGCCTATTAGACTACGCGTTATTCAGCACACGGTATTCAGTCTGTCTTCGAGTCTAATTAGACCGCTCGCTATTACACTAGACTGAAAAACGCGGGCTTGCTCATTCGCACGCAAGACGTCGACGTTGGCGGTTGTAATGGCACCTGCAATTTCAAAGCCCAAAAAATTTGCCGTAGCAAAAAAACATGTTTCTTTTGTAATTCTTTATTCAAATAACCTTGATGATTATTTTTGTCATAAACATGGCATCTCATGGTACAACTCTAGCATGCAGTCATGCTTAATAATAATTTTCTACCGACTTAAAAAAAAAGGAGAGGTTAATATCAATTTGGTTGTATTTATTTTAATTTTTGTTACCTCAGAACTCCATCATTTTTAAACCAATTTTTAAAACTGTTATTTGTTCTTTTTTTTAAAGAGTCCCTATGCTTTCAATTTGGTCCCATTAAATTCAATCTTCATAATCGTTTCATATGAAAGATTATTTTTCTTTACTGCGCGCTATTATTGTAAAGGTAACGCAAACAAGACAAGACACACTTAATATGAATAAAATATACGTGGCGCACGCGCACGTCCGCTCCCTGTGGACGCGAGCGCAGACTGAACGGTCTAACGCTTATTACACTACTCGATATTCAGACTCTAAGCCAGTTAGCCTCGCCGAGCCCGATCTTGCTGACTGAATTCAGAGTAAGACGGTCTAACTCTTATTACACTACGCTAGTTAGACTTAGTCTGACTGAATACCGTGTGGTGTAATAGACGCTTTATTGTGCAGACCACTCCTGCACCATCCCCCCGGCTATAGTGCAGCAATGGTTTACGTAAACGCAATCCAACCTGCCTGCGATCATGCGCAGGATGCTGTTGTTGCTCTCCCGCACCCTGCGCACCAGGGACGCACACCTTCTGCGCATTATTGCGTTAAAGCAATCCACTCGCGCATCTGCTAACATCCCTGATGCGCTACAGAAGCGAGGTAGCCCCAGCCTCAACGCATTGTTGTACTGTATACGAAGGGCGTTATAAGTTTTTTGAGTATATCTTGCCCACAGACTGCACGTATAAAAAGAAGAACAAAAATCTTTTGACATCTCCACAACAACGCACAAATCTGCGAGCCAGCGTGTTCGCTCTCACTGACAACGCCCTCCACTCCCTCTCAATGTCTTCATCATCCAGTTAGAGTTAACATATGACTAAGATATTTAAATTTATATATTTTCTGTAGTATGGTATTATTTAGTACTGGTGGGAAGTTGTCATATTGTTTCCTCCCGATATACCCTTATTAAATTAAGAAATAAAATATGGTGAAAAAATTTCATTCAAACCCCGCCCGCATGAAATTTTTTCACCATCGATAGGTCTATAAGACCTAAAGGCCACGTTAAGCATTGGGCGTGTAGGTAGCGAAAAGAATCGAAATAGTAATGAGTTGCTAGCCGCATCGCCTACTAACATGCTGTCTCAGTTTCCGCCCAATATTTGATAGTTAGATGAAACTGTAGAAAAAAGCAAGTATCGTACAGTTTTGTCCAAAGACATGTGTGTAGTGTAACAAGCTCAGCAGGTGTGCACTAGACAATGTTTATTTGTTAATCCCCGCGCTATTGTTGGCTGCCATCGTGCCACTTTCATTTGTTTGTGTTCCGGAGCTCTGCCATATGGTGCATTAAGACACGGGGAATTTGTTATTTCCTTTAACATTTTAAATGATATGTTTGACTGATCTATTTATCACAACAATATCTGATGTTACGTTGTAATGTACCTTCATTTATTAGGTTTCCGTACCCAAAGGGTAAAAACGGGACCCTATTAATTTCGCTCCGCTGTCCGACTGTCTGTCTGTCTGTCCGTCTGTCACCAGGCTGTATCTCATGAACCGATGATGTATTTCTATTGCCGCTATAACAACAAATACTAAAAAATAGAATAAAATAAATATTTAAGGGGGCTCCCATACAACAAACGTGACTTTTATGCTTGTTTTTGTTCGATATTGATAACGGCAACATGTAGACGTATGAATATTCACAGAATATTTAATTATATATTCACTTTAAAAATAAATAATTAATAAAAATAAAATGGGGCTCCCATACAACAGAAATGTTTTTTTTTATAGATAACGATACAGAGCCCTTCGTGCGCGAGTCCGACTCGCACTTGGCCGGTTTTATTAAATGGATTTATTTTAGACACTTTGTTCAATATACTGATTTATTAATTAAAATAAGAGCATTGTTCATGTTATGTTTAACTGTAGATCAAATTAAAAGGTTTTTTGGTTTTTATTGGCATATCTGATAAATATTGCAACTAAAACGTAGCTTTAGGACTCAAGTTGTTCGATTAATGAAAGAAGCATCATATTAAATGTGTTGAGGGTTGGTAAAACAAGTTACATTAATATTGTTGTTGTATAATACTTCTAATTTTTTCTACCTTAAATGTGAGTGAACCTAAGCTGTAGTACTGTAGAACACAGTTCTGCCTTAAAACAGTTTGTTATACTATCCATACCATAAAATGAAAAAGTAATATATAAATATGGTATATACGTACATATAAGCCGTCCACTCTTCCATGCTGGTCTGGGAGAAAACAAAAAACGTAGAATGTACCAGCTGCTTCTCTTCCCGCGCATATAATCACCATATTTATGTTCATAATCATGTTCATATGTATGTATGTTGTGGTTTTGCCGGAAATCAAGATGAACCGTTTTTTAACCCTTAAAATCTCACCCCTTCCACTTCCCGACCTTAAGTTTTGTTATATTCTCTTCTTTTTGCATTGGGTTTTATCCTACTATAAGTTAATTTGGTTTCAAAAAGTATCGGCTCTGGTCTACTGGCATTTACTACAAGTGTACTCACGCTTATGACGAAAAAAAGATACGGCAAGTCAATTTAATGATTTAAGATGGAGACGGTGATAAAGCAGACGGAGGAAAGCATGACGCGCAAGCTGTCGAACGCGTCGCGGCTGCACGAGGACTACCGGCCGCTGAAGGCCGAGGTGGACCTGCTGCGGCGACAGTGTCTGGGCCTGGAGCGCCTGCCCGACCTGCACGAGGAGGAGGGCTCGCCCGTCACCGCCGAGTGAGTGCACGGACATGCTTTCTATGTGATTAGTGACACCAGCGGCGTAGCTCTAGTGGACCTTGCATCGACATTTGTCTGGGCCCTTCAATCTCGCTATAAGTTTAAAATATTGAAAAAATCTTTTCACTGCTTTAGTACGGTCTAAATCACAAAATATAATCGAGGCGAGAGGATGGTTACAGGAAGCGAGGTAGGCCTAGGAAGCGTCGGATTGACAAGTTTTGAAAAGAAATGGTCGATAGAAGCGCCAAATATTGAACTGAAACACTCAATCATTAAACCGACTTAAATCAAACTTTGTATGGATGTAGTTTAAGACCTGGAACAACACATCTGCATCCGCATCCGCAATAATCAAAAGCGGATGTTCATGCAGATGAAAATGTAATATACCAAGTTGAACAAGAAGTACTTAAATGGGTCGGCGAACGGCGCGTGCCATTCGCACGTGTCAACGACCAATGGGAGCCAAAAAATTGGTGACAAGATCTGACGCGTTTGTTGTGGTGTATAATTTATTTCTTGTAAATTAGCCTTTGTTTGCCCTGTAGATTACTTATCGTAAGGATAGATATTTTTGGTATCATTGTTTTAATTCTTCATTCAAAAACTATATTTATATAAGATCTTAAACATGTGCATCCGCGGATGTGAGCCTTCAAAAGTCCGCATCCGCATTCACATCCGCAGTGTGGAAAACATAGTTGCTATAATGTGCGCTCGGTGTGGTTGCAGCCGCTTCCCGGCGCTGCCGGCGGGCGGGGCGCGCGCGGCGCCGTTCCTGGCGCCGGCGCCGCGCAAGCCGCCGCCGCCGCCGCCGGCGTTCAGGTCTGCTCTCGAACAAGATTTCATTACCGTCTCGCTGAGGTTCGATTTTGTTTGTTCTATTCGGTTTGTCCCACCGGCCCGGCCCTGCCTTCATTCCTTATCCCTGCACTCTCATACTACCTCTTATTTTATTTTAAATATTTTAATAGCTTAATTATTACTTAGTTTGATTTTTGTTTATTTTATGATTATTTTAGTGTTTCTTTTTTTACTTAATTTTAGCTTAAACGAGCCTTAATTAAAATACTTTGTAACTATGGCTATTTTTCTACTGAGTCGAAAACGGAAAGGGAAAGCGATAACCAGAGACAATATTATAATACTAACACATTGTCTACTCACAGTTCAAACATAAAAAAAATAAAAATAAAGATTATGTGTTTGAACGAATGTACCATGTTAGACGCAAATAAAATATTCTGATTCTGAATCCAAGGACAGTGTATAGAAAATACTACAAATATACTCTTATTACAGAGTTTAAATTAATCAGAAAAAGGTTTGAACGAATATACTTAGTGTAAAAAAGTTTTGGTCGGTACACAACAAAAATATCTTTTTCGACTAATCCTGAATATATATTAGAAATTCATTCAATGTTAAACGTTTTTAAATAATATTTCCGAAAATAACTACCTGCCAATTACAAAAATGTGCAAAAGCCTTACTCCCTTTTTATTGCATTGCGTCCGGAGCAGACAGCAGCCGCCGCCCATGAAGTCGTGCCTGTCGTGCCACCAGCAGATCCACCGCAACGCGCCCATCTGCCCGCTCTGCAAGGCCAAGAGCCGCTCGCGGAACCCCAAGAAGCCCAAGAAGAAATAGTACGGCCCCGCGACACAGCCACAGCCCTAGTTGTAAGACTCTCCGCTCTACTCGGGCAGTTTGGATAGCAACACAATGGACAGATACATCCAACATACAGAGTTTTTTGCAATTCTTTGAACTCTAATAGAGTGTAGAGGTATAAATATTGTGCGTCACAGTTGGTACACATAAGTCACGGTCCAACACGGTGATCAGTATTTTTGTTTGTATCTCTCGGTACAGGCTGATTTAATTCCCTGGCAATATATACCCTATAGAATATAGACCCGCAAGAAAAAAGGTCTAAAATGAAAAACAAATTGAGCTTCCTATACAAATTCACCAATCAGCCGGTCAAATTTCTATGAAGTGTTTTTTTTTATTAATTACCATTTTTTCTTGCAAATTTATATTCTTTATGGATTTTATTAATAATAATAATTCTTTATTCATATAAAGTTGTATACACATTTATTATTTTGATTCTGTCATTAAAATACCTATTGCCACGGAGCCTAAAATTACCAAGTCCAGTATTTAGTGATTCCAAGCCCACGCTGTGGTACCAACTGTTTGAATAAAATGTATAATGTTGTCGTCAACCACGAACACGCCCAGACAAACATTAATTTCCCTGCTCCATATTGCTGCTGCCGAAAAATTATCTTGGGAACGGTGTGTGTATATCCCATCAGTATTTATTTTGATATTTGTAAATAATGTATCCCATTCACCCAAATTAGGCTGTCGATTGTTTGAAGAAACTAGGACATGACTTTATTTTGTACTTAACATTCTAATTGATTCAGCCAACATTGTGAAATTCGACTGAATTGAACATGAATGAAACACTTCATGGCCCAATCGACACGACTTGTTTACCGCTGGCGCTACGACTTAGCGTCCTGGTTTGAATGGTACATCGGAAGCATGTATAGCAACTAGCGTTACGTATATTTACCTAATAACAATGCATTGTAGTCTTTCGACCCAAATAGTGTCAGAAAATTGATTACATAAAATGGCTGTCGTCGACGCCCATGTTATGTGTGGTGTTTGCTGTGCCCTAAGATCTATAGAAGTATCGAGAGCCTAAACGATGTTTCTTTCAAGTAATTGTAGATTTTGTACATATTTATCGTAAGCTAATGTAACATAGTATAGTGATACGTGGACTCAACTCTCTGATTATTATTAATGTTAGTGTAAATGCCCAGAACATAATTATTCTACCTCCTGTAGTGTTGAAGTATGGAATCACTATATAAACAATGCGTCACGAGTCACGAGGAAATTATGAACCATTTTTTTTTAAATACCAGTTTCCAAAAGAATATCTCTGAATGTAAAAAACATCTTGAATCGCGTGTCCCCTGACAAACGCACGCTAAGCCCAAAAAAATGTAACATTTCACTGGTGGGACTAACGGAAACAAATAATAAAAAGGTTCGTGCTAAGTCTCGTTTATATATATAATTATTGTTGGATTAATACCGCATTGGCCATTTTATTGATGGCGGTAGAGACGCCGACCGACAGATTGGTCGGTGAGCTTCCGCCACGGCCATTTAATATTTATTTCACTTTCAGATGTTGTAGAAGCAGCTACTGTGGGTCTGCCTGGGTTTGGACTGTATAAATTAGAAGGCGCTGTGTTTGATACCAGATGTATTAGAATTTACAAAATACTCGTATGATAGACAAAATGGTGTCTCGCCGTGTCGATGGCTAGGTTCAAAAGGTCCTTTTTTGTGTTGTAGTAAAATCAGCGGCACCGCGCCGCATCGCTCCGCCACTTCCGGTGTTGCCAGTGGCCGCAACAGATGTTCTTGTTTACACTTTCTTAGGCACTTCAATTGTTAAGTTGTTATGTAGAATCTGGATTCAGGTATATTCATTCACAAACACTTCAAGATAAGCGCACATATGTTGTTTGTGTGCGTATACGTAGTTGCGGTATTTAATATAGTTACTTTTGCATTCGCACATACATACCTACCTAACCTACTTGTCGTTTTGTTTCAGTCAATGGGCTACCTATGTGCGGTGATGAATGTGTATTATACATTATAATACGCAATTATTAAGAAAGGACATAAATGATTTTATTTATTAGCTTACCTATTTGAGTGCTTGTACTTTTTATTAATTAGATATTTATTTGGTAATAAGCGTTCTTGGTATAAACTAATGATTGTAGGACTCGTGATACATTTTTGGGATTCCTTTTTTCTGATTGATACATGTTCGAGGTAAAATAGATATGATAAAGGGTGTGAGTACGCGTGGGCGGGCAGTTGCCGCGCGCGTCTGTGCTGTGCCAAAGTGGATCTTCCATGGGGAAAACAGCGATTCCGATCTATATGCCAATTAAAAATACAGTGTTGTGATAGGTAAACAAATACGAGAATAGTTTCCCATCACAAAGGGTTAACGGGTATCCATTCACACAGAACACAGTACTCGAGGTGAAGGGGTAAGAGGGGGCAGACCACCAAAGCTGTGAGCTGGAAGATGTGTTTAACAAGCAATAGAATTTCGTTATTCACACATGTCGTCCTCGCTCAGCTTCAGTGGCGACCACTGACCGGCTGTGGCGTATTTGTTTGGCGCGCAGCCCGCGCTGCTGCCTACACTCGAAAAGACACGAAGTAATGAGACAATAGAGAGAATAATGCCGTTCGCTGTCGTTAGGTAAGTCAAATAATGACATGTTAAAGATTTGAATAATTGATTGCAGCAATGAAAGTCTGAAGCTGAATGATAAAAATATTTGTTAGTTATTTACCGTGTGTGTGGTCGAACACCCTAGCCGGAAAATATCTCGCTCCGCTACGCTTTGGACATCTCACAGCTTTGGTAGAGTCTCGCCCTAAGGGTAGCATTTAAAAAAAGATAATTATATTCTCTGTCAAACATAACATATGTAGGTACCTACATTTTCATCATCCCATGTTGCGCATAAAGAGAACCATCGTAGCGTAAAAGGCAACCTTACACTAACTGATTTTGTATAACTACCCGGGTTGGACGATATATTATGAATTCATGTCGATTCTCTTGTAATTTTAATCCAAAAGTAAGCGGCAAAGCGCTAAAACCCTAACTTAAGCTTGTGTTCTACTAGTCGGCCGAGTTTAGTTGCGGCTCGCTGGAACGTGTCGTCATCATTCATTCATCCACCAGAGGTACATTAACTGACTCCTCACGGGCAGATTTGATAGACATTTGCTAATTATGGCGCCCTTTTGAAATCTCGCACCCCGTGGCAATCACCTACTTTGCTTTTGGGATAATCGGCGTCCGACGATGGAAGCCAGGCGCAAACGAAAAACACCAAGTTTGAACGAGAGAAATAACTGCGTCCTGTAATCCTACGCCGGTTTTCTTTACGCATAGTCCAAGCATCTGCACCCAAATAAGACTTCTTGCATCTTCAGACCTGTCAACGTTCAAAGGGTATTATATTCTAGTCCACTAAGAAACAATGCCAACTGGAAGCCACCAGGACCACTAGTAAATGTATGAGAATGTTGTCTACAGGCATATCGGAGTGATTATTGTAAGGTATTTATTAGATGTGTGTACATAATAGACGAGTAAGTGTGTACCACTGTTTTTTATTAGTACCAGTACCACACCTTTACAGTCCCCCATTATGTGCCCCAGTCCTGACTCCTAAGTATTGCATACAATTTTTTTATACTCATCACAGATGGCGCCTTAGGTTTATTTATACACTTCACAACTATGTTCCCCACCATAGAGAAAATAATAGCAGTATTCATGAAATATACCATAATAAAGACGAAAAAAAAGATTTCAGCCTATAGCTATAAAATATTTCTCGGTTTTACATATTTAGGCTGCGCCATCTACGAGTAGTAGTTATTTTCGGGGCGGTTTTGTAGTTAAAGCGGTGGTAGGAACCGTGGCTGTGAAAATATGGCTCGTCAAACGTGTCTCAAACAGTACCTAACGGTAATTACAAGTAGTTATCGAGTGATTGCATAACAATTAAATTCTTCGAGCACTAATAGGGGGCGGTGTCTGATATATTGTAATAAAAATATATATAGAACACCACAGCCCTCTTGATGATTGGACCTGAAAGACAAACCAAGGTCGCAAAAAGGCGAGGCACGCCACTATCAACCGGTCCAATCAAAATTCTTCGGGAGGCTTATGTGCAGCAGTGGACTTGTCACGGCTTTGCTAGGTAGTTGTTGCTGATGTGAGTCGCTTACTACCTTTGCTGCCGCGGCGGAGACGGACCGAAAGAGCGCAATATTGTATGCATGACCAGTCAGTATTTTATAGCTCACCATAAGATCTCCACGTTGTCTTCTTTCTTCTTCTAAAGATGTTAGGCCAAGTGTTTTAAGACGTTCTTCATTCGGTATGCCTTTTTGGAAAAATGGACTCTATATTTGAAAGCCATATTCTAGTAATGGACGCACGTGTGTCTTATTGTATCCTAACTAATATTATAAATGCGAAAGTGAGTTTGTTTGCTTGTTACTAATGAACCGATCACTATGAAATTTTGCACTCTAATTTTGAACTTTCACACGTTATCTAGGGTACGGAGAAGGACATAGGGTACATTTTATCCCGGGAAAAAGTACTATTCCCGAGGGATCGACATTGACGCGGGCGGAGCCGCGGGCGAAAGCCAGTAATTTTATAAACAACTTAATCAAGGTGTGATAAACGCCTAATAAAAAGAAGGCATTCTTGGTTATGTAGAAAAGAGAATTTGCTTTTTTTAAAGCACTCAGTGTGTGCTCGTAATTATTATAACGAGGTCCTTCTGATCGGTAACTCTCATGAGTTGTTGTGACACAACTGCGTAGCTGTGTTAAGGATTGTTTTTGCTAAACGTTGCATTTATCAATATTATTAACCAATCTTTACTCCCTCTACGACACGATTCAAATCATCTTGAATTACATTGTGGGTTATAAGTGGACTACCCATTGTTTTTGTGTCATCTGCGAGAAGGGTTAGTCTGGATTTTATTATCTTCTTAAGGTCCGTAAAATAGATCCGGTAAAGAACTGGTCCTAACACTGATCCTTGTGGGACCCACTGAGCACATGATGTTATATAGAATACGGCACAGAAATAAAAATTCATCGGTACATGTACCTATTCAAGATTTATTCAGGAAATAGGCCTTTTCAGACACTTTTTCACGTCATCATTCATTTTCGAGTAGGTGTCACGGTCAATCGACCATGCACACCCTGGTGTCAGAGTTCTTCGGAACCGCCTCTCGGCCTCTGACGTGGTTCCTTTAACGACTACCAGATGGCAGCCGACACCACCGGCTTAACGTCCCTTCCGAAGCACGGAATCATCTTTATTATCAGACAATCAGGTGATTCAAGCCTGCAATGTCCTAACCAAACTGGAAACAACTTATCAAAGTATGCTTCCGGTGGGAATCGAACCCACGACCTCCGGGTCAACAGGCAAACGCCTTAACCACTGGACCACGGAGGCTGTTTTTCACGTCAAATCACATTTAATATAATAATACTTATTAAACTATATTCAAATTAGTAATTATTGAGCAAAAGCTTCAAACTACAGCGTTTCGGAACTGACCACTGCAGAGAAGAAGACGCCGAAAGAAACTCTTTTCAACAGGTCGCCTACTAGCCTGAAGGGCTTGTATGATTTTTAATGTATTATCTTTTCTTTTTTTTCTGATTTCATGTTATATATAATTTCAATTTACATAATGTTAGCGATCGAGCGTGAAACAACAGATCAGATAAAATATAAAAGTCTCAAAGAGGTCGAGCAGACCTGTCCCCCCCGGCAGCATCCGTTCACGCTACGAGTTGACGCATGGATCAGCCATCGCTAAGCTCAATTAGAGGGTACGCAGGTAGATAGGTACATCGTAATAAAGCAAAATACATGCTAATTCAATTGTAATATAAATGGGCAAATATCGTTTTCAGCGCGCGGAAAAGTGATCTTCTGTTATTGGATGTTTGTTTATTGTTCGCTAAGTCTAATCACACATTGTGTAGAACCGGCCAAGTGCGAGTCGGACTCGCGCACGCAGGGTTCCGCACCATTTATTTATAAAACGGCAAAAATCATGTCTTTTGTATGAAAGCCCCATAAATATTAATTTTATTTTAATTATTTATATATATTATTTTTTAGCAACACAATATTCTTAATTATTTCAAGCGACTACCTGTTGTCGTTATTAATATTGAGCATGTGATTGTTTCATAAAAAGAGGGGTGTCTGTAGCCTGTAGCACGCACGCACGGCCGTTTACACCCAAGGGAAGCAGGAGGGTGATCTTAGGGGGTGTGCGGAGATGGTTGAAAAATTATCCCCTCTTCCCCACATAAAGACGCCGCCAAAAATAGGTTTCAGTAGGTTATAGAATACTTTAAAGTTAAACAATATGTAGGTAGGTATAATATTTAGCGTGGCCAGCTGTGACTCCTCAGGTCACCGCCTAGCTGCTTATCTGTTCCTGTGGCCCAATTCGTACGTGACGCGGATCTGGTGGCCTCTTATCATTATCTCGAATTCTTGACCTTGCTCGCTCGGTTTTGGCCAAAACAAACAAGCTATTTTCGTGAGAAAACAGTGTCTTTGTATAAAAACAAAGTTTGGCTGTCGAATAATTTAAAACCTTGTTCGTTTTGATAATGATAGGCTTATCGCAACGTTATATTATATTCATACATTCTTACTTGCTTAATAAATCATACAAAGTCAAAGTGGGAAAAAAGAAAGCGTCTCTACGAGTTGGATGTCTTGCAGTGCGATTTTAAAGCCGATTAAGGAAAAGCGTAAAAACTTGTGGGGGCATCTCAACCGACGAAAGTCAACCTATTAGTCCAACCAGCATCTAGTGTGATCATGATACACAAGGCACGCTTGTCTGCCACGAAATGTAGAAGTAATAGATAATGCCTATATGATCATCATCGGAGCAGCCTGGCCTAGTGGGCGTACGCATTGTTAGCGCTTACGGATGTTAAGCAACACCGGACGTGGTCCTCACTGGGATGGGTGATCAAGTGGCAATAAAATATATATAACGAGCTACTTTGCACTTCGAATGGCACGTCAAGCCGTTGGCCCCATTTGTCAGCAAAGGATGACAGTCGCGTTTAAAGATATACCTATGTCAGATGCCTTTAGACGGCTTGAAAAATCTGATACCAGTGCTGACCACTATCATTAAAACCAAGCAAGTAATTAATGACCTGCCACATGTAGCGTTAAAAATCCGAAACAACCGTCTGTGGCACCGTACCTCTTTTAAACGGCTGAACGAACAGATTATGTTGCTTTTTTTTTATTTAAAACAGGTTTTCTGACAATGTTTCCTTTCTTAAACATGTTCATTTGAATCGGTCTAGGCAAACCGTTTACAAGGTAGAAGATTTTCGTATCGGGGATTGCCCAAAATATTTAATTTTATATAACTTGTTTACACCCTAACTCGTCATCAACCTTCAAAACACCTAATAAACTACTAACTACTAATAAACTACTCCACGAAAAAATCGCTAATAATCCATTTCTTACATATTTATTTTTCCTTTTTTTAGGGTTCTGTAGCCAAATGGCAAAAAAACGGAACCCTTATGGATTCGTCATGTCTGTCTGTCTGGCCATCCGTATGTCACAGCACTCACAGCCACTTTTAAAAAATAAAAACAGACTTGGAAAAAAACAAGTAGTTGTTGAAGTCGTTTATAAGGTATTACTTACTGGCTAGGCTTTCAAAGCCTGCTCGTCATTGACATAATTTATTTTCAATCTTTCTCATTTTCAAATGACTCTTCATTGGATTCGACTCTAGATTGGAATAAAAAAATAGCTTTGGCAATGTAGTCCTTGTGCCAAAGGGGAAGGGGACTTCGAAACTTGATTGGCACAGTATGTCAGTTGTCTCCATTTTGTTCTGTCACCTACTGCTCCTACCACAGCCTATTGTCGCTTCTGTCTTGACCATACTCTCCTTGACACGATTCATCCATCTTTTCTTAGATCGTTCCTAATTTCGAGTTCCATTCACTTGCATATCCAATGCCTATCTTGTGATATGACTCTTCTCTCATCACATGCCCAGCCCATACTTCCCCGTATATACTCATTCCGTATTTTATCTATTCTTGTACGAGACAGTTTTCACATATTTCTGTTGCCGCTATACCAACAAATACTAAAAAAGAATAAAATAAATATTTAAGGGGGCTTCTATAAAACAAACGATGTTTTTGCTCCATATTGGAAACGGCAACAGGTAGACGCTTGAAATATTTACAGAATATTTAGTTATAGGTAGGTAAATAAAATAAATATTTGAGGGGGCTCCCATAACAGACATTTTTGCCGTTTTTATACATAGATAATGGTGCGGAACCATTCGTGCGCCAGTCCGACTTTTCTTCCATCCCTTTTGTGGCTCAACATTCCGATCCATACAACAAGCTACTACTTACTTCTTTCAAATTGACCATCATTTATTCAATCTGTTTTGCTAAATAACTATGGACGGATATACCTACCGTTCAACAACACGTGCAAAAGCGTGCAAATGATAAATGCTTTATCAAAATGGGTGTGCTGTTCGGCCAACGTTCCGCACAATTTTCATCTAAAAATTATCTTCAGCGATGCGTAAGACCCATTACTGAGCGAATGGGTAACGACGATACGATACCATCCACATAAGATGCACAAGAGAAGAGAGCGTCCAATGCATCTCGAAAAGTCACTGTTTGGTGTGGATTGCTGACGGCGTGATCGGTCCTTATGTTATTTCATTTACACCGGCGTTGGCTAGGCCATCACCGTTAACTTCTTCTGGCCTAAATAGGAAATTTATAGTATTCAATCTCTAGTAGCAACTTATAGAATATGTATTCAGGTAGGTATTGTAGGTAATCTGTAAATAACGTGGTTGGTCACGTTACTGGTCACAAAATTTAAAACATCTTTTTGTTGAAGTTGAAGTCGTTTATAAGGTAAAGGCAGGCTTTGAAAGCATAGCCTATTACTGGCTATGCTTTCAAAGCCAGTATCTCTCATTTTCAAATGACACTTCATTGGATTCGAAATAAAAAACTTTCGTTGATATCTCACACAGACTTTGTTTTATTCAATTGATAGATTCTCTTAATGCATAGTTACAAATGAAAATCTTAGTGAAAGACTGTATAAGGAGGTGGAGATAAGTATATTTTCGTGTCCCTCTGTTGTACAAATTAAATAAAGAAGCGTGTAAGGCGATGGGGATCTCCCCATCACCATCCACGCTTTTCTATTTGAGTTTCCTATTCAATACCTTTCAGTTCAGCCTTCGCTATGAACAGTAACATGCAGTCTCTAGCATGTTTTTCGAGATGAGATTGTAATCTCATCCTCTGTTAGGTACCTACCTACTTATCAATTTACTATCACTGCTACCCAGCAACTAGTGAGGGAGACAGAGGATAAGAATTCAGGGCAGCACGTGACGAGTCTAAGGGTGCCCGTGCGACGCAGAAGCCACTACTTCATACATAACAGAATAGCTGGGTCGGCGACCCGCGACGACCCCGTCACGTGACACGCCTGGCGATAACTCATACTTATTAGCAATTGCCGCGACCCGATAATGAATCAATTTCAAGCGAATTATGCACAAATGTAAGCTGTTTCATCCATTAACAGTCTTTGCATTGTATGGTTGGGGTATGTATGACGTAGAAACTATATTTCGCGGTTAGAGCATTTCTCATTTTTCGGAATCTGTATCACTTTTTGGGACACTCCGGCTTGTAGACATCATTCTATTATTATTTTTTAATTGGGTCTCGTTGAGTGTCCATGAATGAGTTAATTTCCTACCTTATCAATACACCACGCACATTTTACATAGGTAGGTACGTATCTTTTGTCGAAATGCACAATTTTTCTCTTTTGACATTCTTTCTCTCTTTTCCTAGCTTTAGTCCCACTAGGTATCTGAGGAGTCGTCTCTATTCCAAAAAATTTTAAATTACAAACTTTTATTCAGGTACATTGGTTTCTTTAAACACTTATTTATTATCATATTTCACTTCTCAACGTAGACGTCAAAAATGTACCTACATATGGCTAAGTTTAATGCCGCTTCCAATGCGGAGAGCAGAAGAAGCGGCAACTGCTCTTGGTTAAACTTCTCCATGTCACTCGGTTCTGGGGTATATCAGGCGTAAGTTTCGTTTGTCTCATACCCCACCTTAGGATGCGTCTCCACTGACGCGGAGTGGAGCGGAGAGGAGCTTAGCGGTGAATGAAATCTCACTGCTAATCTATCTATCCGCGTTATTATCGCTATCCATCCAGGTTTGTCGAGGTCTGCCGGGACCTGCTTGCCGTGGACCGCTCATCATCATCATCATCTCAGCCGCAAGAAGTCCACTGCTGGACATAGGCCTCCCCCAAGGATTTCCAATATGACCAGTTGGAAGCGGCCTGCATCCAGCGTCTTCCTGCGACCTTGGTTAGGTCGTCCGACCACCTTGTCGGTGGGTGTCCAACGCTGCGCTTGCCGGTACGTGGTCGCCATTCGAGCACCTTTCTGCCCCATCGGCCATCGGTTCTTCGAGCTATGTGCCCCGCCCACTGCCACTTCAAAGAGCTAATCCGCTGAGCTATGTCGGTGACCTTTGTTCTTCTACGGATCTCTTCGTTTCTGATTCGATCTCGCAGAGAAACACCGAGCATAGCCCTCTCCATAGCTCTTTGAGCGACCTTGAGCTTTCTTATGAGGCCCATAGTAAACGACCACGTTTCGGACCCGTAAGTCATCACTGGCAACACACATTGGTCGAATACTTTCGACTTGAGGCACTGAGGTATTTTGGACGAGAAGACACTTCGGAGCTTCCCGAACGCTGCCCAGCCGAGTCGGATTCGTCGAAAGACCTCATCCTTGAAGCTGGAACTTCCAACCTGGATCAATTGACCCAGATAGATATATTGGTCAACAGCTTCAAGTATGGAGCTCCCAACAAGCACTGGAGAAGGCGCAACATGGACATTCGACATTATTTTCGTCTTGTCCATGTTCATTTTAAGGCCCACTTGTTGGGAAACTTCATTGAGGTCATTGAGCATGGCACTCAGATCCTCCAGCGACTCCGCCATTATAACAATATCATCGGCAAATCGAAGGTGAGTGATATACTCGCCGTTAATATTAATGCCAAGTCCTTTCCATTCCAGCAGCTTGAAGGCATCCTCCAGAGCAGCGGTGAACAGTTTTGGAGATATCACATCTCCCTGTCTCACACATGCTTAAGTGTAGTGTGGACCGCTCATGTCCAGTAAACTCTTCGCGTCATGTAATCTCTTTTAATAAACATTGCGAATGTGGTCCATCGGTGTCATTTCCGGACGCACTGCCATTTTGGACCTTGCCTTTTAATATTAATGTACTGGCTCCATGGACGTATAAAAATAGGCGGACTCCGCTTCAGTAACATTAGTAGTGAAGCACTCAAAGTAAGCCGGCGTATCGTAGCGACACATGCTCACGCACACATTCACAGCAAAGTAAGACGACCGGCCGCCATTACGTTGCCGCGAGTTAACATTGACACACGAATACACATATTTCGAAAAAAATAATAATGCCGTCCTGCGTAGTCAAATACTGCCGCAACAATAGTGGTTTAACTAAGAAACATGAGGGGATAACCTATCATAGGTCAGTCGGTAAATTCTGTTGTATCTTATACGTAAACAAACAAATGCAAATCATTATTAATTTGAAGGAAAAATGTTAGCTGACATCTCTTTGATACACCGGTGTTGCCATTTATAGAAATGAAAAAATTACCCTAAACTGTGGGAGATTTCATTACATGTTATATGTGTTATGTACCTGTTAGCTATTTGAATAAAAAAACTTGTGAAACAAATTCAAATTATGTAACTATGCATACTATACATATATACAACTATGCTTTAAATGCAAGTTTAAAAATTTTAAATTATTTGAACAAAACTGAATAATCACGATTCATGTTTATTTAGTTTTGTTAATAATTTGTTAACAAGCTTTTGCTCGTGACTTCATTCGCGTAGATAGGTACCGCTTTTCAAACTCTCTTTCATGTTTCACAGATTTCCTAAAGCAAATGAATCATGGAAAAATAAGTGGATTCAAATTATAAGAGAATGCAGGGAAGAAAACGCTTGGAATCCCAGTAAATCGAGTGTTATTTGCAGTCATGCTTACTAAAATATTCAAACTGGTGGCGGCGTTGTGTGTCGGGTCGTTGAGTTTCCTGGTTGAGCTCAGCGATTACTGATCCATGTGTCAACTTGTAAACGCGTGCTGCCGGGGGGGACAGGTCTGCTCGACCTCTTTGAGACTTCTATCTTTTATTTCACGCTCAATCGCTAACATAACGTGTTCCAAAACATTATGTAAATTGAAATTGTATATAACTTGAAACCAGAAAAAAAAGAAAATATAATAAAAAATAATAAAAACATAAAAAATCATACAAAGCCCTTCAGGCAAGCAGGCGACCAATACTGTTCAAAAGAGTTTCTTTCGGCGTCTTCTTCTCTGCGGTGATCGATTCTGAAACTCAGAAAATAGACATTTTCAGGCATTTTAAATAATACTGATGAAATTATATTCAATTTATTAAATAAAAACTACTATTTGTAGCATTTGAACAATAATTAATCATTTGAATATAGTTTAATCAGTATTATTTAAAATGCCTGAAAAGGCCTATTTTCTGAATAAATCTTTGAATCTTTTATTATTTTTCAATTTGATATGTCATGAGTGTCAATTAGTGTGATTTTTTTTCATACTTTTACGTTTTTTTAACGTTATGTCTATCACATATCTAATCGTATTTATTGTTACTTTTAATTTTAATACATTAATACACTTATATACATGTTGGTCTGGGAAAAAAGTAAAAGCGTAAAATGTGCCAGTTGCTTCTCTTCCCACGCAGATAGTAAAAGCCGATCGAGGGATTGGGCTAAAATCTGCGGAATCATGTCAATAGGCGATGCGGCTAGCAACCCATCACTATTTTGATTCTGTTTTCCATCTACACGCCCTCCAACATCTTTAGCGGCTTCTTTAGCGGCGTTGAACACTTTTTGGAATAGGTTAATAATAACTATGTATATAAACGGGACTTCTCCCAGACCAACATGTATATAAGTGTATTAATGTATTAAAATTAAAAGTAACAATAAATACGATTAGATATGTGATAGACATAACGTAAAAAAACGTAAAAGTATGAAAAAAAATCACACTAATTGAATTATGTGTAAACTCACACAAATGTCAAGCGCCGCCATTGTTGTGCTTCACTCAATATTTAGTTCACGTTCCGTCCGCCTTTTTTATACGTCCATGACTGGCTCTTATTTTATCGCACTAGTACCAAAGAATATATACACTACGCGAAAAGAAACTACACTTAAGCATGTGTGCACGTAAAAGCGCTTGCTGTTATGTGTGGGTGTCTGGATGTGCGCGGGGACATCGAGAGGCACGCGGGGCGGTGAACGAGCCAGCACGGCGTGGTCGAGTCGAGGGCTAGAAGCGTTTGTTGTGTTTGCGTCTCGCGTACGTTTTGCAGCACGGAAGTGAGTAAAGAAAGAGTGATTTGAGTACTACGCGTTTTAAACAATAATCATGCCCGCTGGTGGCTTATTTTTGTGTGTATATGGCCGTGGCAATAATGAAAAACAGAAAAATGATAAAAGCTTCTTCTCATTGCCTAGCGAACCTGAAAAGTAAATACCTAGTTAATATTTATTTTCTATTACCTAGTAGTAGGTACGGGGTAGGTGCCGTACCGTCCGTTTTACACGTAGTTAACACCTAAATCACTTTGTCGTTTTACACGATATGCTGCCTACTTCAACGTAGGTATATATGTACTCATATTATCACTATCATCATTCATCAAATTAACAGATTATCTCGTAGTCTCGTCGTTTAATGAAAGATTTCATCATGATTTTCAACTAGTTACTAGCGCCTTATCGGAGATGTTCGGCGCGTAACATAAATTGCTTAAGAGTTCAGAAGTATTAGTACAGAATACCTAAGATAATACCAACTGATGTTGTCCTACTAATTTATACTATTTTTACGGTTCCGTACCCACCCTATTCATATGGCTCCGCTGTCCATCTGTCTGTCTGTCTGTCTGTCCATCCGTCTGTCACCAGGCTGTATCTCATAAACCTAAATAAAATAAATATTTAAGGTGGTTTATTTATACGACTGAAATGATTTTTTGCTGTTTTTAATAGATAATAGTACGGTACCCTTCATGCGCGAGTCCGACTCGCACTTGGCCGCTTTTTTTAGATTCAGCTTAAATGCTGGACCGTGAGTCGTACATAGAAAATATTAAGTCATCGATCCTACTTTCTTTTTTCCTGTTCCGTGGTGTCAACCTTAGCGCTTAAACGTTGCGCTTCAAGGTCACCGAGGTTCGAATCACACGTACAGGGGAGTATCGCAGCTGTGCCAGTACGCACGTAAAATATCAAGCCAAGATTTTCTAAGCTTGTGGAGAGGCTGCTGGTAGTCTCACTGCTCAAATTGCCATGGAATATACTCAGTCTTTTCTTGACTATTCGCAATCTTTGCCTCACCACTGGTCAAGCATTTTTCTAATTCAAGTGCGTCCAACGTAGGTATCGAAACGTTGTCTGCGTTCTTGGCAAAATTGCATGATGTCGTTCAATGACAATGCTCAATCAATCAGATCAGCTGGATGGTATGTATAATACCATCCAGCTGATCTGATTGATGTTGGACAACTTTTAAGTCTCATCGGTCGGCACAATAATGTATATTATATAGTACCTGCTACACTCATTCTATAAATTCTTACCATATATAAAAAAAGCTTAGTTCTGCACGTGTACGCATGCTTGGTAAAGCGCCTTTGTAAAGAAAGCCTTTTGTAGCGAGCAGTCATTCACCCCGATTTTGTATAAAAAAACATAATGATGGTGATCGTCTGAGGTGATTGCTCATCTCGCGAGTTCGCATACTTGCAGGTAGATAAACCTTGCTGAGTAAAAAACATGAGTGCGGCTGCACTTAACAATGTGTTTTTATGTTGTGTGGCTCAGTGGCTACAGAGCCACGCGTTCCTACAAACTCACGCTACGTGCTCACACACACACTTCACACTACGCATGACAAAAGAACTCGTTGTTCCATTTGTAAAGGAAAGGTTACAGTGAAAAGTAAAAGTCTCACTTAAAAAAGTTAAATCATTTATTTTACCTTATCGAACTTAAATTAAAATAAGCATCTATATCACACTTTATTTTAAATATAATCATTATTTTACTTAAATCTAAAATGGCCAGCAATTTGGAATGTGATGGCAAAATAAGTGAGATTATACAAAAATGTGTTTTGGAAGCTACACTGGCGCCGACGTAATATCTTACTTCATCTTCTTTTCTTTTTTGCGATTCTGGCAACAAAACCCAAGTATTTATTTACCCTTGAGTGGCACAGGGTGACCCAATGTTTGATAAGGGTATTACTACTATCACATTATCGCTGATAACATTTAAAGTATTCGCGATCGCAATTAGTCTGCTATTATTGTAGGGAATATGAATTATTACACTATTTTTTTTGTCGTCGCGAGTCACGCACGACACAGTAGAAAGGATTACTCTAAATCAATTTTTAAGCGGTAAAAACGGTAAATCCTACTTTAGTAAGTAGGTCTGGCCTAAGATGTGGATGGTCTGTGTGGCCATGACTCCAGTCTTGGGGTTGGGGGTGAGTAGAGTAGAGGGGCGCGCTAGACGAGCGGGTAGGAGGCGGCGGAGGCGATGCCGCAGTGATTGTGGCGGTTGCGCGCCATCTTGATGTAGCCGAGCTCGCCCCACGAGCGCCCCCACGAGTTCTTCACCAGCCAGTAGTCGCCGCCCTGCTCGTCGGACCCGTACCCCACCACCAGTACCTGCACATGACGCTTACTTACAACTGTTCACCTATCCTTATCTTTACTAATATTATAAATGCGAAAGTGAGTTTGTTCGTTTGTTACGCTTTCACGCCGTAACTACTGAACCGATCATCATGAAATTTTGCATACAAGTTCTCTGGAGTGCAGACAAGGACATAGGCTACCTTTAATCCTGGGAAAAAGTACTATTCCCGAGGGATCGACATCGACGCGGGCGGAGCCGCGGGCGAAAGCTAGTTACTACATAAACTGCAAAGAGGATGGTCGCTTCGGAAATGGGGTGGAGTCAATACGAACAAAAGCTGGATAATGCGTACAAGGTGATCAAGTGAGTTTGTGCACTACTCGGAATTTTACTGTCCGGCAGTCCGATTTATTGCGGTCCGATATGGCAGACATAATATATGTGATGGTTTGTGCACTATACGTAATTTTACCATCCAACATTTTACTTTTGCCCATTCCGGACAGTTTTTTCTGATCCGAGGGGGCAGCAATGAAAACATGTTTATGTTTGTGCACGGCGTCCGCGATTCAGTATTATTTATTACAAGCTTTTATTTAACTTGCAATGTAGGTATGTATCTAACTATGTCCATTCGGGTGGAATCTTGCAACTCAATTTTGTATCAGATGTCTTCCACCGATTGAGCTGAAATGTTGTATACTCGTTTAGTACAAACGCCCTTAGAGATACTGAGCGCCTTTGAATGTGTGGACTAGCCGCACCATGAGGGTCCTCGTCTCGGATTAGTACGTCATAACAGGCAGGACGCATTGATTGAAGACCATAGTCTCCAGACTTTGGGGTATGGGTGACGATTCGATTTCGTAGCCCAATCTCCTATCCTTCCCCAGCTTAAAAATGCTTCCGATGAGCAGCAGCGTCGGAAACACAAGAAGCCAAAGAAACTGCACTCGCCAACCCGCCCGCCTGTCAAGCGGGGTGAGTATGACAATATCCTCCCATGGAACGAAGAATCCTTGGGAGAGGCCCTTGTCCAGCAGTGTATGCGGCTGTAATGATAATGATGAGAAGGCCTCTGAAAAGTGTGTCTGTGCGTCTCACCCCGTGGTCGAGGTTGTCGGACGAGCAGTCCTCGTCGTAGTAGACGCCGCTGGAGTAGAGCTGGAAGCTCTCGTGGCTGGCGTCGATGGCCACGGACACGGGGCCCACGGTGGCCACGGCCGCCATCAGCTTTTCCTCGTCACCGGCCGGAATGTCTACGAAGCCCACGTCCTCGGCGCCCGCGTTCTTGGGGTTGTATCTGGTGACGACAACGAATCATTAAAACCTCTGTTACTAATGTACATAAAAGGAGGCTATTTTTTTCCTGGCAGTGTCTGAAAAACTGCACGTTCTTCGTGAATCAGGTGAGGTTGCCCACCCAAATATTTCAGTAACTGGTCCTTGTCCTGTGAATGCAGTAACGCGCAGAGAGAAGCACCCACCTGCACTTATCGTCGACGGCTTCGTAGGGGTATGTCTGCTCGGTGTCGATGCCGCCGTTGTCCTTGATGTACTTGAAGGCGTTGTCCATGAGGCCGCCGTTGCAGCCGTTGTTGCCGTAGGCCTGCGAGCAGTCGATCAGGTTCTGCTCCGACAGCGACACCAGGTAGCCGCTGCGCCGGAAGTGCTGCGCCTCCAGGGCTCCTGTCTGTTGGCAAAATGTACATCAGCCCCGGGCAGAAGGCAGGGAAGCTCGAGCGAAAATACCTAAATAAATTACAACTTGTGGTATTGCCAGCCTACCGGCAAAATTCATTTTTGCTAGTTGCATGAATGGGCCGGCTCGTCCGGAGAAGTACCACAAATAGTGATTGAAAGGAATGACAGAAGAGTCGAACTACCGGGGTGTAATGGGCTAACGTTATATTCGCTGATTAAAAAATTAAACCGAAAAAAAGAAAGATTGTATAAAATATTGACATGCTTGGCACAAAACGACTAACAAGGTGTTACTAGGAAAAGATGAAACCGAAAATCGCGTTATAATTTCCTCATAATTATACTGTTTACCAAGAAGCGATTAAGGTTGCTAACTCAACACCTATTTTATATTTCGTTCTTTCCTTCTTGGGTGGCAGCTGAATATCAGCGGTTGCTCTTTCCGAGTAACATGTGCTGAGCTGTAGCCTATTTGTGCTTCTGTGGCACACAAACAGCATGTAGTTTATATAACTGATATTTATGTTTTGTAAATTATTTGTTGTATATGTGTGTGACAGTTGGACAAAATAAATGTATTACCACACACTGGGATGTTAGGTACCCTAATGTTTATAATAATATTATTGTTTACATGACATTCATAACTTTATCTATCTTGTCAAATATTATCAACTACACGTGAATTTAATACACATACCTACTTGTATACAAATCAGTTGTGAAACATACCTCGCTGAATATGCCGGCGGCTTGCAATTGCATATTTTTGGCTATAGATTGGTCCCGAATTAGTAAAAGTAAAGTGGATAGAAAATCCTAAGAAGCTTGTCAGTCTATTGACGCGGATGCGGATATTTACCCGTCACCAGTTTGTTTCTGTTTCCCACCTATTAGTGCCACTAACATGATAAACGTAGCCTTTGGGTCTCAAGGCCTAATTCCTGTCTACGCCGTAAGGGATAAAGACGTGATAATATCATATGTAAAGTAGGCCTTTTAGTTTTGAAAACAAGAGATGATGCGATATGTCACACAAGTGTTGGCAAAACAGACAAACGGGTCGACGAAACTAATCATCATCGCCTGAGTCATCTCGATTTCCTATAACACAATTAATAATGACATTACTCATCGACGGCAGCTGTTCACTTTGTTAGCCATAGTTTGCATAGCACGATATATATAACACCATACTGGCAGTTGTTATTCGCTATCGCTATAATAATGCGTAGTTATTTAAATATTTGACAACGAAATCCGTGTCATAAGTTCAGTAACGGGCAAGTACACTCAGGGCCACTAATATTGCTCCACTACCGCATATTATTTATGTCATGATATGCTCTGAT
Source organism: Elegia similella (assembly GCA_947532085.1). Classification (NCBI taxonomy): domain Eukaryota; kingdom Metazoa; phylum Arthropoda; class Insecta; order Lepidoptera; family Pyralidae; genus Elegia; species Elegia similella. Next base: position 551,971 of record OX383936.1, read on the forward strand.
CTGTAACTAGATAATGCACCTTAGTATGACACATCTCAAAGTCTTTAAACAGATAAAATTGAGAATCTATCTAAAATATAATAAGCTCCTTCTCATCCTCATCAAAACAAGATAATGCTAGATTCTCGTAACTTCCGTTAATAAGTTGCGAAGTGTATTTGTATACAATAAGGTATGTTGTGGTGAAACAAACACAACGAGTTCTGTGGCCTAGTGGTCATCATGCCAATCAGCACCGTAGGGCCAGGGTTCGATCGCCGGTCTGGTCAAGATGGAAAATGATAATTTTAAATTGATCTGGGTCTTGGATGTTTATCTATATATGTATTTGTTATAAAATAAAGTATCGTTGACTTAGTATCCCATAACTAGAGATCGGATATTCCAGTGCATATTTACCTAAAGTAGATTTTCGGCTCACATATTATGGCAGCAGCTTCTTTAAATATTTTTATCATAAATAAAATCCCAGCATTTAGGTATAATTTGCCGTTAAAAAGTACTTATGTTCCCTAAGTTTTATTAGGCCCGATTGCACACTATTACAACCTAACAAGGGTGTTTTAGTTTCGTCAATACCAGCGAAAACCAACCCCATTACTTTGGAGCAGGGCAATAAGTGTATATACGGACATTCACACTGAACCACTCCTTACAATTAAATTTGTTAGTCATAAAATAGGATATTTTCAATAAAAAAGAGCTTTCCATAATTGCCAACTTTTGAAGTTTAGGTAAATATGCATTAGAATATCTGATCTCTGCCCATAACACAAGTCGCGAACTAACTTTGGGACTGTCTATAGGTATTTATAGAATTTTGCTGGTCGAGTGTATCGTACACTGGGACTGGGCCGACATTGGCGGCCGCCGATAACCGGTCGGACCCGCTGCCCTCTGCGACCCACAATCTGTTTGTTAGCTGACACAGTCATATGACTGTTATCTTCTTCGTATTAATAACAATTATGGCACTCATGTTGCGCTTATGATGCAATTATTCAGTAAACAGACCTATTTGTTACCTACTTAAATCAATCGTAAATGCAAATGCGATAATTGAGTCTTTATCTAGAACGTGGTGGACTCCGTGGGTGGACTGTACTAGTACAGTCCACCCAGTGGCACACACAAGTTCTTAGCCTAGCCTAGGCTAGGCTAAGAACTTGTGTGTGCCACTTGATCTAATAGAGAACATGCATATATTTTTTCGCCATGCTTCGGAAAGACCTCCAAAAATATCAGTGAAAAAGAAATGTTAATTGACACTAGTTGTCCAATTATTTGTACCATGATGAAATACCTTATAATAGACCAAAACCTTTTTGAAATATATTTTAGATGCAAAATCACGTTTTTGGGTGAATTCTTTAGCGCAGCCGTCCCGCCCGCCTTGACAAGACCAGGCCCCAGGCAGATGTGACGTCACACATGTCGCTTTTGTATGAAAACTTTGTTTGACAGCTATGTTTGGATTATAGTTAATAGAAAAAGTTATTTAACATTTTACAAGACTTATCCATTGCGGTATTAAGTACAGTAGACGTCGTGTGATATTATCCTACTGTGTAGGCCTGTTTGTCAACAATAAGGTTTCGATAGCTCCGTGGCGCAGCAGTCAACACGCCAGCCTGCGACACGGAGTGACCGGGTTCGATCCCCGGCCAGGTCGATGGAAAATGATCTTTTTCAGATGGGCCTGGGTCTTGGATGTGTATCTATATAAGTATTTGTTATAAAATATAGTATCGTTGAGTTAGTATCCCATAACACAAGTCTCGAACTTACTTTGGGGCTAGCTCAATCTGTGTGATTTGTCCGTATATATTTATTTATTTATACGACATGCCCCGATAACAGCCATAACATGAATCATTGGCAGCACATGGCCGCGATACTGGTTCATTGTGCGATTAACGGCCGTAATTGAATGAGTTGTTGACCATTTGAATTGTAATAAATTATAATTTATAAAGCGGATTATACGGGCATTCGAACTTGTACTTGAATTAAGGAGGGTGGGTTGGTGTCGAAGGTTAAAAATTCGGCGAATCATAAATAATAAATAGTATAGAATAGATCAACCGTAGTTCAGTTTCGGCAAGTTTTCGGCAGGAAATAGAGTTTCGGTTACGGGATAAAATCGACCGAACCTTCGGCCACGCCGAAACACATGTGTTCGGGTGAATTCGCGATGCGTGTAATGTCCAGTAGTAGGTATTTGTTGTGCCGACTTTGCCAATTATTTACTCCGCTGTATTTGCGTACAAAATGAATTTTCATGCATAATAATTTAAATTCACACTTAAATATCTTTTTTCTTTCGGTTAAATATGCTGTTTCGGTCGGTCTAATTAAGAAGTAAATAGTGAACCCTGAGTCCGTCGCAACACTGCCGAGGTGCAAACGGAGACTCGACTCTATCAATATCGCGAACTGCGAGTGTAAAAAGCGTCATCATAATAAAAATATGTAGTTTCAGGCGAGTGTGGCCGTGCGAAGGAACCACTGAAACAATGGCTCGTGAACTGAATCATAGTTGAGTCAGCATGAACACAGCGGCTTGGTGACAGCTTAGTACTTGGCTACCTATACATATGAACAACCCAAACAAGGTAGCGGTGAATATGAATGTATTATTAAAATTGAACATATGTGATAAAAAAGAACTCGGGGTAATATGTGATGAGAGAATTTGACGCGGTGATTCGAAGTCACGCTGGTGTAGTTGGTTCACATTCACACTTAGGGCGTAAACCCAAGGGACGTTGTTGAATCGCATATTTTCAATTGTAATAATATACCGAGCATTGTTATGCTAGAGGAATAAAAGCAATTTAATGAATGTATTAAAAGTAATGCCACAGTTGATTATAAAAGTATCAAAATAGCCTTTAGAAAAAATTAGACAAACATTTTTTTTCATACGTTGGTTTGAAGGAAGACCTATTGACATTATGGGTTAGAAGACCTGAGGCAAAATATGATAAGACGTGATGTTCAAAGAGATCGGTTATCGGCAACACCTTTAAAAGTAGCGACATATTCCAAGTCATTTTGTCAAAGCTTCTTCCCAACATAACCCCAATCATTCAAATCGTGCCAGTCCATCATGAGGATTCTTAAGTCGAGATGAGGAAACAACGGTCAGTACATTTTATTTCTATGGAAACAACTATAACTGTCAATGTGAGGTGACCTCCGATGAAAATGAAAATGTTTATTATTTCTTTTACATTTGTTTCCTTATATAATAATGGCAGGAGCCTCCTTTTAGACTTAAATGGTCTGTGTTAGGAGACACCGCTCTTCCTTAACTATGGTACATACAAAGTTATTAACATACTCGGAAGTACAGAATCAATAGTTTATATAAAGCTAAGCTAACTTATAGAATTTTAATTAAGTATAGAATGATGTATATTTTATTTGTGTGTGTGTGTGTGTGTGGTGCGTGCGTGTGTGTGTGTGTGTGTGTGTGTGTGTGTGGTGCGTGCGTGTGTGTGTGTGTGTGGTGCGTGCGTGTGTGTGTGTGTGGTGCGTGCGTGTGTGTGTGTGTGTGTGTGTGGTGCGTGCGTGTGTGTGTGTGTGTGTGTGGTGCGTGCATGTGTGTGTGTGTGTGGTGCGTGCGTGTGTGTGTGTATGTGTGTGTCAGTGAGATACCATATTTAGCCCTACGATAAATATCTTGGGATCGGTAGCTGCAGCTATGCCGCAGCTCCACTAATTAGAATTTGTGTATGTATTTGCATATCTATATTAATACATATGTTCCATTAGTTTCTCTGTTTCCTGATAGGTTTTTAACTTTTATAACATTATATGAGTGTAAGAAAATCATCCGATGATTGAGAGGAGGGCAATATGTGTAAACAAGTTGGCAGAGGGCTGTTGTGTGAGGACTTTGGGCGCAAGGCACTCACCGTGCTGAAGGACCAGCAGGAGCCGCACTTGCCCTGGTCCTTGACGTCGGTGACGGCGCCCTTCTTGCGCCAGTCCACCTGGTCGGGCAGCCGCACGTTGGCGGGCGCCAGGAACGTGGCGCCGCGCACGTCTCCCGCCCGCCGCGTGCCCTTCACGTTTCTGCAACAAGGCGTTTCTCTTTAACAAAACTCGCGCAACAGAGATATGGCCCGGCGAACCTACTCAAAACAAATTATGGCACGTTCGACCATAAACTCCAGCTATTATTAGAAGGCACTCGTTAACCTATATCAGATGTCTTCAAGCACCTTGAAAAATTTTTCACCAGTGTCAAACATTACAATAAGCATAAAAAAAAACATTTGTATTTGTTGTAGATGTATACAATGGAGCTGATATTTTTCTAATTAATTAAATACGTACATTTAAATACACAACAGATGATTAAACTATAAGTTATTATATTACTTATAAATAAATAAACTAAAACTAAATAATAATAATAATTAAATATATTTTTCTCCAAAAAATTTATAACTACGACTGATATGTGCAGCAGTGGTGCAAAATTATTTATAAAGAGAATTAAGTCAATCTGTATACGAGTCATAGGGACTCGCCTTTAATTATTATTTCAGGACTTGATAACAATTTCGTCACAACATCTAAGCTCACGTCAATAGCCGTTTTCCTTTCTATTGATATGTTCAAATATCTCGAGCTTCTCCGTGCTTCGAAGTCACGTTAATCCATTGGTCGCGGCTGTCATCTTTGATGGGAGGTTTAAAGCTATGTCAGATACCTTAGGCAGCTTCAAAAATCTGACACCAATGTTGGCCACTTACACACACGTAAAACAAGATCAATGGCAGAAGTGCTGGCGTGCCGCGTGTTTGCGGTAAATCTCATTATGTAAATACTTAGTTCAAGGGCTCGCTGGCTCATTCAGGCCACACGGATTCATTGATTGATGCCGGTAACAATTAAATCATTTTCTACCCAAAACGAGCATATTTTTTGAAAACTGCCACTATATCATACAAAATTATTTCAAAAAAAAAAAAAATTTTTAGAGATCATTACAGACAATGTCGCTTCTCGCTGTCTATCCCTAGATATGTATGATTAGTAATACTTATGCATCGGATGTAGATGCAGTTTTTTTAATAGATAAGAGTGATTCAAGAAGGTTTATATGTTTTAATTGTATAGCACCCGTGCGAAGCCGGCGCGGGTCGCTAGTAGAAAACATTTGCAATTTATAAAAAGAGACAGGTTTTTATTGATTGTTGATTTTGCATAGATTTAAAAAAAAAAATTTCGTCTCAAAAAAAAAAATTTCGTCTCTCTGAATAGATGTCACATTTTGCCATTTTTGTATGGGAACCTCTCAGAACAATTTAGTTTAACCTTTAGTTATTGTTCTGAGGGGAACCTAGTGTGTCATTAGCGGGGGTGTGAGGCAGAGGAAAGGGAGTTGTGGTTTTAGGGGTGCTATTTGTAAATGAGTGACTCGATGAAGAAGTACAAATTTTCCATACATCATCGGTCGTTTAGTAAACACGTCGATTCGTAAATAACACTCATGACGTTTGACGCCGCTGTCATAAGAGATGTAACAACACCGTGTAAGATCGATATCGAGAAAAACCCACAACAAGATTTTGTTTCAGTTTGACTTCATTTAAGATGAAGTAGTAATAATTATATAGTCATAATCATCTAAGAGATTCCCTGGTTCCTTATACTCCTGGCATCTTCAGTTGTGCTGCGTCCAAGCCCGGGGTCCGCTATTATGACAGCATTCATGCTGTAATAAGAAGTATATATTCCATGCTGGTCTAGATGAAAAGGAAAGATTGAGAATGTAACTGTTGCTTCTCTGATAGGGAATGGGACTAGCAACCTATTACACCTTTGATTCAGATTTCCACCTACATACGCCCACAAACACGCTAAACATGGCTTTTGGTTTCAGGCAGAGGCCTACACCGTAAGGGTGAAGATCGTGATAATTGAATGTATGTATGTTTTACGACCCAACGCCAATTCTTCTTATGTAACTCCAGTAACGCGGACATACATAAATATGAAACTGAAGTACAAGTTTTTGCCTGCGCCGGAAATTTAACCCGGTACCTGGCTCGTTAACCACTGTACCATGGAGATTGTCATTATCGTTTATGATATTGTAATTAAATGTCCTTTGCATTACTTACATGTGAAAAGTCACAGGTTGTGGTTTCCCTTTAGCATTTTTTACAGTATTTTTGCAGGATTTCACTACACAACTAGGCATGTTTATAATTATAAAAATAAATTTTCGTTCGGTTCATAAGGTTCCGCTACAAATAATACGACAGACGTCAGAGGACTGAGGCCGCGAAAAAGCATATGCTGTTTTAAGAGTATGAGTAACAAGACATGCGCTGCTTCTAGAGACGTACGAGCCTTTTTATAAAAAGTAAGACGGGTTGGGCTCTCTTAAGTCCTGTATGTATTGAGGTACATCTCTTATGGTGTTGCGCAGACCGCAAGAGAGGGCACCATCTAAGTAAAACACTTTTGTCATAACCAAAACCAAGATGATTGGTGAAAGCCTACTCCCATTGTGTTCCAAGTGCAACGTATGATCTGCCTGCTGAATAAGGTGGTTCGCCATCTGCTGAAGTGACCCCGTGGGTCACTGTTGGGTCATCATGCTGCCCAAGCGCTGAGCGGGGTGCCACGAAAGCTCTCACAGGTGTTCATGAAGCAGATCAACTACTAATGATGGCAACTAATGAAGTGGCAGTTGCGCTGTTAGTATATGGAAGTGAACATGGACAGCAACAACAAGTACAGTTTTCGGTACTTGTTGTGTTGCCTCGTGACGCACCAAGCCCTCGCCTGGGAACGTCAAAGCTGACGTCACTATGCTATCGGCTGCACCAATACTTCAAGAGTGAAGCGAAACAGTGAAGACGACGACCAAGCAAAGAACAAAAAGACCTACCTAATGTATCAAGTAGGTATCTATCAAAGCTACTTCAGACTGCCCCAATAAACGGTTACTATATACTTTTAACCTCAAGGAGGTAGCGGAGAAGAGCCTGCTGCTGTATCGTTGATGAAAAAGGCTTCAAAAAAGTAAAGTAGTGATTAAAATGTCCAAAATAATTAAAAAAAAAAAACTAAAATTTAAACTTTAATGAACTAAGTGAAAAATAGTGCAAAAACCTATGAATATAATATCTAATTCTTATAACTCAGTTCGGACTGAGTTTAGAGGTATATTATGCCCTTATAACTTTATTTTGTTATTGACTATCGGGAAAACAAGGTATGGTTAGTGGCCGCGCGAAAACAAAAAGACGCCCATAACCGGCATTGTCCTTTTGAAATATTATCTATTTTGGTTCAATAGATACAGTCATGTGGCAGATGGATGGACGGATGGACGTCGAAGGCTTAGTATTACCTTTCCGTTTTTACTCTTAGGGAACGGAACACTAAAAATAATAAATTTTCGGGAAAGTCGTGGAGAGTGAATTTATTATTATTTATTTCTTGGCATTAACTTTATTACTTATATTATTACACTCATCTGTATTCATGTAAATTATCGATGTTTGGCAAAAAATAACAAAGTACATCACTATGCGTCTTTCCGCCTTTCACTGACAATGGAATTTGACGTTTTTAATGGAGGATAAATATGTTTATAATATTGTTAATAACATGAACTTGCATTACTTAAATGTGAAAAGTGCCAGCGCGATAGTTTACTATAATATTCATTTTAGTATTTTAGAAGGACAGAACGTCAGAAATTGGCATGTTTATAATTTTAAAAATTAAATTCCACTCTGTTACATACCCCTCGACAGGCGTCAGAGGACTGAGGCCTAGTGTATAGTTTAAGCTCCTTTTAAGGGTATCAGTAACAACAAGACATGTCAAGTAATACGCTGCTTCTAGAGACTTCATTTTGGGATCATTTTGAACATGGAACGTTTCCCTCTAATAGAGGGCGAGCCAAAGTTGCGTGAAATGCATCCGTAGGGAAATAAAGCCGGCGACTCACTTGGTGGTGCGGTTGAATCCGTTCATGGTGTGCACGAACTCGTGGTGCAGCATGTCCGCGTACTTGTTGGGCTTCAGCTTGAACGAGACCAGCCCCTGCTCATAGCGCTGGTTGTGGCGCGCGATGCGGTGCTTGTTGTCCGCGAAGATCTTCATGCGGAACTTGTCTTCCAGCTCGCTCTCGTAGCTCTTGCTGTGCTCCATCTGTACCAAGACAATAACATCCATACTTATCCTTACTAATATTATAAATGCGAAAGTGAGTTTGTTTGTTTATTTGTTTGTTACGCTTTCACGCCGTAACTACTGCACCAATCATCATAAAATTTTGCATACAAGTTCTCTGGAGTGCGGAGAAGGACATAGGCTTTTATCCCGGGAAAAAGTACTGTTCCCGAGGGTTCGACATTGACGCGGGCGGAGCCGCGGGCGAAAGCTAGTTCAAATTATAAATGCGAAAGTAACTTGTCTGTTTGTTTCTTCATCACGCTTCAACCACTGAACTGAAATAGATTGAATTTGGTATGGAGTTGGAGGCCTTTCATCCTGGAAAAAGTTACTGCTCCCGAGGAATCTAAATTCACGCGAGAGGAGCTGCGGGCGATAGCTAGTCTACACTAATATTTTAAAGAATAAAAGATTTGTGCGTTTGTTTGAAATGGATAAATTCAAAACTACTGACGTAAATTTGGAATTTCTTTAATGTAATTCTAAGTATCAAAAATTTGCCTATGCAATTGTATTGCAAAAGTTATTGATGTGCCTGTCATCTAAGCGTGTTCCCGGTTGTATCCCCGCCTGAGATGCTTCGGAACCCTGGGTTTGGGGCCCTGGGGTCGTCCCGGACCCCGGATAGACTGTGATAAAAACTAAAATCACGCGGACGATGTCGAGGGAGACAGCTAGTCATTTATAAGTGATTACATCAGCCCATCTGAGGAACTGCCTCATGGCCGTGATTCATCTTGGCTGGTTTGGAGGTCTATCAATAGGCTTATCAATAGGTTGGTCGCTGCAAAAGCAATATGGTTAGATGGGGTTTCGCCAATGATACCAAGTGACTGTGTGTCTACGATTCGCAGACAATGACACACCTACTTGAATCCTGTCCCACATCTTGTACAATGGAGAACCTCAGGGTTGTGGCAGATTAATGTTCACAATTAATTAGACGTAACAGGCATATATTCGATGCTCGACACGACGAAGAAGAAGAAGAAGATTTATAAGTGTGCGATACACGGCATAGCGATGAGAATGTCGATGGCCCAGTTAACGTACGATTATAAACGCCTCACTGATAAACAGTAACGGGCTGGTTACAAGTGAGATAAAGTATCCCGAGCTTCGTGGTTCGGATTGATCCCGGCTGTTATCATAAGCATGGCGCAGGTGCATCTGTTATCATTTGGTGGCAGGTGTTTTAAGCTGCCTTCAGGCAACAAAACATTTGGCGACACATGAAAACGTACGTGGAGTCTGCGTCGCTATCATATTATATAAGTAAAAGTCATAACATCCTCGCGATACTTGAAAATAATGTCTAGTTGAATGTTTGTTTTCGGCCACAACGTTAGCGAGAACTTAAACAACATGTTTCCCATTGGTTGATTATGACATAAGTAAGTATAGTAATTAGACGCCTCAGCATGTGTTTGAACTTGGTTTGGACAGTGTGTCTGTAGTCAGAAGCTACTTCATCGTGGCATGACGGACGGACAAACTCCTGTTGGTTTCTATTATAATACAAATGATTTAACCCTCACGAAAACCATATCCAATTTGAACTCGCTTTAATTTGCTAAACATTAGCTACACATCATATTATGAAGTCGATTAAAATGGCGATAGCGAATTGAAATCTATTTACGTTTACATCAAACCAAATATAAACGTGGCGAATCGATTTGATCGCCTCGTCTTGATTAAATAGTTATACAATATATTTGTATATGTTCTCCTAACAATAAGTGGGTATTTATGAAAATAGCTAGTAACAAAAGTAAAAGAAATAAAATCATGTTGATTATACATTTAATTTAATTCTGTGGTATGATGACGTTGTGCACCCCCAACTCACATTAGTATAACAGGGTTTATACTATTTTAGGAAACACGCTATTTTATCATAATTATTATTCTATGTTGTCACAAATGATCATTTCAGGTTACGATTTGGGACTAATGAAGGTCTATTTTGCGTCGTGGCCGACGCGGAAGAGGAACTAAAACTGATGTTACGAGTTACGTACGACCGACCACCGCTTGCCTGCGGCTGGTATATAGGTAGGTATATCTATTTAGAATGCTGGTCACGCAAGCGGTGGCACGTGTCGGTGACGTTTAGAACTACCTATTGTAGGTTTTCTGTTAATTACACCCAATTAAATAATTAATAATAAATAATGATACATATAAATAATTCTAAACTAAAACTTAAATTAAAAATAAAATGAATCTATAAACACATCAAATTAAATAAAATATGGATGCCAAATCGCTGCGGTCTGCTAGCAGGGTGCCCAAAAGATATCCTACACACCTACACCCTACTTATTTTGCAGTTTGTTATAAAAACATCTACCTATCGTATTCCGAATGTGATTGGTAAAAGTAAGTAAAGAATAAATGGAAGGACCCTAAATGCCTATTGTCTCGATAATCTTTGAAATGCAAAAACTCATTTTGATATAGGTAATTTAAATGGGACCCATTCGGAAGTATACTCTGCATTAAAAGGTATTTTTTCAATTCTGTTCATTAATGACGGAGTTTTGGCGTATAAACATACAAAAAACACACAGTAAAATTTAAATCCTTCTTTTTTAAGTCAGTTTAAAGAAAAACATGTGTGTAATATTCCAGGATATTCGTATGAACATTGTGAGCCAAAAAGACGTAATATTATGCATACAAGTAGGTATACTTACCAAAGAGAATGCATACCTACGTATTAGATTGCTACCACTACGCCAAGACCATATTAACAAACAAGTACCTTGAAAGCATTCCACTCCTCCTTCACCAGGTCGAAGAAGGAGACGGCTCCTACGGCCGCCACCACGCACGCCAGGACTGCCAGGCTCTTCATTGTGACGGCTGTAGTGTGACAATACAAACAAATATATTTAACAGAGCTACAACAAGCGTCAGAAAATCCTCTTCCAGGCGCAGTTGGGCAAAAACAGCGTCACGTGTCCCTTGTGCAGGCAAAGAGGTCACATGGCCAAGGGTCCTCGAAATATGGGGGTTTGATGGAACAGTGACGATGTCAGGAACATTTCCCGAAATATACGACCATATTTTGTGAAAATTATAAGTAGGTTACGTTATCTCAGAAAAGGTTGTTTACGTTATCTGAGAAAAGGTCGGAAGGGCTTTTTTAATTTTGCTGACAAGAGGGGAGAGGGTTAAAAAAGGTTGATATCAGTCTTACGGTTACTTTTCTGATGTAGGTAGGTATACCTAAACGGTTTACGCGCACTTCTTAGATCGATTATTCATAATGAGATTAATAATAGGTACTGATATGTGCTACATAGCAATAATACCATTTCTCCCCTCGAATAAATATACTTTTTAGGGTTCCCTACCCACAGGGCAAAAACGGGCCCCAATTACAAAGACTCCGCTGTCCGTCCGTCACTCTATCACAGGGCTATCTATTGAGCTGTAATAGAAAATTTTAACAGATTTTTTTATCTATTGCCGCTATAACAACAAACAATAGAAATAAAATAAATTTTGTTTTATTATTTGCTTTTATTAAGTGCTAATGCATTGCTTTTTATAATAGAAAGACCCAATGTAGGGTAGGTACGGAGTAGGTAGGTGCATACCTCGAAATTTATTTAGGAATTTCCTACCTCCGGGGGTAGGAAATACCTAGATAAATTTCGAGTGATAAAATTGCTAATTATTATTGAAAAATAAATGTAAGGGAAGTCATTCATTAGATTACGTTTTATAAATAAAATTAATATTTTTTTAGTTCCTTATAAAGTACAGTTAAACATTATTTAGTAATCTGTGCTAGTTTAATGTTACTAAGGTGCGGTTAATCGAGGTAAAATTTAAAAACTTAGGCCTCCTTTGTTTCGCGTAAATCACGATACCAAAATAGATCCAATGATTATTAACTCATAATCTTTTCTGCTTATTTCACAGCTCATTGGATGACGTCATAACATCATACCGATTCTAAGATCAAGCCGTTTTTTTCATAACACTACGCAGTAAAAACGCATGCATGAGTCGACACAAAGCAAAATGTAACCCACCCAAGACCCGATCTCATAACAATATCCTTGGGCCTGTTAAATTGCCTTCAGTTCGATTAAAACAACAATATATAAAAGTTCACAAATAATCGATTACTTACATTTAAAATAAAAGCTTATATGTTGCAGGTTGATGACTCGAATAAACAAAAATATTTATCCCCAGTTAGAACTTTCACAACTTGCTTCGTTCACTCCCCGATTGTTTATGCGCGTTTTTCGGACGGATTCCGGAAGTTGATATAGATGATAGAACAGTGCGTGTCAAATCGTAAATAATCGTATCGATATTGGTATGATTTTATATCGATATAAATTTTAATGAATGAGCTTAAGTATCTAATTACCTGAGGATCTAGGAGTATAGATCAAGTTCAAGCGAAAACAGAATTAAACTTGCTGTGTAGTGGCTGTAATTTAATAATTGTGATATTCACTATAACATTCTACACTTCTCACGATTCAATTTGTACTTTAACAGAGCGGTATGAAAAAAGTGAGAAAACCTTACGACTTTTCTTCTATAAAGCATTTTTCATTCGTTTTGGCAATGGCACGAAGTTTGACTTTTGAGTTTGATTGAGGCTGAGGCAATAATTTCTTTGGGCTGAGGATTTAGGTAAAGGCAAAACCTAGGGCAAAGGCAAAACATTCATACCGGAAGAATATAATTCCTTTCATTCATTCATTTTTGCCGTTCACTTCATTTTTGACATTGACGGCTTGATAGTAAACCCAGGTGTATTGTGCATGTTTTAGGTTAGAATTTACAAAATAAATATAACTGTTTCAACACAATGAAAGAAAATGAAAAAAATGCTTCAAAAAAAGGAAATAAAAATAAAATTCGCCTGTACAAGCCTAGAAAGAAAAAGAGTGCTGAGGAAGATGCTGCTATACAATACTTACAGGCTCTGTATGAAAAGGTAAATGCAATTCTATTTAAATCTGTATATTTTAGTAGATATTTTACATCTTATTCAGGCCTGAACTTTAATGATTTCCCCTATTTGATTTCAGATAGTCGCTGATGAAATCGACACATTCAAAGACTTCCCATTATCCCAAAAGACATTGAAGGGTCTGAAAGAGAATAATTACACAATACCGACAGAAATCCAGCGCCAAGCGATCGGATACGCGCTTCAGGGCAAAGATATCCTGGGAGCTGCCAAAACAGGCTCGGGCAAAACTTTGGCTTTCCTGGTACCAATACTTGAACTACTGTTCTGTAAAAAATGGACCCGGTATGATGGTGTTGGCGCTTTGGTGATATCTCCCACTAGGGAACTGGCCTACCAGATATATGAGACATTGAGAAAAATAGGACACCTACATGACTTTTCTGCAGGGTTAATTATTGGTGGTCAAAACCTCAAATTTGAAAGGAAAAGAATGGACCAAATAAATATCTTGATATGCACACCTGGACGACTTCTACAGCATATGGATGAGAATCCTTTATTTAATTGTGATCACCTACAAATTCTAGTGTTGGATGAAGCTGACAGATGTCTAGACATGGGTTTTGAAGCTACAATGAATTCTATCATAGAAAACTTGCCACCTGAGAGGCAGACACTATTATTCTCAGCAACTCAGACCAAATCTGTCAAGGACCTGGCTAGGCTTAGTCTCTCATTCCCTACGTACGTGGCTCCTCATGAACAGGCTGCCACCGTCACCCCAGAGTCCCTGCAGCAAAGTTACATAGTGTGTGAGGTAGATGAAAAAATAGGCATCCTCTGGTCATTCATCAAAAATCATCTCAAGCAGAAAGTGTTGGTGTTCATGGCTACATGTAAGCAAGTGAAATATACCTATGAGCTGTTCTGCAAACTTCGGCCAGGGGTCAGCCTGCTAGCTCTGTATGGTACTCTGCATCAGGAGAAAAGAGAGAAAATATACAATGAATTTTGTAGAAAATCTAATGTAGTGCTGTTTGCCACAGATCTAGCATCCAGAGGATTGGATTTTCCTAGAGTGAACTGGGTAATTCAAATGGATTGTCCTGAAGATGTTGAAACCTATATTCACAGAGCAGGTCGCACTGCTCGTGGGGTATTGGGCAAAGGTGAAGGTCTCTTGATGTTACTGCCACAGGAAGAGAAAATAGTTGAAGATCTACAGAAAAATAAAATCCCAATAAATAAAATATCAGTAGACCCATCCAAAGTCATAGCTCCACAGAGGAAAATAGAAGCCTTACTCTCTGATAATACAGAGCTTAAGCAGAGTGCACAGAGAGCTTTTATGAGTTACATCAGATCTGTATTCCTCATGAAAAACAAGGAAATATTCAATGTACAGCTTTTGGATACAGATGCATATGCTAGGTCACTGGGGCTGATTGTGCCTCCTAGAATTAAATTCATGCATAAAAACATGAACAATAAAAATACAGCTCTACGTAAGCAAGAAGACCCTGAAGAAGATACTAAACTAACTGAAAAGTTAAGTGCTGCAGCTGAAACCAGTTATGGCGAAAGTGGTTCCGATGACGCAGAGGACACAGTTATAGAGAAAGAAGAAATAGCAAAGGAAAGCAAAAAGCCCAAAAAGCAACTAGAAAAGTTTGAATTTCACAATGATGATAGTGATGAAGATGATTTCCTACAAGTCAAGAAAGTAGATGTGGATGTTGACACTAATTTCATTGACCCAGAGGAAAATAAGTCTAAGAAGAAAGCTAAGCCTTTAACTAAAGCAGCAGTAGCTAAGAAAATATTAAAAAGGAAAATAAAAGTTAATACTACAGTGAAATTCACAGAAGAGGGAGAGGCAATAGGTGATGAGAAGAAAGATGTGAAATCAGAACTAGCCAAACAGTTTATCAACGAAAATGTAGGAGGTATAGACATTGAGAAAGCAAAACAAGTGCTACAAGAAGAGGACAAGTTTGATAAGATCAGGTTTAGAGAAAAGGTGAAAGCTAAGCATAAAGAACAGAAGAGAAAATTAAAGAATAAAAAGAAGGAAGAAGACGGGGAGAAGGATGACTTTGGGTCACAGTCTGAATCAGATGGGCCAGACCTATCCTGGCTGCCAGACCCTGATAAACTGTATGGAAAAGATGAACGTAGTGATAGGAGTGGCGTTTCTTCAGATGATGCATCCATGAGTGAAGATGATGATGATGAAAAATTCCACAGGTAATTTGTGCTATTTTTACATTACTAACAAAAAATAAATTAATGTTCATTATGTGTAGGTACAAGTACATTTTCAAATTCTTCATTCCACCATATTTCTTAAAAGCCTGTCAGATTTGAAGAAGAGGTTCTTAAAGGGTAAATACGGGACCCTATTACTATGACTCCACATCTGTCTGTCTGTCTGTCACCATCATGAATTTTAAATTGAAATTTTCACAGATGATGTATTTCTGTTGCCACTATAACAACAAATACTAAAAACATACATACATACTATCATGTCTTTTTACTTGCTTGGAGTAGACAGAGCATAGGTCTTTTTAGACCTGAAGGCCACGTTTAGCATGTTGGTGGACATTGGGTGGAAAACGGAATCAAATAATGATGAGTTGCTAGCTGCATCACCTATTAACATGATTCCTCAGATTTTTGCCCATTCCCTCGATTGCTGCTTCTCTTCTCGCTTTTACGATATGCGCGAGAAGAGAAGCAGCTGGTACATCATAATTATTTTCTTTTCTCCCAGACCAGCATGGAATACTAAAAACAGAATAAAATGAATATTTAAGAGGGGCTCCCATACAACAAACGTGATTTTTTGCTCTATTTAAAAACGGCAACAGGTATCGTTACAGACAGACACCGGGACAGGTAAACAAAAAAAAGGTTATAACATAGTGTCTGATGTTGCATAGATAATGGTACGGAGCCCTTCGCGCGCGTCCGAGTCGCATTTGGCCGATTTTTTTTAATAACTCGCAACTTAGGGGGCATCAAATACTGGCAAAAATGTCTTGGTGATAAATATTACTATACTATATATAGGTATAAATATTTTTGTCAGTTAAAAGTAACTTTGCGCATTTATGTGATCTCAATACCCACATTCTTGTAAGAACAAATAAGACACGGTTGACCCCCTCCCCCTAAATCGTTTTACGTAATGAAAGGCCCCTTATAAGCAATGCTACAGTGTCCTATGATTTTTTTTCTAGACACAAATTTTACCTTCCAGGCCAACAAAACGGAAACTGTTGGAAAGCCGCGGCATCCCGCAGGAGAGCGTGGCGCCGCGCAAGATGAAGAAAGTCAAGGACGTCGCGGCGACGCTGTCGGTGCAGGAAGCTGAGGCGCTGGCTATGCAGCTGCTGATGAACAAATAGTAGTCATCACTGTTACAATAAATATGTTTAACTACTTTTTGTTTCTTTGTATTCTCTCAATATAATAACGCCGAATGAACCCTATTGTATGAGTTTGCTACAAGCCCTAGTTGTGTAGTTACACCACTGCCTGCTTATATATTTTAGCCTTTTTCTTATCATGTGGGATATCACTGCTGCATTAACCTTAAAGCAGCACCAAAGAATATTTTCAATGCTACCCCCGCCCCAGAGGCCCCAGTAGAAAATACTCATTGGTTGTTGAAACTAGAGAAGAATTATAATTCAAAAATCAAAAAAAATCTAAAATCAAAACGTTTATTCAGAAAATAGGCCTTTGCAGGCACTTTTTCACGTCAAATCACATTTTAAAGGATCTAATTTAGTCATATTTATATTATTACTCAATTTGCAAAAGCTACAGACTACTAGCGTTTCGGAACTGACCACTGCAGAGAAGAAACGCCAAAAGAAACTCTTTTCAACAGTATTGGTCGCCTACTCGCCTGAAGGGCTTTTTTATTTTATCATTTATCATCTAATTTCTTCATTTATCTTTTTTTTTCATTTCTATTTATGATTACAATTTTTTATTATATAGGTACATTATAATTTTTTGGAACATATTATGTTAGCGATCGAGTGTGCAATGATAATATTTTACATTATACACAGTAGTCTCAAAGAGGCCGAGCAGACCTGTCCCCCCTAGCAGCACCCGTTCACGAGTTGACGCATAGATCAGCCATCGTTGAACTCAACCATATTAGAGGGAATTCAACGACCCGACACACGACGCCGCCACTAGTTTGAACATTTGAGTGAGAATGACTTACTCGAGCTCGAAGACTTTGTCAAAAAATAAATACAATAAATGTCAACCACCTGAAGCATTAGGCATTTTAGACCTTATCTGATAACGGGAAAAATATTCCCCAACATGGCAACTAATAAGACTTGGCTGTCGACGTCATCATTATTTGACAGATTGACAATGACATTGACATTATCATGTGATAAAGCATGGGAATATTGCGTTATAAATCCTACATTTAATGGGGTTTTTTAAAAGTCATTAAAATTAAAATTGAATAAAAAGTATTATAAGGTTCTTTCGATTGCATATATAAAAATAAAACGATCACTTCCGGTCCTGCATTAATAAAAACGATCACTTCCGGTCCGTTTGATCGCAAGTTCTCAATTGTTACAGAAGAAGTAATCGTTTTTAAACGTTTGTTATAGGTATACCTCAGAACAAGGGTTATTGTTCGAGAGGTATACCGTGTAAATATACAATAACTGGATATACTTATGTATTTTTTGTCATACCGAAGTTCAGCACCGGTCACCCTTGATCATGGTGACGGATGATAGGGTTTAATATTAAATTTTTTCATCACATATTTTCGATTTTAATATTAAACCGAGCATTGTAATGCTATTAATATAATAAGATGATAGGGTTGTCTTCCTTCCTGGCATGCGCACGTTGGCATATACTTTGGCACCTCCAGTGACCTCTACTTCACGTTGCGACGGGTTATGGGATAATTATGATATTTGCCTATCACTTTTTCTATACTACTCTAAGGCTCGTGCTTCCACTAAAGCGGAGTGGAACTGAAAAGAGCGGTGAAAAGTGGCAAGTTTTTCCACTGAAACAGAGAGGGGTGAAGCTGAGCGGCATCGAACGGAGCGGAGACTTTTAGAACGGAGTATTTTGGAGCGCCGATCATTATAAGTCGGGCTAGCTCAATCTGTGTGATTTGTCCGTATATAATTATTTATTTATAAAAAAAGTGCATTTCTCTACTTGAAGATGAAGATTACGAATCAGATGAAGTAGCATTGACTACTGTGTTTCTTTCTTTCAAGCAGAAAATAAGGATTTTGGATTCAAGAAGAGAGCATTTCTACATGGCAATGTGGTGCAGAGTAAGTGCAAGGCACTGCTCTACACACAACTCCGTTCAATCCCGCTTGGTAATTTATATAAAAAAACAGATCAGCTCAGCTCAGCACTTCGCTTGTATTGTTTTCAATAAAGCGGATTAGCCGAGATTACCTGGTAATCACTATCACGCATCACTAAGCTCCTTTTCGCGTCAGTGGGGAGACGCAGCCTGATTAAGTCCAAAGAAACAGAAACGGATGGAAAGCCATACGGTATCCTATAGGAAAGCATAACTCTGCACAGGATGATGATGAAGGCCCAGGCGCTGGCTAAGTCTATATGACAGAGACATCATTAGTTTTCGCAGCATATGTATAATCAGGCTAGCTCCGTGGCGCAGCGGTCAACACGCCAGCCTGCGACACGAGAGTGCCCGGGTTCGATCCCCGGCCCGGTCAAGATGGAAAATGATCTTTTCAGATTGGCCTGGGTATTGGATGTATATCTATAAATGTATTTGTTATAAAATATACCTAGTTTCGTTGAGTTAGTATCCCATAACACAAGTCTCGAACTTACTTCCGGGTTAGCTTAATCTGTGTGATTTGTCCGTATATATTTATTATTTATTTTAATCAGTTAAAAAATCTAGCCGATTCAAGAGTTCAAAATTTAGTTTTTGAAACAAAAATACTTATAATAGGTATAACACAAATTATGATTTGCAAACTAATTTATCTAATCTTCCAACGGATATTGGTTTCAAATCAATCAAAAGGGGAGGCGGGGGAGAGAGTTTGCTGAACCTAGAGCGAAATTTTCAATAGATCAAAAACGACTTGGCCACAGAGGGGGGGCCACAGAGAGAGGCCAGCAGAAGTAAACACAAAAGGGGATGTGGCAGCGCAAACTTGGCTTTACCATGCCATACGCCGCGCTGCACTCCCTCCGAGCAGGACAGATCTATATAGTCCTCCTCATCGATTTCGATGACGGCGACCCTGGACAATAAATTAAGTTTGATGTCTAGCATGAGCCCTAATATGACTTGCTAAACCAAATTTTGATTTAAATACTCTATTGCATGGCTGGCAATAAAGTTGGCCGGCAGAGTTGTAACTGTAGATGTAGGCGGGCTTAGGTTTCTCCTTCCGCAGTTGGCGCTTAGTGTCGAGTTCTTGTAAACGATGTTCCTCGAATACTGCAATGTTGTTATGGATTATAGACCTCCAGGATGATCTTTTCGCAGCATACTGCTCCCAACATTCAGGATCTATGTTGCATGCATTCAAGTGCCTCTTTAACATGTCCTTATAGCGCAGATGTTGACCGCCATGCCTCCGTTTACCTTCTGCCATTTCAGAGTAAAAGACTGCTTTGGGTAAACGGTGGTTTTCCATGCGAAGGACATGTCCAGACCACCGAAGCTGCCGTTGCATTAACAGAGCCTCCATGCCGTACACCCCGGATCGACGCAAAACCTCTGTATTAGGAACACGGTCCTGCCACTTGATCTTAAGTATAGATCTCAGACACCGTAGGTGGTACGTGTCGAGCTTTTTGATGTCCGACTTATAAAGGCACCATGTTTCTGCACCATATAAAAGGACCGGCAGGATCAGAGACTTATAAATGCTGATCTTCGTCTCAAGCTTCAGATCATGAGACCTCCAGACACGATTAGTGAGTCGTCCAAAGTTGGTAGCAGCATTCGCGATGCGCATTGGTATCTCCGAGGCCAAGGTGTTATCAATCTCCGAGCAGGACAGATCTATATACGTAGAAGAGAAACCCTTACAACTTTCGTTTTTATGTGTGTAAGTGTGATCTGATTGGATGGAGAGGGCGCATTAGTCAAATTAAAGCACTCAGCTCCTCAACTGGTGCAAAAAATGAAGGAGAACATGTGTCAAATTTTTCCTACTTATTTCTACTAAATAATGACCTAAAGGTTTAGCAATATTATATGCCTAGTAGTTATTCTACAGACGACTATGGCAACACTATTCTGCGCTGTCAAAAAAGAAAACTGCATTTTTTATCGGAGAAACGCTAAAAATCTGGAAAAATAATATTTTTTCTATGGATTTAGAGTAATTGAACATCTTGTACTTATTAATTTTAATTATGTTTTGGAGCGGTAACTATATCGTAGTAAGGGAGTTAAATTTTCTTCTGAAGGAAGAGGTGCGTATTTTGTTATGGAATTGGTGGTTATGAGAGGATGAAGTGTTATTTATTTCTGTAATTTCGTCAATTGAAGTGATTATTTTGGTGTGACAAGCTGCGGGGAAGTGTTGGGGCGGGATATGAGCGGTGGTTTGAGAGTGGCACGTTGCTTTGTTGCAGAATGTCAGTCTGAGTCAGGTGCTCGAGGCGGATGATATCCTGCAGGAATGTAAGGCGGACAACAAGAACCTCATGCAATTGTAAGTCCTCCCCGGCCGTCCTCGGCTGGACTACCTGTCGGAGCGGGCTGCTGTGTATCAATCTGCTAGTAATATACAATAGTGCCATAAATCTGTGAATCATCCTTATAGAAGTACAATAGAAGTGGTTGTAGAAGTCACATCGCGCTATTCTATTGTGACTACTGTGGATAATTCTATTTGTAACTTGTTGGATTCATTTCACTTTTATTACATACATTATGTACAGAAAAATAACACAAATGGGTTTTCCATAAGTAGGTATAAATAATTGAAAAGCAAAGTTATTGATTTATAAGTATAGGTACTTTGTAGTAACACTGATGTATAACTTGGTAAATATTTATTTCTGCTAAATGCTTTAACTTAAGGTGAAAATTAAAATGTTTACTAGAGGTCTGATTAAGCACCCATAAAGTAATACAAAATTGAATACAGCAAGGTAATGCAGCCAGCATTATTGCCAACATGCCATATGGGCAAGAATTTTTAGATTTTTAACTTCAGTTTTATTTTAGTATGTAATTTTATGGTAGGTTAGCTTATTAGTTTTATTTTTAGTTTGTATGGTTTACTTATAATTAAATGAATAAACTCCAAAAAAAGGTACAAAATTACTTAACAAATAATGAAATAAATAAAAAAAAAATACAGAGGTATACAGAAAAGCCTACTGCATGGACACATAGAGCAGGTAACATGTATGTGAATAATAATTTAAGCACCTTTATAATATTGTTATTATCTGTCCACAATCTTATCATTGGATAAGAGTGTTGTAATGCCTGTAGTTTCTAATTGTTGTTGGGTTTACTAGAGACATCTTATGTGTCAAGAATTGGAACCTTGTAATACAATGGATGAATTTTAATGCAAAATCTAGCAAACCTCTTGGATATATATTTTTTTCTTCTAAGCATATTTCATTTTTTGTAACATACTGCTTGAATGTTAAATAAAATATTTATTAACAAAGGCACATAAAACAGATTACTATTGTAGCGTGTTGACTACAACCTCTGGGGTGGTATTTGGTACATGGCCATTACAGCATAGGTAGTAGTAGTAGTAGTAGTAGTATAACTCTTTATTGCACCAAAATATACAATAAAAATAATATTAAAATTAAGACATTGATGCACAAAGGCGGCCTTATCGCTACTGCAATCTCTTCCAGGCAACCAAGCTAAGTTGGAGACATGTTAACAAAAACAGGTAGGTAAGGTGCAAAAGTAAAGGAGGACATTGTACAGTATTAATTAATTACAATTTAACATATTAGCATAAATACATACTTAAATAAATATATGCAGAATGCATAAATATAAACATATGTATACAATATATATAAATATATACATAAATATATAAACATACATAATTGTGTACACGAAAATAAAAAATCCCGAATTCATTAAGGATACATTTAGAATATTTATGAGGATAAGAGATGTGACTTCACTTGAGATTTAAAGCTGGCTAGCGTTTGAGCACACCGGATTGACAGTGGTAGTGAGTTCCAGAGGCGTATAGCCTTAACTGTAAAGGATTGGGAGTAAAATTTTGGTAAAAAGGTAAAGAATGTTCTTTCCTTAACTTCCCTTCAAAAAAGGTAATTCTGCTCGATATAATTTATCTTGAAAAAAGTCTTCAACAAAAGATCAATTTTTTTAATGTATATTTGATGGCAATCAAACAGATGACCCACCTGATGGAAAGTGGTCACTGTCGCCTATCACCAACACTAGAGGTGCTCAATTGGCTTTTTTTTTAATAACTCATAGTATAAAACAAAGTTGCCCACTGTCCGTCTATCCTTATATGTATATGCTTAGATCTTTAAAACTACACAATGGATTTTGATGCAGTTTTTAAAGTGTTTCAAGAAGAAGGTCTATATGCATTGCACTCGTACGAAGCTGGGGTCCGGGTCTCTAGTAATTATTAAAAATAATTATACTAAATTTATAAAAACATACCAACAGGACATTTTGTAGGTGATCATTTACTGCCCACTATTTTAGGAGCAACTCTTCAATTATCTAATAATAATATAATATAAAAAAAAATTGTGGTCTAAGGATTTTGAATTAATGATCATCTCAAAAAAATTTTTGAGTATAGAAATTGACAATAATGAATTCAATTCAAAGAAAGAAAAAAAAAACATTGTTTATTTAATGCATAAAATCAATATAATATGACAAACCTGTTCAACAACTTATGATATGTACTTTAAAGTAAAAACGGTCCTACTGCCAGATTGTTTCACAACCTAATTAACATAGTAGAAAATACTGAGGTAGGCTTTTTTCATACTGCATTTTCTAAGTTAGGGGAAGGCCAAACTTCTGAAATTGTGAAGTGTATACATAGGTACATATAACCTATTTATTCTGTAAAGGTTAAGAACTCCTAATGTCATTCATCTATAATTTATTAATTATCTGTGTTGACTTTTTGCAGCACGGGAAAAACAAAATTCATTATTAATTTATTTCTGCCATATCATATCCTGAATTATTGTGCATAAGTCTGCATATTCTCAGGAATTGATAATTTCTCTCCAAAAAAATTATTTATTATGTAGGTAGCATAATCTGTCAGGTCCATAACTGTTACAGAATTGTACTGAGTTAGTACTCCATTCATACTGCAAGTGTTCAGGTGCTTGGAACATGAGAGGAGGTGCACCATAGTTTAGGCAAAAAGACCTCATTCCCACATGTTTTTCAAAGTATCTATCGTTCCCGCATGCCAGAGCGTCTTTAACATGATCCACCTGTATTTGTAAAATTTGGCAGGGGGAAGTTGCTCTCAAGGGTGATAAATTGGCTGTTACTTCTTAGGATACATCTAATGCTATGATAATTATTTACAAATAACTATACAAGTGGCACTTGACTGTTGTGGTATAACATATGTTGCAGCCTCACCCGGCCAGACATCCTGGCGGAACTGATCACACTGATAACTGAGGAACCCCCGCAGAATGTGGAGCTCACATCTCAGTACAGGCTAGCCAGCATTGCCTGCGAGGTAAATATCTCCTGAATTAGATTTGATTTTACTAGGGTTACTTTAAATGAATGGAGAGAACTGACATACTGGGCCGACCCCACATGAAAAAGTGGGAAAATGAATATGGATAATGAATATGAATATGGGATAAGGTAAAGGAAGAAGAAAAAGGAGGGTTACGATGCACTGTAACAGGTTAAAAACAAGGTAGTGCTGTCATCTTATAACATTTTTATTCATGAATTTGATGAGGCCACAAGACAAAGGGTACATTTAACATGTTGGTATGTGTAATGGAATCCAAATAGTGATGAGTGGCATCACCTCTTAGATGACTGACATGACTTCTTAGATTTTTGCAATTCCCTCGGCCGACCGGACGTCTGCGGGAACAAAAACAGGTGCTGTTACATTATATGTTTATAGTATATTTTATTCAGTGCTAGTAATTTAAACTGATTTCTTCTGTTTACTCTATAGAGCCAGGAATCAATCCAGGCTAGGCCTTATTATAGCTTTCTACATACTCGTATTGCTAAGACCTACCAGAGGTCTTTCTTAATGGCTATATCTAGAAATATGATGTTTTTATGTATTTTTTGACTTCCTCAGTTGAAAGGTTCTTGATTCCTATGAACATCATGTTTAAATGGTACTGCGGAGTCGACGCTCCATCGGACAAAACCTAATGTAAAATTTAGCTAAGATATACAATATAGATGAGTACTGTTCCACAGGTGCTGACCAGTGACCTGTCAACCCTCAGTGACAAACTGTCCATGGATGTGACGCAGATGAACCGGCTGTGCGATTTTATCAACAAGCCGCCACCACTCAACCCCCTCCTCGCGTCCTACTTTAGTAAGACAGTAGAAATGCTGCTCGAACGCAGCACTAAACAGGTAAATAGTTTCAACTCATCTCAGCTCTTCTGTCCACTACTGCGCCTCGGCCTTTGTTCGTTTACGTCACCTATCTCTGTCCTCTCCCACTCTTACCCTCATACAATCTGTGCTTTGCCTATTATCACATAAACCCATCTCATCATTGGATGACCAACTTCTCTTTCCCCCATTTGAAGCTAAAAATTGTTCAATGCCTTGCTCTCTTGCTTTACTGGCAACAAACAGTAGCAACATTAGGTTGGATTTCTTTATTTGATATGATGGATCTACAGTGATGTCAACTAGAGCTAGTTGGCCTTTTTGGGAACAATGAAATTCCTCTTCCATGCTGGCCTAAGAGAATTTTACCCATAAACTTCATGACAGTGTTTAGATTACGGTTTTTTTTATTGAAACGGAATATATGTATGGGTAAATATATATGAATGCATAGCAGTCTGTGGCAGACTTTCTTTCCCACTTACATATCTTGTTGTGTCATACTGTAATAAGCTAGAGTCAATACTGTTACGTGGTTAGGGTTCAGAATTTGGAGTAAAACACCAAACTCTTCAGAGGGAATTTATTCACTACGGAATCCCAACACTGACTGGTCTTCCAACACGTCGAATATCCAAAACGCAAATCACTCGTAGTCCTGGTCCGTTGCTGTGGTCACTTGTCAGTCGCACACAAATCACTCGTATTAGTATCGCTCACTAAGAACACTCGCGGTCAACTGATTAACGATCGTCTTTTTTTTTTTTTGGAAATGACTGTGTAGCTAGCTCCAAGTGAGCTTTCGCTACTTCACCCGGCGTTTGAGGCGAGGGCAAAGTGCCCTCAACCTTTTTAGACAACATCACCAAAGGGCCCCCAGGAGGGACGGACCTCGGCTTTGGGCGTTGCCTGTGTGCGCAAGGCTTGGAGAGACAGCAAACTCTCATATTGCCTGATGGGCCGCGTATGCGTGCATGCAAGCCTGAAGGGCCAATCTGAGAAACAAAATTAACGATCGCCACGTCCTCTCCTTTATATACTGACTTATGGGTCTCTAGAAAGTTCCATATACTTCCGGTCCCGACGGCCGACAACCAAAACATTCCAGAATATTCGAATATGTGTATGACCGGGATAGAATACATATGTGTGAGCAGGATGGAAGATGTATGAGCGCGACAGACGATGTTCGGAAATGTTCTAGACTATTTTGTTCTGGGAGCTTCGCGACAATACAAATTTTTGTCTAGTTTGAAGTTTGAGTGCTAGATTAAATCACTGGATAGGAATGCAACCAGCCATTATGGGCTACTATTTGTTGGGACTTGACTCTGTCTTCCATGTTTAGAATAAAGAGGTGCCGTTGGTCCTCAGGACTGGTACTTGTACCACATCGTGTGCCTCCGCGTCCTGGACTTCCTGAAGTCGCGGCGCGACTTCCTGCCCAACCTGCTGCGCCACATGGCCACGTCCGCCGTGGCCGAGACCTTCCGCTACTTCATCCGCCTCGACGACCTCTTCAACAAGATCGTCATGGAGGTCAGTAGTGCTTCCTCGAGTCCATCGTGTTCAGGCTGCAGCCACAGCCGTGGCGTGTCAGAGCCCGGGCTCCGGTATTTCGACGAGAGATATTCATGATGTAATATGAATTAGCTCACTAAAGTATACTATAAAAATATAGTATGCAAAAAGCGACAAAAGACCGTAATGAGAAGGTTTGAAGGCGAAGCCCCCCACTATAAAGAATATATAGATTTTCTTACATAATATTATTTTAGATTGTAAAGGACAGTCAAAAAAGGGTTCAAAAAGGATCCGAAACCTCCTGCCATACAGAAAACTTGTAATTCTGTTAGATTAGACCTATATATCTGGTAAAGAAGTGGCATAAGGGTCTATAATGGAGGAGTTCACTTGTATTTAAAAAATCTAGTTACTATACAATCACAAACGATTTTATGCCAAATGCGGCAAGGATGTGACGAGGGAATACATAGTATTTCATTGAGATAGATTTTTCTTCTTGTCATGTTCTAACACCAGACAGAGTTGCGACCAACCTATGTGTTCAACTCTTTTGTATTTATTTATGAAGCAAAACTTATCATCAATATGTGTAAACATTGTTATTTGCTCATTCCACTCGATCACAAAGAAATGTTACATATGAGCAATGACTCACAGTGTAGCAATATGTTTGCATAAAAAATAGTACTTATTATCGTTCAGGCTAGAGTGAATCAGTAAAACCAGGTCACATTGTTTCTGTCAGCTCTTTGTATCACTTCCGATTC
This sequence comes from Elegia similella, assembly GCA_947532085.1. Lineage (NCBI taxonomy): Eukaryota > Metazoa > Arthropoda > Insecta > Lepidoptera > Pyralidae > Elegia > Elegia similella. The sequence goes on from OX383936.1 coordinate 579,083, forward strand.
CGATAAAGGTAATCGGGCCGATTTAGCTCATGTGTAAGGTGTAGTTTCGATTATTTTTAACGTTTTATATTTGTTTATTTTTTACCTTTTAGGAAAACATACTATGCTTGTACGCCAATCATTGTTAGTGAGTAAATTCATCTAAATTTGTCCATCATTTTGCTCACTAATGTTCGTCACTGTTGGTCACGAAAAAGTTTTTTATTCTCGCGTGTAAACAAAGTTACTCGTACATTTTAATCATATTTATTGCTCTTTTCTACATAAACTGTATAACCTTATTACTGTAAACAAGCGATTTTTGATTACATGTAAATATTTAAAATAATGTAAGAAATGACCCAACGATTTTAATGAAAAGCCGGTTTTCAAAACCCTCTATATACTAATCTCATATTGTGGAAAACACGTTTTTCCGTCTAATGCCCTGTGCACCCGTACAGAGGCGTGGCGAAGATATTGAGAATAAATCAATTTAAAATAAACCTTAACTACTATGACATGCGGTTGAAAATGGCATGGCAAAGATCTAGCGCGCGGCACGTCGTCAACCTGCCAAGTGAGCAGACTTTTTCAACTGCAATAGTTTCTTGCGGCAATTCAATATTAGCTCCGAACAATGGCTTAACTTAAGTAATACCGTCATCAGATCTGCCCTGGCCAGTCTGGAAGTCTTTAAACAGTCTGCGGGCTGGTGTTGGTAGATGCCACGAAAATAGAGTCAGGTGGGGTTTCTCCAACAATAGTGAGTCCGACTGTGGTGCTATCTAATCTATACCTCTTGGTGTGCCCAGAAAGCCAACAACAACAAGATCTGAATGCGGCAAACGAACGGGCAATTACGGTAGCAATGCACTGGTCAAAACATTTTTAATGTGAATGTAAAGCCATTTCACGACTCGATAGAAGAAGAAGAGTAGTTAAGGTTTTTTTTTTTATATTGACTTATTCTTAGTATCTTCGCACGGACGGTCCAACCACCATCTCCATAAATGGGGACTTAAGGCCTCTTCAGAGTGTGAGTGTGGGGCAGCAGACCAAAGTTTGTGGTATATTGCCGAAGAGTGCCCACTTCATCGTTTCCCCGGAGGCCTGAGCGAACTTCATTCCTTAACTCCGAGACCTGAGGAATGGCTTCAAAATTTAAAATTAAATATATAGGATTCTTGCAGTAATTTGCCATACGAAATGATGATGATGAGTATCTTCGCGTGTAAGTGTGTCTTGGACCTCAATCTCGGTTTTCTAGGTACATATAAGTCTTATTTAATGCCATTTCGGATATGTTACGGTACCCTAACGGCTCTAGCGAAAAATTTACACGCGATAGCCTTAATTGATCTTAATCCGATCTCTTTTGCACAGTGGTTCGAGGAGCACCAGTTGCTGGAGAGCCTGATCCAAGTGGTGTGCGGCTGCTATTTGCCGGAACACAGTGTGGACGAGAAAGGTCAGCTAGACGCCAGCGAGAAGCAGCTCAACCACACACAACACACAGGTACACCCATGCCAGCGAGAAGCTGCTCAACCACACACAACACACATGTCCAAAATCAGTTGTTAATCCCTTTCAGTTGTATTCCCTTTAAAATTTGTGTTAGTGGCATTCTTACATGTGATGCTTCAAATGCCAGGAGCCGCTTCGAATTTTTTTATTTTGTTTATCGTATCCCGTAATATATCAAGATGATTTCACAGTGACATCTTCATGTCGAGCAGAGACAATAGAATTCGTATTTTATTGCAGTGTTTTCTTGTTACTTCATGCATTCAATAAAAGTAATTGTTGAGGTGAACTTTCGTGCCTTTCTAGAATGGCAGCCGCGTCAACTTTGTGGGCTATCATGACACATACGGTGCTGGGCTAATGAACTTTTCTAAATAGATCTGTTCGCCTTTGATTAGATGTAATGTTTTGTTTGGCAGCCAACGACACAGACAAAACGCCTGCGAGTGAAGAGGCCCCGCGGCACTGGCTGTGCTCGCGGCTGCAGGCCGTGGCGTCGGCCAACGCCGCCACGCTGCTGTGTGACGTCATCGTGTGCGGCGACACGCGCACGCGCACCATGGACACGCTGGTGACTGCTCGCTACTATACTCAAACACATACTTAAGCTCAAATTAAAAGGATATAGTAAGATGAACAAAGGCCCGAGATTCGATCCCTTAGGGACATCAGAATGGTTTTGTATATAATTGAATAATAATTTATCGTTACTTAGTTATGATAGGAGTATAAGTATATATATAGTAATAAAGTACAATTGTTTTAGAAATTAAGTAGTGGGACCTAGTTTTAGTATGACTAAGGATTGATTAAATATGTCAAACGCTTTTGAGAAATCTGGTTAATATGTTGTTTTCGGCTATAGTTTATTTGATGTATAATAAATGAGCTTGTAACAGGTAATAAGTCCACTGTTGTCCGGCAGATATCGCGGCTGCAGAGCGAGGAGTACATCCGGCTGCTGTTGCAATCCATGTTCACGTCGCCGCCGCACGCGCGCGCCTTCGCCGTCGTCAACGGCTGCCGGCTGCTGCTGGCCTCGCTCACGCAGGTCGGTGCCTCGACAGTTAGTCGTCTACACTGACCTATAACATATAGGTGTTAACATTAACAACAAAGATAAATGGTTTCCACTTAAGCATCCCATAGGGATAAAATAAACCTAAATCCTCGATGTTTTGGTATTTATTGATAGTTTTTTGTTTTCAATACGTAATATAAAACATAGTCGTTTCCCGCTGTCTGTCTGTCCCTATGTATGCTTAGATTTTCGATTAAATATAATAGTAGATACACAGTCTCAGACAAAATGAAGCCTAAATAATGTCCCCGAGCCAAAACATCATGCATACTTACAAACAACAACAAAAACGGTACATACTGAAAGTATGACACTCCACCTTTCTTTTTCACTTTTGAAGCGTAGTTTTTACACTCACTTTCGTCATCGCGAGACGTGTAAGTGTTAGTGCGGTTTATTAAAACTGTAAATAAAACAGCTCCGAAACTCGATTTGTGCGCTGTTTTGCCGGTACTACTTTTCGAGCGCGAATCGTGTATCTACCATTATATTTGATTGAAGGCTTAGATCTCAAACTACGCAACGGGTTGGCGAGCGCAGTTTCTTTGGCTTCTCGTGTTTCCAACGCTGCCGCCCATCGGAAGCATTTTTAAGCTGGCGGAGGATAGATATCTGTTGAATTTGGGATTCGAATGAAGGTATAGAGATACTACTCACTCGGATAAATGGGGGTAAAGCGAGTAGTTGCTCGGAGACCGGGCGCGCAAATCCGATGCCATAATTGCAACTAGTGATGTGCCGTTATATTGGAAACTTTGGGAATATTCCCGTGTAGGTTTCCGGAATCTTTTCCGAAGTTGGGAATTTTGGGGAATATTGCTGTAACAAAGTTAAAGTATTTTTTTCTATATGCAGAGCAAATTACGTTGCATTTTTATATTTGTAAGCGGTTTTTATGATGATGAAACGGTTTTACAGAACGAACAAGAATATTTGGCCTGTTCATTATTTGTGTGTGTTAAAAAGTGGTCAAAAACTTTTTAGTGTATCTAAAACGCTTTCATTGTTGCACGCACGTAAATAAATAAATATAAATAAATAAGTATATGCAGTACAAAGGATTCTTATCCTTACTAATATTATAAATGCGAAAGTGAGTTTGTTTGTTTGTTTGTTACGTTTTCATGCCGTAACTACTGAACCGATCATCATGAAATTTTCCATACAAGTTCTTTAAAGTACGGAGAAGGACATAGGCTACCTTTTATTCCGGGAAAAAGTACTATTCCCGAGGGATCGACATTGACGCGGGCGGAGCCGCGGGCGAAAGCTAGTTAAATTATATTTTTAAAAATAATGGAAGCTTTGGGAAAGTTTACGGCAACAATGGGAATATTTCCGTAAATTTACAATGTGTAGATTTCCGTAAATTTCCAATATTCCCAGCTGCACATCATTACCTGCAACCACCGGACAGGCAGTTGAGAGAGTAGGTAGTGATTCAAGAGGCAGGTTTATATGTGGATGATGTCGTGGGTGGCAGGAGGCGTCGTGCGGGGGCGGGGCTGGTGGTGCGGGCGGCGTGGAGCGCGGCGTGGCGCCGCACGTGCCGCTGCTGCACCAGGCGCTGCTGGCGGACCCGCGCGGGCCGGCGCCGGGCGTGGGCCGGCCGCGCCTGCAGCTGGCCGAGCTGCTGGCCTGCCTCGCGCTCTCCGACCTGCACGAGATCTGCACGGCGCTGCGCGCGCTCGGTACCACTCCTTTATTTGGATATCATTATGGACGGCTGTATGTTTTGGACCCTTTTGGACCCAACTTTTTCTATGGGACCAATGCTGGGAACTCAAAAAATATTTCATAATTTCCACACAAAAGTGTTACCGCCCGGCTAGTTTCTTTCGGCGTATTCTTCTCACCAGTGGTCGTTTCGAAACACTAGTAGTATTTCAATTTTGCATATATTAAAAAATATTTAAGAAATAAAAATAATACGTTCAAAAAGAGATACATGTATCCAATATTGAATAAAAATCTTTGACTTTTGATTTTTTGACTTATTTAAAATATAAGCGGAATTTGACGCGTACTGTGGCGTAAAATGCAACGCCAAACGCGTCGCCCGACGCGCCACGTTTCCGTAAACGAAAGTATGGAGTTAGATATTGGAGTAATTAAGACGTATGTAGTGTATTCCAAAATTATTATATATTTACGTTTATTAGTTGGAGGGTACACCCCGTCTGTTAACGTTCGTTAGTCCTCTCCATCCATTAGTTGTCTGGTAGAGATTGCTTTTAGCAATAAGACCGCCCATTGTACATACTTGCTGTAAAAATTAATGTTTTGTAAAGTTTTATTTATTTGGTATACAATAAAGTGTTACTTACTTACTATGTGGCAGGCACCCCCGGCGTGCTGATCGACATGATGTTCGAGTACCCGCACAACAACTTCCTGCACGCCGAGGTGTATGCGCTGGTGAAGCACGCGCTCAGCAACCGCGTCTACAGGACGCAGTACGCCCAGCACGTGAGTGGATATGTATATGTGGACTGAGATTACATTGTCATGTCATAATTCAAATTTAATACCATGTCAAATTGTATTGAAAGGATGACAATAAAAAAAATATTCATTCAAAATTATCCGAATTATGACATTAAAAATTAAAATACAGATGCGTTAAGAGGCTCCTGTGCCAAGCTCAAGCTTATAGCTATGTTTGTAATTAATGGACTGTTTAATTGTCCGAATAAATAATTATTGATAGATTGATATTTATTGATTAAGGTAATAATCATCAGTCCTTTAATAGGCCTTCTTACATAGTACCTGCCTACTAAAGTACATAAGCTTTGAATTTTCTGTCTGTGTACATCTGATTACTAAGTGTTATGTTATTACTTGAGCCAGTGTTTATTGTTTGGCTCTCACAGCAAATGCCAAATGTAACATTTGTTGGTTCACAAAAATATTTTTTGAGGAAGAGGATCAAATTAATTTATCGAGCTTCACTTAGTGGCCAGATAGTCTTGCAATTAAAAAAATGAAATATTTCGTAGGACGGTCCGAGGTCCATGCCTAACTGCGGTCCGCATACGGTCCGTGGTACGCCTGTTGCCCATAGCTGGCATAGACGATACGATGACGATCACACTGTGAAGGCCGTCGTCCCAACAAGAATTTCTGATGTGTAAGATAGTGTTTGGATACTGTTATATATGGATAGGCATCTCATAGTTAAACATAAATATCCAATTTCTTACATCCGCTTAGGAAGCGTATAAACAGTATAGTTCTAAACAGTTTGGTTTGGACGGTTTCAAGAAACCTTGCTACAAGGTATTGAAACATGGTCTTCCACAAGGTTCAGTTTTAGCGCCGCTTCTGTTTAACATCTATATCAATGACATGCCTGACATCACATGCCATAAATTCGCATATGCCGACGATCTAGCGATCGCAATTCAGACAAAATCGCTCGAAGAGGGAGAAGCTATACTAACCGCTGACCTTAACTAGGCGAATAGTTGCAAAGTGGCGCCTTAGCCCTAATCCCTCCAAAACTGAAGAGTCTGCTTTTCATCTTTCAAACTGCCATGCAAACCAAAATCTGAATGTTTCCTTTTGTAATCAGCCTATTCACACCTTCTCACCAAAATACCTGGGTGCGGCGCTGGACCGGTCACTGACTTATAAACTCCATTGGAAAATGTTTTATAGAAACTGAAAAGCAGGCATAACATTCTTGGATGCCTAGTTGGCACTAGTTGGGGAGCTTCAGCCTCAATATTGCGTAAATCTGCACTAGCACTTGTTTATTCTACCGCAGGTGTGCATATGTGTGGTACTGCAGTGCATGTCAACAAGATTGACCCAGCGCAACGAAGCCATGCGCATAATTACTGGGCTGAATAATACTTACCCCACTCCCATGGTTACCGACGATTTCACATATTCCCCACCCGAGCTGCGCCGGAGCAAGGCAGCAATATCTGAATAGCAGAAAAGCCAACAGAAAGACAATCCAAGAAACACTAAACGACCTACCAATTCAAGGCGACCTACCAAATTTATTAAGAATATAGGATTCTTGCAGAAAGCCTGCCATACGTATTGATGACTATTTTATACATCAGAAAATCGCGGTGGGACAACTGTTTTGTGAAGGCGCGACGACGGCACTGTTGTACAAAAACGTTTCATAGGGTATCGGTCTGAACTATTCATTATTGCCATCGTTAGCATTTTAATTGTTTTCTTTTCTACAGTTATTTCTGGAATGCGACCTACTCACGCGACTAATGGACACCTTCGAAGAAAATGAGAACAAAAAGTAAGTGAAGTTTTCCCGATCATCATTCCATTCCATTTGTTTGTTTTGACACTACACTTGATTTGGGTCATTAGAACACGATATTGAAAGACCGTCTTTTTAGACCAACAGGGGACAGCGACAACTCGAACCCTCCCACGCGTGCGGCATACATGGGTCACGTGGTCATGATGCTGGAGAAGATCGCGCGGGCGCTCGATGCCAACGACGGGGAGCTCACGCGGATACTGCCCGCGCCGCTCATGCAGCGCTGGAGCGGCTTCTGCGAGGGCTTCAAGCAGCTGCTGCAGCAGCGACACGTGCCGCTCGTGAGTACTTATATACCGACTGCGCCACGCGCACTCAAATCCTACCGACTGCACCAATTTATAATAAATTCTAAATGCACTCGACGCTAACGATGTCAAATACTACCTACCCGCTCATGCAGCGCTGTAGCACCTGTTCTGAGGACTTCATGCAGCCGTCGTCAAATCCTAACGACTGTGAGTGGTAGAAATAGAAATAGAAATAGAAAAATGTTTATTTGCCAAAAAAAATTACAAGTACACAAATGCATAATATGTAACTTTGTGACGAAAGATCTAACTAGACATGTTGATACCCTATAATTTTGCCACTCCCTTTGTAAAAAATGGGCTGATCTTTGGTACTTATTTGTTTGGAAATAACCCTTCTCTTTCTTTTCAGGGTGGATACTACCCATCAGAAAATATATACGACGTAAGTTGACATGTTTACATCTAAAAAACTTACACAACTGTGCCCTGCTCGTGTTCGTAGCGTCAACCGTTTGCTTGGCGCGTACCGTAACTTAACAGTTAGGCGAGCATATGAAAATGAAATGAGAAGCAAGTGGGACGAGCTGTGCCAGACTGCAGGCTACATCTCACATGTACCAGGTTCTTTAATAAGCGTGGAAGTACTGCCATTCCCATGATGTAGTGAGAAGCTCAGAAGTTACATTCTCGACGTTGTCATGACTAAGAGAATCAATTCGAAAGGAAATATCCTTTCGAATTGTTGTTGTCTTTTCCTGTCGTTTAAGTACGGCATTCACCCACAAGCAATCGGCCACTACTCTCAACACTACTAACTTTCCTGTCCGTAGGTAGAAAACATGGCCGACAGCCTCGCGGCCGAGTACGAAGTGAGTTTTTCCGTCGTTATCAAATAGTTTATAGTTAGTCCACACAGTAAAGAATCGTACATCCGTGTGATTAGAAGTATCAACCATCAATATACCTATTAATATAGATAACTTCTATTCCGGATCCAACTCGCAATCGCAATAAACATTGTGATAGTAGATTTTATTTAACGTTGATGAATGATAAATATTTGGCATCAACAGTTATTCGTATTGATGTGTTCTTGATCCTCCTGGCTCAATATTTTTGGCTTCGTCATTGCATGTCGTCGTTAATGATATTACTTTAGCAAACATAAACATAGGTCACTTGTCAAACACATCACCATATATACTAGAGCGCTGTGTATTCTTTTTAGAAATGGGTATAAAAGTGTTATCATACGTTTCATAAATGAGCACTCAAGTCGTTTTAGTTGTAGAAGCTAGTATCAAAAGCTAATGATATAGTATCGCTTTTTGAACATCATATTTTATTTGTTTAGCTCTACGAAGTTTAGTTGCTATTTTTGAAGCATCCACATAAACTATAAAAAGTATGAGGGTAAATTAAAACTCACGAATAATACCTTTTAGCACGAATTTTTTAAATAATTTGTCTTTAAAACAGATTTTGTCCGCATGTTCACAATTTCACTTTTATTTCTGAGATAATTTTTATATAAGGCAACATTATGGTACTTGTTGTGTATAGTCAACGTAAATGATTAGATCTCAAAGTCTACAGTTTATAATACCAATGCCATCACATCCGTGAAACTCTTATATATAATGTACAAGCAGCATGTGCCTTGACTGTATGTGTGTTGGTGTGCAGTTCCACGACATGTCTGCCACGGCCACTCTGGACGACATCGGCGATGACTTGGCGGCCGACGGACTCAACGAGGTGGGTATCACACACACAGCGCTTAGTGGACTCCATACAAAAGTCACACGTATTCGGACAGTCGCCTGTCGCGAGTTTATTCTATCTATTCTCACTCCTGTAAATGTTTATTCTTATTTATTTATTTATTTTTGGAAGATTAACAGCAGTAAACACATTTAACAAACTATTAGAGTCTATATGCCAATAACAAATCTTCACATGTAACAACTAAAACTTAAACAATTTTCTTAGTCTATAGGACTTGTAAAAGAGAGAGAGATAATTATGAAAATAGAACAAAATAGGAAAAAGTTATTTTAAAAGTCAATTACAGGTCAAAAAATGAACTAGCCACCAATCGCTTTATGCTGGGTATACTGGTATAGAACAAATCCAAGTCATGCTTGGTTATGTATGCATTATAGGTAGTACAACTCCTTATTAAAAACGCGTTACGTCTATAATTTGTCAATGCTAGTGACACATGTAAAAGAGGACGCTGTCTCAAACCCATGGTGTTAGTACGAAGCGACAATTTACTGAGTAACTCCGGACAGTCCACCGAACCGTTAGCAATAGAGGACACATAACAAGCATCTGATATATTTCGACGAATTTCAAGAGGCAGGAAATGATATCTCCTGCATCGATGTTCGTAGTCAATAGATCTTTGTTGGGTTTTGAAGTCTAGATACCTCACGAATCTTTTTTGGACATTTTCAATCCTTACAATATAAGTTTGATACTGCGGGTTCCAAACTTGGGACGCATATTCCAGATGACTTCTTACATAGGCACAATATAATATTTTAATAGCTTTAATAGAACGAAACTCAGTAGCCATCCTGAGTATGAACCCCAGTGATTTTGAAGCCTTACTGACCATTTGATCAACGTGTTGATTAAACAATAATTTGCTATCATGAAGAACACCTAAGTCTCGCGTTTGTTCTACTCTTGTGAGAGCACTATTGTGAAGTGTATAGTTATAAGCAATGCATGAAGACTTCCGAGTAAAAGAAATACAGTAACATTTGGCAACATAAAGGTCAAGTTTGTTTAAGTCACAGTATGATTCAAAACGTTCATCTTGAAGGTCTCTTGCATCAGCTAAGGTGTTAACAGATTTTAAAATTTTCATATCATCTGCGTATAAAATAATTTTTGATTTAATAAAACAAGAATGAATATCCATAATAAAAATATTAAATAGTAGTGGGCCCAGGATAGAGCCTTGGGGCACGCCCGAAGGTATTGTAGTCCACTTTGAAGTGAAGCCTCCTAAAACTACTGCTTGATGTCGATTTTCTATGTACGATACAAACCACCGATACAGGTTGCCGTGCACACCAGCTGAAAATAATTTAGCTAGAAGAATGGAGTGATCTATTCTATCAAAGCATTTCCGATAGTCAGTGTAAATCACATCCACCTGGCTACCCCTAGCCATGCCCTCAGTAATAAACTCATTCGCCAAAATGAGGTTTGATGTTGTCGACCGATTTCTAACGAAGCCGTGCTGTTCTTCACCAATTTGACATTTTATAGCAGCATATAGATTTCTATGTACTATTTTTTCTAATATTTTAACAAAGATACAAAGCTTAGAAATTGGCCTATAATTTTTAATGTTTGACTTGTCGCCTTTTTTAAATACAGGTGTTATGAATGCCGATTTCCAAATACTAGGTACTTCTCCGCCATTCAATGAACGGTTGTATAAAATGTAAATTGGTCTTACAAGGTTATTAGCACAGTTTTTAATGAAGACAGGTGGTATGTCATCTGGTCCACCTGATTTAGATAGGTCAACAGATTTAAGCTGCAAAAGAATTTCTGCAGGGTCTAAGTCAATTGATGAAATATCTCCAGCGCAGTTACCACTATTAATATGATTTGGTAAAGTATTACTAGCAATACTACCATCAGTAGTATTTAAAAACGTAGACTGAAAGAAAGAGCTAAATAAGTTGGATATATCATTTCCATTATTGACATAGGTGCCATTATAGTACATAATATTAGGATAACTGTTAGTTCCGCGTTTGCTTTTTACATAAGACCAAAACAATTTTGGATTGTCAGAAATTGCAGCTTCGATATTTGATATATATTTATCATAAAATTCCTTCTCAACCCTCTTAGCTCTAGCGCGTAGGACTACATATGACTCGAAATCAGACAGATTACCATAAGTTTTAAATTTGTGATGAAACTTATTCTTTTCTTTGAGTATTTTAAGCAATGAAGAAGAGAACCAGGGTGGACATGATCTAGACTTGACAACTTTTTTAGGGATATGATTGTCTCGCAACTTGTATAACGTTTTGTAGAGAAAGTCGGCAGCTTCATCAACAGTACCCTTTGATAAGTGCGTTTCCCAGTCAATTTGATCCAGGTTAGTGTTGATAGATACATAGTCGGCTTTATTGTATAAGAAAACTTTCCTCTTATTTTCATGTAATAATTCAAGTTCAGAAAAATGTGCCTCAATCAACAAACATTTGTGTTGCGGGTCTTCTGGAATGTGCGGTTCATTACACGCGTCTACGGTAAGCGAATCGTTTGAGAAAATTAAGTCTAATATTCGATTATTAATATTTTTTTCCCCGTTATATTGTGATAAGCTACATGTGTTGACCGAATCGAAAAAATCCACTAGATAGTTAGCAGTGTAAACCGGTGAGAGGTATTCATTTTTACTTAAATTAATCCACTCAACATCGTTCTGTAAATTAAAATCGCCCATTATTATAAATTTATCCATAGGATGTGCCATAATTATTTCACCTAATTTATTTGTAAAATTTTGCAGTTGTGTTTTATATGAGTTGCCACCCTCCTCGCTAATTAGATAGACTACGCATATATGAATTTTATAGGAAATTAGTGGTTTTTTCCTCTCCACCAACACGGTAACCCATATATCTTCAGCTGAACTACTCCACTCCGGCCGCTCATAAGCCGTGTGCTTACGTTTTATTGCTAAACATACGCCACCACCTTTTATCTGATTAAGTCTCAAATAGTTCCGGTCACGCCTCCAGATTATATATTCGTCCCCAAAGAGTTCACTACTACTTATACTATCGGGCAGCCAAGTTTCAGTAATTCCAATTACGTCATAGTCACTTAAATGCATATTTCTTTTAAATATACTGGTTTTTGTGCGTAAACCTCTTACATTTTGGTAATATAAACTTAAATTAATCATTTGAAAGCATAACTATCACTAATTAGAATATAAGTAAAGGCTATCACAAACAGAAATAGGTAATATACTAAACTGCAAACTAACACGCTAAAACCACAACCGCTCCATAGTCACACCAATTTACCACACCAGTGTGACTAAGGTTCATTTTAATTATCCATAGTCACACCAGCAAAAGCCGAACACACTCTTGACCAGAGACCAGTGTGACAAAGTTCATTTTAATTAACCTTAGTCACACCAGCAAAAGCCGAACACACTCTTGACCATGGTTATGGTCTATGGTTAGTTTTTATAATCCGTAGTCACACCAACACACTCTTGACTTGACGATCAAAAATAAAAGCCGATTAAAACATATTTAATTTTTAAAAATACATTTTAATATTATATTAATTAGTTTTATCGTACTGTTTCCAAAAACTGGCCAATACTAATTTCACCATGAATTACTTCCATTTGTGTCTGTATTATAAAATTATCCTTTTTCATTTCCAATTTACGTCTTTTATTTGGGTTGGTGTTACATTCAATATTAATACTTTTGATCAAGTTCGTTGTGACCTCTTCCTCCAGTACACTTAGAAGTTTAACGATAGTCACGTAATTTTTATTAACTCTTTTATTCAGCTGGGAATGCCAATTTTCTAAAACGTTATTGGTACGGTGACGTTCGTTATATATACACCATTCATTTATAAGGTAATCTTTAATCCACGTATTTTTCATATACTTTATGAACTTATTTAGTTTAGAATCATTAAACTGCTCTGACCGCGACTGGATATAGCTCCATCCATCACTAATTTTGTCTCTTGGTAAAAGAGGAAGAGATGCAGACAATGCCACAATGCGGCGATAAAGTTTCGATTTAATCCCGATGGACTTGCTTTTCCTCCAGATGCTGTTACTAAAGTGATAGTAACATCTTTTGATTGTTATATCAGGAAAAAAAAACTTCACAGCTTTAGTTGCTGCAAATTCAAAGTCAGCGTGAATTTTCTTTGGAGCCCACTCTGGACAAAACGTTGTCAAAATGTCAAACAGTGCGAGATATGATGTCTCTTTTTTATCGCTCATTAAGGCGTATACAAGCGGAATAACGTTAGTTGTATCAGATGTACTGTTTAGATCGCCATGTATGGAAAAAAGCTGACTAAACGGTTTAGGTGTACTCTTGAAAGTACCATCGATAAAATATTCTTTTATTACTGGCAGTTGTTCTTTACTTTCGGGGGAACAAAACAATATTATCCTAGAACCTTCATATTGATAATCCGCTATAAGAAAATTATTAAATTGAGCGGGTATTTCTACATCATCCAATTGAGTGAAGACCGTTTTCTTAACTCGAAATTTTTTATTACGTGCCGAGTATAGGCTTCGCTTCACGTTATCAAACGATGGCACTTTGGCAACCAAATGTAGACCTTTGTTGTATATGGGTTGAATTTGGTTTTTAAAAATACTAGGTACGGATTCAGCCGATGCACCGGCTTCATTCTTCATTTTATCAACACAACATAATATTTCATTTCCAGCATAATCACGCTTACAATCCAAAGAATGCTCCACATGTTTTAGTACTTTTCCATCCTGATAAAACAAAATCAGCAATTAGTACATTATAGTAATTTCGGGAAATCCTCTCTAATTAGAGTTTGTAACTAGTATTTTTTAAAAAGCTTCATTGTGTGTGTGGAAAGGCTCTTAGGCCTCATTTAGGAACTCGGCGACTGGCAAAAAATCTATGTTATGAAGAGTTCGTCCACCAGGATCCCCCAGGAAACGCACCGCCCCGACCGCTGAGTTCTTAAATGAGGCCTTAGTCCTACCATACGGTTCCTAAGGAACATACATGTCAAATTTCAGCTTCGGCTGTACGTTGTCTGTTTGTCATCTATTCAGTCACTCAGTAACGGAAGAGTTTTATATTATTATTGATTTATATTGATTGACTGATTGAAAGTAATGATCCTAAAATGTGTAGGTACCTACTAAACTAAATATGAAATAGTACTAGTACATACTACATATTAAGGCTGCGTTTATCCTGTTTACGTTTACAAAGGTTTAGAGAACTTACATGAATAGTAACAGATCCGACGCATCTCTGTATTCGCTTTTTACTACAAAACCAAATGATGCTTTTATTAGCATACACTTTCTGTTTATAATACCGATATCCGTCGAATAAAAGCACTACACCACGCTTTCTTTCTAAAATTCTAAAATCAGCCTGAACATCCATTTTTTACACACAATAAAATAATGACAAGGAAGTGACAAGGTAAAAACAAATGCTTTTATAAATAAATACTCCATTGACTCCTCTTTTATAATTAAAATATTGCAAATAGGTCGCAAACTCCATTATCAGTATACTAGCTGTCGCCCGCGGTTCCGCTTACGTTAATGTCGATCCCGCGGAAACAGTACTGTTTTCCGGGATGAAAGGTAGCCTATGTGTTAATCCAGGTAATACTATCTGTGTGCGAAATTTCATCAAGATCCGTTTTGCCATGAAAGAGTAACAAACATCCATACATCCACACATACTTACAAACTTTGAATTTTGAAATAAAATAGGGACAAATCTTACACAAATTTAGTGATTAGATTAAATAGTTCATTTATTTAAAACAATAAACCGGCCAAGTGCGAGTCGGACTCGCGCTCGAAGGGTTTCCTACCATTATCTAAAAAAACGGCATAAATCATGTCTGTTCCCCCCTGAAATATTAATTTCATTCAGTTTTTTTTTTATCAACTACTTAATACAAAAAAAAAACAGAATAAAATTAATTATAGCGGCAACCATAGAGCGGCAACAGAACTACATTAATTTTATTCTGCTTTTTTTTGTATTAGTTGTTATAGCGGCAACCACAGAGCGGCAACAGAACTACATCGTCTGTGAAAATTTCAACTGTCTATCACGGTTCATGAGATACAGCCTGGTGATATACGGACGGACAGACAGACAGACGGAGCCATCGGAGCCATATTAATAGGGTCCCTTTTTACCCTTTGGGTCCGTACCCAAAACCCTAAGAAGCAGCCTAAATAAAAGACCTAAACTGGGTGAAGGGCGTGATGGTTTGACTACGGATCAGGTTCGTAGTCACACTAGTGTGACTATGGATAATTAAAATGAACCTTATTTAAACTGGTGGGCGTGATGGTGTGACTAAGGTTCATTTTAATTTATCTGTAGTCACACTGGTGTGACTATGGATAATTAAAATGAACCTTAGTCACACTGGTGTGGTAAATTGGTGTGACTATGGAGTGGTTGTGGCTAAAACATGGGTGGATAAAAAATAAGTAACAGGTTAATTGACGTTGTTTTCGCATTTGTCCACTAAAGTTCGTGTCGGATACCGATGCATCTCTGCATAATAGAATAAACCAGTTATTATAAGCCGGTAGTGATCCACGCGCAAACGTCGCAACGCACTCACACCTGCATTGTATAATAAGTTGTAGCTCCGTGCCCGTAAGGGCTATAGTTGCATAGCACGACAAACGTTCCCCGACAGTTCCCCGAGCACAAAGCGAGTGGTGGTAAACAACTTCGACACAATACTGACCAGTGTTTCTAAAACTTAAGTGATGTCTTACTCGAACATATTGTAATAATATGACTTTGTTAATATTTTCTGTACTTAAACTGAAGTTAATACTGCCTATAGTTAAAAAACTTAAAGTTATTATATATATTATACAAAAAGTACCTCTTATTATCAAATTTAATTTATTTTTGACAAATCCTTGATGGTCCTTACTGCTATAACTGGTGAAACGTCGTCCTTTCGCAGGTAAATTTTTGCATGCTTTACCCAGGTATATGCAAAATTCTTTTCCTTTGCCATCCGCTTAGCTTTCATTAGGAGTTCCTTGTTTTTTGCCGTGAGGTGGTCGTTAACAAAGAGTCTATTGTTTCCCGACAGACCCAAGGTAGCTGTTGCTGTCAGTGGCTGGGTCTTACTCTGCATCCTAAAGGCTGCAACATAGTCCTCCTTGGTGAAGCGATTGACAAACGAGACAATTATAGGCTTGGGCTGGTTACTCTCCCTAGTCGGGACTCTTGTGACAAAGTTAATTTGTTGCTTTTGAACATTGTAACCTATCTTGTCACCTATCGACTGCACTATCTTATACAAATTCTCGCTCGCCGTCTGTGGAACACCCTTAATTTCAGCATTATTCATGCGGCTCCATTGTTCTTTGTCATTGGCATCTTCCTTCAGCTCCTCCAGGCCTATTTGAATTGAGTTAACTTGTCCTTGAGTTTTTTCCTGGTTCTGTTCAACTTGTATGATCCTCGCACTAAATTCCTTGAGCTCTTTATTGGTGTCTGCACAAGACATTTTTAAATCCGAAACTTCCGATCTAAGTGCTGTGACGTCATCTCTTATTCCATCTAGAGCTGCGAGTTTATTTGACATGATTCTTATTTCTTTAAGGATTTCACTTTCAATTCGTGGCGAAGGGAGTCCACTGGATCCAACCTGCTTGCATTTGGAACAACGCCAAGTCTGTTTTCTCTCTCCTAACTTCCGATAGCCAACTTCTGTGATTCCTGCACAATGGAAATGCAACTCCAAGTTGCACGAAGAGCAATGAACACCTTTGGATAGAAGGTCTCCACAGGCCCCGCATTTGTATGTATCCATGGTGACAGTTTGAGAAACACTGGTTGTTGACAGTAAAAATATGATATTTAAGTTACTTAATAGCTTTGCGACCGTACGGCACAAGGGACACGGTCAGACTGTTATATTGGTATGTTTAAAGATTTGCTATAAATTTATGTTAACGTAATGATAGATCACGCGAGACGTCTTGCTTCGTAGAACTCTTAAGACTACCGTCTTAAGAGCATGAGAGCATAAGAGCGTCTGCACGAAATTGTGAAAATTTACGTGTTTTCAAATCACTAGTACTATGCACTGAATTAATTAAATACATCAAAAGTATTTGTATAATTTAGGTCGATTCTTGAACAAGATCGCCCCTTTGTTGGAATTTGAAACAGATACATATGAAATTTAAAAATGATATTTATGTATGTATGTTATGATATCTAAACACATTTTTCTTCGAAAACTTAGTAATTTTTGCGTCTAAAACAATAATTCTGACATGACAATATTAATATTTACATCTCGGAGGTCGCCCACTTTCTTATTTATTTTATAAAAATATTAATACGAAAATTTCATTTTCGGACTTTCATCTTTTTTCCTAATCCCCTAATGGTTCTGCGCAGCTTAATGACTTGCGCAGTAGCGATGTTTCTCGTTCTCGAGGGCACCCGCTTAAAATTTCTAAAAGTCAGATTCTTGTTAATTAGGTCATCGTTTTTTATGTAAGTATAAATAAAAAACAAAGTAACTGATATTACGCGTGTATTTTTATCTGAAGATTATTGGGTTTAGCCAAAGATTACAAATATGAAAAAATTCCAAACACTGAAGTATTAGGCGAAAAAAGTCCGCTGTTGAACGTTCTTGTTAGTTAGTCCATCGCTGTGGCAATTTCTACATTCGCCACGATGACAAATGTTAATATGGCTACTTACGACTACTACCACTAACTGCAGTAGATATAATATAATAATAATAATATATACGGACAAATCACACAAATTGAGCTAGCCCCAAAGTAAGTTCGAGACTTGTGTTATGGGATACTAACTCAACGATACTATATTTTATAACAAATACATATATAGATTCACATCCAAGACCCAGGCCAATCTGAAAAAGATAATTTTCCATCTTGACCTGGCCGGGGATCGAACCCGGTCACTCCGTGTCGCAGGCTGGCGTGTTGACCGCTGCGCCACGGAGCTAGTCAAAGATGGCGGCAAGGTATTCTAAAACGCGCAAAGTTTTCCTCAATCCTGGCTTTGAATACTACGTCTAACGGACAGTCAGAGCCCAGGCAGCCTTGCTCAGCGAGCACACCACAGCGTCCCGCTACAACGGCACGCGCCTAATATGTGGAGTCGTGTGTTGCAGCTGCACCTGATGGGCGCGGGCGCCGACATCGAGGGCGACGACTTCGCCAACTCGCCCGCCATGCAGGAGGTACGTGCTTCGGTTCTTTTTTATTACTGCGTTTATGGATACATGCCGATGCGGTTACTCCTTGCGCAGCTATCGCCCTCTGCGTTCGATCACGAATCCGGTTTGAGAAACTAGTTGGGAAGTAGATAGGATTGCGATTGTAGGGCGGTGCAGTCAGGATAAAGAGAGAAAGGAAATTTGAATCGACCGAATATATTCCTTATGGGGAGTATACATACATATTGGTGTGTATATATACTTGGAAGAATATAATTATATAACTTAGCGTCTGTAGGCACGTTTACGCGGTCGTAGACACGAGCTCCACCGCTTTATCAGGCGTTAAATTAATTGGCGGCGCGATTTGAATTGATTTCGCCAACATTTTCAGCGTTAAAAGACATTTATATCACTGTATGACCAGGGCGGAATTAAACTTTAAACGATAGGCAATCTTACCAATCTAATCATAAGGCTCTAAATGGTTTTATAGTAGCAACAAAAGAAGATCGATGTGTACGAGCAGCGAATGGGCGCGGAAACATGGGCAAAAATCCTTCATAAACATGGCCAAAAATGTTATTTAAAATTGTTGATGGTGCGCTGTGCAATATGCAGCGGTCGGAACGCGTGGACCATATTGTCCTTAATTTCAAGGAAGCGGTGCAACAGCTCGGTGATACCTACGGTACGCTTATGGACGTGTGCTTTTCGCCGGTAATTTATCCTCCTTTGCGACTTATCTCTCCTGGTTTAGGTAAATATACTCCAAGCTTTCCGATCACTGGCAAGTCTAAATAATGTCGTATTATTTTTTCATACGGTTCTCGGGAAAATTGCAGTGGAATTTGAGATCGGACTCACTTTCTAGTTTCTAAAGCCATTCTCCCGCTACTGCTGACGAACAGTGGCCTTATACCTAATCAGGCTAAATATATATAATACGGAACAGTAAAGCTTGCAATGGTTTCAGATAAAGAAAAGCGAGAGTGACTTCTGGGAGCGGGCCAGTCAGCGGTTTGACGACGAGTAAGTTGCTATTTTTCTATGTTATACTTGGTGTGCGCTGTTGGTTAGTTTTGTGACGTCAGCAAAAATCAATATGGCGGACGGAAACTGCCGAAAGGGCAGTCGGTTATTTTAAAATAATACTACTTGTTCAAATACTTCATGATAGTTAATATATGAACTAGCTTTTGCCCGCGGTTCCCTTCTATCGATCCCTCGCGAATAGTTTTTGCCGAAATAAAAGAGTGTGTCCTTCGCGGTACTACAGACAATAAATTCAAAATTTCATGATGATAGGTTTTGTCGTTAGGAGTTTTGTTTGTTTCGCTGTCACGCGTAAAAACACATTCACTTTCGCATTTATAATTTTCCGAGCAAACTTGGGCTGAAATTTCTTTTAACCAATTCTCTTGAAATTTTGCAAGCAGGTTTAATTTTCAAAATGGTTTAAATTGGCATTAAGAATCTAAGCGCCATTTTGATGAGACTCACGAGGTCTACAGCTCACAGAGCCACTAGTATTAGTTAGGATATTAACCAGATCTCTTGGTGTTTAGTAAAAAGTTTTGACACGGTGGTTTAAAACTTTTAGAATACAAATACAAAAATTCTTTATTTGCCAAAAGAAACATTACAGCATAAATTTACTAATGACTCCCGCACTAGGCACCGGCCTGTATCGCGGGCAGCCGTGTAGATTGCTAATTGTTAAGCTTTCAATTTAGAACGAGTGACGGGGAAATACTTAAACTAAATACAATTAATTGATACACAGACAAATAACAATTAAAACGTAACTTAATTCATACACAGGGAAGAGGGGGGGATGAATAATATATATATATTATTTGGGCGTAATAAGCAGCAGTTCAGTTCTACCGTAGTCGAGTGATTTAAGCCAATCTATACATATAATAAAACAGTAAAAATATTTTGTCTGTACATTTAGAATTTTTGACTGAAATGGATAGAGGGACACTTAAAAAGAATAATAGAAAGCAAAAATTTTTTTTAGAATTTTTTGTCTGTCTGTCTGTCTGTCTGTCTGTATGTATGATCACGATTATCTCCGAAAATACTGAACCGATTTACTTCAAACTTTCACCAATTGCTTTATTTTAACTCAGATTAACATTTAAAGTTTGTTTCATAAAAATCGGTTAGTTAAAAAAAAAGTTATCGTCATTTGAATGAATTTAAGCCATTAGTTTGCCTTGCCTGCAAATATATAGCACTTACTTATATATTATAAGTGACATAGGAAAATTACATGCTAAACGTGGCCTTCAGGTCTTATAGACCTAGGCTCTGTCTACCCCGTAAGGAAAAAGACGTGATACTATGTATGTATAGTCTTCTTTTCACGCTTCAACCATTGAACCAATTTGGATGACATTTGGTATGGGGGTAGTTTGAGACCCGGGGAAGGACATAGGGTATCTTTTATTCCGGGAAATTCTACAGTTCCTGAGGGATGGACACTAACGGCGGCGACGTAGCCGCGGGCAAATCTGACTTATATATCAACGCAACCGAAACTGCTGCGCCTAGAAACGTGAAATTTGGTACAGGGGTTTTTATAATGATGTGAGTGAGCGCTAAGAAAGGAGCGTCTGTTGTCTTTTTACGCTTCAACCATTGAACTGATTTGGATGAAATTTGGTACGGAGGTAGTTTGAGGCCCAGGAAAGGACATAGGGTATGTTTGATTCCGGGAAATTCTCCTGTTCCCGAGGGATCGACACTAACGCGGGCGGAGCCGTGGGCAACAGCTAGTTGTAAATAATTGATTTTACTTCAAATAGCGATTTGTTACGGACTAAGCAATATTTTTCAACTAATTTGTAAACATGTGGGAGAGAATATAAGCAAAAATGTTTAGCAAATTCAGTGGAAACTCTTGGGGTGTGAATAAACAAGCGACGGTTATTTTTCTGGATCTCAAACTCATTAGAGCGCAGAAGTATTCTGTGGTAAGCGAGGGCCGTTCTATATACATACATCTGTCTTATCGTGAGTACACTAGCCTCCTTATAAAGATGAGATGTACGAAACAGAAAAGGCTTACGGAGCATTACTTTTAAAATAGATCGTTGTGATCTTTCAAGTGAATAGGTCCCTGTATGTTTTTAGTAGTTCGCTAGCTCATTGGTTTGTGTTGTTGTGTAGTTGGGCGATTGAATGTTGCAGCGCGTGGGACGACGCGCCGGCGCCCGAGGACGCGTCCGCGGACGCGCCCGCCGCGCCCGGGGAACACGGCCAGGACGACCACACTGCCGGCACTTGGCGTGAGTACAGCTGCTTGTTCTACTTTGCCAATTCTTTCACATTATGGGGAACGTGCATACATTTTGTTCGTTGCAGTAGAAGAGTTTTATAAAAAATAATCTTTTTAAAATATAAAGGTGACAAACTTGTTACCTTGATATTTAAAAAAGATTTTAGAGCCACCCAAAACGGTCCTAAAGACTAGGTAGTTGCGACGTTATGTATTTAGTAACTTGCTCGCGTGATAAAGAAAGAAAATTGTTTGATATGATACAACTTTGTTCGGTAATTCAAACCTCAAGTAGCTATGACCAAGATCCCAAATGTTTTATGAAGAATCCGGAGTGTACAAACGGTTTAGACAATAGTGTGGTGTGCGCAGTGCCTTGGGAGCAGGCGGCGGGCGGCGGGGCGGAGGCGGGCTGGGCGCAGTTCGACGCGCTGCCCGCGCCCCCCGCGCCCGTGGACCCCTTCGCGCCCCTCTCCAGCCGTGAGTTACCCTTTCTATCATTCGAGCCTTTTGTGCTTTTATCATAAAAACTTTCTATAAAAAGTATCATCATCTTTTCTCTTCCTCACCTGCAATCTATGGGAGTGATTTCGAGAAATGGGACGGAAGTGTGTAATAGGAAGTTGGGGATGTGCGCGCTATTTGATTTGACAAATGAACGTGTGCGGTGGTAGAGTTGGTCGTCAGATGGTACCAAAAACTGGTGTATGTCATATGTTACATGATATGTATATCTGTATGGTTCTTCTCCTCTGCAGGTTGCATTTCTCAGTAGATTCTAGTGAAATTTAAAGATACAGATAGTTTCGTTTTCTAGTCAACGAGTGGTCAAATTTTTTTCGTATTTTCTATTAGAAATAGTACTTTACTGCAGAGGCCGGGAAGTAAGGGATTGCCGGACGAGTAGAGTTTTCAAGGCCGAGCGTCAGCGAGGCCTTGGCAATAAATACGAGTCCGGCAATCCGTTTCCCGGCAAAGGCATGTATTGTGCTTTTCTCAATAAATGCGAGGAAATAATGAAAGACGTACTACTGGGAATAAATGAGTATAATATAAAAAACGATAATAGTATGTACATTTTTATTTTCATATTTGTTTTACGGCATTTGATGTTCTACGCCTTTTCCTTCATATTTTTCAACGTTTTATCAAAGAAATGATGGTATAATTGATTTTGTTGATTCGACGGAGCTCCTGGCGACAATTCCCACGAATCCTCTGGTTTGATCATAGACGACGCAGTCCACCAGCCCGCTATGTAAATCTCTAAATCCGCACCATGACACTTTAGTTAGTCCACACATTGTTCATAAACATTTATAACACCAAACTACACCGATTTTACATTATAAAGTCCACTAGAAGCAATCTGCAAAACAATCCAAAACAACAACCTCGCTTGCAGTACGCCGAAAATAAATAATAGTACAATCCCGCGTTATTTTCTTTTTTAATTTCAATTGTCATTTCGTGCTAAGGAAACATAGCCCATACAGCCCAGGCATATTTTACCTGAAAAATGTAATACCGTAAAAATCTGCTATCCC
This sequence comes from Elegia similella, assembly GCA_947532085.1. Taxonomy (NCBI): domain Eukaryota; kingdom Metazoa; phylum Arthropoda; class Insecta; order Lepidoptera; family Pyralidae; genus Elegia; species Elegia similella. The sequence goes on from OX383936.1 coordinate 602,092, forward strand.
GCGTTTTTTCTTTTTATTATTGGCATATTTTTGTGTGATTTTACCAACATTTTAATTAAATTATTTTCATGTTCATATAACTACTTATATGCTCGATGAGTGCATTTTTTTATGTGGTAGCCATTGGCTGTATGACAAGTTACATTGTACAAGTTACATAGATTAATTAAAAAGTTTTGAGCAGCGGCCAGGAAAGAATTTTCATACTTACTTTCCTGGCCTAGGCCGGTAAAGTATTGCACTAGCCAAGAATTACAAACTTCGTGGCTTCGTTTTACTACAATAATGCCTACATTTCCGAGCATGTTTGAGAAAATAAATATTATTTAAAATACATACATACATAGTGTCACGTCTTTTTCCCTTTCGGGATAGACAGAGCCCAGGTCCATAAGACATTTATTTAAAATTATTCTTAAAAATCAGGATAGATTAAAGAACAGTAATACGCTGCCCGAGAAATATTCGAAAGAAAATATTTTCGCGGCTCTTGAATTTTTTCTAAAAATACTACATTCCGAATTGAATGACTATTCAATCATAATTTTTGGAAAATATGATAAAGTTGTGACGTAAAATGTACTTGTTAACTACTATTGATAAGACTTGCGCAGTCTACAGTTTACAGTGGCATTAGATTTAATACTTACTTCTTGTAGTAACTTGAAACTGATTAAAATTTGCAATTAACGTATCGTCATAAATTTTTTTTAAGAATGGTTTTATAAGAAAACATCATGCAAAATAAGCGATTATATGACCATTTTTTAAAATGTAATGGTTAATAATTAGAATGAAGGACAAAGCATATGTACGGTCACCTGCAAAAGTTCATACATAGCCTTAAGGTAAACACGATTGCAGTGATTAGGTAGGCATATATATTTTAAAATATGAACCTTTTTTTTGAAATTGCTATTATTTTCAAATAGTATCTGTAGCTGCAACTTATATATGGACTTTTGTAGGCGACCGCACGTACAGTCACGAGCATTGATATATACATAATTGTATTCCATTTTAGACCGTGTTACATTAATATAAGAAGTAATGTGTATACATATGATTGTTGGTGAGTGTCATGAAATGTAATGAAATGTTTGTAACAGCGCGCGCGGCGTCGCCGGCCGCGCGGTGGCCGCAGCCCGCCCCCCCGCACCCCCCACACCCCCCGCCCCGGACCAGCGGTGAGCATCACCACACTACCACACTACCACACTACCATACGTCTGACCACACACACGCTCGTTATACCGCTATAAAATATATAATAAATATATACGGACAAATCACACAGATTGAGCTAGCCCCAAAGTAAGTTCGACACTTGTGTGGATGGGATACTAACTCAACGATACTATTCTTTATAACAAATACATATATAGATACACATCCAAGAACCAGGCTAATCTGAAAAAGATCATTTTCTATCTTGACCTGGCCGGGGATCGAACCCGGGCACTCCCGTGTCGCAGGCTGGCGTGTTGACCGCTGAGGAGCTAGCCACATATGTGTGTTATCATCATCATCATATCAGCCGCAACAATTCCACTGCTGGACGTAGACCTCTCACCAAAGATGTCCAAAACGACCGGTTGGAAGCGACCTGCATCTAGCGTTTCCCTGTGAACTTGGTCAGGTCGTCCGTCCACCTGGTCGGTCGGTGAGTGTCCGACGCTGTCCTTGCCGGTACGTCGCTCGTCGCCATGAGAAATTTCTTGCCCCCTAGGCCATCGGTTTTACGCGCTATGTTTTTAGGTGTGTGTAGATAAAAAAGTTTCTCTATGCGTTGAATTTGCGAATAGCCTAATTTTTTGAACAACTAGGTATTTCCTCTTATATATTAAAATAATTGTTATTAACGAAAGAGAATAATTTTCTGATTAGACTATATCTAGTAATGTATAATGGTTTTTATTTCGTGTTAATACACACACACTTGTAGTTTATAACACCATGAACTCAAAAGTCCCTGAAGTAAAACTGGTAGACAATGCTTAGTATTACGTAATACAATAAATTAAATTAATAAACACATTGCAGGCACGCCATAATCTTTCGCGGTAATTCCAGATGACCAGCAGTTAGAGCGCAGCGTCGAAGAGCTGCACCTAGACGACGCGAGCTCCGTGTCGCTCGCCAACCACCTGCTCACCGCCATGAGCGCGCTGCCGCCCGACCAGCTCGCCACCATCGTCAACGCGGACCTGGCGCCTCTGCCCGCTGACGTCACGCCCGTGCCCGCTGACGTCACCACCACACCCGCTGACGTCACGACCACACCCGCTGACGTCACGACCACACCGGCCACACCCGCTGACGTCAAGGCTACGCCCGCTGACGTCACGGCCACGTCCGCTGACGTCACGGCCGCGCCCGCTGACGTCACGGCCACGCCCGCTGAGGTCACGGCCACGCCCGCTGACGTCGCGTGTGACCCGGCGCTCATGGCCGCGTGTGAAGCCTCAAACCACAACGAGTGCAGCAGTCGTGACGCCGCGTCCGACGATGTGCCAGCGAGCTGTAATAGTGCCGGTGCAGACGCTGGAGGTCAGAATACTTCTTCTTTTTATCGTGTCGACTCGGGCGAATTAAATTTGTGTTGACCAAAACTCTGCCACTGAGACAGCGTTATCAGTGGCATTGTATAGGTCCTCGCGTGTGCAGGTCGTAGGACACGCAGGGCAAGACAACAGGTGTGCCATGGTCTGAGGAGTTGCACCACATGGACAGGAAATATCAGAGCTGTAACCCCACCTATTCATGTTCTCCATGCTTCAGCCGACTTGAGTCCGGAGTCTGTTCAAGGACTTCCATGTAGCCCAAGGTAGATCATGACCGGGGGGGAGATGCTATGTCAGTATACTTATAAAACGTGTTTCAACCAGCTTGCCACCATCGAGAGAGAGAGAGAGCCACGCTAAACTGTCGTCACGCAATTATCATAGAAGCTTCTGATGCCTCCGATGATGTCATAGCGAATAGAATAGAATATATTTTATTGGCTTTTATTGGGTATACAGAAGATAGTAATACTCCTACACAGCCAATAACATATAGCATGCAAATAGTTACCATCACTACAGGTTATTACTATTACAATTAATTATCATCATGTTAAGATTATTGTATAAAATTAAATCAGTAGTTACGATTATTTTAATACTCATTGACATTGAGAAATTCCTGAACTGCATAAAATCGCTCGCTATTCTATAACTGAGATATCATTAGCAAAAAGGATAGTTAATTCTCGGTGATTTTGGGCACGTCGTTTATGAAGACAAGGAAAACTAATGGCCCGAGTTAACTTCCTTGTGGGATGCCAAATTTGGTTTATTTATATTCCGATCTATAGTTTTTTGTAAATCTGTTTTTTCAACAGCTGAGTTATTTCAATCGTTAGCACCATATTTGTTAGGTACGTTGTCAACTAGTTCAGAGCATTTCCTAAGACATCATAGCGCTTAAACTAACAATTGTGGATAAAAACGAGGTCAATAGCGTTCGACATGTAAAAACAAAGAGTATGTAGTATAATAAAAATGAATGTTTATGATGATCATCGGAGTATACTAAAGATGATGTTATGATGTTTGTATGTCTTAAGGTCCAAACTATTGAGTAGATTTTGATGAAACTTTACATTATAATAGATTAAACATCAACACAAAAAAGCTTTTATTATAGATATCATTTAGACATGGTTGCGGAAAAAAGCGACGGTTTACATCGGTATTTGCGTGCAGAGGGTGAAGAGATATAACTTATTTCAGGTACAAGTAACATCACAGCCGACAGCGGGGGCTCATTAACTGCAGACACGAGCAGTTCCTTGTCCGCGGACACCGGCAGCTCGAGCTGCGACACGGGTAGTTCGAGCTGTGATACAGGCAGCTCGAGCTGCGATACAGGCAGTTCGAGTTGCGACGCAGGCGGCGACAGCTGATGGGCGCGCCGCCCTCACAGGAAGTCGCCCTAAGCGCGCACGGACACAGCGACCGAAGCACGATTCCCTTGTCACTCGATCGATTTTGAAGGACAATCAAAACTATTTAATTTATTGTTTCTAAAGTGTCTGCCAGCTCGCTTATATCAATTATCATTTTTAGTTGTAAAGCTTGCAGTATACACAAAAACTTGTAAAAACAAAATGCCTCGCCTCGCCGCGCTGAAATGCTCAACTTGTCGCCATTTCAGACCCTTTTGTTTGTCTTACTTAATGTGTTATCTCGTGTAACCTTAAATAATTAATTAAGCGCTGCCTGGGCGTTTAAACCTATTAGTTTAACGAAAGTTTTGTGTTTAGATAATGTAATAATCAAAGATTTAGATATAAAACTTAAGTATGCATAAACACTATATATAAAAATAAAGAGTAGTACAGAGAGGGTCGTGCTCCTGTAGTGGAGACTAAAAAAGGACCTGATGATGATGATAAAAATAAATCCCTACATGTGAATAAATGGATTCAAATGGATATTTAATCGGTCACCATAGTAATATAATAATCGATTAAATGAAAATGCCAGCTTATTGTTACAGTATACTGTAAATAACCAATTTTACACATACATAATCATATATGTATTTGTTGTCTTTGATATCGAGCGTTGGCGAGGATAATGTTTTGCATTCGGCCGGTATGTCCAAGTGTTGTGATATTTTTTGTATGCGGTGTCGCTGTGTCTCGGCGTCGTGGCGAGTTGTATTTACTTAACGTTTACCTCTTGTATGAACTATTTAATCAATTCCATTGAGCTGACCCTTTAGTGTGGAAAGCTCGCCGAGCGCTACTAGGTCACTTTGCATAATGCTCGTGTCTTATTAACATCCGAACGCAAGTGTTTTACTAAAAACGATCCCAAATCTTGTGCTGTCTATGTACTGTCTACACAATTGCAAGACTATGAAACATCTGTTCGCTTGTGAGATGTAATGAATAAATAAATAAATAAGAAAGACGTCACTTTGAGTATTCAGGTGTTCAATGTATATAATTTTATTATGTTGTAATAAAATAAATAATGTTTCATGTAACGCTCGCCACCATGCAAACCAACAGAAACACGCGTTTATTTTCTTAAATTTCAAGGCAGAAATACTTAGAATTGATAGCAGCTTTTACACTAAACGCCACTAAAAGAACGTTGACCTTTGTCTCATATGAATGGCACTACAAATATTGTGCCTAACTGTAAGTGGGGATAATACAGGCCTGGCTTTTGCTATTGATAAGGTAAATTACGTCTAGTGTACTCGCGACCAGATAGTACATATTTTATGTCCCATGCGCTACGAATATATTCCTTGAAATTTAAGTAGATACTTTCTTCGTTTTCTGATTTGCTTTTTTACATTTTAAATTAAATTGCTTGGTAGCGCTCGGCACCAAAACTGCAGTCTTAGAACTTTAATGTAATTGTGTACAAATGAAGTGTTTTATTTGTTGACTTTATCGAGCTTCACCTCCTGTGTTATCGAGCTTCGCCATCGACTTCGCGGCGCCGACCCTCCAAGCTTCGTATTCGTTTGGCAACAAACCACCAGTGATCGGAATAAGCGGAGTATTTACTTAAACAACAGTGCTGCGTATGATACCAACGCTATTCGTACGAGCGCGCGGATTTCGGCAAATATATTATTCACTCCTGCGATTTATTGGAAGAATCACGTGAAAGTTTATAAATATACTTCTCTAGTACCGATCACTGCTAATCACATGACACTGCGTATTATGTTGCCTGTCAAACGTTGGCAAATGAACACGAGGCTCGTCATCTTGTGTGCAATATACTCGGCGCCGCGAGCTGGCGATACTGTTGGCGAAAACTACTTAAATAAATCGACAAATGAAATGTTTGCCAACAGAATTGTAAGCGTACAGTGCCGCAAATATGCCTGCTTCGGGTTATCTATATGTAGATATACTAGTATGCCATGTATGCTCTTACTAAATATCAGTTAGCGACAAAACAGAGGTGTTTTACCTATTGTTGTCGTTCAGAGATACCCTTAGAGTCACTACTCCGTTGACTCGCTAACTGGCGCTTAGTAGCTTAGAGTTTGGGACAAGAGCAGTCTATTGCGGCACTAAACCGTCGATATAGATAATGTTTTATTGTACTGTGATGTTTATGAGCAACGCACGTGTGATTATATTACGTAATGTAGCGGCAGCCGCGGGCCGAGCCTCTCGCGCTAAGGAACAAGTAATTATATGTTAAGGAAGGGCTCCCATGTGGCTGCCTGGTGCGACGATACTCGCACTATCTATGACCTGACGTAAAATGGTACGGCGATGGAGCGAGGAGCTCGATGTATCAGTCGTATTTCTCATGTAATCCCGCGCGTGATTACTGCCCGGATTTGTGACCACAACTGGGGTAAAAATATTTCGAGGTCTCCTCCACGCTTTGGAAGGCACGTCGAACCGTTTGTCAAGATTGGCATCATTACATCAGATACCTTTAGATGGTTTGAAAAATCTGCCACCAGTGTTGGCCACTTACGTAAACGTAAAATAAATAAAATGATTTTACTCGTTGGCCGTCGCGAGTCTGTCGCGTCCCAGTACGAGTATTACCGGATCGGTTGCGACATAAGGGAGTCTTTCCGAGGGGTCTGGCTGCGGCTGCGTTTGTAAAGTTTCATAATCTTGTAACTTAGTAAGGAGTAAGGAGCGCCAAAAGTTGTAATTATCGCTTGTCAGTCTGGTGCGTGGGCACCGCGGGGTCGGGTGGACCTGTACGGTACAGTCTGTTGACATCAAGTTGCGTTAGGACAAAATTTGTCTCAATCCTGTATGATTTGTATATAAATTCAAAAAGATAACTCAGAGTTTGGGTAAAAATTTCCACCGTCTAAAAATTAAAACATTTTTAGTTAGTTTTGTCTCATTATGCAAAATATACTTTGTTATGAAACAAATTAGAGAGAGTTGTAGCGTCCATGTTTTCGAGATTGGTTCCAATAGATGTTAATAGGTTGTTCACCCTATTTTAGATGATCACCCGACTCTACGGTATGTCTCGAGCTGTTATGTTTATGTGTTATATTGGTGTCCGGATGTGCCTTCAGTTGTTCGGCGCAGCGCGCTGCGTTCACAAATATGCCGGTTGTACGACTCCACCGGGCGTCTGACAGCTTCACTTATTGCGTACTATGCCAACATCTTGGTGCCACAAGATGACAATAGATTTTTCGTATTAATGGTCTACTTCCATCATACAACTTTGGTTTCTTGATAATTGGCTCAATCAGATACATGCAGTTGAATCAAATGTAATGGCCACTTACCTCCCATCACTCACCTAAACTGGGAGCGTGTGGTGGAGTTAACCCTATCTTTGTATATCATTACTTTGGTGCCACTATCTGGACATAGTCGCACAACTCAAGCTTACTTGACGCCCTGATAGATTTATTTTAGAGTATCGATATCCATATCGCATAGTTCTCGGAACGTGTTCAATTCAGATTCAATTGATATTGTCGTATTTGTTTTTGTAAGGTGCGGTTTGCCGGTACATGTTCTCAATATCAACGGTCATATCGAATAGTACCTATATCAGTTCACATATCGAAAGAATCGTCCGACCCTCGAGTTAGACCTACTAGATTTCGTCTGCACAGATCAAAATTGTTTCTTCCACAGTCCGTAACTCTTCGGAGTTTAGTATTGGATGAATACATGTACGGAATTATCCGAAGCATGAAATTGAAAATTCAAATCATACGATACCACGAATGGAAGAATATGTCGAAAAATTGATACAATTTATGAAATATTTTGCATTTTAGCCAATGTAACAATTGACTTGTGTACAAAGCCGAAGACGAAGACGCAATTCTAAATCTTAATTTTGTCATATGGTCAAATATAAGGTGCCAAATATTATGCCGAATTTGATAGAGGCCTAACACGCACAGCGTTTTTAAAAAGAAAATGGCGTTAATGTGACATTTAGTCGGTCGGAGTGACTTGTCAGCGTTTCCAAACATATTATAATTCATATCGTAGTTCGTGAGACATGTACAATCGCGCCTCGTTCCAAACGCCTTCTGTTCATGTTTGGTTTATTCCCTACTCTTGTAATTTTAAATTTTCTATAAAATATATGAATGTGTTGATTTAATTCGAGATTGCATTGTAAAGTTAATGATAGTAAATAATTTTAATACTTCACACATTTACTTACCTATTTGTCAAGTATAGGGAATAAGCTATTTATTTTACGTAGGAGTAGGAGTCTGCTGTTTCGTTCCGCGTCATAAGTAGGTAAGGACCATTGTAGCGTTGTTGTTGTCATGTGATAAGTTGGAATGTGATGAGACGACGGACGTCGCGGCGATCACGTGTACACGCTCTTTTTAGGGTTTCTTGTCTGCCCCGTAGCTGACCGTTTCGACACAGAAACGTTTGGTGAAATGTAGTACTTCAACAATTTCTGTCAATGGAAATAATTATTTATATTCACGTGATATTTTTGAAATAATTAAAACAGATCTAATTAATTTTTTGATATAGAATATAATAAAGTCATGTGATGTAGCCGCGGCGTCCTCCGGAAGGTGCTACTCTGTAAGGAATGAATATGTACGTGTGAGGACAAAGTACGTTACTTGTTTGTGCGTAATGCTGCTGCCGACTGTCGAGTTGTCTATAGTCTTTAGGTGCAGTGCAATCATTACTTAATGAATGCTACGTTTGATCATGTTGGTTGGTTTGACACTTCGCTGTGTACTTCTATGGAGCCATAAAGTTTTCTATGGACGTTGTCAGATACTGGGACATTTTCGTACTTTGATATATCTATGGAACCAGTTGAGACATTTTTAACGTTTTCATACAATACTTGGCGGGTATGTGGGTTGTCAGAATAGTGGGTAGCTCGAAGTCGATGCAGCGCGGCTTGCAGCGTTCCGCTGTAGGAAGACGTTACAACTGTGCTGTAAATTACTTTGGCGCAATTATGTAACGTTATCGATGACTGTCTTCCTAAGATTGTGGTATTATATTTGTTAGTATTACGTGTGTAAGAGTAACACTAGTGCAATTACTTGTTTTTGTCTGTTGTGCTCCAAGGAGGTGTAAATACAAATTTTAACTTTACAGCCCGTAGAAAAATGGACTAACAGTGATGCTCTGATAATACACTTTATAATTGTTACATTATTATTCGTAGTAACTGAAAACGAATCAAAATATGTTGGTTGCAGGATTGAACACTAGATGCATCAGTATTAGTCCACTTTCCTGGCTCTATGTACAATCACCAATTCCTATAATCGTACAAGTTTCGTACCAAATAGTCGTGTATATATTTACTCACTTTTCGATATTAGGCAAGTGTGTAGCGAAATATATTAGAGTTTTGTATTGGTCATTTTCTATGAGACCACCAAGCGAGGTGATACGTCTAACGGTGCCGTTAATAAATTATTTAAGTAAACACAGCACCTTAGAATTGGCAGAGTATGAACCTGTATCTACGCTCCTTCGAATCTAGACGTGAGCCACTTAGTAGCGACATAATTAGGCGGTTCGCGTTTCAAGCAGCGTATTGCTCGCAAGATCCAAGTTGATTGTGTAAATATTTGTTATAGTATTTGGCAACCACATCGTTGGAGTGTCATCACACCGTCGCGTGGTGTTGAAGTGGGCAGTGAGCGTTTTGTACTGGTCGAGCATCCCGTGCGCGACGTCGTCTTGTGATAGATCTCATTCGCTCTAGCCGTCCTGATATGTTCATGTGTTAGCGGAGTATCTTCGGCCCTCCTAGCAAATAATGCAACATTGAAACGGCAATGATAAATTGATAACGAAGGTAAAAATGAAAGTTATTAGAAAACAACGTGTTTAAAATGATTTAAACAAACTTCGTTTAAATAACTGCTTGTCGGCATAATATATCTAAATTATTAATAATGGTTTATTTTTAATGGCTACTGCAAAAAATGTAGTTTCATATATGAGATCTTGTTAATTAGCGGTTCAGTGTTGTACAGTTCGCTAGTGGGGCAGGTATTCCCGTTAAATAACTTGCTTCGTGCTGTCTCCGGTCGGTTTAGGTTCTGTTGTCTGATCCTTCATTAGTTTTTGTATAAATAGAGCCCTGATTGTTTTGTATTAATAGATCGCACTGTGTAAATGTGAAAACACTTTGACTGCGGAAAATGCGCTATGCATACATACAAATTATCAAGCCTCTTTCCCTTGGGGATAGGCCGTATATGCAATGCTATGTCGTTCTTATAAGACACCGTAATGTCGTTCCACCCGCAGGCACTGAAGTCAAAGTGTTTAATTCCAAAACTTGCAATTGTGATGTAGCGATTTTTTTTTACTTAAGTATATGCTAAATGTAAGCGTGCGGTCTAGCAGTGATGTTTTGTATTTACGTTGTGTTAGTATATGCTCCCGTACCACGAGTTTGATGTAAGAACGCCTTGTTCACACGGACTTCGTAGATATACTAGTTGCCAATAATGAACCCTATTTATGTGTCACCATTGATCATTTCGTGCTCCTGACCAAACTGTAGAATATACCTAAACTTGCTTAAAACTGCATGAGGATAGCAAATACTTTCATACTTAATGGCATATAGTATATCCATTACAACCTTGCCTGAAGAAAGCAGCATACACGTGATAACGCTGAACAACCGTATCTTTGACACACAATACGTCAGTTTTATTAACAGGCAAATCAGACAACTAAATTTCAGTACAAAGTGATATTTTCCGTGGTTTTCGCTATAGGTCAAAAGGGAAATTTGTTCATTTCCCCCAGTACATTCTGCAGGGTGTGCATGGTCGATTTGACCGTGACACCTACTCGAAATATTGTATTTTGCGTGTAGTGAATGTTAGTTTGAAAAAACGGCTAGTGTCGCGCACTTTCATACAAAATGCGCGATAATTGCTGCTGCCGAAAAATCTGCAAAATGTGTTAGGACCACTACTTTAAAAATTCTTATCAGTGCAATTCAAGCATGTAATGCTTATTAAAAACAGTTTTTGTCTCAAGCAAATGTCAAGTAGCTTTCAATTGGTAAACAAAAGCTATATGTCACTATTCGCGTGAAATTAAATACGGACAAACTGTTTTTTTTTGTCATAAATTTTATTGAACCGTTGACCAGTCTGGTATTGTCGAGTTCAACGTGACTCGGTACTGAGCTATAAAACATCCAGCCGTCGATTCGATAGAAGAAACGTGCCCTTTAAAGAAATTCACATACGTATTTGTTAACAGCATTTTTACGCTTAACTTTAAAGTGTTCTTATTCCGCGGGTATAATATTGTTTTGTTGACACATGCTAGACCGAAACACGTGTCATCTCGACAATGTACACTGGGTGCGATCAAGCGCAACAGTTTGACGTCGCACAGGCTTTATTGCTTTGAAACGTTTCTTATAGTCGTTAGTATTACGACGCTTGATCAGTCACCCAAGTGAAACTTCACGAACATTGTATGTGTGCATCCCAAGTGTTGAGTTTAATTGGTGTGTTCATTGTTCTCCTCGTGGTGTGGGCTAACGAGAACTGTGCCTTCTGGGCGCTGCCGGGAGCGGCGACACCCGTCACTCACCCCTCTACATTTCCTTGTCAGCTGCTCTGATGTCCTAGTAACAAAACCATTTGCAAGCCAGTACAAGATATTGTCTCATAGCAACTTTTTGTCTTATGCTCGTGGCTCCGTCTTGGCTTGTGCCGAGCGAAAGCGTGTGACAGAGACACGTAGTCAATGACTGAAATGGACTTGTTCTTGAGGCAGTTACTCATGTTTGTAGATCCACAGATAATTCATATGACATACGCTGAGAGCCCCCTTCACTAACCCCCTCCCCTCCCCGCCGCCGCCCCGACCCGCCCGAGACATAATAAATGCTCGTAATGTATTCTATTGTATTTATATTATATCATAGTTAAAAATTTTATTAAAAAAGTTGCTCAATGTGCTTTCTTTTATTTTATGGTCTCACTATGGTAATCACATATGTATGTCGAATTATAATTTGGTGTCTGGTGTAGGTTAACGCTAGTGACAGCTTTTCCAAGCTGCCTATGCATCTGCCAAAAAATAATCATTGCAATTTTTTTCTAAGCGATATCATAGATTTTTCAATTATCAATAATTTTCTGAAAAATTTGTCATCCCCCTGGGGAAGTACAAGTTTTGTAGTCTAGGTATAACAAATGAAAGATTCAGTATTTTGATATAATTGTATTTTCATATTCTCATAATTTATTTATATATAATTACTATAATCATCTACCAAACTAAATAATCAATATAATTCAACAGCATCCTTTATATACAATATGTATAGTAATAGTTTTATACTTCCTCATTCCGACCTATTAAAAAAGAGACAGTCGTCTAATCCATACAAAACAATGCCGAAATGAACTACAATTATTACAGATTAACAAGTAATAATTTGCCACAAGTTTTATTATTTATTTACAAACCTTATATTAATTTAGTCCCATAATTTCCAAATGAATCGTCAGCGTCGAAATGGAACCTTGCATTTAGTGTTACTGGCCACATCTAGCCGTCCTGCCCGGACGCACGACCGGTCCGGGTGCCGTCCGGGCCGGCCGGCCGGATGCGGCGCACGCAAACGTACACGAATTCTAAGTAACAATGAATAAAATCGAGAAACTTAACTTGTCCCTTTTTACATTATACCTTAGTCAACAGAACGCCGGCGACGTCCGCGCCGCCCCGCTGTCGTGACGGGACTAGAGATACGTACTTATAGTAAATAGTTCTGAGGAGTATATGCACCACCTCACCACCGGCCTTATGCACTTCTGTGGCTGGTCCTCTCCACAACACACCGCACCCAAACGATTACATAACTTGTTCATTACTTTTCGATAGTATTATTTTACTCTAAGAATTGTGATCAAAAAATATGTCAGAACGATATCGAAGAGGTCGTTGGTGCGCGGTTGTGAAAAGGAAGAGTCTGCAAGCCGGCGGCAGGCAGCTAGGTCGGCACTAAGGCTCGGAGCAGCGAGACGACGCGGCGCCGGCCGGAGCGAGCAAAGCAACGCTGATAAACTATATCATACATCGTATAAACATTTGTTGCGCAGATTGAAACTCTAATACTTAGACGCTAGCAGTAGTCTACTGGTGGTCGATGACAGTATTTATCGAGATGCGTGAGAGCGAGATGGCACTACATGACGTTAAAATGAACGCTACCATTGCGAGAGAGCACTCCCTGAAAGTACTAGTGGCCGAAATACTCGGCTGATATGCGATCCGGATATCCGGGCGGGCCCGGCGATACTCTTTAAAACGTAACCGCAAAATCGGTAAAGACTAATCTGAAAATATTACTTCTCTAATAAAATCCCAGAAATGCTTAATTAACAAAATAATTTGGTTAAAACGCGCGACATGTCGCATTAATGTCCATACTGATATATTATGTACTTTACAATAATTACAATGCGGCGAGTCCGGCGCAACAATAACATTCACACTTCAATACAATTATGTATATCTGATCAGCGAATACAAACAAAATTGTCATTAAACTAAATTAAACATATGACTATAAATCGCGTAGCGACGATAACGTACACCGATAATAATTATAATACAGGGAGCTTGCAGAGTACAAACTTTTGGCATCCGACACTGAAGTTAGCTAACGATACGAATACAACGAAACTAGCATCTCTATAGAGTATAAAAGTTGAAGCTAAGTAAGGCGAGTGACTGTAAACGCCCGGTGAAGTAGCGAAAGCTCACTTGGAGCTAGCTACATAGTCCTTTCAAAAAAAAAAAAAAAAAAAAAAAAAAAAAGGCGAGTGACACATTGGACAAAGACGAGCTCCGAGGCGGCGGACGCGGCGCGAGTATTGCCAGCGCGACACTGCGTGCGCGGCCATATGTACTAGTGATGTAACGAATATTCGCATTCGCCTTCGCGGATATTCGCATTTTTTTGCATATTCGCATTCACATTCGCATTCGCGAATTTACTGCGAATGTTTTTGCGAATATTTTTTTTTTTTAGTTTTTTTTTTATTGTTGGTTGATATAATAAAACAAAATCTATAGGCGTTCGTATAGGCGTGTATTAAGTCGGCTATTCTCGAAACAAAAATCAAATCGAACGCGCTTCGCCTCGTTCGAACGGAACTGCTATCAAGGTCACCAAGCGATAGTGAATTGGCGCCAAATTTAAACAAAATCTGAATATTCGCATTCGCATTCGCATTCGCGAATGTTAGTAGCAAATATTCGCATTCGCATTCGCATTCGCGAATGTCCAAAATATGACATTCGTTACATCACTAATATGTACACGCGGCCATATGTACACGCGGCCATATGTACACGCGGGGCCGCGGGCCGCGCGGCTGGCGCCCCGGCGCCTCGCGGAGCCAAACTAAAAGGCGCGGCACGCGCGACAGAGTAACAAAAATTATTGTCATCCAATGCTTAAATTTCCAATCTTTATTAGTAGATATTATTTTATTTATTTACTTAATACTTTATACAATCGACGTCGTCCCCTATCATTACGATTAATTTTGTGTTCATCGTATCTATAAAATTTACAACTAGTCATTATTCATACGGTATTAGCAGCGACGATAAATTATATAATCTCAAGTTCAGGCGAGAGGTACTAACAAAACGTTAACACTACAAAGAACCCGTGATAGGTACGACAGGTGAAAGGAAAGGAACAACGCGAAGACGACCGCGGCGCGTCATACGAACTGGAGAGAAGTCTAGAAGGTAGGAAGCCGCTTCAGGTATGTACAATATCACACGCGAGAACGAATGAGGGCCCTGAGGCACACAAATAATCGAACGACCGGCGAGCAGTAGGAAGCGGGACTGATGTCGACTTTCTATGCTCGAGAGCGAATACAGTAATTGTGCGTTCATTCGTTTCAAGACACGCCCAATCGTAAGTAAGAATCTAAAGTTAGGTTCATAAGATCTCTACGTGGGTAGCTAAGCTCTAGCGCGGGCTCCGCTGCCGGCGGCGAGCGAGGCGCGGCGTCCTAGCGACGCGACCCACTCGGCCGAGCGGCGACCGAATTCAGATATCTTATTAGTATCGAGTTATTGCACATTCTAAATCACTTGTCGTGGGAAATAGAACCCTCAATAACATGCTACTCTTATTTTAAATGGTTCTGTATCAAAAATCGACCGCTGTGTAGTGGGGCGAGGTGCTCACAGCTGGTACCACTTCTTGTCCTTGTACTTGAGCATGAGCTGATGCGCGGAGGTTGAGAATTCGCCAGCCTGCAAGAAATGAACACATATTGACAAACGGAATTTAAGTGGCTTTCTGTATCCTATTTATGTATCTAGTATGTAGGTACTTTTATTAAAGTATGTTATTGTTTGTGAAGTCCTGGATTTCCTAATAAATAAAAATAAAATAAAATTCTAAATTTAAAAACGAAGGGTTTCCACCCTGGCTCCCATGTTTTTCATCTTTGCCAACTGACCAAATCAAGATATGAATAAAACTTATTTATCATGATATTTAAACATAGCGACATTTTAACTACTCGAACTGGAAATCCGAGATGTTCTTAAAGAATTAGCTGTTATGTTGTCCAGTCCATGTCATAACATTTTTACATAACGGTTTGCTGGTATGTCTGCCAAAAAGAGTGACATATAAGTATTTGTTTTTTTTTCTTTTTTTTTTTTTAAATGACTATTTAGCTAGCTCCAAGTGAGCTTTCGCTACTTCACCGGGCGTTTGAGGCGAGTGCAGAGTGTCCTCAACCTTTATAGAAAACATCACCAAAGGGCCCCCAGGAGGGACGAACCTCGGCTTTGGGCGTTGCCTGTGTGCGCAAGGCTTGGAGAGACAGCAAACTCTCATATTGCCTGATGGGCCGCGTATGCGTGCATGCAAACCTGAAGGGCCAATCTGAGAAACAATGGCAAAAGCCTTTAGAGAGCAGCAACTCTCATCTTTTGCCTTATGGGCCGAAAGCTACGTTGCCAGAAGGGCCTATCCTGGGTGCAAGTCACCCGGGACCGCCGGGCGGGTCACCAGTAATCGGAGCTAAACCTACTCTACGCACTCTATTCCGGTGGCGAGTGCGACGGGGTCGGATAGTGGGATTCCTCTGGCTATTCGGAGCCGAAGAGGGGTCGGGGCGGGCTTGTGCGATGTCAATAGGATCATCGGGATCGTCAAGTATGTTCCTAGGACGTCTACGACGTAAGGTCGTATCGTGTAAGTTTGGGGAGTAGTTAGCAGCTTGCACTACTAACGGGTTGGGGTGGCGTGCGGCTTTCTCAAAGTAACGCTTGGAGGCGTTTTTGAGATAGCCGCGGATGGATGGGAGATCTAGGTCTCGGTATAGGTCTGTCATGCGCAAGTACCGATGGTGACTCGTATTTGTGGCACGGGTGACGAAGCGGTTCTGCAAGCGTTGCAGCCGATCGATGTGGGAGGGCGCGATATGGGAGAAGACTACGCCGGCGTAGGTCATGATAGGGCGGACGCAAAGCTTATAGAGTGTCAACTTATTTCTAAGTGACATCTTAGCATTGCCTATCATGGGGTGGAGACGGCCTAATACGAAGGCGGCATGGTTGCGGACTTTGGTGATGTGGGGGCCGAAGGTCATCGCGCTATCAAGTACGACTCCAAGGTATTTAGCCTTGCCTGCCCACTGAATGGGCTTTCCGTACAACGATACTGATCCTAACGAGGGGAGTTCTGCTCCGGACATGGTGATTTTTCGACGTGACACAGCTTGGTTATCCTTTGAGAAAAACACAGCTGTGCTTTTCTCCGGATTAACTTCGATGCGCCACCTCTTGAACCACCTGCCGAGAGCGTCCACGGCGGACTGAAGACGATTCACGATGACCGTTTTAAGGTGATGGGACGTGTAGTGTAGAGGGCCGTATCGTCGGCGAATAGTGCCACTTCTACATTTGGGGTCTTTGGGATATCGCTTGTGTACAGCGAATAAAGGAGGGGCGAGAGAACAGCGCCTTGCGGGACGCCGGCTCGAATGGGACGGGGCCTCGAGAGGCATCCCTCTACTCTGTACCGAAAAGACCGATTCGACAAAAAGTCTCGTATGATGGGCACGAGACTATCCGGCAGGCCCAAGTTGGTCAACTTGGATATCAAGCCTGAATGCCAGACTTTGTCGAAGGCTTTCGCTACATCGAAGAAGAGTGCTCCCGTAGGACGTCCCCAATTTCTCAACTTGAGAATATGCTCCGTGAGGCGGTGCAGTTGGTGGTGACACGCGTGTTTGGCCCGGAATCCAAACTGTTCGTCGGGGATGAGACTTTTGGACTCTACGTAGTCCTTGAGTCTTTTAAGGATGATCCGTTCGTAGATCTTGCCTATACAGTTCAAAAGACTGATAGGCCGGTAGGAGGAGGGGTTCTTCAGGTCTTTGCCTGGTTTAGGGATCCCGATCACGATTGCTTCTTTCCAGGCGGCTGGAAAAGTGCAATTTGCAAGACAAGCATTGAAGATGCTTACGAGCAGGAGGAGGAGGGTCTGTGGGAGGCATTTGAGCACTCCGTTCGAGAGTCCGTCAGCGCCGGGCGCTTTTCGGGGTTTGAGATCGCGGATGTAAGTATTTGTGTAAGTGAAGGTCTTAAATATGAAAGCGGCGCGGTGGTCGAGACACCTCTGTCGCCATGCCGCCAGCTCAGTGTGGCAGCCGCTGTGGGAGTACCTGCGAGTGCAAGCGCTCGGCGCGGTCCTCGAGCTGCGACAGCTTGTCCCCGCGCTCCAGCACGAGCTGGTGGGCGCGCGAGACCTCGCTGGCGGCCGTGGAGGCGCGCGCGCCCAGCTGCTCCAGGTTGCCGCTCGCGCCCGGGATGTGCTTCGCCACGGCGCGGTTCGGCTTGCCGCTGCCCTCGCCGACTGCAACAAAAACTTAAAAGAAGCCAAATATGTTCCGGCGATCTACTACCGCGCAAACACAGTTTTTACGATCCAAGTCTCAGGCGCGGAACAAATTCAAAAGACATCGGGCGGAGGAAACCGAAAATATTCACCTAATTAATTTTAAAAGGGGCTTACCATATTATATTATATATTAGTATAACATTTTGAATTTTATAAAGTAAGAAATTTGTTGATTACCGTTTAAATTTGCCTCTTTTGGCGGTAATCAACAATTCTCATAATTTGTAATAAGCTAATACCAATAAAGCAATACCTAATATATAATTTACATCCGAGGTGATTTAGATTCCTATTTTTTGTTCTTTTAAGAGTAAAAGATTAAAATGACGGGTGGCGGTTGTTGTATTAGAAATAATCGTATGCAGTAGATCAGCTGCATACGATTATTTCTAATACAAATATGAATATCTTTTATTATATCTAACCTTTTATGCAAGTACAAGGAATGTACTAGTATACTTACATAACTCCTCACGGTCCAAGGGTCGCGAGCCGCCACCGAACAGGCCGCGGAAGAAGGACTCCTTGGGCGGCTCCGGCATGTCTCGCGGCAGGAACAGCTCGCCCAGCATCTCGTTCAGCTGCTGGCTGCAACGGAGAGCACAGCGCGTTACGATCTGCTTACTGTTTTTATTTTTAATAGACGCTGAATCCGACTATTGAACTAAGCGAGGACAGAAATTGAAACAAATGTTAATAGAATCCAACAAGAACAATAACATAATAAATGGAGTCAAGATCAGCTGCCCAGAAGATGCTCTGCAATTTTCGAGTTCGATGGCTAGGTCTTATCTTTGCTTATATACTTATTTATTTTCAGCTTTTATGTACCACTGCAGGTCATTCATTCCATCTCTTTTGATCGAAGTCTTTTAAAGCCTAGTTAGTTCTTTAGTCTTGATCGATCCAAACGTGAACCTGGGGCCTAATTCTCGTTTCTATAGATAGAGAATTATCGAATTCGACAAAAATTTCGAAGGCACGATGTGGCATGCAAATATCACTGAAATATCACTAATGCTATTCTGGGGCATAATAGACATGACATTTTACATCTCTACTGCAAAACGTTCCGTTTTGCTCGATTGTAACCAATCATAATCGAGAAAATATTAAACAACTTTAAAGTAAAATTATTCTGTGCTATATCGTAATAAATGATAAAATATCTATACTTATAGCATTAGGTTACGTTAAATAATAATATTTTTAATGTATTGTATTTTATTTTCCATATTAATAAATAGCTCGTTTTGTTATTTTTGATGGGGTGTTTGCTTGAAATGAAACGTATCAACGTGCGGTCAAAGCGCGCGTTTTGTGTTTTTATCTAGAAAATTGAATTATTTGTAAAATCTTTCTTCAAAATAAACAATTATTTTAATTTTGGACTTAAAAGTGTGTGTGAATGTGTTTTTCTTGTTATGAACTTATAAATATGGAGCGTTCAAAAACGTGCAAGTGGGACGAGTCCCCATCTACACCTTCTTCTTTCTTTGAAATGATGGATTACGTCACCAAAGGTAAAGCATATTTATCCTAATAGGTATCTATTTCTGTTTAAAACTCCCTCCCAAATAAGTGTTTTTAATTTACCTAATCTCATTGCTTCGAGCACCCAGTGATATCGGATTTGATGATCAAAAATTACAAACTCACATCGGCATATGTATTTGATTAAAGATTTAATCAATTAGACCATATTATTTCAAGGTCCTACTCGTATTTGTCCTATGTTTGGTCTCATTGTTATTATGAACAATGGTACATTTAATAAAAAAGCTGTATTTTGGTACACAGTAATTAGCCTTTATATTATTTAATAACATTTGATTGGTATTATTATCAACCATTGTCCTTTTATTTTCAGATTGTAACGGCGAAGTTTCAACCCAAAAACCGCAGGCAAAGACGACTTGAAAATAAGACAAAACAATTTGGAACAACAAGAAACCAGCAATAACTGATATAGTGAAGAGTGGATTAAAAAATAAATGTTTAAATACCTATATACGAAATATTTTATTTAAAAACAACCCCATATTACTTCGAAACCTAACCTAAACATCATGAAAATTTCAAAGTTATTGCATTAGACATTCATCTCGAGTGCTACCGACCACTCGATGTATGTCGAACGCTAGCAGTAGACATTTATCGAATGTGATAAAGTGAGAATAGCACAATTCGATATCCGCCATGTTTTTTCGATATATATCGAATTCGACTTCATGTCGAGCGTGCGAGAATCGCCCCCCTGCTCTTGGATCTCTGGAGACGACGATCATATGTGCCGGGATCTTTCTGAACAGCTGACGAACAGAGGCTCGTCAGCTCGGCAGCAGGCTTTTAGCTCATAGAATGCCTCTGCATTCCATGATCCAAAAAAGCCTTCGCAGAAAATATAGGCGGCTCACTTATGGCCATTTTAAAAACCAAATTGTTTTTTAATTAAACTCACTAGAGCTCCGCGTCGATGGGGAAATCTGCTCAGTATGTTATGTCAGTAAATGTCTGTTAGACTTACTAACTCGGCGTCGATGGTGAACTTGTGCACCTCGGTTGGCGAGGTACAGGCCGTGGCCGCGGTTGCTGAAGCAAACGTCTTGGCTATGTCAGACTCACCAGAACTCGGCATCGATGGTGAACTTCTGCACCTCGGTGGGCGAGGCGAGGTACAGCCCGTGGCCGCGGTTGCTGAAGCAGAACGTCTTCGCTATCCTGCAATACGTCCGACATTTTACAATATGTAGTGGAGCCGCCAAAACTTGCGCGTCTTCCAGCATTTGTCTACGGTCGGCTTTACGTCGCGCTTGGAAAGATCTCATGATGTACTTCTACGCGTCGCCAATAATAAGTTTTTATTTATTTGTTTTACAATCGACAATTGTATATTTATTAATTTATTGACGTGTATGGTGGAGACAGGCATTGGTATACAAAGGTTAGACATATTCAAAATGTTTTAAAATTCATATTTAAAACTTTGAAATTGCTTTAGGAGAACGACAGAATGACTAATAAAGTATCTATCAGTTATATATAACACGTAAGACGCGCAAGTTTATAAGGCGTAGGGTCTACTAAAGCGTAGGTACCTAACTAAATAAGTATATCAATGTATCGATTAAGTCGACCTCTGACTTTGGGACGATGCTTAGTTGTAGATTGCAATGTCTTCTACATTTAGCATTTGTATATGTTTATTAACAAAATAATTTCATTAGGTAACTTAGGCATCACTTACAATAAGTATAATTATGGTAGTAAGTAACTTATTTAGATTAATTCCTAAATTTAATGTAGTGTAGACGGAATTATATAGATGATAAATTTTAATCAAAATAAAAACTATTTATTATTCATGGGGAATTTAAGAACAATCGAAAATGTAAAATGATGCGGGATAATGTTGAACTAAAGTCATCTCACCTGGTGGCATCCTCTGATTCCTTCAATGAAGTCAAATTAAAATATCTAACGTAAAGCTAACACCCACTAAACATTCAGTACACTACGCATTCACTGCAAGTCATCTATATACAGACAATATATACACTGCGATACTGTGGCTAAATGTATTGAAATATTCGTAAAAATATCGGAAGCCGCATGCTGCAAGCCAAATATAACATATCAAAAGTGCAGCGGAATGTTGCGGGAACAGCTATGGAAGAGTCTGCATAACAAAATATAATTGATGTATCAACTCGGTGTCGGCGTGTTGGTTGTGGACAGGTGTGGTGTGTGTGATGTTACAGTGGTAGACAGAGTCATCCGACAGGGGCACTAGGGCAAGCAGAACGGCAGGCAACTCGGACAGGGCAAATCATTCGGGGAGGTAGCCGTGCCTACCCGACTCTATTAGTGAACGCCTTCGATGGCTGAAGTATAATTATCGTTTAAATTACAATAACATATACCTAGGTAATCTAGGTATATTTCATCAATGAGGGCTATCGTTTTTGTGCTCACTAGTTGGCGCTGCTGTTGAGTAAGGTCCCGAGAAGGTAAGTAATAACTTCTTTAGCCGCGTTGAGCTATTTTTCGTAGTCTACAAGTTAAAGTACTTAGGTACGTGTTGTTTTCATTTTTATCGGCAGTACCTATGATTGCCTGACTTATCACATCCAAAATAATAAAGTACATTTCAATCATAATTAATGCCTTTGTATGAATACCTAACCTTATTTCTTTAAACAAACTATTCTTGTAAACATGTAATACTTAATATATAAAAAAAGGTAATATGTAAATGGCTTCAAAGATTTTGAAAAAAAATAGTACCTAAGTATATAGTGGGTTTCGGAGGCGACAAATCGATGAATCTTCTATCTCGAAAAAAAATTTAATGGTATTTCGGAGACCTTACGCTACACTAGCGCCCCTTGCGGAAATTTCACACGCGATACCCTCACAGTCATAATGCAAAGGTCTCGATTATATTTGCTGAATATTGTTGATGACGGCCATGATTTGCCCTGAGCCGACGGAAACGTTCCTCGGAGCACAACAGGACAGGGGTCTGAAGCAACTGTCAACGGTACATGAACAATACATGTGTCTAAAGGAACGCAACAGAGGCGGGAGTGAGACTCCACATACAGTGACGTACGGTACATGGCTAACTCATGTCATGGCTGGCCACTTACTGGTCCGTGTCCTCGTTAACAATCAGTTGCTGGCCCCAAATGGAGAGCATAGGGTCTACGATACCCCTCTGTTTGGACTGTGTCTGGAAGCTACCAGAACACAGCGGCGTCAGTACTGGGCCCGCGGGGCGCGCCGGCCGGGGTGCCGGCGCGCGCCGCGAGGGCATGTTACATCGTGGTGCGGGGCACTAGCATTCCGTGAGCTACGGCTAGCTCGGGAGGGGAGATCAGTGATACACGTGTGGGGAGAAGTGTATTTACATCTAAGATTCTCATAGCACCGAAAGGAGATAAAGTAGTAAGTAAGAACAGTTAGAAAGTGAACGGTGTGATCTTTTGTTAGGACTCTGTACCGAGGTGTGTTCGAGTGGTGTCTCGGGAATATCCAATCGATTCTGAACTGAAAAATAGATAAGAGTGCCAAATATCGGAAGCACAGTGGTGCTCGACAGATTTGAAAAATTTTGTCTACTCGTGATGAAGGGCGGCGCTAGTGGCCGCACACCGTCGGCACCGGCGACACCCGGCCGCACCCGGGGACGGCCGGCCGCGCCGGGGCGTCCGGTCGCGCCCGGGGACGGCCGGCCGCGCCCGGGGACGTCCGGTCACGACCGGGGACGGGCCGGGCGGCGCCGGTCGGGCACGTTCTAACATCGAGCTCTTCACAGGAATCTGTCGCGAGGCTCCCAAATGATAAAGTAGCAATGACCGCCCGTGTTCATGATGATGAATGCGTACATCGTAGTGGCGAACATTTCAAAATCGGAGCATTCAAACGATGATAAAACTGCGAAGCTATTTATAGCTAAAAGATAGAATAAAACAAGCCGTTTATCATTTAGTGCCTTCGTCGGGTGCATAGAATCGTCTAAGAGTGATCGGTGTGTCACGGGACAGTCTATGGTGAGCGTCGACACTCGACACCAATGAAACATCCACTCGTCGCGCGGGCGACACTTTTCTCATTCATTCTCGAAGTGAACACCACTCAATCCTGTGGCTTTACGTGAAATAGGTTGGTTTGCGGAGGCGGTGTTCACTTCGCGACTAAATGATCACGTGTAAGAGACAGAAAATTAGACGGGGTTCTCACCTAAGCTCCGAGAGGGGAAGGAAGTCGACGTCGACGAGCGGCCGCAGTGAAGGTAAGCTGTAGGCCACAAGGTGTCCGGTCGACAGGTAGTTCACCAGACATACGCTGTCTGTAACACAAAACGAAAGCAATCCACTCTAAAGGAGTCGTGAGAAAAACTACAACTCAATGATTTTCGGATGTCATAAATACCTAAACTGCCTAGATGTCACTGAATTATAATTTAAATATAAATTTAAATTTCTGCTTTTGAAAGGAAGAATACATTTCCTATAAGATATATAGATAAATGGTTTATTTGTACCTGAAGTCATATACATACAATGAAAAATAGAAAATTACATTATAACAGTAAATTACACTTCACACAAAAAATTGTTGAAGAAGAGTGTTATCCAAATGCATCGCTAAGGTGAGGCAGGGTCCGCTAGAGGCCCGAGTTTTCTCCCACCATTCCCCGAACTTTTGACCCCTGCGCAAAGGCCAGTGACGCTCTTGATTAGCAAACGTACCAAACGTATCTACGTGTGTAAATATGCAATATAAGAACTCTACGCACCTTTGAGACTAACTATCTCTGCTTTAACCACGAAGTCAGTGTCGACGATCTGCTGGCGGTAGACGCAGTTCTGGCTGGGCAGCGCCACCACGCGCGCCTGCTTCTCCGACGCCACCACCACGAACTGCCGGTCGCCGGCCGCCGCCGCCTCCGCGCCCGGCGTCGGCGACATCCGGCTGCCGGACGCTGATGACGACGACGATTGCTTCGTCGGCGTCCGCTCCCTTCGCTCTCGCGGCTGTATCATTTTAACATGATGTCACGTGATGTCTACCGAGCGTACGAGCTACAGTTTTCCACTTACACGGCCACCAACCTGCTAAACGTGGCTTTTAGGTCATATAAACTCGTGCTTTGACCCCCCGCAAGGGAAAAGGGCGTGATAGTATGTATCTCTACCGATCGGGATGAGCAAATTGAATTTACAGTGTAACAATAGAAATAGGAACTTTTATCAACATCATCATCATCATTTGAGCATTTATTTCGACTGCATCTTCAGCTGTAATGCGTCGGAGCGCGGCGTCCGCTGTAATGAGCACGGGCATTCATGTTCTAATATGATTTGGCAAAGTTTTACGGCCGGTCGCCTGCCTAACTTCAACCCTGTTTATACATAGTAGATACATAATTTATGTATCTATTATATTTGAATGGCGTAGCGGCAGCCACTCAGGTCAATGCTAAGCCGACTATGTTATTTTTTTTTTTTTTTTTATTTCTTTATTTCTATCTCATATTATTTTCCGTGAACGTGAAAGTGTTCGTCTTAACGTATCGGGTCGAATGTCCACGAAAGTGTTCGTTACGTTAAATATTAACACATGAGATATTCAACAACAACAACAGTAAATATAACGAACAGTTATTGCAATTGCTTTGTTGGGATCCACTTATTTGCCGATTTTTATTCTTTATTCGTTTTGATATTAAATTATGTAGAATGTTGTGTACTTACGTCTTTGCTGTCGTCCTTCCAACTTTCGTAAGAATAGGGAATTAAAGCACCGTTGCAGTCAAGAAAGGACATCGTTAGGATTGACCCTTTTAACCTAAATAATGGACCTCCTGAAAAAAAAATATATTACTATAGCTACCAAAGAAAGAGAAAATGTGACAATAACTTAAATGTTTCTGTATTATCTAAGTAATAAGAGCCCGGTGACATTAGGTTATATTATACAGACAGTACAGTCACGATAAGAAGCCACTTTTGACGTTTCTCAATACGCGTTATTTACGTAGTGAGATTTTATTTCACGTCTCATTCATTTAAAAACCCATTCAATACTTACTATACAAATCGTTCTAATGCATTAATCGCATCAAAAACAGTTTTTTAAACATATCACTGCCGATCTATACTAAAAACAAGTGCCGAAACTGGCATTTTATAGCACCCATACTATACTGTTATTAGATTAAAGCAAAATTTAGTCGTTCCAGGAGCACTGCAAGTATTCCTAATGTCAGATCCACGATGAAGACGTAGCTTGCTTTTTAAAATGGCGAATCGGTAAACCCACGCCACTCATACAGGACAAGACAGGGATGTGACTGTACGTGGCTTCATAAACTTAAACCATTCCATGATGTGATGGCACTCTAGACCTTGCGTTGGTAGATGTTCGGTCTCGTTCAACCTCAAACAAAACGTAAATAATCACCACTAGTGGAGACGACGACAGGCTGCGTGTGCCGCAGGTCGGCTTCGGGCAGGCTGATCATCATGGTGAGCACGGAGCCCAGCGTCGTCCCGATCCAAAGCGTGGGCAGCAGCGTCGTCGGATCTGAAGCGGCACCACACTTGTTATATATCATATGTCAACAAATAGTATAGAGAGAAAATGTAGTCAAACCTACATTAAAAATAGATCAAAAATTAAAAGGAGCGGACATTTGAAACACTATAGTGACATGAGCTTTAGTTTTTTTTTACCCTGGGGTTATAAAAATTCTGTGAGATAGTCACCGAGAACGCGCGCGTGGAGATACGGGCAAAAATTATTGTTAAACGCTACGAAGTTAAACGCACAAAAAGTTTAAAATCTACATCTCCAAATCTTTATTAGTATTTCCGAACTCATGATGATGTTACTTATGATCCTACAGGCAGTATTATTCGTTTATTCGGTACGGCTTGGAAAGCAAATCTACCTCAAAATTTTGCTAAAAGTTTTTGGTAAAAGCTATACTCAAAAACTATGAATCACAGAGTCAAATGGTAGGTAGTTTTGTTTATTTTATAATTAGCTCACTAAAAGATCCTTAGATTAGATTTTTTTAAACTGGAAAAGTTAAAAAAAAACATAATTTAAGATTTTTATAAATAAATCTTTATTAGCCGAAATAATCTAAGTGTAATTATATTTACTGGTTAAAAACATATTCCCAAAGGCAAAATAGCCTTAATAATTCCTTTTATGAAGCTTAAAAGGAATTATTTCTGAAGTTACCTACATATAAACCTTAGGACACTACTACATGCCAGTTTGCCAAATCCTCCTCATCCAAGCGTTTCCCGGTTAATCTTCAGTCACGGGCGTCGGACCCTGGGGCCGGCTATTATGACAACATTTATTTGTGTTGTAATGTCTCCCTACTCAGTATAACAAAATCAGACTCACCAGACTTCTTGGTATAGCTGTCGGCGAAGGCCAGGCACTGCACGCCCTCCTGCGAGATGTTCTCGAGGCTGGACATGCTGCTGCTCCGCGAGCGCGAGAACGAGCTGTCCAGCTTGTCTACCCGGCCGGTGGCACACAACACAACCAGGTTACTCTCTCCGCCGCACTCCAAACCTCCACCGGGCCGAGACGCCCGGTCGAGGTTTGGCCGACTCGCTGTTGGTTGCTCGAACTTCACT
The DNA here is from genome assembly GCA_947532085.1 of Elegia similella. NCBI lineage: Eukaryota > Metazoa > Arthropoda > Insecta > Lepidoptera > Pyralidae > Elegia > Elegia similella. The sequence goes on from OX383936.1 coordinate 629,234, forward strand.
TTAAATATTTGACAGCAAAGCTGGCTGGTGTTAAATTACGATACTAAGAATATGCTAGATCTTAGAAAATCGGAATTTCTTGAACTTTCGTTATTACCACAGGTTTTTACGTGTTTTTCTCTGTGTGCCTCAGGCACCAAACCAAAATACACATACTTTGTAGGTACATATATTCTATGTCTTATTGGAGAAACACAAATTGATCGTACAAATTTAAATGTTACCTAGCCACATTTCCCTTTTTCCTAAGAGCTAGATTGTAAGTGTCAATATAACTGGCCTTTACAAACTGTAAGTATACATACGATATTTCGAGCCACCAACAGAGAAGACATCTAAATAGTACAGTTGCAGGCTAAGCTAGCGTTAGCTCGAACTCGTGTTGGTGCTGTGAATTTAGCTGAAACCACCATTCTGGTGCGACAGACAGTTGAGGTGCCAAAACAGTCGGGATAGGGCATGCGTAAGAGAGCCGGCAGCGGCAGCCCGTCCAATGTCAGCTATTTACACAACGTCCTTCACTACGGTCGTGTCCCGGTTGGTTGACAGATGGTCGAGTGTCTTGACTTGTAAAGTGTGACAGTGTTGGGAAAAGCCTCATTTCCGCGTAACGCAAAAGCGAGATTCTTGATGCTTGTACTTACTCGGAAGTCTGTATAATCTTTTCTGATCGTGTGGTCGAGGCAGCATAACATATACAGATCCATAAAGTTAGAAAGATATATTATGGATCGACGCATCACAAAGACTAGTTATTATACTTTACATTTTATTGTTCTTGAATATGAAGTTGTAAGAATATACCCATTTAATAAGAAGTTGTTTGACAAGGACATACATTTGGTGCTGTCTTTCGAAACGATGAGGCGTTGTGGCTTTCGTCAGATGAGGAAGTGTTCAAACTGGGTAAATGAGGCCGACACATGAAGCTGACTCTAATTACAGGTGTAACAACGACCAACACAGTCAACACACCGATCACTAGCACTTTTGTAAAGTTATCTTAAAATTAGCACACGGATAAACAGCTCTACGGAATGAGGCGACATGAGGGGTGAGATGAAACAGCAAACAAGGAGATGACATGGAAATGGAAACCGGTCAACGGTCGCAAGCTGGCCCCGTTGCAGCTAACACGAAGCATTCCCCTCTAGGTGTCCTATCGAAGCTCTATGTGATCCCACTCTAAGTTAACTCGCTATTTCTATTCAAGCAGTAAGGGCGCTATCTATAAAGTTAGAAGAGGGTCACGGGGTACGTGTAGGTTCCGCCTTCTCCTACTGGTCAGTTAATTACAGCGTTTAATTATATTGTACATCCACTCGGTTCAGTAGTTAGGACGTGAAAGCGTATAAGCAACGAACGTGTGTGCGTGAAAGCGACACTTAAATTTATCATATTAAGTTAGGATACCTAAAATGTTATTGTATATAGGTAAATATCAAAATAGCTTTCGATACCAAACCATTCTATTATTTTGAACCCTTGTTTACACAGTTAATATTATTTTAGTGTACCTGTCATAATTTGACACCCAACACAAGATATATTAGTAGGACAATATTGCGCTCTCTAATTAGCCTAAATAAAGTAATACAGAATTCCCAATAAACAACTACTGATCTTTTAAAACTATAATATCTCACCTCATTCATAAAAAAATAACACAATAATTTTAGTTAATATGTCCTGCCCTTATCTTCCTTTCTAGAGTTTGTCATTGAAGGATCGAAACGAGACATACTTATTTAAATTGGAAGTTATGATAAGTATAGGATGCATTTGTAATGTTCTTAAGAACAAGACCATGAAAGTTTGCTATGTTTATACGCAGTGTACAATTATCAATGAGTACGATGTGTTTTCTTATATCTACACAAGAAATGTTACGTAATATGGAGTAGAAGGAAGCATCCGTAGAGCGGTTGCCGGTCGCGGACGGTAGGCTTGAGAGTCGGGTGCGGACGGACCGCAACGCGTGGCGGGTGGGGGCGGGTCAGGTTGGCGGACGTGCTACGTGGCGAGGCGGTGCAGCATGCAGCTAGTGCGATTAGTATAGGAGAGTACCGTAAGCATACATAGACATAATGACAGCCGAATATAGAGGCAGCCAAAAACGAGCCATATAAACTTTTTGCTTTGTGGTCGCGCTAGAAAAAGAAACATAACATCATGTACTCAACAGCGTTAACATTAAAAGTAAGATGGAATCGAGAGGATTATCGTCAAAGTCGAGAGCCGCGGGAGGCGCCGCTCTCGCAGAGCCAGCAACAGCAGCGCGGTATATCATGGAAAGCCTATGTAATGCACATATAACATACAGTAGAGTCCGTTCATCGCAACACTCAATATGCGTACACTATAATAGATTGTTTTGAGTAGTAAGTCACCTTTTTTGTTAAATCTAAGAGTCATGCCAGTCGAGACCTTGCAGAGTGCGGACGAGTGTCGTGTGAGAAACATGGCAAGACAGTCACAGCCACAATTTCCAATCTAACGAATACGAAACAACTACGGTGGAGTAGGCCGAGGCCCGTGAGCTAGCTACCGAAAGAAACGATATAAAGAAACAAAGGAATGTAATTAAAAGTAAAATTCAATGCAATGTTTCGAATACCATTGGGTTGCATAATGTGTAAGTACTCCATAGATGCGAGAGTCTGCGGAATAGTTGGTTCTGTACCGACAAATAAACCACAACATGTTACAAGCATGATCATCAGGACACAGGCGCGGGCGAGCGCGCGGCGCTTTGATCCTGGCCACAGTCGCTGCAACCAATTCTCAAAGTGAATATTTTCAACTACAATAATTCAAGTTTCGAAAAGTTAGTGCAATGATATTTTTCTTGAAACACTACTAATTGGTAATAAGATTTCACAAAAAGAGAAATTACGTCAGTAATTTACCTAAAACTTAAGTTTAGAGCCGCTTCCACAGCATAAGTGCAGAAAAAGCAACAACGAACTTCACTGCTGCAAATACCAAAGGACGTTAACTTAGAATTTAAGAAAACATCTAAGGTAACCCTTAAAAATACAAAAATGGTTGCAACGCCTTTGACCCGAATGCCGCGCGGCGGGCGCGAGGACACGCACAGTCATCGTACACCATTAACGTGAGGTCTCATACTAGAAGTCGATGAGGAACACAAAGGAAACACTACTCAGTATGAACAACTAGAAATTAAAGTAACCAATTTAGGTGTGGTATATTCCAATGATTACCTATTAAATGATTCCGATCTGAAATTGGAAATTTTTCAAATAAATGATAAGATTTCTCAATTCAAGGCATGCTTCGCAGCAGGTGATGGGAAGACTGATGAGGTGTGCTCACAATTTAGTTTTATGGAATATTGATTCAATTTTAATGCCAATTTTAGAAGTATATTAATGATAATTTACTATGTTTAATTTGGCAGTCCAATGCCAACATGTTGAAAATAGTTGTGAATTTGAAGATCCCGAGTGGCTTTGTTTGCTTATGATGAAAAAAGATTTACTTGGTAAGCTCTAAAATTACATGCCTAATCGACTTTGAACCAGTAGATCTCCCAACTCACAATTTTTCATATTATAAAATTTATGAAGTACATCTGATATTAGTATGAAGGAAGTAAGTCAGTGAGTGTGGAAAACGAACAAAAAAATGTAATCAAAAGTAACTGATAGAAAGAATAGAACAGAATCTGATGAGTCCGATCGGTATGACATCATACCGGCCGGCGAACGGAGCGCAAACAAACCGAACAACTAAAAACAAAATCGAAGAAGAAATTGCGACTGCGTCAGAACGGAAGAAACGAGGGACTTCGAATAAGGTGACTGTACTACCAAAACTGCAATACTGTCGCGTCGTCAGCAAGGAGTGCGGCGCGGGCGCGTACACGTCGGAGGCGGTGGACAGGCACTTGTGCAGTTTGCGGGTACCTTGCGAGCGCGAGCGGCGCACGGCCCGCGCCGCGCCGCCCGCCGCCGCGCCGCCGCTCGGCGCCGCCGCGCCGCCGCCACACGCCGCGCCCGCGCCCGCCGCCGCGGGGAAACCCGGCCCGTTCATCTACAACACAACAGCTGCGTCGCCCCACCGCACCACCGCCCCGCCGGCCGCGAGTCAGCGAGGCGCGAGGTCCTAACGTTTCGCTTTTCAAAACATCGAAATTTTTATTTCCTTCCCGGTCCGTAATCCATTTGTTTTTGCCAAATAAAATTTGATTTATTACAAAATAAAAAGTAACCGATTGGAATTTTTTTTTACTTTTTTTCTGAAGTGCCCTTGAATGTTAGAAACGTCCCACAAAAGCAGTTAGCACCCTAAGCTCGCATCTGCCACCACCGAAAGGGTCAGCACGGATCCAGACACGGACTTCCCGACGACCCTAGCCCTGTTAGTATCGAGTGATCTCTGTGCCAGTTGCGTTAGTGACTCGGCCGAGGCCTGTGTGACAGCGACGCCGTCGAATTCATACCTATCCGCCGCGGGGGCTTCACTGCTACCGCACCGGCTTCGCGAGCGGAGTCGCACGGCGGACACAAGCGCGCTACTAACTCCCCTGGGAAAGTGGAAGGGGTATCAGCGCCGCGTTGATGTTCTGACTGAGGTGAAGCTACCAAGCAGTGCAGCTATTTAACCGACTACGTAGCCGAACTAGCAGTAACAGTTCTCAAACGGACATCGACAACACAGAGATCACCTACGTTACTTGCAATAGGTTACAATTGTTCAATTACCGAGGAAGTCTGCGAATAGATATTTAAGGCAGTTAGAGTCTTCGTCGGACGAGTCCTTGTCCTTGGGAATAGAAAACAAACACGTGAGTGCCTCATTCGTGTGCACGCCGCACCATCATTGCTACACTGTACACACTCTCGGTAAACGTATACGACTCTAATACTTATATAATAACAACATTATAATATAAAATACAATAAATTAAAATAAATAAGCCAAATATCACAAGAAGCATAAAGCACGTAAAAAAGAAGTATCGTCCACTCGCTCTCTTAAAAATATTAAATCTAAGGTTTAAAGTTGTTGTTAGGGGATCGGACGCTCGGCGTTAGTTTAGAGTTTATTTAACAATCATAATTAGTTAGTACACACCACACTGTAATGAATAAAATCTAACTACCATCACCTCTACCCAGCTAAAGATCTATCCGAAACGGGGCTACGGTACGAGAGAACCATAAAACGCCAAACCATTACCATTCCAATCGAGAATCGATCGAACAACTAAGACTATACAGCGAGTACCGCACTAGTGCTAGCGAGCGATGCCGTGGCGATGTCGTGATGGTGAGGGCCTCTACTTACTGAAGCGGCGCATCAGCGAGCCGGCAAAGGAGGCCGCGGGCTGCGGCCGCCGGCGCTCGGGCCGCAGCTTTATGTTGGGCACGGACAGCAGGCGCTGGTCGCGGCGCTCAGCCGGCTCGGGTGCGGGGCGGGGGCGCCGCGGGGGGCGCGCCGGCGCCTCCTCGTCCGCGGGGCCCAGCGGCAGCGAGTCCGGCCGCGCCGGGCCCTCGTCCGCGTCCTGCCAGCGCTCCTGCAGCTCGCGGTGCATGCGGTCGTAGGCGTCGCCCGCGCGCCTCTCCTGCAGCTCGCGGTGCATGCGCTCGAACACGTCCGAGCATACGCGCAGCGGCGACGCCGGCTCGCCCTCCTCCCCGCGCGCCTCCTCGCTGTCGGGGGACTCGGCCGCCGGCGAGCCATGCTCCGCCGGCGAGCAGTAAAACTGCGAGGCTCCCTTGTCGGGCTCATCATTGTTACTCTCTGGCGCGGCGAAGGCGGCCTTGAACTTCATGTCTACTCTAGAGAGCTGTCGCTTCAGGTTAAACGTCTTCCACGAGGTGGACTTGCGGCGGGCGTCGGGCTTGGGTCGGTCGTCGGCGGGCTGGTCGTCTTGTGCGGGCGAGGGCGCCGGCGCGGGCTCCGCGGGGGCTGCGGGGCTCGCGGGGGAGGGCCGGGGGGCGCCCTCCTCCAGCTTGGGAGGGGGGGAGGGTAAAACATCAGGTGTGGGTAAAGGTCGCGCGACCACTGAAACTGACATGACTCGTGCGGGCTATGGTGTGCGTGAGACATTGGGACATGGCGCTAGTCGCTCGCTAGGTGTACTCGCGTGAACATGTCCGAATGTGACGTCACTAGCGTCGTGCGCCGAGCGTCGCCGCGGCCGGAGCCCGGGGTGCTGGCGGTACCTCTATACACAATGCACGAGTAGTAGCGAAGACAGGCGGAGAGTAAAGAATGTCTAACAATGCCATGCCAGATGTGACTAGCCGGGTCGGCGCTACCTCTACGAAACTATAAACTTTTAAATAATTCAAAGTAACTAAAGTACCGGGCGGGCGCCCGGCAGCCCGAGCAACTCAGGATAACAAACCAAATAGCAAATCATAAATAACGTGAAATTAAAGTAATCTACGAGCCCCGGAGACGGAGCTTGGCGTCGTCTTTGAACTCGAAATATCCATCATTTACCGAGCTTCGTTGCTTAGTCAGAGTAAGACGATCCAACGAGATCTGTATTCGCTGGATTGTCTTACCGGAGTGTAGTCTGCAGCAATCGCCGCGGTGTTCATGAGTTTCATAAAGTCGTAGTTACGTTTTCATTGAAGGTGTTTATTCTTGACATTCTTCATTGTAGTGTTACAATAAAAATCTAAGACATTTATCGAATAAAATGTATTTTGTAAAAGCATTATACTAAATATATAGCATACATACTAAAATAAAAAGTAAAGTAGTAAGTACAGCGGAAAGGGAGAAAGAAAAAAATAGAAAACGTAACTACGAATATACGGAACTGTTACCTGCGCTTTAGGACTTTCCTAGCAAGGTATTCAACTAGCCTTCACCTGTTCTCTCCAAAAGTGTTACAAACCAAGGTAGAAAATATCTTTGTATGATGTAATTATATATGAACGCATAAAATGGCGTTTTCCCGACATGTTCCGATATGTTTACTAAAACAAAATCGACGGGTCTGCTGAGTTGCAATTCTCGGATAATATATGGCAATTACAACCACTTATCAACTAGGCTTGTTTCCTAAAAAATACCATTTAAATTAATCCGTCTTATACATTACCGAAAAATATTAGATACGTATTGTTTTCCATCAAATTAAAGATTATAAAGATAAACCGCATCAAAGTTTAGGAGTTGGGGCTCATGACGCAACAGGCTGATAAAAAGTGTAACGGTCAGTGACGTCACGCCGTCACGCGGAACTTTAACGGGGTATATATTATCAATTTTTGTTTGAATGACAAAAGACAAAATACGTGTTCAATATTTTTCAATAATCTACCAGATGGACTAATTATTTTAAAAAGGATAATTTAAGAAAACATGCCCACTGTCGTGTAACAAGTTTAAATAGAACCCGACGTCCCATTCACATTGACATTCTCAGGTCATCGTGAAACAAAGAGTCGCCGTGATCGGTAACACTGGGGCTGTTCCTTGTTGTGTAGGTGGGGGGCGGGCGTACCTGGTCGAGGCTGGGCGAGCGCTGGCGGTCGTGGGGCCGGCGCGCGTCGGGCGCGTGGTACAGCGCCGCGGCCGGCAGCGCGCACACCACCACCCGCCGCGACACGTCCACCACCACCACGCCGCGCTCGCCGCCCCACGCCATGCTGCGGGCACACGGACCGACGTAAGGCACCAAACACATGAGCAGCACTTCGACCGAGTCGACCAGTCACCTGAGTCGCCTTACACTTACACTACTGCAGCACTTTGCTGTCGACCACTCAACTGCAAGCTGTCGACAGACGCTACTGCAGTCGTCGACAACGTAAACTGCTGTCAGCACTGTTCGGCAGCAGAATTCGATATGTCGACGGCTGCAGCCCACTAATGCCGGCAGATTGTTTTCAGTCATTGGTGAACTGCAGCCGTCGACATATCGAATTCTGCTGCCGAACAGTGCTGACAGCAGTTTACGTTGTCGACGACTGCAGTAGCGTCTGTCGACAGCTGCAGTTTGCTCTGTCGACAATTTGCAGTTGGGTGGTCGACAGCAAAGTGCTGTTCGTCTGTTTGGTGCCTAAGTCTTCTCAATATCTTGCAAGATTCATTATTTGTGATAATAGAATAAATTACAGTTTTTGACGTGATAACGTCTTATAAATCGATGAATGCGCGCTTCACGCACGAAAATGTGTTACATTTCGTGTAAAAACGAGAGCTTGGAACAAGCGATTGAGAGGCATCCGCCTAAGCGTTCGGCTTGTGACGCATCTATTTATCTTCCACCGTTACTACATAAAATGATTGTCTGTAATTTCACATAATAAGAACACCAAAGTGAGGTTTTATCTGTATAATTTAGTATAATTTGTATATTGAAGTAGCTGTTGCCATTGAATTTGCACAGTTTATATTTTTATTAAAACTTTAGTTTTTTTCATTTAGTTAGTCTCTGCTGGGCGCAGATCGTCATGCATATTATTTACGGCTTTTCGTATACTGTGAAATAGTCCTATAAAGAATAAAAGTAAAGGAATATACAAGGTGTCTTATCTAGACGAGTCAATGGGAAGATTTTTCGAAAGCTGTAAAGGGAACCTTGACACCGATTTTGGGAAAAAGAACGGTCGTTGACCCATCGCGATGAGGCACCTGTATGTGTCAAGGAATGTAAGCGGTACTGACAGGCCGTAGGAGGAGTTGATGGTGAGCGCGGCCACGGCGTGCGGCGCGCCGAGCTGCAGCGCCACCAGCGCGGGCTGGAACCCCGCGGGCCGGCGCGCGCCGCCCGTGCCCGCCGCGCCGCGCACGCGCAGCGCGCTGCCCGTCGCCGACCCCGACCACACGCCCGACTGCAACCACGACACCACCCCAATAACAAACTACTCAAAAGTTCATCGCTCAATAACAAACTACTAAAAAGTTTAACATTCTCAATAACAAACTACTAACAAGTTTATGATTCTCAATAACAAACTACTAAAAAGTTTATCACTCTCAATATCAAACTACTAAAAAGTTTATCACTCTCAATAACAAACTACTAAAAAGTTCTTTTCTCGTCATCAAAGATCAGTATTCCAGTGCATATTTACCTAAAGTTGATTTTAGGCTTACATATTATGGCAGCAGCTCTGCCCCCGTTGTAGTAATTACAGTAAGTCAACTTACTGTAATTATGTTTTTTTCGCTCTATCGTGATCAGCAGATCAAGACCCCACATATGTCTCTTTGACACTTTTTTATAGTCCCAATATTAACAAAGATACGACTAGAATAATCACAGTAAGTATCTGAAAATTTCAACCGACCCCAGAAATGAATGCAGCAAGTTTGCTTACTTTGTTGAAAAATATAAAAAATATAGCATAATGGGATAGATATTTAAGGTAACTTAGCTGACCATAAATTACGTTATTGAATCGTAGTATTTTTGGTAAACTTGTTCAAAGTAAATACAATTACACTACTTATAACTTGTGATCAGTATAAAATAAATCAGGGATTTGTAAACATAATTCAAGTATGTGAGTGAACACACATCCTTACTGTAAGTATGGTAATAAAAACTTGGACATTGAAGATTACATTTTTAACTTTTATCATAATAAGTCTACTAACCTCAAGTATATTTAATATCGAACGCATATGAAATTATGTTTTATTAATCTAGCTTACAGTAAAGCTCATACTTACTGTAAATATAATAGCGTTTTAGGCGACACGGGGTGGCGAACAATACTTAATTCATAAACAGAATTACACCACAACTCGGTTTAAATAAAAATCAGTTGAAATTAGTGCTAATGAAACTAGTACTAAATATTCTGTAGATCTCCAAAAGGTGATAATGCTCCCCAGAGTGGAACAATTTAAAGCGGGGATTTTTTTGCAGTAGAATTATAGCTTTTAATGAGAGTTTTGTTCCACTCGGCAAAACTTCAATAAACTATTCAATCGCAGTTTTGTGGATTTAAACTGTATCAAGAAGAAGCACGCAGGACATCCTCTCAGCGTATAGAGCATTTTTTGTTGCACAAATGTGTTGTTTTGTTGGGCTGATAACTTATCGGCCCAAAATATGAACTGGAGTTTATTGTCTTTTTTGGTTTATATAATAAACAGTAACCTCATTGATGAAATTTTATGAGCCTGATCATACTTTTATGTCCACTGGCCAATTCCATCAACAAGTTGAGAAGAAATTAAAAAATACTAAAGTCTATGATTTTGATGACTTCGTAGCTCGGGTCAAAAGCGCTAATTCCAATAAAACAATCGTTAAAGAAATGAACGTTACTGATTTCTACGAGTACAATGAATGTGTTGCGATCAACACAAAATTCGCAACTCGTCACCACAAATTTACTTAAAAGAAATCACACATATCAAAGCGGAAAGAGGCAAGTTTTACCTGCTATTTAAAAATAACCTAAATGATGAAAATTTTAATACATTAGATTTTCTACAACATGAAATCATTAAGAATAAAACTTTTCCGGAACCTAGACCTAAGACAACTTAAGGGGCATTACAGAACAAAAGAAGATAGAAGTAGTAGACAAACTGGTTCCATTGATGCCAGAAAATAGACGAACGTTTTGGTTTAACTTACCGACTTCCAACAACTTTTGTTTTAAATAATATCTTATCCTCTCCAGTGTTTTGCAATATTATATTTTGTGTTTTCTATAACGACTTAGGTAGGTACTTTAGTCTATAATTTAATACTTTTCGTTGTTCTGAACAGACTTTACATATATAACGTTATTCTAAGTTAATAGTCTATTTCATTATATTTTTTTCTTTGTAAGCAGTTATGACGACATACTTAAGTATAGGGTCCATATTCGAATGCATAAAATTAAATTGCACATATTAATGTTGCATAAATTTTTTGGAATTATCATCATTTCGCATAAAGATAATTACGAATAAATTTATTGGCATAACTTATTTAAGCACTATGAATTTTATCATAACAATATATTATAATAGTAAATATTTGCATTAATTAATTTACTATAATGGCAACTAATCATAATTTTTTTTTGGCATTGAAACTTAAGACAAATATTACAAAGCATAAAATGTACCAGGCAAAAATTAAACCAATATGGTACTTTCGAAAGATTATCGTAATTTTGTAGTAAGGAATATATACATACATATTGCATCTGATAATTACATTTTGTGTGTGTCTTGTATGGATTATGTTGCGCGGCTTGGGGTGGCCCAAGGGCCACCCCGCCGCAACCTAAACCTATCTATAACGCTCTGTCACAATACTTTTTTGTCGCAAAAATATATTAATCTTGTTACTTTTTGTGAGTAGGTGTATATGTTGTGCGGCTTGGGGTGGCCCAAGGGCCACCCCGCCGCAACCTAAACCTATCTATAACGCTCTGTCACAATACTTTTTTGTCGCAAAAATATATTAATCTTGTTACTTTTTGTGAGCAGGTGTATATGTTGTGCGGCTTGGGGTGGCCCAAGGGCCACCCCGCCGCAACCTAAACCTATCTATAGCGCTCTGTCACAAGATTTTTATTTGTCTTTCTTTGTTTTGACAGCTGAAATAGCGGCTTGGTTCAGCAGGTACTATATTTTTTATTTATATTAAAATTAATAATGTTACGTGGTTAGGGTTCAGGATTTGGAGTAAAATACCAAACTCTTCAGAGGGAATTTATTCACTACGGAATCCCAACACTGACTGGTCTTCCAACACGTCGAATATCCAAAACGCAAAGCACTCGTAGTCCTGGTCCGTTGCTGTGGTCGCAGAAATTATCACTTATCAGTCGCACACAAATCACTCGTATTAGTATCGCTCACTAAGAACACTCGCGGTCAACTGATTAACGATCACTCCGGGCTCTTCTCGGACTCGGCTTTCGCCGGGTCGGGGATGCCGGTCAGGACTGTGTCCTCTTCGGCGGATGCTGCCGCCGCCTGCGATTACAGGCGGGTCACAATGCTGTGGCCGTGGCGGCCACGTCGGGCTTCGATGTTGTCACTGGGGTGCTTGTGCAGGCGCCGCACTTGAAGCGGCACCTTGGTCGACGGGCTGTGCTAAGATGGCTGCTCTGGGCGAGGGCTTGTATCTTCCATCGGGTGGGCGGGCGTGTAGGGGCGCGATCCCTCTGAGGTGAGGGTGCGCCGACGCGTCCGCCTTGGAGTACATTGTCCTCGCCAGTCGGGAGATGAAGGCGTCCAGGCCTTCCCATTTCAGGTCCCGCTGAATGACGTCGTTCCTCACGTAGCGTGGGGCCCCCGTCACTGCTCGGAGACTAAGGTTTTCTTGGGCCCGTAGACGACGTCGGTTCGTCTCCGAGCAGTATGCATACCATGCAGGGGCCGCGTACGTGAGGCGGGATCGTACATAAGTTTTGTAGATCCCGAGCTTCGTTCTCAGCGGGAGGCGGGAGGAGAGCACTGGGCGCAGCTTCCCCCGGGCCATCTTAGCGCTAGATATGGCCGCGTCGACTTGGTGCTTCATGGTGAGGCGCCTGTCTATTTTCACCCCGAGGTAGGTGACATGTGGCTGCCACGGCACTTTTTCCCCGAGGAGCGTTAACGGCGGCGGGAGTATGCCGGCGTTCCCCGCCAGCAGGGCTTGCGTCTTCTTGGCATTGACCGACAACCTCCATTTAGAGAGCCAGTCAGGCAAGGCATCGAGTGCGTGTTGGACCTTCTTGGCGGCGTGCTTCGCGTTCATTGACTTCGCGAAGTACGCCGCATCGTCGGCAAACAATGCCAACTCGGCCTGACCGGCTACGGGGATGTCGTCGGTGTACCACGCGTAGCAGGCTGGGGAAAGGCAGCTGCCCTGTGGGACGCCCGCCCTCACCGGGCGCTCCGACGAAAGGGCGTCCTCGACCGCCACCTTGAATTTCCGCTCCTCGAGGAATGAGGACACAATCCTGACGAGCCTCTTCGGGGCTGGGGACTCCGACAGTTTGTGTAGCAGCCCCTCATGCCACACCCTGTCGAAGGCCTTCTCGTTATCGAGGAGCACGACAGCCACGTGCTCCTTCCGGTTGGCCGCGTCTGAGATCTTGTGAAGTAATCTTGCCACCTGGAGAGTCGTAGAGTGCTCTGGCCGGAACCCGAACTGCTCCGCACGCGGTGGGATGTGCGGGAGCAGCAGGCCGAGCAGCAGCTTCTCGAACACCTTCGAGAGCGCGCTCAGTAGGGTGATGGGCCGATAACTTTCGGGGAGGCGCAGGTTTTTGCCCGGCTTCGGCAGCATTATGACCCGCCCGGTCTTCCACTCTGTCGGGTAGTGGCCCGAGCGCAGTATGCCGTTGAAGAGGCGCGTCACCGCCGAGATGAATACCGGCGGTAGGTGACGGAGCGCCTCGTTAGTGACGTTGTCTGCGCCCGGGGCTTTCCTTGGCTTTAGACGGCGGATCTGGCGCAGGACTTGGCCGGGCGTGAAGAAAACGGCGTCCTCCTCGGCCGGTATCGGCCCTGCGAGATAGTCCCGAAGGTGTTCGGTCACCCCTTGGTGGTGCTCCCTGTCGGCGATCGGGTTCGGCGAAAATTGACTCTCCAGGTGGTCGGCGAAGATCTCAGCGCGGTCCTCCGCGCGGTAGCGCGGGAGGCCATCCGCTGCCAGCAACGGCCGCACGGGTTGGGGCTCCCCGGACAGCCGGCGGCATAGGCGATGAACGGAGGGGATGTCATCGCCCACTGAGAGCAGATGGCTCTCCCACGAACGGGCTGCGTGCTCCTCGAGGCGGTCCTTTATAGTCTCCACCAGCTTGTTCAGGCGAGCTTTCGTGTCCGGGCAGCGGGTGGCTTGCCACTGCCTCCGTGTCCTCCTCTTGTCGTCCAGCAGGCGATTGATGTCAGCCGGGAGCGGCTCAGGCTTTGAGCCCGCCGGCACTTCGCGCGTGGACGCTTCGAGGGCTCTCTGGACGCAGCGGGTAATAGCGCCCGCCGCCTGCTCTACCTCTTCGCCGGTGGAGACTTTTTGGAATAGAATTTCGGCCTTTCCTGCTTCTAATTGGGACTGAAATTTGTCCCAATTGATTTTGGTATTTTTCCTGGGCAGCGAGACTCGTGTGGGTTGCTCCTTGAGGACGAGAAGAACCGGTCTGTGGTCCGACGGCAAATCCGGGAAAACCGTAAGGGTTGGCGGTGTCCGTAGGCCCCTATAGGCCACGAGGTCGATGACGTCGCCGGCACTCGTCTTGTGGTTGTAGTGGGTCGGCTCGTCCGGGCCCACTACATCGTACTCGTGGCATATAGCGTCCGCGAGTATCCGTCGTCCCCGCGGGCAGTCCTTGGTGGAGTTCCAGTACATGTTCTTGGCGTTAAAGTCGCCGGCCACTACGGTCGGCGTGGGGTGGAGTAGTAGGCAGCGCAGCTCTAAAAGGTCCAGATACTGCGCTGGCGGCATGTATGTGGCGAATAGCCGAATCTCCCGGCCGCCGTAGTGGACCGTTACGCCCAATGCGTACATTGTCCGGAACTCCATGTGGGGTATGGCCTGGTGGACGACGTTCCTCTTCACGTACACCGCCAGTCCTCGATACGGTGTGCCGTCGGGGGCCTTCTCGTCCTTTCTGTAGCATATGTAGTTGGGGAGGGTGTAGGTTTCACCCTCCCCAAGGTGAGTCTCGCTGACCAGGAAAACATCCACGCGCTGCTCTCGGAGGAAATGGGCCACCATCTTCTTTTTCCTCCGGAGCGTTTCGGCGTTCCAGTACATTATCCTCAGAGGTGTGCTATCCATATTAGTTGGAGCTAGACACACCTCTGAGGAGCCCCGACGCCGCTAATTGGTCGGGGGTCATGGCCATCATGTTTGAAAAGGCCTCAAACAACATTGCCATTTGCGCTTGCGGCATGGGCGCGGCCGCGGCCGGCTGTGTTGAGGCCTTCTCTGGCTGGGCGGCCTGGGGAGTGGGCTGCGGGGGGGCCGGGGCGGAGCTCTCGGCCTGTGGTTTCTTCTTCTTCTTCTTCTTTTTCTTTTTAGGGAGCTCCGCTCCGCGTTCGGTCGGCGCGTTAGCGGGGGCCATCAAGGAGGCGCCCGCCGTCTCCTCCGTCTGCGTGCGGGGCGGCAGCGTTGTTCCGGCGCGTGCCGCCGGTCCTGCCCTCTTATTACGTGCCTCCTTCTTGAAGATGGGGCAGGATGTATTATTAGCAGGATGGGGGCCACCGCAGTTTGCACAGGTGGCCGGCTGGTCAATGGGGCGGTCGCAATCCGCGGCTTTGTGGGAGCCGCCGCAGCGCACGCAGGCGATCGGCCGGTGACAATTCACCGATGAATGCCTGAACAATTGGCACCGGTGGCATTGGGCGGGGCCTTGCTTGCCACGCCAGGGCTCCACCTTGACGCCGGGCATATTAAGGAGCTCCTTAACCCCGAAGATTTCGGCGCAGCCCTCGGTTCTCTTCACGAGGCAGAAGAATATACAGCCGGGGCGCTCTCCCCTGCCCCGGATGCCCTTCACTGCCTCGGTTTCGAATCCGAGCTCCGCGAGAGCTTGGCTTATCTCGACTTCCTGAGTATCAAACGGCAGTCCCCGGATGGCCACCTTCAGCTGGCGTTCGGCCGGCAGCGAGTAGCAGAACCAGCTGATGGCGGCCTCTCGCTCCAATCTGGTGAGGTAGGCCTGCACCAGCCTGTACTCGTCCTCGTCCGCAGGCGAGAACCGCACTCCCCGCCCAAAGGGTCGGGCCGAGGGTGCGCGGCCCAATTGGCGGGCCAGTTCCTTGAAGTGAACCGACCAATCGGGCAGGCGCTCGACTACGAGTGGCGGGTAGCGCCTGGTTTGCGCCTTGGCCGGTTGAGCAGCAGGCATTGGTGCAGACTGTCCTGGCGCACTTGTTGCGGAAAAGGTATTGGGCGCCCCTCCTGGGGCGGCCGGGGAAGTGCTAGCGGCGAGTTGGGAGGCCGCGGCCGCGGTGTTTGGGCCGGCTACGGCGGCGGAAGTCCTGTTTGCCGCCGATTTCGTGCTGAAAACGGCGGCTGCTGTCATGCGAGCGGGCTCAGTCGCCCCCCTCGCGTAGGCTGCATCAGTGGGCGTCGCCCTGTCGACGGCGGCGGCTGTGGGTTGCGTCCTCGATTTGGCAACGGTAGTTGTAGTTGCGGCGGTCGTGGCAGCGCCTGCAGTCACTCGCGCGAAAGAAAACGCAGGCGCGCGTGTAGTTGCCTGCATTTTTGTGGCAGGCGGCGGACGTTCGGGTCCCGCCGCAGTCCCGGGCTGCGGCGCGCGGCGCGGCTCGACCTTTGAGGAGGTCGGCGCGGGTTTCGAGACGGGCGCGCCTTCGGGGCGCGTCGCGGGGCCTTCCGGGGCCCGCGCCACCGGGGGCGCTATGAATGAGACCCGCTTCAAGCGGGGGTCGCGCTGCGGCAATGGTATGCCTGAGGGGCGAGGGGTCGGCTTCAGCGGCTCCTCCAGGTGGGTCTTTGGGTGCTCCGGCATCTCAAAGGCCTCAGACAGGTCCGTGAGTGACCCCGTCGTTGTCGAGGCCACCGGCGAGTCCTCCTCCTGTCCCATGTCCAGGGCTCGTGGTTTCTTGGGGGGTTCGTCGTCCCCCGCGGGGCTGCGCGCCCTCTTCAGCACCGTCGCTAATATCTCCCTGTGCGGCGTGTCCACCGGCGGCAGGGTGATGATGCCGCGACGTGCGAAATCGAGCGCGGTGGCGTCTTCTAAGGTCGGTTCGGTGCCTCCGAGCTCATTCCGTTGGAGGCGAAGATACATCGCCATCCAACGAATGAGCCCCGAGGAAAAGGCTCCAGATTCGGCTACTCTGGCCAGCATGGCCAGGTCGCGGTCATGCCAGCCTCTCGGCGAGAGGCGGGCAGTGGGCAGCGTAGACGCTGCGGCTGGCGTGGCGACGCAAGGGGTCGCGTAGGCCGTGATATCGGGCGAGGTGGGCCGGGAAGGGCCCGGCCCAGGCTCGTCCTCCTCGTGGATGGGCTCCATTCCGGAGCCCGACGACGCGCAGGTGGGGAGTCGCCCTACGCAGCCACACGGACCGCTAGGCCGTCTACCCAACACTCCTTTCGTCGGTGAGACCCGCTGGTGGGAGGCCGACTACTAAGAGTGCGCAGGAAAAACGGACCCAACGACCCGGGCAAAGTGTTTACAGGTAGGACTATCCCCGCCGACGCTGTAACAGCGCTGGGTGCCGATCGGCAGTGCTCCACAATTGGAGCGCGACGATGCAGCGAAAGTAGACACTTGTAAGGGCTCGTACGTACTGAGTAGGCTAACTAACAATCCTGATTAACGATCGCCACGTTCGCTCCCTTATATACTGACTAATGGGTCTCTAGAAAGTTCCATATACTTCCGGTCCCGACGGCCGATAACTAAAACATTCCAGAATATTCGAGTATGTGTATGAGCGGGATAGAATACATATGTGTGAGCAGGATGGAAGATGTATGAGCGCGACAGACGATGTTCGGAAAAGTTCTAGACTATTCTGTTCTGGGAGCTTCGCGACACTGCCCCCTTCTTAGAGACGCTCGTCCCGAGCGTCACTGTTGCTGCCATGATAACGTGCTAAACGGTCCACATGCACCACTTTGAATGTTCCTCTTGGTTGTCGTTGAATGCGATATGTCACATCGTTCATGCGGGTGATCACCTTATATGGCCCTTCCCATTTCGTCTGCAGCTTTGGAGATTTTCCTTTGCGGCGTATTGGGTTGTGAAGCCACACTAAAGCACCTTCTTCATAGCCACTCGTATTTGCTCTTCGGTCGTATCTAGTTTTCATGTTCTCACTTGCTTGCAGCCCGTTTTCCCGAACTAAGTCATATACATTTCGCATTCTTTCCCGGAGATCCGAGACAATCTGTCACAGTGTGAGAAGCTTCTGGTGGTCTTCCCGTTAGCAAATCTACCGGTAACCGAAGTTCTCTACCAAAATTTATAAAAGCTGGGGTCACCCTTGTGCTTTCGTGTTCTGAAGTCCGGTAAGCTAGGAGAAATAGCGGTATGTACTTGTCCCAGTCTCTTTGATGGTTATCAACCAGTTTCGCCAAATGCCTCTCCAGCGTCTGGTTAAAGCGTTCCACCATGCCATCTGACTGAGGATGATACGGCGTGGTTCTTGTTTTGTGCATTCCTAAAATCTTACAGATTTCTTGAAATAGTTGTGATTCGAAGTTCCGTCCTTGATCGGAGTGGATTTCCAAGGGCACACCGAACCGGCATATCACTTCCTCAACTAATTTGGAGGCTACTGTTGTAGCTTCCTGGTTTGGTATGGCAAATACTTCAGGCCACTTGGTGAAGTAATCCATTACCACCATGAAGTATTTATTTCCCGACTCAGTTATAGGAAATGGTCCTGCCACATCAACTGCAATGCGTTCCCAGGGTGCACCAACGTTGTAGAGCTTGAGGTTACCGCGATTTCTTGTCGATGGCCCTTTTACAGCAGCGCATATGGTACATTTGCGACACCAATCCTCCACGTCTTCTCGACAGTTGAGCCAGTAGAACCTTTCTCGTATCTTTGTTAATGTTCTCTTGACGCCAAGATGTCCGCCGGACACCCCATCGTGGACTTCACGTAGAACGTCTTTTATTTTAGCTCTTGGAACAACTACTTGTAGGTGAAACTCTTTGCCGTTTGGTTTTTCCCATTTACGGTAAAGTATTCCGTCCTCCAAGACAAAACTGTCCCATTGAGCCCAGTAAGCTTTGGTGATTGGGCTTGTAGGTGCAACTTCTACCCATTTAGGTTTTTCTGCTCCGCGTTCCTTCCATGCAATAATAAGCCGTATGTCTTCATCATCCTCCTGAGCTTCTCTGAAGATCGCGTCATCCCATGGTCCCGGCGGACTCGTCCTTGTTAATTTCACAGCGATTTCTTTAGACTCCTGTTTGACACAATGTTTACAATCTTCTGAGCAAGGCCTTCTTGAAAGCGCGTCAGCATTTCCATGTGACTTTCCACTGCGATGTTCAGTAACAAAGTCGAACTCTTGGAGTTGTTCAATCCAACGAGCAACTTGACCTTCCGGGTTTTTAAACTGAAGCAACCACTTCAAAGCAGCATGATCAGTTCTCAGTTTAAACTTTCTGCCGATGAGATACTTGTTGAAATGTTGCAGCGTTTTAACCACAGCCAAGAGTTCTTTTCGTGTAACGCAGTAGTTCCTCTCAGGCCTTGACAAAGATTTACTGAAGTAAGCTATTACAACTTCTGCGTCACCTTGTTTCTGAGATAATACTCCACCAATAGCTGTGTTACTTGCATCTGTATCAACGATAAATTGACCATCAGTCTGTGGATATCCCAAAATTGGAGTTTTACATAAACTTTCCTTCAATTTTTGGAAAGAATTCTCGCAAGTCTCGTCCCAGAAGAAAGGTCGTTTGTCTTCTGTCAAGCGATGTAAAGGTTTAGCAACCTCTGAGAATCCTTTGACAAATCTCCTGTAGTATGAGCACAGTCCCATGAAGGCTCGCACCTCTGTCTTGTCCTTCGGGGTAGGCCACTTTTGCACTGCTTCAACTTTATCAGGATCGTTTTGTACACCCTCACTGCTAATTACGTGACCGAGGTAGTTTACTTTGTTCCTGAATAGATGACATTTCTTTGAGTTCAGTTTTAAGTTTGCTCCCCGTATCTTCCTTAGGACTTTCTCTAGATTCCGCAAATGATCATCAAAGTCTCTGCCCATGATGATGACATCATCCAAATATACTAAGCAGGCATCTCCTACTAATCCAGCTAGTACACACTCCATAAGTCGCTCAAAAGTAGCCGGCGCGTTGCATAATCCGAAGGGCATAACATTGAACTGCCATAAACCTTTGCCAGTTGAGAATGCGGTCTTTTCTTTATCCTGTGGGTGTATTTCTACCTGCCAGTAGCCAGATTTTAGGTCCAAAGTAGAGAACCATCGCATTCCACTTAGAGTATCCAGGGTGTCATCAATTCGGGGCAACGGATAACTGTCCTTCTTAGTGATCTGGTTTAGTCGTCGATAATCTACACAAAACCGTGTACTGCCATCTTTCTTCTTAACTAGAACCACAGGAGAACACCAAGGACTTGCAGATGGTTCTATAACTTTACTTTTCTTCATGCCCTCCAACATTTCTTCAACTTCTTTCTCCTTGGCAATCGGTATTCGTCTTGCTCGCTGACGAATAGGTCTTTCGCTTTCAGTGTCAATCCTGTGCTGAACTAATGAAGTTCAGCAAAACGCAGCAGTGACTTCTTTGCATCCGAGTATTGCTTAAAAGTCAGATAATTTTTGCTGTCTTTCAGAAGATCAATAATTGTAGAGTTATTCGCGATGTTCGGTGACACTGAGCTCAGCTTTGATTGACACTTTCTCATCCACACAACTTCTTCGCATTTTCCCACAGTATCTCCTTCATTGAGGCTAACCTCATGGAAGTCTAGGTTAACCACTCTAACCACTGCAGTATCGCTTCCACGCACTAAGGTTCTTGCTGTTAGGAGTCCTCTCGCAGTTGGTTTGTGTAATGTGTCCTCAATCAAAACACATCTCTTTGCCTCCGTTTTCTTAGCCGTCGTGGGCAGTCTCACCATTATTTGAGCCTGTGTTCGTCCAGGAATAACAATTTTGTTAAGGCAGGTTACTTTTCCAGTGGAAGCTCCAAGAATGAAGATTTCTTCATTACCACACTTGAAAACACCATTCGTGATATCAATTCCACAATTATATTTCTTCATAAAATCCAGGCCCAGTATGCAGTCATCAATGATTTCAGCTACGATGACATTGTGAGTATAGGGTGTCTCTCCCACGTACATCGTAACTGCCATTTCTCCTAGGACAGGTATTGGCTGGCCAGAAGCAGAAAGAAGCCGACAGTTGATGTTCTTGCGTCCCCTTGCCGCTTTCACTAGATGTGGCTTAACTATAGTCCTAGATGCACCTGTATCTACTGTCATCCTGCAGTTTTTCCCATCCACTGAACCACATATTGCCAGACAATTTTCATTGCTTGCCTGTGAGATGATTATTGCTGGGGCTTCTTCTGAGCCAGCCAGTACCCGCCCCTTAGTCCTGGCTGTTACTCGTTTCCCTGCTTCTTTGAAGGAGAGATCATAAACTGATTGCTTAGGTCTTCCTTTATCTCTTTCTTGATCTCTTCTTTAAGCTGTTCCCTGAGCTCTTCCTTTATCTGTTTCTTTTTGCGGCAATTGAGCTGTAAATGGCCTCTTTCACCACAATTCCAGCACATAGGTCCAGTTCCATTATCCTTCTTTGAAGGGGCCTTAACCGCCTTGACTACCTCGCTCATCTCGTTAATTTCTCTCAATTTATGAACTTGCACATCTTGTCTTACTGCTTCCACTTCAAGAGCGTGTGTAAGGGCATCTTTAAGCGAGGTGTGATGTTGGAGCTTTACTGTAGCCCTTACCTCTGAATTCTTAATTCCATCCACGAAGGCTTGCAGTAGATTTTTCTCCACCATCCGGGGGTCTTCTGAGGGAAACGCTTTCCTTACGAGCCTCTCGATCTCTAGTGCCCACTGTTGTAACCCCTCGCCTGAGCGCTGGACTCTGTCGCGAAGCTGGGCTCGGAATACGTGCTCTAAGTGGCGTTCTCCGTACCTTGCTTCAAGAGCCTCCAACAAGTCCTTGAAGTCACTACCTGAGTTAGGTAGTGCTTCTAATACTGTCAAAGCGGAGCCCTTCAGTGCAACGGTGAGGGCTGTCAAGCTCTGTTCATTAGTCCATCCATTTGCTGCGGCAACAGTTTGAAACTGCTGTTTATACGCGGCCCAGGAAGTAGTTCCGTCGTAAGATGGCACTTTCACCTTGGGTCCAGGTGCATAAGCAACAGCGTCGCTCGACGTGACTTTCACGCCTACTGTCTCCAAGCGCAGCACTTTCTTCTCTAGTCCGGAGAAGTTTGTTTCCAGACCTGTCACGCGATTATCCACCAAAGTCTCCAAATCCGTCACTCGGTTCTCTACTAAATCCACATCCTTACGGATCTGGTCCACCACGTTGCTGACTTTGCTGACAGCTGCTAATACACTTCGTTGGTCCTCACTCATGTGATGCAGCTCATACCTCGTGCGCTTTTGTTCCTCCTTCTGCTCTTCCCGCATATTTTGTATTTCTCCATTAAGTTCCACATTGATGCGTTGCAGTTTACTCTGGTTCTCATTTATGCACTGCAACATTTGCATCAAGCTACCAAAATCAAAAGAGGCTTGAGTGGGAACCTGGTGAGAGGGGCTAGGGAACGTGGCTTGATGATGGAAAAGTTCTGGACTATTCTGTTCTGGGAGCTTCGCGACAATAATAAAAATATGTTTTCTAAACTTTTAGTGTGTTTTTATTATTATGTGTAGGTCTTTTATACATTTAGTTTTTTATACTTTAAAATCTTTAGTCATGCAACAGTTATGCCCTTTCTTTTCTGATTATTTAAATTATGATAAAGGACATTGGACTAAATTAAAGTTATGCCTATGAAAACATTATGCCTTAAGAACACTTTGCTATGAATGTTTTATGCTTAAAAACTTTATGCCAAAACAGTTATGCCAAAATAAATTATAATTAAAAAATTTATGCTTTCGAAGTAGGAAATTAATTTGAGATTTTAACAGTGATAAAGTTATTAATACTCATTTATTAAGAATACCCAATTACAGTAACATTATTATTCATCTCAAAACAAACAATTATTCAACCTTTTTGTTACCTTATCAAAATCACGGGACATTATACTTAAACCCTTAAGTATAATGTCCCGTGATTTTGATAAGGTTACTTACTGTAAATATGTATAAAAAAGTCCGGGTAGGTTGATAGTTTGTAATAAGTATAAATGCATCCTTAAAGTTTTAAAAAAAGGCATTGTCTTTCAGTAAATAAAACACATAAAATATTAAAGTTCACGCGTTAACCTTTCATAATCCGTTTCAATATTAGAAATATCTGTTCGTAATACTGAGAAACATCAATTTTAAACAATTGACACAAAAGTGCAATTTCCCACACTTCAACTTTTTCGACTTACTGTAATTATCACAACGGGGGCAGCAGCTTCTCTAAATATTTTTATTTAAATAAAATCCCAATCATAATCATCATCATCAAGTCTTTTTTAGTCTCCAGTTCAGGAGCACGACCCACTCTGTACTACTAGAGCCATACTTGGCCAGAGCAGTCAGAGGACTTGGCCTACACTCTCCACGCTGGCCAGACGGGTTGGCGAGGTCTCACAGATGTTTATAAGCTTTGTTAAGCTTGTATTTCCTAAGTCGCCTTCTACGACATCCACGGGAAGGCTTGGAGTGGTCCCATTCTACTCTGCCAGATACCACACGACTCAAAAAAAGTTTCATTCGCGCACTTACAAAGTACTAATGTTCCCTAAGTTTTATTAGGCCCGATTGCACACTATTACAACCTAACAAGGATGTTTTAGTTTCATCAAAAATCACTGATAGTAAAACCAGCGAAAACCAAACCCACTACTTTGGGCCATAAATGTATGCAGTGAGGTGTACTTACTCCTTACAATCAACAGAATTTTTCAATAAAAAAGTGTTTTCCATAATTTCCAATTTCTGAACTTTAGGTAAATATGCACTAAAATATCATTAATCATTTTCAAAGATGACTTACATCATACTTTGTACCCATTTTATCCATCCGCTCAGTCCAAAGACATTTTGTATTTATTGTATTGCATTTTACTCTAATGTCATTGGCTCAACCTCAGCCGAACAATATCGTCTGACTAACGATTTGGTGGTTTACAGTCTGTTTCTGCATTTTCATCACTAGTTCGTTTATCTACGTCTTCGATCATCGTTTTTTAATACATTTTAAGTACAACACAAGCTCTGCCTAGTATAAAAACTAGAGGTATTTCTTTATATCAAACATTGACTCGTTGTTACGCTAAATAGATTTCTGTATATATGTGTGGAGATAATAAAGATTTATTATTATTTCTCTTTTTAACGGCGTAGAATTGATCACTCGCTGCCATATTCCAGACTACACAGTTACTGGGTCGCTGGAGCTACTTACAGTGTGGCTCAGTTATTAAAAACGACACGATGTACGGTACGAGCTTACATTGCTCTTTTGAGTGACACGCGGACATATACATGTTGATCGCTTGTCAACTGTTTTGTTATAAATAGGATTCTTATCATTATGTAATCAGAAATATTACCGAACTGTCAACGAAAAAGGTCCCGTCACTAAAATATGAAGAAGGCTAACATCATTGCATGTTCCGTACAGACGATTTTGTTGTAGTACCCGAATGTCATTACATTGGAGGGGCTTTCCGTGTGGGATCAGACCACTGGTTATTAAACTTATTTTGAGGCGGTCCCCTTTTACAAAAGAAAAGATGGAACGGAGCCCTAAACCTATACAAAACCCGATTCAAAACAAAACATCCGACTCCGTCTCATACAAATTAATTCCTAGCGCGGGCCGGCCACCCTTCCCAAAAATATTTCATAACATCCAATATTTTCTCACGGAGCCCTGGGGCACCGCGGAGCTTACTCTGAGAATGGCTTTGGACAATCGCCAGTGAGTACTCACGGAGCTGACCCGGCGCGCGTCGCAGTCGGAGTCCCCGCGGCTGAAAGACATGGAGCGCGCGCTGTCGGCCTCTGGCGATGGCTCTTCCTCCAGCGCGTCCGTTATCACAGGTATTTCGAGAACCTGCAACGACACGGTCACCATACAATTCATCAGTCATCATTTCAGCCGTAAAAAATCCATTGCTGGACAAAGGCATCTCCTAAAGGATTCTTCGTTACATAGGCCGATATTGCCATACTCATCACGCTTGGCAGGCGGGTTGGCATGCGCAGAGACTTTGGCTTCTTGTGCTTCTGACGCTGCTGTACATCGGAAGCATTTTCAGGGTAGGAAAGGATTTAAATGTGTTGAATTAGGAAAGGAAATGGAGGTACTGAGATACCACTAATTCGGATGAATGGGAGAAAAGCAAGTAACGACTCGGGAGTTCAGGCGTCGTCTTAATGTGCTGAAGTTCATGAAGGTAGAAATTAGGAACAGACACATTTCGAAAAGTCAGAGCTAAGTTGAACTGGCTCTTTTTTGCAAAAAACAATTGAGGCTTTGAATCGTACAAGGTTGGCATTACTTTAATCGGAGACAGCCGACAGAGTAAGATTAGTATGGTCCACCATTGCCACTCTGAGATCGACTATATCCGGTATATGGATGTAAGTTGGATGTTTATCTAATTAATTAGGTATGTATATTTATAAAATATTGTATAGTTGAGTTAGTATCCCACTAAATAAGTGTATAACTTATATAGTGGGGCTAGCTCAAAAAGCGTCGCGGATAGAACAGATCCCTGAGGTATCTGAACATTGATAGCCAAAAGTTCTGTTGAGCAGCCGTCCACAACTACTCGAATAGACGGTTCCCTCGGGAAATAAGAAATCCAAGCACAAAGTCTAGCAGAGATGCCGTAGACAGGAAGCTTCGCTATAATACCATCATGCTAAACTCTGTCAAATGCCATTGAAATATCAAGTCGTCTGACTTGAAATGTCAATGGCACCGTGTTCTTCAAGGGCTTCACCCCAAAGATGCAGTATACACAGTTTTCCTTGAGACCTGCTCATTGTAGAACTGCTATGCCATAAAATATCAGATAAAAAAAGTGCGGGATTTCGTTACTGTGCTAACAAAACACGGCCAGCCGTCGCGACTCGGCACAGAGAGCCAGCTATTGTGTAATACGCACGTGTGTCTCGGCGAGAGCGTCCGCTTTCCGGAACTTGAACAGCACGACGTGGCCGTGCGGCAGCGCCACGGCCAGCCGGCGCGACTCGGCGCACAGCGCCAGCTGCTGGATGCCCAGCGGCGCGTCCTCCGAGAAGCACGAGCCCGCCGAGCTACTACTGCGCCGCTCGAACACTGGAACATACATATATTTTTTTTTTTTTTTTTTTGATTTTGTTCGCAAACTAGCTGTTGCAAAGTTTAAACAAAAATAACACAAAGATTGACAACAAACAATTGCAACAACTTACTATGAGCGAACACAGCATGCACATAATGATTTGCTCCCACAATACAGATTGTAATGAATAAAATATCACCGTGTTATATGAAACTCAACACAATAAGGACATAGCAGCAACATTCATTGCTAGACCTTGATTATAAGATGTGTACCAACGCGCGAGCATTTGGGGAGGAATTCAGTACGAAACATGGAGTTGAACGAAGCGGTCTCGTTGTGGTTAGCTTACCGTCGCTGGAAGAGACAGAAACGGAGGGAAAATAGAATGTATTTAGTACATCCAATTCTTAATGATAGAATGACACATAGTATGTTTGAAACTTTGTATCCGAAATTAAGACAGCATGAGAAGAAATTTTTTAACTACTTTCGTATGTCTGTGAAATCATTTGATGATTTACTTTTATTAATTGAAGAAGATTTATCGCCACGTGCAAATTATGTTCCGCGCGAGGATGTTGTTTCAGCAGAACAAAAACTCGTGATAACTTTAAGGTAAGTATTGTTTTAATCATAATCTCTTATAATACTAATACAGTATTTTAGGATACAAAATCAGGTTTACTAATAAAAACTAATTAAATGTAGTATCAGATTAAATATAATAATTAAACAATGTCATGGTTTTGGAAGAGGTCAAGACATTCACTATCCTGAGAATCTCTTGATGATGTTGATGGAGAATTTACGTATAATGCTGCCTGTGAAGATCTTGGCACTGAAATAGAATTTCGGCCTTGCCATGGTGTTATGGATGGCGTTTCTGGGTCATATTCTTGAAAAGTAAATTCATTTGGTCTTGAAGGTTGTGCATGGTATCGTGGTCGAACCGGAATTGAAGATGAAGCCGATTGTTGAGCCGCTTGCAAAATTTTCATTAATTCAATTTTTACTGCTATACGATTGGCCTCGGGTACCTTAAGTAATTCTTTGTGTAAAGATAAACAGAACAGTTTGTCATCATCACCTTCCGTTACGCTGGAAACCAGTGGTTGTTGTTGATTCCTAGTGCTTATATTGTTTTTAATTATATTCAGGAATTCAGCATCAGCGGCAGTCATTTTCTTTCTTTTAATGTTTTGATTCGGCGGCCTCATTATGTCTTCCCTTGCATCTGCTGTCGACTCTTCGTTACCTGTCTGTGAGTTTTCAGAGGTGTCTTGAATATTGCTTTCTGTTTTTTTATTACGTACTGACCTTTCGAGAAACATAAGACGTTGAAAATATATATATTGAATCTTCGAAGCTCCAGATCCTGATGGTGCATTCTTTGTTTTTTTCATTTCACGAACAAATGTGTCGCGAAGGCCTTTCCACTTTTTTTGAAGAGTATTACCTGAAATTAACAATTTAACAATATTTTTTTCAATTTTGTTTCAGGTACTTAGCAACTGGCTGTTATTTTGCTGACTTACATTATGCCTATAGATTAGGGAAATCAACTGTAATTGACATCGTTCAAAAAACTGTATATGTTATTTGGAATAAGTTAAAAGACAAAGTAATGAAAGAACCTTCGATAGAAGAGTGGATGGAAATTGCAAGAGGATTCGAAAAATATACAAATTTTCCTAATTGCATTGGAGCAGTTGATGGCAAACATATTAGAATTATAAAACCTTTAGATTCCGGCTCTATGTTCTACAATTATAAACATTTTTTTTCGACTGTGCTGCTTGCCGTATGTGATGCAAATTATTGTTTTATCTGTATAGATGTTGGAGCATGTGGGAAGAGCAATGATTCAACGATTTTCAAAAACTCCACATTCTTCAAAAAACTCACGGAAAAATCTTTGAACATTCCGGGAACAAAACCAGTATCAGAAATTCGTACAACACGTTTACCTCATGTTATAGTTGGAGATGAGGCATTTAGCTTATCAGAAAATATTATGCGACCATATTGCGGCAAGAATTTAACCAAAGAAAAACGAATATTTAATTACCGCCTCTCTAGAGCAAGACGTTATATTGAGTGTTGTTTTGGAATCCTGGTAAATAAATGGCGAATATTTCACAAACCACTCAATGTACATATTGAATTTGCGCAAAACATAATTAAAGCTTGTTGTGTTCTTCACAATTACGTCAGGTTAAGAGATGGATACAGATACGAAGACACATTGTTCGAAACAGCTCTAGATGGTCTGAGTACGACTACAATTCGACCTGGTGTAAGGTCTCGCAACACGAGGGATATATTCGCTGATTATTTCATGAAGGAAGGTCGACTGCCGTGGCAAGACAAAATGATCTAATTTTCTTTATTTGTTACTAATCAATAGAATAATAATAATTACTTACCTAAATCTTTCTTTTTTTCCTCGGAGTCTTCTTTATCAGAAAATATTAACACCAATTCTTCCCAAGACCTACGTTTTAAAATCCTATTGGCATAATCAGGTGATTCCAAATCCCATATCGCCGGTCTTTTTTCTATTTCGTCTATAAACAATTCCGTGTCAAAATTTTGGCGCTCCATTTCCCTCGATACGTGCACTCGCTCTAGAGTTCGCGCGTTAACTGGACGCAACAAGGCGTCCCTAGTATCTCGACTCGCGAATCAAGCGCGAGTCGAGAGTCTGGCGTAGTGCACGCGATTTACGCGCATATTTTGAATTCGCGCGATGCTTGTGGACGCGATGTATTGATGTCTAGTACCTCGACAACGCGCGTATGAATTCGCACGATACGATTCGCGGCGAATTCGCCCTTTCTGGACAAGGTCTTAGTCAGAAAAGCTATTGAAAGAGAAGATCTAAAGCAAATATAGTAACAGTATAGTAAAAATATAATAACAATATAGTAAGTTTTTGAAAGAGAAGTAAAAACACGTGTGCACTGCCAAAAATGCATAGCCTATGTCACTCGGAGCGATTCTTAGGACCAAATCTGTTCAGCTATTTAAAAGTTATGTTAGCATGAAGAAACTCTCGTACGTCAACTCTGAAAAAATAACTCTCTTTTTTGCCAGTCCTACATTTCTACCCGACTGGTTTTCGACAGTTAAGGTATTGTTAGGTTGATCTCAAAAACGTAAGTGTCCTTAGAAACGTAATAAGGGAGAGCAGTCGATTTTTTAATTTTCGAAATAATACTCGTCGTTATAGACCGAGATTGACGTATAATCATGACTATTTACCTTTAGAACATTTTAATTTGTACAATATTTGTAAGGTGCCGGCGCTCGCGTCCCAGAACTTTACACTACCGTCTGCGTGCCTGAAACGATAACGATTAGGAGTTAAAGTAATATTGCTAAAGTAATGCTACAAAATAATGTAGGAATTTAAAAAACTCATTATCTTAGTTAAGGATCTTGCCACCCGTACAAAATGCTTGCTCGTGACGTCACAAACCTATAGGCATTTCATCAATGTCTTTTCAAAACATATAACCACCTTTTAAAAACGTTTAAAATATTTTTTTTTTATAAATATATATTTTTATTTAGAAATGTTTTTATTTGTGGGTCTTCCCAAAGCATCGCTTGATATGTTACCACTAAAAATCTCCTTATCTGAGCGTTTTCCCGGATGCATCCTCAACTGAGGTGTGTCCGCAGCCTGGGGTACAGTGTTATGTGGCTTCTTAGGCAATGGGTGCCAATGAAAGCCCTCTTGCTAGTTACACGCATGAATAGGTCAAAATGTGCTCACCCTGTGAGTATGATCTCGCTATAGGAGCAGGAAGCGGGCGCCCATTCGCCGCCGTTGATGGGCCACAGCTTCTCGCTGAAGCCTGTCGCCTTCTTGTTGCCTTGCCGCCCCACCGAGTAAAACGCCGGGATCTGGAAATTAGGGGAAGAATATTTGTTATTTCAGCGAGATAAAATAAAAAAAATGTAGAAAATCTTATCAAAATCGCAGGAAGACTGACCTTTCTACAATCTTGACCAGCTTATGTGAAGACGATGTTGTTAAGCGTCGCAGTTTTCTGGACCTGTCTCTTCGATCATCGGTCTTTTAAACGCTCTCAACATATTTTATTTTTATTTTATTTTATTTATTAAGAAGACCAACAGCAATCTATTTAAAAATAGGCAATAATCTTAGATTCTAGGAAGCCAATTACAGGTCCTCATATATAGAAACTGAGTAAGTTAAAAATAAGGTTGTACAACATACACGCTACTTTTGGATGGAGTGGAAACATAACCTGAAAAAAGCGATAGTCTCATCGCTTTTTTCTGGTTATGTTTCCACCAGATTCGTCGATTAAAAACACATCTCCGAAACTGGAATTGCCCTAGTCCTAGAGCAGGCGTATATAGCTCCCGATAGTGAAAAGAAATAGGAAATACAAGATATGAACTATGCGTATAATACAAATCTTGAAAATAGCAATAATAATGAATGATAATAAAAGATAATACAGGAAACCGTTTGCATCGCACTGATTTGCGAGCCGATTTTAAAAGTACGTTCTGCAAAGGCTACTTGAAAGGCAACCCTTATTTTGTATTTGTATTGGTTTCTTAAGCGTAACTTACCAGGTCTGAAGGACAATCCGCAAAGTATGAACAGCAGGTAACGGGCGACTCGTGGATGTCCATGGGGTAGGGGTTCTCGAAGCAGGGGTAGCCGGGCGACAGCAGGTCGATCACCACCAGGTCGTTCTGGAGGAGCACCACTATCGCATATGGCTCTTGGTAATCTGGAATGTACAAATAATAATCCAGTGGATGGAACAGACGCTCCAGTCTTTCTTTGTTGTTTTCTTTCGAAGCTGAATAAGCATTGGAATCAAAAGTATGGTGATTCTCAGTTGGCGCAACATGCCCTTGAGTCTATACACTAATCTGACCCATACATTATTTTTGATTTCGTCTCCTTTGTTTCAATTCATATAAGGAAGTAGTCCTTTAACAACTTAAATACCAATAAGTGGATTTAAAAACCTGACAGTAGTTTAAGACTAATCAAAAACAACGAAGAAGAGGATCAAGAAGCAAGACCACCGTTCATACCTACATTTACCAGTAGGCAAGTCTAGAAGGTCAAAAGAAACGGTAATGAAAAAGTATAACATACCTGCTGTGTGTGGTGTCTCGCACAAAGTCACGAAGTCCACCACACTATGCTCCATCTCAAGCACCGTCGTGCTCTTGCCGTTGAGGACCGTGATGCTGTGCGTCCGGCCAGCCTTGTCGGTGGGCAGCCCGCCGGAGAATATCACCAGGCTCTCGCTGAAATGGCAACAGGAGACAACTTAAGAACCGGAGATCATAACCATAGGCACTCGTTGAAATGCCAACGGGAAAACATGTTTGAATATTATAATGACTTGGAATATCATCAAGCCACCAAAAAGGGCAAAAACCAAAAGGTAGCCCCACTGTAAATTGTGAACTTGTGTTGTGTGATACTAACTGGACGATACTATATATTATGATATACTTAATACTTACAATAGATAAACATCAAAATACCCAGGACAATCTGAACAATCTGAAGTTTGCCATCTTGACCTGGTCTGAGATTGAACACGGGATCTTGCAATTCAAAGTCACTTGCGGTACTACTGAGCCCCAGAGGCAATAGCTATAGTAGGAAATCCTGCTTTCTGATGTAATTTTTTTTATTATCATCTTTATGCGGGGTCAGATAGGGAAAACCTAGGTTTAAGCCATACCTAATTTGCCGTCGGTGATTTTGAAATTCGTCTCCAGTGGTCTAACCACTAAGGACAGCGGACACCATGGCAATTGAGAACGGGGTCCGTTCCGGGTTTATAGCATCACAGACGAGTATTTATCTAAATTTAATAGAGAAAGCAGAACTCACCCTGTTCTTGGGGTTTTCCATTCTAGCCTGAGTATGGGTTTGCAGGTTTCTAGTTTGCCGTCTTTGTTCGCTTTTGCTGAAACATGAAAAATAATAATTGAATCAAGAGGAAGATCTTTCGGCAACAAACTATACTTATAATATTAATGCACAAGATTATGCTAAGTCGAACCATTGATTGATATAAATGATAGCCAGTACTGGAGAGAGTTAAAGGATTTATTGACAGAACTCTAAATAGGAGGAATGACAGATGCACAGGATGATAACACTGATACAAATGTTGTAGATCGAACGGAATGCACTGATACAATGATAGAAATAATAGCGAGCACACGACACTGCTTTGCATGTACTGTCGTTGACGTGACGTGATCTGATTGTTTTATTCGGCCGAGCGCCGCGCGGTGTGTAGATTCGCTGACGCTCGTGATTTGTACGTGCCGTGGCCCGTATCACGTACACAAAACCGGTGAAGTAGGCCTACTAAATAGTATACTTAAAGATTTTCAAAATGACTGGTTGAAAGTGGCCTGCATTATGCTGGTCGGTCGACCTAACAAAGATCGCAGGGATACACTGAGTGATAGCTTAAATTGAATCTAAATTGGTAGTAATTACCCACCGTGAGGGTAGGAGAGTGAAGAAGGTCGCGGGGCCCTCGTGGTCCACGTGGCGAGGGCCCCGTCCACGTGCGCCGTCATGAACTTGCCGTCGTGCTGCCACGCCGCCGCCCGGATGCCGTCCGCGGGCCCTCCGGAGCCGAGACATCCCCGCCACTCTGCCGCCCGGGCCCGCAGGTCCCACACCACTACCAGCCCCGTCTCAAATGCTATCAACAACTGGAACAAGCAAAATTTAAGCATTCAGTTAATTGGACAGAACTACTGGAAGAGGACCCCAAGTAAAAATATTTCAACAAATCATGAAGATCGTCCATCTTGGTAAAGTCACAGTAGGTACAGTTTTTGAGCAGACGACTGTGCCAACGAGCGATTTATCCAAAGAAAAGCGAA
The DNA here is from genome assembly GCA_947532085.1 of Elegia similella. NCBI lineage: Eukaryota > Metazoa > Arthropoda > Insecta > Lepidoptera > Pyralidae > Elegia > Elegia similella. Next base: position 662,037 of record OX383936.1, read on the forward strand.
TAGCGTACGTTTTTTGTAGTCGGGCTTATTATCCTATTAAAAAATAGCGTTCCCAGGCTGAATAATAGAAACATCTTCCAAGTTATGAGATTTTTTTAAACCACGTGATTTTGGGAGAGTTTCTGGACGTAAAGCTTGATTTATGATGTATAGTCGGTGTTCTCAATGATACATAAGGTTAAAGCATAAATATTTTATTACGTTAGTTAAAATAAATCCTGCCTGAATATTATTAAGCGCTTAGAAACACCACGGATGAGCGAAATTACTGCTACCTTCGTTATTTGATCAGCGTCGAATTCACGATAAAATCCAATTATAAATCGAGCCAAATTTAATCTGTACATAAATAATTGGGTAATTCGCTAAGTCCGCCTAAACGCTGGTAATCCCGGGCTCGGGCCGACGACGGTCGGCAGCCGGGAATTACTGCCGAATAAATTAATTAGGAACGTGGAAGATGAGGGACCCAAGGGAGAGATAAAGCAAAGCAGATTCGAAAAATCCCTAATGCGTAGGTATTAAGAAGAAAATGGTAGAGATATTCGACATACTGTGGTGGGACATACAAGTACACAGACGTAATCGCAGGTGCAAGCTAATCCTGCTCGCATAGAAATTTACACCATTTAGGGCTTAGTTGCAGCCTGACATTTTCAATTTTTATTGGTATATAATGGAATAGATATGGAATAGAGAGTTAATATTTGAGATGTCCGACTGGGGGCTATCTATTTCTGGATGATTATTCTAAAGAACTAATGAGCATATTTGCTCTCAAATAAGACCAGGCGTGTAGCCTGAGAATAGAAGATGATCCCAGACTTTCCAAGGGTAGCCAGAATCTTCAGCATAGAAGTTTGCGAAGATGATGAACAAATAAAAGCTAAAATCATCGTAACAAACTTCGATTGTAGAAACCTCACACTTAAATAGAACTCAACACATATAATAGACCGGGGGCCGGTGGCAGGACTTCCTACCTCATAAGATACCCAAATGAGACTAGTATGTAGTGAAAGTAGGTGCTTTGGAGGTGGGGGCCAGGTAGGGTTGCCACTCCCTAACCTGGAAGAACCATAAAAAAAAAGGTGTCGAAAACGTCAATTTTGGCCAAAAATTATCTCATCAGATACTCGAACGGGAGTTTGACGTATTGAAAGATATCCTTATGGAGAGGTGAACCAGCTAAGGTTGCCTGCGGCAACCCTGGAAGAAGTCCAAGTTCAGCTACCCTGAAGGGGGCGATTTTTCATGGTAATTTATCTCATAAGATACCTCAATGAAACTAGTGCCCGATGTTAGTTCTGAGGGTCGGGACTGCGAATAAAATAGGTTGCCTGCGGCAACCCTGGAAGAACCCATGTTCAGGCACGTTTAAGACGTGGAATTTGAAAATTTAAGTAATAAAAAAAATCTCGGAACCATATCCAAAAGCACTGCAGGATTACGATCGTAATATTATTTTTAACCGACTTTAAAAAAAATAGGTGTTCAATCCAATGTTCAATATATTCTCTAAAACTTTTAATTGCATTGTAACTAATATTAACTGATGTTTCATATTACATTTGATTTAGTGTAAGTTCCATCAAAATCGGTTCAGTAGTTTTCGAGATATAGGCTTATACGTATAACTGTGCAATTTTTTTTTAATCTCATATAGTACATTAATGAAACTAGTGCCCGATGTTAGTTCTGAGGGTCCGAACTGCGGATAAAATAGGTTGCCTGCGGCAACTCTGGAAGAACCCATGTTCAGGCACATTTAAGACGTGGAATTTGAAAATGAAAGTAATAAAAAAAATCTCGGAACCATATCCAAAAGCACTGAAGGATTACGATCGTAACGTTATTTTTAACCGACTTCAAAAAAATAGGTTTTCAATCCAATGTTCAATATAATCTGTAAAACTTTTAATTGCATTGTAACTAATATTAACTGATGTTTCATATTACATTTGATTTAGTGTAAGTTCCATCAAAATCGGTTCAGTAGTTTTCGAGATATAGGCCAATACGTATAACTGTGCAATTTTTTTAAATCTCATATAGTACATGAATTAAATTAGTGCAGGTTGTTAGCACTGACGATCCTGTATATGAATAATTGCCATTCCGTAATCTGGAACAATCCAAGTTCGAGGATGAACTTGGATTGTTCCAGGTTACGGATTTATACGTGGAATTTGAAAATTAATCATTTAAAAAGGAAGTTGGAATCATATTCAAAAGCAATGCGAGATTAAGATTGCGATGCTTTTCAACCGACTTCAAAAAAGTGAGGTTTTCTTTTCCATAGCCTATTGGTTATGTTAATTTTACTTGTTTTATATTATTTTGGTTTAACTTGTTGCCAGTTGCATTAAACTAGGTTAGTAGTTTTCGAGTTATAAACAAATACGTCTTAGTGTAACCTTTTAGCTTATACAGAACATTTGTCGCCGTGATAAATCAACTTTCTATGTCTACAGAGGCAATAAACGATATAAGAGCATTTCAGACATTATTCTGGCAACACCCGGTGTTGCGAATAAGTTTAACAACTGGCGAGTAAAAGCAGAACTGCTACCTTTGCCTGATCATAGAGCCATAACCATGGAACTGGTATATGTGAATTAAATGATACAACAACAATCCCCCCAAAATACAGTACAAGGAAATACCAAACAGCGAAAGCTAACTGGACTATATTTGAAAAGAATGTCCTAGCAGATCAAATAACCCAGTACTCAATCAGCTGTATTAAAGATAGGGAAGGCCATGATGACCTGGTGGCCAGATACTCGGAGATTGTAACAAGGGCTCGCGAAGCATCGATTCCAGAACTTAAGCCTAAACCGAAGTGTAAATTAATAAAGTGGTGGAACCCGCTACTGTCTGAGATGAAAGCTGTTAAAAGAAAGAGAACATCTGAGAACGGCTTATAGGATTGTGAAAGCGTGTGGACTGGTGGAGAAGGACAGACTAATGAGAAATCCAGACGGAAGCGGCCTTTTGTGTCCAGAAAAGGCCGCAGAACTGCTGGCTGAAACCTTTTATCCAACCGACACATAGGCGAGCTGCGAGACTTCTTGAGTCATTCTTAGCAATGACTCAAGAAGTCTCGCAGCGATACGAGAAGAAGCCGAAAACATTGTACGGGCCCTGGATACCGAAACGCTCATCTCGATGCAATGTAACCGTTTCGTATGTACGAGCTTCTTACAGTGCTGAATGGAATGAGCCCAAGAGAGGCCCCGGGACATGATGGCTTCACAGCTAATATCTGCACCCATGCACTTATGGCTTGTCCCGAGGTTATGCTTGCCCTATATAACGCATCCTTACGCCTCGGATATTTCCCCAGAATCTGGAAAAGAGCTGTTGTAAAAACAATACCCAAACCCGGTAAGGAGGACTACTTCGCACTCACAATCGTAAAGGAAGCCTAAAACGGGAAACAGATGGCATTAGTCATATCACTGGACATTGAAGGGGCATGCGACGGGTTGGAGTGGTCTCATTGATGTTTATGAGTTTTGTTTTTTATCTTGTATTGCCTAAGTCGCCTCTTACGACATCCATGGGAAGATTTGGAGTGGTCCTATTCTACTCTGCCGGAAACTACACGGCTATCGTAAACCACACGGCTAAAAACTGTATAATAGAAGGCAAACGTAACCATTTTGATTCGAAAAGAAGAAGATTGGGACTGGGTATGGAGTTGATACATGAAAATACATTGAGAGCATTTGCAGACAACCAACTAAGGGAAACGCTGTTGGACTACTGTAGACGAGTCATACGATGTGTGGCCGGCACCGGGAAAAATATTTAATGTTTATATATAAATAATTAAATAATTAACATAACCAATAGGTTATGGAAAAGAAAACCTCACTTTTTTGAAGTCAATTAATTTATTATTATACGCCTATTATTATATTATATATTAAATATGGTTTCAACTTCTTCTTTAAATGATTAATTTTCAAATTCCACGTATAAATCCGTAACCCGGAAGAATCCAAGTTCATCCCCGAACTTAGATTGTTTCAGGTTACGGATTGGCAACCTATTTTATTCATATACAAGATCGTCAGTGCTAACATCGGGCACTAGTTTCATTTATGTACTATATGAGATTTAAAAAAATGGCACAGTTATATGTATTAGCCTATATCTCGTGAACTACTGAACCTATTTTGATGAAACTTACACTAAATCAAATGTAATATGAAACATCAATTAATATTCGTTACAATGCAATTAAAAGTTTCAGAGAATATATTGAACATTGGATTGAAAACCTATTTTTTTTTAAGTCGGTTAAAAATAATGTTACGATCGTAATCCTGCAGTGCTTTTGGATATGGTTTCGAGATTTTTTTTTATTACTTTAATTTTCAAATTCCTCGTCTTAAATGTGCCTGAACATGGGTTCTTCCAGAGTTGCCGCAGGCAACCTATTTTATTCGCAGTTCGGACCCTCAGAACTAACATCGGGCACTAGTTTCATTCATGTACTATATGAGATTTAAAAAAATTGCACAGTTATACGTATTGGCCTATATCTCGAAAACTACTGAACCGATTTTGATGGAACTTACACTAAATCAAATGTAATATGAAACATCAATTAATATTCGTTACAATGCAATTAAAAGTTTCAGAGAAAATATTGAACATTGGATTGAAAACCTATTTTTTTTAAGTCGGTTAAAAATAATGTTACGATCGTAATCCTGCAGTGCTTTTGGATATGGTTTAAAGATTTTTTTTTATTACTTTAATTTTCAAATTCCTCGTCTTAAATGTGCCTGAACATGGGTTCTTCCAGAGTTGCCGCAGGCAACCTATTTTATTCGCAGTTCGGACCCTCAGAACTAACATCGGGCACTAGTTTCATTCATGTACTATATGAGATTTAAAAAAATTGCACAGTTATACGTATTGGCCTATATCTCGAAAACTACTGAACCGATTTTGATGGAACTTACACTAAATCAAATGTAATATGAAACATCAATTAATATTCGTTACAATGCAATTAAAAGTTTCAGAGAAAATATTGAACATTGGATTGAAAACCTATTTTTTTTAAGTCGGTTAAAAATAATGTTACGATCGTAATCCTGCAGTGCTTTTGGATATGGTTTAAAGATTTTTTTTTATTACTTTAATTTTCAAATTCCTCGTCTTAAATGTGCCTGAACATGGGTTCTTCCAGAGTTGCCGCAGGCAACCTATTTTATTCGCAGTTCGGACCCTCAGAACTAACATCGGGCACTAGTTTCATTCATGTACTATATGAGATTTAAAAAAATTGCACAGTTATACGTATTGGCCTATATCTCGAAAACTACTGAACCGATTTTGATGGAACTTACACTAAATCAAATATAATATGAAACATCAATTAATATTCGTTACAATGCAATTAAAAGTTTCAGAGAAAATATTGAACATTGGATTGAAAACCTATTTTTTTTTAAGTCGGTTAAAAATAATGTTACGATCGTAATCCTGCAGTGCTTTTGGATATGGTACCGAGATTTTTTTTATTACTTTAATTTTCAAATTACACGTCTTAAACGTGCCTGAACATGGGTTCTTCCAGGGTTGCCGCAGGCAACCTATTTTATTCGCAGTCCCGACCCTCAGAACTAACATCGGGCACTAGTTTCATTGAGGTATCTTATGAGATAAATTACCATGAAAAATCGCCCCCTTCAGGGTGGCTGAACTTGGACTTCTTCCAGGGTTGCCGCAGGCAACCTTAGCTGGTTCACCTCTCCATAAGGATATCTTTCAATCCCCCACCTCCAAAGCACCTACTTTCACTACATACTAGTCTCATTCAGGTATCTTATGAGGTAGGAATTCCTGCCACCGGCCGCCGGTCTATAAAGGTAACAAATAGGTGTCAGCAAAATATTTTGAGGTACTCAAATGAGAATTTAATGGCTTACTTAGGAAATTCTAGGTAAGCTCTTTGTCAAATTTTTTGTTTAGGATGTATAATCCTCACCTTGCTGGCATCCAGGGGGTTGTCGCTGATTTCCACCACCGCGCCAGGGTGGTTCTGTCTCGTTCTGTAACAATAAAAAGAATATATGAGTTTACAAATATATATATATATGATATTATGATGATTACAAATATATATATATATATTTATGAGTTTACAAATATAGCTTTATATCATATCTGTTATAAAAAGTAAATTGTATGTGTATTTTAGATAATTTTCCGCAACTATTGCATTAGGTTATTCCTGTAATGATGGTTGTGAGTTGGAAATAAATAAATAAAAAAATAAAAATAAAACCTCGTATATCCTTCTAGGCACATATGGATATTGAAGAAGTTAGATGACTTGGGAAGAAGAGAACTACTACGTATAAATGAACCTGAACAGACGATTAAACGTAGAATTTTAATTTTCTAGAATTAATACAGATACATTTGTTGTAACGATTGTTTATACACAGAGTGTTTACATTAGGAATTTTGTGTAGAAAAAGATTGTAATAAAGTAGACGAGAATGCCGTGTTCTGTTAAACATCAATAATTCCATTACCTTCCGAGTCACAATTTCTAAAGTTCTTCCTCCTAAAAGAACATTTCATAGATACTTCCTAACAAATACCCCTATTCACTTTGCTGTGAGCGAGCATTAGTCACGTGACATTATTACACCAATCTGCCTGTAGCGTCACTCGCGTGTTTGTGTGGCGCCTCCCTGCAGATGCAGACTTTATTGTGTACAAACCCCTTAAATGTATTTTGACGAAAATAATGAAGAATAATATTGAATCGTCCCATTTCTATGTTTAACATGCGTTAGATTTTATGCAGTTAAGTCAGACTAAGTTCATTGGAAAAGTGAACGTCTAATTCGAAAACGAAACAATACTTGTAAGAGTCTTTATTAATCAGGCACTGCAGAGAACGGGTGCTCATACGAGTACAAATATTATCTTTATACAAAATTGCAAAGTAATTAGAATTTGACACCCATGAAATGACCCAATTTCCGCCAAAACTTTGGTAATGCGTACCATCCTACCAGGCGGCGACGCGGCGGCCGCGACCGGCGCCACTTGTTGCGGCGACGCGCGACGTCGTGGCGCCTCCCGCCTCCCCAACTCCGTGGGGAGGGCGGCGGCCCACTTCTGATTTCATCTGAGTGGAACTAAACAGCGAGATAACGCAAACTCGGCCAGCCATTCAACTCCCGTCAACGTGGCTATTTCAATGGCTTTCCTGTTAATCTGAGTACTATCTGCTGCTATTTTACTATGATGCCATTCATTTCTATCACCTTTATGTTGACTCTAAACTCAGCATCGATTGTGGGGATTTTCAATCAGTTTAAAGATGCAAACACAGATTTGATTCGACACAATATATGAGAAGATCCACAAGGGACAATTGTCGACTTAGACTTTGTTTCGTACACTAGGACAACGCACACATCTTGATGTACCCTACTCCTTACATGGTTACAACTCTCACATCTTAATGATTGTATTGTCTTATATGCTTGTCTATGTCTTATATTATAAGATGCTACTTATCAAGACACCATCGCTAAAAGGAGGGTACATAAAACATGTTCTCATATATTGGCACTAGCTGTTGCCCGCGGCTCCGCCCGCGTTAGTGTCGATCCCTCGGGAACAGTAGAATTTCCCGGAATCAAACATACCCTATGTCCTTCCCCGGGCCTCACACCTCCATACCAAATTTCATCCAAATCAGTACAATGGTTGAAGCGTAAAAAAACGACTTTCGCATTTATAATATTAGTATTAGTATAGAAGTATGGATATTATTTATACTTCTAAGTCCGGAAATGAGAATATTTCCATAAAACCTTTGCCCTCCCATTTTACCCCTTTAGGAGTAAATTTTGTCCATTTCACCCACATATATCATTAATTGTAATCGAGAACTTACATACCTATTTATTTTCATACTTCATAGTCCAGAAATGAGAAAATTTCCAATCTCCAAACAAACTTTACCCCCCTTCTGGGGTTTTTTTTCCAGTTGACCTACATAGATCTTTTTCAACTGATATCGTGAATTTATTTACCTATTTTCATACTTCTACGTCTAGAAATGAGTAAATTCCTATACTATCTTTACCCCGCTATTTTACCCCTTCAGGGGAAAATATCGTCCATTTTACCAACACAGATATTTTTAATTGTAACCTAGAACTTATATTCTTATTTTCACACGTCTAAGTCCAGAAATGAGAAAATTTCCATACAAAGTTTATACCACCCACCCACCCCCATTTTATCTGGGGAATTTTGCAAATTTCATCTACCTACACACATCTTTTTTAATTTTAATCGAGGACTTATATACCTACTTTCATACTTCTAAGTCCAGAAATGAGAAAATTCCATATAAATTTTATCCCTTTAGGAGTTAAATTTCTTAAAAATACTTTCTTAGCGCTTACTCACATCATTAAAAAAACCCCTGTACCAAATTTCAAGTTTCTAGGCGCAGCAGTTTCGGTTAGTTTGCCGTTTGCCCGCGGCTACGCCGCCGCCGTTAGTGTCCATCCCTCAGGAACAGTAGAATTACCCGGAACAAAAGGTACCTTATGTCCTTTCCCGGGTCTCAAACTTCATCCAAATTGGTTCAATGGTTGAAGCGTGAAAAGATGACAGATAGACAGACTGAGTTACTTTCGCATTTATAATATTAGTATGGATAGGTATAATGCATGCTGAAGATGAATTGACTTTGTATTAAAATTTTCTTATGTCACTTATTATTTAATCACTTACTATATAAGTGCTATACACGGTGAAATTTTGATCGTTTTGGACCCTTAAAGGGGTGACTCAGGTCATCAATATGAACAACTTTTTCTATGGGACCAATGCTGCAATGGGACCAGCATTGTTCCCATCGGAAAAGTTGTTCATTTTGATGGTCTGAGTCACCCCTTTAAGGGTCCAAAACGATAAAAAATTCACCGTGTATAGTTGCAGGCAAACTAATGCCTTGAGTTCATTCAAATGACGATAACTTTTTTTTTAATGAACCGATTTTGATGAAACAAACGTTAGATGTTTTGCTGAGTTAAAACAAAGCAATTGGTAAAAGTTTGAAGTAATTCGGTTCAGTATTTTCGGAGATAATCGTGATCATACATACAGACAGACAGACAGACAAAAAATTCGAAAATTTTTTTTGCTTTCAATTATTCTTTTTAAGTGTCCCTCTATCCATTTCAGTCAAAAATTCTAAATGTACAGACAAAATATTTTTACTGTTTTATTATATGTATAGATATAGATAGATGAAAGTTTGATATGCTTATCTACGATGCATATCGTCACGTTACCACATGGGACTAAAGGTCCGGATGGTTCTAGTTCCACTAACGGTAGCTATAAAGAAGGTTTGACGGGTACGATGACACAAAGACAGACTAACTTGTGAAAATACTCCTCTTTTTAGAGAAAGTTATTGAAAAATTACAGATTTTTTTTTTTGGAGATAAAACTGCCTTGTATGCGTAAATGTCCAATCCTTTGTGGAAGTTTTACTCCGAATAGATAAAGCGTCAGTCTAGGAAGCCGGTCCCCGGTCCCCGAGCCCGAGCCCGAGCCCGAGCCGCAAGAGTACACAATAACGTCCGCTCGCTGTCACTGTGGCGCGGCGGGTGTTGGTGGCCGAGATAGATAACAGACATGTCTGATCTATGTATCTAGCTAACGAGACATTGTTACAGGAAGGGAAATATCAAGGAAGGATTCAAAAAGAACAGTGGAACGGAGCTGCCATGGCTCCTACATCCGCTTACTGCCCATTGGCGATGAGGACAGCAGGTCGCCGGGACAAGAAAGAAAATGCAGAGCTAACTTTGACAGTAGTAAGCAAGGATTCAAAAGTAGATCAAGTAATTATCTACTTATATTGTGACGAAACTGACGATGAAATATCTGGAGCACTACCTACTTCATAAGTTTAATCAACAACTGCAGGAGTATGAAGGACGAGGACCTACGGCTAAACTATGGGTACAATATTTTCACATGGTGTCCATTGCTAAAGAGTTTATACCTAAGAGCTGAAAATATGGGAGATAAGCAATCGCACCGTTTAAAAAATGCTGCCTTATTTCTATTTATTATTATGCTAAGTTTGCGCACTATACCTGCAAGATACAAGTATGTTCAAATTGAATGCGTCACGGTTAGGCGTTCTGATAAGTTATGTATGAGTATGCCTGAGTAAGCCTACCGGGGAAACCACGTTAAAAAAACCAGCCAGGTGCATATCAAGCCACGCGCAGTGTAGGGTTCCGTAGTTGCGAATGCCAGCATTGAGTTCACGCCTCACAGTTTAACGACTAAAAACGAGCCCATATAGGACGGTGATAACTAAAATACCACTTCACATATTATCTGAGTACCACTGCAAGCAGCGCTGGTTATTACCAGATTTCGTATATTACTTAAACGGCCTCGTATCGTTCCGCCAAGCACCGCGCACGTCGGACGTAAACACGTAAACACAGGATTTCATTAAAATGGTAACAGCCTCCGTGGTCCAGTGGTTAAGGCGTTTGCCTGTTGACCCGGGGGTCGTGGGTTCGATTCCCACCGGAAGCATACTTTGTTTAGTTGTTTCCAGTTTGGTTAGGACATTGCAGGCTTGAATCACCTGATTGTCTAATAATAAAGATGATTCCGTGCTTCGGAAGGCACGTTAAGCCGGTGGTCCCGGCTGCCATCTGGTAGTCGTTAAAGGAACCACGTCAGAGGCCGAGAGGCGGTTCCGAAGAACTCTGACACCAGGGTGTACATGGTCGATTGACCGTGACACCTACTCGAAATGATGATGATGATGATGATTAAAATGGTATTACTTACGTACCTGTAAATTTTCAGCTTGTTGTGAATTAATGCAAGGGTCAATGTCTTTTTTGACTGGGCTACTGGCAGAGTATATAAGTGTAGTATTCACCTAAACACAATTTGTTTTACTAAACTCGCTAAAACCAAGTATTTTTAAAACGTTCTTTATACTCACAAAAAATATAAACGAAACATTTTACTCATGCTAAGCTAATACCATCACTCTTATTTACGAAACGTATTAGATGGAGATATTATGATGTTAAAATATCGCGTTTCTGAGGCGTTACGCAATTTTCTGGTTCAAGAGACGTTATGATAATGTTTTGTGATATTGCCGCGCTCTCCGGATTCAAACTGTAATTTTAAAGGGCTTTTGAAATGGCAATATTATTATCATCTGCCGCGGACGTCGTTAGTGCTCGGTGTGGATAAATTAAAATAAATTGCGTTATACATCAACAATGGACAACCCTGGGCAACGGCGCCGAGGCGTCGCTCTGATTGACGGATGTTCATTACGAGCACCAATCAGGGCGCGGCGCCCGCCACGCCACGCCGCAGGGCTGCCGCAGGGCCTGTTATAACGACCTTTATTGTCTGATTTGCGTGTACAATAAGCCGGCGACGCGACACCGCACCAATTAGACTCCTTGTTCGCCAAGGAAAATGCAAGTGCAACGACCTGATGCTGTTGATCTTTAGTATTTAAAACCCCGACGAATATACGTTTAACTTGTCAGTCTGGTTGTGAATGTCTGTGGCATTGGCATCGTAACCAAACGATTTTAATGCGAAATGCTACCGAAAGGTGAGATCTTAATACTATGGTAGGTGGAACTGTTATCACTTTGAAAGTACGTCGAGTTCAAACGATTAATATCCTGGATGAGGAAGACCTGGTAAGGTCGAGTTGGAAAGAGTTTGGTCTAGGGTTTTTTACCACCTAGTGGACTGTTGACGTAGAGGTATAAAAATTAAAAATACAAATAAATGTATTACAAAAGTAGCATAGAAAAAATATAAAAACACAAAGATTGCTTCGCGCCGTTTATAACCACAGTAGAAAAAGGAAAACCAACATAAAGTGAGCGAGCCGTTTAAAAACTGCACTGTAAAATATGAAAGTGTTTGCATATTTATTTCAATGTTCAGTATCAGTTTACCGTTTCCGTCCCTCACGCTGCATACATCACCAATCGCCGCAGATTTTTGTAAATATGCGGTTTTCGGAGTCGATTTACAAACCGTGCGGACTGTTACGCAATATCCGAATTATCAAACTTTTTTATGGCCTGTTTTAAAATCCAAGCCACTCGAATATGTTTTATTTTTATATATATATTTAAGAAGAAGAAGAAGAGAGGTTGCCTCTTTGATTATGACAAGTTTTCAGTCTTACAGCTTTTTCTGAGCTAACGGTGACAAGATTTATTTTAATATGAACCGTGGCATACGCGTGTGTTTTTAATTGTAATACACTTTAATATCAAAAAATAAAAACAGATTGGACATGGATAAGTATTGCTCTAATAAAAATATTGACATGTTTCTGTGATTCAAGTGCTGCTGAATGACATACGTGCGGTACAAAAATGAGGCTCTTGCTCGGTCGCTGCCCGCGCTGAAATAACATCCACGCCCGGTTTACTTAGCCGGATTCAAATTGCACTTTTATTGAGATGATGATAATTGACAAAATGCTCTCTAAAACGCAGTTATCTTCCGTCGTACTGAAGAAAGATTTTTTGGAGCAGAAAACACAAGAAAACAACATGAGACTTCTTAAATTAAACCATATTACGCAAACGTCAATCTATGGCTATGTTAGAATCATAGTGTTAATTTCGAGAAGCTTTGCAAAAAACATACGATTGTGTTTCATAAGTATACTTTTCACCCTAAAATATGGCAATCACGAAGGCTTCCCGCCAATAAGCAACTAATTGATTGGTACGCTGCCAAGTTTCGGCGTACTTAGCGTTTAGCGTACAGCAACTAGGTATATTGTACTTGTGTTAGGAAGCCACAGGTGCCGATTGATTTATGATGCTCGATATGAAGCTCGTTAAGAGGTGGCACTTCAAGCCACTTGATTGATCGCAGCGGCCACAAACACTGACTGACTATATAATACGGTGTTAAAAAGACTGTTATAGGTGCAGCGAAAAGGTTTTTAAATATGCATTTAAAGGGCAGAGTTCCGTGTTCTAACGACAGTTAGGTATGGCTACGCCATATTGCGGAGAGCACTGTAAGCTACCTCTCGTTCATTGGTCTTTATTTCAATTCTACAACAACGTTCCAAATTGTTATAACTCTATTCTATGTAGGTGTTAACTTGCCCTCGACATGGGACCCTTGAAGGAGCGAATGAGCCCGCCAATATCAATTACTTTTGCTATGCTAAAGTACAAATGCTAGTGCTAAAAATAAATTTTTCATACAATACACACTAACACGCTGTGTATATGTAACTAGGTATATTGTTGTACTTGCCAAGGAAGCCACAGGTGCCGATTGATTGACGATGCTCGTTAAAAGGCGCCATTGTCGCGGCACTTCGAGCCACTTGACTGATCGCGGCATCCAACTCATGACGGGACTGTGTAACTTAAGGTATAAAAAACCGGCCAAGTGCAAGTCGGACTCGCGCACTAAGGGTTCCGTATCATTACCTATAAAAATGGCAAAAAAATCATTTCTGTTGTATGGAAGCCCAAATAAATATTAATTTAATTATTCATTCTTAAAGTGAACGTATAATTAATTAAATATTCTGTGAATATTTCAAGCGTCTACCTGTTACCGTTATCAATATCGAGCAAAAACGAGCTAAAAATCACGTTTGTTGTATGGGAGCCCCTTAAATGTTTATATTATTCTAGTATCTTTTAGTATTATAATATATAAAGCTTTTGTTATTATAGCAGCAACAGAAATACATCATCTGTGAAAATTTTAACTGTGTAAGTATCACGGTTCATGAGATACAGCCTGGTGACAGACGGACAGACGGACAGTAGAGCCATATTAACAGGGTCCCGTTTTTAACCTTTGGGTACAGAACCCTAAAAAGTCCATACTTTCTCTCACTCTCTCTCTCTCTCTCTCTCTCATCTGAGCATGTTCCCGATTGCATACTCGTTTGTGATGTTTCGGAGCACGGGGTCCGAACAAACATACATACTTGTACATTAATGAAAAGAATGGCTCCACAGACCCCAGCTGGGCTCGCGTTCTGGAAGTTGGGATATCTCCACACAGGACTTAGCAGTTTCTTTGATAACGGATCATGGAAACAATCGTAATTTTTACTTCTACTGATTTGGGTACTTGCTGTTTACCGTTCTCCTTTATTCAGTTTAAAGTACAAAGCAATTATTTTTTATGGTCTCGGGGCCGGTTGTTGTAGTTATTAATTTAAATATATTTATATTTTTAAAACGATTATGGAGAAACGCCAGCTAGATAGTATTGTAAGCGTAGTTTATTTAATATTGTAAGCCTTTATCGTTAACGTTGTACAACAGCCAATAATACGCGTTTCCCGCACAAAATAAAGATATACTATATTCGTATTTTGTTTCCGTGAAAGGGTGACTCATCATCATCTAAGGCACTACAGCCGCACGTGGGCCTTGGCCTGGTCAAGTAAATCTCTCCAGCCGTTTCTGTTTCTGGCTTTTTCTTTCCATCCTCTGATTCCCAGTACTTTTACGTCTTGATGTATTCCATCTAGCCATCGAAGTTAAGGTCTTCCAGGGGGTCGTCGTCCGTCAGGTTTGCCATTCAGGAGGCGTTTGGGAACTCTTCCGTCTTCCATTTGCTCTACGTGGCCGGCCCATCGAAGACGCCCGCCCTTGATGGAGCTCACAATATTTGGCTCTTTAAAGATCTCGTAAAGCTCCTGATTGTATCTCGATCGAACACTTTTGTATGAAAATGATTTTTGAGTTCTCAGCATTGATTCCGTAGAAAAAGTTGTTTTGAAGGGCTGAGTCACTCCTTCACGGGACTTCCTTTGGTTAAGTGACACGCTGAATATATCAGCGGTGATATACCCGTGCAAAGTGGGAATATAGCTCAAGTGTCAGCTGGTAATTGCACGTGCATTAAATTGTTTGCTGCGATATCAGAATATATACTAAACATGTCGGGAGGAAGATGGTCAGGGATGTCATCCTCAACTGCAGCTATGGCATCGGGTACTTAAGACCGGCCTCCCCAGCTACTATTTCCTTTTCCTCATTTATTCGAGTGAGAAATATCCCAATACCTTCCCAAATCTAACAAATTCCTATCTTTCCCCACCATAATAATAAATATGCTTTCGATGGGCAGCAAAGTCGGAAGCACAAGAAGCCAAAGAAACTGCGCTCGCCAATCCGTCTGCCAAGTGTGGTGAGTATGGCAATATCCTCTCAAGGAACGTAGAATCTTTAAGAGAGGTTTTTGTCCAGCAGTAGACTTCTAACGGCTGGAATGAATGAATAAATGAAAAGACTACCTAAATATTGTCATGTGTCCGATTGATGGAGTTATTAATTTAGAGAGGTCATCATCATCATCATTTCGAGTAGGTGCCACGGTCAATCGACCATGCACACCCTGGTGTCATAGTTCTTCGGAACCGCCTCTCGGCTTCTGAAGTGGTTCCTGTAACGACTACCAGATGGCAGCCGGGACCACCGGCTTAACGTGTCTTCCGAAGCACGGAATCATCTTTATTATCAGACAATCAGGTGATTCAAGCCTGCATTGTCCTAACCAAACTGGAAACAACTA
Organism: Elegia similella; assembly: GCA_947532085.1. Taxonomy (NCBI): domain Eukaryota; kingdom Metazoa; phylum Arthropoda; class Insecta; order Lepidoptera; family Pyralidae; genus Elegia; species Elegia similella. Next base: position 677,706 of record OX383936.1, read on the forward strand.
AACAAAGTATGCTTCCGGTGGGAATCGAACCCACGACCCCCGGGTCAACAGGCAAATGCCTTAACCACTGGACCACGGAGGCTGTTATTTAGAGAGGTTTATATTTATAACACCATGTTCTTCTTTTTATCGTATCTAAGTTTAATTTTATCAGCTCAATATTGGTCCATTCCTATACCTATGTTGCAGGGACGTCAGCAAGTTTATCTTATACCGTAAATGTATCTTTGTACAATAGTAATAATGAGCGTTTCCTGCGCAAAGTGCAAATATAGCTAGAATATCGCAGCGGCGACTGTACGTGCATTGGCTGCTGCAGCATGTGTTTGCCTCGCTTCCTTTGTTCAGTTGAATGCACTGATTAGTGTTGTGGGGATCCGATTGCTGGAGTTATTCATTTAATTAAATATGCTATTTGTATGCGAGGGTTTATATATGGAATACAAATAACGTGCTTGTTGTACAGATAACATATGACTTCTTAAATGTTAGCAGATTGTTAACTTTTATGATAAATACAAAAGGCCAAGACAAGTCACATTAAATTCACTTTCGAAAAGCAGTGATCTGTTTCCCGAAAACAGGGTGCAATAGTAACGTAGTAAAAGTCATATTCCCAATGGTTTAAAAAGTTAAGTTGTCATTGTTCATATAGTTTCCGTGACTGAAGTCGAATAAAAATATAATTAGACTTCAAACACGAAAAATTTAGAATCGTTTAAGGTTTTACCGGCCAGTTAGATTAATAAACAATCTTTTTTTTTTTTCAGATAAAACGATTATTTTGCTAAAAAAATATAGCTAGTGTTACTTGGGAACATGTTAAGCTTTTAACGAAACCCGATGCATCCGAATCTGTTTAAGTATTGAGGAGTTATGGTGGAATGAGATAAATAACATACATGAACTCTTTGAAAACTTTATACTCGTTTTTGGGCAGTCGTGTAAAAAGAAAAAAATTGTGAGCTATGGATTGAAATGATTGATTTTGTGTTTTACATTTTCCACAATTTTGTCACCTGAGCGTGTTAGAAGCTATACTTTAATTCAAATGATAAGCTGAAAGGCTCTAGATTTAAGCTTTAACACTTTATGTACCAATGATTATGATGATTAGTCCGACCGATTTCGGTCATGGCGACCACTTTGAACTCCTAGTCAGTGTTTTGGCGTTGGTGCGCCCGAAGATGGCTAATGTAGCCTATCTTTACAGCGAACTTCCGTGCACATAGAGGGCACGTAAGTACGCCGTCCTCATAATTATAAAAAATGGCAGCAGGTGGACGGGCCTTTACATGGTCGCGTTTAGCATCGAGATCTGCTTTACGCTGATCCTCGAAATCGCGTACGTGGGCATTGATTACCCTGCGCCATTCTGGCCGCTGTGCTGCCAAACGTTCCCACTGGGAAGGCTCTATATTGCATCTCTTCATATGACGCTTCAGAACATCCTTGTACCGAAGGAGCTGTCCACCATGTCTCCGCTTCCCCTTCTCAAGTTCAGCGTAAAAGATGCGTTTCGCCACTCTTTCCTCCGACATTCGTGACACATGACCACACCACCGTAGTTGTCGACGCATTAAATAAGCCTCGATGCCACCAACATGGGCTCGTCGCAAGACTTCGGTATTACGCACTCGATCAGACCATCTGATTTTCATGATGGAACGTAGGCATTTGAGGTGGAATCGATCCAAAGTGCGTATGTGTCGTCGATAGACACACCACGCCTCAGAGGAATACAAGAGGTTCGGCAGCACAATTGCCATGTATACTGAGACCTTAGTTGCCAGCCTCAGGTCATGTAAGCAGAAAACCTTGGAACACAGCTTTCCAAACGCTGCAGCAGCAGCACCTATCCTGCTGTTGATCTCAGCATCAAGGTCACACTTAGAAGTTACTGTATTTCCCAGATATCTAAACTTATCCACCTGCTTTAGTACATCCTCACCAACATTTATGGTTAGTGTCTCGTGACCATGATCTCGTGACATCAACTGTTGCAGGTCGTCTGGGGATTCTGCTAAAAAACACAAATCATCGGCATACATGATCTCAGTGATCAATGTATATGCGACCTTGGTGCGAGCCTTAAATCTGGCCAGATTAAAAAGACCACCATCAGTGCGGAAGCGGATACGGACTCCGAGGGAAATAGTTTGTAAGACCTCTCTGACAACTACCGCAAAGTATAAAGCGAACAGTGTAGGTGCTAAGACGCATCCTTGCTTCACCCCACAGGTTACGGGGAAGAAGTCAGTTTGCTCGCCATTTACACCGACGCAGCATTGCATGTCGTCATGCAGGAGTCTAAGGAGCCTTACAAACCTTTCCGTGCAACCCAGCTTTCCCAACACTAACCAAAGGGCTTCGCGAGGTACGCTATCGAAAGCCTTCTCCAAATCAACAAAGCAAAGGCACAGCGATCGACCCTGTTCTCTACTCTTTTCCTGCAATTGTCGCACGGAAAATATAGCTTCGCATGTACCTCTGTCCGGTCGGAAGCCAAACTGGGTTTCCGGCAGAATCTTTTCAGACAACTCCGTTAAGCGGTTTAAGAGAACTCTAGCAAAGATCTTTCCAGGGACTGAAAGGAGTGAAATACCGCGGTAGGAGCCGCAGTCAGAACGGTCACCTTTATTTTTGTAGAGGGCACTTATGCGGGATGCTTTAAAACTATCCGGGACACACTCCTCTTCCCACATACGAACAAACAGTTCCCACACTAACGTGTGCAGCTCCCCACCTCCGTACTTTATCAGCTCACCCGGTATAAGATCGATGCCAGCCGCTCGTTTGTTTTGTTGCTGTCTGATGGCAGTAATAACTTCATCACGCAGTAGAGGCTCGTCTAACTCAATGGCAACAGGAAGTTGAGGCATTAAACTGATACTTTGTAGATCAGCTGACCGATCTACATTGAGCAGAGTATTGAAATGCTCCGCCCAGCGGTTTAGCACATCCTCCCTACTCGTCAGGAGGTGACTACCGTCTAGGGACCGTAAATGCACCTTTGCATGGTAGGATGTACCAATCAATTTACGTACCTCGCTGTAAAACCCCCCCAGCTGGTTTGTGTCCGTAAGCCATTGCATGTGACAAGCTTTATCTCGTCACCACTTGTCTTTCATTTTTCGACACAGCTTCCTCAATTCCAGGTCACTAGCTTTGACTACCGCTGTGCCTTCTGCCCGTCTTCTATGCTGTCGTAAGAGATTTCGGTGTTTGTCGAGCGCTGCCTTCAGAACTCCGTCATTTGTATCAAACCAATCTTCATTGCGACGGGGGTTTTTCCCTAGTGCAGTTGAAGCACATTTCATGATATGAGATGACAAAGTTCCCCAGACAGTGCCAACGTCACCTGTCTCATTCACTGACAACAGCTTTTCGGACAGGGATTCGGTATATTTCTCCCTCACTGCAGGATCTTTCAGCTTATCCACGTTTAGAGATGCAAGCTTTGGCATCGCAGATCTACGCGGGTGATGGAGGCGAATTCGCAATTTAGTGACAATCAGTCGATGATCAGTCCAACAGTGCGCACCGCGCATGACGCGGGTGATCTGCACTTGACTGATATCTCTTTGCCGTACGACAGCATAGTCAATCAAATGCCAGTGTTTGGATCTTGGGTGCATCCAAGTTGTTTTGTACTTGGCGGCAAGTCTAAACATGGTGTTCGATATAGCCAGTCCGTATTGAGCACAAAGTATAAATGTACCCATACCCATAACATAAAACAGGATAATAAAAGTAAAGATAAGCCAGAACCCATCGAGGTCACGTCCATCCTCCGTCACACACCCTTAAAACTAGGCCCTGAGCAATGAGTAGTGGTAAAGGTAGGCATTGCAGGGCATTATCAGGGTTATAGGTGAACAAAGAGTGTCGCATAGACCTCGGGGTAAAGGATCGGGCTGAAAAGCATACTAAGGGCGGGTTTGATCGGCGTACCTGCGGCCGTCGTAAAAGTTTACGATGCCGTTACAATCGCGAGCCGGTAGCGGAGCCCCCGCGCGTTTTGAGTGCTCCGCCCACGCCTAAGCGCCGGCGATGTCGTAAATAAAGATTATTTGTGCGAGCCACCGGCGGAGAAAATATCTTGATTACCACGGCTAGGTTTTTAATAACTCCTCTGTTGGCTACGAGACACTCATACAAAAGGATACACAGAAGGATTAAATCTTTGTTACTTTAAAAACGAAACCTGTATAACCCTGTATAACATATGACTTCTTAAATGTTAGCAGATTGTTAACTTTTATGATAAATACAAAAGGCCAAGACAAGTCACATTAAATTCACTTTCGAAAAGCAGTGATCTGTTTCCCGAAAACAGGGTGCAATAGTAACGTAGTAAAAGTCATATTCCCAATGGTTTAAAAAGTTAAGTTGTCATTGTTCATATAGTTTCCGTGACTGAAGTCGAATAAAAATATAATTAGACTTCAAACACGAAAAATTTAGAATCGTTTAAGGTTTTACCGGCCAGTTAGATTAATAAACAATCTTTTTTTTTTTTCAGATAAAACGATTATTTTGCTAAAAAAATATAGCTAGTGTTACTTGGGAACATGTTAAGCTTTTAACGAAACCCGATGCATCCGAATCTGTTTAAGTATTGAGGAGTTATGGTGGAATGAGATAAATAACATACATGAACTCTTTGAAAACTTTATACTCGTTTTTGGGCAGTCGTGTAAAAAGAAAAAAATTGTGAGCTATGGATTGAAATGATTGATTTTGTGTTTTACATTTTCCACAATTTTGTCACCTGAGCGTGTTAGAAGCTATACTTTAATTCAAATGATAAGCTGAAAGGCTCTAGATTTAAGCTTTAACACTTTATGTACCAATGATTATGATGATTAGTCCGACCGATTTCGGTCATGGCGACCACTTTGAACTCCTAGTCAGTGTTTTGGCGTTGGTGCGCCCGAAGATGGCTAATGTAGCCTATCTTTACAGCGAACTTCCGTGCACATAGAGGGCACGTAAGTACGCCGTCCTCATAATTATAAAAAATGGCAGCAGGTGGACGGGCCTTTACATGGTCGCGTTTAGCATCGAGATCTGCTTTACGCTGATCCTCGAAATCGCGTACGTGGGCATTGATTACCCTGCGCCATTCTGGCCGCTGTGCTGCCAAACGTTCCCACTGGGAAGGCTCTATATTGCATCTCTTCATATGACGCTTCAGAACATCCTTGTACCGAAGGAGCTGTCCACCATGTCTCCGCTTCCCCTTCTCAAGTTCAGCGTAAAAGATGCGTTTCGCCACTCTTTCCTCCGACATTCGTGACACATGACCACACCACCGTAGTTGTCGACGCATTAAATAAGCCTCGATGCCACCAACATGGGCTCGTCGCAAGACTTCGGTATTACGCACTCGATCAGACCATCTGATTTTCATGATGGAACGTAGGCATTTGAGGTGGAATCGATCCAAAGTGCGTATGTGTCGTCGATAGACACACCACGCCTCAGAGGAATACAAGAGGTTCGGCAGCACAATTGCCATGTATACTGAGACCTTAGTTGCCAGCCTCAGGTCATGTAAGCAGAAAACCTTGGAACACAGCTTTCCAAACGCTGCAGCAGCAGCACCTATCCTGCTGTTGATCTCAGCATCAAGGTCACACTTAGAAGTTACTGTATTTCCCAGATATCTAAACTTATCCACCTGCTTTAGTACATCCTCACCAACATTTATGGTTAGTGTCTCGTGACCATGATCTCGTGACATCAACTGTTGCAGGTCGTCTGGGGATTCTGCTAAAAAACACAAATCATCGGCATACATGATCTCAGTGATCAATGTATATGCGACCTTGGTGCGAGCCTTAAATCTGGCCAGATTAAAAAGACCACCATCAGTGCGGAAGCGGATACGGACTCCGAGGGAAATAGTTTGTAAGACCTCTCTGACAACTACCGCAAAGTATAAAGCGAACAGTGTAGGTGCTAAGACGCATCCTTGCTTCACCCCACAGGTTACGGGGAAGAAGTCAGTTTGCTCGCCATTTACACCGACGCAGCATTGCATGTCGTCATGCAGGAGTCTAAGGAGCCTTACAAACCTTTCCGTGCAACCCAGCTTTCCCAACACTAACCAAAGGGCTTCGCGAGGTACGCTATCGAAAGCCTTCTCCAAATCAACAAAGCAAAGGCACAGCGATCGACCCTGTTCTCTACTCTTTTCCTGCAATTGTCGCACGGAAAATATAGCTTCGCATGTACCTCTGTCCGGTCGGAAGCCAAACTGGGTTTCCGGCAGAATCTTTTCAGACAACTCCGTTAAGCGGTTTAAGAGAACTCTAGCAAAGATCTTTCCAGGGACTGAAAGGAGTGAAATACCGCGGTAGGAGCCGCAGTCAGAACGGTCACCTTTATTTTTGTAGAGGGCACTTATGCGGGATGCTTTAAAACTATCCGGGACACACTTCTCTTCCCACATACGAACAAACAGTTCCCACACTAACGTGTGCAGCTCCCCACCTCCGTACTTTATCAGCTCACCCGGTATAAGATCGATGCCAGCCGCTCGTTTGTTTTGTTGCTGTCTGATGGCAGTAATAACTTCATCACGCAGTAGAGGCTCGTCTAACTCAATGGCAACAGGAAGTTGAGGCATTAAACTGATACTTTGTAGATCAGCTGACCGATCTACATTGAGCAGAGTATTGAAATGCTCCGCCCAGCGGTTTAGCACATCCTCCCTACTCGTCAGGAGGTGACTACCGTCTAGGGACCGTAAATGCACCTTTGCATGGTAGGATGTACCAATCAATTTACGTACCTCGCTGTAAAACCCCCCCAGCTGGTTTGTGTCCGTAAGCCATTGCATGTGACAAGCTTTATCTCGTCACCACTTGTCTTTCATTTTTCGACACAGCTTCCTCAATTCCAGGTCACTAGCTTTGACTACCGCTGTGCCTTCTGCCCGTCTTCTATGCTGTCGTAAGAGATTTCGGTGTTTGTCGAGCGCTGCCTTCAGAACTCCGTCATTTGTATCAAACCAATCTTCATTGCGACGGGGGTTTTTCCCTAGTGCAGTTGAAGCACATTTCATGATATGAGATGACAAAGTTCCCCAGACAGTGCCAACGTCACCTGTCTCATTCACTGACAACAGCTTTTCGGACAGGGATTCGGTATATTTCTCCCTCACTGCAGGATCTTTCAGCTTATCCACGTTTAGAGATGCAAGCTTTGGCATCGCAGATCTACGCGGGTGATGGAGGCGAATTCGCAATTTAGTGACAATCAGTCGATGATCAGTCCAACAGTGCGCACCGCGCATGACGCGGGTGATCTGCACTTGACTGATATCTCTTTGCCGTACGACAGCATAGTCAATCAAATGCCAGTGTTTGGATCTTGGGTGCATCCAAGTTGTTTTGTACTTGGCGGCAAGTCTAAACATGGTGTTCGATATAGCCAGTCCGTATTGAGCACAAAGTATAAATGTACCCATACCCATAACATAAAACAGGATAATAAAAGTAAAGATAAGCCAGAACCCATCGAGGTCACGTCCATCCTCCGTCACACACCCTTAAAACTAGGCCCTGAGCAATGAGTAGTGGTAAAGGTAGGCATTGCAGGGCATTATCAGGGTTATAGGTGAACAAAGAGTGTCGCATAGACCTCGGGGTAAAGGATCGGGCTGAAAAGCATACTAAGGGCGGGTTTGATCGGCGTACCTGCGGCCGTCGTAAAAGTTTACGATGCCGTTACAATCGCGAGCCGGTAGCGGAGCCCCCGCGCGTTTTGAGTGCTCCGCCCACGCCTAAGCGCCGGCGATGTCGTAAATAAAGATTATTTGTGCGAGCCACCGGCGGAGAAAATATCTTGATTACCACGGCTAGGTTTTTAATAACTCCTCTGTTGGCTACGAGACACTCATACAAAAGGATACACAGAAGGATTAAATCTTTGTTACTTTAAAAACGAAACCTGTATAACCCGGTCATGCTATGTTTGTTCGTCGCGATTAACGAATGGATTATTATTAAGGAAAGTAAAGGCAATCGCCTAGGCCTTAGGGCATATCCACTTAGCGAGTTTGCGCGGGAGAACCACGTTACATCAACACGTAAGTAGAGGCCCTACGTGTTGGACCGCTGTGTCTCTACGCAAGTCTCACACGATCGGGTCAATCACGCCCGTGTAAGAACACGGGAGAAACAAAAAAATAAGCTGTTAAAAACAGACAACTCGATCTTATACCTAAATTATTATGCAAACAAAGTATATGACTTGTTGCATGTAGTTTCAGTAGTCGTAATTTAGCGGTGTACATCAATACAGCCGGCTGTTGGTTTGCTTGCTGCGTGTCTTGTTCTCAATTAATCCCCGGCTTTGGTCTACATGCATGAGCTGAGCTTCACTGCTGGGAGAGTTATTGAAGTAAAATTTGTCAATAGAAAAGAGAGCTGTTTTTAAAGTAGAACGTTTTTGTTTTAAGTAGATGCAAAAAGACATAAGCAAAGACGTTACTGATGTTTGTGCAGCCTTCGTGTGGACAGGAAAAATATTAATTTGTAGGTATGTGACTGTAAGAAACCAGATTAACCTCTAATGAATTCGCATATCTGAAGTACGTGCTTAAGTACATTTAGCGTTAAATCTGAAATTCATGCAGTAAGGCTGGAGCTGGATTTAAGGAATGGTTAGACTCGGGCCGCCCAATTAACTAAAATATTATGTTTCACTGAGAATAGAGGTATAATTGAGGCTGTACTGCACGTGCTCATGAAACTGCGTGCAGTAAGGCCGTAGCTCTAGTAATAGATTGGTCTGGGCCACCAATAAACTGAAATATTATGTTTCCCGCAGAATATATATATACAAACGAGTTTGTATTTTGATGAGGCAGCAGCCTGTAGTCACTATTGGAGTAATTATTAATGTACGACAGACCAATTAGTTCTTGTCTAGTCAAATTTTTTCAAAACGTTTATTCAGAAAATAGGCCTTGTGTTAGCTATCTCGTAACTATAGTTCGTAGCTTTTTGCTTTGAACAACTTATTATATGATCTAAACCAACAAGATAAATGCGAATGTCCGTTAGTTTATTTATCGTAGCTATGCTCGTATAATAATCTCTAGTCCTCTTGTTGCGAGATAATAATTTAAAATAAACTAAACACTTCAAAAGCTGATTGACGTGTATTTGACGTGCGATAACGTGCGAAAGTCAATTAAAGTAATAAGCTTTTTGAACAATTAAATTTTACCAACAAGATTGTTAAATTGCAAACTTACAATATTTTGGAAGATTCAAGGTAAATACTGTTAATTCAAAATAGTATTTTAAATAATTTTCAGCAATTTTTAATTATAGAAATGTGTATTTTGATGCGGTTTTGTGGAATAAAGCTCAACTGCATCTAGGCACAGAAAAATTGTTAGGGCAGTGTTGTTTTTCCAAACAGCTGAGCAGTGCAAATGGATTGGCTCTTTACAAACAGCCTCGCTGCTCCAAGTGGCTGTTTTCTCGGAAAATAAAGCGAATAGTTTGTCTGATGTGCTTCATTACAGCCCTTGTTGTGTTGAGTGACTCGTGGAATTAAATAAAAACTTTTGTATTTGTATTATTTGCTGTTGAGGCTCACACTGAACTAACCTTTTTATGAATGGACATACATATCTTTGTTTAATACTTAGCGAGATTTCATTTGTATTAACTTCTACTGGCGTAGTGATGGTGTTGATGTTAGAGTGCCAACTCTATATCAGATCGACGGGAAAAAAACACAGAATATAAGACCAGGAAGGATGAAAAACGATCTCAAGACATTCACTTAACAAAATCAAGGTCCATTTTCGATTTCAGTATAAATAAAAACAACAAGTACGAGAAGCATATGTCTCTGTACGCGCAAATTTCCTTTTCTCATGCAAAAGTATCCACTTTAAATTGCTCCTACGTTTCATCTTACATTCTTATTTAGCGTTTCCATTACTTAGAAAAACTAAATCCAATAAAAATACAGTAATCCTGTAAATAAACTCAGTCGCTCTCTAGGTTTGCGGACAAGTTGATAGGTCAGTGTTGTTTCTCCAAACAGCTGAGCAGCGCAAATGGATTGGCTCTCTTTGCGAACGACCTCGGTGCTCCAAGTGGCTGTGTTCTCGGAAAAAAGAGTCGAATTAGTTTCAGGTCTGTTGTATTTTCATAACAGCCCTTTGTTACTGAGACTGGCAACTTGCCTTTTTGTGAATTGATATTTTCAGACTTTGTTTAACTGAGGTATTTTTTGTTTTGTTAGCGTTCTGTTTAAGATGATGTTGTATGTTTGATTCATAAATATTTAGCGTACATTTGGTACAGTGAAGTGAGACGAGGCGACACCATTTCACCCGAGCACTGGAATTTTGTCAGGCACAAACAATGGGGTAATACGAAATAGAGGTGTCAAAATAAATAGTGCATACTTGTCTCACTTAAAATTCGCAAATGACTTGGTACTGTTCGCAGATAAGTTAGAAGAACTCCAAAAATGCTATATATTCTTTCAAAGGAGTGTTCATCTCTATTAAGTTTTTAACGGTAAGAAACAGCCTCTCTAAAATATGAATTTTGCTCCAAAGAGTGTAAAACTGATAGAGTACTAGGCTAGTGTATTCGACAACCAACTTTACGCGTGTACCGAAGGCTTTATCGCCGGCTGATCGGGAGTAGATGAGCTGTCGCTCACGGCGGCGACTGGCCCGCGTCGAGACTAACTTAGAGGATAAAAGCTTGGCAGGTGAGCGGGTCGTTACGTTACTTTTAGGAAATTTAATATGCGATTTTCTTTTAAGACTTTCATTTTGTTACGATGTAAAGATATTATACAATGTACATAAATAGCTGGTTTTATGACCATTGAAAAATATTTTTCTTGTGTTTAGTAATAATTAATAAAGAAATGGATAAAACAATTTTATTTCTCTTTCTTATACTGTTAATAAATTAAGAAATAAGATATGGTGAAAAAATCCACAGGATTTGAACCAGCGATCTTACTGTACTGTACGACCTACATACGCTCCGCCAATCGAGTTACCGTACTTCAATTCTGACTGGACGTCAAAAATCTTCACCAAATCCTATTCAACTTATATCGATCTCCCCAAAGATCCGTCTGTTTCGATTGTAATGTTTTTTATGTTCTGTAATTTTGTATTTTCCTCTGCAGTATGTGTGTGACTTTAGGTACAAATAAACAATTTATCTGTCCATAAAAGAAACTACTGTGGGTAGTGGCTACGTCATCGATTCCGGTGGAACTCCAGATAAGCCGGTGCCGGCACTCGCTCGCTGCTGACGGATACATCCGTTTGCCCTACTTTACAGCTTTTTATGCAGTTTTCTTGTATTTTTAATAGAGCGCGTTGTTGTAGCTCAATATTGTTAATTAAAAAGTCCTCTGTAGCAGGACATCGGAGCGTCCGGCTCGAGTTCCAGTGGAGCTCTAGATTAGCGAGCAGGTTCCGGCGCCGGCTTATCTGCTCCATTGAAACTGCGGCCGGATGCAGCGAGATTTACAAAAAATATGTATTGTGAGGTATTACAAGCATAAAGGGCTCAGTATCATAATAACACTTGAAGAATAAATACGGTATTAAAACGTAGGCTGTAAAACTTTTATTGAAACGCGAATATTCGGCGGTGGATCGCGTTTACGGCGAGATACGGCCGCGGCATTGTTACGGCCTCGCCTTTGTGTCGCGTTATATTACTTTAAAGTCGAGGAGCGCAGAAAAATGGAGGATAACTTCGAAGCCACTTGGCGACTTTAAATGAGCTAGGTGATAAATGACAAAATACATCGCGCTATCTCTTTAAATACTAAAGAGAGGGAAAGAAAGCGGTATTTTGCGAACTTTCGATACGTTAGTCCTCTTGAGAATAAATATGCATTTTTAAAGTGTCGGATTTTCTCCACTTTCCATTAAAAGCGGTATAACAAGCAAACAAGAAATAAATGATAAGTTACCTATACTAATATTATAAAGCTGAAGAGTTTGTTTGTTTGAACGCGCTAATCTCAGAAACTACTGGTTCAAATTGGAAAATTCTTTTTGTGTTGGATAGTCCATTTATTGAGGAAGGCTTAAGGCTCTGAAACATCACGCTGCACACTGACGCATTAATAAAAAATGTTTTGAAAACAGGGGAAAATTATTCATCTAATATACTAATAAAAAACGAATTAATCATGATTGCCGCGGACGAAGTCGCGGACAACAGCTAGTGTAAATATAAATATTTATTTTAATTATTCGAATTTCAATAAAATTTTGTCATTTAAAATATGCTCTTTTTGTTTGAATCTGTCTCTATCTAAATGAAAAACAATAGTCATATCTCGGTTGTCCCTTAGAATGTTTGTTTATATTCCAAAGCAAACTACAATATCTGACGATACAGGCGTTTCTTGGCAACATAATCATTATCGCTACGACGCATTACGCACACACACAACGCACCCCGTCGTAAACTTGAAATTTCCATGGCGCTATACAAAAGCCAGCAGACGTGGTGGAATCTGGGACACGCACACCGAATGACGCCGTAACGTACAGTTTAATAAATTGTGATTGCGATTTCAATTACGATGTACGCGAGACGGAAATGTATGCGGCATGAATTATAGACGGGCATGCGCGACAAAAATGCTGTCGTATATTTAGCTGTAAGCTTATTACTTATTCGTAGGCTGTAAGGTTGTTCGGCTGTTAACCTCAACATGTCACACTACTCAACCGATTCTCATGAAATTTGGTGAGCAGATTCTATAATTACATACAACTTTTGAAAAATGTTCGTGGAACCCACTTTCAACTTGTGAATTCCAAATTTTTAATCCTGCCAGCGGCCGACTCTCTCGTGAACCCCAGGGGGTTAAGCTGGAATACTTTGGAAACTACTGTTCTAATAAATAAAACAAAGTTGGGTTAGTTCTTGAGTTACATCTATAACTCAAGAACGGCTAGACAGATTTTGATGAGATTTGGTATGGAGGTAGCTGACACCTTGGAACATAAAGAATACTTTTTCCGACTACCCAAAAAAGAGGCGGTACGAAATTAGCCGGGTCAGCAAACTAATAAGAAAAAAATCTGGCGTAAAACTTTCAAATATTTAAATATCTCATTAACTACTGATTTTGGTGCCAAATATATTTGAAATTCGTACTAAACCGTTTAAAATTTTATCTCAATTGGGGCGCATACAAAAATGTGTTTTTATGGCGATTCTTCGGAATCTAAACGAACTCCGACGCAGTGTGAGGATTAGCTGATACTTTTTATCGTTAATATCATTAATCTTTATTAGAAATTTATTATATAAATAAAACATATTATATAATGAAGAACGATATCATTCATATTATTATAATTACTATTGTCATTTACATCGAAACAAAGATTACTTGTATGTTAAGGTCGCATTTTTTGACAGTTTGTTCTTGCGTTCCTTCAAGTACCAAACCTTTGTGTCTCCGCATTCGACAACGCGGCACACAACAAGGATTACCGGAATAGTTAGATTATGCAAATTCTATAGCGCGAGTTACGACGCGAGCCACTCAGAGTAACAATGTACAAGGCCTTTACAACCGATGTACTTGTTCTCACTCGTAAAATATGATAAAGATGGCTCGCGACGCTGTGGCGGGGATAAAAGAAAGAAATATTAACGCTGCAACTACATACTGTACAAAAACGAATGGGGCCCTAGAGTTTTTATGTTATGCTTCTTATCTGGGAGGCCAAGTTAACTGTTTCAGCTGATTCGGTATTTAGAACAGGACAAAGAATATATCGACGTAAAACTAACGCTAGAAAAGCTAGTGTATTTTTATGTATATTTGACGGCAAACGAGCAGACGAGCCACCTGATGGAATGTGGTCACCGTCGCCCATGGACATCTGCAACACCAGAGGAGGTGCTGATGCGTTGCCGACACTTAAGATATCTGTTATCAGGGAAAATTGAGGATTGCCGTAGTTATGACAGTTACGTAGGCAAAGGTAAGGAACGATGGCTCGTAATGAATGACCAGAGAGGTACGCTGCTGGCACGGGGGACGGAAGGGCCCCCGATCCAACACAATGATCAGCCGCCGTGTCCCACTCCGGTCTCCCAGTCCGGCACGACGACCATTCACGAGCTTTTGACACAGGCGGCAGGACAGCCTCCCTAGCCGGGACAGCCATGGTTCTGGTTCCCTACGTACCAGCGGGCGGCCAGCGGACAACCGTTTCATCGGGTCTCTCTGGCCCCCGCGCCAACTTCGCATCAGAAGACCAGACCCCAATCAGACAGTGCAAGACTCCAGTCCTTAAGAGACCATAAACTGTCGGAACTATGGGAATCGGGAATGGGGATTGGCTCTCACACGCAACAGTCGAAACACACCCAACGGTGCTTTACGACAGATTTCAGCATGAGAGTGATCGCCAGCCAGTCGGACCCCAGGAGGTCCTAACACCGAGCATGTCGGGTATTTTCTCGCCTCTTACGACATGCCAACCTGACGGGCAGTGGAGAATTGTTGTCTACTACGTCCCCACACGGAGAATGTTTTGACACGACTAAAGCTTTTTTAGAATAGAATAGAATAGAATAATTTTTATTTGCGTTTGAGAAGGGTATACAAGGATGTTAATAATCGTTACAGTTTCATACCTAATCAGCCATAACAATAGCATGCAAATATGTATATAAATTAAATTATTGTCAAGTTATATAAATTAAAACAAATCCACTAATCAAAATCAAAATATAAATGTCAAATTATTTAAAAATTAATTATAGGTGTCATCAGAATAAGATTATATATACTAATTTAGATTTTTACTCAGGGCTTGAAATTGAGAAACTCTTGCACTGTATAGAATCCTTGTTCACTTAGCCAATTACGAAATTTTTTTTTAAAACTATTAAATGTCGTGTTTTTTATGGAATCTGGTATCTTGTTATAAATTAAGATGCACATATAATAACAATTCTTTTTATTTTTTGCACTTCTAAGCATTATATTAACAACAAGCCTATTTCCATTTCTAGTGTTTCTAGAAAACACATCTTTAGCCTCTTTAAACAAGTCATAATTAAGTTTTACAAATTTAGCAATTGTACAAATGTACAGGCTTGGTAATGGCAAAATGTTTAGGGACCTAAAAAGAGGCCTACATGACGTGTCAGGCGTAACTCCACATATCGCTTTTATACACTTTTTTTGAGCCACGAAAGCATGTTGCATGTCAGTACTATTTCCCCAAATTATGAGCCCATATCGCAATACGGATTCAGCATAGCCAAAGTATGCCGTAACAGCAGTGCTCTTCGTCGCTGTTTTTGCAAGTTTGGAAAGGGCAAAAGAGAAACTATTTAGTTTAGCACATTTTCTACATGCTTTTTCCAGTTCAATTTGCTATCAATATTTAAGCCTAGAAATTTTCCATTATCTGAGCATTTTAATATGTGTCCTTTATGATTTATGTTAAGTGACTGTGTTAGATTATTAAAATTTATATCATATGTCTTTTCTATATTAATTTTCAGATTATTACTATTAAGCCAGTCTATTGTTTTGTTTATCGTATCATTAATGTCACTTTCATGTTCTTGTATATTGTATATAGTCTTATTATTCTTATTGGTTACTATAACAGAGATATCATCAGCAAATAATACACTCTTATGCTTTATCATATTTGGGAAGTCGTTTATATAGACCAGGAAGAGCAGAGGTCCAAGAACGCTTCCTTGTGGTACGCCTAATTTATTCTCCTTGAAATCAGAATGGTATTTCTTCGAAAGTCTATTTTGTTCCAATTGTACTATTTCTACTGTTTGTGTTCTATTTTGAAGGTACGTTCTTATCCAGTTTAAAGCATTGCCTCTTATTCCATATCGCTCTAATTTCGTTAAAAGTAATGGATGAAAAACCAAGTCGAAAGCTTTTTTCATGTCGAAAAAAAGTACTGTTGTATGGTTGTTATCATTTAAATTTAGTAAAATAGTATTTATAAGATCAAACGCTGCAAGAGCTTATTTTTAATTAGTTTTAATATTAATTAAACTTTATCGTTATAATTATAATACCTTGTAAATTTGAAAATAAACATTGATTCACAATGCATAATTAAATAATAATAAAATTAATATTAAAGGGCTTCAACAGACATATTTTTTGCCTTTTTTATAGATAACGTTTCGTACCGTTATCTTTAAAAAACGGCAAAAAAACCATGTCGATTGTATGGGATCCTTCGTGCGCAAGTCCGACTCGCACTTCGCCGGTTTTTCAGATTTCACTACTCAGTTGTGATGCTTCAGAGTCCAGGGTCCGGTATTATGATAGAATCCGTGGTGTATTATGAGTTGGCGAAACGTTTTCCTACTGGCCGCCTGCCTGACGCCATCCCCCTTAAGGTCCCATCGTTAGATACTATATCATCAGAAAAATACAAACAAAAATAAAACTCTGCGACAAATTGTAGATCATTATCTATAATTAAAGACCCACACGCCGCACCCGTTAGCCGTGTGGTATCCGGCAGAGTAGAATAGGACCACTCCAAGTCTTCCCGTGGATGTCGTAGAAGGCGACTTAGGAAATACAAGCTAAACAAAGCTTATAAACATCTAAGACACCTCTCCAACCCGTCTGGCCGGCGTGGAGAGTGTAGGCCGAGTCCTCTGGCTGCTCTGGCTAAGTATGGCCCTAGTAGTACAGAGGGTCGTGCTCCTGTAGTGGAGACTAAAAAGGACCTGATGATGATGATGATGATGACGCCGCACCCGCTAATCCATTGACAAGTGAGGAATGGGTGCTCGGGTAACCCAAGTACCGCCGTTTACCGGGCCACATTTGGTAATAACAATATATCACGATAAAAAAAAAGACAAATTACAAGAGCCGCTTGTTTTCGAAAACACGTTTTCCTATGACATTTTTCACTTTGGTGTTATTTCTTAGATTTTTTTTTTATTTCGAACTATTACCTTAATAGTCGTATGCATGTGAATTGGTTCGCATGAATCTCGAAACAACAATATTTTCAGGTCAATACTTTGTTTCCCCTTACATTAGGGTTACATTAGGATGCTAAATGGATCACCGAAATCTATTCAGAATTACTTGTGTGATTATAACTTGAAAATTGTTAGAGCATAAGTATTAATAATTTAATTTGCGTCATAAATAAGTTTGAAATAACTAAGACCGAAGACTTTCTAATTGAACACGTACTTGCTTCTTTTGAATGTGTGTGAAAGTGGCCAACACTGGTGTTATATTTTTCAAGCTGCCTAAAGGCATATAACATAGCTTTACGACTGTCATCAATGATGACATACAGGAACAACGGTTTAATGTGCGTTCGCTTCGGTAATTTTTATGCCACTTGCGATCAGTCCAAGTGGGGACCGCGCCCGGGATTGTTTATCAGGCGTAAGCGCTAATAATGGCTTCTCGGTACAAACAGTTATCAAATTTACATTTACTTTGAGACAATTTACTTTGCGTGCTTCCGCCACCAGTTAGTTCATGCAAACTATTGCTGGCCAGCGCCCACCCATTACTGTTAGTCACTTCATGCCCGCCACCAATAGTTGATGCATGCAACCCTGGGCGATACTGCTGCATCTGTTGAGGCTGCAGCAATATCGGCCGTCGTGCTCGCGACACGTGTTTCGCCTCTACACGAGGCATCTTCAGGCAGTGAAGACTTGATGTTATCAAACTTGTTTATGCGATTTAAAGTCAAATTATAGCATCAATAAGAGGATAGAGGAGATCCTTTAATTACTACCGTACATCTTCTTACAAGGAAAAAGTTCGCAAAGCACCTACCTAATTACAGCAGAAAGCCTCTTTTTTGAAGGTTTTTACACGGCCACTAACGCGTCCCGCCGTAAACCCCGCTAATTGCCGCCCAACATGCATTAGGGGCTCATTTGTCCCCTTTTCCCTCTCTTTTATCTTGTTTAGGGCTGGGTCTCAGTCATGCCGTGAATCGTTGCAGCACCGTGCGTGATGCGGTAACTGTAAATTTATGGGGTGACTTTGCGTCCCCAAAACATTCATTTAAATAAATTATATGTCTGTTTTGTTTCATCCTGCCATGTAATTTATAGTTTATTTCTGCTTTCACCTAAAATTTTGCAGTATATTTACTTATCACCTTAAAACAGGTCTCTTACTTTTGGTATTTTATACCTTAATTTATCGTTCCGAATAGGTTTATTATTGTTCAAGAGCAGGGGTACTATTTTTGAAAGTGTGACACTCGTCTCCAAGCGATTTTTGTATGGAAAAATCGCTCGTTTACGAAGGGCGAAAGTTAAAAATAGCACTCCAGGTACTTGATTACATCGCGGGGCCTCAATATATTCTTTTACAACATCGTGTTAGTATGGCCGGGGCCCTTACCGACGCATCCCTGGCGCTTCTCCAAAAACGCACATGTCTGAAGTAACTGATGTATGGCGTCATTAGGCTTAGCTTGTGGCTTAATGCAAACTCGGCATACTTAATCTTCATTTGATTAAGACCAGAGAGAAAGACGCAAAATTATGAAGAAAGATAAGATGTTTGCCACTACATACTTGTCTATTTAAAAAGTAACAGAATAGGGCTTGAAACTTGTACAGGATTTTATTTAAAAATTTACTTTGTGCTGAGTTTAAAATGTACGTAGTGATCTCGCACACAATCTCCAAGCTGCACGTCTTAGGTCGTAAACTTTACACCCCAACAGGGCGCTACGTGGGAAGACGGTAAAAAAGCACTCCTTTCAGAAGTTTCGAGCATAAAACTGGCCAGCTGTCACAGCGTATTATACTATTGAGTATGGCGCACTCCAAGTTCCAACAAAGCAGAATTTTATTTAAGAATGCAACTTTGTTCCTTGTTTAAAATATACGTAGTGATTTTAGACACGATTCAAGTTGCTCGTCTTTCCTCGTAAACTATACAGCATGACAGGGTGCTTGGAAGGACAGTAAAAAGTTATGTTTAAAGAGTTTAGCCGTGTGGTTTCCGGCAGAGTAGAATAAGATCACTCCAAGTCTTTCCCTGGATGTCGTAAGAGGCGATTTAGGAAATGCAAGCTAAACAAAGCTCATAAACATCAATGAGACCTCTCCAACCGATCTGGCCAGCGAGGAGATTGTAGGCCAAATCCTCTGTCTGCTCTGGCCAAGTATGGCTCCGTTAGTACAGAGAGGGTCATGCTCCTGCAGTGGAGACTAATAAGACCTGATGATGATGAAAGAGTTTCGAGCATGGGAGGGTACTCACACTTCGATGGCCTTGTTCCAGTTGATGACGTAGCCGCTGAGCGCGAAGGTCTCGATGTTGACCACGTGTACGTTCCCGCGCTCCGTGCCCACGTGCACCCACTTGGACTGCAGCGGCAGGTGCAGGCATGTGATCCTGGAACAAGCGTGGACTTTGTTTTAACAGGTACGATAGAAGAGAATTTATGAACCTTAGGGTTTGAATATACAGAGTTACTTTTGGAACACTAATACGCCTCTAGAGAAAATCGTCGAGTATTTTCTAGCTAAACTTGTGTTTATTCGAAAATACTCGACGATTTTCCCTTATGTTGACATTTATACAAAAGATTGAGATTTGTATAGGTCGAAGATTTATTTTCGACGTTCGTTATTGTTTGTCTAACATCTGAATATAATTTCAAGGGACATCCATTGATAAAGGTAGTTCTTTAGATGTTTTTAAGTAACCCTGTTTATATAAGACAGAGATGGACATTCGGTGACAACTATATGACTAGGTAACGTTAAGGAGAACTGTGATATAAAATGACTTTAGGATATTCTTCCTTTTGAGATATTATTTATCGTACATTCACACACTGAAACGTAAATGTAAATAAAAAAAGAAAGTTTCACCTATATTTAATATTTGAAATGAATCATTTTGAGGTTTGGAAAGGTATCAAGCTCAACACAAAAACCTTTTACAACGCCATTCTTAAACATGCAAAATAAAGAAAGTTACAAACTAATTAGCACAAACAAAACACATTCCACCTTATTTAGAGGTAGATAAATGCAACAGAAAAACAATAATATTATTATTCATACTTAATTAAGCAAACAAAAGCATATCGAATAACAGATCCGAGTCGGGCGATGCATTCACTCCGGGACAAAGCTGTCGCATGAATTGCGGCTATTGTGGCTTCGTCGTAATGCCGACAGTCTATGTGATGCTACCTTTATGGAAATATATAATATAGCTTTTATAGAACGCGATATTGTTGCGTCTGATCGTAAACAACTCCGCTCGATGAGCTTTGATTTAAAATAGAGAAAGTACAGAAGAAAATCCACGCGTGCACAATATGTATTAAAGGCTTGGACTACCTCGAGATACGGTTCGGCAGGTATAGTTGTTGGCAGTTCCATTATCTCTTATGTTGTAGCAGAGCGTTGTTTACATCCCGCGAACAAAGATCGTCACACAAACGTGACGAAGCCGCATAAGAGTTAGTGACAAAGCCAACTCTACAACGCAGTGTATCGATTTGTCTGCATCATAGTCTGCGAATTACGGAGAGGTAGGAATATTTGTTGAAGTAAAGGTGAAAATTCTATACTCTCTGTACGTTGTACAATCGCGTTGTGTACACCACGCTAAAACATTAAGCGCTGTGATAGCAAATAACAGGCTTAGTGAGCGCACTGCATTGAATTGCACCGAGGCAAACGTGGTAGGAATGTCAAGTGTGGGAATGCAGAATGCACTACATACAGATTCGACAGCTTCCATGGTACAGTGGTTAACACATCAGCCTGCCCACCAGGAGCTCTGGATTTGATTCCCAGCAAATATTTGTATTTATTTTATCGGGGTCGGGTAGTCGTAAAAGCTTTACCGAATATATTACAGCACGAATGCTGTCATAATAGTGGACTGCGGCTCTAAATAAAAAGTAAAGCTCTAAATCTTTTGTACCTACCTATTAGTTTTAAACAGATTTTTGTCTTCCATTAGTAATTTTTATAGTAATTAGGTACTATATCTTGTCCTAAATTTCCACAACATCGTCTATGCTTGCTATCTACATTATATTAAGCTGTCTTTTTGTTAGTAGACCCGGACACCCAAAAATACTCTTTACAATGTATAGATTACTACTACTCAATGTACAAACTTATTTCTTATTCATAACTTAATACGTAAATAGTTTTCAAATAACCCGGCGATGTACACGTTAATATCGCCACGTACAAAGCGCGCTCGCGGACAGATCCGCTTTCAGAGGCGCTGTATTGTGTGTTTGTGATCAAAGCCTTCAAAAGCCCTGTAGAGCTTCGATGCTTTCATTATGAAGCGCTATGTATTGTGTCGGCTTTGAATCAAATGCGAATACTATTAATTTTCTGTATGACAAGGGGAGTAGATTAAATTCTAGCTGATAATCAAATTAAACGATGTCTATTAAATCATGGCCTTGTTCGTCTGCAACACCAGAAACATTATAAATATTAGTATTTAATATACCAATTTTAACTGCCTCAGTGGTCCAGTGGTTAAGGCGTTTGCCTGTAGAGCCGGGGATCGTGGGTTCGATTCCTACGGGAAACATACTTTGTTTATATGTTTCCAGTTTGGTTAGGACATTGCAGGCTTGATTCACCAGATTGTCTGATAATAAAGATGATTACGTGCTTCGAAAAGCACGTAAATCTTGTTACTTCTGTAAAGCCGTTGGTACCGGCTGCCATCTGGTAGTTGTTATAGGAACTCCGTCAGAGGGCGAGAGGGGGTCCCGAAGAACTCTGACACCAGTGGGTACACCTGTCCCACCCACACGAAATGATGATGAATATACCAATAGACTTTCAATTTAAATAATATTTCTAAATAATGTTTAAGTTGCGGCTAAGCGGTCTAAGAGCTCGACCCGTCAGCGAAAGGTCCCGGGTTCGAACCCCGCCCGGCTCGATCTCTGAGTTTATAGTCCATTCTGACTCAAGTACGGTCATTCCCATCGACCACTATCTGCTTATGGTGAAGGACAACGAGGAAACCTGCACACTACTGAATTGTTCGTTAGTGTGAGAAATGGAGAATGCGATGGCGAACCAATCCATTATTTCCTGCCAAAAAAATCTGTGTGCGTTTCTTTCCAAGAAAGAGCGAGAGTGAAATTGAGTGGAAATATATCTGTTACAGATATATTTATATCTGTCCTTTATTTACGAAAATATCAGACAGATATAAATCTTCTATGCAAAAAAGCTTGGCTGTTATCTGTTTATATAAGGTAAGGTAACTTTTAACAGCTTAAGTTGCCAAGTGCGGCCATCTTCAAGGACGAATGTTCGTAAGACGTTCTCGCCGTCACCACTGGGTCGGAAGCTTTTGAACGCGAAGCTTTCGAAATAGACTGAAATAGGCGAAGTTCTGGGACCTTTTGTCACCTCGAGCCGATTACCTGCATGTTAAAAAAATGCGTGTCAGTAAAGTAAAGCTCGTCAGAAGAAGATAGGTATGACTAAATTAAAACGATTTTTCTTCTATAATTTTGAATACTTTAATTTATAATTTAATTAACTTACATTTTTAAAACATATTGCATAATTAATTAATTTTTGACATTTATGCTTGATATATTCTTAAATTACTATTAATTATTACTGCTTTACTATTTTTTCTGTATTTTCCAATATTATGGACTATAATAGGCTCGTTTCCTAAAAAAATATAATTAGTCCGTTAGTTAGATATACAAATAATATTGGACAAGTATTTTTTTTTTGTCGATTAAACAAAAAATGATAAAGATATAGCCCTTTGAAGTTCCGTGTGACGTCATAGTTTGCTACAATTTTTAGCAAACTTTGACGTCACGAGCCCCACTCCTGAACTTTGACGCGCTTTATCTTTATTATTTATTTGACAAAAGAAAAAATACATGTCCAATATTTTTTGATTATCTAACTGACGGACTCATTGTTGTTATTATTATGACCCAGGAAACTAGCCTATTGTCTGAATAGAAATCATTTTTATTTATATATTTATTTTTTGACACACAAGTCATTCTTGACAGGATGAGATTAGTCCATAGTTCTAGGACTTTCTAGCGCATATGATTTTATATAAGTAGAAACAAGACGAGGTAATAGGACTTTTTAACACACTAGACATTGTATGACACTAAACTTTGTCAGCTAGAACGGTTCCGGCACGCGAGTTTGTAACCGTTTGTTTTTATACGAGTACCAACGACTTTTAAGCTGTAATAAAATGAAGGACCATTTTGTCCCTTTTCTGAAAGGATAATAGTGTTTAGTATTCTCCTTTCAGACACTGCCGGTTCGGACATTATAATATATCTTTTCTCGCGATTACAAGAACTCCCGTAGTGTAACAATGTCTTGATAACATAGGATCGCGTTTCTCTGCCGCCATTATCCGATTTCTCATTACAGTCCGTCTTCAGCAGATTAACAGCTTTTATCTGGACAAGTGTTCAGCCGCTGTGAAGATGCTGGCGGATGGCCTGCACATTCGTTTTTTATGTTAGATAGTCTTCATGTAGATAAATACTAGTAAGTTTCACTAGGTAGAAAAAAGCAGTAAAATTAGTTGGATCACCCAACATTTTAACTTTTTCATGGAACTAGACAATTTTACATGTTATAAAAGAAGCACTGGCGAAATAGTCTTTATGGCAGTAAATTACCTTCCAATGTAGATAAGCACTCGTAAGTTTTACCGGAAAGATAAAAGAAATCGGTAATTTCACTCGGATTAACTAACCTAAAGTTTCAACATTTTAATGGAACCTGGCAAAACTACACATTTTAAAATTTAAAATGTGAGGTTCTATTAAAATGTTTTCTGTTTTCAGCAGATTAACAGCTCTTTTAACTGGATAAGTTTTCCTATCTGGCCGGTGCGGGGATCGCCTGCAAAATAGTCGTTATGTTAGATAGCCGTCGGCTGTGGATAAGTTCTTCTAAGTTAAACTAGGAAAACAAAATTATAAGTAAATTTAGTTAGATCACCAAAAATTTTAACTGATTAGGCATTTCAAGGAAGAAAGGATTGATTTGTATTATTGTAATTTTATCTGTGTTGACCTTGACAGGCCAAGTTTTCCATATTTATAGAGTACTAGCTTTCGCCCGCGGCTTCGCCCGCGGCTCCGCCCGCGTCAATGTCGATCCCTAGGGAAAAGTACTTTTTCCCGGGATAAAAGGTAGCCTATGTCCTTTTCCGTACTCCAGAGAACTTGTATACAAAATTTCATGATGATCGGTTCAGTAGTTACGGCGTGAAAGCGTAACAAACAAACAAATAAACAAACAAACAAACTCACTTTCGCATTTATAATATTAGTAAGAATTATTTGCAAAAATGAGACGAAGAAATTTTGCTTAGGTAGGATGGACACATAAGTCGACTAGAACCTAAAGTTTACGATGCGGGAAACTAGTGCGCCCAATTACATGTAGGTACTATGAATGAAATGCAATCCGAAGCCATAATTCCAACCCTGCTAAGATGGTGGTCTATCGCCGCAAGCAAATGTCGCAGAAAGCGGCGGTAATTCAAATCGGCAGGATTATTGCACCGTAGTACGTGCTCGTAGCGGATCTACGACGTAGCACCTCGTAGCGTCTACAACGCTCCGGATTAGCTCGTAATTGTGCTACTTTGGCGCCGGAAGTACGTGAGTTTGGTTTCAGTGACATTTAGAATGATTTAATGGTTTTATCTCTCTTGGATAAATAATACAGTGGGAAATAACGGCGTTTCTGTATGTGCTTCGTATTTAGGACAATTAGTTGTCCAAAATAACTATCAATAATATAATAAATACATTGTTCATTTTGTTTTTCCTCAAAGTTTGATTCGACTACGAGTAAGGGAAGTCGAAGTAATAGCAACTATTGTGTTTTATGATATATTTTATATTTACCTATCACAATACTTTCTTGTAAAGAACACAAATCGATAGAATAATTGAACATTTTTAGATGATAAACCGACTTCAACCAAACAACTGAACCGATTTCGACGTAATTCAAATGGGACCAATTCGAAAGTAAACCCTTCACAATATTTATTTAAATCATATTATTTGACTGACATAATTATATATTACTAGCTTTCGCCCGCGGCTCCGCCCGCGACAATGTCGATCCCTCGGGAATAGTACTTTTTCACGGGATAAAAGGTAGCCTATGTCCTTCTCCGCACTGCAGAGAACTTGTATGCAAAATTTCATGATGATCGGTTCAGTAGTTACGGCGTGAAAGCGTAACAAACAAATAAACAAACTCACTTTCGCATTTATAATATTAGTAAGGATGCATAACATATATAAAAAATAAACGAAAGATTTTAACGAATTACCAACCTCTTTGTTTTGTGAAGTCGGCTGAAAAGTAACAATATCCACATATTTTGCTCACAAATACCAAGAAAAACTGAGCAAAAAGGACGTTTTTGGCGAGATCGTTTGTCTTCACCTTACAATCGAGTTTACTTCAAGCTTTGAGCGTTACGCGCGCCGGGAAGGCGGCTGAGGACTTGATCTTCTCGGAAAGGCTTTTGTGTATCAATACAGCCCTTGCCGGACAGGTACGTTAGGAGACAGGCACATCCGACATCTTTCAATTAGGGTATTGTCTAATACAGCGTAGAAATTTACTTTTATAAATGACGGAACTTTTAATGAAAGCCTGATTTGTACTGTAACTTTTAACCTAAACATACTTTGTTGCTAGTTTTGTCTTGTATCTTAATTATTATTAGTCAAGCCAAGCGAGCTTCCACCAACCCACAACTCAAAAGGATACTGTTTTGTTTTACATTTACGAAAAGTCTTTTACAACTTTTGATAGAACATTAGCAACATGTTTAGGCCATGAAAAATAAAAAACATTTATTCGGTATAGTTTTTTTCATTTACATGAATGGCCATACAACATGTAATCTTGTTCAGTGTATATCAGATAAAGTGTAACGAATAGCAAACGCATTGTTACTCGACTATCTGTTGCTGCTGTGTGTGTACATAAATCATACATTCGCCGTGTGTATTATGGACGGGTTGATTTAGCCTTAGCAGTGTCGGCTACAAAGGCCTTATTTGGGTATCAATAGTAGAGCTTTGGACGGCTTGTGCGACTTTATGCTTGTGAGACTCAAAGCGTTTTCTTTTTCTTTACACGCCAGGACACTCAAATACGGATTACAGGATCTGTAGAGTAATATTTGATGTGATTTTAAACTTTGCGAGTTCTTTTTCTAGTGTGGCAATGGTTTAAAGTTAGAACTAGGCTCGCCCATTTGCTCGTCCCTAAGAAATTGATGAGTCTCACTGGCCGGTGTAAGTTTTGTTGGATGAATACTGGTGTATTCATCCAACAAAATTTACAGTTACCCTATTGCTTAGTGAGATCTGTGTTTTTTAATAGTGGGTGCGATAACGCGATGTTGTTCAGGTTTGTTTTTATTATATGACGGTTCATAACTATCGGTCTGAAAGTTAAACGATAATTGAATTTTGACCTTTACACAGCGTTTCGTAGAAAGGTTGTCATAATTTTGATACTTACTTTTTACACAAAATGCGGCTACGTTTCGTAATTTGAACACTAATAGTTTCAATGACGAACAAACATTGAACTACTTCACGACAGATATCCAGAATAGACAGACCGACAGCACAGTCATGCTGAAGAGGCAACAGAAAGTGGAAAGGTGTGGATAGGCGTGCAACATTTACGTGGCCCGGGACGCAAACACACAAAAATATTGAGGGATGTTTGGACTGTAGATTCAGTTTGGTTACACCTTTGAACTTTATTGCAACTCTTTCATAGTGTTCTTCTTCTTCTTCCTCTAACCTTTCCCACTATCAAGTGGGATCGGCACAGCATGGCAGTCTAACCATGCTGTGAAACCGCCATGCCCACTTTATTTATTTCAATTGTAAATAGAGGAGAGAGTCGTAAGCAATAGAAGAATATTTTTTTACCCTCTTTTTATAATTGATACGTTTCTTTTTTAATAAAGAAAGTAACCATATGTTGCTGAACTTCTTACAAATTGTTCAATTACTTGGGGGTGTGCTTGCATGCCATCGATAGAGTGTGGGTGGACATATGAATGGAGAGTGTGTTGACGTGCCGGGCTTTCACGACACCAAACTAACACAAACTCACCCCTTGATTTCGTTAGTCTTTCGTGATAGTTTGATGCGGTATCTGTAACAATGTGCAAACGAAGCCTAACTAATTGTGCGATAAAAAGTGGCGCGACAGTTGCCTCGTGTGCGTATTTACATTGATAAGTTATAGATTTGTAAGGTAGAAAGTGCATATTAATATAATTCTTTATGTCTTCTGAAAAACAATATCGCGAAACATTGAAAAAATATTGCGCTGTTAATTCACCAGTCATATATTTGTGAAGAAGAAAGTGCGTTTATATAAAATCCATTTGTTGCTATATTCTTTCATCATCTCGATTGTTAGGTGCAACCTAACTAGTATGCTATGTATGTATAGTAGGAGGCTATGACCACCGCTCCGGATGGTACTTGGTTCAAAGATTATCCATAGCCATCCAAACAGGAAATGCTGCTAGCATAATGGGTACTTTTGAGCCAGGTACAATTAGGCGTGGCATTTTTGATAAAAAAAAAATTATATGTTTATATTTTTTTGTTTTATAATTTTTTGTGTGAATAAATTCTGACACATTTTTAACACCAATAAGAAAACCTAACTAGTTTGAAATTTTTTAAATTTAAGTTTCATTATATTTATGTATTAAAGAAGGAAGACTTGTGTTATGGGATACTAACTCAACGATACTATATTTTATAACAAATACATATATAGATACACATCCAAGACCCAGGCCAATCTGAAAAAGATCATTTTCCAACTTGACCTGGCCGGTGATAGAACCCGGGCACTCTCGTGTCGCAGGCTAGCGTGTTGATCGCTGCGCCACGGAGCTAGCTAGATGAGGTTATAGATTTTTGAAGTAAAAGTGCGTATAGACATGCTTCTTCATCATGTCTTCTGAAAAAAAACTCGCGTGACTTATAAATAACGGGTGATATTAAGTCATCAAGTTAAATATTGTAGAAATATGTGTGGTAATCATTCACACTTTATTCTTACATAAAAAAACGTTTTAAAGCATCTGTTGACGCGGCCGGTGCAACCGCGCCGTTGGCTTTTCTTACCAAATCTCTACACCACTATTCTCTAACCAAAAATAAGAAATTTAATTTATTATTATAAGTATAACTGTTTATTAAATTTATAAAAAGATATTTTTTATAAATATAATAAAAAGTTACATCTTCATCCTGTTTTCTAAAAAATACACAAGTTATAAAGTGGTAAAGTAGAAAGAGCGAAAGAGAAAAAGCATCCATTAGCCGTGTGGTTTCCGGCAGAGTAGAATAGGACCACTCCAAGTCTTCCCATGGATGTCGTAAGAGGCAACTTAGGAAATACAAGCTAAACAAAGCTCATTAACATCAATGAGACCTCTCCAACCCGTCTGGCCAGCGAGGAGAGTGTAGGCCAAATCCTCTGTCTGCTCTGACCAAGTATGGCTCCGGTAGTACAGAGAGGGTCATGCTCCTGCAGTGGAGACTAAAAGGACCTGATGATGATGACGACGATGATCCATTCACCCATATTATCTGTGCAACTTGGTTAGTCATGTACTCTAAACCAATATTCGTGAAAAGTACAAAGTAGATGAGTTAGATTGAAATTGACGTACCTAACATTTACAAAACACCAAAAGTAAGAAATATAAGTTGCTGTTTTGCCGCTGCAAGAGGTGACGGGTTTGCAGCTATTATAATGAAAAGAACTGCGTCACTGTCGCGGCGAATACGGAGCAGTATCAACGTTTTTTTTTTAATGACTATGTTGCTAGCTCCATGTGAGCTTTCGCTACTTCACCGGGCGTTTAAGGCGAGGGCAGGGAGCACTGGGCAGTCTCAATGGATACCTACCTGACATTGATAGCAGACATAATGGGTTTAGAGGTTGTACTAATGAGACACTGGACGGATGGGTCGGGTCTGCATTAATGCAACAGTCTCCCGTCAATAATTTAAGGTTGATAATGTAAATTGTGTTTCAAGCTAAAACTGACATGTTAAAAGGGTTATATGGACATTGCTAAAATAAAGTTTTGTCTCCTTTCGGGTGTGTCCAACTGCGTCCAACCGTGCAAGCCTCACACTTTGTAAGTCTCACACTTTGTGAGGCTTGCATCGATATACTCGTAGATACAACAAGTTGATATTTGGAGAAGTTGATGTTATTATTACATATTTACAAATATAATAAACAATCATTCGAGACAAGTACTCTAAAATACTTTTTAGTTGAAAGTGGATAATGAATAATAAACGTCGGCTATAGCTTTTGCTTGATTCGATATACCTAAGTTATGAGTTTTGTGTTTTCCTTTATATTAGGTCAGGGGAAAGTTTTTTCGTAATTTTATGCATAAATTTGTGGTAAAATATCTTCGGTTATGCTTTATATATCTCACTGGTTTTATTATATAATTAGAGAGGTGACATATTAAAAAAAGATTTTAAAATGGTTTCCTGCTATTCTTCAAGAATGTTGCGGAAAGTCCTCCACAATTTTTAAGTTAATTGAAATAAAAGACAAAAGCCAATTAGGTCTCGAATAAAATTTATTTGCAATCCAAATAAAACCAACACAAAGTTGATGTAAGCATTTTGGTCTTAGAATTTAGATATCAAAGTTACAGGCTCTTTTCTATGATCGAATTAAATCTCCATAAAAATTTCGCACGTTGCGGATTTTGACAAATTGATATTTTGTCATTTGTTCATTAAAACAATTACTCAATAATGAACTTTTTGACCATTGTACAATTTTACGATCGAGCTTATTAAGACCAAGTACAATTTGACTTTTACTCATTAATGTTCCTGGGCGAAAAAATGAAAAGACTTTTCCGACCTAATATATTTCTTTGTTCAATGTTTTATAGGCAGAAGAATCGGTCGTATTGATTGAATTGTACCTATATATTTTAATTAGGACATATACTGATATCCCATATTAAATATCGTGGCCATTAATTAATGCCACATTATGTGTAACTAAGCGTAATCTTAATTGATACGAATGACAGGACAGGCCATCTATATTTAGAGATTTAGAGGTGTGGGATAAGCGACAAGCGGCAGCGGGTCAGTGATGAATAACGCATTACAGATAATATAGCCCATATTATCTGTAATGCGTTATTATAATTATAATTGGTTCGCAAATGATACTTAGCGGCCATCTTTTGTAAAGATTTACAGGTATGACGTAAGCGATAAGCGATAATGGGCAAATTCACTAAATTCCACATTGCATAATTCATACTGTTACATCAAGTATGCCCACTACGGTTAATTACTACTTTATTTATTTACTTAAAGCATGCTTTGTGTATAGTGTTTTAATAATCAGGTAGTGAACTTTTACGTGCTTTATTATAGATTTTAACTGCAAACATTCCAGGCATCATAGATGCGGCAATAAATATATCGGACAAAGCACACAGAATGAGCCCCCTTGTGTTATGGGATACTAACTCAACCATACTATATTTTATAACAAATACATATATAGATACACATCCAAGACCCAGGCCAATCTGAAAAAGATCATTTTCCGTCTTGACCTGGCCGGGGATCAAACCCAGGCACTCTCGTGTCATAAGGCTGGCGTGTTTACCGCTGCGCCACGGAGCTAGCCATCAAATGATATTCTTCTTTCACTTTTAGCTAAAATTACATATAAAAAAAATCATCAATTGCTTATAATTTGAACCACGCGCAATGATCCACGCATAACCAATAGGGTTGGTAATGAATGCCGCATGCAAGGCGCGATTACGCGGCCAATACCGTTATACGAGTGTTTACTCTATAGTCAACTCAGTGTTTTATGATCGCACACTGTGTGAATGGGGCTATATAAATGGTACCGATAACTGAACCATACTGTCACAGAGTAATAAACTTCGTTTGCTTGGATACGTGTACTAATTATTGTCACAAGAGCCAAATATATAGTTTTACACTATGGCACCTTGAAATTTACGTTCAATTATATGGTCAATACAGTATGTCATGAATGATCATGACACACTGTATTGACCATATAATTATGCCTATGAAGGCATAAATGTCAATCCTTAAGATTTATGATAATATTCGCCTACCACATTTTATTTCTATTTATCCCGAAGGCTGACTGGTAGAGAATGCTATTAAAGATTATGACCTAATTACCTCAATCTCACGTGAAATGTACCTACATTATATTAATTTTTGATATATTTCGATTGACTTTATTTTATGTATTAACTCTTAATCACTAATGCAAACATTCGACTAAAATTGAATTTAATTTGTTATAATCGCCACACCCTAACTGGGTACATGTCAATCTGCACAATATTTCTGTAAATTTTATGCTGTACATGTAAGCGAATAAATGAATATGAATATGAGCGTCAAGTCCACCTTTGTACCATATTGTTTGGTAAATATTTTTTTAAATAAATAAATAAACTGAAGCGTGAGTTAAACAGAGTTAGTAAACTTCGTGTACGCTTGGACACGTGGACCAAAACCCAAATATGTATTAATATTCTCCAATTTTGACACCTTAACATACTTACATACATATCTTACATATCAATTTTAATTTCAATTTCAATTCATTTATTTCGCATAAGTGCATTTACACCCAGCTGTTTCCAGCATGCAAAAGTAAAATAAAAACTAAGAAGGTACAATCAACATAATTGTCACACTGATATTAAGATATATCATGATTGAAATCAATTATGGCAATATGATATTATAAAAACAAAATGAAAGTATGTCGATACGCATTTGTTTCTTAACATTTGAATTAAACTAAATACTGTATATAAAACTAAATTAAATTGTGTTACATTATGTCAATCATAATAAATTAAAATAAATTAAATTGTTCAAATTGTCAAGATAGGAACTCACTAATATTATAAAAGGTCTTGTCAGTGAGCCAGTCAAAAAGTTTTTTTCTAAATAAATTATTTGGTAGGCATTTCAGTGTTTCGGGAAGGCGATTATAAATTTTTATGTTCATGCTTCCACAGTTTCTAGAGCAAACTGTCGTTTTGCTGCTTGGTAGTATGAGTCTGTTTGGACGTCTCGAGTTATAATTATTATAATCACCTTGCCTTCTAAACAACTGTATATTATTTTTGACAAAAATACATGTTTCATAAATATAAATACTAGGTAGAGTCAGCAGTCTCAGTTTTTTAAAGAGTGACTTACAGCTTGTGCGAGGCGGAAAATTACATATTGCTCTAATGCATTTCTTTTGTGTTATTAAAAGTCTATCCATATCAACAGAATTCCTCCACAACAAGATCCCATACCTCAGATTACATACGACATATCCATGATAAGCTTGAAGAGCTACTTTTTCGTTAACTAATTTAGTTATGCGCCATAATGCATAAACGAAACGGTTAAGTTTTGTACACAATTTGTCTATGTGTTGTTTCCAAGTGCAACATCTATCTATGGTAAAACCCAAAAATACAGCATCTTCAACTTCATCAATTATTTTATTATTGAGTGTTAATGCTAGGGGTTGACCTTTGCCCCCTGATTGTGAAATTGTAACTATATCCTTTATAGCTTTGTTAATTTCTAGATTATAAGTCAGCGTATCAGAACATGAAACCACTAGAGCTATGTCATCTGCAAAAAGTGAACATTGATGTGCAGTGACTTTTGGTAGGTCGTTAATATATAGTAGAAATAGAAAAGGACCCAAAATACTGCCCTGAGGGACTCCATATTTGCTAACCTTAATCTCAGATCTATAATTAGAGACCTCTTCATTATTTGCATTGTAGTTCATTATTTCAACATACTGGCTCCGTCCTATGAGGTAAGTTCTTAACCAGTTTAATGCGTTTCCGCGTATACCACAAGCTTCACATTTATTTAATAATATTTCATGACGGACCATATCAAATGCGTTTGTTTACTGTTGTCGGTTTTTTTGCATTACTGTTGTCGGTTTTTTTTGTTAACGTCTTCTATAATGTGGTTTATAAGATTATAAGCTGCTAGAGTTGTAGATTTACCTTTCTGAAAGCCGTTCTGGTGAGGAGTTATTATGTTATTTTTATCGATAAATTCTGACATTCGTTTGTGCATTAACTTTTAAAATATTTTTGAGAAGATTGAAATAAGAGCAATCTGTCTATAACTCTCTGCGTAATTTTTATCGCCTTTTTTATAGATGGGTTTAATCACAGATCTTTTTAGGCGTTCAGGAAATATGCCTTGGATGAAAGATAGATTTATAATGTGAGATAATACAGGCGCTATAATATCCGCACTGATTTTTAAGATGTTCGTAGTTACATGGTCGTACCCTGTTGAAAGGGTATTTTTTAACCCCATAATTGCTCTCTGTACCTCTTTACTATCCGCAGGAATTAGAAAAATACTGTTTACATTAAAATTTATTTTATATTTTGGTCCATTGACATTGTTAATATTTTTATCACATTTATTTGTAAAATAATTATTGAATATATTGGCAATATCTGCAGGGTTATTAATTGATTGTCCATTAAAATTTATATGATTATTTATTGGTTTATTGTCATGTGAATTATTATTTGTTTCGGTTTTTATTATTTTCCATGTTGCCTGACACATATTTTTAGCATTACAGATTAACTTCATATGGTTTAATTTTTTCGAGGCTATCACACATTTTTTGAATATTGAGTTATACTTTCGATACCGCGTTTTTGTGTCGCTGTTTTTGCTTAAATAATATTTATATCTTAGTTTTCTTTTGGTTATAGAAGATAATTTTACCCCTTTTGTGATCCAAGGAGCTCGTTTGATCTGATTCGACCTTTTTTTTGAGACAAGAGGAAAACATTGTTCGAAAAATAACGCGTACAGATCGTGAAAAGCGTCAAATGCTGCATTTGTTTCAGTCATTGCGTAGATATCTGACCAAGCTAAACTTTTTACATAGCCACGAAACTTATCAATATTCTCTTTACTAAAGTCTCTTTTTTTAACAAAGTAATATTTGGGAAGTGTTTTTTTACTAGAATTCACCACTGATATTCGTAGTAGCTGTCCCGTGTTATGATCCGACAGGCACAAATTCAGCACTTCGCAGACAGCTTCGCTGGAATTACTCGTCGATGCATTTTTTTAAGCGAGTTGGCTTTCGAATATGTATAATTAAATTAAAATTATCGGTTATTCTTTTTAATTCCAATAGCTCTTTACTTTTCCCTAAGTAATCAATATTTATGTCACCTGCGATGATAATTTCGTATTTACATTTTTTTCGTAAATGATTCATGAGTAACTCCAGTTTATTCAGGAAAATACTCGCATTGCTGTCAGGAGTTCTATACACATATATGATTATACAATGTAGTGTTGGTATTTCTATCCCACAAGCTTCGAATGACTTTTTAATACAGTGATTTTTTATAAAGTCTAATTTGTTAAAGGTGATATGTTTACTACAAAAAATACATACTCCGCCTCTTTTTTTATCTATCCTAGAGTACCAATTTGCTAATATGTAATTTTTCATAAAGACTACTTTCTCCGCCCAATTTTATGAATGTTTCAGATAAACATAATACATCAATTTGTTTATTGTTATTCGAATACTCCTGCAAGACTATTTCTAGGCTGTCTTTCTTACTGTGAAATCCTGCTATATTCTGATGAAATAATACTAGATGGTCTTCGCGGGAGTTAGGCACGAAAAAACTTTTTGTCCTCATTATTTTGAGATGAGGTACTACCTAACTGTTGTTGATTTTTGTTAACATTAGGTATTGATGCTTTATTTAGTAGATATTGGGGAGCAATATGTAGGTGTTCACTCTCAGAAGATATGGAACCAATAAAATAGCCTAAATTTTCCAAAATATTAAGCATGCCAGTCTTTCTAATTCTGCCCGAATAGTATGAAAACATGTCAAAGGTAAGATTTCTATTAGAGTCGAAGAAGTATGCATAATTGTATTTTTGTATGTCAGACTCCAAGAGAGTGATAAACGTCTCTACTCGACTGTTGTACACTGGTGCGCCGCAAATATATGTAGGACAGGCAATAGTAATGTTTCTATGTTTTATCCTTTCTAGTTTACTTCTTATAATTTGTACTAAGTCGTTATAATTTTGAGAATACTGAAAGTCAGCTTCTCCTATTAAAATAACACAATGGTCTCTGTAAGAAAAATTCTTTAGTTTGTCATCTAAACCCTCCAACAATACTTTTATACCACAACGCACCTTTATGAAATGGCACAGTTCATGACTTTCAAATTGCTTTCTATTTTTAATGTTTGTCAATATGCTATGTTTATTGTTAGAGCTTAAAACTAGTAGTTTATTTTTCAAGGGGTGTTCTTGTTCCTTCCTAATGTCAGCTCGAAGGGAAGTTGAAAATGGGGTGAAGCATGAGGGTGAGGCGGCTCTCGGGCTCAAGTTATATTTGTAAGTGGTTGTATCAAATTTCATCGCTTGCTTCTTCTTCTTTTTCCTTCGTGATGTGTTGTTTGATTTTATAGTTTGATCGTTGCTCGGGTTGCTGCAAATTAAAAGCAACTGTTGTATTTTCCGTTCTTGTGCAGCAACTTTCTTTTCTAATTCCATTTTTTCTAATATCGTATTTTCCACTTCTCTTTCTGAAATTTGAAGCGCTAATTTTAAATTAATTATTTCTTCTTTCATTTTTTCCATTTCTAAGTTTTGTATAGTAAGCATATCTGGCAGACTAAGGTTCGATTATGACAACGATAGTGGAGAATCTGAGCTGCTTTCTATAGTACGGGAATCATTTGATTTTTTCAGCTCTTTTTTCTTTCTCTGTGTGACAAACTCGTTTGGGGGTGTAAGTTCCTTATCACTTAGAGGTGCAATTATTATTTTGGTCTCCTTATTATTATTTTGAGTTATGTTTGTGGTACACAAGGTATTTGTTGATTCCTTTTTTGAGCAGGAAGTGGGCGTCCTCCGGTCCTGATATGAATTATCTTTGGGCGTCGATGAGCGGACAGGTTGTATTTTCCCGTGAGCACATTTCCGACAGTTCCACTCATCCTTCCTATTCATAACTCGAAACAGTTGGTAAGATCTGCTTTGGCAGTCAAGGTGATATAAATGTTTACAGCGTTTACATTTCACAAAATCTTTACCGCTTATTGTCTTCTTACATTTGAAACATATATGTGGAGTTGATGTTGATGCCATCTTCCTGTTCTTTTTTACTCTTATTTTGTTAATATTTTTTTTGATTGTAGTGCCCTCTAGTGGCGAGTAGTATTGCTGTATTGAAGACTTTTGATCCAGGGATCCGTGTTATCTTGATACTTATAGTACTGCCGTTCTATTGCAGATGTCGCTAAATACGATGCAATTTTATTATGGCTGATTAGTTTTAGAAATTCTTCAACAGATGTCGCGTTATTGTCTAGCAATTGTCAGGTACAAACGTACAATACGTTTCACTACTCCACACGAGATGACGCTCTCAATAGGTGCTTAGAAAATAATCTTTAGAAAGAAATTCATGTTCCACAGCAAAAATCTTTTAACGTTGGTGAGATTCGATCCGACGTCCTTATTTTCTATGTCGGTGGCTCAGACCACTAGACCAAAGTAACGATTACACAGCTGGCGTAATTTTGTATTTGTTTCGAAGTTGTCAACTTAATGACCGTTAAACGATGAGTCATATTTGGTATATTTGAATTCACTGATGATTTGTAAACAAAGGTATTGGATTCAAGATTTTGTAGTTTTGTAAAAAGACACCAATAATATATGTTTCACACTAATGGTTCACCCTATTTTGATGCTATGGTTTGTTTATCGTGAGCACTATGGATTATTTGTTTGTGTTTTGGCAATTTGTTATTATGTGGCACTTAAAATTGTATATTTTTGTAGTTGTTCTTGTTAATTATAGTCACTAACACTGTCACTTGTGAGTTCTGATGTTGTCTTCACTTTTTAGTCACTTTTAGCGTAATTTGACAACTTTGTCAATTTATAGAATTTATTTTGTACGGAGCTAATATTTACAATGCAACGCCACCTAGCGGACAACGACACCTAGTAGTCAAAACGGCGCTTTATACGACTATTAAGGACTAATGGGAATATTGATTTATTATTGTTTTTGTCGGGTTTTATAGCAGTAGTGAATGATTTCATTTTGAATGTGGCATCACTAGTATAACATAAATACCTTTAATGTGTCTGATGCCTGTGCCGATAGATATATTGACTGAAATAGTGAAACCGACTAGTGATAGAAGAAACGTTGGGCAAAATCAAAATCAAAATCAAAATGTCTTTATTGTGGAAATAGGTTTTAAGATCTTAAATTATAATTAATAGCAGTTTCACTGTTACCTGTCTTGTATGGACATACAATTTTTAATAAATTTATAATTTATAAAAAAATATTAATAAGTAGGCATAATGTCAAAATCTATTCTGTCAAATTATCTTCTAAGTATTCTTTTACATTATAATAGCATTTAGCAGTCAAAAATAATTTTAATTTCATTTTAAATGTCACAATGTCTAATGTTTTAAAACTATCAGGTAATTTGTTATAAATAATAGGAGCTATTCCAATCACACTTTTGCGTATCTTAGCGGTATTGTATCCTCCAGTCTTCAGTTTATGTCTGTATTGTGTTCTTAAGCGATCTGGTCTTGTTCTATTTGCAGTCCATTTAGTAAACAAATGTGGATTTGCCTTAACAAATATACATATTTCCATTATATAAATGCAAGGAAGAGTCAGAAGCCTAAGAGACTTAAAAAAGGGCACACAACTTTCTCTAGATTTTAAACCACACATCGCCCTTATGCACCTTTTTTGGACCTTAAAAACTTTGTCATTTTCCAATGAGTTACCCCAAAATATTACTCCATATCATAAATGCGGTGTAACAAGACCATGATAAGCTACTAAAGCTACTTCCAATTTAACTTTATTTTTCAATTTTAATAGCGCATAAGCTGATTTGCTAATTTTTTTGCAAACTTGCTCAACCTGTGCTGTCCAGTTTAATCTGCTACTTCTTCTATTTGCTGATCTTCATAGTTTATATTAACACTAGGGGCTTTGCTAGGGGGTAATTTTTTGTTATAAAAGTGCATAATCTTTGTTTTCTGTAAATTAATTTTTAAATTATTTTCGTCGAACCATTTTATTATATTATTTAAAGTATTATTTATGTCAAATTCATATTCGTCTAAATTATCACATTTTATTATTGCCGTGCTGCCATCTGCAAATAACACCATTTTTTGTTGTACTTGTCTAGGAAGATCATTGATATAAATTATAAAAAGCAAATGTCTCTATAATAAATGGTATCTATTAGATTGTTTTCTCGTAAAGTGATTCCCCGATGCGCAACACAAAGTTTTCATAACCGAATTTTACTATCACCAGAGTTCCCCTAACTCGAAAGTAAATTATTAACATTCACATAATAATTCCAAGCAAAACATATTTATTTCTAAAAGCGACATTAACATTTTTATTCAAGAGTTAACAGACAGACGGAGAAACGACAAAGTTCATGCGAGCTCTTCACGAGGCGTATTCAAATTTAATTTGTAATCCTAATAATTATATTAGCTGCCGACGAGGTACCCCAGTTAATTAGTCGAGTATGGAGAACTCCCTCCCCTGTACCTGTTCTACCTCTTTACATACCTACATTATAAATTAATGAGGGTATAAAATAATAATTCCTGTCCTGGTTTACATAATACGAATTCTTTATTAACAAAAAAGCATTTTAAACTATAAATAATGAACCGATTGGATTAGATTTACAATTTTACGTCATCATCAAATTTATGACCGGGCTGTTGTCGGTGGAGTTTTTCTAAGTATTCCTTTTCTTCCGCCTGTTTCTTCACTTCTCTATAAAAAGTTATCTTTATTTGTTTCGTTAAGGTGTGTCTCGACGTAGTCCCCTTTTCCCTTCTATCTTTCCTTCTTTATTTTTTGGGATTTTAGTTTAATCAAAAAGTTAGTAGTTCAGTTTTTTGAAGTGTCATATCTAGCCTTCAGTTAATTTGCACAGCCCGCCCAGCATCAAGCAACACAAAGGAACACAAGCCCACTCCACATTTAGACAAAGCCCCTTAAATTATATTACGCAATATTACGAAATATTGTGTGAAATGGTGAGGGAATTTTAAGCACAGAATCAAAGGACCCGTTTAAGAGAAACTTCACACATACTTTATTTTTATGGCCTACGGATATCTACCCTGAAAACTCAACATGGTGGTTATTGAAATACAGTTATTTAATATTGACACAACTTTCAATATTGTTATTTTCGTGGCAGATATAAATAGTTCGAACATTGAACGCATTTATTTATTCAAACAATAAATCCCACCAAATTCAATAAAAAAATACATTGTTGCTTGGCTCAATGCAAATAACTTGGTTTGTGATTTATCTGCACTCTGTTCAATCCAATCGATACAGAACCGACGCTAATGCTGTTTGTTCTGATCAATCGCTGCATATTTGATCGTACAAATACAGAGGAAATTGTATTCAATTGCTTTAACAACAAGTTGAACTTAAAAAAGTGGCTAGTGCGAGTCGGACTCGCCCATGAAGGGTTCCGTAGCAGGAAGTAACATAGTATAAAAGTTCTTGTAGTTCGTTGTAACTCTGATTGAATAAAAGGTAAATTGCGGTTTACGATTTATGACGTATTAAAAAAACACTACTTACTAGATCTCGTTCAAATCAATTTTCGGTAAAAGTTTGCATGGTAATGTAAATCATATATCTTTTTAGTTTTATCAACAGCCTCCGTGGTCCAGTGGTTAAGGCGTTTGCCTGTTGACCGGGGGGTCGTGGGTTTGATTCCCACCGGAAGCATACTTTGTTTAGTTGTTTCCAGTTTGGTTAGGACATTGCAGGCTTTAATTACCTGATTGTCTGATAATAAATATGATTCCGTGCTTCGGAAGGCAGTTGAGCCGGTGGTCCCGGCTGCTATCTGGTAGTCGTTAAAGGAACCACGTCAGAGGCCGAGAGGCGGTTCCGAAGAACTCTGACACCAGGGTGTGCATGGTCGATTGACCGTGACACCTACTCGAAATGATGATGAGTTTTATCATTCTCTTATTTTAGAAGTTATTACTGCACATTTTACCACTTTGAAAATGTCTCTCGCGCAAACTATTCAGTAGAACAGAATTATATTAGAAACCTTAATATCATTTATGAAGACCTATCCATAGATATCCTACACGTAAGGGTTTGGTGAAAAACAATTTTGAGTTTCATTTCTAAGTATGGGGAACCCCGAAAATTTATTGTTTATTTTTTCTATTTTTGTGTGGCTATGACATAAGGACGGACAGACAGACATGACGAATCAATAAGGGTTCTATTTGGCTACGGAACCCCAAAAGACAGCATTTTCAACAGAAGAGTTTGCTGAAGCCCAAAGCAAAAATAACGTGGTGTTTGATTTTTATGCATTCTATTCTCTACAGAAATATAACTCGGCATCGACATTATTTGCAATTTATTTTAGCTACAGAACCGACCGACGCTAGTTCTGCTTGTTCTGATTAAGGGCCCGTACTACCTCACACTGCTTTGCATGATTGGCTGTTATATCAATAATAATTAAATACTCAAGTTGAAATAAAAATGCAGCAAAGTTCAGGACTAACTCTGGTAACTATATGACTCAAAAACACGATTGCGTTAAATTTTCTCGATAGAAAAAAATTGCAAAGTTGCCTCCAAATCACGTCTAATTTACTCGGTATATAGCATTATTCACCAAATACATTAAAATTAACCTTGAAACTTTTGATTATTATTGCATTACAGATAAGGCAGCCATCATATGTTTTTCTTTTTCAAATAACCCTTGAATATTCCTAAAAAACGAAAATATCCAAAGTAGCCAACGCGTTTAGACCATCCGCGTTTGTATCGCCACGCCGCCTGGCATATGTCAGGCTCTTAATCGCTGCATATTTTATGCTTGTCTCGTTGACCGAGCGAGCGCGAAGCGCGAAAAAGACGTCTCCGTTTCATCTTGGACAAAGTCGTTGTATGTCCTGCTGTCCGGTTGTTCTCCTTTACAGGTCGCATTTCTCAACATACTCTTGCGAAATGTGAGCATCTTCGATACTTACAAATAATTATTTTGTCGATTCGTTTTTTGGAACATTTTCAATACGCTGACCTTGGCACAAAAGCTGTAAGCACCAATGAGGTCAGTGGTGTTTATGACCACTGTAGAATTGCGGTGGCAATAAAACAAGCTAGGAAGAATTGTTTTTATTTTTGTTTTGATGAAACAATAAGAGACTCGGTCTACAGCTGACAAAGCCACTAGATATATTTGAACGATAAACAGAGAGGAAATTGTGTGTATTTGTTTCAACACCAAATTTCATTGTCTCTTTCATCAAAAAATACAACATCTTTAACAAAATAGTGCTGATTCCGCTTATGGCCAGCGCAAATAACAGGGTATCTGATTTATTTGTACTCTGTCTCCACACTGAAAAATAACGCGGCATCTGCATTATTTGCAGTTTGTGCTCGATACAAAGCCGACTCTGATGGTGCTTGTACTGAGCCATCGCTGCATATTTTAGTTCTTGTTGTATTTGAACAACGAACAGAGAGGATATCGTTTGCATTTGTTTTCAGGAGCCCATTTTCAAGGCGAATGCGAGACGCGCGGCTAAGGGTCCCGAACTAACTCGTTAGTACTCGGACGAGTCCGAAACTATAGTCGGCAATCCCGACGTATATAACACGTGAGTAACCCGCTTTTAGTACATAATCATTAATCTGATGAATAAACATGATTGTGAATTTCGACAGCCGCTGCCACAATACCGCCACCTGGGGGAAAATCGATTCCAGAAACTCCCATTATTCCCGCTGCTAAACCACGGCTGCTAGAGCCAATCTATGATTAATTTGATCAAACTCCAGCTGTGCCCAGCGAACAAAAACATCGTTGCCATGACGACCAGCTTTGTAATCAATCAACATCTTCCCCCCTCCCTCGGCGGTGGAATTAGATAAATCAACGAGGCAGCTCCTCAGTCATCTGAGATTTAGTTATATCAATTATTATATGTAATAATTAGATATTGAATATGAGCCTCCGACTAACAATGGGCTGTCAAATTGATGAGAAGGAGTTGGCATCCAATAACTAGTGCTGCTTTGTTCTAGTAGCAATATATATCTAAAGGTAATGTTTATTACATTCCGTGTATCTCGTTTTCTTTACAGAGCATGTATTCTCTTTGCTCATGTACTCGTACAATACACCAGATCTTTAGGGAATAAATAAGACTGTGAAAAAATATACTATTATATTTAAGTAAAGAACATCCTGAATTGACAGTTGTCCTTTAATTCTCGTTACTACTAAAAATATTACTCGTTTTTGTACTTTGGTAATTAATCGCTTTCAATTATAAAAAAGGCAACCGGATTTTAATGCGAAAAAGTGTCTGCTTCAAAAACATCAAAGCTCTAAAAATTATTTATTAAACTCTCGTGTGACGTAAACTATACCTACAACTATATATATGCGTCACATATTTGATAACCAAGATATGTAAATATATATGTAAATCGAGTTTAGAGAATACTCAAAAATTGTTTCGAATGCATTTTTGCTTTTCGGTCGTACGAGCAGTACAGGTCACCGCAATAGTTTGACCCATGTAGCAAGCGTCATTTGTTTTTTCTTGTTAATAGAAGGGAGATTGCCGATATGACCTTTACGTAGTTGTAATCTGGAGCCATTGACTGGTCATATCTATAAGTAAATATTTTGTTTATTGTACTCGTACCAGTATTAAGCGTCAGAAACAATCCTCCAACCTCTATGTCTGCCTCATCATATTATAGACAAAGGTCTTATTTATTGTCAGGCAATCCAGAAATGTTGATTAAGTCATTTTTGCGGGTAATGTTAGCAAAATTAAAAACAGCCTCTTTGTTTTGCTGATAGACTGAATCCAGCTTTGGAATAATGATAGATAATATTAACTATAATTATATATTTTTATATCTGTAAATATTTAGTGAAATTATTTTGATATAGCAATACAGCTCTGATGTTAATGAAGTCTATGGCAAGTTATGTATGATTATGAGATAATTCGTCGAAGTCAAAGAGATTCGTAATACCTACATATATTTTTAAGCTCTTTATTCAAACTAAATCAGTTCACTTTGTTGTTTACAGATATTTATTCTCGAGTGACAAATGTAATCAAAATAAATAATCAAAATAAATTGTATTATATATATAAATTGTAGAATTGTATTTAAATGAAAGACATACTCGTAGATTATGATAAAACCGGAATTGAATATAACAAAAATTTTGATGACCTTTTTTATTTGTTTTTCAAATAGACAGCGAAAAAAGGGAGGACCCGTATATTTTAGATTTTTAAATATTGCATAATTATTAAAATAAAAATATTTAAAAAAAAGAATTAATTTGCCGGAAGTGACGTACCCGCAAGGCTGTATGTACAGTGATGCTTAAAAAAAATGTTAATGTCAATGTCAATGCCATCGCCAAAATGTGCCACACGAAAAAATACGACTATTTACATTCAATAATTATCAGATAGTCCGTGCTTACCTTCAAATTTAAGCAAGTATTATCCAAACCAATGATCTAACCAAACAAACAACAAAACAAAATAATACCAGTACCGACCAAACCGTCAGGACCGAGTACATGCCACTGTCATCTAGCTGTCAAACAAAGTGACATGCTTGCCATGTTAGTTTTTTTGTAAGAGTTTTCGCGAGCAAAGGCATTCGCTTAAGTGTGGTTAATCTGTGACGTCACGAAAGGTTTTGTATATTTTATTTTTTTTTCTTACTAAATATAGATTTAAAAAATTGAAAACTATTTTTCTCAAACTATGTAAGGGCAAATCTAGAAACGGTTATTTTCGTTTCAGCAACATACTTTTTTGTCACATGGTCAATTCCGGCGAAGTCTAATATGTTATAACCGTAAGCAAAACATTTCCACGAATGTATAACCGTGAGCAAAACATAGTTGTAACAGACCATGTCCACGAATGTTTCTATGTGACATTTGACACCAACCGACCTACGAAAGTGATATTGGCGTAAGTCAGGTCATGATCCATTGGTTGGCACACCCCTCACGCAACAGACCGCCTTATTACATCATTCCATATTTATATTTACGGAACGATAACTATCCACTTTAGCGTGTATCGGAACGCACGTCCCCTCATAAATATAATACCAACCTTATGTATTTTTGGTTAAGACTTATATTAGAATAGCAGGGCTTGAGGGATTGCTCATAAATATAGAAAGCCTGTATCCCTCGTCATACATATTGGTTCGAGTAGAAGACGCACGGCCGCTGAAAGCCAAGAACGCACCCAATCATGAATGTATATATTATTCCATCTGTAAGGCTAGTTTCGAGACTTCTTATTTATTAACCTATTCAGGTATAGTCTTTTAATAAAAATGTAAACTAAATAACGACTATTAAACTACGAGTATTATATATAAAAACAAATC
Organism: Elegia similella; assembly: GCA_947532085.1. Taxonomy (NCBI): domain Eukaryota; kingdom Metazoa; phylum Arthropoda; class Insecta; order Lepidoptera; family Pyralidae; genus Elegia; species Elegia similella. The sequence continues at coordinate 722,510 of OX383936.1, forward strand.
ATGTATTTAATGTACTAAAAGAGTTAAAAGTACAAAAACACAAAGCTATGAAGTAAGAGAAAAGATGCTTCAAATTGAAAACATTAGTAACTAATTGGCACTTCCTAAAACCTTCTTATTAATCAATACAAATAGTTTTTAAAAATATGTACAAAATAATACATTGCCTCAAAATGTTAAGGTGTGAAAAGCGTAAATAAATACCAATACAGATGACAAGCGACTACACATGACGCATTTTGGGGTAACAATAGATGTAACATCATGTAACAGAGCGAGAAACCTTTTCAACCTTTCTTTTACTCATAAATATACATATATGTCCTGCTTTGTCGTTACTGCAAATTGCATCGCGTGTAGATTATTTATCATTTGTAGTAAATAATGCGTATTTTTTATATATGAGCATGTAAAATACATCACAGTTATTTAGCTTCAAACTGATAATAATGCAGTAAATATTACCTTTCTCTCTGAAACTTGAGTGACTGCACCCTCTGCGGTAACTTCTGGCGGAAGGTCCACAGGTGCAGCTGGTCGTCGGCCGTGGCGGTGACGAGCGCACCCTCGTTGATGAGGAACTTGGCGTGCAGCACTGCCTCGCTCGCCTCGTGGCGCACGTGCGCGTCCACCCCGGGCCCGCCGAGACTGGAGGACGTTCAGGAAACTATTTCCGACATTTCGGGTTTGTAATATAAATAAATTCAACGATGAACAATAATCAGCAAGACGTCCAATACTGGGCAAACAAAACGCCTGCTTGAAATTTTTTTCACCATATTTTATTTTTTAATTTAATAAGAGTATATCAAAGATCATAACGAATGCAAAACACAACAAAATAAAATGTAAAGGTGCACGTCGACACGCTAACAAGCAAGATGTACGATTTCGTCAAATCATCCCGGAAGTTTGTATCTGACTGAGTAATAATTGACCATTTTCAGTGCCACCACTTGCTTCCGGTAACATAAATAAACCTCCACACTGATGGACTGACAGTAATGACTTATTCTTTAGAAAAACGGAGAAGGCGATGTTAAGCCATTTCCTCTGCCTTCTCGTCACAGACTGTTTGCTGATTTTTACCCGACTAACCTACCCAGAAGGTACTGTTTTTCTCACGTATGCATGTATGTCCATTCCATTGTTGTCTCCTGTAGCCTAAACTGCTTGACCGATTTTGAGTGCGAGGTGTCATTATATTCGTATTATTCCCTAGAGCGGCATAGTCTGTGTGACGTTAGCAAAAAAATCATATGGCGGACGTAAACAGTCTAAAAGGCAGTAGAACTTTTTATTTTTTTGTTTGAAATAATCCACGTGTAGAAATGGAAAATACGTAAAACGATGATCTTATGTGATTTTATTCTGTCTAATGTTACTCGTAGCAAGTAGATATTACTTTAAAGTATTTACTGTACTAATAAGGCATTCAGATCGTAATCATTCGATTAACGATTTATCAAAAACATTTGGAGACTGAAGGTCGGGGTACGATACAAATCTCAGAGACGAGTGTTTTATCTCGGTTGAGGATCTGCAATGGGCCATCCGCCATCTTTAAAGAGCCGTAACCTTTGATGGCGCCGTAATATGCCCTTAAATTTAAGTTTTGAGCCGGGGTCTGGACCGAATTGTATGGATATTTTCTTTAAGGTTATTAGATCAAAAATCTACACTTCTATACTCAACATCATCATCATTTCGAGTAGGTGTCACGGTCAATCGACCATGCACTTAGTTCTACACTAATACCTATTACAAAGAGGAATGATTTGATTGTTTGTTCGTTTGAATAGGCTCTTAAAATACTGGACCGATTTAAAAATTCTTCCCACATTAGATTCCTATATTATCCCTGTTATGCTCCTGCAGTGGAGACTAAAAAGACCTGGTAATGATGATGATGATTATCCCTGGCGAACATAGGCTATTTAAATACCTATGTCTAACCGTGCCAAGCCGGGGCGAGCCGCTAGTGTTGAATAATTTTGACTGCTTTCAGGCGACATATCTACACATTTTTAAAATTATAATATTCTTTTTCCTTTTCTGAGAGTAAATGTTCGGACATGCCTTACGTCTCAAAGGTCGTAGAGGATTCGCTAGTAATATATCTGTTTCACTATTAAGTGTTGTTATTTTCTGTAGTATTAGACATATTAATTTATATCAATATGTTCACTATCACAATAATTCTCAGATTTCAATCAAAAACACGTAGAAAGAATCGTAAATGTGGAACGCATGTGTCCTCGAATTACCTCACTAGTGACTTTATTAGCGTTACTATCTACTCAAAATGTCACAACACAATAACCGAAGCAATAATCTGATTATCTAAAACGAATAGTGAAGGGATATAAAAAAAAGTTGCAAAATTGTTTAATGTGAAGTTATTTGATTTTTTTGTTACGTCATAATCTCAGTCTGTAATAGGTAATATCACATTGCTGGCAAAGCGCAGTATTAGCGGTAATAATTTTCGTTCACGACACCATCTCCATTACATTTTAAGGTTCTTGCTGAAGAGGATCATAATCAAAGATTGGGTCGCGCAAGTGGCGTCTTTAAATAAAATGACGCTCGACATCGTGAAGGCAAATGGTAATATAAGCATAAATATTTATATTACTTTATTTTCAATTTCATTTAAGTTTAAAAAGAAAAAGTAATATTCATTATTTTGTTTCTTTATCGCTGATTGTATAAAAATACTTTGTGTGAACGAATCGCAATGTAAATAAATGGGTGATCGGAACGCGCCTATTTCGAAAAATGTTAACTTAATCTGTGGTTGTTGTTGACATCGATCTGTATTTTTCCTCTCTGTGTGCCGGTAACAAAAAGTTATTAAACGCTTTAGTTAAACAGTATTTCGAGTTTATATTTATGTGTCCCTGGATAAGTTTTGCTTACAATCAGAAGTGGGATAGAATCCAACGCAGATGTGCAGATGATTAAATTTAACCTGACGGTGATGGCGAAATCTGTAAGTGACTTTTACCGGTATTTCATGAATTGGTCATTCATTGGACTGGAGGTTAACTATTTTCTGTTAAAGTGAAGTGAATAAGAACTAATACTGTTGAATACATCTGTAATTGGTGTGCTTAACGAGTGTGGTTGATAAAACAAGTGTTTTTGGAAGTGACGTTTGTCTTTTCGAATCTATGTTACATTTCGACAAACTGTATGTTTAGTGTGATCACTCACTATACGGAAGAACATTGCGTTTGATCTGGAAAAACAAATCTTTTATAAATATATCTGAGTAGAACATATTACCTTTTATGAAGACTAGTGAAGGGTTTAAAGAAAATTGGTGCTTGCTGTATGGCTGCTAGATGCATAATTACACAACATTAAAAAAAAAAACAATAACAATTCAATTGAGAATGAATCTTGAAAATGACTCAAGTTTTAACATAGTGTCTAATGTTTAAATTACTGTCTGCTGATACACATTTTTATTAGGTTCGGTTACAATTAAAATAGTAATGAAAAGATCTTGTTATAAATGATTTTGCAGTCTATGTACTTATGCTCATAATATAATTCTATTTCTTAATTTGTAAGGTGTGTTCTACACAATTTTAAATGTTCATTTGTTTAAATTATTGTTTGCTGATACGGATTTATTTTTATTTTATTTTTATTTTGCTAGGGTATTTCTTTTAGTATGACAATAAAAGATAGATTCTATAAGGTGATATTGTAAACAAGTTGATATAAATTATTGTGATTTTTAAGTTTGCCTATGATACAATTTTACATGATTATTTAATTTTTTTTTAAGGTGCGTTATGTTTGTGTACATCTTATCTTAGTTAGTATTCTGATCAAACATCTTTTAATTTTAATCATTGTTCAATTTTAATAATTATCGAATCACCAACTATGGGGTCTGACAGACGATCACGCTCACGTGAGCGCCAGATATCAAAACGTCGTCGTCATCGCTATTCAACTAGTTCTGATTCTTCTAACTCATCGATTAATAGTAAGCGACATAGAAGAAATAAAAAATCAAAAGAAAGAAAACGGAATCACAAATATCATAAGAAGAGTAGGACCTCAAAATCATGTCACACTAGTAGGAAACAAGTGTCTACGCCTCCTTTGGTAGACAATGCTCAAAGATTAGACAAAACAGATGCAGTACATAATACTATTACAGATGAGCAGGAAATGCTTAAAACAATAAATTCCAATAATTCTGAAAATTCCTTTAACAGTGCAAATAATTTTGCAGTACCTGCTCAATATATCACTCATATTAATGTAGTTCCTGAGTTTGATCCCAGCGATGGATCCCAAAGTATTGAATCTTGGATTCATAAAGTTAATGAGTGTGCTTCTATATACTTATGGAATGAAATGCAGACTCGACACTATGCTTTAGCCAAATTAACCGGTCTCGCAAAACGCTGGTATCAAGGGCTCCCTTCTGTCCTTTACAGTTGGGAGCAATGGACAGAAAAATTAAAAAGTGCTTTCCCTTCTAACGAAAATTATGGTGAACTTCTTCAGCGTATGTTACAAGTACGTTGTAAATTTGGTCAACCTTTAGATGTTTATTATTATGATAAAATGATTTTGATTAATAAATGTGAAATTAGTGGACGTAAAGCTGTAGGATGTCTGATTCATGGTATAGATGATAAATTTATAAGAATGAGTGCAAATGCATGTCGCTTTGAAGAGCCAGAGCAATTATTTTCGTATCTTAAAACTTTAAATCAGAATGACAGATACTCTGCTCAGAGACGGAAATTGCAGTGGAATAAAGATGTAGAGCAGCATCCAAATTCTGCTCCGGTGGTTTCTAAGTTAGGAATTATTTGTTTTAATTGTGGAGAAGCAGGGCACATGCGTAATAAATGTACAAAACCTGTAAAAAGATGTGACAACTGTAGGAGAGTTGGTCACCTTGCAAAGGACTGTCGCAGTAATAGGAATTTGACATTTGTTCATCATTCGAACAATAACAATGATTCTAGTCATTTGCCTCAAATTACCGCTGCTACTAGTGATAAGACAGTGTTACATATTGGCTCAAGCAATGTTGAGAGTAATAAATATTTTAAAATTATAAAAGTAAACGGGTTTGAAAAACAAGCATTTATAGATTTAGGTAGCAATTGCACTCTCATAAAGGAAAGTTTAGCTAAAGAAATTTATGGAACATATCACAATGACTTAGATCTTCCGAATTTAAGGGGATTTGGCAATACAAGTGTTAAATCGTTGGGAATTGTTAGGGGTTTGATCGAAGTTGATAATATTAGTGCAAAAATTGATTTGGTAGTGGTATCAGATACCTACATGCCATGTGATATTATTATAGGCCAAACATTTACAGAATTACCTAACTTAATTGCGTATAAAACTGCTGACACCTTAATTTTTTTACGAAGCACCGAATGTTGATTGCACAAATCAGAGTGTTAAGATTAAATTAAACTCCATACAGAAAACACTTATTCAACCTTGCACTACTACTCCAGTAGAAGTAAAAACATTAATGGAATATACGGGTTCCCTTTTTATTCCTATGTCATGCTGTTGCACTGGTTCTAGGAAATATATTGTTTTGCCCGGATTATACAATTTTGAAAATGGCTATGGTTATATCATGGTATCCAATCTTGATAAAGAAGTTTTAGAACTTTTTAAGGATCAGACTTTAGCCAGAGGAGTGAGTTATACTGAAATTGTAGAACCTTATATTGGCTTTATGACTAATACAACAAAAGTAACTGATCCTTTGCCTTTGGACGAAATACAAAGTGGTGTTAGATTATCAAATCAGGAAGAGACCAAATTTTATGAATTGCTACGGCAGTACAGAGACTGTTTTGCTGTAAATTTATCTGAATTGGGTAAAACTAGTATGGCAGAATTGAATATCCAACTCAAAGATGACATACCTGTTGTATATAATCCGTATCGTATGTCTATAAAAGAAAAAGAACAGCTATCAGAAATATTAAGTGATCTTCTTAACAATGGTATTATACGTGAAAGCTCATCTTCCTATGCCAGTCCAGTATTACTTGTTAATAAAAAGAATGGCCAAAAGCGCTTATGCATAGATTACCGTGCGTTAAATCGAAAGACCTTAAAAGATAAATACCCCTTACCTCGGATCGAAGACAAATTGGATTGTCTAGGTGGAAACAGTTTTTTTACGAGTTTAGACTTAGCGTCTGGCTATTATCAGGTCCCTGTAGCGGATGCTAGTAAACACCTCACAGCATTTATCACCCCAGACGGTTTATATGAATACAACCGAATGCCGTTTGGATTGGCTAACGCACCCAGCGTATTTCAAAGGGTAATAAATTCTATGCTTAATGGAGTAGAACAAAATCTAGCTTTAGCTTACATGGATGACTTATTAATCCCTTCCAGGACAATATCAGAAGGTTTAGAGAAACTAGAGAAAGTATTTATATTATTAAGAAAAGCTAAATTAACTTTGAATCATAAAAAATGTGTATTTTTCCAAAAAAATATTGACTACTTGGGGTATGAGATTTCTCAAAATGGAATTCGTCCAGGAAAACTTAAAATTGAGGCTGTACAGTCGTTTCCTACACCTAGAAATGTCCACGAAGTTCGCCAATTTGTAGGTTTGGCCAGCTATTTTCGTAGGTTTGTTAGAAATTTCTCGGCGATCGCACGGCCGCTTACAGCTCTCACTAAAAAGAACGAACCATGGAGATTTGGTCCAGAACAGAAAACAGCTTTTGAGACGTTGAAAGAGAGGTTAATAAGTCGTCCAATACTAGCATTATATGATCCCAAATCCAGTCTTGAAGTGCATACTGATGCAAGTAAATTAGGCATAGGAGCCATTCTTTTACAAAATGGTCACAATGGTCTCCAACCCATTGCTTACTATAGTCGTCAGACTTCGCCTGAAGAGCAAAAATTCCATTCATATGAGTTGGAGACTCTTGCTGTCATTACAGCGCTAAATAGATTCAGGGTCTATTTGTTAGGCACATCGTTTACACTCATAACTGACTGCAACGCGATCAAAAGCACTATGACTAAGAGAGATTTAGTTCCTAGGGTAGCAAGATGGTGGATTGCGATGCAGGAATTTGATTTTAAAATAGAATATCGAGCAGGATCTAAAATGACACATGTGGATGCCTTGAGTAGGAATCCAATTGCTGCAGAGAATCCGCCATCTCGTGATGACGATGAGCATGTCTTTAAAATAAGGTTAGACGTGAATAACGTCGACACACTGGACGAGAGGTGGCTTGAGACTGTACAACAGGCTGATAGCGAACTACAACGAATTGTACAAATTTTAAAAGACCCCGAAACCGCAAATATTGTCGACATTAAAAAAAATTATACTGTTAAGAATAATAGACTCTATCGCATGGTTAATAAGAAAGACACTGTCAGACTATTATGGGTGGTTCCAAAGGCAGTGAGGTGGCAAATTGTCAAGAGTAATCATGATGATGTGGGGCATTTTAGTTACGATAAAACGTATGAAAGAGTAAGGAAAGTTTACTGGTTTAAAAACATGCGTCGCTTCGTTAAAAAATATTGTAAAGCCTGTCTGAATTGTGCACACAATAAGCTCCCTGGTGGGCCAAAAGAAGGTATGCTTCATCCAATACCTAAACCAGATAAGCCATTTGATATGTTGCATGCGGACCATTGTGGGCCATTTCCTCAAAGCAAAAAGCGTAATTCGTATATTCTTGCAATTATCGATTCTTTTTCAAAGTTTATATATATAAAACCTGTGAAAGATTGCAAAAGTAAAACTACCGTTAATGTTTTCAATGAATATTTTGCCCTGTTTGGGGTACCACGTAGATTGGTTACTGATAAAGGCAGTAGTTTTACTAGTCGAGAATTCGGTAGCTTTATTCAAGAAAAAGGAATAAAGCATATAATAAATGCGGTTGCGACACCGCGCGCCAATGGGCAAATTGAACGTTACAATAGATCAATAGTTGATGCTCTCACTGCAATAAATCATAACCGACCAGATAATGAATGGGATATCATGATACCCCAAGTTCAATGGGGTCTCAACAATACTATCAATAAAACTACTGGTAAAAGCCCCTCGGAGGTTTTATTTGGTACTGTACCCACTGGTGTATCCGATGGTGCAATGAATGCTGTTGTATCAGATGCTAATAATTACGAAGATCGTCACGAGTTAAGAAATGAGGTTATAGAGCGTGTAAAAAATCAGCAGATAAAGCATAAGGCTTACTTTGATAAATGTCGAAAAACCGCTCATACTTATAAAATTGGAGATTTAGTACGAGTAGAACGCGAAATAGGTTGTTCTGTGCCCGGTCAATCAAAAAAATTGATACCTAAATGTTCTGGGCCATATAGAATCGTGCGAGTATTAGAAAATGACAGATACGAAATTGAAGACACGCCCATAACCAAGAAGTTAGGTAAACCCCAGTATAAAGCTGTATTTGCAGTTGATAAGATTCATCCCTGGCTAGCTTTCTCTAATGACCCTATAGATAGTGATTCAAGAGAGAGTGACTCAGATTAGAGTTTATGAAACAGTTTGAAAACGTGTTATTGTGTTAATTTTTATCCTTGTATGGTTGAATAATTATCCCATTCAGGATACAAAAAAATATTAAATTACATTTATAATAAAATCTTACCCGATTATAAGTTTAGTGTTTCTAAATATTCAACCCTTGTAGCGTACAAAATAAATAAATATTGTTATTACTCAAATGTATGGTTTTTACATGATTTTAAAGTCTGATTAATGTAAGAATTTAATTTACATTTTAAGATATTTAGCTGTAGCTCAATGTGATATTAAATTATAGTCCAATGTGATGAGTGAGAAGTATTATACCGCCATATTAGTTGTAAAATAAGTAACCTGTGATGTTAAGGTAACAGATGATATTTAAATTATTATTATATATCTCTGGGTTATTAAACAAAATGCGTAAAATCTGTACTGTAATTGTATTTTAAAGTATTATAAAACAAATATAATTATAAGTCAAAAATTAATTTACTAAGAGCCCTGCGAGGCGTTGCTAGCCGTTTGTGGCGTTTGTAGCCAATAGTGGCGTTAGCCCTGCGAGGCGTTACTAGCCGTTTGTGGCGTTATTAACTTATAGTGTTGTTAGCCCTGCGAGGCCTTGCTAGCCGTTTGTGGCGTTATTAGCCCATAGTGGCGTTAGCCCGTAGCGGCGTTGGCCCGTAGCGGCGTTAGCCCGTAGCGGCGTTAGCCCGTAGCGGCGTTAGCCCGTAGCGGCGTTAGCCCGTAGCGGCGTTAGCCCGTAGCGGCGTTGGCCCGTAGCGGCGTTAGCCCGTATCGGCGTTAGCCCGTAGCGGCGTTAGCCCATTGCGGCGTTAGCCCATAGTGGCGTTAGCCCATAGTGGCGTTAGCCCATAGTGGCGTAGGCCCACAGTGGCGGTAGCCCACATTCAACTAGCATAAAATGGGCAGAATATATATTAAAAAAAAAAGCAAAAGTGTAACTGATTATTAGTCTATAATAAGATCTATCTATATTTCGTTATTTTTACTGTTATTATTGTCTTGGGATAAAAAAAAAAAAAAAAAAAAAAAAATACAAAAAGATTTAGTTGTTTTATCGAATGTTAGATAAATATATAACACGCGGGGGCGCGTGAATTGTCAGAAAAGGCCGAATGAAGGCAAATGGTAATATAAGCATAAATATTTATATTACTTTATTTTCAATTTCATTTAAGTTTAAAAAGAAAAAGTAATATTCATTATTTTGTTTCTTTATCGCTGATTGTATAAAAATACTTTGTGTGAACGAATCGCAATGTAAATAAATGGGTGATCGGAACGCGCCTATTTCGAAAAATGTTAACTTAATCTGTGGTTGTTGTTGACATCGATCTGTATTTTTCCTCTCTGTGTGCCGGTAACAAAAAGTTATTAAACGCTTTAGTTAAACAGTATTTCGAGTTTATATTTATGTGTCCCTGGATAAGTTTTGCTTACAATCGTCTGGCGGCGGAATTTAGGTTCGTTAAAATTCATTCATGTTTTGAAGTATTTCTAGACAAGAGTAAAACCCTTCTGCCATCCCCAACATTAGGTTACAAAATGCTTGTAATAACGATGTGGTTTTGGCTCCTGCCATCGCTGACATCAAAATCTATACTGTAGTTATCTTATCCCTAAATAAGAGAAATCACCGGAGTGGTAAGATTCGTGAATCCGTTACGAGATACTCTTACAGGGAAAATAATAAAGTTGAATATCACCTCGTTATCCCTGTAGAGCCAAGGTACAAGCAAAAACCAAGTATGTTAATTCAAGCAATATTTCCCACATGAAGATGGTTTAAGTGTATCGTATCTTATAGGCAGCATTGTTGGAGATGGCGAATGGGTATAATAAATACTTAATATAAAAATAAAAATAAACTTAGCAGCGCCGTAAAGTCGGTTGCCTATTGGTTTTGAATAGGATCCATTTTGGTGTGCGAAAGCGCTCTTTGAGCTAGTAGAACTCTCACCATTCCTCCATCGGACTACGAGACGCATACAGAAACATACATATACATACATATTATCACGTCTTTATCCCGTATGGGGTAGACAGAGCCTAAAGTCATAAGACCGAAAGGCCACGTTTAGCATGTTGGTGGGCGTAAAGGTGGAAAATGGAATCAAAATAGTGATGAGTTGCTAGCCACATCGCCTCTTGTCATGATTCTTTAGATTTTCGTCCATTCTCTTGACCGGCTTTTACGGTCTGCGCGGGAAGAGAAGCAGCTGGCACATTATATGTTTTTTTTCTTTTCTCCCAGACCAGCATGGAAGAGTCTCCCAGACCAGCATAGAAGAGAAATAGAGCCTATTCACCCTTTTGTCGTTGAAATACCAAAGAGTCGAACTAAACGCTTCGACAGTTCCTTTTTGGTTCTATTAGTTAAGGTGTGGAATGAACTGCCTGCGTCTATATTTCCAGACAAGTACAGTCCCGGGACATTCAAAAGTAAAATAAATGGGTATCTCCTGGATAGGCATGTAGCCGTCTTCATCGTCACTTACCATCAGCGGGGCTATTTACTAAAATTGTTAGTCACTGTGGCTATCAAACTTGGGTTGTCAACCGAGCTTTGATCGCCACAGTGGATATCATGAAATCGGTACTCCGTAACTGTTTTCACGGTAGTGGCTATCGACAGAAATGAAGTGACTATAAGTATTTTCAGGTTGGCAGCTCTTTTTTTATATCGACGTTATCACAGACAAAATTGAGGTGATATTCTCAAATTTTAATGCAGTTTTTCTGCTGCGCCGCTAGAGGGAACACAGTTCCGAGTTTAACCGACTAAATCAAACCTGTTTTTCATTCCTATAAATACTTAATGTTAGGTGAATTTTTGATTTGACTACGTTATAGGTAATACTTTGGCGGTAAATTTAATTGTAATGTGCAAGATAAAATAAAAGTTAGATATCTCGGTTATGCGTGCGAGTTTTTTATATTCTTTTGTTTTATCAATATTTTTATAGATTACTGTGCCACTCAGAAGAATGCTCTCACTACGAAGGTTCCATACCATTATCTACTAAAAAGGCAATAAAATCATGTCTGTTATATGGGAGCCCCCTTTTAATATTTATTTTATTCTATTTTTTTGTATTTGTTGTTATAGCGACAACAGAATTACATCATCTGTGAAAATTTCAATTGTCAAACTATTTATTTATTTATTTATTAAAACTTTATTGTACCAAAGCAAAACACTTTTTTACAATTGGCGGACTTAATGCTATGAGCATTCTCTCCCAGTCAACCTTAGGGATAAACCGAGAAATTTGTACGGCGCAAAAAAGTGAACAATTTAAATATGTTCGAATATAAACTTATACGATATATACTAATACATACATATACTATCTACATAAAAATATATACTTAAATATACATATATAAATACATATTGATGATGAATACAGAGAGAAAGTCAGATGAACTTTAAGAAGATAGTGAGTTAAATAAATGACAGTGAACTTTTCTTTTGAATGTAAAACTATCACGGTTCATGAGATACAGCCTGGTGACAGACGGACGGACAGACAGATAGACGGCGGATCGATATTAATATTGTCCTGTTTTTACCCTTTGGGTGCGGAACCCTAAAAATGAGAGACATGCGCCGAAGAGGAGGCTTCTACCCAATAAGGATCCATACAAAAATAAAACCTCATTAATAACTTTTAAATGTAAAGTTAACATTTTATTTTGGAAATAAACGAAGCTTATTATTATATAGGGATTCTTGCATATAGCTTAACACTATAATTTATATTTATTTATTTAATATAGGCACGCTTACAACAGTTACATACAGGTATTATTTTTAACACACTTTGCACACAGTTTGGTTCATATGTATCTACATGCCAATTAATAGCATACACAACATTCTCTAGGTATATCAATTCGTTACCGTTATTAGCAATAATAATGAAAATTAATTATACATATCAAAGAATAAAAAGGAAAAAATATATATATTGAATCAGTAAAACAGCAAGTTATAAATAGTTTTAGTTTTCGATTATTTGTTTATCTATAAAGTGTTCCAGCATTTTAGATTACTTTTATTTCACAAGACGAGACTAGTATAAATAAATAATAAGCCATTTTTATTCTGAATTTCTAATCAAATCAAATCAATCATTTATTGCTTCCTTAATGTATATCTACATAACATATAGGTCTTAATTTAAATATTAATATAAACATTAAGGACCCTGACGGGCGCTGCAATGGGAGAGGTGCTTTTAAGTTTCAAACATGATTATATTGTATATGATTATTTTCTAGTTGCATTATACATTAGTGTTTAGGGTTTTCTAAATTAAGTATGTCAAGCAATTCAGTGTGCTACCCTTCTCCAGTGATGGCAAGCTGTGAGTTTCAAGTCGTCTGTCCATATCACTTGTTGGCGTCCTCTATTTTGTTTTCCCTCTCTGAGACAGTTGTGCTCCACTTGTTTTGCTTGTCGCTGATCATGTGGCCGGTCCATCTCCATTTCAATTGGTCGATTCGTCTAAAAACATCAGCTACTTTGGTTTTTTCTCTTATTATGCTGCTTATTACTTTGTCTTGTTTCCTTATTCCTGTCATGCTTCTCTCCATAGCCCTCTGGCATTTTTCCAGCTTTTCTCTATGAGGAATAGTGTGTCCATGTTTCGCATCTACATATAAGTAATAACTGGGAGTATGCAGGTATTGAAATCTTTTCTTTTTATTGTCATGTTTAGTTCCTTTGACTTCATGATTTCTCTCAGTCCAGTTTGCGGAATACACTCTCTAGAACTGCTACGAATACTTTTGGCGATAGGGGGTCTCCTTGTTTTAGGCCCCTGAGAATATTGAACTCTTTACATATGGTTTCCAGTTGTATTCTAGATTTGCTATTCAAGTATATGTTCTTGATGATCTTAATGTATATTGAGGCAAGCCCTTGATGTTCTAGGCTCTCCCATACTGCTTTGTGGTATACACAGTCGAAGGCTTTTGAGTAGTCAATGAATGCCATATATAAGGGTTTCCCGTATTGCTTGTATTTCTCTACTATTTGCTTTGTTGTGTGTATATGGTCCAAGTTCAAGAAATTTCTTCTGAGACGACACAAGTATCGACGACCAATTTATCTGAGATTAACCACCGTATCCATATACTTTGTGAAGAGACTCAAAACCACAGATATTAATTCAAAACGAATATTGGATTAACCCACTAATCGTAATGGTAGTCACATAATCTACTTCACAACAAAAACAACCACCAATTTTATTTTGGCGTATAATAGTGTATATCAGTAAAACACTGCTTTCGACCCGTTGCTATAAAATCCTGTTTGATAGATCAAGTGAAGATTGATTTGATAGCCATTTTAGTTACGGAGTGCAAAACAAAGCTTATCGATACGAAATCAAATGTCAAACTATAGGTGGAGTGGCTATCCTCGAGATGACGTCATTTCGGTTGGACACTGACGTTAGTGAGTACAAAAATTGAAATCTGACAGCCATTTGATGGCAACTCATCAATTTGATAGGCATCGACACCCGTCATTCGAGTTAGTAAATAGCCCCGCAGGTGAGATGGGAGACAAATGCCTAATTCATTACTTAATAAAAATAAAAACCTTATAAATATTGATTAGAAGTGTCGACTACAGAACTAACTTAAAAACCGTGCATCAGATTCTAACATTAGTTAATTAGTCACTACTGATGCAACAGTCACTGTTCGAGAATTAACTGGCAACATTAAACATTCAGCGAACAGCAACAGATTGGCTGACTAGCCTGCCGGAGTGTGGCCCGAGTAGATCGAACCTGTTGCAAGATTCGTGTTATTGGAAACAACAACATGTTCTGTCTTGTCTTAACAAATAGAACAAACCTGTTGCAATATACGAATATAATGCAAATAACAACTGATGTTGCTCCTTCGATCAAATATAATGGTAGATACACAGTCTCATACAAAATGAAGCCTTAATAATGTCCCCGAGCCAAAACATCATGCATACTTACAAACAACAACAAAAACGGTACATACTGAAAGTATGACACTCCATCTTTTATTTTTCATGACACTACGTTTTTAGGTATTAAGATAGATAAAAGTTTGAACTGGAAGGCTCATACACAAGAATTGCGGAAAAAAATTAACAAAAATGCTTATGCTTTATATAAACTACGACCGACATCCATACACTTCTTGCTGCATATCACGGTATGGTCGCGTCAATACTAAGGTACGGAATAATTTTCTGGGGAAACTCCACAAATAAAAAGCTGATTTTTAAAGGCCAGAAAAAGTGTATAAGAGCGATGTTTAACTTAAAACCAACAGTTAGCTGCGTTCCGTATTTAATAAAATATAATATTTTGACTACCACTTCCTTATATATATATGAAGTAGCAGTATTTGTTAAAACAAACCCTCACTTATTCCCTAAGCTCTCTGATGGAAATACTCGCAGCAGAAGGGACAATAGCATATTACGTTTACGGAAAAGCAATACTCAACTTATGCACAGTAGTGTTTTCTGCCTAGCGCCAAGAATTTTTAACAAACTGCCGTTATCTTTAAAAGAAATGCCTATCTCCAGTTTTAAAAATCAACTTAAAAAAATATTAGTTAATAAATGCTATTATAAATTAAATGAATATTTTAATGACAATAAAATTAAATTATAAAAGTACAAATAAATAAATTAATTATAACAAATTTGACTCAATGGACAGCTGTTTAAATAATTGACTAATACAATTTTTAACTTGACATCCTAAATATGTATTAGGTATGACTATCAAATTTGTTACTACCACTATTTTTGCATCAAGACTAGTATACTTGATTTTCTCTAGTTGACGGTTGCTATAATTCTACAATATGCATGTCTTGTAATAATGATTGACGTAATATTTGTATGCCATGTGGCCGAACATGTTCATTTCCAACTATTTATGTAACATCTACAATACACGTATGTACCTACTTATATGTAATGTAAACTGTAACATGTTTCACAAATAAATTATCTTATCTTCAGTTTTGACGAAAAGTTTTTGCATCTCTTCACCTTCGTCATCGCGAGACGTGTGAGTGCTAGCGCGGTTTATTGAAACTGTGGACAAAACAGCTCCGAAACTCGATTGTGCGCTGTTTTGCCGGTGCCACTTTTCGAGCGCGAATCGTGTATCTATCTTAATATTTAGATTTCACATCCAAATTCAACAGTTTGAACTTGTTTGGCTGGAGCAGACCAAACCTGTTGCAAGATGTATCGGATACCACCGTAAACCGATACCTCTCCGGTTACGCATTCGATAGTTTCTGGCTTAGCAAATAATAAAAAAATATAGGGACAAATCACACAGATTGACCTAGTCCCATATTAAATTATGAACTTGTGTCGTGAAATACTCACTCAAGAATACTATATTTTAAAAACTTTTCGTCGATACTGATTAAAAATACGTGACTGAAAACGTTGGTTATAATAATGATAGTATTATTATAATATATAGGTACATATACACTTAATAATTATCTTGAAGTGGGCTAAACATAACTACTAAGTTAACAAATTGGTACTGGTTTATTTTTGGAAGAGAAGGAAATTTACATAAATACAGAAATAACATCAGCAGTTAGAGAAGATAAACCTTAAATTAGTTTCATTTTAAGCAACCCCAGGCGCGGTCCTCACTGGCATGGGTGACCCCAAGTGGCATATAAATATCTCCAGCTCCTCCATGCTTCAGAAGGCATGATAAGGTGTTGGTCCCGGCTGTCATCACTGATGACAGTCGTTAGGCTATGTCAGATGCCTTAAGGCAACTTGAAAAGTCTGACATCAGTGTTGGCTACTAACATAAAACACCAAAATTTTAAAAGCTACCATAGGATGTCAAGTTAAGAATTGTATTAGTACACACAGCTAGCTTGCAAATAGCCAATTTCCTAGAGCGACAGAGAACGCTTTGTTTGTCTGTTTGAGCGCGCATGCCGCCGCAACTCCAGCAAATTACATTTACATTTACGGATAGACGCGAGTATACTGTATACTGTTTCTATTTGAGTAATCGTGACAATAACTTTGTACCAGAAGTATGATTATGTTTTTTAAATCTATGCTTTGTACAAATAGGAAAATGGCGTACTTATAAACTACAGATTAAAAGGGTAGGTTTTTGTGGTGCCAAAAGAGCTTCAATTTATTAACATATTGGTTCAATCATAAACAGGTTGGAAAAAATATGGAAAGCAAAGGAATATAATATACAAACTAGCTTATGCCCGCGGCTCCACCTGCGTTAATGTCGATGTATCAAATTTCATCGCAATTGGTTTATCCGTTACCACTTGATGCTTCAACTAGCGTGAAGTGGTAACGGATACGAATAGCTGAGCCAAAAAAGATAACTGCTTTAAATGTTTTGATTCAAACACGTTTTTAAAGTCTAATTTCAACACTGTTCAGATCCAAAAACTTTTAAATAATATCAATAGAATTTTGTACATTCATTTATAAAAAAATACGTATGTAATGTTAGGAAATAGACGTATTTCCATAATAGTAGCATTGAATGCAAAAAGCACGTGTGGTGCTATGTTATCGCAAACGATCTCTCTACGAACTTTAATTGGATGTTGCTTCAAAAAGCTCATAGGGAAAGTTTTTCAATTTCATACAAAATATACGCTATTGGATGGCTATACTCGTGTATTTGATAGTCAATTGTGTCGACGTGTCAAACAGGAGGTCGAATTATGAACAGTTCGGAATGCAACAAATGCGAATGATCAAACTTCCGCATTCGAATCTTAATTCAGCCCATTGGAAAAATGGGGAAAGCATTTTCAATTCCACGAAACAGACGCTATCGAATCGCCATAATCGTGCATTTGGTAGTCGATAGTGTTACGTGGCAAACGGATTCAGATACGGAGACAAGGCTCGCGGGACGCGCGTGACGAGATTACGAGAGTGACGGCGCGTGTTTCGATGACACTGTGCCATATGTGAATTTGTGTGTAGTATAGTGGCAGTCCACTACAGTGGATCGTGTTGTATCAAACAAAATCAAATGAGAAAGCTTGCGGTACAAGTGTGACGAGTGATCGCGCGTGTTTAAATCACGTGACGTGTTACAGAACGCTATTATTGTCTCGTCTCAGTGGTACGGATACTTCTACTTCGATTGCGTGGCCTGTTTGTTGTGTTCTTTTGTGTCCAGTAACACTTTTTAGATTGTGTCGAGGCAAGCAGATTCGGATGAGGAGACCATGCTCACGGAACGTGCGGACGAGATCACGCAAGTGAGGGCGCGTGCCTCTATGACTTCTATGATATATTTTTGTCTTTTTACCATACAAAGTCAACCAAAATAGTGATTATGTGTCCTACTATTGCGTAATGACTTGCGCATGGTGTAGTGTACTGTTGTGTATGCTGTCACTATCGACGTATGTGGTGAATTGACATACTGATTCGGACGGGACAATCCATTAGGATTACTGAAACGTGCTTGGATAGTGTGCCATGCAAAATTTTAATGATCTGCCACGTGCCATACTTGATTTTGATGCCATGCCTGGCAATGTGCGTCATAGTATCGCCTGTGAGCGTGCCGGGTCTTTTGCGTAAACTATATAAATATAGTTGTCATTATTAATTATTTGGTATTGCCGTGTAATTATTTCAAAAACCAGTGCCGGCAAACTTTTTCTGATGTCTTTGTCTTAGCTCAATATATTTTTTATTTAGTTGCACAAAATATTCTTTTGTGTTGTGTTTTCAATTGTATTCAGAAACCAGCGAATAATGCAGGGCGGCAGGGCACACTTGAGCATTTTACGCGTGTTGAGTGTTGTTTCGAACAATTGCAGTAATTTTCGGAATTCGTGATTCCAGCCAAGACCAAATTCATTTTCAGTTCGCTGGCCACGAAAATTGCTTAATTCAATGTTGTACAAATTATTGTTTTTATGATCCTATGACTGATTATATCTCTCTGGAGGCAGTTACCCGGCCTTTATTCCTTTAATTAGAAATATACATATAAGATATTATAAGTATAAAAGTAATTGATATTATGCATGGTTATTTTAACCCGTCAATCGCGAAAACGCAGACACAATGGAGTTTTAATTGTTATGTGGCCAGATCTGGCGTCTTGGGGGCTAAAGGATTAAAAAAAGTTTTAGTGTCAAAATCGGGAACTAATTGGCTGTTCTTCGCGTGCATACCGCATCAGAATTATTACAATTTTCCTTATAGAAAATACGTTTTTTTTATCAACCACGTCAATTTAGAAGTATCGGGAATTGATAGCAATATAACCTCGGGAACATTACCTTTTTCCGGAATAAAAGATACCGTAAGTCCTTCTCCGTGCCTAAAACTATCTCCATACTAAATTTTATCTTAACTGGTTCAGTGGTTGAAGCGTGAAAACTCGAGGAGAGAACAGACAGACAGAGTTGCCTTCGCATGTATAATATAAGAAGGGACTTTTCCCACAAGTCAGAGTAGATAAACATTTGATTCTAATGATACGATCTACAAACAAAAAGGCCCTTTGCAAACTTTGCGAAGTTCACTGAGGCAATACTTTAAGACGCTCAACTTCAGTCACTGTTGGGCCCGTCCATGATGTCCGTATACTTTTGAAGTTCGCCTCAAACGGCCAACTCGAAACTTTAAAACTCGCTAATTTTGTTTGCCTGTTTACCTTCGCACCCGCGCTTCGCAAACTTGCTCCGACACAAAACAATTAGAGTACAGAACTTATGGTCTATTGCGCCAGCAATGGCGTGAGGATATTCCGGTTCACAAGCTTAATTTATTTTTCACGATTTATTTTTTCATTTGTTTCTGTTTCATTTCTATTTCCTGGAAGTAAACCGACTTTATAAGAAACAGTTATACAGATCAAAATGTTTTGAAATTTAGATTTTATTTTTGCAGTTTCAATGTTTAGGCATCTTAATTGTACAGAAATATAGTATAATAATCATGAATAAAAAATAGGCGTACAAAATGCGAAGTAAAATTGCTTTACAATCTTCATCAGGGTCTCAAAAATTAAAGTAGTAGTAATACACGCATGTATGCCTTACACAAGCATTTGTGCATTTATAAGCTTTTCAAAAACGAAATATTGAAAATACAATAGAAAGTCAAAAAAACGCGCCATTTATACGTTTTCAAATTACTTGCTTTGCGTTGTAACAAAGCGCGCAAGCAGAATGCGTTTTTAGACTATTTAGTGACTACGACCCCCGCTCTTGGCACTTGGTGCTTGGTGCTTGGCGCTAAGACAAAACGGACTTTTTTTCGTGCAACGCGAATAGCCTATGTCTTGACTTGACTTGACATACTTCGCCGCCAAAACGACTGTTTGGATAAAGTTGTTTTTGCCCACCTATATTAGAGGCCGTACAAACTTCCGCAAGCCAGAAAAAGATTTTTGAAAATTGTTAGTCAGATTTTTTGAAAATTCGTAAATCTTAATCATGGAACTTATTTCAGCTGTTTTTCTGTGCACTTTGTGCTGTTGCTCCGGCAAACAGAATAATTGTGTTTAGCCTAAACGCGCCCAAATGTTTATCGTTCCAACTTTGCGGCGACACTGCGATTAGTATAATTTAACGACTGTTTCGACGCTTTTCCGTTGTTGGTTGGCTATTATGTCCAAATAGCTACTTATTTTCAAATGTACTGTAGTTTTGTAATAACTAGGTGTATTTGGACTCCATTTTATTGCATAGTACAGTTTAATGCGGATACGGTGAGTGTAAGCAAGGAAAAGCATTGATTTTCAACGTTTACCCAAGGTAGGATTGAATATGTACGATTGTCACGATTGTCGATACTGCTGTAGCCTCAACGGATGCAACAATATGGGCATGGCTTGCATGCATCAACTATTTGTGGCGGGCATGAGGTGTCAAACAGTAATGGGTGGTCACAGCAATATTTTTAAATAACTCATGGCGGACCACACTAATAGAATTAAAATGTGTGTCCCTAAATAGTTTATATGTTTTGAAAGCTTAAAGTGACCAGCATTTTAGAAAAACAGCTGAAATGTACATACATAGCTATATGTTTTAAGGATCTGCCAACCCTATAGTGAACGGAGTCCACATTAATTCAGCGAGTGGTGTCGCTTTGTCGCAAACAATTACAACAACGTCGGCCATCTTGGGCCTTTGTCGCGTGCCTGCACCCGCCGGCCATTTCTGGACGCATATTAAATGTCTCCAGACTTCAGCTAGTTGTAATGTCCTGCGTTGGTCGAAAAAACTATACAGCTTTTCTCACTAAGATTCGGTGATGATTTTTTAAAGTATTAGAGAGTAGTATCCTAATCCTTATCCTAACTAATATTATAAATGCGAAAGTGAGTTTGTTTGTTTGTTACGCTTTCACGCCGTAACTACAGAACCGATCATCATGAAATTTTGCATACAAGTTCTCTGGAGTACGGAGAAGGACATAGGCTACCTTTTATCCCGGGAAAAAGTACTATTCCCGAGGGAGCGACATTAACGCGAGCGGAGCCGCGGGCGAAAGCTAGTTTAAATTATATGAGAGAAATACGTTCAAAGGAATCATACCATCGCTTTCTGAGAACTGACAAGTAGCTTACATAGATTTCATAAATACTACCTGTTCTAGGTTATTTAAAAAGTATTTGGAGTATCTGTTAAAACCGATTTCATCACGTTTTTCTCTATGTCTCCGATTGTTTCGGTATTTGTAATTGTGTGCGATACTAACTCTACGATACTATATTTATTTTATATATATACTTGAAGATAAACATCCAAGACCCAGGTCAACCTGAAAAAGATTTTTTTCTATTTTGACCTGAACCCAAAAATTCTATGGGCACTTGCGGTGCTACTCATCATCAATTCGAGTAGGTGTCACGGTCAATCGACCATGCACGACCTGGTGTCAGAGTTCTTCGGAACCGCCTCTTGGCCTCTGACGTGGTTCCTTTAACGACTACCAGATGGCAGCCGGGACCGGCTTAACGTGCCTTCCGAAGCACGGAATCATCTTTATTTTCAGACAATCAGGTGATTCAAGCCGCAATTGAGGCAGGTGTGCAATGTCCTAACCAAACTGGAAACAACTAAACAAAGTATGTTTCCGGTGGGAATCGAACCCACGACCCCCGGGTCAACAGGCAAACGCCTTAACCACTGGACCACGGAGGCTGTTGCGGTGCTACTGAGCCACAGAGATCGTCAAAAGTTAGGGATTGTGAAGTGAGAAAGAAACGGCAGAAGCTAAAATGTAATTTTTGTCAGAATTCAGCAATTTTCACTTGTATACCCAACGGATTGGAAACGAAGCTTGCCTTGCGTCGAATCACAAAGTCTCAAATGACAGCGATTGTTCGAGACAATGGCGACACGCGACAAGTGCACTTTCTTGTTCATTCATTCCTATTCTGAAAGAAATTTAAATACACTGCTTTATGGCTGTGAAGTAAAAACACAATTAAGTGTAAAAAATAATAAGCGCTTTTGGTAACAAGAAAAGATATGACTGGCAGCAGTTATAATTCTGAAAAAACGTTTTAGGAATCCCCTTATATTCTTTATCACTCACTACAAAACTACGCCTGTTTTTTCTGTTTGTTTAATCATCACGTGAAGCTTTCACGTGATGATTAAACTAACAGATTCGATGTAACTTGTTGAATTTTGAATGATTTTATAGAATAAAGAGAGATAAACTGAGAAAATATTCTAGAAATAGTGAAAAAAGCAGTATCTAATAAGGGACGTGTAACAGAAAATTCATCAATACCGGACGGGCTTTAAACAGACTACCAGGAAACGTCTCAAAGGCCTGGCCTGGCTTTATTACCAGGCCGTCCGGTAGGGTTGAAGGAAAAAACCGAACACGAAAAAGGTTCATGCTAAGAACCATTATTTTACATGATTTTATTGACCTCGCTTCGTTAGTGTGATTGCATGACAATGCAAGTAATGCAATAGTCATAGTGCTGGTCTGACGATGGCGTCAGAAGATGGCCATAGGAACTGCTTAACTAAAGAAGTTTCCCGTCATTTGATTCTTCTTGTCAAGAATTTTACAGTATAAATTCGATCATACTGTATCAAGCACGAAATTGTAACACAAAGTTCCGAAGTTTTGATCTATACGATCAGTAGCTATCATTCAATATCACGTACAAAGAAGCTATCGGCCTTAACAGATTCACTGCGCGGAATTGTTCGTTATTTCCCCGCGAAAATTACATTTATTTATTTACTAGCTTTCGCCCGCGGCTCCGCCCGCGTCAATGTCGATCCCTCGGGAATAGTACTTTTTCCCGGGATAAAAGGTAGCCTATGTCCTTCTCCGCACTCCAGAGAACTTGTATGCAAAATTTCATGATGATCGGTTCAGTAGTTACGGCGTTAAAGCGTAACAAACAAACAAACAAACAAACAAACAATCAAACAAACAAACAAACAAACGCATTTATAATATTAGTAAGGATAACGCTATGTTAAAATCACATCTCATATATCTGATTGAGATTTGGGGTAGCGCATCAAAAACTAGACTTTCCGAATTACAAATTGCACAAAATAAAATTATAAAACTACTCTTTTAATTATCCGTACACTAGCTCTTCTACTACAACGAAACAAAACTAATGACTTCAACAACTGTATTCGTACGGAGGGGGTTGAACAAAACCATTCACACTTCGATCACACTCACACAAACAAAACAAGTTGATAAGCGACTCACACGATGAACTAGTTACCTCGCACTGCCAAAAGTTCGAACTAATTACGGTAAGCGAATGTTTATTCGCTTCGTTCGCTACCGTCAGATATAAAAAAAAAATCGAATCCGTTGGTGCTTTTAAAACTAATCTCGCTCAGCATATTCTAAAGTTATAACTGGAATACGACAATGAAGTAGCTTTTTGTAATTCATTTGTTATTACAAAGTGATCTGTTCTTTATTAAGGTGATACCACTGTAAATAAGGTCGTTCTGAACCTTATTTATCTCGCAAAATACTTAAATTAGGAGTTTCAAATCTAAGTAATATGATTTTTGACTATTTCATCTCCAAAAATTGAAGATGAAAACACGTTTTGAAAAAAATTTCTCAATAGAAATATTTTTTGAAAAATGGTCTTCGTTCGCAGAGTTTTTGTTATTGTAGCTCAAATGCGACGAATGAAATAATGATTTTTAGACTAAAAGATAGGTTATTAGTAATTTATCAAAATGTAAATATGAAAATACAATTAACCGGTCTGATTTTATATAAAATAGAAATAACGAATTTGGCGCTTACGTTTTTTTCTTTGAGCGACTCGAGACTATCTCCTATCTCATCATTCACGGGCTAAACCGCCAAGCGCTATCCCTTGCGCGCACTTGATCAGTTCTTTGCCGAGCGATGGTACCAAACATTTGAGGCCTCGCCTTAAGTGTTTCTAACGTCATTGCTAACTTAATATTTAATTCTCATGTAAGTGGCTTTGTGTCTTAATGAGGATAAAGTTCTTTAAACCGAGTTATCAATAACAGCAACGTAAAGTACACACAAGTCCGCCATTATATATTTGTTTTACCGTTTTTACTATTCCATGTAGGTTAGCCAGTTTTAAAAATATTTTTTTTTTATTTATTTATTTCCATAACAATTTTTACATTGTGTCTGAATTCTTATAACTATTACATTTACATCAATACTAACATAATAACTTAAAATATCATAATTATAAATAAATACAAATAGTCAATATATATGACACACAAATAATAACGTCTAAGCGGGTCACTGGCAGCCCTACGGCTCGCCGATTATTAAAAACGTCCGGCGATTTTATAGAAAAGTAATGCCACGGAAAAGGTTCGCGATAAATTTACTAATTTGATTCGACTTTTTAAAACGAGCTGTTTGCTGCCAACATTTATGGGACTTTGGCTGCTCACGTAAAGGATCTCGAGGACATCTTCAAATTGTAAAGGAAAAAGTCTTTAATGAATATAAAAATTCTAAGAAACTTGAAGAGCCATTGTTCAGGAAGCTTTATTATTTTCTGAAAGAGTACTTTATTAAATATATATAAACATCGACACAAGATACACACGCTGTTCTTCAAATTATTTAATAGGACTACTTCTAATAAAAGTTGCGGTACTTTAGTATTTTAGAGAATACCCTTAGGAAAATTAACAAAAATATTGGCCGCAAAAAAGGGAGAATTGTATGTGTATCTATATATGTATTTGTTATAAAACATAGTATCGTTGAGTTAGTATCCCATAACACAAGTCCCGAACTTACTTTGGGGCTAGCTCAATCTGTGTGATATGTCCGTATATATTTATTATTAATTTATTTAATTATTGTGTTACAGCAGCTTACAGCAGTGTTACAAAACAATGCTATTAGTGTCTAGTAGTATTGCATGAAATTGAATGACATGAACTTACTGGAAATACACAATAAACTCTTTTCTCAACTTAATATTAACTCAATGCTTAGTTTATAAAAATTACTATTCATTGTTTGTTACTGTATTTCATATCGCGAACTATTTAAAATTAAACTCGTTTTCGCTTCGTTTCATCCAATGTTTGCATCAATAGAGTCTGATTTTAAAACGAAGTACAAATTAAAGCGAAATTGCGAATTTGTTCTGAATGCGATTCATTACGAGATTCGAGATATCGAACGCTTTTTTAGTACCTACATATACTTTTTCCCAAAATTCAGATAACATCGCAGTAATTGCTATTCGTGCAAAATTAACGCAGTATTTCCAAAACAAAATATGCACTGTAAAATTGAGTTTTTCAATTTAAATATCGCATAGTTAAGTAATTGTTAACGGATTCACTGGATTGAAGCTTCAATTATTTTGAACACTAGTTGTTTCCCGCGATTCCGTTCGCGTAATTGACAGCAACCGTGCTATATGATGTGTTGGCTATAATTGTCAAGTTTCAACAATCTCTATCCCATCCAGTAATGTGTCGTGAAGCAGTGAGAAACAACTTCGCATCCATACAAACTTTCACATGTACGTATAATACGAGTATTAACTTGCTTTCGCCAGCGACTTTTTTTTTTATTAGCCATTTGTGTCCTGCTGCTGGGCAAAGGCATCCCCTCCTTCCTTCCATTTATCCTTATCCTTTATCTTTTCCATCCAATACTTGTCAATTATAGTAAATTTTATATTTGATCCCTCGGGAAAAGTACCGAGATGAAAAGCTTATGTCCTTCCCCGTATGCAAACACAACTCGCAACGCATATGCAAATTTACATGATGATCGGTTACTAAGTTAAGGCGTGACAGCGTAACAAACTCCCTTTTGCATATTAAGCTAGATTTTTAGTTAAAATATGACAAAATTAGAGGCCTCCCAAACAATGGAAATCCATTATTTGTGAGGCCTCTAATATTTTCACTAATATTATATCTGACTCAGCATGATTTTAATTTTTCCTTTTTGTATACACAAAATTATCTTCCATTTTTCTAATTTCCTGTAAGCTTTAGTTCTGAAACAATTATGGTAAGTAATAAAACATAGAAAACAAGATTTAAAGATGTGAGATTCAGTTTCCCAACAATTTTTTTTAACCTTTCGTTCGCAATCTAGTTGCGTTAATGTAGATCTTTCGGAAATAAAAGGGAATATTATTTATTTATTTAATTTATTGTACACAATCTTCATGATTTTCTACAAAAGTCAATAACTTAATGCTAAGCATTGTCTATCATCCCTTTTATGATGGATTAAAACAAACCATGTCATTTCCCAGGCCGTAAACTATATCTATACCAAATCGGTTCAGTGGTTGAAGCATGAAGAATGAACAGAAAGAGTTACTTTCGCATCTATAATGCCTAATTCAATATTTAGTAAAAAAAAAAACTATAAAATTCTAATAGACGTACTTAATTCTTTGAATATTTATTAATTTGTTTGTTTAATCAAAAGTTGTTGACGTCAATAATTTATTTGTAGTTAATTTTAGCGCCCGAGGTCGATACGCTAAGAAGAAGAAGATATAAATGTTCAATATCCTGTAAAAGTAGGTAGTATTAATTCGTGGAATGTGGCAATGCCCATATGGCTCGCTTCCAACATGTGAGGCGGCGGGGAGGGCGGGCGCGGCAAGACGGATGGGGCGATTAAGATAAGAACCCGAACTTGTTGGCAATCGCCTACTACAGCTGTAGCGGTAGGTACTTTTACAAGTGCGAAAAAGTACATAAGTTTAATCTCTTACAATTTGGAAAAACTATAAAGTTTTCTTTTTTATTTTCTTTTTGTTTACATTTCTTTAGATCTCGCCGATTCGGCGATGAATAATAGTGTGCACTCTACATAGGAGCGGCAGTCAGATGGCACCCGGTTTTCTCGTACAAGCGGTGAATCTGCAAAGGATTGTATGAACAGATTCCTTTTTCTAAAAAAGAGATAATACCAAACACTTTTCCTTTTCTACGACACCAGAAAAGAAAACCAAAAAGTTTTTAAGCCTTTTTTATGATGGAACTGAATTAAGAAACAGAGAGCCCTTGCACTATGAATGAACTTCTAAGGTACTCTCCACATAGGAGCCTATCGGGCTGCATCCGGTCTTGAGATAATCGCAGCCTAGTGTAGTGAAAGTGGTATGTTTGTAGCTCACATTAGAGAGTCAGATTTGTATTTGAAAAAGACCTACCTACTCACTAGTGATCATTAGCTAGCTACAGAAAAAGAGCGCTGGTAGATTTATGGTTTTCCAAATAGCGGGCTCTCTTACACATGTATATTTTCAAAGAGATTAAATATGTTACTCTTCACAAGGAATAGAAAGTAAAGAGTGAAATTACAGGAAATATTTCTATGTAAAATTCTATTTTGTGGTCTGATCTATCTCTGGAGAAGACCGAAGAACGATTCTATGTCAGAAAAGTGTTCTATGGTTCTAACGAATCCATTAGAACTTTCGTTATATTTATGATAACAGATAATGATAAAGTTCCTAATGGATAACGAGACACAGAAAAAGCGACAGGTTGCTGGTTGTACAACAGAAAAGTGACAGTAGTTCGGTCAAGGGGACTAACAACCGGACTACTGCTACTAGAGGGTATTTTCACTATTTTTGGCAATTAAATAATGAAAGCCCACCCAAACTGTTAAAAAGCCGCCACTAAAGGCGCGTGAGCTATTTTTAGATGTTTACCTCCGCCGGCCTAATTAAACGCTATAGTCTAGCCCGGTTGGCAAACTGATGGAGCCTCAGCCTTGTTTAATTACATGTACTGCTACTTAATTGGGCGGAGTGGGGATAAATGAAGGAGGCGTTGACTTGGAGGTTGTAACATTATCACTAATTAACAAGCCTTTTACAAATAAAAGGAGGAGAAAGTGAAGAATATGTCGGTAGTTTTTCTTCTCATTAAGATCAAATAATCCTCTTATTTTCAAGGATCAATCATTTGAAACACAAGATACAAAAAAATTTTTGGCGGCAAGGTTTGGCGGACTACTCAATTTTCGGAAATGTCTTTCTATTTGTACGCTTATCGCAAATGTATATTAGTCTCTGACTAGGTTAGCCTCTGGTCTGGCAAGTTACAAGTTTGACTACAATAGCTATAAACTTACAGAATGATTTGATTTGATTCGACGTTGTAAACGTTAAGTTTCACTATCAAAACCAAAATGCTGGTATAACGGTACTAATGTGTGTAGAAACCGTCTCTGAGCCACTAACTTTGAGTGAAAGACACCGTCTTATTTGCCATCCAGTAATGCACTCACATGCCACATTTCTGGAGACGAGGACCGAGCAAACAGTGAGCGACTGAATTCGATGGAGCAACTCGGGCAGAGATCAAAGCAACGCGTCGGGAATTACGAGTACCTACCGACGCGGCGACGGTACTTCACCTCTGTATTTCATCTTCATGATTTCATCAAATTTTGCAGTAATCTTTTTAAGTCATTGTTTTAGTCATAAACTAGTTTTTTGGTCAGGATTCGTGCCATGAATTTCATGGTAGAACAGCAGGTAGAAGTCGGTAGAACGCAATGCGTTGAGAGTGATTGTTTGATGTTTTTTCAAGTTTTTTTCAACAGATTTTTTTATGTTTTCTGTGTACTTGATTATAGACATAAACTAGGTTTTTGTTAACGAAAGGAAAGCAAATGAATATGGTGGAGTAAGCAACTCGGGCAGGGAACAAGCGACGCGTTTAATTTTTCCAAGTTTTACAGTCAAGTTTCTGTGTTGATGGTTAAAGTCAAAACAAGGTTTTTGATTGCATTTTGACCATGATTTCGGCTCTATGCCAGTAGTATTAATTACACACAACAGATTTGGAAACGAAAGGGTTATAGAACACGATAACTATTTTGAAAATATAAGGGTCTGCAGATAGACTTGATATTATGAAGACTGGTAATAAGAAGATCGGTAGTCCAACCTACATACGAGGAAGAGAATCCTTCATAGGTTCTCTTCCCGGCCAAGAATGTAAGACCTCAGAATACCAAACAAAATGCTACCAATATAAAACCAACTCGATAAAAACCGCAATCAAACCAAAATCAATAGTTATGTTACAATTATGTCAGTAGATTTTGATACAAATAAAACTTATTCATATTTTTGTTGTGGGTGTGTCACAAGTCGAATGTGGGCAAAAACATATTTTTTGTATGTTTGTTCCGCGATAACTCCAGGAGAAGTACTTTAATTATTCCAGTCATCTTAAATCCAAATCATCTTTATTACTTTACTAGTACGTAATGTTAATGAAATGTTTAAGTTCGTTAAGCATTAAATTTAAATAATATATAATATATATTCAAATCATAAAATATTCAAAAATAAGGTTCAGTGGGTTTCGAAACATTTCAGCAAAAATCACGAAGTCCAAGTTCGCGTCGAACTAATAGTCTATTATAAAATATATATAAGGCCCCATATAAGCAATTACTCAATCCACCGGGCTTCGAAATAAGATTATTATAAACTTAAATCTCAAACGTTCCGATACCAAGATGGAGATCTGGACCTCGCCGCGGTCTGAAGCTTAAATAACTAAGTTGAAACTTTAGAGCCGACCTTCTAAAATAATATTCCCAGATTCGAAACGTCTAAATAATTTAATTATCAAGCCGAACTCGAAACATTAATTTGATTTGTGTTATTAATAATGTTGTTTTAGCAAATTCATGCTAGGCAAATTTCATTCTTGTTGGAGTACACCTTTTTTGGAATTGGTAAAATTGCGTAAATCTGTGCAGCCGCTTATAACCGGATACAACCGGTGCGCGCCGCACATTAAAGACTCACTTAAGTTATGAAAAGCTTTTTAAACTCGCCCTCGCCGTATTTGTCGAGCGCTCCAAACTTGAATGCGGTGTCAGGGGTTAAGGCCATAAGCGGAGGGCGATTTTAGCTTATATCAAGAAAAAAAAGATGCCAACTTGTATTTAAGCTAGGTATATTGTAAGATGTTTTTTCCCTTTACTTTTTTAATTTTGTTTTCATTTTATACTTTAATTTAATTTTGTTTGGGAGGAGGTAGAAAGACTGGGGTCGACAAGTGCGACATGCAGTGATTGTTTAGGCCAGTGCGGGAACAGACGGATTGTAAAGGCTAATACCTACATATCTACCTGGTGTATCACAACGGAAACTTTTAAGATCGTCCTGTAGTTTTGACGTAAGTTTAATGAGGTAAATAGGTATCAAGTAGTTGCTAGTTATGTATGCTGATGCTGCTAAATATACTCACAAATAATTGGCCTCTAAATAAATGACTCCTTAGTAAAAAAAACTTTTTTTACTTATATAAAGAACCTGGCCGCGATAAGGCTAAAAATATCAAGATGACGTCAAAAAAGTTCCGTTGTTTTGCTCTTCACATGTGTCTATTATAAGTACTTTCACCTTTTTATCTTGCAATACTTACTATCAGCGGTCCCTCTGACCCGCAGTCATAAACATTAGCTTTCACATTTCAACGCGTTGTATTATCTTTCTCTGTGGCTCATCAACAAGTAAACGCTTATTTACTTGTTTATTCCTCCTAAGGGGGAGGTATATTGGACAATCTTACCTAAGACCTAATAGGACTTATATCAACTCTCTGTACATCGAAGCAGACATACCGGCATACCTCACTATATTAGTGTACGCCTTTGCCCAGCTGTGCGTGAAGCGTGATCTCCGTCAATACCGCCGCTCAAACACTGTATATGTATACGAATATACATATACAGTGAAGACGTGTTCGGGGGAGGGTGAAGCTTTGATACACGCGTGTTGCCTGACACGAATACTAGTAAGCTATTCGATACTATGTGTGTTTAACATCCATTTGATGTATTGCTATATTTTATTAGGAGATAAGGTCAGGGATGTCATCCTCCACTGCCTGTTCGGTGGTTGCAGGTAGGGCATCGGGTCCCTGAGCTGCTACTTGCTGTTCACCCATTCATCCGAGTCTCTCTGTCTAGTCTCTCTGTCTCTCAACTGTCTGTGTCAATCTGGCAAGACAATGAAGGTGTTGCGAGTATACCAATACCTTCATTTCTTCTCATTCTCTTGCCAGATTCAAGAGATTCCTATGCTTCCTCAGTTAAAATATGCAGCCAAGAAACTGCGCTCTCCAACCCGTTTGCCAAGCGTGGTAAATACGGCAATATCCTCCCATGAAACGGAGAATCTTTGGAAGCGGCCATTGTCCAGCAGTGGACTACTTACGGCTGAAATGTTAACTAGGAGATGGTAAAATAAAATGAGAATTTACATGACATTAAACAACAAAAGTATTTTACACAACTTAAACGGGTTTCTTTTAACAATTTTATTATTTCAATCTACACTATACATGGTGAATTTTTTATCGACGGGCTGAATCACCCATTTAAGGGTTCAGAACGATAAAAATGTGACCATGTATGTTGTACTGAAATAACAGTTATATAATAATTATATTTTTGGCAGATATAGAATTATGTTTTTTAATGCCTTTCAATTTTACTCACTTGAACGATAGTCAGAAATTACGCCAAAATAGCGTGTAAATGACCGGTTTTCATATAAAGTGATTTACTAGTATTTGGAAGAGATTGCTGTACGACCCCATGAATGCTGTCATCATAGCGGATCTGCCTCCGTGGTCTAGTGGTTCAGGCGTTTGCCCTGTAGACCCGGGGGTCGTGGGTTCGATTCCCACGGGAAGCATACTTTGTTTAGTTGTTTCCAGTTTGGTTAGAACATTACAGACTTAAATCACCTGATTGTCTGATAATTAAGATGATTCCGTGCTTTGGAAGGCACGTTATGTCGTTGGTCCCGGCTGCGGTAGTTGCCGAGAGGCGGTTCCGAAAAACTCTGGTGCATTGGTTGATTGACCGTGTCACCTACTAAAAATGATAATGATATAGCGGGTTCGGCTGAAGGGATGCAGCCTGAAAAATTATCAAATCGGGTACTAGGGATACATGACCAGTCGAGAGATGCAAACATGGGAGTTTCCAAGATTATGACAACCACCTTAACAAATATATTGTTAGTGTGGTATGTTCTGTGGTCCGACCATTTCTCCACACACAAAAAATGACTTTGAAAGCTATCAGGTGGGTCAATGTCACCGGGAAGATAGTAACAGCTGACGTGCGGGAGGGCCAGAGGTCATTATTATGTAGCAACAACGCCGACCGTATCTTTGCTGCAACAATGTCATTATCTACGTGTATCAACGAAAGTTAAAACATTACATGATTACGAACAGGTAAGATATAAAAATGAAGTACAGGGTTGATAAGGTCAAAGGCAACATTCACGTTTAAAAATCATGACAGGACTTCGCTATTAAGACAGCATTCATGCCAAGGATTCTGTCTTAATGTCCAGCTTGGATATCTCCAGTACCGCATACAAATACTTGTGTAAATTAAGTACAAGTATTTGCACGCGCCGAAAATCAAATTCGGTGCGCCTCGTGTCGTAGGCTGACATGTCTCACACCGCCACGGAGCCCTAACTAAATCTATAACATATCAGGCCAGTCCTTATGTTTTTACCCGACTGACCCACCCCGAAGAAGGGTAATGTTTTTTTCGCGCGTATGTATGTATGTAAGTATGTCTGTTCCATTTTCCACTCCTGTAGCCTAAACGGCTTGACTGACTTTGAAGTGTAAGGTGTCATATGATTTGTATTCTTCCCTGGAGTGTCATTGGCTAGGTGACGTCAATAAAATATAAATATGGCGAACGTAAACTGGCAAAAACTTGCAATGAGTTGTTACTTTCTGTAGCATCAATGGCTTGACAAATTTTGAAGAATGAGGCCTCATTTGATTTGTATTCTTCCAAAGAGTCTGATGACAATGTGATATCAGCTAAAACGTCAATTTTACGGACATAAATGCAACAATTTATAAATAGCAAATTAATAATCTTTCTTAATTCGCAATATATGGCGCTGGGTGAATGGTAGTGCGGGTTTTTTAGATTTTTTAAATTAAATTACTTGTTATCTATGATGACCAACTACTATATGACCTGCGCGGCACAATAATACTACGGGACCCTGTATATGATTTAGACGTGATTAGAAGCCCTAGGCTAGTCAATGGATTTAGCGTAGCCCTTTTTTAGAGGTTCCGTACCCAAAGAGTAAAAGTAAAAACAAGACAGGGCTTTTGTACTGTAATAGATAGATACTTAACTTCTTCTTCTTCTTCCTCACCTTGTCCCACTTTAAGTGAGGTCGGGACAGCATGTGAGTATTTTCCATTTCGCTCTATTTTGAGCGATTTCTTTCGTTAACATCTTTTTACCCATACACACACTCAATCCATCTTTTCTTTGGCCTACCTCTACTCTGATTCCCAATTACTTTCATATCCAACCTTCCAGTTGTATAGCTCTCTTCGCAAAACTTGTCCATACCATCCCAATCTACAGCTTCTCAATTTTTCCGTTATGGGGCTACTTTCGTAGATATAGATACTTAACATTTTCACAAAATGTGTACATCGATTGCCGCTATTACAACAAATATTAAAAATAAAATTCAATTCATTACACATCTAAAAAACGTGTTTTTGAGCTTTTTGTAGTTAAATACTGTATGGACCCTGAATGTGCTATTATCTTATAACATGTAATATATATATGTTCTCAGGATTTCCAAAAGTAAATCTATACGTCAACACATAAATTATGTTGTTCGTAAAAAGTCTTTCGCCTATAGAAAAATAAATGATCAGCCGGTAACATTGCCTATAACTCACGCGGACAAAGTCGCGGCAAGTCGGCTAGTCTATAATATTTATCAAAAGACGGACACTTCATCGAGCCTTTGGGTCTGTCTTAAACATAAGGGACGTGTGTCTAATCGCAAATAATCCAATTTTCCGCTCGAATAACAAGGTATCCCTAAATAACCCTTGGGCAAGACAATGGCTATGATTATGATCGCTTAAAACCATAAACATAAGACCTGTAACGTTAGTGCGAAGGCCTTGAACGATAGTGCGAACAGCCGGGCCCCGTAAAGCAGGCCTTATCTGAAGTTTAGTGCGCTATCAATACCTACCGGCCGATTGTCACATGAATATTTTTATTGCCGTAACTTACTGCTTTTATCTGTCGGGGCGAATTCAGCTTTATGTCATGATAGAAATAGGGTTATTAAAATTTCAGGGTTTTGGCACCATTTTAAGGATTCCGAAGCCATATGAAACCCTAAAGGAACGAAAGTTTTGTATTGTGTGTGTAACTTTCCGTTCGTGGCCTATTCTTAAAATAGTATTAGTACCAAAATTTATGTACCTTTCTAGTTTATAAGGATCAACGAATAAGATATGATAAAGCCGAAAGTCTCCATTGGCATTATGGCCTATTGTTTTTGTTTTTAGTGTTTGTAAGTGGCCAACACTGGTGTCAGATTTTTCAAGCTGCCTAAAGGCATCTGACATAGCTTAACATATTCCCGGCTTTCATCACTAATGGCGACTGCCATAAATGATGAAAGCCGGGATAAATGTGCTCTTATAAAAATATATTTTTTTGCCACTTGCGGTCACCCATCTCAATGGGGACCGTGCCGAGGGTTGCTTAACATATGTAAGCACTGATAATTCTTAGACCTACTGGACCATCGAGCTCCTCATTATGGCTTGTGTCCAGCGATTATATAAAAATGATAAAAGTAGATATATTACCTACATACCTCGAGTTGTGAGAGCACTTGTGATTTGTGATCCAGCCTCTACAGACACCAGTCTCCAAAATAACCATATATAATATATAACGAATTGTATATATCGTTTATGTAAATTATTATTAAGTTTATTGGAGAAAATAAATACATGTTTACTATACCAACAAGTACGCAAAAAATATAGGGTTCACTGCAAAATTGGCCAAAATATGTCGTTAAGTTGTTCCCGAGTGGCAATATCTTGTGTGCGTGTCTGTGTGTATGTTTCATGACGCCCATTGCCACGAAGCACAGTCAGCATCACGGAATAATAAACCTCATGGAAGGGACGTGTAGGCGTGGCCCGCGTGCCGCAGTTAAGCACAGCGAGTCTTAACCAGGCTCAATTACTCTGTTGTTGCTGGTGCGACGCGACGTGTGGCTGCCGGTGTATTACTTTGCGTGTTTCTTAAAAAAACTCTTATAAATGACTCGATGCTCTATCCTTGAGTGCAAAAATAATAGTAGTACTAAGAACTTACTACGATCAGGTGTTTCTTATCATCAATAAGTCGCTATTTACTCTGTATTTCATAAATTTGTTTTAGCATTAACCTCTGTCTATTTAATTGAAAATAAATATTAGAGTAAATAAAAAATTACACGTATGCCTATTGAGATAAAGTCTAAAATTGTATGATGCCTCGACCATGTACGCCATCTAGTGGCGAGTGGTAGAATCAGAAATTACGACACAAGGCGAAGTAAGCCATTCTATTTGATAGGGTTGTGATATCATCGAATATCGATTGTAAAAGTATTAATTTTTGAATTATATATGCACACGCTTTTTATTGTCACTGTGTACTGGATAATTTAACTTTAATATAGTTGACGTTATTAACGTACTAGCTTTCGCCCGCGGCTCCACCTCCGTCAATATCGATCCCTCGGGAATAGTACGTTTTTCCCGGGATAAAAGGTAGCCTTTGTCCTTCTCCGCACTCCAGAGAACTTGTATGCAAAGTTTCATGATGATCGGTTCAGTAGTTACGGCGTGAAAGCGTAACTAACAAACAAATAAGCAAACAAACAAACTCACTTTCGCATTTATAATATTAGTAAGGATAATACTTAAAATTTAAGACTAAACCTACACAACATTTACAAGCAAAAAGGCCCGGCAGTTCGTTGCCCTACAATGCTCAGAAGGCTGGCATTGCCACGATAGATGGTAATGCTGATTTTTGTGCAAGGCCAGTCCTGGTCAAACAAAACATCTACTGACTTCCAGGCGAAAGTCAGTTGATGTTTCCTGTTATATATTATTTTAATAAATAAAACTAAAAATTAATTAAATCTTAAATAAAAACCTACCTATAAATATAATTATATTCGTTCATTTATAATATAAAATACAGATAAAAAATTTATAATATATATATGTTCCCGAGAAACCGCTATTGAAACTAGTTTGTCTTGAATTCTATAGAATAAACTAATTTGGCCTAGGATGAACAGATTTTTAATATTCATCATCATTTCGAGTAGGTGTCACGGTCAATCGACCATGCACACCCTAGTGTCAGAGTTCTTCGGAACCGCCTCTCGGCCTCTGACGTGGTTCCTTTAACGACTACCAGATGGCAGCCGGGACCACCGGCGTAACGTGCCTTCCGAAGCACGGAATCATCTTTATTATCAGACAATCAGGTGATCAGGCCTGCAATGTCCTAACCAAACTGGAAACAACTAAACAAAGTATGCTTCCGGTGGGAGTTGAACCCACAGCCAACAGTCAACAGGCAAAGCCTTAACCACTAGACCACGGAGGCTGTTAATTATTTTTATATTTTATTTTTTATATTATTTTAAATATTGTTTAATTATTTATGATAGTTTAAGGGGTAAAATAATAAAATATAAGAAATAATGAACAAATCAAACAGATTGAGCCAAAGTAAAGTTCAAGACTTGTGTAATGGGATACTAACTCAACGATCCTATATTTTATAATAAACTAGCTTTCGCCCGCGGCGTCGCCCGCGTCAATATCTGCAATAGTACTTTTTACGTAACAAATAAACTCACTTTCGCATTTATAATATCAGTTTATAATATTAGTAAGGATAGATAATATAGATAAACATCCAAGTCCCACGTCAAATCTGAAAAATAACATTTTCCATCTTGACCTGACCGGGGTTCGAACCCGGGACCACTCGTGTCGCTGGCTGGCATGTTAACTACTGCCCCACAGAGTTCGACTGAAGTCGGTCAGTATAGATCACAACAGTGAGGTCATTTTTAGAAACCAAGATGGCGAATGCTACTTTTCAACAATAATTATTGAATTACAATGAATTAACACCAATTTTAGAATCGATCGATTTCCTAGCGTCATTAGCAAAAAGATATGAACCCAATCCCTATTTGAGTAGCAATGACATTATTGATAAAACATTCTAGAAGAATGAATAATGGAGTTTAAATTGAAACCTTAAATCTTAGTGAATAGGGTGTAAAATTGTGTACAACTTTTAAGTACGACATCTTTTGGCGAATAGCTGAACTAAGTAGTCTGAGATCGTTAAAAGCACATTGAAAGAAGCCGACGTAGCATATGCACGCTGTCATAAAAACCACAAAGTGTTATTGCTTAATTCTACTTTATGGCGCAAGAAATAAGGTTTTTCTTTTTGTAATGCAAACTGATTGTTATTTCTTTGTGATTTCAAGAAATTATAAGCTTTCTAATTCGTTAAATTTCAGTGTGCGTAAAATGTTATTGTGTGAGTTTGGCGACAGTGGTTTTCAAGAAAAATATATGCTATGCCCGTTCCTCTTGTTTTTTAAATTCCGTGGTCAGCATGTAAAAATTAAATGAAAAATAATACATGAAGTATTTTGATCGTGGTTCATTTTGGTATTAATGTTAATGGCGTGGCCAGGCACTACTGTATCAAAATTAGAAGAATACCTTTACCTAGCATCACGCAAAGCTTTGTTGACAAGAAACCAGCTTAATCCAATAAGCATGCATCATCCGCGCTTCTCCTATCTTTTGTACCACACGCCAGTAACGTAGTTTAGTGCCGTTTGGGCGTACACAGGTCGTTCTAAGAGGCACTTAAAAGTACACATGAACCTAAATGGCTCAAACTATACCTAAATGCGATGCAGCCCTTTTCAATGGGACATAAACTTTCTGCATTAGCTTTTTACAATTTTTTATTTCTGATACTTTCTATATTCTTAACTCATCAATCGCGAGAAACGCAGACACAATTGATTATCTATTGTTATGTTTCCCGATTGGGGCGCTTGGTAGTAGTTTCGTCGCGAATTTCTAGATTTTTTCAGCGACAACTACCAACTTTTATACGTCTATAAAAAGTATAACGAAATGAACAAGATGGATACCTAAAAAGAATACAACATTTGGTTATAATTATTGAAATATTATATTAAAAGTGAAAATTAACACTGAAATGGCAGACACGGGTTTGAACTGAGACTGATGACATGTATGACACGAGTATATAAAATGTCTCGCGATGTCCGCTACAAACGGTTAAGGGATACAGCGCCTTAATACCTTAAGGCAAATATTTAGGAATATGAACGATAGATATGACAGATTTTATGGAACTCCTCAGAAAAAAAATTTTGATTGAAACGGCATCTGCAGCAAATATACTAATGGCGCTGTGAGCTGTGTTGCCTCTCGTGTCATTTTTTTACAGCAACATAGACCTTTATTAGACCCCCAATGGTGTTTAGGTAATATGAACCGCATCCGACATTTTGGAAAAATTCCATAATCTAAATCGACATAGACATTCTACGTTATTATTGAATCTGGTCACTAAATTTCAGGAGAATTGGTTTAGCAGTGCAAGTCGCATTGCGCAGGGGTTGGTTGTAGAGAAAAACAGCCGCCTGGCTGTTTTTCTCTACAACCAACCCCTGGACTGAAGACATAAGAAAGGATTTAATCCCAAGCTGAAACGGAGACGCTTCGCTCACGCTTAGCGTTCGCTCGGTCAACATTATTACCGGAAGCAACCTGGTGGACGATGAAAATCGCTGTACTTAAGTCAGACAAGAGTATGTGTCTAGGGCACAATATCGTCAGTCACTACATCGCCGGTAGCTGCAAGACAATGTATTGTCTTGCAGCTACTCTCTCTTACAAGAGATGGAGTCAATTAGAATTCGAATCTAGAGCCATTGAGTAAGCCATGGAGAGATGGTTGGGGTGTACTTTTTAATAGCTTAGCGCAAATTTGTAATTTCTGCGAATTTAATTTAATAGAACTTGCTTCACAATATGATTTCTACAAAATACTTAACCTACCTACCCTCCCAGGTCAAGTTGCGTTACGTGGCATCTCCCTAAGCTGGGGAACGCTCGTTCGCTCCCTTTTTGGTCACAAGGAAATTTAACAATCTTAACTTACGAGTACCTGCTGCGGTCAGGTTGTTTCTGATATGGCGGGGCTTCACCTCCGAGCCCTTTTAGCGGACAAAAGTTGTACTTTTGTATGGCAAATATGATAATTATAATCTTTCATATCAAAAAACCGATTAAAATCAAACTACCGATTTAATTAAAATGAGACCAATTTTAAAGCCATACACTTACAAACAAATTTTTAAAATCGGTTAATAAATGACGGAGTTCTGAGGTAATAAACCTTAAAAAAAATATGCAACCGAATTTATAATCTAAAATTGTACCATAATGAAAAGGACATAAGTTCTATCGATTGCAACCAGCAGAATATTCTCAAGCTGGGTTGGATTGCTCTCCTGCACATTTTTACCCAGATTGAGTATTTTTTTTACTAAAGGTTAAAATAGGCATTTGTCTCCCATCTCACCAGATGATAAGGGACGACGAAGACGAGGATGTAACAAGCCTATCCAAAAGATACTAATTTATTCTACTTTTGAATGTCTCAGGACTGTACTTGTCTGGGAATATAGACGCAGGCAATTCATTCCACACCTTAGCAACTCGAACCAAAAAGGAACTGTCAAAGCGTTTAGTTATCTTTAGTATTTCAACGATAAAAGGGTGTAATTTCTGTCTGCGTCTCGTAGTCCGATGAAGGAATGGTCAGGGGTTCAACAAGCTCAAAGACCGCTTTCGCACACTCTCCAAAATGGATCCTATAAAAAACCGATAGGCAAGCGACTTTACGGCGATGCTCCAGTAACTGCAATTTCCTATTTGAGACCACGATACTATAGTAGCACGAGTCGATCAACAGAGTCCAATGCTTCAAGATTGAGTTATAGCTTCATTTACCTATTAGACCATAATCTAATCTTACCACGCCGCATCGCTACCACAAATAATGTCAAAGGATACATTCTGAGGTTGCCACTCTTGTCCCCGATGGCGAGCAGCTTCTGTATGGGGTCCCAGGCCAGCGCCGTGGGCGAGAACGGGAACCCATGCCGGAAGGTCTGCAACAACGACAAAACACACATTACAGTTTGGTCATATTATATTGCTTTTGATTGTACAGATTACAAGATAATCGGGTATACGAATAATGACAAGACATGAACTATTTATTTAGTTTGTCAGTTAGATATAAAATATAAAAACCGGGCAAGTGCGAGCCGGACTCGCGCACGATGGGTTCCGTACTGTTATTCTATAACAAGTTAAAAATTATTAAAAATATTTTTATTATATGATGTTAATAAAATTGTATACTTTTCGCAATTTTTCCTTTATTTCTGCTATAATACATTGCTTTGTACCAAATTTTAAGATTCTGAGTTCACGGGAAGTACCCTGTAGGTTTTGATTCCCTTGCGAATCGAAAAAACACGAAAATTTGCGGCATAAACGGCTGTATCTTTTGATTGCGTTGGCCTAGGAGTTTGATTTTTTACAGCTCCAAGGGACAGAAGACCTGAGTATTTGATTTGAATTTTAGCTTCATACCTCTACGCGTTTGTGAGAAAAAGAGTCTCAACAGACCGACAGACAAACAACCGAGTGATCCTATAAGGGCTCTTTATTACCTTTTGAGGTACGGAACCCTAAAAATTATACGGATGAATCACACAAATTGTTTTATGTATGGGATACTAACTCAAGCTATATTTTATAACTAATACGTATATACTCTTATATCCAAGATCCAGGTAAAGATCAAACAGGTTTACCTTTACCTGGATTGGAAGGTAAAACCTTTTTACCTTACATATGAAAAAGATCATTATCCATCTTGACCTGACCGGGGATCGAACCCGGGCACCCTCGTGTCACAGAATCGTCAAACAAAATGGAGTTAATGATGTCACACCAGCTATGATAAAGATGGTCGTCATTACACCTACGCCATATATCTGCTTACATAACTTGGTAACAGGCTACAAGTACCTGCCACGAGACGACCCCGCAGCGCCGCCGCCGGTCGCGGTGACTCGCGGCGTGACCTATCTCAATACGATATTTGTTGTCAAGGTCACGAACCACGACACTTTTAATAACATCTTCGGTTCGGCTTAGAAAAGAATGATTTTGTTGCGCATGGCAAAAATATTCTACATATATCTATCTATAAATCTGTGTTCTTAAATTTATAGATATCTTTCTCTCAGCAACCAACTTAACTTTCTTCCGTCTTTATTTGATCTTTAAAATGTTCTTCCTTTCTCTCGCCTAGCCTCGATTCTTACGTCCATGATATTATAAATAACTTGATCGTGCCGCTAAAAGATGGGCACTTTTGATAACATCATAGGTACCTACTACCTACTGATGGCGTTCAAGAGGGAAGCCTAAAACGAGATGGAGAGACGAGCTGTTTGCTTTCATTGAGGGATAGCAAGACAAAAATTGGACAAGACAAAGGACTAGACGGAAAACAGAAGGGGAGGCTTTTGCCCAGCATAAGGACCTAAAATCTAATCAAAATCATTAAAATCGTGCGGTACAAGGTGGCCAAACATCATTCCTCTTCTTTTTTCCATCGTTTTTATGAGTAGTCATTTTTGTTTCTTATTTGCTTGTTCCAGAAAGACTCTCGATCAGAAGCAAAAACAGGATCCCCCTTAATATGACTCTATAGGCACCACTTGACGTCCGACCTATCTCAATACGATATTTGCAAGATTTCAGCCCACAACACTTCTGATACTAACTTCGGTTTGACTTAACAAAGGGACTTTTGTATGGCATATGATAAGTGATCAAAAAAATGACCTGATTCGTCGTCTGCTATCATCATCCTTCAATTATGATACATTTTTGGAAGGTCTTCCGTATTGAACAACAAAAAAAAGTATGCATATACTCTACCGTATATCGCGAAGTGCAATAGCAAAAAAAGATTAGTGCAACTTATCACCTACTTGTTTACAAAAACAATGGAGATAACTGTTTCTCTTCAGTATAAAAAGGGAGGTCTTTCGTTTGGTGAGCACAGTGCAGCGAGGTGCGAACATGAGGTTTGTTGTAGCAGCATTGGTCCTGGCGGTGGCCACCGCCTCCGTCGTCAAGGACGAGTATAAGGACTGCCTGATCACCAAGGAACCTATGGGTGAGCGTGTCTATTTTTATGTGCTTTCGCCCAAGTCTTCACCTATCGTCCATACAGATATTTGGGTAATCCTATTTATATATACTATCACATCTTTATCCTTTGCGGGGTAGACGTAATGCGATGAGTTTAAATATCTTAATGTCTCTGAATGCATTTTACCTTAAAATAATGACTAGCTTCTATTATATAAATACAGTGTCAAATGTGTAAATCCAGGCAAAAAAATATGTTTCTCTTTTGAATTATTAAAGTATCAGACATACATATAATATTAGTAGGATATTGAACACCTGCATACTCTGATGTTGCCTCTAGCAGTAAATTTGTTTGATTTAGTGTATGTCAATAAATACTGTTAAATATAACAGAAGTATTCACAAGTGTACTTATTTACATCTGCTTACTGTAAGTTTTGCCCACGACTTCTTCCGCGTAATTTATAACCCATTAGCTATCTGTTGCGTTCGCTATAAACCTGTATAGTTTCTTCAAAATCCTTCCAATAGTATTTTGTGATGTTTAATGCAAGTTTCTAAGAGTAACAACACGTCACATCTATACAAACTTTAAAATTGATAATATAAGAACGATGTCTCCATCTTGGTCTGGGCGAAAAGAAAAAAAATGGATATATCAGCTGCTTCTCTTCCCGCGCAGACCGTGAGCCGTCTACGGAATGAGCGATATCGAACGAATCATAAAAATATGCGATGCGGCTAGCAACCCGTCACTGTTTAGATTCCGTTTTCGAGCTATAAGCCCACCAACAAGTTAAACGCAGTCTTTGGGCCTTATGG
Source organism: Elegia similella (assembly GCA_947532085.1). Taxonomy (NCBI): domain Eukaryota; kingdom Metazoa; phylum Arthropoda; class Insecta; order Lepidoptera; family Pyralidae; genus Elegia; species Elegia similella. The sequence goes on from OX383936.1 coordinate 765,702, forward strand.
CCTTAGGCTCTGTCTACTTCGTACAAAGATATCGAGATAAAGACGTGATAATAAGTATGTATGTCTCCATTATTAATAGTCAAAAGGTCAGGAACAATCAACAATATTTTTCCCTTTGTAAATTATTTAAGTCAGTTAATTATACCTCACATACGATTAATTTTATATCCTTCGCTAAACTAAAGTCTTATTGTTACAGTGAACTTGGACGTGAAGACCAAGGAAATATGCATCCTGAAGCTCCTGAACCACATCCTGCAGCCGACCATGTACGACGACATCCGCGACGTCGCCCGCGAGTGGGTCCTTGAAGACAACATGGACAAATTCCTGGTGAGCATCCTTCTGTTTATGTCTGTATCAAATGAGGCTTGACTGCCAAACAAACGCAACTAGACTTTGAGCAGAAAGAGCTTGGATATACACCTTACAGGTGTAACTACTTTTCAAAATGATTTGAAACAAAATATCCCGGAAAAAACATGACACTTCAAGGTACTCAAAATGAAATAATATAATTTCTAATTATTTCCCTTTGATATTTTCTCGCCACACTTGGCAAAATATGTGATTCAAATATTATTACTGTCACCATATTTTATGCAAATACTATTTTGAATCAGACATACGTTTGTGTGTCTTAAAAATCAAAGTGTTAGTTCAGCTTTATGCCACATCTATTCTCCTTCTGTACGAAGTTTAGAGGGAGTCCTTCTACTCGAAAAACCACAGAATGACAGATGCAAATACTTGACACGTCTTATGTGGTAGGGCAAAGGCTTTTCACTTATTTTACACGTTCAAAATTAAAAGCATTTTTGAAATGTATTTAATTTCAAACATTACAATTCCAGAAAGTCGAAGTTGTCAAGGACTTCATCAGCATGTATAAGCTGGGTATGCTACCGCGCGGCGAGGTCTTCGTGAACACAAACGAAAAGCACCTCAAGGAGGCCATTAGGGTCTTCCGCATGCTGTACTTCGCCAAGGACTTTGACACCTTCATCAAAACGGCCTGCTGGCTGCGCGAGAGGATCAACTCTGGCATGTTCGTCTACTGCTTGAATGTCGCCGTCGTCCACAGGACCGACTGCAATGGCATCGTCCTCCCCGCCCCCTACGAGATCTACCCCTTCCTTTTCGTCGACAGCCACATCATCAGGAAAGTACATATGCTGAAGATGACCAAGGGTTGGCTCGACCCCATTCTCAAGGAATACTACGGCATCACAATCAAGGACAACAACCTGGTCATTGTTGACTGGCGCAAGGGAGTTCGCCATGCTCTTACTAAGGACGATCGCCTCACATACTTCACGGAAGATATCGATCTAAGCACGTACTTGTACAACATGCACGTGAACTACCCTAGCTGGATGACCGATGATATCTACAATGTGAACAAGGAGCGTCGCGGTGAGATTATGGCTTACACCACCCACCAGCTTTTGGCTCGGTTCAGACTGGAGCGTCTGACCTGGGGAATGTGTGACATAAAGCCCCTGAACTGGAACAAGTGCATCAAGAAGGGAGTCTGGCCCAAGATCATGCTACACACTGGTGACGAGATGCCCGTGCGTCAGAACAATGTAGACATCAACACCGACGACAACCTGAGGCTCAAGCATGTCGTCGACGACATTGACCACATGATCCGCCACGCTATTCTCACTGGACGCCTTACCATGGTGAGTCTCACATGTTTATTCTCTTGTATTCAAAAGTTTTTTGATATCACTAAATTAACTAGGAGGTTATTCGAGGAAAGTTAAGATTAACATTATAAATTAAAATAAGGTTTTGTCCCCGACTTCACCACGTGTAATATATTTCACACACTATTCTAATAAATAAGAAATAACAGTGAAAGTTTCGTCACGATAAAGGTATGAAGTAAGATAATACAACTTAACATATTGCTTATATTTCTAGCGCGATGGCACCATCCTGACCCTGAAGAAAGCCGAAGACTTCGAGATCCTCGCTCGCCTGGTCATGGGCGGTATCGGCCTGAAACACGATGACGCTAAGGTTATGAACCTTGTCATCCTGCTCAGAAAGATGCTCGGCTACGGTACCTACAACCAGAACAAGTAAGTTTGTATACCATATCGAAAATATCGTCAATAGTCTAAAACCTTAAAATACGATTAGTAGGTAATACATTGAAAGACAAAAAAATGCTTAAATCAACTTTGTTTTGGCTTCATTGCGATAGCATAGTTTCATAAATTCGCGGCCTATATGCATCTTAATAAACTTTTAATAATGTGTAAAATCTCTGAAACTTACATATTAACTTTGAGGACTATTATATGTAAAAAAGTAAAACATATATTTTTCTTTCCATAGGTACACGTACATCCCAACTGCCCTGGATATGTACAGGACATGCCTGCGTGACCCAGTCTATTGGAAGCTCATGAAGCGCATCACCGAGTACTTCGTCATGTTCAAGAACCTCCTGCCCAAATACACCCGTGAGGACCTGTCATTCCCCGGAGTCAAGGTCGAGCGCATCGAGACCGACAAGCTGGTTACCTTCATGGACGAGTTCGACCTCGACGTCACCAACGCCGTGTACCTCGACCAGAGCGAGATGCAGAAACGCCGATCCGACATGGTCTACGTCGCCCGCATGCGCCGCCTCAACCACCACCCCTTCAAGGTCTCCATCGACGTCGTCTCTGACAAGGCCACCGAAGCCGTCGTCCGCGTGTTCCTCGGACCTAAATACGACTGCATGGGTCGTCTCCTGGACATCAACGACAAGCGTTTCGACATGGTGGAGATCGACAGCTTCATCTACAAACTGGACACTGGCAAGAACACCATCGTCCGCAACTCCCTGGAGATGCACGGAGTCATCGAACAGAGGCCTTGGACTAGGACCATGTGGAACCGCGCTTCTGACTCGACTGGTACTGGAGTGACTTCCATTGATAGCTGGTGGTACAAGAGCCGCATGGGCTTCCCCCACAGGCTGCTGCTGCCTCTCGGCCGTGTCGGTGGCATGTCTCTGCAGCTGTTCGTGATTGTGACCCCTGTCCGCACTGGCATGGTTCTCCCTACCGTTGATATTGACATCATGAAGGGCCGCAAGATGTGCCCATGGACCTCGTGCGTGGACACCATGCCTCTCGGCTTCCCCTTCGACAGGCACATCGATGAGAGGTTCTTCTTCACCAGCAACATGAAATTCTTGGACGTGAAGGTGTTCAACAAGGACCTGACCAACACCAACGTGGTGAAGGACGTCGACATGTCTGAGATGATCATGCGTCGTGATGACCTCACCTTCCTGGACAAGGACATGCTCGTCAGGCGCTCATACCGTGACGTCATGCTCAGCAGCGTCGACAACATGACTCATATGTGAACTTAAAGTTTTGTATTCTTAATTAATATTATTATGTTAATTTAATTAAATGCATTGCCATAAATTATACTGTATTATTAAATTACCCTCTATATTCACAAAGTAATTAATAATTGAACAATTTCTAACACAGCAGGCACACATCTTCTACTTATTAAATACAAACATTTATTTATTACTTCTATTTTTAATATGAAATACTTGTATGTAATCTTTACTTTTATCTTTTCATAATCTTTGCCAGTTAGTTTCTAAATCCGTTTCATTTAAAAAATATACTAGTCAAGGTACGTAATGGCATTAAAAAAATATGCAAATAAAATACTCTATTTATATACACGTTGGTAGGTAGCCAACAACGACAGCTGGCTCACAAACGCGATGTACAAACAAATATAAGCACCAATAAAGTTCAAATACGATGATAAATCGCGGGCCAGTGAGCCGGACGGAGGGCAAACAATACTTTCGTTGGGCGGGCGGCCTGGGCGGGCGGACTCAGCCGCGTGCACTCGCCCGGAAGCAGCAACAGTTGATTGTCATGACATTATATCCAGCACGTTATATTTACTGGGCTCCGATGGAGAATCAACAGGAACAGAGACAATGGTTGATTGATTGATACAATATTGAAGGTAGAATCATTTGCGGTTGTTTACCACGAGAGCAGGACTAAAAGATTTTTTTACATTTGGTTCTCAAGCTAAAATTTAAATGGTCCTTATATACATACATAATACATGACATCTGAAAACAATACACTCCTTGTGTGTGCAGTCATGTAAAAGTACCCAGTCAAGCATCATGACATTAAGAGGGTGTAAGATGTAAATGCATTTCTTTGTCAACACGAATCACACTATGTCCCAATATTTCGTTTAATATTGTAGATATGAAACAAATTACTGGCTGACTGTAGACTCCTCCCTCGTAATATCGCGATATGAGCAAAGTTATGAGTCTTCGAAAGAGCTCAGGTTATGAATATGACTTGAATATATTGTTACTTGAATATTACGGTGAGAGACTAGTATTGACGCGATATAAATAATACATAAATTAGTTTTAAATTATAATACGAACATTATGATATTTGTAGATTAACTTGATTTTATATTTCAGTCACAGTTCATAAGTCACTTAGATTTTAGGGGCTTTACAATAGCTTAGCACGTTAAACAATTTAGATATTCTGCGTATCGGAGTCGATAGAACTCACTTTCCTCTTCATTACGACACCATTTGAAAAACGCGGAGTTGCGTCATTTTTAAATTATAAGTATTTTAATTTTCATAATTTGGCTTTACAAAAATCTAAATTTTTTTAAAGCTTTTATGTACTTTCAACACTAACTAAAGTGAAGTGACACTAAAGTGAAAATATTAGTATATATATTTCTAAAATTTCTTTTAGTTTAAACTCTTAATAAATTAAGAAATAAAATATTGTGCAAAAATTACGGCGCCGAGATTGAATCATGCGGTAGCTCAGATGGCAGAGCGTAGGTCGTAAATAGACCTAAGTCACTGATTCAAATCCCGCCCGCATGAAAATTTTTTCACCATATTTTATTTCTTAATTTATTAAGAGTGTATCAAAATATTCCTTAATTTATTAAGAGTATATCAAAATAGCATTATGAATGCAAAGTAAAACACTTACAAAAATATTTCGTTTAGTATCTGTTACTCCTGCACTGCAGTCAGTTGTACGGCATATTGAATTCGCAAACATTTCCGGCAGGTTTCCGTCCAATCAACGAATATCTCGAAGCGAACAGCTTTCAGCAATGCACTGAAATTTTCAAATAATCCGAAGCTCAAAAAGTTATTCCGTCCATTGTAGAATGAGTTATGAGGCAGCCATTTTTGCAAAAGGATTCCACAAAGTCAATTTGGAGAGTCCGGAATCGGTGAAATGAATTTATCTGCTGCTACGAGTATCTCTTTGAGACTGTTCATCTTTGCTTTACTTATTTCCGGTTGGACCCGATAGCTTGTTGACAAACCTCATAAACTCTAACAACGATAACTCAATTTAGATTAGCTTTTATTTTCATGGTGCAAGAAGTATTTTTTTACTACTTTACGTACAGGGTGAGTTTGAATTCCGTGGCAATATTTTAATGGCGGAATCAGATTCACTGATAAAATAGACCCCCGAAATAAAAAGGTACCCAATTTATGAAAAAGACATTTAGACTTTCCATAGAAATTTGATCAGCTAATCGGTAAATTGGAAAAATAGAAAAAAAAGACGCCACCTTTTTTCATTGTTTCCGTCTTTCTTGCGGGTTTATTCCAAATGGGATTCTGATTCTCACATAAAAATATTGCTAGGGAATATAAAATCAACCTGTAGACCGCCGCCCGTCCCAACGGCATTTTTTGATGTATAAGAAAGCTTTTGAAGACTATAATTAGAGACAATATAATACTAGAGTTAAGACTGCCTACCTCATTAGGTTCCACAACTACAGTGAAATAGTGAGCGTCTTGTCAACCCGTAAATCCAAGAATAAATATTAACTTAAGCCGAAAGCATAAGCCGAATCGAAGAAAAAATATTAAATAGTCACCATAAGTAAGATATTTTCTTGAATAGGTTAATAATGCTTTTTAGGGTTCCGTACCTAAAGGGTAAAAACGCACCCTTACCCGTATTAATATGACTCCGCTGTCCGTCTGTCACTAGACTGTATCTCATGAACCGTGATAGTTAGACAGTTAAAATTTTCGCAATTGATGTATGTCTGTTGCCGCTATAACAACAAATTAATGGTAATAACGCGGTATTAAATGTACATGACAATATATCCCATTTCTTCCGTAGGTTACAATAAGTTTGTATCATAGAAGACTCACAGCTCAGGCACAGATGTCTTATAAGTTGATCGTTAAACAATCAAATGATCATTCCTTCCGTCAAATAAAAACTTAATAATATTCGAAATATGAACCACGCTTTTTTATAGAAATATTTATATTACGTAGTTTTTAACTCTGTTTGGCCTCGCATCAATCACTGCCTGCCGCCTCGCCGCGCCGCCTCCGCACCGCAGCTTTGTGAACTCTGCTCGTAATGTACCCTGGTGCCGCGGCTTACATCTAATGTCTTTCTAAAGAGGTAACTGTTCTTTTTCCGGGTTAATAAGTATCCTATGTTATTCTCCAAGTCTCAAACTACCGCCATACCACATTTCATCCAAATTGGCTCAGTGGTTGAAGCGTAAAGAGGTAACAGACAGAAAAGTTTTGAGCAGCGGCCAGGAATGAATTTTCGTACTTACTTTCCTGGCCTAGGCCGGTAAAGTAATGCAAAAAGAGCCATGAATTACAAACTTCGTGTCCTCTTTTTACTACAATAATGCTTACATTTCCGAGCATGTTTGAGAAAAATGATTTTTCCAATACGCGGTCACAATCTTTACAATAGATATCCTGCCGGGCCTAACAGGAAATTTTGGTATAAGGTGAGCCAAAACTACACGTTCATACTTCCGAGATCGATCACATCCATTGTGTAATGAATATCATTAACCCTGTTCACACCGTAAGAGATAAAGATGTGTGGTATCATAAATGGAGATTGGCAGGGTCGCCATATCGGGAGTGGCGCGGGATAAGAAAGGCAAAAAACAGAACTAGATGAAGCTTCGTTTATTACTGACTCATAATTGAGAATAAATGATCTTAGGAACTATAAGGCTATATAAGGTAAATAAATAGTACACGTAATAGACATCGACATACATCATACTATCAAAGGGTGCGAAAGAAGGTCTATGTTCTTATATTTGACTGGAAATCAAAACAATGTAATCTTGAGTACTTTCAAAGCACAACAGAAATGATAAGCAATATAATAATGCGAGTAGCGGTGACTGGAACATATCAAAGGCTCCATATTGCTTTAAATAGTACACATAATACATTCTAGACGAGGTCTAAACGTGGCGGAGAGGTTGAGGCCGTAAAACACTTTGTTCTTCTGCTTAGATAACCGGAAAGTACCGGTTAAGACCGGCGACTCGAGGTGCTCAGGGAATCACTGTTAATTACGCTTATGATACAAGTTAGTTGCTGAGCCAGGGTTATGGCTTCTGGAGCTTTCCTTTTTTACGTAAAAATATAGTAACCACGATGATAATGATTAATATGGGATTTTTTTTGGAAATATGGGTTTGCAATTTATTCAAAAAAAAAAATAGGTCAGGCTCTTGTGACGTTGCTGTTCAGCAACTTGTAAGGGAGGAAACTTTCGGCAGTTGCATTCGATATTGCTGATTGACTGACTGCAATGGTCCCAAAACGAAGGAAGTAACGAACGAGGCTATATAATGATGTTTCTTTTCTCAAACTTTTAAAATGGACATGCGCAACTAACTTTAAAATATCATTAAGCGCATTTATCCTATCAATTTCAAATTAATAGTGAGATTAATAGACTTTTTAGGCAGATTCTTTAGTCAGAACAGTCATCGTCAACTGCTTGGCCGGTGGTTGCAGGCATGGGTCCGGTCGGACCTCCCGAGCTGTTACTTGCTTTTCCCCCATTCATCCGACTGAGTAGTATCCCAAAACCTTCATTCCCTTCCCAGATCTAACAAATTCCTATCTTTCCCCAGCTTTAAAATGCTTCCAATATGCAGCACCATCGGAAGCACAAGAAGCGAAAGAAAGTGCACTTGCCAACCCGCCTGCCAAGCGTAGTGAGTATGGCAATATGCTGCCATGGAACAAATAATCCTTGGGAGAGGACTTTGTCCAGCAGTGGACTCCGTGCGGCTGAAATGATGATGAAAAAATATTCAGTTTCTAAAAAAAAATACTAACCAATAAAAATATTGCATCTATAAATGAAACTGAGTATTGAACGATAGTGAGCGAGCGCCAACCAGAGCGAATGAATGGACTAACGAACAAACAAAAAGCGGACGGATATGTTTGTATCTTTTGCCTTCGTTTAAAAACGAATGATCGCGGACCGTCGGAGTAACAATAAAGTAAGTTTTAATCGAGTTGATGTCGGTTCGGTTCACCACACCGGTTTCTTCATCACATATTAAAAGGTATATTCCACTAGACTTAGTCCGTGTGTGTATCATACATACTATCCAGGCCCCTGTACCCTGGGTTACGAAACATCTCAGGTGAGGGTGTAACCGGAAACACGCTAGGATGACAGAGGTGTCAATAGTTTTGGTAGCGCTCACCCAATAATGGCGTTTATTGGCAACTTTTTGATATTTTGGATTACATCCACCTGTCAGCATCCGGATTATGACATAAATCTCTTTAGAGACTCGGAGAGCATCCTAAGATGCCATCAGGTTTTGAAGGGTTAATGCAATTTTGTACGGACCCCAACTTTTTTGAAAATAAAAGATGAAGTAGCTTTCTATTGGTGAAAGAATATTGAAAATCGGTTTAGCAGTTTTTGAGTTTATCCATTACAGAAAACAAACACTTTATAATGATGAGATAGCATTGTTCAAAGAGATAAAATATTTTCTGACACAATGAAGAGACCGAGTTTCAAACAGGAATAAACTGTAGAACAAATACCGCGTGAATAGAAATGAAACCAAGGGTTGAGTGACGATTGGATGAACAACCAACCAGAGCGAGTGTATGAACTGGCGGACAGAACAAAACGCACCGGTTTTGTTTTATGTATTTGTTTGCCGTTTATTTTCGAGACAGAATGATCTTTCTTTGCAGTTTTTTTTTTATTTAGAAATCATTGAACGATTTATTCATTGAATTTCTTTGTATGTATGGCATCTGAAAGTCGAATGTTCTTAAAACACTTTTTCAAATAAAAAGCTACTTGTAAGGATGTGATGAATAGATCTTTTCCTAAGCAGAATTGGTACCAAATTGTTAAACTGACTCTTATTAAATTAAGAAATAAAATATGGTGAAAAAAATCTCAAGCGGACGGAATTTGAACCTGCGTCCTTAATTTGTACATAGACTCAAGGTTTCTAGAAATAAAATATGGTGAAAAAATCTCAAGCGGGCGGGATTAATTTAATAAGAGTCTATCAAAATAGCATTATAATTGCAAAATATAACACTTAAAAATATTGTATAACTGATCTCGAACTCAGATAAAGAACTATATCGTTAAACTTTAAAGGATAAAAGAAGCACAGTAAGGCCAAAGACTAGTTTCTTGTCTATTACAAATATAACCAGTTTATATAAACTTTGACTATAAAAAAGCTGTAGCATCTTTCCTACATATTATAGAAGGAATATAAACATTTTATAACTTAAAACATGTCCAATACAGCAAATAAGTTAATTTAAAATGCGGCAGGATTCATTACAAAAAAATATTTACATTTAGTTATTCTGTCCAAAGTTAAAGTTAAACATGAGTCGTTAGTTTGACGGGGTGCTCCCCGAGCCTCCACGAGCCGTCTCGAGCCGTCTCCATTGAAACCTGCGAAAATTAATTTCCGGCAAAGTACATTCGGGATGTTTAGTGAATAACACTAGGGGAGGTTATTGGGTGAGACAGGTGAATGAGTAGTTTAGTGGGGCAGAGTAGATGTTATCAGAGCAAGAGTCTTGTGTTTGAACAGATTCGGGATGGTTGAATTGCTTCAGATAGACCGACAACTTAAGATATAATTTTATAATTATTGCAAAAAGCACTTGCTTTCGCGTTAATTATAGCCTAAGTTATTCGCAGATGATGTAGATTTCTTTGGATAACATAATTTACTTATTCACTAACCTACAAAGGATAATCATTGCTTTCCCTTTTATAATATTAGTTTAAGTTCATTAAGATTCACATCGTTTAACCCAAGAGATTAAATATTTATTGAATTTCTTTGGTTAAGATAAATAAAAAATAAATTAGCCAAAGTTACTCTAGAAAGGAAGGAAAATTAATTATATCTGTCATAACTCAACACGTAAAAAGACCGTCAAAGAGAATAATTGAAAATGTCGAGGCTACAGAGTGAAGTATTAACATTTCGTTATTCAATTCAGTTTTTAATTACGATCCATCAGTTTCACGGGCGCCCTGACCCTCACAAAGTCTCCCCGGCCTCCCAGCCGTCCCGAGCCGTCTACATTGAATCCCGGGAAAATTAATTTCCGGCAAAGTCCGTGGAAATGTTTAGTGAAAAACACTTATTGGAGGTTATTGGGTGAGACAGGTGAATGAGTAGTTTTGAAAACGGCGCAAAATTTTGCTGAAGTTAGTACATTAATAAATTCAACAAGATTTTAGGAATAAAAATAAAAGTAAGGTTCCACAAATGATATTCATTATATAAAGGACCTTTTCACTGTTTAGCACATAGTATAGAAATATTCACAGTACAACCACACTACACGCTACATAATTACTCCTCTACTATCTAGGAATAGTTTTTTATCTCTATAAGTGTTGACAGCTCCGTGGCGCAGTAGTTAACACGCCAGCCTGCGGCACGGAGTACCCGGGTTCGATCCCCGGCCAGGTCAAGATGAAAAATGATCTTTTTCAGATTGGCCTGGGTCTTGGATTTTCATCTATATATGTATTTGTTATAAAATATAGTATCGTTGAATTAGTATCCCATAACACAAGTCTCGAACTTACCTTGGGGCTAGCTCAATCTGTGTGATTTGTCCGTATATATTTATGTATATATTTAAGTGTTTATCTTGCATTTACAATGCTATTTTGAAAAATTCTATTTAAAGTGGATATTTTTACCATATTTCATTTCTTAATTTAATAATAGTATACTATTCTTATTGTTTGTTTTCTATATATAATTATATAAGTTCCTTAATTGTTCCTAAACTGTACGTAACTTTATATTATGTCAATGTGAATTGTGTGTTTTTGCTCGTGAATAAAGATATTATCTATCTATTTCTCTAACGTTTTATACATTAGAAAGCATGTTGAGCTGTTGGATCAATACTTGGAATAGTGCTTTATGTTAAATAAAGTAAACTCTATCTATCTAAATTGTAGAGGGACAGGTCCGTATGCCAAGTTCTTGCAATTAAGACATAATAATGCGTCGTGCTGTTCAGGGTACTTGCAACATTTTACGTCAGAACTGCATCTCGAATGCATCTATTTGGAATTTTAGATTTGATGGTTGGTTTCCACGTCCATGTTACAGCACTGTACAGAAAAATTAAGAACATTAGGCTAATTTTCGTCCCGCCATTAATATTGCGATTAATCCATATCTTATATTGACACTTAACCGGTAATCCAATGATGATGGATGATAAGAGATCGTTTTTATCTCTATTATTATTTATAATACATCCCCGCGCCTCCGAAGCAATATCTCCAGAGACTTAAAAATGATTACCGCCGCCTCGCTACACTGGCTGGCAAAGTGATGCGCGGCAGGTGTTCCCGGCTAATCTGCCGCCAGTGTAATCTCTAATAAATTACAACCCCTTATTACCCTTTGACCTGGGACCATTTATCCACCTGTCTTGCCGCTCTTGGCCAACAGCTTTTAGCCATTAGAGTGTCATGTAGTTATTTAAGATAAACTAAGGGATTTTGGAGTCAAAATATGGAGACAATTCCCATAGATTGAGCTAGTCTCACACTTAATTGCGAACACTTGTATCTTGGGATACTAACTCAATGATAATTTATTTTATGATGGCTAAATATCCCAGATTCATGACAATCTGAAAAAGACCATTTCCCGTCATTTATGTATTGTGACGAAAACGATACAAATTTATTACAATCATCAGTTCATCACAGATTGACATTATTAAATAAATGTTAGCAGAACAAAATAATTAATACAATTAAGACTCCAAATTAAGACTGATCTCCAAATTTTCTTTTAAAGCGTCCGCATATAATCTACAGTAACAGTAAAAATAATAATCAAAATACTCACATACATACATATTATCACGTCTTTATACCTTACGGGGTAAACAGAGCCTAAGATCATCAGGCAGAAAGGCCACGTTTAGCGTGATGATGTACGTAAAGGTGGAAAACAGAATCGAAATAGTGATGGGTTGCTAGCCGCATCGCCTATTGTCATGATTCTTTAAATTTTCGCCCATTCCCTTGACCGGCTTCTACGGTCTGCGCGGGAAGGGAAGCAGCTGGCACATTCTACTTTTTTTACTTTTCTCCAAGACCAGCATGAAAGGATTAATCAAAATGTCACCACATTAATCGACAATCAAATAAATAAAAATAATAGTCTTGAAATATTATTCATCCAGGTACCTAATATTCCTCATCGTCACTTTTGTTGCTCCATTGATCCGTCAAATTTTGATGGAAATCTTTAGAATTGCGCAATACGAACTCCAAGCGACGCGACGGTAGCCTCTTTGGTTAGGTTTTGCAAAAGGTCGTGAAAAATAAGACTGCGATCAAAAGTCATTCCAAAGTCTTCCGTTTCGTTCACTGTTTTAATATTTACGTCATCGAATTTATAGTCAAAATTAAAAGGATTTCCTTTTCTGTCAAAACACATTATATTACATTTATTAATATTGTAAAACATTTAATTTGTTAAACTACATTCAAATATAAGGTCAATATCATTCTGCAGAAGAATACAGTCTTCCGGTGCATTAATTTCAAGAAAAAGTTTGAGATTATCTGCATATAAGAGGTAGTCTTCAATACTGTTGGTAGGTCGTGAATCATTATTAGGAAAAGAAGTGGACCAAGAACGGATCCTTGGCTAACACCTGATCGGGTATGGTGAGGTTTAGATGTAAATGTGCCATGTTTTACAAACTGACTCCGGTCTCTTAAGTAATCCGCCATAAAATTAAGAAATTTAGATGTAAATCAAATGTCAGAAAACTTCTGCAATAAGATAGCGTTATGAATTTTGTCGAACGCTTTCTGTAAATCAAAGTAGGTATACAACGTCTACTTGTAGACCGCGATCCATGGTTTCAGAAATACATATAATCCACTAAATATAATAAATTTGTATTGACTGATCTACCGGAATCCGTGTTGATCTTCGCCTATCAGTTGCTTCACCTGTCTATGTATTTTCTCGTGCACAAAAACTATAGCGAGCGTGCATAAAATTGCATTCATGACCTGGTTGGCGATCGATGTACATATTTCAAATTCACGTCTCGCCCAATTCAAATTCAAAATTCAAATTAAAAAACGTTTATTTAATATAGGTCATTTGGACACTTATTAATTGTCATATATTTTTAAATGAGAATTGTTGACGTCAGTTATTTACTTATGGCTAAGTTTAATGCCGCTTCCAAAGCGAAGTGCAGAAGAAGCGGCAACAAACTGCACAGCGCATTTTCTCCAATCGACCTCAACATACAATTTTAGTTTATGTTAAAAACTAGGTATGTGGACTGAGTATAATAGATCAATAGATCGGTTTCCACGTTGGGCGCCAATTAAAACCTTCGAGGGAGACAAATCCTGGATATCTTAGTTAGCAGTCACTGAGGCCATCGCTTCTTTACAATATGAATTATACATGCAGATAATTCGAAGAAGATATATGTTAAGTTTAATGTTTATCCGCAATTACCGCTGATTAATTCTGTGAAAATTTCATATAAGAACGTGTACGACGTAGGTAGCAACATCAAAGTGTTAATTCATTCCCTGTGCTACATTGACAGGTAACTTTGAGCCCGGCGGGCTTGGAGCAAACTTTGCATAAAGATATCCCCCTCCCCACCTTCTATATTTAACTTACTCCAGCCAGTTACTAGTTGCGCTATCGTCCCCCGTGACGTCACACGTTTTAATAAGTTCTTCGAAGTTTCAGAGGCGGGTAATTTATTAAGGATTGGTGGGTTATCTTGCGCGCGAGGTAAGTGAATGGGTTGGAAACTTTGGAGATGCTTTATAATGAAGCTTATTCATTAATCCGGATTGGCTTTTTTATAGCGACAGTAAGCCAGGAAACTACTTACATTAAGTAAAGTCTGGGTACGAGCAGGTAATTTAAAAAAGTTTAATTAATTAGTAGCGTTCGCAGGAAACTGAATAAGTACATAGTTTGTTTTAAAAGGTGCTATTACTTTTGTATGTTTTATATAAATCAGATTACTTAAACTAAATTATTTTGTTATAGACAACGTACACACATACACATTGCCACGATTTTTTCTCTTACGTGATAGACAGAGCCTAAAAGTCCCAAAGGCCACGTTTAGCGTTTTACTTGGCGTATAGGGTCATGTGTTTCTAACAACATCGCCTAATGAAATGATTCGTTAGAATATGTTTGTTAAAATTCGTGAGAATCAGCTGGTACATTCTATTTTTTTATTTCTCCCAGACCAGCATGGAAGATATATAAGAAAACCTGTTTTCCCTGTTTCACCAAAAACATTTATGTCAAATGTGTGATTCTAGATATTGCTTGCACTTTAAAAAAGTTATAAGTTCTTATGAAGAGTCATACTCCTAACTCTACAGGCTCTCTACCGACCCCCATCATAGCGTTGTGCGTCACCTTTGCGCGGGCAAGTGCTTCCCGAAACCGTGGCAGAAATGGGTCCAGCTATTCAGGACAATATTACCGATCAGGCTAATTAAAGAATTTGAACCGGCCCGGTGCTCCTAATCACGTACTGGCGGGTTGACAATTGCGCTACGAAGGGCGCCGATACGACGCATCTAGCTATAATTATTTGCGTCTATTTAACTTATAAAGCAGTATTTTGTCAATGAAACAGTTTTTTTTATATAGT
Organism: Elegia similella; assembly: GCA_947532085.1. Taxonomy (NCBI): domain Eukaryota; kingdom Metazoa; phylum Arthropoda; class Insecta; order Lepidoptera; family Pyralidae; genus Elegia; species Elegia similella. Next base: position 780,805 of record OX383936.1, read on the forward strand.
AAAATCATTTTTTTTTAATATTCAGCATCAATTATTTTTATTTGATGCTGTCATTCATTTTCATTGTTACGACAGACGATATCCCGATTAATTCATTGAAACTGTCTTATCTATTGTATATACATACAGAAATATTATCACGTCTTTATCCCTTACGGGGTAGACAGGGCCCAATGCCATAAGATCCAAAGGCCACGTTTAGCGTGTTGTTACTATTGTACATCCTATTCGTATATAACACATTGTATATATATATGTCTACAAATAAAGTGCTAATCCATTTATTATAGTCTCCTCACGCTGTCTTACACATCAGAAAATCACGTTGAGAGGACTGTCTGAATAATAGCTTTAAAAATACTCCTTTCATCAAAATTCCAATTAAGTTCCGCCCGCCCGGCGCAAACGAAGTCCTGCGAGTCAGTCAGTCGGTCAATTTTTCAGCCAGTTAGCGGACAAAGGCGCCCCCATTAGTCACCGCGCTTTTTGTCTCCCGACATTGTGTTAAATGAGTGGAAGCTTTGTCGTTTACCATTAGATGGAAATACTATGGTATCGCACGTTTGTAGGATTCCATATACGAAGAGTACCAAATAATACATTTCACCCATGTATATGAAATGCTGGTTGAGTTCACTTTGGCTGTGTTCACTCGACCATGGATATTCATACACTCCTGGTGTTGCAGATATTTATGGAATTGGTTACTTTTTTCTTACGTAGTAGGATACAAATAAGAAACTACTGCTTTCGATACATCGTCATTTAACTCGTAATAAAATGAACATTGCATTATACCGCGTTTCATTTGTCTCCTTACGAATAAACTTCTCAATATCCAGTGAACATCGTTTTCATCAAGATAACAATACCGAATACATATTGGTCATCATGATCACCCTGGTGTGAGAGTTCTTTAGAACCGCCTCTGACGTGGTTCCTTTAACGACTACCAGATGGCAGCTGGGACCAACGGCTTAGCATGCCTTCCGAAGCACGGAATCATCTTTATTATCAGACAATCAGGCGATTCAAGCCTGCAATGTCATAACCAAACTGGAAATAACTAAACAAAGTATGCTTCCCGTGGGAATCGAACCCACGACCCCCGGGTCTACAGGCAAACGCCTTGAACACTGGACCACGGAGGGAGTTGGCACGGAGCAGACCGCGGGACATATTGGTAGAAATGTTAGATCTGATTTCAGAGCTAGAGTGGTAATTTGTGTCTATTTGGGTTCCCAGTCATTGATTATGCAACTTTTGAACAAGAAATTGCTTGTGACACAACTTTTACCAAAACTTATCATTAGAAAACTACTATTTTACCAAAAATGTTTCACAAATCACATGAATGGGTCGAAATGGCAGTTCCTGAAAATCTATGAATGTGGTGTCATGGTTCCTTGAATCAATTTTCTCTAGCTCCTATTGATTAAAAATCTTCCCATTGGCCCTGTCCTCAGGTCCTTGGGTAAAACACGTGTCGCGATCCGAGCTCAAAGACTGTAAAAATGATGAAATGGGTTTGTAAAGAAAGAGAGGACGACACATCAAATCTTATCATGACAGATAGGACTTACAATCTTCGAATTCCTGTACTAGATTGGTACACATTATCCTTATCCTTATCCTTACTTATGTAATATTATAAATTCGAAAATGAGTTTGTTTGTTTGTTAACTACTGAACTGATCATCATGAAATTTTGCATACAAGTTCTCTGGAGTACGGAGAAGGACATAGGCTACCTTTTATCCTGGGAAAACGTACCAATCCCGAGGGATCGACATTGACGCGGGCGGAGCCGCGGGCGAAAGCTAGTAGAAAATAAAAGTTTCTTAAAAAACGTATGTTGCAGTCTTTATAATCGTCAGACACTAAGTTTAACTTAACATCTTTGTTTTAGATACAATCTCATTCCTGCCCCGTAGCACGGCACGCGCGACAACGTTTACCGACTATCGCCATCTTGTTTTCTGTAATATCAAAGAGCGAGATGTAGGTTTATCGCGCGATATAAACGGCGTCGCGGGCGCCATGCTTCGGGTCCTGGAGCACGTCTTATAATCGTGCTTGGGTATATATTGTCGAACTTTGAGCGTCGAATACAGTGAGGCATAACTTCCGCCACGTTATGCTAAAATCTAGACAATAGAGACATACGGAGTTTCCTCGATGTAAGAGTAGAAGTTGGAGAGCAAGGACCAAGTTAAGTCCAACTTTACACGCAGATTCCAGATACCTACAAAGTTATTCCTGGAGCACGTGTTGCAATAGTGTACGGATATTTTAGAACTTTGAGCGTCGTGCTGAGCGAGAAACTACTTTACTTTAAGCCGAAACTCTACATGCAAGTGATAATAGGAGTTTCTTCAATATTAGCAATATGTAAATGGCAAGAAGTTAGTGATTAAATCAAAATTCTTTATACTTACACAATTTACAAATCAAAAATCGACAATTCATCGTTGTCAAAAGTTTACAGAAATAAATCAGCAACATGCTTCGTCAAAACATATATAAAACAGTATTCGCTACACGCTTCGTCAAAATCAGTCCGAAAGACCGACCCTGATCGTTCCTGGCCCAAAGGTTCCCATTATACTAGCTGCATTGCCACGTTGAATAGCAATGGAAAGCCTTTGGGTCAGATACGACGTAGAACGATCTGAAAAACGACGGCTCAACTCTCTAATAAAAGCCCTAGCTTCCGATGCCCAGGCATCCGTGGTCTCAAACGCTACAGGCACAAATATATAGGCTTAAGGTAAGAATATTTTGTATGTTTCTATCGAGCAGCGGTCTCAGCAGCGGCAGCAGACCCCGCAGTTTTTGTAGTGTCGTTAAAATGGCTAATAGCGAAAGTACTGACACAGGTGGCATCCCATAACAAGCACCTACCCCTTTGCCATGGTATGAGAGTTAAGCCATCAGGTCTTTTGCTATCGGATTAAATTATGAAATTCCAATACAAATATATACACAATACACACTAGTGAGGTATGAAATTAGTTCAATAGAACCGTTTCAAGGAACTCTCCTCGGCGTCAAGCTCAACGGAAAGTCTAACTTTACTTGTAGATTCTAGATACAAACTTGTTCCTGAAGCACGCGTTACATTACAATCGTGCTCCGATATTGTAGAACTTTGTGAATGATGTAGAGCGAGGTAAAATTTCCGCCACTTAATAATGAGTATTCAAATAAGCTAGGAAATTTCTCGGTGAGCCAATTAGCTTTTGTTCAACTATTAACGGAAGCGAATGCTTTTTAATAGCATTAGGACGAGTTTAGCAAAGAAAATAAAACAAATTTGACAACATGATATGTTTATCAAATTGTTTCTTTATACAACATTACAATGCTGCGTATATTATTAAACTTGAAAATATGCGATGAAAACGAACTCGCCACAGGTAGGAATTGAATCTCGTACAATGCAAAGGGATGTAGATATCGTACAATGCAAAGGGACCGGTGGCGAGTTCTTTTCATCACATATTTTCAATTTTAATGATATACTGAGCATTGTAATGGTATATAAAAAAACTATTTAATTAAGTCAAAAGTTTTCTTCTATTTAATGAACTTTCAATGTATCGATATGAATAAAATAGAATACCACAATATTTTATAGTGGGTACTATTGAACAAATACGCATGCTTGGAATGAGTTTACTCGACGAGGTACCTATGTGATAAGAGAATTCGACGCGGTGGTTCGAAGTCACGGTGGTATAGTTGGTATAACACTTATGGCGTAAACCTAAGTTCTTTTTTATTACATATTTTCAATTTTAAGCATGATACGAGTATGTTGTTGCACGAACAAGGTAGGACGGAAGTCCCGGAAAACGTACGGATATATGTGCCCACTACATAAGAAATTTGTTCAATATTAGCAGTACCACATAACAAAAGTCTATTCGGCTACCAAGTCTAACTTTACACCAGATTCTAAATGCAAACTCATACCTGTAAACACGTATCGTCATCCACGCTCAAAGATTTCTTATCCTTCCTTCATCCCTATAGCCTTATATAGCCATAGCCTTCGTTTATTTTAAACAAGAAACCATAAGATTAAGTCTCTAGGGTGACGAATTCAACACAAACGCTGGCTTCATAACAAGAAGTCAGCTCGGTGTCACACGGTAACCAGAACAACTTCGGTCAAACTTTACATCTAGATGCGAACTTATATCTTGGAATATGGCTGTTAAGAGCTTCTTAAATATAAACGTGAGTTTATGAAGTAAGTTTTTTTGCCGACAGACAGTAAATAGCAAGTTACGGCTAACCTTACTCTTATCTTATAGATGCTAACTAGTATCTGGAGCTGGGCTTTGCTGCGAGATCGACTCAGAATCGAGGAGATCCATAGAAGAACAAAGGTCACCGACATAGCTCAGTGGATTATCTCTTTGAATTGACAATGGGCACATAGCGCGTAGAACCGATGGACGATGGGGCAGAAAGCTGCTTGAATGGCGACCACGTACCGGCAAGAGCAGCGTTGGACAGACGAATAGGTCAGACGACCTAACCAAGGTCGCAGGAAAACGCTGGATGCAGGCCACTTCCAACCGGTCATATTGGAAATCCTTGGGCGAGGCCTATGGCCAGCAGTGGACTTCTTGCGGCTAAGATGATATTCCCGGAGCACGTGTGTCATGTACGGCGAGGTGAAACTTCCGCGATTTTGCAATTCGAGTTATTTAATAACTGAATAGTTTATTGATTTTAAACTACATAATACACATACTCATTAATGTCTGATTTCCTTAAGGGATAAACAAAGCCTTAATAGCTTTTACGTCAATGATGTATTTTTGAACATTTCAAACTATACGTCTTGCCGACCACTGACAACAGGCTAGTTTCCTAAAAAAATATAATTATTCTTTTTTAAAATATTGGACACGTATTTTTTCTTTTGTCGATTAAACAAAAAGTGATAAAGATATAGCCCTTTGAAGTTCCGTGTGACGTCATAGTTTGCTACAATTTTTAGCAAACTTTGACGTCACGAGCCCCCACTCCTGAACTTTGACGCGCTTTATCTTTATTAGTTATTGTTTATTTGACAAAAGACAAAATACGTGTCCAATATTTTTTGATTATCTAACTGACGGACTAATTGTTATGTTATTATTACGACCCAGGAAACTAGCCTATAAGCTCTAATTATGACGTTGGGAGGTTACCGGCCGGAAAAGGTGGACCCACCTCCGGCTGGCAAGACGACAGAACATACGACAAAAAAAAATAATCAAGAAGCCTTAAAAAATAAGGTATGAAAAAATAACATTTAGTTCTAATATTTAATCAAATCTAATGCACCTCATAAGGATGCTAAAATCCGGCAAGCTAAGCTTAAGAGCAGGACAAAATAGACAACACGCTCTACGAATACCCGCCCGAAGGAGATTATCCTCTTTCGGCAGCGGGATGAAAATTAAATACATTTTTACATCCAGTAATTTATTAAAACTCGCAAAAAAGCAGTAAAACGTGGAATGAAAGTGGAGAACATTCGAAAACGCGCATAAAACGTGATGCTAGTACATCAAATTAGAGAGCCGTAAACCGCCGCCGGCGATCACGGCGTTTCTTTACACAATACGCCGACAGGATAAGGTATCAAGTTTTGCAGAGAAAAATAAAAACACGACTTAAAAGTAGTAGTTAACGTGTGGAAGCATAACTAACTTAATTTTAAAATGTGTTACGAGTTACTTACGCATACGACTCTCAAATTGAGAACGTGAAGAGCCCCTAGGGTAATTGTAGACGGAATATTGTACTAATATTAGTCATATAATAAAAATACTGAACGCTGAAGAATGTACGCAGTTATTTTATTTATTTATTTATTTAAACTTTATTGCACAAATTGACAAAAGTGTACAAATGGTGGACTTAATGCCATATGGCATTCTCTGCCAGTCGACCATAGGACCAAACAGAGAAATTGAATTTGGGTGGTGCGATATAGTGCGTATGATATATAAACATTTACCAAAAACCCTATAATTACATATTATAATAATTAAATATCATATAAAATAAGTGTAAATACTTATGCTAATACATATAATAATAGTAAATATATATATTTATATATATATACATATAAATATAGATAGGGATGACTATTATTTTACTTAGAGATTCCTTGAGAAAAGGAGACTTCCTGTAGTAATAATTTGCGAACCGCACGCTTAAAAGCGTCTCGACTTGGTGCTTTTCTTACTGAGTCAGGGAGAGAATTCCACAGCTGAATGGCTTGGACTTGAAAGGATTTGGCCATGAAGTCAGTACGGTGATGAGGAGTAGCTAAAACTAAACTATTTGAAGAACGAAGAGAGCGGGAATGAGTGGAACAAAGGAGTTGGAATTTAGATTTTAAATAACAAGGAGAATTGGGATCATTAAGGATAGTATACAGCATACAAAGGATTCTGGCGTTACGACGCAAAGGGATAGGGAGCCAAGATAATCGAGATCGAAAAAAGGAGATATGGTCGTATTTTCGAAGTCCAAAAATAAATCTAATACAGTTATTTGCTAATTTATCTAATTTGTGGAGAAAAACTTTATTTAAATTAGTGCAAGCAACGTCAGCATAATCTATTATAGGAATAATTAAGGATTGAGACAAGGATATTTTAGTTTTTAGGGGGAGAAAGTTTTTATACCTGTAAAGAGAGCGCAGGGTAGCAGTGACTTTACGTCTGACTTCAGTGATATGGTTGGACCAACTGAGAGTAGAATCTATATACAAACCAAGATTTTTGACACTAGAACAAAATGGTATAGTGACATTGTTAAAGGTTACGGAGGATAACGTTTTAGTGTCAATTTTGCCAAGCTGTCGGGAGCTGCCAATGATAATAGCCTGACATTTGTTGGGATTCACTGCAATGCCGAATTGTTCGGACCACTCAGCAATTTGACGAAGGTCGTTATTAACTAGAGCAATCGATGACTCGATATCGCGGTAATTGCATGAATGATACAGTTGCAGGTCATCAGCATATAGGTGGTGAGAGGTAGAGAGACGATGAGTGATGGAGTCAATAAAAACAGAGAATAAAAGAGGTGATAAAATTCCACCTTGTGGAACTCCAGTGTGGAGATTACACCAGGTTGAAAACGACTGTTCATTGCGAACGGCTTGATGCCGGTCACGAAGGTAAGAAGAAAACCAATTCTGGACTGTTGACGAGATGTTTAAACGAGACAATAGAGCAAGTAGGACACCATGGTCGACAGTGTTAAAGGCGTTGGAAAAATCAATGAGGACAATTACAGTTAACTTGCCGACCTCCATACCATTCCTAATGTCTTCAGTGACCTTCAGTAGTGCAGAGCTAGTGCTGTGTCCTGGACGGAAGCCTGATTGAAAATCACTAATAAGTTTGTTAGAGATAATGAGAGAGGACAGTTGAGCATTAACAACAGCCTCAAGAATTTTTGAAAAAAAGGTAAGAATGGAGATTGGTCGAAAGTGGTTTAAGCTACTGGGATTATTAATTTTAGGTAGTGGAATAACGAAGGCTTTACGCCATAAGGAGGGATATTCCCCAGTGCTTAGTGAAAAGTTGATAATATGGGTAAAGACAGGGAGAATGTAGTCAAAGAGAAGAGAAACCATCCGTTGACCAATCTCATCAACTCCAACAGCCTTAGATTTAATGGAAAGAAAAAATTTTCTAACATCGTCAACAGTCACAGAAGAAAATGAAAAGGTATTAGGAAGAGCGAGAGGCAGGGAGGTTATTAAAGAAATAGTTTTTTGTCTAGTAGAGGGGTTGAGACAAGAAGCACATGAAAAATGACTATTTAGATCATCCAAGGAGAAAGGTGAGGAAAGGGAGTTGGTATGTCCTTTGCCAAAACCCAGACTTCTTAGAAACTTCCAAACATCCGCCGGGGCGGAGTTAGTAATATTAGCGTGAAAATAGTTCCGTTTGGCAGCTCTCACTAACTGATTACAGCGGTTTCTAGCTACTTTATAAAGATACCAGTTGGCTTCTATCCGATCGCGCTTGAATTTTTTGAAAGCCCTGTTGCGTCTTGTCATAGCCATGCGCACCGCTTTAGTAATCCACGGGCATGGAGGACGTTTCAGCTTGACAGAGCGGACGGGAGCATGACGGTCAAAGAGAGAAATGATGGTGTTATTGAGCTGTGATACCTTGGCATCTATTGAGTCAGCAGTAAGTACAGCATGCCAGTCGGCGTTAGCCGCGTCCTTGTGTAAAGCTTCTACGTCCAGCCGTGCAAAGTTGCGCATCAAGACAGTTACAGGTTTCTGCTTTGACGTATGGATATTATAAGATGCATATATGAGATCATGGCGTGAGAAAGCAGGAGCTGGATGTTGACCGTGCAATAGAATATCACTGAGCGAAGAGGTAATTATGTGATCTATCCAGGTGTCTGGAGAATCTTTATTAGTGTGAGTGGCGTCGAGAGTAAGAAAGGAAAAGTCAAAGGAAGTAACAAGGTCTAACAGCTTGGAAGAAGAAGATGAGTCTAATAAGAGATTAGTGTTAATATCACCGAAAATAAGGAAATGACTATATATAGGGGCAAGTGGGTCAAGAGCAGATTCCAGATCAGATAGGTAATTAATACCGGGTGGCGAGTAAACTACTCCTAGCACAATTTTAACCCGTTTCACCTCAGCCTCAATGAACAAGTACTCGGCAGAAGCAGAATAATCTGGAGATGACTTGCAGAGTATTTTGAATTGAATATTGCTACGGAGATAAATGCCTACACCACCAGCTCCCTTTCCTATACGGTCATTCCGGATTAGTATAAATCCAGGAAGAGAAACAACGGAAGAGTCCAGGCAAGGCTTGAGCCATGTTTCTGAAACAAGTATAGCTTGCAGGTGTTCGACAGATCCAAGATCAAGCAGATCAGTATAATGGGCGGCAAGGCTTTGAGCATTAATATGACATGCGTTAAAAAACTTTTTCACTGGATTAAGGTCTTTACGCAATGCGTCACCCAACGAAGCGGCGTCATGAAAGGACACATCATCATTACTCAGGCAATCACTATCTGCAGAAAAAAAGGAGTCATCCATAATAAAAATAATAAATACAAATACAAATACCTATAAAATAAATAAGGTAATAAATACTTATAAAAAATAAATAATTAAATGCACTACAATCAATATCTATTTTGGTCTGCCGGCTTACAAACAACTGTATTTAAAAAAATAATAAATCTTGCAAATAATAAAAGTGTAAAAATTAAAAGAAGAAATCAAAAAACACTTTTAGAAAATAGTGCTTTTTTTTAGAAAAACAAAAAAAAAATTTGTTGAACAAAACGCATCTGTTAGACTACATACTACATTCCCGAACGTACATATACGGGTAAACGAAACCTTAAGAAAAAAAAAAGAATGACAGTAGCTGTCTGTCAGTGTCATGTGGTTGACATTGTGAAAAACAAAAACAAAATTGTGAGAGAATTTAACAACTATAACCACAACATAATTTAATATTAAAAATAAAAATCTCAGAGTAACAAGAGGGTGGCTAACAAAAAATTATTTAACTTTCGCCCCACGTTTTGGTCGCTGCTGCCTATCACCCAGAGGCGCGCCAAGCGCCTTATCACTCGCCGAAGATAATATTTTAGGAGCCTTATCACCAGGCTCCGGAACTGTAGTCGCTGATGTCGTGGCCTCGAACGCTTTGGTGGCCTGCGACAAGTCCTCTTCACTATTTAAAATAATTGGCTTACCACTTGGGGGTTTAACAAAAATATTGCCTTCATGTGACCAGCACTTGGTGATGCCGAATTGTCTCCGCGCTTCGATGAAAAGGTCCTGGCGACGACGAGTCAGAAACTCAGACACTACGTATGAGGTCCCCTTCAATGCAGTCTTCTTGCGCCAAATAGAAGATTTAAGAGCCTGATCAGTAAAACGTACTAATACAGGTCGGGGGCGGCCTTGCTTTGATGGACCCATTCTATGACACGCTTTAAATGATACAGCAGAAACACTATCAATTTTCATTGTGTTTACAATGACAGAGGTCACCACTGCAACAACATCCTCCGTACTCTTGTCTTCAGGCTCGGGGATTCCACCAAATAGAAGGAATTTGCGACGGTGCCTCATCTCAATGTTATCCGTACTCCTGATGAGTTCCGCGATCTGCTGCTGTAATAACTGCAATAATTCATGCACCTCAGACTTAAATGCAGTGAAGTCCTCTGACAGCTTGACAATTGATGCGGGCTCGTTGGAGGCAGATGCTGCTTTCAGGTGGGTCTCGAATGCTGCCATCCGGTGCATCAGGGAAGATTCCAGAGACCTCTGCAGTTTGTGTACAGACGAAATTGAAGACATATTGAATCCAGACGTGTACAAAATTAGTGAGTGTAGTGAAAGTGTGTTGTAGCCGGCAGTAGGTATTCAGAACTCAGATGTTACTGCATGTGAGTTGTTGCTAACACTACCACGTAAGTAAGACTCCTAATAGAGTTAATTGATGATGCAATTAAATGTATATTTGAATTAATTATATTTTAATTAAAATTTAGTGCAAGAGCAAGCTGTTATACTTTTATTCACCTACCGCCGAAAAAAACTTTTTTGGCAAAACTGTATTTGCAGGTTTTCTTAAATGGTATTACTTTTCATTCATTCTTTCTTTATTAATTGCATTTGATAAATTAAGAGAATTGTTGACTTACCGTCAAAAGTTGTCGCTTTTAGCAGTAATCAACAATTCTATTAATAATTTACTATTGTAAAGATTTGTTTTTATTTTTTAATTATATTTTATTGTATTTGATGTGATTTCGGAGTAAATGAAATACTCATAAGACTGCAGGGTGGTCGACCCTGTGGCCGCGCCGCGCATAAATTTTTCATTCCAGGTTCATGCCCGGCCTGCACCCTACGCCCTTCACCGCACAGACAATAGATAATGCATTTAGAAACTTCACTCTGTATTTTTAATTATCTTCCCTGACCTTGGCCTGTTCGAGCTTTATAGAAAACTAGCTATCACCTCTACTTAGTTAGCATTAATTAAGATTCAGAGATCAAGATTAAGAGTTCTACGTTTGGAGCGGAGACTATGGGTCCGTGGAATACTTCAGCTCAAACAATATTCAAAATCATAAGCAAGAGGCTGGTCAAGGTATGTATATGGTGACAAAAGTACTGGCAACAATTTCGGACAACGAATTAGTACATTCTTGTATATAGAGCACTAAGTCTTTGATTGAAAGTCAAGTTCAGACTCAATATCTGCCAGCCGGCGATGGAGGGCAGCATTATTGGCGTTCGTCGAATTCATAGAGTTGTGCGGGTTGTAGATATACGTGTCAAGTCGGCCAAACTCAAGTGGGATTGTGCCGGGTATGTGTGCCGAATGCAATTAGATATGGGGCGGTAAAATCACCCGATAGACGAAGGCAGTAGGGGCAGACGGACGGGATGGCGGGATAACTTCGATAGTGATGAATGGAAGAAGGGAGAGGAGGCAGTGGGACACAAGTTAGGCCACTGCACAATCATTAAAGGTATATGTATGGCCTTTTCTGTACCGGGTACCATACACATTATGTGTATGCAAAAGTTCATGATGACTGATTCAGTCGACTGCCTCCGTGGTCCAGTGATTAAGGCATTTGCCTTTAGACCCGGGGGTCGTGGGTTCGATTCCCACGGGAAGCATACTTTGTTTAGTTGTTTCCAGTTTGGTTAGGACATCGCAGGCTTGAATCATCTGATTGTCTGATAATGAAGATGATTCCGTGCTTCGGAAGGCACGTTAAGCCGTTGGTCCAGGCTGCCATCTGGTAGTCGTTAAAGGAACCACGTCAGAGGCCGAGAGGCGGTTCCGAAGAACTCTGACACCAGGGTGTGCAGGGTCGATTGAATGTGACACCTACACGAAATGATAATTCAGTCGACAAGTATGAAAGCAAATCAATATACAGAGTCACTTTCGCATTGATAATTAGTATTAGCATAACAAAAGGAGATCTCTCTTTTTAAACAGAACGTGTACAGACGTGGCACAAACAACCTGTTACAGTTCTATAAAGGAAAAGTAAAATATGGCTCCGATGTAATAAACGCAAGAGAATACATTGCTTTCATTAACTAACAGTCTTATTCTTCTAAAATGAAACGGCGCAAAATAAATATGAAATTTAAAATTCTGGAGGAGTAAGTTAACACCATTTTGATGTAAGTGAAACAACGCTAAAATATGACCTTTTCTTTTATTCAGCGGTGAGGTGACCACTTAATTCCAACGGTTACATGAAAAATTTAAACAACTATGCATAATACAGCGAAATAGGTATTTTAAACGTTAGAGAAATCTTGCATTTGAAATTATTGAACCGTGGTTGTGTGGGATTTTAATGCGGTTGGGGTTATAATAATAACTAAAAATCTGTCATGTGAAAGCCTCAGCTGAAGAGATGGAGTTATACTTTGAAATAACTCCATCTCTTCAGCTGAGGCTTACACATGGCAGCGTTTGAAGCTGATTTGAACGATTTGGTAACAGTTCGTCAGTAAATTATGACTAAAAATGGGTCACTGACGTGTTGTTTCGTCAAGATTGCCGACTATAGTTTCGGACTCGTTAGGAGCCCATTTTCAATTTCAAGTCGGCAAACCCGTGGCAGCTCCGTGGCGCAGTGGTTAACACGCCAGCCTGCGACACGGAGTGCCCGGGTTCGATCCAAGGCCAGGTCAAGATGGAAAATGATCTTTTTCAGTTTGGCCTGGGTCTTGGATGTTTATCTATGTATGTATATATGTATTTGTTATAAAATGTAGTATCGTTGAGTTAGTATCCCATAACACAAGTATCGAAATTACCTTGGGGCTAGCTCAATCTGTGTGATTTGTCCGTATATATTTATTTATTTATTTTAAACCCGACGAAATAGCACATGAGTGACCCGTTTTTAGTCATAATGTCTTTATCTCACGTTAGTAGTATGAAAAACCAAACTAGCGAGGCACTTGAGGCAATTTCTTCAGAAATAAAAGTAATAAACTCAAGAGAAAACATAATATTCACAGTGACTTCATTTATTAAGCCTTATTTAAAGACGTCTTCCAAAATGAAACCGCACAAAACAGATATTACCTTTAAAAGTCTTTATAGTGAAAATGAAATAGCGTCCTTCTGCTGACGGCTGAAACTGCTTTGTCTGCTGAGTTTAAAATATGCAATGATCTTTTCTTTTATTCATTCCGAGGTAAGAAGGCCCCTTAACTCCAGTATTCATATGAGAAATTTTAAACAACTTGGCATAAAGCAGCAAAATGGGTCTACTAAATGTGAGAGAATACTTGTATTTGAGGATTTCGAATTTCTCGCCGTGTTAATGGGGGTTTGAAGTGGTTGGGGTGTTCGTAACTGAGAATGTTGGCTTGTGAAAGCCTTAGCTGCAAAGGAGAGTTGTTTAATGTCGCACCGTCAAATTTGTTACAGTAAGTCCGTACATTCGAGAATTGGCTCAAGTGTCTTGGGTTGGGTAGAGATATATTCGTATATCATACTCGTGGGACACTGAGTCGAGTTAGTTTAGTTTGTTCAGTGGTACAGTATTCGATTCGGTAATATTCAAGTAATGTATAGAGGCAGTAACTACAACATAAAATAAATCTATAAATTAGTTATGTAGCGAGTCAAAATAAGTACTAACATAGAAGTGATACAGATATAGAAACTGAGTTTAAATCTCTACTGGTTTGTATGGGCGTCAGAAAAAGTTAAATTTCATGAACAATATAAAATGTCAAACCATGGATTATTAAAGTTTAGTGAAGTTACAACCTGTGGGCGCGGCGGCACGCGAGTAGTTGCGGCATTTCCAATTTTCGGCATTAAAGGTCAAACCAACATGAAGGCGTCTAAAGTTTCGGCACGTTTCATTTTACGTTATTTCGAAAAGGGGCGGCTTACTGTCATACTTAGTAGGTTGTACGAGTATATAGGTATTTAAATACTCGAATGTGATAAAAAACTAAATTTTTATTACAAACTATCACAGAAAGTTTGGCTAGAGTAGTGATTTAGCCGAGCTTTTTGTGATAGTTTATAATGAAAATTGAGTCCACTAATCACTGGAAGCTAAAATTTTACAAAATTTTGCGGTTATATCCCTTAAACCGCGTCTGACCATCACTACAGAGTTTAGGTGTATCTTTCTATTCGACTAATATTATAAATGTTTTTATTAATAAGTTGGTAAAGCACAGATCACATAGACATAGCCGCAGATTTAAGCATTGCTCGCTGGTAGATTATTTTTAAAACAAGTTATTTCTTCAATATCAATACAAAGTATTGATATAATGAAGTCGTCTGTCTGCACAAGCTTATTTTGAAAACTATTGGGACGACTTTGATCGTGTAAAGCATTTTTCCGGGAGGTTTTTAAAGTATGATATATGCCTGGACGCACCCGGTAAGTCTGCTAGTAATATTATAAGATTCTCTATAAATACTTCTGTAGCTATAGGCCGTTTATGGTTTAGATCTGTCAACCTCAGTTGTCAATTATACGATACGTGTTACGAGCAGCCCGTGTTTCATTGTATGAACCAAATATACTAAAACTTTCTTTATCCCTGTTTAAACATACTGTTCATCTTAAACATATAATAAATGTACACAGGCTGTTGATACAATTTCGGATATAAAGCACCCGCATTACCTATTCATTGGAAATCATAAAAAATGGTAATTTAATAGGCGCGTCTTGCGAGATAATCGCCTCATTTAACTCGGGGCAAAAAAGACAGAATTTCATTAGGGCACATGCATATTCATGAGAAAATGTAAACAGGACGTTATTATAACTTTTCTTCTTGTTTCTCTTCTTGTAGAGCAAAAAATATGATCGGACCCTCAGTCTATATTTTAAGAGATTCACAGTCACTCGTTTTGAGAGATTCGGTCATCCAATAAATTACATTATGATCATTATAGCAAAAAAATGGTGTGATTTAAGATCCCATACTATGGATCTTATAAGACTAGTGGAGATCCGTAGGAGAACAAAATTCAGCGACAACTCAGCGGATTAGTCTTTGAAGTGGCGGTGGGCAGAACACAGCGCGTAGAACCATTGAGCGATGGGGCAGAAACGTTCTCAAATGGTGACCACGTATCGACAAGCGCCGCGTGGCCCACCACCAGGTGCGGGAGGATCACCTGACCAAGGTCGCAGGGAACCGTTGGATGCTGGCCAATCATTCTGGAAATCCTTGGGGGTACGCCTATGTCCAGTATTGGACTTTTTACGGCCGATATAAACAATGATGTAGTTTAAGATATATAGATATGAGCTTGCGTGAATACGGTTCACACAGAACTCATTTATTTACTAATTTTTTTGTAATAGATTGTGTATTTTGCATCGGGATATTTTATAATTATTTATGTGAATGCTTCAGACAGTGTGCACTGTTAATAAATTTCGAAGTAATCCCGATGCAAATAATAAAAAATCGTCTTAGAAATAACTATTTTACAAGCTTTTATTTAACTTGCAATGTATGTTATGTATGTTTGTTCGGGTGGAATTTTGCAACTCAATTTTCAAGGAGATATCATCCACCGCTTGAGCTGAAATTTTGTATACTCGTTAACTATGGATGAAAATGCATGGCTAGCTTTGTGACGTCATTCTTACTCCCCAAGATGGCGGACTAGCTATTATTGATGCACTACGACAATATGCATATCAAATTAAAGGGCTCGCTAAAAATAACTCGAAACATAAACTTATGTACACAAAAGCTTGTTTTTAAAACGTTTTTTAAATTTCATGTATTGTTTGACAAAAGTATAAAGATTTATATTCAGTTTTGGACATTTTACTTAAAATTTGTAAACTGAAATAAAACAAAATCTAAATTTGAGAAGCTTTTAATTTTATAACATTTAACATAACCAATAAAAATTATTACTAGCAGTCCGAGTGCAAGTGTATATAACTTCTAAACTTTAAAACAATAAACAGTTTAAAAAGTAAAATACAGTTACTAATGTTGGAACAATTAAATGGGTTGTTGGGTCATTTGCCTACGAGGGGAGTGACTAGAATTTATGATAATGTATCCTTAGTGAACGTTTGCGAGGACGCGAGGTCATCACTGCGGCCTGTAATTACTGTCGGGTAATTGTCATGTATTACCGCTACTGTAGTAAGTCTAATTACATGACTCGCTCTTGAAGATTTCAGCCATTTTCTAGCAGTACCTGTAACAAAATAAAATATTACGTTAAATATTTGTAGCTTACGTAATAATATGTGAAAAGGTTACGTTTATTAGGCTTGTTCCCTAAAATAATACCATTTATATTAATTAGTCCGTCTTATAGATTATCGAAAAATTTAACATACGTATTTTCTCTTTTTTCAATCAAACAAAACATGATGCAGATAAAGCGTATCAAAGTTCAGAAGTGGGGTCTCATGCATGAAGCAACAGACCGGTAAAGAGTGTACCGGATAGTGACGTCACGCGGAACTTTAACGGGCTATATCTCTAACAATTTTTGTTTGATTGAAAAAAGATAAAGTACGTATCTAATAGTTTTCGAATGTCTATAAGACGGACTAATTATTTTAAATGTTATTTTTTTAGGAAACCAGCCTATTACGTTCGTTTTTATCACGTCTTTATTCTTTACGGGGCATCAGATCCTAAGTCAAATTAAGTGAAGTGAAAAACGGAATCAAATTAGTGGGTTGTTAGCCGCGTCGCCTATCTTAAAACATACATATATAGTTATAAGTTATATCATTGTCTAGTGTGCTCGTTGATAACTTCAGTTAAATTAAAAGTACTCATGATCATCATTAGTCTTTGCGTCTATTGCAGAAGATTTATGGTCCACGCAAGGCAAACACCGTTTTTGGTGGCTAAAAATTCATATGCGAGAGCGACATGTACTACCGCAGGCTAAAGTACTACGTTACGACTAAACGTCATGTTTGATGTACATAATTAAAAGAAACAACCAACTTTTAAATTAAATCCTCAAAAAAGTGGTTGAAACTGCGGTACCTACAAGATTAACTTACTTTATGAAACTATTATACTGTATATCTCCAAATGCCTCTGTAATTTCGGAATGTAAATGAGTAATTTAACTCCAAATGTAAATTACGAATTCGCAATGCCCGCGGCGTCACGTCTCTGTCGGCCGCATCACAAACACAAGATAACCGATGTATCTCCCATGTGAACATGAGTCAACAGAGACATGTGTCTAAACTGTACCATAAACACATAGTCAAACTATGTGTACACTCCAACACAAAGTCGCTGTCAAAACCATATTATTGAACGCCCAATAATACAAACTCCAGAGACACATGCGTACGAAATAAACATATTACACATGTCGTCTCTTTTTAAACATGGGCACTAAAGAAAAGAAGAAAGATGGGTGGACGGACATGTTTTCTCCTTAATTTCGTTCGGTTCCTTTTGACGGTAAATTTTTCGTTCCATTTATAAATATAAATATATACAGACAAATCACACAGATTGAGCTAGCCCCAAAGTAAGTTCGAGACTTGTAATATGGGATACTAACTCAACGATACTATATTTTATAACAAATACATATATAGATAAACATCCAAGACCCAGGCCAATCTGAAAAAGATCATTTTCCATCTTGACCTGACCGAGGATCGAACCCTGGGCCCTCGTGTCGCAGGCTGGCGTGTTAACCACTGCGCCACGGAGCTCGCATTTGCTTATAATAACTAGTTTAAATTAATTTTAGACTATTATTAATTAGGTATTTTTATTTTGTTAAATATCAGCCGAGAGGCGGTTTCTAAGAATTCTGACACCAGGGTATGCATTGCATGGTCGATTGACCGTGACACCTACTCGAAATGATGATGATTGTGTTAAATTTGCATCTATTTTGTTATTTAGATAGTATGCTTAGCCTAGGAATAAAAAGACTTGAGCTTGCCGTCTTGTCAGTCTCTCTATTGCATATAACTGTTACATTATGTAATGGGTACTTGTATATCGTGACGGCAAATTAATCTCACCGTTGCGGCGGCGTTGTCTCCCGCTATTGTGTCGCGTTAACTGATGGACCTACAACCTACTTCTTGACTAGACTTTTATAATAAGTTTGACGAATCTTTATTTTTTATAAAAAAACAGTGTTCACTTAGCCGAGGTTGAATCAGAAAAGCGTATGTCGTACATAACCCTAGGTCGCTGATTCAAATCCCGCCCGGTTGAAAATTTTTCACCATATTTCTTAATTTAATAATAGTTTAACTATGTTGTAGACAGTGGCGGCGCAAGATCTAAGTTGGGCGTGCGCTAGACACGTCTCGCGAGGCCTTTTGGCTCATTTTCGCAAATCGTAGACTTCCAAAAAAGTTCGGAACATTATGCGCGGGGCCATAGCCCACGGCCTCGCTGCCAAAGGGGCCTCGGCTTTACGGTTAAGCAAGACTGCCGACGCTTAAGATACCTGTAAACAAGCCTTTTAGACTTGTCTACAGGTATCTTAAGAGTCGGCAAAGCATCAGCACCTCCTCTAGTGTTGCAGATGTTGCGGTCACTACTTTCAATCAGGTGTCTCGTCTGCTCGTTTGCCATCAAATATACATAAAAAAAGACTTGATCTCTACACTATTGCTACTCTGTGCTAGTACATGGTAGGCGAAGTTAAACCCTCTCAGCACGAGCCAGCCTTGTAATGCCGAGCGCCAATTAATTGGCTTACGAGAACGAACAGTGGAGACAGACGCCGTTGTAACTCTATTGTTGAACATGTGTTTGTATCGGGTATTACCTATTTGAGAAGGAAAATAAAAGGACATATTTTTTTTAGGCATACCAAGACAAAATGAACAACATTTCAAGTTACTGTATAGTATTTTTTTTCTAGCTATTTATGTCCCAGTGCTGGGCAAGCATACCCCTATGTTTTCCATTGCTATGTTTTACCATCCATGATTGAATAGATCTGCTGGTACGTGATTGGTTCATTGGTTGTCTATTATGATTTGACGTTTTTTAAAATAGTTTTTGTTTTGGCTAGTGACGTGGCATTATTGCCACGTGTCGCACTGTTTCTTTATGTAATTTTTGACCGACTGTGTTGTGAGTGTACTGTTTTATTATTCATTCTTTTCTTGTTTTTCTTTTTGTTTTTTACTCATTTTTTTTTGTTATACTTTTGTAGTTTGTTTATTTGATATGCAGAAAGTCTCTTCCCAACTTAGGGAGGCGTGGGACGGTCCGTGATGCCACAGAAGGTGACGGCTGAAAATCAGTGTTGTACTAGGTCATGCATATGCCTAGTACAGCGTAATACTGAGCCGTCACCTTTTGTAATACTGATGGCACCGCCTAATAATTATGTTTTTGTCTTATAATGTCCTTTTTTGTTTATAATGTGTGTGCCATTATGTGTTGCAATAAATATTTTTAATTTCATTTCATTTCATTTCATTTCATTTCATTTCATTTCATTTCATTTCATTTCATTTCATTTCATTTCATTTCATTTCATTTCATTTCATTTCATTTCATTTCATTTCATTTCATTTCATTTCATTTCATTTCATTTCA
Organism: Elegia similella; assembly: GCA_947532085.1. Lineage (NCBI taxonomy): Eukaryota > Metazoa > Arthropoda > Insecta > Lepidoptera > Pyralidae > Elegia > Elegia similella. The sequence goes on from OX383936.1 coordinate 800,465, forward strand.
TTTCATTTCATTTCATTTCATTTCATTTCATTTCATTTCATTTCATTTCATTTCATTTCATTTCATTTCATTTCATTTCATTTCATTTCATTTCATTTCATTTCATCCCTCATTGAAAGTAAACAGCTCGACTCTCCATCTCGTTCTTGGCTTCCCTCTTGAATGCCTTCCATCAGTCCTTCCATAGTACTGTATAGTATTATTTATCATTTATGTGGAAAAATATATCACTCTATCGCCGCAGCGGTAGTGTACAAGGCACATTATTTTTAAATTAAGTATTAAATTATATACCTTAATAATAAGTACCTAATTAAAATTCTCTGGCCTGTTGCATGAAATAATAGAATGAAATAAAGTTTTTGTTTAAATAAATTTTGTTTATTATAATCAACTCCTAGCAATAATACAATAAAACAAATTGCCCGAGATTATTATGCTGGGAATATCGTGGAATAAAACCCGTGTTTCAGGAGAAGCCGGTAATCAAATAGACTTGGATAGAGAGCTTACGATATCGTAACGAGATTCAATATTTCCAAATTGATTACGTGCTCAGATTATTTGAATATTTGGAAACGATTCGACAGATTACTAGTTTTTTAGGGTTCCGTTTCTCAAAAGGTAGAAAGAAATCCATGAAGGATCACTTATTAGCCCGTTTGTCCATTTATCTGTCTGTCCAGACCGTTTTTCTCACAAACGACGACGTATCAAGTTAAATTAATTAGTCGTATCACATATTGAAAACTGCTGTCCCTTGAAGCTGTGAAAAAATCGAACTAGTTAACGAAATCAAAAGATATAGCCGTTTATGTTGTATATTTTACGAATTTTTTTACACTCGCTTCTTACTCTCTCTATCTACTGAAAGTACCCTTACATATATGTACTTCTAGAAGATAGTCCTGAATTTTGGCAATAAGCAAGGTTTTATAGCATGAACAAAAAAAGAATCAAAAAAAAAAAAAAACTATGTGCGAGTTCGACACGCACGCACGGTCCGAGTTGTAGACCAATCTTACTCATTATCATTGATCATCGGTCTGACCTGCTATCGGTGAAGAAAAAACATAGTGACGAAGTAAGCACACTAGGTGGATTGTTTCATATTGTTGATAAAAAGCAATGCACAGTTATTATAGTCAAAAATAATCCTTATGTGTGACAAGATCCTAAAATTTTTGCATGGATTACGAAAGAAAGTCATCATCATCATTATTTCAACCGTAAGTAGTCCACTGCACGGCAGGAGTCTCTCTCATGGTTCGTTACATGAGAAGATAGTTGCAGAAGCAAGTTGCATGCCATACCTACAACCATTGGATAGGCGGATGAGGAGGACACCCGAGACTTTTCACGAAAGAAATTGATACAACAGTATCTCGAATGTGTTGTGAAATAAATACACAGTGGCTAAAAGCATGTTCTGGCCGTCTTACTACTGGATACCCTGCCGTTTCAAATTTACGTCCAAATAACTCTCATTTAATGTCAGGAGAGTCGTAACGTTATAAATCTATATTTCGTTTTATCGCCTAAATATATTTACCACCATATATTTCTCAGTTTATGTCCGGTTTTAAGTGGATTCGTCCAGGACCGGAGGACGGCAACTAATTTGGCAAATGCCGGGAATTCTAGCGCTTTGTTCGGATATGCTGGCGATTTGGCACGTTCTGTGACACCCCTTTGGACGGCGGAGATTATTGGCGGTTTTAAATAACTTTGTCACAAGTATATATTATGAAATAAAGGCTTGCACATAGGATAACTGTGTTTTTTCTTGGTACATTGATTGAATCTGGTGATAGTAAAAGGTTTGGGTCAGCAGTGGTCGTTCCGAAACTCTAGTAGTTTATTTATTTTGCAAATATTAAAAATAATAAAATGACGTTATAAAAGAGATACCTGATATCCAAATTTGAATAAAATTCTATTTCATTTCATTTGATTTGGAATTTTTTTTTAAGGTCATTACAGCAAAATATATATAAAAAAATAATAAATAAATATATACGGACATATCACACAGGTTGAGCTAGCCCCAAAGTAAGTTCGAAACTTGTGTTATGGGATACTAACTCAACGATACTATATTTTATAACAAATACATATATAGATACACATCCAAGACCCAGGCCAATCTGAAAAAGATCATTTTCCATCTTGACCTGGCCGGGGATCGAACCCGGTCACTCCGTGACGCAGGCTGGCGTGTTGACCGCTGCGCCACGGAGCTAGTCGAATATACATATCATTTTTTAATTGTGAGGCAGGGCAGACATTGCTTATGGGGCCATGAGTTCACATGACCTATTGTCTTCTCTCTCACACCAGCATAAAGATATTACACGCATCAGGATGTTCCAATAAATACTTGAAGAACTAAGGAAGAGACCATTGCCACAAGTGCAGAATTGCTATGCTTCACATACTCGTAAATCCTTGAGTGCACTCTAACTTAATTAAGTTCACAAAAATAAAGAAAAGCGTATACATTGTTGTCTCAGACTAAATTAATCCCAACCTGAAAGCCTAGCTGGAGCTGGGAATAGCCGGCCGCCACTTGAACCCATTAACCCGCGCAAGGTCGCGTGTCACAGACTTACTTTTCATTCTAATTTATGTAAGGAGATAATTAACTTTTCGCCCGCCTTGTCATGGATCCGTCAACGCCTATAACCGCCTTGTCACCGATCCGCGACAACGCCTATAACCGCCTTGTCACGGATCCGTGTAGAGTTCTTCGCGTTCTCCGTGACAAGGCGGTTATAGATGTTGTCACCCATGACAAGGCGAACGAAAAGTTAATGACTTCTAACTAACATCATTGTAAATTTTTAGCTCACGTTGAAGCAATCAATAGACCACAGAAAAACTTCATACTACCTCCGTGTGAGACTACCTCTGAGTGAGTATTTTATATTTTTTAATTCAAGAATATAGAATACTCACTCAGAGGTGGTCTTTAATTTCGGATACTGGACGTCTTAGTTGGTTAAACGTCCAGTCTACACACTAGCTAGATGAGTTCTCTCACCAGTTGGGAATAGCCGGCACTTGAACCTATTCACCCCGCAAGGTCGCGAGGCAGCCCGTGCATGCTTGAATTCTAAACGATGTCACAGGCCTTTGATCCGCACTCTGTGAATTTTATAACATGTGCCCGATGCGGAGCGTTTATAGAGAAATGCCCAAGTGACTAAAATGGCGCAAAATCGTCACAATTTTAAGAATTATAATTGTCAGATTTTTTTGAGTATTTAAAATTGGCGACAGCTTTACTAATCGTATGCCGATGCGCAGATCTGCGCAAAAAAAGCATTGTTTAACTATTGTGTCTGATTTTCCGAGCATACAACAACATACGGCAACTTTCTTGTCACACCCCTGGTGTTGCAGTTGTCTATGGGCAGCATTGATCACTTAACCATCAGGTAACTTGCTTGCTAGTTTGCCTTCCTATATCATAAAAAAATACAAAAGGTTAAGGCGCTGTATCCCTTAACCGTTTGTAGCGGTTGAAAGTGGCGATACCGGTGTCATAGTGATAGTGGTGTCACTAGTCTCATTTCAAACCCGTGTCTGCCATTTCCGTGTTAATTTTCACTTTTAATTTAACAATTCAATAAATGTTTGTATTTTTTAGGTATCATGTGGCTCATTTAGCTATACTTTTTATAGACGTAAAAAGATGGTAGTTGTCGCTCAATATATCAAGTAATACGCGACAAAACTTTTTCTGGATTTTATTTTGCTAGGTGTTAAATATTTTATGGAAAATATTTTGATGTAATCATTATTTTCATCTTTGAAATGTACTTCATATTTTTTTCCTGCTAGTATTTCATGAAAAAAAGGCTAACCACGCGACGAAAGAATAGACATTTTACGGTATTCTTCTGATGCACAGCGCCTTAATGTACAATCTTACAGTATCCCTCGTAGATATAACAGATTCACTGACCAATACAGCGGTGGTGGAGATGCTTTATGAGACTCTTGTTCGATCTGAGACACAAGCAATCGAAGCACATAAGAAGCAAAAAAAAATATGATTCAATAAAATTCACATATATACCTATTATTACGTGTTCCCTTACGGGGTAGACAGAACCATAAAGTCATAAGACCGAAAAGCCACGTTTAACGTGTTGGTGGGCGTAAAGGTGGAGAACGGAATGAAAATAGTGATGGGTTGCTAGCCGCATCGCCTATTGTCATGATTCTTTAGATTTTCGCCCATTCCCTTGACCGGTTTCTACGGCCTGCGCGGGAAGACACTGATGTCGAATTAACGCATGTGAGGCAAATGCTGAAATCAAACGGCTTCAACAGGAAACAGAGCCTTCGAGTCGGCGAAATCGCAGAATTTCGTGAATAGTGTGCTAATATTTCTACCGTTGGTCAAGGGTATTACAGACAAGATTGGTCATTTACTACGCCGCGTTATAGCATTAAAACCATTTTACGGCCCTTGGCGAAAGTAAAGAATTTAATGGGCTCTTCTAAGGAAAGTTATCCACGGACGAACACGGAGTAGGCGTATAACTTGTCTGGCCATAAATACTGTTATATAAAACATTTCTTTTTTTTTCAACTTTTTAACTAGGTACATTGGTTGGGTTCTATGTAAATGCAGCAAATGACATATTAGTAAAGCAGTACATAACGTGGCTACGAGACTGACCGAATACATACGCAGCTTGAAAGAACGCTTAAAAGTCAGAAGTAGGTTATGAGTATATAAACTTAGAAAAAGTTTAAGTTTTTACTAGAGAAAAGGCTATTGTCCTGCGTAAATAAAGTTGATGATATCGAGTGAGGACCAACCACGACGTCTTCAGAGGCGTAAGTAAGACCCTCCAAGACCATCCAACACCGCGCGGAGAGGTGCGGGGCGGCGCGACGTTCTTGACACTCACTCAAGATGGCCTTCAAAAAAGGCTAACACTGTCAGAATTTCCGACTAAAACTGCGTTACTTAAACAGTTTTGTTAAAGAAAAGTAGACTATCCCATAGTGTAATATATGTAGGTTACTGGTTCTTTTAGTGAATGTTTTATTCGCTACAAATGCGGCAGTCAGTCCATACGATGGCTAATAGATTCTGCGCGTGATTTCCCGCGGGGCCCGCTTTCGGGACTTCGTGGGAATCGCTGTTTGTATAGAGCCGTCATTTTTTCGTGAGAAATGAGCGTTTACAATGTACAACTCACTGCATTCTATTTGGTAGGTTTCTTTTTACATACTAGTGCCCGCAATTCTTTAATGCCTAGAATAACAAGTCTCAAAGCACCATTTATCAATATCTCCTTAACAACAAGTAACATCGGCTTGAGAGGTATAATTCACTGTCGCCTCGTAGTCAACATGGCAGTCTGTCACACGGTAGGTCCCGGGTTTGATTCCCAGTCAGATTAATATAAAAAATGATCTTGTTCAGATTGACCTGGGTCTTGGATGTTTATCTATATAACGGCGCGAGATTAAATAACTCACAAAATCATAATATTTTTTAGAAGTTTGTTTGTGTTAAATTAGTTTTGAGAGCGGGTAACACCGAATGGAGTTGTACATGTCATTGCGAGTAGACGTCAACGTCATTCTTGGCTGGACGTTCATGGCGGTTACACGACAATACATGTGCAAACCCATTGGCTCTCTAATCGCAGTTTATTTTTGTAATCCGTTATTATTAATTTAGTTCAAGTTGTGTGTTAATTAAAACAGTGATTAGACTAAGTGTCCGTGTACTTATTTTTGTGTTTTCCTGGGATATAACGCCCATGATGGACTCCGGTGTTGGCAAGAGTTTAGACGAGCAACCCGAGATGAACTCCCGGCTTCCCGACGTCCCGTTATCAGAAGTGGGATTACCAGGAAATTCCCAGGATAATCAGACAGGTCAGAGTATTGTTTTTAACCTAAGTAGTGAAAATGAACGTTGGAAAACGTTGTTTTAAATGCAACAACGTAGCATGATGGAAGTGATTCGTGCCATGAAGGAACCAAATGCAGTTGGCTATTAATTGTACAATGAGCCGCTCAACCAAAGCTAGTCCTCTCGAGCTATTAATAGGTAAAGTTGCTAGACCCTTACAACTTATGACGCTAGAAAGTGATGAAACAAATGTAGACTTAGATTTGATTAGAGAGCACGCGGCGCTGGAAGTTAAGAGTAATGCCGCTATAGAGAAAGCTAGGTTTGACAGTAATAAAGTAATTGTTAGGAACTTTAAAGTAGGTGACTATGTTTTGTTAGAAAACCATGAACGCAATAAAACAAAGTTAGAACCAAAATTCAAGGGACCATATCTGGTGGCTGAGGTACTCGATGGAGACAGGTATTTACTTAAAGCATTGGACTCTAATCGGACATAAAAGTATGCACATGATCGCATACGACCTATGCCTGAGTGTTATGTCCCATTAGAATTGCATGTAGGCTTAGAAGCTCCCACAAACGTAGTAGAGTCAGAATGTGCCGCTAACGGCGCAGGTGAGTAAACAAATAACTCGTTTGGTAATGTCAATCTTCCTGTTAGAATTAAGAGTGTGTGGCATCCAGCCTGTGTGGCAACCAGCCTGTGTGGCAACCAGCCTGTGTGGCAACCAGCCTGTGTGGCAACCAGCCTGTGTGGCAACCAGCCTGTGTGGCAACCAGCCTGTGTGGCAACCACCCTGTGTGGCAACCAGCATGTGTGGCAATCAGCCTGTGTGGCAACCAGCCTGCGTGGCAACCGGCCTGTGTGGCAACCAACCTGTTTGGCAACTAGACTATGTGGCAACTAGCCTGTGTAGCAACCGGCTTGGATGGCACTGGCCTGTGTGGCTACGGGCCTGTGTGGCCACGGGCCTGTGTAGCACTAGCCTGTGTGGCACTAGCCTGTGTGGCATTACTCTGTGTGGTAGTGGAACTGTGTGGGACGGGACGAAGCAGTATGTGTAATACCAGTATGTAGTAAGTGGAAACTTAACCTATTCGTTTAGTCTGTGTGTTCTATAAACGGTCAGAATGACCGAGCGTTACGTAGCATACTTGAGATATTGTGTGTAGTTGTTTATAGATGATGAGGTTGCCGATTCACCCGAGGACGTGTGAAGAGGCAGGACGGCCGTAACGGCGCGAGATTAAATAACTCACAAAATCATAATATTTTTTAGAAGTTTGTTTGTGTTAAATTAGTTTTGAGAGCGGGTAACACCGAATGGAGTTGTACATGTCATTGCGAGTAGACGTCAACGTCATTCTTGGCTGGACGTTCATGGCGGTTACACGACAATACATGTGCAAACCCATTGGCTCTCTAATCGCAGTTTATTTTTGTAATCCGTTATTATTAATTTAGTTCAAGTTGTGTGTTAATTAAAACAGTGATTAGACTAAGTGTCCGTGTACTTATTTTTGTGTTTTCCTGGGATATAACGCCCATGATGGACTCCGGTGTTGGCAAGAGTTTAGACGAGCAACCCGAGATGAACTCCCGGCTTCCCGACGTCCCGTTATATATATGTACTTGTAATAAAATATAAAAGAAAATATGAGTTATTATCCCATAAACACAAGTCTCGAACTTACTTTCGGGCTTGCTCAATCTATGTGATTTGTCCGTATATATTTATTTATTTAAGTTACGCGGGAAAATGCTTTCTAATATTCAAATTTATAAATAAAATTTACACAAAACAAATATTACTTTACTATTTGCGCACTTGAACTAAACCAATTAGCACATAAATAATATTCATATATTCTAGCCAAGCCATTACAAGTTGTTCACTCAACACCGAGGGCATCGCACTCAAGTTTCAGTTACACTTTAACTTGCAACTGAAAAAACTCAGCTGTTAATTTGCAAGTTGTCCACATTGTGTCGGGCGTTGTACTGTTGCAAAAGTTTTGATATTCTACAGGGCGCCAACGAATTAGGGTTGATACACCTTAAAACAAAGACGTTTTTATGTTTGTCGTTTTTACCCAAGTTGGTCTAAGAGAAAGGAAAAAAATAGCATGTACCAGCTACTTCTCTTTCCACACATACCTTAAAAGCCGGCGGAGAGAATGGCAAATCTGAGGCGTAATGACAGTAGGCGATGCAACTACCACCGATGCGACCCTATTTATTTATTTATTTATTGACACACAAAACAAATTATGAGATAACATAATTGTTACTCGAAAAAAAACACTTGTCATTATGTATACTAATATTAAAAAGCTGAAGAGAGTAACTACTCGTTCAATTTGGAAAATCCGTTTTGTGTTGGATAGTCAATTTATTGAGGAAGGCTTTAGGCTATAAAACACCACGCTGCGACCGATAGGAGCGAAGCATCAATAAAAAATGTTTTGAAAACGGGGAAAAAAATATTCATCTATACTAATAAAAAAACGAATTAATCATAATAACAGAAATTGTCGCGGGCAACAGCTAGTCCTAAATATGCGTGTACGGCGTGATAATGTGTAAGCGAAAACAGTTTGTAATTATAAAAATATAATAATGTTAGAAACTAAACTCAACTAAACATGTTTAAAAAAATTTAATATGTGTAATACTACTACTAAACAAACAGTGACTTGAATCTTATGACCTACGGCTATGTTTACACTGTAAGAGATAAAGACGTGATGAATATGTATCTATGTTTTATGTTCGGCATTATGTTTCAACACAAAGTGGCGAATGCTTAGTATAGTGATAACCCGTGATAATATTGATATTGCATTCATTCAAGAAGTTTAAATTTTAACGATAAATTAGTTATTGCCTGAGATCGGCTGTCATCATTGATGGCAGTCGTTAAGTTATGTCAGATGTTTATTTTGTTTTTCGTGTGCCAACACTGGTGTCAGATTTTGAAAGCTGCCTAAAGGCATCTGACATAGCTGAACGACTGGTATCAATGGTAGCAGCGATCAACAACTTAACGTGCATACTAATAATGGTCACACCCACTAGACTATTGGGCTCCTCTTGACAGATGCCTTTAGACAGCTTGAAAAATCTGGACGCTAGTGTTGGCCACTTACAAACATGAAAAACAAACAACAACCCGCGACTGCCAGAAGGAGGGTTATTTAACAGACACCAGTAAATTCGGTTTCAATACGATTTTTTACCATTCACAAAATTGTAAACTCGATGCCAAATTAACAACACCCCATTTCACGTATTATCCAGCCCATGATACCCCAGATAAATTGAATGCCCGACCGCTCTTCCCTATTACTGCCAATCCTCAACGAAATGAACAACTTATGTTCGACTTACAACTCCAAAATTAACTTACTGTTTAACTTCTCAGATATAATCTCCGCCACAGTTAATGTATTTAAACTCCCCCTTCCAAAGATGCTAAGTAGTTGCTGCGACCGTCTTAGGAGATTAACTTTGTCAAACTGTTTTAGCATTTACTGTGTTTCTACTAAGTTCGAATTAAATCGACTATAATTTATCAACTTGTTTGTCACTAATTTACATTATATCTATTAACTAACTAATTTAGTTGGCCTAAACTAACATGATAAAGATATATGATGGTGTCTTTGTAATGGAAAAACTGAAAAACTACTTATCCAATCTTCAAAATTCGTTCACCACTAGAAAAGTAAGTAAAAATTTCGCAATATATGTACAGATGGCTGCAGATAAATCTGTCTTCCTCTCAGTATAGTGTCACTACTGAGAGGAGGTCAAATTTATCGGCAGCCGCCTCTACATAATATGTATACAAAGCTACATTATAATAATAAGCTAGTATCGTAGGCTATAAGTCACGTGGACGAAGTCGCGAGAAAAAGTAACATGAATATAAATCAGCAATTTATGATCTTAACGCAGAATTTACCCTGTAATTTGATCGTAGTTTAATATCCTTTTAAAATATTCGTTTCCCAATACAATATTCAAACTGATAATACCACCATGAATTGACTGCCCGAACCATCTCCATTACTGCCAACCCTCAACTAAATGGACAACTTATGTCCGACTTACGACTTGAAAATTAACTTACTGTTTAACTTCTCAGATATAATCCCTGCGAAAGTTACTTCCAAAGATGCTAAGTATTTGCTGCGACGGTCTTAAGACTTTAACTTTGTCAAACTGTTTCATCATTTACTGCTCTACAATTTAGTTAAATTCATCATATTTAACTCAATTTCGTTGTCACTTATTTACATCATAACATGAGAATAAATCTAATATCTGTCTCATCACACATTTTTTTTCTTAAAAGACAAATATACATGTGTAAATATTACATTTACACCTGTTGGCGATGGCGCCTATGTATAGGCGCCGGACGCCTATGTTTGTTTGTATTACAAACGGGTTTACTCTCGTATCGTACAGTGAACCCGTTTGTATTCAAATACCATTAAAAATCAACATTTTTAACGTCATCGTCATCAGGTCCTTTTTAGTCTCCGCTACAGGAGCTCGACCCTCTCTGTACTACTAGACCCATACTTGGCCAGAGCAGCCAGAGGCCTTGGCCTACACTCTGCACACTGGCCAGACGGGTCAGAGATAATTTAACATTTTTATAGTAAAACTTATTAGAAAATTGAGGATTGGCAAGCACCAATTATTAATTAATTAGGCGGCAAAGTATTTTTGTGAAGTCGTTAAAACTTCATGAGAAAAAATTGTAGTCTGTCTTGGATTTATTTCAAACAAACCTTAAAAGACACCCAAAAAGTTTTACACATTTTCGAAACGTTAGGTGTAATAATAGTATAATAAACGCGATAAAAACGTTTATGTGATTTAATTTAAATGCTCAAAAAGAATTGAACATTACTGTTATCTTTCCCCGAGCGCGTGTAATTCATAAATTCTCCACAGGTGTATTATTCGAGAACATTTAGCGAAACGGGCTCAAAGCAAATGAAGATAAAATGATGTAGAGCGTGGGCGCGCCGAGACAAATGTAAGACATCTCATTCCGCGGAGACATTTAATATTTTCGCTGCTCGTAACAACGTTTCAAGTGTCCGCCTCGTATAACAACATTAAATGATTCATTTTGTTCGTAACTGTGTAATAAGAATAATTTTGTCACTTTTACTCGTGTCAAAATACACAAGTTATAGTTTAAGACGTAGTACTCTTTTTAGTGTGGTTTCCGGCAGAGTAGAATAGGACCACTCCAAGTCTTGCCATGGAGGTCGTAAGAGGCGACTTAGGAAATACAAGCTAAACAAAGCTCATAAACATCAATGAGACCTCTCTCCGTCTAGCCAGCGAGGAGAGTGTAGGCCAAATCCTCTGTTTGCTCTGGCCAAGTCCATACTTGGCCAGAGCAAACAGCCATCTCCGGTAGTACAGAGAGGGTCATGCTCCTGGGGTGAAGGCTAAAAACACCTGATGATGATGATGACGAATCTTTTTAGGCTAATATACTATACCTTTACCTATTACTAAGCCTTCGCGGTTCATTATCCATCTGCCCGTTTGTCACAGGGATGCATACATTTTTGAAGAGAAAACTTCTTCTGGCGCGTTGGGGATTTTTTGAGATGAGAAAAACCATTGAACTCGCGACACGTTACCGTTACCGTAACCCACACCTCTGTATATGAGTAACCGAATACTCAAGTATTCACTTCGTCGATTTGTTTTTTCACAGAATCTTCTATCTATTGCCGTTTAAACAACAAATTATGAAAACAAAGTACAATTTACACCAAGGACTCATACAAGAATAGTGTTTTGGAGCTTTTTTGCAGTTGAAATTGTATGGTGCTGCGGAACTCTTCGTGTACAATTGGCCGGTTTTTTTTAACGTAGATTAGTTTTCCATTTCATTCACCCTGTTGTCGCACAGCAGTTTTTTTTAATTTTTACAAAATCAATTGCTATCTTCGTATGTTTAATGAAAGTTAAATTATCTCTTCTTCTGGCCTTATCCCATATCTATTTGGGGTCGGCGATCCTAGACATCCTTCGCCAGATATTGTCTGGGTCGTCTAATGATCCGTCGATCTAATGAATCTCCGGAAATATCCTTTTTTATAACGGACATGCACTAAGGGGTCTTCCACGTTTCCTCGGCCCCGAGTCAAGGTCGACTAAAAGTTTAATTATCGTAAAGTTGAAATAATAATACTCGTATTGATATAAATGATACTTCAATTACGAGTGTGATTACTAGAAAATAATTTTTAAAATCATTCGGTTCATTTGGCGACACGAGACCCGGGTTCGATCCCCGGGTTGGTCAAGATGAAAAATGATCTTTTTCAGATTGGCCTGGGTCTTGGATGTTTATCTATATATGTATTTGCTATAAAATATAGTATCGTTGAGTTAGTATCCCATAACACAAGTGTCGAACTTACTTTGGGGCTTGCTTAATCTGTGTGATTTGTCCATATATATTTATATATTTATGGCAATTATTAAATATCGCCTGAATTTTCGCATTGCCAGCGAACACAAAGTAATTCTATTCAGCATAATATTAAAACTTCTTTTCCATTCCGCTACGGAAAACATAAAATTAACCCAAGTAATAAAAGAGAAACCAACGCGAGACGTACTGTGTGTATTTTCAGAGATGAATCTGCTGCCAGTGCCACTAAATGAAATTGTACAAAAATGAGTAATTTTAATTCACTTAGCAAAATGTCGGGCCGTCGAGGAACGCTCTTTGTTATGAGACCTGTTGCAAAGTTATTACAAAGACTTGGCGGAAAGTCGCGGGTATGTATATCATGTTCATGTTACATAAATTATTGTCATTATACTTACTCGTAGCTATTAAAGTATTCACTTATCAGAATTGAAAGACGTTCTGTCTGACGTTGTATGCGACACGTGTTGCAAACTTATTACAAAGACTTGGCAAAAAGTTGCGGATGTGTGTTTCATGTTTCAGAAAAATAATATTGTATAATATAATAAAATAAAATAGCTATAAAAGTTAAGTAAAATCAATTTACTTCCGTAACAAAATATCAGGCGCGAAATAGACAAACTGTAGCCCATATTTCTACAATTGGTATTTAAAATAAAGTCCACTTTCCATAAAATATGACACTAAAAGTTCTACTCTATGTCTAGTGTAGAAGTTTAATTTTATTTCCGTACCAGTTTAGCAGTTTGTTAATGGTCATAACAAAAGTAATGCTGCATTATTATTTTAAGTGCAGCGGTTAACGAGACCTCGTAAACTGATACACTAATTGTCGGGTCGCGTAATGATCCGTAACCCGTGGGACAAGGTTGCTAGTAGTATGCTTTAGATAGCAAAAATTATATTATCTTTAAATATATGAAACGAAATTGCCAGTACAAATAACACACCTTAAGTTACGACGCTTACTTATATTAGTAGAGCTTGTTTATCACGTTTCTTACATAGGAACCCTAATGAATCGGTTCACATAAAACCTCTATCATGCGACCTCACTAGAGAGGTCGCATGATAGATAGTTTCTAGTAGTAGTCTCTTTCTTTCACGGACTTTATTTTCCTGCATTATTTGTGGTTTGACGTCTCAGTAACATACAGACATGAAGTTATACTATAGCTTCATGCATACACGTACAACAGCACCTTTGACAGAATCGAATAAAGCATCAACAGAAACATGTTTCATGTATGAAATCGCACTTTTAAATGTTTCATTGCATTTTAAAAATAATATTCATATTTTTTTGTCAATGTAGCAATAGATATACGAGTACATATTCTGTGAAATTTAAAGTGGTTGCCTATTACGGTTTAAAGGATATAGCGCTGTGACGGTCGTCGTTAGTATAGAGATATAAAATAAATATGAAGTGACAGACATCGTCAGACTCTGTCACATCATATTTATCTTGAATTTAGCAATACTGAATTTACGTGAAGATGTGCCTGAGATGGTCCATCTTTAATATTACTAATAATAAAGTACTGTTTTTACCTTTTAAGTAATGAACACTAAAAAGGACTGTGCATGAATCTGATTGTATCTCAGAGATACGAGGAAGATCTTAGACAACAGAACCAGTACCGCTTCTAGTGTTACGACTAATTATTTCAATGTTGGTGTCACTTTAACGTAATTTTCGATCCCTTTCAAAAAGCAAGTGAGGGCAAACTTGCAAATAACCGCGGCCGGCACGAAAGCAAACTTCGCACTTAATTGGCTCGCCATCAAAGCTTATTAGCTATTACCACTCGACTTTACGGCTGCGTAAAGTTCCACTCTACCGTTAAAAAGCACTACCGATCATAAGCTCTGACAACTTTGAAGTCAGTAAATATGATTATGACTCCATTTGTTAACTGAGTTAATTTTACTTGTCTAGTCTTGTAAACGATGTTTTAATGATCCGCACAATTTCATAAAGGATATTCTAGTAGCTCTGTGAGATGTATAACTCGCTAGTTTTATCACAGCTGTTTCGCCATATTGGAAATTCTCCAAACTGAATCGAAAAATAATTCTGTATAATTATCGAACCTGCGAAAACAAGACAAGAATCGGTTGAGAAATACGACTTCTAGAGGAGCACAGCACAGGTGAACCGGAAATATCATCAGGTCTTTTTAGTCTCCACTGCAGGAGCATGACCCTCTTTGTACTACCGGAACTTACTTGGCCAGAGCAGACAGAGAACTTGGCCTACACTCTCCTTGCTGGCCAGACGGGTTGGAGAGGTCTCATTGATGTTTATGAGCTTTGTTTAGCTTGTTTTTCCTATGTCGGCTCTTACCACCTCTTATACGAACATATGAAGAAATAATTGCCCAAGCTGAAGCAGAGGCGCTTCGCGCTCTCTCGGTCAATAAAATAATTGGTGGCAGCACTGATGTGTCGGGTCCGTTAAACTGTTATTGGGCAACGTAAAGAGTTTATTTGAAATTTTGGTTTTTAACATGACATACGTGTAGAAGAAAATATTTTTTTGAATCGTAAACAACTGCGATTGTATAGAACTGTGTTAATGTTCAACATAGTGATTGGTTGCTAACTGCATCGCCTACTAATATGATTTGTCCATTCCTTCGATCAGCTTTTACGATCTGTGCGGCGAGAGTACCAGCTGTCCGTAAACCGACTTTACAAATAGCCAACATTTTTGCGAGCCATTCTTGTCCCACCCACGACTGGGCAAATGCCGATGCTTAAATGATAAAAACTTTTTACATTTTTTAATGATTTGGCTAACCGATTAGAAATCCCAATCGGTTAGCCATCCTAATTTGGGATGCTTTTTTTATTTGAAAGGTTTTCTAACAACAGCTCTTAGACATAAATTATCATATTTGTTCCAGATGTTTATTTTAATTGTAGATTTGCTGGTAAAAATTCATTAAAAACTGACAGACATGGCTTTGAAACTGGACATCGGCTGATCTGGTCCACCGGAGCGATGTGACGGCCTACGTTGCTATAGTGACGGTCCAATTAGTGGCGCCACTGTGCCGTAAACTCGATTAAAATGGACCTGGGCGAGTCTAGAGCAGTAGCCAAAATTCTAGGATAAAATTGTGACCTGGACTGAAAAGTTCAGTAATTTACATCTCGTTCCGACCTCTGTGGTCTAGCGGGCAGTATGCTAGGCTGACCTGGTCAATAGTCAATTATTTTATTCATCGTAAGATATTTAAATGTGTTCTAAAACATTGTATCAAAAATAAGTATCAGCTAAAAATCTATACCTATATTAGTTAACATAGTACATTGAAGCGTTGCTTTGTTTGATTGTTTGACGTTCAAAGACGATTCGACAATGCTACCAATTACTGGAGTCACTGTTGCATGAACCCTTATATGGACCTACTCGGGTCGAGAACGGTATACGAAATTATTGGACATATATTCCTTGTCGCTTGACTAAAATCTGAACTAAAAATTCGAGTATCTCGTCTCATATATTTTTACAATGCTAAGGGGTCATCTAAACGGATGTGTGAATCGCGAGGATATTCCCGCCGTGTCATCATATTTAATAGAACTCTTTGAATCAATCTTCACACGGCGATTATACATCTATATATTTTATAGGCACTTCCCTCTTTGTTAATGTTCACTAAGTTCATAGTTCACCAAGCATCGCTTTGGCGACGTCAGAAACTGTATATAAATGGTCAATTAGTGGGTCCACTGTCGCGTGAACATAATTTAATATGGACAAGCGTGGGTCGAGAGCGGTATCCAAAATATTTGGACATATTCGACGCGAGCTAGGCTGAAATCTGCGATGGAAAGTGCAGTGTATTTTGCCAATGATAAGTTACAGCTGTAAAACTGGATTTCGCATGACATAGGTTACCGAAGCGTTGCTTTGGCGACGGTCAGAAACGATATAATGATACTAACAAATCAAAAATTGGATAGTTACGAGTCTGTTCGCTAATGAAGTGCGCATTATGTATACATCAGAAAATCGCGTTCGTGCAACACAACAGATAATTGGACATAATTTGGACGCTTGAAATGATTCCAATGAGACTTTAGCTAAATAAAATAGGAAAATTTATTACAATATCGGTACGTATAAAGAAAATTATTTTGTGCATCTACGCTTACGGTACAGACTGTATTACGAGCCTCAGATGTTGGGACTCAGTTTAGCAATATGCATATACATTTGCATAATTCTGCGATACAATCCGTACTTCATATTATTGAGGGTGTATCTGTATTAAAATGCAAGAGAGAACATTTCCATTTGAACTAAAATTTACTTGGAATTGAATTTTACGCTTTAGAAATTCCTTTTATCACCTTTCATCAGCGAATAACGTCTATGACAATATTGTGATATTGCTTGGCACGCCCAGAAGTGGTCTTCAGTTGCTGACATTATAGTAATTTCACTTCATTTAGTTAAAGCTAGTAACGGTACGGTAATTTGCACATCTCTACACAAACAGCTCCCTAAGGTTTACTATGCATATAACAGTTTCCAATTTTCTTGTCTAGGTATTCATTTAATTAGAATTCAGACATTACCTTTCTCTCACCCTCGAGGGACGCGAGGTGCTCCAACTTTAAATGCAAGTTTGCGAACTCTACTTAAATGAAGCTTTGTGCAACCACTTATCACTGCATAATTTGGTTTACTTTCAGTTTAAGCTTCACTCAGCTCACCATGATTCCCTTGGCAATTTTTTTATATTAGTAATTGACGATGAATATGAGGATGTTACATACCTATCCAAGAGATACACATTTAATCTACTTTTGAATGTCCCAGGACTGTACTTGTCTGGGAATAAAGACGCAGGCAGTTCATTCCACACTTAAGCTACTCGAACCAAAAAGGAACTGTCAAAGCATTTAGAACGACAAAACGACAAAAATTAAATTGCTGTCTGCGTCCCAAATTTCATTCTTGAAAAGGATTTTAAATTCGGTTTTGCAAAAATATGATCAGTTACAATAACTTGGATTGACAATCAAATTAGATTATTATATGTATTTTCATAATTTTATTTTATTGGAAATTTTATGAGTAAGAAAAAGAAAAAAGAGAAATTGACCGAGCAAGCGCGGAGCGCAAACAAAGGTCCGTTCAACTTGGCCAAAAATGTGTCCAGCTATTTGTCCAACTGTTCTCTTCTACAGGTCACATGTCTGTTGAGGCATGTGATGTTCGTGGAATTTTGAGAGTGGGTTCAATAATTACATAGAATATTTTTGTCGATTCATATTTTGGTACTTTTCTTAAACAAGACCTATGCGCCATTGGGGTCTATCGCGCTTACCATCGTGAATTCGCCGTGTTATGACCACGGAGCAAGTACAACTTTGTACTTGCTCCGTGGTCTAACAATTACAGAGCTACTACTCGTATTTAAATAAATAAAATATCGTTCACATTTCGATGACTGCTTTTTCTTGCTTTATGAGGACAGAATTATGAATATTTGACAACAATGCAACTTACTCTTAATAAATTAAGAAATAAAATATCGGGACTTGAACCGGCGACCTAGGTCTATGTACGACCTATGCTCTGCCATCTGAGCTATCGCACAATTCAATCTCGGCGCCGAAATTCTCCACCATATCCCATTTCCCCTTATACGTATTAAGGCTTACGTCACCAACACAACTACCCGACTTACAACTGAGGTATTTGATTTAACCTCTTTTTACAATGAATTTAGATGAAGAGTATATCAAAATAGAATTGTGAATGCAAAATAAAACACTTATAAAAATAATACAACTTACGTTACTGGAACCGGTTGACACTACGTCAAATCCCATCCCAATTACCTGTAACCAATAAATGCCCACATTAGAACAATTTCATGGCAAAATTTAAATAAAAGAAAGTATAATTAAACAAAATACATTTCTATATGTTCGAAAATAAATGAGTGTTTCAATAAAAATAACAATAAAACACAACTGTGTAGTAAAATTATAGTCCACGTGACTTGAGATAACACATGGATTGTAATAAATCATCACATCCTAATATGTTTAATCAATATATAAGTTATGGTGGAATAAAGACACTTAGAAACATATTAACATACATGAACAACCAAGACAGTATAACATTCTTTGAGCCATCGTGTAAAAAGACTGTTCAACATTTTAGTAATTAAACGAACAGTCTTTTTACTGCTTAGAATTCAGGTTACGGGTAATTTTCCGACAAGATAATAAGGTGACTACTGCTAAAAAGATTCGAATAACCTCCGCCATTGTCTCCACAATGCAATCCGTTAATTAAGTCCAGGATTTTTTCAGATTCAAGCAGAATGCAGTTAAATTCTTTGTTTTTAGCCTGATTACATTCCACGCAGCACAGAGTAAATTCTTGTAATGAAAACTGCCATGACAGACAAGAAAAAAAAATAAGCGTTACTGCTAAAAAAATACCTCCACTATTTTAATTAAAAATCAAGCACTTTCAGTATAAAGTAGGAATGCAGGTCTTTTGTCGGTCAGCCTAATTACGTTCCACGCAGAACAGCCTTAATTCCGTTAATGAAATGCCATGAGCTTTTGTTGCTTTTGCGACTCTTTGTAATGGATATGAAAACAAGCGCTTTGTGAAGCTAACGGCGACAAGCCGAGCTCAGAGTGTCGAGGGTACAGAAGATATACTTCGAGAATACATACTACTCTCGGATTTAGCTGTTACGGGGTAGACAGAAGAGCCATACGACCTAAAACACTTTGGAGTGTTGGGCATGTAGGTGAATAACGAAATCTAAATAGTGATGAGTTGCTATTGCAATCGCTTCACCTTTTAAAATAAATAAATAAATTCTTTAGTCACTTAATAGGAACAAATCCTTACTAATATTATAAATGCGAAAGTGAGTTTGTTTGTTTGTTACGCTTTCACGCCGTAACTACTGAACCGATCATCATGAAATTTTGCATACAAGTTCTCTGGAGTTCCGAGAAGGACATAGGCTACTTTTTATCCCGGGAAAAAGTACTGTTCCCGAGGGATCGACATTGACGCGGGCGAAAGCTAGTTTTACAATATATTATAAATACATTTAGGGACATATGAACTAAATGCCTGAGCTAAGATGAAAATCATCCTGTATTTCAGGCGTTATAAGACTAAATAGTACTAGAAACTCCATAAACAATTACACTTTGAAATAAATTATACATAATGAGACAATAAAATGAACCACATAACTATAATATTATTTTAAAACTATAAGTAATTCCTCTGTTTCTTCGTAGGACTTATTTAATATGGCTTCTTGTAGGTTTTTTTTTAGTTGCTGTATACGTATTTAGATGATTCTTTATTGAGTTTTGCTCAATATCCTGCAAAAGGAGGTCTAGAATAAAAAAAATATCTTTGAATGTACCTATAAAATAATTTCTTTTCTTCCAAACCATCATGAAAAATTAAGTAAGAGTATCTAGAGAGAAGAAAAGGTATTCGATCAGATTTTAAGTATAATTTGTGGATTCGAACATGATGCAATTCTTTACTACCAACTTTCTAAAGTTTGAATAAAGACTACAACAAACTCAAGGCACATCAACATCTTTGGAAGCTAAGTTGGTTCCATTTTGTGAGTGCTTTTTGAGACGTACGCCATTTGCAACATTGTTCTCGCCAATAACATAATGGCAGATGGAAAGATCTGTTGTCATATTTACACATATTTTACACATATTTTTGACGGGATAACGTCTTATAAATGGATTAACGCCGGCTGCACGCACGGAAAAGTGTCCCGTTCCGTATTTGCACATGCGAGAGCGCTGAACTAGCGATAGAGAGGCGCGATCGGCCCAAGCGTTCGGCTTGTGACGCATCTCTTTTCTTCCGTTATCACGTAAAATAATCGTCCGTAAACCGACACGTAGATACAGCCATTTTTTTTTGTTAATCAAACTAATGAAAGCTACTTAGCTTGTAATATTTTTATTGCTCTACAAATAATATTAAGTGTCTACTCTGTAAACTCCATTTTTGTGCACAAAGGAAACCGCGGCCCGGCGCGACGCGTGTGCTGCGACCTTTATTGTGTTGTTTTAAATAAGGTGCACTGGTTGTTGTGGTTTGTGGAAAAGCTGGAAAAAGCAACGTGATCTTGCCTTCGGTATTTTAATTAGAATTGAAGGTTCATTTGATAAATGCAACTTTTTATTTTTTACAAATGTAAATAGTTACACATTAGTTCATAACATTTACACATATTTATTTTATTAAGCAGCTTTACATAAGACGTATTAAATTTGGTGGTATTTTGTTTAAAATACGTATATGTGGGGGAAAAGTGTACAAAAAGAGTGAACAATGTGAAACATTCACGTTGTTCCTTTGTATACTCTGATTTTTGGTTTTTTCATGAGATAAATAATTTTACAATATTTTTTGGTGTTGTTATGAAGGAATGTGCATTTTAATCTCAGTAAATGGTCATTTTGTAATTCTAAGTGTTTTTTTTTTAATTTTTTTATTTCTAAAACACGAAATAATTAAATTATAATGCAACCCAAAAATCACTTAAATAAGTTAAATAAAAAATTAAAAAGTTTATAATCAACACGTGATAGCACATCATTAACTTAAGAAATCAAACACTAGTGTTGCTCAACAATACACTCGATAAGCCAAATCAAGATCATTGGAATACGTACAAGGCCAGGGGGAATAAAGTAAAAGAAAGCTTTTTGAAAAACTTCCTATCTCCAAGGATTCGTTAATTCACACAAATAATGTTAATGTACTTTTGTACTTTATAAAGAATGCGGTCACTTCTAATAATAAATTGTTGTAGCTTCTGACACGATTGTGAAGAAACGAAAAAATAGAAACAAAACAGTTGTTTCAAGAACCATATTGTTTTGCGGAGGGGAAGGCGAGAGGGGTGTAAGTAAAAAGTTTCTAAGAAACTGCGCTGCAGACGCGTATAAATTAGATGGCGCAAAGGAATTGTTTTCAACATCGAGACATTGTTTCGGAACTAACTGAAATAAAGTTACACTTTTGAAGATTGTCGGCGAGATTCTACAAATTATTGTATTACAACACTAAAAAATACCCTTTCAAATAAAAAAATAATCTTTCAAATCGGTTAATAAATAAAGGAGTTGTGAGGAACAAACCTACAAAAAACAGTCGAAAAAGAGGAGATTCTTAAAATCTCCTCTTTTTTTCTAAAGTCGGTTAAAAAAGATGTGTAATGTTTACAAGGTTATGGGAGCAGATAAAACGATTTTAAATTGCAGGGGTCTTATTTATGTCCTCCCGACTGTACATCCAAATGTATGGATGAAGCAGGAAGCTTCCAATCGGTTAAATTGGAAATTCTAGGGTAAGGCCTATGTCGAGCAGTGGACTGATATGATAATGATGTAAATCCCTACATCATCTATGCATGAATTTATTTATTCCACTATACTTTTAAATCAACATATTTTTATGTGTAAGGTTGTCGTTAACATCTCAGAAATTTTTCATTGAGAACGCTGAATAGAGAATCGCATTTTTTTAAATATTTCTATTTTATGAAAAAAATAATCCGTTTGTTTTATTTATTTATTTACTGCTTTTACACTATTTTTACAGGTCATAGCCTAATACAATTGTTTCGCTATATCTAGTTAGCGATTACCGTGTCGGATCATCTTCTGAATCTAAGTGACTAGCTCCGTGGCGCAGCGGTCAACACGCCAGCCTGCGACACGGAGTGACCGGGTTCGATCCCCGGCCAGGTCAAGATGGAAAATTATCTTTTTCAGATTGGCCTGGGTCTTGGATGTGTATCTATATATGTATTTGTTATAAAATATAGTATCGTTGAGTTAGTATCCCATAACACAAGTCTCCAACTTACTTTGGGGCTAGCTCAATCTGTGTGATTTGTCCGTATATATTTATTTATTTATATTTAAGTACTTGTTACTTTTTAGGGAAAGTGTATCCACATACACTTAAATAAAAAATATAAACACTTAATTGAGTAAATGAAACGATTATTTAGACAGGAAGATAGGGAAGGTATTATATTTCTTATCGCAGAAACTTTCAATCGGAGAGGCGAGGAGAAGAGTGCTTGTAGCATAAGCGTAGTAGCAGTGCTACGACGTTCTACGAGTGTCAAGCGGCCGGTCGGCACTACAGACTTTGGAATGTTATTTTATAGCATGATAAAACTAAGAAAATAACACGGTTTTCACGAACTCCAGGGCTCATGGTCATAATACTTAGTAGCTGCGTAACAGGCTAAGATAAGTAAAACATATTAGCTTGGATATAAAATATTGCAGAAGTATATATAATATATAAACTATAACCAACTCACACACATTGCGCTAGCCCCAAAGTAAGTTCGAGACTTGCGTTATGGGATACTAACTCAACGATACTATATTTTATAACAAATACATATATAGATAAAAATCCAAGACCTAAGCCAATCTGAAAGAGGTAATTTTTCATCTTGACCTGACCGGGGATCGAACCCGGGAACTTGGACGTTGGAGCCTGACATGATGACCACTAGACCACAGACTCGTCGGCCATCAGAGGGCATGTAGCGTCATGGGCAACCTACACAATAACAAGAACATATATCATAGCTTGCAATGCACCTTAAACCACCCCTAGTTAAGCTTTACAGACTCACATGACAATGCAAATGCAATGAATCATCCCCATTGTCTTTGTTACCCCAAGTGACGTCGTTTATCCGTCGTGTCCGTCAACCCCCGTAATCCAGGGTTACTTTCCAGGTGTTTGGATATGGCATATCTGTTTTGAGAAATGGTCTATAAGACGATATTGTCTTAAGACATGTCGGGCTAAATTATACTTAATTCAAGCGACTAGCGAACAAGACATGTAAACAAAAGGTTCAGAGTTCGATTCTTGCGCGGCCAAACTTAGATCCTAGAGATAGCTATACAATTTAGACCACTTCTTACTAGTCTGAAACATATATTGTGAATAAGCCAACACACTAGTGGATTATTAAGAGACCATGTTGCATCTCCTCTTGTGCCCTTTGTGCCCCACTAGCTGCAGCAAAGATGATCTACACTCTGCAGCCGAGAGTGGTGTCAGAGTTGCCATACTGGAGGGGCAAATTAATCCTTGAGCCATCAACACGAAAAGAAGTGGATTATTCAGTAATGTGTAAAATGAAAGACATAGCAAACCAATTCATAATTTCCTAGAAAATATTCATTGTTTCTGTGTAGAAAACAGTATTTTTTAGCACAAAGTCACACTGATAACAGCTTAGTTTTTTAATATAAATATAACAAAGAATGTCACTGAGATCTAGATGTCTTTGTTATGATTATGATGTCGATCCCTGTTTTAGACATATATTATTATTTAATGCGACGAGAACATTGTTTGTCATACATAATTTGCTAATCTTTATTAATGTAATATTGATAGAGTAGTGAGTAGAGCGATGACACGACACTCAGCGGCACTCAGGCGATTACTTTCAGCGCACATTAATATTACTGAGAGCACATTACGCTGATGCAGGGAGAACGCTCAGTTTGAACGAGACCAAACTACGTACATAGTAGTACTTCAGGGATTAGCGACGAAAAAGGGAAAATTTTAAATGGAATACCACGTTATGACGCAATGCTCAGTGTAAAAAGGATTTCAACTAGAGATTTAAATCTTTATACTTATTTTTAATAATTTTCAAGAACGACTTTACAATACTTAGAGACAGAAAATAACGGCTTAATGCTTTTTACTAAATAGCATCCACGGTGTTTGTGTTTGAGCATAAACGTGAGTTTTTGTTTGTTACGCTTTCACACCTTAACTACTGGACTGATAAATAAATAAATATATATAAACGGACAAATTACACAGATTGAGCTAGCCCCAAAGTAAGTTCGAGACTTGTGTTATGGGATACTAACTCAACAATATTATATTTTATTACAAATACATATATAGATAAACATCCAAGACCCAGGCCAATATGAAAAAGATCATTTTCCATCTTGACCTGACCGAGGATAGAACCCGGGCACCCTCGTATCGCAGGCTGCCATGTTAACCACTGCGCCACGGAGCTGTCAATTTCATCATTATAACATTTAGCATATGCGTTCTCTTGTATACGGTGAAGGACATAGGCTGCCTTTACGGAAAAAAGTACTGTTTCCAACACAATTAACGCAAGCAAAGCCGTGGGCGGAATTTATCACCCATGGGATTGTGCTCTTTTTTGGCATACCTTTCGTATGCACTTCCCCCAGCCTCAAACTCGCTCTTTCTCAAATTTCATCTATATTGGTAAAGCGGTTGAAGTATGATTAATTACAGGCAAACAGAGTGAATACGAGTATGGATTTTAGTAATTCCTTTCTTAAATAAAAAGTGCGCAATGACCTAGAATATTATTTTTATTATATTTTTTTCACATACAAACCAGCTCCCCAAAATTGTTATGAAAAATGCCGAAAGCTCACACGAATCGCTTTTCCATTGAAATTCCACAAACAATATTCAAAACAACCGTATGTTGGAAACAAAGAGTATTAAGCCCTAAGGTTTAAAAATAAACTCTATTCCAACACAACAAGGCCGATTTAAAAGTCAGTTGTTTCGATGGACATGTCGCTGGTTGTACCTACTAGCACACACACATAAATTTTACAAATATAATCCTCTGTCGACCGTGGGATCGTGATTCGTTAAAATAAAATGCATAAAAAGTATGTACGGAATGGCAACTATTGACTGAAAACTGTTTTTTGAACATGTTCACGTACAGCCATTTGAAAGTAATGTCAGATTTTTTTTCGTAACAATTTTTGTGTAAAAATACTCTGTACTCCGAATGAGCGTTTTACATTACGTCTTGCATAATCAAAAAATAAATTGCATAAATCATAAATAAAGAAATCAGCTTTTATTTTATGGTACGATGATAATCTAAGATGTTTAAAAACGCCAGGATTGCACTACTTTTCATTGCTACAAGGCGATGCGGCTAACAACCCATCAATATTTTGATTCCGTTTTCCATCTACGCGCCCTCCAACATGCTAAATGTGGCCATAAGGTTTTAAAGACCTAAACCCTGTCTACCCCGCAAGGATCGCAAAAAGATGCGATACTATGTATGTATGTGTACAAATAAACGCAAACCGACTTGCTTGCATTGCCTTGGAAAATAAATTAAAAAGGTAGAATTAATGTAACTCAAAGGTGGTAAATTTTTGTTTTTCAAATCAAAAGATAGTTTTGTAAATGTATCAGAAATCAAACTTCAATTTTTTTAGAATCGTCTTAAAAATCATCATCTTCAGATTTCCACAAGCCATTGTTGGGTATAAGCTTCCCTTTTTCTGAGCTATCCTTCTCAATGCCTAGCCGTCGCAATGAAGTAGCTATCAGAATTTCTTAAAATACAGCCAATGTTGCTTATATATTGCTTGCTAAACCAGACAGACAACCAACAGAGATGCGTAAGACCGGTAATTCTTTATGATTCGGAGTGTTGGCCCACCAAAATATGGGATGAAAGAAGACTGCATGTTGCGGAAATGAGAATGTTACGATGGATGTGTAGAGTGACGCGAAAGGATAAAATAAGGAATGAGTATGTAAGAGGAAGTATGAAAATGGCACCTGTGACAGAAAAATTAAAGAGCAATAGGTTGAGCTGGTTTGGACATGTCATGCGGAGGGAAGAGAATCATGTGACTAAGAGGGTTTTAGGTATGCAAATTGAGGGACGTCGAAGTAGGGGAAGACCGAAAAAACGCTGGATTGAGTGCGTCAAAGAGGATATGGATAAGAAGGGCGTAACAGAGGGTTTGACGAGCGACAGAGCAAAATGGAAGAGGTTGACGTGCTGTGCCGACCCCACATAATAGTGGGAGAAGGATAAAGAGGAAGAAGAATAAACATTGTTCTTTTCTAACCTATTTTGTCCCACTGCTGGGTAAAGTTCTACCCCAATGCTTACCATACTTCTCTATTTTACGCTACATCTGACCATTAGTTTACCACGCTTCCAGTTACCATCCTCAGTTGGTAACTAACCACCATCACTTGGTAACTAAAGTGGCAGAAAAAACATAATTACCCTAAAATAATAAGTTTGTTGTATAAAATAATCATTACTTTGTAAATTGTGGTCAAAAACGGAAAATAAAGCGTTTTACGAGCTACCTTGGGACAAATTTAATTTTATGGGTCGCTCACTTTTATGGGAGAACCTCTAAACGCTCTTACATGATCAAATTCTGGAAGAACTTTAATATCTTCATTCATGAAAACCGTAACATACAATGTAGCAGTTTATACGACTTACTCAATGAAGAAATTTTAAACTATGGAACGTAACTATTGTTACGTTACGTTCCATAGTTTAAAGTTTCTTGTGTTACGTTCCATAGTTTAAAGTTTCTTGTGTTACGTTCCATAGTTAAAAGTTTCTTGTGTTACGTTCCATAGTTTAAAGTTTCTTGTGTTACGTTCCATAGTTTAAAGTTTCTTGTGTTACGTTCCATAGTTTAAAGTTTCTTGTGTTACGTTCCATAGTTTAAAGTTTCTTGTGTTACGTTCTATAGTTTAAAGTTTCTTGTGTTACGTTCCATAGTTTAAAGTTTCTTGTGTTACGTTCCATAGTTTAAAGTTTCTTGTGTTACGTTCTATAGTTTAAAGTTTCTTGTGTTACGTTCCATAGTTTAAAGTTTCTTGTGTTACGTTCCATAGTTTAAAGTTTCTTGTGTTACGTTCCATAGTTTAAAGTTTCTTCTCGTGGGTACACACGGTATAAATGTGTAATTGTACAAACAGAACGTTAACTAAGAGCTTATACGATTAGAATAACCGGAGTATTTAATTCAACCGTACGGCAAATAAGTTTATTAACACTTTCGCTGACACTGCCCGCCTGTAGACGTAATTCTATTGTTATTTCTTTTGTGTCTGATTCAGTGTCAGCGAAAGTGTTAAACTCATTATACAATCATGGTTTTACTTAAGTTTATCCGTCGGATACGCCGTCTAGTTTTGGTCTGTTACGAAATCGTGTCATCACCTCTTAACCTCACCCTGATGATGGTCTTCGTAACAGACCGACACTACTTGGTGAAATCGACGACGTAAGCGTGAGTAAAGCCATGGTTCTATAATGAAATTGCCTCGCGTAAATTTTAATATTTATATGTCTCAAACCCTATTTGGTTTACCACAAAACGCTAATGCAAACAAACGGTTTGCTGGCAAGGGCGGTGGACGATGGTCAGAGAAAGATGAACCTGTTACAAAGCGAGAAGCCTTTATATTTTTTTTCAACTGACTTCAGGAATGGAAGAGTTTTTTATGTATATTTGACGGCAAACGAGCAGCCGATCCACCTGATGGAAAGTGGTCACCGTCGTCCATGGACATCTGCAACACAAGAGGAGTTGTTGATGCATTGCTGACTCTTAAGATACCTGTAAATACGCCTTTTGAAGGGCCCCAAGTCATAGCACACAGGGAAAACCTCGGGAGAGAGCCCATTATTAAATTTAAGGATTTATTTATCGAAGGGAAACAAACAACATTATTAAATCTTGTTTGTTTCCCTACGATAAATAAATCCTGCTGTAAGAAGGAAACAGCCACGTGACGCTCTGATATTTTGGAGACCCAAGAGTCAAGGATGTGGGGATGGACTTTACTCCTGTGGCGAGCGGTGCGGTGGTAGAAAGGTGACGGTGGCATCAATTCAAAAAGTTTGAGGATTTTTCCTCATACATACTAGTAACTCCCTAATTTTGGCCCCATTTAAATTTAATTAAATCGGTGCAGTAGTTCAGTCGTTATCGGTTTTTTATTTTCTTATGTAGTAAGTAGGTCTTTAGTCGCCGATTAGCCAAGTTTATTAATGCAAATGTCGTTGATTACTATGGCGGCGTCCCATTATAATCAATGCGGTGTACCAGGGTGTGGCGACAATTGTAAATTTCGTTACGAGTAATTGGGTCGGCCCCGGAACAAGGCGTGGCTGAAACGAAGATTTATCTCCTGCGCCGCTAGTCAGTTCATATTTATGTCCAACATATGTATATAATGATGATTATAAGGACTACTCGCATATCAAATCCGCCATGTTTTGACCCCTGTCGGGGACCTCTTAATATAGATAGTTTTAATGAAGTTATACACATATTTATGTAACCAAATAGCATGTAACTATTCTAAATATAGATTGCGTCAATTTTAATTTTATGGGTCGCTCACTTTAATCGTGAAACCTTTTGAAATCTCATTAAATACGTTGGAAGTAGAGATCTTTGTAATTCACAAATGAATAAATTTGGTACAGGTTTTTAAAAAAACAATAAGTAAATAACAAGCAATTTATGGCAGCTGCGCTCACTAGCATACCAGATCACCATCAGCCGCAAGAAGTCTACTGCTGGACTAAGGCCTCCTCCAAGGATTTCCAATACTACCGGTCCTTTTAACCGGACTACATACAGCGCCTTTTATGACCTTGGTCTGGTCATACGACCACCTGGTGGGTGGGGGTCCAATGCTGCGTTTGCCGGTACATGATCACCATTTGAGAACCTTTTCGCCTAATCGGCCATCAGTCTACGCGCCGCCTCTGCCACTTTAGCTAATCCACTGAGCAGCTATCTTAGTGACCTTTATCGTATCACGCGTGCGCATAGTGGAAGCAGGAATGAAGTACAATGCCTGCTTGCTAAGCCATATAAATAAAAGCCTTTGATTATGCAGATGTTGGCAGTCGACGACAAATCGCCAATTCGCGTGTGGTCCACGCCTCTGTAAATTACGCGCCTGAATTAGGAACCAGCCTTGCCGCGCTTTGGCAACGGTTTCTGACCCACCTTGACCTGGTTAAGGAGTCATTTGCAGCCAAGCAGTTATGTTTACGTAGGTATGTCAAGGTGTGAAAGGTGAGGCGATACAAATATTCGGTTCGTCTATATCATCTTAAAATCGAAAATATGTGATAGAAATTCTCTACAGGTAGGATTCGAACCAACAACCTTCGACATCTGGCCTGTCGACGCTCTCAACCACTGAGCTGCCGTAGCTTCGAGTCACCGCGGCGAATTTTTTCATCACATATAATAGGTACACGCATTTGAAGCATGCGTAATTTCCATTACTTCCCACTATTTAGAAGTGTGGTATCCATTGAATTAGAAAAACTATGGAAGCGTAACTCTCATACAACTATCGATTCATTAGCAGTCCCATTTACGCAAACAAACTTAACTCAAATCACAACGAAAAACTTACGCACTCATAGACGAAAATAGTTTGCGATTGGCCGCGTCAAGGTCATGGGGCGGTGCCAACATTTCTAATCTACGCTATGGTGTCAACATAGCGAAGGTAGGTAAACATCGCTCGCGACAGCAGCTCGCCTCGCTCGCTAAGATAAGTTACTCCAGTGTCACTTTTCCGTCTTTCCTTGCGTTTTCTGCACCAATTTACTACACAAGAAGTCATTTTTATCTTAATTCGTTAAGATTTCGTGAACAGATATACTTTTTAAGCCCAGCTCGCTTTGATATACTTTGCGAGGTGTCAGTTTTTGAGCGCAATGCTGCTTCCATAGTTTACTAATTCAGTGGTGGTATCCAACTTAATTCATACGGCCAGATGTCGAAGGTTGATACCTTATCTTATCATCTTAATATCGAAAATATGTGGTGAAAAATTAGTAACGACAACCTTCGACATCTGGCCCGTCGGCAAGGATTATAGCAAGTGGAGGTTCTTAGCTTAGAAGGGAAAGAGGCGTGATAATATGTAAGTATGTATGTGACATACTTTTATCTACCGAAGTCCGGAGTGTAAAAAATTCAAGTCAGAAAGAGGTTCTGCATAGTAAGCTGAACATTTGCCCCACACATTATGACTAATACGTTAACTTTGATATCAGCTTGTTACAAGTTTAAAAAAAAAAACTAGAAATCTCCAAATTTGTCTGTGCTGCTAGAAAAATAATTGTCTCTCTCCCGAGACCCTGAGATAGTCACACTCCGTAAGGAATGTTTCCCAGGTGTACACATTCGTTACAATATCTCATACGTCCAAACCTGTTGAGGCATCTAGAAAATATGGTGCAACACCAAATAACTTTATTGAGCAATATTTTATATACGTTTATCCTCAAATTTTATCGAAAAGCAAATTAATTGTAGCATCATACCAAACTATTGCGAAAATTAAACACGTTTCAGGCAGCGTCTGTTCAACGAAATCACGCGAGTTCTGTCGGACTTGTTAGTGAGGAAATAACATCCGGCAGTTGTTACTGCTGTGATGCGATTTCAAACTCTCAAATGTAGTTTCAGCGGAGTTCCAGCGGAAACATGTTTATAATTTAACGAGGTAGTATTCTGATATACTCATATTTTATTTATTTCGCCATGCATGCATTTACCTACTTTATGACGCAATTTTACTATCGCGCCACGCGCCTTGGAAACAGGCATCATGTTCACGAAGTCTTCTGAAGGAACCCCAAGGACCGGTTTCCTATTTAAAAGGCCGGCAGTTTACCAATTCTTATGTTGCAGTTGTCCATGGATATCGATGAAACTTACCATCAGGTGTTTCATATGTTGGCTAGCTCCGTGGCGCAGCGGTCAACACGCCAGACTGCGACACGGAGTGCCCGGGTTCGATCCCCGGCCAGGTTAAGATGGAAAATGATCTTTTTCAGATTGGCCTGGGTCTTGGATGTTTATCTATATATGTATTTGTTATAAAATATAGTATCGTTGAGTTAGTATCCCATAACACAAGTGTCGAACTTACTTTGGGGCTAGCTCAATCTGTGTGATTTGTCCGTATATATTTATTTATATTTATATTTATATGCTTGGTGTGCCAAGCCAAGTGCGAGTCGGACTCGCGCACGAAGTGTGTTTGTATGGAAGCCCCCCTTTAATATTATTTTTTATATTTAATTATTTATTTTTAAGTGCATAAATAATTAAATATTCTGTGAATATTTCAAGCGTCTACCTGTTGCCGTTATCAAAATCGAGCAAAAACAAGCAAAACAACTCACGTTTATTGTATGGGAGCCCCCTTAAATATTTATTTTATTCTATTTGTTAGTTGTTGTACCGGCAACAGAAATACATCATCTGTGAAAATTTTAACTGTCTAACTATCACGGTTCATGAGATACAGCCTGGTGACAGACGGACAGACAGACGGACAGCGGGGCGATATAAATAGGGTCCCGTTTTTACCCTTTGGGTACGGAACCCTAAAAAACAATAGCATCCAACAGAAGGTCGATCGGCATGACTGGATTCCCTCGCGTGTACTATGCGTGTGCATGTAATCTAAGTAGATTGGGGACCAAAAGTGACAAAAATATGCCAAACTCCACACTACTTTGGAGAGCACGTTAACCCGTCGGGCAATTTCGATAACAATTGTTTAACAATGGACCGCCCAATTGGGCATCTTCGTCGTTGACTGGTTATGTCGTCTCAAAAGGATTAAACAAATTAAAATAATTTACCATTATTCAACGACATTTTTCGCATACAGAATACCAAGTTTGTATAAATGAGAAATAAATTACGTTTACAAACTTTACAACATAAAATATTTTAGCTTAAATTAATTTACGTACTCTGTGCTTCGATTAAGCAACTGTTGAAAACAACTATTCGTTTACTGGCTTAATCACAAAATGAGCTACGGAGCATTAATTAAAACATGCTTGTTTAAGTATTAATTAGCGATTAAGACAGTAGTATTTTTTTTTTCTATGTAACTGTTCTAAAACTTCTTAGAAATGGTAAACGGTAGTAATTTTCTGACTGTATCATTTTGGATGCGGTACTACAGAGGATATTAATATTGAATAATTAATTATGTACAGGATTGCATCCACAGAGTTTTGGAATAAGTCATTATAAAAACATAATGGCCACTAATTGTACCATCAAAATGACGATATTAAAAAAGGTGATTCTTTATTTGAATATTTTCTTTGCGACACGAATCTCCCGCTGAATTGCATGTAATTATTGTATTTTTTTTGCGATAATAAATTTAAATTAGTATTTGCCACTATACTGGGTTTTATTTTTTGTTGCGAATCATAGTACTAGCAGAGGCTGCCTTAACTTGGACACATTGCGGACAACGCGTAGCCTGCTTAGCGGTATTATTTTTTCATTTATTTGGCTGGAATTTTAGTCACTTAGCCTGAAATATATATATATTTTATTTTGATATACAATTATAATATTGATATATTAATATGTCGCCCCGTCTACTGCCTGTGCGGGTTGTCGGTCTACTATTACGACACCAAAATTTATGAAATGTTGCAACTGTGGTTCGAAATTTGATCTTGAGTGTGCAAATGTGCCCACTAGGCGATTTAATCTTATGACCTCTGAAATGAAACAGAGCTGGAAATGTCCCGAGTGTCGTAGCACTGAACCCAAAAAAGATAATAATAACACTCCAGTTCGATCTGCCGTTCAACAGCAAGAGACGGAAAACGTAACTTTGCGTAACGTCGACAGACCTATTCACCGCAAATCATCCGATGATTAACCGACCCTAGAAAACATTTCAATTGGTGATATTCGTGTTATTATTCAAGAGGAAATGTGCAAGGCGCTCAAATCAACACTTAAAGACGCTATCAAAGAAGCCGTATCTATCGAATTTAAAAGCCTGAAAGAAAAAGTATGCTCGATTGAAAGCTCGTTGACATTTTTCAATACCCAGTATGAGCAACTAAAGGAGAGCTTGGATCAAAAGACTGACAATATCAACCAACTTGAGAAAAAAAATGAATCACTCAACATTACAGTGAAAGATCTTTCACACAGGCTCAGCGAAATGGAGCAACAAATGCGTTCAAATAATGTTGAGATAAATGGCATACCGGAACATTCAAGTGAGAACCTGTCGACTGCCTTGGCACAACTTGCTAAGACAGTGGACTACCCATTGGACTCAAGTGATGTAGTTCTGATCACACGTGTTGCCAAATTACATAAAGACGATAAGACCCGTCCACGTGCTGTCATCGCCAAATTAAGGAGCCGAGCAATCAGGGATAATTTTTTCAGGGATAATTTTTTTCTCTGTGAAATAGTAAAATCTATTTCACAGAGAAAAAAATTCATAACGCATTACAAAAACTAAATCCATCAAAAGGAGCCGGACCAGATGGATTACCTCCGGCATTTATTAAAAGATGTGCAGCAGAGCTCACGTATCCTCTGTTTCTAATATTTAATCGTTCCATTGCATCAGGCATCTTTCCGTCCATATGGAAGGAAGCGAGGGTCATTCCAATTTTCAAAAAAGGTGATATAGATAACGTTAAAAATTATCGACCCATTTGTATACTAAGCGTGTTTTCTAAATTGTTCGAATCTTTAGTGTGTGAAGTCTTTACTGGACACATAATGCCATTATTAAATAAAAAGCAACATGGATTTGTTCGTGGGAAATCTGTTTGTACAAATTTGGTTACATATGTAACGAAACTAATTGATAATGTCGACAAAAGGACACAGATAGACGCTGTTTACACAGATTTTAGCAGTGCTTTTGATAAAATTAGTCATGATCACTTATTGCAGAAACTACTAACATTCGGGGTATGCGGATCATTGCATCGCTGGTTTGATTCATACTTGCGATCTAGATTGCTTACTGTAGTAACAAATGGTTACTCATCAAAACCATATGTGGCTAAATCTGGCGTACCCCAGGGTTCACATCTGGGACCTATTCTGTTTCTTGTTTTTATAAATGATATCGCAAAATGCATTAAACACAGTAACTTCTCCTTATTTGCTGATGATATGAAAATATTTAAAGCCATAAATACAATTGCTGATGCGAAAATGCTACAAGCAGACTTGAATCGTGTAAGCATATGGTGTAATGAAAACCACATGATTATTAACCCACGTAAATGTGCCACCATCAAATTTACTCGTAATAAAAATAAATGTTACTCTGCATATAAAATAAATGGCATCGATATAGAGGAAGTGAATCAGATTAGAGACCTGGGTGTAATTCTGGACAGTAGGTTAAGTTTCATCCCTCATTATGAAACTATGATATCAAAATCATTTCAAATGCTTGGTTTTATAAAACGCAATACTGCTAACTTCAGAAATACTAAGACCCTAGTAACATTATTCAATGCATTGGTCAGAAGCCACCTCGAATTCGCAAGCGTAATTTGGAACCCATGTTATAAAAAACACGAGGATGGTATTGAACGTGTCCAAAAAGCTTTTACACGACACCTAGCTTATAAAACGTCAAATTTTAGTTATAGAACAGAATATAATGAGCGCTTAACTAAATTTAATTTAATTTCCCTTACTGATCGTCGCGAGCTAATTGACTCTCTATTCCTCCATAAACTAGTTCATGGTGCAGTTGAGTGCGAGGACATTCTTAAGAATGTTAATATTACCGTTCCGAGGCGAAACTCTCGAAGGAAGCTAGTAAATACGTTCGTCGTCCCTCGTGCACAGACAAACCTTGGTAGAAATGCACCTTTACCAAGAATGATCTCTACTTATAACAGACTAAACGGGAAATGTGACGATCTAGATATTTACCATGACTCTCTTCCAAATTTCAAAAGTAAAATTCAGTCATCGTATGCACATGTAAGTACTCGTAACTAAATTATTTTGTATAATATTTGTTGTCTAGTTAATTTATCACATTCAATTATAATGTTTGATAACTTTGTTTCATAAGTAGTCTTCGTTTAAACTTATTGATATTTTTTACCAAAGTTGTGTCCACCTATAATTGGGTTGCATGCTAGCATATTCTTTAAAATGTTATTTATAAGCTTTGTTCATGTAACCTGTTGGTGAACCTAATAAACAAAATAAAATAAAAAAAATAGTAATTCGAACAATTATGTCTTATCTTACTAACTATATGACTAAGCATTATTTTAAGTAGCTTGATCGTAAAGTTTGCTTTTTTCCTTTTAAAATGCCAATCTAGATTTATAACAACGACAGTGGTCTATAGCCCGCCATTATACATTAACTGCAAATCGGCGGCGCCACTGTCACTGACAGCAAATTAAACTCACGTTGCAGCCAAACTACTGGCTTTGTAACGTTTCACGGAAACATATTGGAGTTAAATTGGTAGCTTTGTGTTACCTGACACTCAGAATTAATTAATAATATGATAATGCTGTTATCACGCACTTATATGTGATATTGTGGTAGACGGAGGGCCTAGAATTACATAAGCTGCTCAAGATATTGTATTAACACAGGTTACCTAGAATTATGGATATTACAGGAAAAATAGGAATCAATGTTTATTTTTTTCCTTATTTTGTAGTTTTATTAAAAAAATTCAATTGGAATTTTATATACATAAGCTGAATTATTAACATCATATACTACATACATACATACATACATACCATCACGCCTGTTTCCCATGGGGGTAGGCAGAGACTAGGGACCTCCACTTGCTACGATCTTTACAAACCTCTCTCGCTTCGTCTACATCCATCACTCTCTTCATGCATGCTCGTCGGTTTCGGGTACTCCTAACTTGCCCTTTGGCCAGAACGTCAGTAATCTGGTCACGGTATGTGCGTCGAGGCCGGCCCTGACCAACTCTTCCAGTCACATCTGAAGTATAAAACTTCTTTGTAAGTCTTCTTTCATCCATCCTTTCTACATGTCCAAACCACCTTAACATTCCTTTTTCAATTTTTGTCACTACATCCTCTTTCACTCCACATCGCTTTCGCACTACGTCTTTTTTCACCCGATCTCTCAAATTTACACCACACATACTCCTAAGCGCACGCATTTCTACCGCATTTATTCTACTTTCATGCTTTTTCTGCCAAACCCAACTTTCACTTCCATACATAAGTGTGGGCAACAACACTCCCTGATGGACAGCAAGACGTGCCTTGTTGGACACCTTCCTACTGTTCATAAATGAATGCAATGCTCCATTCACTCGATTACCAGCAGCCACTCTTCTTTCTATATCCCTTTCGTGCCTTCCATCTCTCGTAAACACACATCCTAAATAAACAAACTCTTTCACTTGTTCCACTCTTTCTCCATCTATAACAATATTACATTCTGTAAAACTTTCATCCCTTTCAAAAACTATCACTTTCGTCTTACTCACATTTATTTTCATACCCTTTCTTTTAAATGCATCATTCATACATGTTACCATCCTCTGTAAATCCTCCTCAGACGATGCAAGTATTACCTGGTCATCGGCATAGAGGAGGCATTTGATAAGTAACTCTTTCATTCTTAAACCACATTCATTTTCTTTCAAATCTTTCAAGCAACTGTCCATAAATAAATTGAACAGCCATGGCGAAGCTACACATCCCTGTCTGACACCTTTGTCAATGTCAAACCAGTCTGTGTAGTCCGCGTTAATTCTTACACAGGCACTGGAATCCTTATAAAGAGATTTCAGCGCCTGGATAAGACAGCTGTTCAACCCATATGCAGACAGCGTCGACCACAATTCTTTCCTTATCACTCTGTCATAGGCCTTTTCCAAATCCACGAATACGCAGTACACTTTTTGACCTTTGGCCAAAAATTTCTCCAAAATGCATCGCATGGAAAAGACCTGATCTGTACATCCCATTCCCTTTCTGAATCCCGCTTGCACATCCCATATCTTATCATCCGTATCTTTCATCACCCTTTCAATCAATATCTTTGCATACATCATCATATACTACAAAGCAAAAACACTGACATTTTAGTAGATCTCCGAGTCCAAAGCGCATGCAACTGAGGATGAAAGCGGACACACGCCATGATATAAAGTAAATCAAGTTGTTCCGAATAAGAACACTATTGCCTATGTCACTCGGGGTGGTGTACCATTCTAACGTTACCCCATACGTCCAAATCCGTTGATACATTTAAAAGTTATGGTGGACTAATTAAAACTCACATACTTACATACATACATGAACTCAAAAAACAATGCACTCCGTTTTTGGCAGTTGTGTTAACAAATACTGAATCGTAGTTTATTGCCCGTCTCACTCTCATTTTATTTATTACTTTTAAGCTGATTTCTAGTTACCAAAAGCTACGTACCTAGTTAAATAGAAAACAGGCGTAATCTCCGATCGGGTCATAAAGCCGAGTCGAGTCGGCGGGACCCGGGGACCGCATTGGACCCGCAAAGCCGCGGTTACGACCCTGCAGCCTTCCCATATCTTGTTATTTTGCTTTACGAGCCGAGCCAGGGGAAAAGATAATACGCACCTATGATGAACTAACTTCGTGGTGCCTCTCGTAACATAGATCCCTCAGAAACACACTATTTCCGAGATAAACCAAGATACCTTCAATCATTTACCAAATCCAACAAATTCCTATCCTTTACCTATTCACAAGAAGCCAAAGAAACTGTTCTCAGCATCCCGCCTGCCAAGCATGGGGAGTATGGTAATATCCTCCCATGGAACGAATAAACCTTGGGAGAGGTATTTTTCTAGCCGTGGACCTTTTTACGGCAGAATTGTCTTTGGCTTTTATTTCTTTTAAAACCTATATAAATTACCTACATAATTTAGTATTGATAGATGAAAATTGGAAATACAAGCTAAACAAAGCTTATAAAGCGTGGAGAGTAGAGTAGTAAAGTCAAGTCCTCTGGCTGCTCTGGCCAAGTTTGGCCCTAGTAGTACAGAGAGGGTCGTGCTACTGTAGTGGAGACTAAAAAGGACCTAAAGATGATGAAAATGGCCTATTTTATACTACGCGCGTTTCTCTCCAGCGTAGTAGTATTGAAAATGATGACGATATCAATTACTATCGTTTGCAAGGAAAACATGGACCTGTTCAATATTTATTCTCTGAGCATCATTTACCAAAGGGAAAGCAATTATCCGGTCCACATACAGTATCCAAACAAATTCAAAAGATTCACTTCTCATTAAAATCGGCCTCGATCAGCAATATTTCTGCTGCGGAATTTGCATTTTAATTATGTCGGACTATCCGCTGCAATATTTGTCTGTTTGTACATGCGAAACGCTCAAACGTAAATTTCTGTTTTATTTTGCTCACAATTAAAATTTGTTTCGTTTCGTTAGCATCTATATTATTGGACAACTTCAGCCCTATGGCAATACTGTAACTTGTTTAAAAGAATCTATAAATATTGATAAATAAATCATTATATTCTGACATATTATGTACATACAGTAATAGATATACAAACACCAAACAAGAAAAATAATTCTATATCTCTGTAAGAGATCCATATGTAAAAAGAAGTAATGAAAAAATACTAAAATACAAGATGTATTTTCCTGGTTTGGGAGAAAAGAAAAAACGTAGAATGTGCCAGCTGCTTCTCTTCCCACGCAGACCGGTTTCCGAGAAGCCGGTCAAGGGAATGGGCGAAATCTAAAGGATCATGACAATAGGCGATGCGGCTAGCAACCCATCACTGTTTTGATTCCGTTTTCCACCTTTACACCCATCAACACGCTAAACGTGGCCTTTCGGTTTTACGGGCCCTGTCTACCCCGTATGGGATAAAGACGTGAATGTTTGTATGTACCAAAATACATAGTAATACAAAAGATGAGATAAACAAGGTTTTTTAAACAAAACACGACTGCCTTAAAAATTGGTTGTCTGTAAAGTCAGTTTACGGATGATCATTTTAGTTTAGTGATATCGGTGGACGAGAGACAAGCGTCACAAGCCGGACGTTTAGGCCGATCGTGTCTCTCTTTCTCTTGTTTCACGCTCACACGGAACTTGACACGTGCGTGCAGCCGGCGTCCATCGATTTATACAACGTTATGACGTCAAAAAATTATGGTAAAGAACACACAAACATACGAATTTACTTACATATACATAAATATAGGTATATACATAAACTTTGAAAACATAACACTACTTTTTTGAGCAGTCGTTCTCAATCACAGCAGTCTAAAAATACAATACCTATTTGAATTTCTTTCTCTATAGATACTTATTTATGCAAGTGCTACAAGGAACCCAATTAGACTAGCATTCGAAACTTGAAAGAAAATAAACACTAGATATTTGTTATATTCTAATCGACAAAATTATCACGTCCAATACAAGTGAGCAAGTTGAAACGAATTTGAATAAATATCGGGCAATATGTGAAAATCGTGAATCCGCTATCGTAGTTTCCGCAGCGGACAAAATCGGATTTAGCCATTCGAGACGCGGGTTGTATGCGACTGCAATATTTTTCCATTTATTTTCATATACTGCGATCGGGTGAGATTCTGCGTTTCGTGTGGCTTTTGATAATTTTCCTGAAGTAATAGAAAATTAAATTAGAAAATTTAGAATTTAATTTTCTTCGATTCGAAATTCTTATTAAGATACCTATATGTACAGATATCGTTTTTAAAACCTCTTAGCATTTTCTCAGTACGATAACAGCCTCCGTGGTCCAGTGGTTAAGGCGTTTGCCTGTTGACCCGGGGGTCGTGGGTTCGATTCCCACCGGAAGCATACTTTGTTTAGTTGTTTCCAGTTTGGTTAAGTCATTGCAGGCTTGAATCACCTGATTGTCTGATAATAAAGATGATTCCGTGCTTCAGAAGGCACGTTAAGCCGGTGGTCCCGGCTGCCATCTGGTAGTCGTTAAAGGAACCACGTCAGAGGCCGAGAGGCGGTTCCAAAGAACTCTGACACCAGGGTGTGCATGGTCAATTGACCGTGACACCTACTCGAAATGATGATGATGAGTACGATAATTGCAAAACAAAAATAGATTTACAGAGTAATGGAGTGTTACCATTTACGGAGGTGTTCCGTGTGGAGTTTTACTTCATGTGTACAAAATCCACACTAGTTAACGCATTGCTAACTTTGTAGTAGATTTTTAAACTTTTTACTGAAAATACTTGAACTGTTTTTGTACAAGCTTTATTGTTTAATACAAGCCTTTTCAATAAATTAATTGATCAAATCAAATATCATACTCATAAGATACTTTACATATCATTTGGTGAACGTTAACATTTATTTTACAACAAAATATTGTTGACGTTAATTTACTTAAAGCTAAGTTTGGAGCCGCTTAGCGGCAACAAAGTGCACAGCGCATTTTCTCCAGACGTCAACTTACAATTTATAGTATATTTTTTAAAACTACATATATTTATATGTTGGCTGTGTATACGAACACACTGCTAAAATTATTTAATACTACCTATGTCACTCAGGATAATTAAAGTATTTAATACAGCGTGTAAAAATCACTGACACTCCCATGATGAGGTGACTCAACCTGTTCTAATGAACAACGTTTCCTGTGGGATCAATGCTGTGAACACAAAAAATAAATCCATACAAAAGTGTTCGGCCAACCCGATCATTTGTATGAAATTGTCGAAAAATATTTTGAGTTCCCAGCAATGGTCCCATAGGAAAGTTTGTTCATTTTGAGAGGCTGGGACTCCCCTTTTAAGGAATGTAGGTGGTTAATTAACACCCTGTAATTTATTTATATTTAATGTCATACTCCTAAAAAGAAATTTTTGATTGATTGTGTGTTTGTTAAAGTCAAAAATCGTTAAAGTCAATATAATAAAGTCGTTAAAGTCAAAAGTTAAATCGTTAAAGAAAAAAATGTTGTTAAAGTCAATACGATAAAGTCAAAAAAAGGATTTCACGAATTTTAAACTTTTCAATTACATGAAGCTAATGACGTAGGCTATCACACAGTTAATTACAAAAATGGTGAGTTATGATCGAAAAAATCCTCTTGTAATTTCTCTTCTCTCTTCTTTTTCGGAGTATTGAACGGGGTCGACAGAGCCGCGTGTGTCTTATGATAGATTATCAGACCCACTACCAATAAGAGCACACGCAAGGCTCTGCGTAGCCCGCAACTTCTCTCTTCGTTTGTTCCATCTTCTATCTTGTGTTCTTGGTAACATTAATGTATATTTTTTAAAACACATATATTCCTTTGCAGGAAGCAAAATAAAGAAAACAATAACGTAATAGATATCAATCCTGTATCCAATCCAAATCCAAACTGGACTGAGATTCTTTCGGCGTATTCTTCGAGTAGCAGTGGACGTCCCGATTGGCTTGTCGATTTTGCAAATATTAAAAATAATAATATGAAGTTCAAAAAGAGATACATGATATCCAAATTTGAATAAAATTCTATTTCATTTCAATCAAAAATATACACATAATATGCAACAAAATACCTCACTAAACCTCAAAAGTGGTCTGTAGAATACTCGAAATTGTTATTTACAAAAGAATAAATAAACAACATTGATAGGTCAATTAAAAACTACGTACTTTGAGCGATTTTGTACTTTCATAAAGCTTAATGAACCGAAAGTTTATTTAACTATTATTATGTATTATGTAGTTTGTAACCCAGGCCAGCGAGGAGAGTGTAGGCCAATCTCTGTCTGCTCTGGCCAAGTATGGCTCCGGTAGTACAGAGAGGGTCATGCTTCTGCAGTGAAGACTAAAAAGACCTGATGATGATGATGTAGTTTTGATTAGTTTTAAACTTGCTAAAGAAAACAAACGAACCACATATATAAAAGCACACATTCCAGTAATCTTTATCTAGAGAAAAACAAAGATTATCTTTTATCAAGTCTACAATTGAATAATCGGACGAACAAAATGACACAAAAGCTAAAAGGTCATTACGTCCGTAATGCGTTCATTTCGGCGGCGGAATTAACAACGGAAAATCGGCGCTAAGCCAAACGGCATCCGATGAGAGCCAATGAAAATGAAAGACGGGCGGGAAAGTGTTGGAAATGTTTTATAGAATGTGACCCAGTCACTCTTCGTGTAAGGATTTTTCTCCATTTATGTAATTCAGTCATATATTTTCAGTCGTATATCAATACGTTTATATTGTTTTATAATTTTTGAAGGAGCATTATTATTTTTCAAAGTTTAAACAGTTAAGTAGAGTATGTCGACTTTAAAGCCTACTTAGACAGTTACGAAAAAGGTGCGTTTGCCACGGGAAAACAATTTTCAAAATTTTAAAGATATTTTTTCAAAATTTTTTACCATAATATTTTCAAATGCATCGCGCTAAGCTTTAGGGAGAGCGTAATCCATAATTAGAAAAAATCTAGCAATATTTTTTTCAAAATTGGGAATCGACCATCGAGTTATTCCCAGATTGCAAATTCAATGCTCGGCTATGAAGTTTAACTGTTAGATTTTTCAAGTTGTCTCTTTAGCATTTATTAAAAAAATAATTACACAATCTTTTGTCCGTATATATTTATTTATTTATCTAGCAATTACAGCCGGGATGTAGATAGTGTATTTTGTTGTTGTATATGTAGCTAGTCGGAAGCACAAGAAGCTAAAACTGCGCTCGCCAATCGCCAACCCGCCTGCCAAACGTAGTGAGTATGGTAATATCCTCCCATGGGGTTCCATGGAATCCTTGAGCGAGGCCCTTGTCCAGCAGTGGACATTTTGTGGCTGAAATGGTGATGATGAATGAAGTGCTGTCACCACTTATTTCAGGAAACCCGTAGAAGCATTTGGACAATTCCAAATGCTTCTACGGGTTCAATTGTACAAAGTTCAATTTGGACGACTTTCAGTGTGGCCGGTCAGAAATAGCTCTTGATCTAGACAAAAAGAGACGGAAGACCTTCGCTCCGCAGTGGAACAATGTAGGTTCGAAAAAAGTAGTTATGTAAGTGAGTAACATCCTCGCAATATCTATTATCTAATTCGATTCGCTCGATACGGCTCGCCGGACATCTGCTACGGTGATTAACGGTCGCGGGGTACGTGTGTGGAAACATAACGTTTTGCCGGCTTTAGTGGCTGTTGTTTATGTCACGGAAGGCACAGCGCGCGCGTCGCTTAAGAACCGCTGCTTCTTTAGAAACATTGGAATTAGATGCTTATTTTTCGTAAAATAAAGTGCAAAATATTTCGACGCAACGTTCGCGCGATTGCGTCGCGCACGTATCGCGCATACAGAAAAGTATAA
The DNA here is from genome assembly GCA_947532085.1 of Elegia similella. Taxonomy (NCBI): domain Eukaryota; kingdom Metazoa; phylum Arthropoda; class Insecta; order Lepidoptera; family Pyralidae; genus Elegia; species Elegia similella. The sequence continues at coordinate 843,978 of OX383936.1, forward strand.
AATAAGAGTTTAAGTGTCATAGTTTCTAGACACAATGCTCTCAAAAAACCAATTGTTGCCGGTTACTTACCCACTAAGAAGTGAATGAGTGCTGTCATATTTGACTTCATTGCTGTTTTAAATAATTTTATGAATATATTTTGTGTATAGTATCGAACGCTTTGTATTAGAATCTTATAAGCGAAAAATATAACGACAAAAAAAATCATTTTACACAATAAAGATATTTTGTATTTATATTTGTATTTTAAAACTTCAACGTCTAAAGACAAAAACATGATAAAAAAATTATACATATAAGTAAATTAAATGTAACCAAACGTGTCACCGGCACCTTCTCCGTTGCTCCGTGGTTAACACGTGGCATCAGATTGGATTACCGGCGCGGGCAACAACTGACGCACCACGGCTGAGGTACTAAACCTCGAACAATTCATGTATGGCCTTAAGTTTTAAATCTACAATGTCTCAAGACAAATAAAAATAAAACATTAAGTGACATGTATGACATAAAAAAGAAAACAAATATTTATCAAAGTAGAATTTATACTTTAAGTAAACAAAATCAAAATCAAATTGAATATATGTTCAATTTGATTTTGATTTTGTTTACTTAAAGTATAAATTCTACTTTGATAAATATTTGTCATATTTATCAAAGTAAATATATGTCGCTCATCTGTGACAACACTTGTTTTAATACAACCTTAACATTTAAACATTACACATTTAAACACCAGAATCATTTATGAGGAACTTACCACTGAATCCATTAATTTAATGTAACCACAGGGGAGCAGAGCTACAGTGACGAGTGCCGGTGAAATTACACCGTTCACTGTCCGCGCCGTCATTTGTAATTCAATATCACGGGCGGCATGACGTCACCGTAATTGTGATTCGAGGTTGAACAAATCGGGAATTATTGAATGTTAATTTGGGTTGCATTATATATTTTTGCAAAAAAATATGATGGATTCCGTAGTTATTATCGCGGCAAACTGGGGTGACAAAATTGAAAAGATGTATTCGTAGTATATTTCAGACCGAAATATATTTAGCTATTACTTAAAACATATTAGCATTGTTAAAATGCAAAGCAATTTTATAAAATGCAAATGAAAATAAAAACCATTAGGTAAAATCGCTGGCGTTGTATTTTGAGATTCATCATTCCAGTCGTAAATGTCCACTGCTGGACAAAGGCCTCTCGCTAGGATTCTTAATTCCATGGGAGGATATTACCATACGCATACCATACTGCGCCCACCCACCCTATATATAACACCCTTCGTGGTCCAGTGGTTAAGGCCTAATGCCACCGGACCTGCAACCACCGACAGGTAGTGGAGGATCACACCGCTGATCATTTTGAGATTACGATAACAAAACTGATAGCTATACTTATGTGATGTTTACAAGGTTTTACTCCTGCCGGCCTCCGTGGTTGTACTTTAATTTTGTATTTGTCCGCGGTTTTGGAGCTCCCCAAGGAAGGATTGGTCATCAGGTAGGCGGCCGGCCGTATAAACTTACTTTGCCAAATCATATAACACCATGAATACTGTCATAATGCCGGGAAGAGATTGCTCTTGCGATAAGGCCACCTTTTGTATATCTTTTTATGCTTTATGTTTTTATTATGTTGTTTATGAATGCAATAAAATGTTTAATAAATATATATAAAAAAAAAATTGTTAGGTAATTTATAAGGTTTACATCATAGTTGTTAGAACCTCCTTTTAAGCATATATATGCCTGTACTAGGAGGCTCCGCTCTTTCATAACATATGTTTTTTACCTAATACTTTAACTAGTTAAGCTTTAATATTAAATAACTTAAGTACGCATTTTTTTTAATAATAGCAGACGCACCACATTTGAAGGGGCATACGGAAAAAAACGCTTACATGATGCTGATGAAAAGTTTTCCTCGACTAACTCAAGAAAAGCTTGTATAAAACAAAAAAACTAACATACGCTAAAATGCTTCAAAACATCGTTAGATTTAATATTCTAACCGAAGCCGAAACTGGCGCAGTATCTAGCCGAATCTAGGTCAAAAAGCTGGAATTAAGCCGCTATGCAAAGTGTTAAACATACAAGCTCGCGGAAATTAACCGTCAGTTTTTACATACCGCAATTTCCGGTACAGATTTAGCTGCGCTGTACACGTTCTGGAGTTTCTAAGCTCCTTGGAGATTGCGGATTCTTGTGCTATTTACTCTGACTATGTACTGTTAAAATAAATAAATAATAAGTAAATAAATATAAAAAGGGGCATATCACACAAATTGCCCCACAGTTAGTTGTGAACTTGTGTCGTAGGATAACTCAATGATACTATATTTTATAATAGATACTTATATAGATCATCCAAGACCCAGGTCAATTTGAAAATGATCGTTTTCCATTATGGCCTGACCGGGGATCGAACCCGGGCACTCGCGTGTCGCAGGCTGGCGTGTTAACCACTGCGCCACGGAGCTCGCCTAAAATGCCAAAACTTGCTGCCTTAATCATATCCTTTGACCTAGAACATTCGTTGAACAATGACACTTTTAGGACTACAATAACACCTCTTCAGTTCATTTCTCATCTGTTCAAAATTTTAGATTATCGGCCATGCTTGTATGGAAAGAAACAAACAATGTCTTTTTGGTATAAATAATGGTGTAACTATAGGTAAAGTACATTATTCGGTCGTCATAACCATATTAATAATAATATTATTTTTCGGACTTAGGTCTTAAATGGACTTTTGTTAACAATAAATTACAAGTGATCACCACCAACCTAATAATCTACTAATCTGTCTCATTATGCACATGCACATCTGCAGCCTATGATTGTACGTCATTAAGATTATTGCCGCTAAGCCAGTGCGCCTGCAATCCGAGATAGCTGAACAACAGTTACCATTATGGTGAGCAGTTGACCTGGTTAGGGCAGTTTCCTGATACTTAACGAAAGGTGTATAAAAAAGTACATTTCTGAATTTAAACAAAAGATAATTAAGACAATGAAAAATGCATTTGATGATATAAGCATCATATCATGAAAACGTCTATACCCTTACGATATCAATACGCTTACTTAAATATAGCTGGTAGGGCAATCTGTGGCAACTTTTGTTATACTTTGGTTATAACAAACGCTATGTTTAACACAGCTGCTGTACACAGTTCTTACATCACGTGTACAAAAAACTAATCACGTGACGTCACAATGGACAGTTTTGAACGAGTCGGAAAATGAGATTTTTTTTATCTTGATATCCCAAAGAGTTTATGATTTAACAAGGTATGATTTTCACTGATGTGCCTAGTTTGGAAGATTCAATACCACAACGAAAAATATGTAAGTTTATTGTTAAAAAATTACAGAATTAATTATCACTTTACACAAATAAATCTTATCTGATGGAGTAACCCAATTTAGTAGTAGGCAAGTGAACTTTACCAACAACTCTACCCGAGTACCGGGCGGACAGGTAGGTACTTTTTTATGTACCAATAGGCTTTTGTCCAGCAGTGAGACATAATAAGATAAACAGAAAAAACTACTAGGTAACTACATAGTATGACGCCTTATCTCTTACTGGGGTTAGACAGAATCTAATGCCATAGGACCCAAAGGCCAAGACTTAGCGTGTAAGTATAGGTTACTCTTCGCTTAATATACAAAATTTAATTTCTAAAAATCGATAAATTTACAGCATTAAACAAAAACATATAGAGTGTTATATTTATATCTGCCAAAGAAGCAGTTTTAGTAATTATTTAGTACAGCGTGTAACGGTACAGAACAGCTGTGCAATATGTAAAGTGTATTAGAAACACGCTCGTTACCGTAAAATTTAACGATACTGCGAAATTATTTTAAATTGGCGAACGACTTGCAACATTTTGCTAGTCTGGCTTTGTTGAGCTTTGTGTATTGTCTGGAATCCAAAATTGAATATTTATAATCTATACTAATATTATAAAGCTGAAGAGTTTGTTTGTTTGTTTGTATGAACGCGCTAATCTCAGGACCTACTGGATCAAATTGGAAAATTCTTTTTGTGTTGGATAGCCCATTTATTGAGGAAGGCTTTGAAACATGACACTGAGACTAATAGTAATGAAGCATCAATAAAAAATGTTTTGAAAACGGGGGAAAATTATTCATCTATACTAAGAAAAAAAGCAATTAATCATAATAACAGAAATTGCAGCGGACGTAGTCGCGGGCAACAGCTAGTTTGTAATAAGCTTAGTTTTGAGTTATCAGGATAAAAGATACATTATATTCATTTCAATATTTACGAGATGTAGATAATTTTGCAAGGTGGCCGCGGGGTCCTAAAAGCTTGTTTGTTAAGGTCCGACAAGCCACCCCTGTGGCGGAGTTTTTACGAGGGTCTGTAACAAATTATGCTAATCATTCCTGTTTAATTGCAGTCTAAATTACCTTTTTAATTCTTTTTAAACGGCTCACATCTGTTGGCGAAGGTTTGGGAAGTAAAATGAGAGAGATAGGGGTGAGAGTACTTTTGTCTCTCATCTGACCCCTGTCTCGTATCTGATGTAACGCGTCAGAGCCTGGGGTCCGCTATTATGACAGCAATCATGCTGTTGTATAGATTGGGCATAGTTTTAACGGCCGACCGCTTGCCTGACAGCAACCCTCCTTGGATAGCAAAATCGCTGACAAATATCTGTGAAAAATGAGTACAATTATTTGTCTGTGCTAGGAACTGAACCCGCCTCTCGTGTAACAGGCTAGCTGGTATACCACTGCTTCACCCATGGAGGACTTCCGGAGGTAAGATTGAGAGTATCGTGTGGTTTACAGCCTATTAGGGCCTTCTTACCATCCTGTGGAATTATCAAATATCAAACTAATAAGAATATTCTTCTTCTTATTCTTGATCGTTTTTCTCACGACAGAGTGGTGACCATTATTTGACTATTATTTGCGCCGGCCACAAGATGTTTCCAAGGCGACATGTTCTGGACCAAATGAATGGTAGCCTGGGTGTTGCACTTCAAGGCATTCAAGAGTGGGTCAGGCCAGCGGGTTGGTGGTTTGCCTCTAGGTCTTACTCCTGCCACACGACCGATTAGTATGAGCTTTTTAAAGCATATTACAAGCCACTAGACATCCGTATTTTTAGCTTTATTATCCAACTTTGAAGGTAAATAAATATTATTATGACCATGAAAATAATAATATTTTCATCTTGCGTCCGTTGTTTGGTTATTCATAATGTAAATTATTCATAGTGCAAATAACAAATGTTGCGCGTATAGTATTAGTATAAGTATATGTAATAGATTTTTCAAAAGCTTTATTTCCTGATGGATTGTTCCACGCTCCGCATTTGATCATCATTTTATATCATTCATTCGTGTATCGTATGAGATAATTCGAACCGGATTCGCGTCAGCTCAGAGGCGGTTCTTAATAGTAACTTCTGGGCTCGGAAGCATTATAGATAAAGTTGCAACTGTGTAAATCAGGCCATTACTTTTTACATGACACAATCACAGACAGACAGTATACAACATTTCTGAAGGTGATTTGTCGTCTATATCAATAGTATATTCGGTTCAGTCAAAATTACCAAAAAGTATTTACTATTTTGGTCCCGCTACTGTTTATTTATTTATTCGTATGGCAGAATTAGCAGTCGTTCTTAAAATATTTATAGTCTAAAATTTAATGTCTTCATCCACAAGATTGCGTCATTTTCCAAGGTGTACAGGTCCACTGGATCACCATCATATTTTGTGACTGGGCTGTCCCGCTACTGTTTAATTACATATATAAATATACATAGATGTAAACAGCCCTTCAAGCAATAAATGAGAGCTCATTTCTATCGCCATTTATTTTATTTAGTCTAAAGCCGCGGCGTGTGTCGAATTCGTGGGATAATCCGCCAACGCCACACCGGCTTAGCTCGCGGCGCATTACGTATACGTACGCATCATTAGGCGCTACTTGTACACTAATACGGGTCCAATTCCAATTTGTTCCTATTGTTTATTAGCATATACATAAACATGCTAATAATTTAAAAGTAGTTATGCCAGCAATAACACGTTTTTATCATAACTGCTAATAATGGGATAGTGGATGTTGTAACGAAGTCAGGCACACATGACTTTTGTAAATTAATAGTCAAAAAAGAGGACTCTCTTGTTTCGTAGCAGACAGGTATATACTGCGATAGAGCCCATATCAACATGCATGTTGAACATGGCCAACATGCATGTGATATGGGCTCTAGCGGTCTATATCTCTATCGGTTAAAGACCATAGTCATTAATTGATTAAAGGTGCGTAAAAAACGTTTATTTAGATTTAAGCTATCCAAAGACATCATACTCGCGAGGTCTACAGCTCACAGACCACTAGTAAATATGTGTGCTAAATTCCTAGTTTGCTTGTCGTACTTGACATATTGTTATTGTTTACGTGTGTATTGTTCACGTGTGTAAGTGGCCAACACTGTATCAGATTTTTTAAAAGAAAAAAGAAATACAACAACAATAGCTTAGGTACTTGACGCACAAGACAACCAAAGCTCCGTGGCGCAGCGGTCAACACGCCAGCCTGCGACACGAGAGTGCCCGGGTTCGATCCCCGGCCAGGTCAAGATGGTAAATGATCTTTTTCAGATTAGCCTGGGTCTTTGATGTATATTTGTTATAAAATATAGTATCGTTGAGTTAGTATCCCATAACAAAGTCTCGAACTTACTTTGGGGCTAGCTCAATCTGTGTGATTTGTCCGTACATATTTATATTTTATTTATTTATTTTTAAAAACTATTTTCGTGACCAGATTTCTCATGCATACAATGGAGACGCTTTAGACTGACTTTGGCCTTTTACTTCTCCCGGTATTATTTTAATCAAGAAAAAGCAAACGTTATAAATTCACGCTTGCGAAATTCCAAGTAAGAACTTGTTAAGAATAATTATCTACAGGTAATATTTGTAAGAATCACTTATTAGAAACAACGTTTCAGCACCGAATATTCTATCAAAAGAGACATTCCTTTGTTTCAATAGGTTTCTCCGAGACAATTAAGATCTAGAGACCGTTAGAAATATGATATTTTGTAGACATATCAGTTATAAATTGCTCGTTAAAACATCAAACACGTGTTCAGGCTTCTGTGCCCGGGCTATTGGACGCTGTAACGAAGTCAGGCACGCATGACTATTGCAAATTAATAGACAACAAAGACGGATCTCTTGTTTCATAGCAGGTAGGCAATAACGCTTATATACCTTAGACAAGTACCTTGAATAGTACATAGTACATATACAATATCACGTCAAACGAATATATCAAGACTAAAAGGACAGGTTTAGAGAATATATACTACTGGAAATATAATATGAAACAGTTTTTCAAAGGTGAATCAACAAAAACATAATGATGTAAGGATTCTTAAGAAATCCCATATTAGTCAAATTTGTTAAGTTATTTAGATGAACTCAGAAATAAATATGGTGAAAAAATTTCATGCGGGCAGGACTTGAACCGGCGACCTAGGTCAATGTACGACCTATGCTCTGCCATTTGAGCTACCGCACAATTCAATCTCGGCGCCGAAATTCTCCACCATATCCCATATCCCTTATACGTATTAAGGCTTACGTCACCTACACAACTACCCGACTTTTACAAGTGAGGTATTTGATTCAACTCATTTTACAATGAATTTCAAAATCAACTAATATGTAGAAAGTCATGCAATATTTTTATAAGTGTTTTATTTTGCATTCACAATGCTCTTTTCATATACTCTTAATAAATATCATTGTGAATATAATATTCAAAATAGCATTGTGAATGCAAAATAAAAACACATTAAAGAAAAATATTTAGATGAAGCCAGACATGGGTACCGTTAGCAAAGAGGCCCTATGCTCACCAGTGGGCGTAAAAAGGGCTGATATGATGATTTAAAAGTTATAATGGGATTTAAAACTCTTTTTAACTTTTACCGATTAAGAACCTTTAAATCGTTAGACTTTTTTTGGGCAGTCATGTTCGAATGTTACCCATTAAGATTAGTGGTTGCAATAAATATTTCTGGCACTTTAGCACCTGTTGCGATGAATTTAAAGTTTTCATAGTCAAATAAACGGCCTAGTCCAGCCGGACTTACCTACTATGGTAGGTAAATGGATGGCATTTATCTATAGATCTACGTAATATAAGTAAATCAATGATTTTTCATTAAGAAACAAAACATTTTTGTATACTTACAATATTCATCATTATAATATCAAAAACTGAAGTATCTATAAAATAAATCATTCTTCGCGAAATCCTAAAATATATTCGGAGAGCGAACTATACCGCAATGCGGCTCACCTCTCACCGTGCTCCATTAGTTTCTGCCACCAAATATATTTAGACAAAGCTTCGCACCAGCACCAGAGCTCACAAAAATCTCTACAATCTGCTATTTCGTTAAGTTTCTAAATTCCTCTAGATAGCGAAGATGTACTGAACTTTATTAAAATCTAGACGTCTTTGTTATTTACGGGGCAAACAGAGCCAAGGGCGGCAAAAGATAAACATAATATCAAACGATAGACTATAAATTTTAAAGTAATATACAAACCAATAGGCGTCATATTTTCACTTCACAGCAGGTCGAGCCGACCCGTGACGGTTCAGTCCAAAAATTACAACGAAAAATAACAGGGTAAATTCACGTTTTGTTATTTCGGTAACAGGTCGGGCGTGAAACACGGCCGATACAGTAACGCGTGATTCACATGGACCTTCAATATTATTAACAATGGCGACCAGGGACGTGCGCCTCGTAAGCCTTAACATTCAATTTTGGAGAATGAATGAATTTCATAAAGATCCTATTGCAGATTTAGCGACAAAGTATCTACAAACTCCACTATTTATAACCAACTGGGACAGAAAGAAGGTTGATAATAAGTACTATTTACAATTATTATCTTTTCCTTATTTTTTCTGTTAATTAATTAAAATGTGTATTGTGAGGTATTTCGACAACCCGATGTCCAAAAATAACAAATAACTGGGTAAAATTACATTCTTATATTTCGGTAGCAGGTCTGGTGTGAAACACGGCGGCAGTATCACGTGATTTACGTGGACCCTCGATATTAATAACAATGGGGTGTGTCGCACGCCTCGTTACGCTGAGTTAAGTTTTTATTAAGGAGTGGTTATGCTTCTCATAAGGACCCTTTTGCAGATTTTGTCAAGAAATATAATGAAATTTGAGATTTTTTTTAAATAGTATAATATAAAACAAATGGCCACGCATAAGTCGAATTATTGCACACACGTATCACCGTACAATATTTAACTACAAACCCCACTTTTCTTGTATGGGGATTTTGTTGGAGTACCTTAAAATATCTTCCAAGCGACCTCTCTTGTCAGGTTAAAAGAACTCTTTCGAACTCGAACACTATTGTTCTTAATTATCTGTGGTTTGACGTTACAAAATTAAATAAAGAGCAACTTGGGAAATTTTGGTGGAATTTCGGCGGACTGGACTGCACGGCTTTTGTTTTGGATTGTTTTGAAAAATTGTTTCTATGAAACAAGGGCAAAGTGAACTTTATAATGTGAAATCGGTGTAATTTGGAGTTACTAAAACCCATGTTTATGAACAATGTGTGGAATAAATAAAATAAACTATCATGGTGCGGCTGTAGTGAAATTTACTTAGCGGGCTGGTGGTTATCCGCTTCGTTGCGTCGTCTGTGATCAAACCAGTGGATCCGTAGAAATTGACGCCAGGGGCTCCGTAGAATCAACGAAGTGAACTACACAATCATTTCGTTAATTGCTTAGAAATAGCGCGGGAAATCTCATTTATATGATACTGGCTAAATACGTCACACGTTTAAGCCATTAAAAAAAAAGAGCGACTGACAGAATCGAGAAAAAAACGACGATTCTATTATTTTTTGTTAAAGCGACAGTAAATATACACATTCTGTGAATATGTTAAGTCTCTATGTTTCGTAGAGCTTCTTAGTTTTGAACCGTAACACGGTTCAAAACATACAAGTCTAACAATGGTATCGGAAAAACTTAGAAGACATCTTAAAGACACAATAGAGACAAAGATCTTCAATAAAGGCAATACCGTCTTACATTTTATTACACTTATAAAGCCAATTTGACATACTCATACTATGTAAAAAGTAACTGCCTAATAAATAATATAATTCAATTAAATTTTAACATAAAATCTAAAATTAATGAAGAAATTTTATTTTCACACAATCAAGATTTTATTTGCATAAACAAACAAGATAACGATAATAATAAGAAAAAAAAAACTGCTGAAAATCAATGGTAATCGACGCTAAAACATGTCCAAACAGTTAGTAAAAGAAACAGTTTTGCGGACAAACGAGTAGGGCAGGCCTAATTGAATCGACCTCCAGCCCGCGCCGGTAAATCTACAAGTTTGGGCGGGTGCTCGTAACAAACATACGGGATCTAGAATAGCTATTGATAACATTAGCGAAACCGAAATCGCGCACAGAAACGTTTACAAACTGACGACTATTATATATGTAGAATGCATGTCCAAACTAGAACTAGATTAAGCTAGCCCCAAAGTAAGTTCGAGACTTGGTTATGGGATACTAACTCAACGATACTATATTTTATAACAAATACATATATAGATACACATCCAAGACCCAGGCCAATCTGAAAAAGATCTTTTTCCATCTTGACCTTGCCGGATCTTGACTCTTGTGTCGCAAGCTGGAGTGTTGACCGCTGCGCCACGGAGCTAATATTCATCATATTGACGGATATTTGGCTATTGACGGAAATGGATTGCATTTTAAAATCAATGTTAATATTTATAATTTAATAACCCAATCTAAAAGAATATATTGTATTTTTTCTAAATAAATACTTCGACATCATATAAGTTAGGAGTTTGTTATGTTTGGGTGGCGTTACGAGCAGCTACGAGATTGCCGCTACGAAAAGCCACGAAATGGCTGCTACGATATTTGTGCTTCAAGGTTAGTGCTTCTCGTATACACTACATTTATAATAAGTATATATTTCTAGCAACTTAGAATTATTTTGGTGAGTTTACATCGTGGGGATAAGTGTACCTTCGAAAGAAATAATCAACATAATTACATACATAGTATCACGACTTTTTCCCTTGCGGGGTAGACAGAGCCTATGTCTATAAGACCTAAACACCACATTTTGCTGGAATGAAGATTTCAGATTAATTTGAGGAATCAAGCACTACTTTGGTTCCATTTTCCACCTAATGCCCACCATGTTGGTGGAGTTGCTAGCCGCATCGCCTATTAACTTGGTTCTTCAGATTTTACCCACTCCCTCGGCTTTTATGATCTGCGCAAAAGTAATCTGAGAAATAATCAAAATTGTAATATTTACCAAAACGTAAATGTCATGTAACAGTGTCAATAAATCAGAACTTTTATAGTCACATATCTTACGAGCTGCATGCTACATACCTCTATGCCAAGAAGCATGGATTCTTGTTTACCTAATTACTAGAATTAATTCCCAAAAACTTCTAAACTTACACAGGTCAGGCCGGGTGAGCTTCGAACCCGGAAACATTCTTTAAAGATTGCGCTCTTAGGCCACTGAGACTACCGCTACACGAAATGACTAGTAAAATATTATCCTTCCTCACGGCGTAGCACTTTCGTAGCACCTCGTAGCGCCTCGTAGCACGTAGCAGCAATAACTCGGCAGTAAATTATACAACTGCACTGTCCGAGGCAGTTAATTTAGCTGTTAATGAGCTGCGTGAACTTTAGAACTGCGAAATGCAGTCACGGAGCGCTTCAATAATAAAAACGTGGATTTTTGGTCGTCTTCCGGGTGCCGCAGTGAAGATGAGCCATGTCACTTTTTATAGTAAAAACTTTTTTAATTATTTTCGTTTTGGTAAATAAACGTACTCGTATATCCAAAATGGACAAGGTTTGATGTCTGAGTCGGTTTTTAATTATATTTTAATGCATTTTTTAGTCGATGGTCCAGTGTATTATTTATCATACCAGCCGTTGTAGTCCACTGCTGGACAAAGGCCTCTCCCACGGATTTCATTCCATGGGAGGATATTGCGCGTGTGTGTATTAATAACGCTTATTATGTTAAGCAACCCCGGGCGCGGTCCTCACTGACCGCAAGTGGCTTAAAAACATCTCGAGCTCCTCCGTGCTTCGGAAGGCACGTTTAGTCGTTGGTCCCGGCTATTACCATTGATAGCAGTCGTTAAGCTATGTAAGAATTATCAGGTGCCTTAGGATAGCTTGAAAAATCTGACACCAGTGTTGGTCTCTTACACACACGAAAGTAAAGTTACGCAAAAATCGGTGTCAAGATTTCTTTCACCACTTTTCTCCATTTCCTATAGATAAACAGATCTCCCACTGGCCCATTTCGATGAGACGCTGTTTATAAAGCAAAAGAGATCGGTGTCCATTACATTGCTACCGCTTTCACTTCTTTATTTCACATGATGTAGTCTAGGTTGTTTTCCATGAGCCCTGTATCGAGGGCTTTCAATGAGTCTAATATTTCAGAAACCGTAATTAACAAGTAGCCTTTTTGACAGTTAAAGTCAGCCGTCATATTTTATACAAACGTCACATGAGAAAAATAAATTCTGAAGACATCACATACTACAAAATTGGTCAAGGCGTTAGGCTGGTACTAACCAGCATATTTTTACCCCTCGTGTAGCTTACTACACGGAAGGATCAACATAGAATACATATTTTCCGAAATAAGATAAGTGCTAAATACTTTTTAACTTTCGCGCTGCATATTTACTAAATGCATTAACGGGAAGCGCGAACTTACCGTTTTCTCCAGACGTTTCGACCAGGTTGCACCGGTCGTGGTCACTAGATGACTGATGGTTGCGGTGGTGTCTTCATCCACCGGTATATTGCTTTTTCTAGTTGGAGAAAAAGCAACATGCCGGTGGATGAAGAAAAACGGTATGTTCGCGCTAATTCCCGTTACTGCATTTAGTAAAGATGAGTGCTACTTTCATACAGCCCTTTGTTCAGATGTTAATATTTTTATTTTTCATTGCATTCGTGTACGGCCTCTAAAAAGTTGTACGTGCCCCGTGAAGCACCATCGTAAGCGGATTAAAGCATTGTTTGGCACTCGAGAAATCTTACAAAAATCCCTATAAGTCAAGCGCCCTTCACTCGATTCAAAGCTTTGACGAAAGTTGAAGAGGGCCACTCAAAGCCACTCAACTATATAATTCGCTATGAGTAAAAAAATAGGAGGAAAATCAAAGTCCTCAAAAGTTGCTTGAATAGGGTTAGAAACTTCGCCTGCTCTTGATTGGGTAATATTTGTAGAGTTTATATTAACAATTATTATATTATAAATATTAATTATTTTTTCTCCATAGCACCAGTTTCCATAAACCTTGTTTATCCTTAACTAATATTATAAATGCGAAAGTGAGTTTGTTTGTTTGTTCCGCTTTCACGCCGTAACTACTGAACCGATCATCATTAAATTTTGCATACAAGTTCTCCTCCGGAGTACCGAGAAGGACATAGGTTACTTTTATCCCGGGAAAAAGTACTACTCCCGAGGGACTAGTACATTGACGCAGGCGGAGCCGCGGGCGAAAGCTAGTAATTATATATTTTACTTACGTGGAAATTATGTTTTTGCGATTTTTTTCCTGCTCCATAGTGGCTCATAGGAAGGCAGTATTTTTTACCTGTAAACAAGAATAAAATACGTTTTAATAAACATTTAAAGGCGAAGAAATACAACAAAATAAAAAGGAATATTAAATTATGAACGGAAAATATTGTAGACGGTATTCAAAGAAGTTGAGAAAACCTTGTAAACAATTTCTTGGCTATTTAGTTTATTCGACGTTTCTTTTGAACCAATTCTTGGAATAATTTGTTTTAATGAACGCTTAAATTGCTTCGGCCTCAGAAGGAACAGGCTGAGAGTTCACGATGTTATTATAAATTAGAAGGCGCTGTGTGTCTGTGCGTATTATAAGGAGGAATATTAAATTACGACAGCTTCAATTATAGGCTATTAGGTCCATAAACTATTAAAATACTGAATACTGTATTATTCAACCCGGTTTTATTGAACAGGACTAAATCCCTACCTGACCTATACATAATAACGTGTTTGGCGTTGTAATTTGTATTTTAAACATACATTAATAAAATACAGGTATTTGTACGCACACATATTTTTTTGGGCTTGGTGACTTTAATCTCTCGACCATCACATCATCATTTCACCCGTAAAAAGTCCACGGCTGGACAAAAACCTCTCCGAAGGATTCTGTTCCATGGGAGGAACTGCGCAGTTTCTTAGGATTCTTGTACTTCCGAAGCTGCTGCCCCTCGGAAGCTTTGTTAAGCTGGGAAAGGATATAAATAAGTTGCATTCGGATTGGGAAACGACTCACTCGGATGAATGAGAGAAGAGCAAGGAAGGCTGGGCGCGCGTACCCGGTGTCATACCTACAAGTACCGGGCAGGCAGTTGAAGATCATATCCCTGACCATTACATCAAAGAGGTAATATTAGTTAATAGATTAGGGAACCCAAACAGGCCGTTGCAACACAGATGCAAAATCAAATATAGCGTGATTTTGAAACTCCTAGCTATATTGAAATCTTGGAATCAGAATCCCTAATGGAATACAGAATTCCAAGAAAAAAAGGTAAAAACCAAAAAAAAAATTGGCTTTCCATAGAAGTTCGTCCAGCTGATCGGCGACTTTGTATGGGAAACCCCAATTTTTTTTTTAATTTCAGCTTTTTTTCTTGCAGTTCTATATTTCATTAGGGATTCTGTTTCTGATATTTCAAAATCACGTTGTATAATAATATTAAAATTGTCACGAAATTTGTTATATATTACTATATAGTGGTAAATGCTTATTTAAGAGCCTCTAAATAATAAAAGTCGACGAATAGGGATGTTTGGACACCTAACCTTTCAATGTCTCTTTCCTGTTCCACCAAGGGCTCACAAAGCAAATCAGCTTAGTATTTCTGTTTGCGCAGTTTCCGCGCGGACGGAACGCTCGGCGGCTTTGTCGTGCGGAAATTACGTTGCGACGGGAACGCTTTGACAAGTCCTGGTCTCAATCATTGAAGCTAAAGGCTGCCTATGTGTTGTAATACAAGTATAAGCAAATACTTGTTTTAAAACTATATTAGTAACCTATTGAAGAAGATTAATGTTTAAAAAGCAATATTTTATAGTGATTTTATGCCTTATTCCAATAAATTAAAAAGCAATGAAATCGTCAGTATCAGAAAATTTACAATTCAAGTTTGTGAATGAAAATTTTAATAAATCGCGGAAACAATGAAAATATTTAATTAAAATTATGTTTTCTTTCAGATAAAAAGATAAAATCATGGCCTTAAAACGTTAGATTACCAAATTACTGGTTTCGTTTGTTACCGTTAATTTCTCGAGCTACCAGAATAAGGAGTCAAGAGTTAAGTTTTATATCCTTGCAAATTGCAACTCCTTGCAACTTAAAGCGGTAGTAGCTAAGTGGTAAAGAACGCAACTCATAAGCGAAAGGTCTCGGGTTTGAACCCCACCTGACGCGACGACCTCTGAGCTTATAGCCATATCTGGCTCAAGTACGGTCATTCTTTGTGTGCGAAATGGAGAAGCTAATGGAAAACCACTCTATTATTCCTGCCAAAAAAGTGATTGTGAGCATTTAATTCTATTCCCCGACAAGCTTTGGAATATTGGATGGACTTATTGCAAAATTGACGTAGCGTGGGACAGAGTTTAAACTAAGTAAAAGGCTCCTTTAAGTAAGAAAAAAAGTAAGAAATCATTATTATTAAAAGCGAATCTCTTAGAAAATCTTGAAAGCTTCATAAAATATTTAGATATTTATCTCTAGAACCTAAAATACTGAAAGTCGGATCACGTAAATGTGACAAAACACTATCTGGGAGTTAGGATAAGCTGAGATTCACATCAGAAAGCGTGAGCTGATCTCCGCGTCGCGAACACGTTCGGTAATCCGCAAAGCTACGTATTCCAACTTACCTTGGAATAAACCAAAACATCGGAAAATACGACATATCCTATTCTTTGTTTTAGTACCTCTTGAAAAAGTTATTGTAGTCAAGTCAAATCTTCATGAGCTCACATGACATTTTTGCTAAGGTTTCAACTTGAGATATGTATTGAGCAACGGCTACGACCTACGGGTACAATATTAACAGTGTCAAAGAGATTTTGTAGATATTTTCATGTCTGTTCTACGGCAAAAATAAACGACTGTTAGAAAAATCACAACCGTTTATAAGACCCTGACTTTTATAATTGACATCGCAAAAAGCACAAAAGTTACGCAATTAGGTTTACTTTCTTTCCAAGGGCGAGATGAGAGTTACTGGAATATATCTATGACCAATTGACATCATTTTTACGTTTAATCCGATTACATGTTTATCATTAACTTTAATTATAAGTAAACCATACAAACTAAAAATAAAACTAATAAGCTAATCCTTACTAATATTATAAATGCGAAAGTGAGTTTGTTTGTTTGTTACGCTTTCACGCTGTAACTACTGAACCGATCATCATGAAATTTTTCATTCAAGATTTTTGGAGTACGGAATTTATTCATTTATTCATTTATTTATTCATAAAAAATTTTACAATCGTGTCTGAAATATTACATAATCTTAAAAGACATCAACTAAAAATATAACAATAAAAGAGATAATAATAATAAGAGCATTAATTAATAAAGTCATAACGTCAAAACAAAAAAACGATAAATGCAATGTCACTTTTATTATTTGCCTTAATATTATCAATCATTATGCTTTAAAAAGAAATCTTCGATTTTATAAACACTTTTCTGTATTAATAATTTTTTCAATTTATTTTTGAATGAAATATAACTAATGTTTTCCCTAAATTCGACGGGCAGCTTGTTGAACATTCTTATCGCTTGATATTGTGGACTGTGCTCGACAATATTAAAAAGAGGTATCATGTTGGATTTGATACACCTCCTTCTGGTATTTTCACGCTTGATCCTTTCATTTTCAGTTTCTAGTTAAGGAAGCTGTTTTTTAAAATCATCTAAGAGTACAAATAGGTAAAGACTTGGTACCGTTAGAATTCCTAATCTTCGAAAATGTGCTCTACATGACTCCTGTGGCGATAATCTTACCATGGCACGTATGGCACGCTTTTGGTATACGAAAGCTCTATTTATATTGTATTCGTAGCTTTGTCCCCAGTATTTTATGCTGTAGCGAAGCTTTGACTCTACTAGAGCATAATAAACCATTATGAGCCTCTCCAAACTAATTTCATCGCGAAGACTTCTCAACGCATAAGGTGCAGATGCAATAGCACTTTCGATTGAAGATAGCTCCGTTTTCCAATTTAAGTATTGGTCTATATATGTGCCTAGAAATTTTACATGATCTACTACGTCAATTTTTTTATCATTACATTTTATGTCAAATATTTCTCGATTTCTACTGGTTAATTTGAATAGTATAATTTTAGTCTTATTATTATTATTATTATTACGAGCCAATAATGTCCCAATGCTGGGCAAAGGCCTCTTTCTCTTTTTTCCATTTTTGTCTGTCTGTGGTTTGTGTTCTCCAGTTTTTATTATATTTATTTAGTTCATCGCACCACCTTGTCCTTGGTCGGCCACGTCCCCGTTTGCCGTTGGGCGTCCAGTCTGTGACTTTTTTGGCCCAGTGATCATTAGGCATACGAGAAACGTGCCCAGCCCAGTCCCACTTCAATCCAGCTGCTCTTGTTGCCACGTCAACAATTCGTGTCTGGGAGCGCAGAGTAGCATTGCGTATGCGATCTACAAGTTTCACTCCCAGCATGCTGCGTTCCATGTTGTGCTGGCAAACCTTCAGTTTGTGCTTCTGGACGTCCGATTTTAGTCTTATTTTCATTTAATTTTAAATTATTAATTTTAAACCACATGTCAAATGCTTTGAATACTTTACTTGTTTTATTAGTTAATCTTTGAATGTCAGTGTCATGTATAATAGCATTAGTATCGTCAGCATAATTTATTAATTCAATGTCAGGGGCGTAGTTTCTAATATAGTTACATAAATCATTAATAAAGAGAAGAAACAGCATAGGCCCCAAAATAGATCCCTCTGGGACTCCTCTTTTAACCAATTCTATTTTAGATTTTGCAGTTTTCTCATATCCATCATCAATATTATTTATTTCAACAAATTGTTTCCTATTTGTCAAATACGAACGAAACAAATCAAGGCATTTATCTCTTATTCCCCAGTGTTCGAGCTTTTCTAAGAGTATGTCATGATCGACAGCATCAAAAGCAGAGCTTAAATCAAGAAAAAGACCAGCTACCTTGTTCTTTTCATTAAGCCTAATTGCTACCTCGCCAATTAACTTATCAATCGCATCTCTAGTATCTTTGCCTTTCTGATATCCATACTGATTACTGCTAAGTATGTTATTTTCATTCAAATGCGCAATTAACCTTTTTTTAAAAACTTTTTCAAAAATTTTTGATTTAATGGGCAATAAAGAAATAGGTCTATAATTTTTAGGATCAGATTTTGTCCCTTTTTTGTAGATGGGTACAACCTTAGCTATCTTTAACTGTTCAGGGAATATGCCATTCTCATAACATTGATTAATGAAGTCGCTCAAAGGTCCCGCAAGAACATTTATATTTTCTTTAATTAAAACAATGGGTACACCATCATGTCCTGAAGACTTTTTAAGTTTCATATTGCTTACAATGCATTTAATCTCATATGGTGTAACTGGATCCCAAGTCATAGCTTTTATGACTTTGTTCGAATTGGCGGTCGTCATGTTAGTTTTTGCATCCTGTGTGTCTATTTTAAAGTTTTCAGAAAAAATATCAACAATGTCCTTAGTGTCATTTATAAGCTTGTTATTTATCTTTTTATTTCTGCTCTTATTTACAACTTTCCATATTGCTTTTATTGAATCTTTTGCATTGTCTATTTCCTCAGTAACTGCTAATTTACGCGCCCTTTTTATAACCTTCTTATAATTTTTTAAATAAGAACACTTATATTTTTTTAGTGACTCCTCATTATTTCCATTAATAGTAGTCAAAAAGCGTTTCATTTTACTGGAAATTTTTAGACCTGGTGTTATCCATTTTAATTTAGAAGTGTTTCCATATTTAATGTGTAGTTTTCTTTTTTTAAAAGAGTTAATAAATATACTATGTAGAGATTGAGGGAAAAATTGATGCCTATATTATTCCAGTTTTTTTGCAATAGACACTGTTTAAATTTTTCTTTGTTAGTTTTGTTAAAGGGCCGACGTTCAGCTATGTAATGGAAAAAGACTTTCCTTTTTGGTTCAAACAAACTAAGGTTACAAAACAAAGCTGCATGGCCATCAGCAAGGCCGTTATGATCAACATCAATATCGTTAATATGTTCTTCCGGTAAATTTGTCAAAAAATTGACAATACAAGACTCCCCGCCGTTTCGTCGAAATGTTGGGATCTGAATTAGAGGTGTATAATTGAAACATGTTAAAAGAGTTATCAGGTCATTGCATTTATCATCATTAAGCAATAAATTTATGTTAAAGTCACCACATATAATGCATTTTTTTTCAAAGCCAAATTCTAATAATGAAATAAAAGGAAAAGAACATAAATTACCTTTTATCCCGGGAAAAAGTACTATTCCCGAGGAATCGACATAGATGCGGGCGGATCCGCAGGCGAAAGTTTGTCTTCCATAAAATTACATTACACAATAAACCGAACTTTAAAATTCTAAAAATTCTCGCCCAAATGGCATGTTGGCAAGAATGCTGGCTGCATTCCCACGCTGGATAGCGATTATCCTCTGTGCGAAAAAGCAGCCAGCTCTCTCGTCACGTACGGCGGAGATCAGGCGAGGAGCAATCTCTAGAGAGCTCTCTAGGTCTCACCAGGACCCCACGGTCAAATGCCTCTTCACCAAACGGCACAAATATATAGTCTGCATATAAGCAGGTGTGTTTGCGCCGGTTAGCGACCTCAGCGGCTTCTGCGGCAGACCTAGCTCTAGCAACGGATCCTCTGATATCCTGATATATTCTGAAGATATCGGGCTACATACGTCATGTTATCAAAGCCCGTTTTCACAGAATTTGTAGACTATACTTACAAAAAAGTGCCGTGTGGTACCCGGCAGAGTAGAATAGGACCATTCCAAGTCTTTCCGTGGATGTCGTAGAAGGCGACTTAGGAAATACAAGCTAAATAAAGCTACTGATACCATCTGAGAGACCTCTCCAACCCGCCTGGCCAGCGTGGAGAGTGTAGGCCAAGTCCTCTGGCTGCTCTGGTCAAGTATGGCTGTAGTAGTACAAAGAGGGTCGTGCTCCTATAGTGGAGACTTATAAGACCTGATGATGATGATGACTTACAAAAACCTATTCTCATATTTCTGAACAAGATACTGTTATAAGCGTCCGAAGTTTCGCAAAAAATTACACGTACAAAGGCAAATAGATCTTGGATAGGTAGGCGCATTGCTGACTGGCGGTTTAGGAGATCCGCGCATTAGTCGCATTAACATTAAGTGCCCATTTCTGGGACCGTGAGTGGGCTGCGGGGAAGCCGGAAACTACTCTATATTGTAATGGGCAATATTAGGAACCCGTGGAGCATATTTACCTAGACTTTACGGAAGCTGATAGTGACAGGGCAGATGATACGTACGCAACGAGCTCGAGTTTTTGGACTGTGGTATTATTCACTCTTGTGGATGTATCACTGGAAGTTAAATAAACTATTATCGTTAAGGCGCTGTATCCCTTAACCCTTTGTAGCGCCTGAAAGTGGCGATACCGGTTGGCCTGTCCCTAGTCTCATTTCAAACCCGTGTCGGCCATTTCCGTGTTAATTTTCACTGTTAATTCAATAATTCAATAATTATAGCCAAATATTGTATTTTTTTTAGGTATCCATCTGGCTCATTTAGTTATACTTTTTATAGTCGTAAAAAAGTTGGTAGTTGTCGCTGAAAATATTAAGTAATTCGCGACGAAACTTTTTCTGGGTATAGCATTTTTGCTATTTTATTTTGCTAGATTTTAATTACTTTTTTGAAAATATTTTGATGTATCCATTTATTTTGATCTTTGAACTGTACTTCATATTTTTTTCATGCTAGTATTCCATGGAAAATAAGGCTAACTGCGCGACGAAAAAATAGACGTTTTACGGTATTCTTGTGATGCACAGCGCCTTAAGTGGCCATATCTGGGACTATCGAGCGGGCTTTAGGAGGTCGGACACTGCTTTATATTGTTATGAGAACACAGCGAAAATGTAAGGTAATATTGCATTTTCGACTTCAGTTTCCCGATTAATTACTCGACTGCCAAAATATAAGTGTTATGTTGTAATCTATTCTAATATTATAAAGCTACTGGTTTAAATTGAAAAAATATTTTTGTATTGGATAGTCCATTTATTGAGGAAGGCTTTAGGCTATAAAACATCACGCTGCGACCAATAGGAGCGAAGCATCAATAACAAATGTTTCGAAAACGGGGAAAAATTATTCATTATAATAACAGAAATTGCCGCGGACGAAATCGCGGGCAACAGCTAGTGTGTCTATATATGTGGTAATTATCCATTGTTTCTAAATAAACGCTGAATAGATTTAAGGTAAGTGTCGCTGTCGCCGTGGCCGGTTAGCTCGGGTATCACTAAATTTTATTATCAGAGCAGTCGTTTTTAAATCATCTCCCTTTTGAAGAATATTTTTTTCTTATACATATCACACTCGATTTGAGCCTCAGAGTAAGATGTAAACTTTTTTACGTCCAAATTAAGGTTCGCACGCTCGACAGTTTAGCTCGCAATATTGGATTCGAATAGAGCAATAACGTTTAAGCTGACGTGGCGCGACCTGCCGACCACAAATCACCTGCGGCCCACCCCCCGCTCGGAACGATGACTCGGCAACCCGGCCCTGTACACTGGGAGCTTACCATATTGACAATGTAGCGATTAAGCTCTTTGCTTCTAAACCTATATTGCGTTTTCTCCTTGTCCCTCTCAGGTGAGCTTTAGAATAACTTAGCAAGAATCTGTCATTTTTGATGATCGCTTTGCTCTTTTTCGCAGACGTAATTAAAAAATTGAATATGAAATAGAATTAAATAATAGATATGGATTTGGGGGTTTTGCCTTAAGCTAGATATGCTCACTCGCTTCACTTGCTCGCTTTGTTTTGGTCACAAGGAAACCTAACAACCCTAGCCTCTGTGGTCAAGTTTTTTTGTTACGGCGGGGGCTTCGCCCCACGATGTTATGGGCATAATAGTTCTTTGCCATAATAGCACTTCGGAATAATGATTAAAGCATATCTATTGCATGGGCACCGGTGCCGGTAGTGGACTATTATGGCAGTTTAAATGCTGTCATATGATTTGGCAGAGTGTGTTCGCGAAATTTGGTGTTCGGATAGACATGTAATATCCTCGTCTTCATCGTCACTTACCATCAGGTGAGTTGGGAGACAAATGCCTACTTCAATACTTAGTAAAAAGAAAAAAACGTTTTTATGGCCGGTCCAAGCCTTCTTCTAGGACCACGGAAAATACCTGTGAAAATTATTAGCAGTATTTGTTGGCCCTGGGGATTGATCTCAGAGCTTAGCAGTTAGCAGAGTACCGTGTGAACTACTTCACCTTGTAGGTCATCAACTATGTGCTGCTCTGCTAACAGTTATGGAAATCGTCATAAATTAATTGAATTTAATAATATTGAAGCGGTTGTGACTCACTGATCTAAAAACGCAATTCAAAAGCGAGAGTTATGTAATTCGGGTTCGCAACCCACTAGACCCGACCTTTCATTTGAATTTGTAGCCCAATCTGTCATAAATAAAGAACGGTCATTTCCGGTGAATTAAATTCGTGATGCAACCTGCACACTTAGTCGATTTGACTAGTATGTGAAATGAAAAAGGCCGAAAATATTAATTGTGTGCGTTTCCTTCCATGCAAAGAGACTGACAAGAGTGTAGCTCTTAAATATCGGACGGGCGATTGAATAGGACCCTTAGATTCAATTAGTAACAGCCCGCCGGATCAGCTCATTTATAAATCATCTGTCCCGACCCAGTTATTGCCACATTCATAATTGCCTTGTGAAGTGGTTCCGACGCTTTTGTCAATTATTTTTAGTTACGACTAGTTAATCGGTTCTAATTGGAAATTTCTTTTAGTTATAGAACGTTAGCCGTGTGGTTTCCGGCAGAGTAGAATAGGACCAATCCAAATCGTAGAAGGCGACTTAGGAAATATAAGCTAAACATAGCTCATAAACATCTCTGAGACCTCTCCAACCCGTTTAGCCAGCGTGGAGAGTGTAGAACAAGTCCTCTGACTGCTCTAGTAGTACAGAGAGGGTCGTGCTCCTGTAGTGGAGACTAAAAGGATCTGATGATGATGATGAATATAAGTTAAGATTTCATTTTAACAAACAGATTAAAATCAATCTATGCAATGCATACGTGTTTACATTTACTTACGGTGTTCTAAAGGACTTATGTTTGAACTGCGATAGTGCCGGCAATCAATTCCGGCGGGACCACGTTGACGACTTGTTTGTAGCTGACGGATGGCTGTTTGCCTTAAGGCTTTTGAGGTTTATGGGGGCTTATTAGCTATAGCGAGTGAGAGAGAAAGGTGCGTATCTATCTATTATTAGTTCTATTAATAGTGTCATTCGACGCAATCCCCTGTGTAGGTGATAATGTCGGCAATCAACCGTTGGTGGCTGCCCTCATCGCTTGACATTAGATATTATTATATGACTAGCTCCGTGGCGCAGCGGTCAACACGCCAGCCTACGACACGGAGTGACCGGGTTCGATCCCCGGCCAGGTCAAGATGGAAAATGATCTTTTTCAGATTGGCCTGGGTCTTGGATGTTTATCTATATATGTATTTGTTATAAAATATAGTATCGTTGAGTTAGTATCCCATAACACAAGTCTCGAACTTACTTTGGGGCTAGCTCAATCTGTGTGATTTTTCCGTATATATTTATATATTTATTATATTATAGGTAGTTATTACAGGTATCTTAAGTCGGCAACGCATCAGCAGCTCCACTGGTGTTCTGGTCCATGGGCGACGGTGACCACTTTCTATCAGGTGGCTCGTCTGGTCGTTTTCGGTCAAATATATATATAAACAAATAGTATATTTTTGTCAAATATATATACTTTGAAGTAGTAAGTATATAGAAATCTGGGACAATGGTGATTTCATCAATATCAAAGTATCGAACTTTATTATAGAAACACGGTTTTCACACGTTTATTCAGTCAGAATTGACGACTAGTTGGTCTGTTACGATGACCGTAATCAGATTTAATGATGAATTTATCTCACGTGAAATTTAATAGTATTACAGTTCCTGATGTTTGCACTGACGGCAATAAATTCTGGTGGAACAACTTTGGCGAGTTGTTGGTGGCTGATGGACGGCTGTTTGCCTGGGGCTGACGAGGTTTTTATGGGCTCACTAGTTTTAGAGAGAGAGACACGCACATCTATATATGTAGTTGTTAGCGAATCGGGATCCTCTATACATTCTTGTGAAATTTTCATTGTGCGTACGATAATATCTGCAATTAATCTTTGGTTGTTGCTCACATACCTTGATATTAGATAAGCGGAATTAAGTGAATGTCATATAGGCTTTTAATGTGATAGAGAACTGAGTTAAATAAAAAACTCGACCAAGTTACTTCCAAAACAGCGACATCTTTAAAGTATGTATCACGCTAGTATATAGGCATCTTCAAATTTACAACTATAAAGAGTAACAAATAACACAACGATATACAGATACCAGTCATCGGCAGGAGGGAGTACGTTCCAGAGGGAATTTAAATAGCCGTATTTATCAAGGAATTACAAAAGATTTCAATATTTCAATATTCTGCCTTTGATTAATATAACGCAGCCTGAACATGTTACAGCGCTTACTCAGGCGTAAAACGTTGCAGACAGACCATACAATACATACTACTTTCATTTAAGAGCCACGCTTCAGTCACAATTCACCGCAATAAAAACATAAACCCCATTGACAACAAAATATCGCCGTGAATCATTTCATTCGATGACATTTTCCTCTATTCCGACAATAAGACTCGTTTATCTCGACACAGGCACAGTCCCGCACAACACCGCGCGACAGACCAAACCAACGATACACAGGGGCGGATTCAATTCGAAATATTTTCAAAAATTAAGATTATAAGAAACGAAAAGGCAGTGACGTGCAGTCCATATAGACTGTTAGACACTGTCTACCCTGCAGTCGCTAAATAAATACAATTTTTTTTTCTTACAAAAAAATAATTATATTAGGTGCGCCTGCAAAATTCTGCTAGCAAATACTTTATAGTCGATTTTGATCAAGTACGGCGCTGTGGCCGCGGCCCGCGCTTGCCCGCGCTAAGCAGTATGTATACGCGTAAGCCGCGTAAGACAAAATTTCAAAGGTCTGACTTTTCACGCACACATAGAATTTTTTTATACACAGATAGGAAGTAGCTTTTGTAGTAGTACAAGTAAACATCTTTCATCGATTCACACATGCAAATCAAATTTGCGCTGTGTGTGTGAATTGAAGACACTGTCTCCGAGGTTTCTATTGGCTGCCGCGCGCGAAGTAAATGTCATCGTCACTTGTCAATGTCATTATAGATATTAATCATACTTATGCCAATGTCATTGATTTACATGTTTACAAACAATCCAAGAGGAAAGTTTTATTTTAAAATTAATTGCTTTATCAGTTAAATTTCATTTGTGACAAAAATATTTTCATGTGAACGTTGTGTCGCTTAGTGTTTGCATGCCAAAACCGAAATATAAAGTGTTATGTGAACACGCTTTTGAACAAATCAAGTAACCGGATAGTTATGGTTAGTTATTCTAAAGTTTAATCTTAAACCGTATGATACGTGTACGTGGCTCACAGATTGTAATCATATCTCTTATCTTTTGCTTGTTTTGAATACTTTTGCGGTCGAAGATCGAAAGACTATCATAATATTAAACGAGTTGTATTGTAGATAACTAGCCGTATAGTAAGGTAAGGTATATAGGTGGTATGTTTGTAAGTAAAGTTTATAATTATGTCTACCCTATGATAAATGTCTGTGCACGTCACTGCGAAAAGGACTAACGATATTCCATAGATGAGATTTTTTTTCAGGCCTTAATAATAAATCAATGTAAGTGATGATGATGAGTTTGACGATCTCTGGACTTAGGTGGCTACTGGACCATTAAAACCTCGTCCATTGGTCGAGTAAACCATTTTCTAAAAATGGCAGTGGTAAGGTCGAGTCGACCAGAAATAAAAAAAAAACCGCCCAAGTGCGAGTCGGACTCGCGCACGAAGGGTTCCGTACCATTATCTACAAAAACGGCAAAAAAATGTCATTAGTCATGTCGGTATATATAGGAGGATAATGTATATTTAGGAGGGGCTTGTATAGGAGCCCCTCCTAAATATACATTTTATTTTTATTATATTAGTGAATATAACTTAATATTCTGTGAATATTTCAAGTGTCTACCTGTCACCGTTATTAATATCGAGCAAAAACGAGTAAAACAATCAGGTTTGTTGTATGAGCCCCATTAAATATTTATTTTATTCTGATTTTTAGTATTTATTATTATAGCGGCAACAGAAATACATTATCTGTGAAAATGTTAACTGTCTAACTATCACGGTTCATGAGATAAAGCCTGGTGACCGACGGACGGACAGACAGACAGACATAGACAGACAGCGGATTCGTCTTATTTTATAAATTTTTGTTTACCTACAACATACTTGATTAGAAAGATATTTTAGAATTAATTTATGTAACTGAATTAAAAAAAACCGGCCAAGTGCGAGTTGGACTCGCACACGAGAGGTTATGTACCGTTATCTATAAAAACGGCAAAAAAATCATGTCTGTTGTATGGGATAATATTTAGTTACATATTCACTATAAAAATAAATATGTAATTAAATAAAAATAAAATTAATATTAAAAGGGGGATTTAATATTAATTTTATTTTTATTTAATTTTTAAAGTGAATATTGTTGCCGTTATCAATATCGAGTAAAATCAAGCAAAAAAAAATACCGTTTGTTATATGGGAGCCCCCATTAAATATTCATTTTATTATAGTGGCAACAGAAATACATCATCTGTGAGAATTTCAACTGTCTTACTATCACGGTTCATGAGATACAGCCTGGTGACAGACGGACAGACGGACAGACAGACGGACAGACAGACAGACAGACAGACGGACAGCGGAGCGACATTAATAGGGTCCCGTTTTTACCCTTTGGGTACGGAACCCTAAAAATTACATAAAAGGATTAGACGAGATTTTCTGAATAAGATTGGCATGCCCATAATACTGATTCCGCCCCTGCAGTACGCTCGCGGTAAAAATGCCAGGAAACTACGGTGCGATGAAAAAGGAGACATAACTTTTTACTCTCAAATTTCCACGGTTTTCTCGTATTTCCCGTTTGTCGTTTTCTGTATTTAGGGGAAGTAATAAAATGTGCTTGTTGCGTTGCTCCCGGCTTTTTTGGTGAAACGTGTTCTCAAAGATTTGAATGAATTTATTTCGCAGGTAATTTTATCAGGAAATTTGTATGAATGGGAGAGGTAATTTATCTTTCATGGACTTAGGAAAATCCAGGGAATGTTTACAATAGAAGAAATATTTTACTTTTAATGGTTTCAACGTTGGCGTGATGACATTAAGAGTTTAGAAAATCAAACCCTAGATTTTGATACTCGCACTGGCTTTCTAAATAGGTTGAAACTTGTGGACAATATCGACTGACTACGTGAGTGAAACCGTTTGTTTAAATAGTTAGACAGGATTTCAGTGTATTAGTCTATTTCTTATATGATTTAAAGCTTTTTTTACTACGGTTTTCATCGCGATTAAATTTCAATTTCGTATTATATTTCGGCAACATTGCAGCCATCTTCACAGACTGACTGAAGAGCTGCGGTGGATGTTGGAACTGTCAAGGGAAACCGGTCTACCTCTTTATTAGTGTTGTATAATACAAGCATTCATTTCTATTCCTTATACTTATTGGCATGTAGGTATACCTCAAAGTTCCTCATTCATACATATTTAAGGGATCTTATATATCCAAATCTTTATCAGTCGAGAGTTTGTAAATAAATATCTGAGATTGCGCAAAGTATTCGCGGCGCTGAACTTTGCTGATAAACACTTGTGTAATGTACCGTCAATTTGTGGAAAAAGTATCAGATGTCGAAACATCAGGGCCAATTACCAGCTGCCAACACGAGGGTTTGATTCCTGGCGCGGGTAAATACTGGTATTTTATTACCATAGGTATTTACCCGCGGGTCTGAAGCACCCCAAGGAGGGGTAGCCTCCGATAGACAGGCAGCCGGCCGTGAAAACTTTCGCCAAACAAATCACAGCATGAATGACGACGTAATAGCGGACTGAAAAAACGCTCGGATGAGGATTCTGCATACTATCCGAGGCACTAAACTTTGATGATAAAAAGTTGTGTAACTACAGTCAGTACCATTGTAACTACGTGGGATAACGGTTGAGTTTTGAAACTACAAATTGAAGGAAATTAACGTAGTAGTATATAAGTTTTCAGAATGATGTGAGTTCCTTCGAATTGAAATTCTATAAGTTTCGTTTTCGTAACTAATAGTTGGAAATGTGTAACAATTTTCTGTTCATTTATATTATGTTAAAGTAGGATATATTCACCTGTACCTTTATATTTACCTAAGGCCCGTGATATCATCCGCCGTATTTGACTATAATCAAATTTGGCAATGACATTGTAAATGTAAAGTAGTGAATTAGTTGTAGAACTTAAGCAAATATTTATTTCTATATAATAATAGGTATATTTGCCATCAAGTTTTAACACTTTTACACACGTAAATATCAGAGATTACGCTCGCGGTTCTGAACTTTGCTGATAAAAGTATAATGTCGGTAGTTCCCTCGTAAATATATACGATGCCAGTTTCGCGGGAAGGGTTGGAATTTGGGACCCTAACGCTGTTAGTCTGAATGGATTTGAATAAGAACTAAAGTTTTAAAGGTAATATAACTGTGGTACAATCTCAGGCTTTTATACAATATCAAAACATTTTGACTAGCTCCGTGGCGCAGCGGTCAACACGCCTGCCTGCGACACGGAGTGACCGGGTTCGATCCCCGGCCAGGTCAAGATGGAAAATGATCTTTTTCAGATTGGCCTGGGTCTTGGATGTTTATCCATATATGTATTTGTTCTAAAATATAGTATCGTTGAGTTAGTATCCCATAACACAAGTCTCGAACTTACTTTGGGGCTAGCTCAATCTGTGTGATTTGTCCGTATATATTTATTTATTTTCACTCGCGTCGCATTAACAAGATATAGAGCATAATAACATCCTATGCCATGGAATATATAATATAATAAGCACTAAGTAATTGAGCGTAAGCTGCAATCCAATGCTTCATATGATGGGAAGAAGCACTGTTTTATTTAACACTAGCATTTGTCCGCGGTTTCGCTCGCTTTAAGTGTCATACAAACTTTCATCCCCTATTTTATCCCCTTGGGGGGAAGAATTGATCAAAATCCTTTCTTAGCGGATGCCTACGTCATAACATCTACCTGTATGCTAAATTTCAGCCCGATCCGTCCAGTGGTTTGGGCTGTGCGTTGATAGATCACTATGTCAGTCAGTCAGTCACCTTTGAGTTATATATATTTAGATTGCAACCCCTTTTGTCCAATCAAAGCCATTGTCAAACACATTATTATTCCGATAGTCTACGATTAAACCCAGATTCTAAGTTATTTGTCAATCGTGTACTAACGAGAGAGATACAGCTTTGGGTCAATAACATCAGCATCATCATCGCGAGGCTTTGGCCTAGACATTTTGTGAGTGATGACTCACAAAATGTCTAGGCCAAAGCCTCGCGCTCATGACGGCGTTTAAAATCGGTGTAGTGAAATTAGGTGACACATATACAGAGACTGTTCTTTTTTGTTTCTTATTTTAGCATTGCATTAGAGCAACGGTATTCAGGATTACAATTAAGATTTATAGAAGAGACTCAAAACCAGAAATATTGTAGTCCTTAACACAAACTGTACGTCAAACATAGAGACAAACTGTTCTTGGATCATCTCATCTGAGTTTTTGTAGTGTCCTTAGTTTAATATTGAAATTAACTTTTACTACCAAGTCGTCTGCTTCATCATCATCATATCAGCCGCATGAAGGCCACTGCTGGACATAGGTCTCCCCCAAGGATTTCCACTAAGTACGACTGGTTGAAAGCGGCCTGCATCCAGCGTCTTCCTGCGACGTTAGTCAAGTCATCCAACCATCTGGTTGGTGGATGTCCTAAGCTGCGCTTGCCGATACGTGGTCTCCATTCAAGAACCTTTCTACCCCATCGGCCATCGGTTCTACGCGCTATGTGCCCCGTGTTACTATTCCGGCCGTAGCGACAAATAAAGGGCAGAATGCTTTACGACTTTTCTCGGTCACTGGCTCTCCATTGGAGTTTTATATCGTAGTTTAATAGAAGTCGCCTTTATATTCCTAGTGTTGGGAGGAACTACAAAGCCGTTATGATGCACATTATTATTCCGACCGTAAAGCAGACAAAGGGACAACGCTATACAACATTCTCTCAGTTCAGTTTACCTCGGTCACTAGCTCCCCGCAATGGGAGTTTTGTATTGTAGTTTTAGAAGTTTAACGTAAAAGTCAACTTTTTCTACCAAGACTTTAATTAAGTAAAAGGTAATTATCATGCACATTATAATTACATCTGTATCAATAAACAAATGGACACATCGCTTTACAAGTTTTACTTGCTTCAGTTATCTCGATCACTGGCAATATAAAACTCAGACGTTGGGGACACCATTCGAGTTTTATATTGTAGCTGTTGGAACGTTGCCTTTAATTGATAAGTAGTACATATTTATAGCTGTGTCTGCACCAAACTCAGTTCAACACTTCAATCACAGAGTACAAAACGGAAGCTGGGGCGTTTTACCCCACGATATGGTGTGCCCACAGCCTACCCCCGCTCACTGAGGCACTGGCAGGCTACGGCTACGCACGTGCTAAGTACGCTTTGTTTGAAAAAGTAAATAGTATAAGTAATGAAAGCAATAGATCTGTGGTACTTAAATTGTTTTTAAATAGCATTAGAATGCTCGATATATTATTAGAACTCGGCCACATGTAGGATTCGAACCCACGTCCCTTAGGTTTCACACGTAGGGCGTAAACCTAAGGGACGTGGTCTTTCATCACATATTTTCAATTTTAATAGAGCTGTGCTTAGACATTTGATATATAATATATGCAACGATTCGGCAATCCGTTAACAATTACTGTTAACATCAAATTATCCCACCTTCACGCCACTACAACCGATTTAAATGCAAAGAGTAGACTTGCCTTGCTTAAAGACAATATGCAAAGTTAGATAACTGTCAAAGCAAGTACAACGCTTGAAACATTTTCATTAGTGCTATACTAAGCGTAATACCTTAATAAGTATAAAAAATCGTGTTAATCAGAAAAGCTCTTGATTATCTTCATTAGGGGGATAAGGTAACTCTAAATGAATCTAAGTCTCCGAAATAAGGTTTTCAATTCTTTCATATTAATCTTACAGAAAACATTCAATATCTACTGCTTGTAATTAAATAACAATTAGTCTTGGAATGAACGTGATAGGCATTGTTCGTGAATAATTCGTGTTAATTGTAATAGCTCTTGATAACCTTAATCAGGAGAATGAGGCGGTGTTAGGTGGTACTAACGTGAATTATAATCTATAAAGCTTAGTGCACTTAAACGTAGTTTAATCAAACTGACTACAAAACTGTTTTAAGGTACTTATCAATGGTAAACCATTAATTTCCAGAAACGTTCAATGGATAACGGCATCAAGATAGTCTAGCTCGTAAATTGGCAGTGTAAAAAGGGAAAGCTAACCTTACAACAAAATCTGCTACTCTTAAACTGATTTTTGCTTCAACTGATGTATTTTATAAAATTATTATATCTTTATCAATTTTGATACAAACTTGTTCAATTAGAAATATTTATGAAACTTTGGAACGAAATAATATACATACATCACAATGTCATTTGCACGGATCTACACTAATTTAATCCGAGCACGAACTGAAACCTTGTCATAAGTATTAAGTGAGCGAGGTCTTCTCCGATAAGCTTTTCATGTTACAGAAACAAGCCCACTTTCTATACTACAATTTCTGTGCAAACCAGAAAATAATAAAATATCTATCATAAAATGACCTCAGCACGTGTTCAAACGTAAAACAGACATAAATATACCACGTGTTTAAACTTGGCGAGCTCAGTGGCGCAGTGGATAACACGCTAGGGTGCCCGGGTTCAATCTCCGGTCAGGTCAAGATGGAAAATGATATTTTTCAGATTGGCCTGGGTCTTGGATGTTTATCTTTATATGTGTTTGTTACAAAATATAGTTAAGTTAGTATCGCATAACACAAGTCTCGAACTTACTTTTGGGGTTAGCTCAATCTGTGTGATTTGTCCGTATTTATTTATTTATTTAAACTTTAAGCCCGAGCAAACAGTGCAAACTTATCATCTATTTCATAAATATCAGCGGTCGCCACGCTGCGCTCGACAAAGCCATTATAAAGTTCCGAGCACTAAACCTTGGCCGTGGCAAAAACAAACACAGGCGGTAGAACTACTTCAGGACTAGAGCTTTTTTTATATTTTGTTGTAAATATCTCGAGAAACAATCGCCGCCATCTTGAAATTTAAAGCAAGGCTTATAAAAACTTCTTTGAAATACAACACTGCAGAGAAAATGTTTTGATTAGCATTCTTCAAGATTTATTTTTTTTATTTACTTATTTTCGTTTAGCATTTAGAGATGAACTATCTGGGAACATCGCTCAGGGTTCCAGGCATAACATCTCAACCATATTAAATATTGTTTGGGTAATGTGTTTTGTAGCAAAATGCGCCGGTCTATGAGGGATTTTTAATACTTAAAGAGGGTAAAGTAATTGAGTTCGCATTGAGATCGCGTCACTAACACCTACGGCATAAAAAGAAAGTCATAGTTTTTAGAGTTAGTACATTTTCCTTTTCTTTTTTGCTGGATCATTCCCTATTTAATCGCTAATTAATGAGATTTCGATTTATTTATTTAGAACCTGTAGTAATAGTTGTTTGAAAGATTCCGCAATCCGCCGCAGTTGGCGACTGTGAAGATCCCCTATACCCCACAGTGAGGAAGACAATAAGAAATTATCGATTTCCATTTATTTAAATATTGTACTTAACATTCAAAGTTTCATATTGACCAAATGTCTGTTTTCCAGACACATGTAAAATTATTTTTACGCCGCACAGATTACAAAATCATAAAAGGACAATGTGCAAGTCGGGCCCGCCATTTACCGTCCCCGGCGGCCGATAGCCGGGTAACTGGCACCGGCAGCAACCCGCTCTGATGCTCATATCTGGACAGACTACGAGTATTTCGTATTCAAACTGCGACATACAGTGTTATTGTCACGATTGCTTTTTATTAGGCGATGTTTTTGAGATTTTAGGGGCCATTATATTTAACACTTTATGAGTAACTAGCTGTTGCCCGCGACCCTCAACTTTATTTCGGGATAAGTGATAAGTTAGATACACAATGGTCTACATATGCAGAGTTTCATTTAGATTAATTGAGCCGTTCAATCGTCATTGAGTTATGAACATCTAAACCTACAAACTTTCATATTTGTATTTCTGGTAGGAATTTTTCGTTCCTGAACGGAAGCGTGTCCTCAGTCATGATTTGTCTTGGGATTACGAGTAGGATGATTCTAAAAAGTCACCAATAGAAAAAAATATTAATTAAATAATATTAAAAGTTACGCGAAATTACATAAGTAATCATAACGCGAAGTGTTCGAGGGACGGCCGTGCTGCGACACTCCTCCTGAAGATGGCATTTTTATACCGTCAACTAAAAATACGTGAGTGAAATATGTTGTTTTAGAAATTTAAATAATTGTGAGAGATGCTTTTAGATTTATCTTCTTACAAATTACCCTTAAAACAACCGTGCATTTGTGAAGAGATCCAATTCTGAATTGTATGTTTCTCGCCTCCACATTTAACTAAATATCACGCGTTAAAACGCCTGCAACACACAATCTGTATTGTCCGCGTCCCGCAACACACCACTTAATTGTGTCACACTACTCCAAAGCATCTGCGACTCTATCACACAGCAATAAGGCTGGTACTCCATCGCGACGGTGACAATGACCCACTAAACTGCGCGCATGAGTACACATTGCGTACAGAAGACATATACTTGTTGAGATGTAGCGTTTGTAGATTTTATGCATCTGTAAGTGTCAGAGATGGGACGTTAGCAAAAAAATAAAAAGAGTGGGAAGTATAATGACATTTTATGTGCTACTATTTTTACAGCAGGTTCTTCCACGTATGTTATGCATATATGGGATTTTGTATAGTTTAAGTGTACTATATTTTTCGTAAAGGAGGAAAAAGAGCAATCATCCTCTCAAACTTTTATACTATATAATATTAGTAAGATATTCTCAGTGTGAAAATATATAGTTTATATATTGTAAAAAATGTCTTACTCTTCTATGTGTTATCTTCAGTCGTAACGCGTGTAATGTTGTTACATGATTTGACATAGATTTTACAGCCGGTTGCCTGTCTAACGCCAACCCGCTATATACGTAGTTATGGGCAACAACACCACAAAGCGTCACTCATTTGTTGATTTAAGTTTAATTATACAGCATCAACATTAATACAATTACACAACATTTTAATGAAATAATGTACACATACTTTAGCAGGTATAAATTGTCCTGAATTATAAACGAGCTAAATATACCTCGAAGCAAATTCATCTAAAAACTTTGTTTGTAATTTTTCCGTCAAGTTGGCGTCGCTATGAATGGCGCTCGTTTAGAGCCAACTTCCGATGAAGCAAACCACAGATTAGGTACTAGTTGGTTTGTGAGCATTTAAGGACTCGTGGAAATTTCTAAGTCCAAGTTTTTTCAAACAACTTCTTAATACCAGTTTGTAGAATTCATACATGCATTTATGCGTAGCTTGTACCGAGAATAAATTGGCGCTTTTCATGTCTTAAAATTATTTGGTGTTTTTGTTTTAAACGACATTATCTCACATGACTCTGTTTAACATTTTTGTGTAGAAAATGCTGCTGGAAACAATCTGATATTGATGATTTTTTGGATTACCGTGGATTAAATTAGGATTATTAAAAATTATGGTATATAAATTAATTACAAGTTATTATTTTTTTATTTATCATTCGCTTTTTATCATTATGCCACGTAACTTTGTACTAACTTCAAGTTAAGCTACATTTGTCCCACTCAAGAGTTGTTCTTTTATCTCTATCCTCAGTTTTGTCTACTTACTAATTCAATAAAACCTAATTTTCTATATGAATCTTTTAAATTTGCGCCGCTAGGTTCTCTCGGTCACCTTTCAACACGAATGTAACACATTTTAAATAATTCCACACCGCATCCCTTTGCTCTCTGGCTTGTCTGGGGCTTCTAATGATAAGTAAACAGGATTAACTCAAACGTACGCATATTTAGGATCACCGTAGTTACCGCCCTCGTAATCTTCCATTTGGTATAGAAAAAAAAAAATAAGTATAGCAACAGCTTTTCGTCCCATCTAGATCACTGATCTATGTCAAAATCAGTGGACTATAAACCTGTCACTGTTTTGATTATCGATTTACATATAGTGCTACAAGGATCTAAATGAATGCTAGACGGCATCTTGTAAAATGTTAAATTAGACGTTACTGAGATTTGCGAGTCCGTTTTCAGGCTATATCTATACTAATATTATAAAGCTGAAGAGTTTGTTTGTTTGTTTGAACGCGCTAATCTCAGGAACTACTGGCTCCAATTGGAAAATTATTTTTGTGTTGGAAAGTCCATTTATTGAGGAATGCTTAAGGCTATAAAACATCACGCTGCGACCAATAGGAGCGAAGCATCAATAATTTTTTTTTGAAAACGGGGGATAATTTTTTATCTATACTAATTAATCATAATAACAGAAATTGCGACGGACGAAGTAGCGGACAACAGCTAGTTTTTTATAAAGCACGAACAACATGCCAGAAAGTTAGGAGTAAAATAAATAAATAAATATATACGGAAAATCACACAGATTGAGCTAGACCCAAAGTAAGTTCGATACTTGTGTTATGGGATACTAACTCAACGATACTATATTTTATAACAATTAGTGTAAGATAGTACTGGTGAGGGTTTCCTTATCTTTACCTACGTTCATTGAGACCCTTGTAAGACTTTATGTAAAACCTTCTCGCTAAACGTTAATTCTCCCTCTTTCTTTTATCTGAGCGTTTTGCAGTTGCGTCCTCGACATTCTTTGCCGGCTTCTTGGATTCTGAGAAATTAAATAAAATAGAATTTTATTCAAATTTGGATATATCATGTATCTCTTTTTGAACATCATCCTTATCCTTACTAATAATATTATAAATGCGAAAGTGAGTTTGTTTGTTTGTTTGTTACGCTTTCACGCCGTAACTACTGAACCGATCATCATGAAATTTTGCATACAAGTTCTCTGGAGTACGGAGAAGGACATAGGCTACCTTTTATCCCGGGAAAAAGTACTATTCCCGAGGGATCGACATCGACGCGGGCGGAGCCGCGGGCGAAAGCTAGTATTATTATAATTATTAATATTTGCAAAATCGATAACTAAATACGCTGAAAGAAACTCAGTCCAGTATTTTTTAGAGACCATTGGCATAGGTGCCAGTGGTCTCTACTACCTTGTTAAATCTAATCTACTACTATCTTGCTAAATGTAATCTTTGCATCTTTTGATTTTAGTCATCCACCGTTTAAGAGACAAAATCCTTAATGATGTACAGTGTCTATTCTGTTGGGTACGTCCTTTCCGTCTCCTTTGAGCATGACTGTTACATTTTAAATAATTCCATGCCGCAGTAGAGCACCGGAAGCCCTCTGCTCTCTGGCTTGTCTGAGGCCTCCTAATGAAAAGCAAACAGGATTAATTCAAACATACACATAATTAGGACCACTGTGGTCACAGCCCTCGCGTTTAAAACGCACATTTTTTATTTACAAAGCTCAACGGGTTTTCGTGGTTTTGATCACAGGCTGACCTTTTTGTGTGGTTTAGTGTTTTATAAAATAAATAAATAAAATAAAATTCATTTATTTCAGATATCAATAATCCATATTAAAAGTATAATCCATATTAAGTAGTAAATTGAATATTAAATAACAAACAAAATTTCACAAAATAAAATAAAATTAAAATCATATTAAAACTAAACTAAAATTAAATTAAAATCAAATTAAAATTAAACTAAAATCGATAATTACAATGTTATTATTAAATATAAATCATATTAAAATTAAATTAAATCAAAATTAAATTAAAATGATAGTTACAATGTCATTACTAATACGTACTACTTAAAACAATCGTTGCGGCTTAGGTACTGAGACATGTTTATCGCAGCAGTGCTGGAGGTAGGTACAATCCAGTCGGTCAGCAATCATCTTCAGAATGATATTGGAGCTAGCTCGCACTCTACGCACCAGGGATGCTCCCCGCTTACGCATAGTTGTGTAAAAACAATCTGTGCGAGCTTCTGCAAACATGCCCGAGGCGCTACAGTACCGTGGCAGCCCCAATATCACTCTGAAAGCATTATTGTACAAGATGCGGAGATCATTGTAAGCCCGTTTGGTATAATTTGCCCACAGGCTGCAGGTGTATAGTGATGTACAATAAGATCGGAAAAGTGTAATTTTGACTTCTTGTGAACATCGTGCAAACCTGCGGGCAATCATATTAGCTCTAATTGATAATGCTCTCCGCTCTCGCTCAATATCGGCGTTATCGTTAAGGCTGGTAGTAATTAAGTGACCCAGGTATTTAAATTGACTGACCCACTCTAAAGCTACATTTTTTAGTATTACGGGTGGTACATTTCGAGGACACTTTCTACCTGCCTTGAAGAGCATACATTGGCTTTTCCTTACATTGTATTTTAGACCATGGCTACTTGCATACTCCTCGCAAATCCGTACCAGCCTTCGCAAACCACAAATTGACGCACTCAGCAGCGCCATGTCATCCGCATAACTGAGATTATTGACACAGATACCGTCAATGTGGCAGCCGACATGCTCACTGCTGAGCTCGACGAGCAACTGGTCTACGTATAAGTTAAACAAGGTAGGCGATGTTAATCCGCCCTGCCTAACCCCACACTCGAGCCGGTACGGATCCGAAATTGCTCCCGCCCAACGAACATTATTGGTTTGGTGCTCGTACCAGTACTTAAACATATTAATGAATTCCTGTGGCAAGCCCACTTTCCATAGTTTCTCCCATAACAGGTCATACCGAGCCAAGTCAAAGGCCTGAGATAAGTCAAGGAAGCAACCATAAACCGGTGTCTTACGATCAGTATAGTATTTGACGGTATGCTTAAGACACAGTATTGCGTATTTATCCCTTAAACTGTGACGTATAAGGTCAACCCGAAATGTGCGTGAAATGGATGCACTATACGAGAGAGTGAGATGAGACTATGTTTAAATATTTTTTATACTTATACTACAAATATTTTTTATAATTAGGTTATTTGAACTTATGAATATCCAAACTAAGTACGCAAGTCAAAATCCGTATCTTCATTGCAATAATGATATTAATTTACCTCCAATGTTGACTTAAAAATGGATGATTAGCGGCTTTGAATTTGGAAGCAATTTTTTTCTTCTAAATTATATCATAAAGACCATAGGAAATACACGCTATCACAAAATACATAAACATCAATGAGACCTTTCCAACCCGTCTGGCCAGCGAGGAGAGTGTAGGCCAAATCCTCAGTCTGCTCTGGCTAAGTAGGGCTCCGGTAGTACAGAGAGGGGCATGCTCCTGCAGTGGAGACTAAAGGGAACTGATGATGATGATGATGAACATATATAATGATGGGATAAATTGATTTCACCGTTTGTTTAGAGATGTCGTCTCCAGTGCATTGTTAAGCTAAAAATAATCTTGAAGACAACAAAACAATTAACTTTTGAAGCTATAATGTATCTTTTTATTTAGACTAATTCTAGTTGGTAACACAGTTTTAACATAAAACGACGACTGTAATTACTGACTGCAGGAGACATCCCCCCCCCCCTCCTCTCCTCAATGGGAAGGGTGGTTACTACCTCAATTAAATAGAATAAGATATTATTTATTAATACACGATTGTTACGAACATAGTATTTTTAGTCTTACCAACAAAGTATACGTATACGAAATAAACGTATTTTATTTTATTTATTTAAGTAAGTATTTAGTATAGACTTATAGACTAATATTCCTATAAAAAAGTAACGTCTATAAACTTTCATACTTTCTCAGCTCGAATTGAAGTTCTTATAAGTCTGCATTTAATAAGACGGCTACAGTTTGACATTAAGTATTGCTTGATAATGACTTTCAATTGTATGACATATCCTTAATTATAAACTAGTAATTATAGGACACTACTTACTATGCCTTTATATACATTATTATATACATTTTCTAGATGAGAAGGGTTAAACCTAGTCAACATATGACCTCCATTAATTGTCAAGTTATTCAAGTACAAAGACAAAATAAGTAGAATATTAAAGACATTAACTCGCACAAAGTACATAATATATTTACATTAAAACCTAGGGCTTGAAGTTCGTCCGAATATTCCTTTATAAACGGACTTTATAATATTTCCATTAGACGCAGGTCGACAAGGCTCGGGGCTTAGGACTGGCTGGAGACATCAAAGGAGGTCATTCGCGGTGCTGGTCCTTTGTCAACTTGCGATGAATAGGATTAATTATGTGAATATTGTTTTAGAATACCTGTATCATGAATGTTCATTTTGAATTCCACAAATTGGTAGAAGGAAGGGTGGAAAGTAAAAACAAAAATTGGCGGGACGGACTTGAAGCCTTCCTTAATTATTAAATAATATAAATAAATAAATAGTTAATAAATAAATAATATATTTGATCCCTCGATCGCAAATGGAGGCGTCTTTGCCACGGGTGAGTATAGAATAAAAAAAGGATAACTAGAAATATACCAGACAAAGCAAAAACTCCCGCAATCATCATTTTCGTGACTCTTTCAATTTACATACATCCTGCTACCACCTTTATATTCCTTTTGAAATTAGCCAAATAACTGACTCTGAGCCAACTTCCCAAATAATTGAGTATCTAAGCTAGCCCTTGCTAAACACAAAGGTGTGTAATAGATAAAAAAAATATTTTTCTAATTCTCCCAACACCAGCCCAGAGTCGGTTAAGGCACTTCCAGACTGTCCAGGGGATCTCTTTCGGATGGAAGCTTCTCGACAACATAACATACCTTTCTGTATTTCCCATATAATTGAGTGTGGGCCAATTTCCGAGATAATTGAGTCAGCTTGACCTCGTAGACAAAGGCGTGTAATAGTGTTGGAAGTCGCCCAAACAAGAAGTGCACCGCCGCCTTAATGAAGATGGCGTTCCCGCTACATTCAGATGGAGCGAGTCCTATTACTGGTAAAGTGGTAATGCTACTATCATTCGTCAGTGTAAGTAGACAAATACAGATTTCTCAAGCTTTTTTTTATTTGATATTTGGATTATAGGAATTTAAAAAAATAGGCCTTCATTGACACTCTCACATCAAATTATAAACCTAAAAAGGAGTGCACTGTTTTTAGATTTCATGTATGTATTTCTTTATTCCAACATAGCTTTTTAATGGCTCAAAGTCAAAGTCAAAGTCAAAGTCAAAGATTTTTATTCAAAATTGGATACATGTATCTCTTTTTGAACGTCATATTTTTATTTCTTATATATTTTTTTATATATGCAAAATTGAAATACTACTAGCGTTTCGGAACGACCACTGGTGAGAAGAATACGCCGAAAGAAACTCAATCCAGCCTTGGTCCCTACGTGCCTGAAGGGCTCTGAATACATTGTTAACATTAAATACAATTTTTTATACTATAGATTAATTTTAACATTTAATAATTGTTAACATTAAATAAATTTATATAAATTTCCACGCATTTTTATCAGTAATATAATCATCAATGCAGTAATAAGCCTTTTTTATTAACTGGTTTTTTACAATCGTTTTGAACTTAAGTAAAGGCAGACCTAATATTTCTGCAGGAATTTTATTATAGAAGCGTACTCCTAAACCCAAAAATGAATTCATAGTTTTCTGCAATCGCAATACTGGTGTAGCTAATTTATTTTTATTTCTCGTGTTTCGGTCATGGATATCACTATTTTTCTTATATAAATCAAGATTATAGCGCACAAACATAATATTCGCAAATATGTACTGAGAAGGTAAAGTTAAAATATTTATATCTTTAAACAATTCTCTAAGAGATTCTCTAGCACCAAGTTTATATATAGATCTAATAGCGCGCTTCTGCAGGACAAATATGGTGTTTACTTCTGCAGCGTTACCCCATAGTAAAATCGCATAAGACATAACACTATGAAAGTAACTGAAATATACCAAACGCGCAGTATCAACATCAGTCAGTTGTCTAATTCTCCTGACAGCATAAGCTGCAGAACTAAGTTTACCCGCTAACGTAGTAATATGGGCACCCCATTGAAGCCCGGCATCAAGAGTTATTCCAAGAAATGTTGTTTTATCAGTTAAATCTAGTGGTTCATTATCCATTACTATTTGTGTTGGAATTTTTGTAACATTTGGTAAGCAAAATTTAATACATTTCGTTTTCTTAGCGTTCAACAATAGATTGTTCGCTGTGAACCAATCCAACACTTGAGCTAAAGTACTATTAACCACGTCAAAAGAATTAGTTTGTCTATCAATTTTGAAGACAAGAGAAGTGTCATCGGCAAATAGTACAGCCTTACATGTATTGACACAGTAAGGTAGGTCATTGATGTAAATGAGGAATAACAGAGGCCCTAGGATAGAGCCCTGGGGTACGCCCATCTTAACCGATGATCCGGAGGATTGTACCCTATCTAAACTAACTTTTTGAGTTCGGCCACTTAAATAAGATTCAAGTAAATCGCGAGATTTACCTTTTATTCCATAGTGCTCCAGCTTGGAGAGAAGGGTATTGTGGTCTACGCAATCAAAGGCTTTGGAAAGATCACAAAAAACACCAATAGCATTTTGTTTTCCCTCCCAAGCATCATATATGTATTTCAACAGAGCTACACCCGCGTCTGTAGTTGACCGACCCTTTGTAAATCCATACTGTTCACGATGGAAAAGGCTATTTATGTTAAAAAAAGCTAATAACTGATTAAAAATCATTTTTTCAAATATTTTACTAAGAGCTGGCAGAATAGAAATGGGACGGTAATTAGTGGGATCATTTTTATCGCCAGATTTGTACAAAGGAATGACTTTACTTAACTTCATCAAGTCAGGAAATGTCCCAGTATCTACACACTTATTAAATATAGAAGCTAAATATGGTGCAATTACTTCAATGA
Source organism: Elegia similella (assembly GCA_947532085.1). Classification (NCBI taxonomy): domain Eukaryota; kingdom Metazoa; phylum Arthropoda; class Insecta; order Lepidoptera; family Pyralidae; genus Elegia; species Elegia similella. The sequence goes on from OX383936.1 coordinate 886,856, forward strand.
TGTTACTAATGACAGCTACAGAGATATCCCACAAATCTCCAGTTTTCTTATTGTTCAAACTCTTAAATGTATCAATGATTATTTGAGGTGTTACATGTTGAAATATTAAATGATTGTTACATTCTGGTATACAGCTTGTTAATAGTTTTTTAGATTCCTCAGATGATGAACGTAAGGAGGCAGTAGTATTTACGGGAATGTTAGTAAAGAAATCTTCGAAATATTTTGCGACGTCTTCATTAGTACTGAGGATCTTATTATCTACTTTTAATTCTATTTTGTTGTCACGATTTTTAGTTTTCCCGGTTTCCATGTTAATAATTTTCCAAGTGGTCTTTATCTTATCATGAGAATCTAGAATAGCTTTTCTTGTATATAAAGATTTTGCGCACAGGCACGCCTTTTTAAAAACCTTAGAGTAAGTTCTAACATAATTAATAAATTCAGTATTTTTATTGTAAGCTTTCATAGCTAATAATTCGTATAACCTGTTTCTACTAACGTAAATACCAGTTGTAGCCCATTCACTAAATTTTTTACGGATGCGTTTAGTACATTTTGCTCAAAACATGTATATGTTTGCGGTCAACGAGTGTCGACAATTAGCTTTTGAGTTTTGTGCTTTTGAGATCGAGTACGTCATGCTCACTAAAATGTTCAAACGGCGTTGTGTATCGGGTCGTCGAGTTCCCTCTAATATGGTTGAGCTCAGCGATGGCTGATCCATGCGTCAACTCGTGAACGTGTGCTGCCGGGGGGGACAGGTCTGCTCGGCCTCTTTGAGACTTCTATCTATCTTTAAGATTTTTATCATATCTGTTGTTGTTGCACGCTCGACCGGTAACATAACGTGTTCCACAAAAATATGTAAATTGAAATTGTATATAACATGACATCAGAAAAAAAAGAAAAGATAAAAATATTAAATATTATACAAAGCCTTTCAGGCAAGTAGGCGACCAATACTGTTGAAAAGAGTTTCTTTCACCGTCTTCTTTTCTGCAGTGGTCGGTTCCGAAACGCTAGTAGTTTGTAGCTTTTGAACAATAATTAATAATTTGAATATAATATTATGTATTATTTAAAATGTGAATTGACGTGAAAAAGTGCCTGAAAAGGCCTATTTTCTGAATAAATCTTTGAATCTTTGAATCTCAACGACTTTGAACCTATGGGATATCGTAAGAATCCTTCCGAGTGATATAGGTTAAAAATTATTTGACAAATAAGTATTTATATTTTACTAGCTATCGCCCGCGGCTCCGCCCGCGTCAATGTCGATCCCTCGGGAATAGTACTTTTTTCCGGGATAAAAAGTAGCCTATGTCCTTCTCCGTACCTCAGAGAACTTGTATGCAAAATTTCATGATGATCGGTTCAGTAGTTACGGCGTGAAAGCGTAACAAACAAACAAACAAACAAACAAACAAACAAACAAACAAATAAACAAACAAACTCACTTTCGCATTTATAATATTAGTAAGGAAAGGATAAGGATAAGGATTCTAGTAAATCGATGAACACCGGCTGCATGAACAAAAAATTATCACGTTCCGGAACAGCAGCAGCAGTAGTAATAATAGTATCTATCACGCCTCTATCTCTCACGGTTATCACCTAAAATTATCGTCCATAAACCGACTTTACAGACAATCAACTTTCTTTTAAACAAAAGGCTTGATAAGAATATTTAGCTATATTTTTTTATAAATAATAAAAAAATATAAAGCATGAAACAGTTTTAGGTAAAGTGTCAATGTTATTAAATCGCTTCCAAAGTTCTAATATTCAGTTTTATTTTTACCTTTTGTAAATATATTGTCAAATACAAAGAGTTGCAGAATATGACACACACCTTAACACATTTTTAGACACTAAACACAATAGAAGTTTTTTGATATAAACTGCGCAAAAATGTGTTCAAATATGACTCTCTAAAAAGTCACGTTTTTATTTTATAGGAGAACAATTTCTCAGTTTTCATAAACGCGAGCTTTCCGTCCGAAAGCTTTCAGTTTTCGTCGCGACGGACTGTCGAGTGACTCGCGAACTGAGGGCGCTCGCTGGTGCCGTGTCAGATTATTTATAGCTTTATACATTGAGAGTTTCAAACTGATTCAACAATATAAATATATGTAAAGTTTGTCCAGTAAATTTGAAAATGTGTAAAGCTGTCGCAAGCCGCTACAGCGGACTGTCTCTGAAAATGAGGGAGCTATCGGATTAAACGCAGTCTGGTTCCAGCTTCTCAGCAATACACTGGAGATGTTCAAACTGATTGGACAAAGTTAGCGTGTATAAACACAACATGATCATGAAAAAAAAGGTACACCCTAAACACACCGTGATTTTGTACTTGTGGGCTACTATCTTGTACTTGAATACAGAATTGTAAGAAAAAAAGGTAAAAAACTAAAGAAAATGTTTACTTCCCATAGACATTCGCCCAGCTGATCGGCGACTTTATGGGAGACCTAACTTTCTTTTTCTTTTTTTCTTACAATTCTTTATTCAATTAGGGATTCTGATTCCAGAATTTTAATGTACTCGTACCTAGTTCATAGGTACAAAATCACGCCGTACATCTCCATCGCAATAATATAAGCGAATAGTTTCTCAATATTTTGTGATGAAAACTTTCTGTCCACTGTATTCGAAAAGCTTGGAAAGCTGACACCGTATCAACTGGGGAGGACCGTTGAGTGTCTCTCGAGGTGAGGGCGCTCGCCGGCGCCGGATTATTTATCGTTTGATTCCAGCTTCTCGGGCCGGATTGAGATGTTTAAACTGATTGGACAGTACCAGCATGTCTCTTAAGCTGTTGGAGACGCTGCGGCGAACTGTCGAGTGTCTCTCGAGGTGAGGGTGCCTTATCAGATTTTGACGTGCCCTTAATACCCCACTCACTATACACAATAGGATGTTGAGGAGGCAAATGATAAGGTAGTCGCTGTCGCCGCGTACTGGGCTAAAGTATTGTAATAAAAAAAACCGGCCAAGTGCGAGTCCGACTCGCGCACGAAGAGTGTAAGTTTAAAATTATTAAAAATATTTTTATTATATGATGTTACATAAAAATTATGCTTTTCGCAATTTTTCCTTTATCTGTGCTACGTTGCTTTGCACTAAATTTCAATATTCTGAGTTCACGGGAATTACTGTAGGCTTTGATTCCCTTACTAATGTCGAAAATTTGCGACATAAACGGCTGAATATTTTGATTGCGTTGGCTTAGAAGTTTGATTTTTTCACAGGTTCAAGGGACAGTAGACCTGATTATCTAATATGAATTTCAGCTTGATACTTCTACGCGTTCCTGAGGAAAAGGGTCTTAACAGACGGACAACAAAGTGATCCTATAAGGGTTACGTTTTATCCTTTGTAGGTACAGAACCCTAAAAAGAAAAGATAAATATTGCGACTCGAAAAGAAGAAGATGATAAAACCTGTACTTCCAAAGATCATTGTCGTAATAAAACTCTTAATTTTATAAAATAGTAGCTAGCGAGCGCTAAGTATTGGAAATTCTCGGTCGCAGTAGCAGCGGAAAACACTCGAGAACCCTTAAATAACGACCACTAAGAAGTATCGAAGCTCGTTGACGTGTATTGAAGTGTTTCAACTGGGTTTAAGGGGCCCAGTTGTACTGATCTCGAAATGTTTTAAGACACATCAAAGTACAAAAACTTTGATGTGCCTTAAAAACATTTCATTATTACTATTAAAATAAGGTTGCACTTTGTCCGCGCAATATTTCATGTCGCTTGGCTGATATACGCGTACAAAGTTCAACCTTATTCTAATACTAATAAGAGCACCCTGCGGATTTTTTGTTTGCCATTGCCCGGCGTTTGCATTAGGCATTTTTGACATTTTTAATTTTCAAAGCTGAGTATCCAACCAGGAAAACACCCAGGTGTGGAGGGGAGCAATCTTCTCTCCTGCAGCAGTTCTGGTGCATCAGAGCCCGGGGTCTGCTAATATGACAGTATGTGGCCAATTTTTCCGCAACATGATTAGGCCAAGTTTTTACAAACGGCAGTATCTCCAGAACCGCAAACAAACATCTAAGGAAATAAGCTTCAAGTAATTTCATATAAACACTATTCTTGTGTGCCGGATTCTATCCAGATTGATTCGTTATTTAAATATTCGTTGCAAATTTAAATTTCTTAAATTATAGTATACAAAAACTACACAACACAAACAGTGTCCTGGCTTACTGCCAAATCTGGCTAATTCGCTGGCACTCCAGGCGGCCGGAAGCGATTCGAAAACCGGAAATAGCCGCTCAGTTAACAAAATTTCGCAGTAAATAAAACTAAATCAATCAATGATCTTTATTGTGGGTCAAACGTTATAAAACAGCAGCTGGGGTAAAAAAATAGCTCTCTGTGTGCTGGCTACCCGCTAAATTTGGCAAATTCACTACATACCACTTTTTGCGAAAACAACGGCATGGTACGTTATATGGCTAGTTTGTAAGATATAGGCTGTTACCGTGGGTAAATAATAACTAATCAAAATAGCTGTGTCCTAGCTTTACACTTAATTTGGCTGATTACGACAGTGGACACCAGAAACTGGCGTCCAGTTTAAATTCTCATATCATATGGAGTAGTCGCGTCATAAACTTGCTTTTGTTGGCGAGTGCACTATGCAGGTTTTATTTTCTGGTCATTAACTGACGCAGACTAAGGGGCTCTGTGAGCTGTAGACCTCTTCGCGAGTCTTATCACAGCGAACTCACAATGGTCCTAAGCACCATAGACATCAATGGCGCTTAGATCCTTTATGCCAATTCAGCAATGTTGTATCCAAATTTTAGTGCAATATAGAATATTTCATTCATTTATTTTGAAATTTATTCAAAAACGAATCCACAAAAAATCATTCAGAAACTTATCAGCCTCCGTGGTCCAGTGGTTAAGGCGTTTGCCTGTTGACCCGGGGGTCGTTGGTTCGATTCCAACCGGAAGCATACTTTGTTTAGTTGTTTCCAGTTTGGTTAGGACATTGCAGGCGTGAATCATCTGATTGTCTTATAATAAAGATGATTCCGTGCTTCGCAAGGCACGTTAAGCCGGTGGTCCCGGCTGCCATTTGGTAGTCGTTAAAGGAACCACGTTAGAGGCCGAGAGGCGGTTCCGAAGAACTCTGACACCAGGGTGTACATGGTCGATTGACCGCGACGCCTACTCGAAATGATGATTCAGAAACAATTGAACAAGTTTACAAAATTTCACGAGAATCGGTAGAGTAATGCAACCTGTACAGGAGAATATCCGGACAGACATACGAAAGATTTTTGCCCACGCAACAGACGTTTCGCTATCTGTTCATTTCACACATTCGTACAAATATACGGGGACTATGCGGGAAGAGATGTTGCTTGGGAATCGGTAAGCGATGCTGCTAGCTATCCGTCGCTATTTTGAATAATTGAATTTCCACCTACACGTGCACTATCATGCGATTTAAAAGTTACCTGGCCTTATGGCCTGAGGCCCCTTTCCCTTTACGAAATAAATAGATCATTAGCATATTTACGATCGCCTGCAAAAGTCCATATAGAAGTTGCGTAAAAAGTCGTGTGTAGCTATACTATTTAAAAATAATAGCAATTTCAACCTAATATATGTAGCATAAGTTTCATAATATTGCTAAATATATATGCCTCATTAATCAGTGCAATCGATCTTCACCTTTAGGCTATGTATAGACTTTTGCAGGTGACCGTACATACATGTTCATACGCTTATACAAGTAACTCACTTTCACCCCATATCAAAGCTAAGAGCCTAAGCGAAATGAAACAAAACGGGGTTACAGCTGTAGAGTCCTGGCGAGTCGCCAATGCTTGGCAACCGGAAGCGCCTCCCGTGCGCCGGAAGCAACCTTAAATTCACATGATGGCCGGAATACGGCGCTGTGAAACTTTAATTTGCGGCTGTTTATTTTTGGCGGCTTAAACGGTTTGTTACATAACATATTACAGTTAAAATATCAGTGCTGTCGTATTTATTTTTTTGCACTTTATTTTTTGTGTTAGGTTGCCGACAAAAAATATTTTAGCTTTATTTTCACAGGTTCATATTGTCTACGATCCTAGCCATAGACAGGGAAGAGGGTTTCTGTTCCAGAAATACTATGTTTATTCCGATTTACACTACGCCCAAAGTGGCTAAAATATGCAAAAGCATGTCACGAGGAGGCACAGACGGGTAACAGACCATTACATACATATTATCACGTGCCTTTTCCATGGAGATAGGCAGAGACTAAGAACCTCCACTTGCTACGATCCTTACAAACCTCTTTCACTTCATCTACATACATCCATAACTCTTTTCATGCATGGCCAGTTCCGGGTACTCCTGACTTGCCCTATTTTAGCAGACCTTAAAAACACAATTCATTTCATGATCTAAAAAAAATCTGGCAAAAATAATATGCTGTTTTAAAATGAACCCCGGGCCCCAAGCACTACAGGTTCTTAAGGAGCATCCAAAAAGACGCTCAGATAAGAGTGAAACAATGTCACAAATCTTAACCTGCCTCAGATTACAAAACAAAGGAAGAAAACGTTGTGTACTAAAAACGGGTCACTCACGTGCTATTTCGTCGGGCTTGCCGACTATAGTTTCGGACTCGTCAAAAATAGTCGGCAATCCCGATGAAATAGCACGTGAGTGACCCGTTTTTATTACATAATGTCTTTAACTCACGTTAGTTTCAATGATATAATGAAAACGTTGGTTTTCTCTAAAATTCTGTCATGGCGACGGAAACAAAAAGTAGGCATTCGAAACAGAAAGTGCGATAGTGACACAGTTCCATAAACCCAGTAGGACTTCGACTAGAATGAATATAACATGACAAAGCGGCCGGCAGGAAACGGCGCCCGGCACCGGCGGCCTTCCGGACCGGCTCCGTCTGAGAGGCGACTCATGGCGTAAGCGACAGGCGGATTGAGGAAAATAAATATTTGAACGAAGAAAAAAATATACCACAAAAAATAAGTAATCAAATAGGTCCCAACTCAGCATGTGTTAACAGTAAAGTTATCGCTGTTCAGTTGAGATTTACGGGGACGTCACGGGTTGTTCACGACATTTAACTCAACTGTAGCTCAAATGGCTGTGCATAGGTCGTACAGAGACCTAAGCTCGCTGGTTCAAACCCCGGCCGCGTGGATTTTATTTCTTCTTCATTTAATAGCATTGTGAATACATAAAAACTCTACGGCTAGCTCCGTGGCGCAGCGGTGTCAACACGCCAGCCTGCGACACGAGAGTGCCCGGGTTCGATCCCCGGCCAGGTCAATATGGAAAATGATCTTTTTCAGATTGGCCTGGGTCTTGGATCTATATATGTTTTTGTTATAAAATATAGTATCGTTGAGTTAGTACCCCATAACACAAATTTACTTTGGGGCTAGCTCAATCTGTGTGATTTGTCCGTATATATTTATATTTAACTCTTTAAAAAATGCCTAAAGGTTTCTCTGCTTTTCTGCACCTTAACAACAGAAAGAACATAAAGTGCGTACTGTGTGATTTTATGATAGCAGATCAGTACAGTATAGACTGAATTTATGTTAAAGATGCAGCCCCGATTACGTCAAAACATTATCAAGTATCAGGATTGCTATTTTGAAACGTATGACTGCCCGAAAACTTTAGATTTTTGTGTGGTAAAACAGTCACTCCGCGAAGTCACCCGTTCGAAAATATGTCTTTACCTGTATTATAAAACGTCGCCTTTGTGTCTTCCGACTGTAGACTGTGTGTTCAAATTTTTAAGAACTCAAATGTTTTAGAGTACTAAAAACATACAATTTATACCTGTCGCCTGTCGTCTATGTCTTGATCCACCGTCAGCTGTCGTCCGGAAGCATACCGGTGTTGAAGCCATGCCGACGTTTTCTACCAGTTCATTTGACATTTTAAATCTATTCTAGTTGGCTTAGTAATGTTTTTGAAGGTTTTTGTTTGTAAAGAAGTTAAATTTGAGATGTTTGGTTCTAATACTAAACCAAAGATTTCACCTAGCTTCAAAGTTTGACATTTAAATATTTATGTGTTGCATCCATCCGCATACATTCTTTATGATTCAATATTATTTTGCTATGGTATTCGCACGCATGTAAAATTGAAGATATTAAGACAATATTACATGTAGTAAATTTAATTTTTTTTTTTGCTAAGTCAGATACACGAAACAACTTACATAAACCGCTTAGTGCTATTTGAGTGCTTAGGCTTAATAATAAATTACCTGTAAACAATAAAAACTTACATTACTTCAGGTTTATCAATTATCAACACAATGAATACTACATTTTAAGGAAAAAATGTTGTATGTTCCTATATGTGCGCAAAGAAAATTATTTCAACCGGCAACTAGAAACAACAAAATCATCTGCGACAACGTTTGTATCGCGCTATGAACTATCGCTATCTCACTCTTTATTATTCCGTTAAGTCACTAGTCTATAACCATTATCGCGGGTGTCATGCTGCAGACTGCACTGGTCATGTATGTATATAGGTCAGTTTCCGCTGCCGCCTGTTGCCTGCTACGAAGCCTGGAGACGTTTTGCGGTCAGCTTGCAACAACCTCGACGAATAAATAATAGCGTATAGAAACACGACGGGTTCTGATAGTTCATACTATAAATTGTAAGTTGACGTCTGGAGAAAATGCGCTGTGCAGTTTGTTGCCGCTTCTTCTGCACTCCGCTTTGGAAGCGGTTCTAAACTTAGCTTTAAGTAAATTAACGTCAACAATTCTTTGTTGTAAAATAAATGTTAACGTTCACCAAATGGTATGTAAAGTATCTTATGATGAATAAATTATATTTGAATTTGAAATTTGAATTTGAATTTGAATTTGACAGTTTGCAATCGCTATTCATGAATACTCACATCTTTATGTACAGTTGCTCTAGGAAAATAAAGGTACCTTCCATTGATGTTTGTATTTTCAGGAACCAATATCAGAAATACAATATCCTTACATGGGACCAAGAATCCTTGACCTTGACTTACGACTGAAATGTTTAACGTCGATGATTTTCAGGAATTTCGATGTACTCAATATTAACAGACGAGCTTGTGTATATTTATTAGGAACAATATAATTATACTAATTAATTTATAATAGTAATAAAAAATTAAACTACTAAAATATTAACAAATTATATAGTCTCTGCAAACCGTCATTCTGCGGCAACGTGCCCAAAAGGCTGGCAGCATTGCCACGTTGGATGGCAATGCTTATCCTTTCAGCCAGGTAATTGCCAGCCTTTTGGTCGCGGGATACCTCGATCAGTCTCTTTGATAAAAAGTCAAAGAGACGATGGGCTGAGTCAAAAAATTCATTCCGTCATTAAACGACAAAGATTAGAAAAAGTATGGGCTTCCCAAACTGCTCAAGTAGGGAAAGCAGGAGGTGGAATAAAGAAATGTACAATGTGCACATGCTGCAAGCCATACACATGTATATAGGTCACGGTTACCGCCGCCTCCTGTCTGCCTCGAAGCTAGAAGACGTTTTGCGGTCAGAGTGCCTTCCTACCACCAGGTGCAGTAAATAATACTGTATATACACTGCTGGCTAACTAGTGTTAGAAATAGTTCAGGTGAAAAGTTAGTTTGAAACCGCTATTGACGTATGCATGATGCGCAGTTAAGGTCTTTTTCATTTGTACACTTCAGCAAATTTAAAGGTGCTCTCACACAGCAGTTATACAACGATGTAAAACATTTTGTAACACGATAACATTCTTGATAATCTATAATGTTATAGAACCAACCTATCGATGTTGCACATTGTTTTATACATACATACATATTATCACGTTTTTATTTCTTACGGGGTAGACAGAGCCTAAGGTCATAAGACCGAAAGGCCACATTTAGCGTGTTGGTGGTCGTAAAGGTGGAAAACGGAATCAAAACTAGCGATGGCTTGCCGCATCGCCTATTGTTTTATAACTAAATTTAACTGTTGTGAGGGAGCATACTTACATAGTAACACGTCTTTTTCCTTGCGGGGTAGACAGAGCCTAGGTCTATAAGATCATGGCTACATTTAGCATGTTGGAGGGCGAGTAGATGGAAACCGGAATCAAATAGTGATGGGTTGCTAGCCTCATTGCCTATTGAAATGATTCCGCAGCTTTTAGACAATCTACTATTTTTACTCTTTAACTAGTATTTTGAACACGCTATTGATATAAAATATGTCAAAATAAAGTTAATATAGGGAATATAGGGTATTCAAACGCTTCATTCTTCCATAAAACTTGCAATTTCTTAGTAGACGTTTAATTGACTCAGATAGTATTGGTACAATCACCAATATGGCCTCGGGTAAGCCCTACGTATTGTTATTCGGGTGACACTTTCGCAAATTTGTAACTCTCCAATTGCAGTTCTGGTAATTTCATACAAAATACACCTACAAAATGATATTATGTGTACAAGATAACAACAATCAGTTGTAACTTATGTTTATGTCTTTCAACCCGCACATAAAACACTACCTTTCATAAACACTTATCTACAAATACAAGATCTTCCACGCCTGAATACTGTACGAGCTTCTCTATGGCCGATTTGTGCATTTTTAAACGCACTTTAGATAAACCTGGGTTCCACTGTAAAGCAAACTTTATTTCTAGTTGAAGCGCACAGGAGCTGAGCACAGAGACAAAGCTTCATATTGTCTTAGTTACGCTGGCTAGATGGGATTACCAAAATACCTGGATGCAATTTAAAAAAGTCGGGATTTTGACACTGAACAACATAAAATTTTGCATACAATTTCTCTGGAGTACGGAGAAGGACATAGGCTACCTTTCATCTCGGAGAAAAATCACTGTTCCCGAGGGACCGACGTTGACGCGAGCGAAGCTGCGGGCGAAAGCTAGTTAGGGTATAAGTACTTTAATTTAGTTTTGTTAATAGTACATATATTTTCTTGCACCAACTTTCAAAACTTGGCTTTTGACTGGTAGATAAAAAAGCCTCTGGTTTTAATTCCACCTTTTTTACATTAGTAAACAAGTTAAATAAATAATTAAGCATAAGGGACAAATATCCAACTGGGTACATGATTAGGAAGGGAGAGGAGATGGAGAAGATGCTTTCAAATTAACTCTTGGACACAATTTAGAACTCTTGTCAACTTTTCTTTTCACCATATAGTTTCACTTATAAAAGATTGCATAGAGCTTATCTGAGCTCTAGAGCTGCTCTGTGTTTTAAGGCCGGCTGTTAAACGAAGGTGGATGTGTCGTAACTTGTTTAGTTTTTGCGGTCCTTCGTAATGAGGGTCTAAGTGTGGCCGGTAGTGACGCAAATGGAGGGTTGAGGTCAGCTTTGTAGGCAGGTTAGAGGTACTGTGATGATGCAACGCTATCTTTATTTCCCGTAACAGCTACAAGATATATTTTGTCTTTAGGTGAGACATATTACTTTTAAGTTTCATTCTAAGTAAAGATATCGGCCAAATTTAGGGGTTAAGTTAAATTACGAAAGTCTTCATTTCAATCGTTAATTTTATATCGCAGAGATATCAAAATCATACGAGAGATTATGGCTCAATGATTAGTGACACATAATATGGAATGGCACAATATAATGTGAATCTGGTCACGAATTTTGCATTTTCTATAAAAAAAAAAAATTTTTTTTCTTTCACTGTTTCTTTCTATAAGAGAATTCAAGAGTTAATTCCTTATAATTGAATCTAGTTCTGTGAGTCTGTGAGTCAATGACTCAAAACCACAACCATAACTGGGAGAGGCCGATATAGACACAACCAAGCAAACTGGGAAGACTATCAGTGTGAATTTTATCCACCTTTGTCCTTGTCACACCTTTTATCGTGGTCCTTGTGCTCCACAACTTGCACAAAGCACTATCTTCAGTCTACCTCAAGATTAATTCTGGATTTAGTCTGGGCAAGATTCATTTAATCGTTTGGACCATTGACACGAGTTCTTCTTCTTCTAGAAGAAGAAGTCTACCTCAGAGGGTAGTCGCATCTTACTGGAGGAACAAAATTATAATAATTTAAAGATGTTTTGATTCACTGATACGATTAGAAGAAATAAATGTAAAGAAATAAACAAAGATTTTATTTTTCTTGTGGCTCAGTGTCTCGGTATTGCGCGGGTTGTAACCGGTGATGGATGATGCGGTGTAACCACTGATTGATAGCAGCCTGCCTTTATTTCGTCCGGGCTGGTTGAGCTTTCCGGCAATATTCATTGCAGACGGCTTATACCTCAGTATATTTTGGAAAATACAGACCAACAGTTTCAAACGATTGTCATACAAAATAAAAAATAATATACTCTTAATAAATTAAGAAATAGAATACGGTTTTTTACGAACGTAATGTGACTTAAGCACATTCGCTACTTAAGCAACATTAACTGCCACGTTATCAGCCCAATCAGGTAAGGTGTTTCAAAAAAAAGAAAAAAGAAACTATCAAATATATAATCATTGTATATAGCCGTGTGGTATCCGGCAGAGTAGAATAGGACCACTCTAAGTCATCCCGTGGATGTCGTAGAAGGCGACTTAGGAAATACGAGTTAAACAAAGCTTATAAACATCTAAGAGACCTCTCCAACCCGTCTGGCCAGCGTGGAGAGTGTAGGCTAAGTCCTCTGGCTGCTCTGGCCAAGTATGGCTCTAGTAGTACAGACGGTCGTGTTTCTGTAGTGGAAACTAAAAAGGACCTGATGATGATGATGATGATGATGATGTATATGTCTAAATACATTCAGAAATTTAGCCTAAAAAAAACGAAAGTACCTAGGTAGATATTTTTTAATAGTTGCTTTCAGCAGAAATATTATGCGAGTGAGACACTGCGGTGAGTTTATCTCTGGGTAAAATATTAATATACGAGTATAAAGATCCCTAAGAGAAACAAGAAAAAGTATATGTTTTAATCAAGTGCAGGCGACTCAAATATTGTCTCAAATTGACTCAAGTATTCACTTATCTGTAGAGCACTTAAATTAAATACCTAGTTTTCATTAAAACACCGTCTGTTCGTTCACACAGCGAAACAGATTGAAGACCTACGACACTCGAGAAATTCATCAGGATTGTAATTAACTTTTTATCCGTCTCCAAACACACATAAAACCACTCTAGACACTTTTAAGTTAGTACAGTTGTTTTTGTAGCATTGCTTCCTTGGTTTATAGTAGATTCGTTCCGTGATTCCTGATCACCTAAGTAGGTGATCAGCTTCCCATCAACTACCCAGATTAGGTCAACATGGAGTAATAAATACTCAAAAAAAATTGATTATGGTGTCCCAGTGTAAGCTCATAAGGATTGTTATACTACGAAGCAATCCTGAAGACTTAATGTTTCCGCGTATGTTAGACATTTAAATAAAATCACTTAATAGGCTTTATTATACGAAAATGTAAAATTTTAACGAAACGTTAGGTGTCATTATAACAATATAGAATAAACGCGACAAAACCGTCTTAGTGATTTAATTTAAATTCTGCAAAAGAAGTAACTTGTAATTTCCTAGTTTTATTCCATGTTGATATGAAATTTCTAGTCCACAAATATAGATTGATTTTATCCAAAACCATCATTTCAATTTGACATACGCCATAAAAATACCATATTTTACCCGGACCCGGTTTCCCATTACAACTAAAGAAGGGTACTTCTTTGCGACCCATTTATTTCGCCGTCAGTTTGTTTTCACTGCAAGGTAATCCTGACACACCCTTTGAATTATTTGGCATCTTGAGGAATTTATTGGTGCTTATGATTTCGCACCAGTATTTTTGAAAAATAAGATGAAAAGGAGGAAAATGTGATAATAATAGCTACTTTTAAATCCAGTTTTGGACAATAAGGTTCAGTAGTAAGCAGCCGCACAGTTAATGTGGTCAATCAGTCTTGTGTGGAATAGTTTAGGTACTATATGCTTTTGAGAGAAAGAACAAGTAACAAATGATGATAAAATTCAAACAATATCACAACGTTAATAGTTTTTGGCCGAAATTGCACCATAAATCGTCTGCAATTGGTAGAAATGAAAATCAGAACTAGTTACCGAGTTTAACTAGTATACTGCAGTATTGCGTACATACCTAATAACATTAAAAAATAATGACAAGTTGCTATGTAAGCTGTATGAACTGATTTAGTATATGGCCATTTTCCTTTCCCATAAACTCAATGAAACCTTTTTGATCTGTTTTCTATCAGGCTGATAGATAACAATAATATAAAGCACAAGTCTTCTATTTGGCAAGCGCTGCAAAATCCGTGGCAATGGTTCCATCCGTAAAACATCTGACGGGAGCCAAAAACGCTAAACGCCACTTAGCTGTAATGCGCTGCAATTTGGATGAATCTTATTGGCGATACTTTTGTCGGGGAAATGGAACGTGCTGAATTTTCATATTGCTTGGATTTTTCGATTCTACGGTTTTATCGTGATAGAATGTTAAAGAACGACTGTTTTGTTAGTTGAATAGCTGTTCCACGCGACTTTGTTTACATGGGTTTCGCTTTTATCACAATTCTTTGGCTTATTGTGTTCCGACACTAATGCGCATTGGAAGTATTTTTAAGTTGTGAATGAAAAGGAATTTGTTGGATTTGGGAAGGGGGTCAAGATATTGGGATACTGCTGCCCCTCGGGTGAGGCAGAGGACTTTCAAAGTGCTACTCCATCTCGCTCTATTCTGGGCAACCTTAACCAGGTACCTAAATCTTAAGCCAGGTAAGCCTAATTTTCTTTATTTCCGCCGCTACTGAGGGTCGTCAGGTTTGTCCGGGGCGACCAGTGTAGATCACCGACACAATATAAACATAAGATAAGGCTCAATCATGACTAAACAGAAATGAATATAGACGATACTTGGCAAGTTCACAACAATTCAACTTACATGTCAGGAACTGGTTCATACGATGTATTCGCCCACAAATTACCTGAAAACAATAAATTCTCACATTAGTACAATTGTTTAAATGTATCCTTATAAAAATACACCACCTATTATTTATATGTGAATTACGGGTTACTCACGTACGAAGTCAGCTACAGGCCGACATCGAAGACCTCCGGATGAGGTTGAAACATGTCGGCCTGTAGCTGACTTCGTACGTGAATAACCCGTAATTCACATATAAATAATGTTATTATCTCGCGTTAATTTTAATCAAAAAATAAACTACCTATTTGTGGCACCCCTCAAAATAAAATTGCAGTGTGAATTAAAAAAGTACGGAGCTAGAAGTTAGGCAATCTGTCAAAATTATATTAAATGTGTATCAAACCATAGAGGTAAAGTGACATAATAAGTTGATGAGCCGAACCAGTTTAGATCTTTTGTTGTTGCGTTGATACGTTCTGAGTACGTTCTCATTATCTTCCAACAATACTGAATGGATTTGAAACGATTTTTATAACTGTAATCTGCTTATGCTCCTTTCCCCCCTTCTCCTCTTCCTCTTTTCAGAAAGAAATATTTTTACTACATATTTGTTCAAAATTAAAGAATATTCTTTACTACACAGTCATTCAAATTTGGGAATCAAAAATGTGACTGCGAAATAAAATCCAAACCCACGCGGACGTACAAGTGTCGAAAGTCGCGGGCAACGGCTAAAAGTCTATTAGTCAGTATTATATTGTCTCTGACACGGCATTCTCGTCATAATGTCTTCACTCCAAGTATTATAATAATAAGGTAATTCCTGGTAATTCCACAAAAGACCGAATGAATGTATGAATTCATCTCGATGTAAATTTCAATCAAGATCCGATGGCATCTGGGTCCATTTCCCTAATAAATAGCTCTGTCATAAAAAGGTACACGGCGAGCCTGAGGCTCGATTGTGTTGTTAGCACCAATTGGAGAGAGTATGGAAATAAAAATATTTTTATACAATGTGCGAAAATTACATATTTAGATTTTTTTTACTACACCCATTTCTCCACGTGTCATAATGTAAGAAGATACTTTCATTAGATAGAAGGCTTAGTTGAGCGGCATTAATCTGTACTAATATTATAAAGCTGAAGAGTTTGTTTGTTTGATTGTTTGTTTGTTTGGACACGCTAATCTCAGAAACTACTGGTTCAAATTGGAAAATGTCATCATTTTGTATTGGATAGTCCATTTATTGAGAAAGGCTTTAGGCTATAAACATCAAGCTATATGAGCGACCAATAGGAGCGAAGCATCAATAAAAAAAATTGAAAACGGAGGAAAATTATTCATCTATACTAAAAAAAACTAATTGCGAGTAATCATAATAACAGAAATTGCCGCGGACAAAGTGGCGGGCAACAGCTAGTGAGCCTATAATGTTGTTAAGAAACCAGTTAGAAACCTATCGTTCGTTTGTTTTTCAGAGCGTTTTTCAAATATCATAAAAGCCTTTTTAGGTTCCATGAATATTATCTAAATATCTTCTAAAACGTTTAAACGTAACAGGTAACGTAACTGGAAAATTTCGGCGCCGGAGTTAGAACAGGCGGTGGCTCAGCGTAAGTCGTACATAGATTTAAGCTCACAGGTTCAAATCCCGCCTGCTGGAGATTTTTCACCATATTTAATTTCTTAATTAAATAAGCGTATATATAAATATATACGGACGAATCACACAGATTGAGCTAGCCCCAAAGTAAGTTCGAGACTTGTGTTATGGGATACTAACTCAACGATACTATATTTTATAACAAATACATATATAGATACACATCCAAGACCCAGGCCAATCTGAAAAAGATCATTTTCCATCTTGACCTGGCCGGGGATCGAACCCGGGCACTCACTCCGTGTCGCAGGCTGGCGTGTTGACCGCTGCGCCACGGAGCTAGTCAAATCAAAAAAGCATTGTGAATGCAAAAATAAAACAATTAAAAATAGAGCTACAAATGCAAATCTAGGGTCAGGGCTGTCATCCTCAAGTACTTGGGTAGTAGTTGCATGCGCCCCCGGCCTCCCGAGCTGCCACTTACTTTTCCTAATTCATCGTAGTGAGTAATATCCCAATACCTTCATTCCCTTCCCAAATACAGTTAGTTCTTATCCTTCCCAAGCTCAAAAATGCTTCCGATGGGCAGCAGCACAAACACAAGAAACCAAAGAAACTTCGGTCGCCAACCCACCTGTCAAGCATGGTGAGTATGCGATATCCACCTATAGAACGAAGAATCCTTCCGTCCAGCAGTGGACTTTAAAGGCTGAAATACCGATTTGTTCGTCACAAATGCAAAAATGACGAGCACTAACTAACTATACACAAAAAAATTCAATGTTTTCGTCACTATACCTGTATCTAAGTGAATATACTCGTGTCTTCACCCGTACCCTTTTTATTTTGATCTGCGGGACTCGATGTGGGGCAATGGGTATAATTTATGTGTCAGTGTCCCACCGGGAGAGTGGCGATTGCGATTGTGAAATGAAACATTTTGAATAACCGTGAAATCGCAAATTTTCAACGAATTTAATGGATCCCAAATGCGAAAGCTCTCTTTTAGGGTAGACTTAGATAATTCTTCTTTCTTCTTCATTAGATTTTGTCCTACTCTTAACTAACGTAATTATTAAACTACCGAAGATGCCATCGTAATGTCAACGTCAGACCTAAATTAACACAGCAAGTGTGCACTTCAGGTTTCCTCGTGATGTGTTCCTTCACTGGTAGCAAGTAAAAATCCCGTATTGGCTCATATGTTGAGTTTGATCACTCACTCATAGATAAATGTCGCGCCAAGAAAGAATTAAATAGGCATCCCTAAATTAACACAGCAAGTGTGCACTTCAGGTTTCCTCGTGATGTGTTCCTTCACTGGTAGCAAGTAAAAATCCCGTATTGGCTCATATGTTGAGTTTGATCACTCACTCATAGATAAATGTCGCGCCAAGAAAGAATTAAATAGGCATCTTACCCATCGTTTTCGGTTCCTGAGGGTTTCCGGAATAAATATCCCCCAGGTGACGACACTGTGACGATAGGTACGTTATACATACAGCAGCAGCCAAAATGCACCAATCATGTTTAATCATTATTTTTATGATTGCTATATTTTAACATCTGCTGTGAAAAATACCTATTGACACAGTGACGCCACCTGGGGAATAAAACCTCCCATTGAAAATACGTGTACCTGTTTGCGACCACCACGTAAACACTGCAAAGTAATAGTTATTGCTAACAATTTTGCTCAAACTACATTTATTATGCTATTGTTGCCAGACACCCAAAATAACAGACAAAAAAGTTTAACCGGACTAGCCAGTTAATTTTTAGTCCACGCTATGATAAAACATGTTACAAAGCCATTACGCGGTAGTTACTCAGCAACAAACCTATTACATAACTCACACAGTTTCGCGAAACATTATTCCGGCAAAAGGTAAAGCACACAGCTGCAAAAGCACCAACCGCTTTTTAAATGATTGCACGCTCCCCGACTACAGGGCCAATTTGTCACCATTATTGTAATAAAAATAGGCCAAGGGTGAGTCGAAAAAGTACATAAAGGTTTTCTATATTATCATACACCTATTAATTAAGGCGATACCACTGTAAATAATGTCGTTCTGAACCTTATTTATCTCGCAAAATACTTAAATTAGGAGTTTCAAATCTAAGTAATACGATTTTTGACTATTTCATCTCCAAAATTGAAGATGAAAACACGTTTTGATAAAATTTTCTCGATAGAATTATTTTTTGAAAAATGGTCTTCGTTCGCAGAGCTTTTGTTATTGCAGCTCAAATGCGACGAATGAAATAATGATTTTTAGACTAAAAGATAGGTTATTAGTAATTCATCAAAATGTAAATATGAAAATACAATTAACCGGTCTGATTTTATATAAAATAGAAATATCGAATTTGGCGCTTACGTTTTTTTCTTTGAGCGACTCGAGACTATCTCCTATCTCATCATTCATGGGCTAAACCGCCAAGCGCTATCCCTTGCGCGCACTTGATCAGTCCTTTGCCGAGCGATGGTACCAAACATTTAAGGCCTCGTCTTAAATGCACATGATCTAAACTTACGATTCTATGCATAAAAAATACCATTGTTTTTTTCGGTTTTATTCTTGAGTCGGATATGATTTCTTTCGGAAAACTGTTAACGCATGTCTACTTCAAGTCTTTATCTCCTATAGTTTAAAACTTTCTCCCCGGCCTCGTCTCCCTTTAAATGGGACGACGAATAAACAAACGATCTAGAATTCAGAGTTCTGTAGTGATAGTGTCTAAACGAGGGCTCCGTTTAGCCACATTAACTACAGAACTCTAAAGGCAAAAGTTACTACAATTTTTAAGAAAAAATGTTGTAATTTCTTCCAGCGTATCACATTTATCACCCAGTGATAAGAGCAATACGTCTTCACTAATAACAACGGCCTAAGACTAACGTAGGTCGTTTGGTGATAAAAAGTTACCTTCTTAGAGTGATATACGCACAGATTCTGACGAGATATGCATGACAGTGGTATTACAATGGCTAAAATAATAATCTTTTATGCTGGTCTGGAAGAAAATAAAATACATAGAATGTACCAGCTCAGTGGCTCAAATCTCAGGAACTAAGTTAGTATGCGATGCGATATCACTATTTTGATTAAAATTTTCACCCAATGCCCACGTGGCTTTTAGGTCTTAAAGAAGTGGGCTCTGTCAACCCCACAACGGAAATAGGCGTGATTTGTGTGTATACAAGCATAAACAAAATTAAGATTCTATATAGTATCCTTACTAATATTATAAATGCGAAAGTGAGTTTGTTTGTTTGTTACGCTTTCGCGCCGTGACTACTGAACCGATCATCATGAAATTTTGCATACAAGTTCTCTGGAGTATGGAGAAGGACATAGGCTACCTTTTATCCCGGAAAAAAGTACTATTCCCGAGGGATCGACATTGACGCGGGCTGAGCCGCGGGCGAAAGCTAGTAATAGTATAATTTCAATAAAACATTTGTGACGCATGTTGACGTAATCTGTCTGCTGTGATGATTAATCCCGTCAAACATACCGAATATTTAAACAAAGCCTTTTACGCGTAAATACAAGTTCCCACGAATTCATGTCGAGTTGAAAGCAAATTAGCTGCGCCAAATGGACGGTATTGATGTTTCATGTCGAATCATATTTTTAAGTATCGCGCTTGGCACGTTTTATCGTAGTATTTTATTGAACAGAATTTGAAAACTTACGATACTTACAATACATTATAAATAAAACAGTTTGGGTGTTTGTGTTGTAAGGCATGAACTTATTAAGTGCATAAACGATTATAAAAATTCTTACGGGGCTTTTAGGTCCTAAAGACCTGGGCTCTGTCTACCCCGCGAGGGAAGAGACGTGATTATTTATATATATAAAAATTCCTTCACATTTAGTAAGTTACATTTTTAGTAAGTAAGAGTATACTAGCCAAAGAAGACAATAGGACTAAACTGTCATGGTGGAAACGCAAGTACCCACCATCCAATATTCAACCTGCTGAGAATCTTCCACCGGGTAGTGATCTTCTCTGGGCATGAGATGTTACGAAAACCGAGTTAGGTGGGGTTTCTCCAGCAATAGTATATGTGACTGTGGTGCCACTCAGTCTATGGCCCGTCTTTTGTGTTGTCCCAACTGCCCCACTTTTTGTACAAATGAAGATCTTAACGAAGCCAACGACAAGGCGGTCAGCGTGGCCAAATATTGATCAAAGTACATTTAAAAATAGCCATCTCCGTCTCGCGAAGAAAAAGAAGAAGAGTGACATAGGCTGTAATTAACACTAAAAATCGCAGGAATAAGCTAGTATAGGAATCAACTACTTCTTCACTTTTCCCAGTATGATGTCGCATCAGCACAGCAAGTCTTTTCCACTTCCGGAGCAAAAATAAAATTTAAATAAAATATTTCAACTCATGTTCACGTAATCTGTCTGCTGTGTGTATAATCAAACATACCGAATATTTAAACAAAGCCTTTTGCGAGTGTACACACGAATTCCCGCGAATATCAGTTATATGTTCAGTTTAAATCAAACTGTGCGAAATGAACAGTAATAAATACAATATTCCCCTGTGTCCCGGTATTGATGTCCCATGTCGGATCATGTTTATAAGTATCGCGCTTGTATACTCGTTTATAATATCAAACTGCATTTGAAACATGAACCGAACCGAACAGTTTAAAAGATAAATTAATCGTGTTTGTTAGTACCTATGGATAAAGCCAAATAATGGTCAAAAGATATAAAATCAAATGAAACCATTACGACTCGAAGAGCAGAAGATATCAATAAACGCGGACGTGGATATCTAGTAACATATTTTTTCAGCTGTAGTTTGGTTAATTATTATTATAGAAAATAATTTTGACACCAGTTCATACACAATGGAATAGAGATCTTTGTGGGTCCTTTTTAATAAATTTTGTCCAAAGTTAACGCGTAACTCGTACCTATATACTTGATTGAATGGAGAACCTGTATGACATGTAGATTTTCATAAGTGTAATTGGCGGTAAACATGCTATAATAATATAACTACGGTCTAGAGGCGAGGAGCATTTAACTAGAAAGGTATTTCTATAACTTCAGTCAGAGCAACTATTTGACTTCTCCGCCCATATCCTCAACAGGAGCCAAGGCAGGACGTTCAGCGGGTGTTCATTTAATCTGGGATTACTGCTCTCTGGCGACCTGCCAACTGGTTCAGCCCGTAGAGGGGATATATACAGATTCCAAGCTTCCTGCCGAAATCCTGGGACCAACGCAAAGAGAGGACGCGATTTAGCGAGTCTTGAAGAATAAAAAAATATGTATGAGCGTCAAAGTAGTCAGACGATCAATGGCTTATTAAATCAATAGACTGGCTGTCGACATATACCTTAGGTACCGCTGGTGCGATGGTGAAGACCTACGAAGATGGTAGAGATAGGTGGTTCAAAACCTTTAAAAATACAGTCTACATTTTTTTAGATTCCAATCTAAATTAGATTAGGGTAAGTGATCCAAGTGTCTCTTAATGTACATAGTTAAATAATGCTAAGACTCTTGTGTTACTCTATACCTCTGGGCAATAAATAGTGCACGCCAAGTAAATTGCGGGCCTTTGTTAGTTTCCTATGTATTCGCGCAACATGTGGATGTTTTATGAGAGTTTTAGGGTCTTATGATAGCGTGTGTGAGAAGTTGATCCACTTCTGTTTGCATATACCGATCAGATGATAGATTGTAGGAAAACATTTTAGGTGGATTGATGTCATTCATACTTGGTTTTGGGTACTAAGCTGAATAGGTATTGCTAGACTGAATAAAATATGGTGTACGACTATGAACTTTACTTGCCACTTGGCAAACACTTTTACAAACAGTAGGTATATGTATGTACTCGTATACAGGTATAGACCGCGGAACGTCCGTCTCCCTTGGCGCTCGAAATGTGTATAGTGGCGATGCGCTGCGCGGGCGGCTTCCGGGGTCCATCGCGCTCGCCCCTCTCTTGGTAGTTTTAATGCGGCGTAGACACTTGGACATAAAGTAACTTACTCACGCGCAGTATCTGTTTTTTAAATCCTAACTGAACATCTCTCTTCACGGGATATCTTGAAGTAGAAGTGCATGTCTTTAATGTCGTGTAATTGGTCGAAAACAGCGCAAAGACTCATGATGTTATTTTTTGCCAGACTGGTCATATTAACAAGCCAAATATAGACATATAGACCGATGTGGCTTGACTATCTGGCAGAAAATGGGTACAAATAGACTTTATGCTAATTTCTACAAATCTTATAATGAGGGTCTTCTAAAATGTTAACAACCAGATAGCAGCACCAACTCGTAGGGTCCGAGAAGCCGCAGTCATTGGATTGACAAGCAGTAATAATTGGCACATTGTTGACCAATAACAGCTCACTTACTACGCCTCAGTGCTGCCGATACCTATGTATTTTTGAAAACCCTATGAAGATCTTTGTTATTCCTTCAGTCAATGACGGCTATAAATTACGCGACGAAGCTAGTAGACAAAAACTACAATTACAAACGGTATGCAGAAAGAATGGTGTCCATTACTTTCAATTTACCCCGTCAATTTCTATTATTTCAATTCAGCGCATATATTTTTATGAAATAGTTTATTTTTTATTCAAATTTGGATATCATGTATCTCTTTTCATTTATATATTTATACTAGCTATCGCCCGCGGCTCCGCCCGCGTCAATATTGATCCCTCGGGAATAGTACCTTTCCCGGGATAAAAGGTAGCCTATGTCCTTCTCCGTACTCTAGAGAAATTGTATGCAACATTTTATAATGATCGGTTCAGTAGTTACAACGTGAAAGCGTAAAAGCATTTATGATGTTAGTTAGAATTTGGATATCATGTATATCATTATCAAAAGACATAGGTAAAATAGGTACGTATATTACCGCATATTTCAGCTACACGCGAGCGCCACTTGTCATCCAATATTGCCATTTAAATCGCTCTTGATTCGAGTGACGTTTAGTGCCACTTAAATGCTCCCGAATTATTTTCATTTTTGATCAACCAACTACATACATCAATATATTCGCATGATATCAGCGCCTGTATGCTACACTCAAGCGCCACTTGTCACCCGAGAGCCGGCCTGTGCCGATATGGCAATTTTATTCGCTCGTTATTATAGTGACGTTTAGTGTCCTTTATAGGCTTTTGGGTGGATTAACATGTAATGTCGGTTATTTCAGAACAACGTTGATTTATTTTGGTTTTGCCACTTCTCTTCTTGAGCGCTTCTGCTGGTTCAAATTTTATTTCTAAATCTTTTTTGTTAAGAATTAATAAAGTAGACAGTTGTATCTGGCCATAAGGTCTTATAAATCTAGGCCACGCAAGGGAAAAAAACGTGATAGTATGTATTCTACCTGTATTTAGTATTAATAATTAATAAATAAATATATAGGGAGCTAGCACAAATTGAGCTAGCCCCACAGTATGTTGTGAACTTGTGTCGTACGAGTAGAATACTAACTCATCATCATCGTCATCATCAGGTCCTTTTTAATCTCCACTACAGGAGCCCGACCCTCTCTGTACTACTAGAGCCATACTTGGCCTCTCTGTAATACTAACTCAACGATACTATATTTTATAATAAATACTTATACATATAGAAGTCCAAAACCCAGGTCAATCTGAAAAGGATCGTTTTCCATTATGACCAGACCGGGTTCGAACCCACGCACCCTCGTGTTGCAGGCCGGCGTTTTAACCACTGCGCCACGGAGCTCGTCAAATATAGTACGTAGCTATAATATATTCGTATGATACCACCGCCTGTTTTTGCTATAAAAGCTACCACGAAGCTTATTAATGAATCTGAGTCACAACAAAAATCGCCGACCAATTCTATATAAAATATTTAACCAAATTCAAAATTTATACGCCCGCAGAATCTAATGATAAAAGTAGAGATGTCTGTCAAGAAAGTTCTGCGTTGGATTACGAACAATTCTAAAGGATAAGAGTTGAATAATAAGCTGATTTTACTACTATAAATTATTTCCATAAAAGGGAGACATGGCAAAGGGGTGGGCCCGGAAAAGGGAACAAAATTAAATAAAAATTGAACAAAGCAGCCGACGATAACGAGCGATAAACAATGAAAGTTGATAACTCTCCCAAATCGGGAATTCCTTTGCAAAAAAATCGGGAGCAAAAAGTTCCGACAAAATATGAGGGCGTTGTCCCTAACGAGAGGTTTGTACACAGGCACCGGTAACCTGATATTTTGTCAGCCATTATTAAGTTAGTCCAAAAAATATAAATGTATAAAAACCAGACACCTTTACTAAGGTCTTAGGATTGAGATTATTTGTTTGGACCTGTAATTATTGCTAAATGCGCTAATAGTTTAGCTATTCCACTTTGCATTCTCTACATGAGGTCATTAGATGAAGGTTGCATGCCAAATTTATGGAAGTCTGCTTTTGTTACTCCTATTCACAAAGGAGGTGATAGAAGTAATATACAAAACTATAGGGCAATATCAAAGCTTTGTATTTTTGCCAAGATTTTTGAGAGTATCGTTCATCGGCAAGTATATGCTGCTTTAACTACTTGGTTTATTCCCCAGCAGCACGGTTTCATGAAAGGCCGATCAACCGTTTCCAACCTCATTCTCTCATACAACTATGATACCTCAAATATGGATTCTGGGTCACAAGTGGACATATTCACCGATTTTAGCAAAGCTTTTGACCGGATCAATCATTCCATCCTTCTCCAAAAGCTTCTAGCAGCGGGAATTCACGGAAGCTTATTTCGATGGTTGTCATCATACATAAATAACCGTAGTCAGGCCGTAGCTGTAAATGGCTATATGTCTAAGTGGATGTTGGTACCATCAGGGGTGCCTCAGGGTTCTTTGCTTGGGCCCCTTTTATTTTCTATTTTTCTTAATGATGTTGCATCCTGCTTTAGACATTCAAATTTCTTATTATATGCAGACGAAACAAAAATTTTCAGAAACATCAATTCTTTTGATGATGCTCGCTTGAGGCAGGAGGATCTTGATAGATTTAATGATTATTGCACCAATAATATGTTGCAATTAAATGTTTCCAAATGCTACACAATGACAATCACTCGTAGAACAAATGTTGTAAAGTTTGATTATGCGCTCCGTGGCCATGTTCTCGCTAGAACAGATAGAATTAAAGATCTCGGTGTAATTATTGACTCCAAATTAATGTTTGACGAACATATTGATTCGATTGTTAATAAGGCATCGAGAGCATTAGGATTTATAATCAGGTCGTGTGCAAAATTCAACTCACCAAAACCGTTAAAGGTTTTATATTGCTCCTTCGTACGCAGTATCCTAGAGTACGCCTCAGAATTATGGAATCCTCAATATGACGTGTACATAAATAGATTAGAAGGTATTCAAAAAAGATTCTTAAGATATTTACAGTACAAATGTAGGCAATATCTTCCAGATTACTATGCTAGATGTAAGAAATATCATTTTCTCACGCTTGAGTCTCGTAGAAATAGATCGGATATAGTCTTTTTAAATAAATTACTAAATAATAAAATTGATTGTTCACCGTTACTTCAAGAAATTAAATTCAAAGTACCCAATAAGCGATTAAGAACTTTCCAATTCTTACATGTTCCCCCATGTCACAGTAATTATCGTAGAAACTCTTTTATCTGCAGAGCAAGTAGACAATTAAATGAGTTCCTGAGTGACTATCCGACAATTGACGTTTTCGCTACCAGTGCAACAACAATGAAGCGTGTTGTGGCCGATTCTTTCTTCGATTCTCCCAATTTGTAGTGTGTTTAATTTGTCATAAGTAGCTTATGTGATTTTTATTGGACGATTGTGTGCGTTTATTTGGTTGAGAAACCATGGACTTACTAAAATTATCAGTGAAAACTTGTTAATGGCTGTATTAGTTACCTAGTTTTTGATTTATTTGTTTGCTGAAATTGAATGCTGTAAGTTTTCCAAACATATAAAATAAATAAATAAATTATAGATATTTGAGTGCGCAAGTGGAGGGAATCCATGAACGAAATCGTGGTAGAGCCACGTTACCGGCAAAATGAATTGCTTTTAGCATGAATGGGCCGGCTCGTCCGGGAAAGTACCACACTCTCACAGAAAATCGACGTCTGAGTAGAAGCTTTACCGCTTCTATGCTTCGTTCGGTGAGTGAGAGAGCCGCAGGCCCATCCTTCCCCCTCCTCTCCCCGTTTCCTTCCCCCAACTCCTTGAAAGGCCGACAATGCTCCTTTCGCACCCTGGTGTTGCAGTTGTCCATGGGCAGCGGCACTTACCAAGACACCCTTCTAAGTTTGCTATTCTCAATTGCGTAGTAAAATCAGGTCAATACCAGTATCATCTGTACATATGTAGGTTTCTTATTGTTGCTCTGGAATTCTTCTTCTTATAGACTGGCAGCTGATAGCCTTCTGATTGGCCTCGTTGAAGTACTGAACTGTGTTGGTAGCGTAACATTTAGTGCACAACAAAATATATGACCCATAGACCGATGAGGCTGACTGAGATACTGCAGGCACACAAATTAGGTACTTCTTTATTAGTGCATACTGCAAAAATTAGTACATATTTAAGTAGTTATTATTCGAATAAGTTTAAATAGTATCTTTCATGATGCGAAGTGTTTGTATTATGTGTAGATTTCTTGATGCTTTCTTTAATAAGCTCTAAATTATTTGCCAGTTAACTTGGACACAGCTAAGTGCTCTACTTAATCATACCGAGGCAGCGCGCGGATGCTGGTAATGTTAGTTAAACGGACCTGCTTATTAGTTTACAGGTGCCAGGTGCCAGGGATGTAGTTTATAATTACGGGAGTTTACGGACTATTCTCATTTTTATAATCCATCCTCCTCACTCGTGTGTGTTCCCGGATGCACCATTAGCTTTTAATTCATCCTTACGTTATATAATAATATCGAATCGAAACTCTCTTTGGAAAAACAATTCCCCATCACCACCTAATTTTATACCACTTTCCGAGGAGCTTCCTCCCGGCCACCAGCTACCATGGCTTACCTGGAAGAGTTTGAATAGACACCTACAGGTAGACCGGTTGAAAGAAAATGATTGAAATGGTGCTTTTCAGTCGATACTAATGGTCAGTTATGCCAATGTGGAGACATTGAAACAATGAGCCACTTGCTATCTTGCTCTAAATGCCCCAGCATATGCACAATGAGTGACCTGATGGCTGCATATGCAAGCGCCATGCAGGTGGCTAAGTATCGGCAGGATATAATTTAATTTACGATTTTACGAAAAGAAGAAGAATAATAATATATACTAGTAGTAAGTATATACTATTTGTGCTGTAAAATTGATAGAGATTTTACAACCAGTAAAGCCCAAAAAATGGAAGTACAAGGCCGATGATTATTTGTAATAGCAACATGTAGACAGTATTACGTCTCCTGCCTTAACCAGTTATCGTTACATAATATCAACGATCGACAGAGCAGTCATGAAACGTCAAAACAGAGCACGCATTCAATCCATCACTACTCAAGCTGAGTGACATAAATATGCTAATATGACAATGTTGAAACCGTTTGCAAGCATTCGATACAACGGAGTATTGTCAGATAAGCTGTTTATATGGATATTGTTATTGTGAATGTTCGTTAGTTTGAATGTTTGCTATTTATTTATGATATTTGGATGTTGGCGTAGAGACCTAAATTTATTATCTATACTAACAAATAGGACACTTTCAAAAAATAAATAATAGGAACATTGAGACTTGGGTTATGGGATAATAAATATGTAATATAATAAGTACATATAATACAATAAACAACCAAGACCCAGGCCAATGAATAAGAAGAACGATGCTGATTTATCGTAAATCAATGGTTACGGGTTTTCAATGACTAGCTTTACTAATCACTGCCATAGCACTGCTACAATCGTAGCACATCTACTCCGCTATAATTATTCGTAGATTGCTACGCCGTAGCACTGCTACGCTTGTCTGTAGCAGATTAGAATATCTTGATTCTTGCGCAGCCGTTGTGTGAAGGTAAATTTAAAAGTTCGATGACAGCGTCATGTTATGGAATGATAAAGACAACTGTCACGGCTCGAACTATCATTTATCGAAATGCGCAGTTGCAACTGACTCCACATTTTAAAGTTTACCTTTATGATGTAGCATTTATTATACTGCTACGTGAATTAGGACCCTGTAGATGTACAGGGTTATAAGTTATTCATAGCTGTCTACGCCGTAGCACTTCTACGCTTGTCTGTAGCACGTCTAATCTGAAACTACTACGAGTTTAGAATATTCTGCGTAGCTTTTGTTTTACGATACTATTTTGCATTGCTATAGTACTGCTACTTTAAAACACAAGAATTTCACGACTAATAAGCAGATATAAGAAGAAGCTTTTAATTCTCAACATTAACCTAACTTGACAAATTTGCGATAAGGCTCTCTTATTTGTATAATCCATCGTGTGATAATTAAGTTCCATTTTTTTTCGATAAATATACTGTTTTTTCGCTAATGTGATAATGCTACATACCATCCACGGTTAACTAAGCACAATAAATAAATAAATATATACGGATAAATCACACAGATTGAGCTAGCCCCAAAGTAAGTTCGAGACTTGTGTTATGGGATACTCAACGATAATATATTTTATATCAAATACATATATAGATAAACATCCAAGATCCAGTCCAATTTGAAAAATATAATTTTCCATCTTGACCTGACCGAGGATTGAACCCGGGCACCCTCGTGTCGCATGCTGGCGTATTAAATACTGCGCCACGGCTCGCCAAAATTGAAGTTACTGATGTCGGTACAGAGTACGCACTTATGACGTAAGTATGTGTATGTGAGCTCAAAGTTGGCGTGACAGCTCGCAGACATCGACATGACGTTTATTATTAGATAGTATTGTCAGTAATATAATTTCTGGAGACATACTCAGAATGATACATGACTTAATGACATGTTAATAGATACTCCTACAGTGATGTACGTATAGTGTATATCTTATTGAGAATTATGTGTCTAAACTAAACGTCGCTATAGAACACGCGTGCCATCCGACACTCTTCAATACATGGTACTGTATCGTTTGATATCCGTTTCATTCGACATATTATAAGACAGGATTGTCAGTAATATAATTTAAATAAAAACTTTTAGTAAACTCCAAAACTCAGATCATAGACACTGGACAAAGGCCGCCAGTCTTAAGTGGAAATGGGCAAGGCATATCTACCGCATGCCTGACGAGTTGTGGGCCAAAGCGACCACAATATGGATCCCACAAAATCGTAATCGAAAGCGTGGAAGGCTCAGAAAGAGATGGGAAGACAAACTGCCATCCTATCGGAAGGACTGGACTTCAATAGCCCTCGATCGAAATAGTTGGAATGATGAAAGGGCCTGCAGTGGGACAGTATAGGCTAGAAATAGAAATAGAATAAATACAAATAGAAACTTTTAGGATGTACATAACGCAATGAAATATTCAACGATAGTAGCATAGACACTCGTGGGCCATAGGGCGGGGGTGACGAGAGTGGTAGGAGCGAGTCTATAAGCCACTGTACGCGTCAGTTGAGATACATTTCTCGTCGGAGAAACAACTATAGTAAAATCTGTGCCCTTCAAATTAAGGGCCCGCCATAGGCCAGGCGGCGTGGCGGTACAAAAGCGGATGGTCTAAACGCGTTGGCTACTTTGATATTTTCGTTTTTTAAAGTATTTGGTGAATACTGCTGTATACCGAGTAAATTAGACGTGATTTGGAGGCAACTTTGCAATATTTTTCTATCGACAAAATTTAACGCAATCGTGTTTTTGAGTCAGATAGTTACCAGAGTTAGTCTTGAACTTAGCTGCATTTTTATTTCAACTTTAGTATTTCATTATTATTTATACAGACAATCACACAAAGCAGTGTGAGGTAGGACGGGACCTTAATGCCAATTGATATTTTTTTATGTTTTGTACTTGTTTTTTA
Organism: Elegia similella; assembly: GCA_947532085.1. Lineage (NCBI taxonomy): Eukaryota > Metazoa > Arthropoda > Insecta > Lepidoptera > Pyralidae > Elegia > Elegia similella. The sequence goes on from OX383936.1 coordinate 917,457, forward strand.
AAATAAAGTAAATTCGGTTGTGTATAATTGTTTCTTTCAAGCTCCTACGTTGCGGGTTGCTAAGAATATAATAAATTCACAAAGCATATAACTGATTGAGAATTGACTTGTTGTCTGAACTTAACGTTAGTACAAAACGCGTGATCAATTTGTCACTGCTCCAAATATGGTAATATGACATGTTTGATACGGCAGTTTGCTGGCATACATACAATACATAGTTATATAAATATACGATAGACAGTTTCACGATGTATGAAACGGAATAACATATTTATCGATACAGCAATTACATAAAGGATATGGCTGATTGGGAAATGACATACTGCCTGAAACGTCAGTACGAAACACGCGTGCAATCCGTGGCAGTTCGCTGGCATTCATATTGATAGATACATACATACATACAGGGTAGTCAGAGCCTAGGTCTATAAGACTTGAAGGCCACGTTTAACATGTTGGTGGGCATTAGTTGCAAAACGGAATCAAAATAGTGATGGGTTGCTAGCCGCATCGTCTATTAACATGATTCCTCAGGTTTTACCCATTCCCTGGATCGGCTTTTACAATCTGCGCGGGAAGAGAAGCAGCTGGTACATTCTATGTTTTTTCTTTTTTCCCAGACCAGCATGGAAGAAGTCAAGATTTATATGTATATCTGTCAGTAATACTATTGTAGGATGTACATTACTTAAGAGGCATTTTCGATTGATTAAGCAATCGAGACAGCCAAAATGTAAAAGGCTTCCACATGTATTTGCTTGCGGTTCAAGATCTACTCAAAGAGGGTGACACTTATGACATAACAATGTAAGCTCAAGTCTACACATTTAGTTCTAAGTATGTCGTAGATTGTAAGTTGATGTCATTTGGAGAAAATGCGTTGGTGCAGTTTGTTGCCGCTTCTTCTGCACTCCGCCTTGGAAGCGGCGTAACCTTAGCTCTAAGTAAGTTATTGACGTCAACAATAATAATGTTGTAAATAATAATAAGTAAAAAAAGGTATTTAAAATATCTTACGTACGATGAATAAAATATTTGACTTTGACTTTGAGGGTTGACGTCAGGCAGGCGGCCTATAAGAATTTTGGAACCTAATTATATTACAGGGTGAATGCTGTCAATAGCGGACCACAGAAGATGGAAGTCGCTCGGATGAAGAAGAGGAGGATTGTTGGATGTTGCATTGCATGTCATAATAACAATATGCCTCTAATATAATTTAGGATGCCACAGTCACATGCATAGAAACACAGAAATCACGTTTTTTTATCCCTTTGAGGTAGACAGAGCCTACAGCCATGAGATCCAAAGGCCACGTTTAGCATATTGGTATAGGAGGGAGTCTCAATCAAAACAGTGATGGATTAGTAGCCCCATTGGCTATTCACATGCCAGGCATCACAGATTCCTGAGCTAGTCAAACGTCAACAGTGAACACACATGCAATCCATCACTACAGGAGTCATGGTATGCTAATGGGCCCATCGCTGTGCTTGACGGGAGCAGTGTCTGGCAACTGATTTATTTTCTTTTTGCTCTCCTTGATTCGTGTTCTACTCTGTGTTTAATAATTAAATTGAACAAAGTTATAAAAAAAAAATACAAAAGGCTTTTATTTCACTCAAAAAGTTATAACAATTAATTTAGTACAATTTAAATACACAAATGAACTTAAATTTATAATTTGTGGAAGCACTGGAGACAAATTAAGCCCGAAGCCGAAGCCTGTATCTTGGGTCACCAGGTCCCGTCACATACAAATGAGTATATTAACATAAGTGTAGATCTTTCATTTGGAACTTACTTTATAACATACCTTTAAATTTTTGTACTTTGTATTAGATTATATTAATTACCAATATTACCAAATATTATCTCGCTTTAAATTTACCAATTTAAATCCAGATAATATAAATCTAATAAAATTATCAGCTATTTTAGATATGTATCATTAGTGATCCGATGTTATTTGTTGAATAGAATAATTATTATTATTATTTTTTTTTCAAATCATTACTTTTTTAATATAATGAAAATATAATTTGGGCTTTGAATTCATAAATAATAAAATGCATAACAGCTCATTTAACATTAACATTATTTGCATAAATATTGTAACAATGCTATGCGTTCAGACTGCATAATCTTCGACGGCAAATGATCCTGCCGTCGAAGTGGCCAAATTCTGGTCTAACTTCATATAACATTTTATATATATATGACGGAAACGGACAGACGACAGCGCCATCTGTCGTCATATTTTTCTATTAATGCGAGACGCCAGCGCCCCACCCGGCGTTGACAGAGTCTACGACGTAATGGGCGGACGAGTGTCGTTCAGTTCGATTGCGTCCGCCGCCAAGTGAACACGTGTAGAAACTGTCGCGTATCGCATTGTTTGTTGATATGTGTTTTATTGAAATTATTCATAGTGTTCGTGAAGTAAATACTTTCATTGTTTTAAATCAACGTTTGTTTCAATTACCAACACTTCCCGGTATAACGCCCGCTTCTGAAAGATGGCTGAGCTCGGACCACCCTCCCCGTCATATATATATACCTATTTTGACTCGAAAAGAAGAAGAAGAAGAATGCATAATCATTTTAGCTAGTTCTTTTCTATGGTTGAGCAAAGATAATTCAAAATATTTTGTGAGAAATTGCTAATTAATGATAAGTGCACTAAAAATCACTATTAAATTAAATTTCACATATATTATCTTTCTTATCTTCTATAATTTTTACACGTTTTGATGTAATTATTTATTTTTTATTTATTTAACTTTATACCCAATACAGTGTAAATGCGGTCTTAACGCCAATGGCTTTTTCTGCCAGTCTACCAACTGGGTGATGTGGAGAATTGTCGGGGTAGTGCCAGTTGTAATTCATAAAAATAAATAAAACAAACTAGGATAATAAACTAAAAAAAAAAAAAAATATACACGCTAGTAAATATTGTAAGAATAAACAATACATAAACTACATACATATTACGAACAATCTGACAGGCATTGTAGAAAATGAGCTTTCAATCTATTCTTAAGTATTAAACGAGTTCGAGCCTTCCGAATATCCACCGATAGTGCAACCCAAAATTTTCTTTCTGCGCCCGCGCCTGCTTTGATGGCGATAAATGAAAATCAGTGTTGTGTACCTCGGTGCAAAAGAATCCCTCAGTTATGGTCTTTTTGCCCTGCTGCAGCACACAAAGACAATATTTGATCGTGTTTAGATATAATATTGTTTCATTTTAATACTTTGTGTGTTTTTGACAAACCAAATAAACAAATTATCTATCTATCACATCTTTGTCCCTTGCAGGGTAGACGGAGCCCAGGTCTTCTGATACCTTAAGCCACTTTAGCATGTTGGTGGGTGTTGGGTGAAAATCGGAATCACAATTTAAGTAATGCCAAATATATTCCGTTTCTATTAAATTCACACAAATCCCTTTCAACACGTCAACAAAACCATAATTTTAATTCAACCAAAACGTGCTGTTAATCCCTTAATGTTTTCGTTTAATCCCACAGCTCTCTGGATTTAGGTTCGCCGCCATATTTATTTTGCACACGAGTGTTGAAAAATGCGTCTGCTTTAAATGGAATGTAAATGAAAACAGGGGATCAAAAAGATGAAAGGGTTTAGTTATTCTTCTCGTTTAATACTTTGATCTCCGTGCGAGCTCCGTGGCACAGCGGTCAATGCGCTAGCCTGCAACACGAGGGTGTCCGGGTTCTATCCTTTCATTGCTTAGCTGGAGGCCCTGTAGCATCGTAGCAATCGTATACATATGCTCGTAGCTCCACAGCTACGAGCATATGTATACGATTGCTACGATGTACCACTACTACCAGACTACGATAAATTACTTATATGTACGCAGCATTGTTTCTGTTGTATGTGGCGCGTTAACACTAACGATATAAGAGTTTAATACACTACAGAAGCTGCCTAAGTTATGACTTAGCTGCAATTACGCTTGACGCATTTTACTGGTGCTATTATTTCATTATGTTTATTCTATACTATAAATAATATTTAGTTAGTGAATGTATCTATTTAAATGTCTGCACCGTCAAATCTATCTTTTTAAACTTGCACCTATTTTACACCACAGCCCAAAGGTAAAACTGGAAATGCTTAGCATTAACTTAGTACCTTTTAAAAAACAAAAGATGGGAGGAAGACGGAAGTCATGGTTGCGAAACATAAGACAGTGGACCGGGATTGTTAAAGCGGCTAAGCTGCTCCGTCGAACCAAGAACAGAGAGGACTGCACTAAGCTGATCGCCGACCTTCTCTAGTTGGAGAGGCACCTTAAGAAGAAGAAGACCTTTCATGCAAAAATATTAAGATTGTGTGTGCAATAAAGGAATATAATTATGTTTTCTGCACAAAAAGTCGAAACTTACATTAATACAGGAAACTCTACTCTACTACTCAGAAGCTGTACAGTGTGTACACTTGCCAGCACAAGTTTCCTGCCACGAAACACCGCCTCTGAACAATTCCAAAACCGCTTGTTTGATGAGCTGTACTTGCGAGTTTAGGTTTGCTTATTTAGTGGGATCTCCGAAACTGTATGATGGCAAGTTTTGATTAACAAACAAACATCCCTTCGATGTTAGTTTTAGTAAGAAACATGTTATTGCAGCAAACAGTTTATTATAATTTAAACATACAGCTTACAAGGTCTCCCGAGATGATAAGGGCATCTTTCAATGAAAGACAATGAAGAAATTTTTTATTTTATTTATTTATTTATTTAACTTCTTTACAAAATGTAAAAGGCGGACTTAAAGCCAGAGGCTTTATCTACCAGTCAACCCACAGGTGGTGCCGAAAAAGGAGAATTTTGGAAGTTGGTGCAAGAAAGTATACTTTAAACAAAACTAAATTATAGTGTACCCTAATAATATTTATAAACATACATATCAAGACTACTTACATATTAAAGTATAATATATAATACATAAACTACATATATATAATTTATATTCTATCTTATTGTTTTTGAAGAAAATGAGCGCGTACTGCACACTTAAAAGCTTGTCGAGTTTAAAGAACCCACTCCGAAAACACGGTGTATGAAGGAGGAGATTGCTGGAGGAGCGAAGATTTTTGATATGGGTGTCACCCAAGAAAATAAATTTAGATTTTAAATACGGCGGAGTTTTGGGGTCGAAAAGGATAGAATAGAGGGTCGTGAGAATATGTAATTGGCGACGTTGCCGAACAGGTAACCATTTTAATTGTATGCGATAAGCCGACACATGATCGTACTTACGAAGGCCGAATATAAAGCGGATACAATTATTTTGTAACCGGTCAAGTTTGTTGAGGAGATCACAATTCAGGTCCGATTAACACACATCACCATAATCAAGAATAGGCAAGATTAGAGTTTGCATCAGCATAACCTTAACATCAGTTGGCAAGAAATTTTTTAACTTATACAGAGCCCGAAGAGCACCCGTGACCCTACTGGCCACAGCCGATACTTGCGCGCCCCAGCCAAGAGTGGAGTCAATGTAGATACCGAGGTCTTTTACGAAGGGGCTTAGAGGTATTTTGGTATCTTGATAATAAACTGAGGGCAGGGTATCCTTGCATATTCTGTTTAACAGATGTGAACTGCCTATAATTATAGCTTGGCACTTATTTGGATTGACCGTAACTCCAAACCGTTTAGACCAGTTGCTTATTGCGTTTAAGTCAGTGTTGATAAGATCAATTGCAGTATCTACGTCATCAACCTTGGTCTGTGTTTAAAGCTGCAAGTCATCAGCATAAAGATGATATGTACATTGAAGATATTTAGTGATGAAATCTATGAAGATTGAAAAGAGTAATGGAGATAGAATTCCGCCATGTGGAACGCCAGTGTCAAGATCACTCCAGCTGGAACAGCGATTTTCTAGACGAACTGCCTGTTGACGTCCACGAAGATAAGTAGAAAGCCATTCCACTGCCGAAGAAGATAGAGAATGGTGGGAGAGGATTGCTAAAAGGATGTCGTGATCGACTAAATTAAAAGCGTTTGAAAAGTCCACCAAAGCCATAAGTGTGACTTTGGTATCCTCCATACCACCCCTAATATCATCGATCACTTTAAGGAGTGCTGTGACAGTGCTATGCCCAGGTCGAAAGCCGGATTGTAATGGATTTAATAACCCATCAACATTGATAAATGAGGTGAGTTGTTTATGTGCACAAGCCTCAAGCACCTTGGACAAAAGCGGGAGAATAGAGATGGGCCGTAAATGATTAGGGAGTGACGGATTCGAGATCTTAGGCAGTGGTTGCACAAAGGCTTTTCGCCAAAGAGAGGGAAAGTAAGATAAAGATAAAGAGGCGTTAATAATGTGGGTCATGACTGGAGTGACTATGTCCAATATGCACTCAATCATACAACGATTGATCTGGTCACATCCTACAGCCCTTGTTTTGATGGCTATGAAAGTTTTTTTACTTCTTCCTGACTAACGGGATAAAATTTAAATTTGGGTATATCAGGAGTTGGAAGAGAATCTATAGACGAGATTGTGTTTAATTTTGTGAGTCGATCTAACGAGGTAGAGGTGGAGAAATGTTTATTGATATCGTCTAAGGTTATTGAGGACGGGATGTCTGTATTACGCGACTTACCAATACCCAGAGTTCCAAGGAATTTCCAGATATCGGCCGAAGAAGAGGAGGAAATAGTGTTGAATATTAAACGGCGTTTAGCGTCACGCATCATTCTGTTACACCGATTTCTTGCAACCCTAAACAAAGACCAGTTTGCGTCTGTACGATCTTTCCTATAATGACGAAAAGCCCTGTCCCGCTTTCTCATTGCCATCCGCACACCCGGAGTGATCCAAGGAGCAGGAGGCCGCTTGATTTTCACCTTTCTTATAGGAGCGTGTCTATCATACAACCTATTGAGGAGCTGGTTTAATACATTGACTTTTTCGTCAACACTGGTAGCCGCCCATACATGTTTCCCAGTCCACGTTAACAGCGTCAGTTCTCAATTTGTTAATGTCCATTCTCGCAAAACTACGAAGATGTAATACTTTAGGAGTAATCTTGGGGGGCTTTAAATTGTACGAGCAATTAATAAGATCATGGCGGGAAAAGCAGGGGGCTGGGTATTGGCCGTGCGAGACAATGTGTTCAGTACACGAGGTGATTATAAAATCAAGCCAGGTATCTTCCACAACAGTGTTAGTATGGGTGGGACTTAAAGGCAATATGTGAAGGTCAGCTGACGCAAGAATACTCCGCAATTTTTGAGATCTATCTGGATCACCACCTTCATTCAGGTTGGTGTTGATGTCACCTAGGATGATTTGATGTGCGTACTAAAAGTGTCCAAAGCAATTTCGAGATCCGCAAAATAATTAGTCGACGGTGGGCAGTAAACTACGCCTAGTACAGCCTTGGAACCCTTGACCTGAATTTCTAGAAAAAGATATTCGGCTGATGCCGAATACTGGGCAGGAGATGCAGTTAATACTTTATAACTAATTTCAGAGCGGAGATAAATAGCTACACCCCCACAACCCTTCCCAACACGGTCATTCCGAATGAGAACAAAGCCCGGTAAAGAATAAGAAAATGATGAGAGCTCCGGTTTCAGCCAAGATTCCGAAATTAGGATGGCATGCACGTTGACGTCCGCAAATATATCTACAAACTCATTGTAATGACCCGTAAGGCTTTGGGCATTTATATGACATATGTTAATATGAGAAGTGTGGCCCTGGAAACAACTGCTGACGTATTGACCAAGTGGAACAAACGATGAGTCCGCACTTTCATCACAAGACTGAAATTCTTCGTCGACTGTATGATACGACGAATCACTATCAGACATCCAAATAGAATATAAAATAAAATATAATATAAAATAAATAATAAACTATAGATTAAAAAAAAAAAAAAAAAAAATTACACTAATTAAACTGAATTAGATCGGCACCACCCGCCGATCAACCGAATTACACACGACATACAGTAAACCATTCATTATATAAATGAGCTAAATTCCAATTAAAAACAGCATCACATAACCAAATGCTACCCAATGATATTTAATATACAAAGCTACCATTATTACTGATTGAGATAACAAACTTAAAATTATATAATGTAAGGCAAGATGCATTAACAAAACGCAGATAGGCATAATGACAAATGACAGTTGTCATCTGTCAAACTACCATCAACTCGTGTCAATGTCAAACCGTAAAAAACAAAAATAATATCCTTACCTTAACACATTATAAATGAAAGATAAGTAAGTAATTTCTAAATTAATCTACGAGAGCAAAATTAGGTAGCTTAAGGTACAGTTGGCAAGAGAAAACAATGAACAAAAGCTACTTGAGTGCTATTAAGAATTAGAAAATCACAAACACATACGGAAAATAAGCAAGAACATCCATACATTGTTGCCTGCATTAACGCAGGCCCCGAAACATTGCCATTACGATGAAGCCTGTGGTCCCGAAGTCAGCCCCGATGCCTGAGGAAACTTCGTAGTCAAGACCTTCAGCTCCTCCTCTGAGCAAATCTTCTGTCTTTTGTCGTCCGGGGTCTTGATGACAATGACGCCGTCCTGGGACCAACAGTTCCGCATACCGAAATGCTGCCGTGCCTTGCCAAAAACAGACAGTCTAGACTTTGTGAGGAACTCCTTCATAGATACTTTGGTTCCCTTTAATGAAGACTTTTTATTCCAAACTTATTTTTTTTATAGTCAAAGACTATGACTTTTTATTAGGATTTGGTTTTATAGTCAAAGAAGCGCACAAGAATGGGTCGGTGGTGATCTTTGTTTGGCTGACCAAGTCGGTGGCATATCTTTATGGATTCCGCACCAAACCCTCCAACACCGAGCTTTCCCTGAACGAGTTCTGCGATGATTTTCTTGCAGTCTTCCTTTGGCTGCTCAGGAATACCGGAGAATATAAGCACCTTTAACCTCTGCTGATTTTCCATGCTATCAACTGAGCGGATGCACTCTGCTATTTGTTGCCGGAGAATACCCAAGAGTTTGAAAGCAATTTCCCGGAATGACCTGAATTCTTCGGCGACCTTCGCAACTGTGTCCTTTGCTGGAGCTGCAGTCTTAGCAGCCTGCAGTTGGGATGCTAATTCAGACATCTTTTGGTTGAAGTTGGCTTCCAGATCCTTCTGCACCTTCAAGATCTCGTTCAGTTGTGCCATGTTTGAACAATTGGGAACCGACTATTTTAGTGACCAAGTAATGTGTGTAAGTGTTGATCTGGCGGGTGATGTGGTGAAGTGTACTAAGTTTCTTTAAAACTTCATGGATATCGCCACTAATGTAAGTTGAGCTATTTTGAGTTGTTATACACCCAAATACAAAGAAATTATTTGAAAACAGTTGTTTTTAATTTTTTTAATAGCTTTAAATATAAGAGAGACTTGTTGATCGAATTTTGCACCTACCGCCAAAAAAAAAAAAGAAATGTGATCAACTCTTCATTACTACCCATACATATTTTTTGTTCAACAAAACCATTCAAAAGTTTCAACTTCTCCCAGCTCACTGGTGAAAAACTGCACCAGTCCCTCGACCATACTTAAATAATTTAAAGTTAAAAAGCACTTTTCCCAAGAACACTACAAGTGTCCTGCAGCAATGTACAGCGAACAAACTTTGCGCGCTTAATGTGCTGAGACAGAGAACTAGGACATCTGGATCACAACTTTCAAATGTCTGGTTAAAATGCATTTTTCCAAGAACACTATTTAACAGTGTAAGGCAGCAATGTATAACGTACAAAGACTGTTCGCGCAATGTATTCAAACACAGAAGTAAAATATCTGATTATAGCACGCAAATATGCAGAAAAATAGGGTAACCCTACATCACTACCAATTGGGTTATCTTCGTAGAACGCATCATGCTGTTAGACTTCGAGTTAAAATTACCCTTCCCAAGAAAGCCCTCATCATCTTTCTCGCCTTTTCCCAAATCGGGGTTGACTCTGCATGAACTCCTACCATTTCTTCCCGTCACTAACCATATTCTCATTTACCCTCTGTCTCTCATATTTCGTCTAATACACTCATCCCATGTCCTTCTCGGTATTCACCTTCTTCTGTAGCCATTAAATCTGGTAGTCATTCTGGCTGTCGTTAAAGGAACCACGTCAGAGGCCGAGAGGCGGTTCCGGAGAACTCTGACACCAGGGTGTGCATGGTCGATTGACCGAAGTAAAAAAAAAAAAAACTCGCGAAATTTCCAATTTGAACCAGTAGTTCCTGAGATTAGCGCATTCAAACAAACAAATAAACAAACTTTTCAGCTTTATAATATTAGTATAGATTCGTCACAGCGTTACGCCTCTAGTTGCATTGTCTGTAACGCCAGTTACTTGCAGTGAACAGGTCGTTCTCGGCCCAGTTCTGACGCGTTGCTGTCGGAAGCGCATTGAGAAACTTTGTTGTTCGTTTGTTTGTGTGCTCGCCGAGGAAAGTGCCACTTGTTCCAGTTAGAAGTTTTAGCGTAAAGTTCTACCTCTAGTATTACTCCGTGTGAATTCTAATATGCAGGGGATGTCAGTGCTTTTGTGCTTCAGCGAAGTCGTACGATCTTTACAAAAGAGTGTTTATATTCTAAGCTCTGTATGTGTTTCAACTATCTTTATAAATGAAATTATCATTAAACCACGGACATATATTATTTTGAAAGAATGAAAAAAAATTGAATATTGTCGTCCATATAAGCAAAAGCATTTTAACTTAACATTGTAATTTTTTATGTAACTTCCAATATGGCTTAGTGGTACCGTTAGTTTGGATCGCCGAGTCCCGGGACGATCCCTGACCAGGTCATGGTGAAGGAAGATCTTTTCCAGGTTGGCCTGGGTCTTGTATGTTTGTCTATTATAAAATATTGTATCTCTTTGAGTGAGTCTTGTTGAGTTCATATCATACAAGTTCACAACTTACTATACAGCCAGCTTAATCTGAAATCTAATTTAATTTAGCCCAAACCCATTGCGTTTATGATAATTTTCTTTTAAAGAACTCTACTGTATGTATATGCTGATAACAAAAACACAATTCTGCCAGCATCCAGACTAGACAAAATGCCTTATTTACATTCGCGTTTGGCAATGGTTAAACAAAACCAGTGACAGGACAAAACATATCTTTTTTCTTGAGATGCTAGCATTGTTCCTCTAGGTATAGTTATTTATTTGGACGGACTGAGTTATCCCGTCAAGGGAAAAAATATCTACGTAAAAGGTATTTGAGTTTTCAGTTTGATTGCACACACACGTGGACGATATTGTATGTGTGCCAATGGAGATAGGACGTTGTTACGTGACGTTTAAAAGAAGTTACTGTAAAAACTGAGGAAAACAAGAACGATATGAAAAAAATTGTTCGTGAATAACAGCGAAAGTTTCCTTTGTTGTCTGTCTGTCTCGAATCGTGTTAACAGAACAATAATAGTAATTCCATTTGTATCAGTCGACGGTAATTAGGTCGGAGCTCGCGAGCTGCTTCATTAAGAACAGTCTGTTTATTGGTTATTGTTAACGTAGATATTCGTTTCAGAAGAAGAAACACACTCTGAAAAACAGCTATTATAACCTAGTATTAACGTAATAAATAAGTATTATGTTACAAAGTAATAAATAATATGTCCCATAGGCTAACTTCAAAGCGAAAACGAGGATAGGTCCAATTGATCGGATCTATGAGAATCAGATGGGCATGAGAATAAAGTAAATTAAATATTAACACTTGTTTCAGTATTTTTATAAGTATTTTATTTTGCTCTTTTGATATACTCTTAATATATTAAGAAATTACATATGGTGAAAAAATTTCATGGGGCGGGACTTGAACCAGCGACCTAGGTCTATGTACGACCTACACTCTGCCATCTGAGCTACCGCATGATTTAATCTCGGCGCTGAAATTCTCCACCATATCCCATTCCCCTTATATTTAAGGCTTACGTCACCTAATACAACTACCCGACTTTTACAAGTGAGGTATTTGATACAACTCATTTTAGAATGAATTTGAAAATCAACTAATATTTTTAAGGTAGGAAGCCATGCAATATTTTTATAAGTATTTTATTTTGATTTATTTACTTGTTTCAGCCCTAGATTTCCACATTTAAAAGGCACGACTTTTAGCCGTTTTAGATATAGGCTCTGTCTGCCTCGTTACCTCGTTAGGGATATTAAGTCAATTTTATATTTTAAGTGTCGAAGTGCCGTTAAAGTCATTAGTATGTATGTAACGCCCTAACCCCGTATAATACCCAATACGACTGGCAGATCGGCGAAAGCCTACGAATGCGAAAGCAAAGCCGCCTCCAAATGAGCGCCGCCTGCTCAATATTCAGAAGACAGGATAAACGATGCTGTTGTCTAATCTAAAACCAATACTTAGACACACCCGAGTCTTTTAATGGCGGCAGTACTCTGGAAAACGTTGTTTTGAAAATTAGGGCCAGCTTCTATCCTATTGTCCTAAGTGGTCCTGTCATGTTGTATGAATCAGAATATAGAGCAACATGAGAAATAGAAGAAAGGAAGTCGCATGTAATGAATGTAGTGAAGATATATGCAGTGACAAGAATGGATAAAAAATTGTAATGAATAAGGGGAAAAAAACTCTGAAAGTCGCGCCAGTTACAAAAAAGCTCCATAATCATAGGCTGAGTTGAAATGGGCGTGTGATAAGGAGAGAAGAAAGCCATTCACAAGAAAGGTAATGCCGTGCTTGTGATTTTAAAGTGATAAAACAGCAACTGGGTACTACCTTGAAAAAAATGAATGGATTGTGTCAAAAAAGTATGACAAAGGCTGTATACAGAACAACATGGTGATAACTGATACACAGTGCCATAAAGGAAGAAGATAAAACTCGGAAGTCCATTTCAGAAAAGATGAAATTCAACATTCATAAATTCAAATCGTTTTTTAAAAGTGTAGAGAAAATTGTACTTTTAATTTCTTAGAAGGAAAACAAAAAGCTTCTACGAGAATGACGAACCGAAAGAATTTTCTGCTATAAACATATTTTTTTGATAAAAAGTATTTTTTTATTTTATCTTCAGGTTTACAAAATGTTCCGGTGTATTAAGTATATTTTTAGTGACCGAAATTAGTTATAACTTATATGTGATAATAATCATACACTTAGTTATAAGAGTATTTTTTGGAGTATTCCCTATACAGGGCGTATAGGGAATACTCCAAAAAATACTCTGTCTTTATAATTATATCTCTTTAAGAGGTGAGTACTCTATACATTAACATTATACCTCGGTAGCCTTATGCCTTTGTCTTTGCAGGTATGTTATTATCAAATATACGTATGAATTATCCTTTTACTCTTAAACAAAGATCATTTGTCATCAAAAAGTTTTTGAGGAGTCAAAATTTCAATATGGCTGATCCGAGGGGCGCGCAATCAAAGGCGCGAATAAAGCGCGACGCTTGTTAAGATTGTTTACTCCGAATCGAAAGTAATTACTGAATGTACAGTTACTGGTGCGAATTTCTGCAGCGTGGATGTAGAGGAGAAAGTTTAGAGAGGATAAGAACTGAAAAGGCTTCATTTTCTTTTTCATTTATTCACATTAAATTTTAATTAAGTACATTAACTGTTGGGTTTTGACATTTAGGTAACTGCCTAGAATATACATATGTGTACATATATCGTTGTGAATGTGAAAGAGATTATAATTGTTAAGCCTTTACATATTGTGTATTGCTCTATTCGGCCTAATATTTATCATTATTGTACAATCCATAAGAAAAGTTGAATAAACGAGCATATGTAATGAGAACTGTTGCTTCGCAGTGGGCAACATAGGTATTTATGACAAGAAAAAAATGAAGTCGGGTCGCCACGAAAGAGTTCCTACTAGCGCGAATGTATGAAGCTTGTAACTCAAGTACAGTCCCGGGACATTCAAAAGTAGAATAAATAGTTATCTCTTGGATAGGCATGTAACATCCTCATCTTCATCGTCACTTATCATCTGGTGAGATGGGAGGCAAATACCTACTTCAACATTAAGTAAAAATAAAAAAGCTTAGCCTCTGTACAAATGTCTTCTGTGACAGGGGCCTGCTCGAGTGAGATGTAATTTAAGTAATTGTTCAATGACCTTGTTCCGTGAATCAATTTATTTCAATTCTTGTTCATTATCACTTTGTTTGAGGAGACGTATTTTCCGAGAGACTTTGTTCATTAGTCGACTGTATATTGTCACACACTTACCTATTTCTTGAAACCATTTCAAAATCTTTGGAAGTTTTTATTTTAATTGGGAAACAGTCAATAGCCAAATTATCAATAAATGTATGAAATGATTTATGTACGAAAGGCAATAACTTGTGGTGATAATAAGATAGAAGTTATCATGTAGTGCCTTCATAATTTTGTGAAAGAGGGTATTCCAAAGTAGAACGGCCGTTATGGCAAAAGATTTCGCAAGAAATTTAGTGCGGTGAGGAGCGATAACTAGTGTCGTATACATAAAGTAGAGCGTAGAGCGCATAATTCTGTCATGTGTGGAGCACATTAAAATTGAGAGGCAATGCTATGAGGTATTTTCATTAATTATCAGATGACACTGAATGAACATGAACATCCTTACTTCTTTATACACGTATATAATATTATAACTACTGAGCCGATCACCATGAACTTTTGCACACAAGTTCTCTGGAGTACGGAGAAGGACATAGGCTACCTTTCACCCCGAAAAAAGTACTACTGTTTCCGGGGGAACGACGTTGACGCGAGCGAAGCTGCGGGCGAAAGCTAGTAATCATTAATTGAAAATGTGAATGATTAGAATAGTATTATTTTGGTTTTCATAGAAGGAAATATATTATGTTGGCATAGTCACGTGATGTGTCAAGGAAGACCATGTTCCAAGAAGGACATTAAAAATGAGAATAAAAATATAGTATCAATATATACGGAGCAAAGGAAGACGTAAGAAGTGATAGATGGACTGTATACAGGATAGTATGGATAAGAAAACTGTTTCAAAAGCATCTTCCATTTCCCTCTATCGGTGGCCGATATGGCCACCGATAGAGGGAAATG
Organism: Elegia similella; assembly: GCA_947532085.1. Taxonomy (NCBI): domain Eukaryota; kingdom Metazoa; phylum Arthropoda; class Insecta; order Lepidoptera; family Pyralidae; genus Elegia; species Elegia similella. Next base: position 932,586 of record OX383936.1, read on the forward strand.
GAAGATGCTTATAAGCACTGTCGACCCTATATAATAAATGGGATAAGGTGTAGAAGAAAAAGATAACATGGAGAATGTTTGAGTAGATTCAGTTGATGCATTAAAGTAAATACCTGCGACTGACCCTGCGATAGTGGTGTGCTAGCTTAATTTATCATCTATAAAGAGATATAAATCATTAATAATCTTTTTATTATAAACTATGTGTGCAATGTTAAGTTATGCTAACATGGACATACAAGCTTTGCACTTCGAAGGAATAACAGCAACACCGAACGACAAATATAAAACAAGTACAACGCGACAAAGGCTCCAAAAAGCTATCTCCTAGGACTCTCTTTCTAAATCTTTGAGTTATCATTTGTTTAAACTTCGTTAATATGTTTCTGTTTCAAGTCCAGCGGGAAGCAAGGAAATTACTTTATTGGCAACATAAAACAACAAAAGTTTAGCAAACAACAATATTTAGGACTCAAACGCTGATACAATTTACAAACAGTATTTCATCGAAGTAGAACTTGTCGGGAAGTTTTCAATTGATGTTTCTGCGGAAGCGTTGGTGGTCGAGAGGTTATTTTTCTGTAATATAAACTTATAGTAAGTGGCATGCACATTAACAAATTATTAGTAATTAATTACAATTAAAGAGAGAGAGAGAGAGACTAAAATAACAATCGGTTTCTAAAATAATTTGTTTTATAATGATGTTTCATGTTAGTTTAAGTCAAAATTAAATGGAAAAGTAAGAAAATCAATGATTATAAAGAGTGTGTGCAAGTCACAACATTTTGATTTTTTTTTCGTCAAGCGGATGCTCATGGACAACTGTGTGAGGGCTCGACCGTCCCGACGCTCTAGCCGAGTTCCCACATATAAAGATGTTAGGGAGAGCACAAGACGACACACAGAACACAGAGAATATCTTTATTATAACTTTGCTTTACAACTTCAATAAATTAAATAACAGAGACTTAGGCTCCAAGATATGGTAGTAGACTCAAAGATGTTAGAAAACTGAAAGATGTTAACAGACTGAAAGGTGGTAGCAGACTGAAGAATGAGTGATGAGAGAGAGAGAAAGTAATCTAAAAATGGAATGGAATGGAATGAAATTTGAATTAAAAATGAAATTTAAATTAAAATAAGGAATGAAAAATGGACAGGATGAGAGAAATGAGGTTGGATGAGATGCAGCATGCAGGTGGCATGCTGCAACGTTACACCTGTAACACCCGGGGTGTGACAAGAGCGTAATAATAGAAGGAAGACGCTGGATGCCGGCCGCTTCTAACCGGTCATATTGGAAATCCTTGGGGGAGGCCTATGTCCAGCAGTTGACATCTTGCGGCTGAGGTGATGATGATGATTATAATAGAATTTAAGCGATATACCGGTTATAAATAATTACAAAATAAGTATGAAAGGTATCGGTTATAATCTAACACAAAAATTCTAAAGATATAAAATTAAGATTCAACGATTTTTTTTTATTTTTTGTTAACCTATACTGTCCCACTGCTGGGCAAAGGTATTAATTATTAATATATAAATATTCAACGAAATTATTAACGAGAAAAAAAGCGTCTGAAGTGCCGAGACAGTTTTATATTGCAGCCCAGGATAGATCCCAAGGAATCCTCTAAAATCAGGTTCATAACTTGGAAAAAAAGTACCTACCCAGTCCATCCGATATTCCACCTGTCGAGAAGCTTCCACCCGAAAAAGATCTTCCACTTCCACGGGTTGGTGTTGAGAGATGTAGCGAAAAGAGAGTTTTACTTTCACAGGACAGAACCTCAATGAGACCAATGATAAGGCGATCAGCGTAGCGAAATACTGCTCAAAAGGTATTGAATCAAATGGAACCATTTCGACTCGACAAGAAAAAGAACGAAATTATAATTGTATATTATAATTGTATATAAATGTCGAAGAAACTAACTTTATATTTTCCCGGAAGTTGGCAAACTATTCGACGAAAGATATATTGAAGCGTGTAACCCGAGCAGTATTATTAGAAACACGTCATTCCCGCGAACACCGAACTGCACTTAACTATGACCTCCCGCCGGCTGTAAACTAGAGCTTTACTTATGACCATTTTTAGGGTTCTGTACCCATGGCGGAGGGCTAGCGCATAACACTAAAGCACCTTTCGCACTAGACGGCCACGACCACGACCAGTCGTGCTAACGTTACCATTTGAGTTTTTGACTAGCGCCGTGGCGCAATGGTTAACACGCCAGCCTGCGACACGGGGTGCACGGGTTGGATCCCCGGTCAGGTCAAGATGGAAAATGATCTTTTTCAGATTGGTCTGGGTCTTGGATGTTTATCTATATATGTATTTGTTATAAAATATAGTATCGTTGAGTTAGTATCCCATAACACAAGTCTCGAGCTTACGGGGCTAGCTCAATCTGTGTGTTTGTCTGTATATATTTATTTATTGCGGCCAAGTGCGCGTCGTTCAAAAGGTTTCTTTAGATCACATTTTCCGGGTCACTCCCGCATGTAGACATTAATCTATTATTATTTTTATTGCGTCTGGTTAAGTGTCCAAGAATGAGTTAATCTGGTCGTCGCAGCCACTGGTCGTAGTCGTAGTGATGAAATGCGCGAAGTATCTAATAATAGGGTTTCCTGGACTTATAGCTTTTCGTCGTCCTGTAAAGCTATCAGTTTTGGAGGAAACCGTGGCATAAAAGTCAGCTGTTTTTTGGTCTTAAGGTATCGTTTCCTCCTCTACTTCCTTAATTCCTGGCCCTGGTTGCCGTTATTGTCGTTAAGCTATATCTGATGTTCTAAGGCAAAATTTACACTGGTGGTTGCTACTACTATGAAATAAAAAGACAGAAATACGGTATTTTATTTTAAAAAACGCGTTTTTATCCCCGTGGTGCAGAACCCTTCTGTGTTTGAGACGATTAAATTCTCACTTATTTTGTCATGACAAGCTTGTCGGAAATAGCAGGCTCATTACCTCGAGGGCTGGCGATCCACAACGACACGTTTCTCTACATCTTTTTCCCACGCGTGTGTAAGTTGGACCTTTTCTCATTCCACTGTTTTTCCCCGAGGCTATGACCTGGTTTCCCTCAAAAGACGGGTTTCCTATTTAATTAAAAGGTCAGCAGCACTCTGCTAAAAACTCTGATGTTGCAGATCCATGGGCGACGGTAACACTTACTAATAAAAAAGTGCCTGGCTGCACAAATATAAAAAAAACGTTATTCAATTTTTTTTTAAATAATAAACCATTATTTATTATTTAAATCCGTATGTGTATGTGTATGAAAATAGCAAGTCAGAGCGACTTACTATATCCACAAACAAGTTCAAAGGTCTTCGATGAGATCGAAACAAAAACAAAGTAAAATCTATACATATAATAAAACAGTAAAAATATTTTGTCTGTACATTTAGAATTTTTGACTGAAATGGATTGAGGGACACTTAAAAATAATAAAAGAAAGCAAAAAACATTTTTTCGAATTTCTTGTCTGTCTGTCTGTCTGTCTGTCTGTCTGTATGTATGATCTCGATTATCTCCGAAAATACTGAACCGATTTACTTCAAACTTTCACCAATTGCTTTGTTTTAACCCAGCAAAACATTTAAAATTGTTACATCAAAATCGGTTCATTAAAAAAAAAGTTATCGTCATTTGAATGAACTCAAGGCATTAGTTTGCCTGCAAATATACACGGTGAATTTTTTATCGTTTTGAACCCTTAAAGGGGTGACTCAGACCATCAAAATGAACAACTTTTCCTATGGGAACAATGGTGGGAACTCAAAATAAAATTCGACATTCCCATACAAACTGGCGGGGCGGCGGGGCGGTACTCTTTTGTATGGAAATTACGATTTTTTTTTGAGTTCCCGGCATTGGTCCCGTAGAAAAAGTTGTTCATATTGATGACCTGAGTCACCCCTTTAAGGGTCCAAACTGTTCCTGAGGGATGGACACTAACGGCGACGGCGTAGCCGCGGGCAAACGGCAAACCTGACTTATATATCAACGCAACCAAAACTGCTGCGCCTAGAAACTTGAAATTTGGTACGTTAAAAGAACTTTAACGATGTGAGTGAGCGCTAAGAAAGTATTTTTAAGAAATTTAACTTCTAAAGGGGTTAAATTTATATGGAATTTTCTCATTTCTGGACTAAGAAGTATGAAAGTAGGTATATAAGTTCTAGATTAAAATTAAAAAAGATGTGTGTAGTTAGATGAAATTTGCTAAATTCCCCCCCTTTAAGGGGTAAAATAGGGGTGGATGGGTGGTATAAACTTTGTATGGAAATTTTCTCATTTCTGGATTTAGACGTATGAAAATAAGTATATAAGTTCTAGGTTACAATTAAAAATATCTGTGTATGTAAAATGGACGATATTTTCCCCTGTAGGGGTAAAATAGCGGGGTAAAGATTGTATAGGAATTTACTCATTTCTAGACTTAGAAGTATGAAAATAGGTAAATAAATTCACGATTACAATTGAAAAAGATCTGTGTAGGTTAATTGGAAAAATCTCCCAGAAGGGGGGTAAAGTTTGTTTGGAAATTTCTCATTTCTGGACTATGAAGTATGAAAATAAATAGGTATGTAAGTTCTCGATTACAATTAAAAAAGATATATGTGGAGGAAATGGACTGAATTCATTCCTAAAGGGGTAAAATGGGAGGGTAAAGGTTTTATGGAAATTTTCTCATTTCTGGACTTTGAAGTATAAATATTATCCATACTTCCATACTAATACTAATATTATAAATGCGAAAGTAATTCTATCTGTCGTTTTTTACGCTAAATTTGGTATGGAGGTGTGAGGCCCGGGGAAGGACATAGAGTATGTTTGATTCCGGGAAAATCTACTGTTCCCGAGGGATCGACACTAACGCGGGCGGAGCCGCGGGCAACAGCTAGTGTTTCAATAAGATCAAAACATGTCGGGCAGTAGCTGACTTCGTACGTGAGTAATCCGTTGTACATATTTTGATAAAGGTTTTACTTAAAAAGGCTAATAGCTTAGAAATGCCAGTAGCAGCTAAAACATGCAAGCAGAGCTTTCGCGGCGAGCTCTATGAATATTCATTTGTGAGGAGCAAGCACGGAGTACGAGAGCAGCCGCTGCCTTTTAGCCGGACGCTGAGGATTCTAGAAGATTTAAAGAGAGTACTATTTGTGTGTTAATTGGACACTTGAACATATCACACAAATTGAGCTAGCCCCACAGTAAGTTGTGAACTTGTTTCACAGGATACTAACTCAACGATACTATAATTTATAATAGATAATAATTAAGATATAGATATACATCCAAGACCTAGGTCAATCTGAAAAAGATCGTTTTCCATCATAACCTGACCGAGGATCGAACCCGGGCTCTCTTGTGTCGCAGGCTGGCGTGTTAACAACTGCGCCACGGAGTTCGCCTGTGTAAAAAACCGAAACCAGAGTACAATAAGATAAAGAAAGACCAAAAATTAACGTTTCTATCTTAGCTGAATCGTGCAGTAGAAGCACAAACACGAGCAACGGGCAACACTCAAAAGGCGCAGTTAAAAAATAAACCCATTAAAAGAGCGTATTACCAACCGTACAAGATTATTAGCTGTCTGTCGCTGGCTGGCAACAAAAAGAAAATAAAAAGCTAAGCTCAAACGGCTGCTGCTCAAACCGAGATAAGTGGATAAAAAAAAAGAAAAAACGCCTGTATAGAGCGTTTACGGGGATTGTTTGCTTTATTCCACAAAAGGGTTTATAATCTGTTTGCTTTAATAATTCGGCGCGTTTATCGTTTAATAGGTTAGCAAAAACGCTTATACGAACGTAAACACGGTGTTGTGATGAGTTGCTGAAATTTTTCCGCTTGCGTCTTGTAACTTTTTTAATTTTGTCCGGAGCGCATTTATCTTGTGACGATGACAAAAAGTATGAGTATGATATTTTTGCTACTTTATTCTGTGTTCGTAATCCCGACAGCTTTTCACAGATTAAAGATCACGAAATATTCGCTTCCAAGCCTAGCCTGATGTAGCTTAAGGACGCAGTTCATATTTCGTGGCATTATGAAAACCTATGTGTGTAGTCATCATGCCAGGTTATCACTCCGGAGGTGCTGGTTTCGAACCCGGTCAGGTCAAGATGGAAAGTGATATTTTAAGGATCATGGAAATTTATCTATGGATGTTTTTGATAAAGTATTATATAATACTAACATGAACTTCCTATGTCAGACACAGACTATTATCAGACATGTCAACATTCCATTTATTTTAATCAAAAGCATGAGAACAAATCCCATAGAAGCCAAGAACTATAAACTTTTTCGTCTGTTTATTTACAACTTTGCTTATTTTATTTCTTTACCATCTTTTTTCTTCTTTAATTTCATTTAAGTATTTATTTTTTTATTTCAATAGACAAATTAAAATGTTTTGAGAATTTGTATATTTTATTCGCATTTAGAGTTGAATAAAAAACCGGCCAAGTGTGAGTCGGACTCACGCACGAAGGGTTCCGTACCATTATCTATAATAAGTTTAAAATTATTAAAAATATTTTGAGTATGTAACTGTATATTATGTAACTAAAAATGTTTGCTTAGGTATTGCAATTTTTCTCGCAAGTTGGTTTGTTCAAGATTTTAAGTTCCCGGAAAGTACTCTGTAGCTTTTTTTACAGCACCAAGGTACAGTAGAATTAAGTATTCGATATGAATTGATACCTCCACGCCTTTCTAATAAAAAGGATCTTGACATGTCTGTCTGTCATGACAAAGAGACAGACGGACAACAGAGTGATCCTATAAGCGTTCTAGTTTTTCCTTTTGAGGTACGTAAGAAACTAAGTTCGTAGGTAACTAAATTTAAGTTATCTAAGAAAACAGGGCTTGTCGCCGTAGACCGGAAGATACATCCGTATCTTCCGGTCGTAGAGATACATGGCGCAAATGGGTTACCCTGCAGGTATTTCATTAGGTTTAACAATAGACTTGATTTATTGATAAAGTTTACTACGTTAGATAGCCTTCTACATTAGTTAGATACCAAGTTAATAAATAAACTTACAGCGAGCGGCTAACAACAGTTTTAGTGCAAACAGATTAAGTTTTCAATACAGCGTTGTTGTACATTGTTACGTTATCTACAAAATTTAAATTGAATTCTAATACTACAACAAGATATTTGACTGAAACTTTCTCATTATTTATCATTAAATTATTTCTACTAATACTGTATAGGTTGTAAGTATGTAATGTTTTTTTGTCAGGGTTCCGTACACAAAGGGTAAAAACGGGACCCTAATACATATGGCTTCGCTATCTGTCTGTTTGTCTGTCCGTCCGTCTGTCACCAGACTATATTGTATGTATGACTATATATGAGATGATGTTTTATACCTAAATCCAGAGTTTAAAAGTCTATTTAATAACTTATGCCAAATGAATTTATTTAAACATCATCACCTCAGCAGCAAGAAGTCCACTGCTGGACATAGGCCTCAGCTCAGGATATTTACATCATGGGGGCCTACCACGGTGAGTGGTGGTGAGTACACCACGCTTGGCAGACGGGTTGGTGAGCGCTGTTTGTATGTCTTATCCCGGTTCCGTGCTGATGAATTCATTCATCCTTCGTGCGCGAGTCCGAATCCCACGTGTCCTGTTTATCGCTTTTTCCTTTTGCTAATAGGTATATGAACGAAAGGACTACGCATCAGTGTAATTATAGACCTTTAAAATGTTTCAATAAGATGTCAGAGTTTTTATAAAAATACTATATGCAAGTTTATTTGATTATTATATTTTCTATCTAAAATATAAAATGATTGTTGTCACTACGTAAATTGTGAATTCGTAATACTTTTCTTTCTTTACATTAAGGCGATACCACTGTAAATAAGGTCGTTCTGAACCTTATTTATCTCGCAAAATACTTAAATTAGGAGTTTCAAATGTAAGTAATATGATTTTTGACTATTTCATCTCCAAAAATTGAAGATGAAAACACGTTTTGATAAAATTTTCTCGATAGAAATATTTTTTGAAAAACGGTCTTCGTTCGCAGAGTTTTTGTTATTGTAGCTCAAATGCGACGAATGAAATAATGATTTTTAGACCAAAAGATATTAGTAATTCATCAAAATGTAAATATGAAAATACAATTAACAGGTCTGATTTTATATAAAATAGAAATAACGAATTTGGCGCTTACGTTTTTTTCTTTGAGCGACTCGAGACTATCTCCTATCTCATCATTCACGGGCTAAACCGCCAAGCGCTATCCCTTACGCGCACTTGATCAGTCCTTTGCCGAGCGATGGTACCAAACATTTGAGGCCTCGTCTTAAGGAAATTGCCTACAAAATATTAGCATTATTACGTGTCTGCATTGAAACACAATATTCGCGCCACTTTCCTGTGTCTATTAGAGTAGCGTCAATTTACCCCTTTACACGCGAGATCCCATTCCACGTTCTTCTTTCGTTTTCCAAACGTAACACCATAATCACAAAATAGCGATGTTACAAAAACTACGCTCAAGAAATGGCTCATTTAAAATCCGAAATGTTCCTTGTTTTAAAATCCGAAAGGTTCCTTGTTAAACTTACCAGTATGTTTACGCCAACTTTTTTGAACCTTCAAAGGTTTGTTTAAAGGTCTGGGTGTATTCAGGAAAAAACTGTGTGTTTAACACTGGTGTCAGATTTTTCAAGGCATCTGACATAGCTTATAAAATTTGATCAATGATGACAGCTTCTGAAAACTATTAAAACAAAATATTAAATATTTGGAGAAATCACACAGTGTCACATTAAGCTAGCCCCAAAGTAAGTTCGAAACTTGTGTTATGGAATACTTAACTCAACAATACCATATTTAAGACGCGCACTTGCGTACTTTGTTTATACTCGTATATTGAAAAGACTAAGAAAAAATGTTGAGTTCTTTCCAACCTAAACAATTTACATTAAGGTATAGAGGTGTAGGTAATCTTTTCAGTTGTTAAATAATAGATTAAATAACTCATTTAGTATAGACTTCCTTAATGCTTTAGTAAGTTTCATTTCTATACCATCTTCGTTTTGCAGTCGATTCTTCCCAAATGTAATAACATAATAATGTCGGCCATACATTCGCTGAGAACATTCTCACCTGCCTCTATTACGTAATAGGATCGGCAATACGACGAATATTGTTCAATCTCGGAAGATTTGTGGCCGTCGTAATAAAATTCCCACATTTTTCCGTTATAACCGTGATGTACCGGCAATATCGCTACAATCTGGCTTTTGTCTGCAGACTTTTATGGTTATCAGCGCTCAGGGATGTTGTTGATAAATTGGTATGCGTAGGCTGAAACTGGAGTGAAAGTCAAATAAACATTCAACAAATTACTGTGGTAAAATGTGTAAAATAAAGCACTAGGTCTCGCCCGTAGCTTCGCTCGCGTGAATGTTAATCCCACGGAAACAGTTCTTTTCAGAAAAGTAACTCCCTCCGTATCTAATTTCTAAATCGGTTCAGTGGTTGAAGCGTAACAGATTGACTACATCGTAAATTAGTTGATCAACGATTTAAAGTTTTGATATAATGAAACACTTTTGTTAAAATGAGACACATTTTTGAAATAATCTTTAAACTGTTTAACTGTGCGAGCGAGAAAGTCAACCAAGTTTCAAGGGCCTATTAAGAAGTTTGCACTTCAAAAATAAGCACATTAGAACGTTGATCTGTTGATCTGCCGCAGTTGGCAGGACTGTCATGTGACAAGGAACGTGTACAATTGTACATGATACGTACGACAGTTGGTTGAATACCACCGTATTTCACAAGTTCCTTCTGATAAATACTGTGCAGAGTTTAGGCGGTACAGCATTACATTATACATATTATCACGTATATATGCCTACGGCTAAAAGACACGAGATAACGTTTGTTTGTGGATTAAAAATCAGAATCGAAATAATTAGAGGTTATGAGGTTGCTAGCCCAATGGTTTGTGCGAAAAGAGAAGCAGATGGTACATACTTCGGCAGGGGTACGGAGAGACGTAGGGTATATATTTTATCCCGGAAAAAAATACTGTTCCCGTGGGATCGACATTGACGCGAGCGAAGTCGAGGGCGAAAGCTAGTAATGTAAAAAAACGATATAACAGCGTCAAGTGATTTTATTAAAATAAGATTAAATTTGTGTAAGATAACTATTATGTTATAAATGTATAATTTACTTACCAACATTTTAAACCGAAAATAACTAAATTGATATAATCCCGTAAAGTATGAAAGCCTCAACATAAGCGATGTTTACCGAGCGGAGAGTGGCATTGAATATTAAAATAGTTCCATGCGCGGCCTAAGCTAATAAATCAGAAATATTTACCGCGCGATATACTTGACGGATTGGATAGGTTCAGTGTAAGGAAACGAATGGGAATACGTGTTACATATATTAGAAACTTGCGAAAAGTTATCTATTAGGTTTTTGTATTATAAATATTTTTTATGCACAATGCTATTCTGATATACTTAATCTAATCAAATTAAGAAAAATATCGGTGAAAAAATACCATAGTACTAGGCTGAGCAGCGTTTGGGAAGCTTTTCAGTGTCTTCTCGTCCAAAACAGTTAAATAATTATCAGGAAAAAAATCGGTGAAAAACGTAGAAAAACGACGGAAAAAATACCACGCGGGCGGCGTTAGAACCTGCCACCTTAGGTCTCTGCCCCAGAAGAGCTTAGGTCTGTGTCCTATGCCCCAGAGCATAGGTCGTACAGAGACCTAAGATCGCAGGTTCAAACCCCGCCCGCGTGGAATATTTTTACCGTATTTTATTTCTTAATATAATTAGAGTAATAATATAATTTCTATCATCTTCACTATTACGAGTAGTAACTTAACATGCAGAAGTCACGTTAAGTTGCCGGTAACCCAGTAAGTAATAAAAACGTGATAATATGTATGTATAGGTGACTTACCGTGCTTTTCGAAGCATGCACGTCACAGAAGTGAAGCAGTTGTAGATGTTATTCATTACAGTATTTAAATCAATCAATTAAAATACAAATATAAATTGGAACTATGATTTCAATCAATCAATTCAACTGTCGTACTGGTATCATGTACACATTCTTCGTTACATGATAATGCTTCCAACTGCAGCGTTGACGCGAAGAAGAATATTGTAATGGGCTTATGCTCTTTTTGTTTTTTTTTACCCCTTAATCGCTAAATACAGGTGGTATTTCTAACAAAACAGTTGCACTGCGACAAATATGCCAATGACAATCTATACTTGCGTACTTTTACTTACTTTCTTTCTGTAAACGCTTTACGCTTCAGCCACTGAACCGATTTATTGAAATATTATTTTAGAAGTTTTTAAACGTATGTACATTTTTCCAGCTTCGTGCCCATGGTCCTTGCAACTGGACTGAAATATGAAAAACTCGCAAACTATCACGGTGAATACCCCGATAAGTTTAATACTAAAAGTTGTATCTAAATTTTGCAGTTATCTATGTTACCTTACAAGAAATATGACCTAATTGGTTCAGGTCAGCTGGTTGATTAATCGGCGTAGTACACACACAAGGCTATTATGTGCATGCCATGTTGCTGGTCGGCGCAGGCATGTCGGACATTAGAATTCTGAGTCAAATAGATAACAAGAAAACAAGCCTTTGCAGACATTTTAAATTAATCTTATTTCGTTTGCTTACTCTCGTTTTTTTAAGTTATAAATTATTGTTCAAAGGCTACATACTGATTGCATTTTTAAACAAACCACTGCACTGCATAGAAAAACACCGAAATAAAACCCTTCAATTTCAACTGTGTTGTTCGCCTACTCGCCTGAATGTATCAAAGTATTGCAATATAAACGGGGCTATATATAAGGTAATTCACTTTTAATTTCAGAGGACTTATATTTGCGAAAGATTTGTGGTTTCTCTTGTTGAATTCTAAGGGAAAGGGTTGAACAACTGGTATCTGCCCCGCAAAGCGCGAGCCCGCTGCTGCGCCTAAGTGCAACCAAACTGACCAAAAGGAGGCCACCTCTAGACATTAGGTGCAAAAAGTAAGATCCTGTTTCTATTTTTTGGTAACTTAGATTTTACTTATTATCGATTCTAATCGAAATAGAGAAACCGAACATAAATTTAAGAAAAACGAGTGGCTTTATAAGCTGTAGGCCTCGCAAATCTGATCAGAGCGACCTCACAACGCCAATGGAGTCTAGGTTTAAAATGGTGTAAAAAAAAAAAAAAAATTTGAATCGACATTTTTTTTTATTATGGAACGTGCTCTGTCTTTGACGAGAAAATTGACAAATGCGGGTCGCATTTGTCAATTTTCTCGTAGAGGAGGACGTCGGATATACCATAGCGTTTTTACCTGGCAAATTAAAACGGAGACGACTTGCGCTCGCAGCGCTCGTAATAATTAGAGCGAAAAATGTGTTATAAACCGAAATGTTCTGCTTTTTATTCGCGTCAAGTTCCTCTCTTTATCGAGTTAAGTTTCCTTTAGTAAAGAATGCTTCAGGCTACTAGCGGAGGAACTAAAACCGTTACTTGCAATAAAAGTGCTTAAAAAGCGAGCGGGTCCATGAGCTAAATTTATAGTGCCGCCGTCGATGCGAGATTTATCGCCGATGAGCTTAAAGCTTAGCCGAGAGCTTACAGTGCCTTGTATTGCCGAGCTACATTGAGCTTTAATACCCGGGCTTACAGCCTGATGAGACTTTAACGGATAAAGCCAGTTCTGAGAGGATATTAATATGACACGGTTTACTTTTTAACTGATTGCTAACTGTATTTATAATTGTAGATTCTTTAATTTATATTTTACTAGCTTTCGACCGCGGCTCCACCCGCGTCAATGTCGATCCCTCGGGAACAGTACTTTTTCCCGAGATAAAAATGTACCCTATATCCTTCTTCGTACCCCAGATAAATATATGATCGGTTCAGTAGTTACAACGTGAAAGCGTAACAAACAAACTCACTTTCGCATTTATAATATTAGTAGGATTAGGATAGGATAGATCCGCTTATGCTAGTTTGGGAGAAAAGATAAACATAGAGTGTATCAGCAGCTGTTCTTTCTCTTCAGATCGTAAAAGGCAATTGAGGCAATGGACGAATATCTCAGCAATCATGTCATGCGGGGGGATGCGGCAAGCAATCTATCAATATTTGATTTCAGTTTTCCACCTACACAACCATTGTTACGCTAAACGTGGCCTTTATGTCTTTGGCCCTAGGTTGTTTACCTTGTAACTACTATTCAACCTAGTGAGATGAGAAGTAAAATAACTAAAATATCTGGATATAAATGTACTATAAAACGTTTACTCCAATAAAAGTGTTAAAAAAGCAAACTATAGCTATATTAAAAGTGGAGTTGATGCGAGATTTATCGCCGATGAGCTTAAAGTTTAGCCGAAGGCTTAGAGCTGAGTGCGGCCGAGCAAATTTGAGCTTTAATACCCGGGCTTACAGCCTGATGCGACTCTAATAGGATAATGCTAGTCCTGAAAGAATTTTAATATGACTCTTTTTAATTAAAATTTGATTACTATATTAAATCGAATACACCTTATATTTACTTGGAGATAAGATAATAAAGTCAAAAGAAAAATAACAAATGCATGAAAATGCAATGAGTGGCGACAAGACCAACAGTCTTGTCTTATATTCACCAATATGTTTTCCAAAAACAAATCCTGCCCCCTTAAACTTTCATAACTCGATCGGATCTTCTCGTATTTCAAAAGTAACTGCAATATTTGGTCTCGTCAAAATTCATACGCAGACCCCTCATATCATCAAATTCGTTTCTGAAAGAAATATGGCGTAGATGTGTTGAATCTTGTTCTGTGAATAATTTACACAACATTTTTAGTTAATTGGACAAGATATTAAAAATATCAATTATGCGGTTTTGAAATTATATTTTTGAAGTGAAACAAGTCATAACAATATAATTAACTAATAAAACGGTTTTAATTACATAATTTTAGGCGGTAACGCAATTTGCCGAATTTCAGCCTATTCTGAAGGAGTGAAACAGTTTTTTTTTTGTCGTGGGGGTAATCACAAGGTCAATTGACTATGCACACCTGGGTGTCAGAGTTCTTCGGAATAGCCTCTCCATCTCTGACGTGGTTCCTTTAACGACCACTAGATAACCGGCCGGGACCAACGGCTTAATGTGCCTACCGAAGCACGGAATCATCTTTATATCAGACAGGTGATTCAAGCCTGCAATGTCCTAACCAAACTGGAAACAACTAAACAAAGTATGCTTCCCGTGGGAATGAATTTAGATTATAATAGATAGTTCTTTTACTAGATTGTAAATCTATTTTTAGGACATGTTAATCTCACTCTAAATATCATAAGCCTATTTGAAAAAAAGAGAGCACTATTTTAAAAATAAAATAGATGCTCATCTTCGTATAATAATAATAATAAAAAAATAATAAAAATATCTACTTTTTACTTTTGTCAATAACTTTCAAAACTAAAACAAAATAACAAAATTATACAATTACAAGTTTGTTGAAACTAAAATGAAAGGACACAAATGTATCAAAGTATTAAAACTTTAACATCTACCACAATAACTTCAAGCCGAAAACAAAACTCATAAAAGATATCGGCGCATATTTACACCAAACGATCCAAATGAGTTTGTAGTTTTAGAACTAACGGCAGATGTACATTGTTTAAAATAAGTACTTAATCCTTTATGTACTAGAATAGTTATTCTAAACTTAGTTACAAGTATTCTAAGTTAATGAATAAATTAAAATGATTAAAATATGAAAAGCTCTAAGTTTTAACTCGGCAAGCTTGACATCTCTGGAGATGAGCATATTTTCATCACTTTACATTCAAAACATTTTACAGGAGCCATCTCAATTGAACAGGCATATTGATATTTTTCGTGTTGTTATGGAAGGCCCTTCCACAAATAAATACATTAGTGAAAAAATAATTAGAAAATCAAAAACCTACCCATACATAAAGTTATTAGGGCGTTTTGAATAGTTATTTATGAATCCAAAATCCGGACTAATATTACTAGTGGTTCTGCGAGAACAGTAGACCTCGCGAGCCCTTACAACCAACATCCACATTTGCCCTCCAGTGCTCTAAAATATATCTGTTACTGATATGCTAATTGACTAAAGGATGATTTCCTTCAGTTACTATTTCCCAATCTCCGCTGCTCTTAATTAGGTACCAGAGGAAACGGAAATTTAAACCTACATTTCCTTTACCAGAAGACCCGACCAGACCCTTTTTTAAGAGGAAACACTAAGCTTGAGAGAATTGAAAAATAGATATTTATAATATTTATTGCTGTCGCGCCGCGTGCCCAAACAAACCCCGCAGAGTGCGATAGAGATAACTGCAGCTCGGCCGGAAAATACTTATAAAAATTACACAAAATTAACGCTTCGTAGTCTGATTTCTTCTCCAAAACTTAACCTATTTAATTTCTTTTTACATTAAAAATTTAAAATAAGCTATGGCTGTTTTTCTGCATTTCTTTTTCTTATATAATTGCCCAAATTTGTTTTCTTGATGTTTGAACACAACGGAAATTCGCAACACACACAAAATTTTAACATACGGATTTTTTTAGTAAAAAATCATTACTCTATTGGTACTATCCGGCGAGGAATCAGGGGACTACTCTTGTATGGAAACACGGCCCTTGAGCACCATGTTAGTATGATTTTTTTTACACATTAACTAAGTTGGAGTGATCCTCTTCAAGATCGGAAATATCGGAATAGCGAACTTGGCTTGGGTGAATAGGAGGCAAAGTTTAAGTACCCGGTTTTATAGTTGTTATGTTACCAATTGGTCAAAATTTTAATATCAAAATTTTAATAGGACGCCAATTTTCAACTATTATGGCAGATAAACATGCGAACTTTACGTTAAGAAGTGGCCGGCATCTATAAGACCCGGGTTCAAGTCACAGGATAGCATGTGAATCTTTTTTTATTTATTTTTAATTTTTATTTCAGGATTCTAAGTTTATTCAGTGTTTTCAATTATAAAAGTAATACGCAGTATCATGCTTTAAGCCAAAAAATATTTTTCATATTTTGATTTTTGTTCCTTAGGGAAAGTTGTTCAATTTTACTCCCTCTCCACTTCACGTACTTCAACTTCTTTCATAAATATACAGAAAATCGATTTCAGACAACTTTTGGGCAAATTGCCGACTATAAACACGTTCAAGTTTATCGTACCTATAAAAAAGTTGTTCAGACAAAAAAGTTGCGCCTTAATGAGAATAACAAAAATGTCTAATGACATTTTTGATGTTTTTTACAAATAGTTTTGCTATGAGTTTTTTTAAGTTTCGGACCCCCATATATCCGCCATTTTTTAAAATTTCGAAAAACTGACACGACAAAAAAATTCTATATAATTACCGAACCTGCTCACAAAATTTCATGAGAATCGGTTGAGAAATGCGACCTGTAGGCGAGAACAGACAGACAGACAGACAGACAGACAGACGGACAAAAGAATTTTGGGCCAGTGGAAACTGAGACGCTTCGCTCGCTCGGTCAATAAATGCGAAAGTGAGTTTGTTTGTTTGTTTGTTACGCCTTCACGCCCTATCTACTGAACCGATCGCCATGAAAATTGATATACTACATGAAATTTGACCCGTTGTCTGTGGTATGGAGAAGGACACAGAGCTACATTTTATCCCGGAAAAAGGACTGCCCTAGGGATCGATATTGACGCGGGCGGAGCCGCGCATGCAAGCTAGTTGCCTATAAATTCGTGGCGTCACGAGCAAGCTCTTTGTACAGGTGGCATGAGAACATTGTTTAATAGCTATATTAAATATTTAGTTTATGATAAGGGCTTCAAAATAAAAAATGCTATAATTTCAGTGGAAATACAAATCAAAAATGTTCTAAGCAGTAGTTTTAAACATGTTTTATATAATCTCAACCTCAGTCCAATATCGTATCATGCAGAATTAACCAAGCCCATAACAAAGCACGAGTATTCATCAGTAAAAATGGAAAAAGGGATCCAGAACTAACGACGCGTGCTCATGACGATGCAGATGTAACGGTTCGGTGAACAAAGTGCGCCAGGGTACTGTGTTTATTAGCTTTCTGTTAATCTGTTTTCTAAGGTTACGTTCCCAAAGAGGAACCCTATTACTAAGCCTCCGATGTTCGCACGTCCGCCCAGCTGACACAGGGCTGTATCTATTGAACCGTATTAGGTAGAGACTTAATATTTTCACAGAATGTATTTAATTGTATATTAAAGGGAGGTCTAAAACATTCTTATGGCGTTATTTTTCGATTCTGTCAAATTTCTGCTCATTTATTATTGAAACCTCAAACCACAGATAATTAAGAGCAATAGTTTACGTACTCAAAAGAATTTGGTAAACTTCATGAGAGGGATCGCTTGGGAGAGGTAACAAGCGTAATTATTATACTTATACATTAGAGTAAGCATACAAGAAACGTGGATTATGTAGTTAAATATTGTAAGGTGGTACGGAACCCTTGGTATAGACACTAATACGACTCACACTTGGCCAGTTTTTATTTATAACTATCCTTTTTATTTGCATTAGTAGCTAACACTAAACTATCAAAATCTCGGCTGATTAAATGACCTACACGCGATTCGAATTGTCGTTCAATAGAGCGGGTTGCCCTTTTTACAGCGTCTTAATAAATCACCGATATTCCCTTGAAGGGACAAAATCTTTTGATCCAAAAACTCCTATTCTACCCTAGCTTAAATGCTTGCGATGAACAGCAGCGTCGGAAGCACAAGAAGCCAAAAAAACTGATCCGCCAACCCGCCTGCCAAGCGTGGTGAATATAGTAATATCTTCCCATGGAACGAATAATCCTTGGGAGTGGCCCTTGTTCAGCAGTGGATTTCATGCGGCTGATATGATAATGATGTGATGATGACTCAGACCTTCAAAATCACAAAGTGATTTTCAGATTTCTATGGCACCAATGGTAATTTCAAAAAAAATCGACTTGACGTTACCATCCAAAGTATTAAAGCAGACTTAAGTGAACGCAGCGCGAAAATATACTTCGATTGTCAGATTTCTTTGAATCCATTTGCAATGGACTTCAAAAAGGAGAATTTTCAATTCGACTGTTTTTTGTTTGTTTGTTACCTCACAACATTTACGATCGGATTTAAACATAGATTTAAAAAAAAAAATTTTGTGTCTCTGAATAGATGTCACATTTAGCCATTTTTGTATGGGAACCTAGTGTGTCATTAGCGGGGGTGTGAGGCAGACGAAAGGGAGTCGTGGTGTCAGGGGTGCTATTTGTAAATGAGTGACTCAATGAAGAAGTACAAATTTTCCATACATCATCGGTCGTTTAGTAAACACGTCGATTCGAAAATAGCACTCATGACGTTTGACGCCGCTGTCATAAGAGATGTAACAACACCGTGTAATATCGATATCGAGAAAAAACCACAACAAGATTTTGTTTCAGTATGACTTCATTTAAGTAAACAACATAAGAAGTAGTAATAATTATATAGTCATAATCATCTAAGAGATTCTCTGGTTCCTTATACTCCTGGCATCTTCAGTTGTGCTGCGTCCAAGCCCGGGGTCCGCTATCATGACAGCATTCATACTGTAATAAGAAGTATATATTCCATGCTGGTGTAGATGAAAAGGAAAAATTGAGAATGTACCAGTTGCTTCTCTGATAGGGAATGCGACTAGCAACCTATTACACCTTTGATTCAGATTTCGACCTAAACACGCCCACAAACACGCTAAACGTGGCTTTTGGTTTCAGGCAGAGGCCTACACCGTAAGGGTGAAGAATGTATGTATGTTTTACGGCCCAACGCCAATTCTCCTTATGTAACTCCAGTAACACGGACATACATAAATATGAAACTGAAGTACAAGTTCTTGCCTGCGCCGGAAATTTAACCCGGTACCTGGCTCGTTAACCACTGTACCATGGAGATTGTCAATATCGGGTTGAGTAGTATCAGTGGTACATTATTTTTACGGTGACAAGTCATTATTTAGGGTAGGGCTGAAAAAGACCAATTTTAATTTCCATATATGTTTATTGTTCAAAGGTAACAGTGAAGTAGAGACAGTCCCAGCCTTGCATTTACACAGCCCTTTACCTCTTACATTACAAAACTTGTGTTGTGAAGCGAAACAGTGAAGACGACGGCCAAGCAAAGAACAAAAAGACCTACTTAATGTATCAAGTATCTATCAAAGCTACTTTAGACTGCCCCAATAAACAGTTACTATATACTCTTAACCTCAAGGAGGTAGCGGAGAAGAGCCTGCTGCTGTAGTGATTAAAATGTCCAAAATAATTTTATTTATTATTTAATTGCAACTTTTAATGAACTTAGTGAAAAATAGTGCAAATACCTATGAATATAATATCTAATCCTTATAACTCAGTTCGGACTGAGTTTAGAGGTATATATGCCCTTATAACTTTATTTTGTAATTGACTATCGGGAAAACAAGGTATGGTTAGTGGCCGCGTGAAAACAATCAAACGAAAGACGCCAATAACCGGCATTGTCCTTTTGAAATATTATCTATTTCGGTTCAATAGTGTATCTATTCATGTGGCAGATGGATGGACGGATGGACGTCGAAGGCTTAGTGTTACCTTTCCGTGTTTACTCTTAGGGAACGGAACACTAAAAATAATAAATTTCCGGGAAAGTCGTGGAGAGTGAATTTATTATTATTTATTTCTTGGCATTAACTTTATTACTTATATTATTACACTCATCTGTATTCATGTAAATTATCGATGTTTGGCAAAAAATAACAAAGTGCATCACTATGCGTCTTTCCGCCTTTCACTGACAATGGAATTTGACGTTTTTAATGGAGGATAAATACGTTTATAATATTGTAAATAACATGAACTTGCATTACTTAAATGAGAAAAGTCCAGCGCGATAGTTTACTATAATATTCATTTTAGTATTTTAGAAGGACAGAACTTCAGAAATTGGCCAGTTTATAATTTTAAAAATTAAATTCCACTCTGTTACATACCCCTCGACAGGCGTCAGAGGACTGAGGCCTAGTGTATAGTATACGCTACTTTTAAGGGTATCAGTAACATGACGTATCAAGTAATACGCCTCTTCTAGAGACTTCATACTTCTATGGATTTAAAACATTCAATTTCAGTTGTTTGAAAGCAAAAACTATCGAATTGGTCTCATTTAAATTTATTAAAATCAGTTCTACAGTTTGGCTGACGTCGGTTTTTATCTGAAGGATTATTGAACCATTTTCCGTGTATTTAAATTAACGTCAGATAAATACATTATATTTAAAAACAGGTCGGGATTGCCGACTGTGGAGTCCTGACAAGTACAAAACAATAGTGGACAATCCCGACAAAATAACACGTGACGTGAAAATAGAGAATGCTGAATAAAGCTCATCATAAACCTACATTAAATTCAAAACAAAATCCTTTAAAGCCTCATTTACGTTACAATACAACAAAATAGATGGAGTTAGCGAGTTTTGATCAAATTCATTAGAACAAAACCTGACAAATACGTGCTCTAACAAAACAATGCGACTGTTTGAGAGGACATGAATAGCAACAGATTAGATCTATAAGGCTCGCTCTACACCGGAAACGCAGCGACGCGAGCACGTTTAGCTTGAAAGAGCTATAGACATATAACCTCATTGACATACATAAAAAGATATCGCGAAAAAAATTCGTCGCCACCTCAGGTATTTTATCTCTCTTAAAGTATCGATTGACCGCTTTGATTGGTCGCTAAGTTTTTTCGCAACAGGGATACATAATATACCACCTCCTTTCAGGCTTCCTCAGTCCAAACAAGTTTTAAGGAAAAATAATAGGTCTATTCTGGTCTACGAGCAGATGGGCTCATAAGGTATACTGTATAATGTCGGTATTTGTTCATCGGGTCATCTTAAATGTCTAAAATTCAAAATTTTAAATTACAATTATACCTTTGTCGCATGCTAATTATAATGATTTTCGGATGTTTTTTATAATCTAACTTTTCATCTATTTTAATATTTTATCCTGGTTTTGCATTATAATTTTATTCTCTGTATTTGCTGAGTTTATTTGAACTCACACGATTTTTATTGAAATTACTTAACTCATTAATGCTATATTAATAACATGCCTATCTTTATCATAATATTAGATAAACTCATATGCAATTTGTACCCATTGTATTTATACAATGCACGACAGACACGCGGATTTTACTAAACTGGAGATTCCGATGAAATAATCGAGTTCTACTTTAATTTTAAAATGATATAAACTGGCACTATCATCTACAGACATGATCTCATTTTTCAAGAGTGCACCCTGACATCAGTGTGAGCGCGTCCTAACATAAAACAAAGCGTTCCCAATAAAAAGGTCCGATTGATGGATGAGTCAAGGAACAGCCCCGCAGCCCACAAAATAAAACTGATCCGTTATAAACGAGCGCCATACTTGTTTATCTTACTTTCGATGGCATTTCTGTAACGAGGCGGCGAAGGCGGATATGATGCCGGTGATATTTTACCTGAAACAAAACAATAGACAAATTAGATATTTGTATTCCGCAACATAAAGGTTCGTATCAAATTATTTTGTTATTAAAAGTTAGGATATTGACAGTTACTTTGTTTTTTAATACTTCTTCGTTTTAAAATTATCTTCAATTACCTTTCAATACTGATTCCTTCAAGGTTTTTAATCCAGTTAAAAACAACCATCTTCCTCTTCTATTTTTTTATTAATTTTTAAACGTTTCTCTTTCTATGTGTCTTTTGACGGTTCATATTTTCGAAACTATTTATTTATTAATAAGTATGTATTTGACTATCGTGGGTCCAGGTCAACATAACTTCTTGTCAAAGAGCTATATTGGCTGTGTACAAATATGTCCAGGAAATATTAAATTTATTAAATGAAAGTAAATACGGCATCGGAATGCTATTAGATCTAACTAAAGCATATGATAGAGTCCAATACGATCTTCTACTTGGAAAATTATACTGGGCAGGTATTAAAGGAACCGCTCATAAATGGTTTACGTCATACCTTAGAAATAGAAGACAGTATGTAGAAATTGAATATTTAAATAACAAGAACAACACTATTGAAAATATTCGATCTACTAGTAAAATAATAAATGCGTCTATTCCACAGGGAAGTGTTATCGGGTGCCTCCTCTTCCTCTTATATATTAATGACCTTCCCAAAATTATAAATGAACACTGCGTCCTTTTTGCAGACGACATTTCAATTCTTACTTCAGACCAAAGTAATTTAAATTTAAGTGAACGCCTTAAAAAAATTCTAACAAAAGTATCTGACTGGCTTAATTATCATAATTTGGAAATAAATTATTCTAAAACAAAACTAATGGTTTTTCACCCCCATCAAAAAAAAAAGTTAAATATAAACATAAATTTTAATGGCTTTAACTTGGAGGTTGTAAAAGAGTTTACCTTGTTGGGTGTGAACATAGACAGCCATATCAACTGAAAGTCCCATGTGCAAAAAGTATGTGCTAAACTATCGAAATTTGCTTATGCGCTCAGAGAGATAAAAAAAACAACCGACACCGACCGAGACTGCAATAGTCACTTATTACGCCTATGCCCACTCATGTCTTAGCTATGGTACAATTCTTTGGGGAAATAGCACTGATTGGGATAGGGTATTTACTCTCCAAAAACGACTAATTCGAATAATAGCCAACATCCAACAAATCACCAGCTGTAAACCCTATTTCATAAAATACAAAATACTTACCTTACCAAGCATTTATGTTTTGGAAACTTGTAAATTTGTTAGGAAACATCTAAACCTTTTCCGAAAAAGAGAAGAAACAACAGGAAAACATACATTAAGAAGTCATACTAAATTGCAGCTACCAACTTCCCGTCTTCAACTTCACTCATCTAGTCCCCTGGCAATGTCTGTTAAACTATACAACAAACTTCCAGAAACCATTAAAAGTGCCAAAAGCGATAAAACGTTTCTTAAACTTATTAAGGACCTACTGACCAACAAATGTTATTACACTACTACTGAGTATCTGGAAGACAAATTTACATAAACTAAATAACATATGAATGAATAAAAATGTAATTATAATATAAAAATATATTAATATTTAATTATATTAACTATTTATTAAAAAAAAATATTCATAAAATAAAAATAAATAACATTATATTTTGACATGAAGGTAAATACATATTAATAATTATAAAATAAGATGACAAGTCAGCCCCTCTTCGATTGCTGCGCCCGTAAGGGTCCTTAATTGCTTCTAATTTTTTTTAAAGACCTATATATGTACATTAAGGATGCAAATAAAGTATTGAAGTATTGAAGAAAGATATTATTAATATAAATAAATACGAAAATGAAATTATTTCTTACGCTGTTACGCCTTAACTACTGAACCGATCATCATGAAATTTTGCATACACCTTATCTTTGGCACAGAGTAAGACAAAGGCTACCTTTATTCGCGGGATTCTTGAGTGATAGAAATTGACTCGGATGGAGCCATGGGCGAGTTCTAATACTGAATAGATCTCTTGTTGACCAGAAAGTACATAGTGTAAGGTACTTTCTGGTCAGTCTGGTTTTTTATTACCGTACCAAAAGTAGTTGTTCCAAAAAGTTTTGATTGTATGTCTGTTTCTACCTCTGTACCTTTTATAATTATTAACTACCGTTAATTATGAACGCTGAAATGGATAAATTAATTTCATTCATACGCATGACCAAAGCAGATTGCAACAGCATTTACAACGTGATTTTATGTTTACAATTTCGCTTCGAACCTGCTTGCAACAAATTCATATTATATTTCTGAAAACCATTAATTAAAACTTTCCATTGGAACCAAAATTGTATGCACTAATATTTCCAGGTATTAATTATTAGCGTATATCCGATATAATTGAAAATTATGGACATACTTATAGTGTGTAATTTAGGTGCGAAAGACGAAGGTGCGAAGAGCTAAGGCGCGAATCAACTGAGGTGCGAAGAGCTAAGGCGCGAATTAACTGAGGTGCGAAGAGCTGAGGCGCGAATGATTCCAGGCGCGTAAGTTACGTAAATTATACTGGATTTTAAATTGCTTTTATTATTATTCTTGCTTCTTATAACTTCAAATGAAAAATTAAGCTAAATGAAATACATCGCTACTGATATTCTACAATAAATGTAAAAAAAAAAACGTAAAAAATAATACTTTACACGTATTGTGTAAAAAGACACAACAAAATGTCCGGTAACAAAAACGTAAAATTGTTGCTGTATGTAGCAGTCGCTTGCCCAATATTTTAGTTGAAAGAAAAATAAAGCCAAGTCGCAAGCATTACCTGTTTTGCTTTCTGTCTTTTTAGATGAGCATAGTACGTGCACAATGCGAGTAACGCGAGCATTCTCACACAGTAAAAATAACAGACTAGAAAAAGGTCCTAGGCAAACTTTTGTTTCGCGTCTATTTTTAGATAAGGCATGTGTGCTACACCAGCGATTCTCTTTCGTTAGTGTAGAGGTCAATAACATTCTCTCTATGAACATCGCATCAACCCGCTCAATGTATGCCTTCTATTATGTTTAAAGCGCCGCAAGCTTAGCTCTTTTAAGTCGTGTGTTGACAGCTAATCAATAAATTCCTTTCACTGCTTTTTAATAGCCAATTGCAGCTAATGGGATGAATGACAGCGGCAATGTATGTATCGCAAGACCGTGACAATTAGAACTGTGCAATTTTCCGGCCCTCAGTGCTATGGCGTAGTTTATTCATAGTGAGTGAAATGTCACTGAGAGGGCAACATAGAAAACACAAGTAAGCCTTCGCTTATTCTGTTTATATTTTCATGTAACACTGCTACATTTATGTTCGTAGTACTCGTAGTATACATCTACGGCTACGACGGGCTACGACGCGTCTACGAACACTTGTATCGGTAACCACAGGAAGTGTGGCAAAAAGTATGTCGACGGCTAAACGTGCTTGTGCCACGAAAAGCACGTTTAGCCGTTAGCCCAATCTATGATCATTTCAAGCTATTTCAGATAGCTTTGTGTAGCTATAAACATCTTACACGAGTGATGGCCATCAAAGAAATCATGACATATACACGTTAAAAATCTGTTTTAACAATCATACAGCATTTATTTCAGTAAATTAATGTCAAATCTTCAATATTTGCGGCTTTTTAAAAGAAATTACAGTTTCTTTATAGCTTTCCGTCTCGATAAATTCTCTAAACATTTTATTACTTCATTTTTCTTTCTTTCATAAAACGTTCCCCGCAACGATTCTCCATTACCTCGCAGAAGTTATTCGCTCTATATCGAGTGGAATATCGATAGGAATCAGCGCCAATCGCACGAATGACTGCTTGAATTTATGTATGAATTCCGAGAATATCTACTGGGTCAAGTAAATCAAAAAAGAACGTATTGGACTGCCGTATTCAAGTAATTTATATAAAACGAAACAAATAGTTTCATTTTATTCAACTTATGCAGTTTGTGTTTTGTGTTTTTATCACTCCTCTCAAATGTATTTGATTATACTTTTAAGTAAAGAGATGGCATACCGGCCTTTCAATGCATTCTTATGTATTTTTTTCATAAGCACAATGGCAACGTTTAGCGTAATGATTCGGAAACGGAATTAAAATAGTGATGGATTGCTAGCCACATAGCCTGTAGACTGCGCAGGCAGAGCAGCAGCTGGTAAATTTTATGTTTTTTATTTTCTCCCAGATCAGTATGAAAGTTCCAAATATATAGTGCTATGTATGACGTCTGGATTTTGCAAGCCCTATCTTATATATACTTTATAAATCATCATTATCATCATCACATTAACCGCAAAAAGTCCACAGCTTGACGTACCTTAAGAATATTCAATCCAAACTACGAAACCAGAAAGATCGACCACAGATCGTTGAATCATATTACGAACATACCCAAAAATATAATATTAAAATGAGAACATTAAGCTTTCGTAGCAAAGCTGCAGTAAAGCTCCACCAGTCTGGCAATTAGTGGTCGGCGGTCAGCATTTGAATTTGGCCCCCGATTCAATTATTCTGCGAAAATAATCATCATGAACATTATTATACAAATAACATATGCACCAAAATATTTTGTTCTCATTGAAGAGCGATTGAATTAAAAGAGAAGAATTAAAAGAAGACTTGAAAAGAGCCAGATTTAAATAATTTATAAATAAAATAATTTCCTCATCAATAATTTATTTGTCAAACATAGGTACAATGATACAGATGTTACAATATAATAGTTCGCTATGTCTTGCTATATATAGCATTCAAATATTTATTTTTTACGTTACTGTATTATCTATACTATCTATACAATATTAGAAAGCTAAGGAGTTTGTTGTTTGATCTTAGGAACTACTGGTTCCAATTGGAATTTTTTTTTTGTGTTGGATAGTCCATTTATTGAGGAAGGCTATAAAACATCACGCTGCGACCAATAGGAGCGAATTATCAATAAAAAATGTTTTGAAAACGGGGAAAAATTATTCATAGTTGAGGACATCCGACGCGTGCGATGCGTAAACGGTTCAAGTTACCCAAAAAATGTGTATTAAAGAATTATTCCTCTTTAAACGAACTTAAAAAAATGTCCGCGACTGTATATGTCTATATGTGAAATTGCCGCGGACGAAGTCGCGGGCAAAAATTATTTGTACGAGTAATTAATGAACCTGCTCACAAAATTTCACGAAAATCGGTCTAGAAATGCCACCTGCTGTGAAGAACAGCCAGGCAGCGGGACAACTTAGTCGCAGCGCGACATATGAAAGAATTGCTAAAACGCTTCTCGCTCGCTCAGTCATAAAGCTTGTAATAATAAAAAAATACTACTTATTAAAATAACACACAAAAGTAAAGCGACTATTTGAGCAGCAGTTAATATATCGAATTTACAAATTGCCGCCGGGTTAATTAGTGGTTAGCGGCGAGCTTTTGGTTTTAGATTAGCTTTAAATTATTTTGTCACGCTCATAATTGCTGTACGGATTGTATTTAATACTATAGCCCGTGGAAATAAACGCAAATATCCTTTGTGAAATATTTTGGAATCCTTTGTTGGAATAAATAAATATTTTAAATGAAATTTCGAAGCACGAAACTATTATTAACGTGTTTAAATTATCGTTTGTAATTGCGAAATCGTTGCATCAATAAAATCATCGATAAAAAGCTGTACTTATGTTCGGCTTCGATCTCGATATTAGCATCACAACATGTAACTAGTGCCATGTATCGCTGGACACTAATTCTTCTTCTTTTCGAGTCAAAATGGTTCCTCTTGATGACACCTCTTTTAAGCAGTATTTGGCCACAGTGATCGCCCTTTCATTAGCCTCATTTAGGTCTTGTACCGTGCAAGTCGTGGGGCAGTTAGGGCATAAGGGGAGTCATGGACTGATTGGCACCGCAGTCACACAAATTGTTGGTCGAGAAACCCCACCTAACTCTGTTTTCTCGATATCGCCCAACACCAGCCCTAAGTCGGATAAGGGACTTCCAGACTGCCCAGGGAAGATCTTTTCCGGGTGGAAACTTCTCAGCAAGTGGAATATCGGCAGTTTGAGCCTAGTTTTGAGGGATTATTTCGAATCTATTCTGGGTTGCCTTATAAAACTGTTGCGGCTCTTTAGACGCGACGAAGGTGAAATTTGTCCATAGAAAAGGTTCATGGACACTAATAAACACCGGCTTTCTTTCTGGACTTCGTGCACGTAAATCATAGCCAAAAATGAATGCTGGCTGATATTTGCTGACCACGGGCTTCGACGCGTCACAACTGAGGATGCAATCGCGAAAACGCTCAGATGAGAGAGATCGACAGTTGAGCATGCAACGGGAGCCGTGTCCCCGTTAGATGAAAAAGAGCCATTCATCCTGACGGCAGCAGTTCGTAAGAAGGCGAAGTCATACTCTATTATAGTATCGAGAAGCGAAGACGATTAAACCCCGATCTACGAGTGGTTAGTCAAAGCAGTATTTTTGACTAATTAGGCGACACACTATTAATCTAACCTATTGCAATCTCGTTAATAAGATAACCTAGATCCGTTTGGCGAATTTTTTTAAGCTTCTATTATAGTTTCAAGTCAACTCAAGAGTTCAGTGCAGAGCAGTGTTGCTTTAGAAGCAATCAGCATTATTTATAATAATATTCGCTATATCGTTGTTTCAACAACTACGCATTCTTAAAATATTACTGATACTACAGGACTTACCGCGACAAAATTTGAGTTTTTACTTGTGTAAAATACAAAAGCTGTAAACCACTTCATTAGCTTTCACACCCTCGTGTTAGCTTTAATTACATTAACCGGTCAACTACCGAACGCCCCAATCGGGAATCATAACAATAATCAATTCGTCTGCGTTTCTCGCGATTGATGAGTTAATCTAGATGATTTTAAGCAAAAACTTTCTAAAAAGATAGCGTAACCTACTCAAAACATCGATGACAAACGTTGTTTATTTTATATAACCTGTTTTTTGGCAACCAAGCAACCTTTAATCTAAGAGTGGTAAGCCAGTTTGGCTTAAAGACGTTCGTATTCAGACACAACTACATCGAGCTAAACGAAAATTTTAAACGGTGGGATTGTTATTTCGCTTAATGGAGCAAGGTTTTTAAGGTTTGTTTTGTCTGCAAGACGTGATATTTGTCTGACATCTACCTTATTTGCTGTTTAATCGTTGGTGTTTTCTATACCAAGCATAATTTTTATAGCGATTGCATTTTTATACACTAGCAGTAAACCACTATAGCTACCACACGCTCGTGATATACCAAACTAGATAACCTAGATCCGTCTGCAAGTACTAAGCGGTGAAGTAATTAGTTCGCTTCGTTAATGGCCCGAGTTTTGTTTATGTTTTAGTTTGGTTTGTCTGTAAGAGCTAATTGTCTGATGTCTTCTTTATCGCTGTTTTGTGTTACTAATTTAACAACTAGCTTTGTATTGCACTATAAAAAAGCTAAGAATTTCGAATTTTGGATATTTAATTTAAACTCGTTATTAAATATAGGCTTAATTTTTCGATCTATTAACACTACCGAATGCTCCAAAATATATACGTTACAAACTATATAATTGCAAGCATAGCTAAAAATCCCGCCGATTGAAAATGTAATGAACACACATTCAAAATGTAATGAACAAGAATACTTAGCTAGTAGTTTTTCGATCGAATAACAAAAAAATATTACGTTCAAAAAGCAATACATGTGTCCTATTCTAAATAAAAAATATGTGTTTTCATATTTACTTAAGTTTCTGCTAAAAATATCTGCACTGCACCGTTTGCGTTTTTCTTTTCAAAAGAATAACACCGGTAACAAATTAGCTTTTAAATAACACTATGATTACCTTGTTCATATCAAAAGAGAAATAAAGAGCCTTTGAAAGTAGTGAAACTGAAATTACTCGAACAAGAAAATTCCATTGTCATTGTTCGCTTAGATATATTTAACAAGACAAGGTAAAAAAAATAACGTCACTTAGAAATGGCAATATCTTACAGTTCATTTAAAAAAACAGCGTGGAAATTTGGTGAAATGAGTAGTGAGGATGTGAATTAACCTGTTTCACTGAATTAATTACAGTGAAAATCCACCACTAGCGGATCGTATCGGCGAAAGTCCGCAATGCGAAATCCAGGTGTGACTTATAAGGATGCTCGTCCACTCGACGCTGTGCCCGCCGCGGTTGCATTATAGCTAGTAGCTATGGTCATTTTACGAGATGGGTCACTGGTGAGATTTGTTTGTCTTTAAAAATAAGACAAAAGAACCAGGACCCCAGTGTTTGAAAAAGAAAAATGCATTAAAAAATATTTAATAAATTTTAAATTAGCTTAAATTTTGAATTTTAGAAATATGTTTTTGTCGAAATTGGAGGTTGTTGAAAATGTAAAAAAAAACTGTTTTTATTTAAAAAAAAATACATGACAGATTTTGTGTCATGTATTTTTTTTTTGACCAGATTACTATGTCCCTTGTCGTTTAAAAAAAACCCCTGTACTATCCTGTCTAGTAATCTAACAGAAACTCAATCACCAAATAAACCCAAGATAATAGAGACTACTAAATTCAAACATTATTATAAAATAAAAACACTCCTACTACTAATCTGTTCGGCATTTGGAAAGAAAACAACACTCCTTTTTTGTGCAGTCATGTCATGTCGGTCGTAAACATTTCAACCTGCACAAATGAAAAATTAAATATGACGTACTTCTCAAATATTGTTCCTATTATTATTATTAACAGCAATCCGAAAGATGCGTATTCATTTTACGAAACTGGACAAGATAACGCATGGAGAAACACCCTTGTTAAACGACTTTGCAGAAAAAGCACAATGGCCGGCTGACAGTGACAGAGGACGGGGCACCCAACCTGCGGCTCATCAGATCCGCCACTCAGCGGTTTCTTCCTGTCTGAAGCGAAAGGTGATATACTAGGATCCCAAGCCTGTTTACCCTACATCATTGACGTCAAGCTGATCCTCTTCACTTTATTTGTTTTGTTTAGTTCATTTTGGTAAATAATGTTTAGACAATTGGACATGCCTTTTTAATGATATAACAAACTGATCCTATTTCATAAATAATGTTTTCTTATATTTTTGCGATTGTTACTCATTTAAATTCAATTACTTCAGACCAGGGGTTGGAATACCGGTAAAAATCCATTACCGGTACCTCTATGAAACGACAGTACCGGTAATTGGTTTGGTAACGGTAAAAATCAAGTACCGGTACCTCTATAATACAACGGTACCGGTAATTGGATTGGTACCGGTACCTCAATAAAACGACGGTACCGGTAATTGAAAGAAGTACCTGTACCAAATACCGGTAAACAGTACCGGTACTTAGTACCGGTACTCGTATTGGGAATTATCATTTCGTTAATGTGTGTCGTTGCCGTGTTGTGCATGTGCGGCGTAAGGCGGGGGCCCACAATAGGGCGGCACTTTTACAGTCGAGCGAGTCCCATGCGGTAGACGGCAACAATGCGTAGGTACCGGTAAAATTAACGCAATTTTAATACCGTTAAAATTTGACAGAATAGAGGTACCGGTACTTACCGGTACTTATAATGTGAATTTGGTACCGGTAACAAGTAGCGGTAAAATTACCGTTAACTGTTAACAATATTATTACCGTTAAATACTAGATTACCGGTACCTCATATTACCGTTAAAATTTTAACAGAATAGTAATACCGGTACTTACCGGTACTTATAATGGGAATTTGGTACCGGTAACAAGCCCTGCTTCAGACACCGTGAGCCAATACTGCGTACATCCGGAACTTAGTAAGAAGTTTTGTATAGTTCTTATGAAACAATAGACAAATGTCTTCTTAGTCTACCTGCGACCATGAAAATTGCAAAGTTTTCGAAACGTTAAGGTGTCAAAACAATGTAATGAAGGCGATAAAACCATATTAAGCGATTTAATGTTTTCTAGTTTGACCCATTGTCCAAAAATTATTTGTACTTAGATATTAAAAAGGACTGGTTTTACGCTACGCCAATTTTTCAATGCATCGATCTGGTTTCTGTCACGTTACAAGGACGTCTCGTAATATTCTTTTTCCAACACTCGAAATAAAGTACTGAATTGTTGACTGGAAGATATACCCTACTGGGATAATTTTCTGACTAGCTTTTAAGTTTGGTTAACCAACATCATAGCCAGCTAGCCGATTTTTATATATTTTGTACATTTGTTTGTAAATTATTTATTGTACAGTCGGGGGCAGACTAATGACCCTACAATTTTAAATAATGTTGTTGAAGGGATCAGTTTTATCTACCCCCAACTGTAATAACTCAACATACACCATAATTTAAGTTAGTTAATAATAATAATCTATCTGATAATCAAATCAAAAATCAATGGACTCTTCCGGCATCATGAAGCTCACGAGCATAACAGGTATGCTTTTTTTATAATCTCCACAATTTATGTAAATGCCAGCTTTGTTTCGATGACGTCGAGTAGGCAGGGTTGGGATCTTAATTTAAAAGGCGAATTCAGTGGCTGAATGCCCTATCCCTCGAGTTGAAATATTATAATAGCCGCCGTCAGTCCTTTATCCCTCGTAACAATTATTCCGGGATGATTCATGCCGACTGCCAGACAATTGATACAAAAAGAAATTTAAAGAGGAAACTTTTCTGTTTTCAGCAAATGCTCAATTATTCAAATCGTTTTTAACAGGCCCAGTTTTGTGTACAAAATAAATTCTTTATTCGCGACTTGATCATTTTTTCTTTTTATGGCGATGTCTCTCTCCAATCTGGGACAAGCACTTTTATTTATAAAATATCGGCAAGTTAATTAAGAGAATTGCTTACTTGGTAACATTTTAAGAGTAAACGTAGAAAAATGATGGTAAAGTCTTAGCTTGCAAAGCGTTGATTTTGATCAATGCTTACGATGATTTACAATTATTGCACCACAAAATTTAATCATACGTCGAACTAGCTTCTAAATAAGAAAGATGCTTTGATGCCGAAACAAAGAATAGATCTATTTGTTATCAAATTTAACTCGAATTGTACGTAGATATTTTTATGGCAAAATAACCACAATGGGTTTTGCTGGTCACCAAAGAGAGGTCGCCTTAAAACGATATACATAGATTGATTCTTAATAAATCGTATATCGTCTGACGATATCCAAGATAGACCACGAACTTACAGGACAGGTCTATGTCTAGCAGCACAAACCAGTTAAATATTAGTGCCACCGAATATCTAAAATCTTGGTATATTAAAATAAAATCACTTTAATACGGTATTAACGCGTATATTGTAGGCGGTAGTTTTGTATAGTTCTTATAACACAAAGACAAACGTCAACTTAGTCTACCTGCCACCATGAAAACTGTAAAGTTTTCGAAACTTTAGGTGTAAAAATAATGTTATATACGCGATAATACCGTATTAAAGTGATTTTATTTAAATGTGTAACAATCGCGCAAAACATCAGAAACCAACTTGGTATATTGCCTAAGACCACGTGCTCCATAAATCCAAGTCACGTGCCTCCATATCACATTAAGTTCCGACTAAATTAGGAGAACCTGATATTCCTGGACGAGAGCAATTTCCACAAGCCTGAGGCGTATATCTCGCTATCAGTCCGAATCACGTGTCAAACCAGACGGACAATTCAGGCGAGTCGACGACCTTACAACGCAGCCTAGCGCCGGCCTCAAGGACATCGAAGTTTAATGGCTAGGGTTAGGTTACACAAGAGGGAATATAACACAAGCGAATACGAGTAAAATGTGTGTTTTAGTTTTTATTTACGTTCAACAGGGGATTTTTTGTCTGTCTTTAATCAAATCTTCCATCCACCAAATCAAGTTTCACTATGTGTTATGGGGAGGTTGTCAAGTGGATCGACGGCTTTCCGACTTATAATTTTGCTGCTATTACAACAAAACCATAATCGGATGACAGTATAGTGATAACAACAACCCAATTACGGTAGAAATAAAATTAGGTTTACAAATTGTAGAGACATTTTCAAAAAAGAATATTTATTCTGGGAGTAGAACTCCCGACCACAAAGTGGAATGAGGAGAGGAAGAAAAGGAATACCAACGTATTTCGCCTGAAATATGCAGACTTTGTGATGTCTACACACATTTACGGAATGAGCTTTGCCGTGGCTTTTTTAAGAATGTAGCATAGAATATGCATAAAAAAGCAACGGATTTGGAAAAGCGTCAAAAGTTCCTTCAGGATTTGCATCCTATCCTATCAGATGATATGAGAGAAAATATCTTTAATTTAATCTTATTTTAGAATTATAAGGTTATTTGCATTTTTAGCAGAATATGTAAATCCACCCTGAGAACTCGGTCTGGTTTTTAAGACCCTAAAATGTTTAGTACCGCTGCAGTTTTGACTACACTCTCGAGACGTATTAATATCGCGAAGGCGAGCGCCCAGCTTGGCCGATTAATGTCTTTAGTCTCGTCTGCTGTTTTAGTGCGGGTTTGATTAAATTTTGAGCATGCACGCTATGAACCGTGTGATGGTTAGCTGCGTTTAAATTCAAGAGGAAGACTTGAACAAGTTCACTTTTACTACCTATATTTATTTTATCCATACTATTACAAGATCTGCCGGATACAACAAGCCGTGTGGTATCCGGCAGAATAGAATAGGAGTCTCCAAGTCTTCCCGTGGATATCGTAAGAGGCGACTTAGGAAATACAAGCTAAACAAAGCTTATACACATCTGTGAGACCTTTCCAACCCGTCTGGCCAGCGTGGAGAGTGTAGGCCAAGTCCCCTGACTGCTCTGGCCAAGTATGGCTCTAGTAGTACAGAGAAGGTCGTGCTCCTGTAGTGAAGACTAAAAAGACCTGATGATGATACTATTACACTTCACCTTTCCACTATTTAACCGATTGCAATGAAAGATGTGGAGGTAGTTTGAGGCCAGGGGTAGTTACACCCCAATATATTTCATCTCGGTAAAATCTACTGTTCCCGTGGTATGTACATTAACGCGGGCGGAGCCGCGGGAAAATGGTAGTACCTACTTCCGATTGCTGATAAGGGGAATAAGGATATCGCTGTGATCAAACAGCAAAAAGACCATACAAACATACATGCTGATCACTACTTATGCTACGTTGCGAGCGGAATCAAGACACCGCCTTTTGACATGATTCTTCAGATTAATAATATTAAAACTTACGCGAGATACACCCCTACCACCAGACATTTGGTGATAGGTTTCGTCTCTGTGCTTTGAGGGAAGCGAAACTGTCGTGTCACCACCCTTATAATCTTTGTAACAGACCGAATCTAGTCGGCGAATCACACAAGTAAAACGTTGATTATATAATGCATTCCTCAGATTGTCACCCATTCTCTAGATTGGCTTTTAGGATCTGCGCGAAAAGTATGTACGGTTTTTTAATTTATTCCTAAACCAGCATGGAGAAGCAGTAAGTCTTCCAATCAAAACAAGACAAATTAAACAAATAATAAAACTTTTGAAGCAGTACAATTTATTTCTACTTTTATTTAATCTCACTTGTACGTAAAAAGAAAAATGACGCAGCAAAGCAATCCGGTGCAAACCGGCTGTACTGCATCAACCGGACGGTGGTCGGGACGTTGTAAGATGTCCCGTCCCGGCCACGGCCAGCACCGCCGCCATTACTCTCGGATCAGTATAAGCGGCCGCTTGCCCGGTAACCCACCCGGTGACCCGGGTATAGAGCAGGTATTTACAGAGACTAAGAGCTTTCGAGTATGCTTAAGATACAGATTGTGATTAAAGCTCATTGATAAATAAATAAAGTAATAAATAAATACATATCACACAAATTGAGCTAACCCTATGATAAGTTGTGAACTTGTGTCGTAGGATACTAACTCAACGATACTTAATTTTATTATTGTTACTTATATAGATAAACATCCAAGACCCAGGTCAATCTGAAAAGACCGTTTTCCATCATGACCTGACCGGGGATTGAACTCTCGTGTCGCACGCTGGCGTGTTAACCTCTGCGACACGGAGCTCGCCAATCGATAAGTTGTGTATCATTAGATATTTATCTACAAAAGTCGTCAAAAGACTTTTTGAACTATCTTAACTATCTATCTCTCAGTTTACAAAATAATATTAAGATTTGCATTGGAGTTTTCACGAATTTATATTTAAAATCTGAGCAGATCTATTTCAGCCTGTATACACAGTGAGATGAACAAATGCAAAACAAACCTTTCTCTTTTTAGCTCAAATTTTCATATAAAACAGTAACAGGAGCCTCATTATAACAGACAAATAATGATAATTAAATTAAAAAAAAATCAAATCTTACTTGTATACAAATGGATTCTCTTGTGTGGAATAAAAAGGACAATCGAAGCTCCCATGATATGAAGAAACTTGACTGACTGTATAATATAATTTTGAAGCTTATACTCCACAATCTGCCTCCTATGCGGCTCTCCGGTGCACCGCAATGCAATTTATGAACACTAACCTAATGAACTTTTTATTGCGCCGCGGCGGGATTTTCAGCTCTAACAACTGTAATTTGATAATCTGTGGAGCTGTTTAGTGTCTGCAGTCTATTAGTAGAGCCTTTGGTTATTGTATTAGCTTTTGTGACGTCATTTATGATATTTTTTCGGAGTTTAAGCTTAAAATTAATAGTCTGTGAGGCTTTTTAATTTCCTTAATGTATAAGGAGAACCTTTTGTTATTTTAACAGCCTTTGTGACGTCATTCACGACATTTATATCCATTTGCGATAGTTTCCGCGCTAACAGCTTCAATTTAATAGTCTATGAAGGTAAAAAATGTGTGTATCATTAAGGGCCCATACTACCTCACACTGCTTTGCATGATTGACTGTTATATCAATAATAATTAAATACTCACGTTGAAATAAAAATGCAGCAAAGTTCAGGACTAACTCTGGTAACTATATGACTCAAAAACACGATTGCGTTAAATTTTCTCGATAGAAAAAAATTGCAAAGTTGCCTCCAAATCACGTCTAATTTACTCGGTATATAGCATTATTCACCAAATACATTAAAATTAACCTTGAAACTTTTGATTATTATTGCATTACAGATAAGGCAGCCATCATATGTTTTTCTTTTTCGAATAACCCTTGAATATTCCTAAAAAACGAAAATATCCAAAGTAGCCAACGCGTTTAGACCATCCGCGTTTGTATCGCCACGCCGTCTGGCATATGTCGGGCTCTTAATAACATTTTATCTATTTGTGGGAATTAAAGTTTTAGCTCTCAAAAGCTTTATTATGATTGTTCGTTATTTGCAATAGTATGTTAATAGCGCCTTTGGTTATTTTATAGGATGGACAATGGAATGATTTGCCATGCTTTCCATTCATTTTATACCTACATCCTTATCCTTATCCTTATCCTTACTAATATTATAAATGCGAAAGTGAGTTTGTTTGTTTGTTTGTTTGTTTGTTACGCTTTCACGCCGTAACTACTGAACCGATTATCATGAAATTTTGCATACAAGTCCTCTGGAGTACGGAGAAGGACATAGGCTACCTTTTATCCCGGGAAAAAGTACTATTCCCGAGGGATCGCACTGACGCGGGCGGAGCCGCGGGCGAAAGGTAGTACATTAATAAATGATCCATCAGCGTGCAAGTTTTCCCACCAAATTTTTATCATCATCATTTCAGCCGCAGCAAGTCCCCTGCTGATATTTCCAAAATGACCAGTTGGAAGTGGCCTACATCTAGCGTTGCCCTGCGACTTTGGTCAGATCGTCCGATCACCTGGTCGGTGGGTGTCCGACGTTGTGGTTGCCGGTACGTGGTCGCCATTCTAGAACCTTTCTGCTCCATCGGCCATCGGATCTGCGCGCTATGTGACCAGCCCACAGCCACTTCAAGGAGCTAATCCTCTTAGCTATATCGGACTTTTGTGCTTCTACGGATCTTCTCATTTCTGGTTCGATCTCGTGGAGAAACACCAAATAGCTCTATGACAAAGACTTTATTCTTTAAGCACTGACATTTTGGACGAGAAAACAGACACTGAGGAGCTACCCAAACGCCGCTCAGCCTAGTCGGATTCTTCGAAACACCTCATACTTAGACATAGGTAAACCAAATTTTTCTTTACTGGGAACAAGTTATGGTCGGTGAAAATGAAGAGGCCTATACACGAGTCATAATCTGATTTGTCAGACAATCTAACAAATCAGATAATGTGTACCGGACAAACTCCGGGCCGCGCGGATATAAGCCCGGATCTATTCGGTCATTAGTCGCGCCGTTTAACCACTTTACTCTACACAATATAAAAATTATTCGTTAATAAAGGCATTATAGAAACTTCTTGACGAGTAGAAAAGATAAATTAAATTTGTACCTATATTCCATGTCAAAGGAAAGCTCAAAGTTTCACAACGAAAGCTTTGTAAAGTTTGTAAGCTGCCTGAAACAAGGCAATCAACTTGTGTTTGATACTCAAAGCTTAATTAAGAGGGTCGTTCGCGTAGCAGTCGCGACATTCCGGTAACTATCCAGGTGACAACTAAAGGCGAATCTACTACAACGGTCATTGTACGGTGTAGGCAAGGTGTTAGGCCTAGCACCGTACACGAAGAGATGTAATGCTGATGGGTGGCAGATGATGTTGCGGAGATACAAGACCACGTCACATTGTAAACTGTTCGCCAGATTTCGACCTCATCGGGAGGTCATCCTCAGGACGAATGTGAATCGAGAGGTGCGAATCTTAATTTTAAAGGTTCTCTGTCCCATGAAACATAAGTGAACATTGCAAGTGTTTAACTATTGTGCCTCGTTTATGGTCAGCGAAAGGGTCAATTAAGATTACAGGAATTTAAAATTATTAGGCTCACTTTTGATAAAACGACTTGCTAGGAAAGAGGGAAACTGAATATAAAAACTTAAAACTACTACTTTTTTAAGGGTCACGATGTATTGCGCGTTATTTGTCGCCAGGTAGTAAAACTTAAGAACTCGACTGCCTTCCCTATTTTCAAACAACTGAGAACATTTAGGTTTTTGACACGATCCCAAAGATACCTTGACGGTTGAAATCCATCTAGCCATTTGGAAGATACAGCGAAAGAAATTTACAAACATACAAGATGGCACATAACTTTTCTTGGCAGTCAACAGCAAAAACTGTAATAAATGTGGTCACTGCACGGAGAGAATTCGGCGAAAAAGTTGAAAAGCAGGACGTAGAGGCATCCCTGCTTAATGCTAAGGCAATATTTCTTTTAAGATATAAGATGGCAAACGAGCATTCGAGACACCTTATGGTAAGTGGTCATCGCTGCCCGTGGACAACTGCAACACCAAGGTGTGACAGTCAGGGGAGTGGGGGGATCTCATGGGGAGGATGGGCCTCCGGCTCTCTCACTCACAAAGCAAGCGAAGCATAGAAGTGGTAAAGCTTCTACTCACGTCGGTTTTCTGCGAGAGGAGGTACTTCCCCGGACGAGCCGGCCCATTCATGCTGCTGGCATATGTAAATGTTTTTTGCCGGAAGAGTGGCTCTACCACGTATGTATACTAATGCCGTTATAAGTTTGAATTCAATATCTGAAATTGTTATATTGTAGACGCACCCTTACTTGAACATCTCCGAAGCGTAAATAGGACAAAGACAAGTTGGCGTGTTGCGGGGCCTCGCAGTAACAAACTTACAACGGGTTGGAGCAACTTAATACTCCAACTATGCTTAGGTAACGTAAAGTTACCGTTTTCAATATGACATAAAATAGTTTAACGTGATGTTACTTTAGAGGTAAATTTTTACGCGAGTGTTAAAAAACAGGAATGTTATGTTTAAGGGTTTATATTTCAAATTTTTTTTCAAATTCAAATTCAAAACGTTTATTCAATATAGGTTTCTTTGAACACTTATTAATTGTCATATTTCACTTCTCAACAATTGTTGACGTCAAAAATTTACTTATGGCTAAGTTTAATGCCGCTTCCAAAGCGGAGTGCAGAAGAAGCGGCAACAAACTGCACAGCGCATTTTCTCCAAGGACGACAACTCACAATTTTTGAAAACCTTAGAAATTAGGTATGTGGACTGAGTATACATTTAATTAAATGTCATATTCGAATTTAATTTAAAGAATAATGTCATATTATTGAAATTAATAACATGAAAAAATAAAATAAATGTCATATTAAGTACCTACTAAAATTAAAATAAAAAAAGTCATCTTTAAAAATATCACGTACAGAATGTACCACACATTATAGTCATATAAATACAGAATTACGAGTATAAGTGCATGAATCT
Organism: Elegia similella; assembly: GCA_947532085.1. NCBI lineage: Eukaryota > Metazoa > Arthropoda > Insecta > Lepidoptera > Pyralidae > Elegia > Elegia similella. Next base: position 972,615 of record OX383936.1, read on the forward strand.
ATTGAAAAGCTTGTTAGTGATTATGCAGATGCCACCAGGTAGGATACAGCGTAGTTACATTGCTCTCTATCACGTCCTAGACAATGTCCAACCTCCATTGAAACTATATAGCTGGACGCTATCTAACGGTTCCTTGTGATATATATACATATCGCAGATCTTGAAATGTACCCCTTGAAAAGCATGAATGAAACTCACATGCATCCCGATATGGAGGTTCTATGTTGCTTACAAGTCAAACTCAACTATAACGGGCATTGTTGTCTCGTGAGTGGCGGCCATTGTGCAGATGCATGGCACGTCCTACCTAGACGATGGCAAACTAACATTGAATTGTTCGAAGTGTATGTTATCTAAACTATTCTCCATACAGATATATTGTTACACGTCTCTATACTTTACGGAGTATACAGAGCGGGAATTCCCTAGGTAAATGGCACAATTAAAAAAATCCATCTAGAAAAGCATAGCTCTTGATTTTTTTTTAATTAACCTATATTGTCCCGCTGGGCAAAGGTCTCTCCCATCTTCTTCCACTTATCTCTGTCAGATGTTACTCCCGATTAGTTTCTCATAAAAGCATCTAGGTCGTCTTTCCAGCGCTTTCTCGGATATTATTAAGAGAAAAATGTATATATATCATGTTCAGGTTTAAGAGAAATGCCAAGAGTCGCTGAAAGATGCTAATGCTACTAAAATCATTATTCATCAATTCATTATTCAAGTCGGAAACGTAATAGATTGAACAAGAAATCCGCTCCACATTGCGCTCGTTACCGTAATTGCAGTTCAGGGGTGTTTGCGCGAGGGAAACAGCTGCTATCAATAATTCCGATCAAACACCAGTACGTAACTCCCATGCTGGTCTGAGAAACGAAACACTTACAATGTGCCAACTGCTTCTCTTCCCGCGCAAATTGTAAAAACCGATAGAGGAAATGGGGGAAATGTTGAGAAATCATGTCAATCGAGTATTGCAGCTAGCAAGCCATCACTAATTTGATTCCGTTTTCTACCTGCATTCTTACCAACATGCATTTTTTTTACTGCATGTACTATGTAGCTAGCTTTCGCTACTTCACCGGGCGTTTAAAGCGAGGGCAGAGTGACCAACATGCTAAGTCTAAGTAAGTAATGGTCTTAAGGTTTTATAGACCTAGGCTCTGTTCACCTCAAGGGAAAAAGACGTGAGAGTATGTTTGTCTGTAACCAGTACGGAAACCATTCGTGCGTAACTGTATAAAAAACATATGGACCGAAATAAATTGGTATTATGAGATATTACTTCCTGCCCTGCATTGTGTATTTGACTAGAAAAAATGGGACTTCCTGACTGCAGGATCTTACGGGAAGCGAATGAAACTGAATATACACCAAGTGCTATAAAACACTTGATATATGTGAATTCAACAAACGCCAAATTAAAGTATTAGTGCCACAATTTTTTTTAATAAAACTCCCCTGCAGTGTCGGCCGGATAAGGTCGAAACATGTCGGCCAGTACCTGACATCGTTCTATAAAATAGTAATGTTTATATCTCACGTCAAAATACATTGCGGCTTTCGTATGTTAACATTTCTTACATCTTACATTATGGTAATGTTGAAAAATTAAAAACTAAAACTAACCCTAACTATACAAAAAAGAGAAAACTATAAAGAGAAAGCAAACCTAAAAGTAAAAATTTAAAGATAAACAATGTCTCGCAAATCATTGCCTTGAGGAAGTGTGCCCAAAAGGCTGGCAGCATTGCTACGTTGTATGGCAATGCTTATTCTTTGTGCAAAGAAATTGCCAGCCCTTTGGTCATTGGACACCTCTACCAGTCTTTTGCTCACAAATTTAAACATTTTGTGAGCTGAAGGCCCCCACGGCCCCAAAGTTTCCACACCAAACGGTTTAAATATGTAGCCATCGCCTAGGCATGCATATTTGCGCCGCTTGAGGGACTCGGCGGCCGCTGCAGCCTCACCAGCCTTGGAACTCGTGCCGTGAAGGTCACGATTCTCACGTTAGTTTTGGATAAATTCTGTTATTTTCCATTTATTTTATTTGTTGTGCTTCCATCGGTCCTAACTATAACCAGCAGTCGTCAATAATAAAAGATGTCTTTAAGTAGCTTGACAAATAATACATACATAGTCGACAAAATTGTTTCAGATCATCACTACATAATATAAAACCAAGTCGCTTCCGGCTATTTGTATGTCGCACAAACTACACAACGGATTTTGATGTGGTTTTTTTTAATAGATGGAGTGATTTAATAGGAAGTTTTGTATGCACATTACAGACGTGCGAAGCCGGGGTCCAGCCTAGTTACATATAAACCACGATTGTAAAAGTAGCCACAAGAAAACAGTTAACCTAGTCCATGAATAAATCATAACGTGTTAACTTTTTGTAACCTAACCCTCTTCAACGAAAGCTCTACATTTATTGTTTCTTCAGAATTCATAGATCATTTATTGTTCGACGCGAGTCCCATCAGTATTCATGGATCATTTACTGGATAAGTTAGCGATCACGTCCAGAAAAACATTCAAACTCAACTCCACTCATCCGAAGCCAGAATATTCTTAGTATAGAGCTAAAGCTTTTACAATCTCTCGTAAGAAAACAATGTTTCACTTAATTATTTATTTTCACAACTATTAACTTGGAAGAAGAATGAACAGAATATTGAAAGTTTCATGAAACTGAATGTTTTATGAATCTTCCATTCTGGTGCGGCAGAAAAGAAGATCTTAGAATGCATCCGATGCTTTTCTTCCCGCATAGACCGTAAGAGACACAGCTAGCTTGAGATGCAGCTAGCAAACACCACTTATATATTTTACTAACATGCTAAACGTGGCCTTCGTGAATTATAGCCTAAGTCTACGCCGTAAGGGATAACGACGTGTTAATATTTATGTATGTATAGAAACTGTCTCAAAACCTTAACACACACAAATAGAAATTCACAAAAAAAATTACAAGAAAACGGTTATACTAGACCATAACTTAAAGTCAAAACTATCCATTCATCGTTTTACGCGAGTTCATCAGAATTCATAGATCATTTACTGTTGATCCAACACCATCAGTATTCATAGATCATTCAGTTGATACTCGCAAGTTTGTGGACACGCCCAGAAAAACATTAATTAAGTAGAGTCCACTCAGCCGAACCTACAGTAGACGTTAGTATAGAGCTTAAGCTACTACGATCGTATCATAAGAACACTGTTAAATGTGTGCGCAATTTTAATTATTTACATTATCTTACCAACGGAATACCAACCGGAAGACGCGACGGAAAAGAGAAGACCAAGAACTTATCACATTTTTTTTTTAATTGTCGTAATTATTTTTAATTGTATAATTGTAACAAAAGGAGAGGCTTTTGCCCAGTTGTGGTATATTACGGATCGTTAAAAAATATATTCTAATTTTAATTAATATTATAAATGCGATAGTGAATTTTCTTGGTACGCGCCGATAATTGTAGTGTTTATATAGACAAAGATACTGCTAAGCCACGTCAAATGATCGTCCTGGGTGAACTGATTTGACGTGGCTTGGCCAGTAATGTAACTTTAAAGATTGCAGGTGATCATCATCATCATCATCTGAGCTTAATATACATACGGTAGGCAAGACTTAATGCTGAAAGTATTCTCTATCCGCCACCTATAAGAAGAAATAAAATTTTATAACTTTAATAGAAAAGCTATATTTTTCAATTAAACATTGCAAACTTGGAACCTTGGCCTCTGTATTTTATTTTTCTTTATGACACGAGATCGTTAGTTCGTGATAGATGAACTCGGTTGATGCCTACGATGATTCCATTAACGGATTGGACAGGCCCTAAACCGTATGAAGATTTTGCGATGAAAAATGCTTTGGCATTCGATGCGTGAACAATTTTTCATTTCAGGATTGCTTGGCAAAGTGAGAATGAATAACGATTGTTTTCTTCAAGTCAACAAGTTGAATTTTATTAATCGTCTTGCCTTAAATTTAACTAACGCCTGTCGTCGTGGCGTCTGTAAGTAAGCTGAATAAATCAATACGGGAATGATAGATACATCATGGCATAATGAAATCGATGCTATCCCAAAATGACACGATTTCTTGGTAAATGGAACACGATGATAAATTAAAAAATCGTATTGCATGTATTCAAAAGACAAGAAGATGAATGTCATCTTCATTTAGTCGTATTGAAAAATTTGGGTTACAATCGCCGTCCGTAATTATTGAACGTGTAGTTCGTATCTTGATGTTATATGGCAAGTGAAATTAGTGTAAAATATACTACTATTAGCCCTAAAAGTATGTTCCTTAATAAATTCATGAATGAGTTATGTAAGTTTTTTAAGCAGTATTCAATTTACATCTGTCAATGTATGAAATCTACATTGACAGATGTAAATTGAATACATGCCATCGTCATTTTATTCTGAGCGGTAATCTTTTTACTAACTCATTATAATTAGACACCGTTAAGTAGTGTGACAGTACCTTTAGACGAACAAGACCAAATCGAAAAATACACAATCCCAATTTCAGATGTTTCGCGGAAATTAAAAGCACATTATTATGTTTAAAAACATTGGTTTTTAAACTTTCAAGTTCAATAAGACGAAAGGAATTTAAGCTACTTGTGGAATATCCACAACCTAAAATGAAGGGATGTTGGTAAGTAATTTAGGGATTTTCAAGGCAACAGTGAATACACAGCCTGGTGGGAAGCAACGATGGGTCTAGGGTCAAACTCAAATAATGCCGAGTTTGCGTGTACCCTAGACCCATCGTTGCTTCCCACCAGGCAAGATAGAGGTCAAACGCACTCAAATTTTAATAAAAAAAAAACTAAAGACCATATATCGTGGTAAGATACTTCAATTAAAAGAAAACTACTTTATAACTGTTTAAGGCATATTGCCAGTCGCTATACACCAGCCAGCTGTGGTATAAATACACTAAAATCTCCTACAACACACTTCGTGTTCAATACAATAATGCATTTAGGGCAATACTTGGTCTACCCTGGCGTTGTAGTGCGACTGGTATGTTTGCTGAGAATTGTGTCATTGATCTGACCTCCTTACACCGTAGATTAAAAACATCCTTTCACAGGAGGATACACGAGTCCAAAAACTGTATTATACAAATAATTTTCTCAACAATTTATCTATACGACAAATGCTTTGCTCTGTGACCTTTATCTAGGCACTCTTTTAATCTAGAAAGACAAACACTGTATAACTATTATTATTTATTGTATTATGTAGAGAATTATATTGAAACTACAATATAATATGATATATTGATTAGATTTATACATTATTGTATCCTGACAATTTGTTATGCAATGCTATATGGGTATTTACCTGAAATAAACGTCTATTATTATTATTATTATTATTATTATTATAATCAAGTTAAATCAACTCACTTAGAAGACTACAACTTACATTACATTTAAAACTACACTTTTACAACTTTTTCTGCTTCACATGAACTCTACCCGCACTTGTCAGAAACAGCTGGCTTGCTTTGCAACAGTTTCCTATGTCTGTTCCATTATATCTGGTAACCACATCTTAATAGTCCCAGTCAAGTTCGCCCCGTCCCCTCGACCGCAGCCCACGGTTTCCGACTGGACCGTTTTTTCCTTTTAGCTTTCCTTGTTTTTCTGACGCCAAATTTTTGTGCGCTGATATCGTTTAAAGCTGGGATTGTGGTTTTCTGAATTACTGAACTTAGTGTAGAGCTCGTAGTGACTGAAATATTCAGGGTTCTAAACCTATGCGACTTGTACGCTACAGTTTGTACACCATCTTACTTCTTAAGAACAAACATTTTAAACGTCATAATCTTTCATATAAAAAACTGACTTCAATCAAATAACTGAACCAATTTTAATGAACAAAATCTATCGAAACAAAAAAAAATTTGAAAATTTATTCATAAATTCAGTTATGCGGTATCTAACAAAACAAAAAAATAAAACAACCAAATTGATAACCTCCCCCTATTTCTAAAATCGTTAAAAAGGGGAGGATGTTCTCAATTCGTCGTTTTTTTAGATTTCTGTTAGACGCGTGAACCGAATCAGAATTTGTATTTTATTTGAAAATGTATGCTTTTCAATAGGTTCCATTAAAATTACATCAAAATCGATTCAGTACTTTATCTCAAATCTGTTTTTGTCGAAAGATTTTGAATTTATTTTTAGATTTTATATAGTTTTTTTAGATTATCAATTATATGTATGTATTTCATTATTATATCTGCAACTAATAAGATCTCTTTTTTTTCACATCATTATGCAGGGTCTTGCGTAATTTTGTGAAAGAACAGGCTCTTCTCTTAACATGTAGCGGAGATACGAGGATATCATCATATCCTCGTATCTCCGCACTTGACGCCAAGGATCATCGTCACCATCTACTGCCGCAAAACCAGAAGTGCCAATAATGGCACTTCTGCACTGCACTGCAAACGTTTTACGATGGTCTTCCATCACAATAAACATTGTTTATTTTCTCCGAAACCTTATTACTTACATTGTAATTTGCTGAACCATTGCTGACAATTAAACAGATCAGTTTTTATTTAAATTTTGATCTGGCAACCAGATTGGGAGAGTAATTTGACGCCGAAATCGTGGTTTTCCCAATTACCAAGCTTTGGTCGGACACGTAATACGCAAATTGATCAATGCATGTTGATTGAACGACGGATTGCGGCCCGATGTTTCCTATTTGAGGTTTCGGACCCAGTTCGTTAATAAATGAATTTCGGGAATAAATGGTAGTTACATAACATATGAAATTAAAAACCAAATTCAAATATATTAAGTACAGGCACATCTTATTTCAATCATATTAAGTTCTTTTGAATCGCGTTTTCGCGTTTGATCTCGGCCAGGTCATGACGGAAAACAATATTTTTCAGATGGTCTGGGTCTTGATTGTTTATTAATTATAAAATATAGTATCGTTGACCTTAGCATCCCACGACAAAGTTCACGACATTACTGTGGGGTCATAACTTACTGTAACAACTTAATCTGTGGGATTTGCCCCATTTATTTATTATTTAAAGTTCTTCCATGGTGGTCTGGGAAAACGTAAAATGTAACAGTTCTCTTCACATGCATACCTTAAAAAGCCGCTCCAGGGTATATGCACAAATCTACTATTTAATTCAGTTTTTTATTTGCCTATGCCACTAAAACACTAAACGTGGTCTTTGGGTCTTGTATTTTGAACGTAAGCGTAAGGGCATGACTTTAATTCACGTTGACCTAAGGGAAAAAAATGAGGAATGTGGCATCTACCGCTCATTCTGAATGTCATAAAAAATATTGTAGTCTGTTTTATGCGCCATAGTTAAACAAATAACAATACCCAATCAAGGTAATGTACGTAAAACTGAGAATTCCGAATCAATAGATAGACGATAAGCTATCAAAAGCAGCTTTATGGTCTTATTGTCCGTCAGGTTGTCAATCCTGTAGTGGAAATAAAAATTATTTTTTCTGATATTATTAAAAGATACGCAAACCTTAATTACTATTATAACAAACTAGTCAGTATAGCCGACACGTTAGAGGGACGTGTTGAACTGCCGTGTCGCGACGTCCTTGACACTCGCCCTGAAGATGGTCATCTGCATTGACTAAAACTTGTCGGCGATACCGACTAACAATACGTGAGTGAAACCGTTTGTTATTATATAGAGGTATTTCTCTGATCTATCCTCCTTAATAATCCTTATCCTGACTAATATTATAAATGCGAAAGTGAGTTTGTTTGTTTGTTCATTTGTTTATTTGCTTGTTTGTTACGCTTTCACGCCGTAACTACTGAAACGATCATCATGAAATTTTGCATACAAGTTCTCTGGAGTGCGAAGAAGGACATATGCTACCTTTTATCCTAGGAAAAGTACTATTCCCGAGGGATCGACATTGACGCGGGCGGAGTCGCGGGCGAAAGCTAGTATGTATATAAAAACATAACACAAAATATCGGGGACCATACAAACAAGACCACGTAACAGGATTGAACTCTTACTAGAGGACGATTCAAGTATTATCAAATAATTTCATCATTACAGAATTTCAAAAACAGCTGAAAACGAAACAAAGGCTTTCCAGTACCGGCGTACAGCCAAATTTAATTTACCAACTCTATAAACTAATCAGAATCGAACATTTTATCTGATCCAGACAGATTACCATCAGATATAAAGTTCCAAGACATCTAATTCCAACCCAGACAAATCAAATCAATGGTTGTCAAAGACATTCAAGATCTAGACGTGATGTATCGGCTGAAGGCAATTACTATCTCGTATTAAGATGACAATCAATAGATCGACCGAGACTGAAGATAAGATAATCTATAGATGAGTGACAAAGCGAGCTTTTGTAGCAGTGGAGATGAGCGATGTAGCTTGTTGAGATGTCAGTGGAAAACTAATTGGATTTGGTATTGTGTCAAATAGATTCAATGCCATGTTTCTGCGAAGATGAGGGTTGCAATCAGAATGTTGAATAGGCAGATTGATTACGTAAAAGGAAAGGTGGGAGTTTTTACAGAGTGCCAAAACGGAGTGTATTGTTTTTTTTTTATTTCATGTATGTAAATATAAAAGTATGGAGGTATGTGTGTGAGTTAATTTATTCCGTTCCGATTTATTTAATGTATAAACCGATTTGGCAGTATGAGATTTAGGATCTTCATACCTTCCTGATTTACATCCTTATCCTTACTAATATTATAAATGCGAAAGTTTGTTTGTTTGTTTGTTTATTTATTTGTTTGTTTGTTTAGTACGCTTTCACGCCGTAACTACTGAACCGATTATCATGAAATTTTGCATACAAGTTCTCTGGAGTACGTAAAAGGACATAGGCTTTTATCCCGGGAAAAAGCACTATTCCTGAGGGATCGACATTGACGCGGGCGGAGCCGCGCGCGAAAACTAGTTACCTATAATTTTATTTGTCAAGGCAGACGTCTTTCTTTTTTATATGTTTTGTAAAAAAAATATGTACAAAAACATACATACAAGTAGTTTAACAAGTTTTATAATACATACATATCGTAAATTGAAACATACTCAGAAAATACTAAAATTTCCTTTGATCTACAATGTTTTTTACCGTCTTTAAGAAAAAGAAACGGCTTATCAATTTGACCCATATGTATGTACGTAATATTGTCAGAATTTAAAATGTCAGCTGGGCAACGGTCTCCCCCTTTCTTGACCACTTTTCTTTATCTGTTGCTATCTTTTGCAGTAGCAGCAGATGGCAAAAGATTATGTAATTATTTTTCATTTATTTATCTTAGTCAGCAATACAAAAAAATAATAGGGCGATTAGCGTAGCCAAATATTGGTCAAATGACTCTAAAGGAGACCATTTTGACTCGACAACCAAAAAAAGCAACAGATAAGTTATAAAATATCATCACACCTTGTGATATAAAAAGCAAGTGCAAGCACTTGCAGAGCGGCGTCACGCGACATCGCTTGCCTTTTTTACGAGCGCAGCCGCCGCCGTCGCCGGCCCGGCTACAATAAACACACTAACTTACGCCGGCCATTTTTGCTCAGTTCTGCAAAACCTTTCCGTAGTTATACGAGTACAGTCAAAGGCAGTCGATAAAGAGAAAGACAATAATTTAGGTTTTTACCTGATGCAAAACCAAGGTGTTGCCGGCCTTTCAAGGAATTTCCTGACACCAAGGTGTGCATGGCAAATGATGATGACTATCTACGTTCACACCCGTCAGTTTATGTGCACCTAACTAGGTGTGTACGGTGACTGACGGTGACTAATACCGTCAATACGTCAGATACACAGTTACTGCCAATGGATTGCATAAATCCTATCTTGGCAATATCACACAGGAATATTATTCTATACCTAATACATAATTCAACAATAACCAAACCATATTTGAATTGTGAAATAACGCAGAATAATGAATCAAACATGAATCTCATCTGCAATATTATTGAAATTACACCAATATTTGTTGTTTAACATATTTGAGTTACAATTCAGGTAATGCAGATTGTCAATGTTTATTCCACAGCTTTAAATAAATAAATATAAATATATACGGACAAATCACACAGATTGAGCTAGCCCCAAAGTAAGTTCGAGACTTGTGTTATGGGATACTAACTCAACGATACTATAATTTATAACAAATACATATATAGATAAACATCCAAGACCCAGGCCAATCTGAAAAAGATCATTTTCCATCTTGACCTGGCCGGGGATCGAACCCGGTCACTCCGTGTCGCAGGCAGGCGTGTTGACCGCTGCGCCACGGAGCTAGTCATTTGTTTATTTAGTTCATGCAACACTCGTTTGGAATAGTACTCCATTGGTTTTACGTTTTGATGAGTACATTTACTGGAATATGATGCCGAAATGGACAAAATGAGCTACTATTTTTAAGCAATTATGGGTATAGACCTACATTTGTTTTAAAGACGAATCATTTAATACTACATTTTGCTCGTGACTTCATCCTCCTTTATCTTCCGAAAACTATGATCTACAAACTATAATGCCATATGTTTCATCAGGATCTTAAAAATTGTACGTTGGTATATTTGTAACAAATACACAACTTTTTGACAAATATTTGGCCACGGTGACCGCCTTGTCGTTGGCTTCGTTAAGATCTTCTTTTGTACAAGAAGTGGGACAGTTGGGACACGACAAAATGTGGGCTATAGACTGAGTAGCACCACAGTCACATAGACTATTGCTGGAGAAACCCCACCTAACTCGGTTTTCGCGACATCTCCCAACACCAGCCCGGAGCCTGTTCATATCACTACAGACTGCTATATGAGGGGCTCCGGGTTCTATTCCCGGCGCGGGCAAGTGCTTGAACTTCATTTTCACAGGCACGGTAAGCCGTTGGTCCCAGCTGTCCTCACTTATGGCAGTCGTTAAGCTATGTCAGATACCTTTAGGCAGCTTGAATCTGACACCAGTGCTGGCCACTTACACGAAAAACAAACAAACATTCGGATTTAGCCTGTTTCCTTAGTCAACCCTCATTTTCATTTTATTTCAGAGAAAAAATGCCAATATCTCCAATTAAAAGGTCAACACGAAAAGGTATCATCGGAAACGATAAACTGTCAGCCAGCGACAGGCGACTTGTATAGGGACTACGCGCCGCAGATAAAGCCGCGTGGAACGGAACGCGCCGAATTAAACCGAAAACGAATTGCCTGATAAGGGTGGAACGGAACGTTTGACGGTTTTGAGGAAACTGACACTGTCTGTGTTGAATGAAATACAGAAAAAGAATCAATTTGTACAAAAAATCTATCTTTGTTCGCCTTTTGTATTACTTTACTTTAACGGTAAAGAACAACCTTTGTTATTTTGTCTGAACTATTGTTGAACTTTTTCTTATAAACACAAAGCAATGATTCCTTGAGACGATCAAAATAAATTATATTTGTAGATACGACAGTTTTAAAACATGAGTTACATGTGAAAATTATAGCAAAATTCAACAAAGCCACATTTTAATTAATACACGGTTTTCATCAGAAAACACTGAAAACATATATACATCATCATATATAGTATCACGCCTATCTCCTTTGCGGGGAAGACAGATCCTAGGTAGTTAAAACCGAAAAGCCACGTTTAGCATGTTGTTGGGCGTTAGTTGTACAACGGAATCAAAATAGTGATGGGTTGCTAGCCGCATCCCCTATTAACATGATTTCTCAGATTTTCGCCCATTCCCTCGATCTTCTACGATCTGAGCGAGTAGAGAAGCAGCTGGTACATTCTACGCATGGAAGAGAAAGAGACACATCATCATCATTACATCTTATTAGTCTAATTGTGTCCCATTGTTGGGTCAAGGCCTCCCCTCTACTCCACCACAAATCTCTATCAGTGACAATGGTCTGCGAGTATACATTCGAGTTCGTATTATAACCTTGTTATACCTTATGGCCTGAGAGTAACTCCCATCCGCCCCGGTGAGGCCAAAAGAGCGAAAAGCTGTGTTTAGCGTATCTAAAAAAAAATAATAATCAAAATAGTAATGGTTTGCTAGCCGCGTCGCCTATTGACACAGTTCCATAGATTTGAAATGAAATAAAACTTTATTCACTATAATTAAATGAGATTTCCGCCCATTTCCTCGGCCTGCTTCTTCGATCTGCGTGGGAACAGAAGCAGCTGGATCATTCAACGTTTTTTGCCCAGACCAGCATTGAAGATACTGAAAACGTTTGGATTTTTTGCAGCCATCACTTTTAAACCACGATAAATCGGAATAGATAGCGATGCAGATAAACTCAGGCATCGCGTGAAACGGAACGGCGAATAAAATCTAAAAGGAATTGGCGACAAACTTTGAAAGAGGCATTTAGGGAAAGACATTATAGCAAGACCTGGATAGCTAACTTTTCAGATAGTGCCTGATTCATTGAGAACGAATTGCTCTTTCCACGAACATGTTCGAACGTTGAAAAATAAAAAGTAGGGAAGAAATCTTATACCTTTAAATGAGCAATTCTTGTATATATATATATATATAAATTTATTTCTATGATCTCGGAAACGGCTCTAACGATTTCGTTGAATTTTGGTATATGGGGGTTTTCGGGGGTAAAAAATCGATCTAGATTAGTTTTATGTTTGGGAAAACGCGTGTTTTCGAGTTTTTGTGCGTTTTTCTTTCCACACAGAATATGGACGCTAATTTTGTCCTGCTGGCTAATGTCCGTCTGGTCCAGCGGCTTAAGACACGGACTCACTTCTTTTATATTTTTAAATTTATATATATTTTTTTAATTTTTATTGTTGTCAGACAAGTTAAAAAAATGTTAATATATACATTTCTGATAAAAAAACACCACCATATTACAATAAATAGTAATAACCGAGCGAAACTCGATCGCCCAGGTACTACTATATTAAAAGGCTAACCAATGAGGGTGTTCTAATATAAATGGCGGCAGCACTGAGAGCTTCGGGTTTGGTAAGCTGTTATAAGATAACAATGCATCAGTTGTAACTGCTTGTCAAATATGAAATACTAGTTTTCGCCCGCGGCTCAGCCCGCGTCAATGTCGATCCCTAGGGAATAGTACTTTTTCCCGGGATAAAAGGTAGCCTATGTCCTTCTCCGTACTCCAGAGAACTTGTATGAAAAATTTCATAATGATCGGTTTAGTAGTTACGGCGTGAAAGCGTAACAAACAAACAAACAAACAAACAAACAAACAAATAAACAAACTCACTTATGCATTTATAATATTAGTAAATATTAGTAAAGGATGCAATGACAGCCGGTGATCGTACTCTCAGGTCAGGGATGTTAACTCAAACTGCCTGTCCGATGGTTGCAGGTATGGCATCGTTTACGCGCCTGGCCTCCCGACCTGCTACTTGCTTTCCCCCATTCACCCGAGTGAGTATCCCATACCTATCATTCCCTTCCCAAATCATACAAATTCCTATCTTTCCCCAGCTTCAAAATGCTTGCAGGGCAGCAGCGCCGTAAGCACAAGAAGCCAAAGAAACTGCGCTCGCTAACCATTCCTCGCAACCATCGCCTGGTTCATACCAGGCGATGGTTGCGAGGTCATCAATAGCTTCCCAAGGAATGAAGAATCCCTGGGAGAGGCTCTTGTCCAGCAGAAAACTTTTTGCGGCTATAATGATGATAGTGTATCGTACTCTACGACTCGGTGCTTTCATCTGGTGTAGATTATATCAGAAAACCCCCTTTATTTTGTTTTTAATTTAATTATTAGTTAACTCTAATACTCGTACCTCTCGTTTTAGGCTAAGGTCAAAACATTAAAGCTGTACTCAGAACTACCGTCTTTATCTACAACAATATAAGTTACTTCTCCCAGTTTATCTACAAGTCTTTTATCTACTTTCGCACAAAGACACCAAAGCTCCGTATTAAAAGCTGCCGTCTTAATGAAAGTTTCATCCCGATAGTTTTCTTATTATCTTTAGTGAAACAGCTCGTGTACTTCGCCTTTGATCCCGGATATCGTAGAGTATTCATTTAATCTTCTTGCGCAGTATGCTTATTTTAGCTTTTTCATTTCTAGTGCTAAATTAAATGTTGGTCTTATCTGTGAAGGACATTCGTAATATTAAAATTTAATCTTTTTATTACTTGTTTTTGCCGTCTTCTATATTCAGTCAAAGTAAAATAAACTTAAATTTATTTTAATATGTTATCAAGTGCTAGTTTCAATACAAGAACTTTGAAAGACGAGTAGAGACACAACGAAGTTGTAATGGGTACAAGATTCAATCCATACTCAGCCACTCCACTGATCCTCGTAACTGATACGTTCATATGAGTAAATGTATCACAATCACTTCTAAATGCCTCAACGGCTTTAAACGTATGGGATATCGTTAGACTCCTTACACCCGACATAGGCAATGTTTAGCCAAGGTACCCGTTATTTTATAAAAAAAAGCGTATTAATTTCTAATTTTGCTTTATTCCTTTAATAAACTTTATGATATGGCAGGCATTCGGTCTTGCTACTCTAAACTCTGCCTACATCAAAAGGAATAAAGATGTGGATACAGTATTTGTATTTTTCTTTGTGAAATACGCTGAATCACGCCAAGGTTATATTTCATAAAATATTGTAAATTTGTTTGGTATAAAACGTCACCAAATGTAAAGCCAATACGTGTCGCAAATGCGCACTATCCATTACCTCGCGAATTGGCTTTTGCTCCTTGACAGCGAATCCAAGGCTATATACAATTTTGATTGAGAATTTATCATATATTGGTTGGCGGTTGTTTGTATTCCCTGTGTTACTATACACGGTAAAATTTTGATCGTTCTGGACCCTTAAAGGGGTGATTCAGCCCATCGATATGATAAACTTTTCCTATTTTGGGACTGGCAACATATTCTATCAACATGATTCCTCAGATTTTACCCATTCCCTCGATCGGCTCTTACGATCTACGCGGGAAGAGAAGCAGCTGGTACATTCTACGGTTCTTTTTTTCTCTCAAAGCAGCATGGAAGAAATGAAGCATGGAAAAAGTTTCAATCGTTATAAAATTCTAAAAGCTGATTTTTAAAATGTATGTATTTGATGTGCATTCCTATCATAACGAATTAAACCCCAGAACACATCTGACATCAAAGAATTCTTCTTTGATGTGTATATGAATAGAATACCAACATTTGAATCCACTCCAAAACTGAATTTGTCAGCAAACCCTGAAAATTGCATAAAATCTGCTCAATCTGGCCGGAGCGAGGACATAACCCTTTTCATCTCGTTTTGTCCCTGGTTATGTCACATTGCCTGCATATTGGACCGACGACTGCAGATTGACCCACGACATGGTCCGATAAAACTCCGCTGCAGAGTTTTACAGTTCTGTTATAATCAAATTTCACGTTTCAGCTGATATGAGATGTTGGAATACAATGGTATGAATATGGCGAGCTCCGTGGCGCAGTGGTTAACACACCAGCCTGCGGCACGAGGGTTCCCGGGTTCGATCCCGCCGGTCAGATCATGATGGAAAAGGATATTTTTCAGATTGACCTGGATGGATGGAGATGGTCTTGGATGTTTATAAGTTTCTACTATAAAATAGTAGTTAGTATCCTACGACACAAGATCACAATTCACAACTTACTGTGGGGCTAGCTCAATTTGTGTGATATGTCCCTATATATTTATTTAAATGGTATATCTATTTGAAAACGTGGACATTGTTATGTTTTTAAAGTTCATGTATATGTAAGTCTAGTTTATCTATTCCAACAAATCTCCAAAATAGCTGAACAAATTTGGATGTATCAGGTAACGCTGGAATATTTGCACGAACCCTTAGTGACCTGGCTATACATTCTAAGGCAAGGCAGATGAGTTTCCCTATTTGTTTTGAAAAACGTCCATCTGAGTATCGCTGACAATGTGACAGTAAAATTGAATGATCGGTCTAGTTTAAAAAATTAAATCGTTAAAACAAGTGAACAAAGTCAACAATCTAAATATATATAACTCAAAGGTGACTGACTGACAGTGATCTATCTACGCACAGACCAAACCACTGGACGGATCGGGCATGCAGGTAGATGTTATGACGTAGGCATCCGCTAAGAAAGGATTTTGATCAATTCTACCCCCAAGAGGATAAAATAGGGAGACCTCTCCAAGTGAGTAGGCCAAAACCTCTGTCTGCTCTGGCCAAGTATGGCTCCGATAGTACAGAGAGGGTCATGCTTCTAAAAAGACCTGATGATGATGATGAATTATCCACTTTATATTTTACATATTACAATCTTGTAACCTATCTGTATTTATTTATAACAAGTTTTTACCTTTAATAAAGAAAATTATTAATATTATTATTTATTATTAAAGTTACTTTCGCATAATATGGATTAGTTTAAATTTGCTACTATTACGTGATAGTATTACTTGCTTTAAAAACTGCAGCTGGTTTTTTCCGCGATCCAACATGGCGGCGGCGTCAGCTGTAGCCACAGCCGGTCGCCAATATAGCCCGATCTAGCGGCGGCGACGGCTGTAGCCATGGCCGGCTCTTCGTTTTTAATCGAACGCCAACTTCATCTATTTATGTTCAAGTTTATTGCCGCTTTTTCGAGAACTGGATTATTTTATCGAAACTTTTCTAACTACAAATGCCAAAAGGTTTATTAGGGTCTAGGACATAATATCGTCAGTCATTACATTTAGAACTTATTTTTGAAAAAGGCTTATATTTGTTAAGGCAACTTCATTCTATTCCTCCGGCAACCGGAAATTGGCTAAAGGACTTAAAATCCGTTAAGTATCCATATTATTAATATTACAACTCTGTCTGTCTGTCTGTTAACTCTTCATGCTTGAACCAGTGAAGGGATTTGGATGAGATAAAATGACATCGTTTATCTATAGGAAAAAGGTAATGCTCCTGAGCGATCTTCATTTGCGCGAGCGATCTCATTATAATTTTAATAATAATATATTAATTATGATTAATCAAAAATATAAACTTTAATTATATAGCCCCGGCAAACTGGCAGCATTGCCACGTGGTATGGCAATGGCTTGACCGACTTTGGCATATGTAGGTGAAGTTATATGTCTTAATCGTAAGTTATAACTACTTAATAGTGGAAAGGATTATTGAAATAACTAGTTTTATAACGAGTAGGGCAAGCATGAGCTGTCGAGTTGGCGTACTAATGGCGGATGCTGAAGAAGGCATTTAGAAAAGGTCCGACACGACTATTAGGGGTCCCTTGTTGACAGGGTAAGCAATTCTCCGAGGTGAATCATCTAACGCTTAAATTGTTGTACCTGTGTTGATAAAGGTTGAAGTAGTTTTTTTTTAAAGACGGCTAAAAGGTTCAATTCGGCCAAATTTCAAAAATGTTTAATTTCAGCGACAGTTTCGGTTTCGGCATACAATCGGCCGAGGTTTCGGCCTCGCCGAACCTCACATGTTCGGGTGAATATGTCTCGCGACACGCTACAGCTCATCTAGTAGTGGGTTTATTCAATATACTGCCTGCCTGACGCCAAACCTTATTGAGTAATACCAGAACCGCAATAAAGTACCTTTGAAAATTAAGTACACTTTTTTGCCTGCGTTGGAGATCGAACCCAGAGATATTGGTTAGAGAAGAAGCATATTAATCTGCGCCATTGGGATCGCAGAAATTTATTTATCAACTGATCTATTAAAAAAAAAGCCCGTATATGGTTTAAAATACGTTTTTATTCCCGAGGAACTAAAAAGATTTTTAATTCACAATTCAAACTTTTTTAGTCCCGTTGGAATGAAAACACAAATATTGTTTTTCTCGTAGAGGAAGATGAAAATCAGAATGTATCATCTCGGGCCTAACATTTTTTTTTATCGGGCAATAAGTATATTGTCAATCCCTCGCATCACCTAGGAGTCTACTGTAGAATGTCTATGCTACTCAAAATTATGCCCTCACATCTCTAGCATAGGCCCTTGTTGCACAATCTACTAAAATTAGTAAATTTAACTTGATAGTTGAAATATAGAATAAGTTTATTAACGGCTTGGGCAGGCATGAGCTGGCGAATTGGAAAAATGGCCGACGCTGAAGAAGAAATTCTATGAGGTCTAACTCGACCCTTGGGACTGACGAAGGCCCTCGTTGACAGTCTCACCAATTCTCAGAGGTGAATTCATTTGCTGCTTACATTGTTGCTAAATTGTATAAAAAGGTGACAATAGAAAGATTTTATTTTACACGAGCTTTCGCCCGCGGCTCCGCCCGCGTGTGCAAGTGTGGGGTGTATATTGGCAGTGGACTGTGGGTTTGCTTGCTTGCAGGGCTGGTAAATAAACACCCGGAGCACTTTAACACTTTTATTTGTAGTTATCACAACTAAACACCGTAAATAGAATAATTCGGAGACAAGAACGATATATTTGGCCGGAAGATGGCTGACAACTAGAAATTAGGCAAGAGTTGCCAGTGTACAAGAATATAAGCACACAGATAACAAATATTTATTATGTACATGTTGGAATTACCAACATACTGCCGGGCAAGGAACGAAAAAACATAGGTACATTGATATAAAATCTACATGTTAAACTGACTTCAAGTATTACACGGCAATAAACAGACTATCAAACTATTCAGGCACTTTAAAAGTTGTTACATTAATTGTTCTGAGCATTATTACACAATAACAATACACAACATTAAGTTGGGCTAAATCATCAACTATGTATAAACTATTTCAACAACATCAAAGAGCACATGAAAAGAATGGCAAATAAATTTTTAAGTTAGTATTACATTTACTTTAATTCAATACAAATACAAGTTTGTAAGTTGCGTGATAACCGAAGAAATTTATGCTTAAAGCAAAAATTACAATAATGAATAACAGACAGATGATTGTTACATCTAACGTTATAATAAACAATTTTACAAGGAGGCTCAGTACTTTTATTTACTAATAACAATGAAGTTGTGTTTATCCTCATACAATATCCACTATTATACTAAAGGACTTAAAGACAATAAAAATAAACAAAGTGAAATACAAAAAAAACCCTATCATGCATCACTACCAGCCTCGATAGGCAAAACACAAATTTTTACAACTGCTCTTTTGTGAGTTCTACCATTTGCAGTCTTTACTTCGACTACTCTGACTTTGTTATCAGAGCCAGGGTGAATCTGCGTGACTCTAGCCATAGGCCAATACATGGGCGCAGTGTCATTTTCTTTTAGTATCACTAATGAGCCTATTTTAATATTAGGCTGTGGGTCTCGCCACTAGTTATCACAACTAAACACCGTACATAGAATAATTCGGAGACAAGAACGATATATTTGGCCGGAAGATGGCTGACAACTAGAAATTAGGCAAGAGTTGCCAGTGTACAAGAATATAAGCACACAGATAACAAATATTTATTATGTACATGTTGGAATTACCAACACCGCGTCAATGTCGATCCCTCGGGAATAGTACTTTTTCCCGGGATAAAAGGTAGCCTATGTCCTTCTCCGTACTCCAGAGAACTTGTATGCAAAATTTCATGATGATCGGTTCAGTAGTTACGGCGTGAAAGCGTAACAAACAAACAAACAAACAAACAAACTCACTTTCGCATTTATAATATTAGTAAGGAGTAAGGATAAGGATAAGGATAAGGATGTTTTTACATCCTAACTAATATTATAAATGCGAAAGTAAGTTTGTTTGTTACGCTTTCACGTTGTATCTACTAAATCGATCAGCATGAAACCGCAAATAAATAAATATGAATTGAATTGAATTGAATTGAAATTTTGCATACACGTAATCTGGGGTACGGAGAAGGACATACGGTACATTTATATTGTTCCCGAGGGATCGACATTGAAAGGCGAAAGCTAGTATTTAATATAACTTAAAACATATATAATAACGTAAGCGTCCACCTAAAAAAAGACTGTTAAGAACACTTAATTTCATGTTGTTCCGTTAAGTTTGGTTAAAAATTGTTGGGAAATTCCATTTTTATAGTATGAATAAATCAATAAAAATATATTACCACAAGATATTCTTTAGAATGTAAACTTTTATTATTAGGAGGCCGTTTCCATAAACGCAATATTTAAATTAGCTCCCGAACGAACATACACGTTTTTTTTTTGTATGGGTGACCATACAAAAAAAAACATGTGAGACGTCACATCTGTCTGATCAAGGCGATGTAACAGACTCGCTCAAAAATTGTGACTTTGCAACTATTACAAAAAGTTTTTGGACTTTTAAGCTTTTCACTGTCTGTGTAAGGTATCACGTCTTTTTCCCTTTTAGGGTAGACAGAGCGTAGGCCTATAAGACCTTATGGCCACATTTAGTATGTTGGAGGGCGTGTAAATGGAAAACTGAATCAAATAGTGATGGGTTGCTAGTCGCATCGCCTGTTGACATGATTCCGCAGATTTTAGCCCAATCTATCGATCGGCTTTTACGACCTGCGCGGGAAGAAAAACAGCTAGCACATTCTATGTTTTTTCTTTTCTCCCAGACCAGCATGGAAGAGACTAGACCAAGAAAAGTTAGCATATTTCCATAGCACATTGAAAACACCATATATATGCATGTTTTCTATTGCGACACTTGTAGAAAACAATAGCAATACCTTCAGAAAGGTCCGCAGGGTTAAAGATATTAAGGGTAAGGGTAAAGGGATGGAGGGACGGGTGACAAAGTAAGCAATTGTTAGAAGTGAATAAGCTCAAGTTGACGCAGATCGTTTACTTTCCATATCGCTACAGTTTTCAGGTGTTACCTTCTGTGTTATATAATATCGTTATAATATGTTACACCATTTTACAAAGTGGAAATTACATTTTCTTATTTTAACCGACTTCAAATAAAAAGAGGTTATCAATTCGACCCTTATGTACATAAATTTGTAAATATAAATATATACCGAGAAATCACACAGATTGAGCTAGCCCCAAAGTTGTGTTATGGGATACTAACTCAACGATACTATATTTTATAACAAATACATACATATAGATACACATCCAGACCCAGGCCAATCTGAAAAAGATCATTTTCCATCTTGACCTAGCCGGGAATCGAACCCGGTCACTCCGTGTCGCAGGCTGCCGTGTTGACCGCTGCGCCACGGAGCTAGACATTTGTAATAACATAATATTGTAATAATTGCACGATTATTATACAGGGCGAAATTTAAGTAATTAGCATACATTTAAGGAGTGACTCAGACCACAAATCTGAACAACTTTCATTATGGGACCACTTCGACAACGTGAAAAAAAATATTTGCTTTTTCATACAAAAGTGTGTGCATGGTCGATTGACCGTGACACCTACTCAAAATGATGATGCATACAAAAGTAATATATCTACTTGGCCAAAATCTATGGAACTGCTAATTTTATTTTGCAATTTCGTAATTGGTTCCATAGTGAAAGTTGTTCAGATTCGTAGTCTGAGTCACTCCTTAAAGTTTGTTAATGAATTAAATTTCACCTTGTATATGCTGATCTTTATCAGCTTCTAATAGGCTTCTAAGCATATGTGCCAAATTTCATAACTGCGTGTATGTTATGCTATTTTTATATTTGTCCACGCATATCTCCGAAGTCTTAAGTATATATCAGTAATTAGGAAAATAGAAGTCTATTTGATTTTATTTCTCCGCTCGCGTTAATGGCGTTCCCCCGGGAATAGTATTTTTTCGGAATGAAGGTAGCCTTATGTGTTCTTCTTCTTCGTCCTGCCCATGTTCCCATTTTATTTGGGGTCGGGCCTCCTTGTACTCCTGCGCCAGGATACACGATCCTGGGTTGTCCTAGATGTAAGGTTAAGGGTCTTCATATCACGTTCTACCGTGGACCACCATGTCGAGACCGGTCTTCCTCTACCTCGGGGCTGAGATGGAATATTCAGAACAGTTTTAACGGAGTAGTTTTCGCCCCTTCTCATTATATGGCCATACCATCGAAGCCTTGATTCTTTAAGTTTTTCCCTTATAGGCGCTACCTTTAACGATCCTCTTACATACTCATCGCGAATCCTGTCCAAACGGGTGACACCCCCTGCCCAGCGTAACATTTTCATTTCATTTTTAATTGAAAGGAGCCTTATGTGCTGCTGCGTATCTCAGGTTTTACTTACGATCTGCGCGGGCCCAAAAGCAACTGGTATATAGGTATATTCTACGTTTATACTTTACTCCCAGACCAGCATGTAAGATTTTTCAGATTTACAAATTCATTTTTTCCGTTAAGACTAATGTGCTCCACGAACCCGGCGTACCAAACGGTTTTATTACCGGAACTTTTATCAACAATCCGCGGGGAACTATTGGTAGATGCTTCCTCGACTTTTTTCTTTTCTTTTTTAGAGCGACTCCGCAAATCGTATCCCTGAAAGGTGAGTTGAATAAGTAAATTATTACGTCTATGAAAAAATCTAGGTTATTTATGCTTTTTAAAGTTATTGAAAAAAAATGGGTATCTGTAAAGTCGGTTTACGGGCGATAATTTTACGTGATAACGGTGGAAGAGAGATAGATGCGTCACAAGCCGAACGCTTAGGTCATGCGTGGATCTCTTTCGCTTGTTTCGCGCTCCCCATTGCACACGGAACGTGGCACTTTTTCATTATTACGTCAAAAACTTATATAGCTCATAAGAGATTAGAAATCTTGACCTCAAAGTTGCCTGGAAGAGATTGCTATTGCGATAAGGCCGCCTTTTGTACTTTTATCTTTTTATGCCTATTGTTTTTATTAATGTTCTGACTACGAGACGCAGACCGAAATTTCACCCTTTTATCGTTGGAATACCAAACGCTTTGACAGTTCCTTTTTGTTCGAGTAGCTAAGGTGTGGAATGAATTGCCTGCGTTTATATACCCAGACAAGTACAATCCCGGGACATTTAAAAGTAGAATAAATGGGTATCTCTTGAATAGGCATGTAACATCCTCGTCTTCATCGTCACTTACCATCAGGTGAGATGGGAGACAAATGCCTACTTCAATAATTAGTAAAAACAAACTTCTTAAGCGGCGTTGTGCACTTTTTGGGATGGGTAAAGAATGTTAAAGTCCAGTGAGGACACGTGACCTGATCGAAAATTCGTAAGACGGACACGTGACCTCAGACCACCGCAAAGGCGAGTTTTCACTTCTGCCGGCACTCCCAGAGTGCAACCAGCTGTTTTTTTTAATTGTGTAATCCTATGTTCTCTATCATGCATATATGTATATACGATAATGTGCGTAGACATATACTATCCACCCATGGCTAAAAATATTAAGTAAGAAAGATCTGTATAATAAAAAGACTAGTAAAAATTACGTAACGGTTTCATATGAAATCTGCGCCGAAACTCGCGACGTTAAAACTTTGCAAAGTAGTGAAATTTCAGCGGATATGTGGCAAACGGGTGGAAATTTAAATGGAATCCCGAGAGTTGGAGGTGAGCCGAACAAACGCGCGGAACTGTCCAATTTGTGCGAAGCCCCGATTTGAGCGATTGCGATCTTGGCGCAATTTGGCAAAGCGGCGGAAACTAGGAGTGCTACATTCGAGCAGACGAAAACTTATGATTTTTGTACTCACCCGTACAAAAATATTCAATTCAAAATAGTTATTTAATATAGGTCATTTGGACACTTAATAATTGTCATATATTTACAACTGAGAATTGTTGACGTCAGTAATTTACTTATGGCTAAGTTTAATGCCGCTTCCAAAGCGGAGTGCAGAAGAAGCGGCAACAAACTGCACAGCGCATTTTCTCCAATCGACGTTAACTTACAATTTTAGTTTATCTTAAAAATTAGGTATGTGCACTGAGTATCATGATCATCAGGTCCTTTTTAGTCTCCACTACAGGAGTACGACCCTCTCTGTGCTACTAGAGCCATACTTGGCCAGAGCAGCCAGAGGACTTGGCCTACACTCTCCACGCTGGCCAGATGGGTTGGAGAGGTCTCACAGATGTTTATAAGCTATGTTTAGCTTGTATTTCCTAAGTTGCCTTCTACGACATCCACGGGAAGAGTTGGAGTGGTCCTATTCTACTCTGCCGGATACCACACGGCTATGAGTATACATTGTCCTTATTAAAGTCATTGTAAATTGAATTTTAAAAATGATGTTTTGAAGAAAATAAATATTGAAAAAAAAAATATAGTCATATAAGATGAACATACCCCAGGTATGTTGTTGGAAATCAGGATTTGCCTTTCCGGTTGGGTTAGAGTAATTGGATAGAGGACAGTAATTACAACTTATGGGTTAGGATTCCAGAGACATCATAGATTTTCTTAATGCTAATGTGCTTGGGATTATTTCGCTTGTAGTAGACGATTTAAGTTTAGGACATAGCTTTCTGTGACAGGTAGTTATTAAATTTCACACGCCACGCCATACCATTTACTTAAAATACATAACAAAACAGAAACTTAATTCGTAGAAGTTACTGTTTGTTGGATCTCTTGAATTCTCTTTGATCCCTTGACATTTCTTTGATCAGCTGATAGGTAAGCTTAAAAAAATATTTTTGTGACAAGCCTATGAGCGATTCATACTGTAAATTAACAGCCTCCGTGGTCCAGTGGTTAAGGCGTTTGCCTGTTGACCCGGGGTTCGTGGGTTCGATTCCCACCGGAAGCATACTTTGTTTAGTTGTTTCCAGTTTGGTTAGGACATTGCAGGCTTGAATCACCTAATTGTCTGATAATAAAGATGATTCCGTGCTTCGGAAGGCACGTTAAGCCGGTGGTCCCGGCTGCCAGCTGGTAGTCGTTAAAGGAACCACGTCAGAGGCCGAGAGGCGGTTCCGAAGAACTCTGACACAAGGGTGTGCATGGTCGATTGACCGTGAAACCTACTCGAAATGATGATGACTGTAAATTGTTTTGCCAAAACAGATCAAATGAGCCCTAAACTAAACATAATTTGTAATAATAAAAATAATAATTAAATTCATAACCAACCCAATTAGTCGTTTTACCTCCAAGGCAAGTCCCCAAACCTTTTAAACCGTCTTTACTTTCATTAATTCCTAAAAAATTCAATCTCACATAAAATACAATGAAACATGATATGATACGGTCAAGGGTCGTAGGTTCCCCCGGCGACCCTCGGTTTGTTTCCCAGCCCGCATTACGTTTTATCGACGGGCCCATCTATTGGAAAATCAAATGTTTGGAAACATCAAATATTTCATCCCCGAGGTGTTGTATAATAAAACCCTTTCAAGTTGCCCTAATGATATAAATTGCGGGTTTGTAAAGGGCAATGTCATGATTTGTATTAGACGTTAAGGGTTTGATTTCCTTCTATTCAAATGCGTAATATTATAGATCAAATATAATGGTAGATACACGATTCGCGCTCGAAAAGTGGCACCGGCAAAACAGCGCACTAATCGAGTTTCGGAGCTGTTTTGTCCACAGTTTCAATAAACCGCGCTAGCTCACACGTCTCGCGATGACAAAGGTCAGTGAAAAGATGCAAAAACTACGCGTCAAAAGTGAAAAAGAAAGGTGGAGTGTCATACTTTCAATATGTACCGTTTTTGTTGTTGTTTGTATGCATAATGTTTTGGCTTGGGGACATTATTTAGGCTTCATTTTGTATAAGACTGTGTATCTACCATTATATTTGATAGAAGCATTTACTAATTGCTGCATTTGTTGCACGGCATGCTTCATTCAAATTCCGCTTTTAACGTCTACAACATTCATGTAAAGTTACCCTTTCCATTATTGATACGATACTACCTTTTGCCCGCGGCTCCACCCACATCAATTAAGATCCCTCGGACACTGCCTTTTCTGAGATGAAAGAACTCTATGTCCTTCACAGGGCCTCGAACTATCGCCATACCAAAATTTATCTAAATCTGTTTATTAAGCTTGAAGCCTAATATTATGTCCTTTGTTATAAACCCATTTTACGAAATACAATCAGCCTAAAAACTAAACACGTAAACAAAAAACGTTGCCAATTTTTTACTAGGAACGAATGCACCCTAATAAGGATATTAGCCCGGCCGTGTGTGGCACGCGATTTGGCAACGCTCGGGCGCAGTTCTTCACCGGCTTGGCTTGGCCAAGTGTTGGAAATTTGAACCGGAATTTTGCCGACGTTAAGCTCTGTTGCAGTTTGTCATCTACTTTAATCACATATATTTTTCTTGTCTTGTTAGTTTTAAAGTTTCTTATTTTAATACAAAATTGACAAAGCGTGAGTCGCACAAACACTAAGGGTTACTCAGTACCACCGTGCAATATTGAAAAGAAAAATCCAAATTATTTGAATGAGCACTCTAATGTACATATAGTACGCGTAAACCCTCTTCCAAGTGACCTCTCTTTTTAGGTTAAGCAAATTCTCAGACTATTGATCTTAATTTTCTGAGGTTTGACATCTCCGTAATAAATATAGCACCTTTAACAGAATCGAGAACAAACTCCGAAAGTTTGTTGATATGTTACCCCCTTTAATTAAATTTTCAAGACTCTCTTTTACGGTTTAATAGGTACAGCCCTGTGACAGACAAACGGACATGGGAAGCTTAATAATAAAGATACCAAAAGGAACCCCCTTTTGCTATCTTTGGGTACGGAACCCTAAAAAATAATTGATGCACTGCTGCCGATTATCTTTAATTATATATTTTAATGATAATCTATTTATTATTAATTAGAAGTAAACATAATGTTACGACTGTAAAAAATAATGGATATTAGTCCGTCCGTATGCACGTATTTGGCAACGGGTGGTAGTTCTCCACCGACTTGGCTCGTAATGCAAAGTGTCGGAAATTTGCTGATTAAAGTCCTGCTTACGTGGCACTTTGTCACCTGTAATTCTAAGTTACATATGTTTCTTGTCGTATTAGGAACGCTATTTATTTCCAGTCAAATTTAACATGCACAACGTTTATAAAGAACTATATATTTCTCGCATTAACCTTAATCGTTTAACAGTTCCTAGAAAGTCCCGCCTGCAGATCGATTGTTCTTTTATTGACAACCTCTGTGGCACAGCAGTACCGCAAAATTAACAGGTCTATTAGATTTTGATTTTATTCATTACAAATAAACACACAAATCATTCCTGTTTATAATATTAGTCCGGGAATCTAGGTAGTTTAGATCAGTCAAGATTGTTCTATTGTATCCAATAGGCAGTGTTAAAAAAGCCACTATGACTAGTAAGGAAATTTGTTTATTTGGACGTGACAACGTCTTATAAATTGATGAACGCCGGCTGCATAAACGAAAACGTGTCACGTTCCGTGGACGAGCGAGAGCGCGGAACAAGCGACAGAGAGGCACGTTCGGCCTAAGCGTTCGGCTTGTGACGCATCTATCTCTCTTCCACCGTGATCACGTAACATTATCGTCCATAAAACGACCAATTATATTTTTTTAATAGATTCGTAGTTCAAAATAGTCCGCAGTGGAAAAAAATCCCTACTTCTCGTTTTTATTGAATCTAGATTGTTTCCTCAAGACACAATTTCTCCCCGACTTGGCTCATACAAAAGTAATACTGGAGATATGCTGCCATAAGTTCTGTTCGCATACCGTTTGTCACCTGCTGTAATTCTAGTCATATATTTGTTTCTTGTCGTCTTAGGATAAAACAGGAATTTGTTTGTCGCGTAACTTTTAGGAAATAAAAATGATCTAATTTAGCTAAGACTATACGAATATAAATATATCAGTTTTATTCTCATATAAGTCCAAGAAGACGATTTTGAGCGTAACCTCAAGTACATACATACATATTATCACGTCTTATGGGGTGGACAGAGCCTATGGCTATTAGACATAAAGTCAGGGTGAACAACAGAATCGAAATACTATGCTAGCTGCATCGCCTATTGACATGATTCTTTAACCTGCTAAAGATGGCCATCCTTTCGTTATATTTATACCGAATTCGTAAAGTTTGATAAAGGCAGAAGTCCGACGGGGCCGAGGGCGGAAGCTGTGCTAATTAAATATTCTGTTCCGGTTTGTTCCATTAACATTGTGCATATGCCGTTCCGGTAATGGACATTGAAAAAGTTTGCATGTAGATTGAAATTAATACAATTTTTCGATACGTGTGTCTTTTTTGGGTCCCTAACACTATGCCTCCGCTGTCCGTCCGTCCGTCTATCACAGGGCTGTATCTATTTAATCGTAATAGGAAGAAACTTACATAATGTGTATATCTATACCCAGCATGGGCCTGAGAAAGTTGTCGATGATGATGTATATCTATTGCCATTTTAACAACAGATCATCATCATCATGATATCAGCCGCCAGTCCACTGCTGGACATAGGCCTCCCCCAAGGATTTCCAATACCGATTGCGATCTTAGTCGGGTCATCCGACCATCAGGTCGGTGGTACAACTCTTGAAATATAGAGACCTAATATAGTTTAAAATAAAATACGAATAGAAGTCACACGAGTTAAACTCTTCGATTATATTTATCCAGACATTAAATATTTAATGTCTCGTCCACTCTTTCGATGTTATACAGAGTTTGATAAAGTTATGTAAAAGCTGTAATCTGGCGCCGACGAGGGTGGAAGCTCATGATAATTAAATATTTTGTTCCGGTTTGTTCCATTAAACATTGTCCATATTCCGCGCCGGTAATGGAGATTGAAAAAGTTTAAATTGAATTCCAATTTTATACATTTTTCTCGCTAGGTTTTTCAATTTAGTTTTTTTACAAATGTAACATTAAATATTTCAGATTGTTTGTACTGAAAAATATAAAAGATTGGTTATCTGTAAAATCGGTTTACGGACGATAATTATACGTGATAACGGTGGAAGAGAGATAGATGCGTCACAAGCCGAACGCTTAGGCCGATCGTGCCTCTCTATCGTTTGTTCCGCGCTCTCGCTTGCACACGGAACGTGACACTTTTATTGGCTAGCTCCGTGGTGCAGCGGTCAACACCTAGCCTACGACACGAGAGTGCCCGGGTTCGATCCCCGGCCAGGTCAAGATGGAAAATGATCTTTTTCAGATTGGCCTGGATCTTGGATGTGTATCTATGTATTTGTTATAAAATATAGTATCGTTGAGTTAGTATCCCATAACACAAGTCTCGAACTTACTTTGGGGCTAGCTCAATCTGTGTGATTTGTCCGTATATATTTATTTATTTATATTTATAAGACGTTATGTCGTCAAAACAGAAAGCTTTAACAGACACATTTTGAATAGTTTTTGTTGGGTACCGAAAAGCTTTACCTTTCCACGTGTACAAATAAAATTTCAAGAAGAACTTTTATAAATGTTATTTTGACGTAAAAATTAACTAACCATTGTTTTGAATTACTATCTTCATCACCTGTTTCTTTTACTTCCCCTTTTCGAAATCTGTACAGTTAGCTAAAAGCGGCAATCCGGCGGGCGCCACGGGCGGAAGGACGTGCCGTGATAATTAAATATTTTGTAGCGTTTTGTTTCATTACACACCGTCCGTGCTCACCGGGAATGGATATCGGAAAAATCTTCACATAGTTTTAATTTCATTCATTTTTCCGTTCATGTTTCAGTTCATTTTTTAAC
Organism: Elegia similella; assembly: GCA_947532085.1. Taxonomy (NCBI): domain Eukaryota; kingdom Metazoa; phylum Arthropoda; class Insecta; order Lepidoptera; family Pyralidae; genus Elegia; species Elegia similella. Next base: position 1,002,299 of record OX383936.1, read on the forward strand.
ATCTTTTTACAGTTAAATATTCGTTTCACATTTTTCTTGTTTAAAATGGAATGGAAAATATGAAACAATACGCTCTAATTACTGTTCTGAAAAGTTGAAGAGTTGAAAACAGAAGAATACTGTGACTAACTTACGGCAAAAATGTCTTTCTTTACACAATACTTTATGATTTGCACTAAAATATAAAGTATTGAAAATATTGAGTATATGATTTTTAAGTTTTACTTCATGACAATCAACAACACGCAATGGACGTAACTAAAACCACTTCTCACGACGGTAAACAATGTTTCCTATTGAGGTGTGTAGACGTACAGCGAAAATCATAAGCCCCGGCTACACACACAGTTATCTTTAACATTCTCAGTTTATTATAGCTATTCAGTTTATTTTAGCTATTCAGTTTATTTTAGCTATTCAGTTTATTTTAGCTATTCAGTTTATTTTAGCTCCGTGGCGCAGTGGTTAACACGCCAGCCTGCGACACGGGGTGCCCGGGTTCGATCCCCGGTCAGGTCAAGATAGAAAATGATCTTTTTCCGATTGGCCTGGGTCTTAGATGTTTATCTTTATATGTATTTATTATAAAATATAGTACCGTTACTATCCCATAACACAAGTCACGAACTTACATTGGGGATAGCTAAGTCTGTGTGATTTGTCAGTATCCTAACTAATATTATAAATGCGAAAGTGAGTTTGTTTGTTTGTTACGCTTTCACGCCGTAACTACTGAACCGATCATCACGAAATTTTGCATACAAGTTCTCTGGAATACGGAGAAGGACATAGGATACCTTTTATCCCGGGAAAAAGTACTATTCCCGAGGGATCGACATTGACGCGGGCGGAGCCGCGGGCGAAAGCTAGTCTTCTATATATTTATTATTTATTCATTCTGTATAATAATCTAAGAGACTGCATTTTCACTTACAATCAATGCAGCAATTAGTAGACTCACTCGGCAAGTTTCCTGCCCAGGACATACCTGAAACAATGAAAAGTCATCTATACCGCGTCGAGATAAGACTTGTACGCGTGAACAACTGAAGTACATCCACACACACGTTTTACGTTATAGAAGATAGCAGTCAATATCAATTTCAGATGAGAATATCTTTATACATAAGGATCGTGCAGTTCGAATACACTAGGCTACCTTCCACGGATTTGCTCGTGCTATCCGCGCAGGACACGATTTGTTCCAATAAACGTTTCATTAACTTAGTCACGCCACAGACCGACATGCAAGACAAACGTATCGATTGCAACCCAAGATTTAATACAGATAATGGTGGTTATAGGAGCATTGTAAAGGCTTGCTAATTCTACTTTCACATTATTCATCATCATCAGGTCCTTTTTAGTCTCCACTACAGGAGCACGACCCTCTCTGTACTACTAGGGCCATACTTGGCCAGAGCAGCCAGAGGACTTGGCCTACACTCTCCACGCTGGCCAGACGGGTTGGAGAGGTTTCTTAGATGTTTATAAGCTTTGTTTAGCTTGTATTTCCTAATTCGCCTTCAACGACATCCACGGGAAGACTTGGAGTGGTCCTATTCTACTCTGCCGGATACCACACGGCTAGCTTTATAGCTTCACATTATTAATTTAATTATTTTCTCAATTATCACTTCAGCTACAAAAAATCACTTATGCCTCCCTCAAGGATTTCTACAATGACAAACTGCATCCTAAAATGAATGGCTGTGGTCAGCACAGATTATAAAATGTATCCGGCTTAGTCCCTTGTACTAAACAAATATACATCTAATCGACATTGTAATACGCTAAGAGTTTGGATTGGTGTAAGGAAAGATGAAATAATTATTTATTATGTGACCAACGTTTAGTTGTCTTCAACTAACTGATATACAATCATCATCATCATCATTATCAGGTCCTTTTTAGTCTCCACTACAGGAGCACGACCCTCTCTGTACTACTGGAGCCATACTTGGCCAGAGCAGCCAGAGGTCTTGGCCTACTCTCTCCACGCTGGCCAGACGGGTTGGAGAGGTCTCTTAGATGTTTATAAGCTTTGTTTAGCTTGTATTTCCTAAGTCGCCTTCTACGACATCCACGGGAAGACTTGGAGTGGTCCTATTCTACTCTGCCGGATACCACACGGCTTATACAATATGCTGTGTATCCGGCAGATATACAATACAATAACCGAAAACCTTATTGCAAAAATTGTCTTTTTAGGATTGATTCCTGAAAGCCAGAAGAAACGCCAAAGAGACTTTAACTTATTTTACTCGGGATGATCTGAGAATTGTCTTGATCTAAATCAGTTCAGGCATTTAAAAATTTTAGTGGAACTTAGTAACTCACTAGGATGGACAGGGGTGTCATCCCCAGCTACTTGTCCATTGGTTGCAGGTATGGCATCGGGAACGCGCACCCGGCCTCTCTGCTACATTTTCCCCTTCATCCGAGGAGTCGTATCCCAATACTTTTATTCTCTTCCTAAATCCAACAAACTCTTATCCTTCCCCAGCTTAAAAATGCTTCCATTGGGCAGCAGCGTCGGAAGCGCAAGAAGCCAATGAAACTGCGCTCGCCAACCCGCCTGCCAAGCGTGGTGAGAATGGCAATATCCTCGCATGGAGGGAAGAATCTTTGGGAGAGGCCTGTTTTAGCAGTGGACTTTTTACAGCTGAAATAGTGATACAAACTCACATACATACTAGGGTGGATCGCTTAATGTATGGGGGAAATAAAAATCTTAATTTTTGAAAACGATGGGTGCAATTTTAATGCCATATATAAAGAGGTTTCCGGGAAAAATAATGAAAAAAATATCTGACGTTAATAAGTGCCTCCACAAAGCAATTTAATACTTTAAAAAATCTTGTATAGAGTTACATCGTAATTTATTTTTTATATTCAAATTAGTGATAAATAATAATCATTTAAAACAGTTCAGTATAAATGTTTCTTTTTTGAGCAAAATGTAAAAAAAAACTGGTAATATAACGATAAAAATTGAGGTGGATAAAGTTTCTAAAACATTGCGTTGACGCTACAAAACGCGAGTATTGACTTTAGTCCGTAGTGAACACTCAGTGGCATGAAGTTTTTAATAAATCAATTCGTAATTTGTGGTATGCATCATTTAATTTAATTATGAAATTAAAAAGTTCATTTACTTGTCCAGTATTAGGTATTGCACGCTATTTACCAGATAATCTTTTGCCTGCGTACAAAGATGATATATCGTACATATTTGTTGTGACTACGAGGTAGAAAGACTGCGTTAAAAAATATTTGCCAATATTAAAAACACTGCAATGTTTTTCGAAAATTCAAATACAAGAATGTTATAAAACAAAGTAGCGAAAAAATAGTCCTATTTATGAACAAAAAAAAACGCACATTTCTTTTAAGGACATTGAATGAGAGTAAATTAATGTTGCGCTAACTGTAGATAGATATGAAGTATCTGATCAGGCAGGGGCAGCAGTTGTTTCTGCTACTCTTCAAGCACTGGGAATGAGAATCGAAATAGACACATCCCACATCATCGACGGGAATAGGATTCACCGACTCAGGGATAAAGAAAGGTTGAAGTTATGCCCATTAATAATGAAACTGAAATTTTTGGTTTGGTTTTCGATGGACATGAGGATAATACGTTAACGTTTACTGACAATCGACGTCTATAATGTAAGCATGTGGGCATGTAAGCTTGATAAAAGAGCAAGGCTATCAATATATAGAATACTTTACACCGACAATCGGCAACGCGAAAACTATTTCACTGAAAAATACTTGGTACAAATTGTTGTGATGAGACTGCAGTCAATCCTGGTTGGAAGACTGGTAAAATTGAAAGATTGAAAGTGCTTTTAGATCCTCCTCTTCAGTGGTGGGTATGCCAATTGCACGACAACGATCTCTTACCTCGCCACTTGTTCGAACATTTGCACGGGACTACAACAGGACCAAGAAGTTTTACAGGAGAAATCGGAAAAGCCTTACATAATTGTGAAACACTTCCAGTGGTACAATATTTAGTCAAATCTTAAAAACATCATCTTGGCAATGCTGGCTGATGATCGTGACTACATCAAAGTATTGGCTTTAAAAAATATATTAAATTACGATGTCAATTCTCTCTAAAAATTCGAATATTTTACATAAGTGTTAGTGAAGATAAATAAATTACCATGCCACACTCAAGCTATCGAAAGTTATATGTAACTGAAGCATGTGTTTCAGTGTGAACCAATAAGAAGAGACTGATTTTAAAAAAAACGCATAGAAGTTCAGAAATCATGCCTCAATTTGAGAGTAAAAAAGACGTAAAAGTCCTGTAATTTTGGTATATTTTTATGTTTTTAATAAATTTTCAGAAGCTACAGTTAATATTTAATTTAAGTTATTTTATGTTATTAGTATATAACATACCATTTTCTTTGAATTTAAAATAACTGTGACAGGTAAAAGATGTTTTTATTACTAAAAAAAAATAAAATAAGAAACAACAAAATTTTATATTTTTTTTTATTTTTGGGAGCATTGTGGAGGCATTTCCTCTTATTTGATATTTTTTTAAATATTTTTTACGTTATCACTATCCTTATTGGCACCAAATCCACACCCATCCGTTAAAGATTTCAAAAATTTTGAAAAATGATCCACCCTAATACATACTCCCCTTTTTTGGGTAGTCAGTTAAAATTGTATTCGATTTAAATTGCGCATCGCAGAAAATGTTTAGAAGGTCATTAAATAAATGTTAATTGTCCTGCAGAGGCCATTAAATACTTCAGCAAAATCCTTATTAATGTTTAATTTCAAGATATTTACAAAATTGCACGTTTTCCAGCGCAAAGTTGGCGGAAAGCCTCTCCCCACATAAATTGAGAATTTCCTTTTAGTGGTGATTGTACGAGTGCAGAGTTACGACCCCCCGCCGAGGTAATGAGGACCTGGGCTTAGCAGGCTAAATAGACGGCTTCTGCTAAATATAAATTGTTGGTGCGGTTTATGAAATCATTTTACCCAGCTGTCTGCAAAAAGAACGTAGAAACAATTTCTTTTTGGATGTGATGTCTTATAAATCTTTGAACGCCGGCTGAACGCACGAACAAGCGTCACGTTCTGAGTGCAAGTGAGAGCGCGGAACAAGCGATAGGGAGGCACGATCCGTCTAAGTAATAAGGCCATAAGGTCTTATCGACCTGGGACCTGTCTACCCCGCAAGGAAAAAAGATGTGATACTATGTATGTATATCTGCAATCATCATACAAGTTTTTCAGTTTGCCGCTGTCCAGTTGCCATTACTCGTTTGGCTAACCAATCCCCTAAAATATAACGGTAAAAATTAAATTACTTTACCTTTGTATTTCCAATAACAATTAAATTAAAAATAATTAATTCTCCAGCATACGCCGCCGGCCTGCACGTTACAATAAAATCCAATCACAGCGCTCATTTAATAAACGGACCAATCGGAGCGCGACAAATTAATGTACAAACTTGGAACCGACCAATGACCCGCCGCATAATTGATGTGATCGCAAAAGAAAAACCAGGATCAGTAACTCATTACAAAGCTAACAATCTATCTCTTGAGACTTGAGACAAACGAAAGACCAAAATAAACGAGTGAGAGCAACTTGAGATAATATCAGAGTCACGACATGGTACTCGCGATAACGTTTATTGACGATCGCAGATTATTCTTCACTAGCTTTCGCCCGCGGCTTCGCCCGAGTCAGTGTCGACCCCTCGGGAATAGTACTTTATCCCGGGATAAAAGGTAGCCTATGTTCTTCTTCGTACTCCAGAGAACTTGTATGCAAAAATTCATGACGATCGGTTCAGTAGTTACGGCGTGAAGCGTAACAAACAAAGTCACTTTCGCATTTATAATGTTCAAATCAAATCAAAACGTTTATTGAGAAAATAGGCCTTTGCAGGCACTTTTTCACGTCAAGTCACATATTAAAGAATCTAATTTAGTCATATTTATATTATTAATTCATGTGCAAAACCTACAGACTACTAGTATATTTTTTATTAGTAAGGATAAGGATTAAAACGGCAAACGAGAAAGCGAGTCACCTGATTGTAAGGGATAACGCTGCCCATGGACAACTGCAATACCAGGGTGGGTGTGACAGGAGCGTTGCTGGACTATCTTGCAAACCAAGAAGTCATTGCACCACCGTATCACACTTGAAGCGCTGTAGAATTCTTCTACTTTTGACAGTGCTAACACGAAATAGCAAGAGACTGTCACTGGAAACTTGCCACTCAATGCAAATTCAAGCCTTTACCATTCAAAGGACATATAGAGTCTATTCACTTCGTGAACACACATCTTAACATAATGATCTAAAACCAATGAAAAAATTATACCTACGTCGTCTCGTAAAGGGTTAAGGATTATTTGTAAACTTGCAAAGGTATATCATCCTTATTCGTAATATCCTTATAAATGAAGAGCGAATCTTATAAGCGAACATCAAAAGGTATAAAAACCACTCTGCAACTCATTGAAAAGCGCTGTCTATCTTCCTGAGATATCCCCTTTCAAAGGTATTAAAAAAGAAATACGTGATAAAGGAGTTGGGAAGACTAGATGAGACGCTTTAAAAGAATATACTCCTGAAGGATACAGTTTAAAAAAAACATAGTGTTTAAAATATAATTAAATAAACATATTCTTACACATACAAAAAAGAATGTCAAAGATATTTTATTTTTATTTAAGTCAGATGAGTTTGAAGTTTTTTGGAGGAAGGTACTGAATTCTAAAAATGTTGATATCCAAAAATGTGACTTATGATTACAATTAAATAAGAACTATATAATACTTTCATAAAGTTTTGAAACCTTCACTGAGAACCATTAAATGATTCATTGTTATAATACCTGTCTAGAGGACATTAAGTAAGAGACATAAAAAATATAGTAATATAACTGCTTAACACTGTATGAAGCTTTAATCTTCCAAACTCATCATGAAAAATACACGACATAGGCGTACTTACAAACAAAAAGTCACGTCTAGTAACTGCAATATTATATTTTTTTATTGACTACATGCATCGTTGCTTTTTCAGGCTTCACGGCACAGGAAACGCGGCGCGGAATGCCAAGCAGTGTTTGATGTAAACCTCGGCGCTGATATTCCTTTGTGCTCACTTTCTGATTTTCTGATACAGTGGCGGATATCGCGGGTCAAAGCGAAATATAAAGTGTGCTAGGATTATTTACTTGTGAGGTATCGAGTAGTTCCTATTTGTGGAATATACTAGTGGTTTAAAGAAGATTGAGGAAAATCATTTCATTTAAACTTCATATGATTTAATTCTTTTTAGGCTTCCGTACTCAAAGGGTAAAAACAAGACCCTATTACGAAGCCTCCACTGTCCGTCCGTCCATCAGTCAGCCACAGATATTTATTTCCGATAACAAAATAAATAAAAACAAGCATTGTCATATTGTCGGCAATCCCGACAAATTGCATGTGAGTGATCCGTTTTTAGTACACAACAAGCATTGTGTTTTTGAGCATTTTTTATAGTAAAATATTGTATAGTGGTACGGAACCCAGTGTGCAATGCGACACGCACTTGGCCAGTATTAATAATTTAATGATAAAAACTGAGATTGATACAATATTGCAGACATTTTTACTCCTAATAGGGCATGTATATTAATTTTGAAGTATTTTCAACATAAATGTACTAACAGACAAATATAAGTCACTTCTAGTATTTGTTTGTAACGTCAAGTTTTTCAGCGACTAAAGCATCCAATACACTTTGATCGTTACTTTTTCAGGCCTTTATGGCGCAGGAAACGCGGCGCCGAATGCCAAGCGCTGTTTTGACGTAAACCCTCGGTGTTGATATTCCTTTGTGCTCACTTTTTGATTTTCTGATACAGTGCTACCGAAATGGCGGGTCAAAGCGACAACTAAAATATGGAGTGCTCGGATAATATACTTTAAAGTTATTAAAAAAAAAAATTCGATCGTTTTTAGGGTTCCGTACCCAAATAGTAAAAACGGGACCCTATTAATATCGCTCCGCTGTCCGTCTGTCTATCTGTCTGTCCGCCTGTTACCAGGCTGTATCTCATGAACCGTGATAGTTAGACAGTTGAAATTTTCATAGATGATGTATTTCTATTGCCGCTATAACAACAAATACTAAAAACTATAAAAAAATAAATATTTAAGGGGGCTCCCATACAACAAACGTGATAATTTTGCTTGTTTTTGCTCGATATTGATAACGGCAACAGGTAGACGCTTGAAATATTCACAGAATATTTAGTTATATATTCACTTTAGAAATAAATAATTAAATAAAAATAAAATTAATAATAACCGGATGTTCCCATACAACAGACATTATTTTGTAGATAACGGTACGGAACCCGAGAGTCCGACTCGCACTTGGCCGGTTTTTTTTAGTACCATAAATTGCTTATAAACGATACTACTCGTATGGGTAACCTATTTAAACGCAAATAAGTAATTAATTTGCGTTTTCTCGTTTGCATAATCCTCAGTTGGGACTCGTGGAAGCCCAGGGTTCACTATTACATATGATAGTACCTAATCACGCTGTCATTTGATTTGGCATAGTTTTTATAGTCGTCCGCCTGCCTGACGACCTCTTCATTGGGTAGCACCAGAACCGCGGACAAATACTTGTGGAAATTTATTACAAGTATTTGCCTGGTCAGGTGTAAAGGTCAGGGTGTCATCCACAACTGCTGTCCGGTGGTTCCAGGTATGGCATCGGGTACGCGCGCCCGGCCTCCCGACCTGCTGCTTGCTCTTCCCCCATTCATCTGAGTGAGTAGTATCCCAATACCTTCATTCCCTTCCCAGATCCAACAAATTCCTGTCCTTCCTCAGCTTAAAAATGCTTAGGATGAGCAGCAGCATCAGAAGCACAAGAAGCCAAAGAAACTGCGCTAGCCTACCCGCTTGCCAAGCGTGGCGTGTATGGCAATATCCTCCCATGGAACGAAGAATTTGAAAGATGCCTTTGTCCAGCAGTGGACTTCTAACGGCTGGAATGATGATGATGATGATGATTTGCCTGTGCCAGTAACAAATCCGTTAACCCTCGTGTAGTCGGCTGGCGTGATAACCACTGCCCCACAAAAGCTGTCAGCTAAACTGAATAAAATATTTCGACTGATATGATCGCACAAATGATTAAATTTAACATATTCAAAAACAGAATGATATAAAATAATTTTAATAACAGAAATATTCAATATTCAGCCAGTAAAATGAGATGAATAGAAATGAACTGTCATTTTAAATATATATCGCATTTAGCTGCTCTCTGGCGTAAAATTTAAATATTATGAGCTGTTATGATCACCGTAAATTTAATATAAGCATGTTATAAAGCTAAGAATATGTTGTATTATAAAATAACGTTACGTCGCGGCGCGAGTAATGGAGCGTGAAATGTATTCGTAATTTTTCCTCCACAGACTGGTCAGGGCTGCCAACTTTCTAGAATAAAACATGTTACGTTGAAAAATAGGCAATATTGTAAATATTACTTAAGTCGACCTTTTTCGGAGTTAAATAAGGTTTTCCTTGTCTCATTTTTGTAAAGCTAAATAAAAATATATCTTTTTTTAATGTATTCAGTGACTTATCTATTTCCCACATCGTCTCACTAATTTGCAAACGTTCTTGCAAAAGGAGAAGTAAGGAGTGTCCGGAACCGGCGAGCATGCATGAAGAGTGATGGATGAAGATAAAGCGAGAGAGGTTCGTAAGGATCGTAAGAAAACAAATGACTCTTTACCGGTTCTTTACAACTGCGTTAATGGATTAAGTATTATTTCTTTCTTGCAAAAGCAAAAGTGAGGAGTACCCGAAACCGGCGAGCATGAATGAAAAGAGTGATGAATGTAGATGAAGCAAGAGAGGTTTGTAAGGATCGTAGCAAGTGGAGATCCATGGTTTCTGCCTACCCCCATGGAAAAGAGGCGTGATAATATGTATGTATATATATCTTTCTAACTATATTTTAAAGCCTATCTTTATGTGGGTAGATTAAGGTGAAACTTGTATGATTTTTTGCATCACATCAACCCTTGTTACGAACCTATAAGGTTTTGCACGAGATAATAATGATATAAACCTAGTCACCGAAATTATTATATTAATAAGGACTAGCTCCGTGGCGCAGCGGTCAACACGCCAGCCTGCGACACGGAGCGACCGGGTTTGATCCCCGGCCAGGTCAAGATGGAAAATGATCTTTTTCAGATTGGCCTGGGTCTTGGATGTGTATCTATATATGTATTTGTTATAAAATATAGTATCGTCGATTTAGTATCACATAACACAAGTCTCGAACTTACTTTGGGGCTAGCTCAATCTGTGTGATTTGTCCGTATATATTTATTTATTTATATAAAAAATACATTCTTATATTTTTGCAACAGCGTGCGAACCCTGCGAAAGATACTGCAATAAACCACCCCACCGTACGCATAACGACGTACTAATGACGCGTTTTGTCGCCGTCACGTGTCCCTGCGTATGAATTAATGACGTCATAACGCCGTTATGCTACATTTCAATAATTATAGAGATGGACGTGTCTAAAAATAAGCAAATCATCTCCGGTGGAGAATAACATAGGCCGTTGATTCTTAATATAATGCTTGCAAAGATTTTTTCTTCGTGGTAAGGGAAGACCTCTCAAAAAATAAGCAGTCAGTAATCAGTGAAAAAAATCTTATTAATTTGTTCTGATCTAATTTCGGGCAATATCTTTTTTTAGATTTTTATGAATAAGTGAAATTTGTTAATTATATTTATTGTAGTAGTAGATTATTTAAGTTAAGTTCTATCTTTAGTAGTTTGTGTAGATGTAAACTTTAGGTTACGATGAGGCTGACATATGTTTCAGATAAAAGCCTCTAAATAAAGGAAGATTATAAAAAAACTCAAATTCGTGTTAAGGTATGCAAGAATTTGAGTTTTTTTTGCAGCGTGAAGTTGTTATTGATCCTTATAAGGAACAATTACAATTTTACACTGCTTGGCTCATTGAAAAGTCTATACAGTAATGACGTCACATATGTAGTTGTTGTACGCGTGATGTGGAAACTTGTTCCACAGCTATGTATTTAATATTTCGTTTATGGGAATGGCCTCATAATTAAAATTGCCGTACATTTTTAAGGGATGTCTCATGGTAATATCTTTATATTTTTAAAACGGATTGGCCCAACATGGGCTCAATCGACTTTAAGGAAATTTAATGTATCTAATCATCATCATCATTTCGAGTAGGTGTCACGGTCAATCGACCATGCACACCCTGGTGTCAGAGTTCTTCGGAACCGCCTCTCGGCCTCTGACGTGGTTCCTTTAACGACTACCAGATGGCAGCCGGGACCACCGGCTTAACGTGCCTTCCGAAGCACGGAATCATCTTTATTATCAGACAATCAGGTGATTCAAGCCTGCAATGTCCTAACTAAACTGGAAACAACTAAACAAAGTATGCTTTCGGTGGGAATCGAACCCACGACCCCCGGGTCAACAGGCAAACGCCCTAACCACTGGACCACGGAGGCTGTTCTAATGTATCTAATGAAAAGTGTGCTTAATGTTATTTTTCAAGATTGCATGCTTACTTTATCAGAAACATTTTTAAAACCAACACATCACGCAGGTTTGTTTTTCGTGTGTGTAAGTGGCCAACACGGGTGTCAGATTTTCATGTACTTAGGTGGGTATTTATTAAATTAATGAGATTCCATGTAATATCCCTCCCTCTCGCTCTCTCTACTTTGTATTCTCTTCGCTTTTCACCATGCAAGTTTGAATTACTCAGACTATAAGATTATTAGGCAAAGTTTGTACAGCCGGCCACTTGCCTGACATAGACCTGACACGTATCTGCACACGTTTTAATTTTTATTTACGAGAAGTTGCTTCGAACTCGACTGTAGACGTTGTATGGCAATCCTGTTAATGTTATTAAATTGTGTCAGGACGCGAAGATATCTGTTACTCTTTCGTGCAAAAACGACAAGATGGGTTTAGATGAAACTTGTCTTGATCATTTGTCAGGTTAATTATCTTCGATGAGATGATGAGAGGGCACAGGACCAATATGATTGGCGTAAGCGAAAAGGATATGCTCAGCGGGAGGAAGAAGGGCTCGGCCCTTCTTCCTCCCGCACGATGATAATGGAATGGCCTTAAAGAACCTTAAAACAAAATTGTTTATCTGGAAAGTCGGTTTACGGACGATAATTTTACGTGATAACGGTGGAAGAAAGATAGATGCGTCACAAGCCGAACGCTTAGGCCGAACGTGCCTCTCTGTCGCTTGTTTCGCGCTCTCATTTGCACAAGGAATGTGTAAAATTTTTGAGTGTGCAGCCGGCGTTTATCGATTGATGTGACGTTATAACGTCAAGAAAGTGGAAATAGCGTTAGCCACTTACACACTCGACAACAAGATCAAGTCTCTCTCTCAGCATTTTACCCGGTCGCATCCTCAGCTGTGTGTGACGCGTCGGAGCCCGGGGTCCGCTATTGTATTCATGCTATAAAATAATTCGGTATAGTTTTATCGGCCGGCCGCCGACGCGACTCGAATAACGACAACAAAATAAAGGATTAGGTAGAAAACCAACTAACCGAAATGATAAACGACCGCTGTCAAAAGTATTTCAACAAGGATCGCCCAAATCCCCTTTATTTCCCGGAACTTGATATGCAGACTTCATAACCAGAAAAACTGGAGTCACAACGAAATCGCGAGGGGTAGTTGATAAATGAGGGTTGGTGGTATAGGTCATGGTTGAAAGACCTTCACAGTTAACATTGTGTTAAGTTAGGTACAGTCACGAGCTTAATACATACACAATTTCTTACATAAGTTAGATAATTAGAGATTCGAAAGTAATTCTGTCCATCTATTCTCTTTTCACGCTTAAACCTTAAGAGTCGGCAACGCTAGATGCGTTGCCGACTGTTCTGGTGATGCAGATGTCCATGGGCGACGGTGACCACTTCCCATCAGGTGGCTCGTCTGCTCGTTTGCCGTCGAATATACATAAAAAACCGTATAACTAAATGGAATATGGTATGAAGTAAGTTAGCAGATTGCAACCCTAGGTATGACATAGGGTGGTTTCTATCACTCCAGGGGGCAAAAGTAGAAGTGGAAGTTTGTATGAGGAATCATTTGTTTCTCAAGTAAGGGATGTAACATTCATCTTATGCAAACGAAGTGGCGGGCTAGAGCTAGGGGTCATTTTATATTCTAAAAATTAACGCCTCTCCACCGATAATAACTTCACGAGTGTGCGTGCGGCGATCCTATTAAGAATTCGGATTAGTCCGCAAACTAAGACAAGCGCATCAATTGAACGACATGACACATCTGCTCTGTTGCAAACCTGTGTCATTACTGTACAAGTCGGTATAAAAATTGATCAGTACAAGAATCTGACAAGAATTTTGGAAATTCAATTTGATATGTGTTTCTTCTATGAACATATTCACATTAACCCTTCAGGTTATGCATCACAATCCATTGCGTAATATACTTGTCGGAACAGAAAGCGGTTGTCTCTGATGGTAAGGTACGACTCTGGCTCTCGCTAGCTACCTAGGAAATATAGCCTTCACTATTTCTCTCTAGCCCACATTGGCTTACCATCAGAGAAGGAGTCAGTCATTTATTGTCACATAAGTAATACAGTCTTGGACATGTAAAACATCTCTGCCAATAAAAGATCCTAGTACAGCTTCGAATATCCACAATATCTAACACTACACGATTTATCACCATAAACTTACATTATTCACAATATCTCACACTGCGAAATTTATCACCATGAACTTCTAATATTGACAATATCTCACAGTACACCACTTATCACCATAATCTCCCAATATTGACAATATGGCACACTAGAAGAATAATCACCATAATAACTCTGCACTTACACTCATCTTAGAAATAAGCCCAATGACATACAAATCAATATTTATTATGAATAGTATTACATTTATTAAATAAAAATATACTTAAGAAATTTTTCCAAGTCCATATAAGTTACAAACATGATTAATATAATAAAAATAATCATACATACATAAGACATATTTTTTTTTGTAATAATATTATTCAATTATATTAGGTACATACAATTATGTCACATACATAGGCGCTTTTATAGCCCGTCCCTTAACGTTTCTGGTGCAAAGGTGCCCATAACACTAGCTGCGTTGCCGCGCTGGATAGCTATGGCCATCCTTTGCACCAGAAACGACCCAGAGCGGGGGTCGCCAGTCTTTTCGCCTATGCGATGACCTATCTCTTTAATTAGGCGCTTAGCTTCCACACCACAGCTGCCCATGGTCTCTACGGCTATGGGCACAAAACAATAAAAATATTTATTATTGATGGTCTTTCACTACACAAATAATACCACAATTTCCTTAATCAACCGGCTAGACTAGACGGGCACGTTTTATTCGCACGAACTCTATCTAATCATCATCATCATCATCTCAGCCACAAGAAGTCCACTGCTGGACATAGGCCTTCCCCAAGGATTTCCAATACGACCGGTTGGAAGCGGCCTGTATCCAGCGTCTTTCTGCGACCTTAGTCAGGTCATCCGACCATCTGATCGGTGCATGTCCGACGCTGCGCTTGCCGATACGTGGTCGCCATTCAAGAACCCTTCTGCCCCATCGGCCATCGGTTCTACGCGCTATGTCTAATAATAACTCTATCTAACAACTGGTCCTAATTTACCATATTCAAATAAAATGATAGTTACGCCACTATGATGAATCGTATGCTGCATGAAAGAGATAAGCGACTTGAAACCGTATCAAGTAATGACATCGATTGAGCGTCCATTAATAATGTATAATGTATTCGCACCGACATACTCATCATACTCGGTAGAAAGAGAGGGGATATTTCTTCCTCTCCTACGACGGCGGTCTCAGGTCACGTGTCTATCTTACGAATTTTCGCCCAAATCACGTGTGACGCGAGTTTAGCATTTTTTACCCATCCCAAAAAGTGCACGGCGCCACCAAAGAAGTTTTTAATACAAAAAAATACAGTTAACCAAATTACAAAACCAATTATGATGAAATTTAAATCATCATCATTTCGTGTAGGTGTCACTGTCAATCGACCATGCTCTGCACACCCTGGCGTCAGAGTACTTCGGAACCGCCTCTCGGCCTCTGACGTGGTTCTTTTAACGACTACCAGATGGCAGCCGGGACCATCGGCTTAAAGTGCCTTCCGAAGCATGGAAACATCTTCATTATCAGACAATCAGGTGATTCAAGCCTGCAATGTCCTAACCAAACTGGAAACAACAAAGTATGCTTCCCGAGGGAATCCAACCAACGTCCCCCGGGTCTACAGGGAAATGCCATAACCACTGGACCACGGAAGCTGTTAATTTAAATGAGACCATAAAAAACATACCGTTTCCGAATCAAAAAATAATTGTGCAAATTGGTTTGTAAATGGCCGAGTTATGATGTACCGAACACAACTTGGACCAATATGAGAACATCAAAATCAACTCCAAATGGCCAACTCGTAAGCCCATGTTACCTTTCACCAAATCTCCGCCAACGCTACGCAATCCCACATCCCTCACAGCTCATACCTCTCCCCAGCCGGGACCTAGGCACGAGCCTAAATTTATGTCCGGTCGTTTCGCGGAATATTTGATATGAAACAAACTGTTTCGCGGTTCCGAAACTTTTTATTGATGTTACTTTATTGCGCTTACAAATTTTGTATTATCGCGGACACATCCCACATTTACCTTATTTCTACCCGCGGGGCTGCCCTCCCTTCCCAAATAAAATTGGTAAGGGTAGTCGGGTGTTACAACCAAAGAAAAATTACTATATACGTTATGTGGCTGAATAATTAAATATGGCATGTTGGTGTGGTTTTATATGTAACTGCGAATTACGGTATAGGAGCATATTTCGCTACCGTAATCAGTATCATCAATCAATCAACAAATTCGACTAGCTCCGTGGCGCAGCGGTCAACACGCCAGCCTGCGGAGTGACCGGGTTCGATCCCCGGCCAGGTCAAGATGGAAAATGAACTTTTTCAGATTGGCCTGGGTCTTGGATGTTTATCTATATATGTATTTGTTATAAAATATAGTATCGTTGAGTTAGTATCCCATAACACAAGTCTCGAACTTACTTTGGGGCTAGCTCAATCTGTGTGATTTGTCCGTATATATTTATATTTATTTATTAACACGTTTACTGCCGAAATTTTTAGGGCAATGCATATTTCATTCCAAGAGTATACTAAATAAAAAAAAAAATCACAACCAAACTTTTTTAAATTTCCCACTTTGCATTTGGTCCATAGGAAAGTTGTTCATTTCATTTCATTTTATTTTAGTATAATTGGGAGTCTATCTGTACAGGCATCTTGGAAACTTCTGGGGCGATTTTGATAAGGATTTCACTAACGTGTAGATTTATCCCGGGAAAGTTTATAAGTATGATAATTGACCGGGCGAATTCATTAAATAAATGAAAAAGAAATCACAAAAAATTTACAAATCACACAAAAAAATACGATTAAGTGAGTCGCCATCGCATCTGATGATGAGATGCGATGGCGACTCAATGAACACACCGAACAATATTTGACTACAAAATATGACAATACAATATGTTGTTTGTATGGCGTCCCCATTTTATTCCTACCATTTGTTGATATACCAACGGCAACAATACAATATTTTGCGAAAATTTTAAATCTCTACTTATAAAAGTTCCAAAGATACAACCGCTGTGACAGACGGCGCAAACAGACTACGGAACCCTAAAACTAAGCATAAGAAAAGACAAAGTCAATCAATGTAAGACAGCTTCGAGAGCGTATTCTCGTAAAATCGCCACTCGCTGCACCATTCACTTCGATCGCTAGATTCATTTCAGTGCAAGCGATAAACTTGAAGTAGAAAGAATCTAGATATTGTGCTTTTAAACGAATCTTTTATGCCACCGTTTCTGTAGCAGATTCATCAATCACTGAAAAAAGAGACGCAGAATTCTTTTCTCCGACAGACGCGACAAACAAATACTCAGTTAGTGTAGCGATAGCAAACTATCGCAACAAATTGTTGTTGTTGCTTCAATGAACGAAAAATCGCGACTAATTATAGTGCGAATTCATAATATTGCCAAACTTTTGGTGTGCAATCTAAATGAACAAAACAATGTAAATGTGTTTACAAAAATAGCACATTACTCATCCTAAGTAAAATTATACTGGATATACAAGGAAATACTAAAAGGCCGCCATCAAAGCACAACGCTTGAGAAATATTTGGACAAGAAAAATAGTACTACACTTTTATAGGAACAATAGTTTTCAATATCAGATATATCATATTATAGATCTATTTTAATATTATGAAATATATTATAATGAGTCTGAGGTCGCAAATCCTAACTAATATTATAAATGCGAAAGTAAGTTTGTTTGTTTGTTTGTTTGTTACGCTTTCACGTCGTAACTACTGAATCGATCATCATGAAATTTTGTATACACGTTATCTGGGGTACGGAGAAGGACATAGGCTACCTTTTATCCCGGGAAAAAGTACTGTTCCCGAGGGATCGACATTGACGCGGGCGGAGCCGCGGGCGAAAGCTAGTAGGACATAAAACATTAAAAAATAATGAGATATATCGGGCAACCTGTTGATCACTTATATAATAGCTAGGAGTAGCCATCACAAGCTTGAAGCGAATAAGAGGGCAGTATTATTAATAATGGCTGACTTGAAGTACTAAAGATTAAGATACTGGGAAAACGCTCGGATGAGAATGAAAGAAATGACGATGTTGATTGATAACGTTATTAGTGAATCTTCCAAATAGTTAAGGTTTCTCAGATTAAATAAACCTTCGACATAGCATACATAGAAGGGGTGACTCAGGCCATCAATATGAGCAACTTTTCCTATGAGACCAATGCTGGGAAATGTTTTTATTTTTTGACATTGATAGCAAATTATATGGAAATTTTGAAGTTCTCAGCGTTGGTCCCATAGGAAAAGTTGTTCATATTGATGACCTGAGTCACCACTTCCATGCTTTGTCGAAGGTAAATTTACACCTGGTAAACTTGGCTGGAATGGGAAACGTAGTGTTGGATGTCCAGTAGCTAGTGACGGCATAAGGCAAATTGCTGGAAAGAACTGGTTTGCGATGGCTGGAGATAAGGAGGAATGGCGTGGACAAAAGGAGGCTTATACCCAGCAGTGGGTCACAGAAAGCTGATAATGCAACCCGGCTGAGTTGCCTCTTTAATGCTTAACTGAGAGTACATTTATACCAGTTGTATAATACTTATGTTTCAACTAGCTTAGATTTCATCACATTGTCTGATAATAAAGATGATTCCGTGATTCGGAAGGCACGTTAAGCCGTTGGTCCCGGCTGCCATCTGGTAGTCGTTAAAGGAACCACGTCAGAGGCCGAGGGGCGGTCCCGAAAAACTTAGACACCAGGGTGTGCATGGTCGATTGACCGTGTCAGTGTCACCTACTCGCAAATAAATGAATGCACTAGCTTTCGCCCGCGTCAGTGTGTAAAAGTACTATTCCCAAGGTATCGGGAATAGTACTTTTTCCCGGGATAAAAGGTAGTCTGTCCTTATCCGCACTCCAGAGAACTTGTATGAAAAATTTCATGATGATCGGTTCAGTAGTTACGGGGAGAAACGTAACAAACAAAAAAAATAAACTCACTTTCGCATTTATAATATTAAGTAATGATAAGTATAAATTAAGTTTTGATGCTTAGGAATAAAATCCTGAAGCAAGCTATCTATATTCAACAGCTGCAGCAGACCTCGTAAAGTGCAAAGCGTCTAAAGAAGAACGCTGAAGTCTCAAATCAACAAATAAGATTCATCCGACATCCGAAGCACCATCAAAATGCTAAGGAGCACTATCAAACTAGTGCACCAACTTAAATGGAATGGAAACAGAGACTGGATTGTTTGACTTGCCCGTTTGTTATCAAATGGTACTCTCTAGAAATGTAGTTCCAACAAACTTTAATTAAAATGTAGTTTCTAAATTGATAGTGATGAATCATCATCATCAACAAGTCTTTTTAGTCTCCACTGCTGGAGCATGACCCTCTCTGAACTACCGGAGACATACTTGGCCAGAGCAGACAGAGCATTTGGCCTACACTCTCTCTCAAGACCCAGCAATGATGATAACTAAATGAGCGACGGTTTAACGCATTCATAATACCGTTCTGACATACTTTTCTTAAATAAAGAAGTAAGATATCATGTACCTCCATCCACCACATTTCCATTCCACTCAAACGCATTCACACTTGCGTCACTGAACATAAGTATCCACTATTACTAAGACCAAATCGCCGGTTGAAACTCTGCCCGCGGGGTTTTTTTTAGCCATTTCTTATTTCTGAGTATGTTCTATTTGAAGTTAAAAACACACTGACACATAACGCAGTCGATTTCTCTTCTGTAGCTCAGTGGTACCGCTAGTGCCTTTGAAGCACAGGGTCCCGGGTTCGATCGCCGGCCAGGTCATGATGAAAATTATCTTTTCAGATTGGATGTTTATTTATAAAAGTATCTTATACAAAATAAATTCACAACTTATTGTAGGGCTAGCTCAATCTGTGTGATTTGTCCTACAAATGTATTTATGTCCCTACTTAGAGATGGTGATTGAGATAAAACAATAGTTTTGCTATCTAGAGCTAGTCGTATCAACTGCATAAAGAATAATGAAATGAAACCAGCGCATCCCATTTTAATGGAATCAAAACAGTTTGCTCTAGAAACAGGGTTGCAGACTTTCCACTTTTTATCCAAAGCTATCTTTTAGTAATGTAGTTTCTAGTTTGCACAGTTTATTGAAATGGCAGTGACACTCGTTTCTGTGGAGAAGAGATAGAGGAAATTGGTCAAAGAAAACAGGATTTTTTTTTTTGAGGAAATATAACTGCCATTCATAAATTTACTAAAAATATCAAAAATGTTTTTCGTAGGGTATTTATTTTTTATCGAGATATAAACGTTCAGATCATAAGTATTAAACGTCTCACTTACGGATTTTCATACACTTACAAGTTTGATGAGAAACCCATTGGCAGGCCTGTTTCCCCCGTCGGTCCCCGTGTCAGTATCAAAATCATACCTATGCGCGCATGCGCGGCGACCACTTCGAAGCGGTAAGACCTGGCAATTCCAGTAGAAACGACGCGCGTTCGGGTACACCACGGGTTCACCGACTACATCGAATTATGAATCGTTTGTTCAAAGCTATAAGAATGAAACTGGCTTGCAATGAATTCTGTAGGTGCCTAAACGAAAAGGTCCTGCGTTCTGGCGCGAGCTAAATTACACCGTATCGCTACTATATTGAGTTGATATTTCTTTGAATAACTTTGTATAAAAAATCGAAAGACAAGAGTAGATAATAAACTTTGACTGCATAAAGATATACAATCAGAGCAGCGTACCAACTTTAATGGAATCAAAACAGTTTGCTCTAGAGACAGCATTGTGGGCGATATCTTGTAGTGACATTGTTGGTTCTTAGTTTCTAAACTAAGTCGCAAACGAGATGGAATAACAAATTGAAACGTAGTTTACAAAGTATCCGACGAAAGCATTCAGATTGGTTAAAAGGTTTCCTTTGATGCCTTAACTCCAATCGAAATAAAATAAAAAATATAGTAGGGTACTCTTCAAAGAAAAGTATTTTAAACCGACTTAGAAAAAGGGGGTCGGAATCTTTTATTTTTTATGTATATTGGTTCAAAACTCTCTCATTTATGAACGAAATAAAAAACTTAATAAAACTAACCTTTTTATTTGGCAAATTCCGAATTGGGCCCATTTAAATTCCATGAAAATCGTAAAAAATAGTTTGCAGTCGATTTTTTTTTATCCAACAGATTATTATATTTTTTTGTTTGTGGATTTGTAGAAATATAACTTGTGGAAAGTAAAAATATCTTAAGTTCCTAAAGGGATCTAATAATCTGTCTAAAACCTAGGTGTTAGAACGGAAAAACGGCCAAAAATACAAAGGGTACAGTACACACAAACTCAAATAATGCCTATTCACTCTTGCCTTGAAAATCCCTAAATTGTATGTATCGGGAAACATCGACGGGAGGAGGGCGATCTTTCCTTAGCGGTTCGCATAATGAAGGGGGAGGCAAATCTAGAGGTACAATGAGTAGGAATATCGACCACATACGGATGTCAATCCTGTATATGCCTCTCGTTTGAAGGTAGAATGGTAGAGGGGAAATCATATTATGCAATTCCTGAGTATACTTCCTAAAATGCAGCTTATGGAAGACACAGACTTGCCACTAATCGGCTCGGTTCGAGGCTCTGAAGCCGTCCTGCCGTGAGTGACTCATCATCAACGAATCCTCTGGCACGTCTGTCGATAGCCATATAACGGGTTCACCGACTACATCGAATTATGAATCGTTTGTTCAAAGCTATAAGAATGAAACTGGCTTGCAATGAATTCTGTAGGTGCCTAAACGAAAAGGTCCTGCGTTCTGGCGCGAGCTAAATTACACCGTATCGCTACTATATTGAGTTGATATTTCTTTGAATAACTTTGTATAAAAAATCGAAAGACAAGAGTAGATAATAAACTTTGACTGCATAAAGATATACAATCAGAGCAGCGTACCAACTTTAATGGAATCAAAACAGTTTGCTCTAGAGACAGCATTGTGGGCGATATCTTGTAGTGACATTGTTGGTTCTTAGTTTCTAAACTAAGTCGCAAACGAGATGGAATAACAAATTGAAACGTAGTTTACAAAGTATCCGACGAAAGCATTCAGATTGGTTAAAAGGTTTCCTTTGATGCCTTAACTCCAATCGAAATAAAATAAAAAATATAGTAGGGTACTCTTCAAAGAAAAGTATTTTAAACCGACTTAGAAAAAGGGGGTCGGAATCTTTTATTTTTTATGTATATTGGTTCAAAACTCTCTCATTTATGAACGAAATAAAAAACTTAATAAAACTAACCTTTTTATTTGGCAAATTCCGAATTGGGCCCATTTAAATTCCATGAAAATCGTAAAAAATAGTTTGCAGTCGATTTTTTTTTATCCAACAGATTATTATATTTTTTTGTTTGTGGATTTGTAGAAATATAACTTGTGGAAAGTAAAAATATCTTAAGTTCCTAAAGGGATCTAATAATCTGTCTAAAACCTAGGTGTTAGAACGGAAAAACGGCCAAAAATACAAAGGGTACAGTACACACAAACTCAAATAATGCCTATTCACTCTTGCCTTGAAAATCCCTAAATTGTATGTATCGGGAAACATCGACGGGAGGAGGGCGATCTTTCCTTAGCGGTTCGCATAATGAAGGGGGAGGCAAATCTAGAGGTACAATGAGTAGGAATATCGACCACATACGGATGTCAATCCTGTATATGCCTCTCGTTTGAAGGTAGAATGGTAGAGGGGAAATCATATTATGCAATTCCTGAGTATACTTCCTAAAATGCAGCTTATGGAAGACACAGACTTGCCACTAATCGGCTCGGTTCGAGGCTCTGAAGCCGTCCTGCCGTGAGTGACTCATCATCAACGAATCCTCTGGCACGTCTGTCGATAGCCATATAACGCCACAGATAATGACACTAGCACAATATCCCTTACGGAGCAGACTGCAGAAATATATCAAGATAGAACGGCCAAGTGGGCGGTACAAGCATGATCGAGCAAGATTCGTTAAACGTTTATCAGTCAGCGCGCACGTCCCGACATGAACACATGCTTTATTCTGCAGTTTGTAACTGTAAAAAGTGTTTATTGTGATATGACGCGATTTATTTCTGTGCATGTCCCATTCATCATCATCATCATCAGGTCCTTTTTAGTCTCCACTACAGGAGCACGACCCTCTCTGTACTACTAGGGCCATACTTGGCCATAGCAGCCAGAGGACTTGGCCTACACTCTCCACGCTGGCCAGACGGGTTGGAGAGGTGTCTCAGATGTTTATAAGCTTTGTTTAGCTTGTATTTCCTAAGTCGCCTTCTACGACATCCACGGGAAGACTTGGAGTGGTCCTATTCTACTCTGCCGGATACCGCATGTCCCATTACTATTTCGTTAATAATGACGTCAAATTAGGGGCGCAGCTTATGTAAAAACTGACTCGCGCGGTTCCTTGGCAAAATCCTGGCATCCCCGTTCTACCTTGTTATATTTCTGTGGGTCAGACAAATGTTAACAGACCCAACATTGTGACAAATATACATATCTGTTTACTTGTGAAGTTATTACATGTTAAAGCGGCTTGCTAATTACCGCAAGCAAAGCCCACAAGTGCGTATGCCTAATCTCGTCAAAGCCCGCCCCCCGGGTGCTTAACTTGCGTAATCTCCATACGGTCACGGCGTCCATGAACTTTCCTTGTAATCTCATGCATACATATTTGTACTAGTTACGTATTTATATCTTATGGATAGATCGAGCAATGCCGCGCTTATTGTGATGAAGGGCGTGTAGGTGGTAAATGGAATCTAAATCCAGCCGCATCGCTTGTTGACATGCTTTCTTAGATTTCCGCCCATTCCCTTGACCGGCTTTGGTCTGCGCGGGAAGAAAAGCAGCTGGTTTAATCTACTTTTGTTTCTATCAAACCAACATGAAAAAAAGCCCACCTTTTCTCATTCTTATTATATTATTATATTGTGATTTCTGCTTTTTTTTAAATAATTTTATTTTCTTGGTAAAATTATGTTTAATTTTAGTTTATACATTATTATTATATTTCAGACATATATTGTATAATTGTTAATGAATAAATAAATGAAATAAAATGAAATGAAAACTCGGCGTGTTTAACTTGCGTATTATCTACACGGTCACGGGGCCCGCGAATATTCCCTGTAATCTCATCGTTATTTTCAAAGTTAAATCCCCAGAATACGGTAACGTTATTACGATGACTTTTTAATCTTTTTTGGGAGGATTCACTTTGAATTACATAATGGAACTGAGACTAATTGAATGAGTTTTAATCTCGATTCAACGATGAGGGAATTTGACAGTAAGATAAATCGGACATAGTCTAATAAATAAGATTAATCATAATGAATACGTTCTGATTTGTACTTATTTTTATCAATAAAATTCACCTTGTATGCACTTTTTAACTTTATTTTTTAAGCATTTACAACTGTATGTATATGTATACATATATCACTCGTAAAAATTTTTGACATATGACAGGAATATTGGTTCCTTTTTATTCCCTTTTTGGTCTTCCCCTTCCTCGGTATCCATTTACCTCCATCTCTAGCGCTTTCCTTGTAATATGATGGTCTTCTCGCCTTATTACATGACCATACCAAGCTAACCTACTTCTTATTTTTCGTTTACCGGCGCTACTTTCAAACTTCATTTGTCCCTATATATTTATTTAAATTTATGTGCGTTTTGTTCTCACCGGACAAGAACTGGGCTCTTAAATATCACAGAAAAATTGCTAAGCAAATATTGCAAATTGTTTTATGAAGTTTTTGCGCCGTCTTGCCTTCTTGACAAAAAATACTTGCATACATTTGTGAAGGAAAATTATTAAAACCGAATAGCATGATGTAACTTCGTATTATGAGAACGCTCTTGACTTTTTCTTTCAAATCAGGCAATAAATGGAAGCCATTAACTTCTCCCCATTAAATGTACTTCACCGAAGTCTCTCAAGCGAATCTCGTATAATGTCATATAATTATCGAATCTGTAAAAGCCTATCTCCGCCGGTAAAAGGGGGTGCGTAAAAATAAACAACCCCGTCCCTCTCAGTCGTTAACCCTCTTTCCTCTTAATCCGTGATTCGAATATTGACAAAACTTATAAAGATATTTTTATCAAGTTAAATTTAAGTAAGTAGGTTAGCGGGCGAAAAGTTTAGTCTTTTTTTACACTAAAATATGATTTGCCTACATATTTTTTACATGAATGCCAAAAAAAAGGAGTGTAGTGTGATTGCGGTTCACGTATGTGTCCGATTAGTTAAAACTACACTAGTCACCCGCAAAGAAAACTATAGAGCGATTGGTGATTCAGGGCCGCATTGAAGGCAAGCGTTCACGCGGTCGGTCTCCAACGAGGTGGCTAGATGTTGTCAAAGCTGTAACACAGTGCCCAGCAACAGAATGCTCCAAAAAGCCGCAGACAGAGATACGTGGAGAAGGATCGCAACAGCAGCGGCCATAGACGAGCAACCCAATCCATAATCACGACCACTCTGTCAAGAGTGTACGTCTAAGAAGAAGTTCTACATGCCCAACTAGATAAACAAGTCTGGAGTATAATTTTTAGGCGTATTTTGTGGTGGAACGGAATCCTTCGTGTGTGATACAGACTCGCACTTGACTGGTTTAATTTTATTGAAGAAGGTCGTAACCTCTTGGTTTTTCTGAGATGAAAGTACCTTTCAAATATTTTATTAATATGAGGGACTTTAAATATAGGACGGCGAACCCTGGGGGTTCAAGGGACTTCCGTGTCGCGACGTACTTGACCCTCGCCCTTAAGATGGCCATCTGAATTGGCTGAAACTTGTCGGCGATACTGACTAACGACACGTGAGTGAAACCGTTTGTTATAATAGTAATTATGTTTTGCGTACCTTTTAATGTGACATTAAACAAATTGTTTTATCAGAAAGTCGAAAGACTGGTCCAAACTCAAACTAAAACCGCACTCTCCCGCTGGAAGCGGACAGAAAAGAGGAAACCACAGCTAAGTGGCAAACTTACAACGTTGCAGACCAGGACACCGGAGACGTAGGGTTGACTCCCCTGTAAAATTGAAACATCCGGAAAACAGGCCTTTGTGAACGTATTATTATGACACTTCAAGTCAATTTCCATTATTATATACGACTGCCAAAAAAGGAGTGTATTCTCGAGTTCATGTACGTATGTTTATATATAAGTAAGTCATACACACTTATTTCACCATAAATTTTAACTACTGAATGCCTCTACGGTATTTTCTCATACTTTGTAGATGGTTCTTAAGGAGCGAAAAATAATTGAAATTGCGGGTGAAAATTGAAAAAATGGTGAAACTTGACGACTACTTATTGACGACTATGTATTTAATTTCCACGCGTTGACAGTTCGTATGCCGCAAATGTCGTTTAACGACTATGTTAGCACAAAAGTATGTTATCGTCGCATATTTGACAGTTCGCGCGGTGCTAATGTTTATACTCATAGTTGAATGGCAGCTTGTGTTTTGAAGAAAAAGAAATGGACATAAGATAGCGCGAAAAAATCTAAATTGTATTCAACTAAAATGTATTAAAAACTTGATACTGACAACCCTAAAGACGTATGACTTTAAATGTGGAATGATACAGCGGTATAGAGACACGAAACGATGCTTCAACTGAAGCAGTAAATTCAATGCGCCACAGAATGCAAGTTTTGAAAATAACGTGCGGTCGACAACCCTGGGGAGTGCAGAGACGGGATCGGGACGAGAGCGGAAAATAAAGAAAAAACAGAATTGGCATATAATAAGCTCTATCACTTTTGACTAGCTCCGTGGCGCAGCGGTCAACACGCCAGCCTGCGACACGGAGTGACCGGGTTCGATCCCCGGCCAGGTCAAGATGGAAAATGATCTTTTTCAGATTGGCCTGGGTCTTGGATGTGTATCTATATATGTATTTGTTATAAAATATAGTATCGTTGAGTTAGTATCCCATAACACAAGTCTCGAACTTACTTTGGGGCTAGCTCAATCTGTGTGATTTGTCCGTATTATTATTATTACTATCAACTGCCAAACATCATTCATGAACACAACGTTTCAGGAAAAGGTGGACGTTGGAAACGGATAATGAGCTTGTTGCCACACACGGGACGGTGCGCAAACATACCTCGCCTTATCTATTTCACTAAAGTCACATTTAACACTATACGGACATAAAATTATTAAGTAGGTTAGGCGGTGTTTTAGTTAGTCAATATATCCTAGATCCTAACGTTTTCTAAAATTGTAAGTTGCCGTCTTTTGGAGAAAATGTGTAATTTGTTGCTCTTCTTCTAACTCTGCTTCGGAAGCGGCAATAAACCTAGCCATAAGTAAATTATTAACATCAAAAATAAGTTTGCAAGAAAACTATATTAAATAAAGGTTTTGAATTAAATTTGAATCGAAAAAAGAATTGACGGCACGCCAAAGGATACAAAATCATTAATTTTAATTCATCATAACCATCTTTTATAATTTAAGATATAAAAAGTTCACTGCTGGACAAAGCCCTCTCCAAAGGATTCCCCGTTTCATGGAAGAATAGTGCCATATCTACGATATATGTAGATATCTACTCACCACGCTGGCTTGGCTTCTTGTACTTCTATATGTTGCGGCGCTGCGTCAGTTTTAACACATAAAAAAACTCAGATTCAGAAATTACGTGAAGCCATGGTATTTGAAAAAAAAAGGACTTTAGACTTTAGAACAATGTTTATGAATAAAGTATGTAATTTTCTGCAACATGCTTTATTTAGCTGGAAAAGTACAATATGGATCCAACAGCGACGCGGAAAACCGATATTGCAAAAGTTGCGCACAGAATATTTCACTTCCAAGATTTAAAAAAAAATCGATGCTCAACCATATATCCCTAAAATGTCTCTAGTGGCAAGTGACAATTCTGTGCGCTCAATATTTTGACTAAAAAGTACAGGATGGATAATACAGCGACGCGGCAAAACGATTTAGCAAAAGTTGCGGCGAAGAAAATCCCCCTTCTGAAATATATCCCGGACGGGAGCTGAAGTGATTTGGAAGTCTTTATTTTGCCCAACTTCAAGTTTTGTTTGAACTTGGGCAGTGTATCATCTGCTTTATTGAGGTAGGTATCGGATTTTATGCAGTACTTCGTCTTTTTACCCTTGCGGGATAGACATAGCCCAGGTCTTTAAGACCTAAAAGCCGCGTTTAGCGTGTAGTATTTATTTACACGAATTTATTTTTCAATTTTAAGCTTTTGTGGTACCAATCACTATTATTATCACAATGCTGCGATTATTTTCAAATTATACATTCAAAGTACTGATAATAATACAGTTTATTTTGTCGAGCTTAAAATTTTAGTACAAATTGTTGTTAAAGTTTTCAAATAAATTATTCAGAGACGAAAAAAGATATTAGTGAAAAACATGTATGACACTTTATGTTTTTAAAATTGTTTTCTCAACAATGATATTCTCTTTAAGTTTACAATATAAAACGTTTTGGAAGGTACATTAAGAATGAACTTAGCATTAAGCCCATCTGCTGTAGCATCATTGGCTCAAAATATTTTTAAAATAAATAAAGGTTGTTATCACTAGAGAGTAGATAGGCAATACTAGAAGAATCTCCACTTCTCAGCAGTGGTCTTTCCGAAACGCTAGTAGCTTTTCGATTTTGTAAATATTTAAAGTAATAATATGACGTTCAAAAAGAGATACATGATATCCAAATTTGAATAAAATTCTATTTAATTAAATTTTAGAATCTGATACCACTGTTGGCTACTATTACCCAAATAAAATGAAAATGAAAGTCGAAAATAAAATAAAAACTTACATCGTGTCGAGTCGAACCCGATAATTACATGAACATGATAATAATGAACGTGGCGAGCACGGCGTCGACTGGGCACTGGGACGGCCCATTGATTGTGGATGACCCTTGGGCTTTACTGAGCTTAGTTGTGACATTGACAAACTTGTCGACGCGTGACACGACACATTTAAGTATGTCACTTTGTGTCTCGATATTATGAAACTTTTTATCAATTTATCATATTAACTGTTTGGAACATTAAGTCTGGTCATCCTTAACTGTCGTGTTTTTTTAACATCTTGTTAAAAGCCGTGTGGTTTCCGGAGCCGTGTGGTTTCCGGCAAAGTAGAATAGGACCACTCCTAGTCTTCCCATGGAGGTCGTAAGAGGCGACTTAGGAAATACAAGCTAAACAAAGCTCATAAACATCAATGAGACCTCACCAACCCGTCTGGCCAGCGAAGAGAGTGTAGGCCAAATCCTCTGTCTGCTCTGGCCAAGTATGGCTCCGGTAGTACAACGTGGGACATGCTCCTATAGTGGAGACTAAAAAGACCTGATGATGATGATGATCCTTAACTGGTTGGCCGGTGGTTGCAGGTATGGCCTCGGAAGCTGCTACTTGTTTTTCCGCTATTCAACCGAGTGGGTAGTATTCCAATTCCTTTATTTCCCTTTTATCCCAGCTTAAGAATGCTTTCGATGGGCAGCAGAGTCGGCACCTGCCAAGAGTAGTAGAAGAGGAGCAGCAGAAAAGAAGAATCTTTAATCTGCAGTCGACTTTTACCGCTGAACTAAAGAAAATTCTGACACGAACAAGCTGATAATGAGAGATCTGTTTGGACATCGCATTCAATCACACTTGGGCTTGTTGAGTTTAGCTGCTACAATGACATTGACGACAGGAAACATGACACATTCAGCTACATCACTTTGTGTTTCAATGTCACCCTTTTGTCGTTGAATTACCAAAGAGTCGAACTAAACACTATGACAGTTTCTTTTTGGTTCGAGTAGCTAAGTTGTGGGATGAGCTACCTGCGTCTAAATTCCAAATACAGTCCCGGGACATTCAAAAGTAGAATAAATGGGTATTTCTTGGATAGGCATGTAACATCCTCGTCTTTATCGTCACTTACCATCTGGTGAGATGCGAGACAAATGCCTACTACAATATTAGAAAAATAATTAACGAATGTTTATTTTCATTATTTATTTGTATTCATATATCACACTGAATCCAATTAAACATTAATATGTCGATAATGAGAGTCGCGTCGAACGAGGTCGATTGGGATGGCCCACTGATTGTGAATCACCCGAGGGGCTGTAATAGGTTTAGTTGTGACATTGACAATAACTTGTTGAGAAACATTACACATTTATCAATAATACTTTGCGTGTTTACTAATGTTTTCACTAATAAATCACTTAAAACACATCAACATGGTGATAATGAGAGCCGAGGCAGCAGCGTCAATTAGACAACTTTGATTGTGAATTACCCATTAACTTTATTGAGGTTAGTTGTGACATTGACAAGAACTTGTTAACGAGAAACACGACATATGTATTTTAGTACACACTTTGTGTCTCGATACAAAGAATATTTTTTCTAATTTATCATAAAAATCAGTGGAACGCAAACTTAAAAAAATTTAAAAAATTGTGACATGAGTTTACTATGAACAAATGCATATACTCGTATTATAAGTACTCGCCAAAGCCAATCACAATTTAAAAATGTCCCATTAATACTTTTGTGTGTATATACATACGTGTGTACATACATCCATATTATAATATTATAAATGCGTATATACTCCATCTGTCTCTCTCTCTCTCTATATCATCAGATCATCTGTTAACTCACTACTCATCTCACACATCTCTTAACTCTGGCGAGCTCCGCGGCGCAGTCGTTAACACGCCACGCCAGCCTGCGACACGAGGGTCCCGGGTTCGATCCCCGGTCAGGTCAAGATGGAAAATGATCTTTTTCAGATTGGCCTGGGTCTTGGATGTTTATCTATATATGTATTTGTTATAAAATATAGTATCGTTGAGTTAGTATCCCATAACTCAAGTCTCGAACTTACTTTGGGGCTAGCTCAATCTGTGTGATTTGTCCGTATATATTTATTTATTTATTCTACGCTTATAGCAATGCACCGATTCAGATCAAATGTGGTATGATGATAGTTTCAGTTCCGAAGAAGGACTCCCGAAAAAGATACTATTCCGGAGGAACCTACATTAATTCGGGCGGAACCGAGGGCAAAAGCTAATAATAGATGAACCAACGGATTTGGCAAACAGAGCCCATTACGTTGCAGCGATCACAAAGCAGATTACGCAGCTGCAATTAACTTGCAACAAAATGCAGCGCGCATTTTGTGCTCGGTTATATACAACTGTTTGTGGCATATTGTCCGTGTCTGATTTAGTTTTAAACCCTTTCATTTTAATCTTCACAACACTTTGTCTGGATCGCCTTTAAGGTCACGAAGACAACACATCCAGTGTGTTGTCAATTAACCACTGGACTCAAGAAACATAAAGATAATACATTTTGTGAGTGAACATACTTACATTTACTTTGAGACAATTTACTTTGCGTGCTTCCGCCACCAGTTAGTTCATGCAAACTATTGCTGGCCAGCGCCCACCCACTACTGTTAGTCCCTTCATGCCCGCCACCAATAGTTCATTCATGTAACCCTGGTCGACACTACTGCATCCGTTGAGGCTGCAGTAATATCGGCTGCAGTGCTCGCGACACTTGTTTCGCCCCTCAAAGTAATAGCTTTGACTTTCGCAAAGTAACACCTGAATCTATTAACTATCTTTAAACATACTTACGGGGTAGACAGAGCCCAGGTCTATGACCTATCTAACACCCGAAGGCCACGTTTAACATGTTGGTGGGCATTAGGTGGAGAACGGAATCAAAATAGAGATGGGTTGCCTGCCGCATCGCCTAATAACATGATTCCTCCGATTTTACCCATTCCTAATCAGTTTTTACGATCTGCGCGGGAAGAGAATCATCTGAAACGTTCTAGGTTTTTATTTTCTACAAGATCAGCATGGAATAAATAAAATAAATATATACGGACAAATCACACAGATTGAGCTAGCCCCAAAGTAAGTTTAAGACTTGTAATATGAAAAAGTGCAATAATTTGATAAACCAACAGATTTGGCGCTCGGTGCACGTTATGTAGCGATAATGAGACAGCCATCACGAAGCTGATTACACTATTGCAATTAACTTGCTGCAAAATGTGGTGCATATTTCATGCTTATTTTAGCTATTTGTCGCATATTGTCCTAATTCTTGTTTCAGATTTACTAAATTATTGTTTTAATGTAAATATTTATTACCGGCTTTAGCATTATCGGTGCCCTGGGTTAAGTGTCGTTTCTTTTCGCGTAGTGTATATATTCTTTGCCCTGGGCACAGTGGTGACACTCCCTGTACGGAGAGTTCGGGCACCGGTGACGACGATGTACGGTACGACCTACGCTCTAGTCTAGAGCGTAGGTCGTACACAGACCAAGTTCGCTGGTTCAAATGGTTTTTCTATTAATAGTAATCTATACTAATTACTAATAATAATATAAAGCTGAAGAGTTTGTTTGTTTGTTTGAACGCGCTTTTTGTGTTGGATAGTCCATTTATTGAGGAAGGCTTAAGGCTATAAAACATCATGCTGCGATCAACAGGAGCGAAGCATCAATAAAAAATGTTTTGACAACGGGGGAAAATTATACATCTATTCTATACTAAATTAATCATAATAACAGAAATTGCCGCGGATGAAGTCGCGGGCAACAACTAGTTAAGTATATAAACGGGACTTAGCAAGAACCTTTTTCGTTGCGACCATGATAAACTTTACTGTCTTTAGTTTATTAGTCAACGGAAACAAATAATAAGATTCGTGCTAAGTGCTAAGTTGCCGTGTGGTATCCGGCAGAATAGAATAGGACCACTCCAAGTCTTCCCGTGGATGTCGTAGAAGGCGACTTAGGAAATACAAGCTAAACAAAGCTTATAAACATCCAAGACACCTCTCCAACCCGTCTGGCCAGCGTGGAGAGTGTAGGCCAAGTCCTCTGGCTGCTCTGGCCAAGTATGGCCCTAGTAGTACAGAGAGGGTCGTGCTCCTGTTGTGGAGACTAAAAAGGACCTGATTATGATGATGATTATGAAGTGCTAAGTCCTCATAAAATTCAGAAAACCTGTATGAAATGTTTAATTAAATTGTAGTGGGGATACAATCTTTAATTGAAGTCATCGTAAGGAACCCTCTTGATGCGAGTTCGACTCGCACTTGACTCTTTTTTGTAACAGTTATTCTGCTATTCGGGGTGAAGATGGTTTTAACCATGGCTTTTAAGTCTCATAAACCTAAACACTGATCACCCCGTAGGGTAAAGGACGTGACATTATGTATGTACTCGTATCAATATGTATGATAAATTTAATAAATCAAAGATCATTAAAGCAGTATGCACCTAACCTGACTTTGTTTTATATTTATATTAACAAAAACTTATAAACTGTTTAAAAAAAATATCATCTATGTTAGGGTACATTATCAGTGGTTAACATAATCTATAATTTACGTGGACGAAGTCGCGGGAGGCTAATCTATACATATAATAAAACAGTAAAAATATTTTGTCTGTACATTTTGAATTTTTGACTGAAATGGATAGAGGGACACTTAAAAAGAATAATAGAAAGCAAAAAAAATTTTTTCGAATTTCTTGTCTGTCTGTCTGTCTGTCTGTCTGTATGTATGATCACGATTATCTCCGAAAATACTGAACCGATTTACTTCAAACTTTCACCAATTGCTTTGTTTTAACTCAGCAAAACATCTAAAGTTTGTTTCATCAAAATCGTTTCATTAAAAAAAAAGTTATCGTCATGTGAATGAACTCAAGGCATTAGTTGGCCTGCAAATATACACGCTGATTTTTTTATCGTTTTGGACCCTTAAAGGGGTGACTCAGACCATAAAAATGAACAACTTTTCCTATGGGAACAATGCTGGGAACTCAAAAAAATTCGACATTCCCATACTAACTGGCCGGACGGCGGGACTCTTTTGTACGGAAATGACGTATGTTTTTTTTAGTTCCCAGCATTGGTCCCATAGAAAAAGTTGATCATATTGATGACCTGAGTCACCCCTTTAAGGGTCCAAATTGTTCCCGAGGGATGTACACTGACGGCGGCGGCGTAGCCGCGGGCAAACGGCAAATCAATCGAAACTGCTGCGCCTAGAAATTCGAAATTTGGTACAGGGGTTCTTTTAATGATGTGAGTGAGCGCTAAGAATTTGGTATGGAGGTGTGAGGCCCGAGGAAGAACATAGAGTATGTTTGATTCCGGGAAATTCTACTGTTCCCGAGGGATCGACACTAACGCGGGCGGAGCCGCGGGCAACAGCTAGTAGATAATATATTTTTGACTTGCGGTTGCGCGGCCCTCCTGGATGATTCAGTTAAACAGGACAACCACACAATGACCTTATTGGCCCATTCGAACTCATAGTTTATTAAACCCTGACATCATTTTATTTTACCTATGTTATCAATACTAATAATGAATCTGTTAGGGTTGGTCATGGAGTTATTTACTTTGTTTTCAGAGATATCGTATTTATAAGCTCTATACATGATACTGAAACTAAATTATGGATTTTTAGATATGTTTCTGTATGTATGTATGTTCCTCCATAACTCATAAACGAATTAACTGAATTTTATGAAACTTGGTAGATATACATTTAGGCGTACAGGACACAGGATAGGGTACTTATTTGTTTCTCCTGTCATGATAAGACGTGGCCCCCATACAAACATAACATAAAATGTACGCGAACGAAGGCGCAGGCACTGCTAGTCTGTCTATAAATAAAAAGGTTTGTCACAAAAATATAATAACTCATCATCATCAGGTCCTTTTTAGTCTCCATTACAGGAGCATGACCCTCTCTGTACTACTAGGGCCATACTTGGCCATAGCAAACAGAGGACTTGGCCTACACTCTCCACGCTGGCCAGACGGGTTGGAGAAGTCCCACAGATGTTTATGAGCTTTATTTAGCTTGTATTTCCTAAGTCGTCTTCTACGACACCCACGGGAAGACTTGGAGTGGTCCTATTCTTCTCTACCGGATACCACACGGCTAATATATAATATCAACTATTTCAGACTAATCATTTAACATAGCATGATTTCAGCGCTGACTGTACCGAATTTCCAATCAGGCATGTGGTTATCCTGTTTTTGTTTTAGCAATTCTAATCATTAAACAGGGAAAAACCAGGACAAACTACGATATATAAGTCAAGGTGTCAATCGTATGCCATCAGTTGCCGCGACGTTTGACATAGTCGATTATCAAAATGACTTTACCCAAATCAGTTTTTGTCGCCTTCCTAGGATTGTCATGTAAGCATTTATTTTATGCTATTTTGGGGGTTGCGAATCCCCGTGTCGTTCATGCTCCAGCCGCTGATGGGTATCGTACCTTGTCGGTGTGAGTTTAAATGAAGTAAACTGGTTGTACGGTTGAATGATTTTGTATTCGAAAAACCACAGAAGTTCACAATTAGCACAAAATAGTGAATTACACAAAATCTTAGTCTGAGAGAAAAAACTTGTGTCTTTTTACCATTTCGGCGGGTCTATTGAGAACCCCGATTGATCTCAAATTTTTCAGGAAATCCGGTCGCACTGACAGCCACAAAGTGTTGCCAGAGCGACCGAATTAAATCCACAAAAATAAGTACAAAAATAGGCGCTAGTAGCGCGGAATGGCGCTAGTGTCGCCACACTATTATTAAAAATTTTAAAAATATGAATAGGAATGTAGAAGATGGACCAAAGCAGTGGTAGCCGGTTTTTCGGTGGTTTAACAGACTGGTCTCCAAGTTCTTTAATATTTTTTCTTTAATTTTCTTTTCAAACATCGCGTTGAAAGCATTTGTAGGTCTATCGTAAATCGTATATAGGTATATGAAACTAACCTAAATATCAAAGTATGAATTAATTAAAATTTTACTTTTGCCCCGTCTGATTGAAATCCCATATTGTGTGTATCGTTAACATGATTAAGTAGAAA
The DNA here is from genome assembly GCA_947532085.1 of Elegia similella. Classification (NCBI taxonomy): domain Eukaryota; kingdom Metazoa; phylum Arthropoda; class Insecta; order Lepidoptera; family Pyralidae; genus Elegia; species Elegia similella. The sequence goes on from OX383936.1 coordinate 1,038,151, forward strand.
ATTTATTTTATTTATATTTCTACAAGACTATACATATATCTCTTTTTTTAAGGTGTTCTCGCGGCTACAGCTTCGGAAGATCAGGCTGAAGGTAACCAGCCATCGCCTGTCGATCCTTCGCAACAGTTGGGGCCACAAGGATCAGGAGTGCCTCCTGTTGGCCCGTACCCTGACCCATACCCGTACCTGCCACAAGGACCTTACCCAGGACAATACGTGCCACAACCCGGACCTTACGGACCATATATGCCGCAATCTGGACCTTACGGATGCACCAATGAAGGCTGTGTTCCTTACCCTTATCCTTATGGTCCTGGTCCGTACGTCATAGTTCCCGGGACCAAAACCAAAGATGGAGCTCCAACCAAAAAGGCCGTTGTAGCAACTCACTATGGCAGTGCTCTTAACGGACAATTTTTAAATAATCTTGAATTGGACCTAGGAAAATAATTTTCTTTAAGTAAACCATTTTTGTATTATTGATCATGCATGTAATAATGAATATGATAACGCTTTTATTTTTAAAATTACTTAGAAATACTAAATATATGTTGATGAACGTAATTGAAAAATATTAATAAAGGATTTTCATCAATGGAGTTTTTTTTTAATTTGAGTGACTTTTACCCATTATTAATAGTTATATCTATACATATAATAAAACTGGAGAAGGGATCAATTCTGTACATTGAATAAAAAATACTACTAGGCGACTTCATTTAAGTACTAACATCAGCAAAATATATCATTCTTAAAATGTTTGTCTGTCTGTTGTTCGCTTTTCAAACAAAGAGTACTGGACGGATTTTTGTTATATATCTATTACGGCTGGCTGACTGCCTGACACCGACCCTCCTTGGGTACCATCAGAACTGCAGTGAATACCTGTGAAAATGAAGTTTAAGTATTTGACAGCGCCGAAGCCTGCGCTCGCATGGCATTTAACATGTTTATTACAAGAATTGCCCGGCTCCTACGGTCTGCCCGGAAGTTTTCTCCCAGACCAGCATGGAAGATGTATTTTTATATTATATTAACTTACGTAGTCAGAGGCACTTAATATGATTGAAATATAACCATTTTCCAAGCGAGTAATAATAACCTTTTTTCGGGACCTCAGTCAACAGAGGCGCCAGCACTAAACGGTAGCCCTCATATATGGACGGCCAGATTATTGTAAATGACCCATCGGCTTCACAGAGCTTAATTGTGAAAATAGCCAGTACCGCTCAGACTCTAATGATTCTCCATACATCGATATGTATCCAGGAATTACAAAGTTATGTTATCCGATCCACACTGATCTGACTGCTGGGCGCGCGTCTCGATTCTCATTCGCCCTGAGGAAGACCTCTCAGGGTGAGGTCGAAACATGTCGCCTAGTTGTACGACTACGTACGTACGTAACCCGTTGTTACATATTTTAATAATGTCTAAATCTCACGTTAGTTTTAACTAAAAAAAAACTATAATACTTATTTTTGATGGTATTTAAATAGGGCTCTGTGAGCATGAGCGTGAATCATAATAGTCCTAAGCTTAAGGTCCTTTATGACAATTCTGTTATTTTGAAATATTTACAACAACTGAATCGACAAAAAGACGGTACCTGTAAAAAGAAAACATACGTAACCACTTTTGCCCTAGCTGAAGCAGAGTGACTTCGCGCTTGCTCGGGCAATTATGAATGCTACAGATTTCATTGTTTGTGTATCTATATCTATACTAATATTATAAAGTTGAAGAGTTTGTTTGATTGTTTGCTTATTTGAACGCACTAATCTCAGGAAATATTGGTTCAAATTGGAAAATTCTTTTTGTGTTGGATAGTCCATTTTTTGAGGAAGGTAGGCTATAAAACATCACGCTGCGACCAATAGGAGCGAAGCATCAATAAAAAATGTTTTGAAAACGGGGAAAAATTATTCATCTATACTAATTAATCATAATAACAGAAATTGCCGCGGACGAAGTCGCGGGCAACAGCTAGTACCGGATAAACTCAAAACCGTTTTAAACATTCACCTTTACAAAGCTGCATGAGCGGTGAGTAACTCAGGTTATAATTTATGTGGATGAAGTCGCGAATAACCAACGGGTGGCTGGACGGAAGATAGGTAACAGGGATGACATTCGACAAACGGCTCCCCCTTAAACTAAAAGGTAAAATATATGAAACCATCAAAAGACCTGCCTTACTGTATGCAGCGGAGTGCCCGGCGACGAAAAAGAAAGACCAATTAACAATTCACGTTGAAAAATTGATAAGGCAATGTAGAAAAGTGAGATGCTGAAAATCTGGTAAAGACAATGGCCCATTTAGAGGTAGAAGGACGTAAGGGACGAGGAAAGCAAAGAAAGACGTGAATTGAATGTGTATAGGACAGGAGGGAACGACAATTAATATTGATATGGTTAAGTACAGAAAAAATGGAGAGAGTCGAAATGCAAAGCCGACCCCAAATAGGGATAGGCGAGGAAGAAGAAGAAGAATTCCTATCATACCCCAGCTTAAAAATGCTTCCGATGGGCAGCAGGGTCGGAAGCTCTAGAGGGCCAGAGAAACTGCGCTCGCCAACCCGCCTACCAAGCGTGGTGAGTATGGTAATATCCTCCCATGGGACGAAGTAACCTTGGGAGAGGCCTTTGTCCAGCAGTGGACTTCTTATGGCTGTAATGATGATGAATAGATTACTAGCCTATGTTTCTTTTGTGAACGATTTTTTTGAATAGATTTCGTTGTTTTGAATTTATATGAGTAGACAACCAAACAATACATTTTGTCTCTTCATAATATTAAGTTTTCGAATATATCTATTATGTCCTGGATGATTCAGGTAACGACAGCCACAGGATGACCTTAATTGGCCCATCAGCACTTATATTTATATTTTTAAACGAACTATTTAACAAAAGCTTTGTCAGCTTTTATCAGCACTGACTGTACCGAATTTCCAATATAAAGTGCTCCTATGGTTTTCCTGTTATTGTTTTCGCAATCCTTTTAACAAGACAGGAAAAACAAGGCAAAACTGCGGCATATAAGTGAAGGTGGCGATGGCGACTGGACTTCAGTTGCTCAGAAGGTAAAGGATACAACTGAGTAGCAAGATGGCTCTTCCGAAATCTATTTTCGTCGCCTTCGTTGGTTTATCATGTAAGTAATGTCTATGAGAAAATTAACCGTGGTTTATTATATATTTAGTAAACACTACGCATAGTGCTTACTTAATATAAACCACGTTAATAAATTAAAATTAAGAGTAAAAACATCGGTTGAAAAATTTTTTGACTAGCAGTATTTTTTCGCAGTTTAATATTTTAACAGAACTTTTAACAATTAGGTACTTTTCAAACGCGTAATATTGAAAACGAACTGTTGCCAGCGACTTTGTCCGCGGCCATTTCTGTTATTACGTTTATTTAGTTTTTTATTATTATTGAAAACAATCTTAAAATCGTAAATTCAAATACTCTAGAATTAGAGGAACTAGAGGAATTTTATATTGAGAAACTTTTGGCTGACCATGAAACCAATATAATTTGAGAGAGCTATCTATTCTCTCAAATTATATTGGTTTCACGGTCTACCAACAAGTAAATAAGATCATTAGTATATAATAAGATTAAGAAGACATTTGTCTCTTTTACAGGTTTCCTCGCGGCTTCAGCTGCTGAAGGTCCTACGAACACTGATAGCTCCAACGCTGAAGGTGGACAGACATCCTCTGTCGACCCTTCGCAACAGGTGGGGCCACAGGGATCAGGAGCGCTTCCTGTTGGCCTGTACCCTAGCCCATACCCATACCTGCCACAAGGACCTTACCCAGGACAATACGTGCCACAACCCGGACCCTATGGACCATATATGCCGCAATCTGGACCTTATCCGTATCCGTATCCTTATGGTCCTGGTCCATACGTCATGGTTTCTGAGACCAAAACCATCGATAAAGACGGAGTTCCAACCAAGCAAAATGTGATAACATCTGCACACTACGGCAGTGCCCTGAGCGGCCAATTTTTAAATAATCTCGAATTGGACATAGGAAAATAATTTTCTATGTAAGATATTTTATTAACGTTTATGACTGATACGTAACAGAAAGACTTTTTTGAATCAAAATGACTAAATTACTTTTTTGTACTTGACTTAATTGGATTCGAAGATTTTAAAAATAAAGATTTTAATGGCATTTCTTTGTTTCATTAAACAAAACGTCAGCTGCAGCCAAACTAAGGTCCGACTATGGACATCAGGATTTTAGGGGTCCGTGCAACCGAGAGACAAAACGAAACTCTAACAGGATCACTCCTCCTGTGTCCGTCTGTCCGCCTGTGTCGATTTGCTCCGAATCTATTGGACCGATTAAGATGAGATTTGGCACACTTAAAGCTTTACGTGACTCAAATACTCGTGTAACGTATAACGTAAATTAATAATTTTGGTGTTTGAGGCAGTTTTATTAAAAGTCACGGATTAGAAATAAGAAAAAATATGAGTTTTGCTAACTATACTGATTAACGTGTGAAAGAAAAGGGCTAGTTGTGAGGATCTCGAATATAGTTATACTAAAACAGTTCTTTTATGTTATTTTACAAAATATACTAAAACACTTTATCCCCGAAATTACTGATTCTAAAATTAGCATCCTAAAGAGATTGTTCACGCCATTACGCAAACATATTTGTCAGCAGGGCAGTCACTGACCGGCGTTAGCCCAAATAAACATCAAATCTGCTGCCTACAGACAGATACTGTACGATCACAAATAAAGATAACAAACTTTATACACGCACACATGTTTACATAGTTAGGTTTAAATAGTTTTGTAATGTTGTAATAAAGTCTCTTTTGGATTTGGTCTTTGACGAGTTTCATTGTCTAAGAACTTCCTTGGAGCTATCCTCCCACTACGGCCAAGACACCTTTAGCCGTCAGTATACTGATCAGTCTTGTGAGCCTGCTTGACTGGTAGTGGGAAAATCCACTGTCCGGCGTACATTGCACCTCGTACGCCACCCCTTTGATCCTTCCAACTTTCCGTCTGTTATCTCAGGTCTCATGGTAACAGATTTCCCGCACTATCTATATACTTATATATTTCCGTAGTATATGGTTAGGGTAGGCTAATAGGTAGGCACTAGGGTTGTTGCAAGTAAACCATAGCTTTCCCTACTATTTGATGTTAAGCCATCTAACCAACAATACAGTACTATACATCTACACATACATTACACACCATCGATACTACACACGAACTCTTTATAATTAGTTGGCTTAACAGAGATGTATGGTTTAATTATGGGGGTTAAATTTAAGAAAATTATATTCATCGTACGGAACCCTGCCCACGTGAGTTAACTCGCACTTGGCCAGTTTTTTTAGCTCTCTTGGTATGGTCTCATACAGTGATTTTGATATGTAAAAGCAATGGAGAAACCTGCATGATGTAGATTTTGAGACATACTCCTAATTACGTAAGCGTCAACGTAAAAAATACTTTTAATTTTATGTTGGTCCGGAAAGTTAAGTAGGGTCCCGTTTTTACTTTTTGGATACGGAACCCTAAAAAAGGCATTAACGTGGCCATAATAGTGGACCCCGGGCGCCGACACGTCACGCTGGGGATGTAGCCGGGAAAACACTCACATGAGTGTGTGTTTTCCCGGCTACATAGACTATACTAATAACAAGACTGATACTCATCATCTGGCCGGGCACCAAGTTTCTTATGCTACTACTTTGATAAGATACTTTACTTACTTGTACTTTGATACTATTTTGATAAGATGATGATGACGAGGAGCCCGATGGCCTAGTGGCCGTGAGGATAATTAGCGCTTACGCAGATTAAGCAACCTTGGCCGCATTCCCCACTGGGATGGGTGACCGCAAATTTGCGGGAAATTTCCAATAATTCTCGAGAATTTCTCAATAATTCCCGCACTTGAGAAAAAGAATAAGAAATTCTCAAGAAAAAATCCGACCTTTCTCGTTCGTACCGTTCTCGAAAATTTCGAGCACGGCACAACACTATTCGGAAGTCACATTAAGCCGTTGGTGTCGGCTGTCATCATTGATGGCAGTCATAAAGCTATATCAGTTGCCTTAAGGCAGCTTGAAAACCGACATCTGACACCAGTGTTGGCCACTTACACACACTAAAAACAAAACATAAGATGATAATTTTGAGTCTACGAGTAAAAGATCTTTTTCTCAGAGTTCACACCGAGATTTCTAAACTTATAACATTATCCGCGGTCACGTTTTTATATTGTTAATTATTAAATCAATTGTTTATTGAATACTAGCTGATGCCTGCGACTTCATTCGCGTGGACTATATGACTCCGCAGAAAATGCTCATCAGGCTAAACAACTTTTGTTAAGGCGTCATTTTTAATAGTTTATAGACATTTGCCACTGTCCAAGTCTATCTAATGACGAAAGTCGAGATCAACGTACGAACTGATTCCCCGAGGACAGAGAAGATTGCGATGTGGAGAACAAATAAAATAAACTTTCTAAAATAATGATAAAAATTACCGCCTCAGCTTGATTTTCGGGGTTTCATACCTGTAAAAGAAGAGAAAACTATTAAGCAAAATATCATGTTATTATTTAAATTAAAAGGTAGGTAAAAGGTAATTTATATTTCAGTAAGGTAATCAAAAAGAGATCCACGATACCCAAATAAAAAAAAACCGAACAAGTGCGAGTCGGACTCGCGCACGAAGGGTTCCGTGCCGTTATCTATAAAAACGTCAACAAAATCATGTCTGTTGTATGGGAGCACCCTTAAATATTTATTTTATTATATTTTTTGTATTTGTTGTTATAGCGCCAACAGAAATACATCTTCTGTGAAAATTTCAACTGTCTAAATATCACGGTTAATGAGATACAGCCTGGTTACAGACTGACAGACAGACAGACGATATTAGACAGCGAAGCGATATTAATAGGGTCCCGTTTTTACCTTTTAGGTAGGGATCCGTATAAAAACAACGGGTTGCTCTCCGGGAGCGCCGGCAGAAGTGAAAACTCCGCGCGGTAGAAATAAAGGGGCATATTACTTCCTCTCCTACGCCGCGCCGACGGTCTCAGGTCACGTGTCCGTCTTACAAATTTTCGATCAGGTCACGTATCTTGACGCGCGTTTAACATTTTTAACCGCTATAACTTCTAAAAGAATGTTAAAGTTATCCCGAGTGTTGGCAGTTCAGTGTTGTTTCTATAATACTTTGACAAAACTTGATGTTTGTGATGTAGTCCAGTTCCACTTTTGTATTTTAGCTGCTGAAAATCTAAAACTATGGCTATTCGTATCAACCGTTTGCCACTAAGTGAGACCCAGAAATACTGTACACTACTGAAAACAAAATAAAATAAATAGAACAAAAACTTAAATATAAACTTTAACAATTTTTTGTTTCACAAACCGCAACTCGCGCTTGACTGGTTGCTAGGATTTGTCATCAGCAAAGTTATAGTTATTATCGCGTAGGTAATATAACCTTAATTATTAACAATATGTGACTAATACTAATTCGAACACAAACAATGAAAATGATGTCAGCTTCAATCAGTTCTATGTCCACCAAATCCAAGGATTTCCGTTTAAGGACATTCCATATGTTATTCTGTTTTTGCGGTTTCTTATCATACGAAAAACAAAGTACTCTTTTAATATAAAAGGGAGTCAAATAAACTGCGTCTTAGTCATTTTGTAAGACTCAACATGGTGCTACAGAAACCTGTTGTTATTTTGATCGTCTTAATTGGAGCATCATGTAAGTACACAATTTAAATATACAGTGTTATTATAAAAAAACGGCAAAACCCAGGTTTAAACCTGGTCTACCTTAGTCCGGACTAGCGATGGATCAACCTAGGTTTAGCAAATTAAACTTTGTTTCATTACAAAAAGTGAGCTAAGTCAAGACTAACTTAGACCTGAGACGATCTCTGGATGATCTAACGGAAGCAGGATTCATTCAATCATTCGTTCAGTATGCTACTACTACGTTCTGATCTTCACTAATATTAAAATAAATAACAAAATTTATTGATTAAAACTAGTATAAAACAAAAAATAATAGAATAATTATGGCATGTTTATTTACGTCATAAACGATATATTCAGTGGTAAGAAAAAAAAATCATACTTTATACAAAACGATTTAATATTTTACAAACCTGAAACGGAACGCGTGTGCGCGCGCAACAAATTGAATTTGTTCCAAAGTAACCTCAAAGTTTGTTTACAAATATGATTGTAAAAAATATATTTTTATATAATGATTTAATGAATTAACGGTGGAGTGTGTCGAAAATAATTGCTCTAAAGTTGCTGTGAGATAAAATTTACGCGAACAAAAGTAAAAGTGAATATGGTGTAAAAATTTGTTTATATTTGTACAAACTATTTTTTCCTAATATGAAATTAAGGTTCCTAAAAGTCATTGTTTTGTGGCAGTTGTGAAATATAAATGACGACAAAAGCGTTGAAAATAATCTAATTAAATGTTTTGATATGTTAACTTTAGTCCTTGTTTTATAATAACACTGATTGAGTTTTTGTTATTTACGAGTATATAATACTGGTATTAATATTTATTCTTCTTTAGGGCTCCTCGACGGAAAGTCGGTTCTCGCCGCTTCTAAGCCTGTACCTCAAACAAAGGGTTTACACGCAGTAGAAAATATCTCGCCAGCGTCAAGGTCTAATCCTGTCAAATTAAACAACGCGCCGGAACATGGACAAGGAGGAGTGAATCCCCAACCAACTGGACCAAATGGAGAAGCGAATCCCCAACCTACCGGACCAAACATAACACAACCGGGACTAAACGGACCAAACATGCCACAACCGGGACCAAATGTACCGTACATACCACAACCGGGACCCTACGGACCATATATACCACAACCTCCACCCTACGGTCCTTATATGCCACAACGTGGACCTTACGGCCCATTCATGCCACAACCGGCACCTTATAGACCATATATGCCACAACCGGCACCTTATGGCCCATATATGCCACAACCTGGAACTTATGGCCCATTCATGCCACAAACGGCACCTTATGGACCATATATGCCACAACCGGGACCTTACGGCCCATACATGATGCCACCTCCACCGATGCCGTACCAGAGGCCAAACGGATCTTCTCAAAACGACAAGACCAAGTCCAGTTCAAATGCTATATCAGCGACACACATTCTCAGTTTCTTAAACGGACAGGCCTTGAATAATTTGGATATTGAAATTTGAAAATAATTTACAACATTTTTACTACTTATCCTTTTATTTCAAAATGTATAAAATAATAAAGCTATCAAGAATATTGACGTTTCTTCGTTTCCCTTAAATAAAAACCATTACTTTCAATGTAAACAGGGTTTATTAAAAAAAATATGTTTGGTAATTATACTATTAACGAATTTGTCGGTAAGGCAGTACCGATTGTCAAATGAAAAATGTTTTCACTGAAAATTGTACTTTCATACGAAATCACCGTAACATAAACATAATTGGTTTCAAACGACTTACATAAACGGACTTACAAAACGACTTTATTTTTTTTGTAAGTTATTATACATGCGGTCAATATTTGAATTTAAAATATTAATTTCATTTCTATTGGGACATTGATCTATTTTTCTAAAAATATACCATTTGAAATAATTAGCCCGTCTTATAATATTTTTTTTTCAATTTAGCTTATTATGATAAAGATAAAGCGCATCAAAATTCAACAGGCCGGTAAAAAGTGTATCGGTCGATGACGTCACGCGGAATTTTAACGGGTTATATATCTATCAATTTTAGTTAGATTAAAGAAAAAATAATACATGCCCAGTATTTTTTGAAAGGGCCTATTTCTTGAATACAAATTTAATCTTTTCGATAATCTACCAGACGGACTAACTATTTTGCCCAGTATGTTTTTAGAAAACATGTCCATTATGTTTTCTTCCAACAACGCTGCAATTTTATCATAACTGCCCTACACATCCAGCAACAGAAAAATGTGTGGGAAGCCTTTTACTGTTTAGTCTTTTCTTTCTCGGTGTCACACATGTCACAAAAAAGGTTGGCCAACCTGACGGCCGTGTGCTTGGCCTAAAAAAAATACTAGCCAAAAAGAAAAAAAGGCTGGAATGTATACAAGTAATTTTCAGGAGTTCTTGGTGGGAATTTCGACGGACTGCACGGTTTTTGTTTTGGATTGTTTTGTTAATTGTTTCTAGTGGGCTGTATAATGTGAAATCGGTGTAATTTCGTGTTATAAATGCCTATGTTCATGAACAATGTGTGGAATAACTAAAATAAAGTGTGGTGCGGCTGTAGTGAGATTTACTTTGCGGGCTGGTGGTTGTCCGCCTCGTTGCATCGTCTGTGATCAAGCCAGTGGATTCGTGGGAATTGTAGCCAGGGAGTCCGTAGAATCAACGAAATGAACTACCCCATCATTTTGTTGATTAACAAGACTAAGGAAACAGAATGAATAAATGGCGCCGTTGGCTAACTTGATACTGGCTCAAATAAGCTTTAGAATATGGCTTGTTTCCTAAAAAAATACAATTAGTCCGTCTTATAGATTAGCGAAAAATATTAGATATGTATTGTTTCTTTTTTCTATCAAACATAAATTTATGAAGATATAGCCCGTTAATGTTCCGTGTGACGTCACTATCCGGTACACTTTTTACCCGCCTGTTGCGTCATGAGCCCCCACTCCTGAACTTTAATGTGCTTTATCATCTTTTGTTTGATTGAAAAAAGAAAAAATACGTATCTAATATTTTTCGGTAGTCTACATGACTGACTAATTATTTTAAATGGTATTTTTTTAGGATACAAGCCTATTAAGTTTGATCGCCACATAAAAGAAAATAAAATAAGAATTTTCACTAATTGTAATTTCTCTTCAGTTTTATTTGGCACATGTTTTTCTTGCAGTAGTTAAAAGAAAAGAAGATTATGCACCTCGTAATAAGTAATTTATATTGCACTCGTGCTTACTAGAATAAGCACACGGCGCAATAACAAGTTATTTTCGCTGACGTTTCGAATGGAGTTGTGTTCATCACCAGTCGCAGCTATACTGAGATTCATGTATTTATTCTACTTAATGTTTTAGATTTTTTTCTTTTAAAAGAAATGTATATCTTCCTGGAAATTTTGACAGACAAGTTACGTGTCAGTTGTGTCATGTACTATATAATATATTACTATGAGGTCAGTTTTTGATAGTAATTCTTTCAGAACTATTTCTGCAAACATTAGTAAAGATTTGTCTCTCTTTTTAGGGTTCCGGAGGCAAAGGGCAAAAAACTGAACCCTTATGGATTCGTCATGTCTGTCTGTCAGTCCGTATGTCACAGCCACTTTTTTCCGAAACTATAAGAACTATATTGTTGAAACTTGGTAAGTAGATGTATTCTGTGAACCGCATTTTCACACAAAAATAGAAAAAAAAAACAATAAATTTTGGGGGAACCTCATACTTAGAACTGAAACTACATTTCTTTTAATTAGACCCTACGTGTGGGGTATCTATAGATAGGTCTTCAAAAAATATTGTAGTGTTTTAATAACACTGACAGTTCTAATAACTAGCAGAAAATCCACAAATGCTTTAAATTTAAATATTGCCGCTGGTTTTATATATACATTTTTATTTGGTTTTGCAAATAAATACCATACTATAGAATTTGAAATAAGAAGATAAAGAATATGAAGGTCTGGACCTTACTCCGTGGTCTGGACCTACTGTTTTTAATGATATACGAGGAAGACATAAAAAACAAAAACAATTCTTTTGACATTTTATATGACATAAATTTATTAACAATAAATAAAATATAAAATAATTTAATTCAGACAACTAAGATCCATATAGTAAAACATGTCATTTATAAACACTAAACTAATATAATAAAATAATCTACACTAATATTATAAAGAGAAGAGTTTTGATTGTTTGTTTGTTTGTTTGTTTGAATTGAATAGGCTCCGAAAGTACTGGGCCGATTTGAATAATTCTTTCACCATTAGACTCCTAAATTATCCCTGATGAACATAGGCTATAGAATATTTTCAAAAAAGTTAGGGATCCGTATGAAAACTTCGATAATGTAACCCAAGGTGTGAAAAAAATAGCAAGAAAAATCCTTCTATCGCGTACGCTGCGGATACTATTGACAATAGAGCAAAGTGATGTACTACAGTTTTATAGAGGACATCAATGTTAACAAAAAAGTCCGCGGCAGCATATGGTTAATTATTACAGTTACGTCACAATAACTACTTTTTCATGTTAAAATATACAATCGCAACGCTGATACGAACGAGGCCACATTATTCGTACCTTGGTATGAATCCTTATCAAAATAAATCATTTTGAATTCAAGGCTATATCAGTACCTGTAAATTACTTTTTGAATTATTCAAATCGGACATACCATTCAAAAGTTATCACGTGTGTAATAATTATTAAAATTGAAATTTAAGAAAACTGCGGTATCATAGTTTCCAAACAGATGATTTTGATTGATTGTTTAGTCAAACCATGCTGGTCTGGAAGAAAAGAAAATACCGGCCAAGTGCGAGTCGGACTCGCGCATGAAGGGTTCCGTACTATAAAAAACCGCAAATAATCATGTCTGTTCTATGGGAGCCCCCCTAAATATTAATTTTATTCTATATTTTAGTATTTGTTGTTATAGCGGCAACAAAAATACATCATCTGTAAAAATTTCATCTGTCTAACTATCACGGTTCATGAGATCTCACCAGGCTTGGTGAGAGACAGACAGACAGACTGACAGCGGAGCGATATTTAATTAGGGTTCCGTTTTTACCCTTTGAGTACGGAACCCTAAAAATCAATTGCAATCCCGGATTCAATGATTCTTTTTTAGGATTTTCTTCTAATAACAAAGGATAAGTAGCAATTGCTATTTTGGAGAATCAACACCGCAATTAAGTTTATGACTCAAAATTCTCAATTGCGGTGTTGATGATGGACAAATGGTTTTATCGGCAACAGAGATTTTTTTTCTAACGTATTCTGCCCACTGCTGGGCTACACCTGACCATTTCTTTTCAAATTAATATCATCACACAAACGTTTTCTAAGCCTACCACGTTTCCTGTAATCATCATCAGGAGTCCACTTTCTAATTAAAGTGGCCCATTGGTCCGGAAAAATTCGGCAAAAGACCAGCCCAATCCCATTTCAACTTTACGGCTTTATGCCCCACATCAACGATGCCAGTTTTAGAGTGATCTACTGGTGTTTGGAACTCTATCCAGCCTGATGACACCTAGGATGCTTCACTCTCTCTGGTAAGTCTTGACTTGGGAATTCTGTTCCTCAGTCGATGACCAATTTTCCGTAAGTTAGGATGGGCAATATACACATGGTGATGAGTTTACGATCTGGTGACAATGGAAAGTTTCCCTTCATAAGATCTTTCATGGACCAGTAGCTCCTCCTTATATACCTCTATAAGGCGATTTATTTCTTTTTCCTGCCTATTACTGAAGGAAACTAGCTGGCCCAAATAGATATACTCATCGACATAGTTCATTTCTTACTTTTCTTGATGTTGATCTTAACTTGGGCCTTGAGTCCAATCCCAAGAGTTGCCTTGCTCAGATCTTTGGTAGTTCAGTTTGTTCACACAGCATTTCCTGTAGTTCTGGTGATATAGAAGCAAAAAGGACAATTTCATCTGCGAATTCCAGATTTATAAGTCTTTTCGTGCCTATGAGTTTTGTTGCAACAGATAATAGACGCGAAAAATTTGGCTAATGGTTTCTGTGTAAATGAGTATATCCATCCATCACAACTGTATCCCTAACAGGGTAGGCAGAGGGTAGACACATCAACGAGAGAAGTGATTATGAGAAATTTAGCTTTTCATATTACTTATGTAGGTACCTAAAAATATAATTGAAATTAACCGAAAACATTCATAATTATTATCAATTACATTAACCATTATTATAGGGTGTTATAAATTTTACGTGTTTTATGTGTCTGTAAATGTATCTATTTGTAGGTTGTTGTTATAACTTTGTTTGTTTATCAAAAGCAAACTTGATCGAGTGCGCTAAGCACGGAAATTTGCCAAGCGTGTATTAAAATGATTATATTTATTTTTTGTTAAATCACTATATCTACCCGAGCGAAGCCGGGGCGGGCTGCTAGTATCAAATAAAATTAAGTACAATAATATCAAATAAAAGAAATTACATTAAATTAAATTGAATCGAATTAAATTTTATTAAATTACATCAAATCAAATTAAATGTCAATAATATACATATAAAATACTCATTAAAATAATAATAAAAATAATAATTTAGTACCTTCTCTGCGGCATAGATACTGAGACATGTCTATCAGAGCAATGTCGCAGGTAAGGACAGTCAAGTCGCTCGCCAATCATGTGCAGGATGACATTGGAGCTGGCCCGCACCCTGCGCACCAAGGACGCGCTCCGCTTGCGCATGGTGGTATAGAAGCAGTCTGTGCGCGCACGCGCGAACATGCCCGAGGCGCTACAGAACCGGGGCAGCCCCACTATCACTCTAAACGCGTTATTATACAGGATACGGAGGTCGCTGTAACTTGTCTTAGTGTAGTTAGCCCACAGGCTGCAGGTGTATAGCGATGTGCAATATGCTCTAAACAGCGTTACCTTAACTTCTCATGAGCATCGCGCAAACCTGCGAGCTATCATATTAGTTCTTATTGACAGCGCTCTCCGCTCCCGCTCAATGTCAGCATTGTCCTTCAGGTCGGTGGTTATTAAATGCCCCAGGTATTTAAATTGAGTTACTATCTCGAGAGGCGCACCATTTAGTCTAATCAATGGTACGTTTTGGACATAGTTTGTACCTGCCCCAAAGACCATGCATTGACTTTTCTTAATATTATATATTAATCCATGACCCCGGGCGTATTTCTCGCATATCTGTATCAGCTTCCTTAAACCGCATACTGACGCACTTAGCAGTACGGCCAGGGGTTGGAATACCGGTAAAAATCCATTACCGGTACCTCTATGAAACGACAGTACCGGTAATTGGTTTGGTACCGGTACATTTGGTAACGGTAAAAATCAAGTACCGGTACCTCTATAATACAACGGTACCGGTAATTGGATTGGTACCGGTACCTCAATAAAACGACGGTACCGGTAATTGAAAGAAGTACCTGTACCAAATACCGGTAAACAGTACCGGTACTTAGTACCGGTACTCGTATTGGGAATTATCATTTCGTTAATGTGTGTCGTTGCCGTGTTGTGCATGTGCGGCGTGAGGCGGGGGCCCACAATAGGGCGGCACTTTTACAGTCGAGCGAGTCCCATGCGGTAGACGGCAACAATGCGTAGGTACCGGTAAAATTAACGCAATTTTAATACCGTTAAAATTTGACAGAATAGAGGTACCGGTACTTACCGGTACTTATAATGTGAATTTGGTACCGGTAACAAGTAGCGGTAAAATTACCGTTAACTGTTAACAATATTATTACCGTTAAATACTAGATTACCGGTACCTCATATTACCGTTAAAATTTTAACAGAATAGTAATACCGGTACTTACCGGTACTTATAATGGGAATTTGGTACCGGTAACAAGCCCTGAGTACGGCGTCATCCGCGTAATGGAGATTATGCGGACGACGCCGTAACAATTACTCAACAATTAATCTAATTGAGAATTTTAATTGATAATGTAATAAAATTAATGTATAAAATTTGTATTCTATGTAAAACGAATTCATTCTGATATAGTATGTAATAGTATTGTTTTTTGTAGTAACTTAGCTTTAAGTTTGATTTCATACACAATGTAAATTGTTCTTGAATAAATAAAATAATCCTTACTAATATTATAAATGCGAAAGTGAGTTTGTTTGTTTGTTTGTTTATTTGTTTGTTTGTTTGTTACGCTTTCACGCTGTAACTACTGAACCGATCATCATGAAATTTTGCATACAAGTTCCCTGGAGTACGGAGAAGGACATAGGCTACCTTTTATCCCAGGAAAAAGTAGTAGTATTCCCGAGGGATCGACATTGACGCGGGCGGAGCCGCGGGCGAAAGCTAGTAATATAATAATAATAATTTATTTAGCCAAAATTGTTACAGTAGGTAGTCTCTTGTACCATCTAGTAACAGATCAACTTCGAACTAGACGTCAGTGTGTATCTCGGAGGTAGCCTGCTAGCAGAGTGGTGTAAGAGCTAATAATAATAACATTTGTGTTTACAAAATGGCAGTAAAGTGTTACATCACGACTTAGATTTCCCAAACTAGAACTATCTGAAATTTTGGGAAATCTGTTTTAATATTAAATAATAAAATAAAAATAAATAGACTTATGGCGAGGTACATACATTAATATTAAAATTGCACTATAGGTAGTGGCGAATGAAATACTTTTATAAGCAGAGGTTTATTAGAGATTATTGAATGATTAAAAGGAATTCAAACTTGAGTGCATTGCATGCAATGCGTGTGGAGGTGATTATAACAATAGATTTTCTGTTTCAGAATAATTAAGCTTTTTTAAGTATATTTGGACGCGTCTTTTGCACAGAAATTTCGTGCATGCATAAATATTTATGTCTTTATTTATACGATTATATAGTTTGGGCTTAGTATTTTGAAATGCCGATTAGCCAGTGAAGTTCTGTGTGGTAATATAGGACATACCTTGTAACGAAGATGTTTTCGTCTATGTAAATTTAGGTTAGTTTTAAATACTATAAGAGAATGTTTTCTTATTACCGTCTGAAGCACGAAGAGCTGCCTCACCGTTAGCACTCCGGTGTCGGTATAGAGCTGATTGGTAGGGTACTGATATGGTTTTCGTGTGATAACTTTGAGAATTGCTCTCTGCGCTCTTTCGATTTGCAGCATAGTGGTCTTTGTGGCTGCTCCCCAGACTCCAACACAGTACATCACAATAGACTGGCATAGAGCAAAGTATGTAAGTCTTAATGTCTGAAAATCCGCTACATCTCTGAGATGTCTGAAAACATAAATAAGTTTCCTGATGCGCGATGTTAGAGCTTTTATGTGCGCTTTCCAGTTTAGTGCTCGATCAAGAATGATGCAGAGATATTTGATATTAACGGCTTGAGTGACAACAGTGCAGGTGCAGTTTGAAGTAGGGTGTTGACATGTATGGGCTTTGATTATGAATTCGTTAGCAGCTGGAAGAGATGCAGGTTTCAGTCCGAACAACATGTATTTTGATTTCGACAGATTTATGGTAAGTAGATTGTCTGATAACCATGTCATTACAAAAGAGAAAGCTGATTCTGCATGTGCCTGAACCTCCTTCCACGTCTTACCATGTATAACGAGTGCAATGTCATCCGCGTATGTGAAAATCTTACAGTGAGGAAGGTTTAATTTGCAGAGATCATTTATGTATACTAAAAATAACGTAGGGCCAAGGATGCTTCCCTGTGGGACACCTGTTGTAATGGATTCTTCCTCACTGAGACAATCCTCAATTTTAACCATTTGCACTCGGTTAGACAGATAATCGCGGAAAAGCTCAAGCGCTACCCCTCGAATGCCAACTGATCTCCAATAAGTTTAGGGATAGAAACCGTGTCAAAAAAAAATACATTAGACGTGCAATATATTTATTATGTCTAAAAGTTACGCTTAGTTCAACATTAATTCTTTATTAAAATTGTACTATTTTCCAACTTTAACTTTTACGTTATTGAGAGCTTGCGGGTTAAACCTTCGATCATTGGTTAATGATCAAAGGGTTTAACAAACTAAATAAATGATAAGCACCAACCGCGAAGCCTTCGCTTGGAGAGTCACCTTCTTTAGGATCCTTTCCAGCAGGTTGAATGTAAACGCCGTACAGTCCAGGGTAAGGGCTACCATATGGCCCTTGTTGCACGTATGGGCCCCCGTATGGCCCAGCCTGCTGCATATACGGGCCCCCGTAAGGTCCGGCCGGTTGCATGTAGGGGCCTCCATAAGGTCCAGCTTTTTGCATATAAGGGCCTCCATAAGGTCCAGCTTGTTGCATGTAGGGGCCGCCATATAGTCCAGCTGGTTGCATGTAGAGGCCTCCGTCTGGTCCAGCTTGTTGCGGGTACGGACCTTGGTAGGGGCCAACTGATTGCATATTAGGTCCTCCGAATGGTTGGTAAGGGTTGATCATAACGCGCGGCTTGCCGGTTGTTGTATAATCGGGGCTAGATGATGCGGGGTAGTATTCCACTGAGTGTTGATCGTCATTTCCAGTTTGGGCTGCGAGTACAGCTTTACTTCCAAGGATACCTTTAAGGGAAAAGCATTTAAAGCTATTATGTAAATAACTCAATAAACGAACAAGAAATATTATTTTAGAAAAAACAATGCCAAAGCAACAGTAACTATAACCTTTCATAAAATAAAGCCGACGTAAATCAAACTACTGAACCAATTGTGATAAAATTTAAATGGGACCACCTTGAAAGCATACCGTTTCAAGCATTTTTTAAATAGGTTCATAAATGACAGAATTCTGAGGTAACAAACATTTAATTGGATGATGACTGGTAGAAAATGCTTTTAATGCTAAAGCATTTTCTATTCTGTCCGCCCTTTGCACCATTGTGGTTAATAAATATTTTTAAATAAAAAAAAAAATTCAAAACATACTACCCAATTGATAACCTCCTATTTTTGAAGTCGGTTAAGAATGTATTCAACAAGAACAATTTAAAAATATTAAACATACTTTAAAACTTTAACTCAAAAACTACTAGACCTATTTATAGTTGACAAATATTTTTCGCAATCGGATTTTAAGATTTTGAGTATAACAAATATACAAACATACGCTTATGAAATGTGGTACACATGTTTAGAAGCTGGCATAGGCCAACAAATATGCAAAAACTGTGTTATTTTTACATTACTTACATACGAGTAGATTAATAACTAGATTTTTTTGAAGTCGGTTAAAAGGAAAATAATTAATAGGCCATACAAACTGACAAAATGTTACCTAATTAAAACTTTCACCAGATCATATCACAGCACACATGCTGTCATAAAACAGTAAACCTGAGAATGCAAGTGGGGGAAAAAAAGCTTGGATAATGATAATGTCAGACTGTATGAATTCTGTTTTTGGTCCTGTCTCTGGATGGAAAAATGGAAAATAAATGGGAGAGACGGATTTTACCAGTAGTGGGCAATATATGTTAATTTAAAATAAAAAATACGGCATTCTGCCGTTAAAAATAAGTATAATAACAAGGAGTTGCCCCTATTTTTCGTAATTATCATTGGCTATTTTGAGGTGACCATCTTCTGGGCGGCAAGCAACCACATGCCAATTATTGTCAGTTATCATGATTATGGCAGGTGCCCTACCCTTTGCAATAACCCAGCAAAAGTCCAGACACATTTCAACGTCATTACCCACTAATTTCTCTTTTAAAATGTAATAGTTCTTGCTCCAACCAAGACCTGTTCAAGGACATATCTTACATTGGTATTGCCAAAAACGTGTTCTGAGTGGAAACCGACATTACATCAACTTTTACATCAACTCCAAAAAGTTTTTTACGTGTTGGATCTATATCCCCACGCTTAGGGTTACCATCAGTCCGGATTAGTCCGGACACTTTTAGACTCTAGTCCGGACTTTGTCCGGCCCTTTCATTTGTCCGGATTTATGGAATATGAGTTATAAAACTTTGCAATGCGAGCGTCTGCCTGCCTACCATCTACCATGCTTACCATAGCACTTGACTTAACTAAGTGGTGCCAAAAAGTCCGCACTTTTATCAAAATGTCCGGCTTTTTTCCAGGATTTATCAAATTCCTAAATGGTAACCCTATCCACGCAAGACTCTCATAGGACCGGGGTAACACTTGCGAAATAACAAAAGTACAATAACAAATTTACTTACAGGAGATTCCGATAAAGGCGACGAGAACAAGACTACTTTTCAGGACAACCATGTTGGCTCAACGTTCTGGATACAACTGATTCTCCCAATAGAATCGATCTCCTTATATAAGGGAATAATGCATGATTATCCTGTGTTTAAAACAAAACAGGATAACCACAGCACCGTAACACGTGACATCATATATTTATTTTTAGTAAGGTAATCTTAATACAATTTTAAGTCATCAATTTAGATATTTGCCATACTTAAATATTTATATTTTTAGAAATAAAACGTCTGATGGTCTTTTGGCTTTAGGCTTTTATAGTTACGGATAATGTCTGCACCGTAACACATAAAGACGTAATTACTATTTATGTACCTTAAATAAGAAATCAAACACTCGCACCGTTCTAAAAATTCTTATCCAAATTATATTAGAGGTAAAAGAATAAGGCCAATGGGAACGATGTTTTAACTGATGACCAATAAGGATTTAGGTCAGGAAAAGTTACGCGCGAAGTTATTTTTTTTTAAAATAAATATACACATCTATATGTAATATATATAAATATATCTACATCTATTTGTCTATACAAATCACAAAGCTGAGCTAGCCCCAAAGTAAGTTCGACACTTCTGTTACAGATACTAACTCAACGATTCTATATTTTACTAGCTGTTGCCCGCGGCTCCGCCCGCGTTAGTGTCGATCCCTCGGGAGCAGTAGAATTTCCCGAAATCAAACATACCCTATGTCCTTCCTCGGGCCTCACACCTCCATACCAAATTTCATCCAAATCAGTTCAATGGTTGAAGCGTAAAAAAACGACAAACAGAGTTACTTTTGCATTTATAATATTAGTATTAGTATGGAAGTATGGATATTATTTATACTTCTAAGTCCAGAAATGAGAAAATTTCCATAAAACCTTTACCCTCCCATTTTACCCCTTTAGGGGCGAATTTTGTCACCCACATATATCTTTTTTAATTGTAATCGAGAACATACCTATGTATTTATTTTCATACTTCATAGTCCAGAAATGAGAAAATTTCCAAATTCCAAACAAACTTTACCCACCTTCTGAGGGATTTTTTTCCAGTTGACCTACACAGATCTTTTTCAATTGTAATCGTGAATTTATTTACCTATTTTCATACTTCTAAGTCTAGAAATAAGTAAATTCCTATACAATCTTTACCCCGCTATTTTACCCCTTCAGGGGAAAATATCGTCTATTTTACCTACACAGATATTTTTAATAGTAACCTAGAACTTATATACTTAAATTCATACTTCTAAGTCCAAAAATGAGAAAATTCCATATAAATTTTACCCCATTAGAAGTTAAATTTCTTAAAAAACCTTTCTTAGCGCTCACTCATCATTAAAAGAACCCCTGTACCAAATTTCAAGTTTCTAGGCGCAGCAGTTTCGGTTGGTTTGCCGTTTGCCCGCGGCTACGCCGCCGCCGTTAGTATCCATCCCTTAGGAACAGTTTGGACCCTTAAAGAGGTGACTCAGGTCATCAATATGAACAACTTTTTCTATGGGACCAATGCTGGGAACTCAAAAAAAAAATCGCCATTTTCATAAAAAAGAGTCCCGCCGCCCGGCCAGTTTGTATGGGAATGTCGAATTTTTTTTTGAGTTCCCAGCATGGTTCCCGTAGGAAAAGTTGTTCATTTTAATGGTCTGAGTCACCCCTTTAAGGGTCCAAAACGATAAAAAATTCACCGTGTATATTTGCAGGCAAACTAATGCTTTGAGTTCATTCAAATGACGATAACTTTTTTTTTAATGAACCGATTTTGATGAAACAAACCTTAGATGTTTTGCTGAGTTAAAACAAAGCAATTAGTGAAAGTTTGAAGTAAATCGGTTCAGTATTTTCGGAGATAATTGTGATCATACATACAGACAGACAGACAGACAGACAGACAGAAAAAAAATCGAAAAAAATTTTTTTGCTTTCTATTATTCTTTTTAAGTGTCTCTCTATCCATTTCAGTCAAAATTTCTAAATGTACAGACAAAATATTTTTACTGTTTTATTATATGTATAGATAACAAATACATAATATATAGATAAACATCCATGACCCCAGGCATGAGTAATATGAAAAAGATCATTTTCTATCTTTGCCTGACTGGGAATCGAAACTAGGAACTCGACTGTGGCAGCTTGGCATTGGTGATGACTAGGTCACAGAGGTCGTCGAAATGCTGTCGTGCCCCCGAATACTCAAAAAAAATCTTAACTAATGACAACTCAAATTCTCATGCTGTCCTTGTCTTGCTAGGTAATTGTCTAGACAGTTACAGAACGAGATTTGAGAACGATTTTAGTTAAGTTGCTCTTAAGATGGTTTGAGTATTCGGCCGTAAGACATGAGTCTACTACGTATCGTAGGCAATAGAGAAGGATCGATTTATGACTTTTGATTGGAAAGCGCTTAGTGTAACTCGGCTGAAACGTCTAGAGAACTGTAGTTCGCGTTAATTCCCAATTCTGCATTTAATAATAAAAGCTTAAAAGCAGCTAAAGCTAAAGCAGTCAAAGACATTAAATATAATTGAAATTTAAACATTTTCCAAGCAAGTAATAATAACCTTTTTTCGGGACCTTACTCAGCAGGGGCGCCAGCTAGCACTAAACGGTAGCCCTCATAGGGACGGCCAGATTATTTTAAATGACCCATCGGCTTCACAGAGCTTAATTGTGAAAATAGCCAGTACCGCTCAGACTCTAATGATTCTCCATACATCGATATGTATCCAGGAATTATCCAGGAAGTTATGTTATCCGATCCACACTAATCTGACTGCTGGGCGCGCGTCTCGATTCTCATTCGCCCTGAGGAAGACCTCTCAGGGTGAGGTCGAAACATGTCGCCTACTTCGTACGTGAGTTACCCGTTGTTACATATTTTAATAATGTCTAAATCTCACGTTAGTTTTAATAAAAAAAACTATAAATCTTATTTTTGGGCGGTAATGTATTTAAACAGGCTCTGTGAGCGTGAGCATGAATCATAATAGTCCTAAGCGTAAGATTTTTTTTTTACACAATACACCTTTATGACAATTCTGTTATTTTGAAATATTAACAATAACTGAATCGACAAAAAGACGGTCGACGAATAAGAAATGCGACCTTAAAAAGAACAGCTGGATGCACATACGAAACAACTTTTGCCCTAGCTGAAGCAGACTAACTTCGCGCTTGCTCGGGCAATTATGAATACTACAGATTTCATTGTTTGTTTATCTATATCTATACTAATATTATAAAAGTGAAGAGTTTGTTTGATTGTTTGAACGCACTAATCTCACGAAATACTGGTTCAAATTGGAAAATTCTTTTTGTGTTGGATAGTCCATTTTTTGAGGAAGGTAGGCTATAAAACATCACGCTGCGACCAATAGGAGCAAAGCATCAATAAAAAATGTTTTGAAAACGGGGAAAAATTATTCATCTACGAGTATTCATCTACGAGAATTAATTTAAATACTTCAATTCACATTTTTCATCTAAATTTCACATATTATAATTCAATTACTAGTCCCCTATCAATACAATTAAAAATATCTACATATTCTATGATATAAACTGAGTACCTACACTCACCTGTCGGCTTTACAACTTTCACCTTCAAACACTTTGGAACACAATGGCGCAAGCTCAAATAGACCAAGTAGTGGAAATTCAAAAGTCACTGGAGGATTCCATCGAGCAGCGGATGGCTGAATTCGAGTCCAGATTGAAATCATCAGTGGCAGCTTCCGAGATCACTCTACAAAGGATTCATGAGGACTACACTTTATTTAAGGATTTAGTGATCAAGATGATGAAATTTTGCCAGCATGAAATCCAAAGACTTTTAGAAACTGTTGATTCTCTGGAATGTGGGTCTCGAAGGAAGGTGCTATTGGTTGGTGGTATCGCTGAGAATGATGGAGAACAAGTCATGGATGTTATTGTGGGCCTCTTCCGCAGCAAAATGAATATGGACCTCGGAGATACTGATGTCATCGCATGTCATCGTCTTGGGCACAGAGGTGAGAAGACCAGACCAATTTTAGTGAGGTTTCATTCTCTTCAGCTGCGTAATTCTATATGGCAGAAAAAAGCCATGCTCAAAGGATCACCATATGTTCTTCATGAGTTCTTGACCCGGCCCCGGCAGACCATCTTTGCAAAAGCGCGTCTACATTTTGGTATGAACAAATGTTGGACAATGGATGGCGTGATAAATATTAAGCTTCCGTCAGGCCATAGGGCTAAGGTCACCACTAAATCTGAGCTCCTTGCGCTCACGCAGAAACACCCCTCCAGCCAAGCTGAAGAAACCACAGTGGCGCAGCTGCAACCTCAGCAGGCAAAGTCAGTCCCAGCCACATCAGCAGGCGACAAAAGGACGATGACGAGAAAGCAGGCGCAGGCTGCCTCCAAATCTAAATGACTTTACCCATATCTTAGTTTAGTGTTGCTCGGTAACTTTTTCTAGTGCTTTTCACTGAGGTAGTTCTTACGTTATTTATATTATGAACACCCACAGATTTTTCATTCTAATTTCATTGCTTTTTGTTTAAACACCGCCACTATTTAAATAAATCTTGTTTTGTTTGGTAAATGTCAAACTCAAATGTCATTTTTTTTTATTTTTTTTATAACTACATTGGTTGGCGAGGATTGGCGGCTTGTTCCGAATGTCATTGTGGGTGCGTTCCATTTTCGCACATGAAATGCATGTATATAAGTGTTTTCAATAGTTTTGTAACTTTACATGTCACTCTCTTTTGCCGGCAGGACGTGATGAATTTAAAACTAAATAACTTAATTAATTATTATTTTCTTATAAAGTAGTTTAATCATATATATATTTATATACATTATAATATAAATGCAGCATTATGATATAGATTATAACCAATCCTTTGTTACAGCTTCTGATACGTCTGATAATAGTTTCGAATCGTGTTCATCTCCCGACGCTTCGCCTACCCTTGGTGAAATTGTGCATGACACGTTTACGTCATATAAATGCACAAAGCGTACCAGGTCATTACACACAGCTTCTGGAGGCGTTTTCAAGTGATCTGGTCAGTGTGATCTTGGTGTCGGAGAGTTGGCTAAAACCGAGTCATCCCTCCACCAGTGTTTCTCTCCCAGGTTACGTATAAATACGGAATGATCGGACTCACAAGGGATCAGGGGGTGTTGCTATTTACTTACGAAGTGCTATTCCATATAAATTGTTAGCTCAATCACCTTCGCAGTACTCTGCTTCTGCAGAATATATGTTTTTGGAGATCGTTGTAAATGGCGCCAAAGTTCTGATTGGTGTAGTATACTGCCCGCCGGAGATAAATTATTTCACAGACCTTGAAAACGTCCTTGACTTCGTTTGTTCAGATTACACGCATCAGTTAATAATGGGCGACATAAACACTTGTCTTTTAAAGAACGATAGTCGTGCCTCAAAACTTCTCAACATTATCAAGTCTGTCAATCTTTCGATTCTCCCGTCTGGGCCCACTCATCATACTAGCTTCGGAGACACCTTAATAGACTTGATACTCACATCTTCGGAAAATCTTATAGCCAGCCATGGTCAATATCCCGCTCCTGGTTTCTCCCACCATGACCTTATTTATGCGTCTTATAAATTAAAAACTCCGAAAATTAAGCCCACAATATTAAACGTCCGTAGTTTTGCAAGGATGGACCTCTCTGCATTGCAGGATAACGCCTCTAAAAAAGATTGGTCATCTGTATATAGTGCTTTCTCAGTCGACGATAAACTCTCTTGTTTTAATAAAATTGTATTGTCACTGTATGACACTCATGCACCCGAGCGTAAGATCAAAATAAGACGTCCTCCTGCTCCTTGGATTACTGATGGTATACGTATGGCGATGAGAAAAAGGGATCGTGCTTTTAGAATATTTAAAAGAGATCGTTGTGATGTTAACTGGAATGAATATAAAGTTGCAAGAAATCGGTGTAATCAAATGTGCCGGGAAGCTAAACGCCAATACTTTATTGTAAATATAGAAAATTCTTCACCATCCAATATTTGGAAATTTCTAAATTCTGTTGGCATAGGTAAAGCGCAGAACACAGATAGCAGCATTCCATTTACTCTGAACGAGTTAAATCATCATTTTACTACAGTTCGACAATCAACGACAGCTTGATAACTGACACTATTTCTGAGATTTCTGCCTTACCTCCTCTCGATATAGAATATTTTGACTTCGTACCGGTCACTGAGGACTACATCAAAAAAGTGATAAACTCAATTCATTCTAACGCTGTTGGGTATGATAATATAAGCAGAGTTATGATTATGCATATACTGAACTATGCTTTGCCAACTATCACACATATCGTCAACTCTAGCTTATCTCAACACGTTTTTCCTTCAGTTTGGCGTAATGCCTTTGTGCGTCCGCTGCCTAAAATTTCAATGCCTAAATGCTTGAACGACATACGTCCTATATCTATTTTACCCTTTCTTTCTAAAGTTTTAGAAGCTTCTGTTCATAAACAACTTTCGGACCATATGCACAAACATAACTTATTTGATACATTTCAATCTGGCTTTAGACAGGGTCATAGCACCACCACTGCCTTACTCAAGATAACTGAAGACATCAGGATTGGCATGGAAAACACTTTGGTAACGGTTATTGTTTTAATTGATTTCTCTAATGCCTTTAACACAGTTAATACGGATATTCTTCTCGCTATCTTATCACATTTAAATATATCACCTTCAGTGACTGACTGGTTCTCCTCATATCTTCGCGGGCGCCGACAATGCGTGCGATCCGAACAGTCTAATTCAGATTGGAAGAATGTGACTGCTGGTGTCCCACAAGGCGGTGTACTCTTTCCTATTCTTTTCTCGATTTTTATCAACACACTTTCTCGTCTTCTCAACTGTCCTTACCATTTTTACGCCGATGACTTGCAGCTTTATATACAAGTCGATGTAAACAACATAAACAATGCTGTAGCTTCTCTTAATACCGATCTTCTTAGTATAAATAACTGGTCTAAATCATATGGGGTTGTGGTTAATCCATCGAAGTGCAAAGCTATCATTGTAGGGAGTAGTCGGCAGTTAGCGCTACTTGATACCGATTTAGTTGCACATATATTTTTCAATGGAAATGTTGTACCTTATAATAAATCTGTTAAAGATCTAGGTCTCTTTATTGATGAAAAATTGAATTGGGATACCCACATCGCTGAAGTCAGTCGTAGAGTATTTACTTCCATGCATTAACTAAATCTTCTAAAAAAATTTCTTCCATTCAAAACCAAATTAATGCTGGTTCAATCCCTAATCCTTCCCATTATTGATTATGCTGATGTGTGTTATCTGAATATAACTGAAAATCATCTCAATAAATTAGACCGCCTTCTAAATAACTGTATAAGGTTCATATTTTGTCTACGCAAATATGACCATATATCTTCCTATCGTTCAATGCTTAAATGGCTCACTATCCGACAGCGCAGAAATCTACACATTTTGTGTCAGCTGCATAGTATTCTTTATAACCCATTAGCCCCCAGTTACTTAACCTCTCAATTTCAGCTTCTATGCTCCACTCATGACAGAATTCTGCGCTCTTCAGACACTTTACGTCTAGCTATTCCTCCTCATCGCACTAATTTTCTTGCCAATTCCTTTGCCGTTACGGCTGTACGACTTTGGAACGCCCTCCCCGACAACATTATGAGAACACATACACGTGATCACTTTAAAATGCTTGTAATTAGACATTATCGTGAACAATCCATGCTGCAATAAAATATGTATGTTTATTTAATTATTTATTCTTTATATTTCTATTTATGTATATGTATGTTTATAACATATAAAATATTCAATTATATTTCCTTTGTATTATGTATAATTTTACTATTTAATTGATTTTACCTACATAAATTTTCGTCGAGTTTCTCACTTAAATCTTGCACCCCTTCTATCAGCTTTTCACCACATCCCAAAGGTAAAACTGGTAGACAATGCTTAGCATTAAGTTATTACCTTTTGTACATTAACAATTGATTGTATGTGCAAAGAATTAAATAAATAAAATAAAATATACTAATTAATCATAATAACAGAAATTGCTAGTACCGAATAAACTCCAAACGGTTTTAAACATTCACCTTTACAAAGCTGCATGAGCGGTGAGTAACTAAGGTTATAATTTATGTGGATGAAGTCGCGAATAACCAACGGGTCCAGCCGGACGGAAGATAGGTAACAGGGATGACATTCGACAAACGGCTCCCCCTTAAACTAAAAGGTAAAATATATGAAACCATCAAAAGACCTGCCTTACTGTATGCAGCGGAGTGCCCGGCGACGAAAAAGAAAGACCAACTACGCATTCACGTTGAAAAATTTATAAGGCAATGTAGAAAAGTGAGATGCTGAAAATCTGGTAAAGACAATGGCCCATTTAGAGGTAGAAGGACGTAAGGGACGAGGAAAGCAAAGAAAGACGTGAATTGAATGTGTATAGGACAGGAGGGAACGAGAGTTAATATTGATATGGTTAAGTACAGAAAAAATGGAGAGAGTCGATATGAAAAGCCGACCCCGAATAGGGATAGGCGAGTATGAAGAAGAAGAATTTTCCTATTACCGATATTGTAAACCGCCGTAGATTAAGAGTGTTACCTAGCCTAAGCCTTAGTTAAGTCATTATCGTTGTGGAACCCGAATAAATAAGATGTAATGTTTGTATCAGTTGTTTCACATTTATCACTCCCCACCGCCGAACTCCAAGTAGCAACCCCATAGCACTCACCCTCGGATAGTCCTCAGGCTACCGAGGTCTGGTGCAGCAGCCATAGCCCACCCAGCGGTTCGATTCCGTGGTGTGGCTACGCTGCTACACCAAAACTCACCCTCGCGTCACCCTCGCGGGTGACCGGGGGCATTAATGTTAACGTAGCAACTCCTAGTGCTTCGAACCCACGGAAACGCTACGTCACATTTGTCAAAGAAGGAAAATCATACCCCAGCTTAAAAATGCTTCCGATGGGCAGCAGGGTCGGAAGCACTAGAGGGCCAGAGAAACTGCGCTCGCCAACCCGCCCACCAAGCGTGGTGAGTATGGTAATATCCTCCCATGGGACGACGAAACCTTGGGAGAGGCCTTTGTCCAGCAGTGGACTTCTTATGGCTGTAATGATGATGAATAGATTACTATTATTTTTTAAACTTTCGCGCTTTAAACACATAATTATGTATATAAACGGGACTTAGCACGAACCTTTTTATTATTTGTTTCCGTTGACGTTTCAATGGAGTTACATCCATCGTGGTCGCAACGAGACTGGAGTACTGCGGTGTCATCTTGTGGTGGTGGACGCAGTTTCACTAATCATTTTGATAATTTCACTACCCACTTAAAGTTTTGTTTTTAGACATTAGCCCCGGTACACACTACACTAACAGTGTCCGACTTTTTATTCAACTCCGGACGACGCGGTTTAATTTTGGCAATCACTGGATTCCATGCTGATGATAATTTGTATCCGTCTTCTCTGTTGAAATTTTTAAACTTTTTAATTTCAACAGCTTCCCGTACTATCCTCTTGTAATAGTGCCGGTCAGTGGATAGTATTCTAGGCTGGTGTAATTCAATCCAGTGGTTGCAGTTGGTGTCCATAAGATGCTCAGCAATGGCGGACTTACTGGTCTAGCGATTCCTTACAGCTGCGATATGTTCTTTGACCCTTTCTGCTATGGTCCGCTTAGTCTGTCCTATATAAGAACTCCCGCAGCTGCAATCTATTTTGTAGACACCTGGCGTCTGGTACGGAATAACATCTTTCGGTGAACGTCTTCGATCATTAATACCAACTAGATAACGCATTACCTACAAAATCGTAGCAAAATTCTGTCCGCTCGAACATATAGCTATACATCTACATTGACTTACTAATAAACAGAGACTAAAGTTTTAAAACCATTTTAATATCAAGATATTTCAGACCATATCACCTTACAATAAAGTCGCTTTTTTTAAAACAATTACCTTATGCTTACGATTATTCGTCACGAAGACTAGCAAAGTAATAAATAACACCTGTCACTTAGAAACGGAGAATCATTTTGTCTAAGAACATCCATTGTGATGACAACCTTATTGCACTAATCATAAAGTACTTTTCTCGTTGATTACATTGCGAGTTACGTCGTTTTGTTACGTTTCTGTTTGCTTCTTCAAATGTTTGTGCGGATGTTGGCTAGCTTGGCCAAACATTTCTTGCCGTGGTTGAAAATCGGCAACTTTTATTTAAAATATTTATTATTAGTTAAAAGGTAAAATGTATAAAATAGTTAATTTACCTACCGAAAATAAGATACTCGGGACGAAAAATTCTTTTTTCGGCCATTATTTCGACAAGTTTTTAGTGCACACTGCGGCATCGTGACACTTCGTTACGTTGGCTGTGTTTGGACCGAACTAAATAAAATAGCCCCACACTGCTTGAGTGAGGGGCTATTTGCCGAGCCGTTTTTTATGCGCTGACCCGACATCGTTGGTATTAATGATCGAAGGTGAACGTATATGCCTTGTTACTTTGGAGTACGGAGAGTATACAGCCTTAATGGAGTATTTTCGTAGTGCTGCTCCAACTTTATCCGTAACTCCTTTCACATACGGCAAAAATTCTGGTTGTCTGTCCACCTCAGATTTTCTTAAGCCCCGCTTGCGTCGACTATGTGCTTCCCTTACCTCATAGCCATTCAATTTCAGTACCTTCTGTACATGCTCAGGGTCACAGAGGTCGTGTGCTCGTCGCTTAAGCGTTGACACGACAGATTGAAGATGACGAGGATGATGATGTGAGGTAGCATGTAGATACCTGTCAGTGTGTGTCGGTTTTCTGTAGACAGAGTGAGCCAAGGAGCCATCGGATCTCACCATTAATTTGACGTCCAAGAAAGCTAATGATCTGTCAGTCTCCATTTCATACGTGAACTGTATCTTAGGGTGAATGGAATTTGTAATGTAGGTAGACTTGTTTTGTCACTAGGGTTTTGTCAGCAGTCTCGAATAAACGTTGCCACCGCATATACGTGTCTAATTGCGCCCGCTCATATACAGAATACTGGCGACGAGGACGGTTATAAAATCGCGTGCAAGTTAATAAATTAATTTCTTATAATGTCGATAGGTCGTGTCAGTGAGTTCGACGTGAAATCCGGCCAGTGGTCATCGTATTTTGACCGCCTTGAGATGTACTTTAAAGTTAATAAAGTGGCGGACGATTTAAAGCTACCGACATTGATTGCGTCGATGGGAGGAGAAGCGTACGAGTTGCTGGTGAACTTAGCAAGCCCTAAAAAACCCGCTGAACTCACATTAGGTCAGGTGGATAGCTTAATGCGTCAGCACCTACAACCAACGCCTTCATCGTTGGCCGAAAGGTACCGGTTTCGGCAAAAACGTCAGGGAGCAGGAGAGGACGTGGCGGTGTACGTAGCAGAGTTGAAAAAATTATCACGACACTGTCAATTTGCCGCGCATCTTAATGAGAATCTTCGCGATCAATTTATATGCGGTCTGAAGAGCGATGTCATCAGGCAACGGCTGTTTGCGGAGGATGACGGGATTACTTTTGCACAGGCCGTAAAGTTGGCGAGCTCTCTGGAAGCGGCGGAGCGAGATTCAGCGGTGGTCGACGGCTCAGTGGCAAACGCTTCGGAGAGCAACAAAGAAAGCGCGGTACATGCGCTGACATCTTCATCGTCAAACGCCGGGCGCGGCGGCGTTGGACTGCGCGGGCGCGGGGCTGGCGGCAGTGGCAGGCCATATGGTGCGGCGGCGGCTTGGCCTGCACCGAGACCCCCGTCTAGGGCGGTAAACTGTACAGCTTGCGGTGCTACGAATCATTCGTATGCAGGTTGTCGATATCGGGACTTTACATGCAGCAAGTGTCAACAGACGGGGCACCTACGTAGGGTGTGCCCGGGGAGCAACGGTCAGCCGCAGCGACGTGGGATGTCTTCCTACCATCGCGGAGAGCGGAAACATAGCATCAACTTCGGTGACACCGGCCACGGACCCGGTGAGGAGGAGGAGATGGATGACATGGAGGAAAATTTGAACCTCATCGCACTAAATAATTATCGAGAAGTTTGTCTCCCTGTGTATATAGACAATATTCTTATAAATATGGAGGTGGATACTGGGACGGCGATTTCGTGCATAAGTTATAAGACTTATGAACGTTATTTTAAGAGAATACCTATGGAAAGTGATGATACAGTTTTAAGATTCTACAATGGCACGAAAATAAAACCGTTAGGTATCATAAAACCGAAAGTTCGTTATTTAGCTCAGGAAAAACATTTAGAATTGTTTATTATAGAAAACGGAACTACCTCCTTAATTGGCCGACAGTGGTTAGCGGAGTTAGAAATAGATATTCCAAGATTTGTGAATAAGAACAGCTGTAATATAAATTATGTACATTATAATGAAGAGATAAAAATAATTCTCGACAGATATAAGGAGCTATTCAGCGGCGGGCTGGGGCGGTACACGGGCGGTAAGGCGACCCTGCGGGTGCGGGAGGGGGCGGTGCCCGTGTTCCACCGCGCGCGGCCGGTGCCGTACGCCCAGCGCGAGCGCATCGACGCAGAGCTGGACGCAATGCTGCGCACCGGCGTCATCGAGCCCGTCGACTGTTCGGACTGGGCCTCACCGTTGGTGCCGGTGACAAAAGCGGACGGGACGTTACGTATTTGTGCGGATTACAAGGCAACTCTTAATCCAGTTTTACTGATCGATCGTTATCCACTTCCTAAAATTGAGGATGTGCTTGTAGGTCTGTCTGGAGCACAATTCTTTAGTAAAATTGATCTTTCGCAAGCGTACAACCAGGTAGAACTTGACGAATCGAAGGTATACACGGTTATAAATACACACCGTGGGTTATTCCGGTATAATCGATTAGTTTTTGGTCTAGCCTCGAGTGTAGGTATTTTCCAGCGCATAATGACGCAATTGTTACAAAACATCCCTAACGTTCAGGTATTCTTAGATGATGTCATTGTGGCTGGGAAGACTAAGGCTGAACACTTACGAGCTCTGGAGCAGGTGTTCCAGAGGTTGACAGCGAGTGGGTTAAAACTTAAAAAGCAGAAATGTGTTTTCTTAGTGAACGAAGTAACCTATTTAGGTTACATAATTTCTAGGGACGGTGTCAAAGCAGACAAGTCGAAGTTAGAAGCAATTAGTAAAATACAGGCCCCTAGGAACGTAAGCGAGTTAAGGTCCTTTATAGGAATGGTTAATTTTTATTCCAAATTCATACGAAATTTTAGTTCACTTCTAGTACCGTTGAACGAATTATTGCGAAAAGATGTTGAATGGATCTGGGACTGTCAACGTGAACGCGCCTTTGCGGAAATAAAACAGGTTTTGATGGGAGCTGAGGTGTTAGCTCATTACGATCCGTCGAAGCCATTGTTTGTTACTTGTGATGCAAGTCCACGCGGGGTAGGAGGGGTGCTGTCACAGCCGGGACCGCGCGGGGAGCGGCCGGTAGCTTATGTATCGCGCTCACTCACCGCGGCGGAAAGTAACTATTCACAGATTCACCGCGAGGCGCTTGCAATTATATTCAGTTTGCGTAAATTCCACCAATACGTTTACGGGCGCCGATTTACTTTACGCACAGACCATAAACCATTAGTATCGATTTTAGGACCTTACACTGACATTCCTACAATGACGGCTAGTAGGATGGTGAGGTGGGCTGTGATATTATCTGCCTATAATTATGACATTGAGTACATACGTACGGATGAAAATTGTGCAGATGGACTTTCGCGCTTGCCTGTGTTCGATAGCGTGCAAAGCAGAACAGAAGAGTCTATTCCTGAACAAACGTATCTACATTTCGCTCAGGACTGCTTCTTGTTAAATTACAATAATATTAGAATACAAACTGCGAAGGATCCGACGTTATGTAGGGTATTAAGTTACATAAGAGATGGCTGGCCTGTTAAGTGTGACATTCAAAATCTGCAACCATATTTTAATAGGAAAACTGAGTTGTACGAGGAACTGGGTTGTGTTATGTGGGGCCACCGTGTGGTGGTACCGGCGGGTTGCCAAGAACGAGTGTTAAAAACCATACACGAGCCACACATGGGTATCGTAAAATCGAAAGCTTTAGCTCGTAGCCACGTGTGGTGGGCAGGCATCGACGAGGCGGTGGAGCGTGAGTGTCGCGCATGCCAGGTGTGCGCCGCCCAGTCGGACGCGCCGCCAAGGGTCTCGCCGCGGCCCTGGCCGTGGCCCGGAAAGCCCTGGTCTCGGCTCCATTTGGACTTTTTGGGGCCAATAGCCGGGAAGACATATTTGGTGGTAATCGATGCGATGTCAAAGTGGGTAGAAGTTTTCTTAGTACCAAGTACGTCTGCAACCCATACTATAGCTAAACTTAGGGAGCTTTGGAGTAGGTGGGGGATCCCTAGGCAGGTCGTTTCTGACAATGGACCCCCCTTTACCAGTAGTGAATTTGCGGATTTTCTGCAGAGCGACGGAATTGAACACATATTCACTCCGCCTTACCATCCGTCGTCTAACGGGGCCGCAGAAAACGCTGTTAAGTTTTTAAAGAGAGTCATTAAAAAGGCTCATCTAGAGAAAACGAACGTGGAGAGGACGCTTAATACGTTTTTAATTTATTACAGGAATACCGAACACTGCACAACGGGGGCTAGTCCGGCTTATTTAATGACAGGGCGACATTTGCGGACTAAACTTGATGCATTGAAGCCAGATAGAGAGAGTAGGGTACGTCTTGCTCAGCAGCGACAAGTTGATAATTCAGGGGGGGTCGATAGGACTTTAAAAGTAGGGGACGAAGTGTGGTACCGCCAATATCTGAAGGATGAGAAGTGGCTGCCTGGGGCTATAGTAGATTGTAAAGGTCCAAGCGATTTCATGGTTAGAGAAAATGATAGTAAGATAGCACATAGACATATCGATCAGTTAAAACGTAGGACAAGAAGTTCGCTTGTAGTTCCCACAGGTAGTGCCGGGCCGCCCGTTTCTTCAGCGTCAGTTAAGATCACACCCGAGGCCCAGTCGGGGCAAGGGGAGGGCTCGACGACGCCGCCGCCACGAGCTGATGTTTCATCTTCGCCGGTTCATAAAGAGGAAAGTGCGGATGAAATCTCCGAAAAGTTTGCCACGCCTCTTACCGCTCCTGTACCGCCCCGGACTCGCCCTATACGAAAATGTAGATTAGAAAAGGTTACTTATAAGTAGTATTAAGTCGTACATATCTCTGTAATAAATATATATTAGTTAGTAAGTTGTGCCTCACGAACTTTGGTGATCCTTACATTAAAGTGTGATTGTTACTAAGTTTTGGACTTTCTAAAAGTCTTATAATTTAATTAAGTGTGGAGGGATGTAATGTAGGTAGACTTGTTTTGTCACTAGGGTTTTGTCAGCAGTCTCGAATAAACGTTGCCACCGCATATACGTGTCTAATTGCGCCCGCCCATATACAGAATAGAATTCAGATGAGTTACATATTGCTCCACTTCATGTGTACCACCCTTTATAATGCAGAAGATGTCATCAACGTACCTTATCCAACAACGTATAATCTGTGGTCCGGTGGTAAGGGCTTTCTGCTCCATATGTTCCATACAAATATTGGCAACCACTGGGGCCACTGGACTTCCCAAATAATAAAAAGGTTCGTGCTAAGTCCCGTTTATATACATAATTATGAATAGCTTACTAGCCTATGTTTCTTTTTTGAACGATTTTTTTGAATCGATTTTGTTGTTTTGAATTTATATGAGTAGACAACCAAACAATAATTTTTTTTTCTTCATAATATTACGTTTTCGAATATATCTATTATGTCCTGGATGATTCAGGTAACGACGGCCACAGGATGACCTTAATTGGCCTATCAGTACTTATATTTATATTCTTAAACGAACTATTTAACAAAAGCTTTGTCAGCTTTTATCAGCACTGACTGTACCGAATTGTCAATATAAAGTGCTCCTGTGGTTTTCCTGTTATTGTTTTCGCAATCCTTATAACAAGACAGAAAAAACAAGGAAAAACTGCGGCATATAAGTGAAGGTGGCGATGGCGACTGGACTTCAGTTGCTCAGAAGGTAAAGGATTCAACTGAGTAGCAAGATGGCTCTTCCGAAATCTATTTTCGTCGCCTTCGTTGGTTTATCATGTAAGTAATGTCTATGAGAAAACGAAAAATGGTTTATTATATATTTAGTAAACACTACGCATAGTGCTTACTTAATATAAACCACGTTAATAAATTAAAAATTAAGAGCAGAAACATCGATTGAAAAACATTTAGAGTAGCAGTATTTTTTCACAGTTTAGTATTTTAACCGACTTCGTCCGCGGCAATTTCAGTTAATATGATTAATAATTTTTTTTATTAGTATTGAAAATAATCTTGAAATCTTAAATTCAAATACGCTAGAATTAGAGGAACTAGAGGAATTTTATATTGAGAAACTTTTGGCTGACCATGAAACCAATATAATTTGACAGAGCTATCTATTCTCTCAAATTATATTGGTTTCACGGTCTACCAACAAGTAAATAAGATCATTAGTATATAATAAGATTAATAAGACATTTGTCTCTTTTACAGGTTTCCTCGCGGCTTCAGCTGCTGAAGGTCCTACGAACACTGTTAGCTCCAACGCTGAAGGTAAACAGACATCCTCTGTCGACCCTTCGCAACAGGTGGGGCCACAAGGATCAGGAGCGCCTCCTGTTGGCGTGTACCCTAGCCCATACCCATACCTGCCACAAGGACCTTACCCAGGACAATATGTGCCACAACCCGGACCTTATGGACCATATATGCCATATATATATATGCCGCAATCTGGACCTTATCCGTATCCGTATCCTTATGGTCCTGGTCCATACGTCATGGTTTCTGAGACCAAAACCATCGATAAAGACGGAGTTCCAACCAAGCAAAATGTAATAACATCTGCACACTACGGCAGTGCCCTGAGCGGCCAATTATTAAATAATGTCGCTTTGAACATAGGAAAATAATTTTCTATGTAAGATATTTTATTAACGTTTATGACTAATATGTAACAGAAAGGCTTTTTTAAATCAAAATGACTAAATTACATTTTTGTACTTGACTTAATTGGATTCGAAGATTTTTAAAATAAAGATTTTAATGGCATTTCTTTGTTTCATTAAACAAAACGTCAGCTGCAGCCAAACTAAGGTCCGACTATGGGCATCAGGATTTAAGGGGTCCGTGCAACCGAGAGACAAAACGAAACTCTAACAGGATCACTCCTCCTGTGTCCGTCTGTCCGCCTGTGCCGATTTGCTCCGAATCTATTGAACCGATTAAGATGAGATTTGGCACACTTAAAGCGTTACGTGACTCGAATACTATCGTGTAACGTAAATTAATAATTTTAGTGTTTGAGGCAGTTTTGAAGGTCAAGGATTAGAAATAAAAAGATTATGAGTTTTGCTAATTATACTGATTAACGTGTCAAAGAAAAGGGCTAGTTGTGAGTATCTCGAATATATTTATAGTAAAACAGTTCTTTTACAAAATATATTAAAATACTTTATCCCCGAAATTACTGATTCTAAAATTAGCAATAAAAAGGAATCCTAAAGAGATGTATGGTTTAATAATGGGGGTTAAATTTAAGAAAATTATATTCATCGTACGGAACCTTGCCCACGTGAGTTAACTCGCACTTGGCCGGTTTTTTTAGCTCTCTTGGTATGGTCTCATACAGTGATTCTGATATGTAAAAGCAATGGAGAAACCTGCATGATGTAGATTTTGAGACATACTCCTAATTACGTAAGCGTCAACGTAAAAAAACACTTTTAATTTTATGTTGGTCCGGAAAGTTAAGTAGGGTCCCGTTTTTACTTTTTGGATACGGAACCCTAAAAAAGGCATTAACGTGGCCATAATAGTGGACCCCGGGCGCCGACACGTCACGCTGGGGATGTAGCCGGGAAAACACTCACATGAGTGTGTGTTTTCCCGGCTACATAGACTATACTAATAACAAGACTGATACTCATCATCTGGCCGGGCACCAAGTTTCTTATGCTACTACTTTGATAAGATACTTTACTTACTTGTACTTTGATACTATTTTGATAAGATGATGATGACGAGGAGCCCGATGGCCTAGTGGCCGTGAGGATAATTAGCGCTTACGCAGATTAAGCAACCTTGGCCGCATTCCCCACTGGGATGGGTGACCGCAAATTTGCGGGAAAATTCCAATAATTCTCGAGAATTTCTCAATAATTCCCGCACTTGAGAGAAAGAATAAGAAATTCTCAAGAAAAAATCCGACCTTTCTCGTTCGTACCGTTCTCGAAAATTTCGAGCACGGCACAACACTATTCGGAAGGCACATTAAGCCGTTGGTGTCGGCTGTCATCATTGATGGCAGTCATAAAGCTATATCAGATGCCTTATGGCAGCTTGAAAACCGACATCTGACACCAGTGTTGGCCACTTACACACACTAAAAACAAAACATAAGATGATAATTTTGAGTCTACGAGTAAAAAGATCTTTTTCTCAGAGTTCACACCGAGATTTCTAAACTTATAACATTATCCGCGGTCAGGTTTTTATATTGTTAATTATTAAATCAATTGTTTATTGAATACTAGCTGATGCCTGCGACTTCATTCGCGTGGACTATATGACTCCGCAGAAAATGCTCATCAGGCTAAACAACTTTTGTTAAGGCGTCATCTATACATATAATAAAATAGTAAAATTATTTTGTCTGTACATTTCGAATTTTTGACTGAAATGGATAGAGGGACACTTAAAAAGAATAATAGAAAGCAAAAAAATTTTTTTGGAATTTCTTGTCTGTCTGTCTGTCTGTCTGTCTGTCTGTCTGTATGTATGATCACGATTATCTCCGAAAATACTGAACCGATTTACTTCAAACTTTCACCAATTGCTTTGTTTTAACTCAGTTTACCATTTAAAGTTTGTTTCATCAAAATCGGTTCATTAAAAAAAAAGTTATCGTCATTTGAATGAACTCAAGGCATGAGTTTGCCTGCAAACATATAGCAAAAATAAAATAAAATAATAAGTGACATAAGAAAATTAAAATCCAAAGTCAATTCATCATCATTATACAACAGCATTATACCTATCTATACTATCCATAGTAATCCATACTAAAAAAAAGGAGAAGCTGACTGACTGACTGACATATCAACGCAGGGCCTAAACTATAAGGGTTAGGAACTTGAAATTTTGCACAGGGGTTCCTTTTATAACGTAGGGGAACACTAAGAAAGGATTTTTGGAAATTCATCTCCTTAGGGGGAAAAACGGGTTGCAAAATTAGTATGAAACTTTGTTGTTTTTGAAGTTATTCGAATGAAATTTAGCATGAAGGTTCTTTACTGAAAGGTATGAAACACGAGTAAAATATTTTTCTCAAAAATCATCCCTTAAGGGCCCGTACTACCTCACACTGCTTTGCATGATTGACTGTTAGCATGATCAATAATCAATAATAATTATCAATAATCAATATGACTATACGACGAATGACTAGCTCCGTGGCGCAGCGGTCAACACGCCTGCCTGCGACACGGAGTGACCGGGTTCGATCCCCGGCCAGGTCAAGATGGAAAATGATCTTTTCAGATTGGCCTGGGTCTTGGATGTGTATCTATATATGTATTTGTTATAAAATATAGTATCGTTGAGTTAGTATCCCATAACACAAGTCTTGAACTTACTTTGGGGCTAGCTCAATCTGTGTGATTTGTCCGTATATATTTATTATTATTTATAATAAAAATGATCAATAATAATTAAATACTCAAGTTGAAATAAAAATGCAGCAAAGTTCAGGACTAACTCTGGTAACTATATGACTCAAAAACACGATTGCGTTAAATTTTCTCGATAGAAAAAAATTGAAAAAGATCTGTTTAGGTGAACCAGACAACATTCTCCCTTGGAGGGGTAAATAGGGGGTAAAGTTTGTATGGAATTTTTCCATTTCTAGACTTAGAGGTATGAAAATAAGTATATATGTTTACATTACAATTAAAAAGATCTGTGTAGTTAAAATGGTCGAAATTTCCCCTTGAAGGGGTAGAATAGGTGGGGTAAAGTTTGTATGGTTTTTTTTTCTTCTTAGAAATATGAAAATAAGAAGTTCTCCATTACAATAAAAAAATATCTGTGTAGGTGAAATGGGCAAAATCCCCTCCTTAAGGGCTAAAGATCTATGCAGGTGAAATGTATTAAATTCCCCCTTAAGGGGAAAAAGCAAAGGGGCAGGGGTTTGTATGAAATTTGTATCATTTCTATTGTTCCCAAGGGAACGACATTAACGCGGGCGGAGCCGCGGGCAACAGCTAGTTTTTAATAGTTTATAGACATTTGCCACTGTCCAAGTCTATCTAATGACGAAAGTCGAGATCAACGTACGAACTGATTCCCCGAGGACAGAGAAGATTGCGATGTGGAGAACAAATAAAATAAACTTTCTAAAATAATGATAAAAATTACCGCCTCAGCTTGATTTTCGGGGTTTCATACCTGTAAAAGAAGAGAAAACTATTAAGCAAAATATCATGTTATTATTTAAATTAAAAGGTAGGTAAAAGGTAATTTATATTTCAATAAGGTAATCAAAAAGAGATCCACGATACCCAAATAAAAAAAACCGAACAAGTGCGAGTCGGACTCGCGCACGAAGGGTTCCGTACCGTTATCTATAAAAACGGCAAAAATATCATGTCTGTTGTATGGGAGCACCCTTAAATATTTATTTTATTATATTTTTTGTATTTGTTGTTATAGCGCCAACAGAAATACATCTTCTGTGAAAATTTCACCTGTCTAAATATCACGGTTCATGAGATACATCCTGGTGACAGACGGACAGACAGACAGACAGCGAAGCGATATTAATAGGGTCCCGTTTTTACCTTTTAGGTACGGATCCGTATAAAAACAACGGGTTGCTCTCCGGGAGCGCCGGCAGAAGTGAAAACTCCGCGCGGTAGAAATAAAGGGGCATATTACTTCCTCTCCTACGCCGCGCCGGCGGTCTCAGGTCCGTCTTACAAATTTTCGATCAGGTCACGTATCTTGACGCGCGTTTAACATTTTTTACCGCTATAACTTCTAAAAGAATGTTAAAGTTATCCCGAGTGTTGGCAGTTCAGTGTTGTTTCTATAATACTTTGACAAAACTTGATGTTTGTGATGTGGTGTAGTTCCACTTTTGTATTTTAGCTGCTGAAAAACTAAAACTATGCTATTCGTATCAACCGTTTGCCACTTAGTGAGACCCAGAAATACTGTACACTACTGAAACCAAAATAAAATAAATAGAACCAAAACTTAAATATAAACTTTTACAATTTTTTGTTTCACAAACCGCAACTCGCGCTTGACTGGTTGCTAGGATTTGTCATCAGCAAAGTTATAGTTATTATCGCGTAGGTAATATAACCTTAATTATTAACAATATGTGACTAATACTAATTCGAACACAAACAATGAAAATAATGTCAGCTTCAATCAGTTCTATGTCCAAATCCAAGGATTTCAATTTAAGGACATTCCATATGTTATTCTGTTTTTGTGGTTTCTTATCATACGTAAAACAAAGTACTCTTTAAATATAAAAGGGAGTCAAATAGGCCGCGTCTTAGTCATTTTGCAAGACTCAACATGGTGCTACAGAAACCTGTTGTTATTTTGATCGTCTTAATTGGAGCATCATGTAAGTACACAATTTAAATATACAGTGTTATTATAAAAAAACGGCAAAACCCAGGTTTAAACCTGGTCTACCTTAGTCCGGACTAGCGATGGATCAATCTAGGTTTAGCAAATTAAACTTTGTTTCATTACAAAAAGTGAACTAAGTCAAGACTAACTTAGACCTGAGACGATCTCTGGATGATCTAACGGAAGCAGGATTCATTCAATCATTCGTTCAGTATGCTACTACTACGTTCCGATCTTCACTAATATTAAAATAAATAATAAAATTTATTGATTGAAACTAGTATAAAACAAAAAATAATAGAATAAATATGGAGAAACATGTTTATTTACGTCATAAACGATATATTCAGTGGTAAGAAAAAAAAAATCATACTTTATACAAAACGATTTAATATTTTACAAACCTGAAACGGAACGCGTGTGCGCGCGCAACAAATTGAATTTGTTCCAAAGTAACCTCAAAGTTTGTTTACAAATATGATTGTAAAAAATATATTTTTATATAATGATTTAATGAATTAACGGTGGAGTGTGTCGAAAGTAATTGTTTTAAAGTTGCTGTGAGATAAAATTTACGTGAACAAAAGTAAAATTGAATATGGTGTAAAAATTTGTTTATATTTGTACAAACTACTTTTTCCTAATATGAAATTAAGGTTCCTAAAAGTCATTGTTTTGTGGCAGTTGTGAAATATAAATGACGACAAAAGCGTTGAAAATAATCTAATTAAATGTTTTGATATGTTAACTTTAGTCCTTGTTTTATAATAACACTGATTGAGTTTTTGTTATTTACGAGTATATAATACTGGTATTAATATTTATTCTCTCTTTAGGGCTCCTCGACGGAAAGTCGGTTCTCGCCGCTTCTAAGCCTGTACCTCAAACAAAGGGTTTACACGCAGTAGAAAATATCTCGCCAGCGTCAAGGTCTAATCCTGTCAAATTAAACAACGCGCCGGAACATGGACAAGGAGGAGTGAATCCCCAACCAACTGGACCAAATGGAGAAGCGAATCCCCAACCTACCGGACCAAACATAACACAACCGGGACTAAACGGACCAAACATGCCACAACCGGGACCAAATGTACCGTACATACCACAACCGGGACCCTACGGACCATATATACCACAACCTCCACCCTACGGTCCTTATATGCCACAACCTGGACCTTACGGCCCATTCATGCCACAACCGGCACCTTATAGACCATATATGCCACAACCGGCACCTTATGGCCCATATATGCCACAACCTGGAACTTATGGCCCATTCATGCCACAAACGGCACCTTATGGACCATATATGCCACAACCGGGACCTTACGGCCCATACATGATGCCACCTCCACCGATGCCGTA
This sequence comes from Elegia similella, assembly GCA_947532085.1. Lineage (NCBI taxonomy): Eukaryota > Metazoa > Arthropoda > Insecta > Lepidoptera > Pyralidae > Elegia > Elegia similella. The sequence continues at coordinate 1,081,368 of OX383936.1, forward strand.
CCAGAGGCCAAACGGATCTTCTCAAAACGAAAAGACCAAGTCCAGTTCAAATGCTATATCAGCGACACACATTCTCAGTTTCTTAAACGGACAGGCATTGAATAATTTGGATATTGAATTTGGAAAATAATTTACATAATTTTTACTACTTATCCTTTTATTTCAAAATGTATAAAACTACTTTTTTGACTAGCTCCGTGGCGCAGCGGTCAACACGCCTGCCTGCGACACGGAGTGACCGGGTTCGATCCCCGGCCAGGTCAAGATGGAAAATGATCTTTTTCAGATTGGCCTGGGTCTTGGATGTGTATCTATATATGTATTTGTTATAAAATATAGTATCGTTGAGTTAGTATCCCATAGCACAAGTCTCGAACTTACCTTGGGGCTAGCTCAATCTGTGTGATTTGTCCGTATATATTTATTTATTTATTTATAAAATAATAAAGCTATCAAGAATATTGTCGTTTCTTTCGTTTCCCTTAAATCAAAACCGTTACTTTCAATATAAACAGGGTATTAAAGAAAATTATGTTTGGTAATTATACTACTTAACGAATTTGTCGGTAAGGCAGTACCTACCGAATGTCAAATGAACAAATAACCACCGCAAATTAAACTTTCATACGGAATCACAGTAACATATATTCAATTACCAAACATAATTGTTTTCAAACGACTAACTTTTAATGTATGTGTAAATTTTTTTGGAAGTTATTATACTTCATCCATATTAATATTCAGGAGTTCTTGGTAGAAATTTCGGCGGACTGCACGGTTTTTGATTTGGATTGTTTTGCAAATTGTTTCTAGTGGACTTTATAATGTAAAGTCGGTTTAATTTGGTGGTATAAATGCCTATGTTCATGAACAATGTGTGGAATAGCATAACTAAAATAAAGTGTCATGGTGCGGCTGTAGTTACATTTACTTTGTGGTTGTCCGCCGTTGCGTCGTCTGTAATCAGGTATCTGTGTGGAGGTGTCTGAATCAGTCTGGATTCATGGGAGTTGTAGCCAGGGACTCCGTAGAATTAACGAAATGGACTACACCATCATTTCGTTGATTAAGAAGACTAAGAAAAAATAATGAAACAATGACGCCAATGGCTAACTTGACACTGGCTCAAATAAGCTTCAGAATGAAGTTTGAACGCCACATGATTGTAATTTCTCTTCTGTTTTATTTTTCTTGTAGTAGTTAAAAGAAAAGCAGATTATGCACCTCGCATTAAGTAATTTATATTGCACTCGTGCTTACTAGAATAAGCACTAGGTGCAATAATAAATTAATTACCGCTCGATGCAACAACGTACTGTTACATTATCATCATCATCATCATCATCAGGTCCTTTTTAGTCTCCACTACAGGAGCACGACCCTCTCTGTACTACTAGAGCCATACTTGGCCAGTGCAGCCAGAGGACTTGGCCTACACTCTCGAACCCGTCTTTTACATTATAAACTTAAAAAATTTACTATAATTTCATTGGTTGTCGCTGAAAATACTCTTTTAACTTTGCATCATTATAAAGTAACGCTATGTCCACATGCATTAGACTAGAGGATTTTTGCGATATTTTGTAAGAAGTGACAATAAAGAAATTTCATGATACTTATTTTATTCTAATATAAGTGGGAAAAGTGACGTATATCTTAAGGAAGTCACAAAATTTTCTTAGTCTAAATATCTCTTAGATCACAAGCTTCATTTTTTTTTTCCGCTATAATGTATATAATAATTGATGATCACAGTTTCCTGTGATCATCAATTATTATATTCTTTTACTTTCCAATGTGAGCCTTTATATTATTGGCAAATTGAGGGTTCGCTAAACTTAAAATATGAGACGCTGACACCTCAGAAGTTTCTCTTGGAGATTCTCCGGGACTCATTCCATTTCCGTTTGATAGTGGTATATAAGGACCAGAATATGGGTCATAGGGTCCAAGTTGATACATTGTCTCATGGCGTCCAGCAGGTTGCAAGTAGGGATTGTATGGCACAGGAATTGAAGATGGGGCGGCGCGTACTTCGCTACCAACATGGAACCCTTTGAAAATAAAGAAATAACATGTTAACACTTTGACGGACACTGAACGAGATACAATACAAGTTTTATTGTTATGTATGCTATAGCAGTGAGTTAACAACCAAGGCCATCCGATCAGGCTCAATATAGTTGAATTGAAAAGATTAAAAGATGTTTCAACCGTTCATTAATATAATTATCCAAAATACGATTTTATTTTATTTTATTTTCTTAAAAATTCAGCTAAGATACAAAATGTAGAAAAAAAATGATAGATATTTTGTATTTACATGAAACAGCGACGAAAACAAAGACAACCAAACTAGTTTTTTGGAGAAACATGTTGGCTCGTAGTCTTATATACTGTAACTACATTTTAACTAGAGACGCCTTTATATACAAAAGTTTTGAACCTAGGTTTTACCTGTTTAACAACAAATCACATAAACAGGATAACCGCATCAGCGATAAGCCATTCAATTGTAAAATAACTAGAATCACGTACATCATATGACATCAAAGTACAAACACTTAGTTGAGTAAGTCATTAGCTAGTTTTTTTCATGATCCGCAAGTCACCTGATGGTAAGCGACCAGCGCTGCCTATGGACAACTGCAACACCAGGGTGTAACAGGAGCGTTGCCGGCCTTTCAAGGAGTTGGGGAAAGGACATAGGGGAGGAAATGGGGGAAGGATGGGCCTCCGGCTCTCTCACTCACCGAACGATGCATAGAAGCGGTAAAGCTTCTACTCAAACGTCGATTTTCTGTCAGAGTGTGGTACTTCCCCGGACGAGCCGGCCCATACATGCTACTAGCATGATATTATAAATATAAACAAATCATGATGGAAATTCCAGTCTGGAAGATTGTTGTGGTTATCCTGCATTTTGTGAGCAAAAACAACCTAAACATTAGTATATAAAGGTATCAAAAAAGGAACGTATCGCATAATAAGGTAGCATTCAAAACAGCAAACATGGTTCTCCACAAAACTGTAGTTGTTGTCGTGGCCTTCACAGGAATATTATGTAAGTACCCATTTTTCAGCAAAGTCAAAGTCAAAGTCAAAGTCAAAGATTTTTATTCAAAATTGGATACATGTATCTCTTTTTGAACGTCATATTTTTATTTCTTATATATTTTTTTATATTAATTGAAATACTACTAGCGTTTCGGAACGACCACTGGTGAGAAGAATACGCCGAAAGAAACTCAATCCAGCCTTCACAATCCAGCAAATCAAATACTCCCGTAAATTTTAAGTTCTATGCATGTAAATGAAAATTTGTGTTACATTGGTTCTCAATTCAGTTTCATTTTTCACAACAAATTGTGTGCAGCTGTAATATGATTTATTAAAAATATAAAATATAAATATTTTTGCCTAATATTTATTACTCGTGGCGAGTGATCTTGGCGAGCTCCGTGGCGCAGTGGTTAACATGCCAGCCTGCGACACGAGAGCGCCCGGCTCAATCCCCGGTCAGGTCAAGATGGAAAATGATCTTTTTCAGATTGGCTTGGATCTTGGATGTTTATCTATATACCGCGCGATTTTGAACCACTGAACTTACTGAAATCCTGGAATCAGAATCATAAATGGAATACAGAATTAAAAGGAAAAAGGTAAAAATCGATAAAAAAATGTAGGTTGGGCGAATTTATATGGAATGTCCACATGTTTTTGTTCGTATTTTACCTTTTTTTTTTGCAATACTGTATTGCATTAGGGCTTTAGATTCAATATAGTTTAGAGGTTAAAAATCACGCGTTATGTATTTGTTATAAAATATAGTATCGTTGAATTAGTATCCTATAACACAAGTCTTCTACTTACTTTGGGGCTAGCTCAATCTGTGTGATTTATAAATATATAAATATATACGGACAAATCACACAGATTGAGCTAGCCCCAAGGTAAGTTCGAGACTTGTGTTATAGGATACTAATTCAACGATACTCTATTTTATAACAAATACATATATAAATAAACATCCATGACCCAGGCCAATCTGAAAAAGATCATTTTCCATCTTGGCCTGGCCGAGGATCGAACCCGGGCACTCCGTGTCGCAGGTGGCGTGTTAACCACTGCGCCACGGAGCTGTCAAATATTTGTCCGTATATATTTATTTATTATTATTCGCTCAGTTTCGTACCACTCGTTCTTCATCATCATCATCATCATCAGGTCTTTTTAGTCTCCACTGCAGGAGCATGACCCTCGTTACCATATGTAATTAATATTTTTGACGATTTTTCTTTTCTTCAAAGGGTTCCTTGGAGACAACAACGTACTCGCCGCACCAACTGAAAGTGATCCCGCTTCGTCTGATGGTCATACGTCAGAACTTCCTCCGGTAACATCAAGTACATATGGACCATACAACCCTACCTCGCAACCAAATGGACCATATGGTTGGCCAAATATGCAACCTGCGGGACCTTATGGAAGCCCTTACATGCCACAACCGGGACCAAACATGCCGCAACCTGGACCGCCGCAGCCAAGCCCTTATAGCGGTTACCCATATGATTACTCCCCTTACTCATATGACCCTTCTACTTTATACGGAAATGTTAAAGCTGAACCTAAGGATGGGAAAAATTATGAATCAACCCGTAAAAAGGAGATATCAGCTGTACATAGGGGTAGTTTTGGTAACCCTCAATTTTTAAACAATTTCGATTTGGAGTTCGGAATATAATGTTTATAATATAAATATTAATCATGTAATTTACAAAAATAACTCTATGTCTGTCTATATCTAAATTCTGATGTGAAAAAAGCTCTATTGCACAATCTAGTAAATTATATAATTTATAAATAAATGACGTCATCATTACGATTAAGTTTTATTTTAGGAAATGTTACGATTCCCTATTAGTTTCGACACCCCATTTAACGGCCCGCCATAGGCCAGGCGGCGCGGCGTGGCGGTACAAATGCGGATGGTCTAAACGCGTTGGCTACTTTGGATATTTTCGTTTTTTAAGAATATTCAAGGGTTATTCGAAAAAAAAATACATGATGGCTGCCTTATCTGTAATGCAATTATAATCAAAAGTTTCAAGGTTAATTTGAATGTATTTGGTGAATAATGCTGTATACCGAGTAAATTAGACGTCATTTCGAGGCAACTTTGAAATTTTTTTCTATCGAGAAAATTTAACGCAATCGTGTTTTTGAGTCAGATAGTTACCAGAGTTAGTCCTGAACTTTGCTGCATTTTTATTTTAACTTCAGTATTTCATTATTATTGATATTACAGACAATCATGCAAAACAGTGTGAGGTAGTACGGACCCTTACATAGATAATATAACAAGTAGTATTATTTCATCATACAGTACCACGTCTTTTTTCCTTGCGGGGAAGACGGAGCCTAGGTCTATAAGACCTTATGGTCACATTTAGCATGTTGGAGGGCATGTAGATGTAAAACGGAATCAAATAATGATGGGTTGCTAGCTGCATCGCCTATTGACATGATTCGGCATATTTTAGCCTGATTCCTCGATCGGTTTTTATGATCTGCGCGGGAAGAGAGCAGCTGGCACATTCTACATTTTTTCCTTTCTCCCATACCAGCATGAAATAAATTAATGGTGTGTGGTATTATTTCCAAATTATATTTAAAAAAAAACGCGTTTGCTCCCCATTTTAACACCTAAGGTCACTTGGGTTTTGTGACGACCCTAACGATACCTTAACTATCAAAATCCATTAGTAGTATAGATAATACAGTTTCAAAAAATTACAAGCATACGGGATACGCGCGAAACACATCTCTTCTTGGCAGTTGGGTAAAATGACAGCCGACTGTGGTTGAATATCAGTTTTTATTAGGGTTCCGTACCCAAAGGGTGAAAACGGGACCCTATTAATATGGCTCCTTTGTCCGCCTGTCCGTCAGGCACCAGGTTGTATCTCATGAACCGTGATATTTAGACGGTTAAAATGTTCACAGATGATGTATTTCTGTTGCCGCTATAACAAAAAACACTAAAAAACAGAAATATTCACAGAATATTAAGTAAACTATTTACTTTAAAAAATAAACTAATATTAATATTTCATCTGCCATACAACAGACATGATTTTTTTCCGTTTTTATAGATAATGGAACCCTTCGTGCGCAAGTCTGACTCGCACTTCGCCGGTTTTTTTATAGAAAATATATTTTTTTAAATCCATACTTATATATAATGCAACAGTAACTCTGTCTGCCTGTTACACGTTACGCTTCAACTATTAAACCAATTGCGATAAAATGTGTATTATTTATAGATATTTTTTGGAGTAAGTCTTACATTGATTTCGATGTTAGGAACGTAACCACTACTAATAAAGCTGATGAACACAAATAAAACACTATGGGATATAATACAAAAAACACACCATCAGGCTGTCGCTAAAGGACAAATCAATGGAGCATTTTATTCTAGGCCAATATTGTACTACGCCATCTGATGATGACAGTACGCATAGAAACGGGAGACCAAGAAAAAGAGGATGAGTAAAAAATGGTGTTACAGATGATATGACCAGCGACGGATGGAAGGGAAAGAGACTGACATGCCGTGCCGACCCCACGTAAAGAGATTACATAATCTTTTGTCATCATCATCATAATCAGGTTTTTTTTAGTCTCCACTACAGGAGCACGACCCTCTCTGTACTACTAGAGCCATACTTGGCAGCAGTCAGAGGACTTAGCCTACACTCTCCACGCTGGCCAGACGGGTTGGAGAGGTCACAGATGTTTATAAGCTTTGTTTAGCTTGTATTTCCTAAGTCGCCTTCTACGACATCCATGGGAAGACTTGGAGTGGTCTTATTCTACTCTGCCGGATAGCACATGGCTTGTCGAATGATCCTAAAAACCTTACATCTCTCCTTATTGCCCAAACGTGGGCCTTCAAATGTCACGTCCAAAAAAAATGATGATATCAAAATAAAAACAAGAGTTTACGACAAAAATGTATGTTTAATAACGTTCAATAATCTGCATTTATTATAAATTTGAAAGCTTAAAATAACATACACATACATATTGTCACGTCTTTATTCCGTACGGGGTAGACAGAAATTAATTCCATTAGAGACCAATAACTAAATAAGCAAAAAAACTTAAATTCCATAGTAATTTAACGAACAGTTTGGTAAAGTATGGGAGAATCAAAATGTTATAAAAGAATCAGCCAATATATATATGTTAAGCAACATACAATTAATTTAAGGAATAAATTCTAAGAGGAAAAAGGAAATGAGTAATATTTTGTAATTATCAGATAAAGGTTTTTTCCACGTATTTGAATTATTCCGCCCTCTGCGAGACTTACGAGGGCGAGTGGTAGTAGTATTCAGAAGTAGTCAATTTTTTCCCCATTTAAATCTTACATTATTCAAAAACTGGGGATTTAAATAGCTCATAAAGTGCTTTCCTGAAACGGTATTGCCGTCACTGAGAGATTCTTCTTTTGAATCAGAATTACCACTTGGTCTTGAAGTATTGTATTGAACGTAGGAGCCGTAAGAACCAGGTGGATACATATATGGGTATCCGGCCGGTGGCATATACGGAATTCCATTTGGTCCGGATTGTTGCGCGTACGGGTATTGATACTGTCCAGCAGGTTGGGAGTAAGGATTGAGAGCTTGTTGCTGGTCAGATTCCACTGGAGCGGCGACTACCTCGTAGCCTCCAAGGAACCCTTAAATATAATATAAGAAACCAGAAATTATATGCAGCTTTAACTTTAAAAAAGTAGTAGTACAGCTATTTAACAGACTTTGTTTGTCTACTTGCTCCTTAATTTATATTTTAATCATCATCATCATCATCATCAGGTCCTCTTAGTCTCCACTACAGGAGCACGACCCTATATTTTAATAAGATATTATAACTAGAGATGAAATGTACGGTCAGTTATATATCCTAGATACATATGCATGCATGTCTGCCTCCGTGGTCCAGTGGTTAAGGCGTTTGCCTGTAGATCTGGGGATCGTGGGTTCTCTTCCCACGGGAAGCATACTTTGTTTAGTTGTTTCCAGTTTGGTTAGGACATTGCAGGCTTGAATCACCTGATTGTCTGATAATTAAGATGACTCCGTGCTGTTCCTGTGGGACTTATAAGCCCTTCGCTTATAAGCGAAAGGACCCCGTTTCCAACCCCGCACGGCCGAACTGTAGCTCTGACTTTGTAGACCAATCTGACTTAAGTATGTTAATTTTCATCGCTCACTACCTGCTTCCAGTGAAGGAAAACCACACTAGTGAATTGTTTACTAGTATGTGAAAATAATGGAGAAGACGATAACGTGACACAGATAAGAGCTTAGCTCTTAAATATCAGCGAGAGTAACTTCAATGTAACTTACACGAAATGACGACGAAGGCGACAAGCGCCAGGCTGAGTTGTTCGAGAACCATGATGGCTGCGACCCGTATGCAAATGAACCTGACAATAGAGCTGATCGCTTTATAAACAGCTGATTATCAAGTTTATTTGTCATGTGCTTCAATAAATCACCAAACAGGATAACCACAGCGTAGCAAAAACATCCTTATTTGGCAATATTTATCAACTGATTTAAAAGCCTATGTTATTATTAGGTGAGTAATTGATTAGGTAATTAAATAGTACATGAATCATTTCAATATTAATGCGCTATATTTGGAAATATCCCATTGATGTCCTGTTTTTGTTTTTATGATCTAATTTAACATTGGACAGGAAAATACAACCAAAGTATATAAAGGTTTCCACAATAAACAGGTCGCATTGTCAAATTGCATCGAGTCCAAAACACGGCCTCCAATATGTTTCTCCAGAAACCTGTTGCTGTTCTGATCCTCTTCGTTGGACTCTCATGTAAGTATTGTATTATTAAACAGTGTGCGTGCTTCTTCCGTTTAATGGCTATGTAAATTCCAATCAATAGTTTTTCAGAAAATTTTAAATGTATTTTAGGAATAGAAAAATGCTGTTTTGTTTCCGAAAAAAGAAAACTACTAGATTTAGATTTCCATTATTTGTTTGTCAACTTGAAGTATTGTGTCTTCTACTATTTTACCGCATTAATATAAACTATTTCGCCTATCCTTGGGTTATTCAGATGTTCATTATAAAACTTTTTTAAAGGGTTCCTTGAATGCAGCGTTATCGCCGCTCCAGCTCCTCAGAATGGGACATCAACTGACCCACCCTCGCAGTCTGGACCATATGGCGGGACGAACATGCAACCCTCGGGCTCGTACCCCGGCCCCTATATGCAGCCCACAAGCTCGGACGCTGCCGGCCCCTACATGCAACCTGCTGGCCCATACGCCGGCCCCTACATTCAACCCTCGGGCCCTTACGCTGGCCCTTACATGCAATCTACTGGTCCATACGCCGGCATCTACATGCAACCAATGGGACCATATAATATGCCGCAATATGGCCCCTATTCTTACAATCCCTATCCAAATGGCCAATTCGACAACGATTCTCCAAGTACAGGATATAAATTGGAAGCAAAACACACACTTAGTTTCGCAAACCCTCAATTTTTAAATGGTGTTAAATTGAAACTCGGAAAGTAATTGTCTACTCGAGAAACTAGATACATAGTTTAGCAATACGTCCTTTTACAATCCATTCCATTTTCATTTATTTTTGATTTTTTTAAGTAGATTTGATAAATGCATAGTAAATAAAGTAATATGTAACAAAATTATGTTGTTTAATTTACTTAAATGAACTCCTGATTATGGACGTAGAACGGGGAGGCTTCGGAAGCGTTAGTGTGACAACATCATATCTTTTAGAGAAAATGGTCAGGAGTGGCACAAAACCAGAATGTTTGGAAAGATATGGAGACCTTTGAACAGCAGTGAGACAATATAGATTTATTTCTGGATGAATTTTTTTTTGTTGGTTAACAAAGCTTTATGGTATTTGCACAGCACACTAAAAAGTTTGATTTATAATGTTTTGTATAGTAATTTTATCGCTAGACAGAGAGCAAATAAAAACCTAGAATATACACATGCTATGTGTAGTATAACAAAGGCGAGCCACCTATCACTATTTCACACTATTGTTTTTAGAAATATCAACGTGTTATTACTAAGCTTGGCCGTGGCTCTGTCTACTCTCTAAGGGAAATAAGCCATTCAAGAAACTTTCTGCCCCATCAGCCGTCGGTTCTACGCGTTATATGTTATGTATTGCAAATATAGCAACAAATAATTAAAACTTTTTGTGGTTATATATTGTACAGGGTTGTACGGCTCTTCATGTGCGGATTCGACTCACACTCGATCAGTCTACTTTATACAACTCTTAATAAGTTATTTTCGCTGACATGTCGAATGGAGTTGTGTTCATCACAGTCGCAGCTACACTGAGATTCATGTATTTATTCTACTTAATGTTTTAGATTTTTTTATTTTAAAATAAATGTACATCTTCCTGGAAATTTTGACAGACAAGTTACGTGTCAGTTGTGTCATGTACTATATAATATATTAATAAGAGGTCCGTTTTTGATAGTAATTCTTTGAGAACTATTTCTGCAAACATTAGTAAAGATTGGTCTCTCTTTTTACGGTTCCAGAGGCAAATGGCAAAAAACCGAACCTTTATGGATTCGTCATGTCTGACTGTCAGTCCGTATGTCACAGCCACTTTTTTCCGAAACTATAAGAACTATATTGTTGAAACTTGGTAAGTAGATGTATTCTGTGAACCGCATTAAGATTTTCACACAAAAATTGAAAAAAGAACAATAAATTTTGGGGGCACCTCATACTTAGATAGAACTGAAACTACATTTTTTTTAATCAGACCCATACGTATGGATTGTAAGGTCTTCAAAAATGTTATTGAGGTTTCTACTATTTTTTTTTTCTAAACTGAATAGTTTGCGCGAGAGGCACTTCCAAAGTGGTAAAATATGCCCATGTAACTTCTAAAATAAGAGAATGATAATACTAAAAAAAATATATGATGTACATTACCATGCAAACTTCCACCAAAAATTGGTTTGAACGAGATCTAGTAGGAAGTTTTTTTTTAATACGGTCGTACGGTAAGTTAAAATCGTACACCGCAATTTACCTTCAATTCAATCAACTCAAATATAACAAGAACTTTTATATTATGTTACTTGCTGCTACGGAACCGTTCATGGGCGAGTCCGACTCGCACTTGGCCGCTTTTTTATTTTAGAATAGTTAAATATTGTAGTTTTCTAATAAAACTGACAGTTCGAGCAACTAGCACAAAATCCACAAATTCTGTTATTTTAAATATGTCCGCTGGTTTTATATACATTTTTGTTTGGTTTTGTAAATAAATACCATACTTTAGAATTTGAAATAAGAAGATAAAGAATATGAAGGTCTGGACCTTCCTCCGTGGTCTGGACCTACTGGTTTTAATGATATACGAGGATGACATAAAAAATAATAACATTTTTTTTTTACATTTTATATGACATAAATTTATTAACAATTAATCTAATTGAGAATTTTAATTGATAATGATTTGTATTCTATGTAAAACGAATTTATTCTGATATAGTATGTAAATGTATTGTTTTTGTAGTAACTTAGCTTTAAGTTTGATTTCATACACAATGTAAATTGTTCTTGAATAAATAAAAAAAAAATACGTTACTCGTGCAATATATTTATTATGTCTAAAAGTCTTACGCTTAGTTCAACATTAATTCTTTATTTAAATTGTACTATTTTCCAAATTTAACTTTCACGTTATTGAGAGCTTGCGGGTTAAACAAACTAAATAAATGATAAGCATCAAGCTCGTTGCCTTCGCTTGGAGAGTCACCAGAGCTATCTTCTTTAGGATCAGAGTTTCTAGCAGGTTGAATGTAAACGCCGTACGGTCCAGGGTAAGGGCTACCATATGGCCCTTGTTGCACGTATGGGCCCCCGTATGGCCCAGCCTGCTGCATATACGGGCCCCCGTAAGGTCCGGCCGGTTGCATGTAGGGGCCTCCATAAGGTCCAGCTTGTTGCATGTAGGGGCCTCCATAAGGTCCAGCTTGTTGCATGTAGGGGCCTCCATATGGTCCAGCTGGTTGCATGTAGAGGCCTCCGTCTGGTCCAGCTTGTTGCGGATACGGAACTCGGTAGGGGCCAACTGATTGCATATTAGGTCCTCCGGATGGTTGGTAAGGGTTAATTATAACGGATGGCTTGGCGGTTGTTGTATAATCGGGGCTAGATGATGCGGGGTAGTATTCCACTGGGTGTTGATCGTCATTTCCAGTTTGGTCTGCGAGTACAGCTTTACTTCCAAGGATACCTTTAAGGGAAAAGCATTTAAAGCTATTATGTAAATAACTCAATAAACGAACAATAAATATTATTTTAGAAAAAACAATGCCAAAGCAACAGTAACAATAACCTTTCATATAAAAAGCCGACGTAATTCAAACTACTAAACCAATTGTGATGAAATTTAAATGCCCAGCGTATGTTTGAAAGGGTATCCTTTCAAAAAAATTTTTAAATACGTTCATAAATGACAGAATTCTGAGGTAACAAACATTTAATTGGATGATAACTGGTAGAGAATGCTTTAGCATTAAGTCCGCCCTTTGTACCATTGTTGTCAATAATGATATTTAAATAAAAAAATCAATAAATACACCAATTAAAAACCTCCTTTTTTAAGTCGGTTAAAAATATATTTAACAAGAACAATTTAAAAATATTAAATCTTCTTTAAAACTTTTAACTCAAAAACTTCTACCATAGCACTGAACTAAACTAAGTGGTTTCCAAAGAAGTCCGCACATTTATCAAAATATCAGTCTTTTTTCCAGGATTTTTCAAATTCATAAATGGTAACCCTACCCACGCAAGACTTTCAAAGGACCGGGGTAACACTCGCGAAACAAAAAAGTATAATAACAAATTTACTTACATGAGATTCCGACGAAGGCGACGAGAACCAGACTAGTTTTCGGGAGAGCCATGTTGGTTCAACGTTCTGGATACAACTGACTCTCCCAATAGAGTCGATCTCCTTATATAAGGGAATAATGCATGATTATCCTGTGTTTAAAACAAAACAGGATAACCACAGCACCGTAAAACGTTACATATATTTATTTTTAGTAAGGTAATGTTAATACAATTTTAAGTCATCATTAGTCATCAGTTGTCATACCTAAATATATTCATATTTTTAGATTTATGGTCTTTTGGCTTTTATAGTTCGGCCGTAAGACATGAGTCTACTTCGCTATATAGCTGCGTACGTATCATAGGCAATAGAGAAGGATCGATTGAAGACTTTTGATTGGAAAGCGTCGGTGTAACTCGGCTGAAACGTCTAGAGAACTGTATGTTCGTGTTAATTCCCAATTCTGCATTTCATATATAAGCAACGTGAAAGTTTCAAAGCAGCTAGAGAAGTTACTGTTAAAATTAATTCGCTTAACGTGCGCTTGCGCTCTTGACATACGAATATATTGAGAACTATAATGAGTACTTGGATATATCTGGATATTAAGCTTATACCTTGTGCTCCATGATCCAGTGGTTAAGGCGTTTGCCTGTTGACCCGGAGGTCGTGGATTCGATTCCCCTGGGAAGCATACTTTGCTTAGTTGCTTCCAGTTTGGTTAGGACATTGCAGGCTTGAATCACCTGATTGTTTGGTAATAAAGATGATTCCGTGCTTCGGAAGGCACGTTAAGCCGTTGGTCCCGGCTGCCATCTGGTGGTCGTTAAAGGAACCAAGTCAGAGGCCGAGAAGCGGTTTCGAAGAACTCTGACACCAGGGTGTGCGTGGCCGATTGACCTTGACACCTCCTCGAAATGATGATGATGATGACCATTTGCTCAATATGTGTATGTATGTGTATCCTACACACATAATAGCCAACAACATCAGCTCGGAAACTCGTCTTCTTTGATACAAATAAATGATCGAAAACCCACAAATTCCTTGAAATACACTCGTATTCCTCCAAGCGAAGGAGACAACTTCCTCATAAATATTGGTGTTAAGCACTGTTTAATCTCCGAGGATGCAGCATGACAAATGCTCCCCACCACTGACCTAGTTTGCAAGTGTACGAGTGCGATTAATTTTTGGCGAGGCAATCTTTCGGAGGGGATTGATTTGTCCAGGGAAAAAAGCTGATTTATTGTGTGGCTTGGAACTTGGAGTTTAGCGATTGGCTTGAAATATTACAGTAATGACATTGTTTGGCATCTGTTAAACTGCGTAATGTGAGTTGATATTGTATGATATTGTGCAACAGTTACTTTACTGCCCAGTTATGTGATTTGAGATTGCGAACTCCGTGGCGCAGTGATTAACACGCCAGGCTGCGACATGAGGCTTCCCGGGTTCAAAATCCCCGGTCAGGTCATGATGGAAAACGATAATTTACCAATGGCCTTGGATGTTTATCTAGGATCTATTATAAAATCTTTATCTTTTTTTTTGTTTGTTTTTTGTTACGCTTTTACACCGTAACTACTGAACCGATCATCATGAAATTTTGCATACAAGTTCTCTGGAGTACGGAGAAGGACATAGGCCTCCTTTTATCCCGGGAAATATATAGTTTTCCCGAGGGATCGACATTGACGCGGGCGGAGCTGTGGGTGAAGGCTAGTAAATTATAGTTAAATTAGTATCCTACGACACAAGTTCACAGCTTACTTAGGGGCTAGCTCAATTTGTGCGATAGATATATCTATTTTATTTTTTAATTTAATTTACCATCTCCCTAAGCTCACAGTATCTAATATTAGCCATTTACTATTATGAAATGCCCAATGTATTCACGTAAAACTACTGAAAATATGTCCAATCTCATTCCAACGTTGGGCCTAACACGCCACTAAACGAAATGCCGACTCATCTTGGCCACGCCATGCCACGCAGCCTGCCGCCACACACCGCCACGCAATTTGTTCGGGTGACAAGCTATTTGTTATTGCTGAATATAACTCTGAGGCGCACACAAAAAATTTTGAGAGTACACTGAGACATATATTTTGCAACCGTTTCTAGCAGGAAATAAAATACAGGCAAAAAAAATTTGCTGTTAGTTTCAAACCATCGCATTTTTTAAATGTATTGTAATTAAAAATGCGAAAGTGAGTTTGTTTGTTACGCTTTCACACTTTTACCTCCGAACTGATCATCGTGAAATTTGCACACACGTTATCTGGGGTACGAGAAAGGAAATAGGGTACATTTTATCCCGGGAAGAAATACTGTTCCCGAAGAATCGACATTGACGCGGGCGGTTTAGCGTGATGGTGGGCGTAAAGGTGGAAAACAGAATGAAAATAGTGATGGGTTGCTAGCTTGCTAGCCACATCGGCTATTGTCATGATTCTTTAGATTTACGCCTATTCCCTCGACGGGCTTCTACGGTCTGCACGGGAAGAGAAGCATTCTATTTTTTCTCCCAGATCAGCATGGAAGGAATAGTGTAGTGTAATAGTGTAGGTATCATAGGTACTGTCCCGCTACACACAATCGTGGATTTTAATGGATATATAAAGTCCACATCTAAAATGTACAATGTACAGAAACGTAGAAAAGAGTACATGGCTGTTGTTGACTAAAAGTTTAGAGCTACAATATCATTCAATACTCTGAATCGAAGAAACTCAATTTTTAATGTCTCAGCCGTTTGTAAAGGTACAAAAACACTTGTACGAAGCAAGGCATTATATTGTTTTTCTTGTGCCGGGAGTCGGGCCGGAGTAACTGCGAACAAAACGATAGTGTGGCGAAATGCTACGTTTTTAATTCTGAAATATTCTAGTTGACTTCTTGCTGTGCATTCGAGGGTGACTGATGTCTTTGTTGTACCTAGACTTTGTGTAGATGCTTTAGTGAGAGCACTAGATGATGAAATGAGCAACATAGTAAGTGAAAAAAAAGCGAGGAAATCAAAACCAATCCAACATCACATAAAACGACGACTTCAATCAAATGAACACCGGCCAACCAGTGTTGACTCGACAAACACGGCGACCACGGCGTACGCTGGGAAATTTTCAAAGTCAACTATTGAAGTGCCTGGGCTGAGCTGTGAGACCATTAGTCACTGTCGGAGTTTTAAATATCTCTTAAAACTTTATCATTCAATTTAAACAAAGGTGACGGCTGAAAATCAGTGCTGATTAGGGTATCTCTATGGTATCCCTACCGACCAGATGGTCGATGACCTGACTAAGGTCGCAGGAAGACGCTGGATGCAGGCCGCTTCCAACCGGTAGTATTGGAAATCCTTGATGGATGATAGTATCCCTAGACCAGCGTAATGTTGAGCCGTCACCACTGATGGCATTGGTCTTTTATGTCTTTTATTTTATTATAATTAAGTTTTTATATTTATGTTGTGCCTGTTACAATAAATGATATTATATTCTATTCGTCTAGTAAATGATATCTATATTTTGTATTCTTCATTTATAAAGTTAACTTGGCAATAAAGATAAGTTAGCAGGCATGGCAATCTAATGCTACGAAATCAAAAACAGCCAATGAAAAAAATATTATTTGGTCCCGTGATGTAAACATTGAAATTGATATTTAGTCCTTTATCATCATCGAGAGAATTTTCGAGAATGATTTTATTTTGCTTAACATATCTTAAATAATATCGGTTTAATGAATTTGCAAAGAATAGTCATGTGATTTAAATTTATGTGTAGTTTTGAACTGAGGTTTTTTTGTAACTGACTTTGTATGACTACAGTCAGTAATGTTATCGAAAATGATACCTACCTACTGCCGTAAGTTTCAGTAAGTAAATGTTTTAATTTTGAATGTCTACCTATTATAAGTGGAAAGGGTTTCGTACCAGAATTTGAAAACACTGTTAGATAATAGACTAAGATGGAGGGAGCCCCACCGACAAGAGCGTTGCTCTTAAATTTTGATAATAATGACGTATTACGAAAAGGCTGTGCATGTCTAGCATGCTGGTTCCCTCACGATGCCAGGATTACCCATCAGGACCTAGTTAAGTCGACACCTATCACCTTGTCGTTTTCTAAACGGTCATTGACAATTTATAGGCGGCAAATGTTGTTACATCCTTTAACATAGCAGAGAACGAGTTAGGGCTTGATGATGCGACCATTATTCACGGTTATCACGAAACAGCGACAAATGGCGCGCTTGTGGCCTCAGGCAGGCAATTTGCTGCTTGTAGGCAAACTGCTGTTTGGCAACTTATCTCCACTTTGTTTCGTGTATTATTTATTATATATTTATGATAGTATTGGTTGGCTATAAAGTAACAAACAGTTATGACAAAGTTAAATAATGTGAATAACTATTCATATTTATCATTAGCTTTTCAGGGCACTAAACCCCTAAAGTTTTAGTACCCCTAATATTTAAACATACCTACCGAAGATTTTAACAATCACGCTGAAGGGTGTACTAATTTGGTTACCTGACAAATGTTGGTTAGAGATGGATGATGATTTTACCTGTAACAGAACAACAATTGGTTATTACAATTCATATCTTGGAACGACGAATGATCTTACTAAGTATATCAAAGAAGTATCACAATTTAAAAATAATTTAATGAATAAATAAATATATACGGCCAAATCAAACAGATTGAGCTAGCCCCAAAGTAAGTTCGAGACTTGTGTTATGGGATACTAACTCAACGATACCACAGAATTAATATAAGTACTAACGTAACGATACTATATTTTATAACAAATACATACATAGATAGACATGCAAGACCCAAGTCAATCTGAAAAAGATCATTTTCCATCTTGACCTGGCCGGGGATCGAACCCGGGCACTCTCGTGTCGCAGGCTGGCGTGTTGACCGCTGCGCCACGGAGCTAGCCAATTTGTGTTATTGCGGTCCTAATTATCACTCGATTTTCGGTATTCCATTTGATCTGTATCACTACACTTCCCAACACACAACAATACTCATACAGGGAAAATATGATATGAACAAGTAATCATTACATAATATAAAACAAGGTCGCTTCCCGCTGTCTGTCCGTCCCTATGTATGCTTAGATCTTTAAAACTACGCAACGGATATTGATGCGGTTTTTTTAATAGATAGAGTGATTCAAGAGGAAGGTTTATATGTACATTGCACCCGTGCGAAGCCGGGGTCCGGGTCGCTATTATAAAATAAAACAGTTTTATATACAGATATATTCATTTAGATATTGAACTTACAGTCCTTAATTAAGCCATAAATATAGAAGAGAAAATCGCTTTAAGTTACTGACGTCAGCAGACTATAAAATTCAATAAACGAAAGTCACATTGATAAGGGTACCATGTGCGTAAGATACATATGTGCATAGAATATTAGATTTCTTTTTTGTTATCTTTATAAAAGCCCTAAAATTGAGGAGCTCCATCAGTTAGGTAGGCAGGCTGAAGAACAGCCTGCCTACCAAGACTTCATACTTCATTGTATACGATACTACCATCTGATTTCTTAACTTAACAAAATAATAAAATATCGTTTCGGTTCCATACCTAATAATAGAAAACTAGATACAACTTCTGACTACTCGGCGCTGTGTCCTAATTTATAACAAAATCATCTAAATTAAGTTCTACAATAAATTTGGTTGGGCGCTGTTAAGGGAGACGAAGCGAGAAAATATTATAATAAATAAATCCTGTTTAATTAAATTAACCATTAAATCTATTTTGAATACCAATCAGAATTTTCAAAATAACTGAAGAGTTTTGAGAAAATGTATTAAATTATATTGAAGCACTATTTGTCCCAGGTCGATTGGGGCCACGAGGTATTATGCTAATGCGTTTCCGGGCGGGCCACGAAATCTCATTACGAGCGAGATTTATCGGGCCAATGAGTATCTTTAGATAAAACTCGTGTGTGGAATGGTTGGATGGGCACTTATTTTGTATAAAGGATGGGCTTTATTATATTTAGAACGAAATCGTATCTTCATGTGAATAGCGTAGTCTGGTTTATGCAAGATGAGATGAGATCTTTGCAGGTAAGTGGTCGATACAGTCTGGTCTCTAGACGCATCATATTTGACATAGCATTTTTAGATTAACGATATGCAGTTAGACACTACGTGACAGGATAATTATTTCCTACTTTATAAGATACTAGCTTTCGCCCGCGGCTCCGCCCGCGTCAATATCGATCTCTCGGGAACAGTACTTTTTCCCGAGATAAAATGTACCCTATGTCCTTCTCCGTACCCCAGATAACGTGTATGCAAAATAACATGATGATCGGTTTAGTAGTTACAACGTGAAACCGTTACAAACAAACTCACTTTCGCGTATGTTTGAATAATAAGGTATGTTTAAAAGATCGGTGAATAAATTATGTAATAAGGAAACGGTGTGGAGTAAAAGACGAAAGAAAGGAATGTTGAGATGGTTTGGACATGTATTAAAAGAATGGATAAAAGGAGATTTACGAAAGGTATCAGATGTGATGGGACAGTCGGTCAAATTTCAAACATCCTTGCAAAAGGAGAAGTAATGAGTATCCGAAACCAGCAAGTTGCATTAAAAGAGTGATGGATGTAGATGAAGCGAAAGAGATTTGTTAGGATCGATCGTAGCAAGTGCAGATGTGGTGGAGATCCCTGCCTACACCCATGGGAAAGAGCCGTCAAAATAGGTGTACCTTCTTTATATGGAAATATGGAGAGCGTTATATTATTGAGAAATTTTACGATTTCAAAGAGCAGATTGCTTTCCGGCAACAATTAATTATTAACATAACGTCACTCATCATCATCATTTCGTGCATCATTTGGTCCATCGACCATGCACACCGTGGTGTCAGAGTTCTTCGGAAACGCCTCTATAAACTCTGACGATCTAACAAAACTGGAAACAACTGAACAAAGTATGCTTCCTTTGAGAACCCACTACCCCCGGGTCTACAGGCAAATGCCTTAACCACTGGACCACAGAGGCAGATAAACTACATCACTTAATAATCATATTAAGTGTTCATAACTTTCTGAAGCGACGTTTGTGACCTTGAATGGCTAGCATTGTACGTGTAGGCACTTGTAGGGCTTAGACGAAGGCCAGGGCTGCACTGTGGCCATGGCAGGCTCACAGGGATCACGTGACACGAGCGTGATAGATTCTGCAGAATTACCCTACTTAAACGGTACAGACTTATCTTTCACATATACATTTACCCATTTTATGTGCATGGTCGATTGAACATGACACCTACCACGGCACGAATATTGCTTTATGATTCGTACGTAAAAAAAAACATTAATTTGAATTACGGATCTGTGCTTTGTTCCTTCCAATGTTCAACTGTAATAACAAAGGATAGTGTGTGTCATGAGAAGCAACTACTGTTAAGTAGTATTTTTTTAAAACTTAAAAATCACAACTGCTCTCTTTTCAAAACAAATTGAAGGACACATGGAATTTTAAAGACGAACCTAACGATACCTTCTTTGTCTACATCCATCCAGATATTTGGATGATACGAGGTTATAAGGAATAAATAATAAATAAATATATATATATACGGAGGTGTGTATGTGAAGTGCAAGAAAAAATATTAATTAATTTATTTATTAATACCAAAGTAGCAATAAATGATATAGGCGTATAGGTCATCTAAGTCACACCACAACGAGAGAATAAGAAATATATCAGAAGTATATTCTCTAATTGCCTCGCGACTTTCCAAATACAAAGTTTTTACTCGGCCTACCATCATGCGTTTCACATCACAAAAGATGTCATTTACATTATATAGTTTTTTTATCAGATAACGCATACAAAGCTGAGAACAAAAGCTTTTGTTAATACAAAACATCAAACAAAAAGCATCCCCAAGATTCTCCCCAATGAATTCTCTTCAAAGCATAGTTTCCGTCAAATAGTTACAAAACTACGCAAACCCAGGGCTCTATCCTAGGGCCTCTGTTATTCCTCATTTACATCAATGACCTACCTTACTGTGTCAATACATGTAAGGCTGTACTATTTGCCGATGACACTTCTCTTGTCTTCAAAATTGATAGACAAACTAATTCTTTTGACGTGGTTAATAGTACTTTAGCTCAAGTGTTGGATTGGTTCACAGCGAATAATCTATTGTTGAACGCTAAGAAAACGAAATGTATTAAATTTTGCTTACCAAATGTTACAAAAATTCCAACACAAATAGTAATGGATAATGAACCACTAGATTTAACTGATAAAACAACATTTCTTGGAATAACTCTTGATGCCGGGCTTCAATGGGGTGCCCATATTACTACGTTAGCGGGTAAACTTAGTTCTGCAGCTTATGCTGTCAGGAGAATTAGACAACTGACTGATGTTGATACTGCGCGTTTGGTATATTTCAGTTACTTTCATAGTGTTATGTCTTATGCGATTTTACTATGGGGTAACGCTGCAGAAGTAAACACCATATTTGTCCTGCAGAAACGCGCTATTAGATCTATATATAAACTTGGTGCTAGAGAATCTCTTAGAGAATTGTTTAAAGATATAAATATTTTAACTTTACCTTCTCAGTACATATTTGCGAATATTATGTTTGTGCGCTATAATCTTGATTTATATAAGAAAAATAGTGATATCCATGACCGAAACACGAGAAATAAAAATAAATTAGCTACACCAGTATTGCGATTGCAGAAAACTATGAATTCATTTTTGGGTTTAGGAGTACGCTTCTATAATAAAATTCCTGCAGAAATATTAGGTCTGCCTTTACTTAAGTTCAAAACGATTGTAAAAAACCAGTTAATAAAAAAGGCTTATTACTGCATTGATGATTATATTACTGATAAAAATGCGTGGAAATTTATATAAATTTATTTAATGTTAACAATTATTAAATGTTAAAATTAATCTATAGTATGAAAAATTGTATTTAATGTTAACAATGTATTCAGAGCCCTTCAGGCACGTAGGGACCAAGGCTGGATTGAGTTTCTTTCGGCGTATTCTTCTCACCAGTGGTCGTTCCGAAACGCTAGTAGTATTTCAATTTTGCATATATAAAAAAATATATAAGAAATAAAAATATGACGTTCAAAAAGAGATACATGTATCCAATTTTGAATAAAAATCTTTGACTTTGACTTTGACTTTGACAGATATAATACTCTCAACTCAAAGTCCAATGAAACCATTAGGACCAAAATGAAACGAGACACCCTTGAACTAGAGGGGAGGTGGAGGGGGAGGGTGTAATTGCTTCCTCACTACTTCCGCTCGGAGTAAATCTAATTGGCCGGATGCGAGATACCGTGGCCACGAAACCGGCGACACCAATGTTGGATATATAAGTATCAGTGTATTTTCTTAATGATGTACAAAAACAAAGTTGTCTATCGATACCTAAGGCAGTGGTTCTCAAACTTTTTTCGCGGCGGATCCCTTTAGGAAAGCTTAATATTATACGGTTCTGTGGCGTCCACTAGATACTTATTGCACTGCCCTGGAGCACCGCGGAGCGCACTTTGAGAATCAATAACTTAGGGATATTTCGAAATTAAAAGACTACAGTTTGAGACTGACCATTCCTTTTTTTATTAGCCTATTTGGGTGTCCCTCTGCTGGGTAAAGACCTCCCCTTTTTGTCTTTAGTCATCCATTATTCGTAAGGTAATTTAAAAAAAATAACAATTTCGTCGATGGCATATTTATCACTCGATGAAAAAGTTGTTTTGGCGGCATACTACATATTTCGTCTATTTCGCCGCGATTAATATTTAATTTATATACTTTTTGTGGATTGGAACTATTAAAAAGAGTTTTATACTATCGAGTTATATAATATCTCGCTATGCTATATCTGTTAGAAACAGCATTCGATACATCTATTTATGTTTTCAAGCAGTTCATCGAGTAGGTGACACGGTCAAACGACCATGCACTCTGGTGTCAGAGTTCTTGAGAACCGCCTCTCGGCCTTTGACGTGGTTCCTTTAACGACTGCCACAGATGTCACCCGAGACCACAGAGCAAGTACAAAGAGGAGGTACCGTAAGTAATATTTTCTATGAAACAATGCGTGGCATTTCCAGGGGATGAGGAGCTATTATCTGCCTCACTCTACTTGCTCCGTGTCTCACTCCATCTAGTGTCGGATAGCTCAGTAATTAGGGTTGCCAACCAGACTGTTAAAAATAGTATTATACTGTTCTTTGTACTTGCTCCGTGGCTGACACCACCGGCTAAACGTGCCTTCCGAAGCACGGAATCATCTTAACCAAACTGGAAACAATTAAACAAAGTATGCTTCCCGTGGAAATCGATCCCACGACTCTACACGCAAAGTAGGAAAGTCGTGTAAAACTGACAAATAGATAAATAATGTAACATCAAATAAAACCAATAATAATAATAAATTTAAATCTATAAAGTGCACGGTGCATGGCGCAATCAAATGCCGATTTTATTGTCGAACCAAACACTTTTATTGGTGATAAAGTTGTCGAAGTTATGGTGCGCCATAGACACAGATTTAACCGACTGTGACGATATTTTTCATTGTTATTACTTTTTTATTTGATGTAGTTGCTCTAGTTTTGACAGTTTCATAGTTTAAGTGCAATTTTGTAGGTCACTTCATTTTAGGCCGTTAAGACATATATTATGATGAGCCCGATCTCTCGCTCTCCCGAATCAATTGGACGAATTTCTAGGCAGAAAAATTAGTTTTTCGATTTTCATCTTCTTTTTCGTGCAGATCGTAATAGCCGATCGAGTCACTATTTTGATTCTATTTTCCACCTAACGCCCATATACATGCTAAACATGGCTTTAAGGTCTTAAATAACTGGGGCTCTGTCTACCCTGCAAATAAAAAAGACGTGATACTATGTATGTATGTTCCTTGCAAATATGTTAATTAAGGATCTTGCTTGAACTCAAAATTTAAAGATTGTTGTTGGGTTTCCAATCAAAATATATAAATATCGTTCAGTCTAACGAGATAAAGCTCTGTATGCTCGGGAAACGACAAGATGAAAAGAAAGTTCGAATAAAAAAAGCGCGTCGGACAAGCTCACTAAGGGTTCCGTACTTTATTTTTATTATATGATGTAGCTCAAAATTAATGCTTTTCGCCTTTATCTTTGCTATAAGACCAAATTTCAAGATTCTAAGCTTACGGGAAGTACCCTGTAGGTTTTGATTCCCTTGCGAATGTCGAAAAACACGAAACTTTTGATTGCGTTGGTTTTGAATTTTTTTTTTTTTTACAACTCCAAGGGACACCTGAGTGAGTACGAGTATTTGGTATGAATTTCAGCTTGAGACCTCTACGTGTTCCTGAGAAAAAGGGTCTTGACAGAAAGAAAGACAGACAGACGGACAGACTGACAACCGAGTGACCCTATAAGTGTTTCGTTTTTTTCTTTTCGAGGTACGGAACCCTAAAAATATTGAAATAGCGATATTTTTTATTTAAACTTCCCTAAAAGTAGCGAGCATTAATGATTCAATTCCTTTTATATTTCACGTTAAGCTCGCACACGAGTCGGTAAGGAGCTTACGAGCTTAAAGCTCACGTGCGCGGGCTTTGTTTGACACGTTTTTACACGTGCTCGAGTCGCAATCGAACAGGCATTAAATTATGCATTATAAAGACGCTCGACTGATTTAAAGTTACAGAATGTGAATCTATCTTTTATGTGTGGATTGATATAGATATTTATGATAATACCGTGTGATTTCCAGCCTAGAATGTAGAACCACTCCGTTCTGTCCTGGATAAAGTTCTATTCTGTATAAAAAAAACTACACTTATATCAGTCCAGTCAAAAAAGTGAAACATTTTCAAATCAGGCGCGAATAACGCAGACACAATGGATTTTCTATTGTTACATGGCCCAATCGGCCCGCCTGGTGGTTGATTTGATCGTAAGATGTTTTAAATATCATTTGGTGAACGTTAACTTTCATTAAATATTATTATTTACAATATTACTATTGTTGACGTCAATAACTTACATTACAGCTAAGTTTACGCCGCTTCCAAAGCGGAGAGCAGAAGAAACGGCAATAAACTCCACAGAGCATTTTCTCCAAATGACATCAACTTACAATCTACGAAACTGATTTCCCTCTTATTTTTGTCATAGGGTAAGAAAGACGCTAAAAAGTACTATCCACGGAGGTTTTGCGTTGTGGCGCAGTGGTTAACACGCCAGCCTGTGACACGAGGTGGCCAGGGTCGATCGCCGGTCAGGTCATAACGGAAAATGTTATTTTTCTGATTGGCCTGGATCTTGGATGTTTATCTATTTATGTATTTGTTATAAAATATAGTATCGTTGAGTTAGTATCCCATAACACAAGTCTTGAACTTACTTTGGGGCTAGCTCAATCCATGTGATTTATCTGTATACACGGTGAAATTTTTATCGTTCTGGACCCTTTATATTTACTGGATGATCCATAATATAAACATCTTTTCCTATGGGACCAATGCTGGGAACTCAAAAATTTTTTTGACGTTCCCATACAAATTGACAGGGCAGCCGATTTTTTTTATATGGAACTTCCCATTTCTTTTTTGAGTTCCCAGCATTCGTCCCATAGGAAAAGTTGTTCATATCGATGGGTTGAATCACCCCTTTAAGGGTCCAGAACGATCAAAATTTCACCGTGTTTATTTATATAAAATCATGGAAACGTGGTGTATATCTCCAGAAGTCGTGGCCACACATCAGCAATACTCCGCTAACCGGTCTTGCTCATTTTCATATTTCTGTATCCGCGAAAGAACAAAGCATTCTTTGTTACATCGGGAGTTATTTCTTGTTTATTGCAGCTGCTGCGCTTCTGCAATTAGAGGCTAAGGAAACTAGGGCAAAAGTTTTCATAAACACAAAATAGTGAAAATTCTGTTAGAATATAATTTTACTCAGTATTTCAAAGCGAACTTAGATCTCGTGAATGTCTCAAAATCTGCAACGATTTTGATGCCCAACGAACAGAAAATATTACCGATATAGGTTTCAAATTTCAGCAAAATCAAAACGTTTTTCAGAAAATAGGCCTTTGCAGGCATGTTCAAAAGCTACAGACTACAGCATTTCTACTAAATTTTCAGCTTAATCGGAGCCCTGGTTCAAGAGTTATCGCGTAAGATATATAGCTACACCAGTTTTCGCCCGCGGCTCCGCCCACGTCTATGTCGATCCCTCGGGAATAGTACTTTTTCTCGGGATAAAAAGTAGCCTATCTCCTTCTCGGTACTCCAGAGAACTTGTATGCAAAATTTCATGATGATCGGTTCAGAAGTTACGGCGTGAAAGCGTAACAGACAAACAAACAAACAAACTCACTTTCGCATTTATAGCATTAGTTAGGATTCAAACATTTAAAAAAAATCTCCAATCTTAGCGTTTTGATGCCACTTAAAATATGCCTCTGCAGCTCAGTGTTACCGCAAATGCCTTCAAATCACACCGGCCAGGCCATGATGGAAATCTATATTTTTCATATTCTCCTGGGTATCTAAATATATATAAGTACGTATGATAAAGTATAGTGAAGGTTTCCTTAGCTATTTATTATATTTCAAAATCATGTTTTTAATGTATTAATTTTTTGAAATGTGTTAAGTTCAAAAAACACGGAGGCAGTAGCAATTTTACTCTTGTTTATCTACCAAGCTATGCTTCTAGCGAATGTAAACATGATGAAGCGAAAACAACTGAGAGTTTATTTATGTTAACCACTTAAAATGTGCTGACGCGAAATCCACGGGACCCGTGGACGTGCCAATTGGGTGATTTATATGAAATTTAACGGGACCCGTGGACGCGCCACCGCGGGGGCTAAATAAGTTTTGTAGTTGATTTAATAACCCACGCAAGTTCACAACTTAATGTGGGGCTCAAACAGTGTGATTTGTCACTATATATTATCGTCTCTCTATACACCATCTCTAGGTACAAATGCCTTCCCAACATTTGCGGTGTTTGTAATTGATGGCAACCCTGGCAGGGCTGCGTCGGATTATTGTTTAACCGTAATAGCGGGCAGCGCTGATTTATTATTTATGGTGACGATACAATCTAACAACCTATTAGGAGTGATCCGTCCTAACTAATATAATAAATGCAAAAGTGAGTTTGTTTGTTGATATTTCTGTTTGTTACGCTTTTGCGACATAACTTTTGAATCACTCGATTTAAAATTTTATATACATATACGTTGTTTGGAGTACGAAGCAGGATATTTCATCATCATGATCATTGGGTCTTTTTAGTCTCCACTGCAGGAGCATGACCCTCTCTATACTACCGGAGCCATACTTGGCCAAAACAGACAGAGGACTTGGCCTACACTCTCTTCGCTGGCCAGACGGGTTGGAGAGGTCTCATTGATGTTTATGAGCTTTGTTTAGCTTGTATTTCCTAAGTCGCCTCTTACGACCTCCATGGGAAGACTAGGAGTGGTTCTACTCTACTCTGCCGGAGACCACACGGCCAAAAGAAGGATAAAGAGGAAGGATATTTGATTAAAGATTATTCTTGGAAAAAGTATACTGTTCCTGATTAATCACCATAACGCGAGCGGAGCCGCGGGCGAACGGTTGCTATAGTATAATGTGTGTATGTCCCACTTATACACGACCCACGGGTAAAAACGGGATACTATTATACTAAGCCTCCGATGTCCGTGCCTCCGTCTGTCACAGAGCTGTATGATGTGTATAGCTTTTGCCGCTATAAGAACAAATAAAAAAAAACAAAATTAAGGTGGGTTTCCATACGAGAAACCTGTTTTAGGGCTTCTTGTATATACAACGTGATTTTGAACCCCCTAGCTATATTGAAATCTGGGAATCAGGATCCCTAATGGAACACATAATTGCAAGAAAAAAAGGTAAAAAACGATAAAGAAAATTAGGTTTCCCATACAAAGTCGCCGATCAGCTGGACGAATTTCTATGAAAGGTTAAATTTATTTTTTCGTTTTTTACCTTTCTTTCTTACAATTCTGTATTCCATAAAGGATTCTGATTCCCAGACTGCAATATAGCTAGGGGGTTCAAAATCACATTGTATTGTATGGTGGTACGGAACCCTTTGTAAGCAATTCTAACTCGCACTTGGCCAGTTTAATTTCCATAATGAGTTACATAGGTCCTATGTACTTTTTTGGTTCCTAGACTCTCAATACTAGACTACAAAATTTTTGTCTGGGTAAATTATACTTTACTAGCTTTTGCCCGCGGCTCCGCCCGCGTCAATGTCGATCCCTCGGGCATAGTACTTTTTCCCGGGATAAAAGGTAGCCTATGTCCTTCTCCGCACTCCAGAGAACTTGTATGCAAAATTTCATGATGATCGGTTCAGTAGTTACGGCATGAAACAAAACAAACAAACAAATAAACAAAACAAACTCACTTTTGCATTTATAATATTAGTAAGGATAAGGATGAAACGTAATTCGTCACAAATACGATTTCAGCTTCTGCTTTTTTTTTGAGTCAACACTTGTTTAAGATATTATGGTACCAGTAGCATTTTCAACAGATGACAGCACATAGCGAACAGATGATAGCGATCAAACTCGCGGCACTGCTAGTACAATATATTTTGAAAACGGGGCACTCACGTGCTATTTTGTTAGGATTGCCGACTATGATGTTTAAGATATCTTACGATTAATGTATTTGACTATCCAAGAGCGAAGCACACCTAAAATTCAAGAGTAAAGCCCGTCACAGACGCAGCTATAATATATATTAATACATATTATAGCAAGACATATTACGATATATTTTCCATAGTAATCTTCGAGCGACCACAGACGGAGCTATCATATATATTTTTATTACGTCACCAAAATATGTGGACAGATATAGCAAGACGTATTAATCTATATTTTGGTATATTAAGGCATCTTAATATATATTTTGACATATTTTTAGGATAAAAGCATGTTCCATTTTGTAATCTTTAGAACTATTAATTAAATCAAATAGTAGCGCACTTGTCGAATCCATATTACAGTGCCTATTTAAAAATATATTTATGATAAATATGTTTCAAAAATGTGCACTAGTGACAACGACCGCAGACCAAATGAGGGTGAAAATATATATTATAGTATAGCTACCGTATGTGGTACATACATACATACATAGTATCACGTCTTTTTCCCTCACGGGGTAGACAGAGTTTAGATCTATAAGACCTGAAGGCCACGTTTAGCATGTTGGTAGGCATAAGGTGGAAAACAGAATCAAAATAGTGATGGGTTGCTAGCCGCATCGCCTATTAACAAGATTACTCAGATTTTACCCATTCCCTCGATCGGCTTTTACGATCTGCGCGGAAGAGAAGCAGCTGGTACATTCTACGTTACCGTATGTGGTGGCTTGCTATAATATAATATATAGCAACATATATTAATATATATTATAGCTACGTCTGTGACGGGCTTAAGTGCTCCTTACATAACTGTTTTGTGAAATGTAGTTATGGAGTAAAGGTTATTGATGCGTTAGCACGGATTATCTTTTAACCGTAATTACTGCGCGCATTTATTATTTATGGGCAGTTAGGATACGATCTAACTATCCTATTACGAGTGTATTATACAATATAGTATCTGTGCTACAACATTACAGTGGTCGTTGAATATAAAGCGCACGTACCGATACATCTACAGACTTACGATTTATGATATTATTATTGTATATCCAAATTGGAGCAGCTATGTTGTATGTAGTTTACCTGTGATTCCCAATAATGATTATTTGTATACGTATTACTTTTTTATTGATCTATATTGTCCCACTGCTGGGCAAAGGTCTCTCCTATCTTTTTCGATTATCTCTGTCAGATGTTAGTTCTGAATGAAGCAAAATGTATATCGATAGATGGGCTAGAATAGCAACAGAGCGGTCGCCTGAGGATGGTCGTGATCGCCGCGGTAGGCCGACAAAGCGTTGAAAAGACGACCTAGACGCTTTTCTGAGAAACTGGTCGTATTACTTTAACTCTAAGAATTTTAAAGTTATTCGGCGCTGTCCAGGCGATGGATCTGATGGATTGCCCTAGCTGCCCCACTTCTTGTACTGTGGACGATCTAGTCAGACCTAGTTAAGGGGAACGATCGTGCCGTGGAAGTGGCCAAATTCAGGTCAAGACATGTGTGAAGAAAGCCATTTTTCTCGAAGAAGTAAACATAATGTAAACTTATACAAACACATTATCACGTCTTTATCCCTTACGGGGTGGACAGAACCTAAGGCTGTAAGACTGAAAGGCCACGTTTAGCGTGTGGGCGTAAAAGTGGAAAACAGAATCCAATTAGTGATGGGCACATTCCCTATTGACATGAATCTTGATATTTTTGTCCATTTTCCCAGCCGGCATTTGCGCGAAAATCTGATACATTTAACGTTTCCCCCAACCAGCAAAATGTAACACTTATATATTCATATTCATCACATATTCACAAAGAGAAAATAAATTAATGCGTCACTTTAAATCTGGGCCTTAAAAAAGTATCAATATTAAAACGAAATCAAAGTTGAATCCACATATTTATAAAATATTTTTTTGCGTAGCCTGTCCCACAGCTCGTGCTGTATTTACCATATATACATTCTTGATTTTCTTCACCAGCCCCCTCATAGCAGAATCCCTTGATCACATGTGATAGTTGCGCGGCCCGATGGGCTAACGAACGCCCAATGTCACTGCAGCCGACAATGCAAGCATTAATAGCAATTATACTCCAGTGGACAAAGAAAATTATGGGAGTGCACGGCCGAGCCGTACTAATGTGGTCAATAAATTGTAATGAACTGTGATACTGACCTCCGACCTCAACGACAGGTCACAGGGCTGACTCTCACATGAAAAAAGATGTTTTTAACTCGAATATAAATAATACACAGGTATGACGCTTCGTAAAAAAATAAGGCATGCTGACCAGTGATGGCCCAGCGGAGGCCGTAACCACCAGTGTATTTTTAAACAAGGTTGCCAACCCAAAAATTACTAGCCTATTTAATAGTTACTTTGTCGTATAAGTCGACAACCTTATGAGTCGCAAAGGTCGTAAACACATATGATTTTATGGACAGCATTGCCACACCAAGTACATTAGCTATTAATAGTTACTTTGAATGTAATAAGTTGATAACCCTTTAAAGGCATTAAATACACTGCAGAATCGTTCCACTACATTAAAATAGGGCTGGTTGACCAGTGATAGCCTAGCGCAGGCAGTACCCGCTGATGTATTTATGAACAAGGTTACCGGGCCGAAATTACTAGTCTATTTATTAGTAACTTTGAGTGTAATAAGTCGATAACCCTATAAAGGCATTAAATTCGCTGCAGAATCGTTACACAGCATTAAATAAGGCATGCTGACCAGTGATGGCCCAGCGGTGGCCGTAACCGCTGATGTATTTATGAACAGGGTTGCCGGGCAGAAATTATATATATAGTCTATTTAATGAATATTTTGAGTGTTATTAGTCGATAACCCTTTAAAGATATTAAATATGCTTCATAATCATCATCATCATCATCAGGTCTTTTTAGTCTCCACAGCAGGAGTATGACCCTTTCTGTACTGCCGGAGATACTTAGCCAGAGCAGACAGAGGATTTGGCCTACACACTCCTCGCTAGCCAGACAGGTTGGAGAAATCACATTGATGTTTATGAGCTTTGTTTAGATTGTATTTCCTAAGTCGCCTCTTACGACATCCATGGGAAGACTTGGAGTGGTCCTATACTACTCTGCCGGAAACCACACGGCTTGATCGGCCACACGGCTTCATAATCATTACAGTGCATTAAATAAAGCGCGCAGACCAGTGCCGGCCCCGCAGCGATCGTATCCGCAGATGTATTTATGAACAAGGTTACCGGGTCAAAATCACGAATCTATTTAATTAATGTTTTGAGTATTATTAGCGAACTATTTAAAGCATTAAATTCTTTAAAAATAAATAAGAGACGCTGACTAGTGGCGGCCCCAACTCCACAGATGTACTCGTATTTATAATTTTTTAACAAATAATTTTTATAAATATAAACATGGCCGCCAGGCTCAAAATTATTTATCTATGTAATAAATGTTTTGAATGCAATAGTCGATAACTCATTCCTTATCATCATTATTTCAGCCGTAAGAAGACTTCAGATAGACTTCTCCCAAGGATTCTTAATGCCATGGGACAAAATTGCCATACTCACAAGGTTTGGCAGGCGCAGTTTCATCTTCTTGTGTTTGCGACGTTGCTGCCCATCAAAGCATTTTCAGGCTGGGAAAGGATAGGAATTGGTTGGATTTGGATAGGGAATGATAGGTTTTGGGATACTAGTCACTCGGATGAATGGGGAAAAGCAAGTAGCAGTTCGGGAGGCCGGGCAAGCGACCCGATGCTATACCTGCAACTACCAGATAGGCAGAGGAGGTCACCCCTAACCTGAGTGCTGCTCAGGAATCCACGCACGCGTGTGTGTGAATGAAAACGATCACTAAATAAAATATTGTATTCTCTACAAATCACCTCTTAAATTTGGATTTCGGCCATTGCTACTAAGAAATAATATTAAGGGCCCGTACTACCTCACACTGCTTTACATGATTGACTGTTATATCAATAATAATTAAATACTCAAGTTGAAATAAAAATGCAGCAAAATTCAGGACTAACTCGGGTAACTATATGACTCAAAAACACGATTGCGTTAAATTTTCTCGATAGAAAAAAATTGCAAAGTTGCCTCCAAATCACGTCTAATTATAAATATTAAAACTCGGTATATAGCATTATTCACCAAATACATTAAAATTAACCTTGAAACTTTTGATTATTATTGCATTACAGATAAGGCAGCCATCATATGTTTTTCTTTGTCGAATAACCCTTGAATATTCCTAAAAAACGAAAATATCCAAAGTAGCCAACGCGTTTAGACCATCTGCGTTTGTATCGCCACGCCGCCTGGCATATGTCGGGCTCTTAATACTAATATATAGGTGTAAAACCACTGGGCCAACTTGTTTAATACATAGTTTCGACAGGAAGCTTTCACGTGGCGAACGTGAAAGCTGAATACAACATTGAACAACTTGTTGCAACACTAACGAGCAAAGTACAGGTATTGAAACACAGCCAAAGTTGTTAACTAGAATCTGGTATGCAACGCTCATGTTAGCTGTCGTAGTGAAGTGAAAACAGCCAATCTGTACTACCTATATGAGGATTCCGTAAACATCAAGTATTTATAATAATAAAGATAACATTTCGTTGTTTCGATTACAAAACAAAAAAAAATCTTATCTGTATAAACGGGAACACTATAGAATCGAGTTTAAAATATCAGCGAGTAACGTACCTAAGTTACTAAATGAATAAATAAATATATACGGACAAATCACACAGATTGAGCTAGCCCCAAGGTAAGTTCGAGACTTGTGTTATGGGATACTAACTCAACGATACTATATTTTAAAACAAATACATATATAGATAAAATCACTGTTATCGGAAAATAGGAGTTAGCGACTGACGAGAAAAAAATATTTATAGCTAAACAGATATTTCGTTGTATTGTATATGTTTCGAAAATATAGTAACTTAAGCTGCACCTACTTCTACAAAAACTTCGTAGCTTTAGCTACAAATTCTGCGTAAGCGCTGCTTCGAAAACCACAAAGCCGCTGCTGCTACAAGAGATGTGTAGCCACCTGCTACGAAAGTTTCGTAGCTACTGCTACAATATCTGCGTAGGCGCAACTAAGAAAATCGCGTAACTCTAGCCGCAGCGTAGCGATGTGCCTGATAGAAATTCTCTTTTTTCATGAATACCTTCTCACGGAAATGTGCGGAAAATTTCCAATAATTCTCGAGAATTTCTCAATAAATCCCGATTTGAGAGAAATAAGAAGAAAAACTCACCGTTCTCGAAAATTTCGAGAACGCGTGGGTTTTTTTTCGTTGGATAAAGCATTTGTCTCCCATCTCACCTGATGGTAAGTGACGATGAAGACGAGGATGTTACATGGATTGGTGTAGGTGTAGACTAAAAGCTAAATCCCATACGTGTCGGATCATTTTATTGATAGAAATCTTCGCTCCTAATAGTCGATAGTTAAAACACGCGCACGGCATGAGCCTCAGCCCATGTTTTCCGAAAATACGACATTTGCATTTATTATTGCGGATGTTCACGCAGTTGCAGATGTCCAAATCAATGCGGAAACACCGTTCTTGCGGATGCAGGTGCAAACACTCGCAACATCCTCGTAAAGTTTAGAAATTCATTCGGTTGAGCACAGCACAACGAAATGCTTTTTTAGGATAGTAAATCAATGTCATCAAATCATTATAAAATACACGCCATTTAATCATCATCATCATCATCAGGTCCTCTTTAGTCTCCACTATAGGAGCACGACCCTCTCTGTACTACTAGGACCATACTTGGCCAGATCAGACAGATGACTTGGCCTACACTCTCTACGCTGGCCAGACGGGTTGGAGAGGTGTCTTAGATGTTTATAAGCTTTGTTTAGCTTGTATTTTCTAAGTCGCCTTCTACGACATCCACGGGAAGACTTGGAGTCCTATTTTACTCTGCCGGATACCAGACGGCTAGCCACGCTATTCAATCACTTGTTATTTACTTATGTTTTGTCCTGTTTACTAAAATAAAGTGTCTATTTTTGTTAAACAAATAGTACCTAGACCAGTTTTATGTGTTTGAACAACAATATGCATGGTGCAGCATTTTAAAACGCGCATCTTCGCTATTATCATGTATTACACATGCTCGCTTATCTACAAACAATATGATACACTTACGATTTATTCATATCGAGCGTGTCCATTGTTGCATTTTAAGATATGCAGGGCTTGTACGTGCATCGAAGAAACCTTGAATGCAAGTGCAGTATACACAATATACACATAACGAATTTTTATCTGACAATCATACGTATTATATATTTTTAACATAGATTCGATGTAAATATCAAAACTTTCTTTTCACTTTTATTTCCAATTTTTGTAATTTTGTAAATTTTATTGCATGTCTTCTGGATTTATATAAATGGAAAAAATTGTTCATTTCGACGGGCTGAATCACCCCTTTCAGGCTCCATAACGATCAAAATTTCACCATGTATATACTCATATTACAAATGCTAGAGTAAATCTATTTGTTTGTTCCCTCTTCACGCCACCATTAAGCCGATTTAGTTGATATTTGGCATGGTGCTTGTTTGGAACCTTGGGAAAGTCATAAAATACCTTTCATCCCGGAAAAAGACTGTTCCCCAGGGCCCGATATTCATGCGAGCGGAGCTGCGGGAAAAAGCCAGTACCTCATAAATCCATAACTGGTGAGGCATTTACAAGTAATGGTGGAATAAAGAAACAAACGTGGATAATATGGGTGTTCCTTTCGTTAAGGTTTTAGTCTAGTTAGTACTAGATTTGGTTCTTGTTGTTGATCTGTATGAAACTGTGACCAAACAAAGACTTACGGCCAAATACTTAAAGGTTAATACTTTAAAGGGATACTCGAAGGTTAAAATTATTAAACCATTGACATAAAATAAACATGACTGTAAGGAAACTCCGTTAATGATTAAATATTTTATTTTGAAATCACTCATTTTACAGAATATCGAAATTAGTTAAATACATCTTACCTTAAATATACAATCTCCACACTTTACGGAAAACTATTTAAAACAATACTTCACAACAAGTAAAGGTTAATTACGTCTTAACGTTACAGCTGCGCCAAACAGAATGCCCGAGTCGTCGATCTAACCACACAAGAGCGATCGTCCCCGCCACTCCATGACGTCTTGCTAAAATGGAGTGGTGGGTACCAACAATAATTACACTCGATACAACCAGTGTTGCCATTGTTGCTGTTTTTGAGATATAAGTTACTATTTTAAATAATACTTTAGATACGCAAAAATACGTTTATTTATACTGGGTTTTCATATAAATCGCTAACAGCTCGGCCATCCTGCAATAGCGGGTCCCTCCGCTATATGAAGCTTTACACACTTAAGCACTGCCTATCTTGAACAAATATTTTAAAGTAATAGAATACACAATAACCTTTTGCACACCAGCGCTTGTTTACGTTACTTCACGCCTGACGCCAGGCTAATACAAATTGTAATAACTTTAGTTGTCAATTGCGTCTCAGTCACGCGACTGTTTTGCAACTAAAGTAAGAAAAAAAAGGTCAATGGCGCCCAAAAGGTTAATGAAGGTACTAATAGGTGTTTCAATTTCGTGATCAAGCGCAGTATTTTGATTCACATGACATACTAATAATAACAGGGGTACTAGTTTATAAAATATAGAATTTACCAGGCACTTAAAATGTTATAAAAGTATTAACAAATTATTATCTGAAAATCTGAAGTATTGTATTTTTTTGGACATGGATTCTTTGTAAATACTAAAACATTATTTTCCCTTTTATTTTAATTGTTGTATTTTTTAAATTTAGGTAATTGCATGCCTTCTGAACTTATATGAATTCGCACACCAGTAATGGTAAACATGTCGGTCTTCTTATAACATATCCATTTAATGTATTTTACACATGTTTATGCAAATAATTAATGGGTCAGCTCATACATTCGTCTTCTATAGCTATATATAACTTGATGTAGTATCTCTACTTTATTGGAGGTCTGCTTTCGCGACTGATTATTCAGCCCTATTATCAGCTCTCTGCTTCTTGATCTGCTTATTGGATACTTGCGGAGGTACGATCGAGTAGGCGTACGATTGCGGCTTTGCCTGTCATTAACCAGGCTATTCCGCCCTTTCGTATGATCGGATAGGTATACGCTTGTGGCTTTGCCTGTTATTAACCAGGCTCCCTGCCACTCCATCGTATGATTTAATTAAAGAACGTTTACGGACTTGCCTGTTACTTATCAGACTCCCATCCGCTCCCTCGTTCTTATAGTGCCGTTGCCGTGGGGACTGCCATACGCTTGCCGGCTCACCCTCCACGTTATAGCGGCTGACCACATCTCCAACAGAAGATGTAGTCTCTAATCTGAATGTTAAATTGTCATTAAAAATATTAATAATAATAATTATTTATTTCAGAAATTGCATTCCATAATGTTTTTAAAAACAAAATCATTTTAATTCAAATTGTCAATTAAATTAAAATTATTTACTAAATTACAATTGAATTAAATTACAATTGAATTAAATTACAATTGAATTAAATTACAATTGAATTAAATTACAATAATTAAATTAATATATTATATTCTAATACCTTCTCACCTCAGGCATTACAGCAACATGTCTATCGCTGCAATGTCGGAGGTAAGGGCAGTCCAATCTGTCTCCAATCATTGTTATTGTTTTGTAACGTTATCTTTTTGTTATTTTTTATGATAATAATAAATTTCTTTACTAACTTAATACATTACAGTTTGACATTACGTTCGTGGCTTCCACGCTAGGCTGTGCCTGTATCGTAGTAGCCTGGTTACTGTTGTTACCTTAAACATATAATCGTTGTTCCTGATGGAGTACACTTAGACGCCGACACGCGGAGCAAATTTATATTCAGATAACAATTTAGTAAAAATAAAATATATTGTGGTGTAAATGTGTGTGTAAGTGTGTATGAGTGAGTGTGATGTGTTCGTGTTTATGCATATGAGCGTAAGAGATGAAGGTGTATATATGTATATGTGAATGTGTGTGAGACATATAAATATATTTTTTATTGATTTATTATATTAGTGTTTCATTTTGTTTTTATTTGTACTTGTATGAAAAGTTTACAAATTAATACGAAATTACAGATGAAGTAATTTTAATTTATATTAATGTTGACATAAAGAAATGTTCAATTAAATGCATGTGTAACCCAAAAGTAATTAATTATGACTTTGTCAATTATAAACTAATTATATTTATTTTAATGAAATATTTGTCTACTGTTTCCAACAGTTAAATAGGCAGTTTTTTTTTTTAATATCGATATCATACCCTATTTCAGACAAATAAATGATTGATTGATAGATGAAGTGTTTTGAAGAAAGTAGATTTTAATTATTTATTTACTGCCTCCGTAGTCATAAACAAAGCCTCTCTTCTCAATATGGAAGCTCGTAGACAGTGTCACCTCGCGAGTTTACTTTTTGAGATAATGAGGGTTTAAAAAAAACCTCACTATCTTTACATGAAATTGCAGTTCACTTCGCAACGTCATCCGAGGGCCACTCGTCCTGTACTTTCTAGACAGAGAAAAGTCAAAGTCAAAGATTTTTATTCAAAATTGGATACATTATCTCTTTTTGAACGTCATAACAAGACAAAGGACAGTAGCATTTATGCGGCAACGAAGTATTGGAATAATATTCCTGCTCCTTTAAGAAATTTAAATAAGAAATTAACATTTAAAAAAGCTACTGAAATCACATTTACTTACTCTTCAGAAAACGGACATTAATTCAAGAATACTTTGCTTGTCGCAAAGCTAAAACTTAAACTGAGCTCTTCCTTAAATAATAATTAGTATTAATAACAAGTATTTTATCTGCCATTTGTTGATTAATTTATTATGTGTTTCACCCATTGACTTTACACTTTGTGAGACAACCTGTTCTGTGAAATTGTTAGTGCGCGTCTTCTAAGGTGACAGCTGAAAATCAGTAGTTGCTCACTAGAGTAACATTTCGCTGAGCTGTAGCCTTTTTGTGATATAATGGCACACATACATATATTATGTTAAGTATTAAGTTTTATTGTAGCTTTCTGTTTTATTATGTGTGTTACAATGAACAAATAAAAATATGTTATCTATCTATCTAGTACAGTGGTAAAGGCGTTTGCCTGTTGACCCGAGGGTCTAGGGCTCGATTCCCACGGGAAGCATACTTTGTATAGTTTCCAGTTTGGTTAGGACATTATAGGCCTAAATCACCTGATCATCCGATAATAAAGATGATTCCGTGCTTCGGAAGGCACGTTAAGCCGTTGGTCCCGGCCGCCATCTGGCAGTCGTTAAAGGAACCACGTCAGAGGCTGAGAGAGGGTTCCGAAGAACTCTGACGACAGGGTGTGCATGTTCGTTCGACCGTGACACATACACGAAATGATGATGAATTATTGATGTTATGCTAGTATGATATAACAGTATTGAATAATGGCACGGATTTATGATATTTATTAATGTATATATTTGCTCAGGTGGGGTTCGAAACCAGTATTCAATTATAGCAATTTTAGTACGATGACCAATGCGTCGTAAATTTAAATCTTATTCACCAATAAATTCAATTCTATTTGTTATTATACAAGGTGACTGGTAAGAGGTATATAAAGCGAAAAGTGGTAGGTAAGGTATCATATCGACATGCTAGATAAAATAACATCTTGTAAGAAAACGTCACAATACCGAGTTAATTAACATTTCATAATTAGACAAAAATCTTAAGGTACCAACCCTGCATCAGCTGTTGTCTTTCATCATTACGAAAATCTACAATTTTTACTATCATTTGACCAATGACCTAGAATACCAGGAGCTAAGAAATTACAATTACAAAGACTAAACAACGACCATAACGAATAATCATTGCCCAAGATCCTTGTGTCTCTGAGAGACGGATTTTTAATTTAAGTGGTAGTTCAATCACTTAAATTTAAAATCTGTCAATTAGTGATTATCACTAAATGAAATAATTTACTTACGTAAAACATTATCAGCAAACTACATCGTAATTTTTAAAAATAATTTAACGGCGAATCAAACAATTGGATTTAATTATGCGTGGTTTTCTGACAAACTTGCTAGTTGGTTTTGATTTTTATTACATATCAATAACAATAATAATAAAAAAATCCTCATAATGTCACTGGTGTTACGGGTAAAGTTAAATCTTCTTACAGAGTAGAAGCCCATCATTTAAAGTAAAAACAGCTGATATCAAATCGTAGGTATGTAAAATCTTGACATAAATTAATGCTTGAATTAACAATAAACAATTAAATTTCAAAAGACAAAAGAACATTCATGTCATTTCCAAAGTAGAAACAATTTACCTAGATGCAATGCATTATCTCTTCTGCGAATATTATTCATCTTCATGCACGTAATTTTCTGTCTCGCTCTCTCATTATTCGCTTTATTTTTTGATATTTTAGGCTTGGTTCCGTATAAAATTTTTTAAATTCCGTTTTTTGCTATCAGATAAATAAGTTTTCTTTAACTGTTACTGGAACGATGAACTAAATGTTAACTTAGCTTTGTAAAACTTTATTCGTACATGAATTGAATTAATTAAGATCCTTGAAGTGGCAGTGGGCGAGGCACTAACGCGCAAGACTAACAGCCATTGGGGTAATAAAGTTCTCTCATAACGACCACGTACCGCCAAGGGCAATGTTGGAATCCCACTGACCAGAAAAAACAGTCATCACGAATTATTATTTTTAGTTTTTCGCTCTTCACATAAAAACAATTTTTTTTTTTCATAATACCGATTCATTAATTACACCAGATACCTCAGATACAAAAAATTGCGTACAGAAGTTGTAAGATTTTTCACATCTTCAAAAGATTTTTGATATCGCAGCTGCTGTCCATAAACTTCGGTAAACACGACGGTCAGTCAGACTGGAAGTCTTTTGTCTAATTAAATAAATTACTTAATCCACGTCAAATGCACTTGTGGCGGTTTAGAAACTCTGACACCAGGGTATGTGGGGTCGTAAGACCTTACCTAACTTACCTACACGAGATGAAGAAAAAATACTTTAAAAAAGGTTTCTCCTTATTGCATTGCGGAACCATAATTAAGTACTAGGCATACAGGATAGATGAAAGAGGTCACTTTGATGTCGCCGCTTGCGCTTGTATCGGAAGGAAGGAAGTCAGTCGATCGGTAACATTCTTAGCGAAAAGAGTGATTATCTCACGCGATCGTGTCATCATCACTATCGACTTTTTCGAACATGAACTACTCAAATTCGGAGTATTATGATATGGTTATGTGTGTGGGGTCATGCGACGGCAACCTGGCGACTGCTCGTCGTTTGTATGAGGAGCGCTACGTTTTGGGTAGGCCCAACGAAAGGAAGGAAGCTGACGGGTCAGCTTCCTTCCTACGCGTGCTTCAGGAACCTCGTGAACCGGCTGCACACCACCGGCAGGCTACAACCGAGCCCTGGCGAGGGCCCACCGCGCGGGCGAAGTGACTTGGAAGACCAGATCCTGGACCATTTTTCGGCGGACACCAGCACACGTCGCTGTGGAGCAGTATTAGGAGTGTCACAGTGGAAAGTGTGGAAAACACTGAACACTGATGGGCAACACCCTTACCACTACCGGAAGACCCAGGAGCTCCTGACTCGGGATTTTGCCTCTC
Source organism: Elegia similella (assembly GCA_947532085.1). Lineage (NCBI taxonomy): Eukaryota > Metazoa > Arthropoda > Insecta > Lepidoptera > Pyralidae > Elegia > Elegia similella. The sequence goes on from OX383936.1 coordinate 1,122,852, forward strand.
GTGTTTAGTTCTGCACGTGGTACGATCACGAAGTCACGAGGGACCCGACGGTGGCCATGAACATTCTGTGGACAGACGAGGCGTCTTTCACAAGAAGGGGCCTCTTTAACTGCCACAATGAGCACGTCTGGGCGCACGAGAACCCGAAGGCTTCCCGCGTGGCAAGTTCACGCCACGATCACCTGATTTAACCCCACTCGATTTCTTCTTGTGGGGTTACATAAAAACAAAAGTGTATGCCGTAGAATGTGAGAGCCCGGAAGAAATGCGTGGGCTGATACTTGCGGCGTTTCAATCTGTCCCGGCGGATATGCTTTTGAACGTCGTAAACTCAATCCAAAAGAGGACGCAATTGTGCAGAGATCGTGGTGGAGGACACGTGAGCCGGAAATTAACTGAATTGTGTACCTAAATCTAAGTGGTGATACGTGTCGTGTATGATTCTTAAATTTTCATTTAATCTAGTTCAAAACTCGAAATCAGTGTTTTTTTTTTTGAACGCAACAGATTTTCAACCTTCGACAGAAGGACATAAGTGTCAAATTTGTGAAACAATGTTGTTGCTAAGTTCCGCAAAGCGATTTGCCGCAAAGGGAAGGCGGCTTCTTTGAAAGAGCGGCGCGCCGGCCGGCGCAGTGTCAACAAATAGGTAGGCGTCTGAATTGTACTAGGCTGCCAGAACATAGCAAGAGTTCAAAATTCTCTCAGCTGTGTTTGTGTTTAGAAATAAATTGCTATTATTAGGATGTGTCTACAACAGTACTAGGAACATATGACGTACAAGGGCTTTGCCGCGAGTAACGAAATTTATCAATGAGTCTTTCTTTTCTTTCTAATATTATGCATAATTAGGGGTGTGACCAAAACAAAAAAAATATGTTTTTCTACTTTTGTATGGAAAATATCTTAACAAGATATTCGTTTCTTTCCACCGCCATATGATTTTCATAACCCTCGGGGTATGGCCTTGTCACGGCTTAATATACCTTTTACAAGTCGCCTTGTATAACATTTAGTCTACATTCTATTTAAATTGTTTTGGAAGCACGTCTAAGATCATGACGTTTATTTATTTGACGTCGTAATCAAGTGATATTATTCTTTGTTCAGAGAACAGTATTATTTTTTCTTTTGTTAAAACAGTTGCAACATCAACTGTAGCGATGTAATATTATCAGTAAATTCATACAAGATCTCTGTCAAACACAAGCAGGACCTACAAACAGTTTTGTGGGTGTTAGCTACTGTCACATTGAAATGTCTTTTTACTTTAAATGTAATGTACTCACACATCCAACAGAATGAGACAATAAAGTAAATAAGTATACTGCATAATTCCGTAACCAGTAATAGGTTACTCACCTGCAAAACTGTACATGTTATTAAAATAGCCTGCCATGATATTGGCTATAAGATTTATAGTGCATGTTCAATATTATTTCACTATAAAAACAGTTTTACATTATTCAACCGTATGCGTTAATATTTTTAACGATATGTATGCTTATACAGAAGGTTCACGGTTCATATGTATTTTATAAAATTCCCGAATGAAATAATACATTCTAGAGTGTAGCCCTGGACAATGAATTGATTAAGTCGTACACACATAAAAATTCTAGGGGGTACCCTAGCAAATTGCAATGTCACTTATAGTTCTTTTTGTTTATAAATGCTATAGCAATGGTTTGAAGATTATTCCTAGATTGTAGCTCCAGCATAATGAGCATAATGATCCACATATACGGTAAACAATCCGAGGGAGTGCCCTAGCTAATTGTATACCATAAACTATATACCGTGAACCCAACAATAAAGCAATCGTGAAATTCACCTCAGAAAACTACTACGACAAGATCAAATGTAAAACTGTTGCAATATAGTAATATCATTACCAGGAGTCGCCTTTCGTTATTAAAATGTAATGGTTAAAATGATATATAATAATATAAAATACTGTGATTGTGGGCGGGATTAACGGAATAAGTATAAAAAGAAGAGAAAAACAAAGAAAATTATTCCGCTGATCCTACTTCTGATATGTAAGGAAACTCCGTTAATGATTAAATATTTTATTTTGAAATCACTCATTTTACAGAATATCGAAATTAGTTAAATACATCTTACCTTAAATATACAATCTCCACACTTTACGGAAAACTATTTAAAACAATACTTCACAACAAGTAAAGGTTAATTACGTCTTAACGTTACAGCTGCGCCAAACAGAATGCCCGAGTCGTCGATCTAACCACACAAGAGCGATCGTCCCCGCCACTCCATGACGTCTTGCTAAAATGGAGTGGTGGGTACCAACAATAATTACACTCGATACAACCAGTGTTGCCATTGTTGCTGTTTTTGAGATATAAGTGTTACTATTTTAAATAATACTTTAGATACGCAAAAATACGTTTATTTATACTGGGTTTTCATATAAATCGCTAACATGACATTTTAAAGAACTAAAAAGCTAAATTGATTTATGATATAAATTCAACATCTAATTAAGACCTAAGTATAATATGTAATGACAATATTCGCAATCTTGACCTTTATCTATATCATAGAGATATGATAATCCAATCTATATTTTGATTATAACCTATATATTTTATTGTGTTTGATACAAGACGTAAATAATCTGGATGCCATTCCATAACTATTTTGCGATGTAACCCCTACAGGGTTCATGTTGTACCTACTATTTAAAAAGCGACTGTAGTAATTTTAAGTGTATTCTACTTGTACAATGAGAAATCTTAAGGCACATCAACAATGCAAACACAAACATTCTTAATTAACATAAAATATCTTAATCTAGTGTTTACATCTATGACAATATCTTGATATGGATGTAAGTGTAATTATAATAAAAATATATAGTATATAATGTAAATAGAATTAAATTAAAATAAAATTGAATACAATAGTGTTTATGAGAAAGAGCAATAAATTAATTGAATACAGTCTTAAAATACAATTTCACAAAATAATTTATTTATAACATAGTTTTAATAATACATATTCAAATTGTAGTAAATTCAACTGACAATCTTAAAACCTAACCCATATTTAAGAATATGTTGATATTTCCGTCCAGACTGCCGACAATCGCCAGTCTGTTCTATCAGCTATTCTACAAATAATTCGACATTCTCAAAAAAGGAAAAAGACTTCTGAGTAGTTTCAGTTCACTAAGCAGCAGAGGTCATCAAAACCAGTATCTTAGGATGAAACCGGGAAAATGTTCAGAGAGAGCAGTTATCCTCCCTGCATATCTAAAATCATCACTTTAAGTCGCATCTTTATATTAAGTTTGACAGACAGCGACCAAATCAACAAATCAATTAAATACCCTATCCGAACGGCCGACAACGGTTTGACACTTTTTACCCTGGGACACTATTATAGCCCGTCCCAAATCGTCCCGACCATAGCCCTAAAATCCGAAGGGTTGTCCGATTGTCGGATTGTACTATGTTGTACCACACCGCAGAGAATTGGCGGTTAACGGTCAACATTAATATTCAACGGTTACGATAAGCTGGTTCACCTAAAACGGGTTATTGTTTTACGATATTATGTTTCGATGTGAATAAAATAGTGGCTGTGTGAACTGTAGACCTTATCACAGCGAACTACCAAACTTAAGAGACATAGACTCCGAAGACTTGGCTCCGTCATGACAACTTCGCCATTTGGAAAAAAGAATTATTTAAAATGAAAAGACAATAAATCTATGTTATTATTAAACCTGCATACATAATTTCACAAGAATCGGTTTAAAAATGCAACCTATAAAATAGATAGAGATAATGTAATATATATGAGATCTCTCCAACCCGTCTGGCCAGCGAGGAGAGTGAAGGCCAAATCCTTTGTCTGCTCTGGATGTCAAGTATAGCTCCGGTAGTACAGAGAGGGTCATGCCATGCTCCTGCAGTGGAGACTAAAAAGACCTGATGATGATGATTATGATAATGATTGTGAAATAGACACAAGAGAAAATACAGTTATTTCAATAAGTATGGACTTGAATGTCGTCTAAAGGTTTAGGAGACATGACATCAAGGCAGTCGCACGCAGCGGGCACAGCTGGCAGATATTACCCGTGATGCGGGGAGCCATTATTTTTAACACGACAACATTAAAACAAAGCGCCGCGCACGCATTACCCAAATTGGCTTCTGCTGACAATGTGTCACTTAGAGTTAAGTAACATGGCCATTTAAAACCTATTTATATATTATTCATGCAAAATGTCCTATCTAGCTATCATATAGTATCTAATCATCATCATCATCGGGTCTTTTTAGTCTCCACTGCAGGAGCATGACCCTCTCTGTACTACCGGAGTATCTAATAAAAAAATAATATATGTTTAACGATTTACGAAATCAACTTAACATATAATGTAACCGAGTAGTTGAATACATTAGACTACTGAGTTCCAAAGTCAGTTAGATCATACCATCCATGAGATGCTATGATCTAAAGTAAAAAATATTCAGAGTATATCATGAACAACAACATAATGCATTCCTGCCTAAAAATATGCAACACACTACACAAAAGACATAAGCGTCTTATTTACCTATTGTCGCGCCTATTTTCCCAGGGGATATTTTAATAAATATCAAAACAAGTGCGTGTTCCCCTACCAACGCTTTCATTGACATGCGAATCACCCTCATATCGTCACGCCCGCAGACACTCAAGTAGGAATGCTCGTTAGCGATAAAAACTCATAAGGCGGCGAAACATAAGTTATGCGACGCGGAGTCGCCGCTGCCAGGCGGGGCCTTCTTATAGGCGATGAAGGGTTAAATCTTGAAGCTTACGCCTACGGCTCCGCTCGCTTCAATGTCGATCTCTCGGAAACAGTACCTTATTCCGGGATGAAATGTACCCTATGTTCTTATCCGTACTCCACAGATTTTGTATGCAAAATTTCATGATGATCGGTTCAGTAGTTACGGTGTGAAAGTGTAACAAACAAACTCACTTGCGCGTTTTTAATATTAGTAAGGAGGTAAGGATTTAAGAAATATGTAAAGAAGTGCTACATAGAACAAGCAGATAAACATAGCAGTATATCAAAGGCCGAATGCTGTTTGTGGTAAAACTCATAAGCTGCCTACAGGCAGACTGGGCGGAACAGCAGCAGCAATCGCCAAGAGTGATAAAGTAAACTACGACTTAGATTGTAAAATTTAAAATTATATTTCTGCACAGACATACGTTACAGCGTTACAACGATGAGAGAAGAGAGAGCACACCAATGTTGCCACATTATAAAATAATATATATTTTTTAATATAAATAATATTATTGCCATTTCTAACACAGACTCGCCACAAGAACTTTATTTAAGCGATTGAAGGTTGCGTTTTGCAGAAATAAAATTGAATGTTAGGTATATGGTTTGTGTTACTAGGAAGAGTATTTACAGATAAATTGTTTATAGATTTTCTAGAAACAGATTTGTAGGGGGTCACATTCACATTTACCTGCCCCCGACGGAACATGTAACAAACGGTGCTGCACAAGGGGTACTGGTTTAGATTCCCGGAAAGGGAAAATGCTTGTATATAAGTACTTAATTTGTCCGCGGATCTGCACAGTTAGCCTTAGACAGGGGGCCGGTCGAAAAAACTATGCAATCTTATAACAGTGCGAATACTGTCATAGTAGCGGACCCCGGGCTCCGACGCGTAACCGGAAAAACGCTCAGATGAGAGAGACTCTTCGGATGTTTTATATTGCAATTTTATTAATAGTATACCGCAACACGTTTCGCAACTGGAAAAGAACTGTAATGGTTAACTTAGCAGTTCGCCGGCAGCGGCCAGAGTCGCGTGTTTTGTATATAGAGACACGTGGACCGGTCACGGTGGGACCTGTCATTTCATACAAAGTACGTGACAGTTACCTCAGCCCTTCGCATCTCAGTTTACTTACCTTAGCTATTTGAGCCTGTATTTTACGTCTCAGCACTTCGCATCTTCGTCTTTCGCACTTGAATTACACACTCTTATTTAGTTACAAGCCTTTATATCTACTCTCAAAACCTTCCTTCCATCTCGTGAATCCTTAGCCGTAACGAGAGCTGGCGAACATAGCATTGTTTGTATCAATTTCGGTTTATTATGTTCGAGCCCGGGGGTTCGAACCACAACAAACATATAGTACAGAAAAGGCACATCAAACATATAGCGCTACTAAATGGAATTTCAAAGAGAAGGTCAGTCTGTTACATGCATTCCGAGTAATCTCCGACTTAATAATAATAATCTAGCTCCGTGGCGCAGCGGTCAACACGCCAGCCTACGACACGGAGTGACCGGGTTCGATCCCCGGCCAGGTCAAGATGGAAAATGATCTTTTTCAGATTGGCCTGGATCTTAGATTTGTACTTATCTATATATGTTTTTTTTATAAAATATAGTATCGTTGAGTTAGTATCCCAAAACACAAGTCTCGAACTTACTTTGGGGCTAGCTCAATCTGTGTGATTTGTCCGTATATATTTAAAAAAAAAAAATATTTAAGAAATTTAAAATCCAATGAACTATGGATTTCAAATATGGAGGCTCGTCCTCCATCTTTGTCTTTTTATCTTCTTTGATTTTGGTTTGATTATGGTCCAACTGTTTGCGTAGGTCCAATAACAAGTCCATCAAGGAAAACACTAGAGACAAGGATCAATGGAATTGAGAAGTCAAGTTAGCTTCGGCAACAGATTGAGTCGATGGCAGTAACTGCTTCCAAGAAGTTGGGCATCATCTCAAAGGTTCGGCGGTACTTCAGCTCTGAACGGCTGCTCAATCTTTATACTCTTGGTCGCTTCGCTCTTGCATGGAGTATTGCAGCACAGGAGGCCGGGCGCGTATACCCAATGCTATAACTGCAACCACCGGACAGGTAGTTGAGGATATGGAGGATACACCTGACCATTATCTTAAGCCAGATTATCTTAAGCGAATGCAAAAATGCGTTTTTTTTCAGTTTCTTATTATAAAACGGAATTTTTTATGTAAATTAGTCAATATAGTTAATGCTCATAAGCATAAGCCAATATAATGTCCCAAATCAAACTAAGTGTCGACGTATATTGCCTTTGCTTTATTATCAAATACCATTCACATCATAGCAGCATATATTTATATCATGTCAAAGAAATATTCAAATGAAACCCCAAAACGTCACTGTTTGTGGTTTGATGTGCGTATTTAAAAATTGTTAAGTAGAAAAATGTTTTTATTTTTCTTATAGTACAGCAAACGAGCAAGCGAGTCGCCTAATGGTAAGCGATCAGCGTTGCCCATGGACATCTGCAACACCAGGGCGTAACAGGAGCGTTACCGGCCTAACAAGGAGTTGAGGGAAGGACATAGGACAAGGATGGACCTCCGGCTCTCTTACTCACCAAACGAAGCATAGAAGCGGTAAACCATCTATACCAACGTAGATTTTCAGTGAAAGTGTGGTACTTCCCTGGACGAGCCGGCCGATTCATGCACTAGCAAAAATTTTGACGGTAGCGTGGCTCTACCACAACTGTATGTGACCAATGAGAGAGAGAGACAAAACTGTAATTTATAAGTACCTACGTTATTTAGTGTGAACTTCTATATTTTCGTTACAGCATACGTAAGGTATCGTAAACAAAGCGGGCGGGATGCGAAACCTTTGTTAACAAGGCGCCGGGGTTCGGGTTAATGTTTCCCGAAGATGCAAACTTTTACAAGCGTTTACACCGAAACACATCAACTTTTGTCTGTTTTGTTTAGACAGGTACGAGTGAACCTTTATTGATATGTTATCTTTTAAATAAAACATTTCAATAACTTCTAGTGTTTGGCAGCATGGTTGTCGCTCTGGAATAGAACCTCTTCGTCTCTTCCTACAGGAGACAAAATCACTTACTAGAAACATTAATCTAATAAGGGTTTAACTCATAAGGGCTTCTTGTTATCACAATACCAAGAAGGCACTCACTCAAAGCCTTTGCCCAATCTGTTAATAATAAGTAAGAATATAAATAACTAGCTTTCGCCCGCGGCTCCGCCCGCGTCAATGTCGATCCCTCGGGAATAGTACTTTTTCCCGGAATAAAAGTATAGCCTATGTCCTTCTCCGCGCTCCAGATAACTTGTATGCAAAATTTCATGATGATCGGTTCAGTAGTTACGGCGTGAAAGCGTAACAAACAAACTCACTTTCGCATTTATAATATTAGTAACGAAGAATGTTGTTTCAAAGCGAACGTAACCTACGTTCTATAGTTCTAAAGCTGAGAAAGAAATAAGTTTCTTTTACGTGTATCTCTTTAATTTTTAATGTTATTTTGTGTATATGTGTTTTAATTTGATGTTATAAAAGCAATTCATAAACACATTCTGTAAAATTTTCAAGTATTAGAGTTTAAAAGATACAGCCCGGTGACAGACGAACGGGCGGACAACGGTACTTAGTAATAGGTCCCTGTTGGCACTCTTTGGGTACGGAACCCTTAAATGTAAATTCACTGATTAATTAAGAAAGATGTCTTTGTTACTTGTTAAATTTATTTCAACATTTTAATGACAGTTGTAATGTATGGAAAAAGATAAATTTTCTCATAATTACAAATCAACTTTACTGCTTGCATAGCATGAGAAACTACTGTCAATTCCATGTTTCATTTTCTCTGACCGGCAGTCAATAAAAACGAACATCTCCCGGTCTTCGCCAATAGCCAGGCCGAGATGGGAAATAAAAAGCAAAAGGTGACTTCCCTACATGCAGCTCGCCTGGGGTCATGGACAAAGTGGACAAAGAGGACATGATGGGGGCAATCGGCCCATTTCAATATTGGCATTGCAGTGCTAGTAAAAAAAATGGTTTCCAGCTTTTGCTGACCGACTAAGTCAAGTGGAAATTTAATAAAACTTTTGAAATTACAACGAAATTTGTTTACATTAGCAATTGGCAAATAATTAAAAGACATGATTAGGATTATTTATTTATAAACATGATACACGAAGAGGATAAAATGTTATATTGATTGTTGTTCGTGGTGGCAACGCCTGACAGATATACAATATCAAAGTTGCGGCGTAGCGTTCACATACAGTGTATGTAGCTTTTCCGTAGAGTTGGTAGCCGTTTAGCTCAGCCGCTAGTAGGTTGTGGCTTTTGAACCGTATTCAGAAAAAACACTGGCCAAGTGCGAGTCAGATTAACAAATACATACTATGGGTTCCGTACCAACCACCGTACAATGAACAACAATAACCACGTTTCTTATATGGAGACCCTAATTTATTAAAGTACTAGCTTTCGCCCGCGTCAATGTCGATCCCTCGGGAATAGTACTTTTTCCCGGGATAAAAGGTAGCCTATGTCCTTCTCCGCACTCCAGAGAACTTGTATGCAAAATTTCATGATGATCGGTTCAGTAGTTACGGCGTGAAACCGTAACAAACAAACAAACAAACAAACTCACTTTCGCATTTATAATATTAGTAAGGATGAACGCAGAGGTAAATATGAAATAAATATAATAGTGACAAACCACACATTTTCATCATTATTCGTTGTTAAAGCAGCAATAGATATACACATTCTGTAAAAAAATCAAGACTATCAATCATGGTTAAATACTTAGATACAGCCTGTGACAGACGGACGGACGTCCGAGGATTGGTAATAAAGTCCATTTTTTACCCTATGGCTACATAACCCTAAAAACGATAGAAAATAATAATTACTATTTCCAATCGTTATCTTTTATCGTTATTTACCGTTATTTTTTATTTTTCTCAATCATCCCTCGAATTAAGCGGAGTTAGCTTCATTTTCACGGAAATTACCATCTATCTATAAAAGCATAATGGAATCAGGGAAAGCTGAGGAGCACTCAACAGCGCCAATTATTTGTTATTTAGCGCCTCTCGGAGTATAATTAAAATTATTGCCCGAAAAGATCGGGCAATAATAAACAACAGCGCTTCTCAAACAATAAGACCGAAATAGATATTAAGTCTATGGAGGATAATGGCCGTCTGATGGAGTCTGGTCTTCATGTTGATAACTTCAAGTGAAAATCTTTTAAAGTGAAAATTTCTATCGCGGCGTTGTGCACTTTTTGGGATGGGTAAAATTTTTTAAATTCGCGGCAGGACACGTGACCTGATCGAAAATTCGTAAGACGGACACGTTTACGAAAAATGATTTTAAAACGGGGGAAATTATTTATCTATACTAATAAAAAAACGAATTAATCATATAAACAGAAATTACCGCAGACGAAGTCGCGGGCAACAGCTAGTAATAAAATATTTCCTCTTTGAAGTATTAGTTTAGATGGGACGCGACAAGCGATCTCTGTAACTTTGAAAACCACTGAACCGCTCCGTTATACAAACTCAAAAAAAATGTTCTCATTAAGAGGCTGGCCGGAGCCCACGTTGAATATTTTTGAATAATTAAAAATAATATTAATTAACGAAGTTTACATCAGAAACCTTCCAGAGTTTAGACGGTAAACGCGCCTGAAGAAATATATAAAATCATAATTGAATTTGACCGCCCGTTGCCTCCACCTGCGCCCTTTGCCGGAAAACTTGCAAAACGAAAGTTGGATTTTTAACCTTTTTATGGGCTTTTTGCAAAAAACATATTAATATTATAAATGCGGCAGTAAGTCTGTATATCAGTTTTTCACTATTTAACCGTAACACTGAACGTGCCAAAAAAGGGAGTGTATTGTTTTTAGTTTATTTCACCATAACTTCTAAATGCCTCAACGGATTAAAATCCTCACACCCTCCCGAGTAACATAGGCTGTAAATAAGGCTGTTGTGCCCAGGCAGTCGCGTTTTTCTTTGACAAAATAAAGCTTGTTTATGGATAGAGTCTAAGACCCTGGTGACCCGTCATGATTTTATTTCCCTTTTCCATATACACGTTCAACATCACGGGAATCGTGAGTAAAATTATCATTTTAGCCTCGGTTCTACCTCGTAAGGGTAAAGACGTGTTTGGTGTGTATATTTGTATCTAGTGTATCTTAAGTAAAGGATATATATATTTTTCAATTCAATTTAAACATGACATTAAAATAAACCAATGTATACTCAGTCCACATACCTAGGTTCTTAGGTTTTAAAAAATTGTGAGTTGACGTCTTTTGGAGAAAATGCGCTGTCCAGTTTGTTGCCGCTTCTTCTGCACTCGCTTTGGAAGCGGCATTAAACTTAGCCCTAAGTAAATTTTTGACGTCAACAATTGTTGAGAAGTGAAATATGACAATTAATAAGTGTTCAAAGAAACCTAAATTAAATAAACGTTTTGAATTTTGATTTTTTTAATACAATTCATGCTATACAGACGCAATCGCAGGCATAAGCTAAAATATTGCAAACAGAGCGAACGGGGTCCCGCGTACCTCTGTCACAAGTTTTTCAATTACCGAGGACGTTTTTCAACCAGGTAAAGGTCATCTGATAACAAATGATTATTTCTTTGGCTTTCCTTTTGCAACTAAGTTATCAAAGAAAAACTCAATCGTGCCGAAAAGTTTACAGGCAAAAAGGGTTAACACATATGTATGTAAATTTTCAAGTGGCAGTTGAAGCAGGGAACTGTTACAAATAAATACCACGAATAGATGACTATCTCAGACATCCAACAACGCTAAGGCACCCTTCTTCTGCTCAATAGTGAACGATATCCGATAGAGTTATATCGGACTCAGAAGGCGATGATGAAACCCCACAGGCAACACCACGACCTAACCGACATCCCCTTCAGCCATTGCTTCGAGCCGTGCAGCGCGGGTGGCCCTCGGTGTTTTGACAAACAAACATTCATAGTATCACGTCTTTTTCCCTTGCGGGGTAGACAGAACCCAGGTCTTTAAGACCTTAAAAGTCACGTTTAGAATGTTGGTGGGCGTTGGGTGCAAAACGGAATCAAAATATTACTAGCCGCATCGCCTACTAACATGATTCCTCAGTTTTCTCCCGTTCCCTCGATCGGCTTTTACGATCTGCACGGGAAGAGAAGCAGCTGGTACATTCTACTTTTTTTCTTGTCTTCCAGACCAGCATGGAAGGTTCCCGATTCTCGGTGCTTTGAGGGAAGCGATATCGCCGTGTCGTCACCATTAACACTCGCTCTGATGATGGTCTGTGTAACTAGTCGGCGATTCCGACTAAATAAACGTGAACAAAACTATGTTCCTACAATATATTAGTTGACTATCTATTTTAATTCAATTTCGTCAACGTAAGTTATAACCTACTAGCTGTTTCACGCGACTTTGAACATGTATTGTCTCCATATCCTCATATGTATGTATGTATACTATGTATGATCTTTGTCTGCATCTTATTAGCGTACAGCTTTACGACTGCCATCCTCGGCAGAGCTCAGTCGGCTCCGAACTGCGTTCCCGACCATAAAGAATTGAATTATCTGTTCTCCACGACCAGAGACAAAGCCAGTCATAAACACACGCGCCCATACCGCGCAGATAAACAAGCAGCTTAACAAACTAACGAGTGTACAGGAATGACATATACAAACACAATATCTTTCTAAATGCGTTTCGAGAACTCAAAAAAATTTTTGAGTTCTCAGGTTCCTTACGAAACGTTTTTATATCAACGGGCTGAATCATCCCTTTAAGGGTCCAGAACGATCAAAATTTAACCATGTGAAGCAAAGAAAATAATAATCTGTTATATAGTTTGCTCGGTTTTGATCCGACGGCAAACCACTCTCACTGCAGCTCTCTGCCATCTTGTAAGGAATTTTTTTCTACATCCTCAATATTTTGTACTCAGATAAAGTAGAAACCGACTATATGCAATTCCGGATAAAAACGTTTTGTTTAGTGCCACAGAGCAGCGAACTGATAGTGAGCCATAGGGGCCGCTTGACAACTTTCAGTAAGATAAGCAAGTTCGAATTGTTCACGTAATTTTATCTGGGGCACGTGTCACGGGAATATGCTGCGAAATGTTATGAAGGCGAAGAGGAAATGCTGCATTAATGTATTGTGACCAGGGCTTGTTACCGGTACCAAATTCCCATTATAAGTACCGGTAAGTACCGGTATTACTATTCTGTTAAAATTTTAACGGTAATATGAAGTACCGGTAATCTAGTATTTAACGGTAATAATATTGTTAACAGTTAACGGTAATTTTACCGCTACTTGTTACCGGTACCAAATTCACATTATAAGTACCGGTATATACCGGTACCTCTATTCTGTCAAATTTTAACGGTATTAAAATTGCGTTAATTTTACCGGTACCTACGCATTGTTGCCGTCTACCGCATGGGACTCGCTCGACTGTAAAAGTGCCGCCCTATTGTGGGCCCCCGCCTCACGCCGCACATGCACAACACGGCAACGACACACATTAACGAAATGATAATTCCCAATACGAGTACCGGTACTAAGTACCGGTACTGTTTACCGGTATTTGGTACAGGTACTTCTTTCAATTACCGGTACCGTCGTTTAATTGAGGTACCGGTACCAATCCAATTACCGGTACCGTTGTATTATAGAGGTACCGGTACTTGATTTTTACCGTTACCAAATGTACCGGTACCAAACCAATTACCGGTACTGTCGTTTCATAGAGGTACCGGTAATGGATTTTTACCGGTATTCCAACCCCTGATTGTGACTAGTGGTTCACCCTGCCATTGCTCAAGCGATAGATAGATGTACGAAATCATCAAGACATATTTTTAATTGGGATATACAGGTTGTATCATCAGGGTCAATGAGGAGATTTTTAAACTCTAAGAAATAGAGTAAAGTATTAAAAAATCTTATTCACAAGTTACAGTGGGGCTAGCTTAATCAGTGTGATTTGTTTGGTTATATTTATATATTATCAATTTGTAGTAAAATAATACAATAATTAACAAATTTGCAATAACTATTTAGGCCTAGGCCTTAAACCCAGAAGTAGAAAAAAACAATCAGAAAATCCTAAAATTGTAGGTTTAACACACATCAAGATTTGTTCCTCTGAATATGGCTACAAAGATGTTACAATCCAATGATGCACAGCATATTCTGCCATTACTGGCAAATAAATATTTGTACGGAACTCTCATTGCGCGATTCCAAATCGCACACGACCGGTTCTTTTTTTATTAGTTTAACAACAGACTCCTAATCTCAGCTCATTACAACTTTCCTACCAAATCTTATTGCAAGTTCGCATGTCAGCTGCTCGCCGGACGTTTCCGCTTCCGGGCCAGATAGCAGCCGACGAACTCCTTGTTTAATGGCAAAATAATTTACGCGCCATATCTTATTTCCGACGCAACTAACGTCAAAATGGAGCGAGATAAATATGCTGCTTTGTTTAATAAAACACTGGAAAGGGGGACACGACTAATAGGAAAAACTTTATTGGCGACACAATATTTTTCGAACAGATTTTTTGTGAATTGGGTTTAATCTTGCCCATCATCGAGGCAAAGATATGACCTCATATACAATGAGCTCGCCCAGAAGAAGCCTATACAGGGTGCATAGGCTATAATTTTAAAGAGATTTAGGTTATATGCGCTCGCATATTTTTTTTTTTTTTTTTTACTAAATATTGAATTAGGCATTTGTCTCCCATCTCACCTGATGGTAAGTGACGATGAAGACGAGGATGTATATACAGACGCAAGCAACACATTACAATTCCTAACTGTGCGCAGAAAATAATGTGAGGGGGGGAAGCATTACGTACGAATACTAGGAATTTCCAACCAACTAAGGATGGTACCCAGTGAACGCGTTATAAGTTTTTAAATATTACACCAGATACCTAATAAAAGAGCATAAAATGGTTGCAGCATTAGGATCATTCATTGATAGAAGTGCCGCAACATCTTAAAGATTCGATCGAGCTGATAAACTTAGCATACACATGCAAGTAATATGAGATTTAGGTTTATTAATGTCAATGAGCAGATGAGATAATAACGTTGGCAACGATGAATAGCCCCAATTAGGCCTTGCGTCTGATGTTAAGCAATTGACAATCGAAAAAAAATTGAAATTATTAAACGTATTATTATCAATGCTTTTCGCAATTTTTCCTTTATCTGTGCTATAAGACGTTGCTTCGTACCAAATTTCAAGATTCTGAGTTCATGGGAAGTACCCTGTAGGTATTGATTCCCTTCGAAAAAAGAAGAAACTTTGTGGCATAACCAGCTGTATCTTTAGATTGCGTTGGCTTAGAAGTTTTATTTTTTCACAGCTCTAAGGAACAGTAGAACTGAGTATTTGATATGAATTTCAGCTCGATACAGACAGACAGACAGCCGACAACAAAGTGGTTCAGTTTTTTCCTTTTGAGGTACGGAACCCTAAAAAGAGCTAACACGCGACCTAAATGATGTAAGCCACGGGTTGCCAAATCCGTGGTAAACTCTTACACAAAGTTCGTACGCAACATTACATTTTTGAAAAAACCTTGGTAATAGTCTCTTCCCCATTTGAAAATTTAAATCTTGATAAGACGAATAATGCCTTGTCCAATGACAAAATAATTTATATTTCTCCATATCTTGTTTCCGAATTTCCGATGTTACTACAATCAAAGACAGCGATAAGTACGTTTCTTTGAGCTGCGGAATTCTTTGTTTTGCGCGCCCTAAACAGGACTGCGTGGTCCCTTCAACTTCTAATTTTATTACACAACAAAAGGAATCACTGAAATTAAATTAAAGCTCAAATTCGTTAAATATTTGTTCAAATTACTTGTTTAAAGCCTCCTCCACTTGAGGATTGTATACCGTTTGGAAAAGCCAAGATGAATATTATTCTATGTTAATAAATGAATGCTTAATTGGCCACCAAAGAATTATATTATACTTCACCCGCGTAATTAATAGTATAAGTTACCTACTATTAGTTAAGCTTTCGTAGTTCATAGGTGAAAGAATTTAAAAATCTGTTTACTTCTTACTTCAAACAAACAATGAAATTTTTTTTCAACATATAAGTATATAAGGTTAAATACACAATGGTACGTTGTAGGTACATAAAATAAAACGCCCTAGAAAAGTTCTGTGTACTAAAATCGCGCTAGTAGTATCGGCAAAATTCGTTATTGAATCGCTCTTGAGAAATCTCTATAGAAAATTTCGAACTATAGACAACTTAATAGCCGAATACAGCATAATGTCTGTGCCAAGGTCGCCTCCCGCGGCGCGTAAAAAACATCATAAAAGGAAATATCAATCCATTCCAATATGGAGGCGCGGCGGGGCGTTTCGCGCGCTTTCCCACTCAATATACTTACTTTCGCTTGGAAACATTTAAAACATATGCGAAGGGTTACCACTGGATTATCAAGGAAAAAATGAAGATAACTGTTTTCCCACTTTTACGAAGTAATTTTTACAGACGCAGAAAAAAGTGATATCCTATTCTCAGTCAGTATTTTAGAGATTCAATGTTTGTTTTCCGTATCACTTCAAGCGTTGAACAGATCTGAATGAAAATTGACATAGGCAGACTTTTTTTTTTACTAAATGTTGGATTAGGCATTTGTCTCCCATCTCACCTGATGGTAAGTGACGATGAAGACGAGGTTGTTACATGCCTATCCAGAAGATACCCATTTATTCTACTTTTGGTAGAATAAATGGGTACTTAGGTGCTGACTTAATATGCAGGACACTTTTAGGACACCGAAATTAGGTCTCCAAGGCACGCACGCCAAGGGAGTCAAAGCCAAAAGCTCAAATAGCCAAAAGTCTCAATACGTGTACGAATTTACTCGCGATTTTATTTGAATCATGATGACGGTCCCACTCAAAACCTTCGATAAATAAGCCCACCTGGGCATCCAGCAGGACGCGTCAGCGTACGGTACGCTGGTTTTTGGCGCAAGGGTCTACTTTGCGTCGTTGAAAGTCAAATAACTTTTGAACGGTACTCACGTGCCAGCAATGCAGTAATCCTAAGGTTTCCTTGCTTGGAGAACTGGGTGTTGCACTTACACTATCCCTAAGCACTCGCGAAAATCGAGTTTCGGAGCTGTTTTGTCCACAGTTTCAATAAACCGCGCTAACAGCCTCCGTGGTCCAGTGGTAAAGGCGTTTGCCTGTTGACCTGGGGATCGTGGGTTCGATTCCCACCGGAAGCATACTTTGTTTAGTTGTTTCCAGTTTGGTTAGGACATTGAAGGCTCGAATCACCTGATTGTCTGATAATAAAGATGATTCCGTGCTTCGGAAGACAAGTTACGCCGGTGGTCCCGGCTGCCATCTGGTAGTCGTTAAAGGAACCACGTCAGAGGCCGAGAGGCGGTTCCGAAGAACTCTGACACCAGGGTGTGCATGGTCGATTGACCGTGACACCTTCACGAAATGATAATGATGATAAACCGTGCTAGCACTTACACGTCTCGCGATGACGAAGGTCAGTGAAAAGATGCATAACCAACGCATCAATGGTGAAAAAAAAAGATGGAGTTATACTTTCAGTATGTACCGTTTTGTCGTTGTTTGTAAGTATGCATGATGTTAAGACTTGGGGACATTATTAAGGCTTCATTTTGTATAAGAATGTGTATCTACCATTATATTTCATCGAAGATTGGAAGTATATGATACAACGTCGCCGTCATGCGCCGCATCCATTCTAGCTCAGCTTAGAGTAAAGATTCGGGAAAACTAGCACTTACCTATCAGTTTGACTTAATTGTGTGCCCTTGCGTTCTCATATCACAGGTATTTCACTGAATATCGTACCTGCAAAAGAAGGAAAACATTATTAACACTTTGCATTATTATATACTAGCTGTTGCCCGCGGCTCCGCCTGCGTTAGTGTCGATCCCTCGGGAACAATTAATCCCTCGGGAAGTAGAATTTCCCAGAATCAAACATACCCTATGTCCTTCCTCGGGCCTCACACCTCCAGACCAAATTTCATCCAAATCAGTTCAATGATTGAAGCGTAAAAAAACGACAGACAGAGTTACTTTCGCATTTATAATATTAGTATTAGTATGGAAGTATGGATATTATTTATACTTCTAAGTCCAGAAATGAGAAAATTTCCATAAAACCTGTACCCTCCCATTTTACCCATATATATCTTTTTTAATTGTAATCGAGAACATACCTATTTATTTTCATACTTCATAGTCCAGAAATGAGAAAATTTCCAATTTCCAAACAAACTTTACCCCCCTACTGGGGGATTTTTTTCCAGTTGACCTACACAGATCTTTTTCAATTGTAATCGTGAATTTATTTACCTATTTTCATACTTCTAAGTCTAGAAATAAGTAAATTCCTATACAATCTTTACCCCGCTATTTTACCCCTTCAGGGGAAAATATCGTCCATTTTACCTACACAGATATTTTTAATAGTAACCTAGAACTTAAATACTTAAATTAATACGTCTAAGTCCAGAAATGAGAAAATTTCGATACAAAGTTTATACCACCCACCCACCCCCAAATTTCATCTACCCACACACATCTTTTTTAATTTTAATCGAGAACTTATATACCTACTTTCATACTTCTAAGTCCAAAAATGAGAAAATTCCATATAAATTTTACCCCTTTAGAAGTTAAATTTCTTAAAAATCCTGTCTTAGCGCTCACTTACATCATTAAAGAACCCCTGCACCAAATTTCAAGTTTCTAGGCGCAGCAGTTTAGGTTGGTTTGCCGTTTGCCCGCGGCTACGACGCCGCCGTTAGTGTCCCTCAGGAACAGTTTGGACTCTTAAAGGGGTGACTCAGGTCATCAATATGAACAACTTTTTCTATGGGACTAATGCTGGGAACTAAAAAAAAAAATTCGTCATTTCCATAAAAAAGAGTCCCGCCGCCCGGCCAGTTTGTATGGAAATGTCGAATTTTTTTTTTAGTTTCCAGCATTGTTCCCGTAGGAAAAGTTGTTCATTTTGATGGTCTGAGTCACCCCTTTAAGGGTCCAAAACGATAAACAAATTTACCTAGTATATTTGCAGGCAAACTAATGCTTTAAGTTCATTCAAATGACGATAACTTTTTTTTTAATGAACCGATTTTGATGAAACAAACTTTAGATGTTTTGCTGAGTTAAAACAAATCAATTGGTGAAAGTTTGAAGTAAATCGGTTCAGTATTTTCGGAGATAATCGTGATCATACATACAGACAGACAGACAGACAGACAGACAGACAGACAGACAGACAGACAGACAAGAAATTCCAAAAAAATTTTTTTGCTTTCTATTATTCTTTTTAAGCGTCCCTCTATCCATTTCAGTCAAAAAATTTAAATGTACAGACAAAATATTTTTACTGTTTTATTATATGTATAGATTTAAATACTGATTATTACAATACAATACAAAATATCTTTACTGCTCTAAAATAGATAAAGGTCAGGGTGACATCCTCAACTGCCTGTGCAGTGGTTGCTTTTCCCAATTCATCCGAGCGAGTAGTATCCCAATACCTTTCTCTTCTTAAATCCGACAAATTCCTAACCTTTCCCAGCTTAAGGATGCTTTCAATAAGCAGCAGCGTCGGAAGCACAAGAAGCCAAAAAGAAACTGCGCTCGCCAACCCGCCTGCCAAGCGTGGTAAGTATGGCAATATACTCCTATGGAACGAAGAACCCTTGGGAGAAGCCTTTGTCCAGCAGTGGACTGCTGGACGGCTATATAATGGTGATGATGATGCTCTAAATAAGAATAACATACAAAGAACTTAAACTACAAAATATATGACTCAAAGGCAGACTTATTGTTAAGCAATCTTTCAAATCTTTGGGTAATGTAGAAGATAAATTAAGGGCACCCACAGATTACACAGTTAATTTGAAAGGTTTACGTAGTTCTCCAGCGGATAACTTTGAAAAGGAATAAGACAAGTACTAGTCAATTATTTCAATATTATTATGTAATGATTGCCCAGATACATGCACAACGTGACGTTCGCACCGATATAAATTGAGATTGCCATTAAAATCATACGTAATTTACTGAAACTATAAAAACCTACATAAAAAAAGCTATTTGCGTGTGATTTTTATAAAGTTCTAGTTCTTATTTCTATCATGTAAGACTTCGTATTTTAACATTTCAACTCATTATTCATAAAACTATCTATAAATCCTACATTGTAATAAAAATCTTAATAATGTAAAAAAAACTCATGTTCGCCTAATTCAAAGCTAGAAATAAAAATAATCCAACGTCTTAGGATTATTTCTTATTAAGCATTGAATAAGGCTTCCTAGCTCCTTGGGTTTCTTGCTAGTCACAAACGTGGCGTGATGGATTGACTACACGTCTGAATACTGAATGAGGTATTATTGGCACACTCATACGTCGGAAATAAAAATCTTGAAGGCGGAGTATTGAGCATTGCTCATATTTTTTTTGTACGACTACAGTTCTGTCAGAAGTCAAAAGATATATATGCTGTGTTTCCAAGTCTCTTCCTATTACGGTTCAAAAGAGCCTTTGACAGACGGACGGAAGGACATCGGAGGCTTATTAAAAGGGTCCCATTTTTACTCTTTCTGTAAGGAATCTTACAAAATAGATAAGTAATAGATAGATTTGTATCTAATGAAAGTCGAGCAGAAAATTCTAGTTCTTATTTCTAACATTGAAAAGGGTTTCTAGTTTCCTTGAGCTTACACCAGTGCGACGTGGCGTGATGGATTGACTACACGTCTGAATACTGAATTAGGTATTATTGGCACACTCAGGATTGTGGATTGGGCTCCCCCGAGGTTTTCCCTGTGTGCTATGACTTGGGGTCCTTCAAAAGGCGTACAATAATGTGACCATTAAGACCCCAAAAACGTTTATTTTTATATGTATAATACAATACAATGTTATAAAGAGGGCTAGCGGGTGTAGCTCACTAGTTGGCGCCACTGTTGAGCAAGGTCCCGAAAGTGTTTTATTACACGCATGCGCAGACATACGCATGTAAACAAAGTTTACATTTCAATCATATTTTATCGTCTTCATAACCTGTATCCTTACTAATATTATAAATGCGAAAGTGAGTTTGTTTGTTTATTTGTTTGTTTCTTTGTTTGTTACGCTTTCACGCCGTAACTACTAAACCGATCATCATGAAATTTTGCATACAAGTTCTCTGGAGTACAGAGAAGGACATAGGCTACCTTTTATCCCGGGAAATGTACTATTCCCGAGGGATCGACATTAACGCGGGCGGAGCCGCGGGCGAAAGCTAGTTATATTATAACTTTAAACAAACGATTCTTGAAAACGTGTAAATACAAAAAATATATTTAAGAAATGGCTCCAACGATTTCAATTAAATTTAGTGTATACAGGTTTTTGTGGGCGAAAAATTGATGTACTCCTAGATAAATAAATCTTGGTTTCCCAGGTATGAGTCCTATAAAATGTTATTTCTAAAACCTCATGCTACACTAGCGCCTTTAGCGGAAAATTCTGGCGCGATGCCTTTATCCATACTAATATTATAAATGCCAAAGTAATTCAGTCTGTCTGTCACAATTTCACGCTTCAACCATTGATCCAATTTGGATGTTAGGTATGAAGGTAGTTTGAGGCCCGGGGAAGGATATAGGGTATCTTTCATTCCGGGAAATTCTACTGTTTCCGAGGGATCGAAATAACACGAGCGAAGCCGCGGGCAATAGCTAGTTATAAATAAAAAAGCCCACGTTATCACGAAAATATCTTACATAAGCGACAAACTTTAAACATTTCGGAACAATCATTAAGTGGAACGCTTATTGGTACTATTTTTATCGTTTTGATCTGATTAGGACACGTTCCTTAATGCTAAAATTTCCAAATTTCAATGAAAAATTGATTAAAAAATCCGTAACATAAATATACATTCGAAATCAAAATCGACTTCAAATATTGTTTTGGTATTTGTAAAGCCGCGCTTGGCCATACCTCAATGAATCTGGAGGTCAAGGGGTAGTTCGGAATTCGTGATTAATTTCGGCTTATAAATGGGCTCTGTATTTGTGTTCGTTGTTTTGGCATCAGCCTGATTCAACAGATCGATCCGATCTTAATATTTATTCATTATTCCTGGCAATGTCAAAGATTTTTATTCAAAATTGGATACATGTATCTCTTTTTGAACGTCATATTTTTATTTCTTATATTTTTTTAATACATGCATAATCGAAATGCTTCTAGTTAATACTACTGGCTTCAGTATCGAACGGTACCTTCAACTCAATGGTAATAGCCATAAATAAATTTCTTAGGAGACATTGGTGTTACATATAAACTATACAATCTCATTTTTTTTTTATATCTGTAGTTTTTGAGATAACACGGAACATTTATTTTTGGAGGTCTACCTGTAGCACGAAGAATTGTATTCATCTAGAAACCGACTTTAATCAAATTACTTAACCGATTTTGATGAAATTTAAGCGGGACCAATTATAAAGCATATCCATTAAAATAAAAAAAGATTTTTTTTTTTTTGTAATGACTATGTAGCTAGCTCCAAGTGAGCTTTCGCTACTTCACCGGGCGTTTGAGGTGAGGGCAGAGTGTTTTCATCAAATCGGTTTATAAATGACGGAGTTCTGAGGTAACAAACAATTTAATAAAACATACGTTCTGATTGATAACCTCCATCTTTTTTTTTAAGTCGGTTAAAAGACTCAACATCCCAATAAATAGAACAACTGGATTCGTAGTCGTAGCATGTTGTAATACGATTTGGCAAAGTTTTTAGAGCCAGCCGCCCATCTGACAGCAACCCTCCTTGAGTTAGAATAGGCTTAAATGGATCCTGGATATTTTGAGAGCCCACTGCCCTACATATTAGTGGCAGTGGGCGTGGACAGCCGTCGCCAATCACGCCGACCACTCCGTTTTATGTTCACCGCGACCTTGCCGGTGCAACACATAAGAGAACGCGGGTGACAAGCAGTAAAAAACCGGTTTACATATTATTTGAGTAAAAGTCATTTGTGGAAGGATACATATGAAAATAATGTATCATATAAAGCAAACGACTTCAATCAAAACCGATTTTGATGAAATGCAAACGGGACCAAGTGGAAAGTATAGCTTTCCAAATAAAAAGAGTCGGACTCGCGCACGAAGGGTTCCATACCATTATCTATAATAAGTATAAATTATTAAAAATGGTTTCATTATATGAAGTAAGTAAAAATTTATGCCATTCGCAATTTTTCCTTTATCTGTGCTATAAGATGTTACTTAGTACCAAATTTCAAGATTCTGAGTTTAAGGGAAGTTTACCCTATAGGTTTTGTATTCCCTTGCGAATGTCGAAAATTTGCGGCATATACGGTAGTATCTTTTGTTTGATTGCCTCGGCTACGGAACCTAAAACAAAAATAAACCGAATTGAGAACCTTCCCTTCAAGTCGGTTAAAAAGTGAATGCGTGGTGGAATGAAGTCGACTAAAAAGTGATTCCGTCGCCTGAGTTGTTGGTCATCAAAGTGTGAAGACTGACATACAAAAATATTTTACAGCCAAGTGCCGAAGCGCAAAGAAAGATTTCATTATTGTTAAACGACCATATTTTATTGAATCTCATAGCCTGAAATGCCGAATACCGTGCGATGGGGAGAAGAAAAACCCGGTCAGCGGACCCGGGGCTCCGACGCACTCCCGCTGAAGATGCAACCGGGAACTTGAGACGATACTACGCACAGAAACGGCAAATATGTTAATAATATAATGTTCCTATCTTCTATGCAAAGGAAAGCTTAAGTCATTTCTTCATGACATGATTATATTTGCGCCCCTACCATCAATCATAGAAGGCTAGTTAATTCTCAAATATTCCGCTATGTTTGCCATCACTGGTGACGTCACTTTATTACATCGTAAGCTAAATATTAGCCAAATCGCACATTCACTGCAGTTTATGTACGCGTCGCGCCGGGTGACGTCACGGAGCGACAAATCAAGGAGACGACCAATATGTCGCGCCGCCAATGTGGGCTAGAATGTATATTGTTTTGGGTATTAAATACTATGATGTCAGCGTTGCGTGTTATGTCATGTCGAAGTTTCGTTCATTTACGAATACTAAATATTTCGAATATATTTCTATGATTTAACGTCGCTAGATCTTATAAGCATCTTATTACTTAGTAAATCTAGTAGATAGTGCTATGGTTTCCAATTAAGAAGAAACATCATTTCCAACCCGTCTGGCCAGCGTGGATCCAACCCGTCTAGCCAGCGTGGAGAGTGTAGGCTGCTCTAGCCAAGTATGGCTCTAGTAGTACAGAGAGGGCCGTGCTCCTGTAGTGGGGACTAAAAAGTACCTATCATCAGGTACTTTATAGTCCCGTTAGTAGATGAATGTATGTAACATTCCGACGGTTAACGAAATTAGTAGGTTATTTGAGTAAGTATGTCTTTTAATAACCGTGTTAGAGAAGCCCGGTGGTCCAGTAGGCGTGAGCTTACGCATGTTAAGTAACCCCGGGCGAGGTTCCCCCTTGGATGGGTGACCGCAAGTGGCAAAATATCTCTAGCTCCTCCTTGCTTCGGATAGCACGTTAAGCCGTTGGTCCTGGCTGTCATCATTTGATGGCAGTCGTTGTCGGTACCAATGCCGTATAACCTTACGTGCATACCGAGTAACAGAGTATGTTCTGAGTGGGAACAGAACATTTAAGTATGTTCCTCTATAACTCTTAAACGTCTTACCTGAATTTCATGAGTTTTAAAGTTATTCAACAAAATAGGCGAAATTTGACCACTCCCCTACCTGATCTCCAAAACCACAGGTCCCAAAAATTTGAAACAATTACATAAAATACATTTTGTTTTTGAAGATTGTAAAATAAAATAAAAATTGGGTATACAAAGTCCGAAGTTGAATTTGCTTAGTCCCGAGGATAATATGTTACGATAAAAAAGTAAACACGCAGTTCGCTTATGAGATGCACCATCTGCAAAGTGACGTCACCTCACGACCGCCTCGGTGACTCAACGCGAAACTTATGCGGATGGTGACCGCATGCATGTAGATAGCGACTCAATGCTGTTATCGTCTCTGACCTTTTGGGAATCTGCGAATATCTTTGACATTTTTAAATCGCCATCACGCCCGCATTTGTTATTCATCATCATCATCATTTCGAGTAGGTGACACGGTCGATCGACCACGCACACCCTGGTGTCAGAGTTCTTCGGAACCGCCTCTCGGCCTCTGACGTGATTCCTTTAACGACTACCAGATGGCAGCCGGGACCAACGACTTAACGTGCCTTCCGAAGCGCGGAATCATCTTTATTATCAGACAATCAGGTCAAAAAAAATTCAAAAATTCAAAACGTTTATTCAATATAGGTTTCTTTGAACACTTATTAATTGTCATATGGTGATTAAAGACTGCAATGTCCTAACCAAACTGGAAACAACTATACAAGAATGCTTTCCGTGGGAATCGAACCCACGACCCCCGGGTCAACAGGTAAACGCCTTAACCACCGGACCACGAATGAAATCTGAAGTAGCCATGCTTTTTCTCATAAAAACATTTTACATGGAAAAAGTTGTCTATCATACCATAATATGAAAATCGCCATATTCAAAATATGACGATTTTCATATTATGTTATTTAAGCTTAGCAAGTACTTAAATGACTTCTACCAAAGAAAATTTTCTTAGGAGCTTATAGTATCGTGTCAAGTCCATTGGGCGTATAGTTCGGCTATAACACAGAACAATAAAATAAGCAACTAGGTTTACTGCTAATAACAGAACCAATAAAGGGACGGGCAAATAAATCCGTACACGTCAATACAAACAAACACAATGGCTAATGTTACAATAGCTAATGGTAGGTTCGAAAGCCGATATTACGTTTTATATATGAATGTGTATTTATTTTAGCCGGATTACTGAAAATGTTAGCTTTCGGTATTGTGTACATGGTGAAATTTTTATCGTTTTGGACATATAAAGGGGTGACTCAGACCGTCAAAATGAACAACTTTTCCTATGGGAACAATGCTGGAAACCCAAAAAAAATTCGACATTCCCATACAAACCGGCCTGGCGGCGGAACTCTTTGTATGGAAATGACGAATTTTTTTGGGTTCCCAGCATTGGTCCCAAAGAAAAAGTTGTTCATATTGATGGTATGAGTCACCCATTTAAGGTATGATCAAAATTTCACCATGTATAAAAACAACTCCATTTTTCATATTCTATTGTTGGTTCTATAAGTTAATATGTTTTACATGACTGCACAAAAACAAGTGTAATGATTTTATACATTAGGTTAATAATAATTTTGCTAATATCATGAGTAATGATACGGGCAAATAAACCCACACATATCAATACAAACACTAGCTAATAGTAGGTTCGAATCGGGGAAAACCTATATTACGTTTGGTTTGATATACCTATTGAATGTCAATTTATTTTGATCAGATTATTCTGGTTGAATGTTTCTATACTGTACTGTAATTACTTTATGATTATTGCTAATTCAGTTTTCTTCTAACACGCTCAACGGGGACCTGGGTCTAGGATGTTATTCTATATATGTATTCGTTATAAAATACAGTACTGTTATTTAGAATACCAAAACACGAGTCTCGAACTTACTTTGGGACTAGCTCAATCTTTGTGATTTGTCCGTATATATTTATTTATTTATTATACATATGTATGTTAATCGCGTCTTTATCCCTCACGCGGTAAACAAGGCCCCTGATGCTAACCGGCGATTGTATATTTTATAAACAAATACTTATATAGATAAACAGCCAAGACCAAGGCCAATTTGAAAAAGATCATTTGCAATCTTGACCTGACCGGGGATCGAACCCGGGACCTTTGTGGCAGCCTGGCTTGATAACCACAAGGCCACAGAGCTCGTCAAAACAATTATGTTTGTAACTTCTTATAACACAGTGAGTAATGCGACGGGTTAAGTTATATCTTTTGGTTATATCCCACACGTCAATATACAAACAAATAACGGATATGTCGTGGCCAATCTAGTTTCCGGAAGTCGATATCAAGTTTGATGTATGAATGTGTATTTACTTTGGCCGGATACCGGTGGTCAAAATGTTTTTGCTCTATTTTTTTACACCTATTATATCCAATATTCTCGGAATAAAGTTCTTTACGCAGGATTGCGAGCTCAACTATTTCTTAGAAAAACGTCGCGTAATAGTCTTATCTTCTAGCATTCTTCATCTAGGTATCTGATTATTGAATACTAGCTTTCGCCCGCAGCTCCGCCCGCGTCAATGTCGGTCCCGCGGGAATAGTACTTTTTCCCGGGATAAAAGGTAGCCCATGTCCTTCTCTGTACTCCAAAGAACTTGTATGCAAAATTTCATGATAATCGGTTCAGTAGTTACGGCGGGAAAGCGTAACAAACAAACAAACTCACTTTCGCATTTATAATATTAGTAAGGATAAGGATAAGGATTTAAATGTCGGAATGAGCCTGAGCTTCGCTCATGGAAGTTACCTCGGGATGAGACCTAGCTAGATTGTTTTATTACCTCAAAAAGCCCCTATTCACACTTTCATCGAAATCGTTGGAGCCATTTCCGAGATCCTGATTATATATTTATATTTGGAAATGTTCAAGAATTGCTCGTATAAAAATCTCGTGTCTTAACTATTAGGAGGATTATTTTTTCATCCCATACTAATTCATCAATCAGCTGGTCTAATTTCTATCTTTAGCGGCGTTGTGCACTTTTTGGGATAGGTAAAAATGTTTAACTCGCGCCAGAACACGTGGCCTGACCGAAAATTCGTAAGACAGACACGTGACATTCCAAAATATTCAAAAAGTCCTAACTTCTGCCGGCACGGCACTCACGGAGTGCAACCCGTTGTTCTTTTTACCATGTTTCCTACCGGATCTATATTCTGTAATTATCTAGTTCCCTCTTCCTTAATTTTAAACTATAGATAGTTCAGTTTAAACTGAGCCGTGTCAGTCATCGTCATGCGAAGTTGTATCGAGTAGCAACAGCTGTGTCACAATCTTATAACTGCACAGTGCAGAAGACAATAGAAGTGTTTATAAATAAACGAAGAGCTCGCAGTACATTCACCAATATGAACAGAAATACCTCGTGAGTACAGTAACGACCATTATTAACGATTCCATTGTATTGTATCCCATTTTCAACATTATTACTTACTACTTTAAAAACCGATGTGTTTTCATCATACTCCAAATTTTGCTCCAAATGCATGCCAAATGTCACATCATCATCATTTTGATGCAGCTCCTTCAAAAAACGAGTCTATGTTTTCTTAAAAGGCCGGCAACGCTCATATCACACACCAGGTGTTGCAGTAGTCTATGGGCAGCGGTGATCGCTTGCTCGTTTGCCGCCCAATGTCGTAAAAAAAAGGATTGTATTGTTTTTAACTTTTATGTATGTATTGACTAGCTCCGTGGCGCAGCGGTCAACACGCCAGCCTCCGACACGGAGTGACCGGGTTCGATCCCCGGCCAGGTCAAGATGGAAAATGATCTTTTTCAGATTGGCCTGGGTCTTGGATGTGTATCTATATATGTATTTGTTATAAAATATAGTATCGTTGAGTTAGTATCCCATAACACAAGTCTCGAACTTACTTTGGGGCTAGCTCAATCTGTGTGATTTGTCCGTATATATTTATATTTATATGTTAGATACTTAATTTACCTTCTTCTTCTTGTCCACGCTTAATGGTTACCTAACAGGAGGTATGGTAACGTTAGAATCATTACACCCTCCCGCATGACATAGCCTGTAATTTTTCCATTAAAAAACTTGTATTTAATTGCTAAATAGCTGTCCCGGCGAACCTCGTCTCGCTAGGATAAAAACTATCCTATCTTTTAAGTTGGACCGAATTACAGATGGTTACGAAGTTTGATCAAAATCGGTTCAGTTGTTTCAGAGTTCATCCCTAATATATATCGTAACACAAGATTAAATATATACATATATATATAAAATAGATCGATAAGGCTAGTTTTAACCAGTAAGTAATAGATTCATATCTCGCGATCAGATAACAATATATCACTGCGCGTGCTAACCACCGCGGGTTGTGACTAGCGCGTAATGGACGATGAATAATGAATACCAAATAGACATTGACGAACAATCTCAATGGACGACGTATGACAAAAAGGAGACTTATATACGTCAATCAACAGGCCACACTTAACTCTCAAACTTGTTTTGGGTCCAATGTACTCAAACAGGTAGAAACACATCAATGTGCACAAACAGACCCAGCACTGCAGAAAAATATATATGCACAAATTATAGTATTTGTCTGCATCGGGAATCAAACCAGAGACATTGACATGGCCGACCGAGGCGAAGGAGGAATCCGCCAATCAACTAGCCCCATGTAGTTAGAAATATACATATTATCACGTCTTTATCCCTTACGGGGTAGACAAAGCATCAAGGTTTTCGGTTTTATGACTTTGTTGTATGACCACGTTTAGCGTGTTGGTGGGCGGAAAAGTGAAAAACAGAATCAAAATAGTGATCGGTTGCTAGCCACATCGCCTATTGTCATAATTCTTTAGATTTTCGCCCATTCCCTTGGCTTCTACGGTCTGCGCGGGAAGAAAAGGGCTGGCACATTCTACGTTTTTCCTTTTCTCCCAGACCAGCATGAAGATAGCTAGACAACCTGACTAAACTTGAATGTAAGGCGCGTCGTTTCGTTTAAGATAGATGGATTCTATTTGCATTGATGTCAATGGATCACAAACAGATAGTATCGCACGCCGTTTGACCAGCTCAATGGTCACTCGCTGCTTTATGGAATCCATCAAATTGGTCTGATTCATTGTTTTCAGCGGCCATTATCATTTTTACAGTTTAGTGTGCATTGGGTAATAGTAATACAAAAGCTTTTGATATTTAAATAGGTATTCATGGTAGTGAATAACTGTCTTTTTTTGAATAATGAAACATAACAATGTGACTAGACAGTTAAGAGGGCAGGTTACCTTTTTTTTATACAATTGTATGAACTTTCTACTGAAACATTTTTTTAATTTTTTCGTAAATCTAATCCAAATAATAGTGGAAACAAAGACTGAGTGATGACTGAGAAATAGCTTTTGCGCAATAGTCATCATCGTTTTCATCATTTCAACAGTAAGCAGTCTGGCTTGGCACAGCTTGTCCTCTACCAAGGATTCTTCTATAATGAGAGGATATTGCTATACTCATCACGCTTGGCAGGTGGGTTGCCGAGTGTTTTCTTTGGCTTCTTGTGCTTTCGACGCTGCTTATTTTGTGTTCGGTATATTATATGTATACGTTTTGTACTTTAGGAAAGGGTACTCTTTGGTGGGGAGTATGTCTAAGTATATTAAACCTCTGTGAGACGTATGCTAAAGAGTAAAAAATATATACCTAGTTGGTTGTCAGAATTTTTATATGTCACTTGAAGAAATCCTAACTTAATAGTAAAATATACATGTAATTTTTTTTATCTTTTTTTTGTCAAAAAGTCCGCCCCGAATCGTACCTGACGCAAAAGTGCCCATAACACTTGCAGCATTCCCCCGCTGTATCGCGAGGGATATGCGTTGCGTCAGGTATGACTCGGCGCGATTGTCAGCACCACTGTTCCGTAGGCGCCTTCCCAGTTGCCGCACAAAGACCTTTGCATCCGCACACCAAGCTCCGCTAACCTCCACAGTGAAGGGGATAAAAGTATAAGACGACGTAAGGGGCGCGTATTTGATGTGTTTTTGGACGGCCGCCCAATCTGCGGCCGCCCCGGCCCGCGCTAATCGTCCTAGCCAAATGTGTAGATGCGAAAGCGAAAATGAGTATGTTGTGACGCCTTCACGCCCTATCTACTGAACTAATCGGCATGATATTTTGCATAACTTGTTGTCTGGGGTATGGAGAAGGTCATAGTGTACATTTATACCGAGGAAAGTAGTGTTCCCGAGGGATAGACATTGACGCGGGTGGAGCCGTGGACGAAAGCTAGTAAGTAATAAAAAGGAATATGTTGTGAAAACTATATTTTATTTAAGTTGTTTGTACCAAGTCTAAGTGCAATAAAATATACACAGTCCACGCACAGTCTTGATTATAAGGCTTATTAAATTCATTTCAAAAATAGTGTATTTGTTTGTATAAGGTGGTTTGGCGATTTTCTTAAATTTAAATATGTGACATCTAGAGAGAAAGGGATCACACTAATGTGACCATCTGTAATAAGGATGGGGAGGAGTCTAAAAATCATGAAATTAGTATGACGTAATCTATGGACGGTCCAATCTGTATGTTTGTTCATAGTGAATTCATAAACACTTCATGTCGACACCCGAAAGTCATCATGAAAGTGTTGACAAACATCACATAGCTTCAGGCGGCTATTCATTGCATTCATAGAGGCATCAAAGACGCCGGTAAAGCATCGTATCAAAGATAGTTAAAAAAAATGGCTACTACAAAAAAATTGGTTTCACTTGCGTTAATATCTATCCCTCGGGATTAGTACTTTCCGGGATGAAATGTACCCTGTGTACTTTTCCCCAGACAACGTATAATGCAAAATTGAATTACAATCTATTTTAGAGTTTTAGTTGATAGTTTTTCCATTAAAAATAAGAACTTGAGCATTTACATTTTTAATTTACCGAGTATAATAAATGATTAGAGGATCTGTAAGATTTATCATCAGAGACCTCACAATGTTCCTAATCTATATAAAATCTAGACATTTCACCAGTATGTGCGAACGTTTTTTTGCCGCTTCACAATTTTGATTTGAATGACTTTTTGCTCGATCAATTAACATTCGGGGACGTGCACCCGACCTTCCGACACTAATATCTTCATTTCTATAACTAATTCTTATTCTTCACCAACTAAAATGCTTCCGATGCTGCTATCCATCACAAGAAGCCAAAGAAACTGCGCTTTCCAATCCGCCTGCCAAGCGTAGCAGGCAATATCCTCCAATGGAACGAAGAATTCATAGACGCTTTTGTCCAGCAGTGGACTTTTTACAGCAGAAATGATGATGATAGTCTTTATGAAAGTCCAGAAACATTCACAGATCCGACCTCACCCGAGTAACATCAAGCAAATAGTGACAAGTGACAACTTCCCCACCTCGTTACATCCAAATTGAATCATGCCCGTTTTATTACATTTGCCGAGTCATTTGACGAGGGTCGGTGACGTCATTGGTCTTCCCCCACTTCCTTACATCAGCACTTTCATGAAGAATTGTAAATGATAAAAATGAAATGTATTTAATCAGTGCGTATTTTTTTTGAGTGCGCAACGTAACACAAGATAATGCCTTGTTTAACCAAATCTATGTTTTCTTAAAAGGCAGGCAACGCTTTTGTCACACCTCAGGAGTTGCAGTAGTCTATGAGCAGCGGTGATCACTTACCATCAGGTGACCCGCTTGCTCGTTTGCCGTTCTATGTCATAAAAAAGAGGTTATCAATTCGGCTGTTTATTTTTTTAAACGTTTGTTACCTCAAAACTCCCTTATTTATGAACCGATCATGAAAATTATTTTTTTGCTTGAAACTGTATGGTTTAGAATTATTCCCATTAAAATTTCATCAAAATCCGTATAGTAATTTGATTGAAGAATTGACGGTGTGTTTACATGAAAGATTTCTAAGCATTCAAGATGCATCATTACATTCATTAATATACATGTATAGCTTTTTACATGTGTAGTGATGTGGTCCTAACTCCTTTAGCGTACAATTAGTTTCTACAATGGTACATAGATGGCGCCATATGTTTATTTACAACTATGTATTCACCATATTTTGAAAAGCATTATAAATATTACTTTAATTTAAAAAAGAAAAAGATAGTGCATTTATGATTTTTTTCTCAGTTTTACCAATTTGTGGCTAACGGCATCTGGTGACGGGTGGAAAGATTGCCACTATGCACAGCAGCGCCATCGCTGCGGCCCATAGTGGCAACTGTGGCAGGTAATGGAACTAACTGAGCCATTGTTCGTGCTTATAACAGGCCTTAAGATGGGCCAATCTTTTTGTATGAGGCAGGGCTTGGTAACGATACCAATTCACATTAAAAATACCGTTAAATAACGTTATTTTCGTTTTGATACCTTTGATATCGTTAAAATGTTTAACGTTAATTAGGTAACGGAACAGTATTAGAACGTTACTTTTTAACAGTAATTTACCGTTAAAAAGTATTTTATCGATATTATAACGATACCTTTTAAGTAATGGAACTGTATTATAACGTTACCAGGTAGCAATTCTATTTAACGATACTTTTATGATACCTCTCCGACGTTGCCGCTCCGTACAAGTTTCTCGACTCGACGGCTAACGCGCCGCGCGATTCTCGAGGTGCGGGGGGGCGGGAATCGGTAAGAACGGCAACAATGCGCCCACATCGTCTTTTTTTTTTTTTATACTACTTAGTAGGCAAACAGGCATACGGCCCACCTGATGGAAAGTGGTTACCGTAGCCTATGGACGCCTGCAACACCAGGGGTGCCACTCGCGCGTTGCCGACCCTGAAGAAATCTTTTCACGCCCTTTTTAAAGAACCCCATGTTGTAGTCACTCGGGAAAACCATGGCTGGGAGTTCGTTCCACAATTTAAGCGTACGTGGAATAAAGTTCCTTTCAAAGCGTACTGTACGCAACCATTTAGGATACAAGGTGTGGGGATGAATTCCCTGCCGATGGCGTGAGGTGCGATGATGGAAAGTGGCCGTAGGCATCAACTCAAACAATTCTTCGGAGCACAGCCCATTATACAAACGATAAAACACACAGAGAGAAGCAAAATCTCTCCTTAGACTCAGTGTCTCGATACCGTTTGTAATATTGGGATCGTCGACAATTCTGACAGCTCGTCTTTGGACTGAGTCAAATGGATCCAGCTGATATTTGGGTGCACCTGCCCAGAGGTGACAGCAGTACTCCATGTGTGGACGGACTTGTGACTTATAAAGTAGCAGTCTTTGCCCAGAAAAGTACCGCTTAGCCCTGTTGAGCACACCCAGCTTTTTTGATGCCATCTTGGCCTTGTCCTCCAAGTGACTGCAGTATTGAACGCTGGCAGAAACATCGACACCAAGGATTCCAATTCTGTTGGAGATGGTAAGGGATGTGCCTTGAAATTGTGGAGCTACAGCAAATGGAGCTTTTTTAGTGGTGAACGCACAAACTTGTGTCTTCGAGGGGTTAAAATTGACCAGATTTTTTTGGCCCC
This sequence comes from Elegia similella, assembly GCA_947532085.1. Taxonomy (NCBI): domain Eukaryota; kingdom Metazoa; phylum Arthropoda; class Insecta; order Lepidoptera; family Pyralidae; genus Elegia; species Elegia similella. The sequence continues at coordinate 1,157,138 of OX383936.1, forward strand.
AATCAGCGACTTTCGTCAATGTGTTTTCAATTTCGGACACAAGTTGAACGCGGCTTTCGTCCACAACTATGCGAGGGATGTTCGCACGGCCCGTGTAAGACCTGTCACCCGTACTATCATCCGCATAGCAATGAATGCCATCAATGGACAGCATGTCATTGATATGCAGAAGAAACAGTGTCGGGGACAACACAGAACCCTGCGGAACGCCAGCGTTAATGTCTAAGCTATCAGAGCAGCTTCCGTCAACCACTGCTCTAATGCTTCTTTCGGACAAAAAGCTAGCAATCCATTTGCAGAGTCCCTCAGCAAGCCCGTATGACGGCAACTTCGAAAGAAGACCCCGGTGCCAGACCCTATCGAACGCCTTCGCCATATCTAAGCTAAATGCTAATGCCTCACCTCGACTCTCGATGGCCGATGCCCACTGGTGAGTGAGATACAATAGAAGATCACCTGTAGAACGACCGTGACGGAAGCCATATTGACGGTCGCTAATGAGGTCGTATTCTTCTAAGTATCTCAGGAGCTGTGTATTTATCACACGCTCCATCACCTTAGAGAGGAGGGAGGTAATGGCGATTGGCCTATAATTCGATGGGTCTGATCTATCGCCCTTTTTGGGCACCGGGTGCACGAGTGCAGTCTTTCACGAAGATGGGACTTGCCCAGTGCGGTACGAAAGCGTGAAAAGGTGCGTTAAGACTGGGCACAACTCTGGAGCACACTTTTTGAGCACCACCGCAGGGATGCCGTCCGGCCCGCTCGACTTGTGAACATCCAGAGCTAGCAACTCCCGCCGAACCATCCGCTGTGTGATGGAAATCTCCGGCATGGAGTAGTCACACTTAGGAATGGAAAGGGGTGTAGCAGCTCCATCGTCCATGGTCGAGTTTGAGGCAAATAGAGAGCCTAAGAGAGCGGCTTTCTCTTTTGCGCTATGGGCCAGACCGCCATCTGGCTTTTGCAATGGTGGCAATGACGACTGACAAAAGTTTCCCTCGGCGGATTTAGCAAGCGCCCAAAATGCTAAACTCCCAGAGGGACACTTAACAAGGCGCTCACCAACTTTGCCGATGAAATCGAACTTTGCTCTAGCAGACGCTTTTTTGCTGAACCTCGAGGCAGCGTTATACTTCCGTCTCGCATCGGAAACATCAGAGTCCTTATTGGCACGGGCTGTGGTCCAAGCCTCGTATGCAGTTTGCTTACGGGATCTAGCTTCTCTGCAAGGTCGATTAAACCACGGTTCGGTCTTAGTACCAAAAGGCACCAGCGGGTTTGGGATGTAACACTCCATCCCCGCTAGAATTGCCTCTGCGACGGCTGTCGCGCAGGCCTCTGGATTCTCCGATGCAAAACAGAGCTGCCTCCATGGGTACGACGCGTAAAATTCACGCAGTTCATCCCAGTCTGCTGACTTGTAGTGCCACACGCGGCGCCACCGTACGGGTGACTGATCCGGTTGTTGCCGCGAGCAGGGCACTTGAGTCCGGACAACGCAGTGATCCGAGGTACCAAGAGGGGCCTCACCTGCGACAGTGTAATTGTCCGGATGCGTAGTCAGCAAAAGGTCCAGCTTGGAACTCTCATGATTCTCGACGTCTGGTATTCTGGTTACAAAATCAACCAGTTGCGAGAATCCATGGGCCAGAGCAAATTCAAATGCACACCTCCCCGCAAAGTCAGTTCTCTGGGATCCAAGCCAATCCACGTGGTGGCCATTGAAATCGCCAAGGATAACCAACTCTGCGGAGGGATATTGCTGTAGTACCTTGTCAGTCGATAGCTGCAGGTGCTCATACAGTTGAGCTGTGCTCAAGTCACCACCGTGAGGCCTGTATAGGCACGCATAAACACGGGTGTGGCCTCCGTGATCTATGCGCACCCATAAGGTCGACTGGCCTCTTTCTTCAAGGCCGTGGAGACGACGACAGCAGACATCGTTCCGTACGTACATGCATACCCCGGCTTTAGACACAAAATTGTGTTCCAGCTTATAACCGGGGTAGTGCAGATATGATGTATCAGCCGGAGAAGATATCTGTGTCTCCGTCAGAAAAAGCAGGGTCGGCTGCGCAGTCTCAATATAATGATGGACTGCGTTCAGATTGCTATGCAGTCCCCTGATGTTACAGAAATCCACTTTTAGTGTGGATAAGGGTGCCGCTGAAAAACGTTTTTTCTTTTTCCTAGCCATTCATAAAGGGGGGGGGGGGGGGGTGAAAGATAGTGGAGTCATTACGCTGACAACAAAAAGAACAACAAATATTACAGCATAAGGCTGCCAGCGGTAGACGCGGGTAGAGCAGTTTACTGGGGCGGCGGGCGGAAGGGCCCCCGGTCCACTCCGTTTGCAGCAGTCGGGTCCACTCCGGTCTCCTTCCCCGGCACGACTACTGCAGCGGGAATTTTACACATTCTGGCGGTTCAGCCTCCTGGGGTGGAGATTAAGTGATCCCCAGGTTCGGGAATCCATTCAGCCTGCGGGCGGCCAGCGGTCAGCCGTTTCACCGGGTCTCCCTGACCGCCGCCACAACACGCCGCGCCCGCGCCACTCAAAGGCAAAAAAAACATGCTGCTGGTCCCCCCGTTTTCAGCATCACGACCCCACTGGAAAACTGGCGACCGCTACTCACCGGCAGAAACACAACACTGTTAAAGCAGTGTTATTTGGCTGCGGTTTTCTGTATGGTGGAGGTACTGCCCTAGTCGGACTGCTACTGTATACTTTGAAACAGCCCTACCTCTCTTAAAATCTTACCATCCCACGCGTTACGGGTAACTTAGATCGAAACGCGAGAGTAGTACATGTGTGAGGCCATTTGTAGCAGATAGCGCTTAGTAGCCGGACACGAAATTATTTTGATTAGGGTTGAGACGACTCTGTGTCAGTATGGGGCGAAGACGAAAGAACGCGATATACCGTTTTTCATTACAAATGAAGAAAATAGGTCTTCCACATGCAATCTGTGTGGTTAAATATTGAATTTATCCACATAGATTGCATAGCAGGATAATGCTTGGTTAAAGCTTTTTACACGTATAGGTGGACATATGATTTAACGATGATTTAAAATACAAATTCGTTTTACATGGATTTCATTTTCTAGAAACACCAATTAGTGTTCTGGTATAATGTGAGAGCAACGAGTACGTACATATTTTGTTAGCATTTTTAAGACGCACGCTTTGTGATTTATAATAAACTAGCTTTCGCCCGCGGCTCCACCCGCGTCAATGTCGATCCCTCGGAAATAGTACTTTTTACCGGGATAAAAGGTAGCCTATGTCTTTCTCCGTACTCCAGAGAACTTGTATGCAAAATTTAATGATGATCGGTTCAGTAGTTACGGCGTGAAAGCGTAACAAACAAACAAATAAACAAACAAACTCACTTTCGCATTTATAATATTAGTAAGGAAGTAAGGATTATATTATAATAAATAAATAGCTGTCTGAATTTCCATAATCATATCATGAATACGTGTATGGCAGCTTCTAAAGCACTTGGTTTTATACTGAGAGTGTCTTCGGACTTCTGACCCCGCTTGGTCATTCCTCCTGCCGTCCGCACTGAATACGCGCAAAATGCCCCAACGCCGAAAGCCCTGAGACTGCTCAGTGACATGCTCGTCAATAACAGTGACATTGATTTATTTTATGATTCGTTTAATGTATTTCTAAACAAGATTCACAAGTACCTACGCGAGGAAGGCGCACGCGTTACGGCTCATTCACGAGTACGCGCGGCAGGCGCACGCGTCAGAGTCAGGCGCCTGCGTTTCCACACAAAGTCATACAAATGGTAGAAGATATTCACGAAAAAAAAATAGAGCGGCACGGATGCGCACAAACGCAGCGCGGCAGCTTTGCGCCGAAGTAGAAAGAGATGGCATGCTGTGCCAGACCTTATGTTAGAACGAGAGCGGTAGTGAGTCAGTGGCAGTGGATGTATTTAGGAGAATAATTCTAGGTATAAAATGATTCTGTTTTCTGATGTAGGTACGGTACTTGATATTTGAGATTTTGTTAGTTTTCAACCGACTTGAAAAAAAAGAAGTTTATCAATGCGATTGTTTTTTTTTTAAATATTTGTTACCTTTCTCAGAACTCCGTCACTTATGAACCGATTTTAAAAATTCTTTTTTTTGTTTGATTGGGTATGCTTTAAAGTTGGTTCCATTTAAATTTTATCACAATCGGTTCAGTTGTTTGATTAGAGTCGACTTTTGTTACCTATATGAAAAATTATCTATTTTTACACTACCTCCAAAAAAAGGAGTGTGGACGGTTTAGACCTCGAAAATAACATCAGTTTTGGAATCCAAGAGCGCGGATACGACGTTTCATGAAAAATTTACATGGGTGGCGCTTTCTGAGTTTTTGGGGTAAGGATCTCAAAAATGACATCCGTGTTGGAATCCAAGATGGCGGACGCGAGTTTTCATGAAAACTCGACATGGGTGTCATTTTCTGGGTTTTTGGCGGTGGAGAGCTCGATAATGACGTCAGTTTTGGAATTCAAGATGACGGATGCGACTTGTCGTAAAAAATCGACATGGGTGTCGTTTTGTAAGTTTTCTGGGGTGTAGATCTCTAAAATGACGTCAATTTTGGAATCCAAGACGGCGAACGCGACTTGTCGTGAAAAGTCGACATGAATGTCGTTTTTTAGGTGTTTTGGGGTGTAATTCTCGAAAATGAGTTCAGTTTTGGAATCCAAGACGCCAATTTTCATGAAAATTCGATATGGGTGTAATTTCCTAGGTTATTGGGGAGTAGATTTCGAAAATGACGTCAGTTTTGAAATCTAAGATGGTAGACACGACTTGACGTAAAAATTTACATGGGTGTCACTTTCTGAGTTTTTTTGGGTCAGTGACAGTGTTAATGACGTCAGTTTTGGAATCAAAGATGGCGGACGCGAGTTTTCATGAAAAATCGACATGGGTATCATTTTCTAGGTTTTTGGCGGTGTAGATCTCGTGTGAGCGGTGTATTGGAGTCCAAGATGGCGGACGCAAGTTTTTATGAAAAAGTTACATGGGAGCCGCTTTCTGGGTTATTTGGGTTTAGGATCACAAAAATTACATCAGTTTTGGTGAAGGTGAAGTTTTTGGGAGAAGATTTTTGTTTTTGTGTTGATGGTGTCGTTTTTTCAGTGTTTTTGGATGAAGATCTCGAAAATGACGTCACTTTGGGAATCCAAGATCCTAGAAAACGATACTGGGGGCTTGGACTGTATTATAAAACAAAGCGTTAGCGTGCGTTAAGAGGCAGATTAAATTGAAAGCAGCTTACCTTGCTGGACTACGGGGTGTCTCGCAGTTGGCGGTGTTATGTAAGTGAGTAAGTAACACGTTATCGTACACCAAATAAATAAAAGTTTACAAAACATTAATTTTACAATGTATGTGTTATGGTACCTGGGGTAGCTTCCTACTCCTGAAGGATTGTTCGAACTCACCAAAGGGATCGGTTACTCCTTATACCAAGCGGAACGCGGCAACGCAAAGCTCCTTACATTCAATTAGCCTCGAAGTTATGTGCACATGCGGTTTTAAACTTGATATGATATGAAACTTGAATTAAAACTGACATCATTTTCGAGATCTACACTCCAAAAAATCTAGAAAATTACACCCATGTCAATTTTTGATGAAAACTCGCGTCAGCCATCTTGGATTCCAAAGCAGACGTAATTTTTGAGATCCTCACCTTAAAAAACCCAGAAAGCGACACCTATGTAAATTTTTAATAGTTACTCGCGTCCGCCATCTTGGTCCCAATACTTACATCATTTTCGCGATCTATTCCCCAAAAATCCTTGACAACGACACCCATGTCGATTTTCATGAAAACTCGCGTCCGCCATCTTGGAATTCGTAACTGACATTGCTGACTGTCATTTTGGTCTACACCCTAAATAACCTAGAAAACAACACCCATGTCGATTTTTTATAATAAGTCGCGATCGCCATCTTGGATATTTTGGAATCCAAGATGGCGGACGTGTGCTTGTGTGCGGCGCGCAGATACTAAAACTGATGTCATTTTATATATCTAGACCCCAAAATACGTAGAAAACGACACCCATGTCATTTTTTAATGACAAGTCGCGTCTGCAATCTTGAATTCCAAAACTGACGTCATTTTCGACAGCCCTAAATTCCCTACGTAAAAGCTACCAACAATATTTGAATAAATATTCAGTCAGTTCGTCCTAGACCAAACTATAATTTATCTTTATGTCTTCAGAAATCGGGTTTGGTTATTCATATAATATACGTTTAATAAAACATATTTTTTGATATAAATAAATTATAAGAATTTTGAAAATCAGTCCACTGAGAAACCGGAGAACGTTCACAAAAAGAAACATTCATACTGTCGAACATGGAACATTTTCCATTTTTGAAGTCGGTCAAAAAGCACGTTCCGTTATAATGGCATCCTTCAAAACACGTTTGAAACAATAAGTTATTGTATTATCCAAAAAATTGTCTAGCCCCGTGGTGCAGCGGTCAACACGCCAGCCTGCGACACGGAGTGACCGGGTTCGATCCCCGGCCAGGTCAAGATGGAAAATGATCTTTTTCAGATTGGCCTGGGTCTTGGATGTGTATCTATATATGTATTTGTTATAAAATATAGTATCATTGAGTTAGTATCCCATAACACAAGTCTCGAACTTACTTTGGGGCTAGCTCAATCTGTGTGATTTGTCCGTATATATTTATTTATTTATTTTTATTTAATTACTGTATTATTCTTTGATCTAAATACGTCCACTTTTATTGTCGCCCGAGTGCACCGTTGTCCATTCCCGTGAATGAACACCTGGCGCGGGCGCTTACCTCTGACGCGTGCGCTAGCCTCTGAAGCACATTGCAGCCGCACAACGCGCGTACTCGTGGCATTGCGGGATAGTTTTTTTTAACCTATCACTATGGCAAACAGGCGTGACTTTATATGTATGTAATAGTATGTATGTATTTTGGGTTTTGATTTGCGTTTCGTGTGTAAGTGGAAACCATTGGTGTCAAGATATTTCAAGCTGCCTGAAGATATATGACATAGGTGGTTTAACGACCACCATCTAGCGATGACGGCTGGGACCACCGGCTTAACGTGCCTTCCAAAGCACGAACGAGCTCGAGAAATTTTTGTCCACTTGTGGTCACCCATCCCAGTGGGGACCACGCGGAGATTTGTTTACATGTGTAAGCGCGTACTAAGTTACTACCCGTTTGCCTCAAGTTGGCCGTTACCTCCTGCCCCGCTACCCCTCAATTATTTATTAAGTACTTACTACTTTTATTTTATATAATAAATAAAAAAAATTATGAGACAACACGATATCGTGTTATGCATAAACAACGTCAAACAATGCAGTAAGTAAAGCCCCCTAATCAAAGAAAAGTAGAATTTTCAAATTGTCTTGACCTACTATTATATGTAGGTTTTACATTACATTAGGTAACTAGCTGCGCGGACGACCGGGATTAGTCAGACTAGCGAAATAAAGTCAAAATAATGGGGCCTTCTTATGCGCTGTATAGCGGGTGGGAGGGAAATATCCTTAACAATACCTTTTACTCTTAACATTAACACAATTTGAGTTTATCGGTAAATGGTTGGAAAAATAACGTTATCCACCACAGGTATCGTTATTTGCTGATAACGTTAACTACGTTTGATAGAAGTAACGTTACCAAATATTAACGGTATAGACATGTAGCGTTAATACATAACGTTAAAATTAATTTTAACGATATTCATTTTACCGGTATAATGGCACCAAAGTAACGATACCTATAGGTATCGTTATTTTATAAGTATCGTTACCTTTGCCGAGCCAAATTACCGTTACCAAATTTTTAACGGTATTCCAAGCCCTGGTATGAGGTTGGCAAGCGAATTGACGGATGTCTCACGTAAAGAGTCATTTTATAAAAGTAAAGGGGGTATGCTCCGTGGGGGTATTATACGTATGTATTATACCATCCTGAATCGGATCCGATAAGAGGGACGCCGCTATACGTGCGATACGATTGGAGATATCTCGTATCGTTTCTAACGTATAGCGGCGTCCCACTTATCGGACCCAACGGATGCTAAATTCAGGATATTTTAATAGGCGCTTAAATGTTGTCAGACCGAAACTAATATATGAACAATACGGTTAATAATACGAAAAAACTGACGACAAAAACCGTCAATGCAAAGAAACTTAATAAAAACAGAGATATTAAAATGCAGTAGCCGCCTCGACGGTGATTCACCCCACCGATTTACCTATATTACTTCTGTGCCGCTGCTCTACTGACCCCACCACAAATTAGAAACATTACAGAAGTTAAGTTTTACTGGTAAACATTTTTTCTTTCTTTTATATAAATAACATACAGGTCATCAACCACAAACGCCAAAATGAACCAAAATTCATTCTTAATATCACAGATTTATAAAAAATGGCGTCTTATGCTACGTCAAAGTATGTACAAAACTGTATCCGCAACTGCTTCGTCAAAATTCTTAGTCTAAAAGACCGCCTCGGATTGATCCTGCTTCATAGGTTTCCTTTCACAGAACATGAAATAATTCCTTTTTATGATCTGATTTCCCACTAGCTGCATTGCCACGTTGAAAGAATTACTCGTTCTGAATACGATGGCCCAGTTCTGTTATAAAAGCCCTAGCTTCCGATGCCCACCCGTGATCTTAAAAGCTACAGGTTCAAATACCTACGGGTTCAAGGGAAGAGCAGCGGTCTCGGCAGCCAATCCCGCGAAGTTAAGTTAGTAATTTTGAACTGATTTTGCACTTCTAACTTATACAAAGGTTTAATGAGAAACGAATATGAGAAACATGATGGCACAGTGGTACGCAAGTGCCTTTAAATCGCAGGGTCCCGGGTTTGATGCCCGGTCAGGTCAGGACGAAAAACATTATTTTTAGGGTTCCGTACCCAATAGGTAAAAACGGGACTATGGTATGTCTGTCCGTCTGTCACCAGGCTGTATCGCATGAACCGTGATAGTTAGGCAGTTGAAATTTTCAGAGAAGATGTTGCCGCTATAACAACAAATACTAAAAACAGAATAAAATAAATAATTCTCTAATAAAATTAATAAATAAAGCTCCCATACAACAAACATGATTTATTTGCTCGTTTTTGCTCAATATTGATAAAAGCAACACTTGAAAATATTCACAGATAATTTAGTTATCATTTTAAAAATAAATAGTTATAATTAAATTAATATTCAAGGGCTTAAACGAAATAAGCAAACAAAATTGATCACACTTCGAATAATAAATTTCGTAAGTTAAAAATATTCAGCGGTACCAAAAAGCGTGGTTTCTCGTCTGTACCCGGTCCCGCCCTGGATAAATCAGCCGACGATGCCTGCATGCTAATGTACTCATATCAATTTAACCATGACGTGGTTAGAGCTCGAATCTCGAAACGAGCTCGCATAAACATGGGTCAAGTGATGGCTATTGTCATAAATTAGATATTCATTATTGTTGCCTTATTATTTGCAAATATCTATAACTAGCTTTCGCCCGCGGCTTCGCTGGCGTTAAGTTTCATACAAACTTTCTTCCTCTATTTTATCCCCTTGGGGGCCTAAGTCATAACATCTACCTGCATGCCAAATTTCAGCCCGATCCGTCCAGTGGTTTGGGCTGTGATTGATAGATCACTATGTCAGCCAATCACCTTTTGAGTTATATATATATATTTAGATTAGATTAGTTATTTTAGGTAGTTGTTGCTTATCTAAACGCTACATGAAGACTTCATATGGTGTTTTGAGCACGGAGCTAGCTCCGTGGCGCAGCGGTCAACACGCCAGCCTGCGACACGGAGTGACCGGGTTCGATCTCCGGCCAGGTCAAGATGGAAAATGATATTTTTCAAATTGGCCTGGTTCTTGGATGTGTATCTATATATGTATTTGTTATCAAATATAGTATCGTTGAGTTAGTATCCCATAACACAAGTCTCGAGCTTACTTTGGGGCTAGCTCAATCTGTGTGATTTGTCCGTATATATTTATTATATTTATATATATATATTTAAAAATTTCAGCTCTATAGACTTGACCGTCGATATGAGAGAAATGGTCCAACTTTAGTTTCAAAGATTTGACCTACACATACCTACTAAGTAAGTGCACGCTAAATTAAATAAAAGCTTTTATACGGGATGGTAAGAAAAGGAATAAAAACAATAGGTACTTATCGAGACAAAGTTTTCTTTTGTTCTACAAATATTTAAAGCTATTTAACCAATCATAAAATCTAACTTCAAAGATGCAAATGTCATAAATCCATAATTAATCTCAAAACAGAAAATGAATTAAAGAAATAATGGCAAAAGTAAAAAGGGTTTCTTTGATCCGCCAAAATTACCGACAGCTTGACATTGACAGCCCCTCATTGCTTTTGTATTAAAAAACCGTTCTGTAGAGTTCGTGCTCGACAGAGCGGGCAAAGGGCACTCGTAAAAATTAATTACTTTCCGGCGCGAAATGTTTTGTGGTTTATGTACTGGAAGCCAAAACAATCAAATCACTTGTATTCGTGAAATAAAAGTTTAGTACGATTTTAATTAGTTTCGATGCCTGAAAACCATTTGTTTTTTCGCGCCGATTTGAGAATTACAACAATTATACAGTTACAGCACCCAAGGAGGGTTGGGTCAGGCAGGCCGCGAGAGCAAGAGGCAAGAGCGAACCCCGGGCTTCTACACAACGAAGCTAAGGATGCAACCGGAACAACGCTCAGATGAGGATGACAAATACAGGTAAAACATAGCTGAAAGGTATCCTATGAACAAAGTCCCCGATCAGCAAGATGGCGAGTTTTAAGATAGTTAACGCAAATACGAAGCATTTACATGTAATCGCATAATTATAATGACATTAGCTTTCACCCGCGGCTCCGCTCTATTCTTAGGAAAAGGTAATTTTCACCGAAATAAAATATACGTTTGTGCGTACCCCAGACAACGTGCATTCAAAATTTCATTATAATCGGCACAAAAGTAATAACAAAGCTGCTGCAACAGTTTTCTGTAATATAAGGTGCTAATGATGGTTCAGTAGTTAAAGCGAGAAAGGGTAACAAACATCACTTTCCCCTTTTTAACAGCCCAATATTCGCCTACTTCTGTGACCCTATTTGCTTCCAGGTAGATGTAGAAGCTACTCGTATATTAATACAAAATGTAACAATATTACTGCATTATCCAGGCTCCCCAAAATATCATATTAAACCCAAACCAGCATTCAAAGCAAATAATACCCGAGAAGTGACCGGGCTGGGCCTGGTCCAGAATTTGCAACAGTAATTGTTTTGCCAGCCGCGCTTCCGGAATACTGAGCAGTGATATTAAGGACGCTGCGGCACTCTCTGTACATTTATATATCTATAACACATATTATGCGCAATAACGTTCAAGATAAAGCGAGACAGTAACTGATATTTTTGAATAAGAGTATTTCTTTTGTAAGCGTAGTCGAACGAAAATTAATGTACACTTAGGTATGTATACAGATCGATCTGCCGGTTACGGGATAGACGAAGCCTAAGGCGAAGACCTAAAGGCCACGTTTAGCGCGATCATGAGGGCGTGTAGGTGAAAAACAAAATCAGCTTATAGGCACCTTGAAACATTTGACATCAGTTTTGGCCACTTACAGGAAAAGCAAAACAAAGGAAATCAAAATAGTGGCGGGTTAGCCGCATCGCCTATTTAAAATTCCTCCTCTTACGATCGTCACGGGAAGTGAAGTAACTGGGACATTCGTATGATTTCTATTATGCCACAGAAAACTTAGTCTATGCGATGTGCTTCCACAGGGAAAGAATATATTAAAACAAAGCTACTCAGCTGTAGCGAGGTTTCTCTGAAGAAGTAACACCTTAGACCTAGCCTATACAAACCTTGTTACGAACATTTTTGTCTTCTTCTGCCTTCTACAATAACATAAATATTACTCATTAAAAGTTACATAATAAATAAATAAATATATACGGACAAATCACACTGATTGAGCTAGCCCCAAAGTAAGTTCGAGACTTGTGTTATGGGATACTAACTCAACGATACTATATTTTATAACAAATACATATATAGATAAACATCCAAGACCCAGGCCAATCTGAAAAAGATCATTTTCCATCTTGACCTGGCCAGGGATCGAACCCGGTCACTCCGTGTCGCAGGCTGGCATGTTGACCGCTGCGCCACGGAGCTAGTAGAGTATAATGCAGGTGAATCCTAGTAAAAAGTTTACAAAAATACAAATTGCTACCTCATTTTTGCTATTATTCGTAAACCAACCCGACCAAATTTATTATGAACGCAACTGCGAAGGTCGCAAAACAAAATAGGCTAATCTTTTAGCCCGTGGGCAAACAATTACCGCATTCACCCCTGAGGTCACTCCGGAGGTCACCCCCATTTATTTCACCTTTCCCACTACTTAACCCATGATTAACTTGCGAGTTTTTCGGAATTGTCAATTTCGGGTCTGTTTGGATCCTTTGAAGGGTTAACGTTACAGCTTTTGTTTGGTGATAGATAATATTGAAGGGAACTGGCTTTTGTTTGTTTATCCTTTATGTACTCATATCGAAAACGTGCAATGTCATTTTATGCCATTCTCCGTGTGGATTTCTTGTATCAATTTTATTACATACATATGCTATCACGTCTTTTTCCCTTGCGAGGTAGACAGAGCCTAGGCTCTGTCTACCCCGCCGCAATAGATCTGAATCGATATATAAGATCTAAAAGCCGCTTTAAAAAAAAAAGGACGACTTTAATGACGCACATCATCATCATCATCAGGTCTTTTTAGTCTCCACTGCAGGAGCATGACCCTTTCTGTACTACCACAGCCATACTTGGCCAGAGCAGACAGAGAAGTTGGCCTACACTCTCCTCGCTGGCCAGACGGGTTGGAGAGGTCTCATTGATGTTTATGAGCTTTATTTAGCTTGTATTTCCTAAGTCGCCTCTTATGACCTCCATGGGAAGACTAGGAGTGGTCCTATTCTATTCTGCCGGAAACCACACGGCCACAAGTTATACAAGTTACATTCAAAAATTATCCTAATATCTGTATCATTTTAGGTCGAAAACCTAAAAAAGAAAGATGTTACTGAGAGCTCTTTTAATATGTCCAATGAAAATTAAATACTGATAAATCACTTTTGTTCAAAAATCGTGTTTTGCGATAAGCTTCCATTATGAGCGATTCAAACTGTAAAGTACTTGCCAAGACAAATTTTGTATGAAGCCGAACACGATGGGGGTTATCTTATTTAGTTTAGAAGTTCCTATGGCCTTCCGACTCTATTAGACCAGCTACTTGGTACTAGTACTTCTACACATTATTGCATTATTTATAAAAGCACAGACTTATGTATAATATTATAAGGTTAAGGATCAGTGCTTCAAAATTCAGTTGCAAAATTCAACCCACACTAACTAACAGGGCAAGTTAAATCAAAGCTTATAAAAAATAAACTTCAGCGCTATAAAGTAAGCTTAATATTTGAACAAACCTATGTAGATGAAATAAAAAACTGCACTCACGTTCTCCGCAAACTGCACACCTCCACAAGCAGCAGACTCAAAACCTACCACTTATAATGGCCACTCCGCTCCCGTATAATTTGCACACGGGAATATTTAACTCCAGTTTTGATAGATAATAAAACAGGCAACACAGGTTCTGCTCTTTTATAACCGACATATAAAAAAGAGGACTTTTTACAATTCAGTTGCATTCTTTTAAAATGTTTGTTACCGTATAACTCCGCCATTTATGAACAGTTTTTTGTTTGAAAGGGTATACTTTCGAATTAGTCCCATTTAAATGTCATCAAAAACGGCTCAGTATTTTGATTAAAGTGTGTTTTCTGACGTGAAAGATTATTTCATGGAAGTTTCAATAAGAAGCTTACACAAGCATTGGTCTCAAGTCAAACAAAATAAATTAACTATTAATACACACTGGAAAAAGAAGCGCGCTAGACAGTCTGTGGTTAAGTACATAATTATGTATACAAACAGGACTTAGCACGAACCTTACTATTTGTTTCCGTTGACGTTTTAATGCAGTTTCATCCATCGTGGTCGCAACGCAACTGAAGTTTTACCCTTATATTAAAATAATAAAAAAATACACTCACGTATTCGACAAACTGCACACGCTCTCTCGTCAACACACAAACTTAAAATGGCCACTCCGTTCGCGTACAATTTCCACACAGGCAATAATTAACTAGTTAGCTCTGATAAAGTTTTAATTGCAATATTGCGATTAAAAATAAAACAGTAAAAAGGGGAAAAACACAGTCAATATTAGTGCGCTAATGACGTAGCGATGCTTATCAAATGAAAGCTAACACATCATTAAAATAATCCAATTTATTTTTTATGGTAACGAGACTGTTTTACATAATATAGTTTAAAATGATAACCGAAAACCAAATTCGCAAGCGAGTTTAATTTATTAACGCGGAAACTATCGGGTCGTACCTGTTTAAGTCTTTTCGGGTAGAAACAGTGGGTCCGGCGTAAGCGCATAAGCTTTTTAGTTTCTTGGTTAAAAGCTTATTGAGGTATTTTTTTCATTTATTTAAAAATCCTTATTGACCATAATGATACAAATGGTGGACTTAATGCCAAAGCATTCTAGAAGAAAGATAAACAGAAAGAAGTATATATGTATAATAGGTATCTCGTAACGTAACCAAAGTGCTGGAAGCTACCTAACTCAGGGTATCAGCAGTGTATCACCATTCAATTCGACACCGGTCAGTGCCGAGAGGACGCGCGGTGTGCACACTTTTCACACATTCGCTTCACAATTTTTTCTCTGTAAATCTGGAATGAAGCTAAGCGCGCAGCTCAATACAGATCGAAATGGAGGGTCTTTGTGGACGCTCTCTGCCCCAGATAGTGGACATAGTCAAAAAGTATGTCAATGTGACCATAATATATCATGTTCTTAAATATATTACCAGTCAGCCTGTATATGTGTGATACAGAGGAACAAATAAATATTTTATATTATCTTATACATTCAAACGCTTAGGAAAGCTAATGAATGCTATAAAAAGCTACAAAGGAAAGTACTTTGTATTGTGCTTTGACGAGCTACGAAATATAGCTTCGTAGTGTGCTACAAAAGACAAGATTTAGTAGAACTGCTACAGAATGCTACGAACGTTGATCACGGAGTAAAATGAATCCATATTCGTAGCAATCCGTAGTAGTTCTTCGAAGTATTTTATAATGTTCTACGCCGCTCTACGGAGTTCGTGCTCCGCTACAAAGTACGTGTTACAGTCTCAACTCTTTTTCAAAGAATTCAATAGTTACTTTTAAAAGTCCGATTCTTATTCTCTTTCGTATACATTTACATCCCGATTCAAAA
Organism: Elegia similella; assembly: GCA_947532085.1. Classification (NCBI taxonomy): domain Eukaryota; kingdom Metazoa; phylum Arthropoda; class Insecta; order Lepidoptera; family Pyralidae; genus Elegia; species Elegia similella. Next base: position 1,172,611 of record OX383936.1, read on the forward strand.
AACAGAAATAAGTATATAATGTATTAATTTCTAATAACACTTATTGTCATTATTGATGAAAATTGCCTTCACCGCCAACTCCACGTCTCTATTTTACTTCTTCTTCTTTTCGAGTCGGTGGCAAACCGTAAAATCGTAAATTAAATTATATCCTGCCAATACTTAGCCACCTGAATGGCGCTTGCTTAGCAGCCATCAGGTCACCCATTGTGCAGGTGTTGGGGCATTTAGAGCAAGATAACAAGTATTACTTACTTACTGCAATGGCGCAGCGACCCAAAGTGGATCTTGGCCTCCGACACTAGAAGGCCATTTCCTGCGGTCATGTGCCAGCCGTTGCCAATCGCAAACTCCGAGGCTTTCATGATCTCGTCACACCAGCGATACCTAAGGACGTCCGAACGGTCGACGACCATCCGGCCTACCCGAGTATAACAATTATTATAGGAAATACTAAAGTAATATATAGTAAACTATATTAAGTAGTTTATTATACTTGTACAACGCGAAAAATAATTTACGTTAAAATTAACTCAAATATTAACTGAATTGCGATGGATTAACGAAAACGTACGTGCCGCGTGACGCGCTTAACGTTTGAACGAGAAGTTGAGACGACAAGAAGTCTTTGTGTATGAAAGGAACGCATTATGACGGGAACGAAATAATAAGTATTCCTACTACGATAACGAGAATTATACTGTTGGCGTCATTTATTTACTTACAGTGCCATTACATAGCCGTTACATGCTGTATAGGCCTGAAACCACACGGCGATGTAACTACATAGCCGTGTGATTTCAGGCAGAGTAGAGTAGTACCACTCCTAGTCTTCTCATGGAGGTTGTAAGAGGCGACTTAGGAAACACAAGCTAAACAAAGCTCATAAACATCAATGAGACCTCTCCAACCCGTCTGGCCAGCGAGGAGAGAATACGCCAAATCCTATGTCTGCTCTATCCAAGTATGGCTCCGGTAGTACAGAGAGGGTCATGCTCCTGCAGTGGAGACTAAAAAGACGTGATGATGATGATGATGATTTACTTACAACTAAATTTACCGCCGTCACTAAACATAATAGCATTGCTTCGAGTCCTTTTGTAGAATGTCTTGTTATTTTCTCTCAAACACAAGGCGATACATAATGGTTTCTGATGTTTTCGCGATTGTTACACATTTAAATGTCACACAATTGAGGAATTGTTACACAATAAAGGAAGTTTTGTATAGTTCTTATAACACAAAAGACAAATGTCATCTTAGTCTATCTACCTGCGACCATGAAAACTGTCAAGTTTTCGAAACGTTAGGTGTAAAAATAATAATAGTATTAAAACTTACGCGAGATAAATTCATTATAAAACACGGTTTCACTCACGTTTATTCAGTTGGAATCGCCAACTAGTTTCGGTCTGTCACGAAGACCATCATCAAGGCGAGTGTTAGGGGTGGCGGTTTCACTTCCCTCAGAGCACTGAGGGAAGCGAAACTTTTTATAATGTAAATATAATGTAATATACGCGATAATACCGTATTAGAGTGATTTTATTTAAACAAGGCGATACATACAAAGTAATAAAGATACACACACTAAACAAAGGACGATGAAACACGACCGCAAGTAAGGTCGTAACAAGTTGGAATTACTCTTTTTGTTGGTCAGAACACTCATTATCATGGTGTTGCAAGTTTCCGCGTCACGTTATGCCCCGTAGACGTAAGATTAATAATAATCATCCACTAAACAATATTTTTGGTATTTATTTATTCATTTATTGTAACAAAAACGGGTTAGCGGTACAAAACATACAAACACATAAAGAAAATAAAATAATTCAATAGTCATAAAAGTTGTCCATCCGATATACGATATATGATTTAAGGATATTACACATACATTAAAGTCATTCATTGGAATTGGTTTTATTTAGCTATTGGTTATTTTTGTTTCTTCTGTGTGTTAGTGGGCAACATTAGCGCCAGATTATTCGAGCTGCCTGAAAGCATCTGACGTAGCTTAACGACTGCCATCATGATGACAGTCGGCCAACGGCATAACGTGTCTTCCGAAACATGATCTTCCGATTCGTAATAGGATTATTAATGAATTAAATGTTCGAATTAAACTAAATTATTATTTTTATTTATCCTTTAGGATGCAAATGACAGGTCGGTCGCTATAGACATATACTGGGAAAAATATTGTTAGTAACAAGGTTTTTTAAAGAAAATTAGATACACAACCCCACCGAAAAATAATAGCCTATGTCTCTCGGGAAGGTATAGGGATTTGTCGAGCCATTTTGTAGTTATGGTAGAATAAAAAACTCACAAACCACTACGCCACGGAGCTCGCCAAAAAAAGTATATGTGTGTCGAAAAAATGTGTGTAATACACATTCTCTTTTTTGTGTATTACACACATTCTCTTTTCTCGCAAGCTCCGTGGCGCAGTGGTTAAGACGAGGACTCAAATGTTTGGTACCTTCGCTCGGCAAAGGACTGATCAAGTGCGCGCAAGGGATAGCGCTTGGCGGTTTAGCCCGTGAATGATGAGATAGGAGATAGTCTCGAGTCGCTCAAAGAAAAAAACGTAAGCGCCAAATTCGTTATTTCTATTTTATATAAAATCAGACCGGTTAATTGTATTTTCATATTTAAATTTTGATGAATTACTAATAACCTATCTTTTAGTCTAAAAATCATTATTTCATTCGTCGCATTTGAGCTACAATAACAAAAACTCTGCGAACGAAGACCATTTTTCAAAAAAAAATTCTATCGAGAAAATTTTATCAAAACGTGTTTTCATCTTCAATTTTTGGAGATGAAATAGTCAGAAATCATATTACTTAGATTTGAAACTCCTAATTTAAGTATTTTGCGAGATAAATAAGGTTCAGAACGACCTTATTTACAGTGGTATCGCCTTAACATGCCAGCCTGCGACACGAGGGCCCCGGGTTCGATCCCCGGTCAGGTCAAGATGAAAAATGATCCTTTTCAAATTGGCCTGGGTCTTGGATGTTTATCTATATATGTATTTGGTATAAAATATAGTATCGTTGAGTTAGTATCCCATAACAAAAGTCTCGAACTTACTTTGGGGCTAGCTCAATCTGTGTGATTTGTCCGTATATTTTTATTATTTATTTATTTACTCTAAAAACAATACACTCCTTTTTGGGCAGTCGTAGCAGTAGATATATTTATTTCGTCCGATTGTACTGATACATTGGTAATTATTATATGTTACACAATAACGTTATACATTCATATTATAGTTGATATTATTAGTTTGCGCACGAAATCGAAAAATTTATATATTCAAATTTTAACTAATTTATAGTTAAAATATAAAATTTGAGATAAGATTTGCGAATATTATAAAAGAAAAAGTTTTACGATGTAACGATATTATACTAGTTTTATGACTTAATTAAAGTTAACGAAATTTATGTAGTTAGCTCTCTTTATCTTTAAATAGTTTTGGGAACTTTCTCAACTTATACTCAAGTTAATGAAACAAAATATTTCTTAGCATCCAAAAGTAAAAGCTAATTTCGTATCTAGTGCCCAAGTGCGTAGTAAGTTAGAATTTACAATATTTATACGGGCAATATTATACGGGCTCGGCGGCAGGCTTAGATGGCCTTCGACCTGTTCATATGAAGGAGCTTACATCATCATTGGCCGGAGACAATGGAGTTCGTTTACTGGAAAGCATTACCAAGCTTTGCAACTTTTTGTTGAAGGGTCTTCTTAATATTGAAGTGTGCCCTTTTTTATATGGGGCATCATTGTGTGCGCTGGGGAAAAAGGATGGCGGGGTTAGGCCGATTGCAGTGGGAAATGTCATACGTCGCCTGGTTGCTAGACTTGGATGTCGGGCTGTAAAAGCGGATGCATCTACCTTATTACAACCTCACCAGTTAGGATTTGGGACGCAGTTGGGTTGCGAGGCCGCCATACATGCAACTAGAGCATTTTGTATGTCGAGAATGGGAACTTATGACGTTGTTATTAAATTGGACATACAAAATGCTTTCAATAGTATAGAGAGAGATATTGTTTTGGCCGAAATATTACAGAATGTTCCTAGTTTGTATCCGTTTTTGCACCAGTGCTATGTTCGCCCCAGTCGATTATACTTTGGCTCGTCTTGTGTATATTCACAAGTGGGGGTGCAACAGGGAGACCCTTTAGGCCCTTTGATTTTTAGTCTGGCAATACAAAGGATTATTTCCTCTCTTAAATCGCCACTTAACATTTGGTACCTCGACGATGGTACAATTGGGGGTAGTTCTGAGGTTGTACGAGATGACCTTCAAGTGCTAATGGCTAAGTTGAGTGATCTCGGCCTCGCTGTTAATTCAAGCAAAAGTGAGGTTTTCCTTTGTAATCCCAATGCGTCTGGCACTGATGTCATTTTGTCCCTGCTTCCAGGTATAAAGGTAGTAGGAAAATCAGAATTTAATTTACTCGGAGCTCCAATATTTTCAGAGGGAGTGCCGTTTGCAATTGCTCAGAAAAATGATATTATTCAGAAATCAGGGGACACTTTAAAAGAACTGCCTGCTCATGTCGCACTGACCCTCTTTGTTAGCTGCCTGTCCATGCCGAAATTAACGTATTTTCTGCGGACGGCTCCCGTGTGGTTATTTCCTAGCGATATTTTATCTATAGATACCTCATTAAAAAACATACTTGAGGACATCTTGAATATAAGCCTTGACGAAAATCAGTGGCGACAGGCATCGCTACCGGTCAGGCATGGGGGTTTGGGCGCTCGTCGGGTACAAGACACTTGCCTGCCGGCTTTTTTAGCTTCTTCACACGGGGTGATTGAGCTCGTCACTCATGTTTTGTCTCTTCACGGTGACGGCTTTACTTTGCCCTTTATGAATGAGGCTCTTGCTGAATGGCAAGCTAGATTAGGTCAAAATATACCCGACCAGCCCAGGATTCAGAGGAAGTGGGACGATATTCTTGCCAAAGCCGTTGTCGACGATATGCTATCGAAGAGTTCGGGAGTGGAATTGGCCAGAATTAAATCTGTTTTATTGCCAGAATCTGGTGCCTGGCTCCACGCGTTGCCATCTCCTCAACTAGGTACTTTAATGGACAACAATTCTATACGCATAGCGGCAGCTCTCAGGATTGGCTGTAACCTTTGCGAGCAGCATCAGTGTATTTGCGGAGCCTTGGTAGATATCAAGGGTCATCATGGCCTTAGCTGCTTAAGGTGTGCCGGGAGGTTCCCTAGACATCATGCGCTTAACGATATTATCCGAAGAGCCATGGTAAGCGCTAACATTCCTTGTGTATTGGAACCCCCCGGATTAAATCGCTCTGATGGGAAAAGGCCTGATGGCTTAACATTAATACCTTGGAAAAAGGGTCGTTGCTTGATCTGGGATGCCACCTGTGTGAGCACATTTGCGTCGTCACATTTAAAAGACACGATGAGAATAGCAGGCTCAGCTGCCGAAAATGCAGCTAAACAAAAACATGTAAAGTACGCTTGCTTAGAGTCGGCCTACATATTTGTACCGGTAGCTTTTGAGACCACGGGTGCTTGGGGTTCAGAAACTAAAGTTTTTGTCAAAGAATTGGGTCGCCGTATTGCTGAACAGACAAAGGATAATCGCTCCGTATCGTATCTTGCTCAAAGGCTGTCCATTGCAATTCAGCGAGGTAATGCGGCCAGTGTAATGGGAACCTTTGGGCCAGGAACGACCCGGGGCGGCCTATTAGACTAAAAATTTTGACGAAGCATGTTGCGGATATATATTTATCTATGCACCTTTTGACGAAACGTTCCGTGGATACGTTCTCTATGTTTTTGACAAAGCATATTGCTGATGATTCATTGTGAACACTTGACGAAGCATGTTGCTGATGACTCTCTGTAACCATTTGACGAAGCATGCTGCTGATGATCCTCTGTGACATTTTGACGAAGCCTGTTGTGGATAAACGTATGTATCTTTTACTTTTATGGAGCATGAATAAATGACTTTTTATCCATCTAAACTTAAAATTCACTATTTACAATATATATTTATATTACTTTGACTAACGGAAACTAACGAAACTTCCGGCGACGCGTCTTAATTAAAGGACACACGAAAATGGCGAATTGGCAGCCATTTTGCAATATTGTGGACCAGCACAGAGTAAATTTAACATAAAGAACTAGCTTCATAATGTTATTTTAAAATACAAGTTATTCAATAGAAGTACAATTGGTTAGATTAGAAGCTGATTCCATTATGCGTAGGTCGTAGAAGAATATAAAAAATAACTCGATTGTTTTTACCAAAATCATTTAATATTTTGGGCTGACTAAGGTTTATTATAAAACAATTGAAGAAAAAAAAAATTGTTGAAGGGAAGATAGAAGGAAAACGAGAGATAGGAAAACCAAGGATAGTTTTCGAGGAAATCAAAATTATGCTAATGCGCCAGAAACTTTACAGGGCGGGTTTTAAATGTATTAATCTAATAGTATTAAGTTATGATTATGACACGTATAAATATTTTATTGTATAATTTGTAATCGTATTAACAATTAACAGATACAATTAATACTTTAAAAAAAAAAACAAAATTGTGTTTAACGTGAAAACATTAAAGGAAATAAAACAATTATCCGAGTATAGGGAAAATGGTAAATCACTCCACCGACAAAAGCCAGACTCTTAACCCTTTCACCGCGAACGTCGGATTAATCCGACAAACATTTTCGTGCCCATTTAGCGAGCGTCATATATTTCCGACTAGGCTTTTTAATTTCACCATAGTGTATTCGGATAAAATCATATAAGATAATCTTGTAATCATTTACAATTACACTTTCTTCATCTCATAATGAAGTGCACCACTTACGAGTATATCCGTATTTGTTGTAGGTTTTCGATACACTATGTGATAGTCTCGGGGCGTGAAAGCGTTAAAATATAGAAAGAAGAAAAAGCATTTTATATAAAAGATAAAAAGCAATATTTTAATATTATCTGCATTGTTTCAATAGTTATTCATACTGTATAATATCGATAGATTAAACTATAAAGAAATATATACGGACAAATCACACAGATTGAGCTAGCGCCAAAGTAAGTTCGAGTTATGGGATACTAACTCAACGATACTATATTTTATAACAAATACATATCTGTATAGATAATCATCCAAGACCCAGGCCAATCTGAAAAAGATCATTTTCCATCTTGACCTGACCAGGGTGCCCCCCTCGTGTCGCAGGCTGGCGCGTTATCCACAGAGCTGTCTGAAACTGTAGGATTTATAAACTGTATTTGTACATGTTTGGGCTCTGGCTGATTATCTGTTCTACGCTGTCGGTGCGAACAAAGCCACGGGAGATAACGAAAGCGAAACGGACAACTATGTGCGAGCTCGGGAACAATTTGGGCGAAATTCTGGAATGTTCGAAACATCAAACTTCTACATATTAAAGCGGGGATGACTTAATTAATTAGAGTGTTTACGCTACTCGAGTGCAGTGTATGTATACCTACATGTGGGTTTATTATAATAAGGCCAATGGGATGCATTCCAGTTTGTAATATTTAATAATTTTCCTCAAGAATCATTCAGCATTATAACTGAAATACATAATTTTGGAACCTTCTATACAGTTATAGCAGTGCTCGCGACTTCGTTCGCGTACATTTTATGTTTGTATGCCACGTCTTATCATGACAGGAGAAAATTAATAAGTAGCCTGTCCTCTGTCCTGTACGCCTAAATGTATATCTACCAAGTTTCATAACATTCAGTTATTTCGTTTATGAGTTATAGAAAAAATATATATATAAAATCGTCAATTTAGTTTGACTATCATGTACTCGTATAAGAGCTTTATAAATACGATATCTCTGAAAACAAAAATTATTCTGTTTTAAACTTCGCGAGGTCTCGCTGCGACCATGATGGATAACTGATAACTCAATACAAAGGTCATTAGAAATATAAATATATAAAGTTCGAGCTAAGTGCCGTTAAAATTCCACGACTTACCTCCTTCCCCCTTTTGAGCCTATGCTTGTAAATTAAGTTCACTCGTGAAAAACTAAAGCAAAATCTCAGCTCCCCACTTCTCCCGGACACCTGGCGTACCTGCAACAAATTACCAATCGTTAATCTCAAAATTAATCAGAGATAAGGCATTACATAGACAATAATAACGCCCTCGAACCCGGCGCTAAGTGGATGCCAAGTTATGAGCACGGAGTAATGATGTCGTTAAGCCACGCAGTTATGACTATCATTATGATCATTTAATGGCATAATATAATCTTTTTATATGGAACAGATTTACTTAGTTGTACAGATTTGTGAAATGTAAAATAGGTTACAAGGGAGACGCATTTTTTTTAAATCTACGGGTTACTTCCATATTATAACACTGGCCACTAACAAACGGTACGAAGAATAAACTAAAATTGTAATTCTACACACGAATTTCATATTGTCATTGAAATATTTTCTCGCTCTCGGAGTTATTGTATTTGTTTTTTATAACAATAGTAGTTTGTTGCACCAAACAAAGGCTTTAAAAAGCACGCGTGCAATATAAATTACTTAATGCGAGGCGCATAATCTGCTTTTCTTTCAACTACTACAAGAAAAGTAAGTATGTGAAAAACAAAACTGAAGATAAATTACAATTAGTGAAAATTTGTTGTTTACTTTCCCGTCTTTTTTTCTTTATGGTCAGTATTTTTTAGCTCGGGCAATGTCACTTCATAGACTACTCCATACGACCGTCAGGTTGGGCAATTTTTTTTTGTGACAATTGACACGTATAGACACGCGATTAAAAAAAAACTAAACAGTGCAGTAAAGGATTTCATGTTTTCTGCTCTAGAGCAGCAAAGTGCCGCTTTGTGCTAAATATGTAGTGCAGTTATGATAGAATTGCAGCGTAGTTGGAAGAAAAATATGTTTACTTTTATTGTTTATTAGTGTGCATTGATACTATCGAATTTGTAACATCTTTTTACATGCACTAGCTGCCCCGGCGAACTTCGTTTCGCCATAAGTTAAAAACTATCCTATCTCTCAAGTTGGATCGAACTGCACATGGTGTGCGAATCTTATTATAATCGGTTAAGTGGTTTAGGAGTCCATTGAGGACAAACATTGTGACACGAGATTTATATATATTAAGATTACGAACAATAAAGAAACTTTGACTTTGACTTTGTTTGTCACTACACATAGCTTTATTTAGTTTCGACTGAAAGTAACGCAGGAAGTCATAGTAGAGAGATGGTAATGAAATACAATATAAAACTGCATTGTAATCTGAGCTTTGTCGTATACCTACCAGTTTTCTATTTAATTACATACAACGTGTGACTGAAGACACAAAGCAACAGAAATGTAATTATTTGTTGAAAAAAAAACATAATAATATATCGAACTGTTGAACATTACTGGAATCGTTATTGAACACGTAACGTATTCATATACTAATCAGCGAAAAAATCCTTTTAGATTTTTCTGGAATATCTACATCATAGGGGAAAGTTTGTATAGATGTACATAAGTATGGTTGATATTGTTTGTTGCTGCTTCACGCAAAAACTTCTAAATGGATTTTGACGAAACTCTACATCAGAATAGCACAAAGCCTAAGTGCTATGCTGATGTACAGTTTCATAAAAAAATAGTAGTGATAAATATGGTAAATATCATTACTACGATTTTTTTTTTCACTTACCATTAGGTGACCATTGCTCGTTTGTCGTCCTGTCATTAAAAAAATACGCTTCATACGCTTATTTTATTATGACATAGCGGGAATGAAGGTATAATATTAGAGATAGAGATCCCTTTATGGGATAAGGCCGCCATTGTATGTTTACTTTTCGTTTATACTTGGTTTTATGTCCTGTGTTTTTTCTCGTACAATAAAGATATTAAAAACAATATTTTAAAAACCTAGCCTACGTCGTAGACTCTTGAACAAACACAACAATAAACAATAAATAAAACAAAGTCGCTTCCCGCTGTCTGTCTGTCGCTATGTATGAAAGATTTTTTAGCGGTTTTCTGCACTTTTTGGGATGGGTAAAAAATTTTAATCTCGGGTCAAGACACGTTACCTGACCGAAAATTCGTAAGACGGACACGTGACCTGAGACCGCCGCAAAGGCGAGTTTTCATTTCTCCCAACCCGTTGTTACTTTTTTTAATAAAGAGAGTGATTCAAGTGGAAGGTTTATATGTAAAATGTATCGCACCCGTGCGAAGCCGGGCGGGTCGGTAGTATTGTATAAGTTAACTCTGAATAGGTAACTTCAACTTTTGCAGCGAAAGGCCAAACTGAAAACCTGCTTTCAGTGAGTTGAGGAAACAGAATTTAAGTGGTGTCACAAGATCCTTTGTCGCCGTATTCGCACCGAGAAGGTCTTTGTCAAAAGACTAATTGTAAGCAAGTTTGTAAGTTTGTTTGCTTCGCCGCCAACTTGTGTAATTGGTTAACTTAAATTAGAACGCCGCTGCTCATATTTCAGAGGCACCTTGCCGAAACTTCGTTTTAATTATGTATATTTTCGTAAGAAAGCGAAATCGTTGTGTATTTATGGCGTCTTGAAACGCTAACTTAGAGCAGCGTTCACCTAAGTTTTATAAAAAAAATATGCAACGACTTAATGTAAAGATAATTTGTAGTCATAAGGAAATATATATACCTACAACTGTATTCTTTCATTGAATTCATCCTTTAGTAGTAGTTTTAATAAGTAAATAAATATAGGGACAAATCATACAAATTGCTGTAAGTATAATTTCATTGAGTGAGTACCCACAATCCAACGATACTATATTTTATTATATCTTATATTTATAAATATCTCGTATTATCGATACGAGTATATATTGTGGATAAACGCTGAAACTACTAAACAGATTTTGATCAAACTTCGTAACTATCTGTACTTTGGATAGTTCAGAATCTTATAGCGAAAAGAAGTTCGCTGGGTCAGTTTAGTATACATATATAGATGTCCATTGGCGACGGTGATCACTTTCCATCAGGAAGTTCGTCTGCTCGTTGGTCGTCTAAAATACATAAAAAATATAGATAAACATTCAAGACCCATGCCAATCTGAAAAAGATCGTTTTCTATTTTGATCTGACCACTGGGCCAGAGAGTTCATCGACTCGATGACGTCTGTTATTCTATTTTCCAGATAGACGAAAATAGAATGAAATATATAAAAATATATGTGTGTTTACGGTATGAATGATACATTCTACCTTTTATACCGTAAAAACACATCTACCTATTAAAACAAGTCACTAGTAAGCTTTTTTAGCCGTGTGGTATCCGGCAGAGTAGAATAGGACCACTCCAAGTCTTCCCGTGGATGTCGTAGAAGGCGACTTAGGAAATACAAGCTAAACAAAGCTTATAAACATCTAAGAGACCTCTCAAACCCGTCTAGCCAGCGTGGAGAGTGTAGACCAAGTCCTCTGGCTGCTCTGGTCAAGTATGGCCCTAGTAGTACAGAGAGAGTCGTGCTCCTGTAGTGGAGACTAAAAAGTACCTGATGATGATGATAATGACTAGTAAGCTTTTGGTCTTAACAGGTGAATAACAGTGGTTTAACGTGACTTTCCAAACTTCTTAGCTGAAAATAATGCGTAAGGCAAGCAAAATTTACTAAAGTACTTTGACTTTAACTAAAAGTTATCAAACAGCGTAATTAACACTTAAACTCACTCACTACTCAAATAAATGCCTCCCCTAAAAGTAAAAAGCATAGCTGCTAATTTCAAAACCTTAATCAGAAATACATCTCTCAAAAAGCTTGAAACGAGAAACGCCATCACCGGAGCAACTATAAAAAACGACTACACCTACTTTCAGATTTATCCTCTAAAACCTCAAAGGGGAATATCAGGGAATTCGCTGGCTTCCCAGCCGGGTATGTACTGATTCCAAAAGGCGTGCGGAAACAAGAATTTTCTTTTATTATATGAAGTACCCTGATCTTTTTGATTTTCTATACAAATTAACCGAACATTTTTATTTGGAAATGTCCATTTAATGTTTGCATTCCCAGCTTTGGTCTTATATGAAAAGTTGTTCATATCGATGGACTGAATCACCTCTTCAAAAATCGGACAGGGTTTACTTCACATATTGTATAATAATGATAAATATAATTCAGTGATTAAGTGACTGATACACACTTAACTTTCATTCTCAAAAACTATATTGATAAAACTTGCCCTGTTCCCTAATTTATACTATAGTCTTAGTCCCAACATTATTTTTTTATAACCGAAATATGCGCGGACCGGACATACTTACACTTATAAAACTTAGCATACCCGATTATGAACTGGAAAATACTAACATAACAAACACTAATACTGATCTAATTGAAAAAAAGCAAAAGTCCAACATAGCTTTAAGATGAAAATAGATTGCACTGATTAGAAAAGCATATATTTAGTAATATCATGAACACATCATAAACCTTATGCCTCATGTATAAGGTTGAAATTGCTGTTATTTTTAAATAGTATCAGTAGCTACACACGACTTTTAATGCATATTCAATATGGATGATGGAGTTTTGCAGACGACTGTACCTACATTATAAAATCACAGTACACTTTTTTCGTGAAGCACTAAATAAAACCAACGTAGCCCATCCATCAATCCAGCTTGACGAAACTAATTCAAACTCGTGTCCTAATCAAAACAGTTGATTGTCCAAGTTGAATTAGACTTTTTACGAGAAATCCCATCCGAAGTCGGGACACGTCCGTCGTGCGTTCGCAATTACGGGACTAAAACTACGCAGTTTCTTCAGACTCGATCAGAAAACAAAACAAAGTCCGCTAATACTAATGCACTTACGATTAGTTTAATCCCAAGCGAATAAGATGAGACTTCAGCCGAACGATTTAAGAAAAGTATATCAACTAGTATATTTATTTATATCATTCCCCGGTCATAATAGATAGACAAAAATACCATTCGGCTTTTAATCCTTGCATTTATGGTGAGCTCCGTGGCGAGTCTCGAACTTAATTTGGGGCTAGCTCAATCTGTGTGATTTGTCCGTACATATACCAACTTGAAAGCATACCCTTTCGAACAAAAAAAGAATCGGAAAATCGGTTTACAAATGACGGAGTTCTGAGGTAACAAACATTAAAAAAAAAAACAAATTGATAACCTTCTCCTTTTTTGAAGTCGGTTAAATAGGAAGTTGATTGAATAAATGGCAGTGTCATACACTACAGAGGCGATTATGTACTAAAAACGGGTCACTCACGTGCTATTTTGTCGGGATTGCCGACTATAGTTTCGGACTCGTCAGGAGCCCATTTTCAAGGCGAGTGCGAGACGCGCGGCGGAGGGTCCCGAACTAACTGCTCTCGACGCTCCGCTCGTGCGGCGGCTCGTGCCGCTCTTTTGGAGGGGAGAGCCAGGTCGGTCGCAGAACCCTGGTGATGAGTAGTCACGGAGGTAGTGGATCCCATTTCTTCCTCGTCGGTGTATGGTGGCGGTACGTGTGTGTGGAAAGAGCTAATCGTATCGGCCTCTACTGACTCTGTGTGCTTTAAGTTACGAGTATCATTCCCTTGAAGAATCAGTTTCCAGGTTGCGGGTAAAGTCCAACCTACATCCCGATTGAAATTTGGACGTCGACTTATTTCTATGGCCTCTCTTATTTTTCGGGGAACGAATGCCTTTTCTCTAGATAGGACTCTGGCCTTGTCAAACCGGATATAATGGGTGACGTCCTCTTCCAAAGTATGTTCGGCGATGGCCGACCCGTTCCTGTCCAAACTCTTCAAGCTTCTGATGTGCTCCTTCAGCCTGGTGGATACATTGCGGCCAGTTTCACCAACGTATCTCTTCCCACAGTCACAAGGAACTTCAGAGTTGCGTGCGACAAAATAGCACGTGAGTGACCCGTTTTTAGTACATAATGTCTGTATCTCACGTTAGTTTCAATGCTACAGAGGAGAGCTTATAATAACCCAATTCGTTGGCTTAAGATGACATTAATATACAGATGACAAAGTAAAATATAGGTATCCAAACCAATATAAGAGCTTGACTTTCTTTAGTGTCATCGTGTGGAAGACAACGCACACAATGTCAATGTTTTGTGTGCCATTTCCTTCCCCATTTCACACACTAGAAAACAAACTATTATCATGCAGGTTGTCTCTTGATTTTTCTATGATTCTTCACCAGGAAAACAGGTAGTGGTCGACTCACTCAGAGGTACAGGTTGGGCCAGGTGGGATTTGAACCCGGGACTCACTCTAACTGAGACACTACCTGCTTCTAAAATAAGCATCAACCGACAGTTTTTATTGGTATACAATTTCCGAAAAGGCTAATGTTTGGTATAATTTTATATTTTCCCAGCACGCAACTCTGAAGATCTGACCATTATTATAATGCCGGAAAAATTCACTCCAAGCACACGTAACTCAACTGTGTCAAAATATAACAAATCCGTACATCGGAAGCGTTGACATCGCGTGACGCCGTGACGCCGTGACCTTGACCCCGACCTGGCACATCTCCAAGTGACATAATGAGTATTGCTCAAGTTGCGTGTCACAACAAATACTTTTAGTTTCTGCTGCACGCTGTCGCGACGGGATTCACTGCGCTTGAACTATTGCATAAATACGTAGCGTACATACTATGTACGCTACGTATTTATGCAATAGTTCAAGCGCAGTGAATCCCGTCGCGACACGTAGCGTACATACTTAAGTATGTACGCTACGTATTTATGCAATAGTTCAAGCGCAATGAATCCCGTCGCGACAGCGTGCAGCAGAAACTAAAAGTATTTGTTGTGACACGCAACTTGAGCAATACTCATTATGTCACTTGGAGATGTGCCAGGTCGGGGTCAAGGTCACGGCGTCACGGCGTCACGCGATGTCAACGCTTCCGATGTACGGATTTGTTATATTTTGACACAGTTGAGTTACGTGTGCTTGGAGTGAATTTTTCCGGCACACTTAACATCACGTCTTCTTTTCTTGTGGAGTAAACAAAGCCCAGGCCTTTAAGTTGATGGTCACGCTTAGCATATTGGTGGGCATTCGGTGGAAAACGGAATCAAAATAGTTATAGATTGCTAGCCGCTAACCTACTTACATGATTCATCAGATATTCGCCCATCCCTTTGATCGAATTTTATCTGTGCGGGAAGTGAAGCAGCTTGTACATTCTACGTCTTTTCTTTTCTCCCAGACCAGCATGGAAGAAACTATTATATACTCTCGCCATGAGTATGTGCGATCAAACGTCGCTGAAGTCAATTACATGCTAGATAGGGAGCTTTTCAAGATAGCAGATACACACAAACGGGGCACAAAAAACGGAAAAAATGATCGCAAACCACCCCTGCCGGCATCGCTTCCATCCGCACAAACCTATCGTTTGCATTGTATGTTAATCACGTGTATTTATTTTGGAACATTAAAGACATAACCCTTGTTTTATATCCCTGAAAATATACTTGCCAGATTTATCAAAACTAGTATTTTTTTTTTATGATATAGGACGACAAAGTCGGCAAACGAGCAAGCGAGTAACCTGATGGGTAGCGATAACCGCCGCCCGTGGACAACTGCAGCACCGGGGTGTGACAGAAGCGTTCCCGGCTTTTCAAGGAGTTGGAAGAAGGATATGAGGAAGACACAGGTGGGAGGAAACGGGGAGTGGACTCAAAACGTCAGGACTCAACGTACACCTCCGGACGAGCCGGTCTATTCATGCTACTAACAAAAATGAATTTTGCCGGTAGCGGGGCTCTACCACAACTATTAAATGTATGATATCCAATTGCAAATAAATCCTCAAGCTCTAAAAACAATAACTCTCCCATCCCAATAGCAATCCAGCAGAACCTAACCTATAACATGCTAACCTTGCCCCGCTACGCCGTACGTACCCTTGTAACTATTTCAAACCGGGAGTATGGGAAGCCGTGTCCTTGACTTATTGCTGGAAACTTTGCCAAATAGAGATAGTGTTGGAGAACATCCAGTCGGGACAAGGTTGCAGCTAGCTGCAGATTCTAGTGTGCATTTAAGTTATTTGGAAATCTATTTCATATATCTAATCCAGGGTAACATTACGACCAACCTTTGACATAATCTACAGTACTATATAAATAATAATGTTAAAAAAACTGAAACTGACAAAACAGTAGTTATTTAAAAATTAGTTTACAATAAAGAAAAATAACTTTTAACTAGAATTACCGCAAAGTTAACGCGTATTGAGAAACACCCTAAATGGCTTTTTAGGTCGGCCGTACTGTAGCCATGTTTTGCGCGTTGACGACGAAAGACGATGGTGGAATTGCATGTCAAGCTCTCACATTTTGATTATCATTGCACGAACAGCAAACAATACGTCAAACAAATTCCGTTGATCCCCGCCGCGCTCGCGGCTTTGTGCTTTTCAATGTAGATGTAAATGTAATAAATAAATAAATAATAAATAAATATATACGGACAAATCACACAGATTGAGCTAGCCCCAAAGTAAGTTCGAGACTTGTGTTATGGGATACAAACTCAACGATACTATATTTTATAACAAATACATATATAGAGATACACATCCAAGACCCAGGACAATCTGAAAAAAAAATCATTTTCCATCTTGACCGGGGATCGAACCCGGTCACTCCGTGTCGCAGGCTGGCGTGTTGACCGCTGCGCCACGGAGCTAGTCAAAATAGCTAAAGATTATTAAGATAGATTTAATATAAGACAAAGTACATAATACATATTCAAAAAATATCTTTAAAAATATTAGGGAGTAAACGAATAATTTTATTAAAGAAATAGGAAATTACGAATACACACTCGGATGAGACCGGGACAAGAAAAATGGAAATGCATTTTTATCAGTTTCAGTATAGAAACAAGAAAACAGAAGTATTTTCAGATGCAAGAATTGCTGGCAAACTGACAAGAAAATTATTAGACTAATGGAACATCGTTTTCTCTTGTTTGGAAAACAGCAGTGGCGTATTGTTTTCTTTATTTTTGCAGCATCAGAACGATATTATTAAAATAAATTAATATAAAGGGACAAATCACGCAGATTGAGCTAGCCCCAAAGTAAGTTCGAGACTTGTATTATGGCATACTAACTCAACGGTATCATTATCACTACATACATAGTATAAAACAAAATCGCTTTCCGCTGTCTGTCCGTCCCTATGTACCTATGCTTAGTTCTTTAAAACTACGCAACAGATTTTGATGCGTTTTTTTTAAATAGATAGTGATTCAAGACGAAGGTTTTTATTTTATTATGTGCATTGCACCCGTGCGAAGCCGGGGTCCGGGTCACTAGTATTTTATATCCAGGACCCAAGACAATCTGACAAAGATTATTTTTCATCTTGACTTGACCGGGAATCGAACCCAGGTGTGGCATGATGCCTACGCTGTGGCAATATTGTCTGTGCATGATGACCACTGGCCCACAGAGGTTGTGAAAAAAGATATGTATTATGAGTATTTTATTAAATTAAGAAATACAATATAGCAAAAAAATTCCACGCGAGCGGGATTGAACCAGCGTCCCTAGGTCTCTGTACGACTTACGCTCTGCCATTTGAGCTACCACGCTTCAACCCTCAGCGTCGAAAATCGCCTTGCTTTATTTAAGGCTTGGGTATTTAATAAAAATATATCAAAATAGCACTGTGAATGCAAAAAAAACAAATAAAAATAAAGTGATGTACTGATTTAAAGTTCTTGTATGTATCAAAGTTTCTTCTATGCCTCAATTGATTCCCCGAAGTATTCGTTTGGTATAAGACTTTTATTTTAAACTTGTTTAATTTTCTTTGAACAAAGCCAAGCTATGCTTTATTATAATAATAATCTTTCTCAACACCTGCAGGATTGTGAGAAAATTTATATCTCTTGAGTAACCGATTCTTCATACTACTTCTAAAATATTTTTGCTTGGCCAAAAGCCCGTAAAAATATTCAAATCCCCTGAAAAGGGTGTAATAAAAACCATAAAAACATAATAATAATAATAATTACCCGACTGCCAATAATTTACGCGCGTATTTGTATAGAAAGGTTTTTTTACTACACAATCAACTATTGCTTTCAAAAAAACCACCAGTTCACCTTCGAGACATTGTGACATTCTCACAATGTCCCAAAGGTGAACTGGCAGACATATGAGGGGGTGCTACTGCTACTTTGAGTTTTTTAAAGAGTGGGCAATCGGTTTTTTTTTTAATAATTAGTATATGAATAATACTACTTGTTAAGTAATTATTTGTAACATGTATTTAACTTTGAGATTGATTTACTATTTACAAACAATTATTTGTAGTTTTGAAGTCACATTTAATTAACTGTTGATAATCCATTCTTGTTACGTATAACTACATTATGTAGTTATACCTAACAAGAATGGACTATTAACTACACTTTTAATTAAAAACATAAAAATAACAAATATAATTAACAACTGCACTGATATAAATCTCGGTAAATGCCAGTTTGTGTTTGAATTAATGATCTCTTTATTATAATAATATTCTCTTTATTATAATAATATATATTGTGTTTGAATTAATGATCTCTTTATTTAACGGTTGCGTCACAATACATTCTTGCTAATATACTGCACGTACATCAAAATATTCACAAATATGTTAAGAATTGTCATGTTCATACATACAATACTAGAAACAAAAATAAACTAGTTAATGAAGCTTTTAGACTACAGAAAACTATGAATACATTCTTAGGGCTTAGTATTCGTTTGTATAATAAAATTCCTGACAATATTACAGCTTTGCCATTTCCGAAGTTTAAAGACGTTACAAAAAATATATTATTGAAAAGAGCTTATTATGGCATTAATGATTATTTCGTTGATAAGAATGCTTGGAGTCGAGACCTCGAGTGATATGCAGGACTTCTCTAAACGCTTTTATTTTAATTTTACTTATAATTGTTTTCTTTTTTTTGTTGCTGCTATTTTATTTTGTATAATTGTCTAAAATAAACTCTCAATTGTAAAACATGTATATGTTTGTGGTCAACGAGTGTCGACAATTAATTTTCGAGTTTTGTGCTTGAGATCGAGTAAGTCATGCTCACTAAAATGTTCAAACTGGTGGCGGCGTTGTGTGTCGGGTCGTCGAGTTCCCTCTAATATGGTTGAGCTCAGCGATGGCTGATCCATGCGTCAACTCGTGAACGGGTGCTGCCAGGGGGGACAGGTCTGCTCGGCCTCTTTGAGACTTTTATCATATCTGTTGTTGTTGCACGCTCGATCGCTAACATAACGTGTTCCACAAAAATATGTAAATTAAAATTGTATATAACATGACATCAAAAAAAAGAAAAGAAAAATATTAAATATCATACAAAGCCCTTCAGGCAAGTAGGCGACCAATACTGTTGAAGAGTTTCTTTCGGCGTCTTCTTCTCTGCAGTGGTCGGTTCCGAAACGCTAGTAGTTTGTAGCTTTTAAACAAGAATTAATAATTTGAATATAATATAATAAGTATTATTTAATTTTAAAGGTGAATTGACGTGAAAAAGTGCCTGAAAAGGCCTATTTTCTGAATAAATCTTTGAATCTTTGAATCTTTGAATAAAATAACGACTACCTACTTTAATTAACTGATTATTTAAATTAATTATTATAGGTTTCAAATCACGAGAATGACGTAGTACATTTTGTGACCATTTCCATTTATTTACTGAACCAGAAACAATAGAAAAAAGAATATAATTTACACTTATTTAATTAAGAAATAAAATATAGTGAACAAATTTCAAGCAGGCGGGATTTGAACCTGCAAAAGTCTACGTACGACTTAAGGTCGCAGGTTCAAATCCCGCCCGCTTTTTTCACCATCTCTGCGAAAATATTTAAATAACTTCCACATTTCCACTTCCGCACAGTGATCACCACACGAGACACTAGTCAAAATAATAGTAAACCAGTTTTTATTAATTTATCGGATCAGTTTATTTTGTTAATAATGTTTTTGCTTTCCAAAAGGGGTCCGCCGCGGAAAAAGTTTGAGCTTGTTTGAGCCTTAAGAAATTGCTTAATTTGGTTGTGGTCTAATCCAGCACTGCATAACAGCATGTAGCGGCAGCTAATGCAATGTCACTTCTGCACTTAAAGCTCGTCACTTAGCGCTCACAGCTGGATGTTTTAGCTTGCTAAATAGTCTGGAAGATAAGTGCTTTTGCTGTGTGAAAATACGATAGTTAGATACATCTTCGTACCGATGTTGTGGATAAATGTAATATCCTACTGGTATTAGGTTAGTTGCAAGCCGTAACTTTTAGGTTAGTTGCAAGCCGTAACTTTTATTTTTATATATTGAATTAGAAAAACTATGGAAGCAGCATTGCGCTCAGAAACTGACACCACGCAAAGTAGATCAAAGCGGGTGGGGCTTAAAAAGTATATCGTTTCGCGAATTAGCCTGCCACGCGCTCGGTGACGGAAGGACGCGTCGATAAAAGCATTTAACGACATTTTTTTGTGAACATCGGCGAAATCTTAACGAATTAAGAAAAAAATGTCTTCTTGTATAGTAAAGTGGTGCAGAAAACGCAAGAAAAGACGAAAAAGTGACACTGGATTAACTTATCATAGCAAAGCAAACTGTAGCCTACCTATCTCCGCTATGTTGGCACCATAGCGTTAATTAGATATTTCGCAAGACGACACTAGTATCGACGACAAACTTAGTGCCGAGGCGTCGGGAATCCCTGGCAATGAGGGGAAGCCCATTCTCCGCGGGCCAGGGCAGCCTTGTAACTAGCAAATCTTAGTACAGCATGTGTAGATTGTGATGCAGGGGCAACAACAGCCTCCGCAACTACTATCTAACTGTCGGTAACTATGGTGATTATTTTTGTCAGGCCATTGCGTTCACTTTCGTCTGTTTTTAAAAGTAAGCCTCAGAGCAAAATTAAACCGCGAGTCGTCAATCGTATTGGTAGCCTAAGTCAAGAATGAAAAAAGAAATGTAACATTGTATTTTTAGTTTTGCCGTTTTAGTCAGCCAAACTTACAACTATTATTACTAATAATAGTTAATATGTAAGAGTTTATGTACAATAAAATATCTTAGTTAGTTTACTTATTATTCCTGTACCATGTGTGAGTGAAGCACCTGTACCTAACACAATGTACTTGGACACAGGGCTCCAGCATCTTTTGTATGATCATCATCATTTCGTGTAGGTGTCACGGTCAATCGACCATGCACACCCTGGTGTCAGAGTTCTTCGGAACCGCCTCTCGGTCTCTGACGTTTAATGACTACCAGATGGCAGCCGGGACCAACGGCTTAACGTGCCTTCCTTTTGTATAATGTAATCTTCTGATGAATTATTATGATCAAGTCAAAAAGCAAACAAACTGCTCTTCTGGTTTCAGACCATTTGTGGAAAATACGCCTTTTTATCATAACACTGTAACCTGTTATCACTATCAATTTCAGTTGCTCTAATTATACCTTCCGCCCGTTATTATAAGTCACTTAAATGGAATTCAAAACATGTCGATATCCAATTCTAGCCAGTAGTTACGAGACAGTTTCGTTTTACAGTAATTAATAATTTATAAGGTAAAAAAACGACTTTAACCAAATTATTGGACCGATTTTCAATGAAAATTTATTGGAATCAATCTGCAGTTTTACCCCTTCAGATAAAAAAACACATATCAACCGTCGAATGGAGAACCTCCTCCTTTTTAGATGTGGGTTAAAAATAATCTTTAAATTGTAGCAATTTCAGTGATTTTACTTGAGTGATAAAAGATTTTATGTCGAATCAATTTACCTATAAGATGAAACCTTCAAACGGTTCATCACGTTTGTAGTACCAAAAGAAAACCAGTCATTACTGGTCATATTTAGCGACCACCACTAGTAGTGAACACAACATAGCGCGCAGAACCAATGGCCGATGGGGCAGAAGGGTTCTCGAATGGCGACCACGTACCGGCAAGCGCAGCGTCGGACACCCACCGACCAGATGGTCGGATGTCCTGTTTAAGGTCGCAGGAAGACGCTGGATGCAGGCCGCTTCCAACTGGTTGTATTGGAAATCCTTGGGGGAGGTCTATTCCAGCAGTGGACTTCTTGCGGCTGATATGATGATGATGATTCGTAGTGAAGTGAATGAAAACATTATGAAGAACGCACTAGAGCATTAATGGACAAACGTTTTTTCTATCATAATGGTAGGTGGACTGAAGTTCCTTCGAAACGATAAGACCGACAAGAGTTACGAGTATTTATTATCGGAAACTACGAGTATCTTTCGCCTGCACCAATGCACCTCGGAAACAGTGCCTTTATAAACAGTGACTAGCGGCCCGTCCCGGCTTCGCACGGGTAGATATAGGAATTTAATCCATAACCTATGTTCATCCGGGATAATGCAGGATTCTTATTGTGAAAGAATTTTTGAAATCGGTCCCATAGTTTCGAAGCATACAATGCGCACAAATTTCTCAATATACATGCATGACAGAATTTCAAGCCGATCGGTTCAATGGTTAGAGTGTGAAGATTTAGCAGACAGATAGTTTTGCATCAACAATATTATTATACTAGTAGCTTTCGCCCGCGGCTCCGCCCGCGTCAATGTCGATCCCTATGTCCTTCTTCGTGCCCCAAATAAGGTGAATGCAAAATTTCATGATGATCCATTCAGTAGTTACAACGTGAAAGCGTAACAAACAAACAAACTCACTTTCGCATTTATAATATTAGTTAGGATGGGTTTATCCTCAGATTCGCACAGAAATAACAACACATACGTACTCGTATACTATATGCATACGCCTCGGGGCTAATCCGGGGACGATGACACATAAACCTGGTTGTTAGAGGCTGTTCCGGAGCGCAGCGTGGAATGTTGCCAACGCGTCGCCACCTGACCCGACCTTCACCTTTCGTATGCGATACATTTAAACTGTCGTTTTTGTCACTGAATACATTAGGGAAATTAATCTACGTGGAAGATTTATGACAAAACCAGGCTGCAAAATGTTTGCTAATCGCAAAACTATTGATAAAAGACAGCTTATTGGAAAACTAACACTCAGACAGCTCTTGTCAGAGTATTATGTAGAAATTAATACACACAAATGTATATTTTTGGCAGGATTTAAGAGGTTTCCCATTGTCTTCTCCATCTCACACTAGTGAATCTTGTGTGTCAGTTTCCTTACGTTGTTTTTTTTCTCTGGAAGCAAGTCGTACATATTATCACATCATTTCCCTTACGAAGTAGACAGAGCTCAAGGTCATAAGACCGCAAAGCCACGTTTAGCGTGTTGGTGGGCGTAAAGGTGGAAAACAGAATCATAATAGTGATGGGTTGCTACCCGCATCGCCTATTAACATGATTCTTTAGATTTTCGTCTATTCCCTCCACCGGATTCTACGGTCTGCGCGGGAAGAAAAGCAGCTTGGACATTCTAAGTTTTTGCTTTTCTCCAAGACCAGCATGGAAGCAGGTCGTGATCGGTGAAAATGATCGTACATCAGATTGGTCAACAAACTCAAAGCTTCAGGTCAGGCCAGGCAGAGATCAAACCTGAGGCCTTTCGACGACGTTTTGCGCCCCTAGATAATAGTCAATACCGCGTCTCACATCGTACAACGATAACGTTAGCAATACACATCAAACAAGATCGACACAATAACCAACGACATTCGTCTTGTTGGAATAGTGTTGCCAATCCCAATAGTTATTACACGATAAAGTGTCGCGTCGTTCCGATTTGTTACTGTGTGCGGTAACGTTGGCAAATAAATAGTGTGGGCGAGTTTACGAGATTTGTAGGTCGTGTCCGAACGATATAAATAAATAGATAAATATATACGGACAAATCACACAGATTGAGCTAGCCCCAAAGTAAGTTCGACACTTGTGTTATGGAATACTAACTCAACGATACTATATTTTATAACAAATACATAAATAGATACACATCCAAGACCCAGGCCAATCTGAAAAAGATCATTTTCCATCTTGACCTGGCCGGGGATCGAACCCGGTCACTCCGTGTCGCAGGCAGGCGTGTTGACCGCTGCGCCACGGAGCTAGTCGAGAGTAGTAGTATTATATGTCGAAAGAAGATCGCACTCATTGAAAAATTCACCCACACACTTAAACTTTGGGGATATTATATTGAGATGTGCAGCCACTCACTATGGCCAAATCTAGATTTCCATCTTTACATCATCATCATCAGGTTTTTTTTAGTCTGCACTGCAGGAGCACGACCCTCTCTGTACTACTAGGGCCATACTTAGCCAGAGCAGCCAGAGGACTTGGCCTACACTCTCCACGCTGGCCAGACGGGTTGGAGAGGTCTCTTGGATGTTTATAAGCTTTGTTTAGCTTGTATTTCCTAAGTCTCCTTCTACGACATCCACGGGAAGACTTGGAGTGGTCCTATTCTACTCTGCCGGATACCACACGGCTAATATTCATCTTTATAAAAGTTCTTAGGTCTGCGGTCTTTAAGTTCCGTTCTGTCTACCCAGTAAGGAATGAAAACTGACTATCTGTTTATGAGGTAACGTTGGCAAAATAGCCAGTGGGTATACGCGATTTGCGGGAAATATATGGCAAATTCATTGAAAAATTACCTGAATTGCGATTTGTGTGAGTTGTGCAGGTTAGTTTAGATCGCGCTACTTGTCTTAGTGTTTACTAGAATGTTCTGGATTGCGCTGCAAGTCATGAGAATTTCAAAGTAGGCGTAGGCTTGTCTAGTATATTAGAATCATTTGCCTAAAATATTAAATGTCTTGTTTTTTGATGACTATAGCGCAGTTGAATGAGGAGAGCCGTGATAACATCTTTTTCATCTTAAAATAAATCGTAAAATTAAGTGTACATTATTTTAGTTTAGACCTAGTTTAAACCATTGTTAATTCTAAATGAACAAACAAGCAAGCAAACACGGCATGCTAATCAACATTTAAACTCCCGATTTTATGTAGGTAATGGTTAAAAATGTGTTTACCAAAATTCAATCGTTTTGCAGCATAAAGTAAAAGGTAATTAAAAAAGAATACAGTCTATTCCGATTACTTTTAACGATGAAACTTTTAAAAACGTTTTAGCCGAATCTCCAATTTGTAAACTCTCTCCGTTAGCATAAAAGATAAACATTAATGTTAATTGAAAACGGTTAAAAATTGAATATCACGGATATTAAAAGGCTAATGGAATTTGGCAATCAGCGTGATCAGAAGACTGACTGAAGACTGCGCGAATCTCTTCCATTCTGAGAAAAGGGGAAAAAATGTAAAATGCTGCTTGTTTTCCCGCGCAGATCGTAAAAACCGATGTGAGGAAACATGTTAGGCGATGCAGCAAGTAAACCATTCCCATCCTTATCCTTATCCTTACTTCCTTATCCTTACTAATATTATAAATGCGAAAGTGAGTTTGTTTGTTTGTTTGTTACGATTTCACGCCGTAACTACAGAACCGATCATCATGAAATTTGGCATACAAGTTCTCTGGAGTACGGAGAAGGACATAGGCTACCTTTTATCCCGGGAAAAAGTACTATTCCCGAGGGATCGACAGAGCCGCGGGCGAAAGCTAGTTTTTATATAATTTTCCTTAAACACGCCATAGGCTTTGACTACGCCGTAAAGTATACAGATATGTTTAATATGTATTAACTAGCCGTCGCCTGTGACTCCGTTCACGTTAATATCGACACGCGGGAACTTAAGAAGTACTTTTATCCGGGATAGAAGGTAGCCTATGTGTTAATCGTATATAGGTTATAACCCATCCCATCTGTGTTCAAAATTTCATCAAGATCCGTTCAGCCATTTTGGCGTGAAAGAGTAACAAACATCCACACATCCATATACTCACAAACTTTCCCATTTGTAATATTAGTAGCAGTAGATTAGTGGAAATCTTGACGATAGCATCTAGCCCGAGTAGCGTTATCTCGGCCCACAACGGGTGTTGTGTTGCCATGCTGTTACAATGGTACTGTCCAATTAGTGGTTCCGTTAGGGTTCGGTGTCGGTTACATTGCGGGTATCGATCCGAATGCGACGGGAGGCTGGACGCATGCAACCAGATTTGATCACCATCCACAGTAATATTACACAGATTCCATACTCACTATGGCAGTTAGCTATGTCTATTTGTGTGAGCTGTGATTTGAGAGAACATTGTTCGTGAATATTAACCCAGAGCTGGTACTTGCTTGTGCAGTTCCGTACACTAACAGATAATTAATTGGTCTTATTAGGATATTAAGGCTTGACTCTCATATGTTTTGCAAGCGGAGAAGAAAAAAATTTAAAAGAATATATCTATTTTGGTTCGAGTAGCTAATGTGTGGAATGATTTCCCAGACAAGTACAGTCTCGGGACATTCAAAAGTAGAATAAATGTGTATCTCTTGGATAGGCATGTAACATCCTCGTCCTCATCGTCACTTACCATCAGGTGAGATGGAAGACAAATGCCTACTTCAGTCATAATCATCATCAGGTCTTTTTAAAATAAAAGCAATAAAAGATTGTGAGAGACTGGTGTCTGAACTAAGCAGAGCCTGTATATCAGTACACCAGCCTCTCCCCTCGGGATCATCATCATTTCGAGTAGGTGTCACGGTCAATCGACCATGCACACCCTGGTGTCAGAGTTCTTCGGAACCGCCTCTCGGCCTCTGACGTGGTTCCTTAGTATTATATATTTCTTACAAAGTATTTATCATCCCCTCGGGATGATAAATACTTTGTAGTGATTGTTACATACGATGTAACATTAGATGTGAGAATACATAAAACCTATTATCTAACACTAGTTATTACCTATGATTAAGGACAGAAACAAAGAAAAATAAAAAATAAACAATTAATACAATCAAAATAAGTACATGCATTTGGGCTTCTTAAGACTAATATTTTAAATGGTTTTTGCTTGTTATGTATAAACATATTTTTTATAGGCTCTATAAATAGGAGTTGATAGATATGCTTAGAAATATCCAGAGAAGTCAGTGTTTGAATGATTACTAAATTATATATTATACTAAGTTGAGTTATACCATGGGCTGAATGAGATCTTCGGTCTCAGAGTAACTGAGACCTTGTAGGTAATCGGAGACCTTCTTTTTGCAAATAAATTTTTAATGCAAGTGAAGACCTAATTTGCGATTCAGTCGATTATAAAGAAAAGGGCCCAGGAAGCAATGAAAGTGATTTGTAAAAAACTGTATGAAAAGATGGTGCAGCAATAAGTGGAGGTCGGCGAGAAGGCCGAGAGGATCCAGGGGTGGGCGTTTTATGCTGTTTGAGAACAGCGGTCTCCTCTCTCTGTACTACTAGAGCCATACTCGGCCAGAGCAGCCAGAGGACTTGGCCTACACTCTCCACTTGGAGAGGTCTCATAGATGTTTATAAGCTTTGTTTAGCATGTATTTCCAAAGTCGCCTTCTACGACATCCACGGGAAGACTTGGAGTGGTCCTATTCTACTCTGCTGGATACCACACGGCCTACTTCAGTACCTACTAAGTAAAATTATTTATATAATATAGACTAGCACCGTGGCGCAGCGGTCAACACGCTAGCCTACGACACGGAGTGACCGGGTTCGATCCCCGGCCCGGTCAAGATGGAAAATGATCTTTTTCGGATTGGCCTGGGTCTTGGATGTGTATCTATATATGTATTTGTTATAAAAATATAGTATCGTTGAGTTAGTATCCCATAACACAAGTCTCGAACTTACTTTGGGGCTGGCTCAATCTGTGTGATTTGTCCGTATATATTTATTTAATTACGAAGAGGACAGTGGTCAATGAAAATTACTGAACTTGAGCCGATTGGGCTACATCTCAGTACAAGTTGGGCCTGGCAGGATTCGAACCAGGAACCACTAAGATATTACCTCTTTAATGCAAGGATCATGACGTATGACGTATGACGTATATGGATATGACGTAGAAAATACAATTAAAGTTAAAATCTGATAACGAATGGGTCTTTCTTTACCTATTAAATTGGCGTATTTTTCCACTTGCCATGTTTTTCCTAATGACTATGATTTTCAGTTAAACACATTTTTTTATTTAAACTTGAAAGTGAACTATATTAATAACATTCCGCATGCATTAACATTTTGTTTTTCTAAATTTAATTATTGAAAAATGCTAATAAAAATAACTCATTTCTGATGTTGTCCGTTTTGATCAAAAATGTTGTCAATGTTCCATTGTTTTTTTTTCTAACTTTTGTATATTTTATGATGCGTAAATCAAGTTAACTGCTGTTCGTAAATCATGTAAAATTTCACTTTCATCATCAGGTCCTTTTTTAGCCTCCACTACACGCACGACCCTCTCTGTACTACTAGGCCATACTTTTTAGTTGAATTTAATTTATCAAACCCGAAATGATACTAAAAACGTAAGTATGAAAAATTCCTAAATTCTCTACATGAAACGTCAATTTCATAGATAAAAACCCAATATAAGAAATTAATTACCAAGAATATAACATTTACGGAACCTTTGGTGCGAGAGCCCGACTCGCATTTTTTTGTTTCAAAGCAATATTAAAACACGAACATTCTCTCTTTTTTACGAACAATTAAACCGAGTTTGTGTGTCTCTGCCTCTCGGAGCTAGGGGACAAAAGAGACACCACATTCTTGGCACAAACGAACAAGTAATTGAAATTTTTCGAATTTATAGTATAACAACTTGCAGTTTCATCAGTTGCCAATATATTATACCAATTGTTAAAACCAGCTTTTTGTATTTATTTTATCAAAGATTTCTGCTGTTTTTTTTATTGACTTGTAGTGAGTTCCAATCCAAGTGAGCTTTCGTTATGTCACCGGGCGTTTGAGGCGAGGGCGGAATGCCCTTAAACCGTATATGTAACATCACTAAAGGGCTCCCAGGAGGGACGGACCCCGGTTTTGGTCGTTGCCTCTGTGATCAAGATTTGAAGAGACAGCAAACTCTCACATTGCCTGAGAGGCCGCGATTTCATGCATGCATAGTCTGAAGGACCAATCTGAGAAACAATGGAAAAAGCCTTTGGAGAACAGCAACTCTCATCTTTTACCGGCCGAAAGTTATATTGCCAGTAGACCACCCGGGACCGCCGGGCGGTCACCAGTAATCGGAGCTAATCCTACTCTACGCACTCTGGTCCGGTGGAGATTCGAAACCAGAAAGGATTCAATCAGAGTGCTTCTTCCGCGTCTTTGTTGGCGTGTTAGAGATATCGATGTTTATCTATGCATCCCTTAACTCGATTTATCTTTGTCCACGTACAACGTATCGCTTTGTCACACAAGAAGTATGTTTTGTCGCTTTGACGTGTTGTATAACGGGAAAATAGATATCTATTATTAAACAAAGGGAAATAGTATGAATAATACCTATCACAATGCCAATGTTTGTCATCCATATATTATTATGCTGTATGCTTTTTTTATAAAACGTATTTCGAACAAGTGATGCATAAATACCACTCAAGCATTCTTACGACTGAAACATACAGCTACTAATTAAAAATATATTAATAATAAAAAAATCCGGCCAAGTGCTAGTCGGACTCGCGCACGAAGGGTTCCATACCATTATCTATAAAAACGTATCATTCTGTTGTGTGGAAGCCCCCTTAAATATTAATTTTACTTTAGTTTAAATATTTATTACTAAAGTGATTGTAAAACTACAGATTCTGTGAATATTTCAAGCGTCTACCTGTTGCTATTATCAATATCGAGCAAAAAAATCACGTTTGTTGTATGGAAGGAAGCACCCTTAATTCTTATTTTATTCTGTTTTTTAGTGTATGTTGTTATAGCGGCACTAAAAATACACCATCTGTGAAAATATCAACTGTCTAGCTCTCACGGTTTATGAGATACAGGCTTGTGACAGACGGACGAACAAACAGTCAGACAGACAGACGGACAGCGGAGCCATATTAATAGGGTACCGTTTTTACCATTTGGGTACGGACCTCTAATAAATAGTAGCTAAAGCTCTACGCTACTTAAAAAAAAACAAAGTTGACCTAATTTAGCTATTATTTTAAGCTAAATTAAGGTATACATAAACTCTTGGTAAATATTTTTTTAAATACAACAACATGTCTATTGTAAAACAGTTTGTATTTATGTATATAAAAGGGACTTAGCACGAACCTTTTTATTATTTGTTACCGTTGACGTTTCAATGGAGTTGCATCGATTGTGGTCGCAACGAGACGAGAGGTCTCGTTGCAACGTCAACGGAAACAAATAATAAAAAGGTTCGTGCTAAGTCCTGTTTATATACATAATTATGTGTTTAAAACGCGAAATTTAAAAAAAGAATACAGTTTGTATTTATTTAAATTTGCTACGAAACATTTAATCCTAAAATCTTGAATTCATAGAAGACAGGACTGGAACACAGCTGAATGTAATGACCAACTTACACACAGGGAATTACAGGCTTCGGCCTGATGACTGAGGAAATTAAATATCATGTGTGGTACGCGTGAAAGAAAGGCTGCGGCTTTACAATGGGTTATCATGTTCCAAAGAGAAACAAGTTTAAAAAAAGATACATTTTTGTTACAAACTCTTATTATAAACAGATCTACACTGTAAGGTGCTTTCTTAAACAAATTAAATGAGCTGGAACTCGATTGATGTACCTCGTTTAGATTATGGCCGCGCAACGATTCCATAATATTGTATTGTCATCTGATTTACACATGGTAATTACTTGACGTTAATTATTCACATTACTTGTAGGGCGGGATAATCAGAGCCTGCGACCGAAATAGTGAAGAACTATCCTTTATATTTTGTTATCGCTCTCTCCTATGTGATGGCCGCAGCCTTACTCCTAAAACACTCAGTAATTACTCATGTCGTTAATTATTCACATTGCTTGTAGGGCGGGATAATCAGAGCCTGCGACCGAAATAGACTATCCTTTATATTTTGTAATCGATCTCTCTATGTGATGGCCAAAACCTTACTCCTAAAACACTCAGTAATTACTTATGACGTTAATTATTCACATTACTTGTAGGGCGGCATAATCAGAGCCTGCGACCGAAATAGACTATCCTTTATATTTTGTTATCGCTCTCTCCTATGTGATGGCCGCAGCCTTACTCCTAAAACACTCAGTAATTACTCATGACGTTAATTATTCACATTGCTTGTAGGGCGGGATAATCAGAGCCTGCGACCGAAATAGACTATCCTTTATATTTTGTAATCGATCTCTCTATGTGATGGCCAAAACCTTACTCCTAAAACACTCAGTAATTACTTATGACGTTAATTATTCACATTACTTGTAGGGCGGCATAATCAGAGCCTGCGACCGAAATAGACTATCCTTTATATTTTGTTATCGCTCTCTCCTATGTGATGGCCGCAGCCTTACTCCTAAAACACTCAGTAATTACTCATGACGTTAATTATTCACATTGCTTGTAGGGCGGGATAATCAGAGCCTGCGACCGAAATAGAGCATCCTTCATATTTTACGAGACGGCAAGATACCGCTCTTGTTTTACATTTTGGGTGTTACGAGTTTTTGAATATAACATTATGCTTACAGAGATAAATCGCGTAATAAAATGGTACCGTACAAATATTATTTTTAGAATGCGTATTATATTATAACTACTACAAGCAGTAGTATCTAGAAAAAGAGTAATAAGTTAAAAAATCTAAACTTAAATGACATTGATATTTTTAAACTTAAGTTCTGATATTTTAAGTTTTGAACTTACCTGTGTTTTTGGCAATAATGTAATCAAGAAGGAATACCAAATTAAAATAGGGTTTGAAGATTAAAAATTGTGTGAAACTATGTAACAAAAAAAAACTGGATACCCCGTAAATAATTATAAGGAAATAACAAACAATAAGAGACTTGAAAGTTTTCTTTATAATATGTCAATGCAGTAGATTGACTACTTACTTAGGTGTTAAAAGTTAACAAAAATCATTCCGTCCTAATAGTGGACTTCAGGCTCCGAAGAATAATTTAAGGATGAAAGCTCTGCGGACTAGTGGTCATCACATCATGCCATCACATCGGAGGTTCTGGGTTCAATCCTCGGTCAGGTACGGAAAATTATCTTTTTCGGATTGACCTGGGTCGTTGATATTTAGCTAATAACAGCCTCCGTGGTCCAGTGGTTAAGGCGTTTGCCTGTTGACCCGGGGTCGTGGGTTTGATTCCCACCGGAAGCATACTTTGTTTAGTTGTTTCCAGTTTGGTTAGGACATTGCAGACTTGAATCACCTGATTGTCTGATAATAAAGATGATTCCGTGCTTCGGAAGGCACGTTAAGCCGGTGGTCCCGGCTGCCACCCGGTAGTCGTTAAAGGAACCACGTCAGGGGCCGAGAGGCGGGTCCGAAGAACTCTGACACCAGGGTGTGCATGGTCGATTGACCGTGACACCTACTTGAAATGATGATGATGAGCTATATATTCGTATATACATATGTATTTGTAATCAGATATAGTATCGTTGAGTAAGTATTCCATAACACAAGTTTCGAATTTACTTTGGGGCTTAGCTTAATGTCAAAGATACAAATGTGTTTCATTTGGCCGTATTTATTTATTAAAAAGAAAAAAACCGAGAACCCGTCCGCATGGGAAGGAGTGATTGAATTAACACGGGTTATATATATATACCAACGTGTATGATATACTGGAAACAAGTAATCAGTGTGTGGCCAGCCTCATTCATCAAGGCGTCCGCACCGTATGCCGGTACATTCATCATATTTTACGATATATTTGCCGGAAAGCTGGCGGCCGTATGTTCATTGTTTATATACGATTACAAATACTTTTACTACCACATGTACTATGAAAGTATATATCAATTCAGAGTGATAATGATAAGGTTCACTATATTTTCACACAGTTCCTACAGGCCTATAAAACCTAAGGGCCATGTCTTTGTCTACAGGTGCGGTAAAATACAATTAAGTAATTGCGAAAAATTTTGTTTTATTGACGTGATAACGTAATAAAAATCGATAAACGCCGGCTGCACGCACGAAAAATTGTCATGTTCCGAGTGCAAGCGAGAGCGCGGAACAAGCAATAGAGAGGACGGTCTAAGCGTTCGGCTTGTGACGCATCTATCCTCTTCTACCGTTTTTACGTAAAATTATCGTCCGTAAACCGAGTTTACAGACAACAATTTTTTTACATGTAATTCAGATTAATACTGTAAAATTAACACTGTATAAATAGAGGTAATTAATTATCTGTCCAGTCACGCAACAGAAGGTTCCAAGCAGAGTCATCAAATTTAACGCACTGCAAGTGGCGTAGGTATTATGGCAACGTGGGGTCAAGGTTCGCGGCTGACATTCACTGATTCCGAATGGCTCTATACATACATAGTATCAAGTCCTTTTTCGTTACGGGATAGACAGAGCCCAGGTCTTTAAGACATAAAAGCCATGGTGGGCGTTATGGGCCAATGGCTCTATAGACAGATATGACTCCTCTACATCTGACCGTTTATCCGGCTGCGTCCCCAGCTGTGGCGCGTCGGAGCCCGGGGGTGCTCTGTTATGTATGACAGCAGTCTTGCTTGCTGTAATATGATTTGATAAAGTTTTTACGACCAGCTGCCTGCCGCACTTACGAACTAGTTTCATAAATTTGTGAACTGAAGTATCAACTTTCTACAAGATATCGCAACTTTTGCCATAAAATTAATTTGTAAATTCGTATTTCTAGCTATTTTTTTATGATATACGACGGCAAAAGAGCAAGCTGGTCACCTGATGGTAAGTTATCACCGCTGCCCATGAACAACTGCAACACCAGGGTGTGACAGGTGCGTTGTCGGCCTTTAAAGGAGTTGGGGGGAAGGAAATGGGGAGGGGAGGGGGAAGGATGGGCCTCCGGCTCTCTCACTATCCGAACGAAGCATAGAAGCGGTAAAGCTTCTACTCAGACGTCGATTTTCTGTGAGAGTGTGGTACTGCCCCGGACGAGCCAGCCCATTCATGACTAAAAAGCCATGCAGTACAGTTTACCATCCATCGGTTGATAGAATACTAAACAATTCTGGCGCATGAATACCGTGTGCAACTTTCACAAAAAGATGGCTCGCCCGCGCCCGCACTGTACATACCTACACACCTTTAATATAGACAACAATGTGCCGCATGCATTGCACTAGGGCTGCTACAATTTGGAAACTAGATCGTGTCAAAATAAGAAGTATACCAGTCTTTGACATTGTACTAGATTCAATAAATTCAAAATATGCCTCGCTCGTGCTCGTTTATATAGTAATTTAAAATCTACAATTCTGATTAGATCACATCAGAAATTTTCAGATTCTAGTTGCACAGAATCTTTGTGGATTCAAAAATATTAAAGAACATCAGACTAAACATTTTTCAATCACTCCACTGAAACAACTTTCTGTGAGTTGCACGAGGATTGGATAAAATTCAATTACCCTGTATCAGGGCTTGTTACCGGTACCAAATTCCCATTATAAGTACCGGTAAGTACCGGTATTACTATTCTGTTAAAATTTTAACGGTAATATGAGGTACCGGTAATCTAGTATTTAACGGTAATAATATTGTTAACAGTTAACGGTAATTTTACCGCTACTTGTTACCGGTACCAAATTCACATTATAAGTACCGGTAAGTACCGGTACCTCTATTCTGTCAAATTTTAACGGTATTAAAATTGCGTTAATTTTACCGGTACCTACGCATTGTTGCCGTCTACCGCATGGGACTCACTCGACTGTAAAAGTGCCCCCCTATTTTGGGCCCCCGCCTCACGCCGCACATGCACAACACGGCAACGACACACATTAACGAAATGATAATTCCCAATACGAGTACCGGTACTAAGTACCGGTACTGTTTACCGGTATTTGGTACAGGTACTTCTTTCAATTACCGGTACCGTCGTTTTATTGAGGTACCGGTACCAATCCAATTACCGGTACCGTTGTATTAAAGAGGTACCGGTACTTGATTTTTACCGTTACCAAATGTACCGGTACCAAACCAATTACCGGTACTGTCGTTTCATAGAGGTACCGGTAATGGATTTTTACCGGTATTCCAACCCCTGCCCTGTATTGTGCTGCCCTAAAAATATCTATGAATTACTACAGCCGCAGCTAAACGGGCAATGTGTAACACACGCGACGTGAGCAGACGGTAAGACGTAGCTCGCTTAAGTAATCATCTTGAATTGTACGCAATAACCTAGCTAAACAGGGTGAAATATTCCCAAATTAATTAAGGCCTTGCGAACCAGCCCTAAAGATATCTCTGAATTACCTTAGCCGCAGCGAAATGAACCAATGTTTTTACACACGCGACGTGGGCAGAAAGTAAGACAATCATCTTTAACTATACGCAATAACCTATCTAAACAGTCTTACTGAAAATATTCCCAAATTAATTAAGACCCTGCGAAACAGGCCTAAAATATCTCTGAATTACTATAGCCGCAGCGAAATGGGCCAATGTTTTTACACATGCGACGTGGGCAGACGGTAAAACGATAATCTTTAACTTTACGCAATAACCTATCTAAACAGAGTCTTACTGAAAATATTCCCAAATTAATTAAGACCCTGCGAAACAGGCCTAAAGATATCTCTGAATTACCATAGCCGCAGCGAAATGGGCCAATGTATTCACACACGCGGGCGGCAGCGTGGGCTGTCTAATTGTATGTAAGCAATAACTTAATTAAACAATGTTTTGGTCCAAATATTCCCAAATTAACAAAGAGCCTGTAAGGCAGCCCTACAGCTATCTCTGAATTACCATAGCCGCAGCGAAATGAGCCAATGTGTTCGCACACGCGACGCAGGCCAAACGGTTAAACGTGCTCCGCTTTTAGTGGCCCTCTAATGATATACTATCTATGCGATGAGTTTGAGTCTTTTTCGTAGAAGATAACACGAATTTTCAAACAAAAATGTTTAATCTAATTTCCTCTTCGGTAATAGTGCCTGTCAAACTGATAGATATATTCGTATAAGGGTTCCTTGCAGTGACGTGCAGTCTATATAGACAGTTAGACTCTGTCTACCCTGGACTTAATAAACCTATATTTGTTTTTTCTTTA
Source organism: Elegia similella (assembly GCA_947532085.1). NCBI lineage: Eukaryota > Metazoa > Arthropoda > Insecta > Lepidoptera > Pyralidae > Elegia > Elegia similella. Next base: position 1,208,873 of record OX383936.1, read on the forward strand.
ACAAAAAATGATGCTCGTTGCCCCTTAAAAAATTTTGATCAAAATCGAATATATGGATCGTCGATTTTGATGAATCCATTTCCGGCGGCCCGCGGATTCGTATCTACATATTTGCATCTAGACTGGTATGAATGTCTACCAAAAAGCATGACGTTCTAACATTAATGGCAAATTAAGCGCCTAGGGAAATTTATACTAACTTCAAATAGTTTAATTGCAAGGTAGGTACCCATCTTAGTCAACGCCAGTGTAAAAAGAACTCACTGTTTCATTATTTGTTTCTCATACGGCTAAAACTAGTTTTATATACCTATTTATTTCTGCTGACGTTTCTATGGAGTACACCCATCGTGATTGCAACAACACTGTTCCCGTTAATAATTATAATCATGTATATATGTAAGTAATATTAAGAAAATGATCTTTTTCAGTTTGGCCTGGGTCTTGGATGTTTATCTATTGTATTTCTTATAAAATATATATCGTTGAGTTAGTATCCCATAACACAAGTCTCGAACTTACTTTGGGGCTAGCTCAATCTGTGTGATTTGTCCGTATATATTTATTATATTTATTTATATTTATTTAAAGTGTTGATACACAAAACCTACTTCTAACTTGTTTGAAACAAAAATAATTATGTTTTATCTACATATTAATGGTGAGTGTTTTTTTTTTTTTTTTTTTTTTTTTTTTTACTAAATATTGAATTAGGCATTTGTCTCCCATCTCACCTGATGGTAAGTGACGATGAAGACAGGGATGTTACATGCCTATCCAAGAGATACCCATTTATTCTACTTTTGAATGTCCCGGGACTGTACTTGTTTGGGAATATAGACGCAGGCAGTTCATTCCACACCTTAGCTACTCGAACCAAAAAGGAACTGTCAAAGCGTTTAGTTCGACTCTTTGGTATTCCAACGATAAAAGGGTGAAATTTCTGTCTGCGCCTTGTAGTCCGATGGAGGAATGGTGAGGGTTCAACTAGCTCAAAGAGCTCCTTCGCACACTCTCCAAAATGGATCCTATAAAATACCGATAGACAAGCGACTTTACGGCGATGCTCCAGGGATTGCAATTTCCTATTTGAGACCACGTCGTTGTTTATGAGCCTGCGGGCTCTTCGGTCAACAGAGTCCAATGCTTCAAGCTGGTATTTCGCTGAGCCATCCCAAAGGTGACTGCAGTACTCCATGCAAGAGCGAACCTGGGCTGTATAGAGATTGAGCAGCCGTTCAGAGCTGAAGTACCGCCGAACCTTTGAGATGATACCCAACTTCTTGGAAGCAGTTAGTGCCATTGACTCAATCTGTTGGCCGAAGCTTAGTTTGGACGTGACTGTCATGCCTAAAAGCCCAAGGTGGTCAACTAACGGTAAGGAAACACCCTGGAAAGTGGGTGCAAGTGGGAAAGCACTCTTTTTTGCAGAAAATAGACACGCCTGTGTTTTGGACGGGTTAAACTTAACAAGATTGGCGTCTCCCCAATCGGACACCCTCTGTAATTTCGAGTTAACCCGTTCAATCATAGACTCTCTCAGAGACTGGACTTCTTGTGGACTTGCACTGGCACTGGACGTATAACTCTCTACAACGGTGCTGTCATCAGCATAACCAATAATGCCAGACATAAGGAGGTCATTAATGTGCAGCAGGAACAAGGTTGCAGAGAGAACAGATCCCTGAGGTACCCCGGCATTAATAGCCATTAGGTCGGAAGAGCAGCCATCCATAACCACTCGAATGGACCGTTCCCTCAGGAAATCGGATATCCAGTTGCAAAGGTCCTTAGGTAAACCATACGCTGGAAGCTTACTGAGGATAGCTTCGTGCCAGACCCGGTCAAAAGCCTTGGATATATCTAGTGAGACGGCAATTGCCTCACCGTGACCCTCCAAGGCTTCGCTCCATAAGTGAGTGGCATATACCAGTAGGTCACCGGTTGAGCGACCCTTGCGAAAACCATATTGGTTGTCACTAAGGAGCTCGTTGGTTTCCAGGTATGCCAGGAGACGATTGTTCAATACACGCTCCATAATCTTGCATAATATGGAGGTGATCGCAACAGGTCGATAATTGGCCGGGTCGGAGCGACTTCCCTTTTTAGGTACTGGTTGTACATTGGCAAGCTTCCAGGATCTTGGGACCTTGCCAGTCTCTAGAGAAAGTCTATAGAGGCGTGTCAGTACAGGGGACAACTCGGGTGCGCAGCGCTTCAGAACCACTGCTGGAATACCATCGGGTCCACTAGCCTTATTCACGTCTAGGTTTAGCATGCATTTAAGTACCTCTTTTTGGTGGATTTGAGCGGCCCGCATCTTGGGGCCGAACGAAGGTAACTGGGGTGGGCTTTTATTGCTACTATCTAGACGCGAATTGTCTGCAAATAGATTGGCAAACAAGTCTGCTTTCTCTTTTGCACCATGGGCCAGAGAACCGTCAGGTTTCTGCAATGGTGGCAGCGATGGGCGACAGAAGTTCATCTCCACTGACTTGGCTAGAGACCAGAAGGCTTTACTTCCTGAGGGACAGGAAGCTATCTTGTCTCCAATACGGCCAACGTGGTCGAAACGAGCTCTTCTGAACACCTTTTTGCAGGACTTGGCAGCAGCGTTATACACTCTCTTCCTGTCTTGGAGATCATCAGCTTTGATTCTGCGGGCATCAGCCCAGGACAAGTATGCTTCCCGCTTACGCCTTTCGGCTAAGAGGCACTGAGCATTGAACCATGGGCGAGCTTTGGTTTCAAGGGATACGTCAGCAAAAGGAATAAAATACTCCATTGCCTTACATATCACACTTGAGACAGCTTCAGCGCAGCATGATGGATCCCTAGAAGAGAAGCAAACCTGCCGCCAAGGATAAGATGCGAAAAAATGTCGCATCTCATCCCAATCTGCCGACTTGTATCGCCATACTCGCCTGGTGCCTTTGGGGCTGGTGTCAGGAAGCGAGTAGTGTGATACAGATTTCACCACACAGTGATCCGATGTCCCGAGCGGTGGTGATACGGACATCGAATGCCTGTCAGGATCGGTTGTCAGCAGAAGGTCCAGGCAATACGCAGTGTGGCCAGCAACGTCAGGAATGCGCGTCGACTCGTTGACAAGTTGGGAGAGACCGTAAGTTAATGCAAACTTATAGGTTTCTCTCCCAGCATGGTCGGTGTCCTGGTACGGGTACAGCCACTCTCCGTGGTGGGCGTTAAAATCCCCCAGAAATACCAACTGCGCAGATGGAAAACGTTGCTGGACCTTATCTGCAGCATCGCTGAGATATTCCATGAGCCGAGTTGTCTCAGAGTCTCCGCTATGCGAACGGTAGACACTGGCGTAAACAATATGATCAAGGCCAGTATCTACATGAACCCACAAAACGGAGAAATGCGGAACTTCCAAGTCATGGAGACGCCGACAACAGATCTCATCCCTGACATACATGCACACGCCCGCGTGGGGGTGGAATTTGGCCTCCAGGACATAGCCTGGGTAATACAGGTATGACAGGTCTGACGGATTACTGATCTGCGTCTCGGTCAGAAATAGCAAGGCCGGCTTGGCAGTCTCGAGGTGGTAATGGACTGCATCAAGATTGGAATGTATCCCCCTAATGTTACAGAAATCGACTAAAAGCTTAGGGGGCTCGGCCGGAGAGCGCTTGCTATGTTGGTTGTAATTTGGATTTTCAACCTTCAAAAGCGGAATTTTGCCCTCCCCAGAATACGTAGGGCAGCCTGAGCATTGTTGCCCAGGGAGGGATTCTCCTGCGCATGATCGCAGGTACCCTCCTGGGGTAATTTTCTCTTTAATTGCCGCTATCATATTGGAGAAGATCTGTAGGGGTATTGGGCTACCGGAACTCTCACTCACCAGGCGAAACACAGCAGCATTTACATGCTGCTATTTGACGCCGGTATTCTGTGAGAGGGTGGTTGCTAGCCGGTTCGAGCCAGCCCGATTTATGAGCTAAAGATGATGCTGTAGCTAAGAGTAAGTAGGCTCTACCACCGGAAAAAGTGTTTTCTCAAATACCTACAAAGTATTTAGCTTTGTGTGAGCGATTTCGACAACTATTACTATAAGAAACTGTGTACTAATTGAGAAAATTGAGAAAGAAAACAAACTTTCGACTAAACGTCAACGATAGAAATATAACATAATTTATTTTGTTCGATGCCCTAATCAGGCCAGATAAATGATGCACAGCCCCAGCACAACATATCACAAGGCAACATGACAGGTTATTATTTCTCAGAACCCAAAGCCGAATGTTCCAGCACTAAATAATTCCGTTTCTCAGATTTAGCTGCAGATACGACTGCTTCTAGGAAAACTGCAGCCGTTCACGGTTTCGGGGAAAGCTAAATTGTATAATCGAATTTGCACACAACTTCTACTAGTGTTTTCGTGGTAAAGCCATATTTTATCAAGGATTATACATTGGAAGTGGAGCTTAATGTACTGTTTATTATATGTGACGTGAAACCCTGAAACATTTTTGAACTTCCAATAAAATATGCAGCAAAATGTAAAACATACTAAGAAAATTAAAAGATTACTTATACGTTTTTATATATTTTTTTTAATAAATTAGAAGTAGCTATCAACAACATTCTTCCATTTTTTACACACTAGAACATCGGATGGACCTGTGGGATGGACTCACGTATGGATACTCATATGTAGATCCATTACTTTTCGATAGAATTTAAGAAAAAGGAAATGTTGTCCTACTGATCTTCTTTATCGAGTGTATTAAGGATAAGCTATATATAAGTAAGTACAGATAACAATATATAACAATATTATGCATATTTAACAATGTGGCTGGTAGCCACATTGTCAAGTAGCTTAAAATGGACTGTTTCCCGCTAGGCCACCGAGGCCGTTGCCAGATTATCGTATCAGGCGGACTTACAGACTTTGTGATTCAAGGCACAGATTTCACTGGGCCCTGAGGTCGGAGGGATTAACACAGTCTGTGGGTGACTTGTTACTTTATTATCACGGTTCATGAAGAAATAGCTGCCATTTGTGCTTTTTATCTACCTTATATTTTTATGTACCTCAATGGCAAAAAAAGGGTACCCTTATACGATCACTTGGTTGTCCGTCTCTCTGTCTGTCAACACCTTTTTCTCAGGAACGCGTAGAGGTATAAAGCTTAAATTCATATTAAATACTCAGGTCTACTGTCCCTTGGAGCTGTGAAAAAATCAAACGTCTAAGCCAACGCAATCAAAAGATACAGCTGGTTACGCCGCAAATTTTCGTGTTTTTTCGAAGGGAATCAAAACCTACAGGGTACTTCACATGAACTCAGAATCTTGAAATTTGGTACGAAGCAACGTCTTACAACACAGATAAATGAAAAATTGCGTATTAATATAAAAACATACATTTTTAGTTACATCATATTAATAATTTCAAACTTATTATATACTCGTATAATGTACGGAACCATTCGTGCGCGAATCCGGCTCGCACTTGGCCGGTTTTTTTTTTTTATTAACCTGTACTCCGTATATGTCCCACTGGTCCAAAGGTCTCCTCCACAAGTTTCAATGCCTTCCTATTCTGTGCCACTTCCGACTTTCGAAATATTTGATGTCCAACGTTTCCGAGGTCTGTTAGGTTTCCTACGTCTATCCTCAGGAGTCCGCAACTCAGCGATCTGAGTGCATTTGGTAGACGTTGCCCAATCCCACTTTAATTTAGTGGCTTTGCGGCTCATATCAGTAGTTTGTGTTGATCCGATAAAGTCTTTTATCTACTACCTTCCTTTATAAATAATTTTCCTTTTCCCAACAGTTGTTGAGCCGCATTGACAAATAGCTAAACATAGGCTGCGGTCCGCTAGGCCGTCTCCAAGTAATCCTGGCCCCCTGCCGACCGTTACCAGATTACCGACTTACAGTCTTAGCGAGAACCGGAGCAGGTTTCCAAAGAAAATTTATGTGTCGTCGGGCTGAAAAATATAATCATGAGTTCGATGAGAGAATTAATGCTGTTGATCTATATTGCGTCGTTACATGTGGAAACTGAGACCAGAACTATTAAGATCATATTTGTATGTCTTTTCTGAGCTTCTCTCACACACTCTTCGTTTATTTTTATCCCTTATAGCGTCCCCACGGCCTAGATTTCCAGTTTGTAAAGCACGACTAGCGAGTAACAGAGCCTGTATGCGGTAAAAAGCTTGCTTGTTACAAACAATGGAAACTTTTACAATTTCATTTTGAAACTAGGGTTCAAATCGTTATGTTTTTCTTTGAGTGCTAAAAAGTGTTCTGTATTGGATGCGATATAGCATATGTATATGCTTCACGGTGGTAATAAGTTTATATAATATATAGATAGTTTGACATAATATCACATTTTCTAATAATTTCAAAAAATACCAGCTAAGTTATTGAGAACTAGTGATCTGCAACAAAAAAATCCTATTATTTCTCTAGAATTTTCAATAGTTTTCGCATGTTAAAGAAGAAATCAGAAATTCTTGGGAATAACTTTCACCCGTTTCCGGAAAATTTTGAGCATAACACATTTCTATTCAGAACTGAAATTATAAAGGTGGACTTTGGGCATATCAGCATGCTTGACGAGTTGTGGGTCGAACCGACCACAAATATGGATGCCACAAAATGGGAAACTTATGCTCGGAAAGCCCAAAAAGAGATGGTGAGACGAGCTTCAATCCTATCGGAAAGATTGAACTTAAGTAGCCCTTGTTCGCAATAGTTGGAATGATGAAAGGGAGGACTTTGCCCTGTAGTGGGACAGTACAGACTATAAGTAGAAAAAGAATAGAAATAGAATTTGGAGCAATGCGGCAGTGACGCAGCGGTTTTGTCGCGGCTTCAGAGCCTGATAAATAACTAATAAATTTGTAACTTTTGGGTGACTGCAAACATTTTAGATACCTACTAGCGGCCCTACTATCCTACACAGTAGTGTGGGATGGAAGTAGGATGGGAAATCTAGAAAAGGCGTGCGAGTCATGAAGTGGGTCCACAGAGCACACGTGTAGAAATTTGGACAATGTGCTCTGAAAAGGGTTAGCGAGACTTCTCGACGGCTCTCCTTTTTTATTTTTTTGGCTTTTACCCGTGACTTATTTAACCAGTATCAAGTACAAATGAGGAGTTTTCCCGCGCTTATTTTAAGTCCCGTTAATCAATGAAACGATGGTGTGGTTCTTTTCGTTGATTCTACAGAGCCCCTGGCGACAATTCCCACGAATACACTGGCTTGATCACAGACGACGCAACGAGGCGGCCAACCACCATCCCGCTAAGTAAATCTCACTACAGTCGCATTGTGACAGTTTATTTCAGTTATTCCACACCAAATTACATTGATTTCACATTATAAAATCAACTAGAAACAATTTTCAAAACAATCTAAAACACAAGCTGTGCAGTCCGCCGAAATTCCCGCCAAGAACTCGCCAGCACTCTAGAGCAAACTCTAAACATTATTTATTTTAAACTTCCATCTTCTTTTCTCAGTTCCATTCCAACCTTCGTTGGTGGTGCGAATGGATAATTACTAGGATGAAAATAATGTATATTATTAGTGTGAAAGGCTTTTTTTCCTTAATATTTTTTGTTAAATCAAAAGTTACACTCACCATCATTTACCGAACCCCTCGAAAGCCTCTAACTTATTTCTCCATCCCCCGCTTACGGAACAAAAATAACTAAATACTGCCTATCATTTCATCAAACAAAATGTACTAAACATTTTATCGAAGTAATTAATTACCGCTCGATTAAAGGAATACAATTGATTAAAATTAAATTCTATTCGGTAAATGGAGGCAAATATACCTTAACCTTCAGACGGACACGGAGGTCATCAATGCCCCGGGAATTTCAACCCCTGTAGCGAACCGTCTAGTTATAAAACGCTAATAGAAATAAGCTAAGATGTTTCAATTATCATTACAATTTTAGTAAATTGCTCAAAGGGATTTCCAAAAATGTTCTAAGCGCCATAATTCACTTATTACTTCAATATAATACTGCCTGTTTGTCTGTTTGTTTGTCTTTTAATACACGCTAATCTCCGGAAATACTGGACGGATTCGAATGAAACTTTTTCATTGTATATCTATCAAGCCTGAGCAACATATAGGTTAAAATTTATTTTGAAAACTGGAACACCTGATACAGAACTATAACGGTCCAGGTAAACTATAAGAAACTAGCTTTTGCCCGCAGTTTCGCTTGCGTTATGAAGTATAGAAAGTTTTATACAAACTTTCATCCCCTATTTTATCCCCTTGGCGGGTAGAATTGATCAAAATCCTTTCTTAGCGGATGCCTACGTCATAACATCTACCTGCATGCCAAATTTCAGCCCGATCCGTCCAGTGGTATGGGCTGTTCGTTAATAGATCACTATGTCAGTCAGTCAGACACGTTTGAGTTATATATATTTAGAGAGAAGATAGATAGAAAAAATAGCCTAATGAGCATTTTCTGCAGAGTTATAAAGTCCACGCGAACGAAGTCGCGGGCATCAGCTAGTATATAAGAACCGAGATACTTACAATACCAGTCATCAAGTATACATACATACATGGTAAAATTTTTATCGTTTTGGACCCTTAAAGGGATGACTAAGACCATCAATATGAACAACTTTTTCTATGGAAACAATGTTGGGAACTCAAAAAAAATCGGAATTTCCATACAAAAGAGTCCCGCCGCCCGGCCAGTTTGTATGGGAACGTCGATTTTTTTTTGAGTTGCCAGCAATGGTCCCATAGTAAAGGTTGTTCATATCGACGGGCTGAATCACCCCCTTAAGGGTCCAAAACGGTAAGAATTTCACAAGACTAAAAGCCTATGTGTATGTGAAAAAGGTAAAATCAAAAGTCACTGCTAAGTACTCATGTTTGTAAATGTGAACAAATTTTCTTTTTAAATTATTATTACAATGTCACCTTTTTCGCTAATGGATCGAAGGAATCTTGTAATTTGATGCAAAGCCTTCAACACAATGCGAAGTTTAGCGCTTGATACTAATTTCTACGACAAAATGTAGTTGTATAAAATTGGCGACGAAGAGAGGCAACTGTAAAATGTAGCCCATAAATCCCTGAATTCCGGCGAAAAATTGTTTCATATTATATTTAAAATTTCCTTACGTACATTTTTTTCTATTACGTTATATTTTTTTATCAGTCTTCTTGTCATATAAGAATTTTGTTACAGTTCTTGACTCGACTTATATAAACGTGTATATTCTTCTCAATTAGCATTTCACTATCAGCCATTTCGCTAAGGGGGCTTAACAATTGTGTAATTTGACGCAAGCCTTCCACACTGTAAAGTTCGGCGCCTGGGTAATTACACCGATAAAAGGCAGAGAAAATTACAGAAGGCGCTGCTGAAAAATCTCGCCGAGCGCCCAGAGGTTTGGGGAACAAATTGTTTTACTTAGCGATACTGAAACCATATTTTTTATGGAACGCAAAGCACGTTACTTTTTTATAAATATTTCTTTTCTTGGTGACATAACTGATGATTTATGAAAGAGAGTATTTCCTGAATGATTAAAGGGCACCCATCACTATCTTATTCCGTTTTCCACCTTGTGCCCACCGACCTGCTAAACGTGGCTTTGACGTATTGTAAGGCTTGAGCTCTGTCTACCCCACAAGGTAAAAAGACGTGAAAGTATGTATGTATGATTGAAGGGCTAAGACAAAAAAAAATAGCAGGAGATGAGTACGTCAAAAGACAATCCACAGACTTAACTCAAAGTACATAAGTAAGTAAGTACATACTATCATACTCGTAACATAAAGGGCCTTGAACCGCAAGACCTAAACGCTATGTCAACTATTGGTGGGCGTAAAGATGGAAAACTGAATAGGGATATTGATAGGCTGTCGCATCGCCTTTGGCAAACAACAAATACGAGTTGAAATTTTCGCCCCTTCGCTCGCCTGATATTTAAGATTTTAGCTTGAAGAGAAGCAGTTGGTACATTCTACGGTTTTTCTTTTCTCCCAACTCAGCATGAAAAATCACATACAAGATGGAATCGAAAGGGCCGAGCAAATATGGACATTCTGCCTCAACAGAACCAACTTTCATTGGAGTTGGCAAACTGACTGGAACTAGTTCAGCCACGCTACTGAAAGTACAATTGTAGATTAAAACAGATGCGACACTATGGCACTGTTTCCTAGTTACATACTCGTACATACTTCTCACGTCTTTATCCCTTCAGTAGTAGTAGTACTAGTTTGTAGCTTTTAAACAATAATTGATAATTTAAATATAATTTAATACGTATTATTTAATATGAATTGACGTGAAAAAGTGCCTGAAAAGGCCTATTTACTGAAAATTTTTTTGAATCTTTTTGAATCCATAGCCATAAGACTCAAAGGCCATTTTTGCTTGATGGTGGATGTATATACGTGGAAAACAGAATTAAAGTAGTGACAGGTTGCTAGCTGCTACGTCTATTGACTTGATCACCTAAGATACCTAGTTCTATAGCTATACAGAGTCGCGTCAACTTTGCTGATGATGTTTGATACCAAATCCTGTTACCTGCGAAGTGGACGCATCTGGGTAATACAATACACTCTCACAGTTTCAACAGGATCATAGGTTTTTGACACATGCACACATTTACATTTTTTTCTTATTTATATTATATGGGTTTACTCTTGACCATAATCTAGGCCAAAGGCAAAGATATGGTTTAAGATCGAGCGAGCTCACCCAGAAGAAGCCACCAGTATTCACTCTGTTACAATTAAGCGCGTTTTGATTAGTTTTATCATCTAGACACACGGAAACTTTGAGAACCTTAAAGTGCCGTCTCTACCACGCCACAAAATTGTCAGACAGTGAAAGCACGATGTTTGAGAACCATTTTTATAATACCTATGAGAATTCGGACGTAGATTATTCTTCTGTCTCCTCGATAATGTACAAAGGCTCTATTTGAACACTCCGCTAAAATAGACGTGCGAACATGTATCTAGCAATTATTAAACTCGGCGAGAACACATTTGTAGCCGAAGTTAAACACGTAGTGTTGTATGAAATGGGTTTTGGAGCTGGTAGAAATATATTATGTAGGAAATTATTCTATAAGAAAGACGTTCTTGGTGAATAGTGTGAATAAATGATATCATTTATTATTGCTACATTTGAACTATGAACTTTGACAAAACATTAAGTGGGTATATAACTTATACGGCAGAATTGCCGTCAAAACAGGTTTTCCAGTGATTAAGGCGTTTGCCTGTAGACCCGGGGATCGTGGGTTCGATTCCCACGGGAAGCATACGTTGTTTAGTTGTTTCCAGTTTGGTTAGGAAGGCTTGAATCACCTTTTTGTCTGTTTTTAAAGATGATTCCGTGCTTCGGAAGGCACGGTAAGCCGTTGGTCGCGGCTGCCATCTGGTAGTCGTTAAAGGAACCACGCCAGAGACCGAGAGGCGGTTCCGAAGAACTTTAACACCAGAGTGTGCATTCATCATCATTTCACCATTCACCTGTTTTTAAGTTATAAGTGTTCGAAAAAACCCGATTTTGTTTTTATATAAAATATAGTATCGTTGAGTTAGTATCCCATAACACAAGTCTCGAACTTACTTTGGGGCTAGCTCAATCTGTGTGATTTGTCCGTATATATTTATTTATATCAAGATATTATAGTTGAAATGTATACTGATCATATCACACCGATTCGTTTTGATCATAACAATGAGTGAATCATTTGAAACATACCAAACCCAACGTGTAAAAATAAACCAGCAGCGGAAATCCACAAGATCAAGATGTGGGAAGTCTCCATTTCGACGCATCAAAAATTTCTCCGCCAGGGGGTTACGCCTTCCACCCCTACGGGGGTGTAATAATGTAGGTCGGACGAAATTCCCGCTCTCGCACAACTCAATTCTATTTGTGGTTCTTTTCTGATCGTATTTCTTGAGACAGATGGCCTGACGCTCTGCCGGGCAGAACGAATTTAAGGCGCTGTGCATCAGAAGAATACCGTAAAACAACTATTTTTTCGTCGCGCAGTTAGCCTTATTTTTCATGGAATACCAGCATGAAAAAATATGAAGTACAGTTCAAAGATCAAAATAAATGGTTACATCAAAATATTTCCAAAAAAATATTTAAATCCTAGCTAAATAAAATAGCAAAAAAACTATATCCAGAAAAAGTTTCGTCGCGAATTACTAAATTTTTTCAGCGACAACTACCTACTTTTATACGTCTATAAAAAGAATACAACATTTGGTTATAATTATTGAAATATTATATTAAAAGTGAAAATTAACACTGAAATGGCAGACACGGGTTTGAACTGAGACTGATGACATGTATGACACGAATATATAAAATATCTCGCGATGTCCGCTACAAACGGTTTAGGGATACAGCGCCTTAAACTTGATAGATAAGGATATATTGAATTCCTTAAGAAACCTTTTTGACGTGATAACGACTTATAAATTGATAAACGCCGGCTGCACGCACGAAAAAGCGTCACATTCCGTGTGCAAGCGAGAGCGCAGACCGAGAGAGGCACGATCGGCCTAAGCGTTTGGCTTGTGGCGCATCTATCTTTCTTCCATTGTTATCACATAAAATTATCGTCCATAAACGGACTTTGCAGATAACCATTTATTTTTTAGTAGGTTATCTGCCGCAATATTGAAAGTAACAAATGGCCATGGTCAATTAGTAGAAAACGAAATTAATCATTCAGAATAAAAAATCAGTAAGTACTTAAGTATTCTTGAAACAATGGGATTATTTAACCGCGATATCGAAAAATACAAATGGTTCTCCGATCTTATAGTGTGAAAAACTTAAGTTTCGTAATCTTAGTGAACAGGAATTTGTATTTGAGGAGTTGTAGGACAAGTTTTTAGTTAGAGTTACCATTTGTTATAAATGTGAAGGTTACTAAGCATACATTTAATTTTTTTACTAAATGTTGGATTAGGCTCCCATCTCACCTGATGGTAAGTGGCGATGAAGACGAGGATGTCACATGCATATCCAAGAGATAGAGACATTTATAGATGGATTATTTTTGACATTTCGCGGAAAAAATCCTAGACAATTTGATGAAAAACCAATCTGTAAAATCTTGTTAGGTAATAAATAAGCTCGAGAATTACGAAATAGCAAACTGAAATTCTGGTTTTGAACACTAAACGCGATAAGTGAACAAACTGCGGCAAACAAATTGTTTATTATCAGCCATGTGCTGCGATTAGCAGGTTTCCGCACGACAAGGTCGCGGCCGGCCGTCCACCAGATAAAAACACAGACTAAAATTTATTATACTATTTTGTTACTAATCGCAAACACAGTGGATTGAACTGAAGTCTTCGATCAAATATCAGTAGATACACAGTCTTATACAAAATGAAGCCTAAATAATGTTTCCGAGCCAAAACATCATGCGTACTTACAAACATCAACAAAAACAGTACATACCAAAAGTATGACATTCCATCTTTCTTTTTCACTTTTGACGCGTATTTTTTGCATCTTTTCACTGACCATCGTCATCGCAACACGTCTGAGAGCTAGCGCGGTTTATTGAAACTCTGGACAAAAGAGCCCCGAAACCTGCTTGAGGCGCTGTTTTGCTGGTGCCACTTTTCGGGTGCGAATCGTGTATCTACCATTAATTTGATCGAAGACTGAAATAAATGAAGGCGAACGCTAGACGATCTGCAGTAACAATGCATTACTAAACTATAATAATATATTATATATATATATATATATACTAAAAGCAAAGTTTTGAGGGTTTCTCGCTCTGTAGTATACACATACGAAAAAGGTTCATCTCGATCTGCAATTCAGATTGCATCATGTGTAGACGCTTTAACAAATACAGGCATCAGCAAGTTGCTTGCAAGGAAGTAACAAGTTGAAAAATACAAATTTCTGTGACATTTTGTGGCCACTTGTCGATAGTCGTATCATTGTATTAAGTTTTCATCTGATTTACTACAGTTATTTAATTATTCATACTCGTATGTAGACGAAATTTCAGCTCAATCGCCGGTTAGTAACTGAATTTGACTAAGAAGATTCCATTACACACACGCAGTCACGCCGGAACAAGTAAATTATTGCAAAAGTTTGAATGTTCATTTGTTTTACAGAATCAATTGCGCTACTAGTAAATAAATATAACATATAAATATATAAATGTATGTGTTCATTCTAGAAACCGAAGTGACGGAGGCAAATTGCTCCAACGCTTCGTTGCAGCATATTTAAAACTAACGCAAAATGCAACAAAGAAATGATGAGGCATCACAACTGCAAATGCTATTTAGATGTTCACATTGAGATGTTCTCTAACGTTATAACTACGGGTCTACAATCTCAATAACATAGAGTAGAAAACTCAGCAGCAGGAATTTAAGTATTTGTTATAGTAATAAAAGGTAAATATTTGGAGAGAGAACACAAGATTTCTTAAAGTTACCAACCTTTGTTTAATACATCCACAATGTTGGTGAAGGTTACTCTGTTTACACTCCAAACACATTAAACATCGCTCTAGCGTTCTAGAATCTCTACGGATTTAGAATCTTGATTGCACTAGAAATCCAGGAGGAGAGTTTTCAATTATTATAATCAACAAGAAAAAAGGTTTCGGAGAGAAAATACAAAAATCCTAAAAACTACTATAGTTCTAGACATAATGTTTTTGAATTAGTCTGTTACAGTCCAAACATGTTACATCTATATTCTGTTTAGATTTGCACATTAAACAGTACATTGGTGGCTAAGCTACGAATGAAGATAATACTTACACTAGAAATCTCAAGAGGAAGAATGCTGGCATATTTAAAACAACAAGAATAAGAGTTACGGATTTGGTGTGGAGAGAAAACAAGAACCTTAAAACTACTGAAGCTGCAAAAAGATATTCAAAAGGAGCTAAGTTTAAAGAACAATGTTTACAGCATATGATCTACGGTTTACAGTCTAAACATTTAGTACCTAAATACTATTTAAATTTTTTAAATTGAACAATGCGCTTGTTTATGTAGGTGCCCTTGGATCTAAAACATTAATCATGTAAACACCTACAAAACTAAGGATTCAGATATTATAATATTAGTCGACAAAGGTGAAAGTAAAATATTTTAAGAGCAAACGCAAGATAACTGAAATCAAAGAAATACTTAATAAAATAAATATATGTAAAGAAAAAAAAATCAAAATCTAATTACTGAAGTTAAAATAAGAAATTTCAAAATCATCCATGTATTTTCAATGTTCGTTGAATTTCCAGTCCAAACATGTTACACATAGATCAATTGCTCTAGCGTAGATCGGTACGGATATGGAATTTCAATCACCGATGCTTCTGAAAAATGGGAAGGTGCACGAATTGAAGTAGCATGTGCAGGAACAACTGATCAAATCAAATGTAAGCTGTTAGAAATAACCATAGAATAACAAATAAAAATATAAGCAGTTTTATAAAAACTGCTTATACTGCAATAAGACACATGAAAACTGAATATGTTGTTTGAAGGTTTGTCTAATATAGTCTATGTTCATGTGATTATTAGCTTAATAAGCGTTATGAATAACTATTCGCCAATACGCGAATCTGGCAATAATATATATGGACAAAATCACACAGATTGAGCTAGCCCCAAGGTAAGTTCGATACTTATGTCACATGAGATATTAACTCAACGACACTATACTCTATAACAAATATGTACATATATAGATAAACATCCAAGACCCAGACTAATCTGAAAAACATAATTCTCCATCTTGACCTAAGCGGGGATCGAACCCGGTGCCTCCGATGTGGCATTCTGGCATGATGAACACTAGGCCACATAGCTAGACAATGTATGACAGATTCGCATATTGACAACTTGTCCACTGATGATACAGATACGTCTCCGTCTGTGCCCGCATTTTGCTATGTAATTTAAAACAATATTGAAGGAGTTTTGAGTAAAAACAAGTTTCCCAAAAACCCGGTTAGTACTAAATAACACATTTCAAAAGTAACATTGATGTTCAAAGGTTAGTCTATTTACAGTTCGAACATGTTGCACCTAATATCGTTTGGATGTTACCATTGCACATCAAATAATGCGATAGCGTAGTCGCTACGCTACGAATCTAGAATATCAATCACCAAGGTCCTCAGAACTCGAACAGGTGCAACAATGAAAGAGAAGACGTTCAAGGAAAACTAACAAGAAATCTTATAGATTTTAGATAGATATTATCTTTTAGACTGATCCATGAACAGTCGAGGGAATGCGCGAATAATTTAGCAGTCGTCATAGGCAATGCGACTAACTAGCCTCATATCGTAACTTAAATCTTATGGCAGTTGGCTCTGGCTACCCCGTTAGAGATAAAGGCCTGACTAGTTCATATGCAGGTATATTATGATAATTCTTAGTTCGTCATAGAACTAAGAAAAACCAGCAAATATCAAAATGGTACATAATAATACTTGTTCGATAAACAGAATTATATGTTCAAACGAGACAAACACATCACATCTAAGGATATAGAAACTTATTCGAGATAATATCAGATAGGGATTTGTAAGGATCGTGATGCCAAAGAACCTCCAGGAGATAAACTAACAAGAATGTAACGAAAACCTGTTTTGATGAACATGATGGGGATAACTCGTAACATTTTTGACGAAGCTTGTTGCGGATAAAATATAACGTAAACTTGAAAACGTATATGACATTTTTTTAATAAAAATGCGTTATCTGAAAAGAAATAATATTTCGCCTGTCAACTCCAGATTACCGTAAATTTGCAGTATATACTCAAATTCCCTCGTCTGTGCCTAAAATCGGGAATAACAGGTTTTTTGCTTGTAAATAATATTAAAACGCTACATTCCGCGTGAGTGGAACCCTGGTCCCGCGTGAGTCTAATAAAAATTGATGACAAAGTCTTCGCAGCCAGTTTCCATCCCTCGCAATCCCCACGGCACTAATTCTAATCTTTCGCCTATTGTACGGAAATTTCCCGAATCTTCCCAACGGGGCGAGAGTAATTTTTAAATTTACGATTCATCAATTTATTTCCTTGTTGGATTATTTTTTAATTTGGACGATTTAGTTTCGAATTCTGGGTATTGTTCAAACGAAATGATTACTTATTGAATTAGACCCGTAGCCCGAACCTTTTATATATTCATTTTTTCCGCTGTCGTTAGAAACGACAGCGGAGTTACAAAGCGAGTATCGAGATGTATGACTGACATGATGGATGTAACTAAAAGGTTTATGCTCTATCCCGAATACGAATAATTATGTGTTTAAAGCGCGTAACTAAAAAAAGAATATCCCGTTTGTAGACGTAAATTTCTATTGTTATGTCTATTGTGTCTGGTAACTGTGGTTCAGTGTCCGTCTTAGATCAAAGGTGTCCGTTAATGAATAAATTTTAAGACACGCTATATGAAGTAAATCAAATCTCTATAACGCTTTGATGGGCGTCTATTGTATCTAGAAACTTTGCCACTAGCAGAGATAATTAAGATAATATAGTTGTTATCCCATCTTTATCCCATTCAGTCTCATTCAACTTGCACCATTGATTAGGCAATTATTTATATACTGTTTATGAAGATGATCATCATGTTATTAAAAAAAAACTGTATCACTGTTTCTGAAACTTAGCCGCCCACATTTGTCAGTTGTAGCTAGAATATCGCCCAAGGAGGTACACACTACTTCCATTCCATGTCAAGGTGTTACGGAAGACCCAGCGCCGTGATAACAGTTGCATCACAACCCTATGACCCTTTTATGGTACATCACTCTATAGGTAATGGATATTATAACCATGTAAACTTCTAAATTGAATTTTTCTTTTCTTTTGTGAGTCCAAAAAATTTTTTCATCCTTGCCTTTCTTGCTTTAGTAAATATGAGGTCTTAAAAGCTTTAAGAATAAAGGCTCTTGATAAAACTAATCCTTTAGTTTCCTATTTCTTAAAGCTGGAACGAGAAACAGCCAAATCAGCCATGGACCATATCTACTGACCTACATAGATACTAATCCCATCTTTATCCCTTACGGAGTAGACAGAAGTTAGAGCCTATTAGAGACCACTAGCTGTTGCCCGCGGCTCCGCCCGCGCTAGTGTCGATCCCTCGGGAACAGTAGAATTTCCCGGAATCAAACATTCCCTATGTCCTTCCTCGGGCCTCACACCTCCATACCAAATTTCATCCAAATCAGTTCAATGGTTAAAGCGTAAAAAAACGACAGACAGAGTTACTTTCGCATTTATAATATTAGTATTAGTATGGAAGTATGGTATATCTTTTTCAATTGTAATCGTGAATTTATTTACCTATTTTCATACTTCTAAGTCTAGGAATAAGTAAATTCCTATACAATCTTTACCCCGCTATTTTACCCCTTTAGGGGAAAATATCGTCCATTTTACTTACACAGATATTATTAATTGTAACCTAGAACTTATATACTTATTTTCATACGTCTAAGTCCAGAAATGAAAAAAAATCCATACAAAGTTTATACCACCCACCCACCCCCCTTTTACCCCTTAAGGGGGAAATTTTGCAAATTTCATCTACCTACACACATCTTTTTTAATTTTAATCGAGAACTTATATACTTACTTTCATACTTCTAAGTCCAGAAATGAGAAATTTCCATATAAATTTTACCCCTTTAGAAGTTAAATTTCTTAAAAATCCTTTCTTAGCGCTCACGCACATCATTAAATGAACCTCTGTACCAAATTTCAAGTTTCTAGGCGCAGCAGTTTCGGTTGGTTTGCCGTTTGCCCGCGGCTACGGCGCCGCCGTTAGTGTCCATCCCTCAGGAACAGTTTGGACCCTTAAAGGGGTGACTCAGGTCATCGATATGAACAACTTTTTCTATAGGACCAATGCTAGGAACTCAAAAAAAATTCGTCATTTCCATAAAAAAGAGTCCCGCCGCCCGGCCAGTTTGTATGGGAATGTCGAATTTTTTTTTAAGTTCCCAGCATTGTTCCCATAGGAAAAGTTGTTCATTTTGATGGTCTGAGTCACCCCTTTAGGGGCCAAAACGATAAAAAATTCACCGTCTATATTTGCAGGCAAATTAATGCCTTGAGTTCATTCAAATGACGATAACTTTTTTTTTAATGAACCTATTTTGATGAAACAAACTTTAAATGTTTTGCTGGGTTAAAACAAAGCAATTAGTGAAAGTTTGAAGTAAATCGGTTCAGTATTTTCGGAGATAATCGTGATCATACATACAGACAGACAGACAGACAGACAGACAGACAGACAAGAAATTCGAAAAAATATTTTTTGCTTTCTATTATTCTTTTTAAGTGTCCCTCTATCCATTTCAGTCAAAAATTCTAAATGTACAGACAAAATATTTTTACTGTTTTATTATATGTATAGATTTATTATATGTATAGATATAGATAAGGCAATGTTTAGCGTGAAACGCGTTTGTGGAAACAGGAATCAAAAGTGATGGTTTGCTACTTATATTCGACTCCTAAACCACTTAACCGATTATAATAAAATTCGCACACCATGTGCAGTTCGATCCAACTTGAAAGATAGGATAGCTTTCGCGGACGAAGTCGCTGGCAACAGCTAGTTTATTATAAAATAGAATATTTCTTGTAATTTAATTTTTAAGTTTTTTAGTTTAGTGTTAGATAATACTTGGTCCAAAATGAAATTGAAAGAAGAGCTTCAATCCTATCGGAAAGACTGGACTTCAGAAGCCCTCAATCACAATAATTGTATGATTAAAAGGGGCCATATGCCCTGCAATGGGACAGCTAGAAATAGAATAACTAGTAATTCCGTAGTGGTTCATTTTGTACCTATACCTCGAAATAAATACCGAACGGATAGTATAAACGTGCAAAGCCACAAATCTCCCGACAATGGAGGCAGGGTGTAAACTCATGAATCGTAATCCCGAGAAGCATGAGGTCCCGAGGGAGCGAGGGATAGTGCCCACAGCCGCATTGACCTACTTACCGCGGGCACAGCTTAGTGTTGACAGGGTTACAAAAAATTGGAATCGGACGCAGTCTGTGGTAGGTGAATTATGTTGACCGAGACTTATGATATTTTTTGGCTCAGACTACAGCAAGGCCAAAAGGCATCCGCTATGTTCATATGTGTGTATATTCGCTTGATCATAATATCACCAATATATACCAAACTTCATTTGACAATAGATATCGCTCATTTATACCTTTCATAAATAAACAAATAAGTAAAAAGTACATTTTTAAACAAAAACCTTTTCTAGATATAAAATTATTAATTCACATATTTTTAAGACTTTTTAAAAACTCTTTGCTGAAATTACTGTAAACCGTGAAGTCACAAGCAAGCTCTCTCTACGCGTAGCGAGAACTTTGTTTAGTACTACATTAATTATTTAGCTTATGGTTAGGAATGTTTATGGCTATTCTCTTCTATTTGTAATTGGTGTCATCCTACTAATATTTTAATTTTACTTTTTATCATTCTCAAAGGCTTCGGCACTGTCTACTTGTTTTTAAAATAAACTAAAATTGTAAGTTGACGTCGATTGGAGAAAATGCGCTGTGCAATTTGTTGCCCTTCTACTGCACTCCGCTTTGGAATTGTGTGTTTCTTTCCAAAAAAAATATCCCAACAAGAGTTTAACTCCACATCGGAACGGAGTGAGCCAACTTGCGCCACTCAACATTTTGTTTCTTTTACTTTTAAATCAGGACAAGTCAAAAAATCTCAAACTGTAATTCACCGATATATTAAAATAATTATTGCCTATATTAAAAGAATTGTCGATAATCAATAATTCTCTTAATTTGTATACTACTTGTAGTATTACTTTCATTATTTAGCATTTGTTAAATTAGGAGAATTTGATGATCACAATCCTAAATATGTAACACGGTAAGACCAATAAAGTAATACCAAATATACTACAAGTAATTAATTTGTAGCGAAGCCCAGTTTTAGTCTTTTTATTACATCTGTCCTAAAACGGATGTAATAAAGGAATTCAAATGATGGGTGGCACTAGTCGCCCCATGTAAGCCTCTTAAATAAAACGAGATAATTAAATGAGAGAAATACAACTATTCTGTTGAATGATGTAAGTATGTGTATTGTGTCAAGGCAAGTGTCTCGGCTTCAATGTCTAGTTCATTCATCGTTTGAGCTCGTTCGCCGAGACAGAGATAACAAAATTAAATTGTCTAATCAGCACCGCTATAAACTACTGAAAGTATAGAAGAATAGTTATAGGCTCATGCCGCGCATGTTCGGACTCCATACGAACCATAATTATGTATATTAACAGGACTTAGCACGAACCTATTTATTATTTGCTTCGGTGGACGTCAACGTGGACAATACATAATTATGTGTTTAAAGCGCGAAAGTTAATCCAATAACTTTCCAAAAAAAAATCCTTTAGGACCATTTTAAATGCCTCCTCCTTTTCCGATCGTTTTGCCGGTTGCGTCCAAAGCTATAATGCGTCAAAGCCTGGGTTCCGTTCTTATGACATCATTCATGGTGTGTAATATGCTTTCGACTGGCTTTGGCTTCATTATTGACCATTGGCTTATGTCCTCAGCACCCCAGACGTGCTTGTTCGCAAAATTTCTTAATGACTGTTTAGTAGTTATAGCGTGGAAACGTAACAGACAAATAATAAAATATAAGTATTTATTTAGCAACTTTATTAGATGGATAATTCTTTTTATAATTTACCCTCAAAAAATTTAAACTATTGCTGCTTGTCTACATAAAAATTATTGCTTGTCCACGCAAAAATTATTAATTGTTTTAGTTAGATTCTGTACTCTTGTTAATTTGTGAGTGAAGACGTGGGACGGATGAGTCAACGCCTCTGCGCTGACGCGGCTCTGTCAATATTAACAGATCCCTCCTAAAGTTAACGAAAGACAATTTTATCATACCAGAGTATTGATTAAATTACTACGTGTTGGATTATCTATGTATAGATTGAGCTACCCTCACTGTAATTTGTGAACTTGTATCGTGGGATACATACAGCTCAACGATAGGTTATATATTTTATAGTGAATACATATATAGATAAACATCCAAGACATTCTTGTGTATCAAAAAAATGATGGTGTAATTCATTTCGATGATTTGACGAGCCCCTGACGACAATTCCCACGAATCCATTAGTTTTATCATAGACGACGCAGCAAGGCGGGCAACCACCAGCCCGCTTAGTAAATCTCACTAAAGCCGCACATGACAGTTTGTTAGTTGTGATTTTAGTGTAATTTTGTTTCATAAATGCAACCAATGTGTGAATGGTTGCATTTATAAAGCAAAATTACACTAAAATCACACAATAAAATCAAATTACACAAAGAAGCGATTTGCAAAATAATCCAAAACAAAAGTCGTGCAGTCCCCCAAAATTCCCGCCAAGAACTCAACTACGAATAGCGCTGCCATGTCAAAAAATCAAACAGCCGGGCTTATCCGTCAAAAAACCGGACTTTTGGATCCCAAAGCCGGACAAAAAAATTGATAAAACAAATAGGTAAGTACATAAGCACTTTATAAGAATTGTTTTATTAACATTACGAACTTGCGTTTAGTTGCGCGAGTCAGTATCTCGTATTCTCGTGTCCCTTGCTCGTCGCTACTGACTGAAGTGATTGAATTGATCGATAGTATAAAAAGCCTAGCTAAAGCCGGCCGGACGCAGTTAAATTTGGCCAGACAAGAGGTTAAAAATCGGATGGCATTGCTAACAACGAATATAGCAAAAAGGGCGCCGTCCATAGAAGTGACGCAATTTTTTTTTTAAATCTATGGCGCCGTCCTTTGGCGCCGTCACTTTCGTCTACGACCTGCGTGTGGCCTGCATCGTTTCCTATTGAATAAAAATGTAATCAACGCCAATGTCATAAATTGATAAGATTCCTCGTCCCACGCGCCCGGCCATAAGAAATTTTAATCTGTGCACGCTAACCTTCGCCATGACGTTTAGCAGTAATATGACACTGGATGTGTCATCGTCGCAAAAAGGCGCCGCCTCGGCACCATAAGACCCATAATAAGAGTATAAATCAGGACAAGATACCTATTTGTATTGATGGTAAAGACCAAAGAAATTCTAAAAGAGAGGTTTTCATTCGTGTTTACCTTTTTTTATGTTTGTTACCTCAAAACAAGGACTAAGTTTCCTCCTAACTCTTATATGAACCGATTTATTTAGTTTTTTATTTGAAAGGGTAAGCTTGCTGATTGGTCTTTTTTTTTATTTCATCAAAATCGGTTCAGTTGTTTTATTGAAGTCGATTTTTTTTAATGAAAGCTTCATGCTATATGTAATCCATGGATAAATCACGTGATGAAACAAAAGGACATTGCACGGTATCTTTTGTCTGTCTTTCATACATTACCGCTGGGCATTCATTCTTTTAGGCGCATTTGGTTATTAAACAGCAATTAAAAGCTGTCATCTAAATACACACGACTATTAAAAGCAATAAATTAATAATCAAGTAATAAGAGCTTATTGTTTGCTGTGCCCTAACAGAGTACCTAATATACATGGGCCCCATGTACTTTTAAGTGACATTTTCATCTATCGCTTGATATGTACATGTGCATTGATTTAAATAAATAAATGCAATAAACTTTGTTTCTTGCCGTTTCTCCTGCTCTTAGCTTTGGAAGCTGCACTTAGCTAAAGTTGAATTTATGACGTCAGCAATGCTTTGTTGTAAAATAAACTAAATTGTATTCGAATTATATTTAAAACTAGCTGTTGCCCGCGACTTCGTCCGCGGCAATTTCTGTTATTATGATTAATTAGTATAGATGAATAATTATTTCCCCGATTCCAAAACATTTTTTATTGATGCTTCGCTCCTATTGGTCGCAACGTGATGTTTTAGTTTCCTCAGTAAATGGACTATCCAACACAAAAAGAATTTTCAAATTTGAACCAGTAGTTCCTGAGATTAGCGCGTTCAAACAAACAAACAAACAATCAAACAAACAAACAAACTCTTCAGCTTTATAATATTAGTATAGATGTCTATGATAATAAATAAATTACATGATTGATTATTATGATTAATGCTTACATCGCTTTTAAGCACACTATGGGCGTCCTGCGTTACGCGGGCTAATGTGATTTCCATATAGTAAATGTCATTGGAAAAGAAAGTAGAAACTCGAAAAAAATCTGGCGATCATAGTGCCCATTAACACTGAAAACAGCACATAAACTTGTAGATTCGCGTCACGCCCAGTCACGCCTCACAAGCTTATCCCTCTACGAAAAATAGCTCAACGCGCATGAGCTAAGGAGTTCGTACTTGAAGTACTTACTAAGACTAAGAAAACTGGCACTAAAACCCAAATATAATTTTTTGCCAAAATATTTTGCGAGTACTTATTATTCAACTGGCTTTTACTCGCTTCTCCGTCAGCATTCATCCCTCGAAAATCTAATTTTTGAACAAAAAATACGTTGAAACAATTCATTTGCACGAGTAATGTCCAAAAAGAAAAATTCCAACAGCATGAAAATTGACAAACTATAAAACCGTCCAAATATAGATACGTCCTAGAAAAACGTCCAAATATAGAAAAGTTCAACTAGAAAAACGCCCAAATATAGAAAAGTTCAACTAGAAAAACGTCCAACTAGAAAAACGTCCAAATATAGAAAAAGCGTTTCTATAGGTTTACCTAGAAAAATTACCAAGTTCCATCACATCATGATCACAACTTCGAATTCTTCCAACTGTTTTGTGACAACCAATCAGTCAATCAGTGGCACTCCTATAAGGTCTACTTCGATAGCTCTATCATTGGCCGCGAATAAGTCGTTGTTAGTGCAGGTGTTTGGCGACTCAGGACATATGAGTAACTGCACCATAGTTTGTGCGGAGAGACCTTACTGACAGACATTTTGCGATATGCCAATCATTCCCCATCTGACCAAGTTATCTTTGGAGCGACCCACTTGTATCCGGAGTCTATTATGAGACTTCCAAATGGGCCATGGTAGATTATGGCCAGAGGGTCGGTCGGGCTTTTCGCGGGCTAATTTCTCTTGTTTTAGTCTTGCCGTTTAAATACTAAGTTTTATTAAAATCGTCTATCGGTTGAGGCGTGATTAAGTTACAAACCTTCATATATAAAAGTAGTAGGAACATTAAACCTAAACGAGGCGAGCCAGCTGACGGTGGATGTCGGCCATCAAATCATGATTTTATGCTACCTGTGTCTCAGAGTAGGTACATACAAGTTTTCTTTGACTCAAATTTAAGAGTTAGAATTACATAAATGTGTCGTTGCTAAAAAAAAATGATGACTATTTTTGGCAGAAATACCTACTATGCCATATTGCCACGAAGTTTTATTTTGCAT
The DNA here is from genome assembly GCA_947532085.1 of Elegia similella. Lineage (NCBI taxonomy): Eukaryota > Metazoa > Arthropoda > Insecta > Lepidoptera > Pyralidae > Elegia > Elegia similella. Next base: position 1,234,347 of record OX383936.1, read on the forward strand.
TCACAATGGTATTTTGTTTTTTTTTTTAATTCATTTATCCAAAATTCATAAAAATGGTTGAAATTGTACCGAACCACGAAAACCTCGCAGTTTATCTGGGATTCGGTGAGTCGCTATCATATGGTGGTAAATAATACTGCTTTAATAATAATCTTATAATTTTATTTTATTATTTTACGGTGATGGTCAGGGACCATATCTTATTTCTTAAGATAAAAATATTTATTTTTTTTGCCATTTTACGACATGCTATACACAACAATCACAAAGGAATCAAACACTCAGAAACAAACTTTGTGACCAGAAAGCAGATATACGAAATTGTCTCATTCACGGTCGATGATGTTTGTAATTATGCGATAGTGTTGCCAGACGGTGTAAAGCGTTAACGAACACTGATTAAATGCAAAGTTCTTAAGTTTCGCTCGTTTCACCAACATGCTAAATGACAGACAATCAAGAAGCCCAAAAAGCTACAAAGACTTAGAAACATACTTTCTTAATAACAGAAAGTAAATACACGAAATTGTCTCATAAAATATTCCACAGACGATGATGTCTGTAATTAAGCGATGGGGTTGCCAGTCCGTGTAATGCGTTTGACCCCGTGTCCTGATTCGTGCCCCGTGCTGCCGGCGCCGACTTGAGTTAGATGACGCATCCATTGAGTGTACAGTCTTTGTCAATTATCTGGTCTGTGTGGCGTCGCTATTTTTGCGTTAAGATTCTACTGAAATACTTCGGATAGCCTTTTATTTCGGCGAAATATTCTTAGGGTGTCCGTAAGGCTAAATCCCTAATGAACACGATAAAAATCAGGAGGATCAACTAAAACGTTTTTAGATTTTTTTACTATTTATTTTAAAAAGCAATAAAAGGGATTTACATAAATTTTAAGAGAAATTAAATTTCTATTCCCAGAACTTTTCGCTTCTCATAACATTAAAATTCGCAAGGATTTTTATATCAGCAATAATCCCCTTATCCAGTTAGTTGCCAGGCGAACAAGACCCTTCATAGACAGTCACTGGAAAAACAGCACGATAAGTATTCCAAAAAGCATATTACCTTGTTATAGATTCAAACCAACTAAGTACAAATCTTTCCTTTAACCCACACATGATATTTATTATAGTTATTATGTAATTATCCTTTTAACGCTGCTAGGTTATTACCTAGATGTTTTTACAATTATGTCATTCATACTAGTAAATTGTCCCCACTTAACCTGTTTCGCTCAGAGTAGTGGTATACAATGTAAGTAGTATAAAGTCGGCCTTCCGCTACACGAGGGACCGGGTTTGATTCCCGCTGGCAAATACTTGTACTTACTATATTTTTACAGGATTTGTCCGCTGTTCTGGAGCTACCCAAGGAGAACTGGAGTTAAAACTATGCCAAATCATATTACAGAATATAATGTCATAGCAGATCCCGAGCTTTGACGCGACACAGGTCAGGATGCAACCGGGAAAAAGCTCAGATGAGAGAAAGTATAAAATAACGGGATATGCACATTCAAGTAATTATTTTATAATGGGTATTAAATGAACGTTAATATAAATTAAATTGTTTTTATAAAGCATTACTAAATATGAAAATATGTGATGAAAAAGAACTTGCCAGGTAGTATTCAACCCCACAACTCTTAGGTTTACGCCCTAAGTTATTTTTTATTACTTACTAACTATTTTTTTAATCAACTTTAATATTTAAAACAGTTTGACAAAAATCATCTTGACTATCTCAATTTTCCTTAGGTATTCGTAACTTGAATGACAACATCGCTAAAACAAGAAAAAACAAAAACTTTCTGTCTTTTATTGCAAGAAAAAAATACCATAAAATATTTGCTCAAACTTCATAACTTCTTCTTGGAAAATAAGAAAGTAACAAAGACAGTGAAGACAAGGGAACCAATTTACTTCTTCCAGGCATGTGAATCTCGAATTACACAGCCGATAGAGCAAAAATATAGTTAAACGAGCACTTTTAGCGGCAGAGTTTTATGAAGCGGGTAACTGAGTTAGGGCCCGAGCAAACGAGCTCAAGGTACTGTTTGTTATAGCGATCTGTGATTTATTTTGTCGCTTGTTAAAATAAATAACTGCAGTAAACAACAGTAAAAATTACATTTCAGCTCATGAAACTTATCAAAACAACAAATAAGTAATAAAGAATAATTCCTAACACGCATAGAGCGTGCTTTAGATTTCGAAAGGACCCCTTCTTTAGCACCAGAGGCAAATGTTTCTTAACGTCTGTATCTCGGAGCCAGATCCAACATTAAATTCTTAAGGTATTGTTTGAGCAGACGTAGCAATTATTTACCTATGGGTAATGGATTTTGTTGAATTATCAAAATAAGGGTTTTGTTAGTTGTCTCCTAGTTTGAGAAGCTAGGAGACAACTATAAAGCATCAATAACATCTTTAGCAGCTACATCCATTTCTTTTTCTGCAGATTTTTCCAGAAAGTAAGGTATCGTATACTCGTACGCTCAGTACCTTAGCCTCTTTCTTCACAAAATTTGTCACAAATTAGTCGGCCCACCTAATTTCCAGGATGGAGATTAAGTCGAGAAACTTCTGAGAGCTTTCCGTTGTCGCCGATGAGTTTTTTCTGAAGGTTACACGAGATTATTTAGGCAGGAGGAAAGTTTCACGCATAATTTTTACATAATCTCGTTTTAAGAATATTTCCTTGGTTAGATTCTCAGGTGATTTAGGTTGAAAGGCTTATTTTAAGCCTGGATATAAAAACTGTACACTGTAAATAAAGGATTGCGAAAGTCTACGCCCTAAATATTTAATTGAGTTTCAAGGGACTAAAGAAGGCTTTTTTCTGTTTCCTAAACATAATCAAAAATTTAAAAGAAAAAGGCCGCATACAAATATGTATTTAAAGAGTATCGGAATCGTGCTCTCAATTTCAATTAGAAATATTGTAAGATTGAGAAGGACACGACGACAATATATATTAATAATTAATATGTCTATATGCAGTTTTTGAGGAAAATAATCATAGTAGAAACCAAATAACGAAGAATTGCCTAAAAACAAAAAAAAATGGTTGTCTATTAAGTAAATTTTACGTGATAACGGTGAGAGATAGCTGCGAGATAGATACTACTGCTACTCTGCAGCTGCTGCTGCTGGAGTTTCGGATGTGTAATTTTATGCGTGCTCCCGGTGTTCATCGATTTATAAGACGTTGTCACGTCAAAAAACAGACATCTCTAAATCAAAATGTGCGAAAAGCCTTCAATACAATCCAATTTCGTTTTAGGAAATAAATGGCACTTTATACGCTAGTTTAATAGAAAAAACTTGGCACCATAATGGGAAAGTTATTCTACAGCCGTTCAAGTTTGTGCGTCTCCATCCATCACGCGCCGACGGCCGCCGCCGCCGGTGCGGGGAAATATTCTTTTGCTAATTGTTTTTCTTGAATAACTGGTTGAATGGCGTTATGCTGTAATAATATTAAACTCCATTACGAGAGTATGAAGTTATAATTAGAAGTTTTCGTGAGGTAGATTTTGATCCGACGGAAAAATATCGTTGGTAGATTTGAAAATATCGAAAGTAGATTTTATTTGCTTTCGATGGAAAGGAATTCTGAAAGAATTTCAGAATAGCATATTTTAAGCAATTGATATAATTAAAAGATAAATAAAGGTCATACTCTAGACTATAGAGTACTTTATTGGCGATAGACCTGCCGAAATTAAAAAAACGAGATACATCCAACAGTTTCGCTATTTCAGAGGATAGAAAACTGCTCGTCAATAAAAACTTTTACTCATTCCATAAAAGGATTTTACCTTTAAACCTTGCAGATTTTAGAAATGACCTGCTATACTAGACTCCGTTTTTAATGCGAAGTTAAAGCATTTTATATGGAAACTAAAATACACAATTCCAAAAATCAAAAAGACACTGCGCACTGCAGAAACAATGTTTTGATCCACTGACAACAGCTTAGCTGCTTCAGCGGTTCAAACGAAAAGACCAAGAAACTTGTAATTAATTTACCGAATCTGGGTCAAGCGATATACACGTCTCGACAAATCATCCGTGTGATAAAAATTGTTTCTGATTCACGCGCTATGTTTACGTCGAAATTGATAACAATATCGCCGAGAAAGTCTAAATAACAATTTTAAAGATTGGACTTCGGTTGGGTCATATTTCACAATTCTATCGGGATGAACGCCGATTTAATTTATGGAATCAAATTAACTGTTCAACGGTCTAATAAGTTCAAAAAAGCTAAAATTTGGCTAGTAAGTCAGTTTACTAAAAATATGAGTTTTACAGATTTAAACTTCAAATCCCTTTTTGGACCAGGAATCGACGAGGGCAACAATAAACAAACCCTTTCGTCTATCATCAATACTTTCTGTATCGTCATTATTGAGTGCAACAGTTATCTTATCTGTTATCAGTTCAATATGATCGCTATTCCTCCCACACAAGTGCAGGGTTATTGTATTGTCTGGCTCGACAGCATCTAATATCCTGCCCTACTGTATAGTTTCATTTGCCACAACCTGAGCACTTTCGCTAAACAGATTACGCTGCGAACTTACGTTACGTGTCCCGATTATGGTCAAGGTTAAATACTGACGCAAACGGCAACACGAGAACGAACAGTTCACGACTCTAATGCAGACGGGAAAGAAAGACTTTCGAACGCACGCATGCATGCGTCGAGAAACGCAGCAACAGCTTGTTTGCACCGATGCACGAGATTGTTTTGGTGCGGCGCGTGCCAACGATGCGTACACATCGGGCAACGCGCGCTCAGGTGGGCGCCTTTATAAATACGCCACTTCAGTGGAGCGTAGTAAACCCCTCTCCCCGCGATACCGCCAGCCGTGCCGCCCGCTGCTCATCGCCATTATCTGCGGGACCTTGGCTCGCGCCGCGCGATAAAACAACAACTCACCTTTTTAATCTGGAAGTGGTCCGGCCGCAGCGTCTCCTGGATCTCCTGCTCGATCCCGCGCGGCGCCGCCTGCACCGAGCTGCGGAACCCGTCCAGCACCCCCTTGAACGTGAACTTCTTCATCGCGAATCACCGAACGCGGGTCCTTTGTCCGAAGGCCGCTCGCGCCGGCCCCGGCTACATCACAGCCGTCCGCCGCGGACAGCGAGCCGGTTTTGGCGGAAGGAAGGTCGCTCGCTCCCGCGCTACTCGAAGCCGCTACTGCGCAGGGCCGCCCGGGGCCGACGCCGACGCCGACACGCGCCCGCCACGCCGACGATCGACGAAAACTAGGCGAGGCACCGCCTCCGGAATGTACGGCAATGCGGTTCCACTGACGGATCGATAGCTGGGATAGCACTACACACGCGCAGTGCCGACACGTTGTCAGCGAGGCCGTAGCGGACTGGCCGGAAAGAGCGCGACACGACCGATCGATGCCACCGTGCCTGCTCGGAAAAGAGATGAACGCATATATTGCGCATGGAGGCACGTTTTGCAGAGGAAAATATACAGCTGATAGCTGGTGCAGGGCGCGGCCACCAGGCGGCGCTGCCCACGTAAACATCGCATGACGTTGACGTTTCCTTCCAGTCAACTTGTCAACCCGGTACTCCTTCAGATTAGATTCCTTGTCACAACAACACGAGAAATACCAGTGATTGTGTAAATTTATTTATATTGAGTGCTAAAAATGTCGTTCAGAGTAGTCCTGCGTAGTTTAAATACCCTCAGCTATGTTGGGAGCTACAAAAAACTCAGAGATCGACCTGTTAAGTAAGTTCTAATTTGATCTTGTAATGTTAACTTTACCAGTAGTTCCAATTAGATTCTAGTAAGTTTTAAAATAACAAGTATTTTAACATCGTGTAACATCTTATATATAGATTGTATTGAGGTTCTGTGCAATGTTTACCAAAAATAGAGGTTATAAAATTTATATCAGACAGACCATTTGATAATGTTCGCCACAAATAGAATATAATGAAAATCTATCAATTTTTATCTAACACCCTATCACTTGAGAAGAGCACTTGAAACCGACCATATGCTTATATTACGAAATCATCCTGTTATGCTTAAGCAATAATGGCAATAAGAAACACTAGACCTTGAAGCATTCTTGTTTACATTCCAAATTGGTTTCATCACTTTCTATTGGCTGCGTTATTGAATCAGCCATTTTGCACATCTAAAGAAACAAATAGGCAATTTTTTTTCAATGTTTGAGGGAATAATTAGGTTCACCCATTAGAACTCAAAGGAAGGCAAGGTTGTTAGAATCTAATATACCAATCCTCAAGGGTCTGCTGACTTAGTCTTACTAAATGACTAGTATTTATGTATATAAACTGGATTTTTAGGATTGGTTTTTTTAACCTTTTTATACTTCTTAGAGAAATGAAATTCTACTATATGTCTTTGTGTACAATACAATGAAAATATTCTCATTGGGATTCATAAATAACTATGCCATTTGAGCTGCTTGTCAAACACGAATATTGTTGTGGCCATTTGGTCACTATGAAAGACAAACTCTTTGGATTACTGGTACCGCAAGTGCCTTTGAACTGCAAGTCTCAGGCCAGGACATGGTGGAAAATGATCCTTTTCAGTTGTCCTGGTCTTGGATGTTTATGTATCTATTGTCATCATTATTTCGAGTAGGAATTCATGTATCTATTATAAAAATATAGTATCCAAATATAGTAAATAGTAAACTTTACAGATTTTTTTGAGTTATCTTGAATTATAGTGCATAGCGTTCTTCTGCTTTTTCATCATTAGACAAAAATAAAGACAAATATGAGCCAAATTGTTCCTTTTCTACTTTCTATTTGTAAAAAACTATTAAAGAACCATATTTATGGACATGTGAATCTATGTAATTAAAGTGGTTCTAGTTATTTTCATTTTGTTTATAGTGTGGAAAACTTACCATGGAGTGGATAAGTTCTAACAATATGTAACACTTTTTTGTCAGCGTAATAAGAAGAGAGATAGATTCTTGTACGATTTAATTCACCAAACCAGTGTGAAGCGTCTCTGCTTCAGCTTGCTAAAAAAATATCTCATATGTCCCACTTGTAGAGAAAAGCTCCGGCGCATTTCTCAACCGATTCCTGTGAAATTTAGTGAGCAGCTTCAACAATAATTATGTAGAATTTTATTGACAATGGCATAAGCACCATTCCGTAATGGTGGTTCCACTTAGATCCATTTTTAGTTCACTGTGATATAGCAGAATATGTTTGACACACTTGCTACTGTCACATCTTTATGAATACCATGTTCTAAAGGAATAAATGATCTTAAATCTAAATATATATAACTCAAAGGTGACTGACTGACATAGTGATCTATCAATGCACAGCCCAAACCACTGGATGGATCAGGCTGAAATTTGGCATGCAGGTAGATGTTATGACGTAGGCATCCGCTAAGAAAGGATATTGATCAATTCAAGGGGATAAAATAGGGGATGAAAGTTTGCATGAAAAAACTATACTTCTTAAAATCTGGTTGCAAATAAAACAATTGTAAACTACAATAATCACGAAATATTTTTTCATATTTTTGGTTTTTGGAGTGAAATCTACTTTAGCGGTGTTGTGCACTTTTTGGGATGGGAAAAATGTTGAACTCGCGTCAGGACACGTGACCTGATCGATAATTCGTAAGACGGACACGTGACCTGAGACCGCCGCAAAGGCGAGTTTTCACTTCTGCCGCCACTCCCGAAGTACAACCCGTTGTTTTTACGGTATTTGGCTTTCTACGCCTTTTTTAAATATGTATGTATATGGCATATCACGTCACGCTTGACGTATTTAGCCAGTATCAAGTTGAAATGAGTTTACCGCGCTTTTTCTAAGTCTTGTTAAACAACGAAATGAAGTAGTTCACAATTCCCTCCAATTCACGGGCGAGCATGAACACATACGACGCAATGAAGCGGATAACCACCAACCCGCTAAGTAAATTTTACTACAGCCGTACCATGATTGAATATTGGGGAAGTCCTGGATGCGCACAGCAAAAGACCGGGTCAGGTGGACAAGCCATGAAGAGGCCTATACCCAACAATGGGTAAACACGGGCTGAGAAAGAAAGTACCATAACAGTTTATTTTAGTTATTTCACACATTCTTCATAAACATGGATGTTTATAACACGAAATTACACGGAATTCATATTATAAAGTCTACTAGAAACATTATAAAACAATCTAGTACAAAAGCCGTGCAGTGCGCCGAAATTCCTGCCAAGAACTCATCCCCATATGTGAAATTACCAAATCTTTGCAGACTATACTGTGCGGCGATTGTCGGCGCAGGCTTCGCGGCTTACAGCCAGCTCAGACGCAACACGGCTGAGATGAAGGAGGTCATCCAAGCGCGAAACTACATGGCTGAGCCCATCACGCCGCTGACACATCTCGAGAAGAACCAGAATGACATGAGAACACAGATGGAGCTCATGATTATGAGAATACAGGCGGAATTTTGTCGAGCTCTGGAGGCCGAAGAAGACAAGGTAAGCTTAATACACAGTTTTCAATTATAATTTTTAGGGTTCCATACCCAAAGGGTAAAAACAGGACCCTGTTAATGTCGCTTCGCTGTCCGTCTATCACCAGGTTGTATCTCATGAACCGTGATAGTTAGAGAGTTGAAATTTTCACAGATGATGAATTTCTGTTGCCGCTATAACAGCAAATCTAAAAAATAAAATAAAATAAATATTTAAGGGGGCTCAATACAACAAACGTGCGTTTTGCTTGTTTTTGCTCGATATTGATAACGGCAACAGGTAGACACTGAAATATTCACAGAATATTAAGTTATATATTCACTTTAAAAATAAAAAAGAAATAAAAATAAAATTAATATTAAAGGGATTATTGTTGTATGGGAGCCCCCCATACAACAGACATGATTATTTTGCCGTTTTTATAGATAACGATACGGAACCCTTCGTGCGCGAGTCCGACTCGCACTTGGCCGGTTTATGTTCAGTAACTCCGGGCCCGGTATCATTTAGATTAGTAAACACAGGTGGCAGCAAATATCATGAACTCCTACACTATTCTGCTAGCCTGATAATTTTATTTTTGGTAGTAAGTACTTAGGTACTGATTTGAACAGATATAAATGTACAAAGATGACTTCGCGTGTTGGAACCCCGACCACGCGTCAAGGTTGGCCGCAGCTACTGACGCGTGCAAACGCGTGATACGCGCCTGATTGTGCGTAGTCTATTCCTTAGATCATGTATTTTTTTTACATAATAATGCTGAAAACTTTAAAGTCACTCACATGATAACGCAGTATTTATCGAAGTGAAAGTCTGAAAGATTGGACTTCATCACTATATATAACGCCTGTACAGTGTATACATATATAGTAATTATAGCCCGCCTGGCTGGCATTTTATATTTTTCGTCGGGTTTTAATAAGATGAAAGGCACAAAGTCTTCTTTCCACGCTAGTGGAAAATTTAAAACTAAGGGATTTTGAATCTTTGATTTAAAATTTCCATAGTACTGCTGGCCTATTTCTAATTTGATAATTTCTAATTTCTAATTGTATAATTGGCACTAATATTATAAATGCGAAAGTGAGTTTGTTTGTTTGTTTATTTGTTTTTTGTTTGTTTGTTTGTTACGCTTTCACGCCGTAACTACTGAACCGATCATCATGAAATTTTGCATACAAGTTTTCTGGAGTGCGGAGAAGGACATAGGCTACCTTTTATTCTGAGAAAAAGTACTATTCCCGAGGGATCGACATTGACGCGGGCGGAGCCGCGGGCGAAAGCTAGTATGTTATATGTATAACATCATCGTCATTCTATATACTTAGTAGTCATTTCCAATATAATCGTGATTGAAGCAACGTAATATTTTGCCCCTTAAACAACAAAAATAAAATGGTGTCCCGATTCCGATCTAATTTCTAATCTTAGAGTTGCTATGCTTCAATGGTACCAAATAATGTATATTTTAACCAAAAGACACAGTTTATATTTAATAAAAACTTATTTTTCACTTTACATTAGCCCATAAAATAAAATAACTAAATACAGCAATTTCCGTAAAAAATTGAGAGAAAAATTATAGGTTACTTAATTTTTCCCTTATTAAGTAACCTATAATTTTCTGGACAGCCTTTAATCGGGATAAAAAAAACAATTGTCGCATTTAATATCGAATACGAAAATAATAGAGATTCGTTTTAGGCTTCGCCCATCACTAAACCACAACATGACGTCCCACATGACGTCACACTTGACGTCATGAAAAAAGCATAGACAATTGGAGGATTGTATACATTGTTCACAATTGGTTCACAAGTTCTAAAAAGGCACACTTTAAATGGCATGGACTGTAACTACTTAAATAGTTTTTTCTTTGTTGTAGGCGTGGGAGGAAGAAAAGATGGTGGAGGATGATGATCTTGATCCGGACGTGTACAATATATACCCGGTACGCTTAGCTCTTATGTGCTCTCACACCCCACCTCCTTCAAACCCTCAATTATTTCACTTGCATTAATCGCGTTGTTTTTATGCTTTGTGTATCAAAATCATCATCATCAAGTGAGTAACAGTTCCCTTGACTTAGCATGAACTTTTTTAAAAGCTTTTACTTTTAATCTGGTTTTTTTTGCATTTATAGTGCTATTCTGATATACTTACTCTAATTAAATGAAGAATTATAATGTAATTGTGGTGGAAAAATTCCACGCGGGCGGGGTCTGAACCTGCGACCTTAAATCTCGATGGCCTATGCTCTGCCAATAAGGCTACCGCGTGTTTAAACCTTAGCGTCGAAAATCTTCACCATATGCCATTTTATTATTTTAAATGAACCTTTATATTCTTTGTTTCCGTCAATGTCGATCCCTCGGGAATAGTACTTTTTCCCGTGATGAAAGCCCTATGGAAGCCTATGTCCTTCTCCGTACTCCAGAGAACTTGTATGCAAAATTTCATGATGATCGGTTCAGTAGTTACGGCGTGGAAGCGTAACAAACAAACAAACAAACTCACTTTCGCATTTATAATATTAGTAAGGACTAGCTTTCGCCCGCGGCTCCGCCCGCGTCAATGTCGATCCTTCGGAAATAGTACTTTTTCGCGGGATAAAAGGTAGCCTATGTCCTTTTCCGCACTCCAGAGAACTTGTATGCAAAATTTCATGATGATCGGTTCAGTAGTTACGGCGTGAAAGCGTAACAAACAAACAAACTCACTTTCGCATTTATATTATTAGTAAGGATAAGGATTAATGTCTTTAAAACGCGAAAGTTTAAAAAAGTTTTTTATGTCCAAACTGAAGTTTTTACAAGAGATTTTTTCTTGTATCTTGTTTTTGGGAATAGATTCGATTCTCCTGCCGCAGAATTTTTACAAGTTCAAAAGAATCGGCGCAAACATAGTAATTTTCTAAATAAATGATATGTTAGCGTGCGGCACACTTAGCCGAACCAGAACCGTCAAACAATCGAGGATGCAGCCAGGAACCAGCCACCTCTTTGCCACTGCCATTCTGGATAAGTGGCCAGGGTCCCACGATCGTATCAGATCACTATACGATAACGATATTTATTACTGAAAGACATATTTACGCATACTTAAAAAAATGGTGCAATCTCTAATGCTATAATTTCATTTTTTTTTTTAAGTTTTTATACTTTCATTATAATTTCAATGAAACTGAAACAAATAATTAAAAGCCTACTATTTGCCTTTTATATAAATAATCATGATTTAAAAGCCCTTAAAAAAGTTTAAAAAAGTCTAAAGCTTTATATCAATCGGTCGTTTCGATTTGCCATAAATCGCGCGGCATTCATGTTTGATTGCGACCAGCCAATAATTAATGTTTCGACACAAAAGCGACGAAACAATGCAAACCACCACTTTGTATAGCTTTACAATCAATACTTGCATGTACCTATTTAATATTCCAATCACGTATTTATCCCTAACGTGATAGTAAGAGTCTAGAGTCATAAGACCACGTCAGTGGCGTAACTAGGCGTAGGTACGCTAAGAGTGGATGCTAGCCCACGGCCTCATGCCTAAAGGGGCTCGCGCATAATGTAGCGTAAAAACGTCTTTTTTGACGTACCTTGAGTTTGCATCGCGGCATCTGGTTTTCTTTCAATCTTTAACACTAAAAAAAGCGACTCGCTGATATAGTCGCTTCGCGTTAAACCCAACGGCCGTGTAAACCGACACAGCCCCATCCGACTTATTGACGTAAAACGTCTGTAAATCGGTACTATACTCAGGGTAGCTTGTCAGTAAACCGGACCGTAACGAATTGGTATATATGCAAAACTATTCATCGTAGAAACATCATTTTAGTGACATTATTTAGCGTAACGTAATAGTCAATCGGCAACTAAGACCTTGAGTTTGCATCGCGGCATCTGGTTTTCTTTCAATCTTCAATATCAACCCAAGGGCCGTGTGAACCGACAGAGCCCCTCCGTTTTTTTTTTTGGGAAGTCTACGATTTGCGGAAAAGAGCCACAAGACCTCGCAAAACGTGTCTTGCCCACGCCCAACTCAGATCTTGCGCCGCCACTAGTCCACGTTTGGCGTGGTGGAAAAGGGAATCACTCACAATAGCAACTGACCTCACCGCTTTCTCGATTCGCGCTTCATCATCATCATCAGGTCCTTTTTGGTCTCCACTACAGGAGCACGACCCTCTCTGTACTACTAGGGCCATACTTGGCCAGAGCAGCCAGAGGACTTGGCTTACACTCTTCACGCTGGCCAGACGGGTTGGAGAGGTGTCTTTGATGTTTATAAGCTTTGTTTAGCTTGTATTTCCTAAGTCGCCTTCTACGACATCCACGGGAAGACTTGGAGTGGTCCTATTCTACTCGATTCGCGCTTACTTGCGCCCAATTCCAGAGCAATATGGAAGAAATAAATTATTTAACGAAATATTTTAGGATGCCAAATTCAAAGTGGACCGGTGGACGCGGAAAGAAGGCGGAGGTGGAATCACATGCGTGTTACAAGACGGCCGGATCTTCGAGAAGGCCGGCGTCAATATCTCCGTGGTCCATGGAAAGTTGCCGCCGGCGGCCGTCCAACAGATGAGGAGCAGGTACGACTGTATTCTGACAGTACTTCACGTTCTTTCACAGACTATGGGCTCGATTGTGTCTGTACAAAGATATTCACCAAATATTCTAACACAGGTATATCTTTTAGAAGTATGATCAGATGGCCTCTCGTGAACAACTAGAGTTATACCAGTGGTAAATTGTAAAAATGTTTATTATTCAAAATCTTATGTAGGTACTGTATTTAAATAAATTTGCATTCTAGTTTTTGTATAGGACGAAACGACCCGACGACGTCATAACAGTTTTTTTATTTGAAATTTAGTTTCGTTTAAAGTGTAGGTTTTAGCAACATTAATAATAGTCAAGACAACATTAATAAAACCAAAAATACCAAAATAACTTTAATTTTTTTACAAATATATCTTTTGCCGTGTTTCTATAATGTTTATCTCCCGTAAGTTTTAATGATATTAATAAATCAATGTTTTATTACTTGGGAACCTCTCAAATACATATTATATTATATATTAGCTCGTGAAACCCATGTTTTAGCGGAGTAATTTAAGACTCATCAGACATGTTTGAAGAGCCGTGAAAAATTCAAACACAAAACATCAGTCCGCCATGCCTTAGCGCACGTAATTAAACAGTCACAGATGAGTAGATATGAGAAATAGCTTATTTTTGTTGTATCGCAGTTAATTATCTCCGTGGAAAGTTATTCTCACCGTTGTCGATGCGGTGGCAGAAATAATCATGTCAATAGTCGTAAAGAAAGTTATGCTTTTCTCAATCTTATAAAAACTGCAAATAATCATAATCATCTGAATCTGACTAGAATTATGACACCACCGGTCCGGTAAGAAGAAAAGTCCGGATCTCTACGGATCGAACTAACCGAAATATAGTGATCCTACATCACTACACTTGCTTCTTATGAAACAAATCTTCGTGAGAGAAAATGCACACTAATGTGCGACATGTCCGTATATTATATTTAGACATGGACACGTCAATGGCGAACTACTCTAATAGTTCTGCTATTTATTGTGTTATTTTGTTCCACAAAGTAATCCATACTTCTATACTAATATTATAAATACGAAAGTAACTCTGTGTGCCTGTTTATCTACCTGTCTTTTTTTCACGCTTCAACTATTGAACCAATTTAGTATGGAGGTAGTTTGAGGCCCGGGGAACGTACCATAGTGTACCATACAATTAATAATAATATTATTACGTGCTTATATCCACTATGTTTAACAATTATCCCTTCAACGCCGAAGCGGTCGCCGGTTCCCGAAGTATAAATATAGTATTTAGTATGAAAAACTTGTTTACCCCACGAATGATGGGTTAAACAGGGAGGTAAATAATATCGATGCAAAAATCGACAAAGTCAATTCTTATAAAGTATAGACTCACTGCTAGACTGGGCTAACGCGCGTGTCGCGAAACCAATTCACCCCATTTCGTGAAGTTCGGCTGATTGGCGAAACGATCTACTATCGCCAAAACTCAGTTTTTCTTCCGAAACCGAACCTTCGGTCACGCTCTAATATTAGCTCAGTTTTTAATCATTATGAAAATATACGCAGGGGCAAAAACCTACAGAATGCGGAACTTCCCTTCTTCGCGGCTGGAGTCAGCGCGGTGATCCACCCTCGCAACCCCATGGTGCCCACCATACACTTCAACTACAGATACTTCGAGGTCGAAGACAAGGACGGTGAGTTTCGTACCTTTATCTCACAGGAGCAGAAACCTATAGAACGCAGATCATCTCTTCGTCGCGGCGGGAGTTAGAGCGGTGATACGAGGAACCCCACAGTGTCCCCCATACACTTGAACTGCAGTTACTCCGAGGTCCGGGACGAAGATAGTAAGATCTATAACTTTACATAGTGTTCGTCTTTTATTAGAGGTTAATTGATACTACTCGCCGTGTGGTTTCCGGCAGAGTAGAATAGGACCACTCCAAGTCTTCCCATGGATGTCGTAAGAGGCGACTTAGGGAATACAAGCTAAACAAAGCTTATAAACATCTGTGAGACCTCTCCAACCCGTCTGGCCAGCGAGGAGAGTGTAGGCCAAATCCTCCGTCTGCTCTGGCCAAGTATGGCTCCGATAGTACAGAGAGGGTCATGCTCCTGCAGTTAAGACTAAAAAGACCTGCTGATGATGATGATACTACTCGTATTGTTAGATTGTTATCAAGCTTAACGATAAGGAATACCACTTCATCTAGATTTAATTCGTGGTACGGTAACATATTTTTTACAAAAATCTGGTCTCTTCTATTCTGGTCTGGGCGAGAAAAAAAAAACCTAGAATGCATCAGTTGCAGACCGTTGAAGCTAGCCGACGGAATGGGCGAAAATATAACATTATAAGGAATAATTTCAATGTGCGATGTGGTTAGCAACTTAGCAACCCATCAATATTTGGATTTCGTATCCCACCTACATGTCCACCATCACGCTAAACCTGGGCTTTTAGTCTTAAGGCCATAGGATTTATCTATCCCGAGTAATAATTAAGTGATAATATGTATGTACTTATTTATTACGAGACATAGCCATGGGTCAGGAAGTGCAAGTAAAAATCATACTAATAACAGAAGAACTAGAGAAAATATCGTATTAAACTTCGATCATAGAATATCTAGTTCTTGATAGTTGTCAGATGGTAGCTTAAAAAATCTAAACCATTGTTAGCCACTTTACACCCGAAAAGCAAAGCGAGCAATACCTATTAACTAGTGGTCAAAAATTTCTATAACATTCTACAAGATGATAGAAGGTTCTATAAAACTTTCTCAGAAAAGAGTTTTTATTGGCTTATTAGAAAATCTTACCTATTTAATTTAATATTTCTTCAAAGGTGTCCAGTGGTGGTTCGGCGGAGGCACAGATTTAACTCCTTACTACCTGAATGAAGAAGACGCAGTTCACTTCCACATGACTTTAAAACACGCCTGCGATTCACACGACAAGACTTATTACGCTAGGTGAGATTTGAACACACATAGTACTGCCACTTTATAAATTACACCGATGTACCTGCACAGAAATCAAATTTTTGCATGGCGCGAAAATATGCGCCTGCTATTGCGTAATATTTAGCCGTGTGGCATCCGGCAGAATAGAATAGGACCACTCCAAGTCTTCCCGTGGATGTCGTAGAAGGCAACTTAGGAAATACAAGCTAAGCAAAGCTTATAAACATCTGAGAGACCTCTCCCACCCGTCTGGCCAGCGTGGAGAGTGTAGGCCAAGTCCTCTGGCTGCTCTGGCCAAGTATGGCTCTATTAGTACAGACAGGGTCGTACTCCTGTAGTGGAGACTAAAAAGAACCTGATGATGATGATGATGATTGCGTAATATTGGCTGATGCGTTCGCGCCATGTCTGGAGATAATTCATAATTCATTTATTCGTCGCTTACATGTTGCATACAGTTGACAATAATAGATAGTGCAGTATATACATGTACCCAGTCAGGGCGCTGCGACAGATTAATTACTAAAAGATATAAAATTAAATATTTAAATTGGCACGAAATAATTTTTGCGAAATTTAATATTTCTAAGTCAAAATTATTTTAATAAATTTATACAAGTCGAAATTAGTTTTGTAGTCAATATTTATACATTAAATATAAAATTATAACGTTAGTTGGTCAAAAGTATATAAAATTAATTTGGTATAATTGGATTAAAGTCAAAAGATTGAAAGTTATTTTTATTCAAATTGTCATTTAGATATTCGTCTATGGTGTAGTACGCCTTCGAAAGTAAAAGTAGTTTAAGTCGTGTTGTAAATATTGTGTCTTTTTCTTTATTTTTTATTTGGACGGGTAGTTTATTGAATATTTTGATGGACATTACATACGGACTGTTTCGGAATATTTAAGTTTATTTTGGGCAGTTACAGTATTGATATTTTCTTATTATTGCCGACAGAGAGAAATGATTTCTCAGATGCCTTGGGCAGCTTGAAACATCTGACACCTGTGTTGGCCAATTATACTCACGAAAAACTTGTTTTAAATGGCACCAAATAACAAACCCCTACTACATATCTAAAAGTCATTAGTTGTGAGTAACTTCTTGTTACTTGACAGCTCCGTGGCGCAGTGGTTGCACGCCAGCCTGCGACACGGTGTGCCTGGGTTCGATCCCCGGCCAGGTCAAGATGGAAAATGATCTTTTTCAGATTGGCCTGGGTCTTGGATGTTTATCTATATATGTATTTATTATAAAATATAGTATCGTTGAGTTAGTATCCCATAACACAAGTCTCGAACTTACCTTGGGGCTAGCTCAATCTGTGTGATTTGTCCGTATATATTTATTTATTATTTATTTAATTTTATGGCTTACCTTTGTTAAAGAGAAAATAAACAATATTATTATTATTATTACTCGAGGATCTGCCTTATTATAAACTAGCGACCCGCCTCGGCTTCGCACGGGTGCGATAAATAATACCTTCCTCTTGAATCAGTCTATCAATTTAAAAAAAACCGCATAAAAATCAGTTGCGTTTTAAAGATCTAAGCATACATAGGGACAGACAGACAGCGGGAACCGTCTTTGTTTTTAACCAACTTCAAAAAAAAGAGGTTTTTCAATTGAATCCTTCAAAGAGATCCCACAAAGAGAAAAGATTGAATCCTTATTGAATCCTTTTACAGATTTAAGAAATGGTGCGACGACTACTTCTCGATCCCGCACCGCGGCGAGCGACGCGGAGTAGGCGGCATCTTCTTCGACGACATCGACACGCCCTCGCAGGAGGAGGCCTTCGAGTTCGTCACGTCCTGCGCCGAGGCAGTCATACCCAGCTATCTGCCCCTTGGTGAGAATATTGCCTGCTACACTTCCAACTGGACAGCTTTTTCGCTTAGAGACATTTATTTTCAAACTTTATTACTAACAAGTAATGGGCGGACTTAAAGCTGTAGGCTTTACATACCAGTCAACCAACAGGTTTCCCCCATTTCTTTTGCGTATTCTGTATTATGGCAACACCATACTATATTTAAGCCCTATTTACGCGAGTTTAGTATTAAAACAATTTGATATTATTATAGTACTTTATAGTATGAGTACCTACTCAATTTGCTTTAATACTAAACTCTTGTAAATAGGGCATTACATAGCACCTTGCCTATAGTACAGCTTAGAATCTTCGCTACCACGCGAGGTGTGTTTATTAATTATTTATTGAAATAAATGACGTATAGTGTATGCTACATTTTTAAAGCTTTGTTATGATCCTAATAATGTATATTATTGCATCCCACAGTGCAAAGGCACAAAGATGACGCGTATGGCTACAGCGAGAGGCAGTGGCAGTTGCTGCGGCGCGGGCGCTACGTGGAGTTCAACTTGATCTACGACAGGGGCACCAAGTTCGGCCTCCACACGCCGGAGGCGCGGTACGAGTCCATCCTCATGTCGCTGCCACTTAACGCGGTCAGTATTCATATTTATATGCCAAATGAAAAAGTAATCCCTCGTAATTTTAAATATTCCCTGTGTCGTTACGTTATATCATGTGCTTTAATATAATGTCCTATTTTTGTACGAATGGCTAAAATGATTTTTACATACCTTATGCTGTACATAATAAAGGTTAGATAAAGATTATCCACAAAAATTCCTGTGCGTGTGGACTAATGTGGACTACAAGTTTTTTCAACGTATAAATTTGTATATCCTTAAAACTATTGGATCTAATAAGTTGACCCTGGGCTGGACACATCATAAAATACACTTATGGTAAAACTTTGTTCATACATATTTCACGTCACGTCTTTATCATCCCGTACTGGATCAGACAGAGACTAAGGCCAAAAAGCCCAAAGACCACGTTTTGCGGGTCGATGGGCGAATAGGAAATAGGAATCAAAATAGTGGGTTGCTAGCCGCAGTACCTATTAAGAATTCCTTAAATTTTTGCCTCGTCCTGCTTTTATGGTCTGCGCGGTATGAGAAATAGCTAAGCTGCTTTGTAATTCTGTTATAAAACTATTTCCAGAGAAATGAAATTAAATGATTTATTCACTATTTTATTAGAATATAGTTTAGAATATAATTATTAGAATATATTTTTAACTTGTGCTTTATTATATCTTAATTCATTTTGTCCTCAGAAATGGGAATATATGCACGAGCCGAAGCCCAACTCGCCGGAAGAAGCGTTGATGAAGGTTCTTAAAGAGCCGAGAGACTGGCTCAACATTGAGAGCGCAAAACGAGCTAGGGCTTCTGCGTGAAGTCGTTTTCTAGCCTAGTTAACACGAGCCTAGCAGAGCTTGCATTCCAGTATGTTGACGACTTGACAATCTATTGATGTGAAAAACAAATGTCATATTACAAAACAACCTCTAAATTATTAATATTTTTTTAAACTTTGTATTTTGGAAATCAATAAGACTGAAAACCATACCAAAGGTTGATTTAAATCGGAAAACATGTTTCCACGCAATTTTTAGTAAGTTGCGTGGAGATAGGCTTAGTAACTATGCGTTTACTTACTTACTATGCTCGTGTAATCTAGGCACTATGCATATCACAGTTATTTAATGTGTACTTACTTATGTAACATGTAGTAAATTATTGTTGAAGCAAGATTTTTAAGTGTATACTAATGTGATCGGGGAATGTATTGTTTCGTGGACTTATTATTATATTTTTGTAAACTGTTTCTTTTTGTTTTATTTCTTTGAAATACAATTTTTGGGGCGCCAGTTGGAGACCCACAAAAATTTACCCACACATAAAATACGTGTCCTTTGATTTCAAGAAGTTTAATTTTATAAAAAAAATAACAGTTCTTTACGTTTTGGCACAAAACTTTATTTTCCTCCGCCAATAAATACTAGTAGTATTATTCCGTCAGGATTATGTTGTCTCTATGAGTATTATACTACCTATAGTATAGACTCCCCTCTGTCTTCTTCCTCGCCTTTTTCCTATTTGGGGTCTATGGACTACCCTATTGGTCAGATAATAAGATCATTTGTTAAACCTAAATACCTACTTCAATGTATGGAATATCTGCCAGCCTATTTGATAACTCAGTGTACGTTTTGATAGTCACTTCAAAATACATTGCGGCCTTTGTATGATTGACTATTTTTATTTAAGATATATAAAAGGTAATGTATTTTGAAGTGAATGAAAACGTACACTGAGTTAGCAAATAGGCCGGCTGGAGTATGACACTATGAAGTAAGCTCAGTATTTTTTTTAATCCGTTATATCGAAAATATTGTGAATGGATCGCTTATCTCGAAATGGCTTTGGATTCAATCAGTCAAAGAAAAAAAATAGTTAATTATTAAGGAGCACTCAGACATGATTTTCTAATTGTACCTACTTACCTACTCGTAACTGACAACTTATCAATACTTATTTAAGTTGTCCACATTTTGATAGCTTTTAAAGTAGGTATGTATTCTGTCGTGCTGTAGTGCAAACTTTTACTACTTGCCGACCCCCGGTCGCGGGTTTGATTCCCACAGAAAGCATACTTTGTTTAGTTGTTTCCAGTTTGGTTAGGACATTGCAGGCTTGAATCACCTGATTGTCTGATTCCATGCTTCGGTCGGACGTTAAGCCGTTGGTCCCGGGCTCCCGGCTGCCATCTGGTAGTCGTTTAAGGAACCACGTCAGAGGCAGAGACGCGGTCCCGAAGAACTCTGACACCAGGGTGTGCGTGGTCGATTGACCGTGCGTGAGTTTCGTGATACCTACTCGAAATGATGATCATGATCTCAAAAATAAGTTGTATTCGAGAGGGATCTACATTATCGCCAGCGGAGCCGCAGGTGAAAGCTAGTAATAAATAAATAAATAATAATGAGCTAACAAAATATTAAAGGGTCTCAATTTCGTTACAGTAATATTTTTTTGTGTTTTTCTTTAAAATTAATTTAGACAAGATTTTCGTTGCAATTATAGCTGATTATTAATTCCTAAGAAAAGACATAATTATTTCTAGATACAGCTACAGCTTCTTCAGCAAACGATGGAAAATTATTATACAAAAAATAACATTCAGTATTTTATTTAAATTAAGAGTATTAGTCCTATATTTTTCCAGTAAATAATTAAAAACAAAGTGCAATAAATATTTATATTTTAAAAGTCAAACTGTAATAACAAATTTTGAAAGTAGGTAACTTATTGTTGTACATCCTACTTAGGGATGTACAATATGAAGATGAGTTTTATGTTAACCCATCTTCTTGAATGTTGGTTAATTTATTCTTTCATCGAAATACTAATAAATACTGACGGAACGGAACGCAGCTGTTGTATAATTTCTTTACACTGGTAACATTTCCCAACTGTCACGCACAGCAGTCAAAGTCAATTGTCAATCGGTATGGCCGTGTTGTGAATGTGATTTTTGTATTTTATTGTTTACTTGGCATTTTTTATTGCTTTACGTTTATTATTTGTACGTCACCACCCTAGAGGCGGGCATCGGGCAAGCGACCAATTCATAAACCTAGATTCCTATTGGAAATGACATAAGTATGTGGCGCGCGTAACGGATTACCCGTTTCCTACATTCCTATGCCTTTTATGTATCGAAGTCCGTTCCGTATGTGATGTTGTTGCAAATTGGCGCCGGGTAGCCAAAATGCCGTTCAAGCTGAAGCTGAAGAAGACGCGGCAGTACAATGTAGCGTCCAAAAGTTTGTTTGTGATCAGTGTTGAGTTGCTTGATGGCGGTGTCGCGGATTGTACACTATCAGTGGACAGTTCCGGGCTGGAGTGCCTGGACAATGTGTGTCAGAGACAGGCGATCAACCAGCCGCAGTTCTTCGGCCTGCGGTACTTGAACCGCAACTGTCAGCCACGCTGGGTGCAGCTCGAGCGGCCGTTGAAGCGCCAACTCGACAAATATGCGTCAGCGCACCAGTTGTACCTTCGAGTGATGTACTACGTCATCTCTGGAACTAGTCTGATCACGGATGAGGTGACCCGTTATCACTATTTCCTGCAACTGAAGAATGACTTGATTGAGGGCCGAATATCTTGTGATTGTCAGCAAGCTGTAGTCTTAGCATCATACAGTCGTCAAGCAGAGTATGGGAATCATGACCGGGAGAGGCATACTGTGGAGTATTTAAAGAATCTGTTGACATTTCCTAAGCAGATCCATGATGGCAATCAGATCATAGATGTGAGCAACCGAGCAGAGTCAGGATGGCTGGAAAGACTCACCAGTGCGGTGATTCAACACCATATGGCATTGCACAATATGTCCCAGGTAACAAACATTATATTTATATTATTATTAATTCATACTTGCCTTTCATTTAAATTTGTAGTCTACTTAAAAATACTTGCTTCAATTAATTAAGGTCCCAAAATCTAAATCTCAACTCCAGAGATGTCAAATTTAAACTCAGTTTCATCTGAAAAGAGTTTGTTTTCCATATTTCATTATTTTTTTGTTGGTATAAAAAGTAGGGATACAAGTCCCTAATTTCTTTTTTAAAAATTAGTGACTTGTAATTATAAACAAATATACAAGGACAAATCACACAGATTGAGTCAGCCCCACGGTAAGTTGTCAACTAATCTGTGTTAGAATGTAAGCAGAAGTGTATAATGGGCTCAATGTTATCAATAATTGAATTGTCCATATTCATGCGTTTGTTGATGTGACGCGTCATGCAACAAGTTGTAAAATTAGCGATGCATAGTAAAACTGCAAGTCAATGGTAATGCAACATCACTTATACATTCCTCATGCTTATCACAGTATGAACGGAAATTATTCAGCTGTGCCAATTTGTCTTTCCAATTAATTCATGTGTTTAAGGCACAATTTTTTTATTTGTTCCTGTGTGATAAAAGATATTGACAAATATTTATTTTATCTTTAGATAGTATAAAATGAAGTCACTTTTGCTGTCTGTTCACTTAAATCTTTCAAACTATTCAATAGATTGACGTCTCAACCACCAAGCAGTCCCATGTCGATAGTGTGATACAGGAGGAAGATTTATATGTATAATTTACTGCCCTATCAGTATCTCCATTGCACCCGTGGTTGTTAGTATTTCTACATTAGTTTAATTATGTTGCAGTCACATGTTTAAAATAATGTAAACATACAAGTGTTTGTTTAACTTGCAATGTATCAAGTATTTTGTTGGTATTAAATCTCACTTGAATTTTCCTCAAGTGATTGAGTTATTTGCATACTTGTGTAAGTTCAATGACATTGCAATTAGACATTGAGCTAATCTGGTTATGGAGAAGTCCTCAACATTGAACAGCCCACTCACAAAATATGTCAGCATATTTTGGTCACAATAGAAAATAAAATAAAATCTTTAAAAAACAATAGTATTACTAACAAATCAGAACAGATACAGAATGTATATATTAAAGACATTTAAATTATCTCAACTTCATAATTCTTCATAGGCACTTTAGAGAAAATATTTAACACATTTTTAAAAGATGAATGATGGTAAACTAAAAGTTTAACTAAATTGATAATATAATTATAAGTAACTACTTACTTATAATTTAGTTATTATTATTTACAAGTAAGTAACATGGGAGTGTGGTATGCGCCTTATCTTCAATTTAATCATTACTGCTATGTCACAGATAACAGCATTTTTCTTGTGTGTAATTGCTTCATTCTGATAATAATGTAAATACGAGGGCTGTCATTTCAGTTATGTCCTTTGAAATAATAATTTTTCAAAGAATTCACTTTGATAGTTGATACACTTTTCCACTTGTACAAACCAGTTTTGGAAACACTTATTCCTACTTCAAAGTTGGGAGCTAAAATAGCTGATTTGTATAAGTCACTTTTTCAGGTGTGCAGGAATATTGACCATGAAGATTATAATATTTGCGACGGTGTAAAAATCATAAGGCCCCAGTGGGCTGTCCAGAATTTTGATTCGTATTCAGAAACACAATTTTTAGTTAAGATGTGTATGAGCTAGGGTTGTTATGATGCAGTACCATAGGTTCAGTTATTAACGTAAAAGTATCACGTTCCGTGTGCAAGCGATAGATTGGCACGATCCACCTTAGCGTTCGGCTTGTGACGCATCTATCTCTCTTCCATCGCTAACACGTAAAATTATCGTCCATAAACAACTTTGCAGACAACCATTATTTTTAATCAAGAAGTCACCAATAACTTGTGGCAACAAAACTGTGGTATACCAGTTAGTGTTAACTGTCTTATGATCTTCCCACACAACTTGTCCAGTCTTAGCCATAAATGAGGCGAGCTTTTTCTTTAAAGCACTGTATTTCAGTCATAATGTTTCTGAACAAACACATTGTTCCAAAAAAACACAATAATTATTTGAAAATATTAAATACAATATGGTCAAATATAACTCAGCCCTAGCAAAAATATCATTGTCATACATCATACAATATCATTATTTTTAAATTATCAGGCTCAAGCAGAAGAAGGCTTCATCACCACCTGCCAGCAACTGCCCGGGTACGGCCAAGAAACATTCAGTGCCCGGGATCAAAGAACCCAAAAAGAAGTCACCCTGGCCATTTCCATCACTGGTATCAAAGTCATAACAGACAGCGCCGAGACGACCAGATACTACAGGTGACTTACCATTTATAGATTACCAACCAGGGGCGTAGCTATCGCCGTATCCTTCCTAATCCTAACTAATATTATAAATGCGAAAATGTGTTTATTTGTTTTTTTTTGTTTGTTACGCTTTCACGTTGTAACTACTGAACCGATCATCATGAAATTTTGCATACACGTTATCTGGGGTATGGAGAAGGACATAGGGTACATTTTATCCCGGGAAAAAGTTCCCGAGGGATCGACATTGACGCGGGCGGAGCCGCGGGCGAAAGCTAGTTAATGATATAGGACCCGGGGGTTACAGGGCTGTAACCCGGGCCTTGTATTGTAATGCCCTGTATTGTTTACTAACATATGCTGCTGGACAAAGGTCTTTCGATTCCTTTATTAACATCCATATTTTGCGCTTCTATCGACAATTTCTTTTTAATACTTGTCAATTCGCTTCCTAGACCTACCTCACTACCACAGTGAATTAAGACTTTTTCAATATTTTTATCTTCTGTAGCAAAATTGAAGCGCCCCAGACAAATGTCGATATAGGGCCCCACTAGAGCAAGCTATGCCACTGTTACCAGCATTAACATTTAAAGCCCAATCGCACTTTACTTAGTTCAGTCACTGTCGTAAGGAACACCGCAGTACCTTAGATATAAATGGAGATATCTTGCTTAGTATCTAACGTATAATATATTAAATTAATTCATTACATTTTAACGTCTAAATCGACGTTTGAGTAGAAGCCTTACCGCTTTTATGCTTCGTTTGGTGAGTGAGAGAGCCGGAGGACAATCCTTCCTCCATTTCCCCTCCCCATGTCCATCCCCCAACTCCTTGAAAGGCGAGCAACGCCTGTTACACCCTGGTGTTGCAGTTGTCCAGCGCTGATCGCCACCACTACCTCCGGCACTTGCTTGCCGTCCTATATCATAATCTATATCTCTTTTCGTGTCTAACGTACTGTGGCGTCCCATCTCGCCCACATCTTTATCACTGAAGGTGGAGTTTGAAGTTGAAGGACAGCGATTGGTGCCAATGACACGTAACTCTGTCGCCGGTCGCTATTGTCACATGTGGACTATCACGAATCACTGATTGATTTTTTCTGAATGTTCACATGAAAATACTTTTTTTAACTTGACTAATTAATTATAGGCATAACGATTTACTTTGCACGAATTTTCAATGCATGGCGGCAAAATTTTGTACTTGCAACTATTAGCAAGAATATAGGTTTAAAGAAATCCGGGGAAGATTTTCGCATCTTCGAGAACCATTCGAATTGAGAATCATAATTTCAGCCGTAAGACCACTGCTGTGCAACCCACAAAGGAAGCATTTTAAGCTGGGGTATGATAGAAATTTGTTGGATCAGGAAAGGGAACGAAGGTATTAGGATACTACTTACTTGGATAAATGGAGAAAAGCAGCTCGGGGGTCCGGGCGCGCGTACCCGATACCATACCCATAGGGTACATCCTAACTAATATTATAAATGCGTAAGTGAGTTTGTTTGTTTGTGACGCCTCACGCCCTATCTACTGAACCGATCGTCATGAAATTTTGCATACCCGTTATCTGGGTTACGGAAAAGGACATAGTGTACATTTTATCGCGGGAAATAACTGTTCCCGAGGGATCGTCATTGACACGGGCGGAGTCGCGGGTAAAAGCTAGTATATTATATTGGCCTTACCTGCAACCACAAGCAAGAGAATGACACCTCTGACCTTTATGGTGTTTATCTATTGTGTTGCCAGTCACAATCGTCCACAGGGAGATCCAGAGATGACCTACAAAAATCTGTACCATAAAATGTGTTCAACAGGTGGATGGACATAACGAATGTGATAAACCATAAACGGACCTTCAGCATCGAATGTCAGAAGCAAGCGGAGTCCGCTTCCTTTACTCTCTGGAGTCCCGAGGACGGCAAGGACGTCTGGAGGATGTGCGTGCAGCAACATACCTTCTTCATGCAGCATCAGAGCGCGCTGAGCGAGCACCCACATGAAACATCCCAGCACAGGCCCAAGTTCCAAGTAAGTTCCAAGTACTATTATATACTAATCTTTCATATAAAACAAACTGACTTCAATAAAACAACTGGTTTGATTTTGATGACATTCAAAGAAAGCAGACCATTTGAAATAAAAAACATAATTTTTCAATTTAAAATTATATCACTTATAAGTATTTTAACGCGTTTATTTTACAACTAACGTTTCGAAAACTAAATTAAGTGATTTAATTGTAACAATCGCGAAAACATTAGAATCCATAATTTTTCAAATCGGTTCATATATGAGCTTGCTAGACTAAATTATTGTACTCTCCGGGGGACTGGTCTGCCTCAGCATCTTTGAGACTACTCTGTTTTTTGTTATTTATTGTAATAGGACATTCGATAGCTAGCATGACATGACATTGAAAAAACAATAATTTGAAATTGTATATTACATAAAATAAAATAAGAGGGAAGAATGGCGCACTTTAATGTCGGAGGCCAAGATCCACTTCGGGTCGCTGAGCCAGCGAAGTAAGTAAGTATAAAATAAAATGTCATACAAAGCCCTTTATGTGAGTAGGCAACCATTTCTGTTGAAGAGGTTCTTTCTGTATTTCTTATCGGTAGCGGTCGGTTCCGAAACGCTAGTAGTCTGTAGCTTTTCAACAATCATTAACTTTTATTTAAAAAAATAAGTAGGTTTATTAGAATATTTAAAATGTAAATTGATGTGAAAAAGTGCTTGAGAAGTATTTTCTGAATAAAAGTTTGAGTCTTGGGTACATGTCTACAGTCATATCAGTCATGTCGTTAAACAATGCTAGGGGATTCTCATACTGCTATCATGCTCCCCATCTGAGCGATTCTTCCCCGGTTGCATCCTCAGTTGTAACGCAGTTCGGGACCGCGAGATTGGTAATTTGTATTCGGTTTTTGTAAGTGATCATAAGTTTCATAATGGTAAGTATATGTTTCATCCGAAAGACGGAAATGAACCCAAGTCTGCTAAACCTGACTGACCAACAAGTTGGAGTGGAGGTCACTTATAGTTGCTACAATTAAACTTATTTATTTATTATAATTAACATCATAACACCATAACAGTTTTACACCAAAGCGATGCTATATGAATGTAACTCCAAACATCCCAATGGCCATAACTAAGCGCCATACATCCCAATGGCCCATAAGTTCTTAATGCAAATATCGTCCATTTTGACCATTAACTTAAAAACATGTTATGTTATTATCGAACCTGCTCACAAAATCAAAAAGATAATTGATCGAAAAATACGACCTGTAAGAAGAACAGGACAGCCGGACATACGAAAATAATGTTTGTCCAAGCTGAGACTTAATTCTTTGATCCTGTGTTAATGAAAGAAATATTTATTGCATCTGGTTGTGATAGCAATGCAACGCTATACTGTTATCCACCAAAGTGTATAAGTCCATAGTTTGTTACAGCTGACTAAGCGTAATTACAGAGATATTATCACATTGCAGCGAGCGAAGTCTGTACATAAATGCGAATGAATGAAGTAGATAGAGATGTTAAGGAATGCTTTCCCCGCAGCCATTTTTTCGACAATTGCTGTAGTCTATATATTTTTATTTAATTTTTGGTCTATTATGTGCAATTACTGATTAAATGCTTCCCTTACAGTCCGCCATAACTCTCTGTCCTTGGCGATAGTTTTCCATTTTTTATCGTATGCCGTCAATTCGTCTGCCCGTCTTGTTCTTGGGTCCTCGTTCCCGAGGTCATTTTTACTAATTAAAAATTTACTTATAAGAATTCTAATAGGTTGGTCATCTTATTGTTTTCTTTTTTTAAATAATATGAAATTTATCTAACGCCAGAAATCAAAGTGAATTTATGAATTCAAAAATCTTTGTAATTTAAACAATTAATTAGAGTTCTATTCTATACTTGAACGAAGTGAAAATATATGCCGTCACTTCTTTACGTCGGAAACAGGCATTCTGAGGGATGCTCAAAAATCTAAACGAGGGAATCTTTGGTAAAAGTCTGCTGACAAACTTGTCCAAACTTTCGCTCGTATGACGTCAGTTTCTCTATAATTTGATAAATAATTAATGTATACTAGTGGTGGTGTTTATCAGTCGCCGGGCGGTCGCGTGCGGCGCGCCGTATAATTTTATATTTTTTACCATGAATTAGCGGAGCGCGGGAGAGCGTTCGTGCTTGACGCTGATATTGTGTTTCGGTCTGTTGTTTGTTCGCGGATTTTGTGTGAAAGGTTTGTTGAATAACATTTATGTAATTACCATTTACCATCGTCCGTACTGCCCCATACACTTCAGCTTCTACTTTACACAACAGATTTTACAAAATCTCCTTAATTTGGTTTCTTAATTTCTTGTTTCACACGTTAGTCTTTCTGTGTGAAGCTCCCAAACAAGATTTATGTGTCGCCCTCTTTATTTGAAACTACATTAAGCGGGCGAGGTTTTTGGCTATAGTTGGTGGAAATGGGATTACCCAGAGCAGCCAGGTTCGGCTACTAGTTTGATAAGACTGCTCGAACATCAATCATGGGCTTAAAATTGGAGTAGTTTACGAAAATAGTAGATTGTTGCACCAAGCAGAAAGTAATTTATTATTGCACCGAGTGCTTATTTGAAGCCCGAGCGATAGCGAGGGCTTTAAAAAGCACGAGTGCAATAATAAATTACTTAATGCGAGGTGTTTAATCTCCTTTTTTTTCAACTACTCCAAGAAACGTAGGTATGTAAAAATAAAACTGAAGATAAATTACAATCAGTGAAATTTTTTTGTTTACATTGCCGTCTTTTTTTTCTTTCTGGACAGTATTTTTTTAGCCCAGGCAATGTCAATTCACAGGCTACTCCATACGGCCGTAGGGTTGGCTAACCTTTTTTGAGACAAGTGGCACTTATAGTCACGCGATTAAAAAAAAACTAAACAGTGCAGTAAAGGATTTCCATAATTTTTTTCTGCTCTAGAGCAGTAAAGTTCCGCTTTGAGCTGGATATGTGATGCAGTTATGATAGAATTGCAGCATAGTTGGAAGAAAATGATATTTATTATATGATTTTAAGCTTTCGCGGTCAAATTCACTATTATTGTCACACCGCCATTGAATTTTAGTTTCGTCTTATATTTCTATTTCGGCAAGACCAGGTCATGTCGGGGGTGGAATGAGATAATTATAGACCGTCGTCCCATCGTGATTTTCTGATTTATAAGATAGTGTTTCAGGACTATAATATATGGATGGGTAAGTACCCATCGATAAACGGTGAATTTTTGATCGTTCTGGACCCTTAAAGGGATGATTTAGCCCGTTGATATAAACAACTTTTCATATGGGACCAATGCTGAGAACTTAAAAAATTTTTTGACGGTTCCATACTAATTGACGGCCGAAATTTTTTGTATGGACTTGCCCATTTTATTTTTTGTTCCCAGCAGGGGTTGGAATACCGGTAAAAATCCATTACCGGTACCTCTATGAAACGACAGTACCGGTAATTGGTTTGGTACCGGTACATTTGGTAACGGTAAAAATCAAGTACCGGTACCTCTATAATACAACGGTACCGGTAATTGGATTGGTACCGGTACCTCAATAAAACGACGGTACCGGTAATTGAAAGAAGTACCTGTACCAAATACCGGTAAACAGTACCGGTACTTAGTACCGGTACTCGTATTGGGAATTATCATTTCGTTAATGTGTGTCGTTGCCGTGTTGTGCATGTGCGGCGTGAGGCGGGGGCCCACAATAGGGCGGCACTTTTACAGTCGAGCGAGTACCATGCGGTAGGCGGCAACAATGCGTAGGTACCGGTAAAATTAACGCAATTTTAATACCGTTATAATTTGACAGAATAGAGGTACCGGTACTTACCGGTACTTATAATGTGAATTTGGTACCGGTAACAAGTAGCGGTAAAATTACCGTTAACTGTTAACAATATTATTACCGTTAAATACTAGATTACCAGTACCTCATATTACCGTTAAAATTTTAACAAAATAGTAATACCGGTACTTATAATAGGAATTTGGTACCGGTAACAAGCCCTGGTTCCCAGCATTGGTCCCATAGGAAAAGTTGTTTATATCAACGGGCTGAATCATCCCTTTAAGGGTCCAGAACGATCAAAAATTCACCGTGTATATTATAGTCATATATGGTAAACTATGAAGTCATAGTAACCATAAAGATTCAATTTCTTACATCCGGTTAGGAAGCGTGTAGGAGTTATGGTATGGAAGTTCGAAAAGTAAAAAAAATTGTTAAATGAAAATTGTAGGGGTTATTGCGTTTAAATTCTTTATAAGTACGATCGGCAGTATTGTTCAGAGCAGTTGCTACCGATTTCTGTCACGGTTTTTCGTTCTATAGCCTATGTTCCTCAGGGTTAACGTAGGATGCTAACGGTGAAAGAATCAAATTGGTCCAGTCGTTTCGGAGCCTATTCAGTGCAAACAAACAATCAAATCTTTTTTCTTTATAATATTAAAGTGTAGAAGAATTTGTTTGTTTTTCGTGTGTGTAAGGGGCCAACACTGGTGTCAGATTTTTAAGTATGCCTGAAGGCATCTGACATAGCTGATCTGACTGCTATCAATTATAACAGCCGGGACCAAAGCAGGAGCTCGAGCTTTTTTGCCACTTGCGGTCACCCATCGCAATAGGGACTGCGGCTAGGGTGGCTTAACATGCGTAAGCGATTTTAACGCTCACGACCACTGAGCCATACGGCTCCAGTGTAGATGACTATATAATAACCACAGTTCTAATGATGCGTGTTCGCGACCAACACGAAATGCAACAGTATGGAAATAAGGGGCGGAACACTTGTTTGTTATAACGCGATCAGCGACAGCAAACAGCTAGAGTATTTATTTTTTTATTGTATATAGTGAAGGAGGAAATGGTCTGATGGATTATGACTCGTCAAGTGTCTTAGTTATGGACAACAGTATATTTTGGTATAATTTACATCTTTGTTTTGTTCGTTTTTATGTGTGTAAGTGACAAACACTGGTGTCAGATTTTTCAAGCTGCCTAAAGGCATCTGACATAGCTTAACGACTGCTATATTGATAGCAATCGTTATGTCAGATTACGTTAACTCCCGGCTGTCATCATTAGATGGCAGCCGTGACAAACGGCTTAACGTGCCTTCCGAAGCACGGAAGAGCTCGAGAATTTGTACCACTTGCAGTCACCCATCACAGTGGGGACTGCGCCCAGGGTTGCTTAAATTACGTAAGCGCTATTATTGCTCACGACCACTGGGCCATCGGGATCCTCATATTTATTATAATTTACTCCTATATTTATATATAGGAGGATAACCTTCTCGACATTCCCTTGAAGGGGTTATTCAACCCGTCAATACGAACAACTTTACCTATGGGACCAAAGATGGGACCTCAAAACATATTTGACAGCCGGGAAGAACTGGAATCCCGTGAGTCGAGAAGAACGGTGGCCCCGGGCTCACAGGGCCGTCTGGAGCTACTATCGCTTGTACATATATTTTTTTTGATGATGTTATGTCCCACTGCTGGGCAAAGGCCTCCCCCTTGTTTTTCCATTTGTTTCTATCCATCGCAACTTCCGCCCATCCATTCATAAACTTGTCGAGATCATCTCTCCATCTTCTTCTTGGTCTGCCTCTACCTCGGCGACACTCCGGAACCCAAAAGGTAGCCAACTTAGCCCACCTTTCAACCGATCACGACAAACGTGTCCCGCCCAGTGCCACTTAAGTCAAATTTTTACACCTTCATATTTGACCTGAGTTAAGGAGCGCAGTTCGGAGTTTCTCACCTTATTTATAAGACGTAAGCCTAGCATGCTATGTCACATACATACAAATCACGTCTTTATCCTTTGCGTGGTAGACAGAGCCTAGGTCTATGAGACCTAACTCAAAGTCACGTTTAGCGTGTTGGTGTGCCTTTATGTGGCGTTTGGTGTGGTTTACTCGACATCCTCATAAACACATCAATAAACACTTCGTAACATTACTTTTTTGGTGTCTGTCAGCAAGAACACGGTTTGTCAGATAGCCGGGAAGAGCTAGAATCCAGGGAGTCCCGGGAGCCCCCGGGCTCCGTCGCGGGCTCGTCGGCGCGGCTGGAACCCCTGTCGCCGGCGCACAGGGCTCACTCGACGTCCTGCCTGGAACTAGCGGAGCAGCGGCCACAAGTTGTGCACAGGAATCGGTAAGATAATCCTAACTAATATTTTAACTATCCTAACTAATATTATAAGTGCGAAAGTGAGTTTGTTTGTTACGCTTTCACGTTGTAACTACTGAACCGATCATCATGAAATTTTGCATACGCGTTATCTGTGGTACGGAGAAGGACATAGGGTACATTTTATCCCGGGAAAAGTACTGTTCCCGAAGGATCGAAGCGGGCGGAGCCGCGGGCGAAAACTAGTCTGAAATAAAGCAAAATCAACATGTCACAGTATGAATACTAGTACTTACGTACCAAAGTCGCACTCTGAGAAGGTATTCAAAGATAATTTTAAATGATGTCTATATGTTGAAACGAACAAAAAACATAACTCCCAATATATGTCTCATATGTGGTGGAGGTATTTATACTGTGTCCGAGGTATCCCTTATTTAATCTTACAGACATATATAATATCAGGTCTTTATCCCTTGCGGAGTAGACAAAGCCTAAGGCCGCAAGACCGAAAGGCCACGTTTAGCGTGTGGTGGGCGTAAATACTTAATCTTACGGGCTATAGTAAGTACCAAAATCCCGTGTTGGGCTCTAGTATTCAAAACAGATGAATTATCACATTATCAGTTAACCTTAAGATTTGCAATAGCATCGAATTAGTAAAAATAAAAACTAGTCGTGCCATAATGTTTTAATCAGATTCGTGTAGAAAGTGAAATGACATTAATATTTATATCACCATGGCGAGCGAAGATAACTGGTTTTATTTATCTAATGTGTCTCGTCTCGATAAATAGTGTATGCGCAGATCTGGTTTCTTTTGCACTTTTTTATTACAAAATACAAAAATGATTTATTTGCCAAAAACAGTTTCAACAACCTTGTTTACAATGACTCCCGCACTAGGCACAGGCCTGTATCGCGGGTAGCCGAAGTAGATTACCTAAAAGTAAAGTTTACAAATTAGAAAGAGTGGCGGGGAAGATCTAATATTTATTATATATGTAGGATGAAAGGAGTTTGGTATGAATGGAACGAATTTTAAAAGACAAGGGTGGAAGAGGTGATGTATGTGAGTGAAAGAGATAGAAAGTGACGCGCGCCATTTTTGAATTTAGTATGGGAGAAGAAAAAAACAAAACAGAGAGAGCTACGACGATTTTAAAAGACGATGACGAAAAGATTTATATTAGTATTAGTGTACTAGTATTTCCTGGGTTTTTTTAAAACACCTTTTGAAGTTATTCAAATGAAATTCAGCATGAAAGTTCTTTACTAAAAGCCATGAAACATGAGTAAAATATATTTTTCAAAATTCATCCCTTAGTGGGTTTAACGGGTGTGCAAAGTTAGAATGAACTTTGCTGTTTTTGAAGTAATTCGAATGAAATTGAGCATGAAGGTACTTTATTAAAAGGCATGAAACAGGAGTAAAATATTTTTCTCAAATATCATCCCTTAAGGGGTTAAAACGGGGATGCAAATATAGTATGAAACTTTCTGTTTATGAAGTTATTCGATTGAAATTCAATATTAAGGTGTTTCACAGAGTCATGAACCAAATCCATACTAATATTATAAATGCGAAAGTAACTCTGTATGTCTGTCTGTCTTCTTTTCACGCTTCAACCATTGAACCAATTTAGATGAAATTTGGTATGGAGGTAAAAAATTGAGGCCCGGAAAAGCACATAGGGTACCTTTCAT
Organism: Elegia similella; assembly: GCA_947532085.1. Taxonomy (NCBI): domain Eukaryota; kingdom Metazoa; phylum Arthropoda; class Insecta; order Lepidoptera; family Pyralidae; genus Elegia; species Elegia similella. The sequence goes on from OX383936.1 coordinate 1,268,990, forward strand.
TCACTAACGCGGGCGGAGCGGCGAGCAAAAGGCAAACCTGACTTATATATCAACGCACAGCCGAAACTACTGTGCCTAGAAAATTGAGGTACAGGAGTTTTTGTATGATGTGAAATAAGAAAGTATTTTTAGAAATTCAACCACTAAGAGGGTGAAATAGGGGGGTGAAGTTTATATGGAATTTTTACATTTCTGGACTTAGAAATATGAAAGTAGGTATATAAGTTCTCGATTAAAATTAAAAGAGATCTGTGTAGGTGAACAAGACAAAATTCCGCCATTAAGGGGTAAAACAGGGGGGTAAAATTTGTATGGAATTTTTCTCATTTCTAGACTTAGATGTATAAAAGAAAAAGTATGTAAGTTTTCGATTACAATTAAAAAGATCTGTGTAGGCGAAATGTACATAATTCCCCCCTGAAGGGGTAAAATAGGGGTGTAAAGTTTGTATGGAATTTGATTCATTTCTAGACTTAGAAGTATAAAAACCGGCCAAGTGCGAGTCGGACTCGCACACCAAGGGTTCCGTACCATTATCTACCGAGATAAACGAGCCCACATAAGACGGTGGTAACTGAAGAAAGTTTTATAAAGTCTTACTTCACAAGAGAAATTAAAAAAAATATTATCCATTTGAGTACCACCACGAGTAGAGGCAAGCGCTGGTAACAAGATTTCGTAGGTATATTACCTACTTTGATTCCCAAGCGCAATAGGTGCCAAGCGGCCTCCTATCGTTCCGCCAAGCAAGTACATTTATAAGTTGGTCGATTATAACTCTTTAATTTATAAACTCTACTTAGCTTTGATAGTTTTCCTTGAAACTTCGTTATATATACTACTACCGTAAATTTTTTCATGTGTTCATATACAACCATTTAGTAGATAGAGGGGGGGGGGACACTGGATTCTAACAAAAATTTGGAATATAAAACCAAATAGTTCCGAAACGGATAAGTAAATCGAAAAATGATGTTTACAAGCCCACAATATTTTAAAAAGACCCATTAAACAACTACACAGAGGTTGGAATAGCCGCGAAAAAAAAATTACTACCCTTTTTACTTGAACGGGAGCTAGGCAAAAAAAATTTTTTTTTAAGATTTTATTTTACTGTTTTTTCGGCATGATTAAATACACCGTGTAAATAGATCCTCGACATTCCCTTAACGGGGTGACTCAGCCCACCAATATGAACAATTTTTCCTATTGGAACAATGCTGGGAACTCAAAAAAAAATTCGACCTTCCCATACAAACGGGCCATGGCCGGGGGCGGCGGAACACTTTTGTATGGAAATGACGAAATTTTTTTTGAGATCCCAGCATTGGTCCCATAGGAAAAGTTGTTCATATTGATGGGCTGAGTCACCCCTTTAAGTAAATGTCGAGGATACGTTAACACGCTGTATACATATCCATATCAAAATATAGTCTCTGAGTAAAACCGCGGACGAACAGACGGACACACATGGCGAAACTATAAGGATTCCTTGTTCGGAACCCTAAAAAAGGGTAATAAGTTAACGATTACAATTAAAAAATATCTGTGTAGGTGAACTCTGTCTTTCTGTCGTCTTTTCACGCTTCAACCATTGAACAGATATATACTCTTATATATATATACTCTTAATAAATTAAGAAATAAACTGGCGACCTAGGTCTATGTTCGACCTATGCCAGAGCATACCATCGACCATCTACGGCAGACCATCTGAGCTACCGCACAATTCAATCTCGGCGCCGAAATTCTCCACCATATCCCATTTCCCCTTATACGTATTAAGGCTTACGTCACCTACACAACTACCCGACTTTTACAAGTGAGGTATTTGATTCAACTCATTTTACAATGTATTTGAAATCAACTAATGAAATATAGCTTCCTACATATTAGTTGATTAAACACTTATAAAAACACTGAACAGCATATTTTCAAACGTATTCAGTTGAAATAGTCAACAAACAGAGTGGTTTGATATCATTTGAATGACTATGTTTAACATGTGTTTAAAACAACGTTAATTGGATTTTGTCTTTTCACTTCCTGCTGCTTTTAGTTTAGATGCCTGTAATTAAACACTGATCCAATTTAGTTTAGAAGGCATTTACAATAAAAAGAACAATGCATCAAATACATATTCATATCGCATAATCGTATATTATAGATTATACAAAATTAACAGTATATTACAAGCTTTTATTTAGTTCCACCTGTCCCGGTGTTTGTCTGTAATGAAATCTTGCGAGTTAAATCTGATCCAATTCTGCTGATATTTTGCATGCATGTGTAAATCGGATAACAATCCAATATTATAGAATCGTTGCGCTAGTCTGAATATGGAGTAGGAAGGTGCCATAAGAACTCTTAAACTAAACATGGTATACCAAAATTGTTTGGGCTCATTTGATTTGTCTTAAAAAAAAACTTTCATTTTTTTTACTTTTAATTTTTTTTAAATTAATATACATAATTATGAGATTTTGAAAAGTTTTTTACTTTTAATCAAATCTATAGCAAATCTGAGAAATCATGTAAATAGGCGATGCGGCTAGCAACCCATCACTATTTTGATTCCGTATTTCATCTTTAAGATTCATTGATTCAAAGATTTATTCAGAAAATAGGCCTTTCCAGGCACTTTTTCACGTCAATTCACATTTTAAATAATACTTATACTATATATTCTAATTATTAATCATTGTAAGCCCATCAATATGCTAAACGTTGCTTATGACCTTAGGCTCTGTCTACCCCGTAAGGGATAAAGACGTGATACTATGTATGTATGTTTTATTTCTAATGTATTTCTTCCAGAGCCTTGCTGCCGTCGTACCGGCCCGCGCCCGACTACGAGACCGCCATCCAACAGAAGTACCAGCAGCAGCGCGCCGAAGCACAACTCCGCTACCAGGCCCACCCCCTCAAACCCCTCGCGTACGGCTCGCACCCCGACATCCACCGCGTCCACTACCCCGACGTCACGCGACACACCCTCTCCGTCAACCAAGTAGCTGACGACTACCCTTACGGTCTAAAACTTTTAGGTCCCAACTACCCTTTCGCGGTCAACCCTAACGTCCAAACTGAGCGTAACCCTCAGTTACACTACGTCAATGTCTACAAACCACCCCCTCCATACCCGTCCAACGGCCTGGCGTCGAACTCCACACCAGACTTAGCTGTAGCGAGCCAAGCGCTCAATTACCATAGAGGTTACATCAACTCCCATGTCTCTGGATCTAGTCCTGATTTGGTCTCAACTAGAACTGCTTTAAATAGACAATATTTAGGCTACATCAACTCTGGTAGTCATAACGTAGTGAACTACGGTCGACCGAACATCCTACCAGCCACTCATGGCACTTACAACAACCTCGCATCAGTTTTAGACCCCAATCCCCACATCATTATGGACCCCCACCACATATCCGATAATATCCAAAAAGTTTACGATGAACGAGGGAATATTATGTACTCCATGCCGATGCATAGAGTTCCATATCAAAGGCACATAGTCATGCCACAACAGCAAATTAAACTGAACGATACTCAAGAACCGATATACGAAAACGTCCCATTGCCATGGCAGAATGATCATGGGAAAATCACTATGAGGGATCGGGCTCAAAGTTTAACGACTACAGACGAAATCGCGAGACTGAATGAACGAAACAGCAGTCATCCTACGATAAATAACTACGGGAACTTAAATAAACCGAATTTGCCATATCCTCAAGTGTCAATCAATATTGACACGCCTGATAGTCACTACGTCAATGCTCAGGTCATCAAGGGTGTTAGGGAATCCAGTGTACCTAAAGACTTGAACATGAACAGGCCTGAAGAATTCGAAAACATCACACTAGCCGTCGACAGGCTGTCGTTACAACACGATGACAAGGATGATGAAACCCCGTACCAAAGTCTGTCGACGCACCGGGTGTCGAATAATAACACTATAACGAAAACGGCGGATAACGTGACGTCTATCAACGTCAGTGATGTTAGTGACTTGACGCATTCAGAAGGTAGGTTGTTTTGGTGTTTTTGTTATTATTCAGGCTGTCGAGAGATTCGTTTTTGAAAAAAAGAAGAATCTATAAAACCTACTTTATTGTGTCAAAAAAAATATTTCAGGTAACAGTAATGACCCATAGTAACATATTAAATGATAGTCGCTCGAAAATTAAAATTACATCAAAATAATAAATGTTACTCAATACATATTAAAATTAATAAAATGTCAATTAAATATAATTTGCAAACCAATCTCAAGTAATGTATGTCAAATAAAAATAATTATAACATTCTTTTAAATGGGGAACAGGGTACGTGCCTATCACAACAGTGATGTACATAGGTGCAATCCAATCTGCCAGCGATCATAGTCAACACCAAAAATAAACAAAACTGATTAGAACTCAGTACTTAATCATCAGATAGAACAACTGTTTTAGGAATACGATGATGAGTGAATATAAAATTAATGTGACTAAACTCACCGAAATCGTATTAATCTAAAATCATAGTTTGCGCCTGGGCAGTAAAACAATTTCGGATGACGTGCCATCACGTCGCCCAACTTAAACATTTGGCAGGCCATAGCGGCAACACGTTTTATTATACTAGATGCAATGTATCTAACTTACAATGAACGAATCCATTTTATTTTAGTGCTATCAAATTCGACTGTCAACTCAACATACACCTCAATAGAGCTGGAAAGCGCAAACACCACAAAGAGTAGCACCGTGAGCGCCAAGGAGAAGAAGCGGCGGCGCTGGGGCGTGTTCATGGGGCGCGGGCTCAGCAAGGACGTGAAGAGCGCCACGCTGGGGCGCGCGCGCCCCGAGCCGCGCCCCGCCCACGCCCACCGGTGGTCCACCGGCCTGCCCAAGGCCCAGCCGCTGCCGCCCAGCATCACCAAGGAGACGCTGGTGAGTCACTCTCAGCCAGGCAGGACAAAAATACATTAAAATCATTGAATTAGAAAAACCATGGAAGCGTAACTCTCATAGAAAGAAAGAAAATTTATTTATTTGATAATATCACAAACACGGTGAAACAATGTTACCAATTCTCAGCAATAAACATATTTGTGCCTATATCTAAATGGATTCCTCTCGGCATAATGTTGTGGCCTTCTGACCACAACGCTGGTCTTCCGAGGACACCAATTAAACAAAATAAAATTTTATATTGAATTAGGATATAAACGTAACATACATAAAATTAAAACAAGCAATCTAGGGTGGTGCCATACAACTAACGTTTCAATATCACTCCCATTTACGCAAACAAACTTAACTCAAATCACAACGAAAAACTTACGCACTCATAGATGAAGCTAGTTTGCGATTGGCGGCGTCAAGGTTACGGGGCGGTGTCAACATATCTAATGAACGCTATGGTATCAACATAGCGTATGTAGGTAGGCTACAGTATGTCTCACTCGCTATGATAAGTTAATCTAGTGTCACTTTTCCGTCTTTCCTTGCGTTTCCTGCACCACTTTACTACACAAGAAGTATTTTTTTTCTTAATTCGTTAAGATTTCGCCGATGTTCACAAAAACTATCGTTAAATGCTTTTATCGACGCGTCCTTCATTCACGGAGCGCGGGGCAGACTAGTTCGCGAAAAGATATACTTTTTAAGCCCCGCCCGCTTTGATCTACTTTGCGTAGTGTCAGTTTCGGAGCGCAATGCTGCTTCCATAGTTTTTCTAATTCAATGATTAAAATATTTTTAGATGCGTATGAGATATACTTTATTAATCAGTTGTTATTGTTCTGGACGTTTAGACCACAAATAATCCACTGTGTAGTGCGTGTAATATTTTTACTATTGGATGTCATTAGGATAGGAATTCATTTAATAACAGGATATTTACTCAGTATATTCTGACCAGGCCCGTATTATAGGAGGTATAATGATTAATTATTACTCATCACTGTTTTGATTCCGTTTTCTTTAACGCCCGTGGCTTTTAGCTTTTAAAGACCGGGGTTCTGTCTAGAGAAAAAGACGTGATAGTAGTAATATATGTAGATAGCGCAAATCTTAGCTCGTTTTCATTCAAATACGATTCTTTAACTTATAAGTTCTTTAATTAAAAACACGAGTCTCCTTCCAAAAAGATTCTAATGATACCAAACATCATAATCTGTTCAGGCATACAGAACTTGAGGTGGGATAAAGAAACTTACAAACACAATATTATAATTGACACTAATATGAACTTTGAAAAAAATACACTCCTTGTTGAGGTGTCGTGTTGTGTAGAAAATACGACTAATTATTCACTGTAGTAAAAACAAAACGTTTAATGTGTTTTAAGTAGCGATGTGCCGAAAAATTCTGTTCCCAATAGACAAATGAAAAATTTCCGTCTCTCGGAACATTCATGCATACATAATATCACGTCTTTTTCCTTTACGGGATAGACAAAATGTTTATATGTTTATGAGACCTAAAAGCCACTTGTAGCATGTTGGCAGGCGTGGACCTCCAAGCCCGCCAACATGCTAAATGGCCTTTTGTAGAAAACGGAATTAAAATAGTGACCGGTTGCTAGCCGCATCGCCTACTAAAATAATTCCTCAGATTTCCGTCTCTAGGAAATTTGCGGGAAATTTATAATTTTCGAGAATTTCTCAATGTTTCTCGCACATGAGGCGAAGAAATTCTCGGCTAAAATCTCCGAACAGTTTTCGAAAACGGCGCTAGTCTTAACCGAACCTCATTGAATCCTTATTGCTCGTAAAATATGAATGGGTATACCTATTGGGTGCAGAAGTTTGTCCAAGTGAATCAGACGGCATTACCACGACTAATGTGTCATCGTGACATGACACTGGACACGCCGGCCATCTGTTATACCACAATGTTTATCAACAAAGCCTCCGACATGGCGTGTGAATTGTAATGGTTTGTATTTGATGTTGATATTTTTTCATTAAATTGAAATTGAATCCTTGTATATACTTAGAATGATCTGATTTGTATTATCAATATGTATATGACAGCTCCGTGGCGCAGTGGTTATCACGCCAGCCTGCGACACGCAGTGCCCGGGTTCTATCCCCGGCAAGGTCAAGATGGAAAATGATCTTTTTCAGATTGGCCTGTGTCTTGGATGTTTATCTATATATGTATTTGTTATAAAATATAGTATCGTTGAGTTAGTATCCCATAACACAAGTCTCGAACTTACCTTGGGGCTAGCTCAATCTGTGTGATTTGTTCGTATATATTTATTTATGTATAATTTAGTATTACGAGTGAACCTTTTTTAACAAGTATGGCGTGTAGTAACAATGTATGGCGTGGCCGCTTTTTTATAACACTCTAGATTTGGTCGGGTAACCACGCGAACACTTATTCTCACTCACTCATTCTCACTCATTTTTTCAATTATTTCGTTAAATAATAAATCTACAGGTCTGAAATTTATCAGGTATTAAATTGACATGTATATCTAATTATTTATAAAAGATTCAGTGACCACTCGTACAGGAAACTCGGTTAATCGGTCGTTAAATAAATCCGCCGCGCGCCATGGCCGGAACAAATTGAAGATTCATCATAACTTTTTAATTACGTATAGGATACTAATGAAACTTCGGTACCATTTATAGACAGTATTTCACTATATAATAACGTTTCAAGTTCTTCTTTGGAGCGCTTATTGGAAGTGCTAGGACCTATTAAAGCATATTTCTATTTAATAAAAATAACTTCTACACGGTTAATTACTGTGAATTCCTTTATTGTGCTATAAACTATAACTAATTAGCCAGATGTCCTGTGCAAAAATCATCATCATCCGCTTAGTCAATTCCGAGATACAGCAATTGAGCAAACCGTTACTCCAGCAGGATTTCAAATGACTTCGCAACCATAGCAAATATAAATACAATTTAAGTTGTACCATTTATACCAAATTGATATCTAATTATTTAATAACTTTTATTACAAAATTCCCGTTAAACAAAAAAGATCTGGCTACGGTAACGTTACGCTAGCCGGAACTGTTTTTATCAAATAATTAAAAAAATATACGCTTACCAAATTTAAAAATTAGTTTACCATTTACAGAAGCTCTATATCTAATTATCTATTGCACTTCAATGTCGATTTTCGTCAATTTTCAACAAAATCTGGCTGGAGTAACGGACACCAATGAGACCTCTCCAACCCTTCTATTTAATTCTAAATAATCTTCATTTAGTTTCACTGTCCCGATGTTTACCTGTAATCGAATATTGCGGGAAAAATTTTGGTCCACTTCCGTTCGGTTACCGTTACCGTTTGAGCTGAAATCTTGCATGCATGTGTAAATTGGATGACAATACAATATTGTGCAATCGATGCGCTGGTCTGATAATGGAAGGTGACCATAGAATTCTTATACTTAACAAGGTACATTAATCGTGTTTGGGCTCATATAATTTGTCTCGGAAAGCATTTTACAGTGTAGTAGTAGTCGTTTATAATAAAAGCTTGTCAAAAATGTATTTTTTGCAAAAAAGCTTGATTATTATTTGTTTAGTTACCGAAGGTTCGGGCTAAATCCCGTTTATTACGTTTTTAAGCGCTTATAACACATAACAAATAGGATTTAGCCTTCGGCACGTCAACGGGAACAAAAATAAAAAGTAAATTTTAAAAATAAATCTTGTAGAAATGTTAAAGTGTTACATATAACTTACACCTCTAACATATGTTTCGTTATAAAACTATTGACATAAACAGATTGCATACGCCCTGGTGAAGCTATATGTAGTCATAAACGTACAGAAAATAGCACATTCATCATCATAAGGTCTTTTTAGTCTCCACTGCAGGTGCATGACTCTCTCTGGACTACCGGAGCCATCTATATCACATTATTCTTCCCTAATTAGCATCTATTATCGCTGCGTAAAGGTACTTATTTTAACGTGATAACATCTTATAAAGACGAAATCCGGTTGCACGCATGAAAAAGTATCACGTTCCGAGCGCAAGCGAGAGCGCGGAACAAGCGATAGAGAGGCATGATCGGCCGGAGCGTTCGGCTTATGTAGCATCTATCTCTCTTCCACCATTATCACTTAAAATTATCGTTAGTAAACCGATTTTACAGATAACCATTTTTTTCTTCAGTGTCAGCTCCTAGAGCGCAAGATGTCGGACGAGCAGCTGTCCTTCGCGTTCGATCAGATACCCAAAGGAAGGGCAGGGGCCACCGCCGACCAGTTCAGGACGGCGCTCTTACCGCAGCACGCCGCCATCAATGCGCAGTGTCTTGACAGCCTTCCCTATGAAGACAACAGAGTCAGGCTGCACCCTTCGCCTCATAATCCTCATGGCTACATCAACGCGTCACATATCACGGTGAGTGCATTTCTTGCTTTTAAGTTACGCCGATGTGCTTGCGAAAAAATCAAATTTTTGCATGGCTCTAATATATCCGTCCGCTATTGGTTATTTATTGGCTGACGCGTTCGCGCAATGTCTAGAGTTCACTGTGGCGCCGTGTCGTATGAGCATTACGAGCGAGATAGTATGAGTCATGTTGTTTTACGATTTTAAATCTTATGTAGTAGGAATAAGTTTGTTTTTTCAATGATGTTTTCATTCGGTTTGATTTGTGCTATTCTGCGCTGCCAAACAAAGTCAATGCGACTTATAAATGTGGTAAAACTGTAATTTATTTATCTGGCTGGGTCACGCGAGCGCCTGATCTGGGTGGGCTTCTTGTATTTCGGCTATTATATTCCAACCGTAAATTGTTTAATATCTATACTAATAATATTATAAAGATGAAGAGTTTGTTTGTTTGTTTGAATGCGCTAATCTCAGGAACTACTGGTTCAAATTGGAAAAATCTTTTTGTGTTGGATAGTCCATTTATTGAGGAAGGCTTTAGGCTATAAAACATCACGCTGCGACCAATATGAGCGAAGCATGATTAAAAAATGTTTTGAAAACGGAGGAAAAATTAATGATTTATACTAATTAATCATACAGAAATTTCCGCGGACGAAGTCGCGGGTAACAGCTAGTCATATATAAACTTAATCGTTTGGAAGCCCAAGAGGAGATTTTGGGATCTACTCGAACGCGTCAGATTAAAATATAAGGGCCCGTTTACGCCGACTCTGTTTTGTTTATACCATTCAAATATGGTTCTCGAATGGCGACCACGTACCGGCAAGCGAAGCGTCGGACCCCCACCTACCAGGTGGTCGGACTACCTGACCACGGTTGCAGGGAAACGCTGGATGCAGGCCGCTTCCAACCGGTCATTTTGGTTATTTTGGGAGAGGCCTATGTCCAGCAGTGGACTTCTTGCGGCTGATATGATGATGATAATTCAAATATGGAATTTAACTACTATATAAAAATACCAATTTCCATTGTTGCATTGTAAATGCGCGCCGGCCCAGACCGTCCAATGTAAAATATGTGATGATGAAAAATATTGTATGTGTTGCCTGGCCAGCGAGGAGAGTGTAGGCCAAATTCTCTGTCTGCTCTGGCCAAGTATGGCTCCGGTAGTACAGAGAGGGTCATGCTCCTGCAGTGGAGACTAAAAAGACCTGCTGATGATGATGATGATTATATGTGAACTTTTCTCGTTACAGATGACAGTAGGCAGCACGCAGCGGTTCTACGTGGTGGCCAAAGTGGGGGCACCGCCCAATCCTGGCCACACTACTACCCCGCACCCCGGCGCGTGTTCCTGCGGCGGACAGTGCGCACTAGTGTGGGAGTGCGCGTGGCAGGTAACATTGATCACTAGTGGAAAATTGAGAAAACGATTGCCCTTTTGGGCACTCGTATTAAAACAACCATAACTTGTAAATACCTCAGCAGATTTGTCTGTCTCAGGTATCATCTTATTAAATAAAAAAAAATAAGTTATGGTGCAAAAAGTTTCACGCAGGCAGGATTCGAACCGGCTCGAAGAAATGAGTGAAAAAATAGCACCATATCTTATTTCTTTATTTAATAAGAGTATGTCAGAATAGCATGTGAATGTTTTAAACTCTTATAAACATAGGTATGAGGTATCGTTAAAATCGTTATATAATATATTTCTTTATTTTTTTACTAAATGTTGGATTTGGCATTTGTCTCCCATCTCACCTGATGGTAAGTGACGATGAAGACGAGAATGTTACATGCCTAAGTGGTATAGCAAAAAAATAAGTCTTGAGAACGTAAGAAAGTAAACAAAGATAACAGATGTCTTATATACAATGAGCAAGCAACTGCCAACAAAGGCTATTTGATTGAGGTGACCTACTATTTGTCCCAAACAAAAAAAAATTAAAAGTAAACAAACCTTCTCGACACGGTTGTTGGCAAATATTTCTTCAATCACATAATTCTTTCGAACACTAACACTTTAGAACGATGCTTTGTAATGATTTACGCCTTTTTAAATGAATGTCACTAGATTTTACCTATAAACTTTTACTGAAATCGTTATTTTCGATTATGGCGTTTATTACGAGGTTATAATTTGTACTCTTTTTCTGTATAAATGACAATGTCAACCTGACTACATGAACAAATAAATGAAATTATTATGCCAGTGTCATTTCCTCCGAAATAAATATTGGAACTTATTGTAACCGATTTGCCAAAAGGAGTAACGAGTTTCATGAAATATTTACTAACTTGTTATTTTGTAACGTGTTTATTTGTATATTATAGTATAGTATTTTTTCATTGTTTGTTTGTTAATTCGATAGACCAATTTGATGCATATTGATAAAGATATTTGGAGATGGGAATAATTCTAGGTAAAAAAATATTATGTTTTTGATAGTTTTCAACCGACTAAAAAAAGGAAGTTATCAATTCGGTTGTTTTTTTTTTAATGTTTGTTCGTACCTCAGAACTCCGTCATTTATGAAACGATTTTAATAATTCTTTTTTTGTTTGAATGGGGTTGATGTTGAAGTTTCTTGCTAAATATACAAAAAAAATGTGAGAACTTGCGTTACTTTTATGGAAAAATGACTGGCAACACTGACTTTTTTTTTAATTTTCCGCGAAATGTACCTGTCAGTTGCACAGATTGCCTATAAGTTGTCAAAGCATTGTTTACAATTAAATTTTTTTTAAATGGGACGTTGATTAGACAGACATATATTTTTTATTTTCCATTAAAACTGTAGGTATAGATAATAGTACATTATGTTTTCTAATGTAATATTACTAACATAATAATTTAATAAAATCTCAAGCTCTTGTCATCGTGAGCCAATGCTGTGTACATCCGGAACGTTATCGATTTTCGTAGGCGGTAGTTTTGCATAGTTATTATAACACAATAGAAAAATGTCAACTCAGTCTACCTGCGACCATAAAAAAATGTAAAGTTTTCGAAACGTTAAATAATGTAATAAACACGATATAACCGGATTAAGAGATTTAATTTAAATGTAATAGTACATTACCACAGTGGCCGGCAAAACAGGTACTGGCGGACGAAAGTATGGGTTGAGGCGAAGCCGAGGCACCACATCACATAAGTCCGCTGAATGTCTTAATTTGGCCAAGGCTTGTGTAGTATTTTTCTCAAATAATGTGCAAAAACTGAAACAAAGTACCAATTATAACATTTACTTACAAAACCATTCACTGAGCCAAAAAATGTGATGTTTATATTGTTTTTCTGTATGTTCGAACATTTGAAAAGTTATCTCCTTGGTAGCATTATGTCGGGGGAAACCGGTTGTTCCATTATTTAATAACAAAAAGATGACAGATATGAGTTTTCATAGTAATTTTGCTGGCCGCTAAACACAACATGCAGTCCTACAAGAATCTTATGAACGTGGGTATTTTTTTTGCTTCATCTCTCTTACACAACTACTTATAACTATTTGGCATGTTTTTGTGCTTTATTAACTGAATCTTATTTGAGAACGGACAGACAAAACTCGTTATGGCTAATTTGAATTCGTTTAGATCCTTGTAGCACTGTATCATCATTCCAATCGTCAGATGTCCACTGCTGGACAAGGGTATCGTCTTCATACCACGGGAAGATATTGCCATACTCACCACGCTTGGCAGGCGGGTTGGCGAGCGCAGTTTCTTTGGCTTCTTGTGTTTTCGACGCATCTGCCAAAGGAAGCGTTTTTAAGCTGGGGAAGGATAGGAATTTGTTGGATTTGGGAAGGGAATGAGGGTATTGGCCAACTACTCACTCAGATGAATGGAGGCCGGGTGGGCGTACCGAATGCCATACCTGCAACCACCGGACAGGAAGTTAAGGATGACATCCTGACCATCGATATAACAATCCATATGCACTGTCTGTATATGGATTGTCGTACATAGTTTGCAGGCGTGTATTTGGTCAGTACCTACAGCAATGTATTCTGTTCTTCTCTGTCATTAGGTAAGTTTAAGACTGCTGTTAAAAATCAATTACTTAAAAATGCCTACTATTGTATTAATGACTATTTAACAGATAAAACTCCATGGAAGTAATATATTCAATAAATTGTTAATCAATATACATCAGTGATTACTTTATGTAACATAATTCAATTTGTTATAAATATGTGAAAGTGTAGCCCTTCAGGCACGTAGGGAGCAATACTGGACTGAGTTTCTTTCGGCGTATTCTTCTCAGCAGTGGTCGTTTCGAAACGCTAGTAGTTTATCGATTTTGCAAATAATAAAAAATAAAAATATGACGTTCAGAAAGAGATACATGATATCCAAATTTGAATAAAATTCTATTTCATTTCATTTTATTTCAATGTCGATTTATCTCGAATAAGGTTGTTAGAATAATGTTGGGATACTTAAACATAAGTGTGACCACAGGAGTATATCAAGGTAGAACGGGATTTTACTAAAGAAATGCGCGTGTCAGTTTTTGCATAAGCCGCGCCCACAATTTGACGTCATTATTAGCGAAATAGTAATGTGACATGCACCAATGAATTAGAAAAAAAATGGAAGCGTAACTGTCATACAACTAACTATTTAATATCAGTCCCATTTATGCAAACAAACAACTTAAATCACAACGAAAAACTTACACACTCATAGTCGAAGCTAGTTTGCAATTGGCCGCGTCAAGGTCACGGGGCGGTGTCAACATATCTAGTAAACGCTATGGTGTCAACACAGCGGAAGGTACGCTAGCAGCTCGATTTGCTCGCTGTGATAAGTTACTGCAGTGTCACTTTTTCGTCTTTCCTTTGCGTTTCCTGCACCGCTTTACTACACAAGAAGTATTTTTTTTCTTAATTCGTTAAGATTTCGCCGCTGTTTACAAAAATATGTCGGCTAATGCTTTTATCGACGCGTCCTTCCGTCACGGAGAGCGCGGCAGACTAGTTCGCGAAAAAAAATTTACTTTTTAGCGCAATGCTGCTTCCATAGTTTTTCTAATTCGATGCGTTTAACGAATCGTGCAAGATTGAGACACGCGTGTACCGGCCACTCGGGCGTTCTATCTTGATATTCTGTGTGTGTGACCGAGCATGGTGGCAGGTGGGCGCGCGGCTGGTGTCGCTGGTGGGCGGAGCGCGGCCGCACTACGTGCCCAGCGATGAGCGCGTCGCACGCTACGGACAGGTGCGTTCTCTACTTACTGTTTTCTTTCAAGAATTTTCAAGTTATTTTTTGAATGCAAATACTTAGACGACCACTATATTGTTACTTTAATAATTTGTGTACTTAAATTTTCCTATATATATAAATAATATACCTATTGGCTCAAGTATTGCTTGCTTACAAAATATATATTTAATTTAAATTTAGTTTACGAATGCTGTGTATACCTGTAATTGGCATGCATATCAGCCTATATATATTACTAAAATTAGACTAAGAAAATGTTTTATATGTATGCTGTTGGTGTACCTATTTGAATAAATAAATAAAAAAAATAAAAGAAATAGGACGGCAAACGACCACCAGTATAGTAAACGATTATTAATTCATTTTCGAGTAGGTGTCACGGTCGATCGACCATGCACACCCTGGTGTCAGAGTTCTTCGGAACAGCCTCTCGGCCTCTGACGTTGAAAAAGAAAATTAGGTTTCCCATACAAAGTCGCCGATCAGCTGGACGAATTTCTATGAAAGGTTAAATTTATTTTTTAGTTTTTTTTTTTTACCTTTTTTTCTTACGATTCTGATACCCTGATTTCAATATAGCTAGGGGGTTCAAATTCACGCTGTATATCATTTTTAAATTTCATATTATATTGACTAGCTCCGTGGCGCAGCGGTCAACACGCCAGCCTGCGACACGGAGTGACCGGGTTCGATCCCCGGCCAGGTCAAGATGGAAAATGATCTTTTTCAGATTGGCCTGGGTCTTGGATGTTTATCTATATATGTATTTGTTATAAAATATAGTATCGTTGAGATAGTATCCCATAACACAAGTCTCGAACTTACTTTGGGGCTAGCTCAATCTGTGTGATTTGTCCGTATTTATTTATTATTTATTTATATGTATCTGTTTCAAATTCCAACAACAACATCTTGTTCAAGGATTACTAGTGATTTAAAAACACGTAAATTTTGACAATTTGGTGCAGTGCCGTGTTAAATGTTAGTGTGTATATGTGTGGAGGCGTGCCCCACAGTTCGAGGTGTCGTGCGGGCGCTCGTCCTCGGCGGCGTGGGGCAGCTCGGTGCTGGTGGTGCTGCGGCGCGGCGCGGGGCACGACGAGCGCGCGCGCCGCGTGTGGCTCGTGCACTTCCGCAGCTGGCCGCCGCAGCACCACGCGCCCGGAGACGTTGACAGCTTCCTCGGTGAGCGCACTCCATTGTTATCTCATTAATCCGCCCGAACTAATAAGTACTAAGTACTGAAAAGTCGCGTCCGCCGTCTTAGGTTACAATACTGATGGCATTTTCGAGATTAACATCCCACAAAACCTAGAAAACGACACCCATGTAAATTTTTCACGAAGTCGCGTCCGCCATTTTGGATTCCAAAACTGACGGCATTTTCGAGATCTACACCCCTAGAAACCTAGAAAATGACACCCATGTTGAGTTTTAGTTAAAACACATCCGCCATCTTGGATTCCAAAACTGACGGCATTTTCAAGATTAACACCCCACTTCTTCTTCTTCTTCTTCTTCGTCGATCCCTCAATACTGAGGATCGCGACCACATAAAATATAATTCCATTGAGTGCGTTCATAAGCTCCGTGGACCGCACGATGCATTCCACTGTTCACCGCCTTCTTCACAGTGTCGCACCATCTTGTAGGTGCTCTGCCCTGACCCCGTCTGCCTTCCATTAACACCCCACAAAACATAGAAAATGACACCCATGTTGAGTTTTCATTAAAACCGCGTCCGCCATCTTGGATTCCAAAACTGACGGCATTTTCGAGATCTACACCCCAAAAAACATAGAAAATGACACCCATGATGAGTTTTCATTAAAACGCGTCCGCCATTTTAGATTTCAAAACACATAATTTACGAGATCTAAAACCTAGAAAACGACACCCATGTTGATTTTCGTGAAAATCAAACGTGACCACATCGACTAACATTGAAAACTATTCCGTTTCGCCTCGCTCCAGAATTCATATCGGAGTTGAACGCGCTGCGGCTAGCGTGCGAGGCGGAAGCCCTGACGGACAAGCAGCCGCTAGTCTCCAGTAGCGCGCCGCTGGTGTTCGTGTGCTCGCACAGCATCGGCCGCGCCGGCACGGCGCTGGCCGCGCATCTACTTCTACACATCCTGGACAACAACCAGGTGAGAGCTTAGTGTTGGATGTTTATCCTTACTAATATTATAAATGCGAAAGTGAGTTTGTTTGATTGTTTGTTACGCTTTCACGCCTTAACTACTGAACCGATCATCATGAAATTTTGCATACAAGTTCTCTGGAGTACGGAGAAGGACATAGGCTACCTTTTATCCCGGGAAAAAGTACTATTCCCGAGGAATCGACATTGACGCGGGCGGAGCCGCGGGCGAAATCTAGTCTATTATAAGGATTGATAGCCTGAGACACAGGATTTATCCTAGTTCGGGTGTCAATCTGATTATTATCAGCATATTATCGCGTCATTTAAAATATGTACCTTATTGTATGATGATTATGGTGAGCAATTAATTAATTATGAATTATAAAATATAGTATCATTGAGCCTAGTATCCTACGGCACAAGTTCACAACTTACTGTGAGGCTAGCTCAATTTGGGTGATATGTCCCTAAAATAAAAAATAATATCCCAGCAATGTTTCGTACCAATATTATAAGTCGCATGAAGTGCCGAATCAAACCAATTGAAAATATCAGTGAAATTACAAACGAAAATTTGAAATGCAAAAACAACAAGACAGGACTGTCTCACTCGTAATACTCGTAAGGCACGGCGCTACAGCGAACTCCAGACACGGCGCGAACGCATCGGCCAATAGCGGACGGATATGTTCGCGCCATGCAAAAATTTGATTTTTGCGCAGGTACATCGGTGTAACTTTTAAAAGAATTAGTACAGTACGTAGCTGGCGCAAAAAGCGGAAGCCTTGAGAAGCAACCACTACTGTCTAGCAGTATGCTCCTCGCATTTCTATTTACAGCAACAAGCATTGATATATATACAAATTGTATTCCATTTTCGACTTTATCCCATTGACTTAAGAACCGATGTGTTTACATATCAATGCTCGTGACTGTACCATGAGGACAGAAAGCGGCGCCGTGTTGGCGGCATATTTACAGATAGCATCCAGGTAAAAGAAATGACAAATTCTGTAGCAATAAAAAAAAAGAAAAATGTGTAGTGCAAGCTATTTATATCACAGAACACAGAAAGAGTTCAATGCACTTTTTGTACGAGAACCAACGTCGCTGGTTTTCTCCCATTTGTGTTTACATTTGCATATAAACACACTCTCAAAAACACACTAGAAAAAGCCAATCAAGTGTCATTACAATAACGCGATATCGGGCAGAACGAATCATGCACTCACTTGCTCATATGTACACAAATACATTGCAAATGTAGTGCGAAAAACCTTAATTTCGTAGTTAAAGTGAACTTAACTAACGTGAACGTAACTACGGCAATCCTCAATTTTTTCCCTGTTAACCACCTTTTTATGGCAATAAAAAAAACTTACCAGCAATATATATTTTTTAGAATACACCTTAAATTGAAAAGTTTTCTTTCTTAATGATGAAAAGAAATCCTTTGGTTATATACTGAACACTTGTCTTATTGCTTTGCAAGTAATAACAGCACAAGAAGACATTTTTAGATAATTTAGTCGCCGCGTTTTACATTACTTACAGTGTGGGAGTTCACAAATTACCAAATAGTTCATAAATTACTAAATAACGGAATCGGGCGTGTTGGTAGAAGAATGAGCGTTTGAACACAGTTGTCCCCCAACAAGGCCACGATGTCTTTCTGTGTTCTGTGATTTAAATCCACCTTTTGGAGTTGAAATTAAGAGTTGGGTGATACCATAAAGTGCACCCATATTATACCTTATTTTTATACAAACTTCAGTTAAAATAGAAAATGATAATTTCGTTGCCCACCCACTTCTCTGTTATACGAGTACGTATTTCTTCAACGGCTGTGGTAAATCCTGAAGTGGTATCTCCCGCAGGAGCTCGACATCCCCCGCACGATCAGCTTACTGCAGCAGCAGCGCGCCAGTCTAGTGGAGAACGTGCTCCAGTACAAGTTCTTACACCAGGTGCTGCTCACCTACCTCAAACAGTCGCGGCTCATCTAACGCCACGGGGGAAGCAGCACCCGACACGGGACGCCGGCAGGTGGGGAACATCGGTATACACGTCATACCGTTTGCCGTCACGGCATTAAAATAAACAGTGCGGTACATGTTTAACATAATTAAAAACCGCCCAAACGCTAGGTGAAATCGCACAGGGTTCCGTACTAATATATAATATTTACTTATAAAAATGCTCCATAACGTTTTTGTATATCTCCCTCGGGACCTTAATGTTTAATGTAATTTTTATAATTTGTTGTAAAAATGTCAGGTATTAGGTTCAGTAGATACAGCCCTGTGACAGACAAACGGACGGACTGATGGAGACTCAGTAATAGGGTCCCGTATTTATCTTATGGGTGCGAAACCCAAAAAAACGAAATCTATGGCTGCATTTCGAATCTAAATAATATTAAAATCGATATGCTTGCCGTTAGAATAGTATTCGAAAAAACGCCGATACAAAATTATGCGAAACGAATCGGCTTTTTTGTAAAAATATGAGATTTTTATTTAATTAAGAACCCACCAAAATTATTCTGCCAATGGGCGTATCAAATCAGTATACTGTTTTATTACTTTGATCGAAAAATATACTGTAGTTATATAAATACTCACAGCGGCTTAAACATAATGTTTGTTGGAGCTCAAACTAAGTTCAGTCGTCTACCACTGTCAAACCAAAAAATTTTGTAAAATCGGTCATGCGCGAATCGGTTTACCACATGAAGGGTTCCGACCGTATTTAACAATATTTAACGCAAAAAAAATACAAATACGTTGATTGAGAATTCCAATCTACCTATTACCGTTCAAAAGATGCCCTGTGACTGACGGACGGACAGCGGAGGCAGAAAGCTCCGTTCTTAATAATAAGTATAAACAATCTTTGGGTACGGAACTCCAAAGTATTTTTCATATTTCGCTTATGGTACTGAAAAGTTAGTGGCTTAACGATAGTCCGGAGATATGTACATATTCTTGAATTATTCATATTGCTCAATTCTGCGATTAAACTTAGTGTCAAATTAACTTATCGTAACCTATAATATTCTATTTCTGAGTGCCATTCACCTACGTACTTTACTTCCCATTCGTACTAATGTATCAGTATTCTTTGGTGCCATAACACCTGTCACAATTTTACTTGTCTGTTTTAATACTAAAGCCGAGCGAGCCAGGCCGAAACGGATTTGCGATGAAACAAAGGAAATCGAACCTTATAAATAGATCATCATCATCATTTCGTGTAAGTTTCTCGCTCAATCGACCACGCACACCCTGGTGTCAGAGTTCTTCGGAACCGCCTATCGGCCTCTGACGTGGTTCCTTTAACGACTACCAGATGGCAGCCGGGACCACCGGCTTAACGTGCCTTCCGAAGCACGGAATCATCTTTATTACCAGACAATCAGGTGATTCAAGCCTGCAATGTCCTAACCAGACTGGAAACAACTAAACAAAGTATGCTTCCGGTGGGAATCGAACCCATGACCCCCGGTACAACAGGCAAACGCCTTAACCACTGGACCACGGAGGCTGTCAAAAATTCCTAAATCATCATCATTTCGAGTAGGTGTCACGGTCAATCGACCATGCATAGCCTTCCAATTCCTAAATAATTATAATAACTATGAAAATATATTATTAATATTCGATAAATTCTATATTTAGATGACGTGGTGTCCGTCTTATGTCGACTGTGACAAATATGGAATTTAAATGCTGTAAAGAAATATCGATTTCCGTTTTTGCATTGTAAATGCGCGCCGACTCGGGCTGCTCAGTGTATTTTGTTCAAAGTGTGTGTGTCCTATATCAAATGCCAGTTAGCGATTCAATAGATCACATCAACCTTACAGGCTGATGATAAACGACCTAGCAATACTAGACCTTGGAATTAGAAATGCAAATATACGCAAAAATATTTTTGAACACCTTTTCATTGACTAGCTAATTGGTGCATCTGTATCGGAGATCCAAATTCATTTTTCTGTAAAACCTTCCTTTTGATCGCAATTATTACTGTGATCTTCTTTAGTTAAGAGTTTTAATAGATGCCTTCAACTTTTTTCTTACTGCTTTGTCCTTACGATTTTTATGAACCTGGCTCCGACAAGGCTCATAGTACCTCAATGACACAATTTTTACGTAAATACGTGATATATTCGTCATTATTTACGGTCCGTCAAAATTCTAGAAGACCGAAATGCCAATATTTTAATGAGCGACAGGGGGTGTTTGATATGGACGCGCGATAAGTGACGCTTCGTATACTTATGAAGAAATTAAAAAAAAAAACAATGCAATTTTATATAAAAACATGTCAAGGAGTCCACATTGCCAAAAAGTGTTCATTTTTTTTTCTTTTACAATATGTTTTTCTATTCAAGTCGCAGAATATTCAGATTTGCAAAGATCTGTTTTGATACGAGCCCAGTACGGAGCTATGATTTTAGCGGAAAGGTAAATTTGTAATTAAATTATTGTCTTACATTTATGTATTGAGATTGGTAAGAGATGACTGAAGATATCTTTCTCATTAAGATACTAATTTGTATATTATGTGTTCTATTTTTATTAATGTGAAATACTAAGATGAATTTATACCGTAACTTAAGTTTTGTTTGAGTAACTTTATTTTATATATTTTGAGTGAATTAATGTGTTGTATGCGCAAATAGCATTTGTTTTTATGAAATATTGTTATTTTTTGCCTGAGGAGGTTAATATATACAAAAGAAGTAAAAAAAAATGGTTATTATATCTTTGCGAGGTAGTAGGAGGTACATTTCGGGACGAAAGGTGTTAAATTTTGTACGACAATCAAATTAATAATTGAATATCATTATGATATTAATGTCCAAAACCTTTACTGTCCATATAAGGCGGTCTGCTGACTCGGCACTCCCTCGACTCGGTTAGAGCGGCGCTGTGGCGACGCTCGCACACGAATCGTGCGCGAGCTTAGAAATCACTTGACAATACATATTTTAGGTCTGTTCATGATATTTAACAATCGGAATTGGACAATTACATCACGTTCCCGCGTGACGCAGCGGACGGCATACATATTGCCTTGTTCTCGCTCTATCAAAAATAACTCCTCAGACATAAAATGTCACTTTTGTGTAAAGAAATATTATTTATATTTCTCTTCTCAAATCGAAAATTATACAATTATATGGCGTCATACTACTTGTGTACTGAAAGTATTATTGTAGCTAAAGGCTTGTATAAATCGGAGTTATGTATAAATCGATAACTTTAAGCTCATTCTAGTAAGGATCATGTGCCTTAAACCGGAGATTATTCGCGATCTGATTACTCGAGTGCCTTGTGAGTAAGGCCTGCTCTACAACGGGATGGTAGCGACGCGGCGATCTCTTTCAGTGTGACAGAATTTTAATCCTCATATACTCAAAATGGTCAGCATCGATTAAAAAGCTCACAAAGATCGCGTTTCTGCCATTCCGGTGTAGATTGAGCCGGAATGCAGTCATTGCCTGAGAGGTAAAAGAGGCAAAACATATAGCGTCTTTGTCGCACAGTGCCAAATACAGTTACTTAGCTCCAGTTTTGTTGACTTTAATTTCTGGTTCCATAAGTGGATTGTCTCTTATTGTAAGCTGGAAATACTGTTTACCATTTAGAACGTCATAGCAGGACACACTTACCTATTACTGCATCTCTCTGTGTAGATAAATATCAGTGTCTGGTGTTGATGCTCTAATTTTCAACTATTATACTGTCCACAAAAATTTCGAACCGTCAATTACTATATTCTGACTCATAAACATAGAATATTCTTTTTTACTCCTCGAGCGACGACTGTCTAACATAACGTTAAGCTATGGTTTCCTAGACAGTTTTTCAACGACCGTGACGGTGGACGGTGGCCGCAGCGGGATGAAGCCTTTATAACATAGAAAAACCCTTGCAAAATCTCTTTTACATGTATAGTCTTATCCTGCTCAGACAGCGGCATATTTTGAAGGAAACCATAGCTTCAGTGTTTCGGAACATTGTGCATAACTTATAAAGTTATCAGGGATAAGTGAGAGTATCTAAGTATAAGAATCTAATTTGTTTACGTGTAAAACTGTTTTGATAGCATTGTTTATTACTTGTTTGTGGTTTGGTGTGTTGTGGATGTGTCAGGACTTTCTAGTTTTGGTAGTGGATGTTGCCATGTATGTTTTAATATACAGAAAAAATAATTAATTCCCGTCCATCTGTTCTGTTTGTTACTTATTATAATTACAGACAGGGATACATCTAGGAAGTACGCCTAAATGCTGACGTTCGCTTTGCTGAAAAATAGAATTCGAAGCATTATAGACCTTATTGCTTGATATTTATTAACTAACTTTTAAAAAAATTGGCTTCGAATTCGGCGTGCCCGCGCGGTGCTTAAGCACTGAACGGCCACGGGTACCTAGGCATGGCGTTCAATGCTTTAAAAAAACGAATCGGCAGCTTTCACCACAAACAAACATTTTTAAGTATACGCGCACAAAGTTTTACCCACTTTGAAATGCCATCACTTATACGCGTTTGGGGAATAGAGATGGCATTACGAATGTGTAAAGTGAGAGATGCCAGATAAAGGCCAATATCTGATATTGCCATACTAAATGGCTTTACAACGTTAATCGAAAAGAGTAGTCTGAATGCTCCACACTCCTTTTGTTATTGGTGCAATCATGAAATTATGAAAAAATCTGCAGTATTTCTCTTTAACCCATCATTCGTGGGGTAAACAACTTACCATCAGGTGAGATGGAAGACAAATGCCTACTTCAATAATATTTTTTTTTTCTTCACCCATTCGTGTCCCACTGCTGGGCAAAGGTGTTCCCTCGTTGTTCCAATAATTAATAAAAAAAAAACAAACCTTCTTCATACTACATGCGGTAGCCGGCGACCGCTTGGGCGTCGATAGGATCCCATAATTAATGTTGTTCGTGTTGATGAGTAGACCTCTTTGCGAGTAACGTTGTGGCCGAACAGTCCGGTGTCTAGCATGTGTTCATATATCAGCGTTTCAAACGATCGTGTTTCTAGTCGAATGGCAGCTATATGTTACTTTCGTTAGCGTAAGGAGTCAACTCAATCGTGTATGCTCATTGCTCAGGCAGGTCGATCTATTTCGTCCCAGCAAACTTACAACTATGAAAACTATTCACAATTTATATTCTTTATGCAAAATCAGTTGAGTAACAACTTTCATTAAGGTAGTGTATCAAAGAACATGTAACCACATCGTTGTGTGCGTACACTAAGTACTGATAGCACACTGGGTGACAGATACAGATATACCTCAAGTAAATCCTTTAAGACTTCGTGAATTGCAAGAACATTGTTTTCATATGTATATTTTCTTCCAACAAGTTCATTTTCATAATTAATCAAAAGGCATTGTCATCAAAAATATAGTAATGTAGATATTATAATTCAAGTTTATAAGAGCCATTCCTACAGAAGTTTTTTACACCAGTTCGATCTGACTGGGCAACCTGTGTTTGTTTGTTTGCATACCATTTTTTGAATGTATTATATATTTCATTCGTCCGTTTTGTAGTATTTTTATCTTTTTTTATATATTTCATGAATTTTTATACAAAATAAAAATGATATTTAGAATTTTATTGCATATTTTTATCTGCATGTGAGAATTGATCCAAAATATTTATTTGAAAAAATCAATTGGATATTGTACATTTTATAAATTGTGATTTTTGTGCTGACAATAAAAATGTAACATGAAAATTATATTTGTTGTTTACTATTCACTAAATAAGTTGCCGTGTTCGAATTGCTATATCAATAAATTGTGTTGGTTTCTTTGCCTCAAGGTCTCCGATATACCTGACCCTGCCTTCTATGTATATCTTGATTTTTCTCTTAGAGTAAAAATAATATTTAAATGAAAATATATATTCAGAGAGATTTTAATTAAGACTTTCTGAATATACATTTAAGTATATTCAGTAAAAATAAATATTTTAAAAATAAATTAAACATTTCCATGCTAAATTCCAGGAAACTTTTGTGCCCAAATGTTGTTACAAGTCCCAGAATATTAAGAAAATGTTAAATAAATTACGTAAAATAAGGTTATATTAAAATATGCGAATAAAGCATCAATACCACGACTAAATTTAGATACGTGACTAAATTCTGTCACTGACGAGTAGGACGCCGTAGTAACTTTAGACAAGAATGAAGATAATTTAGATTCAGTCAAGTGTTGAATTAAACAATTGACTAATTAAATACGTAGATGAGCTTCGTATTTAATTAGTCAATTGTTTAAATAAAAAGGAAAAAAAAAAGACTGTACTGGCAGGCCATCACTTATATTTCAGTAAAAAATTATACTATCGTATGAACTATCGCTACGGCGGCGGGAAGTAGGGTCTGGGCGGCGGCGCGGGCAGCGGCGGGTAGTAGGGCGGCGCCGGCGCCGCGCCGCCGCCCGCCGGGAAGCGCGGCGCCGGCGGCGGCTCCGCGAACACGCCGCCCAGCGGCAGCCGCGGCGGCGGCGCCGAGAACGCCGCCGCGAACGGCGCCGGCGGCGGCAGACTCGTGTACGGCGGCGGCGCGTAGCCGAACCTGGCAAACGATGCGGTATTTATGCTAGAAAAACATTCAAAAATATATACCTACCATCAGCGATCTGGCACGCGCGACAACGTTTACCGTCTATCGTCATCTTGTTTTCCATTATATTAAAGAACGAGATGAGGATAGTTTATCGCGGGATATAAACGGCGTCGCGGGCGCCATACTACGTGTGACATAAATATATTTCATGTTTTGACAGCTCCGTGGCGCAATGGTTAACACGCCAGCCTGCGACACGAGGGTAGTCGAGGGAGGGTTCGATCCCCGGCCAGGTCAAGATGGAAAATGATTTTTTTCAGATTGGCCTGGGTCTTGGATGGATATTATATAATATAGTATCGTTTAGTATTCCATAACACAAGTCTCGAACTTACTTTGGGGCTAGCTCAATTTGTGTGATTTTTCCGTATATAATTTATTTATGTACGGTCGCTTGCACGTCGCAGTCCATATAGAAGTTGAGTAAAAACTCGTGTGTAACTACAGATACTATTTAAAAACAACAGCAATTACAACCTTATACAAGTGGTATAAGGTTCATGATATTGTTAAATATAATACATATGTCTCCCTAATTGGGGCAATATCGATTTTCACCTTAAGGCTATATGGACTTTTGCAGGTCATCATACAGAGATCGTCTATTCTTAAAAATGCTCGTCACCAATCATTATTATTTTAATGAGGATAATTATTTATTGCAATGCTTTACTTTTGTGTGTGGGGGAATTTTATTATGAATCCGAACTGTTCCACTACTAAAATGTCATCAATCTGAGTAATGTCCAAGTATATGGGCCATACACTCGAGTTGTATGAGGCATCCGCCCTGTCGCACTATGCACAAGTTTGCCAACATATCCATCAGTTTGGTTTGTCTAGAATTTAGTAAACCAATAAGCGACTATCCATATAATGTCTAGTTTGTTGTATGTACACACCGTACAAAAACCGTTCAGTTTTAAATAACACAATCTACCATCATTTGCATTCCTCATCGATATTCTAGCAGTAATATTAATCAACTGCCATAAATCTCGGCCGCTTATGATGGCCCGATTTCCGCCAATTTTAGCTACCCTAGATCACTAAAACTAGTTTCTAATAAGCACTAAGTCCACCCGTAGATAGCTACAAATTCCAACGGTTACTCAAAAAGTTTACATTAGTATTTTCCAACATACTAAAAACAAACAGAACCAACCTCAGAGGAGGCTCCACCTTGGGCGGCTCAGGCTTCAGGTCCCCGCCATTCTTGATCGGCGTGACCACCGGCTTACTGCCTGCAGGGGCGACAGGTGATACAGAAGCGGGCGGTGTACCGGACGGGGGTTTCTGCGAGTTTTTTGGAGCCTTCGTAGAGTTGGTGATGGGGGGCGAGTCGCCGCCAGAAGGCTGCGTTTGTGGCGAGTATAGATCTAGAACCTAAAAAATGGGTAAGTTGCTGGTAGTACAGGCATGGTAAATAAACAGGGCAATATGATTTATTATTTATTTATTAACTTTATACATCGTCATAACTTAATGCGATAGAATAAGCCTACAGTCTGTAGGAAATTACAAAGAGTGCCAGCTTAGTAAATTCATTATAAAAGCTACAGAATAGATTAAAATACATATACATACATAAATATTAGTAGACAGAGCCTAAAGTCATAAGACCGAAAGGCCACGTTTAGTGTGTTGGCGGGCATAGATAAAAGTGGAATACGGAATGAAAATAGTGATTGGTTGTTAGCCGCATCGCCTATTGTCATGATTCTTTAGATTTTTGCCCATTCCCTTGACCTGTCTGTTAACTCTTTGCACTTCAACGACTGAACTGATTTAAAAAAAATTTGGTACAGAGGTAGTAGATTGAAGAGCAAGGACCATATAGGGAGGTCCTTATCATCACAGAAAAGGGTACTGTTTATGATTCACATGAGAGCGGCGCCACAGGCAAGAGCTAGTATAGAAAAATTCATAGAAATAAGAACTCAAGATTGAAAGATAAAAGGTTACGGCACTAGTTGACATTAGATTTGCTTGCTTGATATAAATCCCTACTAATATTATGTATGGATGTTTGTTACTGACGCCAAAAGATCTGGATGGATCTTGACGAAATTTTGCACACAGATAGGTTATCACCTGGATTAACACATGGGCTATCTTTAATCCCAGAAAAAGTATAGTTCCTGCTGGATCAACATTAATGTGAGTGTAGCTGCAGGTGACAGCTTTATACATTATATTAAGTAATCATACCTGATGGCAAATATCCTCGAGCAGTTCCATAGTGATATCCTCGACGAACATGTCCCACCATGCTGTATGCTTCTGTGTTCGTCCATTCCAGTCCACCACCTCAAACTTGCTGAGTTTGCCCGCCAGGAACATCAGGGCTACAGCTATAACCTCTGGCTCCCATTGTAAACATAGGGTTGTGCATAAACTGTAATGTGTTAATTTAAAATTATAATTTTAGTAGACATTATAGATATCAGAATATTATTAGGATAGATCGGTTCCCAGCTGAAATAAGTTCAAGAACCGATGTCTCTAGTTAAATATCTATGGTAGGTGATGCCATGATGTTTCAGACTCATAACTGAGCTACAGTTTTGCATATAATCGCTGCACAACATGCACATAAACTTCCTTCTCTAAAATGCAGTCACGTTATAGATAAATTTATTCAGTTTGAGCATTCCCACCGGCCACACCCGCAAGCTCACTCTTTATAGGTGTGGTAGACAAACAGAATATTATTTATCCCAAACCAACTGATACTATTTTTTGTACACAACTGTGTTCAAACAGATTCAATCAACTCAATCCAAGGTTGTGGGACTGGGGCCACTTAAACCAACTCACTTTGGATCAACAGTCGCAACTTTCCATCAGATATACATTTATTTGATTCCACCAACTTTGCTCCAAGCCAATTTACATGTTAAATAAATATGTACAAAATCTAAAGCTAAGTTAACTGTTCCACGTGAAAGGACTGAGAGATTTCTTATCTCCTCTCTATGGGTATTTTGTTTCGAAAAGTGTGAAGGTGCTTTGTATCATCATCATCATCATCAGGTCCTTTTTAGTCTCCACTACAGGAGCACGACCCTCTCTGCACTACTAGGGCCATACTTGGCCAGAGCAACCAGAGGGCCTGCTTTGTATCATCACATTTTATATATTTACATTATGTTTTACATGTAAGTGATAAATAAATGAATATGAACATGAAAAGAAAGAACCTTCTCAAAACTAAAATACTCAAATAAGAAAAAAGGTAAAATATTTCCTAATTCAAATGTCAAATACATGACTGATACAAAAAAAACAGATAAAATAGAAATAAACATTTCTTTTAGGTATGAAATTCAGACTAATCATTTCATCCTTAGTGTAGCGTTTGACTCTTTAGAACAAGTGGAAACCTAACTTCAAGGAATCAGACATTCTCAGAGCCGATGATACACTTGTCACACATTCCATGCTCACTCTTTTTGATGATATTACTCTTCAGTCTTGTGACTTATCACTTAAACTTTAGATACTATTTATTATGCTGACAAAGTTACACTTACAGTGAACATAATTAGGAAAGTCATTACAAGCACAATTATAGGATACACATGCAACAATGCCCAAGTCACTACTTTGTTTATTCTCATTTTTATTTCTATTACATACTGACTATTATGTATTATTAGAATTTAAACTATATACCTGTCATTAACAAAAGTCCAAGCCATTTGTACCATCTTCTGTAACTTGGCCTTATCTCCTTTCAGGCACTTGGCGTACTTCAACAGGTACCCGTACGGGTGCTCCACCTGCAGATCGAACTTGATCGTCTGCAGTAGGATCCGCTCCAGCGTCATCACTTCCTCCTTCGGATCCTCTCCAAAAGTAGCGAACTTCTGTTCCGTCAACAAAGATTTCGCCACTTTGATTATATCTTTACACTTTTTCGGCGTTTCCTCAACTTTTCCCGCCAAAAACAAACAGCAACACGCGGTAATATATCTAGGGAATGTCCTGAACGAGTGGAACATGTAGAACCGATGAAAATAAACAACACCAGTCGCAACTGTGTTATAACCTAAGTCCATCTTCGAGCCAGTGTCAATGATGAATCTCGCGCCCTCCTTTCGGTAGCGGTTTTCTGTCTCGTTGTTAATTCCATCGCGAAATGAAGGTGTGTTTTGTAGATCTTTTTTATCGTAATACCAGTAAGGCATTATTAAGGCTAACTATAATAAAAATATCAATACACCGTCACTAACCTCTAACATTCAAAATGACAATTTGATTTGATTGAAAACATTTTGACAGAAACACTTATTATAAACCGATGACTTGAAGTAGTACGCAAAGCGTGTAATGATGCCAACAAGTAAATATCAACTTTAATCGGTAGCGTAACAGTAATTGATTACGTCAACGTGACTTTCGAAATTGTTGCCATATACCAAAATACCCCGAGTATATATAGGGTGGCAGAATAATTTTAACCGACTTTAAAAGGAAGGTTAACTTCTAATATTGTATCAACCCAACATTTACCGAGTCTCTCCAAGAGACTCGTACGAGAGTCTCTTTCACTCTTATTTCCCAATGTACCTTGCCTACCCTATATCTAAGACAGCTTGGGTGAGCTGGGAAGGTCGAACGTGTAGATAGGTACATTATCGAAGTATATTTGACTTCAATCGATATGCTAGGGCGGGCCGCTCTACGATGTTTGTATGTTTCTGCTTTTCAGGCATTTAAGTGGCCAATTCATACTGATTTCAGATTTTTCAAGCTACCTAAAAGCATCATCTATCATAACCACTGCCAACAGCCAAGTCAAACAAATTAACATGCCACTTTATTACTCTCAAACAGACTGCCCAGTATTATACGGCAAGGGACACTCCAGTTTACGCCTGTTTTCTTGATCTCTCTAGGGCATTTGATCTTGTAGTGTATGATGTACTTTGGGAGAAGATGGAGAAAGCGGGTATGCCCTTGGAGCTCGTACAAGTATTTAGCCACTGGTACAGGCACCAAGAGAACAGAGTGCGATGGGGTGAATCACTCTCTGAACCGTATAGGTTGGAGTGCGGGGTGAGGCAAGGGTTGACCTCACCAAAGCTCTTTAACCTGCCTGTACGTAAATGACCTCATTGTTGAACTCAGCAGAAAACCAGTCGGATGCTACATTGATAGTAAAAGTGTAAATAACCTTAGTTATGCTGACGATATGGTGCTGCTGGGTCCAACAGCGGGGTCCATCAGGGATTTACTCGAAAGCTGTGAGGATACGTTGCCACGCACGGTCTTGTGTATAACACAAAAAAGTGAATATCGGGTTTTTAAGGCCCACAGTAAAGAAGTGCATTATGATGCGAAGCTCATGAAAATGAAATGAAAATATATTTATTTCCAGAACATGTTACATAATAACAGCTGTTTAAAACTATGTTAAATGTAATCATAATGTCTTACTACACTTTTTGGTGTACCCATACTAGGCAGAGCCTGTGTTATGGTTACAAAAAATTCAACTTACAATAATAGAGTTTGCACCGCTAGGTTAACAACAACAGCTTAACTTAACAACCACTAGGTAGGTTTTATCTATTTAATAAAGAATCTTAACAAATATTATTTTCTTTACAGAAATAATAAAGAAATGACAGAATTTGTATAAATAAATACTTATATGTATACATAAATTAATATATATACCTATATAATAAATATATTTCAAAATATTGTCACTTAGGAACTATGAGAAGGTCTTCAGTCTCATCATATGAGAGGGAACTCAACCATTTAGATATCTTTAACTTAGCTTCACTTATTTTACTATTTTTAATCTGACATGCTTTGGCAACTTTATTATAAATATAATATTTAAGAAATGGACAAAAACGTTGTGCAAAAGATGTATTTACCACAGGAACATTTACCTTAAAAAGCCTCTGTTTTAACAAATTTACATAATTACTTGAGTTTAAGACTTCTCTATGGATAGAGATTGTGATATTCAATATAAAAACTTTCCGAACGCTGAGAAAACCACTTTCCTTATATACATCTACTGTCCTATATCTACGAGGTCTATTTAGCATTGTTTTGATGACAGCTCTCTGGGCTCTTTCAACGCTGAGCATAGTTGTTTTTAAAATCCCTCCCCAGCAACCTAAACAGTAAGTGAAGAGTGATTGGCATAAAGCAAAATACACCTGTCTCAGGACAGTAGGATAGGCAACATCACGAAGCTGTCTCATAATACATGTAATTTTTCTAATTCTTCCGGACAGATGTTCAATATATGCCTTAAAGTTAAGATTTTCATCTACAAGTAAACCAAGATATTTTATAACGTTGCATCTAGTTATTTCATTACAATTACAAACTGTTTGATTCAGGTTACAAGTATGTATTTTGAATGGAGTGAAAGATTCAGGTGCGGATGCTGATGTTTTATAAAAACATAGCATTTTAGTTTTCTGTGTGTTTAATGTTAGAAGATTTTGCTGTAACCATACAGACACCTGTTTCAAACCATTTTCAGCATAATGCATAGCCTCATGCCAATTCTTTCCATGAAACAGAATAGCCGTATCATCTGCATAGCATATTATATCTGCATTTTTAATGGGGAGGCTATGTATATCATTCATATATATAATGAAAAGAGTAGGGCCAAGTATGCTGCCCTGCGGGACCCCAAAACTTACACTGCTTGGAGAACTCACACAATCACCAATCCTCAGACACTGTTTCCGCTCTGTAAGATAACTTTGGAACCATTCAAGGGCAATACCTCTAATTCCACAGTTTTCAAGTTTTTGTAAAAGAATAGGAATGGAAACAGTGTCAAAGGCTTTGGCTAGATCGAGAAATACCCCAGTACAGGCTTTGCCTTGGTCCAACTGTGCAACAATTGTGGACAATAGAAGTGTTATGGCCCCTTCAGTAGAATGGTTTTGCCTAAATCCAAACTGTCTTTGTGACAACAACTGACATGATTCTAAATATTGTATGAGACGTTTATTAACTATTTTTTCAAGTATTTTTGAAAATACTCCTAATAATGATATAGGTCTGTAATTATCAGGTATATCACAAGAGCCTGCTTTATGAATAGGGCTGATAGATGCCAATTTCCATTTATCAGGGAATGTCCCACTTTGTAAGCTCAAGTTAAATATATCAGTCAATGGCTCAAGTATTTCATTTTTAATTTGTTTTATTAGGAGATTATTCAAACCATCAAATCCTGGGGCTTTATCATTATGAAGCTTGAGAATTATACTCTCTACTTCATATTTATCAGTAGGTTGCATGAAGAATGATAACAAAGCTGGGTTTTTGGATTTTGTGTTACATGCAAGTGTTTCTTGTGAAACTTTAAGATCAGTGAGAATTTTATTTGCAAGAGTTTGACCTATGGTAGAAAAGTGTTTATTACATATGTCTAGGGAATGTTTAATATTATTTGAACCTTGGACAGAGAGAAGCTCAGATGGAGTTTTCTTTTTAGGTGTCATGTGACAGATGTTTTTTACTGTTTTCCACAACTTTTTGGGGTTATCTTTATTTTTATTTAGTTCACTATTTTCAAACTGAAGCTTGAGAGTACGTAGTAAACTATTACAAAAATTACGGTAGCGCTTATAGATAATGAGTTTAGTTTCATCATTGGGATTTCGTTTTGCATTCAGGTGTAGTCTGTCACGATGTCTCATACAGCGAATAAGACCAGGTGTGATCCAAGGCTTTAGATTTAAACGTCATGCTCAATGGTATCCCACTAAAAAGAGTATCGCATTTTAAATATCTAGGGCATTATGTTTCTGAGGACCTTAGGGACCAGATGGACATTGAGCGAGAGCGTAGGGCCTTGGCGGCAAGATGCAATATGTTGGCACACTGGTTGGCAAAGTGTAGCAAGGAAGCAAAATTAATTTTGTTTAAAGCTTATTGCCAAACATTTCACACGGCTGCCCTGTGGACCAACTGTACGCAGACTGCTTTCGACCGGCTAAGAGTTCAATATAATAACGGGTTCAGAATGTTGATGGGGCTCCCGCGTTACTGTAGTGCATCTGGCATGTTCGCACTTGCGCGGACTGATGACTTTTATGCCATGATTAGAAAAAAGACAAATTCATTTCTAACCAGAACGCGTGGTAGCACTAACAGCATTCTGAAAACCTTTATTAATAAAATGGACTCGCCAATGTTAGCACACTTCATAAGTGTTCTTGTTAGACAGGGGTAGATAGCTGACGGTCACCTCTTAAAGAAATGTTACTAACGTAGTTTTAAGATAAATTGTTACTAACAAATGGGACTCGTTGTTGCCAAAATAAAAAAAAAATATTAAAAAAATTTAAAATATATATTTATCGTCCGTCTACGTCAGCCATCCCAGTGGAGACCACATAGTTGTTTGTTATATACATACTTATACACTATGCTTATGCATAACGCTTCCGCCCTGTGCGAGCTGACGAGCTCCTAATCATCGGTGATGTATCACTAATTTTATATACAATTTTCATTTCAGCCAAACATTCAAATAAGTAAGGTCAAGATGAGGCTGCACCTGAGAAAAGTTCAGATGAAGAGGAGGAATTAAATCACCTGCTGACTAGATATGAGATTTGTACGTACGTACAGTAAAGTTGCAAACACATTTTATCTACGTTTAAATAACATTCTAAATCGTTATCTTATCAAGCTAATTATTGTTATGAACTGAGGTTTGGTTATCTGGGGAAATCGCAAATCGTCAAGAGACTATCACGGCCTCGCTCGCCCCTTTTGTTTTGCTTTACGATGCCTTTGAATGAACGTGATTCATGGAATGAAATAAAATTTTCACTTATTTATCAGGAGAAAGTATATTTTATGCTTTATTTATTTTGGCTAGCTCCGCTGGCGCAGCGGTCAACACGCCAGCCTGCGACACAAGAGTGCCCGGGTTCGATCCCCGGCCAGGTCAAGATGGAAAATGATCTTTTTCAGATCGTCCTGGGTCTTGGATGTGTATCTATATATGTATTTATTATAAAATATATATCGTTAAGTTAGTATCCCACAACACAAGTCTCGAACTTACTTTGGGGCTAGCTCAATCTGTGTGATTTGTTCGTATATATTTATTATAATCTTTCACACATACGAATAATAATTTTTAACAGAAGAATAATTAGATAGGTATAAGGCTATAAACTAAAATTATAAAGCATCAAATATTAATAAGATAATACGCTACAAAACTGACCTCATTTTAATCTATTGAAATTTGTCGAAGTTGATATGAGAATGAGAGTAACACGATTTTTAAACATTCTTCATCAGAAATTCTTCTTCACAGGTATTCCTTAAGAGCCCGCCATATGCCAGTCGGCGTGGCGGTACAAACGCGGATGGTCTAAACGCGTTGGCTACTTTGGATATTTTCGTTTTTTAGGAATATTCAAGGGTTATTCGAAAAAGAAAAACATATGATGGCTGCCATATCTGTAATGCAATAATAATCAAAAGTTTCAAGGTTAATTTTAATGTATTTGGTGAATAATGCTATATACCGAGTAAATTAGACGTGATTTGGAGGGAACTTTGCAATTTTTTTCCATCGAGAAAATTTAACGCAATCGTGTTTTTGAGTCATATAGTTACCAGAGTTAGTCCTGAACTTTCCTGCATTTTTATTTCAACTTGAGTATTTAATTATTATTGATATAACAGTCAATCATGCAAAGCAGTGTGAGGTAGTACGGGCCCTTAAGTTAATGTAAGATGATTCAGCCGTTTCTTTTCGACTATCGTAAAAGTCAATTAAGAATGGGCATTGGGCGTCAATTTATAGATTCCCCTAAATAAGTAATTGGCAATAAAATATACTGATCAGTAGTGGACCCAGGGCTCTGTAGCACTACAGCGTAGGATGTCTGCTTCGGGATTATAAGTAGTAAAGGATGTAAGGAAGATCCTTGACTTGTTTCTGCTAGGAAGGTCTTTCTTTCTGCTAGGATGCGGAGGTTGAAATCTTTCACGATGCAAACCTCTTTTCCATCCATCCAACAGTCCTGGCGTCTTTCTAAAGGCGACTTAGTTGCATTCGGCTTTGTCTACGCCGCAAATGACAAGAATTACCAAATTGTAAACTAAAAACAATAATTTAATCAAACAACGATTAATTTGATAATAGTCGACCCGAGCGAAAGGCCGTGGCCCTTATCATACTTGCTAATGTGGTGTTCAGTAAATACACAGAACACAGCAATCAGTGGTTGCGTCAGTAAGTCAGTCACTCCGTCACAGCATGGCGCTTCGGACCGGTGTCTTGTGTAGGCTATATGCCCTGCGAAATACTGCTGCCAGGGTGGGTTATTTACCGGTTTTACTAGTTTATTTTCGTGTATTCTATGTGTTGGTCTGTGTAGATACTTACAGTATGATAGTGAAGTCTTGAAGTGAAATGAAAGTTCGTTTATGTATTACAGCTGTGCATCAGGTTTATAAGTTATAAAATACTTACCGAAGACTTAAAATAACTTGATGTGTGTAAAGTATGCATTTATGTGAATAAACAATAGAGGGTCAGTGCGGCGTGGCCCATTTTATTTTCTAAACATAACTTTGATTCCTTCAGTTTAACTTGTACTTTTTGCGTTAAAGTTTCGAGAAAATAAAGAAAGAAATACTGTTTCGTTACCTATAATTTCAGTTGACGAGTTGATCAGATAATCTTATACCTACTTTTGATGTAATTGCTATAAGTAATGTCATTCTTATCATAATAAGTATAACTTTTATTATTTTTTGCAATTAGACCTTCGATCAAATGGTATGACGATAAAAATCTCCTCACACTCGCACTGATAAGTTTATTAACTCGTTTTCAGCTCCTCTCAACTCAGCACATACCGGAAGTGGCCCAAAATGGCGCGAAAATCGCTGATTTTCCTGGTGCTAGAGCTCCTTACGTGACGGAAATTAAATTCCTGAATGAAACAAGTTATGACCCCATCCCAATTTACCGAGTTTTGGATAATAATGGGGAAGTTATTGATACTAGGGAGGATCCCAATCTTGATAAGGACACATTACTGAATATGTATAAAACCATGGTTCAGCTGAGTCAGATGGATAAGATTTTGTATGAGTCTCAAAGGTGAGTGAGTCGTGAAACTGCAGATCATCTTATGATAAACATTTCGGTAGATACAGTAGGTTAATCATGAATAACCATTCTTTAAAGTCCTTTCCTTATTAAAGACATTATAAGTTTTAAGGTAACCTACTTCGGTACCTTCTTTTCTTCTTTGAATTCGTTACTTAATCAAATTTCATTATGGGTCCGAAAATCTTCTAAAACATTTTTTTCAAAACAAAATGAACATTAATGTTTTATTTTTTTTTCAAGGCAAGGCCGTATCTCTTTCTACATGACTAACTACGGAGAAGAAGGCATCCACATCGGCAGTGCAGCAGCTCTTACTCCTCGGGATATGGTTTTTGCCCAATACCGGGAGGTGGGGATGATGCTATACAGAGGCATGACGGTCACGGAGCTGGTGAACCAGTGCTACGGGAATGACGAAGACCCTGGTCGGGGCAGGCAGATGCCCGTCCACTATGGCAGCAAGCAACACAATATCGTAACGCTATCCAGTCCCTTGGGTAAGTCAAGGTTTATCATCATTGGACATTGGATGGTGAAATAGTGTATATACCCAGAGAGAACATCATTTTTATTCTGTCATCAAGAGGGTGGCTATAATTGGAATAGTCAGTATAACTTTGTAAATAGTATAATAGATTCCATATCCATAATTACTCATAAATAATGAACATCAGACGAATAATCCCAAATATGACCAACTACGGATCTTTCCAGCAACGCAAATGCCCCAAGCGGTCGGAGCCGCCTACGCTTTGAAGAGACAGCCCAACAATGATCGCTGTGTGATCTGCTACTTCGGTGATGGAGCTGCGTCTGAAGGCGACGCCCATGCTGCCTTCAACTTTGCTGCTACCCTTGAATGCCCAGTTATTCTGTTATGGTAATTCATGATTCATATAGTAGGTAATGTTTTGGATTGACAATCATATTGATACTGACATGGTTGGCAAGTCATATATTTCTGATTTCTCAATAAATGGGTCTGCAGACCAGACAACATAGTCAAGATAAGTTATACATGGCACAATAACTATTTCTGTGATATACAATTATGAATAAATTGAGAATTAAGACCACGAAAAACTTCTAGAGTTTATTTCTGCTGATAGAGCAATATCCAGTGCAGACTCTACGGACTTCATTATAAACACGTAGTGAAACTGATTTTTGTTTTATAATGTACTTACTTAAACATTTTGTTTACAGTAGAAACAATGGCTACGCGATTTCGACCCCAACCAGTGAACAGTACCGTGGGGACGGTATTGGAGCCCGAGGCCCAGCGATGGGACTCCAAACTGTCCGCGTCGATGGTACCGATCCCCTAGCCGTGTACAATGCGGTCAGCAGGGCGCGAAAAATGACCATTGATACCAACAAACCAGTGCTGATCGAAGCCATGTCTTACAGGTCAGTTTTGTGAAATTTCAGTTATCAGAGGAAGTCGAAGGAACTCTTGATAGTTCGCGGTGCCGCAAGCAATGTCAGCCGTGAGTTTATCGGATACGTAAATTATTAAAGTAAAACATTTTCTATTTTCAGAGTTGGTCACCATTCAACATCAGATGATAGCAGTGCCTACAGATCTCTAGAAGAAATTGATAAATGGACTAAAAACGAAAGTCCGATTGCGAAGTTTAAACATTATATTGAGCAAAAAGGTAATAAAATAAATGAAGTTTATACATGTTGAAATTTTGATCGTTCTGGACCCTTAAAGGGCTGATTTAGACCGTCGATATGAACAACTTTTCCTATGGGACCAATGCTGGAAACTCAAAAAAAAATGGACAGTTCCATACAAAAATGTTCGGCCGCCCGGTCAATTAGTATGAGAACGTCAAAAAATTTTTTGTGTTTTCAGCATTGGACCCATGGGAAAAGTTGTTCATATCGACGGGCTGAATCACCCTTTTAAGGGTTCAGAACGACTAAAATTTCACCATGAATAATACAGGTCACAACTTCTGTGGTGATAGAACCAAAGGGAAATCAAAACGTGAAATGGAATAAATGCGAGTGAAAGATATTTAGGGGTTCAGGGGATCAGTGTCTTCGAGCGATTTTTGTATGGAAAATCGCTCGTTTGAGAACGGTGTCATTTAAAAAATAGCCCTCCGGTACTTACTGTCGAATGACGACGACATAGTGTCGCACGTTGTGTCGAAAATCTTACCAAAATATATGATGCTTAAGTAATAAATAAGTTGTTATATGCACGCGGAAAGGTAACTGGCATATTTGTGTCCTCATGTAGACTAAACACGGTCTCAAATAAATTTGATATAAGTACCTACCTAACTATATCTATACTTCCGTATTAATGTTAGTGCAACCAAAGTATTTCGCGTGATTTTGAACCTCTGAATTATACTGAAATCCTGTAATTAGAATCCCTAATGGAATACAGAATTGCAAGAACAAAAGGTAAAAAACGAAAATAAAGTTGCATAAATTTTTTTTCGCTTTTCTTTTTTTTCTTGCAATTCTATACTTTATTAGGGATTCTGTTTCCAAGATAGTTCAGAGTAGTTCAGAGGTTCAAAATCACGCTGTATGTACCTATGTTGTTATGATATTTTTTGTTAGACCTTACTCTTGTTTTTGTTTGTCCTTTTCTTATGATTTTTATTTGTCTGTCCCAGGTTTATGGGACGAAGAGGCTGACAAAGCGTGGATCAAAGAGTGCCGCAACACGGTAGTGAGAACAATGCAGGACGCTGAGAAGAAGAAGAAACCGAACTGGAAAGAAATGCTGGAGGACGTTTATTTCGACATGCCGCCGAGAATCCAGTAAGAATTTACTGACTTTATTGTATCTCTATGCTTTACTGGCACTTGTTTGTCAATTTATCAATCTAATCACCTAATTTGCGTCAATTACAGTGTCAGAAAATCTGAACAGAAAATTACCTACTTTTGTTTTAAAATTGCAATTTTTCTGGAAACTAGCTTGATCTGGCAACACTCTATATTCCGATCTATGTTACTTTTATGGTTCCGTACCCAAAATGTAAACGGGACTCACTTGGCCGGATTTATTTAGCTTTATATTCTTATATTTTGATTTTAAAAAGTCATCGTTTATATTTTCAGAAAACAAATGCATCAAATGGAAAGTCACCTGAAGAAATATGGAGAACACTACCCGTTAAATCAATATCAAAGCGATTAAATTGTAAATTGAATACTAAAGTTGTTATTAAAGATAGCTATAAAATTAAATTGTATTTTATTTTTGAACTTATTACGTATTATTACGTTCTCTGCAACGTGTTAACGGTAACGGACCAACTAAATTATACCAGTAAGTATAACTTGCAAAGTCTTTTCAAAAATCAGTGTGTGTTACTTATTTATCTAGTGACATGGTACGGCTTATAAACGTGCTCCCATAATAGGCTTAGCAATGCTGCAATAAGCTAGCCCGGGGCCTGTAGCAATAATGTAATTTTTTGCTACATAAGCACGCGGGGCTCGTAGTATTTGCTACTCCTGCTATATGGCGAATCCCGCCCTGGGGCTTAGTACCTAAGAAAGCTCAACGTTACCTATAGAGCTATGTAGAGCGCTATCTACGAATAAGTAAAGAGCGCTATGCTCAGTGTTTCTCTACAAGACCGTTATTAATAAGAAATTAAGAGATCTGTATGTACACTCGACAAAGTTAATCGGTTTGCAGGGCACACACGCATCATTATATTTCAATGTGCGCGTTCTGAATGGCCGCGGCCCTAATAATACGCAGGTTCATTTGTGTGGGAATCTCAGAAGAATAATATACATAGAAGCCGCATAAAAATAGAAACTGAAAACAGATAGTTGACACTGTATTTTTCTTATGAGCTTTCGCTT
Source organism: Elegia similella (assembly GCA_947532085.1). Lineage (NCBI taxonomy): Eukaryota > Metazoa > Arthropoda > Insecta > Lepidoptera > Pyralidae > Elegia > Elegia similella. The sequence continues at coordinate 1,309,427 of OX383936.1, forward strand.
ATGACAGAATGAGACAAAAACTTCAGTCAGTTTCTATTATTTTCATGGTTGTCCCGACTTGAAATGTCAATGGACTCCATTGGACTCCAATTAAATCCGACTAAATTCAAAATAACTTATTACAGTTCAACGTCTGTAATATTAGCATCTTGCCGATTTGATCGGGTTATATATCGACAAAAACATTGCGGCGGAATTGTGATGTCTGCAAATTAAATATAGGATTGTGCTAAAATTCTCACGGAAAAAAGTATTAACCGGTGTTGGGTTGGTGCGTTATCAAATGACCATTATACTAAACAATGTCTTGTGCAATGGAGCGATGTAAATCCCATTCAGGACGAACAGAAATAAATTCTGTAAAACATAATTTTCTTCGGTAAGTTTTTCAGTTAAAAGTGCATAATTAAAACCCAAAATACCTCAAAATACAACAATAATATTGTCAATTATATAACGTATTGTATAAATGACAACTTTTATAGGTATTTTGCTTAAAATTATCGTTTTTTCCTAATTTCAAATTAGGTTAGTTTTTTTTGCTAGTGATGTGGTAAAATCACGTATCTACGAGTATATCGATATTTTTTATGACGGTCTTGCTATCAGGGATATTTTTGTTAGTGTTGAGCCATGCAATAGTAATGTAACAAATTGAACCATCATGGTAATTAAACAACCAGCAAAGTGTGAGTCGGACTCGCGCACGAAGGGTTCCGTACCATCCTTACATATAATATTATAAATGTGAAAGTGAGTTTGTTTGTTACGCTTCCACGCCGTAACTTCTGAACCGATCATCATGAAATTTTGCATCATCATCATCACCATTGCACGATCTCTGGAGTACGGAAAAGAACATAGACATAAATTACATCTCAGAATAAGGTACTGTTATCGGGGATAGACATTAACGCGAGCGGAGCCGTGGGCGTAAGCTATAAAAACGCCCGAAATTTTTGTTTGTAATATTTCAACTGTCTCACTATCACGGTTCATGAGATACAGCCTGGTGACAGACAGATGGATATCGAAGTCATATTAGTAGGGTCCTGTTTTTATCCTTTGGGTACGGAACCCTAAAAAGAATCGATTTTTACTAATATGAAGAAAATTATTGTTGAAATTTTATTGCAGCTCCCTGAAGTAAAAGGATAAAAAGGTGTGGATCCGAGGAACTTTCAAGCGACATATTGGACATAAAATGTCATACATACTCGAATTTGTTCAAAATATTTTACTGCCGTGCCGATACATTAATTTCGAATATAAAATTAAATGGAAGCGATTGAAACACGATGCTTTACCTACATTTATATTTGCCGAATAATAAATCAATGGTAATAAGAAAGTTTACGGAAACGGTTTTATTATTTATATTTAAAATTATGAAAAACATTTTATTTTGGACAGTAATGAAAGTAGGTAAAGTAATCTCTTGTTTTTCTTCACCTCTTGTTTTTCTATTACCAACACTGAATTTTTCACAAATAACACACTGGCACTTTTTTACCCTAGTGTAAAAGTTTTATAAAATAAAAAATATCACTTCGAATTATGTGTTTCTCTTTACCTACCTGATTATGTTTCCTTTACTGACTGTTCCTCAAAGCTAGCTGGGAAAAGCTTTAGATGGTTTTGGAATATGCTGAATGGCCCATTGATCAAGTGAAAAATATATCTGACCTTATATTACCTTTTGATACATGAGCGCCCCATTGCAATTTAGAGTCTATTGTGATTCCTAAGAAGGTGGTATCATTTACAAAGTCTATTTTACCTTCAACTAGTATGTCAACGTTGGACTGCCTCACATTGGGGACTGTAAATCGAATGCATTGGGTTTTTTGCGCATTCATAGGTAAGGTAGGTAAGTGGCACTGTTTGAATTTCGAAATAATCGAAAATATGATTGACATCATATTAGGTATTCTGCCGTTCGACCAATACTGGGTAAGGCCTAATGACCAGCAGTAGACAGTAGACGCGCGGTGGGTAATGTATGGATTTTTTTTTTACCTATTTATCAGATGAAGCCAAGCGACGCCATGCGATTAGGAGTTATTTAGGTGTATCTTGACGTAACTTTTAAAGTAAAAGCCTCTTTAGCGGCTTTGTGCACTTTTTGGGATGGGTAAAATAGAAAACTCGCGTCAGGACACGTGAATTGATCGAAAATTCGTAAGAAGGACACGGACCTGAGTATGCCGCAAAGGCGAGTTTTCACTTCTGCCGGCACTCCTGGAGTGCAACTAGTTGTTTTTTTTTTATGAATCGTACTCATTTAACGAATCGATACAATCAGAGTAGAGTACATTTATGACTTTCTTAGGACGAAACATTTTGTCGATAAATATATTTCATCGATATAGTACAACCCTGATCACATCAGTACCCCAGGACAACCTGCACATTTACGCAAATGGCATTGTATATGCATCTCTTTCTGATGCTTTAACAATGCCATAAGTAAAAACAGTGTAGAATATTGTATTTTGTTGTTATTTTAACACGGTTTCTATGCTTTAGTTATTGTTCTGAGGTGGGAATCCTTTTATCTATACACACACCAGCACATCACGTCTTTTCAACCAAGTCATTTAAGATAAACAAGTTTCATTTGTTACAAAACAACTTTTTGTAGTAAAATCTTATTCGTAATTTCAACACCCGCCATTATAGCTAAGGTAGTCCAGTGGCTAAGATAACCGACTATTACTCTTATACTATGCAATTGACCCCGAGTTCGAATCTCAGTAGATTGATATGATTTTTGTTTGATTATTTTTTGTTGTTGTCTCATAGAAATCGTCAGAAATAAGCAGTAATGTAACTTGACAATTATTTGCATTGCTACCCACAGATTAATAGATTATTCAACTCTGTTTATATTTGTTGAGGGTCTTGAGTATTTTTTATAAGTGCACTTGTGCAATAGCATCGAATAGGAACGCAGCTCTGCTTTGAGCAATTACATAATATAATTTTGAGTATCTTATTTTGTAAAAATCATGGAGAATACAGACGTAAGCATAATCAAAAGGACGGAGATAGTCATTTTATATGAGCAAAATGTTTTAATAAGTGAAATCGCTCGGCGCTTAATGATATAACTAGGTAAGTATTTTTTATTACCTACATATTGATACATGAAAATTATGACTATGAATGAAATGGATAAGCCTCCTTGTTAACTTCCATTTGGTTCCTTCATTTGGTTATAGTAATAGTTAATACTGCGCAGTTTTTATACCTAAAATTAAGTAAAGAATAATTATTATTTTGTTTCATATCTTCCGCAGAGACGAACTGTGCAATTGTGGGTGCATAGATATGGGGACTCAGGGCACATTGACCACGTTCGGCCTGGTCCAAAAGGTGGCAGCTATACTGATGCATCACTCCGTCATCGTGACATAGTAGCTGCACATTTGGAAGATCCATTCAAGACTACGCGTTCGACGGCAACCGTAGAGGGAGTGTCTCTTCAGACAGTGCGAAATCATTTGCGTGCTGGTGGTTTAAGGTTTAGAAGACCGGCTAAGAAAATTTTACTTAGTGATGTGCATAAGTGTGAAAAACTAAGATTCGCAGAACAATATAAAAATTTCGATTGGTGCAACAATGTTTAATATTTACGGATGTAAGGTCTTCTAAATCGGATAAGGATGGACGTAAAATTTTGTGGCGAAAATCAGGGGAACGCTATAACGTTCTTCCATGTCGATCTAGCGGCCGACAGATATGTATTGGAACATGGTTGCAGGTATGCGGGATAGGTTAGAATTAATTATAAAAAGTCAAGGATCACCGATAGGTTATTAAATATTTTCTTTGCTTTCTATACCCCAATCTTAGATATTTAGTTTCATTCCAAAATGTTTATAAAAAAAAGATCGATACATAAAAGAGAGATGTTTATTGTTATTGACGTTTTTCCGTAACGTCAATTAACATGTTTATTCTCTCACATGTGGCTGACCTGCTTATAAAAAGATCGCTTGATAATTACGTCCATTCTTGTCCGATTCTGTAGTTAGGTAAATACATATATAAATAAACATGGCAGTAGGAAAAACGACTACATATGTATTTCAGTTTAAATTATTTTGTAGAAGTATTCCTTCGTCAGCGGTATGCTATACCTATACTGACTTATGTATAAAAGTCAGTTACTCAAATTACCCATTTATTATTATGTATGAAGTAATCTACTTAGTAATTAACAATGAGTTGCTTTACTATAAAATGATCCCGTTCTGTTATTATATATACTTACTTACTTATATTTACATTGAATAATAAATAATACTGTGCAATAAAACACTGTTTTTTTTCACGTAACCTCATTTCCTTTTATGCTACCTAATTAGTTTTAAACATGAATAAACACTGAAAAATATCGAAACAACGAATAAAAAGAATATACAAAAAAAATGTATATTTTTTTCATAAGCTAATTTATAAGCATTAGGCAGAATAGAACCTGCAACTTTCACATGACTTAAGTTGGTTCTCTAGAACACTCTGCCAATCAAGTTGCTGACTAACTTGGCGAAATTATTGATTACGCTTTGACACTAAACGTATCGTGTCGCTAGATGTCGCTAGATGGTTATGCGTGTGTTGAATAAAACGAAATCATTGATTGTAAGATTTACCCACACAAGTGTTGCAAGATTTTTATTGGACGGCATATTCGCCAGTGTGATGTTGACTTGCACACTAAAAAAAGGGGTGCATACCGAATACATTTGCTGACTGTACAGTCAGCCAATGAGATATCTGACCACGGAGTACATACAGAGTGGAGACGGCGTTAGCTACTGTGCACTGTGATTCCAACTAGGTCCTGACGTCATCACGTTAACATCGAGAGTAGGCGTGGCCTATTAGTCTGCTGTTGTAGCTGTCAATGTTCGTACGTGGTTAGTTCTGTGCACACAGTGAGATTTTCGGACTTATCTTGTTTTTTACGAAGAAAATCATGAAGTGTTGCATTATATCATGTAAAAACTACTCAGATAAACGTTCTGATGCTATGGAAGGAATCACATTTCATTTGTAAGTATATTTATTCGTAATTTACTTAAATTATTCTAGAAAAATCTTTTGGCGACGTTCCGTGCTACTCATCGTTAGATGGCACCACTTTGCGTAATGGGACGTATGAACTATAAAAATATATTAAAGCTAATTATCGTAATAAATAATAACCATAAGTACTGAAATTTGTTCTAAATTTATACCTAAAGACTTTTACCTTGACAAAAAGATTATGTTTATGTTGTTTCATAATTCTCTTTTCAGCAATGCGCCACCTGTCGTCAACGTTGAATAATAGTGAACGTCAAGATGACGGGACTCCGCCCGGTTTTGCGAATATGATGTGATTAGGATGTAGTACCATATTAGTGCTATTTTATACTTACATAATAAAATTTTATTATGGAGACAGTTTTATTATTGAGGTTAGGCTCTCTCTACCCCGTAAGGGAAATAGACGTGATAATATGTATGTATGTTTTAACATTTTGGTTTTGCACTTAATTTTTAGGCAAAGGTAAATTAAAACAAATTCAGTGTAGAATAACCTCCATAATAAAACTGTCAAACAAACGCCTAAGCAAATTGTAAGAGCAGTATAATGCTACTTGGCTTTGAAATTCACTTTTTCCTCAGGAGCTTATTCGTTTATTTATTTATTTGTCAAACATGTGTTACAATGTGTTAAATAATATAAAAGTAGGAATCAACATGCTTACCGTTAGGGTGTACAAATATTGAATCAGATGAGCTCTTGTTAGTACCACATAAAATAAACAATGAATAATATTAAATTACAAAATAAGTCAATATATGTACAATAAGCACAAAAAATATATAAATAGAGAGATAAAAAAAACCACTAAATTTAATCATTAAAAAACGCACTAATATCATAGTAACACTTCTGGTTTAGGAATGATTTCAGTTTTTTCTTAAACAAATTTATATTTAATGTTTTATATTCCTTAGGGATTTTATTATAAATTTTCGGAACATAGCTGTTTTTGATTGATGTAGACAAAGTCTATCGCCATTTCTTCTGTTTCTTGCACACACATCCGATATACGTTTGAATAAATGGGGATTATTTTGAACAAATACAGCTATCTCAAATATATACAGTGATGGCAGTGTTAGTATTTTATATTGTTTAAAATAAGATTGACAGCTATCAGTGCTTTGTAGACCAAACATAGAGCGGATACACCGTTTTTGCATTTTAAAAACCAATTTTTTATCTGTAGAATTTCCCCAGAAAAATCGTTGAAAATATTTTTTATTTTTACAATTGAAGTGTTTTTTAAGAACTGAATTGTGGTCCCGCCATTTTGATATTATAATAGCGGGACCACTTTCTTTGTTGAATATCTTGAAATCATTTGAGTGTACAATTTTATTATAGCACGTATGTAAGTATAAAATAGCACTAATATTACTACGTACGTAATGGTACTACATCATAGTTACATCATATTCACAAAACCGGGCGGGGTCCCGTCATCTTGACGTTCACGAATAATAGCCATACATGGCAAAATGTCTAGGGTTGCCAACCACCTAGTTTTCGCTAGTTATTACTTTTTACTGTTTTATTAAAAGACAGTATACAAAATACTGTTTTCTCAACCGCTGATAAAACTACGATTGGATTTTGAAATTTTATAAAAAGTTACATGGAAGATGAGGGAATAATGATGTTTCTGAGCACCCCGAGAGCATTTTTCATCAAAGAAACCAACTTTCAGTGAGTGCTCACCCCATATGCAGACAGCATCGACCACAATTCTTTCATAGGTTTTTTCCAAATCTACGAATACGCAGTACAGTTTTTGACCTTTGGCCAAAAATTTCTCCAAAATGAAAAAGACATGGATAAGACCTGCCAGTCTATTTGCTAACTTAGTATACAACGTTTTGATGGTCACTTCAAAATACATTTTGATGGTCACATCAAATACATCTTATATAAAAATTAACAATATCATACGAAAGCCGCAATGCATTTTGAAGTGTCTATCAAAACGTTGTACACCGAGTTAGCAAATAGGCCGGCTGATCTGTACATCCCATTCCTTTTCTGATCCCGCTTGTTAGTTAAGTTAGTTGTAAATAAAACTTTTGTACATGTTGTATCATTTTTTGACATTCATACAAATCGAATATTGCACTTTGGCGTTACGTGATACTTTTTCAATTGATTGAGATTATGTCTGTTAATGTAGATTTTTCATGGTAAGAAAAAAATTAATGGCTATTCTTAAGCTTATTTACACTCCATGCTATGATTATTAAATCATAATACTTCAAGAAATATATGATCGAAGCATAATAGTATTTGATTTTTACTATTGGAACCAATATTTCCCTATGTCATTTATTATTAATGATGGAAAAATGTCATGCGATCGATGTAATTTCTTGATAAGATCAACGATCAACAAAAGATCAATCCACCAGTTTGTATATTTTTTGACATGTGGGTCGAGCATGTGGGTCAAAAAAATATACAAACTTGTGGCGGCGTCGAAGGCAGGCTAGTACTACTACTAGCTCAAGTCACCTCTAGTATGGCAAAGTTTTGGGTGGCCCGTGCGTCAACTGGTATGCTGCCTGGATTTTGACTACTCTTTTACATGATATGGTCACTGACACTATGGTTTTATTATGGAATTTGATTAATTATCTATGACAAAAAACAGAAAGGAAATAATTTACATAAAACATATTGATTCTTTGTTTTTGTGGCTGTGAAGATGTAGTCTCCAAATAAACGAATGCTTTGAACAGGTACAGAACTATACTATATACAACAATATTATGTTATTGGAAAATTTTAAATTTATAAGTTTCTAACCATAGTTTTACCAGCAGTCGTGAAAACAGTGTTTTGCAAACTCTCTTATAATAGAACAGTAAAAAGCATTAACTAGCAAAAACAGTATTATACTGTTTTTAACAGTCTGGTTGGCAACCCTAATTACTCAGCTATCTGACACTAGATGTCAGTAGGTGTTAGGGACATCTAGTGACGGATAGATAAACTAAAAAGAAAGATCAACATCGAACTTATTAAGTAGTTGGGCTATTCGCCGCTAGATGGATATAAAGGAGGGAGTGAGACAGAGCAAGTAGAGTGAGACAGAAAAATACTCCCCTCACCCCCTGTAAGTGCCACGCATGGTTTCATAGAAAATATTCCTTAGGGCAACTCCTCTCTGTATGTACTCCGTGTATCTGACCCCCTACAACAGCGCCATTTTTCGCAAACTAAAGAAACATCCGTGGTTTAAACCCAAAGATAAAAATATACAAGTGTAATATCCTTTGCGACTAGTGCCATCTATTGAATTGTGTATGAACAAATAAGGTTAATAAGCAGAAATCTGATACCCTTGACGACTAATGCCATCTATTAGATTTTTGATAAATAAAACAGGCCCTAGCATACGATACGCTTATTTCAAAGATACTTCAATAGTTAGATGTGGCGCAAGTGGCAGGCACTACGGTTTAATAGTTAGTGTGATTATGAATGAACAGGTTCAAATCCTCCAAAGCTTTTTATTTTTTACAAATATCACCAACTTCGTATTGTGATGTTGGTGTAATTTTGGTTGTTTTAACATAATGTTACCGAGCTAATTACTGTGAATAAAAAGCATTTTAAATTTTTAATTACTTTATTACATCAAAAAAATGTAACAGTGAAATAAATACCTGCCTACTTAATTCAAACTATGATTAATCTTCTGTAGAGAGAACCAACATGTTACTTAATAAGTAACAATTTACATCTCTCAACTTCTTTTTAATCATAGTATTATATTTTTTTTAAATGTGTAGGGTCAAATAGTGCTATGTGAATAACTTTGCTTCGATAATAGTATAAGAATGAATATAACCCTATGGCATTAAATGAATTTTAATATGGGAGAGGGTGACCCCCATTTTGAAGCTTTTGTTCAAGTCTATTTGCCATTTCACTTACCATGTTAGATCAGATCACATATCACTTATGCGCATATTTATTAATTTAGTATAACCTTTTTGTCTAAATTGATTTAAATCAAACTTTACTCGTGTCTCGTGTCCCAGTTAAGCACTATTTGACACTACAATCTGGGATTTTAATTGGTCACTCAATAACAGTTAGATCACAGAACAATTGTCTTAAATAAAATAATTCTACATTGCAAACTGTTGGAATCACCACATCTCATAAATTTTCCAAGTATTTTTCTTTATTCATCCGGCCGCCGAATTCTACCAGCTCCCCTGGGCCCATTGAAGACATCTGTCCCCAATAACCTGCAAAACAATAATACGATCAGTTACCTATTATTCTACACTGCGTAATATACACTAGGTATTAAATATTATTATTATTTTACTTCACTATTTAATGAATATTTTTACCTAATGTTATCCTGCCACTGTTCTCAAAGGCAAATTATTTTGATGGCTATACGCTGGCCATGTCTTTTCCGCAATATTTTTCTGCCATCATCATCAGACTTAAAACTTTTTTCATCAGAATAAAATACGATCTCGTTCTTGTTGAATGTTTCCTTCCTCACTGTTTCAATTGAAATATTGTAGTGTATATGTTACGCCAGTTGACTCCGAATCCACAAACGGACGGTGTTTCTCTGTAAGAGATATATTTATCTTAGACATTTATCACAAACCCTATGTTTTACGGAACAAAAAATAGTGTGACAATTAAGTAAGTATATTAAATACTTATAATTTCTACTTACCGCGATACCTAACTCTCTAGATATAGATACTTTAAATACAGTGGTTGTCTTCACAATACAATATTAGCTTTCACAAAATCTGCTATATAAGATGAAACGGGATGCCTAATAACTGGTGGGGTTTTGGATCACTACACAGTAATCGCAGTATCTTAATTGTGACGCGAGTGAACAATATTTTTGATTAGTTGGTATCAGGTATAAATAAATCTGATAGATTACCCTCAATTTATTTGTTAAAGCAATGCGTTGCAGTTGGTGACAATGATGTCATAGCAGTAGAAATAGATAGCCAATTTCGCCCGAGACGTCATATCGTCGGTTGGCGTATTGAGATGAGCGCTAGCTTCTCAAGTCGTGGGTCCATGGTTCGAATCGAACTTTACGTAGGATTGTTTTTGATTCTTTCTTGTTCTTACCATTGATGATTACTTGAATTATTAGCTGAGATTATTAGAAATACAAAATTTGCAACTGAGCAGGTTATCAGAAACAAGTTTATACCAGCAGTTGTCTGTCTACTTGCCAAAAATCACGGTAGGTGGCGCTTTACAGCAAAGTGTGAATTTACGTTTTAAAAGTCAGGGGGTCAGGTATCTGCTTGGCCGACTGTACAACACAAGAACTGAAGTCACCGACATAGCTGTTTGAAGTGGCAGTAGGCAGGATAATAGCGCGTAAAACCGATATGGCTGATGGGGCAGAGGCAGAAGTTCTCATATAGTGACCACGTACCGGCAAGCCCACGCACCAGATAGATGGACGACCAGTCTTCTTGTTCTTAGAAGGTAGTTTATCTTGGAAAAAACCAAATTCCTAAACAAGGATTTAGAAGATTTAATGTCTTTGCCTAAGTGGGACTGCGACGTTGACAGTGATTGACAGATTGATAAGACAGTGACGTTTAGTCTTGGAATGAGCGAGTGAGACATAATCACATGTTTTTTGTAAATACTTTTATTATTATTAAATAACATATTGTTAATTCAAAAACTATTAGCTACTTTATTAATAATGTCTTTGATGGTACGCACAGATGTAACCGCAGTTAAACTGCATAACAATTTAATTCTTGTCGGTAAGTAACCTAAATAAATGCATTTGTTTACTTCATATCTTTATCGATCTATTTTACAATATAAATATAATTACCACGTTTTACAGGCATTGGCAGTTATCTTAATGTGTTCAGAAAGGTATCCAGCGAATTATTACAAAAAATACACTGTTTAAATGGCCAAAAAATATATGGTATCGTACCGGCATTGCAATCTAACAAAATATTCGTTTTTGGAGGCAAACAGTTCAGAGTGATATCAGAAGATGTCGAGTTGGTGAGATTGGTTTACTCGGTAGAGTGCGATGACTGGTTACACTCCGGGATTTGGATCACTCATGGAGAAATTGCTTTGTTAACAGCACATAATGTTGTCCAGGTAACTATTTTAATTAATTAGGCATTAATTACCTTTTAATTGGCATGTGACTACTAGGAGGCTTGTGCCAAGGTTTCTTAACAACTACTTGTGTAGGATGATAGTCTTATTAGTTGGCCACAAAAGCTAAAATGTTGTTAATCCAGTAGTCAGTACATGAACCAGTGGTTTTATGAGCTGCACTGACCTTGTAAGTTTTATCTCAGCAAACTTACAATGGCCCTAAGTGCCATAGACCTCATTGGAGCTTAGAGATCATAGTTTCATTTAACCCTTTGACTGCGAACGTTGGATAAATCTGACAAACATTTTCATAGAAAATGTATGGTGGATTTATTCAACGTTCACTGTCAAGGGGTTAAGTATGTTTCATCATCATCATCATCATCAACCTATACTAGTACACTGCTGGACATAGGTCTCTCCCATGGCACGCCACTGAGCTCGGTCTTGAGCTTAAATACTTTTTTTTTTTAAAGTATGTTTATTTATATATTGTTTAATAGTTTATGTCGTGTAGCCTGCCACAGTTTACATGCATGTAACTGCATATTAAAGCCTTTATTTTCAACAAATTTTCACATTTTGATTTAAAAACAGACTTCTTTGTTATTCACAGTATATCTCGTAAGTTCCTAAATGTTGTTCATTAATATGTTTATTTTTTTATATATTTTTTTAAAGAAAACAAATTAAACAATTTGGCTCATATTTTGTCTTAATTAAAAATCTATTGAATGGTAAATTTACACAGTACATCCACAAAAGATATTGGAAAGTGAAAAATAAAATTTAGAAAATACTTTTTATTAGTACAAAACATTAAAAATTAATCAAATTGCTAAGAACTGCCTATGATTATCCAAGGACAAAAATAAATTATTTGTGTACCTACTTTATTTACTCTCTGCGTAACAAAATTAAACCGCTGATCCGCACGACGCATCTACATGATAGATGGGCGCCAACACTTCTTTTGTCGGCTACCGGCAATGCCATGTCAAAGCGCAAACCATTTGAAAGGATGAACTTTACTTTATTTTGAATGTTATCGTCTAAAACCACTAATTAGAATAATTTATGTGTATAATTACCCATATCCACCAAAATTTTTAACACTTCCAGATCTGGGACACAAAAACCTTGACTTTAAAAAGCAAGTATGTGAGCAGAGAGAACTCTATTCTGTACAGTGGAACCCTGCAGCGTCTGCAGGATGATGTGCTAGTGCTGGCTGGAACCGTCTTCTCGGAGGTTATTGTGCACGCCTGCAAGGCTGAGAAGGCTTTGCATTACTTGAAAGGTCATAGGGTAAGAGTTTTTATTATTCACTAGTGCTGCCCTAGTAATCCCTGGAGAATAGTACTCTATTCTAGGTTGAAAGGTACCCTATGTTCGTCCTTGGGCCTTAAATTATCTTTCTACCAAATATCATCCAAATTGGTTTTGTAGTTGAAGCATACCATAGACTGTCAGAGTTACTTTTCATAAATATTACCTACACATATTTTTGTTTACCTAAGTATTTTTATATTTAATTAGTCCATAGTATTAAAATTTGAAGATGGTGAATCCTGGTGACCCGTAATACAGGTTCCTCGGAAACCTAGCATGGGCACCAGTTCTCCAAATTTAGTTCTTATGTTGTCCTCTACATCTTTTTTTTTTATGATAGTGATTTTGTGTAAAACACAAATGTTTTTTTTTTGTACGAACGTCGTTCAGGTCCAGTCAGATGGAGAGTCCTGGTGACCCGTAACACAGGTTCTTTGGAAACCTAACACGGGCATTAGATCTCAACATACATCAATATTGTTAAGTTTAGGTGCCTACTTTATCTTTAGTGTGTTTTGAAATTGTCTGATTTGTTTTTCATTCATGTACATATGTTTTGGAGAAAAATAAATATATTTTATTATTATTATATTATTATAATTATATTATATATTATTATTGAAATACAAGTATTATAGTAGTTTAATAGTATTATAGCCAGTGGTCGGAATAGGTAGATTGATTTTATGTACTAGCATCATGAACTGTCACTGTCATACATAACATGGATAGCCTTTTCTCCGGGATTCGTTTCAATACTTACGGGATTTAATTAAATATATAACGTATTTTTTTTTTACACCAGTATATTTGAAATGTATAGAAAGCTAGAGAGACATTTTTAATTGATTTACATACATAATGACTTTTTTGGAAAGGAAATGTGACTTGTTTGTCCAATCCCAAGTTACCGTATGACTAGTGTAGTAGATCATTTGTTTAATGTTTGCTATCTACTACTTGCAGTTTTAGCTTTAATAAATAAATTAATAAAAGTTACTATTTATATCAATATTTTTGTGAAGAAGATCCAGAAATTATTCCATAAGCCAGGGTTAAATCACGTTTTCACAACACAAAAAGTAAGAAATGCACTCTATGACCCGAAGTAATCGGCTGCGTGTGACGTGAGCGGACGGAGTTGCGGACGCGCACAAGTACTTACGATAACAATTTGTATCCACGCGAAGGCGAAGCGAAAAATTAGATGATATATTCTTCGTCCTATCCGTAACGATTTAAAAATCGCGAAAAAATAAATTAAAAATCTTAAAATCCCGGAGGCATGTCCATATTAATATATACGTGTCAGTTTATTGACCCCAAATCAATCTACCTATTCCGATCTCTGATTATAGCACATCTTAATGTCGATCCCTCGGGAATGGTATTTTTTTTGGATGAAAGGTAGCCTATCTCTTTCTCTGCTCCCCAGACCTGCATATGCAAAATTTTATGATGGCTCCTTTATTAGGTAAGGCGTAAAAGTGTAACAAACAAATAAATAAAAATACAGTCACTTTAGTATTTATAACATTATAGTTAGGATTAGGATTAGTATGGATTAATATGGAAAAATAAAAGTTAGGTAAGGAATTTTGATGAATACTGGACATCTATAGGCGTTATAACTGGGTTATAACAATAAAACTTCTATTGTGTCTTGTTAAGTGACCATCAAAGTTAACTAGTAGCGGTGAAGGCTTTTGCCTGTAAATAAAATATATTCTTCAACTTACTTAAAATGCGAACATTACATGAGCATGTCTATTTAGAAGGCTGAATTTTTAAAGACAACTTGAAATTTGGCGAGCTCCGTGGCGCAGCGGTCAACACGCCAGCCTGCGACACGAGAGTGCCCGGGTTCGATCCCCAGCCAGGTCAAGATGGAAAATGATCTTTTTCAGATTGGCTTGGGTCTTGGATGTGTATCTATATATGTTTTTGTTATAAAATATAGTATCGTTGAGTTAGTATCCCATAACACAAGTCTCGAACTTACTTTGGGGCTAGCTCAATATGTGTAATTTGTCCGTATATTTATTCGTCCATATATTTATTATTATATTATATTATTTATTTTCATTCCAGGGGGTCATATTCTCAATTTCGTGTAATCCACAAAAAGGTCTCATAGTGACAACATCTGATGATAGATCTGTATGTATTTGGGGCATCAACAACAAGGAGAGTTTAACTATGCCACATGACACTATAGAATTCTGGCAGAGAGCAGACATAGTACATAGACATGAGATCTATGGCCACACAGCTAGAGTGATGAGAAATTGTATCACTAAAGGTATGGTTGTATCTGTTGGAGAAGATTCTGTTATATGCTTCTGGAATTTTGATGGAAAGCTGTTAAAAAAGATTGTCACTCATCAAAATAGTGGGATATGGTCTGTAGATGCTGATGAGGAACAATTAGTGACTGGTGGAGGGGATGGTGGGGTAATCCTTCATCCCCTAACTATAGCAACTTACCATGGAGAAAGTGTTGTTTTAAATATTGATAAAAGTACTCCTAAAAAAATAATCTTTACTGCTAGAAGAAATATAGTAGTTTTGAATGACAAAGACGACTTAATTTATTATGATGTTCAGAATAAAACCAAAGATGTTTCTAAGTTGAAACACGAATCTACGTACAAGTTACTCAGTCTCTCATCTTGTAAACAAATGATAGCGGTTATAGACATGTGTGGAAACCTCGACGTCTTCGTAGAAACTTGTAAAGATGACGCTTTGTTACTCAACATTATACATAGTAAAATAGATTTTGGTAAAGTACTTTCCGCTCAATGGGCTGGCAACAGACATCTAGTTTTAGGTTGTGACGAAGGATTGATAAAAGTTCTAGCATCTAGTGGAAATAAAATAGAGGAATTTGCAGAGTTTACCCTGCCAGTTTGTAAAGAAAGATGGCTGACTGCTGTGAACATTGATGCATCAAGCACTGTTCTTATTGCTGGAGACAGATGTGGCAGTATTCATGTGTATAAAAAAGGTATTCAAAGTCCTTTGAAAACATTCAGTAAGGCCCATGGAAGATACGGCCCTACCTCCATTATGATGAATAAAGATGGATTCGTAACTACAGGGAGAGATGGCACTGTGAAATATTTCCATTTAAATGTTAATGAGAAACCAATAGCTGAATACATGAGCAGTAAAGATCTAGGATTTCAATGGGTGGAGAAATTCATAGACAAGAATGAAAATATGATTTGTGGCTTCCAAGAAAGAATTTTTGTAGTTTATGACTTGAAGAATAACAGTCAGTTGGTAGAAGTGGCTTGTGGTGGAGGCCACAGGTCCTGGGATGTGGTCAGGTACATTGATAAAATAGAAGACAATTATAAAGAATGTGTTAAGTTCATGTATGTTAAGAATTCCGATATACTTCTACACACTTTTCAGTTCAGCAAAACGATTTCCACTAATATTGTTTCTGGATCGCATTCCA
The DNA here is from genome assembly GCA_947532085.1 of Elegia similella. Classification (NCBI taxonomy): domain Eukaryota; kingdom Metazoa; phylum Arthropoda; class Insecta; order Lepidoptera; family Pyralidae; genus Elegia; species Elegia similella. Next base: position 1,325,476 of record OX383936.1, read on the forward strand.
AAGAGATAAATTGCTTAAAAACTATAAATGTAGAATCTTCTAGATTCTGTGTGTCAGGTGGAGAGGACACAACATTAAGAATATCGTCTTTAGAAAACTTTGATCTGCAAGACAAGATTGTATTCAAACATTTATCAAATGTAAGGACATTAAAAACTAAGCCTTTAGTCGGTGGGGATAAGTTTATTTTAGCATCAGCAGGAGGCCGAGCACAGATCTGCATTAAACTACTAGACTTTACAAAAGAAAATGATGAAGTCACTGTGAAATCTCAAGATGTCATAGACTACATGATCAAAGGCCCTGAAAAGGAGAGGAAAGGAAAACAATCATGGAAAAACTGTGCCATAGACTTCGATCCAGAGACGAGGATAATGGATATCGATATTTTACAACAAGATGATGTTAATTTCATCATTTTTGCTGGGTGCTCCGACGCGTGGCTTCGAGTTTTCCTCTTTAACTTAAATCGTCAAGATTTAAAACTAGAAAATGTGCTTAAAAATCACAAAACTTGTATTTTAAAAACACATCATCTAAAATTCCAAGATCAAAATATTTTAGTGACTTGCTCGACTAGAGGCGAAGTTATATTTTGGACAATCAATTTTAATGACGGGAATTTAAAAATGGAACCAATATTCACAACATATACTAATAAATCTGGAATAAACAGTTTCGATATAAGAATTATAACAGAGAAACACATTGTATTTGGTACTGGAGGTGATGACAATGCAATTCATCTGCATCTACTTGAATATGGTGCTCAGAATGATAAATCTACCTTCAGAATATGTGATTCGTGGTCTACAGACAAATTCCACTGTTCCCAAGTGACAGGGTTAATTTTATTGGAAAATATTTTGTTATCTACATCTATTGATCAGAGAGTAACGATGTGCAAGTGGGCTGTGGGGGAGGAAAAGATAAAATGCGAGTTTTTGTCCCAGATGTATAGTGATGTTTCGGATATACAAGGGATGGATCTAATGGATCATTCTAGGTAAGATAAATTATTTATTAATAGTAATAAAGTTTATCTATCGGTTAGTATTACTCATGCTTATCTCGTTAGTTCGTCCGAAAGAAATAAGCAAAAAATCGACAAGGGTAAAAATACCCATACAAATTGCCCGGTCAATTCGGGCAAAAAATTTTTTCGTCCTTTTTTCTTTTTGAGTTCCCAGATTTGATAACATAGGAAAAGTTGATTTTGAAATAGCATTAACCTAAGGGACGTGGGTTCGAATCCTACCTGTGGCCGAGTTCTTTTTCATCACATATTTTCAATTTTAATAGGAAAAGTTGTTCATATCAATGGGCTAAATCATCTGTTCAAGGATCGGATTGGGTTTTTTTAGATAATCACATGTATCTAGCTTTTTGTCATTTTTAGTTGTATATTATAGTAGTTTTATTTTGATCCAGCAACAAAGTTACCGTCTGTGTATTCGGTAAAGGCGTGGAGATGATAGAAATGACCATACCAGGCTGAAGATACTAATCAAGATCAAATAAAATGGATTGGAATACACAAGCGTTGTTCTGTGAATCGCACGTGAGTACCTACTCTTTTTTTGTCTACCATGGTCACAGAATAAGTACTACAGAAGTCGCACTCTGCAAAGGTATTAATAATTATCAACTCAATGTAGTTAGCGATACGGTGTAATTTAGCTCGCGTCAGAAAGCAGCACATTTTCCTTTAGATACCTACAAAATCCATTGCAAGTTCATTCTTAAAGCTATGAACAAACGATTCATAATTCGTTGAAATATTTTGAATTCTTGAAAAACGGAACCCTTATAGGATCACTTTGTTGTTCGTCTGTCTGTTTGCCAAGACCCTTTTTCTCAGAAACGCGTGGAGGGATCACACTGGAATTCATATCAAATACTCAGGTCTACTATTCCTTGGAGCTGTGAAAAAATTAAATTTCTAAGCCAACGCAATCAAAAGATACAGCCGTTGCCGCAAATACTCGACATTCGCATGGGAATCATCTGCAGGGTACTTCCCGGGAACTCAGAATCTTGTAATTTGGTACGAAGCAACGTCTTATAGCACAGATAAGGGAAAAAATTGTATATAAATATTTTTAATAATTTTAAACCTATTATAGATAATGGTACGGAACCCTTCGTACGCAAGTCCGACTCGGACTTAGCCGGGGTTTTTTTAGGTTTAGTGATCATGTTATATGGTGGACTTCGTTTTTAAACCAAATACAAAAAAGAAGGATTATAAATTCGGTTGTATATTTCTTATGCTATAACTATCAACCGACTTAGAAAATGTATATGTATATTCAGATTGCTCCCATAAAAATTTCATTAAAATCGGTTCAGTTGGGTTAGTTAGAAGAAGGTTAAAAAGGGAAAATAATAATCTATACTAATATTATAAAGCTGAAGAGTTTGCTTGTTTGTTTGTTTGAACGCGCTAATCTCAGGAACTACTGGTTTAAATTGGAAAATTCTTTTTGTGTAGGATAGTCCATTTCTTGAGGAAGGCTTTAGGCTATAAAACATCACGCTGCGACGAATAGGAGTAAAGCATCAATTAAAAATGTTTTGAAATCGGGGAAAAATTATTCATCTATACTAATGAATCATAATAACAGAAATTACCGCGGACGAAGTCGCGGGCAACAGCTAGTAATAAATAATAGGTTTTGTGTTCCAACCATACCTCTTTTTTTATCTATGACACAACCCTATCAGCTGTCAATGCGCGCGTACTGAGTGCATGCAATGCAAATATGGAGGGTAAAGGTAAGGAGAACAATAATAACGGAGATCGATTGAGATTTGAAAAGATCTAGTGTCCACCAACAAGCAATAAATAGTAGATCAAAATAATACTAAAATAGCGCTACTGTCGCAAGAGGATATGAAATGAATTTACCAGCTGGAGACAGGGGTGAAGTGCCTTGCTATGCTAACTGTAATAAAAGGATAGCTTGTTTATTTATTTGAAAATGTTATTAGAAATTTCCTTTGGTTTATTGGTAAGCAACACCCATGGCAGGTTTCACTGTCGGATGGGAGTCAGACAGGAAGGACTCTATCTTACTTATTAAGTAACTTTTGGCGTGATCTTTAAAATATTACCCCGTTGCATTAGTAGCGCCACCACTATTGAATGCCTTTCGACGGTCGTTTTTCATATACAGAGATAGTGCTCCTTACCTGTACTCTCTATAAATGCATAGAATGTCTCCTCCCATTAGATCCGAAGATTTCAAGAGTGTGATAACGATGTTTCATCTCATCAGCGATTATTTTTGTTGTGATAGAGATGTAGATAAGGCATCCGGTGGTTTTCATAAGTACGGGACAAAAAGAACCTTGTTCTAGAATTCTACTTAGATTTAGGGAACTTACTAGAAACATTATAGGCTATCAAAAATGATATTTCATTCTCTACGATCATCAAAACAGCCCGCTTAACGCGAGACGCCTAAGATATAGTGAAAATAATCTACACGGGCAAGTTTTTAACCAACAACGTAGGTCTATGTGTAGGTAGCCCATAGACCTAAAGTCGCAGGTTCAAATCAAACCCTGCCCAGATGGAATTATTTCAACATATCTTATTTCTTAAATTAATAACAGTTTCAGACATGTGAGTTCCTTCATGCCACTTACACACTGAGATATCGATATATCATTATACCCTCCATAGACCAGTCCAGTGACATAGGTAGGCTATCTTTTTCTAGCAGAGCAGTGTGTTTTTAATTATTTTAAAAACTAGCGGCCCGCCCCTTCTTCTCACGGGTAGATTTAGCTATTTAATCTACACGGTGAAATTTTGATCGTTCTGGACCCTTAAAGGGGTGATTTAGCCCATGGATATGAACAACTTTTCCTATGGGACCAATGGTGGGAACTAAAAAAAAAAAAATTGGGCAGTTCCATACAAAAAATTTCGGCCGCCCGGTCAATATGTATGGGAACATCAAAAACAATTTGAGTTCCCAGCATTGGTCCCACAGGAAAAATTGTTTATATTGACGGGCTGAATCATCCCTTTAAGGGTCCAGAACGATCAAAATTTCACCGTGTGTAGCTTATGTTCATCGGAGATAATGTAGGATACTTACGGAGAAAGAATTTTTTAAATTTTTAATTTAATGCTTTTTTGTATTTTTGTAATGTTATATCTGCTCTACAGCATTGGTGTAACTGTGACTGTATGTGAGTGTGTAAAGTAACTGTGTGTGAATATGCATGATGCAAATATAAATAAATTAATAAAAAAAGAAAATCCGTGAAAAATTTTCATCTATCTATAATTTAAGAACTGTGTTCTTGTCGGTGGAGTACAGAGTTTGTTCATGTTAGGTGTAATTTTGATATTCACAGTAGAAACTTGATTACCAGATTTCAGAGATAACATATAGATAAGAACAGTTCTCGAACGATCGCAAGATAAATAAATAAAAATCTAAATCTTTATTGCAGGCGTGTACTACCTGACAATGTTTGCCTCAAATTTATCTGTATGGTAGGATGATATCTCTGGAACTGTTTATAAGATTGACTAAAATCTATTCGCTAAACAACCAACGAACAAACAAAAAAGCTGCTAATTAAACTATCTTCTATTTGATAACATTATTCTTCTCTAAAGATCTACATTGTCCTTTGAATTACTATAGCAGCCGCCATTAATGCGAGCCTAAAAAGTATTATCTTATCCACTAATACTCTTCATCACCATCATTTCGAGTAGGTGTCACGGTCAATCGACCATGCACACCCTGGTGTCAAAGTTCTTCGAAACCGCCTCTCGGCCTCTGACGTGGTTCCTTTAACGACTACTAGATGGCAGCCGGGAACAACGGCTTTACGGCATTCCAAAGCACGGAATCTTTATTATCAGACAATCAGGTGATTCATGCCTGCAATGTCCTAACCAAACTGGAAACAACTAAAAAAGTGTCGACCCACGAACCCCGGATCTACAGATAAACGCCTTAGCCACTGGACCCCGGAGGCAGTTACCATTAGCCACTAATACTATGTATACAATATGTAAAAAAACCCTGTTCAATCCTTGGGGTGCTACAGCCCGTTGATATGAAAATCTTTTCCTATGGGACCAATGCTGGGAACTTGTGGGTTTTCCTGGATTAATTCTGGGGTCTCCCCCACTATTAATCCAGGAAATCCCTTAACTCTCTCACCTGGCCTCTCGCTGGCCAATGGGCGTGAGCATTAATGCCACTTACGCATGTTAAGCAACTCCGGGCGCAGTCCTTATTGTGATGGGTGACCGCAAGTGGACTGATTATATCTCGAGCTCCTCCGTACCTCAGAAGGCATGTCAAGCCGTAGATCCGAGCTGTCATTATTGATGGCAGTCGTTAACACGTTGCGGGACATCCCGCCTGTAGACGTAGGTAAACTTCTATTGTGGTCTATTGTGTCTGGTGCAGTGTCCGTGAATATAAATACATAAATAAATATATACGGACAATATAAATATATACGGACAAATCACACAGATTGAGTTAGCCTTAAAGTAAGTTCGAGACTCGTGTTATGGGATACTAACTCAACGACACTATATTTTATAACAAATACATATAGGGAAATAATAATTCAAGCCACAAAATTATTTATTGGCCACGTGAGCAAACTTCTAATTTCATAACTAAGCAACGGGAAAATGACATAGCCTCTAATAAACTAATTCGTCTTTTTTACACCGCCAACTAAATATTCTATAGAAAGCGTCAAATAAAGAGCATCAATTATTATGACTTGTCGTAAAAATAGCCACTACATGATATGGCGTGATTCATGTATCGATAGGCAGAAGAGCTGGTACCAATTTTTGGGTAGGTAGGTATTTGAAGCAAGTTGAAAAATTGTCACATACCTGTACCTCAACACGGAACTACAGACCTGGCTGGTGAGTAGCGGGACTAAATCAACCCCTATTTTTTTTTTATATTCTTTTTTCATTACCAAAAATATAGATATTTGTGGCAATATGCAATTTTTTATGTTTTATGTATAAAAAATATAAGCCAGACGATTTAGTCGGGGTTTTAACATTACCAGATGCGTGCATAACAATTTGCAAAAAAATATAAAAAATCAATTTGAGGCAGGTTGAAATTTTAATAGGGTACTATTTTGGTGGGACTTTCTACCTGCCACGCTGCCAAAAAAAAGGGGTTGATTTAACCCCGCTATTTACCACTAACCAGTCAGGTCTGCAGTTCCGTGTTGGGGTATAATAGGAGAGGTATGTGACAAGTTTTTGGCTTGCTTAAAATACTTGCCCAAAAATTTGTACCAGCTCTCCTATTACTATTAGTAAAATTATGGTAATTTAATAAACATTTTTTTATTTTCAAATTTTTAAGTCTTATTTTGTCTCTCCTCAATAGCTACTGGTAATATTAGTGGCCATAATATACTATTTGATGACAATTTTAGCTAAATATTGACGATCAATTATTTTGGGATAAGTTACATTTTAAACATGCTGAGTTAAAAAATAGAAGCTAAATAAATATATTTTTTGATGTCAAATATTAGTATTTTAGAAGTTTACTGTTAGAATGCAAGTTACAAATTTAGATGCTAAATAATAACCATCATGCTGAGTTGTATTTAGAGTGGCTTACATAGAAGATAACTAGTGGCTAAGATGGTATTATTTAGATGCTCGTTAATTGTGGCTGACTTAGTAATTTAGAAGGCAACATACATTTTTAGAGGCGGATAATGCTATTAAAAAGAATCCTGTTTAATTAGCACCCATACATATATAGATACACATCCAAGACCCAGGCCAAACTGAAAAAGATAATTTTTCAGTTTGGCCATTTCTAAATCACGCTGTATACCTAGTGTTAAATCGTCAATGTCCCCCTAATTCAACTCGGTACAACGTTATATAAGCAGCTGCAGTTTGTTTCATTTTTTTGTTTCGATTATTTTATGATTTATGTGTACTGTTTGTATGAACATTACATTTCGGCCAATTTCAACTTCTCTGTATTTTATCACCAGTACAAATAAATCAGATAATATCTAATCTAAATCATAATTCGAAACTTTTATCTTAAAAATCGACATTTACGTAAACACTTACAATACTTTACGTAAATGACATAATTGGCCATTACGTAAATGTGTCGCTGTAAAGTAATGATTAGACATCGAATTATATGCATTATGAAAATGACAAGATATGCATGCAAATTTGCACTAAAAAACGTGAAATATGCACAATCAAAAAACCAATGAGTTATTTACGTTATGTACCGATATATTTTTGGTTTGTTTATTTATTGGTTTAAAATCCAAATTTTATAAGAATTTACGTTTATTTCCGTATTAGTTATAAAAATCTTTTTTGAATTCTATTTTATTTGTAGTACCTGTCCGATATCCGAATTAGAAGACGAATTATGACGCAGTAGTTGTTTTTGATTTCTTGTAGGTGTTGCAAAAGGGAAGCAGTACTTACATGTTGATCGATTTGATATTTTTGTAAGTTTTGAACTTGTCGTGCGATGCTAACTCAACGATACAATAATTTTATAATAGATGATATATTTAATATCGTATGAAAACAAACAGTAAATATATTGGCTAGCTCCGTGGCGCAGCGGTCAACACGCCAGCCTGCGACACGAGAGTGCCCGGGTTCGATCCCCGGCCAGGTCAAGATGGAAAATGATCTTTTTCAGATTGGCCTGGGTCTTGGATGTGTCTATATATGTATTTGTTATAAAATATAGTATCGTTGAGTTAGTATCCCATAACACAAGTCTCGAACTTACTTTGGGGCTAGCTCAATCTGTGTGATTTGTCCGTATATATTTATATCTATAACAGTAAATAATATACGTAATACTCGGATGTAGGTGGAGTTTCTGACATAGTTTTATCGTAGTCCTCGGGGGTTGCTAGAACTTTGATAATCTTGGAAAGGGGTCGTGCGTTGAAAAAAGTTCAATGCAAATACATAAGTTTAAGAACAAGTGCTATTATGTCAGCTTGTCACTTCGCATCGATAGATACCTCGATATGAACCAATCTATCGAGAGACACTTTTAAGGGGTTCCGTAGTCCACAAGGAACCCTTATATTTTCGTCATGTCCGTCCGTCCGTCTGTCTGTCCGTTCGGGCTCGTACTCCGCCGCTACTGCACCGATTGTCACGAAAAATGGTTGAGAGATAGACATTGAAGTTCCAAAAGTTGGTTTTTAAAATTATGAAAAAATGATTTTATCCAGCCAGTTGTATATCCCATACAACGAAAAGTGAATTTAAATTTTTTATAGGACTAACCCCAACGTGTGGGGTATCGTTGAAAAGGTCTTTTAAAATGCAACAAGAACTGCTTTGAATCTATGTAGATCAAACCCCCCAGTCTTGAGATAATCTAATACAAAGTTAAAATTTGAGCTGTGTAACACCGTCACTTTTGAAATATTACTAAAATAATTCTGAAAAAAATGTGGTATATACCTCAAAGTATGTACTTTCAATTAAAACATTATAGCGGTCTCGGTATCATAGATAATTATTTTTATACAACGCGACCAACTTATGTCAACTTGAGTGAAATGAAATGAAATAGAATTTTATTCAAATTTGGATATCATGTATCTCTTTCTGAACGTCATATTATTATTATTAATATTTGCAAAATCGATAAGCTACTAGCGTTTCGAAACGACCACTGCTGAGAAGAATACGCCGAAAGAAACTCAGTCCAGTATTGGTCCCTACGTGCCTGAAGGGCTACACTTTCACATATTTATAACAAATTGAATTATTTTACATAAAGTAATCACTGATATATATTGATTAACAATTTATTGAATGTATTATTTCCATGGAGTTTTATCTCTTAAATAGTCATTAATACAATAGTAGGCATTTTAAAGTAATTGAATTTTAACAGCAATCTTAAACTTACCTAATGACAGAGCCAATATTTCTTCAGGAATTCTATTATAGAAGCGTATACTAAGTCCCAAAAATGAATTCATTGTTTTCTGTAATCGCAAAGTTGGTGTCGCTAATTTATTTTTATTTCTCGTATTCCTGTTGTGGATATCACTATTTTTCGCGTAAAAATGAAGATTATTACGAACAAACATAATATTTGCAAATATGTATTGCGCGGGGAATGTCAAAATATTTATATTTTTAAACAATTCTCTAAGAGATTCTCTAGCACCTAGTTTATACACCGTGTATCTTTGCACTCTTGCCATATTCACAGAACTAATACTACGAAGCATTACCTATTATTTTCGATAAATAAGTGAATCCCCTAAATAAAGCACACCAAGTTATCAGTAAAATTTTATTTACGGTACACATGGGAGTAAACCAATTTTTTAGAGCGCATTCAACAGGCGCAATAGGAATAAACCGAGTGGGCGTGGCCGGGCGTGCCAATTAATAATTTTGATTTCAGATTTTCCTTCCTACTTTACGGGCTTAGGACCGACAAAAATGCCTAATTATTATTATTATCTTTAATTTTTCATTGCTTTGAAGATTTGAAAAGTTAGAGAAACTATTGAAATTTTTATTATGAATAAATTAGTTATTTTTGGCGTAGTTAAAACTGAAATCATTTTATTTACAATTGATTTAGGCATTTTTAAAGTTTATTTACAAAATCTACTTACAAATTTACGTTTTGCGTAGCAAGTGATCAAAATGTCCTCCATTCTCATGACGGCACAGTCTAGCACGGCGCAGCGAATTTTGCTTGAGTTTTCGCAACACATAAGCGACTTGTTTCACCGTTTCGAATGCCAAAATAATCCTCTCACGTAACACATCTACACTGTCTATCTCCTCTTTGTACACCAAACGTTTTACATCACTCCATAAATAAAAGTCCAACGGGGTTAGGTCCGGGGACCGAGCTGGCCATGCTACTGGGCCTCCACGCCCAATCCACTTGTCACCAAATGTAACGTTTAAGTAGTCACGAACTTGGCGTCCATAATGCGGAGGAGCACCATCATGTTGGTAATACAGATTTTGGTGTAAGTTGAGGGGTATGTCATCAAGCATTTCGTCTATGACGTGCTGCAGCAACTCCAAATACGTTAAACTGGTGAGATAGCCGTCGATGAAGTAAGGGCCGAGCAAATACCCGTCCATAATTGACGGGTATTGACCAGCCCACACGTTCAGACTTAAACGATGTTGAAACGAGTGTCGTTTAGTTTTTCTGGGGTTCTGATCACGATGAGTCCACCAGTGCTCGTTACGGATATTAAAAATTCCAACTCTCGTAAATAACGATTCGTCAGTCCACAAGATGTTGACATGTTGATGCCTCAGCAGCCAGCGACAAAATTCAATCCGTGCAGCGTTATCTTGAGGGAGCAAATCTTGAGCATGGATTGGGACGTCAAACTGGCGATGGTCTCGTAGTCTTTGTGTGGCACTAAGCATCACCTGACGGGACGGCCTTGGTCGATTGGGAAACATTTCTACTGCTCGTCGCAAGCTGTCACCACTTATTGCGTACAAGCGAACCATTTCCACTAATTCGTTATTGGAATACGCGTCAGTCATTTTTACGTGACACTCACTACTTTTCGCGAGACGACAAGAAGCGACACGCACGTCCGTTACGGTCAGCGGTTACGATTACAACTGGGGCGGGGGTAGTTTCCCGGCAGCGCGTACGCGGCGCGACTTTGTACTTTGTTCTTGCCGACGCCGACGGAATAGTGATGAGCAAGTGTTACGATAATTAGTGGTGTGCATTACAGATTGTCGATAAAATAAATAACAAAAAATTAAAACGAAAAATTTTAGGTCATGATTTTTTTAACGATTTGTGTTCAGAATCAGTAATAGAGTTACCTCAGTAAATATGGCAAGGATGCAAAGATACACGGTGTATATAGATCTGATAGCGCGTTTTTGAAGGACGAATATGGTATTAACTTCTGCTGCGTTACCCCATAGTAATATCCCATACGACATGACACTATGAAAGTAGCTGAAGTATACCAAACGCGCAGTATCAACGTCAGTCAACTGTCTTATTCTTCTAACAGCGTAAGCAGCAGAACTAAGTTTACCCGCTAAGGATGTGATATGGGCACCCCATTGAAGTCCCGAGTCAACTGTCATCCCAAGAAATACTGTTTTATCTACCAAATCTATCGTTTCGTTTTCGACCACTATGCGTGTTGGTACTTTTGTAACATTCGGTAAACAAAATTTAATACACTTCGTCTTTTTAGCGTTCAACAGCAAATTGTTTTCTGTAAACCACTCTAACACTTGAGCTAATGTACTATTGACCTCGTCAAAATTGTCTGTTGTCCTATCAACAGGGAAAATAAGAGAAGTATCATCGGCAAATAGTACAGCTTTACATGTGTTAACATAATATGGCAGATCATTAATATATATAAGAAACAACAAGGGGCCTAGTATAGAGCCCTGGGGTACGCCCATCTTAACAGATGATCCCGAGGATTGAACCCTATCAACGCTAACTTTTTGAATTCGGCTACTCAAATAAGATTTGATTAATGCAATAGATTTACCTTTAATCCCATAGTGTTCCAATTTGGACAGCAGGGTATCGTGGTCTACACAATCAAATGCTTTGGAGAGATCACAAAAAACACCAATAGCATTTTGTTTTCTCTCCCAAGCATAGTATATATGTTTTAAAAGCGCAACACCCGCATCCGTAGTTGATCGACCCTTCGTAAATCCGTATTGTTCACCATGAAATAGACCATTACGATTAAAAAAAGAAAGTAACTGATTAAAAATTAATTTTTCAAATATTTTACTTAAGGCGAGGCCTCAAATGTTTGGTACCTTCGCTCGGCAAAGGACTGATCAAGTGCGCGCAAGGGCTAGCGCTTGGCGGTTTAGCCCGTGAATGATGAGATAGGAGATAGTCTCGAGTCGCTCAAAGAAAAAAACGTAAGGGCCAAATTCGTTATTTCTATTTTATATAAAATCAGACCGGTTAATTGTATTTTCATCTTTACATTTTGATGAATTACTAATAACCTATCTTTTAGTCTAAAAATCATTATTTCATTCGTCGCATTTGAGCTACAATAACAAAAACTCTGCGAACGAAGACCATTTTTCAAAAAATATTTCTATCGAGAAAATTTTATCAAAACGTGTTTTCATCTTCAATTTTTGGAGATGAAATAGTCAAAAATCATATTACTTAGATTTGAAACTCCTAATTTAAGTATTTTGCGAGATAAATAAGGTTCAGAACGACCTTATTTACAGTGGTATCATAACCTTAACGCTGGCGGAATAGAAATGGGACGGTAATTTGTTGGATCATTTTTATCACCCGATTTGTACAACGGTATAACTTTACTTAATTTCATTAGATCAGGAAAGAGTCTGTCTGTCCGTCTGTCACCAGGCTCATGAACCGTGATAGTCAGACAGTTGAAATTTTAACAGATGATGTATTTCTGTTTGCCGCTAAAACAACACATACAAAAAAATAAATATTTAAGGAGGCTCCCATACACAGACATGATTTTTTTGCCGTTTTTATAGATAACGGTACGGAACCCTTCGTGCGCGAGTCCGACTCGCATTTGGCCGGTTAGTTTTCGTCGTTAGCGTAAACTGTATACCAGTATACCACCTTTCTGGACAAGCACGCTGAGTAGCACTTTTTGCTATACTGCAGCACATGCATTCGTTTTCTTCATGTATGTTCTATTTTTTTTTTATTGTACGAGTACTATAGTAATATCATTGTTTATGTCTTATGTTGTGATGCAGTTTTTGTGAAAAACGTTTATCTATACGTACGGTAACGTAGCTGTAATCTCTCCAAGCATCGCCATGATCGCATCTCCGTAGATTAGATATGCTTACACTATATAACACCCGCGCGTACCGCCCTCCGAGTTGCGCGGTTTCAGTGCGAAGTGAGTATATTGTGAAACATTATTAAGAGTACTGTTAGGTGGTAATTGTTTCTGGTCGCTGAGCACAAGTACTGATAGGATAGTCGTCTGTATGGAATAGCAATATTTGACTAGGTAGCGTTTGGATACTTTGATATTTTAGCGACGAACGAAGTAGTGTTTTGATGTTCTGATATTATAGTGAGGTAAGTGCCCACTTCAGTAACATGGAAGATAGAGGAGCACCTGTTTATACAAAAAGAATATATAATCTTCAAGCATATTATCATAACATAAATACTTATTTTGTTATCTTGGATTTTTATCTATGTATGATATATGTATCTATTATAATATAAAATATAGTTTCGTTGAGTAACGAAAACACAAGTTCACAACTTAGTATGGGATGGGACTAGTTCAATCTGCGTGATATGTCCGTGTATATGTTTTAAAATTTTTATTTTAATTATTTATATTTCTGGACTAAGGAACTTCATATAGATTTGATTGACTGAAGTTGAATCGAATTCAGGAAGCCTTGAGGAAATGACTTAAGCTGGGAGGAGACGGTAAATCGCGATTGTCAATGTTTACGTGATTGATGGGCCGATTGACCAGCCGGTCAACGTTTAGTTAGTCACTTCAAAATACATTGCGACTTTCGTACGATTGACTATTTTTATTTAAGAAATATAAAACGTAATGTATTTTGAAGTGACTATCAAAACGATGTACGCTAAGTTAGCAAATAGGCCGGCAGGCGGTCCAATTGAAGTGGAGGATTTCAAATTAACGGATCGATTGACGGCGACTTATCGGTAAGCAGTAGTCAATAACATTCACTAAGCAATCGTTATTTGGTAAATCATATTGCAACATACATTTGGGGTTTTTAAGTAATCTTTAGGTTCTGTCTCTCTTGCTTTGTTATAAGATGTTTTTTAGTAACACAGCAAACTATTATATTGAAGCTTCGTCATTTGCAATGGACAAAAACTTTAACAATCACGATTGACCGCTTCAGCCCAGTTTTAGAATACACATGTATTCTAAAGTTTCCCTGCTTTGCTTCCTTGTTTGTGTTTCCGCTATGAATGATTATTAATCAAAGTTTAAAATATCTCCGACATCGGCATCCCATTATAAGTTAAATACATCCAGTTTAAGTTATTTGTAGTAGCGTTAGACGTGTGCCTAATATCTCTGTGTCAAGGGCACTCCGAGGCAACGCCCTCAACGCCACTATTGCGGCTTCACATCAGTCGTAACACTTCAATCTATTTTTATTATACGTGCGGCCGCGATAATTAGCCACTTTTGACATTTATTTTAAAATTTAGAAGGATTCCATGATAACGAAACGTTATTTTTAACCGCTTCAAAAAAGGTTCTGTGTTCGACTGTACGTATGTATTTTTATGTGTGTTCTCAGATTTCTCAGTGGACTGATTTTCAAAATACATGCTAGCACGTCTTTTTCCCTTGCGGGGTAGACATACCACAGGTGTTTAAGACGCAAATTCCACGTTTATCATGTTCGAGCCCACTGCCCACTAACTGGCGTGGATTTTAGGTCTTTGTTATTTCCATAAGATAGAAAACGAAATGAAAATAGTAATAGGTTGCTAGCCGCATCGCCTGCCTAATATGATTCCTAATATTTTCGCCCATTTCCCCGGCTTTTACGACTACACGGGAAGATAAGCAGCTGATACATTCTTCGCTTTTTCTTATCAAACCAGCATGGAAGAAAGTTGGCGTGGTGACAAGTCTCGCCACGCTATATTATTATATAGTATGTAGGTATGTACGTACAAAATAATTTCGATGTCTCACATCTGCCAGCCCTCCCGCGCACAATTTTTATTACTGATTATTTTTTTTATATGTATGTTACCGGCCAAACCAGATTTCTGAAAACTGACATTCAGTCAGTACGTCTTAGGCCAAATTAGTTTATCCTATAAACTAGTTTGGCCTAGGATGCCTAGGACGAAAATTTATTCAAATATTCCATTTTCTCATATTTATGGATCACAAAAATTACGTCATTTTTGGTCATTCAACATGAGTGTGATAATCTAGGTTTTGTGGGGTTGAGATCTCGAATCTCGATCTCGAATGAATTACACCATAGTTTTATTGATAACAAGACTTAGAAAAAGCGCGGGAAAACTCATTTATACTTGATACTGGCTAAATACATAACGCGTGAAAGCCATAAATCCATAAATAAAATAAGTATCTGCGTTTTGACGTCTCAGTAATAAACAAAAAGAATTCTCTTTGATAAATAAATATGCAGCAAATAAGTTTGACAGAATGGAGAAAATTTTTGTCTGTAATGTCTGTTTACGGACTATAGTTTTACGTGATAACGGTGGAAGAGAGATAGATGCGTCATATCACAAGCCGAACGCCGATCTCGCCTCTTTATCGCTAGTACCGCGCTCTCGCTTGCCCGCGGAACGTGACACTTTTACGTGCGTGCAGCCGGCGCGGCCTCTATATATAAGACATCACGTCAAAAAACGTTTAAAGTAATGTGTTCTTGTGGCGCCGCAGCAAACCTTCCAGCCAATGTCGGCCAGGTATTACCATTGAAACGCGAGTCATTTAGACCTAGCCTGTTTTTAAATGTGTTTTCTCGGGCAAAGATATGTTTTTCTCCGTCTAGCTCCGTGGCGCAGCGGTCAACACGCCTGCCTGCGACACGGAGTGACCGGGTTCGATCCCCGGCCAGGTCAAGATGGAAAATGATCTTTTTCAGATTGACCTGGGTCTTGGATGTGTATCTATATATGTATTTGTTATAAAATATAGTATCGTTGAGTTAGTATCCCATAACACAAGTCTCGAACTTACTTTGGGACTAGCTCAATCTGTGTGATTTGTCCGTATATATTTATTATTTATTTATTTATTATTTTCTATGATATAGGACGGCAAACGAGCAAGCGGGTCACCTGATGGTAAGCGATCACCTCGACCCATGGACAACTGCAACACCAGGATGTGATAGGAGCGTTGCTGGCCTTTCCAGAAATTGAGGGGAGAGGACATGGGCGGGAGGATGGGGAAGAAAATGGGTCTATTTGTCTATGGGTACATGCCTTGCAAGATCGAATTGACTAAGCGATTTAAATCACAATACTTATTTAACAATTATTAGAGTTCTGAGACGTAATTCAACATATTCACAAATAAATTAACGGCCCGCCCTAGGCCAGGCGGGTGGCGGTACAAAAGCGGATGGTTTTAACGCGTTGGCTACTTTGATATTTTCCGTTTTTAAGAATATACAAGGGTTTTTCGAAAGAAAATCATGATGGCTGCCTCAGCTGTAATGCAATTAAATCAAAAGTTTCAAGGTTAATTTTAATGTATTTGGTGAATACTGCTGTATACCGAGTAAATTAGACGTGATTTGGAGGCACCATTGCAATATTTTTCTATCGAGAAAATTTTACGCAATTGTGTTTTTGAGTCAGATATTTACCAGAGTTAGTCCTGAACTTTGCTGCATTTTTATTTCAACTTGAGTATTTAATTATTATTGATATTACAGACAATCACGCAAAGCAGTGTGAGGTAGTACGGCCCTTAATATCTGTTTCTAAATGAATACTACTTTCTTTGTAAAATTTTCCTCTTCGTAAATATAACTCCTCTCCTCCACCAACCAAAGACGTACACACGACAAGTTTCGAAGGAAACTATTAAGTGTTGCCAGAATAGTAATGATAACGGAAGTTTTGTCTCAGTTTACCTTCGAGTCTCATGTTGTACGCGTTTACGGTATTCATTTTATTTTGTTCTTATGACGGTATATGTATATTCATTCTGTGTAAGTTTGAAGTCTCATTACGGAGCAATATGTATAGCCGCGTTACAGACAGACTCGGAGGCTTAGTATAATAGCATTCACTTTGGTTACGGAACCATAAAAAGCATAGATATCATTAAAACTTACGCGATATATCATTTTAGTATTAAACAAGACGTTTTCTACTCACGTATTTTTAGTCGGAAAAATGCCGACAGTTTCAGCCTAGTAATTATGTGAGTTAAACCGTTTTGTTTAATTCTAAAAAGCATAGATAATCTCGAACTACCTGTTTGGCCCCACGAATATTGTGCCGCGGCACACATCTTAATCGCTGTGACGCAGAGCATACGACGTTCACTAGTCTTGGTTTATATTACGAATGTGAATAAGTCATTATTTAAGTAGTTGCTTGCTGCGTCAAGAACTGCCATGTTTAGTGGTGCCATAAATTAGAGATTTAGTATGGAAGGCGGCTCCTACGCTTTTTCGTTCTTTGGTCCACAGTAAGGTCATATTCACCAACACACAAACAGTCTTTTCTTTCCGACAAAATTGGTTTATTAACCTTATCAACCTGATATCGAGCTTTTACTTGTCCTGTTTGTCTGTCTGTGTGGTTCAAATCTTAGAAATTAAATAGGAACTACGCCCTGATGAATGAGCTGAAATGAATTAACATGTAAGTCAGACAATACAATATTTTCGAGACTATGGGTTGTTCGGATATGGAGTCGGAAAGTGGAAGACACACACATTTTGGGCTCAATTGATATGTCTTGGTAAGGATTTTACAGTATCACTACATAGTATAAAAAACCTTTTTTGACCAATAGATGGCACCAACGCTGGAGAAGGTCGTGGAGGCGGTGACCCTGGGCGAGGGTCCGCACTGGTCGCACGAGGAGCAGGTGCTTTACTTCATCAGCACGTACGACCACACGATACACAAGTTCGTGCCCGCCACGGGGAAACACACGAGATGCAAGATGGGTCAGTGGCATTGCTTTTCCGATTCCGATATTTATGACCGGGGTCTTGCCGTTGTGAAACGTACACCATGGACATTTTTGACAGGAATAATGGAGTGGTCTGCTATTGTCTTCTCCATTTCACACACTAGTGAGCAATCAATTAGGGTTCCCCTCCTTGAAATCTAATGCCGTTTGATCAAACATCAATTGGTCGAAAACTTGTCGAAAACCTTTACTCGATTGTCTACGCGACCTACAATCCTGAGCTCGTATAGTTTGCCACAACAATGCATTAAATACTCTAACGATGCGACATATCAATTAGAGTGCTGATTGCCTCACAGCGTTTTCCTACCCGGGCAGTTTTTGCCGCCGTCGCCACGCGATAGTACTCGTAGTTTGTAAAAACTACAAACTACCAGCGCTTGATCGTTGTTGGGCGCGGGTCTATCAGAATCGTGAAATTTCGATTATGATATATTCACTTTGCTGCCCGCGAGTTCGCGTTAATGTCGATTCCTCAAGAATATTAGAATTTCCCGAAAACCCTATGAAGTTTGATCCAAATCGGTTCAATGGTTGAAGCGTGAAAAGGCGACAGACAGAGTTACTTTCGCATTTATAATATTTGTATGGATGATTGAATTATGCTTAAACTTAGCAAGTTGCGGCGAAATGGCTATATTCCATCAGTGCGTTCTTACAATTTCAGACGGCAGAACTGCCTTCATAATCCCCATTGAAGGCAAGCCCCAACATTTCGTGGTGGGTGTTGAGCGCCAGGCACTGGAAGTGCAGTGGGACGGCGAAGACGGCACCGCGAAAGTGCTGAGAACTATCACCGAGGTGGATCACGACAACCCCACCAATAGGTTCAATGACGCTAAAGCGGATCCCCGGGGCCGCTTGTTTGCAGGTACGTCAGATAATACTGCATCTGTGGCTCGGTACCGCAAGTGCCTTTGAATGACATCATCAAGCGTCGGTTCCGGAAACTGGTAGTAATCGGAAATCGGTAGTAAAGACGTTATTGCTTGTTGCTTAAAAGACTGTTACGTGATGCTTTCTCAGGTTTAGGGTTACCAGATGAAAAGATCAAAAGGCCGGAAAAAAGGCCTGATTTATATTGAAAAATCTAGAGATTTTGTTGCAGTATTGAGAATTTTCTTTTAAACGTATGTACCAATATAAAAAAGTAATTCGATAAACAAGTGTTAATTCTGCAATTATTGTCAAATTTGAATACCAAAGGTTTTGTTAAATGATTTTGTCTAGGTATTAGCAAGATTAGTTTTTGATTGCTGTTCTTCTCTTTAAAATGACTTTATTGAAAATTAAAAAAAAAAATCTGACTTTCAAAATCCGGCCGCAATCCTGAAAAGAGTCCAAAAATCCTGCAATCTCAGGACAAATCCTGAGATATGGTACTTGGGATTTAATCTACATGGCCAAACATGAACTTAATGGCAGGCACGATGGGCGGCGAGTACGCGCCCGGCAAGTTCCACCTGAAGAAGGGCTGCCTGTACCGCATCGACCCCGATGGCTCCACGCACACGCTCGAGAGGGACATCGACATCAGCAACGGGCTGTGCTGGGACGTGCCCAATCGGGCCTTCTACTTCGCCGACTCTTTCGAGTACGCCGTCCGGAGATACGACTACGACATCGAAACAGGGAATATCTGTAAGTATTTATCTATCTACTAGCTGTCTGTGTTGTAATATTCATGACCGAAACACAAGAAATAAAAATAGATTAAGTACACCAGTTCCAGAAAACTATGGATTCATTTCTGGGTCTAGGAGTACGCTTCTATGATAAAATTCCTGCAGAAATATTTGGTCTACCTATACTTATTTTTTATTTTAATTTTTTTAGGAAAAACAAACAGTTACAAATGAAAGTTAAAGAAACAGAAAGGTTTACAAGGCACGAGTTATTAAATCTGTAACCAACCACGTTTTTCACAGTTTATATATACAGCGTGATTTTGAACCCCCTAGCTATATTGAAATCTGGGAATCAGAATCCCTAATGGAATACAGAATTGTAAGAAAAAAAGGTAAAAAAAGGTAAAAAAAAGGGTCTAGCTCAGATAAAGTAGAATAAAGTTTTTTAAATTGATACAATGTACAAGATAATATATCAATATTATTAATTATTATCTTAAGTCTATTAACTTAATTAATATATAATATTAACTTAAGTCTGTAATAAAGCAGTAGAAAAGACATATTACTGCTTTGATGATTAACTAATGAAAATGCTTGGCATATCAGCGAGTCGCTTTTAGTGTTTAAGATTAAAAGAAAACCACATGCCGCGTTGTAAACTCAAGGTGTCAGACGATATAGACCAATTCGTTACGGTCCGGTTTTCTGGGATGGTAGCCCAATATCGATTATAAAGACGTTTTACGTCAAAAGCAACCTGAAATGGGAATTCGTATTGTTGCAGCAAATCCGAAGTTAATATTCGTGTTCAAAGAGCACGGGTTGGGCGGCATCCCCGACGGCATGACCATCGACACGGACGGCAACCTGTGGCTCGCCAACTTCGACAACTACCTGGTGAGTGCACCTTTGGAATAGAATAGAAAGGAAGGAAGCAAGAAAGTATATGGTAAAAACGGGTCACTCACGTGCTATTTAGTCGGGATTGCCGACTATAGTTTCGGACTTTTTAAAGAACCCATTGATCAATCATCCGTCGCACACAGGCAACGCCCAAGTCCGAGGTCCTCCTGGGGGCCCTTTGGTGATGTTGTTCATGGCACTCTGCTCTCGTCTTAAACGCCCGGTAAAGTAGCAAAAGCTCACACACTAGATATATAATCGATTTAACTTGATGTTTCTTAGGAATAAGGGATCACGTTCGTACCCGAAGGTCATCATTGGAAACACGCATTGTTCGAACATTTTTGGTTTAAGGCATTGAGGTATTTTGGACGAGAAGAAGAAAGAAAGAAACTGCTGAGCTTCCCAAACGCTGTCTAGCCGAGTCGGATTTGTCGAAAGACCTCGTCCTTGAAGCTGGAACTAACTTGGATCAACTGACCTAAATAGATGTATTGGTTACTATTTATTACTACCAGGCTAAAATGGGGCTCGGGCAAGACATGTTTGTCGCATGCGGCCAGATGGGTGGGCACAACTTGCCTCTTTTGGGTACCGGACGACCGCCGTGGCAAAAGCAGACCAGGGAGATGGAGGGACGATCTCGATAGATTTAAATATGGATAGCCAGTCATCGCGAAGGATAGAGTTGAGTGGGCAAACCCTTGGCCTTTGCCCGGTAGTAGGACAACACCAATAGGCTAGAATTTTTTTTTATTAGTACTTTTGTACCGTGTTTGTTCAGGTACTAAAAATTGATCCGCGAACGGGCACCATCCTCGACAAGATCACGATGCCGGCTCTGCAGGTGACGTCTTGCACGTTCGGCGGGCCGTCCCTGGACGCGCTGTGGGTGACGACGGCGCGCGTGGACCGCGGCGCGCCGCAGCCGCCCCCCGCCGGCTGCACCTTCCGCCTCACGGGGCTCGGCGCCCGGGGGCTCCGCAACCTCAATGTTAAGCTCAACTGAATACAGCGATTTACTCAGAACTGTGTTTTATTTACTTTGTTCGGGGAGGTCTAAGCTACCTTACGTTTTACATGCTATATATACAGTAAATGGACCCTCGATGTTCCCTTAAAGGGGTGACTCAGACTATTAATATGAACAACTTTTCCTATTGGACCAATAATAGGAAGTCAAAAAAATATTTAAAACCGTTCTCCCGCCCGGCCTCCGTGGTCCAGTGGTTAAGGCGTTTGCCTGTTGACCCGGGGGTCGTGGGTTCGATTCCCACCGGGAACATACTTTGTTTAGTTGTTTCCAGTTTGGTTAGGATATTGCAGGCGTGAATCACCTGATTGTCTGATAATAAAGATGATTCCGTGCTTCGGAAGGGACGGTAAGCCGGTGGTCCCGGCTGCCATCTGGTAGTCGTTACAGGAACCACGTCAGAGGCCGAGAGGCGGTCCCGAAGAACTCTGACTCCAGGGTGTGCATGGTAGATTGACCGTGACACCTACTCGAAATGATGATTATGATGATGCCAGTTTGTATGGATTTTTTTGAGTTCCAAGTGAGGAAAAAAGTTGTTCATATTGATGGGCTGCGTTACCCCGTTAAGGGAACGTCGAGGGTCAATTTGGACGCGGTATATATATATACATATATATACTAGCTGCCCCGGCGAACTTCGTTTCGCCATAAGTTAAAAACTATCCTATCTCTCAAGTTGGATCGAACTGCACATGGTGTGCGAATTTTATTATAATCGGTTAAGTGGTTTAGGAGTCCATTGAGGACAAACATTGTGACACGAGATTTATATATATTAAGATAAGATATACTAATGAAGTCTATATCCCTTGGGAGGCGTTAAGTAAAAATACGAAAAAAAAATTACATGATATATGCTAAATTTCGTTTTTATTCCCGAGGGACAAAACATTTTTTAAATTCACAATTGATATAGTTTAGAATGATCAACTTAAATTGCTAGCTGGAATTCCTCCGTTCTCCACACGTTCTCTGGTGTTTGTCGTCGAATCAATATAAGATTATAGAGATTAAATTTGCATAAACATGGTGACCCTCGACATAGTAAACCCTAACAAGCCCTACCTACTTGGTTTAGCCTAGGCCAAATAAGTATAGGTTAGCTTAACCTACAGTTTGAAACTAACATTGGAGTGTCCTTTAACTCCAAGGCCAGTTACCATGAAAACACATCCACAAGGTGGCTTCTGCTCTTCATCAATAGTCCTACTCCCGGTGGTCACGAACAATATGTCTAGGTTAGGTCCTCCGAAAGTGCATGAAGTGACTTGTTGGGCCGGGATGTCGACTTTCTGCAGGATCTTGCCGGAGTTAGGGTCCAGTTGGACGACACAAGAACCATTGTAGACCGCCAGCCAGAGGTTCCCATCCGTGTCGATGGTTAACCCATCTCCAACACCAGAAAGACCATTCTTTGGCATGTCGAAGATGTATCTCTTGTTTGCTGAAAACAAATTATACGGATAAATGGAAAGAAAAATATTTTCCCTAGTCATCTGAGCATTTTACCGGTTGCGACGTCAGCGGTTTTTTACGGTCGGCTGCCTTCCAACTCTCTTTGGGTATCTCTAGTAATACCTGAGAAAATAAAGTATTTGCTCGCGCCGCCATCTTGAAAGAATGGATGACACCAGAGCTCGCAATATAAATGGCCCCTGAATGAAAAAACCCCGAGGAAGGCCTAGAAATCGGTGGAATGATTGTCTGCAGGAGGACCTGAAGAGACTACGCAAGATAACATCTTGGAGACGGGAGGTTAGAGACGGCGAAATGGAAGAAGAAAGTAGAGGAGGCCAAAAGCCATAAAGGGTTGTAGCGCCCAAGAAGTAAGTAATTTGCCCGCGACTGGAACCGAATCCCTGGCCCCTAGTGTAGCAGGCTGGTGTGTTATCCACTGCGCCAATAAATACGAAAAGACGACAAAAGCACTCACAAATGTCACCGGTCTCCTCGTCCCAGTCATATCTCCTGATATTCTTCTCCAGCGAGTCCACGTAGTACATGACCTGGGCACGCGAGTCCCAAGCCAGGCCGTTGGAGATGCTGATGCGGCTGTCCAGCTTGGTAATGTTCCTGTCTCCATCAACTCTGTACAGGGAGCCGACTTCGAGCTCCCTTACGCCAGTTTGATCGGGTAGGGCCATGGTGCCTGAAAAATTTTTCGCCTTTGTTGTCCCAAATTACAAATTATCCGATTTTTTATTTGGGACAACAAACTCGGTGGAGAGGGAGATTGGGATCTCCCTTGGATAATTTTTGATGAGATATAGAAGGGGGTGGCATGGTTATGATATTAACAATATTATTAAGCAGGTTGTGTACCCAGTAAACATCAGTATCTAACAATATTCATTTCATCGCAATTTCATTGTGACCTGATGCCGAAAGCTTAGGTACCGTCGGTCGTCAGCTTTCGGCATTCAAAAATTCAAAATACGCACCCAAATGTGTACTGGGTACTTATTCGGTGAGCACGCTTACACCGACTTCAAAAAAGGAAGAGGTTCTATGTTCTAAACATAAAGATATACGTTTTTTAATGTATGTTCATCGTGTTCTCATTCAATTGTGGATTGATAGTATTATTATCTAATGGTATTGATCAAGCTGACAATGGGTTTGACTACTGAGTTATAAAGCTGTCCGTTGCTCTGCCCTTGTCAACGCCACGCTGCCGTCCTCCGTTTTCAGCTTAGTCAATCTACTCTGCCCAACAGACTCCACTCTTGCGAATACTTTGAGCATTTGAAGACCTGACAGTAAAAAGTAGTGGAAAACAACAGTGTAAACGGTAAAAAAATTGAAATTATGCATAGATTAGTAATATAATCATTAGCCAAGAAAAAACGATTTAAATGTTTGCAGCTCCACTTATGAATGTATTTTTTCTGGGATGAGAGGTAGCCTTAGATACATTCTTGATTTATCTTCTCTGCTGACCCTTACCTACACAGGATCTTGGCCGTGCTTAGAAATATAGATATTGACCTGTATACAGTCTTCCCCTGGGGTCGACCTTGCCATCGTTGAGGTGGTTCCGAGGCGCGTGCTGATCCACCTCAAACAGCTCGCGAATGACCTTGGCCTCGCTGTCGTTCTTGCCTTCCCACTCGATGACGACAATCTTCCGAGTGAGATTGATCACGAACTTGCCAGGCTTACCTTCCACTGGGATGATGAAGTTCGCATTGGCGGCTGAAAATATTTTGAGATAAGAATCATCTTCTAAACCGACTCGGTTTTTTTCAAGTAGACACACGGTGATCTTATGACACCCCTCTGTTAGAGTTTAATAAACAGATGCCCAAATCGGTACCACTTTTAGAACCACGGCTTAAATTAGTAGTAAGTACTAACGAAGCTTGGTTTGCGTGTGCTCCCCTGTAGCAAGCGCGTACTTGTGGATGGTGCACTGGTAGATGCCCACGAAGTACAACGCTTCTGTCAACTCGTCCCAGTGCGGGCCTTCGCCCAGGTACAGGGGCTCGGTGATCTTCTGCACTTTATATGACATCTGCAAAATAAAGTACTTAATACCACAGAGGAAAAAACCGGCCAAGTGCGAGTCGGACTCGCGCACTAAGGACTAGTACTATTATCTATAAAACCAGCAAAAAAGACATGAAATAAAAAAGCTTGTTACGTATTGGTATTTCTAAAAAATAATATCATCAAGTAACATGTCTGTTGTATGGCAGCCCCCCTTAAATATTTGTTTTATTTTAATTTAATTGTTTATTTTTAAAGTGAATAAATATTCTGTGAATATTTGTAGCGTTTACTTGTTGCCGTTATCAATATCGAGCAAAAACGATCAAATAAAAAAAATCACGTTAGCTGTACGGGAGCCCCCTTAAATATTCATTTTATTCAGTTTCTTTGCATTTGTTGTTATAGCGGCAACAGAAATACATTACCTGTGAAAATTTCAACTGTCTATCACGGTTCATGAGATAAAGGCTGGTGAGACGGACAGCGGTGCTATATTAATAGATTCCCGTTTTTACCCATTGAGTACGGAACGCCAAAAAGGTACCACATATTACTTACATTACATACAAATGTGTCCAAAAGCATCTTTGAAAAAATCTGACACGAGTCAGATTTTTTTCAAAGATTTTTTTGTAAGATTCGTCAAAGGACTAAGTTCCTGAATTAAATAAATCTATCGCATTATTTACTAACATAATATGTAAGGATTTTGTTACTAACAAAATATGGACGTCAGTCGGAAATAAAAAAAAAATATATAAATATATAACTGACCCAGGTTCCCTATTGAAATCGGTGACGGAGAGGCGCAAAATTAACATTCCACATGACCGTCGTTTTATCCATCCATCCTTCCATTTAAGGCCCACTTGTTCAGAAATTTCATGTGTACTGGTTATGGAGGCTAAGGAGAGGGGTAAAAATTCTAAAAAGTGGATCACGTAGTATCCTATACGTTTTCTTTAAGTCCTTATGGACTCATATGGACCTTAAGATATCATCGGTAGATCGCAAACGAGTAGTAGTTACCTACCTAGGTAAGGTACTCACCATTGATGTTTAACGCCAGTTTTTTTTAATTCCAGGAGTTTGAAGGCGTACTCCAAATTGCTTGATAAAACTTACGCAACACAGGTACAATTAAAAATATCACGAAGCGTCTGCTTATTCTTCAGTCACATTCACAACGAAATTAATGGTCTTTGGTTTTCCATTTCATTTATATTACAATACAACAGTCATCCATGTCGGCAACCGGTTTTGAGACACTTGTTTAAATAGATAGTAAGTATCGAACGCTATAGCCATATTTGCTCGTAAATTTTAAAAAGAATAAGTCAGTTCACACAGATTTGGTGTATTAGTATGGTAAGTAACGGTTCTGAAACAATGTGTCGAAAAGCAGTTCAATAACTGTGCGTCACTGCGTCGACATATTTCAGACACATTTTCATCAAGACATTTTGTGTCGAGCTGCTACCAGAATAGTAGGTTAGGTTGGGTTAGAACTGCGACCCCGTCAGAAAACAAATGGCCAGCAGAAACGAGCTGCTACCAGAAAAAATAATGCAAAAAATATTGTAGTAAATAAGTATAATATTTTTATATTATACATTTTAGGTATTATAGTAAATACAAATGTGTTTTACAAAAAAATAGATCATATGAAATTATAACAAGAATACTGTATATCATTAGATCTTTATATAAAACAAAAGAATATTAATTAAACTGAGGTTCTGTGATCATTATAGGATTTTTTAATATGTCGTATCTATATATTACCAAATATTACGCACCCATACTGTACTACCACTACAACCCACTCGACATCTCCATCTATATATAGGATAATGAAATAAAATAACATAATATCTTCATGTGATTTGATTATATTAAAACTTCGCGCAACACTGGCACATACAATAGTCTCATAAACATTTGTATACGATCATTAAATATTAATCATTGTCAATGTCTTATAATTTAGAAAATACGTTTTAAATGCGCTATATAGTAGGAAGACGTGGATTAGACATACATTGATAAAGTTTCACTTAAGGTCTAGGTAGTCTAAAAGATAGCACCATATCTTTATTTAACTGCAAAAAAGGCGGAGGTTCTCAGTTCAGTAGTATATTTTTCAAATGTGTGTGTCCTCATAACTACATCACTTTTGACCTATTTGAAAAATGTTTTGTTTTTTATTTGGAACATTATACTTCTGATCAAAGTCGGTTATTTTTTTAATTAGAAAAAGTATTTATAAAAATAATTAATACAAATGGAGAGAACTGACATACAGTGACATTAAAAATGGGATAAGGTGAACATGGAAGAATTAGAATTTATAGAAATAATTTAAGATATCTCAAACATATGTTCTTATTTTTTTAACGGAATGAATTAAACAAAAAAAAAAAGGCCTTTACATAAACATTCAATTACATGTGTATTAAGATAATTTTGTTATTGTTAACATAAGTGTATTAGGTATATGACAAAGGTCTCGCAATTTGAGGCTAAATGCGTATTATTTAATATGCGTTATCTGTTATAGTTTAAAATTCATGTTTGGATGTCCTTTGACCCCAAGGCCTGTGACCATGAAGACAGATCCACACGGTGGTTTTTGCACAACGCCCTTCATGGTCATACTAGCGGTGGTCACGAATAGGATGTCTAGGTTTGGTCCTCCGAAGGTGCATGAAGTGACCTGCAGGGCCGGGATGTCGACTTTTTGGAGGATCTTGCCGGAGTTTGGGTCTATTTGGATGACGCCGGAGCCCTCGAAGAGCGCCAGCCAGAGGTTGCCGTCCGTGTCGATAGTGGCGCCGTCTCCTAGTCCGGAGACACCGCTCTTGGCCACGTCAAAGATGTACCGCATGTTGGCTGGAAAACATGGTTAGACTCTTATTAAATTATGAAATAAAGTATGGTGAAAAAAATTCAATAGGACGGGATTTTAACCTGCGATCTTAAGTCTATGTACAACTTACGCTCTTCTAACTGAGCCACCGCCTGTTCTAACCTCGGCGCCGAAATTCTCCTCCATATCCCATTCAATTTCTAATACATATAAGGGGAATGGGATATGGTGGAGAATTTCAGCGCCGAGGTTAGAACAGGTAGGCGGTGGGAAAAGCGCAAGTCGATATAGATATATTAAATCTTTAAAAAGTTACGCGGTATACTTATTAAATGGTGCAATTTAATACGTATACCGTTGGTAAATAAAACAGTTAAAAATAAAATGCATGATATTATTTTCTCACGCTGTATTGACCTGTTTTGTGATATCACAGATTTCTTAATAACGTTCCACGTTATGAAACCCAAATTACCTGGTAGGTACACGACACCCATGTCGTAATAACATGAAAAGGGGCGGCGATATGGCCATAAAAAAGGAGTGCAGTCGTGATTCGACTACCGTCAATTTTTTTGCTTTCTCCGAACATGACTAGACCTAAAGTCGTAAAAACCTATCGGAGGGAATGGGCAAATCCGACGAATCATATTAGTAGGCGATGCGGCTAGCAACCCATCACTATTTTGATTCCATTTTTACCTAACGCCCACTAACATGCTAAACGTGGCTTGTAGGCCTTAAAGGCTCTGTCTACCCCACAACGGAAAAAGACGTGATACTATTGTATGTATGGCCAAACCTCCGTGGGCCAAACCTAAAGAACTCTTTCTAACAATTTGATTTGAAGAATCAGAGATACTCACAAAGATCTCCAGTTTCAGGGTCCCAGTCGTACCGCCTGATCTTCTTTTCCAGCGAGTCGACGTAGTACATGGCCTTGGTCTGCGCGTCCCAGGCCAGGCCGTTGGAGATCCCGATGCGGCTCTCCAGCTTGGTGATGTTCCTGTCGCCGTCCACCCGGAACAGGGCGCCCGCTTCGGGGACGAACACGCCCGGTGGCTCTTCGAAGCCCATGGTACCTACGAACAAGGTATTTTATCAAAACTTTCCATTTATGGACAAGGTTTTGTTATGAGAGATTTCATACTGTAAAGAAACATAAAGCCCAAACACAAATGATGTCAGGTGTATCTTTTTACGTTCAGAAACTCCTACGGCACTTCTCACGGGCACTTCCTATCTACACCTCCAACTCCATTGTTAAATCAGCTATATAGTTACATAATATTACATTACTATTCGATTTACACATACATAGTCTTTAAGATAATCTAAAATTTTAAGTCGTGTGGTATCCGGCAGAGAAGAATAGGACCACTCCAAGTCTTCCCGTGGATGTCGTCAAAGGCGACTTAGGAAATACAAGCTAAACAAAGCTTTTAAACATCTGTGAGACCTCTCCAACCCGTCTGGCCAGCGTGGAGAGTGTAGGCCAAGTCCTCTGGCTGCTCTGGCCAAGTATGGCTCTAGTAGTACAGACAGGGTCGTGCTCCTGTAGTGGATACTAAAAAAGGACCTGATGATGATGATGATGATGATGAAAATTGTAAGTTGACGTTGATTGGAGAAAATGCGCTGTGCAGTTTGTTGCCACTTCTGCAATCCGCTTTGAAAGCGGCATTAAACTTAGCCATAAGTAAATTACTGACGTCAACAATTCACAGTTGAAAATGTATGACAATTATTAATAAGTGTCTAAATGACCTATATTAAATAAACGTTTTTATTGAATTGAAAAAAAAATTACACAAGTACATAATTAATAGGTGATGCTGCTATAACTTTTTTGATTCCGAATTCCATCTCAAGTAAGAATTAAGTAAGTATAAATAAATAACTTTTTGTACGGAAGCATCGGTGCGCGAGTCTAACTCGCACTTGGCCGATTTTGTTGTGTAATTTTTTTCAAATAGCGCTGTACAGTCTGTGCAGAAAGAGAAAATGCGTGGTGCAAAAAGGAACTATTCGGATGATTGTCAGATTAAATATTTTTATATATTTTTTTAGATAATTGTTATATTTTTTATATTAAATTGATTGATTATATTTCCTTATTTAATTTACCTGCATACAGCCTTCCCCTAGGGTCCGCCTTGCCATCGTTGAGCCTGTTCTTAGGCGACTGTTGGTCCACTTCAAACAGCTCGCGCACGACCTTGACCTCGCTGTTGTTCTGGCCGTCCCACTCGATGATGAGAAACTTCCTCTCCGCTCCGACCACGAACTGATTGGGCTTGCCTTCCACGGGAACGATGAAACCCGGACGGCCGCCTGGAAAAGAAGGGTTTTATTTATTATATTTATTTAATATTTAATCAATACTGCTGGGTAAAAGTCTCCCCCATTTTCTTCCATAGGTTTCCTTCAGTGACAATCTAAGGAAAAGCTAGGATGTTTTGAACTATTTTTTTCAATAAATTTTCATTTTCGACTGTTATACTCGTTCTTGCATTCTTATCGTGCAATAAAGACAAAAATGTGTTTGTGAACTATGTCGTTAAGATCCCGCCATATGCCAGGCGGCGTGGCGATAAAAAACGCGGATGGTCTAAACGCGTTGGCTACTTTGGATATTTTCGTTTTTTAGGAATATTCAAGGGTTATTCGAAAAAGAAAAACATATGATGGCTGCCTTATCTGTAATGCAATAATAATCAAAAGTTTCAAGGTTAATTTTAATGTATTTGGTGAATAATGCTATATACCGAGTAAATTAGACGTGATTTGGAGGCAACTTTGCAATTTTTTTCTATCGAGAAAATTCAACGCAATCGTGTTTTTGAGTCATATAGTTACCAGAGTTAGTCCTGAACTTTGCTGCATTTTTATTTCAACTTGAGTATTTAATTATTATTGATATAACAGTCAATCATGCAAAGCAGTGTGAGGTAATAACTCATAAATTATCACTTTGCACTACCATTCGATTGTCGTGTGTTTTGTTTGCTTTGGCAATTTCCTGGGTTGATGTTTATATGACTCTATATTCGCCTTTATGCACAAGAGAAAACCTGAATTAGTCATTCTTCTCCTTTCGTGCGTTCTAGTGTTTCTTTCAAGTTGTCATTCATATAATTTTACTTTAAATAAGTTACTCTAAATAAGAAGAAGGGGCGGGAGTTCGGACTAGCATATTATGAATGACCGCCCCGGACCCCTAATATTATAATGGTTCTGCCCAAAAGACAAAAGATGAGAGTTGCTGTTCTCTAAGATGGACCCTTCAGGCCCCTACATGAAATTGCGGCTCATCAGGCAATATGAGAGTTTGCTGTCTCTCCAAGTCTTGACCACACAAGCTACGCCCAAAGCCGAGCTCCGTCCCTCCTAGGCATTTGGTGATGATGCATATGTTGAAGCACACTCTGCCCTCGCCTCAAACGCTCGGTGAAGTACCGAAAGCTCATTGGGAGCTAAATTGAATAAAAAATATATAATGGGTTTGATTAATGGTTGCAATGCAAGCTGATTACGGAAGCAGTTCAGCTCAGCCATAGTGATGTATCAGCATATTTAGCTCAGACATAGCGCGTAGAACCGATGGCCGATGGAGCAGAAGGGTTCTCTAATGGCGACCACGAACCGGCAAGAAGAGCATCGAACACCCACCAACGAGATGGACAAGAGGCCTCCCCCAAAGATCTCCAATACGACAACCGGTCGTATTGGAGATCTTTGGGGGAGGCCTGTGTCCAGCGGGCTTCTTGCGGCTGATATGATGATAATGATATGATAATAGTGCTATGGATTGATAGATACTTACTGAGTTTGGTCTGTTTATGCTCTCCCGTGGCGGGGTCGTACTTGTGAATAGTCTGCTCGTTGATGCTGACGAAGTACAGCGCCTGCGTGCGCGCATCCCAGTGCGGGCCCTCGCCCAGCACCAGGGGCTCCGTGATCTTCTGCACTTTGAAGGACATCTGCAACGCGGCCGAATTTAAAACTTTGAGGTGTCATTGCGTAGGTTGTAGTAATAGTAGTTGTAAAGTTAATAATGTAATGTACTGTTAATAAAAATAAGTTACTGTTTTGTAATGCATACATTACATTACCTATGAATGTGTTTTGATTGTTTGGGTCAAATCTGGCAACACGATTTTGAAGCACTCATTTATACCTATTGAACTAAACTTTTGTGTACTAATGAAGTAGGGTAACAATAGAATATGGGATAGGACTGATCTGATGATGGATTCGGAAGGTTGCTATGGGCCTTCTAAATCAAAGAAGATAAATCCATCGTGTTTGGGCTCATTTGATTTGTCTTAGAAAGATATTTTTGATAAAAGCAAAAACTTTTTTCTTATGGTATGTACCTTTATCGGAACAAGGTGCTTCCTGAAACAGAAATGATCCGAACTGCTCAGAACACTACTGCCGATCGTGCTTATAAAGATTTTCATTCAACACAATGGCACAATTTAATTAACTAATTTTGAACTTTCATTTCATTAATGATTAATATAATTTAATCTAATTCATCGCTTCCTTACCGGATGTATGAAATTGTATATTTATGTTCAATAATGAAGTGCCCGTCCATATATTATAGTCACAAACACTATCTAAATCAGAAAATCGCGTTGGCTACTAGTGTTAAATACTTACGTAACTATTTAGATAAATAAATACCTAAACATACACAAACACTCAACTTATGTGGCCTTATCCTCGGTCACTTATACCAGATAACAGAGATAGCGATAACAAAGATGATTGCATGTTGATGCACGGCACGCATACAAGCAATAGGGCCAAGTCGGGCAGGCAAATATCTCAAACGCTATTAATATATATGTTAAGTGCATTTCAATGAAAAGTCGGGTTTCACGAAGAAGCGGGCGAAGTCACGAAGAAGCGGGTAAAGTGCCGAGTCTCATCATCAGGTCTTTTTAGTCTCCACTGCAAGAGCATAACCCTCTCTGTACTACCGGAGCCATACTTGGCCAGAGCAGACAGAGGATTTGGCCAACACTCTCCTTGCTGGGTTGGAGAGGTCTCATTGATGTTACTAAATCGCCTCTTACGACCTCCATGGAAAGACTAAGAGTGGTCCTATTCTACTCTGCCGGAAACCACACGGCTTCTACCATTCACTCGTAAAACTTCAAAATATGTCTAGAAATATTAGTGGTTGGGTTTTAGTTTCTAAAACTTACTTTAGTTTCATAACTTGTATTCTTTTTTAACTTGTTTACTTTAGTTTCATATCTTGGAACTTTTAATATCTAGTACCTTTCTCGGAGAAATCGTGGACAAATGTAAGCGTTTGTTATCATCAAACAGCAACATACACATCACGACAATCAAACGTCTTTAACGACTAGTTATATCAGACACAGATTAATAAGTAGTCGTAATCAGACCTTTTATTGACGTTTTTAAAACAGAGTTCTTTCCTAGAAAACTATAATTCAGAAGATTATATTTTGTGTTTTTTTTATAATTTATTATTAGTATATAAATATACACGGTGAAATTTTGATCGTTCTGGACCCTCAAAGGGGTGATTCAGCCCATCGATATGAACAACTTTTCCTATGGGACAAATCCTGGGAACTCAAAAAAAAAATACAGTTCCATACAAAAAAATTCGGCCACCCGGTCAATTTGTATGAGAACATCAAAATAGAAAATCAAAACTTCATCGAGCAAATTTCAAAAGAACAACGAACTTCAACGTTTCAATCAACAAACAAATTTTAAAATGAAAATGGTCATTTGACCAAAAGTTCAACTGACCGCACAGTCTGGAATATCAACGTTTAAATGATCTATAACACTATTGGCCAAATCGTTCAAAAGGATTATTGGATATTTTTTTATTATCAACTGGTTTAACTTAAAAAATAAAATAAAAAAATTGCATTTTAATAAATTAATTAGCGAATAACGCCTGTCTAATATAGAAAGCCCTTATAAGATTACACAACATGAGCGGTTTGCTAATGCAATAATATTAGGCATTTGAATGTTTACAATAATGTAATATTTTTTTTATGACCAGCCGGAACAACTGTGACGGCCCTCACAGTTGTTCCAGGTGGTAGTAAAAAAACATAACCTGAACCTAACTCCCCTATCGCCCTCACAGTTGTTCCGGGTGGTCATAAAAAAATAACCTAAATCTGACTCCCCTTCCGCCCTCACAAATGCAATTTATTTAAATTTTCGAAATTTATTTAAAAAAACTATGTGGCTTGAAGCTAAATAAATTACTGATTTATAGTTACACAAACTTAACTAAACCTTTTTAATTCCAAATTTTATTTAATTTCAAACTCTATTGTACTCGTACCCTAATGTCCACTATTTTGAATAACACACAAAGCGGTTGCCCTATGGAGATCGAACCTGCTACCTCTGGACTCTGGAATCTTCTGACTATGACTAGTAAGGTAAAATACTTTGGCACTTAAAATTTAGTTCTAGCAACTTTTGGTCAGTCGTCCATTTGATTACACAAACATTTAAACATAATTTGGTCTTTTAAATTTTGTTATTTCATTTGTTGTTCTTTTATCTTTTGAAAGTTGCTCGATGAAGTTTTGATTTTCTTAAATGTATATAATTAAACTAAAATAATTACCTAAATAGAAAATCATGTGACTATGTCAAATGATTGTCTGTTCTGCGCTTGACTTTATCATTAACAGCCTACAAATACTTATTAGTAGCAGCTTATTTCGATAATTTAAAAAAATACAATTCTACCTATGAGTTTTGAAAATCAGTATCTTTTATTTGTATATTTATTTTCCCAGTGAAGTTATTTTTTTCGGTTTTTCGTTAAATTTAATCTGGTCACACTGATTAGACATTCAAAATAAAACGTTTATTCCTATATTTTCATGGTTCATTCAGAAAATAAACCTTTTGCAGGCACTAACTAGGTACTCGCTCTAATCTGTGGATTTGACTTCTCAGTAATACTAATAAATTATCAGCATTCAGCACATTTGGCAGAATATAATCTAAAAAGACGCCAAACAAACGCCAAGTAAGAGTAGCAAGACACGTGTCTTGCTTGTATGGGGCTGGCTCCCCTTTAATTTTACAATTTGTTGTTACAATGGCAACAGACGTACACATCCGTAAAAAATTTGAAGTGTCACCTTTACGGTTCAAAATATACAACCCTGTGACAGACGAACAAACATCGGAGACTCGATAATATGGTCACATTTTTACCCTTTGGTACATTCAAACAAACATACTGTAACTAAATTACAAAATACCTAACCTAAACTTATGTAACCTTACCTTTCTTGGCCAGCGTCGCGCGGCGAATAACTACTGCCGCCGGCTATTCGTTGGCTATAACACCAATTTGATAGCTGTTTATTAAGATAAGCGCGAAACCGAACTATTGTATTGATACGAAAGATAACGGGAACTCTTGAACGTCAATAATCGATGGTATAGATGGGCCCGTTTTAATAAAATGTAAACAAAAAACTCTGATTGTGATTTTTGATGTAAATATTAGCTCAGCCCCGACCGGCAAGGTAAAGCAAAGTTCATAACAAACATCATTGTGATTGAACGAACACAGGCTGCTTGATTCTAAATTATGCACGAACTTCTGTAAATTGTCACATAAGAAATGCTTTGCAATGTATAGTACCTACGTACCTACCTATTACTTAAAATAACACTCGATCTACAAAGCAGAAATTCACAGAAAATATCAAATAAAGCGGTTTTGTACAGGTATTTAAAAAAGAGTATGTACCTATGTAGTGTAATATAAAAGTGTAACAAATTTACAATGATTAGATGGGTACAATACAGCTATTGAAATAAAAATAAAAAAGGATTTTTTTTAACTGCACCTCTAATTACAATTTATGCAAACTAAGTGGCTCCACTAATTATCTTACTGCATACCAGAAAAATGAATAACTAAGCTACAAATAAACTACTTGATTATCTAAACATGTTTAAATAAAAAATATATGTAGACAATCAAAACTAGATTACGTTTTTTACCAGTTTTAACATCAAAAATACTTATTGTCTAACCAAGATACTGACTTGCACACTAATTTATCTCATCTTCCTACTGAATTTCTTAAATTGGTTTCTAAATATGCATTACAATAATATATCTCTCCATTAAAAAAATACACTATTCAACGAATCGCCATCAGAAATGAGCTGCTGCCGGAAAAGTAGGTTAAAAAATCCTGGAAAAAAAATGACCCTCCTTAGAAATTCGCCCAGCTACGGCAACTTGTATGGGAAGCTAAATTTTTTTTTCGAGATTCTACTTTTTTCTAGCAATTCTGTATTTCATTAGAGATTCTGATTCCAGCAATTCAATTAGTTCAGAGGTTCAAAATCACGCAGTATAGTTGAAAAAAAAGGCGATTTATTATATAGGATTAAATACTACCCAATAAAAATGTCTTAAACTGCGATACACGGTGACATGACCCTTAAAGGGGTGTTTCAGCCCGTAAACATGAACATGTTCTATTATGGGACTAATGCTGGGAACTCAAATTTTTTTTGGGATTCCCATACAAATTGACCGGGCGGCCGAACTTTTTGAGTTCCCAGCATTGGTCCCATAGGAATAGTTGTTCCTATCGACGGGCTAAATCAAGCCTTTAATAACTTACCTAGGCAGTAACTTTTACCCCACCGCGCCTTTTCCCAGCATTCTGAGCGATTTTAGTTCAATTTTCTTGCTAGCCATAGCGTACACTCTAAGAGGCCTATCTATAAACATCGAACGGCTATTGCCTCTAGTTGTACTAGACGGTCATCAGATGACCTCCTCACAACGATGCTTGTCTGGAACAACTCTTCATTCACGAGCGTCGTACTCAAGCCTTCCTCACAGGAACCTTCTGTTTTACAACGCCAATTCACTAAGATACAACTGATTATAATTGCCTTGTTTTTCTGAGGAAAAATCCTCAAGTAGTCTGCCAATTACATGCATGATTACGCAGAAATAATGAAGTAGTGCGTTGCTACGGAGCGTTTAGGCAATAATTTTGCAATCTAGACAAAATACAAATGCACAAACTTTCAGTGATAGGTCTTTAAAAATGATAATGATAGGTCTAAATGGTTTCTAATATTATTATTTTTTTCTAAATCAGTCATTTATTTATCAAAAACATAAAAAATATGTACAGATAATCTTAATTAATATAAACTTTAGTATTCCTGGTCATTTTTGAAAACTACAGTAAGTACTTATATCTAGCCACGATAACATGCTTAAATTTAACTGTTTTCGATTTTAAGAAAAAACTTATAAGAACGAACTTATAAGAACGCGTCAATAATTCTTTTTAGGGTACCGTACCCTAATGGTTAAGACGGTGCCCTATTCTTAAGGCTCCACTGTCTGTCTGTCCGTCCGTGATAGTAAGACAGTTGAAATTTTCACAGATGATGTATTTCTGTTGCCGTTACAACAACAAATACTAAAAACAGAATGAAATGAATATTTAAGGGGGCTCCCATACAACAAACGTAATATTTTTGCTTGTTTGTGCTCGATATTGATAACGGTAACAGGTATACGCTTGAAATATTCACAGAATATTTAGTTATATACTTATTAACTTTAAAAATTAATAATTAAATAAAATAAAATAAATATTAAAGGGGGGCTCCCATACAAAAGACATGATTTTTTTGCCGTTTTTATAGATAATGGTACGGAACCCTTCGTGCGTGAGTCCGACTCGGACTTGGTTGTTTTTTTATGTCCGTAAGGATTGAGGAGCCACTTCAGATTTTATAAAAAAACTTACCTCCCTATTTAGTAGGAAAGCAAATAATTTTGTAGGCAAAATTATGAAATTTGTAGTTAAATATATCAAAAGATATATCAATGTAAAAGTGGCTCCTCAATCTAAACATCTGAATTGAGAAGCCACCTGGAACACGGAAAGTACTTAATGAATATTTTTGATCATTTAGTAACATTTAGTAGTAGTTGTGTATAGTGCCTACTAAAAATCTGGGTTCAGAACTGTTAATATTCATGAATATACAACACTTTTCATGTGGCTCCTCAATCTATACAATATGAGCGTCCATTTCAGTGAAAGTACTTAATTAATTTACTTATATAGTCGAATATAAAACATTTAGTAGTACTTAAGTATGTTTGAATTTGTGACACATAGGCAAACTAGTTAAACTGAGTGAATTTATTAAATAAACTCATTTTATTTGGCTCCTCAATCCTGACATTCTGCATATAAATAATTTTGTGTAGTTTTATGAGATCACATCGGAATCAATAACCAGTAATACCAATATGTAGTATAAATGTCTACTAAATACTTAGGTACGTATACATAAAAAAATATACACTTGGTGTCTGAAAAAAGCTTCGTTAAGAAACCGCTATTAAGGGTGACCATATTATATGAATGAAACCAGGATAACTTGATTTAGAATTTGCAAAAAATTGCGTACCTATAATAAGTTTGAAATAATTAAAAATATTTTGAATATATGATGCAACTAAAAATGTATGCAGACGTTGCTTCGTGCCAAATTTCAAGATTCTGAGTTCACGGAAAGTGCCTTGTAAGTTTTGATTCCCATTTTGCGAATGTCGAAAATTTGTATCTTTTGATTGCGTTGGCTTAGAAATTTGATATTTTCACAGCTCCAAGAGACAGTAGAACTATATATTCGATATGAATTTCAGCTTGATATCCCCAGGCATTCTTGGGTCTTGACAGACAGACAGACAGACATACGGACAACAAAGTCCGTATAAGATCCTATATGTGTTCCGTACCTCAAAAGGAAAAACACGGAACCGTAATAATATAAAATTAAAATAAAAAATAGACTGGTTTGTTTTTAAAGGCTAAGAAATAAAAAACATATTATTCATGGACACCCTTCAAAATAATTTGTTAGGAAATTAAAGAATAGCCATTTATTTCGTAGATATATAGTTTTTTTATGGCAGGTTTGTACTTACATTTAGTAGTATTTTATACTATATAAAGATGTATTTTGTTCTAAAATTTGTCGCACGTATATGTAGATAAGAGGCAAAACGATTTGCCGAAACATCCAGATAAAATATTACATATCTCCTAACCCACTCATTTAGAGTTACTGAATCTTGTGCTACAATACTTGTATACTTACTACTAAATGATGACGAAATTGCGCTTTAACTGAACAACTGCTTCTTTGAAAATTAGTAATCGCACGTATAGTCTGAGGAGCCATACATATAACGTATGGTAATTTTTTTAATTTCAATGCTGCCGAGCTCAAATTTCATTTTGTAACTACTCTCAAATGCTACAATATCATACCTAATTATGATAAATATTTACCGAAAATGTTCACAGATATGATGTGGCTCCTCAATCCAAGCATTTAGATTGAGGTGCCACCTTTATGTTTATATAACTTTTTAAGTATTATACTACAAAATCGGGGATCGAACCTACAATATTTTGAAACTTACTACTAAATAAGTATATTAATTTCATTAAGATGTGGCACCTCAATTCTTACGGACATGTTCTTTTTTAATCTTCTTTATGCTCCGCTTCTTTTGAATTGGCTCCATTCTCGATGTGCATTTTCTGAATATATTTTTATCTCTTCAACATTTTTTTTTATTATTGGCGACCTCTGTGACTGTGGCGCAGTGGTAAAGTGCCTTGGAATCGCAAGGTCGGTGGGTTCGATCCCCATCCATGCCAAAATCCGACAAACTATCTTTTTCAGATTGTCCTACCTGGGTCTTCTATGTACCTACATGATGAAATTTAATTTATTAGCAACGTTTAAGGCACTCCTTCAACGTTTATTGGTCCCATAATGAAAGTTGTTCAGATACGTGGTCGTGACTCAGACAACGAATTTAAACAATTTTCATTATGGGACCAACTTCGACATCGTGAAAAAAATTTCTGCTCTTTCATACAAAAGTGGAATATCTACGTGGCCGAAATCTATGAAACAACCGATTTATTTTAAACAATTTCGGAGTTGGTCCCATAATGAAAATTGTTTAAATTCGTTGTCTGAGTCACTTCATAAACGTTTGCTAATGAATTTAATTTCACCCTGTATGGGTAATACAGGGTGAAATTAAATTCATTCAATCACGTTGTTGAATTAGTCATACGACACAAAAAGTACACCACTTACAGTGGGGTTAGCTCTTGGACGAATAAACCACTGGCCGCGAAATCAAAGAAAAATGTATGAAAACTTGTTCAACCGATACTGGGGGGACGGGAGGTAATGACAGCATAGAACCGAACAAAAATGAAACATACTTACCTCTTGCGACATGCGTCTATATCTAAAATTTTTAATTTATTGGTTAGCTCTTGGACGAATGGTTAGCTCAATCTGTGTAATTTGTCCCTATATATTTATTTATGCATTTATTATGGATGTTATTTACGGTTAGCAGAATATTCGTATTTTTGATAGCAAAAAAATGTAATCGGTCAGCTATAATAGCTAGTTGAGCAGCAACTTACGGTCAGCAATATCTTTTCTCTCCTCAGTCGTTCCAGGTGGAAAGCCAAATCTTATCGAAATGTTTTCTCTGCTGCCCCAATTGTAAAATCGGCCGCCCAAATAATTATTTAGCGGCCCAACCAATTACTTTCCATTTATTATTAGTGATCCTAAGTTATTTTGCAATAACAGTCTAATGAAAGTGTTATGCAAAACACTGGAATAAAACTGCAAAGTAAAATAACGGCCTCAATTAATAAATCTCGTAACTCTTGTATAATGTGCTATAGTAAAATTCTTTGTAGGACTGCAGTTCATCTAAACTATACCATTCTAACGGCTCGTTCACGAGTATGCGCGGCAGGCGCTCGCGTCGGAGGCAGGCGCTCGCGTCAGAGGCAGGCGCTCGCGTCAGAGGCAGGCGCCGCACAAAGTCATACAAACGGTACAAGATGTTCACGGAAAAAAAGATAGGGCGGCGACACGGATGCGCGCAAAGACAGCGCGGCAGCTTTGTGCCAAAGTAGAGAGAGACGGCATGCTGTGCCAGACCTTATGTAAGAACGAGAGCGGTAGTGAGTCGGTGGACGTAATCAGATTGACTGTATTTGTTAATAAATTTTTAATAAGAATAGAATATTTGGAGTTTTTTCCTTCAGCGTGATATTAATATTATGGTATGTATGTCGACATTTAATTTTACTTTTTTAATGGTAACATATAATAGGTATAAATAGAGGTAAGTACCTAAAACGATGTATTTTCAACCGACTGTAAAAAATGGTGAAGGTTTTCAATTCGTCGGAACCTTTATTTTTTGTGTGTAGTGGTTATCTACCAAAAAATCGTTATATTTCAATTCCTTTACACAGACTCTTTACAAATTCACTCTATATATTGGTGAAACCCGCATGAAAATCCGTACAGTACTTTTTGAGTTTATCGAGAACAGACAGACGCGGCGGAGGAGTTTGTTTCATAATGTGACCTCATCATCATATGAGCCTCAAGAAATCCATTGTTGGACATAGGCCTCCTCCAAGGATTTCCAGAATGACCGGTTGGAAGCGGCCTGCATCCAGCGCTTCCCTGCGACCTTTGTCAGGTCGTCCGATCACCTGATCAGTGGGTGTCCGACGCTGTGCTTTCCGATACGTGGTCGCCATTCTGCCCCATCGGCCGTCGGTTCTACGTGCTATGTGCTCCGCACACTGCCACTTCAAAGAACTCATCTTCATCATTTCGAGTAGGTGTCACGGTCAATCGACCATGCACACCCTGGTGTCAGAGTTCTTCGTAACCGCCTCTCGGTCTCTGACGTGGTTCCTTTAACGACTAATAGATGGCAGCCGGGATCACCGGCTTAACGTGCCTTCCGAAGCACGGAATCATCTTTATTATCAGACATCAGGTGATTCAAGCCTGCAATGTCCTAACCAAACTGAAAGCAACTAAACAAAGTATGCTACCCGTGGGAATCGAACCACGACCCCCGGTTTACAGGCAAACGCTTTAACCACTGGACCACGGAGGTAGTTACAAAAACTAATCCGCTGAGCTATGTCGGTGACTTTTGTTCTTCTACGGATCTCTCTTCTTTCTTCTCTCTCTTCATTTCTGAAGCCGAATCTCTGAGCCGTAAGTCATCACTGATGACTGGATGGACTGGTGTATGTAAATATCAATGTCTACTGTTAATTCTTTACATCCTTATAAATTTCGCAGTGAATAAAAATATTATCACATCTCTATTATCATTGATTTAGCATGTTTATCATTTACTTTTTCATAATCCTTACTAATATTATAAATGCGAAAGTGAGTTTGTTTGTTTGTTTATTTGTTTGTTTGTTTGTTTGTTACGCTTTCACGCCGTAACTACTGAACCGATCATCATGAAATTTTGCATACAAGTCCTCTGGAGTACGGAGAAGGGCATAGGCTACCTTTTATCCCGAGAAAAAGTACTATTCCCGAGGGATCGACATTGACGCGGGCGGAGCCGCGGGCAAAAGCTAGTATAAAATATTTTGTTAATTCTGTGATCTAAATACGACCACTTAAGTCTGTCGCCCGAGCGCGCCTGTTCTCGTGAACAGCTGGCGCGAGCGCTTGCCTCTGTCGCATGCGCCCGTCGCTCGTACTCATGGGCATGCGGTAAGACCTGCCGGCCTATTTTATATATAACTTAGTGTACAACGTTTTGATAGTAACTTCAAAATACATTACGTTTTATAAATCTTAAATAAAAATAGTCAATTATACGAAAGCCGCATCCTCAGTCCTGTCTTTTAGTTAAGAAGTACCTAGATAGGTTTATAGGATTTCTGTGCCACAAGAATGTCACAAAAATCTCTACTAATCTGTATAGATAGATAGATAGACTAGACCTAGGACTAGGCCCGTTAGGTAACTACAAAAAGATTGACGTTTTTAGTGTAATCTAATATTGATTGGTTCTAGGCTACGAATAAGTGGTTCTAGGCCATTAATTTGCACGATGGCGGCGGCGGTTTGCGCATGATGTTTAAGTTGTAAGCACATTTCACCAGGCGTAAGGATAAGCAAGTAATGGATGCTCAAACACTTTCCGCTGGCGCTCGTAGCGAATTCGTGGCCAGGCCGTACAGCTTATCATCTAGAAGTAATAAAACACATACTTGAAAAATCAGTTGACTTTTATTTGATGGAATTTGGAAAAAAAATACAAATAACATCTCAAAGGCGGACTTTACGAACTTTGAGCTCTGTACAACCGTATAGAAAAGACATACACCTACGCATATAGTATATTCACAACACAATTATTGTAGTTATTATTGTAAAACTGATATTACGACAAGAATTTCGTTCTTTGGCAGTTATTTTATAGGACACAGGTCGTGGCTGCCAGCTTGTGGTCAAACAAAATTCGTACAAATTGGCACAAAACGGTACAGACTAATAGGAAACAAAATGCATCGCCTCTGCGGACCAGAGCAAAAGTAACCGACGGTATTCTTAAAAAAATTAACGCTATATCTATGGGTACGTAAACATTAATTAACGACTAACATAAAGTCTAACTCCTAGTGATTTAAAACTAATACTGAAACATTAAAAAATGACTTTACATTTAAACATCACACATATACCTATAGAAAGAGTACACTTACTTTTTTTCTTTTTTTATTGTTTTTTAAACAACGCTGTACAAACAATCAGATTTATGTTACGTAGTAGTTACGTTAAATATATACTTATATATGTCAATACATACGCAGGAATATTAAAGTGGGGATCAAAAATTATGGGCGGATTGATAGTTACCAAGTCAGGTTCCGATCGTAGCGATCGGAAAGTTATTAGGGATAATTTTATACTCCACAAAACATGGGTACAATATGTCTACGAGATTTTTGGCCAAACACAGTTTCGAGTGCCAAATAGAAGAAAATTTGCCCACCTCTAAGTTCAAGCTCTTCCGGTTATATTCGAATCACAGCCAAACAATTTAAACATTCCAAAAATACCTTCCATTGGGCGCGCGGGATTGCAGAGCGGCGCCCGCGTCTCGTCAAAATGGCGCGCGCCGCCCGGGACGACCGCCAGTAGACAACCGAAAATTTTACTTTAATATTCTTAAAATACGACCTAAACATTATAATATACATACTTATTCATTCCACGTCTGATGTATCGGCTCTTACGCATCACTTTTCAGTTGGACTTATCGTAATAAATGCATAGACTAGGTTTACCGTGTGAATTCGCTTCAGATACTCTACCATTTGTGCCTATCGTTCCAGTTTCAACTATGACTACCCAAGCACCAAGTTATCGAATGAGTGATGAGATCAATGTAGGACCCTTACATTTTCGATGATCGCTGGAGATTCTAACGTGAAACAAACTTGAGATCTGACTAAAGTAAACCTAAGTGAGCCTTAATGGAAAGTAGGATCGTACCGACTTACGCTAACTAAACTAAAGTAAGCCGAAATGCCGCTGGGGCTTCAACACTCGGCACGCAGATAGTATGCATATGTACAGAGGCTTATGGTTCTGACTAGTTGGTCTACCTCTTAAAACACAGACCACATGCACGATGTGAATGAGACGGCAATACTGCACATTCGCGAATATCTAAGATCGGTAATCAAATGTCAATTTGCAAAATTTACTTGTTAACTGGCGCTTGTTATAGTATTATTATTATTAATGTATTTTTGTTTTTATGCGTATTAATAATTTGGAATGTATATAGGTTTAAGTTACCTGAAATAAAATTGAATTTTAAATATAGTAGATATCCTTGTTCATGTTTAAAAGACTAAATTAAACTGATTCTTAATCAACTGACATATTTATGTCACGAAAGAATAATAGTTATGAATGACTGTGTTCAAAAATTTCCATTGTCATAACCATGCATAAATTATATAAAAACCCGTATAGAAATATTTATGTTTTTCTTTTATATTTTGATAACTTCTGTGGCGATAACTGATTACTATGTATTGTTTCTTCGCTTGAACGTTTCGTTCAAAGACTGTGTCGTGCGTTCTGCGGGCTGCGTTCTGCGAGCCCCAGTGTTGAAACCCCCG
The DNA here is from genome assembly GCA_947532085.1 of Elegia similella. Lineage (NCBI taxonomy): Eukaryota > Metazoa > Arthropoda > Insecta > Lepidoptera > Pyralidae > Elegia > Elegia similella. Next base: position 1,370,329 of record OX383936.1, read on the forward strand.
CGCTAACTTATCAAACAGAAAGCTAAATTTGCGACGTACAACCTACGTTATTGGCTTAACACCTAAGGAATGATACACTCGCCTACACCTACTCAATGTAAGTATGTATAATGCCGATCCATACAAAAATATTTGGAACCCTGTCATCGTCGACAATTTCGCAGCACCATTGAACACTTAGGAATTAAAATTTAGAAAATAACTCGTGTAAGAGTTGGGGCACAGTTCTCCGTCAAATCGATCACGGAGCGCTTGCTCCGAACTTAGCTGTTTTTTTTTTCGAGTTAGTAAGCTCACTTTTGCCAACATTATATATTTTACAAAAATTGTGCGCATCATATTGTACTCTTAGTCCTTCAAGTCAGGAAACGCAAACACAATTAATTTTAATTGTTATGCGGCCACATGGGGCCAATTCAGAATTAAGTCATAAACTATGTTGAGTGTTCCAATATAAACAATATGGCGGAACTAAAATGTTCACTAGTTTTCTAGCTCAAATATTTTCCAACTAAAACAAGAAGTAACGGTTAGTCGGTATGTCCAATGGACATCTTTATCTCTTTAGATGCATTACAAGAGACGAAAAATTACCAATTAAAAAGCGGCTTGGACGTTTGTGCATCATCATTAAGTCTTTTTAGTCTTCACTGCAGTAATGCTCTTGCAGTGGAGACTAAAAAGACCCTCTCTGTACTACCGGAGTCATATTTGGACGTTTGCGCATAAAACATATTTTTTTAATTGCCTATATTAGTGTTATACAGCAGTAAGTTGGTATAGAGTGGCAACGATGTGAGATTACTAACTCGAATGAAAAACAGCATAGGGTGCGGGCTGTCGTCGGTCGACCCGATCTCTCACCTAGTCCACACTCCTGTCCTCAATCCTTAAGTACAAGTTACAGACAAATTTACATGTCAACGACAACCGCCGCTGTCGTATACATACACATCTAAACCGTGAAACAGAGATCGGCATGCAGTGTGTTTACATTAACTTTAAAAGAGAAATATATAGAGTTCATAATACATAGATAAAAAAACTTCTAGATTGCTAACACCTTTTCTCGTTAGTTTACAAAAATGTAACCCTAGAAGTAAAAAACTGAGTAAATTTTGGCCAAATTAGCGGAGGTATCATTGGAAAATATGCTCTGCCTATACCGATCTCTGGTAATAAAAAACAAACCGAAACGCGCTGCACTGCGTGCGAAGTATATTCAATGTTTTCGACGGGTCTAACTCGCGGTATAAGGTATATGAAATCTTTTGTAAATAAACAAGTTATTGCCGGAATAATTGACACGGATATGTCACACGCAGCACAGGAAAACCGACCACATATTAGCTACGACTACATGAGTATACTAATACTACTCGCCTAACTCGGGTACTACTATGAAAAACTATTGTATCAAACATCCTATAATTTTTAGTATTATTGAAATATCGCTGGAGAGTTCATTTTGCCTTGTTTCTTTTCAGAGTTTTCCGGTATTATCCACTCCTATTTTTGAGAAGCAAGGATTTTGCTTAGAAACTTTTACGGTCGTACTAGCAAAGCGATTACACCGTCATAGTTATTTCAGAAACAACATATTTGACTTTAATTCTATTTGTTTTAACTCTTTGATGTTTTACTCTCTCAGTAAATATATACACGAGTAAAATACAATGTTTAAAAGCATACGTGTACATACATTCAACGAATGTATCCCCAGGTAACTAGCTAATAAATGGTCGGCCTCACGCCGACGAGGCCAAAAAGACGTCAAAAAATTTATAGTCGGCGTGATTTATAATCGTATACCGAATTCGTTGAGCAGGTCGTTGTAGTTCCGATTGGTCGTGGGCTGGGTGCCCGTCGGAAACTTTAATTCATCGGCTGAGAATTTATTTTTTATATTACTTTAGGTCTGAAATAGTCGGGTCGGAACGGATTTACAATGCAAAATTAAAATGCCGACTGTTTTGTTTATTCCATTGAAATATAGAATTTAAATGACGAATAAAGACGAATTTTCTCAACGCATTGTAGATGCGCGCCGACTCGGCGTGTCTAATGTTTTATACAGATAGTAATTTGTACTTATTATCCAAATTATACTCACAAATATCATTAGATACAAAATAAGGTTTAAAGATTGTTGAAAGAAAAAAGGCGAGTCATTCAACGCAACCTCCATTGAGTCATCTAATGATATTACAATATATTGGCTCTAACATTTTAAAAACCAATTTGGAAAATAAAACCAGAAAACAGGAACGCAATATCTTAATCAAACTGACAATAACACTGTTATTCAAATATACTTTTGACAATTTTTATTTGAAGAGTATTTTAATCAGTAGAAAAATAAATTCTCAGCCGATAAGTTGGCAACACGCACGACTTAAACCACTGAATATTGGGGCGTTCCACTTAACATTAACTAAGTCTAAGGTTCAACTTATGCTTTAAAGCTACACCTGTAACATAATTGACAATTAGAATTAATAATCAAACTTTAGCTTAGCTAAAATGGGATTTGACAACGCTTAGTTGCAAAAAGTATTTGTGAAAACCTCTTTAAAAGCAGTCTCTTTTTTTCTATTAGCAGTGATTGGATAAGCAAAGTATATATTGGTGAAATTTACATCGTTCTGGACCCTTAGAGGGGTGATTTAACCCCTCGATATGAACAACTTTTCCTATGGGACCAATGCTGGGAATACAAAAAAAATGGGCAGTTTCATACAAAAAAATTCTGCCGCCCGGTCAATTTGTATGGGAATGTCAAAATTTTTTTTTTAAGTTCACAGCTTTGGTACCATAGGAAAAGTTGTTTATATCAACGGGCTGAATCATCCCTTTAAGGGTCCAGAACGATCAAAATTTCACCGTGTATATGTCTACACCAGCAATAAGCACTGAGCGGTAATATCCGCACCACCAGCGCGCGCTTTTATATTAAACTTTTATGAGAAGTTTTGTTAAATATACTTTGTTTATGCCGATCACTGATCCATAGACAGTAACGAGAAGTTTTAATGTTAAATGCGTTTTTACAACCAGTCGTGGGTGACGTAATGGTAAAAATGATGGTGTTATTCAGTGGGTGTCGTCGCGTGTCAATAAAAAATACGAAATTGATATGCATTGAGATATCAAAGTATAGCCTTCTCAATATTAATTAACTATGGAACCCTTTCATATTTCGTCTGACTTTTGGCAAACATGCGATTCTCGCCAATTATAATTTTTTTGGTAAAAAATAATTTGTTTTTTCAGCAACAAAGTGCTATATTTTTAAGTTTAGCTATATCTTTAGACAGTGTAATTTTTGTAAATAGAAATGTGGCTATTGGATTTATTAAAAATTGAATGCGGTTATAACAAAAGGTTCTCTTAAAAACCTATGAAAAGCAAGTTATGAGAAATAAAAGAGGTTCATAGTTAGAGACTGTGATAAATATTTCAGCATCGATATCCAAATAAAAATACCAGTATACCATCGAATTTATCGATCGATATTACGTGTGAAATACCAAGTATTTGTATACCATTATGGGTATTTATACAACATGTAACAAACGGTGGTAACAATACTTACAGGGCATGATCATCTCATGATATTGAATCTTTCCGCAAGGGACAGATCGAAAAACGAAAAAAAAACGACCTCCCATACAATATGACCAATTATCTCATCGACTTTCTATGGAGCTTTTTCGTATTTGATGGTTAGTCCTCTGAGGAAAGTTGTTCAATATCAAGGTCCGATCATGTCAAGTATTATTACCCCTATATTGCACGTTGTATGCGAGTTATCGATGCCGAAGTACTCAGTCACAGTCCCTTCTGGATGCCGATCCCCCGAAGCGGAGCGAAACTGCAGAGCAGCGAAGCGGAGAAATATTAACCAATAGGATTGCGGGGCGGAGATTTAGTGCAATCCTATTGGCTTACATTAGTCCGCCCCGGCGGGCCGGCACGTGTGACAGGCAGATGTCTACTTGTGTTCGGGCGGCGCGTGCAGCGGCGCGTGGTGCGCGTAGTGAGGCGGCGGGTAGTACTGGAGCGGCGCCCCGTACTCCACGCCCTCCTCGTAGCCCACGTAGCCCATGCCGCCCATCATGCCCATCATGGCTGCAACCAATCGCGCAGGCTTTATGTCTTATAACTTCACACTCATCATCATCATCATCATTTCAGCCGCAAGAAGTCCACTTCTGGACATAGGCCTCCCCCAAGGATTTCCAATACGACCGGTTGGAAGCGGCCTGCATCCACCGTCTTCCTGCGACCTTAGTCAGATCATCCGACCATCTGGTCGGTGGATGTCCGACGCTGCGCTTGCCGATACGTGGTCGCCATTCGAGAACCCTTCTGCCCCATCGGCCATCATTTCTACGCGCTATGTATAGCTATAGCTTTACACTCCGAAGCTAGTATACCTCCTATACCAGTAAGGATATTGGCCATGAAACAAAGAATCCCTGGGAGAGGCCTTTGTCCAGAAGTGGACTTTAAATGGCTGGATAAAATATTCTAGAACCTTCTCGGACATTTTGTCGTGCTCACACACATCTTCCGTCTCACTCACACATCCTCAAACCCGCTCACACAAAGTATTCTATCCCGATTACACACAATGTCGAATATTCTAGAATGGTCTGGTTATCGGAACCGGAAGTGTTAGAAAGCCATATTAAAGCCCATATTACCGTATATAAGGGGACGGACAATGCGTTAAACATTCAGTTGATCGCGAAACGATAACTTCAATCGATACTAATCCTAACTAATATTATATTAGTCTAGCTCCGTGGCGCAGCGGTCAACACGCGTGACGGAGTGACCGGGTTCGATCCCCGGCCAGGTCAAGATGGAAAATGATCTTTTTCAGATTGGCCTGGGTCTTGGATGTTTATCTATATATGTATTTGTTATAAAATATAGTATCATTGAGTTAGTATCCCATAACACAAGTCTCGAACTTACTTTGGGGCTAGCTCAATCTGTGTGATTTGTCCGTATATATTTATTATTTATAAATGCGAAAATGAGCTTGTTTGATTGTAACGCCTTCATGCCCTATCTATTGAAGCGATCGTTATGACATTTTGCATAACTGTTGTCTGTGGGACGGACAACGAGTGTATACATTTTATCCCGGGAAAAAGTACTGTTTCCGAGGGATCGATACTGATGTACTGATGCGGAGCCGCGAGTGAAAGCTAGTATAAGTTAAAGAGATTAATTACTACGACTCCAGCCATGAACTAGGACTACGAGTGCTTTACGTATTGGACATTCAACCACCGGTTCGTGTGTGACCAGTCAGTGTAAGGATTTTGCAATGATTAAATTCTCTCCGAAGAATTTGGCGTTTCACTACAAATTCCGAACCCAAACCACAAAACAGTTTGGAGTTGAATTTAAAAATATTGTCTTGACGCGTTGTTGAAACAATTTTATATCAAATATTGATTAATAATATTAATAATAATGCCAATCATCATTTACTAGAATAACCGTGAAGTTGACGCCTAAAGACAAATGTCAAAATGGCTGTCAACTCGGCCATATTGTACAGTCAGGGGCAGATAAATCTGACCCCCTATACAATTTAAAACCCCCTGTACAACAAAGAATTGAAGTTACCTGGGTCGGAGTCCACGGGGTAGTATGGGATGGGGTAGAGCGGCGGCGGGTAGGGCATGTAGGGCACCGTCAGCACCCCGGGCTCCACCACCACGTCCTCGCCCCAGCCCCCGCGCTGCTCGGGGTGCGAGTTACGACTGCAACACGACAATTACGGTTTTAATAATCCATTTTTTCCTAGGTGGCGGCCATTGAATTAGAAAAACTATGGAAGCAGCATTGCGCTCTAAAACTGACACCACGCAAAGTATATCAAAGCGGGCGGGGCCTAATAAGTATATCTTTTCGCGAACAAGTCTGCCACGCGCTCCGTGACGGAAGGACGCGTCGATAAAAGCATTTAACGACATATTTTTTGTAAATATCGGCGAAATCTTAACGAATTAAGATAAAAATGACTTCTTGTGTAGTAAAGTGGTGCAGGAAACGCAAGGAAAGACGAAAAAATGACACGAGTAACTTATCATGGCGAGCGAGGCGAGCTACTGTCGCGAGCGATGTCTACCTACCTCCGCTATGTTGACACCATAGCGTTCATTAGAAATGTTGGCACCGCCTCGTGACCTTGACGCGGCCAATCGCAAACTATCTTCGTCTATGAGTGCGTAAGTTTTTTGTTGTAATTTGATTTAGTTTGTTTGCGTAAATGGGAGTGATAATGAATCGTTAGTTGTATGAGAATTACGCTTCTATAGTTTTTCTAATTCAATGGTGGCGGCATTGTGATAAAAGGTATTTTCGACAGCAGCTGTCACAATCCATTAATCAAAAAATATGATAACACATGATTAATGGATTAAGCCGTGTGGTATCCGCCAGAGTAGAATAGGATCAGTTCTGTCTTCCCGTGGATGTCGTAGAAGGCGACTTTGGAAATACAAGCTAAACAAAGCTTATAAACATCTGTGAGACCTCTCCAACCCGTCTGGCCAGCGTGGTGAGTGTAGGCCAAGTCCTCTGGCTGCTCTGGCCAAGTATGGCTCTAGTAGTACAGAGAGGGTCGTGCTCCTGTAGTGGAGACTAAAAAGGACCTGATGATAATGATAATGGATTTTGGCAGCTGCTGCCAAAAATACCTCTCGCCATTGGTGTTACATAGTATAAAACGTCGCTTCCCGCTGTCTGTATGTCCCTATGTATACTTAGATCTTTAAAACTACGCAACGGACTTTTGATAGAGTTTTTTCTAATAGATAGTGATTTAAGAGGAACGTTTATTTTTAGAATTATATGTATAATTAACGCACCCGTGCGAAGTCGGAGCAGGTGTTAGTTTCTAACAAACTATCAAACAAACTAAACTCACATTGAGCGAGCCGAGTTGGCGATCACATAAAATACTTATTTTTGTGCGTCATTTTCTTAAAATGGGGTCTTCTTTCATATAGATAAAATTATGTCCCAATCTTCAAAAAAGTATAGTGTAAAAAAACAAAGCATCTTTATTGTTTTTCGGACAACTCAAATTTAACATTTTTGGAGGAAAGTGCTCACCGGTTGTTGGGTCCCTTGTTGCCCATGTTGTTGTTGTGCCCCTTGTTCTGGTTGTGGTTGTTGTTCTGGCTGCCCTCCTGGTTGTTTCCGCGCTTGAACCTGACAAACATACAATAAAAGATAGGTTAGCTATTGTCTTGTGTGAGACTTCAGACACCAAAGGACAAATACTATAATAAAAAAATTAGTTGTCTGCAAAATAATAATTTTACGTGATAACGGTAGATTACGGAATTGAGATAGATGCGTCACAAGCCGAACGTTTAGGCCGATCATGCCTCTCTATCGGTTTTTCTCCACGTTCTCGCTTACACTCGGAACGTAACACTTTTTCGTGTGTGCAGCCGGCGTTCATTGATTTATAACACGTTATCACGTAAAAAACAAGAGCGTGTAGTGAACAGTGGATATTTTGATCCAGTGGATACAACATGATTTCTAAAATTTGAAATTATGATGTTTAGCATTCATAAATTTGTTACAAAGAATTACGTGACACAGAAAGTATGACACAATGTAAGTATCTTCGAAAGTTTTCTATAACGATGAGACTAAGGTGTGGAATGAACCGCCTGCGTCTATGTTCCCAGACAAGTGCAGTCCCGGGACATCCAAAAGTAGAATAAATGGGTATCTCTTGGATAGGCATGTAACATCCTCGTCTTCATCGTCATTTACCATCAGGTGAGATGGGAGACAAATGCTTACTTCATTTATTATATAAAAAAAAAGAAATAAGATATGGTGATAAAATTCGACGCGGGCGGGGTTGAACCGGCGACCTAAGGTCTGTGTGCCAATTGAGCACAGATCGCGTCGATTTTCACCATATCCCAATCCTCGTACAGTCAGCGACAGAGATACCTTGCCAGGCCCTGTATCTATATCTTGAATTTTCTCTTAAAATATAAATAATAATAACATAAAAAATTATATACACAAAGATTTTAATGAAGCCTTTCTTAATATAAATTTTCACGTTTATATTTTTTATAGTTTAAGAGAAAATTCAAGATATAGATACAGGGCCTGGCAAGGTATCTCTGTCGCTGACTGTACTACGCATTAAGGCTTGCGTCATCTTACACAACTACCCACTATTGCAAGCAGAGGCGGATCAACAGATTGGCCGCCCAAAGGCAATTTAAATATTTACTCTGACTAACTCTGACACCAGGGTGTGCATGGTCGATTGACCGTGTCACCTACACGAAATGATGATGATTGCGACATACCTGGGCCCGAGCAGCGGGCGCTGTCCGTTGCCCTTGTTCTGGTTGTTGATCTGCTGCTTGTCGTTGCTGGGCTTGTTGTGTTTGTGGTTCTCGTTGCCGCCGCTGTGGTTCATGCCCGGCCGCTCGTGCAGAGAGATCTGCTGCATGTCCTGGGGGGAAGGTGGGAAATTGTCAAAATTTACGTGTTTTTAAATCACTAGTACTAGGCGCTAAATTAATTAAATACATCAAAAGTATTTGTATAATTTAGATCAATCCTTTAACAAAATCGCCCCCTTGTTGAGATTTGTCAAAAGTCAAAGATTTTTATTCAAAATTGGATACATGTATCTCTTTTTGAACGTCATATTTTTATTTCTTATATATTTTATAATATATGCGAAACTGAAATACTACTAGCGTGTCGGAACGACCACTGGTGAGAAGAATACGCCGAAAGAAACTCAATCCAGACTTGGTCCCTACGTTTGAAACAGATACATATGGAATCTAAAAATGATATATATATGGTATGATATCTAAAAACATTTTTCTTCGAAAACTTTGTAAGTTTTACGTCTAAAGTCTAGAACAATAATTCTCACATGACAGTATTTATATGTACGTCTCGGAGGTCGCCCCCTTTCTTATTTTCTTTACAAAGATATAAATATGAAAATATTAAGACTTTTCATCTTTTTTCCTAATCGCCTAATGGTTCTGCGCAGCCTAATGGCTTGCGCAGTAGCGACGTTTTTCGTTCGCGGGGCACCCGCTTAACTTGCGGCTTTTTGTTCTGTCTACAGCGAGACAGTCTACACCATCATACTAAAAACAAATGAAAGGCGATAACAGTGTCACGAAGCTTCAATGGTAGAATGTACAAGGTTCTGAATATCGTCTGTCCTGCTCACACACACCCTTCGTCCTGCTCACACATTTGTATTAACTCGAATATTTTAGAACTTCTGATAGCTGGAACCGAAAATCTATATTATAGACTTCTAAAAAGCACCATTACTTTATCTTATCTAAATATATATAACTCAAAGGTGACCAACTGACTGACATAGTGATCTATCAACGCACAGCCCAAACCACTGGACAGATCGGGCTGAAATTTGGCATGCAGGTAGATGTTATGACGTAGGCATCCGCTAAGAAAGGATTTTGATCGATTCTACCCCCAAGGGGATAAATAGGGGATGAAAGTTTGTATGAAACTTCTTAAAACGAACGAAGCCGCGGGCAAAAGCTAGTATCACCATATGTTAGAGAATGAATGAGACGATCGATAATCAGTTTACCGCGAGTTCTCGTAATGTCAAAAAAAGCTTAAAAATGCTTTTCGACAGGCAGCACCGCAAACACAATATGCCAAAGAAACTGCGTTCGCTACGAAGCGCCTCCGAAGCGTGGTGAGTATGACAATATCCTCCGATGAAACTAAGAATCCTTGATGTCTTGGTTCAACAGTGGACTTGTTGCGGCTGGAACGATGATGATGAGGTACCTTTTTATATTACTTACAATATTTTATTCTTTTGAAATAATGTAGCTTAAAATAAATATTATAAATAGTTAAAATAGTATACACTCTGGGCGAGCGTCCTAGATAGCACCTTCTGTGGTCCTAACGGAAGACCAGCGCTAGACATAAACATACAGCAAAATGCTGAGTTAGGTCCATGTTTGAAGAATTTATTTTTTTATTTCAATTTACCTATATTTTTGTCTTAATATACATACATAGTATCACGTCTTTTTCCCTTGCGGGGTAGACAGAGCCTAGGTCTATAAGATCTTATAGCCACATTTAGCATGTTGGAGGGCGTGTAGATGGAAAACCGAATCAAATGTGTTTGTATGTACCTATTTAGTATATTAGCCGTGTGGTTTCCAGCAGAGTAGAATAGGACCACTCCCAGTCTTCCCATGGATGTCGTAAGAGGCGACTTAGGAAATACGAGCTAAACAAAGCTCAAAAACATCAATGAGACCTCTCCAACCCGTCTGGCCAGCGAGGAGAGTGTAGGCCAAATCCTCTGTCTGCTCTGGCCAAGTATGTATAAGCCCTAGTAGCACAGAGAGGGTCGTGCTCCTGTAATGGAGACTAAAAATGACCTGATCATGATGATAATGGATTTTGGCAGATGCTGCCAAAAATACCTCTCGCCACAGGTGTTACATAGTATAAAACAAAGTCAAGTATGGCTCCGCTAGTACAGAGAGGGTCAAGCTCCTGCAGTGGAGTCTAGAGGGACCTGATGATGATGATGATATGTAGTGAATGTGAATGTTTACCTGCGCCAGGTCGCGCGGCGAGTAATGGCGGGGCGGCGGCGGCGGGCCGTAAGTGGCCCACATGCACTCCACGCCCAGGTTGAAGTAATAGCGCAGCGTCGGGATGTCTGTGGGACAACCAAATGCACTAAAATAATGAAACAATTAGGTACTATCCTTCAAAACATCATACAATCTTTCAATTCATATGATTGTAAACTTTGATTCCACCCATTAAATAAAAAGCTTATTCTGGACCTTAATCAACAGTGGCGCCAACTAGTGAGCAAATAAACGGTAGTCCTCATTCATCGAACTGATTTTGGAATAATGTCATCGAATGGGAATACATTTAAACGGTGTCCATCTTTCCTTCAATTTCAAACAGTTGTTGTTTTAAAGATGACACTAATTTCAGACAGATTATCAGACCATCATATGTCTACAAACACGGATACTTATCTATCATCCTTTGTACATTATAGTTTTGATATTGAGCCATCCCCACAGTAAGCTGTGAACTTGTGTCGTGGGATACAACTCAACAATATTATATTTCTAATATACTTATATAGGTAAACATCTAAGACCTAGGTCAATCTGAAAAATATAGGTTCCATCTTAACTTGACCGGGGCTTGAAACCCTGCAATTCAAAGCACTTGTGGTACCATTGAGCCACCGAGGTTGAGATATATTAAGATTGAGGAACTCGCGATTAATGGGCAGATCGGCTCCGTTAGCCTGCATGCTCATATGTGTACATACATACGTACACGTGCCCAGGACAGGACCCTGCGATTTAAAGCCACAGAGGGATATGTTAAGAGGAACTCGCCATTAATGAGCGCCATTAGCATGCATGCGCGTGCCCAGGACCTTGCGAACTAAAGGCACTTGCGGTGCCACAGATGTAGGGATATGTTAAAAGGAATTATGTATATAAACGGGACTTAGCACGAACCTTAGCACGAACGAGACTCGTTGTGACCACGATGGATGGAACTCCATTGAAACGTCAACGGAAACAAATAAAAAGTTTCGTGCTAAGTCTCGTTTATATACATAATTATGTGTTTAAAGCGTGAAAGTTTAAAAAAGAATGTTAAAAGGAATTCACCATTCATGGGCAGATCGGCTCCATTAGTATGCATGCATGATTTAATGGCACTTGTGGTATCACTGAGGGATATGATATGAGGAACTCACCATTCATAGGCAGATCGGCTCCGTTAGTATGCATACATGATTTAAAGGCACTTGCGGTACCATTGAGGGATATGATGAGGAACTCACCATTCATGGGCAGATCGGCTCCGTTAGTATGCATACATGATTTAAAGGCACTTGCAGTACCACTGAGGGATATGATATGAGGAACTCACCATTCATGGGCAGATCGGCTCCGTTAGCATGCAAGCTCTTATGCACGTGGGGATTGACGCCGTGCGGCGGCGGCGGCACGTGCGGCGCGTGCGGCGCGTGCACGCCGGGCTGGTGCGGGAGCGCGGCGTGCGCGGCGTGGGCGGCGTGCGCCACGCCGGGCGGCACGCCGGCCATGGGCAGCGCGTGCGGCGGCGGCGAGGCGGCGCCGGGCGGCGCGCACCACACTAAAGACTTGACGCCGCACACATACTGCGCGCACATGTTGGCCGGCGTGCCCGCGCCGGAGTACACGGCCGGCGGGTTCATGCCGCCGTTGCCCGACGGGTTCATGCCACCTGGGAAACGTCATGCTGTTTTCATCATGATTGGCCTAACATTTTTTGTACTGGCACGAGCAACCCGGACCCCGATTTCGCACGGGTGCAATGTACTTACATATAAATAATTTAAAAAATCGCATCAAAATCCGTTACGTAGTTTTAAAGATAAGCATACATAGGGACAGACAGACAGCATGAAGCGACTTTGTTTTATACTATGAAGTTTAGTCGTTCACCATCCTCGATCCTTGAACAAGATCACCCCCTTGTTGGAATTTGAAACAGAAAAATTTGTTTGTCTCGGAGGTCTGTTCTTCTGTGGAGACTTCTCATCTTTTTTCCTAATCGCCTAATGGTTCTGCGCAGCCTAATGGCTTGCGCAGTAGCAACGTTTTTCGTCCGCGCTGCACCCGCTTAAGTAGCTAATAGTAGTAGGGTAATATAAAATAGAATAGTCACCAGAGTAAGTGGTATGCGTGTTGGTGGTGGCAGGCGTGGAGGCCCGCGCGGCTGCCGGCATGGCGTGCGGCAGCTCTCCGGAGCTCGTCGGCTGCACACACCAAAAATCATCACTTCATCATCATCATTATCTTCCATTAATGAACATAGATCTCTCACAAACATTTTCTAAATATTAGGGTGAGTCTCCACTGACGCGGAGTGGAGGAAAGAGTTTAGCGGCGTCATGCACCGCTAAACTCCTGTCCGCTCACTTTTTCATTGACCAAAAACAATACTCTAAATCTGATTTCGCCACTACAAGAGGCATCTTCAGGCAGTGAAACCTAGATGTTGGTCGTTCGAATGACATGCAACGAATGACAAAGATTACTGCCTGAAGCCTGCCAGCAACGTCGGCCGTCGCGAGCACGACGGCCGACATTGCTGCAGCCTCAGCGGATGCAGCAGTATCGACCAGGGTTGCATGCATCAACTATTGGTGGCGGGCATGAAGGGACTAACAGTAGTGGCTGGGCCCTGGCCAGCAATAGTTTGCATGAACTAACTGGTGGCGGAAGCACGGAAAGTAAATTTTCTCAAAGTAAAAAATATGAACAACTTTTCCTATAGGATCAAAGCTGGGAACTCAAAAATATTTGGCCGCCCATTGCTGCCTTAGGAAGAAGTTGTTGATATCAACGGGCTGAATCACCCCTTCAAGCATCAGACAAGGTTTCATTTACATATTGTATATCATGGATAAGATCATCCAGTAATCATTGATGATTATACTAAATATAAATATATACGGACATATCATACAGACTAAACTAGCCCCAAAAGTTTGCGACTTGTGTTATGGGATACTATAAGTGAATAAGACACCTGTTCGTTGAAGATGTCGCTTTTCAAAAACCTATGAGTATCTGCTCAATCTGCGAATGCGTCTGTGTGATGCGCATTAGCTAAATTATTATTAATTTATAGAAGAACCGAAAAAATATTGTTGTTTTGCCATATAAGCCACCCTTATCTATCACCGAGGGCTATGTAAAATAGTTATACATCCGATTCTCTTTTTTTTCCTAATTCTTTTTTTTTTCTTTTTCTTTTTCTTAAGTTATTTGCCACTGTTTCCAACTGTTGTTATATATATACACATATATATTATATCTATTTATTTTTTGTCGTATATATCTATCTATGTATTTTTGCTAGTATATAAGTATTTATATGTAGTAGAATTAAAGTTAAGTACACCCCGTCCAGTAATGTGTTGATTTATTCTCCATGCATCGGTTGTCTGGAAGAAATCGCTTTAAGCGATAAGACCGCCCATTGTGCATTTAAATCTTTTATTTGTATTTTATGAAATACACACAAAGTTTTATAAGAATCGGTCAAGCCGTTTCGAAGGAGTTTTGTTACAAACACTGTGACATGAGAATTTTATATATTAGAAGAAGATATCAGAGGGTGGCACAGATAGATCACATTTTGCAAGACACGATTATAAGTACCTACTGTAGCTCTATAGGCTCGAAAAGTTTTTTAAATAAATAAATAAGTGGAAACTAGTTTAAGTATACTTTGCTTCGACACGGAAGACAGTCAGTGCCAGTAAAATAAATCCTTCACATCAGAAACTTCGAAAGAAAGGCTTCATTCTTGGCTAAAAAGATTGAATACTCCTCTTCAATCAGACAAGCAAAAAAAGCCTGTACACGGTCTGCCTTGGCAAGATTACCTGGTACAAATACAAAATTCAATAACAGCATCTGCTGTTGGTTGTGCAAATCTCCCCAGACCATGACACTCTAACCATCAAGCCCAGCGAGCACCGAGATCGCCGGGATACCTGTACCTAGCTACAGAGAATGCCCCATATTGGCGAGCTCTGTGGCGCAGTGGTTAACACGCCAGCCTGCGACACGAGGGCCCCGGGTTCGATCCCCGGTCAGGTCAAGATGGAAAATGATCTTTTTCAGATTGGCCTGGGTCTTGAATGTTTATCTTGTATAAGTATTTGTTATAAAATATAGTATCATTGAGTTAGTATCCCATAACACAAGTCTCGAACTTACTTTGGGGCTAGTTCAAACTGTGTGATTTGTCCTTATATATTTATTATTATTTATTTATATTGCCCAGTATTGTGCAAAAAAGGGAATTTGATCATCTATTGGATAAAAAGATCCAAAATATTTATATACATGCCTTGTTAAAAAAGTTAAATTAGCAAAAATATTGGTAACTGACCTGGTTATGATGGTTCTCGGGCGGGGCGCCGTTGGAGGCCGAGTGCGCGAGTTCGTGGGGCGCAGCGCCCGCCGGCCGGCAGTCCACCATCAGGGGCAGGGCTTGAACTTCAACCTGCGACACCAGAACACGTCAAACAGGGCTCCAAGACATTGGGCAGCTAGCTATATGATACCGATTAAATTACTGACAAATCAACTCCATAGTCAAGACCAGTTTTACAGGTTTGTAACATCATCTCAACATGTATGTTACAAATAGTGCAATTACAGAATTTTGTGTTATAAAAATAAACAAGGAAGGTTTATTTTTCTTTTAAGTGTATTGCACCATACAGAATCCAAAAGAATATTACTTACCAATGAGCCAGTTGTAATATTAATTTGTAAATAATCAAGCAGTTTTTTTAAGAATTGCTTATGCCCCTACACTTTTACAGAAGTGTGAAAGTTTAAAAATTTTGTCAGTAATTTATGTACTAGAGTACTACCTTGATATACAACTATATTTAAAACTTACTTATTCTAATAACTAAATTTATCCATTTGCTACAACAAAAACTACTCAACAAACTAACTAGCACCAACTATGACAGAATAGCTACGATATGGCAAATCCAAACTTCCATTCATGAGCATCTCACTCCATTAAAAAAAAGAGAACTTAAATAAAAAAAATAACAAATCATTAAAACAATATTTAATCTGCATATGTCTTTATAAAATTAACTTAATTTATGGTTCTCTGAAATAAAAAATGCAGTGATTTGCTTATAAATGTAAATCCTCCTACTCTACTCTATGGACAAACTAACAGGCATGGGCTCAAAGTTAAGATAGTCCAAATGCTGGTATGCGGAGAAATCAATGTTGGGGGTCACATATTGGGGCATTAGAGGCTCTTCTGGTGGTTTTTCATCCTTCCAAATCAGTTTAGGCGTAGGCTTAGGACTAGCTTTTTCAGTTTTTGCATCTTCAGTGACAGTTTTGGGCTTACTGCGGGTTTTCAGACCTTGCTTTCGAGTGACGTTGCCTGGGTGATGAAATGACACATGAAAGATTGGAAAAAGCGTGCAGGATACCAAACTTAAAATGATGAATCTCAATACTATGGACCGGCAGGTGACAGTGGTTTACAACACGTTCCCCCTTTAAGATCAAATCTTAGCAACAAGCAGTTATCTTAAAGAAAGCAATGACTTATAAAATACTGTCACAAATCCATAGTGTAAAGACAGAGGGCAGGTTTAGAAGAAGAATGAAGAAATGTATGTAATATGAAAAACATGGGAATCAATGAGTTGCCCAAATCTCATGTGTAATTAAAAAGACATCACACCTATTTGCTGCAACATTTGGCTTAGAGTCAAGAGCTGGGAGTTGGCGCGCGAGTAGCGATACGGCGGTGCCCACGGTCTTATCTCATCGAGGGGCAGGGGCTCCAATTGCTCATAATTCACTACTCTCTTCTCGCCAAGTTCTTCAATAAAAACCAAGCACGGCCCACCGTCCGGGCGCATTTCCTGAATGTGACAATGGTATGGCACCGTTTGCTCCGGATGGAGCTTGCACCGACACTTCACTCCAACTTGCAGAGTAGTGCCATCAGAATACCTAGCTCCATAACGCAATTCTGCAAAGTTACAGTATGATGCAAATTACTAAAAGGTCATATTTGATATACCAATATTTTATCAATAAGGATAGGATACCTCGTCTAATCTCACTCCAAACATCAAACTCGATATTCCGATATATGTCTGGGTCGAGAGCTTTCGCAACTTTGTATGGAAATGGAGTAATGCCATTGTCAATCAAGTCTTTAGCACTGTTGACATTCAAGCAGTTCATGCATACATTTTCCAGTTGTATGAGACTGCGATTGAACACAAAGATGCTCAGAGACTCCTTTAACAGACTTGCCCGCTCTAAGTCTTCCATATGATGCTTACATTTCAGAGCTACAGCATTATTATTTCTGTCCTTGTCTCCCTCGTTAGAAGTTTCTATAAAGATCTTAGCTCTTTCTTTCTGTTTCTTGCGGCGTTCAACATTCTCCGACATAAAATATTCTATGTGGTTGGTTGGCACTTTGTCATGCAACATTTTGTCCACAGCATAAGGCAAGTCTTTTAGTTGGTATACTCCATCATAAAGGAGTTCATATACTAAAGCTATAATTGGGTTATTACAAAAGAAAACTTATAATAGGAAAAATATTACGACAACAATAGAGCACAAGAGAAACTGATTTTTATTTTATCAGCAAATAAATAAGTTATATAGATTTATTTAAAATTAGTTAATGATGTTTTTAACATAAAAACTAATTCAATAATTTAATGTAAATTGTAGGTAAAAATTTAAGCAATTTTATTGATGGAAATAAAATTAAAATTAACTTACATTGGCAAAATGATGATGCATTTATAAAATCTTTAGTATAGACCACATCAAAATGTTTTGTTTCAGGACAGTAATACAAGTAAATGATGTCCCCATAACCATTAGTTATTTTGGTTAGTGGACCCTTGTTCGCTTCAAAAATCACAAAGTCACGTCTGCAATAGAACCCAATGTTTTAGATCACACCACTCCATTAAGAAAAGGAGGTATTTTGAGAATAAGCTTTTTGACTTACCTATACAAGTGACTCATTGCTGAAATTTCTACAAGACCGCCCCATTCAGATGGATTAGACATCTCTTTTATATAATTCTCAAATGGACAAGTCAATGACTACAACATAAAATAGTACCAAGTTAAGATTTGACAGATCAACAAAAACAAACAAAATTGAATAAATATACTGCGCCTACCCCTTCGAAAAGCTGCCTCTTTGAGGCCATGTACTGGACTGTGTCCAGGCGCACCTTATGGAAGTACCTCTGAGTATTGTAAACATTCTCTGATACAGCCCTGAAGAGACAACTTGAGTCTCTGGCAGTGTGTTTTCTAAAGAAACCCATTTCGTCGAGCCACCTATCCGGTTCCGAACAACGTTTATGTATTTTCCACGGCCCGCGACAGCGGATCGGAGACGGCGACATTGTACACAACACCTAAATATCTGTAGGTAAACAAAAACAAATGACGCTACTACGTACTACGGTCACAATACACAAACAGATAGGCGAATACAATTTACATAAGAAAAGGCAGAAATTAATAAATTGCATTATGATTGTCCACAAAACCATATCGTAGCTATATCTTCTGGCGAATGCAAATGGTTGTTTTGCTGTCTACGATATACAACACGTGCATGTATTGAATCGAACGTATGGCACTAAAATATAAGTGGAGGACTTACCTAAATAATAATTCCCAACAGTCAGCATCGGTAATAAACTCTATTTTAGATTTGCAAAGCTGTATTTCAATAATTCTGAATGAAAATTGCACGTGCCAAAAGCAAACCGTCAAGAGCCGGCGGGAAGGAAAATTAAAATTTACAAAATTGGCATTTTTGCAGAAAAATGTTACCACTTCAAACAAAAGATTTCTATGCCAGCCACCGCGTTGCAATAAGTAAAAAAGTATCAAATTGTCTATGGATATATTATTGATTTTTGTTCAGATTTATAATTTACATTTTATGTCGTACTCGTACCAGCCCGTAGCGTAGATTATTCTGAGAGATTTATGCACGATGATGATTGATGTTCAATAAATAAAAAAAAAAATAAAGCATACGGTAAAATCCTGAGGTAAAATCTTAGATTAAAATACCCAGTAGTGGCCCAGTAGTCATCCATCTGCGTCATATTGAGAATACAAAGATTTGTGTATATTATACTTACTAACCTTACTAATTATTAACATACAGTAATAAATTTTTTTGAGGACCTTTACAAGATTTTAAAATGATTGAACAATTAAACTTTTCTTTTAATTCCGGCACTTTTACCCAACAATTTTTCCACAAGTCAGCTACTTATGTCTTGTATGTAGTCAAGTCAGCGTCAGCCCCATAATAAAATTTCTTCTATATTAGGTACAATACAATACAATATATTTTAATATCAAATATTATTTATTTTAAATCTAAGGCTAAAGTTTTCACAATATTTCTATAAAAGTAAAATATAAAAATATTCCTAATACAAAGCACATGGACGTAGAAAAAAAACCGGCCAAGTGCGAGTCGGACTCGCGCACGAAGGGTTCCGTACCGTTATCTAAAAAAACGGCAAAAAAAAAGTTGAATGTTGTATATACAAATTTCATTTTGCGGTTGAATCCATACTCCATACATTTTGTTCGGCCGACTGTAACTACATAAGTTGGTCGAGTTGTATAAAAATAACTATCTATGATACTGAGACCGCTATAGTTTTAATTGAAAGTAATTACTTTGTGGTATATACCACATTTTTTTCAGAATTATTCTGGTGGGGGGACACCTCAAATTTTTACTTTGTATTAGATTATCTCAAGACTGGGGGGTTTGATCTACATAGTTACAAAGCAGGTTTTGTTGCATTTTAGAAGAGCTTTTTAACGATATCCCACACGTTGGGGTTAGTCCAATTTAATTTTTTAAATTCACTTTTTATTGTTTGGAAGGGGGCTGAAAAATAAAACATTTTTTCATAATTTTAAAAACTAACTTTTTAACTTGCAGCGGCGGAGTACGAGCCCGGACAGACGGACATGACGAAACTATAAGGGTAACCCTAAAAAGGGGGACTCCGCTTCCGGTTGCTGAAGCGGAGTCCGCCTTTTTTGAATAGTGAAACACTCAAAGTAAGCCGGCGTATCGGCGCGACACGTGCGCACGCACACCTTCACAGCAAAGTACGACGATCGGCCGCCATTACTTTTCCGCAAGTTATAATTGACACACGATTATACGAATTTCACAAAAAAACAATAATGCCGTCCTGTGTTGTCAAATGCTGCCACAACAATAGTGGTTTATCTAAGAAACATGAGGGGATAACCTATCATAGGTAAGTCAGTAAATTATGTTGTATTTTAATAGGTAAACAAACAAAATGCAAATCATTATTAATTTAAAAGAAAAATATTAGCTACACCTCTCTGATGCACCGATGTTGCCATATAAAGAAATAAAAAATTACCCTATACTGTGGGTGATTTCAGTACATGTTATGTGTTATGTTATATATGTACCTACTTGTTAGCTATTTGAATAAAAAAACTTGTGAACAAATTCAAATTATGTAACTATGCATGTATGCTTTAAATGCATAATTATAAACAAAACTGAATAATCACGATTTTTGATTATTCAGTTTTGTTTATAATTTCTTTACAAGCTTTTGCTCGTGACTTCATTCGCGTAGATAGGTACCTGTTTTTAAACTCTTTTTGGTTTCGCAGATTTCCTAAAGCGAATGAACCATGGCAAAATGAGTGGATTCAAATTATACGAGAATGCAGGGGAGAAAACGTTTGGAATCCCAGTAAATCAAGTGTTATTTGCAGTGTACATTTTGAAGACACTGACCTATACACCACAAAAAATGGACTCGTTCGTGTTCGTTTATACGCAGTACCAAAAAAGGTAAATAAATATACTGTCTGTCGGTCTGTCTGTCGGTCTGTCTGTCAGTCAGTCTGTCTGTCTGTCTGTCAGTCTGTCAGGAACTCCTGGGCATACGAGTCCGACTTGCACTTGGCTGGTTTTGTTTTAATATTCAAATCATACATACATACATACATACATATGTTCATGTAGTATTGGTAATAATGATTGCTTTGTAAAACTTTATTGTACAGTGAGCTATTGACCAAACCTGATGATAGTAAGACCAAGCGCATAACTTTATTGGTTTGAGCTTTATAGATATGAATTTGAGCAGTAGAATTCAAACTTTAAGGTCACAATGTAGCTAAAAGTTTGAATTCTACTGACCAAACTCATAACTATGAGTTTGTTGATTAAATCATGACTCATGTGATGACAAGGTTATTTAACTTCTGGCCCGATGATGCGCACCAGCTGCAGATTTCATAGCGTTTTGTTATGTTTTATTATTATAAAATAATATTATATATGAAAATATTCTTTGTTTATTGTAGTTTTTATTAGAGCCTCCAATCAGTCACGACGAGCTACCTGATGAACAACCTATCAGACAAACTATTGGGCCAACCGAAGAACAACCCATGGCTGGAACATCTAAACAATGTACTAAAAATCCTGCAATAACAACTTTTGAACACCCCTTCGAACAATCTGTTGAAAAACACGTGGAAGAGCCTGTTAATGAACATATTTCCTGCTATATGGATAGGGTATGTAGCTAAAAACTCTTATTATTACTTTTTTGTAATGTCTCACCATTGAAGATGTGTAGTTAAAAGCTGGTGATAAGTGTGATCGGTTGAGCATGCTCCTTCTAACCGTCTGCGTTCTTACCGCTCTCACATTTTATGCAACACTGGGAAACCCAGTAAACACAACTATTGGGGTCATATAAGTCTGGAGCGCCTGAATACGTGATAATATTATAACCTTTAGTTCAAGTTTCGGTTGTACAAAAAATCGTAATAAGGCGACCACACGTATATTAAGCTGCTTAGTAAGATAAAGATAGTTATCTGTATCTTATTAATTTTTTGCTTTAAATGTGATATGGTAATTTATTTTGTTTTAGGATCTGGCTACGCCTGTAGACGTGGAAGAACCTTTAACTTCACTATATACTCCTCAGACACGACGTTTGAAGCAAATTATTTTCAATATGCGAATCCAAATGAAAAACAAAAATAAGAAAATAAAAATATTAAACCAAAAAATAAGGCGTCTTCAGAATCGAAATAAATCTTTAAAGCAAATTTTAAAATCTTTAACGTAAAAAAAAAACTTTGTAATTGCTGATAAATTTAAAAGATTAAAGAACCTAACATTCCTCTGCCTCAAGCAAGCACAGCATTAAACTTTTGAGTATTTCTTACTTATAATTCATCCTAAACTATGTAAATAAAGCTTTACGTTTTTATTTTATACTCTGATCTTCTTGTTAAAACCATTTTCAAGTTAAATAGTGTAGTATGCAAAAAAAAAATCGGTCAATGTACACTTCTGAATTTCGGGGAAAATATTCCTCAACCTGGCAACTTATAAGACTTGGCTATCAATGTCATCATCATTTGACAGATTGACAAGGACATTGACAATGTCATGTGAGTAAGTATGGGAATATTACTTCATACATCCTACATTAGGGATATTTTCAAAAAATTAAAAAAAATATGAAAATTATTTCAAGGAAAATCTCCTAGTCTAATTTTGATATGATGCCGTTCGTGAACGAGCGATTTTACCATACAAAAATCGTTCGAAGACGAGTGTCACACTTTCAAAAATTGTACCTCTAGAAGTATTTTCATATGTATATTCATACTTTTGATTGCATAAATATAAAGTAGATCCAGTTGTTCGCAAGTTGTCAATTCACACACAAGCAACGTATGAACGTCAAGATGACGGGTCCCCGCACGGTTTGCCGAATATCATGTGCCTAGGATTTAGTACAATACTAGCTGCCCCGGCGAACTTCGTTTCGCCATAGCGATTATATACTCTTTGGCCATAAGTTAAAAACTATCCTATCTCTCAAGTTGGATCGAACTGCACATGGTGTGCGAATTTTATTATAATCGGTTATGTGGTTTAGGAGTCCATTGAGGACAAACATTGTGACACGAGATTTATATATATTAAGATTAATGCTATTTTATAATAACATAGTAAAATTCTACAATCAAATAATTTTAAAATATTCATTAAAGAAAATGGTCCCGCTATTTTGATATAAAAATAGCGGGATCACTCTTCAGTTAATAAAATACAAATGGCGTGACCGTAAACCGTCCTCACCAAATTACAATACGATATAGTACGACAAAGTTCCATATGTTGTTATTAATTTCAATTCTAAAAAATACAAAAAAACTCCTGAAGAAAAAATATTAATATGGCGGGACCATTTTCTTTGTTGCTTTAACCCTACAGAACCCTACAGTAAGTACACAGCCAATATTTTCAATAACCCGCCGAAAGAGCCAAAATGTGAAAGTGAAAAAAGGTATCGAGCCATAGAGATAGGTAGGACTTTATGGACTTTATTAAGCGGTGTTGCCATTTTTTAAAAATGCCCCTGAGACCAAGGAAAATACTACATACAGTAAGTATGTAGTAGTATAATTTGTACAATAATACAGTCTGTCTGTCTGTTTGTAGTTATGTACACAAAGTATTTACGCGAGGTAGATAGAAGTAGACCCAAGGACGTTCTTATTATATAGATATGGGTAGACCATAAGACAGTTCCGTGGCGCAGTGGTTAACACGCCAGCCTGCGACACGGAGGTGCCCGGATTCGATCCCCGGCCAGGTCAAGATGGAAAATGATCTTTTTCAGATTGGCCTGGGTCTTGGATGTTTATCTATATATGTATTTGTTATAAAATATAGTATCGTTGAGTTAGTATCCCATAACACAAGTCTCGAACTTGTGAACATGGGGCTAGCTCAATCTGTGTGATTTGTCCGTATATATTTATTTATTATATTATAGTACAAGGCTTTTTTTTCAATCCTGCACAACGATAAGTGTGTGGCTCGCATAGCCACATCCAACCACTCTTTTTTCATCCTTATTACGCAGAAGCCGAAGTGGTGTCACAAATTACTAAATAGTTACTACCTAGCTCGTACCCGTAATAATACGCGACACGGTCAATCGACTATGCACATCCTAGTGTCAGAGTTTCTTAACGACTACCACAGATGGCAGCCGGGGCTAACGGCTTTTCTAATTATGACAACTATTCTTATTATGATCATTCATCATCATCATCATATCAGCCGCAAGAAGTCCACTGCTAAACGTAGGCCTCCCCCAAGGATTTCCAATACGACCAGTTGGAAGCGGCCTGCATCCAGCGTCTTCAATTATGATCATTATTAATATTAATTAGGTAATTAATTCTTATTGTATTAGGGGTAAAGGCAAAATGAGTATCCTAATGGGCAGCAGGGTCTGGAGCACACGAAGCGAAAGAATCTCGCCGACCCGCCTGCCAAATATAGAGAGTATATGGCAGTATCCTCCCATGGAACGAAAAATCCTGGGCCTTTGTTCAGCAGTGGACCTTTTGCGTTTGTAATGTATGTGTACGTGAATCGAGGAAATAAAACATGGCCTGTTTTTCTCAATCTATATTTATAAAAAGCACCGTCTGTAAAACATACAAAATTCCGGTAAAAATGTTTCAGTATTGGCATCGACATACAATTATTATAAAATTGGAAAATTATTTATTGGTGTATATGACAATATAAAATATTATTGTTATGCATTCCGGGGCAATATCCGAAATTACTATTGCGTTTTCAAAACCAGACAGAGTCTTATTTATTACTTTCACAGTTTGAGCAATATACAACATCTTCGATGATAGTTTTCACTTATTTCTCGGTTAACACAGTATTCAATATCAAATAAGATATTAACAGAGAAATAAAAGCCAAATAATAAATTTTGATCCAAATGAAGCTTGGTAACTACACTCCTAATTTATTTATTGACCAGAGGCATCACATACACACAGATGCATAAATCTCATGAATAATTACTTAATACATATAATATCTCAACTAAAAAGAGAACACAAGCAAGATGAAGTAACTCCGCGTTGGAGGGCAGTGTGTTCCCGGCTTAAATAAATCAGTACTGGACATTAATACTTAATTATTTCTTCAATATAAATTAAATTATAAAATGCTCGTAAAATACGCTTACTAAAATATATACCGTTAAAAGTGACATAGAAATTTCGGTTCCTATCAACTAATGATAAGGTCCCGTTCGTGTCATCCGATCCATCATCAGGTGATTAATTCTACGTGGAAGATCGTTTCTGCCAAACGAACAGCACAAACGGGACTATAACTTACATCGATTTTAAAATACGGCGATACTAGCGAGATATAGTTGCGAGAGATAATGGAGGGAGCAGTTCAAGCCGTCTTCTCCTGCTCGATCACGTCCTTGGTGGGTAATGGGTTCTTCTCGCAGGTTTCCGTGTGCTTCAACTTGGTGGGATCGAAGTTTTCGATGCCATTTAAGAACTTGTTCTTTTCCTTCTCGGCTTCGATAGCTGTTACAAAAAACAATATGTCAGACACGGAATTGATTTTTTGTTTTTCAATATCGAACCTTGATTTGATACTTATATATCATCCGATCCAATAACTCTATAATTTAAGTTTTCTTTTATACAAATTAAGCAGGAGACGAGATGCACCTGCGGAAACTTGAGAAAAATGAACAAGCTGGCCAACGGTCAGCCCCTAAATATTTAAGGGTATTATTGCACTCTCCTAAAGTTGAGGGACGCCGATAAAGCCTACGTCGAGGGTGTCCTATACACTGCCTGTCCAGTGGTTGCAGGTATGGTATCGGGGAGGCGTGCCCGACTTACTGAGCTGCTACTTGCTTTTCCCCCATTCATCCGAGTGAGTAGTATCCCAATACCTTTATTCCCTTTCTATATCCATCAAACTACTATCCTTCCCCAGTTTGAAAATGCTTCGCTCACCAACCCGCTGCCAAGCGAGGTGAGAATGGCAATATCCTACCATAGAACGAAGAATCCTTGGAAGAGGCCTTAGTCCAGCAATGGACTTTTTACAGCGGTAATGAAGAATTATTAAGCCTAGGCTAGAGCGCTGTTGATATGCAGTCTGCCTCCGACAATTGAACATACTGTTAACACAAATGTTAAATACACTCTAATATTACAAAAGAAGGAACTTGGCAACAATTGTTAATAGTTTTTTAAAAGTCTAGACACTTTTCAGAAAGAGAAATCGTAAAGAAAGTGGAAATCGTAGATTTGGAGGTGCTGCTGTTCCTGTCGTAGAACTGTATACGATTTTTATCCATTTTTGTCAATTTTTAACAAAAATAACAGGAAACCATCTTGACTTTTCAAAAATTGCAAAATGAAATAGTGTTTTTTCGGGCAAAGCTTCGAATCGGGTGGTTATATCAAAATCATGAGTTCCCTTTGACGCCTTTTTAAACAGAGTCTAATTTAAAAATCCTTGCCAAGTTGCTAGTCAAAATTAAAAAAAGTTAATCATATTATCATCATATCAGTAAAATAAAAGCAGCAAAATCAACCTTCCATTGGCGGCAAAGGATTCTTTTCTTCTGTGGTCGCGTGCTTCATCTGGCTCTTGTCAAAGTGTTCCACGCCATCGAGCAGATTCTGGTGTGCTTTCTCCGCAGCGACAACTGGCGTAAAGCAAATCGTGCAGGAAAACAAATAAATAAAAAGCATAAATCAGCGCAAATTAAAACTTTAACATTGTATTGTGTTACACATAAAAAGGGTAAGCGTGCCAATTATAATTGCAAAATATAATACTTAAAACAAAAAGTATAAAAAAACTTCTAAACGTAAAGTTCAGATTACACTGTGATATTGTCAATACAATGAAACGCTATGCTATAATTGTATGGCCCAATTGCCATCAGCCACTATTTGGGACAGTTCTTTTTATCTGTATAAATGGCATCTACCCATATCCTGAACAATTTAAAAGTAGGGGATACTAGACTATGTGTCTAAAAAAATGTTCCATTCAGTAGTTTTAGTGTAATAACGTTACAAAAAGACAAACACACTCACACATTTAAAATTAGTAAGGATATAGAATATTCTGAACTTTTTAGAATGCATGTAGAAGGCTGAATTTGATTAAAATATGTAGTCAGTTTTTCTTAGGTGTAAAATTGCCATCAAAAAATAATAAAATACTTTCTATTGGCAGGATAATAATTAACAATGCAAATGCACAGCGCGTAAAATAGCAGTGCACTCAGCACATGCATGTGCTCGCGTGTTACGGCAAGAATTAAAAAATTGCATACCATCTTTGTCGGGAAGGGGGTTCTTCTCTTGTGTTTCTGTGTGTTTCAACCTGCTGGCGTCAAACTTTTCAATTCCATCAAATAGGGACTTTTGGTTTTTCTCAGTGGCAACATCTGAAACGCAGACAATATTTTTTTTCATAAAATGTCACAATCGCAATACAATCGAAGTAAAAAAACGAAAATAAAACCACATGCTGGTTGGTTTCTTAAGTTATTTCTTTATCGCAAGATAAAATAAAACCATTATAATGTTATGCTTTGCATTGAAATTCAACACCTAATTAAATTAATAAAATTAGTTTTTCAACACAAAACCGTCTAGTTTTTTGTTACTTGTTAAAATTAGCGAATTAAAAAGTAACGCAACTTTAGCCAGCCACATATCGCAGTCGCAAATGTTTTATTTGTGGCTTTATGAAATTATTAGGGTGTTAACCCCTACACTGCGACAGATTTTCTTTAGAGTCGAGTGGCACATGGCTAGCATCCTCGAAACAGGTGAATTGGTATACAAAACAACATGTTTTACATACGTTTGCAGTAAAAAAATATACAATAATCGTGTAAATACATCATAACCTTCATTACAAACAATTTGATCAATTAAGTACCTTACAAAGTTTTGAAAATGGAATTTTCGAATCAAAAGCGAAATCGGTCGCAGAGTGTGTTCCACAAAGTTTCTTGTGCCAGTGGTAAAATTTTAACTGGTTTTCTTTTTAATTTGTAGAACAGATAAGCAAGATTTTATTTTTCCAAGGGCACAAAAATCTTGCTGGTTTTGTTGTGAGGCTGTATGCATTATTGATCCCACTCCACACTTCAACCTCATGAAATACCTAGTGCGTTCGGTAGCACAATATTTTCAATGGTGTCTGTTCTCCTGAGGGAGGACGTTTGGAACTGTTCAACGCCTTGCAGTAGCGCTGTGTGTTGCTTTTCTTTCGCTACGTCTGCCGTGGAGCAAAAAGTAAGTAAGTATGTATAAAAGCCTTGTTAGCTAGGTGTAGGTCCTGCGTCTTTAGAAAATTCTCAACTATTTCTAAAGGAACGTTTTCTCGGAATATGATTTGGCAAAGATTTTACCTCCGACTAAACCATAGACAAATAACTGTAAAAATGTGGTAGGTATGGTATTTACCCGCGCCTAGGGTTACCAGATGATCAAAAAAAACAAAAGTCCCGAAAAAAGACATTGCAAAATCCTGAGAAGAGTCCAGAAATCCTGAAATCTCAGGACAAATCCTGTTATATGGTAACCCTACTCTGTCGGATATAGAACCAGGACAGTGTTGCCAACCCTACTGTTTTAACAGTAGCCCTGTTTTCTGTTTTAATACGAATTTCTTCTGTTTTTCGGGATTCATTAGATCCCTAGTCAAAAATTTACAAACGAAAAAAGTCTTTAAGGCAAAGCAATAAATATAATTTTTACTTGTGCCGCGCGCTTTTACTTAGGCAGGGGATTCCTTGGAACTACAATCTTGGGTGGGGTATTCCCCATTACCACAATGCTCATAGACAATGCTTTTGGCTCATAGTAAAGCAGGATAGCTAATTGATAGTTTAATAAGTGTAAAAAGGATAGAGAAATTGAAAATGATGAATACTTATTTAAAGTAAGAATATTTTTAGAAATAATAAATACTCTTGATTAGGTATCTACTTGTTTTTAATGAATCAAATTTTTAAACTATGTGGAATATGTGGTAAATCTAACAATTTTATGAAAGGTTTTTGAGATAGTAGATTCAATGTTTTCAAATTACTATTTTACTGTTTTCTGCTGTTTTTTTAAGTTCGATATACTGCTTTTTGCCTGAGTAGGGTTGGCAACACTTAACCAGGAGCAATCGTATAGTAGTAGGCATGTTAACCACTGTATGCTACGGAGGCCGTCAAATCCATAGTTATTTATTACTGTTATTAGTCAAAATGTGAATCCCCTTCAACAAAATAATTTAATTCGATGCGGTCACCAACCCATCACTATTTTGATTCCATTTTCCATCTTTACGCCCACTAACACGTGGCGTCTGCCAAACCGTAAAACGTAAGGGATAAAGGCGAGACAACATAATGTATGTACTCGTACCTTCAGCAGACGGTAGCACGATTTTTTCATTGGTATCGACGTCCTTGAGGCAGCTCTGGTTGAAGCCCTCGAGCTGGCTTTTGAGGTCGGTGGCCACCTTCGGCAGGTCCTTCAGGGAGGGGGCGTCGCTGACTGAGCAGGCCATTGTGGGGTTTAGAGTTCTGGAAACAAAGAAATTTAAACTTAAGTAAAATAATGCCGGATTTAGAGGTCTGGAGGCCTCAGGGCAACCAAGGAGTGAATTCTCGATATCGGTAAAAATTTTGCCATAAAATTATGGTCACGGTAATGGTATCTTGTCTACAGCTAACTGACGCAACACAATTCTCAACATTTTGACGTGATAACGTCTTATAAATCGATGTACGCAGGCTGCATGCACGAAAAAATGTCACGTTCCGTGTGTAAGCAAGAGCGCGGAACAGAACAAGCAAGAGAGGCAGGATCGGCCGAAGCGTTCGGCTTGTGACGCATCTATCTCTCTTCCGCACAGTTATCACGTAAAATTATCGTCCGTAAACCGACTTTGCAGACAACCTTTTTATTATTAAATGCGGTCTTAACTTGCAGGCACGTTGCACCGTCACCTGCATGCAACAAATTACTGGTAATGATGGAGTCAACGCAGGGTATCAAATATTCGTCAGTTGTTTAAAATCAAATTAAATGGTCATTGACCTTAAGTTAGTTCGTAATTTTGTATTAAACATATTTTTTTTGAATTTTCCTTGTTGTGAACAAAACGAATGCCTATAAATGATACCTAATACCTTCAATACTGTACGAAATTGTGGAAATTGACGTGTTTTCAAATCACTAGTACTATGCGCTGTATTAATTAAATACAACAAAAGTATTTGCATAACTAGCTTTCGGTTCCGCCCGCGTCAACGTTGGTCCCTCGGAAAAAATAAATATTACTGGGATAAAAGTCAGCCTATGTCCTTCACCGTAATCCAGAAAACTTGTATGCAAAATTTCATGATGATTGGTTCAGTAGTTACGGCGTGAAAGCGTAACAAACAAACAAATCACTTTCGCATGTATAATATTAGTAAGGATAAGGATTTAAGGTCGACCCTTGCACAAGGTCACCCCCTTGTTCGAATTTGAAACAGATGCATATAACATTAAAAACGATATAATATTTTATGATAAGTAAAAACATTTTTACTTCGAAAATTTGTAAACTTTACGTCTAAAACAATAATTCTCACATGACAATATGGATATGTACATCACGGACTTCGTCCATTTCTTAATTTTTTTTATAAAAATATAAATATGAAAATATAGACTATATTTTTTACATAATCCGCCTATGATTTTGCGCAGTCGCAACGATTTTCGTTTGCGCGGCACCCGCTTCGGCCTATTGAAGCTATCTAGCCGGCATAAAGAATTCCGAAGAAAGGCTGACTCATCAGCGAATGTGACGAATTTCCTGCGTTACGTGGCTAATGGTTCGAGACGGCCGATTTAGGGCTATTCCGAGCCAAACAAAGGCCCTTTCAATTTAAAACAGCTGTGCTTAGAATAAATTTGACTCATCTGATTGCTGTTAAGAGACCCTACCTACCTGAGTTTTCAGAAATCCAATTTGAAATAAATCAACATTAAATATATAAAAATCATCAAGTTATAAAAATATATTATTTAGTATTATCAAGAGCGAGAAACGCAGACACAATGGATTTTAATTTGTTATGCGGACCGATTGGCCCGCTTGGGGGTTGAGCGGTCAAGGAGTTTTACTTCGCGTTTTCACCACTGATTACGAACGAACTTGACAAAACGCTTAGTAAAGCTTACGCTCCACGTTCTCACTTAAACTGTAGTTTGAAAGGCGGCACACAGATAAAAAAAATGAGAGAGATTTCATACTTCTATGGCTGCACATGATAAAAATTATAATTTAATCGGGCAATTCGTATTATCGACGATCCCACACTCACAGACGATTTAGACACCCTCAGTCTACGGAGAGACGTTGGCTCTCTGTGTGTATTTTACCGTCTATACTATGGGGAGTTTTCTGAAGAACTTTTTGAATTGGTGCCACCGTCACCTTTCAACCACCGCACCGCTCGCCACAGCAGTAAAGTCCATCCCCACATCCTTGACACTTGGGTCTCCAAAAATGTCAGAGCGTCACGTGGTTTTTTTCCTCGTACAGCAAGATTGTGGAATGGACTCCCTCCCGAGGTTTTCCCTGTGTGCTATGACTTGAGGTCCTTCAAAAGGCATGTTTACAGGTATCTTAAGAGTCGGCAACGCATCAGCAGCTCCTCTGGTGTTGCAGATGTCCATGGGCGACGGTGACCACTTTCCATCAGGTGGCTCGTCTGCTCGTTTGCCGTAGGATATACATTAAAAAAAAAAAAAAACTAATTTTATTCAAATTTTTTTTTTTCAAACCTTACTATTTATATAATATTATTATTACCTATATTTTTCTCTCCCTTATTTTTTTTAATTTTGTTGTAAGATGTTTATATTTACGTTTCGTCCGCATTTCATCACAAACCTATTATGCCAATCCAAGGGATCAACAAGATTACCCACCACGAACCCTGGCAAAATCAATGGTAGGCGGTGTATGCAACCTCGGGCGTGGTCCCCACTTGGATGGGTGACCGCAAGGTGCGTAAAAATATCAAGAGCTCCTCCATGCTTCGGAAGGCACGTTAAGGTGATACCACTGTAAATAAGGTCGTTCTGAACCATATTTATCTCGCAAAATACCTTAATTAGGAGTTTCAAATCTAAGTAATATGATTTTTGACTATTTCATCTCCAAAAATTGAAGATGAAAACACGTTTTGATAAAATTTTCTCGATAGAAATATTTTTTGAAAAATGGTCTTCGTTTGCAGAGTTTTTGTTATTGTAGCTCAAATGCGACGAATGAAATAATGACTTTTAGACTAAAAGATAGGTTATTAGTAATTCATCAAAATGTAAATATGAAAATACAATTAACCGGTCTGATTTTATATAAAATAGAAATAACGAATTTGGCGCTTACGTTTTTTTCTTTGAGCGACTCGAGACTATCTCCTATCTCATCATTCACGGGCTAAACCGCCAAGCGCTATCCCTTGCGCGCACTTGATCAGTCCTTTGCCGAGCGAAGGTACCAAACATTTGAGGCCTCGCCTTAAGCCATAGGTCCCGGTTATCATCGTTGATGGCAGTTTGAAAAATCTGACACCGGTGGGCCACTTGCACACACGAAAAACAAAAACAATTTACTTATTTATTTCGTTACATTCCTAAAATTTTGAGTATGTAAATAAATATGAATGTATTACATTCATATGGGTGAGTGATTTATCAAATTTATATCAGCGAATTAGACTCTGTCGAAACAGTCAATTAAGAATTCCCTTAGTTATGTCATACATAACTAGAATTCCCTTAGTTACCGTATGACTCGTACAGTACGAGTCATACGGTAACTAAGGGTTCTTCTTACTTAATTATGACGAAGCTAAGTGGTTTATGAATGGTCGATTGATTCCTAGATGGGCAGCAGATTTTACAGTTCGTTGTATGTACTGCTTATACGATACGAACACCTAAAATCTATTGAGCCGTCTTGTAAAGATTATTATAGATTTTATGTCAATTATTTGTGCATTAGTTACCGGTACGTTTTATTTCCGTTAATATTTCATTCCTACATGGTAATTTTAATTAAATAAGTAGCTACTTTTCCTCAATCCAACGACTAAATCGCACACAATTTGTACCCCGGGCGTAGTCAGGTCAAGATGGATGTCCATTAGTATAAATATCTCGTGCTTCCGAAAGAACGTTAAGCCGTTGGTCCTAACTGTTATCATTGATGGCAAAGAAAACATCAAGGATATCAGTTGTAAGGGTTTATCAGATGCATTCCGGTTTGTCAAGGCAGCTGTCACCAGTGTTGGCCACATACACATACGAAACATCATCATCATCATTTCGAGTAGGTGACACGATCAATCGACCATGCCATGCACACCCTGGTGTCAGAGTTGTTCGGAACCGCCTCTCGGCCTCTGACGTGCTTCCTTTAACGACTACCAGATGACAGCCGGGACCAACAGCTTAACGTGCCTTCCCAACGAACAAAGTAGCATTATATCAGAATAATTTTAATCGAATTACAGCCTGAAGTCATATTAGGGTTTTATAATGGTTTTCACGACGTGTTCTTGCTGTTCTACGGAATTTATCAGACTTATAAAAGCGTTTAGCTGGATTACAGACTTTACATTAATGAAATCAAGCTATAAGCTCTACCAAAGTTAAAAAAAATCATATATTCAGCTTAAAGCTTTATCATTTACAGCTAAAACTCTTATTTTAGAATTATAGATTTTATAGTGTATTAAAATAAGGCTTAAGATGTAATAGAGAATAAATATAATACAATTAAAAACTCTAAGATTGATAATAGTCTTTCAATAAACAATAGGCTGTTTAGTGGAATATTTCAAAACCGTAATAAATACAGTTTTATAAGACCCTAGAGTAAAACAATATAACAGCTTTTTACTGTAATAGTGAGACAATGAAGTGCGTTATTAATATCTAGACTGTAAATAGGGTGAATAGCAAATCCTTATACATACGCTACGCTTACAAGTTTTACATCATTGTGCTGTCTGTGTTCATCAATTATGGATCGTAAATCATGGAAATACAGAAAAAGGAGTGGTGCATTTAAGAAAAAAGTGTTAAAAGAGTATCTAGACATCACAAACCAGACAATTGATGAAGAAAAATCAAACAAAGTGAATAAACCAATCGCTGTGGACCAACCGGAATCTGGTCAAGCGTTAGCATTAAATGACGAGGGTTCCGGATATTTAGAATTTCTTAATTCTGAAACCTCAAGTGAATCTGAGTTCGCTATTACTAGCGAATTCATGAAAAATATTACTTTTCGTGAAAAAATTAAAGAATGGGCTATAGAAAAAAATATTTCACAGGCAGCGCTGAAAAATTTAGCAGCAATTTTAAACAAACGATTTCCGGATATTTTACCTAATGATCCTAGAACTATTATGCGTCCACCTCGACAAATAAATTTAAAACTTTTAGAAAAAGGTGAATATTGGCATAATGGTCTGATACACCAATTAGAAATAATACTTGCGCATTGTATCGATGTGCCTAATTGTATATCTTTAAATATAAATTTCGATGGCCTACCCATCTTTAAAAGCTCTAAAAAAGAGTTCTGGCCAATTTTATGTCAAGTTTATGAACTTTCTGCTCCACCAATTATAGTTGGTATTTATTGTGGTGTGGGGAAACCAGATCTAAATAGCTATCTGGAAGAATTTATTAAAGAAATGAGTAAAGCACTAGAAGAAGGTATCAAAGGTGTTAAAGTAATAATTAGATGTATTATCTGTGATTCTCCCGCTCGGGCTTATATAAAAGGTATGTTTTGTGTCGTTTATCTTATATTAGTAAATATGTAATTACGAATATTATTGCATACTAAAGAAAAATTATGTATAGACAGCAACAAAGATAAGTATACTGGCAATAACGTTTGTTTGTATATTCTCACTTTGCACGGAGTTATTTTGCTATATAGATATACTTTTCAGTTCTATTCACACTTCACACACACAATCAAAAAATATTGCTTGTATAGTCATCTTTTTTGCTGTCTGTATCATAATATTTAGAACTAGCTGTTCGCCTCGGCTTCGCCCGTGGTATATACATAGCCTATATGTTATTCTGATGTATAAGCTATAGTATTGTAAAGTTTCATTAAAACCCATTCAGTAGTATTTGCGTGAAAGAGCAACAAAAATACATACAAACATACTTACAAACTTTCGCGTTTATAATATTAATAGGTTAATATTTCAAATGTTTTTAATCCATTAGTGCACAGTATAATAAAGATTATAATACTTTTACTTCGTTATAATTTTTGGTTCTGCAGTGACTTTGATGAATAATTAATTGAATATCATATGACTAATTATTTTATTATTTGATTTTAGGAGTTTGCAACTTTAATGGTAAACACGGGTGTTTAAAGTGCGTGACTACAGGAGAATATTCATATAAATCCCACACAGTAGTATATCCTGAAATGAAATGTCCTGAAAGGACTGATGAGAAATTTCGAAAAAAAGTATACGGACTACATCACAAACTCGATTCACCACTACTTCAGCTTCCCATAGACATGGTCCTAGATGTCCCAGTTGCAGATTCCTTGCACTTAATAGACTTGGGTGTAATGAAGCGACTTCTAGTAGGATGGCGAGATGGTAATTTTGGAAAATATATTACCAAGTGGTGTGCAAAGGATATAGATACTGTTACGTCTTTTCTGACGCAACGAAAAATGCCTTCCGAAATACACAGAAGGGTGAGAGGATTAGACTGTCTTGCACACTGGAAAGCTTCCGAATATAGGACATTTTTTTACTATTTGAGCATTATTATACTACCTGAAGTACTATCTCAAGATGCTTTTATACATTTTGCAACGCTTTATTGCGGTATAACAATTTGTTCTCATGACAGTTACAAACATTTACTTCCTTTAGCCAAAGAACTGTTGCAATCTTTTGTAGAACGTTACAAAATCTTTTACGGACCAGATTATGTAACTAGTAACGTGCATAACATACTTCATGTCGTTGATGAAGTAAAAAGATTTGGACCACTTCAGTCGTTTAACGCCTATCCTTTTGAAAACAAATTATATTTAATTAAAAACATGTTAAGAAATGGTAATAAACCATTAACACAAGTAGCTAAAAGACTAAGCGAGGACACAACTAAAAAAAAAATTATTCCCAGTAATTATAAAATGCATTCCTTTGTTATAAAACGTTTAAAAAAATACCATACAGCAATACAGTTTAATACATTTGTACTGTCGACTAAACTACAAGACAAATATTTTATGTCAAAAAAAAATGATGTTATTGAAATTAAGAAAATATCTAATACATCAAACAATGAAATTCATATTCATGGTTACAAAATTATTGGCTTAGCAGATATTTTCATGTGTCCTGTAAAATCATCAACATTAAATTTATACAAGTCCAATTTGCCAAACGGTGTTCGTACTGAAGTAGTCCTTGGTCCTCACGATGTAAAGTTTAAATTAGTTTGCTCCGAATATAA
This sequence comes from Elegia similella, assembly GCA_947532085.1. Classification (NCBI taxonomy): domain Eukaryota; kingdom Metazoa; phylum Arthropoda; class Insecta; order Lepidoptera; family Pyralidae; genus Elegia; species Elegia similella. The sequence goes on from OX383936.1 coordinate 1,406,556, forward strand.
AAATCAACTATATTTTATGCCTTTGTTGCACACGTTATAGATATAAAATTAGATGTATAAAAAAACTAAAAAGCCTACAGGTGTTCATGTGACTAAGTAAAAAACCGTTTTGAGTTTTAGAGATCAATTTATTAACACTATTATTAAGAATTAAAATACTTAATTATATAGATTAATTTCGAATTATAAAAATAATTGACAGTATTTTCATACTGTAAATTATATTTATACGGCACGCTGCACGAATTATAAATATAATTTACAGTATTTACATAATTCAGGTAATAGAGGCAGTAAATTTGTCACATTCGCTAAAATACTATACTAATGTACAATAGAAAAGATTACAAATACCAAACTATAATATGAGTTAAATTGTGAATGTAGCGATTTTAGCCCACTAGTAACATTAATAAGAAAAACATATTTATTAATTTAAAAAATATATACAGGTTTATTTGAAAAACATCAATAACATTTTAATGTCAGAATTAGAATCCTAGAATATAGATCCGCAAGAAAAAATGCCGGAACCGAAGAAAAAAGTTTGGACCTTCCATACTAATTTATCGATCAGCTGGTCTAGTTTCTCAGTCAAATTTATTTTCTTCGGTTTTTTATTTTATTTTTGCATGTCTAGGTATATTCTATTAGGGATTCCGATTCTGACATTAAGAGGTTATTGATGTTTTTCAAATAACCCTGTATTTATTTTTTGCATTATAGGAAATAGGAATATTTGCCAAATGTCATATGAGAATTTATATAAAGTTCCCACTGTAAGTAGGTAGTTACCTTTATAATATGTAATAGAGAGTAAATAATAATTAAAGCATAGTTGCAATGAACAGAAAATCTAAATAAAGTATTCATTAAAATCGCACATTAATCAGCATTGATATTTTCACCACTAGGCAAGTTTGCAGTAATTTCAGAAACAAAATCAATTTCAACTCTTGGCAAGTCCACAGAATCTTTATTTTGTTCGCTGACAACCTGTGATGAAATCTCATTGTCTTTATCGTTGTTGGTATTTTCTTTTTTTGTTTTTTTTTTACATCGGACGTCTTCTCAGTGCGCTTTCTTTTTGTTGAAGTTCTAACATTCATTGTGTTTTTCCTAGAATTGGCGTTTTTTAGGACAGTTTTAAAAAATGATATTATGTCATCCAGTGTATATGTCGGATCCCAATAATGCACCAAATCAAAAAAGAAACTTAGTATATTTTTGTATCCTTTTAATCCAATTTTTATAGCTTCTCCACGGCTCCCGCCAGACCAAGAGCAGCTGCACATGAAATCACGAGTAAATAACAGATCTAGCAGTTTATATGCACATGTACCGCCATTGCCAGGTGATGAAGAGCAAAATATTGAATATTTTTTTATGAGTTTTGATCGAGTTGTGTTATCCGATAGTGTTGCCTCAAATTCCTCTAACATAGTAATGTTATTTATAGGTTCTATCTTAAAATTCTCTTTCTCAAAGTCTTGGACCTCATTTAGTGTAACAACCTTGTTGTTGGTAGTTTCTTTATACAGTTCATCAATCTGTACTGATAAGCTAGCGACACGATTGATAACTTTCTTTTGATTTGCTGAAACTGTGTTTAGTGAATCGATTATTTTTTGTTGGTTGCTCAGAAGCTGTTCTATTTGATGATTTTGTAATTGTTGATTATTTTAAATATGTAATAAAGTCTGCTCAATGTTATTCTGTACATTATTTTGATCTTGATCAGCAGAAGCAATGAATTCAATATTTGCATATTCTTCTTGTACTGCAATGTTTGCTCCATGCTGTTAATTTATCACCTAAAAAAAAGCAAAAAAAAAAGTAAGTAAATCACTCAAAAATGTGATTTCGAAAGAGAGCTTTTTACTCGACTACGGCGAAGCCAAAAGGAAGGGTAATGATTTCGGCAGTTTATGTATGTATGTAAGTATATATGTTTTTATGTATGCATGTATGTATGTATGAATGTATGTATGTTATGTATGTTTGTAAGTATGTATGTATGTATGTATGTAAGTATGTATGAAAATATGTAAGCATTTATGTATGTATGCATGTTTGTATGTATGTGTGTATTTCTGTACGTATGTATGTAAGTATGCATGTATGTGTGTATGACGGCCAGTGCCTAACCTACCATAAACTTAGAAAAAAATATATATTACCAAACATTCGGCTACGGCGTTGAAATCTATTATATTTTACCGCACCTCGGAAAACGTCGATCTGCGCATCGGTCAACTTATGTGCCGGGGATGTACAAAGTAATACCGCCTAAGTGTTGCCAACTCGGATTTTGAAAAAGATGTAGGTCAGTTTGTCAGATTAGTAAATTACGTAAAATTAGTAAAGCTATTACGGAAAGGTTTTTCTAGCTTGATTTTTATGTAACTAAAGAATACTTATATAAACGTAAGTTTCAAAAATATGAAAAAAATTGGATCAACTTTTTTGCAAGCACTCTTTTTACTACTATGATTAAAATTATCTTAATGTTTATGTTGATATCATACCAAACTAAGTTATCAGTCTTAAATATTGATTGTTAGACTTTCTATTGCAGCGACACAAAGTTTCTCATATTTAAAAATTATTTTCTTTTTGTTCAATTTTGACATTCACGTTTTTTTTTTTTTTTTTTTTTAGGTATGAATATAGTTAGGTTTTTATTTATAAGTAGTTTTTAAATTAGTTTATATTAAGAAATTATAAATAGTATTGTTATTTATTAGTAGACAATAAAACCTTTACATTAAAGCATGTTTTTTATGTATGTACGTAAATTTTGAGACTGAAATACAAAGCTTTGTGGAAAAGGCCTTAAATACGTAGATCTCATTGTCTGTACCCGTGCCTTGTTTACGCGCCAATCTACCGTACAGTAGGTACATGTAAATATAAGTATATAGATTTTACAACTTGTGCTTTAGCCGTAGCCGTAGTACACCAGTAATAATTTTAATACTGTTGGGTTTTTTTAAATATTATTATGTATGTACTTTATATTATATTAATTATTTAATCTTATTTTTATATCCTATGTTTTAAAAGTGAATAATAATGTGTACTGCATACCCAGACCTAAGTAGTTAGCGTTTTTCAATTTTGTATATTATACCCTAAAATGCTGCACCATCAAGCAATAATACATATTTTTGGAAGGTTTTCATAGAGCTAAAACCTTACTAAAATCTCTCTTCCAGCCCTACACCAAACATAAGCCTACTTAAAGATTTAAAAAAAGGCTTTGACAAGCTTGAAGCTTTTAAAGATCTGTTTTTAAATATTAAGGCTGTATAATATTTTGACGCCATTAAATTCGTAATCATTGATTTACAAATACTATGTTAATGAAAATGTAGTATAATTATAGCTCTTAAAATGACTTATTAATATTCCACCAGATATTGTATGTTACGAATACTTATAAATAACCCAAACATTGGGTAAATAGTATTAATCATAATATAACCTGCAATTATTTTACTAACTTTTTTTCCTAAAATGATCTAATATCACGGGCGCTTGAAAATTTTAACTAAAATACATATATACTTACTCAGTAAACTGATCCTCGCATCCGTCTTACATCTTAATTAAACAAAAAACACTCACCAATATCAAATAAATAACAAACATTTGCACTTTCACTTGTTGTTGGACTTTATTTATGTCAATGTCTTTTGTAATCCCTTGTATTTTCAAATAAACTAATATAAGTTAGATTTCAAACTAAAACCAGTATAAGATATGTAATATGGCACAATTTTAGAATTAAATCTTTGTAAAAAGCCATTAACCAGCCTTATTACAGCTAATTAACAGCTCTCGTTAAGCCTTTAATCAGTCTTATGAAGGGTTTAAGCTGTTTAAAATGGTCCTCTTTCGCACTTAAAAGAGCTGCAGAAGCGCTTAGCCAGACTTTAACCAGCCCTTCAAACCAGCTTTAAGGATGGGAAAATCTATTAACCAGCTTTTTTACAGCAATTTTTTGTTAGTTGGGTTCCGAAGCACGGAATCATCTTAATTATCAGAAAATCAGGTGATTCAAGCCTGCAATTTCCCAACTTAACCAAACTGGAAACAACTAAACGAATTATGCTTCTCGTGGGAATCGAACCCACGACTCCGGCCAGTATAATGATGCGTTGAGGATGCTGCTGGGGCTGCCGCGGCGATGTAGTGCGTCGGGTATGTTCGCCGAAGCACGAATGGACGATTTTTATGCCATAATTCGTAAGCGGGCTGCCTCGGCGCTGCAGAGACTCCGTGGGAGTTCTAATAGCATCCTAGCTGCCAAAATTAATGGGCCTTTTGTGAGGCACTGGGCGGATCTGCTTGTGCATACAGGTGTCCACATTACCTATAAATTAATTGTTTTTTCTGGTTCGCAATTTACTAACATTAGGATAAGTATTTTGTTTTTTACTAATACTCTATGGATCATGGTCTGAAATAAAGAACTTATTATTATTATTAACCACTGGACCACGGAGGCAGTTATACGTACGAAACAAAACAAACAAAACATGTTTATGAGAACAACGTCGCCTAACGAACCATCCTTGCCAACAATCTCATTCACAAAGAAAAACAAAAGAAACCAACAAGTTAGTAGGGCTTTAAGCACACTTGCTTGACTTTGTAACTGTATCTCTGGACTGCATATCTGGCTGATGGAGTGGTAGCTGGAGTAACTGTAATTGGAGTCGCCTACGCTTTGCTGCGCGACATTCTTCCCACATTACCACTGGAAAATGCAAATAGATATCTTGGACGTTATTTTTCTACATTTATAAAATGTATGTTATTTTATACTCGACTTAAAGTAGGTACCTACTTTCTAATTCGTTTTAGAACGATCTTGGATATATAATGAAAACGCTGTTTGTTTATTCAGTTGGAATCGCCAACTAGTTCTTTTTTTTAAGACATATTGCGACAAACGAGCAAGCGGGTCACCTGATAGTAAGCGATCACCGCTGCCCATAGACAACTGCAACACCTGGGGTGTGACAAGAGCGTTACCGGCCTTTTAAGAAAACATAGACTCGTTTTTTGAAGGTTCCAAGTCGTATCGATTCGGGAATACCGCCGCAGGCAGTTCATTCCATAGTTAAGTCGTAGGTGGCAGGAAGTTTCTGTTAAAACGTACGGTGGTTATAATAATAGTAATAATAAATTTTGCGGCAGGTATTAGGTCGAACAATTCCTCAGAGCGTTCCCCGTGGTATATGCGATAAAGAATGCACAATATGTGAATGGTTGGTCTGTTACAAATTCATCATCAGGTCTATTACTTATTCTGTGCATCAGGGCGAGTGTAAGGGGTGGCGACACGGCGAATTCGCTTTCCTCAAAGCACTGAGTGCTGACCAGCGTCGCCGCCCGCGTTTTTGGATTCCTATCTTTTTTCTAAAGTTTTAAAAAGTTCGAATTAGAGGGTTCAAAGAGCTACCAATTCGTCAAAACCAGGATTTCTCGTTCTCGAAGGTTTATTATTGTTATGATAACAAATGGGTGTGTTATGTTTGCAAGCGAAATTGATAACGTAGCTGATAACGATAAGGATTCAGATGTTTACAATGAACGACACGACAATCATACAAATATGACTGTTCAAACTACTTGTAACCCAATTAATGCTCTTTCCATGAACTCATCGATTCTCGGTATGCAAATAGAAAACACACAGAAATATAATTATATGCCTAGATTAAGGAAAATTGTTGGCATTTGATAAATAAAAATGCATTCCTATTGATCTGTATATTAATTATATTACAGTAAAATTTACCAAGAACTGATAAAAAATTTGAGGCGCTTCTCCAGCAAATCGAAACACTGCTACATTAACGACAGTTCCCAACGAGTGACCCCCAAAAAGGGGTGACGCCCCAAAAGGTGTCGACCGGGGCGGATTGCCCCCGCCGCCGCCCTAGCTACGTCACTGGGTATACCTTATACGGATTACATTAGGCAAACATTTCACGCAAAAACCACACGATGGATTCTGTTGAAACTTGCTGACATGTCAGAATAGCACATAGGAGTTATATTATGCGGCCAAAATCATGGGAAACAGCTTGTCCTCAATCGCACTCGCCTTGAAAATGGGCTCCCAACGAGTCCGAAACTATAGTCGGCAATCCCGACAAAATAGCACGTAAGTGACGCGTTTTTAGTACATAATATCTATATCCCACGTTAGTTTCAATGATAAGTATAATTGTCCTCAATACTCGTAAATTGGAACTAAATAAGATTTATATTTGATGATTTATAAAAAAAGAAATAACCTACCTAAACATAATAAACATTATATTCTCTCTACAACTGAAAATATTTATAGGTAAGTATATTTTAACCATACAAAGAGAATAAATTTTAACGGATTCTATTTGCGACTATTGGCATTACATAAAAAGAATACTGTTTCCAAAGTAGGTAGCACATGACCAACAACCTCTAAAACGCTGGAAAATAAATGCATTTAGACAGTCTTATTCCGGTGGGTTGTGCGTGGACCTGCGTGGAATACGAATGAGATGGAGTGACTGTTGCCACGAGACGTGGGACATCCTGCTTGCCTCAGGATAAAAATACAAAAGCCCGATAGGCAGTGGCGTCACTACAGGGTGGCATCCTGGCACAATGCCACGGGCCCCCGATCCTAGGGGGGCGCGGCCAGGAGCAGAAGAGCGGAGGGGTAAATGGGGTAAAGTTAAGCAACCAAGGAGCTTTTCGCTGAACTCTCATGGGCCACATTGACTGAATTTGCCTCGGCCCTAGATGGTATAGTTTTGAGTTTATCTATCTCAAATTGAATACCTTTGCCGTCCGGTGGCCGTAGGAGTAGTAGCTTTTTTATTCATGTGTGAAATGGAGAGAGAGAGAGAAGGCAATGGCAAACCACACTATTATATTCCTACCAAAAATAGCCATTGCGTGCCTTTAAGATTCAAAGATTTATTCAGAAAAAAGGCCTTTTCAGGCACTTTTTTACGTCAATTCACATTTTAAATAATACTTCTTATATTAAAATTATTAATTATTATTCAAAAGCTACAAACTACTATTTCAGAACCGACTACTGCAGAGAAGAAGACGCCGAAAGAAACTCTTTTCAACAGTATTGGTCGCCTACTTGCCTGAAGGGCTTTGTATGATATTTTCTTTTTTTTCTCATGTCATGTTATACCTATACAATTTCAATTTAGGTACATGATTTTGTGGAACACGTTAAGTTAGCGATCGAGCGTGCAGCAACAACCACACAATGACCCTGACAAGTGCCTAGTTATTAAATTTCGGACGGATCGGGGGTCCTGCTGAATGGCGAACTGATCATGTTGATGTCTTCACTTGCTAAGTTTGAAATGCTTGAGGACATTATATTAACTAGCACATCGCAAAGGAAAAAAAAACATCTAAATCTATAGGAAAAGATATGTTCTTACAACTTATAAGGCTTACGGGGTAGACAGAGTCGGTAAAGACGTTTTAGACTTACACGCAGGTAACGTATTAAAAAACAAACAAGACCATATGTGTAAACCTAGCAATCCTTAGTATGGAGCTCACATCTGATAAAATGACGATGAGGTCATGCTCTTCTGGCCATAAACGTGTTATAAAAGTCATAAATAGAAGTACATAGGTACCTTGTTAATTTATAGTGTTTGTAGGGAACCTATCTTGTGTTAGCTGTAAACCAACGTCCAATAAAGTTTGTATAGGGCCAAAGGGCTAATAAAACAAAGTAAACTACCATAGCCCTAGAATTTTCCGATATAATAAGGATATGGAACGACCAAAGACAAGAATGAATCATCTATCCTAATCTTTAAGTCATAAAAAATTCAAAACGCAGCGCCATTAATTTATTTAGGACCTGTAGGGTACAGAAAAATACGTAGGTAATCATGGTTCACCCCTCAAATAAATAAAAGGGGTTGAAGTACATGACGCATAGGGTGTGATATACCTACTTGCAGACTAAACTCTATAAAAGAACTTAAACCTACACACAAGCTAAAAATACAATGACACTATGCTCTCCAAACGTCAGGATTATCTTATCTCTATGCTCCAAATTGGCTCCAAACCATCTATTTAGTAAGCGGTTCCTCTCCAAACTAACAACTGTTCTATCTCTATGATTGCTGCCGAACATAGAAAATAAAAAAAAACTAAATCTATTTAAATTTAGAAGTCGGAGCCCATGTGACTCAGTTTAAATATGTAACAGTTGAGTTAAACACTGTTTTAAACAAAGTGGCTTAAGTACACTATTTCATAACGAGGTTTCTTGGTGGGGCTAGCTGAAGTCATGGTATTGTTTGCCTAGCCTAGTTGTATATAATAGACTTACAATAACATCTGCATAGCTATAGGATCCCGGGACCCTATTGTCCGTCCAGGCATGTGATCGTCGGAGAATACATGAATAACAATTGGAATGCCGATAGATAAAAAGCTGACTCATATGCATTAGAAAATAATATGGGTGCCATAGACGAGCACCTCTATTATGCGCCTTTAACGCAAAATTTTTGAACTCTTATTCCAGATTTTATATACAAAAAAACAACAGATTTCAAATAGTAGTCGTATCGATTGGTGCTGATGGTAACACAGGGGCCTCAGGACCGACGAACTAAATTGCTACGAAGATATTGATACCTACACAACTTACCTAGATTTGGGCATGATTATGACTAGGACTAGATTTAACCACGTCAAAGCCCCTAGGCACATTAAGTGCCCCCTCAGGCAACATTACAACATAGGTTTATCAGTCTGGTCCCCCAACCACTACACTATAAGCCCAGGCCTTGAAGGCCTAGAGTGAAATCCTGCGCTGATCAAGCCTTAGCAAGTACATATCAATACAACCACTAATACGACAAAGAAAAACATAATACGTATTCAGTACGCCATAAATACTAACACGGTTTTCGGCGTGTCGATGACCGTTCATTGTCTTTGATGAATAAGCTTTCAAAACTACCGGAGGAGTCATCACGCTGAATTCGTGATGAGTTTGGGCGAAACTAAGTAAAATTCAGAATAAAAAATAAGTATAATAAATTTGAAACAATTAAATCGTTACTGCCTCTTGTAATTTCTCTTGTTACAACGAAAAAAGAAACATTTACATAGCAGACAGTATTTTTACACGAGATACTTTCTTGTAGAACCAGAATTAATGATACATGAAGATAATTGAAAAATCTTACATATTTTTATGATAAATGATTACACAAAAAGTGCGCATTAAAAGTGATAAAAAATGGCTAAAATTTAAAATGAATAACCGGAGCAAACTAGTTGTCACGCTTAGTAACCAATCGTCGCTCGTATTGTAATTATTTATTCATCTTATGTAGTAATTAGTGCATAAAGCTGCATGATTAGCCGTGTATAAATAAATATCTATAAGTGCCATTATTTTATTTATAGGTATGTTTTTATTTACATGTAGGTTTTATTATGAGTAGGTTTTTATTATAAATTTAATTAATTTTTAGTTTTGTAGTTAGTAAATAATTCATTTTAATTGTAATATTATTGGAAATAAAACAATTAAATACCCTCTATTAAGTATACAACGCTTATTTCCCGTTGCTTATTGGCTTACCTTTTCAAAATGAAATTCCGCCTACACTTATGGTATGATAATTTTGGAGGATGAATCTATGGATTTTTGTAACTCCTTCAAGCAAATAGTACTAGAATTATTTTGATGTCTGAACTATGGTTCAGACAACTTTATGTCATAGTTCAGAAATGCATACGCGAAGTAATGGGCAAATATAAGTTGAACAATGAAGGACATCTCTTTAATCTGTGCAGTGTGCATATGGGCTCATAAATATAAGACACTGAATAATAGAAATAGAAACCTGGTATTGGTGACTACCTACATACACATAGTCGTGTGTGTATTAGATTTAGTGGTGAGATCATGTATCTCCGAGCCGAGGTACCGCAAGGTGACATGGTCTGTTTAACACGCAGACAGAATCTGTTTTATGTCCATTCCACTGAAATTCTCACTCCACCAATTAGGATGACTCCCCCAATTAATTTTGACGAGATGACAATACCCACTGTTCTAAATTGGACCGGAATAATTTAATCCTTCGGGAAGGGATCGCACAAGATGGCTGTCAAAAACCAAGATGGCGGACGATTCAATCGAATCAACAAGCATCATCAATTAATACAGAGAGAGTTCTGTTAATATGAATATGGAATCACCATATTTACACCTTACATGTTAGATAGATCCAAGAGTTGCAAGCCCCAATTATTGGGCCTTGCAACATCGGCTCAATATAGTAACGTTTACCAATCGATAAGTTAACATGAGATCATGAGCTTACTAGCATATCGGGACAATATGGCAATAGTCTGTAAAAAGTTTTGATCGCATGTGGAAGCCTGTTCAGTTCGATGCTTACCTAAATCGCAAATTGCTTAATTGCCTTACCTAATACAAAAACTAGAAAGTTCCTTTTTTCAGCGGAATCAATTAGATTACCCATCACGCCACTTTGTATAAACGCTCTTATTTTAACCGCTCATTTGTATTCATAAACACGTTTCCTCGTTTTTGGGCGATTGTTTAAAAATACTTCCTTATCACAGTCGAACGTCGTTTAGGCAAATGGTAAGAATGCACCAAATCGATGACTTGATAAGTGAAGCCATTAAACTGTTTGCTCATCTTTAAAACGGTTGGATTGTGCGTCATGTGTGATTCATAACGAAAAACGAAAAGAAACGGTGTTACGAATAGAATATGGATTCATAAACATGGAGAATTGAGGAAAGTAGTTATAGATGTATGATTAATATTTTTTCTCTTTAAAAATACCCAATGTGTCAATGACAGCAACATTTCTGTACTTATTACTACCGAATCATGACATGACACACGCTCTTAATATCACTACAATAGGTTGTTTGACCATCTGTTAGCGGTTGACTAAATAAAATCAACGCACTATTGTAATTTGTTGCGTAGCGGTCCATGTTACGGGTCTTACAGGTCCTTATACGGACGCAAAGAACAGGAATGGTAGATAAGACATTCTTAATTCTTGGCGCCGTAAAAATGTCCCAACGCGCCATATGGTCGCCGAAGTGACCTCAAATTGGCCTTAAGAGCGATAAAATCTGAGCATTAAAACTAAGATTAATTTCTCTGTCGTCTGAAGGCAACGAAGGGGGATGATTGATGAAATGGCTAAAGAGGTCGGAGAAACGTGACGGGGAATGAAAGTTATGTATGGCGAAGCTGTAATTATCACCTTTGAAGAAAATAACGAATCGATAGTGGAAATAGTGGAGTGTATACAGCACAATCACTGTGGAAAGCAAGGCTTTCAAGTTCAAGACCACAAAAATACCGATCGCAATAATAACATTTCTGTTCATTCAGGCTTTCATTTATTTACAATTGAATCAGTTCGTCCAGGTTATTTTTTATTCAAATTATAAATTCAACATTCAATTGTAAAATTTATATCAGAGTCATTCATTATCAACGCAGAATCTTATAAAGGATTAATTTAAATTCTCTCACTGATTCGATAAATACATTTCTTTTTTTAAATTCTGGCGTTGGCGTAACTTCCAGTTCATCCCAGTGAATTTGGGGATCGATCGTCTGTGAGGCACGGGTACAGTGAACCGAGTGAGTCACGCCACGCCGGCGCAGCCACCGCCATGCGACGTAGAAAGTCATGTTATTAAAATTTCACCGTAAGCAGAGCGGCGGCCTCGACTCGACACGTACCGTTCTGCTGATTTACGATGAACCTCATTGTGTATGCAATTGTTACAATCATTGAGCTCTTTTGAGGCTATTCTAACTTGTTTGCCTTCTCTTAATTTGGCGTTGCTCGAAATGACGCAAGTTTGCCAAGCTCCTGAACCCTGTAGGGTTTTAAAACAACATGTAACGCCTCAATTTATACATTCTAGTTGCTAGGTACTTACATATCAAATGAAACTCTCTAATTTGTAATAAGTCAAAATTTGTAATAAGTGTTGACTACTCAAAGGAAACGGAACCTTCCTTGATTCGTAAAAGCGAGCCCAGAACATTATTCCAAAACTATCTGGCCGATAACCATTCGAAGTTGTTTCCATGAATCGTCGAAATCCAGCTGAGATAAATAGCCTTTTTGCACGAAAGGCAAGAAATCCTAAGCCTCAGACAAAGTGAGGTCAATGTGAGTAAATTATGAAGAATTACAGTTAGGTTCAGTAAGGCTACTTTGCGAACCCCAATTTGTTTTTTAGATGCCTTATTTGAACAGAGTCAGCGATCCTCTGCAGTAAGATTGTAACGAAATTTGCGTGAATTTATGTAGCTCCTTTGCGTAGTAATTTTGAAATAACGGCTTCCATCCCATTTCACGGCCTTCAAATCTATGCATCGTTTAATGAGAGAATATAAAATATGCAGCTGGCTACGTGGCGCAGCGGTCAACACGCCAGCCTGCGACACGAAGTGCCCGGGGTCGATCCCCAGTCACGTCAAAATGGAAAATGATCTTGTTCAGATTGGCCTGGGTCTCGGATGTGTATCTATATTTGTATTTGTTATAAAATATAGTATCGTTGACTTAGTATCCCACATAACACAAGTCTTGAACTTACTTTGGGGCTTGCTCAGTCTGTGTGATTTGTCCGTATATATTTATTTATTTATGCAGTAGGTACCTATATTAACTAATACTGTATAAGTTGATGTTATTTAAGGGTTATCTGCTATGCTAACACATGAATCGGGACGATACAATCATCAAGGTACCGAAGTTGAGTAAAAATCCTTATTTCTTGAACTGCATGCAAATACCTACTTGCTTCTAAGTACTGAGAGGACGGATTTATTTTTAATTCATCTTGTGATTGGCGCGTAATGTCTGTGATTGCTCTTGATTTTAAGCTTTAGATTAGGTAGGTAGTCATATTCTGTCAAACCGGATAGGACATCCTACAAACTATGTCTACGTCAAAAACGCAACAAAATCATTGGTTAATTCTCAAAGTTAGCATATATTAGATAACATTGAACAGTAAAAATATGAGATAACTCAAAAGAGATATTCAAAACAATGAAAGCTTTCAAAGGTCGCTGATTAAGCATTAGGTCCATAAGACACTTTTTCATGAAATATGATTTCTGATTAGTGGATCCTGAGGTTGAATTAAAAAAAAAAATATTGTCTTAACAATTTTTCACGTGACTGCTCTCAAACGTTCTGACATGACCACTTCCAACCGTCACAGATTAAATTCGCTGTCATATCGGATGTCAACCGCTTACCGCGCGACCTTGGCTATTTATAGGCCAAGGAGCATTCCTGCTGCACCAGCCAGCAACCTTGCGAGGACATTGGTCTCCGTACAAGGAGTGCATGTTAGATTTTACACCTTTTATGGTTGTAATAGCGCAGAATGGCCGTCCCCATTCTAGCTGCATGCGTACTCTGCTCGGCCTTAGCTTAGATATTGCGAAATCCTCAGTTAGACTTGTTTGTTTGTTGCTTTAACGGATTACCGTGGATTTTAGACGCATTCTTTAAGCAATGGAGAAAATAAGTGGCATTTTTGTTTCAAGTTTTATAAGGAACAATCTCTGAAATAAAAATCGAAATCTTCTGAAATAAAAATCTAAATCTGTAATTAAAAGATAATTTGCCTAGTTTATGAAGAAACCATCAAACAAGTATGTTTTTGAAACCATTAAGAAGTCAAAAATGTAGAATACCTAACAAACTCTTGTAATTTAGATGTTAATAATAATAAGTTAAGGTTATCCGCTCCTGGACTCCTAAATGAGGAAACTATTTGATGGTTCGAAATGTTGAACTTGTAACATTTTTGATTGGGAACTGTTAATTAAACTTGTAATGTTCTAGTGTAACTTGCAATTAAATTAACGCCTCTGATTCACTTATTACCAGGATGTGCAAGTTGAAGATCCTTCAGTCGAAAGTCTCTTATGAGTGAAGTGAATGCAAGGTTTTAGAAATGAGTAACAGTAAGTAGTTCTCATTTTTAGGGTTCCGTATCTCAAAAGTAAAAAAAAAAACGGAACCCTAATAGGATCAGTTGGTTGTCTGTCTGTCCGTCAAGATTCTTTTTCTCAGGAACACGTAGAGGTAACAAGCTGAAATTCATATGAAATACTCAGGTCTACTACGGGGATACTCGATTTGAGCTAAAAAAAAATCTAACTTCTAAGCCGACGCAATCAAAAGATACAGTTCGTTATGCCGCAAATGTTCGTGTTTTTTTCGACTATTGCAAGGGAATTACCATGAACTCAGAATCTTGAAATTTGGTATGAAGCAACGTCTTATAGCACAGATAAAGGAAAATTGCGAAAAGCATAAATTTTTAGTTACATCATATAATAATAATATTTTTAATAAATGCAAACTATGATGGTACCTTTCGTGCGCAAGTCCGACTTGCACTTAGCCGATATTTTTAACTCTAATTGAGATGTTGCTGTAATGTAGTACCTATTCTATAAAAAGAAAAACAGTGTAAATTTTTGATAAATTAGAGAGATAAAATCCTGGATTTCCAGGACTCATGAAAAGAACTTCGAAATGTTTGTCAGCCGACAAACTCCCCGAGTCGTCTTAATCCTAAGACCAAGTGGGATCAATGTTAAGTTGAAGAGCATCATTATCATCATCAAACAGCCTCCGTGGTCCAGTGGTTAAGGCGTTTGCCTGTTGACCCGGGGGTCGTGGGTTCGATTCCCACCGGAAGCATACTTTGTTTAGTTGTTTCCAGTTTGGTTAGGACATTGCAGGCTTGAATCACCTGATTGTCTGAAAATAAAGATGATTCCGTGCTTCGGAAGGCACGTTAAGCCGGTGGTCCCGGCTGCCATCTGGTAGTCGTTAAAGGAACCACGTCAGAGGCCGAGAGGCGGTTCCAAAGAACTCTGACACCAGGGTGTGCATGGTCGATTGACCGTGACACCTACTCGAAATGAATGAATCATCAATAAGAAAAATGGTTAGCGTTGATAATCTTGTTTTAAGCTAGGAATAATATGTATAACCATCAACGATCGTTCGTTTTTAGAAAATCGCGAAGTACGAAGCTTTTGTTTTAATTAAATCTGACAAAAACACAAAATATTTGCAGATGCGTGTTGTCCATAGATGACTAGCTGAGTTAACAACTAGGTGTATGCACTGCACGGCAATAAACCGATAAACAGCCACGAGAAAACCAGCTGCGGTGAAGTTTCAAACTCAGATGTACCAAGTTCTCATAAAGATCAACAGAACAGAAAAGGATTTCAAATATTAAAATTTTGATTACCCATCTGCCAAGAAGGGTCATGTATGTATTTTTGTAACTTAGCTTTGTTCTTACGTAATGAGGATATGATAACTACCGGCTGAGTCTTTTTCTTTAAGTGTCCTTGAGGGGTTACACTTTACACTACACCACCTCTCGAAGGAATTTATTGTCAATTCAAAATTAACTCTTACAGAAATCCAAATTTAGGTTTTAAGTATAAATATTTACAGTTACATGATATACAGTTATTTTAGATCCTGCTATTTGATACAGGATCGGATTTGTGAAGTTAAGTACTACCGGTTGAGTCAGGATCACTTTTGTTGAAATTTAAAATATTAGCTAGTTCTTTTCATAAATAAATACTAAATCCGTAGCTTTTAAGACCTATTACCCTCAAAAACCCAAGTGTCTTCAGAAAGGGTTTTTTGTTTATTTTTATTAGCAAGTTGATGCTACTTGTTAGGACGTTATTTTATTATGAGTGAATTGGTATATACTCCAAATTTTGTAATCAGCTTATTCAGCGTTGACTTCTCCAGCATCGAAGCCAGCCTCACATCACACACACATCATTATCGAATTGCCATCCGCTAATTTGAAATTTTTCATACCCATGTAGGGTATATAAAATTTCAAATCGAACATGAAGAAGTCATGACAAATTATAATTACAAGATTTTCTTTTAAATATTCATTTTTTTCTTTGGAATTTTGGAACCGCAGACAGGCAAGCAGAAAAACAGACCAATCTAAATAAAAATCTTGTAAAAATAGAGGATTACATAAAATTGACAAACTACAGCTTTGTCCAATAGCACAAAACATTGTTGCTGGGTCGAATCTTCGCGAAGGATACACCAAGTTAAACTTCATATTAATAAGGTGACTCAGTGCATTAAAACGTAATTCATTTATAGATTGTACTATCAGTCAGTGACTAACGTAGACGCTATCGAAGGGCCGTAAACAAAGGGACTTGTGCAAAACAAAGATACCGCTATCGTACGTAACAGACAGTTGTGTGCTACTAGCGAACGTTTAAATATTATACTTAAGGTTTGTGTTAATTAGGTATTGTCCACACAATAGACATTAAAATAAAAACTTTGCTGATCATCATCAGGTCCTTTTTAGTCTTCACTACAGGAGCACGACTCTCTCTATACTACTAGGGCCATACTTGGCCAGAGCAGCCAGAGGACTTGGCCTACACTCTCCACGCTGGCCAGACGGGTTGAAGAGGCCTTTTAGATGTTTATAAGCTTTGTTTAGCTTGTATTTCCTAAGTCGCCTTCTACGACATCCACGGGAAGACTTGGAGTGGTCCTATTCTACTCTGCCGGATACCACATGACTAAAATAACTTTGCTGATAATAAGCACTAATTCTTTATAATCTAAAGGATTACATTTTTAGGTATGACCGAAACTAACCTAATTGAAGATGGCAATAACATTTTAAATAGAAACTTTAAATAAACGTTACTAGAACTCAAAATAACACTTAATTCAAACTAGCAAATAAGTTAAACCTATTTACTAGTGTAGTATCACAATTTCTATAAGTACCAATGCTTAACGCTTGCGATCAAAGATTTGCAATCATTCGATTCTAACTACATTCTTGAAGGTTCTGTCCTACTCGAATGTTTAAGGATTCAGTACGAGCGACTGACGGAACCCTTATAAGATCACTCGATTGTCTATCTGTCAGTCTGTGTCAATTTCCGATTCTACTGGACCGATTACGTTGAAATTTAGTACACTTATTTTTTACACGATTAGTTCAGCAAAGAGAATGTGGCCTACGCATTACTAGTATTATAGCAGCGGAGCACAGCTGGCTGTCATGTCTCTATCATCTATATTCAGCAGTCTATTTCGGAGTTGGCGGGGTGCACCAGTTCCGCCTGGAATTCGACCTAACCATCTGGAGCGCTTAATGTCAGCATGCATTTAGCTCTGGAACACTTTTACGCTTGCCCTTGTCGCTTTGACTTACAGCTCGTAGGTAAATAGGGAAACAGATCTTTTAGTCAAGCTGTTAAATGTAAGTAGGTACCTTCGTATCGGAAACAAGAAAAATAAGTGATTTTTGTCAAAAAATGTGAAATTCTTTTCAGCCGAGTAAATTAATAAATTATCCAGAGCAGTTGGATCCGATGACAGAAAAGTTGGCTTGACATTGCTATGCCAGCGATAATTGTCTATCAATGGTTCAACAACATAATCCGGAAAAAGATCCCATGCTCCAACACATTATAGCTAACAATATTATGTTAGTTGGATGCATCTCAGATGAGACAGATCACAAGGCGATAGAAGAGTTTGAATTGACCGAAAACAGCAAGAGAATAAAAATGTAGGGAACACGAACAGAAACGTCTATGCCAAAAGCAAAACGTGAAACTCAGAACAGCTACATTCGTTCTATGTATATGTTCAAGTCACCCATTCAATAGCAGACGGGACCAGCCGCGTCGGATATCTTTACGTAAACACCATTGTGGCTGCATTGTGATGTGACTCACTGCAACTCGAACGCCTTGAGACAGGTGCATTGCGTAGTAGACTAGTCCTGATACGGCCGGCGGCGCCTCGGTGCCCTGAATGCAAGGCTTGAATGCTGATAAATAGAATTTCATTACGTTTTTGTTGTATCTAAGAATTGAACCTTGAATCATCAGGTGACAATGCGAGACGACGGTTCTTCCTTGTGGCATACTTGATACAGAAAACAAGAACCTAACATTCAAGGAACGCAAATGAAGGCGCAAGTAAAAACTAGACCTGTAATAAAATGCCAACTTAAATTAAAACATTGTCAGAATGGTGGCCTAGAACCTAGGAAAGAAGAGCTAAGAACTGAATGAAAAAGTACAAGGACATAGGGGGATGGCGTAAAGGAAGAGATGTCTAATGCTCAGCAGAGGGCCTAAGAAATGATGAAGGTGAAAAACACTATACGCTCATTGCTTTTTTATTGCGTGCCTATAGATTTTTTCGATGTAATTGTGTGGAAACACCAACTGGGGTCCAAAGCCAATTCATACAATAGGGCCCATGACAGTTTCAGCGAATGGCTTCTTAGCTTCATCCCCCCCCCCCCCCTCCCTCCCGCTCTTCTGCTCCTGGCCGGTGACATTTTGCCGAGATGCCACCGAAAAGAAATACACGCAATACCTATTTTTGGCATGGTGTAGTGGCACGCCTTCAGCGAAAATACCACTAAGGGGCAGGTATTTCAAAGTCGTTTTCCTTGATCGGAAGCAGGTAGTGGTCGATGAGAATAACCGTGATGTGACTCATATCATCGTTGGTCTACATCTCCGAAGTAAAAACTCTGCGGTCGCGCCGGACGGAATGCAGCACTTGTGCTTCAAGTCGGATGCGTACCTCGGCTGCGGATGGAACTTGGAAAACGTGCGGAACAGGAAGAGACTTGCATATCTGAACTTTGGTACAAGGAAGTAATAGGCTTGGCGAACTTGCGTGTCTCAAGCACTACTCAATAGAGAGTTATTTAATATAGCCTGCTTTTATAGGGTTTCGAAGAAAAAAAACGGAACCCTTATAGGATCACTCCGGTTGACCGTCTGTCTGTCTGTTTGTCAAGACCCATTTTCTCAGGAACGCGTAGAGGTATCAAGCTGAAATTTATATCAAATACTCAGGTCTACTGTCCTTTGCAGTTGTGAAAAAATCAAATTTCTAAGCCAACGCAATCAAAAGATACAGTTGGTTATGTCGCAAATTTTCGTGTTTTTTCGAGCAAGGGAATCAAAAATTCAAATTTCATGATTCTGAGGTCACGGGAAGTATACAGGGTACTTCCCGTGAACTCAGAATCTTGAAATCTGGTACGAAGCAACGTCTTATAGCACAGATAAAGGAAGAATTGAGAAAAGCATTAATTTTGAGTTTCATCATATAAAAATATTTTTAATAATTTCACTTATTATATATAATGTACCGTTAGTGCGCGAGTCCGACTCGCACTTGGCCGGTTTTTTTTTTGACACAATAAGTAAGAAGCTGCTAAAGTAGGCAAGTACTAGGTATTTTCGAATTTTCACTTCGGTAAGTGATCCCAGCAAAGATGTTGCCACAAGATGTCCCATGCCCTTGGCACTCTTCATACGTAATCTAGGTACTACGAGTATTAGGCCTAGTTAGAGAAAATTGGGGTTAATTTGTATTTGATCAGACTGTGGTGTGAATGCGATGCAGACGGATAGGCAACTGGGACCGCAGTACTTCCCATTTCCAGGATAGGTAGGATGTATCATTCGAAGTAGAAGAAGAAAGAGAAGAAGATGTTTCTGACGCCATACACAAATTCATATTACCTACTGGTCTTCATCTCGAGCCATAAGCAAATTAAAACACAATTTAAAATAGCGATGGGTTAGGTACTAGCCGCATCGCCTATTGACATGGATTTTTCATATCCTCGGTTCCCAGTCGCAAGGGAACTGGGAACCGGAAGCTTTTATAAGGAAGAGATGTAGCTTGCACATTTACGTATTTTCTTTTCCAGGCCAACATGGACGAATTCTTTTAATAATAAACAATTTTACTTAATAGGTAATAGGTAATTTTACTTAAAGGTACTTACCTTACACTTAGGCTAGGTACTATTTAATTTAAAAGTTAGTGAAGACATAATGCTGTTTTTATGTTTATAATATTTTACTGTGTGTGTTATTAGATTAGCTTCATTTAAAAGCAATCGAATCAATAATTCCGAGTTTCGGCATACCGCGCGGTCAACGACCTCCGCTAGCGATAGAACGTAAAGAGATACGTCTCAAAATTTTATGGAGCGTCAAGTCGACCAACTAACTTAGGCAATTAAAAAATTCAAGTGTCTACGGATGGGTGCTGGCTAGGCTAGCGCCCGTTTTTTGCTCCGAATGCATCAAATTAATTATAAATTTCGTGTTCACGGGTACGACGAACGGGAACTATGCTATTTATTTATTGCGTTGCGTTACAATTTTAATTACATTCCTTCTAATTTAGATAATTTCATTAAGTGAATTAATTTGTATTCCATAATTAACGACAGCATGTACGTGTTGTATTTATACAAGAATGTGATGTATGAATCATCACAGAATTATAGACACATTCGTTTGTACGACTTGACATTAAGCTCTTAAATGACTCATATCAAAATAATGTGTACCTACGTTCATTTTTATTGCAACATAAATAACTCTATACGTGATACCAATCAATTTTTTATTATTATTACGTTCGTCGCAAACCGGCAAGTTGGGATGCGGCTCCCCTCGCAATTTATTGATCAACAAACCAACGCACTGTGCCTAGGGTTTATATGAACATCACACGGTCTGCATTCAAAGGTCGAGGCTCGGGACATTGAAACTGTTCGATCTGACAAAAACTGATGCATTACTCGTGCGTGGGCTATATCAAATTATGGATAAGTATAACGGTTGGTCTTTACAAAGCTTAGCACGAATTTAGATATGCTGGGTATTGAAATACATAGAACTCACTTTCCTTGTGGCAAAACAGCGAACGAGCGAAGCGAGCGAGAGTCCGCAGCTAAACCCACAAATTTTTACCTAAACTAACTGTTTCGTATGAAAAAAATCGTCCCCGCGGTTTAAAAATCATATTGTGAAGAAGAGCAAACCGAGCTCTTTAGATTCAATCAACAGAAATTACTAATTCGTGCTAAGCTATTGTAAAGCTCACCCTTCAGAATGACTGCAAATGCTGCAACATCATAACAGTTTAAATATTTGATCAAAATTCATGAATTTATTACTAGACCTAACTAAATCTTTTCCTAATTGCGATAGATTGTATTTTAATAAGTGTTTTTTTTTCGCATTCACAATGCTATTCTGATATACTTTAATCAAAAGAAATAATACCCATACGGTTTCTTAATTTAATTAATTATTAAATAATTCTTAATAAATTAAATTAATTTAATTTAATTAATAAATTGACTAATAAAATTAAAGCTTCTGCTACGCGAGATTACGCCTTGTTTATAGGTATTTTAAATAGATATCATTGAAAACACTTCGTTCCATGCTATCCGAATGCGCTGTGACTGTGAACTGTGAACAAAATAGCTGCTAATGCCTTTACGGCAGCCCTAACAGTTAGGTATTAGGGTGTTTTGACTCCGGGCAATCGATTTCAGCATTCGGGAAGTGTTTGGTCCCTTTCTGGCGAAGGTGTCTGGGTATTTTCGGTCTCTCTCTAACGCACAACCACTGTCTGTGCAGATTTCATTACGCACTTATGTACATAGTCTGAATGCTCTGTTTGTTATCTGCTGTGCTCTGCAGATGTTGCCGCACATCATAGGTACTACTACTACATAATGCGTGCAGATTGCCTATACCTACGTGTATATAGATAAAGTAACAAGATTGTTTACTTTATTGTTAACCTGCAAAATAATGCATTTTCAACGAAATTTTATACAGAAAAATCTAACGTATGATTGAGGGGGGAGGGAGTTGGTCGGGGTAAAATCTCACGACATCGCCGTAAAAGTAACAAACACGACACGCCAGTTGGTTAAAAGTTGGAGTATGGCTGGTACCATATGTAAAAAGAATTGCATCATCATCATATTAGAAGTCCACTGCTGGACATAGGCCTCAAGGATTTCCAATACGACCGGTTGGAAGCGGCCTGCATCCAGCGTCTTCCTGCTACCTTAGTCAGCTCATCCGAAAAAAAATGCATATTGGTACCTTATTAGTACCTATTAATAAGTAGGTTCGGTATATGAATAACATGCCAATAAAAAAATATGTATGTATCTTGTTTGGGTCAAATCTTGCAACTCTAAAAATTTTGTATTTGTGTAGGTCGGATGACAATGCAATTTTAAAATATTATGGTACCATAGAGCTGATCAAATGATGAACTCTCAGAAGGTGGCTACCAATGTAGTTGGGTTAATATCCTACGACGTGTTCGGGCTCATTTTATTTCATTGTTTTGGGTAGCACTTTACTGTATGGATCGCTCATACATAATAAAAGCTTGTCATTAAAATTATATTTTGGATAAAACTTATTCAAGCTTGCTTCCAACAATATATAAGGTCCATTTAAATTAAAGCACAAATATTTTAAGGGCTGGCTCTCATAGGTCAAAGAAATGCTTTAGTAACAAATTTTAAGAAATCGACACGCCTGTCTTTTTTTTTTCTTACAAAATAATTTGTTACTTTATTCAAATCGATAAATCTGCTGTTTCGATTGTCGAGGTTAGTGATCTGGAATTCATAGTAGATAATAGTAAACAGTTGTTGGCCAAGAAAGTGTTTATATTTTGTACACAGGTTGCTTTTTTCATCTGCTTTTGTTAAATGTTTAGGTCCAGATATCTCGAAAAAAAATTAGCGTAATGATTTTTTTATTTTGCTCCTAAAGCATTTTTCTAGCTGATGGATGTCAGTCTTTAAAATATTAACTCGTAATTTAAATTGACATTATATAAACTTGATACACGTACGTGCAATATACTACTGTGTCTATTTTCCTGGTTTATTTACAATTTATCGGAAGTAGGTATATAATACTGAAAATCGAAGAGGAAAGACACATGGTCGTGTATCCTGAACGGGGAATTCTTGTTTATATTTATTTGAATATATTAATCAGGATCTCGGAAATGCTTCCAACAATTTCAATGAAAATGTATGTGTAGGGGCATGTTGGAGTGACAAATGAGTAGCACCCAGGTACTAATCATATAAATGTTGTAGATATTAAGTAGGCTAGTCAGCTAGGCAGAAACAATACGGCAAATGTTAAAATAAACAATTTCATTACTTATTTATTATATATGATGATACTTATATCACCTTGGACAACAAAATCACGATAACTACGGATTTCAGACGAAAGAACACATTATCAACAACGTATTCGTTATTTATTTCGTGAATAATCGCAGTTGAACGCGAAAGCGGCGAAAGTCGACGACATGGCCATCGGGACCGGTTCAACTCTTTGTAATTTGTTTGTAGTGCCTTATTGACAATGTGTAGGACGATCAGAAAGTTGGCTGTGCGATACCACAATCAGCGGCGCCGAAATTCTTGAGCTTACATAAACTGCAACTATTAATATGCATCCACATATATACGTGATTCAAAACAAAGTGAAACTTTAAAATGATCGACAGGCTGAGTAGACTTTGATTGATAACAAGCTACAACTCCAAACATAATATATCCATTTATTCTACAAAGCAGCAGCAGTTATTATCATCCGCTGTCGAGTAAATATTCATAAGACACGCATTTAAACCGTTTAAACATGCGATAAGCCCACTCGTTTACAATTTACAGACTCTATTATCCTGTCCAACCCATTGCGAAGACACTCAAATCATCACCCTACAGTAAGTGCTTAGTTTGTGCTTACACCCCTCAGCTTAAGTGTTTATTTTTCAAAATAACAAGGAGCAGTTATTCGTCGTGTCAACCATATGTGTTAGTCAGAGGCTATTTATAGCCATCATCCAACACAACTTGCGTTCGAAAACATGAGTTACATACATATAGGTACTTCGTTTTAAAGAACGATGGTGAGACCAGTTCGAAATAAGTAAAGGCTGGTTTAGTCACGTAATTAAAATGTTGGTTTTTGATCCAAATATTCTAAAGTTGAACGACACCACAAAGTTAGCGCAGCGCGATAATTGTATGTATTAGCATAATATATCGCATGCTGCCAAACGAACCGTAAACAAACGGTTATTTTTTCTAAGCCAAGAATGAAATTAGCTAGCAATCTCGTGGTTATCTAAGTGAATTTCATTAACCACCCGATTTTTATAATAGAATAGAATAGAAATATGTTTTATTATTAGGCGTGATAATGTCTTATAAATCGATGAACACCGGCTGCACGCACGAAAAAATGTCACGTCCCGCGTGTTAAGCGAGACCGCGGAACCATCAATAATGAGGAACGTTCGGCTTGTGATGTGTCGCATCTGTCTCTCTTCCAGCTTTATCACTTAAAATTATCGTCCGTAAACCGACTTTACAACCAATTTTTTTTTTAATAAATCCTTAATCTAGCTATAAAATACGTGAAGTCAAAACTGCTTTGCATTACTGAGTCATCGTGACTGTGACGTGTCGGTGTAACTCCCCCGAAACAAAGTCACCCCTTCCTACCCTCCCCTCGAAAATAGCAGCATCACCTCTTTTTGACAATAAAATAGTAATATTTGTTTCAATTTACATTTCGATACTTTACCGACGTAACTGGGACGAGTCACAAAATTTACGTTCTATGGTTTTTGTACTACTTTATTTTCTTTGCAGTTTTTATTAATAGGTAAGTAGAACATACGTAATAAATAAGTATTTATTACGCGTTTTTTATTTTATTTTACTTTTTAATAACTTATCTTTCATATTTCATCTCAGTACCAACTTACATAAATATAACTAATTTATGTAGATATTTAAATAGATATCAAAAATATAAGTTTGATATGGACATGGACATTGTGAGCTATGGTAACTACAGGTAAAATAATAAAAAAAAAAAGTTAACTTTATATTTACAAACAGAAGTTAAGTCCATTACGATAAAGAGTACCTAGACAGTTAAAATACGCATTAACAACTTTT
Source organism: Elegia similella (assembly GCA_947532085.1). Lineage (NCBI taxonomy): Eukaryota > Metazoa > Arthropoda > Insecta > Lepidoptera > Pyralidae > Elegia > Elegia similella. Next base: position 1,431,588 of record OX383936.1, read on the forward strand.
AAAATAGGTATTTATCACCGGAAACTTAATTATCGCAAACGCCACTAATCTCTCAGAACTGCAGTTGGCGACATTAACATGGAAAGAATGCATCGGCAATGCACTAGCGGATGTGCCGTGCATACAGACAGACAGTCCGAAACAATCAGAATCAAATAAGAATGCATTATCCACGCACTCAACACGCCGGCAAAAAAAAATCGCGAGATATGAAGTCACTTAATCGCCTAACCGCTCCCATCATACCGGACAAAAGTTCCGTTAAAACTCCGGCGTGCGACGTAATATCCAATATTCGAATCACAAGGAAGTAAATCCACAATTCCACCCTCTATACAAGTATTTGTGCACATTAGATCGGCCGGTTCCCGAGGGTGTGACTGGACGAAGTTTTACCCCACTTAACATTTTCCAACACACATGTTTCCACTTTGTTTAATTTGTTTTTAATTTTTTCCTTATTAAAACTTGGGAAATTAATTGACTTACCTAGTAGTTGTGGTGAAAAGGGGAGGGTATCACGTGCACTGCGGATCACCGTCAATACGCGACTGAGGCGGAGTGCGGAGCGCCGGTTGTCGGTCGACACGACAGCAGGCGGCTCGCGATCGGGGGTGGACGCACGGAGCAATCAGAGGATAGAGATAAGGCTGTATGCAGCGCACCTGCAATGTCTCTCTTCTTAGTCGGTCTCACTCTTTCCAGAGCAGTCGTGGTCATCATTATGAATCACGATAAGTGATGATCTTGGTAATACGGCGCTATTCGTCGCGGAGTGCAGCTTTCGCAGTCCGCGACGAATCGCGACGAAAGCCGCAGAACAAAAAAGTCCGTGCCTATTAGAATTCTCTTTAGTACCTATATGACCACGGCTCTCCTACAAAATTATACATACCGCATGATTTTGGACCTGAGAGTGAATTATACTGAAATCCTGGAATCTGAATCCCTAATGAAGTATAGAATTGCCTTGCCCTGGCCAGTCTGGAAGTTTTTAAACAGACTGCGGGCTGGTGTTGGTAGATGCTACGAATATAGAATCAGGTGAGGTTTATCCAACAACTTCGTGAGTACAATCTATGGGTGACCTCTTGGTGTGCTCAGAGAGACCTACTTCTTGCTCTCAACAAGATCTGAATGACGCAAACGAACGGACAGTTACGGTAGCAATGCACTGGTCGAAATATTTTTTATGTGAACGCAAAGCCATTTTACGACTCGATAAAACAAGAAGAGTATAGAATTGCAAGAAAAAAAGGGGAAAATCGAAAAAAAAATGTAGGCTTCCCATATAAAGTCGTCGATATCAGCTGAGCGAATTTCTATGAAAGGTAATTAGTAATTTGTTTTTCACTTTTTTTCTTGCAATTCTGTATTCCATTAAAAAAAATTATTCCAGAATTTCAGTATAGTTCAGAGGTTCAATCCTTTTGAATAATTAATGAAATATATTCCTCTTGTAGTAATATCCTATTCCTCTTGTAGTAGTATCCTGTTGTAATACAATCAGTGTATCGATTGCTGAAAACTGCATTAAAATCCCATAAGTAGCTTAAAAGATCTAAGCGAACTTTATTGTATACTATTACCTACTATGTACTGTAAACATCTTTCATTAAATAAAAAGTAATGATTGACTGCCTTTCGGATATACCCAATGGTATGAAATACTAGTACTAATTCTATGTCAATGGTCTTACAATAAAGGATGCCTAAGATCGTACTAAGTGGCCAAAAAAAAGCCAGAAAGTGTACCCCAGGCGACGAAGGTAGGACGATAGGAGCGATAGAGACGGTATTTTATGTCGGAATATAGTGATGTGAATGTGTCTGATGCGATACGCAACATAAGTATACTTATATTTGTAGGTATACTTTTTTACTCAGGTGAGATGGGAGACAAATGCCTAATCCAACATTTAGTAAAAATATTTTTTTTTGCTAATTATTATTATGTTTCTCCTTTGCCCAGCAGTGGGAAACAAAAGCAGTCCAAAAAATTGTTTGTCAATAAATTTATCGAAAATCGGAATGCCCGCGCATATCGGGACACCTGGCAACACCTAGTTGGGAATATCTAGACGAGCTTTCTTTTCCGATTCTTTCTGTTCTGCAACGCAGTGTGTCGTTGTACGCGCTCTGCGGAATAATAATATCGACTAGCATCAGCCCGTGGGTTCGCTCGCGTGTTCCCGGCCGTAAAAAGATTATCCTGGGATGGATAGATCTCGTTGCGGAAAATGGATGCTTGTTACGCATAATAGTTATGTATGATATACCTGCATACTTACATACTGTTAGGATAGGTACTTTTTGTCAAGTTAGCTTTGTCGTGTATCTACCTATTTGTCGTAGGTATATCCTCGTAGGGGGGCCTATTGTATTTTTTATTACAATATACAAAAGTTAATCAGTCGTATCCTAGCTAGTTAGACAGTGCTGGTCTAGTTTTTTTTTTTTTTATGTAAAGTTAATTTAAATTAAGCGTAAATATAAAGGGATGGCACTGAAAAATGCTCTAGACGCAAATAAAAAAAAAAAATCGACACGCAAGTTTTTGAGATATCTGGTACTGAACATTTAGAAAAACCGGCCAAGTGCAAATCGGACTCGCGCACGAAGGGTTCCGTATTATCTATAAAAACAGCAATAGATCATATCTTTTGTATGGAAGCTCCCCTAAATATTTGTTTTATTTTAATTTAGTTACCTATTTATTTTTAAAGTGAATACATAACTAAATATTCTGTGAATATTTCTAGCGTCTACCTGTTGCCGTTATCAATATCGAGCAAAACGAGTAAAATAGTCACGTTTGTTGTATGGAAGCCCCCTTTAATATTGATTTTATTCTGTTTTTTAGTATTCGTTATTATAGCGGCAACATAAATACATCTGTAAAAAATGTCAACTCCCTATCCCTAGCTATTACGGTTCATGAGATACAGCCTGGTGACAGACGGACAGACAGACAGACGGACAGTGAAGCCATATTAATAGGGTTCCATTTTTACCCTTTGGGTACGGAACCCTAAAAACAGACGATAAAAGCATCCTGTGTACAAAAACACTTTATTCGCGAACAACTCTTTGATGTAATCTACTCTCTGGTCTGGATACAAACAAAAGTCACTGACGTCGATAATAAAAATATATAATTTATCGATTTTAATAAAAAAAAAAATGCGTATGAAAATACAAAAAAATTGAGTCGAATTTTTTTTAATTTTCTTTGACCCTAAGAGCCCCAGACCTTAGAATGTTGCGAATTTAAATTGATTTGTACCTATATTAAGGTCACGTTTTCTTAATGCACCTGAGAAGATACAATACAAACATAGCTCCGTTATATATAATGTATAACTTAAGTAGCGCTGCGCTGTTTGCACAGCGGTGATTCATGCAGCCTATCCTCCGAGTATATGAATTCTTTTGTTCTCTGACGTAACTTAATTGACACATCCATTATTAAGCCTTATTTTCAAATTCTGTAAGTAAACAATCGTTTTCCAAGAATGGCGGTCACGCCGAAATATTTGTTTAGTCGTAAATTAATGCGGTGTTGTAGGTCAATACGAACTCTCATGTTGAAATCCCTTCAGCATTATTTACCACACGCCGTAACATCCACCAGCCATCACTTCACAGGTAATTGAGCAGTGGGAAGCCCGTCTAGGTATCACCTTTTTTTGTCTAGCTGGTTGGTAACTAGTGCTAGACGTTAAAAACAAGTGAAAAACGAGAAAACATGACCTCCATATTGCCTTTATGTAAATATAAGACCAGACGTCATAAACAGTAAGTACCTACCTACATCGAGAAGAATACATAGGTAGGTACTTACAATGTCTGTCATAATTTATATACCTACTAGCAGTGCCCGCGACTTCATGACAGGAAAAAAAAATAAGTGGCCTATCCTGTGTCTTTTACGCCTAAATGTATATATATATATATATATATATATATATATATATATATTATGAAACTTAGTAAACTTAGTAAATATATATACTAAGTAAGTTTCATAAAATTCTGTCAATTCGTTTAATCTTTATGTTTAATTTCTATAACATACATACAGAAAAAAATCGTCAGTTTAGTTGCAATATCATGAATAGAGCATCCATTGTAAATCGAAAGTAGGTTTAACCTCAGATAGAACAATAGAGTTTAACCCTAGACCAATACAGATTTTTTATGTCACCGTATTCAACGTCACATGAAGGAGAGTTAAATAACACCCATATTTGCACTTTTCCATTATTAATTGGGAAATTAAAGCCACAGTTTTTAGGGTTCCGTACCCAAAGGGTAAAAACGGGACCCTATTAATATGGCTCCGAAGTCCGTCTATCACCAGGATGTATCTCATGAACCGTGATAGCTAGAGTTGAAATTAATTCACAAATTATGTATTTCTGTTGCCGCTATATCTAACAACAAATACTAAAAACAGAATAAAATAAATATTTAAGGGGGCTCCCAACAAACTTTTTTTTTGCTCGTTCTTGATAACGGCAATAGGTAGACGCCAGAAATATCCACAGAATATTTAGTTATATATTCACTTTAAAAAGAAATAATTGAATTAAAATAAAACAAATATTTAAAGAGGGCTCCCATACAACAGACATGTTTTTTTTGCCGTTTTTATAGATAATGGTACGGAACCCGTCTTGCGCGAGACCGACTCGCACTTGGCCGGTTTTTTTTACCACGGTAACCAGCCTTTGATTTCATAATCAAGCCAGCCGAAAATCAGTATGCTTTTATTTTTAGTTTTTTCGTGTGTGTGTGTGTGTAAGTGGCCAACATTGGCGTCAGATTTTTCAAACTGCCTAAAGGCATTTGACATAGTTTCATGACTGCCAACAATGATGATAGCCGGGACCAACGGCTTAACGTGCCTTCCGAAGCACGGAGGAGCTCGAGATATTTTTGACTTAGTAATTCAGAGGACAATACCTAACTATAGATTTTTATAGGAGACAAATGCTATTGAATAGAAGACAATTAATTTGCTTAGGTATTAATTTTGTGTCCATCCATTGTGACACAGATTTGGCGGACACAAACAACAAAGTAAGTGCTATATTGGGCCGTGTTATTTACTTAACCCCCCTTCATATGGCGTTGAATGCGGTGACTACGAAGTATGTTTTATCGCTCACTACTAACAAAAATGACACCTAGTAATTCCATTGTGGACAGCCAGTCATCGACTTCGTATCTCAAGATTATCTAAATCCTTTAAGCCGCCTTTGTTTGGGGACCTGAAAGAATTTCTAATCCATATATTCAAACCAACTTACCATCGCTAGTACCTAAATAAATACCTACTTTAGATGTAAGGCGATTATCAAACCTAAACTTTCGTATTATCGACGATCCCCCACACTCACAGACGATTTATTAGTCTCCGGAGAAACGTTGGCTCTCTTTGTGTATTTTACCGTCTATACTATGGGGTGTTCTGAAGAACTTTTTGAATTGGTTTCACGTGGTTGCCACCGTCACCTTTCTACCACCGCACATCCAGCCACAATAGTAAGTCCATTCCCGCGTCCTTGACACTTGGGTCTCCAAAAATGTCAACAAGATCGCAAGTACCTAGCATAAAATTATCTCGAGCTTCTCCGTGCTTCGGAATGCACTTGAAAGTCGTTAGTCCTGGATGTCATCATCGCAACCTTTGCAGCTTGAAAAATCCGACACCAGTGTTGGCCACTTACGAAACACAACAATATTTGACCATGATCATACCGTAGGTACCTACATATGTAGGTACATACTTCGATTTTCACTTTTCAGTCAAAGTCAAAGTCAAAGATTTTTATTCAAAATTGGATACATGTATCTCTTTTTGAACGTCATATTTTTATTTCTTATATATTTTTTTATATATGCAAAATTGAAATACTACTAGCGTTTCGGAACGACCACTGGTGAGAAGAATACGCCGAAAGAAACTCAATCCAGCCTTGGTCCCTACGTGCCTGAAGGGCTCTGAATACATTGTTAACATTAAATACAATTTTTCATACTATAGATTAATTTTAACATTTAATAATTGTTAACATTAAATAAATTTCCACGCATTTTTATCAGTAATATAATCATCAATGCAGTAATAAGCCTTTTTTATTAACTGGTTTTTTACAATCGTTTTGAACTTAAGTAAAGGCAGACCTAATATTTCTGCAGGAATTTTATTATAGAAGCGTACTCCTAAACCCAAAAATGAATTCATAGTTTTTTGTAATTTATAAACTACTGAGGACGCGGATGGTTCGGACAACCTGACCATGACCGTACATTCAATCGGTCCAAAATGTTTGTTCACGGATACATACTCGAATCATTATGATCTCTCTCTCTCATCTAAACACTTTCCAGGATGTATAAAAAAAAAAAATGCTATGCTCATGTTTACATATAATGCTATGCTTACATCACCCCTAGTAACACACTCGGGGTGATGTAAGAATTCCAATTCAGGCATTCAGGAGTTATGGCTGAATAAAAAGAACTCACATACATACATGAACTCTAAAAACTTTACACAGTTTCCTCTCTAACTCAGTGGTAGAGAGGCCGCAAGCGGTAGATTCAATATGGTAATTTTGATCGTCAATTTGAAAGCTGCTAAGCTTTTATAGGCATTTGTTCGGTATAGGAGATTCTGGGATTGGGCGTGGCCTACCTCCAATCCCAGAATATCCAAAATTTTGCTTATTCGGTTCATTTGTATTTCCAAATGTACTATATAATGACTGGACTAACGTGTGGGTTAAATAGACAGCCCAAACGTTAGATCAAAAGAAAGAAAGAAAATTATTTAAATAGCATTGCGTATACTGCTAAAAACTGCATTGGTACAGTTATGTACTTTTATTTTTTCAGCACCGCTTGCGCCGGGCCCGAATTAGACAGATGACGCTCGGGTGCCCCGGAATGCGAATTTTAATTTTGGTTCGTCTGCGCGCACTGCAAGTTCAATCCAAATGATTTTGCGAAATCCATACATAGTATCACGTCTTTTTCCCTTGCGGGGTAGACGAGAGCCTAGGTCTATAACTTGAAGGCTACGTTTAGCAGGTTAGTGGGCGTTAGGTGGAAAACGGAATCAAAATAGTGATGGGTTTTTGCCGCATCGCCTATTAACATGACTCCTCAGATTTTACCAATTCCCTCGATCGGCTTTTACGATTTTTTCTATTCTTCCAGACCAGCATGGGTGATTTGCTAAATAAATCTCATTTTACCACCAGTATTAGTCCTCCAGACGGCCTTCATGGTGCAGTGGTTAATACGTTTGTCTTTGTGCGGCCACTGGGTTCGATTCTCAGCGCGAGAAAATACTTATACTTTATTTTCATAGGTATTTGTCCGTAGTTCTGGAAATACACTCAAGGAGGGTCAGCGCATCAGACAGGCAGCCGGCAGTAAACTTTCGCCAAATCATATCACAGCATGAATGTTACATGTTCAATGCACTATATATATGTTCACCAATGAAGTGCTCATGTATGTGCCCATCCATATACATTCATCTTACATACACCCTATCCTATACTTTGCTGTTTATTTAAATTTGTGCAAAAAAGAATAAATAAATAAATAAACCCGTCAAGACCCTGTTTAGTACATAGTTTTCTTGGGACCCGGAGGACATTATATAATGTCATGCAGTTTTTGAGATGTATACTTACATTCAATTAGTTATGAATTATGATGCAGTCCCTAAATCCCCGGAATCTATTGATAGGTGTGTATATTATAAGAAGCGGCTTCCATAATTTAGCCAAAATTAACAAAAGTGTCTATCTCATTCGGGAATGAGGATTCTGATAAAAAAAAGCGCCTGCAGATTTTTCAAATCTGCGGATGCAAATTTACGAAGCCTTACATCCGCGGATTCAGATGCGGATCTAAAAAAATACCTTTATCAGGTCTATATCGAATTTTTCGAATAGCCTATATTTTCATATGCCACTTGCCCGTAATGAAGTTAGCGTCATGCACCAACACCCGCGATTGAAGTCCTCCGAAAAACACAGAACATCCGTATCATTCTGAACCCAAAGTGTTACATATTCCGGTTCCGAAAATCCTTGTTCCTTTAAACAGATCTGGTTCTTAATACCCTGGTGGGTACGGAAATTAAACAGTAATTACTAGGAAACAGTGATAAACAAACCCAATTTTCGGACCATGTTAATGATCGAAATTACTAAATTACAGTTTAGTAACTTACAAAGATGCATCCGCTTCCGCATCTGCGGATTGAAAAATTCGGCATCCGCAAGAACCCTGCTCCAGAGTTCCATACATCCAGATCCTTTGAGATAGTTATGGTGGAATATATTCACATAGTTTCATACATATCTACTTACTTATACATACATGAATTCTAAAAAGGCACTTGGGCTGTCGTGATATACTTTATATTTTTTATTAATACCCAAGGCAATAAATTAAAATTAATCTGAGCTATTACAGCTTCTAGAGTATAGATACGAAAGGGTAGGGGTAATTACTATGCTAGGTTGAAAATGAAAAATACATATTTATGATAAATTTTTATTGATTAATTATTTTATTTTATCACAGAATTTGTTTTCTACTACTTTTTACATAATTTTAGTGCATATTACCTATAATAATTAAATGCAACGAGTCCCCATTGCTATGCCATTTAATATGTTATAAAAGTAGAACTCAATTGACAAACAAATTATGCAACCGCAAAAGTATATGCTTATTTACATTTAGAGAAACAATAACTAATTAATTTAGTCACTTTTTCATATTTTACTGAAAAGGACCGCTATATATAACAACCAGCACGAAGGCTACAGGGAGACGCTATTTCGCTGACCTCCGAATTGTATATTTACATACCATGAGGACATTTTCCTTTTCTGAGAAGGTATAATTGTTTAAACTTCTCAATTTTCACATCATATATACAAAAGAAAAAAAACAAACACCTAAAAAATAATGCATACATATCTAACTCTTCTACACGTAATATTGTGTCAGTCAATTATTTACGCTGCTATACCCCTAATTGCTTTAAGAATCAAATTGTTTCCTTGAAACTTGCAAAAAAAAATTATATAAAGCACTTTAGTAAACATAGTGAAGCTTAAAAGTAAAATCGGGGAATAAGTGCTCAAGTAGTTAACGGAGGTGAACACTGTTCAGTGCTTTCGCAGCGGAGGTTAGAGCAGCTATATTGGCACAATTCAAATGTCAATTGAACGAAAGAAAAAGAACAGAATTTATTACAGAACAATCCCTTTTAAATTACCCTACTCACTGGGAAGATATATCTCTGATAATATGTGATACCTATATAATAAAACTAACTTATTATAAGCCCTTGTCAAACATTAATTCTATAATATATTTTTTCTTTAACTATTTTTAGAAACATAAAGGTGGGCGGGTACTTCAAATCGAATTATTGATCAGCCTCTCCCTTACTATAACAAATTAAAAACAATAGTATTAAATTGCTTGATATACAAGTGTATTTTTTCTCTACAATATTAACTACCGTGTATCTCTGACATAACAAATAATAAGAGATCTACAATATCGTTGATAACTTTACACAATGTAAAAACTTCCTCCTTATTAAAAAAATAATATGTATTATCTTTACATGTTGAAGGTTCTCGAGTTTCTAGTTTAATTCAAGAATTATCAATAAATATTAATAAAACTACGCACAAGCTATTTGAAACAAATTATGATGCTTGGTTCGTTATGAGGAAAGCTATATTTTTATCTTTCTTTTTTTCTTTACTTTTATTAATAACGTAACTCCTACTCTATATATCTATCCTATCTAGACTAAATTGAATATATTAAATCTTTTTTAAATATTTAACATTATGAGAATACCAGAATTTTTTGATTAGCAGTGCTGCCCCCATTTAAAATCAATGATTTGAAGAAAAACGATAACATTATTTTAAATTTCGTATTGTCTGGATAAGAAAGAATTTTCACATTCTTAGTTAAAACAGTAGTTCATAAATTAGTTTGACGGGTTATCCAGGGCTTTCCAAATATTTAATATAAGATCTCTGTTTTTCTTCAAATAATTTATTGCCAATGAGGGCAGAACTGGACCTTAAAAAAATTTAGGTATCGCTTTAAGAACTTTTAACACAATTAAATAAAGGGATGGTTCGAAAATCTTTAATAAAAATTGGTGGCATATCAACAGGAAAACGTTACAAATATTTAAACATTAATAATTACCCTTATTTGGGATATTTTAAGCAATGCAGAATATATTTTTAATATTGAAAATAATTTTTCTTGTGTTTTGCGGTGGGAATATTAGGTTCAAAGTTTAAGTTTTATATAAATTAAATTGAGAAACACTATAGGATATTTACAGTTATTATTTATATATAATTGTGTAGTTTTAATTTATTTAAATGTTTTGAAAATTTAACCACTTATTTGCATTTACAGTTTAAAAAGGAAAAGTTTTATGAAAATACTAACTGATGTTATGAAAAATGTTATAAGAAAAACGACACTTTGAGCTTTTAACATACACATGAAAAAATGTTTTTATGGGATAATAAAATGTTGCAACAAACTCATTTCCATGGGTACTTTAACATATTTTGGCACTATACATACAAAAAATTTGATGTAGAAAATCAAAAGTACGAATTTTTATTTACTTTTTGTCGAAAGCTAAAAGAAATTGTGGATATAGCCGAATATTAATGTCCAGAAAAATATTTTATGACACTAGAATAAACCAAACAACGATTTCATAATAATCATGATAAAGAACTGTGCCCACAGCACAGTTTGGTGCTAGGCAACAACAATGAAAACACGTTTACTACAATTTGAAAATAGTTGCAGCCAAGCGAAGTGATTTAAATTCACAAAATTGCATAAAATTTTTATCTACCCTAGGCCACAACAATTTTCAAATACGGGATGAAAAAATCCAAGTATAATTTGGATTAGTTTATCTGTTTCTAGCAATACAACGATCATACAGAAAAAAAACACGAAAAATATACAATCATACGCATAAACATAAGTAATCTTACAACAGTAAATATGATTATGAATATGATGGAACATTATTCGTATTTCTCATATAATGATATCTGAGAGATCGTTCAAGATGGGATAGTTAACATAGGAACTTCAGTCTTTTCAGCAAATGGTAAACAATAATTTATTCCTAACTTCAACTGCCTCACATTTATTGTATGCTGCTAAGATGAGCGAAACTAACTCCACCAGTAATTTTATTATTTTATTCCTAAATCAGATCAAATTAAAAAATCTTATTTTGAACTTCGGTAAATTACTTGTAGTATGATTAGTATTACATTATTTTGCATTTGATAAATTATGAAATTTTTGATTACAGTCACAGTCATCAACAATTCAAAAATTGTAGAATAATTTAAAATACGGAAATACCAATAAAGTAATACCAAAAATACTTTTTTTACTTTCGAAGTATAAATGTAGAATTTCTTATTTTGATCTAATTTAGGAGTAAAAAATATAATGAAGGGTGGCGTCAGTTCGCTCATCCAAGCCCCATAAAAAGATCTAACTTGGCCTCGTTATTGTGCTATCGAGGATTGTAGTATCACTATCCTTTATACACGCCATCCACACGCCTAGCGCGTTAAGAAAACGCGTATTGTAACACACTAGGCGCATATGAAACAGCCGTTGCTCGCGCGCGAGACCCTTAGCAGTGGATCAGATAGTATAAAGATAAAAGTATTATGAAATACTTTTTATTAACCAACTGCCAAGAAGGGTTGAGATTGGCGTGTATCTTGTATGTTTGACAATTTCTTTAGTACCTCGTATCTTTTAATGGCTGGAAGAATTTCAATAGTTAAAGATCTTGAAATGCGTTTAATAAAACGTAAAAGGGCAGTTTTTATTTTTTATTTTTTAACTATTATACTTCCATTCCATACTAATATTAACTGTCTGTCTGTCCGTCACTTTTCACGCTTCCACCATTGATCCAATTTGCATGAAATTTGGTATGGAGGTAGTTTGATGCCCGAGGGGAAGGATATAGAGTACCTTTCATTCTGGGATATTATACTAATCCCGAGGGATCAACACACACGGGCGGAGCCGCGGGTAAAAGCTAGTTTTAATAAATTATTGTTTACGCAATTTGTTGACAGTAGCGTTGTCATGATCAAGTTACATGACGACGGCCCTCAAAACATTACTGACTTTGCAGTTGCAGACCGGACACCGCTTAGACTTGGTCCAGACCTTCACCGCGCATTTATAGCAGCAGCAAATGTGCGCTATTTTCCCGTGCGTGAACACGCCCGACTTGGGTTCGACGCAGCAAATTATGCAAAGATTATTGTTGTCAGTATCTTTCGATTTAACTGACGGGGGCTCGCTCATAGTTTTTATCAGGGGCTGGACTACAATATCGCTAGTTTTACTACGTTTCGATTCCGGCTCAGAGTCGTATGAGACTGAGTCGACGGAGGCGCGGCGTTTGCGAGTGCCCTGGAATTCGTTCGGGTCTACCGAGGACCCTTCGCCGTAATCCGTCTTCTGACTGTTATGCGATTCGAACCCGGAGTCCTGCGAGAGGGTACGCGATAGTTCGTCTGAGTCTTTAGTCTTTTTTCGCTTCTGCTTTCGCTTCGGTCGGGGCGGGAACAAATTTTTACGTACCTAAAATGAATATACATATTTAAATTTTCATATAAATCACAGTTGTTGTAAGTCCTTTGTAGTTAGGCGATTTGATCAAATGAGTTATTTCAACTAATGTCACAAAACAGAAAATTTCAAGGAGAAAATATTAACCAAGCTGTTATGTTTATTTTTATCTAGACACATAATTTCAATCATACCCGTTGTTGACAAACCTCTCTTACTTCATCTTTATTCATCGCCTGTTAAGAAACTTTCGACTTTCTTTTCAGAGAACTGCTATATAATATTCAGTCCCAATCATTCTCAATAAGTACATTTTATATGAAATACCCAATCTCTTCCATACTTTGACCATATCCAAACCATATTACACTTCAATTATTTCCACTACTTCCTTTTTTATGATCAAAAATACTCTTCATTTCTTCTATATACTTGAAAATGAACTTTTTAAAACAGATGTTCCTTCTGTGACATTATTTAAAACTCTTTACAATCATTAATTTAGAATAAAAAATATTTAAAGCTTTAAGTACATTTCATAATAAGTATTTTTTTACACTGTTCGTGGCAAGGTCCTGATTAATCGATAAAAGCAAAAAACTATAAGCATGTGTCATTAACATTTGATTCTTTCAAATCAGTTAAACAACACTCATCAAGTGTACGGTTGTGTTTGGACCAAGTCAAGAACATACTGTAACAATTTATTATAAATAAACACATTTTACTAAATTAACATGACAATATAAATACCTACGAAATGAGATAAATAATAGACAACAGTTTATTTTATTTCTTTAACACTGAGAAAAACCAAATCGAACATTTAGCATTCGAATTTTTAATGAAAATAATTATATAAATTTGTATAGCAATAAATACGAAATACATATTTAGATAAAAAAAAACAATAACAAAATGATACCATTATGTAAGTAATTTAAATTATGTAAATATAGAAATATTTTTATTATTCACATCATTTGTATTTTTTAGAATTAAAGACTTTAAGACATGAACGTACATTACGTTTAAAAATCACATAATTCCTGAAAATAATTAAATTATGTATAGATTAAGATTTCATACTCCCAGCTTCAAGACATCTTTATATTGCTTTTCAGCGATGATTATTATTTTATCCACATTGATTTTTTCTATATTTATATTATATATATTTATCAATTCTTTATCTGTCTTTTAATTCTTTGTATAATTTAGTATATTGCCCTATTTGTTTTTGTATTATTTCTCTGTAATATTTTAAATCATTGATTAAATCTGATTAATCTTTACTTTTTGCATGGAGAGAGAATGTGCTTTCCATAGGCGGATTTTTTGGAAGCCAAAGTAAATGTAGCAAAATTTATAATTATATCTCATGACTTTTTACATTAACTTTGTTTTGTTGCATTTTCCTTTTTTTAATTTATGTGTCAAAAATAATTTAGGATTGTACAGCTGAATACGGTACATAATAAATCCTTCATGTTATTTGTCATTCCTTGATTTCCTTATTTAGCAAAAAGGGGCGGGACAGAACTTTACTAAAAGCGCATCGAACCCGCCAAATCTTTTATGGGTAGCTACCCCTTTGCTTTTACTCACTCACATTTGGCTCACCAAAATATGTCTGTATCCTCCAATATCTTCCGACGTGAATGGCCTGCAGTCTTCCAATCATTTCCCAGCCAAATCGCAGTGGTACTAATCGCTTTAATTCCTTATTAAAATTGTCTGGTATATAACCTCTACAAATTCATTGTATCATTGGTTTCTTAGATTTATCTTTCAACAGATGTACAGTTTCTTTTTTTGTAGTTTGTTTCCAATTACATTTATTATCGTGTACATTTGTATAGTTTTCCAGTTTAACATCAGAAATATTAGTTGTGGGATTTATTATAATCGTCATCACAATCTTCTTTACCTATGTCAGGTACAAATAATTTGTATTTACTGTTAGGCAACTTACTAAGCTGTTTGCATTCCTAAAAACCGTCCAATTTTGTATAATATAAACCTAACCCAAACTACGCTGCACAATCTATGGATGATCGTTACCTATATTATGTACTTAGAATGCACTTCTGAAAAACACAATTTACCAAGAATTTCACTTCCCTAAATACAGTTTCAATCACTACACTGCACTAGTGTTTGCTGTTTGTTGAATCCAACGATTTTATTTGCCCTAGAAGATACCACAGTAAGGGAAGCCCACAGTTGGGCCAAACAGCACAAAAGAATCAGCTGCCTAGCATAGCAGCCCACTGGTAGATGACCTTGGACACCAAACTGTAAATGATAAAAAAATATATAGAATTATATGATACAAATTTATTGGAGTGCGACTAATATCTTTTTTATTCAATTTAGTTTGAATTTTTTTTTATTGAAATTAATAAAATAGCAGCTCACGAAAATTTGATTTAAATAGCAGAAGAAATCCGATATCATTATTTTGACAAAAATAAGCAAAGTAGTTGATTCTGAAATCTGAATAACGAGTTAAAGAAAATGAATAAAAGAAAAATAATTATTTTTAAAAGAACTATTTGTTTTTATATTCTTATTTGATAAAAAATTAACCTTCCCGCATCTTGACGAGTCTTGATGATAATGATTTTCCTTTCAGTTTAACCTCCTTTTTAATGACCGATGTTTTCCATCTTGGATGATAAAATCGGTCTTGATATGATTTTTTTTGTTCAATGACGATGATTGAATGCGAATAATTGATCTTCCCACATGATTCTTAATGTTCTTCTGACTATACTTGCGAGCTTCCCTCTTCCACGGGTTGAAGCAAACAAATTCTTCTCATTTATAATTCTTCATACATCTTCAAAACACATTATATGTATATACACATTGTCATTAGAAAATAAATACACCAATCACATTTATTTAAATTGGTTAAAAACTTCAATGAATATATTGCCAATGAAAAAACATACAAATGTGACACTCACAAAATGATTCAATCTAGCATGCACAAAATCCAAACATATTCCTTGATGTCCTGGTAGAGTAAACTTAACACTCTTCACAGTTGAATTCCTTTAAATTCTAGCCTGCGAATTACAAGTTTTTTGGTGGTCGATCGAATATTTGAACATTTAAAGCTCCAGCGCAAACGACAGAGACTTAATAATGGGTCCAGTCCGACGCACCCTTGAAAATATGAGATTTAAACGGATGCAACATTAATGACGCTTATCTTAGCTTGTTTTAACTTTTGCGGGCCGTGGACCGTAAATTCTGTAACACTACGAGCATTAAATCCATCTGCCGATTTGCGCCGATCCTCGTTATCACGAAGAAAAAGAGCCATCGACAACTCAAAGATGTAACACTGCTTCGGTGTGAAATAGAAAGCTAAAAACAATACCACAATACTTTGTCAATTTTTACTTGGACACCCTCGAAATAAAGTAACCCATGACTTTTATTTCTGTATTGTTTTAAGTTTCTTATGCCTCTTTTTTTTTTTCTTCATTATTGATATAGTAAAGTTGTCTCATTAAAATAACGTTATGCGTAAATGCGCTTAGAAACTAACACCTTTTCAATTTAGTCCACCAGGGTTGTTGCGAATATTCCGCATAGATTTCGACATCTGCATCCGCAATAATCAAAAGCGGATGTTCATGCGGAAACGAATGTAAAGTTACAAGAAAGTGTGCGAGGCCGGCAAATGGCGCGTGCCGTTGGCATTTGGCAATGGCACTAAAAAAATTGGTGACAAGATCCGACGCCTTTGTTGTGGTGCATCATTTGTTTCTTGAAAATAAATTTACGTGTTTGTTTACGCTGTGGATTACTTATCGTATACATAGATACTTTTAGTGTTATTAATAATTTCTTGATTTTTGTTGTAATTGTTCATGCATAAAATACATTTGAACTTCAACATCCGCATCCGCAGATGTGAGCTTAAAAAATCCGCATCCGCATTCACATCCGCGGATGTGAAAAAAACGTCATCCGCAACATCCCTGGTCCATTTTACCGCAATTCGGCGGCCCAAAACATTATCGTAATTTTCCAGTTCTGATTTGGCACACTATTTGTACTACTATTTAGCGTGATAATTAATTCCCGACAGTCCCTTAAAGGGGTGACTCAGTCCATCAAATTGAACAACTTTTCTTATGGGACCAACTCAAAAAATCGACGTTTTTATACAAAAGATCTCGGTCCGCCCGGCAATTCGTACAAAAAGGTCAAAAATTTGAATTCCCAGCATTGGTCCCATAGGAAAAGCTATTCATATAGATAGGTGTCTTTCCTACAAGGGAAAACCGGGTGTAAAATTTACATACTATATATCATGACGCATACACAAAATTCCACTCTATCCCTTTCATTCTATCTATCTTAGTTCGTTCCTGGAGGTAAAGTCAACCGGGCCGAGACGCTTCCAAGCCTAGGATCCACTACCCAGCTTTGACCAACTCTTCACAGTTTCCAACGTACCTTAAAACACTTGTCGCAGTACCGGTAGAAGCTATCCAGGTCCGTGGAGTGGCATTGGGCGCAGTGCTCGAAGCCCAGCAGATCCACCTCGCTGTCACTGTCATTGGCGTCCGTGTGCTCAGAGTCCGCGAATTCCACCTCGCCGCTGTCGCCCATCGTCACCGTGATCACCTTCGTCTTGATTATCTCTTCCTGGAATCATTGGAGAGACTACCGTTATTGCTATTCTTCTTGTCATCATCATTTCGAGTAGGTGTCACGGTCAATTGACCATGCACACCCTGGTGTCAGAGTTCTTCGGAACCGCCTCTCGGCCTCTAACGTGGTTCCTTTAACGACTACCAAGATGGCAGCCGGGACCACCGGCTTAACGTGCCTTCCGAAGCACGGAATCATCTTTATTATCAGACAATCAGGTGATTCAAGCCTGCAATGTCCTAACCAGATTGGAAACAACTAAACAAAGTATGCTTCCGGTGGGAATCGAACCCACGACCCCCGGGTCAACAGGCAAACGCCTTAACCACTGGACCACGGAGGCTGTCTTCTTGTGTCAGGGGTGTCATCTTTCACTGCCTGTCTGGTGGGTGCAGGTATGGCATTGGGTACGCCCGCTCGGCCGCCCGAGCTGCTACTTGCTTTTCCCCCTTTCATCTGAGTGAGTAGTATTCCAATACCAATCATTCCCTTCTCAAATCCAACAAATTCCTATCCTTCCCCAGCTTAAAAATGCTTCCGATGAGCAGCAGCACGGCAGCAGCGTCGATAGCGTAAGAAGCACGTAAGAAGCCAGAGATACTGGGCTCGCTAACCCAAGCGTGGTGAGTATGGCAATATGGAGGATATTGCCATACTCACCACGGAACGAAGACTCCTTGGGACAGGGTTTTGTCCACTTTTATGTGTGTGTGGACTTTTAACGGCTAGAATGATGATGAATGATGTCATCTCAATGTCGTCACAATGTTCCTCTGTATAATGTCAACAATATGCAAGTCAACAAGGTGCAAGGAGTTTCAGTCACTATCTTCAAGAATCATACCAAGTCAATCACACCACTTCTACAATTTTTTTTTACTAATTTTATGGTTTGTTTGTTGGTCCGCCTAAAGCAAAAATATCGCAGCTCGGTTGATAGTTGGTGTTAAAACCCAAAGATGACTTCCCTGCCTGCCTGAATGCTAGCCCTCAACATCCTTGCTGGCATTTGGCTAAATCTGGTTTGTTTATTTTTTGTTTTTCGTGTGTGTAAGTGGCCAACACTGGTGTCAGATTTTATCAAGCTACTTAAAGGCATCGTGACATAGCTTAACGACTGCCATCTATGATGACAGCCGGAACAATGGCTTAATATGCCTTCTGAAACACGGAAGAGCTCGAGAATTGTTTGTCCCTCTTGCGGTCCCAACCAACCCAACACAGTGGGGACTGCGCCCAGGGTTGACCTCCTCTGGTTATGAAGTCTGAAAATGTTGATTACCTCGCTGTCCCCCGAGGTGTCTGCGAACAGCTGCTCGTCCTCGGGGTCGCTGGCCGGCTCGTACTCCACTTCCTTGCTACTGTCCAGGCTCTCCGTGTCCGTGGTGTCTGCCACAAAATCTAAACAAACAGCACGTCACTTCAGTAACGGGAAATAAGCGCCAACCGCGTGCCATCCCAATATGCTTCCTCCGAAGTGATGCTTGCGGTATTATAGTAGATTTTTTTTTTTATTGTGTCACTTTTTTATTTGTTTATTAACTCGTCTCTTTTCTTTATTTTTGCTACCTCTTTTGTAATTCTTACTGTCTTTTTTGTTACTCTTTTTATGTATTTTTACTATTGTAATAGTCATTCTTTTATACTTTTTTTTTAAATATATTTTTAGCTTTTTTTTTAATCTTACCCAATTTTTTCAATTCATAATTTTCGCAATTTCTTAAACTTTTTTGTTTATTGGATCTTGACACAGCATTATGCATATTTTTTTTTATCCTTTTTTATAAGCCAATTCAACAAACATCTTAAATCAACATGCGTTTTACAAGACAGTCCATATTCATACAAACTCAACACACATGAGTTGATGTAGTAGAGTCCACAACACAAGACAGGGAATTACGTGCAATCCTTATTTAGACCATAGATTAGACATCAGATGAACACACATGATGAAAAACACAATAAAAAATGTTGTGTATTATCGTTTAATTAGAGAGGTAGTGTAGTGATGTAATGAAGTGAATTATTAATAAATTGTCAATGATGAAATGGCTTTCTGTTCAAGTATTGTAAAGTAAATCTTCACGCCATACATGTGCCAATTACATTAATACAAATTAAAAGCACTACCGCTTTGCAAATAGACATCAACTTCTTTACATTGCGATGTCCCAAACATTTGATAGGATTGAACTTGTAATATATTATGTTTATGGACCTTCCTCTAGTTAAACAATAACAACCAGTCAAAATAAATTATCACAAAAATGGTGCTAACAAGCTACTATCAAGAAACTGATTGACACAATAATATTTAAACTGACAATATACTCGTATATCTACTTAATTAACTAAAAATATTGTATTATTACTAGTTCAGTCATAAAAGTAAGTGGGCATCTAAAATTTACTAAAAATATTGTTTATACTAATTGGACTTGGCCCCTTTTACACATCTGTGACTTTTAAGGTTTAAAACAGTAGTTAGTATTTATTTCTATGAAAGTAATAAATAACGATTAAAAACCGGACTGAACCAGTCATAACTCGACATAGCGCAACGTTCAAAGGAAAATGTGTCATGAAACCGAGTCTAAAATGGAAGCATTATCAAATGAGTTTGAGGAAAAAGCGTTAGGCAAGATACTTGTGCTTTGCTGTAAACTAAGTGTAGCAAGTCTAAATATCTCCAGTGAAATGAGGTTTAGTTCTATGGTGTGATATTTCGCAGCCATGTTGGGGCTTTGCATGTTAACACCATACCTTCTGCCTTTTTATGTTGTGCTTTACATACCATACCACCCCACATCACAGGAATGCGGGGAGGTGTATACGCTTCGTGGTCATGTAAGACACAAGCTAAATTGACTAATTTAGTTGTATGATAATTAATACACAAATGCAAGTTTTTCTCACTGCACGGTTGAAATCTAGACTGTATAATAGAAAGGCTTAAAATACACCAAATGAATTAGAGCAATCACCAGCTCCATTTTAAATTTCCCTAACCAGTCATGGTCAGAGCGAATTAAAGACATACTTATGCCATCCATTTGATAAAAATATCAGTTCATTTATTACGTGGGGCGCACAATAAGTTTCCGGAATGAATATGAAAAAATACTATTAAAGGTACAAAATTAATTTATTGTTTTTCAAAATAATCTCCCTTGGCGTCTATGCACTTTTTCATTCGATGAAACCAGTTTTGAAAATTTTGTGCCACTCCTCTGTGGAGTGGTCTGAAACGTGTTTTTCATACTCCTCGACAGCCTCTTCTGGTGATGAAAATCGTTGACCGCGTAATTGGTTCTTAATTTTTGGGAACAGAAAAAAGTCACAAGGTGCCAGGTCGGGACTGTATGCAGGATGACTCATGAGTTCTACATTTTTCGCCTTCAAAAAGTCGTTTGTCTGTCTGGCCGTGTGAGAACTAGCATTGTCGTGGTGCAGGATGATACGGCGTTTACGGTTATTTTTAGGGAGTTCGTCAATAACTTCCGGCAAATAAATGGTCGTGTACCAGTCACTATTCACTGTACGACGATTCTCTAAAGCAACAGTAGCCACGTGTCCAGTTTTATTAAAAAAAGAAGCAATCATCCGCTTATATGCACTTTTCACGCGCGCCACTTTGGTTGGTTCCGGCTCATCTTGAAAGACCCATACGCTCGATTGCTGCTTTGTTTTGGGATCGTAGCAATAAATCCATGTTTCGTCACCCCTTTCGTCCCACACCAAATTTGACGCACCTTCGTTGAATCTGGTAAGTATGGCACTGCACCAAGTGACGCGGTCCGTTTTTTGAGCCTCGGTCAAGTTGTGTGGGATCCACCGCGAGCACAGCTTTCTCACACCCAAATGTTTGTGTAGGATTAATTGTATTTGACTCATGCCTATTTCTAAGGATGCGCGAATTTCATGGTAGGTCACATGCCTGTCTGTTGCAATCATACGGCGCACAGCATCGATGTTTTTGTTGGTCACAGCGGTGGACGGCCGACCATCGCGAGATTCAAAAAAAAAAAAAAGTCAAAGATTTTTATTCAAAATTGGATACATGTATCTCTTTTTGAACGTCATATTTTTATTTCTTATATATATATTTTTTTTTTTTTTTTTATATATGCAAAATTGAAATACTACTAGCGTTTCGGAACGACCACTGGTGAGAAGAATACGCCGAAAGAAACTCAATCCAGCCTTGGTCCCTACGTGCCTTTCGATTGCGATTCGTCACTGAGATTGATACGACCACGCTTGAATTCTGCAAACCAGCTATAAACAGTTGTCTTGCATGGTGCTTCATTGCCAAAAGCTGTTTCAAGCCGAGCGATGCTCTGTTGAGCTGTCAAATTACACTTAAAATCGTAGAAAATCATACTACGAAAATTTTCCCGAGTTAAATCCATGTTGATGCAGACACACAATTTTTTAAATGGCGCCACAAGGTAAAAACAAAAGACAGTCAAATGAAACAAACTGCATTCTACAGCCAAAGAGTTCTATTTTCAAATGTTGCAATAAATTTTTAAATATTGTTTATGTAAGTTCCGGAAACTTACAGTGCGCCCTATGTACCATCACCATTTAGAATTCACAGCAGAAAATCTTAATTTCCAGGAAGATTTCTTTAGGTCCTCAATTCCACTCAACCTTAGACTCGGCTCAACATCACACAGTTCATAAATAATTAACAATGACAAGTTCTAAAACTAGGATCTCTAAGTCATGCAAGCTCGGTGTTCGGCGTCCAATCCGCAACCGGAGGCCGGCTGTAGAGGGCCACCTTGGATGCTCTGACAGACATCTGATAACCGAACCATCACACGTCAATACATACATAAAAAACATATTAACGTCGGTCACCGGAGCATTTCATGCTAACGTATAATAAAAATCAAGGCATGCAAAATCAATTGAAGTGTGATATTGGGCAATATAGTCGAATTTAGATTATGCCCGCGAATTTTCCGTTGACTGACAAACAACCATTTCATTGAAATCTCTTCTTTAATATTTTGCTAAATTAACCAGCGTTTGCCCACGGCTTTTCTCTTATAATTGAGTGAAATATTTTCTTACTACCTTCTTCCCGTTACTTTTTCTGTGTAGTTCGAAGCCTACGCTACTTGCTCTACTGAATGTAACTTTACGATACTATAATAAATATCCAACATCCAGGCCATCTGAAAAAGACAGTTTTTCATCTTGACCTGTGCGGGGATCGAACCCGGGACCATGAAAACACTTACGATACCACTGAGCAACAGAGGTCGTCAAAGCTTTTGCCCATCTGACCCTTTCTATAGTATTTAATAGTAGTTTGTTCCGCTTCATTAACTTTAATAAATATTGATCAAAATGAAAAATAAATAAAATATTTAGCATTAGCTGCCAACATGTCAACGAAGATAAACAGGTAACAGCGAGGTAAAGTATAGGTAACAAGTGGATTCTTTCAATAAATAAAAAACCCGATTGGCTTTTTGACATTTTACGTCCGCCCTATAGTTTTTGCTAACGTCACATAGCCTAAGACACTCTGGAGAAGAATACGAATCTATAGATCTATATATGATTGATCACACTTCGAAATCGGTCAAGCCGTTAAAACTACAGGAGACGACAATGTAACAGACATACTTATACCTATACGCGCGAAAGACATACTTATATACGCGCGAAAAACATAACTCTCCCTCTGGGTAGATCAGTCGGGGAAAAAAAACTTGTTGATCAATAAAGATGATAAACAAAACTTGTCCAAATCTTGTTTTGTTTGATTTGAGTCTGATAGCTTAAGTTTACGATGTGTAGTTAGACCATTCAGCGAAGGAATCTGACCTTCGCAGAAGGAATGGCAATGACCGATAAAACAGGCTCGGACGTGACCAGATACTACACTACCAGCCTGGGAATATTTTACGTATGAACTGACGCCTTAATGAAAAGACTAAAAACTGGCTACACTGGCAATTCAGACAAGAATAAAAAAAACTGCGGTCTAGTTTTAAGGCACTTAGTGCAATTATTGATTACATAATTTAAGAGAAAAATATAATTCATGTTATTAATTTAGTAACTTTTTATAATTTATGGAGAAACTCTACACTCCTAATTCTTATTTGCTTAAAGTAATATTATATTTATAAGTAATATTATATGTTTATAATAATAATAGTACGAAAATGAACGGTGAGTCAAAAAAGATTTCAAGCTAAGACAACGCGCGAACGAAATCGCTGCGCAGAACCATTAAGCGATTAGGAAGAGAGATATAAAGTCTTATATTTCTATATTTTCATTTTTATAAAGAAAATAAGAAAGGGGACAACCTCTGAGATGTAAATATAAATATTGTCATGTGAGAATTATTGTTATAAACGTAAAAATTACAAAAGTTTTCGAAGAAAAATGTTAAAAATATATTATATATCATTTTTAAATTTCATATGTTAATGTTTCAAATTCCAACAAGGGGGCTTTAGGTCAATCCTTAAACAAGATCGCCCCAATACAAATACTTTTGATGTAAGTACTTAATTCAACGCATAGTACTAGTGATTTGAAAACACGTCAATTTTCACAATTTCGAAATAAACATTCATACAGTCATACTGAATTCGAGGAAGATTATTTTACGGTCTGATGCAGAAGTGCAATTCATTGACAAACGGCAGACAAGTCGGGACAAGTCCTGAATGATAATATCGCTCATGAATCAGGAATAACGAATTTGGCTCAGGGGAAAACCATTCGTCAGACGGGCGCTGTTCTCGTGTTCTGCTATTTTGTATTACTGGAAATGTTTAATGTTTCAAAAGCTATTAGTCAAGGCTCAACTGAATTTATTGCTTGTGATGAATCAATATGTGCGAGTTATTAGATTTAGTGTTCCAACATTTCAGTCTTCTTTTTTACTTTTTTAGTGCATTTCTAATTATATCACAAATAATACTAATATTAAAAAATAACCATTTCAAAGTGTAAGCGTAATCGTAAAGCAATCACGATGCGTTCAATAAGAAGTTGTTTTTGATAAGTTATTTTTAAATGTTATGTTATGATAACGTTATCAACAATATTTAATGAACATTGTACGGTTATTTTTATTTTATATAATGTTTTGCCTGCCATTCTATGTATTGCCATAAATGGTTATTCAACTAAAAAGATTTCTTTTTTGATGACGACAGGACTTGGTGTATACACTATCGTGTACCTTTTATGTAAAAATGCCCTCTCGATCACGTTAATCATCATGGTCGTAAATTAGGCGAATAACTTAATCATGATAGCACTGAACAGGTCCGTACACGAATGCATGCGTCATTGCGAGAGTGCAGGAGTACCAACATACGTGTATTGTTGAATATATCACAAAATACAGAGAGCATAGGAATAAAACCTTATGCAACGTGCGTTACATCATACCCACCACACGCGCGGCGCCAATATTTATTCAATTACTAACATAATATGTTCCAAAAAATAATAATGTACCTTTATAATAAAAATTGTAATCATAAAATAAAAAAAAATGATAAATGAAGAAATTAGATGATAAAATAAAAAAGCCCTTCAGGCGAGTAGGCGACCAATACTGTTGAAAAGAGTTTCTTTTGGCGTTTCTTCTCTGCAGTGGTCGGTTCCGAAACGCTAGTAGTCTGTAGCTTTTGCACATTAAGTAATAATATAAATATGACTAAATTAGATCCTTTAAAATGTGATTTGACGTGAAAAGGTGCCTGCAAAGGCCTATTTTCTGAATAAACGTTTTGAATTTTGATTTTTTTTTGTTTTAATCATACACATTGATGTACCTATATTTATAAGAAGATTCCGTACTATGGAAAGTCAAAAAAAGGATTACTCGTGTAGCTGTCTGTCACAGCCAATGTGCTTTGAATCTAATAGGCATTAAGTTACGAAGCGAACACAAACATGTAACGAAAGTAAATAATTTTTGAGTTTAGCTCTTTGGCAAGTCATAAAATAAAATAAGGTTTTAAAAAAAAATATGAAAATTGATCATTGTTGCTTTATCTTCGAAAACATCACCTACATAAAAAGTTTTCTACATAAATATTATAGGCATGTATGATGTATAGTTTAATTATTGGGGGTATAATTAAAAAAGAAAATTACAATTATAATACGGAACCCTCTTCTACACACACTTGGCCGGTTTTTTGTTACCTATCTGTTTCCTCCGTTATTTTTTATTTTGTGACTTAAATATGTACATTGACAATAAAGTAGAACCCGGCATAGACAAATTATGCGTCACGTGGTAATGCATACGGTTCATAAATTATGGAGTTACGGCGTAACAAACATACAGTGGAACTGAGAACCTCCTCTTTTTTTTAAATCTGTTGAAACAGTATCTTCGACGGAACTCGATTTGAGGTATCAAAAAATATTTAGTTTATTTCTTTTGAACATATTAATATTACATATGAACAAACCACGGATTATACTTGAGATTTACACTTTAGTTAAGTTTTAGTTATAGACAGGAAACCAAAATATATCTAAG
This sequence comes from Elegia similella, assembly GCA_947532085.1. Classification (NCBI taxonomy): domain Eukaryota; kingdom Metazoa; phylum Arthropoda; class Insecta; order Lepidoptera; family Pyralidae; genus Elegia; species Elegia similella. The sequence goes on from OX383936.1 coordinate 1,457,539, forward strand.
TGCTCGTAATTTTCAAAAAATCGTCTTAACCTGTATCTACTGCGGCTGCGTATGTTAAGTAGGTATCAGTTAAATTGAGAAGTCATTGAACCTGGAAATAATACTTATGATTTTAACGAACTTCAATTTTAGGGTTCCATCAAATAGCACAGCCTGTATAATCTCAAAATGAGCTCATATTTTTCAGCTGATCAGGTGATTCATATAGATTATATAAGAAATTTGCAAGCATGATAAAAAAAATATGTAACTACAATATTACAATACTTCTCTTCACAGCGTCTCTGGGCGTTCGCCCACGTCACAGTGTCACACTACCGTACCTAACCCCGCTACTGATAGGTACACTAATTTAAAACATAAGGGAAACCTGTACAAACAAAACTAATTTACAAACATCCTTAAAATTATAAACGTGACAATATGTATGGATGTCTGTTGCTCAATCATGCCTAAAAAGCTGAACGGATATTGACGAAACTTTGCACACAGATAGGTTATTAACATAGGCTACCTTTCATAAGTACTGTTTCCGCGGGATCGACATTAACATGAGCGGAGGCCCCAGCAATAGCTAGTAGTAGTAACTAATAATATGCTTATTTACTTTTGTATATGCTTATTAAGCATCTCTCTATTAAGGGGAATTACCTGTGAATGTGTTTTCAGTTTTCACTTAGGTTATTCTCGTTATGAAATAAATTGAACAACAAAACTGAAATAATGGTTTTTAAATTAACCCATTAGTTGTGGCGCAAACAACTTTTTCATACTAGATGCGGTCACTAGTGACTGCTAAGGCATAGCCAGGTTAACTGAAGTATGTCACATGTATCTTTAGCCATAGCCTATTGTTGGATCTTTTCAGTGTATAATTGTGGGAATTGAATTGGGATCTTCTGGAGAACTTTTTTGTTGGTCATTAACTAAAATGCTCATTAATTGCTGTTCAAAAGATACACTTGATGATATATTCAATGGAAAATTGAGTCATTGTCTTTTTTATTTAATAAAAATGAAACTTTTTGTTTTAGTACTACATGCTACATCAAACAACACATACAGACTTCACAACTACAAACAATACATAATAAAAAAAGTTATATTACCTGTTTCTTTGCCTTGTAGACTTAGTATTGTTTCTGTTGAACATCTCCTGAAGTCAGCTCCTGTGGATTATGCAGTGAATTTAAATGATTTCCATGAATAATAGTTAAAAGAAAGTAAATGAGTAAAAAAGGAACCTTTAATCTGTACTTTTTAAAAGACTGATTAACTTCATAGATTATGTTTTATTAAAATGTTATAACTAGTAGTTCACAGACGAGGATTTCTGGTGTGCTATAGCTTGGGGCCCTTTGCAACAGCACCTCCTCTGGTGTTGCAGATGACCATGAGCGACAGTGACCACTTTCCAATTTCTTCCAATGAGCAGATGAATCAGGTGGTTTGTCTGCTCAATAACACAACCACAATATACATAGAATAATGTCAAAAGCATTCTCAAGGAGGGTTGACGTTAGGCAGGCTGCCAGTTGTAAAAATATGCTGAAACTTTTCACAGCATTAAAAATATAAAAGACTTCCATGCTGCACTGGCCCCACATAAAGTGAGATGCGGAGTGGAAGAAGTATTATACATTCAAAATTTCATTTTAATAGGAGTACTGGTTCGGGAGTTATCACAGAAGAGAAGCTATATACATTCAACAAAATATGTGCCTCTGCCCTAGCTCACATTGAAATTGCTTCCATCAATAGGTCACAAACTAACAGATAAACTAAACAATGTATCACACAAAGAGTTCTAGCAATGTTTCACTGGTCTTATTTTATACTTCCTGTTGAAGCCGCACTGTTGTTACTAAATAATTTGTTTGAATAAGGCGGGAAACGCATAGGTACTTAGATACTCGATAGCACCACAGATAGTATATAGTAATTACATGAAAAAAACATATGTTAATTCAACAGAGAAACAAGTTTGTGGATAGCTTAAGACTTGTGTTTATTTGCTGTGTTTTTATTGACATTTTTTAAAGGTTATGTCATGAAAATAAACAAACTGAGAGATAAGTTCCCGCGGAAAAATATTACATATTTAACAAAAAACGTTAAGGCGAAGGCCTTTACTAACGATTAGGCATAATCAGTGACGCTAGCTTCAGAATTATGAGATCCAGTAGGTCAAAATTTGCTAATTGAAAACCACAATAAAAAGCATGAGAATAAAACGTATCTTTTCATAGTCTATTCCACGAAATTTGGAGGCAGTAAAATTCCTAATTTTCCATCAAGCTATCAACACTTGGCAAATTGACTGACCTTTAAAAAATCCTTCTTTCATAGCGTACATTAGCTACAGGTGAAACACACAACTATAACAATATAAATAACTTATTTGTTTTATCAGCAAATGACTAACAAACACTTAACAACATAACAAAAACAACAAAGAGCATAAAACAACTACGCACAAACGCGCGCGCGTACCTTTTTGTATAAAATTATCTACAGCACACGGTGAACAACCGATGCCAGACATCTTGTGTGACGTCACGTCACGCGTGGACAGTGTTACCACTTTTTCATCACACATTCTACCAAAAATGTTGTCAAAATCTACTGAAATCTACCAAGTCTTAATTTAAATTCTACCGACATTCTACCCTGAAAAGGTATATAAATAAATGACAATTTGCGATAAGCCGAAAGCTCAGACCGAAAGTCATGGTTTTTATTTATGCAATTAAAATTACCTTATATGCATATTATCCAGTAGTACAGAGAGGGTCATGCTCCTGCAGTGGAGACTAAAAAGACCTGATGATGATGATGCATATTACCCAATAAATTCTCATTTTTTTTATAACATATTACATTTTTTTTCATGTCATTTCTGAAAAAATATCGAATGTAAGATTTATAAAACAATATTCACCTTTTACAATAATTTACCTTTTTTCACGAAATTTAGTGAAAAGTTACCTTTATATGCCCCAAACCAGCCGGCCTATTTGCTAAGTCAGTGTACAACGTTTTGATAATCACTTCAAAATACATTGCGGATATCCTATGATTGACTATTTTTATGAAAGATATATAAAACGTAATGTACTTTGAAATGACTATCAAAACGTTGTACACTGAGTTAGCAAATAGGCCGGCAGGATTATATTATCTCTATGCCCCAAACACACTGTAATTTTTTTTGATCTAAAATATTTTTTTCACCAATTATGATGTTGCTCAGAACAATAACTAAAGCATAGAAACCGTGTTAAAATAACAACAAAATACAATATTCTACACTGTTTTTACTTATGGCATTGTTAAAGCATCAGAAAGAGATGCATATACAATGCCATTTGCGTAAATGTGCAGGTTGTCCTGGGGTACTGATGTGATCAGGGTTGTACTATATCGATGAAATATATTTATCGACTAAATGTTTCGTCCTAAGAAAGTCATAAATGTACTCTACTCTGATTGTATCGATTCGTTAAATGAGTACGATTCATAAAAAAAAAAAAACAACTAGTTGCACTCCAGGAGTGCCGGCAGAAGTGAAAACTCGCCTTTGCGGCATACTCAGGTCCGTGTCCTTCTTACGAATTTTCGATCAATTCACGTGTCCTGACGCGAGTTTTCTATTTTACCCATCCCAAAAAGTGCACAAAGCCGCTAAAGAGGCTTTTACTTTAAAAGTTACGTCAAGATACACCTAAATAACTCCTAATCGCATGACGCCGCTTGGCTTCATCTGATAAATAGGTAAAAAAAAAATCCATACATTACCCACCGCGCGTCTACTGTCTACTGCTGGTCATTAGGCCTTACCCAGTATTGGTCGAACGGCAGAATACCTAATATGATGTCAATCATATTTTCGATTATTTCGAAATTCAAACAGTGCCTACTTACCTACCTTACCTATGAATGCGCAAAAAACCCAATGCATTCGATTTACAGTCCCCAATGTGAGGCAGTCCAACGTTGACATACTAGTTGAAGGTAAAATAGACTTTGTAAATGATACCACCTTCTTAGGAATCACAATAGACTCTAAATTGCAATGGGGCGCTCATGTATCAAAAGGTAATATAAGGTCAGATATATTTTTCACTTGATCAATGGGCCATTCAGCATATTCCAAAACCATCTAAAGCTTTTCCCAGCTAGCTTTGAGGAACAGTCAGTAAAGGAAACATAATCAGGTAGGTAAAGAGAAACACATAATTCCAAGTGATATTTTTTATTTTATAAAACTTTTACACTAGGGTAAAAAAGTGCCAGTGTGTTATTTGTGAAAAATTCACAGTGTTGGTAATAGAAAAACAAGAGGTGAAGAAAAACAAGAGATTACTTTACCCACTTTCATTACTGTCCAAAATAAAATGTTTTTCATAATTTTAAATATAAATAATAAAACCGTTTCCGTAAACTTTCTTATTACCATTGATTTATAATTCGGCAAATATAAATGTAGGTAAAGCATCGTGTTTCAATAGCTTCCATTTAATTTTATATTCGAAATTAATGTATCGGCACGGCAGTAAAATATTTTGAACAAATTCGAGTATGTATGACATTTTATGTCCAATATGTCGCTTGAAAGTTCCTCGGATCCACACCTTTTTATCCTTTTACTTCAGGGAGCTGCAATAAAATTTCAACAATAATTTTCTTCATATTAGTAAAAATCGATTCTTTTTAGGGTTCCGTACCCAAAGGATAAAAACAGGACCCTACTAATATGACTCCGATATCCATCTGTCTGTCACCAGGCTGTATCTCATGAACCGTGATAGTGAGACAGTTGAAATATTACAAACAAAAATTTCGGGCGTTTTTATAGCTTACGCCCACGGCTCCGCTCGCGTTAATGTCTATCCCCGATAACAGTACCTTATTCTGAGATGTAATTTATGTCTATGTTCTTTTCCGTACTCCAGAGATCGTGCAATGGTGATGATGATGATGCAAAATTTCATGATGATCGGTTCAGAAGTTACGGCGTGGAAGCGTAACAAACAAACTCACTTTCACATTTATAATATTATATGTAAGGATGGTACGGAACCCTTCGTGCGCGAGTCCGACTCACACTTTGCTGGTTGTTTAATTACCATGATGGTTCAATTTGTTACATTACTATTGCATGGCTCAACACTAACAAAAATATCCCTGATAGCAAGACCGTCATAAAAAATATCGATATACTCGTAGATACGTGATTTTACCACATCACTAGCAAAAAAACTAACCTAATTTGAAATAAGGAAAAAACGATAATTTTAAGCAAAATACCTATAAAAGTTGTCATTTATACAATACGTTATATAATTGACAATATTATTGTTGTATTTTGAGGTATTTTGGGTTTTAATTATGCACTTTTAACTGAAAAACTTACCGAAGAAAATTATGTTTTACAGAATTTATTTCTGTTCGTCCTGAATGGGATTTACATCGCTCCATTGCACAAGACATTGTTTAGTATAATGGTCATTTGATAACGCAACAACCCAACACCGGTTAATACTTTTTTCCGTGAGAATTTTAGCACAATCCTATATTTAATTTGCAGACATCACAATTCCGCCGCAATGTTTTTGTCGATATATAACCCGATCAAATCGGCAAGATGCTAATATTACAGACGTTGAACTGTAATAAGTTATTTTGAATTTAGTCGGATTTAATTGGAGTCCAATGGAGTCCATTGACATTTCAAGTCGGGACAACCATGAAAATAATAGAAACTGACTGAAGTTTTTGTCTCATTCTGTCATAAGCGAAAGCTCATAAGAAAAATACAGTGTCAACTATCTGTTTTCAGTTTCTATTTTTATGCGGCTTCTATGTATATTATTCTTCTGAGTGATGTTGACAGCCAAGGCTTATGGGTTGCCAGTTTGGGGAATATTTTCCCAGAAATTCGGAAGTGTGCATGAAACGTTTCTTTTGTGATACTACTAAGCTTATATTGTTGTAAAATAATATCACGGAATAATATTCGTTAATAAGGGTTGTCTGAAATGTCGCTAACCAGGCGACAGTATTAAGACGTTCGGTCCAGAGTCCAGACGACTATCAAAAGTGTTACAGCGCCTATAATTTCTGTAGTCGTGTCGCGTCGTGTCAGGTTTCGTATTTTTAAAGAAAATTTTATAAAATCTGTAACATATTCTCACGGTATAGACATGTTGCGCCGTACTTACATATGTGCGCACGTAAATGGGCGGTCACAGTATTACAACGGACAATATCGTTTGAAACGATGGCTTGTCTGTCATATATTTGTAAAGATCGATTGACGCCGACCATCTGCTCTGGCCACGTATGGCTCTGATGGTACAGGGAGGGTTGTACTTCTGTAGTGAAGACAAAAAAGACCTGATGGTGATGATGATGATAAACAGTAGGGTGTGCAAAAAGCACTTCAATAAAGATGATTTTGAGCTGCTGAAGGATTCAGTGTTAGACGAACAATACAATCGAAAAGCGGAAGTCTCATCCGATTATTGGATCGGACGTTTTTACATAGACTTGGGCGTTATTGGCTATACCTATCTGGTAATGTTAATAGCTATCTAACAGCTATTTGGTTTCAATGTCGATATTAATAACTGTTGTCGAATATCGGTATCGGTGTCCACTGGTTCTATTTATCTATTATATCGCCGGACTAGCTCCATAGCTGCTGCATCAATGTTAGCTATCTAACCAAATTAGCTAGTAGAATTACATAGTAGATTTTATTTTGTGTTTTTGTGAATAAATAACATATTGACCATATTATGTTATTAAAGTTCAACTATTTAACGTTTCGTTAGTCAAACTTTAATGAACGAGCAATCGGGGGTACTATTTTTGAAAGTGCGACAATCGCCTTCGTGCAATTATTGTATTAAAAAATAGCTCGTTTACGAACGGCGTCATTTCAAAAATGCACTCCGTTCGGGACTCGGGTCCAGAGTGTCACATGATCGTGTTGGCGAAATATTTTCGACAACTGTACGTCACGCGATCATGATCATGAATCATGAAATTATTGAGACTCTCATTGAAAAAGAGAGAAAGAATAATTATTTTTAGCTGAGAATCGAAAGCAACCAAACTAATGAAACTTCTGTTGTCTTCTCTAAATAAATGGCTACAAGTTAAGATAAGACAAGCGTGGCACCAGGTGATCTAGGCTGCCGAGGCGGCACACTGCTCCGGAACGTGTCATTTTTTGTGCGTGCGGCCGGTGTATATTGATTTATAAGACTTTATCACGTCAAATATTTGGTAGCTGGTAACCGTTACTAGATGTGATAACGCCGATATCTTAGTTAGAGACTTGGCAACGGTTATCCTAACTAATATTATAAATGCAAAAGTGAGTTTGTTTGTTACGCTTTCATGTTGTAACTACTGAACCGATCATCATGAAATTTTGCGTACACGTTATCTGGGGTACAGAAAAGGACATAGAGTACTTTTAATTGCGAGAAAAAGTACTGTTCCCGAGGGATCGACATTGACGCGGCCGGAGCCGCGGGCGAAAGCTAGTTATTTTAACATAGCGGATTCATGTCTAGCATTACATGTCAATACAAATGTAGTTGGCACATACACGTTACCAGTAACAGTAACTGTACCGATCGGAGAACAGTATTGTAATTAATCAGAAAATCTGACGTGTATTCCCACCAAAAAAATAACTGGTAACACTAGGGTAACACCGACATCCGGCAATCAAACGTCACGCTCTATAGTTTCCTTTTCCTTGTGGCATGGTGTCGGAATAAGGTGAGTTTATAGATTTTGCGCAATAATTTGTGTTTTATTGAAATAATCGTTGTTATAAAATCCCAGTTATTATTAGATACGCAATCCTTGTTATTTACACTAAAACGTGTAGTGTAATGGTGTGTAAAAGTTTCATGTCGGACATCATTTGTGATTTCGCACGTGGACGTGGAAGCTTCGTTTTTGTTGAAATTTCCGTGTCTGAATCCGGGGACTAAGTAAACTTTTACAGTAGGGGTTTAAGTAATATTGGTTTTGATTTAAAGTGGAAATCAAGTTTACTACTTTTGGCGGTCGGCAAGAATTGGAAGAGGTTATATTGTTGTATAAGAAGAGTCATTATCACTGTTGAAGCATTTGATAAGCCAACTAATTTTGTTGTAGTTGCCGAATAAGCAACCACAATGCCGCAGAACGAATATATTGAACGTCATCAAAAGCTATATGGTCGCAGACTCGACTATGAGGAGCGGAAACGCAAGAAGGAGGCTCGAGAACCTCACAAGCGCGCTGAGAAGGCGCGCAAACTGCGCGGCATCAAGGCTAAGCTCTTCAACAAGGAGCGTCGCAATGAAAAGATTCAGATGAAGAAGAAGATCAAAGCACACGAAGAGAGAAATGTCAAAGAAAACACAGAAAAGGTCTCAGAGGGAGCGCTGCCTGTTTACCTTCTCGACAGAGATGTGCAGTCGCGAGCCAAAGTATTGTCTAACATGATCAAACAGAAACGTAAAGAGAAAGCCGGCAAATGGGACGTTCCAATACCAAAAGTCAGAGCACAGGCCGATGCTGAAGTATTCAAAGTGTTAAAGTCTGGCAAATCAAAAAGAAAAGCGTGGAAACGCATGGTCACCAAAGTTACTTTTGTTGGAGAGAACTTCACCCGTAAACCTCCAAAGTTTGAGCGATTCATCAGACCAATGGCTCTCAGGTTTAAAAAGGCACATGTCACACATCCTGAATTGAAAGCAACATTTTGTTTACCAATCATCGGCGTGAAGAAAAACCCCAGCTCACAGATGTACACAAGTCTTGGAGTTATCACAAAGGGTACAGTTATTGAAGTGAACATTTCTGAGTTGGGTCTGGTGACGCAGGCTGGCAAAGTGGTGTGGGGGAAGTATGCGCAGGTCACCAACAACCCGGAGAATGATGGATGTATCAATGCTGTACTTTTGGTTTAACTTGACATTCAATAAATTATTAAAATTTATAACATTGTTTTATTGATTTATGTACCCTGTTTTTTAGAATAAAATAGATTTACATACCATGTTTATGTTGTATATTTTTTGACCTCAACCACCAAGCAGTCCAATGAGGATGCATAACAATAGAAAATGCATTGTCTGCATTTCTCGTGCTTGAAGGGTTAATAGGTCAGTCTCAGTTCAATAAACCTATAGTTTTATTTCATCAAGCAGTAAAAATTGGTGTGGAGCTTCCACACCAATTTTTACTGCTTCCTCATGAGCAAGTATTATAGAGGCAGCTAATCTGGAAGGCTCTAATAAAATTAAACCTAACATTCGATGGAATTCATTTTCTGGCCTTTGTTGCACCGTATTTGAAATTGTATTTTTTGACAATAAAATTGCCTTGTCATTTCCCTTTGAAAATCATGCTATTGACCCTTTGCAATCAACAATACCATTGTGTGATATATTTTGCGCAACATTAAAAGATATTGTGTCAATTTGTCTGGCAGGTAAATCAGGATGCAAATCTTCGTAAAAACCCTCACGGGTAAGACCATCACCCTTGAGGTCGAGCCCTCCGATACCATCGAAAATGTCAAAGCTAAGATTCAAGACAAAGAGGGAATCCCTCCCGATCAGCAGAGGTTAGTATATACAGCGCATCCTTTTTTAATGAATTATAATTTTTGTTTGTTTATTTTTAAATTTATATTTAATTGGGATTACAATTTTTCATGTATACCAAAGTTGTCATATTATACAGTCATTTCACTGAGTATTTTGTTCTTCATCTTGATTATCTAAAAGACTCTGTTATTATAGCACTTCATCATCATGTCTTTTTAGTCTCCACTGCAGAGCATGACCCTCTCTGTACTACTACCAGAGCTATAGTTGGCCAGAGCAGACAGAGGATTTAGCCTACACTCCTCACTGGCCAGACGGGTAGGAGAGGATGAGCACTTTTCATTTCTATTGCGACTAGCTCTGTGGCGCAGCGGTCAACACGCCAGCCTGCGACACGGAGTGACCGGGTTCGATCCCCGGCCAGGTCAAGATGGAAAATGATCTTTTTCAGATTGGCCTGGGTCTTGGATGTTTATCTATATATGTATTTGTTATAAAATATAGTATCGTTGAGTTAGTATCCCATAACACAAGTCTCGAACTTACTTTGGGGCTAGCTCAATCTGTGTGATTTGTCCGTATATATTTATTTATTATTTATTTATTTATGTATTTATTTGAAATTAATAAATAATGTTTTATCAAATTCCAAAATCTGAAAATAAATGACCAAAATTCTGTAGATTTTGCCTATTTTTCTTTACACCATTTGATTGTATTAGCCAGATTTTGCATTTAATAATAAATATTTTTTCATTTCTCAAATCAAGTCCTGTCTTTCAACTTGCAGGTTGATCTTCGCCGGCAAGCAGCTGGAAGATGGCCGCACACTGTCCGACTACAACATCCAGAAGGAGTCCACGCTCCACCTGGTGCTGCGTCTGCGCGGTGGCGCCAAGAAACGCAAGAAGAAGAATTACTCCACGCCCAAGAAGATCAAGCACAAGAAGAAGAAGGTCAAACTAGCTGTACTTAGGTTCTACAAGGTTGGTATCAATTCAGTGCAGGGTGTGCGTTCCACATGGGCTCAGCAGTCCTTGTGTTCAAGGCTGATGAGGCGGGGGAAGGAGTCGCGCTTGGAGAACTAAGGGGTGTACCAACAAGTTCTCAGCCGGGCGCCCTAAATGGTTAAGACTGGCCTGCAGTTACGATGTCACATGTCACTTAGATGATGATGCACAGTAGATACTCCATATTTGATTACATTTTAATGTTTATATGTATTTAGAGGCTTAAATTAATCAACACAAAAATTGTTGTATGAAATAGATGACTATGAATATCATGTGATGGTTGCAGGTGGACGAGAACGGCAAGATCCACCGGCTGCGGCGCGAGTGCACGGGCGAGCAGTGCGGCGCCGGCGTGTTCATGGCCGTCATGGAGGACCGCCACTACTGCGGCAAGTGCCACAGCACCATGGTCTTCAAGGACGACGACAAATAGACTCCCTTAGGCTAAGACTACGCTCAGACTGCTGTGTATGATGGATTTACAATAAATCTTGACACAGTGTCCGAGAACTCTGGTTTTATTTCGTCAATCTCGTGGCGGTACAGGATTCGTAGTGACACTGGAATTAAATATGGTTAATCTTGCTGCTACAGGCTTTAGCCAATATGCAGACCTTTTCATTCCTTTCGAAATGCTGTATACAATGAAACAGTCTTTATAATATAAACAAAGAGGCTTTGTTATTCAAATTTAGTTCATGGAAAAGCTGTAAGAAATTAAAGTACTTAATATAAAGTTAGGAAATAGCTTTGTTGAGTTGAAAGATGTTTTTATCCATTTCAAGTATTTCTCAGTGTAGTAAAATACAAATCCTGTATCCGTTGGAGATTTGTGACTGACCTTGACCCCTTACTAACAATTAATTCAATTTTTTTTCAGGACACGTGTATGAGGCAGGCCCGCTCTTCGCGCAATTGTCCACATACCTATCTGCATAGAAAAGGTAACAACATAATACAACAGTTGTATATGCCTTAAGAAATTAATCTAAAATGGCGACGCTTATCTTTCCCTCTCACTCGCACGTTACATCAGTCTATTCACACGCCGGTACCGCGTTTAAAAAAATATTCTATCGACTTATCATCTCCATAGAAACGGCGAAAGGGAATTGCTAATAATGTTAGTACAAAGTCTAAATTAAATCAATTCATCCCATCATTATCTATGTACGTACGTTCCGATATAGCGCGGAAAATTGTCAATCTTGTTTTGCTAGCTGAACAACTTGTAAACCCAAGTAAATGCCGCCATTTTCGATTCGTTTCTTTGCTGACACGGCTAAGGTAAATTATTATATTTTGGATAGGTATTGGAAATTCGATGAAGGGCGCGCCTGTCCTATACACGTAATTTGTACAAAATTTGTGCCAGGTAAGTAATGCGCTTAGAGCCTTTCAAGTATTTTAGTCAGTTGTTTTTTGAAGTGAAGATTCGTCCGTGATAAGCAGAAATGGTAAGTAGCTACAGTGGAGTAAATAAAGCTTATTAAATAAAAATTGAATAAAGCAATTTTATAATTTTATTGTTTTTTTTTATTTTATTATAAATACTATTGAGTAAATTTCTATATCCAGAAGCGGAAAACCATGGTAGTGTAGTAAGTACCTACCATTGAATTAGAAAAACTATGGAAGCAGCATTGCGCTCAAAAACTGACACCCCGCCAGAGTAGATCAAAGCGGGCGGGGCTTTATCTTTTCGCGAACTAGTCTGCCGCGTGACGGACGCGTCTATAGAAGCATTAGCGACATATTTTTAGCGAATATCGGCGAAATCTCAACGAATTAAAAAAATTATTTCTTGTAAAGTTGTGCAGGAAACGCAAGGAAAGACGGAAAAGTAACACTGGAGTAACTTATAGCGAGCGAGGCAAACTGCTAGCCTACCTACTCCGCTTTGTTCACACCATAGCGTTCATTAGATATGTTGACACCGCCCCTTGACCTTGACGCGGCCAATCACACAACTACCTTCGTCTATGAGTGCGTAAGTTTTTCTTTGTGATTTAAGTAGCGTAAATGGGACTTATATTGAATCGTTACTTGTTGTATTTTGTATGAGAGTTACACTACCATAGTTTTTCTGAATTCAATGGTCACGGTCACTTGCAAAGCACATAGCTTCGATTGCACTGGTTAGGGAGGGCTAGGTATAGTTAGCAATATCATGAACCTTTAGCCGTGTACGTCAGAACCGCAGGTCAACAGTCGTATTTAACTGTGAAATTGTGCCTAAAAATTACTTATAAATTGCTTATATTTGCTTATCATATTGAGAGAATTGCTTATTTAGTAAATTAAAAGAATTCAAACATTTAAAGTTGACGGTCCATTCTGATGTCAGAATGGCTGAACAATTGCTGTACAGTAGTAACTATGTGGAATTATTGAAATTTTCATAGGCCAAAAATTGCTTATTGATTGCTTATTTCATAATGTATATACCTACCTAGGTGTATTCTCCCTGTAGGGCTAGCGGGCTAGCCATGATTTTAAAGCCCTGCGCCTGTTAAAAGTTGAAAGCAAATTGACGTTTGTTATGAATTGATAACTTGTGATAAACCGGAAGTGATGGTATTTATTTATGCAATCGAAATACCTTACAGATTTTTAAGTTTTTCTATACATTTTTCTATTTTTTTTATGAAAATACCTATATGTAGGATTTATAAAGTAATAATCACTTGTGATTATTTGTAACATAAACTATGAGGCCATCAAACTTCATTCAGAAACAATTGGCGTAATTTATTCATTCGGCGGGCAACCACCACCAGCCCGCTAAGTAAATCTTACTTCACTGAGTGGAGTTTATTATTAGAGCAGTATCAAAATAAGCCACACAAATATACGGCCCCCAGTTCCCGGCCGCCTTGCTATTCCTGGCCACGGCGGCGGCCATGGTAACGGCAAGGCAGGGGGTGCTAAGAATCCCCGGGCTACGGTAGGCCGCCAACACCAATTGACTCTGGCAAACATTTAACGGACGGACGCTACGGCTCGACGAACACCTTGCGCAGCACGAGCAGGAACTGGAAAACGATAAGATGGCACGTCTTGGGATTGTGCGAAGTCCGAAGAGAGGGGGAGGATACGGTTACCTTAGAGTCGGGCCATCTTATGTATTTCAGAGAGGGAGACCAACCATCCCAGGGTGGCGTTGGGTTCTTGGTCAAAGGTCCTCTGTGACAACGTTGTTGAAATCTCCAGTGTGTCGACGAGGGTAGCTTATCTTATACTCAGAATAACTGAGAGGTATAGCCTCAAGGTTATTCAAGTGTATGCGCCAACGTCGACATTCTCGGATGAATTGATTGAAGATATGTACGAGGAAATATCAAAAGCCTTGCACAACACCACTAAGGCCCACTTCAACGTTGTCATGGGAGACTTTAACGCCAAAGTGGGAGTACAGATCTGCGGCGAATCAGTAGTAGGACCACACGGTATTGGTAGTAGGAACGATAGGGGGCAAATGCTCGTCGACTTCCTGGAGAAAGAGGGACTTTTCGTGATGAACACTTTTTTCAAGAAACAGCCCCAACGGTAGTGGACTTGGCAGAGCCCCGACGGTAAAACAAAAAATGAGATCGACTTCATCATAGCGGACAAAAAGCGAATGTTCAGGGATGTCTAAGTAATCAATAGGTTTAAAACCGGAAGTGATCACCGGCTCGTCCGAGGCACCCTGAATATCAATTGCAACCTTGAACGTGTCCGTTTGATGAAGTCCACGCTCCGACCCAACTTGCCCCAAGCCGTTGCTGAATCTGAAACGTTCCAGCTAAAGCTCGAAAATCGGTTCACTGCTTTAGAAACTATAGTTGACGTAGACCAGGACCTTGATCGAGTGGTAGAAATCATGCGGGAAGAAGGTGCCAAACTAAGTGAGACGCGACGCACGGGCAAAAAGTATAAACTTTCGCAGGAATCAGTACAGCTGATGAGAAAGCGACGTGAAGACCCACCATCTACTTCGTTAGAACAGCGGGCTCTTAATAAGACCATCTCCAAGGCAGTAAGACGAGACCTCCGAAGTTCTAATACACGCTCCATAGAGGAAGCGATCGAGCAAAATCGGGGGTCAAAAGTCTTTATGCAACAACTGGGGAGGAGCCATCTGACGAAGCTGACAACATCCGGTGGAAACGTCGTTACTTCTAGGCCGGGGATTCTTGCGGAAGTTGAAGACTTTTACAGCCAGCTGTATTCCTCGTACGCACCTCAACCTGAATCCTGCACACAAGACCCAAGAGCCACTCTGATCCGCCACTACACGGAAGACCTGCCGGATATCAGCCTAGACGAGATTGTGATGGCTCTTAAACAGCTTAAAAATGGAAAAGCCCCTGGAGAGGACGGAATTACCACAGAGCTTTTAAAAGCAGGAGGCATTCCAGTTCTTACAGAGCTCCAGCGAATTTTTAATTCTGCTCTTTTCTCAGGGAGAACTCCAAAGGCCTGGAGCAAGGGCGTGGTGGTGTTGTTTTTCAAAAAAGGTGACAAAACCTTGCTGAAAAACTATCGCCCCATCTCGCTTTTGAGCCACGTATATAAGTTGTTTTCAAGAGTCATCACAAACCGACTCGCAAGAAGACTCGACGAGTTTCAGCCAACGGAACAGGCCGGGTTTCGAAGAGGATATGGCACCATAGACCACATACACACAGTGCGGCAGATTATACAGAAGACCGAATAGTATAATCAGCCCCCGTGCTTAGCGTTTGTGGACTATGAGAAGGCCTTTGACTTTATCGAGACCTGGGCGATTTTGGAGTCTTTGCAGCGATGCCAAGTCGACTGGCGATACATCCAAGTGTTAAGATGTCTATACGACACCGCCACAATGACCGTCCAGATCCAGAACCAGCAGACTGGACTTATTCCTCTAAGACGTGGAGTGAGACAAGGGGACGTTATTTCCCCTAAATTGTTCTCGAATGCTCTGGAGGATATGTTCAAGACACTGGACTGGAGAGGTCGTGGTATTAACATCAATGGCGAACACATCTCACACTTGAGATTTGCGGATGACATCGTCATTGTTGCGGAAACGCTGCAAGACCTGCAACAGATGCTGACCAGTCTAGCTGATTCCTCTCAACGCATCGGTTTACGGATGAACTTGGACAAGACCAAAGTTATGTTCAACGAGCTGGTCGCTCCGGAACCGATTGCTGTTAATGGATTGCTTCTCGAAATTGTTAAGGAGTATGTTTACCTTGGGCAAACAATACAATTGGGTAAGAACAATTTCGAGAGGGAAGCCAGTAGGAGAATACAGCTGGGATGGGCAGCATTTGGTAAACTTCGTCGGGTCTTTTCGTCGCCCATACCCCAAAGTCTGAAGACTAAAGTCTTCAATCAATGCGTCCTGCCTGTTATGACGTACGGATCCGAGACGTGGACACTCACGGTGCGACTAGTCCACAAATTCAAAGTCGCTCAGCGAGCTATGGAGCGGGCTATGCTCGGAGTATCTCTGAAGGATCGAATCAGAAATGAAGTGATCCGGCAGAGAACCAAAGTTACCGACATAGCCCAGAGAATTAGTAAGCTGAAGTGGCAATGGGCTGGTCATATATGCCGCAGAACCGATGACCGCTGGGGAAAACGAGTACTTGAGTGGAGACCGCGTCTTGGCAAACGTAGTGTAGGACGCCCGTGGGCTAGATGGAGCGACGATATACGGAAGGTTGCTGGCAGTGATTGGAAAAGAAAAGCTCAAGACCGAGCTCAGTGGCGTGCCATTGGAGAGACCTATGTCCAGCAGTGGACTAGTATAGGTTGATGATGATGATGATCAAAAAAAAAATGATCCTTGTACTCTGAACGAATTTCGGGGAAAATATTCTCACAAGACATGGCAGTCAACGTCAAAATTTTTTGACAGGTTGACAATAACATTGACATTGTCGTGTGATTAAGCCTGGGAATATTGCTTATATTTGGATTTATTTTTCAAAGAGTCATAAAAAATTTAAAACCTAATATAAAAAAAAAAACAGAAAAAATTCTTTAAGTATTTACATTTAAGGTTCTTTCGATTGCATAAATAAGACCATCACTTCCGGTTTATCGCAAGTTATCAATTCATTACAAACGTCACTTTGCTTTCAACTTTTAACAGGCGCAGGGCTTTAAAATCATGGCTAGGCCGCTAGCCCTAGGAAGAATACACCTAGGTAGGTATATACATTATGAAATAAGCAATCAATAAGCAATTTTTGGCCTATGAAAATTTCAATAATTCCACATAGTTACTACTGTACAGCAATTGTTCAGCCATTCTGACATCAGAATGGACCGTCAACTTTAAATGTTTGAATTCTTTTAATTTACTAAATAAGCAATTCTCTCAATATGATAAGCAAATATAAGCAATTGATAAGTAATTTTTAGGCACAATATCACAGTTGTTCAGACTGTTGACCTGCGGTTCTGACGTACACCTTTAGCCACATGTATAAAGCTGATGAAGCTGAAATTGCTGCTATTTTTTTAATTATTATCTGTAGCTACACGCGCAACTTCTATATAGACTTTTACAGGCGACCGTACAGTTTACTTATCACGGGTCGACTTAAGAGGGCTTAGCAAAATTAGATGGCGCTGAAGTTTTTCTAAATTTGTGCGTCCAGTAGTTTTTGAGAAAATCGTTAGACAGATTCTGCTAGGCTGACGTCGGCCTAGCACATTTTTTTTTATTATAGACATCATTAAAAACGATTCATATAATAATTAGAGCATAACAAACTATAAATGTGCATGTATAAACGGCATTTGTGCAACAAAAGAATCTCGAGATATTCAAAATTCTGCTAGGCTTACGTTCGGCCATTTGCGAGATCTTCTAATCGGCAAGGCATGCAGTCTTGATATTTTTTACTTACATTCCTATTAATCTGTCTACACATATTGCGAAAATAGATTTTTTAAAAATGTTACCGTTCAGCAGTTATAAATATAAAACCCAAAAGTAGGTATTTAGGTTCTAATTCCTCGAGTATGAGACCTAGAGAGGCAAATTTATAAAAAATAACGAATATAAATTTCACGGGGTTTGGAATAAATTAGTTTGTTAATCTTATGTATTCCAAATCAATCGTAAACAACAACGCCAATTTAAATAGTAGCCAAGCCACCCGAATTGGACGGAGAAATAAAACAAAAAGTAATTTCATTAAAATATTTATTCATTTCTGGAATAGTCTACCGCCAACACATCCTGATGAGATGACCCAAACGGGACGTTAGTGCACGCTCGCCGCGCAGGCGGCGGTCATGCACGTCTATAACTAATAGGAATCTACAACGTCTGTCCACAGCACTTATTACATAATTAACACAAATTCAGCTAATTATACTTATGGAATGAATCTTTTTACAACTGCGTAAAGGATTCGGCCAACTACTTTTAGCATAGGCGACTGACGATGAAAAGACGTATGTAATTGGTAACGAATTAGAAATCATCTTTTGCTATGTATTTATGACTGTTACATAATGACAGTAGCCGAGCGAGGCGAGTAACTGACCAACCAATAGCGATTACTGGCTCTAAAACAGGCTTGCTTCCTAAAAAAAATATTAGTCCGTCTTATAGATTATGAAAATATATTAGATACGTATTTTTTCTTTTTTCTGTCAACAAAAGATGATAAACATAAAGCTCAAAGTGCAGGAGTGAGGACTCATGACGCAACAGGCCAGTAAAAAATGTACCGGTCAGTCACACGGAACTCTAACGAGCTTGTCTTTTTCAATTTTTGTTTTATTGACAAAAGAGAAAATACGTGTCAAATATTTCTCAATCTGCCAGATGTAATTATTTTGAAAAGTATTTTTTTAGAAAACATGCTCATTGGCTTACTGACCTAGCTTGTCTATTGGCATCGTGTAAAAGGACCATTGGATAAGCGCATAATGCAGAAACTACTCATAGATTGATGTTTCCCGATTACTCAATAGCATCTTAAGATGAAATCGTAGGGCCGTATTTCTATACAAGCGTGGTCCCCTGATTCCTCGCCGGATAGTACCAGAAAAGCAATGATTTTTTACAAAAAAAAAATACTTTTTACGTGTAAGCATGTCCCTACGTATATTTTTTTTCTAAATTGAATTATTTGAGGAGATATGAACCTTCTTAAACCTGAAAAATTGGTTAGAAAAAGAAAACAGAAACATAGAGATATCTTATCTTAATGAAAAAAGAAAAAGTTTTGGAGAAGAAATCAGGGGACTACGAAGCGTTAATTTTGTATGATTTTCATTGGTATTTTTGCGAGCTGCAGTTGTCTCTATCGCACTCTGCGGTGGTTGTTTGGGCACACAGCGCGACAACAATAGATTTTACAAATACCTATTTTTCAATTCTCTCGAGTTTTTCCTCTTGACTTAAATCATTTTCACTGTCTACCTAGATAATTACCTGGCAACACAAAGACAGCGCGACAACGACACTTAAGAATGTCTTAAGATTCTTTTGAGTATTTGGGGTTAAATACAACACACATTTCGGCCGTCGCCCATGTTAAAAACAGTATCGGTTTCGGCCGTAAATGAAACAAAACACGCGTCTCCATAAGCAGCACGCACTAATTGACGTAAGTAACACATAATTCCGATATACCTAGAGCACCGCAAAACAATAAAAACATAAAAATAGTTATACTTAGTACAACTAAATGAGACGTTGCTGTTTTCATAATCATAGTACATAGATAGAATTATTAGAAAACGCGGATTGAAGTCTGTACCCTCTAGACGTTATTAAGGCGAATAATACTGCGAGTAATATATACTTCTGCGGTATTTATTTATTTTCTCCCCGACCAGCAGGAAGGATAATAGTTTAGTGAATAAAGTATTAATAAGAGTAGTGAAGAATAATAAAATAATTACGGCACCGACAAGAATTGCTATAAAACACACATATCTGAAAAACAATAAGTACTTCGAATTGCAAAAAATCTTAAATTGGAAATCACAAGGTATAGCGCAACTTAGAAATATTGTAAGTTTTAAAGGCGGTTGTTTTTAAAATTATTCTTGTATCTTCACAAGACAGGTCTTTAATGAGTCCGCGTTTTATAATAAGACAAACAATTGATAGGATAAACATTTGAAGGTTTAACATTATATATCATTCATAAATTCGGATACACTTGTTCCACATAGCATCATATTATATCGTACACATTTAATTTATAGATAAATCATTCATTTTTCAAATCGATAAATAATTAATTTAGTGGAATTTTGTAAACATTTAGCAACATACATACAATTATTATTTATTTGTATATGTGACCTATAAAGATACTGAAAAAATATTGAAAACAAAAGTCGACAAAATTTACGGTTAATATAAAAATTCACGATTTGAAAATAACAAGTACTTAACCTAAAAACTTGTAAAGTAACATAAACAAAGAATTGCAGAGTTCATAAAAAACGTGCCACGAGATGAAGACTTAAATGTATGTACAAAAATATATCATAATAAAGCCGCCGAAGTATGCCACGGAAATTGTACAGGTAGCCACTTCTTTGTTTATATTATTTCAAATTCATTAAAATATTACAAGAGTTAAGTCACTCTGAATTTAACACTACATACACGTATTTAACATTTAATAGAATCCATAACTTTTGGCTGCGACCTAAGACTTACAAATAAATACTACTAACGCCATGTCACCGAAAATGCAATATTGGAATTTAACTCCGTAGATTATTTGGTAGAGCTGTTGAATTAAATTAATTTTGACATACATACATTTTATGTATTTATAAAAAGTTAAAAGAAAAACATTGTAAAATAATGCACCGGGGTATAATAAATAAATATTATACATAAATAAATATATATATGTATAATATGTATTTATTGTAATTTATGTACATATATAAATAAAAATAAATTATAATCCACATAATATCGTTTTTAACTATCTTACATCACCTGTCTATTCTACTAGTCCCATTGCAGGACAATATTCTCACAATGACATTGAGCTAATGGAACTAGTGGGACAGACTATAAAATTCATCTTTATGGAATACTTAAAATTAATGCTTTGAACTTACGCGTTGGCAGTACACAGCATGACGGCGAAGGAACGCTAGGCGTCTAACAGAACTAAGGAATTAAAATTAATACATCTATACGTATTTATCACAGTGGGGCTCTGTGAGGTTTTCATTGCACGGGGACTATGGGGCTTGACAATGTTGGCATGAGATTTGTATGACCAGTGTACTGTCAATATTCGGGGCAATGTTCCCGGGAAAATGGGGAAGCTCGCCCGTTTCATATCAGTCATCATCACTAGGAAAACGATGATATGAAGAATTTGTAAGCCCGGTAAAGTGCTTTCAAACTGCAGTGAGCAGAAAATGTATAACCGGAATCCACAGATAATATAAAGCTATGATCATGAACAATTCTAGAATTAAGGAATAAATACTCGCAGATTGTGCCATAAAAATGTCATAGACTTTTTAAAATTTGAGAAAAGGCCCTTGTACTAAAATTGTACATACATATTAAATTATACAGGGGAAACGCCATTCTATAGTTACCGGTACTAGATGCCACTATTACGCATCGCGATTCTACGATCCGGTGTGGCATTACAATTCGCTAGTACTAACAGTTTATACACGATACAATTTATCAAATCAACCGAGCAGTACCATGCGGTCCCAACGCCAACGCAATAGCATACGATTTGTTTGAAATAGATGGCGCCATAGGTTTATATACAACTATCTACATAAAATAAAAGAAAAATATCTTATTTCAGATTAAAAATATATTATCGGCTTATATTAACCTATTGAGCGCCATTGACCACTTTAGTTGCAAAACGGTCGCGTGACAGACGCCATTGATGTAAAGAAGCGCTGGCGTGCAAAAGGTTAACATGCCTCAAGCTGGGCCAATATTTTTGTTCATGAGGTTGACAGTCTATAGTCTATACGTTAGTATTTATATTGTCTTTGGCAGAACATGCCTAAATACGCAAAAGATAAATTGTAATGATTTCTTGCTCTGTTAAATAGGTTGATCCCACTTTGTTGAATACATACATAGTATCACGACTTTTTCCCTTGCGGGGTAGACAGAGCCTAGGTCAGACAGACCCATAAGACCTGAAGGCCATGTTTGTGGGCATTAGGTGGAAAACGGAATCCAAATAGTGATGAGTTGCTAGCCGCATCGCATATTAACACGTTTCCTCAGCTTTTACCCATTCCGTCGATCAGCTTTTACGATTTGCGCGGTAAGAGAAGCAGCTGGTATATCTACGTTTTTTCTTTTCTCCTACAGCAGCATGGAAGATGACTCTGTTGAATGACAAATTGTATCGTGTGTAAGCCGCTTAAATTGTTTCTGCTCAACAAAAAAACTTGTGGGTGTTTTATTTAAGACTAAAATATGTACACATCTCTTAAAAAGTTTTCTGGTCACACATTTGTCCTTTGCGTGGCGAAAGGTTTAGAATGAAACGTATTAAATAGATGAAAACCCCTAGCAGACGTAAAAATATGATAAATATCTTAAATTCATAACATTTACTTCAGTAACTTTATTGCTGCTACATATTTGGAATATAAGCTGTAACAAGAGCTTGTGATTTTCTTTATTTGTATCGCCAAAGCCAATAAGCTATTGTTATACTACAATATAACAGTAGCTGTGGTTAAATATCTAATGACAGCGTCATCGTTACCAACGTCTTAGTTAGAATGCATCAAAACGAACGATATTTCCACACAAAATCTTTTTTGGTGACTCGCCTGTTCTTAAATAGCCCTCCTGATGGCCTTTTAGAAAACTATTAAGGTAGAGCTCCTACCTCGAGCGAGATAGCGATAGTCAATCAGCGCGATATAAACTTTATCGACTGCTCGTTGTTATGTATCTACATTTGGTATTGGAGAAATGCAAGCAGCAATGAAATTAATCAAGTATAGTGCGAGTGCGAGCGCGCGATGTCGGACAGTCAGGTAGAACGGTTTATCCTCGGTCTAGAAGACCACTCATTTCTTCACAACCTGTCAAGAGACCCATCTTGATAATTCTTAGTTAATTTTATGAAATAAAGTACATTCGAACAATTCGAAAATAACAAAACGAGCGCGAAACAAGCAGTTTCATTATAACAACTGTTTAAGAGGCTTCTGTTGTACAAACGGTAGTCTATTAGATTTGTTAATTAAGTTACCAAATTATGCCTGCAACTAAGACTTATCCTTTTGGACGTGAAGAAACATGGGAAAAACTACGTCAAGCTACCATTTCACGCGTCCTAGGTTTTCACCTGAGGATGACGAGGACTGTCGATATAAAATGGTATTAAACTTCTAGCTGGAACCAGCGTCGCATCTAGAACTTTTTAGAGGCGGGGCAAAACTTGAAAATGGCGCCACTGGAGCAGTGTCACGGCACGACGGAGGGGAGGGGGGATGTTGCCTGTAGTTACTCGCCTCCTTTGACCAACGCCTCCCCGCGTGTCCGCCCCTGTGTGTTGCATCAAGATTTTGTCGCCCCTGAACCGACCGTTCTAGATCTGAGGCTGGCTGCTCTCTAGCTCCCAGCTCACAGATACCAGCTCCCAACTCACAGATACCAACTCACAGCTCATCCTTGGTGTCTTCGGCGTCCCGCTGCGCGCGTTCTAGCGAGGGCTTTATTGTTTCTAGAAGCTTCGTCAGAGCTTGCTCGGTCTGGCAACAAAAGATCTTAATGAGGATTTTCGGAATCGATTTTCCCCCTGGTGGCGCTGGCGACACTGAAGAGAGGTCATTTTGGCAGCGGCTGCCAAAAATATCTAATTACAGTGCCGCCATCTGGGGAAAAGCCTTTATTACAATTATTGCTGTAAAATGGAGTAAAATGAAATAATGTCGAAGGCGAAGATGTGTCGGAAATTTCCTTTGAAATACATAATTTGCGACGGTGACGGTCAAATATACATAAAAAAACCCGAGTACAGTCACGAGCATAGACATGTATACAAATCGGTTCTTAAGTCAATGTGATAAGGTCTAAAATAGAATACAATTGTACATAGCTCGTGACTACATCCCGGTTGCATCCCGAGGTTCAATGTCTCGGCGAGCCAGCTTCTGGATCGAGCTTCTTCCTTCACATTATCGGCTAATCCCATCTTAAATTCACATGCACGAGTTTCCGTGACATGTGTGGGTCGCGCTGCCAAGAGAGGCTTAACGTACACTTTGAAGTTGTTTGTTTTTCGTGGCCCACTCTGATGTCAGATTTTTCAAGCTGCCTCCGACAAAGCTTAACGACTGCCATCAACGAAGACAGCCGGGGCCAACGACTTAACGTGCTTTCCGAAGCACGGAGGTGAAATATATTTTTATGCCACTTGCGGTCACCCATCCTATTGGGGAACACGCCAAGAATTGCTTAACATACGAAAGCGCTAATATTGCTCAGACCCACTGGACCATCGGGCTCCTCATCCCTGAAGTAGAAAAACAGCGACGCGCGAATCGAGGATCCTTATCACTAGTTCCATCGCCAAATAGTTCCATGGAATTAGTGAGAGTTTTTTCCTCAGTAGCTCCATTAACATTATCAAGTCAATGGAACTACTGAGAAAAAATTCTCCTTCCACGGAAAATCTCGAGATGAAATGAAATTATTTATTAATTTACATGAAACGTGGTTAAAATGTGACAAACAAAAAACAGGGTGCAGCATTTCTTGCCATCAAGATGGCCGAATCGCTATTTCAACTTCAAAATTTAACAGCCTCCTTGGTCCAGTGGTTAAGGCGTTTGCCACTCAACCCGGGGGTCGTGGGTTCGATTCCCACCGGAAGCATACTTTGTTTAGTAGTTTCCAGTCTGGTTAGGACATTGCAGGCTTGAATCACCTGATTGTCTGATAATAAAGATGATTCCGTGCTTCGGAAGGCACGTAAAGCCGGTGGTCCCGGCTGCCAGCTGGTAGTCGTTAAAGGAACCACGTCAGAGGCCGAGAGGCGGTTCCGAAGAAGAAGACACCAGGATGTGCATGGTCGATTGACCGTGACACCTACTCGAAATGATGATGATGACCGCGTAGATTGACACTTTGAAGTTGAACGACAGCGACGCGCGAATTGCTGTCTGGCGTGGTCTCATGGCCCAAGTTGCCTATGTTTTGGTTGCCGAGGGCCTGAGTCGCTGGCGACTAGTCGACAGTGCGTAACGGCTCAAACTGTCATTAATAAATAATAAATATAATCACACAGATTGAGCTAGCCCCAAAGTAAGTTCGAGACTTGTGTTATGGGATATAACTCAACGATACTATATTTTATAACAAATACATATATAGATACACATCCAAGACCCAGGCCAATCTGAAAAAGATCATTTTCCATCATGACCTGGCCGGGGATCGAACTCGGTCACTCCGTGTCGCAGGCTGGCGTGTTGACCGCTGCGCCACGGAGCTAGTCAGACATTAAGTTAGCTGACCTGCGCGAGGTGCGTGAGTGTCCGCTGTAGCGCGTCCTGCCAGGCCAGCAGCTGGCCGCGCTGGCGGACTGTGTGTTGCTGAAGCAGTTTCGACCACTCCGCCATCTGCGCGCCGCTCAGGGAGTTTATCCTATAATAATTATAATAATGTTGAATGAACAATTGTCTCTTAAACAGAGGGAGACCAAGGAAACGTTGGATGGAGTGTGTAAAGGAGGATATGTGTAGAAAGGGAGTGACGGACGAGTTGACTGGAGATAGACAGAAATGGAAAAAGCTTACATGCTGTGCCGACCCCACATAAAGGATAACGTAGAAGAAGATGAACAATTGTCTTTTATCATTGAGTTACTTCGTTACGTTTTATCTTATAAATTGATATCAGTATACAGCTTGTAAATGTATCCTCGACGTTCCCTTAAAGGGGTGACTCAGCCCATTAATATGAACAACTTTTCCTATGACAACAATGTTGGGAACTCAAAAACCTTATGATGCAACATAAGGTCAGAGGTGCCGTCCGGCCTCCCGATTGCTATTTACCCATTCCAATTTATCCGAGTGAGTAGTATCCCAAAGCCTTCTTTCCCTTCTTTAATCCAACCAATTCCTATCGTTCTCCATCTTCAAAATGCTTTGATGGTCAGCAGCGTTGGAAGCACACGAAGCCAAAGAAACTGCGCTCGCCAACCCGCCTGCCAAGCGTGGTGAGTATGGCAATATCTCCCATGGGACGAAGAATCCTTGGGAGAGGCTTTTGTCCAGCAGTGGATCAGTTACGGCTGTAATGATGAATGATTGCATCATACGTTATCAACCTTTCAGGAAAAGGCGCTATTTCAATGGTTAATATATAAAAGACTAAGCATTAAATAAAATAAACTTGATAATTTTGTATGTAAGGATTTCACGCGCAATCACGTGAACGTGACCGAGTGGACCATCCTGAAATCGCCTGAGAAACTGGTGTAAACTGCTCGAAACAATACTGTCGATCACGCTAATAATAGTATATTACACGTTATGACGGTAAATAAGATATTAACAACGAAGTGAACATCAATAAAGCATGGAGCGAAGCCAAGTGTGCTTTTGCCAAGTTGCCTCTCGTGTGTGACACACGAGGGGCACCGAGTTCGATTCTCGGCGCAGGTTACCACCGTGACCGTTGAGCAGCAGCAGCCTGTACCGTCGCACTGACCTTTGCTGGATGTCGTCGCTGTAGCCGGGCCGCTGCGCCCAGTAGAGCCGCCAGTACAGCAGTGCGTTGAGCAACAGCAGCAGCAGCAGCGCGGCCAGCAGCCAGCCGCGCGGGGCGGCGGGCGGGGGGCGGGGCAGCGACGCACGCCGCGCCAGCAGCGCCGCCGTGGCCGCCGCCCGCGGCGCCGCCGCCGCCGACACGCTCTCCCCAGAGGACGCTGCCGGGAGGAGGAACCGATCAGCTATGGTGGGCGTGCTTCATAACGATACTAATTTCAAAATTAAATCGCGGCTAAAGTTGGATATTTTATATCCATTGCCAGACTTCATAAACAGTAATACAGGATAGATCAAAAAGAAGAACGATTTTTAAAACGGCGGTGTATCCGAACGGCTTGCGGAAGCACGCGGGTAACGGGGAATAGTAGCTCAATTCTCGGAATTCAGTCACAATGGAGCGTCTCTCGGGTAAACCACGTGCGTTTGGGTAAAGGCATATTACAAAAATGGCAACGCGTAATAGTGTAAGACTATTACGCGTCGTTTATTTCGCTCTCAAAGTCACATAACCGAAAACAATGTTCTACTGATAAATCTATTCTTCTTTTTCTTCTTTTCGAGTCCTAATATCTTGTACAACAGTTTTGCCCAGTATGTGGCCACGGCCACTGCCCTGTCATTTGCCTCCTCTAGATCCTTTGTGTGCATTGAGTGGGGCATTTAAGGCACGTCAAAAGGTGGCTCATCGAATGAACATCACTACAATCGCTTGGTGCTATTGCCGGAAAAGCCCCACCTATCCCAGTTTCCTCGCCAACTTTTTACATCAGCCCGGAGTTGGTTCAGCGACTTCCAAACTGCCCAGGGAAGATTTCTACCCGGTGGAAGTTTTTCGGCTAGCAGTGAAAAGGATGATGATGTGAGTACAACTTTCCCACTGCTTCAATCTGGTCTTTGGAGCTTCCTTAGATGCAAGTTCAGACTGCCTGAAAAAGCTGTTACGGCTCTTTAGTGGTAAGAATGGTGGATTATTACCGTATAGTGAATGATTGAGATCCCGCGCCTGCCTGACTTTTTGGGCAACATTACGTCTAACACTTGGGGGAGTAATACCAGACACAGAACACAAGTGGTACAATGGTGTTGGTTTCAGGGTACCTGTCATTATCCGGCAAGAGGAATTATGGGCAACATCAACCTCTTTGGCGGGTGCGGAACGCGCCCAAACGGGGCATGCGTATTCGCCGGCTGAGTAGCACAGAGCCAGGCCACTCGTACGAAGTACTTGAGGTGATGCCCCCCATTGAGTAGTAGTGAGACGGCGTAGAATCTAATTTCGTGAGTTCATCTTGGACTTTAGGTTCTTACAATTGTCCATGTATGTCAGAGACCGGTCCAAAGTGACACCGAGGTATCTTGGTGTACTATTGTGTTTAATATCTACGCCGTCCCACGAGATCTTGAGTTCTCTAGATGCCTCCCGGTTCCGCAAATGGTAAGCGCAAGTCTCCGTCTTAGTGGGGTTAGGACGCAGTGAGTTTGCAATGTAGTAAACTGTTAGGTGAGTCAGCGCAGACGTTAGGCTGGATTCCACCTCGAAACTCCTGCCTTGGGATGTCAGTGCCAGGTCGTCAGCATTGATAAAGCGCCTAGTTGCTGGGTGGTGAGGTTGGTCATTTTTATAGATGTTAAAAAAGGTAGGCGCAAGGACACTACCTTGTGGGAGACCGTTTTTTTTTTATTTCGCCATCTACTTTTATGCGTATGTGTGTATGAGTGAGACCTGGAACTGCGTAACCGCAGCATTTCCCCAAGGATGTCGATTAAAGGTGGATCTTTTGTTAGCCCTTCTTTGTGCAGTAATAGCTTAATGTTTACTGTACCGTACGCTGAACTCAGGTCCACAAAAACTGCGTCTGTGTCTGCGTCAATGACCGCAATCAAAGCCGTCTTCACAATGCTGCGTCAGATTTAACACCTGCTTACAGCAAGACTTTCCCGGCCAGAATCGGGCCTGACTGTGTCTATTATCTTTGTCAGTCTGTCTTTTTTTTTATGTATATTTGACGGCAAACGGGCAGACGAGCCACCTGATGGGAAGTGGTCACCGTCGCCAATGGACATCTGCAATACCAGAGGAGTAGCTGATGCGTTGCCGACTCTTAAGATACCTGTAAACACGCCTTTTGAAGGACCTCAAGTCATATCACACAGGGAAAACCTCCGTTCCACAATCCTGCTGTACAAAGAAGAACCACGCGACGCTCTGACAAATGACTCTCTCATGTCTAATATCAGTCTTTGACTCATGACTCATGTCTAATATCAGTTTTTCAAAAAGCTATGACAAAGAAGAGAAATGGGACGGTATTTTTTTGAGTTTTCTGCCGATTTCCCAGGCTTACGTAGAGCGATGACATAGCAATAAAAAAAAAATTGTCTAGAATAAAAACTTACTTTTCTCAAACATGCTCGGAAATGTAGGCATTATTGGAGTAAAATGAAGCCACGAAGTTTGTAATTCTTGGCTCGTCCATTACTTTACCGGCCTAGGCCAGGATAGTAAGTATGAAAATTCATTCCTGGCCGCTGCTCAAAACTTTTTAATTATTCTATGTAACTTGCACTATGTAACTTTTCATACAGCCATGGCTACCACATTATAAAAAAAATGCACTCATCGAGCATATAAGTATATGAATATCAAAATAATTTTATTAAAATGTTGGTATAATATCAAACAAAAATATGCCAACAATAAAAAGAAAAAACGCGGGAAAGTAGATTTTTACGGTATTACATTTTTAGGGGTTAAATATGACTGGGCTGTATGGGCTGTGTTTCCTTAGCACTAAATGACAATTGCAATAAGAAAATAAAGCGGGAATGTACTATTATTTGAGTTCTTGGCGGGAATTTCGACGGACTGCACGGTTTTTGTTTTGGATTGTTTTGAAAATTGCTTCTAGTGGACTTTATAATGTGAAATCGGTGTAATTTGGTGTTATAAATGTCCATGTTTATGAACAATGTGTGGAATAACTAAAATGAAGTGTCATGGTGCGGCTGCAGTGAGATTTACATAGCGGGCTGGTGGTGGCTCGCCTTACTGCTACTGCGTCTATGATCAAACCAGTGGATTCGTGGGAATTGTCGCCAGGGGCTCCATTGAATCACCGAAATGAATTACACCACCATTTCGTTGATAACACGTAGAAAATATGAAGGGCTAAAAGGCACAGAAAGCCAGATGCCGTAAAACAAATATGAAAAAAAAAAAATGTACTATTATTTATTTTCGGCGGACTGCAAGGTTGTTGTTTTGGATTGTTTTGCATATTGCTTCTAGTGGACTATATAATGTAAAATCGGTGTAATTTGGTGTTATAATGACTAGCTGTGGTGCGGATTTAGAGATTTACATAGCGGGCTGACGGTTGCTCGCGTAACTGCGTCTTCTATGATCAAACCAGAGGATTCGTGAAAAATGACGCCAGGAGGTCCGTTGAATCAACGAAATGAATTATACCATCATTTTTTTGATAAAACATTGAAAAATATGAAGGTCTAAAAGGCGTAGAACAACAAATGCCGTAAAACAAATATGAAAATAAAAATGTACATACTATTATTGTTTTTTTATATTATACTCATTTATTCCGAGAAGTAAGTTTTTTAATATTTCCTCGCATTTATTGAGAAAAGCACAATACATGCCTTTGCCGGGAATCGGCTTGCCGGACTCGTATTTATTCCAAGGCCTCGCTGACGCTCGGCCTTGAAAACTCTACTCGTCCGGCAATCCCTTACTTCCCGGCCTCTGCAGTAATGTACTATTAGACCCTGTTGTCGGTCAACCGTTTTTTTAAATAGAAGAAGTAAAATGAAATAAATATCTATTCAAATTTGGATAGCATGTATTCTTGATCATCATATTTGCAAAATCGATAAACTACTATCGTTTTGGAATGACCACTGCTGAGAAGAATACGGAAAGAAACTCAGTGTAATAAATGATGAAAAAGAAATTTAGAGATGTAAGTAGTAGCAGTACTGACCGGTGACGCGGCGGTGGCGGCGCGTGGCGCGCGCGGGGGCGGCGCCCTCGGCCTCCGCCCCCAACCTGCTCTCGATGAGCCGGCAGTAGTCCTCCAGCCCCGCCATCGTGTTCTTCTCCAGGAAGCCTGCCGGACACATTGCTTTCAGGGACACTCTCCTTATTTGATTCATATGGTGAAACAATTCCACACAGGCGGGGTTTGCACCGGCGACCTACGCTCTGCCGTGAGCTACCGCATGTTCAAACCTCGGCGTCGAAAATATCCACCGCATCCCATTCCCCTTATACGCATTAAGGCGTCACCTATCACAACTACCCCACTAACGCAACAAGCAAGCCTCAGACCAGAGACGTGATAAAGTATAGTAAATATATATACGGACAAATCACACAGATTGAGCTAGCCCCAAAGTAAGTTCGAGACTTGTGTTATGGGATACTAACTCAACGATACATATCGATAAACATCCAAGACTCAGGCCAATCTGGAAAAGATCATTTTTCATCTTGACCTGGCCGGGGATCAAACCCGGGCACTCTCGTGTCGCAGGCTGGCGTGTTGACCGCCGCGCCACGGAGCTAGCCAAAAGGTATAGTAGGAAGGCACCACTGCAAAAAACTAATATGGAAAATGTCAGGCCATGTAGCGCATATGACTACTGACAGATGGTCCAACAAAGTAACGCACTAGGTTGACCCATTGGGAAAAAGGATACAGGGTAAGCTCCCTAATAGATGGCTTGATGAGATTAGAAAGAAAGCAGAATAGCAAGAGAAAACTGGGCGTCTTTTTTTATGATATAGAACGGAAACGAGTAAGCAAGTCACCTGATGATAAGTGATCACTACTACCCATGGACATCTGCAACACCAGGGTGTGACTGGCGCGTTGCCGGCCTTTCAAGGAATTAAGAAATGAGGAAAAGGAGGGTTGGAAGGATGGGCCTCCGACTCTCTCAAAAGCTTTTACGCAAACGTTTTTCTGTGAGAGTGTGGTACTTCCCCGAATGAGCCGGCGCATTCATGCTACTAGCAAAAAATATTTTTTCTCAAACATGCTCGGAAATGTAGGCATTATTGGAGTAAAATGAAGCCACGAAGTTTGTAATTCTTGGCTGGTCCATTACTTTACCGGCCTAGGCCAGGAAAGTAAGTATGAAAATTCATTCCTGGCCGCTGCTCAAAACTTTTTAATTAATCTATGTAACTTGCACTATGTAACTTGTCATACAGCCATGGTTACCACATTATAAATAAATGCACTCATCGAACATATAAGTATATGAATATGAAAATAATTTTAAATATAAAAAATTAAAATGTTGGTATAATATAAAACAAAAATATGCCAATAATAAAAAGAAAAAACGGGGGAAAGTAGATTTTTACGGCATTACATTTTTAGGGGTTAAATATGACTGGGCTGTATGGGCTATGTTTCCTTAGCACTAAATGACAATTCCAATTAAAAAACAAAAATAAAGCGGGAATGTACTATTATTTATTTTCGGCGGACTGCAAGGTTGTTGTTTTGGATTGTTTTGCAGATTGCTTCTAGTGGACTATATAATGTAAAATCGGTGTAATTTGGTGTTATAAATGGCTATGTTTATGAACAATGTGTGATAGTGCAGCTGTGGAGCGGATTTAGAGATTTACATAGCGGGCTGATGGTCGCTCGCGTTACTGCGTCGTCTATGATCAAACCAGAGGATTCGTAAAAAATGACGCCAGGTGCTCCGTTGAATCAACGAAATGAATTATGCCATCATTTTTTTGATAAAACGTTGAAAAATATGAAGGTCTAAAAGGCGCAGAACAACAAATGCCGTAAAACAAATATGAAAATAAAAATGTACATACTATTATCGTTTTTTTATATTATACTAATTTATTCCCAGTATTACGTCTTTCATTATTTCCTCGCATTTATTGAGAAAAGCACAATACATGCCTTTGCCGGGAATCGGATTGCCGGACTCGTATTTATTGCCAAGGCCTCGCTGACGCTCGGCCTTGAAAACTCTACTCGTCCGGCAATCCCTTACTTCCCGGCCTCTGCAGTAATGTACTATAGCCGGAAGCGTGGAGAGCCATGCTACCGGTAAGTAATCTGAAAAAATGGTACTAGGCCCTATTACGATATTTTCAGATTGCCCTTGGTCTTGGATGTTTATCTACATATGTATCTATTATAAAATATAGGATCCAATGGGAACGACGCTGAGAACGAAAAAAAAATAGACTTTCCCATACAAACTGGCCAGGGGCGGAACTCTTTTGTATGGAAATACCGATTTTTTTTAGTTTCCAATATTGTTCCCATTGGAAAAGTTGTTCCTATTGATGGTCTGAATCACCCCTTTAAGAGAACGTTGAGGCTACATTTACACGCTGTATATATTTATTACTAACTGTTGTCCGCGACTTCGTCCGCGGCAATTCTGTTATTATGATTAATTAATTAGTATATAGATGAATAATTTTCCCCGTTTTCAAAACATTTTCTGTTCAAACATTATTGATGCTTCGCTCCTATTGGTCGCAGCGTGTTGTTTTATAGCCTTGAGCCTTCCTCAGTAAATGGACTATCCAACATAAAAATAATTTTCCAATTTGAACCAGTAGTTACTGAGATTAGCGCGTTCAAACAAACAAACTCTTCAGCTTTATGATATTAGTATAGATTAATTTACTTTTGATCATGGGCCACATGCTCTTCTTGTACTTGACGTGTCCGAAGATGGCGAGCTCGGTGGCGTTCTCGGCGATCCTCCGCAGGCAGTAGTGCACTTGCACCGTGAAGTAATCCGCGTACGGGATCCCCGCGTTCTCGCTCGTTGTGTCGATGGAATACAGCACGCCCGGCTTCGAACACTTGTTCATCACCTGTGCAATACATCGACATTTTGAACCTCTGTACTATATTGAAAACAAATATATTAATAGCATTACAATGCTCGGTTTAATATTTAAATCGAAAAAATGTGATGAAAAAATTACGCATGCTTCGAATGCGTGTACCTATAATATGTGATGAACAAATTCGCCGCGGTGATTTGAAGCTACGGCAGCTCAGTGGTTGAGAACATCGACGGGCTAGATGTCGAAGGTTGTAGGTTCAAATCCTACCTGTGGCGAAATTTTTTCATCACATATTTTCGATTATATTGAAATCCTGGAATCAGAATCCCTAATGTAATACATTTGCAACAATAAAAGGTAAAAAGCGAAAAAAAATTTTGACCATCCATAGAAATTCGTCCAGCTGATCAGCTGACGTTATTTTTTTTTCATATTTATTTTACGGCATTTGGCTTTCGACGCCTTTTAGCCCTTCATATATTTCTACGTGTTATCAACGAAATCATATTTATATTTATATATTTACTTTAAATTTTAAAACTTTAAATAAAAATAAGTTTAAAAGATATAGTCCAATGACAGACAGAAACACTTAGTAAATGGTTCTGTTTTTACCTTATGGGGAACCCTAAACACGAGGATATTTTGCCCCTTGTCCCGCTTACCTGCGTCTCGGTGACCTGCACCTCCTTGGGCCCGATGGGTCCTGACGTGAGACTCAATGTGTACTTGCATTGTCGGCACTCTAAGCCGCCTTGTGGTTGCCACGGCGCCTGCGCACATAAATATAAATATATACGGACAAATCACACAGATTGAGCTAGCCCCAAAGTAAGTTCGAGACTTGTGTTATGGTATACTAACTCAACGATACTATATTTTATAACAAATACATATATAGATACACATTAGGGCATGTAATATCGGACGGTTTTCAATTCCGATACTGATTTTCGATATTACAGTCTAATATCGAAATTCCGATGTTAATATCGGAATTATTGAAAGTGCGTATATTCTTTATTAACTACACATATTCGTCAAAGGTTTGATTGAGAACAATAAAAGAAGTAAAATTTTTGAAAATTATCCTTTAATAATCATTTTACCCAAATGTTTTTATAATTAAAATGGAATAAGGCATAAGGCAGTCTATACAAGAGGCATGCGGGGCGTTTATGTGACCGGTAGGCGCGGCGAGGCTGGAGGAAACGTGTTTAAACTTGCACAGCCAATGTCAGAGACGGTCTGTTCTTTGTTCTGTTAGTTAAAAGTTAGAATATTTTGATATAATGAACGTGGTTTTTTATGATTTACAATGAGCGTTTATTGTTGAACAGTGTGCATGAATAATACTACTGGAAGAAATAACAATTTATCATACTTTATAGGAAAGAAATATATGATTATTACATACGTTTTGATTAAATAACCTGAATAAATAACTTAAATTGAAGTAAAAAAAATTTTTGGGAGGTTTACTACACAGAATGTTGTTAACGTTTGACAATTCATGCGATTATATCGTTTTAAAGCATAATATAGCAAATAATTTAATTACGCTATTATGCGATATTAAATGACTCAGTATCGGAATTGTAATATCGGAATTATTCGTAAATATGGTCCGAGATTCCGATGTTATGATATTCCGAGATTCCGATATTCATGCCCTAATACACATCCAAGGCCCAGGCCAATCTAAAAAAGATCATTTTCCATCTTGACCTGGCCGGGGATCGAACCCGGTCACTCCGTGTCGCAGGCTGGCGTGTTGACCGCTGCGCCACGGAGCTAGTCAATCATACATAGACATAAGACAACATTTTCATTAACATAAAGCTGTACACGATTTTGTCAGAAGAAACTATTCCAGGAGTGGACAAAGGAACAGGCTTAACGGGATGTGTGTGATCTAAACCTCTGGAGTGCTTTTAGGGGTCCAAATCTATTTTTCCTAAATGCGCCATCATCATCATCAGGTCCTTTTTAGTCTCTACTACAGGAGCACGACCCTCTCTGTACTACTAGGGCCATACTACTGGCCATAAATGCGCCAAGATATTGGATATTTTCAATATCTTGGTTCAAATTTGAAATATGCGAAAAAATATAATACAAAGCATTTTAGACCTTATATTCATACTTACTTATCCTTACTAATATTATAAATGCGCAAGTGAGTTTGTTTGTTACGCTTTTACGCCGTAACTACTGAACCGATCATCATGAATTTTGCATACAAGTTTATCCCGGGAAGAAGTACTATTCCCGAGGGATCGACATTGACGCGGGCGGAGCCGCGGGCTAAAGCTAGTCCTTACTAATATTATAAATGCAAAAGTGAGTTTGTTTGTTTGTTTGTTACTCTTTCACGCCGTAACCACTGAACCGATCATCATGAAATTTTGTATACAAGTTCTCTGAAGTACGGAGAAGGACATAGACTACCTTTTATCCCGGGAAAAAGTACTATTCCCGAGGGATAAACATTGACGCAGGCGGAGCCGCGGGCGAAAGCTAGCCCTTACTAATATTATAATTGCGAAAGTGAGTTTGTTTGTTTGTTTATTTGTTTGTTTGTTTGTTTGTAACGCTTTCACGCCGTAACTACTAAACCGATCAGCATGAAATTTTGCATACAAGTTCTCTGGAGTATGGACAAGGACATAGGCTACCTTTTATCCCGGGAAAAAGTACTATTCCCGAGGGATCGACATTGACGCGGGCGGAGCCGCGAGCGAAAGCTAGTTAATACTATAAATGCAAAAGTGGGTTTGTTTGTTACGCTTTCACGCCGTAACTACTGAACTGATCATCATGAAATTTTACATACAAGTTCTCTGGAGTACGGAGAAGGACATAGGCTACCTTTTATCCCGGAAAATGTATTCCCGAGGGATAGACATTGACGCGGGCGAAAGCTAGTATATTCATAATAGAGATTTTCCAGCCCACTTGCATTTATTAGCAACGTTTTGGAGAAAGGGTGATTTAAAAAAACAAAGGGTTGCACTCTGGGACTGCCCGCAGAAGTGAAAACTCCGCGCGGTAGAAAGAGAGGATGATATTACTTCCTCTCCTACGCCGCGCCGGCGGTCTCAGGTTACGTAAAAAAGTAAAGAAGTTTTCACTTCGAAAATTACCTGTACATAATCGGCAGTGCCCCTCGCGGCCAGCAGCTCCAAGTTGAACCTGGAGTTGGTGAAGATCATGGTGAACATGGTGTCGATGTTGAACGGGAACTCCTGGCGCATCAGCAGCTTGCCCTCCTTGTGCGAACACGTGCACTCGTGGGACTCGCTGCTGGGACAATCGTTTATGTTATAATACATTTTAACATATTAATAAACTAAAATTTGTGTCTGACGTGGCACTTATGTCGAATAATAACGGGCACTCTGAAGCCCACCCCACTATCTGTTCTATATCCCCTTGCAGGCATTGCTCCACCAAGTGTGCGCGAGGTTGTATGCGCAGCCGAGAGACAAAGGCAAATGCAAGATGCCAGGCACTCCCTACACCAACAATCGCCATTCACACAGCGCCTGAAGAGAAGAAGGAGCTTTCTTAAATAATGTCTCCCCTTAGACAAGGAACCATCCGCCGCGCGCTTGGAACTCTGGGCTAAAAAGTTTCCGACTGCTTCACAGTTGCCACCTGCGGAGAAACTGCCACCGGGTCACTCCTTGCCCTGGAGTACGTGGAAGTCTCTCAACAGATTGCGAGTAGGTGTAAGCAGATGCAGAGAGAACCGCAAGAAGTGGGGCTTTTCTACTAATGATAGATGTAGCTGTGGCGCTGTGCAATCCATGCTACATCTGTTATCATGCCCAGGATGTCTCACCTCTTGTACGAGAGAGGATTTGGCGAAAGCCACGGATGCGGCTGTAAAGGTTGCATCATTCTGAGCAAGATTCATTTAATCTTTGGACTATTGACACGATAGAAGAAGAAAAACTAAAATTAAAAATATGTGATGAAAAAGAACTCGCCACAAGTAGGATTCGAACATACGTCCCTTAGGTTTACGCCCTAAATGATACCAACTACACCAAAAATGTCAGAGCGTCACGTGGTTTTTTTTCCTCGTATCGATTGTGGAATGGACTCTCGAGGGTTTCCCTGTGTGCTATGACTTGGGGTCCTTCAAAAGGC
This sequence comes from Elegia similella, assembly GCA_947532085.1. Lineage (NCBI taxonomy): Eukaryota > Metazoa > Arthropoda > Insecta > Lepidoptera > Pyralidae > Elegia > Elegia similella. Next base: position 1,494,972 of record OX383936.1, read on the forward strand.
GTGTTTACAGGTATCTTAAGAGTCGGCAACGCATCAGCACCTCCTCTGGAGTTGCAGATGTCCATGGGTGACGGTGACCACTTTCCATCACATGTTACGTTTAGTATTACATTTAGACGTAGTAGAAATGAATCCCACGCAGCCGAACAATGTCACCTGAGCGGCGGGCCGGTGGTTGACCGCGCTAGTTGGTCACAATGGCCACGCACGTACCTGTTGGGCTTGTCGGGCTCGCTGTCGCTGGTGTCGGACATGTCCGTCGGCAGCGTGTCTCCGCCCTCCTCATCGCGGTAACTTGCTGACCCGTTCGTTACTGGCGACAAAACACATTCTATATAAATAAATATACATGGTGAATTTTTTATCCTTTTGAACCCTTAAAGGGGTGACTCAGACCATTAAAATGAACAACTTTTCCAATGGGAACAATGCTGGGAACTCAAAAAAAAATTCCCATACAAACTGGCCGGGCGGCGGAACTCTTTTGTATAGAAATGAATGAATGAATGAATGAATGAAATATTATTTAATCAAGAAACAAGTCTCACAAAATTGTTAGTATAACTTATGCTTAGTGTTAGTAAAAATTCTTAACCTAGTGACAACATTAAGCGTCCCACTGCCGTACCATTCCCGCAGAAATGACGATTTTTTTTGGAGTTCCCAGCATTGGTCCCATAAAAAAAGTTGTTCATATTGATGGTCTGAGTCCTTTAAGGGTCCAAAAAGATGTATATGGACAAATCATACAGATTGAGCTAATCCCAAGGTAAGTTCGAGCAGTTGCGCCGTGCCCAGCGACCCGACTTCACACTGACTACGCCCGCGCTCAAAAAAGTATTATGCACAAAAAAATGCATCCTAAAAATGATAATAAGAAAAGAACGAAATAAAATTATTTCCCCCACAACCTGTAGTACACACGAAAAAGAACAAGAAGTGTAGCCTAGACGGTAATCAGAACCGTAAAAGACCAATACATGATAGAGCAAGTATGAAGAATGAAAGTGCGATAAGCATAGAAATGAGAACTGGTATGAAAGTGTAAAGAGGAAAACACAGACTCCTCTTTTTTTTTCTATCTAACCTGATGGTTGGAAGTAGATAGAAAAAGAAAGATAAGTTCGAGACTTGTGTTATGAAATACTAACTCAACGATAATATATTTTATAACAAATACAAAAATATAAACATTCAAGTCCCAGGCCGATTTGCATAAGATCATTTTCCATCTTGACCTGACCGGACATCAAACCCGGGACCTCCTATGTGGCCTGGAATGATGACCACAGAGCTGGTTAATTTAAAATTCACTAGTACGTAATGCCCTTTATAACGACAATTTGACTAATTGTTATCGTTTTCATAAAAAAACCAAAGGTCCACTACCGCGTCCCAGGAAGCCCCGTCTACCACCTCACTCTCACATTGCTCCGACTATTTAGACTTAACCTATGACTATTTAGACTGAGTGTTTACCATCGAGCGCCATCTGTGCGATCTCCGTGCCTTCCACTGTTTCGTTCCAGAGAGCGCGATTTATACACGTCCACGCCAAAGTCTGCCACATATTTGTGCAGAACATCGCGTCGAAGAAACTATTAACCAATAGGCTAGTTTCCTGGGTCGTAATAATAACATAACAATTAGTCCGTCAGTTAGATAATCAAAAAATATTGGACACGTTTTTTTCTTTTGTCAAATAAACAATAAATAATAAAGATAAAGCGCGTCAAAGTTCAGGAGTGGGGGCTCGTGACGTTAAAGTTTGCTAAAAATTGTAGCAAACTATGACGTCACACGGAACTTCAAAGGGCTATATCTTTATATTTTTTTGTTTAATCGACAAAAGACAAAATACGTATCCAATCTTTTTTGAATATCTAACTGACAGACTAATTATATTTTTTTAGGAAACTAGCCTATTATTACAGATACCCTATTATGACTGGAGTAGTCTATTTTACACAGACCCGGATTAAGCAATGAAATTTAAGCTCGGGGGCCCCCTCTGTTGGGTAACCCGGAAATGATTTTACACCAAAAGAACAGAAAGATATACATGATATCCAAATTTGAATAAAATTCTATTTCATTTCATTTCACAACAGGTTACTGTTGAAGTGTAGCCCACAGTTTTATATTATTTTAGTCTCAATCGCCTTTTTATTTAAGAACAGTGCATCTTTTCAGAGGACAAAGTAAGCTTTCGTTAAAACTTTGTAATGACAGTTGGCCATTGTGATCCTATATTCAAACTGTTATTTCAGCATACGTTCATTAAATAACAAATAGTATGCTGTGGTGTCAGAACCTGAAGAATATTATTTTAAAAAATTGGTTGTCTTTAAAGTCGGTTTACGTGATAACGGTGGAAGATAGATAGATGCGTCATAAGCCGAACGCTTAGGCCAATCGTGCCTCTCTATCGCTTATTCCGCGCTCTCGCTTGCACGAGGGGGCGTGACACCTTTTCGTGCGTGCAGCCGGCGTTCATGGATTTATAAGCCGTTATCACGTCAAAAATTGTATATTATCACGTCCATGTCCCTTACGGGGTAAACAGAGGCTAAGGCCATACAAGGCAAAGGACACATTTAGCATGTAAGTGGGTGTATAGGCGAAAAAGGAATGAAAATAGTGATGAGTTGCGTATTATCATCATATCAGCCGCATGACGTCCACTGCTGGATATAGGCCTCCCCCAAGGATTTCCAGAATGACCGGTTGGAAGCGGCCTGTATCCAGCGCTTCCCTGCGGCTGCGACCTTTGCCAGGTCGTCCGACCACCTGGTCGGTGGGTGTCCAACGCTGCGCTTGCCGGTAAGTGGTCGCCATTTCAGAACCTTTATGCCCCATCGGCCATCAGTTCTACGCGCTATGTGCCCCGCCCACTGCCACTTCAAAGAGCTATTCCGCTGAGCTATGTCGGTGAATTTGTTCTTCTACGGGTCTCCTCATTTGGGTTGCTTAGATCATTAATAATGATTATTAAGTTTCTAGTGATAATCTAAACATTCGCCTTCTCAGAACGTCGAACGAAACAATAACTTAAGTGTTTGATTGCGTACATTATTCGATTCCAAAACAAACAGACTATTTAAAGCAGCTGACATATATTTTTTTTTAATTTAATTGGATTAATATAGTAAATAGAAATGATTTCATTGCGTTTGTGTGTAATGGATAAACTTAAAAAAACGTACTAAACTGATTTTATTAATTATGTCACATAAAGAAAACTGCTATCAGCGTTTGACATAGGCTATAATTAAGACGGACGGAGTCGCGAGAAATAGTTTGTTTACAATATAGTTACACTTATTGCTAATCTGGCAGAAAAGAAAAAAAACCGGTCGAGTGAGATCTATAAAAATGAAAAAAAAAAATGTGTTTTGTGTGGGTGTTTATTTTATTGTTTTTTGTATTTGTTGTTAACGCGACAACAGTAATACATCATCTGTGAAAATTTCAACTCTCTAGCTATCACGGTTAATGAGATACAGCCTGGCGACAGACGGACGGACGGACGGACGGACAGACAGACAGACAGACAGACAGACGGACAGTCGGAGCCATATTAATAGGGTCCCGTTTTTACCCTTTGGGTACGTAACCCCAACAACACGGAATGTACAGACGGCTGCAAATAAATCTGTCCCCCTCTCAGTATAATGTTACTGCTGAGAGGGGCTCATATTTATCTGCAGCCGTCTTTACCAGTAGCTTCTCTTCCCTCGTAGATCGTGAAAGCCGTGGGAATAGGCTTAAATCCGAGGAATCATATAAATAGACGATGTGGCTACTATTTTGATTCCATTTTCCTTAATTTTCCTTCAACTCACAACCACCAACACACAAAAACTAGCAGTTAAATGCAGCGTTAAGTCTAATGGCCCTAGGCTTTATCTAGCCCGTTAAGAATAAAGACGTAATTAGGATTTATGTAATGGGTCTTTAACTATGAAATTGGCGTTTTCTATAGAGAATTTCGAGTAAATTTAATTTTTTATATTCACTTTATTAGTATTATTTCGAGTATGATAAATTCATCTAAAGTGAATTTTGCATGTATTTACGAACAATAGTAAGCTTGATAAACGCATTATAAAGTTTACAAAAAGTAAGAAAAAGAATAGTAAAATAAAAGATTTTTGATCAAATCGGATATTTTTTTTACTACATGTTGGATTAGGCATTTATCTCACATCTCACCTGATGGTAAGTGACGATGAAGACGAGGATGTTACATGCCTATCCAAGAGATACCCATTTATTCTACTTTTGAATGTCCCGGAACTGTACTCGTCTGGGAATAAAGACGCAGGCAGTTCATTCCACACCTTAGTTACTCGAATCAAAAAGGAACTGTCAAAGCGTTTAGTTCAACATCTGAAACGAGTTCTTTTCATAAGCATTTTTTAATAATTAAATTCAGAAGAACAGAAGAATTTAATGCATGCAGAATGTTAATAATATAGTCCACTTTTAAGTTTAAATAAAAAAAAATGTGTTTAACTGAAAATCATAGTCATTAGGAACAAAATTGTTGAAAATTTCATAGGTAAAACACCCATTATTAATAATATTAGTAGGATAAATGTATTATTAGTAAGGTAGGTGCGGCATATACACGGTAAAATTTTGATCGTTCTGGACCCTTAAAGGAGTGATTCAGCCAGTCGATATGAACAACTTTTCCTATGGGACCAATGTTGGGAACTCTAAAAAATTTTTGTCAATCCCATACAAATTGACCGGGCCGCCGAATTTTTTTGTATGGGACTACCCATTTTTTTTGCGTTCCCAGCATTGGTCTCGTAGGAAAAGTTGTTTATGTATATCAATGGGCTGAATCATCCCTTTAAAGGTCCAGAACGATCAAAATTTTTACCGCGTATTGTTGATAACTTCAGAAGTACACGATATTTTGAAGTGGCCGACACTGGCGGAGAACACAAACAGACCAACAAAAATGGACAAGAAGGAAAGAGCCAAAGAGCCCTATGTACAGCATTGGAACATTAACGGCTCGTAATAATAACACTGATGTCAGATTTGTAAAGCTGCCTTAAAGCCTCTGACAAAGCGTAATGACTTCCGAGTGTAATGAAAATTTTGAGGCACGCGCTGCCTAAGCACTTTAGACATTTTTTAATTAAATCACTTGTATTGCAGCGGTACAATAGAATTCGCAGCGACGACCGTGTATACGAGACCATCGAATAAATTTACTGAAATTTGTTTATGTACAAACTTATCGCGGTTACTTTTTAAAACCAAACGCGAGCGGTACACGACGTCGGCTCGCGTGCGGGATCCAGAACTGAGAAAAGCCTGGCTTAAGATATGTATATATGGCGGCAGCCGATTGCCGGAAGTCCGGGGATAAGGCTGGACATCTACTAGTCCGTAGGGCGGCGCGAGCTCTAAGACAGATAAGGCTGCTCGTCCATTAGTCCATAACTTGTCAACAGTGCTCAGTGATGGCAGCGTGGAAAGAACTGTGCCGGAAGGGAAAATACCCTAATATCGCAGAAACTATTTTTTTAATGTCATAAAGTCGGTAAAATATTTTTTTAAGTTGTAATTAAATTAAGAAATAATCAGAATTGCATTGTGAATGCAAAAAAAGTTTTGTTGTGCAATTTCCATGACGTCTACAAAGGGTCCAACAAAAGGCGAGTGCTGGATTGGATCCTTTTTGACAGCACACCACACAATTTTCCTTTCAGCTCGGAAAAAGTTAATGCTGTGTGTTCGATGTAATAGGTACTCACATATAACACGAAAACGCTGACGCGGCCGGGACACCGCGCCCGCGTTGCATCGAGCCAGTAGCATTCCATCGTCTCACGCGCATAGCATCATTCATTTTATATAGTTTAAATCAAAGTAATAAACGTAAGATTTTCGTGATTTCTGGACTCTTATTTTAGCAAAGCCCATCTCGTTAGGGTCGCGTCCCCTACATTTGGTCCTTCGAGTCTATTAGGACCTCGCGTTAGTGACGTAATTCGTTGCCACGTGTGAGGTTCGTGCCAGTGACATTGACTAAGGTGAAACAGTGTCTAACTAGCCTAGCAGCATAGTGAACAGTTTATCAGCAACAGCAGTGACCCTAGAACTTATAGCAGCAGAGTGTTGAGTGTTTCTCAGCATTCATATCAGCAGTGAGCTATCAGCTCACGCCAGCAGCATCAGACAGTGGTACTCCTGAGGAGGAAACTACTACCAGCAGCAGCGGGTGAAGGGAGCTACCGTAGCCCGCGTAAGAGCAAAGCATAGTTCAAGTAAGAGCGTTCCACTTTATTTTTATCCATCATATATTTATCTGCCTACAGTACTATAATGGAAAGCGTATATTCAAGACAAGTTGAGCTAGCGGAGAGTATTAAAAAGATTTTGATTAATTTTAGAAAGGATAGTATACAGCGTAAAACGATCGAATATTGTAGGCAGCGATTAGAATTATTAGAGTCTTATAAAAATGAATACGAAATCAATAACGAAAAACTTATGCCGTTTGAGACCACCAATCATAAATATTTTACCGATTCGGAATTTGAGCGTACCAAAGATCTTTATTACACAGCAAAAACGTTAATTAGCGAGTGTTACGATGAACTATTATCACGTAGCAAGCAGTCATTGTATCCGAAGCCGAGTGAACCTACTCAAGAACAGCAAGAGCAACCCTCGGCTAGCAGAGCGCAACCACGAGCCTCATCGACACCTACCCCAGCAGTCGAGTCGAAAGGATCTACCAGCAAGCTTGATGATATGTATCGCAAACAGTATGTCAACTTCAAAGCCTTTATGCGGGCCGTGGATAGCATCAACGTGGAATCGATGAAAGAAAAGTGGGAGTTTGAAGATGCGCTTCGTATCCTTCAGCAGCGGTGGACAGCAGCAGATAATCTTCACTGGGAGATTATTGGAGAAATAGAAGAAGACGAAGCATATGAGATCCAGTATAACAATCATGAAGATATTTTTAATAGCGTCCGTAAATCGATAAATTCTAAAATGTGGTCAGTTGCGTACAGGGATAAGTCTATCCCACAAATGGATATTCCTGTATTTACGGGTAATTTTCAGCAATGGGTCTCCTTTAAAGACCTCTTTGAAGAGTCAATTAACAAAAATCCTGCTCTATCGAATGCTCAAAAGATGCAACTATTAAAAAGTAAAGTCAAAGGTGAAGCCGAGCGTTTAATACAGCATCTTTCTATTAGCTCCGATAATTATATAGTCTTGTTGGGAAATTTTGAATCATAGATTTAATAATAAAAAATTAATTTTTACATCCCATGCCAATATGTTTCTTAATCTACCTAATATACAGCAACAATCATATACAGCTATAAAACGATTGCATGATCTCACAGTAGAGAGTCTCCACGCAATAAAAAACTTAGGTATTGATATCAGCACGTGGGACCCACTTCTAGTGCATATCTTATCGAACAAATTGGACAGTGAGTCGTATTCCGAATACATAGAATCATTAAAAAATTCAAGGGTGCTGCCTATTCTCAAGGATTTTTTATATTTCCTTGAGAATAAATTTACTACACTTGAATCATCTCGTCGTCGTCAAGATGGGTATCAAAAATCATCCCCTACTCATCATACAAATCTTCCACCCAAATCATTCAGTAACCGCAATAATAACTCATTTAATAATTCAAACAGCACTCCGTATATAAAATCTACATCAAAGTCTTTACATGTGTCAGCAATCAAATGTCCGGTTTGTTTCGCCGAACATACAATATCCAATTGCAAGAAATTCCAAGACTTTACGCCCGACAAGAAACTTAAAACCATTACCCAATTACAGTATTGCGTAAATTGCATGTTTGATCATAACGGAAATAAGTGCTTCTCTTCAAAAAGGTGTCACAAATGTTCCAAAAATCATCATACTATGTTACACGATAGTTTTGAACAAAAACCTAGCTTACCTCAACAAAAGAAATTTTTAAATGAGGAAAAGCCGTCTCGTGGGGCCAGTTATAGCGCTACCCATGCATCTCAGCAGGATGTCTCTGAAATTTTGCTAGCGACAGCATTGGTCAGGGTAACAGCAGTAGACGGAACTCAGCACATCCTGAGAGCTTTGGTAGACCAGGGTAGCCAGGCCTCTCTAATAACTTACAGATCTTCTCAACTATTAGGGTTAAAGCGCGAGCCCTGTAAGGGTTCCATTTTTGGTATAGGTGAGCGAGAAAATAGTTGTAAAGGAGTCATGAACATTACATGTCAATCCATGCATTCCGATTTTTCTTTTAGCGGTAGTGTTTTAATTATGGATCAATTAATAAAAAGTTTGCCTAATCGTTCATTTACAAAGCCATCTTGGTCACAAATAGCTCATCTTTATCTAGCCGACCCGGAATTTTACTTAAGCCGTCCTATTGATCTGTTATTAGGTGCGGAAATATACCCATTAATTATGTTGGAAGGTGTCTTACGCCCACAAGGTGAACAGCAGATCTTATTACAACAAACTCAGCTAGGTTGGCTACTATGCGGGACTGTAAATATGACGTACAATGTTAATGTTATCTTAAATAATTTAGAGCAGATTAATCAATTTTGGAAAATCGAAGATATTCAGGAGGGAAGTGAAATGTCAGCGGAAGAGCAAGAATGCGTAGAATTTTTTCACTCAACGACAAAGCGTCTGGAAAATGGTCGCTACGAAGTCAGGTTACCAATGAAAAAAGAAGCAAGCGAAGAATTAGGCTCATCTAAAGAAATAGCTTTAGCACAATATCGCAGTTTAGAGGGAAAGTTTAGAAGACAAAAGCATTTAGCAAAGCAATATAAGCAATTTATGAGCGAGTATGATACCTTAGGCCATATGAAGGTGGCCACTCCTAACCAACAGCAATTACAATGTTTTTTACCCCATCACGCTGTACAAAAAACAGAGTCTTTGACTACGCCTTGTCGCATAGTTTTTAATGCAGCCAGCAAAACCTCATCTGGGTTCAGTCTCAACGAGCTCATGCATAAGGGGCCAAACCTGCAACAAGACAGCAGCAGTTAATCAAGACAACAGCAGTTAATCTTGAAGTGGAGGCAATACCGTTATGCATATGTTGCGGACATCGCCCAAATGTACAGACAAATACTTATGCAGGAAGATGATCAGAAGCTACAGCAAATTATTTGGCGGCATCACCAGGATCAACCTATCAGAGCATACCAATTAACGACTACAGCGTTCGGTACGAAAGCAGCGCCATTCCTGGCGATGATGACACTCCGTCAGTTAGCAGCAGATGAGCAACATCGATTCCCAATTGCAGCAGAAAGCCTTCGGGAAGAGTTCTTTATGGACGATTTGGTGTCAGGATCCCATTTTCTCACAGATGGAAAACAAAAGATTAAAGAAATAATAAGTTGCCTAAACAGCGGTGGGTTTCTGTTGAGAAAATGGTCAGCAAATAACACAGAACTTTTGGAAAGTATCAGCCAGTCTGAATTAAATACACAATCATCATCCTTTACATTTAAAAGCGACAACACATCTAAGACTTTAGGTTTACGTTGGGACCCAAATAAAGATATTTTTACATTTAAATATGATAACACCCAAACTGAATTTCCAAAATTAACCAAAAGAATTCTCCTTTCGGAAATATCTAAAACATACGATCCGATCGGATGGATTTGTCCATTAGTTACAAAAATGAAGTTATTATTCCAGAAAGTGTGGTTAAATTCAGAGATGCAATGGAACGATGAAGTGGCCGACACTATAAAAGAAGAATGGATAAATTTGAAAAAAGATTTAGAGTGCATAAACAAAGTTGAAATTCCACGATGGATACAAAGTATGCAGGATGACGTCATAGAAATGCATGGATTTTGTGACGCATCAATAAAAGCGTATGCATCTGTTGTGTATGCGAGAATTTTTCGGAATAATAAAATATCCGTCGTCCTCGTAGCAGCAAAATCGAGATTAGTCCCTAATAGTAAGGAAATATCTCTTCCAAGACTAGAACTGTGTGCAGCAGAATTATTAGCAAGACTTATGTCTAAGATTATTACTAGTTTATCTAAAATGAACATTAAAGCTATCGGTTGGTCTGATTCTCAAATTACACTTAGTTGGTTACAGAACGAAAACCCAGATCGTTGGAAACCGTTTGTTTCCAATCGCGTTAAAAAAATAATTAGCGTAATTCCATCAAAAAATTGGTTTTACATAAATACTAAAGAAAATCCTGCTGACGTAGCAAGTAGAGGGTTATCGGCCTCACAGCTGGTTGATAACTCACTGTGGTGGCGAGCTCCAACATTTTTATATCAAACTAATTTTAAACCAGAACAGTACCAAATTAAATACAAAACAAATGAAGAAATAAGGAAACAAACTAATTCAGTTCAGCAAATAAATCCAGAAAATAGCATAATAGAAAGTTTATTGAATCGTTATAGCCCCTTTTCTAAAATAACCCGTATATTAGCTTGGATATTACGCGCAGATGATAAGACCAGTCAACGTAAACAACGTTCAGAGTATCTCACGTTACAAGAACTCAGAAGAGCCCATATAGTAATAGTAAAATATGTGCAACTTAAAGAATTTTTATCGGATATTGAATACTTGTCTTTAAACAAACAATTAAAATCAGACAGCAAATTACTAAGTCTAAACCCATTTTTAGACAAGGAGGGTGTGTTACGAGTGGGCGGACGACTTAGGAATGCCTGTATTAGCGATAATATGAAATATCCCATAATAATTCCTTATCGTAGCAAATTAACCGAGCTTTTAATAGATAAGGCTCACAAAAGTACACTTCATGGCGGCGCACGTCTTACTTTATCAATTTTGAGACATAAATATTGGATTATTAAAGGGAATAGCGCGGTTAAACAGCAGTTGAGGAAATGTGTAATATGCAAGAAACAAGAGCCGAGACAGCTAAGTCAAATAATGGGTGATTTACCTGATTTTAGAACGAATCCAGCACCAAGTTTTTATCACACCGGAACAGATTACACCGGATTTATAAAAGTAAAAGCGAGTAAGGGAAGAGGGGTAAAGACCTGCAAAGGATATGTAGCCTTATTTATGTGCATGGTGACAAAGGCGGTTCACCTGGAAATAGTGTCCGACCTTACCAGTGCATCATTCGGTCTATTCGAAGTTTAAAGCAGCATTTAAAGCGAGTAGTAGGTGAACAAGCCTTGACGTACGAAGAATACAGCACGGTCTTAGCGCGTATTGAGGCCAATTTAAATTCGAGGCCTCTATGTCCTATTTCCGAAGATATTGAGGACTTAGATTTTCTTACGCCAGGACATTTCTTAAATAATCGTGGCGATTTAACTGTTATCGATACGCCACAGGATGCAAGAACGCGGTGGTACTTAACTAATAAAATATTTACTGATCTATGGAAAAGATGGAAAACTGAATATCTTACTCAATTATCTGTACGTAGCAAATGGTTGAAATTAAAAAGTAACATCGAAATCGGGGACATGGTTACTATACACGATGATCAGTACTTACCTGCAGGGAGATGGCCGGTTGGTCGGGTGGTGGAACTCCATCCTGGAAAGGATGGACAAGTCAGAGTGGTAACCCTGAAAACTAAAAACGGATATATAAAACGTCCCGTGATAAAATTATCTATATTACCTGTAAATGGGGCAAAAGAAAGCAAGCAAGAAAAGCAAATCAGCAACTGTTCACAGCAGGAAAGCGAAAATAAACCTGGAAGTGGAAGAGAAAGAACCAGTTTTCCCAAACTTGTTAATATAGTATTATCGTTATTATTTTTTATGAGCACCCTCGGATACTCCACTGCTTCTTATAATTTTACTCAGTTTGATAGAAATCATAGCTTATACTTTGACCCTATAGGGAAAATGCATTTAATTAAAGATAAGTGGACAATCGTAGCGTACTATAATATGAATCCATACTGGCAAGGCGATAGGGCTATTAGCGAATTTACTAAATATCTTGATCAAACATGTAAACAGGTCAATGAACAGAGTTATTGCCATATGATTTTATTGCAAATTAAGCACGAGTATGATGAGATACAGTTTAATAATAAATTATTACTCAATCAGCATGTTGGCGCTCAGAGAGTCCGACGTGGTCTTATCAATGCCGTAGGTTCTATTGCAAACACCTTATTTGGCGTACTCGATGATAGTTTCGCACAAAAATATAAGCGTGACATCGAACTTGTACATAGCAACGAAAATCATTTAAATCAGCTTTGGAAAAACCAGACTTCTATTATAGAGGCAGAGTATAATATATTAAAACCAACAGAGGAGACTATCAATAAGCAGCATAAAATTATCAGTAAACATTTACATAAATTGGATAATGTAACAAGCGAATTACAGTTAGAGTACAATAATTTAGCGTCAGAACAAGATTTTACTTTAGTAGCGATGTCAAGTATGAATTTGTTACAAAATCTAAAAAGAATTCAGGATACTTTAATAGACACCATCACAGAAATATACCACAGTCAAATTAATATTCATCTTTTAACTCCTAAGCAGTTACGAGAAGAGTTACAACTTGTGTCTGGTCAGATATCAAATGATTATGCTTTACCTGTCGATGACATCCAATCTAAACTGTTTGAAGTATATAAATTACTGAAAATTAAAGCTAGAATGACTAAAGACTACTTTATTTTTGAAATAACTCTACCTTTAATAAGCAGGGACAACTTTGAATTGTATAAATTGATACCAATACCTGTACAAGTAGGAAAAAATATGATTAGTGTTAAGCCTGTAGCAGAATATGTAGCGATAAACTTAAGAAGAGACGCATATATAACGGCTGGAGAGAATATATTGCAAGATTGTCAATATTTTGACCTCACGTACATGTGTCCATCACACGGCCCTATTCGACATTTAGACACCGAAGAAACATTTTCAGAATCTGAAACGGTTAAGGCGGTATGCAGTAATAAATGGGTTAAATTGCAAGATCCATCTACCTATTTCTACTTCTGTTGCGATACATACTCTTTGCGAATCATATGCGACGACGAAGTCCGACAATGCCAACTCAGCAAGGCCGGGCTCATACACCTGTCTAAACAATGTGTGATAAAGGGACGAGACGTAACACTATACTCTTATCAGCATCTACACAGTACGCTCGCAATTTCTCCAAATATCATGGACTCTAAATTACCAGCGATTCATAATTTGTTCAATATTACGCGACCTATCCTTAATGACTACGATCTCGAAGAAGATAATTTAAAGGTTAATATCTCATTACAAAATCTAAGCGAACAAATCAAATCCATGAAGGAATCCGCTCAGCAAATTGACACATTAACGTCACATGACATCCATAACTATGCTTTGTCTTACGTATTGTTAGCGGCCGGAGTAGCAGCAGGGATCTGGTTCGTGTGGAGCAGTCGAAGGCGGCGTATCCGCCTAGCAGCAGACATTCCCTCGACCGGGTTGCAACTCAGCGAAATAGTGTCTAGTGATAACGTGAACGAGTGTCCGAATCAATCGGTATCAGTCTCTAGTGAAAGTGCTATACGTAAAACCTCGTCAGTTGAACAAATTCCTGAACCGATTCCGCGTACACGTGATAATAGTACTCAGTCATCCTTTCGTACAAGGAAATTGTTCTAACACTCATTTAGCCTTAGGAATATTGTAGATATCATCTTGTTTCACGTAACTCATTACTATTGTAGCTTTCTCATCTTATCTCCTTTCTTGCCGTCGGGAGCATGTTCGATATAATAGGTACTCACATATAACACGAAAACGCTGACGCGGCCGGGACACCGCGCCCGCGTTGCATCGAGCCAGTAGCATTCCATCGTCTCACGCGCATAGCATCATTCATTTTATATAGTTTAAATCAAAGTAATAAACGTAGGATTTTCGTGATTTCTGGACTCTTATTTTAGCAAAGCCCATCTCGTTAGGATCGCGTCCCCTACACTGTGCATACCCCCTGTTTTAAAAAATAAATTACTTAGCGACGGCAAGGAATCGCGGTCGAAAGCGGTCGCATGCATACGAAGGTGGTCGCATGCGTACAAAGGCGGGTCCTGTCGCGCGTCCCTTGCGCCCAATATCGCCTCCAGTGACGAGTATATTAATGCCTATAACTGTTTTTAAGAAAAGTATAAAAAGACAACGTTACCTAGCGGCGAGTCGCGTTGGCGCGAGTACGGACGCGGCCGCGTGCGGTCGTGTCGCGAGTCCCAGCGTCATTCTCGCCTCTAGACGAGTCTCCTAATGCGTTTAAATGTTTTCAAGTCTTCTTCTTCCTTGCCTTATCCCTTTTATTTGGGGTCGGCTCTCCTCGTCCTAAGGCGCCAGGATAATCTATCCTGGTTTGTCCGTGTGTTCAGCTGAGCCCGTTCCATGTCTTTGGATACGGTTGTCCACCATGTAGCCAAAGGGCGTCCTCTGCCTTTTCTCCTCTTCGGGATCGCCAAGGCCTTCTTTACTGGGTGCTCTTCGTCCCTCCTCATCTCATGTTTAACTGTTTTCAAGTAATGTATTAAAAGACAAAGTTACCTAGAGGCGGGGAGGAGTCGCGGTCGCGCGAGTACGGAGGCGGCCGCGCGCGGTCGTGTCTCGCGTCGCCCGCACCCACACCCGCCTCCATTGACGAGTCCACCAGGTCCTGAAAATAAGGTGAAAAACCTTATTACGTTTTTGTAACCTTGATGCTTCGATCAAATATAATGGTAGATACACGATTCGCGCTCAAAAAGTGGCACCGGCAAAGCAGCACTCTAATATAAAAATATAATAATGACTAGCTCCGTGGCGCAGCGGTCAACACGCCAGCCTGCGACACGGAGTGACCGGGTTCGATCCCCGGCCAGGTCAAGATAGAAAATGATCTTTTTCAGATTGACGCGGGTCTTGGATGTGTATCTATATATGTATTTGTTATAAAATATAGTATCGTTGAGTTAGTATCCCATAACACTTGTCTCGAACTTACTTTGGGGCTAGCTCAATCTGTGTGATTTGTCCGTATATATTATTATATATTATCATCTTTTTTTTTTTTGTTTCGGAGCTGTTTTGTCCACAGTTTCAATAAACCGCGCTAGCACTCACGCGTCTCGCGATGACGAAGGTACAGTGAAAACATGCAACAACTACGCATCAAAAGTAAAAAAAACAAAGATGGAGTTATACTTTCAGTATGTACCGTTTTTGTCGTTGTTTGTAAGTATGCATGATGTTTTGGTTTTGATTGATGTTTTTTATCTACCATTATATTTGATCGAAGCCTTGATGGAAATTAACTAAAAATGTTTACTAGTTATAATAAGGCGAACAATAACATAAACAGACCTTGATATTCTTTACTACATAATATAAAACAAAGTCGCTTTCCGCTGTGTGTCTGTCCCTATGTATGGTTAGCTCTTTAAAACTACGCAACGGATTTTGATGCGGTTTTTAATAAATAGTGATTCAAGAGGAAGGTTTATATGCATATTGCAACCGTACGAAGCCGGGGTCCGGTCGCTACTAATTAATATTTTTTAAATTCCAATCTATGGGTCAGTCTATCACTGATCCACATTTTTGTAAATTTCTCTCTAGTCCTAGACATAGTCAGGTAATTTTGAAAATATTTTTTTGAATGTCGTGTTCTAAAAAGTGTAATTGGGGTTGCATGCTTGACCCAAAATTAAAAATATATTTTTTAAAGTAATCACATTTTACTGTATCCAGTCACTAAGAACAGGACGCCGCAGTACATTAGACACGAATTGAAATATCTCTTTACTCACGTCTAACCTACTGCAGCGCAGTGTCAGTGACTGAATTCATCAAAGTGTGATTCCTTCAAATAATAAAAATGGTTGTCTGTAACGTAGGTTTACGGACGATACGATAATTTTACGTGATAACGGTGGAAGAGAGATAGATGCGTCACAAGCCAAACGCTTAGGCCGATCGTGTCTTTATCGCTGATTATTCACGCTCTCGCTTGCACGCGAAACGTAACACTTTTATGTGCGTGCAGCCGGCGTTAATCTTATCATCGATTTATAAGGCGTTACACGTCAAAATAAAATAAAAAATGTTGAATCTCTTGCGGTGTCGTGTTGTATTCTTGTGACCTTCGTATAAAATAATGCCAAATAGGGGTAAGCCCTTTTACGAGAGATATTGCAGCGTCTCCGAATCTTGCACCAATTATTTTTCGAACAGAGTCTATTTAATAAAACACTGGTGATTATTGTTATCAAAAAACATACAATAAAAAGAAATTCTTATCTATTGTCCTGTTATCACAAAGTCGTTTCGGCAATCGTATTTATAAATTAATGAGGTAAATGCGTAGTTCCCCTAACGACCTAAACTGCTTAAAGAATCCCCAGGCTACTGTAATGGACTTTAGTATTTCAAAGTAAATCAAGGCGATAGGTTAAATATAACTCTGTATCCTGAATAAGTGCTTATTTTAAATCCTATATAGGCCGTACGTGCTTCAAATGTGCGTTTATTAATTTCTATACAGGAAACTTGTATGGGCAGTACATTTAGCGTCTATCTGGATAAGACTGGTAAGCTTTCTTTTAGTTTGATATTGATACGTTAAATTTGGTTAAAGTTGGTTGGGCAAGACATTTCAAAAGTATTTTAAAATTAAAACATATTATTATAGTATCAAATCATTCATTTTCTCGATGACAGATCTAGTTTCATAGTTATAGAGTTGTGATCAAATAAATAATCAGTAGATACGATATCCATCCAATTTTATATACCTATACGATAAATAAAAATAACCTGTATTACGCATTATAAATAAATAAATAAATATAAATATATACAGACAAATCACACAGATTGAGCTAGTCCCAAAGTAAGTTCGAGACTTGTGTTATGGGATACTAACTCAACGATACTATGTTTTATAACAAATACATATATAGATACACATCCAAGGCCCAGGCCAATCTGAAAAAGATCATTTTCCATCTTGACCTGGCCGGGGATCGACCCCGGGCACTCCGTGTCGCAGGCTGGCGTGTTGACCGCTGCGCCACGGAGCTAGCCTAATTATCCTTACTAATATTAAAAATGCGAAAGTGAGTTTGTTTGTTTGTTACGCTTTCACGCCGTAACTACAGAACCGATCATCATGAAATTTTGCATACAAGTTCTCTGGAGTGCGGAGAAGGACATAGGCTACCTTTTATCCGGGGAAAAAGTACTATTCCCGAGGGATCGACATTGACGCGGGCGGAGCCGCGGGCGAAAGCTAGTTAATATATAATTAAATAATTGTAATTATTTCATTTCATTTTTGATTACCTATCTATACTTATATTACTTACATTATAAAGAGGAACAATTTGTATGTTTGTAATGTATAAACTAAAAACTACTGGACAAACACAAATTATTTCATCATTAAAATGCTACATTATTCCTGAGTAATATAAGCAATTTTTTATCGCAGAAAAAAATAACAACGCGTACAAAGTCGCGGGAACACATCTAGTTACATAGCTATACAATACCGATACATATTGATATTTCAATCACTATTTGTATTGCCATAGAATGTAACTTTATTATATAGTTAATTTTTGCGTAACTAAACGCAGTTAAATTCTACGGTAGCTGTCATCGAGAAAATAAATGATTGGAAATACTATACCATAAGATATCCTTTACAATTTATATCAACTTTTGTAATGACGCCATTCCCACAAATTTTATGATAATCATTTAATTTTAGTTTATTTTTGGTTGGAGCCGAAAGTATGCAAGCTAGATGTGACGTCACACCTGCCTAGTCTTTACAAAGGACCGTTTTACACACGCTCAAAAAGTGTGATCGCGAAAACATCAGAAACAATGATTATTTTTTATGATTGATTCAGGGTAACCATCCTTACTAATCCTTATCCTTACTAATATTATAAATGCAAAAGTGAGTTTGTTTGTTTGTTTATTTGTTTGTTACGCTTTCACGCCGTAACTACTGAACCGATCATCATGAAATTTTGTATACAAGTTCTCTGGAGTACGGAGAAGGACATAGGCTACCTTTTATCCCGGGAAAAAGTACTATTCCCGAGGGATCGACATAAGCGGGCGGAGCCGCGGGCGAAAGTTAGTAAGAATATAATATAGGGTAACCATATATTTAAAAAAATATCGGATACTCCGGGAGTGCCGGCAGAAGTGAAAACTTCACGCGGTAAAAGAAAGGAAGTTATTACCTCATTTTATTATAAAACGAACAACAGCCTCCGTGGTCCAGAGGTTAAGGCGTTGACCCGGGGGTCGTGGGTTCGATTCCCACCGGAAGCATACTTTGTTTAGTTGTTTCCAGTTTGGTTAGGACATTGCAGGCGTGAATCACCTGATTGTCTGATAATAAAGATGATTCCGTGCTTCGGAAGGCACGTTAAGCCGGTGGTCCCGGCTGCCATCTGGTAGTCGTTAAAGGAACCACGTCAGGGGCCGAGAGGCGGTTCCGAAGAACTCTGACACCAGGGTGTGCATGGTCGATTGACCGTGACACCTACTCGAAATGATGATGATGATAAAACAAAAATATTATTTTAATTATCATTACATAGTAATACAATGAGTTCGCTTCCGCTGTCTGTTCGTTTAGAAACTACTAAAACGATTTTAATGCAGTTTTCAGCAATGGATAGAGGCCTTGCACTCGTGCGAAGCCGGGGTCCGGGTCGCTAGTAATGGATAACCGCAAAAACTACTGAACCGATTTTAAACATTTTTTTACCAATAGAAAGCTACATTATCAGCGCGTAATATAGGCTATATTTTATTTAAAACGATAGGGATCCGTGAGGATATTGCGTGAATGTAACCTAAGCTATCAAAAATTTTGCTTAATCTCGTAAACTGTCTGGATTGAGTTTCTTTCAGCGTATTCTTCTCACCAGTGGTCGTTCCGAAACACTAGTAGTATTTCGATTCTGCATATATTAAAAAAACAGGCCAAGTGCGAGTCGGACTCGCGCACGAAGTGTTCGGTACATTATATTGTCGCGAAGCTTCCAGAACAGAATAGTCTAGGAACTTTTCCGATCATCGTCTGTCGCGCTCATACATCTTCCATCCTGCTCACACATATGTATTCTATCCCGCTCACACACATACTCGAATATTCTGGAATGTTTTGGTTGTCGGCTGTCGGGACCGGAAGTATATGGAACTTTCTAGAGACCCATATGTCAGTATATCGTCGTTGCAAATCTAAAACCTCTTATGTGACAAAATGGGCAAAAAGCAGATCTTCAATTTTTTAAAGAAAATATATATTTTTCTATTGTCTGCAAAAACTCCTATGTGAATATCTCTATAAAATTTGAAGTTACAAGTCAAAATGAATATGTCTTATGTGTTTCGGCGTATTTCTTTGAAAATCAAAATCTCTGTGCAATATTGTCACTTAAGAGATTTTGTACGACAAATATTTGAAAAATATTGTAGATAATAACTCTTATGTGAGTCACGGAATACTGTAAATCACTTTATTCTTCATTTATTTATGGGACCTATTGTATTAATAATAAGGTTATTTTTTATGTATCATAATTAGAGTGAAAGCGCAATAGGTCCCGGTATGATGCGGGAGTAAAACAGGTGAATAACGCCACTTGTTGTGATCTCGGTCAAGAATAAATTATTAGTACGATTTGTGCATTTGGCTCGTAAATAATTGCATTTTTTACGAGACATTTGCAATTTCGCTATCGTTATTTACGCAAAAACATTCTTAATATGCAAAAGATATTTTCAATAATATAAGAATAAGGGACAGGGACTAAAAATCTAAAGTTTAGTGGTACAACCGGGTTGCTTAATCGGGGAAAGGGTTAATTGTGCATCACAGAAATCTTCTTCACCTAGTAATTCTCTAGTAACACTTGAAGTCCTAGGTATCGAAGAAAAACATTGTAGCTAATCATCAAAGTCACCTCAGCAGTATATTAACAAGGAAATATCGACTCAGGCGATTGTCCATCACTGTGATTCGGTAAGGAGTACAGCAATTTGCGAGAAAATGGTCATCATCTCAATACTACCACGAGATCGCTGATACACCGTCAAACTTCGTAGATCTTCTCAGATTATTTAACGAGAATGATGATGTCGTAGAGGATATTCATGTTACTTCAATTGGAATATTGATTCATTCACAAGCTTACCTACAAATCAAGGTGTGCATTTAGTTTAAGATGGTAGCGTAGGCGATCCACGCTGGGCACCGAAGAAACGGGGAAAAGTCATATTATCTACTTCTGAATGTGACGGTGAGGTCCCAGATGGGGTCACAAGAGTGACGCTATGCCAATTATTTTTTAAATACCTATTGTATCGGATGGTATATGATGGAGGTCGACAGCGTTCATTTAACTATCGAAAAACACATAAATTTATGCTCCTAGTTTCCGAAAACAAGCTCGTCCCAGCCAACCTTATGATGTGATTGGTCCATAACGATTTTTTTTTTAATTACGAAGATAATCCTTCATATTTTCAATCCATTAGACCAGGTAAGAACAATCAGATCCAGTTGTGGTGAATGTAAGAGGTTTGAAATATTGCCCAGATGGATCTGTATTTTATAGATTAAGGCACACTGCCCCGTGGGTGATTCTTCCTTAAGAAGATTCTTTCTCAAAGAAGACAAGTAGTGGTGGTAAGCCTTACCTATGTATTCTGAAAATTTTATGATAACGGAGAGCATATTTAAACAACTCCAGAAGTTTAACTGATAAAGACTATCATTCGTTTTATAAGTCGCTGTTATTTAACTATGGAAATTAAGAAATTAAGATTCTGTATTAGCTTGAATGCAGCATTCTGACTTATGTATATGGAACACAACACTTCCCCATTACTTTTAATATTCCTGGCCGTTAATAAAGGCCGTAAATAAACCGTAAATAAACATGTAAGTCAATTAAAATTATGATATAATTTTAATTGACTTACATGTAAAATCTCTTATGTACTAAAAATTTGCAATTAAAATGTCTTATGTGCACACTTTTTTACTAAAACTGCTGTATCTTGAATTCTAATAACAATAATAACTGAAATTATTATTTCCCGTATTTCTATTTAAGTTTTATATCATATTCCATTAAAAACATAAGAGCAACCCTAAGTAAATTTTTCACTAGCATGTTTTTTTCACTTTTCTCGAAAAGTCTGAAATTGCACTTAAGAAGTTTTAGATTTGCAACGACGATATAAGGGAGCGGACGTGGCGATCGTTATCAGTTGACCACGAGTGCTCTTAGTGAGCGATACTAATACGAGTGATTTGTGTGCGACTGATAAGTGATAATTTCTACGACCTCAGCAACGGACCAGGACTACGAGTGCTTTGCGTTTTGGATATTCGACGTGTTGGACGACTTGTAGTTGTCAGTGTTGGGATTCCGTAGTGAATAAATTCCTTCAGAAGAGTTTGGTGTTTTACTCCAAATCCCGAACCCTAACCACGTAACAATATATAATAAGATTTAATTATTAAAAATATTTTTATTATATGATGTAACTAAAAATAAATGTTTTGATTCCCTTGCGAATGACGAAAAAACACGAAAATTTGCGGCATAAACAGCTGTATCTTTTGATTGCGTTGGCTTAGAAATGTGATTTTTTCTCAGCTTCAAAGGACAGTAGACCTAAGTATCTGATATGAATTTCAGGTTGATACCTCTACGCGTTCCTGAGAAAAAGGCTCTCACAGACCGACAGACAGACAGACGGACAACCAAATGATCCTCATAAGGGTTTCGTTTTTCCTTTTGAGGTACGGAACCCTAAAAATATAAAAGATAAAAATAAGAGGTTCAAAAAGAGATACTTGTATCAAATTTTGAATAAATATCTTTAACTTTTGAAACGCCTTTGGTGAGCGCTGCGAAACTCAATTGATGTCCTCGTCATATTCACGTCTTCCAAGCATATACCCAGTTATATCCTCACCAGCGATGCTTCGGAACCTGGGGTCCGGGGGCCGAGAGTCGGTCCGGGGACCGGAAAGTCTGTCTGATAAAAGCGATATTCACACGGACAATGTCGCGGGAAATAACTAGTCCTTTCATATATTAATATAATTTGTATATTGATTTATTTCAAATTATTATACATTCAAATTGAAATAGGCTAGTTTCCTAAAAAAATATATTCAAAAAATATTAGATACGTATTTTTTCTTTTGTCGATTAAACAAAAAATGATAAAGATATAGGCCTTTGAAGTTCCGTGTGACGTCATAGTTTGCTACAATTTTTAGCAAACTTTGACGTCACGAGCCCCCACTCCTGAACTTTGACGCGCTTTATCTTTATTATTTATTGTTTATTTGACAAAAGAAAAATACGTGTCCTATATTTTTTGATTATCTAACTGACGGACTAATTGTTATGTTATTATTACGACACAGGAAACTAGCCTATTGACGCGAAGTCGCGGGCAACAGCTAGTCCTTACTAATATTATAAATGCGAAAGTGAGATTTTTTGTTTGTTTATTTATTTGTTTGTTTGTTTGTTACGCTTTCACGCCGTAACTACTGAACCGATCATCATGAAATTTTGCATACAAGTTCTCAGGAGTACAGAGAAGGACATAGGCTACCTTTTATCGCGGGAAAAAGTACTATTCCCGAGGGATCGACATTAACGCGGGCGGAGCCACGGGCGAAAGCTAGTTAATATTATAAATACGAAAGTGAGTTTGTCAGTTTGTTTGTTACGCCTTTACGCCCTATCTGCTGAACCTATCGTCATGGAATTCTGCATACCCCTTGTCTGGGGTACGGAGACATAGGACATAGGGCACAATTTATCCCGGGAAAAAGTATTGTTCCCGAAGGATCGATATTGACGCGGGTGGAGTCTCGGGTGAAAGTTTCAAATAAATAAAATCATATTCTTAACCGTCCAGCTAGATATGAGGAGGTTTGTTATTCCTTCACGCTAAAACTACTGGTTAATTAATGATACTTTACAATATTATGACTTTTGCATCAGAATAGCACAGACGGGCCACAAATTCCGCGAATCGCCGGTCAACGCTAGTTTAAATTTAGGAGTTAAAACAACACATCAACATTCGACGAACACAGTAGCATATCACTGCACCACAACACTACGTCACATTTGGCAGAACCACAGTATCGCAACTGCCCAATACTGGCGTAGAAAAAAGTGCACTCACATTTTTCTTCGCGCGCCCAATCCTGACCATCGCCAAAGTCGTGACTAACGCGTTCTGCCTCGCGTGTCTCCCGTTTATCGCGATCATATCGTGATAACGACTGATATATTCCGATATCGGCTCGGTTATCAACGATCACATTCGCAACTGTCATAATCTCTTTACCTGCGCGCGTTGACTGTCGTTGAGAGTGTACAAACACATTATTAAAAATCAAATTCGGTGCGAGACATTTTGGTTTGGCTGACTGAGTCCACTGAATGTTGAAACAAGTGGGCGTGACGTCACTGATAGCGCGACCTTGCGCGCGCGCTCATCGCAGATAACGCGGTGTTTCTTGGCGGCGACTCGCGAAATGTGTTGATTCACTTAGGGCTGGGTTACATCACCACCAAATTTATGTGGTTTCGATGATTTAAAATCGGTATCTTTACTAATATTACAAATGCGAAAGTGAGTTTGTTTGTTACGCTTTCACGTCGTAACTACAAAACCGATCATAATAAAATTTTGCATACAAGTTCTGTGCAGTACGGAGAAGAACATAGGCTACCTTACGTCCCGGAAAACAAACAAACTCACTTTCGCATTTATAATATTAGTAAGGATACATTTTTCAATAGAAAAAAAATGCAGAATGAACGAAATGATTGTCATTCCGCGTAGACCGTCAAAGGCGGTCGAGGGAATAGATGAAAATCTAAGGAATTATGTCTAAGGCAATGCGGCAAACAATTCATCACTATTTTTGTTCCAACTTTAATCTATTTGCCGCTAAACATCCTTTGGGTCTTATGAAAGACTCTGTCTTCCCCGTAAGACCCAAAGACGTGATAATATGTATGTTTGTAAGCACAATGTAATCAGTTCCAGTGCGTCGTGGTCTCGTGAGAGTTACTACCTCGATAAGAAACCGATAACATCGTATTCTTTAGTAACAATGTAGTGTAATACAAAACGTCACGGTCTGAGAGAATAAATTAATTTTGCAGTAGTACTAATAATCTATGGTTGTTACGCAAAGGTCATTAATTAAATCACTAACTTTTTGAATATTGCAATATTTTTTTCTTACCTGCATTATGTTCTCAAATATATGTATACTAGCTGTTACCCGCGACTTCGTCCGCGGCAATTTCTGTTATTATGATTAATTAGGTTTTTTCTTAGTATACAACGTGATTTTGAACCCCTGGCTTTATTGAAATCTGGGAATCAGAATCCCTAATGGAACACAGAATTGCATGGGATTTGTATGGGAAACCTAATTTTCGTTTTCGTTTTTTACCTTTTTTTTGTTGCAATTCTGTGTTCCATTAGGGATTCTGATTCCCAGATTTCAATATAGCTAAGGGGTTCAAAATCACATTGTATAGATAAATAATTTTCCCCCGTTTTCAAAACATTTTTATTGATGTTTTGCTCCTATTGGTCGTAGCGTGAGCCTAAAGCCTTCCTCAATAAATCGACTATCCAACACAAAAACAATTTTCCAATTTGAACCAGTAGGTGCTGAGATTAGCGCGTTCAAACAAACAAACACACTTTTCTGCTTTATAATATTAGTATAGAAGTATAGATATACAATGAGACTACCGTAAAATATTTATGTCCTTGAACAAATCTCTGAGCGAATCCTATCGGCTTCATTGTAATAATAAAATAGGTTGTCTGTAAAGTCGGTTTACGAAAGATTTTATGCGATAACGGTGGAAGAGAGATAGATGCGTCACAAGCCGAACGCATCCGATAGATGAGTCACAAATAAAGAATCAAATACGTTCGTTTGGCGGCTACGATGCTACAGACAGACTGGGGCACTAGAGAAATATGCGCATACTAAATATCCTTTATGCACTCATGGACATGTTGCAACATCAAGTTGTGTCTAAAATAGTAGACTGTGTGCAGAAAGAGAACATATTTGGGGGCGCTTCTGTGTCTCTCGTAAACCTGGTTGTAACCCCTTTCGACATGATTTTGACCAATAATCACGAGAAAACAGTCTACATGATACTTAAAAGACCCAATAAGAAACAATATTTAATCGGACATTCTTCCGAATTGGATAAATAAATAAATATATACGGACAAATCACACAGATTGAGCTAGCCCCAAAGTAAGTTCGAGCCTTGTGTTATGGGATACTAACTCAATGATACTATATTTTATAACAAATACATATATAGATATACATCCAAGACCCAGGCCAATCTGAAAAAGATCATTTTCCATCTTGACCTGGCCGGGGATCGAACCCGGTCACTCCGTGTCGCAGGCAAGCGTTTTGACCGCTGCGCCACGGAGCTAGTCAAATAGGATGACTGTACACAAATTATTGTTTTAGTTTCCTTTTACGTCACGCATATTATCTTTTGTAACAGAGTCTAATAGGTATCACTCAATATCACTCTGCTATTATGAAGCGCCAGATCTGTGATCACTAAGGTAACTGTGGAAAGTTGAGTGTGGTTCATCAAAAAAAGGCAAAGTACGAGACGGACTCGTGCGGAGTAGGAAGGGTTTCGTAGTAGTAAGATACATTTTACCACGTTGTAAGTGTCTATATTTCAAACGATTGGCTTTGAAATACCTACCAAGTTTCAACTGTGTAGTCCTAATAGTTTTGGAATAAAGTGGTTTGACACTCGGACGGACAGACATACAGACTGACATGAGGAATCTATAAGGGTTTCGTTTTGCCATACAGCTACGCAACTACAAAAAGATATGACAATACGTGACGAAGCTCTGTGCGCTTTTATTAAACTCTGAATGTGAAATCTGATTTATTTGAGTTTTGATTGTTATTTTGAAAAGCTAGCAATTATATCAAATTTAAAAACAGTAAAGCGAACTCTATTCCTCCTTAATAGGCCACTTACGTCTTACAAACTAAGCTAGCAAGTCATTCTCAATATTAGTTGAATTCTTTCTTCTTCTTCTTTTCTTTTCGAGCCGAAATGAATTTGATTACATTTGTTTTTCAGTTAATTTAAGCAATATTGCGATTTAACGGTCAGTTAATTTTTTTTTCTTTTATTCATTTGTCTTGATCACGTCGTTTTCCCTTGCAGGGTAGACAGAGCTTAGGTCTATAAGACCTGAAGGCCACGTTTAGCATGTTGGTGGGCATTAGGTGGAAAACGGAATCAAAATATTGATGGGTTGCTAGCCCCAACGCCTAATCCTCGGTTTTTTCTCATTTCTTCGACCGGCTTTTACGATCTGCGCGAGAAGAGAAGCAGATAGTACATTCTACGTTTTTTCTTTTCTCCCAGACCAGTATGGAAAAGAAAATATGTGTCCCGTACGTACGACTGTAACATCTTTGGAACCATATTTTTAGCAAATAAATGTCTTTTTTATTCTATACAGTATTTGGCTGCGCTGTTCGTCTTATCATTAGCCTCATTACTCAGAATAGCTCCGTGGCGCAGCGGTCAACACGCCTGCCTGCGACACGGAGTGACCGGGTTCGATCCCCGGCCAGGTCAAGATGGAAAAATGATCTTTTTCAGATTGGCCTGGGTCTTGGATGTGTATCTATATATGTATTTGTTATAAAATATAGTATCGTTGAGTAAGTATCCAATAACACAAGTCTCGAACTTACTTTGGGGCTAACTCAATTTGTGTGATTTGTCCGTATATATATTTATTATTATTTATTATCATTAAGGTCTCCTACCGGGCAAGTACTGGGGCAGTCAGGACCCGCCAGAAGACACATGGACTGATTGGCACCGCAGTCACACAAATTGTTGGTCGAGAAACCCCACCTAACATCTATCTTTCTATATATTGCTATTGCGTAGGTCAGATGACATCGTTCGGCTGAGTGGAAACGGTGGATGAGACTAGCACAGGACCGTAGAGAATGGCGGTAAAAAAGGGAGGCCTTTGCCCAGCAGTGGGCTGATGTGGGCTGAAAATTATGAAATGATGATGATGATGATTGCGTAGTTGTCTACATCCTTACACATATAGTTTTTTTGTAACGTGACGAATTCCACCAACTACTTGTAAGCTGCCTTAAGACGGCACTGCACGAAATTGTGGAAATTTACGTGTTTTCAAAACACTAATACTATGTGCTGAATTAATTAAATACATCAAAAGATCATATTTGTATAATTTAGATCGATCCTTAAAAAAGATCGCCCCCATGTTGGAATTTAAAACTACATATGAATTTTAAAAATTATATGTACCTATATGTTATGATATCTAAAAACATTTTTCTTCGAAAACTTTGTAATTTTTACGTCTAAAACAATAATTCTCACATGACAATATTTATATTTACATCTCGGAGGTCGCCCCCTTTCTTATTCTTTTTATCCTTACTAATATTATAAACTAGCTTTTGCTCGCGGCTCCGCCCGCGTCATTGTCGATCCCTCGGGATTAGTACGCTAGTAAAAATATAAATCTGAAAATATTAAAACTATTCACATTTTTTCCTAATCGCCTAATGTTTCTGCGCAGTCTAATGGCTTGCGCAGTAGCGACGTTTTGCGTTCGCGCGGCACACGCTTAAGAGCCCGCCATATGCCAGGCGGCGTGGCGATACAAACGCGGATGGTCTAAACGCGTTGGATATTTTGGATATTTTCGTTTTATATGATGGCTGCCTTATCTGTAATGCAATAATAATCAAATGTTTCAAGGTTAATTTTAATGTATTTGGTGAATAATACTATATACCGAGTAAATTAGACGTACGCAATCGTGTTTTTGAGTCAGATAGTTACCAGAGTTAGTCCTGAACTTTGCTGCATTTTTATTTCAACTTGAGTATTTAATTATTATTGATATAACAGTCAATCATGCAAAGCAGTGTGAGGTAGTACGGGCCCTTAAAGAACTTCGTAAGTAAAATGAACTAACCTCCGAGGCCGTGTCGATAGCGAGAACCGGCGCGTCGTCTACCAACTCGCGCGAGTAGCCCTCGTCGTCAGAATTGAATCCCAGCTCCTCGCCGTAACAACTGTGCACCTGGGGAAAACGTACAGTTTAATATTCATGTTTCATTGAACTATGATCTGGATTTTGATCCAGATCATCAAATGCTTCAATAATATCCTCATGGTTATCTGATGGAGTGTATAATCTACAGAGCTTACACTCCAGTGTAGAGTATACCATGATGATATAAATAAATAAATATATATAGGGACAAATCACACAGATTGAGCTGGCCCCACATATGTTAACACATTGTAAGCCACACATAGAGAAGTGTTTTTATTCAGTCAAAGAATTCTTTGACTTAATAAACACACTTTTGCAAAATGTATTGGCACTTTCAAATTAGTTGTAGGTACGTACATTTATGCAAATAAAAAATTATTGAATTGAAGTTTGGTATAGTTTATCCCGAAAATCTTAAGTTTCCTGTAGGATTACAGTGGAGACTAAAAAGACCTGATAGTGATGATGATGTAGGATTATAAAAACAGAAGCAATCGCAATAGCACGCGAGCGAAGTCGCGGACAATGATAAGTTTGACATCATTTCAATACAGATATGTGCACCTATAAATAATAAATAAATACAGCGTGTAAATGTACCCTCGACATTTACTTAAAGGGGTGACTCAGCCCATCAATATGAACAACTTTTCCTATGAGACCAATGCTGGGAACTCAAAAAAAATTTCGTCATTTCCATACAAAAGAGTTCCGCCGCCCGGCCAGTTTGTATGGGAAGGTCGAATTTTTTTGAGTTCCCAGCATTGTTCCCATAGGAAAAGTTGTTCATATTGGTGGGCTGAGTCACCCCTTTAAGGGAATGTCGAGGGTCTATTTACACGGTGTATATAGAGCTAGTTCAATCTGTGTGATTTGCACACAGATTGAACTAGCCCCAATAGCAAGTTGTGGATTTGTACCGTGGGATACTAACTCAACGATAAGTACTAGATTTTTATAATAGATAAATTTCCAAAACCCAGGTCAGTCTAAAAAAGATCGTTTTCCATATTGACCTGACCGGGGCTCGAACCCAGAACCCTGTGATTCAAAGGCTCTTGCATAATAGTAGGTCTAAAAAATAAAATTACACTATTTTTATTCATTTTATGATTATGATTATATTTTAGATACCTGTATATAATGACTGTTTACGTACCAAATATAAATTAAATATTGTAAAAACTGAATTGTAGTTTTCCCGCCGGTTTCCCGAGTTGCGCAGGCGCAAACTAAAACGTCCTTGGTCGACCAAGTCTCGCCACGAACAACGAGCTACTAAACTGGGCAGTTTTATGTAGCCAACATCTTCGCATTTGGGTCAAACATACACATAATTCAATATATTATTGTAATATTCTTTTGTTTGGATTTTTCGCAGTAAATTCTAGTGTTTTGATATGCATACGCTGTCACCTATTTCCACTATAAAAGTAAGTGTTAGAAGTTCTTTTAAATCAACGTCTCAACCGCAAAAATCCCTTGCCGAATATTCACTAGAAAAATGTGAAAAGACATATATATGAACATAACCCCTTGTATGTATAACAGACACAATAGTTCAACAATGCGTTTTTGCGCAAATCTGCGCATAGGCATCCGAGAGCATCTATTAGAAAAACAAAGAACAGTTGCAAAAACAGGAGTTTTCAAATATTGAATTGTGAACAAATATTGTTCCGTAAATTGCCGTGACCAAAAAGTTCGAAGCACATTTTTAAAGTTTCACTGGCCAGTTACTTCGAAAGAAGAAAAACGAAAAAAAAAAGAAAACTCGAGAACTGGGAGTATTTTATGATGGAAGCTAATTACATTCGCGCGCTAAGTTGCTTAAATACTTTGCCGCTGCCAATTTTTATTATAGATGAATGCTGGCATAATAGCAGACTCTGGAATCACACAGATTGAGCAAGCCCCAAAGTAAAGCTCGACTCTTGTGTTATGGGATACTAACTCAACTATATTTTATAACAAATACATATATAAATTAACATCCTGTCTAAAAAAAGATCACTTGCCATCTTGACCTGACCGGGGATCGAACCCGGGAACGCGGATGTGGCAGTCTGGCATGGACGACCACTAGGCCACAGAGCCCGTCAAAGTCAAATGAAAAATATACACCCATATTCATTGTAAATTAAAATATTTCTATTTTAAAACATTTTAATAATATCAAACCCTGTCAACTCCGCACCTTAATTTATTTCCATGAACCAACAATTTAAAATTAAAAACATGGGTTTGCAAACAACACGTGCCTCGTCCATTCTTTGTTTTTATGGACATATGTAAAATACCCCCTTATTCACATTCAAAATTATGTGCATTTCGAGAGGCGAGGTGGACGCTCCGCGTGCTATACTCCATTCTGGACGATTGTGATTTTAACACAAAGTATTTGGCCTCTTTAAATCCTAATCCTAATCCTAACTAGTATTATAAATGCGAAAGTGAGTTTGTTTGTTTGTTTGTTACGCTTTCACGCCGTAACTACTGAACCGATCATCATGAAATTTTGCATACAAGTTCTCTGGAGTACGGAGAAGGACATAGGCTACCTTTTATCCCGGGAAAAAGTACTATTCCCGAGGGATCGACATTGACGCGGGCGGAGCCGCGGGCGAAAGCTAGTAGATAAATAAATATATACGGACAAATCACACAGATTGAGCTAGCCCCAGAGTAAGTTCGAGACTTGTGTTATGGAATACCAACTCAACGATACTATATTTATAAAATACTAGTTTTCGCCCGCGGCTACGCCCGCGTCAATGTCGATCCCTCGGGAATAGTACTTTTTCCCGGGATAATAGGTAGCCTTCTTCTTCGTACTCCAGAGAACTTGTATGCAAAATTTCATGGTGATCGGTTCAGTAGTTACGGCGTGAAAGCGTAACAAACAAACAAACAAACAAACTCACTTTCGCATTTATAATATTAGTAAGGAAAGGATAGTATCGTTGAACAAATACATATATAGATTTACATCCAAGACCCAGGCCTATCTGAAAAAGATCATTTTCCATGTTGACCTGGCCGGGGTTCGAACCCGGGCACTTTCGTGTCGCAGGCTGGCGTGTTGACCGCTGCGCCACGGAGCTAGTCATTAGTACCACATTTGCTAACGAACAAGTGGTACTAATCGTCAGGGGTGTCACCCTCAACTGCCTCTCCTTAGGTTGCAAACATGCCATCGGGCACGCGCGCCTCTCACCCTATTCATGTGAGTATTATTCCAACACCCTTATTTCCAACAGCTTAAAAATGCTTTCGATGCGCAGCAGCATCGGAAGTACAGTTTCGGGACATTCAAAGGTACAATTGACAGCCTCCGTGGTCCAGTGGTTAAGGCGTCTGCCTGTAGACCCGGGGGGCGTGGGTTAGATTCCCACGGGAAGCATACTTTGTTTAGTTGTTTCCAGTTTGGTTAGGACATTGCAGGCTTGAATCACCTGATTGTCTAATAATTAAGATGATTTCGTACTTCGGAAGGCACGTTAAGCCGTTGGTCCCGGTTGCCATCTGGTAGTAGGAACCGCGTCAGAGGCCGAGAGGCGGTTCCGAAGAACTCTAACTCCAGGGTGTGCATGGTCGATTGACCGTGACGATGAATGAGTATCTCTTGGATATACATGCAACATCCTCGTCTTCATTCTTTGTCACATACCATCAGGTGAGATGGGAGAGAAATGCCTACTTCAATACTAAGTAAAAAAAAAAAACCAAAGAAATTGCGCTCGCCAACCCGCCTGCCAAAAAATCAAAATCAAAATCAAATTTATTTGCTGTAAAAAGTGGTTACAAACAGTTGTTAAGAATATAATAGATTCACACTTTTAACCTGACTAGGCATGCAAATTTTAAAACAAGTTTTCAAATTGACCAATATTCTTTCAATCAGTCAATTGAAAATAAAAGTCAATATTAAATTTATGCTCATCCTCTTAAAACTAACTAATCATGTTTAATCGTCTAGATAATCTTGTACCGAGTAATAACACTTATCTACCCTCAGTCATGAGGAAAACGACCAAGAAGAAGAAGAAGAAGATCAGAAAGTTTCGTAGTCTGCTTCTAAATGCTGGTAAAGGTAGGCACTTTATGTCTTTCGGCAATTTATTAAAGACACGAATAGCCATTGGATAACTACTATGGGCATAAAGAGTTGTAGATATAGTAGGCAATACGAGTTTTTCAGGGAATCTTCCACGGTATTCTGTTATTAGATCACAGTTTCGTTGGAACAATTTAAAATTTATTTTGACAAACTGACAAATTTCATACAGATAAATAGATGGGAGTGTTAAAAGCTTCAACTTATTAAAGTGTGGTTTGCAGCTCGTCCTTTGTGGTAATTTGCACATCGATCTTACACAATTTTTTTGGGCAATAAATGCTCTGTCCAAATCTACTGAGTTGCCCCAAACAACAATTCCATATCGTAATACAGATGCCACATAACCGTGATATGCCAATAGCGCTGTTTTTAAATTAATTGTATTCACTAGCCTCCACAAGACATAAGAGAAACTATTTAGTTTGCTGCATACATTTTTGATGTGAGTTTTCCAAGTAGTATTATTATCTAAAGTTATACCTAAAAACTTAACTTCCCCGCATTCATTTAAGATTTGCCCATCATGCTTTATTACGATGTCTGCAGTTTTATTATTTCTCTGGTTATGGAATTGCACATATTTCGTTTTCTCAACGTTCATTTTTAAATTATTTTTATCGAGCCAATTTGTTATGTCATTTAATGTATTGTTGATGTCATTAATATATGTATTGATTGAATTTGATAAATTTGGTATCACTATAGAAAGATCGTCAGCAAACATTGTACAAAAGTGTTCAGTAGCTTTTGGGAGAACGTTGATGTACAATAAAAACAGCAAGACAACAAGCGTGGCGAGCACAGCAATATCCTCCCATGGAACAAAGAAACTTTAGAAGATGCTTTTGTCCAGTAGTGGACTTTGTCACGGCTGAAATGTGGTACTCACCCACTGCCAGATCTCCTGGCTGGTCATGGGCTGGTCCATGAGCGCGTTCTGCCAGATCCGGAACAGCATGAGGTAGGCTTTGTCCCTCCCGGAGAAGGACGTCAGGAAGTTCTTCTCGCCCTCCGTGCATACGAGGATCGCGTTGGGAATTACCTGTTTCATTAATAAAAATTTAAGACCTTATTTCTAACTAGCTGTTTTCGCGCGTGTTTATACATACATTATCACGTCCTTTTCTCTTGCGGTGTAGATAGAGCTTCAGGTCTAAAAGACCAACATTTTTCATGTTAGTGAGCGTGTAGCCGCATCGCCTATTAATAATTCTTCAGATTTTCGCCTATTCCTCGATCGGCTTTAACGATCTGCGCAGGAAGGGAAGCAGCTAGCGCATTCTACGTTTTTTCTTTTCAGTCCAGCATGGGAGAATCAGTTTTTAAAAACGGATCAGTCGCTTTTTTATTCATCCATTACTAGCGACCCGCCCGACTTTACACGTGTGCTATATATTATAAACTAGCTTTCGCCCGCGGCTCCGCCCGCGTTAATGTCAATCCCTCGGGAATAGTACTTTCTCCCGGGATAAAAGGTACCCTATGTCCTTCTCCGCACTCCAGAGTACTTGTATGCGATAATTTTTATGATGATCGGTTCAGTAGTTACGGCGTGAAAGCGTAACAAACAAACAAACTGACTTTCGCATTTATAATATTAGTAAGGATAAGGATAAGGATAAGGAAGTAAGGATAAAAGCCCTCTATTTAAATAAAACCGGACCAAAATACGTTGCATTGTTTTAAAGATCCAAGCATACATAGGGACAGACAGCGAGAAGCGACTTTGTTTTATACTATGTAGCTGTTTCCGGCGACTTTTGATGCGCGGTTTCATCACATAGTCTATCCAAGCCCCGGGTTGACCCCCGGGTTCCGAATCATTTCACATGATGATGTATCCACGCCGCTGCTGCCCATCAGAAGTATTTTTAAGCTAGGGAAGATTAATATTTCTTGGATTTGGGATAGGAATTTGGAATAGGATTTTGACTAGCTCCGTGGCGCAGCGGCCAACACGCCAGCCTGCGACACGGAGTGACCGGGTTCGATCCCCGGCCAGGTCATGATGGAAAATGATCTTTTTCAGATTGGCCTGGGTCTTGGATGTGTATCTATATATGTATTTGTTATAAAATATAGTATCGTTGAGTTAGTATCCCATAACACAAGTCTCGAACTTACTTTGGGGCTAGCTCAATCTGTGTGATTTGTATATTTATTTTATTTATTTATTTATAGGAGTGAAGTATTGGGCTACTAGTCACTCGGATGAATGGGGAAAAGCGAGTAGCAGCCCGGGAGGCCGGACGCGCGTACCCGATGCTATACCTGCAACCACCGGACAGTTAGTTGAGGATGACATTGTTGACCTAGCATATTTAAACCGAGTAGGTAGGATCTTTAAAACTACGCAACGTATTTTGGTCCGGTTTTTTTTAATAAAGGGCTTTTCTCCTTACTTCTTTATCCTTATCCTTATCCTTACTAATATTATAAATGCGAAAGTCAGTTTGTTTGTTTGTTACGCTTTCACGCCGTAATTACTGAACCGATCATCATGAAACTCTGTTTGTATGTGGAGGTGCATGCACTTTGGAATCGATCAGTTTTATATTATACAATCTCTACTTGATGCATTATGAGGTAATAATCCTTACTAATATTATAAATGCGAAAGTGAGTTTGTTTATTTGTTTGTTTGTAACGCTTTCACGCCGTAACTACTGAACCGATCATCATGAAATTTTGCATACAAGTTCTCTGGAGTGCGGAGAAGGACATAGGCTAACTTTTATCCCGGATGAAAGTACTATTCCCGGGGGATCGACATTGACGCGGGCGGAGCCGCCCGGCGAAAGCTAGTAATAAGTAAACATATGAAAGTAGTGTAAAAGCATAACTAGGTTAGTCGGTAACACTCTTGTCACACCCTGGTTGCAGTTGTCCATTGGCAGCGGTTATCAATTACCATCAGGTGACCCGTTTGCTTGTTTACCATACTATGTCAAAAAAAATCCTAATTTATTTCATTGAAGGGTTTGGTTAAGTTAGGTTATGTTTTATTGAAAAATTAATTATTGACATTGAAAATATGTGATGAAAATTAACTCACTAAAGGCAGGAGGTCTTCGTCAAGGCGAATGTGAACCAAGACACGCGTGTTATAGTGTTGTGTATAGTACAGTGCATAGTGACGTAATCAATGCGGGGCGCAAGCTCTATTGCATCGGACTCTCACTCTCGTTTTAACTTTAAGCTCGATCATTCATGTATTAGGATTATTCCAATATATTATTTCTTTCGCACTAAAGTTGTTTCGTTGAAGGCCACACCCAACTCAACATAAGTGGCGCAGTCTAGTCGGATGTTGTTAGAGGATTTGACTTTTTAAACATCAAAAGTTTCATTTATCTGCAACAATTAGAACCGAACTCCTAGTATAAAAAAAAAAGCCTTTAACAAGTGTGAAAATAAAAGTGACTATAATGCTGCAGCAGAGGACCTGTTTCGTCATCATAACGTAAGTCCAGTTTCAGTTGTTTTCGTGATTTTAACATACGTATTATTATAAGAATAATCAAACATACATTTGGAGAACTTTGTTATATTGCATGTGTTTACTTTTATTTATTTATTTATTTATTTAGACACACATTACAGATCATGACATTTACATATAAACAATTTTGTAGAACCATATAAAAGCACTTTATAGACATACTGACGATATCAGATCAAATTTTGTGGTTTGAGTTTCGGTGTATGATAAACGAGAGTCATCTTTTGTGTGTTATCAACGAATTTATGTTTATTTTATAATTAACATTGTTTTATTATTGTTTTTGTTTCTTTTTTTTTTCATTTCTTTTGCATAATGGCTACGAATCAGTCCTTGCAAATCAAAGACGCATTACGTATTATACCCAATTTTGACGGAAACCCAAATCAATTACACCGATTCATCACTACATGTGAAGTTGTTTTAACACGATTTTATAATGTGTCTGCACCCGATTGTTTTGACAATTCTGTGCTTTTACATAGCATTTTAAATAGATTGCAGGGTAAAGCTGAAGAAATAATTAACATTAATGGAGTAGAATCGTGGATACAAATTAAAAATGTTTTGCTTAAAAACTTTGGAGATCAAAGAGACGAAAATTGTTTAACTCGCGATTTAGTTAATATGAGACAAGAAAATGAATCGGCCCAGGATTATTATAATCGTTGCATGCATATTTTGAATACTATTATGAATTATGTCAACTTACACGAATGTGACGATAGATTGAAAGAGTGTAAAAAGGAATTCTTTTTGGCTCAAACATTAAGAACCTTTTTGTCTGGTCTCAAAGATCCATTAGATTCTACAATTAGGGCTATGCGACCTGTCGATATGCCTACAGCTCTAAATTATATAAAAGAAGAGCAAAGTACACATTATCTACAAAAAAGAAATAACCTGAGTAAACCATTTGAATTTAATAAACCCTCTTCTATCAACTTTTACCCAAGACAACCTTTCCCTAATACGAATAACCCATTTCAATCGAATAAACCAAATTTTTTTCATCAAAATCGGCCAAACTTTTCAAATAATAATTCAAATAATTTTAATCTAAAATACCAACAGTATAAAAAACCAAATAATCCAAATTCATGGGTCCAAAACCAGTATAAATCCTCTCAACAGTTCCATAATAATTCACAGAAAAAACCAGAACCTATGAGTGGTATATCATACCGTTCTGCTAATTTACCCACTAAGCCTATGGGGTATAATTATCATCACCTACAATGTTCCAACCCGGGCGGTCAATTCGAAGAATTGCACATGGAACAAACCAGCCCACGCATCCCAGACGCTCTCGTCGCATGCAATGCAGACAGCCTAACTGATAACGCTGCAATGGTACAGTCGCACTGCGATAACTGTACACAGTTGGAATCTAATTTTAATTATTACGACCCTAATGAAAATATACAATCCAATTCTTATGACGATTCAAACCAGGAGATGCAAAATTTTTGCCTGGATTCCGACATAGAAACTTACACATAACAGAAATGAATGTACACATAAAACGTCAGTTGCCTTATATTGAAATAAAAAACCCACCTTTAAAATTATTGCTCGACACAGGGGCAAACCAGTCGTTCTTGTCTCCTGACGTTATTGAAAGTTATTATAGAGAAGTTCCCCTTATTTTTGAACCATTTACAGTAACTAATGTAAACGGCAAATCCTCTAATTACTATTCTATAGAATTACCAACTTTTAATGAGTTTAATGAAACCACAACTACCAAATTTTACATATACAAATTTCACAATATATTTGACGGATTAATTGGATATGAAATGTTAGAAAAAATTAAGACGAACGTTGACTTTAAAAATAAAAAAAAGATTACCCAAAATACGGAAATACCTATAAAAATTTTAGACTCAGGTACCAATAACCTTTTTGAAGCCCTAATTAGATCAAAATCTACCAAGTTAGTAAACGTCCCAGTCAATATACAGTGTGGTGAAGTTTTTATTCCTGAGTGTACTATTAACAAATGTTACATTCCAGCATCTATCGCATATGCTAAGTCCGGCTATGTGCACCTGGAGCTATCAAATCCCACTAATAATGACATCATCATTAGCTTAGAATCACCACTTAAGGCGCATACACTTAATAACAACTTTGAAATATATAACTTTGAAATACATAATAGTGAAATTGAAAACTTAGAGTCTCTTATTCGAACAGATCATTTAAATAAAGAGGAAAAATATAATTTAATGCGATTATGTCAGAACTATAGAGATATATTCTATACAAAAAACACATCGTTATCATTTACTAATCAAATTAAACACCAAATAAAAACTATTGACGAAACACCGGTTTTTACCCGCTCTTATAGGTACCCTCACGTTCACAAATCGGAAGTTGAAATACAAATCAAAGAAATGTTACAACAAAAAATTATACAACCTTCACATAGTCCTTGGTCGTCACCAATTTGGATAGTACCAAAAAAAAAGGACGCATCCGGTGAAGTCAAATGGAGGTTGGTTATTGATTTTCGCAAACTCAATGAGAAAACTATAAGCGATAGATACCCAATACCAAATATTTCTGATATTTTAGACAAATTAGGGAAAAGTCAGTATTTTACAGTATGTGACCTAAAATCTGGATTTCATCAAATCGAATTAGACCCCAATGATATTCCAAAAACAGCTTTTAGTATTGATGATGGTTACCGAGGGCATTACGAATTTTTACGTATGCCCTTCGGACTGAAAAATGCTCCATCGACATTTCAAAGAGTCATGGACAACATTTTACGTGGCCTTAAAAATGTTACTGTTTATATGGATGACATCATAATATATAGTTCATCACTACAAGAACACATACAAGATTTGGAATCGGTCTTTCAAAGACTTCGTGAGTCGAATTTTAAGGTACAGCTTGATAAAACTGAATTTATGAAACCTGAAACATCTTTTTTAGGTCATATAGTTACGGCTGACGGTGTAAAGCCAAATCCCGATAAAATTGAAATAATTAAAAATTATCCCATTCCCCAGACAACAAAAGAGATCAAATCATTTCTCGGGCTACTTGGCTATTACCGGAAGTTTATTCCGAATTTCGCTCACTTAACCAAACCCATGACGTCTTTTCTAAAAAAAGGTGCAAAAATAACACTTACTCCGGAATATGTCGACTGTTTCAAACTTTGTCAAAATTTATTACTCAACGACCCAATTTTACAATATCCAAATTTTGAAAAGGAATTTAATTTACGGACTGATGCAAGTAATGTGGCCTTAGGTGCGGTTCTATCACAAGGGCCAATAGGAGCCGATAAGCCCATTGCGTTTGCTTCCCGTACACTTAACGACAGTGAATCTAAATACAGCACAATCGAGAAAGAGTTACTGGCGATTGTCTGGGCAACTAAATATTTTCGCCCATATTTATATGGCCGCAGGTTTAACATAATAACAGACCATAAACCATTAGAGTACTTAATGAATATGAAAGATCCTGGAAGTCGGTTGACTAGGTGGCGGT
Source organism: Elegia similella (assembly GCA_947532085.1). Classification (NCBI taxonomy): domain Eukaryota; kingdom Metazoa; phylum Arthropoda; class Insecta; order Lepidoptera; family Pyralidae; genus Elegia; species Elegia similella. The sequence goes on from OX383936.1 coordinate 1,534,359, forward strand.
TACGTTTAGAAGAGTTTGATTACAAAATTATTTACCAAAAAGGAAAAAGAAACGGAAATGCCGATGCTTTATCAAGATTACAAATAAATAATAATGAAATCGAAAATATGCAGTACAGCGACGAAGATGATTAACCTTTATCTTTATTTGTAAATAAATCCAATATACATATGACAGCTGAAGAAATCTCTAACGACAATAACACCATTCATACTGAGTTAGAGAATCCCATATTGGAAATTCCTATAACTGATAAAAATGTTAATACTTTTGATAATCAACTATTTCTTAATTTTGTTCATTATTTCCCGAATAAACCTAAAACTGTTGAAAATTTTCCTGGCAAAAAACGAATCACAGCCCAAATAAATAAAAGTAATGTAGAAACAGATATAATTACGCTATTTAAAGAAAATCTTAAAACTGGGATTAAATATGGCATATATTTATCTGAACCTGAATTTATGTGTGACATCACTTCCATCTTACAAAGAACGTTTAAAAATTCATCTTATAAACTCACATTTTGCAAAACGAAAGTAACAGATATAACTTGCAAAGATCAACAGTATGAAATTATAAAAAATCATGATTTAGGAAAAACTAATCATCGTGGCATTCAAGAAGTAGAAAAAAGTATAAGATTGCATTATTATTGGCCTAAATTAAAAGAACATGTCTCAGAGTTCATTAATAACTGTGATGTCTGTCAAACTTGCAAATATGAAAGACATCCAAATAAACAAAATTTTCAGGTAGTTCCCATACCAAATAAACCTTTTGAGGTACTGCATATTGATACATTAACTGTAAATCGTCAAAAGTTTCTGACTATTATTGATGTATTTTCAAAATACGCACAAGCATATCCTCTGGAATCGTTAACAGGTATTAGTGTAATGAATGCTTTAGTAACATATATGTCTCATCACGGTGTCCCACACAGTGTAACCGCCGACCAAGGAACCGAATTTAAAAATCTGCCAATTAAAGAGTTTGCAAAATTACACAAAATAGATTTACATTTTATAAGCGTCAATAATCCTCAATCAAATGGTGCCATCGAAAGATTTCACTCAACAGTTTTAGAACATATTCGCATACTATCTGTAACACAAAATGAGTTAACCACTAATGAACTAATGTTATACGCCGTTATAGGATATAATAATAGTATACATTCAGTAATTGATAAAAAGCCTATGGATGTAATCAACGGACACACTGACACTATTGATATATTTGATATAAATTTAGAAGCTGTTTATATGCAAAATTATGTCAATAGGCATAAAGATGTGACACGAGAATTATACAAAACCATAAGAGAAAAACTGGACCGTAATCAGGAAATAACCATGACAAATATTAACAAAAATAGAGAAGAGCCTATTACTTACGAATCAGGGAAGGCACTCTATATAAAAAACCCTTTGGCAGTCCGTCATAAAACGAAACCTAGATATTTAGGACGTAGAATTAAGAAAAACTTAGATCTTAAGAATGCCCTGTATACAGAAATCTCCATACAAACGGGCAAAGGGAATTGTGAGAATACTTGATAATGTTAGTTCAAAATTTATCATTAAATCGATTAACCCCATCATAATCTATCGACAATGATAGACAGCTTGGTAAAAAAATCAATGGTTTGAAAAATATAAGCCCCTAAACATTCGTATTTTAGCACCCTTTTTAATCCAACTCTGAACGTTAAAAAATACCATTATCAATGTGAAGATTCTAATATTAATGAACAACGTACATAGTTTTACTATTCATAAGTTGAAATAACTTAACTGGTCATAAGTTTATGAATTAGTTTTTTCACAAAACTTAATTTCCTAAAGCGTATTTCAAAACGAATTACACGGCCGTAATATTTATTAAAACTCTGTGCATCTCAGCCACACCGGCGAGGCCCGCGGGTGTACGGGTGGCGGGCGGGGCGGAAGGGTGCGTTAGCGCCGCCTCTTTCCTAGGAATTCTGTATATTTATCAATCTGGGATGAACAGTGACGTACTCGTATACGTAACTACTATTGCGGTTTGTGTGATATCTGTTTTAAATCTTTATCATAATCTCCTCGTTTTGGTTATTCTTTTTGAACTCTGTTTTACTTTTTAGTTTGTTGCATTCGGATTGGAATTGTTATCATCGTGATTTCGTCAAATTGACGATAAATATACGATCTGCGTAGGTACCTAGTTAATGGACTCATTTATAGTATACGTAGGTATACTGTTTAGATTTCCTTGAAATAAATGTATAGGTAGTAGTGTCCATAAGTGGGTGGCTGTTATCTACTTAGCATGGTGATCTTACTAGTTTCTATACGCGTTTATGTACCTATACTTACTTATTTTCAAATTTCCTAAACATTATACACTCAATTCTCAATAAAAGAACACGTGTTACATTTATTTGGCACTTTTAGTCAAACAACAAATTTTTCTAAAAAATTAAAGACACGATCGTCATGGAAAGTAATATAGCCTATGACACTCGTAACGGTAATATGAAAGCTGACGATACCCCTAAACGTCCAAATCCGTGGAGCCATTTAGAAGTTATTTTGGAATAAATAAATTGACATAGGTAGGTACTGGTAAATACAAACTAACATACAATAGGTACATAGTTACATGTATAAATTTTAAAAATGTCATTTTTTAAAATAAAAAATGACTGCACTGACAAAAAATTATAGCCAATGTCACTCGGGACTCGGGAGAGTGTATGGATTATAACGATACCTACCCCATAAATACGTCCGAATCAGTTTAGGCATTTTAAATAATAGTAAAATAAAAAGAGTTTAGAGACATACCTTATATAAACACATACTTTTAGGGTTCCGTACCCAAAGGGTAAAAACGGGACCCTATTAATTTTGTTTCGCTGTCCGTCCGTCTATCCGTCTATCTGTCTGTCTGTCTGTCTGTTCGTCTGTCACCAGGCTGTATCTCATGAACCGTGATAGCTAGACAGTTGAAATTTTCATAGATGATGTATTACTGTTGCCGCCATAACAACAAATACTATAAAATAGAATAAAATAAATATTTAAGGGGGCTTCTATACAGTAAACGTGACTTTTTTTCTTGTTTTTTTCGATATTGATAACGGCAATAGGCAGACGCTTGAATATTCACAGAATATTAAGTTATATATACTTATTAAAAATAAATAATTAAATAAAAATAAAATTAATATTAAAGGGGGGCTCCCATACAACAGACATGATTTTTATTGCCATTTTTATTCATAACGGTACGGAACCCTTCGTGCGCGAGTCCGACTCGCACTTGGCCAGTTTTACTGTAATATTGACACACTGATGGTGTAAATTTATTTATTTTTGGAATTCCGTAAAACCAAGCAGGACCTACATATATACTAGGTACTAAGTATACTTGTTTGTTTACAGTACCAAGTAATAGTAAACATACAAGATTAATTGAAATAAAAATATTGAAGTTGTTATCAACATAGTTTCCTTTCCTACAGCCGGCACAATGTGAAATTGGGATCGATGATCAATGTTAATTTTGCTCGAGGTTACGAGCCTTAGGGCCGTATAGTAAATAAAGGTTGTAATAATAAAAGCCTTGCATATCGATAAAGCATGTCTCTTATCCGATCAGGAACTAGTAGATAATGAAGGGCATTATCTACTAGCTCCGTGGCGCAGCGGTCAACACGCCAGCCTGCGACACGAGAGTGCCCGGGTTCGATCCCCGGCCAGGTCAAGATGGAAAATAATCTTTTTCAGATTGGCCTGGGTCTTGGATGTGTATCTATATATGTATTTGTTATAAAATATAGTATCGTTGAGTTAGTATCCCATAACACAAGTCTCGAACTTACTTTGGGGCTAGCTCAATCTGTGTGATTTGTCCGTATATATTTATTTATTTATTATTTATGAAGGGCATAGTGACCTGACTACTCGTGCACGGGTAGCTAAATTTCGATAAGGTACGTGGCATATTTTTAGGCTACATTTCTATCGTTATTTATAGTCCCAGTACTCAGTTAGTACGAGTAATACTTATATGAAAAATGCGGACGTAGGTTTATTTATTTATTAACCACGTTTGTAAATTGTACGCATTTTACTCAACTCTCAAATTGTACAAATCTATGACAACGTACAACGTACAATGTACAAAATATGCATTGAGCGTGGTAGAGCCACGTTACCGGCAAAATGAATTGCTGGTAGCATGAATGGGCCGGCTTGTCCGGGGACGTACCACACTCTCACAGAAAATCCACGTTTGGTCCACATCAATCCACATTCCAAAAAAACAGACACGGAAATTGGTACATTTAATCTATTAAAAAAACCGACCAAGTCCGAGTCGGACTCGCGCACAAAGGGTTCCGTACCGTTATCTGTAAATACGGCAAAAAATCATGTCTGTTGTATGGAAGCCCCCCTTTACGTTTGTTGTATGGGAGCCCCCTTAAATATTTATTTAATTCTATTTTTTTGTATTTGTTGTTACAGCGGCAATAGAAATATATCATCTGTGAAAATTTCAACTGTTTAACTATCACGGTTCATGAGATACAGCCTGGTGACAGACAGACAGACAGTCAGACAGACAGACAGCGGAGCGAAATTAATAGGGTACCCTTTGGGTACGGAACCCTAAAAACTACTGTTGCCAAGGGATCTCCTATATATATATATATATATATACATCTTATGAAGTGTAGTACATGTTAACATTTAATTTCAAATTGATGAATTCAAAATAAATTATGTCATATCATATGTTATGAAAGTCTATTGCCACCAAGTTAATTTGTAATATTTAAAATCGAAAAATAACTTAATACTTATTGTAAGAAAACGAGTATGAGTCTTATAATACGAATCAATAAATACATACATGCTTTCGCGTTTTTTCCATTACAACGGACACAGAGCCTAGTACCATAAGACCTAAAAACAACGTTTAGCATGTTGGTGGGCATATAGGTGGAAGACCGATTATAAACAGTGATTTTCCAGTTTTTTGTCCATTCCCTCAACTCAATCGGCTTTCCCCATCTGCGTGGGAAGTGAATCAGCACGTACATTTTTTTTTCTCCCAAACCATCATGGTAGTTCAAGAAATCGTATAAATCGTAATAAGGTTACGTAGAAATCGTAATAAGGTTATATGAACTGAAATTAGGTGAAAAAAACGTTACATAAAGATATCCACTGTAGTAATGGTACGTTAGAGGTACTTATATTAATTATGTGTTAGTAACGGTTAAACATACACCCCTAATCTAATAATTTCCTGTCCTACAGGTTTCTACAAATGACCGTAACGTAATGAAGGTAGTTATTATAACATAGTGCCTATCTACCAATTCATCTTTACGACTTGTGTAGTATTTTAATTTATTAGTAATTTAACTAGTCGCGAAGAAGCAACCATATATTCGTAAGAATGTTCAAGATCTGATTATAACATTCATTTGCATACTTATTACTACAGAACTATAAACCTCGTCATTTACGCAACACTTGTTTATGAATGAACTCGCGCGTTTCCGCTTTATTCGTTCGTGCCCCATCCCGATCCCCGTCCGCCACCCGATAGTCGGTCTCGCTCGTTTAGCGCCCCGTTTCATGCAGGTGAAATGCAATACAATAACGGCGCACGGACATGAGTCGGCCGCGAAGTTCGTCTCTCGATCCAGGCGGCTCTTAAGGTTATAGACGATAAAAACGTTATTCACCATAAACGTATTTTAAGAAAACCTCTGAGAAGTCTAAACGCCTTGTTACAGGATCCTGGGAATGACGCAGGGTCGTCAGATCACGACAACACTGTTGATGAACAACCCAGGAATATTTCCTTTTAAGTTAGGTAGTGTTAAGTTCCAGAAAACAGATCATGTGTTTTTACATTATTACGAATTAGATAAGCTTGATGATAGTATTAAAAATATAGAGGGGTATTTAGATAGATATATAGAATATATAAAGTCTTCGGACCCTATGTACTTCAGTGACGTGTCATTACGCACCAATCGAATACTGGTTAATATTCTAGAAACCATACACACTAAATTTAATTTGCTATGTAAAAGATTTCCAAGAAAACGCGGACTTATAGATGGTTTGGGTACAATTATAAAAACTATAACGGGAAATCTTGATCATGAAGACGCAGTATATTATAGTCATGCTATACACATCATGCAAAAGAATGAAGAAAATCTAAAAAATAAATTAAATTCTGGCATTTCTTTAAACAAATTATTGTTACAAAAATTAAATACTACTTTGTCTACGATAACAAATAATGAATATAAAATACATGTAAAATTAAATGAGATTGTAAATGAAATAAATATGACTAATTTTAGATTAAGAGATTATGTTCAGATTAACGGGCTATTTAACTTGTTTAAAATTAATTTGCAGAATATATTAAGTCATGTAACGTCATTAGAAGATTCCATTTCTTTTGCGAAACTTGGTGTAACACATCATAGTGTGATCAGTTCAAATGACATTAATTATATGTATAATACCTTAACAACATTGTATGACAGATCCGAATTACTTGTAGATGAATATACAGAAATGAGAGATTATTATGACATTCTAGGATGTGCAAGTTATTATGTAAATAATTTAGTTATATTCGTACTGAAGTTCCCCATAATGTACTCAAAAATGTATACTTATTATCATCTGTTTCCTACCCCAACTTATAATAATACTGTGTTGATTCCACCTAAACCATTTCTGGCTGTTTTAAATGAGAGTCATCGCTATACAAACGAAGAGTGCAAGAAATTCCGTCAGAACTATTATTGCCAAGAAGGCGATACTACAGTCACTGCAACCGAAAACGATTGCATACACTTGTTGATATTGAAGCAAGAGATAAGCGATTTCTGTACCTATACTCACTTTAAGGCCGATGCAGAGTTTCTTCAGAAACTAGATGATGCTCATTATATTCTTTCTTGTACGAAAAATACTAGAGTTCAGCTTATTTGTGACGAGGAAACTTATGGATCCTTTCATGGCACTTACTTAATAGAGGTTCCCGAAAGTTGCAGTTTTGCTACTAAAACTCATGCTGTGAGAAATTACAAAAATAAATTAAGAGGATCACCAGTTAAACTTCTGTCTTTTAATATGACTAATATAGCAATAAAAAATGCTGTTCAACCACTTCTACTGGATAATGTTCCTTTGGACGAGATTTATTAATTGGAAAACTTAATAGAGAAAGAAAATATGATTAATTTTGAGATTCCACGAGATACAAGTTATCACTATTGGACAGCACCCATTTATATAATATTGATCATTGCAGCTATTTCATATTTGATATATATGTTACTGAAATTGTATGGATCGAGAAGAAACCAAGGGACTCCAGCTCCAGCGCTTGAGATGCGTAGCGGTCAACCCTTTTTCTCGAGAGAAGAAAGGGCTTCTAACTAGTGCGCGGGGTGTTATAGTGTTGTGTATAGTACAGTGCATAGTGACGTAATCAATGCGGGGCGCAAGCTCTATTGCATCGGACTCTCACTCTCGTTTTAACTTTAAGCTCGATCATTCATGTATTAGGATTATTCCAATATATTATTTCTTTCGCACTAAAGTTGTTTCGTTGAAGGCCACACCCAACTCAACATAAGTCGCGCTATCATGTCGGCTTGTAGCTGACTTCGTACGTGAGTAACTCGTAATTCGCATATTCATATACATACATATTATCACGTCTCCATCCCTTACGGGGTAGACAGAGCCTAAGGTCATAAGACCCAAAGGCCACGTTTACCATTTTGGTGGGCATATAGGTGGAAAATTGTATATATGTATGTATATTTATGTCGTATCCGGTCATGAGAATGGACGCTAAACGAAACGCAAGCGCGCCCCTAGTGTCGAAATCGCGCAACTACGTGTCGGGTGCGCTTCGACAGTCGTTGCGACTCACTTCGATCGAGACACCGACAAGTGAAGACGTGGTCACGGAACTGTCCAATCTTTCGTTATTATGTTACCGTGTTGATTTATAATAAATAAATATGTACGGACAAATCACACAGATTGAGCTAGCCCCAAAGTAAGCACGAGACTTGTGTTATGGGATACTAACTCAACGATACTATATTTTATAACAAATACATATATAGATACACATCCAAGACCCAGGCCAATCTGAAAAAGATCATTTTCCATCTTGACCTGGCCGGGATCGAACCCGGTCACTCCGTGTCGCAGGCTGGCGTGTTGACCGCTGCGCCACGGAGCTAGTCAAATCTAATCAAGTACATACATTGTACACAGTTCACTCATTGCACGATACCTATGTCTGCCCACACTATGTCTGAGGAAACCGGCCAAAAACTTAGTGATACAACAAATATACAATAAAATATTAAAATTTTTAGCCTTTTCAATGCCATAAAGCGCTAAAGTAAGTTCGTACCAAGGCGGTCTTCTCTTTGGTGATGGCGGTGACGTCTTTCCACCGCAGCGACATGCTGGTCTCCCAGCCGAAGATGCTCGCGTAGAAACACAAGTAGTTCTGCGACGCGTACAGCCGCCCGTGAGCTAGGATGTCTTTCTGTAGGGCGCATGAATAATCTGCAACAGAAGTATATTATAGTATTTAGTATATCTATACTAATATTATAAAGCTGAAGAGTTTGTTTGTTTGTTTGAACACGCTAATCCCAGGAACTGCTGGTTCAAATTGGAAGATTCTTTTTGTATTGGATAGTCCATTTATTGAGGAAGACTTTAGGCTATAAAACATTACGCTGTGACCAATAGGAGCGAAGCATCAATAAAAAATGTTTTGGAAACGGGGGAAAATTATTCATAGTAGGAGGACATCCGACGCGTGCGGTGCTTAAACGGTTCAAGTTACCAAAAAAATGTGTATTAATTATTCCTCTTTAAACGAACTAAAAAAAAGTCCGCGACAGTATTTGTCTATAATCACAGAAATTGCCGTGGACGAAGTCGCGGGCCGCGGGCTACAGCTTGTATATACATATATATACATGGTGAAATTTTGATCGTTCTGAACCCTTAAAGGGGTGATTCAGCCCGTCGATATGAACAACTTTTTCTATGGGAACAATGCTCAAAAAAAAAAGGTCACTTCTATACAAAAATGTTCGGCCGCCCGGTCAATTTGTATGGAAATGTCAAAAAATTTTTTTAATTCCTAGCATTGGTCCCATATGAGAAGTTGTTCATATCGATTGGCTGAATCACCCCTTTAAGGGTTTAGAACGATAAAAAATTCACCATGCATAATAGTTTTCGCCTAAAATATAGCGCATGCCTTTACATGATAGTTATATCAGTCGCCAGTTTGATAGTCAAAGAAGCAACATTTTAACTGACACATACTTTAATAAACCCTTTAGTACACATCAAAGGAAAAACAAAAGCCATATATGACACGTCTTAAAAACTAAAAAATTGCAAGGCAACCTTATCGCCTAGCAATTTTTGAAAAGAATCCTTTTTGAAAATTTACATAAAATCTACCATGCTGGTCCTGGCTGGTCTGGGAGAAAAGAAAAAAGTAGAATGTACCAGCTGTTTCTCTTCCTGCGCAAATCGTAAAAGCCGATCGAGGGAATGGGTAAAATCGGAGGAATCATGTTAATAGGTGATGCGGCAACCCATCACTATTTTGATTCCGTTTTCTACCTAATGCCCACCTTCAGGTCTTATAGACCTAGGCTCTGTCTACCCCGCAAGGGAAAAAGACGACATACTATGTATGTGATTAAAAAAAGAACAGTGTGCGGGGTAGTGTAGTGATTGGTACATACAGTGAATTTGTGCGGTCGATGTAAGCGCCCATGCCCAGTGGCTGAATTTACACTCTTATGGGCCCCATGGAATGAGTTTGCCTCGGGCCCCAGGTGGCGACCACCAGCCCGCTATGTAAATCTTACTACAGCCGCACACTTTATTTTGACACTTTATTTTAGTTATTCCACACATTGTTCATAAACATGGGCATTTATAACACCAAATTACGCCGATTTCACATTATAAAGTCCACTAGAAGCAATTTGCAAAACAATCCAAAACAAAAACCGTGCAGTCCGCCGAAATTCCCGCCAAAAATATTTTTTGATATGTAGTGGATTAGTGCTGTGCCGTTCTCGAAATTTTTGAGAACGAAGAGAATGGCTCAGAAATGTTTCCCAAGAATTTCTCCTTCTTTCTCTTATATGCGAGAATTTTTGGATACCTATGCTCCAAATTTCCGAGAAGGAATTTTTGACTTATCGCCATTTTATCTTCGCCACGTCACTACACATATTGTAGAGTGAGTTTACCAACACTTTTCTATTTGACGTCCATCTTTTTTTTTATGATATAGGACGACAAACGAGCAAGCGGGTCACCTGATGGTAAACGATCACTGCTGCCCTTTACAACTGCAACACTAGGGTGTGATAGGTGCGTTGTCGGTCTTTCAAGGAGTTGGGGGAAGAAAATAGGGAGGAGAGGGGGAAGGATGGGCCTCCGGCTCGCTCACTCACCGAACGAAGCATAGAAGCGGTAAAGCTTATACTCAGACGTCGATTTTCTGTAAGATTGTGGTACTTTCCCGGACGAGCCGGCTCATATTTTTTTTTTATCTATTTATGTCCCACTGCTGGGCAAATGCCTCCCCTTCATTTCTCCAGGCATCCCTATTCTTAGCTTTCTCCTTCCAGTTTTCGTCATAATAATTTAATTCATCCGACCACCTCGTTCTAAGTCTTCCTCTCTTTCTTTTTCCTTTTTTGTTTTTCTTTTTCCGTCTGTCGCAGTCCCATTCATGCTACTAGAAATTCATTATGCCGGTAAGCGTGGCTCTACCACGACTAAAAAATCACTGCAGAGTTGGTTGGCAACTAACACAAGACTAGGTATCATTGTCTTACCTACTATAAGTCTCTCATCGTCGGGCAGATCCTTGAACAGCCTCTTGAAGTCGTCCGACTTGCTTTTGTACGTGGGGTAGAGTGAGTTGTACCAGCTCTTCTTCTTGGTTCGACCATCTGATCCCCGCCCCGGGCCCCCTGCTGTTATCTGAAAACATAAACAAGACACTATACGAAAAATCCAAGTGACGTCATAGCCGACATGTAAATATCAAAGTCCTTATGAGGTGCGCAGATAACAGATGGAGTCAGCTAATTTCTGTTTGGCGGCCAAAAATGGGGTATAGAAACCCGGGAAAACCGAGGACGCGCTGAGAAGATGACATCTCAAAGATGGCTGGCAAGTTATGGAGAAGACACACACAAGACAAGAAGAAATGGAAGGAACTGGGAGAGGCCTTTGTCCAAAAATGGGCTACGATAGGCTGACTATGATGATGATGATGAAATGTCAAAGACTGACAACGGAACAAAATTTGTGAACCTATGAGAATCGTTCTTACGCAATTTTCTGATGTATAAGATACTGTTTCATTCAAGCACATTATTTGTCATGGTCTGGGGTGTCACCCTCATCTGATTGGCCGGCGTATGGCATTGGATACGCGCGCCCGGCCTACCGAGCTGCTGCTTGCTTTTCCCCCATTCATCCGAATGAGTAGTATCCCAATACTTTCATCCAAATCCAACAAATTCCTATGAATTTGTTGGAATTGGGAAGGGAAGGGAAGGATTTGCAAACGAAGGATAGCCTTCGTCAGCTTACAAATGCTTCCGATGGGTAGCAGCTCTTGGATGGGTGACCGCAAGTGGCATAAAATATAAAAATATCTCAAGCTCCTCTTCATTCATTATGGAGCATCATTGATGAATGGCGGTCATTAAGCTATCTCAGATGCCTTTAGACAGATTGCAAATTTTGACACCAGAAACTACACCAACAATAGGCCATACGTAACCACACAGCTGAACGTGGCCTCAGGCTCTGTCTACCCCGTAAGTGATAAAAACGTAATGAATATGTAAGTACCTTAGGGTTGTCGAGCTTGGAGCCCGCAGAGACCACGGTGACGGGCTCGCTGCCGCTGGATATGGACACGGTGTCCGCGTTGGGGTGTGAGGGCAGGGACAGCGATAGCTCCGACAGCTGCAACAGACATATTGGTTATATTTAAAATAAATGTGGGACCGAGTGAGCGCCATACCTGTGCTGTAGCAGATGCTTTAAGTCTGAAATCAGTGGTTGTCAACTCACACACGCCAAACAAGACAAAGCGTTAACTGTCTTTTTATCATGGTGATAAGGAAGGGATTGAAAGAAAATATTATGATTACCTTGTCATGGTCCAGAGGATCTAGGCCGCCGTCTGTACTCCTGAGTGAAGGTGAAGGAGAACGGGACACGCTCCTGGAAATAAATAAAACAAAGCTCAATAGATAAATTTAAAAAAATATATATGACCAGTTTTTATTACCAACGAACTAAACTGCTCAGAACAATACTGGTGGTCATGCTTATAAAGAATTTTACACAATCATTCCTACACAGTTCTTTAACAAATTATAACATTTTCTAACTTCTTTATTTACTATGCTCTTACTAACCGGATGAAAAAAACTGTACTTATACAGTCTCCAAACACTATTTTATACATCAAAAAATCGCATTGGGACGACGGTTTAATGGTGAACAACTTGGAGGATGGTCCATTCTCCACACTGTTTTTGTTATGTTGGGGTTTCGCCCTAAGGTAAGGCAGACACTCACTCGCTCCTATTTCGGCCTTAAAAAATTAACCTGCCTTCTGCGGCTAACTAGTGTTTCTTATGATTATTGTACAATGGTTGAACAATGAGAAAAGAATCCCACCAGTTCGACGATCCAACTAATGAATACAGAGTGAAATACTTAACATAGATCAAGTACTAGACTCTGGCACTTGTTCTACATCATCGGTACACATAGGCATATCTAAAAGCTTTGAGGCTAGGTCAATCTGCGTCATTTGTCCGTATATATTTCTTAAAAGCACACCATCCCTCCATGCATTTGTTGATGAGCTAACCCCAAAGTAAGTTCGAGACTTGTGTTATGGGATACTAACTCAACGATACTTTTATAACAAATACATGTATAGATGCACATCCAAGACCCAGGCCAATCTGAAAAAGATCATTTTCCATCTTGACCTGGCCGGGGATCGAACCCGGGTACTCTCGTGTCGCAGGCTGGCGAATTGACCACTGCGCCACGGAGCTAGCCAAATCCTTTGATTCTATTCCAATATTTTCAAAGGACATTAATTTTTAAGGGATTAACTTTATCAACCCTAGGCTAAAAAACATTAATGTAATCATCTGGTCACGTCGTGCACACTTATAAATGTAAACTGTACTGGTCCGACTCGTATGTACGTGTTTCCTAAATTATTGATAACTTATCAATAATTTCGGGTCTTGTCACACCAATACGTAATTGGAACCAAGCCAGGCCCACAGTTTGCATTTACTTCAACTGACAAGTCGGCCATGATGTTATTTTGCTGGTTTCTCTCAGATTTTAATCAGTTTCGATTAATTCCACTACAAATCTATGTGTAAAATTGCACAAGTATAATTTTACCAACTCAAAAGATTAATATGCAATATAGTGTCAACAAACTGATCTGATGATAAATAAATATTACATAGCTCTCGACTCTCAAAAGTGTTATGGTCTCGATGTCCCTAAACCAACGTGTTATGGAGCAGCAGGTGTTCATTACTTGTACATTTATTTTGATTCCTTTAATTTTAATCGTTAATTTCTTTACTGACAAATTAAAACTTATCTTTAGGGATTCGTACCTCAAAAGGAGAAAACGGCACCTTTATAGGATCACTTGGTTTTCCGTCTATCTGTCTAGACCTTTTTCTCAGGAACGTGTAAAGGTATCAAGCTAAAATTCATATTAAATACTCAGGTCTACTGTCCCTTGAAGCTATGAAAAATCAAACTTCTAAGCCAACGCAATCAAAAGATACAGCTGGTTATGCCGCAAATTTTCGTGTTTATTCGACATTCGCAAGGGAATTAAAACCTACAGGGTACTTCGCAGGAACTCAGGATCTTGAAATTAGTACGAAGCAACGTCATAAAGCACAGTTAAAGGAAAAATTGCGAAAAGCCAAAATTTTGAGTATTCATATAATAAATATTATTAATTCATATATTCTGTCAAAGAGACTGATCGAGGTATCCCGTGACCAAAAGGCTGGCAATTACCTAGCTCAAAGGATAAGCATTGCCATGCCAACGTGGCAATCATCATCATCATCATCATCAGGTCCTTTTTAGTCTCCACTACAGGAGCACGACCCTCTCTGTACTACTAGGGCCATACTTGGCCAGAGCAGCCAGAGGACTTGGCCTACACTCTCCACGCTGGCCAGACGGGTTGGAGAGGTCTCTTAGATGTTTATAAGCTTTGTTTAGCTTGTATTTCCTAAGTCGCCTTCTACGACATCCATGGGAAGACTTGGAGTGGTCCTATTCTACTCTGCCGGATACCAACGTGGCAATGCTGCCAGCCTTTTGGGCACGTTGCCGCAGAATGACGGTTTGCAGGGACTATATAATTTGTAATTATTTATATATTTTTTTAAGTAGTTGTAATTATTATTAGTTGTTTTACAATAATTAAATTCATATAATAAAAATATCCTTACTAATATTATAAATGCGAAAGTGAGTTTGTTTGTTTATTTGTTTGTTTGTTACGCTTTCACGCCGTAACTAAACCGATCTTCATGAAATTTCGCATACAAGTTCTCTGGAGTGCGGAGAAGGACATAGGCTACCTTTTATCCCGGGAAAAAGTACTATTCCCGAGGGATCGACATTGACGCGGGCGGAGCCGCGGGCGAAAGCTAGTTTATAATAATTTCAAACATCTTATATATAATCCAGGGAACCCTAAATGCGCGAGTTCGACTCGCATTTGGCCGCTTTTTTTATAAATATAATCGAAACTAGAGCTCGCACCGGGCGTCCTTCGCGGTTATCATACTGGGTATTATCAGACAATATACTACTACTACCGTAGGTAGCGACTCAAACAATGTTTCGTGTTTCTATCCAAGCTACGCGCGAGTCAGGGTTGACAAAGACACACTTTCATTGGAAATAATACTCTGTCGTAAAATAATAAATCTACTCAGGAGGGTGGAAAGTCTTGTGGGTATTTGCAATGGATACACTCAAAAACTACAAGACCGATTTTAAAAATTCTATTGTTAAATTCATACGGATCCCTTATTGTTTAAAAAAATTTGGCTGTCCGTCAAGTCGGTAATAATTTTACGTGATGACGGTGTAGATAGATGCGCCACAATTCGATCCCTTAGCTCGATAATGCCTCTCTACCGCTTGTTCCGCGTTCTGGCTTGCAGGCAGAACGTGACATCGTGCGTGCAGCCGGCGTTTATCTATTTACTAGCTGTTGCCCGCGACGTCGTCCGCGGCAATTTCTGTTATAATGATTAATTAGGTTTTTTCTTAGTATAGAGGAATAATTTTCCCCCGTTTTCAGCACATTTTTTATCCTATTGGTGGCAGCGTGATGTTTTATAGCCTAAAGCCTTCCTCAATAAATGGACTATCCAACACAAAAAGAATTTTCCAATTTGAACCAGTAGTTCCTGAGATTAGCGCGTTCAAACAAACAAACAAACTCTTCAGCTTTATTATATTAGTATAGTATAGATAAGACGTTATCCCGCACAGCGAACGGAGTCGCGGGCACAGCTAGTGAAGATAAAAAATCTTTTTGTAAAGTCTGGAATTTATTTTTTTTATAACGCTTTAATATAAAAGAGATCTTCGTATATTACTTCATCTTCTTCACAATTCACGAGTTTTTCTGCGAAAGAAGAGTACGAAAAAGAAGTTCCCAAAGACAGTAAATTTCCCCTAGTTCTTCATCATCCCTAAAACGGCAACTCTGTCCGATTCTCGAATGATAAAATCGGACGTGTAGTAAAATGTCCCCCTGTCAACTATTTGGATACAGATACCCAAATAGTGATACGTAAATATTTAATCTCTTCTTAAGAGATCAACTATTTACGCAACCTTTGAGTATCCGGCAGTTAGTCTACCATTTCCGTCAGCCGTTACCAACAGTTAATAAATTAGGCAATGAGCCGCTGATATGCTAATGCGCCCGCGCATGAACAACACACTGTTATCGCCAACGAGGAAATAAACGAGCGCGGCGAAAATTGAGGAAAATATACAATTAATTGCAACGCGCGTTTCATTATACGAGTACATACTTTATTGTGTTCAATTATGTTTATTTGGAGCCCGATGATCCAGTGGCAGTATTAACGCTTATGTATGTTAAATAATTCCGGACGCGGTCCCCTCTAGGATGGGCCATCATCATCATTTCGAGTAAGTGTCACGGTAAATTGACCATGCACACCCTGGTGTCAGAGTTCTTCGGAACCGCCTCTCGGCCTCTGACGTGGTTCCTTCAACGACTAACAGATGGCAGCAGGGACCAACGGCTTCGCGTGCCTTTCGAAGCACGGAATCATCTTTATTATCAGACAATCAGGTGATTCGAGCCTGCAATGTCCTAACCAAACTGGAAGCAACTAAACAAAGTATGCTTCCGGTGGGAATCGAACCCACGACCCCCGGGTCTACAGGCAAACGCCTTTACCTCTGGACCACGGAGGCAGTTATCGACGACACCACGGAGACAGTCTAGAATGTGTGATTGCAAATGGCATGAAAATATCTCGAGCTCTTCCGTGTTTCTTCTGTCATCTCATCATTGATGGCAGTCAAGCTATGTGAGAGATGACAAAGGCTGCTTGAAAAATCTAACACGCGTGTTGGCCACTTACACATTTACAGCAATTTTATTCGGATTTATTTTAGGGTTCCGTACGCAAACCGATTACTAAGCCTAATGTCTGTCTGTTTGTCACAGGGCTGTTTCTTTTAAACCGTAATAGGTAAAGTGTTGAAATTTTCACAGAATGTGTGATTTAACTCATTGTACAATGAATTTGAAATCAACTAATATATTATCTACGACACGCCCAGGCTTGACGCGGTAGCTCAATTGGCAGAACCTCCTTTAAACCGTAATAGGTAGAGGCTTGAAATTTTCACAGAATGTGTGATTTAACTTATTGTACAATGAAGTTGAAATCAACTAATATGTAATGTACGACACGCCCAGGCTTGACGTAGTAGCTTAATTGGCAGAGCCTACGCTTTACGACCTAAGTCGTAAAGCGTAGTCGACTTCACTTTCTTTATATTTTGAAGATTCACGGGAAAATTGTATAATATATATTTATATAAATGATATATATTTTTGTTACCTATAAAAATACTAGCTGTTGCCCGCGACTTCGTCCGCTGCAATTTCGGTTATTATGGTTAATTAGGTTTTTTCTTAGTATAGATGAATAATTTTCCCCCGTTTTCAAAACATTTTTTATTGATGCTTCGCTTCTATTGGTCGTAGCGTGATGTTTTATAGCCTAAAGCCTTCCTCAATAAATGGACTATCCAACACAAAAAGAATTTTCCAATATGAACCAGTAGTTCCTGAGATTAGCGCGTTCAAACAAACAAACTCTACAGCTTTATAATATAATATTAAGTATAGATATTTCATTAAATACCAAACACAATATAGTTCAAAAACTTATTTTTAAAGATAGCTTTTTGTATTCTACATTATGAATTTGGTGTGATGTCACATAGCTTTAAGTAGCGGTAGGTCACGGCGCATCTAACGATGTGTCACATGGCAAGTTGGTAAGTTTACGAGATACGAGGCAAACGAACATACATACATAGCAGAAAAAAATCATAACCCGTCATTTGGCGTCGCCATCTATACTAATATCATAAAGCTGAAGAGTTTGTTTGTTTGTTTGTTTTTGCGCTAATCTCAAGAACTACTGGTTCAAATTGGAAAATTATTTTTGTGTTGGATAGTCCATTTATTGAGGAAGGCTATAAAACACCAAGCTGCGACCAATAGGAGCGAAGTATCAATAAAAAATGTTTTGAAAACGGGGAAAAATTATTCATCTATACTAATTAATCATAATAACAGAAATTGCCGCGGACGAAGTCGCGGGCAACAGCTAGTAGTTGGATAAAATCAAGTGCGCACTCTAGATCACCTAATGACATCGGCCTACATATTTGTACTTTCGAGAGAATTTTTAACGACTTCTGTGGGTCTGTGTTGCCGCAAATGTGCTTGAATGCGACTATCGTAGTAAAAAACCGGCCAAGTGCGAGTCGGACTCGCGCACAAAGGGTTCCGTACATTATATGTAATAGGTTTGAAATTATTAAAAATATTTGTATTATATGATGTAATGTAACTCAAAATTCATCAATTCAAACATCCAGACGGACACAATGTAAACCAGATTGACCACGCATTAATAGATGATAGGCATAAAAGTACAATAAAAGATGTAAGAACACACAGAGGGGCCGACTGCGACAGCGATCATTATTTATTAGGTATAAAAAAAAAGTCCACTAAAAACACAAAAACCAATAAAGAGGACAAAATCAATATAGATAGATTACACGATAATAAAGTAAAGTTACAATTTCAAATAGAGCTAAAAAACCGATTTGAAGGACTAAAGCTAGATGACGGTATAGATGAAACATGGGAAACAGTCAGAGATATTATTAAGGATGGGCTTTTAAGGTGGCAGGAAAAAAGAAGAGACCGAAGCGAAAAAAGTGGTGGAATGAAGACTGCGAAAAAGCCCTTGAATAGAGATGCAAGTATAAAATTTTGGCGGAACAGGATGAGCGCTGGAAAGAAAAGCACAAAGAACTACAGGCAAGAGCACGAGAAACTATTAGAGCAGCTAAGAGAAAACACCTAGACAATATCGTGCAAGAAATGGAAACTCTAATCAAGGCCAATGCAACGCGTCACTTCTACCAAGAAATCAGATCTGCTAGGAAAGGCTACCAACCATCACTCCAAATTCTCGAAGATGATAACGGCAATATACTAACCTCGAAAGAGGAAATTAAGGAAGCATGGCAAGAATACTTCACTGATCTACTTAATTGCCCTCCAGTAGACGAACACATCTTAACTACCTCTGAGGCTAACACGTCAGAGGAACCACCACCAACTACTGAGGAAATAGAGAGAGCAATATTTAGATTAAAAAACAATAAAGCACCAGGAGTCGATGAAATTCCGTCAGAGTTATGGAAACACGGGGGCGAGGTTGTTCGTGATGTTCTTGCACAGCTAATTACCAAAATCTGAAAGGAGAAGAAACAGCCTCAGGAATGGAACACTGGTATCATCTGCCCAGTCCACAAAAAAGGCAGTAGGAAGAAATGCTCGAATTACCGAGGAATCGCTCTTCTACCAACAGCGTATAAAATACTATCTTACGTCCTTCTAAAGCGACTTGAACCACATGCGGAAAAAATCCTTGGCGATTATCAGGGTGGGTTCAGAAGAAATCGAAGTACGATAGACCTGGTTTTTCTTCTTAGACAATTGATGGAGAAAAAATGGGAATACGCCCAGAGCATACACATCCTATTTGTAGACTTTGCTAAGGCATACGATAGTATAGACCGGCAATCCCTTTACAACATTCTGTATCATTTCCAAATCCCAAAAAAACTGGTGGATATGCTGAAAGTAGCTACAGAGCAGGGCAGAATGCGGGTAAAAGTGGGTGATACCAGCTCAGAAGACTTCGCGGTAAATACCGGACTAAAGCAAGGCGACGCACTGTCACCTGTGCTTTTCAACCTGGTTTTGAAATACGCCTTAAGAAAGCTACTCACATTGGATACAGGAGTACAACTGGGTGAAAGGCATAGGATCATCGGGTATGCAGATGATCTGGCGTTGCTGGGGAAAAACCACGAAGAAGTGACGGAGGCCGCCAAAAGCTTAGAAACAGAAGCAAAAAAGGTCGGGCTGAGCCATGACAAAACCGAATACCTCCACATGAAACGGTATAAAGATACTCGCTCAAGCCGTACCAACCTACATGTAGGAGGTATCGTGTATAAAGGTGTGGCAAAATTTAAATATCTTGGATGCACAGTCACTGACACAAATACCCGCGAAGAAGAAGTTAACATCCGAATCCAAAACGCCTTGAGATGTAGTGCGGCTCTACACAAGGTATTGACGTCCAGGCTCCTTAGTAGAAGAACAAAACTTCAAATATACAAAACAGTCATTCGGCCCATAATAACCTACGGCTGTGAAGCCTGGACGCTGACGCTTAAGGAGGAGAACCAACTTTTGGTAGCGGAGCGCAAAATCTTCCGGAAAATCCTCGGACCGACTAAAAACACCGACGGAAGCTGGAGAGTCCGTAAGAATTCGGAGATAGAGATGCTGGTGAAAAAGCCAAATATAATTGGAGTGTATAAATCCAGGCGCCTACGATGGCTTGGTCATCTCGAAAGGATGGAGGAGGATCGGAGCGTCAAATCAGCGTATTTGGGGAAGGTTTCGGGTAAACGCCCGGTTGGCCGCTCTCGATATCGCTGGAGTGATACAGTACAAGCTGATCTGCGCGAGATGAAGGCCGTTAATTGGCGGGACATCGCGCAGAACAGAAAACTCTGGCGCTCTCTCGTATCAGAGGCCAAGATCCACTTCGGGTCGCTGAGCCAGCGGAGTAAGTAAGTAAGTAATGTAACTCAAAATTAATGCTTTTCGCAATTTTTCCTTTATTTGTGCTATAAGACGTTGCTTCGTACCAGATTTCAAGATTCTGAGTTCACGAGAAGTACCCTGTAGATTTTGATTCCCTTGCGAGTGTTGAAATATTATTAAAAATATTTTTATTATATGATGTAACTAAAAATTTATACTTTTCGCAATTTTTCCTTTATTTATTTGTGCTTTTAAGACGTAGCTTCGTACTAAATTTCAATATTCTGAGTTCATGGGAAGTACCCTGTAGATAATGATTCCCTTGCGAATGTCGAAAAAACATGAAAATTTGCGGCATAACTAACGTGACCATTTATATTTTATATCAGAGCGGGACATCTGTTTTTTTATTATAGAAGATAGAATAATAACTCAAAATAATCAGTAGTGGCGTGAATTCTAGTTGGTATTTTTATACTTGTTTTATGTTATACTTGGCGGGTGACGCGCTGTCTCGTAATTTGCCTTCCCGGTCGGGGCGCCGCCCGCCGTGCAACGCATTTCGAACGAGAAAATACATTTTAAATTATCGTTTGGTCTATTTGCAAAAGCGGGACAATTTTGGCCTTGCGGGGGACACCGGGACAGACTGCCTGAAAGCGGGACTGTCCCGCCTAGTCACGTTAGGCATAACCAGCTGTGTCTTTTGATTGCCTTGGCTTACAAGTTAGATTTTTTGGCAAATTCCCAACGCTCCAAAATTTCGATACCAGCGACTTCAAGACAATTATTAAAATTCCATACTAGTGTTACCAGCGGCTCCACGAAAATTATGATGATTACAGTAGTCAGCAGATTAAAGTCGACATTATTTTGTATTTGTGGGGATATTTTGTTTCTGTTTCTGTTTTAAAAATCGAAACATAAATAAATAAAAATACAATAAATAATAGAATTCACAGCTCCAAGGGACAGCAGACCTGAGTATTTGATATGAATTTCAGCTTAATACCTCTACGCGTTCCTGAAAAAAAGGGCTTGACTGACAGACAGACGGACAACCAAGTGATCCTATAAGGGTTCCGTTTTTTACTTTTGACACCAGGAACTCTGATACCAGGGTGTGCACTGTGCATGGTCGATACGATACCTACTCGAAATGATGATTTTTACTTTTGAGGTACGGAACCCTAAAAATTGTAAATAAAAGATTGTAGCGGGCGGTACCGCCCAAATAAATATTGAATATGCCTAGACAAAGGCGAAAGGAATTCTTGGATGTCAAATTAACATAGTAAATTGACATTGAATTTTAGCAAATTATTCTCAGAACAATAACTATAGAAATTACTTTTATCTCATTTGCACAATATTCTTTTCTTTTGTTTCTATTGTAATGTATTTCATAATAGATTTTGAGAAAATAGCTCCATTTTAACTGTAATCCTTACTAATATTATAAATGCGAAAGTGAGTTTGTTAGTTTGTTTGTTTGTTACGCTTTCACGCCGTAACTACGGAACCGATCATCATGAAATTTTGCATACAAGTTCTATGGAGTACGGAGAAGGACATAGGCTACCTTTTATCCCAGGAAAAAGTACTATTCCCGAGGGATCGACATTAACGCGGGCGGAGCCGCGGGCGAAAGCTAGTTAATAATAATTACATATAATATTTACACGCCCGCCTTAATAGCGGTAGAATATGAATGGCCATTGCTATTTGAATGGTAAAACTTCTAAATAGCAAAACCAACGTCGCTCGGTCAAATATCCGACTTTCAACACTAAAATTAAATATAAAAAATTTATAAACATCATTTTTGTGACAAACTTTTATAATGAATAAATTCATACTGTAGTGACTAACAAGACAAAACAAAATGAGCCTTCTAATGGCCATTTTCCGACTCTATCATTATCATTACCTACTCCACAGCAGCATAATGTTACAGTGTAAACGAAGAAAGTAACGAAAGAGCCCAACCGAATGTTAGTGATTCTAAATGTATATTCAAAGATACGACCCGAATCAACAAACAAACGAACACAGGTTGCAAGTTTAATAAAACCTTGTATTAATAAAAGGTACAACACTCACATATTTCTCTCATTAATTTGAACCATAGTCGAAACTTATCAAATCACTTCCTTTTATAAAAAATCACTGCATTACTTGCTTTTAGAGGCTTCACTATTTTTAGAACATAATCGCTTTTTATTCAAACATACACGAATTCACTATTCTCTTTTCAAGGAATTACTTTTATGTCAATTATATTCTTTTTTTCGAATGAACACCGTACTTTTTTTTAAATTCTCTATGCTAGCTTATGCCTTTTCAGAGGCGGGTGCAGCACGGTTGCTGATTACAACACTGCTAATTGCGCCACCAGAGGCAGTGGCAATGGCATTCACTCGGGCTTCGGTTACGTTACGCCACTGCTGGTGAAAAAATAAGCGAACGTCTATTGTTTTGCGGAAATACAGACAGAAATGACGGTTGGTATCCCAGAAATCGGAAAAGTTGTGTTGGACGTCCGGTAGGTAGATGGGATTACCGTATAAGGCAAACTGCTGGTAAGAACTGGATTGCGATGGCTGGAGTAGAGAAAAAGGGAATGGCCCAAACATAAGAATGGTTGTGAGGGCTCGACCGTCCCGACGCTCTAGCCGAGTCCCACATAGAAGAATAGGGAGAACAGAGACTCGACACACAATAGACACAGAGATTAACTTTATTGTTACAACTTCACAACTATGTAGATATTGACTTCAATATAACATTAATAATAATTAATAACAGAGACCGTTATGGTCCGAGAGATGATAGTAGACTGAAGAATGAGTGATGAGAGAGAGAAAGTAATCTAAAAATGAAATGGAATGAAATTTGAATTAAAATGAGGAATGAAAAATGGACAGGATGAGAAAGAAATGAGGTTGGATGAGATTCAGCATGCAGGTGGCATGCTGAAACGTTACGTGGTTATAACCAGCAGTGGGTTGTAGAAAGCTGCTGATGATGATGATGATTCCGGATGGCTCTGTGAGCTGTAGACCTTGCGAGTCTAATCACAGCGATCTCACAATGGTCTTAAGAGCCATAGACCCCAGACTATTGGTGACGCCATTTCGAAAAAAGTCTGAAATTTGAATCGAGAAAAAAATCATTTCTCGTCTAGCCTGCTCAGATTTTTTGTTAGTCACTAAAATCGGTGAAGCACAGCACAGCATTTTCGTCGAGATAAACAAATTTTAGGTGTTTGGAGGGGCTATTTTGTTGTCTCAACCACGTATCGTCATACTCACGTCACAGTTATTTCGGGTGGTACGTGAACTTTCTTCTTCTTACACTGCTGTTTGAAATATTTCATCAATATAAAAACGAACATTTTCAGCACGCAAACGAAGTCCCTGAACCAAACGCACACGCACATCCCACCACAAACAATGACTATTTAATTATCAAAACAATTCCCAATCTATTGGAATAACCATGGCGTAGATAATTTAATAATTATTGTTATTAGTTTTATACCATCAATTACAATATCACAAAGAAAAATAACTATAGTTATTAATTTTTGAACGCAGGAGGTGCTTCATGTCGAATTTATACTTTGTACACTCTACGAAATATACGAGTGAGAATGGACGAGAACAGTGCCCAAACGTCTTATGGAAAGTCGGCCAGAAGGTCGTAGACCAAAGCTGATGTGGCTGGATGGTGTCGAAGGAGACCTTAAAAATATAGGCGTCCAAAACTCCAAAACAAAAAGCCCGAAATAGATCCGAATAGAAAAACAACGGGTTGCCACTGAAACTCCGCGCGGCAGAAAGAGAGGGGGATATTATTTCCTCTCCTACGTTTTCAGTTAAAAAATTACTTAACCAGGCCCGTTAATCCGTGCTTCGGAAGGCACGTTAAGCCGGTGGTCCCGGCTGCCATCTGGTAGTCGTTAAAGGAACCACGTCAGAGGCCGAGAGGCGGTTCCGAAGAACTATGACACCAGGGTGTGCATGGTCGATTGATCGTGACACCTACTCGAAATGATGATGATGATGACCAGGCCCAGGCCCACTTACGGCTTTAGTGCCTTGGATGATGATGGCACCCTACGAGAAATGAATGAAGAAAATACAGTAATTCATCCTCACACTGATCCTGAATGGTCGGGCCATTCAGCAGGATCGGTGTGACGATGTATGAAGACTACTGCGTGAGAATTTTACTCTAGAGGCGCTGTTGTAGCGTGAGGTCCCCGAACACATTTAATAGAACCTGGGAAACAGAGATTGACGGAAATCGTGTTTTTCCAGATATGAGAACTAGTTACATTATCATCATCATTACAGCAACAAAAGTCCACTGCTGGACATGGGCCTCTCCTAAGGATTGTTCGTTCCATGGGAAGATATTGTCATACCCCACTTTTTCTTTATAGTTAGATTGAATTAAAGAATCTCTCGTATGGGAGCCTCCTTATATATTAATTTTATTTTAATTTAATTATTTAAAGTGAATGTGTAACTAAATATTCTGTAAATATTTCAAGCGTCTACCTGTTGCCGTTATCAATATCGAGCAAAAATGAGCAAAAAAATCACGTATGTTGTATGGGGGGCCTCCTTAATTGTTTATTTTATTTTGTTTTTTAGTATTGGTTGTTTTAGCGGCAACAGAAATACATCATCTGTGGAAACTTCAACTGTCTGATAGACAGTTGAATTTTTCATGAGATACAGCTTGTTGACAGACGGATAGCGGAGCCATATTAATAGGGTCCCATTTTTACCTTTTAGGTACGCAACCCAAAAAAATTGGTTGCCTGTAAAGTCGGTTTACGAACGATAATTTTGCGTAAAACGATTGAAGAGCGATAGATGACGCATCTATCGCTCTTCAATACAAGCCGAACGCTTAAGCCGATCGTGGCTCTTTATCGCTTGTACCGCGCTCTCGCTTGCACACGGAACGTGACGCTTTCTCTGCGTGCAGCCGGCGTTCATCGATTTATTAGACGTTAACACGCCAAAAACTTTCGGGGCTTACCAGTGGTGCCAACTAGTGTTAAAATATATGTTATTTAGTATCGAGTGTACATGCTAATTACCCAAGTGACACCTTGACACCCAGACGCTTGACATAGGTACATATTCAATTTATTGTATGAAAATTGCGAGGCGGAGTCAAGTGACAACTGCTTGGATGAACAACTGTTTCGAAGCCTCAGGAGTCATCGTGTAGACCCTGAAATTGGTGCTTACGCTAGCACTAGGATTTCACTGTCATTAATAATACACGTTGACTCGAGACCTGCTCGGGTCAATATATACTAATACTAGCTTTCACCCGCGGCTCCGCCCGCGTCAATGTCGATCCCTCGGGAATAGTACTTTTTCCCGGGATGAAAGGTAGCCTATGTCCTTCTCCGTACTCCAGAGAACTTGTATGCAAAATTTCATGATGATCGGTTATGTAGTTACGGCGTGAAAGCGTAACAAACAAACAAACAAACAAACAAACTCACTTTCGCATTTATAATATTAGTTAGGTAGGATTATAAAGCTGAATAGTTTGTTTGTGTGAACGCGCTAATCTCAGGAACTACTGGTTCAAATTGGAAAATTCTTTTTGTTTGATAGTCCATTTATTGAGGAAGGCTTTAGGCTATAAAACATTACGCTGCGACTAATAGGAGCGAAGCACCAACAAAAAATGTTTTGAAAACGGGGGAAAATTTCATCTATACTAAGAAAAAACCTAATAACAGAAATTGCCGCGGACGAAGTCGCGGGCAACAGCTAGTGTAAAATAAGTTTAGTTTTTAAATTTTATTTTTATCTCTTTACTAACCCTAGTTTATAAGCTTATTTTTGGTACTAACCTATATTGACAGCTCCGTGGCGCAGTGGTTAACACGCCAGCCTGCGACACGAGAGTACCCGGGTTCGATCCCCGGCCAGGTCAAAATGGAAAAATGATCTTTTCCAGATTGGCCTGGGTCTTGGATGTGTATCTATATATGTATTTGTTATAAAATATAGTATCGTTGAGTTAGTATCCCATAATAACACAAGTCTCGAACTTACTTTGGGGCTAGCTCAATCTGTGTGATTTGTCCGTATATATTTATTTATACTGGTCTGGGAGAAAAGAAAAACGTAGAATGTACCAGCTGCTACTCTTCCCGCGCAGATCGTAAAAGCCGATCGAGGAATGGGTAAAATCTGAGGAATCATGTTAATAGGCGATGAGGCTAGCAACCCATCACTATTTTGATGCCGTTTTTCACCTAATGCCCACCAACATGCTAAACGTGGCCTTCAGGTCTTATAGACCGAGGCTCTGTCTACCCCGCAAGGAAAAAGACGTGATACTATACACTTCCACGTTCTAACTACTGAACCGATTATAATGAAATTTTGCATACACGTTATCTAGGGGTACGGAAAACGACATAAGGTACATTTTATCCCGGGAAAAATACTGTTCCCGAGGGATCGACATTGAGGCGGGCGAAGCCGCGGGCGAAAGCTAGGGGTGTATTTGGTGTGCATGTTTTTTGTCACCCAGCACCCAGCAGTAGTCCTCGGTAGTTACTGTTACTTGTTACTGTTTTGCGTGACTATAGGTGGACTACTCTGGTGGCAGATTTTTCCATCAATGATGACAGTTGGAATCAACGTCTACACGAGCACGGGGGAGCTCGCGATATTTTTATGTCACTTGCCCACCTATCCCAGTGTGCATCACGCCCGGAGTAGCTTAACACGCATTATGCTTACGCCCACTAAATTATCGAGCTCCTCCCTGGCGGTAACTAAAAACAAGTGTGAGATTGTTCTCATCATCATTTCGAGTAGGTGACACGGTCAATCGACCATGTACACCCTGGTGTCAGAGTTCTTCGGGACCACCTCTCGCCTCTGACATGGTTCCTTTAACGACTACCAGATAGCAGCCGGGACCAACGGCTTAACGTGCCTTCCGGAAATCATCCTAATTATCGGACAATCAGGTGATTCAAGCCTGCAATATCCTAACCAAACTGAAAACAACTAAAAAAGTATGCTTCCCTTGGGAATCGAACCCATGAAACCCGGGTCTACAGGCAAACACCTTAACCACTGGACCACGGAGGCAGTTGTTGAGATTGTTCTATAAACAACAAGATAAAGTTTAAAAACTAAAAACCCTACCATAAACTTCCTTTTGGCTCAGGCGGGTAACAAGATACGTCAACCTCAAAGTTCCTCAAACTTTTGCCCAAGCCATTATGATTCGGTATAATGTGGAAGCGCCTTCAGCAGTTAAAAACTAGGAAAAAAATTGCGTGTTCATACATAACAGACAGGTCGGCGCGAGGCTGCCCGCGCAGGGTCAGTGGCGAGCAATTTTACGCATAATTCATGTATGACGCATGAATCTGATTTGGCGTACTTTTGTTCGCATCCAATGTAGTTAAAGCAAATACTAAATGATATATAGTACACAAATTTAAGAGCTAGGCTGTTGTCGGTGTTATTGCGTGGAAAGAAACGTTGGTCCCGAGTAGAAACGTCGGCTTTTAGAAAAACTCATGGGGGCTAATGCTCATTTGATGACTCGAAAAAGTGGCGAAGTGTGAAAAGAGTAGTAAGTAAGAGTAGGCAATAAATTGATACCTACAGCATCACATACATCGCAACTAAGATTTTCCCTTGTAATATGAAACCAGGAACAACGAAGGTAATACCGAGAAGATCATCATATTACAAGAAAAGCGCTTGTGATAGAGGTAAGTGGATACCAGGGAAGGGGAAGACCAAAAAAGGAATGGATGGAATGCGTAAGGCAGGATATGAGGGCGGTGGGAGTGGATATAGGCATAACGGGAAACAGGGAGTTGTGGAAGGAAAAGACATACTGCGCCGACCCCAGATAATGGGATAAGGTAAGGAGGATGATAAACAACGAAGGTTATATGAGAGACAAATGCCTACTTCAATAATTAGTTAAAAAAAAAAGGTATCACAAACACCCAGACCCAACACAAATATCTGTTTCATCAACAAACATTTGTGTTGGTGCGGGAACCGCACCCATTTTGGTTCATTGAGACGCAAGGGTCGTCCCTTGCGTCTGAATGAACCGTCGCTCTAAATCTCTGCGGTGGTCGGGTAACGAAAAAATGATATCCCTAAAAGGCGATTACTGATCTGTTTCTTGATGTCTATTCTCAGGGGTGCTCAGCACCGACTGTTTATTCCTCATGGGTTCTCGAGCCCCGAGCACCCACGGAGTTCGCGCCTCTGGCCCAGCTGTCATCATTGATGGCAGTCGTTAAGCTATGTCAGATAGCTTAGCCGTGTGGTATCCGGCAGAGTAGAATAGGACCATTCCAAGTCTTCCCGTGGACGTCGTAGAAGGCGACTTAGGAAATACAAGCTAAACAAAGCTTATAAACATCTAAGACACCTCTCCAACCCGTCTGGCCAGCGTGGAGAGTGTAGGCCAAGTCCTCTGGCTGCTCTGGCCAAGTATGGCCCTAGTAGTACAGAGAGGGTCGTGCTTTTGTAGTGGAGACTAAAAAGGACCTGATGATGATGATGATGAAGCTATGTCAGATGCCTTAAGGCCGCCAGAACAATTACCACCACCACAATGACGCCAGTGGTGGCAACACACGAAAAACAAACGAGTGTCATGACGTACCGTACTAATTTCACTAGTCATACGAAAACCGGAGAAACTAAAGATGAATCAGCACATAGCACGTGACTTTGTTTTCTACATTGCACATAAACAGTAAACACTATTAACGAACGTCTATCATAACACTACAGTGTGCAACATAACGAACGACGACTCAATAGAAAAGAGTTCGGCCGGCCCTGCAATTGGTATGAAAATATCAGAAGAAAAATCGGGATTTTTTGTCAGTTTCCGCCTAAGGCCATTAGGCTCTATAGCGCCAAGGGCCACTGTGAGTGCTGTAAAGACTACGCTAGGTCTACAGCACACAGAGCCTCAAATGTTTTTGGTTCAGAAGCCGTTGAATTAAAAATTTGAAACAAGAACAAACAAAATATTTGATTAACTGTATTCGTTGCCAGATAATATAATTTATTCCACTTCATGTCTGTGACGCTAGACAATGGAAATTGAACAATAATGGAGTAAAATATATACATAAATTACCTTGTTATATGTACCTTCCAGGTGGTCTCTCCCCGGAGGAAATGCACCTGGTAACAACTGACTTCCATGCTCACTATTTTTGGGCATAAATAGTCCTGATCATCCCCGCACTAAATACGACCTTAACTTCACTGTCACCTGCACGTACTGGCTCCCACGCAATTAATATCGATGTATTGATAAGAGATAGCCAGTTGATTACGAAAATTGGTGCAAACAAACATTTTTTGAGTACAAACTAATCGTTTAATACACTTTTTTGATTCCAAAACATAAAAAACCAACGACTGAATATTTTTTTATCTATCGAGTGTGTTAATGACTTATGCCTTGGTTTTCACCTTTGCGGTGCCGCACTTGCCGAGCAGGACAGGCCTATATTCTTTATAGAGAAAGTTGTAAAGGTTTCTCTTTTACGTATATTATATAGCTATGTCCTGCTCCGAAAAGTGCGGCACCGCAATGGGGGAAACCAAGGCAGTACATTGGTGACAACATTTGAGCCACCTACAAGCATTATTTTTGTAGCTAAAAGCATTTGACGTAGCGTGTTACGTATAGATTCCCATCACCGCATTTACGAAATTATCAACACTGTGATTCACTTTCTTGGAGCTGAACGGCTGACATCGCGAAACTGCAGGTGCATGGTGACGCATCCGTCGTGGGAAGGCGAGCCCCAACGTCGGCGGCTGTATTGCTTCAATCGCGGAAGCGATCGCACATTATCATAATTAATCTTTCATGTCCTAATCATTGTGATTTCTGAATAAATCTATGTTAATTAATTATTGTAGTTTTTAAAAATATCTTCCCTGCGGTCAGTAACGTATCTGGCGCAGTCGGAGCGGATAGTCGCGTTAGTGCGTGTTTCTAGCATCGAATACGTCTAATAGTCGAATCGTCGGCGCGTCGACTATCTTCGAACCTACAACCGGCCGCGGGAGTTCCTGAACGACGTCATCCAGACATCGATGGGTCAACAAGTAAGAATGCAGATTGCCACGATCCTGTGAGTAACTTGCACTATTCCTATATATTGGTTGTTTTCCTATATCCTATTACTCCGAAATCTCTTCAATTCGTATAGGTAGGAAGCTTTTTCACCTAGATTAAGTATTTTAAAGAAAGTGATTATACCTGATATTTTAAAACGGAATATCTTTAAATAAATTTATAAAATATACATATAAAAAAAAATATATCTTTTTCATTTATAAGAGTTAGAATAATAATTTCAAAATTTTTCATCCAAGTAGTTATAGGGGTGTTAAGCCCAGCACTTCGCGTAATATTCGCGATAGTTATAGGGAAAATAGATTTCATAGAGATTTATTGATAAGTTTAGAAGGAATAAAGGAAGAAGACGAAATGTCTCAAGAAAATAGTTTAGGTGAGCAAACTCCTAGAGTTTTTAATAATTTGACAGATCAAATTTGGAAGGCTTTGAGATTAGTTCCCGAGTTTGATGGTAATTCGCATGTCTTGATCAGATTTCTGACTATTTGCGATCAAATTGTTATCAGTTATGTCAATCCAGCTCCAGGAAATGAATTGAACAATGCAGCCGTATTAAACGGAATTTTAAATAAGGTTACTGGGCGCGCTGCGACCACTTTGGCCGCCAATGGAATACCTAGAGACTGGAATGGCATTAGAAATGCTCTAATAAATTCTTTTTCAGATCATAGAGATGAAACAACACTTTACACCGATTTATCGTCGTTATCTCAGGGCAATGACACGCCACATGTTTTCTACGAACGAGTCCAGACTTTACTTAGTACTATAATGACGTATGTCGAGTTACATGAATCTATACATACTACCGTTGAGGCTAAACGAACACTCTATAAAAAACTAGCTTTGCAATCTTATCTTAAAGGCCTACATGAGCCTCTCGGCTCAAGGATTCGGTGCATGCGGCCCGAAACTTTAGAAAAGGCATTAGAATTTGCCCAAGAAGAACTAAATGTCCTCTATTTGCAACAGAAAAATGGTAGCGCTCTCATGCCCAAGAAATTACCTCAATTTAATACCGGTTTTAACTTATCGCCTTTTAACTTGCCACAGATGACTCCGGTCGCTCAATTAATTCCAAAGCCATTCGGTTTTCCCTCACCCATTCCTATTTATCAGAATAGACCTAATTCTGGACCTTCACAAAATAGTAATAAGATACAAAATACTAATAATGTTCCCAATAAATTTAATTCCAACCCATATCAATTTCAAAATTTTATGCCTCAAAGTAACGCTAACCGATTTTTAAACCCCAATCAATCTCAAAATTTCGGTTTTCAAGGTCCAAGACTCTCAAGGACGCAACAAATGATGCGAGCCTTGCCCCGGTCGAACATGTCCACTGGTTTTAGAATTCCTCCCAGACCGTTCTTCCAACGGCCTATCCAAAATGCACCTACCCCTATGAGTGGTATAAGTCACCCCATTGCTCGTACTTTACCCTTAACGCCTCAAAATCCGCAAGTTAATATGAATGAAATTTACGACTCGTACTATGACGAGGTCTATCCTCTAGACTATGACTATGACCAGTACGCGGACTATGACCAGTACGTAGACTACGACCAATATGCGGATTATGAACAGTACTCATACTCAACACCGACTACCGTAGCCGATATTTCCAATTCTACTGAAAAGGACAAATCCGAAGACAATAAAGAAAATAAGTCAAATTTTTACACGAAGCCTCAGATAACATCCCCAGAATAGAGATACATGTACAAAATAAAAGACAGCTCCCCTATATTCAAATTTCTAATCCACCTTTGAAACTACTCCTGGACACAGGAGCCAATAAGTCGTTTATAAGCCCAGAAGCTGTTCAGACATTTTTCTCTAATTTTCCTATTAACTATGACCCTTTTATCGTATCAAATATACATGCAACTACAAAAAATGATTACTCTATAACTATTCCGTGTTTTCCCGAATTTAGAGATCGGAATCCTATTAAGCTATTCATATATCGTTTTCATAAATACTTCGATGGGTTAATAGGCTTAGATTTATTAAAGCAATGGCAGTCAAAAATCGACCTTAGTACACAGGTGCTAAAAACGCGTTTTGCTCGCAACCCTATTCAAATGCATGAGTCACAAACTTTCAACTTACTTGAAACAATTATACCTGCCGAGTCGAGTCAGATTGTTAAGGTGCCGACGGACGTTTCAACAGGTGACATATGCATAGATCACCAAACTTTGTGTGGTTGCTATATTACAGATTGCATATCCACTGCCGATAATGGCTATGCTTATGTAGAAATTTTTAACCCAAATTTAAATGATGTAACTTTTACTATTTCGGAACCTATACATGCTTATTTATTTAATGAACAGACTACACCTGTCGCCGCCTTAAGTACAGATAACGCGAGGACTCGAGAAGTTTTATCACGTTTGCGTACGTCACATATGAATGATGAAGAGAAGGCTAATTTAATTGAACTTTGCAAGCAGTATTCCGATATATTTTATTTAGAGAACGAAGCATTGACGTTCACTAGTAAAATCAAACATAAAATTCACACCACTGACGAAGTGCCTGTCCACAGTAAAACATATAGGTATCCATATATACATAGGCAAGAGGTACAGAGCCAAATCGAGAAAATGTTGGATCAGGGTATCATTAGGCCGTCTACCTCAGCTTGGAATGCACCTATATGGATTGTACCAAAAAAATCAGATGCATCCGGCAAAGTTAAGTGGAGGTTAGTTGTAGACTTTCGAAAACTGAACGAAAAGACGGTCGACGACAAATATCCCATCCCTAACATAGCAGACATCCTAGATAAGCTTGGCAAGTGCCAGTATTTCAGTTCAATCGACCTTGCAAGCGGATTCTACCAGGTAGAAATGCACCCAGACGATATCCATAAGACCGCATTCAGTGTAGCAGATGGTAACGGGCATTTTGAATATCTGAGAATGCCTATGGGCTTGAAAAATAGCCCAGCGACCTTCCAGAGAGTCATGGATAACGTTTTGAGAGGCTTGCAGAACGTTATTTGTACAGTTTACCTGGACGATATTTTGGTATTTTCGACCTCCCTACAGGAACACATGATTAATCTCAAGAAAATATTCGATAGGCTCAGGGAAAGTAACTTTAAAATTCAACTTGATAAATCCGAGTTTCTGAAACACGAGACTCCATATCTGGGTCACATTATAACGCCTGAAGGTGTAAAACCAAACCCGGATAAAATAGCTGCAATCCTTAAATACCCTATCCCAAAAACAACAAAACAAATCAAGGGATTCCTAGGACTCTTAGGGTATTACCGACGCTTTATACCTGACTTCGCCCGACTAACTAAACCCCTAACTATTTGCCTTAAAAAGGGAGCAAAAATCCAACTTACACCCGACTATATAAAATGTTTTAACCACTGCAAAACCCTTTTAACAAACGACCCCATTCTTCAATATCCGGACTTTTCAAAAGATTTCATTTTGACCACCGACGCATCCAATGTAGCCTTAGGCGCAGTACTCTCGCAAGGGACAATAGGATCCGATAGGCCTATAGCCTATGCATCAAGGACATTGAATGATAGTGAAATCAACTATTCAACAATAGAAAAGGAATTGCTCGCAATTGTTTGGTCCACAAAATATTTTAGGCCTTACCTTTATGGAAGAAAATTCAAAATTGTTACTGACCATAAACCTTTACAATGGCTCCTTAATTTAAAAGAACCTAGCTCACGTCTTACCCGTTGGAGACTTAAGCTATCTGAATTTGATTTCACTATAGTCTATAAAAAGGGTAAAGCTAATACTAACGCCGATGCCCTGTCACGCGTAGAAATCCACAATGAAGAACTGGATTCTGTTGTAGTTAACATCAGTTCAGAATCTTCTTCACGACGCTCATCCATTTCTACCATTACTGCCCCTGATGATAGACCCATAATTAGCCAGTCATCTACGGATACAGCACCTAGCCAAAGACCCGTAAGTAGTATAGGATCTCTTGACCAGCTTAATGACCCAGATGAGATACCTAACGTTGATCAAGCAAACAACTTACCTTCGATTACAGTACATACCAGTGCCGAGCATCCTGTTCTTGAAATACCAGTAACTGACGACCCCTTAAATAAATTCAAACGACAACTGGTTATTAAAATTACCGATAAATCTACTCCTATTAAACCTTCTATACTAAAGCCATTTGATACGTTCAGGAAAACCATTGTTCATGTAACTGAAAATAATTTGGAACAAGATTTAATTACTGTCATTAAAAAGTACATAGACCCAAAATTCCGTACCGCCATAATGGTTAACCCAATTGACAAAATGTATAGTATAGTCCCCATTCTTCAGAAGCACTTTAAAAATGCATCCATGAAGCTAATATTAGCAAAACGCGAAGTACAAGATATAAGTGATTATTTAAACCAGCAAGACATAATTTCTAAGTATCATGAAGGCAAGACTAATCATAGAGGCATTAACGAAACATATCTTTCTCTTTCCCAACATTATTTTTGGCCGAAACTAAAAGAGTCTATAACCTATTTTATTAACGAATGCTCCATATGTAACCGAGCAAAATACGACCGTGTTCCCGTACGACCTGAGTTCCAAATTGTTCCTCCACCTTCTAGGCCCTTCGAACAAATGCACGCCGATGTACTTACTATCGAACAAGACAAATACTTC
The DNA here is from genome assembly GCA_947532085.1 of Elegia similella. NCBI lineage: Eukaryota > Metazoa > Arthropoda > Insecta > Lepidoptera > Pyralidae > Elegia > Elegia similella. The sequence goes on from OX383936.1 coordinate 1,569,893, forward strand.
ACAATCATAGACTCATTTTCTAAATACGCACAAGCGTATCGCTTACCTGATTGCACTGCCCCAAATATAGTTAAATCACTGATGACTTTTTGCACTCATCATGGATTCCCTATAGCCATTACCACGGATCAGGGAACAGAATTCACTAATCAGGTAGTCAAAGAATTCCTAAAATTACATAAAATTCATCACCATACGACAGCTGCTCACACACCAAACGAAAATGGCATGATAGAAAAATTTCATGCCACTTTAATAGAACACCTGAGACTACTAAAATTACAGCATAAAAATGAGCCAGCCTTCAACTTGATTCCATACGCGCTAATTGCCTACAATAGCTCCATACACAGCTTGACGAAATGCAGACCATTCGATTTGATATCAGGTCACTTTGATCCTAGGGACCCGACAGACCTTGACCTCACCGAAAGACTACTCCAGCAATACCTGCAAGACCATAAAGGCAAAATGGAACTCGTATATAAAATAGTTCACGATGAATCCTACTCAAATCGATTAGATATAATGAATAGACGTAATCGTGATAGGGAACCACAGGAAAACTATGACGAAAATGAAGAGGTATACATCAAAAACCCCTTTGCATCTAGACAAAAATTGGCAGCCCGATATACACATGACAAGGTTCTTTCTAACTTACCTGTCCATATCTATACTTCCAAGAGACGTGGCCCTGTTGCAAAAAATAGATTGAAGCGGAAAAAGAAAACTAAATCCCCCGTATTGTTACAGGACGATAATACTCGTGACGACCAACTGCAACTCGCAAGCCAACCCTCAACCAGCAAATAACCTAAAACTTGACAGTTTATCCGACGGACCTGGTATCCTTCCCTTTAAACTAGGATTCACCAAAATTATATCTCACGACCACACCTTCCTACACGACATTGACCTTGACAAAATTCAAAAACTAGTAGACTCTATAAGGACTCAATTGACAGATACTTCCAATAAAATCCCAAATTACAGTTTTTCTCTCTTCAAAAGTAGAATAGTTTATTTGCTGAATAAACTTAGTAAAATTACACAGCAAATAGATTCTTTCAAACCTAGACGCGTAAGGCGCGGCCTCATGAACCCTCTGGGTACGTTCATCAAAAGCGTAACAGGAAATCTAGATCATGATGATGCCCTTAAATTTGAAAACGCTATTAAAATTTTACAGAAAAATGATCAAGAATTTTCCACGGGTTTCAATAGACATATTAGCATGTACAAAAATTTAACTTATCAGCAAACTCAAATCCTTACCAATTTGACTCTAAATCAAAAGAGATTGGAAAAAATAGTTTCGCATTTTATTAACATTTCCGACTCTAATAAAGACGGAATAAACCGATATGCTCAAATATCGCAGATATTTGACATTCTCAGCGAAAACGCTCAAGATCTATTCCTTGAGATATCTAGGTTAGAAAATATCGTAGCTTTTAGTCGCACTAATACTATGCACCATTCTATATTATCGATTAATGATATAACTTATATGATAAGCAAATTAAAAGAGCTTTACGGCACTAATTCGATCCTGAATTTAGACGTAAGGCATTATTACGATATAATTAGACTAGGATCATATTTCATAGATGATAGGATAGTTATTGTCTTTTATTTTCCCATCCTATACTCCGCTACCTACATCCTTTACAGACTTTGTCCTGTACCCAATAGGCATACCCAAACTATTATCCCACCTTTCCCATATATAGCAACCAGTTCAAAGGAATTCGTGTACATGGAGGCAGAATGCCCGAAGTTTGAAACGTGGTACATCTGCCAGCAGAAGACTATCCATCAATCCAGGACTCAACATGACTGCATTTCCCATCTTATTAATCAGCAAGAAATAACACCTTCCTGCAACCCTGTTCCGGTTACACTTAACAAAGAAGCTCTCCTGGAACTAGATAGCCAGCATTATATCATTTCATTCCCAATGAAGACCCGAGTGAAGATATCCTGTGGCCATGAAGAATATCGCATTCTAAACGGAAGTTTCCTGGCAACTATTCCAAGAAATTGCAGCATAAGGACACCTGAGTTCACAATTATCAACGTTGATGACAAAATTCTCGGACATGCTGTTGAAATAATGACATTCTCCACACCAAGTTCTTTGAAACCGATGACTCATTTCAACCTCACCACCATTGACTTGAATACATTGCACAACATACAACACCAAGTTTTCATGGAACCGCCAATGAAGATGGAAGCGACGGATTTCGCAAGCATCTACCACACCACGATACCTATCTACATCGTTGTGATATTTGGTGCAATCCTTTTCTCCCTGAACTGCTGCCGCAAGCATAGGCTAACAAAGTCAACCCAAACTGACATTGAACTACCTGCAGCGAGATCTGAAAGCAGCATCAAATCCATGGAAGAGCATAGAGCCGCAACATTTGCATTAGACATGGGCAAATAGTTGCTCATCTAGGAGGGGAGATGTTACGTATAGATTCCCATCACCGCATTTACGAAATTATCAACACTGTGATTCACTTTCTTGGAGCTGAACGGCTGACATCGCGAAACTGCAGGTGCATGGTGACGCATCCGTCGTGGGAAGGCGAGCCCCAACGTCGGCGGCTGTATTGCTTCAATCGCGGAAGCGATCGCACATTATCATAATTAATCTTTCATGTCCTAATCATTGTGATTTCTGAATAAATCTATGTTAATTAATTATTGTAGTTTTTAAAAATATCTTCCCTGCGGTCAGTAACGTATCTAGCGCAATAACTGCCATCTAGCGACAATAATATTATTTTTAACACTCTAGTACTTAAAAGGAAAAAACGGAACCCTTATAGAATCACTTTGATGTCCGTCTGTCTGTCAAGAACCTTTTTCTCAGGAACGCGTGGAGGTATCAAGCTCAAAATTCATATCAAATACTCAGGTCTACTGTCCCTTGGAGCTGTGAAGAAATCAAACTTCTAAGCCAACGTAATCAAAAGATACGCCCGTTTACATAATAAACATATTTTTTAATAATTATAAATTATTAATCTTATTATAGATACAGAGGTTCGTGCGCAAGTCCGACTCGCACTTGGCCGGTTTTTTCTTATCTCCCAGACCATCATGGAAGAAATGAAGTCTCAAGGGAAAGAAGACGAAAATGAAAAGAATTAAAAATAAGTGCGAGAAGTATGTTAACTATTGTGAACGATTTATTTTTTATCCAACGGTTGCTTGCGAATGCCCTTGCGTGTCTGAGTTACTAAATTAGTCTTTGTTCCTGATATGTTTGCAAGTAAACAAACACACGCTATCATGAAACTAATTAACAATTATCATCAGTTATTTACGAGTATGTGACAATACAAATATAAAATGAAGTAATCTAAGTCATAAAATAATGAATCAGAACTTACTATCTCTATATCTGTCTCTACATGCGTAGGTATATAATTATAATCACCTAGATTGTATACAAATGTATACAAAGGCAATCTCAACCAAACGTTACATTTCTTCAGGTGATTTTTAAAAGAGTCAAAGATTTATTTAGAAAATAGGCCAGGAGTTTAAGATGCACTATAAATATAGGTAGCCTTATTCAATAAATAAAAATCTCAGATGAAATGACATAACAAAAAGAACGACCAACGAAAAATAAACCAAACTAAGACATGTTATTATCATCATCATCAGGTCTTTTTTAGTCTCCACTACAGGAGCACGACCCTCTCTGTACTACTAGAGCCATACTTGGCCCGAGCAGTCAGAGGACTTGGCCTAAACTCTCCACGCTGGCCAGACGGGTTGGAAAGGTCACAGATGTTTACAAGCTTTGTTTAGCTTGTATTTCCTTAGTCGCCTTCTACGACATCCACAGGAAGACTTGGAGTGGTCCTATTCTACTCTGCCGGATACCACACGGCTCCTCATGTTATTATGATATAACTATTAGATACGTATTTTTTCATTTTTCGATTAAACAAAATATGATAAAGATAAAGCGCATCAAAGTTCAGGAGAGGGGGCTTATGACGCAACAGGCCGGTAAAAAGTGTACCGGATAGTGACGTCACGCGGAAATTTAACGGGCTATATCTTGTTTGTTTGATTGAAAAAAGAAAAAATACGTATCAAATATTTTTCGAAAATGTATAAGACGAACTAATTGTATTTTTTTAGGAAACACACCTATTAGGGAACATTTAGGCAATGGGTTTACTTGTGACCTTACTGTGTACAAGACATACGGGAACACCCGTCCTATTTGCTAACTTACTGTACGTTTTGGTAGTCACTTCAAAATACATTACGTCTTATATATCTTTAGTCAATTATACGAAAGCCGCAATGTATTTTAAAGTGTCTATCGGAACGTTGTACACTAAGATAGCAAATAGGCTGGTCGCTATCATTTCCAACATGTATGTAATCAGGTCATCTTCGTGGTAAAGGGGATATTAAACCATCCTGAATTTAGGATCCGATTTAGGACAAGTAATTCAGTCGCCGGAGCTTCTGATTACACCGTCCTGAACACGTCCAGAATCAGATGCGAGCGACGAGCCGGGGTCTAACTGGAGGCCCTGATATCATCATCATCACTTCGAGTAGGTGTCACGGTCAATCGACCATGCACACCCTGGTGTCAGAGTTCTTCGGAACCGCCTCTCGGCCTCTGACGTGATTCCTAACAGCTACCAGGTGGCAGCCGGGACCACCGGCTTAACGTGCCTTCCGAAGCACAAAATCATCTTTATTATCAGACAATCAGGTGATTCAATGCAATGCCCTAACCAAACTGGAAACAACTAAACAAAGTATGCTTCTGGTGGGAATCGCACCCACGACCCCCGGGCGACAGGCAAACGCCTTAACCACTGGACCACGGAGGCTGTTATAGGCCCTGATAGAATGCGTGATAAAAACCGAAGCCCAGGCGGACGAATTCGCAGGAATCAGCTATTAATCTTACGCGACGTGACTAACAGATGCTTACGTGGTGCCTATAATATTTGTTATTATTATAGACAACCCGTATCATTATATCGGCCATTGTTAACGGAAAAGACTACATTTTAACTGTAAACATAGGCGACCTTTTTAATTGAACTGAGGCAGGCAACCATTTTAGAATGTTTTATCTGAGTACAACTTATTTAAATACAGCCACGCGCCTAAAAACGTAGAATGTGCCAGCTACTTCTACTCCCGCGCAAATCGTAAAAGCCGATCGAGGGATTGGGCTAAATTCTGCTGAATCATGACAATAAGCGATGCGGCTAGCAACCCATTACTATTTGATTCCGTTTTCTATCTACACGCCCTCCATCGTGCTAAATATGGCCATAAGGTATTAAAGATCTGTCTACTCCGTAGGTAGGAAGGCTCGTCTACCCCGCAAGGGAAAAAGACGTGATGCTATGTATGTATAATGTCTTTAGAAAACCTCATGAGTGCTCATTCATGCTGATGACTCGAAAAAGTTCACACAAATTACCCTGATCCCAAACTGAGGTTTACCCTGTACTGTGGAAACCAGGAACAACGAAGGTTTCACAAACACCCAGACTCAACACAAATATCTGTTTCATCAACAAACATTTGTGTTGGTGCAATCGAACCCGCGACCCTTGCGTCTCAATCGGCGCTCTATACCACTGCACTCAAACAGCGCTAAACGGGTCGTCGGGTAATTAAAAAACCGGCCAAGTGCGAGTCGGACTCGCGCACTAAGGGTTCCGTGCCGTTATCTATAAAAACGGCAAAAAATCATGTCTGTTGTATAGGAGCCCCTCTTTTATGTTATTTTTATTTAATTATTTATTTTAAGTTTTATCTCGAATCGTGTCTAACGTATAGCGGCGTCCCTCCCATCGGGTCCGATGTTCAGGCATGATGGCTTAATAGGTGCATAAGTTTTACAAAATAAGGTATTTATGTTCACCAATGAAGTGCCCATATACATATTATAGTCTCCGGACACAATCTTATACATCAGAGAAACGCGTTAGCACGACGGTCTACATGTATGTATAGTTATAAGTTGTAATCAATTCCTCATCCGACATTTTTCCGGTTGCGTCCTCGGCTCTGACGCAGTGGAGCCCCTGGTCCATTATGATGACAGCTCTTTGCTGAAATAAGATTTAGCTAAAGGTTTTACGGCCAGCTGCATGCCTGACGCCAACCCTTCGTCGTTTATCTCCGTGGCGCAGCGGTCAACACGCCAGCCTGCGACACGAGTGCCCGGGTTCGATCCCCGGCCAGGACAAGATGGAAAATGATCTTTTTCAGATTAGCCTGGGTCTTGGATGTTTATCTATATATGTATTTGTTATAAAATATAGTATCGTTGAGTTAGTATCCCATAACACAAGTCTCGAACTTACTTTAGGGCTAGCTCAATCTGTGTGATTTGTCCATATATATTTATTTATTTATTTATAAGATGTAATCAGTTAATATAGGCTAAAAAATAAATATACATTTCCCTATTTTATTTATTTCGATGCACAAATGTATGTTTAGGATCCTTACATTGATCAATGTAAGGATCCTAAACATACATTCTAATACCAAGTAACACACTGGTATTAGAATTTGTATTTGAAACTGAACATTCCCACAGTCTCTATCTCTCTCTCATCTGATGGGTTCTTGGCTGGGTTCTCAGCTGGAATGCTTCAGAGCCCAGGAGCTGCTAAGACATATAAGACCTGAACATATGTTTTGTGCTTGTGATCAAATGAAGGTTGCAAAAAGCTTACCTGTTTTCATGCATGATCTGGTTGGCGTGCTGCGTGATGACGCCGGAGAAGCTGAGAGCTTGGCTGATGCTCTGTCCGATAGCATCTTGAGACGATATCACCAGGTTTTCCACAGATTTTCTCCTGTTTAAACATTTTAGTATTAGGCTGTGTCCAAATAAATATTATAACTGGACAAGTGCTAATTGGACCCATACACCACTACAGAGTACAAAACAAAGTCACTTCTCACTGTCAGTCTGTACTATGCAATAGATTTTGATGTGGTTTTTTTAATAAAAATAAAATAACTTTATTTCAGACTATCATTTGTCCATATTAATGAGTGAAACAAAAGAGATACACAGCAATTAGAATATTTTGCCAATTTTCACTAAAACACAATCAATAATTCAGTAACTACACATAATAACTATTTCTTCAGTTGCCTGCAGCCTTCACATATAAAGCCGTGAATGAGGCAAAGAGAGAATTATCGAACCTACCTGCTATCATTTTCATAATGCTGTTTTGGCCTCTCCGGATTCTGTGTAAAAACGATGCAGAATTTTTTCTCATAAGAGCACAAAAGTCTTCCACCCTTGCATCGGCAAATTTTAATAGATAAGAGAGATTCAAGAGGATGCTATAAATGTACATTGCACCTGTGCAAATCCAAAGTCCGAGTTGCTAGTATACTTATAAGAGCTAAAAAGATTATACATAGTATCACATCTTTTTCCCTTATGGGGTAGACAGAGCCTAGGTGTATAAGACCTGAAGGCCATGTTTAGCATGTTGGTGGGCATTAGGTGGAAAATGGAATCAAAATAGTGATTGATTGCTAGCCGCATCGCCTATTAACATGATTCCTCAGATTTTATCCATTCCCTCGCTCGGCTTTTACGATCTGCGAGGGAAGGGAAGCAGCTGGTACATTCTATGTTTAATATTCTTTTCTCCCAGACCGGCATGGAAGATTATATTAGAAAAAAAAATACTATTAATTTTAGCCTTATTTTCAGACTTCCTTTGATATCATAGTTCCATTATTTGCTTTTTGTCTGTAAAGCGCCAATTAGGCCATCCAGAATTCAGGATCCGGAATTCAGTCAACGGATAGTCAACGGACAGTTTAATCGCATTCAGGACGGTCGATCCGTTGTCAGGACAGAATGGCTCCGACGTCCTTATCGGAAGCATAACGGAAGCATAAAGTGAAACCATCCGGAATTTAGGATCGACGCATGAGAGGGACGCCGCTATACGTTAGAAACGATACGATAATATCTCCATTCGCATCGCACGTATAGCGGCGTCCCTCTCACGCATTCAGGATGGCCAACGGATGGCTCTCTCAGGACGCGCAGTCTCCGTTCAGGACACGTTCTGGACGGTGTAATCAGGAGCTCTGACGACTGAATTTCTTGTCCTTATCGGATGCTGAATTCCGCATCCTAGATTCAGAATGGTATAATAGGCGCTTAACCCATTAAGACCCAAATACAAACTAGCAAGGTTATTTTGAAAAAAGGTTTTTTACGATAATTATGGTGGGTTAATTAGACATAATAAAGAAAAAAATAAGAAAAAATAGTTTTCCTTATATATAAAAAAACACCGTGCTCAAATGGGGCCATTGGGCTCAAGTGTGGTATGTCTCGAAACATTTTTTTTCAATGTATAATGTATTTAAACATTTCTCACATTGTCACCGAGCTTTCATATAGCATTCTGCACAACGTAACTGAAATGACAGTTTTTGGGGAAAGTGTCCGATACCATCTTTACTCAAACTTGGCACTATTGATGATGATTTATGACTTCTTCCATCAGGTCTGTCCGATCCCTCAGTCTTCAAATAATATCGAGCAATATTTCTTCGAAACTAGAGCTGATCATCTTGATTTTTTGCAGTCAGCACATGCAGACGCCAAGCATTAGCTATTGTAAAATCTAACATATAGGTGAATAATTACCCACCACTATTTTTTGCCTCGTATAGCTACTCTGTACAAAGCTATTGATTGATCTGCTTGGTCTACTCCGCCTATTCCTTTATTGTAATGCTGGAAATGCTACTCCAACCCCTTTACTTTATCCAAAAGATGTACAGAGTCGTAATTAGTACCCATAGCATAAGCACTGTTGTCAAGCCAACGCACGAACAAACTTTTATTGACTGTATCAAATCGGTAGTCAAATTCCGCTCTCTTATTCTTTTTCATATACTATACAGGTATCAGAGGACATTTTTTCGTCCTAGTTTCCCTCACAGTGCAAGGCGCCCGATAGCCAGCTTTTCGTGCAAATCCCGCAACTGGAATAACTCGTGGAAAAGTTGTTGAAATACACGATATGCTCATGTGCGACTGCGTTCACTTTCTAATAGAAGTTTGATCATTTAGCTCGTCTATAAGGGTTTCCTTTCTTTTTTGAACATCAGTTGATGTTGAAGGTGTGCTGTCATATGAGCCATCACATTTACGCCAGCGCGGTTCTCGAATATCCGTTCTACGTTGTTTTCGCAAATTTTCTAAAGGCTCATCATCTCAACTGTTCCATTCATCCTCTTCTCTTGACTCAAAAACTTTTATTCTGCCTAGAATATCATGTAATAGAACATTTTGCACAATATCATCTTCATCGCCGTCTTCATCATCCGTAAGAGCACTTGGCTCTGGAAGGAACGATAGCTACCAAGTCACAGGTAACATTCCAATCATCATCTTCATTCTAAATGGCATTGATGGTCTCTTCAAGCTGTCGATACTCATGTGGAACGTTGAACGATCGTTTAGTCATGATAAACGACCAAAAGAAAACTTGAAAGTAAAAAAATAAAATATGACATATAACACAGATATGCCCACTGGACTTATTTGGGGACATCATATTAAAATACGAAAACTTATCGTCTAATATCAAAATATATCAGTTATAACACTATATTTTGGAAGATACAACCTAACTCAATATTATAAAACAACTAAAATATTGAATATACTAGTCTACATATAAATTATAGTATCTTACATTTCGTCAAACACAATTTAGATAATGAAGCAAACAAAATAACTTATTTTATGATACTGGTACCATAAAATACTATATTTTACGATTAATTACGATGGCACACTCTTTAACGTGACAAATTTGCATCCATACGAAAGCTGAGTAGATATAATAAGAACATGTAGGTACTTTTAGCACTGTACTCAAATGGGCACAGCGGGCCTTAATGGGTTAAGTCTGATTTCCCTTCGGCAAAGGCCTCCTCCATTAGATAGAAAAGATTATAAAAAATATTTTTTTATACTATTTTTACAAGATATAGCCTTCCGCTTAACAGTCATGAGGTCAGTACAAAATTTATCAGTAAAACTATATTTTGTGTGGAATCTCCTAACCTTTTTTATACAATGATATTGCTAAAGTCTGTCTGTTCAAATGGATTGACAAGGCATTGCTGGCAGCCGACAAAAGCATTATGATGCAGTGTATTGCACAGTGGTTAACTGGCCAGCCTGCAACATGAGGGTTCCTGGGTTCCATCCCCGGCCAGGTCAAGATGGAAAATGATCTTTTTCAGATTGACCTGGGTCTTGGAAAATATAAGTATCTATTCTAGAATACAGCCTACGACACAAGTTCACAACTTACTGTGAGGCTAGTATTTGTGCGATTTGTCCCTTTATATTTATTTATTTATATTTATACAATTGGTTGGAGGTTGTATAGTTAGCAGAAAAATATGATTATTATAGTATAGCATACAAATAAACCATTCATCATCATCATTATCTGCCTGCATCAGCCCACTGCTGGACCTCTCGTTTTCACTGAATTCTCCATGGTTCTTTGTTAATCACTTGCTTTCTGGTGTATTCATTTATTACACTGATTCCAAAACTATTTATGTGCTAAGATCACTTTCAGTCAGTTTTAGTGAAACAAACCACTTCACTTATATTTCGGTCATCTTTGTAACAAGGGTGGTGCTACTAAACATTGCCGGGGGACATGTAAACCACACTTAGAAACCACAAAAACTGATCTTATTGACTGATAATACTTTTCCAATTAAGTGTACTAAAATTAGACATATCCAAGTAAAATTGCTGCTAATGTTTTTGTTGTAAACAATCCTAATGCATATATGTTATAAAATTATTTATAACCTTTGAAAAATGTGTCTTGTGATTTAAACACAATGCTTTTGAGTGATAGGTCATTTAAGTTATAGGTATGTAAGATAAGCTACAGTTTAGAATTTTCTACATTGTTAAAGTCATCATAAACATGACATGCTCAGGCAAACATGTAAAACACAAAGAACATTATCATGAATAATAGGCACCAAATTTAACCTTCAGCCAGACATACACCAGAACCAATGCAAGCCACCTAGCGCAGCCACATTATCTCCAATGATTCGGCGCTATCGTGGGACCTAACACCGCTCGCATAAAAACTAATTACTATTTACAATCTAATAGAACTTGTGACCAACCATCGATCGTTGACCCCCACAATTTATTGTCTTACCTTGAAAGCACTAACACGTGATAACTTCTAAAACGAAAAATAAACAATACAACTACGTCTGCAGACAGCAAAACGCAGTTATCGCTCTATTATTAGAGAAAGCACAAATAATACTGACATGGAAATAGCAATGTTGCGGCTGTCCAGTTCCGAGGTACTCATTATAACATGGGGGACACTAGTTCACGTTCACTTCGTCCACTCGCGGGCTACCGTAAATAGCTGCGATTTTCACTATCATTATCCGAATTATGGAATTCTCACGAAAATACATGCAAAAAAGAATGGAAACAAGATTGATTCGGTGGATTGTAATGACATTTGGGAGCAAAGTTGCCTTTTGTGAAAAATGTCATTCAATGACGACTGGATTACCATTACTAAAAACCATTGTTGTTCTATTAAAATAAAACTTAACCACTTAACCGACTGTTCAAAAGGTGGTTTTCTGCGTTTTTAGTAAAGTCGAGTGCCGAATTACAGATCCGTTAAAGGAATTGTAGTTTACTAATTTAAACGAGGTCGATTTTTCTGGTGGCGTTGCCGTTTCTTCTTCTTCTTCTTGGTCGTTTTCCTCATGACTGAGGGTCGTGACCACCATAATTTGCCCCAGCCACAAGATGTTTCCAGGTATGTGATATATATGAAAAAAATATAGTTGACAAACTACAACTCACCTAATATCCCGACTTTGAATTCGTTTGATAGACCGTGTAACTTCACACTCGACTTTATTAAAAACGTAGGAAACTCCACCTATGAACTAGCACTCGCCTTAATATCGATCCCTTAGCAGTTCTTTTATCGGGATGAAAGGATCTATATGACATTCCCCAAATAACAGGTAGTGTAGGTAGTTATTTCAGGAAGCTCTATAAAAATTTAGCTTTGAGTTTTCACTTAAACTCACACACAGGTTTTATATGCAGACAAGAACCAAATTAGTAAGACTAGAAGACAATAAAGAGTCAATCCGATAACCTATGTCGGTGCTTTGGTTCATCTATGAATCTCCTTGTCTAAGTCTGATTTGGTCTCGTAAAATTTAAATAGATAGATAAATACTTACATGAGAAGAAAAGATGTTACTTCAAAAGCAAAAAATGCTCGCTGGTAGTTTTGAATCCTTTGCTGCGCAATGTTATAAGGTAAAACATGGGAAACAAATGTTTTTAACACCGTTTTACTTTCAGCAGTTAAACACCTATAGATTGTGCTTACTAACATTGTTTTTATTGATATTGTAATGTTAATGCCATAAAGAGTAAATTGAAATTAATGTTTCGTATAGATTACAATCAGGTACTTGTATTATGTATGTACTGTACTGTAAGAGTCCGATGGTGTAGTGTAAGTGAAGAGATAATTAAACTTTATCGATGACAATAAGTCACGACTTGGTTTTGACTTTGTAAGTGGCAGTTAATGTAAAATATTTATGCTTATTCAACTGTGTAAACATTACACGAACTACAGTAAATACTTCAATGAAATCTTTCAGTCTATCTATGAATTTCCAATAATTTTATACTAACTTTTTCCAACGACTTCATCCGCGTAATTATGCCACGTGACGTTACGGTAGTTGGTAGTACCTACCACCATATTTTTTCCTCCATGGTAAGTAAGGAGGAAAAAATAACAATATATGTATATCTATATATAGTACAAAAAAAAAACAAATAAATGTTGGGGTTCCCCATACTTAGAACTGTAACTAATTTTTTTTCTAAACTAAATAGTTTGCGCGTTAGATATTTTCAAAGTGGTAAACACCATTTCGAGTAGGTGTCACGCTTATAGATGCAAAAAGTATTTTAACAGTTTAAAACCATTTGGTTTTAAACCGTTTTTTTGGTTTAAAACGTTTTAAACCAAATTTCGAGGTTTAATATAGGTTTAAAACGATTTTCTATTAGAATTTACTAACATTTCACAAAAAGCAAATCATCGTATATTTGGGTTAAGTGAAATGAAAAAAATGTACTATATAATTAGGTTTATATTTTAATATATTTATAAGAAAAACAAACTATACCATGGAAAATTATACTTTAAGGTGACCTTAAAAACCTAGCGGACACGACAGTGACCCTGGTCAAATGACTCAAATGTGTATTGGACGCGACCAGAGTCGCGGGCGCTAGGATTAGAATATATATTTAACTGTTACATTACTTTGTCATCATCCATTAAGTTACATGTCTAAATTTCGCAGAAAATACAAACAACGAAATAACAAACTATTAATTAACATAAATTTAGTTTTTAGGGTTCCGTATCTCAAAAGAAAAGGAAGGAACCCATATAGGATGACTTTGTTGTCCGTTTGTCTGTCATGATCCTTTTTCTCAGAAACGCGTTGAGGTATCAAGAAATTGATATCAAGTACTCAGGTCTACCTGTCCCTTGGAGTTGTGGAAAAAACCAAGACGTTGAGAAAAAGGTTCTTGACAGACAGACAGACAGACAGACAACCGAGTGATCCTATAAGGGTTCCGGTTTTTCCTTTTGAAATGAAATGGAATGATTTATTTCGCTTAAGCGTAGTTACTTTTAGCCGTATCCAGCATGCGGTACGGAACCCTAAAAACAAAAGTAAGTCACCGAGCGGGATTCAAACCCGTAACACTCGTTTCTTGCCGTCCGCGTCCCAGACGGACAGTGGCCGACAGGACGAAATTAGCGACCATATTCTGCGTCGAAAGAAAAACGCGTTTTTCCAAATATAAGACTAATTTAGATCGATTGTTTACCCCCGAAAACCCCCATATACCAAATTTCAGTGAAATCGTTAGAGCCGTTTCCGAGATCATAGAAATAAATTGATATACATATAAATATACAAGAATTGCTCGTTTAAAGGTATAAGATTTTAAATAATTTTAAAGTTATTATAGATCCCTTAGTGCGCGAGTCCACTCGCACTTGGCCGTTTTTTTTATAACAAAAAGCATACCTACTTACAGCTTATTATTAAGGAAAAAGAAATGAAAAAATACGCATATTTAGATTGTAATCTTTCTAAATCCTAAAAATATTATAAAACGTCATTTATATTAATAAAAATAAAATGTGTTCAATTAATATCTTTTATTTTTACCTTCAACATAATAATTTGTTAATAAACTAGTAATCACGTGGTCACGGTTTTAAACCGTTTAAAATTTATTTAAAACATGTTTTAAACCACGGATTTTGGTTTATAACGGTTTATTTGCAACCACGCTCACGGTCAATCGACCATGCACACCCTGACATGTCAGAGTTCTTCGGAACCGCCTTCCGGATGTGCTATAAGATATTGCTTCGTATGTACCAAATTACATATGCATAAACGGCTGTATATTTTTATTGCGTTGGCTTAGAAGTTAGATTTTTTTTTGGAAAAAATATCTAACTCGAGTCTACTGACTTGAGTATTTGATATGAATTTCAGCTTGATACCTTCATGTGTTCCTGAGGAAAAGGGTATTGACAGGCAGACAATAAATGATTACAAAAGTACAGTGTATTTGGGATATAAAAAGGTAAATTTTCAGCATATTTCGTAAAAATATTTTTTTGTAAAAGATAAAACAACCGGCCAAGTGCGAGTCGGAGTCGCGCACGATGGGTTCCGTACCGTCATCTATAAAAACGGCAAAGATCATGTCTGTTGTATAGGAGGCCCCCCTTTAATATTGATTTAATTTTTATTTATTTTAATAGTGAATATAATAACTATTTATTTTATTCAAGTTTTTAGTGTTTGTTGTTATAGCGGCAATAGTTAGACAGATTACATTTTCACAAATGATGTAAATACAATCTGTCTAACTATCACGGCATGAGATACAGCCTGGTGACAGACGGACAGACAGATACACAGACAGACCGAAAGATAGCGAAGCGATATTAATAATGTCCCGTTATTACCCTTTGCGTATGGAACCCTAAAACCAAAAACTTGGGTAGTAGAATTTTTCACTACATTTTGAGGTTATGTGAAAAAGTTTATATACAATAGGAGTAGATCTTTTATACGGTTCCGTACGGTTTTTAGGGTTCCGTACCTCAATAGGTAAAAAGAAAACCTTATAGGATCACTCGGCTGTCCGTCTTGTCTGTCTATCTGTCTGTCGGTCTGTCAAGACCTTTTTCTCAGGAACGCGTGGAGGTATTAAGCTGAACAGACTACTGAGACAGACAGACACCCAAGCGATCCTTCGTGGAAATGTCACTAAAAGGCTCTGTAGAATCAGCGAAATGTAAAGCGAAATGTAAAGCGAAAAGTAAAGCGAAACATCATCATTTCATATGCGGCGGAACTATGGTGCAACTACACTAAGGCGTCATACAACCACATGAGAGTCCAATATAACAACGCGTGGCGGGCGTTGCATCGGCTACCGCGCTGGTGCAGCGCTTCGGAGATGTTCGTGGCGGGCCGGGTGCACGGCTGGCATGCGCTCATGAGGCACACCGCGGCGGGCGCGGCGGAGCGCCTGCGCCTCTCCACCAATTCTATTGTGCAGGCAGCGCGTTCCTGGGCAGCGAGCCCCATCCATAACGTGTGGAGGGCTTTGCAGATCAGATAAATTGTTTGTTTGTGTGTGATTTATAGTGTATGATTATCAGTCTTATTATTATTTATTAACTAACTTATTTTAATTTTAATTGACATAGTTTATAATTAATCTAGTGAATATGGAATTGTATCTTATAATTCTGGAATAAAGTTATATTATTATTATTATTATTATTATTATTTCGTTGATAGGAGAAGAATTTGATTCTCCACAAGCATAAAGAATAACTAGACACTGGCTAAAATAAGCTTCTGTCTGAATGAAATTTAATGGCCAAATAAAAGTAAAGAAAATAAAACTTGATAGGTACTGGCTCTGAGTACTGGCTAAATACTTAATTCGTGAAAGCCCTAAAAGAAAAGCAGCCAATGTCAAATTAACGTCATTGTCATTAGTTATCAACACGTGATGTTATTTTGACTTTGATCGCGCGTGTATGAAATAAATAACGTAATTAAATGAATTAAACCCCTTATTATGGCAGACGAGAGTGCTTTCGACAAGAAGAAAGCTCATCGAGCAAAACATGCGGGACGGAAAGCAGAGAAAAAGAAAAAGAAAAATCAGATAGATCATTCTAACCTCAGCGCGCGACAAAGAAATCCCAAGGCTTTTGCTATCCAGTCAGCCGTTCGCGCTGAGAGGCAGTTTCGACGGCGAGAAGATGTTATAGCGAAGAAGCAGCACATCCCACAGGTAGACAAAACTCCTTTGGAGCCGCCTCCTATCGTTGTGGCTGTTGTTGGTCCTCCGCGCGTCGGTAAGACCACTCTTATCAACAATTTAATCAAAAGCTTCATCAAGACCAACGTGACGAGCACTAACGGCCCCATCACCATCGTGACGTCAAAGAAGCGGCGGCTCACGCTCATTGAGTGCAACAATGATGTAAACTCCATGATTGACATAGCCAAATGTGCTGATCTAGTGTTGTTATTGTGTGACGCTAGCTTTGGGTTCGAAATGGAGATATTCGAGTTTCTGAACATCTGTCAAGTTCATGGTATGCCCAAAATCATGGGCGTCTTAACACACCTTGATATGATTAAGAATGCGAAAACATTGAAAACTACTAAGAAAACTTTAAAACATAGATTCTGGACTGAAGTGTACCCTGGAGCTAAGTTATTCTACCTGTCTGGAATCATCCACGGGGAGTATTTGAGGAATGAAATAAAGAATTTGTCTAGATTTATCTCTGTGATGAAGTTCCGACCTCTGAGCTGGCGTACCACTCATGCTTATGTGTTGGGGGACCGGATGGAAGACATGACCAGCCAGGAACTTATTAGGAAAGATGCCAAGGTCAACAGGGATGTTGTTCTCTATGGATATGTGAGAGGAGTGCCACTCATGAAGGAATCTACGGTTCACATTGCAGGTAATCATGTCTTGCAGTATTAAAATACAGCTAAAACAGTGCATGGGCTTTAAAATTATAAATTTAAAAAAATTTAAATTGATTAGTGCTTGTAGTATTTCTCAGGTCAAGATGTTCAGGTCAAGATGGAAAATGATCTTTTTCAGATTGGCCTGGGTCTTGGATGTTTATCTATATATGTATTTGTTATAAAATATAGTATCGTTAAGTTAGTATTCCATAACACAAGTCTCGAACTTACTTTGGGGCTAGCTCAATCTGTGATTTGTCCGTATATATATATATTTTTTTTCTCATTTTTATTCTCACAGAAGAATTCAATGCATTGTAGCCTATATACTATGTAATAGAATTTGCTCAAGTATCCCTTCTTTCAGTTTTATATATTACTGTACATGTGCGAAGCTGAGGTGTCGCGAGACCTGGCTTCCCACAGGTCCTGTAAATTATACATATAAATCTTCCTCTTAAATTATGCTATTAAAAAAAAAACTGCATCAATTCCATTGTGTAGTTTTAAAGATCTAAGTTTTAAAACAGACAAGCAAGACAGACAGCAGGAAGCGACTTTGTTCTATACTATGTAAATGACAGAAAACTATTTCTCATGTTACAGGTGTTGGTGATATGAAAATTAGTGAATTATCATATTTGCCAGATCCCTGTCCTTTACCTAGCAGCGAAAAGAAGAGGCATTTGATGGAAAGAGAGAGACAAATATATGCTCCATTCTCTGGTGTTGGTGGCATAGTTTATGACAAAGATGCCGTCTATATTGAACTAAAAGGATCTCATTCACACAAACAAGAAGATGAGGAGACAAATGAAAAGAAAGCTTTGCTTAAAAATGTTGTGGAAACAAAAGAAACAGTTGATGAACAAATGCAAGAATCCGGTTTCCAACTGTTCAGTGGAGGAGCTGTCATATATCCAGACATGTTGAAGGATGATGAGTACTTACAACATAATAAGACCACTCAGTTAGATAAAGACAATAATTCAGATGAATCTGACTCTGAAGGAGATTCTGATTCGGGAAATGACAGTGGTATTGATCAAAGTGAAAAAGAGGTGACTGACATTGCTAAACTGCCCTGGGACAATGAAAACTCAGATGCAGAGGAGCAAAACAAAAGTGATATAGATAATATTGAAGATTTAGAACGGGATTCAGATGACAATTCAGATGATGAAGGGGATTTTGGTATGAATTGGAAGGAAAAGCTAGGAGAAAAGGCAACTGAAGCTTATTTTGAACGACAGAAAACCTCCAAAAACATAATGAAGCTTGTATATGGTGAGTTTGAGATTGGAAATAAAACAAAAGAACAGAAAGAAGAGTCAGAAGATGACAGTGAAGAAGAAGAGATAGGAGGTTTGTTCAAAAAAGTTACATCTACCCTTAAGAAAAAATATAAAGAGAAAGAGAGGCTTGATGTTGAAGAGTGTTCTTTCTTCTATTCATTAGATAAGCCAAATCTCAGAGATTGGACTGCTGATAGTAATAAACAGTATCTTATAAACTGTTTTGTGACTGGAAAGAGATCAGCTGATGAAGATGCCTCTGAACTATTAAAATTAGATGATGCAAGTGATGGGGATGATGAAGAACTTTTTGGCGATTTTGAGGACTTGGAAACTGGTGAAAAACATACAGCTGAAAATACCTCTGAGGCTGAAGAGAAGGCTGGAGCCAAACGTAAGGCAGAACCCACTAAATCAGAGATTTTAGACAAAAAGATGAAACTCAAGGCAAAGTTTGATGCAGAATATGATAATCCAGATGACCATAGAATCAAAGGAGACCATTCCTATTATGAAAATTTAAAAGCAGAGGCTTTGAAACAGTCAGAATTAAATAAATCAGTCTTCGAAAACTTAGACAATGGTCTTAGGATAGAAGTTGAAGGATTTAGACCTGGCCTGTATGTAAGAATGTTGTTTAAAAACATGCCTTCTGAGTTTGTAACTAATTTTGATTCTAGTTATCCAATACTCATAGGAGCCCTAAATATGGCTGAGCAAAATATTGGTTTTGTATCATGTAAGGTCAAGAAACACAGGTGGTACAAAAAAATTTTGAAAACCAATGATCCACTGATCATTTCACTAGGGTGGAGGCGATTCCAGACTTTACCAATCTACTCTAAAATAGAGGACGACTTGAAATGTAGGTATTTAAAATACACCCCTGAGCATGTCACCTGTAACATGCATTTCTATGGTCCTGTCACACCACAAAATACAGGCTTTCTAGCTTTACAGACAGTAAATAATGACCCTAATGAAATAAAGCAGCTAGGTTTTAGAATAGCAGCTACAGGAAGTGTTAATGAAATCAACAAATCTACTCAAATTGTTAAAAAATTGAAATTAGTTGGAACACCATTGAAAATTTACAAAAAGACTGCTTTCATTAAAGACATGTTTACAACGTCCTTAGAAGTGGCTAAATTTGAGGGCGCCAGGATAAAGACTGTGTCAGGAATCAGAGGACAAATCAAGAAGGCACTAAACAAGCCTGAAGGTGCTTTCCGTGCTACTTTTGAAGATAAAATCTTGATGAGCGACATCATATTCTGTCGAACATGGTTCAAGGTCGATGTTACAAAGTTCTATGCACCAGTTGTAAATCTTCTGCTGCCTGTGAATGCAAAGAATGCATGGCAAGGCATGAAGACCAAGGGCCAGCTCAAGAGGGAAAGAAATATCAAGAGTGATGCAAATACTGACTCCATGTACACAGAAGTCACCAGGCAGCCGAAAGTATTTAAACCACTGATCATACCAAAGACCTTGCAGAAAGGTTTACCTTACCGATTCAAGCCTAAGGAGAGATCCACAACATTATCGGGCAAAAATCCTAAAGACAAATTCAAGGACAGAGTAGCAGTTGTGAAGAGTCCTTATGAACAGAAGGTGACGAGTGTAATGAAGATGCTAAAGACGAATTACGAAAAGAAGAAAGAAGTTCAAAAGGAAGCCACAGCAGAGAGGCTTAAGGCTCATAAGAAACAACAGGATGAAGAGGAGTGGCGGCGGATAAAGAGACAGAAAGAGTTAAAAAAGAAGATCTGCAGGCAGCTCAGCAAAATGGGCAACAAGAAGAAACCTCAGATGTGACTTGACTAGAACATCTTGGAGTTTTTGTGATGTTAAAGTGAATTTTTTACTATGTATATAGATTTTTTGTAAGTGTAAGGCATTGTTCCCAACAGTAGCAGTCAGTCGCTAATGTGGGGCCATTATCTGATGCACATTATTTTATTAAAGTGATAAGAAAAGTCTCTCCAGTCATTATTTTGCTGATTTTTAATACAAATTCACTCTTTAATACATTCAACAGCCAACAGTAGTCTGGTGTGAGCAATGCGTATTTTTTTTTACTAGCTATTTATGTCCCACTGCTGGGCAAAAGCCTCCCCTTTATTTTTCCACTTTGCTCTATCTCTTGCTATCTCTCTCCAAGTTTCATCAAAAGCAGTCGAGTCATCTGTCCATCTTGTTCTTGGTTTGCCTCTTGACCGCTTCCCATCCGTAGGTACCCATGAGGTTGTTCTATAAGCCCATCTTTCGGCAAACATGGCCCGCCCAGTCCCACTTCAACCTAGCAGACTTTGTTCCAACATCGACCACTTCTGTCATGGTGCGCAGTGTTGTTTCTTACTCGGTCTGTCCTTTTAATTCCTAGCGTATAATTAAGAGGCGGTAAATAAAACAATGCCTTGTATCGTGTAAATTGTATTTACTTCTTATCATTATGCATAACGTATGTCGTCATCGCACATTTGATAAATATTTTTACAAAGGTTACACAGTATTTCAGATTACATTGGTCAAAATAATGTTTGTCTAGTTAACAACTGATCCGCCACCTGCCGGCGGCTGCCGACGCAAGCTGGAATGTTGAGCTGTAAACCGATAATCTGATAGGGACAGTACAAATCCTCGTTAAATACTCCTTCACTATACGAAGCTATGCAACACATTTATGCAAAATTATATACATTTGAAATTTCACTAACGATCTATTTTACATAAATTTCTTAACGTGAAGGTAACTTTACTCTTTGGTAGCGCGAGCCACTGGACCGCGTGACGTCATGTGGAATGTTCCGATACAAAATTATTCTAGTTATTGTTCGTCGACGCGTCCGTCGAACCTATTGCTTGGCACTTGTGGAGTCGCGGAGAGACGTACTGCGAGGAGCTACGCTAACGAGACTAACCTGAACGTAACATATACTTTATTCAATTTATATAGACGCTATATATAATTTAGTTACGATGAAACGAGTGATGTGTATGAATGATATATACGTGAGGCGCAAGGCGGGGCTAGCCGGCGATACGAAATCTATAGCACTGGGCGCTCGAGGGAGTAGACGACGGCTGGCGACAACTGTCTTTACGTCTTGTAGCCAAAACGCGGAATGTTCATATCGCGATATAAAATTTATCAAGGCTTCTGATGCCGTGCCGCGGACCTGAAGGTTGATCTCGGCTCTTTTCTTAACAAATTTATCTAGTTATTCTACAAATGACATTTATGTTGCGAATGTATTTGTTCAAGTATTTTGTTTTAGATTAATTTTATCCTTCTTCATCAATGAGATATATGATTAGATATCCAATGACACATCCAATATGATATAAGTAAATACTTTAGTCAAAGTTAATGACACTTTGGTGTAAGCCTAGACTTAGGCTACAAAGTTTACTTTAATTAATATGTACATATATAATGAATGCTTATCCCATTGTTTTTTTCTTCGTCATCTACTCCCCCATTGTCTAACCTTGCTATGTTGGACGCCTTCTACTACCTAAGTACCCACGTTTTGTAGCCGTCCCGAAACACCGATACCCCAACGATAGCCACGACGCACAATAAATATTACATCGAATCGTCAATTTTAATACAATCGGTCGGTCAGCTACGTTCAACTCTGTCCAACAGTCGTTGCTTGTAACAGATACAAAATTTTAAGCTAAAATGTTCTTTATTGCAACAAAGTAAAGGTCGTGTTCATTGTGGTGCCTGAGAATAGAAAGAGATGGAAGATTCTCTATTAGCAAGAACATATTTTAGTTCTTAGAAGATTCAGACCAAAACATATCTTGCGCGTGCGCGATACATTGCTTCTCGCTCATTAAAATAGTAACGAGCAAGAAAGATGACGTGCCTTCGTTAAGCAATGCATGAAAAAGATGTGCTGCTCGACTGGTTTTCTAACATCATCCTCAGGTCTTTTTAGTCTCCACTGCAGGAGCATGTCCCTCTCTGTACTACCGGAGCCATACAGACAATGGATTTGGCCTACACTCTCCTCGTTGGCCAGACGGGGAGGAGAGGTCTCATTGATGTTTATGAGCTTTGTTTAGCTTGTATTTCCTAAGTCGCCCTTTACAGCCTCCATGAGAAGACTTGGAGCTGCCCCATACTACTCTGCCGGAAACCACACAGCTTGTTTTCTAATAAAGATTATGTTTTTGTGCAATAATCGTTGAAATTGATAACTAACATCACTGTAATAAAGACCATTTAACTTAACATTACGTAGTTGTCAACAAGCAAACAACTATTTGGACAGAGTATATAATTTAAATAAATTACAATCACACCGGTGGCCACACGTTTACTCGCCTAATTTTTATTAATACTGTTATGCAAATATACTATACATATTACTTATTCGGGAAACCCTATCCAAAGTACAATAGCAGCCCTCATTTTCAAAGTAAAAAAACGTAGATATTACACGACAACAGTGAAGTATACACGATTATGAGGTAATATTCTCCATAACCAATTAAAAAATTATATATCTTCGACGTGTTACTAGAAAATAATAACTTAGTTCCTAGTTAATAAATAAAGCATTAAAAATAATAAAACTCTAGTCGTCTGAACACATCCTAGCTAAATATTGCTACAATCCGTTACTACATGATAAAAACGCTATAGTATAGAAATCATATTTACAATATAGTATTCGCTACTGATAGATTCCACCAAATAAAATCGGTTAGCTATACAATTTTAATGTTATCTCTTTAACTATAGGAGTCGCGGCATCGCGCGGCGAACTAGTTCATTATTGCTTTACACTTTACTCGCTCGTAACAATACTGACTATAAAAACGTTTGTCACTATTTATAATTAAATCTACAACAGTACAAATAAGCACGCTAAACCTGACTACGTAAAATAAACTAGAAAACATTTGTTCATAGCTACGTCGCCGCGCGATGCCGAGCTCGCTAGCGCCGCGACCCGCCGCGGCGGCGCGCGGAACTAGCCTCCCACGTGTACACGCGTAACAAAAATATACCTAGCTACGTCTCAGATGTCCGCTATTAGCTATTACATGTAGTTAATAAAATAGAAGATTACAAAACAACGTTAACACTGTACATAAGACTAGTGTGTGTGTGCCCTTGTATGTCGAATCACATACAGTTTAGAAGCAATTAAGCATATTGCCGCTATGTCGAGAGCGCTGACGCATCTGACATCTTTTTCTCTGGCACATCCTTATGTGCCATATTCAGTATTTTAAACAGTCACTAACAACACATTTTTGCGAAAACGTCAACGTCAGAAGTGGGAGTAGTGGACTCAGGTTCAATTTTAAGAATATTACCAATTATTGAAAACTATATTCGCGAGAGAGAAGCGTTGCCGCATGCGCCAGCGCACTCGAGTGATTCATAACTTATTAAAGCGTTAATGTGACTGGTCACACGTCAGCACGTGGAAACAGGTCTGCCCGGAGCCTACGTAAAGCTATATATACACACCTCGGCGAGGCACTTGGAGACCAGAGGACTTCGCGTCTCTCCGTCTGATACACTCGAACACTTAGGCGTTCCTGAAATTCTCCCTTCTTTTTGAGACTCCCGTTCAACACTTGCTATCACTTTACAGAACATTGTTGGACAAAGACAGATATTGGGAGCATGTTCGACAATCACTTCTTCACAACACCGTAACTATGATCGAACACGGCCACAAATAAGTTCTTTTATTAGGCTCACCTGATTGTCAGCTGCCATTATGCCTAAACAATATTGAAAATTTATTTACTTTTGCTGCAGTTAAATAATCCATTCGCAAATAATAATAATAACATTGAAAATCTTGGGAAACTAAAAAAACTGCTTAATCTTTAGTGGCAACACTTTATCGTCTAATGGGTATTCCAAAAATTACATATTAAAAAAAAATTAGTTTTTCACACCTAATGCATACTTAAATAAAATTATCTTTTTATTATATGGTCATTTTTTTACTAATTATTAAAGTTAGCATTTCTCTCCCATCTCACAATAACATTTTAATTATGTCAACACATAAATAACGTTAAAGAGTCTGATAACAGGAGTGTGTAACTTATTTGTAGCCGTGGAATGTTGCCCTACACATATTAGTTAAATTTAACTAATATTTGGCATCAGAGTATGACAATGTTGAGTGAGGGTGTGCTCCGTGGAAAAAGTAGATACATAACTCAGAATTAAGAAATAATGAAATAGTAGAAACTTGACTACATAGTTACTATGTATTTATTTTAGTAAAAAAATCTGTACAAAGTACAGCTAAGAAAAAACAGATGAGGTGAAACACGAAGAATAAAATTAAGATTAGAGTTTTTATATAGTATTTTTCCACGAGCACGCACCGCATAATATAACTATTATGACAATAAATATGGAGTACACGTTAAGTACATAATAACCTACAGTATCAGAGCACTTTGTATTTCATATAATTATATCAAGCGAGTTTAGCTACAACTGTTAATAGTTAATATACACAGTGAAAACTTTATTGTATCAACAACACTTTTATTTTATTCACGCATGGCAACACTGCAATGTAAAATTAAAACGACTTCTGTTGAGGATTTGAAATTTGTACTAGCTATTTTATTATAATAAAATTTGAATGTTGAGTGTTGCCACGCTTGAAATAGAGAAGACTTGTCAGAAAACTGCGCGAATGTCACATTTTGGAGATGTCATTCCTTTGCCTTAATATTAGGAGACCAGCAAGAATCCGAGGGAGCACACACCGCAATAAATAAATCAGTACAAATGGCAATTTGGGAACTCATTACCCTTGGAACGCGCTCTACTCACGGCTCATTCCTTTCATGTAGATGTACAGTAATCGCTCATGCAAAATATATTTGAAGTCATTATGACTTCAAATATATTTTTCGATTCGTTTGTTAGAAAATATAAGAATTCGAATCTTACTGATACCAGAGAAAGTTGATTTTATTTACTTATTATTAAGACATCGTACTTATTATTAAGACGCTTGAAGTATTGATTTTTATTTCAATCAAAAGTACGCGCAAGCTATTACTGTGACATACAACATATTCATGTAAACTCACTGCCTACTTTCTCGCGTCCAAAGCGGCATCAGTCAGCCCCTAGTTCATGGTGGAGTGTCAGGAGGGCGGCGCGTGCGCGTGTGGCGCGTGCTGCGCGCTGTTGTGTTCGTGCTGCGCGCCGCCGCGCGCCGCGCGCTCCGTCCCTGAAGCCAGCAGGTTGCTGAACTCCATTTCGAGGATTTGTCGCGCCTGCAAACGGATGGATATCAATGCCAGTTTAGTACATACCCTTGATTATCATTCATGTTTGAAAGAAACAGAAGCATGTGCGCAATATTAGCGCTTACGCATGTAAAGCAACCAGAGGCTAGGTCCCCACTGGGATGGGTGAGCAAAAGTGGTACAAAAATTTCTAGAGGTTCTCTGTGCTTCGGAAGGCACGTCAAGCCCCCGGTCCCGTCTGTCATCACTAGAAATTGTTCGTTAAGATTTCTCAGATGTATTTAGAAGCTTGAAAAAATCTGACACAAATGTTGGCCACATCATGTTATGTAATTTTGTATTACCTCCGTATGTGTGTCTTCTAATCTAACTTACTATGGACCTCATAGGAAATCTCAAAGAGCAATGGGGAGAACTATGTTCGGTGTTTCTCTGCGAGACCACATCAGAAATGAGAAGATCCGTAAAAGAACGAATCTCACCGACATAGCTCAGCGGATTAGCTCTTTGAAGTGATAGTGAGCGGGGTACATAGCGCGAAGAACCGATGGTCGATGGGCAAAAAGGTTCTTGAATAACGACCACGTACCAACCAGCGTAGCGTTGGACACATTAGGTAGGTGTCTACGCCTGGTGGTCGGACCTTACCAAGGTCGCAGGAAAACGCTGGATGCAAGCCGCTTCCAATCAGTCATTTTGCATATCTTTGGGAGAGGTCTATGTCTAGTAGTGGACATCTTTCGTCTGATATGATGATGATGTGTGTGACTTCAGCTACAAATAAACCATTGATCTATCTACTAGCTATTACTATAAGTAGGGGTAGTTAGTGAAAGTCTAGTGTAAAAACCAAGTGCGAGTCGGACTCGCGCAAGAACCGTACCGTTATCTATAAAAACGGCAAAAAAGTCATGTCTGTTGTATGGGAGTCCCCTAAATAATATTTTATTTTATTCAATTTTTTAGTGTTTGTTGTTATAGCGGCAACAGAAATACATCATCTGTGAAAATTTCAACTGTCTAACTATCACGAGTCATGAGATACAGCCTGGTGACAGACGGACAGACAGACAGCGGAGCGATATTAATAAAGTCCCGTTTTTACCCTTTGGGTACGGAATTCCAAAAATGGGTATCTCTTGAATAGGCATGTAACATCCTTGTGTTCATCATCACTTACCATCAGGTGAGTAAGATGGGACACAAATGGCTACTTCCATACATAGTAAAAAATCCAGTATGTGGGTACCTGCGTGTTCTGCGTGGGGATCTGCAGCGCCAGCGCCATGGAGTTGGCGTCGAAGTTGTCGTCGAGCGCGATGAGCGCGCCGTGCACGCCGCTCTCCACCAGGTTGTTGGCGTACTCCTGCGGACGGACTCTCATCACTCTCCTCGACACTAGGGAACTTTATCCTAATCCTAACTAATATTATGGCGAGCCCCGTGGCGCAATGGTTTACAAGCCAGCCTGCGACACGAGGGTGTCCGGGGTGACCCCCGGTCAAGATGGAAAATGATCTTTTTCAGATTGGCCTGGGTCTTGGATGTTTATCTATATATGTATTGATTATAAAAAATGTAGTATCGTTGAGTTAGTATCCCACTCGAACTTATTTTGGAGCTAGATCAATCTGTGGGATTTGTCCAAAATTAAAAAAAAAAATGCGAAAATGAATTTTTTATTTATTACCCTTTTACGCCTTTACTACTAAACGGATCATTATAAAATTTTGCATACACGTTATCTGGGGTATGGAGAAGGACATAGGGTACATTTTGTCTCGGCAAAAAATTCTGTTCCCGAAGGATTATCATTGACGCGGGCGGAGCTGCGAGAAAAAACTAGTTTTGTATAAAGAGGAGTCCGACTACCGTCATCCCTTATACGTTTGTGGCCACGACGAAAAGCCGAAATAGCTTCTTGAATCTTCAAAAGTACCCTGAAATACCGAACAAACTAATATTGGAGATTTGGAAAGATCTCCAATATTAGTTTCTATCACTGTCTATCACTGGATTATGTTAATAAAAAAATATCTTCCATCAGCATCGGATTTTTTAACCTTGACCTTGGCCTTCATGGAAAACAAAGAACCGCCTTTGCACTCAGTTTGGCAGACGTAGCCGAACCTACACAAATGGCTGGCCTACCTCCTAAACCGGTCAACTACCGAACGCCCCAATCGGGAAACATAACAATAGAACATCAATTGTGTCTGCGTTTCTCGCGATTGATGAGTTAATTAGAGAAGACTAAAGGCATCTACATCCAGAGTTTACGAAGCAACTAACCATTATTTTCATTTTAGACGTGATAACGTGATATATGTATGTTCAGGGGTGACATCCTTAATTGTTTGTCCGATGGTTGCAGTTATGGCATCGGGTACGCGCGCCCGGCCTCCCGAGCTGCTACTCGCTTTACCTCCATACATCCGAGTGAGTATCCCTATACCTTCGTTCCAATCCCAAATCCAACAAATTCCTATCCTTTTTACTTTGAGACAATTTACTTTGCGTGCTTCCGCCACCAGTTAGTTCATGCAAACTATTGCTGGCCAGCGCCCACCCACTACTGTTAGTCTCTTCATGCCCGCCACCAATAGTTGATACATGCAACCCTGGCCGATACTGCTGCATCTGTTGAGGCAGCAGCAATGTCGGTGGCGAGCACGACGGCCGACACAGTAAATTGTCTCAAAGTAAATGTTGCTTTGACTTCCGCAAAGTAACACCTGAATCTATTAACTAAATTCCTATCTTTCCCCACCTTAAAATGCTTTCGATGGGCAGCAGCATTGGAAGCACAAGAAGCCAAAGAAACTGCGCTGCCAAGCGTGGTAAGTATGGCATTCTCCTCCCATGAAACGAAGAATCCTTGGGAGAGGCCTTTGTTGCAGCGGACATCGGCTGGAACGATGAACGTGTTAAAGTCACCTTGAGGTTGATGGCCACGAGCCAGCGCTGCAGCCGCTCGTTGGTCCAGACGAGCACGTCCCGGGCGCCGTGCTCGGCCGCGCGGCGTCTCTCCTCCAGCGCTCGCACGCTGTAGCCTACTCGTTTCAAACACGCTACGCCGAAGTGCAGTGACGTTCTGGAAACAAGTAAAGACAATATATTAAGCATTCAAGGTTTTTTAATCTATTTATTTAAAATTATTTTCAATAAATCGAAAAAGGAGAGGTCCTAAAATTGATCCTTGAGGGACACCTCTTCTATATTAAATTTGTTTACCTCTTCAACATTTATACTCAACGTCTGTTGTGTATTTGTTTATAAAGCAAAACTAATACATAAAAGAATAATAATTTGTAGATGAAAATTTTCAGGTAAAATGTGTAAAAACACACTGTCAAAGGCATCTGAAAAAAACTATAACTCAATCAATAGTAAGGAATATTGATCATGAAGATATTACATATCATTACCTGTGAAAGCTGTCGACCATTTTGAGCTGCGTGCGGAGATCCCGCTTCGTTAAATGTTCTAACATCCGCGCGTCCACTAGGCATTCCATAAACGTCGTTCTGTACTGTGGGAGACCTGTACAGTATCGAAATACATATTATAAGTCACATTACAGCACAAAAGCTGTCAAAATCGAAAATTACCAGCTGAGTATGTAACCGGGAAAACGCTCAGATGAGCTAAAAAATTCACTACCCCTATATTCAAATCTGTACTAGCGATGCATTTTGATATTAACTATATTACTTGTCAACGTCTGTCCTTTTCCAGCTGCCTGAAGTCATTTGACTTGTCACGTCGTGATTTTTTCCTAGAGGATTCGATTTGGTGGAAACCAATTATTCCTTTTGTCTATGGCAATTCATCCAAATTGTCATTGACAAAAGGAATAATTGGCCATACGATGACAGTACCAAACCCCTGAAACCGTGCCATAAATTGATCTGCTTAGAATAATACTGTTTGCTGATCGTACTAATAAAGAATTTCAATACAGTAATTTTTATAATACAGTCATCTACATATATCTTTTACAATTTTTAAACTGTTCTTAGTCTTCTACACTTTTTTATCATTACCAATAAAGTGCGCATCCATATCATCGACGGTCTACTCACCGTACAATAGCAACGTTTTCGAGGTTTTGATGAGTGTACTATGTGCTTACCTAAGGAAGGAAGCCACACGTTCCCAATCCACTCATGGTTCATATCACCGAAGGCCAACGCGGCACAGGCCGTGCCCCGCGGCGCCGACGGAGACGTTAAGGAAACCATCTCCTGGATGGCCAGCCGCAGCTTCAGCCGGTGCAAGGGGTTACTGATGCCTGGACAAAATAAATATGGCCATTTTAGATAACAACTAGTTCAACTATTTTTAGGGTTCCGTACCTCATAAGGTAAAAAGGATCCCTTAGTATAAAAGGATAACTTGTCCATCTGTTTGTCAAGAAATACCATTTTTCTCAAGAGCGTGTGGACATATCAAGTTGAAATTAACATTGAAATCTACTAAGCTCCCTTGAAGCGGTAAAAAAATTTGCTATTTGAACTAGATACACAGCTTTGGCCTAGTAAACTTTAGGATTTGTCTTGAATAGAAAAGCTGGAAATGAGGTTACTACTTGAGATAACAATTTTAGTGATGTAAGTTACAGTGGGAGGTGAAGTCCCAGTTCTGCTATGAAATGAAATGAAAATCTTTTCTAATGTTTTCGCGATTGTTACATATATAAATAAAATCCCTTATTTACGGTTTGCAAGAACTTAAGGATTATCAAAACGCATATAGTGGTTGGGATTTCTCAGCTGTATTGCTGACATGCAGGTTAGACGTTCATCGAAGCCTGCAGTGTATGAACATGCTCTGGACGAACCAAACAACTAAATGCGTTTTGATAATCCTAAAGTTCTTTTGCAAAAGAAAACGGATACATTTTCATAATGCTTCGAGAGGCAATTGAAATTTAAAAACATCCTAATTTCAATAGAGAGGTTGGTTGGCAGCTACCACAGGCTATACAGTTGAATCCTGTCATCAATTTAATAAATCTCAAGCTCATCACAAGACTGCAAGACCTTCAGTAACTGTAAGCCAATACTGCTTGCATCCGGAATGTTATCAATAAATATTATAGGCATAGTTCTTACACACACACACACACACAAATGACAAATGTCAACTTACATCGTTACGTGTAAAATAATGTTAAAGTTAAGCAGTTTGATTGAAGCGGGGTTTGGGGGGGGAAGCGTCTCACCGATCTCCCGCTGGATCTCCTGGTCGGAGAGCGCGGACATGATGGCGCCGGACTTGACGTTGGCGCGGCAGGCGGCCACGTACCAGGCCGGCATGCCCACCCACAGCTCCAGCCAGGCCACCACGGTGGGCCCGTTCCACAGCGCGAACGGCGTGCCGGCGCGCATGGCCTCGCCCAGCAGCTCGTGCCGGTAGTCGCGCTCTCTGCAGGAACGGAATATTGCTCACTATCTTGTCATATTTCGATCGGCCTAAATTACCTCCCAAGTTTGGCCTAAATATGGTGCCAAAATACCGATGTTTAGAGGGTTATAATCTTTAAAGTAATATTTTTTAACCAAACTATAGGAACTTACATAGATTATAATGAGATAAAGTGGTTTAATGCTTAAAATTGTACCGAAATTATTAAATGGCTTGCACGCTTAGCTCAAATAAATTTCAAACCCATGTTAATTTTCAGAATTTGTCACTCCTTTTCCACCTTTTAGGGGTTGAATTCTGAAAGAGCCTCAAATACTTGATTACTCATTTATTGATAGGAGTACTCCTGTGAAGTTTCGAATAAAATTGTTTAACTAATCTTGGTTCCCCATACAAATTTTCAAGCCCTTATTCACCCTCTTAGGGGTTGAATTTTCAAAAACCCTAGGTTATGTAACTGTTTATCGTTAATCTAACAACAAAGTTTCAGACTTATAGCTCTAAAAATGACGGACTTCCATACAAAATTTTAACCCCTTATTCACCCGCTTAGGAGGCGAATTTTCAAAAATCCTTTCATAGCGGATGCCTATGGCATCTCAACCTTTTTTTACTAAATGTTGGATTAGACATTTGTCTCCCATCTCAACTATCTGTGTGCCAAATTTCAGCAAATTCCGTTCAATAGTTTCGGCTGTGCCTAGATGTGTCAGACAGGCTTGCTTTTTAAATAATTAGATTAGTACACGTAAAATTAAACAAATAATGGGTACAAAGGCGGACTTATCGTAATATGCAATTTCATCCAGCCAACCTCATACCTTTGGGTGGGAAAAAAATTATGAATGAAAATAAGAGTGGTCAACTGCCTCCGTGGTCCAGTGGGTAAGGCGATTGCCTGTAGATCCGGGGGTCGTGGGTGCGATTCCCACGGGAAGCATACTTTGTTTAGTTGTTTCAAGTTTGGTTAGGATATTGCAGGCTTGAATCACCTGATTGTCTGATAATAAAGATGATCCCGTGCTTCGGAGGGCACGCTGCCATCTGGTAGTCGTTAAAGGAACCACGTCAAAGGCCGAGAGGCGGTTCCGAAGAACTCTGACACCAGGGTGTGTACGGTCGATTGACCATGTCATCTACTCGAAATAACGATAGTGTGTGGTGCAGAGTGGGACTAACTTGGTCTTGGTGCGCGCGTAGTCCTGGTGGTGCGGTGCGTCGGGCGGCGTGGTGTCGTCGGCCAGGGACGACAGCCCCAGCGACGACGCAGACGACAGCGAGCGCGCCCCGCCGCCCTGCAGCTAAACACACGACAAACTCAACACATTTATTCACTAAATACGCCTTTCCAGACACTTTTCAAGGATCTACATATTATCACTGGATTGTGGAATGGACTCCCCCCGAGGTTTTTTCGAGGTTTGACTTGGGGTCTTTCAAAAGGCGTGTTTACAGGTGTCTTAAGAGACGCATCAGCACCGCCTCTGGTGTTGCAGATGTCCATGGACGACGGTGACCACTATCCATCAGGTAGCTCGTCTGCGTGTTTGCCGTCAAATAAATATAAAAAATATAAATAAATAAAATATATACGGACAAATCACACAGATTGAGCTAGCCCCAGTAAGTTCGAGACTTGTGTTATGGGATACTAGCTCCACGATACTGTATTTTATAACAAATACATATATAGATACACATCCAAGACCCAGGCCTACTGGACTGAGTTTCTTTCGGCGTATTCTTCTCAGCTGTGGTCGTTTCGAAACGCTAGTAGTTTATTGATTTTGCAAATATAAAAATAGTAATATGACATTCAAAGAGAGATACATGATTTTTACATATCTAGTTAGTTTCCCAGCTAAGTTATAGTTTCAATGGCTAGTTTATAAGTCGGCGAATGTATAAAATTTTGAGTAATGATGCAGAATTTTGTTTCGTTAAGTATATTACCTATTAGCCGTGTGGTCTCCGGCAGAGTAGAGTAGGACATCTACTAGTCTTCCCGTGGAGGTCGTAAGAGGCGACTTAGGAAATACAAGCTAAACAAAGCTCATAAACATCAATGAGACTTCTCCAACCTGTCTGGCCAGCGAGGGGAGTGTAGGCCAAATCCTCTGTCTGCTCTGGCCAAATATGGCTCCGGTAGTACAGAGAGGGTCATGCTCCTGTAGTGGAGACTAAAAAGACCTGATGATGATGATGATGAAGTATATAAACTGTGATGATTTGACCTCACAATCAGTAACAGAAACACTCACAGGTAGTCCAGCCTTCTCCTTCTTGCTGAAGAAGCGTCCCAGCGAGCTCTTGATGCCCCTCTTCTTCTGCTGGTGCATGGAGGCGATGGAGACGGCGGAGGCGGTGGCCGACACGCCCCGCGGCACGCCGCCCGGCGACGCGCCGCCCAACCCCACACTCAGCCCACCCAGCGCGCCCAGCGACTCTTGCGAAGAACTGCTATTGGGGGGAGCGGGGCATTAGCATACGAAAACAATATTTCACTCACGCTTATTTAGTTGGTATCGCCAACTAGTTTCGGTCTGTCGAATGACGAAGACCATAATCAGGGCGAGTTTTAGGGGTGCTGACACGGCGATTTCGCTTCCCTCAAAGCACTAAGGGAGAGTGCTTAAACGTGAGTGAAACCGTGTTTTTATAATAACAATATTAACCTTACAATACTGTGGATATTATTGGCTAAATAATGAAGGAATCTTTATCAACCGAGCGAGCTTGATGCAAAAAGAGAATTTGTGCCAAGACAGTCCTTCGTAAGTGCTTAAAGTTTAATCTGTTATTACTCAACAACTATGACGAACGTATAAACAATATTTTTCAACAAAATAATCATTTTGCACAAGTGAACTGTCATTCATAAAGATTTGGATTGGGTGTAACAAGTTAAACAAATTGATCTTACTAGCAGTGACCTAGACGACTACAACAGCTATGTTGTGCGTTTTACTTCCTAGATAACTATGGGTGCATCTGATTGAGCGAGCGCAAAGGGCGAGCGAAATATCTCCGTTTCAACTCGGGCAAAAAAATCTCTTTTGTGTGTCCGTTTGTCCCCGTCCGACTGTTCTCTTATCACGTGTTTTCTCGTAGCACTTCTCAACCGATTTTTGTGAGCTGGAAAATTATCATACCAGCTCACACGAGAAATATACATAGATTTTTTTTATTCGGTTTTAAACTTGTTTTTTCAAAACGACGGAGTGTGTCTTAATGCCAAACTCCGCCATCGTATATGGACCTTAAGACCATAAGACTTGTGAGGTCTTTAGCTTACACGAAGCCACTTGTTTTATTACCAAGACAAGACCCA
The DNA here is from genome assembly GCA_947532085.1 of Elegia similella. NCBI lineage: Eukaryota > Metazoa > Arthropoda > Insecta > Lepidoptera > Pyralidae > Elegia > Elegia similella. Next base: position 1,604,471 of record OX383936.1, read on the forward strand.
TGGTGTTTATATAGTTTTAGGCATCGTGTTTAGGGTCAGCGTGACGGAGTTTATTATAAAATAAGAAAGATCTCTAACTAATAAACAGAAACAAATGAATATTAAGAGGATGATGAAAATGTAGCTTTTTTATTCACGGGACAGCTAGCATTTCCTACCAAAAATGGTACTTTTGCTATAAAATGGAATCACTGTAGCCTTCAGGGTTTCTACTTGGATAGGAGCACACAGAAAATAAATTAACGTACCACTTCCATCCTTTGTTTTATAAGTTACGTCGAATAAGACAGCGAGAGCTATAGTAATTCCATTTTATTTATTAAACATTTTAAAATATATATTTGTGTGATTGCTAAAAATAACAAAAATGCACCTATCACAGTCCATCATCTATGTACAATATATGTGCCTTTATTCTATTTTTTTGAATTTTTTTAATGATATAATTATCTTTTTCCATCACTTGTTTTAATACACATCTAAACATGGATAAATGCATTTGAACCATTATATTGACTGTTTTTGTGTATCTCTTGAATTATTAAGACGGTACTGCACGAAATTAAGAAAATTGACGTGTTTTTAAATCACTAGTACTATGCGCTGAATTAATTAAATACATCAAAAGTGTTTGTATAATTTAGATCAATGCTTGAACAAGATCGCCCCCTTGTTGGAATTTGAAACAGATACATATGAAATTTAAAAATGATATATATACGGTATGATATCTAAAAGCATTTTTCTCCGAAAACTTTGTAATTTTTACGTCTAGAACAATTATTCTCACATCACAATATTTATATTTACGTCTCGAAGGTCGCCCCCCTTTCTTATTTTTTTTATAAAGATATAAATATGAAAATATTAAGACTTTTCATGTTTTTTCCTAATCGCCGAATGGTTCTAATGGCAGCCTAATGGCTTGCGCAGTAGCGACGTTTTAAGTTCGCGCGGCACCCGCTTAAATAACTATAGGTATTCAATCGATAGTATTTACTAAAGATAGCTGGCAGATTTGACAAGGCACGGATGATGAAAAAGATAAGTATCATAATCTCTGTATAAATTGGACTTTATACACAATCTGTGCGGGGCGTAGTTCAAAAGCGTGTCAGGGCAATCACACCACATGGTCGTACGGTGTGACGGCCCCATGGGCAAGTGGTGAGACTGCCTGGGCAGCTTAGGTTCGGGCCAGAGCTTCAGCGCCGGAAGCGACTTTGGTTTGGATAAGCACCTGTGTATTGGGAACCGCGCGAGGCTTCCAGACATGATCGACGTCCTGGCAGCGTGGGAGGAAAAGACATGGTAAAATATAGAAAAGTACACAAATTTAAGTCACTACATTCATAAAATAAAATAGAAACAAATTTAATAAAAATATTGGGTGGAGTTGAGTGGTGAACTGCGAACTAGCATAAGTTTAAGGAGTGACTCAGACTATCAATCAGCTGTTCCATCGATTTTGGCCAAGTAAATATTCCACTTTTGTATGAAAAAGCAGATCATTTTTTCACGATATCGAAGTTGGTCCCATAATAAAAGTTGTTCAGATTCGTGGTCTGAGTCACTCCTTAAACGTAAGCTAATGCATTTAATTTCACCCTGTTAGAAGCAGCAGTGCTCAGTTCAAACCCTGTCTGTCCCGACTAGTACTTCTGACTTTTGTAGACCAATCTGTTTCAAGTACCGTTTTTTTCCTCGACTACTACCTGCTTCCAGTGAAGGAAAACATCGTGAGGTAACCTGCACACTAGTTGATTGTTCAATAGTGTGTTTTTTTTCACGCAAAGACATCTCTTAAGTGTCAGAGCGCTCCATGCACTTTGTTGCGATAACTTTGAAATTCTAAGGTCTTATTGTAAAAATTGTTGGTACTTATTGACAGGCAAATTGTTTGCGACTTGCGAGAGTAAGGACCAACCACGGAGTAAGAAGGAGTTGCCTTAATACTCACTGCCTTAGAAACGTCTTGTCTCCGAAATGCGGGGAAGCGGGGGGCTTCACGCATGCGCAGAATCGCAGTGCGCGGCCTAAACCATCTAGTGACAAGTAGACAAACTAATTACAAGATGCTGAATTGAGTATATTATTTCTACCAAAAACAGTTCGGCTATTCAGTGATAGATGGCGGGGCTACGTCATTATATCAGGCGTGAAAGTATTAAGGGAATTTAGAAAATATCTAATTAGAAAAATCTATATTTCTTTTTCTGTAATACTGTATTTAAAGTTTCCGTAGATTATCTCATTCATGAACGTTAACTTGGTGATAACCACTCTATATCATGTCTATATATAATAATTCTATTCACCACTAGGTGGCGCTTTGTACAAATTTCATTACGTGAACCGTAATAATGATAACATCGAGAATATTATCGACATCATAATATTTAAAAATATTTATACAAATTAAATAACGGCCTGTTTTCTTGCGAAGTATCTTTTTTACTATTTTTAATTTTGTGTATATAAGATATTTCATGTTATAAGGTATTGGGGAAAAATTAGAAACGTATTTACAACCAAGCAGCGATCGTTCGACTTCAAAGTGAACGCTCGCAAACTGATGACAGCGCCTCTGGCGTTGAGTAACTGGAATTAATGTGGTGACGTCACAGGGCTACAACGTAATTCCGGTTCTATATTGGTTAAGGCATCTCCTTCTTACTCCGTGGGACCAACGCACGCTACGGATAGTGGTGGACAAAAAGTCTGCAGCGCGCTCTTATTAGTATTAAATTAAGGTTGCACTTAACCGTGCAATATTTCATGTCGCTTGGCTGATATACGCGTACAAAGTTCAACCTTATTCTAACACTAATAAAAGCGAGCCGCGTATTTTTTGTCCGCCACTCTTCGTCATCTGCGTTGGGTCTAACAAGTACATACATGCGACTATTAGTGTAAAGAAATGATCATCTTCCTCTAGGGCATACAAATTAATTATTTGTACGTGTCCTGGAAGTCCATCAGAGCTGGTATATTGGTCGATAGGTCCTGGTTGTTGGCAAGCTGAAATACTTTGTAAGAATCATCATCATCATATCAGCCGCAAGAAGTCCACTGCTGGACATAGGCCTCCCCCAATGATTTTCAGAATGACCGGTCGGAAGCGGCCTGTATCCAGCGCCTCCCTGCGACCTTTGTCAGGTCGTCCGACCACCTGTTCGGTGGGTGTCCAACGCTGCGCTTGCCGGTACGTGGTCGCCATTCCAGAATCTTTCTGCCCCATAGGCCCCGCTGCCACTTCAAAGAACTAATCCGCTGAGCTATGTCGGTGACTTTTGTAAGAATAGCAATAATGAAATATGAGATAGTAACAGTGTATCATAAAGCGACTCACGAGTCGTACGGCGGCTGGTAGTGCGTCCGCAGACGGTCGCGCTCGGCGTGCAGAGCACGCGCCGCGCGCTCCAGCCGCAGCGAACGCGCCGTCAGCGGGGACTCCGCCCCCTCGCCCCCCACACCCCCCACCCCCGGTACACCTTCCTCGCACAGCTGCAACTGTGGACATCGTTCTGTTAGCTCGCTGCTCTTTCTTGTTAGAGAACTATGGAAAAGGATAACTTTTGTCCAGAATTATATGACTCGCAATATTTCTGGCGGTTAGCCATTATTTGAAGAGCACTTGAGGACAGTCTAAACATTACAAATGCTTGAAGATGCTAAAACTTTAATTACCTTCAGCGCAAGTGTCTAAAAACGAAAATCATGGAATTGATTTAAAATAGAATCGTCTTCGTAATAACACTTTTGTGCATTTAACTTATTCAATTAAAAAATACTTAATTGTTTACTTGTTTCCTAAAAAAATACAATTAGTCCGTCTTATAGATTATCGAAAAATATTAGATACGTATTTTTTCTTTTTTCAATCAAACGAAAGATGATAAAGTTAAAGCGCATCAAAGTTCAGGAGTGGGGGCTCATGACGCAACAGGCCGGTAAAAAGTATACCGGATAGTTATGTCACGTGGAAATTTAAGGGGCCAAACCTTTATCAATTTTTGTTTGATTGAAAAAAGAAAAAAATACGTACATAATATTTTTTAATAATTTATAAAACGGACTAATTGTATTTTTTTAGGAAACATGCCTATTGAATGAGATACAAACCAATTTCTTTAGTGTAGGTATAAGATGTATCCATATTAGTATTTATTTTTGTTAAATAAAACAACTTACTTAATATACTAAAACCCAAAGCCATTTCTAATCTACAGAACTACAAGCATTTGAAACTACTCAAAGCACCATATATAAAAAAATACTGTTTTACTTAAACATGATTCCAAAAATATTAATTTGTACACAAGTACTACATTTTCTTAGGTATATAGTTAACAATTATATAATATAATAATTTCACACTAGAAAAAAAATATATAAACTAACATGTAACTGAGACTAAAATAATAAAAATAGTACCAACAGATTTATCATAAAAAATATTTTAAAAAATGTACATCATTAATTGTAATTAGGTAACTAATTTCTGATCTATGTACTGTGCTAGGTATTATAGTCGTACATTACTTTATAAAAATTCTATTTCATATAGGTACATTGCTATTTTTCTAGTCATATTTTTATACTATCAAGTAGGTAAACATTCTAGTAGAACAATGTATATATTATATAAATTATACCTGATTTATATAGTGTACAATAATTTGACAAAACTATAACATGAAATGATATACGAATAATATTTAATTATTTACCACACAATTCGATTCGAATGAACACATCGATTTCACTAAAGCTGGAAGCCCTGTGTGACTAAGCTAACAATGTCTGGGAACTACGAAAGGTCAATGTAGGTAAATGTAAACTTACGCAGGTAAAAGTAACAATCGCGTTATTCTTTTATTAGTTTTCGAAACTTCAAAAACGATACATATGAGTTATGAGATCGAAAAACATTTTCTTTCGAAAAGTTTGTAAATTTTACGTCTAAAACAATAATTCTCACATGAAAATATTTATATGTAGATCTCGCAGATCACCTACTTTTTTTTAATTTTTTTATCCTTACTAATATTATAAATGCGAAAGTGAGTTTGTTTGTTTGTTACGCTTTCATGCCGTAACTACTGAACCGATCATCATGAAATTTTGCATACAAGTTCTCTGAAGTGCGGAGAAGGACATAGGCTACCTTTTATCCCGGGAAAAAGTACTATTCCCGAGGGATCAACATTGACGCGGGCGGAGCCGCGGGCGAAAGCTAGTAAAAATATAAATATGAAAATATTAAGTCTTCAATTTTTTACTTAATCGCCTAATGGTTTTGCGCAGGGTAATGGCTTGCGCGGAACTTACACGTTCTTGGTTCGCGCGGCAAACTCTTAAACAGTTCATAACAAAGTATTATTGGTAATGTAATGTTTAATAGTCTTTAAAGTCGTGGGATCAAAGTATACATCTTGCGTTTACATTTACCGCTGTTAACCTGAATATGTTGATAGTTTACTCAACTACGATTACAGAACATTATTTGAAACATTTGCTTTACATTTTCTTTTTGACGTTTCAAAGGACACTGACAAGGCGTGGAGAGGCGGGAGAATACGACAATCCCGTGCAAGCCTGAGGTGGTTTCGTGCGCGCTGCGTGCGGGTAGTACGTGCGTGGTACACGCCAGAACAAGCAGTACAGAGGACACAGCAGATCGGAGAAAAATAAGTAAAGTCAAACGAAAAAACCTTGTATCGAAGCTCAAAGAGATTGAACTTATTCATCATTATATTTTGAAAACGGTCACTCACGTGCTATTTTGCCTTCTAATTATTCTAGAAACCAATTCTTCAAGTGAAAGATAATGTGAGGTACACAGATTCACTAAAGATCGACACGATTGGATCCATCATCAGACACAGAAGACGGCGAAACGATGACCAAAAGGAGTACCGCCATGATATCAGATCATCCACATCCCCCGCCCGCCCAGCCCACTATCCCCTCTGCCAGGGCGCAGCGCGCGGCTCTGCGTGCTGAGCACCGAGGGCAGGCAGTACGGGCCCGGGATTCTTCGGCGTCGCACATCCCGAACTCGCCTTGAAAATGGACTCCTGACGAGTCCAAAACTATAGTCGGCAATCCCAACAAAATAGCACGTGACTGACCCGTTTTCAAAATATAATGTATTTATCTCACGTTAGTTTTAATGATATAATTATTCATCATTACTTCAGCCGTAAGAAGTCCACAAATACCTCATCCATGGGAGGATATTGCCATAGCCATGGCAGGCGAATTAGCGAGCGCATATTTTTTTGCTTCTTGTGCTTCTGACCCTGCTGCCCATCGGAAGATTTTTTAAGCTGGGGAAGGATAGTAATTTGTTGGATCTGGGAAGGGAATGAAGGTATTGGGATACTACAAGCTCGAATGAAAGGTGTAGAAGCAAGTAGCAGGTCGGGAGGCCGGGTGCAAATACTACTGGACAGGCAGTTGTGGATGACACCCCTCTGACTCTCTAAGGATGACCCCTGAAACTAATTTGTTTAATCTCTTTGTGGAAACCCGATTAGCTGATCAGTCGATAAATCCTGTGTAAATAATAAAACTTTTGAAGTCAGCAGATGGCATACGAGTTCCTTTTCTCCGATCGCAATGTCGCCTGTTTGTCGATTGAAAAGTTACATTTGGGGTTGCGTTTGTCAGAGGTCGCCATTTTATTTTTTATAAATGAAGGGGGTTAGTGTACAGTGAAATCCAAATATGTGAGGTTGCAATCCTTGTTCCACGGTCGCCATCTTGGAAAAAGGGATCCAAATAGTTTTTTACGGTTTATTTGCCAAACAATAGGTTTCATTAATAAAATTATGCAAATAAAATTATGTACAACTTTTGTGCAGTTACTTTTAGTTGCAGACCCATAAATAAAAAAAATTAAAGCGAAAATCCATAAAAATTTGAGAATTTATATTTGTCGATTATCTTTTCTCTAATCATTTTACAAAAAAAATATATCAGACCATTTTTATAGATGGTGTGTTAAGGAATTTCATTACAAACATTTTAAAATTTATTCATCACTTAAGGTTTCAAAGATGGCGGCCGTGGGACGAGGATTGCAACACAAACTTGGATTTTTTTCTCATACGAAAATACGATTTTTTTCATATCTAAAAAATATAAAGGCATCCTCAAAAAGCCCAAAAAATGTAACAATTCAATGGAGTATGTTTGAATGGTGTGAAAGCACGCTTCGCTGTATACGGGTGGTGGACTGGCGACAGAGGCCGGGCACCGACCTGGCTGGTGGGCAGGCTGTCGGCGGCGGGCGGCGCGCGGTAGTGGTGCGCCGGAGACATGGACGCCGGCGCCTGCCGCGCACAACACACACACACACACACTTACTATTACCTTTATCTTCAACTCATCCCGAATACAATCTTGTTTATAAAAAATTTGGCGCCAAACAGACGAGCAGCACTTTGCTCGACCAGTCAACTTCAAGCAGTCGTCAGATATAACTGCAGCCATCGAAAAAGTCAACTGCTGCTTTCGACATTGCAAGCCCACCAATGACTGCAAAAATGCTGCTGCGGAACAGTGTCGACAGCAGCACTTTGCTGTCGACAGCTGCTGTTGGCTTTTTCGACAGCTGAAGTTGTCTCTGTTGACAGCAGTTGCCAGGTCGACAGCAAAGTGCTGCTTGCCTGTTTGGTGCCTAATTCAATTAACCTATCGGGATACAGATTATGACATAAATATCTCTAGAGACCCGGAGAGCATCTTAAGATGCCATCAGGTTTTGAGAGGTGATGGATGACTAAACGTCTTAAGTACTTTTTTGATGAATACTGATTGAGTTATGCTTAATAAATCCTTAAGCTTATATATAATACAATATCATAAAATATACATCAATCGTCACTATAATATACATATAATCTTCGTAATTTCATCAATAATATTTTTTGAATTATTCATCGTCTATCGGGTTGGGTAACAACGGCAAGAATAGTCGTATTTTTCAACGTTTCTCTATCTTTCTTATTCTGAGATTACAAGTACGTAGAGACCGTCTAATCTAAAAATAAACGCTCCTCCGTCAATTATAATTATTTCAATGTGTAATATATTTATTGCAACAATTTACGTTCGGCGATTTTATTGTGAATTAAAATTAGCCGTAAACCACACAGAATACAGAAAGACATTACAAGTGTTTGCACAACTTGTACGAGAACCAACGTCGCGAGATTTCTCTCAGTTTTTGTCTTTTAAATTAAGGGCAAAGCTGTATGCTATGTATGTCAGGAATTTTATTATACAAACGAATTCCGAGACATGAGTCAGCAGTGACGTGCACAGACATTTATCATAGGGTAGACATAATTTTAAAATTTACTTACAAACATGCCACTATACCTTGCCTTACTATACGGCTAGTTATCTACAACTCGTTTAATATTATGATAGTCTTTCGATCTTCGATAGCAAAAGTATTCAAAACAAGCGAAAGATAAGAGATATGATTACAACCTGCGAGCCACGTACACGTATTATATATACGGTTTAAGATTAAACTTTAGAATAACTAACCACAACTAACTGGTGACTTGATTTGTTCAAAAACGTGTTCACAAAACACTATATTTCGGTTTTGGCATGCAAACACTAAGCGACACAACTTTCACATGAAAATATTTTTGTCACAAATGAAATTTAACTGATAAAGCAATTAATTTTAAGATAAAATTTTCCTCTTGGATTGATTGTTAACACGTAAATCAATGACATTGTATATGACATTGACATAAGTATGATTAATATCTATAATGACATTGACAAGTGACGATGACATTTACATCGCGCGCGGCAGCCAATAGAAACCTCGGAGACAGTGTCTTCAATTCACACACACAGCGCAAATTTGATTTGCATGTGTGAGTCGATGAAAGATGTTTACTTGTACTACTACAAAAGCGATTTCCTATCGGTGTATAATAATTTTTTATGTGTGCGTGAAAAGTCAGACCTTTGAAATTTTGTCTTACGCGGCTTACGCGTATAGATACTGCTCAGCGCGGGCACGCGCGGGCCGCGGCCGCAGCGCCGTACTTGAACAAAATCGACTATAAAGTATTTGCTAGCATAATTTTGCAGGCGCACCTAATATAATTTTTTTTAAGAAAAAAAAATGTATTTTGTTTAGCGACTGCAGGGTAGACAGTGTCTAACAGTCTATATGGACTGCACGTCACTGTGAGTCAGCAAATTCTACCACTTAATCATTCGAAGTACATTCAAGGTACAAAATTTGATACACCAGTTTTTTAGCATTGAGTAGAAATGATTCGCTGTAAACCAATCTGTCTGTAAAAACAACCGTCTCGCCAGAAAATATTAAAACTTCCCAGGCACAAGCTTAGAATGGCAAATCATCAATATAAATGAGAAATAAGGGCCGCAAGATGGATATCTGAGGAACTCCCATTTTGACAGACGACCCACTTGATTTTACTCCATTTAAACTAACATTTTGAAATTTACCAAATATGTTTTAATCGGTCTCAAAGATTAATTTTTACCCTATAATAGCTTTATTTAAGAACGTTTCATGGTCTACATGATCGAAGGCTTTAGTGAGGTCATACAAAATACTAATGCATTTGCGACTAAAACCATATATTGTTTACTATTAAAAAGTTTATTTTTATTTTTTTATATTTTTACTTTTCGAACTTTTCGAAATGTTTACTGTCAACCGGTGGGATTGAAATTGAGCGATAGTCTTTACTTCCCGCCTTATGCAAAGGTATAATGTTACTATATTTCGTCAGCTCGGAAAATGTTTCTGTATCTACACATTCCTTTAATATGAATGCTACTAGTGATGTTCACAAGTGTTTGCTATCAGTATCTTCAAAATGCGGTCGGAGCTGATGATAGAAGTCGTAATACGATCCTGCCAATCCCGGGCATCCTTTTTCTCATTATAACCACTATAATGAACAACTCCTTATCCAATGGTACCTTTGCATCTTTCCATACAGTAGGAAACTGTAGGAAAGATGCAAATATTACTCCGATCCCTAAAAAATCCACTCCAGCTTCTTTTTCTGATTTTCGTCCAATTTCAATACAGGGAGTATTCCTCTCTAAAATTCTGAACGTTGAATCGAAATCCAGCTTAACTCCTTTATTAACAAAAAAATAACCTCCTTAATCCATTCCAATCTGGATTCTGGGCAGGGTATAGTACGACTACAGAGCTAGTTAAAATCACATTATGGCATCCATTATGGCATGGACGATTCACAACAGTATCGGCTCTTCTTGATTTTTGTGATGCTTTCAATACTGTCGATGTCGATGTTCTTTTAGGTATAATACGCTCACTGAACATATCTCTTTCAGTCATCAACTGGTTTCATCGTTACTTACACGGACGTCGACAGCGAGTGCGTATTGAGAATAATTACTCGTCCTGGTGCCGCACGTCGTCTGGTGTTCCTCAAGGCGGCGTGCTATTTCCATTGTTATTTTAGTTTATTAAGACTTTTTGGAAAAAAAACTACTCTGTGAGCGTAAATGCACTGGAAGGGCGTTCAGTTTTAGATTAGACAGTCTGAATCACTTATATTCCATCATTCTTTAATTACAAATTAATTTTATTAACACTTTACATTGACAACGAATAGGCGGTACAGTATTTGAGAGTCCAAACCCCCCTCGCACTTACCGTGTGGTACTTGTGGTGGTGCTGGTGGTGCGCGAGGTGCGGCAGCGCGTGCTGGTGCAGCATCTGCGCGTGCTGCGCGTGCTGCGCGAGCTGCGCGTGCGCACGCGACGGCGACGCGGCCAGCGGCGGGGACTCCCCGCGCCGCGACACCACGTTCATGTGCTCGTAGCTGCCCACCTGCGCACCCGTTAGTAAGCAATAAGCACCGACACCCGCGCAACGGATTATACCATTTGGCCATAGAAACATTTTCTGAGCTTCAAATCAGATTTTTGTATTAGTAGGCTCAGTGAAAAATTATAGATAAAATAGAAGAAAAATTATGACTGGGGTAGTCTAAAAGTAACGAACGATTGGAAATTTATTAAAGGAGGTCGGTCATCTATTTAGCGGAAATGAGAATGTTGAGGTGGATGAGTGGAGTAACTAGAAAGGATTGGATAAGAAACTACTTTCTAATTGACCAGGATACCATCGAAGGGGACCGACGAAGTATGACATTCGGAGTAGGGACATAAGTAACGTAAAAAGCCGCTCACCGCAGGATGTCCTAGCTGAAAATCGGTAACCATAACGCCCTCTTGCGTGAAACTTTTTCTTGAAACAACTTAAAAATATTACGCTAAATCTATATCACCACTATTTTGATATATTTTTTGTTAATTAAAATATATAAATCTAGTACACTGGAGGGAAGAGGGTCACACAAACGTGACCATATGGAAGGGCGGAAAGGAGTCTAATAATCATGAATTTGACAGACTTAAATTTTTATTATGAAAACACTATTTCACCCACGGAATCGCCAACTAGTTTCGGTCTGTTACGAAGACCATCATCAGGGCGAGTGTTCTGAGTAAGAGTGTTTTGAGGGAAGCGAAACCGCCGTGTCGCCACCCCTACCACTCGCCCTGATGATGGTATTCGTAACAAACCAGAAACTAGTTGGCGATTGCAATTGAATAAACGTGAGTGAAACAGTGTTTTTATAATGAATTTATCTCGCGTAAGTTTTAAATTTCTATGACCAAATTTACAGAAGTTTTTATAGTATATTAGTAAACCAAATCTCGCGTAAAACCTCTTATTAACAAATTTCCATATAGATCACACTATTGACAAAACTATTTTGGCGTTAACTTTATATCCAGTATTACTTAAATGTTAGTGATCAATCAATTTTAATTAGTTGAATCGAAATTAATCACTTAGTAATTACCCCCAATGATGACTTAATTCAACTTCACCAATAACACCTTGCCAATTTATATATACAAGTTAATTTATCTAACTACAAGTAAAATTAGAGTTAGTTTGACAATGTAAACAGTCTTACTCTTGATTCGAGTTCCTCTGCCCTGGCCTCAGTGCTCTGCTTCTCCTCTTGGATGAGTCTGATCTCCGTGTTGATAGCATCCAGTTGCTCTTGTAGCATAAGTGCTAGCGCTGCTGCGTCCGTGTGGCCTCCTTCCACGCCGCCTTCTGAGTCGTCACCCTGAGATACGTAGGTAGATATCATTACAAGTGCAGCCCGTAAATTACTGTTTTACTTATGATAAAAATCAAATTTTGTTATATTCCGTCGGTTATTTTCTAAACGTTTTTGGGCGTTTATCAATACATTACTTGATGTACTACCAGTAACGCAATATAAGGTACCAAATACTTTGTAGATCTAGACTTCCCAAGGGTTTCTCTATTAAAACCTACCACTATATGGCGACCCTGCCATTTACTCTTAGATCGGTAGTCGACAACGAATTTTTTTTAAATAAAAGCTATTAATTACCTCCGCGTCGCTGGAGACGTCGAAAGACTGCTGGACGTTGGCGAGTACATGAGCTTGCTGTAATTTCTCCCACGACCCGTCCAACTGCAAGTGAACATCCCGGTAAAGTAATATAACATCACAAAATCAAACAACAAGCAACGTGATAGAAAATAGTAAGAATTCGAAAAAAAACACATCAATAGTAATTTTTAGAAGAAAAAAAGAAAAATCAAGAGTATTCCTAAACTGACTAAGGTAAATGAAGAATGTATAAAACACAACTTCGACACCTTCGATCTCAATTTTTCAATGCTCATCGGATACATGTATTTTATTTCGGAATCCTTTATTTCCATTTTACCTTTGGCTGGAAAAGACCAACGTTGGACGGTTGATGCGCCGCGGGCGACAAAGATCTCGTCAGAGCGTCCGTTTGCTGGATGTTGAACGCGATCTCCTGCTCTAGCATTTGCCGTTTTAGCTGAATAACAAATACAAAAGGTTAGTGACGAAAAGCGCGATAAATATTTTATAGAATGAGAGATAATTCGTGTTTTGTGAATGTATATAAATATGTAAGTGTAAGCTATTAAGATGGGTATAAATCTGCATAATATGAGCTGCAAAAATCAGTTTTAAGTAACAAAATATTGCTTTTCGACAAGGTACTGTCAATATAAGGCTTGTTATAAAAAAATACTGCTTCTTTTGAGGAATACCTCTAATCTGGACTTAAATTAGTCTACTATGATTCATTGGTTAGTACAATGATTGATTCGAGTTTACCATTACAGCATTAGGTTACAAAAAGCATTATATATCATCATAGTCATGTCACATTATAACAAAGATAAGCAACGCTTTATAGCTGACACAATTTTCTGCATGGGCCTGTATACCTGCTCGGTCTCCATGCGCCACTTGGCCAGCTCCTTGAGGATCTCCTGCTTCTCGGCCATGAGCTCGTCGGCGTACTTCCGCGTCTTGTCAAGTTCCTGCGTCAGAGCGTTCTTCTCGTCCAGCGCGTGCATTCGCTCTTTGAGGTGAACTTGCAATCTGTATACAAAACATTAATAGCAGATTATTATCTGTAGTGGCTTGGGGAAAACCTGCTTTTGGGACTTATCTGCATTATATATAGTTACATTAGACACATTTGAGCAATTAAATGTCAGATACTATAGGAGTTGATTTTTCAAAAGCCTTTGACTGTACAAACATCTTTAATTCAAACGTAAATTCAATTCTCAAAAATGATTAAACGAATATATTTATTATAAGTTACCACCATGTGAAAACATATGCTCTTAATGCCCATAGATAAATATCATAATCTAATTATTGTAACATTTCAACGGTTGTATTACAAGGGTCTAATTTAGGTCCTTTGCCATTTTTAATAAATGTACGTTTCTGCCATTTAATTCGGTAAATTTAACGAGAGAAGCTATGGATGCAACTGGGAACTGCCTCAGATGAGGAGGTGGTAATTTTTCAGTAAACAGTAATACTTATATGGAGTCATATGTACCTGTCGTTGCTCTCGGACAGCAGTTTGTCGACGGTGGCGGAGAGGCGGGTGTTGTGCTCCTCGTTCATGCGCAGGCGCTGGTTGAGCCGCATGAGCTCGGCGTTCTTCTCCTCCACGCTCGCCTCCAGCCGCTGGATGCGGTCCTCGGCCGACCCGTGCCGCTCCTGCGCCTGCCGGGAATTTCACAAGTGTTACAATCCCGGTTTTATAACATGCTAACTAAGTTTATAGTATTTTAAACGTTTGGCTCGTTAAGCTGTTTTCATTGCCATTTGACAACAGCTATCATTATCGAAAATCAGCAAATCGGACCTGACTTATCCATTATTTACCCTTCAAGTATTTCTTAAATTAACGGAAAATATTGCATATATATGCAACATCTTTCCAAAATCTAGTAATTTTCACTGTAATATTTTCAAACCCAAAAAATATATCGATATGCTAACTAATGAAAAACACAATGACAAAGCACAAGCATGACATCTGGGGTATAAAGTTGCCAGATATCCAAAATGAACCTTGATAATATTTTCTAAATATGGATATCGGATAGTATAATTACTAAATATAATAATCGCGAAAATCCTTATAAATTTCGGTAAAAATTCTGAATTCACTAAAAGTCAATATAGGTAATTGCAAACAAAGGCAAATGGTAACATTTGATAAAAATTGCCCCTATATAGAGGCAGTATCAAACATATTTATGGATGACATAATAAAGGTATAGTCCGTTCTCTTAAATTTCGTTACGTTTGTTTGTTACCAATTGTCCCCTGTTTACAATATCCGTCTTCGAAGATAGTGTCGCTGACCTGGCAACCCTCGTCCCCGCGACCCACCTGGTTGAGCGCCTCCATCCTCGCCTTGAGCTGCTCTTCCATCTCGGGAAGCGACGACATCTGCGCCAGCTTCTGCGTCGAGAGTTCCAGCTTCTCTTCGATGGCAGCGATCTTCTCTTCTTGCAGCTGCGAATGATATGTACAGTGTCATGCGCAGTGCCTGATGGAACTATGTGACTAAATTATGAAGATTTTGATAGAAATCTTTGGAAATCAAATGATCCTCGTACCGGAACCTATAGACTTGTCATGTGGCGGAAATGTACTCGACATGTTACTATGATGATGTCATTAACACACATGAAAACTAATGATAGTGAACCCCTATAGTCCTTGGTTAGGATATATGTATTTTAAAACATATCAATAACTAGGTTCTTTCAGTTTGTTGTATGTATAGTTAGACCTTGCAATGAGAAGAATATTTTAGGCTCTTCGCAATCGCGATTACCATACCAGATTTGATTTATTGCATTTTTTCTGATATTTTTGCTGAATACAAGAACTATATTAAACTAATAGGCTCACTATTTACTACGTATACACTGACCACACTTATCCCTTTAGACAATTGATTTAACGCTTTCCGTTCATATTTTTCTAAAGCATGCGATGCGATGTCTGTAAAGTCAATGTGGATAAAGGTAAACAGAAGACAGGCTATTAAAATGTTTCTAAAGGATAGAATCAAAACTAGATTGAACTGGAAACTAGAAGATGGAATCAAAACATACAACATACATACATATTATCACGCCTGTTTCCCATGGGGGCAGGCAGAGGCTATGGATCTCCACTTGCTACGATCCTGACATATATCTCTAGCTTCGTCTACACTCATTACTCTCCTCATACATGCTCTACGGTTTCTGGTATTTCTAACAGCTCCCTCATTAAGAACGTCTGCAATCTGATCGCAGTACGTTTGACGAGGTCGACCCCGAACATTATTCCCATTCACACTGGCTTTATATATTTTCTTTGTTGTTCTTCTTTCATTCATCCTTTCAATGTGGCCAAACCATCTTAACATTCCTTTCTCAATCTTGGTCACAACATCGTCTTTCAATCCACATCGCTCCCGCAGTACCTCATTTCTTATCCGATCTTTATTATCTTATACCACACATATTTCTAAGCGCTCTCATTTCAACTGCATTTATTCTCCTTTACCATACATAAGAGTTGGAACTAACACTCCTTCGTAAACAGCCAAAACATACAAATATTCCTAATAGCGTCTGTTACATGATGTAATCTTCACCAGGACCGGAACCAAGGGTTGTAAAACGGAAAGTTTCTTAAAATTATTTTAGTAGGAATTTAAAAATGAAATTCTGTAAACGTTTGTCCACTTTGGCCCGTTGTCCTCGCCGGCTTACCTTGAGCTGCGCCTGCTTGTGCTGCAGCTCCTGCTCCAGCTTCTCGTTGAGGTCGTGCAGGCTGGTGGACTCGCGCTGCGCGTTCAGGTAGCGCTTCTCTAGCGTCGCTATCCGCTCCTCCTGCAAACAACATTACTTGCGCTGTCATCAGATGTTGGATGATAGATTCTTAACAATTTTAAGTTATTTTTCAAACTCACTCACCTTAACACTACAGTACCCGCGCCCTAGTTTTATAATATTTTACTCGCGTGGGGTGAATATTCAGACCAATTTCATTGATCGATTTTAGGTATACATAATATAATATAAAATAAAATGCGTTCAAATAGTGAAAAGTATTTATTATTTATTCTTACTACTACAGCAATTTTGAATGTTTATTAAATGAACAAAAATAAAAATGTATTTTAAAAATTAGTTGCACTAAAATATTGTGGGATCTCGTTCTTGATGACGGTGGTGGTGTTTTGAACCAACGAGTGCCATTTCTAGATTGGTAGTAGTTTGAAAAAGTACTCAGAGGAATATTGTCATCGCTTGAAAAACTATCCTCAATATTTTCTTCCATATCTACATCTACCCTCTCTTCTGTGCTTCTATCTTCCATCTCTTCTGTGCTCCTATCTTCCATCTCTTCTGTGCTACTTTCATATTCTTGCTCTGTTTCTGAGTCATGGTTAAGTTCTGTAACACATTCCTCTTCATTATCTTCTGTATCACTAGGTGCAATATCACTCTCAACCTCCACATTTTCTAACCAGCTTCGTATCATATTTTCATGACGTTCGTCCATAATGGCGACAAATCTCTAATGAACAACACAAATATCATAGCTAAATATACAAAAGTCTTATAGAAACTGTGAAAATCTCGAATAAAAGAAAAAATAAAACAAATACTTACAAGAAACACTTCAGAATCGAACGAGAGTTTTTGTAACGCCGATAGTCGCGTGGGGTGGAATTCCGTCCCAAACACTTTCTTACCCTTTTTTTTGCCACTAGCGTCCGCGACGAGTGCCGGTGACGTACTGACCTTAAAACTTGTTTACTTGACGAGGAATTACACTAGGCGACACAGTCCGTACTCAAGTAATTAAAAAAGTATTGATGAAAGCGTTGGTCTGGGGCGAATATTCACCCCGCGCGTGTACTGCAGTGTTAAGCCAACGATGATTATTCAGAACCTATTTTACTTTAGAAAAGGTAAGAAAGCTTGCGATCCTAATTGCAAGTGATAAGTTATTCTTAAGGCAGATCAGCCGGCCTATTTGCTAACTCAGTGTACAATGTTTTGATAGTCATTTCAAAGTACATTAGGTTTTATATATCTTTAAGAAAAATAGTCAATCATAGGAAACTCGCAATGTATTTTGAAGTGACTATCAAAACGTTGGTCACTGAGTTAGCAAATAGGCCGGCTGGTAATTGAAACTTGGGCGAAAGTAAATAATGTAGTCCAAGATATATCGCGATTGCCAAGTAATGCGTCACCTTCTCTCCTTAATCATGTCGAAGGTAATAATTTTTTTGGCTAATTATTGGGCAGCTAAGTTTTCAAAAGTACAAATCAGTCAGATCAGTATTAGGGACAGCCTGATCATGACAGTAGTATTGGAAATAAAACTATAAATAAGAATTCTTTCCGTGTAAACTAAATATCTTTTATTTAGTCGCTCACATGACACAATACAGAAAATCAACAAGACAGGTAAATATTTTTTTTCAATAATAACACAATCAATATCAACCTACTTAGTTTTAATTTCCCATATAAAACCTCAATAAGTAGATGTGCCATGGTCTAAGGAGGTACGCTATCTAGACTCCTAAGGAGAATTACCACAGTATTTACCTGGTCTTCCTTCTGCGCAACGTTCTCCCTGAGGTCTCGCTGCAGCTTGGAGCACTCGTCCTGTTTCTTCGCCAACTCTTTCTCTCCTTTGCTGAGCCTCTCTTCCAATTCGGAGACTTTGTTGTTCAGCTCGGCGACCCGTCGCTGCCACGAGCTGAGTTCTGCAGACTGTTCACAATGATTTGTTAGTTATATCAGCGAAAAAGGATGCAAATGTAATCTTCTACTCAATTGATTATTAGGTTTTTGACAGTTACATATGCAAAGATAAATTTATCAATTAATTTTACAATTTACCGGCATTAAAATAAAGAATTTTCGCTCACTATTTTGTTGCAGCTGTCAAAAATAAATTAGTCTAGGTAAATGTGAACATGATATTTTATTATTTATTTCCGAAACGAAATAAAAATAATTTTCAGATTTGCAGTATATGTACATGTTTTCCTAAGTTGTGTACAATCAAATACAGATATCTGACCAGGTCCTTTATCTTTATCTTGAATTTTCTCTTAAACTAAAAATAATATTAAAATTAAAATAGACGGTGAAATTTTGATGGTTCTGGACCATTCAAGGGGTGATTCAGCCCATCGATATGAACAACTTTTCATATGGGAAGAATGCTAGGAACTCAAAAAAAAATGGGCAGTTCCATACAAAACATTTCGGCCGCCCGGTCAATTTGTAATGGAAAGTCAAAAAAATTTTTGAGTACCCAGCATTGGTCCCATAGCAAAAGTTGTTCATATCCACGGGCTGCATCATCCCTTTAAGTCCAGAACGAAAAAAATTTCACCATATTATATATTCAGAAAGTTTTTAATGAAGAATTTCTGAATATACACTTTGATGTTAAGTAATATTATGTTTAGTTTAAGAGAAAACTCAAGATAAAGGTAGAGGACCTCAGGTACCTTATTATCTGTCTGTACATGCTTTTAATCTCTGCTTACATTTACCTAGTTTCTCCTCATCTCCACCAACTGTATGTTAAATCTACGTTAATACAGAAACCTTTGCCGTGAGGCTCCCGTGATACTGGTGTAGTGTTAGTGCGTGATGGTGGTGGACGATGTTAGTGTTGTCGCCGGGGCCTGGTCCAATTTAAAATCTACCCAATATTTACTTTTACATAAACATTACAAATTGGCGAGTAAACTATTTTAATTGAAAGTATATGATGATAAAACTTCGCCACAGATAGTATTCGATCTGAAGGTCTTCGACTTTTTGTACTTCTTATTTTTTTCGTAATTCTGAACGTCGGTCGGACGATCGGCTTTAACCACCGAGCCGCTGTAGCTTAGGATCACCGCAACGAATTTGATCATCAAATATTATAGGTTTGCATTCGAAGCAAGCGTAATCCAACGAGTAAAATTTAAAAATTGAGTTTTTCATATTTATAAACAATCAGCTAAGTAAGGTTTTAAATTTTAAAAAACTAGTCTGTAAAATTGGTTTGCGGACGATAATTTAACGTGATAACGGTGGAAGAGAAATAGATGCGTCGCAAGCCGAACGCTTAAACCGATCGTGCCTCTTAATTGCTTGATCCGCGCTCTCGCTTGCACATGGAACGTGACACTTTTGTGTGCGTACAGCCGGTGTTCATCGATTATTTAATCAATAAGTAACAGAGGCGTACGGAACTTAAGAACCATAGGAATTTCTAAATAAATTACTTAAAATGCAGACAGTACAAAAAGGACACAAAATTTATATATGTAAGTATATTA
The DNA here is from genome assembly GCA_947532085.1 of Elegia similella. Classification (NCBI taxonomy): domain Eukaryota; kingdom Metazoa; phylum Arthropoda; class Insecta; order Lepidoptera; family Pyralidae; genus Elegia; species Elegia similella. Next base: position 1,624,310 of record OX383936.1, read on the forward strand.
TGGGTAGAATAATAACCAGGCCCAAGCGGTGATACTTCCTGCATTTACACGACACATGCTACTATTATGTACGACATACAGACGAACAACCAAATCGATAATACATGATCTTATTGCGCGTCATAAGCATGTAATTTGTTAGATGCCTAAGCGGCTGATTCTAAACCCCCTGGCAATATTTGGATCTTGGAATCGGAATGCCTAATAGAATATTTAAATAAAACCACTTTAATACAGTATTATCTCGTATATTACATTATTTATAGACCTAACGTTTCGAAAACTTTACAGTTTTCATGGTCGCAGGTAGACTAAGTTGATATCGATCAACTTATTCATCTACATATTCATCGGAATATGTATGGTAAGACCAATGTTTCTTTCTTTTATTTTCTTCTTACGACTTTGCGTACAATTAGCGATCCTGATTCCAAAAATAGAGATATTGCCAGGACGTTCAGTCTCAATCCGTCACAATACCGGACAATACGTACACATACACAAATATAAATAAAAAGCGAAATGTTTTATGTAACCTTAATCAACATAAATTATGATGAGTGGCCAAACTTGCAATTTAACCAAAGATATTCACAAGTTAATACCAGTTTAATGTAATGTCCTTAACATACGATAATGCGTTAGTTGTATTATATTTGTAATGCCATACACATGAATTAAATTACATAGTTTACTTATAATGGTCATGGATATGCTGTATGGTCTACGAAGGTACAATGTATGACACGATCGTGCATGGCGGGCAGACCTCGCTTCGTCGGGTCTGTCTGTTCGAGGTGAAGGATAGTGTTTCTGGTGGCAAGTTTAACATATGTTTTAATTTTATGATCCAAATGCCACTGTATACATACTGGCTTTTTATGTTACAATTAAGGACCAGAATAAAGAAAAAAGCTTTCGATTGCTATTCCTAGATGTTGAGACTCCTTTCACATGACGAACCTATTTTGCTCTATGACTCGACGAGCAAAATAGACAGACAAAATGACATAGAACACGACAAAAGACTACTTTTTTACTGAGACTTTAGACATCGACACAGTCCACTAGCTATGACCAGACAAGACGGTCATCATCTCTAGTAAATAATTCTTGCTTTCTTTTCTTGCCGAGCCCATTTACCGATATTTCTATTACATTGCAAGAGCGAAGCTCTTAATATAATATCGATAATCTTAGAAATATCGGTTCAAGTTACTACAAAAAAACACTAGTTACAAGTATCAAGTTACTATAAAAAAACACTAGATACCCATTCGGGATGAAAAAGCGCCTTAACCACGGAGTTAGGTTTTAACCAAATAAGCATCCATACACATTTTCCATGTAAATTTGAATTTAGTATTCCAAAATCCGACGACGGTCAACTTTCGAAATTCGACTTTATGGCACGCGAGTAAGGTTGGTTTTACTTTGATGCAGCTTAATTACATGACAATATCTACATATGGACAGCATAAAGTATCATTTTGAGAACTGACTGTGTATCTTATTTTCTAACTTAGCACAGGATTTTTATTGGTGATGCTAGTTGTCAATAAGAAGGTGATTAAACTAGTGGAAACTCCACATTTATGGGGGTATTATACCATCCTGGGCGGCCGCTATTCGTTAGACACGATAAGAGATATCTCCAAACGTATCGCACGTATAGCGGCGTCTCTGTCGTCACTGACTGAATTCAGGATGCTGTAATAGGCGCTTTACTTGCATTTATACACGTCATATCGACTCCAAAGGAACTTCTACAATTTTTTTGTTGGCATAACTACCTAAAATAGTATTAATGGCATAACCACCGATTTTAAGTGTTCGGGTTTCAATGTCATTCTGATCACCTACTTGAAATAAGTTAAGGTAATACACCTTCGTAAAAATATATGAAAAGTCACCAGAAACACCACCTCGTTCACCGGCGAACAAGTTCATTCACTGCCTGCTGACATGGCTGTGGGCTAACCTGTTTGGCGATCGTGTTATGGAGCTCTGTGATTCTCTTGCTCTCCGAGTCGCCGTTTACACTATTCTCCTGCGACGGCCGTCAAATAAACACATTAACTACAGCTATTCCTTTGCAAAATATAAACAATGATGTTTTACTCAATTTCACAGAATTTGAATTAAAGAAATTAAAGAGAGATAAAGGTAAAATAGATAAAAGAAAGGCTTGATAACCGGACAGGGGCGTATCTATATAGGTTGATTCTTTCATGTTTATTTGTCCCTTGAAGGGATCTCTTCCAGTCAACCAAGTGATTGAAAGGATAAACGAGAGGCATAACGGGAATAGTGTCAAGATGTAAATCTAATAAATTACATAAATTAATTTATTTTTCTTTGAGAGCCTCTTTAGTACATGTTTACGGTTCGATTAAAATAAAAACCTTATACATAACCTTATATATATAGTAATTTCGTTATTGAATTAGAGGGAAAATATGACACTGTCGCCATACTCATCAATCCACAATCTAGCTTACTTAACAGAACTGTATCTGACGTAAGTTTGGTTGGAGATAGTGATTCTCACCTTTTGTAAAAACGACATTTAACTTCTGCAATAATAATATTCAAAATAGTACTCCTTACGAGAGCTATGCAAAGTCCACTAAAAATAAATCAATGTCAAACAAACGAACAGCGAAAAACAAAGGACTCGACAAAACGAGAGAGGAAACTTTAATTTCGATTGCAGTTTAAAAACAGGTCTTTTACTGAAATTTGCAAATTTTTGTTGTAGACAAAGAATGCTACTAAACAATGAGACTGAAGAATAAAGGTTCAGTTACTTAACGTTTTAGGTTCTATTGAAGAATCTGTAAAATTGAGTAAAACGGAAATGTATAAAAACCACACGACATTCAACATCAAACATTCACAAGCCTCTAGATCACGCACTGTAAGTCGTGTCAGTATTGCCTTGTTTACACACACTTAGTACTCAAAGGCGGGTCATTGTAAACATCATTCAGTGATGTGATGACAGTCAACGCCTGGATTTATTTTCACTATGTTAATTGGCCTTGACGACCGTATTTCTTTATTCGCCGTCCATACTTTCTTTATTCGAGAACATTTCAATACATTTATTAAACTATCAGCGCTGATGATAAGCTGAAAATAAACCCAAGCAAAGACCATAATCATTTAAATCGGGAAAGCCATTTTTAATTCGTAGTTTTCCATCGTTGTAAATGAGGATCCACAGTGCGAGTGGCAAATCCGCAAACAGAATTTGGGGTCGCGGAGTGGATGCTTCATTTTATAGTTACTAAGTTTGTGTAAAGAAAGGTTAGCTTAAAATTCTTCATAATATGTTCATGTGAATGTGTACCTATAAAATATCTTCCATCTTCGGTTAGGTACAAACTTAAATTAAAACTTGATTTACCACTCTCAGATAAAAATGCAAAAAAAAATAATCATTTACATGTAACACCAACAGTTGGTTGACAAACGTCAAATATTATCTGAGACTGGGGAATCATTATATTTACAGGATATTTATTAGTATTTTTTATTACCTATAATAGGATCGTAAAAAAAATAATTATTATTAAAAAAGTGTATGTATTTTCGCTCACTGCTGGGCAAAAGCCGCTTCTCTCTTCGCTCTATCTTTACATTCCTTTCCTCTTTATATTTTTTTGTTCCAAAATATGTTATGTTAAGCGCAAAGTATTCTTATATAATTTAAGCAACTTTATTTTTCTCTATATCACAAATGTAAAACTTGGTAATGAGTCTATCAACTCATCTAAGGTATTAGCTCTCAATGTAGCAAAGTGTATGGTAAATGCAATAAAACTAGAGAGGTCTCGTTTTCCAAGATCTGAAGTTAGAAAACTATGTTTAGTAGTGAAGCTTGAATGTTTGACTCCAACTGAATATTGTAGTGAACTAGTAGAGTCAGACTTATTTGTTTCATGCTTCCTGGATACGAAAAGTTTCTATTGAAAGAAGTCTACCTCTCTCGCATAGTAATATTGTACATTCTTTATATCCAATGTAACGGAAAAGTCGAAATATGAATCTGGAAAACCTAGACTGCGAACAATAAATATCAAATCTAAAATTTAGATTTTACTTTTAAACAGTGTACGAGGTCAAATACCTCGCTTCTTGATAGCAGACATCGCTATTCATTTTCCTAAAATCTACATTTTTTTTATTGGATCTCCTAATCAATGCAAAAGGAATCCAGTGTAAAATTAATTCGACGTGTAAATTTTGTGATAGCCCTTGATATAATTAGAGAAATGAGGTAACCCATTCAACGCCACAGTCTGATGTATGTGATATATCAATTTAGTGACCAATGCGTTCACAATCTGTGGCGTTATCAGACTGATGGGCGCGGGCACGAAATTGATTTATCACATATGTCAGACTGTGGCGTTGAAAAGGTTAATTGTGAGAGTTAGTACCTTAGGCTGTTGCTGCTCGCCGTTCTGTTCGGGCGAGCCGGTGGGCACCGTGCCGTTCTCCTTCGGCTTGTCGCCTTCCGGGCCGGACGATTTGTACTGCTGTAACTAGTAACAAAGGTATAAAGTTAGGACGATACAAACTTAGTATTGTACATATAGTTATTGTAATGCGTAAATTATACTTCTAAGTCAACGCAATCAAAGGACATGGCCGTTATTGTCACAAATGTTGATAATTTGTTCAAGGTCGCATGGGAATCAAAACGTATACTTCCCGTTGACCTAGACTCATGAAATTTGACATGAAGCAAGGTCTTATAGCACGAATTAAGGAAACCCGAAAATTTATTATTAATACTTGTAGCGCTTGTCCGACTCGCATTTGGCCGATTTTTTCATCGGAGACCAACTCAATAATCGAATCACCAAACAAACTAAGCCAAAAAAGGTTGTAATAAGCCAAAGTAACTGACCGGTAAATTTGTATAGAAGTTCAAATTTCTTTTCGTATTTCCTTATTTTTTAAACGGTTTTGTATTCTATTAGCGATTCTTATATCGAGATTAAATATTGCCAGAGGGCTCAAAATCGAAACATTAAATAAATTTTCCGAAATAATGCGAGTATAATATTAACGATTACACTGGAAAATTAATGAAAACCCAAGCCCCTAGAGAGTTGTTTTAGACACAAACAATTCATTAGCTCGCAAGCTAATTAGGCGCACAAATCATAAATGGTGTAATTTGGCGCTTTGTTTCGCTAAAAGGCTATCCGTTGCGACTAATTGATGAGAATCGCTTTATATACGGGATATTCGTCAATTCTTTTACATTTCAATTGGGTCGTTAACGTCTAAGTCGTGTGTTAATTTAGCTTTGTTATTGGCTTTATCATCATTTCAGCCGTAAGAAGTCCAATGGTGGACAAAGGGCAGTTTCTATAGCTTCTTGTGCTTCGGCTGGTGCCGAACGGAAGCATTTTTAAGCTGGGGTAGGATAGGACTTTGTTAAATTTGGATGGGAATTAAGGTATTGGGATAGATAGTACTCACTCGGATTATTTATTTATTTATTTCTAGCCTATACTGTCCCACTGCAGGGCAAAGGCCTCCCTTTCATCATTCCAACTATTACGGTCGAGGGCTACTGAAGATGAATGGACAAAGAGCAAGAAGCAAGTCGAGGGCGCGCGTACCCAATGCCTGCAACTACGCACTAAGCAGATTTTACTCATTTGAAAATTTTAATGATTGCATCCTCAGCTTTAATGTATTGATAACATGTTAGTTATTCATACTCTAATATGATTAGGCATTTTTTTTACAGCCAGCCGCCTGCCTGATGATAACCCTCCTTGGGTAGGTTAGCTTACCCACTATTTGGCTAAGTACGATTTCCGGCTGAGGCTCTGTACAATTATGACTGTCAAAGGTAAAAAACATTAAAAAACGATTGAGAACCGCGTGGATCACATAATCCACGCAACAATGTTTAAGAAAAATCAAACTTACTTCTTCTTTGGTAAGCGCTAATTCTTCTTCTAACGCTGTGTTCCTTTCTAACGCGACTCGTAATCGCTCCCGGACCTGGAAAACAACGATTGTTTATTATTAAAAGTACAAAATGAAACTACAAATTTTTGATGATATTTTTGATAATGCGTTAAATAGAGTTAACCATCGGAAACTCAACTCTTCTTCGCTATTAAACATGGCTTACACCACAGGCTTACACGTTTGTACACGTGGTTTGTTTTTTTTTTTTACTATACTTATATTTGTACATCACAGCCAATTAACATATGTATACATTCGCCATTGTCGATTGCGGTGTTCCTCAGGGATCTATTTTATCGCCGATACTTATTACATAACGTGCATATTGTTACACCTAAAGAAAGGGTATTTCAGAAATAACCCTGAAAGCATTTTGGCATCAGTCCTAATTCTCACCTTCTCGTCCAATGCTTTGTGATGCTCGAACAGACTCTTGAGCGCTTTGAGCACTTCCACCTCCGACGAGACGCCGGACTGCGCAGCCGCCTGCCGCTTCACCACCGTCATGCGGAGCGAGCGCTCGTGCCGCGACACCAGGCATTCTAGGTGCTCTAGAAGTAACTGCAATTATAAAATAAGATGTTTAGTATTTAGTGAGGAATATTCGCTACATTCAGTTATTCTTTTGCAGATGCGAAGATGAAGATAACTTTTTATGAAGAACGAAACATATAATAATATATTAATTTGAATATCTCGATCGCCCTGAATATGTGAATATTCAACTTGCACATCAAAAACAAGTAAATCAATTTGCTGTGCCACATGTCAAGATTTTTCCTAAGCAAATAAAAATAAAAAAACAATACACATAAACCACACAGCTTGAGCTAGCCTCAAAGTAAGTTAGCGACTTGTGTTATGGGATACTATATTTTATATTTATAACAAATACATTTATAGACTAGCTCACAGGCCAGAGGTCGTCAATCTTCATCATACCTAAAATTACGTTAACAAAGTCTGTGCATTCACAAAAAAGGGGAAAATCTAAATAAAGAATTAGTTCTGTGTTAAGTCGGTTTACGGACGATTATAGTATGTGATAACGGTGGAAGACGGATAAATGCCTCACAAGACGAACGCTTAGGCCGATCGTGCCTCTCTATCGCTTGTTACGCGCTCTCGCTTGCACACGGAACGTGACACTTTTACGTGCGTGCAGCCGGCCTTCATCGATTTGTCAAAAATGCGAGTGTCATTTCTAAACTTGTGGACGATAAACACTTTTATTATAATTTCAACATTCATCCAAATTCAATTCAAAACTCAGTCCTCACAATCTCACAAAAAGCACTTACCAAGATTAGGAAATCCCAAGAGCCCTAATCTTAGCATACATTTGCATGGCGGCATTTGGGATTTAATCAGAGCCGTAATAGCAAACAAGGGTCCTGCGAGTGTAGTCTAGACTTAGGCCCTGAATTATTCAGGTAAATAAGCTAAGTAAAAGGGCGGCCATAATGGGCCTTGGGTGACGGAGGCTGAATAAATCTCGGCTCAGGACCAGTTTTTGCATTCCCGTTAGATATTACGGGACGCCATTTTTAGGGTTCCGTAGTAAACATGGAACCCTTATAGTTTCCCCATGTCTGTCCGTCTGTCCGTCCGCGGTATTAATCATTGAGAAAAATCTGTAAAATAAAATCTAGAAAAAGGAAATCGTTTTAAGGAAAACTATCAGAGCTAAGTAGAGCTTACAAATTTAAGAGTTAGTTCACCAACTTATAAATGTACTCGGAGAAGTAAAATTTCATGCAAGTTCAGTTAAAAATTAGTTAAGACGGTGCTGCACGAAATTGTGAAAATTGACGTGTTTTCAAATCACTAGTACTATGCGATGAATAATTTAGGTCTATCCTTGAACAAGATCGCCCCCTTGTTGGAATTTGAAACAGATACTTATGAAATTTAAAAATGATATCAAAAACATTTTTTTTCCAAAATTTTGTAATTTTTTCGTCTAAAACAATAATTCTCACATGAAAATATTTATATTTACATTTCGGAGGTCGCCCTCTTTCCTAATTTTTTTTTTTAAATATTAATTTGAAAACACACTGTGTGGTTTGTCTGTATTGTGTAACAATCGCGAAAACATCAGAAACCATTAAATATGAAATTATTAAGACTTCATCTTTTTTCCTAATCGCCTAATGGTTCTGCGCAGCCTAATTAATGGCTTGCGCAGTAGCGACGTTTTTCGTTTAAGATATTTTCCGCCCGGGAAAATCTTCGAAGTGCGTAGTCGGCTCCATGTAACTACATATGTAATAATCTACTAAGGGGCCACGCCCCCCAGACAGTTACATTTTAGTTCTGATCCTTGTAGTCTAAGCCTAAAAGTAAATCCTGCCTTAAACACATTAATCTATATTTCAGGTGCGTGTAGGCAGCTTGAAAAATCTTACCACAACTAAACCACACATACATACATACATACATACATACATACTATCACGCCTGTTTCCCATGGGGGTAGGCAGAGACCAGGGACCTCCACTTGCTACGATCTTTACAAACCTCTCTCGCTTCGTCTACATCCATCACTCTCTTCATGCATGCTCGTCGGTTTCGGGTACTCCTAACTTGCCCTTTGGCCAGAACGTCCGTAATCTGGTCACGGTATGTGCGTCGAGGCCGGCCCTGACCAACTCTTCCAGTCACATCTGAAGTATAAAACTTCTTTGTAAGTCTTCTTTCATCCATCCTTTCTACATGTTCAAACCACCTTAACATTCCTTTTTCAATTTTTGTCACTACATCCTCTTTCACTCCACATCGCTTTCGCACTACGTCATTTTTCACCCGATCTCTCAAATTTACACCACACATACTCCTAAGCGCACGCATTTCTACCGCATTTATTCTACTTTCATGCTTTTTCTGCCAAACCCAACTTTCACTTCCATACATAAGTGTGGGCAACAACACTCCCTGATGGACAGCAAGACGTGCCCTGTTGGACACCTTCCTACTGTTCATAAATGAATGCAATGCTCCATTCACTCGATTACCAGCAGCCACTCTTCTTTCTATATCCCTTTCGTGCCTTCCATCTCTAGTAAACACACATCCTAAATAAACAAACTCTTTCACCTGTTCCACTCTTTCTCCATCTATAACAATATTACATTCTGTAAAACTTTCATCCCTTTCAAAAACTATCACTTTCGTCTTACTCACATTTATTTTCATACCCTTTCTTTTAAATGCATCATTCATACATGTTACCATCCTCTGTAAATCCTCCTCAGACGATGCAAGTATTACCTGGTCATCGGCATAGAGGAGGCATTTGATAAGTAACTCTTTCATTCTTAAACCACATTCATTTTCTTTCAAATCTTTCAAGCAACTGTCCATAAATAAATTGAACAGCCATGGCGAAGCTACACATCCCTGTCTGACACCTTTGTCAATGTCAAACCAGTCTGTGTAGTCCGCGTTAATTCTTACACAGGCACTGGAATCCTTATAAAGAGATTTCAGCGCCTGGATAAGACAGCTGTTCAACCCATATGCAGACAGCGTCGACCACAATTCTTTCCTTATCACTCTGTCATAGGCCTTTTCCAAATCCACGAATACGCAGTACACTTTTTGACCTTTGGCCAAAAATTTCTCCAAAATGCATCGCATGGAAAAGACCTGATCTGTACATCCCATTCCCTTTCTGAATCCCGCTTGCACATCCCATATCTTATCATCCGTATCTTTCATCACCCTTTCAATCAATATCTTTGCATACAGTTTGCCAACCACACTAAGAAGACTAATGCCTCGGTAATTCTTGCAGTCTTGCTGTGAGCCTTTTCCTTTATAAAGCGGCACTATAATGGCTTTACACCAATCTTTGGGGACCACACCTTTTTTAAAACACATATTGAAAAGACTACACAGCTGACTAGCCACGATGCCCTGTCCAGCCTTTAGCATTTCGGCAGTAATCCTGTCATAGCCCCCAGCCTTTCCCGCTTTCATACAAATTATCGCTTCCACAACCTCTTCTATTTTAATTTCATTATTATCTTCATTTTCATCATTTTCTTGCATTTCATTCTCTACAGTCGACACCCTTTGTTGATCTCTTTCAAATAATCCCTCAAAATACTCTTTCCATCTTTCTAAAACATCTTTTTGATTCATTAATATTCTTCCATTTTCATCTCTAATCTTATAGGGCTCAGATTTTGTATCTTTCCCTCTAACTCCTTTTATACATTTCCAAAAATATTTGACATTGCTCTTAAAATCTTGCGACAGCCTTCTATCAAAATCATCTTTTTGCTTATCCTTCTTTTCTTTTACAATTTCTTTTACACACACATTCATCTTCTTATAAAACTCTTTAGCAGTACGCACATCATCATTAGTCGCCGCTTGTACAGTTCCTAGAGCAAGCCAATCCTTCCATGCTTTTTTCTTTCTACACACGGCATCTTGTACCTCTCTATCCCACCATACATTCTTCAACTGCGTACCTTTCCTTCTTTTTGATATACCACACACTTCCAAAGCTGTATCAATTATTCCTTGTTTTAAAATATTCCATACCTCTTCGATCTCCCGTTGTTCGTCTATCTTTTCAAAACTTTTTACTAACATGTTCTTGTATTCTTCTTTCGCTCCCTCATCTTGCAATCTTTCCACTTTTATTCTTTCTACTTTATTTGAGGGTTCCGATTTACGGTGCCGCCATCGCTGTAAAATATTTCTGGCTTTACAAATTACCAAATAATGGTCTGTATGAATTCCTGTACCTCGGTACGACCTCGTATCAAACACATTCTTTCTCAGTCTTTCATCCACTATCACAAAATCAATCATACTCTTTGATCCATTCTCTTCTCTCGTATATGTGTGAATCATTTTGTGTTGAAACATAGTGTTCGTCACACAAAGATTCCTTTCCAAACATATCTCAAGCAAACTTTTCCCGTTTTCATTCTCTCTTTCATCCCCAAATGAACCTAATACGCTTTCAAAACCATAGCGTTTTATTCCTACCCAGCTATTAAAATCTCCTAACATTACTAGCTTTTCATTTTCCTTACAACTACCTAATACCTCTCTCACATTATTCCAAAACTCCTCTCTTTCCTCTTTGTTCCTTTTGCTCGTACCTTCCGTAGGCGCATACACTCCTAACACAAACAACCTATTTAATCCAACTTTTATTCTTACCCAAACAAGCCTCGAATTTACAAACTGATACTCAGTCACACAATCTACCATTCGTTTGGAAAGGATGAGGCCGACTCCTTCACGGCCTTTACTGGTATCTGGTACACCAGACCAATATAAAGTAAATAACCCACAATTTGTGGTTCCACATCCTTTCCGTTTCGTCTCATTCACACAAAGAACATCAATCCTTCGTTCATCCATCATCTGACAAACTTCTTCCACTTTACCATCCATCCCTCCTCTGACATTCAAAGTAGCAAAGCGGCTTTCCGTAGCCCGCTTTTCGCGCCCACGGGAAACGAGACGTGATGGGTTGCGAACCGCATCGCCGCCATATAGATTTGAATTTTTTAAAATCATTGCGTTCCCACGAGTGTAGGGGATAAACTGTCGCACCCGGCAGTGCCCCTTGTACCGGGTGAAGGCTAGCCTTAGTCTGGGGTCGCCCGGTCCCAGGGCAAAAATGGCACGCTTGGTATTAGGCTCGCCCCTAATCATGCATCCCTCAGCACGGCAGACCTTGGATTGGCGGAATAGGTAAAAGGGAAATAATATATAATGGGATATAAGATAAATACGGACTGGATTACTTGGATTTTAGACAGGATGAAGGTGAAAGGATGCTACTAACTATGAAGCTATAAGGAGAGAGTTAGTAACAGCTAGGGAAGCCGGGAACGCGTACCCGAATGCCACACTCAATATACCACCGGTCAGGCAGTATAGTATGACACCCCTGACTTCTAAACCACAGAAAGATATAATATATATAAACACCAAACAAAAGAATTATTCGAAATTATATTTATGTTTGAACGATCAAACAACCAAAGCAATCGGAATGATACTTTCTCTATCGTAATCTAACTTAGAGTACGATACAATCGGGAATCTGGCTGGGCAATTCATCACTTATATCGTCGCTCAATCTTTCGTAGAAAAGCTTACCTAATCGTAAGGATAGCCCAGAACGAAGACAAAAATTAAACGGTTTCAATATGCTATGATTTTTTATTGGATAACTAAGTACGTGTTGAGAACAACATAAAAATATCGTCCTACCAGGACCGATGTAATATTAAAAAGTTTGTGTGTAGTCTTTGACATGGTGTTGCCGTCTCGCTTTGGCTTTGAGCATATCTCTTCCTCTTCTCTGCCAACCTTCGACTAAGACGCACGCGTCCACTTTTGTGAGAATTTTAGTTCTATTTAAATTTAAGTGTATTGTAAACATTGCTGCACAGTCGTGCAATAAACGGTTTGACGGAAGCGAGGCATTTTATTCCCACCTCCTGGCAGGCTCCCTACATCGGCGCCTACGAAACAGTCCACTAGGAAACCACGTGGAAGAAACTAAGACTTCCACAGTACGGACAAGATGGCGGGATGGCTTAGATCGGTTTTTGAGTAGCTGGCAGCAGGCTGCATTCTATAGGGATGAATGGAAGGAGTGAGGGCCTCCCCTTTGCCCAGCAGTGGGACACAAATTAGGCTACAAAAAAAACTTAGTACTACATATGTCTCACCTAAATCATGTGATAAAGAAGAAAATATTGAAATAAATGTTTAAAACATCAAATAAATTCTCTAATAATTAAGCGAAAAATACATTTCTACCATCCACATAGAGCATTATTTACTACTTTATAGTAATGTATGTATAGAATATTTGTATAAATAAAATAGATTAGTTCGGATTCGTTTTCCGATGTTGTTGTGGCGGTCATTTGGTGACGAGGAGTGATATCCGACGGAAATTACTCCGAGGGTGTCTCGGTTCCGGTGCCATTCGGATTGGGGGAAAATGAGATACTTTTGAAAGTACACTCAATGACGTATGGATGTACTCAAAGCCGTGACGGCATAATATTATTAGTTGTTATGTTACACAAAACTGCCTATTTTCTAACTCAGTGTGCCACTTTTCGATAGTCACTTCAAAGTACATTGCGGCTTTCGTATGATTGACTATTTTTATTTTAGATATATATAACGTAATGTGTTTTAAAGTGACTATCAAAACGTGGTATACTAAATAAGCAAATAGGCCGGCTGGACTAATGAGAAAGTTGATAAATCGTTTTAAATAATTATACCCATTATTTTAGTTCTGCACAAGTAAAGTTCGTAGTTTGAAATGTTTATTCCCATAACTAACGTGACACAGACATTATTAATATGTGACGGTTTACTCCACCTTGTTTCTTGATATGTATTAAACGGACTACTCACCGGCCGACATGTTTCGACCGCATCCGGAGGCGAATTTCAAAAATCGATATGTCGCACGAAGTCCTCCCAATCCGCCAGAAGAATTCCTCCTGGATTGCGTCGAAACATGTCAACCGGTAGCTGACACTGTATGCGGTCGAAACTAGTCGGCCAGCGCTAGGCTATGTATGTGAGTAGCCCATTTAACACATATTAAGAAACAAGTGTCCTTGATTTTGTACCTAAGTTGCCTACTAGGGAATTATCGATACCGGCTACGCAACGATCATATATGAATAAAAACAAACGATTGCGATATTCGTTATTTTTTTTACATCAAAAGTAAATGGTCGACCTCGCTCTGATGAATAGAATTCAATAAAATACGTACAGGAACAATCAGCCGCCGAAATATTTTGCCGATGAAAACCGACATCGTTTGTTGTTTCATAAAAGTTTTACAAAATGCCAATGCCTGCCGCTCTGTTTCATTTTCAAGCCCATTTTTGGGTTGGTAGTGGGGCGATACGGGTCTATAGAAAAAAAAATTGTCTGTAAAGTCAGTTTACGGTTGAAGAGAGATAGATGATGATGACAACGGAACGATCACCATCGATTTATAACGTTACCACGTCAAAAATATCGTGATGTCGTGAAAGCTGATTTTCACCGCCGAGAATCACCAGCGATAAGGCATCATTAAACCGACTCTCGCGATCCTATGTTTTGTAGGCCAGGTATATTTTCAAGTCACTTCTTCTTTTGAAATCGAAACAGTTTAAACGGAATAGAATCAACGACAAACGACGGCCCCTTTAGCTTTATTTTTGTCTTGTAGAAGTCTAAAACGACTCATTTGTCGCTCATAATATCAACTAGTGGTTCTGCGAGAACAGTAGACCTCGCGAGCCCTTACAACCAACACCACATTTGCCCTCCAGTGCTCTAAAATATATCTGTTACTGATATGCTAATTGACTAAAGGATGATTTCCTTCAGTTACTATTTCCCAATCCCCGCTGCTCTTAACTAGGTACCAGAGGAAACGGAAATTTAAACCTACATTCCCCTTACCAGAAGACCCGACCAGACCCTTTTTTAAGAGGAAACACTAAGCTCGAGAGAATTGAAAAAAAGATATTTATAATATCTATTGCTGTCGTGCCGCGTGCCCAAACAAACCCCGCAGAGTGCGATAGAGATAACTGCAGCTCGGCCGGAAAATACTTATAAAAATTACACAAAATTAACGCTTCGTAGTCCTCTGATTTCTTCTCCAAAACTTAACCGATTTAATTTCTTCTTACATTAAAAATTTAAAATAAGCTATGGCTGTGTTTCTGCGTTTCTTTCTCTTATATACTTAATTGCCTAAATTTGTTTTCTTGATGTTTGAACACAACGGAAATTCGTACCAATTTTTCATGTTTTTGAAGGTTCTCTTTAAATAATTCAATTATGAAAAAATTTTAACATACGGATTTTTTTAGTAAGAAATCATTACTCTATTGATACTATCCGGCGAGGAATCAGGGGACTGCTCTTGTATGGAAACACGGCCCTTGGGTACCATGTTGAGTATGTTTTTGTACACATTAACTAAGTTGGAGTGATCCTCATCAAGATCGGAAATATCGGAATAGCGAACCTTGGTATGGGTGAATAGGAGGCAAAGTTTAAGTAGGTACCCGGTTTCATAGTTGTTATGGTACCAATTGGTCAAAATTTTAATAGGACGCTAATTTTTAACTATTATGGCAGACAAACATGCGAACTTTACGTTAAAAAGTGGCCGGCATCTATAAGCCCCGGGTTCAGGTCACAGGATAGCATGTGAATCTTATTTATTTATTTTTAAATTTTATTTCGGGATTCTAAGTTTATTCAGTGTTTTTAATTATAAAAGTAATACGCAGTATCATGCTTTAAGCCAAAAAATATTTTTCATATTTTGATTTTTGTTCCTTAGGGAAAGTTGTTCAATTTCACTCCCTCTCCCACTTCACGTACTTCAACTTTTTTCATAAATATACAGAAAATCGATTTCAGACAACTTTTGGGCAAATTGCCGATTATAAACACGTTCAAGTTTATCGTATAAAAAAGTTGTTCAGACAAAAAAGTCGCGTCTTAATGAGAATAACAAAAAAGTCTAATGACATTTTTGATTTTTTTTCCAAATAGCTGTGCTATGAGTTTTTATAAGTTTAGGACCCCTATATATCCGCCATTTTTAAAAATTTTGAGAACCTGGCACGACTAAAAAATTCTATATAATTTCCGAATCTGCTCACAAAATTTCATGAGAATCGGTTGAGAAATACGACCTGTAGGCGAGAACAGACAGACAGACAGACAGACGGACAAAAGAATTTTGGGCCAATGGAAACTGAGACGCTTCGCTCGCTTCGCTCGCTCGGTCAACAAGACCAAGGAAGACTGTGGCTGCATGCTGGGCAAAAGTAACCCTAACACTATTCCACAAATCCATGCATTTTTCTGGTATAGTTTACTCAAAAAATATCACACCGTTAGGTTTGGTCTTTAACATAATAATTTACATCTTCATGTCTAGATTGATTAGTCTATGGTAAAAATATAATTTAATGCACATTCATATATTATATATAATAAAAATTGTATTACTAATGCCATCTGGCGTTAAAATTTGTACTAGGTAGAAAACTTATAGCGAGTCCACATTAAGCACCACTTTTTTGCTATATATAATAATAGTATAATAATCTCTTCCATGCTGGTTTGGGAGAAAAGAAAAAACGTGGAATGTGCCAGCTGCTTCTCTTTCCGCGCAGATCGTAAAAGCCGATCGAGGGATTGGGCTAAAATCTCCGGAACCATGTCAATAGGCGATGCGGCTAGCAAACCATCACTATTTGATTCCGTTTTCCATCTACACGCCCTCCAACATGCTAAATGCGGCCGTAAGGTCTTATAGACCTGAGTTCTGTCTACCCTTCAAGGGAAAAAGACGTGATACTATGTATGTATGATTATATGTGTTTGTATGTTGAAAAGTTAATAGAAAGTAGAATCAGGGGGGAAACAGAAGTATCAGGAAATCAATTTGAATTTATGCCCGGAAAAGGAACAACAGACGCCATCTTCGCTGCCCGTAAATTGATGGAAAAATACAGAGCTGTCCATAGAAATCTTCATATGCTTTTTATCGACCTAGAAAAAGCCTATGACCGAGTGCCTAGAGAAGTTTTGTGGGATGTCTGAAAAAGAAACTGGTTCCACTTAAGTACATTCGATTAATTCAAGACATGTACGATGGAGCAAAGACACAAGTCCGGTCACCAGCGGGAACAACGGAAAAGTTCGAGGTGCGAGTGGGCTTACACCAAGGTTCGGCTCTAAGTCCATACTTGTTTGTGTTGGTGATGGATGCCCTAACAGCTAGCATACAGGACAATGCCCCGTGGTGCATGTTATTCGCGGATGACATTGTGCTCATAAATGAAGAAGGGGTAAACATCCAGGTCAAACTCGACAAATGGCAAAAAGCGCTGGAAGATGCCGGTCTTAAAATTAGCAGATCGAAGACTGAATACATGTTCCGCGATTTTGGGGGAACTTCGAGTGCTACTACCGTAAAGATTTGTGATAACTTGCTGCCAGTCTGTACCGACTTTAAGTACCTTGGCTCACTCATTCAGAACGACGCAAATGTCGATTGTGACGTCACCAAACGAATAACCACCGGATGGCTTAAGTGGAGACAGGTAACAGGGATGACGTGCGACAAACGGCTTCCACTTAAACTAAAAGGCAAAATATATAAAACCGTCATAAGACATGCCTTACTTTACGGAGCGGAGTGCTGGGCGACAAAGAAGAAAGAGGAGCATCGTATTCATGTGGCAGAAATGCGAATGCTTAGGTGGATGTGTGGAATTACAAGGATGGATAAGATACGGAACCAGTACATAAGAGGGAGCCTGAAAGTCGCACCGGTAGTTGACAAATTAAAAAGCCAACGTCTAACATGGTATGGACATGTAGAAAGGAGAGATGCCGAACATCTGGCAAAAAGAATGTCCCATTTAGAAGTAGAAGGACGTAGAGGACGAGGGAAGCCAAGAAAGACGTGGATTGAATGTGTCAGAGGGGATATGAGGGAATGGGGGGTAAATATTGATATGGTTAAGGATAGAAAATTATGGAGAGAGTCGACATACAGAGCCGACCCCAAATAGGGAAAAGGCGAGGAAGAAGAAGAAGAAGTATGTATAAAATAATTGACTTTGCGACTAGCACGCTAATCAGGTAGGTAAGACAATGGAATTAGTAATTGTTGCTCATCCTGGTGAGGATAATATACGAACTTACCCTGGTATTGTTTCTCTCCGCCTTGAGTTCTGAGATCTCCTCCTCTCGTTCCAGGAGCTGCTCCCGCGCCTGGTTCAACTCCTTCGTGAGGGTCGCAAACTCCTGCAACAATAAATACAATATTTTAGAATCATCGTATTTTAGTCATATGTTATAGGTCGAAGGATATGTTTTTTCTCGGCAAAAACGAAAGTTTTGCCGATAGTTTTCGTTCAGGCATAAAATCGGCCGGAATTTACGTGTTCGGAATTGGTCTCGTGACACGCGCGTCATTAGTCAGCTCTGTTTAGTAGTGGGTTTATACCAGTGACGTGCAGTCCATATAGACTGTTAGACACTGTCTACCCTGCAGTCGCTAAATAAATACAATTTTTTTTCTTACAAAAAAATAATTATATTAGGTGCGCCTGCAAAATTCTGCTAGCAAATACTTTATAGTCGATTTTGATCAAGTACGGCGCTGTGGCCGCGGCCCGCGCTTGCCCGCGCTAAGCAGTATGTATACGCGTAAGCCGCGTAAGACAAAATTTCAAAGGTCTGACTTTTCACGCACACATAGATTTTTTTTATACACAGATAGGAAGTCGCTTTTGTAGTAGTACAAGTAAACATCTTTCATCGATTCACACATGCAAATCAAATTTGCGCTGTGTGTGTGAATTGAAGACACTGTCTAACTAACGACAATGTCATCGTCACTTGTCAATGTCATTATAGATATTAATCATACTTATGCCAATGTCATTGATTTACATGTTTACAAACAATCCAAGAGGAAAATTTTATTTTAAAATTAATTGCTTTATCAGTTAAATTTCATTTGTGACAAAAATATTTTCATGTGAACGTTGTGTCGCTTAGTGTTTGCATGCCAAAACCGAAATATAAAGTGTTATGTGAACACGCTTTTGAACAAATCAAGTAACCGGTTAGTTATGGTTAGTTATTCTAAAGTTTAATCTTAAACCGTATGATACGTGTACGTGGCTCACAGGTTGTAATCATATCTCTTATCTTTTGCTTGTTTTGAATACTTTTGCGGTCGAAGATCGAAAGACTATCATAATATTAAACGAGTTGTATTGTAGATAACTAGCCGTATAGTAAGGTAAGGTATATAGGTGGTATGTTTGTAAGTAAAGTTTATAATTATGTCTACCCTATGATAAATGTCTGTGCACGTCACTGGTTTATACATATGTATGTATATATATATCAATCAATAAATTTATTTCAAAAACACAAAACAATACAGTTAACAGGTAACAACAGTTTGCCTCCGGAAGTCCACCTCCGAACTAAACGTAATAAGTTTGTATCTCGGTAGATGGGCCACCCATGGAATAATGGAAGGTGTCTCACAATTTTATGTGCCGTATCTAAGTATGTCTAGGATTTCTTTCTTCATTTTAGTCATATTTCTGTTCCGTTAAAACTGAGTATTTCCTGATAAGAATCTAACTATGCTCAAATTCTTCATAATGATGACAAATAATGACGAAAACATTCCACTGAAAGGGTTCCAGAAGAATGTTTCCACTAAATTTCGGTGCCGTAGAGATTTCAGAGTATTAATTAACTTGTAGGTTAAAAATCGTAAATTAGCGTAATGGCCCTGATGAGCGTTTAATGTCCGTTTGTATCTGAGCCTGGAATTATATATAATTACTATAAATTTATATTGCGCCCTTATTTACGATGTTTTGATTACAAGGTTACAGGAGGGGATAAAAGGGATGCTATTTGGACCAAACAATTTTAGGAATATCGAAGAATGGCGTCGTCTCTGCGAGAGCTAAATATTTAGTGCAGAAAAAGAAATTGCCGAGCTAATAAAATATTTATTAACTAGCTTTTGCCCGTATTACATATTTTTAGGGTATACTGTGTATAAGATTTAAAACACTAGTATGGAAGAAACTTCCATACCAAATTTCTATAAGACCAGAACTTATAAGACCAGTAATTTTTGGTAGATTTAACAGAAAGGCAGACAAAATTTCAGATATAGAGAACATCTTTATAGATAGTTAATCAAACTCAGCGACAAAATCCAAAAAAGATTAATGTATGAATTCGGTTCCGCGACTGTTTTATTATATGTGTTGATGGAGTAGTTCAGTATTTTTTCGTTAAATAATAGTTACACAGTTATAGGTATTATTAAGCAATAAGAAGAAATATATTTGCCGTGTGGTATCCGGCAGAGTAGAATAGGACCACTCCAAGTCTTCCCGCGGATGTCGTAGAAGGCGACTTAGGAAATACAAGCTAAACAAAGCTCCTAAACATCAATGGTTTTTATTTATGCAATTAAAAGTACCTTATATGCATATTATCCGGTAGTACAGAGAGGGTCGTGCTTCTGTAGTGGGGACTAAAAAGGACCTGATAATGAAGAAGAAATAAAAAACAATTATTCTAAAAACAGTAAAACTGTCAATTCCTAAAATTTCCTGTAAGGCGTGAATTGTGATCTCCTGGACAAACTTGACAGTTTACAAAATACTGTGTCCGTTTTATATTCGGCCTTCGTAAGTACCATCACGTGTCGGCTTATCGCTTACAATTAAAATTGTTACCTGATCGGCAACGTCGCCAATAACATTTCCTATTTTATCCATTTCAAGTACAAAACTCGACCGTATCCTTATTCTAAATTTATTTTCTTGGGGGATGCCCATGTCAGAAATCTTCGCTCATTAATCTCCAGCTTTATACACTGTGTTTCCGGAGTGGGTGAGTTCAAAGAGAACATTCGTTTACTTAAGTACTTTAAAAGCGGTACAACTTTGGAACGCTTTACCAGTGGATATCCGAACGGCTCGAACTCGACTAGATTCCCCTCGAGAACTGCATGGTATTATAAAATACCATTCGGGTCTCTAGGAAACTATGACATAAACAGGATCTTGATGGGTTAAGAGTGCAGTACGAGTTCATTTTCTTCACAAACAATCAGATAGAATATAAATACTCAATACTAATAATAAATCTGTAAGGGTTGGTCATGGAGTAAGTTACTTTGTTTTCAGAGATATCGTGTTATATGTACTGTATAATATATTTTTATATTATAACTGATATGTATGAATTTATAAATATTATAAGGGGTATCTCGTAAGCAGGAATTATAATTTAGTTTTGTTTAAAGTAAACTTTCTGTCACCAACTTGACTGGTAGGGTAGATAAGGCCTCTGGCTTTAAATCCGCCTTTCACGTTTATAGAGAAGTAAAATAAATAAAAATAAACCCCACGGGTAACTCGAAAACCACCCTTCTTATCGCAAATGTGAAAGTAGTATATAAACAGATAAGTACTCCGATCGTATCGACGCAGCACTAAGAGAACAATCCAATAACAAGTCGTCATAGCAGTAGATAGAGTAGATATGTCGTCGGAGCCGTAGGACATCGGACGACGCCGCGGGGCGCACTAGCCGGCCCTGACACCACCCCGCCACCAAACACATAATACTTACCTACTTACATCTATTATATTATATATGTTCTGTTCCTAGAATTCAGCCACTCAAATGTTAGCTATATTCTGTTTTAAACTTTCGCGCTTTAAACACATAATTATTAATCTTAACGGAACTTATGGTTCTCCCCACTGCCGTTATAAAACGTTTATTTTATTAAATATTATTGTTAGTAAACATTTTGTAAACTTGATCACGAAGTTAAAACAATGGTTTCTAATGTTTTCGCGATTGTTATACATTACACATTTAAATAAAATCACTTTAATACGGTATTATTGCGTATTACTTTATTTTTACACCTAACGTTTCGAAAACTTTACAGTTTTCATGGTCGCAGGTAGACCAAGTTGACATAGTCTTTTGTATTATAAGACAACACAATATACGCTATTAAAACCATATTAAAGTGATTTTATTTAAATAAAGTAAAATATTTTCATGTTAGGTAATGTTCCTAATCATCTCTAAACAAGACTGGTAGTTAACAAATTGTAACAAAATAAAACATATGTTATGTTTTGTTCGTAAACATTCATAAAGGTGACAGCGGGGTAGGGAGAGTGCGAGGCCCGTTATAGCGCACGCCGCGTGAGTGGTGTACTGGAATGTTCGGTCACTTTGTTTATTTCAGTGCCCGCGCCGATGTCATGTTTTCTAATGTTTTAACATTTTCCATCAACGTAGTACGTAGGAGCACTTATCTAACAATTGTTAACATTTGTTGGTAAATGTTCTAGTATTAGCAAATGTTTGTAAACATCTTCTAAAAGCAGTGTTAGCACCATTAGCGAAAACATTTAATTTATTTATTTTAACTGAAATTTCTATGGTGTTACGTTCCCACCCAAAAACAGTTTTATATTCTATAGTTCGTCGTCATTATAAGTGTAAGTGCGCCCACCATCAAAAGATGACACCGCAGTACTCTCTGCGCGACTACGATGGATATAACTCCACAGAAACAACAGCGGAAAAATAAAATGTTCGTTCTAGGTCCCGTCTGTCATCAGATCATCCAATGTACAGGAGCAGGTGTACAAAGAGCAGGACAGCAAATAGGACATTGTTTAAGTTCACACAATTGTCAGAGTTGTTTGTGAACCCCTACCTGGGCAGGTTTTCCTTACATCTGGACCTGAGCCCGAAGTCTTCTATGTCTACCATGACTTTATGAGTATTTTATTAATTAATAAAGAATAAAGATTGGTTCTTAAAATATATGTTCGAACTCGACGACAAAAAAATCGAAGTGAATTCACGCGCGACACAATGGCAAGAGAAAATACAAACAAAGTCGTCAGCTCTTCAACGGATAAACATACACATCGACCTCAATCTCTCTCAGTACCCCAATGCACTACTTTAAATGTTATTATTTTGATTGGAGCAAAGTGAAACATAAACACTCAGAAGAGCTTTCATCTCTGTGTTCGCAACGGACAGACAAACGGAGATTTCCCTGGAGGCCGACGGAAGAATTTCAAGGACATTGAATTTAATGTAATTGAGAACAACAGTTTGTTCTCAATTACACTACTTTGAAACACTTTGAAGACTATTGCATGTGAATTTTCCACTAGAGTCGTTAGTGTTAAGTCCTATCAAATGTCTTTCATTTCGGAGGCTATACACGTCTAAAAATCATTTAATAGGAATAATACCTGGGAACAAGGGATATAGACGAAAAAATGTGTTTTCCCAAATATGAGACATCATTACATACATGTTTCGTCCCCAAACCCGATATACACTTACAAAATTTAATCGAAGTCGTTGGAGCCCTTTCCTCGATAAGTTTTTATATTTACATATATAGAAGAATAGCTTGTTTAAAGTAATAAGGTTTATATAGTTTAAAGCCTTGGTTGCCTTACCGCGCAACGTCGCTTGTTACCAAAACCGTGGCAATGAATGTGTTAATGTAGACAAAGGCATGAAATATGATTAAAATGTAAACTGACTCCTCGCGCGTAATAAAAAACTGATTCGTTATTTTACTGAACAGAGGAGGATATTAGTGAGTTTATAGACCAAATACACAGCAGCCGCTCAAACATAATTATAAGAGCTTTTATTTGTCCTACATAGATAACTACATAAAATGATATTATCATTTGATTAAATCAAACAAACGTGTGAAACAAAGACAGATCTTTCACAGCGCAACAACGGACTGACGCACGAGATTTCCCTAGGGGCTCGACGGACGTGTAGCAAGGACAAGACATATTGACTCCAATCTCTCTAGGACTATTGATTTAAAGCAAATTCAACATTAAAAGCGCAAGACATGTGTCTTGTCGAATATTTTTACTACCGTTGTGAGACACAAAAATTTGATCAAAACTCAAAGTAGAGCGTTTTGTGTCGCTCTATAATAAAATAATTTCTTGTCTTATTCAGTAAATTTCTTATTTTATTCAGTTAGGACATTGCAGGTTTGAATCATCTGATTGTCTGATAATAAAGATGATTCCGTGCTTTGGAAGGCCCGTTAAGCCGTTGGTCCCGGCTACCATTTGTTAGTCGTTAAAGGAACCACGTCAGAGGCCGAGAGCTGGTTCCGAAGAACTCTGACACCAGGGAGACCGTGTCACCTACACGAAATGATAATGATGATGATGCTACGGTGCCTAGGGTTCCATTGCCAAAGGATGAAAATGGGACTTTATTACTAAGCTTCTGGTGTCCGTCCGTCCGCCTGTCACTAGAAATTTTCACAAAATGTGTGTATCAGTTGCTGCTATAACAACAAATACAATAAAGAAACTTATTTAAAATTAAATGGTGACCATTAAAGTAAAATATTTGGCGTTATGGAAATGGTATTTATGGTATTAGCGCTTGAGGTACTTTTTGAGCTTTTTTTTAATGTGAAAATGTGTTATTGTTACTTACTTAAAAGTAGACTTAAATTACTTCGATTCATGGATATACTCCATATTTAAAAGGATGCCAATGAATTAACTACACCCTATACAACAGTAAGTACGAACATGTGTAGGTGTGAGGATAATCGTCCTACATACTGACAATACAGAAGACGTGTCCGGCGAGGGCGAGGAATTTCATTACAATCCTTCCACGCAGCGACCTATTAATTGAATATTTACCAGCCGGCGCTGCAGACTTTAATTTGCACGTTCAATGGAAAGGACACAAAGAAAGATAAGCACTTTATAGCAGACGCATTGCGAACAGGATAGATTAAAAAAAACAACGTCCGTGGAAGAGTGAAAATAAAACATTAACTTGTTCTTTGTATAAATCTATCAAAGGCTAATTAGTATTGCAGTCTGCTGTTTAAATCCTTACTAATATTATAAATGCGAAAGTGAGTTTGTTTGTTTGTTTATTTGTTTGTTTGATACGTTTTCACGCCATAACTACTGAACAGATCATCATGAAATTTTGCATACAAGTTTTCTGGAGTACGGAGAAGGACATGACATAGGCTACCTTTTATCCCGGGAAAACGTACTATTCCCGAGGGATCGACATTGACGCGGGCGGGGCCGCGGGCGAAAGCTAGTTAATCTATACTTCTAAACTATAATATTATAAAGCTGAAGAGTTTGTTTGTTCGCTTGAACGCGCTTATCTTAGGAACTACTGGTTCAAATTTGAAAATTATTTTTGTGTTGGATAGTCCATTTATTGAGGAAGGCTTTAGGCTATAAAACAGCACGCTGAGACTAATAGCAGCGAAGCGTCAATAAAAAAAATGTTTAAAAACGGTGGAAAATTATTTTATAATCATAATAACAGAAATTGCCGCGGACGAAGTCGCGGGCAACAGCTAGTGTAAATATAATTCTTTTTCTTCATTAATGCAGCGTGGTAAATTTACTACCTAAATTCCCATTAAAGGGGTGACTCACCCCGTCAGTATAAACCACTTTCCTTATGGTACCTATGCTGGAAACTCAAAAATATTTCGACATTTTCATAGAAATGGCAGGGCCTACCGAACACTGTTGTATGGAAATGACGTTTGTTTTTTCGAGTTCCATGCATTCGTCCCATAGGATAAATGTCATTTTAATGGGCTAAGGTACCCCTATTAGGGTGGTAAATTTAAACGCTGTCTTTATTAAAACTAGTCACAAACCTGTTTTTTTTACTTATAATGTTAACTTGGACATTTGTTTACTGTATGGGGTTTTTTCCACTTTTCATAGGGATAGACGAATTAAAATTCAATGTATGGAACTAACGAAAACGTGACCAGTTTATGTTTTGTCTAGTTTACAATAACCCGGACTTTGTAAATAAATAATTTACACGACACCCCTGGGTAGCACCAGTGGCAACGCGCATACTGAACGCACACATCGATGACCTGACTACTTTTGTCACCCTTCGTAGAACCTCATGATTTTAGGGTTCCGTACCTCAAAAGGAAAAAACGGAACCCTTATAGGATCACTCGGTTGTCTGTCTGTCAAGACGCTTTTTCTCAGGAACGCGTAGAGGTATCTAGATGATATTCATATCAAATATTTAGGTCCCTTGGAGTTGTTAAAAAATTAAACTTCTAAGCTAACGCAATCAAAAGGTACAGCTGGTTATGCCGCAAATTTACATAATTTTTCGACATTTGCATGTGACATTTGCACAGGTAGTTCCCAGGAATTCAGAATTTTTAAATTTGGTTCCAAGCAATGTCTTATAGCACAGGTATGGGAAAAATTGCGAAAAGTATCGAAAAATTATTGATGTAATAAAAAATTTTTATTACATCAATAATTTTTCGACACTCGCAAGGGGATCAAATTCCCGTGAATTCAGCATCTTGAAATTTAGTACAAGGCAACGTCTTATACCACAGATAAAGGAAAAGTTACGAAAAGCATACATTTTTAGTTACATCATTTAATAAATTTATTTTTAATAATTTCAACTTTATTATTTTAATGTACGGAGCCCTTAGTGCGCGAGTCCGACTCGCACTTGGCCGGTTTTATTCTTATGTTGCACCAACTAAAGAAACGCAATTCCTTTCGACGGGCTATTCGTGACCGACGAGCCTGTTCCAATATGCTTCATTATTTAATTCAACCAGCATGAACAGCTAATTAGTAATGTTATCGCTAGTTCGTCATTAACACCCGGAACTACTTATTTCTCGAGATCAAACAAAATACCGAATCCAATTTCCTTAAACAAACATCGTGAGCGGTTTCAATTAGAGGCCAGACGACGCCGCGTGCGCCCGCTAGTGCTGCGCTGTAAGTGTCGGTTTACACTGAGACGCGACGTGTAGCAACATTTCATCTATCGGTAGTGTAAATAAATAAATATATATACGGACAAATCACACACATTAAGCTAGCCCCAAAGTAAGTTCGAGACTTGTGTTATGGGATACTAATTGAACGATACTATATTTTATAACAAATACATATATAAATAAACATCCAAGACCCAGGCCAATCTGAAAAAGATCATTTTCCATCTTGACCTGGCCGGGGATGCGCCACGGAGCTAGCCTGTGGCTGTGTGGGCGGTATCTAGGATTTTCCCCAAATTTAGCGTTCGATCGTATGTCCCGTAATTGTGAGACAGTACGAACCTAGTATTTCTGGATTCTAATCAATCTTACATATTTAAAGCAAAAGTGCAGTTATAAATCCGATGCCATGATTATACTCCACTCAAACCAGAAATGCAACCAGTGTTGCTCCTCTACTTTATAAAATAAAACATTAGTCTTAGTAGCGATAAATGCGTCGTCCTGGGTTGTCCTGCGTCGTCCTGCGTCGTAATGCGCATGCCACGTTACCACGCGTCTCGTGTGAAACGACCTTTCCTGCCTGCCTGTAACCGATTCCATTTCGGAGCAGTGAAGGAAAAACAAAACGTCTGTGTGACTGTTTTGTCCGGACGAATCGGACCTAGTCCCATGAAATTACGTACACGCCGGTCAACTTTGGCTGGAATCGATCGTGGTTTTTGAAGAATAAAACGGTTCAAATAACTGCATCGCGTTTGTTTACACAAGAGTTGAATTGTAAATAGAATGGTGAGGACTTTTATGTGGCGGCTGACGTTTGACGCACTTTCTTTGGCTTTTGTCTAGACCTATACTTAGGTAGAATACCTGTTTGCCAAATTACCATCAATATACGAGTAGCCCTGCGGTTATAGTGTCTTTCAGTCAAGTTTAAACTAACTGCAGAAAAACAAAAAGAGAGGTGGCTGGGGAGAACCAAGCTTCTATTTTTCGTTTTTTCTCCTTAATCTGCCCGCCTTTATTTTAAGATTTGAAAAAAAGCACTAGTATTAAAAATTGTCCTCTTTGCGATAAGTGTTAGTTCTAAAACTAAATCGTCGACCGCGTCCTTGCATGGCCCAAAGTATCATCCATCAAGCAAAACTGAGGCAGATCGGCTCAGGCGAAGTGCTGCGAATTGGTTTAAGTGTACACCACTGTAGTACAGTTCTTGTAATTCATGTAGTCGAGCTGGATTTACTTGTGGCAAATAGATAGGTATATGTTTACATATGTGCGTGAAATAAAAAGCGTAAAAAATAAATCATTAGTAACGCTGTCACTTGATTCTTCTACATAAATGTCTAAATCAAATACTACATTTATTCTTTTTCAATTTTACTTTTCACTAGAAGTGTAATAACGTCATGTCACTCAACGTAAGGACCGTTATTAGTTTGACTTACTTTGACACGGTTATTTCATTATTGTGTTAATGTGCTTCGGAAGAAATGTCAAGCCATTTGCTTCAGCCGCTATAACTAGATGGCAGTTTGTAACCAATGGCAGAAGCCTTAAGACAGGTAGAAAAATGTCATCGGTGTTTGTCAACCAACACACACAACACAAGTATTTTTTTTTTTTTTTTTTTATGTATATCCGACGGCAAACGAGCAGACGAGCCACCTGATGGAAAGTGGTCACCGTCGCCCATGGACATCTGCAACACCAGAGGAGCTGCTGATGCGTTGCCGACTCTTAAGATACCTGTAAACACGCCTTTTGAAGGACCTCAAGTCATAGCACACAGGGAAAACCTCGGGAGGGAGTCCATTCCACAATCTTGCTGTACGAGGAAAAAAACCACGTGACGCTCTGACATTTTTGGAGACCCAAGTGTCAAGGATGTGGGGATGGACTTTACTCCTGTGGCGAGCGGTGCGGTGGTAGAAAGGTGACGGTGGCACCAATTCAAAAAGTTCTTCAGAACACTCCCCATAGTATAGACGGTAAAATACACACAGAGAGCCAACGTCTCTCCGTAGACCGAGGGTGTCTAAATCGTCTGTGAGTGTGGGATCGTCGATAATACGAATTGCCCGGCGTTGGATGGAATCAAGAGGAAGGAGTTGGTATTGAGGTGCACCAGACCAGATATGAGAGCAGTACTCCATGTGGGGCCGGACTTGAGCTTTATATAATAAAAGTCTATGACCCGGAGTGAAGTACTGCCTCGCTCTATTGAGCACCCCAAGTTTTTTAGAAGCCATTTTGGCTTTACCTTCTAGATGACTCCGGAATTGGACCTCCTTCGTAATATCGACGCCAAGGATCCCAATACACTTAGAAATGGTAAGAGAGGTGTCCCGAAACTTAGGTGCTATGTTAAATGGGGTCTTCTTAGCGGAAAACACGCAGACTTGTGTCTTAGTAGGGTTGAATTGAACTAGGTTTAGTTTACCCCATTCAGAGACCTGCTCCAGAGAGGTCAGACACAAGTCTGTTTCTGTTCTCCTCCACCGGTGTTTGAGGGATATTTGCACGACCTGCATAATATGCATCACCCGTACTGTCGTCTGCATAGCAATGGATGCTACTAGTGTTAAGCATGTCGTTGATGTGCAGAAGAAACAGCGTAGGTGATAAAACAGATCCTTGGGGGACGCCAGCATTGATGGGCATGATATCGGAGCATAATCCGTCTACAACGACCTGAATGCTTCGCCCAGATAAGAAACTAGCGACCCACAAGCATAGTCCCTCAGGAAGCCCGAAAGATGGTAACTTCGCGAGAAGAGCCTTATGCCAGACCCGGTCAAAAGCCTTTGTGACATCTAGACTAAATGCCAGTGCTTCTCCCTTGCTCTCGATGGCGGCTGCCCATCGGTGCGTTAAGTACACAAGAAGATCACCAACACTACGCCCGTGGCGGAACCCGTATTGACGGTCACTAATTAGCTGATGATCTTCAAGGTAACCAAGGAGCTGGATGTTTATCACACGCTCCATCACCTTAGAGAGCAGGGAGGTTATCGCAATAGGCCGATAGTTAGACGGGTCTGTGCGGTCACCCTTTTTAGGAATAGGGTGAACGTAGGCTACTTTCCACGAAGACTTGAGGTGTAAGACAGCGAGAATAGGCGTGCTAACACCGGAGCCAACTCAGGGGCGCATGTTTTGAGCACAATTGCTAGAATGCCATCAGGCCCGCTGGACTTCCTGACGTCGAGGGAAAACAGAGCACGTCGCACTGCACTTTGAGTGAACCGAATTTCCCGCATTGAGTGCTCGCATCGCGGTAAAAAGGGCGGCGATGCTCCTACGTCGTCAAGGGTAGAATTTGACGCGAAGAGAGTAGCCAAGAGATCGGCCTTCTCTTTTGCGGAGTGAGCCAGCGAGTCCTGACGATTGTGCAGAGATGGAAGTGAAGGGCGACAGAAATTCCCCTGCGCTGCCTTAGCAAGAGACCAGAATGCTCTACTCCCGGAGGGATAGCCAGTCTCCTACCAATGCGCGCAGTGTGCGCAAACTTTGCTGCAGTGATCTGCTTCTTGTAGGCTCTTGAAGCTGCGTTGAACCGCTTCTTCAAATCAGAAGTATTACGATCCTTGACATTTCGCGCAGCAACCCAGGCTTCGTAGGCTTCGCGCTTGAGGTGGGCGGCATGCAAAGACGAGCAACGAAACCAAGGTTGAGACCGCCCTCCGATACGAACCGCCGAGCTGGGAATGTAGCACTCCATGCCCAGCAGTATCGCTTCGGCGACAGCTTTCGCACAAATGTCAGGATTTTCTGATGAGAAGCACAACCGTCTCCAATGGTAGGATGCATAAAACTCTCGCAATCCATCCCAATCTGCTGACCTATAATGCCACACACGACGCATACCAGGTGGTCTAAAGTATCAAGTATAAAGTAAAAAATAAAATTTTCGTACAATAAACGTAAATTATCATCATAACGCGCGTTTTTCCGCTATCTACGAGTAGCATGACCTCATCCATCAACATCAAGTAAGATTAAGACAGATCTCGTCATCAGATTTTATTGTGATATATCTGACAAATTATAACTAGCTGATCCCCGATTAATCTCTAGTAAAATTAGACAGTTCAAAGTCATTCTTTTGTTTGTGTGCTTTCTTCCCTTTAGTATCTTTGAAACGCAAGGAAAGACGGAAAAGTGACACTGGAGTAACTAGTGAGGCAAACTGTAGCCAACCTACCTCCGCTATGTTGACACCATAGCGTTCATTAGATAATGTTGACACCGCCCCGTGACCTTGACGCGGCCAATCACAAACTATCTTCGTCTGCGTAAGTTTTTCGTTGTGATTTGAGTTAAGTTTGTTTGCGTAAATGGGACTGATATTGAATCGTTAGTTGTATGAGAGTTACGCTTCCATAGTTTTTATAATTCAACGCTCTGTACTGACCTGCAGCAGCGTGGTGTGCACGCGGCACGTGCACACGGCTCCGTTCTTGCGCGTGCAGGGCGTGCCGAGCCACGCGCACGCGCCCACGCCGCGCTGCATCGCGTGCGAACATGCCGCGCGGCTCTACGCGCCACGTCCCACCAAATACCACGCCGAGACACCTCACATCAAATCACATCACTGCTTCATATACTAGATTATTAAGTTGATTACTTCTATGCATAAATTAAATAGAATAGTACGATAATTCACGAAATTAATTTAGTCCTTTTAGAAACGCACATTTTAATCTTATCACTGTCTCACTTGTTCTTTGCTTAGTCTTGACTTGGGTTTATCCAACAATGCGTTTGTTTTTATTAGTTTATTTTATGTCTGTTGTTATGATATTTTTACGATCTATGTTTTATGACTCCACTAGGTAAGCCAGCTGACTGTCCTGTTAAACAAGTAAATGTTATTAAAAAGCTTCTGAATTATTTAGAATGTAATTTGAAGAATATAAAGACCAGAAATCTTCACTTTTTTCTGTTTCCATCGATAAACCGCCAGGTGCAAAATTAGAGCACATCATTTTAATTCATAAAAGTTTATTTAATATTTCCATTACATTGCAAAATCAAAACTTTAGTCAGCCTGAAGGGATGGAAGACGGAGGGGTTATATTTAAGATCGAATTCCACGCGGCAGAACCTGCGATACAGAGCTTTTGCATGCTTCACACAGTAACTCGTGCGTAGCCCGTGTTACCCACGAGTTTCTGTGTGAAGCTGAAAAAGCTCTGCCTAAACATAAACTGAAAAGCCAGCCGCAATCAAATTGATTTCCCAAGCAATCAGCAATCATTGATCTCATAACTTAAAGCGTAACCACGTAGGCGTGTTACAAGAAGTGGGTCATAAACCACGCCAATTACCACCGCGCCTCCCCCGAGACCCCGCCGAGGGACCACTCTTTCCGAGGAAAAAATAAATTGGACGGACATCAAAGAATCTCTTCTTTGCACGCGTTATGCGGTGTTCGTTTATTTCAGCTAAAAATCTCGTGGCTGTGATTGGAGACCGTACGGAATTGTAAACATTGTCAACAAACTTCAGAAAAGGAGGTTCTCAATTCATCGGAAACTTTTTTATGTAAGTTACGTCGTAACTCCGTCATTTCTGAGCATAGTGTCACGTCTTTTTCCCTTGCGGGGTAGACAAAGCCTAGGTCTGTATAACCTGAAAGCCACGTTTAGCATGTTGGTGGGCATTGGTAAAAAAAGAAATCAAAATAGTGATGGGTTGCTAGCAGCATTGCCTATTAACATGATTCCTCAAATTTTACCCATTTTAATGTTGTCATTTATGAACAGATTTTGTTGGAAGTGAAAATATTTTGTTGGAATGATATAAATATATACGGTCGTAAGAGGCGACTTAGGAAATACAAGCTAAACAGAGCTCATAAACATCAATGAGACCTCTCCAACCCGTCTGGCCAGCGAGGAGAGTGTAGGCCAAATCCTCTGTCTGCTCTGGCCGAGTATGGCTCCGGTAGTACAGATAGGGTCGTGCTCCTGCAGTGAAGACTAAAAAGACTTGATGATGATGATGGAATGATATACGAGTACTTTCCATTTATTTGGTCCAATTTAAATTTCATCAAAAACGGTTCAGTTGTAAGTTACAAAACACAAAAATGTCACTCGTGTATACAAATACACGAGTGACAGTACGGGTAAAACTAATTTATGTTCCTTGCAATTAGAATGAGTCAGATTAATGAAGAAATCGCTACATTTTAAGAAGCTTATATAAACAGTGAGAAATACAAAATAGGCCGCAAATATAATTGTGATGTTAATGGACATTTTGCAGTCCCAGGTAGATAAGTGGTTAAAGCGTTTTCTGTCTAAGAATTTTGATGTCAAAGTACAAAATACGAAAAGACTTTCCTAGACCTAATATTTGTCTGAATAGAGGCCACAAGATCTTATAATACATCAAGACACTTTCGCAGCTATCCCCACCAACGAAGATGGAGTATCTCTCCTAGATTAGACAAATATATCTGAGACTGGCGGATGCACTCGCCGCCTTCTCGGGTTGCAGTTAAAAGCTCCGCAGCTGCAGATGGATGGCGACAACTGACAGTGTTGCATTGTATCGCTCGCCCTACAAAAGCTCTTAAACTTACCCACTCCATTAAAGTAAAACATGGATAAGTTTTCTAGTCGATTTACACTATTATGTTAGCTAGCATTTGGGCAGATCATCAACATTTTTTTAAGAGAGTTGCGAATACAAACCTTTGAATTCTAGCGATCCAACCCACGCAAGAGATTAAATTATTTAAACTGATGAAACCTGCAATAAAATTACTTCTCATAACAACATCGGACTTTAGGCATTCTAACTTCCTAATCAATATTAGAAATGGGAAAGTGAGTTTGTTTGTTACGATTTCACGCCGTAACTACGGTACCGATCATAAAAAAATTTGGCACACGAACTCTG
Source organism: Elegia similella (assembly GCA_947532085.1). Taxonomy (NCBI): domain Eukaryota; kingdom Metazoa; phylum Arthropoda; class Insecta; order Lepidoptera; family Pyralidae; genus Elegia; species Elegia similella. The sequence goes on from OX383936.1 coordinate 1,657,707, forward strand.
CTATACGGAAAAGGACAAAGGCTCCATTTCATCTTCAGAAAAGTTTTTCCCAAGTTATCGACTTTGACACAAACAGATCCGCGGGCGAAAGCTAATTATTTGATAATGATAATATTGTTTGCGGCTTCGCTGGTCTTATTTTAAACAAAAGTTTAGTTTTACTAAGACAACCTAAAGATAAGAAATATATCCATTTGATATTTTACAAGGGTTGAAAGAAGTAAAATATTATTGTACTAGCTGTTGCCCGCGGCTCCGCCCGCGTTAATGTCGTTCCCTTGGAAACAGTAGAAATGATAAAAATTCCATACAAACCCCTCCCCCTCTGCTTTTTCCCCTTAAGGGGGAATTTAATACATTTCACCTGCATAGATCTTTAGCCCTTAAGGAGGGGATTTTGCCCATTTCAACTACACATATATTTTTTTTATTGTAATGGAGAACTTCTTATTGTCATATTTCTAAGTGAATAAAACGACTCAAACTTTACCCTACCTATGTTACCCCTTCAAGGGGAAATTTCGTCCATTTTAACTACACAGATCTTTTCAATTGTAATGTAAACATATATACTTATTTTTATACTTCTATGTCCAGAAATGAGAAAAAAACCATACAACCCCCCCTTTATCCAGTAAGGGGGGATTTTTTTTTTAATTGTAATCTAGAACGTATATACTTATTTATATATTTCTAAGTCTAGAAATGAAAAAAAAAACCATACTAACTTTACTCCCCTATTTTATCCCTTCAGGCGAAAATTTCGTTGGTTTTACCTACATACATCTTTTTAATTGTAATCCAGAACATCCAGAAATGAGAAAAATGCCATACAACCGCCCCCTTTATCCCTTAAGGGGGGATTTTATACATTTTACCTACACAGATCTTTTTAATTGTAATCGAGAACTTACGTCCCTATTTTTATAATTGGTAAGTCTAGAATTGGAAAAATTCCATACAAACTTTACCCCCTATTTACCCCTTTAAGGGAGAATGTTGTCTGGTTCACCTAAAGAGATATTTTTTAATTTTAATTGAGAACTTGTGTACTTTCAAACTTCTAAGTCCAAAAATGAGAAAATTCCATTAAACTTAATCCCCTTTAATTTTCTAAAAATCCTTTCTTAGTGCTCATTAACATCATAAAAAGAATCCCTGTGCTAAATTTCAAGTTCCTAACCCTTATAGCTTAGGCCCTGCGTTGATATGTCAGTCAGTCAGTCAGCTTCTCCTTTTTTTAGTATGGATTACTATGGATAGCATGGATAGGTATAATGAATCGTATAATGATGATGAATTGACTTTGGATTTTAATTTTCTCATGTCACTTATTATTTTATTTTATTTTTGCTATATGTTTGCAGGCAAACTCATGCCTTGAGTTCATTCAAATGACGATAACTTTTTTTGTAATGAACCGATTTTGATAAAACAAAGTTTAAATGTTTTGCTGAGTTAAAACAAAGCAATTGGTGAAAGTTTGAAGTAAATCGGTTCAGTATTTTCGGAGATAATCGTGATCATACATACAGACAGACAGACAGACAGACAGACAGACAGACAGACAGACAGACAAGAAATTCCAAAAAAATTTTTTGCTTTCTATTATTCTTTTTAAGTGTCCCTCTATCCATTTCAGTCAAAAATTCTAAATGTACAGACAAAATATTTTTACTGTTTTATTATATGTAATAGATATGTGAAGGAGTAAAATAAATAAGACTTGCTTTTAGTAATACCAATTTAATATCATGACAACTTGAAGGCATGACCACCTGTCATCTGTCGATATGACCATCGACAACATAAACATACTTAACAAATATTATATAACTAGCTGTTGCCCGCGACTTCGTCCGCTGCAATTTCTGTTATTATGATTAAATTATTCATCTAAACAGGTATAATTTTTTCCCGTTTTTAAAACATTTTTTATTGATGCTTCGCTCCTACAGCGTGATGTATTATAGCCTAAAGCCTTCCTCAATAAATGGACTATCCAACACAAAAAGAATTTTCCAATTTGAACCAGTAGTTCCTGAGATTAGCGCGTTCAAACAAACAAACAAACTCTTCAGCTTTATAATATTAGTATAGATATATGTGTACATTTTATGGTCTACATAATGCTTTCAACACAGGAAATGACGTCACGTCCTCCCTGGCTCATTTGATCGCGGTTTCCGGGCAGAGTGGTGGGCGGGGACATTTTTTCGTCGGAGTGACGTGTAGCACCGTCACGTAGAGGAATACGGGTGCCTGATGCTAAATATGAATTTTTATTGGGGTATATCCAGCCATGTTTACCTCCAGTGAATAACGGTACTGTAAAAAACTTCTTATCTTGACACGTTAGCTGCCAGAATTTTTATAACAATGCATATTTCACTTGTGAGACCTCGACCTGTCCCGGCGCTCTAGTCGAGTTCCCACATATAAGGAAGTAGAGAACAGAAGACTCGACACAACAGTAGATTAAATTTATTTGTCACAGCTTTAGTTCTATAAATATAATAATGTATTACAGATCAGAGACCGTAGGAACCAAGTAAACAGTCCGAGAGATGATGGTAGAATGAGCGATGACCGGGAAAGAAAATGATCTAAAAATGGAATGGAATGAAATTTTAAATATAATGAGGTATTAAAAGTCTCAGTTAAACGTGGACAGGATGAGAAAGAAATGAGGTAGGAAGAGATGCAGCACGCAGGTGGCATGCAGCAACGTTACACACTGTCTACTACGAGTATAGTCGAATTTGATGTCTTAATCTAAATACTGAATAAATAGAATTGGATGTTTATCTATTTATGTATCTGTAGTAAAATATAGTATCGTTGAGTAAGTATCCCACGATGCGTGTGAGACTCTACCTGTGTGATTTGTCCATATATAGTTATTCATTTATTTTGAATAGGTACTTACTTCTCCCAAGCTGGTCTGGGACAAAACAAAAAACGTAAGTATACCAGCTGTTTCTTTTCCCACGCAGATCGTAGAAGCCGGCGGAGAAAATGGGCAAAAATATAAGGAATCATGTCAATAGGCGATGCGGTTAAGAACCCATCACTATTTCGATTCCGTTACCATCTATACGTCTACTAACACGCTAAACGTGGTCTTTGGGACTTTGCAGGCTTTGGGCTCTGTTAATATGTAGGTATGTATGTATATTTGAGCATAGATAGATAGATAGATAAAAAAAATATTGCCACTATAACACACATACAAGGTTTCAAACTAACTTAAAGTTTTAACATAAAAATAAAATTAAACTAGAATAAAATACTCCAGGAATTTATGTGTCCTACAGTGTTTCAGAAGGCTGTAGTTCAGCGTGCGACATTGCTCAGGGAGCAAAAGGCTGATTTTCAGCTACCACCAGTTTGGGTGCGTATGCGCCGTCGAAGTTAGACTGCATCAATTATAAACACAAAAAAAAGTTAATGAAAATAATAAGTAAAAAAGTAAATATAACAATCCTTACTAATATTATAAATGAGTTTGTTTATTTGTTTGTTTGTTACGCTTTCACGCCGTAACAACTGAACCGATCATCATGAAATTTTGCATACAAGTTCTCTGGAGTACGGAGAAGGACATAGGCTACCTTTTATCCCGGGAAAAAGTACTATTCCCGAGGGATCGACATTGACGCGGGCGGAGCCGCGGGCGAAAGCTAGTAAATTATAAAGCCAAAAGTTTCCCGTGCTTATAGTATACTTATTACTTAAATATACAATGGTAATTATGAGAGTATTCGTATACATGTGCAGAAGTTAAGGAAAACTAGTCACCGATAGTGCATAGTGTGTATTTAAAGTAAACCCAATTTACTAACGAAGTTCATGTACCAGATGTCTCACGCATTCATCAGCCTTGCTGGCGAACTTACCGGCAAATTAGTTTACGCACAGACTCCTGCGATAATCTGCGAGGCTAATGCTTTAGTAAGGAGCGGGAGCGAGAACCCATAGTGCCCCCATATCAAGTAAAAAATTCAAAGTACATTGCAAAATGAGCAATGATGTTTTTAAACATCATTGCTCATTTTGTGGCTTCATTAAAACGAAACTACAATCAGGTACAGGTTGCCATGACAATTCTTCTTCTTTTCGAGTCAAAATGGTTATATTGCCTTCTTTTATACCGTTTTTGACCAGTAGGTGGCCACGGCGACGCCTTTGTCATTTGCCCTATTAAGGTCTTCGAGTGTGCAGGTGGAGTGACAGTTGCCACGACAATACAAACAAAACAAAACCCTACCCTTAGAATTGTGTAAAGTATAAGTAAATTGAAAGGTATTTCGTTGGATTCGGTTGCATCCTGAGCTGTGGTGCGTCGGTGCCCGTGATCTTCTATTATGACAGCATATACATATAATAAAAGAGTATTAAAAATGTGTCTGTACATTGAATATATTTACAAAAAAAATATATAGGGCGATGGAGACATACAAATAGAGTAAGAATTCAAAAAAAATGTCTGTTTGTTTGTCTGTTTATACACGCTAATCTCCGGAAATACTGGTTGGATTCGAATATTTTTTATTTTATTTCATAGCTATCAAGCCTGAGCAACGTATAGGGTATAATTTATTTCGAAAACTGGAACACCTGATGCAGACCTATAATGGTCCAACTATAAGAAATATAAAAATGACGCCTTATCAAAAGTTGTTTAGCCTGATGAGAATTTTCTGCGGAGTCATAAAGTCCACGCGAATGAAGTGGCGGGTATCAGCTAGTGTTATATAAATTACTTCCGCGTCCGTTTGTCACAATAAACATAGGCTAACCTTTCGGTGACGCGCTTAATATGGTGTGGCACGATGGCGGTCAGATTAGCATCGGCCTATATCTGACAGGCTTTGGGCGTCTCATCGCTAGCCGGTATTAAAACATTTTTATTGACGATTTCTCTGCCCGCTTGTGACAAAAAACACAGATGTTTACTTCATGGTACCAATGTTCCATATACAGGGCGTCTCCTTACCATGCCAATCTGCGACAAGAGGGTTTCCGGGTTCGATCCCCGGTCAGCCGGCATATTTGCTAACTCAGTGACCAACGTTTTCATAGTCACTCAAAATACATTGAGAGTTTCGTATCATTGACTATTTTTATTTAAGATATATATAAAAAAAGATATATATAAAACGTAATGTATTTTGAAATTACTATCAAAACGTTGTACACTAAGTTAGCAAATAGGCCGGCTTGTCATGATGGAAAACGATCGTTTGCAGATCATCCTGGGTCTTGATGGTCATTTATATAAGTATCTATTATAAAATATAGTATCGTTGAGTTAGTATCCTACGACACAAGTTCACAACTTACTGTGGGGCTAGCTCAATTTGTGTGATATGTCCCTATATATTTATATTTATTTTTTACGATCGGAGTGAAGTTATATTTGAGGCTTTGAGCCCGATGAATGATTTAATCGCAGCTGATTTAATCTTTTGAATTGTTATGTGCAGATTTCCGCGCACGCTCGTGACTGTAAACTGGGGTTTTCTTTTCGGAGACGCAATGTATATGGTACAGCGATGAAGGTCGGATTAGTATCGACTCATGTCTTTGAGGCTTTCATCGCAGCCGATATTAAAACTTGTTTTTATTTCTGCGCCCCGAGCTGATCAACTGAGTTCATCGGAGGCTCCCGACCGGAAAATGTAGACTATATGTCGTACATTTTGATACAGGAGTCGAGCATTGATGTTGTAAGTGTTATTGCATTAAAATAACTCATACAAAAAAATGAAGTGCAAATTTTTAGAACATATTATATGCTTTAATATGATATGATTAAGAATAAATACATGCGATGAAATAGTTTCCGACGGTTTTTGCGCAATCGTAGCTAGGTCATAAAGAAATCTATGAAATTCACAGGTCGCACAAGAAAAATACCTGAGAAAAAAAGAAATAAATATTTCGCCCGCGCTGTGATTACAACCCCTGGTGCATCTGGCGTGTTTACCACTGCAAACGAAGGTCACAGTTGAAATACAAAGATCCTTTTTTTATTTGATTGGACGATTCATTACGCGACGTGATCGTATCATATGTATTACAAAAATGTCTGGTGCTTTAAAGTAGTCTGAACGAACTTAAGGCTATGACAAAAATAGCAAAGATATTGTGTAAGATAACCTCAAGAACTGCAGTTATCTAGCAGCTGCGGCTGGGAATCAGTGGAGCGGTAATGCACGATACTGCAACTGCCACTAACTGGAGTGCCTCTTTATTTGTTGCACAACTTTGCTAGTATTATAGCCCAGCGTGCAATGTAAAGATGATTATTCACAACTTTGAGGCCACGCAAAGTCTGACACTTCCAACTCTTCGGCTTTGAAAAAGACAGCAAGACATTGTTTACAAGAAATCCTACAAATAGTTGCAGTTTAGCGACTGCGGCTGGGAATCAGGGGAGCGGTAATGCGCGATATCTCGGGGTAATTGCGTAGAAACTGCAACGACATCTTACTGTAGTGCACGTTTTTTTGTTGCACGACTGTGCTGGTATATTAAAAAACGGGCGTGCAATGTGTCGATGACTAGTCACATCTTTGACGGCACGCACAGTCAGTTAAGACATGTCTTCAGCTTAGAAAGAGATAGCAAGACACTGTTTACAAGAAAACCTACAAATAGTTGCAGTTCAGCGACTGCGGCTGAGAATCAGTGGAGCGGTAATGCGCGATATCTCGGGGTAATTGTGTGGAAACTGCAAGTGCAACTAACTGCAGTGTCTCTTTATTTAATTTTGTTGTATGGCTGTGATGAAGAGTCAGTGGAAATTTAGATACACTTGACGTAATTTAGTGGCATACTTATTGTAATACTTTGATAAAGAATCTAAGAGTTACATGGCGCAAATGTATTTATGAGAGGCTGTTGCCCAAAAATTGGATACATTAGGTCAAGAAAAAAATAATGTTTCAGCGCGTCTTAAGGACATTTAAGCAGATATTTAGCACGGTAATGTAGCAATAATTCATCTGCCCACATTATTAAATTATCTATAGCGAAATGCATAAATTTTCCATTAAATTTGTGTCGTCACCACCATTAGCTCAGTCATGTTAATTCCCCTCTAGTGTGACGTGTGACGTGATAAATCGTCACCGGATCAGGGAGCACTCTGGGACGAGATTCGAAACCGTGACAGGTGAATTTTGATTGGCCGCGGCGATCACACTCCCCAATATTGGGATCGGATCACTTCTACAATGTCATCTCCCGACGTTTTTGTGTATATAACGTTGGGCGAGTTAAGTGTTATCTATGGTCAAGAACTGAAGAAGAAGTGGATGCAGCTGTGGGAAAGTGACCACAATGCCGCTAATTTTATAACTCCAGTTAATGCCCAACTGGAAGTTGATGAATAGATTACGAATACAGGTGGATGCGATGCAGAATCGATCGGGCCAAGAGGGGAATGATAGACAATTCACAAAACGTGTGCGCATGTGGTCACTCTTCCCAAACTATGGCGCATTTCCATACATGTACCGGGTACCCCAACACCTGCACACTGGACGATCTTCATGCAACATCCAATAAAGGCATTGAAGTAGCCCAATTATGGTCTAAAAATATAGGAAAATCTTAAATACCATCCATCCCATATATATAAATAATACATATATCATAAATACCATCGACACGAAAAGAAGAAAGAAGAAAAAGAACCAGTGCAGCCATTCTTGAGTGCGCTGAAGTGTGCTGATGAGGAACCTACTAATATTAGAGTCAAAGAACGAAGCACTGTTCAGAAGGATGCTTCTGCCGACACTCCCAGAGTGTCGGCAGAAGGAAAAACTCCGCGCGGTAGAAAGAGAGGGTCATACCACTTCCTCTCCTACGCCGCGCTGGCGGCCTCAGGTCACGTGTCCGTCTTACAAATTTTCGATCAGATCACGTGTCCTGACGCGAGTTTAACATTTCATACCCATCCCAAAAAGTGCCCAACGCCGCTAAAGAAGATTTCACTTGAAAAATTGCGAATTGCTGCCGATCAGGTACATGATGTCTACTTTACCAAAAAGACTACTGCCTCAAATGTCTCCTTTCCCATGGTGACTAATTTCTACATAATGTCTACTTTACCAAAATGCCCACTTTCCCAAATGACCACTTTTTCATAATGACTACTGCTTTTCCCAAAATTACCACTTTATCAAAATGACCACTTAGTGTAAAGTCATTACACATTACTCTTCGTGTACTCGTCTTACCCTGCGTGCCTTATTCATCTGCACACGTTATACAATTCCAATGATAACGTTGTGTCAGTGGAGGAGTTCTAGTTTCTGATACAAATATTAACTAGAACTTCTCCACTGACACAACAATGGCGAGCTCCGTGGCGCAGTGGTTAACACGCCAGCCTGCGACTTGAGGGCCCCGGGTTCGATTCCCGGTCAGGTCAAAATGGGAAATGATCTTTTTCAGATTGGCGTGTGTCTTGGATGTTTATATATATACATATGTATTTGTTATAAAATATAGTATCGTTGAGTTAGTATCCCATAACACAAGTCTCGAACTTACTTTGGGGCTAGCTCAATCTGTGTGATTTGTCCGTATATATGTATTTATTTATTATAATATAATCCACCCGAGTCGACAGGCTAACAAGAAGTCATGAACTCATGATACCTACCTTCAAAATCTTAAGGGGGTATTGTACCATCCTGAATCGCATCCTAAATCGGATCCGATGAGGGACGCCACTATACGTGCGATACGATTGGAGATATCTCGTATCGTGTCTCACGTATAGCGGCGTCCCTCTCATCGGATCTTAAATTCAGGATGGTTTAATAGGCACCTTAGTCCTAAATAGTTTTATAGCCGAAGGAGATTTGTTCAGATTTCTCCTCTCTTAAAACCACCGTATTCTAAACTTCATCGAAATAAGTTCGTTTCCTAGACACGCGTAATACAAGTGTCAAAATTCATAAGTGGCCACTATGTAAACGAGCATCTTACTACTCTCCTAGATAAATTTTCGTGAGAAACTTTCACGTGTAACTTCGTTGCCAACTCCGAATTTCTGAATGTAGACCGACTTCTATTAGTTTACCTCCTTCGATGTTTGCTTTTACAAGTTATATCAAAAGTTCCGACCAATAGTTGTCAAGTTTTCGCATCGTCGCACGTTCTCACGGCGAATTCTAAAAGCGAGCTGCTTAGTTTCTATACAGGTATTTTAGATGAAAAGGGATTCTTCATCGAAGTTAGAAAGCCTTTGAAAATGTTTAAAAGCTTTAAAATTATCGGAGTGGTAGAATTACAGCATGAAACCGCGCAGGGTGTTGCAAATTAACACATCCTGAATTGATATAGATAAGAATCTCTATAAAATATAATTGCCTAGTATTTTACAAATTAATAAAAATATCTATTTTAATTATTGCCTGTAGTTTTCTATGTGTGGAGCCGTGTTTCTTAATTTGAATAGTGGAAAATGAATAACTGTGCGAAATGGATCACCATTTTGCATACATCACCATCCTCGTATTATGAGACTGTTTTTCCTTCGCAAAACATGTCCATACTACCATACTATCCTAATCTATTTCATTTTAGCTTTTCCGTTATTGAAGCTACTGCCGTCCTTCTTCTCACATACTCGTTTTTCTCCCTATCATTTGTAGTTACTAACTCCACTCAACCACTTCAACATTCACAGATCCGCTGGACGTTAATAACGTAAGTAGCCTTTCGTCCGTCACCTATGGTCTAACTCTCCAAACCATACAGAATTATAAATTTTCTATTTGAGTTTATGGGGCATGCATGCAACCTGTCGCCATTTTACCCAACCGCCGTTAATGTGACTTTTTACATCCCCGTCTATGTTGTGTTCGGAAACATACACGAAATTAAGAATACTTAATAAAGGTACCTATCGAAGTTTTTACTTATTCTTCTACATCTTATCCCACTTATTTATGTAAGATCGACACAGCTAGTTAGCATCTGCTATTTCCTCTCTCAGAGGCAATTATAATAAGTTCTTATTACATTAATGTTATTTTGATCTCACTTATCTATCTGGTAGCATATAAATATCGAGTGTATATTTCTTAGTAGCACAGTCAGTCACGTCTCGGGATGTGTTTTATATTTACCCCGTTGGCCGTGACAGTTGTGTTAACTTTTTGCTATATATAGTTAGTTCGTTGCGGACAGGTAAGTTTTTGTGTTTGACGGAGACACTAAGTAGTTTGTATGTTTCTTGCTAAATTGGGTAAGCATGGCGCCGAAGGCTTTTTTTATCAGGAATCAGTTCCTCCTTACTAGAAGGAATTCCACCATTCACTAGAAGGAACGATTTAGGGTCGTACTTATAACTAATACTATAGGATCAATCTAGAAAAAAATTGTTTCTATCCTGGATACTATCCAAGATCATATCTTAGATAGGTCCGGCCGGTTTTCTTATTTCATTTCATGCGGCTAGCAACCTATCACTATTTTGATTTCGTTTTCCACCTTATGCCCACCAACATGCTAAACGTAGCTTATAGGTTAAAGACCTGGGCTCTATATACCCCGCAAGAAAAAAGACGAGTTATGTATGTATATCTTAGATCCTGTCCTTGAATCCTAAGATTTTCCGGATTTCACTGAAATCTTCTGTCGTTAAAATAATGGTAAGTCGGATTCTGTCTAGAGATAATTATACATATATCATTTTCTGTCAGTCCTAACAACTTTTCACTTCAATATTTATCACATGTGCCAACAATTCGCTTGAAATATTACTGCAAAGAGCAAAGTTTTCTACATCGGAGCACAACAGGCACCCCGGGACTTGAATCGCGATACAGAGACGGTTCGTCCATTCGTTCATATGTCAAAAAAGGAGGGTACAGAATTGACACGTCATACAATGGCTACATAAACATCGCTCATAGATGCGGGTCCTATTCACTCAGACACACCACGCTATATTGAATAGTTGTTTTGTGTGAAGAAATAACACATCATGAGCCAAAGGAAACTGAACACAGCTTAAACGAGTAAAACGTCGCAGTATCCTCAGTTCATTTAGTAAGCACTAGTTTTCGCCCGCCGTTCCGCCCGCGTCAATGTCGATCCCTCGGGAATAGTACCTTTTTTCTAGGATAAAAGGTAGCCTATGTCCTTCTCCGTACTCGAGAACTTGTATGCAAAATTTCATGATGATCGGTTAAGTAATTACGGCGAGAAAGCTTAACAAACAAAAAACAAAGTCACTTTCGCATTTATAATAATTTAATAGTAAGAAGTCACTTTGTAACGGAAACGACTGCCGTACCAATAGACCGTTAGGAGGGTGGCAGTTGCTTTTCTAACTGCTACAAGCAGTATCATTGGGACCTGGAGATCGCTTTTTCAGCCGTACGGTGCTGGAACCACTGGAAAGGTCTGGGCAATTTCGTTACCAGTCGTAAGCTATAAAGACAGACAGTATAAGAAGTCGGTTAAAAAAAGCCTTTGCGAGGTAGACAGAGCCCAGGTCTTTAAATAAAAGACCTACTCGTAAAAGCCTCGGTTAGCATGTTGGTGAGCGTTAGGTTGAAAATGGAATCAAAATAGTGATGGGTTGCTAGCTGCATCGTATTACCTCGGCTGTTACGATCTGCGCGGGAAGAGAAGCAGTTGGTACATTCTATGTTTTTTTCTTTTCTCCCAGACCAGCATGGATATGGTGATATTCTGTTGGTAATATAATGCCTGAATCAGAGCAAAGTTACGAGACATGTATCAGTATCCATATCCAGCATGTACTTCTACACTCTACATATATCAGCTGTAGTTCTGTGTTCTTTTTGTTCTAAACATATGTGCCGAAGGGTGCATATGTTTGTACATGATTTCATTTGAGAGCGCCCTCTAGCCCTATCGCACCCGAGCGTCGAAAACCACGCCTTATCTGTTCTAATCAAGTTGGGGTAAATAAGATAGGTGCTTCACATGTTAACATTTTATAAAACATTTTTATAATATTAATTTGGTAACATTGAAAGCTTTTTAATTAATTTCTACGACAGACAAGTGTCCAAAGGGCATGTTGGTATTAGGTTAGAAATAATAAGATACATGTTCTCAGTAGAGACAATTGAATATAATCTTTGCTTGATGTTTATATCTCACGTTAGTTTCATAGACAACATTAATAGATATTAATAGACAACATACATCAAATAGACATAGACTTAATGAAATAGACAACATACATTTCAAATGGAAAGAATTTTAGTTTGAGTGTTCCTTAGTAAAGGATAGCTTTAAATTATGAGTGATTATAACAAATGCGAACTATCCTGGTAATTGGGAGTCGCACTTAGGCCCTGCTTTGTCGGAGCAGACAGCATTGATAAAAACTGTGTAACTGCGAGTCCTCGCTTTGCGGGCGCTTACGAGAACGACCGCGGTAATGAGATTTCTCGGTGTTTAGTTTCAAAAGTTATCCGCTGGTCATTACGTTTTCGCGCTTCGAGCGGACAGGATGAATATTATTTTTTACTATGGTTGTCTGTGAACGTCTGAAGATTCATAGATAAATATTTGCCTGAGCGTCTTAAAAATAACGATCTATAGACAATGGAAGGGTAGCTTAAATCTGGTAAAAATGGCGATGGTTAGTTGGAGTAAAATGTACATGTATACTCCTAGAAGGAGCCAGATTGCTTTTCTTTGGAGAAAATAATAAAAGCTGTAGTTTATGCATAGAAACATATTAAAATTATTACTTATTTCTTTTATACGCTTAGTTTAGAATATTCAGTAACATTAGACTTTGTTCGTAATATTTCTTCAAGTGTTCTTGTATACTCGATCTTTAGTAGTAAGTAAACCGCAACGGTCGGCCAGGATCCAAACGGACGCGTCTTGCGGACAGAGTCTGAATAATGGATCCCAGACGAGGCTCTTTTGGTAACCGCGAGAATTATAAAGTGACTCTGAGGGATTACTAAAGTTAAGTTTATGTAGCCATTGTATGACGTGTCAATTCGGTACCCTCCTTTTTTTTTTTAAAAAGATAACCTATTTCTTCTATTTTTATGACTTACAAGTATATTTTTTTACTAAAGAGGTTTAGTTTTATATTAATTATATATATTAATTAGATCTAAAACTTACCTAGAAACATTATTTTTCTTAATTTCATATATTTTTTGCGTCTCGTAAGGTGACACTGACAATGTATAATCAACAATGTAAACTAGTGGCAAAGGCTAAGCAAGACTATACTGGTATACAATGACAGATGCCTCTAGGCAGCTTGAAAGATCTAAAAACACTATTGGCCACTTACACGAAATGTAAAACAGGTGGGTACATGTACACCACGCCTGGCAAATGTGATCGTTCTGAAAGACTATTCGCCCCAATCGTACATTATCTCATTTAGTCGCATTCTTTTTTTTTACTTAATGTTGAAGTAGGCATTTGTCTCCCATCTCACCTGATGGGAAGTGACGATGAAGACGAGGATGTTAAAATTTTTCTTCGTATACTCGAAATTGCAGTTCGCGGTCATCTTAAAAGGTCGAAGTGACTCGAAGCTCCATGAACTTCACATCCACTACCACCAGCTACCTCTGTAACTCAGTAGTACCGCATGTGCGTGCGCTCCCGGGTTCTATCTCCGGTCATGTCAAGATGGAAAACGATATTTTTCGGATTGGCCTCTTGAAAATATAGAATCTTTGAGTTTAGTATTCAATGACACAGGATCACAACTTATTTATTTATCGGTAAAGCAATTTTTTTTTTATGATATAGGATGGTAAATGAGCAAGCGAGTCACCTGATGGTAAGCGATCAACGCTAGCCATGGACAACTACAACACCAAAGTGTAACAGGAGCGTTGCCGGCCTTTGAAAGAGTGGGGGAAGGACATGGGGGGAGAAAATGGGAGAAGGCCGGGCTTGGCTCTCTCACTCACCAAACGAAGCATAGAAGCGGTAAAGCTTCTACTCAAACGTCGACTTTCTGTGAGTGTGGTACTTCCCCGGACGAGACGGCCCATTCATGCTAATAACAAAAATTACTTTTGTCGGTAGCGTGGCTCTACCACAACTAAACGTATAAACTACGGCACCGTGCCGTGAAACTCGTAGTTTGTACTAAACACGTCGAGTAGCAAATAATTTAGTAACTAACCATATCGTGTCGGAATACCATAAATTTTGATCTATGTCCAGACACGTTTAGTTACTAAATTATTTGCTCGATTTAATTCGTGATTTATTTTCATGGTTCTGTACCATAGACCTAATCCTTACGCATATGTTCACCTACCTAGAAACTGCGTTAGTTCTTTCTACTTGTTTCTCATATTTTGTTACATTTCTAAGCCGACGGTATAATTTGACGGGGCATACGTGACTGTAATTGCGTCACAATGTCTATATAAAAATGTACGAATCGCGATTAATGTGCCAGATGGGAGGATGGGACGTGGCTCCGTGCGTATCATAACCTCAGTAGGTATATATAAAATTGAAAATTGTTAGAATGTCGGTGCATGAATTCAATCAACCAATCACAAGACTCGAAATCTGATTTTTAGGTTTGTGATTGGTCAATTCATGCACCGCTAAGCTCCACTCCGCGTCAGTGAAGACGCACCCTGAAAGGCCCACCTGCGAAATAGACCACTAGCTTGTTCTCGCGACTTTCCACGTATGGAGTCTACATGTATATGTTAAAATTATATTGTCTTGACTTCAAAAATGGGCTAATATGATAATGGTCGGCAACGCGCAAGTGGCACTCCTGATGTTGCAGGCGTCCATAGGCTACGGTAACCGCTTTCCATCAGGTGGCCCGTATGCATATTTGCCTACTTAGTTGTTTTATCCATTCTACTATATAAATAAAATTTCGGTTAGTTGCACCATTTGTAACTCAAGAACGGCTGGACAAATTTCGATGAAATTTGGCATGGGTGTAGCTGATACCCTAGATTAACACATAGGCTACCCGACTACCCAAAAAAGAGGCGGTACGGTATTCGCCGGATCAACTAGTAATAACTATGTCATTAATAACAACGGACAGAAAGATCTGGAGGCAAACCTCGAACCAGGTGAGTAGACGATTTAACAGGTTTTCACAAGAGATGGAGAAATTTAACAGAAGATCTAGTTGGAAACAAAGAAAGGAGAGTATTTTATGCAGCAGCGAGACCTTAAGAGCTGATACAAAGAATAGTAATTTTTACTTTTAGCGAAAGGTAAAGCGGTACGCCTCTGGGAGACCTCAATTTTCAATTGTTCCTAACACATTCCGGCCGGCTGCTAGCCGTAACCTTTCAATAACGCCGACCCACGGAACCCTTACGATGCAAATAAGAGGGCCCAGAATCGTAGGGCCTATAGTTCACCGGGCGCCCGAGCCCGTCGGGCTCAGGCCCATAAACACGCGCCTCTCCGGCCCTGAACTTGCCATAAACTTCGAAATAGCGAACTTCACCTTGAGATCTGAAGTTTCCATTAAAAGTAAATTATTGTTACGCGTTATTGTCTGTGGCTTTCATGAATACTTGTAATTTAATGGTCTCGGAAAAAGAAATACGTGAAGATCGTCGGAACTTTTCTTTTTACTGAAAAAAATAATACGGCAAGACATACAAGCCTTTGATACTCATGATAAGATTTGTTGTGTATAAATTTTAATTTTGATATCAAAACCTTTTAACAAAAATATTGTTAAGTGAAAAATCTGATTTGAAATAAATTATTCCGCCTCTCTTCTTTAGGGGTAGGTAAAGATTAGGGACCTCCACTTGATACGATCCTTACAGTTTTCATTTATTTATTTCAGAACAATACAAAATTGTGCTGAAATTATACTAAAAATAACATTTCATACATTTATACTAGGTAATAACATTAGTTAATTTATAAAAATCTGAGAAATTAAAAAAAAAATAACAGTACATACAAGCCTATTTCGGTTCATATACATCCATCTTTATTTTTAAATTTGAAATATTTAAATTGTCCCAACATATGTATGTGGAAGTTTCTATGTTTACATGACTGGATATTTGTAACAATATCACGCAAAAACATCGCAACAGATTTGGAGGAAACAACAAATAAATGCTTCATTAAATAAACACAGAACATTTTTGCTTTTTATTAGCTTCACCTGTATCTTTGTTTGTTTGTTTGTAACCGACTTCTTTGAGCTCGATTTTGACCCACTTTAAACGGTCAGATTTAATTTAAATTCTGTAGACTTATTAAGGACCGATGAAAATACTAATTTAATTTGATAAAAGCGTGATTTTGTAGATTCTAAGGCGCGGTGCATCACAAGAATACCGTAAAACGTCTATTTTTTCGTCGCGCAGTTAGCCTTATTTTCCATGGAATACTAGCATGAAAAAAATATGAAGTACAGTTCAAAGATCAAAATAAATGGATACATCAAAATATTTTCTAAAAAGTAATTAAAATCTAGCAAAATAAAATACTTAGCAAAAATGCTATACCCAGAAAAAGTTTCGTCGCGAATTACTTAATATTTTCAGCGACAACTACCAACTTTTGTACGACTATAAAAAGTATAACTAAATGAGCCAGATGGATACCTAAAAAAAATACAATATTTGGCTATAATTATTGAATCATTAAATTAAAAGTGAAAATTAACACGGAAATGGCCGACACGGGTTTGAAATGAGACTAGGGACAGGCCAACCGGTATCGCCACTTTCAGCCGCTACAAAGGGTTAAGGGATACAGCGCCTTAAACTAAATTTATTTAACACAATGCCACAGAATTAATATAAGTACTAACGACAATGCGATCCTTTGGTTCATATTGAGTGTAACTAAAAAGCAATAACTAATACTCACAAAGAAGTATGCACCAAGAAATAAGTAGTTTATTCCCGGCAGCACTACATAAAAAACGCATATTTCTCTCACGAAGTAACAAACAAAACAACTTGAACGGGAGATTTAAGCTCTCAGGAGTCTGCAAAGAGGAAATGCGCACATTTCCATTGGAAAATATTGGCGATTACGTCACCTGCGGGATACGGCGACGCTTCCTGCAGCCACCAAAAGAAAAACTTGATGGTTTGGAGTAGAAAAATACTGGAACTTGTACTTTCGATCGATTTATTTAGGACTTATCATTTACTAGCTTTTGCCCGCGGCTTCGCTCGCGTTAAGAAGTATAAAGTTTCATACAAACTTTCATCCCCTATTTTATCCCCTTGAGGGTAGAATTGATCAAAATCCTTTCTTAGCGGATGCCTATGTCATAACATGCCAAATTTCAGCCCGCTCCGTCCAGTGGCTGTGCGTTGACAGATCACTATGTCAGTCAGTCAGTCAGTCACCTTCGAGTTATATATATTTCGATTACGATTTAAAAATACTTTACTTTTTTGGCGGGTAGGTGTGAATCTGTCAACACCTAAAAATACACTGCTCCGTTTTTAATATATATTTTAATTATTAAAAGTACATATTTCATGCAATACTAGTAGTTTATAAGTCAAGTACCTGCCTTAGTATCATATCCTTTCATACACTCACTTTCAACATGGAGAAACTACAACAGTCACTAGATGAGTTGGCAAAAACCTTCAAAGGCCAGATGCAGGAGTTCCAGGAAGACTTAAGCAAGGCTAGCAACCCAGAAAATGTTGGTGCATTATGTGTGGAGTTCAACGGCTTCAAAAAGTTTGTTATGGCTTCGCTCGGTGCTCTCCAAGAGCAAGTACTATTGCTTGGGCAGCAGCAGGACATTCAGGAGATGCGGAGCCGGCGCAAAATGTTGTTGTTCCATGGGGTTACAGAGACTAAGAAGGAGGATGTTGCTGCTGTAGTCACCAAACTCATTGTGGAAAGCTTACAAGTGTCCGACTTCACTCAAAAGGACATCACTCGCAGTCATCGTCTTGGTAAATCTTCTTCAGGTAAAGCTAGACCCATTCTTGTGAAGCTTAGCACACAATCTCTTAGAGATAAAGTCTGGTTCAGCAAGACAGAACTGAAGGGCAGTGGACTGACAATCTCAGAGTTTTTAACGAAGGGCCGGCACGACGCGTTTTTGGCTGCACGGGAGCATTTCGGTGTTACAAAGTGCTGGACA
Organism: Elegia similella; assembly: GCA_947532085.1. Lineage (NCBI taxonomy): Eukaryota > Metazoa > Arthropoda > Insecta > Lepidoptera > Pyralidae > Elegia > Elegia similella. Next base: position 1,675,846 of record OX383936.1, read on the forward strand.
CGAGATGGTTTCATCCACATTATTTCACCAGATGGATCTAAACACCGGATATCCACTTTGGCAGAGGTAAAAGCTTTAATTAAACCGCCCGAGGCTGCGACAGAACCGAAGTCACCGTCTAACGCTGCAGCTCCGGCACCGAAGTCGCCTAATGCTGTGACTGGCCTCTCAAAAGCGGTGTCGACATCCTCAGCGGTGGGTCAGGCAGCGGGCGCACGCCCCAAACGTGCTGCTTCGAAGAAGTAATTGCAAAATGCACCCGCTGAGGTGAGGATAATGTAGTCTTTTAGTTATTGGTTCAATTTGCAGACGCATTGATTTACGATTGCTATTTAGCTTACTTATCTTTGTAATTTGTCTATATTTATAGTTAAGATAGGTAGTCTACTTAATAATGTATTATATTGTTTCACTTCCACCGGCATCTAAAAAATAGTTTTGTTGACAAGACAAATGTCAACCAAATCTTCCTGACATTAGATTAACTTTTTAATTTGCTTTTTTTTTTTTTTTCTTATGCATTCACAATGATGATGCTTTATGGCCGCATTACATTTCCGTTAAGTTTTTTCTTTTGCTGAACTGTTTACATCTACTATATTTTGTTAATATCACAGCACTGTTTGTTTCTATACCTGTTACAAAGAAAAATGTTTCTCTCTCACAGGCTACTGGCGGGTAGACTATTATTAAGTAACTAATTTTAAATATTTATTTATATTATATTTTTATTTTTTTTGTTGCGTGCACGTTATGTCTGACGGACTTGACGATACTTTTCACTCAATTACTTCTTCTAATTCTAGCTATCAAAGTATATTGGCTTTGGATGAAATCCTTACTTCCGAATTTTTGAATGTTTCTAAAAATTTCAATGTTCTTCACATAAATGCTCAAAGTATTCCTGCTCATTTTGCTGACATGCTAGCGACATTTTCCGATAAAAATATTCATGCTATTTTAGTATCTGAAACTTGGCTTAAGCCTTGTCTTCCCTCTACTTCATACTCCTTACCGGGCTTTCAGTTAATACGTCACGATCGAACCGGCATGGGTGGTGGTGGTGTTGCCATATACTTAAGATCCCACATCGCCTACAGAACTATTTGTTGTTCCAAAAACTCTGACCCATTAAATGAACCTGAATATATGTTCCTGGAAGTTGTCTTGGCTCATACAAAAGTACTTTTGGGTGTTTTTTATAGTCGCTGTTCGTCCATTAATTACTTTGTAACCTTGGAAACCATCCTAGAGGAAATAATGCCGACGTATAGTCAGACAATTATTTTAGGCGATTTCAATACATGCCTCGTAAAAAATGACAGTCGAGCTCATAATCTAAGATCATTGGCAGACAGTTGTAATTTAAATATCCTACCATTGCAAGAAACACATTTTGTACCTAAATGTAGACCATCTCTCTTAGATTTAATATTTGTTTCATCACTTGAACAAGTTGCCAAATTTGGTCAACATCCCGCGGAGGCGTTTTCGCATCATCACCTCATCTTCCTTTCGTACAAAATCCGCCCTCCTAAGTTTAAATCCAAGATCCTAATGCAGCGTAATTTTGGTGCTATTAGTATTGAAAGTTTGCGCAATGATGCAAGTGGCTGTGACTGGGAATCCGTTATTAATGCCACCACAGTTGATTCACAGGTCGAAAATTTTAATAAAATCTTTTTGAATTTATATGATCGTCACGCTCCCTTGCGACCTGTGCGGCTAAAGCATTTTCCAGCACCGTGGCTGACTGATGAAATTAAGCTAATTCAGGGGAAAAAGAATAGGGCTAAAGTGAAGTACAATTCCGATCCAGACAGATATCGCGACCATTATGTAAAGGCTCGCAACTACTGCAATAAGGTGTGTAGGGAGGCTCAGCGTCGCCACATTTTTAAATCAGTTCAAAACGGAGATCCTGCAAAGGTCTGGAAATTTCTTAGATCACTTGGAGTTGGAAAGTCTACTGACAATAATCATACTGATGTTGACATAGATGGTCTCAATAAACACTTTTCTTCATCTATCTCCCTTGATGCTAATATTAAACAAAACACCCTTAAATCGCTTCATTCACATCCGACTCCAGTTACGCCTTCTTTTGTTTTTTCTCCAATTGCCGATTGTGATGTTGAAAGAATAGTACGCTCCATAACTTCGAGTGCTGTTGGTAGTGATAGCGTTAGTCGTAATATGATCATTCCTATCCTCGATATTCTTCTTCCAATCCTGACTCTCATACTAAATAATTCCTTATTATCCTGCACTTTTCCTGAAGCGTGGAAAAACGCACACCTCACCCCTCTTCCTAAAAAGAATAATCCTAGTGCTTTTTCTGATTTTCGCCCTATTTCCATACTTCCTTTTCTATCCAAAGTCCTTGAGCGAGTAGTACAAGAACAACTAAATCATTTCCTTAATGTCAATAATCTGCTCAATCCTCTCCAATCCGGATTCCGTCCTGGTCATAGTACGACTACTGCTTTAATTAAAGTCACGGATGACATTCGCCAAGGTATGGACAGCAAAAAATTAACGGTGTTGACCCTCCTTGACTTCAGCAACGCATTTAATACGGTGGATTACGACATACTGTTAGGTGTCTTACGTTCTCTTAACATATCTCCAACGGCAATTGATTGGTTTCGTTCTTACCTGTATGGGCGCCGACAGCGTGTGCGTATTGAGGAAAAATTTTCTTCCTGGTGTGATACCACTGCCGGCGTACCGCAGGGTGGCGTATTATCTCCTCTTTTGTTTTCACTATTTATAAATGCCATCACATTACAACTTCAGTCTTCCTACCATCTGTTTGCAGACGACTTGCAAATATATTCACAAGCCAGTTTGGATGATTTACCAGCTGCAATTGCTCAAACTAATCAGGATCTGGAATGCATATCTGTCTGGAGCAAGTCACATGGCCTTCTTGTAAATCCGGCCAAATCCAAGGCAATAATTATTGGTAACCCCAGGTTTACCTGTAAAATTGACATGGCGCTATTACCACCAATCGTGTTCAATAGGGTTGTTATAAATTACAGCGGCAAGGTTAAAAATCTAGGGGTTTGGATGGATAGTAAGCTGTCTTGGATACCACAAATTGCAGAGGTCAGTAGAAAGTTATTTGGTGTTTTTAGCTCATTTAAAAGGCTTAGTAAATTCCTGCCAATAGACACCAAAATTATGCTTGCAAATTCCCTTCTTCTCCCTATCCTTGACTACGCTGATACATGTTACCTTAATCTCACGCAGCAGCAGCTTAATAAACTTGAGCGTCTTCAAAATCTTTCCATCAGGTTCATATATGGTCTCCGCAAGTATGATCATGTCTCCCAGTTTCGCTCTGAACTCAAGTGGCTGCCTATCCGACTTCGCAGAGATTGGCATATCCTCTCACTTCTATTCACAATTCTATTTAATCCTACTTCCCCGAGGTATCTAAGAGAACGGTTTGTATTTTATAGCGACATGCCCCAAAGTAGTGGTTTACGTAGTGCTGAAAATTTGCGATTGAGGATCCCGTCACACTCCACAGAATTTTATGCTCAGTCGTTTACTGTCAAGGCCGTTCAACTTTGGAATTCACTACCACTATCTATCCGGCGCGCTCAAACGCTAGCCAGCTTTAAGTCTCAAGTAAAATCACATTTCCTTTCTTCTTTGTAATTTTTCTCCTTTCATATAACGTTCAGGTCTCGGTTTCGCACATTTCGTGTACAGTTATATTATATGTGTGTATGTATGTATTTATGTATATATTTTATTTATATATTTCTGTTTTTCATAAAATTGCTCCTCCACATCTTTGCACCTTGCCTGTTTGCTGATTTCTTTTTTCCAACTACCCTAAGGTTGCCTGGAAGAGATTGCTATTGCGATAAGGCCGCCTTTTGTATATCTTTTTATGCTTTTTTTTTTTTATGAATGTTCTTTATGTGTGCAATAAAGTATTAAATAATAATAATAATAATACTTTTATAATTTTTGTTTTATTGGATTCACAATGCTATTCCGATATACTCTTACCCTTCAAGCGCGAAAGGCAGACACAAACACAATTGTTTTTTTATTGTTATGTGGACCGATTGGCCCGCTTGGTGGTTGAGAGGTCAAATTAAGAACCAGCGATCTTGGTCTCTTTACGACGCTCTTTATGCTCTGCTATCTCGCTCCATATTTCATGCAAAAGCACTTATAAAAATATTGTATGGCTTTTTACATATTAGTTGATTTTTAAAGTCATTGTAAAATGATTTTAATCAAATACCTCACTTGTAAAAATGGGATAGTTGTGTCACGTAACGCAAGCCTTTGCGTATATGGGGAATGGGATATGGTGGAGATTTTCGACGCCGAGGTTTGAACATGCGGTAGCTCAATTGGCGGAGCTTAGGTCGTACATAGACCTAAGATCGCTGGTTCAAACCCTGCTCGCATGGAATTTTTACACCATATTTTATTTCTTAATAAAATAAGATTATATCAAAATAGCATTGTTAATACGAAATAAAAATATTCATACTACTTATAGGAATGTGTAGTGGCATGACAATGCGTGGACAAAGGTGTGTAACTCATCCCTACTCGGCAAATGTTAAGTGTGCACTTATTGCTACCTGGAGGCATCCTTTCACAGATTATAGTTTCCTTTTCATCATGACAATGAGGGCAACAAATAACAAACAATACTTCTCTCTCTCTCTCTCATCTGAGCGTGTTCCCGGTTGCTTCTCAGCTTTGGAGCCCCACTTCCGCCTTTCGGCTGTCCTATTATCACGTTTATTACATTATTTTTACACCTAACGTTTGGAAAACTTTGCAGTTTTCATAGTCGCAGGTAGACTAAGTTGACATTTGTCTTTTGTGTTATAAGAACGATCTAAATCTACAGCATACAATAAAAATCCTATCCTAACTAATATTATAAATGCGAAAGTGAGTTTGTTTGTTTGTTACGCTTTCACGTTGTAACTACTGAACAAATCATCATGAAATTTTGCATACACGTTATCTGGGGTACGGACAAGGACATACAACATTTTATCCCGGGAAAAAGTACTGTTCCCGAGGGATTGACATTGACGCGGGCGGAGCCGCGGGCGAAAGCCAGTAATGTAATAAACACGTATTAAGAGATAAGAGCCTAAGAGTATAAGAGAATCGCGAAAACATTAACTATTCTTTCTCTTTCGTACGTGGTAGCGGCCAACACTGGCCTTTTCTGAGCTGCCTAAAGGCTCATCAGTTTATCAAAGTGTAGTTATATACAAATGGCTTAATTAAGAAGTATCTCAAGAAGATTTATATCTTGTAACAAACACAACAGATTTAATATTTGTTTCATCCATCAAGTTCAGACTGACCCAAGTCGCAGGCTATCTGCAAGGCAGATGAAAAGCAAATCCGGGATAATTGGAAAAACAAGGAGCAGCGGTAACAAGCCGTCGCCAATTCCACCGCGCCCGCTGTAAAATCTATTACGAAATTGTCGTTTCTATTACTTTACACAATAACAACCAAATAATTTAACTGTTACCGTTGCTTCACAAATACATACATATTTATAATAATTATACATTATTTTAAACTAGCTATTGCCTGCGGCTCCGCCCGTGTTTATGTCGAATCCTTGGGAACAGTGGAATTTCCCGGAATAATACTAGTAATTTATTAATAATATATGAGTACTCATCAAAATTGTTTGTTTCAAGTAATAAGAAATATACATCTAAGTGAGATAAAAGTAATTCGTGTTTCTTCATCATCATCATCATCATATTTGCCCGTCTTACGCCTTAAGCCACTGCTGAGCAGGCCTCTCTTCGTTTACGCCATCCAAAATTGTTTGTGTTTCTTACAAAGACAGAATTCAGGAATTGAACAAGCCCCCAGCGAACGAACTCGTAATTCTTTTACTTCCGTCCGCTGCGCCGTCTTTCAGCAACAGGTAGATAAAGTATCACTTTGGGGCACAATTTTTATCATCATTACATCTCCGTCTTGCCATCTTTTGTGCGCTATGTTCGTTTACCTGTCATTTTCGTAATATTAATTCCAATGTCTCTTTTCGTTCATTTCTTGACATAAATATTTTGTTATTCGCTGTTCAATTCGGTATCTTTAATTTTTCCTAGTTATTGTATGTTGGCCAAGTCAATACATTTTAGAAATGTTGCTTGTTTTTTTGCTTAGACTTGACGCGTTACTAGAATTGTACTGAATTCTAGACAAACTAATCAGGGCTTGTCCAATATCTAAAAGAATTCTGATAATCTGCATGAGAGCTAAGAGGGGTCGTGGCGGAAAACATTCTTTGAAAAATATGTACGTAAGCTTATACGCATGTTACGTAACAAGCGCCAGCCAAATTTGGTGCTGTTCCCTGTAAACTTACTTATTACTTAGGCTTAGCCATCAAAGAAGTTGAGTGCTGACATGTCACCAATTTAATCGTCGTCATTGGAGACTTAGCGACTGATCGCATGTGTTGTGAATAAAAGGTAACAACAGACCAACTATGTCTTACGCGCCACTTAAAAGAAAATGGTGTATATGAATGCAAGTTAAGTAATACGGCATCAATAAGTTACATCAATGCATCACAAAGTTTAGTGGCATCTTAGTTACAATTTAGCAAGAGGTCGGGCGGTGTCGTCGTCATTAAAACATCGTCACAGGCGCTTTAACAGTGGTCGCGTGCATTGTGAACTCAGAGTTTTCCCGAAGCCAGAGCAGTGACGGCCTGATTGGTTTCATTAGATACTTATACGAGTAACGTGTGTTGTTATGGTGAGTGTAGAGCTATATAATTAATTACGTATTTGATATCGTTACCTTTCTTTAATTGAATAAACAGTCGTATGTGAGCTCCAAATGTGGTTTAACTCCGTCTCTAATGGCGATCCCTGGATACTGCGCTATGGTATATTCAAAACCGCTTCGTTTGTGACCGTAACCGAAAACAACGTAGTGTCAAATCATACCTGTGGCCAAATACTTTTTCATCATGCCGTGTGATTTTGAACCTCTGAACTATATTGAAATCTTGGAATCAGAACCCTAATGGAATAAACCATAATGAAAAAACTCTTAAGAAAAAATACCTAAAAATAAAAATAAAAAATAATTAGGCTTCCCATACAAAGTCGCGATCAGCTGGACAAATTTCAATGGAAATTTTTTTTTTGTTTTTTTTTTAGGATTTAAATATAGTTTAGTTTAGGATTTAAATATTTAAATATAGTTTAAATATAGGATTTAACTGACTAGCTCCGTGGCGCAGCGGTCAACACGCCTGCCTGCGACACGGAGTGACCGGGTTCGATCCCCGGCAAGGTCAAGATGGAAAATGATCTTTTTCAGATTGGCCTGGGTCTTGGATGTTTATCTATATATGTATTTGTTATAAAATATAGTATCGTTGAGTTAGTATCCCATAACACAAGTCTCGAACTTACTTTGGGGCTAGCTCAATCTGTGTGATTTGTCCGTATATATATATATTTTTTTTTATAGTTCAGAGGTTCAAAGTCACGCTGTGTATTTTCAATTTTAACGGAGTGTTTATATTTAGTAATTTTTTCACACCTCTCAAAAAAATATCTAAAAAGCGGTGTAATAGATCAGAATTGGAGCAGAATTAGGTCTTTACATGCGTCTCAAACATACTCATTTATTACGTCCCCGTTAAGATCTGTGCAAATAAATTGCAAAATTATCTAGCAAAGGAGGCCTCCGCGCACCGACCGTGAAATCCTCTTTGCCCATCTGCCAAATCAGCATTTTGGGTATGATTTATGCCGTTATGCCTTCGTTTTATATGTATATTATATCTATTTTCTCATGACCTTCGCACCGGCGCTGATCCTAAGGAAAAAATCGGAAAATGTTAGATAGCGCTATCACACTTTTTTATTATGATTTATTTTTATCTTATTGAATAGTGTCACGAAAGACAACAATGGTATGATGTTACTTAGGTACTTTATGCCTAATGCCCATTTGCCCTCTTTCGGTGCTGTATTCTTTATTGTTACCTTGTAGAAATAAGTATTGTTTTTGGGCTCCAAATTGATTATATTTCTTTCTTTAAATTTTTTATGATTATTGAAGTGCCTCATGCTAATCCATCAGTTTAAATATGTCCACAAACACTAGTTTATAATATGCTTTAAATTTTAAAATTAGGCAGCTTATCGTCATTTACCCACATTCTGAAAATTGCCTATTTTTATCTTTACCTATTTGCAAAAGTTGTGGATGCGTACTCATTTTATTCGAGTACGCAAACTATAAAGTTATCACAATAACTGTAACAGTAATGTCCGCGACGTCTTAATTCCAACTTTTGTATCGTTTAGTCGGTTTCGGTCGGGCCGTGGCGATCCGCACCGAGTCACGTGAGCCACGGATCCGTGCTTTAAACTCTCCAAATTAAATTAATGTTTCGTTTTCCTAAGGTCCGTGGTTCTGCGCCGACTTTACAACTGTTTATCAATTCAATCGTAATGTCTATTTTATTGAAACCTAAAGTAAAATGAACTGTGTCAAAACGTGGCGTTGTTAATTTAAATACGCCGACAAGGATTGCAAACTATGGAGTTATTACAAAAATTGTAGCAAAAATGCTGTCCCCGACATTTTAATTTCAACTTTTGTGTAAGTTTGTCACGCGACCGACGGAGCCGCGCTTTAAGTTTCAATTAAATTAAAAATTGCTCCCACGTTGCTCTCAATTACAACAAGGCTATTGTATTTTTCCAGCCTGTGCTTAATATGGCCCATTCCAATCGAAAAGACATCGGTTCTGTTTGTAACCCTGTCTTCATTACGATCTCTGGCCATCCGCGGATGGTACTGTATACATTTTCCCTCCAATAGAAGTTGACATAACAATGTGTGTCATTAACTAGATAGCCGTGCTCAAATATTTTTTTTTTTACTAAATTTTGGATTAGGCATTTGTCTCCCATCTCACCTGATGGTAAGTGACGATGAAGACGAGGATATTACATGCCTATCCAAGAGATACCCATTATATATTCTACTTTTGAATGTCCCGGGACTATACTTGTCTGGGAATATAGACGCAGGCAGTTCATTCCACACCTTAGCTACTCGAACCAAAAAGGAACTGTCAAAGCGTTTAGTTCGACTCTTTGGTATTCCAACGATAAAAGGAAAAATAAATATGAATAAAAATAAATATTCCCAGTCTTGCGGATACCAGACTAGGAATATTCACTCAAGCACTATAAATAAATAATAAATAAATAAATACGGACAAATCACACAGATTGAGCTAGCCCCAAAGTAAGTTCGAGACTTGTGTTATGGGATACTAACTCAACGATACTATATTTTATAACAAATACATATATAGACACTGTGCTCAGGTTTTCGATTCATTCAATATCTCCTTCACTCGTTAGTTTTGAGATAATGTCAAAGAAAAATATAAATCTACATTACAAATATTAACCCTAGCACGCTGCGATTACGTGTCGCTAGCGATTTCGACCATTCGTGTTCGAGTGAAATAAAGCATGTTCGAAGGAAAATGATACAATCTTCCTTGTCACTCGGAATTTTGAGCACGATGAATTATGAACGCGGATTATCGCTGTCAGAGTTATGGTAATTCATTGAAATCGTTCTCATTAGAAGCATAACTGAAATGTTATTTTGAGAAAGGCTTTTGTTTAGAAACATTTTAGAAACATAAGCATAGCGTTAGACATCTACCATAGCAAGGCCAAGGATCCAGGTGACAGGACCAGGACCCGGCTTACATGAAAACTGAGGATGCAGACTGCTTTCGACCGGTAATTATAGTTTTTTTTAAATTGATGAAATTGAGACTTTTTCGGCTGAAATAAAAAAAAAAGTAAGTAACATAGAAATGAAGCAATTCAAATTAATAATTTACTGGGATAAAGAATTGGAAAGCTGTAGCTTCCATTTTGTTTTTTCACTTTGCAGAAAACCTATAAAAGCTTGTGCAGTAAATGCTGATACAAGTATGTTTAGACTTTTTTCCTTTTTGTAGAAAAGCTTCGTGAAAAGCCCGTTAAGTACATTTAAATGAAGGAAAAATTGTCATCCGTAACGTCGATTGGCGGGTCGTTGCGAAAGAGCATCGATACCTAATCTATTTTATTTCTCTCAAAGGATCCAGTCTCCCCGGCTTCGGCCGCAAATAAAAACTCTTTCTGCCAAGAGCAATAAAATGTCAAGGTTTAAATCAGATATTTTATTTACATGCCGCTGAATTTGTTGCTCGGCGTTTCAAAGTGTCTCGTCGCTATTAAACTTCGAGGCCTAAAGCCTAAGTCACCTACATTAAAAGGGAAATACAGTTAATGTATGTTATATCTCTAATGTGTAAGAATTCCCGGTAGAAGGAAGTTTTGATATTTTCTGTGGCACGTTACTAGGAATAGCCAAGTTACTCCATATAGAACCAGCAAGGAGTTTCGGGCTAAAAAGTTTACCAATTTGTGATTCTTAATTGTATTTATTGAACAAAATATAAAAATCGTAAAAAAAAACATTTTAGTAAGTACTTTTTGCAGAATGCCCTAAAAGAGGAAAGCTAAAGATTATTTTATTTATTTATTATTCAATAACACATACATAAATATGATGTTAACAATTGTTCTACGAAACTATTTTATAGTTTGTCTGTAGAATCGAAAGATTGCACACTACAAGCTCGTAATTTTTTGTAGGTATTAGGCATATCAGGTTTAATTTTTGCTCCATTTCATGTTTATGGCGAAATGCCTGTATATACAATTATACATACCTATATATAGACAGAGATAATTTCTCAGTAATTTAGAGAGAAATATAAAATAAACCTAGGAAAAAATCCCGTACTGGATTCTGCGTTACCGAAGATAAAAAAAAGGCATTGATTTATGATTTTTTTTTAATTAATTAGCCTCCAACGATAAATCGCGGATGGCTCTCAAAAAGTTCCTTAAGAAAGGCCTTTGTCCTTTCGCAGTGGGTAAAAGTAAATACCGAACCCAAACTACTTAGGTTCTAATGAAAAACAAACCATAGCGCGTTTTAACTTGACTCTCACGCCATCTATGGAGCTTTAAATTAAACTTGATTGGTTTGCATGTGTTTGATATACCCATTGGATATACCGCATGTAAATTAATTAACCACCACCATTCCCTCGACGGGGTGACTCAGCCCAACAAAATGAAGAACTTTTCCTACTAAAAGGGACCAAAGCTACATAAAGTAATAAATATATACGGACAAATCACACAGATTGAGCTAACCCCAAAGTAAGTTTGAGACTTGTGTTATATGGGATACTAACTCAACGATACTATATTTTATAACAAATACACCCAGGCCAATCTGGAAAAGATCATTTTCCATCTTGACCTGACCGGGGATCGAACCCCGGCAGGGTGCCCGTATCACAGGCTGGCGTGTTAACTACTGCGCCATGGATCTCGCCATCACAAAGTGGTGAAATAAAATAATAAAACAAAAATACGGCTATTTTTATCTTTCTCGTCAATCCCTTGATGTAGGGCTACATTGGATAGGTCTTTCAAAAATATTATCGGTGTCTGAACACCATTTATCAAGTCAGGGTTCCGTTTGTGATATATTAAGCTTCAAAGTACTAATTTTTGTTGGGGTCAAGTGCCTTCGACATGCAAGTTAATACAAAAGTAATGAATGAATATGTGTAAAAATTCAGGGCAGTAGCATATAAGTAACGAAGATTTATTTGAAATCTTTTTTTATTTACAGGCTTTTATCTGAAACAGATACGTCAGTCTCATCATAACTTAAACTCTAAAGCTACACAAACTATTTGTACTAAGTACTTAAAAATCTTATCTAACATAATCTACTACTATAATAAATATAATCGACAAGTTTCACTTATTCATAAAAATGTTAAGAAAAATGTTGCCTATATCAGAACAAGGTTCTAATAATATGGTACGAAATAACGAAGTTAAAAGGAAAACTAACACACAGCTAATTATGGTTCATATATATACTCGTACATGGTGAAATTTTGATCGTTTTGGCCCCTTAAAGGGGTGACTCAGACCATCAATATGAACAACTTTTTCTATGGGACTATTGCCGGGAACTTAAAAAAATTTCGTAATTTCCATACAAAAGAGTTCCGCCGCCCGGCCAGTTTGTATGGGAATGTCGAATTTTTTTTTTGCGTTCCCGCCATTGTTCCCATAGGAAAAGTTGTTCATTTTGATGGTCTGAGTCACCCCTTTAAGGGTCCAAAACGATAAAAATTTCACCATGTCGAACAACTACAGAACCCTACAATCCGCGTGGCACGACACGGACTAGCCCGGCTTTTTAAATTTTATACACCTGTCGGTTTCATTTTTAAATTTCCTACTATAAACATCAAACAATATTAATAGTATTACCTGTGTCATACCAACGCTATTTTGTATACTGACTGGTTCAAATAAAACGTGTTAATGAAGTCACGGATGTTGTAAGTGTTATATCGATACCCCATACATCCAAATATGTATATTCGGGACGTATAGTACACTGAATATTAATATTTGCAGGGTGGTAATATTCATTTTTTTAATTAATAAAATTATTCTTTTTTAACAAAACTTATAGAGCTATTTGATTGATTTTTGTAATTTGTATGGAAAATCTTTGCGCAACTTCCTACAGTTGGCTTAATTTGAAAATGCCATTTTTTCTGGAGACCATTGAAGCCTATTTATAGGTGACGAAACAAACAAAAGGTGGAATTTCCGAAGGCTGCCCGTGACAAGTTGTGAACTTAATTCCGGACGGGGATGATTTACAGAAAGCTACCAACTTAAGCGTTTCATCATGGAATACCTTCAGGAACAAAGGGGATAAAATAGGAATTGTTTTTCCCTTTGTACAATAGAAAAAAGTAAAGTTACACTGTCCCAATATTTTGTTCATTAACTTTACTCGTCTACGGATTATTTTAATAAGTGTTTTTTTTGCATTCACAATGCTGTTCTAATCTAATTAAATTAAGAAATAAAATATGGTGAAAAAAATTCAGGCGGGCGGGGTTAGAAGCGCGATAGCTCGAATGGCAGAGCATAAGTCGTACAGAGACCTAAGTTCACAGGATTTAAGCCCCTGCCGCGTGGAATTTTCTCACTTATTTTATTTATATTAATTAGAGTAAGACGACAGAAGTTAAACACCTGCTTATAATAGCTGTCACGCGCTACGATCTTTCGTAGCGTTTCGTAGCCCAGGGCTACGAGTGTACGATAAGAATCGTAGCACTTGTTAGCAGCGATGTGTAGCAAGCTTCGATTACCTAGGACGTGAAATACGTTGTAGTGATACGGAGAGAACGGTTTGAATATTTTTAGCGAGAATTTCTTCTTCTTTCTTTAATATGCGAGCAATATTGATTCTCAAGAATTAGAAAAAAAATCATGTGTCCCTACATATTTACCAGGAAATAAAACCTTCTATTGCCGTCTCGGAGAAAACAAACGGACGTAGAATGTGACAGCTGCTTCTCCTCCCCGCAGACCGTAGAAGCCGTTGAAAAGCTAAGCTACTAACTCATCACTACTATAGGTTTCGTTTCCCACCATAACTAACCAACACGCTAAACGTGGCCTCTGGGTTATAAAGTATTAAGCTCTGTTTACCCCGTAAGGAATAAATATATATAAATTATATTTAGGGCATGTGCTAAGGCACGACAGATACGAGCTGCTGCAACTCATAATTATGGCCAAAGTCGCAGGGAAAAGAAAAGTGGGTCGGAGAAAGAAGTCATGGTTGCGTAACATCAGATAGTGGACTGGTATCGCGAGTGCAGCCGAACTTTTTCGCCTCGCTGGAGACAAGCAGAAATATGCGGAGCTGACTGCCAACCTTCACTAGTTAGAGAGGTACTATTCGAAGAAGAATTATATATCTATGTAGAGTCAAATACTAGCAAAGTTTGTTTGTAGCACAAAATGACGGAAGCATAAAGAGCAAGTTTCTCGCGAGCTAAAACGTCAGATTTCCACGTCTTGTTCGGGACTCGACAGACAGCCTTTCTATTTCAATGTCTGCTTTGCATCTAAACAAGTTCTCAAAGCGTATCCGTCACGTCATAGCATATTGTACATGCTAGTTTACCGCGTATAAATTTACTATCGACAGTCCCATAAAGGGGTAAACTTGTGAAGGCTCGGCCGTCCCGACGCTCAAGCCGAGTTCCATATATAAAGATGGTAGGGAGAGCACAAGACGAACACACAGAACACAGCTAATAACTTTATTATAATCTTTTACAACTTCAATAAATAATTATCAGAGACTTATGCTCGAGGATATGGTAGTAGACTCAATGAGTGATAGACTGAAAGATGTTAACCGATTGAAAGGTGGTAGCAGACTGAAGAATGATCGAAGAATGAGTCATGAGAGAGAGAGAAAGTAATCTAAAAATGGAATGAAATTTGAATTAAAAATGAAATTTGAATTAAAATAAGGAATGAAAAATGGACAGGATGTGAGAAATGAGGTTGGATGAGATGCAGCATGCAGGTGGCATGCTGCAACGTTACAAACTGAGCCCATCTAAATGAACAACTTTTACAATTTGACAAATTAATTAAAAATATTAAAATTAAATAAATACAACCGAATTGATAACCTCAAAAAAAAAATAGTTTCGTCATTTTCATACAAAGTGCCCGCCGCATATTTTTGTATGGAAATGACGTTTTTTTTGCAACTCCTAGCTAGGATATTATGTGGAACCAATCCACATAATATCCAACAATACACTTAGGGTTATGCTACTATTAGTAGTTTGTATGTTTAGATGTTTGTTACTCAATCACGATCACACGATTTTAAAGAAATTTTACATACAGATACAGGTTATTATTACCTGGATTTACACATAGACTTCCGTTCATTCCGGAATAAAATATTGTTCCCGCGGGATCGACATTAACGCGAGCCGAGCCGCGGGCGATAGTTAGTACAGCATAATGTAACCGTGACATGTACCCCAAACTCTGAAACAACAGTTTTGTTCACAGCAAAGAATAAATAAATAAATATATATGGACAAATCACACAAATTGAGCTAGCCCCAAAGTAAGTTCAAGACTTGTGTTATGGGATACTAGCTCAACGATACTATATTTCATAACAAATAATAAATATAGATAAACATCCAAAACCCAGGCCAATGTGAAAAAGATCATTTTCCATCTTGACATGACTGGGGATCGAAACCGGGCACCCTCGTGTCGCAGGCTGGCGTGTGCCACGGAGGTCGCCAAAAAGAGGAACAGTACAAGGAAACTCGTTCCCAAATGCTGCAATATCATTGAATTCTCCATGTAATATTAACGCCAACGACGCAGACCCCTCCTTACAGTAAAAGTCCCCTTGTCCCGCGCAGCACGTTCAGCGATGTGAATATTACATGCTGTCGATGGTGTGGGTACGGCAACGCGTGGGTACGCCTTCAAAAATACAACTCAGTGTATTTTAGAGCTACTTTAACGACTGTTCGTGTTCGTTCGTTGTCATTGGTTGTGTCGTGATGAGTTATGAGTTATGTATAATTGAAGCCATACTCCCAGGGGCTACATTTAGGAGTCGTAGGCCACGGTAGCGGCAAAATGAATTGCTAGTAGAATGAATGGGCCGGCTCGTCCGGGGAAGTACCACACTCTCACAGAAAATCGACGTCTGAGTAGAAGCTTTACTGCTTCTACGCTTCGTTCGGTGAGTGAGAGAGCCGGAGACCCATCCTTCGCCCTTCCCATTTTCTTCCCGCAACTCCTTGAAAGGTCGAAAACGCACTTGTCAGTGAGAGAGCCGGAGACCCATCCTTCGCCCTTCCCATTTTCTTCCCGCAACTCCTTGAAAGGTCGAAAACGCACTTGTCATACCCTGGTGTTGTAGTTATCCATGGGCAGTGGTGATCACTTACCATCAGGTAACCGGTTTGCTCGTTTGCCGTCCTGTATCATAAAAAAAATGTCTTTTAAGGCATTTATATCACCTAGTAGATGTAGCCAATTCATAGTCTTTCTCTTTTTTTCTAATGAATAAATATATACGGACAAATCACACAGATTGAGCTAGCCCCAAAGTAAGTTCAAGACATGTGTTATGGGATACTAACGATACTATATTTTATCAAATACATATTAATAAATACATATATAGATAAACATCCAAGACCCAGGCCAATCTGAAAAAGATCATTTTCCAGACACAAACTTTCCTTCTCATTAGGTAAACTGGACTTGGACTGAGCTACCAGCTCTTCCATAGCCTAGTAACCTAAACTAGCCAAGTTTCTTCAAAGAAAAATAAACTTCCCTGCCAAAAAATATAGCCTCTGTCATTTGTGATACACCAAGGATTTAAACGATACCTAACACTTTCAAAGCTGTTCAGGGATTTTGAAGGTATGGTGGAATGAAGTAATTGCCATATATATACATACATATATGAACTCTGAAACAGCACTTGTTATTTGAGACTCGTGTTAATATTAATAATATAATAATGGTAAATCTGATAAGACATGTACTTCCTGAAACAAATTTGAGGCTACAGCTGTGGATATTAGCTTTAGCCCCAAAATTATCATATCGCAAGTAACGTTAAGCTAAGTGGTTTCGGCGCTTTGCATACTGCTGCTAGGCTGTCTGGCAAGGTTCTTGTTGTATGTACGTAAAAATAATAAGTATCCGATAAATTAACCTCTTGATCATATCATAGACAATGTTTAGTTAAAGAGTAAGAAAAATACCTAGAAAGGCATGAATAAAATAATAAATAGTTAAAAGGAAACTATGAACGTAGTAAAATGCATCATCATCATCAGTCATCATCATTTCTTGTAGGTGATACGTCAATCGACCATGCACACCATGATGTCAGAGTCCTTCGGAACTGCCTCTCGGCCTGTGGCGTGGTTTCTTTAACGACTTAACGGCTTAACGTGCCTTTCGAAGAACGGAATCATCTTAATTATCAGACAATCAGGTGATTCAAGCCTGCTATATCCTAACCAAACTGGAAACAACTAAACAAAGTATGCTTCCCGTGGGAATCGATCCCACGTCCCCCGGGTCTATATTCAAAAGACCATTGAGTCAGTAAAATGCACACAATTTATGGATAAATAAATAAATATATACGGACAATTCACACAGATTGCGCTAGCTCCAAAGTTGTGTTATAGGATACCATTTCAACGATACTATATTATAATTACAAATCCATATTAAACATCAATAAATAAATACTTTAAATACTTTTATACTCTTAATTGACCACAAACAGGGAAAAGGCGAGGAAAATAGGTATTTGTCAAAGTTCGGCTCTAGACACAAAATTATCATATCGCTAACGCTAAGTGGTTTCCGCTTAGCATAGTGCAACTAGACTGTCTGGCAAGTCGTTATTATACCCAGAACTAGTATTTCGTGCGAGACGGGCTGCGGTATCTGATACTGGGAAGCCTAATTTGTAACGAATAAGGAGAAACGCGGTCGATGAGGGAAAACCACAGTGGGATAGGTTACTGCGATTTTGTGGAAATAATGAAAAGAGAAATAACAAAGTTAGAAAAGAAGGCGCCGTGTGGTACCCGGCAGAGTAGAATAGGACCACTCCAAGTCTTCCCGTGGATGTCGTAGAAGGCGACTTAGGAAATACAAGCTAAACAAAGTTTATAAACATCTCAGAAACCTCTCCAACCCGTTTGGCCAGCGTGGAGAGTGTAGGCCCTAGTAGTACAGAGAGGGTCGTGCTCCTGTAGTGGGCACTAAAAAGACCTGATGATGAAACTTCAACAAGAAAAAGAAATACCAGAATAGATTATAAGTGTCAATTACACGACTTAATTCAGTCAATGACGAAATATTTTAGCAATACTTTAGAAACCAATGAATCTAAATTCGGATAATCATTGAGTTATCTAACTCCATTGTGTTCTCGATTTTGGTTTTGAAATGTTTGTCGTAGCCCACTGAAGTTTTAAAATGCGACAATTTACGACAAAATCAAAGCGAAACGAAGTTCGCCGGGACAGTTAGATAATAAATAAATATATACGGACAAATCACACATACGGATACTATATTTTATAACAAATACATATATAGATAAACATTCAAGACCCAGGCCAATCTGAAAAAGATCATTTTCCATCTTAGATCGACCGGGGATCGAACCCGGGGCCCTCGTGTCGTAGGCTGGCGTGTTAACCATTGCGCCACGGAGCTCGCCTATACATAATACAAGATGGATGCTATTAACTTAGCTGACAAACATATATTAAATCTATCCAACGGAATACAAGATAAATATGCAAGTTCATAAATTCATACAAGTCATGCAGACACCGCAGCTATGCGCTATTTCAAGTTGGCATAGTTTGCTGAACACTGACAGACAGCTTCATGCTGAATATTTAGCTCGTTGTACGTGATATCATTTAAAAGCACTTACTTGTTGTGATTTTTCCAAAATCCAACATTTGAATCTTGCCGTACAAGGTAGTTGTTCTGTTGTAGAGACTAGAGTATCTTAACCGCTCAGGGACGGCATCAAATTATACGTTCCGTGATTGTATATAATGGAACGATTGTATAAAACATGAGTGTCATAAAATATTACATTATAAACAACCACAAATGTAACTTAAAAAAACCGGTCAAGTGCGAGTTAGACTCGCGCACGAAGGGTTCCGTACCTTTATCTATAATTATTAAAAATGTATACTCTTCGCAATTTTTCCTTTATTTGTGCTATACGACGTTGCTTCGCACCAAATTTCAAGATTTTGAGGTCACGTGAAGTACCCTGTAGGTTTTCATTCCCTTGCGAATGTCGAAAAAGCACGAAAATTTGCGGCATAAACGGCTATATCTTTTGATTGCGCTGGCTGTGTCCGTTACTCCAGTCAGATTTTGTTGAAAATTGACGAAAATCGACATTGTAGTGCAATAGATAATTAGATATAGAGCTTCAGTAAATGGTAAGCTAATTTTTAAATTGGGTAGCGTATACTTTTTTAATTATTTGATAAAAACAGTTCCGGCTAGAGTAACGTTACCGTAGCCAGATCTTTTTTTGTTTAACGGGAATTTTGAAATAAAAGTTGTCTAAATAATTAGATATCAATTTGGTATAAATGGTACAACTTAAATTGTATTTGTATTTGCTATGGTTGCGAAGATATTTGAAATCCTGCTGGAGTAACGCTTTGCTCAATTGCTGTATCTGCCATATAATTAAAAAAGTATACGCTTACCAAATTTAAAAATTAGCTTACCATTTACAGAAGCTCTATATCTAATTATCTATTGCACTTCAATGTCGATTTTCGACAATTTTCAACAAAATCTGGCTGGAGTAACGGACACGCGCTGGCTTAGAAGTTTGATTTTGTCACAGCTCCAAGGGACAGTAGACCTGAGTATTTGATATGAATTTTAGCTTGATACCTCAACGCGTCCCTGAGATAAAGGGTCTTGACAGACCGACAGACAGACAGACAGACAGACGGACAACCGAGTGATCCTATACGGGTTCCTTTTTACCTTTTGAGGTACGGAACCCTAAAAATCACATACACCAACACAAAATCCAACTCTCAGAGTCTAAAAGTCAAGTAGGATAAATGGGTATCTCTTGGTTAGGCATGTAACATCCTCGCCTTCATCGTCACTTACCATCAGGTGTGATGGAAGACAAATGCCTACTTCAACAATTAGTAATAAAAAAACATAGATAAACAATATTTATCTCGGGTTCGAATGAGTGTCTAGGCTACAAAATTACAAAATAAATACAAACCAAAGACAATGTATGATTTATTTTTAAGGGGTTAGGGTTTAAAGCGGTCTGGGGTAAGTGGACCAGCCCATTGGTCCATAAGTGGTAAGCTAAGATTGACTATTTAGCGTCTCTACGCGTATCTACGAATACAAGGATGTCACCGCTTTCTTGAATAATAAAACTCCTCTTGACATTTCCGAAATAAGTCCTTCCTCCTTCAAAAGCGTTAGTTTAATCCAAATCGATACATTTGCCTGTCGTCGTACAAGGTAATTTGTTCGGCACTCAACGCTTGGCCGCAATCTTGACTTGGCGGCTCTAAAGCCGGCTTCCGCTTTGATTTCCACTAGGGTTGCCATTTCGAAGACATTACAAAAATATACATCATATTTGAATGAATCTTCTTTACATAAATTAGGGGCAGAACGAGATTTTTAAACGAAATAAACACGAAAATGTCTTAGGTTCTAGTCTGATGGTGTAATCGAGACCATTCTTCTTTACGAGTTAAAATATCTATAATAGAAAGCGAGTAATAAATGTTATTTAAAGTTAGGCCCCAGACCCTTGCTAAGCAGTGAATAATTAGTTAAATTATTCATTTACCTATTTACTTATTTTACGTGTTTGCGAGTGGCCACCACTCAAGCTCTTAGGCTTTCAGGCTCCAAAACACATTATGCTCTTAGGCTCCAAGGTGCCAAAAGGCATCTGAAATAGCTTAACACGTTCGATAAAAAAGCACGACTTAAGTAACAGCACACAGTCATTTACAGCTTTTTAAAACTAAGTTCTTCGGTTAGGTAGAGCCAAGACGAGTGATTGCAACAGACCTATATAAATTTAACCAGCAGATATACATGAAATTTGTGGAAATTTAGTATTTTTAAAGTCATTTCGCCATCAGTGGCATTAATGTGTTATCTTAGATTGTTATACGCGAGGCTTATGTGCTTGAGGAAATTTAACTATTTGGTTATACATGCAAGAAAGTGCTTATCAAAAGTGGAAAATTTTAACAGATTTCTTGAGCCCCTGGCAGCCAGCAATCAACGGCGACCGTTAGTTACGAATTGCGGTATTATTTTCAAATCATTCCGATCACGCGGCCACTCACTTTCATATGCTAATCGGAGGTGCCAGTTTCCTCGAGAAATGACGCTCGAAAGCTTTTGTTATGGAACCTGCTTTTTGACGCACGCACATTATAATTTTCTTTTTTTTTTCAATTTTGATGTACAAATAAATACAAAATTATAGTGTACCTTGCAATATGTCGAAATGAACACGGCGTAGCAAAAACAACTTAAGGTAATATAAGGTTTTAAAAGTAAGTTAAAGGCTTTGAAGTTTAGCGACAGCGACAGTTGTCGCGGTGCCTGCTTGTTGCAACGGGTTTGTATGAAATGACGTTAAGATTTAGCGACAGACGACAACAACAGGTGCTTTTGTAGCCTGTCGCAATTTTTTTTCCATCTGACACTAGTATGAATTGATTCCATTCACACTAGTGTCAGCCGCGCGCAAAGTGTCGATGTCGCTGTACTTCTAAGTCTGCCCATAGATGAAGTCATAGTCATACATTGAGTTCACAAAGTCGTAAAGAAATAAGTATATACAGAAAAGGGAGGCAAAGATGCGTGACAGATTAACATATGAAAGATGTAGAAACAATGTTGTAGAATAATATGATGTACTGTTACTGTAGGTGTGTTCACTACACAACATCATCAAACGCGTAGTAAGAAAAGTTTTACGGGAGGTCTGATTAAAAAAAGTATTTTTGTTAGTAGAGGATTATTAACTTACTTTTTTTATTTTTTGCTTTCAGAATCATTTGCGCTAATATACTTATATAGTTGCACTGTTCGAAGGTTTGAACCCTAAAATCCGCACCCTATACGTACGAGTTTACTCTATGCATGGAAGAACTATATTTGTACATATATTTTAAAGAAATATTATACGTACAAATATCAAAGTGTTACGTTACAATGCCATTTATTATGAAATAGTCTGTCAAGAGCAGTTAACGCCTAGGCCACGATTACATTACCTACTTCGTACAGTGTAGAAGAGTACTTCTTCAGTAGAAGAGTACTTCGCCAGTAGGCGAAAAGCCGTATTACATTTCTAAACGGCACAAAACACTTTCGTATGTAAATTGCAGGGAATGGCGGGTTCTCTTCAAAAGACTTTTGTGACAAAACTTGCTTTTATAAATGTAGATGCACGCACGGGTAATTAAATTTTTGGGGCTGGGCTAGGGCAAGAAATTAAGCCAAAGTTAATCTAATGATGACATTAAGCCTTCTTCATTAATTCTGAAGAATTTTAACCCATTCCGACCAGATGTGGTGTAAGAATCGAACCTGGACATACTTGTTGGAATGAGAACGCACCCTTAATAACTTTTGTAAGTTTGTCTATGTGTTGACTTTGAGTATGAATGTAGTTTAAAAAGTTAAATTTTCTTTTTCTTTTCATGTCGATAGGCTCAAATAACTTAAAATCAAATGTTGTCCCTCCAGTATGCGGCGACTCTTATACCACACTCCGTCGCCGAGTACAGGTCGTGTATTGTGGAGCTGGTTGGGCACATTGGGCACGAGAGAAGGTGCAGCATAGTCTGATCGACTTGACCACACTGACACCGAGCTTCGGTTTGATCAATATAACCCCACCTCGCTAAGTTATGCCTACAGCGACCCACCCCAGGTGGGTCGCTGTAGGCATAACTTAGCAAGGGCTTATTCGAAGGCGGTTGAGACACTGCACGTGGGAAATGGAGTTTGGTGACCCGGTGGTAGTTCCTCCGATGGAGGAATAAAGTTTGACGGTGTACCACATCTGTAGTCGGAAGGTTACTGGATCGTTTTGAACTTTAAACTCTAACATACATACAACATACAACTAGCCGTGTAGTATCCGGCAGAGTAGAATAGGACCACTCCAAGTCTTCCCATGGATGTCGTAGAAGGCGACTTAGGTAATACAAGCTAAACAAAACTTATAAACTTCTAAGAGACCTCTCCAACCCGTCTGGCCAGCGTGGAGAGTGTAGGCCAAGTCCTCTGGCTGCTCTGGCCAAGTATGGCCCTAGTAGTACAGAGAGGGTCGTGCTCCTGTAGTGGAGACTAAAAAGGACGACGATGATGATACATACAACAATAAATTAAACTCTAACATTTCTTTAAATAGGAAGGATAATGGAGAAATTCAATGAAGTACGTTTGGGTTTTGTGACTTTTGTAAGTCCTATTTATGTAAACAATATAAAGAATTATCGCTTGCATTAACTTCGTGGGTGGTGGCCAAGACTGGTGTCACATTTTTCAAGCTGCCTGGTGGCATCTGACGTAGGTTGATGTTTGCCATCAATAATGACTGCCGGGACCAACGGTTGGTGAGCCTTCCGAAGCACGGAAGAGCTCGAGTTACTTTATGGCAATTGCCCACACATCCAGTAGGGGCCGTGGCCGGAGTTGCTAAACAAACGTAAGTGGCAATAATGCACCCACGGACCATGGACTTTTATAATATTAATTTATTTCCCAATTATACACGTTGCAGTCACAGTGGGCACGTCACGACAATAGTCTTATTGGTATTATAATATTGTGCTGTTTCTTTAATATACACGAACTGCCTTATCCTCATTTTATTCCCATTATTTACCCACGGCATCGCAACAAGATTAGCATATTGAAGAAGTTTGAAAATATTTTAATTCCCTGCAACATTCACGGGCTCGCGTGCAGACGCCATGTTAGTCGTGAACGTTTCGAGGTGCGAAGAGCTAAGGCGCGAATGAACCTAGCCGAGAAGAGCTAAGGCGCGAATGAAACCAGCCGAGATGAACTAAGGCGCGAATGAACCCAGCTGCGACGATTTTAGCGCGAATTAAGCCAGTTGCAAAGGAGTTGAAGATATTTTATATTAATTAATTCGCTGCAATATTCAAAGCTCGCGTGCATACGTCATGTTAATCACCGCCATCGCACAGGCTTCATTGCGAATATAAGGAAATGTTATCGTAAGTAATCAATCAAAACGTACGGCAGTGGTTAAGTGGGTAGTCTTGAGGAGTAAAATAGCCCAGCACAACTGCCTCTAGGCTAGCGGGATATCCTTTTGCTGACAGTGACATATTTGTTTTAGATGGGGCCAACGGCACACACAGCCTGGAAGCGGGACTGTTGCATCGAAAGCAGAAGGCATGGTCACCTTAGATATGGATAAGGTGGTCATATAGCCCGCTATACCAGCCTGAGCAAAAATGTTCAGTTATGGCAAACAAGCTAAATCATAATAGTCGGGTGGTTAAGTGACTTAACCTTGCATTTTTTAATTAAGCAAAGCCAACATGGAGGTCACATATTTCAAGTTATCTTAGGCATCTGACAAATCTTAATACTATACTAATATTATAAAAGCGAAAATTCTTATGTTTGGATGTTCAGAATTTCAGATGTTTGTTACTCAATCACGCCAGAACTAACGCGAGCTTTTGACGAAATTTTACACACAAATAGGTTATAACACAAAGGCTACCTTTCATTCTGGAAAATAAGTACTGTTCCCGAAAGATCGATATTAACGCGGGCAAAACCGCAGGCTAAAGCTAACTTAATATAACGTTGTGCATGAAGTACAATGAAATACGATCTTTATCAAAAACTTTCTAGGTAGATGTGTTAAATGGTCTAGATGTCTGCTTTCTAATGAAAGTGACAAGTTTCTAGATATATGCTGTTATTAGTTCACTGAAAACAAATCTTGCAAACCAAAATTCCAACTCCGCTGTTAATGACGAGAAAGCTCCTAAAATTAAGCTCGCTAGGAGTCTGTCTAAGCTGGCTATTTAAGTAAGTCCCTAGAGTGGTGGCCCGCAAACCCTAATAACTCACGAGGTATGATATCTCCGCCATGACTATACTCATATCGCTAAGTAGCGCATATGTCCAACGTTTATATCTTAATAGGTAAAAGCTGTGGATGAAAGTATAGTAGTACAGTATTTCACAACAGTTTTTTTTAAGTTGATGCTTTCATCCTCATACATATATATAGTATAGTTTAGTATAATATAGTTGATAGTTTAAAAACGTGTATCGAAATCTTTAACGTTTGGTAAATAAACTAATTCAGCAGCTCAAATTCAAAATATTGTCTTAACGTATCAATAAGAAATATGACGAAATAAGATCAGACTTTAAAACAAAATTACTTAATTGGAATCTTAAACGCAAAAATAACTGTGATTGTCCTTCAAGTTTCCACCACAGAACCGATATGGTGTTATAGTTTGAGTCCCAGAGAAGGATATAGGTACCTTTCTCCCGGAAAAAAGTATTGTTTATCTACATTCAAACGACCAGAGTCGCAAGCGATAAAGTTACGAATTAAGCACCTACTAATACTTATAATAAAAATATACGTCTGAATGTCTGAATGTGCGACAGGTGGTTAGTTAACACAATTATAAGCAGAACTTTACCGCCGACCACTCCGGCAAATTGCAGCTTACCCGACTGAAAAAAAGTGCATGTTTAATGTGCCATGCGCTCTGGTAAAACGAGTATGTTAATGCCATATTATACGTACGTGGATGAACAACTATTCTTTACACAAGTAGGGGCAGACCCCGAAAGAGGAGCGATTTAAAAGAAACTGGTGTACAAAAACAGAGACGGGAATACGCGGGAAAATTAAAGGCCTTCCTTTAATTTTTCCGCGTATTCCTGTGTCTTGTCTGTTTCCCCAAATTCGCGTCAAAAATTAGTGTTTTTGCAGAAGAGTGTGTGTGTTAGTAAGCTATTGGTAAGGTAACACAAGCTGAGGCATTCCTTTGCCATTTATTTTTAGAAGATTGCATTTTTTATGTTTACTGTAAGCAAAGGCAATAAATTACTTTTTTTTATTCAATGTTTATCTAGGCTAATATCTGGTGACGGCTCAAAACAAAATAGAAAGAAACTCGAAAAAGGGTCAGTGACATAGGATATGTGCTCAAGTGTCCACTCAATCTTGACGCCTCTAAGTCAAAGTAAGGGTACTCAAGTATCGGTATCCTTATTGCTTTTATCCAGGTGTGATCCAAGATCGAAGCGTAGGCTAGATATGAGATAACGGGGACCGTCGATAAAGGTCAGACCAGTGTGAGCGGTAGGACCGACGTACTTAACATTTAGTATTTCCTTAACTAAGCCAGTCTGCTTTTATTATTAAGCTCTCCTCTCTCGGGGCTACTGAAATAAATTTCTTTAGGAATAAGTAGTACCCTTGTACTAATTTTCTGGATATATATTTATAATGTAAACTTTTTTTGTGTACATAAATAAAGTTTTACAGTTAAAGGAATTGTCATTTATTATTTTCGAAAAAAGGACGAAGTGTGGATATATACAATTATTGAGAAATAGAATAAAATAGCGCTCCAAGCGCGGCCCCCATCCCAGTGGGGACCACGCTGGAAGTTGCATATCATGCGTAAGCGCTAATTATGCTCCTCAGCATTGTGTATATAAATGAATATCGAGGCAATCCTTCCAAAAGATAAGGGCAGCTTCTAGTATACGTTGAACTTTGTAATTTTTAACGAACCAAAGCTGGTAAAACATAGCGGTATATTTCATAAACCATAGACCTCTATTTGAACGGCCATATATGTGTCGCACGCAACTAACTGACGACTCCGCAGGTTTTTAGAGATAGCTGTTTCGCTTTGAGCCGTATTTCGTGTAGAGCTGCGGGGCGCTTTAATTTAAATTTATTTGTATATAGTCCTCTATTTGAACAGATACGTTGCAAAAACTGTACATTCCTCAGATGAGACAACTATTTCGCTCAAGCGGTATTTCGTGTAGAGCTACGAGGTGCTTTCTCACACCAACTGCCGCACTGTCTCAGCCCTTTAAGCTTGTATTAATCTATTGACTTAGTTGACTTAAGGTCCTATGGCCCCCAGGTGGGGCAGAGCGCTTCCACAGTATTTCGCTATTGCGATCTATCTTTGGCTACGCGCTTTACTTCGGGCCAGGTTAGCCCGATTGACTTCATCTCCGCCGCCACAGTCCGCCGCCACGTCTGCTTGGGACGGCCCACCTTCCGCTTTCCCTGGGGGTCCACTCCAGGGCCTGCCTCGGGATGTGTTTGGGCTCTCTTTTAATCTATTAGTACGAGTATATAGTCCTCTATTTGAATACCCGCATACGTCACCAAAGTGTACAATCCGTAGGTTTTTCAGAAAAGACAGCTATTTCGTTTTGAACGAGATTCCGTGCAGAGCTGCGTTGTGATAGCTCAACCTAACAACCGCGCGTGTCCTCAGTCTCTGATCGTTAAGCTCGCTTTATTTATTAGGCGGCCATGTAATCATCATTTTGAGTAGGTGTCACGATCAATCGACCATGCACACCCTGGTGTCAGAGTTCTTCGGAACCGCCTCTCGGCCCCTGACGTGGTTCCTTTAACGGCTACCAGATGGCAGCCGGGACCACCGGCTTAACGTGCCTTCCGAAGCACGGAATCATCTTTATTATCAGACAATCAGGTGATTCAAGCCTGCAATGTCCTAGCCAAACTTTAGTAAAAAAAAAACTGGAAACAACTAAACAAAGTATGCTTCCGGAGGGAATCGATCCCACGACCACCGGGTCAACGGGCAAACGCCTTAACCACTGGACCTCCGTGGGCTGTCAAAGTAATGCACAGAGTTTATTTCACATTAGTTTTTTCCGGATTTTCAGTGTTAATGAATTTTTGCGTCAAAATTGGCAGTAATTACTGGATAGACCAGCAGGTATTTCGTTTGATATCCGATCTGACAGTTGCAGTTTAAATTCTTTTGTTCGTTTGTCTAAGGATATTCAGAAATTAGTCAATAAATTAAAGTTTACTTTAAGTACTTATGCTAAAGTTCATAACTATTGTACATCTGACATTGTAATTTTTAAAACGTGACTTTATTGATAAGTAAAGACGATACTGAACTGAACAAACATTGCTGGAAAAAATTTACACGATAAAAGGAAATGGGGTTTTTCATACAATATCTGATCTGTATCGTAAAACTACTAACAATCTTAAATTTACCCAGTTGCATGCTCAGCTTCGAAGAATGTTGCTTCGAAGCCCCGGATCCGCTACTATTTCAACCTTCATAATGTAATATGACTTGGCTTAATTTTTGCGACCAGTCTACCTGACACCAACCCGACCTTGGAGCTACAATACAACACAAAATATCTTATTACGCCAGTAACACACAGAACATAATTTAGATACATATGACACAAATGCGGACTTATTGCTAAGCCAATCTCTTCCAGCCAACCTTTGGGTAGAGTAGAAGTTTAAATAAAAGAGGATGGACGCAGTATAGAGATTCATCATCATCAATCGACCATGCACGCACACCCTGGTGTCAGAGTTCTTTGGAAGCGCCTCTCGGCCTTTGACGTGGTTCCTTTAACAACTACCAGATGGCAGCCGGACAAATAGCTATGAAAATAGAGTAAAGTATTTGCCAACATGGTTCCCTACCCTCTTATGACTTGTAAACTTTACTATTGAATGAAGTATGTTCAAGTATCCTAACTAACCAAACGAAACGGCATTGGGCACAGCGGCGCGGTGTTTAGTGTGCCTCAAGTCAGTTGTAGGTCTAATTAGTCGACTAACTGGGGCGAGTGCGCGCTGAATACGGAGCAGTTTAGTGAGACTTTGTGCACGTGACTCTCAGGGGGCTGAAACAATTACATGCCTACTTCTTTCTTACTTTTAGACGACCTATGTCGTTAAGTGGTACTCTAAATGCCTCTAAATCGCATAATCTCAGGTAAGATCCCCGGCCAGGTCATGACAGAAAACATCTATTTCAGATTGGGCTGGGTCTTGCTTGTTTATCTATATAAGTATCTATTATAAAATATAGTATCATTGATTTAGTATCCTACGACACAATTTCTCAATTGACTGTGAGGCTAACTCAGTCTGTGTGATTTATCCGTATCATAATCATCATCATCAGCTTTCTATGACCCACCGCTGGGTATAAGTCTTCTTTAATCTACGCCATTCGTCTCTATCTCCAGCCATCGCAATCCAGTACTTTCCAGCAATTTGCCTTATGTCGTCAATCCTCCTAGTTCGAAAGGCATTTATTTATTTCTAAACGCACGTAAACGTTGTTTTCACCAAGAGGGATCATGTTCCCATCTAAGTGGATGGTCAGCATCACGCTTCTTTTGTATCCAAATAAATTACTTCGTCCTTCCTTTCCATTTTGGTGATCCTCAGTGATCGAAGGTTGGCACACTCGCCCTGGGAACTTGTTGGCGATACCGACCAAAAATATGTGAGTGAAACGGTTGTCATTAGTTAACAAAAGGCTAAGTGATTGAACCTAATTTTATATTGAGTTCAGCTTACTATTTTGATGACAGGCACATGAAACATAGGCTGCCCGATCATGACTTGGACGCTTGAATGACATTAAAAGATAGGACTTGAACAAAATTTGGCCTTCACGGGATGCCAAGGTACTTTAGTATTTAGGCAAGGTATTTTAATATTTAGGCATTTCACGTCACAAACTATATTAAAAAATCCAGCAAGTTTTGGGGACCGAGGGAGTTCTTATGTGTATTTTTTTATTCATAAGACTATTCTGACATACCATTTGAGAGATGGTCACACTATATCATTTGAGCTACCGCGTCCTCAAATACACGCATTAGCTCAAATGGTAGTCATATAGAGACCTAACGTCGCAGATTCGAAGTCGGCCCGAGTGGAACTGTTTCAGCATATTTCATTTCTTAATTTAATGAGAGTAGACCGTGAGAGTTATTTCAATAATAATAATAATAATGCGGCAAAATATGGAACTAATAAAACATGGTTCATCATCTTTTATTATCATTTTGTTACCCACCAAATACCTCTGAAAAAGAGTCTAGGAAACAATAAAATGTACAATAATGCCGCAAAATGCAATAAACGTAAAACGTACGAGCATTTCCGTCTACGAATTGATCAGTGGAAACAATGGCACGCGATGGAACAACAGTTAAGTCCAATTAAACTGACAGTAGAGGCCGATTGTCGACTACTAGCGCATCACTATTGACCATAGATATCAAATATATAAAATAAAAATAAAGGCAAGGATAGGAGAAGAAAGGCTATAAAATGAATAGATAATGCTTTGTTAACTACCTATCCTTCTGGCTTGCATGCACGTATACGCGGCCCGTCAGGCAATATGAGAGTTTGCTGTTTCTCCTAGCCTTGCGCACACAGGCAACGCCCAAAGCCGAGGTCCGTCCCTCTTGGGGGCCCTTTGGTGATGTTGTCTTTAAAGGTTGAGGGCATTCTGCCCTCGTCTCAAAAGCCCGGTGAAGTAGCGAAAGCTCACTTGGAGCTAGCTACATAGTCCTTCCTGTTGAACGTAGTATGATCCAGCCACCTTGACCTGACCGGGGATCGAACCCTAGACCTCCGATGTGGTAGCCTGCCATAATGACCACTAGGCCACAGAGTATAAAATAATTTTTAGGAAAACTTCTTAACATTGTTTAGTAATTTCAATTACTTGACACTTTTTTTATTTCGAAACCCAATACACGTTTTTCATGACTTATATTATTTGCAATAATTTACGTTAGCGTTTTGCTTAATAAATAAAATCTTTCTTAGATCATTCATAAACCTTTGCATTCCATGGAATTGGAATGCAGGTTATATTCCTCTTAATAAAATGCGATTATCTCATCAAACTAAGACAAAAATTCACTTTTTTAACCAAGTTATAGTCCAAATAATATAGCGAGAGTTGTTACTTAACTTTTTATTTATTTCAAAACTATTTGGTATTACGCTTGTGAAAGATAGCTAGTACAAAAAATAACATCTGAACTAGAGCGGGAAATGTGACATTTCAAATGTCAAACGCGTATTGTGGATTGGGCGGTCGTAAAATTTAGATATCGAAGCGAAAGAAGCTTTCGTAGTGAGCCTATAAATCAAATGTCATGGACTTTGAATTTTTTTTATATATGCGGTTATCATGTATTTACCCGACTGCCAAGAAGGGTTATGTGTTTCGCGCGCATCTTGTATGTTTGTAAATTTCTTAATCAACTCAAATGAACTCGTATCTTCCAAACGACTGGATGCATTTCGACAGTTAAGGTACGGTTAGATTCGCCTTAAAACCCAAATGTTAAGGACACTTGGGTTTTAACCGATAGGATTTTTTTTTTGAGGACATGCATTTATAATCTTTGAAATAATAGTACTAGGTACTTGTTGATAAGAAATATTAGAGGATCAAGACCAGATTAAAGATCTTTTTCGGCAAATAGGAATTAAAATTTCATTTATTTTTTAGATAACAAAATCTATTAGAGATAAAACATACAATTTTCTTTTATTCTTTTATAGGCATTATTTGAGTTTGCGTGTACCACCCTAGACCTCATCGTTGTTTCCCATCAGGCAAGATGGAGGTCAAACGCACTCAAATTTACGATAAAAATAAAAAAAAAAACTTTTATTACAGTATGAGCACTCAAGGCAAGTGGTGGGCTCAGGCTATGGATATCTGCCACACGAAATGAATGAATGAATGAACAATTCTTTATTCTCCTTCTATCGAGTCGTAAAGTAGCTATACATACATACATGTTAAATAAGTTTCGACCAGTGCTTTGCTTCATGAATTCTTTATTGCATCAAATTAAACGCAATAGGAACACAAATACTTATATTTGAAACAATGGACCTATCCAATCAACGTTAGAGTAGATGGAAAATAAACCAGTAAGTATACATATACATACAAGGAAATCCACATTGTGAAATCCAAGTTGCTACGAGGAAGTCAGCAACTCTAAAGAAATCATTTCACTATCTCTTTGAAAAACTCTGTGTTGCAATTAGAATTGTGCGCAAATAGAATTACGAGTATCATTCTCTACGGTAGTTTGCGCGACGTGAAATAGACTCTATGTGACCTCTCATCTTATTCCTCACTGTAGCACTGCAGCAACCTGCGTCTTTTGCGTCTGTTCCATAAGCATTTTGTACTTTATTCATCGTATCTCAAATGTCAAGATCAAATTAAGGTAAGAGTTACACGTATGACCTATCTTGCTTGAAAAACGAGAGCACATCTTACTTCGAATTAAAAATATGATGTTTACGTTCAAAATGTAGCAAGAAACTTATCTACAAGTCACTTATCATGTAACATGCATGTTACAGCCTGATTATAGGGTTCTATGTTCTATGGACATTAGGGGGTTCCCCTGGAAATATTTCAATATCGTAATTAAATTCGGGTGCTAATTAAACAGGATTCTTTTTAATAGCATTATCCGCCTTTAAAAATGTATGTTGCCTTCTAAATTACTAAGGTAGCCACAATTAACGAGCATCTAAATAATACCATATTAGCCACTAGTTATCTTCTATGTAAGCCACTCTAAATACAACTCAGCATGATGGTTATTATTTAGCATCTATATTTGTAACTTGCATTCTAACAGTAAACTTCTAAAATAGTAATATTTGACATCAAAAAATATATTTATTTAGCTTCTATTTTTTTAACTCAGCATGTTTAAAATGTAACTTATCCCAAAATAATT
The DNA here is from genome assembly GCA_947532085.1 of Elegia similella. Taxonomy (NCBI): domain Eukaryota; kingdom Metazoa; phylum Arthropoda; class Insecta; order Lepidoptera; family Pyralidae; genus Elegia; species Elegia similella. Next base: position 1,708,368 of record OX383936.1, read on the forward strand.
GATCGTCAATATTTAGTTAAAATTGTCATCAAATAGTATATTATGGCCACTAATATTACCAATAGCTATTGAGGAGAGAATCAAAATAAGAATATATTTTTGAAAAAAAAATGTTTATTAAATTACCATAATTTTACTAATAGTAATAGAAGGAGAGCTGGTACAAATTTTTGGGCAAGTATTTGAAGCAAGCTGAAAACTTGTCACTTATCTCTCTTATTATACCCCAACACGAAACTGCAGACCTGACTGGTTAGTGGTAAATAGCGGGGCTAAATAAACCCCAAATTTTTGGCAGCGTGGCAGGTAGAAAGTCCAACCAAAATAGTACCCTATTAAAATTTCAACCTGCCTCAAATTGTTTTTTAATATTTTTTTGCACTTATCTGGTAATGTTAAAACCCCGACTAAATCGTCTGGCTTATATTTTATATACCATAAAACATAAAAAAATGCATATTGCCACAAATATCTATATTTTTCGTAATGTAAAAGATTATAAAAAAAAATAGGGGTTGATTTAGTCACGCTACTCACCAGCCAGGTCTGTAGTTCCGTGTTGAGGTACAGGTATGTGACAATTTTTAAACTTGCTTCAAATACCTACCTACCCAAAAATTGGTACCAGCTCTCCTGCCTATCGATACATGAATTACGCCATATCATGTAGTGGCTATTTTTACGATAAAATAATATGATGTATTATTTTACATGATAAGTTATAATAAATGATGCTGACTGTAGAAGGTTGAATTATATTTTTTTGAGGACATAGTTTTGATGCTGTAAAAAGGAAAATGGTGACGAAATATAAAATCCGTGGCCGAGTTAGTAAATTAGTTGGCAACGTATAAATAAGAAGGACAAGCCATAATAATTGATGATCTTTATTTGACGCTTTCTATAGAATATTTAGTTGGCGGTGTAAAAAAGACGAATTAGTTTATTAGAGGCTATGTCATTTTCCCGTCGCTTAGTTATGAAATTAGAAGTTTGCTCACGTGGCCAATAAATAATTTTGTGGCTTGATTTATTATTTCCCATTAAATTCGACCTAATCAGTGATTTTTATTGAAGAGGTTCTTATTTGTTGGTTTTTGTGTCGTATGATTTTGTGTTCTCAACTGTTTGATTAAAATATTACGAGGTTCAGAGTCATGTTAGTAACACATACGAAGTATACATATATAATATACAGAAGTATACATTATGTATTGTATAGGAATAAATGCAGTTTCTGATTGAATCGGCCGCAGTGCCCCGTATTTATTAAACCAAGTTTTATCAAACTGCAAAATCGACTCCTAAACAAAACGAAAATATGTTTACAGTTCTGTTGATATTTTTTAATTTTAAACAATAAAGATATCGTAATACGATTATTTACCTCATTGCAAGCGAAAGGCAGTACTGTTTGGGTAGACAAAACCACAGGTCCACAAGATCCAAAAAGATGAAAACGACCACTAGTAATTTCAAAATGATGATGATGATGTGGTCCTGTGGTCCCGTGTCAGGGACATAGGGCTCGCAGAAGAATTCTCCACTTCTCACGGTCCTAGGCTGATCAAAATGGTTATGTTTAATCCCCCTAAGTCGATTTATGTACATATGTAACGTAAAGGGCAAATTAAACCAATACAAAGAATTTAATGACTGTTAATGAGCAGATTCACCATGATCATTAAAAAAAATGAAGCCGAAGAAGTATTGCCCGCGTCGGGAATCGAACCAGGTGCCCCAAGTGTCGCTGGCGTGTTAACCACTACGCCCCTTAATGTACACGGTACCTATAATAAGAAAAACACCCTGCCTCGTGATAAAGATAATAAATGTATGGCTTAAAGAATACGTATAAGATGGAGATATATTTACGTAAGAAGATATCGAGAACATCACAGACATATTAAATCAGACCGGTGCGTATTGCGACACAGCTGTCTGTTGCTAAGCCGGAGATTCGGAGCCCAATAACGGACAATATCTATGGGAAAATCAGTGGGTCATAGAGGAACAACTAATCTTCAATAATTGAAAGTGACAAGAAGATAATATTGAGACTATTACAATAGCAATAACGGTGTCTATTGCGGAGACACAGCTGCAAATTGCTTATCTAGATATTCGACCAAATTGCTAATCTGGATATTCGGCTAACTGGGAAAAACCAGCGGACCATACAGGGACAACCCTTCGCTTGTAAGTTAAAACCATCGTGGTACTTAGTTTTAACCATATACTCAAAACTAATAGTTACTGACAAGTTTGTCAGTATAATGTTTTCTCAGCTGAAATGCCCATCGTTTTAGGAGGATCATGGTTTAAACCTAATACTAACATTAGATTGCGTTTTATATTTAAGAAACATAATCCTGTTGCACGAATAAGATATTGAATTACTTGCAAATAGGTCCTAATTTCATTTACACGCACAAAAAATACAAATTATGTAAAAGTTAGCACAAAGAAACAGTAACATTATTTGTTATCAAATCAGAACAACAAGTGCGTATTGCGGTGGTCGCAGCTGTCTTATCTTGGGGATTCGGCGGCGGATAAATAACTGTTTATATCCGGTAATATCGATGGAAACAGACAAACAGAGCGGACGCCGAGAGCCGCAATTGTAACCGAAACCTGTTGATAAGGGAGTATCGATAAATTCCACTCTTATAAGGATCGAGTTTCCGCCAAACGTTCGCAAACTCGCATCCTCTGACGAAGTATCCAATAAATATTTTATAATACACCGCAAAATCTCCAGCAGAGCGGATTGATTGATTCACTTATCAGTTTATTCGACACCACTGCACACCACTCGGCAATCACTTATTCTGAGCACATTCACTCGCGGATTCACTTAATCCACGTCACAGGCCGCTTAAATTAAAAAGTAAAAAGAGGAATCCATTTTCGAAAATTGTGTATTCGGTAAGCGTCTGGTTTTTGTTAGTAGCGGACGGAGAGGCGGGCGGACCGCGCGCGCTTTCCGCCCATCTGACGTGCCCGCCGCGCGATCGCGACGCGGTACGAAAAACTTTAACAAGACTATTAGGAAAGTGGTCAGGGGTGAATGGCAATAAAATGGACACTTCGTTGACGTCCGGATTGCCGTGACCAAATTGGAGACGCAGTTACAAGGGGTATTCAATTATTTGCTCTCACTTGCGTAAGAATGGCCGGTAGTCTATCAGCCTGTTTTTATGTGAACATAGCTGGACTTAAGATTATAGGCTAGTTACCTAAAAAAATATAACTAAACCGTCAGTTAGATCAGAAAAAAAATTGGAGACGTGTTTCTTATTTTGTCCACTAAACAAAAAATTACAAAGATATAGCCCGCTAAAATTCCGTGTGACATCACAGTTTAACTTCATACATACACGATACAGTGTTAAGGCGGCCTTAAAGCCAAAGGCTTTTTCTACCAGTCAACCAACTGGGTGATGTCGAGAATTGCTATTACACATTTACAGCATTTACAATCATGAACTTAGAGCGTTTTATCCTTGTCATTTTATTTCAATTGGCAAAAGAAAAATTCCAATATTTTAGCCGACGGACTAATTTTGACCCACGAAACTAGCCAATTTACAATTAACAAAAGCTCAAACATCAAAGCGTCAACATCAGTAGGACAGGACAGTTATTTGCTCACTCAAATTTTCAACTGTTACGAGTATCTTCCCTAAACGTATCTTATCCTGAATTTGACATAATGAAACATAAACATGTGCAATGTACGCCTAAATTTTCTTAGCATGAAGAAAATAATAGCTCGCGCCTTGTGAGAAAAACTCGATAACAACAATATACGACCGAATGAAATTGAAATAAAATATTATTGGCTCCTTTGTTTTGTTTTACACCGCCGTAAGCATTGCTATACAGATGACTTTAACGAAACACACACATTGGCATGTCGCTCGGCACACAACGTCACCGAAGGGCTCTAGGTCACAGTGTCACATAAGTAAGGGTTGCTAGATTTCAGCAAAAGTTGAGACAAATAGCCCCTAACTTTACGGAACATTTTCTGAGTTTTGCAGGCTAGCATCAGGAAACATTCATGTTTTTTCAATGTTTATCTGTATAAGTGTGTAAATGTACAATTTAATTATAAAATAAACCATACATGTACTACATAAATATCTAGAAAATATCTGACAGACTTTGAAAAAACGGTGCGGAGAAGCGGGTTTGATTTCCGGATATCCACTGGGAGAGCGTTTCATAGCTGTACTGCTTGGACGATGAATGAGTATTCAAAGAACCCACTCCGATGAACTGGTATATGAAGAAGATATCTTGAAGAGCGAAGTTCAATGGCAAAGGTATTAGCCAGAAATGGGGTCTAAAAAGAATGGAAAATAATCCTGTTTTCGCTACTTCATACCCTCACTACATGCAAGTAGCGACGTTGCCGAATTGATAACCAATGAAGTTAAGGGATGGTAATCAGACTTTATAAATAGATACTAACTTTATTAGAAATATTTTGACTTTCAGCGTAGGACAAAGTTGGGGTGCCAGATATGAACACCAGTTAAGACAAATAGCCCCTAACTTACCAACTGTTCCGTTTATAATGTCCGCGCATTCAAGTGTGTCCCCGTCAAGAATACTCCACACGTTACGGATGCGTCACGTCAACGAAGTGCTTAGATGAAACTAAAACAAAGTTTGGATCGCCAGAACATATCAAACTCCTGCTAACTTTTCGAGAGCTATTCCATAGGCAGGCCAGCCAATTGTTTTTACAAATAATATACACATACTATAGAATGTCTGTAAGGTTATTAAATCAAGTGTCCTCAACACTTATTTTACCTTCTGCAGTTATACAAACGGACCTAACTTAAAAAAGATTATACTTTATCTTATATTTATATAGTACATAAGTTAGGGTCACCGGCTCGCAGAAATTGTGACAAATAGCCTTTTATGAAAAAGGTATCAACTTTTGCTGATCTTTGCAGGTGTACGCTTTCACGTGTAAGAATTTTGTCACATTGCTTACGTAACCAGTAAGCCCACTTTCCAAGAACTGACAAAACACCAAAGGAGAAAGCACTATTCTCCAGTTCCTAGTAAGGAACAAGTTGACAAGGAGAGTTCACTAAATTCGAACAAAAAAGAAGATAGCCTGCTTGCCAAAATCTGAGTGAAGCTGCAGTGACAGAACCCCTTCCATCAGCTTTAGTCGCGTTAGTGTCGATCCCTTGAGAACAGTAAAATTTCGCAGACTGAAAGTACCCTATGTCGTCCTCCGGGCCTCAAACTACCTCCATACCAAACTTCATCCAAATTGGTTCAATGTTTGAAGAGTGAAAAGATGACAGACAGACAGAGTAACTTCCGTATTTATAATGTTAAGTATGAATAATATGGATTTATGTTAATCTGTAAGGTATATTCTATGGGTCTGCAATATGTTATAAGTATTCTGTTGCTTGATGTATATAAATAAAGAAATTTAAATATGTGTATTTATTTATTTATATTCGGCGCAATTTGGGCGGTTTTTTAATTACTATTCTGGTGCTTCTTGCGTGTCATATAAATTCGGTACAGGCTATGAAACGAAAGATGAAAGCATAAACATATTTATATGTACAACATACATTTGCGGCTAAACTAACAAACATCTGTTTCTGAAAACTCTCTAAGCATTGCTCCTGATAAAAATCGCGACGTCCAAGTTCGCGGCGAACTACTAGTATTAGTATATATAGAATGGAATATAGATATGACACATAGGAACATCATTATCGATTTGAAGGAAGTTTTTCTGATTAACAGTTAAGATAATCATAACCGCCACCTAAGCACATACTACACTTCCAAGCACGCAATCAGGAAAGCAATTTTCAAGTACACACGAAGGCTTTCCACTGGAAATAGCTCCAATTCGATACTGCCATTAAAATACTCGTAAAATATGCCAAAGTTTATGACGACCCCTAAATCGAAACCCACGACGAGGGTTCAGGCATAATAGGCACTATCAGGGCGCTGTCTATCAGGTATTGCGTTCGGATTCATTCAGAAAATTCGGATATTTGGACGTTATATTCGTTCGACTTCAGACCTGCGCTTACATAAATCGTAGGATTCCGTATTTTATTTCCGTACGGGTCTGGGAGCAAAGAAAAACGTATGCTTGCTGCTTTCCAACAAGTAAAAGTATAAAGTTAATAATGAGGATTTCCCATTTAAATTGGCGATGAATTATCAACCTTGTAATATTTCTAATTACCATTTTTTTCTTGTAACGATACCACTTTACCATGTAGTCTACGCCATCGGCCATTTTCACTGGTTACATGAGATTTTAATGATCAGAATAACATTATTATGTTTTCAGGCTAGCTCCGTGGCGCAGCGGTCAACGCCAGCCTGAGACACGAGAGTGCCCGGGTTTGATCCCCGGCTAGGTCAAGATGGAAAATGATCTTTTTCAGATTGGCCTGGGTCTTGGATGTATATCTATATATGTATTTGTTATAAAATATAGTATCGTTGAGTTAGTATCCCATAAGACAAGTCTCGAACTTTCTTTGGGGCTAGCTCAATCTGTGTGATTTGTACGTATATATTTATTTATATTTAAAAAAAAATACAAGATATTGGATCGTTCAGGCAACTTGGAAGCGGCATAATGTGTCAGCTTGACGGACGCTAACTTGACGCGAGAGCGACGTGTACAAGATAGTCAACTATTCATATACATGTATCACGTTTTTTCCCTTGCGGGGTAGACGTAGCTCAGCCTTTAAGACCTTAATGCCACGTTTAGCATGTTGGTGGGCGTTAGGGGAATCATAGTAGTAGTGGGTTGCTAGCCGCATCGCCTACTAACATGATTATATTTTCGCCCATGATCGGCTTTTATGAACTGCGCGGGAAGAGAAGCCGCTGGTACTTTCAATCAAATCTAATCAATTTGATTGGGCCACTATTAATTCAATTAAGTCACTTCTATGCAATCCTTTATAAAGTTGTAATAAGATGATATCGAATGTTGCGCTTTGCGTCAGTCGCGTCATTGTGTCAGCTTGACGCTAACTTGATGTGAGAGTGACGCTGACACGATAGAGTCAACTATTCAACTACTTGGCTATAATTTACTTCGCATCGAAATATTTTGGCTTTTGGAAAATCGTACATTATAATATTGGCGCTCTTTGGAACAGCGTAACGCGTCATTTTGATGCTAACTTGATGTGAGAATGACGCGAACATAGTGAAATTAACTATTTGTCTATAGACTACGGGGCCGACCACATCTCTATGGCCGGAGGCCAGTGACCAACATTTTGATAGTCACTTCAAAATACATTGCAGGGTTCCTATGATTGACTATTTTTATTAAAGATATATAAAACCTGATGTACTTTGAAATGACTATCAAAACGTTGTACACTGAGTTAACAAATAGGCCGGCATGTCGGTCTACGGTCAAATTTAGTTGGTGACCAGATCAGACACTTTTATTTACTGAATTAAGCTATTTGATGATGTTTTCACGACATGTCGGCGATGGCTCATTGACATGTGACCAGGCGTTTCTTTATTTCATTTCACATGAGACTATATTGAAATTACGTCACTTCTATATGAGTCTCTAATACATCGCAATAATTATAGAGGACGTCATGCTTTGCGTTAATAGCCTCCATTAGAATTTGGAAACGGAATTGTGTCAGCTTGACGACAACTTCGAACCGAAATATTTCTGTTAGTAAAATATTGTTTTGTATGTATGTCGTACAAGATGATATGGGACGTCATACTGTGCCTCAATTACTTCATTCAGAATAATTTGAAAGCGTCATAATGTTTGACACTGAATTGACGAGAATGACGCTGACAGTAGCGGCAACTATCAAGTATATTAGCTACAATTTATCTCTATCAAGCTCGAATACAATTTACAGAAATTGTGTGTCGATGGAAAAAATAAATGTGTAGAAATATATAAAAACGCGCTGTACAGTTTGTTGCCACACTGTACTCAATTTAGCCATAAGTAAATAATAGAAGATGGCAGATCAACATATATTTAGAAATGTCGTATATTTTATTTCAAAACATATTATCTTGATATTTATATCTGACGTCGTATTATACGTCAATGACATCGTTTGTAATAATTTGGAAGCGGCATACAGCAGACAGAGAGGGTCATGCTCCTGCAGTGGAGACTAAGAAGGACCTGATGATGATGATACAGCAGACGCTAACTCGACGCGAGAATGACGACGACCGGCTCAATTATATATTCTACAATTTCGTTTGATATAATATTTACTTTCAGAAGTTATTACATAACCTTTGATTATAATGATGCCACGTTTGCATTAGCCGTGTGGTTTCCGGCAGAGTAGAATAGGACCACTCCTAGTCTTCCCATGGAGGTCGTAAGAGGCGACTTAGGACGACAAGCTAAACAAAGCTCATAAACATCAATGAGACCTCTCCAACCCGTCTGGCCAGCGAGGAGAGTGTAGGCCAAATCCTCTGTCTGCTCTGGCCAAGTATGGCCCCATAGTATAGAGAGGGTCATGCTCTTGCAGTGGAGACTAAAAAGACCTGATGATGATGATGTTAGCATTGCACTACAAAAAATGCAAATGTTTCTATGGAACGTACAAATATTTCATTAAATTATCATATATCATAATATTGCATTGTTATCAGATTTACATAAATACACAAAATTTCATCTCAGTTAAAATCGGTTAAAAGGCAGGGCTTCTCAATTGATTTGCAAGATTTGACCCGAACAAACATAGGTAGGTACTTAAAAGTTACAAACAAAATAACTAAACTAGACTAAGGAAGTGATCCTTACTATCAATAACAATGCAATACCAGCGTGCTCTGAGTTAATTCAAATCTGGGCTTGTTATTCCAAAATGACGAAATACAGGCAGGTAAAATGCCACCCGTATCAACGCAGACTCTATATATCGGTGATATAATCTGGGATGTTGTAGGGCTCAGAGTATTTGGCAACGAAAGTGCAGGACGAAAAAGGACTATACTGCCGAAATGCAACAGTTGTCTAAAAAAGCGCATAATATGAAGGTATAAAGTAAGTAGGCTAAAGCAGAGATGGATGCGTTGCGTAAAGAAAGACATGAAGTGCTGGCGGATGCTGGAATGCCGCAGACAAGGAACAGATAGAAAGAAAAGACATAGTGCGCCGACCCCAGGTGATGGGATAAGGTAAGGCAGATGGTGATGACAATCAAGATACATAGCAACTTATAAAAACATTTTGGCATTCGGACATGACATAAGCATGATGGGCAATTGATACATATGTGTTTGTTAAAGCACATCTGTATCACACATCTGTATCTTGATTGTCATCACCATCAGCAGATGGTGATGACAATCAAGATACATAGCAACTTATAAAAACATTTTGGCATTCGGACATGACATAAGCATGATGGGCAATTGATACATATGTGTTTGTTAAAGCACATCTGTATCAATTGACTCGGAGAGACGCCATCGTTGACCCAATTGATTGAATTAATTTACGGGCTTATGGGTAAACAATGGTTTGTGCTGGGGCCTTACTACTTTTGGAAGGGTAACTACACAAGACGAGCCTTTTTTTTGCACTCCTAATTAATGTAAATAAGTCCTTAAGAATTTCTCGTGACACAGCTAATGAAAATACATAATCGCAAACACAACTAAGTGGATAAAAACATTATAAGAGTCGGACACGGCAATGGCAATTTGTTACAGCACATCTGTATCAATTGACTCGGAGAGACGCCATAGTTGACCTAATTGATTGAATTAATTTACGAGCTTGAGCTATGGGTAAACAATGGCGTGTATAACACTGGAAAACATTTAACAGACCATCATGGCCATCAAGCAAAGAAAAAGGAAGAGAACCAAGTATCACCTGAGTTATCGAGTGTTAAAATGAAAAACGACCCATATCTCATTGTATGGACATAAAGTACACACTACTACACTCTATTAGGCAAATATAAGCTATTAGTTTTAGCATGTGGCTGTGCTCGCGTGATGGGATGGGAAATGTGTTAATAACCTATCAGTGTGCAACATTTCGTCAAAATCAATTCGCCTTTTTAGCGTAATGACGTAACAAACATCTAAAAACTAACCTTCAAACATACAAACTTTCGCATTTATCATATAAGTAGGATAGGATTTTTTGAACTGAGGGTTGTGGTGCTGGTAACACTCGCACCATTGTCATCTATGCGCGGCCGCTGCTAACTTCACGTCATCTTGACACGGACAGATTTCACTTCTCAAATCACGCTCCGAGCGATAGTCGCGTCGATTTACTGTCGGTCACGATTTGTACACTATTTTATTTCCTTTTTTTATTATACAATCCTCTAGTCAAATCGTAGTTTCCTCTAAATCACGGATAGGGATTCCTGATATCTCCAGCATCCTCACACCTTCCGAAACAGGTTGACTATCCAAAAATACGTTGAAGGTGACCGCTCGTTATTTTTTTGGAAATTTATATTACCTACACCATAAATGATGTCATAATAACAAACTCGGAACTCGGAACGGACCCCAGATTAGGATGCCACGGGAAAAGAAGTGTTCCTTCTAAAGATAGCGCTTCAGTCATGTGGTAATATAACAACATGTCAATCGTTTCACACGTTTTGTTTGGTAGTAAACAACAAAGTGTTTCCATTATCTAGTAGGGCTTTTCTGACTAGCAGGTCTATTCTATCACTGTATCAATACCGGCGCAGGTACGCTTTACTGCCCGGTTTATTGCAAAGCGAGCGTCTTGTTTCCACATTTTATCTTTACGACGTTCGTGTTAAGCTGTAGGCTACATTGTTTTGATGCAGCGTCTTACGTGTTTTTTGTTTAGAAAAGCTACATGTGTAATGTTGAAATGTCGCGTAAAGTTTTTAGGATTTCATATGTATTTTAATGGTAATGATCAAAAGTCAATACAGTATTTACCATACATTGCCAGAATGTTGTGCCACAAGTAAAACGTAAGTTTAGCAACAAGGAACTTTACATGTTTATGAAATCATAATCAAAGACGCAGTTAAATGCCAGACATTAGGATTTCATAATTTGAATACAAAAGATTTTTTGTGAGGTCAAATGAAAATATTTTATTCAATAGCTTAATTAATTGTATTAAATGCTATAAAAGACTTAAAATGCTGTGATTTGATGCGGTGATTTAGTGGATTTTTAATTTAGTACCATTAATAAATGTATAGATTGTTTAGATAACAGTACTTTATGTAACTGTTACGTAAAATTGATTCTCAAAATAAGAGTGCGGTTCTCTTTGGGTAGTATGTTTTTAAATAGAATACTCAAAAGCAGACCAGACTTACTTAAACCACGTGCTGTCGCTGACTTAGCATAGCGAGACAGAGACAGCATGACACTTAAGAACGTCACTTATTCAAATGCATTTGTGTATTCCATCGTAAGAATGCTGCTACACGATACCTTAATCGTCCCACTGGATGAGTACAAATGGAAAGCTTCTGGTTCAAACGGCAGGTAATGAATTTGAATGGAAGCTGTAGCGCTTACAAATTGCTCTTTCCTCGGCTAAGTGAGCAGGCGTCTGCGGCTCTCTTGGTAAATACTGTACCGTATTGGTTGCAGCTAGTCTTGATTGTATGTTACCTGTAAAAGAAGAAAAATCTGTTAGAAGAAAACGATTAACCGTTTAACAATAACAACACTTTAGTGGTCATAAAGATCTTAACGCTGTTACATAACGAGCACCCTGTAACACAACGGCTGTGTTTTCGAAACAGAAATGCATACAATTTTGGGTATAAGAGTATCTACTAACCTACAAAGAGAAAATGTTCGGAAATACCATATGGGCAAGCCTAATAGCGCCTCATTGTAATGTAGAAAAAAACACTAGCCTTATAAAAGACATCAACGGGCACCCATTTAAAAAGTGATCTTCAGTACTTGTGATGCATTCAGAATATCTATTTATTTATAAAATATTTAATAAGAAAAAAAAAGGGCAGTGTATTGTCAGCTATCTCCAATCCGAAAGTCATCCCTGCCCTATTAATAAATCTCATCGTGACACATTATTTGTATCTGGACTGGAGTAATCGTGACCACAAACAAAAATAAATAAATATATACTTTGTAGAGACATATCACACAAATTGAGCTAGACCCACAGTCAGTTGTGAACTTGTGTCGTGGGATACTAACTCAACGATACTATAGTTTATTATAGATACTTATATAGATAAACATCCAAGACCCAGGTTAATCTGAAAAAGATCGTTTTCCATAATGGCCTGACCAAAGATCGAACCCGGGCACCCTCGTGTCGCAGGCTGGCGTGTTGACCACTGCGCCACGGAGCTCGCCAAAACCAGGAAAATAAGAAACCTTATATGCGAATGTTTTTTTTTTCATTCTGTGCTTTAATTTTGTGAGTTTAATTTAAAAAATGTACTGAGAGATAAATATAAATTTGTTTATTGAGGTATTTTCTTTATAATCATATTACTCCCTATGTGCGATATGAATTCAATAAAGACAATTTAAGTTCTAAAAATTGCTTAACATTGATAGTAGAAAGATATGTACAACCCCAATCGCTTCGCGTTGTGGAGCGATATTGGTTGTGTGTTTGTTTGTAACTGCTAATCCCTTAAATTATTTAGTTATAAGATATTAAAAATGCAACGTAACATGTTGCATAGGATTTTTAAAATAACTAGCCAATACAAGGTATATTTTAATCCCAAATAAGTTACTTATTAGACAAAACCTTTCGTCAGCACATGAAACGTACAGTCTAGTTGAAATAATTTCCACAAGTTTTAAAATTAGCTGATGCCAAAAATTCCAGTGCTGAATTCAGATCAGAATACCAAATAGCTGAGCTGGCTTTAAATTAGGCGTTCTAAATAAACTGCGCCGCGATTGATTTGATTAGGCTGTGGATTTGGCCTACGTCATGAGAGAGAGCGAGAGAAAAAATTATATATAAATAATTTATATACAGCTGAACTCGGAACACCTGGATTGTAGACTATCCGAGCTGCTGACATTAAATTAGGCATTTTAAATAAACCGCTATGCGATAGACTCGATCAGGCTATGGATTTGGTCTACGTCATGAGAGATAGCGGGAAATAATCCTTACTCCTTACTTTACTATATTACTATTAATATCCTTACTATCCTTACTAATATTATAAATGCGAAAGTGAGTTTGTTTGTTTGTTTGTTTATTTGATTGTTTGTTTGTTTGTTACGCTTTCACGCCGTAACTACTGAACCGAGAATCATGAAATTTTGCATACAAGTTCTCTGGAGTACGGAGAAGGACATAGGTTACCTTTTATCCCGGGAAGAAGTACCAATCCCGAGGAATCGACATTGACGCGGGCAGAGCCGCGGGCGAAAGCTAGTAATATTATAAATGCGAAAGCGAGTGTTTGTTACGCTTTCGTGCCGTAACATTATTTTTAAAACTTTCGCATTATGTAACGTCAACGGAAACAAATAATAAAAAGGTTCGTGCTAAGAGCAGTTTTTATACATAATTCACGCCGTATCTACTGAAAACATCATTAAATTTTGTATACTAGTTCTCTGGAGCACGGAGAAGGACATAGGCTACTTTTCATCCCGGAAAAAAGTTGTACTGTTCCTGAGGGTTCGCGATGACGCGCGCGAAGCTGCGGGCGAAAGTTAGTATAAAAATTAAATCACATTAATATACAGCTTCCTTGGACATCTGGTTGGTTGTTGGTTAGCAACTTAGTATAATATGAATTTTTCAAAATTAAGGTAAAAAGCATACAAGATTACATTTAATAAAATATTATAAAACTTGCAGTTCAAAACACACTACCTTAAATTGTGTTGTAGCTAAGAAATCAAATCCTAAATTTAACCATCATATAAATTACGTTTTGCCATTTTTGTATATTGCGTGCAATATTTACCGCACGCTAAAAAATTTCAATATACTTAGGTTGAAGTTAATTGTATTATTTGAGGCTCCACCAACCGGGAAAAGTGTTGCCGGTAAATAGGATTAGGAGAATTTGTAAGCTCATGTAAGCTTTTTAATGAAAGGCCCTGTATTACTATTTGAATCCCAAGTAGGTATAATTTACCGTAGAACATAAATCGATAATATGGTAATGTACAATAGGCTAGTTTCCTAAAAAAATATAATTAGTCCGTCATTTAGATATTCAAAAAATATTGGACACGTATTTTTTCTTTTGTCGATTAAACAAAAAATTATAAAGATATAGCCCTTTGAAGTTCCGTGTGACGTCATAGTTTGCTACAATTTGTAGCAAACTTTGACGTCACGAGCCCCCCTCCTGAACTTGGACTCGCTTTATCTTTATTATTTATTGTTTATTTGTCAAAAGAAAAAATACGTGTCCAATATTTTTGAATTATCTAACTGACGGACTAATTTTTATGTTATTATAACGACCCAGGAAACTAGCCTATGGGGTAAAGGCCTGTTCTAATTCCAAACAAGAATATGACTTGCCACTTTAGATCTTTGTTAACAGTTTTATATTTGATAAATAATCGCCATTCGCTTGTAACTCTGACGGGAGCGTATCGCGGGTTATGGCGATAATTGCAACAACTGATAGCCGACACGCCGTCACGGCGCTGACGTCATTGGACCATCACATTATCGTGAGCGACACAATTTATGGATTCAGTGACACATTAATGAATACGAGTATTTTAGTGAAGAAACTTCTTTTAATGACTTTTGACCTGTCGATGGACCAGACTATAAATAAAAACTTTAAGGAATGCTGTATCTTGTAAACGATATAAGATATATATTAGAGAGCACAGACAAAATGAAAAAGAGAACGAAAGTCGTGTCGCACAAAGGTGAAACGGATGCCTGCGATAGGAAGATACGAATATATCATCGAATGGTATAAAGTTCTTAAATGGCAAGATATAGAAATGACTTAGACATTGTTCCGATTGGCACAAGATTTGATCACCCGTAATAATGATATTGAATTTAGATAATCGTAATGTCTTTTGGAACTCTGGTAATATATCAAAGGTTCCATGGCAACTTACATTATCGCTTCTCGTTTCGTTTATCTCTTCTAATATTTTACATACTATGCTATCAACCCGTTACTATTTTGCACCTTTCCTTTTCCAGCTAGACGTCCACCACCACAAATTGAGGTCTTAAGGTCTGTTAAGAACGAAGTTTGTGTTACAAAGAATTATCACCTGTGATATAATATTCTATGTCCGTTGGAATTTTGTCACATCCTAGTTCATTCTACCAAGGGCCGTTGGGCGATGGCAGTATGCTCAACACACTGCAACCTACATTTGGCTGCAGAGTGTTGAGCATCATACCTTATTAGTTGTGGTAGAGCCACGCTACCGGCAAAATTCATATTTGCTAGTAGCATGAATGGGCCGGCTCGTCCAGGGAGGTACCACACTCTCATAGAAAATTTCAGTAGAAGCTTTACCGCTTCTATGTTTCGTTCAGTGAGTAAGAGAGCCAGAGGCCCATCCTGCCACCCGCCCCCATTTCCTCCCCTAACTATAAACGCATTAAAAGGTCGGCAACGCTCCTGTCACACCCTGGTGGTGCAGTTGTCCATGGGCAGCGGTAATCGATCACTTACCATCAGGTGACTCGCTTGCTCGTTTGCCGTCTTATGTCATGTATGTGTCGTGGCCATATCGTAGATTTGCTCACTTCATGAAATGCTCGAGAATTTAATGAAGTGGTTGCATTTCATGAAATGTTTCACTGTCTATTGGCTACATCATGATATGGCTCGGGCAGATCAATGAAAAGAAATGGTTTCTCGATATGGGCAAATAAATGAGCGACTACTTACTTCATTAAATGGTCAAGATGATTTGATCATATCTTAAAATCGTTTCATTTATTACCGGTAGAGGAGCTGCAAGCGCTTTGTTTATGTGTGAAGATGGCGGGATTCTTTCATTATAGGAACAAATCAATAAGTAGTTTAACGAAAAACATAAGCTGTTTCATACAAAACATAAGTGCACCTACTCGACCAAAATGTATGAAACAGCTGATTATTTTTGTCGAGCTACATAGTTAGATGACCCAAGAAACATCCTGTAATAGTACAGGTACCATCCTCGCGTATCATCACTTAATATCAGGTGAGATAGCAAACAAATATCTGTCAATAATTCTTTGAAAAAAAAATGTGATAGATTGAGCCATATTTCAGTTATGTTATCATTTAAGATACTTAAAATGTTTTCTAAGGTTTCTATTTTTTTTAAATAACAGGACAAATTAATAAAAGGCCATATACACAAGATGGATTTTAACTAATATTTTATGGACGGACACCAATTTATACGATCCGGCCAGACGTGGATGACAAAATCGTGAAATGTTGACGACTTAATGATCTGGTCAAATTAAGTTGCCCACATCATAAAATGCGACTACTTCATGAAGTTCTCGAGCATTTCATGAAGTGAACAAATCTACGATATGGCCACGACATATGCCCATCTCTCATCTGGCGAATCCTCAGACGAAGTGCTTCAAAGCCCGGTATCTACTAAATCCCATGTACAAAGAATATATATATATCTAGGTATGATGTTCCCAGGACTTAAGAAGAGATACATTATATTTATTTATAAAACTTTATTGCTCCATCTTTAAATTGTTACAATTGGCGGACTTAATGCTAAGCATTTTCTCCCAGTCTACTTTAAGGATAAAACAGAGAAATTTGTGTGGCACTAAAAGTAAACAGATTAAATAAGTATATTAGTTATATACGTATATTTCATTATATATTTTAAATATATATTATTAAATATTTACTAAATATAATGAAATATACGTATTTATATAATTTATATATAAACTAAACAAATACAGGCAAATACATATTTTATATACATGCTCATGATGAATACATAAAGATAGTGACAGATGAAAGTTTAGTGAAAAGATAGAGAGTTTAGAAGACGAGAATATACGTTTCTCTTGAAGGTGAATTATGTTGAAGTTTATTATTAATTTTTATTATTATGTCAAGGGGCAATGCATTCCAGAGTCGTAAAGCTTGAGTAAATGATTTGACAAAAAAAAATTGTCCGAGAGAGGCCGGTGTACGTACACGTGATCCAAATTTAAATATTAAATTATTAATTTTCCCATTTGACCCAAAATGTGATAAATGATAATATTTATTGTGTTCAAGAACTTTAGCCCTATTCCCGGCGTAACCAGAGCCGCCTGGCAACTAAGATATTGTAATCTCGTCCAATCAGCCGCGACGATGTAGGGGTTCGATCAGGCTTCTGAAGAACGCCGTTTGATTGAACACTGACGTGGATTCTTTGTGCTTGTCTTTTATTTTGTACTTGATTAGCCTATTTTTGGAGACACAATCCGGCCGAAGTATTCATTTCGGCTGTGATTGTGAAAATAGGCTTCATCTTTCTCGGAGAAAATACCTACAGTATTCCATGTCTATAATTTGTTTATTCCAGGCATAATACAGACCACACCATAACATTGTCACATTTAAATTATGAATACAAATAATAACAAAATATGAAAAAAAATTAAGTATAAAAAAGTACAAATTAAAATAAATTTTTGAGTAAAAAATATAAATTATAATCTTAAACAAGTTACTTGCTATTGCTGTCCTGATGTACGGAATGATAATATTTAAAAATATAATCTACATAAATACAACGTTATTTATGATAATAACATAAAAAGAAACCTTAATTAAAATTAAAAATGCAAAAGTTTATATAAAAGTTTACCGATCGGTCAGCATATTGATAACATTGTTTAATTATTTATTTACTGGGAAGATTATCGACTATAATAAAGTTATTTACAAATCTTCACTTATAGCAACAAAATAAATATGAATGGAATACAGCATAAATTTGGTTATTTTAAATTATATTTAGCAAACACTTAAACTGCAGTAGATCTATGTTACAAAAATAAAGAGCAAAGCTAATGTAATTAGCGAGTAGTAAAGCTGAGAAAAGAACATTAAGGTACCTACTACGAATAAGGACATGGTACCTTTCATTCATATAACGCGGCCGAAGCCGCGGGCGGCGTTTTACTATAAATTGCAACAAAATATGAGAAACAGTAAATAACAAAGTAATATGTTCAAGTCGACGTATTAGAACGACCGTGAACTTGGGCATTATTTTAATCAGGCGATGATTGAGCCAACTATACACTATTTCCAAATTTTTATACGCGGCCTTTTTATCTTATGACCTTTGACCCTGTCTACCCCGTAAGGTATAAAGACGTGTTATTGTATTAAACAGAAGCCAACCTTACAACCGAGACTCGATTACCGGGCTCTAGTTTATTCAGTTCTCTCCAGCTAGAGGGTCAGTGCGTCTTTACATCCCGCTCACGTGTCGCAATTGCCTCCATTTTGTGCCCTCGACCAAATACATACTTTGCTGTTATTTCATTACAGGACACACCGAAAAAACTTTCACAGTTTTTGTGATGTAAGAGGAATGGTTTAGATCATCCTCCTCATCGGAGCTTCCTGCTGCACCCTCAGCTGTTCTGCACACACAAGTACATAGTTTTGAGAATCATCATCATTTCGTGTAGGTGAAACGGTCAAACGACCATGCACACCCTGGTGTCAGAGTTCTTCGGAACCGCCTCTCGGCATCTAACGTGGTTCCTTTAACGACTACCGGATGGCTTAATGCCTTCCGAAGCACGGAATCTTCTTTATTATCAGACAATCAGGTGATTCAAGCCTGCAATGTCCTAACCAAACTGGAATCCCAAGGATTCTTCATTCTATAGGAGAATATTACCATACTCACCACGCTTGGTAGTTGGTAAGGGCAGTTTCTATGGCTTCTTGTGCTTTCGAAGCTGCTGCCCATCTGAACCATTTTTAAGCTGGGGAAGGATAGGAGAATGTAGAATTTGGGAAGGGAATTAAGGTTAATTGGGATACTACTCGCTAGGATGATATTTTATTTTAAAAGCAAGTAGCTCGTAAACCCGGTCGCGCGTATACGATGCCATACCAGCAACCACCAGCCAAGCAGTAGAGGATGTCACCCCTGACCTGACCCCTAAAAACAGACGAAATTGTTTGCTCATGCCAATGATAGCTGCATCGATCGCAAACAATTACCCCACGCTACAAAACTATGTTGTATTCTCAGGTACGTTAAATTCGTAAATCTAGTTCAGGTGAGAGACGAGCCTCTTAGTTTGTTTTGGAAGAGAACACAGTGAAAACGTTGTAGTTTCAGACATTTCCCGAAAAACCACAAAACCACTAAATCAAACAAACAAAACTGTCTGCTAAGTTCAGCTGCTCGGATCGCAAACAATTACTCAACGCTATAGTAGTGGTTCCGTTGCTTGAATAGAACTCTCAGGTATACTACGAGTATATATGATCGACTCATTCAAGGAGTGATTTATTCGTCTCAAATTCAAATTCAAACACTTATTTAAGGCGCTGTGCATCAGAAGAATGCCGTAAAACGGTCTATTTTTTCTTCTTAAAAGATAGATAGATTTAAAAAAATATGAAGTACCTACAGTTCAAAAATCAAAATATTTTCAAAAAAATATTTAAAATCTAGCAGAATAAAAAACCAAAAAGCTACATACAGAAGTTTCGTCGCGAATTACTTGATATTTTCAGCGACAACTACCAACTTTTTTATATCTATAAAAAGTATAACTAAATGAGTAAGATAGATACCTAAAAAATTATAATTATTGTATTATTAAATTAAAAGTGAAAATTAACACGGAAATGGCAGACACGGGTTTGAAATAAGACTGGTGACAGGCCAACCGGTATCATTATAATTTATATCGCGCGATGTCCGCTACAAACGTTTATGGGACGCCTTAGCTTAATTAACAATTAAATTAAATATGACAATTAATTAGCGTTCTTTGAACACAGAATAGATGCCACTATTTCATTTTACATTATGGTAATGTTGAAAAATTTAAAACTAAAACTAACCCTAACTATACAAAAAAGAGAAAACTATTAATTGAACACTAATTAATTGTCATATTTGACTTTTCAACAATTGTTGACGTTAATAATTTACTTATGGCTATTTCCAAAATGACACATTTTTGAGCGGTTCTTGGACATACTATTGCAACAAGCAGTTAGAAGGTCAATTTCAAACCAAATGCGAGTCGGACTCGCGCACGAAGGGTTCCATACCGTAGCATTATCTATGATAAGTTTAAAATTATTAAAATATTTTTTTTAATTGATGTAACTTAAAATTTATGCTTTTCGCATACTTCCTTTATCTGTGCTATAAGACGTTGCTTCGTACCAAATTTCAAGATTGAGACAGTTCACGGGAAGTACCCTTCCCGTGATAAGGTTTTGATTCCCTTGCGAATGTCGAAAATTTGCGGCATAAACTACTGTATCTTTTGATTGCGTTGGCTTAGAAGTTTGATTTTTTTACAGCTCCAAGGAAAAGTAGACCTAAGACGTTGATACCTCCACGCTTTCCTGAGAAAAAGAGTCTTGACAGACAGACTTTTTGAGCTACGGAACCCTAGAAAATAAGGAAATAAATATACTTTTTATTTCCTTTTATAGACTTTGACAGCTCTAGAGCAGACATACATACAAACAATGTGTACATGTGTATGTGCAATTTGCTCGTCCGAGAACGTAAGATGAAAGATACTATAATTACATTACATAATATAATTGCTTTCCTCTATCTCCTGAGCGGCAGTGAAGCGCAATAACCGACAAACAGATCTCAGGGATGCAGATAACACTATCGGAGCAGATGGCGATACAATGCCGTCTTTGTGAAGTTCAATTCTCGGTACACACTGGTGTGTAGAGTTAAATAAATAATAAATATATATAGGGACAAATCACACAGATTGAGCTAGCCCCAAGGTAAGTTCGAGACTTGTGTTATGGGATACTAACTCAACGATAATATATTTTATAATAAATACATATATAGATAAACATCCAAGACCCAGGCCAATCAGAAAAAGATCATTTTCCATCTTAACCTGGCCGGGGATCGAACCCGGGCACTCCGTGTCGCAGGCTGGCGTGTTGACCGCTGCGCCACGGAGCTGTCCTGTTAAGTTGATGAACTAAAGTTATCATAATCAAGATTCATTTGAACATATGTTGGTCTTCATGGCCAATGCTGCTCCACTAACCGAGATAGCCTCTGGGTATAATTTGCGGCGCACACGCACACGAAGTTTTTTATTTTTTGTTATAGCTGCGTGAAAAATTCTAGTCTCTACCTATTCAAACCAAAAGATACAGCCCTGTGAAAGATGGAAGGACGGACGAACTGACAAATCTTGTATGAGCCACAGTTTGCAACTCGTACGGTGAAGTTGAGTTACTGTTATGTTGGTTTGAGTGCACTTTTAGGTATATTGTTATAAATCAAAGATACGTGTTGACGGCTATGACATTTTTATATAAATAAACATTTAGTACACTGATGTTACAAGTACAGAATGCGACGACCGTGGCCAAAAGTAGGTTACATGCGTTGTATTAAAATATGTACGGTCTTGTCTTGACTCGTACAAGTCTCGTTCTCATTTTTAACTTTTGAGTACGGAACCCAAAACTAGATCGCTGCTGCTAAATCGCTTTACAATATATTTATCATACTCGTAAGTTAGCTGTCACCCGCGGCTCCGCTAGTATTAATGTCGACCCCCGGGAACACTACCTTTTCCGGGATGACGAAAAAAGGGCTGTTCCCGAATATATTCTATGCCCTCCTACGTACTCCACACAACGTATATGCCAAAATGTATGATGTTCGATTCAGTAGTAAGGGCGTGAGAGCGCAACAAATAAACAAACTAACTTTCAGTTGGTATTAGTCCAAATCTGTGTGATTTGTCCCATAATATTTATTGGCACCACTCTACAGCAAAGTATGAAGCCCGGAATCTATTATGATGACGAGGAAACAAAAAGCAAACGGGCTCCTGAATAATGATGGTAGGCTTTACTTCTAATCCTTATTACATATTAAACCAATTAATGTAATATTAATAAAATTTAAAATATGTGATGAAGAAGAACTCGGCCACGGGTAGGATTCGAACCACGTCCCTTAGGTTTACGCCCTAAGTGTGATACCATTACGCCACCCAGACTTCGAATCACCGCGTCAAATTCTCTCATCACATATTACCCCGTCAGGTACACGCATTTCAAGCATGCGTACTTCAATACTACCCACTATTTAGTAGTGTGGTATTCTACTTCATTCATATCCGATGAATAGAAAGTTGATTAAATTGAATCTTTTTACTTACTTACATTGTTTTTAAATTACACATATATATTTTTTCATTCATTATCATATATTTTCAATTTTAACGATATACCGAGCATTGTATTGCTATTTAAAAACAATTTAAGTAAGTAAAAAGATTTCTTCAATTTAATTAACTTAACTATAGTCGGCAATCCCGACGAAATAGCACGTGAGTGACCCGTTTTTAGTACATAACATTGTAATGCTATTTAAAAACAATTTAAGTAAATGTAACTTCAATAAATATTTCAAGAAAAGTATATTACTTCTTAGTTTCTTCGTCTTTAGAAGCTTTAGCTTTACAAAGGTACGTTCATTAAGCTCCGTGCACCTGCTACTATTTCTTGATTTGAACTTTTTAATTGACGTTAAGGCTGACTTCTCACCGAGCCAGATCAAAAGATATACGGTAGCAAACAATAAAGTTATTCTCTCATAGTTTATAGATACCATGAAGAAAAGATTTTTCCTTATTATCTATCATAATATTTTATTAAATTTGCACTGTTAGTTTGTTTGTGAAGAGTCTAATCTTGCAACTCAATTTTGAAGTACATATCCCAAACTGAAAGTTAAAACTCTTATTAAAATAAGAAATAAAATATGGTGAAAAGTTTCTAATCATGCGGTAGCTCAGTTGGCAGAGCGTAGGTCGTACATAGACCTAGGTCGCTGGTTCAAGCCCCGCACGCATGAAATTTTATCACCATATTTTGTTTCTTTATTTAATAAGAGTATATCAAAATAGTGTTGTGTATGCAAAATACAACACAAATATTGAAAGTTTAAATGTTGCGTAAGCGGGACAAAGCTGGTCTGATGATGGAGTCGAAAGGTAGGCACTTCTAAATAAGGACTATAAATCCATCGCGTTTGGACCTCTTTGGATTCATTTGATTTGTCATGGCAAGTGAGAAAAAAAGGTATTTCTCACGTTAGTAACGATGTGCACTCTAAATCACTTCTTGGTCTGTACCACTTCCCTATTAACCTTGTACATCATTTTGTATACGTTATCATATATGAACATAAACAACAGGAAAGTTCATCACCCCTGCATTTAGGGTCACAACACTATACAAAAACCAAGAAAGCCCAGAAAAAGTATCATAACATCATCATTATTCAACCAAGTTATTATATAAATATTTTAAAACATCAAAATTGCAGTATATATTAGTAATACTCATAAAAATCACAAATTTAAGTTACATTGTAAATAACTCTTTACAGTACTGGTTCGGGATATAATTGTTTTTCCAATACTGCTTTAACTATACAACATTATTAACTTAAATATCTAAGAAACCAACGTTTTCGGGAATGTTGTACCAGAATTTATAACTTAAACAGAACCAAGGCAAAATGCTTGTTGCAACGGCGGACTCGATGCTATGTCCGTTTTCACTCAGTCCACAGGGATAAACAGAGAAACTGCTTAAAATTTCAAACGTGTCTCGAAACAACTTTATGGCAACCCTACGTATGCACTCACGTATCGCACTGTCACGTCGAGTCGAGGTGAGCCACAGAAAGGCGCGAGGGTGCTCCGGCCAAATGGCCGCTTTGTACCCACACTATTAAACACTTACCTCATAGTGTAGCAGTAACACGCGAAGCAACAAAGCGATGAGATTCGTACAATATATACGATCGATCAAGAAATGTTTGTTAGGCCACTGTCTGGTGTCTTTATGAAGTGTTACGAATATATCAGAACCGTTATCGGTAACATGATATTAGTACAAAAGAACATAATACGAATATAATAGGTTATTCGATATTCGAGTAATATGTTACCGTGTGACGTCAAAATATCGTCGAATTCGGGCCGATTCCGGTTTCATCGGTAACTAAAGTAACTATATTATCATAACTGAAAGAACATGCAATGCAGTGGTACAAATATCAGCATTTATACAGGTTTTACTTATTTATTTGGATTACAAAGAAAAAAAAAACATCTTGAGGACTGCCATTACCTGTAACTTGGTAACATTTAAGATAACCTAATGTCAGTTAGGTATTATATTCAAGAACAGTGTTATCGATACCGGACCCTAATATAACAGCTTTTTTGGCTTTTTACCAGCAGGCAGAGTAGGCTGGATCTTAGGGCGGCAGATTTTGGAGGGGCGGGGCGGTATAATATTATTGGGCTAGCACCCCTCCCCTTTCCACCCCCGTTATCACGCGTCAAAAGATTGATGGGAGGCGGCAATAATTAAATAGCCTATGGCGGTCAAATGTGTTGAACTCTGACTAGTGTCAGATAACTTGAGCTAGCAAGCTGCCACTGCTGACACAGTTTAATGCAAATTGTCGTACGTTCACGGGTCCGAACGGGCTGTTGCAGTTGCATTTGAATAAGCTGCATTCTGTTAATGAAATTATACTAAGTCGTCGCCCCTGACTTGACAAGTAAGGCTGGCAGCATTTAGTCCTCAGTCAGTAACTCTACCTCCAAAAGAAACTTTACCCTCCATAGATATTATTTTTTATGGAGGTTAGAGTTTCTCTGACAGGGATTTTCCTGGTTGCATCCTCAACTGCAGAGAGAATTGGGCTCCGATCAATTTGCTATTATCGCAGCATATCAGTAATTATAATACTTCCTTAATAAATATTAGTTAGGTACTAGTAGTTAGCCGCGAACTTGGACCTCTCATATTTTTTTTATTTGATTGTAATGTTGGCTGCTCTGGCCAAGTATGGCCCTAGTAGTACAGAGAGGGTCGTGCTCCTGTAGTGGAGACTAAAAAGGACCTGATGATGATGATGATGATTGTTATGATGCCCAATGAATTTTAAAAGTGTATTAATATTATCTACTTAAGTTTTAAATTTGAGTTCTTAGTTATCTTAATTGGTGCTTTTACACCACTGAGCCACTACCCGTTCCGAAATAGTAAACATATAGCACAAATTGAAGTAGAGGTTGTCTAATTTAAAAGTGAAGCCCCTCCACCGGTTACTATCATTTCAATGTGTGAGAGGATATTTATTGTAAAGTTTTGCCAGATGAAATAAGTCGACAAACTTAAAAAAATCAACTATTCCATCAATCCAGGTATTGTTAAGCATGGTGGCATTCATGTCAACTGTATGGAATAACTCATCTGCCCCGTCGTTCTTTAATGCAGAAGTCGATCGACAAACGAGCAGTTTGGGAATTTGACAAGACTTTTAAAAAACCCTTAAAAAACCAAAGACAGAGATCAATTTAATGTTTGCTTGTTTTCATGTGTGTAAGTCGCCACATGTGTAACGTACCAACCATCATCATCAGGTATTTTTACGGCCCTGACCCTCTCTGTACTACCGGAGCCATACCTGGCCAGAGCAGACAGAGGATTTGGCCTACACTCTCTCCGCTGGACAGACGGGTTGGAGAGGTCTCACTGAAGTTTATGAGCTTTGTTAGCTTGTAGTCGAAGACCTCCATGGGAAGACTAGGAGTGGTCTACTCTGCCGGAAACCACACGGCTAACTAACCAACCTATGTCAACATATTTTATAGGCGCGTGAAAATGCACTAGAGGCGTTAAGTTTAAAATTAGACAGTCTCTACCTACATCCGCTCACAGCTCGCAGCCGACCATACACTGCATTTAAGGTAGTTATGATTTAATATGCGAAATCTCCGCTTGCGGAAAATAACCCGCCTTTTTGCTGACGTGAAATATTTTAATAAAGTGAGGCAGGTTCACATGCTACGAATACTCAATGATCCTCGTAAGAGCCAGATAAAATGTTTAAATTTCGTAGCGCAGGTAAGCTACGCAGCAAAAATTTAAAATGTTTATTAAAAAAAAAAGTAAAATTGGGGGACTAAAATTAAAAGTTCGGCAAGGTAGCAGTTTACTTCGCGCTTAAATTGTGTATCATGTCTAAAAAAAAGACGTGTTTCTCGTATGGGGGTTCCCTACAACTTTTAAATAACATTAGGTAACCTTTATGCTGACCTGTTATATAATAATAGTTATGCTGAGCGGTCGTAGACAAGTATGGTATTTGACCTGTGTCTAAAAGACACAGGTCGGGTTTCACTTGGGCCGTTAACGTTTCTGAAGGATGAGATAATTCTGATGCTACTTAAGTCTTTGGTAAATATACTTTGTCCAACTAGAGATTTTATATATCATAGTTATATCATGTCCATTTCATACAGCTGTCGCGGTATCCGCGGATTACCACGCGCGTGACAGTAAAGAATCACGGCGACGCACTCACGTAGGCATAATAATCGCCGTGACTTTGTCTCGGGACTTATATCATCAGGCAGGCCTTATATGAGATGGTTTCTCACTGGCTCTAAACACGGTTAAAACCGTGCCTACATTCGGTCGGCATTAAATATATTGTAACTTCTTTTTATTACTAAACTAGCTTTCGCCCGCAGCTCCGCCAGCGTCTCTTTCCCGAGATAAAAGGTAGTGTATGTCCTACTCCGTACTCCAGAGAACTTGTATACAAAATTTCATGATGATCGGTTCAGTAATTACGGCCTGAAATTGTAACAAACAAACAAACTCACTTTCGCATAATATTAATAATAATATTAAGTAAGGATAAGCTCATTTAGATTCTACCGAAAGTGAAGATTTACAGCCTCCGTGGTCCAGTGGTGAAGGCGTTTGCCTGTTGACCCGCGGGTCGTGGGTTCGATTCCCATCGGAAGCATACTTTCTTTAGTTGTTTCCAGTTTGGTTAGGACATTGCAGGCTTGAATCACCTGATTGTCTGATAATAAAGATGATTCTGTGCTTCGGAAGGCACGTTAAGCCGGTGGTCCCGGCTGCCATCTGGTAGTCGTTAAAGGAACCACGTCAGAGGCCGAGAGGCGGTTCCGAAGAACTCTGACACCAGGGTGTGCATGGTCGATTGACCGTGACACCTACTCGAAATGATAAGGAAGTAAGGATATACATCAGTCTTAGATCGCATACAGTATTATCTTTTGTCGCTTTAGCGTCACCTACACACACAATTCTTCTCTACAGTTATTTATTACATATTTGGGACAGTATCACCTTCGCCTTTTGCACCTAAATTACACACACTCATGTATTTCATCATCAGGTCCTTTTTAGTCTCCACTACAGGAGCACGTCCCTCTCTGTACTACTAGGGCCATACTTGGCCAGAGCAGCCAGAGGACTTGGCCTACACTCTCCACGCTGGCCAGACGGGTTGGAGAGGTGTCTTAGATGTTTATAAGCTTTGTTTAGCTTGTATTTCCTAAGTCGCCTTCTACGACATCCACGGGAAGACTTGGAGTGGTTCTATTCTACTCTGCCGGATACCACACGGCTTACTCATGTATTTAAGTTTATATAAATAATACTTATATTAAATTAAGAACACGCGCGCATTAATTTAATATGAGTATATCAGAATTGTGAATGCGAAAAACACACAAAAATATTAAAAATACGGTCGAATTGGAATAACATTTTTAGGTAAATTGTAACCTTTTCACAACTAGAAAAATTGGTTGTCTGTAAGGTCGGTTACGAACGATAATTTTACGTGAAAACGGTGGTAGAGAGATAGATGCATCACAAGCCTAACGCTTAGGCCGATTGCGTCTCTATCGCTTCTTCCGCGCTCTCGCTTGTACACGGAACGTGATACTTTTTCGTTGCTGCAGACGGCGTTCATCGAAGACGTGATCAGGTCAGAAAAGGCAGCATACAACACTCGCTCGGCCATATCAATCGCAGCAAATGTGTCTCGTCTCGACACGAAACTCCAATTTAGTGAAAAGAGTTGGGATATAGTCACGTAAGGGCATAGATGTGTCTCAAGAAATATTAGCTTATTCTTATCGCTACGACAAAGGGTATTCAAGCTGAGTATTTGATAATTCCACCAAAAGGGAAGATTACTCTGTTTGAAATATAAATCAACTTACCTATTCCGTTAGTGATTGCATCATTGTCATCCGCTTAAGGGACTTAGGCCAGCGAAAGCAGATTTTTTTGCAAAGTTACAAGCAGCCGCTTTTCTGACACCTGCCCTACTTGGACATGCTTTTGTGAGTGGTGAATGTTTGAGTGAAATACGCAAATGTAATGGCATGTTTCAAAATAGATATTTATATTGTTTTGCCAACTGTTTTAACTATATTAAAACCTCTTTGCTAATCGGAATTCGTCTGAACCACAAACAATAAGTTCGTTACAATAAGAGATCATCGATATCAGTAAATCCTACGGGACCTCTGTTTCTGCTCCTCAAACCATTACCACAATTGTTTCCGAGACAATAGGCCTCAAAACTAACAGTCACCCAATAATAGTTCACATCCGAAGTTAATAAAAGCCGAGCTCGATCCCAAGACGTATAAACCGCGAGTCACCCCCGAAATTGGAAGTTAAGCGGCGGTTAGGTCCATTGTTATTGTAAACAGCGGCGGGGACAATGCGGCGATTTACATGCGCCGAGAATCGAACTTGCTGCCGCTGAACAAGCCAAACTTGAGACGGAGCGTGCATGTATCATCAAAACAAATCTCATCCTTACAGTTTTCTTTCCTCCTATCTTGTTTGATTGTTTCTCGTGTAAGTGGCTAACACTGGTATAAGATTTTCCCATCTAATCGTAGTCGTTAAGCCGTGTGGTTTCCGGCGGAGTAGAATAGGACCACTCCTAGTCTTCCCATGGAGATCGTAAGAGGCGACTTAGGAAATACAAGCTAAACAAAGCATCATGAGACCTCTCCAACCCGTCTGGCCAGCGAGGAGAGTGTAGGCCAAATCCTCTGTCTGCTCTGGCCAAGTATGGCTCCGGTAGTACAGAGAGGGTCATGCTCCTGCAGTGGAGACTAAAAAGACCTGATGATGATGATGTTCTAATTGTGTTCCCGGGTTTATGCTAACGTGTTTAGTGTTGCGAGCCCACTATTATGACAGCGTGTATAAGTAGTATAAACGATGCTGCTGTAAAATGATGTAACAAATATTTTAGGGCCGGATATCTGCCTGTCGTCATCCTTCCCTGGGTATGTTTTGCACGAAATCGAAGTGGTCCACTAGTTTTTTTTCTTTGCAAGTCTAGGCGTAAATCAAATAGGAAATGCGAGAGCGTGCAACGCACCTCTTCTGAGTTTATAGTCAAATCTAACTTGAGTATGGTCATTTTCGTCGAGCACAACCAACTTCTGGTGAAGGAAAACATCGTGAGGTAACCTCAACACTAGTGGATTATTACACTATAAAATTTGAAAGGCAATGGCAAACCATTATTTCCTGCCAAAATCAGTCCTTTCCTACGTTTCGTTCCACGGACATGAAGATTAGAGAGATAGATAGTAGAAACAATCGTGACGTGGCGTCTTTATTTCTACGTCGGTGTGAGCCACGGCGACGTCTCCACCTGTCGACTTCAGAACTTCCGACGCCAATTGAAACGCTATTGTGAGAGCTTTTCATTTAAAATGCGAGGCCCTCTCCATTGGGCCCAATAGTGTTGCTTGTTTTGTTAATGCTTTTCACTGTGAGGGGTAAGTTGTAGCTTTTTTAATAATGTCGAGGCCTATCCGGCAACAATGAACATTATTTATTGCTGCATAAAAATACGCAGCTTCTTACAAGACAGAGGGCCATTACTTAGACCAAAGGAAAAAAAATATTAAATGGTGAAGGGTTTACCTGGTTGACTTTTATGATCCACAAGGACGGAGAAGAAGCTGCATTCTACGTTTTTTCTTTTCTCACAAACCGGTTTTCTTCTGATAAGCCATGTCTGTACCAAAGCTGGACAAAGGCATATCCCCTCTTTCCTTCCAAACGTATCATTCTGGCATTTTTATTCCCTACTTTTGAACGCAAATTCGGAAATAACGGCAACAATCTTTTCATTCCATTCTTTGTGTTCTTGGTCTTCCTCTCTTCCTACAGCTATCAGTTAAGACCCATGTTAATATGAACACTATTAATAAATATATTACAAATATCCAGCATGTCTGAAACCAAATATGTAGTTTCAGTTGTGTAATATTTGACGCTATTACGGAGATCAAATACCGGCCGCTACGCAATATGTAAATTCCGGGCGTATGAATTATTTGCTAGCTATTGATGAGAAACAACATGTCATCTTATCTCAAACATAGGTAAACATCATATAGTAAACATTCGAATTAATTATTGTTTTTCTTATCTTAAGTAAAGAAAGATACCTATTTGTTTGTAATTTGTCAGAATACAGAACGTATCTCACATATTGGTGAAATTATCCTTCACCATGTTACATAGACATAGACAAAGACATACGTTTATTTGACACAGCAACACACATATATTACAAAAAAACAATAAGTAAGAAAATATACCAGCTTAAGCATATAAAACACAGTTAATATACTCATTAGGCATACACATTAATTAAACATGTGTGCGTTGCAGTAATCAAAAAGGATGTGGCTCAGCGTGTATATTACTCATACATAATATGAGTAAAACGCTGATATTCTGCCACTCCAAAAGGTGGGTCCGTTGAAATTTGTACACATATAAAGTATAAAAGAATAGTTAAAATAAATGAAGAAGAGTGGATTGTGCCATTACAGTTGGGAGAAATTTATAGATATAAGAAGAAGAAAATAAAAAAGAAAGGCTGAAAATGAGAACCGTGAGTACCTATATCATATCACCTACCTAACCTATATGATAAAATCAGCCACCAAGTAGCCGGATGGAATTCCAAAATTTTGTTTTTCTAACAGATACTTCTTAAGTTGTTACATGAAGATGAAAGATACTACTCCTTTACTTTAGGGCCTTGTCATATGACAACGAGACGGCGCCGTTGCTATTGACCGGCACGACAACGTGCTGTCCACCGAAGCGACACAGGTCCGGCCGGCAACACGGCGCCGCCGTCGCCATTGAACGGCACGACACGACATCAAGCCGGTAAACCGAGACGCGTGACGTAAAGGCAAGTCGTAGTAATTTCATAAAACGGCGAGTAACTCAGTAATAAACGTTTCTGAACACTAATTCAATTTATTGTATTCCAACATGTTACGTTTCGTTACTGAGTCACGGCACCGAGCCGCAGAGATGTGGCCGGACCACAGGTTTTAACGCCCATTTCCTAATAGTTTTGCGAAATCCCCCACATAATTTATTTTTTAGTTCGCATCCTCAAATACGACTAAAATTATGACTTTGATGACGTAAATTTTACTTTCATACCCACAAATAATCACGTCTTTATTACATACGGGGTAGGTAGAGCCTTGGTCATGAGACCTAAAGACCACGTTTAGTGTGTGTGGGCGTGAAGTTGGGAAACGGAATAAAAATTGTGATGAGTACCTCGCCGCATCGAAAGATTTTTTTTGATTTTCACCCATTATTACCTCTTTTACGTACGTACATTCTACGTATTTTTCCTCCTACACCAGAAGAGAAGAGACATACCTAAATTAAATCGTAAGTTATTATATGGCATTATAATGTATGATCCGTCGTAGCTCGCGGTAATAACATCCCCGTCGTGTTTGCTGGCTGGTTTCACGATTAACGATACTTAATTAAAACTTGAGGCTTACATGTTTAAGGTAAGATAGATTGCTTGTAGCGTTTCTAAGATATTGGGTATAGTTTAATATTAACCAAGAGCAAAAAAAGACGTGTCATGAAAAATCTTGCGTTTTAACTACCATTCGGTTGCGGCTTCACTTGCTCTTCGTGCATCAGTTCTCTCTAACTTGGGCCAAATCAAGCTACAATTTTTCTCGCTTTAGTTTTTTGCGCTTCATTCGCAACTATTCTTTCGCGCCTTACCCCTTCACGCTTTCGTACGTCTTTTACTAAACCTGCATCAAAAACTGTGTAGACAAAAATGTAAATGTCTCTCTTATATGCAACATGTGTAAGCGACGAATAAATGAATTATGAATTATAAAATGCACACGTCTTTGGAAAATAAAGGGACACTTATGTACAACTGCATTATGTCATTGTTTGGATAAAAGTGTGCCAATATTATGCATTTTCATGAAACAAGTCCTTGTTATCTTCGACCCAGTTGGCACATTCCAAAGATTGGCAACTCGAGTGTTGCTGGATAACTAACTAATCCAAAACCATACGAGTACATGCGATAAATAAATCGTGCATACAAGAAATAAGTGAATTCTAGGAATTTCGATCCCCAAGAGTTCGTTTTATTTAAATTATTGTTTGTTTAATTAGTTTACAATGGTAGACGATTTGGGGTGTGTGGTAATTATTCACTCGTTCGTGATCTGATCAGAAACAGGATCAGTCCGTTTTATTCTGGGGATGTGGATAAGGCGACTAAAGTACAAACATCTCGTGTAAGAATATCAGTTTTAAAAGCGTTCTTGTAAAGCAAGCGTCCATAAAAACCTTATCATATGAGGCCACATATGAATTCTTTTATCCGTAAAGCAGGATTGTTAACATGTTGTCTGTGCTGAACTCCAAAAGATAATAGATAGAAAAGGCAGTAAAAGAGAGAGATTGTTTAATCATCAATAGCAGATAGTCGTTCATTGATAGGATAAGAATGAGCAGATCTATATGCTTTATGTGAATTTGAAACTTGGACAGTGACAAAAAGCATACAGAAAGAGTAGCAGCGTTCGAATTGTGGGGCTGGAGAAGGATGTATCTTTTACCGGGACAAAATATACCCTATGTCCTTCTCCGTATCCCAGACAACGGGTATGCAAAATTTCAAGATGATCGGTTCAGTAATTACGGTGCTTTTTTTTTTTACTAAATGTTGGATTAGGCATTTGTCTCGCATCTCACCTGATGGAAAGTGACGATGAAGACGAGGATGTTACATGCCTATCCAGGAGTTACCCATTTATTCTACTTTTGAATGTCCCGGAACTGTACTCGTCTGGGAATATAGACGCAGGCAGTTCATTCCATACCTTAGCTACTCGAATCAAAAAGGGACTGTCAAAGCGTTTAGTTAGACTCTTTGGTATTCCAACGATAAAAGGGTGAAATTTCTGTCTGCGCTTCGTAGTCCGATGGAGTAATGGTGAGGGTTCAACTAGCTCAAACAGCGCAAAAACCATGTGTATCCATAAATGAGGTGTGAAAGTTTAACAAACAAACAAACTCACTTTCGCATTTATAATATTAGTTAGGATTAGTATTAGTATGGATTAACTTTCCGGGGGATGCACACGAACGAGGTCGCGAGCAAGAGCTATGTGTCTGTAGTCTGTAACCATAAATCTCCAGTTTACCTCACTTCCCACAAAAACTCCAAAGCATTAAGTCATAAGTTATGATTTACGAGTGTTGCAAGTGGAGCGTTGTTGCATAATTTCTCAACAAAGGAGCATCAGTCTTACGGAGCAGCGGGGTACTTCCAAGCAACTTTGATGACGTTAGTGGTTCACAAAGCAGCTTCGACTACTTTCACGTGAAGAAAATATTGCTACTAAATACATGGGCTCAGTTAAAAAAGCTACAAAAAATAAAAGGCCAAGTGTGAGTCGGACACACACCAACGTTTCCGAGTCACCGTACAATATTTACATATATTACATATACATAACAGTAAGCTTGAAACCTCTTCCAAGCGACCTCTCTGATCTACCTTGGACGACATGGAAGTCAATGAACAGACTTGGGACTAAGGCAAGTCGGCCTAAGGCAGGAGAACATGAATAGATGGGGCTAAAGCTCTGAAATTTCTTCTCCTCGTATACTACTCCTCAGACTATGGCAGACCTGTTGTCTTGCCCTGCGTTTCCTACCACCTGCACACGCGAGTACCTATACAATGCTACTGATAACGCTGTGTCAGTGGCAGAGTTCTCGTCAACACAAATCATAATTACATAATTCGCCCAAGTCGACACGAAAAGAAGAAGAAGCGACCCCTCTTATGAGGTTCACAAATCTCTTTCGAGTACGAACACTATAGTTCTTAATTATCTGTGGTTTATCGTCTATATAACCAGCAACTTTTATAGGCTCTAAAGGATTCGTATCCAGGGCAAATAAAATATTTAAAAAAGCAACTTTGCCTTTGTGTGTTCTACTATTGCGACTCGCACTTTGGCTAGTTTTTTTATTTATAAATCCTGTAATTACATGAAATAGAACCCAATGGATTATTATAACTTTCGGTATGCCTAGTGTATAGTTAATCTAAAGCATGTTAAACATTAGTGTTAGTGTTTTTAGTTATTATTCATAAAGTGAATAAAAGGTTGACCCACTGCGCCATCGAAGATAAATAACTATCTCGTGCAATTACAGCGCAATTAGTGCAGCTTTGTGCATTTTAATGTATTTCGTACACACAATGCCGTGTTCCCCTAATGAGACATGCAAATGGCATACGATAAACCACAACTATAATATTGATCGCAAGTTAACCTATTTGTGACAGTGTTCAAAAAGGAGGATGTTCTCAATTCCGTTTAGTCGCATAATGCCTTATTCGCAAAGTAGCACCCGAGTCTCAAAAGGGCTAATACACGATTGGACTGGTTCTTATAAGGCATAGTTATTATATCGCAAAAAGGCGTTTTTTATTTCGGTTTCGGAAAGTTTTGACGGAAAAGTTGAGTTTCGGCGACAGTTTCCATTTCGATATATCATCATCATCATCATCATCAGGTCTTTTTAGTCTCCACTACAGGAGCACGACCCTCTCTGTACTATCCGAGCATATTTCGCCAGAAGAGTCAAAGGATTTGGCTAACAGTCTCCACGTTGGCCAGACGGGTTGGGGAAGGCATATTTGATGTTCAATAGCTTTGTTTAGCTTGTTTATTCTAAGTCGCCTTCTACGACATTCACGGAAAGACTTGAAGTGGTCCTATTCTACTCTGCCGGAAACCACAAGGCAAAAAAAGGGGAATTTCGGTATAGAAATAGCCGAATCTTCGGCATAGCCGAAACACACGTGTTCGGGTGAATTGGTGTCGCGACTCGCACGTCAACAGTCAGCCCAGTGTAGTACTAGGTCTATACTAGCTCCCTAGCTTGTTCAGGAGTTAAGATTAAAATTATTAATGTGATGATGCCAGCTTTTGGTAAAGACTTTTCGTTCCGACCAAAAACATCTCCTTCGATACTATAAAATGAAAAAAAAAAATGAAATAGTAATAATATTAAAAAGTTTATGTATACGTAAGAATTGTGCGATTTAGCAAATAACTACACAGTGATTTGCTAAAATCATGGTTAAGAAGATTAACAATCCCATGCAAACCCATTATATTCACTTGATTCACTCGTACATAGTCTGAAAATAATCCACGAATCACAATTTAAACGACAACAAATAAATGTCCAATAGGAAAAATCAATATAACATTGAGTTAAATGAGGCCAGGGTCTTTGACGAGTATTATGCGATTTAATATAAGACGCGATCAAAAGAACCTCTAACCGAATTAAAAGCCGGGATGAAGTCGCTCGTGTACAGCGGGAATGTCGGTAAATCCTGCTGTCCACGGAAACAAAGCTATAAATGTATTTTTTTAAGTCTCTCCAACATTTAAGAATGCCCTGTATACAGAAATCTCCATACAAACGGTCAAAGGGAATTGTGAGAATACTTGATAATGTTAGTTCAAAATTTATCATTAAATCGATTAACCCCATCATAATCTATCGACAATGATAGACAGCTTGGTAAAAAAATCAATGGTTTGAAAAATATAAGCCCCTAAACATTCGTATTTTAGCACCATTTTTAATCCAACTTTGAACGTTAAAAAATACCATTATTAATGTGAAGATTCTAATATTAATAAACAACGTACATAGTTTTACTATTCATAAGTTGAAATAACTTAACTGGTCATAAGTTTATGAATTAGTTTTTTCACAAAACTTAATTTCCTAAAGCGTATTTCAAAACGAATTACACGGCCGTAATATTTATTAAAACTCTGTGCATCTCAGCCACACCGGCGAGGCCCGCGGGTGTACGGGTGGCGGGCGGGACGGAAGGGTGCGTTAGCGCCGCCTCTTTCCTAGGAATTCTGTATTTATCAATCTGTGATGAACAGTGACGTACTCGTATACGTAACTACTATTGCGGTTTGTGTGATATCTGTTTTAAATCTTTATCATAATCTCTTCGTTTTGGTTATTCTTTTTGAACTCTGTTTTGTTGCATTCGGATTGGAATTGTTATCATCGTGATTTCGTCAAATTGACGATAAATATACGATCTGCGTAGGTACCTAGTTAATGGACTCATTTATAGTATACGTAGGTATACTGTTTAGATTTCCTTGAAATATATGTATAGGTAGTAGTGTCCATAGGTGGGTGGCTGTTATCTACTTAGCATGGCGATCTTACTAGTTTCTATACGCGTTTATGTACCTATACTTACTTATTTTCAAATTTCCTAAACATTATACACTCAATTCTCAATAAAAGAACACGTGTTACATTTATTTGGCACTTTTAGTCAAACAACAAATTTTTCTAAAAAATTAAAGACACGATCGTCATGGAAAGTAATATAGCCTATGACACTCGTAACGGTAATATGAAAGCTGACGATACCCCTAAACGTCCAAATCCGTGGAGGCATTTAGAAGTTATTTTGGAATAAATAAATTGACATAGGTAGGTACTGGTAAATACAAACTAACATACAATAGGTACATAGTTAAATGTATAAATTTTAAAAATTACATTTTTTAAAATAAAAAATGACTGCACTAACAAAAAATTATAGCCAATGTCACTCGGGACTCGGGAGAGTGTATGGATTATAACGATACCTAACCCATAAATACGTCCGAATCTGTTTAGGCATTTTAAATAATAGTAAAATAAAAAGAGTTTAGAGACATACCTTATATAAACACATACTTTTAGGGTTCCGTACCCAAAGGGTAAAAACGGGACCCTATTAATTTTGTTCCGCTGTCCGTCCGGTCTATCCGTCTATCTGTCTGTCTGTTCGTCTGTCACCAGGCTGTATCTCATGAACCGTGATAGCTAGACAGTTGAAATTTTCATAGATGATGTATTACTGTTGCCGCCATAACAACAAATACTATAAAATAGAATAAAATAAATATTTAAGGGGGCTTCTATACAGTAAACGTGACTTTTTTTCTTGTTTTTTTCGATATTGATAACGGCAATAGGCAGACGCTTGAATATTCACAGAATATTAAGTTATATATACTCATTAAAAATAAATAATTAAATAAAAATAAAATTAATATTAAAGGGGGGCTCCCATACAGCAGACATGATTTTTATTGCCATTTTTATTCATAACGGTACCGAACCCTTAGTGCGCGAGTCCGACTCGCACTTGGCCAGTTTTACTGTAATATTGACACACTGTTGGTGTTAATTTATTTATTTTCGGAATTCCGTAAAACCAAGCAGGACCTACATATATACTAGGTACTAAGTATACTTGTTTGTTTACAGTACCAAGTAATAGTAAACAAACAAGATTATTTGAAATAAAAATATTGAAGTTGTTATCAACATAGTTTCCTTTCCTACAGCCGGCACAATGTGAAATTGGGATCGATGATCAATGTTAATTTTGCTCGAGGTTACGAGCCTTAGGGCCGTATAGTAAATAAAGGTTGTAATAATAATAGCCTTGCATATCGATAAAGCATGTCTCTTATCCGATCAGGAACTAGTAGATAATGAAGGGCATTATCTACTAGCTCCGTGGCGCAGCGGTCAACACGCCAGCCTGCGACACGAGAGTGCCCGGGTTCGATCCCCGGCCAGGTCAAGATGGAAAATAATCTTTTTCAGATTGGCCTGGGTCTTGGATGTGTATCTATATATGTATTTGTTATAAAATATAGTATCGTTGAGTTAGTATCCCATAACACAAGTCTCGAACTTACTTTGGGGATAGCTCAATCTGTGTGATTTGTCCGTATATATTTAATTATTTATTATTTACTAGCTGTTGCCCGCGGCTCCGCCCGCGTTAGTGTCGATCCCTCGGGAACAGTAGAATTTCCCGGAATCAAACATACCCTATGTCCTTCCCCGGGCCTCACACCTCCATACCAAATTTAGCGTAAAAAAACGACAGATAGAATTACTTTCGCATTTATAATATTAGTATTAGTATAGAAGTATGGATATTATTTATACCAGTCCAGAAATAAGAAAATTTCCATAAAACCTTTACCCTCCCATTTTACCCCTTTAGGAGTGAATTCAGTCCATTTCACCCACATATATCTTTTTTAATTGTAATCGAGAACTTACATACCTATTTATTTTCATACTTCATAGTCCAGAAATGAGAAAATTTCCAAACAAACTTTATCCCCCTTCTGGGGGATTTTTTCCAGTTAACCTACACAGATCTTTTTCAATTGTAATCGTGAATTTATTTACCTATTTTCATACTCCTATGCAGGGCTTGTTACCGGTACCAAATTCCCATTATAAGTACCGGTAAGTACCGGTATTACTATTCTGTTAAAATTTTAACGGTAATATGAGGTACCGGTAATCTAGTATTTAACGGTAATAATATTGTTAACAGTTAACGGTAATTTTACCGCTACTTGTTACCGGTACCAAATTCACATTATAAGTACCGGTAAGTACCGGTACATCTATTCTGTCAAATTTTAACGGTATTAAAATTGCGTTAATTTTACCGGTACCTACGCATTGTTGCCGTCTACCGCATGGGACTCGCTCGACTGTAAAAGTGCCGCCCTATTGTGGGCCCCCGCCTCACGCCGCACATGCACAACACGGCAACGACACACATTAACGAAATGATAATTCCCAATACGAGTACCGGTACTAAGTACCGGTACTGTTTACCGGTATTTGGTACAGGTACTTCTTTCAATTACCGGTACCGTCGTTTTATTGAGGTACCGGTACCAATCCAATTACCGGTACCGTTGTATTATAGAGGTACCGGTACTTGATTTTTACCGTTACCAAATTACCGGTACCAAACCAATTACCGGTACTGTCGTTTCATAGAGGTACCGGTAATGGATTTTTACCGTTATTCCAACCCCTGCTCCTATGTCTAGAAATGAGTAAATTCCTATACAATCTTTACCCCGCTATTTTACCCCTACAGGGAAAAATATCGTCCACTTTACCTACACAGATATTTTTAATTGTAACCTAGAACATAAATACTTATTACGTCTAAGTCCAGAAATGAGAAAATTTCCATACAAAGTTTATACCACCCATTTTACCCCTTAAAGGGGGAA
The DNA here is from genome assembly GCA_947532085.1 of Elegia similella. Lineage (NCBI taxonomy): Eukaryota > Metazoa > Arthropoda > Insecta > Lepidoptera > Pyralidae > Elegia > Elegia similella. The sequence continues at coordinate 1,748,035 of OX383936.1, forward strand.
TTTAGCAAATTTCATCTACCTACACACATCTTTTTTAATTTTAATCTAGAACTTATATACCTACTTTCATACTTCTTAGTCCAGAAATGAGAAAATTCCATATAAATTTAACACTTTAGAAGTTAAATTTCTTAAAAATACTTTCTTAGCGCTCACTCACATCTTTAAAAGAACCCCTGTACCAAATTTCAAGTTTCTAGGCGCAGCAGTTTAGGTTGGTTTGCCGTTTGCCCGCGGCTACGCCGCCGCCGTTAGTGTCCATCCCTCAGAAACAGTTTGGACCCTTAAAGGGGTGACTCAGGTCATCAATATGAACAACTTTTTCTATGGGCCAGGTTGTATGGGAATGTCGAATTTTATTTTGAGTTCCCACCATTGTTCCCATAGGAAAAGTTGATCATTTTGTTGGTCTGAGTCATCCCTTTAAGGGTCCGAAACGATAAAAAATTCACCGTGTATGCAAACTAATGCCTTAAGTTCATTCAAATGACGATAACTTTTTTTTTAATAAACCGATTTTGATGAAACAAACTTTAAATGTTTTGCTGGGTTAAAACAAAGCAATTGGTGAAAGTTTGAAGTAAATCGGTTCAGTATTTTCGGAGATAATCGTGATCATACATACAGACAGACAGACAGACAGACAGACAAGAAATTCGAAAAAAAAATTTTTGCTTTCTATTATTCTTTTTAAGTGTCCCTCTATCCATTTCAGTCAAAAATTCTAAATGTACAGACAAAATATTTTTACTGTTTTATTATATGTATAGATGAAGGGCATAGTGACCTGACTACTCGTGCACGGGTAGCTAAATTTCGATAAGGTACGTGGCATACTTTTAGGCTACATTTCTATCGTTATTTATATTCCCAGTACTCAGTTAGTACAAGTAATACTTATATGAAAAATGCGGACGTAGGTTTATTTATTTATTAACCACGTTTGTAAATTGTACGCATTTTACTCAACTCTCAAATTTTCCATGTACAAAATATGCATTGAGCGTGGTAGAGCCACGTTACCGGCAAAATGAATTGCTGGTAGCATGAATGGGCCGGCTTGTCCGGGGACGTACCACACTCTCACAGAAAATCCACGTTTGGTCCACATCAATCCACATTCCAAAAAAACAGACACGGAAATTGGTACATTTAATCTATTAAAAAAACCGACCAAGTCCGAGTCGGACTCGCGCACAAAGGGTTCCGTACCGTTATCTGTAAATACGGCAAAAAATCATGTCTGTTGTATGGGAGCCCCCCTTTAATTTTTTTTTTTTTTTTTTAATTATTAATTTTTAAAGTGAATATAAAACTAATTATTCTGTAAATATTACAAGCGTCTACCTGTTGCCGTTATCAATATCAATCAAAACAAGCAAAAAAATCACGTTTGTTGTATGGGAGCCCCCTTAAATATTTATTTAATTCTATTTTTTTGTATTTGTTGTTACAGCGGCAATAGAAATATATCATCTGTGAAAATTTCAACTGTTTAACTATCACGGTTCATGAGATACAGCCTGGTGACAGACAGACAGACAGTCAGACAGACAGACAGCGGAGCGAAATTAATAGGGTACCCTTTGGGTACGGAACCCTAAAAACTACTGTTGCCAAGGGATCTCCTATATATATATATATATATATATATATATATATATATATATATATATATATATATATATAGATATCCCCATGGGCACTTCCTGGCTCAACCGTGCCGTACGAGCAGCACTTAATTACTCCGTTTACATTTCTGACTCCGGTTTGATTTTCTGACTCCATTGCCGTTTGCCCATCAAAATATGACTCCGATTGGAGCCATAAATGTCGACGCGAGTAATAATAAGAATTAGGCAATTTTTATACAAATCCACCTTTTTGGCTTTTGAGCACTTCTTGCTCCGATTCAAATGGGCCAATCAGAGCACACCATACCTGTCGGTATCTATGATTGGCTTCTGCCGGCTACTCACTATGTAGGTTAGAGTTTTGCTTCGTAACCATTTAAGTTGGTGTTCATTAGTTGCGTCTTGGCAAAAAAGGGGAGATGGGGCCGGAAGGTGAAGGAAACTTCTGACTAAACTAAACAAGATATCCGTTGTGGACTCGTAAAAAAACACGCATCCCGTTTCTTCGGTGACAAGATCATGTAGCTGGTTTGATGATGGAGTCAGAAGGTGACCGTAGGAACTCCTCAACGAAATAAGATACGTTCGTCGTGTTTCGACTCATTTGATTTGTATTAGCAAGCACTTCCATGCTACATGATATTCAGGGCCTGGAGATGGAGCCGAGGGGTGGTAATAAGAACTTCTGATAAAACCTTACAAAACAGAGCCGTCTCGGGTATGAAGTTGTTAATAAAACAACTAACCCCTAATCTCCGCGTGATCCCCACTGCTGGGCAAAGGTCTGCCCCATTTCCTTCCAAACATCCCTATTTTGTGCCACTTCAGAACATTTCTTTTCATGGCTCGTGATGTGTTTGTTAATGGAAAAAAATATATTCTTTATAATATTTACTTGCCCAAATGTTTTTTAAATCTTTTGGTATCTATATTTTTGTAAAAGTCTATTTCACATGTATTATTTTATTTGTTTAAGTTGTATTTTCTTTAAATAAATATTTCTATTTGACTTTGATTTTATCTGTGGTTGTATTTGATGATGAATCAACAAACACTATGCCTGTTACATCAGGCTGGCCTATCACGGTATGTGCACTGAAACCAGACTACCTGTTGTGACATTGGCGGTTTTTGTTGAGCGGGACCCTCAAGATGTTATTTTTTTGTCTAAAGACAACAAACATGACACCAGTTGCAAGAAGCAGCCCACTTATACCTATAATTCTGCGACAGCCATGCGTTTTGTTGACTGAGGACGATATTTAGTTCTAATGTGACATATAAATACGGGTTCATGTGTCATTTTATAAAATAAAAACCGGCCAAGTGCGAGTCGGAATCGCGCACGAAGGGTTCCGTACGAAGGGTCAAAAACGAGCCAAATTCTAGTCAGAAAATAGATAGTACTCTACTATTTTAACAAAAAAAAAACATGAATTTCACAATTCAGATAGGAACGTAATTTGGAAAATCACATTATTAAATCGTAATAATGGAATAGTGTATTTAGTTATAAATACAGACAACACGCCTCGAATTTTTAAAATAGGTACAAGCAAACTTTTGGAATTATTAATCAGGCTTGATAAAAACATTACATAAAATAATTATCAAAATAGGTTAACTGACGAAGTTTTAAATAAACAAATTGTTGCATAATTGAAAAATATAATATTTATTATTTAGTTTTTTTTTTGTTATTATTTATCATCATCAGGTCTTTTTAGTCTCCACTGCAGGAGCATGACTCTCTCTGTACTGCCGGAGCCATACTTGGCCAGAGCACAGATGATTTGGCCTACACTCTCCTCGCTGGCCAGACGGGTTGGAGAGGTCTCATTGATGTTTATGAGCTCTGTTTAGCTTGTATTTCCTAAGTCGCCTCTTACGACATCCATGGGAAGTCTAGGAGTGGTCCTATTCTACTCTACCAGAAACCTCACGGCTTGTTATTATTACTGTAAAAAAATAAGTAGTCTTTTCTAGATTTGTCATTAACTGCTCAGAGATAATTAGATACTTTCCGGGGTGTCACATTTGTAGGTCACATTAGTGTTACGATATCAGGGTTGCGTTTTAAAGATAATTTTATGCCTTTTTTCTAGAAAACTGCTGCTTTGCGCAATACTTCTTCACACAAAGCTTTTCCTGGATTGTTTTCTTCAATGCGAATGATTTTCAGTGCTGCATCACGGATTCAATCGCAATGCTGCTCCGTTTGGTTTGAGTTTGCTTTCATCTTTTTCTCAACTTCTTCTTCATCTGATTGCTCATCATTTTCATCATAGTTTTTTTGAGTATATTTTGGACTTTTTTTTCTTCCTTATATATTTATTTATTAAATTCATCACCACTTATATTTTTTGTTTATTTCTGTTTATGTTTTCCTTTTTCTTCACAAGATTGATCACTCTCAGTATTTGATACTAATCTTTGCCCTATTTTTTACTCTTATTAATTTCATAGAACCAAAAGTATTTGTTTTAACTATTTCATTTTGTTTGTAGTCACTTGCATTATATCTTTCTGATGATTTTTCTCTTTTTGTCTATCTCTATATAGATTTGTGCAATTTGTTTACAGACAGGTCTGTTTCAGTTTGTCAACTGTTCTCACTCTAGTTGCTGTTATTCTTGATGTCTCTCTCATTCACTTTTTCATTTTCTTTGCAACTGGTTCTGTCTAGGTATCTATTATTTTTGGCATCATCATCATATCCGCAAGAAGTCCACGGCTGGACATAGACCTCCCCCAAGGATTTCCAATACGACTGGTAGAAAGCCGCGTGCTTCCAGCATCTTCCTGCGACCTTAGTCAGGTCGTCCGACCTTCTGGTCGATGGGTGTCCGACGCTGCGCTTGCCGGTACGTGGTTACCATTCGAGAACCTTTCTGCCCCACCGGCCATCGGATCTGCTCGCTTTGTTATTTTTATCAGTACTTTATTATTAGTCAATGTTTCCCCCGCCTTTGTATACATACGGAAGTGGATCTAATAAGTAACAATCTTTAAGAATGTAAAATTAGCCGGGCAAATTCCTTATATGAAATGGAGTCAACAAAGTGCAGGTTTTGAATAAAACGCGGAGACAGAATGTGCTGACGAGTTAAAAAGATATATACGTTACGGATCAAATAAGTTTTGAAATTTAGGTAAGTATATAAGTCAGTGAGTATAAAACGGAGGCAACAATGTTCAAGTGTTGAATAAAACGTGGAGTCATAAAGTTATAACGAGATTAAAAAAATTGGCCGTTACGGATCAAATTTGTTTCGAAAGTTGAGCAAAAATTTTGTCGAGTATAAAAGTATATTAACGAATATGTCGGTCAGAAATTATTGTAAGACGCAACATATTCGACTCCGAGCGAAATACCTACAACTTAAGTCAAGTTATTCCGGGTTAAAGGTGGAGTCAACAATGTTCTAGCTCACTGCTGGAGCTGGTAAGTGCCCAAAGTAGTGTTTATATATATATATATATATACACATCTTATGAAGTGTAGTACATGTTAACATTTAATTTCAAATTGATGAATTCAAAACATATTATGTCATATCATATGTTATGAAAGTCTATTGTCACCAAGTTAATTTGTAATATTTAAAATCGAAAAATTACTTAATACTTATTGTAAGATAACGAGTATGAGTCTTATAATACGAATCAATAAATACATACATGCTTTCGCGTTTTTTCCATCACAACGGACACAGAGCCTAGTACCATAAGACCTAAAAACAACGTTTAGCATGTTGGTGGAAGACCGATTATAAACAGTGATTTTCCAGTTTTTTGTCCATTCCCTCAACTCAATCGGCTTTCCCCATCTGCGTGGGAAGTGAATCAGCACGTACATTTTTTTTTCTCCCGAACCATCATGGTAGTTCAAGAAATCGTCTTTATTAAATAAGGTTATATGAACTGAAATTAGGTGAAATAAACGTTACATAAAGATATCCCCTGTAGTAATGGTACGTTAGAGGTACTTATATTAATTATGTGGTAGTAACGGTTAAACATACACCCCTAATCTAATAATTTCCTGTCCTACAGGTTTCTACAAATGACCGTAACGTAATGAAGGTAGTTATTATAACATAGTGCCTATCTACCAATTCATCTTTACGACTTGTGTAGTATTTTAATTTATTAGTATTTTTAACTAGTCGCGAAGAAGCAACCATATACTCGTAAGAATGTTCAAGATCTGATTATAACATTCATATGCATACTTATTACTACAGAACTATAAACCTCGTCATTTACGCAACACTTGTTTATGAATGAACTCGCGCGTTTCCGCTTTATTCGTTCGTGCCCCATCCCGATCCCCGTCCGCCACCCGATAGTCGGTCTCGCTCGTTTAGCGCCCCGTTTCATGCAGGTGAAATGCAATACAATAACGGCGCACGGACATGAGTCGGCCGCGAAGTTCGTCTCTCGATCCAGGCGGCTCTTAAGGAACATTGTGCATCTAGTGAGTAAACACTTGACTAGCAGTGCCCGTGACTTCGTTCGCGTACATTTTATGTTATGTCTATATGGATGGGGGCCAAGTCTTATCATGACAGGAGAAAAAAAATAAGTAGCCTATCCTGTGTCCTGTATGCCTGCCTAATGCCTAATGTATATCTACCATATTTTATAAAATTCAGTTTTCGTTTAAAGTTATGGAGGAACATACATTCATATACATATATACATACAGAAAAAATCTAAAAATCCTCAATTTAGTTTCAGTATCATGTATAGAGCTTATAAACACGATATCTCTGAAAACATAGTGACTTACTCCATGACCAAAACTTACAGACTTATTATTAGTATTGATTATCATTTCAGTCTTTGGAAGTCCACTGCTGACAAAAGTCTCTATCATATGTTCGTAAGGAGGTGCGATGGGTCACAGGGTGTCTCAGGGAGCCGTTTTGTGGAAAGGGGGGTACCACAAGGCTCAATCTTAGGTCCATTACTCTTCGTTTTATATAGTGCTGATGTAGTTACTTACATTCAACACTGTAAATTTCACATCTACGCTGATGACATCCAAGTGTATTATCATTTTCTTCCTTCAAGTACACCAACAGCTGTAAGGAAAATAAATGAGGACTTAGATCATATTAGAACATGGTCAAAAGAAAACGCCTTGCTACTGAACCCTAAAAAGACTAAATATTTAGTGCTGGGCTCTAGAAAACAAGTGCAAGACATTAAATTGCATATACCTAAAATAGTACTGGGGAAAGAAGCCATAGAATATGTGTCTGAGGCTAGGAATCTTGGGCTAACCATGGACTCTGAGTTACACTTTGAGAAGCATGTTTTAGAGGCTGTTCGTAATTGTTTCTATCGTCTGAAGGTTCTTTATGGCATACGTCCATATCTGTCAGTAGATTTGCGTATAAGATTATGTGACAGCCTTATTTTATCTAAACTCAATTATGCAGACTGTGTGTACGGGCCTTGTATCCTAGCTAAAACTCAAAAACTTTTGCAAAGAGTTCAGAACGCATGTGTGAGATTTGTGTTTCCCGTGCCTCCTCGCACCCATGTCACTCCATTCCTTAATAAGGCAAATATTTTAAAGATGTCTGCCCGCAGAAATCATCATTTAGCATGCCTGCTTTTTGGGGTTATAAAATACGAGCAGCCCTCATACCTCTATGAAAAATTGAGATCTTATCGATCTGCCGGTGGACGGGGGGCTCGCTCCTGCCATATCTTCCGTTTGTTAACTCCTCGTCATAAAACTGCCGCATTCAGGGGCAGCTTTAGGTATGCGGCTACCTCGTGCTGGAATAACTTGCCGCCACCGTTGCGTGCCCTAAAAACATTAAGCACCTTTAGGAAACAACACAAAAGACATTTGTTACATATACAATTACAATAAAATTCAATAAAACACTTACCAGCGGTGTATGCACGTGACACGTGGGACGGCAGGTCATTTTCGAGTACCTTTAGTTTCATTGTTTGAGTTGTGCCTAGTTTAATTAGACGAAACTAATTTAATTTGACTGAACTCCTTTTTAAAATAATATACATCTTTTATTAACATCACTGCAAAAACTGTACATCGTAATAACTCGTAATGTGTCTGCGACGCCATTTTGTTATTTGACGTTTTGTTTTTTAATTTTCTTTAGTTTTTGTTATTGAAGGTTAACTGACGTGGCAAAAGCATGGCACTTGCGTGGCACTATAACCTCTTCTTTGACGTATGGACCGGCAAATTTATTAACCGATTGCGGCGATGTCAAGGGGGGTTATAGTAGTTAGTGCAGGTGGTAGTTTCAAATGTTTATTTATTATTATACTTGTTCTCTCTATTCTATTTATTATTGTATGCGTTTAATCGATATCTTTGTTTTTGTGTACACTTGTTTTGTTTAATTTAGTTTTATATATATATATATATTATTTTTTTTTGTGTGTGTGTCGTATAGTGCGTGTTTCCGTGATGCCTCAGAAGGTGACGGCTGACAATCAGTGCTGGATTAGGGTATCCCTAGTCCAGCGTAACGCTGAGCCGTCACCTTTTGTAACACTGATGGCACTGAACTTTTATTTGTACTTTTCAATAATTTTATTTTATATTGCTTTGTGTGTGTCCAAGTGTTATAATAAAAAAATATTCTATTCTATTCTATTCTATTCTATGTTCTTCGTTCCTTCAGAGGATATTGCCATTTTCACCACGCTTAGCAGGCATGGTGAAGCATTTTTAAACTGGGGGACGAAGGGATTTTTTTTATATGGGAAGGGAATGAAGGTATTGCAATTATATTCAGTCGGATGAATGGGGTTAAAGTAGGTCGTACCCCATGCCATACCAGCAACCATCTGCCAAGCAGTTGAGGATGACATCCTTGACCTGTTAATGTTAATCAAAGAAAGTAGCACTAATCATCCTTTAGGTTTAAGTATGTTGGGAAAGTTTATGCTCGAGTTATGCCACTACGGGAAGGGGTCAGGACAAGTAACGGTATACCTACATGACACCTACGCAGCTGATCATCATCAGAGTATCACGTCTTTTTCCCTTGCGAGGTAGAGGTTAGTCGTAGTAGAGCCGCATTACCGGCAAAATGAATTGCTGGTAGTATGAATGGCCGGCTCGTCCGGGGAAGTACCACACTCTCACAGAAAATCGACGTCTGAGTAGAAGCTTTACCGCTTCTATGCTTCGATCGGTGAGTGAGAGAGCCGGAGGCCCATCGTTCCCCCTTAACGATCTGCGCAGGAAGAGAAGCAGCTGGCACATTCTACGTTTTTTCTTTTCTCCCAGACCAGCATGAAAGTACCTACCTAACCTACACAGCTATTTTATGATTACAAGGAGAGCTGAACTTTGCCCTCACTCGGTCGTAGGTATTTTGGTGGAAAACAAACCTTAGCTTACGGCCGCGTGGGCCCTGTATTTGTATCGGCAATACGGAAATGATCACAAAGAGCCGGCCGGCCCGGATCGATCGATTCGCAGGACCCTCAGTTCTGCCCGACTACATTATTCTCAAACCCAAATTGAATATATTTTCTATTTCTCGTATTTCGCGAAGTATTGCTGAGGACAGTTCTTCCCAGAGGGATAATATGATGTGTCGTTTAGCCTTACCCTTTATGATAATTTACATTTGAAAGACATTTGGAATTACAGTGGTGCTCATATTTTGTTTGCATTGACTTTATTACCAAATAGTTTACCAAATGTCAATTGCTGCTATGCAGTTCTGATTTTTCAATTTAAGTCCGTTCATCGGAAGCTATGAGTTTATTGCGCTTTTTCCGCGACGTCATTTGAGTAAATTATAACTTATGAGTCTATATATATGTATAATCAATGTGCAACATTGTAGAATTTCATCAATCTCTGTACAGTAGTTTTTGTTGATTCAAATTCTAAAAATATAGGTCATTGGGACACTTATATTAGTAGTATTATTAGTTGAAAGTAGAAACAAATATACTACATCAATCAATCATATTTATTTGCATAGCACCTGGACGACTGAGCTTTGCTCGGTTAATACTATTTATTGTACGAGTATGGTGGTGTTTAGGTGATAATCTATATTTATGATAAATAAATATTTTTATCTCAAACATTAACTACATTTTTTAAACTTGTCTCATAACAATAAGTATTAAAAAGTATATATAAACTTGAACATATAAAAACAAACCCCTAACACTCGTTCCTAGCCGTCCGTCTTAACCCGCTGGACCAGACGGACAGAATGAAAGAAAAATGCATGAACACTCGAAAACACGCGTTTTCCCAGACATAAGACTTACCAAGATCGATTGTTTCCCCCCCAAAAAAAATTTCAGCGAAATCGTTAGAGCCGTTTCCAAGATCATATAAATAAATTTATATACATACATATAAATAAATAAATATACAAGAATTGCTCGTTTGAAGGTATAAGAATATATCAATACAATCAACCTCACAAGTTATTCATTTACAATATAATGTTATTTGTTGTGTTATTCGTGTGTGTGTAAGTGGTCAACACTGGTTTTTTGGCAGTCGTGGAGAAAATCGTTACATTAGAAATATTCAGACTTACTGAAGTTTCATAACTTTAAACCGACTTTTAAAAAAATGGAGGCGTTATATTATTAAAAATACAGTTTTGTTTAATATTTAAAAAAAAGGAGGAAGTTGTAAATTCAGTTCCTTATTTTTCATGTTTTTAAAGTTTTTTACCCCAGAACTCCGTTGTTTATGATTGTACATTTTGACAGACATTGAACAGATTGTAAAAAATATTTTTTTTGTTTGAAAGGGTATGCTTTCAAGTTTATCCCATTTAAATTTCAACACAATCGGTTCAGCAGTTTGACTAAAGTCGGTGTTCTTTTTATGAAAGATTATTGTATTATACAATGTGATAAATTATTTGAAAGAATTAGAACCCGTAGAGTTCTGAAGACGCGGCGTAGCGCTTCGTAGACGCAACGTAGCTTTTCGTAGGTTGAGTGTAGCGTGTAGCAAGTCATAGCTACAGCGCGCAGAATAGCAATTTATAGATACGAGCAAAACAAGCATCCCCGTGGGTTGTTACCTATTGATTGTTTTTTTATATGAATAACGATGCACCTGACTTTTCTACACGTGATCTACAGCTTTTAAAAACAAGCTTTTATTTAGTTTTACCTGTCCCGATCATCATCATCATATCGTGACACCTAGTCACGGTCAATCAACCATGCACACCCTGGTGTCAGAGTTCTTCGGAACCGCCTCTCGGCCTCTGACGTGGTTCCTTTAACGACTAACAGATGGCAGCCGGGACCAATGGTTTAACGTGCCTTCCGAAGCACGGAACCATCTTCATTATCAGACAATCAGGTGATTCAAGCCTGCAATGTCTTAAGCAAACTGGAAGCAACTAAACAAAGTATGCTTCCCGTGGAAATCGAACCTACGACCCCCGGGTCTACAGGCAAACGCCTTAACCACTGGACCACGGAGGCGGTTAAAGTGTCCCGATGTTTGTCTGTAATCACATCTTGCAAGTTAAGTTTGATCCACTTCCCGTGTATTTTTACAATAACAATCGTTTTTTATAATGAATTCACATAGTAAAGTGTTTTCCAAGACAAATCAAATAAAGCTCAATCACAATTGGTGTATTTTGTTTAGTTTAAGAGTTCCTATGCCCACCTTCCGACTCCATCATCAGACCAGCGCAACGACTCCATAATATTGTATTGTCATCCGATTAACACATGTATATTTCAGCATTTCAGCTCAATCGGGAAGTGTATCAAATTTAACTTGCAAGGTTTGATTACAGACAAACATCGGGACAGGTGAAACTAAATAAAAGCTTGTTTTTACAAGCTTGCCACAAAAATGATTTTTTGCAAAAAACTTGTTATGACTGCATTGATATTAATATATCACACACATTCACAGTGATATATGTGAAAAATTTCGTGCGTGCCAGCGCCGCTAGTTAGTAATAGCGCCACCGATTTTGAATACAAAACACACGAAATTGAATTGTCACATATATCAGATGGGTAAAAACATCTCTAACAAGTGAATTGATGATGATGATGTGTTCCTGTGATCCCTTGTCAGGGACATAGGGCTCGCAGAAGAATTCTCCACTTCTCACGGTCCTGGGCTGTGACTCTTAGCTCGCTCCAGTTGAGTCCAGTTGTAGCGACCTCCTTCTCGACTGAACGCCTCCTCTTCTCTTGCCCTGGGCATTCCATAGGAGACCTTGTTTGGGCAGGTGGTTATCAGGCCTTCGCAGCACATGTCCTATCCATCGCCATTTCCTTAATAGGATTTCTTGCTGGATGGGCTTTTGGTCAGTTATCTGCCAGTCTTGCATTGGATATGGTTCGTGGCCAGTATATCCCTAACAGGCGACGTAAACATTTGTTAACGAACACCTGTAGTCGGCTGGTGATGTCGTTGTTGACGAGCCATGTCTCGCATCCGTACAGCAGGACTGACTTAACATTGGAGTTGAAGACTCTGATTTTAGTGCGTCGTGTTATTACGGTCGATGTCCACACCGGCTTCAGTTGCGCATATGCTGCGCGAGCCTTGTTGATGCGTGCTTCGACATCGGCTTCTGCTCCCCCGAGCGGATCAACAACACAACCCAGGTAGACAAACTGCTGGACCTGTTCAACTACCTCACCATTTATATATATAGGCGCCTCGTCTTCGGTATTAAGGCGCATTTCCTTCGTCTTGGAACAATTAATGAGCAGTCCCTCTTTCGCAGCAGCATTGGCGAGGTCGTTAGCCTTGGTTTGTAGGTGGGCCCGTGATAACGCAAACAAGCAAAGATCGTCAGCGAAGTCTATATCTTCCAAGGTTTTGTCTTGCACCCATGGTAGTGAAACAAGTGAATTATTCCAAAAAACAAAAAACCTATCTAATTTGACAATTCACGTCCGCCATATATTTTTTTGTTAACGTCACATAGCCTATGACACTCCGGGAAAGAATACGAATCTCTCGCACTTCAAAATCGGTCAGGCTACAGGAGACGACAATGAAACAGACATACTTACATACGCGCGAAAAACATTACCCTCCTTCTGGGTAGGTCAGTCGGGTAAAAATATGTGCTTTGGTCAAGTTTGTCCAGCGCATGTGTCCGGAAAACATGCGAATCGAACCGACACGGTGTAACAGCGGATAAATAAATAAATCGTTCATTTTTCTCTCCAATTATTTACAAGAAAAAATATACACGCGGTTGACGTTGACATAAGTATTACCATCTAAAAAGTTTGCTAAAATATCCAGGGACTACTTTCGAGAGCCAGACTCTAGCAGACAATGAAGGCTACCGTTTTATTGTTCACTAGTTGGCGCCACTGCTGAGTAAGGTCCCGATAAAGTTTGTGGTTGCAAGCGTGGATACAAAGATTACATTTTAATCTTATTTAATAAAACTAGTGCTTACACAGTGGTCGAAATACAATCATAATTTAAAAAATATATATTGGCGTGCTGCTTATGGGAATTATTGCGCAATTCCATACTCCTCCGTTTGCGCAATATTCGTAAAAAGGGATATAACATTTTTGCATCACGTGTTAATATATAGATAATAAAAAAAGCCTATATTACCTTATATGTTTGAACAATGAATTTTTGTATACTTACATGTAAATATAAAAAAATAATCTATGAAATGGCTCCAATGATTTCAATGTGTAAGGTTTCGAAGGCGGAAAATGTATGTAGTTCTCGCATCTAGGAAAACAAGATTTTTCGTCTATATCTGTTTCCCAGGTATTAGTCCTATTAAATGATATGTATTGATATATTTCTCTGGTTATGACATTTAGTAAGAGACCTCACGCTGCACTACCGCCTCTAGAGGAAAATTCACACGCTTACCTCTCATTAGAAACCTTGCCACGTTTTAGCCTTTTTATTCTATGGCGTGATTTGTCCATGGCGAGTGCCAGGTCATTGTTGAAAACTATGCACCCGAATACTTAGTAAAATATGTGACTTACATGTGCCGATGTCTGTGCTGCTAGCTCGTGCATATAACGTACCTGTAAATAACATACGTTTCAATTAGTATGGAAATAATTAGTATGGAAATAACGCGATTACCATTTAGCGTTTCCACCGGAACCAATTAGATAATGAATCTGTGGTGGTTTAATTTGTGTGCAGAGATTAACTGCTTTATTGACAGCTACCAATTTTAACAAAGGTTTATTTAATAAGTTTTTGTAACTTTCCTGTTTCATTATTTGGAATGAATACTAATCGGTGAAAGGTAGTCATTTTGCAGTTGTAATAGTGTACTCTAGATTGTATTGTAAATCTACTTAATATCGATGTGCAGATAACAACCACCATCATTTCGTGTAGGTGTCACGGTCAATCGACAATGTACACCCTGGTGTCAGAGTTCTTAGGAACCGCCTCTCAGCCTCTGACGTGGTTCCTTTAACGCCTACCGGATGGCAGCCGGGAGCAACGGCTTAACGTGCCTTCTGAAGCACTGAATCATCTTTGTTATTAGACAATCAGGTGATTCAAGCCAGCAATGTCCTTACCAAACTAGAAGCAAATAATGTACCTATGCTTCCCGTGGGAATCGAACCCACGACCCCCGGGTCTACAGGCAAACGCCTTAACCACTGGACCATGGAGGCAGTTTGCTACTCAATTTCTCAAATTAAGCTACTCAAATTCATATACATAGCTTGATGTAATATTTTCAGTAAAACTAAGAATATCAGACTATTTATGTTACAAAGTTATATACATACAAATTATGTTGAAGATGTTTTGTTACTCCTTCACGCAAACACCTCTGGACAGAATTTGTCGAAACTTTACAATGTTTTAGTTGACACGTCACAATAGCACATGGGCTATAAAATAAACAAACGAACTCGCAGGAAAAGCTAGTACACAATAGATTCGCTACAACAATTATTGGAAATTTACAAGAGCGCCATCTATGATGGCGCGACGGGATTCGAGACCGCCTGCGTAGCTTTTACAGCTGTCCTCGAACCCGGTTTGTGCACATGGTGTCAAATGAAATTTAGGATGGCATTATGAACGTTCGGGACAACTTGAGAAAGATTCCCCGTTTTAAATAAAGAATATAAGGCAAGTTGGAGTTTAAAAGCGAAGTATAATCTATCCGACAAACTTTCGATAAAATAACACATTTCCATTTGTTCATCTTTTCATTTTCATCGGCGCTCATGGCACATGTTATCACCTGTTAATGACCACATTTATTTTAAACTGCTTTTTTCCCGCAACTTCGTCCGTAAATTAAAGCCTATGTGTTATGCGCTAATGTAGCTTTCTATTGATGAACCGGTAAGTAGTTTTGAAAATCGTATATTATAAAAATCGGTGCTGTTATGAATATTAGTTAAAGATTAATGTTATGATAAATGTAAAAGCTACATAGTTTATTGCGATGATTTCAATAGTGTCGGTTTTGAAAAGGCTTGAAACTGCGCTAAACTCTGTCAGTCGCCCCAATTTAAATTCATCAATAGTACGAGCCAGTCGTTTAATACTTATAAATATAGTATAATATATAAATATTATACGGACAAATCACACAGATTAAGCTAGCCCCAAAGTAAGTTTGAGACTTCTGTTATGGGATACTAACTCAACGATACTATATTTTATAACAAATACATATATAGATACACATCCAAGACCCAGGCCAATCTGAAAAAGATAATTTTCCATCTTGACCTGGCCGGGGATCGAACCGATCGAACGAGTGTGCCCGCTCTCGTGTCGCAGGCTGTCGTGTTGACCGTTGCGCCACGGAGCTAGCCTAACTTCTTAGCCGTCTGTCGGCGCCGATATGTCAATGGAGTTGACATACAACTTTGGCAGCCTTTCCATAGCTGAATGTTGATTTACATTACCAAAAACTGCGCTTAACAAATAATCGCCCCACTTTATATTCGGCATTAGTCCAAGACACTTGATGTTTCATACATAACCGACTGTCGGCGCCGATATGTCTGCGGGGACGACCGTCATACAATACAAACATTGCAGAAATAGATGTACTGAAACTGAAGATAGATCAGCTTGCAGATAAGATTATCCGCTGCTTGCTTCAACTGAATATAGGATATCATTCTTTGAATTACACGAATGTGGATTTATATAGAGTTATTTCCAATGTTATCAACATATCCTCGTATATTTCATTATTTTCTTTTTTTAAATATTATTCTATGATTGAAATGATTATATCACTCAATTGACATCTTCTTATAATATATCTACCACTGGTTATTCAAAAGTGACACAAAATACAACAGCGTATTTCGTGTCACTTACTTTGACCCATTCATTATAAAAAGTTTACGTGTAGGTATAACACGTAAACTTTTCAACAACACTTAAAAATCTGACATTAACATACCTACGTGAGCAACAAAAAATGTATATGTAAAGGTAAAACTCTTTTTACAGGTATGGTACATACATTCAGTTTTATAGACCATTTCGTCGATTGGCAGCAGCCCACGCTTGATAATGTGATTCGTCCACCCACGGGTCATAAAATACGGATGTTCAGAAGGAGAGAGGTATCATATACTAGACTTGGGCGCAGATCGTATACCAGTTTACGTTAGGACATACGAAAAGAAAACATGATTTGAAAATAATAACAGGTGGTTCAAATGTCTCGGAAAATTACTTCAATATTTATTACAGTTCTCTTGATTGACTAACAGTCTGCGCGAAAGGAGAAGTAGCTGGTATATTCAATGTTTTAATTTTCTCCCAGGCCAGCGAAGAGGCACTTAAACCTTTAGTATATTCACAGGTTATAAAGAAAACACTAGCACTTAACAACTGCAACAAAGTATTTGCCGCAGTTCGCAGCTACTAGAATGTAACTAGAGCCGCCAGCTTGTTTCCTTGAGAAAACTGTATGTAGTATATATAATAAACAATAATTTGAGAAGCGGTTTTCACTAAAATACACGCTGAAATTTTGATCGTTCTGGACCCTTAAAGGGGTGATTCAGCCCATCGATATGAACAACTTTTCTTATGGGACCAATGCTGGGAACTCAAAAAAAATGGGCAATTCCATACAAAACATTTCGGCCGCCCGGTCAATTTGAATGGGAACGTCAAAAAATTTTCGAGTTCCCAGCATTGGTCCCATAGGAAAAGTTGTTTATATCAACGGGCTGAATCAACCCCTATAAGGGTCCAGAACGATCAAAATTTTACCGTGTATAATACTTACGGTCCTTGATATGCCTGATAGAATATTCAAAAGTTATGTAAAACAATAGGCTAGTTTCCTGGGTCGTAATTATAACATAACAATTAGTCCGTCAGTTAGATAATCAAAAAATATTGGACACGTATTTTTTCTTTTGTCAAATAAACAAATAATAATAAAGATAAAGCGCGTCAAAGTTCAGGAGTGGGGGCTCGTGACGTCAAAGTTTGCTAAAAATTGTAGCAAACTATGACGTCACACGGAACTTCAAAGGCCTATATCTTTATCATTTTTTGTTTAATCGACAAAAGAAAAAATACGTGTCCAATATTTTTTGAATATCTATCTAACTGACGGACTAATTATATTTTTTTAGGAAACTAGCCTATTACTTTGTAAAAAGCTTAGTGCAGGACCGAAGATTTTATTAATGACTAGCTTTCGCCCGCGGCTTCGCCCGCGTCAATGTCCGATCCCTCGGGAATAGTAACTTTTTCCCGGGATAAAAGGTAGCCTTTGTCCTTCTCCGTACTCCAGAGAACTTGTATGCAAAATTTCATTATGATCGGTTCAGTAGTTACGGCGTGAAAGCGTAACAAACAAACAAACAAACAAAAAAACAAACAAACTCACTTTCGAATTTATAATATTAGTAAGGATAAGGATAAGGATAACAATAATCGTCTTGAGCTTGGCGCGGACGCCTTGTAATTCTATATACAAATGACTATTATGTGTGGTACATTCTGTACGTGATATTTTTAAAGATTACATTTTTTATTTTAATTTTAGTAGGTGCTTAATTTAATTTTTTTTGATGTCGGTATTATCATTTCAATAATATGACATTAAGTTCTTTTGTTAATAACTACTTTATGGATGAAATTCTATACATTATTTATTATTATTATATATTAATAACATTTCTTATAAGTAATTTTACATTAAACATCAAAGGCACGTTGGCAACATGTACTCGTAAATTCTTTACAAGTCGCATGTTCAAACTCTTAATATGCTTCAATAAAATCTTCCAGCGAGTGTTTTAAATTTTAATTACGTGAAATATTTTAAACATCTCATATATGAGTCTAGATAATTGCAGAGGAGACGAATTAAAGCCTGTATGAAAATTAAATAGCTCTGGCCTCATCAGGAACAGAGATTCCGCGAACAATAGGAATCCTAGCGGCGAGTAAAATAACAATAGAAAGGTTGATATACATAATGGGTCTTTAACTATGAAATTGGCGTTTTTTCCGCTTGCCTTTTTGTTCCTAATAACTATGATTTTCAGTTAAACACATTTTTTTTTATTTAAAGTTGAAAGAAGGGCTATATTATTAATATTCTGCATGCATTAAATTTATTTTCTTAATTTAATGATTGTAAAATGCTCATGAAAAGAACTCGTTTCCGATGTTTTGATCAAAAATGTCGTTATTTTTCTATTATTTTTCTAACCTCTTTGTAAATATAATGCGTCAAGTTTACTGTTGCCCGTAAAAACATGCAAAATGTCACATTAGTTGAATTGATCAAACTTGAAATAATACTAAAAACGTCAGTATGAAAAGTTCAATTTACCCGAATTTCTCTATAGAAATCGTCGATTTCATAGGACCCAATTTCGGTCCCATCATCAAGTTAGCTCATTATAGCATTGTCTTGTCATTGACGATAAGCAGGTAAGTGCACCAAATTAGAAATTAAACGTAAGGCACTGATTCTAATTTGGCTTCCAAGGTTTGACCCACACAAAGTAACCAACAAAGGAAGTTAAATAAAAGCTTGTAATTAAATGGTTGCGGCTTCGTGAATGAAAATTCCGCCCACAAAAGGATTCCTAGCGGCGTGTACAACTTAATAAATTGAAACACCTTCGTAACAAAAGAAAATAACGATATTTTTCTGTGGTCCATGTTCATCTCCGTAGTTTTGTTGCTGCTGTATTTCTGCAGCTATCTGATGCTCTGAACTGGAGCTTTGATAAATAACTACAGAACTATCTTCAACAAAGTCAAGAGTATATTCTATTTATTTATGTTCCAAAATGTGTCTTTTCCATGCTGGTCTGGGAAAAAAGAAAAAACGTAGAATGACCAGCTGCTTCTCTTCTCTCGCAGATCGTAATAGCCGATTAAAGGAATGGTCGAGAATTTGAGGCATCATGTTAGAAAGCGATACGACTAGCAAACCCTCATTTTGAATCAGTTTTCAACATGCTAAATGTGGTTTTTGGGTCTTAAAGACCTGGGCTCTGTTTGCCCCGCAAGGGAGGGATACGTAGTGTATGAATTTATGTATGTAAAATGTGTCGTTTGTGTAATACAACTGAGCAGGCGTCCATTTTCAAACACAATAAGTTAACTTGTTAAGTTTAGACGTTTCTATGAAAATCGTATACCGTATAATACGATTATTAGACCAGCTCCATGACACCATTGTCACCGAAGATACGCAAGTACGACGCTGCTGCCCATAGAAACATTTTTAAGCTGGAGAAGGAAAGGAATTTGTAAGATTTGGGAAGGGAAATAAAGGTATTGTGGAATAAAATTCACTCGGATGAATGAAGTAAAAGCAAGTAAAAGCTCGGGAGGCCGGGCGCGTGTACCTGATGCTATACCCGCAACCATCGGACAAGTAATTGAGGATGTCACCCTTCACTGTCGATCACCGATGTCCAATGGGCAGCAGCGTCGGGAGCCAAGGTTGCGCTCACCAACCCGCCTGTCAAGCGTGGTGAGTAAGATAATATCCAACGGAATGAAGAATCCTTGGGAGAGACCTTAGTCCAGTTGGGACTTCGTACGGCTGAAATCATGATGTATATGCAAGTAGACCGAATTTAAAATCAAACGTCAGAACGTTTTTTAATTGAGCCTCCAAAATTTGACCCACACAACGATGGCAATAAAAGCGCTTACAAATGTTAAGCAACCTTGGTGACCGTAAGTGACTAAAAAATATCTCGAGCTCCTCCGTGTTTCGAAAGGCACGTTAAGCCGTTGGTCCCGGCTAAGCTATGTCATTAAGGCAGTTTGAAAAATCTGATACCAGTATTGGCCACTTACACACACGAAAAACAAACATACACACATAAACGAACAAGGCACGTTAAATAAAAGAAGCTGTAATTAAGTAACTGCAGCTTCAGGAGCGGACATGCCGCCAACAATGGAATCCTAGCGGCGTGTAAAATGAATAACCTTCATAACAAAAGAGACAAACGATATTTCTCTGTATAGTTTCGTTGCTGCTGTATTTTCAGCTGTTCCTTGATTCTCTAAACGACAGTTTCACAAAATAATGACGGAATTATCTGTTGTTGCATATTTCACAAAGAACTGAACAATGCAACTGATTGATTGTTGGCTTCTGTGTGTAAGTCTAACATCTAAGATCAGTGTTGGCCCACTGATGTTCATCAAATCATCAAAATATCTTTGAGAACGCCAGGTTAATGTATTCCAGGAATTTCATATAACAGCCTCCGTGGTCCAGTGGTTAAGGCGTTTGCCTGTTGACCCGGGGGTCGTGGGTTCGATTCCCACCGGAGCATACTTTGTTTAGTTGCTTCCAGTTTGGTTAGGACATTGCAGGCTTGCATCACCTGATTGTCTGATAATAAAGATGATTCCGTGCTTCGGAAGGCCCGCTAAGCCGGTGGTCCCGGCTGCCATCTAGGTCAGAGGCCGAGAGGCGGTTCCGAAGAACTCTGACACCAGGGTGTGCATCGTCGATTGACCGTGACACCTACTCGAAATGATGATATAATAAACTAACCCCGAAACCGGTCTCACCTTTTAATGGACTTAAATTTTCACTCGTGTCCTTTACTTAGCAAAAAATCTGTGTCCCAAGACTCGGAAACACTCAACATTACCGCGAATTCACGCCACGGAACGGCTTTTCATTTAATTTGTCTCTTTGATGTCTAACTTATAGTTGTTTCCGACAACAGGACTACATTTCCTTTCAAGCAAATGGACTCTCAGCCGAGCGGAATAATTCGACAAGATAAATTAGAAACAAGCTCACTGATGTAATAAAGGCTAGATGATGCTTGTTACCTGTCAGGCGCACATTAGGTAGTTGAGGAGCCCGATGGGCCAGTGAGTCTGAGCATTACTGACGATTGCATATGTTAAGCAACCCTGGGCGCGGTCTCTAGTGGGATGGATGACCGCAAGTGGCATAAATATCTCCCCTTTTAGTCCCGGCTGTCATCATTGATAGTTTAGCTATATATATATAATATTTTAACTTAGTTAGTAGCCAGCTGCTTCTCTTCCCGCGCAGATCGTAAAAGCCGATCGAGGGATTGGGCTAAAATCTGCGGAATCATGTCAATAGGCGATGCGGCTATCAACCTATCACTATTTGATTTAGTTTTCCATCTACACGCCCTTAACATGCTAAAGGTCTTATAGACCTGGGCTCTATCTACCCCGCAAGGGAAAATGACGAGAGGTATTTACCTTATATCATAGACAGTATACCTTTCATTAGTAAGTAATTTCATTGGTAAGTAGTATGGTACCGAGCGTGTCACATTTCCCTTTATGGTTATGTCATAACACTTAAAAACTTAAGCGGCATCTAGCCTAATATACAGATCTGCGGTCGCGATAAAACGTCGCCACGTTCAGAAATGCGTCTCCAGTTTTTATTAATGAAACAAGACGTGTCGTGACGACGGTCGCCAATAGATCGAAGACAAAGCGACGGAAAATGAAGCTTCATTGAATTAATTTCAAAGTGGGTTCTTCAAATATGGATGAGGATTTTCTAACTCGTCCGGAAGATTCGGTTGCGAAAAAATAGCTGAAATAATTATTTTCACTCAGTCCATTTTCTTGATTTACTGTTTAGAGTGCGTCGAACAAGTTTGGGATCTTACGGACAGGACATACTGCAAACTGCCGCTCAAAACGTTTAGTCAAATGTGAATGAGCTGTTTAAGGGCACCTTGTGGTTTTTGTACATCAGCATAAACATGTTTCCAATTCGACAATGTTTGTACACAGGAGCTTATCAATTTAATGTTTGCTACCTCATAACTCCGTCATTTATGAACCTATTTGAAAGGATACGCATCCAAATTGGTCCCATTTAAATTTCATCAAAATCGGTTCAGTAGATTATTTGTATCTTGTAGCTATAAAAGAATGATCCAAGATGAGATTTTTCTAAAATGTCATTTGATGACTAGCTTTTATTATGAGCGAAGCCTAAAGTGTCAAGGCAAATCAAATGAGCCCATAAATTATTAGTATACTCGTATCTTCCTTAATTAAGGACAACTAGACAACAAACGGGTAGCAGTCCGTGCCCGGACCTCGGTAAGACTAAGACGCGTTTATTGATACCATCACCATTATTTGTCCCACGGTAGAACTACTGATATCTATAGTTCCATTAATTTTTGGAATTAGGACATAGATTTGGAAATATAACAGATGCTGTTGAGAAGTATTGGAAGAGGTATTGTGAAGAATTTGCCATAGTTTTGCGAAGTTTGAGGCATTTTTGGACCTCCGTAATTTATACTGAAACCTTACTTGTTAAGAAACTTGCAAACGGCTTAAGAGATCCTATGCCCATCTTCCGATTCCATCATCAGAGCTGCACTATGGTACGTATATTGCATTGTCATTCGGTTAACATAAGTTTACAAAACTTTACCGCAATCGGTTCAGGATATGCTCTTCAAAATTGAATGACATTATTTAACCCGAACATAGAAGACACATACATAGGTATATTGCAGATTAATTGAAGTTTGTAAAATACATATAGGTATATGTAGGTTGTTCAAAAGTTATTAAGATTAATGTGTCGCTGAATATATTAGTCGTTACTGGATCCAACTATGTTTGTACAGGTTTGTACAAACGACCTGCAATTTTGTAAACTGTAAATTATTCAGTCTCTTGCCCTTTCACCGAATACGGCTACATTAAAGCTTTACATAATGCCGTTTGGAAGCTCTCTCAGGACCAACAGCTCAGAGTATCGAGAGTATAGAAGTTGAGCCCAAGCGTAGCTTACACGATAGGCAGCGGGTTCAATTCCCGGCGCGGGAAAATACTTGTACTTTATTCTAGAGTGACCCGAAAAGGCGTAAAAGGCTGGCGCTAGGGAAGCGGCAGCTAGCCGTAAAAACTTTTTCGTAATCATATGACAGTAAAAAATGATATAATAAAAGCGATCCCCGGGCTCCGACACATCGCAGCTGAGAATACAACCGGCGAAACGTTTAGATGGGAGCGATAAAAGTTAAGCTAAAGAGTCAAGGATACGAAACGTAGTATAAATGATTACCTGACGTCTTGCCCGTCACCTCCTGTGCCGATGACATAGGATGATCACGTGGCTTGACAGAGCAAGTGAGAGGCAAGTTATTGTCACACGTAATAATCATTATAAATTAAATTATGTAAATATAAAATGCGGAAAAGCATGCTTACTTTTTAAACTTCACAACTAGAAAAGAAATACTTACAAATGTCTGCCACTTCGAACTTGATGCTTGTAACCGAAAATTAATCGTAGCGTGAATCTTCTTCCTTACCTTATCCCACTTTTTAATGTTACGTCGGGACAGTATGTCAGTTTGTTCCATTTTGTTACGCCTACTACGTCTACCAAACCCTTTTTCACTCTTTTTCTGCTCAGACTATCCTTGCAAAAATCCATTCATTTCATTTTAGAAGGTATCAATAGGGCAACAATAACGCCTATATGATGATAAACATTACAGAAGCGCATCCTATGAAGTTTACTATCTGTCTATCTGTACTTTAATTAGTTTGTGGTCAGGGCTCAGGGTATCTAAGGCCGTAACGACCGCGGAATTGGAGCTGAACCGTATCGAATATGACATAGTTGGACCCGTAACTATTAACAATGCCTATCAATACATAGTTAAGTTTGAACCACTAGTTCACGGGATAAATATTTAACCATTTGATTCAGTGTTCAGTATGACAGGGGAACATAGATATGTCATTTTAGTGAAAACATGAATAGGAGTGCAAGTCGATGACTTTTACTGGCAAGTATTACGCGATAATTCGCGTTACAACCAAAAACTACAAATTCGTAACGAAAGAAACACATATCTATCACGAGAGTATACATTGACGAAAGTAGCAGGCGTTATCCGTTACCAAAATTAAAGGAAACCCTTGACATTTGCGCTCTTCTAAGTAAAAACACAAATAAAATGTTATTTAATAGTTATTGAAGATATGATATCAATTTTTATTAATTTTTCATATTATTGTACATACTGACTTGTGACTTGACATACAAAAAGTGATCACTTAATGCTAAGCTTTGTCTACCAGTTTTACATTAGGGATGTGGTTAACGGATGATAGAAAGGGTGCAAGATTAGGAAGAAAAATTTACGAAGTGACATTTAATCAAGTTAAATCTTACAGATACTAAACGACAACTATAATACTTTAATATTTAGTATGTATAAAAAAGAAAAAACACTCCCTTTTTTACTAAATGTTAATACAGTAGGCATTTGTCTCCCACCTCACCTGATGGTAAGTGACTATGAAGACGTGGATGTTACATGCCTATCCAAGATATACCCATTTATTCTACTTTTGAATGTCCCGGGACTGTACTTTTCGGAATATAGACGCAGGCACCTCTTTAGGACTTTTTTTTTATTAATTATTGAAGTAGGCATTTGTCTTCCATCTCACCTGATGGTAAGTGACGATGAAGACGAGGATGTTACATGCCTATTCAAGAGATACCCATTTACTCTCCGTTTCAACATCAAGTGACGAGACTATAAGAAGCTACCAATAGATTTATTTCTCACCTGCATAAACTGGCGCTGCAGGTCACCTCCATGGTGCCTCAGGAAGGTCTGGAGAGTCCGGATCCCGAGGGGAGACAGTTGGTACCCGTTCCCGTTCACGCTGGGAGTGAAGAACACGCCAGCCGGGCCCTCACCCATTTTTCACGTCACATTTTAGAGCCGTTAACTTGCCACTTTAGTCGATAACACGAAATTTAGAGTCTATAACTTGGCATTTGTCTGGTTGTTTGTATTTAAAACAATTTTAGTCACAGATTTTTAGTAACTCAATCTTTATGAAAAATAACTCATTATTTAAAATAATATTTTAACCAATGTATGCATTACGAAAATTCCGAGGAATCATGTTAATAGGCGATGCGGCTAGCAACCCGATTGATTCCGTTTTTCACCTATTGCCCACCAACATGCTAAATGTGGCTTTCGGGTGTTATAGACCTAGGCTCTGTCTACCCCGCAAATGAAAAAGACGTGATACTATGTATGTGATGTATGCGTTTTCTTCCACAAGACACCGTCAACATCCTAACTCTTAAATTACCGAAAAAGAAAAGAAACACGCAAAATATTTTATATTAATAAACAAGCAATTTACAATCTCGTCCTAATCCCGTACAGAAGACAAAACCAAAGGTCGTAAGATGTCTTACGACCGAGTTACTGTCCAAATCCAAAGACAAGAATTACCTCAACGGTTGTCATCTACTGACGACATTCTATCCTCGGACAAAAAAATATAACTACAACATATAGTAGGCCAATATTTTTGTAACCTCATACAAAAATATTGGCCTACTATATGTTGTAATTATATTGTTTGTATGAGGTTACAAAAAATATTGGCCTACTAAAATACAGCCGTGTTAACTACATTTAACTTGTTAGTACATTTTACGACTTGTCAGTTCCACTAACTGCCACCGCTGCCACTATGGGCGGCGGTGGCGGCGCTGCAATGCACTTTTCCACTCGTCACTAGATGGCACTTAAAAATATTTTTTAAATATAAGCCTATAATTAAATGAAATATTGTATTAATTTTAAATAAGATATATTTCGTGAACAGTGCTTTTATTTTCTCTCAATATGGTAGATACAAAAGTGTGACCTATGACGACATCTATATGCCACTGTAATAACAAGTCGTACGATATAGATGTTGGGACCACATGTCTCATTACGTGGTTCTGTGAATAAAAAAGATGAAAGCCAATTTTTATTCTTTTTATTTATAAGCATAAAATGAAACCTAAAATGTAAACAATTGGGAGTCTCGAAAGTAAAACAAAGTAAATTATCTGCCGTGTGTTTAACAAGATTGTAAAATAAAACTACTTTCGTTCAAACACACTCTCCCCATTGAGACATCGGGCATCGGGCTTTAACCCCTCGCTACCTATCTCTATCAAAACATCTACACACATGAACCAAGTGTGAAAAGAAACATTGCGCGAATTCCGTACATTTTTATTTTGCTTTTTTACTAAATGTTGGATTAGGTATTTGTCTCCCATCTCATTGGACATTGCACATTTACTCTTTCTACTAGTAAGTAGAGAGTGACAGTCTTCAAACATCTACAATAGCAATTATACGTATATACTTCAAGAAATGAAAATTCAGCTACGCATCAAGGCAATTGCGTTAGTTTATAAACTATGCCTTGTTTTGCGTAATAGTAAAGAGCGAGATGGCGAGATGGCAGTTCTTCTTAAGCGATTTAAAAAAATAGGAATCTACCGTTAACTCTAGACGACGCTAACCGAATTGACACATAGGTATAAAGACTCAGCCATGTGCAAAAACGTAGTTTTGCTAATACCGTAAGAATGTATTACTAAGTGAACATTGAGATTAGTCAAAATATTATAGAATAGCATATTAAAGAATACATTAAAAGTCAAAGCAGTATACAAAAAGCTGTGTTTTTGAATCGTAATGGTTCGTGCGGAACCCTACAATGATTTGGTGAAGTTTGTCGCCGCGAGCCGAATCTGTCTTTGTGTCGTAGAACTCTCAATTCCATAATATCTTTTCATCCAAAGGTATCGGGAAATGGATTTTGAGGAAATCAAGACGAGGAGCTTGGGATTGCAATGTATACGGTGAATAAATAACTTCTTTCCTGAATAAATAATTTATATCATTTTGGTGCGGTACCCCACAATGATTTGATGAAGACTGTCGCCGCGCCACATCTTCTTTTTTGCCATAAAATCATAATATCAGGAATATCTATTAATGTCTAGATATCTGCAAATGGATTTGTTGAAATCGAGAGGAGTTTAGACACTTGAAGAAATGCACAGTTCAATAACCTAAATATGCTCGTATATATATCGTTAATAATTTCTGGATAAACAGTATAACTCACTCATACATTGTTAGAACCAGGCCTGTGTCAGTGTTAGTGTGGAAAAAAGTACAAATGGTTTTTATGGAATGATACATGCTGACAAAATAAGTGTGGCGACTAATGGAGTCCATTACAAAATAAAATTTTAATCTATTGTTGCTGACACGCAAATTAAATACAGCATCAATAAATATTTTTTTGATATAAAACCACATAATTGAGGAAACAAAAGGTCCGAAACCTCACTGAATTTGAATATTTCAATGACAAGTGTAAAAATATTAAATTGAACGAAACCGAGTTGAACTTCCACAATTATTCAGGCATGAATAATGTAGCAGCAATCTATTTAATTCAGGGAACAAAAAATAATCTATGAATTCAAAGGCGACGAACTTTCCAACAAAAAAGTTATCAATCAAAACAAAATTGCATTTATATTAGGAAACTAAGAAAACACATATTAAAATATTTTTTGTTTTAAATTATATTTTATGCAACTTTATATAATTCACCTTCACACACTGTTATACTCATTCAAGTATCAAGTTGTTCTAAGCGACAAACACCATCACTTAACGCATCAAGTCATCACAAGTACGTTCGTAGACGCGATCTCGTAGCGACTTCGTACGGCTCGTAGCGGCGTAGCGGTCGAGCGTCGCGGCTGGCGCGCCCGTAGTCACTGCTACGGCCCGGCTACGAGCGGCGTAGCAATGCGACGGCTCGCCAAATGTGACGTAATCTAGGATCTCGCGTTTTTTGCTCAAATCTCGGCCGATTGGGCTAGGCTAGGGAAATCCGTGGAGCGTAAGACTTTTATTACATATGTACGAACATGGGCAACAACCCTTGGGGATAAAGGAGCAAGTAAATATATTTTTAAAGGAAAATACACGCGAAAAAAAACATTCAAGTATACCAAAGGCTTTTCAACTTGTTGATTAACAAAAGTAATCATAGTTTGTTTAAAAAAATCTCGACAGAAATTTTGACATTTCATCTTGCGTAGTAAAATACAATTGGTAGATTTGCGAAACATTATTATGATTGTTTTAATAGCGAACACACTGTCATAACTTAAATTTAATAAGTCCTGCCACCTACCTACCTAATAAGAACAAATGTGGTCTCCATAGTCTTCAGTAATGTTTGTCTGTCAATTTGTTTAATTCAAACTGTAAAACAGACTGATTCAAAACGCTGGTCTCAATTTTATATATTTTTTACTGGAATATTTTGACATGAGCGGGATTCAGTAAGAGATAAACACTTTAGGAGTGTGACACTGCCCGCCTGTAGACGTAATTCTATTGTGTCTGGTTCAGTGTCAGCGAAAGTGTTAAGTGCGATAGAGTAAAAGCTCATTATCATAACAGGAGCCGCCGTATATCGCCTAAAGCAGCATGCTGAAATCCGAGACTTGCAACTGGGTGGCTATTACTTCATCTTTTTGTGTGCTTTTCAGTAAAAGTTCAAGTAAGTGCCAGGGGGTCATTATCATTTCCGGAGCCGCCGTATATCGCTTAAAGCGGATGTATGCCATCTCCATGCTAAAATCTATGACTTAATAGCTGGGTGGCTATTACTTCAGCTATCTCTGCGCTTTTCTGTAAAGTTCAAGTAAGCGCGATAAAGTAAAAGCTCATTATCATTTCCAGTGCCGCCGTATATCGCCTAAAGCGGCTATGTGCCATCTGCATGCTGTAATCCACGACTTATTTCTGGGCAGCAAAATAGCGAATTTTATTTAAATGAAGATTTTATTAAAAACGGTTGGCTGCACTGAAACTATAGGTTTTTTTACCCTATATTGTCCCACTGCTGGACAAAGGTCTCCCCCATTTACCTCCACTTATCTATATCTAATGAAGTTTTAAAGCAACCATTGAAACACCTCGAGTCAAAGATTCAAAGATTCAAAAGATTCAAAGATTTATTCAGAAAATAGGCTTTTTCAGGCACTTTTTCACGTCAATTCACATTTTAAATAATACTTATTATATTATATTCAAATTATTAATTATTGTTCAAAAGATACAAACTACTAGCGTTTCGGAACCGACCACTGCAGAGAAGAAGACGCCGAAAGAAACTCTTTTCAACAGTATTGGTCGCCTACTTGCCTGAAGGGCTTTGTATGATATTTAATATTCTTATCTTTTTTTTTTTTCTGATGTCATGTCATATACAATTTTAATTTACATATTTTTGCGGAACACGTTATGTTAGCGATCGAGCGTGCAACAACAACAGATATGATAAAAGTCTCAAAGATAGATAGAAGTCTCAAAGAGGCCGAGCAGACCTGTCCCCCTGGCAGCACCCGTTCACGAGTTGACGCATGGATCAGCCATCGCTGAGCTCAACCATATTAGAGGGAACTCGACGACCCGACACACAACGCCGCCACCAGTTTGAACATTTTAGTGAGCATGACTTACTCGATCTCAAGCACAAAACTTGAAAACTAATTGTCGACACTCGTTGACCGCAAACATATACATGTTTTACAATTTTATTGCGTTATCGCTTTCTAGGCCTACTTCGGCGTCCTCAGGTATCATTGCGTTATTTTGTTGGCCCATTTTTTAGAGGGCAAAATAAGCCACTAGATAGCAGGGGTTGGAATACCGGTAAAATTCATTACCGGTACCTCTATGAAACGACAGTACCGGTAATTGGATTGGTACCGGTACATTTGGTAACGGTAAAAATCAAGTACCGGTACCTCTATAATGCAACGGTACCGGTAATTGGATTGGTACTGGTACCTCAATAAAACGATGGTACCGGTAATTGAATTGGTATCAATAAGTGTAATAACACAGAAGTATCTGCACTAAATACCGGTAAACAGTTTCGGGAATTATCATTTTGTTAATGTGTGTCGTTGTCGTGTTGTGTATGTAGCAGTGTACAGCCGACAATAGGACGGAACTTTTCCAGTCGAGCGAGTCCCATGCGGTGGACGGCATCAATGCGTAGGTACCGGTAAATTTAACGGAATTTTTAACACTATTATTACCGTTATTTTTCTAGATGATTACCGTTAAAATTTAACAGAATATAAGTACCAGTAGTTACCGGTACTTATAATGTGAATTTGGTACCGGTAAAATTACCGTTAACTGTTATCAATATTATTACCGTTAAATACTAGATTACCGGTACCCCATATTACCGTTAAAATTTTAACAGAATAGTAATACCGGTACTTACCGGTACTTATAATGGGAATTTGGTACCGGTAACAAGCCCTGCTATATAGTAATTAAAAAGTTGTGGTTTTGTCAAATATTATTTAATATAGTTTTACTTATCGGAAACAACATTACTTTGCTTATAACAACCAGCGACTGTCCTGCCAAAACAAATATTGCCTTTGCCACACGGGACAGCGCTAGGATTCTATCGATACCTCACACAACCGATTCAGATCATTTAGATGTTAGGAGAAAGTACGGCATATACATTAACTTTGATGTCATAACTCTCTTTTTTTGGCAGTCGTGTAGATTCTGGAAGCCTGCATGGTAAAAAAGTTGTCTTCTGTTAGCCGCTAACTAAAATATCCCAAGCTAGCTGTATTAATAATTAAACTTTCAAACCTCCTCGATCTCTCACAAAAGTAGTATTTGCTAATTAACTGCTGGTACAAAATAACCGCTTTAACTACTTCGGAGAAGTTAGGTCTTAAGATTTATGCGCGAACTTGTTTAAACGCGGGGATTTCCGCCGGAAGCCACTCATGTAGCTTCCACATCCGCTGAACCCCGCGAGCGAAATGTACTTTTGTTGAAAGGCCAATTAAAACGCTATCTTTATAATGTATCTATGAATCCCTACAGATTCTGTAGAGTTAAGCTAATTGATCAGAATTTCTCCCATTAGTCAGAAGTACAGAAAAGGAAAGAAGTACCTGTCTGTAGTCCAGAATGTCCAGATAACTTATATGAGAAACTGTTATTAGAAAAAAGTGTAATTATGATTGATAACTATATATAATAGCTACATTTAATCAGATAAATACTGTGAACACGCGAAAAGGCCGGGAATGGTGGGAAAAGCTTTGGTAAATATTTTTTTCGTAGATTGGAAAGTAAAAATATAAAGAAGTAGAAAATGAGTGTTAAAATTTGTCCCGTTTTGCAAAGGGGCGAGCTGATTCGCGCCTAGCTAGATAAATTATCTGGAATGTACTGAGATAATGTATATCTTGAATAAATCCCTGTAATCCGGCCCGGCACTGGAAAAATAACGGCCCGGCCTATTTTCCGGGTTATATTTTAATTTTTTGAAGGGTCGGTTAGATCTTCAAATTAATAGTCTCTCCTTTTTGGGGCCTTGGTTCTTTGCTACACTTGAGGTAAAAAAATATGCTTCTTCCTCTCGTATAAAATTAAATTAAATATTTAATTAAAATTTAAAACAATATTTTTACAACCACATACGTGTTCTTAAACAAAGGAAAACTATTCCCTGCCATTCTGACATTTTAAGAGTTATTTAAATATAAGAATCTCGATTTTAGCCTTTGTCTCTATATATTTATTTACTTATTATTTATTAAACCAACCAGACATTATTGAGTCATCTTGTATTTAAGTACAAAAAAAGTTTAGCACTTTGATGTATTTTCGGTCTATGTAACGATATTAACTACTTTTCGAAACCACAAAAGCGTCCTTTCTAAGGATCGATAAAAACTTCGCGAGCCGAGGTCAACCAGACGGCACAACAATAGCATTTTTAAGGTGACTTTTAGTTTGCAAGAAATTTATTCAACATCTACATTTTTCGCTATGTTTGAGAGAGAAACTACAAAGAAAACTTGCGAATAATTCCAGGATATAGGACTTTCATTTTATTTTTCGCTTGAATAAACACTGGGGATGTTACACGAAGATTTCTGAAGTTTTTCTCATTACGATATGCGAAACAAAATTTCCATGTAGTTTAGCGTACACCGTTGTATAAGTTAGCTTTTTCTTTTAAAGCATTTTTATCTTCGATGCTGGTCTAGGAAATAAGAAAAAACGTAACACGTACCAGCTCCTTCTCTGCCGAAGGGAACACTATTAGTTAGACTCCGATGTCCGTCCGTCTTTACAAATATCACATTGCTGTATCTATTAAACCGTAATAGGCGGAGACATGAAATTATCACAGAATATATATATCTATTGGCGATATAACGACAAATAATAAAAATAAAGTGTTGGGGCATATAAAGAACATTTGTATCAGCCATTTTTTAGTTACATATTGCAGTGGTACGGAACTCTTCGTGAGCGATACCAACGCTCTCTTGGCCAGTTTTTTCAAGATACAAAAATAATACACGAGGTATTTTGCGTGGGGGATTTTTGTTATGATAAATAACACTCTGAACCCATATTACGTTAACGACGAATGAAAAAAGTCTCCCGTCACGTCCCACCTTTGAGAAATAAGCGGAACTCATGAACTAGTAAAAAGGTAATATTTATTATGCGCGGTCGGAGACCAGGATATACGTATACGTAGTCTTTAATGTTTGGACGTCTTGTCCCTAGACTCTCTACTGTAGTAAATGGAGACCTTTTGCTTCCGTATCACCTCTCTTAAGGGTAGTTGGTTAAATCCTATGTTTTAATCCAGGCTGAAAAAAAAGCTTGAAATGCCGGCAACGCACGTCACACCCTGGTGTTGCAGTTGTCCATGGGCAGCATTGATCGCTTACCATCAAGAGACTCGCTTGCTCGTTTGCAAAATGAAGTACACATTTGCCAATGATAATTGAACTCAAAGCCTCTCGCGTAACCTTATTGTTAGCAGTAACGTGTAACTACTAATATTAAGAAACTTGTTCATCAAAAATGAGCACGACTCGCGCTTGACCGGTTATCATATTTCACTTTAGCACTCAAGTTGGGCTATTTTTCACGTTGTTCGCGTCGCGAAATTGTTCTGAAGGTGGCTCGACAGTTACTGATACAAATTGCTTGTACGTCGCCCGCTTCTATTATAAAACAATATAAAAATGTATCAGACTTTAATTAAATTAATAGTGCGTCAACATGTCAGTATCTAATAATCTTATAACAACTTAAATAAAACTACTGAACCGATTTTGATGACATTTAAATGGAAATAATTTGAAACCATACCCTTTTAACCATACTTGGTGTACTTGAGGGAGGAGTTTTGCATGATAATGCCTTGTTCGCGACCTTGGAGGATTGGAGAAAAAAGCGACAGCAAACCAATGATCCGGCTGAAGGTGGATTCTTAATCCAGTCTGCGGAAGATCTTGCCGTTCACGAATCGGACTACATAGCCACGAAAAGGCATGTCGTCGTCGTGACATTGTTTAATTCGTCTGCAAAGACGGATAACGCTGATGATGATGTTGAGTGCATGAAAGTAGTTTCGTTGCTTGGCACGCCCTGGAACCAAGATAGCTCAATGGGTTTTGACATATTATAGCCCAGTCAAATAAAGACCAGTCAATGTTTATTTTATGTTGTTTATGTAGGTAGTCATGTAATCCCAAGTAAAAAATTAAAAAAACTGTCAACATATAATAGGGCTGACGCAACTCCGTACATTGTTGTCAATGTTTGACAGCTCCGTGGCGCAGCGTTCAACACGCCAGCCTGCGACACGGAGTGCCCGGGTTCGATCCCCGGTCTGGTCACGATGGAAAATGATCTTTTTCAGATTGGCCTGGGTCTTGGATGTTTATCTATATATGTATTTATTATAAAATATAGTATCGTTGAGTTAGTATCCCATAACACAAGTCTCGAACTTACCTTGGGGCTAGCTCAATCTGTGTGATTTGTCCCTATATATATTTATTTATTTATGTTGTGCATATGTCAGCACCTCAGCCCCTAGGACTTGGGACTTCGGTGCTGGTTTCTCGGAGTCTGTTACGATCTTCCAAATCAGTTAGACGGCTTCACCCTCCTATATTTTAATTAGATTATAATAGATTTGTAACTAAGTATTTCTGGCTACGATTAGCATAGCATCCTTTTCTTACTTACTTAATATTATAAATGCGAAAGTGAGTTTGTTTGTTTGTTTGTTTGTTTGTTACGCTTTCACGCCGTAACTACTGAACCAATCATCATGAAATTTTGCATACAAGTTCTCTGGAGTACGGAGAAGGACATAGGCTACCTTTTATCCCGGGACAAAGTACTATTCCCGAGGGATCGACATTGACGCGGGCGGAGCCGCGGGCGAAAGCTGAGAGAGTAAGTAATAAAACGTATAATTCCGTTTTTAAAATAAACTTTTACATTAAATATATAGCTCCCGCAACAAGACTAGGTCTATGTTTTTGTTATGAAAGTGACAAAGCCTATATTTTAATTATCCAACCGCGCCAGACGCTGGCTTTAAGTTCGTCTGAATGTTTGATTAATTATTAGAGTTAAACTTCTTCAGAGGGAAAGATTCTACGACAAACCGGCAATTAGTTGAGTAATCCAGTGATTTTCTTTAAAGCAGTACCATGTTCTAATGTAGATGAGATTGACACTGAGTGATGGCTGACGAATGGATATGAGATGTCAACGCTGAAGGCAGCCGCAGTGACAGCCAGCAATCCAACATTAAAACTTCGCGAGTGGGGATTACCTACAAACACTCTCCTCTATTACGTGCTCAAATGAGGAATGTTTTCAATTAAATTGAGGTACAAAGGTGGAACAACTATGACAATTAGTAGAGTAATCCACTGTTTTGCTCTAAAACAGTAATTACATTTAAGTAGATGAGATCGACAGTGAGTGGCGGCTGTCGGATGGATATGAGACATGACAACATTGAAGGAATGCTATCAAACGTAAGCCTAGCATTAAAACTTCGCGAGTATAAATTACCAAGTCAATGTTTTCATAAGATACAAGTTCAGTTAGATACAAACGCCATCGCTTCTTGCAAGCTAAAATGTACTTTTATAAAAGAAATTGTTGTCTATAAAGTCGGTTGACGGACAATAATTCTACGTGATAACGGTGGAAGAGAGATAGATGCGTCACAAGCCGAACGCTTAAGCCGATCGTGCCTCTTTATCGCTTGTTTCGCGCTCCCGCTTGAACACGGAACGTGACACTTTCTCGTGCGTGCAGCCAGAGTTCATTGATTTATAAGACATTATCACGTCAAAATTCTGTAGCTGAAAATGCAGCAAAAAATATACTTTCCAGTAACTACGTCTCCATCGCATTGGCAACATGGGGCCTTATAATTCTGTAATTATTGTCTCTGTAGTTTTTAAGGTGTCAAATAACATAAATTTAAAAACAACCAAACAGTTATTACCTTATATCTATACTTCTATACGTTTGTTTGTTCTCTGGCTCTGAAACTACTGGACCGATTTGAAAAATTCCTCCATTAAAATCGAACATTATCCCTGATGGACATAGGCTATTGAAATACCTATATCTTCCCGTGCGAAGCCGGGACGGGCCGCTAGTATTTTATAAGTTGTTGAAAGGCTGGTGTTATTTGCAGATGTCATAAAACCGAACGTGAAGAAGAATCGATCAAAACTCAGTTTTACTTTCCTTAATTTAATTCGCATCACAAGAAAATTATTGAACGCTGTGCGAGATGAACAGATAAGCAAGTAAACAATTTCAATATTAGTTCATCGATTTCCAATCAACATGTCCGCTGAGTGAGCGGACAGAGAGTTTTCCTCAATGAAACTCCATTTGGCTGCGACAAGTTAATATTGCGCTCATTATGCTCCACACCGCGCCGAGAATATTAAAATCAAAGGTGCTTTATTATACACAGGATTGTGGAATGGACGTCCCGAGGTTTTCCCTGTGTGCTATGACTTGGGGTCCTTCAAAAGGCGTGTTTACAGGTTTAAGAGTCGGCAACGCATCAAGCACCTCTGGTGTTGCAGATGTCCATGGGCGACGGTGACTATTTTCCATCCGGTGGCTCGTCTGCTCGTTTGCCGTCAAATATAATAATAAAAAAAACTCCTGGTGTTTCATTATACCTTTCCAATCAATATGTCACCCTAAATTTTGCCGTATGATATACGCCGCTCTCGATGAAACTCAAGCACCTAGAGACAAGTTAATATTGCCGACAACAAACTTCACTTTTTTGCCGGCACTGAGTATCCTTATCCTTACTCCTTACCTTACTAATGTTATAAACGCGATAATTTGTGAGTATGTATGGATGTGTAGATGCATGGATGGTTGTTACTCTTTTACGCCAAAACGGCTTGACGGATTTTTACGAAATTTGCACACGATAGGTTATTTCCCGGATTAACACAGACCAATTTTCATCCCGGAAAAACTTCTTTTCCCGCGAGATCGACATTAACGTGAACGGATCCGCAAGCGACAGCTAGTATTAAAATTCATTTATTCATTTCGAGTAGGTGACTAGGTCAATCAACCATGCGCACCCTGGTGTCTTTGGGATCGCCTCTCGGCCTCTGACGTGGTTTTATTGAGTATTAAAATAAAACAATTTTTTGTCTTATTCCTCTTACAAGCATAAGGTTTGCGTCACCTATCACACTACCCCACAATTAAAGTGTAGTATTTGTTTCAACTCAATTTGCAATGAATTTAAATATCAATTATGTACGAATCCATACAGTAGAATGGAAAACAATTTAATAATATAGTATCGATTCCCGATTGATTCGATGAATATATCCGTTACGTTGGTAGAGACGTGAGAACAATATCGCAAACGATTTCCACGATCCTCAATAAAACTCCATTCAGTTAATATTGCGGTCATTACGCTTCACACCTGCACCGAGAATATTTAAATTAAAGGTATTTTGATCATACTCTTTTGATGTTTCATTATACATTTCCAATCAATATACCACCCTAATTGAGCGGCGAGTTGACCGCACGAATGATATCCGCCGCCCTCAATGAAACTCCGTTCACCGGATACACGTTACGAGTAATATTGCCGACATTAAGCTCTCCTTTTTTGC
The DNA here is from genome assembly GCA_947532085.1 of Elegia similella. NCBI lineage: Eukaryota > Metazoa > Arthropoda > Insecta > Lepidoptera > Pyralidae > Elegia > Elegia similella. The sequence goes on from OX383936.1 coordinate 1,785,125, forward strand.
CCGCACTGAGTATATTAAAATGAAACACATTTCTTAAACATTGGTAATATTATAGCGATTCCCGATCAAAATGTCCGCGACATTGGCAGATACGTGACAACAATATCGCAAGCTATATCCGCGGTCTTCAATAAAACTTAATTTACTGGCAACAAGTTAATATTGTGGACATTACAAATTAACAATGCTTGGTAATACTACAAAACATCGTCCGTGTATCAGTACAGAAAACTCATAAGGTTTTTTTTAAGGTAAACGAGCACGTAAGTCACCTGATGGTAAGCTATCAGCGCTGCCCATGCCCATGGACAACTATAACACCAGGGTATAACAATAACGTTGCAGGCATTCTTTTTTCCTCTACCCATGTCCTTCCCAAACTCGGAGTTGGGGAAGGACATGGGTAGAGGAAATGGGAGAAGGATGGCCCTCCGGCTCTCTCACTCACCGAACGAAGCAAAGAAGCGCTAAAGCTTCTGCTCAGACGTCGATTCTGTGAGAGTGTGGTACTTCCCCGGGCGAGACGGCCCATTCACGCTACTAGCAAAAATGAATTTTGCCGGTAGAATGGTACGCAAAAGCTTTCCGAAAAAACAAAATAAGTTATGGTTATTACGTTACAGCGTACCAACGCCTAAAACGGCCGCAGCAGTGCGGGGTCGCAGGAAATATACCCGAAATTGTGCAGGCGCTCGATGGCTTAGTGGACGTCCGCATTTATCGTGCTTTCGCATGATAAGCAACCCCGGGCTTGTTAGCACTTAGATTTGTTGACCACATGTGGCATAACAGTATCTCAAGTTACTTCATGCATGCACGTTAAGCCGTTGCTTCTTGCTATCATCATTGTATATTATATAGGCCTTCAGCTAGATATTAAAAAAATATACAGGGACATATCACATAAATAGCTCTATTTATGTGATATGTCCCTGTATATTTTTAGCCCTACAATAAGTTGTGAAGTTGTATCGTAGGATAAGAACTCAACGATACTATATTATATAATAGATACTTATATGTATAGATAAACATCGTCGACCCGGGTCAATATGAAATAGATTATTTTCAATCATGACCTGACCGGGGATCGAACCAGGGCTACCTCGTGTCGCAGACTGGCGTGTACTGCGCCACGGAGTTTTAACAGCTCGACAAATGTGACAACCGCTTCAATTTTCAGATGATAAAATCATGAATGCTATGTTGTATACCATTAGTCATTAAGCTATATGTCAAATGGCTTTAAAAGCTTGACAAGTCTGACAAAAGGTTTGGTTCACGTTTTTTATACAACTAAGTAGGTAAACAGGCATACGGTCCACCTGATGGAAATCAGTTACCATAGCCCTAGGGAGCAGTAAGGTTTTTTAAAATTGTACAATAATAGTATTTGTCTAAAATCAGTTGCAATTTGAAGACTTCGTGGTACATCTGGCCACGCCACGACCGTACCCTAAATTCTATTAAATGGAATTAAAGAAAGAATTTCGGCTTAGCGAGTGATGTATTTTATGAGGCTGGATGTCGGTGTGTACGGATCTGATGAAACGTTCCGTTTTATTGTGTACAGCGGACAAAGCCAGCCGCGGCCAAGCGCGAGTTGCCCACAATAGTAGAGTTCTTTATTCAAGCGCTTGTGAGGTCACAATGTTAATTGCTTCTTATCATAGCATATAGTCAATTTACCTACCTGTACAGTACTTGGGTTTGTACGGGAGGTTATCGGTAATTTAAAAAAATCCTTAGTAATATTATAAATGCGAAAATGAGTTTGTTTGTTACGCTTTCACGCCGTAATTACTGAACCGATCATCATGAAATTTTGCATACATATTCTCTGGAGTACGGAGAAGGACAGGCTACTATTTACCCCGGGAAAAATTACTATTCCCGAGGGATCGACATTGACGCGGGCGGAGCCGCGGGCGAAATCTAGTATATATTATATACCTTTTTAATTACGAATATAACGAAAAATCACATATTTTATTGTAAATCGTATTCCTCTTTATGATTTTTCTATTACATGGCAATGGCCTCAATTTTTAATCCCAAAATAAGCTAATGCAAACACAACTTAAAGGTTCAAATGTCGGTTGTCCAAGGAACCCTAAACACGCGTTTCAATATGTCGCGATGTATGGGGCCGTATGCCATGTGGCTTTCATGTTATTCAATTACTTGGGACGCCGGCCTTTGCTACTATTGAATCCCATGTTTATTGTGTGTAAGGCCGTAACCGCCTCATATTCGTTACGTTATTTTTTTATTTCTTTGTCCTTGGTCATATTACCCAGAGCTGTTCAGAAATATCAACAAACAGAGATGTTTGGCTAAGTAAGAAGGACTGTGCCTAGCATGTAAGGGTCCTGACGTGATTAATATGAAGGTATTTCGATGTACTAAGGACGGTTGAAATGAAGGGGAACTATCAGTTTCGGCATCTTTAGCCCGCGGCTCCGCCCGCGTCAATGTCCATCCCTCGGGAACAGTACTTTTTCCCGGGATAAAATGTACCCTATGTCCTTCTCCGTGCCCCAGATAACGTGTATGCAAAATTATTGCCTATTATGTATTGTTTCACGATATGATAGTAGGACGCGGCGGGGGGTGTCGTAATGAAAACACTTATTTGTTGGAGTACTGGTCTCCCAACTTGAACTGATTTATTATGGTTTCTACAGATGCTTATATACTATGTGTTTACGTAAATAGATACGTCACATGACCTTTACTTAATCTAGTACATATTTTACAAGATAACATCGAACAAAGGGTTTATTGCGATCATCCTGACGAGCCAGTGACGCGTGACGTCACGTGCTACGTCATGCACTATGAAGGAGGATCGAAGTGATCGTAGCTGTGATAGTTGCGTGTCGTCACACACTACAACGATGATCGGTTCAGTAGTTACAACGTGAAAGCGTAACAAACAAACTCATTTTCGCATTTATAATATTAGTTAGGATATCGAATATTGCTGTTTTATCCCTTACGCGGTAGACAAAGCCTACGGTTTTAAGACCCAAAGGCTAAGTTTAGCATGTACGCGGGCGTACAGGTGAGAAACAGAATCTAAATAGTGATGAGTATTTTAGCCGCATCGCCAATCATTGCTAGATTTCCTTTGACCGGCAGTCCGTGGAAAGAAAAGCAGCTGGTTACATGCATACTATCACGTCTTTTTCCTTGTGGGATAGACAGAGCCTACGCCTTAAAGACCTCTAAGTTAGTCTACGTATTCCTTTTCTTCCAGACCAGCATGAGGCTTTCGAGAAAGTATCATCATCATCATATCAGCCGCAAGAAGTCCACTGCTGGACATAGGCCTCCCCCAAGGATTTCTAATATGCGACCTTAGTCAGGTCATCCGACCGTCTGGTTGGTGGATGTCCGACGCTGCGCTTGACGATACGTGGTCGCCTTTCAAGAACCCTTCTGTCCCATCGGCCATCGATTCTACGCGCCCCGCCCACTGCCACTTCAAAGAGCTTATCCGCTGAGCTATGTCAGTGACCTTCGTTCTCTTACGAATCTCCTCGTTTCTGATTCGATCTCGAAGAGAAACACCGAGCATAGCTCTCTCCATAGCTCTTTGAGCGACCTTGAGCTTTCTTATGAGGCCCATAGTAAGGGACCACGTTTCGGACCCGTAAGTCATCACTGGAAACACACATTGATTATAGACTTTCTTCTTTAGGCATTGAGGTATTTTGGACGAGAAGACACTACGGAGCTACCCGAATGCTGCCCAGCCGAGTCAGATTCGTCGAAAGACTTCGTTCTCAAAGCTGGACCTTCCAACCTGGATCAATTGACCCAAGTAGACATATTGGTCCACAGCTTCAAGGATGGAGTTTCCAATTTAATTACTATACATTTGCGATAATCTAATTATTTTAGTTTCTTGGGAAAGCCCCTGTGTAATCAATGTAAATCAGGGTCTAAATGCGCTAAATATGACAAAAATCTTTACAAAACCTGTAACAATACCGTAGTAACGACGTATTCATTCAGTCTATTCACAGTACGTGCCGTCACTCCCAAGATTAGCTCTTGATCCCATCTCCTAGCGAACGACCTGGCGGCCGTTACGCGAACCTCGGCCTCTATGATGGATGCCCCTACAGCCTACATATAGCAGTTACGGTCCCCGGTGAGAAATAGCCAGTCATTTGTGCCGATAGCTCGTAGATTTTCTGTCACGCGGTCTTTTTCATTTTATAAGCCTGTGTTATGTGACTAAGATAATGATATGTAATTCACATAAAATACAGTACATAAGATCTTAAATAATAAACATGTCCTTAAATCTATTTTGCTTATTACTAACAAGCATGTGAAATTATTTTGTTTAATAATTGACAAAAAGAATAAAAGAAGATTTGGAGGCACGATGTCAATAAAAAAAATCATAATAAATAATTCTCGAAAATGTCGTCAATTTTATAATAAGTTTTGTCAATGAGCCACAACTTTATTTTTTTCTTAAAAGCGGGCATTGGGAGTTCCTTTATATCTGTAGGCAATTTAGTATATACCTTTACACATATTGCCATACAATTATTTTGGTATAATCGGTCCTTGGAACATCTATTAAAACCAGCCTATCGCCGCGTCTAGTGCTACGAGGCAAAAGTTGTGTAAGGCAAAAATATGTGTTTTTACAAATACACCTACTTCATAAATATACATACAAGGAAACGCTTTGACGGTTCCTTTTTGGTTCGAGTAGCTAAGGTGTGGAATGAACTGCCTGCGTCTATATTCCCAGACAAGTACAGTCCCAGGACATTCAAAAGTAGAATTAATAGGTATCTCTTGGATAGGCATGTAACATCCTCGTCTTCATCGTCACTTACCATTAGGTGAGATTGGAGACAAATGCCTAATGCAATATTTAGTATAAAAAAAAGCCAAAGACAGTATGTAACATTTTAACAAATACGAGTATATAACAGGGCTTGTTACCGGTACCAAATTCCCATTATAAGTACCGGTAAGTACCGGTATTACTATTCTGTTAAAATTTTAACGGTAATATGAGGTACCGGTAATCTAGTATTTAACGGTAATAATATTGTTAACAGTTAACGTATATTTTAATTTTAAGTAAGTACCAAATTCACATTATAAGTACCGGTAAGTACCGGTACCTCTATTCTGTCAAATTTTAACGGTATTAAAATTGCGTTAATTTTACCGGTACCTACGCATTGTTGCCGTCTACCGCATGGGACTCGCTCGACTGTAAAAGTGCCGCCCTATTGTGGGCCCCCGCCTCACGCCGCACATGCACAACACGGCAACGACACACATTAACGAAATGATAATTCCCAATACGAGTACCGGTACTAAGTACCGGTACTGTTTACCGGTATTTGGTACAGGTACTTCTTTCAATTACCGGTACCGTCGTTTTATTGAGGTACCGGTACCAATCCAATTACCGGTACCGTTGTATTATAGAGGTACCGGTACTTGATTTTTACCGTTACCAAATGTACCGGTACCAAACCAATTACCGGTACTGTCGTTTCATAGAGTTACCGGTAATGGATTTTTACCGGTATTCCAACCCCTGGTATATAAGCGTCTAGCGGTAGCAAATGAAAAGTCTAAGTATTGAAAATAAATGTGGATGACTGAGAAGAGTGTGTAGTACAATCTTGTTAAACGATAGGGACAGGACAACTACATATGTAGTTTGCGTTGCGACCCTAACTTGATAACAAAACTACCATTTGCAGTATTCTGTGAATGCTCAGTTGATGAGTAATAGCTGCTGCAGCCGTAATTGGTTCAGGCGCCGGCTCATTAGTTATGCTGTGCCAATTAGGTTAGCTGACTTTGCACGATTCGTTTTAGCACTACCATTCTAGGGTCTCTATTTTCGAGTATCCTGTTTCCTGACATAAATAATGATTCTTCTTTATCTTCGTAACCTTAACTTTTTCTACTTCAATAAGTCATCTGGCGAGCTCTGTGGCGCAGTGGTTAACACGCCAGCCTGCGACACGAGGGTGCTCGGGTTCGATCCCCGGTCATGATCTTTTTCAGATTGGCGTGGGTCTAGAATGTTTATCTATATTTGTTATAAAATATAGTATAGTAGAGTTAGTACCCCATCATAACACAATTTTTAATTTTCAAATTACTTGTTCGTAGGTGTAAGCGCATTTAATGCTCACGAGCGCTGCGCCATCGGGCTCTCCGACTGCCAAGAAGCGTTATGTGTTTCGCGCGTATCTTTGTTATGTTTATAAATTTCTTTACTAACTCGTATCTTGGATGGATTTTGACATTAAGGTATCGTTAGGTTCACAGAAATATATCAAGGTAGAACGGGGATGCCAGTATTTTGCTAAGGAAACGCGCGTGTCAGTTTTTGCATAAGCCTCGCCCCCAAATTCACATCATTACTAGCAAAATAGCAATGTGACATGCACAGAAATAAACAGTCATATCAATAAACAGTTTTTACAGTTAAAAAACGCAGAATAATCGGGACGTGCGCGCTGACTGATGAACGTTTAACGAATCTTACTCGATCGTTCAAGATTGAGACACGCGTGTACCGCCCACTTGGCCGTTCTATCTTGATATTTTTCTGTGGTTGGTTCGTCTTGAAAATCCAGTGTAAAAAAAAAGTTTAAAAAAAAGGGAGAGTAATCAGGTTCTTTAATTTTTGACATAATACTACTCTAATGTCTAATAAATATTGTTATCAAATATATACTTACTGTTTTGTTCTAATCAACGTGGGATTTTCTTCTTCGTCTCTTTCGCAGACTAATAATTAAGCATATTTTTCGGGAATTACATAAAACGTAGCCCAAATTGAACGACGTCAAGTTTAAAATTGAACACGCAAGATTCCAAGCCTCGTGATCTCGTTTTCATCAATCAGACGTCAATCGCAGGCGTCAGGGGGACGCGTGCTTACTTTTGCTTTCTGCTAAGTATGTAGGTATACTCGGCCACAACTTATTAAGAGATATTCTTTTAAAAAAAAAGTAAAATCTGTCGAAATTCAAAATCAATCAAATTTTACAAACCACGGAAGCCAAAGTCGGTGCGAAGTGAGGAAGAAAAATCCGCAAGGCAGACCCCGGGCTCCAAAGCATTCCAGCTGAGGATGCAACCAAAAATACACTCAGACGAGAGAGAGACCCATTGAAAGAAAGATAAAGAGAGTAAAATTTATTGACTAATCTAGCTGTCTCAATCATACTTGATGATGTGCTTACTCTTACCTACGTCTGTGGGAAAGAGTAAGCACTGTTAAGTCATAAAGCCATGTCGAATGGTTTTAGGCAGATTTAAAGATCTGACACCAGTGTTGGTAAGCATGTGCGGTGATACGCACATGAAAGTTGACCAACCATCAGCCTACAGCTGGAAACTGGCTGTAGGGAATCTATGCTCAAAGTGCAGACATATTTTTCTGTTTTCTAATATTTTCGCGAATGTTACACATTTAAATTGAATCACGTAATACGGTTTCATCGCTTTTATTATATTGTTATTTTTTACGGATTTTATGTTCACAGGTACACTAAGTTGACAATTGTCTTATTAACTTACTCTACTTGCGATCATGACAACTGCAAAGTTTTCGAAACGTCCGGTACCAGTGTAATAAACAAGATAAAATCATATTAAATGATTTTATTAAAACCTATTTTTTATTTATTTTACGACGGCCTGGTGCCCGTTTCGGCTATGCTTTCTAGGAAATACAAATCCTTAAACACGTGTAATGTGACCCTATATAGTTTCTACATGTTGCGTAATAGAGAAGCACATTGATAAGAACGACGTTTTTACATTAATTATGAATGTGCACAAACTAGCCAGCACTTTCTTTAGATATTAAATATGACTGAGCCTGCAGCTCGGGGCCAGTTACGTAATAAATAAATCCTTAATTAACGCGAAAGACAGCGCTGTTACATTTATTTAATTAGCACAGGATCCTTTTAAGATTTTACGTCTGGTCCTTTCCGTCACGCTGGACGCCGGAACTACGAAGCATTATTATTTACTAACAAAAGTAACAAAAACTACCTTGGTAAGGAAAAGGAATATGAACCAGGGGAATAAAATAAATGAATGAAACTTTAAAATCGATATGTGATGAAAAAATTTCAATAATTTTTGTAGGATTTGAACCACAAACCTCCGAAGGTTTTTTCTTTTTTCATCACATATTTTTGATTTTAATATTAAACAGAGCATTGTAATGCTATTAATATAATTGAATTAATTAAACGTTGAAAATGAGGAAATTACTTTGTCAAAGTATTCTCATTTAAAGTATAACGTGGCGTAGAGTGATGTGGCATAACCGCTTGATACACAATGGGCTACGTGTTTGATTCCTGACGCGGACAAAACCTTGTACTTGGGTATCACAAATATTTCTTTGCGATTTTAGAAGTACTCAAGAGGGGATGGTGTAAGGTAGACGATCAGATGTTAAAAGTTAGCCAACTCGTATTGCAGCATAATAGTAGAAACAAATATACTGCCATAATGGCGAAGACTGGGCCCAGAAACATCACAATTTAAAAAAAATGGATGTCTGTCAAGTCGGACGATAATTTTACGTGATAACGGTAGAAGAGAGATAGATGCATCACAAGCCGAACGCTTAGGCCGATCGTGCCTCTCTATCGCTTGTTCCGCGCTTTCGCTTACACGCGGAACGTGACACCTTTTCGTGCGTGCAGCCAGCTTTCATAGATTTATAAGACGTTATCACGTCAAAAAAGAAAGAAATGTAATATTTGAGCGAAACTCATAGTTAATGAAGGCAGCTAGTAGAAGACGTTCTTAGCGCTGTTTAATTAGCACGAGAGGTATTAGCGAACACTAACAACTATTAATTTAGTTCAACTTTGCCTTCGGAGATACTGCGGAGATGAAAATAAGAATCGCTATATTCCAGAGTTTCTTCAAGAAAAATTAAATATTATAAAAATACTAGCTTTTGCCCACCGCTCCGCTTGTGTGAATATCGATCCCTTGACAACAGTATTTTTTCCGGAAATTAAAGGTATTCATTCTATGTCCTTCCCGGCCACCTTCATACCAAATTTCATTTAGCGGTCGAAGCGTAAAGAGGTTGCAGACAGAGTTACCATCGCATTTATAATATTAGTATTCATCGTCATCATCATTTCGAGTAGGTGACACGGTCAATCGACCATGCACACCCAGGTGTCAGAGTTCTTCGGAACCGCCTCTCGGCCTCTGACGTGGTTCCTTTAATGACTACCAGGTGGCAGCCGGGACCAACGGCTTAACGTGCCTTCCGAAGCACGTTCCTTCATATTAGTAGTGAAGTATGGAGGAGGGAAACTGCATGCTAAATGAAGACACCTAGAATGCGATATAAGCGCTTTTTTATTAGCAAACACAATGGTTTCTGATGTTTTCGCGAACACAAGTTCACATTTGACTTCGGAGTTACTGCGCAGATAGAGTTACAATCGTTTAATTCAAAAGAGTTTTGTTAATTACACAATGTAAATATAACATATGAGCGAAACTCTACGTTAACAAGGCGATCTTACTGCTGCTTAATTAACACGTTAGTAACGTTAATAACTTAATACTCTTAGAGTTGCAAGCAGACTAAAGATTTCGCCAAAAAAGCAATGTTAATACCGCTACATTTCTTAATACAAAACAACTTCGCATCGATTTCTGAAACTACATAAAATACAAACAAGTTGAAACTGCAAGCATCCACCGGGGGTAATGCACAAAACGTGAACTTCCGACGGGTTATATCCAATTGTTTCTCTCCGCTCCGAAGTAATCCCATCCAACCGAACTGACACACTTTTCAATAATCAAAGAGAAGGAAATCTACAAGATTTCTTTTTTTATAAAAGATTCAGTTTTAAAACTTTTAGATATTTCAAAGAATCCGCGAAGAGCAAAGGGGACGGCTCTTTTGTGAAGTATTTCGAGACACAGTTCCTTTAATATACAGATTAATTTTAAAACCGATTCGCATTTTTAATATACTTGTTGTTAGAACTAGAGATATTGCTTTGCAAGTTCAGATCACTTATAGAATACAAAACCATAAATTTACCTTATTCATGAGCAAAGAAACGCATTTATCTACTAGAAATCTTACCTGACTTATGGGAGATCCATATTATTTAGTTTGCCGTCTGATATCGAGTTAATAACATGTATCTTTGCTGCCAGTGCAATAATATGATACTTTAGAGCCGGTAGATGGAGAAGTCACGAGGTGGCCAATAGAGGGTAAAAAAAAAAGATGCAATGCGAGCCGTCGTCTTCGAACTCCTTTGATTTGTTATCTTAGCAAGCAATTTACAATATGAATGCGAAATGCTCAAACAAAGATGCTGCGATACACAATATACAGAAACAAAAACTTTGAAAATCTAGAAGTATTATATACTTATTTCAAAAATGAAAAATTGTACATTCTCCTATTCATTCCGCGAACTGTACCAGCCATAAATTGTGCGTCGGCTCTAATCCCTAAGTTAAAGTTGTTCTGTCTGTCTGTGCGGACGAGATCCTTTTTTCACCTTTCCTATCATTGGGATTGAGGTCGGACAGATCTCCGGAATTTTTCAGAATGTTTAATCTCTTTGATTTATACGTACTGTATCTATGAGTGACGTTCTTCTTGTAATACAAAAATGGCACAGGGAAAAGTAGCAGAAGCCACTTGTTGATCAAAACTACCAACAACACAGTCATTTCAATCCTGACTCGAAGAAAGAAGTACTCGTATGTTATAGAAATATAGGAGGGCAGAGAACATTACAAAGTGGTTATGTAGTGTTGGCTGGTAGTAACAACCGGCTACTATTGCTTTATTAGGAGAGAGGCGGTTTCGAATAACTCTGACACCAGGGTGTGCATGGTCGATTGACCGTGACACCTACTCGAAATGAATGAATGAATGAATTGCTTTATTAAACACTTTCAGTGTCTTATTGCGACGCGCCTGTGCGAAGGTTACAAGGCTTTTTGCTACTTATTACTCCCAACATGACACGAACAATGCATTCAAAGCGAAATTCGAAAATTGTGAATATTGTTAAAAGCCTTTAATTGGAATATAAAGCCTTTAATTTGTACATTTAAGTACAAATTGAGAAAAATAAAAAGGTTTTGTGCTTGTACGATCAATTAATTCCGATCCTTCGTTGTATAAAAGCAGTAGGGACAGCACATTTTTCCGTCATGCCTTGCGCCGTTGGGTATAACACCATTGTGAGGAACAAAGCGGATGTAAGATCATTTCTGATTCTAAAGCGTCTGCTCCGAGATAACTCGGTTTTTGCGGCGGTAATGAAGTCGCCCGATACACCTTGTAATTGCCAGACTCCTTAGTTTTTACCTCTTTGACCTTTTTAGGGTTTCTTGTCCTATACTATAAAGGTAGGGGTTTATTTTATAAGGGCAATGGAGTGTTACTATAGGGCCTATACTTCATGGACATTTATCAAGGCCTTTTCTCAGGAACGCATGGATGGTCTGCAGTTTTTAGGTGCTTTGCTTTGCTATAAAAAAATCATACTTCATACAAACATGCATTGATACATTAGAAGAATAGTTGATGCATACATCTCCTATTGGTGACAGGCATGAAGGAACTAACAGTAGTGGGAGGAATTGTTCAGCAATAGTTTGCATGAACTAACTTGTGGCACACAAATATAACTCAAAGTGCATGTAACTTTGACCCGTAAAGTTTATGATCATACTACTAAGTCAAGGCAATGAAAAATACGGCCTTCTATGTCACATTCAACGATGCTATATAATATTCGCAAATAAATAAAATCAAAATAACAAACGTAATAGAAAAAATCTTATGGTAGATCGCGCCGCATATGTTAATTATATTTTATGAAAAAAGCTTGAATCCAGCATGTAACATGTTATGATTGAGCTTTCTGTCAATTTTATTGAAAGTCCTAAAGGACTTCAACGAAACTCGAATGTTTTGTCTATTGCTGCCGATGTTAATAGAATCGTTACTTAATGAGAACATAGAAGTTGCCACGATTCCCACAGGTATACTAACAGATCAGCCAGCGTCATAATTAGAGGCATTTCCAAAGCCGCGCGACGTCGAGCACCGAGCATCGAGAGATAGTCAATACTCTTTGACGGCTTAGACCGAACTCTGCGGGATTTTCACACGTTGGAACGGATGCGAAGTTGTTTAGTGCATTTTTAGGTCACCTATTACGATCATATCTTTATTTCTAACGGATTTAGATATAGTAATTCGATGAAGCATTTTTTGCTCGAAATAGTTACGATTTCCAACTTCGTTTATTTAACCAAGAAAGGATGGCTTCAGGCAAGCAGTGAACTTTGCAAAACCATATTAAACAAAGAATTACTAGCATGTTGTCATAATAGCCCAAGCTCTGACGTTACATAGCCGACAATGCATCGCCATCAAACCACAGCTAAAATGATGAAGTATTGGCAATTTAGTATTAAGAAAAGTAATCCCTTACTGTCGTACTTCTTCAAGTCTGTCAGCTCCGTGGCGCAGTGGTTAACACGCCAGTCTGCGACACGGAGTGCCCGGGTTCGATCCCCGGCCAGGTCAAGATGGTAAATGATCTTTTCCAGATTGGCCTGGGTCATGGATGTTTATCTATATATGTATTTGTTATAAAATATAGTATCGTTGAGTTAGTATCCCATAACACAAGTCTCGAACTTACCATGGGGCTAGCTCAATCTGTGTGATTTGTCCGTATATATTTATTTATTATCCTGTACAAAACTATCGCACCTCGCGTAAAGAAATTTTCATCTATAATAATTCAGGCAGTCATAGGGACTACCGTCATGCCGACAGAAGTGAAAACAGCACGAACCTTGTGGATTCGCATCACTCGAAACGCAAAACACATGTTATACACTACGAAAAATCGATTGACGCGCCTCAAGAAGTTTCAAAAAGGTTAAATCATACAAGCTGCATACAAGTGAGTAAACTAAGCACTAAACGCCCGGGTGCCGAGTGCCATGAATAAACAGAAAGCTGCACTTTCGCGGACAAAGTTGAACGCGGCAGATGTTCGCCGATCACAAAATCGTAGCTTATTTAGCCAAAGTGCATGGCCCAACAGCGCTGAACAAAATGGCTCCAAATACGCTAATATGCTGGCAAATGTTGGTAGTAGTTAAATAGAATTAGTTTGTGGCAATGAAGTTAAATGCAACATTAAAGTAATTATGTTACGTGTAGCAACATTTAGTTATTTGAATACGCTAATATTATGACGGTATCCTTGGGGACATTGAATGGTTGGGAATAGTTAATCATTTCGGATCTTTCACACAGACTCTTTCTCTTTCTCTCTCTGAGAGGCCGGCTGGCCTATTTGCATATTAGTATACAACGTTTTGATAGTCACTTCAAAATACATTACCTTTTATACTATATCTATAATAAAAATACACAATCATACAAAAGCCGCAATGTATTTTGAAGTGACTATAAAAATGTTGTACACTGAGTTAGCAAATAAGGATGCAAACGGGAGCACGCTCAGCCGGCCGAGCGTGCTCCCGTTTGCATCCTCAGCTGGAACGCTTCGGAGCCCGAAATCCACTTTTTATTCCCTTTCAGTCTAACCAGCAATTCTAAGTCACCACAGATAGACCACCTCTACACACTGCGTAAATAATGATAAAAGGGGGTTCATGTCCTCCGCCCTCGTCCCACGGCACGGACGGACGCACATGTGTCACAATCACAATTTAAGCTAAACCAGAGCCAAACACTGTCGCAGTGCAACTTTATCAAACAAAAACTGCTCAAATGCTGAATGCTGGCGCATGGTATAATAATATTATAATTATAATGATTATAATATCATTTTAATATATTTCGGTAGAAGTCTAAGCTTCATATAATTATGCACATTATATTTGTCTTGAAAAATCTGACACTAGTGTTGGCCACTTAAAAAGAACAAACAACATTATGCACATGTTGTTTGTTTGTTACCTTGTTAATACCTTATTTTAGTGTACCATGCTATAACTATACTAGACCCGCGCCTGATCGTAGTATTTCTATAATAAAAGATACTTAATGTAGAGAGTTAAATAAATATTGCTGGAAGGGACAATATACTTAATGTAGAGAGCTATAGAGAGTTAAATAAATATTGCTGGAAGGGACAATATACTTAATGTAGAGAGCTATAGAGAGTTAAATAAATATTGCTGGAAGGGACACTAAAATCTACTTGGAACCTTTGAAATCTGAGCTTCAATACACAGGAGGAGGTTCAAGCGATCGCAAGAGTTCTCGAGAGCCGAACGCACTGAGTATGCTTTCTACTCAGTGTGTACTTATCACAAAGTGCAGTGCGTCTAGCGGTATATTACTTTAGTTTATATTATACTAGCTTTCGCCCGCGGCTCCGCCCGCGTCAATGTCGATCCCTCGGGAATAGGTAGCCTATGTATGCAACATTTCATGATGATCGGTTCAGTAGTTACGGCGTGAAAGCGTAACAAACAAACAAACAAACATATAAACAAACTCACTTTCGCATTTGTAATATTAGTAAGGATTTTATAGATATACTAAAGTACCTAATATATGTCTATCTATTAAAAAAACCGCATTAAAATCCGTTGCATAGTTTTAAAGAACTAAGCATACATAGGGACAGACAGCGGGAAGCGACTCTATTTATTACTATGTAATGATAAACTACTTCGGAATACTATATTTAAATGCTTATTGATGTAGCCCACGCTTCAGATTAGCGCACACATCAGAATAAGATATCTATCCCACGTAATGGACATCCAGGCAAAAATCAACTCATCGTTCCACATGATTCATTTCGGCCAGGGATACTAATTTGAAATAATACAAATTACTTTAATTCAAAGTAAGTATGACGGAAATGTAGGAGCATTAACTCATCTCGACGCCAATTAAAAAGTTTGTCAAGGCTGGCGAAAGGTCCTGGGTTTACAATTTAAAGAGTTGCCAATAAATTCGGCAGGTTACCTCTCCCAACCCTAACCCGATGGTTAATATAAAAAATGTGAACATAATAACGGAAATTATCAAATAATTTCACATGTAAGTATAAAGGCTACATTTATTCGACACCAATTAAAAAGTTTGTCAAAGCCGGCGAAAGGTCCTGGGATTAAAATTCAAAGAGTTGCCAATATTCAGCAGATTACCCTGCCGCCCGGTTAATATAAAAAATATTAGCATAATAACGACATTTTTCGCGCCGGCATCCATTTACAAGAACGTGAAACCGAAATTGAATTTACCGTTATAGAGTGAAGAGACGCAATTTTTTTTTAAATCTATGGAATATACTGAGTTTTTTTTCTTTGCCATTCAATAAGATTTGGCCAATTTGAACAGAAATGGAAATTTTAAAGATACGAGTATCTATGTCGTCGACGACGATGTGTAGGTAACTAGCATTTACCCGCGGCTTCGACCGCGTTAATGATGGTCCCTCGGGAACAGTAGAATTTCCCGAAACTAAAGGTACCCATGTCCTTCTCCGGGCCTCAAACAAACTACCTTCCATATCCAAATTTCATCCAAATTGGTTCAATGTTTGAAGCGTGAAAAGGTGACAGACAGACAGAGTTACGTTCGCATTTATAATATTAACCGAGTATGGATATGGATGGAAGTATGGATTGGATTTAAAGAACACAAAAACGCGTTTTTGAGCGTTTTCCGCAGTTAATTATTGTATTACGGTACTCTTTGTGTGCAACTCCGACTCGCACTTAGCCGCAGTTTTTATTTATGTATATTTCACGATAACTGTAAGACTTCTGAACCGATTCTTGCCCGCCATATGCCAGGCGGCGTGGCGATACAAACGCGGATGGTCTAAACGCGTTGGCTACTTTGGATATTTTCGTTTTTTAGGAATATTCAAGGGTTATTCGGAAAAGAAAAACATATGATGGCTGCCTTATCTGTAATGCAATAATAATCAAAAGTTTCAAGGTAAATTTTAATGTATTTGGTGAATAATGCTATATACCGAGTAAATTAGACGTGATTTGGAGGCAACTTTGCAATTGTTTTCTATCGAGAAAATTTAACGCAATCGTGTTTTTGAGTCATATAGTTACCAGAGTTAGTCCTGAATTTTGCTGCATTTTTATTTCAACTTGAGTATTTAATTATTATTGATATAACAGCCAATCATGCAAAGCAGTGTGAGGTAGTACGGGCCCTTAAGAAGGTATAAAGCAATGTCAATAAATGTAAGCGTAGTGGGTTGGAAAACCTGCATTATGGCCGCGGGCTTTATGTTTCCATACAAAATCCATTGCGTACGAGAGCGAGTATTTCTTTTAATTTAATGAGACTACGTATGAGTGTCAAATTTACTAGGCCAAAAAGTTTACTAATCGGGTTATTTTTTTTGGTCCGACTGCGAGTATTTTTACCTTCATTCAAATTTAGAATTATAAATGATCGAGGCTGTATGTATTCATCGCTCTTCAACTGTCACTAGATAAAATATTTTGATTGTGAAATCCGCGAGGGGATGGGCGAAAATCTGAGGAATCATGTCAGCAGGCGAAGCGGCTGGCAACCCATCCCTATTTTGATTCCATTTTCCACTTACATGCCCACCGTTAAGCTAAATGTGTCTTTTAAATCTTATACCTAGACCGAGGCTGTCTCCACCGCAAGAGAGAAAGCCTTTATTGTATGTATATACCTGAAATCCGTGGATACATTTTCTGTTTAATTATCCAGGAAAATAATATTGTTGTTTTAAAAAACGGCGGTATATACATTACAAATTCGGACTACTAAAATCACACACACTACTAAAGTCACTCGTTTGTTATCCTTCCTATCTTCTTTGCCATCCTTCCTACACAATATACTTAATGGGAATTTTCGCACATGATCACATTACTCGAAACAAATCCCTGAAAATCACTCAAAAATGATAAAGAAGCCTTCTTCCTCTCCTCATGGGTTCTTTATTTCACAGTACATTTAAGAGGCACTTACGCGAATTTATCGCCCCCGTCCGAGCCCAAAAAAACACTAGTTCGCTTTTTATTCCGCTCTCAGATTTCTGCCGCTTTTTAGGTCCACGTTAATTTTTCAACGAATATATCAAAGTATTTTAACCTTTCCTTCATATTTAAGAGTAATATTATTTTAGGCTTTTATATCATTATTTCGTGCGAATCAAGTGTTTTATAAGAGCGAATTAATTAATACAACAGCGACTTTGTCGTTAAAATTCATTTAGAATACAAAGAGCGTAAAAATATTTTTTAAGGTCAGCGTATACGTACCAGCCGACCTATTTGCTAACTTAGTGTATAACGTTTTGACAGTGACTTCAAAATAAATTACGTTTTATAGGTATATTTTAAATAATAAAACTTAATCATACGAAAGCCGCAATGTATTTTGAAGTGACTATCAAAATGTTGTACACTGAGTTAGCAAATACGCCGGCTGGTCTGCTTATCTTTGTGATTACTGTCATGGACAGTCAGGGACAGAGATACCTGACCAGGCACTCTACCTATGTCTTGAATTTTCTCTTAAACTATAAACATGAAAATTTAAATTAAGAAAGACATCATTAAAATCTCTCTGTATATAAATTTACATGTTATTATTATTTATAGTTTAAGAGAAAATCTATACTAATATTATAAAGCTGAAGAGTTTGTTTGTTTGTTTGAACGCGCTAATCTCAGGAACTACTGGTTCAAATTGGAAAATTCTTTTTGTGTTGGATAGTCTATTTATTGAGGAAGGCTTTAGGCTATAAAACATCACGCTACGACCAATAGGAGCGAAGCATCAATAAAAAATATTTTGAAAACTAAGAAAAAACCTAATTATTCATAACAACAGAAATTGCCGCGGACGAAGTTGCGGGCAACAGCTAGTTCAAGATATAGGTAGAGGGCCTGGTATCTTTGTTCCTGACTGTACATACCCTGTATCCTAAACCCAGCCTGCTATGTGTGGCAGTAAAATCTATCAACCCAGTCACGGATAGGGGTAGACGTGCGTGCTATACGTGGGGCGCACTATAAGTTTCCGGAATGAATATGAAAAAATACTATTAAAGGTACAAAAGTAATTTATTGTTTTTCAAAATAATCTCCCTTGGCGTCTATGCACTTTTTCATTCGATGAAACCAGTTTTGAAAACTTTTGTGCCCCTCCTCTGTGGTGACCTCTGAAACGTGTTTTTCATACTCCTCGACAGCCTCTTCTGGTGATGAAAATCGTTGACCGCGTAATTGGTTCTTAATTTTTGGGAACAGAAAAAAGTCACAAGGTGCCAGGTCGGGACTGTATGCAGGATGACTCATGAGTTCTACATTTTTCGCCTTCAAAAAGTCGTTTGTCTGTCTGGCCGTGTGAGAACTAGCATTGTCGTGGTGCAGGATGATACGGCGTTTACGGTTATTTTTACGGAGTTCGTCAATAACTTCCGGCAAACAAATGGTCGTGTACCAGTCACTATTCACTGTACGACGATTCTCTAAAGCAACAGTAGCCACGTGTCCAGTTTTATTAAAAAAAGAAGCAATCATTCGCTTAGATGCACTTTTCACGCGCGCCACTATGGTTGGTTTCGGCTCATCTTGAAAGACCCATACGCTCGATTGCTGCTTTGTTTTGGGATCGTAGCAATAAATCCATGTTTCGTCACCTGTTACTATGTCCCACACCAAATTTGACGCACCTTCGTTGAATCTGGTAAGCATGGCACTGCACCAAGTGACGCGGTCCGATTTTGAGCCTCGGTCAAGTTGTGTGGGATCCACCGCGAGCACAGCTTTCTCACACCCAAATGTTTGTGTAGGATTAATTGTATTTGACTCATGCCTATTTCTAAGGATGCGCGAATTTCATGGTAGGTCACATGCCTGTCTGTTTCAATTATACGGCGCACAGCATCGATGTTTTTGTTGGTCACAGCGGTGGACGGCCGACCATCGCGAGATTCGTCACTGAGATTGATACGACCACGCTTGAATTCTGCAAACCAGCTATAAACAGTTGTCTTGCATGGTGCTTCATTGCCAAAAGCTGTTTCAAGCCGAGCGATGCTCTGTTGAGTTGTCAAATTACACTTAAAATCGTAGAAAATCATACTACGAAAATTTTCCCGAGTTAAATCCATGTTGATGCAGACACACAATTTGTAAATGGCGCCACAAGGTAAAAACAAAAGACAGTCAAATGAAACAAACTGCATTCTACAGCCAAAGAGTTCTATTTTCAAATGTTGCAATAAATTTTTAAATATTGTTTATGTAAGTGGCCAGTTCCGGAAACTTACAGTGCGCCCTATGTACAAATAATATGTTCAATTCAATAAATAGCCCGTGAACTCGCTAAGTGGTTGACAATGGCGTGCGGTTCCCACAGCTGTTGACACAATTACCAGTTGCTGCTTGTGTGTTTGTCCACTGTCATGACCAGAATCTTAAACCCAGCCTGCTGTGTGGCAGTCGGTTCTTATCAATCTTGTCAGGGATATAAACGTGCTTAAGGTTAGTACGATTCAACAAATCGCACGTGAACTTTCAGAAATTGCTTCCGGAACCCTGCCCCCTTTCTTTCGGCGTATTATTCTCAGCAGTGATCGTTACGAAACGCTAGTAGCTTATCGATTTTGCAAATATTAAAAATAATAATATGACGTTCAAAAAGAGATACTCGTACATGATATCCAAATTAGAATAAAATTCTATTTCATTTTATTTCCCTTAGCGCGGCAGTAGGCTCTATCAACCTGTTAGGGATAAAAAAGTGTTATACTATCTGTTAAATTTCACAAAACCTCGTGAAATCGCTAAGTGGTTGACGTGCAAATCCTGTATCCTAAACCCAGCCTTGGGTAGCAGTAGGCTTTATCAACCCTGTTAGGGATAAAGAAGTGCTTAATATCTGTTCAATTCAACAAATAACGCGTGAAACCACTAAATGGTTGGCATTCGATACCCACAGCTGTTGTACACAATTATTTTGCTTGTCTGTCTGACCACTATCATGTACATCTACAGATTAAAGGGTTACACATGTATTTATTTTGATTCTCGACGGATAGAACCTTTTTTTCTCTTCATTTTTAAAGGGCATTATCCTAAAAGGCATGTCAGCCCACGGATAGAACCTTTACGGATAAGTCTTCCGCATACCTATAGTATACATGTTCGATTGATAGTCAAATACCGCGGGAAAGCAATATAGGATTGAATTCCCAGACCTCATCTACTGATGAAATTTGAGGACTGCTGGATGATATTATTGAAACTAACGTGATAATACAGACATTATGTACTAAAAACGGGTCACTCACGCACTAACGCGGCGGAGGGTCCCGAACTAACTGGCAGTTGATTCGGGACCATGCGCCGCGCGTCTCGCATTCGCCTTAAAAATGGGCTCCTGACGAGTCCGAAACTATAGTTGGCAATCCCGACGAAAGAGCACGTGAGTGACCCGTTTTTAGTACATAATGTCTCCCAGATCATAACAATTCGATCGATTCGATTAACGTTAGTGTAAAATAATCTCTTATGTCAAGAAGAGGTTCTAATTGAATTCCAATGTAGGACAAACATTAAACGAGAAGTTAAATAAAAGCTAGCTAATACCTGTAATATGCTTCTATAGACAAGTGCAAACACAGTGCAAGAAATAGTCAATATGTACATAAAGGCAGAATCCGATGCTTTCGAAGCTTTTCACGGACAAAGATTTTACGAGACGTAAAAGCGCACTTTTTAGCACTATGCCGTGACACTGAAAGCCTTACGCAATCAATTTCCTTCTGTTGTGGATACGAGTCTTTCCGCTAAAATTGCTCCGGCAAAGCGTTAGTACTTAAATATAGGGCTGCCTGCCATATTTAAACCCGAATACTCAAATTAAAAAAAGAAAACAAAATTTAAAATAATTTATTTACACAAAACAGGCTTAAGAGATGTTCGTTACAAGAAGAAGAAGATAACAGCCTATTTTGCTATCTTGTAATAGCATGCAAATGTTAGTACATAGAAATACATTGTCTAAAAGTTAATTAAATTAAAAATCTTAACTAATGACAACTCAAATTCTCCTATTGTCTTAGTCTTGCTAGGTAATTGTCTAGACAGTGACAGAACGAGATTTGAAAACGATTTTAGTTAAGTTGCCCTTAAGATCGTTTTCAGTATTCGGCCGTTACTCTAACTAAATATTTTAAGTGCGAAAGTCAGTTGTTTGTTAAGATTCACGCCTTAACTACTGTATGTATCAACATAAAGTTTTACATAACTGCTCATTGAGAGTACGAAGTTGTCTACCCGGCAAAAATCATCCCGGAAAAAAGTACTGTTCCCAACGGACCCGCGGGCAAACCGAGGCGGCTCTCAGTGCTTTGAAAGCAGCGAACCATTCCTAACACTCGCCCAATGATAGTCTTCGTAACGGACCAAACTAGTCGGCGAATACGACGAATAAATAGTAAATAAAACCGTAATTCTATAATGAACAAATCTCGCGCAAGTATTAATATAATGTTTGTCCCTATATATTTTTTACTGGGTAACGTATTGGCAGATTTGTCAAAGTGGCTTCTGCATAATATGGAAGTCTTACATTAAGTTTTATAAGACTTGGCAACCCTATCTACAATGAATAAAGCTTATCCTCTAAAGTTGATTTATAGTTTGGCTGGTCTCTGAAGTTAACGACTCACTTCGATTCCAACGATCTAACCGAATTTAGGTAAACCGCTGGAATCAACTTTATTTCCAACTAGCTTTCGCCCGAGGCTCCACTCCAGTTAATCGTATTTTGGGAATAACCAATCATCAGACTGATCGATGAAACTAAGTTACTTTGTTTTGATTGGCAGTTAGCTGTATAAGTGAAAGGTCCTACGAGCATATTTGCTCACTCAGTATATAATATTTTGATAGTCGCTTCAAAATACATTGCGGCTTTCGTATGATTAGCTTTTTTATTTAAGATATAAAAATGTTATGTATTTTGAAGTGTCTTTCAAAACGTTGTACACTACGTTAGGCAATAGGCAGGCAGATATAACCTTGATCTGCAAATGTGGTATCAGTATAGTTTCGAACATGCAAACAAACAAAAAGGAAACCGCACAAACGGCCACACAAAGGTCAGGGGTGTCATCCTCGACTGCTTGGCCGGTGTCTGAAGGTATGTCATCGAGTACTGACTACTTGCATTTATCCCACTGATCCGAGTAAATAGTATCCCAATACGTTAATTCTCTTCCCAAATCCAATAGATTCTTATCCCCTCTTAGTTTAAAAATGCTCTCGGTAGTCAGCAGCGTTAGATGCACAAACAACCAAAGAAACGCGCTGACCAACCCGCCTGCCAAGCGTGAGAGAGGTAAAATATGATGAGACCGAAAAATCTATGGGAGATGCCCTTGTCCAGCAGTGGACTTGTAACGGCTGAAATGAGAAATGATTATGAAACGACCATAACACCAGATGTTCACGTGCATAGTACTAGCCGCACCCACACACCGTTCCACTTCGCTAATTCTCGAATTGAGTCCAATCTCGCTGCCGTGTCACCGCCCAACCGTATCCGCATCTATGCGAAACTTATACGCCGGGATCATTGATGTAATTCATATTGAAGCAGAGGGATCTAAGAGCGCCACCCATAAATTTAACTTCCGGTATTCGACGCGTAGATGTCACGATAGCAGAAGAAACTCTATGTTTGCACTTTTTTCTCTTGACCGACTAATAGGATGGCTTATGTCTGAATCTGTGTCAGAGTCTACTCAATATCATTTCAGTCATAAAAAGTACATTTATTTTATTTTATTTGGAAAACCAAACAGTACAAAATATCTTAAATATATAAGTACATAGCCGTGTGGTATCCGGCAGAGTAGAATAGGACCACTCCAAGTCTTCCCGTGGATGTCGTAGAAGGCGACTTAGGAAATACAAGCTAAACAAAGCTTATAAACATCTAAGACACCTCTCCAACCCGTCTGGCCAGCGTGGAGAGTGTAGGCCAAGTCCTCTGGCTGCTCTGGCCAAGTATGGCCCTAGTAGTAGTACAGAGAGGGTCGTGCTCCTGTAGTGGAGACTAAAAAGGACCTGATGATGATGATGATGATAAGTACATAAGTAACAAAATAAAGCACAATTATTAAGTTTCCGCATATAGGTAATAATATGCTTGCTTGCAGTTATTATTATTTATTTATTTTTAACTCTGTGCCTGTACATCCACAATCCAATGGACAGACAAAACAAATTTGGGAAAGAAAGAAAATAACAATGTTTGCATTGTATACAAAATTAAAGTGAAAATAAAAGAGAATTAAAATATAGTATAGTCAGGATACCGGGCTATAAAACAAACAAAAAATAGTGCATTAGGGAACCATGTCAAACCACCGAATTTTTTAAGTTTATTAATGCTGGTGTTGAATAGGTCTACTTCTCCTACATTGACAAGCTTATTGAAAGCATTAGCAGCACGTAAAAAGAATGTATTTCTTCTGTAGTTAGTGGCACATTGGGGAATATAAAGAGTAATAGGATTTCTTAAGGTTCTATTTGGGACTCTTAAATCGATCCTCGATAAGAGATAGGACGAATCTACTTTGGATTGAGCTATTTTTACAAGTTGCACAATGTCTGCAATATTACGTCTTTCCAAAAGAGGCAGCAAGTGATGTTTCTTGCATCTCTCGTTATAACCCACCACGAAACTATTGCTTTTATACTGTATGTATCTCAACAACCTACGCTGAATGGACTCAAGTCTGACAATATAAACATTGTATTGTGGATTCCATACCTGTGAGCAGTATTCAAGTATACTACGTACATACGAACAATACGAAATTTTTATTAATTTAATAGATGAAAATTGAAAACAGGATCTGACAATAAATCCCAAAGATTTACTAGCCTTTTTTACGATAAGATCAACATGGTACTCATAAGTTAATTTGGCATCACATACATAGTAGCACGTCTTTTTCCCTTGCGAGGTAGAGCCTAGGTATATAGGATCTGAAGGCCATGTTTAGCATGTCGGTGGGCATTAGGTGGGAAACGAAATCAAAATAGTGATGCGTTGCGTAGCTAGCCGTATTGCCAATAACATGATTCCTCAGATTTTACCCATTCCCTTGATCGGTATTTTACGATATGCGCGGGAAGAGAAGCAGCTGGTACATTCTACGTTTTTTCTTTTCTCCCAGACCAGCATGGAAGAGTCATAAGAAGTCCACGACAAACCTCGTTTTACAGGCGCGTTGGCAAGCGAAGTTTCTTTAGCTTCTTGTACTTCCAACGATCGGATACAATTTCAACCTGGGAAGGGATAGAAATTAGTTGGATTTGGGAAGGGAATGAAGGTATGGGGGAAAATAAGGCCGGACGCGCATACCCGATGCTTTACCTGCAACTACCCGCGAAGTTCTTGAGGATGACACCCCTTACCTTGACACACATACACACACAGTATACTAAATGGGTTTTTAATAAAACTTTACAATATTATACATATACGTAGACGAAATAGCAAGCAGCAGCGAGTAAGCCATTTTCCTATCATCAAAGTCGGTGCGGGCGATAATCGCCGATCTGTCCGTCTGTCGATCACGCGATGATTTATTGCAATCGAGGAAGACGGATATCGCTCTACGTTTACAATTTCGTCTTAAGAATGATGACTTTTTTACAAAACGACGATGCTGGTCTGCGAGGAAAATGTACCAGCTACCTCTCGCGCAGACCTGGTCGAGGGTATGGGCGTAAATCGGTACAATGATGTCTATAATGCGCGTAACAAACCGTCAATATTTTAATTTGGCTTTCTACCTATACATATACACCCAACAATAAACGTGGCCTTAGGCTTTGCCTACCCCGCAAGGGATAAGAACGTGATTAGTATATCTATGGCTTCGGAATAGATAAATCTCTCCAGGATATCGAGTGGAAATGGCGTAGTTCGGAAACAATCGTACCAGTTTTCGAAGTTTTGAACGGGCCACCTGCCCGAAATCTCTGAAAATAGAAAATACTACTTAACTGTCATAATTTTTTGTGCGATTTTACACGTTTAAATTTAATAACTTCATACCTACTGTTTTATAGCGTTTATTACATTATTTTTATACCTTCAGTTTATCAGGTGAGATGGGAGACAAATGCCTAATCCAACATTTAGTAAAAAAAAAAGACACCATACTCTTTGAAAACTATTTGTAGTGAAAAAAAAAGTAATTTAATCTAAATTAATACTAAGTTTTTTTTCGGGTGTGTTAGTGGCTAGCACTGAAGTCAGATTTTGGTCACCAATTTATGTGATATCCACGCTCAATTTTGCTTTTGGCTATGGCATCCTGGCTATCGGAAAATTATTTTTTAACTCCCGTGGAATCCTCCGTCAAATTAAAAGCTATTTTTATTTTGTAGATACTTGTCAACCATATTAAATGTCGTGAAGTACGTTACCATACCCCCAATCTATCACAACTGGATGTCTTGCCAACATCTCCACCTTATGTAATGTAAATACAACATTCTTAACACAATCTAGACATCCAACACATTAAAAGTACTACAAAAAGCTTAATTGCTCATTGACCAATCCAGAAAGTTACTAAAAATTGTACGACATCCCCACGGCGCTTCGACTACGCCTGAATCACCGTACGATATCAAACCGTTCTAAATTTAAATCGGAATGAATGAACTCTAAATGCGTGCGCGCTTATAAATAGTCCCGTGACCGCCAGGCGAGCTGCCAGCAACATAGCTTCATATTGTTTTAGTTCTTTAATCCACCAATGTCAGATAGCTTTTTTTTACCAAATGTTGGATTAGGCATTTGTCTCCCATCTCACCTGATGGTAAGTGACGATGAAGACGAGGATGCTATCCAAGAGATACCCATTTATTCTTCTTTTGTCCCGGGACTGTACTTGTCTGGGAATATAGACGCAGGCAGTTTAATTCCACACCTTAGCTATAGCTACTCGAACCAAAAAGGAACTGTCAAAGCGTTTAGTTGGACTCTTTGGTATTCCAACGATAAAAGGGTGAAATTTTTGTCTGCGCCTCGTTTTGACGTGATAACGTCTTATAAATCTACTAGCTGTTGCCCGCGGCTCCGCCCGCGTTAGTGTCGATCCCTCGGGAACAGTAGAATTTCCCGGAATCAAACATACCCTATGTCCTTCCCCGGGCCTCACACCTCCATACCAAATTTAGCGTAAAAAAACGACAGACAGAGTTACTTTCGCATTTATAATATTAGTATTAGTATGGAAGTATGGATATTATTTATACTTCTAAGTCCAGAAATGAAAAAATTTCCATAAAACTTTAAACCTCTCATTTTACCCCTTTGGGAGTGAATTCAGTCCATTTCACCCACATATATCTTTTTTAATTGTAATCGAGAACTTACATACCTATTTATTTTCATAATTCATAGTCCAGAAATGAGAAAATGTCCAAACCAGCTTTACCTGGGGGATTTTTTTCCAGTTGACCTACCACAGATCTTTTTCAATTGTAATCGTGAATTTATTTACCTATTTTCATACTTCTAAGTCTAGAAATGAGTAAATTCCTATACAATCTTTACCCCGCTATTTTACCCCTTCAGGGGAAAATATCGTCCATTTTACCTACACAGATATTTTTAATTGTAACCTAGAACTTATATACTTATTTTCATACGTCTAAGTCCAGAAATGAGAAAATTTCCATACAAAGTTTATACCACCCATCCACCCCCATTTTACCGCTCAAGGGTGGGAATTTAGCAAATTTCATCTACCTACACACATCTTTTTTAATTTTAATCTAGAACTTATATACCTACTTTCATACTACTAAGTCCAGAAATGAGAAAATTCTATATAAATTTTACCCCTTTAGAAGTTAAATTTCTTAAAAATACTTTCTTAGCACTCACTCACATCATTAAAAGAACCCCTGTACCAAATTTCAAGTTTCTAGGCGCAGCAGTTTAGGTTGGTTTGCCGTTTGCTCGCTACCGCTACGCCGCCGCCGGTAGTGTCCATCCCTCAGGAACAGTTTGGACCCTTAAAGGGGTGACTCAGGTCATCAATATGAACAACTTTTTCTATGGGACCAATGCCAGGAACTCAAAAAAAATTTCGTCATTTCCATACAAAAGAGTCCCACCGCCCGGCCAGTTTGCATGGGAATGTCGATTTTTTTTTGAGTTCCCACCGTTGTTCCCATAGGAAAAGTTGTTCATTTTGATGGTCTGAGTCACCCCTTTAAGGGCCCAAAACGATAAAAACTTCACCGTGTATATTTGCAGGCAAACTAATGCCTTGAGTTCATTCAAATGACGATAACTTTTTTTTAATAAACCGATTTTGACGAATCAAACTTTAAATGTTTTGCTGACTTAAAACAAAGCAATTGGTGAAAGTTTGAAGTAAATCGGTTCAGTATTTTCGGAGATAATCGTGTTCATACATACAGACAGACAGACAAGAAATTCGAAAAAAAAATTTTTGCTTCCTATTATTCTTTTTAAGTGTCCCTCTATCCATTTCAGTCAAAAATTCTAAATGTACAGACAAAATATTTTTACTGTTTTATTATATGTATAACCTAGAACTTATATACTTATTTTCATACGTCTAAGTCCAGAAATGAGAAAATTTCCATACAAAGTTTATACCACCCATCCACCCCCATTTTACCGCTCAAGGGTGGGAATTTAGCAAATTTCATCTACCTACACACATCTTTTTTAATTTTAATCTAGAACTTATATACCTACTTTCATACTACTAAGTCCAGAAATGAGAAAATTCTATATAAATTTTACCCCTTTAGAAGTTAAATTTCTTAAAAATACTTTCTTAGCACTCACTCACATCATTAAAAAAACCCCTGTACCAAATTTCAAGTTTCTAGGCGCAGCAGTTTAGGTTGGTTTGCCGTTTGCTCGCTACCGCTACGCCGCCGCCGGTAGTGTCCATCCCTCAGGAACAGTTTGGACCCTTAAAGGGGTGACTCAGGTCATCAATATGAACAACTTTTTCTATGGGACCAATGCCAGGAACTCAAAAAAAATTTCGTCATTTCCATACAAAAGAGTCCCACCGCCCGGCCAGTTTGTATGGGAATGTCGATTTTTTTTTGAGTTCCCACCGTTGTTCCCATAGGAAAAGTTGTTCATTTTGATGGTCTGAGTCACCCCTTTAAGGGCCCAAAACGATAAAAACTTCACCGTGTATATTTGCAGGCAAACTAATGCCTTGAGTTCATTCAAATGACGATAACTTTTTTTTAATAAACCGATTTTGACGAATCAAACTTTAAATGTTTTGCTGACTTAAAACAAAGCAATTGGTGAAAGTTTGAAGTAAATCGGTTCAGTATTTTCGGAGATAATCGTGATCATACATACAGACAGACAGACAGACAAGAAATTCGAAAAAAAAATTTTTGCTTCCTATTATTCTTTTTAAGTGTCCCTCTATCCATTTCAGTCAAAAATTCTAAATGTACAGACAAAATATTTTTACTGTTTTATTATATGTATAGATGAACGCCGGCTGCACGCAAAATATCACGTTCCATGTGCAAGCGAGAGCGCAGAACAAGCGATAGAGAGGCACTATCGGCTAAACGTTCGGCTTGAGAGACATCTATCTCTCTTCCACCTCATCATCATCATCATCGTCAGCTTTCCACGACCCACTGCTGCGGTATAAGCCTCCTTTTGTCTCTTCCACCTATCACGTAATATTATTGTCCGTAAATCGACCGAAACCTATTTTTATCTATTTGTATAGTAGTTTTCGTTTTTTTTTGGGTTCCGTATCTCAAAAGGAAAAAAACGGAACCCTTATAAGATCACTTGGTTGTGCGTCTGTCTGTCTGTCGGTCTGTTAAGACCTTTTTCTCAAGAACGCGTCTCTACGCGTATCAAGCTAAAATTCATATCAAATACTCAGGTCTACTGTCCCTTGGAGTTGTTAAAAAATCAAACTTCTAAGCAAACGCAATCAAAAGATACAGCTGGGTATACCGCAAATTTTCGTGTTTTTTTCGACATTCGCTAGGGAATCAAAACCTACAAGGTACTTCCCATGAACTTAGAATCTTGAAATGTGAAGCAATGTCTTATACCACAGATAAAGGAAAAAATACGAAAAGCATAAATTTTTAGTTACATCATAATAATTTCAAGCTCATAACCTATATAATGCAAGGAATCCTTAGTGCGCGAGTCCGACTCACACTTGGCCAGTTTTTTAAATACCAAATGTCCATTAGTTGGTTTTCTGGGAATGTCTATGAGATTTACTAATAGTCAACATTTGGTTGTGGCTGTGCCAAGATTTAAACGCTCTTAGACGTATGGGTAAACAAAAGTTAATTTATTTTGGCTATAAACATAAAACAACGAGATCGACTGAGTTTAGAGCAGCTACTATCGTTGATAGAACACTTGTTTTGATCAAGGGCTAAACCGTTTTCCATGAAAAGAGCCACATGGCCCAAATTCCTGATGCTCTCACAATCGAGCGCTCGTACTTCCTTGATAGACTTTGTTACACACTTAATAAATAGATGTACTATTTTTTTACATACATATATATTTTTCCCAAAGTTTTTGAATCGGTGGTTCAACCTATTATATGTCATCATCTGAGCAATCATATAAGCCCATATCAACATGGATTCAAGAGTAAACGTTCGACAGAGACAAATTTGTGTACAATAGTGTCTGATTTAAAGCGTGAGGTTGATAGCGGTTTGCAAGTAGATACAGTATATACAGATTTTAGTAGCGCATTTGATAGACTAAATCATTCATTACTGCTTGCAAAACTAGAATCAAGTGGCATCCATGGGTCACTATTAAACTGGATCAAATGTTACCTAGAAAGAAGGTCACAATTTGTAGCGGTTCTGGGATACGAATCTAAAGTCTATTATACTGATTCTGGAGTCCCACAAGGGTCTCATCTTGGGCCCATTCTGTTTTCTTTTTTTATCAGTGACTTACCTGATGTAATATTAAGTTCTAAATGCTCGTTGTTCGCTGACGATACCAAAATCTATAAAGTGATACATTCTTCAACCGATGCCCTTCTTTTACAAGACGACATTGATCGACTCTTAGACTGGTGTCATAAAAATTCCATGGTAATAAACACGAACAAATGCTATCACATCACTTTCACGCGAAAAAAGAAACCAATTAATACAGTCTACAAAATAGCATCTGAAGAACTGGAAAAGGTAAAGGTAGTCAGGGATTTAGGTGTATGGTTAGATTCAAAGCTCAATTTTGTAAAGCACATTGATGCAATTGTTACAAAATCAGCACAAATGTTGGGTTTTCTGAAAAGAAATACTAAAAACTTTCGATTTACTGATACTAAAATATTACTCTTTAATACTTTAGTCAGAAGCAATCTAGAATACGCCTGTTCAGTCTGGAACCCAACGTATGCAGTCCACTCTCAAAGAATCGAGCAAATACAAAAAGCGTTTACAAGGCACCTTGCATTTACAGCGCCCAATATTTCTCATCGCTGCCCATATAATGAACGACTTAAATATTTTAAAATGAATTCTTTATGTGACAGAAGAAAAATCCACGACGTCGTTTTTTTGTACAAGATATTGAACAATTTAACAGACTCTAACGAACTAGTGTCATTTTTGAATTTTAAAGTTCCTTCTAGACCGCCGCGTTACCCTATATCTAAATTACTTGTCGGGCCATCATCGAGAACGAATTTAGGACATCATGCTCCTATCAACCGTATGTGCAATACTTACAATCTCCTTAACCGGGACGCAGAGGACTTGGATCTGTTCTCGAATAGTTTAAAAATGTTTAAAAATAAGATGCTTAAACTTCTTAATGCGTAATGTTAGTTTTGTTTAGTATACTTAGCTTTGTATAAAGAATGTTGTGTATACCTTTTATGTGTGTTTACATTAGAACAAAGTGATAAGAGTGTGTTTTTAAGTGTAACATGTAAATACTGTTGGTGTACCTTAATAAAGAAAATTAAATTAAATTAAATTATATACATATATACGTCTTTTTCCCTTGCGAGGCAGACAGAGCCTAGGTCCATAAGACCACTTAGCTTGATGGAAAAACGGAATCGAAATAGTGATGGGTTGCTAGCCGCATCGCCTATTGATTCCTCAAATTTTACGGAAGAGAAGCAGCTTTGTACATTCTACGTTTTTTTCTTTTCTCCCAGACCAGTATGGAGGAGAACCTATTTTTTGAAATATAATATCGTTGAGTTAGTATCCGATAACACAAGTCTCGAACTCACTTTGGGGCTAGCTCCATCTGTGTGATTTATCCGTATATATTTATTTATATAATTTATGCTATGGAGACTGAGGCTGCAATTTTTATCTCCATTAAACACGACCTTTGGCTTTCTTGATTGTGTGACAATTAGCACGGATATAATCTATAGCAACGTCGAGCCATCATTCCTTGGATTTTTCTCCTTCCAGGATGCCGTGACGACATGGTAAGATATCTGTTCCTAGTACAAGTTGGCGATTTTTCCGCAAAACGTGATCAGACACTATCGTAAACGTCATATGCCATAACTAATCCTAAAATTAGGGCATCTTTGTAAAATATGCAAAGCGTGAAAGTATTTCTACAAGTATCCACCGTAAGTACGAACGGTTGTAAACACAGACAGAACAAACAAAGGCACTGTGAGCTGATAACCTGCATTGCTTATCTTATCGGCGGCCTTCAGCGCCGCACCATGCTTTCAAGAACACAATTTCCACATTGACCGACTTACCTGAAAAGAGAAAAACAGAACATTAGTAATTTGTAAAAATAAAACGATTTTGTAGGAAATTTCAGGTCACAACTGTAGCGTTTCCAATATATTGTATGAACTAGCTTTCGCCCGCGGCTCCGCCCGCGTCAATGTCGATCCCTCGGGAATAGTACTTTTTCCCGGGATAAAAGGTAGCCTATGTCCTTCTACGTACTCCAGAGAACTTGTATGTAAAATTTCGTGATGATCGGTTCAGTAGTTACGGCGTGAAAGCGTAACAAACAAACAAATAAACAAACAAAAAACTCACTTTCGCATTTATAATATAAGTAAGGATAAGTTATGGCAACACCGCGTTGACTCGCGGTTCTTACGGGGTGTTTTGACAGTTCGAGAGAGAGATTAAAAAGTATTGTTATCGTGCATGTTTTGTTATTGTATAAAATGTTGTATTTACTGTATGGTATTTACGTGAAAAGATTGAAATAACTATATGATAATGATTTATCGGGTGAAATTGAATTCATTGGCATACGTTTAAGGAGTGGCTCAGACCGCGAATCTAAACAACTTTCATTATTGGACCAACACCAAAATTGCAAAAAAAAAAAACAGCTGTTTCATTGATTTTGGCCAAGTAGATATTCCACTTTTGAATGAAAGAGCAGAAATTTTTTTCACGATGTCGATGTTGGTCCCATAATGAAAGTTGTTCAGATTCGTGGTCTGAGTCACTCCTTAAACGTATGCTTATGAATTCAATTTCATCCTGTATAGTTAATACTGGGTGGCGCAAAAGTAAAGACCCTATTTGGTTCAGCTATAACATTTTTTCTAAATTAGAAAACTAGATTTAGGTTTTTTTAAATGTATATTTGTGCCATTAAATTTCGTACCATTAGGATTTAAAGATGATGTCTTTTAAATGGTGACCTTCAGAGTTGATACACATTTGAGCCCTATTTATGACATTTTGCATAACTTGCCGTAACACTTCCTGCGATATGTTCGTTATTTCTTGACGAATGTTTTCTTTTAGAGCTGCGAGAGTCTGTGGCTTGTTCACATACACCCGAGATTTCAAAAAACCCCAAAGAAAGAAGTCTGGACTGGTCAGATCGGGTGATCTTGCAGGCCAAGGCAAATCGCCAAAACGAGAGATAACTCGGCCTGGAAAAGCGTCCCTCACTAAGTCCATAGTGTCGCGCGCTGTGTGTGCCGTAGCGCCGTCTTGTTTATTTTCAGTGTATTTTACATTTGTTCACTACACAATTTTCAAAAACAGAATGACAGAAAATGTCATATAAAAAAAATAAAAGTATTTTCTTTAGTGCCAGTACTTTTGCGCCACCCAGTATAAATCAACGAATATCGTTTTGTGCAACGCCCACACGAGATTGCATACATATATGCGATCTTACACAACTTTAATTATGACAAGTAAGTGCAGCCAACCATTACTTAGGGAACATTCCAGTAGAAAACAAGCATTACTTCGGGGCGAAAATAACAACAAAATATGTAGAAATCTGTGTAAAAGTAAATTAATAGAAACAATATACAATACTTGAAAAACGGATGGTGGGGCAGCTTTTTTAAAAATGTGTTTATAATTATTTATTTCATGATAGTAAAAATAAATAAATTAACAGGAACTAATCACACATATCAAGCTAGCCTCACTGTAAGTTGTGAACTAACACAACGATATTATGTTTTTTATATTAGACTAGCTTTCGCCCGTGGCTCCGCCCGCGTCAATGTCGATCCCTCGGGAACAGTACTTTTTCCCGGGAGAAAAGGTAGCCTATGTCCTTCTCCGTACTCCAGAGAACTTGTATGCAAAATTTCATGATAATCGGTTCAGTAGTTACAGCGTGAAAGCGTAACAAACAAATAAACAACCAAACAAACTCACTTTCGCATTTATAATATTAAAGTAAGGATAATGTATTTTGAAGTAACTATCAAAACGTACACTGAGGTAGCAAATAGGCCGGCTGGGCTCTATATAATACACATGATTTGTTTATAAATATGTAGGTAATTACGTGATTTGTTGATACACTTACTTTATAATAATATTCTTATCGATTTATCCAAAATTAGTTTACGTTATATTATGAAAGCAACAGTTTAACGGCGGGCGCGTCAGCGGGTGTCCGTGATAGCGTTATAAACAATTACATCATAGTTTGCGGCCGCTATGCTTTTGTACGTGCCCTACAAATAGAATATAATCTTTGATAAAAAAAACCGACATCAGTCAAAGTACTGAAACGATTGTGATGACATTAAAATAGGACCTTTTAAACAAAAAAAATAGTTTGTGATATATCTTAAAGAGCTAATCTTCGTGAAGTAATTGTATGTATGTAGTCGGCTTAATGGTTATTTATGAATACGGTAATAAAATTCAATGCAGTAATATAACACACAGCCTAGTAACATTTACAAGTCAATAAATATATATTGGTTATCTATAAAGGCGGTTTACGGGCGATAATTTTACGTGTAACGGTGGAAGAGAGATAGACGCGTCACAAGCCGAATGCTTAGGCCGATCGTGCCTCGCTATTGCTTGCACACAGAACGTGACACATTTTCGTGCGTGCAGCCAGCGTTCATCGATTTATAAGACGTTATCGTGTCAAATATAACTTATAATCGACCAACTTATAAATTGAAGTGCAATTACGGAACCGTACATCACGCGTGGCCCGACACGCACTTGGCCGGTTTTTTTTAAAAGTCGACCGGAATATGGATACGACACCTACCATTACTGTTATTCATACCACATGCACACATTGTATATCAACATTTATCTTATTCACGTTAATTAACCAGCATAACATAATCATGGTATATTAGAACTCCATATTTGTCCACGGACCTGCTTTTATTTGTAAAAGAGCTTTCAGAATGAAAATGCTACACCTAACGCCATCTGTGTAAGGGTAGCCGTACTAGAGAAACTGGAACAAACGCGAGAACCACCCTTTTCCGCCCGCGCGTATTGCTTTAAAGTATTCCCGCTAGGGGCGCTAGATGCCGGTCCGCGAAAAAATATTGAAATTTTAGATTTCGGTCCATGGAAAAATATTGATATTTTAAATTTCAACCCTCAGAAAAGTATTAAGCTAACCTAACAAAGTATTTGTAAAAGAAGCCTTCAACCTTAAAATATAAGGCTACTTAACTTTCCCCCTCAGCTTCGCTCGGATCAACGGCGTTCCCTTAAGAATATTATCATACTTTTTTCCAGGATTAAAGGTAGCCCATGGCCTTCTCCGTACTCCAGAGAACTTGTATGCAAAATTTCATGATTATCGATTCAGTAGTTATGGCGTGAGAACGTAGCAAACAAACAAATTCACTTTCGCATTTATAATATTAGTAAGGATAAGGATTTTTAGAAACATGGGATTGAAGAATAATATATACTAGTACTAGTGTATATATTATTCTTCAATCCCAGCATGCAATATACTAGTGTATACTACTAGTGTATATAACTATCAATAACAATTGATAGTCTATCAGAAAAAAAACAACGGGTTGCACTCCGTGAGTGCCGTCAGAAGTGAAAACGTGAGATATTACTTCCTCTCCTACGCCCCGCGCCGGTCTCAGGTCACGTGTCCTGACGCGAGTTTAACATTTTTTACCCAACCCAAAAATTGCACAACGCCGCTAAAAAAGTTTTCACTTCAAAAGCAACCGACATCAACCACTCCACTCTGATGAAATTTTAATAGGTCAAAAGTTGGTAATTAACATCGAAAATTATTCAGTCGAATTGAGAATGTCCTCCTTTATTTATTGAAGTCGGTTAAAATACGTAGTTTCATCAAATCAGTCAAATTTTTGTGTTTTAGTAGTTAGTTGATTCATTATTAGATAAGGAAATGTATTGTTAATGATTAGATAATAAACATAAAACAATCAGTCAAATACTTATGAATTAGTCATGTTTATCCCCAAAATCTTATGATCTCTTGATGAGGGTTTTCGAAATTGATTGACAGCAGTTGTTACAAATAACTCTCGCCACATGGGGAAAAGTTCTCATTGATATGAAAAGTAAATAAGAAATATATTGAAAATTTTTTTTTCGCCTACACTTTCGCCATATTATATTACAGCATGTATACTGCTATAATAGCGGACCCCGGGCTCCGACCTTGGACCGAGCTGTGGACGCAATCGGGAAAATCGCCCGAATGATTATGATGATTTTAAAAGGTTAACTATCCCTAATTTCGATCCCGTACTCCTCTGACGCACCCTTACAATTTTACAACCTATCGAAATTACAAAGAAAGAACATGGTTAAAAAATAAACAAAACGGCAAAGACAGATCTGAGTACCAATGCCTAACTCCACAGTACTTATAGTCGTAAAGAGTAGTAAAGAGACGGTAAACTTTGACACAGCTCAAACATTTTGACTAGACAGTAGTAAGTTAGTCGGTGCTATGTACTACTTTAATCTAACAACTTATTTGTTCGCTGAGGCTGCAGCCATAACTTTACAATATTTGCTAAATATGGGATTAATGATTGTATCGCAATGGAGTAAAGTAATATTTTTAAAGCGAGGTCAATATTTTGAATCCAAAGTAGAATCAAGGCATCTAGCAAAGACTCCCGTGCGTAGTGTAACGAGGGATTCTAAAGTAGACTTCTGACTGGCTGATACGAATATAGAGTACATTACATATGTAGTAGACTTCCTTAGGAAACGATCTACTTATTTGTTATGGGAGTATAAATCGTTAAATAAAAAATATATAGGGACATATCACACAAATTGAGCTAACCCAACAGAAGGTTGTGAACTTGTGTCGTAGGATACTAACTCAAAGATACTATATTTTATAAGAGATACTTATATAGATAAGCATCCAAGACCCGGGTCAATCTGAAAAAGATCGTTTTCCATCATGACCTGACCGGGGATCGAACCCGGGCACCCCCATGTCACAGGCTGGCGTGTTAACCACTGCGCCGTAGTATTAACAGCATTTCAGCGGCAGACAAGCTTATCTTCT
This sequence comes from Elegia similella, assembly GCA_947532085.1. NCBI lineage: Eukaryota > Metazoa > Arthropoda > Insecta > Lepidoptera > Pyralidae > Elegia > Elegia similella. Next base: position 1,822,098 of record OX383936.1, read on the forward strand.
GTACTCACCATGGTTTGTATTTCAGTCGCCTCAAAGACAGCCATTAGCTTTGTCTATAATCGCCGGCACTCTATTTCCGTTGGCCGGATATAACCGGATTACACCCACTCGCAAACTATACTTTAATATTACGGTTTAAACTTGTTTCTTCATCATCATCATCATCATCAACCTATACTAGTCCACTGCTGGACATAGGTCTCTCCCATGGCACGCCACTGAGCTCGGTCTTGAGCTTGTTTCTTAGAAGACTACTTTTCCTAACACAATTAAAACGTTAAATCAATCCGGCATAGGAAAAACTTGACGTAAGAAGAATATTAATGATGTAAGTACCAGTCTTATACGATTACAATTGGCATCACTATGCAAACTTATATATCCAAGTCTAATATTGAATTCTGACTAACGTTATCCCCAATTCTTAGTTTATGGTTCTTTTAAATGCATAATGAGTAAATTTAAAAAGAAACTAAGTTATATCTTGGATTAATTTTAATGAGTCAAAATGCCTATTCCCTGGTAGAAGTACTTAATGTAATGTCCAAAGCAAATTTAGTTCATACTAAAGCAATGTAAATTATCGGTACAGTTTGTCTGTCTGTCTGTCGGAGGCTCCGACAGACAGACAGACAAACTGTACTTCATATTATGACGGCTCCGACTCGGAGCCGTCATAATATGAAGAGTAACTGCATTCAATCGATCACTGAGGCAACCGCAGATGCTCGCTGTGTGGGCTTCATTGACCGCGTGCGATGGAAGAGAATGCCATTTTGGTATTCTGATCGTTGTTTAATTATTGTTATTTTAGTGTTTATTTTATTTTAGTGTGTTATTTTAGTGTTAATTGTTATTTTAGTGGATTGTTAAGTGATTCTTTATTGCATTTTTTTTATTAAGGAATGCTAAAGATACAGCTTCAGGTATCATTTAAAAGGATTCAATTTTCAAAATGCCTCATCATCATCTCAGCCCGTCTTCCGCCTACTGCTGAGCATAGGCCTCTCTTCGTTTCCGCCATTCATCTCGGTCCTGTGCTGATCTCATCCAGGAGGGACCCGCGATTCTTTCCCCGGTTCTAGGCCACCACTCGGTTAAGTTCTTGCTTCATCTGCCATCACTCCGTCTGGCCTGGTGTCCGGCCCAGTTCCATGGTTCATGGCCATTTCTCCGATATCCTGTAGTTTAGTACGTTGTACTTGTAGTTGTAGTACATTGTACTAAGCTACGGGATATAGGAATGTGGTCGAAATGCCTATTTAGCGCCAAAAGTACTCAAATCACTATACAATTATCAAGCAAAATCTATACCTAAAGCCAAACCGACGTGTTAGTTCGCACAGGTTGTCTGTCGGTCTGTCGGTCGCAGCCGCACCGTATTGCGCTATGAGAATGGGCATCACTGCTTACTTCATTATTTCACTGGTGTTGTTTTAGTTATGGTTTTAAGTGACTCAACCTTGCTGTACTTGTCTGTCTGTCTGTCGGTCGGAGCCGTCATAATGGGGTTGCTGCATTTAGTCAATCACTGCGGCCGCAAATGTCGTGCGATGGAAGAGAATGCTATTTTGGTATTATGTATTTGTCATTGGTTATTTTAACGGTTTTTGCTTTTTTTAGTAACTAATCACAGACTAGAGTGAATGCAATTTTGATAAACTCATAGACAACACAACACATCTATATCTTTACATAGTATAAAAATAAAGTCGTTTTCGCTGTGTTCGCTTAGGTCTTTTAAATTACTCAACGGATTTTAATGCAGTTTCAGTCAGTAATCTATACTTTTATACTAATATTATAAAGCTGAAGAGTTTGTTTGGACGCGCTAATCTCAGGATCTACTGGTACAAATTGGAAAAATCTTTATGTTTTGGATAGTCCATTTATTGAGGAAGGCTTTAGGCTATAAAACATCACGCTGCGACCAATAGGAGCAAAGCATCAATAAAAATGTTTTGAAAACGGTGGAAAATTATTCATATATACTAAGAAAAAAACTAATCAATCATAATAACAAAAACCGCGGACGAAGTCACGGGCAACAGCTAGTCAGCAATAAATAGAATGATTCAAGAAGAAGGTTTATATGTATGATTTACTGCCCCATATTAGTATCTAACTAAAAACTTCCTCGTCCAATCCTTGTTAAGTCAATAAAATTGTTGTTTACCCATAAAAATACTACAAAGCCTAACAAATATAAGGCCAGTAACAAGCTTAACTTCGTATACAAATTAGGAGGAAAGTTCCCGGGACCCGCAATGGTCTCTGCCTCTAGCAAAAAGTTCCGGGGTAAGGCGGCGGTCGTGATGACGGCGACATTATATTTTTTAAGCTTTTAAAGCTGAATTTTGACAATTAGCAAATCTATACTAGCAAACAACAACAGTAACTAGGAATTAAATACAATTTGAATAAAAACAGGGACAAATTATTATTATCCTCCAAATCGTTAACTTACAGCTGTTTTGCGTACCATATATTTAACAAGGAATATCAGGACATACTCATAAAAGCCATTAAAATAATTATCGTCTAGGAGTTCCTTTTATAGAACTTGCTATTTTATTTATAAGGCCTTTTATTAAATAACTACGCATCAGCGAACCGGATTGAGAATAATCAAGAATACGTTGAGCACATCTTAATCAACTATTCATAAATATTAATGAATGATTTAATGGAGGCATTCATAATGTTAAGTTTTATGAGATTTTATGTAATAGTTACCTTTCACATAAATTAAGCTAACAGATTTATATTTAGAAAGATACAATCTTATAGTTAAATATCTGAATGATCAATGCGATTTAGTTACATTTCTATACAGCAGACCGGCAACAGTAAACAAGGACTCATGATTCTGTTCGTATTAATGTAGCCGAATTCTGTTTTATCATGAAATCACATGAATCTGTGCTTCATACTTGTGCTCTATGCATTTCCTAGAATTTTCTTCGATTTGCGACTGTATACAATACATTGAGCATTAGGCTATGTATGCGCGTCGGCGATGTGCGATCAGCGGGGGTTCGAAGTTTAAAAATTACGAATTAATATTTACTTATCAGCCCCACCCCGACAATCTGAGTGAAACTAAAGCCTACTTGTACTAAGCTTTACTCTCCGCTAGCAACGAGACGTCAACTTCCAAGGAAACCAACCACTGCAAACATGGACCCGAGAGCTTTTGCCCGTAAAAATTAACGTAGCCAAATTAAGGATTTAACGAGTCTCAAATCACCAAGCTTTGTTTGAAGAATTCAATTTTACCGGTCATCATCACAAATTACATTGTTTGAGTAGAGCTTTTGCCCTCGTCAATTTGATAATATATCGAGATGAAGTCAGATAGAAAGAAAAGGAGTGCTTGTGCCGATTTGTTAGTACGCGATATGTCCGTCGCGTAGCGGACATACTGCAGTAGCACCGCCCACGCTGAAATGCTCATGTTTAGCAAAAACTGAAGAGTCACGTAGGGAACAAATGTGAACCATGGCGCCTCCTCCGGGCCCGGGCTGAAGGGGCAAACCCAGTAAATGCTAGATTGATATCGTTAGGAAGAATATCCGTGCACATGGTCTCACAAGCAAAGATAACGAAGACCGTGAAAAGTAAAAATTTAAAATCCGGAAAGAGGACCCAGAACTCCAAAGCACTCCAGCTGACGATGTAGCCGGGTACACGCTTATATGAGAGAGAGAGAGAGAGAGAGAAAAAATAAAGGACAAATACAGAGCGGATCCAATAAGGAAAGCGGATGAAGAAGAGACCCTGGTAATCATTTTCATTCTGGAATCGAATGTCGCTAGGCTACTTGTTGATATTGTGAAAGACAAACAAATAACAACTCCTCATTAATGAAACAAGTACAGTCCGGGCAAATAAATGTGACCCCCTACAATTTAAAATCATGTTAGAAGGGTTAGTTTTATCTGTCCCACTGTACGTATTTCCAACACACGTAGTGTTGACTCATCAAAACAAACGATTCAAAGAAGTTGACATTTCGCCTTTTCGGCATTCTCATTCTAAAAACACGATGGCACTTCCTCAATTTTATAAAGGTCAGAATGCGTGGCATGCAAGGTGGAGCTCTGCCAGCTGATTCACTGGCGTCGTCGTTGCGCTAGAAGTTCAAGGATTGTCCATTTGTTAATCAAACGTTTACTCCACATTCAAACCTTGTGGTGTCATCGCAATTTAACCTAATATGTGCCTAATGTTCTTCTGATCGGTTTTAATAAATATATGAAGTCTATTAACAACTAAAAACTTCAAAAAGTAACCTTTTTGCCTCTCGGTAAATACGAGTAGGCCCGTTTGTGTATTCAATGTTTTCGCAAGTTTTTGTCAAAATTATTTTCATATTACAATACACGAATTTCATACAAGTTTTGTATCATTCATGTTTATTTTATACTAGCTTTCACCTGAGACTCCGCTCGCATGCATGTAGATCCCTTTCGCAGTACCCTTTTTCGGTTTGAAAAGTACCCTGTGTCCTTCCTTCCACACCGATATAATCTAAATCGATGCTGTGGTTATCGACGAAGCGTGATGATATAACAGATAGACTGATAGACAAAGTTATTTCGCAGAAAGAGTAAATTCAGTGTAAAAATAAACTACCGAAATTCCCGGAAAGGGGTGGCTCAACCATTAAACGAAACTAGAAACTCGAGAAAAAATATTACGATATTTCCATACAAAAGTGTTCGACCGGGCCACGAAAATTTTTTTTTTTATATATATACATTTTATCACGTCTTTTTCCTTTGCGGGGTAGATAGGGCCTGATGCCATTGTTTTTATAAATTTAAGTCATATAGTTATTTAATACCGAGGTTAGCTTTACGTAAGGCATGTGATCACGACAGTCATAACATAATTACATACCCGTATGTCAGACCGGTTCTCGACATTTCCATTCCATGTGTATTGTGTGTTCGCGACCCGTGGCTCAGATTGCCGATGGTAAACAGCCGAAAGTTGTCCGGGAAATTTCCGCGTTATTATTATCTCCAAATATTTGTGTTATAGAACCCGGGTTTCTAGGATTATTTGTTACCTTGTTGTAACTCGTTATGAGTCTCACAGTAGGTACTCACGTTTTATGTAGCATTCACCCCCATGATGGTTTTCGTAACAGACCGAGACTAGACGGCGATTACGACTAAATCAACGTGATAAAAACCTTGATTCTTTAATGAATTTATTTCGCGTAAGTTTTAATAGATTTAACTTAAATCCTTATATATTCCAAAGCCACCGCAATTACAATATGGGGCTGGCCAAGAACCGTTATTTTCCTCCCATATTTGCAATTATTGACTTGGACAGGACATATTTAAATTGGTTTAATTGACCGAGCAAGCGCGTAGCGTCTGTGTTTCAGCTTGGGCAAAAAAATTGTTCGTGTGCGTTTTGATAGTCACTTCAAAATACGTTGCGGCTTTTGAATAATTGCCTATTTTTTTAAGATCTATAAAAAGTAATGTATTTTGTATTATACATCTGAAATAAAAAAAATCATACAAAGCCGCAATCTTTTTAGGGTGACTATCAAAACGTTGTACACTGAGTCAGGAATTACGCCGACTGGTCGCATTCCTTGACCGATTCCAGTGAAAATGTATGAGTGGGTATAAAAGGTTTTATGCAGATTCAAATTATTATTTTTTTGTAATATTTCAAAATGGCGGTATTATCATAAGGACTTAAGGACACCTCACCTTAAGACCAGTGTGAATTCGTAGACTCACGAGATCTACAGCTCACAAGGCCACTAATTAATATTTGTGAAATAAAGTATGCGAACGAGTAAAAGAAGCGATCGCAGATGATCAAATCTCAACCGGGCAAACACTTGATAGCCGTGTTGATCCCTCGTAGCCAAATATTGAGGAACACGGTGCCGCACTCTGCCCACATTGCGATATCATATTCATTTGTTTAAGCTCATTACGATGTATAAAGAGTAGGTTATGGGATTGCTGCCCATTACCTGTTCCATCAACAAGTTCAGCCACGACGCACATAATATTTGTTACCTACGTAAATATCAGGTAATGGTGGTTGATGGAGAAGTCGGAAATTAACGCGAACATACTGTTTTTTTTAGGTTTCCACAGCTTCACTTTGTTGTCTGTCTGTCTGTCAAGATCTTTTTCTCAGGAACGCGGGGAGGTATCAAAGTGACATTCATATCAAATACTCAGGTCAACTGTTACTTGAAGCTGTGAGAAAATCAAACTTCTAAGCCAAAGTAATCAAAAGGTACAGCCGTTTATGTCGCAAATTTTCGACATTCGTAAGGGAACCAAAACCCGTACTTGAAATTAACAGCACAGATAAAGGAAAATTGCGAGAATCATAAATTTTTTGTTACACCATATAATAAAAATATTTTTAATAATTTTAAACTTATTATAGATAATGATACGGAACCCTTAGTGCGCAAGGCCGACTCGCACATGGCCGGTTTTTTTTCTGCTTCAGCCGGTTACAGACGACTCAGTCGTCTAGTGAACATAGTCAAGGTGACTCGGATGAAATTTTTTCCCAAGCAGTTAATCAGTGATTATTGGTAGTGAATATAGTGATTGTTGCATCCAATATTAACACTAGCGAATGACGTCAATACATTCAATAACACAGAATGTAATTTCAAGTCGTCCTTGCCGCTGCAGGCACGCACGCACGTATTACGACATTCATATGCAATTTCGATGCAGGTGCATTGTGCCACGCTGATATGAGCTCTAGGCTCTAAGAAAAAAAACTACATCGGACTGTTACAGTATAGACTACAAACATACGTTAGAATTTTAAGAAGCGACCTACACACACGAACAGTACCCTACACATTAACACTGTTTACCTCATCGTTTATAAATAAATGTAAAGTACAGAAAAACTCCGTTAAAATGTAATTCGATGATGCGTACACTTGCATTATTTATGTATCATGTTTGACGGCAAATGAGCCATCTGATAGAAGGTGGTCACCGTCGCCCATAGACATCTGCAACACCAGAGGAGATGCTGAGATGTTGCCGACTCTAAATACGCCTTTTGAAGGACCCCAAGTCATAGCATACCTACTTTCGTAGAGATCTCATTTGCTTTTATATCCGAGCCCTTCAGGGACATAGAGACCAAGACTGGACTGAGTTTCTTTCGGCGTATTCTTCTCAGCAGTGGTCATTCCGAAACACTAGTAGATTTTCGATTTTACAAACATAAAAGAAAGAAAAATAAACAACAGAAACATATGACGTTCAAAAAGCGATACATGTATCCTATTTTGAATAAAAATCATTCATTTTCATTTATTTAAATTTTATTAAATGAGACGTATAAACAGGCCAATGAATTTGCAGTAACGTAGACGTTATTTTGTTTATTCTGCTTAGGGCATACACTGTAGTCAATGCCCTAAGCAGAATGAATGTGTATATTCATTAAGCTTTCAGCGCGGGCTTTCAGTCCAATTAGCCAAATGACCGCCATAAACACCTAATTACCGCCACACAATGATGTGTCAATGTCTGTTTACCACAGGCAAAATATGGGAATAGATAACAGTCGAGTGAAATATTACAGTGGCGAGGCGTCGCCTATTTCAGTAAATGTTAGTAGTAACGCGCTAATTACTACCAATTCGATATATCGTAAAAATACAAGAGATAATCGGGACTTAGCAACAAAACATCTGTAGAGTAAACAATGACCTCCCTTCAAAGTCAAAATGTTCACTGCTTGGTAAGTTCTAACGTTAAGTTGGGGCTAATTTATTAAATCTATACTAATATTATAAAGCTGAAGAGTTTGTTTGTTTGTTTGAACGCGCTAATCTCAGGAACTACTGATTCAAATTGGAAAATTCTTTTTTTGTTGGATAGTGCATTTATTAGACGAATAGGAGCGAAGCATCAATAACTAAAATGTTTTGAAAACGGGGAAATATTATTCATCTATACTAATTAATCATAATAACAGAAATTGCCGCGGACGAAGTCGCGGGCAACAGCTAGTTAACCATAAAAATTAAGATTTCTGTTACATTTCTTTCATCTGACCACAACGCTAGTTATTCGTTGAAGCACAGATTACGGTTGTAGTTATAACGTACATGCACACGTGCTTTAGTATGCCTAACAAAAAACTACTTTTGACATTGATTTTTTGTGACATCACAATTTTTTAATGGGCTACTGCAAGAAATGAGTGAACTTTTCATATAAATATCATAGGTTTTAGTGCAATCACCCGCCCAAAAATAGGACTCTCGAACGGCTACTCGGGCGTCTATTCTTTGTACTTTCTTCATGGGAATTATCGGCAACACTGATAGTTCCAGGGCAGACACACATATATGTATCTACGTGATCACACAATATTGGGTCGCCTGGACACGTAAGATAAAAACCTGTACAAGTAATTACAAGATATAACAAAACCACCGTTAACATATTTTATCTAACTAACTCATGTCCGTTATCTATTCGTACTCACGTCAGTGACGTAGATCAAAAAGATTTTCACAAGGCGTTACGCTAGACGTTTCAATTAGAGTTTTTGCTTCAAATTGAGTGAATGAATGGAGTTATGTAGGCACTGAGCGTGTAACCGGTTGTCGGCCTTGTCAAGGCGAGCGACCCAGCGCGTCATCGTGACTGGATGGAAATGTATGGAATCCTAAATGAGTCGGTCACCATCTGGACTCTTTATCGTGAAAGACGATCAGTACTTATTACTTTATGTCTCCATCGAAATTCCTGGTGCACACAGTAATTAAGGTTAACTGATGATGTTGCTCACGTTCAGTGACTTAATGGATATGTATGGAATCCTAAATGAGGATCAGCCACCTTCTAGCAGGAACGAAGTTGATAAATGATTTATTAGGAACCCTAATAAATGATTAAAATAAATAAATTCATGATCTTTCAACTGTTTCTAAAAGAAGTCAGAAAGTAGTTCTTATTTAATTTAACTGCCTCCGTGGTCAGAGGCCGAGAGGCGGTGCGGTTCCGAAGAACTCTTACACCAAGGTGTGCATGGTCAATTGACCGTGACACCTACACGAAATGATGATGATGATTTAGGTTCCAAGATTTGATCCATACAGACAGACTAAAAAGGGCGAGCATGATACATAAAAGCGTGTAAAGAAACTATAGTGAATGAAGTAATAAGTGAAGCGTAGCGTAGTTGATTCAGCGTTCTGTTCAGACCGTATCGACCCTTCTATTTATAAGCAGTCGGCATCTCCGGCCGCCTCTGTTATTAGTTTTTATCCTGAGAACCTGACGATGAATGATATTGACTGTTTTGCTAGAATATTATTCTCGGGCGAAAATCTGAGGAACCATATTATTAGGCGATGCGGCTAGCCACCCATCACAATTTTGATTCCGTTTTCCACTTAATGCCCACCAACATGCTAAACGTGGCTTTTAGGTCTTACAGACCAGGGATCTGTCTATCCTGGAGAAAAAGACGTGATATTATATATGATGATGATTGCCAGATTAAAAGTATTTCAGGCGAGATAATCACGTTTTGTTACATCTTCACGATTTAGTGTCCTTCCTTCATTGTCATGTAAAGTAAAGATGCATTCATACTGTGATAAGATTAATCGAAAGTTCTTGCGGCCTGACACCAACCCTCCTTAGGTAATTTCAGATGATAGACGGACAAAAACGTATGAAAATGAAGTACGAGTACGATTTTTTTTTTAATTTTATTTGCCCGCGCAGGGATGGTGCATTATCACGGAATAATAACCTATTACCTGTTGATAGGACAGGTTATGGGCTGCCCATAACCTACTCTTCATATGATATTATATTCACTAACATTTTGTTATTTAGATTGAGGCCCATGTTATAATTAATAAGAATTAAAGTATGGTATTGCAGCGTTATCATTCCCAGTATGTAACGACTGACACTTTGCACCACGGAATAATAATTGTGGAATCAGAGGAGTAGTCTGTTTCGGTTAGGTATTATTAATTTTCTCACATCTTAGGGTCCCGACAACAGCAAAAAGAGGACCTAGAGATTCTTAGGATTGGAATTGAAGCCGGTATCAGGAACAAGATAAAAAATCCGGCCAACTACGAGCCGGATTCGCACATAAAGGGTTCGGGCACCACCAAACAATTCATATTTTGTAGTTAAATACATATAACTACAAAATATGCCAACAAAACATGCTGTTTGTGTGGGAACCTGAATTTTAATTATATTAGTTGTTTTAGGTTATAGCGGCAACAGAAATTCACATTCATTTCCCGTCTTACCCCTCTTACGGTTCTAAAGATACAGCCATGTGACAGATGGACGGACGGAGATCAGAGTCTTAGTAGTAGGGTCCCGTTTACACCCTAAGTAGACCTTTTTTGACTCATAAGTTACAATAAAGGACCACGTATACGAGTAATATACGACCACACGAAATTGTCTACAATGAAAGTCGAAATCCTTTTTTCGGTCTAAATTAGCGAAATATTTCGTCTGCCGCCATAATAAATAAATCCGAAGCAAGTCCCAAAATACCGTTGAGGGCGTGTTGAGCGTTCCTTTAAATATTACAGCGGATACCCTGGAAACCGGCTCATCCCGTAAAAACAGCTCTGGGACTCCAGACAAATCATAAACGGCGTATTTTGGCCACGCCGTAAAATGTCGGGCCGTTTTAAAAGGGAAATTACTCGGCAAAGTGGAGCTACTATTCATACTTAGATATTACACTGCTACGAACTTTTCTTTAGCAACGCAGTTTTATCAATATAAATAGTTGGCACACGATATTTTGCAACGAGCCTAGTGTTAGACTTAGTATTTGCTTAAACATGGTGATAGGCTGAACTTTTATACTTCATTTCAGCTTATACATAACACATAAACACTCGCTTTTGGTTCGCTGTGCAAAAAAGACTTTTACCCAACTATGATGAAGGCAAAGCCTATGTATGTTTTGCTATGTATGTGAGTTTGTTGCTCGTATTTCCTAAACTTACCATAGTAACTTGATACTTTAACTTGATCGTTAAATGAGACTTAACCGTCTGGTGGTTACAGTCTATATGATGTCACACCAAATTCAAAATGGCTCTTGAATACAAACAAATAAATAAATAAGTAACGTATTCGAAACCCGAACAATCAGTTCTTAGTTACCTTTTACAATAACTGGTACAAGCCAACAAGTTATAAACTAGACCAAACTACCACATAAGTCAACCTTAAGGCTCGCAAAACGTCAATACTACATTCAATTTGGCAAGGTTGCGGCAAAACTGGCACAATAGTGCTATATCGGCGCTTATTAAATGAAGGTTAGGAGGCAAGGTGCCTCGGCGATTATTCTTCGCGAACTTATGGACCAATGGGGTGTGATGTGATAGATGGAGCGAAAACGGGGTATTGGGGTCGGAGACAAGGCGAATATCAGAATCGGTAGTTTTTCAAGTCATGAAAGACTATATATTGCCCGCAGCTCCGCCCGCATTAATGTCGATCCTTGAAGAGAATTTCCCGGAATGTAAGGTAGAGGGTCCTTCTCCGGGCCTCAAACTTATATAAATATAAATAAATATATACAGACAAATCACACAGATTGAGCTAGCCCTAAAGTAAGTTCGAGACTTGTGTTATGGGATACTAACCCAACGATACTATATTTTATAACAAATACATATATAGATAAACATCCAAGACCCAGGCCAATCTGAAAAAGATCATTTTCTATCTTGACCTGACCAGGGTTCGAACCCGGGCCCTCGTGTCGCAGGCTGGCGTGTTAACCACTGCGCCACGGAGCTATCAAACTACCTTTATACCAAATTTTATCCAAATTGGTTCAATGGTTGAAGCGTGAAAAGGTAACAGACAGACAGAGTTACTGTACTAGTATGGATGGATGGATATGGATTAATACTGAATACCGAATTGTTCGCATAGAACGAAGCACTCCTATGTTATGGAATGGAACACGAAGCTGCAGCTTCAGGGTCCTAGATTTATCTTTCAATCGTCTCTCTCTTGCCCTAAACATCACGTAAATAAGCATCCGATACCAAACTTTTACCACACAACTTATTAAACGGAGGTTAGGGCGCAAGGTGCCTCGACTATTATTTTTCGAGAAATTATGGACTAATAGAATGTTATAGATCACGCGAAAACTGGGTCAAATCGGCAGTTTTTCAAGTTATCGAGATTCATACTTTTTCTTGGCATAGAACAAAGTACTACTATGTTCTGCAACGCAAAACTTCAACTATAATCTGCCATATATTTTATACTAGCTTTCGCCCGCGGCTCCGCCCGCATCAATGTCGATCCCTCGGGAATAGTACTTTTTCCCGGGATAAATGGTAGCCTATGTCCTTCTCCGCACTCCAGAGAACTTGTATTCAAAATTTCATGATGATCGGTTCAGTAGTTACGGCGTGAAAGCGTAACAAACAAACAAACAAATAAACAAACAAACAAACTCACTTTCGCATTTATAATATTAGTAAGGATGATATGATAAAATATATGGCAGCCACACATAATTTTACAGCGAAAGTAGAATAAAGAAACTTCACGCTGTCTTTAGTGACCCAGGGCTCTAATTTTTTTTCACTGCAACACCAGCGTGTGACTGTAGCATTGCCGACCTTTCAAGGATTTGGGGTGGGTATGGGAAGAGGTAGGAAATGGAAGGATGGGCCTTCGGCTCTCTCACTCACCGAAGGAAGCTCAGAAGCGGTAAAGATTCTACTCAAACGCCTAAATAAAAACCGGCTAAGTGCGAGTCGGACTTGCGCACGAAGGGTTCCGTACCGTTATTTATAAAAACGGCACAAAAATCATGTCTGTTGTATGGGAGCCACCCTTTAATATTAATTTTATTTTTATTTAATTATTTATTTTTAAAGTTAATATATAACTTAATATTCTGTAAATATGTCAAGTGTCTACCTGTTGCCGTTGTCAATATCGAGCAAAAACAAGCAAAAATATCACGTTTGTTGTATGGGAGCCCCCTTAAATATTTATTATATTCTATTTTTTTGTATTTGTTGTTATAGCGGCAACAGAAATACATCATCTGTGGAAATTTCAACTGTCTAACTATCACGGTTCATGAGACACAGCCTGGCGACAGACGGACGGACAGACAGACAGACGGACAGCGGAGCGATATTAATAGGGTCCCGTTTTTACCCTTTGAGTACGGAACCCTAAAAATGCAATGGGACATGAAAGAATATGCTAAATGCTTAAATGTAGTCAATGTAGTCCAGATTTACACACGAGAAATGTGTAACCCACAGTTGTAACCTTTAAGACAACATATGAGTTAAACTTTATACTGCAACAAAATCCTTGTCTCCCCTCCAGTAAGTAGTTCGTGGCTCATGTCGGTGACACGTGTCAATGCGAACACAAGGCACACGGCCTCCGTTCACGGAATGCGGCGCGGAATTCCGATAAAACACTTAATGAAAGCGTTGGATTTCCCGAGGAAATTTCATTTATGTTCTGTTATGTAAGTTGATGTACGGACGTATGTACCATGTTTACAGGCTTGGGTCTGTACACGTGTTTTGCGTAGATTAAATACAGATTATAGAGATGGAGATTAGCCGTGTGGTTTCCGGTAGAGTAGAATAGGACCACTTCTAGTCTTCCCATGGAGGTCGTAAGAGGCGACTTAGGAAATACAAGCTAAACAAAGCTCATAAACATCAATGAGACCTCTCCAACCCGTCTGGCCAGCGAGGAGAGTGTAGGCCAAATCCTCTGTCTGCTCTGGCCAAGTTTGGCTCTGGTAGTACAGAGATTGTCATGCTCCTGCAATGAAGACTAAGAAGATCTGATGATAATATAGAGATGAGCTAGTTAAAGTTATTGCTGGCTTTCATCTGTCTAGAAATGTTCAACAGGAAATCCTAAAAAGTGAGATGGACCAAAGAATGTTTTGCTTTCGACATAAACATAAAAAGAATTAGCAATAAATTAATTTGAAAAAGAAGTAGGAGCTTTTACCAGTAATTAGCTTTTAGAGAAAAATATAACCTTTGACAGTTAGCAGAATGACTTGAGTCAGTGGCCCAAATTTCAAATTTCGATGTTCAAACCTGACAACTAAGGATGTCGTCGTGTCGCCTTGTGCCACGTTTTTACCTGAAACAAAAAAGATAAAGTAAAATATCGACTCGATGGCCAATTAACTTGGTTATTTCTACATTACCTCCCTGCGCCTTGTTCGCGTTGTCTATAAAACTATATGATTTGTCAGAAGTACAAAAGGGTACGCCTCTGTCTCCTTTTTGTACCACTGATAACATCTTGCCTAACAGTTGAGTGATTAAGGCGTAAAAAGTCAACAAATAAATTGAACATTCCTGTACTGTTCAATTTAATTTTTCCCTGATTTACACTGTTCAATTAATGTTTAATTTATCTGTTTGACTTTTGACCTTTTTACACCGATTCTGAACCATTAAAAATCAGCCTGTATAGCAGTACTAAAGAATAGGCTTGCAGTCTAAAGTTTAATATAATCTTTAGTTGGAATAACACCCATAAAAAGAACTTGCCTGGGAAAACTGGCTTCAATATTAACTTAGAAAGAAAAATAGCGATAAAAAGGCTTCAATTTAAAGAGTTTCTTTAATATTTCGCGACGACCGACGGCGCACTCGACAGGAAAAAATTGTGCAGCTAATTTAATAGCTCGTAGTCGCGATAGAAAACGACCTTGCTTTAATAAACAAGGTGTAATGTCTATTCTATAGGATAAGTCTAGTGACTTATCCTATAAAATAGACATACGCGTTTGTTTTTCATGTGTATACGTGGCTAACACTAATGTCTAAATCCCTTATTCATAACAATAAAACGTGTAACATATGTTTTATTTCATTTAAAAGATTTCATTAATCGTTAAAACAACCACGTCAGAGGCCGAGAGACGTTTCCGAAGAACTCTGACAGCCGGTTGGACATGGTCGATTGACCGTGTCACCTACACGAAATGATGATGATTGGAGAGATTGGTAAAGACAAAATTTGTTAATTTAATGAATGAGAGGGTAAGTGTCAAAGAATCCAAAGCTCTTCCACGCCTGCGCCTGACAACCCTACTTGCGCAAGCGCTCTCAATGCGTACGTTCACTGAGACATTGAGCTCCTCCTATTACACGTAAGTAGTAACTATTTAGTAATCTATGACGTAAGCTACTAGATTATATGCGGTTATATTTAATGCGGAAATACTTCAATCAATCGATTTATTCGCACGAATACAAGTAATACAAATATTTTCAGTGTAAATTACCTTCAAATAAAAGTGCGCAATTGATATGTTACTTGCGCATAGTAATCTGACAACAGGAAGAGGAACTGTAAATGAAGGAAGTGTAGGTAACGCCAGAATACTCAAAAGCATCTTACTAAAAAAGCTCTTAAATCTCGTTCTGTCAATGTCTAGATAATTCAATCAAAAAAATATTTATTCTTTAACATTAATCATGATGGTTGCAGGGGCTCACCAATTAAGTTTAAAAACCTGTATCTTAGTTAGTCCCGCTCTTTCTATACAATGACAATATACAATAAAGAATAAAAACTAGACGCAAAACAAAATACAATTGAAACATATTTAAATCCTCATAATAAATCAAATAATTATTAAGATTCTTTCGAGTATTCCATTCGAGGGTAAAATATAACACACCTGGAATGGAATTAGAAACGGATGATTTCAACAAAATATTAGATATATTAAAATCGTCTTTGATTTCAACAATCTGCAAGGAGTTAAAACAGCTTAAAGACTTATTAACAAGAGTAGAGGAACTTTAGGCGATGATGTAAAGTTTGGTTTCCAAGCACGCGCCGCTGATTTATGATCGCCGGCTGAAGCGTGACACTGACAGCTCATCACTGCGCCGCTCAGCAAGATGGGCCGTAGACATTTGACTTATCATAATGTGCCAGAAATGCTTTTGTTTGTGGTCTGAGAAGATCTTTATTTTTCGTGTGAATTTTAAAACTTGCCTAAAGGTTTAATCTATCACATACTTAACTGTTATGGTTTACATAATCCATCCATACTAATGTTATAAATGCGTAACTTTGTCTGTTTGTCTGTCTTCTTTTCACGCTTCAACCATTGAACCAATTTGGATGAAATTTGATATGGAGGTACTGTGAGGTCCGGGGAAGGACATAGACGTGCCGGGAAATTCTACTGTTCCCGAGGGATCAACACTAACGCGAACGAAACCGCGGGCTAGTCTTTCATATAAAAGATAACCGACTTCAACCAAACTACTCAACTGATTATGATAAAATTGAAATAGGCCAATTGTTAAAATAAATCTCAGTTGATATAATTGATGGAGTTCTGTGGTAACAAACATTTTGAAAAACATACAACCGAATGTATAACCTCCTCATTTTTAACAGACTTCAAAAAAGGAGGAGGTTATCAATTCGGTTGTATGTTTCTTACTTCAGAACTCCGTCATTTACGAACCGATTTGAACAATTCTTTTCTATTAGAAAGGGTATATATATAAAGTTGACCCCATATACATTTTAGGGTTTAAAAGTTTGATTGAAGTCGGTTTTTTTATATGAAAGATATAATATACGATATAATATACGAATTTAGCCCTTTGCCACTACATTTGAAATAAAACTGGTAGATCTAGCTGTTGCATGTTATCGTTTACTCGGCCAACCATACGTATAGTCAAAACAACCCCTAAGCTATATTTACATACTTCGCAAACCGTTACTGAATTGCCTTAGCTATGATACAGCGTTTAAATTTACCACCAAAATTCCCTTCATGGGGTGACTTAGTCCATTAAAAGTAAGATTAAAATAAACTCCCATGGGACCAAAGAACAAAAAAATCGTAATTTTTTCGACTTCCTAACATTGGTCCCATAGCAAAAAAATTTTTATCGACGATAATTTTACGTGATAACGGTGGAAGAGAGATATTTGCGTCACAAGCTGAACGCTTAGGCCGATCGTGCCGCTCTATCGCTTGTTCCGCGCTCTCGCTTGCACACGGAGCGTGACACTTTTTTGTGCATGCAGCTGGCGATTTATAAGACGTTATCACGTCAAAAGTTGTTAATTTTTGACGGACTGAGTCACGGTCAGCCCTTCAAAGGAACGTCAGTGGTAAACAAACTGTGTAATATAGCTTCGTAACTGATAACATAAAAAGATCAAACTCGGTACTTTATGTGCCTTTTAAACCACGAAAGATATTACTGTACATACAATCAGGATCACAGGCGCGATTCGGTCTTTTTTTTTAAATAAGAGGAGGATTTCGAATGTTCTAGAGTACGAATCCTTCAAAAGTCATTTGAATATTGTCACACCCCGCTTTATACATTTTCATTGTTAACTGCTGGCTGGGATCGTTTTCTTAAACTCATAATCCGACCTTCTTCATTTGCTTTATTATATTAAAAACCTTTAAAGAAAAACAAAAGAGGTCGCCTGATTGTTTGTTTTGCTTTTGCAGAAAAAGTTCAGTCCAATTTGTTTTTACGCGGAGTAAATCTGAGATTATTTTAATTACTAAATGACAACAATTTGTTCTCTTTGTTTGCGAGTTATTGTGGAAAGTTATGTGACTGAGGTCGCGTCATAAAAATAGTTAATTCTTATTTTGTTCCTAACCCAGCTTTCACTATAATACAATCAAAGATAATGTAAATAATCTTAAGAGACTCATCTGTTAACAATAGAGAAATAAAAAGACATCGTTTACAGATAGACATATTGCTAGCAATGAAAAATCTACACACTTCTATAAATTAGGCAACATCAATCGCAACCTGTCGTCAATATATTACAAAAATAATAACGATGAATTGTTCAAAAACTGAAAAATTATTGACATGATATTTCGGCAACATTGCAGCTGCCGTCTTCACAGATTGTCAGTCTGTAAAATTGGCAATGTTGCCGAAATATAGACAAATCTCAAAAATAATCGCGGTCGTCATCATTTCGTGTAGGTGTTACGGTCAATCAACCATGCACACCTGGTGTCAGAGTTCTTCGGAACCCCCTCTCGGCCCCTGACGTGGTTCCTTTAACGACTACCAGATGGCAGCCGGTCCTGTAAGTCCTGAAGTGACAATAATAGTGATTGCGACAGCGAAAGCTGAAAATATGTAAAGAAGGAATATTCTCATCAAAGTCAAAGCTAAGCTAATAATAGTGTTCATTAGAGCCATTAAAAACTTCCAACACTTCAGGCGGAGCACTTAGCCCTCACATGCACGCAGGCGGCGCAGGGCTGGCGTCAAAACTCTACTAATGGCAAGAGGTTAGATAATGAATTCCTGAGTTTCAACTTTTCCTTTTCTTATTATTTTTTTTTGTGAGATTACATCACCATGTCGTCTAGCTACAACACAAATAAACTTTAACGACAAATATAATACCTGCTTTATAAGTTGTCTTTATAAAAAATGTCTTCATCCAAACAAAGAGAATATTCTAATCAAACTCAAGGCACTGCTAATGTTCATTAGAGCCTTCTCCTTCACTGTAAGCAATGGCACACCATCCCTGCATCGCTGTTTCCCAACCCGTGCAATTTAGGGACTTTCAAGGCAAGAGTTATTTGAGTTTGCGTGTAATCATCATCATCATTTCGTGTAGGTGACACGGTCAATCGACCATGCACACCCTGGAGTCAGAATTCTTCGGAACCGCCTCTCGGCCTCTGACGTGGTCCCTTTAACGACTATCAGATGGCAGCCGTGACCAAAAGCCGTGCCTTCCGAAACGCGGAATCATCTTTATTATCAGACAATCAGGTGATTCAAGCCTGCAATGTCCGAATCAAACTGGAAATAACTAAACAAAGTATGCTATTACGCGTGTAATGAACACCTTAGACCTCATCGTTGCTTCCCATCAGGCAAGGTTTAGCACTTAGCACTCACATTCACATGAATTCAAGCAGCAGCAAAGCTGGCATTAAGCTGCTACTAATAAAGGGCAAGCGCCATTAGATAATATACTCCTAGGTTCTGTCTTTTTTTTTGTTCTTGAGTGTATGAAGGTAAAATTACTTTATATTATTATTTTAATATCATACATCTCAGCAAGCTAACTATTCTAGCTGCCACAATAGTCGACTTAAATGCGAAAGCTTTGACTTTAATATATTCTGCTAACTTTGAACAAGACAAAAAGGATTTTTTTTTTAATTGTTGTTGAATCGTGAAAAAAAAGTATATTTATAAATTTACGAGATGTCTTATAATTCCAAACGATCACAATTTAAAATTAGGCCGTTGAAAGCCAGGTTAAAAGATTTCGCCCTTCCTGTGCGTACATCTCCTGCCATCTCTCGATGACATCGCATTATACGCGTGTGAATAATTGATAAGCCGCCCGAGTGCGACAGGGTCGGAGTTACCTTGGAAGGAATATTTGTTTTAAGTCCCATGTTGCCGGGAAAGGGCGTGTTAAAAGTTTGACGCTTTTAAAGTGACGGCTTGTCCCCGTTCTTATTCTTATCGTATCTGTTAGTGTCGTGTCAAATTTTTAACCTGAAGGCATCAGACACATGTTGCAACTGCTTTCTATCGAAAGCGGCTACAACTAGCGGCTAAACGTGTTCGCAAATTAATAAAATAGACAACCACTAGCAGGTTTCATGATGTTTTCCGTTACCGTTAGCAAGTGATGAGAGGACATATTGATGTACAAACTCAGACGTACATGATAAATTCACAATAAGATCAAGGAGTTAATTATTTTAGCCGGTCTCGTCCTAAATTTTGCAATATGAGCTGAGGATTAAGTTACCGTACGCGCGGTCAATCAAGCCCATACAGCGAGCATCTGCGGCCGCAATCTATAATCGATTGAATGCAAGCCATTACTCATGCCGATCACTCGATTGTATGACCCACCAACGACGCTTTAGATGCACTCGGGTTATACGCCAAATCGGGACCAGGGGACCGTTTAGCAAGGCTGTTGCTTTATCTCTACGGTCTACGAAGGTCTACGGTCTTCTACTTCTTCTTATCGTGTCGGTGACTACGGTAGATGGAAAGAAGACTCAGGTAATTGACAGGTTGTTAATTCGCTTTTTAGAGAAGTCCATAGATTGCTTCATTACACTTTACTCTCTTATCAGTTTATCTATGAGCCCAAGATGACCTGGACGAATGAGGGTTTTCTAGAATGCTTAACACCAGATGGCAGCACTGAGTCGTATGAGTTTGTCTGTCATTGGATAATATTGGACAAGCAGGAACAACTGACACAATGTTGCCCAATATCAGCTTACCAGACCAGAAGCTTCAGTGCTGCCTGCCGCCACTTATTTCAGAACACCCTCTTTGCATGGAATATTGCAAACTTTTGGTTTCGACCCGCAATAAAAGATCGGCCCTAGTTTATTTTCAGAACAGACGATAAAGAGACTAATGTATTGACTACTCCTGTATTAACAGCCTCCGTGGTCCAGTGGTTAAGGCGTTTGCCTGTTGACCCGGGGATCGTGGGTTCGATTCCCACCGGAAGCATACTTTGTTTAGTTGTTTCCAGTTTGGTTAGGACATTGCAGGCGTGAATCACCTGCTTGTCTGATAATAAAGATGATTCCGTGCTTCGGAGGGCACGTTAAGCCGGTGGTCCCGGCTGCCATCTGGTAGTCGTTAAAGGAACCACGTCAGAGGCCGAGAGGCGGTTCCGAAGAACTCTAACACCAGGGTGTGCATGGACGATTGACCGTGACACCTACTCGAAATAATAATAATAATTGACTACTTACTGACATGCGTTTTACTAAGGACTGCTAGTAATAACACGCGTTGGCCGATATCTAATTATAGCCAATACGCTTCTCTGTCTAGACATTCTGCAACAACTCGCACCGTATCGTATACTACGTGGGAGAACATTGAATGAAAATTTAATTCTTAGAGAAAAGGTATAATTCTCGTTAAACTATTGGAACTTCTTCTCATCATGTGTAAGTGTAGTTCTAGGCCGGCTCGCCCGGGGAAGTTTTTGAGTAGAAGCTTCTATGCTTCGTTCGGTGAGTGAGAGAGCCAGAGGCCCATCCTTCCCCCAGCTCCTTGAAAGGCACCCCTTTAGTCACACCCTGGTGTTGCATTTGTCTATAGACAGCGGTGATCGCTTACCATTAGGCGACTCGCATGCTCATTTTCCATCCTATATGTTAAAAAAAGTGTAACTCTGGTGTCAGAAGAAACCATACCCAATGTTCGTTTCAGTTTCGGCAGCATATCCTGTTTTGTCGTCGTCGGTCTCTACTGATAATGTAAATAATAATAAATAAATAAATATATACGGACAAATCACACAGATTGAGCTAGCCCCAAAGTAAGTTCGAGACTTGTGTTATGGGATACTAACTCAACGATACTATATTTTATAACAAATACATATATAGATAAACATCCAAGACCCAGGCCAATCTGAAAAAGATCATTTTCCATCTTGACCTGGCCGGGGATCGAACCCGGTCACTCCGTGTCGCAGGCTGGCGTGTTGACCGCTGCGCCACGGAGCTAGTCAAGAGAGCTTGTTCGCTTTCATTCAGAAATTTTCTTTACAGAACGAAAATGGGAATGCTTTTGAAGTAACTGATATATAGAACATCGGAGCTAAAACGCTTGAGGCAGCCCTCTTGTTACAATTTCTTAGAAAGGAACTATTATTGACATAGGTATTTCTAGGATGGTTATGTAGTGTGATATAAATTTAAGTTGTCTGAATGAAGAATTTTCCAAATCTTTCCACTAGTTTCGGAGCCTTTATAATATTAGTGTTGAAGTGTAGATTGTGTTTACATATCTTTGTTCGACCTAAAACTTGGAACTACCCTCTGATTATTTTCGAGTTTAATTATATACACAATTAGTTTTGTTTTAGTGGGAGTTAAATAAACGTTCTAATGCAAGAACTCTTTTTAGTGAGAGATTTTCAGCAGTTGAACAGACAAAGCTTGACTTTTACGCAGAATGAGCTGGCCATTAGCTTCCCGCCGCATGTGGTCAATTAGACCCACACAGCGACTATCTGCGGTCGCAATCTGAAATCGATTGAGTGCAAGCCATTACTCGTGCCGACCATTCGATTGTATGACATTTCATCATATCATCCACTGCTGGCTTTGTCAGCTCCTCTCCAAAGGATTATGCGTTCTATGGGAGGATATTGCCATACTCACTACGCTTGGCAGGCGGGTTGGCGAGCGCAGATTCTTTTGCTTCTTGTGCTTCGTTTCCGACGCTGCTGCTCATAGTAAGCATTTTTAAGCTGGGGAAGGATAGGAATTTGTTGGATTTGGAAAGGGAATGAATGTATTAGGATAGTACTCACTAGGATGAATGGTGAAAATCAAGTAAAAGCAACCACCGGACAAGCAGTCGAGAATGACACCCCTGACCAAATATACATTTTAGGTGCATCAAATCAGGTCCAAGGGACCATGGTTCAGAAGACAGTTGCTCCATATGTGGAAAGGGTTTAGAAAGCTGCAAATTCACGCAGGATGAGATAGTCATTAGATTCCCGCAGTATGCGGTCAATTAAGCCCGCACACCGAGCATCTGCGGCCGCAATCTGTAATCGATTCATTGCATGTGATTACTCATATTGACGCATGCAATCAAGAGCCACAGTCGGCTGTAGATGCATTATCGTATTATATGTATTTATTAAAAAAGTTGAAAATTTTTGTGACGTAATATATGGACGACCCCAAGCCGAGATGGGGGTACACCGAATAAAAATGTTAACACATTTTTTTTTATCTCGTATTTTATTTGTGTAATACCGCTTATACGAACGTTTCCTTACCTTGCGTTATTGGATATTATTGAAGGAAAGAAGCTTTCCCGTCATTCATAATATTCACAGTGATATAAATAACATAATGGCATGTTTCCCAGACAGAATTGTAACTAGAGTACGCGTAGTAGATTTTGTCAGCAAACTTTTATAATTGTTTCTTTTCTTACACCGCTCATTTAAACATTTATCGACTTTCCTGAATATAAATGTATGAAAAACCTTTCCCGACATTATTAATATGTAATGAATAACGTTGTTTCATGTTTCTGAGAATCATACGAGACGTTGTTTGTCCCAACCTTTTTGTAGGGCCAGATGTAGCTGTTCATTCATAACATAAAGGTCGCCCCTCCCACGACCATCTAACTTAACAGACATAATTGCGGCAAATTACTCGTTTTATGTACAACGCCTTCTTCTTGACCTTTCAATTTGTTTGTGTTTCTAATTACACGTACAACAAACATTTTCAGATTCTTTGACGTTATTTATTTAGTTAGCTCTCTTGATGTTATTTGGCGAACTCTACCGAACTACTTGGAGTAAGTATACTTCTGTAGTGTAATAGAGTTATGATCATAGATTTAAAAAAAAAAATTTTCGCTTCATACTTCTATGGTTATGCTTCTATGGTTATGATACATCACTTGTATTGTCTTGATTGTCAATAAAACAGTTGTCAATCTGAACTCATGTTTTATTTATCACAACATGGTAACAGCGGTGAAAAATTTATAAATTTCTGTTTTTATGTCGTATAACGTATTTATTAATAGTGCAGCGGATGTTTATAAGTAACAATGAAAGTTTGTATTGCAATTTTTAACTCTGCGGTCATTGACCAGTAAGTCCACTTTACACATCGATTTGATTTATTAGGAAAACAAACATGACTGAAAAAGTCATTTTTGTAGAAGGCAAAAAATCGGTGTAGGAAATAGAAACGTTAATAAACACACAGATAGGATATTACCTAGATTAACGTATAGGCTACCTTTCATTCCGGAAAAAGTACTCTTCCCGCGGTTTCGACATTAAAGTAAGCGTAGCCGCGGGCGACAGCTGGTTTTTTTGTAAAATTATAGGTCGCGCCCTCATTTCATACAAAATGCGCGTTACTTGTCGCTGCCACCGAACTTCAGAGATAACCTAAGTATGCTGTTTTCCCAGAAGTTGGTTATATTACGGTTCTTCTTCTTCTTTGTGTCTATGAACTTTCCTTACTAATATGAAAAATGGGATAAGTTTGTATATTTGTTAGTTAAGGTTCTACGCGTTGACTACTGAACGAATCATTGTGATTCGTTGTCAGGGGTACTAGGGATACTTTTAATTTAGAAAAAGTGCCCGAGAGATCGAACTTGTCACTAGATGGCAGAGAAAGCTAATCTACCTTAAAAGTCACACCATATCAATATTTATTGGCAGTATAAAAAATAAGTTTCCTAAGGTTGTTCTTGCCGTTGTGGCAAGAGGCAAGAGTCTACAAAGCCACTTGTCCCATCAGGCCGCCTTTGAACTTATTAAAATCCGGTCAAGAGACTGGCTGCCGCCGGAGATGCCATAGATAAACATTTTTTTTTAATTCATTATGCGTGCCTTTGACAAAAAACTAAGCAGTCATCTTTTCATTTCCTTGATGTTCAAACTTTTTGAGGATGTCGGTGCGAGGCCAAATTATTTTGATATGAAACTTTTCTCGTTTATTAACACATTTCATTTTTATGACATTCCTTCGATATTTTTATCAAAGACATTTCCTGATGATTTCAAATGTCCCGAATATTAGAACTTATTTTAAAGCTGAAAGCTTATATTACTGCTTGACTTGATATACGAGTTGATTTGCCCTCAACACTCCAAACTTCAAAAAGGGGATCAAAGGCACTCTGACGTAACCGTTACAAAATTAAACCGGCTAAGTGTGAGTCGGAATCGCAAACAAAGGGTTCCGTATCATCAATATAATATGTAACTACACATGACGTTCAAAGACATGCTTTTTGTATGATACATTTAATACAAAATACAGTTCTTTTTTTATTAGGTACATTGTATTATTTGGTGTACTAACTTGGTGTTGTATCGGCAAAAGATAAATTGTGTGAGACAATTTGAAGTAGTTATCTATTACGATTCAATAGATACAGCCCTGTAACAGACGGACGGAGAGACCGATGGACAGAGTAAGATTATCTAAAAACTATCGTGTAAGTTAAAAAGGTATATTCGTATAGTTTCAAACACTCCGACAACCACCGTATTAATCTCCTTTTCAATGCTTATAATAGGTACACTTTACAAATGAAAAATCATTGAAATCTTATTTCCCCGCAAACTTCAGCGACTCCACTCCATCGACCTTACATTTCCAGAACCGGGAAGATTTGAATAAAACCCATTCATCACAAAGTCTATTATGGGGTTATATCGGAAATGGACACATTAGACCGAGGTACTGTAATCTGAACCTTCTGCGTTGAGTCTATGGTATTTATTAGGTCGGCAAGATGGCGCCTGGTTTTTTGATTGCCCTAACGACCTTGTCCCTGCACTGGGCGATAATCGATATTTGATGTTGTTGCCAGAATTATTTAATACATCATGTATTTTGAGATACGGAGGTATATTTTTAATTAATTGCCCTTTTAGTGCTTTTAGAGGAGCGCGTTTGCCTTGGGCTTTTATAACTTTCAGGCTACTCTAAAAATGATTCTGCTAGTGAGTGACGTAACAGTTTTCTTGGCTACCTTGGCTTTTTTGTTGAGTAAAACTAGCGCCACACAAGAGATCAAATTTAAAAAAAATCTGAATTTGTATTTCGGTAGTAAATTATATCATTGAAACTAATGTGAGATTAGATATAGAGACCAGGTTTTTATACATAATGTAAACTACTTGTATTATTTTTGGTATTACCGTATTTTTATACTTAGTTAACTTTGTAAATATCTTTTCATATGGGTATGCCTTAAGTATGTAGACAGCGACACTTATTTCTTCTCAATATGTACCAATTTTAAAACATTTTGTAGGGTGGTATATTAGCAAATCATTACCGTATCACTTTTATTATTCTGCGTTTATCGAATGCAGAATAATAAAAAGTAAAACCGAAATACTAAAAGTATTGATACATACATACTATCACGTCTTTTCCCCTGGCGGGGTAGACAGAGCCCTGGCTTTTAAGAGCTACATATAAGCCACGTTTAGCATGTTGGTGGGCATTAAATGGATAACTGAATTAAAATAGTAATGAGTTGCTAGCCATATCGCTTACTAATAAGATTCTTAATATTTTGAAGCATTCCCTTGATCGGCTTTACGATCTGCGCGGGAAGAGAAGCAGTTGGTACAGTCTACGTTTTTGCTTTTCTACCAGACCAGCAAAGAAGATCTTAACCAAGAAGCAAGTAATAAACTACCAAAGAATAAAGATTTAGATTTTTTTATTTGATTTGGTGTCGGATAATAATAAAAGTAAAGGTGGCGCTAGTCTCGGTCATCTAAGCCCCTTCAAAGAAGTCAATTAAGTCGGCAATATTTTCGAACTTGTCAAAGATCAAACAAACAGCTAATCGAGCCTGGTTCGCTTTTAGCCATGTTCAAAAGAGAAAGATGATCAATATCGATATGGGCTTTTATGATGGACTCGGTTAAAACAGCATAAAGCGCCTGAAAACTCAAAACTAATTAAATGTCTGTCTTACTTAAGTCTCGTACTGATTATATGTATCTGAAAATTAAAATTAACAATATTCATTCAAAATAGGATACATGTATCGCTTTTTGAACGTCATATTTTTCTGTCATTTATTTTCCTATTATGTTTGCAAAAGGCGTTTCGGAATGATCACTGTTGAGAAGAATACGCCGAAAGAAATTCAGTCCAGTCTTGATCTCTCTTAGTTATTGTCTAGTCAGTGTCACAGCACGAGATTAAAAAACGATTTTAGTTACAATGCTTTTAAGTATTAAGGACTTAATACATTTTGTTAGATCTTTTTCCTACTCAAAGTCAAGAACATGATGCAATTTTCAAAATAAACATTTATGTACATTATAGAAGCACGTTTTATGTTAATGCATTAAAATTCAAAAGCAGTCATTTCAGTTTTCTTAGCCCTTAACCTCTTGATCTTAAGATTTGTTTTCCTTTAAACGTGGCTCCCTGTATTAGCCTTTTAACGATCTCTCCCGATATCTTGATAGCCACACACACATGAGCTCCGGAACTCCTCCAATCAACTTAACTCCGTAAATAATTGATACACGGAATATGGGTTAATGCTAGAGCACCATCAAATATGAATTAGTGATAAATCAATGTGGTGTAAACGATGCCTGATACATTAGGTAGTTCTTAGAATCATATTGACAAAAAGGGGCCTTTCAAGTATTACGCAAGCGGGATACCATCAATTATAATCTCCTCTCCCTTCTCTCCAAAAGTAAGAAAAACTCAACCCCCTTTCCCCCGAGCTTACGTTAACATTTGTACCATTTTCATAAAGTAGGTATGTTTTTATTTTGTTGACGTCATCACCATCCAAACCATTCCATTGCCCCATGTCATCAAAAGTAAGCCAAGCAGAGATTGCGGGTTTTAAATGACCCAAAAGACTAAAATATAGCGCTACTTCTTTCGCCTCGCCAGAAAGATAACGGCGAATGGTCAGAATACTTAAAAAACTTATTTACAAATAATTATATTTCCTAAGAAATTTATTATGCGTACAACAATCTTTCAGTGTACGTCAGTCAAATTTTCCGGTACCACCGTTTCAGGGATTTATGCAAAAAACGTTAATTTGTGACATTTAACCTCGGTTAAAAAATAGTCCAAGATCAGGCTAGATGGACTTTTGTTTGACATAGCACTCACTCGTATGACCTTTACAAAAAAAAGCTTGTTGTGAATTAATGGAAGTTGGATTTTTTATTTTTGCCTGAATTATAAGTATGTTTTTTGTAGTGTCCGACCAAAACCGAACTTTCGGCCTCAGTATCGGCCAAAACCGAGACTTAACCTAAACATGTAACAAATTTCTACTCTCGCTTCATCGCCCGGCGCACCGGTCACTTTCTTGCGGCCTCAGCTCGGCTCGCTCTCGGTGCCTTCTCTATCGACAAGGTTTGGAGCGCCCTGCGAGGCGACCCTTTGACCTTCTATTCTACCCGCTAGGGTAGGCGCGTCTTGACACCGATACGCCTCCCACCCGAAGGCCTTGCTTACCAACGCAAAATACTAGAATGGGTTGGCTTCCTGTATGTACGTTAAGCAACTGATCCCAGTTGCCATCATTAGTGGCGGTCGTCAAGCTATGTCAGCTGCTAACCTTTAGACAGCTTTAAAAAACGGACATACGAGAAACAAAACTTTACGATTCATCAAGTGTATTGCCATCGTAAAATTAGCAGTTAATCCACCAATAGACAATAGAGAATCATCAAATATGGATTAGTATCCATAAATAATGCTGTGTAAATGCTTCCCAGAACTCTATTACAGTATTTCTTTGAAAAATAAGGGGTGAGGGGTTTTCACATGAAATGTGTGAATCGAATGTATATACTCGTACTTATTATTTATTTCGAGAACTTCGAACTCATTAACATAGGTATCAACATCCAGGGCATCCATACAATACAACCATAACCAAATTTAACCGCCTTGGGAATATCTATGAAATACGAAGTCTGAAATGCTCTAATTGATATACCTCGTTCTCAGTTGATTTCCAAGCTCTTACTTCAGTAGCACAAAATATATAAGACAGTAGAGGCACAGTAACCAGTCAGCCTGCGTTAATGCCAGGCCCTAAATTGATTAATGTTTGACGCCGAAAGAAGGTAACAAAAGAAAATAACTTTGGGGAGTTAGCAACGCCAACTGAATATTTTTAGACTGGATATCAAAAATTCAGTGATCAAATAAATCTCAATGGATTCCCAAGTTAATACTGTAGCACAGAATAAATAAGACAGTAGTGGCACGTTGTAAGTTACGCAACCGCAGATTCTTTATGGTAATTTGTAAATCAGATTGTTCGATGGAAAAGTTCTCAATTGATTCCCAAGCTTTTATGATAGAATCCCGTATGCCTGTTTGCCTACTAAGTGGTATAAACAAAAAAGAAAGAAAGGAGTTGGGGGAGTACATTGGGGGTAGGAAAGGAAGGGCCTCCGGCACTCGCACTTACTAAACGAAGCATAGAAGCGGTAAAGATTTTCTGTAAGTGTGGTACTAATAGAAAAAAAATATTTTGCAGGTAGCGTGGCTATACCACGACTAAAGCTTTTCCCAATTTGTTTCCACTTCACTGTAGCATAGAATAAATAAGCAAGTAGCGGCACAGTATCATCATCATTTCGAGTAGGTGTCACTGTCAATCGACCATGCACACTAGGGCATGAATATCGGAATCTCGGAATATCATAACATCGGAATCTCGGACCATATTTACGATTAATTCCGATATTACAATTCCGATACTGAGTCATTTAATATCGCATAATATCGTAATTAAATTATTTGCTATATTATGCTTTAAAACGATATAATCGCATGAATTATCAAACGTTAACAACATTCTGTGTAGTAAACCTCCAAAAAAATTATTTTGTAACAAAATACGAAGTTCCCTATCAGACAAAATGCTTGATGCTTTGCTATTTTTAAGAACGTATTATCAAGAAAAACGTGACTGTAAACAATGAAAATAGGGTACTTTGCCCTGCTTATTTGTTATGAACAATATTAATTATTGTGTTAATTGTTGATATCACTTGGATCATTTTCACATGGTCAATATTTCTAAAAATGTTGTTCTTTAACTGTTGATTATATTTTTAACTTAATATTAAACATAATTAATAACAACATAAAAATAAAAAATTATAAATAACTTACAAATAAAAAACTTCTTCCAACGCACCACATCGAGGCAAAGTACCCAAAATGCTGGCAGCATTTCCCCGTTGCACAGCGAGTCCGATACGTTGTGCAAAAAAACTGCCAGCTCTTGGATCACCAGTTGCCTCGATGAGACGTGTTGTCAATTCCTTATAGAATTTTTTGGCTTCAGTGCCCCAGGGACCCAAAGTTTCTACAGCAAAAGGCAAGAATATGAAGCTGTCGGTCAATCCCGCGTATTTTCGCTTTTTGCTAGCTTCAGCAGCACAGGCAGCTGCTCCGCCTTGGCTGGAAGTAGCTGGTATGTGGGATGGAGCTAAAGTATCTACACAAGTGGCATCCCAAACTAGACATTTGCCTTGCCGCCACGGGATTAAAGAAAGACCATCTGGTCGCTTGCCATCGGTGCGGAAGATTCCATTTGGTTCCAAAACTGACGGAACATTGACAGTTGCTAAAGTTCTACGAATTATGTCGTTTAGTGAGGCATGACGTGGAATTCGGCCAGCACTTTTAATGCAAGCAAGACCATGATGACCCAAACCATCCACAGCTGTACCACAGTGACATAAATGTGGTTGATTTAATTTTACACCCAAACGGAGGCCAATGGCGAGTGTAAAAGTGCAATTATCTAGAAGGGAGCCAACATGTGCAGAAGGAAGTGCTTGTAACCAGTGTCCGGATTCCCTCTCAGATAACGCCAAAAGACGCGATCGATCTTCCGCGCTGTCACAAAATGCAATGGGTTCTTCTTGAATATCTTTACAAAGAGGATTATCCCATAGTCGCTGTGAACAGACATTTACTGGGAAATCATCCAAAACACTTGACCTCCAAACGTCTTTCGCTTCGCTCACGCCGCATATGTCAACGGAACCCATTGCTGAGTGTAGAAGTTTACCGCATAATGACAAAGAGGCGTGAACAGAAGAAAGAAACGCAGGAAGAGCCACTGCAGATACCTTGCGTACTCCGATGCCACCAAAACGAACTGGGAGAGAAGCAAATTTCCATGTTTCATTTGTAACTTGACAATTGAAAATTTTCTCTAGTGTCTCCCGAATTACTTCGTCCAGTTTTGTGAGTTGTTCTTGATGCTTCCACATGAGTGAGCATCGCAAGGCATAAGTAAATTTTGGCACAAAAAGACAACTCCTAAGTATGTAGAAAGCCATATGTGCATTTATTTGAAATAAGAGGTCGGATGATTGCTGAAATTTAGATACTTTTTCATCTATGTAATTTGGGATTGATTCTTCTAAAAGTGGCGTGCCTAAAATTTTAAGAGAGCTTTTGGTTAAAAGTTTAATTCCAGGGGTTATCTCCTGAAAAAGAGAGTGAATTTCAAAGCTGTTTAATCCTTGAACTTTATCATTTATAAAGAGTTCGCACTTATTAAAATTTAAATTTAATCCTACTTGTTTGAGGCGTTCAATCAGTCTTATTAGGTCTGATTTCACAGAATTTACACAACCTCCAATCGTAGCATCATCCAAAAACCATGCATTCAGGGGTGAATTTAGGCTAGATATGATTGAATTTATACCTAGACTAAAAATGGCAGGACCTAAAGGGTCTCCCTGCTGACAGCCAATTGAAGAACTAATAACACGGTCTCTATATACAACATCAGAAGGTGAGCAGTAGCATTGCCAGAGATACGGATATAGGCCTCGAATCTGATCTTTAACTTCCCTTAAAAAAACTCCCCTGTCTATTGAATTAAAAGCGTTGGATATGTCCAATTTCAAAATTACTTGGCACTCGTTTGAATTGAGAAATGTTCTCGTTGCGTGTACAATAGCTTCGCAACCCCCTCTAATACCAAAACCAAATTGTCTTGGTTGGAAATATGCGGTTAACGTGGGAGCCATTTTTTTACACGCTATCTTAGAGACGAGTCGTCTGAAAGTGCATCCCACTGCAATAGGTCGAATGCCCCCATCCTTTTTAACCAGGGCAACTAGGTTAGCACCATACAAAGTTTTCGTTATCTCTTTTGGCACCTTACCAGAGAGCATCAGGTTAATTAAAGAGACTAAGCTTTGGATGAGAGTCCTCCCAGAATCACCCGTAACCCCGCCCACCAAGTCCTTAAGATGCTGAGCTGATAGACCATCTAGTCCACTAGCCGAGCCACTCTTAAAACTGTTTAAAGAGTTAATTACATCATCTGCTGTGATTTGAAGACCCGGGTCTGAAAGTAACGGAGGATCAGGTAATGTAATTGGAAAAGTTGACTGTTGAGGCTGAGGATGCTTTTGTTTTAAAGATGAAAAAGTTTCTTCCGTATCAGGAGCAAGAGCATCACTTGAGAAAATAAGCTGAGCGGCTCCCCTTACATCACCATCATTAACTTTGCTTTCGATTTTTTTGATTTTGTACTCCGTATTTGCGCCTCGGGGAGTTCTATTGCTGTTGTGGCCATATGAAATAACATCTGAGGACACGGTATGGAGGGTGCAGTTATTTTTAATGGTCTGAGTAAGTGAAA
The DNA here is from genome assembly GCA_947532085.1 of Elegia similella. Classification (NCBI taxonomy): domain Eukaryota; kingdom Metazoa; phylum Arthropoda; class Insecta; order Lepidoptera; family Pyralidae; genus Elegia; species Elegia similella. The sequence goes on from OX383936.1 coordinate 1,854,427, forward strand.
CATCACTACCCTTTTCCTTAGGGGCATGTAAGACTTTAAAAGCAAAAAGTAGCAACTGCTCCCAACTTGCTTTGTCATTAATCAAAACTACTTTATCGATTGCTTTTTTTAGGGCAGTTGCAACAGTTATTCTTGCGCCCCTAGGGATTCTTTTAACAATAGGCATACATTTTTTGCACCTACCCAGCTTTTTCCACAGAGGAAGATCGGTATGGCTAGCAGCATCTTGGGTAGTAGCAGACTGAACAGGATAGGGAATATCCACGTTTTGCCTGCCATTACTATCAGTCAAAGACGAAACAGCAGCTCTTTGCAATATGAATATTGAGGCCTCTTCTTCCTCTGAAGAAGCGAGGCTGAACACATTCTTCACATCTCTGGAGGCTATCTAAGGAGAGGGATAAAGGGAGGGGAACTTGTGGATTAAGTGTGGGGTTTGGTAAAGACAACATAAATTAGCAGGTATATGAAGCCAAAAAACTAACTAATTAAAATTAAAATAAAAGTATAATTAAAATTAAAATTAAACAAGTGATAAAATAAAAACTATTTAGGTAGAATATTGAAAGAAGCCAAAAAAAAACTGCTATCGCCAACCCGCCCGCGAAGCGTAGTGTATATCCATAGAAAGAAGAAGCCTGGGAGAGGCCTGTGTTGAGCAGCGGTTATCTCACGGCTGGGCAAACTGATTTTTTCCATTTTCATCTTCTATGCCAAGACCCAAATCGTATGGCAAAACCCATAAGAAGGAAATCCTTGCGGTAGGCCTGTGTCCAGCCAGTAACAGTCCAAGGACTTGTGGTTCCAGAACTAAAAGAGCTCACTTAAATATACTTTCTTTCTTAAAATTTGATTCTTCAGTTTAATTCTTGAAGGAAATACAGCATAGCCTTCTCAGGGTACATTTACTTCATGTAGAGATAGCAATTCAACATTTTTCAACACCAGAGGATTTTGGATAGAAGTTCACACTTTCGTAACTATATAATTTCTTGAGAATTCGATAAAGAAAAAACTTGGTCTATTTATAACGACATTCAAATACAAATCACAAATCACAACCAAAGCTTATTATCTCTGTATTATTAATAAATCAAAAAGTAAATAAATAAATTCAAGTGACAATGTGTTGACATGACAGCTGTCAACACATGTACTGTTGATGTACTGATGTGCTGTTGTACTGTTGATTTAATTAGAAATATAAAATAATCAAAATGACTTATAAGAGTTTTATGCCAAGTTTTTATTTCTAATATTTGTTACAAAAAAATTGTTGATTTTATTAAAAATGTGTATCTTATAAGATAAGAAAGAAGTTTAAAGTTGATTTTATTGAAAATTTTAAATAATCTTAAGAAGTTTCAAGACTAGTTTTTATATCTAATAGTTGTTGATTTTATTTGTGATTTTTTTTTGTTTTAATATAGTATAAGAAATTTCAACTGATATGCGAGTACAAATGCCAAAGTATAAGACTTTAGTGTCGATTTTGAGCGAAATAATTTTCCAGTAGTAAGTACCTATTTTCAACGAGAAAGTTATTCCATTTTAATTATAAAAACATTTGGGTAAAATGATTATTAAAGGATAATTATCAAAAATTTTACTTCTTTTATTGTTCTCAATCAAACCTTTGACGAATATGTGTAGTTAATAAAGAATATAAGCACTTTCAATAATTCCGATATTAACATCGGAATTTCGATATTAGACTGTAATATCGGAAATCAGTATCGGAATTGAAAACCGTCCGATATTACATGCCCTAATGCACACCCTGGTGTCAGAGTTCTTCGGAACCGCCTCTCGGCCTCTGACGTGGTTCCTTTAACGACTACCAGATGGCAGCCGGGACCACCGGCTTAACGTGCCTTCCGAAGCACGGAATCATCTTAATTATCAGACAATCAGGTGATTCAAGCCTGCAATGTCCTAACCAAACTGGAAACAACTAAACAAAGTATGCTTCCGGTGGGAATCGAACCCACGACCCCCGGGTCAACAGGCAAACGCCTTAACCACTGGACCACGGAGGCTGTTGCTGCGGCACAGTAGACAGGCAGTGACAATCAGTGCGCGACGTCCGCTCCCTTTCATGCACGTTCACTCGGATTCTGTTACGGCTACGGTAGCCTGGGTTAGGTAATGGACTGAACTAGGTTTATTCAATGAACGAATTTAGATTTTATCGAATACTTTTTCTTGCGTCTTCAACCGCGTAAAATTTTACGCAGGATGCGGGATGAAGATACTATCTACGCCCCTAATTATTATCAGCAGAAAGAATTACATAAAAGTAAATATTTTTTAAAATCTGTTTAATAGCGTATGAGCAAATCCAAACTGCGACAAATAATCAAATATTTCCACGTTAATATTAGTAGGTATAGTTGTAAAAACAAGACTTGCAAAAAATGTAAATGCGATCACAGATTGTTTTATAGTGGTTTCTCTACGTATTGCTTAGAAAACATCTTTTATTGCTTTGAGAGATATTACAAATTGTTTTATAAAACATTTTGTATTTTGTGTTACAAAATGGCTATATCGGGTTTCAGTGTGTCTTCGAAGATATTCATAATACTCGTAGTTAGCTGTAAGTACGTGCCCTTGTTATCCAATATGACAGTAAATATTCAAAGAAACATTCAATTTCGTATTTCATACAGGTTTGTAGATTAGATGGGCATCTCTTGGATAGGCATGTAACATCCTCGTCTTCATCGTCACTTACCATCAGATGAGATGGGAGATCATCTTCGAGTATGTTATGACTTATGAGACCAGATGTCATAGGAAACTCGACTTTTATCACTGTGGATATTGGAGGGCACTAGACATAATCTGTTTTATTATAAAACGAGAACTAACTTTAGTATTATCCGGCCGTAATAAGACGACACTTATCACTTTGACGTTTGACCAACTGTCACTGTCAATTTGTTTTGGACGGATAATGGTTTACACCTTAGTCCTCGTTTTATAATAAGACTGTGTGAGACTAGACGTCATTAAACCCTGGACTTTTCAAAATACTTTACGAACTATTCTAGGAGACTTACATTGACGGCTTGAACATAAGAAGTACATTAATCTTTGTCGTAAAGTACTGAAGATAAAATTCGCAATCGTAAAAGGTTGATCAATCGGGAAACGCGATGCAATCTGTCGAAGCAACAATCTGCATAGTTCAATGCACTGAGACTAATGATGTTCTGAGTCCTCTTAAGATCTCCTAGATATTTTCAGATTAGATCTTTTTCTGCAAAGTTCGTACTTTACAGATAAAATACACAGAGATGGCATATCTGTTAAAGCTGGCTTTACGATGCACCCTGCCGATTAATACCTCATCATCACCCTCAGCTGTAAGAAGTCCACTGCTGGACAAAGGATTCTTCTTTCCATGGGAGGATATTGCCTACTCACCACGCAGGCGGTTTGGCGAGCGCAGTTTGTTTGGCTTCTTAAGCTTCCGACGCCGATGCGCATCTGACCGATAAACCGACGAACATCTGCTACTATGTATTGCCAGACTAGACGTATTCGGACACTGGACTTTTTAGCACTCTAAACATTTTATGACCGTAGATGTCAACTTGAACGGCCCCAACTTCAAAGAGCTTTGTCTTTAATTAAAGTACTTAGAAGTTAAAATGCGCAAAAGGTTAAACAATCGCGAATAGCGACTCAATTTGTGGACTCATCTGTATAGTTTAATGCTCCAATCTAACGATTTTCTGACTTCCCATAAAGATTTTCTTAAAATTTACCTTTTTAAATCTTTGTCTGTAAAGTACTGAAGATAGTTAAAATGCACAAACGTAAAAGGTTAAACAATCGCTATGCAATCTGTCGAAGCTGCAATCTGCATAGTTCAGTACACCGAGGCTAACGATTTTCTGAGACCCCATAAAGCAGCGAGTTTACGGGCGCCCTGCCGATGTAACGTCTACTACATTGGTATTGACTGGCTTGCGAGCAACATTCAATGATTAAACGAATATTGCTGTTCGATAGAACGACGCAAATGTGACTCCCTGATTATCAGCCTAGGACACTATTAACGATCCTATTATCACGTATGGTGTACCATGAGCAAGGAAATAACTTCTACAATCGGTAAGGCACTATTGTGGACTGGACGCCAGACACTGGACTTAGCTGTATAAACGTTCTTGGACACGACGTCAATCTTAATGGTCTTCATTTTCTAAATCTTTGTGTGTAAAGCACTGAACATAAAATACACAATCGTGAAAGATCTCGATTGAAAAAGGTCAATCTGCTGAAGCATCTACATAGTTCAGACCAAAAACCTAACGATTTTCTTGAAATCTTTGCCCGTAAAGTACTGCAGATAAAATGCACAAACGTAAAAGGTTGTACAATAGCTATGCAATCTGTCAAAGCTGCAATCTGCATAATTCAGTGCACCGAAGCTAACGATTTTCTGAGACCCCATAAATCAGCGAGTTTACGGGGCACCCTGCCGATGTAATGTCTACTACATTGGTATTGCCGGGCTTGCACACGTTCATGGTGCTTAAACGAATATTGCTATTTGATAGTGCGACGAGAAGACTCTCGGATCATTAGACGATTACATCATCATCGTTCTTTACTGTGTTCTCTCGTACCCATCTATTTACCACTACCTGCACAATGTTGGTCTATTTTTTACAAGGCTATAACGCTTCGAAGAGACGTGCAAAAGTAGACGACAAATTGGAGATAAATATTATAATTTTGAACTAAGTTCAGTGAGAAGACTTACTTCGATCTTGTATGAAAAGAATTCCAAAAGCTGGAATCATACAGTTTTTAACGTGTTTGCGTTCAGGATGATTAAACAAATATTGCTGTTAGATTCAGTGAACGAATTCGTGCAAGTCTTAAAAAAAGGACACGGCCGTTCTTACTGCTTTTCTTCCTAAGCAGATCATAAAAGTCGGATAAGGAAATGGGCGAAATCTGAGGTATCATGTCAATGAGGCGATACAAACAATCCAACACTGTTTTGCTTTCTTTTCACATGTTCAAGACCACATCACGCAAACATTGGCGTAGCCGCCCTAGGGTTTATCTCTGTCTGTAAGATATGAAGACGTGATATAAGTATGCTAGGATTCTATCGTCATCACGTAATGTACCACAAGCGAGGAAATGACCCCTACAACTGGAATCAGTGTTTATGATACGTAAGAGTAAAGTTGATGCAATAAAACGTCTGTTTCATAGGTATTGTCGGGGTTGCGACCGCCATGAACGTTTCATGATCATTGAAAGAATATCGCTGTTCGGTTGGACGAAGCCAATAAGAGATATCTATTGAACTTTCATGCGGGAAAATGCAAGGAAATCGCAGAACAGCTGCTTCTTCCCGCACATATTGTAACGGTTGTTCCCACTATCCACCTAAAACTGGTCATGGACGATGCGGCTAGCAACTAACTGCTTCTCTTCCTGCGCTGATCATATAGGCCGGATGAGAAAATGGGCGAAATCTGAGGTATCGTGTCAATAAGGCTTTGCGACTAGCAAATCTATCACTCTTGCTGTTTTTGCCACCTGTATCGCCTATCATCGCACTAAGCGTGGCTTCGTCCTTTATCCCGTAAGGGATAAAAATGTGATTAGCATAATCTTGAAAACTAATGGTTACAATATCATCATCATCAGTTATGGCATCGTAACTCCATGCAGCTCCAGTCCTGCTCGACGCATTCAAAATCAAAATATATTTAAACGCGATGCTCTGTCTCGTGACGATTGAAACATGAACTGTATTTCTGAGATATGTTAGTGTGTGAATTTAAATTAAGCCCAATTCTCATCTGCCCGTAACCCGGTAACGTCAACCAAATGATTGAACTACGAGTTTGATTCCACCTTTCTCTTGCGTATCTGTTTAATTGTCTATATTCCATTACCAGTTACCTACGCTCATAATGCATCCCAGATATACACTAACTTTTACTGCGACCTCATGCGCAACAATACGTGTTACACTTAGGCTTATAAAAAAGGTTCTATTTTATACGCGTCTACGTCCGCGAATATAGCCTAAGTTAGCCGCTGATAATGTAGTTCTATATAGGTGTTTATAGTTGAGTTTATCCATTACAAAAAAACATACAATCAAATCTATCCTCTTTATTAGTAATAGATGTGTAATTAAACTTAGTTTTATCACGTAGTTCTTCGCGTCAGTTATTATACAATATACGTATGCATATTATTATTATACAATATACATACGTATATCGTATATTGTTATTATATTATATTAATAACTCCCCCTAAATCTATAATAAAACCCCTCAAGTGATAGTATGTATATATTATCACGTCTTTCTCCCTTGCAGGGTAGACGGAGCCTAGATGTATAGGCCCTTTAATTGGAGTACTGTAACACAGGTTTCAACCTTCAACAGGCTCCAGCCTCCTACAATCTGTTTAGGCAACCAGCCCATATATTCTGGCATTTAATATGATTGTATTGTGTAAATTACTTTTTACAAAATTAAAAAGTAATTTATTTCCTTACTTCCTTTCCTTTTATTTACTTTACTTTAATTCAGTACTTATGCCGATAGGAAATCGTAAAGACAAGACTTTTCTTGTACTGATGGGCTTACGAGATGTAAGTCCATCAGTACAAGAAGTTAGTGTGTGCCCACACTAGAAACTTATTAAGTCATAGTTAAAACTTATCTGACGTAACACTGTCGCCCGAATTGCGTTATGAGGAACTTCGTAATGAATTACATGAAATGTGCGAAAGGGGAAAGTCTTAAAATTGAAAACTTACTTTCACATGCATTACGTACGGGTACGATATATCGCGCAGTCATTACTACCATGCGAATGTGAGTTTGTATGTGTGTCTGTTACGCGTTACCAATCATAGGAGCAGCTCGATGGCTAAGTGGGCGTAAACATTATTAGCGATTACACATGTAAAGCAACCCTTTGCGCGCAATTGGGATGACTGACCACAAGTGGCATAAAAATATCTCCAGCTCTTTCGTGCTTCGAAAGGCACGTTTAGCCGTTGTTCTCGGCTGTCATTGTTGATGGCCGTCTTTAAGCTATGTCAGATGCCTATAAGCAGGTTAAAATATCTGACACTAGTGCTGGCCATTTAAATACACAAAAAACAATCATGAAGTTTACATATACATATATATTGACGACAGTAAGGCTATTGCTATGTCATCATGCCAGAATGTCACACCGCAGGTAGTTTATATTTTCCGTGTAATTAATTACAGATTTAATTGTCACGTGGGAAATTAAAATTTCTTCCTACTTAATAATTAAAAACAAAACAAATTGTGTAAAGGAACAACATTAACTACTTCTTTCTCTATAAAATACTATATTCGTAAACTACTAAGCAATAAAAAACACAACAGTCGAAAAGTGTTAATTGGTTCATTACGCTGTTATTAAATAACTATCTAATTAATTCATAATCCTTTCGATATAAAACAGAGTTAGATCAAATAAATAACCGATTTTGATGAAATTTAAATAGGACAAATGGAAAGTATACTCGTAGTTCTAGTCATACATACATACAGAATATCACGTCTTTTTTCCTTGCGGGGTAAACGTAGCCTAGATCTATGGGACTTGAGTTTAGCATAATGGTGACTGGGTGGAAAATGGAATCAAAATGGTGATGGGTTGCTAGCCGCATCGCCTATTAACAATATTCCTCAGATTTTACCCATTCCTTCGATCGGCTTTTACGATCTGCGCGGGAAGAGAAGCAGCTGGTACATTCTACGTTTTTTAGTTTTAAAGTCTTAATTTATGACGTTATCGCATCAATAAATACAAAATAATGCCGACTTTAATCTGCTGACCACTGTAATCATCAGAATTTTCGGAGAGCCGCTGGTAACACTTGTATGGAATTTTAATATTGTAATGGAGCCGCTGGTATCGAAATTTTGGAATGTTGGGAATTTGCCAAATGAAATGAAGAAGGCAGAGTTATGAGAAAACATTATTATTACAAAACAACATAAGAACAAGATTCCGACGATAAAACCTTCTTTCCTTAAGTCGGTTGAAAAATATTACCATATCAAAAGCGCAAAAGAAAAGTACGTTTCAACGACGCCAAAGGAGCTTTAAAAATTAATTAAGTTACGTTTATAAAATATCTGAATAAAATTTAATTGACTGGGTAATTTGAAGCAAAGCAAAGTGCCTCACAAGAAGCCACTTGCAATCTTATAAAGGCAGAGAAACAAAGAGAAACTTCTCAGAACTAATGTTTTCTAAAGTTTTCGCGATTATTACACACTAGCTTTTGCCCGCGGCTCCGCCCGCGTCAATGTCGATCCCTTGGAAATAATACTTTTTCCCGGGATAATAGGTAGCCTATGTCCTTTCCGTACCTCATAGAACTTGTATGCAAAATTTCATGATAATTGATTCAGTACTCCAAAGAACTTGTATGCAAAATTTCATGATGATAGGTTCAGTAGTTACGGCGTGAAAGCGTAACAAACAAACAAACAAACTCACTTTCGCATTTATAATATTACTAGCTTTCGCCCGCGGCTCCGCCCGCGTCAATGTCGATCCCTCGGGAATAGTACTTTTTCCCGGGATAAAAGGTAGCCTATGTCCTTTTCCGTACTCCATAGAACTTGTATGCAAAAAAATTTAATGATAATTGATTCAGTAGTTACGGCGTGAAAGCGTAACAAACAAACAAATAAACAAACTCACTTTCGCATTTATAATATTAGTATTTATAATATTATATATATATATAGTAAGGATAGTAAGGATTTAAATATAATTACTTATTACGGTTTTATCGCGTTTATTAAATTATTTTTACACCCAACGTTTCGAAAACTTTGCGTTTTTATGGTCGCAGTTAGATTGAAACTGCAGTTTTCGAAACGTTACGTTAAGTGATTTCATTCTAAGAACTAGTTTTGTATACGACTATTGCTTTAGAAAGTCCAGAAAACGTTTCTTGAACCTATATCGACTGCGGAGCTTCAGCCTTGGATCAATAAAGCCTAAGAAGCTTAAGAAATTAATTTCTAATATAAGGTAATAAATATTGTTTAAAGGATCCGAGTCTCAATGAAAAAGACTCAAAGGACTTTTGTTCCCAACGCTAGTTAGAATACTCGCCATTACCGCCCTCGCGATAGAAAGGATCGTTATTATATTCTGCCTGCCTAAATTCAGAGCCTTTGAAAAATGGACGCGAGTCAGGGAACGCCTTGATGAGTCTTCGCGCCATCAACTTGACTCTCCTTATATTGACGTAATGTACTTATTGATATATTAAGAAGTAGAATTTACAAAATATGACAGAAGTTGTAGATTCCCTTGGTAGGCGGACTCGTCTTTATTAAAAAGATTAAAAAGTACTGTCTTGTTCCCAACATTCCTGAGAATCCTGGCCATTACCACCCTCGCGATAAAAAGAATCGTTATATCTGCTTGCCTAAATTGAACATGTGTTTTGAATAATGGGCGAAGCAAAATTGTATATATTGTTTTATGGACTCGAGTCTATATTAAGAAGTCTCAAACAAAAGAGCTCTATTCCCTACACTAAGTAAGTAAGAATCCTCGCCATTACCGCCGTCCCGATAGAAAGGATCGTTATATATTCCGTTTGCCTAAATTGAGTGCCTTTGAAAAATTGATGCGAGTCTAAGAGAATGCCCTAATGAGTCAAGGGCCAATATCTTCGAAGGTCATCAACTCGACGCCCGTTATATTCGCTTAAAGATAATTGTATTCTATAAATAGCAAATGATATTTATTTAAAATCTTACCAATATTTGTTGACGTATTTTCATGGATTTAAAAAAGATTAAATATTTTAGAATGTATAACATGACTTTGACATTCGTACTGAAGTCTCTGCTTCCTCATTACCTCTCTTTTAAAAAGGAGGAGGAGGAATAAGGCTTTCTCTCAGTACTCCTGACCCCTGATACTGTAAAATTTCATGAACATGGGGTCAGTAATTAAAACGTGAAAAGAAACACATTTTCAACTTTTGCATTTTGGGGTGCATGAGAGGAGCCTCCCCGTGAGACGTATTTGAGCCCCCGTATACGTCCAGCGTGAGGAGAGGACAGCTAGTCGTAACGCAAATTTGCTGATCCTTTCACTACGAAATGACTATTAAGAAGAATAACTTTTGCATTTCTAATATTATTTAGGATGAATATGAACTAAATATCTCTCAAAATTAAAGAAAAAAATGTTATAAATAGTATAATTAGGGCGCCATGCCAATCTTGAAACACTAAAAGTCAACCGTAGCGACTGAAGTAAGCGTGCGTAGCGGTTGATTAGATCTTTTATACAGATCTGTGGTTTTTATAGTGGCTGTAGCTCAGCTGGCCTCGAATGGGGCGACTCAGTGTCTTCCAATATGAGTATGAGACGCCTAATGGACGAACTTTTGGTATTTGGCACATCAAGTTGGGTGCAACAAATTAAATAGTATTTTTATACAGCATTCAAATTCATAATAAACAAATCAAAGACTGCTGCCTACCTGCTTCGGAGGCTGCGGCCGCGCCGTTTGAATATTATCTCCAGTACATAAAGTCCAATTTGCTTTGTTTAATTGTATATCCGTTTCGGCCCGACTCCGATAGTTAAATGAAATATACGTAAAGGATAAAAATACGACCATGTTATGCTCAAGCGCAACCAAGTATAGTTCGCATCAGGCAGGTATAGCGTAGGTTGGTAAGTACCAAATATATTTTTCCGGCATGATATTTTTTCCAACTTAGTTGCTGTCGTATACATGTCTGTTCTATGGGAGCCCTTTAATATTAATTATATTTTTATTCAATTATTTATTTTAGAAGTACTTATATATATATAACTAAATATTCTGTGAATATTTCAAGTGTCTACCTGTTGCAGTTATCAATATCGAGCAAAAACAAGCAAAAAAATCACGTATGTTATATGGGAGCCCCCTTAAATATTTATTTTATTCTATTTTTTACTATTTGTTGTTATAGCGGCAACAGAAATACATCATCTGTGAAAATTTGAACTGTCTAACTATCACGGTTCATGAGATACAGCCTGGTGAGAGACGGACAGACAGACAGCGGAGCGATATTAATAGGGTCCCGTTTTTACCCTTTGGGTACGGAACCCTAGAAACCAGCAAACTGTGAGTCGTATTACATACACTCGTAGCTCTTACACCAAATTGTTTCCACCGGTTTTGTTATTAATCGTTTTATGAATTGCCTCCCACTATAGAAGTAATTTTAAAGACGTTACGTCAAAGAGCAACTTTAATTGAGATATTTCAAATACTGCGTATCAAAAGATGAGTTGAAATGAAATTGTAGCTTATTAGGCACCAGTCACCATAAATCGTAATGTTCACGTGGCCCGCTCTGGGATCAAAGTTCACGCCGGTACTACAGAGTAAAAATTAACCAGCGTCTATAAATAAGCGGCGTAAAGTTCAAACGTCGAGTTGGTGCCGGTGCGGAAATAAACGCGACGGACAGGCTGCAACTACTCTTACCTTTGCTACTTAATAATTAGTGAAATGAAATGAAATGAAATAGAATTTTATTCTAATTTGGATATCATGTATCTCTTTCTGAACGTCATATTATTACTTTAAATTTTTAATATTTGCAAAATCGATAAGCTACTAGCGTTTCGAAACGACCACTGCTGAAAAGAATACGCCGAAAGAAACTCAGTCCAGTATTGGTCCCTACGTGCCTGAAGGGCTCATAGGCATCAAGGGAATAGTCACAGCTATAGTAAGTAGTCGGCTGTGTGGTTTCCGGCAGAGTAAAATAGGACCACTCCAAGTCTTCCCATGGATGTTGTAAGAGGCGACTTAGGAAATACAAGCTATACAAAGCTCATAAACATTAATGAGTCCTCTCCAACCCGTCTGGCCAGCGAGGAGAGTGTCTAAATCCTCTGTCTGCTCTTGCCAAGTATGGCTCCGGTAGTACAGAGAGGGTCATGCTCCTGCAGACTAAAAAGACCTGATGATGATAAATGTGGTAGTAAGTAGTCTGCATAGGAGCTTCGTTCTCACATTGGTTACGTTTACTGCTAAGTAAGTACTAAAAACTAAATAATATAAGTAGGTCCTTTAAAAACAAAGTTGGGGTGCCCAAGAGGGGGGGGATTTTGGGATTTACTCGAGCGCACCAGATTATATTATGAGGGAAACCTCGGACACAGTATAATAACCTCCACTACGACACTTTTATACAGGGGTTTTTGATTCTTGTTTTGTTATTTTTTCAACATAAAGATTTAATTAGATATAGGTTCCTCGTCGTCCTTAAATTATTTCCTTACAAATAAAAAATTTCAATTGTTTTATCTGCTTTTTTTTTACCCTACTCCAGATTATTGCTATTTTTTTTGCCAGATTAATTGGACAGCGATTTTCATGGTTTAATTTAAATTTTGGAAAGCTCCTAGCAGCTCTACCACCTCTGTAATGAAAAACACAACATACTATCACGGTAAAACACTATCCTCATATACTCCTATTAAATTAAAAAAAGTCGTTGTTGCAAACGCTGCCCGCGTAAAAATTTTTCACCATGACATGGCAGCAAATTTGATCCCTTAGGAAAAGTTGTTCATATAGACGGGCTGATTTACACCTTCAAGGATCGGACAGAGTTTTCTTTATTATATTATATATTATTCAAGGGCAAAAATATGGACACGTTATCAATACCGTTGTAGAACATATCTAGAACCGTTTGGATAACAGTTCCACAACACAACCCATATATTGTCTGTCAGGTAAAAATATTTATTATACATTTAATATTCTGCGGGCGAAATCGATTGAGTCGAAAATTTGGATAACAATTACCTTATTTTTGAGTTCTTTCAAAGTTGAACAATGGGCTAGGTACACAGTCATAATTCAAATTACTTTTACATGAATGGAGTAATTTGCTCGGCAGTGAGTCGGGGTTTCGGGTGATTTATGAATGGTCACAGCAATTAGGCGAGATTGCCCGCGAATTTGCCGCCGATACAAATGTTTGACAGTGTTCACTTATTCCTTACTAGCTGTTTTCCCGCGACTTCGTCCGAGAAAAACATAGCCTATGTTCAGCGCAGATAGTGTAGCTTCCCAGCTGTGAAAGATATTTTCAAATCCGTCAGTAGTTTCGGAGCCTATTCGCGTCAAATAAACAAACAAATCTCTCCTCTTTATAATATTAGTATAGAAGTATAGATTAGTATAGAAGTATAGATAGTATAGATTAAGTTTTTTAGGGTTCCGTACCTTAAGGAAACTCTATTACTAAGCTTCCGAAAAATTATTACGCGCCTTGAAAACATACAATACCTACTACTGAATCAGTCACTGACGAGAGGGACGGCGCTATACGTGCGATACGATTGGAGATATCTCGTATCGTGTCTAACGTATAGCGGCGTCCCTCCCATCGGATCCGATATTCAGGATGGTATTATACCTAAACACCAAAATGGCGAAATAATAATCATTTATCTAAGACTTTCGCCCGCAGCTTTGCTCGCATCAACGTCGTTCCTTCAGGAATAGTACTTTTTTCCAGGATGAAAGGTAGCCCATATCCTACAGAGAACTTGTATGCAAAATTTCATGATGATCGGTTTAGTAGTTACAGCGTGAAAGCGTAACAAGCAAACTCACTTACGCATTTATAATATTAGGAAGGATAATATCTGGGTTATTTAAAAGTTAATAATTGTTTAACTAACACGAATATCTGGGTTATTTATAAGTTTACTGTTCCGTAGATTTCTTAGAACGCCACCCTAGTAAACGTGCAGGACGCACGGGAAGGATGTCCTCAGTTTAGGAGACACGTGTGAATATGGAGACAGATCGCTTTTGCTTCCCGTCCATGCGTGAAATTGGGAGGAAAATAACAATGATTACATCAAAATAGCGAAATTATAATCGTCTGAGTGGGAGAAACGCGGCTGGAGTATATTTTACTAGCTTTCGGTCACGTAATGTTGGTTCCTCGGGAACGCCTAGTACTTTTAACAGGACTATTCAATAATAGAGTGTATACTTCAATCATGTATTAAGTAACTTTAATCCATTATAACTTTTAATGATGACAAGTACCTAACGTAAGATACTTATATGAGAAATACGCATATGAGAAGTATGCCAAATTTCACGGGCTAGTAGATTCGAATAGCAAATTGCCTGTGACAGACGGACAAACAGACACGAGTGATCCTATAAGGGTTTCGTTTTGTCACTTTGTCGTACGGAACCGTAAAAAAAGAGCAACTAAGTAAATTGAATGCATTCGACTGAAGATATATCTACGTGTATGGAAATTATTCTTTCAATCCGTTGGGAATCGATTGCTCCACGATAGTGATCAATTCTGCTATTGCAAACTAAAAAGTCCTGACAAATGTCCCGATTTCTGAGAAAAAGTGCTGACTTTTGCCAAACGCAACGATAAAGAATCCTGAGATATTCTTTTATCTAGTCTAGATATGCTAGGGCTAATAGTGTGTAGTTTCTATGGCGATTCTATTTGTTTTATTAAAAGCGGACAGACGATGCTTGATGATGCACAGTACGGCCACGCCACAGCCTGCGTATCATCATCAGGTCTTTTTAGTCTCCACTGCAGGAGCATGACCCTCTGTACTACCGGAGCCATACTTGACCAGCGCAGACAGAAGATTTGGCCTACACTCGCCTCGCTGGCCGGACGGGTTGGAAAAGTCTCATTGATGTTTATGAGCTTTGTTTAGCTTGTATTTCCTAAGTCGCCTCTTACGACCTCCATAGGAAGTAGGAAGACTAGGAGTGGTCCTATTTTACTCTGCCGAAAACCACACGGCTGCGTATATGAGGGACAAAACAATTGATATACGATATACGTAATTAGGTTTTCATTAGTTTATTGTAAAAACAAACACATAAATTAAAAGAAAACTATAAATTAAAAAAAACTATGAAAATATTCATAGCATGAAAAATGAGGTAATGTACTTTTTACCCCGTAGCGACTCTATGTTCTAAAAAGAGGCGTACCGATAAATAGTGATTTTCTTTATGTTAAAATAATTTTTTTAACCATTTTGATACATCACCATCACTATTTCAGCCGAAAAAAATCCACTACTGGACAAAGCGCTCTCCCAAGGATTCTTCGTTCCATTGGAGGATATCGCCCTACTACTATACACTTGGCAGGCGGGTTGGCGAGCGCAGTTTCTTTGGCTTCTTGTGCTTCCGACGCTGCTGCCTATCGGAAACATTTATTGGGAAAGAATAGTAATTCGTTGGGTCTGGGAAGGGAATGAAGATATTGAGATACTACTGATTCGGATGAATAGGGGAAATGCAAATAGAAGCACGGGAGGCCGGGCGAGCGTACCTGATGCTTGCAACCACTGGTAAAGTTAATTAAATAATTACACATATATTGTACTTATATATGTGTAATTATTTAATTAACTTTTTCTCAGATAAGTACAGTCCCGGGACATTCAAAAGTAGAAAAAATTTCTTGGGTAGGCATGTAACATCCTCGTCTTCATCGTCACTTACCATCAGTTGAGATGGGAGACAAGACTTCAACACTAAGTAAAAAAAAACACATCAATTGGTCGGTCGTCCAGCCAACCTGCAGGCCTCCTTAACTTTTGACAATTACGGTGTATAATGTTTTGATGGTCACTTCAACATCCATTACGATTTATGTATCTTAAATAAAAATAGTCAATCATGCAAAAGCCGCAATGTGATTTGAATTTGCATAATACCGCTTGGTGAGGTATGTATGTGAGTTTTTAATTCAGTTTGCAGTGTAAGGTGTGGTTAGAATCAGTACTTGACTCATTTTTTTTTGCGGCCGGTAGGCGTTTATCTTGTTTAAATACTTCACCTAATCTTGACATCAGGATCTAAAATAGCGACGATATTAAAGCAATGCTTCTATGAATCATCGCTAGCAACCACCAATACACGTTTCCGTGAAAACATAGTAACGGCCGTGACACACACAATTATCTGATTTATCCGACAATCAAAGTGCATTGTGTCATTAGTGCCACAAAATATGGAAAGTTCAGAATTAATTGTGCACTTCACAAACGCTATACGTTCATTTACCCAAAGCCACCTGAAGGCATCTTACTTGAAATTAAAATCTAGAAAAGGTATATAGAAGCAACGTTTCTATCTTCTATGAATCATCGAAGATACAATCAAAACGCGTTTCCCCGGAAATAACGTCCGCCGTGACACACGCACACAATTATCTGAATTATCAGACTATTTAAGTCCATTGTGTCAAATGCCCTAAAATAAAAAAAGTAAGTGTGTTCTAAGGGCTCAAAACATTTAACAAGCAAAAAAATCCCGATGGTTATGTTAATCCCACAGTTAAGACGAATTCGATCGATGACACTTCGTATTGAATGTAGCCGAAGATATTTGTCAGATAGGGTAAGGTTAAGGGCAAATTCAGTACACCAAAATGAACAACTTTCACTATAGGAAGTAAGTATTTAGGAATTACGAAAAATATCGGTTGTTTAAATGACCAACTATGAGTTACCCTGTACTTCATAGGTTAGCAGGATATTGGGCTTCCCCCGAGGTTGTCTCTATGTGCTATGACTTGTGGCCCTTCAAAATGCCTGTTTACAGGTATCTTAAGAGTCGGCAACGCATCAGCACCTCCTCTGGTGTTGCAGATGTCTATGGGCGACGGTGACCACTTTCAATCAGGCTCGTCTGCATGTTTGCCGTCAAATATACATGACATAAAAAAAAGGTCCATGTGTAGGTGATTCTTCTGAACCCTCGCTATTTTGCCACTACTGCATTAGAATTATAATTACTATCAGTGTTATGTCACACGGTCACACGTTCCGATTCGCAGCGCTCTTGAACTCTCCAAGTTTGATAACCAGTTTTTCTGACATTACTCGTAAACTAGTTACAATGTTAACAGCTACAAACATACATAGAAAAGGAAATAGGAAACTAATAAAGGACTAGGGCTTCTAAAATCTTGTCAGTCTTAATACCAATTTCAGAAGAAAGTTTTTAACAAAGATAAATAACTCTCAAATTAGACTACAATTCACGGATCATGATTTGAGCATTGCAATATCAGATGTTCCGTTGACTGAGCATCATGTTCATGACCGCCTTGACCCAGTGGTGTTTGTTAGCAAGACTTGTCTAACTGTGTCTAGTCCAGTTTAACTGTTTAGCTAGTTTCTTAAGTTAAGTCCCTCTCATTTAGTGAGTCCATGCTGATATGAGTAAAAATATAGGAAATCTATTTCATCAGTCATATTATAACATACTTAAGTTATTAATTATTCTACTTGACTTCCATGACGTTCCATGCTGGTCTAGGAGAAAAGAAAAAAACATAGCATTATCAGTTTTCCTCCCGCGCAGACCGTACAAGCCGGTCGAGGGGGAAATCTGAAGAAACATGTCAATAGGCGATGCGGCTAGCAACCCATTACTATTTTGATTCTGTTTACCAACTTTACTGCCCACCATAGCGCTAAACGTGGCCTAGTTCTTATTATCCTTAGGCTCTGTCTACCCAGTAAGGGGCGATTAAGAAATGATAATATGTATGTAATTCTTTAGCAGTATTATTCTATACTGTTTAGATACATTTCTGTGATGTTTTCTTGGTCATGGCTGGCTGCCACATATAACTTCATCTTCTGAAGGCTTCGTAAGAAATGAGAAAACAAGACTTTATTGACTGTGTGTGATAAAGGTGTAACTGCTGTATGAAGTCTCATCACAGTATCGAATACATAAAGTACGAGACTAAGTTTGGACAAATTCTTTCTGAATCTGTGACAGAAATTAGACTAAACGGCTGACATTATCCCTAGTACTTGCGATCTTACTAATAAAGTATTTTAAAACAATCATAAAACAGTGCTTTATCATTAATTTTATAAAGCAATCATTGAAACAAACAACTTTCTGAACACAAAAACCATGTTCATTTCACTCATCTCTGACACCAAAGACCTGGGGAGCCTCTTCCTCGTTATAGGTTAATAGGCATTATAAATAGATACTAGATTTATTATGTATCTAAATCTAGTATCTATTTATATTGCCTATAAACCTAATAGAGATGGCCTGCGGGTCAAATGACACAGTTGTTATTTATATGGTATGATTCAATCTGCTTTTATTATACATATAACTTGCTTTCGCTCGCGGCTCTGCCCGCGTCAATGTCGATCCCTCAGGAACAGTTCTTTTTCCCGGGATAAAATGTACCCTATGTCCTTCTCTGTGCCTCAGATAACGTGTATGCAAAATTTCATGATGATCGGTTCAGTAGTTACAACGTGAAAGCGTAACAAACAAACAACAAATAAACAAACAAACTCACTTTCGCATTTATAATATTAGTTAGGATTAGAATATTATGTATTGAATTATTCAATTGTTTAATCAATTTCTCATGCATGACACATTTTGGCACCAGAGGGACGCCCTATACGTGCGATACGATTGGAGATATCTCGTATCGTGTCTAACGTATAGCGGCGTCCCTCCTCTCGGATCTGATATTCAGGATGGTAAAATACCCCGGTAAAATGTGAGTTCCCAAAAGGAATAACCAATACCAATTGAAATAATTATATTATATCTCAATAAACCTTGTACAGTATAGCATTGTCTCTGACCATACACGTAAACAATGAACAGTCATAACATAGAACTTGTTGTGAGTAGTAATCACCTTCTAATTAGGTACAAAACTACAAGGCAAGATTTGTACCCAACTTATTGTTTCAACATTTTAGAACTCCTGTTCATTTAGTAATATGGTATGTTTTTTAAATTCATTTAGTAAACAATTAAGTCTATCACCTGATGAGTCCAAGTAGTAGGTAATCCTGGCATGTGAGATTTTAAAATAAAACCTTAAGCAATTATGGTATAAAAAAGTAGTGAAAGTCAACTGCCATGCATTAGCTTAAAATTATTAATGTCGTCTGGGTTATACCACCATTGATATTTTTTTCTAACTTCCACTCAGGCTTGACAAGATTTCTCACTAAGAACAAATAACATACACCATACCATAGTAGTGTTACAAATGAAGGCAAGCTTATCACATGCTTGGGGTTTGAATGCATGCATATTTATACCCTAAGTACTTTATAAAAATTTTGAGAATATTTGAATAAAGTTTTTTGAGAAGTTTTTAAGAGTTGGAAATTCCTGGAGGAAGCTTATATCGGAAAAGACAATCTAGGGAAAGAGTTAATATTTAAAAGACAAAACTGTATTTATTGTAAACCTAGAATTATCCTATAAATAAATATTAAGTATTATAATTTATAACCCATAGATGCTATGCTTAAAAATCTTTATGCAAATGAATTAAATATAATAGGTACAAATCTTTCATAAAAAAGACTGATTTCAATCAAACTACTGAAACAATTTTTATGAAATTTAAATGGGGCCAATTGGAAAGCATTCCTTTTTAAATAAAAAAAGATTTCTCAAATCAGAGATTCTAAATGATAGTTGTGCGTTGAGGGGTGAAAAACATTAAAAAATAATGGGATAAATCTGCCATTGTATGTTTACTTTTCGATTATGCTATGTTTTATGTTCTGTGATTTTTCTCGTACATTAAAGATATTACAAACAAACAAACAAAATATAACCAAATTGAGAGCCTCCTTTTTTGAAGTTGGGTAACAATAATGCATGCATGCCAACCCCAAGCCCTTATCATTAAAAGCAATACTTATTACAGCCAACCTTCAATAGGGGTGATGGTAGCCTTACAACTAATTGTTAAATAATAGTAAACTTATGGTCAACTAATGTGTTGAAAAGTAAACATGGTGTCACTGTTTAGTTTACATACTTAAGTAGGTAGATTATGGAAATTTCTTGTAGAAAAATTCAGCTACGTACTACTACTATACTACTATCCTTTTAAATACTACATTATGCAGCGTAAGGGAGGTGGGTTTTTTAGGCTTGGCGTATTTTTTATTACATGGGGGCTTTACTGTGATGACGTCAGCATCATTTCGCGAAATACACAAACATTTATTTTTAAGAAAATGATACCAATGTTTACATAAGTTACCAATGTTTGTGGGAGGTGGGAAGAGCTTATCTTACTTTTGCTGGCAAGGTCAGGGTTAAAAATAACTGATACTCTGCTCAATTGATCGACCTCTATGAATGGGTTGAAAATGTATTTAAGTTATTAAATAATCATGACATAAGATATTATTACTTCAATATAAATCCTTGGGGGAGGCTTTTGTCCGGCAGTGGTCTTTATGTAGCTGATATGATGATGATTCAAATTTGCAAATTTTAACAATCATCTGAGGGGATTCTTAACGAAAGCCATTAAGAATCCACTGCAACATTTTCTCACCAACCGTGTGGTCACACGAGGGTGAGATCGGCACATGGGTTAATCCAGCTAATAACCTATCATTGTACAAAATTTCGTCAAAATCCGTTTGGCCATTGAGAGGTGAAAGAGTAACAACGTCCATACATATTCACAAACTTTCATGTTTATAATTTTAAATAGGGATTCTATTGTTATTAATTATTATATTGTTTGCTTAAGCATGTCATGAACGCTGTTCTTAAATTTATTAAACAGAAGTTCCTTGACACAGTTAGGTATCCTAGCATAGATTTTTACATACATGTAATAATAATTTTGCGTATGTACTTTTCAATTCTAAGATTATTTTTAAATTCATCGTAGTGATCTTATATAGCCAGTGAATTAATTTATTTTGCCTTTTACACATCGATAAAAAACATAAAACAAATTTCCTCAGGCAGGAGTACTGACACCTGTGATATGTGTATACTGTTGTATAATGTCCACTTTCCACTATTCACTACAACATAATCTGAACATCAGCAAAATGACAGCTCAAGCTTAAATAAATGCCATTTCTAAAGCACCTTTTGATTATTATCACATATCTACATAGCGAAACAGTCGTGAAGGACGTTGATAGTGATAACAGGTCGATAGTACAAGTCTAATTTAATCTTATGTCACTGACCTGAGGTAAGTTGGCCGCGATCTGGCGATGCAGCGAGTCCCGCTCCTTCTCCACCTCCTTGAGCCGCAGCTCCGAGTCCCCGAGACGCTCCTGCGTCTCCCGCAGGCTTTCCACCAGCTTGTCTCGCTCGTCCAACATCGAAACCATGAGCTGCTCGAAGTTCGCATCTTCGCCGGATAACTGCGAACTCCGCTGGCTGATACTGTCCTCCGATATCGTGGGCATCACGTCGCACATCATATTCCACATTTTAATTTACCATCAAAACAGAATACTTATCGTACACGACACTCCGAACACAATTTTCAATCACCGTTTTATTACAGATGTTCCGGCACAAACGTTACCTAAATCTAGCGTAAAAAACGCGAGCACGATGTTTTACATTGTCAGAACATTCGAATAAGACCTTAGTTATAAATTCGGGAGGCATTCTAGTTCGATATTTAGAAAGACACACCTAAAACTTGTACTCCTACGATTCCATACTATCACGGCTCAAGCGGCATGTCTGCCATCTTGAAATGGAACGTCAATTATGTCAAAGATTACAAATATGTCATTTGAAGATACGAACGTTCTAACATCCTCAAAATTTCAGATTTTCAATCGCATGCATGTCTATTTAATATGTGAATGTTGATGTAAAACGGAATGTTTTCTTTGTATAGTACAGCCTTCTGAAAGTACAGCCGGCCTATTTGCTTATGTACTTGATGTACAGTACAACGTTATGTATGATAGTCACTTCAAAATACATTACGTTATGTTAAATAAAAAAAGGTCAATCATACGAAAACCGCAAAGTATTTTGAAGTAATGTGACTATCAAAACGTTCTACAAGTTAGCAAATAGGCCGGCACCTGCACATGACAATGACTGGCAGCATCATGGATAGATTACAGAATACCCAGTCAGTTACTTAACCGCACGGCATACTATACCATACCTACCTCTCCTCCTAATCTGAACGTTTTCCCAATTGCATCTTCAGTTGTGGTGTGTCGGCCCGGGTTTCGAAAACATATCTGGCATAAATGCTGCAATATGACTCGGTATATTTTATGGCAGTTGTATACCTGACGGCAACCCTTCTTGGGTAAGTTAAGAACCACAGACAAATAAATCTGCAAAAATAAAGTACAAGGTACAAGTTTTGGCCCGCTTGGGGAATCGTATCCTGCCAGCCTATTTGCTAACTCAGTGTACAACATTTTCATAGTCACTTCAAAATACATTACGTTTTTATATATCTTAAATAAAAAAAGTCACTCATCAAAACGTTGTACACTGAGTTAGCAAATAGGCCTGCAGGTCTCTCGTTTAGCAGTCTGAGTACTTTTTTGAAAGTGTGACTAGTCTTCGAGTGATATTTGTATTGAAAAATCGCTCGTTTACGAACGGCGTCATTTCAAAAATAGCACTCCAGCTACGATACGAGTACGATTTACCTACATAAAAGATGGTGTAACGTTCCGTTACGTACGACTTTTATGTCGTACCAGTGGCCAGTGGATATAGAAATATAAAATAGAAACAATCGTTGATTTGCATCCAAGTGTCCTGCCTGCCAATATACGAAATAAATTTAATGATTTTGTTGCCTTTAAATACTGAGGTAAAATAAACTTCTTACAAAAAGTTCTTGTGGAGAATATGAATAATAAAAAAATTACCAATAATGTTTTTGCTTTCTAAATAAAACTTGCATCTTTTCTAATTTGATTTTGGGTTGTATTTTGTTCATTATCTTTTGAGTTTTCTACATAAATATTTTTTCGTTAAATATCATTTATCGTACGTATATCGTATTGGCAGCAACTGGGGGCCTTACCTACCGATCTCGGGGCCCTGGGCACTTGCCCAGACTGTCCAGTGAGAAAGAAAGGCCTGCCCCTTCTTTCAATTTATGTAAACACAACACACTGCCGTCAAACTTAGACCATATATTTCTAAAACTGCCGCATAATTATGCGGCAGTTTTAGAAACATATGCTGACGCTTTTAATTTTCAAGTATATTTTGCCCGAATGAGAATTAATAGCATAAGCCAGCATTAGGCATTTAAATCCAACTCTGTCTGCTTGATAAACCTTCTACGTTTACGAAATCTATGATGTGGTTTTCACACAGCTTCAATAGAGGTCGTTGTTCTAGACATCATGAATGAATTTTACGAAGTTAGTTTTGTTTATGTTTTATTTTTACATTTTAAGTTACTCTTCATTTCAAATTATTGTACGTAAATTTTATTTTAAATAAATCTACGTTTTTATGTTAGATCATACCGAGTTGTTTTTTTTACTAAGCTTATATTGATTTTTTATTTGATGTTATAAATAAAAAGAAAAGAGAAAAATTTCTTTGCTCAATTTCTGTGACTCAATTAAAAGTAAAGATCCTTAATGTCAATGTCAATTTTTACGAAAAAGGGTGCCTAATTTTCCCGGTTACTTGTTTGGTTTGGTTGCGACTTGCGACTTTTTAGTTTTTGTTATTTTCTCAATTTTTCTTATTCCAAATAGATTGCAATCCATTATTTAATGCGATTAGATTAATAATAAGAAACACTTTCATGACCCAACATATCTTAACCTCAAGTTGTTTTTGAAAAAAGGCAGTGATTTTAACTTTCTGCTGTGCTAAGTGTATTAGCTATGCCGATGAAGAAGAGCAAACGGGAACGAAAAAGCGAACGGAAACGCGAACAATTGCTCATTCAAAAAGGTAAATAAGGGTTCAGTTTGCTTAAAATTACATTAATTTACAAAGTGTTTTGTAATAACATTTGTAATAATAAATTTTGCGTAGCTCCACTAAGATTCCAAATCTATATGCGCGTATTCCCACCGGTAATCTTATTCTTCTTCTTCTTCTTCCACTCCTCATCCCACTTTATGTGGGGTCGGGACAGCATGGAAGTCTTTTATACTTTCCATGCTGTGAAAAGTTTCAGCTTAAGTCAACCCTCCTTGAAAATGCTTTCGTTGCACGGGATGTATGTGCTTGTCCCTTTAGTCGCCTCTTACGATATCCATTGGACAAAATGGAGTGGATCTTTATTCTAGGCCGGAGACCACCTGTTATCTTATTATGACACTTAAAAAATGAATGCTATTGGAGACCTCTGTTGCTTAGTATTACTGCAAGTGCTTTTGAATCCCATGGTCTTGTGTTTGATCTTTGGCTAGATGCATTTTTTATTGGCTGCTGCTCTTGCATCTTTCGCACAGCTTAGTGATAACACGGCGAAAAAGAAAATTAAAAATTTCATTTCAATTCTCATTTCAAGCACTGCACTGTTTAGAGCCCCTTATTACTCAAGATATATAACACTCTTATCAGATCAATCTGGACCTTGGATCTTTATCTGTATGTTCACCTGGTCCCCCACATCACAAGTTTGCAACTTAGTGTTGGGCTAACGCTCAAACTGTGTAATTATTTATAAAATTTATATATAAATGATAGCAAAATTGCCATTGTCTGTATTTCTCATAACCTCACAATTTTTTTACAGATGTGACTATAAACGAAAGTGCAAATGCTCCAAAACCAGTAATCAAGCTGAAGAAGTTTACAGGAGTTGATCCAGAAACGGTTGTCTCTGAGATATCATGGGACCAGATTGAAACAGACAGCAATGACTTTGACATCGTAGAGCAGCTGAACCCAGACGGTACCAAAAACTTTATTTACAAAAAGAAAAAGAACCGTTCTAAGTCGGAAACAAGCATTGATGACCGGCTAGGTATTGTTTATCCTGAAATAGTATGGTATCATTTATCTAGGTACATAAAACCTGAAAATGTAGGCAATTTCGCTAGGATCAACAGATCTACATATGCTATTACTAAAACTGAGACATTCTGGAGACGGTTATACCAACAGTATTGTGATAGTCATCCAAGGTTGCCGGAAAAGTTAAGAATGGAACATAGTTATACGGTTTATGGTTTACGTCAGAGGGTGATCAGAGCATTGTATCATACATATAGTATTTTTTATAAGAGAGTTATGCATCAAGCGACACAGGACAGCAAGCCACATGACCTGGTGAAACGGAGATGTGTTAATGTGTGGTTCTGTGAGGGCTCTGCATACTGGTATGTGTATTTTAAATTCAAGAAATCAAACCTCATCAAAGCTCCTGTGAGGGGTGAAGTGGACTTTTTGGAAGAACTGGGAAAAGTTGATGCCAACCCAGAAGACGATTGTCAAGTGTTACAGGTGAGCAACATTTTTTTATTTAATAATTCATCATCATCATTAGCGGCCTGCGGTAGTCCACTGTTGGACGTAGGCCACTCCCAAGGTGCACCATTTTGCTCGTTCCCCAGCTATGCTCATCCAATTGCTGCCAGCCACCCTACGCAGATCGTCGCTCCATCCCTTTGTAGGGTAGATAGAGCCTAAGGCCACAAGCATAATGGCCATGCTTTTTGCGTGTTAGTGGTGAAAAACAAAACCAAATAGTTATGGGTTGCTAGCCTCATGGCCTATCAATCTGATTCCTTATTTATCCGGCATTCCCTCAACCAGCTTTTAAGCAAGAAACGGCGTAGGCGCGCCAAAGGCGGCGCAGAGTCAAAACATTCAACAAGTCAACAGTCTGTCGTCTCTTTGCGTCGCGCGCCGCATGATGGCGCCGGGCGTACTACAAAAATCGACTTTATGCTACATACTATTAAGGTTAATATTCTGTTGTTTTGACTCTGCGCCACTTGTGGCGCGCCTCCGCCGCACTGCATCTGTTAGTTTCTTGCTTTAGATCTGTGTGGGAAACAGCTGGTACATTCTATGTTTTTTCTTACTCTCTCACCATAATGAAATGAAAAGAACCATAATAAATAGGTAAAAAAAAAAACAGTTTTATTACATTTTAAACACCGTGGTCCAGTGGTTAAGGCGTTTGCCTGTTGACCCGGGGGTCGCGGGTTCGATTCCCACCGGAAGCATACTTTGTTTAGTTGTTTCCAGTTTGGTTAGGACATTGCAGGCTTGAATCACCTGATTGTCTGATAGTAAAGATGATTCCATGCTTCGGAAGGCACGTTAAGCCGGTGGTCCCGGCTGCCATCTGGTAGTCGTTGAAGGAACCACGTCAGAGGCCGAGAAGCGGTTCCGTAAAACTCTGACACCAGGGTGTGCAAGGTTGATTGACCGTGACACCTACTCGAAAAGATGATGATGATTACATTTTCATAAGTATTTTATCTCCATAATTGACTGTTATATTTGTTGTTGAAATCTCATATAGTATATTACATATATGTATTTGCAACTAAACATGCCAATATCTCGAATGTAAGGTAAATTTCCATTGGCTTTTAATCTTATTTTCTAAATAATTGTTTGATAACTTCAATATCTTCAATTTCCAGGTGACTTGCCAAAGTTTCTACGATGTGCCTCCACTGATGGGAATGACCCTATCATCCGTCAGTGTTGTGCTCTCCCAAGGCTTTCAGCATCACAGGGTACACCTTGGATTCAATTCTGGCCATCACAATGTCTCCAAAAATATCCTACCGGAATGTACGGTAGTTTTAGATACAGTTATTAATATTTCAGTGTATGATTGGTGGCACCCAAAGTACCCACACTTTGATAATGTGTTACCGTCGAATGTGAGGGACGATGAGTCGGTGCCAGTTTTGAAGAAGGATTTCTTTAATATTAAAGATGGTGAATACTTCTGAAAAGTTGTATTCGTAATTGTTAGCATTACTTTTCTTGAAAGTATTCTCAAGACGAAATTATATTGTATCTAAAAATATGTATATATTATGAAAAATATATATAAAATTAATAATGTCTATGTATAGACAAAATTATTAGAGACTGACTGAAACAGCCAAAAACGAAACCGCATTTGGTTTGGGTATCAGTTTCAACCAAATCATAAAATATTCAAATGTATTAATATACGTGTTTTCCCCCCGAAGGGATGAAAACACTTATTTGGGTTTCAGCCAGGAGGCTTGACCCACTGTGAGATATACCTTCAGAACATCGGCGCCATCTAGCGTAGAAGCTCTAAAAGAGCATAGCAACTGTCAAGTATCGTTCACTCGTTCGTTCAAAACGGGTGGAAGGGGTCAGCGTCGGTTGGACGCGCCAGCGTCCGCCATCTTTATTCAGTACCAAATAGAATCGAGGCGAGGCGAAAGCCGGCAAGGAAATTATTGGTGGGTCAAGCCTCCTGGCTGAAACCCAAATAAGTGTTTTCATCCCTTCGGGGGGAAAACACGTATATTTGGGTGTTCGAGCCGTTCGGCTTGACCCACTGTGAGATGTTTATTATCTGCCGGCGCTGACACCGCGTACTGTGATGAAAAAAGTGATACGAAGAGAATCAAAGAGGCAGTGGATGGTGTATTTAGTTTAATCATAACAAAAAACCAAAATGAAGATCATAAGTAATCTAATTATTTGCTGACAACCTCTTCAGTCTCTTTATAATTAAACAGTACTAAAAAAAATCAGACATAGTGAGATCAGGATTAGCATTATTGCTTTTTATTTCTTTATAATAATGTCTTAGAAATGTCGTGGCACCACGCCAATTACCCTTACGTAGTACCATCTCTAAATCAAGATCTTTCTTAGACCAGTTATTAGAAGCCACGGCTGATCTAAAGCTGCCAGGTGATCCGTTTATATTGGCCTCCTTAAACTCATTCCTTATCCAGCCAGCGATTACTGACCTGGTTGCTGATTTAACCTTCCCTCTTGTGGTAATGAATAGATTAGTTAAGTCGGCGGCTGCTCCGCGTCGCCGTTCGGTGAGTCTGATCAGGAGCGGGATCCAGTGGCACAGATCCAATTTGGGATTTTCGCATTTTGAAAGGTTCCATCCCGACTGGCGATAATTTGCTGAGTCAGTTTTTGAGCCGAAAGCCGGCCAAAAAATAATTCTATTTCGTGTTATTTCGCAGCATTCATTATTTATATGAAGTAATGTGAGATCGTGAATGCGTCGACTGGAAGCTAATAGTAGTAAAGTTGCCACGTGTTGGGATACTTGAAATAAATTCGATTCATCTATAGATCGATGGTTTATCCAGTCCAAGAGATGTTGAATGTTCCATGTCGTCGGGTTATGTTTAGGAGGGTCCTTTAACAGAACCGCTTTCAGGACCTTTTTGATGAGAGGATGGTTGCTAAGCGAATTACTTGACGATAGCTTAGTAAAGGTTGCGATTGTAGATTTATGCACCAAGATGGTCCGGGCTGCCAGTTTCCTAGTGCTGCTGAGGTGAATTAAATATCTTGCTACGTCATTGGGGCTGGGTGCTGATATGGATATTTCGTTTTCAGTCGCCCACTTCTGCCAGGTATCCCACGCTTGTTTATAGGTTTTCATTGTCGATGATCTCCAAGCTGATTCCAGGAACCTTCGTTCATTCTGATTCCAAGTGGCTATTTCATTGGACCAGCCTGTATTTTCCAGACCTCCAAAACTAATTTCTTTATTTCCCGAGGAGGGCGGTTTGTCCTTATATCGAGAAGGTGTCTGTCGAGGTTCTGGATGCGATATGGTGGACATATGGCTCTTTTCTTGACCTGTGGTCTCCAGAATGCTCTCTCCCATTTTGGTGCTACCCGCAGGTAGTGTCCGTGGGAAATATTCAAGTGTTGGAGAATGCGTGGAATTAGGGCTGGTGGTGGGAATATCCACCCTAAGCTGTAATCCCATGGTCTGCTGAAGGCATCCGTGAACTCCTTCCCTTGATCTCTGGCATCCTCGCTCACATATCTCGGAACAACATGTGAAGCATTTGTTGCGAATAAATCTATCGTGGGTGTTCCCATCTTCATGAAGATTATACTTTGCATTGTTTTGTCCAGGTGCCATTCTTGGTGACTTTTCATTCTGGACAGGCTGTCCGCAATGTCGTTGTATCTTCCTGGCAAGTATTTTGGGATCACCACGATATTGTATTTGTGGGCGAGGTTTAATATTTGGGCCGCGATCTTGTGGAGAATTTTCGATCTGGTGCTTCCTTGCTTTTTTATATGTGCCACCGAGGTACGATTGTCCATTTGGAGAATCACAGTTTTCCCTTTTAGCTCCTGGCATTCTTTCTGCAACACTTCGTAAAATGTCCATAACTCTTTCCGATTGCAATGCCAGTGATTTTGTGCGACACTCCAGCGTCCGAAGAGCTTTTTGTCGTTTACTATCGCACCCCAGCCGACATCCGAAGCATCGGTAGTTACAAAGGCTGTGGGTGGAGCGACTTGAAGTGTTGAGCACGAGGTCAAGTTTTGTACCCACCAGAGAAGCTCTTCTTTTACTTGAGCTGGGAGTCGGTGAGATTTGTGTTTGTCGTCGTCCGGTAGTGTTCTTGACGCCATTTGTATGGGCCTGCAATGAAGGAGTCCCAATGGGACAGCGTTAGCTGCGAAATTGAGTTTGCCTAGGAGATGTTTTGCATCGTTCCAACTCCACCTACTTTTTCGCAATATGACCGTCAGTGTGTCAGTTATATTTTGTACTTTAGACATGGGGAGTGCTATTACATTTCTTTGAGTGTCCCACTGGAGACCTAAATATTCAATTTGTTTTTCAGGCTTTAGGTGGCATTTCTCAAAATTAATATCCCAGCCTAAGTTGATTAAAAGTGAAACTGCAAACTGAGCCTCTTCTGACAGTGTTTCCGAATTTTGATTTAAAATGAGCAAGTCATCTAGGTATACAATAACTCTTAAGCCTTTTTCTCGTAGGAGAGATGCTACCCAGTTTGTTACTTTACTAAAAATTGACGGGGCACTCGAGAGTCCAAAGGGCAAGCATTGCATATTGTAAATTTGACCGTCATAAACAAACGATAGGTACCGTTTGTGGGCGCTTGCCATTGGGATATGGTAATATGCGTTTGAAATGTCAATTTTTACTAAGTAATCGTCTTTTTGTATTATTTGAGCAATCTTTCTTAGACTAATGAGACGAAATTTTGGTGGTTTAATAAATAAGTTAAGTCCTTTTAAGTTAAAAATTAATCTATGGGAACCATTTGCCTTTTCTCTTAGGAATATAGGAGATAAGTAACCGCGGTTATTAGTATTGATTGTAATTGCACCAATTTCAATCAATTTATTAATCTGTTTTGTCATAGCATCTGAAACTTTGGGTTCAAAGTGTTGAGTATTCTGATGACAAAATGTGATTAACGGCGGTTTTCGTATAAAAGGTATACGGTATCCTGTGATAACCTTAAGGATAGTATTAGGTGTTCCAAGGGATTCCCAAAGATGAACTTTTGACTTAAGCTGGCCAGCCGTGAAATGGGGAAATACCTCAGTCTTTTTTCTCTGTTGGTTGGGAAGGCTTGGTTTTATTTGTGGAGTTTTCATGCTTCCATGAGGGACGAAAATTCCGGTTTGTAACCTTTTTGGATTGCTTGTTTGAATGGACATTTCGAGGTTTATTGCTGAGCCCCTTAACAGGGTTTTTCTTGGCAGGTTTATTGTTAGACAATGTCTTTTTGGGAAAAAATTTGTATGTGCCTCCTTGTTCCTTTACAACCTCTGCCAATTTATCCTCTGAGAATAAGTGTGTGTCAGAGGGTGGAATTTCATGCAGGAGGTCATTTAGAACTTTGTTCGGGCATTTGTAAGTTTCCCTTCGAGTTTGAATTATCTCTGCTCTTCTGCCACAACCATATTGCAATAAGTTGTCGGAAATTTTCTTAAACTCACAACCTTCATCTAAGAAATTTCTTTGTACAGCTTGTCTACATTCCTGGTCTAATTTTTTGCAAGCGTCCTCGAAAGCTGCTCTTTGTAAAAGAAGGCCATACGTGATGGCACCTAAAATTGCATCTGTTTTCTCAAGGTGACTGAGTGAGCTCCATGAAGGGGTGTGTGTGGCAAGTAATGAGTTCACTTTTAGTGCGCTGAACACCGGTGTAGTGTGAAAGTACTTCTGGACCTCCGCATACCGCACGTTTTTCCAGTTTGCATCACCAAGACGCTGGCACTTATGACCTTGTTCTACTAAGCGCGGAATCGCTTTTGCTTGTTTCGGTTCTGCCTCTGTTGTGCAGGGCGAGAAGTTGCAATCATCCGATTGGTTATTAATTTCCTCAGTGGGTTCGACTGTTGAACCACTTCTGTTTACGTCAGTGCATCCAGGGTGCTCATAGTCAGATTGAGAGTCAGCTTCAGAAGGACTCTCTGATTTGTCTTTATTGACTTTCGCTGATAGCTCAGCTACTTGGCTTGCGACATCTGACATAGTTTGAGCACTAACGTTAAGAACGCTCATCATCTTCTCGTAAAATGTCATTTGCAAGTCATTATTTAACATGCTATCTTGTCGAGGGGTAGCAGATGAGCCATGATGTGGATTCATAGCCGCATAAGGATCTGATCTGCTTATTGACGGGGGAGTTAAGACTCGTCTGGGTCGAGGCGGGGATCGCTCTCGTGATTTTTTGCTCGTCGAGGATGTTGAAGGTTGGGGAGACAGGCTTCTTTTCCTTGACGTCAGTTTTGGCTTTAAAATTTTCACAGCGCACATGAAAGGCTCGTACGACGGTGCGTGGATTTTCTCCATAATAGAGTGAGGAGCGTATATTAACGCCCGCCCCAAGGGCCATTCTAGTAGCTTCCTTTTTAACAGCCTATATTTCTTCTCCGACAGTGTGGGGTCGTTCGGTGAATAGGCATGAGCCAAATCGGCAGTTGGAATAGCGAACCGTAATTTTTTCTCTATTTCGGATGAAATTCGCTCGCCAAATAAATCTTCGTACGAGTGGTTTTCGACTTCCCATAATCCCCAATCTTGTGGGTAATTTTGATTTAATATGTCGACAATTCGGGAGAAAAACCCTCTGTCTTCGTCAGATACTGGTTTCTCGCATAACTCACGCATGGTTGGCATGTCTGCAACAAGGAAGAAAGAGTCATTGGTGACTTATATTGGTCAAACTTCCGATGAAACTTCGAGATTCAAGTCGAAACGACAAGACGTTTCGGTTTGTTTGATGCGACCATGTAGACGCTTCGCTGAAGCGACCGGTCATGCGTCGACGTTTCGTTTGAAACGACCAACAACAATAAAGTAACGAATAGATTTTCGTTTTTTGTGATTGCATTTTGGCAATCGAAGCATGGCGCGCATCTTACATGGATCAAGATCCAAAAGACACTTATCGTTCATTGCGAGACGATATAAGCTGACGGAGCCATTGCCCCAATAAAAAAATATGATAAGCAAAGCTTAACATATTTGCACCATGCTTCGTGGATATTCTCCCTAACAAACTAGGGATATCCACACAGTAAATTACCTATAAAGAAAGAAAAATGTACTTACTGATTTTGAGTTTGTCCGTAGACAACCGATGACGCCGAGATTCAAAAGCGTACTGAATAAAGATGGCGGACGCTGGCGCGTCCAACCGACGCTGACCCCTTCCACCCGTTTTGAACGAACGAGTGAACGATACTTGACAGTTGCTATGCTCTTTTAGAGCTTCTACGCTAGATGGCGCCGATGTTCTGAAGGTATATCTCACAGTGGGTCAAGCCGAACGGCTCGAACACCCAAATAATAACAATTACGAATATTGTTATCTACTAAAATCCGCAATATTTAACGCATTTATAGAAATAATTATGTTAATAAAAAAAACAACTACGTTAAAATTTTCATAGAAAGTATAACTAGTAGACTGGGCTCACCAATGACGTACGGCGCATCGCTCGGCGAGGCTGAAGGTTTTCCCTGTTATAAAATTGTCACCGAAACTATTCTACTGCCAATACTTGCCGAAACCAAAACCAACCTGCACTGCGGTCGGTCTCAATTATCATTTATGACCAGTGATCGGAATAGGTAGTGCAATTTAGAGTGAATGACCTTAAATGTTATATTAATATGGATATGCTCTGTGATGATCCAATGTTTTTCTTCTGACAAAAATAAGTTTTTATTTCATTACTGTTAAGAAAAAAGATGTGTACAAGATTAAAACATTTTATCATAAATTTCTACCAAGTTGGATTTAAAGGATTTTAATATTAAGTAAACGTCACGAAAGCCTGCAAAATTTTTTGAACCTAGAGTGCTTTTGTCAGAGTATGCAATTTTATTTTTTAGATATTAAGGGTGGTTAGTGTAAAGTTATTGTGGGGTTGCAACCCTTGTCTTACGGCCGCCATCTTGAAATTTAGAAATGTTTATAATGAAAATTGGTCCTTAAAACACCATCTATGAAATGGTCTGATATATTTTTTTTTGTAAAAAGATTAGAAATAAGTTTGGCAGGTAAACCGTAAAAACCATTTGAATCCCTTTTTCCAAGATAGCGGCCAGGGGACAAGGGTTGCAACTCCACAAACTTGGATTTAACTTCACACTACGTTAGGGTAAAGATAAGAAACGCAACCCCAAATGTAACTTTTCAATGGACTAATAGATAACTACGATTGTTTCTTTGAAACAAACATACTGGTCGTGGTTTTGAGTATTGTGGGCGAGTTTTATTTATTTCCGTATCTTAGAGATATGATATTTAAGATTATGCCCGTTTATATGTATAAGAATTGTAAAAATTATATGGAAATGTTTTTGTTTGTGGATGATTGACGAGACAAATTGTTATTTCGTTTTTATGCTTGTTTGTCAGGCTCTGTTCAGGAAATTCCTTTATATTTTTTACTTATAGTTATGCCCAAGGGCGTCGCCAAGGGGGGCGGCGGGGAAGGGAGATCAGCTGCCGAGTCCGAATAGCTGCGTCCCTCTTAGCCATGCCTATTGTACGTATCTTTGATCCTTTATGTAGTATGTTGATTCCAGCCCTATCCACCTTAATGATATAAGTCAAGCCATAAGTTGTGAACATATTATGTAAGTACGCTCGTAAATGTTGCCGTCAGATATAAAAATTCTTCCTGAATATAGAGCAAGATGCTTTCTACATGGCGTTGATTACATGCACGTCGTTAGCGAGACGTTGCCATTTATTGTTTATCTTTCGTTTATAAATTATTGTCGCCCTAGTGTCTTAAATTTGAAGGCGATCAACATAGACGTACATGAAGGTCAATGACCTTTAATGTCATGCAATATGGTACCTAGTATAGTTGAGTATTTGAACACAAATTAACAGATAAATACCAATCATATCGATTGAAAAAAATCACAGTTGTTATCTATACTTTTATACTAATATTATAAAGAGGAAAGATTTGTTTGTTTGTTTGGCGCGAATAGATACCAGACGGATTTGAAAAACATTTTCACAGTTGGGAAGCTACACTATTTGCGCTGAACATAGGCTATGTTTTACGCGGACGAGGTCGCGGGAAAACAGCTAGTAGTAGATAAAAAGGAGTTTCTATGTCGCAAATTTAGGAGTAAATTTGCGAAACTCCGTTAAGGACCTATTCTGTTGTATTATTGCTACAATCATTACATACCTATTTCTAAGTTTATAGATGTAAGGTCATAAGCATTAAAATTATTTTGGTGTTCTAGTGACAAACTACATGTGATAATATATTGATTATATTTCTTGTTATATGCTATTTTATTGAGATTTGGAGCTGGTTCATAATTTTACTTACAATTTTTATTTTGTTTTACCTCACTACGGTGAAGCCAAAAGGAGGGTTATGATTTTGGCTGCTATTAATGTATGTACATTTGTTTGTTCCTCGTATCTCCTAAATTTACTAACGTATACACATCTATGAAACATCTTCAGATACGTATTGATCGCCAGCTGGTCCTGGTTTTGATGTGTATGAGTTTGTATGAGTGAGTGACATAAACAAAATGGCGCCTTCTATAATAGAGAAAGACACAATTTAAGAAAAGTTTAAATATATTGTGTTTGATATCAAATGAAAGGTATTTTTATGTTAATTACAAAAATATATATTTTACATACGTTATATTACATTTTGAACGTGAAACTTCAACTTTCGCCCAGAAATATTGGTAGTTTGGTTTTAGTTTTTTAACTTAATCATGTATAAGGTGTGTTAAAAACATTTAGCTCACCATTCAAACCTGTTAATTATAACGTATCAAACAGAGCGTCTATGAATATATACGTGTACACGTAATACAGTTATATGTGTAATGTACTAACACCTGTTTTGAGGGTAATTACGATTCCTACAGGCGAGTCGCCAGAAAAAGATGTTTTTAAGCAGCTTAATTTAATTTAATATAAAAAAGTTACATGTATAATACAAGATCGAAGTTGGATCAAGATTAAAAGTAATTGTCCATTGAAATCAATTGAATCACAATCATACAGGTGTTCCTAATTTCGGAGTAACTGGTCGCCGTGAAAAGCTGACGTTGCGCTGCCCGGCGGTCCGTATATGCATCGTCGTTGGGGAAAGTGCAAGCGATAATATAATGGAGTTTAGCTTGGCGTAACAGGGTTTCATTGCGTACTCAAAACAGGTGTAGACGTATAGTTTTACGTGTACACCTGTTTTGAGGATTTAGTAGCTATCTACATCAGCGCCGGGAAGATCTAGTCGTTGACAGAGGAAGGCTACGCGCCGAATGTGTAGGTCAGGCAGCAGCAAAATTCCTTTTTTTTTGTTTTCACTGGTCGCTATCAACCAGTATAGAAAATAATAAAGAATTATCTAAGGAAATACAAGCTAAACAAAGCTCATAAACATCAATGAGACCTCTGCAACCCGTCTGGCCAGCGAGGAGAGTGTAGGCCAAATCCTCTGTCTGCTCTGACCAAGTATGGCTTCGGTAGTACAGGAGGGCCATGCTCCTGCAGTGGAGGCTAAAAGACCTGATGATGATGATTTAAGGTATGGCAAACCGCCGCCGCATAGCTTAGCCAGTGGCCTTGCGGCTATCCTAGCTCTATGTAAATTATCGCTAACAAAACTAACTTGTTTTGTAATAGGTATTATTGATACCTACCTAATTTCTTACGACATATTTTGGTCCAATTTGGGAAAACTTCTCAACGGACGCCAGTTCTTATCACAAATACTGTTTATACTCGAATGTTATGTTTAGTCGATCGCACCAAGATTGACCTCTAAGTATATACGCGACCTGCAGCGTGATGACCGTATTGAGATAATTTTAGACGGCCGGCGGACCTCGACGGATAGACATCGTTTGTGTGGATATACGTGTTGTGAAAATGTTCAAATTATTTGTTGTTTTGGCGATTGCATTTGGGGTGAGTACACAAGCCGGATACTTAAGACGTAGGTACCTACCCAGTTACCTTTCTCCGATACAAAATCGTCGACTTTTTTGTTTTATAGATATGATGTATTTATAGATATATTGAAATAAGTATATGATTAAAAAGTAGATTGCAAACTAAAAATGAGCTAAGAAACAATTAGAAAAGGCTTTTATTTACGTAAGTTATGGTATAGAAGATGCCAGTTTCTACCATACCTATGGCATGCATATAATATAAGGGTTTTTTCAATTTACAATCATAATAAAATAGAGCGTCCCATTTAACTATTCTACTTAGTAGATTTTGTGATTATGGAATTTAGTCCTCGTGTGGTAAACAATCGACTCATCTGTGATATTCCTTGATATGTGAAGGTTAGGTTTGTTATTGTTGTAAGATGATGTCATCCATACTGATATTATTAAATGCGAATGTAACTCTGTCTGTCCGCATTTCACGCTTCAACCATGAACCAATTTGGATGAAATATGGTATGGAAGGTAGTTAAAAGCCCAAGAAGAATTTCCCGGAACGAAATTTTCCCTATATCCTTCATAGGGTACATTTCGTTCCGGGAAATTCTACTGTTCCCGAGGGATCGATATTAACGCGGGCGGAGCCGCGGGCAACAGCTAGTAGGCCATATAGACAACAAGCGTGGTGTACTACGGATAGTAATAAGCCGAAATCTTTTCAGGTTTGCCAAGGTCAAGGTCAAACTCCTAAGCCCGTGTACTGCTCAAAAATTCCAGCGAATGTAAGTTAAAAATACCAGGTGTATTGATTGCTAATATTGATTGATAAAAACAAGGCAACGACAGAGGGCAACAGGGCATAGATAAAAAATTTAGTCATCAATTTTATGGTAAGTGTGTCATCCTCAACTGTCTGTCCGGTGGTTGCAGGTTGTCTCCCGAGCTGCCAATTGCTATTCCCCCATTCATCCGAGTGAGTAGTAGGTATCCCCAATACCTTTCATTCCCTTCTCAAATCCAACAACTTCCTATCCTTCCCCAGCTAAAAATGCTTGCAGGGCAGCAGCGTCGGAAGCACAAGAAGCCAAAATAACTGCGCTAGCCAAACCGCCAGCCAAGCGTGGCGAGTATGGTAATATCCTCCCATGGAACGAGGAATCCTTGGGAGAGGCCCTTGTCCAGCAGTGGACTTTTTGTGGCGGTAATGATGATCAATTTTACAGTTGCGCTCCCGTGATTTTTGTTAGATTGTAGGTCTTTCCTGCTGAATCGTGGTCTCCAATGTCTACCAATCCTCTCAGCTCAATTCGGAATCCATACTAATATTATAAATACGAAAGTAACTCTGTCTTCTTTTCATTTAGTATGGAGGTAGTTTGAGGCCAGGGGAAAGACATAGGGTACTTTTCATTGTGGGAAACTACTGTTCCCGAGGGATCGACACTAACGCGGGCGAAGCCGCGGGCAAAAGTTACTATTGCCGATAAAATCAGAGGTATTTAACATGACTGGTTGTTCAACAGATAGGTACAATCTAGTCCACCATGACAACAATAAACCTACATAGGTACTTCTACTTCCTTGACTTTATCCCTCTTTTTTATGTGGGGGCGGCACAGTATGTCAGTTCTCTCCATTTTGATCTGTCGCCTACCGTACAAACCTACATAAAAATAAACCTACACACGAGTAAATAAAAACCGGTCAAGTGCGAGTCGGACTCGCGCACTAAGGGTTCCGTACCGGTCTGTTGTATGGGAGCCCTCCTTTAATATTACTTTTAATTATTTATTTATTTTTAAAGTGAATATATAATAACTAAATATATTCTGTGAGCATTTCAAGCGTCTACCTGTTGCCGTTATCAATATCGAGCAAAACCAAGCAAAAAAATTACGTTTGTTGTATAGGAGCCCCCTTAAATATTTATTTTATTCTATATTTTAGTATTTGTTGTTATAGCGGCCACAGAAATACATCATCTGTAAAAATTTCAACTGTCACGGTTCATGAGATACAGCCTGGTGACAGATGGACAGACACACACATTTATTTTTGCTAGTAGCATGAATGGGCCGGCTCGTCCGGGGAAGTACCACACTCTCACAGAAAATCGACGTTTGAGTAGAAGCTTTACGCTTTTAAACTTCGTTCGGTGAGTGAGAGAGCCGAAGGTCCTTCCCCATTTCCTCCCCTCATGTCCTTTCCCCAACTCCTTGAAAGGCCGGTAACGCTCCTGTTACGCCCTGGTGTGCCGTTGTTCATGGGCAGCGCTGGTCGCTTACCATCAGGTGACTCGCTTGCTCGCCGTCCTATACCAAAAAAAGAAGAAAAAATAAAAACAGACAAGAGAGGGTCCCGTTTTTACCTTTTGGGCACGGATCCCTATAAAGCTTATAAAATTAAACAAAGAATAGGAAATGTATCTACTTCGGAATGTGATTGATGTTTCAGGCCCTACCCTGCATCGGAAATCCGGAGCTGGTTGACAAAAAGGTATCGTCGCAATGTAACCGAGAGGAGTCCGAGGCTGTCGTAAGTATAGCTATTTTCTTCTCTTATTTCCCTCGCCTTTATTCATGTAATCATTAAAGTTTTTCCAAACTACAGC
This sequence comes from Elegia similella, assembly GCA_947532085.1. Classification (NCBI taxonomy): domain Eukaryota; kingdom Metazoa; phylum Arthropoda; class Insecta; order Lepidoptera; family Pyralidae; genus Elegia; species Elegia similella. Next base: position 1,893,361 of record OX383936.1, read on the forward strand.
TTTTGTATATATAGATACCTACATAATCAGTTTTTGAACTGATATAGGTAAGTACCTAACGTACTTACTTGTACAATCAACTAAACAAATGTTTCCGTACGTATGTTTCCCGTGGGAATCGAACCAACGACCCCCGGGTTTACAGCAAACGCCTTAACCACTGGACCACGGAGGCAAAACGTTGTAACTTGTGCCTACACCGTAGTTGTCAAGTTAGTGATTAGCCATGCTGGATTACAGTATAAATAAATTAGTTAATAGACTCAGGTGTTACTTTGCGGAAGTCAAAGCTACATTTACTTTGAGACAATTTACTTTGCGTGCTTCCGCCACCAGTTAGTTCATGCAAACTATTGCTGGCCAGCGCCCACCCACTACTGTTAGTCCCTTCATACCCGCCACCAATAGTTGATGCATGCAACCCTGGTCGATACTGCTGCATCCGTTGAGGCTGCAGCAATGTCGGCCGTCGTGCTCGCGACACGTGTTTCGCCTCTACACGAGGCATCTTCAGGCAGTGAACCCTAGATGTTGATCCTTCGAATGACAAGCAACGAATGACAAAAATTACGCCGTATTGCCGCCTTTTATACTATCTGGGAGGGGGGAGGGGCTTGATCGTTATTTTGGTTTTGTATTGAAAATATATTTAATAATGGGGAATTATTCAAATCTATTTGTTTATTTATCAAAGTAATATTTGACCTTTTATGTTTATTTATTTCTAATTGCTCCCATATACTCATTTTTAATCCCTTATCCGCTGTATGTAATATTTTGTATGTGTGATTATTTAATAATGTGTGATTATTTTCCAATAGATGTTCTGCAAAATGTGATCGATCGGGGTGATTATTTTTAAACGCGTTGATATGTTCGTTATAACGAATTTTAAAATTACGTCCTGTTTGTCCAATATAAACTTGTTGACAATCATCGCAAGTTAATTTATATATACCGGATTTTTTATCTGATTGAATTTTGTCTTTAGTATTACAAAGTGATTTTAATGTTTTGTTTGTTTTGAGAGCAATATGAATATTGTTTTTTCTAAATATCTTAGCTATTTTATCTGTAATTTTACCGTAATAAGATAAACTCGCTGCATATCTTTGCGTTTTATCTTGTGGGACCGCATATAAAAGGTCTTTAATGGTGTTCTGTTTCCTTTTCAATATTATTTTATCAACGATTTTCTTACTATATCCATTCGATATAGCAATTTGATAAATAATTTGCAGTTCTTTTTTGTAATTTTTCTCATTTAAAGGAACGGTCATAATACGAACGGAATAATTACGAACAACAAAATATTATAAGAAAATCTAATAATATATTTTATTACTATAGATATGTCGACGACATACTTATTTGTTGGACAGGTACAAATCGCCAATTAGATTTATTTGTTTCTAATTTAAATAAAATTCATCCTAAAATAAAATTCACCACAGAAATAGAACAAAATAATAGTATAAACTTTCTGGATTTAACGATTGCGAGAAACAAAACAAAACATGAATTTTCAATATATCGTAAACCAACACACACCGATACAACGATCCCCGCGTCATCTAACCACCCATGGCAACATAAACTCGCTGCATATCGATCGATGATACATAGACTTATGACCGTTCCTTTAAATGAGAAAAATTACAAAAAAGAACTGCAAATTATTTATCAAATTGCTATATCGAATGGATATAGTAAGAAAATCGTTGATAAAATAATATTGAAAAGGAAACAGAACACCATTAAAGACCTTTTATATGCGGTCCCACAAGATAAAACGCAAAGATATGCAGCGAGTTTATCTTATTACGGTAAAATTACAGATAAAATAGCTAAGATATTTAGAAAAAACAATATTCATATTGCTCTCAAAACAAACAAAACATTAAAATCACTTTGTAATACTAAAGACAAAATTCAATCAGATAAAAAATCCGGTATATATAAATTAACTTGCGATGATTGTCAACAAGTTTATATTGGACAAACAGGACGTAATTTTAAAATTCGTTATAACGAACATATCAACGCGTTTAAAAATAATCACCCCGATCGATCACATTTTGCAGAACATCTATTGGAAAATAATCACACATTATTAAATAATCACACATACAAAATATTACATACAGCGGATAAGGGATTAAAAATGAGTATATGGGAGCAATTAGAAATAAATAAACATAAAAGGTCAAATATTACTTTGATAAATAAACAAATAGATTTGAATAATTCCCCATTATTAAATATATTTTCAATACAAAACCAAAATAACGATCAAGCCCCTCCCCCCTCCCAGATAGTATAAAAGGCGGCAATACGGCGTAATTTTTGTCATTCGTTGCTTGTCATTCGAAGGATCAACATCTAGGGTTCACTGCCTGAAGATGCCTCGTGTAGAGGCGAAACACGTGTCGCGAGCACGACGGCCGACATTGCTGCAGCCTCAACGGATGCAGCAGTATCGACCAGGGTTGCATGCATCAACTATTGGTGGCGGGTATGAAGGGACTAACAGTAGTGGGTGGGCGCTGGCCAGCAATAGTTTGCATGAACTAACTGGTGGCGGAAGCACGCAAAGTAAATTGTCTCAAAGTAAATATAAATAAATTATTATGTCGCGTCTCCGACCTTGTGGATGCTTAGTTAAAAATATTTTTAATTTTCTACGACTAAGTGAGTTTGTGTTTAAGTGAATTTTTAAGACCAAGTGTTTTTGAACATTCCAGTGCAACAGATACACATGCACTCTAAGAAGCGCCGGATGGTTGGAGGCGGGCACCAACAAGATCAACAAGAAGAAAGTCCAGGAGTACTTTGATCAATACGCCAAGGACCACCCAGGCTTCAGCGCTGCCGTCCAAGCCCTGAAAACGTCCTGCTTGTCTGGAGACCTGCTGCCTCAAGGAGTCCATCTGAACTGCCCCGCTTATGACCTCAGTCACTGTATTTTCGCTAGCTTCTTGAAGGTAAAGCAAAAAAAGGATTGTCCGACTATGCTTTTTTTTATGTTAGTGGGCGGCGAACGAGCTAGCGAGTCACCTGATGGTATAAGCGACCAGCGCTGCCCATGGACAACTGCTACACAAGGGTGTAACAGGAGCGTAGCCGGCTTTTCAAGGAGTTGGGGAATGGACATGGGGGAAGGATGGGTCTTCGGCTCTCTCACTCACCGAACGAAGCATAGAAGCGGTAAAGCTCCTACTCAAACGTCGATTTTCTGTGAGAGTGTGATACTTCCCCGGATGAGCCGGCCCATTCATGCTACTAGCAAAAAAGGAATTTTGCCGGTAGCGTGGCTCTACCACAACTGATTCTGATTTTACGACTAATACGATGACGCATATCTACTTCCCTCCCACTTCGAGTCGAGTCAAAGATCTATTTCTACTCTATTTTTTTGTTTTGAAAACTTTTTAATAGTATAACACATGTTTTCCGCTCTCGCCCTAAGTGGAGAATATGGCGGGTCGAGTCAAAAATCTATTTTCCTCTTAATGCTGAATCTGGTCCTGGCCCAAGGCAAATTACTACAGGTTTTCCAAGCTGTCCAAAGGCATTTGACGTATGACGACGACGTTGTGACCACGCAAGCTTGAGCAGTGCCCTCTGTCTAAGCTCTAAGATCGTCTAACATATGACCTAAGTGAGTCAGCTTGACAATTTTTGACACCAGTGTGGTATATATATATATATTAACTATAATAACTTTCAAGGGCAAAAGTACGACCCGTCTGTACTTATAAGGGAATTATTGATATCTACTCCCCATTCTATCAATAAATAAATAAATATATACGGACAAATCACACAGATTGAGCTAGCCCCAAGGTAAGTTCCAGACTTGTGTTATGGGATACTAACTCAACGATACTATATTTTATAACAAATACATATATAGATAAACATCCAAGACCCAGGCCAATCTGAAAAAGATCATTTTCCATCTTGACCTGGCCGGGGATCGAACCCGGTCACTCCGTGTCGCAGGCTGGCGTGTTGACCGCTGCGCCACGGAGCTAGTCAAATTAATAAATCAGCACTGTAGGCCGTCCGATGAAATTAATTTTTTCTCGCCTTCTATTGAACTTTACTGCCTTTTTACTATCGTTGAGTATATTGGTATGCGGTTTAAGGACTTGTTACTTGTGAAATCATGGGCACTTCATGCTTCTTATTCTTCTTTACTTATCCACAATAATATGGGGTCGGAACAGTATGTCAGTTTCTTTCAGATTTAGATACATATCCATACAATTAAAAGATTCAAAACAAAGATAAGAAATTAAAATAATATAAAAACAAAACTATCCAAAAACGAAGACACTGGAATCACCTACAAAGTAGTGTGCAGACGTATCCAGTGCCCAAGAGTTGGAGAGTCCCATCTATCAATTAACTTGCTCAGGATGATGTTAAAGCTGACGCGCAAGCGAGGCAGCAGCGATGCGCATCTCTTTCTGATGATGGCGTGAAAGCCATCCACCCGAGCGTCGGCAAACATGCCCGAGGCGCTTTTATTTCATTCTATCAATGTTACACTCTTCTTGTCCATGTCTTATTATTCATGCTAATAGTAAATGGTAAAAAAGATATGGCGGCATTCGAACCAGGAACTCTTGTCATGTTACGTTCTTAAACGTTGAACCATTAGTAGTGAACAATTGTCGATAACTAGCTGCCAACGGTACTGATCCTATATCAAATATTTCAGAACGGTGGAAGCCAGTGGCTGCAATCTGAAGCGTGCCAGTCTACCAAGGCGCAGGTGGAGGCGTGCCCAGCCTGCCCCGAAGAGTGCTACTCCCCAGCCATCCCCATCGGCTCCTGTAACGCTTGTTATGCCACCCCACCCGCTTCTGGTTAGACTAGTACCCTTCATTTTATAAATAAACTTGTGATTCATGAATGTATGTTTTTATTGATGGTAGGTATATGTCCAAGGGAAAACGAAAACCAACCCAAGAGTTGGCTTGATGTGGTTATGGTGTTATGTCTCACAAGCAAGGTATGCGTACAAAGTACAGAAAAAAAAATATTGTAGCGGTATAAAAACAAAAAAAAATATAAAAACATTTAAAATGTATAAGTAACAATTAAAATTTATTTCCCTAATACAATTTGGAGACGGCTTAATAAGTGAAGACAAAAAAAAACTGGAAAGTGAACCCAAAAAGCGCTTAAGCGTACATCTGAGGTTACTACTGGACGATTAAATAAGATAGAGAGGTACTGTCGAGACGAGGGACGAAGGAGGTGAGGGCTGTGATGCGCAAGATCATCAGCAAGCGAAATATTTGTTGTGTTTATTATAGACGCTTATATTTGTACGCCTAAGTGACGTTGCTGCCCCAGTCAGATTAAAGAGCAGACGTAGTTTTCTGGACATTGTCACTCCTCTTGGATCGGAACCGTCAAAAGAAAGGCTACACCTTTGGTTGGAGAGATGCACCACTCCACCTCAATTAGAACCAGCAGAAAAGCTACCGCCTGGAGATGGCCTGCCTTGACCGAAATAGAAATGCTTGAACCGGCTAAGAACCCAAGTCGGCCGCAGCAAGGATAACTTGGTCAGGTGGGGCTATACAAAATCTGAAAATAATATCTGCAACTGTGGTGTGTCTCCCCAGACCATGACACATCTGTTGTCATGCCCAGCGTGCCCCGAGACCTGCACACTGGAGGACCTATACATGGCTACAGAAAATGCAATACAAGTTGCACAGTATTGGGCGAAAAAGGGAATTTGACCAGCGATTCGATAAGAAGAAGAAGTGGCACGCAAAACATAGTGATACTAATTCCATAATATTGCCAACTATTTTTTGTTGTACCTATGTTTGAAAATAAAATGATTGATTGATTGAAAGACACTACAAAACGATGAGTCGTTTACGATGTTCAGTGAGCTGAACATCGTATCATAGACGTATGGCTTTGTATTTTACTTACCAGCATTACGATTATATAAGTTACTTTTATTTCTTCTCCTACAGAACCTGCAGGATACGTCGTATGAATAGACTGTAGATACGACAGAGCATCGACAGATACTAAATGTCTTTATTTTAATGTTTCTTTATTCTGAATGTCTTTTTTACTAATTATTGAAGTAGGCATTTGTCTCCCATCTCTTTTACCTATTGTAGATCTTAAAAGCAACGGCTTGGTCGTCTTTGGATTTGCCGTGACGTAAAATAAGGTTCTCGTCCTCATACATTTTCTCTTACTGGACATGCCAAATAAGGTAGAAATAACAATTAAAAACCTATGGTAGGTGGTCTGTAGGATATTGCCTGATCATTGTTATATTCGCCCATGTCTTTGATCGGCTTTTACGATAAGTGAAGTAGTAGCTGGCATGCCCTACAGCTAGCATGGGAATGTCATATTCCTGAACAGCTGTGTCCCTCATTCTTCGCGGCTGCCGGATTCGACGCAGTTTATCGAACGCCGCCCACGGAATACGCTCCTGTGACTAGCATCAGCCTGTATTCACACTAACCGCTCGATCCTTATACGACTTTACTGCAGGTATTTTTTTGTTTTAAGAATATTTGTGTAATTATGACTTTTATTTTGTGACTGATAAAAGTAGTTACCTAGAAAATAGACTTAGATAGTATAAGTAGAAATGATAGAAGAGTAATAAAATCAGATGAATAATAGTTATATGGGCAATATGTCAAGAGAGCAATATACCGGTGCGAAAGGTGAGTAGAAAAGTGAGATAGAAGGACAACTTGGGATTGAATGGCATGCAGTAGGTAAGTAAATTTATAAATATCTTTATAATAATAATGTACTCAACGTTACGTTACGATTACAGTTAGCAAAGTAATAAAAACGTGTAGTTAGCTTGGGTTGGCTTTAGAATAGCTTAGCACGAATTTAGATATTAATAAAAAAAAAATGTCTGTAAAGTCTGTTTACGACGATAATTTTACGTGATAACGGTGGAAGAGGGACAGATGAATTTCAAGCCGAACGCTTAGGCCGATCGTGCCTCTCTATCGCTTGTTTGTTCCACGTTCTCGCTAGCAAACAGAACGTGACACTTTTTCATGCGTGCAACCGGCGTTCATTGATTTATAAGACGAGGTTATCACGTCAAAAACTTATTGTTAGCTTGGGTTGGCTTTAGAATAACTTAGCACGAATTTAGATATTTAGGTGTACACCGGATTAATATTGGTTCGGACCAACTCATCATTTGAGACGTAAAAATTAAAAGTAAAAACTTTTTAAAAACAAGCGTTTATGTACACCACGTTATGTTTCGAATTATTTTTAACAAGCCCTTAAATTTGATATCCATATTGTCGGAGCGCATCCAAAATAGTTTGTCCGCCATGTCATTTAGAATGACGTCACACAGCTAGCCATGCATTGTCATCCTTATCTTTATCCTTACTAATATTATAAATGCGAAAGTGAGTTTGTTTGTTTATTTGTTTGTTTGTTTGTTACGCTTTCACGCCGTAACTACTGAATCGAACATCATGAAAATTTGCATACAAGTTCTCTGGAGTACGAAGAATACTTACTTTTATCCCGGGAAAAAGTACTATTCCCGATGGATCGACATTGACGCGAACGGAGCCGCGGGCGAAAGCTATTCTACAATAAACGAGTATACAACATTTTAGCTCAATCGGTAAAAGATATCTGCTTCAAAATTGAGTTGCAAGATTCCACCCGAACAAACAAAAAGCTTGCGTAAAATGCCAACTCTTAAGACTTGGAGCCAGTAGGTGTGAGCACCGGCCCAGCAGCAGCCGGGCGCATGTCCGAGCGCCGCGCATGCGCCTCTCCTGACACCTGTCAAACCGTTCAGTGCCAGTGCGGCCCACGACTTGACGTCATTGGTGAGGAATCCCACTGCAGCCTGGGAAACACCATGTGAATTTTAGGTAATTTTTAACTCCATATCTCATCTATTTAATTTATTGTTTTTTTTTCTAGATTTTTCTTATTTTTTTTTGTTCATTGAAGTGATTTAGATTTAATTGATTACTTATACAAATAAAGTTTGTAATAATGCACTCATTATTACATTTAGGTAACTAAGCTGTGATTCATAATGTCTCCCATTTATTACAACATAACATATATATGTTAGTATGTGTCCTTCATCTTCGCATTGGATATGAGGGATGTGCCCTTGATTAAAAGGGTTTCTATTTATAGCCGATATGATTAAGTTTCAATTTCTTATGTGTTGCGCCTGCCTCGTGACCTTTCATACAATATCCTCTTTGTTGAGCTTTCCTCGTGTTTCCCCCATCCCTTGTTTGGGATCGGTGCGGTATGAAAGTCATTACTCTGATTTTAGTAGGTTTGTCATGATTGAGGCAAATGATCATGCCATTGAGGTTGACAAATTCTAGTCGACTTTAACATTTTTAATATACAGCGTGTAACATGACCAACGACGTTCTCGAGAGGGGGTGACTCAGCCCGTAAAAATGAACAACTTTTCCTATGCTGGGAACATTTTTTTTTTACTTTTTCATACTTATTGCTTGGCCTGCCGAACACTTTTGTACAAAAATGTAAATTTTTTTAAGTTCCCATCTTTGGTCCCATAGGAAAAGTTGATCATTTTGATGGGTTGTGTCACCTCTTCACGGGAACGTCGTTGGATATGTTACACTATTGTATAGCTACTTACGAGTCATATAAAGAAGAAGAAATATTATTTTTATTCTACTTTTTATTGTATATTCGGACGAGTGATATTTATGGTGACTAGCATGCCTATTTGCTAAGTTGACACCGTTTTGATGCTCACTTACCTACATAAAAAGGACATTTAATTTGTCTCCTTTATATTTTTCGGATAATAAGTACTAACTGGACTATCACCTGGTTCCGGGTTGACGTGGACTTTTGGGACACCCTGTATACATACTTATATTCACACATGCATGAACTCCAAAAATATTACACTCCTTTTTTCGGGCAGTCGTGTAAATAGTGCCCAAAGGTCAGGTATGCCTTTCAGACGTCCAATTTTGAAATGTCAATGTATCTATGTGAACTCTTGCGGTTGGGAGAAAACGGAATAATATATGTATGACGGTGCGAATACATTATTTATTGTAAATGGATGTTCAATTGATATCATGCAATAACGGTTATCTCTCATTCATTCAGTGAACGAATCATCGTTGTGGGGGAATTGTTATTCTAATTGAACATAGTGAAAGAAGACCAGTCGCTAGTTAGACTTTTTCAGAGTAGGACGTCATCAGTGTCGTTGTACGCCACCCATCATTTATTTTTTTATTTCTGAAGAAAAAAAAACGAAGTCTTTACTTTGGTAGTAAATTACTTGTAGTATTTTTGTTATTACTTTTGATTAATGTATATGATATTGTGTAAGAGAACTACTCATCATCTCATCTTAGCCGCAAGAAGTTCACTGCTGGACATCGCCCCGCCCCAAGGATTTCGAATATGACCGGTTGGAAGCGGCCTGCATCCAGCGTCTTCCTGCGACCTTGGTCAGGTCGTCCGAACACCTGGTCGGTGGGTGTCTAACTACCGCCTACTAATTACCGCCAATAGTTGCCACTTTCGGCGGTAGTCAGTAGTTTACCTATTTTTTTTTAAATGAGAAATAATGAGCAGTCTTACCAAAAATCTTACAAGAATTAAATTTTTCGATTCGATCTGATTTAGGAGTAAAATAATAAAGTGATGAGTAGCGCTTGTTTTGGTGGACTTAGTGTTCTAATTGTTTGTGTATCGTATATTTACGAGTATTGGCGGTTGTTATTTCGAAATGTGTGAAAAGTCATTTATGTTGGCCTAGTTGTTGTTGTTCGTATGTGTAAGTGGCCAACTCAGGTTTTTCTGACCCCTCTGTTGGAGTAAAGCTGCTTTAAGACATCGATACACGGGTACCTTAATGGACGCCTGTAACACCAGGATTACCACTCGCGTAGTGCCTAACCTGGAGTAAAGTTTTCACGCCCTTTTTGAAGAACCCCATGTATAATGTAGTCTTTTGGGTAAACCATGGCAGGTAGTTCATGCCATAATATAATATAAACTTAAGATGATCAAAGGACACATAGGTAGATGTTGCGGCTTTAAATAAAAATTGAATCTTGAATTTAGAAAAAAGGCGTAACGGTGGTTATGTCGATAGTAAAGGAACACAGTGGCGGGTTGCTAGCCGCAGTTTCCTTTACTGGGACAAACTTTTTTCTCTCATACTTGGCATGCACGTAAAACTGCGTGCAACAGTCGTAAGACAGAAGTAAATATATAGCAGTTTGTAAGCCGATAGGCAGCTTAGCTCTGAAGTAAAATAGATGACCAATTAAATAGAATGAGGATGTATTTCTTCTCGGCGACGGATTGGCGTGATATAGAACAATCAACAGTATTGAACCCTGAATGTCCGTACGTTTTTTGCGTATATTTTACAACTAGCTGTCGCCGGTGTTTTCGCTTTTGTTATTGTTAATCTTTTGGGAACGGTACTTTTTCTGCGATGAAAGTTAACGTATGCCCTTCTCTATAAATCCTAGATCACTTGTGTGAAATTTTTGCGATGATCAGTGCGTAACAAACAAACTCACTTTCGCATTAATACGGGAAATGTGTAATCGTAAGATTACACCATCGAGTAGGAATAATTCTGAGATTACACTTATCAATTTCGCACGCAAAACTATTCCTTTTATCTTCCATCTATTAGGTACTTAAAGTAAAATGAAGGAGCCTATATTTAAAATACGTTGAATTTGGTTTTTCATTGAATATACAAGTACTACTTAGTGCTCTGTGAGCTGTAGACGTCGGGAATCTTATCACAACAATTCCGCCATTTTTATTATTTTCCAAAAACTTATTCGAAAATAATATATTAATTATTAAACCCTAGGCTAGGTAATTCCTAAAATAAAATATAATTAAGTCTGTCAGATAGATAATCAAAAAATATTGGATATGTATTTTTCCTTTTTATAAAGAATTTCCGTGTTTTTTAACAAACTTTGATGTCACGAGCCTCCATTCATGAACATGCGCTTTATCATCATCATCATCATATCAGCCGCAAGAAGTCCACTGCTGGACATAGGCCTCTCCCAATGATTTCCAAAATGACCGGTTGGAAGCGGCCTGCATCCAGCGTTTCCCTGCGACCTTGCACAGGTCGTCCGACCATGCGCTTTATCTTTATCATTTATTGTTAATTTGGCAAAAGAAAAAATCATCATCATCATCATCATCAGGTCCTTTTTAGTCTCCACTACAGGAGCACGACCCTCTCTGTACTACTAGAGCCATACTTGGCCAGAGCAGCCAGAGGACTTGAAAAAGAAAAAATAGTGTCCAATAATTTTTGGTTATCGAACTGACGGACCAATTTAATTATTATTATTTTGACCCAAGAAACTAAGTTATTTCACGCACATCGCAGAAGAGGAGAACAACCCGACAGACTGCTGGACATGCGAAATAATATTTACCCAAGCTGAAGCAGTGACACTTCACTCATTCGGTCAATCAACGTTTCTGGCCTAGGTATTTCGCGTAATGGAAAATGTTTACGAGATCTTTACTCAGAGAAGTTTATTACAAAAATATACTCGCCTAACGAAAAACTTAAATACGTTACATCCCAGTAAACTTGCGCGATGTTCAATTTGCATACAAATTGTTTCTGCTCGGAAAAATGCTCTTAATGAATGTTCGGCCCCTAATGACTCCGGAGTTTTTAGCTATTAACTCAGAAAATGTATAATAAGTACCTGAGGACCAAGAGTATCCTTGAAAGATGGATGGGAAGGATCTGCACGTGAAATCTAAAAACGGGTCAAAAATTCTCAAAATCAGTAGACAGGCCTTATAAATTGACCAAAAGGCTACGTTTAGCTTGATAGTGGGAGATTTTTCTAAATATTTGAGCTGGCAACGAGCTTAGGTACATAAGTGAGAGTAACAGAGTGGTGCTAGTTAGTCGAGAAACTCGACTTTTGAAAGAATACCAGGTCATAGCTTCGTGGAAAACAAAATGCTCCACAACTTACTTGAGGAAAAAAGATCAAGAGAAATATGTTGTTGTGTATCAGGCCTCGAGGTGATGAGCATAAAGCCGGTTTAGATTGCACTGTAGGCACCAATTAGAAAAGTGCTTCAGAGCAGTCCCCATTAAAAATGCGGTAAAAGCATTGGGAGCCTTTACGTCCCTGCGTAAGTCAAGCGGTTCTAAAATACCCGTCAGCCTCGGATCATCATCATCACAATGTAAAATCAAAATTTTGCTGTCCACTGTCCATAAATGAGCGAATCAAAAGGCGTTCCTACAGACAAATGAAAGCTTTATCATGGCGACATTCTGGTTGCAGGAGTACAGGCCCAGATATGCGCAGATGGAAGGACATGTCTGAAGACTAAAGCCTGCTTCGGACTCTTCTCGGTATCATTGTGTGACCAGATACGCACATATAAACGCGTAGAATCAATAACCGATGGGGCAGAAAAGTTACCTAATGGCGATCACGTAGTACGTGAAAGCGCAAAGTTGGACACTCACAAGTTGAACCTGTTGGCCGAGTAGCGGACCAAAGTCGTTGGAAGGCGCTGGACGGACCAACAGTAGACTCGTTGTGGCTGAAATTAAGAGGGAATGCAGGCCTAAAAAGTCAAAACGGGTATACAGATGAATGTGGTCCTACATGGGTATTTTCTCTAAAGAAATCCAAAAATAAGTACCTGCATATTTAGTAATTACGATGTAAATGAGAAAGCTACCCTTTAACTCGATAACTGCAGCCATTTTCCAGCTCACTGGCTCGGATTATGCAATGATGAATTCAAAACACTACAATCTCTATTAAAGTATTGATTTTACTATTTAAACTACATGAAACTGCTCAAATTAAATTTATGGTTCACGTACACGTACACAAATTGGACACGGTAAGTATGTAAAATTCAACTTGCGTTCGATAACAGACACCAGGTGAAATGAGGAAAATTGTTTAGTGTGATAAATCTTTTTATGACACATGATTTTTGGGACCGTTAGAGAATAAACGCGCAATGAACCTCAAAAGATTCAAAATAACCTAATCTTTTTTGGATAATACCTCAAAAGCAGACGCTTCTCTTTCGTATAAATTGCGGGCCGGCCGAATAACTGTGTCTGGGAATGTCTATTTTTCCGAGTTCCCAACATTGATCCTATAGGAAAAGTTGTTCGTTTTGAGGAGTTAAGTCACACTTTCAAGGGAACAACGGTGTTACAGTTACATGCGGTATAATCGCTGAATCAGTGATAATAAGCTATCAGCACGGGTATGCCCCTCGTCACATCTGCGAGTCACAGGAGCGTTACCGGCGTTTCAAGGAGTTGGGGGAAGGACATAGGGGGAGAATGGGCCTCCGGCTCTCTCAATCACCGAACAAAACAGAAGAGGTGAAGCTTCTACTCAATCGTCGAATTTTATGTGAGAGTATGGTACTTCCCCGGACAAGCCGGCCCATTCATGCTACTAGCAGTAATGTTTTTATGACATATGGTGGCAAAGGAGCAAGCTGGTCACCTGATGGTAAGCGATCACCGCTGCCCATAAACTACTGCAACACCTGGGGCGTGGCGAGAGCGTTGCCGGCCTTTTAAGAAAACATAGACTCGTTTTTTTAACATTTCAATGTGCCAATTTGATGGTAGCGTGGCTCTACTACAACAACTTGCCTGTTAAATTTCAGTATCATCCTAAAAATAGATTTAGCTGAAATTTTACGAATGCTTATATATAAGATGGAGCTGGTCTGACTCTGGTGATGGATAACTCCTGGAAGCTTTCACTACAAACGTGCGCACAAAAAGCTTTGGACAATAATAATCTTTCCAAATAACAAAACCTACTCGACCAATTTTGATAAAAAATAAAATGTGACCAATTTGATTATACATAATACACCCGAATTAACAACTTCCTCTCTTTTCTTCGATTAAAAATACAATTGAAAATATTTTTATAAGTGTTTTGCATTCACAATGCTATTTGGATATACTCTAAATTAAGAAATATGGTGAAAAAAAAATTCACCATATCTTATTTCTTAATTTTCGTCGTACAAAGACCTAGGTCGCCGGTTGAAGTCCCGCCCGCATGAAATATTTTCACCATATTTTATTACTTAATTTATTAAGAGTACAATTGAAAATCTTACAAAAAAATGTCATTTTTAGTCCCGCCAGCGGCTAGACGCGGGACTACCCGACTGATAGCTTATCTCCAACATCGATAACATTTTAATAACAACGTATTACGCACATATCGATAGTTTTGTTTGCTGACGGAGGGAACCGTGACGTGAGAGTGATCCTTTGTTGTATCAGTTTTCTATATTCGCTAAGAAACAGTAAGTTATTGTATTTTCATATTGTTATTATATTTGTAGAGGAGCGAATAAATGCGAATAAATAATGAGGACGAGCCCGATGGCCAGTGGGCGTGAGCATCATGAGCGCTTACGCATGGTAAGCAACCCCGGGCGCAGCCCCTACTAGGATGGGTGACCGCAAGTGGTAGAAAAAATATCTCAGGCTCCTTCGTGCTTCGGAAGGCACGTTAAGCCGTTGGTCCCGGCTGTCATCATTGATAGCAATCGTTAACTAGAAGCGAAGCAGCTGGTACATTATTTTTCTTTTCTCCTAGACCAGCATGGCTGAATGCAATGGAACCATTAATCTATAATATTTGTTTGAACGCGCTAATCTCAGGAACTACTGGTTCAAATTGAAAAATTGTTTTTGTGTTGTATAGTCCATTTATTGAGGAAGGTTTAGGCTATAAAACATCACGCTGCGACCAATAGGAGCGAAGCATCAATAAAAATGTTTTGAAAATGGGGGAAAATTATTCATCTATACTAAGAAAAATCTAATTAATAATAATAACAGAAAATGCCGCGGACGAAGTCGCGGGGAGCAGCAGGTGTACTAATAAAATAGTATTCTAGCTTTAAACTGATAATAATTTATAGCAGAACTCTCTCTTTTCTCTTCCTTCTCCCCCAGTAGTATGTATAGGTCCACAAAGACTAAAAAACACTCCATGGACCTCGATTAAGATTCGAATTAAAATTGTGTCAATCATGCATCCTCAGATGTGATGCTTATGGATTTCCTGGAACTAGAGTCCGCGGATCTCATTAATGATACATACTCCTATGCCAGCCATAATGTATACAGGATCACATCACTACATGGTTATAAGATCATCATCATCATTTCGAGTAGGTGTCACGGTCAATCGACCATGCACATGGTTATAAGATGATTTGTATATTTGTAACGCCATAACGCAGTCATTTATGAAAAGATTTGAATTTTTTGTTTTTATTTGGAACGGTATATTTTCGAATTTAGTCATAATCGATTCGGTAGTTTCTTTGAAGTGAGTTTATTCTTTGGAAAGATTATCAATAGTTTTACAAAACTTTTCTGTATTTGTTCCATAGTTCGCCAATTAGTTCGTGTACGCCGCCAAGATGTTTGAGGGCGCCGTGGCCGGGATCCTCAACCGGCTGCTGGGCAAATATGTGCAGGACTTGGACACGGAGAACCTCAACGTGGGCATCTTCTCCGGCGACGTCAATCTTACTGACCTCAAGCTTAAACCGGAAGCTCTGGTAAGGATAGCTATAGTCGGCAATCATGAGAAACATTTCAAGATTCTAAATTCTACAGGCTGACTGGCAAATCACGTGCCATACTTTTGGACTTAATAAATAATGATCACACGTAACGTCAAAAAATATAAAACCAACAAAATAAAAAAAAATATATAATTAGTCCGCAAAGTCTCGGAATGTTTGGTAACCGCGCAGACGCGTCAACAGGTACGCGCGCTTTGATTAGCGTGAGCACTGTAAGTGAGTGTCCACACTTCTTGTTTTATTGGATAACTTGGTCAACTTTTAAATCTCTTTTTATATATATTGTAACGAGAATCGAGTACCTTTCAATATGTTACGTGATTTACCAGTCAACCTGTATATATATTTTGAGTTTGATTTTTATACTTATTACTGTTTTTATTCTAGGGTTAATTCAATCTTACTATTGGTGTATGTTAATGGAACTCGTTATATATTATTCTTTATATAGGATGCTATAGATGTCCACACGTCACTCACTCACATTAGGGTCCAGCAGATTATCAGCTCTGCAGCGTCTTGTTCTCGTTGAAAATCCTGTAATGTGTCATGTTATTTTCCAATAAATCTATTCTATTCTATAATATATGGGAAAATAAAAATATAAAAATATAATTACGGTCAAAACATCGTCTCCATATTGGAAGGGTTAAAAGCATAATCAAATCAAAAATACATTCATTCATTCCATTTCCAACCAAAAACTATTACAACGATGCATACATGCATTTAGCAATCTCGTCTTTACCACTTACGGAACAGACAGAGTCCAAAGTCATAAGACCCAAAGACCAAGCGTGTTGATAGACATATAAATGGAAATCGTAACCAAAATACCCGCATCGACTATTGCCATGATTCATAAAGGAATTCCCATGGATACACTTGCTGTTAACATTGTTTACAATTACTAGTGTATGCGCCGCGTTGACAAGGCTGACACAACCTTCGCGTGACAGCTGAGCCACTGAAATGTTAATTTTTATTCCTGAAAATGTAACAATGGCACTCTCGAACTTGTTGAATATGAGTTCGTATTCAAAACAATTATTTGCCGACCTTAGCATTGACTTACACACAGTAACCCTGTTGACCTTCGCTACCGACAAAATACACAACAAACCGTATAGAAAGCTTTAAAAATTACATTCTGCCTCTAATTCGTTATAAAAACAGAGTAATTTCTTTATCTTTGTGCATTTTTGTGATCTTACGTAAGAGACGAGTTCTTTTTAATGAGCATTTCTCAATAAATAAATTTAAAAAAAATGCGTGTAGCATGTATAATATAGCCCACTTTCAATAAAAAAGAATGCGTTTACTTGAAACTCATGTAGTCATTAGGAACAAAATAGCGAAAAAATCGTCGATTTCATAGGCAAAGACCCATTATTTCAACTCCTACATGGCAAAATGTTACTTTATTGCCAAATGATGCCATCTTTTGTTACAGTACGAGCTAGACCTGCCAATCGATGTCAAGATCGGCACGATCGGCCGCGTCAACCTGCAGATACCATGGTCTGGCCTGTACACACAACCGGTCATCGTGCACATCGAGGATGTACTAGTCCTCGTTGGACCAGCGATATCCAACAGTCATTTTGATCCAGGTAAGTCTAAAACTAAAGGCATCTGACATAGCCTAACGACTGCCATCTTATAATGACAGCTGGGCTCAAAGTTTCTTCTGATGCACGGAGAACCGCGAATATCCTGGGGACACCCATCTTAGGTAGGGAGTGGGAACCTCAGGTTTGCCCAAATACGTGAGCGCTAATTACGCGTACCCTAAACCATTGAAAATCATCATGATCGGCTCGTCTACCTGCAGATACCATGGTCCGGGTTATACACCATTCATCGTTCACATCGAGGATGTTAGTGCTTGTTGGACCAGCGATATCCAACAGTCATTTTGATCCAGGTAAGTCTAAGACTGTGCCTAAATGCATCTGACATAGCCTAACGACTGCCATCTAATAATGACAGCATTCAGAAGCACGGAGAACCTCGAATATTTTAAATGCCACTTTGGGGACATCCATCATAAGGGGGGGAGGTACACCCGGGGTTGCTATTGTTAATATAACTTGAGCGGTAATTACGCGTACGCCCAAACTATTGAAAATCGTCACGATCGGCTCGTCAACCTGCAGATACCATTCGTTCACATCGAGGATGTTAGTGCTTGTTGGACCAGCGACATCTAACAATCAGTTTGACCCAAGTAAGGAACGCGCTACGCTTAAGTTGTGGAACGAACTCCCAGCCATGGTTTTCTCAAATGGCTACAACATGGGGTTCTTTAAAAAGGGCGTGAAAACATTTCTTCAGGGTCAGCAACGCGCGAGTGGCACCCCTGGTGTTACAGGCGTCCGTAGACTACGGTAACCGCTTTCCATCAGGTGGGCCGTATGCCTGTTTGCCTACAAAGTAATTATAAAAATGTCTCCGTCCCATCAAAATGTTTGATATTCTGTTCTGTGTCCACGATACATTTTTCGACAAAGGAAAAGTCCATTGTTCTGAATAAAGTAAGATTAAGGCATGGTTGGGATCAGAGTCGACATTCGCCAATACTGGGCTTCTTTTTGCCCTAACGGTGATTGATTAAAGTTTATGAAAGGTTTTAGTGTGTCGGAAAAGTGTGAGGAAAGTTTTTCTGATTAACCCTTACGGTACCTTGACGAGATCATACCACACGCGTTGCACCTTCAATGTTATATTACCGCCTATATAGGCGGCAATATAATATAGCTTATATAAGCTACGGTTACTATTTTCCATCAGGTACGGGCACCTGCAAAAGTCCATACATAGCCTTAAGGTGAAAATCGATTGCGCTGATTAGTGAGGCATATGTATCATGAATCTTATGCCACATGAATAAGGTTGAAATTGATGTTATTTTTAAAAAGTATCCGTAGCTACATACTACTTTTTACGCAAATTCTATATGGACTTTTGCAGGCGACCGTACATACCTGTTTAACTGGTGCCTTGGTATATTCACCAAGATTGTAAAAAGCCAATTTTTTTAAATTCAACAGAAAGGGAAAAACGCCTGATGAGAGCAGCCAAAAGAAAGATCCTTCAAGACTTAGAAGCTGAAAGCGAAATCCTCAAAGGGCCTCAGAACTTCTTCGAGCATTTGTTCACGGCGATCGTGAACAACTTGCAGATCTATGTGAGGAACGTACACGTGCGTTATGAAGACTCCATCAGCTCCAAAGACGGACCTCTTGCATGCGGACTCTGTCTTCAGAGCCTTTCCATTGAGACCACTAATAGGTAAGCTTTTCTTTTTGTTTTATAGCCTGTTTGGTTGAGCGTTTTTGTCTATCAAATGTGCTACTTATTCGTTACTGAGTCCCTAAACCACATATAATTAAGAACAATAGTGACATGCAAGGAAGAATTTTATTAACCTCTCGGGATGCACTTTCTATGATGTACGCAAAGCTCTAATCATAAATATGAAAAAGATTTATGAGGCAACAATTTTATTAAAGTTGTGTCCCGGCAAAGTTTTAATGAAGTCATGGTATTTGTTATGCAAAACGAGCATTGAATTCTGATTAGCTTCGTATCTTCACCCTCTCTGGAATTTTATCTTACGCAGCTATGAGTAGTGCGTTGTTAGAAATTATTTTTTAAAACGAAGTTATGAATTCACGTATATAGACTTTGATTAAAGAGGAGGTAATAGAATAATCTAATTTTCCTCTTAATAATATAGGGTGAAATTGAATTCATTAGCATGCGTTTAAGGAGTGACTCAGGCCACGAATCTGAACAATATTCATTACGGGACCAACTCCGAAATAGCAAAAAAATCAGCTGTTCGATAGATTTTAGCCAAATAGATATTCCACTTTTGTAGGAAAGAGCAGATAATTTTTTCACGATGTCGAAGTTGGTCCCATAATGAAAGTTGTTCAGATTTGTGGTCTGAGTCACTCCTTAAACGTATGCTAATGAATTAAATTTCACTTGTACTGGGTGGCGCAAAAGTACTGGCACTAAAGAAAATACTTTTATTTTTTTTATATGACATTTTCTGTCATTCTGTTTTTGAAAATTGTGTAGTGAACAAATGTAAAATACACTGAAAATAAACATGGACCGTTTTACTCCCCAAGAACGTGGAATACACTATGGACTTAGTGAGGGACGCTTTTCCAGGCCGAGTTATCTCTCGTTTTGGCGATTTGCCTTGGCCTGCAAGATCACCCGATCTGACCAGTCCAGACTTCTTTCTTTGGGGTTTTTTGAAATCTCGGGTGTATGTGAACAAGCCACAGACTCTCGCAGCTCTAAAAGAAAACATTCGTCAAGAAATAACGAACATATCGCAGGAAGTGTTACGGCAAGTTATGCAAAATGTCATAAATAGGGCTCAAATGTGTATCAACTCTGGAGGTCACCATTTAAAAGACATCATCTTTAAATCCTAATGGTACGAAATTTAATGGCACAAATATACATTTAAAAAAACCTAAATCTAGTTTTCTAATTTAGAAAAAATGTTATAGCTGAACCAAATAGGGTCTTTACTTTTGCGCCACCCAGTATAAGTATAGATATGGCTGTTTATGAGTATGTACAACAAGCTGTAATAATTTCCAGCAAATGGAAGCCTTCCGTCACGCCCCCCAACGCCTCCACCGTGTACCAGATGATGCGCGTGGAGTCTCTCTCCCTGTACTGGAACCCCACAGCCACAGCGTTGGATGACAACGAGACGGCGCATATAACGCCCATGCAGTACTATAACTGGAAGCATTATATGCTGACTGGATTGAATAAGTTCTCTATGCATCATGAGGACTTCGAGTTTCGTAAGTTCGGCAAATTTATATTATTACACGTTACGCGACATCACTATCACTTCTCACTACATAGTATAAAACAAAGTCGCTTCCCACTGCCTGCCCCTATCTATGCTTTAAAACTACGCAACGGATTTTGATGCGGTTTTATAGACTGTGATTCTAGAGGAAGTTTTAGGTATATGTTTATTTTATAGCACTCGTTATAACATAATTCAATACTAAAAAACAACGGTCCATTCACGTATTATCGCCGTAAAGTTTTTGCGTATACAGAGGGCCACCTTCAGGATGAGTGTGAAGGTGGTCACGACTCGACGGACCTTCACACTCGCATTACTTCACAGTTTTTGCAAGTCGGGCGGTTGTTATATACACTAGCAGTGCGAGCGATAACGCCTTGTGGACCCCTAATTCACTGATGTCAGTTGGCTCGCCTCATTGTACAGCATCTCTTCAAACTTACCGGACTTGGAAAAGAAGAGTAAAAGTGTGTCCTCTACTTTAATCATACTATCACAAGCCTGTCCCGATGTTTCTTTGTAATCAAATTTTGCAAGTTAAATTTAATCCACTTCCCGGTTACCGATTGAGCTGAAATTTTGCATGCAATTGGATGTCAATACTTTGTGGAATCGTTGCGCTGGTCTGATAATGGAGTCAGAAGATAGCCATAAGAACTCTTAAACTAAACAAGGTACACCAATGGCGTTTAGGCTCACTTGATTAGTCTTTATAAACACATTACAGTGTGGATTCCTTTATAATTAAATCTGATCACAAAAAAAATATTTTGACTTGATAAAGTCTCATAAATCGATGAACACCGTCTGCACGTACGAAAAATATCACGTTCCGGAGCAGCAGCAGCTGCAGTAGCAGTTGCTGTAAAAGTAGTAGTATCTATTACGCATCTATCTTTCACCGTTATCACGTAAAATTATCGTCCGAAAACCGACTTTATAGACAACCAATTAAGGCGCTGTGAATCAGAAGAATACCGTAAAACGTCTATTTTTTCGTCGCGCAGTTAGCCTTATTTTCCATGGAATACTAGCATGAATATGAAGTACAGTTAAAAGATCAAAATAAATGGTTACATCAAAATATTTTCAAAAAAGTATTTAAAACGTAGCAAAATACAATAGCAAAAAAGCTATACCTAGAAAAAGTTTCGTCGCAAATTACTTAATATTTTCAGCGGCAACTACCAACTTTTTTACGTCTATAAATAGTATAACTAAATGAGCTAGATGGATACCTATAAAAATACAATATTTGGTTATAATTATTGCATTATTAAATTAAAAATGAAAATTAACACGGAAATGGCAGACACGGGTTTGAAATGAGACTATGGCCAGGCCAACCGGTATCGCCACTTCAACCGCTACAAACGGTTAAGGGATACAGCGCCTTAATTGCAAAAAACTTTTTTAAACTATCTTTTATTTAGTTCAATAGCATCGTATAAAATTAAAGATAAATGAGCTTATATTGTGTGTAAGTTCATCTTGAACTTTATTCTTTTCAGTATTAAA
Organism: Elegia similella; assembly: GCA_947532085.1. NCBI lineage: Eukaryota > Metazoa > Arthropoda > Insecta > Lepidoptera > Pyralidae > Elegia > Elegia similella. The sequence continues at coordinate 1,915,445 of OX383936.1, forward strand.
ACCAGTGACATGCAAAGTCAAGGTTCTTATCAACCGATCAGGGGAAGCTCGCGTGCCGAGACTCTTAGTGGATGCTGTGCTTCAAGACAGCGCTTTACAGTTATCTCGGAGACAATATCTGTCTATTGACAATCTACTGTCCTCTTTCAACAGGATTAAACTAAATAGGTAAGGTAACAGTCTGGATATTGTCAAACTATGGATAACCAAGCAGTGGGAGTACGTGTGGTATTCTTTTTTCAGTAATGTGGGCCATATGCCTGTTTGCTGACAAAAAAATTAGTGACAAGTGTACCCTCTTGCCTTTACCAAATTTTGTGCTATCGAGCATGTGTCTAAGTACCTATATTTTTTAGGAAATATCGCCACCTGCATCCAGGGCTGCCCCTCTCCAAAGACATCAAGAAGTGGTGGATCTACGCGTACAACGCCGTGGTAGAGCAACGCGTCCGGCCTTTTACTTGGGCGTCTGTTAGGAAGCACAGGTAATTTATTTATTACAGCTATTGCCCGCGGCTCCGCCTGCGTTATGTCGATCCCTCGGGAACAGTAGAATTTCCCGAAATAAAAGGTACCATTTGTACTTGCCCGGGCCTCAAACTACATCCATAGCAAATTTCAACCTAATTGGTTCAATGGTTGAAGCGTTAAAAGGTGACAGACAGAGTTACTTTCGCATTTATAATATTAGTATGGATATGGATTAGCTGAAACCTCAACTCAAAATTCCTTACAATCCGTTCTTAGTTGAGTTTTTGGATCTGTTTGTTTGTTTTTCGTGTATGCAAGTGGCCTAAAGGTTACATATCTATGTAGCTCACATATCTTGATGACTGCCATCAACGATGACAGCCGAGACCAACGTCTCAACGCGCCTTCCGAAGCTCCGAGGTGCTTAGATATTTTTATGCCACTCTATTCCTCAAGCTTTGCTTATCATTTTATTACCTAAGTATATTTACAATCGGTGCTATGATAGGTAAATCTTTTGTCAATCCACAGGGAAAATTATAATGCGTATAAACAGACGTACAAGAGTACGTTGCGGAGCCCTAACGATACGGAGCTGAAGTTGGACTTGCAGAAGTGTGAGGACAGTCTGCCGATAGTGTCGGTGGTCATCGCCCGAGAACACGCCAAGTTTGAGGTGAGCTTACTTGCGTAAAAACGTTGAATTTAATTTCATCTTTCAAAATTACTTATACAACATGCAAAGGTACTGCACAAACAATTAATAGGGGCCATGGTGCCCGGAAGCCAAAAACTTTATTGGTGAGATAGGACGGCATCTGAGAAATCAGGGTTATGACCATCGCTTCAGGTCGTACCTGGTTCAAAATATATCTATGGCTACTCAAAGAGGTAATGCAGCTAGCATCATGGGTTCCTTTGAGCCGGGTACGATTAGGGGTGGGATGACTGAATTTCTTTTACGTGACTTTTTTTTTATTGTATTGTGACTAACAACTAGAAGTAAGTATAACTGTATAATATGTACACTGAATAAAAGTTTATACCTAGACTAAAAAAAATAATAGGTTAGTGTCATTATTATTTTTTCTGCGTCATCAATCTCTATCTATCTAATAAAGTATATTCAATCATAAATTTATCGAAAATAACCATTTGCATACTTTTTAGGCCTAGTTTGATCTAGAATTTAGACCGAATAGGGTCTTAATGGCCTAAGTTAAGGCTTTCTAGTCTAGAACACCATAGATCGATAAATGAAGAAGGTTACACTGCCCAATATTACCCAACAGTGGTTTTTTCTTGATGCCTAAAACATAAGGGGCATCCATAAATTACGTGAGGTGTTTAAGGCAGGGGGGGGGGGGGAGGGGGGTAGGCGAGTCGAATCGCTTTGCATCTCACGCAGGGGCATTTTTTCTTTTTAGTTTTTCTTCTAAAAATCCTATCTTCGTGCATTATACAGGACTCTCATGTGTAGCTAACGTCTACATATTCTTAAATCTGATGAATTTATAAAACTTATAAATTTATCTCAGAACAATCTTATTTGAGATTGAGGGGGGAGGGATAGGGGGTCGAGTCAAAATCTTCTCACACCTTTCCATGAGGGGCATGGTGAGATGTCAGGAGATTTAAGGGGAGGTTAAAAAGTCGCCTTACGTAATTAATGGAGACCCCCTAAAAGTATAGGATGATGTTCATAATCCATTTTTTAACAGCTACTAAAGCAAGAACCTGAACGCATCGAAGTGGTGGAAAGCGAGATAGACTGGTGGCTGCCGGCCTCAGAGTGTGACAACAAAGAGGAAAAACGTCGGGTCGAACTCTGCGTGAAGTCGGAACGAAGTAGAACGCTTTGGAGCCATCTATCTAGTCCTGAAAAGAAGAAAGTCTGTGAACTGATTGGATATGTAGAGGGAGAGCCTCAGGATAGGTCTAAACAGTATATTGGTGAGTGTCATATCAAGGTTCAATCAAATGAGGACGTCAATCGAAGGGTTGAGCCTAGTCCGATATTGTGGAGCCATTTATGAAGAATCCAGTCCTGTTATGAAGAAAGTTTGTGAATTTATTGGATGTGTTATGGAAGAAAAACTCAGAGAGTTCTAAGCAGTATGTTGGTAAATTATACATTTCTCTTTATTAGAGTTAGACGATGAGTATCACAGAGATTAGGCAGAATTCGGTGTAAAATCTTCATAGCCATTAATCCAGCCCTAAGAAGTACAAAGTGTGTGAACTGATAAATAATAAATAAATATATAAATAAATAAATATATACGGACAAATCACACAGATTGAGCTAGCCCCAAGGTAAGTTCGAGACTTGTGTTATGGGATACTAGATCAACGATACTATATTTTATAACAAATACATAAATAGATAAACATCCAAGACCCAGGCCAATCTGAAAAAGATCATTTTCCATCTTGACCTGGCCGGGGATCGAACCCGGGCACTCCATGTCGCAGGCTGGCGTGTTGACCGCTGCGCCACGGAGCTAATCAATGATAGGATATGTGGAGAGAGCCCCAGGAGAGGCTAAGCAGTATATTGGTAAATTTCTATAAGATTTTTGTTCATGACAGTTTAGCACTGAGGAAGCGGCAGGTCGAGCTCTGTCTGAAGTCGAAACGAAGTTCAACGTATCACTCTTTAATTAATATTTCCAGTAGTATTACCCTAATAAATATTTTGAACGACTGGCGTGCGTTAAAGCTAATGATATATGCAAAAAAGGAAAATTGGTCTTTTAAATCAAATAAAAAACAAGACGTCCTAAATGTTATCAAAGTCGTTGTAGTTTGGTTGAAATTGCTTTATTTACTACTAGCTTTCGCCCGCGGTTCCGCCCGCGTCAATGTCGATCCCTCGGGAATAGTACTTTTTCCCGGGATAAAAGGTAACCTATGTCCTTCTTGGTACTCCAGAGAATCTGTATGCAAAATTTTATGATGATCGGGTCAGTAGTTACGGCGTGAAAGCGTAACAAACAAATAAACCCACTTTCGCATTGATAATATTAGTTAGGATTAGCGGCTTATAACGGCTCTTCCACTCCATTCAAATATGAAATGCATTTCGGTGTAAATTTCTTTGTTTTGTGTAACATGCGCTCCGACCACGGAGTACGACGCGCGCCGTGTATAAGTTATTTATTGCTAAAATATTGACCTAGAAAAAAACAATGTACACAAAGTAGGCCCTTGATTTATTTTCTTTGTCATTTATTTTCAGAACACAAACTAAACCTTACTTTGGCAAATTGTTCCCTGACTTTGATGAATAGGAGCAAAGAAGTATTGGTGATCACTCTCACACAGTTCCTAGCATCACTCGAAACTAGACCCTCTGCCAAAGCATATAAGGTATGTTCTGTATTCATTTTGTAAGTAGAACTTCAATTTTATTTATTTAATTTAATTAATGAACTGTATTGTTTCAATTTAAAAATACTTCTTACAATTGGTGGAATTAATGCTACCATTGGAAAAATCTATGGTGTGTTAAAAGGCACTAAAAGCCATAGACTCATCCGATTTACCATTGTCTCTTGTGACGGCCAACATTATTTTTAAATACTTACATATTTCTTTCATGGTGGTGTGGGAGAAAAAACGTAGAATGTACCAGCTGCTTCTCTTTCCGCGCAGATCGTAAAAACCGAATGAGTAAACGGGCAAAATTCCGTGGAATCATGTTCCGTGGAATAGGCGATGCGGCTAGTCCCATCACTATTTTTATTCCGTTTTTCACCTAATACCCACCAATATGCTAAACGTGGCCTTTCGGATTTAGGCTCTGTCTACTCCGTCAGGGATAAAGACGTGATTTGTATGTGTATATTTATTTTATTTGTAGCTATCAGCTCGGGCAGAAAGCATCGTCGTGGAAGGCGTGACGTCGGATGGGGAGTTGGTCGCGCTGGCAAGCCCGGAGCGTGGCGCGGGGGGCGGAGCCCCCGCGGCTCACCTGTTGGCGCTCGACATTGAGCGGAACCCTATCGCCAGCGATGCTGACTACGGACTCACTTGTACTTTAGAGCCTTTAGAGTTGCTGTATATTGAGGTGAGTTATCTATCAGTTATTCCTGCCACGTACGACCGAACTGTGGAATGAACGTCCTGCGGCGGTATTCCCGAATCGATATTTTATTAAATAAATAAATAAATATGACATTGGAACATTCAAAAAACGACTTTGTCTTCTTGAAAGGCCGGCAACGCTCTTGTAACACACAGGGTGCAGTTGTCCATGGGCAGCGGTGATCACTTACCATCAGGTAATCACCGCTGCCCATGGACAATTGCACGTTCGTTTGCCGTGCTGTCTTAAAAAAGTCTTACCGATAGAGCTGTTGTTGTTTTTAAACGACTGCTCAAAAAAAAGGAGTTTAATGTTTTTAGAGTTTAGTCATTTTTTATATTTACATTTAGTAAACATAAATTAAAAACAAAATATCGAGCACGCGCTTTAAAAAAATTAACTGCTGATGCGATTCTACAACAGACAAAATATGTAGGCATGATCTGTGCGCAGCCGGGGCGGGTCAGTAGTTTATATAAAATAGAGTGTTGTTGAGTAATCCCACGACACAAGTTCACAACTTGATATAGAGCTAACTCAATTATTTTGATTTGTCCTAATACATTTCTTTATTTCTTTGCTAACAGCACGCTTTCACCGAGCTGATAAACTTCTTCCAAACCCACTCAATGACGTCAGAGGACCTAGTAGAAGAGGTAACCCAGGCCGCGGACAAAGCCGCGGGCATCAGCCGCTCGGTGTTGGCGTATGCCGTAAGCAGGAAGAAGGTGTTTCAACTGAATGTGGACATTAAGGGTCCTTGTATCGTTGTGCCCGAGCATGGATGTGTTCACAAGTGAGTAAACATAATCTTGCATATGAAAAACCGACTTCAATCAAACAACTAAGCCGATTTTAATTAAATTTATTTTTATTTATTTTCGTTTCATATCATCATGTCACCTTACAGACTAGCCAAATGGGAAGAATAGCTTTTAAAAAAAGTAGCTTTTTTAAATCGGTTCAATAATGTCCGATTTGGACTAAAAAAAGGGTGTATTTTTTTAAGGTTTTTAAAGTTTTCAATGCTGGTCTGGGAGAAAAGAAAAATACATAGAATGTACCAGCTGCGTCTCTTCCCACTCATATCGTAAAAGCCGATCTAGGGAATGAGCGAAAATCTGAAGAAACATATCAATTGCTGATACTAACAATCCACCCCAGAACGCTGAAGGTAGCTACGATACACTCATCCCCAAGTCATCCGAGTGAGTAGTATCCTAAATACCTTTATCTAATATGTTCCTAATATGTTTCTAATTCACCAAACACCAATCCTTCCCAAGCTTAAAGTTCTTTCGATGGGCAGAGCATCGGAAACATGATAAGCCAAAATTACTGCGCTCGCCAAGCCGCCTGCCAAGCGTGGCGAGTATGACAAAACCTCCAATGAAGAGAAACAAAAAGACCAGGCCCCCAGTCTCCGGCAGTCCCGCTATTCCTGGCTCTGGTAACGGCCACGGTAACGGCGGGGCAGGGGTGCTAAGAATCCCCGGATACGACGAGATGAGACTTGAGGAAAAAGTCGAGGAAGTGGAAGAGGGAATGAGTAAGATACGATGGAACGTAGTAGGGTTGTCTGAAGTCCGAAGAGAGGGCCAGGGCACAACAAGCCTTAAGTCTGGTAACCTACTCTATCACCGGGAGGATGACTTAAGAAAGTTCCAACATAATGTCGGGTTCCTCGTCCACAGGCCTCTCGTAAAAAACGTCGTAGCCATCGAAAGTTTTTCCAGCAGGGTGATATACCCTATACTCAGGCTATCCCATAAATACTCGTTGAAGGTCATACAGGTATACATGCCGACCGGGGAATATTCAGACCATCATCATCATCATCAGGTCTTTTTAGTCTCCACTACAGGAGCACGACCCTCTCTGTACTACTCCATACTTGGCCAGAGCAGCCAGAGGATTTGGCCTACACTCTCCACGCTGGCCCGACGGGTCGGAGAGGTCTCATAGATGTTTATAAGCTTTATTTAGCTTGCATTTCCTAAGTCGCCTTGTACGACATCCACGGGAAGACTTGGACTGGTCCTATTCTACTCTGCTGGAAACCACACGGCCAATATTCAGATGAAGAGGTGGAATTGGTGTATAAGGACATTAGTAGGGCCCTACATGCTTCTAAAATCTATTTTACGGTGGTTATGGGGTTAACGCGAGACTGAGTAGACGGAGCGACGGGGAGTTCAGGATGGGGCAATTTGGAAATGGAAACGAAATGAGAGGAGCCATTTGCATCTAGATAGCTGGGCTCTGTCTACCTTGTAAGGGATAAACGTGACAATTTTAATGTATACTTATGATGTTAATTAAATAAAGATTATTATATACATTTATTTATTCCATTATATTAAATTACATTCTGGTGTTAAACTGTTGGTCAAGTCTGGTAGTATGGTAAAAGTCTGGTCTTATTATAAATACTTTTTAACTTTCGCGCTGCATATTTACTAAATGCATTAATGGGAATTAGCGCGAACTTTTTCTTCAGACGTTTCGACTTGCACCGGCCGTGGTCACTAGATGACTGATGCAGCGGTGTCAATGCTCCGACGGTGCGGTGGTATCCTCATCCACTGGCATATTGCTTTTTATCCAATTACTGCTGATGTTAAAGTGGTCTTATGATGTTAAAGTCTCACTTAAAAGAAGAAAGATAAAGATACTCTTCCAGTTTCAATCCAATCTCTTGATTGTAAGAAGAATATTCGCCACAGGTCCGGGCGAGTGTTGGTGTTGGACATCAGCCGCGTGGCCGTGAAGTGCGAGCTGCAGCCGCCCAACCCCGCACTGGAGGACGCCACATGCATGGAGCTGGAGGAGAGGCTGTATGACCGGCTGCATGCTGGCTGCTCCGTGCAGGTACACTAACTGACACAACCCCGCGCTGACAACACTTGGTCCCTTGTCATTTTTACTTAAATGACAAAGAGAATATGATAGCATGGGATAATTTCTAGTAGATCATCATCATTTCGTTTAGGCGACAGGGTTAATCAACTGACGTGGTTCCTTTACCGACTACCAAATGGCAGCCGGGACCAACGTTCTAACGTGCATTCTGAGGCACGGAATCATCTTTATTATTAGACAATCAGGTGACACAATGGGCTAGCCATGTCGCCAGAAAACAAGGTTCGTGGTGGAAAGCTCTGGTGGAATGGAGACCGTGGGGCGAAAAACGCCCACAGGGAAGACCTCAAATGCGCTGGTCAGACGATATTAAGAAAAACAGCAGGAGTGAAGTAGATCGAAATTGCCCAAGATCGACAAACATGGCATAAACTGGAGGAGACCTACACCCATGCGGTTAAAAAAGACTAAAGAGAGAGAGAGAGGTGATACAAGCCTGCAGGCTTGTATCACCTCTCTCTCTTTAGCCTAACCAAATATATCCCAACCAAACCAAACTGGAAACAACTAAACAAATTATGCTTCCCGTGGGAATCGAACCCACGACCCCCGGGTCTACAGACAAACGCCTTAACAACTGGACCATGGAGGCAGGTAGTAGTTCTAGTAGATTAGGTCAATCATAACTGTTACTTGTTAACGATCAGACACTGTTATATATCGCAAAAATAGTTAGTTTCTGAAGGATATATAGGAAAGAATAAAAATGTGATTTTATATGCGTAGGTGTTGTTCTGCGAATGGACGGACATGTGGCGAGAGATGCGGAAGCACGCGGATTCAGAGTTACACTTGGTGCCCAGGATACGGGCCCAGTTGGTCTTCTCCAATAGCATCAAGAAGGATTACAAGTTGCTGCCTAGGTAAATCTTCCTTTCCTTTTCTTTATTTTCTTGCCTCAATAGTTAAAAACGTTTTGCACGTTTAAATAATTGCTTTTCCCACATTCATCTGAGTGAGTAGGTTCCCAATACCTTTATTCTCTTCCCAAATCCAACAAATTCCTATCTTTCGCCAGCTAAAAATGCTTTCGATGGGCAGCAGCGTCGGAAGCATAAGAATCCAAAGAAACTGTGCTCGCCAACCCGCCTGCCAAGCATGATAGTATGATAATATCCTCCCAAGGAACGAAGTATCCTTCGGAAAGGCTTTTGTCCAGCAGTGGACTTCATACGTCTGACATGATAAAAATGAATGGTAAGTCTTTCTCATTTCTTTATACATATCATGTCTGATGATTAAGGGTTTCAATTTCATTTCGGTCATGTGCCTCATCCAGACACGACTTAACTAGATATAATTGTTTTGTTTGCAGATATAAGCTCAACATATCCCTGTCTAGCTTGAAGCTAAACCTATCAGACCGTATCATCGGTCTGCTGATGGATTTCGTGGATAACCTGCCGGCGCCAGTTCCCAACACCGTCCCCGTCTCGTTCCTGGACTCTGGAGACTATGCGGAGGACCCTGATGACCCGGAACTGCTGGCAGCGATGCTGCAGGACCAGGTGCAGGCGGACCCGGGGTACAGTGACCTACTGGGCTTGCGGCAGAGGATCGTGGCAGCTTATCTGTGTAGAAATAAGTGAGTATCTTAAATGAGGCAACCTTAAGTAGTACAAATACGTAGTGCACGTGACCAGTGGTTCTCCTAGAGTAGTCTATAGAATAGCCATTTTGACTTGAAAAGAAAAAGTGGTCTATATGGATGCATGACTTGTTAAGATTCGGTAAATGTATCGTTCGTTTCGTTTAGATACGAATACGTATGTCCTCGACGGTTAATTAGTATTTTATATTTCCTTAAAATATAATAGCTCTCAGCAAAGAATTTTTTCAAAATTTAAACGACGAATATACGCGGCAAAATGGCAGCTGCCAGTATTGCCAATCGTAACGTCATCAGAAAAATAATATAGAAAGTTAAATGTGCGTAATCTTTTTGATTCAAAAACCACATGGCATTCTGTAATGACATGCCAATGAAATTTTATAAAAAAAAATCAGATGAGTCTTTTGGAAAGAGCCACTGATTTAAAGTCACTAAAACTACTACTATTTTATTTTAAAACTGTGTCGCCTTCTTCTACAGCTTATCCCACTTATTTATTGGAGTTTGCACAGCATATAAGCATCTTCCATTTCCCTTTTTCAGAGACCATCCTCTTGTTAGGACTTCTTCGGCTTCTGGTTCCATTACTTCCCATCTTCAGTGTCCTTCTCTTATAACTTCTTCGATTAAAGCTTTGTAAATAATACAAGTTTTTTTATAGTTTAAAATGGCCTACTGTGGCAGTTTTAAAAACATTGTTTCGTCCCCCAGGGTGGCAGAGTCCCCGTTCGACGCGGGCGGCGCCCGGCTGGGGTTCCAGCAGACGGCGCAGGCCTTCGTGTCGGCCGACCACAGCGACGAAGACATGGAGCTCTACGCGCGCTCCGTGGACCTTCCCGGCTTCGACGACAACGTGTCGCCTAGCAACAACATCTTGGTGCTGCTCAGGTTTATCATAGGTAAGGAACACTGCAACCTTTCTTAAGGAACCCATAAACGGGACTTAGCACGAACCTTTTTATTATTTGTTTCCGTTGACGTTTCATTGGAGTTACAACTATCGTGGTCGCAACGAGACTAGAGTACTGCGGTGTCATCTTGTGGTGGCGGACGCAGTTTCACTAATAATTTTGATAATAAATTTTGTTTTTAGGCATTAGCCCCGGTACACACTACACTAACAGTGTCCGACTTTTTGTTCAACTCCGGACGACGCAGTTTAATTTTGGCAATCACTGGATTCCATGCTGATGAAAATTTGTATCCTTTCTTAAGACCGTCGGCTTTTTTTAATGACGAATTTGAGTGCGTTTAACCAATATCTTGCCTGATGGGAAGCAGCGATGAGGTCTAGGGTGGTACACGCAAACTCAATTAGTGCCTGTTTACCCTTGCCTTGAAAATCCTAAATTGAACGAGTCGGGAAACAGCGACGCGGGGGGGGAATTCCATTCCTTCGCGGTTCGCTCAATGAACACATGGATGAAATCCCTGCCCACCCCATGTCTACCGAAGATGGATTGATGCAGGGGAAATTATATCGTGAAATTCTACGCACTCCTCGAAATGCAGCCTGTAAAACATACAGACTTGTTACTAATGGGCGGCCTGTATGTCAGCAAATCACTATATTATCTATGGTGATACTCTTACCGAAGACTGAGGGGCGGTAATCCCAAAATATTTACACTTTTTTTTTTTTACTAAATATTGAATTAGGCATTTGTCTCCCATCTCACCTGATGGAAACTGACGATGAAGACGAGGATGTTACATGCCTATCCAAGAGATACCCATTTATAATATATATCTTATCTTCTCTTGTAAATACAGTACGCGATGAGGGTAACAACCCACCACTTCCGCTTCCTATTTAACGCCCACCAACTGGATTAACGTGGCTTTTAGGTCTTAACGACCTGGGCTCTGTCTACTCCATAAGGTAAAAAGACGTGATTGTATAAAATATGTTACTTCTCTTACAGGTGAAATAGTCATCAACCTTTCCCGCTCTACCGACCAAACGGAGAAACCCTACATCATGCTAAGCATCAGCAAGGTCTGCCTGGATGTGGCGCTAATGGAGTATGGCCCGGCCGTGCAACTGTCCATTGGCCAAGCGTTGTTGACGGACAAGCAGCATCACAGTGCCACCGGGCAGTACTTGGAGCTGCTGACGAGTTCCGGAGAGCTCTTTAACTTGCTATACAGAAAGGTAATTTTTATATCTTTATCATAGCTTTTAATGTTGCAGATTTGAAAAGTATAGTGCAGTCGTTGTATTGGTATTAATGAAACATTGGAAACTAATTAGTTATCTCTGTACAATTGATGGTGCAGGTAAACTGTCCATAATGTATAATAACTAGCTCCGTGGCGCAGCGGTCAACACGCCTGCCTGCGACAAGGAGTGACCGGGTTCGATCCCCGGCCAGGTCAAGATGGAAAATGATCTTTTTCAGAATCAGATTGGCCTGGGTCTTGGATGTGTATCTATATATGTATTTGTTATAAAATATAGTATCGTTGAGTTAGTATCCCATAACATAAGTCTCGAACTTACTTTGGGGCTAGTTCAATCTGTGTGATTTGTCCGTATATATTTATTTATATTTATAACTGCAAAAATTGGGTTGAAGCTAAGCTCCCAAGAAGCCATTCGCTGAACTCAATTTTTCATGTGCAGAATATCAGAATCAGAATATTTTATTATATAAGATATGTTGACCTTCTGTAAACCGTTTTAACAACTGATGTACCATTATTTACGCAAATAAAACATTTTGATATTCTTAATTATATATAAATTATAATACTTCTTAATTATTTCAAACCAGTCTTGAAAACATTTGAAAAATACATCTTGCGGCATGTTAAAAAAAAGCGTTAGGAATGCCCGAATTCCTAAAAGTGGTACGAAGAATTTTTTCACTGCTGGAAAGAGGAAAAAATCGCACGGAGCCAAGTCTGGACTGAAAGGAGCATGAGACACCAGTTGAACCCCAGAATTGTTCTGTGCGTGTTGTACTGGTGAAAAAAAAAACACGAGTATCACTTTGACTAGCTCCGTGGCGCAGCGGTCAACACGCCAGCCTGCGACACGGAGTGACCGGGTTCGATCCCCGGCCAGGTCAAGATGGAAAATGAACTTTTTCAGATTGGCCTGGGTCTTGGATGTGTATCTATATATGTATTTGTTATAAAATATAGTATCGTTGAGTTAGTATCCCATAACACAAGTCTCGAACTTACTTTGGGACTAGCTCAATCTGTGTGATTTGTCCGTATATATTTATTTATTTTATTTATTTATTTATTTTGGGTCGGTCCTCACAAAAAATCATAAAACGAAGTACAAAGCCTAATTGATAAATTAGGCCGTCATTGGCGTAGAAAATGAATCCTACGGAACAATATTTTGGGTACAGCTAACAGCTTACGGAACAGCCTAGGTATTGTATGTGGCTAAACGAGGGGTAGCCGTGTGGTATCCGGCAGAGTAGAATAGGGCCACTCCAAGTCTTCCCGTGGATGTCGTAAAAGGCGACTTAGGAAATACAAACTAAACAAAGCTTATAAACATCTAAGACACCTCTCCAACCCGTCTGGCCAGCGTGGAGAGTGTAGGCCAAGTCCTCTGGCTGCTCTAGCCAAGTATGGCCCTAGTAGTACAGAGAGGGTCATGCTCCTGTAGTGGAGACTAAAAAGGACCTGATGATGAAACGAGGGTGTATGGCAGGTGCGCGCCGACTGCCCCGAGTTCCGCTCGCACTTCCACAGCGTGGAGCAGGCGCTGGTGGCGGACGCGGGCTGCGTGGCGCTGTTACTTCATGCCGACGCCGTACGCACGCTCTGCAAGTACTCACAGTACATCTACCACAAGTCAGTGCCTATAATACAATAGAATAATCTTTATTTACTTAAATATGCGTAGATAACATGTTATTTTTTTTACAACTCTGCATATTTTACCGAACATAACGGCGAGTAAATATTAGGTTAATTGATGTTACGAATTTTTTTTTTTTTTTTAATAGCCTATTTCAGTTTCCCACTGCTGGGCCAAGGCCTCCCCTTTTTGTTTCCAATCATCCCTATCGCGGGCAATAACTTGCCAGCCACTTATATAAGCATCTAAGTCATCGCGCCATCTCCTTCTAGTTACGAATTAGATTCTTCAAATATAAAAATGACTTAATTCAATGTTACAATTACATTTTGACTTATAAAATCAAATGATTATAATAATAAGTATAATAAGAGTTCAAATTAGCAATATTAAAATAAATTCATTATTATAACATACAACGTGATTATGAACCCCTTTCTTTATTGAAATCTCAGAATCAGAATCCCTAATGAAATATAGAACAGCAAGAAAAAAAGCTGAAAATCAAAAAAAAAATAGGGTTTCCCATACAAAGTCGCCGATCAGCTGGACGAACTTCTATGGAAAGTCATTTTTTTTTTCGGTTTTTATCTTTTTTTCTTGGAATTCTGTATTCAATTAGGGATTCTGATTCCAAGATTTCAATATAGCTAGGGGGTTCAAAATCACGCTATATAGTCATGTGCGATTATGTAAGTGATTAGTTATGTCAATACCTATATACCATTTTAAGCTTTCCCGGTCACTGTGGTCACTGTGACCTCGAGTAGGTCACGTGTGACCTACTCGAAGATTCGTTAGACTTACACGTGACCTGAGACCCGGCGGTCTCGTATATGTGTACGGCGCGCTGGCGCGCGGCTTTTAAGAGGAAGTAATATCCCCCTCTCTTTCTACCGCGCCAAGTTTTCACTTCTGCCGCTACTCCCGGGGTGCAACCCTTTTTTTATAAGACAGCAAACGAGCAAGCGAGTCAATGGTAAATGATCAGCGTTGCTGGCCTTTCAAGGGGAGGACATGGAGGAAGGAAATACGGGGAGGTGGGGAGGGAGGGGGTGGATGGATTATTGTCACTACGGGACTTACCGCGATTATTTTTGAGATTTGTCTTATATTTCGGCAAATTGCACCCGTTATCTTCACAGATTGACTGAAGAGCTGCACTGGAAGTTGCAACCACGGAGCAAGTTTTCAAGATTTCTTTGTACTTGCTCCGTGGTTGGAACTATCAAGGGAAACCGTATCGTTCTACCCTCTTTTTTAGTCTGTTATTGTTCAAGTTTTTTATACACAACACTGACGGTGTTCGTTCGGGAACTGTTCTCTGGCGTGCGTGTACCTTTTACACGACTCAATTACTGGATTCCATGAATAATCGCCGTAATAAGTCCCGTAATGACAATAAAAGTGAGTGGTTTTTACAACTCTGAATGAAGCGAGATTCAGAGTATGGTTCCCGAAGTAAAAATATTATAACCTCAATAGGGGCGGCACATTATAATAGCAAACTATGTATTATTTTGTACAGAAGCTAGCTACAACAACTATTCATATTACTTGTCAGGATACAACACCGCCATGCGCTGAACATGAAGAAGCTCGTACTGCCTCGAGCCAAGACCCTGTGGAACTACCTCATGAAGCCAGAAGCAGACCCGCCCGTGCCTTCTGGGGCGACCAAATTCAGTTACTCTGTCAGGTAAGTCATTTACTTAAGACCAGCAAGTGGTGATTCTCTCACTCTTTTTAACCGACTTCAAAAAAGGAGGTCCTTGCATAGGCTTAGAACTAGTAGTGCTGGGAGATTTCACTGAAACCGAACAAGGCGGGGCTTCTCCGACCTATGTTATGTTTATGTCGCACCTCTTGTTATATCCTGGCAGGTTTCCAATCGAATGAGACATGAATAGAGAAGACGTCACGTTGACCGGGGCACTAAATAATATTAAGAATTCCCTGTGAGGCCAACCGGCCTCCGCGCAGAACTTCTTTTCGAAGTGTTGTAGTTTCACCTACGTGAAATGGGGGTGGTCTACGAGAGAGTGAGATGAGACGATGTTTTTTACCTAAATCCGGAGCATTGAACAATCCTTTAGGAAATAAGGGATTTTGAAAAATCTATTTCATATACTTATATGCAAAATTTATATATAATAAATAACCAAACTATGTCCGCAAGTTAAATATGTTGGAATCGTCATGTTAGTATTTATTTATATCCAAAGTTGACTTAAAAATTGCGCTTAACACGGATGTTTAGCGGCTTATAATTTTCAAGCCATTGTTTTTTCTTAAGCTACATCGGAATGTACATAGATCATGATTGAATAAATTGGTTTTATGCTTAACATTGCACTAACATTATTGCAAATGCATGCAAATTCCGTTCGCTATTGGTATGGAGATGATCGTCTTTAGTGCACTTTTAATAACAACACTTCAGTCTGTTTAATTAGATGTCGTTAATATGGTTGTAGATTGACATAACTGTCGCTTGTAGCATATTTGAATTTTCTAAATTACCATTAGGACTCTACTCTATAATGAATTTTTTAGCTACAAATGCTACAATATAGGCAAAAGAGATTTAGCGTTGGCAAATTGTTTCTGTTTCACGCTTGGTAATGAGTTTGTTCTTCGTTTCAGAGTATCATCAGTGTCCGTCAAGTTATGCCATTTGGACTGTTCGCTGGTGGAATTGAAGCTGGCGGGTTTGGAGAGCGATTGTGTGTTCCGAGCAAACGATCGTATGATTTTCAAGCTATATTTGAGCTCGCTACAGCTCGATGATTTGTCTGAAGCTACGCTGTATCCAAAGGTTAGTATTTTAGCTGTGAGTAAATTTAGAGTGATCTAATACGTGTAATACAAAAAATAAATACTCATGTGTTATAACTTTTGCCTTTAATTTTAGGATGGTATAATATACTTAGTATTTTAATAGTATAAAGAAAAATAATTTATTTGGAGCCAAATAAAAGAAACAAAAATTCTTATTACTAGAATTCGACCGAAGTTTCGGTTGCGGTAACTTTCGGCCAAAGACAATATAATACAGGGAAGACTGTCAATCGCCATACAGCAGAGTGTAATCCACAATAGTGTCCTAAATGTGCCACTAGATGTCTCTAGTAATATCAAATCAACTCTTTGTAACCATTTTCCAGGGTAGTTACGTGGTTTCCCCCGGTATCGATTCACGGTTAAGTAATAAATCGGTAGATGATCGGCAGATGGCGCTCTATCATAAAAGTTAACTTCAAAATTTACATACTCAAGTTTAGAAACTACACTTTTATAATGAGCATTTACTAGTAGTAGTAGGTATTGAAATTTTGACAATTTATTATCATCGGTGTTTGGCAGAATATTTATAATGAATTCTCCATTCGAGAACTGGGAATATTATACTTTTTCGGCGCAATTCGGGTTACGCTCTGTTGATCTTTGCTTTCGGCAAAAAAAGAGTTTTGGTGACCCTATCGGTTATAGCATAAAATCGACCTCACCAAAACTAGATTTCATTCCAACTATCGAGTCACATTCGCTATGGACGAGACCTCCGAAACTAGTTGAGTTGTACGTGGGTGACCCGTACGGCGGTTGCAGCTGGTGTGGCCCGACGAGGACAAGGTGTTGGAGCTGAAGTTCGTGCGCGCGGCGCCGCGGTACTACGGGCCACAGCAGCTGCAGGCGCACGGCCAGCTCCGCCTGCAGCTCGGCCGGCTGCACGTCGTGTTGCTTTACTGCGTACTGCATCAGCTGCAGGTACGCTGCACACTTTTTTATTTTATAGGACGGCAAACGAGCAAGCGAGTCTGATGGTCAGCGATCAGCGCTGCCCATGGACAACTGCAACATCATGGTGTAACAGGAGCGTTGCCGGCCTTTGAAGGAGTTGGAGGAAGGACATGGGGGGAGGAAATTGTTGAAGGACGGACCTCCGGCTCTCTTACTCACCAAACGAAGCATAAAAGCGGTAAAGCTTCTACTCAAACGTCGATTTTCTGTGTGAGTGTGTTACTTCCCCGGACGAGCCGGCCAATTCATGCTACTAGTAACATTTAATTTTGTCGGTAAAGTGGCTCTACCATAACTTAAGACGTGTTTACTGTTGTGTGAACTTTCTTTTTCCTGCGTGTGGGTGGATAATACTGTTGTCGGATTTTATAAATTGTGTAAACACTTCTTAAACTGTCTATTATCGCTTAACAACTGCCATCCCAAGATGCTAGCAAGGACCAACGGCTAACGTGCTTTTCGAAGCACGGAGGAGCTCGAGATAATTTATTATCGCTTATGGTTACCCAACCCGCGTGGGAACCATGCCCAGGTTAACTTAACACGCGTTAGCACTAATGATGCGTACACCGACTGGGCCAGCGAGCTCATCAATTGTGTATTCTTGAATATATTTCTAAATATTGCTTATCGACAGCATTTATGTAGTTTCTCATCAGCATGCATCATTATATGTTCTCGTCAAGATGACTTCCGAGCAAACCGACATTTACTCATTCTGTATTTAACACGTTTCTCACCTGTTCATCCTCATATGTGCTTGTCAACTAAAATGTAGATTAAACACAGGTTGACAAACATCACGTTTAAAAGGTTTCTCACAGGTGTATGTTCCTTAATACATTCGTAAATGGGATTTTCGAGTAAACGGAACTTGACACTCATTACATATAAAAGGTTTCTCACCGGTGTGAATTAATTAAATGTAATTATTATTGGGATTTTTTATAATAATAATAATAATAAAAATAATTCGTTTATTTGCATGGAATACAGGTATTATAGTTGTTAAGGTATTACATGTGTCTTAGCCGTATTCTACCGTAATATGGTGTACAAAATTGTTACATAAATTAACACTGTTAATGCATATAAGTAGTACAAATTATATTTTTATATTTAAATTTAATTTAATCTCTTCTATTGTTTAGAAAGTCTTTTATGTCATAAATATTATTCTGACTCAACCATTCATGCAATTTCGTTTTAAATTTATTAATATGAAGAGTTTTGAACCTATTGGGTAGTTTATTATAAATTCACACATTTAAACATCCTTTCTCGTATTTCGAAGTCTTAATCATTTCCCTATTGGCAAGTTTATGCGGGTCTCTCTGAAATCGAGGGTTTATGTCACATACTCTTTCATATTTATAAAGATGTTTTCTGACAAACATACAGACTTCAAGTATATACAGGGATGGCAAAGGTAACAGATTGAGTTCTTTAAATAATTTTCGACAAGATGCATACGGTGGGAGTCCATATATTCCCCTTATGCACTTTTTCTGGGCAACAAATGCTCTGTTTAGGTCTGTACTGTTTCCCCACATAACAAGACCGTATCTAAGGATAGATTCAATATATGCACGATATGCTGTTAATGCCGTTGTTATATTTGTAATTGATTTAAGTCTTTTTAATGCAAATACAAATTTATTGATTTTTATAGAAATATTTTTAATTTGTAATTTCCAATTTAAGTCGCGGTCAATAGTAACGCCTAGAAATTTTGTAAATGCTACTTCTTCTATTTTTGAAATATTTAATTTAAAATTGTAGACTGGATGAGTAGATTTATTAAATTGTATATATTTTGATTTGTCTAAATTAATTTTTAAATTATTTATGTCAAGCCAATTCATTATTTTATTAATTGTATTATTTATGTCATTTTCATGGTCATTAATTGTATTAGTTTTTTTGTTAGTTGTGATAATAATAGAAATGTCATCTGCGTATAATAAACATTTATGGTTTGTAGCATCAGTTATGTCATTTATGTATAGAAGGAATAAAATTGGGGCTAAAATGCTGCCCTGGGGAACACCAGCTTTGATATGTCTCGGGTTTGATTTATATGTTGCCAATTCATTACTTGAGTTCAGCTTTGTTATTATTACATATTGCTCTCTGTTGCTGAGGTATGACTTCAGCCATTGATGGGCAGGACCTCTAATTCCTAATGATTCCAATTTGATTAATAGTTTGTCATGTGGAACAAGGTCAAATGCCTGCGATAGATCGAAGAACAGACCCGTAGTAAGATTCGCACCATTCAGACTTTTCAACACCACTTCCATTAGGGAATAAATGGCAAGGGCGGTAGACTTATTCTTTTGGAAACCAAATTGCTCTTGCTTTATTATGTTAAATTTATCACAGAAACCTATTAAATTTTTATACATACATTTTTCGAATATTTTAGACAAGATGGGAATAAGTGTGATAGGACGAAAGTTTTTAACATCTATTTTATCTCCTTTTTTGTAGAGTGGTTTTACTATTGACGTTTTTAACAATGTAGGAAACGTTCCTGCTGAAAATGACAAATTTATTAAGTAGGTAAGTACTGGGATAAGTTCATCGGCACGCTTTTATGACTCTTGTACTTATTTCGTCATATCCTTCAGATTTTGTATTTTTGAGAGACATTATTTGATTTCTTACTTTGTTTTCCGAAAGAGGTTTCAAAAACATAGTGTTCGGCCTATTTGGAATGTTTGTATTACTACTTGGGTTTGTAGCCGTAGCGTATGCAGAATCGATAAAGTGATCGTTAAACGCTGATGCTATGTCCAAGGGATTAGTTATTAATTTATTGTCAATGACTATATTATTTATTGTATTATTTGTATATGTATTTACAACTTGTTCTTTGATAAGGTTCCTTGATGCTTTGCATTTGTTAATGCTATTATTTATGTATTTTGTGTTTGCAATTCGTTTTGCTTTATATATGCACTTTTTTAGTATGTTTGAATATGTTATATATTTATTTCTATTTGTCTGCGATTTGTGTCTGTAGTAATGGTAGCGTAATTCCCGTTTTTTTTTTACAACAAATTTTTTAGGGCATCGATGTAAGCAAATATTTCATTCCTTAAGTTTTTCACCAGTTAGTTTTTAAATGACTTCATAAACTGAATTTATCAGTAAACAGACGTTCACAAATTTCATTTTCAACTGTATGTTCTCTTCAAAATCCACATAAACTTTTGCGACAAGCTGTGCATTGGTTACGTCCATCTCCGGGTTCTGTAGTCGTATCGCGAATGTGCAGCAAACGCACCAATCCCGAGAGGATTGGTGCGTTTGCTGCACATTCGCGGTGTTTGTATTTGTGTGAAGTAGGACGGGTATTTTGTATTTCCATTAGTTTTGAGAATTATCAAAAGCGATTGATTTCCTTCAACATAAGACAATTTAGCTGACTATATTGTTTTTAATTACATTATTCAGAATAATTCGCATATTATTTGATAAGTCTCTTGACAATATTGACTAAAAAGGGAATTATCAAAATAATGAATAAGTATAATGATTTTGTGTTCCCTAAAGGAACGATTTTGGGTGATTTCTTTTATTCTTATGGCAATATATATCTAATAACTTTATATTCATAAGATTGAATACTTATTGCCCATTTTGCAGCAATTCTTGGAGCCTCTGCTGTCGAGTTCATGTGGCAGTGGCGTGGCGACGGCTGAAAGAGTGGCTACAGAGAAGATACAAGCAGCAAGACATGACACAACACGACTCAGTCTGGCCATAGAGGTACTTTACACAACACCTTAGAGCTATATATAAACTGAGAAAGACATGGCGTACCTTTTTAAAACTAATTCAACTCTACATGCAGATATTTTCTTCAGCTCGGTTAATACCTGTTACATGTTAGTCTAATCTAAAATTGTATTACTGCTCTGCCATTTATGCTCACACACTAAACAGATTGATAAGCAATATAGAATTGATATTTTCTATCGATTTTTTAAAAAGGCTTGTTTTAATTATGAACTTTTAGTATGTTGACCAACTTGTGAATTAATGATATATTAACCAGTAGAGGGGTCGCGTTCATTTTTAGGATTACTCTATAGCTACATATTAACATACATATGTATATATCGACCAAACAGTGAACTTTTTCTTGCCCTCGTTCCGTTGACTTGAGCCAGCTCAAATGAAGAAGAAAAATAACTCAAATAAGACAGAAAAACTTTGTTTTTGACCTCAAATAAGACAGAAAAACAAAGTTTTTCTTCTTATTTGAGTGTCCATGTTAATGGACTGTAGTCACAAGAGGCTTATTTGATTAAAAGTCCTTGGTACTAAGCGAAATTTTTTTCTAATTAACCGGCACCATTACAAAGTGTGTCACATTTTCTCACCAAGTGGTCTCGTCTGTCAAATCACAGTTGACATTTTACTTTGTTTTTTCTTTTTTAAGAACGAAGTGAACATTCCGCGGGCCAAGGACTAATGGTCCTTAATAGTACACAAAGTTAAATATCAAAGGAAATCAACATAGAGTTAGGTTTACAAGCAGGAATTGATTCACAGAAATTTGGTTCTAAGACGAGGATGTTCAACTCAAGTGAAATCTAAAGATAACAAAGTAATGTTAATTTCTATATTAACAACAACATAGTTAAACTTAGGTAAATATTAATGTTAAATTTATAACAAAATTATGTAGGTATTCAATTGCATAGTCTTAAGTATTTTTTTCCAGTGGCAGAGGGCACACCTTGGTAACTGGTCTTTTAAATTGATGATTCTTATATTGCAAAGTGTCAACACGAGTTATACCATCTGCTCCTGGGTGCTTATCTATAACACGACCTAAGAGCCACTTACCTGGTGGCAATCTATCATCCTTTACCAATACAATAGTACCTAGTTCAATATCTTTCTGATGTTTATTCCACTTATAGCGATGTTGTAAGGTATTCAGCTTGCCAACGTCGCCATAACGCTTGTAACATACGCTGTACAATTTGCCATCTATCCAGGTAATTGGTACGAAAAGATTCTAAATTGGGTTTAGGTATAACTACAGGAGCAGTTCTAATCAAAAAGTGACCTGGAGTCGGTGGAGGTTCATCAAGAGTAGAACTAACTAAAGTAAGTGGACGAGAGTTGACACAAGCTTCCACTTGGGTAAGTAGAGTATTGAACTCTCCGAAAGTCAAATAATCTTGTCCAATGGTACGCTTTAAATGCCCTTTAATGGATTTAACTCCTGACTCCCAGAGTCCCCCAAAATGAGGCGCTCCAGCAGGAATGAAATGCCAAGAAGTGTGATCATTAGACAATAATTCAGATATTTCCTGAACTAAGGTAGAACGAGAGGTTTTAAATTGAACATCAAGTTCCTTAGAAGCTCCTCGAAAGTTAGTTCCACAGTCACTATAGAGATCACTACAGTGACCGCGCCGAGATGTAAAACGCATAAATGCAGCTGTGCTCAAATTTTCAACCAGCTCTAAATGAATGGCCTTCGTAACAGTACATATAAATAAACTTATGTATGCTTTACAGGTTCTAGTGCATCTGCCTGAGCATAACTTAAGATTAAAAGGTCCAGCCATATCGATTCCGCTAGTACGGAATGGTCGAGATGGTTTAGTCCTATAACTAGGCAAATTACCCATGAAAGGCGCAGATGGACTAGCTCTCTGTTTAAAACATGTAACACATTGCCTAATTACCTTTTTAGTTAGATTTTTTCCACCAATAATAAAATATTTACTATTAATTGTATTGACCAAGTGGTCTCGTCTGTCAAATCATAGTTGACATTTTACTTTTTTTTTCTTTTTTAAGAACGAAGTGACTGGTTAGTGTAATTTCTATTTTATTCTTTACAGATTCACGCCCCAGTGTTGCTGCTGCCGCAGAAACCTTCGTCGCCAAATCTGCTTGTCCTCAACATGGGTAAACAAATATGATTCCCGGAAAACTTTACACACTAACCTACAATAGCAAATATAACACTTTTAAATCGAGATTAGAAGCAGAACTCGCAAATGAAGGGCACGTTATCAACCAATCTATTGGTATAATGTCTAGATAGAATATATAACACGTTTTAGTCAGTCAGAACAATCTGTGTAGTGCGGCATGTTCTTTAGATTTTATACATATGTGTGTACATATAATTTGCAAGTACTGTTAGTGCCTACCCTACTCTAACTAATTAAACAGTACACCTTCTAATCCTTGTTTCAGGTGACCTCCTTATCGAGAACTTTTTCAAGCAAGCCAACGCCAGCCAAGAAGCCACGAGTCCTATTCAGAGTCCCATCATAGACAATATCCTGATCAAGCTCGTGAACATCACTTTCTCCCGAGCCGTGATGACTTTGGCTGGAACACTAGAAGTGCAGGTAAATTTAATGTTACCCCAAGAGTTAAGCAAAAGTATAGATATACAAAGCTCATAAACATTAATGAGACCTCTCCAACCCGTCTCGCCAGCGAGGAGACTGTAGGCCAAATCCTCTGTCTGCTTTGGCCAAGTATGGCTCCGGTAGTACAAAGAGGGTCATGCTCCTGCAGTGGATACCAAAAAGACCTGATGATGATGATGATATTTCCCCTTCTTACCCATAGTATTTCCGGTAGTACCATCTTCAGGGATAGATATCTCATCCGGCGGCATGCGCTGTTAAAGGCTAGGTTAGTTCAAAAAGTCATCGTTAGATGGCAGTGGCTTCACTGCTAGTTGACTGGACTAATTAAAATAGATATATCGCATTTATATATATTAAAGATAAAAATGTAATCTAATTAAATGTAATCATCTGAAATGCTGCTTATTGTCAGTTCTAGTATGAATTACTGTCAAATGTAGCACGTAACGCCCTCGGTGTATGACAGCGCAACTCTATTTTGTATGAAATGTCGAGAAACGTAATATGACGGCGAAAGAAAGCAAAATTCTGGAAAGAAGCACAGAAAAAATATTTTTGCCACATATAATGAAGCAACTAGTTTGTTTTGCTTTCGCCATTTCACTATTCGTGTGTAGGTTTTATTACGATGTTTCCTTTTTATGGCATCAACGATAGTCTGGAATATGGCGAGATAGTACTAGAAATTGATTGATAGGTATGAATCACGCCGCGTGGGATCTGCACTCGAAACGTTTCGGTTACAAGTGCTGCTCCTTGGTCGCTTGTTGGCTTGACTAACACCAAATTATTGACATTCCTCAAATATCTTATTTTGTACTAATTTACTATTTGACATTTTATACCTATATTTTGATATATTTAATTATGATATTCAATGTAATACAATGTAAAATTCCGACGCCAACTCTGGCAGAATATGTTTGACATACTTGCTATTGAAACATCTTTATAACTACCATGTAATAAATGATCTTAAATCTTGAAAATTGTTATCTCTTATGTAGGAACCAATCCTAGAGCCAGTCTCCATCCGCTGTGACGTACAACGGGCATTGCGAAGGGACATAGCGCTGGAAGCTGATGTCATAGCAGACACGGTCATCATCAATCTGGGCCAGAAGGACTTGGCTACGATATTTGCAGTATGGGCCGACAATTTGAGCGATTCTCATTATATTGGTAACCAAAGTTCCAAAATTTAAGAGGTTTTTAGGTGTCATTGTATGGAAATAAACACACACAATGACTATGTGTGTAGGAATGATGGAGTGGTTTGTGATTGCACTCTCTATTTTACTCACACTCTCTAGTTAAATCTAAACTAAGTAGTGTGGAGTTTGCCTCATGTGGCTTTTCTTCGCCGGAAGTAGGTAGAATTCGATAAATATGACTGTACTTAAGAGCCCGCCATATGCCAGGCGGCGTGGCGATACAAACGCGGATGGTCTAAACGCGTTGGCTACTTTGGATATTTTCGTTTTTTAGGAATATTCAAGGGTTATTCGAAAAAGAAAAACATATGATGGCTGCCTTATCTGTAATGCAATAATAATGAAAAGTTTCAAGGTTAATTTTAATGTATTTGGTGAATAATACTATATACCGAGTAAATTAGACGTGATTTGGAGGCAACTTTGCAATTTTTTTCTATCGAGAAAATTTAACGCAATCGTGTTTTTAAATCATATAGTTACCAGAGTTAGTCCCGAACTTTGCTGCATTTTGATTTCAACTTGAGTATTTAATTATTATTGATATAACAGTCAATCATGCAAAGCAGTGTGAGGTAGTACGGGCCCTTAAGTTAAATACGGTATATGTTTTCCCCCATTCATCTGAGTGAGTAGTATCCCAATACCTTCACTCTCTTTCCAAATCCAACAAATTCCTACCGTTTCCGATTGAGTTTAAAAATGCTTCCGATGGGCAGCAGTGCCGAAAGCACAAGAAGCCAAAAAACTGCGTTCGCTAACCCGCCTGCCAATATAAACCCATGGAACGAACACTCTTTTAAAAGGGCCTTTCTCCAGCGGACTTCTTACGGTTGCAATGATGATGAGCCAAATTGTGCTACAAACTCAGAAGTACAAGTAGAGCCTGGCGGCATTCGAACCTGGGATTTTTTGCTCATTGGTTGCACTCTAATCTCCGAGTCACTACCGCTTTCTAAGTACATTATTTACGTGTTACACGTTTATCAAGTAGGTTCGTAAGAAATTTAAAGATGTCAACATTATTTGGGGCTGCCCCGATTCTGTAGCGCGTCGGGGATGTTTGCCGAGTTGCGCGTAGATTGTTTTTACACTACCATGCGTAAGCGATGTACATCCCTGGTGCGCAGGGTTCGTGCCAGTGCTAGCACCGTCCTGAAGGTGTTTGCCAGTCGATTTGACTGTCTGTACATGAACAATGCAGCCTTTGCATCCATGTACAGACTGCAAAGTCATAGTTTAAATAATTTTATTTTAATTGATTGCAATTTAATGTAATTAGCTAGACTAGATTCTACGTTGTACCTTGTCTTTCTGTTGTCAGGAAGTCTAGTTCCGAGTTCTCCAGTTGAAGCTCCGCCAACGGACGCGTCTGTCAAAAAGCTGCAAGCTTTCTTCGCTCAAGGGGAAGCTGTTAGGAAGGAGGCCGCTTTAAGGTAAGCATGGCCTAAATTGTGACATTTTTATT
Organism: Elegia similella; assembly: GCA_947532085.1. Lineage (NCBI taxonomy): Eukaryota > Metazoa > Arthropoda > Insecta > Lepidoptera > Pyralidae > Elegia > Elegia similella. The sequence continues at coordinate 1,941,274 of OX383936.1, forward strand.
ATGGAAAGTAGTAGTTTTACTGGCGTATATTCAGTTGGAATCGTCGACTAGTTTTGGTTTGTTACGAAGACCATCATCAGGACAAGGGGTGGCGACTTGCCGATTTAAAGCACTGCTTTGAGGAAAGAGAAAACGCCGTGTCACCAAAACTTATCGACGATTCCGACTGAATTCATTCTGTCTTATTATAAAACGTGTACTGACTTTAGTACCTGGTTTAAACCATTAACCGACCAAAATTAGTCGATACTTATCACTTTGACGTTTGGTCAACTGTCATGGTCAATTTGTTTTAGACGGATAATTAAACCAGTAACTAAAAATAGTCTTCGTTTTATAATAAGACTGATTATGTTCAAGAAGTTCAGGTAAACAGCTAAAGATTATTATTGATGTGTCGAGGGTGACCGTGTCAGTCTACCTTCTTTCTTTGTCGTTTGTTATTATGCGACAATGGGGGTAGAATGTACAAAGACCACCATCTCTATATATGTATGTATGTATGGGATAGTGTTCGTCGAAAGGCATTAAACAGTGGTGTCGCAACTGTTGCGAATGGGTTAGTTTAAAAGATGGCTATAATAGAGAAATAAACAAGTTTAGCAAGCTTTCTTTTTGTGAGAACCAACCCACTTCACTCATGTCTACAACTGCTAAATTCATTTCATCAACCCAACCAAGGCAATGGCAAGAACAAAATGCCGAAGGAGTCACAATCTTGGAGTTTGCAGTGTCTCAAAATCTAGCTATCGCAAACACCTTCTTTAAAAAGAAACATGAACATGTCATCACATATAAGAGCGGAAATGCGACAACGCAAATAGACTATATTTTAATAGACAAGCAAAACTTAAGACAAATAAAAGATTGCAAAGTCATTCCGGGAGAACCGCTAACCTCACAGCACAGATTATTGCTAGCGGCTGTGAAACTTAAGAAACCAATTAAGAGAAGGAAAGTTAGAGTGACAAAAATAAAATGGAAAAACCTCAGTACAGAAAATGGAATCGATTTTATAAACAGCATCAGAGAGTACCTTTGTAACAACCACCCTGGTGAAAACTCCTCAAACGACACCTGGTCAAAATTTGAAAATTTCTGTGTAACATCTGCAAAAGATCAGCTAGGAATCAGTAAAGGAACCCTGCACAATGGAAAAGATACCCAATGGTGGAATAACAACACCAAAGTAACCGTAGCGGAAAAGAAGCGCCTATTTAAAATTTGGCAGGAGACCCATTCTGATCAGGACAGGGAAAAGTATAAATTGGCCAAAAAAGCAGCTAGAAGAACAGTGGCAATTGAAAAAGATAATACTGAGCGGGACCTTTATCAGCGACTGGAACTAGCGACGGATGATGAAATTTACAAAATTGCAAAGCAGAGACACAACAACACAAAAGATTTCCAGACTACCAAGTACGTTAATAACGCTGAAGGTACATTGCTCACCGATGACAAGGATATATGCAATAGATGGTACGACTACTATAATCTCCTATTGAATGAGGAGTTTGCCCGCCAACCAGAGGTAGAGGAACCAATGACTCAAGGACCCGTAGATAAAATTACGCCTGTGGAGGTCAAGAGTGCAATTTCGAAAATGAAGAACCGCAAATCAAACGGTCCGGATGAAATACCTGCTGAATTGTGGAAGGCTCTAAAAGCGGATGGCGAGGTATGGCTAGCTGAACTGTTCAATGACATCTTAAAAAATGAGAAAATGCCAGATGCCTGGAGGAATAGCTATCTTGTCCCCTTCTATAAAGGCAAAGGTGATGTCCGCGAGTGTAAAAATTTTAGAGGAATAAAACTCACATCGCACACCCTCAAAATCTGGGAAAGAGTGCTGAATGAACGCCTCATAAAACTTGTCACGGTAACAGAAAACCAGTGCGGCTTCACAGCAGGGAAAAGTACTACAGATGCTATCCACGCAGTTAGGTTGGTCATGGAGAAAGCACGAGATAACAAACAAAATTTATGGCTACTATTTATAGACCTAGATAAAGCCTTTGACCGAGTACCAAGGACAATAATATGGCAGGCTCTGAGGGCACATGGAGTCCCTGAATGCTATATAAGGCTTATAAAGGACATGTACAGCGATGTCCAAACAAACGTTCGAACCCCAGCGGGCTCATCTAAAAGTTTTGGCATTAAAGTTGGTGTTCATCAGGGGAGTGCCCTTAGTCCTCTACTATTTAACATCGTCATAAATTATCTCACTGCAAACATCCAACGCCCTACACCATGGAACCTTTTATATGCTGATGATGTGGTCCTTATTTCTGATAACCTTCAGGAGATCCAAGAAGACCTAGAGCAGTGGAGAAAGTCATTAGAACAAAATGGTTTACGCATCAGCAGAACTAAGACTGAATATATGTTCTGCAATTTCAACCCAACTGATAGCGCTAGCACCGATATCCAGCTTGATAATACTGCACTAACAAGAGCGAAATCCTTCAAATACTTAGGATCACTGCTCTCAGATGATGGATCAATTGAAGCGGACGTAACTCATAGGACAACGGCAGGGTGGAATAAGTGGCGTTCCTTGACTGGAGTCTTATGTGATATTAAAATGCCAATAAGAACTAAGGGCAAGGTTTATAAAACGGCTGTTAGACCTGCGCTACTTTATGGTAGCGAAGCCTGGGCATCAAAAAAGTCACATGAGCAAAAGCTCCACGCAACAGAAATGCGTATGCTACGTTGGGCAGGAGGAGTCACACTCAAAGACAGGGTTCGCAATGAGTACATCAGGGGGAGCTTCAAAGTTGCAAAAATAACCGATAAACTCAGCGAGTCCAGGCTGAGATGGTACGGTCACGTAATGCGTAGAACCGAGGATCATGTCGTGAGGAAGTGCCTTTCTATGGCTAATAAAAAGAGGGGAAGAGGAAGACCTCAGACCACCTGGTTGACGAATGTCCAAAGGGACATGAAGGAGCTGGGTCTGAGAGAAGAGGACGCACAGCGACGGACCACGTGGCGTCGCATGATTGGGAAAGCCGACCCCGTGTAGCGGGACAAGGCGAGGCCAAAGAAGAAGAACCCAACCAAGGCAATATTTGTCCTACTAAATGCTTTTTGGTGGACACTTTTCAAATTGATCTTCTATAAAAAATAGTTCTCGTTACCTGTATCCTCCAGTCTCTGTATTTTTAAATAGGCATTCCACATATTCGTCATGTTTCTCACAGATTCACCCTGGAAGGCGTGGAGCTCAAGCTTTTCTCGGACATGGATGAAGTCCTGAGTTCTCCCGTCCGCGACCTGAACCACGGACTTGCTAAACTGACGGCAGGGGAAGCGACGCTACAACTCGATTGTTATTCCGACGGCACCACGGAACTGCGGGCTAGCCTTCAAAGCTTGCTCATCGAGGATATCAGACCTGATGCAGGGCCGATCAAAAGGTAACGTATACTATTTTTTATTTATTTATTTATTTTCATATCATCATGTCACCTTACAGACTAGCCAATACATAACATGAGACATGTAAGACTAATTACCTTCGCTATTGTTACACAGATATGTCAATACTGTTCTATCAAATTCCGCTAGTGTACACTGAAATAGATCAATATCTCGGGACAATTTATTCATTATTTTTATAGCCCGCGTCATTGGTGCATATTCTAATAATCGTGTTCTGGCCGTGGGGACTGACTGGAATAAGTACTATATTTAGAAGGGCTGCCGTTACAATGGTTAAAGTTTTAATGTAATGCCGGGCAAATTGTTTTTAATAACAGATCTGTTTTTACCATGGTCTTATAAATTGTTGAACGCCGGCTGCATGCACGAAAAAGTGTCACGTTCCGTGTGCAAGCAAGACCGCGGAACAAGTGATAGATAAGCACGATCGGCCTAAGCGTTTGGCTTGTGACGCAATTATAATATAATGTATTATTAGTAAAAATTGTCCGTAAACCGATTTTAACAACGAATTTTAAGTTTTTCTTAATCTTATCACAGTGGATAATAGTATCCTAAACTGCCTAGAGTTCGTTAGTGTTTTTTATTTAATTTTTTTTATTGTTCCAACTTATAATTGTTACAATTGGCGGGCTTAATGCTATGAGTATTTTTTCCAAGTCAACCTTAAGGATAAAACAGAGAAAGAATCATGGCATACATCGAAAGTACAGAAAAAAAAAATAAAAAAAGAGAAGATGAATTATATAGCAGTATTGAGGTTTCCTTACTAGTAACATGTCTGCAGAAAAGAAATATTTTTAAACCCCCGTTTATATAAAATATTTCACAATAAAAGTTATAGCCTTATTGCCATTTTCATTTGCCTAAAAAAGTTCACAATGGTTGTCAAACTGACTGTTTGTTGTAGATCTGTCACTCAGAACTGTCAAGTCAATGAGAAAATGTCAGTCGGAATGACAGATTTTTATTTTATTTTAGCGGATGGTTGCCTGCTTGCGTGGTGTTGCCATAAACTAATATATTTTAACGTGTCAGTTGCAGGTAGTGTTCGGATATTAACTCAAAAATTATTAATATGCGTTCGGATATCGAATAAAAAATCAGTATTTAAATAAATAAATATCTTTTTTTCCCCGTCTTTAAAAAATATTCTGATTAATTCAAGATGTTGACCAGAGCCGTAGCAATCATATAAAAAATATTTCACATTCTCTTTTTTTTTTAATTTAATTTGTACAAATTTCGCCATGATTCTTTGTGTGGCGCAAAAAATAAACAAAGATTGATTTAATAGATAGATATAATGATGAATTTGAAAAAATAGTGCATTACTGCAGAGGCCTAGAAGTTAGGGATTACCGGATGAGTAGCTTGACAATAACTACGAGTCCGGCAATCCGATTCCCGCCGAGGCATGTATGGTGCTTTTCTCAATGAATGTGAGGAAATATAATAAGTTTAGGTAATAAATTTACCTTGTTTGTTGGGCAATGGGCGTTTTGCTAGGGCCTTTTATTACATTGACTTAGTTGTATAAACTATTTTGTCCATCGGCGTTTTTCTTACTGTACCTATTAATTATTAGTTCCCAGCTGTGATTTAGCTAGTAGCTAGTGATTTAATCCGTCGATATCAATTACTTCTCCTATGGGACCAATTCCCATAGGAAAACTAATTGATATCGACGGATTAAATCACCCCTTTAAGAATCGAACGGGTTGTTTTATATATTGTATAGTGTTTGGTATTAGTGCATAACTGCCTCCGTGGTCGTTTGTCTGTAGACCCGGGGGTCGTGGGTTCGATTCCCCCGGGAAGCATACTTTGTATAGTTGTTTCCAGTTTGTTTAGGATATCGTAAGCTTGAATCACTTGATTGTCTGATAATAAAGATGACTCCGTGCTTCGGAAGGCACTTTGCTGGTAGTCGTAAAGGAACCACGTCAGAGGCCAGCGTCCGCATGGTCGAATGCCGTGTCAGCTACTGGAATGTCGGGCGTGGTGTCCGCAGAGTGGTGGAGTGCCAGTGCGGCGCGCAGCCGCGGTGTGGCGGCATCGTGGTGTCGCGCGCGGCGCTGCTGGACGTGTCCGCGCGCGCGGGCGAGCGCGCGGCCCAGCTGCACGTGCTCGTGGACCGCACGCGCTGCAACCTCGCGCTGCCCTTCCTCCTGCAGCTGGCGCGAGCGCTGCTGCCCGCCGTGCCCGGTACACTCAATACGACCACTTATAGTCTTCCCGTGAAGGTCGTAAGAGGCGACTTAAGAAATACGAACTAATACACTAGATAGGACCACTCCAACTCTTCCCGTGGAGGTCGTAAGAGGCGACTTAAGACCTCTCCAACTCGTCTAGCCAGCGAGGAGAGTGTAGGCCAAATCCTCTGTCTGCTCTTGCCAAGTACAGAGTGGGTCATGCTCCTGCAGTGGATACTTAAAGACCTGATGATGATTGTGTATCTGCGCAGAAATCTTTTTTGTTTATATAGGACGGCAAACGAGCAAGCGAATCATCTGATGGTAAACGATCAGCGCTGCCCATGGACAACTGCAACATCAGGGTGTGACATGAACGCTGCTGACCTTTCAGGAAGTTGGGGAAAGGACATGGGGACAAGGATAGGCCTCAGGCTCTCTCTCACTCACCAAACGAAGTATACAAACAGTAAAGATTCTACTCAAACGTCGATTTCCTGTGAGAGTGTACCAACAAAAAAATTGGCCGGTGGCGTGGCTCTACCACAACTAAAAAATGTTAAACGCATAACGCGAAAATATCCATCTGCTATTGGCTGATATGTTCGCGCCATGTCTGGAGTTTGCTGGAGCGCCACGCCGTACGAGTATTATAGGCGAGACAGCACGACTCCTGTTGGTTTGGATCTCAAATCTTATGTAGTTGCTATATCTTCCTTATTCTTATTTCACTGATATTTTAATTCGGTTTGCTTTGGCGGTAGCTTGCGCTATTCTGCGCCGCCGAACAAAGCCGATGCGATTTATAAAAATGGTAATAATGTACGCTACACTTTTTTTTCTCAATCTAACATTATTGCAAATTTCACCCCTACCACCTGGATAACTGGCAGCCGTACATTTTAATATAAACTTCCTGCCACGTACGACCGAACCTCCTACGGCGATATTCCCGAATCGATACGACATTGGAACCTTCAGAAAACGAGTCTGTTTTCTCGAAAGGCCGGCAACGCTCTTGTCTCACCCCGGATGTTGCAGTTACCATTAGGTGACGCGCTTGCTTGTTTGTCGCCTATCCCAAAAGTTACAAAAAATTTAGGTATCTTTCGTATAATCTATAATATAGCGCATGAATTGACATACAATTCTTATCTAGTTAAAAAACTCAACACAAAACAGTCTGGTGTTTGGGTTCCGCAGTGAATTTTCGAAAAAAAACTAGCCTCCGAAGAATTTGTTATTTTACTCATAACCCCAAAGTTCCCTAACCAAGTAACAAACAACATGTATGTGTGTTGTGCTGCAGGTGAAAAAACGCTAGAAGGTGGTGTAGTGAACCACGGCTATGTCGGCGAGCTGAGCTCTCGACGCGCCAGTCAGCGAGCTCGACCACCCAGCTCTACCGACTCCACCAGCGGGTATTACTCCAATGGTAAGACTATCTTATCCTTCGATTTCCAAATATCAAAATTCACCCTTTTATCGTTGGAATACCAAAGAGTCGAACTAAACGCTTTGGCAGTTCCTTTTTGGTTCGAGTAGCTAAGGTGTGGAATGAATTGCCTGCGTCTATATTCAAGTACAGTCCCGGAACATTCAAAAGAAGAATAAATGGGTATCTCTTGGATAGGCATGTATCATCCTCGTCTTCATCGTCACTTTCCAGGCTCATCTGGTCCCATCTCAATGGGAGACAAATGCCTACTTCAACACTTAGTAAAAAAAACTATCAGTTTTGCAATCACAATGAGTAATATAAGGGGACACACATTTGAAGGGATCACTTCTCCCGTCAATTTTTAGGCTTCAAATACCTTAACGCCACGTATAACAACACAATAATCAATGATAGATCAGTGGTCATTCTCAACTGCTTGGCTACTGGTTGCAGATATGGTTTCGAGTACGCGCTCGACTTCCCGAGCTGCTATTTACTTTCCCCCATTCCTCCGAGTGAGTAGTATCCCAATACCTTCATTCCCTTCCTAAAAGTTCCCAAGTCCAACAAATTCCAATCCTACCCCAGCTTAAAAATGCTTCCGCTGGGCAATAGTGTCGAAAGCGAAGCACAAGACACCAAAGAAACTGCGCTCGCCAACCCGCATGCTAAGCGTGGTGAGTATGGCAATATCCTTCCAAGAATCGAAGAATTCTTGGAAGAGGCTTTTGTCCAGCATGGGACTTCTTACGGCTGAAATGATGATGATATCAATAATAAACAAAGATGTCACATATTTGAAGGCTAGCATTTAGTGAAACTTTAATTCTCATGATTTACCTATTCAGTACCAAACTACACTCAACCAACAGCAATGATAAAATCTTGTACTCAACAAGCCGTTTCGTTTCTGGTTCATGCAGCGACATCCATCGCAGAAGAGACACCTGGGCTGGTTATCTCCATCCAATTCCGACAGCCGGAGATAATGTTCTTCACCGACCTCAACAAGACTGAAGGCCATGCTCTGCTGTTACGAACAGAGCTCCTCATCGACTACTCCCATCATTCCAACAGTGAGAGCCTGGTGATTTCGCTCGCTGGGTTGCAGGTAGGATTACCATATTGTTTTTAAAATAGAAGTTCTTTTGTTTTAAAGGTAGGGTTAAATCGTAAAGAACACTCATTGAAGGAGAAAGGAAATCTGGATGTCCTCGTCTTCGATTTTGAATATTTAACACATTCACAGACACTGGACCAAACACAAAGTCTACGTCTACAGTCACACAGCCATTATGCAATCTCATGATTGTTATCTATAGTTGTTTGATTTAAGAAAAAACAAAAAGTGTATAACCAAAAGTTAAATGAGACTTAACATTCTTCTTATGCTCTAAAACATAATGCCCCTTGCACTATACTAATTCTACAAAATATAATGCTGTATACAGATCATGTCAAAACTGCAATCGAAACTGAAGAATCTTCCTCCTCAAGTGGTGTTAAAGCCGTGTGACGTAGAGTTCTCGAAGTGTATGAAGAATGTCGAAGAGGGAGTTCAAGTCAGCCTTAAGGTCTCTGAAATTGAGTTCCATATTGCGGCAACTACTGTTCACACTGTCAATGGTAAGTAAAAAATAATAAAAAAAAAAAAAATATCTTTTAAATATACACAGTGGGTATTTTGAGTTTTAGAATAGGAGATATTCACATGCTAAACCAGTTTATTAGACTAAATTCATGAGATTCCGGAACACAGGATGTGATGACCATCTTACTTTGGCAATTGCTATGACAAGTAACAGAGAGTTAATAACAGCTCGCTCGTTTGCCGATCTATATCATTTAAAATAAATAAGGAAACCTTGTTCCCAACTTACTGTGTCCCAGAAGTCATAGGATTCAAGTAATAAATTCATATAAATAGGTTGGGTTATATTGTAAATTACAAGAACATCAAAATGTATACCCTACTTATTGCAAAAAATGATTTATTTATTATTCAAGGGGCTCGTACAGGTAGATATTTCTTGTTAACTGTGATAAGCATCACTCTAGATTGTTACTACAGTCTCGCATTAGAGAGAGAGAGTCAATGGATGATAAATAGTGTTGGTATTGCAAATCAAAACCTTTAGCCTTAATACTAAAATTATAAGCACCAGACAATATTCACTTCCACAGACATAATCGAAGAAGTAACATCTGAACTGGCCATTCCCGACGATAAAGAGCCCTTCAACTTCGCTACTTACAATCCCAGGGCAGAGAAATCCGACGAGGAGCTCTGGTCCCCCAAGAAGATCACCCCTTACGTGTTCATAAACCCCGAAGACAGCTACATGCCGCCCAGCTACCCGCACGTGAAGCCTAGCGAGAGCTTGCTGATGACTGTGCCAAGCGTCAGGGTCATATTTGAGATTGAGCAGGCCGTGAGAGTGCCAGTACTTATGATGCAGGTAAGTCACTTAAAAAGTATGTTCATAGTGACGCCTATCGTGTCATTGGTCAGGTTACACAGTTTTTGGCGCTATTTTAATACTCTATTTGCTTCTATATCTTCAATCAATTCAACAGTCCACTTTAGTAACGGATCGCCAAATCTACTATTTAATAATACTTATTCTTATTATGCCAAAAAGTAAAGTTGCAGATGTCCATGGGCGACGGTGACCACTTTCCATCAGGTGGCTCGTCTGCTCGTTTGCCGTCGGATATACATAAAAAAAAAAAAAAATCAAAAGATATAAAAAGAAATAATGTAGGCCAAGAATTAACCCTTGAGGTACACCCGTGAGGTTACTACCAAACTTTAAGAAACTATTCTAATAATTTGTACAGTTTGCGTTTTTCATTAATGTATGGTGTTAAATATACCCAAATGTTTCATGATGCATTATGTTTATATTTAAAGTTTTAAATGTACATGGTAGTTTCGTGTGATCAACATAGTCGGATGCCTTTGAGGGTTCTAAACACATGTCTTTGACTATCACACTTCGTATGTCTTACATTGAACAAAACATTTTAATCATTTACTTATTTGATTTACAAAAAAAATATTTCTTGTACAGCTGTCGGGCGAGGTATCGCTGCATGACTGGTCCGGTCAGCTGCATGGCACGGCTGCAGTAAGCCTGCAAGCACACTGCTACAACGAGCGATTAGATGTCTGGGAGCCCGTGATAGAGCCACTCGTGTGCGCAGAGAACGTGTACCGCCCGTGGCAGCTCAGTGCTACACTGTTCCAGGTAAGGTTAATTCAAATGTTTATTTGATTGCAGATATAAGCCAACAAGTTTTTCTTTACACAAAACCTTGTTGACGTCTATAATTCATGTACACGATAAGTACGAGTCTAAAACATCAGTGCAGAAGAAACGGGAAATAGCACAGTGTATTTTCACCAAGTAAGGTACAATTTATGAAGTCCTAAATTTACTCCGGAATCCATGAGGCACCGACATCCTTATTCATTAGGCAAAGACAAATAAATTATGTCTTTTTTTATATTTTATGAAGGAAGGAATCGAGGGTTTAAGAAGGGAAAAAATAAAGAATGACGAATATTTCATATAGGTATTAAAGTCCTTGTGTGAAGTAATATTGTTTCTTTTTCATAGGCCAAAGCATACCCCATGTCGGCTCGCCTTGAGCCCACTCAGCCCGAGACTGACGCGGACACGTCCGTGTCCGATCACTCCAAAAAATCCAAGAAGAAGAGCGAGTTTGAGTCGGAGACCTCTGCCGACGAATGTGACACGGACAATGAGATGACGTTTATTAGGTAAAACTGATCGCATGTTAACAAGAATAACTGTATAATTCTCACTAAGTTAAAATCATATGTTTATATTTAAAACTGAGCAGGACCCAATATCGTACCTTGTGATACTACAAAAATACTTTACGACCCTGATTCAGATGATATTTTTCATTATTCATTGTACAAAGTAGAATAAGAAATTTATTTGGTTTTGAATTATATATTTATATTACATACTTATTTTGAAGGAATCCCAATAGAGACGCGAAGCATTACAGCGTGGACTTCAGCGCCGGGAACATGTCGTTCCTAGGTGCGCTGGACCTAGACGAGTCAGACTCCGAGAATGAGAATGGTCTCATGGATAAATTGGCCACTGCCATTGGACATCTGTTTACTGAGTAAGTTCTTATAGTTGTAATTCTTCAGTCTAGAAATGTTGTGTACCAAGAAATTCTAGTATGTTTGATATGAGTATCTTGCGTTAAATCTAGCATTAAATAAAAGTTATCAACCGGATCTAAATCTGCCTGTTGTACAATGCCACCATGTAGAAGCGAAAATTAAAATGTTTAAATGTTTTGATAGTGATTCTAGTGCAGACGATCTAAGCAACGACGAAGATTCGTCAGCGCCAGAACAAAGCGAAGCAGAAGTGGGCAGTGATCACGAAGGAGACAACGATAAAAATGTCACGTTTGTGGACGATAAGGCGAAAAGGGAGGGAGAGCATAAGACTGTTACTTTACAGGTTAGTTTTCCACTTAATTTAAGCAACTATGAAGATTCGTTAGCGCCAGAACAAAGCGACGCAAAGTGGATTAACTTTAGTACCTGGTTTAAACCATTATCCGTCCAAAAGAAAACAATGACAGTTGACAAAAGTCTTATTTTGGTGGTCAGGGGTGTCATCTTCAACTGCCTGTCTGGTGGTATCTAGTATGCGCCCCCGGCCTCCCGAGCTGCTACTTGTTTTTCCCTTATTCATCCGAGTGAGTAATATCGCGACCCTGTATATGTAGCACGCCATATGATGTAGCACGAACCTCAACGACCGTGTTTAATTAGTACACCACTAATGAAACACAGTCGTTGAGGTTCGATCACTGAATTTCACAATATTAACACTTAGCTGATGTTCGGGTGGGCGATGACATCGGGGTTGTTCCTGGCCTTACACTTGCCTGCGTGCACTAGCGGCTACTGCTTGTCGTTCAATCTTCCTTGGAAGGCACTAGTGGACCTTCTTCCAGATGAAATACGTGAACAGGAATGCCACAATGATAAGTATCGTAATTAACATGTGGTACATTATACTTGATACTTGTGACTGAGATGAACTGCCACTGTTTCCTGCGCCATTTTGGGCAATTATAATTTCTTCTTTTTGGTGCTGCTGGTTAGACGTGGCACCGCCCATTTTGTATATGTATAACGCCACTTTACAACAAAATTACTCGCGAAACGCGTATATCCATAGTCACTGAACACTGTCTAGGAACAGTGTCTGGCAGGGTCGCCATATTACTTACTCAAATCCAACTTATTCCTATCCTTTCCGTGCTTATAAATGCTTCCGATGGGCAAGCAGCGTCGGAAGTACAAGAAGCCAAAGAAACTGAGCTTGCCAAACCGCCTGCCAAGCGTCGTGAGTATGGCAATGTCCTCCCATGGAACAAAGGATCCTTTGGAGAGGTGCTGACAAAGCCAGCAGTGGATGATATGATGAAATGTCATACAATCGAATGGTCGGCACGAGTAATGGCTTGCACTCAATCGACTACAGATGAGGAGGCTTTAGCAGTGGACTTTTTACAGCTGAAATGATATTATGGTGGGATAATGGTTTAAAACCAGGAATCCTTATCCTTACTATCCTTACTAATCCTAACTAATATTATAAATGCGAAAGTGAGTTTGTTTGTTTGTTTGTTACGCTTTCACGCCGTAACTACTGAACCGATCATCATGAAATTTTGCATACAAGTACTCTGGAGTACGGAAAAGGACATAGGCTACCTTTCATCCCGGGAAAAAGTAGGTACTATTCCCGAGGGATCGATATTGACGCGAGCGGAGCCGCGGGCGAAAGCTAGTTTATAATAAGAGGGAATATTTTTCCAGGAGCCAGTGCGCGAGGACAGCGTGGACTCTGGCCTGGAGACGGAGAGCTTCGCCGAGCACATGTGCACGTACGTGCTTCTGGAGGCGCGTCACGCGCTCAACGTCACCCTGGGCCCGGCCGGCGCGCGCGCCGTGCTAGCTTTTGCTCGCGCTTGCACCGAGAGAACAGCCACGGTGGCGGCCATCGTCACCGCCGAGACTTCTTTGGTGCTCGTCAACGATATAGGTCAGTATATTTCCCTTAAGAGTTGATTGGGTAGCCGCGAGACCTTGGCGATGGACATATTCCCCTAGTATTAGCTGTTTCATCTGCGTCAAACGGAGCCGCTACGCGAGTGAGCGAGATGAGACGACTAGGTATACCTACTTCGGAGCATTATTCAACGCGCCTTCTGTCCCTTGGAAAGTAAGGTCTATTGAGAAAACTGTTCGAAATACCTACGAAAAAACTTGTTTTTTTAAAACTTACATGTAACCAAACTACGTACGCAAGTGAATAATATCGGAGTCTTCATGTTCATAATAGTATTTATTTACCTCCAAATTTAGATTAAAAATTGTACTAAAATACCAATGTTTAGAGACTTATAGTTCTAAAACTATTTATTTTTTAACCAAGCTATATAGAAACGTTCACATCAAATATTGCCGCGAGTCTCTCGCCGTTTGTATGAAGATATGCACCTCCAGGCGAACCTTCGGCATAAGTATAGTATGCCAAGTTCCTTTCAAACGTCGTCGGCACTTTTTCATTTGACATCCAATCCCACAAACGTAATGTAGGTATCCAAATAGTACATACATAGTATCACGTCTTTTTCCCTTGCGGGGTAGACAGAGCCCTAGGTCTATAAGCCCCGAAATCCACTTTTAGCATGTTGGTGGACATTAAATGGAAAAATGGAATCAAAATAGTGATGGGTTGTTAGCCGCATCGCCTACTAACATGATTCCTCGGAATTTTGCTCGTTCGGCTTTTACGATTTGCGCGGGAACAGAAGCAGCTGGTACATTCTACGTTTTTTCTTTTCTCCCAGACCAGCATGGAAGAGATCCAAATACTAATACGCTGTATGTAAATAAACTTGATGATTTGTCCCTAGGTCCTGGATCCACGGTGCACCTGAAAATTCATTCGGAGGTGGATCTAGCGGGCAACGACCGGGTGCTGGCAATTGCTGACTACGACGTTGACACCAGCCGGCCCAGCACACCAGGCATGTCCTATACAGCTTCCATTTTAGTGCCCTCGTCATATTCAAACCTCAGATTCAGTAATACTAACAGAGAAGATAATGGTAAAAAAATTAAATGAAATAGAATTTTATTCAAATTTGGATATAATGTATCTCTTTTTGAACGTCATATTATTATTTTTAATATTTGCAATATCGATAAACTACTAGCGTTTCGGAACGACCACTGCTGAGAAGAATACGCCGAAAGAAACTCAGTCCAGTATTGGTCCCTAACACGGAGTACATACAGAGAGGAGTTGCCCTAAGGAATATTTTCTATGAAACAATGCGTGGCACTTACAGGGGGTGAGGGGAGTATTATCTGTCTCACTCTACTTGTTCTGTCTCACTCCCTCCTTTATATCCATCTAGCGGCGAATAGCCCAACTACTTAATAAGTTCGATGTTGATCTTTCTTTTTAGTTTATCTATCCGTCACTAGATGTCCCTAGCACCTACTGACATCTAGTGTCAGATAGCTGAGTAATTAGGGTTGCCAACCAGACTGTTAAAAACAGTATAATACTGTTTTTGCTAGTTAATGCTTTTTACTGTTCTATTATAAGAGAGTTTGCAAAACACTGTTTTCACGACTGCTGGTAAAACTATGGTTAGAAACATATAAATTTAAAATTTTCCAATAACATAATATTGTTGTATATAGTATAGTTCTGTACCTGTTCAAAGCAATCGTTTATTTGGAGACTACATCTTCACAGCCACAAAAACAAAGAATTAATATGTTTTATGTAAATTATTTCCTTTCTGTTTTTTGTCATAGATAATTAATCAAATTCCATAATAAAACCATAGTGTCAGTGACCATATCATGTAAAAGAGTAGTCAAAATCCAGGCAGCATACGAGTTGACGCACGGGCCACCCAAAACTTAGCCATACTAGAGGTGACTTGAGCTAGTAGTAGTACTAGCCTGCCTTCGACGTTTGTATATTTTTTTGACCCACATGTCAAAAAAATATACAAACTGGTGGATTGATCTTTTGTTGATCGTTGATCTTATCAAGAAATTACATCGATCGCATGACATTTTTCCATCATTAATAATAAAGGACATAGTAAAAATCAAATACTATTATGCTTTGATCTTATATTTCTTGAAGTATTATGATTTAATAATCATAGCATGGAGTGTAAATAAGCTTAAGAATAGCCATTAATTTTTTTCTTACCATGAAAAATCTACATTAACAGACATAATCTCAATCAATTGAAAAAGTATCACGTAACGCCAAATGCAATATTCGATTTGTATGAATGTCAAAAAATGATACAACATGTACAAAAGTTTTATTTACAACTAACTTAACTAACAAGCGGGATCAGAAAACGAATGGGATGTACAGATCAGCCGGCCTATTTGCTAACTCGGTGTACAACGTTTTGATAGACACTTCAAAATGCATTGCGGCTTTCGTATGATATTGTTAATTTTTATATAAGATGTATTTGATGTGACCATCAAAATGTATTTTGAAGTGACCATCAAAACGTTGTACACTAAGTTAGCAAATAGACTGGCAGGTCTTTTCCATGTCTTTTTCATTTTGGAGAAATTTTTGGCCAAAGGTCAAAAAATGTACTGCGTATTCGTAGATTTGGAAAAAACCTATGAAAGAATTGTGGTCGATGCTGTCTGCATATGGGGTGAGCACTCACTGAAAGTAGGTTTCTTTGATGAAAAATGCTCTCGGTGTGCTCAGAAACATCATTATTCCCTCATCTTCCATGTAACTTTTTATAAAATTTCAAAATCCAATCGTAGTTTTATCAGCGGTTGAGAAAACAGTATTTTGTATACTGTCTTTTGATAAAACAGTAAAAAGTATTAACTAGCGAAAACTAGGTGGTTGGCAACCCTAGACATTTTGCCATGTATGGCTATTATTCGTGAACGTCAAGATGACGGGACCCCGCCCGGTTTTGTAAATATGATGTAACTATGATGTAGTACCATTACGTACGTAGTAATATTAGTGCTATTTTATACTTACATACGTGCTATAATAAAATTGTACACTCAAATGATTTCAAGATATTCAACAGTCCCGCTATTATAATATCAAAATGGCGGGACCACAATTCAGTTCTTTAAAAAACACTTCAATTGTAAAAATAAAAAATATTTTCAACGATTTATCTGGGGAAATTCTACAGATAAAAAATTGGTTTTTAAAATGCAAAAACGGTGTATCCGCTGTATGTTTGGTCTACAAAGCACTGATAGCTGTCAATCTTATTTTAAACAATATAAAATACTAACACTGCCATCACTGTATATATTTGAGATAGCTGTATTTGTTCAAAATAATCCCCATTTATTCAAACGTATATCGGATGTGTGTGCAAGAAACAGAAGAAATGGCGATAGACTTTGTCTACATCAATCAAAAACAGCTCTGTTCCGAAAATTTATAATAAAATCCCTAAGGTATATAAAACATTAAATATAAATTTATTTAAGAAAAAACTGAAATCATTCCTAAACCCGAAGTGTTACTAACGTTTTTTAATGATAAAATTGAGTGTTTTTTTTTTATCTCTCTATTTATATATTTTTTGTGCTTATTGTACATATATTGACTTATTTTGTAATTTAATATTATTTATTGTTTATTTTATGTGGTACTAACAGTAGCTTATCTGATTCAATATTTGTACACCCTAACGGTAAGCATGTTGATTCCTACTTTTATATTATTTAACACATTGTAACACATGTTTGACAAATAAATGAATAAATAAACGAATAAGCTCCTGAGGAAAAAGTGAATTTCAAAGCCAAGTAGCATTATACTGCTCTTACAATTTGCTTAGGCGTTTGTTTGACAGTTTTATTATGGAGGTTATTCTACACTGAATTTGTTTTAATTTACCTTTGCCTAAAAATTAAGTGCAAAACCAAAATGTTAAAACATACATACATATTATCACGTCTATTTCCCTTACAAGGTAGAGAGAGCCTAACCTCCATAATAAAACTGTCTCCATAATAAAATTTTATTATGTAAGTATTAAATAGCACTAATATGGTACTAAACCCTAATCACATCATATTCGCAAAACCGGGCGGAGTCCCGTCATCTTGACGTTCACTATTATTCAAAGTTGACGACAGGTGGCGCATTGCTGAAAAGAGAATTATGAAACAACATAAACATAATCTTTTTGTCAAGGTAAAAGTCTTTAGGTATAAATTTAGAACAAATTTCAGTACTTATGGTTATTATTTATTACGATAATTAGCTTTAATATATTTTTATAGTTCATACGTCCCATTACGCAAAGTGGTGCCATCTAACGATGAGTAGCACGGAACGTCGCCAAAAGATTTTTCTAGAATAATTTAAGTAAATTACGAATAAATATACTTACAAATGAAATGTCATTCCTTCCATAGCATCTGAACGTTTATCTGAGTAGTTTTTACATGATATAATGCAACACTTCATGATTTTCTTCGTAAAAAACAAGATAAGTCCGAAAATCTCACTGTGTGCATAGAACGAACCACGTACGAACATTGACAGCTACAACAGCAGACTAATAGGCCACGCCTACTCTCGATGTTAACGTGATGACGTCAGGACCTAGTTGGAATCACAGTGCACAGTAGCTAACGCCGTC
Source organism: Elegia similella (assembly GCA_947532085.1). Taxonomy (NCBI): domain Eukaryota; kingdom Metazoa; phylum Arthropoda; class Insecta; order Lepidoptera; family Pyralidae; genus Elegia; species Elegia similella. The sequence continues at coordinate 1,959,133 of OX383936.1, forward strand.
TCCACTCTGTATGTACTCCGTGGTCCCTAAAAATGAAAATGAAAAAATATCCCACCCATAGGAATTCATCGATCAACTTCTTCTTTATTCTTATTCACCGATTATCTTATTTTTATAGAGATCTGAAAAAAAAACTGTTTTTGTGAGATTTTACATATAGGCTTCGATCAAATATAATGGTAGATACACGATTCGCGTATCGAAATGTGGCACTGTTTTGTCCACAGTTTCAATAAACAGCGCTAGCACTCACACGTCTCGCGATGTTAAAGGTCAGTGAAAAGATGCAAAAACTACGCGTCAAAAATGAAAAAGAAAGATGGAGTGTCATACTTTCAGTATGTACCGTTTTTGTCGTTGTTTGTATGTAAAGTATGCATGATGTTTAAGCTCGGGGACATTCATTAAGCTTCATTTCGTATGAGACTATGTATCTACCATTATATTTGATCGAAGCCTATATATAGGTATATATCTGACACCAGGGTTGGCCAAGTGGCGAGCACTGGTTGTTATTCGTGTGTTTACACAGAAAAAACAAACAAACAGCGAGATTATTAACGTGGTCTGTGATTATTGAACCAGGTTGTGACACGTCATCAGCTGACCTTCTCGATGAAGTCCCCAAGGAAACCAAACCGGAGATGACTGACGTCACCGACGAGTGGGATTGGTAAGTGGCTCCGCGTCTTATTCATGCTATTTAAAACGGCTCTGCTGACTAGATTCTACTTTGTAAGGCTTAATGCAGCACTGAACTTATCTTTTCCTTCGTCATCATCATCATCAGGTCTTTTTTAGTCTCCACTGCAGGAGCATGACCCTTTCTGTACTATCGGAGCCATACTTGGCCAGAGCAGACAGTGGATGACAGCAAATCCTCTGTCTGCTCTGGCCAAGCATGGCTGATTATGATGACGTAAAGTTGGGGGTGTGGCTTATGGAAAAACTGACACTCGCATTTCCTAAGCTGTACACTCGCGTCGCCGTTCTATCTTGATTTGTTTCGGTTTTCCTAACTCGGTATAAAAGCGGAGGTTTGTATGTATGGATGATTGTTACTCATTCACGCCAACACGGCTGAACGGATTTTGACGAAATTTTGCACACAAGTAGGTTGTTACCTAGATTGACACATAAGCTACCTTTCATCCCAGAAAAAGTACTGTTCTTGCGGGATCGACAATAACGTGATCGGAGCCGCGGGCGACAGCTAGTATGTCATAAAATAAACCAGGATATGATAAACCAGGATAAACCTAGTTTATGTGCATTGGCCAGCAGCTTCGAGGGCGGGTTCCCGGCCGGGCCGCCGAGTCCCGGCGAGGGGTGTCGCTACTCGCCCTCCGCCCCCGCCCCGCCGCGAGACCTTCACGCCAAGCTCACAGACCTCAAACTGTCTGTTAGATTACATGACCTGGATCATCTCACTGTAAGTATCAACTTCCATCATCTTTTTTACCACGATATCAAGTTCTAAAGTAGTGTTAAAAATTACACTAAGTACGTGTGAATTTACGTAAGTTACGTAGTTTACTAAAATTAAAAATATGATATCTTTTTTTATTTCCACTGAAGTATTTTTTTTTCCAAAATGGCGGATCTGTCGTCATGTGACGTCATATATTTTTCTATGGTGGTGCCCCGCCCTTAGTTCTTGTATTAAAAAAAAATCGAAAACAAATTTGTATGTTTTTGTAATTTATGTTATACAGCATGATTTTGAACCCCCTAGCTATATTGAAATCTGGGAATCAGAATCCCTAATGGAATACAGAATTGTAAGAAAAAAAGGTAAAAAACGAAAAAATAAATTTAACCTTTCATAGAAATTCCTCCAGCTGATCGGCAACTTTGTATCGGAAACCTAATTTTTTTGATCGTTTTTTACCTTTTTTTCTTGCAATTCTGTGTTCCATTAGGGATTCTGATTACCAGATTTCAATAAAGCTAGGGAGTTCAAAATCACGTTGTATAAGCTAAAAAGCTATCTTTAGTCAATTACTAGTTTACTCAGACTTATATTCTTAATTCTATTGAATATAAAAATAATGCAAATTTTTATGCTTTTTTTATTACCATATGCCATGTAAAACAAATTAGATTACTATATTTTTTATTTTCCTTCCGTTAGGAGTATAGTTTTAAAATAATAACAAAATTTAGTTTTTCTGTATAACTAATCTGCCCTGCCTTAGTCTTCCAAGTATACGCTGTTAAAATTCTAAATAGATCGAAACATGATTTCAAATCTTTTATCAAAATTTGGTGTGAACATGTGACCCAATGGAGGGCACCGACATATTCGCAAGCTTTAACTTCGACAGTGGAGGGGATATGAAGATAATTCTAGAAATGATACTTTTTTAGCCACTTAGTATACTGATAATCATTTCAGCCGTAAAAACTCCATTACTGAAAAAGGCCTCTCCCAAAGATACTTCGTTCCATGGGAGGATATTGCCATACTCACCACGCTTGGCAGGCGGGTTGGCGAGCGCAGTTCCTTTGGCTTCTTGTGCTTCCGACGCTGCTGCCCATCGGAAGAATTTAAAAGCTGAAGAAGCATAGGAACTTCTTGGATTTGGAGTGAATGAAGGTTTTGGGATACTAGTACTACTCACTCGGTTGAATGGGGGAAAAGCAAGTAGCAAACAGTTTGGGAGGCCAGGCGCGCGAACCTGATGCCATACCTGCAACCACCGGACATGCAGTTGCGGATGACACCCCTGACCATTTTTTTTTTTTTTCATATTTGTTTTACGGCATTTGGCTTTCTGTGCCTTTTAGCCCTTCATATTTTCTACGTGTTATCAACGAAATGGTGGTGTAATTCATTTCGGTGATTCAATGGAGCCCCTGGCGACAATTCCCACGAATCCACTGGTTTGATCATAGCCGCAGTAGCAGTAAGGCGAGCGACCACCAGCCCGCTATGTAAATCTCACTACAGCCGCACCATGACACTTCATTTTAGTTATTCCACACATTGTTCATAAACATGGACATTTATAACACCAAATTACACCAATTTCACATTATAAAGTCCACTAGAAGCAATTTGCAAAACAATCCAAAAAAAAAAACCGTGCAGTCCGTCGAAATTCCCGCCAAGAACTCACACCCCTGACCACTGTATACTGATTTTTTTTAAAATTAATGTTTTAATTCAAGTAATCGACAAAAGTTGCCTCCGTGGTCCAGTGGTTAAGGCTTTTGCCTGGGGGTCGTGGTTCAATTCCCACGAAAAGCATACTTTGTTTAGTTGTTTCCGGTTTGGTTAGGACATTGCAGGCTTGAATCACCTGATTATCTGATAATTAAGATGATTCCGTGCTTCGGAAGGAACGTTTAGCCTTTGGTCCCGGGTCCCGGCTGCCATCTGGTAGTCGTTAAAGGAACCACGTCAGAGCCCGAGAGGCGGTTCCGAAGAACTCTGACACCAGGGTGTGCATGGTCGACAGATCGTGACACCTACTCGAAATGATGATGATGAGTTCAAATAATTAAAAAGTATGTTTTGCACCAGATCTTGTGCCCGCAACGCAACGTATCCAAGCTTCACGTGCTGCACCCCAGCAAGAACTCTACTCGCTACTACATCGTGGTGGAACGGACGTCCAAGTACAACAACAAGAAGATCGTGGTGCGGTCACCTTTGCAGGTATATTTGTAACGGTGGCTTATAATTAGAGATCGGATAATCCGATGAATATCCATACTTCCATACTATCCTTACTAATATTATAAATGCGAAAGTGAGTTTGTTTGTTTGTTACGCTTTCACGCCGTAACTACTGAACCGATCATCATGAAATTTTGCATACAAGTTCTCTGGAGTGCGGAGAAGGACATAGGCTACCTTTTATCCCGGGAAAAAGTACTATTCCCGAGGGATCGACATTGACGCGGGCGGAGCCGCGGGCGAAAGCTAGTTATATATAATGTACGAAACCCTTCGTGCGCGAGTCCGACTTGCACTTGGCCGGTTTTTTTAAAACTAGTTAAGTTGTTCAAATATTTAGATAACACAAATCTAATATCAAATCTGCATCCAAATTCGTGATTTGGTTTCTAGGTGCGCAACGAGACGTCCTACGCCCTGGAGCTGTTGTACAAGAAGACTGACCTGCAGGCCGTGGGCGGCGAGCTGCTCGGCACCGCGGCCAACCCCTTCGACGACAAGCTGCGGCTGGCCGTCATCGCGCCGCAGGACACCTTTAACGTGCCGCTGTACATCGCGTACCATTGCAAGCTGTTCCTGTTGCCATTGAATTTCGAGTTAGTTAACATATCCATCTTTTTACTAGCTCTTATTTCACCTGTCCCGATGTTTGTCTGTAATAAATAAAATTTTGCATCATCATACATACATACATACATAGTATCACGTCTTTTTCCCTTACGGGGTAGACAGAGCCTAGGTCTATAAGACCTAAAGGCCACGTTTAGCATGTTGGTGGGCATTAGGCGGAAAACTGAATCTAAATTGTGACGGGTTGCTAGCCGCATCGCCTATTAATAAGATTCCTCAGATTTTACCCAATACCTCGATCGGCTTTTACGATCTGCGCTTGAAGAGAAGCAGCTGGTACATTCTACGTTTTTTCTTTTCTCCCAAACCAGCATAGAAGAGTCGTAAGAAGAAGATCATCAGGTGGCTCGTCTGCTCGTTTGCCATCGGATATACATAAAAAAAAAAAAAATCATCATCCGGTCTTCTTAGTCTCCACTGCAGGAACATGACCCTTTCTGTACTACCGGAGCCATACTTGGCCAGAGCAGACAGAGGATTTGATCTACACTCTTGTCGCTGGCCAGACATTGGAGAGGTCTCATTGATGTCTTGGAAAATACTTTAGAGTGTGGATTCGTTTATAATAAAAGCGTATCCCATTTTTTTGCAAAAAAAACCTTGTTTAATATGTGAAGTACCAACATAAAAGGCCAACATGTGTCAACCTCATCCGGCGGTCTTCCTCAAGGCACAGTGCTATTACGTAGTTTAAATCAAAAACATAAGACCGCAAGTAGGATTAAAATATATTGAGATAAACCTAAAGATGACAGGCGGGACCAACGGCTTAGCGTGACTTCCGTTGTGTTGCTTCAGAAGTTGTTGGTCCCAACTGTCATCTTTAGGTGTTAGTCGTTGGGCTAAGTTAGATGCCGTTATTCGATGCCTTTTACTGTTGAAGCTGTATTGGCTTAGTGGTCTATGAGCGCGACCTATTAGCGGAAGTTCCCGGTTTCAAAGTTCGACCTATAACTATAGGTCTACCTATAACTATAGGTCGACCTATAACTATACCTCTGAGTTTGTAGACCAATTTGATTCAAGTACGGTCATTTTCATCGACTACTACCTGTTTCTGGTGAAGGAAAACACTAGTGGAATGTTCAATAGTGTAAATATAAATGATTCTAAATGCAGAAAAAAATAAGTAGCTATTTTACACATACAATCTATTTATTTTATAGGAACTACCAAACAGCCCCTCAAGGTCTGTGGTGGATGGAGTTAGCTCATGACGTCAGCCTCGCGCGTGACGTCGTCTGCCCCGCCAAAGCTGACGGGGATGACAGAGTCTTCGCCATGAGGATACTTACTGTGGAAGGTAAATCTCAGCATTGGTAATTTTGAAACCCTACCAAACAACTTTCATTAAATATAAAAGTTGTTTGGTAGGGTTTCAAAAGTCAGTTTAATGAATTATTATACAGTACCTGGGTGATAGAGTACATCGAAGAAGATCCCCAATTTTTAAAATTTCACCTCTGAAACCAACCACAAACAAAATTAATATAAGTCGTTAAAGTGTATCTGAAATTATACATATATGTATAAAGAGATATAAATATTCTTTTTTAACTTCTTTTTCCACTTGTCTCTACTCACTACTGAATGTAGATTTCATATGCATACCATTCTATATAATTTTGAGCTTTCTTAAAGGTCATTGACACATCTTTACGTCCTCTCCCTGTCTCGGCTCCACTCTTTTCTAGAAAGTGGAAGTCCTAGGAAGAGCACTTGAGACTAGAGAGAAGTTGGACGATAGGTCCCCTTCGGATCATCTCATCATCATCATCCAGCCGTAAGAAGTCCAAGTCCAAACAAAAGCCTCAGCCAAGGATTCCTCGGTTCTTGGGAGGCATATATCCCGGATCTGGATCATCCACAGAAATATAACAAGGCAGAACGGGGATGCTAGGATTTTGCCACGGAAATGCGTGTGTCAGTTTTTGCATAAGCCGCACCCCCAATTGGACGTCATTATTAGCGAAATAGTGTTACGTGGTTAGGGTTCAGGATTTGGAGTAAAACACCAAACTCTTCAGAGGGAATTTATTCACTACGGAATCCCAACACTGACTGGTCTTCCAACACGTCGAATATCCAAAATGCAAAGCACTCGTAGTCCTGGTCCGTTGCTGTGGTCGTAGAAATTATCACTTATCAGTCGCACACAAATCACTCGTATTAGTATCGCTCACTAAGAACACTCGCGGTCAACGGATTCACGATCGCCACGTCCGCTCCCTTATATACTGACTTATGGGTCTCTAGAAAGTTCCATATTCTTCCGGTCCCGACGGCCGACAGCCAAAACATTCCAGAATATTCGAGTATGTGTATGAACGGGAGAGAATACATATGTGTGAGCAGGATGGAAGATGTATGAGCGCGACAGACGATGTTCGGAAAAGTTCTAGACTATTCTGTTCTGGGAGCTTCGCGACACTGCCCCCTTCTTAGAGACGCTCGTCCCGAGCGACATTTTTGCCACCATGATAACGCGCTAAGCGGTCCACATCTAGTGATCCACCTGGTCGTCGTTGAATCACATATGTCACGTCACTCAATTGGGCCACTATCTTGAATGGGCCTTCCCATCTTGCTTGTGACTCTGTAGACTTTCTCCTTTGGTGTAATGGATTGAATACCCAAACCAATGCTCCTTCTCCAAAGACACTCGCCTTCATTCCCTTAGCGGTTCTCGTTGAACTGTTAAAGTCCCCCTCAGTTCGCCAATTGTAAGAGAGTCTGGAGTCACAATCGCCAATAGGTCTCACGTTAAACTTAGCCAATCCCTCAGGGTTCCCATGGAACTCGCGCTTGTCCCGGTTGCAGCGTTGTGGACACTGCTCATACCGGGGCTCACTCAATAGTGTCAATCTGCGCCATTTACCTGCTTGACAACTATCCTCTTGTTTATTTACAAGCCTATCCTTTTCTGGACAGCTAAGTTGTAGATGGCCTCTCTCACCACATTTGTAACACATACGTCCAGTTTTATTAGTTTTCCTGGGTGTGTCTCTTATCGCTCTGACGTCCTCGACCTCGCTAATTTCTCGTCCTTTATTATGTCGCTCATCTTGCCTTACTGCTTCTACTTCAAGGGCATGTACGAGGGCTTCCTTAAGCGAACCGTGATGGTGTAGCTTTACTGCAGCCCTTACCTCCAGATCCATGATGCTATCTATGAAGGCTTGCAGCAGATTCTTCTCTACCATCCTAGGGTCTTCCGAAGAATACGCTTTCCGCACTAGCCTTTCGATCTCTAGTGCCCATTGTTGTAATCCTTCATTTGAGCGCTGCTTTCTATCTCGTAGTTGTGCTCGGAACACGTGCTCCAGGTGGCGTTCTCCGTACCTTGCTTCAAGCGCCTCTATTAAGTTTCCGAACTTACGGCCTGTGTTAGGCAGTGCCTCTAATACTGATAAAGCCGATCCTTTTAGAGCGATGGTGAGGGCTGTCAAGTTCTGCTCATCAGTCCATCCGTTTGCAGTAGCGACAGTTAGGAATTGCTGTTTGTAAGCGGCCCAGGAAGTGGTACCATCGTAAGATGGCACTTTTATCTTGGGTCCAGTTACAGCAGTGATGGGAGCGCTCGGCGTTACTGTAACGACTACTGCCTCCAAACGTTGTATCTTCTTTTCCAATTCAGCTAGTTTCTTCTCTAGTCTGGTGAAATTCGTTTCCAGACCTGTCACGCGATTATCCACCAAATCCACATCCTTACGGATCTGGTCCACCACGTTGCTGACTTTGCTGATAGCTGCTAATACCATTTGTTGGTCCTCACTCATGTGATGCAGCTTTTCCTGCATACGCTTTTGTTCATCCCTCGAGCGCTTTTGTTCATCCCTCGTCCGCTTTTGTTCCTCCTTCTGCTCTTTCCGCATATTTTGTATTTCTCCATTAAGTTCCACATTGATGCGTTGCAGTTTACTCTGGTTTTCATTTATGCACTGCAACATTTGCATCAAGCTACCAAAATCAAAAGATGCTCGAGTGGGTACCTGGTAAGAGGGGCTAGGAAACGTGGCTTGATGATGGGCGGCTGGCATCTGTTGGGCGGCGGCAATCTCTTGGGAGGCCGTAACTTCTTGGGTGGCTGTAACGGCTTCGGTGGTAGCGACGTTTTGGGCGGCTGTCCTGTATTGGGCGGCTGCCATGTCTTGGGCGGCTGCCATGTCCTGGGCGGCTGCAATGTCTTGGGCGGCTGCCTTGTCCTGGGCTGTTGCCATGTCTTGGGTGGCTGCGACTTCTGGGGCTACGGGCGGCAGTTGCTCGGCTGCGATGTTTTGGGCGGCTGGCGCACGTCGAGCGGATGCAACTTGGGCGGCTGCTGCGGTAGCTTCCATTGCACGTTGAGCCCGGGTCCTGACGCCTTCCTTATCTTCTTCGTCCCTCGGCAACACTGGCATTTCCAAATCCCACACTTCTGACACCAAATGTTACGTGGTTAGGGTTCAGGATTTGGAGTAAAACACCAAACTCTTCAGAGGGAATTTATTCACTACGGAATCCCAACACTGACTGGTCTTCCAACACGTCGAATATCCAAAATGCAAAGCACTCGTAGACCTGGTCCGTTGCTGTGGTCGTAGAAATTATCACTTATCAGTCGCACACAAATCACTCGTATTAGTATCGCTCACTAAGAACACTCGCGGTCAACGGATTCACGATCGCCACGTCCGCTCCCTTATATACTGACTTATGGGTCTCTAGAAAGTTCCATATTCTTCCGGTCCCGACGGCCGACAGCCAAAACATTCCAGAATATTCGAGTATGTGTATGAACGGGAGAGAATACATATGTGTGAGCAGGATGGAAGATGTATGAGCGCGACAGACGATGTTCGGAAAAGTTCTAGACTATTCTGTTCTGGGAGCTTCGCGACAATAGTAATGTGACATGCACAGAAGTAAATCGAGTATATCGATTAACAGTTTTTACAGTTAAAAACTGTTCATGGCGGGACGTGTGCGCTGACTGATAAACGTTTACGAATCTTGCTCGATCGTGTAAGATTGAAACACGCGTGTACCGCCCACTTGGCCGTTCTATCTTGATATATTTCTGTGGGATCATCTCTCTAGCTTAAATGGCCTGTTCACTTCTTTCTTCTCTAAGGAAAGAGAGGTACCAGTACAAATAAAATATGATGATCTCGTCCCCAGGTTGCCAATCGCACAAAGTGTCCCGCGCCATCCCCAACTACCTGATCCGCGTGGTGCCCCCGCTGGCCATCTACAACCGCCTGCCGCTGGCGCTGCAGCTGCGGACGGCTTCCGGGGGCAAGGACGCCGCAGCAGGCGGTACGATTATTTTACGCATGTTTTTTTTCATTTGAAATGGGTTTACTCTTGACCATAATCTGGGCTAAAGGCAAAGGTCTACCGAGCGAGCTCACCCAGAAGAAGCCAATTCACTCTAAATTTAAAAAGATTCAGGTTATATGCGCTTGGAAATACAGACGCAGGCAATGAATTCCAATCCTTAGCTGTGCGCATAATAAAAGATGAGAAAAAGCGCTTGGTACGAATTAGCGATGTGTAACTCATACTTTTAAAATGAAAACGAGGGAGGACCTCATTTTCCCTCGCGAGGTACTCGCGACGAGCCTCTCGTTTGAGGCGAGGTGAAGCGCTCGCTCGCAAAGCGGCAACGTGGCGTTGGTTTGGTTCGCGGCCGCCTCGCGACATCTAGCAGCTAGTGTCTGTCTGCCAACGATACCTCACTCACACACCTCACGCGTGTGCGTGCATCAGTGAGAAAGCAGTGAGTAATATACGCACGCGCCTCGCCCTCGACTAGGCCCTCAACGAAAATGAAATGGTTCAAGATTGAAAAACGAGTACTCCCTCAATGAGGATCCGTAAAGTTTTTAGTTGAGAATGCAGGATTATAGAGCTAAGAAATCCATAACATACAGTGCAAAAATTATTGTTCTACGATAAAAATTGACGAAGTTATGACCAAATTACTAGCAAAATTCACTGGCCGGCCGCGTTGTAGCCTGTGACGTCACTGTGACGGACGCCGCTAGTTGCCCCTTGGCAGTGACAAGGCGCGCAGTGTTTTCGTGGTAATTGCGACTTTAAAACAAACTATTTATGTCTAATTTATCTTTTTAACTATGTACAAATATTGTATAGTTCCGAACTATACAAATACTTCTTTTAAAACGCCAGAAAAACTATCTTTTAACGTGCCGAAAGACACAAAACTTCTGGAAAAATTAATAATTTTTCACGAAGTTTTGTGTGAATTTTATATCATCTCTTTTTACAATGGAATACAATTTAAAATCATATTCCGTTGTAAAAAGGGATGATTATAAGACTCCACCCTCTACCCCGGCTAGTAGACATTGTTGTGAATATCATTTCGATGTAAGTACCAACATAACTATTCTTTTATTAAGTTGATATGGAAATAAGTTAGTACATATGTATTCTCTTTTTATAAGCCTGATGTATTAATAAAAACATACCTACTTATTATTTTCTAGTTTGGTGGACAAACCTACTTACCTTCCGATACTTCCGTTTCCATTTCTATGTAATATTCCAAGGTCAAAACAATGACACAGGGACGTACTGGAGTAAAAAGCAAATACTGAATGATATAATTATGTATCTGCCCCAGCTATGCCTGATTGTTGTAAGCAAATAAGTTAATACAGGATGTAAGGGTGAACACCGTTGTACCTAAAACCATTAAATCAACCAGTCTAAATGAACAACGTATGGGACCCAGTATTGGACTAGAAAACAATATCGACATTTGCATACAAAAATGTGAGGCCGATTAAAATATGGTATTATTTTATATTTGACGGATCAGGCAGCTGAGTATGATCAGGATCTGACATTCTGGATGACGCGTACAAGTAAACTTCACTTTACAGAACAAAAGTTAATTTTATTTCCATTTAACAGTATTTTTAAATCAAACTAAACAGCAAAGCTATAGAATAATTCACGATAGGAACGCGGAGGATAGTTCCTTGGTGATGTGCACTCGACCAATGCTTGATCAGTAATGAATCGTGCGCACACCCCGTGAACCGATCCGAGCGCCGTTGTCCGTTACAAGGCACCGCCCTTGTATTGTGACGTAATCACTGCTAGATGGCGCCTACGTTCCGATCAATTTATGATCCGTAATCATGACTCCCTCCGACATATTTATATATTTCAGGTGAAAGAAGACATGGAAAATTACGTTAAGTTTAACTGAAGAAGGGAGTTTTGCCTCATTAGTTTGAATGTCAAAAGCTTTAAAAAAAACCGGCGAAGTGCTAGTTGGCCTTGCGCACGTATAAGTTTGAAGTTATTATAAATATCTTTATTAAATGATGTAACTAAAAATATATGCATTTCGCAATTTTTTCATTATCTGTGTATAACACACGTTGCTTCGTACTAAAATCTAAGATTCTGATTTCACGGGACGTACCCTGAAGTTTTGATTCCCTTGCGAATGTCGAAAGATTGTTAAAAATATTTTTCTTATATGATGTAGCTTAAAATGTATGTTTTTCGCAATTTTTCCATTATCTGTGTGTCTGAGAATCTTCAAATTTGGTACGAAGCAACGTCTTTTAGTTGCTTCGTACCAAATTTGAAGATTCTTAGTTCATGGGAAGTTCCCTGGTAAGTAGGTATTGATTCCCTTGCGAAATCGAAAAAACACGAAACTTTACGGCACAACCAGCTGTATCTTTAGATTGCGTTGGCTTCGAAAATTTGCGGCATAAACTGAATATTTGATATAAATTTCAGCTTGATATCTCTACGCTCCTACGTTCCTGAGAAAAAGCGTCTTGACAGACAGACAGATGGATAACCAAGTGATGAAATGGAACCCTTATAGGGTTCCGTTTTTCCTTTTTGAGGTACGGAACCCTAAAAATTGATTTTAAAGATGATTTTAAGAAAAGATAAGAAATAGAACAGTTTTAATGAGTTTTAAGTACGGACAGTTCCAACCCAAAACCTACAGTAGAAGAAGTTTTGCAAACAAAAACGATCGCTGATATAAGCGATAAGAGTTCTCGTTGAAAGAGCATATGGAAGTTAAAAGACTATAAAATGATCGGACCTCACGCATATGTCCATATGTCATACTTTTTTTTGTTGATAATATTGTAACAATAGCATGTGATTTAGTTAATTCTTTGCTTTGTTTTCTTTATTAGTTCCCATAATACGTAAGTTTTATACGTAAATATTACAAAAATTACACTCTAACAACACTTTATTTCAATAAATTGTTAAATATAGCGACGAACCGCGTCTCCGTCGCTCAGTCGAATGATCGCTCTATGAGTGCCGACTGCCGACCGCGCTCGGTCCGTCACAGTGACGTCACACGCACCGGCGTGCAATGCCTTTTCGCGGCAGGAACGGCATGATGTTTATTATTAATATCTTCGTAAGTAATGGTCCGATTTGGATAATTCAAAAAGAGATATCATTGTAATGTCATGAAGAATAATGTGGATATTACTCCTATTAAATTTGCTACAACTTTACTGATCCTCATTCGACGCGACGAGGAACTCAAACGAGGTGCATCACGAGTGAGGAGCTCATCACTAGTACGAATGTGAGGAATTTTAACCAGGTAAGGATATTATCCAGCGGTGCGCCTGAACGTCCGATAGAAGAAAGGAGAAGGTGGTATGAGTTGGTGCAGCTCTTAAGCACACTCTCCGAAGAATATCCTGTAAAAGACAGGTTGGCGACTTTGCGTCTATGACTAAGACTTTACAATGTTGTCTCAAGATTCAAAACGTGTATTTAATATAGATAAAGAGACGGTTATAAGTTTGACGTATCAGTTTTTGTATCTGTGTCGTAGTTCCTTTTTTTTGTTTGAAAGGTAATTCAATCGAGTGTTCTCAGCTATTGATTTTGATCGAAAAAGATTTAGCTGTTTACAAGATTGACGGTTTTTAGTGTCGAGGGTTGCAAAATATTAATTTTATATAAGTAATTAGTTCTAAGTTTCTTTGAACACTTTTCGACATGTAGTTAGTAATTTACTTATTGCTAAGTTTAAAGGCGCAAGCTCACAAGAATTGGCAACAAACTGCACTACTGCATTAAGTCCAAGTGAGTTACCGGTTACCGCCAACCTATAGATAAATCAGCTCAAATAGGTTTGGATTGTGTTAAACAGTGGTTGAATGAGAATTTCCTAACACTGAATGTCGGTAAAACTAAATACATGGCGTTCAGTATAAGAAACATAAATCGCCCAGATCCCAACATACACAAGTTGTTTGCCCACTCTCAAGCAACAGCAGATTGCTTTAGTAGTTCTTGCGAATGCCCAACCCTAGAGATGACAAACACCACAACTTATCTCGGAGTCTTAATTGATTCCAACCTTAACTTTGCCCCACATACAATACAACTCTCAGCTCGAATCAGGAAGCTCCTATACATATTTAAAAAAATGCGATATATAGCGGATGCCAATATACTTCGTATGACATATTTAGCCTTATGTCAATCAATTATATCATATTGTATTACATCCTGGGGAGGAGCCGCAAAGTCTCATCTTCTTTTAGTCGAAAGAGCGCAAAGAGCTGTTCTGAAAGTGTGTACTTTCAAGCCATACAGATACCCTACAACAGACCTTTACAAATTTTGTGAGGTACTAACAGTACGACAGCTCTTTATTCTTGAAACAATAATGCAGCAGCACACAAGACTCCCTTTCCTTCCGCAACTACTTACTAGAAGTAACAGGATCATTAACCTTTCTATCCCATCATTTAACACTGTGTTCTCTAAAAAATTCTTCTGTTTTCTTGGTCCTTTTCTCTACAAGGAAATGAACAAAAAAGTGCCTTTATTTAAACTAAATACATACGATTGCAAAAGGATTGTACGTGAGTGGTTACAAAAACTAACATACGAGGAGACCGAACAATTTATGACACCTGTGCTTTGACTTATGCATATAGTTCTATAGATCTAACTTAAATAATTAATTAATTTATTATTGTTATATTAACATAATATTACTGTTAACACTTTTACTTAGAAACATTTTGTGTCTAATACTCTATATCTTATTTAAGTACTTACTTGTTTAAATGTAATTTTTTGAAATTTTGATACCGTAATTATAAGTACCTAATTTAATAAAGATAGCGAGTCCTGGTGACCCGTAATAACAGGTTCCTCGGAAACCTAGCATGGGCACCAGTCCTCCACTAGAATATAAGTACCTGTGTAATGTATATATTAATTAAATATGTCTCTTGTATATTTTTGTATTCAATTGTATTTTTATTGGAGGAAAATAAATACGGTTTTATTATTTTATTATTATTATATATAGATTGTTAGACTAAAATTTATATTTAATTTTGGTACCGCTTTCTCCAAAAAACTAGCAATTTGATTCTCGCCCGCATTATGCGGCATATCGACTTTAATAGAATAGGTTATCAATTCAGTTATGTTTTTTTTTTTAAGTCTCGTTAACTCATAACTCCGCCAAAATGAACCAATTGAAAAAAACTTTTGTCTAATCAGTTGTTTGTTTGAAGTAGATTTTTTATATAAAAGATTTATTATAAGTGTTTTATTTTGCATTCATAATAATATACTCTTAATAAATAAAGAAATAAAATATAATATATAATTAATAGGTATAAGGGAAATGGGATATGGTGGAGAATTTCGGCGCCGACATTGAATTGCGGTAGCTCAGATGAGAACATAGATTGTACTAGGTCGCCGGTTCAAGTACCGCCCGCATTAAATTTATTCACCATATTCTATTTTACAATTTATTTTTGAAAGATTATTTGTGAAATGTAACTATTAACTCAGGCTTTTGATGTATCAAATAAACTAGTTTTGTTTTGTCAGGGGGTGCGGGGGCGGCGGGGTGGAGCGTGCGCGTGGAGGCGGGAGAACGCGCGCACACGCACGCTCTGCAATTGACGCAGCCGCACAGACTCACCGTGGAGATGCATTACATGGGGCTGCCTTGGACTGGCAGCTTCACTTTGACGCCAGGTAAAATTTCCGATACAAAAATATCATATTTCAAACTTCCCGACCCATGTTTTTAGCAAATAAATCGATAATCATCAATTTACTCACATTTCACAAATCACATTTTATTTATTAACATGATTTTTTATTGATTTCACTGAATTTATCCTTGAAATTTCATAAAAAGTTATGTTTATGTTATAGTTAGTAAATGATGAGTTTAACCGACCCTTGGTTAAACTCTTTTCATGAAATTTAATTTCCCTTTTGATCAAAATACAATTTAGGTATATGTTAGCTGAAATCCTAACCGCGTTAGCCGCAGAACTATATTTACCTGCCAATTTTTCAATAGGCACCCTAGAATCAACAGTTATTTCAAGAATAGTTACTTTGGCTACTAATTCTACTATTTCATTATTAACGACTATACTTGTCGAAAATTTTGCAACATTTGGTGAGCAAAATTTAATACATTTAGTTTTACTAGCGTTCAACAAAAGATTGTTCGCCGTAAACTAATCCAACATTTGACATATGCACTATTAACCTCATCAGAAGAATCAGTATTCCTATTTACTCGGAAAATACGAGATGTAGATTTCATCGGCGAAAAGTCACAGCCTTACATGTATTGGTATAGTATGGTTTATTATAAGGAACAAAAGAGACCCTAGGATAGAGCCCTGAGGTACACCCATCTTAACAAATGATCCGGAAGATTTGATTAAATCGAGAGATTTACCTTTGATTTCATAATGTTTCAACTTGCATATAAGGGTATTGTGATCTACGCAATCAAATGCTTTAGAGATATCACAAAAGGTATCAATAGCATTCTGTCCCCCTTCCCAAGCTTTATATATAAGGACTATGGGTATGCTCATAGTCATCTTGACTCAATCGTCTTAATTTTTAGATTTAACAGAAAAGAACATAAGTATGAACAGTGAGTGTGAAGCGGACGCGGGCGGCGCCGGGAAGCAACTATACGTATGTGTGCGGGTCGAGAGGAATGAGTGCTGGCAGCTATACGTACATGCACAGCATTGGATTATCAATAAGACTGGATTACCATTACAACTCAAGGTATAGTATATTTTTATCAGTTATTGACTTAATTTCCAAATTCCACTGCTATTTTAGAATTTTTGTTTTGATTAACATATTGTTACGTGGCTAGGGTTCGCGATTTGGAGTAAACTCCAAACTCTTCAGAGAGAATTAAATCCCAAATCTGCCTGGTTTCCAACACGCCGAATATCTTATACGTGAAGCAACAATTGGTCTCCTGGTTTGTCGCTGGGTTTGTAGAAAATAATCTTACGTGTCATTATAAGTATCATTCGAAGTCCACTCACATCATTATAGCTAGCTTCAAGTGAGTTTTTGTTACTTCACCTAATGTTTGAAGCGAGGGCTGAGTGTCTTTAACCTGTATAGGCAATATAACTAAAGGCCTCCCAGGAGGGATAGATCTCGTCTTTGGGCGTTGCCTGTGTGCGCAGGGCTTGGAGAGACAGCAAACTCTCATATTGCCTGATGGGTCCGCGATTATGTGCATGTATAGCGTGAAGGGCCTCTCTGTGAAACTATGGCAAAAGCCTTTGGATAGCGGCAACTCTCATCTTTTGTTTTATAGGCCGAAAGCTACGTTGTCAGAAAGGCCAATCCTGGGCGCATGTCGAACGCCCCGTCAGCTGGTTGTAAAAACATTCCAAAAAATTTTTCGAGACAGTGTGTGAGTGGGAAGAATACATATGTGTGAGCAGCCGGTCTGTTTATTAACTTAGCGTATAACGTTTTGATGACTTCAAAATACATACAGTGTTATTATAAAACAAGGACTAAAGTTAGTACCAGGTTTAAGCCGGGGCCAAGTCAAGTACTAAGGAAAATCGTATTATAAAACGAGGTTTATCGTTTAAGCCATAGATAATCCTAGGTCTAAAGATAAACCTACGATTCCCTAGTTTAACTCTAGTACTAACTTATTTTGTTACCAACAAATAGGTCACTTTTCACCAAAAAAAATACTTTGATGCTAAAATCTATGTCAAATCCTATTACCCTATTCGCAATGATCAAAAACCTGAAAATGCCAAGAAATGAATAAAACCAACACATAAAATTATGAAAAAATATTTTAATTAATTGCATTTTAACATAGGTATCAAAACATTTAATTAGATTATTTTCAACGCTTTTGTCGTCATTTATATTTCACAACCGCCACAAAACAATGACTTTTAGGCACCTTAATTTCATATTAGGAAAAATTGTTTGTACAAATCATCTATATAGTAAGTATTTTTTAGGTACAAATATAAACAAATTTTTACACCATATTCACTTTTACTTTAGTCACGTAAATTTTATCTCACAGCAACTTTAAAACAATTACTTTCGACACACTGCGCTGTTAATTCATAAAATAAAAATATATTTTTTACAATCATATTTGTAAACAAACTTTGAGGTTACTTTGGAACAAATTCGATTTGTTGCGCGCGCACACGCGTTCCGTTTCAGGTTTGTAAAATTATTAAATCGTTTTGTATAAAGTATGATTTTTTTATCTGACCACTGAATATATCGTTTATGACATAAACATGTTTCTCCATTTCAATTTTATTATTTTTAGTTTTATAGTAGTTTCAAACAATACATTTTATTATTTATTTTAATATTAGTGTAGATCGGAACGTAGTAGTAGCATACTGAACGAATGATTGAATGAATCCTGCTTCCGTTAGATAATCCAGAGATCGTCTCAGGTCTAAGTTAGTCCTGACTTAGTTCACTTTTTGTAATGAAACAAAGTTTAATTTGCTAAACCTAGGTTGATCCGTCGTTAGTCCGGACTAAGGTAGACCAGGTTTAAACCTGGGTTTTGCCGATTTTTTAAAATAACACTGATAATGTTTTAATATATCCTATATATAAAAAAATTATACGGAAGCTGCTATTAACAAAAACTATCAAAACGTTGTACAATAAGTAAGCAAATAGGCCGGTTAGATGGAAGAAGTATGAGCATGATAGAAGATGTTCGAGAAAGTTGTTCTATTCCATTCTGGGAGTAAGTTTTAAATGTTCTGAGTTATTTGGAAATAAAAGTTAAATGAAAGTGTCTACGTCACATTACGCCGTCTCCCAGGGCCGGCACTCGGACGCGTGGTACGAGGTGACGGACGAGCCGCTGCTGTGGAGTCCGGGCTGGTGTGTGGGCGCGCGCGCGCGCAGTGAGAAGGTCCGCTTGCGCGCGCACCAGTCGGCCTGGTCGCGCGCTGCGCCGCTGGCCGCCGCCGCGCCCGGCCTCGTGGTCTGCGCTCACACCGAGCGACGCACCAACTACCGCCTGCTGCTCAACGTCAGTCATTTCTTGACACTTTTTTTTTATAATCTATTTGCCTGGTGTCACTATGTCAGCCTCATAGGGGATCTCTTCCATGCCAATTAATCAGAAAAACTATGGAAGCGCAAAGCGCCCATCGAACCATCCTGAGTTTAGGACCCGATGAGAAGGATATAGGCCGCTATACGTGCGATACGATTGGTATCTCCAAAGATATCTCGTAAGTATAGCGGCGTCCCTCCCATCGGTCCCTTAACTTTCACACAACTAACGATTCAATATTAGTCCCATTTACGCAAACAAACTTAAATCATAACGAAAAACTTACGCACTCGTAGATGAAGCCAGTTTGCGATTGGACACGTCAAGGTCACGGGGCGGTGTCAACATATCTAATGAACTATGGTGGTAACATAGGTAGGCTAGCACTTTGCCTCGCTCGCCATGATAAATTACTCCAGTGTCACTTTTCCGTCTTTCCTTGCGGGACCTGCACCGCTTTACTACACAAGCCATTGTTTTCTTAACTCGTTAAGATTTCGCTAATGTTCACAAAAAATATGTCGTTAAATACTTTTATCGACGCGTCCTTCCGTCACAAAGATTAGTTTGCGAAAAAATATACTTTTTAGGCCCCGCCCGCCTTGATCTAGTTTGCGTGGTGTCAATTTTTAAGCGCAACGCTGCTTCCATAGTTTTTCTAATTCAGTGTTCTGTGCACAGAACAATAAACACATTACAAATGGCAAGGGGGCGTGAGACGCGCCCCGGCAATGCGCTCGATCAACTCACTTAAATGTGAAATTTACGTGAAAAAAAAAAAACGAAAAATGCCGTCGTGTGCTATTCTAACGTGTAAAGTGAGAAGTCCTAGTGAAACTGACCAAAGAAGGAGTTTCTACTCAATTGTATTGCGTAAGTAGTACGCTTAAAATAAGGCGACGCTAGTTTTCATAGAAATCACGCGTGATAACACTTCTAATGTGTTTGTTTTGTGTTTCTATGCCTGCACCTTCGCACGCATCCGCCTAATCGCGCGCCAAATAAATGACAAAACTCTGATGACTCCGAAACTGTAGTCGGCAATCCCGTCAAAATAGCATGCAAGTGACCCGTTTTTAAGGTTCCGTACCCAAAGGGTAAAAACGGGACCCTATTCTCCGCTGTCTGTCACCAGACTGTCCAATGAACCGTAATAGTTAGACAGTTGATATTTTCACAGATATATTTCTGTTGCCGCTATAACAACAAAGTTTGTTGTATGGGAATACTAAAAATAAAATAAGTATTCCCATATAACAAACTATTTTTTTTGTCTATGTTGATAACGGCAACAGGTAGACGCTTGAAATATTCACAGAAAGTTTAATTATATATTCACTTTTAAAAATAATTAATAAATTATAAAAATAAAATTAATATTTCCCATACAACAGACGTGATTTTTTTGCCGTTTTTATAGTTTACTAGCTTTCGCCCGCGGCTCCGCCCGCGTCAATGTCGATACCTCGGGAATAATACTTTTTCCCGGGATAAAAGGTAGCCTATGTCCTTCTCCGCACTCCAGAGAACTTGTATGCAAAAATTTCATGATGATCGGTTCAGTAGTTACGGCGTGAAAGCGTAACAAACAAACAAACAAACTCACTTTTGCTTTTATAATATTAGTAAGGATAAGGAAGTAAGGATGGTACGGAAACATTCGTGTGCGAGTCCAACTCACACTTAGCCGGTTTTTCAAATATAATGTATTTAATTTATGCTTGCAGGTATCACTGTCGGAGTTGTGCCCACAACTCACTAAGATCGTGACCCTTCTTCCATATTTCCTGGTCTACAATGACACCAAACGACACCTCAGGTTCATGGAGGAAAACGAGGCAGCCGATCTTTGGTGAGCAAAATTTTTTGTGCATAGATTTTTAAATTAAATATATAGGACATATCACACAAAGAATTCATAAAAATTCACCGATCAGATGAACAAATTCCTATAGGAAATCTATTTTGTTTTTCGTGAATTTCCTTTTTTCTTGCGGATGTAAGTATTTATTCTAGTGGTCGCCGAGGGGTAGAAATTCGATCATTTTTTGGGTTCCGTACCTCAAAAGGAAAAAATGGGACCCTTATAGGATCACTCGGTTGTCCGTCTGTCTGTCTGTCAAGACCCTTTTTTCTCAGGAACGCTTAGAGGTATCAAGCTGAAACTCATATCAAATACTCAGGTCTACTGTCCCTTGGAGCTGTATCTTTTGATTGCGTTGGCTTAGAAGATCTAAGCCAACGTAATCAAAAGATACAGCTGGTTACGCAAATTTTCGTGTTTTTACGACATTCGCAAGGGAATCAAAACGTACAGGGTACTTCCCATGAACTCAGCATCTTGAAATTTAGTACGAAGGAACGTCTTAAGCACAGATATAGGTAGTAAAAATTGCGAAAAGTATACATTTTTTGTTAGATCATATAATAAAATATTTTTAATAATTTTTCGACACTCGCAAGGGAATCAAAATCTACAGGGTACTTCTACGTACGAAGCAACGTCTTATAGCACAGATAAAGGCAAAATTGCGAAACGCATTAATTTTTAAGTTACATCATATAATAAAAATATTTCTAATATTTTCAAATTTATTATATATAATGACGGAACCCTTAGTGAGTTCAAAATCATCATATACATGTTTGTAAAGCTATTTAAAACGCTAAACGTGGCATTAGGGTCTTAAAGACAGGTCTTTTTCCCTTGCGAGGTAGACAGAGTCCCTGGACTTTGTCTACCAACGTGACCGTGTATATTTATGAAAAAGTTTTTAATTTGCTTCAATGCTGGTCTGGGAGAAAAGAAAAAACGTAAAATGTGCCAGCTGCTTCTCTTCCCGCTCTTGTCATATTTTATTTGCATCTCAGGTTCGACTTAGCGCCGCAACAGTGCACAGCATTCTGGCCGCAGACGGATTCCATGTCGATGCACTGCAAGTACCGAGACTCAACGGTCGTCTCCCAACACTTTCCCATCACGAAGAACCACTTCACCGTGCTCAGGATGGACAAGGGGGTAAGAGGATTAATTTCTCTATAATTCTTGATGTAAAATGCTTCCATGCTGGTCTGGGAGAAAAGAAAAAACGTAGAATGTGCCAGCTGCTTCTCTTCCCACGCAGATCGTAAAGCCGACGAGGGAATGGGCTAAAATATGCGGAATCCTGTCAATAGGCGATGCGGCTAGCAACCCATCACTATTTTGATTTCGTTTTCCATCTACACGCCGTTCAACATCACAAATGTGGCTATAGGTCTTATAGACCTAGGCTCTGTCTACCCCACATGGGAAAAAGACGTGATACTATGTATGTATGTATGTAAAATGCTTGCCAATTAGAACTAAATCGTTTAGTGGTAAGGGAGGAGCTGAACTCCCGCCCCCGTACCGTCTCCGGCCTCCCACCGCCTCCGCCTTACTCCGTCTCTATGCAGAAGGGACTCAATCGTAAGACTACAGGAAGAGTCCGTCGTCGGACATCTACTCGGGTGGCACCTCGGCCGGATTTCAGCCGTAAAAAGTCCACTGCTGGGTAAAGACCTCTCCCAAGGATTCTTCGTTTCATGGCAGGATATTGCCATACTTCCCACGCTTGGCAGGCGGGTTGGCGAGCGCAGTTTTTTTGGCTGCTTGCCCTTCCGACGCTGCTGCCCATCGAAAGCATTTTTAAACGACATGACGCCCTCTTGGCTGTTTCTTATTTTAACAGGATAACGTAACAGCCTTGTCCGGCCAAAATATCCTTATCCTTATCCTTACTAATATTATAAATGCGAAAGTGATTCCCGGTGGTAGAGCCTACTTACTCTTAGCTACAGCATCATCTTTAGCTCATAAATCGGGCTGGCTCGAACCGGCTAGCAACCACCCTCTCACAGAATACCGGCGTCAAATAGGAGCATGTAAATGCTGCTGTGTTTCGCCTGGTGAGTGAGAGTTCCGGTAGCCCAATACCCCTACAGATCTTCTCCAATATGATAGCGGCAATTAAAGAGAAAATTACCCCAGGAGGGTACCTGCGTTCATGCGCAGGAGAATCCCTCCCTGGGCAACAATGCTCAGGCTGCCCTACGTATTCTGGGGAGGGCAAAATTCCGCTTTTGAAGGTTGAGAATCCAAATTACAACCAACATAGCAAGCGCTCTCCGGCCGAGCCCCCTAAGCTTTTAGTCGATTTCTGTAACATTAGGGGGATACATTCCAATCTTGATGCAGTCCATTACCACCTCGAGACTGCCAAGCCGGCCTTGCTATTTCTGACCGAGACGCAGATCAGTAATCCATCAGACCTGTCATACCTGTATTACCCAGGCTATGTCCTGGAGGCCAAATTCCACCCCCACGCGGGCGTGTGCATGTATGTCAGGGATGAGATCTGTTGTCGGCGTCTCCATGACTTGGAAGTTCCGCATTTTTCTGTTTTGTGGGTTCATGTAGATACTGGCCTTGATCATATTGTTTACGCCAGTGTCTACCGTTCGCATAGCGGAGACTCTGAGACAACTCGGCTCATGGAATATCTCAGCGATGCTGCAGATAAGGTCCAGCAACGTTTTCCATCTGCGCAGTTGGTGTTTCTGGGGGATTTTAACGCCCACCACGGAGAGTGGCTGTACCCGTACCGGGACACCGACCATGCTGGGAGAGAAACCTATAAGTTTGCATTGACTTACGGTCTCTCCCAACTTGTCAACGAGTCGACGCGCATTCCTGACGTTGCTGGCCACACTGCGTATTGCCTGGACCTTCTGCTGACAACCGATCCTGACAGGCATTCGGTGTCCGTATCACCACCGCTCGGGACATCGGATCACTGTGTGGTGAAATCTGTATCGCACTACTCGCTTCCTGACACCAGCCCCAAAGGCACCAGGCGAGTATGGCGATACAAGTCGGCAGATTGGGATGAGATGCGACATTTTTTCGCATCTTATCCTTGGCGGCAGGTTTGCTTCTCTTCTAGGGATCCATCATGCTGCGCTGATGCTGTCTCGAGTGTGATATGTAAGGCAATGGAGTATTTTATTCCTTTTGCTGACGTATCCCTTGAAAACAAAGCTCGCCCATGGTTCAATGCTCAGTGCCTCTTAGCTGAAAGGCGTAAGCGGGAAGCATATTTGTCCTGGGCTGATGCCCGCAGAATCAAAGCTGATGATCTTCAAGACAGAAAGAGAGTGTATAACGCTGCTGCCAAGTCCTGCAAAAAGGTGTTCAGAAGAGCTCGTTTCGACCACGTTGGCCGTATTGGAGACAAGATAGCTTCCTGTCCCTCAGGAAGTAAAGCCTTCTGGTCTCTAGCCAAGTCAGTGGAGATGAACTTCTGTCGCCCATCGCTGCCACCATTGCAGAAACCTGACGGTTCTCTGGCCCATGGTGCAAAAGAGAAAGCAGACTTGTTTGCCAATCTATTTGCAGATAATTCGCGTCTAGATAGTAGCAATAAAAGCCCACCCCAGTTACCTTCGTTCGGCCCCAAGATGCGGGCCGCTCAAATCCACCAAAAAGAGGTACTTAAATGCATGCTAAACCTAGACGTGAATAAGGCTAGTGGACCCGATGGTATTCCAGCAGTGGTTCTGAAGCGCTGCGCACCCGAGTTGTCCCCTGTACTGACACGCCTCTATAGACTTTCTCTAGAGACTGGCAAAGTCCCAAGATCTTGGAAGCTTGCCAATGTACAACCAGTACCTAAAAAGGGAAGTCGCTCCGACCCGGCCAATTATCGACCTGTTGCGATCACCTCCATATTGTGCAAGATTATGGAGCGTGTATTGAACAATCGTCTCCTGGCATACCTGGAAACCAACGAGCTCCTTAGTGACAACCAATATGGTTTTCGCAAGGGTCGCTCAACCGGTGACCTACTGGTATATGCCACTCACTTATGGAGCGAAGCCTTGGAGGGTCACGGTGAGGCAATTGCTGTTTCACTAGATATATCCAAGGCTTTTGACCGCGTCTGGCACGAAGCTATCCTCAGTAAGCTTCCAGCGTATGGTTTACCAGAGGACCTTTGCAACTGGATATCCGATTTCCTGAGGGAACGGTCGATTCGAGTGGTTATGGATGGCTGCTCTTCCGACCTAATGGCTATTAATGCCGGGGTACCTCAGGGATCTGTTCTCTCTGCAACCTTGTTCCTGCTGCACATTAATGACCTTCTTAAATCTGGCATTATTGGCTATGCTGATGACAGCACCGTTGTAGAGAGTTATACATCTAGTGCCAGTGCAAGTCCACAAGAAGTCCAGTCTCTTAGAGAATTTATGATTGAACGGGTTAACTCGAAATTACAGAGGGTGTCCGATTGGGGAGACGCCAATCTTGTTAAGTTTAACCCGTCCAAAACACAGGCGTGTCTCTTTTCTGCAAAAAAGAGTGCTTTCCCACTTGCACCCACTTTCCAGGGTGTTTCCTTGCCGTTAGTTGACCACCTTGGGCTTTTAGGCATGACAGTCACGTCCAAACTAAGCTTCGGCCAACAGATTGAGTCGATGGCACTAACTGCTTCCAAGAAGTTGGGCATCATCTCAAAGGTTCGGCGGTACTTCAGCTCTGAACGGCTGCTCAATCTCTATACAGCCCAGGTTCGCTCTTGCATGGAGTACTGCAGTCACCTTTGGGATGGCTCAGCGAAATACCAACTTGAAGCATTGGACTCTGTTGACCGAAGAGCCCGCAGGCTCATAAACAACGACGTGGTCTCAAATAGGAAATTGCAATCCCTGGAGCATCGCCGTAAAGTCGCTTGCCTATCGGTATTTTATAGGATCCATTTTGGAGAGTGTGCGAAAGCGCTCTTTGAGCTAGTTGAACCCTCACCATTCCTCCATCGGACTACGAGGCGCAGACTGAAATTTCACCCTTTTATCGTTGGAATACCAAAGAGTCGAACTAAACGCTTTGACAGTTCCTTTTTGGTTCGAGTAGCTAAGGTGTGGAATGAACTGCCTGCGTCTATATTCCCAAACAAGTACAGTCCCGGGACATTCAAAAGTAGAATAAATGGGTATCTCTTGGATAGGCATGTAACATCCTCGTCTTCATCGTCACTTACCATCAGGTGAGATGGGAGACAAATGCCTAATTCAAATTTTGTAAAAAAAAAAAAAAAAAGTGAGTTTGTTTGTTTGTTTGTTTGATTGTTACGCTTTCACGCCGTAACTACTGAACCGATCATCATGAAATTTTGCATACAAGTTCTCTGGAGTATGGAGAAGGACATAGGCTACCTTTTATCCCGGGAAAAAGTACTATTCCCGAGGGATTGACATTCACGCGGGCGGAGCCGCGGGCGAAAGCTAGTACACTTATAAATATCTTTCGCCAGCGGCTCCGCTCGCGTAAATGTCGTTCCCTGGTGAACAGTGTATTGTTGGGATGAAAGGACGTATGATAGACAACGCGCATGCGAGATTTCATGACGACCTGTTAAGCAGTTAAGGCGTGAGAGCGTAACAAATAAACTCACTTTCGCATTTATAATATTAGTTACAATAGTAAGTATTCTTGACTATTACCGTGAATCTGTGAAAGTATCTCACTTTCTTATACGGAAAGAAACGTAATAAATAAACTCCATTGTTTAGTAATTGGAAAATAGCGTGTAATGCAAAATTGAAAGGTACCTATGTAAGTTATGCCAAGTCACTATATAGTGTATATAGTGGCCGAAACTATAGCACGAAAATATAACCGACAAAATAGCACGTAGATGACCCGTTTTCAAAATATAAAGATCGAGTTTGTTTTGGATTATAATTAAAGCCAATGTCTTTCCAATAAATTATATTATATAAAGTAAGTAATCATGTGATAACTTTAAAACTTAACAATATGAACTACTCTACTATGTACAAATTTGGTATAAAAGTTTATGTTCTTTATCTATGGCCCATAAGGCTTCGGCCTCTGAGGTTTCTCCAAAGACAATGTCCCGTCGCTGTGGAGATAGTAGGCCGTCCCTTTGGACCTGTGAGTCCAGATCTTAGTAGCTTTGAGATGCGCGTCGCTCTGTGCCTTGGCTTCTGATGCAGGAGGGGCAGGCTCGAAGGGGACGTCTGATGGTGATGAATGTAGTGATGATGGCGCACTGTAGGATGGTGGAGGATTCTTTTTTGGTGTCGTCACCTGTAACAATTATTATATTTTAATGATTATCCAGAGTAAAAATACATAACAAAATCCTCTCTCTACAGAAATTTATATAAATTTATAAGAATAAATCCGTCCTGTTTTTTCGTAAATTTTGAGTCGCTCCGCGGTATCTAAACAGTTGGTAGCTATAGCTGGATAGTCGTAGATAAAATGTTTCTCTTAAAGTAGTTATTTAACTACTTAAATAATGATGTGAAATCTAACTGACGATCAATTGAGTAGCTAAGGGCTGACCTA
The DNA here is from genome assembly GCA_947532085.1 of Elegia similella. Taxonomy (NCBI): domain Eukaryota; kingdom Metazoa; phylum Arthropoda; class Insecta; order Lepidoptera; family Pyralidae; genus Elegia; species Elegia similella. The sequence goes on from OX383936.1 coordinate 1,986,259, forward strand.
AAGTTCGATAAACGATGATTTATTTGGGTACAATAGACACACTTAAGTTTATACTTACAGTATAATGTGGAACATGGTACGAGCTGACAGATTCCAACTTCGAATGGTAGTTCATCAACGGGAGATCTCCGAAATTCTCCAATTTGTACGAAGAAGACTCAGCTTTGACTACAGTAGGGACGTTATTAGTATAAGACCCGTAATAATCATCTTCTCTTAAATTTACTGGTCTTGGTAAAGGCTCTTCTTTCATCACTTTACTATCAGTGTATAAGTCTCTAATATCATTATATACTGGTATTCTACTTATATCCTCCTGTATATGTCCATTAAGGAAAGCTATTTGACTATTTTGCATAGATTCTTGGACATCATAGTTTGCAGAATCTATACTATTCAAATTCGGATTATTCACGATTCTAGGAACTCTGTTGTCTTGTGGAGGATTGTCGTATTGGATTCCGTAAGGTTTCTCATTATTATTAGGATACGGACCAGGTCTTGCTGATATAGGACCTATGTTGTCTTGAACATTTTTGAACATTTGAAAATCGTTTGGGTTATTGCTGTATTCAAAAGGCATGTCTTTGTATTGTTGGTCACTATTGATTCCTTTGTAGTTTTTGTGTCTATCGTTATATGGTTGATTGCTATATTCAAAAGGAACTTCTTTGTTATATCTTTCTTTCTCACTAGCGAATTCTACAATCTTATCCAGGTCTTGCTTAGACAAATATTTGATGATATTATTTATATCTTCGTCGCCTAAACCGTCGTTAATCGGCGTAGTCTTTTTACTAACCTTCGGTGGTCTGCTGCCCAATGGAAACGAATCTTCATTGTGGCTCATATAATATGGCGGTGGGGTGTGTGAGTACACTCCTTTTTCGGGGTAGGATATAGGCGGGCGTCTGTAAAACCGCTGCGGCGGACTCGAGTAATACTTCGCGCGTTTCACTCGCGTATATTCAGGCAATTTGTCACATCTCTGCACACTTTCACTAACAACTATCACTGTACTTATAACTAAAGTTAAAACTATGATTTTCAGTTCCATGTCGCTGTAGATTCGTCTGAAAACTGAGAGTGAAATTGTCGCCGCTGTCTTATAACGTTCATTGGAAAGTGGTGTTAATTTAGTTAGAGCCTGCGCGGGCGCATAGCGTGTGACGTAATCGTTGTATAATAAGGTACTTTTCTACATAGCAATGTTTGCGTCCGGTCGTCCTGTTTATTGTGAACATTATGGCCCGTTACATGTCATTACACATTTTTAACCCACTTTGAGTGAGAATTGGAGCTTGCTTGTATTTCCGAGGAGGCTGTTTATAGGCTGTTTAGCATATTAATTACAGTTGTGGCTACTTTTATTTTTATTTCAAGTTTTTAATAAAGTATGCCATTTTAATGGTTTTGGGTACTGGATTTTTTTAAATATTCATATTTATTTTTGTACATTGATAAATCTATAGTATGGTAAAGGTAAATTAATTTTAGAGCGAAATGTGTGAATCTTCTTTGGATATAACAGTCACTATAAATTTGGACCTTTGACCGCCTGTGATGATTTATGTATGTATTGTTATTATTTTTTGTCTATATATACTCAGCCGTCAACTATTGTAATACTGATGGCTCCACCTTTACTTTAATTTCTATTTTTTATGCCTAATACTGTCCTTTTTTGTTTGTGTTGTGCCATCCTATGTTACAATAAATATTTTTCACTTCATTTTCATTACCTTGATTTATGTAAACTGTATTCTGTAACGTAGGTTACAGAATAGGTACTGTTCCCGCGGGATAGACATTAACGTGAGCTTAATGTTTTACGTCTTATAAGACCTGCGGGCGACAGCTAGTAAACATACATACATACATAGTATCACGTCTTTTTCCCTTGCGGGGTAGACAGAACCTAGGTCTATAAGACCTGAAAGCCATGTTTAGCATGTTGGTGGGCATAATGTGGAAAACGGAATCAAAATAGTGATGGATTGCTAGCTGCATCGCCTATTAACACGATTCCTCCGATTTTGTCCATTCCCTCGATCGGCTTTTACGATCTGCGCGGAAAGAGAAGCAGCTGATACATTCTATGTTTTTTCTAGCCTTTCAGACCAGCATGGGAGAGTTTGCGTGACAGCTAGTAAAAGATTATTTATTCTTATATATTACTCTAAAGATTTTTCAATTTGTCATGCATGTATGATTTGGTGTGTCATGTCTCCTGTGACTGTTATATTGAGACGTCGATTAACTTAAACATGTTTTCAGACGGCGATCTGCGTAGAAGTGACCGGCGGCACCGACCGTCCCTTCACCATCACGTTCAAGCCATTCACCGCTGGCGATGCTCCCGTCCGCATCGACAACCTCTGTGATGACTTGTTCCTGAAGCTTCATCAAGCTGACAGTGGTCAAGTGGCATTGCTGAGCCCTTACCAGTCGATGCTGTACACTTGGGACGACCCAGCGAAGGAACGGACGTTACTGTGGAACATTTACAACAATAAAGGCAAGGGTTATGTAGCGGACTTCAGTCAGGATGGGTGAGTAATCATCGCTGCTTTTTAGTCGTTCACCGCCAGACACGCACCCGGTCGCTTCGTCGTTTCTTTTCTTTTCTTTTCATCACAGTTGCGGTTCTTCTATTACAGATTCGGTGAAGAAAAGGTCAGCTTCCACTCCGTCAAGCATTCAACGCTAGTGGCCACTAACAGCGTCACCTCCAAATTATCCTCAACCCTCAAACGACTGACTCCCAAATCCCCCGAACCCTGTTCCTCAAGTAGCGACGATTCCGATAGCTCAGACCTTCCTGAGACTCACCAGAAGACCAAAAAGATGAGAAAGGACAAAGTTATAGTGTATTGGATATCGTATATGGAAGGATACCAAAGGGTCTTCGCGCTGGCTCAAGACGAACGCATAGCGTATCAATACAGAATGAGGATAAACGCCGAAAGGAGTAACTATGAGATCTATATGTCTTTATCAGGCGCGAGTTTGTCAGTTTGCGTCCAGACGAATACAGGAGTCAAAGAACTGGCGTACTTGAGCATCACAGACTCTTTGCCCAGATGGGAGGTCAACATTACTGGTAAATGGAAACAGCTATCACCTGATATAACAGCTTGGATAGAAGATAACTATCAAATGGAACAGAAGAAATGCCAGTTGAAGGAGTACATCCATTTAGACTTAGAAAAGATGCAGATGACTAAGCCGTTCTTCTCAGAGTTGAGACGGTCGTACAACCCTGGCATTTGGTTGCAGTTCAGGAAGTCTGAGACATTCACGTACTGCCATTTGAAGTTGCAAAGACTGCAGTTAGATAATCAGTTGAACGAAGCTGTTTTCCCTAGTGTGCTCTACCCTGCGCCGTTACCCTCCGAAGCGAGGTCTAGCCTCGGTTCAAAACCTTGCGTAGAAATCGTTGCTTTAAAGCAACATAGACCCTCGTTAAACCAAGACGTGTATAAATACTTGAAGGTTTTGATAAAAGAGTATAGCGTGAACTTAGATAGGGGTTTTGTAAATCATATATTTGATATTTTAAATCATTGGAAGATTGAAGAAAAGCCCGCAGTAAGGCTCCGTGCTGATCTAGCATTGGTGCACATGCCTTTACCAATCATAGCTATTAAAAGCCAGACCAGCGCTAATAAAAATGTAGTGTTTGAGTACGTGCATCTATCTCCTATAAAGATAGTGCTTAGTCTGTCTTCTAGGGGATATTTGGCAGATAATACGAATAGTCCCGGTAGGACGCGCTTCGGGAACAAGAAGGAGAATCGGCCTAAGTTGTTTAATAGTGATCTTCTGGAGTACTTGTTCAATTCCTGGGGATCATCGCTCTGTGATATGAAGGATGTAGTTATAAGGTAAGAAGTTATTATCCTTTACACTCGTTGTAATACGTAACTTTGTGGTAAAGAATTGTCTTTTTAGGGTTCCGTACCCAAAGGTTACACACGGGACCCGTTTACTATGCCTTCGATGTCCGTCCGTCTGTCACAAGGCTGTATTTATTGAACCATAATAGATAGAGGACTGCATTTTTTTACAGAATGTTTGTGTCTATTTCCGCGAGTAATAATAATATAACAACATAAATTTATAAACTGAATGGGGGCCCCGCACAAGTACAAACTTTTTTTTGTTAAATAATGTATAGTGAACGGAACCCATAGTCTTCCCAAGGAGGTCGTAAGAGGCGACTTAGGAAATACAAGCTAAACAAAGCTCAATATTGTCGTTGACAGAATGTCGTACTTGGAGGTCCGTAATGCCCCCGCGCCGCTGTCGGGCGTGGTGGAGGCGGCGTCCCGCCACTACTGGACGCAACTGGTGCAGCAGTTCTATGTGCTGGTACTGGGGCTGAATATTCTGGGCAACCCGTACTCGCACATCGGGGACTTCTGCAGAAATATGAGGGACTATTACGAGCCTTGCTTGGTGAGTTATATTACGGCGTATACTTGTGAGCAATAGGTTATTTTACTATTTTGAAACATAGTTTAAAATGGGAAATTTATAACTCCACTTCTAATTACAATTTATGCCTAATTGGTTCTACTTATTATCTTACAGCAAACCAGAAAAATGACTAAGCTACTAATAAACTAGTTAATTATCTAAACATTTTTTTTCCAATATTTGTATTTAAATACGCGAATATTATTACAATCTAGCCTAAACGTTGGCTAATGAGTAATTTTACATTGACCTAGTTTATAAAGTATAGAATAAGAATGTGTCCATCGGCACTTTTGTAACTGTCTCTATTAAGGGGAAGGCACTTTGTTCATGTGTCTTTATTCGCACTTACACTGCACTACTTTGTTATTATATCTAAACATGTTTAACTAAAAATATATGTAGTCAATCAAAACTAGATGACTTTTTTTACAAGTTTAACAATAAAAATACTTATTGTCTAACATAAATACTGATTTGCACACTAATTTATCTAATCATTCAACTGAATTTCTAAAACTGCAATAATATATCTTTCTATTAACAAATTACATCCCACAAATTTACTAGTAGTACAACTAATCGTCATCAGAAACGAGCTGCTGCCGGAAAAGTAAGTTAGGTTAAGCTAGAACTGCGACCCCACTAGAAAACGAATCGCCATCAGGAACGAGTTGCGTCCAGAAAAGTAGTTTAGGTTGGGTTACAACTGCAACCAAACTATAAAAATATCGTCATCAGAAACGAGAGGTTAGAACTGCGACCCCACCAGAAAACGAATCGCCATCAGAAACGAGTTGCGTTCAGAAAAGTAGTTTAGGTTGGGTTACAACTGCAACCCCACCAGAAAACAAATCGCCATTCAAAAGCTTGTAGTTAAATATTTTTTACTTACAATTTATTGAATAACAATTTTTAAAATTTGACGAAGCAAATGAATAGTTCCGTCTTTCGTAGGGTTCAATAAACGGTCGCCGAGTGCTGGACGTGGCCAGCAAGTTGGCTTACAGCGCTGCAGCGCTGATGGGGCAGCGGGCCTGCGCTGATACCGCCACGGCTGTTTTCGACGATATTCCCAGGACCAGGCCAGCGAAGAGACGAATAGGTATCTAATTGTTTTTTTAATGGACTATGTAGCTGATGACGCTCAGGGGTGTCATCCTCAACTGCAGTCAGCTATAGCATCGGGTACGTGAACCCGGCCTCCTGAGCTGCTTGCTTTTCCCACATTCATACTAGTGATTCGTTTCCTAATTGTTTCCAGTTTGGTTAGGACATTGCAGGCTTGAATCACCTGATTGTATGATAATAAAGATGATTCCGTGATTCAGAAGGCACGTTAAGCCGTTGGTCCCGGCTGCCATCTGGTAGCCGTTAAAGGAACCACGTCAGAGGCCGTGAGGTGATTCCGAAGAACTCTTGACACCAGGGTGCGCATGGTCGATTGACCGTGTCACCTACACGAAATGATGATGATGATGTTTCCTAATACGTTCATTTACTTCCCAAGTCCAACTACTTCCTATTCTTCCCCAGCTTAAAAACACTTTCGATGGCCAGCGCGTCGGAAGAACAAAAAGCCAAAGAAACTGCGCTCGCCAACCCGCCTGCCAAGCGTGGACAGTATGGCAATATCTGCCCATTGAATGAAGAATCCTTAGGAGAGGCCTTTGTGCAGTGACCTTCTTACGGCTGCAATGATGAGGATGATGATGTAGCTAGACGTTTGAGGTGAGGGCAGAGTGCCATCAACCTGTATAAGAGGGACGGACCTCGACTTGGGCGTTGTCTGTGTCCCCAAGGCTTGGAAAGGCAGTAAAGTCTCATGTTATACCTGATAGGTCGCGTTTGCTTGCATACCCGGTAAGGCCAATCTGACAAACAATGGCAAAAGCCTTGACATTCAAACAATGAACCACTTGTTATCTTGCTCTAAATGCCCTAGCACCTACATAATGGGTGAACTGATGGCTGCTAATGCAAGCGCCATTCAGGTGGCTAAGTATTGGCAGTATATAATTCAATTTACGATTTTACGGTTTGCCACCGACTCGAAAAGAAAAAGCTCTGCCTGTCCGCATAGAATAAACGCATTTGTGTAACTTACCAATGTTTCAATTCTCAACAGAAGAAGAATCAATCAAGAACGACATCCCCGAAGCAGTCATCACTGGTGACGTCACCAATCCCGCCAGCGTGGCGCTTGCGCTGACCGGCCTCATCGCCAGGCCTACGTTTGGTGAGCACACCCTTTTCCATAGTCGGAGACGTAGTGTAGTTCTGTGTGAGGTACCTAATTGAAAGAGGGTATGTGTGAAAATTTCATGCATGTTTTAAAAGTAACGAAGGAATTAGTTAACGGTTGAAATAAGTAGTATCTTCAGTTATTGTCATTCTTTACAATCTTAGGTGTAACTTAAATTGTTAATATTAACATATTAAAGCATGAAGTTCTTTGAGTTCATAACTTACTATTCAAATATAAAGTTAGCTCTGTTGAAAGTGGTCTATGTTCTAATACTTGTATGCCGTATAAAATGTCACTCGCAGATACTTTACTAGATTAGTAAAAAAATCTTATTTTATCGACTTGAGCGTCTATTGTAGACGCCTAAGATGATAAAATAACAGTTGTTAAATAAGATATACCACTTTTTACGCCTTTGGGCAACATTATTTCCATTTGACCATATTTTGGTGCTGAAATGTGTGCTAGGATGTTATAATTTGTGTGTATCACCAAATATTAGATACTTTGATAATAAAATGTTACCTATGAAATTGGCGTTTTTTCCGGTTGCCATTTTGTTCCAGCTTTTGTGGACTATATTAGATATTAACATTCTGCTGGCATTAAATTCTTTGTTTTTTTTTTTTTTTATTATTAAATTACTGAAAAATGCTAATGAAAAGGAACTCCTTTCAGATGTTGTCTATTTTGATAAAAAAAAGTCATTTCTTTTCTAGTCCTTTTCTCTCTTTTTGTAAATTTTATGATGCGTAAATCAAGCTTACTGTTGCTCGTAAATACAAGCAAAATTTCACTTTAGTTTCATTCATACATAGTATCACGTCTTTTTCCCTTGCGAGGTAGACAGAGCGTAGGTGTATAAGACCTGAAGGCCACATTTAGCCCGTTGGTGGGCATTAGGTGGAAAACGGAATCAAAATAATAAGTTGCTAGCCCTCGATCGGCTTTTAAGATCTGCGCTGGAAGAAAAGGAGCTGGTACATTCTACGTTTTTTCTTTTCTCCCAAACCAGTATGGAAGATTTTAGTTGAATTTATCAAACCTGAAATGATTCTAAAAACGTGACTATGATAAATAAAATATGAAGAAATAAATTACTCAAAATCCTCAGTAGAAAACGCCAATTTCATCGGTAAAGAGCCATAACCAAAAGCTGTTCAGTTTTCATAATCGGAGCTATTTGAGCAGTAAAATAAAAAAAGCTAACATTATTTCTCCTATCCGAGCTTGTTCCCAATGAGGATAGCTACAGATCTTTCAGGATTCACACGTATTGCATCTTTGGTGATGAACATAAACCCGTGTCATGTACTCATCTGACTTGTCTGTTTCTCATACCGCCTGTTGGTTTGGATAGACGAAGACTATGTTGTTGTTCGACGTGAGTATTGTAATGCATGGTTTTCTTCCATTTCTTGGTGTGGGGCGTTTTCCTGTCGTAACTCTTATGCCTTCGTAATACCGGCCGACCCAGGTTTTGCGAAAATACATTTATCACGGTAGGCATATGGAATACGCCATATGCCTACCGTGAGAAATGTATTTCCGCAAAACCTGGGTCGGCCGGGCGACAGGAAAATAGCCATGTAAGTGTCCCCGCACACAGGAGACTTTTTGTCGTTCCGAAACGCTAGAAGTATTTCGATTTTGCATAAATTAAACAAAATATAAGAAATACAAATATGACGTTCAAAAGAGATACATGTATCCAATTTTGAATAAAAATCTTTGACTTTTGACTTTTATTAGCCTATAGTTTTGGGCTCTCAATCAGTATGGAGATGTGAGCGAGTGCGCACATTACACCGATTCGGTATCGGTATAATGATGATGGAATCGGTTGAATCTTACTGATTGAGAGCTCGACTAAACTATCGGCTGATGGAAAGTCTGCGGTGCGCGGGGACCCTAATTGTTTGGCACTTGCACTTGCAATTTTGATGTGCATGTTTATATAGGAGTGAATTAAATGTGTTCTAAATTAACCTGTGTTTATTGTAACGGTAGGAATTTTAATATATATAATATATTTTTTTACATAGGTTGTAATTTTTTAACAAAAAAATCACGTTCTCAGAATTCCAAGCACTTTTATACAAAAGCTAACACCTAAGAAATTAGTTTTTGATTAGTTACAGTCCGTACCTAATCAAAAACTCGATAGAAAGGACAGTAGTAAGTATATCACCGAATGGAATTAGTTTGTGTAAGATGTACTAATGTGTTAGGAACATTCTAATAAAGCTATTTTATTCTATGCATATTTTTATGGTTTTAATAAAACGTGATCTTTAAAGTAACTATCTTCATGGGGTTTGTTTATACCTAGATAATAAAGTGTCGTTAAAATACTCGTGTGTCAGATTTTGAAAAACATAACAAGTCTAAGGGTTAAAGATGTCACAAGGCCATAACACAACCGTAAACAGAATGTCGAAATAGTCAAAACATAAAATTGAGACAGACATATGAACTGCCGATACATGTTTAAACAACACTAGTGAAATGCGTCACGCGACGCGGCTCCTCAAGTTTATTGTTCCGAAAAATCGCTAGGTAGTGGCAAATTTTAAGAAATCGGCGCGCTAGATTTTGTTTTAGCTTTTTCATATAAAATAGGTAAGTATTTTATTAAAATCGATGTAGGTATCAGCTTTTTCGATTGTCGATGTCAATGACTTAGACAGTATACCTATATAAAGTAGCCTACTAGTAAAAAAGTTGTACGCCAAAAAAATGATTTTGTACGCAGGGTTATTTTTTCGTCTGTTTTTCTAAATGTTTAAGTCCAGATATAACTGAAAAACTAACGTGTCGATTTTTTTAATTTGCTTCTAAAGCATTTCTTTGAGCTATGGGTGACTGCCCTTATAATATTAGCGCTTAATTTTAATGGATCTTATAATACTCTTCACGTAAGTGGTATATTAAGCGATGCCTCTCTTAAGGATATACAGTTAAACGAGGAATTTGCCCTTAGAATATTTAACTCTTATTACATTAAGAAATAAGAGCGCATAAAGAAATTTTCACCAAAAAAATTCACTAAAGTAAAGACCGAGAAAGAGATGGGCAGATGACTTGCGTGCATTTGACAAGCATTGGATGGAAAACACCAAGGACATAGATAAATGGAAGAAAGGAGGCCTTTGTCCAGTAGTGGGACACAAATTGCTAATAAAAAAAAGGTTCCACTAAACAAGTCTTCAAAAGTGTATCTAATTATTGAAGTGATTCGTTCGGATATAATGTGTAAGCTTACCGTCGGTCTCCAGACGTGTGCCGGGAAGCCGCGCGCTCGTCGCTGACGCGTCAGCTGGGAGTCAGCTCGGCCGAGAGCACCCTCAAGGCCTGCGTGGAGCGCAGCGGCGGCAGGCTGGTGGCTAGGCGAAGACTGCCTCGGCATTGCCCTGCTACTGACGTAAGTGCCGTCTTTTAGGGGGTTAGATGTGAGATATTAGCGCCACTCGTCATTTAATTCCGTTCAGTAGTCATTTAATTCTTTGACTCCTACTACATAAAGATAGAATTTAAAAGTAGTATATTACTTGTAGTAGGTATTTTGGTCTCATCATCATTATCATCATCAGGTCTTTTTTAGTCTCCACTACAGGAGCACGACCCTCTCTGTACTACTAGAGTCCTCTGGCTGCTCTGGCCCGACCCTCTGTACTACTAGAGCCATACTTGGCCTGAGCAGCCAGAGGACTTGGCCTACACTCTCCACGCTGGTCAGACGGGTTGGAGAGGTTACAGATGTTTATAAGCTTTGTTTAGCTTGTATTTCCTAAGTCGCCTTCTACGACATCCACGGGAAGACTTGGAGTGGTCCTATTCTTCTCTGCGGGATACTACACGGCTCATTTGGTATTATTTTGTTTTATTACTGTGTTCAATACCAAAAAACGGTGTGTAACGATTTTCTCATCATTCCAGACGTTAGAAGTCCATACAGTTGAAATTTTCACAGATGATTTATTTCTGTCGCCGCTATAACAACAAATACTAAAAAACAGAATAAAATAAATATTGAAGGCAACAAAATGATTTTTGCTCGTTTTTGCTCGATATTGATAACAGCAACAGGTAGACGCTTGAAATATTTACAGAATATTTAGTATATCGTGCGCGAGTCCGACTCGCACTTGACCGGTTTTTATATATCTTGCAGGGCATAAGGCCGTTCTCGCAGCACGCCGCGCTAGGGCTCCAGCTGCTGACGTTGCTCGGGCGCGGACATTACGCAGACACCGACGAGTACTTGGCGCATGCGCATCTCGGGCCCAAATCCAACTCTACGTTGCTTATTTCAACACAGTAAGTCATTTTCATAGTCCAAACATAGAATAAGTGCTAGTCCTTACGTACAGAAATCACACTCTGCATAGGTAAAAGGTAAACTAATAATTATTTTGATTTGGTACTAAATTTAAGAGAGACGTTGAAAATGATAACTCATACTAACATTGTAATATGTTTGCCGACATTTGTTTGTAATAATTTATCATCAATTTTCAATTACAGAGTGGAATGTTTTAATAATGTACTATACCTTGATAATCTTACTCACAATTATGCTTATTTATTAGACTCTAATTTGAATCTCACTTATGATTATGACATGTTTTCTATGCGCTATGGCACAATTAATAACAAAGCCATGATACAGATATTTGACGATTTAGAACTATTAGTCTCTAGCATAATATACTGCGAAAATATTGACAATACGGATCCAAAATATATTCCAACACACTCTGATTTTTTTCGAAATCAACAGTGATAATACCAAAATAACTATTATGCACCAAAACATAGCGGGTCTAATAAATAAATCAGACCTACTAGCTGTACATATTGCTGAATTATATGATGATAAAATTGACATAGACATTATTTGTATATCAGAACATTTTATTGAATCTGGTGATGAGGATAGTTTATATATACCAAATTATTGTCCTGCCGCATTTTACTCGAGACTCAATTCAAAACGTTGCGGTACCTGTATTTTATTAAAGAACTCTATAGAATATAGTGAGCTGAAATGTATTTCAAAACATTTGGTGTCGGGTGTTATAGAGTGCTGTGCAGTTGAAGTAATTGAGTATAAATTGATCATCTTGTGTATTTACAGACCATCGACATCCAGGGATTTTGATACTTTTTATCATAAATTAGATATAATATTAAAGAATCTATGTATAAATACTAATAAAAAAATTGTTATGTGTGGCGATTTTAACATTGACATATTAGAAAAAAATTATTTATTTTTAGACTTTGAACATTTTCTAATGAGCTACAATCTCAAACTACAAATAAAGCAAGTTACTAGACCGAGCTCTAAAACATGTTTGGATAATATAGCACACAATATGAAGCTAAAATGCAATAGCCAAGTAGTCGAATTTGCATTATCGGATCATTCAGCCCAAATTATTGAAATACCGATTGATAAAATAAATAAAGTTAATAATTGGCGTGTCAAAAATAGAGATATATCAAAGGAAAATTTGGATATAAGGGTGCATAAGGGCGATGTGTGGTTTAAAATCTAGAGAAAGTCGTGTGCCCTTTTTTAAGTCTCTTAGGCTTCTGACTCTTCCTTGCATTTATATAATGGAAATATGTGTATTTGTTAAGGCAAATCCACATTTGTTTACTAAATGGACTGCAAATAGAACAAGACCAGATCGCATAAGAACACAATACAGACAGAAACTGACGACTGGAGGATACAATACCGCTAAGATACGGAAAAGTGTGATTGGAATAGCTCCTATTATTTATAACAAATTACCTGATAGTTTTAAAACATTAGACATTGTGACATTTAAAATGAAATTAAAATTATTTTTGACTGCTAAATGCTATTATAATGTAAAAGAATACTTAGAAGATAATTTGACAGAATAGATTTTGACATTATGCCTACTTATTAATAATTTTTCCTTTGTTTTTCGACTATTAATTATAATCATATTTATAAAATTGTATGTCCATACAGGACAGGTAACAGTGAAACTGCTATTAATTATAATTTAAGATCTTAAAACCTGTTTCCACAATAAAGACATTTAGATTTTTTTTTTTTTAGGTATTCAAAGAGATATCACCTCAATGTAGTTAGCGATACGGTGTAGTTTAGATCCCGTCAGAACGTAGTACCTTTTAGTTTAGATACCTACAGCAAGCCAATTTTATACTTATAGCTCTGAACAAACGATTCATAATTCGTTGAAGTTAGCGATACGGTGTAATTTAGATCGCGTCAGAACGTAGCACCTTTTAGTTTAGATACCTACAGCAAGCCAATTTTATACTTATAGCTCTGAACAAACGATTCATAATTCGTTGAAGTTAGCGATACGGTGTAATTTAGATCGCGTCAGAACGTAGTACCTTTTAGTTTAGATACCTACAGCAATCCAATTTTATACTTATAGCTCTGAACAAACGATTCATAATTCGTTGAAGTTAGCGATACGGTGTAATTTAGATCGCGTCAGAACGTAGCACTTTTAGTTTAGATACCTACAGCAAGCCAATTTTATACTTATAGCTCTGAACAAGCGATTCATAATTCGTTAAAGTTAGCGATACGGTGTAATTTACATCGCGTCAGAACGTAGCACTTTTAGTTTAGATACCTACAGCAAGCCAATTTTATACTTATAGCTCTAAACAAACGATTCATAATTCGTTGAAATTAGCGATACGGTGTAATTTACATCGCGTCAGAACGTAGCACCTTTTAGTTTAGATACCTATAGCAAGCCAATTTTGTACTTATAGCTCTGAACAAGCGATTCATAATTCGTTGAAGTTAGCGATACGGTGTTATTTAGATCGCGTCAGAACGTAGCACCTTTTAGTTTAGATACCTACAGCAAGCCAATTTTATACTTATAGCTCTAAACAAGCGATTCATAATTCGTTGAAGTTAGCGATACGGTGTAATTTAGATCGCGTCAGAACGTAGCACCTTTTAGTTTAGATACCTACAGCAAGCCAATTTTATACTTATAGCTCTGAACAAACGATTCATAATTCGTTGAAGTAAGCGATACGGTGTAATTTAGATCGCGTCAGAACGTAGCACCTTTTAGTTTAGATATCTACAGCAAGCCATTTTTATACTTATAGCTCTGAACAAGCGATTTATAATTCGTTGAAGTTAGCGATACGGTGTAATTTAGATCGCGTCAGAACGTAGCACCTTTTAGTTTAGATACCTACAGCAAGCCAATTTTATACTTATAGCTCTGAACAAGCGATTCATAATTCGTTAAAGTTAGCGATACGGTGTAATTTAGATCGCGTCAGAACGTAGCACCTTTTAGTTTAGATACCTACAGCAAGCCAATTTTATACTTATAGCTCTGAACAAATGGTTCATAATTCGTTGAAGTCGGTGAACATACCAAACGCGCGTCGTTCCTACCAATTTTGTTCGGTTTTCACCTTCGAAGGTGTCGCCGTAGGTATGTTTTCGATACCGACACGGGGAGTGAGACAGGTCCGGTATTACTTTGAGTATGGAATTGGGGCGTAGTACGTATGCTGTGTGATGTTGCTAAATATTGTTTCCAGGCACATCTTCATGGTGCGAGCTGGCGGCAGCAGCGGCCAGTGGCACATCGAGTGGGCCGTGAAGTTAGACGACCTTATCGGGGTGCCCACCGTGCAGGCCACCGACAAGCTCGTGCTCAACATCAAGCAGGTCACTTCCTTTACGTTCTAGTCCCCAGTCTAGGTAGTCTTTTAATTCCCCCCTCATTACCTCCCCCAACTCCTTATTGGTCCGCATAACAATAGAAAATTCATTGTGTCTGCGTTTCTCGCGCTTGAAGGGTTAAAAGCCGGCAACGCTCCTGTCACACCCTGGTGTAGCAGTTGTCCATGGGGTGCGGTGATCATTATATACATACCACCAGGTGACTCGCTAGCTCGTTTCAGTCTTATATCAATAAAAATATTGTTTGACGACGGCCGTTGATGTGGTTATGCAGACTTAAGTGCGTTAAGTGGGATCTTAAGCAGACATTTCCAGAGATTTAAAGTCCCTTAAATATGCTATAGTGTAAACTATATATCTTTTGCAACGCAGGTGTAGCACCGTACAAACTTTGTCGTTTTTTTACATTTTCTGTCAATGGCGCGCACGATAATAAGATTTTTTTTAATGAATAATTGGGTGCGTTTGACCTCTATCTTGTCTGGTGGGAAGCAACGATGAGGTCTAGGGTGGTACACGCAAACTCAAATAATGTTATTCACTCTTGCCTTGAAAATCCCTAAATTGTACGAGTCGGGAAAGAAGAAGAAAATACTTTTATTGCACCATTATCACAACAAACAGTGACGCGGGGAGGGAATTCCATTCCTTCGAGGTTCGCATAATGAAGGAGGAGGCGATTCTAGAGGTACGATGAACACGAATATCGACCATGTACGGGTGGAATCCCTGCCCACGCCGTGTCGTCCGAAGATGGAATGGTGCAGGGGGAATTAGATCATGCATTGATTGTGCATTAGATAAATGTCGTATGTAAATTTTACATCTGTGGGCACGGGACAACCCCCGCCAAGACGAGACGACGAAAGCGCAGGGTACTACCTATATTTTATCGAAGCGTTTGGACACTGCTAGAAAGTCCAATGATATCAATAGATATGATATTCATGCCAATCATACATGCCAAGTTTGTTATCTGTTATATATTGTTTTTTAGCTTTTATAATTTACAGATTTTTAATATGTAAACTACCCAGATTTCTTTTAGGGAACCTACTTCCTGAAGTCATACATACATAGTATCACGTCTTCCTAGCAGAGGTCCGGTAGGTAAATTATTCATTTTGACGGGCTGAGTCAACCCTTCACGGGAACGTCCTTGGTTATGTTACACGCTTCTTCTTCTTCTTCCTTTACCTTATCCCACTTTTTATGTGGGGTCGGCACAGTACGTCAGTTCCCTCCATTTTGATCTGTCACCTACCATATCCTTTGTCGCTCCTTTCTTGTTCAAGGTTATTTACTATAATTACACGCTGTATACGTGAACTATGAATCATGTTCACAGATTCATATTATACATATATCTCTTCTCCAATTCATCTTCCAAAACTTTTTCCTTCAGGATGAGATGGTGAACTACTTCTCCACCGACGAAAAGGTGATCGAAATCCCCGACCCCGAAGTTCTAAGATGGCTGCAAGACAAGATCGAGTGTGCGCTCATTCTCGCGCTGGAGGACAAACGCTGCCCTTCTGCTGACTAAACTTACGCTGGATACCACTGGACTTAGTTTACGCTGGAGAGTGAGTACGTACAGTCGCCTGCAAACAGTCCATATACCGCGTGGAACCTCTGAATTTTATTTTTATAAGTGTTTTATTTTGCATTCTCAATGCTATTTTTATTGATATACTCTTGATAAATTAAGAAATAAAATATGGTGAAAAAATTTCATGCGGGCGGGACTTGAACCGGTGACCTGCCATCTGCCACCTGAGCTACGGCACAATTCAATCATGGCGCCGAAATTCTCCACCATATCCCATTTCCCCTTATACGTATTATGGCTTATGTCAATCTCTGAACTATACTGAAATCCTGGAATCGGAACCCTAATGATGTATATAATAGCAAGAAAAAAAGGTAATAATCGAAAAAAAAATTGGCTCTTCTCATACAAATCGCCGATCACCTAGGCGAGTTTCTATGGTACGTCAAATTTCGGTTTTCGTTTTTTGCTTTTTTTTTGCAATTCTGTATTCCATTAGGGATTCTGTCGCGCGGTAGAAATTGCGTAAAAAGTCGTGTGTACCTACGGCTAATATTTAAAAATAACAGCAATTTCAACCTTATGTATGTGGCATTAGGTTCATGATATTGCTAAATATGGCTATATGCCTTTCTAATCAGTGCAATCGATCTACACCTTATGTATGAACTTTGCAGGTGACCGTACGTACAAGCAGCGGTGACTGAGTGGTCACCAGTTGTGTTAAGGTGAAATCCTATCATTTTGGCTTGTATCATATTGAACCTTGTTCTGAAAAACTTGAATTTATCTAGGAAAATTAATTCACGGAACGGTATCATATTGGATTTTGCATTAATTTGAAATAAGGTAAAAAGTTCCATGGCAGAGGTTGTTAAGACAACCTCTGTCATGGAAGTTTTACCTTATTCTGTACAAAGCTTTAAAAGGCATCGTTTACGGAGAGGTAAAGCGTTATGCGGCGCGTCGGGCGGCGCTTGGAGCGTTTTAGAGGCATAAGAAATGAATTGCTAGTGGCATGAATGGGCCGGCTCGTCCGGGGAAGTACCACACTCGTACAGAAAATCGACGTCTGAGTAGAAGCTTCACCGTTTCTATGCTTCGGTCGGTGAGTGAGAGAGCCGGAGGCCCATCCTTCCCCCACCCCTCCCCATTTCCTTACCCCAATTCCTTGGCTGACAACGCACCTGTCACACCCTGGTGTTGCAGTTGTCCATGGGCAGCGGTGGTCACTTACCATCAGGTGACCCGCTTGCTAGTTTGCCGTCCGATAACATAAAAAAAAGGGCGTGCGCGTCCACCGCAGCGTCGCATGCTCAAGGTCAAACATATGCCGTCTTATAAACGAGGACTAACTTTAGTACCTAGTTTGAACTATTATCCGACTAAAATAAGTTGACTTATCACTTTGACGTTAAGTCAACTGTCATTGTCAATTTGTTTTGGCCGGATAACGGTTTAAACCAGGTTCTAAAGTTAATCTTCGTTTTATAATAAGGCGGATGAAGTTCCATACTTGCGTTTACCGAGACGTTGCATATCGGGCGGCGCGGGTGGCGTAGCGTTTTACTCCGCGGAACACGCATCACATTTTGCTCTTAAATTACGCAGCGTGAATAAAAAGCAGTTCTACCATTATTGATCTAAGGTCGATTTTAGTCTGATCAAGTAAATTTGACATAACATCATTTTATACCCCGCACTCAGAGGAGCCCGATCGCCTAGTGGTCGTGAGCATTGAAATCGCTTACTCATGTTAAGCAACCCTGGGCGCAGTCCCTATTGAGATGCGTGACTGCAAGTGGCGTAAAAATATCTCGAGCCCTACGTGCTTCGGAACGCACGCTAAAACGCTAAGCCGTTGGTCCCGGCTGTTGTCATCTTTGATGGCAGCATTTAGGCAGCTTGAAAAATCTGACACCAGTGTTGGCCACTTACACGAAAAACAGAACAAAAAACAAACCCCGCACTTCCCCTGTCACCGACGCAGTTACCCGCGGCGTGTATCAATTGAATATAGATAAACGTCCTATTCAAGCTAACGCTCGAAAAAACGCCTGTTCATAAACGGCCCCATACTTCGCCATACGTTTGAGATTTTGACAGCACGCGCCGCCTCTTCGTAAACGAGGCCAAAGAGGTGTAAGATATAAAATGGCGACTGAATAATGAATTGAAATGTCATCAGTCAAGTCTAATTATAGGAAATATTACCTACGAGGCAATCGGTGCACTAGCAACCTAGAGGGGACTTTCGGGTTTAATAGCTCGTATAAAAATTGCTTCATGTAAAAAATTTCATGGTCTTATTACAAAATGCGTGTATGGGAAAAATATACCAATCTGATTATTGTATAAAATCCTAAATCCAATTTAGTTCGATATTTCACTATGAATTTAATGTACTGGAGAAAAACAATATACTGCTTCGGTACTTCAGGCATGATCTAAGTTCAGTGGTCACATTGTTGCCCCCTGAGACAACTAGGCTTTCTACATTTTGATATAGTAGAATGATGGCGGTTACGAAGAACTGATTTTTTGAAGAATTTATTAATGTTTAACCTTTGCTGATTTGCTACCGCTAACTTTTTAACCGACTTCAAAAAAAAGGGGATGTTATCAATTAGTTTGTATGTTTTTTTTATGTTTGTCACCTCATAATTGCGTTATTTATGAACTGATTTTAAAAATTATTTTTTGTTTGAAATGGATAATTCCCATTTAAATTTCATCGCAATTGGTTCAGTAGTTTGATTGAAATCGGTATATCAAAGATTGTCACACAACTACGGTGTACAACGTTAGGATCGTCATTTCAAAACACATTGCGGCTTGCGTATGATTAAATATTTTTATTTTCGTTATACGAACCGTAGTGAATATAGAAATAACCATCAATACGTTATATACCGTAGTTGTATAAAGTTAGTAGGCCTGCTTTTAGGAGCATGATAGATCTTACGGTAAAGACTTGTCAAACGTATTCGCCAAACGAGAGACATGTGGCGCCATCTAACATACATATTGCAAAAAATAATTTGATGTAACTTATGCGAATTTAAGTCTCAACATAAATTCTGACGAGATTGTGATAGGCTTGTTTCCTAAAAAAATACAATTTCGAATAATTAGTCAGTCTTATAGATTACTAGCTGTTGCCCGCGACTTCGACCGCGGCAATTTCCGTTATTATGATTAATTAGTTAATTTCTTAGTATAAATGAACAATTTTCTCCCGTTTTCAAAACATTTTCTGTTGATGCTTCGCTCCTATTAGTCGCAGCGTAATGTTTTATAGCCTAAAGCCTTCCTCAATAAATGGGCTATCCAACACAAAAAGAATTTTCCAATTTGAACCAGTAGTTCCAGAGATTAGCGCGTTCAAACAAACAAACAAACAATCAAACTCTTCAGCTTTATAATATTAGTATAGATTAGTATAGATATGTTCCGTCTTATATTATCATCTTTTGTTTGATTGATAAAAGAAAAAAATACGTGTCCAATATTTTTCAATAATCTACCAGACAGACTTATTCTTTTGAAAAGTATGTTTTAGAAAACATAACTGTTGCTTTCCACTACACAGTGGCAGTGTTAGTCACGAACACACACGTAATCAAGATCTGGCGTTACGCATTTCAGAACTTACATTTAGCGATGAAGCGAGGGATTTTGGAAAGAAAATTTAATGATAATGAAAAGAACGAGAGATTTCGGGTTAAAAGTTAGAACTTAGTTTAAGCTGATTGTTGTAAATGTTCCAATAGTATCTACGTATTCGTAGTTTTATGTGTCATACCGTGTTTAGACCGTGCGATTCACGCGCAAGTCGAGAAATGCATATTATCAACAATTATTATGTGCGTACAACAAAACGCGTGTTTGCATATGGATTAAATATATATATGGTGAAATTTTTATCGTTCTAAACCCTTAAAGGATTCAGCCTATCGATATGAACAACTATTCCTATGGGACCAATGCTGGGAACAAAATAATTTTTTGACGTTCCCATACAAATTGACCGAAAACTTTTGTATGAAAAGTAATTTTTTTTTGTTGAGTTCCCAGCATTGGTCCCATAGGAAAAGCTGTTCATATCGACGGGCTGAATCACCCCTTTAAAGGTTCAGAACGATAAAAAATTACACCATGTATAAACTAGTAGCAAATAACAAACGCGTGATTAAAATCGCCTGATCTGAACAAGGACTTAGTATGCTTCAAATTCACCACCATTTTGTATTGTCATAACAAAATGTCGGAACATATCAGCTGATACTTTTCCTACGACAATAATTTCACTGCAACTGTTTATCCTTCGAATAACGAATGTAATAGTTACTATATAGTTAATAGCTGAATTATACTTATATTTGTATCTTTTTATATGTTATTAATATGTATTTTATTATTATTACTAAGTCCTATTGAGAAAATTTCATCTTTTCACAATCTTTCCAAGCTAAAAAAGCTAAATCAAATGTTTTTCTAGTTCTGCTTTAAATGCAGTGAGAAAGAAAACGTTATATAAATGCTTTATGATTGATTTTCATGATTTTCTATTGAGCTATGAAGATGTGTTCCACATCTTCGTGACTCAATAGTAATGGGAAGCAACCCTTATAAACCAGAAACTGTGGTTTCTTTACCTGGACAGATGAACTCTGGGCCATCTGAGGTAAGCGGGGGAAGGGGGGATAAGAAATACAAGGAATGCGCGGTTGTCGAGCGTCAAGGTAGCTCAACTTTCATCCGCTCCCCGTATTTTTCATTATATACTCCCCCTCCCTAACTAAACTTAAGAAACTGAAAACCTTCTTATAACTTTGATATACAATTGTTTCCTAGTTCATTAATTCCTAGAAAAATATTTGAGAAGATTTTCTTCTAAAGAAAAATATTTGATTTTAAATTTAAGTATTACTCGTTGACCAAGTCTAGTCAAATGGAGCTTTATTGTTTTAGAGATAAGCAATGCTACGACCCCTTTTCTACACATTCGAGAGTAAAGCTGCTAAAATATGCGCACATAAAAAAAGGTTACATATGTATGTATTTTTTTATATATCTAACATTTCTTATGTGAACTAACCCTGCAGTTTAGCATCCGCGACACATATCGACTATAATAATAATAATAATAATAATTCTTTATTTCAGACAACCAAGTCCATATAAGTTACATAATTAAATTGCATAGGAATATTATAACCATGTCAAATCAATAACAATTTCAAAATTCTAATTATCACATAGTTATTTCAATATATAAAAAAATAAAATAAAATAAAAATGTCAAAAATTTAAATGAATACATACCTATAATATTTTTGTCTACTTACTGTGGCTTGTCTCGTTATGTACAATAACAAAGAGAGAGACGGCGATAATTTATTGCGCGATATAAACGCTATTGCGGCTGCTATGCTGAAGGGACAGGTTCCTACATTGGCTTAAGTGTTTTAAAACGATTATACATAAAATAGTTAGATAATTTGGTAAAATTATGACTTTAGTACGGCCGCGATAAAGTATCTCTTGTAAATTTTTAGTATGCAAATGGCAATGACATGTTTAAAAAAAAATCTTGATTGATGCATTGTCGCAGGAATGGCGCTTCATACAAACGGAGTTATATTTATGCCTATTACTACTTCAAACGAAACTTTACATCGCACGTCAATGTATCAGTTAACAATCAGGGTCGCCACCGCAAAATGTATTCAAGTATTACCGTACGTATAAGAGACGTCGCGGAACGTGCAACTAGCAATAAGGTAACAAAAACACTTGAGAGCGGGGGAGAGGTGCGGGCTGCGGGGCCGCCATATTGCGAGGGACGCTCCGAGTTTCCGTTCTGTACGTTAGTAGTTATATTAATTCTGTGGCATTGTTAAGATATATTCTGTCAAAGATGGTTAAAACATACAGATTTAAAGTGTAGATCGTGTAATGAGAAACGTCAAGAGTACGTAGAGAGTAGAGCTTCCTATCGCAGCCGTTCTGTATCTCATTTAGTTTAAAAGTCTGTCAGTCACAGATTTATTACGTATTCGTAGCGCACAGCTGAAAATCAGAGATGTTATAATAATAGTATGATGATCTTAAAACCCAAGAAGTGTGTTAAATATATTTTAAGTTTATACTTGTAATGATAACGTCATATGCGTTAATTTGCAACATACCTATTTATTTAGTTACATATAATGTATGTATTTTCATCAGCTTTTAAATATTGGGAATGTTGTGATGTGATGTTTCGTCACATAATAACAAAAAGTGTCATAGTTACGTAGACGCCGATAAAAACATGTTTTTGATACAAGAAACTAAAATCCGATGGTTTGTAACTTTTTTATTGACTTAGTTGTACCTAGTGATGTGCCGCTGAGAATGTTCTCGCTGCTGGCAATATTGCCAGTGAGAATATTCTCAGGAAACAAGAACGCTGCCGGGAATACTCTCAACGTTCTCAACAAAATAAAATTAGTTTATATTTTATAGGTGATTTTTTAGTGTTTCTTTGCTTTATTATCTGGGCGCTAGGATTAGTTATAAACAAGGCATGAAATGTGTGTGTGAGATATTGGTGTCCTGCTCACTCTTATCGTGGCAAACGCGCGCCGCGGTCTTGAGACACGGCCGCGCGTATTAATGTACTTATGAGTTTTAAAGGCTTAACACGTGGCATTAACACTGTTGTTTTCGAATTTTAAAAATGAGTAAAAGAAGCCCTGTTTACGATCATTTTACGCATATAGAAGAAAGCGACCGTATTAAATTTAACTGTAATTACTGTGGTGAATTGTATACTAATAAAAATCAAGATTTATTCGTCACCTCGTGGTGACGCAATATTGCTGAGAAAGTTCCCGAGAATATTCTCGAGAATATAGCAAGTATTCTCGAGAATATTCTCGGGAATATTGGGAACACTGGGAATATAGCATTTTTATTGCAAATAGAGTGTATTGTTTTATACACAATTATCTGTCGACTTTATTTGATACTATTTTACTTAAGAAAGGTTGGTTGTTTCCATTATATAAAAATGATTCTCAACCGTTCTCATTTAGGAGAACGTTGCCGGGAACGCTGCCGGCAATATTCTCAGGTGGGAGAACGTTCTCGGGAACGGCACATCACTAGTTGTACCACAAAAGAAAAAAAAAGTGGTTGTCACCAAGCAGATTATACCCTATCTCACATTTTATGCAACAAAGCCAACTTTTTTATCTTAAATTGGGCTCTGTGTCTCTGTCATACGAACAGTACGGGTATAATCTTTTAGATTGTACCTAACTAATATGGTTCAAAAGATGCTGCCATGTGTTGGCCAGGCTGCGGATAATTAGCAGCACTTATGCTGAAGTGACAACAAATATCTAAATTATAATTCGTTATTTTGCCACAGAGCACGACTTAAGTGTCATTTTTGATTGTGTAGCAACAAATAACTAAATCATATTTTTACAGCAATTTTAGTCATTGTAAAGTGTGCCTACAGAGCACAGCTTAAGTGTCATTTTTGATTGTTGATTTTGTAATGATTGGATGTATTGATTTATTTTTATAATTACGTAATAGCCTATTATGTCCTGTTGTTGGCCAAAAGCCTCCCTTCTACTTCGACATAATATTTCACTGATGCTATGAAAAGTGTTTAATAATATTGCTTGCATCCTTTGGTGTTCGCACCAGTCCAAGAGTGATTCACTCTCCTGGTTGCTTCACATAAGCTATCAAGCCCGCTGGGCCATCGACCTCCTAATTTATTGTCTGTGACGAACATCACTAGCATCCCTAAACAGTGCAATTGTTTAATTGCCTCGTGTTTATCGTAGATAGTAACGATATATTATGAATGTTGAGATATTTTCATAATGGATACATTTACAGTGTATTGATGTCTACAATATGTTAGTTGGGTAAGCTTATTATGTCATCGAGATTGTGTTGCTGTGTCTGATTGTTTCTAAGCTGCAACTCTAGTACGAAGTTTAATCCTGATCTAACTGGTTTAATCTATTACCCGACCAAAATGAGTCAACACTTATAACTTAGACTTTTGTCAACTGTTATTGACAATTTGTTTTGATCGGTTATTGATTAACCAGGTACTAAGGTTACTTCTTGTTTTTTAATAAGACGGGGTAGGATAAAGAAGATTGTTTCCAATGGAGATTTCAATTACACAGGAAGAAGTGAAGCCATGACTTTGAAGACAGGCCGTATGTTCTCTTTCATACAATTATAAAAGGAGTACTTGGGGGGTTCTATAAGGTTTCTTGCGGTTGGATCAATTGGCACCGGAGTATTGAGTGTCTTGGGGTTAGCTGAATATTTCTACTTCACAGAATTAAATGAATACCGACAGTCTTGTAACTGGCCCTGAGGTACTATTTTTAAACGAGTGACTTCACAAAATGAGGGAATTCTCAAAATAAAATTCTTAAGACTTGGATAAGACTTGACTACCTCCGTGGCGCAGCGGTCAACACGCCTGCCTGCGACACGGAGTGACCGGGTTCGATCCCCGGCCAGGTCAAGATGGAAAATGATCTTTTTCAGATTGGCCTGGGTCTTGGATGTTTATCTATATATGTATTTGTTATAAAATATAGTATCGTTGAGTTAGTATCCCATAACACAGTCTCGAACTTACTTTGGGGCTAGCTCAATCTGTGTGATTTGTCCGTATATATTTATTTATTACATTTATATTAAAAAAAAAAAAATAAGGCACCCGTTATAATAAGGCAAAACAAGTCTCCTAACACCTTAGCATGGCACGCGCGACAACGTTTATAGATTGTCGACATCTTGATAATGTATTATCAAAGAGGGAGATGTGGATAGTTTATCGTGCGATATAAACTGCGTCGCGGGCGCCATACTACTTGAATTTAACTTCATACTAGAATTGCAGTGTTAATGTACACTATAGGTATCATAGTTCCTTTAGGGTCGTCAAAGTAGATATTAAACATTTCATCATTGAACTGCTAATTAAATATATATGTTTTTATTTATGACGGCTCTTTCATAGGCAGGTGTGCAATGGCGTGCTAGTATAGTCGAAAACGACTACTTGGATCCTACCTGAGGAATTACAGGGGTGCGGGGGGGAGATGGATGCAAGGTACACGCGGGATTGCAATAAAAGATAATTTCAGTCTCTTATTCAGTGCTATATGGGTATTTACCTGAAATAAACGTCTATTATTATTATTATTATCTTCAGGTGTTGAATGTATTATGGAAGGGCACGAGTTATTCCATAGGCTGAAAGATTATCAACAACAAGTAAAAAAGACATAAAGGGGATAAAGAAATTGACAAAATTATTAAATCTAATTAATGAAATTTAAAAATTTCTGTCAGCTGTTGTACACCTGCCTAACACGCATATGCTTACATCGAAGACATGTTAATCAATGAAGATAAAATGAATGTTTTTTAAACGGAAAAATAAAGTTATATTCAAAAGATTTTGTTTTTTACTCATCCTACCAATGATCCCAACATCCTATGAAACAGAAACTAGTACAGATATACAATATAGATTCTTTTGCACTATTAGAAATACAACGTTACTCGTACAGTACTACTCGTACAATGGTATAGTTTTAAAATTGGCAGCCTTATCGCTAAACTAATATCCTGCATGTGACTTCCGATATTCTGGATACTTGGAATACAAGAAGAGAACCCACGTTTAATGTAACGTAAAACCAGCAATGCAATTTTTTAAATTTATCAAAGTTGACCGTGTTGCATGTCTGCGATTGCAGGAGAAAGAAAATTAAGATCAAGTTTTTGGGGGATAATGCCCTTTTATCATCGCGGCATCTATCCCCAACGAGACTTAAATGTATAAGGCAACTACATATATCCTAAGTGTGATAGATGTCCCACTAAATCGCGGATGCACTGGATATACATAAGCTTTTTTTTTTAAATAAAGATCTAAAGTACTGGCTAGTACCACAAATAAACCATTTTGCTTTTTTATCACAGGAAAGATATGGTGATTTCGAAAAGTAACGCAACTATCCGTCTTTTGCACTATCAATTGCCTGAAAATTGCATTCACATTGACATTGATTGTATAGTGTTATAGTAATTTAGACCTTACATTGGCAACCTCAACGGTACAGCAGCGTTGAAACGTATGAACGGACCAGTCTTGCATCCATAGTTGTGTAATAATAGTGAACAAAACTTCACATAATGACATTTAAGGAATAGTTTTAGTACGCTAGTATTACATATATTGTCTTTGGTTTTAGCAACTATAGAATAGTTTGTGGTAGAATAGATGAAGAATTAATAACTGCATCCTGTTAAAATGATGTAAGATAAAAATCTAGCATTTATAATATTTATTTATTATATGTGTATAGTATAATAAATGACTAAATACAATCATGTAAATTAATCAGTGTTTTCTCCACTAGAACTGTAATCGCAAACTAACGAAATACCTTTCATAACCTCCATTTTCCTGGCTACTTCTTCATTTAATGATAAACTTAAATCAGGATTAATTTCAACTTTACTTTCTGTATTACTTATCTTGATAATTTTATTATGTTTCTCATTTGTAACCACATTCTTAATGTTGGTACTGTCATCGCCAATATTGCCACTGCTATTCTTAACACTCTCATCTAGATACATACTAGTTTTCTTATCTATATCTACACTACTGTCTGAACTTATTTCTGTAATTGTTTTTTCAATATCTTTTTCACTTTTATTAACATTGACATCACTTGGTTCAGTGTCAACTTTGTTTCTTTTAACAGTAATTCCTAAAGCATTTCTAGATAAGGGCGCATTTTTACTTAAATACTCTTCTTTTTTAAGGCCCCCAAAACTTGTGATTAGGCCACTCGAACTTGGCAATGCAGGACTGTTTAGGATATTGGTTCTAGTCTGGCTCTGTTTCTCTTCTATACTTCGGGAGGGACGGAGAGAGAGTAGGGTGGCCATATTTCTGTCGTCTTGATTCTCTGGCAGTAGATTGATGTCTAAGGATGACTTGGCAAGCAGAAGACTGTCGTTGACATGAGCTTCTTCTAGTTCTTTCCTTCTTTTCTGTAACAAGAATAAGAAATTATAGATGTTATGAAAAAGAGTAAGTTAATTGGTCCTAAGAAGTGCCAGACATTGATAGAGGTGACTAAGGAAAGGGGTGCATAATCTAGGAATATAAATAGAAAGCAAAGCAAGATACTATAGTTGTGTCCAGCAGAAGGTTCGGTTTCAGCAGAAAGAGTTTTTACTTACTTACTTGTGCTTACCACACTTAGATTTAGCTTAGCACTTAGAAGCTGAGGAAGGATAGGAGCTTGTTGGTTTTTTTAAGGGATCATAGGTATTGGGGTACTACTCACTCAGACGAATGGGGGAAAAGCAAGTAGCAGATTGGGAAGCAGGGTGAGCTTACCTGATGGCATACCTGAATCTACTACACACAGTATATTATTGATTTCAGTCATGTTAAAATGAATGAAAGAGGGGTTTTGGACTTTAGTTCCACACCCAAACTTAGTATATAGTCTGATATATTTAAATGGAAAGGTAAGAATACTATATATTCTACTCACTCTAAAATTCCTTCTCAATGAACAGTTGGCCTCATAGTCATCCTTCCACACCGACTCGTTCCTCCCCACAAGCCTCCCCAATCTAGGTTTATCCAGTTTCGCTGCATCCTCATCTCCAGTCTTGTGTTCCAGCCGAAACATAGCATCATCAAACAGTTTCTTTTGTGTTTCTTTGGTCTCGGGTAAAATCTGCCCATTCTCTGTAGGGTCCCATCTGTTTTCCTGACGCCTAGCTCCTGACACTATTACATAGTCAAGATTCTGAAAATAGTAAAATGTCTTTTATAATAGAATACTACTTTAAAGAACTGTTGAGTGATATAGAAAAAAATACAAAAGACAGTAATAGAAGACAGCACTTTAAAGAAATTTTGAGACGTAATAACTTAGATTCATCCCAAAATTAAGTTGATAACTCAAGTAACCGTGGCAATATCGAAAATATCTTCTTTTTTTAATAATTATAGATAGGGTATCTTTAAATTGGCAATCTATGAATTCGTTTTTGTGATATGGTGCTCTTTGTACGAGCTACATGAAAAATATCAACAAGAGCAACCCAGGAGCCATGGGAAGAGGAAAAATATCCCCTATGGTCCTTGACTGGTTAGAGTAGATAGTTATTTTATTTATTACAGGAATAAAACTTTTAAATTTACTTATTAAACAAGTTTTTTACTGAAAACATACTTTGACTTGAACACTTTGATGGACATTAAACAAGACACACTAGAAGTTTTATAGTTATAGCAGTACAGTTGTGCAGTGTCCATAAAAGAGTTAATATCCGTTTGACAGTCGCCATATGAGACAATAGTTAAACAATTAAAACAACGCTCGCTCCGTGCATCTGAAAATCCATGGGATAAAACAAAATTCTTTACAAGTTTTACATCATACTGCAATTGTTTAGTTTAACAGCCTGTAGTAACTTACCCCTGGATCAGTCTTGATTTCAAAATGGTTATCACACAGATGACATTTCATCCGAAACTGGTAGACCGGAGTGCTGTAGTACATGCCGATCTTTGTCTTCTCTGCATTGTAACGCACTCCCATGCCGATGTGGTTGTTGCAGCCATCGCACCAGATATTGTAAGGCATCTCAAACCGGATGATCAGGATACCCATGTGGAGTTTTCGGGCCCTCTCGCGAAGGGCATGGGTTCCCATGAATTTATTCAACCCCCCGACTTTAGGGTCGTAGTCGGGGGGATAGTAGAGGTTTTGGCCTTTGCGTTCACCCATTTTGAAGATCTAAAAATTATATAAAATAAAATAATAAGCACAAACAAACATCAAGAATCAAGAGAGGAGCTAGTCGTATCAGATTCAATGAAAGTGTTTCACTGAACAATCAGAATGTAACTTACATTTATTAAAGTTACTTTGACAAAAATTAGGGAGAACCTGCAATAAAAGTTAAAAAAGAACAACTAAAATTAATACAACAGCTGATGAAGAATATATGTCAATTCGTTTAAACAGTGACGGAACCACAGATGTGAAAGAGTATGTGACGGAACAATATTATTTCTCTGACAGATTGGCAGTTCTGCCAACATTGAAGCATTACTTTGTAAAGGTCCTTTCAGACATTGGGTTTGTGTAAATCCGCAGTCAGTATACATATACGGCAGTAAATACTAGCAACTCACTGACTGACAGCTGTTTGACAGTTCCACTTTTATTTTCGTAAAGAATTTGCTGCTTTGCATCTGAAAAAGCTTTTTGTTCACTGTATTTGTTTATTCACAGTGTATTTCGATCATAATATTTCGGTATTTGATAAATCTATCACATATTTCATGAGATAATGATAGGGAAAGTGTGTATCACTATAAATAGATCTAGCCGTAGTTAGTTCGTAATTTTGTCTGGTTGTGATGTTTGATCAGACATATTGAGTAATAAATCTAGCCACAATGGGCAGAAGAGAGGACCCAGCCTTTGCGAAGGGAACCGTCCGGCTAACGGCGGCCCGAGAGCGCGGCGACATCGATAGACAGTTCCAGAGTCGTCTCACGGTGACTCGAAGTATGATTGACAGACTCGGTCTAGAAAAAGAGCTTCATGGACACATGGGATGTGTCAACTGCCTCGAATGGAACCGCGACGGATCGTGAGTATCTTCCAG
Organism: Elegia similella; assembly: GCA_947532085.1. Classification (NCBI taxonomy): domain Eukaryota; kingdom Metazoa; phylum Arthropoda; class Insecta; order Lepidoptera; family Pyralidae; genus Elegia; species Elegia similella. Next base: position 2,016,046 of record OX383936.1, read on the forward strand.
TCTGTTTTCAAATATATTTTGTTGTAAAAAACTCAATAACAACGTGTTTTTGACGGCAGTGTCTTGGCGTCGGCGTCTGATGATCTTCATGTGATCCTGTGGGACCCCTTCCGCTACAAGCAGTTACACAACATAGCCACTGGCCACACTGGAAATATTTTCTCAGTGAAGGTGAGGCAGATTTCAATGACATTTCTCAGTATTTATTTATCTTGTTGTTTACATATTGTATCTATAATATTTATTATATTGCATCATACTTAACCCTTCAGTTGTAGTGTAAACAACCTTTTCGTACTAAATGCGGTTACCAGTGACTGCTTGGACATATATGGGTTAAATCTTATATACATCTTACCCCTTGGCTGCTTTTCCGGTCAACTGTTTCCCTTTATTGTGGCTAGATAGCAAATATAGCAAATTGAAACATGAAAAAATTATTCCAAAGCAATGTAAACCCTAATTCATTATATTTTTAATAAAAATGTTAAGAAATTGGCCAATGGAACCTCAGTGATTGCAGCAAACACTGATCAGTGCTTAACACTTTCACGGACACTCCTGCCTGTAGACATAATTCTATTGTTATTTCTTTTGTGTCTAGTTCAGTGTCTGTTAATGAGTAAAGCAGTTAATGAGGATCAATGCTTCCGCAGCATAGGGGTTCAAGGCCTATAAAACATGAGTGTATGCCCATTGTGAAAATTGTAGTTCGAGTTTTTTAAGCTAACTTTGTCTTTGACTGAATCTGAAACCATTTTGAGGTATATGCTCAAGTAAAAATATTAACAGGTTTTAAAAACTAAAGATTAACAGGGTCATTCATGGACAGTATTTTTATTTTCTATCATAGTTTTTACGTATTTATTGCTTGTGGTATGGTAATTTATATCTACCTTTAGAATGTTTTAAAAGTTAGAATATCTATTCATTAAGGTTTCCTAGTACTCTGGCTGCTCTGGCCAAGTATGGCCCTAGTAGTACAGAGAGGGTCGTGCTCCTGTAGTGGAGACTGAAAAGGACCTGATGATGATGATGCTACAAGTGCCTTGGGAACTTGAAAATAAATTAATATTTTTATACACAAGTGTTTGGCTGCTTGACAGTTTGAATAAAATGTTGTTCAATTTGACTGACTGATGAGGGACTATTTCCCCTTACATCCTGTATATTATACATTGGCTGATTGGTTTAACATTTTTATAAATAATCCAAGATCTATGTTCATATTGAATATTATGAAATTTATTAATATTGCCCAATGTCGGGAACTAAAAAAAAATATATTTACATACAAAAGTGAACATATTTGTATGGAAATTGCAAAAACTTATAAATAAATAAATAATAAATATATATATATATATATATATATATATATATATGGGATACTAACAAAACGATACTATATTTTATAACAAATACATATATAGATACACATCCAAGACCCAGGCCAATCTGAAAAAGATCATTTTCCATCTTGACCTGGCCGGGGATTGAACCCGGTCACTCCGTGTCGCAGGCTGGCGTGTTGACCGCTACGCCACGGAGCTAGTCAAGTACTATATATAGGATAACTTGTTAACCTTAACATCCTTTCATCAAATTGATCATGTTCCTCGTCTTTTCCCTGGTCGACTCTGCATGCAACCTGCATCCTGTAATGTTAAAAATCTGTAAATATTTTTATTCTTAAAGTCATCCTTTTTGTTGTTATTATTCTTGTTTAATATTTGCATTTAAATTAGCATAAAAAAATGTATTATGTATCCTTCTAGGTGAGCCGGATGCATGAAATTTTAATAATGCATCACAACAGAGCAAATTATAAATTGTAATGACTTGCTTTTTATAGCGCTTATCATTTAAAATCATGAACCTCTTTCCAACCGATTACAAATAATCTTTCATATAAAAAAAAAAGTAACTAAACAAACTGCTGAACTGATTTTGATGAAATTTATTTTGGTTTTAATTTGGTCATGGTCAAATGCCCGGTGAAGTAGCGAAAGCTCACTTGGAGCTAGCTACATAGTCCTTCCAAAAAAAAAGCCTCGCTCCTGCATTGCGGTCGCCGCCGTCCCTCCGGCCGTAGTCGTCGAGAATATGGCCTAAAAAATACAAACACATTGATAACCTCTTCCTTTTTTTGATTCGACTGTTTATATTTTTTGTATGTTTGTTATGTTACGCCATAACACCGTTATTTATAACCCGATTTAAAATATTTAAAAAAAACTTTTAGAACGGTATAACTACTTCCGAATTAATCTCATTTAAATTTTATCGAAATCGGTTCAGTAATTTGGTCGACGTTTGTTTTTACATCTGATAGATTAGCAAGGGTAACTTTTCCTATGTCTGCCTGAATCCAAAACCATTTCGAGATATACGCTCAAATATGGTTCTTCTTCTTAAGGTGACTCTCCAACTAGTGAAGGTTGGCGATCAGCTTGGTACAGTCATCTCTAATATAGTTAGAATCGTTTGTTTGTTCAAAGGAGTATTTAGACACATTTCTTTTATTTGAAAACAATAGACTAGTGACATGAATAATTATGTGCGTCAATGTTACGTACCTATGGGGTCTATTCTGATTATTCTTACATCTATTTATGTATTACTTAAATTCATGACAATATAGCCATTATTGCAGCGGTATAAAGGAGCCTTCAGGGTAATTTGACCTGTTGTCTTTAGTTTTTCCTATTTGTTGTTTGGCATATGGCTTTCTACACTTAACCCTTCATATTTCATTTATCAACGTGTGTTATCAACGATATGATGGTCTGATTCAAATAAATTCATTCGTAATTTCGTTTATATCGTCTTAACCCTCGACGTCAATTCACACTGAATTGATGAGTTTAAACAAGCCACTGGATTGAAGGGTTTAAACAACCCACTGAATAGGCTAGTTTCCTAAAAAAATATAATTAGTCCGTCAGTTAGATAATCAAAAAATATTGGATACGTATTTTTTCTTTTATCGATTTAATAAAAAATGTAAAAATATAGCTCTTTGAAATTCCGTGTGACGTCATAGTTTGCTACACTTTTTTGCAAACTTTGACGTCACAAGCCCCCACTCCTGAACTATGATGCGCTTTATCTTTTCCATTTATTGTTTAATTGACAAAAGAAAAAATACGTGTCCAATATTTTTTGATTATCTAACTGACGGACTAATTGTAATGTTATTATTTTGACCCAGGAAACTACCTATTGAAGAGTTAAAACACATGGTTGCCAAAAACTTAGAATTTTTGCGAATCGCGTGTTTAAACTCTTCAATCCAGTTGGCCTTTTGCGTTTCTGGTCGTTCGCGCAGATAGGAAAACAACCATCAGCCCGCTATGTAAATCTCACTACATTCGCTCCATGTCAGTTCGTTTTAGTTATTCTACATATTGTTCATAAACATGTGCATTTATAACACCAAACTACACCGCTTTCACATCACGAAGTATAATAGTAGCAATTTTCAAAACAATCCAAAAACAAGTCCGTGTCGTTCGCTGAAATTCCCGCCGAGAACTCCGTCATGCCGTCTGCATAAATGTTTTTCATATCGTATGGCATGGTCAGCAAGAATCCTATGAATAATATTATTAAAACTTACGCGAGATATCATTTTAATATATCACAAAACGGTTTAACTCACGTATTTTTAGTCGGAAAAATGCCAACAGTTTCAGCTTAATCAGTAGGCCATCCTCAAGGCGAGTGTCAAGGACGTCCCGGCGCGGCCGTCAGCTGATCACTCTGTGTGACTCTTCTACAAAGTGCCACTAAGTTTGTTCTCTGGCCCCACAGTCACATTGTGTGGGGAGTCTTTGTAATCCCACTTATAGGTGGTGATTAGACCGTCCCATCTTGTTCGGAATCGGTTTAGTTTTACCCACAGCCTGCTGGTTTCTGCCTTGGGTCTAAGATAATATCCTTCGTGTAAGTTTGCAAGACTCCCAAGATGAGCGCCTACAATAGGCTAGTTTCCTGGGTCGTAATAATAACATAACAATTAGTCCGTCAGTTAGATAATCAAAAAATATTGGACACGTATTTTTTCTTTTGTCAAATAAACAATAAATAATAAAGATAAAGCGCATCAAAGTTCAGGAGCTCCTGACGTCAAAGTTTGCTAAAAATTGTAGCAAACTATGACGTCACACGGAACTTCAAAGGGCTATATCTTTATAATTTTTTGTTTAATCGACTAAAGAAAAAATACGTGTCCAATAATTTTTAAATATCTAACTGACGGACTAATAATATTTTTTTAGGAAACTAGCCTATTTTCTACATTGAATGTCCAAATTGATGGGAGGCGCTGTGGTGGTAGGTTGTTAAGTGTCTACTGTATTGGCTTGTTTTTCTTTTGGCATTTCTGCAATTCGACTAAAGCTGCCTCACACCTGCGCAGCTCTGGTAGTGGAATGGGAGCTAAAGTCGTAGCCATGACGGGGTAGGTTTTATCATCTCTGTTATCATTCATCATCATCATTTCAGCCGTAAGAAGTCCACTGCTGGACAAAGGCCTCCCCCAAGGATTCTTCGATCCATGGGGGGATATTGCTCACTAAGCTTGGCAGGTGGGTTGGCGAGCGCAGTTTCATTGGCTTTTTGTGCTTCCGACGATCCTGCCCATCGGAAGCATTTTTATGCTGGGGAAGGATAGGAATTTGTTGAATTTGGGAAGGCAATGAAGGATTGGGATACTACTTACTCGGATGAAAGGGGGAAAGCAAGTAGTCGCTCGGGAGGCGCGTACCCAATACCATACCTGCAACCACCAGGACAGGTTGAGAATGACCTCGTCATCATCATCATCAGGTCTTTTTGGTCTCCACTGCAGGAGCATGACCCTCTGCGCTACCGGAGTCATACTTGGCCAGAGCCTACAGACGATTTGGTCTACACTCTCCTCGCTGGCCAGATAGGTTCGATTGAGCTTTGTTTAGCTTGTATTTCCAAACTCGCCTCTTACGACCTTCATGGGAAGACATAGGAGTGGTCCTATTCTACTCTGCCGGAAACTACACGACTAAAGAGAGAGAAAGAGAATGACCTGACCCTCTGTTATTATACATGTTTTTTGTAATTACAGTTCTTGACTCCAGACATCATAGCCACTTGCGCGGCAGACGGTAACGTGCGCGCGCGCAGCGTGATTGGTGGAGCGTCGCTCCTGGAGTGTACCTGTCACTGCGGCAGAGTGAAGCGCCTGGCAGCCGCTCCAGACAACCCCCACCTTCTGTGTTCAGCTGGAGAGGACGGCCTCATACTGTAAGTGTGAGCATTAGAAGCAATTTTATGCGGGTCTGTCAAAAAAGATTGTATTTCTCTTTTCCTCCTTATAAAGGAAAAAAGGCGTAAATTGGTTAATTTAGTTCGTATCTCAAATGGATCGATAAAGTAAGGCACCAGCATGTTCGCATATTTTCCATTTAATTCAAGCTATCTCTCATCCGAGCGTTTTCCGTGGATGCGCCTTATTCAAGCTAACATTATGTATACAAGTTTTAAAAAATTAATAAATAATTTTAAGCAACCACTCGATATGAATATTCCTCTGTTTTGTAAACGGCTGGACCGACTTTGATAAAAAAGTACCACAGCTAGAAACATGTTTTCAAATTTTAAAAAACTCATCCAAATCGGATCACCCGTTTAAGAGCTACAGTGATACCGTACTGGTGGACAGACACACACATACACCCCTCATTTAGCGTCGGTGTTTAAAAATAAGACTTTGAAACTTTGTTTATATCTTACTAGCTTTCGCCCGCGGCTCCGCCCGCGTCAACGTCGGTCCCTCGGGAATAGTACTTTTTTCCGGGATAAAAAGTTCTGATCTGAAAGCCTATGTCCTTCTCCGCACTCCAGAGAACTTGTATGCAAAATTTAATGATGATCGGTTCAAACAAAAATGGTAAAAAACAAACAAACAAACTCACTTTCGCATTTATAATATTATTATAGTAAGGATTACCCTAGGTGGATTTTGGGGTTTGCCTACTAACAGGACGCCTAATATAGGCCAATCTGAAAAAGATCATTTTCTATCTTGACCTGACCGGGGATTGAACCCAGGAACTCGACTGTTGTGACAGCCTGGCATGATAAACACCGTGTTTGTTGTCAACAGCCAACATGACTTACGTACGGCCCACACGTGCAACTCCGATTCTCCTAATGTCCTGGTGAACCTTCTCAACCACCTCGGCCGCCACGCCGAGGCCAAGTGTGTGGCGATCAACCCCCGCAGACCTCACCAACTGGCGGTTGGTGCGAACGACTTCTACGTCCGCATGTACGACACTAGGATGATCAAGCTGGCTAAACATCAGGTCAGTATTTACTAGTTTCATGCCCTCTCCGGATTAAGTATGTAAATTTAATATTCTTTTTTAAACACAACTATATATACAACGGGTTTTATGATTAATTTGAGTGCGTTTGAACTGTTTTATTATTGTTTCCTGTGTGTGTCGTCGCAGCGAGTGTAACTTCATTGAAACGTTAACGGCATTGAATTAGAAAAACTATGGAAGCAAAAACTGACACCACGCAAAGTCGATCAAAGCGGGCGGGGCTTAAAAAGTATATCTTTTCGCGAACTAGTCTGCCGCGCGCTCCGTGACGGAAGGACGATAAAAGCATTTAACGATATTTTTTGTGAATTTCGGCGAAATCTTAACGAATTAAGATAAAAATGACTTCTTGTGTAGTAAAGTGCTGCAGAAAACGCAAGGAAAGACGGAAAAGTGACACTGGAGTAACTTATCATAGCGAGCGAGGCGAGCTGCTGTCGCGGGCGGTGTCTACCTACCTCCGCTATGTTGACACCATAGCGTTCATTAGAAATGTTGGCAGCGCCCCGTGGCCTTGACGCGGCCAATCGCAAACTATCTTCATCTATGAGTGCGTAAGTTTTTCGTTGTGATTTGAGTTAAGTTTGTTTGCGTAAATGAGACTGATAATGAATCGTTAGCTGTATGAGACTTACGCTTCCACAGTCTTTCTAATTCAATGGTTAACGGAAACAAATAATAAAAAGGTTCGTGCGTTTGTTTGTATACATTATTATACGCATTAAGGCTTGCGTCACCTAAGTTTAGCTAACACAACTACCCCACTTTTACAAGTGAGGTATTTGATTGTGAAATAAATTGGTCATATTACAAATAAATTTGATAATGAACAAGTATGTACGACGCCGAGGTTTGAACATGCGGTAGCTCAATTGGCAGAGCGTAGGCATATAGAGCGTATAGCATGGACCTAAGGTCGCTGGTTCAAAACCCGCCCGCGTGACATGTTTTCACCATATTTTATTTCTTGACTCAACCATATAAACTCATTTACCACCTCAAAGTTCCGAGCTGAAAGGCTATAGGCACTCCACTATTAGATTTTGATGTAGTAGGGGAGGCCATGATGTGGATTTAATCGAGCGTCGGCACCCATTCATCATTTCGAGTAGGTGTCACGGTCAATCGACCATGCACACCCTGGTGTCAGAGTTCTTCGGAACCGCCCTTTCGGCCTCTGACGTGGTTCCTTTAACGACTACTAGATGGCAGCCGAGACCAACTGCTTAACGTGCCTTCCGAAGCACGGAATCATCTTCATTATCAGACAATCAGGTGATTCCAAGCCTGCAATGTCCTAACCAAACTGGAAGCAACTAAACAAAGTATGCTTCCCGTGGGAACCGAACCAATGACCCCCGGGTCTACAGGCAATCGCCTTAACCACTGTACCACGGAGGCAGCCATTGGACTTGGAAAGATTAGGTGGTAGAAAGAAAAAGGTTATATGATATTTTTACAAAAGTATAGACGGAAAAAAACGCGAATGTGTCTTCGTGTGTAAATAATTCAAGAATTAATGGGAACATTTAATCTGACGATATCCGTATTTTGTAGCAAAATAGATTTATATGTCTGAAATGTCGGGTTACGGACGATTTTACGTGATAACGGTAAAAGAGAGATAGATGCGTCATAAGCCGAACGCTTTCGATAGATGCGTCTTAATAGGCCGATTGTGCCTCTATCGCTTGTCCCACGGCTTGCATGCGGAACGTGACACTTTTTCGTGTGTGTAGCCAATCGTAATCATTAATGACGTTATCACGTCAAAAAAACAAGAAAATAACCCCTATACTTATACTATATCAGTCTTAATATAAAACGTGGACTAACTTTAGTACCGGACTTAAACCATTATCCGTCCAAAACAAATTGACAATGACAGATGACTAACATCGAAATTATAAGTGTCATGTTATTTTGGTCGGTTAATGTTTTTTTTTCTTTTATTTATGGCTTTCAAGCGTTACCTATTTAGCCAGTATTAAGTATAAATGAGGTTTCCCGCGCTTTTTTTAAGTCCTGAATCCAATGAAACGATGGTGTAGTTCATTTCGTTGATTCTACGGAGCCCCTGGCGACAATTCCCACGAATCCACTGGCTTGATCAGAGGACGCAACGAGGCGAGGCGGACAACCACCAGCCCCCTCAGTAAATCTCACTACAGCCGCAATGTGACAGTTTATTTCAGTCATTCCACACATTGTTGACACTGACTGACAAAGTGATCTATCAACGCACAGCCCAATTTGAAATGAAATTTGGCATGCAGGTAGATGTTATGACGTAGGCATCCTAGGCTAAGAAAGGATTTTGATCAATTCTACTCCCAAGGTAATGTAATAGGGGATGAAACTTTGTATGAAACTATACTTCTTAACGCGAGCAAAGCCGCGGGCAAAAGCTAGTCACATTATAAAGTCAACTAGAAACAATTTACAAAACAATCCAAAACATAAGCCGTGCAGTCCGCCGATATTCCCGTCAAGAACTCCGGTACTAAACTTAGTCCTCGTTCTATAATAAGACAGTGTATGTCCGAGGTGTCCCTCGTATCTTAATGTTCGCTCGAATAAACCCCAGAATCCCCTCTTGGGCTCCCCTGCTATAGTGGTGTTGGTGTCCGGGCGTATAACGCGTGGTGTTGGTGTGTGCAGGGCCAGCGGTTGCGACGATATGATTCATTGCAGGTCCGCTGCGCACGCGCCGGTCACGGAGACCCCGACAACAACATACCGCGCGCCGCTGTGCACTACTTTGCGCCAGGTACCTCTACTTATTTACCACTTCGATCCCTATCATCAAGTCTTTCTAGTCTCCACTGCAGGAGCATGACCCTCTCTGTACTACCGGAGCCATTCTTGGCCAGAGCAGACAGAGGATTCGGCCTACACTCTCCTCGCTAGCCAGACAGGTTGGAGAGGGTTTGATCCTTGTATGTTTGTTTATCATGTGTGCAAGTGGCTAACACTGGTGTCAGATTTTTCGAACTGTCTAAAGGCATCTGACATAGCTTTACGACTAACATCTATAATAACAGCCGGGACCAACGGCTTAATGTGTCTTCCGAAACACGGAGGAGCTAGAGACATTAGTATGCCACTTGCGGTCACCCATCCCAGTGGAGACTGCGTCCAGGGTTGCTAAACCTGCGTGCCTCACGCCCACTAGGCTACCGGGCTCCTTAAATCCATCCCTATGTAATACAGAATAGGGGTAGCAACGAAGAGCTAAAAAAATAAGAATATCTTTATTCTATAAGCCTTTTATGAAATTAATTAAATAAATAAATAAAATATATATAGAAATCACGCAGATTGAGCTAGCCCCAACCAAAGTAAGTTCGAGACTTGTGTTATGGGATACTAACTCGACGATACTATATTTTATAGCAAATACATATATAGATAAACATCCAAGACCCAGGCCAATCTGGAAAAGATCATCGAGCCCGTCTCGTGTGGCAGCCTGGCATGATGACCACTAGGCCACAGAGCTTGACTGTATATCTTTATTATAAGTCAGATCAATTCAGTGGTTATTCCTACCTAAGTACGAGTGAGCAGTATGATTTATACCTTATGTCGACTGCATTAGGCATACAATATGCTAGTTTCCTGGTTCAAAATAAAAATATTAAAATTCGTCCGTCCGTTAGATAATCCTAATCCTAACTAATATTATAAATGCGAAAGTGAGTTTGTTTGTTTATTTGTTTGTTTGTTACGCTTTCACTCCGTAACTACTGAACCGATCATCATGAAATTTTGCATACAAGTTCTCTGGAGTACGGAGAAGGACATAGGCTACCCTTTATCCCGGGAAAAAGTACTGTTCCCGAGGGATCGACATTGACGCGGGCGGAGCCGCGGGCGAAAGCTAGTCAAAAAATTTAGGGACACGTATTTTTTCTTTTAAATAAAAATAAAGCGCATCTAAATTCATGAGTGGGGGCTCATGACGTGTCAGTTTGCCTAATAGTGTCGCAAACTGTCACATCACATGGAATTTTAGCAAGCTATATCTTTATCATCACGACTAGCTCCGTGGCGCAGCGGTCAACACGCCAGCCTGCGACACGGAGTGACCGGGTTCGATCCCCGGCCAGGTCAAGATGGAAAATGATCTTTTTCAGATTGGCCTGGGTCTTGGATGTGTATCTATATATGTATTTGTTTGTCATAAAATATAGTATCGTTGAGTTAGTATCCCATAACACAAGTCTCGAACTGACTTTGGGGCTAGCTCAATCTGTGTGATTTGTCCGTATATATTTATATTTATATCATTATTTAACTGGCAAAAGAAAATATAAGTGTCCATTTTTTTTGATGATATTATTTTCTGACGGACTTATTATATCTTTAAAGGAAACTAGCCTATTCATAAAATACATTTAGTCTGTAGCGCTTGCAATTGATTCCAATTAAAATTTGCACTTTGAGACTTATACAATACTAGCTTTCGCCCGCGGCTCCGCCCGCGTCAATGTCGATCCCTCGGGATTAGTACTTTTTCCCGGGATAAAAGGTAGCCTTTGTCCTTCTCCGTACTCCAGAGAACTTGTATGCAAAATTTCATGATGATCGGTTCAGTAGTGACGGCGTGAAAGCGTCACAAACAAACAAACAAACAAACTCACTTTCGCATTTATAATATTAGTAAGGATGTAAAGAAAACCCTGTCCGATCCTTGAAGGGGTGATTCCATCCGTCGATACGAACAACTTTTCCTATGGGACCAATAATAGGAACTCAATTTTTTTAATTACCCAGGCGCTCGAACTTTTTTGTTTGGCAATGTTTTTGTTGAAAAAAAAATTGAGTTCCCGGTTTTGATCTTAAGGGATAAGTTGTTTATAACGACGAGCTGAATCACCCCCAGGGTTTTCTACATATTGTATATCATAACGGAACCCTGAATCTAAAAATGGTGTTCTGAATCCGACAATAAGCATGCCAAATTACAGCTTTCTAGTATATAGTTCTTCTATCGAGTCGTAAAATGGCAATACATACATATTACATATGTTTCGACCAGTGCTTTGCTACCATGATTGCCCGTTGGTTTGTCTCATTCAGATCTTGCTGGGAGCAGTTTAGGCACACCAAGAGGTGACCCATAGATTGGATAGCATCGCAGTCGCACTAATATGTAATAAAGTTAATGAGCTAAACCCCGGACAGACAGACGGACATGGCGAATCCATAATGACTCCTTGTTTACGGAAACCTAAAAACAAGCAACGGATATAATACCTTGTTCATTATTGTATATTTTATTAACAGGTCATCTCTCCATGGAGCCTAATGAGCACACGTTCCCGAAGAAGGCCACCACGTATGTTGCCTTTAGCCACGACGGCAACGAACTGCTCGTCAACCTGGGATCCGAACAGGTGAGTTGTTTGTTTTTGTTTATATTTCGTGTGTGTTAGTGGCTAACACTGGTGTCACATTTTTCAAGCTGACAAGGCAGCTGACAGCCGTGCTAACCAATGGCATAACGTGCCTTCCGAAGCACGGAGGAGATCGAGATATTTTTGTCACTTGCGGCCACCCATCCCAGTAGGGACTGCGCCCGGGGTTGCTTAACATGCGTTAGCGCTAATTATGCTCACGCCTACTAGCCCAACTCGGGCTCCTTTCGATTTGCCAAACCTTATTTTTGTTCCAACTGGACAAGTCAATAAAACATTCTGATTCGTAAATTTCCGAAATATTTTTTTTAACACCTCGGCTGTCTGATAAGAATTAATATTTTCAGCAGTCTTGTTTGTTTGCGAGTTTTTTAATTTGGGAGTGAAAATAAATCTATTTTTAAACAACTGCTCTAGAAAGGCGTATTGTTTTCTTTAGAGTTAATGTATGCGCATACATAATGTAAATTTACCATCGAAAATTTACCCTCATATCTGCTGGCTGGAAACGCTACAAAAGTTTTCGACATTTCCATAGTTAAGTGTTTAGGCGCACGGGAAATTTGTATGGTACTTTCGAATTATTTTTGAGTTCCAAGCTTTGGTCCCATAAGAAAATTTGTTTATACTGACGGTTAGGATTGAGTCGCCTCTTTATGGGAATGCAAGGGTACATTGACCGCTGTATGTAAGTAGTTGTGAGTTTATTTATTCCACCATAACTTCTAAATGCTTCAATGTATTTTTATATATTGTGTATAGTTAGAATCCCAAATGGCATCAATATTTTTTTTAAGGGAATCCTTCTTCTTTGATAAAAATAAAAAAAAAAAACAAATGTGTCATACGTTTAAAATATAATCAATGTATGCACTATGTACGTATCTTCGATTTGTTCGGTTATCGACCACTAATCGAATATATTTGTCCTCTTTCTAGGTGTACTTATTCGACATAAACGCCGCCCGAAGACCCGTTCTAGTAGAGAGCTTCATCATCCAACACAACCACGGCTACCGCGAAGGCGAGGGCAAGCCCAAGAACGGGACTAACGGCACCAACGGGGGGAACGGCACGAATGGGGGGAACGGGACTAATGGGGGCAATGGGACTAACGGGACGAACGGGACTGTTGAGCAGCAACAACAGTTGCCGGAGAATGTGCGACAGCTTAAGGAAGCGGTAAGTTAATAGACTTTTTAAATCTTTATAATAATAAATAAATAATAATAAATATGTAAAAGCCATAAATAAATCGTGAAAGCCATAAATAAATTAAAAAAAAATTGACAACTTATTATTCTTTTTTTCTTTTTTTTTCTTTTATCTATGGCTTTCACGCGTTACGTATTTAGCCAGTATCAAGTATAAATGAGTTCTACCGCGCTTTTTCTAAGTCCTGTTAATCCACGAAATGATGGTGTAGTTCATTTCGTTGATTCTACGGAGCCCCTGGCGACAATTCCCACGAATCCACTGGCTTGATCACAGACGCAACGAGGCGAGGCGGTCCACCAGTCCGCTAAGTAAATCTCACTATAGCCGCACTGTGGCAGTTTATTTCAGTTATTCCACACATTGTTCATAAACATGGCCATTTATAACACCAAATTTACCGATTTCACATTATAAAGTCCACTAGAAACAATTTACAAAACAATCCAAAACACAAGCCGTGCTCTCCGCCGAAATTCCCGCCAAGAACTCGTAATTATCCTTTCATCCTAGAAAAAACGTAGAATTTGCCAGCTACGTGTCTTTCGAAGAGAAACGTGGGCCCACATGGCTCTGTGTTCTGTAAAGAAGTGATAAGTGTGTATGTACAGATGTAACGTTTCAACATTGTCCCCAGGCCAACGAGCTAGTCAACAAGGGCCACTATTCAGCAGCGGTGCAGATGTACAACAGCGCCATCGGGTCGTGTCCTGATTGCGCCATCCTGTACTCCAACCGAGCTGCGGCCCTCATGAGGAGAGGATGGTGAGTTCAAGTGCCCCAGACATATAATGGGTCCTAACCTATTAAATTGGCGTTTTCTATAGAGCTTTAAGTAAATTTCATTTTGAAAATTTTGAGTCCTTTTCTTATTCACGTTTTTAGTTTAATTTAGGGTTTGATAAATTCAACTAAAGTGAAATTTTGCATGTATTTACGGACATCAGTAAGCTTGATTTATGCATTATAAAATTTACAAAAAGTTAGAAAAACTGACAACATCTGAAAGGAGTTCTTTTCATGAGAATTTTTTAATAAGTAATTCAGAAAAACAGAAAAAAATTAATGCTTGCAGAATGTTAATAAGTCCATTTTCAAGTTTAAATAAAAATGTGTTTAACTGAAACATATAGTCATCAAGAACAAGACAGAAGTGGCAAGTGAAAAAATGACAATTTCATAAGTAAGGCCAACCCACTATATGTTGCGTCAGGCAGGATCTCTCCTATGATAATTTATTTATGTATGGATGAATGCATTTGATACTTATAATTTAAAATAAAGGCAACTAGGTAAATAAAGCTGCCTCCGTGGTCCAGTGATTAAGGCGTTTGCCTGTAGACCCGGGGTCGTAGGTTCGATCCCCGGTCAGGTCAAGATAGAAAATGATCTTTTTCATCTCAGATTGGCCTGGGTCTTGGATGTTTATCTATATTTGTTATAAAATATAGTATCGTGGCCGAGTGGTTTCCGGCAGAGTAGAATAGGACCACTCCATGTCTTCCTGTGGATGTCGTAGAAGGCGACTTAGGAAATACAAGCTTAACAAAGCTCATAAACATCAACGAGACCTCTCCAACCCGTCTGGCCAGCGAGGAGAGTGTAGGCCAAATCCTCTGTCTGCTCTGGCCAAGTATGGCTCCGGTAGTACAGAGAGGATCATGCTCCTGCAGTGGAGACTAAAAAGTCCTGATGATGACGATGATGACCATAACACAAATCTTTAATTTACGTTGGGGCTAGCTCAATATGTGTGATGCTAAGAAATAAAGCTATCTTTATCTTCATCTTTGATGTTTCCGTATGTATATATTTATTTTTTATTTAAATACAAGCGCGTGAGTTCCGCAGGTCGGGCGACACGTACGCGGCCATCAAGGACTGCTATCGCGCCATCGCCCTGGACGCGCGCCACGTGAAGTCGCACTTCCGGCTGGCCAAGGCCCTCATGGAGCTGCGGCGCGCCAGGGAGGCGCACGAGTGCCTGCTCTACTTCCGCCAGAGGTAACGGCTGCCTTCTCTCTGCCTCTCCCCATCACTGCTCTTTCTTTTATAGGCCAAGGCCGGTTCAGCAGCGTCAGCGGCAGAAGACCTCAAGCGGCGCAAGTACAGTAGTCTTGGAAACAACTACATATTTGAGCCGTTTGGGGTCGAAACTTTGGGACCGTGGGGGCCATCAGCCCATAAGCTGTTCGGCACCATTGCCCATAAATTGATCGAGGTGACCCGTGACCAGAAGGCTGGTCTATACCTTGGCCAAAAGATCAGCATTGCCATCCAACGTGGCAATGCTGCCAGCCTTCTGGGCACGCTACCGCGAGGCAACGATTTACCGGGCCTTTTTTATTTGTAAATATATATTAATTTTTATTTATTTTTAAGTTGTAGCATTAGTTTAAGTATTTTATATATATATATTGATAAAATAAATACATACTACATTCTTTTATAGACTTTTATAGCTATTTTATTTAATCTTTTCTGATATACAGCGTGATTTTGAACCTCCTAGCTACATTAAAATCTGGGAATCAGAATCCCTGATGGAATACAGCATTGCAAGAACAAAAAAGGTAAAAAACTAAAATAAAAAAAAAATCACCTTCCATAGAAATTCGTCCAGCTAATCGGCAACTTTGTATGGGAATCCAAATTTTTTAGCAATCTGATTTTTAAATCAAATAATTTTCATGCCACTTGCGGTCACCCATCCTAATAGGGACCGCGCTCAGGGTTGCTTAACATGTGTAAGCGCTAATGCTTACGCGCACTGAGCCATCGGGCTTTGATTGATGACTTTTGATGTCCAGGTTCCCGAAGCACGCCGCCAGCCATGCTGTGGTGTTGCTGCAGAAGGACATCAACGTGGCCCTCGAGCAGAGAGACACGCAGCCTGACGAGGGTAAGCCTCAGTCAGATACCTTCAGGACAGATGTGTGATGAAAGCCTTCGTGCTGGCGTAGTGAAGATTAATATCTTTTATATAAAAACACCGACTTTAATCAAACTACTAAACCACCCTGACACGGACAATAGATCATGAACACCCTGGTGTCAGAGTTCTTCAGAACCGCCTCTCGGCCTCTGACGTGCTTCCCTTAACGACTACCAGATGGCAGCCGGGACCAACGGTTTAACGTGCCTCCCAAAGCACGAAATCATCTTTATTAACAGACAATCAGGTGATTCACGCCTGCAATGTCCTAACCAAACTGAAAGCAACTTAACAAAGTATGCTTCCCCTGGGAATCGAACCCACGACCCCAGGGTCTACAGGCAAACGCCTTAACCATTGGACAACGGAGGCAGTTTACTACTAAACCGATTTTGATGAAAATTAAATGTAAATAATTTGAAACCTAACCCTTTAAAACAATCCATTATTAAAATCGGTTCATAAATGACGTACGGTCTAATTTACTGAATAAATGTTTGGTAAAAATATAAAATTGATTTAGTATTTCTTGAATGTAGTAAAATGTGCTATGAAAAAATATGGGGCGGGAATCGAAAAGATTACCTCGGGACGAAGGCGTGTTCCAGGTTCCTTGCGCGCTGGCTTCTCCACGTCCGATCACTGGATTTTCGGGGCTGAAGTACTAACACTTTCACCACCGAGAAAATGTCCACTATTAGTTATCGTTTTCCCCAGGTTAGGATTTTTTTATATTCGCGAGCGCGTGCGCGGGGCTTTTGCGTTGGTCGGACCAAACGCCATCTTGACGTAAAGGTAGGGTGAGTAGGTAGGTGAGAAAGAGAGGGAATGAGTGTGTCAGGGAGAGTGTGCGTGATAAGCGGGAAATTACAATATATATATAATATATGTATATAAAATGTAATAATGTTCATTTGGCGTAGACAAAAATGCATTTCTTAGCCAATAATAATGCAGTTGTTTAGTTTGCAGTTCTATTGCAGTCGTATCAATTGCATTAAAACTGCACTTGAACTGCAATTTGCGGCTGGATTGCAGTTGAAATGCGGTCCTTCTGTATAAAGCCTTAGTCATCACTCAAGTCTTTCTTTAAAATATCATGAGTCGTTTGTTTTTCGTGTGTGTAAGTGGCCAACACTGGTTTCAGATTTTTCAAGCTGCCTAAAGGCATCTAACATAACTTAACGACTTCAATCAATTATGACAGCTGGGACCAACGGCTTAACGTCCGTCCCGAAGCACGGAAGAGCTCGAGAATTGTTTGTACCACTTGCGGTCAACCATCACAGTGGGGACTGTACCCAGGGTTGCTTAACTTATGTGAGCGCTATTAATGCTCACGACCACTGGGCCATCGGGCTCCTTTATAAAATCTTTTACACCACTAGTTTCGACCATTCTCCCAGCCGCCGAAGCCGAGGAAAACCAATCTACCAGCGTTCTAGAGCGTCAGCTCAGAGTGTCGGCGTTGGATTATTCTCAAAGATTCCTGGGACACTGCAATACCACGACTGATATCAAGGAAGCAAACTTTCTGGGCCCGGATGCTAATTTCATCGCTGCTGGGTAAGACTTTTAAACTAATATATGATAGATGTGGCAAGATTATAGAAATATACAAATAAATAAATAAATATATACGGACAAATCACACAGATTGAGCTAGCCCCAAGGTAAGTTCGAGACTTGTGTTATGGGATACTAACTCAACGATACTATATTTTATATCAAATACATATATAGATAAACATCCAATACAAATAATGATATAATTGAATTAATTGAATATAACAGAAATTAGCTTCAAAATTTTATTTTTTTAAATGTGGCAATCGGCTTGTTTCCTAAAAAAATATAATTAGTCCGTCAGTTAGATATCCAAAAAATATTGGACACTTATTTTTTCTTTTGTCGATTAAACAAAAAATTATAAAGATATAGCCCTTTGAAGTTCCGTGTGACGTCATAGTTTGCTACAATTTTTAGCAAACTTTGACGTCACGAGCCCCCACTCTTGAACTTTGACGCGCTTTATCTTTATTATTTATTTGACAAAAGAAAAAATACGTGTCCAATATTTTTTGATTATCTAACTGACGGACTAATTGTTATGTTATTATTACGACCCAGGAAACTAGCCCATACTGACAATGTAGGGAACCTCAAATAAAAAAACATTGGTAAGTACGCATCAAACAATGGCGATTAGAATCAGAATTAAACGTTTACTAATATCTAAAATTCTCGTGTCACGGTGTTACACTACAATAGGAAATTAAAACAGGGTATTATTAACACCCTAATATGTTCCTTTTGAAAGTTTCGATACTACGTGCGTCCCGATCTCTGCTCATTCATTATCGATCCCCGGTCAGGTCATGATGGAAAACGATATTTTTCAAACTGACCTGGCTCTTGGATGTATCTATTATAAAATATAGTATCGTTGAGTTAATATCCTACGACACAAGTTCACAACTTACTGTGGAGCTAGCTAAATTTGTGTTATATTACCCTATATATTTATTTATTATGGATGAAATAACGACTAGTTGTGGCAGAGTCGTACTACCGCTAAAATTCATTGCTAGTAGCATGGATATAGGCTCGTTCGGGGAAGTACCACACTCTCACAGCACAGAAAATCAACGTTTGAGTAGAAAGAATCTTTACCGCTTCTATGGCTATACCGTGGCCACATATTGGGCAAAATTAGTATAATTAGTGAAAAGACATTACGACTCGAAAAGAAGAAGAACGCTTCTATGCTTCGTTCGGTGAGTGAGAGAGCCGGCGGTTCATAACCCCCCCCATTGTCCTCCCCCAACTCTTGGTTATGGAAGGTTTATAAGGCCGGCAACGCACCTGTCATCGTCTCGTTTGCCGTGCTATGGCATAAAAAACTCTTTATACCTAAGACCACGGAGAGAGGAGATGCCATTATCAATGTAGCCCGGCTATCACAATGTAGCCCAGTAGTTCCAGTTGCTAGACATCATTGGCGCTGTGATCAGTTTCACGTTGAAACGTTCGAGCGTGTGACGCCGATGCTACATAATTTTCCAATTTCTTTTTCTAAAAATAAATATATTTAAAAATACCACAAGTAGATATGATTGGATGGATAGTCATACACAATAAATATAAATAGAACATACGGGGAATTACTAATATAAATTTTTAACATATTTTTAAAATAAATGGAGGCCTTTGCCCAGCAGTGGGACACATGATGGCTCGAAATAGAAATATAAATTTTTTAAAATAATTTTGATTTTCTTACCCAAAGATGACACACATTTTCGCAAATACACGATTGGCACATACTTCGTGCATGTCCAATCGTGTATTTGCGAAGAAGTACCGCTACTCACCGCAATATCCTTCCTACCTCACTTCCCACGATCCCACCCTACGGAGACACGCTGCAACTAAGAAAAGTGTTCAAATGACATCTCTATTTCTATGGTCCGTGCCTACGAGACACTTGTAACTGGTTTCTATACCCTCGTTACCAGATCGGATGACGGCAGCATGTTCATCTGGTGCCGCGAGTCCGGCAACATCGTGCGCGTGCTGCGTGGGGACGAGTCCATCGTCAACTGCGTGCAGCCGCACCCCGCCACCTTCCTGCTCGCCACCAGCGGCATCGAGGCTGTCGTCAGGCTCTGGAGCCCCAGACCGGAGGTCTGTGTTTCTATTGTGGGCTTCTCCCACTTTATTAGTTAATATTTATATAATTATCACGTCGGGGTCACCAGTGAAGCGATATCTGGTAACGTACCTTTCTCTCTTCATTTCTTCGCTCGTCATACCATAACCGTTTCACCATCATTGAATTACAAAAAAATATGGAAGCGTAACTCTCATACTACTAACGATTTAATATCAATTCCATTTACGCAAACAAACTTAACTCAAATCACAATGAAGCAAGTTTGCGATTGGCCGCGTCAAGGTCACGGGGTGGTGTCAACATATCTAGTGAACGCTATGGTGTCAACATTATTCCTATTAGGTACTACTATTCCTCTTGAATTACTATCTATTGCTAAAAATGCTTTAAAATAGTAGTTTAGATCTAAGCTAACAGCAGCAAAAGCGATTTTACTATGTAAATATATATCAAGATAAGAGCACAAAATTAGATTCTTCTTTTCGACTCAAAATAGTTTTTATTTATAGGTAGGTTTTTATTTTAGATAGGATTAATTATTTTTTAGTTTTGTAGCTAGTAAATATTTAATTATAATTGTGTATCTTAAATAAAAATATTTGGATGAAGTCAAAATGATTATATCAGCTTTCTTTTATAAAGTTTTTGACCACTATGTGGCCACATCATGCCTTTGTCGTGTGATTTATTTATAGTCTGGATATAGCTATATATGTAAATGTATACGGTGATTCCATTTTGATTTTGTTTTTAATCTATACGTCCAACAACACGCTAAACGTTGTCTTTGGTTCTTATAGCTTAGGCTCTGTCTTCCCCAAAAGGGATAAAGACGTGATATATGTAAATGTATACAGGACGGGTCGGAGGAGTCCCGCATGGTGCGCGACGCGACGGCGGCGGCGCACGCCAACCAACAGCGCATGCGCAGCGACCCCTTCGAGGCCATGCTCTTCAACATCAGCTACGCCGGCGGGGAGCGCGGGGAGCCGCACTCGCCCGCCTGCCGCCCCACCTAGGTACGGCCTCACGGGCCGGCATTTTGACATAAACTATTTTTTTGGAGGCAATTTAATCGCTATGGAATTAAGTGTTTTATTTTGCTATCACAATGCTATTTTGATATAGTCTTAATATAGTAGTATATTAGTTGATTTTCAAATTCATTGTAAAATGAGTTGAATCAAATACCTCACTTGTAAAAGTCGGGTAGTTGTGTAGGTGACGTAAGCCTTAATACGTATAAGGGAAAATGGGATATGGTGGAGAATTTCGGCGCCGAGATTGAATTGTGCGGTGCGCATGAAAAAAAAACCTTTTTTTATCCATATTTTATTTCTTAATTTATTAAGAGTACCTATAAACTATACTGAAATCCTAGAATCAGAATCCCTAATGGAAAACAGAATTACAAGAAAAAAAAGGTAAAGATCGAAAAATAATTTGATTTGGTTTCTCATAAAGAGTCACCTGGAGTCGCCAATCAGCTGGACGAATTTCTATGAAAGGTCAAATTTTTTTTATCGTTTTTTACTTTTTTTTTGTAATTCAATAATTCATTAGAGATTCTGTTTCCAAGATTTCAGTATAGTTCAGAGATTCAAATCACTTATATTTATCCGTTTTACTTGGATTCAACATGTTTAGGGTAACGCCATAGATGGCGTTACCCTAAACATGTTGCCATGTTGTAATAAAACATGTTGCAATGCCATAGATCACTAGAGTGATCTATGGCGCCATCTCTGTGATGAGTATGAAACAAACCATACGCGATTGGGTCTACAAGGTTGAATTCAATCATACCATTCGGATCTCCAATTTGAATCCTCCAGAGGATTCAACAGAACTGACTTGATATGCCACTAATAATAAAATGTGTTTTTCATACAGGTAAAACGAGCGGAAGCCGTTCCCTACGCGATGGAGTTCCCTACAGCCATCACATAAGTCATTGTAAATATTATTATATACGTTGGTGGTTCATGCGACGTTCTCATTACTTCCGTACCCGAGATAATACTGGAACTAACTTTACATTGAGTTTAAGATCACTGCTATGGTTAAGTTCGCAGCACCTTCGTCTAAGATCTGTCTTACTTTGCTTGTCTAACATATTGTCTAATTATAGATTTCATAAAAAATATGACAAAAAAGACACATATTAATTGTGACGTATTAAAATAGTCGAAAACGACTGAATATAATCTGAATCTGCATATAAGGATCCATCTTATTCAAAAGTGAAAGCTCCTCCAGAGCCTTACGCTCACATACATAAGATAAGAGATAGTAGGTATACATATCAAATTTAGAATCGCCATTGGTTTTCCCAAAAGACTTGTTTAATTCTTGAAGATTAGTCACCGACTTCTGCATTAATAAGATGTGCGATAGAACGGACAATTCATCTCATACAAATGCCGCCATACTTTGACATTACATCAGTGCGGATCTGGGGTCGGGGGGAGGGGGAGGGGGTCTAAACGTTAACCTGATCAAAATAGTAGCTGTGGGTGCAGCATTCAATTGGCACCCCCACTCCCGCTCCTCTCGTCACGTCACGTTGCGTCAGCAGCGCCATTCACACACGCTCCGGATACAAAAATTTCTAGACTCAGGGGCTCAATTACATGGATTGATAGCCATCCAGAATGATAGCCATGAAGATTAGCTGACAGTTTGCGGAAAACTCCGAATTCACAATGAATCGCCGCAAGCACACAACTATCCTCTCCTCTCGAACATTGAAATAATCAAACTTGATGGAGGGGTACTCATTTTAGATTAACCTCTCGTATTCCGATGCGCAGATATGCGCAAAACATGTGCTGTCTACTATTGTGTGGTATTCAAATATACAAGAGGACGATCTTTAGTTCATTACCTATCTTCCTATTTCTGCTTTCAAGAGTAAGAAAAAGTGTGCAATAGTGACCTACTACCGTAGTGACGATGAATCTTCTTAATCGGGAACCCAGTAGTGTCACATACATTATATTGTTGCTGTTAAAACCGATAGCTATTTCTCTGTCATTTCTTTCTTTATATTTTTGTTTACACATTTGCATTCTATTCCTTGAGTACATTTGTACGTTATAAAGGGATTCTTTAACTCAATGTAAAGGATAGTTGTTAGAAATATAACATGTATAAAATTCAGAATGGTAGTATATTTAGCTCACAAAATCATCGCGCGCAGTCCATAATGGTGCCAATTTTCTCTTTTGTTATAGGCGCTTCCTGATTGGCCATCGGTCGCGCGAACATGGCATGCGATTTTATATATAAAATATATAATATTATATATATAAAATAACCTAAAACTCTGACAAAATGTTGGTCGCATCGCGCGTTCGGTACCAGGGAGTTGATTTTTGAACCTTTCGTCTGTGTACGTGAATCATTAAACTTCCGCATACGATTTTTATTTGGCTGAAATCCATATCATTCGAATATGATCTGAACTATTTAAGCAAATGTTGTACATATAAAACGAAATTGGTATAGCGGCTTCTGAAAGGTTTGAACGATATATATAAATGTGATTCGAGTGCTGACGTCATTTGAGCTCTAGATGTAAGCGCGGGTCAAAAATTATGCTCCATATGTTTAATTGCATGATCGCGGTCTGTTTAGTTGATTTCGGAGGTGGCGTCGCGCCGGCCCGGTGGCCAGTCAGGACAATGTCTCCAAGCTAAGGTGTATAAAATATTGCGATATTTATCGAAACTACGAAAATAAATCAGCGTGATTTTGAATGTCTGAGCTATTTTGAAATAACGGAAACGGAATCCCTAATGGAATAGAGGATTGTAAGAAAAAAGGTAAACAACGAAAATAAAGATGGCCACATATACAATTGGACATTGTTGAGGCTCCCAGAGCGTTCTTTAAACAGCAAGCAGTAATACAATATGTAATATAAACCCTGTCCGATCATAGGGAAGGACCTTTCATTCCGGGAAATTGTACTGTTCCCAAAGGATCAACATTAACGCGGGCGGAGCCGCGGGCAATAGCTAGTATACTATATATTCCATAGGGATTCTGATTCCGAGATTTCTATCCAACTCCGTGGTTCAAAATCAGTGCGATATATCAAAATATATAACTAAGTAAATCTATCAATATTTTATTCATTTTTACTGTTTTTTCAATGGATGTAAAAGGAAAAGGATATAGGTACACTATTATATTGTCAAACCGTTAAAAAAAACTGATAGTGATCGCCCGAGACGTGGATAGACACTAGTGATGTGCCGCTGGGAATGTTGGAAATTTACGGAAATTTACAAATTGTAAATTTACGGGAATATTTCCAATGTTTCCGTAAACTTTCCCAAAGTTTTCATTCTTTTTATTCTTTTAAATAATATAATTTGGTCCTTTATACTGCATATGCATATATTTATTTATTTACGTGTGTGCAACGATGAAACCGAAGAGTAAAGTTTTTGACCACTTTTTAAAACACACAAATGCCAAATATTCTTGTTCGTTCTGTAAAACCGTTTCATCATCATCAAAACCGTTTAAAAATATAAAAATTCAACGAAATTTCCTCTGCATATAGAAAAAAAGTCTTTAACTATGTTACAGGGATATTCCTCAAAATTCCCAACTTCGGGAAAATTTTCCGGACACGGGAATATTCCCAAAGTTTCCAATATTCCCGGAACGGCACATCACTATTAGACACTTTCTTATCTAGTAAATCTCTGTAAGAACGAAAATTTACGACGGAAGTACTATGTGTTGTTTTTTATAGTCTCCATTCTAATTTTTATCATATCGGTTCAGTAGTTAAAGGAGAACAGTTGAAAACGACACATAGAATATTATTATTGGTAACATAAGACATTTTGGAATTCCTTATAAACCTGAAAGCCACGCGGGGTGTACACTGTTTTATAAGGTTGCCTTGATATGTAATAGCTTAGTTGACACCCCGGTACGATTGTAATTGTAAGGCTGTGGTTACACTACAATATTTTTTTATGTAAAATTTCACACCTTTTTATAATTTCTTATGTACATTGGTCATTAAAGTGGTTTATTATTTTTTATAATATAACGTTTTATATTCAGATCAAAAACTGTAGACTTATTATGGCGCCATATCCATTTAGGAGTCGTCACAACCCCTCCACCCTCAGATTTAGTGGAATTTCAACTGACTGTCAAACACAGTTGCGGCCATTTGGATATTGACTATACATACAGGACGCATGGCGCGAAAATATTCGTCTGTCATTGGCTGATACGTACGCGCCTTATCTGTAGTTTGCTGCAGCGGCGCGCTGTATGAGTATTATGAGCAAGACAGCACGAGTCCTGTTGTTTTTGTATTTCCAATCTTATGTAACAGGAATAAGTTGGTTTTTTCATTGATGTCTTCATTCGCATTGTGTCGGCGGTAGATTGCGCCATCGAACAATGCCGAGGTGAACGCAGTACTACTGTTTGTCCGGCTATTCTCCTCTACAGTTCGCATTTCTTAGAAAATTCAGATTTTTTTTCAGGTTTTTGTAATTGTTCAAAATGGCGGAGTACCAGTCGTAAGACTGTGTGATTTGTCCCTTTATATTTTTTTCCCCATCACTATTAATGACGGAACAGTCGCATTATAGCTAGCTAAACCACTTTTTTGACCAACTATAATTTTGCGTTAGGTAAAAGCACTGATTTAAAATTTCCACATTAGACTACTTATACTCATATGTACTTCGACCTTCGACCCTTTTGGTTTTTTTTAATGTTGTGTCTGATTGTGGATGTAGTATATAAACTCGATTTTTATGATAACTTTGTAAGACTTGTAGCGAGTGGATGCGTGAATGGGTTTGATTCTGTGATACTCTCTTAGTTTGTAATATTATATATATATCTTTTCGATGAGGGCAAATACTTTTTGCCACTGGATGCGGTTTGACGAGGTCCAATTCATGGAATCGTAGCTTAGTTTGAATGGGCTGTCAATGCTGTCATAGATATTTAAATTTAACATCTTTTAAGTTAAACTGGTTTTACTGTTAATCTTTTCCTTTAAAAACATCTGTACTGCTATTAGTTCGGGAGAAAAAGAAGAGGCTTGTACCGTTCTTTGTGTTTATCTATCGATAGCATAAAATACTTCCTATAAGACCTGGTTTTAGATTTGAGTCTGCTTATTTGAAATCTTATTTCTTTTCACATAAACATGTTCAAAATGTACACCCACGAGCATTATATTTTATTTATTGAGAAAACCAGCAGCGTATACAGTCAGGATTACAATTTTTTATGACATAATTATAAGGCTAAAAAAAGTTCCCTATATAAAACAGTAATTAAATCGATACATAAACAATAACAGCCTCAACAATCATGAAGTAAATTTGAGTAGATAACCCTCATCATCATTTCGAGAAGGTCAATCGACCATGCACACTCTGGTGTCAGAGTTGTTCGGGACCGCCTCTCGGCCTCTGACGTGGTCCGGTAGATAACCCTAATTATGTTGGGAGTAAGAAATGTGCTTACTTTTAATAATTATTGGAATACAATTGATGACCTGACCTGATGACAGCCAGCACTAATGCCATTCAAGTGGCTGATTACTGGAAAGAAATAATATAAAAAAGGTTTGCTATCGACACGAAAAGAAGAAGGAATACAATTAATAAGTATTAAATTAATTAATAAGTATTTAATTGTATTCCATTGTAGACCTTATCACAATGATGTAAGAACCGATTTGTTTTCATTGCAATGCTCGTGACTGTATATCAGTAATGTTAGCCCATAACAAAATGGCGCCGCCTGGTGGCGAAAAGTTCTTCTAAATGTTGTGGATGTCCCTAGACTTACTACACGATAACACCAACTAGAGGCCATTACTGCTTCGGGGTTTATATTGTTAGCTTATTAGGTGTGACCACAGCGATAGGGTACCTCCACATAATGTCTAGGATATGTCAAATCAGAATCGCACCGTATATTTCGCGCCAAATTTTATTGCGGGTTTGAAGTGAGATGCGAGTTCAATAACGAGCAGTCAGAATTCATACACTGACACACAAGCGCTGGGATGCGGCGCGGTGTGCGGGCGGTCGTGCCCCTCCCCTCTTCCCATTCGCCCCGCTGATACCCAAAGTTAACTATTGCGACGCGTCTTGCGACCAACTTCAGCTCCGCAATTAAATTTGTCGCGTACTGTACCGTCATACAATACTAATTGCGGGAACGCCCAAATACACGTTTTTGTTTTGTATAAGCCGCCCTTTTTTCCTTTTATTTGTTGTTATAGCCGAAATAGATATACAGATATTGTAAAAATTTCAAGTCTATTACCCGTTATTACTCTCAATAAAAATGACCAATTGATAATGGACTTGAACTTTTATTAACAATTTTTTATTATGACTTCAAAACTTGACGAAACATTGTCATGGAGACGTAAGTAAAACCTGCGTAACTGAATTGTATACAATGAAAATTAGTCGTGTATTACTGTCATATAATTACTTATAACTTTCAAGTACTTGTGGAGGTACCTAAATATATGAGCATTGATTGTTTAGAAGCTCAAGGTGTCATTCGAATTTGGGCCTCGATAACAGACACGCAAGGCGTCGCTTTCGGCGCGTGTCATCGGAAAATGATGTTTTTTCAAAGATTTAAAAATATTACAGCGCTTTTAAATCGAGCCTAGTGCTATCGCCGATAAAGTTTATATCGCGCTTTAGTTTAGCGTGTTACAATTTTATCAGCTAGCATGCCTGTCATCATTTCTGATACGCGTATTGATCAATAAATACACTGCTTCGATTATATCATGGCCTTGGTGTTTTAGGGGTGGCAACGAAAGCTTATTGTAGGTGGCGCTGCAAACGATTGTGCCTAACAAAAATATGAATATCTTTATTTTAAGCCTTATATTCAAGTAATTAATATATAAGAATAGTAATTAATCATCTGAACTTTCGTAAGAAAACGCATAAACCTCGTAAACCAAAAGAAAAGACCAAATTTTGTTTATCACATAGGGATGTGTTAACAAAATTTGGTCTCTTTTACAATATAGGTTCATCATCATCATCTCAGCCGCAAGAAGTCCACTGCTGGACATAGGCCTCCCCCAAGGATTTTCAATATGACCGGTTACAATATAGGTTATTCATAAGTATTTTGCAAACATAACCTATAGAAGTATTTTTTATTTTATTTTTTATACAATTAATATGTCTAACTAACGGCTAGCTCCGTGGCGCAGCGGTCAAAATGCCAGTCTGCGACACGAGAGTGCCCGGGTACGATCCTCGGCCAGGTCAAGATGGAAAATGATCTTTTTCAGATTGGCCTGGGTCTTGGATGTGTATCTATATATGTATTTGTTATAAAAATATAGTATCGTTGAGTTAGTATCCATTACACAAGTCTCGATCTTACTTTTAGCTCAATCTGTGTGATTTGTCCGTATATATTTATATATATATATGTCGAAACTGGCTAATATAAACATTTTAATGTTTTATTTCACGAGATTTGGTCTTTTTACGGAGAAAAATATTTCGTTATACATATGACAGTTTGTTTCGGCATAATCGTGAACAACGCCACTCTTGACAGTTGCCACCTCTGGGGTCCATTCCCTCCTCCATTTGTATCATTGAATTCTTTATATCACCATCATATCGTATGGCATGGTCAGCAAGAATCCTATATATATGTATATTTAATGTCTGGTTTCGATTTGGTCACCTTACTTGTGTCCTAAGTTTGTTATAACTTCGTGCGGCGTCTGATGTGTCAATTCGAGGTCCAAATCTTTATAAATTCGAGCTGCCTCGTCCTCGAGACGCTCGGGTGTATACAGAGCCTTAGCCTTGTATAAATACTGAATAGATAGTTTGTATACTAATACTATATGAGAATATAATTTTATTTATGTACTGGTAACTGTAAGTGTGCGCAGGGGAAGGATTTGTTGTAAAATAAAACTTATCTTGTTATAGAACGTGGTGTTTTTCTTTGTTTTTATCCTGTTTTTTTTTTGTTTTCGTGTGTACATGTGGCCAACACTGGTGTCAGATTTTTCAAGCTGCCTAAAGGCATCTGACGTAGGTTAACGACTGCCATCAATGATGACAGCCGGGACCAACGGCTTAACGTGCCTTCCGAAGCACGGAGGAGCTCGAGATATTTTTATGCCACTTTTCCCACACTGTTCCCTTGCGGGGTAGACAGAGCCTAGGTCTATAAGCACATTTAGCATTTTGGTGGGCGTGTAGATGGAAAACAATCAAAATAGTGATTGACATGAGTCTGCAGTCTTTTGCCCTTTCCCTCGGTCGGCTTTTACGATCTGCGCGGGAAGAGAAGCAGCTAGCACACCTACGTTTTTTCTTTTCTCGCAGGCCAGCATGGAAGAAAATGTATAAGAAATAATAATTAAAAACTAAACCTAGATATTTTTTTCCGATTACCCGATCAAGTTCCGATGTGCATCTGAAAGCGGCTGCGGCATACTACTAGATATACTTCCATATTCGACAGCATTGTATTCTAAATTGGATGGTACAGGCAAGTGGAAATTTTTTTAGTAAAACAATATATGCCTTATGTAATGGAATTACTTACTTATTTCCTTCATACTTATACTTTATTATGATTTCAATTAACATAGTTTTAAACAGCTGTTATTATGTAACATGTTTTGGAAATAAATATATTTTCATTTTTTTCATTTTCATTTTCATTGATTCCTAATGAGATTGATCAAGTCTATTATTGCAAGACCAAAGACATAGGTCTACATCATATCCCGGTCACTACATTTTATACTGTTCCCGAGGGATCAACATTGACGCGGGCGGAGCCGCGGGCGAAATCTAGTAATTTCATATAGAAGAGATTGTACTTTTATTTGTATAAAACCACATCCGAAATAAACTTACCTATTCTAAGAGCGAATTACGGATGTATACAAGAATAAAAGTAAAAATAAAATATTTATTTATAGACAACTAACTTAGTCCATATCTTCTGGTAGATTAGTTTAATTTTAGTTGATAGCACATATTAAATAATTTATTATTTTTTACATATATGGTATAAATTGCTATTGACTAATATTTATGCTAGTCAATATCATTAAATTATTCAAAAATTTACAATACAATTGTCAAGTTTAGAAGATAAATTATTACTTATAAACAAATAAAATTTAATACAGTAAGTTGTACGCAATACTTAGTCAAATATAAAATACAAATTTAATTTAGTTGATACGATTTTCGACACATCCAATCACACGCATGCATTACAATCATTATTTGTTCCATTTATACTTACATATCAGAAATGGTTCCATTATATTTCATAAAAACGATGATCGATCTTGCTAGAAACATTTCTTACACTGTACCTAAAGGTAAGTAAATAAATGTAAGAAATGTTACTAATTAGAATGGTAACATTATCATCGGTAAAATGCAGAGGACATTAAAATTATGGAGAGGTTAAAATTTGCATCGCGTAAGAAGGTAGTGCGTAAAGAATGTGCATTTCTATTGCCATTAGGTACAAAGGTATTAACAATATATTTACTAATAAAATACGTAATACTACAGATGAAAATATACTAATACCTTTGATCACAGAAACCTAGGTTTCTGTGATCAAAGCGTAATACATATAGATATGCAATAAGACAACTAGGGTTGCCACTCGGGGTATGACATAGATTCAAAGGATACGTGGCACATCTACATCTGCCCAGGCATTTAAAAGTTATGATGGAATAAAAATCTCAACATCCCAAAAAGAAATGTGTAGTTTTTAAAATTTTGATCAGGACTCATATAGTTTTTATTCTATCATAACTTTTTATTCATCATCCATCAGAACTTAATAAACTAAACATTTATTTTTTTGGGAAGTTGTATACAAATCATACATTTTGCATGGTATAAAAATCTATCAAGCATGGCAATAATGACGCTGTTAAGATCCTGTAGGAACTCGCAACTAGGAGCGGGAACTCTGCCTCCGTTGGCGACTGATCACAGCCAACGGTGGTGGAGTTACCAGGCCCAGGTACGTCCGGAGATTCGGTGGTTCTTCATTTTCTCTCTTCAAAATAGAATTTGTGCATTTCTTTCTTCAATATTCAGTCATCGTATTTGCAGAAGTGGGGAATGAATACTTGTTCTGATGTGTCCTATAACATCCTCTAACAGATTTCGAAAGCCCCACTCATGTTATCCCATGTGTAGATTGTCCATTGGCATTTCATAACGAATTTAAACATCCGCCATCTTTTTAATTATTTTCTTCGAGCATGTCCTTGGCAGCGTGTTTTCATTCACCGTGCCTGGAATTAAATAAACATTATAAAAAAAAAATACTGATTATTAATTATTTTTCTGTAATCAACCCCCAAAAGTTAAACATAGTTCTCCGAGTTGGTCAATAATCTGTCGGAGTTGGAGGGCTGTCTCTGGTTGTATCTAGTATGGTTACTTCATATTATCTGCCATTTTCATATTTAATGGTAAAAATAATATATATCGTTTTAATGTTATCTAGTGGGAAAGTACTTCCTACTTACTAGCCCCGATATTACTACTTACTAGCTACTATTTTTCAACTTACTTGCCCCGATAAGAATTTAGGAATCGAATGGATACAGCTATCTCGTCTTTATCTCAGATTGGGGTCTAATGCATAGAAATTAATACGCAAAATTAAATTTAATTCAAAAATTTTCTAAGAAAGTTATATGCGTAACAATCTGTATCTGAAGTATCATTTTATCATCATCGATAGCCTTCCATATCCCACTGCTGGGTATAGGCCTCCCTCAATGCACGCTATCCATCTCGGTCCTGTGTCTTACGAATCAGTTTCGATCCACGATTTTTCTAATATCGACACCTCGCTCTCGCACGACCCACGCTTCGCTTGCCATTTATGGGCCACCATTTTGTCAAAATGCTACTCCACCTATCATCACCTCTCCTAATGGAAGGGATTTAATTTGAAGGATATTTTATTTTAATCAAAATTATGCATTCAAAGTCTTAAAACCCTTTATCCCTTTAGAAATGGCTGAAGGTCGCAAGACCGGGGGCCAGTTGGCCAGTTGGGCCAGCGTGTCAACCTTTATGGTTGATGTTTTCATGCGTAATAAATCTGTATCCTTATCAAATTTATATAAGTTAATCAAAATTATGCATTCATATCCCTTTAGAAATGGCTGAAGGTCGCGAGACCAAGGGCCAATTTTGCAAGATAATGTCTTGAAAATAATTGATAAAAAAATGGAAATACCTAAACCACGCAGTTTATTAAGTAAATTAGGTACACATCTTATTAGTTTTCCTTTGGACTTGCAATCTTTGGCTGAGTGTGTATTGTTTATTCATTCATATTAAAAACATTGAATGATTAAGATAGATTGAAATGGGAAACGTAGCGTTGTACTTTGGGGTTAAAGGGATAAGGGAATTGCGATGGCTAGCGATATACGAGAAAATGGATGATACAGGAAAAAAGAGGATTGTACCCAGCAGTGGATCGTAGGCAGCCGATAAATGTATATACAGCGTGTAAATTTTCAACATTTTCATACAAAGTAGCCAAAATTTCCACAAAAAATGTCGAAATATTTTTAAGTTTCCAGTATTGGTTCCATAGGAATGAGTACTCATATTGATGGGCTGAGTCACCCCTTCAAAGCTATCTATGTTGAGGGTAAGTTCACACCCGGTATAGAGCAGTAGAAAATAGTACAAATGCCAAACAATTTATTGGAACACTATCTCCCCTCATCTTACATTTGGTGGGGCCGGGCGCTCTGTTTTAAAAAAATTGTTAATGGGAACATTGCTTTTACAAAAAAATCTCTACCTTGATGCTTACTCTAGGCACAGCCTGTATTGTCAATTAAGTTAATTTTTCTTTTATGTAATTAAGATTTTAGAAACTATGAAATGCTTGAATCTTATATAATGCCATGTATTTGAGTTGTTA
The DNA here is from genome assembly GCA_947532085.1 of Elegia similella. Taxonomy (NCBI): domain Eukaryota; kingdom Metazoa; phylum Arthropoda; class Insecta; order Lepidoptera; family Pyralidae; genus Elegia; species Elegia similella. Next base: position 2,048,689 of record OX383936.1, read on the forward strand.
AACAGACCGAGCTGACCAGGTTGCTATGAAGATTTGTTTAGAATTTTACTATCTCTCTTTTCCAAGCATTTCTCTAGTTGCATTTTCTCTATTCTCATATTCTCGTCATTGAGCTCCGGGTCCGTTTTCCGACATTTTCTTCTTCGCTTCACATAATCTGGAGTTGGAATAATGAACTGGATCCTAGTATTTTACATTACCATTAATTCTTCGATGCGAAAGAGTACCGTTTTTTTTAATGAAGCATCTCATCGATTTTTCCTACTTCACAAACAATTTATACTAGGTGCGGAGCTGCGAAGGAAGACCTAGTCAAAAGTTAGTCCAGTTACTGAACAAATTAAATCTAAACTCAACGGGAAATATTCAATAGATCCTTGCAAGCACGGCGGGTATTATCTTTGCTGACTGTAGTACGTAGGTTAAATATTACTAAAATCATTGTTTCTCTGCTCATCCGGTGAAATTTATAAAATTTGTTACGCATGTTCATAATGATCATAGGATTTATATCATCATAGAAGTAAGATTCGCCATAGACAATCGTCAGGTAGGCAAAGAGCTTACGAACAAATTTTGAAGTCTTGAATTTAGTATTTTGAATCCGTTGTGGAGGTTTATGAAATCTATATGATAAAAAGGAGTGTAAAGAACCAAATTATGTTAAGAATTTGAAGGTTTTCTATAAAATATTTAATTTAGAACTCCCCAATTAGCACACAAAATTACCACTTAAAATAAAGTGAACCGTACACTAGGTTGCCGTTTAAAAAATAATTCTTAACTCTCTTTGTCTCTTACTAATCCAAAAAAGTATAATTTCAAACTAGTTAAACAAAAGACATACCATTATCTCGTCCGAATCTGAAGCGATCTATTTAATCACTTATAACTTTAAAGAACACGCACTCACACCACTGTTTAAAGTCAACATTTCCAATAAGATATTTCCAAACAAGTTTGAACACTTCCAAGTCCTTTTCAAACAAACTATAAAAACTCCTATAACCGCGTATTCCGATCCACCCCTAGCCGCCGACTGTGGAACGCCTGAGCATTTTAAATAGAAAAAAAGAAAAAAGCTGCGCCTGAGACGGACGCCATCTTGAACTCGCTACCCATTCAAATATCAACCATATTGCATTTGTGTTAAAGTGTGTTTTTAAATGACGTGTGCGATCTTTGTGCTGGGTTCAAGTTCACTTTGCTAATTCAAAGCAAAGGCGCCTCTTCAATTAGGGGAGTGCTTTGTGCTTATTGAAAATGGTTTATTGACACGAATGTAGGCCGGATCGGAAATAAATGTCAGGCTAATTGGTCGGGAGCTGACGGGATTCAAACGCGTGTACTCTGTTTGAGATGAAATATTTTGCAATGACTGAATAAGGCCCTCTAGCTGTCCATATTACGGATATTACGTCACGCAAAATTACAACTGTCACGTTTTTTCTTATCTCTTTAACCTCAGTCTTACTACTGTGTACGTTTGATATAGACCCGCTCCGTCCCCCTGTTGCTGTAATGTAATATATCGATGGTCCCAAAGAGCTATGGCCTCGAAATGTTTTCCGCCGGTCTTTTTCTTTTCTTCTTTACTTATTGATTGGTCTTTTAACCTGATTTTGTCCATGTTTACGCGTTGGAAACCTGAAAAATATCCTTTGAGTGTGTTAAGTCAGGCGTGCAAAGTTTAATCGAAATTTGTGCAGTATTTTCCCAACGTTATGAGCATTACTAACATTCAGTTTCGTATTTTAGTAGGATAAAACTGTCAGTCTAGTTAGATAAAAACCTAGTTGGAATCAATTTACGCAAAATACCTAAAAATCGGGAGTTAGTATTTTTCATTTTTGGTATTATTATAGTCCGTTGTATTGTCTTTACAACTTTTAGTTATCAAGAAAATAGTGATTTATTTTTATGATTTATTTATATGTAAACTGATCAGCAAGGGCATACCCACTAAATAGCTATTTTTAAAGAAAAAGAGGTTAAGTGTTTTTTTTAGATAATTAATTGATTCAAGCGTTACTATGTGAAAGTCAAAGTAACTTTGATTTTAATTACATTAGGTATGTGTGGTGTAAGATACTACGTCGATAAGTTAGATACGATTAACGCTAGATTATTCATTACTAGCTTTCGCCCGCGGCTCCGCCCACGTCAATGACGATCCCTCGGGAATAGTACTTTTTCCCGGGATAAAAGGTAGCCTATGTCCTTCTTCGTACTCCAGAGAACTTGTATGCAAAATTTAATGATGATCGGTTCTGTAGTTACGGCGTGAAAGCGTAACAAACAAACAAATAAACAAACAAACTCACTTTCGCATTTATAATATTAGTAAGGAAAGGATAAGGATAAGGAAGTAAGGATATTGCAGGCACTGTCCAGCAATAGTTTGCATGAACTACCTAACGCGCAAACAACTGCAACACAGTTCTATACTATCGCAGTTGTTTACGATCCAGATTGTTATGTGTATATTATGTTATTTTGGTTTCTAATAAACTCTTAAACCTAACTGGTGACAGAAGATGTAATATTCTTGTAGATATAAAGGTCTCTGTTGTAGGTTACTCTCAAGGTTATGTTGTGGTTTAGTTATAGGCAGCTGGAGGGGGCGCGGAGATTCCGCTGTTTTGTGACCACATCCTGAAATCAAAGGATATCGGTACGAACAACCCTTCCACGATATTGCCGCTTACCCAACTACATGTCGAGGAAGCGGCAATATCCAAATATCGAATCTTTTGTTTTGCATGAATGAATATAAATTTATTTTTTGTTTCCTGCGTCACTCGCATTATCTTGGCCATGACGACGCGTATGCAAAATTTCATTATGATAATTTACGCTGTTATTTTTACACTTTAACAGCGCAGCATACACTACCTTCCACCCACGAGTCCGCTCGCGTAATTTATATCCCTTGAGAACGGTATGTTTTACCAGAACGAAAGATACACAAACAAAAGGGCCATTAATTTTTAACGTAAGACGATTTTTTCCCGTTTTTGATCAGCTCCCCCTTATGTAAGAAATAATCAGATTATAGGCCGACCCCCTCCCCCTATTTAATATTAATTACGTGATATAGTATAAATAATTTTAATGAATGTTCATTTGCAGATATATAATTATTTTATAATCTCTGCATGATCGCCACACCACTAGGCTACAATGGTCGTCAATAGAGGATATGATGGAGAACTTTGCCCAGCTGTGGGCAGCAGTTATAGCTAGGTAGGGGGCTGTTGCCCTACCCAGAGGTTCCTACCTATAGGCTCGGCATTTTTAAATATTTTTATTTTCTTTTATCTCCGATCTACAATGGTCCCATTGCTGAATGAAGGTCTTTTTGAACCCTTTCAGCCAGCGGTAATTCACCGTTAAATGTATAAACCAAAATTAAGATCCCACTCTCCTGGATTTTTAAATAACAGTGTCTTCCGTCTTTGCCTAGCTTTTGCCGCTTTGTCGCTGAGATTAACTTGTTTTCGTGTGTGGCTAAAATCAGTGTCAGATTTTTCAAGTTACCTAAAGGCATCTGATATACCTATATCGAGTCGATAAGCTGTCATCAATGATGACATCCGGGACCAGCGGCTTAACGTGTATTCCGAAGCATGGAGGAGCTCGAAATATTTTGATGCCACTTGCGGTCACCCGTGGAGACAGCGGCCAGAGTTGCTTAACATGCTTAAACCCTAATAATGTAGCTAGCCATCCGGCTCCTTTTGGAGTGGTGGTCATGAAAACATACGGTAAGAATAGCATCCAAAGAATTTTATCAAAACTACCTATCCAGGTATTATTCCGAGTTAAAGTTACAGCAACGAGAAATGACACAGTGGTATTAAAATGCGTGTTCGACATTATTCGTTTCCCATAGGGCTGCAGTATGTGCGTGGGCGCATCTCTCTCTAACACATTTACAACTTTATCATCAAGACATAGAGAATATAATGGAATGACTAGACCGATTGAATTTTGTTAACATAGGAATATCATTGGAACCAGTTATGCCAGAGCATGGTTTTATCCCGACAACGGTGAAATCAAAAAGAAAGCCCGAACTTTGAAACTACTCAATATAATTTGACAAATGACGTATCGTTAGAAATATGACGCCAGACTAAATTCAAGACGGCCTCTAAAGAGAGTTAAATACAAAATTAAAAAAATGTTTATTTTTCTCTGAAACCATCAAATCAGCCTCTCAAAATGAACAACTTTTCCTATGGAAATGAGACCAATGCTGGGAACTCGAAGTGACAATTTCATACAAGTGTACGGCTGGTCCGGTAATTTGTATGAAATTGTCGAATTGTTTCTTTGGTTCCCAGCATTGGTCCCATAAGAAAAGTTGTTCATTTTGCTGTCAATGTTCAATTGCCGGACAGGCTAATTTATGGTTTAAGGGACAAAGGTAAAAAGTAAAAATTCTTTATTTGTTCTCACCTCTCACAATCTTAACATTAAACATAACTAAGACATTCCAATAACTTTGATTGTGAGAGACTGGTGTCTGAACATAGCAAAAAAAAGGCGTGTCTTAATTAATTCTTACAAGTCGCATTTGGAATGAATTAAAGGATATTTTTATGTAAATTACTAAAATATGTACATACATTGTAAAGTATTACTGTTCTCTCGAGTAAGTTCAAAATGGGCTCGTAAAACATTTAGCTGTCTCGTTTTCGTCTTTACATTATTGTAATCCTAGCGACGCTTCGTCCATCCTCTTGGATTTCTCATAGAGGCAAACTTTTAGAATAATTTACTAAAAAAATATTTTAAAGCAGACTGAGTATTGGATATGAATTTAAGCTTGATATCTCAACGCGTTCCTGAGAAAAAGGACAGACAGACGGACAACAAAGTCTATAAGAGATCCGCTTTTCTTTTTGTGGTACGGAACCCTAAAAAACGGTAATGCAACTCGCATTTGCCCAGTTTTTTGCACAGTCTATATCTAGTTACATAAACTGGATAGCAGTTATACACAGGTAAGCAAACCAGAGTTGAAAATACTTGCCTAATGACATAAGCATGATTATGCCCTTTGCAGCCATTCAAAGTTATTGTTTAACAAATCTCATGGCATTGTCTGTAAATGATTGTTATATGAAATAATAGTGTATCTGCGTGACTCAATTCCTAGAATTTATTGTTGATAGAAATTATATATTGTTGAAATTAAATGTTTTATTATAGTGTTCATTCTTATATTGTTAGAAGTTGGATACTTTGTTGCGCCTACTGGATTGTCCTTCCGGGTTATAGTGACTGAATGTCACATCATCTGACCGATTTCCCGGTTGCACTTCGTCGTGACGGTCGGTCTACGAAACCATAGCATAAAAGGTGTAATGCAACCGATTTTGAAATAATCAGTCATAGTATCACGTCTTTTTCCCTTGCGGGGTAGACAGAGCCACGGTCTATAAGACTTTAAGGCCACATTTAGCATTTTGGTGGGCGTGTAGATGGGAAACGGAATCAAAGTAGTGATGGGTTGCTAGCCGCATCGCCTATTGACATGATTCCGCAGATTTTCGCCCAATCCCTCAATCGGCTTTTACGATCTGCGCGGGAAGAGAAGCAGCTGGCACATTCTACGTTTTTTCTTTTCTCCCAAACCAACATGGAAGTGTAAAGTGCGTTTGAAATAATAATAATAAATAAAATAAAAAATAAAAATGTTTATTTTCAGACAACTATTTAGTCCATTTCTTTTGTTAGTAAACTTATATGTAGGAAATGAAATAGAATTTTATACAAATTTGGATATCATGTACTTCTTTTTGAACGTCAAATTATTATTTTTAATATTTGCAAAATTGATAAGCTACTAACGTTTCGGAATGACCTCAGAAAGAAACTCAGTCCAGTATTGGTCCCTAAGTGCCTGAAGGGCTACGCTTTCACATATTTATAACAAATTGAATTATTTAACATTAATTACTGATGTACATTGATTAACAATTTATTGAATGTATTACTTCCATGGAGTTTTCTGTTAGATAGTCATTAATACAATAGTAGGCATTTTTAAGTAATTGATCTTATTCTGACACCAGGGTGTGCATGGTCGATTGACCGTGTCACCTACACGAAATGATGATGAGTATAGTTAAAATTAGAACGTAAACTAATCACTATGGGCTATGGAATAGAGACGTGATTGGTCTGTGAATGAAATCAAAAAAATACGATAAAAGGACAATGTCTTATACCCCACGAAACCAAACTTGGGAGATAAAGTTTATCAAGTATAAACTGTGATAGGAAGACATTGACCCGATAAGCTGGTTGTTTGAGGGGTGAGATGGGAACTCAGACAAATTAGACATCCGTTGAAGGTTATTTATAAGTTGTAGTTGTAGGGCACTAGTTTGCATTTTCTATGTTTGCCTGAAGTAAAGTTTAATTTATTGGGGTCATTCTTGAAATGGTAATTTGTTTTTACTAATTATTGAAGTAGGCATTTGTCTACCATCTCACCTGATGGTAAGTGACGATTAATTTACACCGTCCAGAAGGAAAATGTACCCGCAAAATGAAAATAGTTGACCATAATATTTTTTTATACATTACATTAGCACTATCTAATTAGGGCACGAATTCTTTTTTACTTAAGGTAAGTAGAAATTAACTGTAAAAAATATCAAGCACCTAATACGTTGCGTTTTTTTTTTATGTTATAGGCGGCAAACGAGCAATCGAGTCACCTGATGGTAACCGACCACCGCTGCCCAAAACCTACATAAAAGACATAAACGAGCCCTAGAGGGATTTGAAAATATTCTTCATTATATACAAGAATATTTTAAGCTTTCGTTCGCGTCTCCACCCGCGTCAATGTCGATCTCTCGGGATAGTACGTTTTCCCGGGATAAAAGGTAGCCTATGTCCTTTTCCGTACTCCAGAGAACTTGTATACAAGTTCTCTGGAGTACGGAGAAGGAAAATGCAAAATTTCATGATCAATTCAGTAGTTACGGCGTGAAAGCGTAACAAACAAACTCACTTTCGCATTTATAATATTAGTAAGGATAAGGAAGCAAGGATAATTAAAACCGTAATAGATTGCGGAAATGGCCAAAAGAGAATTTATAATTGTAGGTAAGATTCAACATCAGTTGTCAATCAAACACGTCTGGTTACTAGATACAGTCGTCTATTTTGGTTAGTTGAGGCAGGTCACGAGAACGCCTCACGCGCCGGAAGTTAAAGCTCGTCTAACGAGTTGAGCTTTTGACGCCGTTAGGCGATGTGAGGTTTAATTTCGCTGTTTTGTTTAAATTTTTACTTATTTTGGGCACACTTGATTTCTGTAACTCCGGACGTAAAGCAAACGTAACGTAACGCTTTTAGGTCTCATAGACCTAGGCTCTGACTACCCCGCAAGGGAAAAAGACGTGATAATGTGTTGGATTTTGTTCGTTATACAAAAATATTAATGTTTACAGCGTATATCGAGTTTCACCACGTCGACGAGATAATTAATGCCGAATATGAGAATATTCAAAATCACTATTCGATCTATTCGTATAGTGTTGTCTATTTTGACAGTTGAGGCAAGTCGTGAAGCGGATGTTAAGCTCGATGGCGAGACGAGCTTTTGACGTGCGACGTGAGCTTTTGGTATTCTACTGAATTATCTTGTTTTGTGCATTATCGTAGATTCTACCTCTGCATCTGTGGGAGATTCGTAACTAACTGCCTTACGAGTAGAATGTAATTATGTATATTTATCTCTGGCCGGTTTTATTAGCTATATAATGTATTGAGTTATTTTTTTAAAGATCTTTGGGTTTCATTGCTAAATAAAAAGATTTGTTGTTATTTTAAGCAAATAGGGTAAAATTGTGTTCAGTTTCTAAAATTTCATTTATTTATTTCAGCACTGGACTCCTAAAACTTAATGTATGGCCTTAACTGTTTATGCACTCACTATTTACTAAATTAAATGATATTGCACTCTTGAAATCTCCTAAATTCACTTTTTTTTATCAGCAAGCAATCGTAAAATATGTCTATCGATATTTTCATAAATTTTCCTTGTTAGGCAAACATTTACATCATTTCATACTACCAACTAACTACTCAAGGACGGTTAACGTAAGGCAGGCGGCCGGCCGTAAAAAGTATACCAACTCATATTACAACAGCATGAATGCTGTCTTAATACCAGTACCAGGGTCCAACGCGTCACAGCTAAGCATCATCATCGTCATTACAGCCACAAAAAGTCCACTACTGGACAAAGGCATCTCCCAAGGATTCTTCTTACCATGGGAGTATATTACCATACCACTACGCTTGGCAGGTGAGTTGGCGAGCGTAGTTGTTTTTTGCTTCTTGTGCTTCGACGCTGCTGCCCAACGGAAGCAATTTTAAGCTAGGGAAGGATAGGATTTTGTTGGATTTGGGAAGGGAATGAGGGTATTGGGATACTACTCACTCAGATGACTGGGGGACACGCAAATAGCAGCTCCGGAAGCCGGGCGCGCGTACCTGATGCCATACCCTGCAACCACCAGACAGAGAGTTGATGGCACCCCTGACCTGACAACTGAGGATGAAACCGGGAAAAATTTGAGATGAGTTGAATGACCCAATTACCCCTAGGTAATATCCTTAGACAACAGTAAAGAGAAGTGTGGTACCTAGCTAAGTAGAATAGGACCACTCCAAGTCTTATGTCGTAAGAGGCGACTTAGGAAATACAAGCTAAACAAAGCTTATAAACATCTGAGATACCTCTCCAACAAGTCTGGCCAGCGTGGAGAGTGTAGGCCAAGTCCTCTGGCTGCTCTGGCCAAGTATGGCTCTAGTAGTACAGAGAGGGTCGTGATCCTGTAGTGGAGAGTAAAAAGACCTGATATAGATATTAGAGAAGCATGTGCCACCCTAGATCTCATCGTTGCTTCCCATTAGGCAAGATAGAGGCACTTATCAATTGCACTTAAATTACTCATAAAAAGACCCTACAAAGTTACTGTTATTGATTAACTTAACTTTCACATTTTTAAAATATTTATTCATCAGAAGACCTCACTTATTCCGCCCCTTCACTATTATAATTACCTATCAACTCTACGGCCCAATTTCAAATTACATCCAATTTAAAATTAATTGATCAGTTTTTGGGACACCATTTATTATGTCAGCTGGCACACTTTCTATTTTGTCACCCAGTTTATTGTCATTTTTTATATCGTAATTTATTTATTTGATTGGATTGAATTACTTGTCTCAACCCTACACTAGGGAGATCTTGTATATATAGTCTCAACGCAAATAGCTCTTGTATTGTGAGAAGTTAGATAGCCCAGTGCCCACTGGGCTAGTGTGAGCATTTCGCTGAAAATGAGCTATGAGTGTGAAGTATACCAAGAACGGCATAAAAGAAGTTTTTTCAGAGAAAATCATGACTGCCCTGCTAAAAGCACTATACCGTATGTCACTCGGGACAATATTAGGATTCTAACAAAAGCATATAGGTATCTAAATCCGTAGAGGAATTTAAAATTAATGGTGAGGAATTAAAAACTCACTATATACACATCCTTTTTGGCAGTCATGTAAAATTAGGCGTCACCGTCAATCTCTCACTTTGCCAGTTGATATCTTTAGATGATGTTGTAGAATCATTAAGATGCCTTGTGGCAGCTTGAACATCTGCCACCAAGATTACCCACCAACATACAAAGAGCCACACATGAACAGAACACGTCACCTTACATCAGAACACATTAAACAGGATCGTTTAGCCAGACAGATATACAAATTGGCGAAACCAGAATAAGCTTCACTTTCCTTCAGGTATTCTAAATATAAACTGTAACACGAATGTATTATGCTAACAACCCTGATAAAAATATTCGACCTCAAAAGAAAGCTGAAGGTCACTTCAGTTCAGTATTACAGGCGTTACGACGACTCGCTACAAAAAGTTGCTTGTCCATGGCCTTGACTGGAGTCAACGATCGGGAACCCTTGCATCCGTCGACTGCAGTCTTCCGTCTCTGTCGCAGGCGCTGTTTTCTGTATTGGCGTCTCGCTCGCACGGCCACCACATCGCGCCGCATCGACCAATGAAAACGGCGCGAGCGCAGCGACGCGCATCGTCTGCTTGCATAGCTAGGGGTGTCAGCTTTTTCTGAAGCTCTCACGTATGTTTTTATTCGAATTATTTAATTGAGCGTCGATGCAATTGCTAATGACTTTGCTATTTGAAGTATCACTTCTAGTAATTCAACACAAAAAGTTTTTCGATAAATATTTATCTGTTTTTGCATTAATAAATAACTTACTGCACTTAAAATATATTTAATATAATTAGCGTTTTATTTGAATCATTGAGAATATAATACATATACCTTTTGAAAGTTGGTTTTAATATTTTACAAGTTCTAAATACTATTCCAAAAAGATCCAAAGGCGATTTCAACATCTGTATTTTGTTATTTTATTTTAATTTTAAAAGCTTTCTGTACATTAGTCTAACTATCCCTCTATTCCTATTTATGAAGTTAATTTGTTCGGTAACTATCATCCTATACCATATAGAATCCTTACCGAATATACCATTTACAAAATATCCCATTTACAATTTCGAAGTTAACAATGTCTTATCTAATTTCACTACGAAACTTTTGATAATATTCCGAATAAAGTTTTAAATAATAGAAGAAACAAGTTTTAGCAAAAAATATATTTTTGTAATTTGTTCAGCTTTTATTATAAATGAAGTGCTTTCCAAGACAAATCAAATGAGCCCAAACACGATTAGTGTACCTTGTTTAGATTCCGACTCTATCATAAGACCAGCACAACTATATCATAATATTGTAGTGTCATCAATTTACATCGGCATGCAAAATTTCAGCTCAATTGGTAACCGGAAGTAGATCAAATCTAAGTCGCAAGATTTGATTACATACAAACATAGAAATAAATAAAAGCTTTAATTCTTACTTTAATAAGAGTAAAAGCTTGTAAAATAAAGATAACGCTGAGAAAAAAATGTTTTTTCTCTTATTCTACGTACATTTCGTGGGTGTTAAATAGTTAACATTTAAATCTGACAGGGTTCATATTGCACCTATTTAAATAACAGTGCAGTGACAATATTGTAAGGTTGATGTATTGTACGATGTAAAATGCAAATAAATAAATTGAAATAACATCAAATAATTTTTTTTTACGATGCAAGCTATTTTGTAGCTTCCAATCTGAGTTCGAGTAGACAAACATTGTCTCTTTGGACATGTTTTGAGAGTGGTGGGTGTGACGTAATCTCAACCCTGTCCTGCCTATTATTGTATTGTAGCTAAACGTGTGTGGAATACGTAATGATTTATTTTATAAGCCGCCAGCGCAGGGCACAAAATAACCCAGGTATAGAAGTGAAACTGCGTTAGATTATCATTTCCTTAAATTGAATTGTATAATACGAGTACATTGTGTGAAATGAAAGATATTTTATGAAGATTACAAAAAAATAAGCTGTATTTAATTTTTTCAAAATATGCCCAAAAATTTTAACCAACAGGATTTGTAAGTACTTTTTGCAGTTTACACATCAGAATAGTAAAAGTCCAGTAGCTTTTGCGTGAAAAAACAATAAATACTCGTATCATAATAATAATAAAAAAAACAAATATAAACTTACATTTTATTAGTAAGTTATTAAAAAGCAAGGACATATAAAGTACAGGTATATAGACTTAGGCTTATAGACTTAGGCTCTGTCTACCCCGCAAGGGATAATATATCCTTCTATGCGTTTTTTATTTTGTGCGCGGGCTTAACTCATTTCATTACTATTCCCCTCTCGCTCCGACCTTTTGTTTTTCTTCCTCTACTTTTTACTTTCCCGACTCTTTGTATAGACTATTTGTTTTTCGACAAGTGCACAGGAATTCCTTGGAACAAATATTGTAGGTATGTCTGTTTTTGTCGCCGTCGAAACCTTTGTTCGGACATTTTCGATATACACTACTCTAAATTAATTTCTTCTTTACTAAACAACTGCATCAAATTTAGAATTAGAATGAAGTGGAACAGTATTTTTTCAATTTTTTAGGGTTCTATACCCAAAGGGTAAAAACGGGACCCTATTAATTTCGCTCCGCTGTCCGTCTGTCTGTCTGTCTGCCTATCCGTTTGTCACCAGGCTGTATCTCATGAACCGTGATAGTTCGACAGTTAAAATTTTTACAGATGATGTATTTATGTTGCCGCTATAACAGCAAATACTAAAAATAGAACAAAATAAATATTTAATGGGGCTCCCATACAACAACCATGATTTTATTGCTCGATATTGATAAGGGCAACAGGTAGACGCTTGAAATATTCACAGAACATTTAGTTATGTATTCACATTAAAAATAAATAATTAAATAAAAATAAAATAAATATTATAGGGGGCTCCTATACAACAGACATGATTTTTTTGCCGTTTTTATAGACTAGTGGTTCTGCGAGAACAGTAGACCTCGCGAGCCCTCACAACCAACGTCCACATTTGCCCTCCAGTGCTCTAAAATATATCTGTTACTGATATGCTTATTGACTAAAGGATGATTTCCTTCAGTTACTATTAGAGGAAACGGAAATTTAAACCTACATTCCCCTTAGCAGAAGACCCGACCAGACCCTTTTTTTGAAGAGGAAACACTAAGCTCGAGAGAATTGAAAAATATATATTTATAATATAGAATCTATTGATGTCGCGCCGCGTGCCCAAACAAACCCCGCAGAGTGCGATAGAGATAACTGCAGCTCGGCCGAAAAAAACCTATAAAAATTACACAAAATTAACGCTTCGTAGTCCTCTGATTTCTTCTCCAAAACTCAACCGATTTAATTTCTTTTTTCATTACAATTTAATATTATAAGCTATGGCTGTGTTTCTGCGTTTCATTTTCTTATATAATTGCCCAAATTTGTTTTCTTGATGTTTGAACACAACGAAAATTCGTACTAATTTTACATGTTTTTGAAGGTTCATATCTCTTTAAATAATTCAATTATGAAAAAAATTTAACATACGGATTTTTTTAGTAAAAAATCATTACTCTATTGGTACTATCCGGTGAGGAATCAGGGGACTAATCTTGTTCTTGTATGGAAACACGGCCCTTGAGCACCATGTTTAGTATGCTTTTGTACACATTAACTAAGTTGGAGTGATCCTCTTCAAGATCGGAAATATTGGAATAGCGAACTTGGAATGGGTGAATGGGGGGCAAAGTTTAAGTACCCGGTTTCATAGTTACCAATTGGTCAAAATTTTAATAGGACGCTAATTTTCAACTATTATGGCAGACAAACATGCGAACTTTACGTTAAGAAGTGGCCATAAGCCCCGGGTTCAAGTCACAGGATAGCATGTAAATCTTTTTAATTTATTTTTAATTTTTATTTTAGGATTCTAAGTTTTCAATTATAAAAGTAATACGCAGTATCATGCTTTAAGCCAAAAAATATATTTCATATTTGTTCCTTAGCGAAAGTTGTTCAATTTCACTCCCTCTCCCACTTCACGTAGTTCAACTTCTTTCATAAAATACAGAAAATCGATTTCAGACAACTTTTGGGCAAATTGCCGACTATAAACACGTTCAAATTTATCGTATAAAAAAGTTGTTCAGACAAAAAAGTTGCGTCTTATAAATGCGTCAATAACAAAAAAGACTAATGGCATTTTTGATTTTTTTTCCAAATAGCTGTGCTATGAGTTTTTTTAAGTTTCGGACCCCCATATATCCGCCATTTTTTAATATTTCGAAAATATTGCACTACAAAAAAATTCTATATAATTACCGAACCTGCTCACAAAATTTCATGAGAATCGGTTAAGAAATGCGACCTGTAGGCGAGAACAGACAGACAGACAGACAGACAGACAGACAGACGGACAAAAGAATTTTGGGCCAGTGGAAACTGAGACGCTTCGCTCGCTTCGCTCGCTCGGTCAATAACGGCACGGAACCCTTCGTGCGCGAGTCCGACTCGCACTTGGCCGGTTTTTCTGACTACATTAGAATGTATTACTTTTTAACCAACCTAAAAAAAGGATGATCAATTTAATTGTATTTTTTTTGAAGTTTGACATCATATCATAAATAAAGCGATTAAAAAAAATGTTTGAAAGGGTATGCTTTCAAGTTTTAATTTCATTACAATCGCTTCATTAGTTTGATTGGAGTCGGTTTTTTTTTATATGAAAGATTATCTGTTTAATAAAAGATGTTATTTTTTAAATTAATGCAATCTCTGTTCATAATTTTGCATTCATGCAAACGGACGCATAGATTAATTATCTTATATATTAAAACTTCCAATAATTTTCAGAAGCGACACATTCAAACAATACAATCATGGTTATGTTATAATTAGGTTCTTTACCGCGACTTTCTTCTCAAAATTGAGAGCTTAGGTTACTAAATAAATTTTACTATTGATTTGCACAGCTATAATTACCTACAATATACCTTTCTGTTGATGACAAAGTTATCAAAATACCTTGAGTAAGAAGAGTAAACAGGGGATTTTCCTTATCGTTTCTATATTTGTTTAAATACCAGTACCACAATAAATAATAATAAATAAATAGGTATATACGGACAAATCACACAGATTGAGCTAGCCCCAAAGTAAGTTCGAGACTTGTGTTATGGGATACTAACTCAACGATACTATATTTTTATAACAAATACATATATAGATAAACATCCAAACCCAGGCCAATCTGAAAAAGATCATTTTCCTTCTTGACCTGGCCGGGGATCGAACCCGGTCACTCCGTGTCGCAGGCTGGCGTGTTGACCGCTGCGCCACGGAGCTAGTCACAATCAAATCATCTTTCTTTATGATATGTATTAGCCTGTCGTGTTCCAATGCTGGGCAAAGGCCTCCCCTTTCTATTTCTACACTTTACGATTTGGGGCTACTTGCTGCCATTCAGTTACGAAGTATGGAAAAAAAGGCTATTTTTTATTTTAAAACGAATTGAATATAAACTTACTGCATTAAAATGTTAGCCAACACTGCGGTGGCAAAATCAGTCTTATTTTTATTTGTACTTATTCTGGATATTTAGCAATAATATTTTATATACAAAGAGGATATGAATTTTAAAAAAATACCGATTTTGATGAAATTTAAATGGGGCCATTTGGAAAGCATAACTTAAGAAATAAATATTTTTGAATCGGTTCATATAATATGACGAAGTTCTGCGGTAATAAACATTAAAAAAATACAACCGAATTGAGAATCTTTCTTTTTAAAGTCGGTTGAAGCATGCGCTATTACCATAGATTTAAAAATAAAAAATTCGGGCTATTACGCTTATGTATAAAATACTTCGTTTTAGGAGTGTATACATTTAAAGTAAAGCCGTGATTATTCCACAAACCAAGCATGAGTCGGATTGTGTGTGTCTGTCTGTGACACCTGGCTGAATCGATTAGAATGCAGTTTGTTTGTATTTGAAAGCCGGTTTTTCAGCGATGATTTTAACAAAATCAGCCCAGCCGTTTACAAGATAGAGGAATTATCGTAGCAGAGTTTGCATAAATTGTTTAAATTGTATGTATCTAGTGTATTGTTCCTTTGTTTAGCATTAGTCTTATCTTATTTTTCAATTTATATAAGTGAGACATATGACTGATAAGCTGATGTGGAATTGGACGAGTCATGCAAGTCAAATGCAACCAGAAAATGGGCAAAGTGATTTGGCCATCTTTCTGGTCGCATTTTGGTAGTTCAGTGCTTACTGGATGGCTGTCCCAGTAGAGCAAAGCAAGGACGAAGCTACTATTGTTTTATATATAAATTAGTCCATAAAATTGGTATTTTTTTTTACAGCGTGTAAATTGATTGGCAGCTACAATGTTGCCGAAATATCCCATTACCTCGGCCGGCTTTTACGATCTGCGCGGGAAGAGAAGTCGCTGGAGCATTCTTCGATTTTTCTTTTCTCACAGACCAGCATTGTTTATATACAGTGTGTAAATGTATCCTCGACGTTCCTTTAAAGGGGTGACTCAGACCATCAATATGAACAACTTTTCCTATGGGACCAATGCTTGGAACTCAAAAGAAATCCATACAAAAGAGTTTTGACGCCCGGCCAGTTTGTATGGTAAAATCGAATTTTTATTTAGATATTGGTTGTGTAGGTGCAAAATAGCGATGGGTTGCTAACCGCATCGCCTACTAGCATGATTCTACAGATTTCACCCATTCCTTCGGTACGTTTTTACGATCTGCGCGGGAAGAGTAGTTACTGGTACATTGTACGATCTTTCTTTTCCCGTAGAAGAGTAAAGGAAACCTAAAAAGGGCTACTAATATCCAAGTATAAGAAACATCCAGTTTGCTATGCGAATTCCTTTATAGCCGTGGTAATTGAACGCGCAAAAACGCGCATTGCGCGTATGAAGTGCAAAAAGGCGGCTATTGAGCAGGTCTGGATCTTTGTTTTTATTCTGCTGTCGATTGTCAACGCTCTGACCTGCCCACTGCAGCTTCAGTTGACCACCTAAGATCGGAAGAAAATAATGCATTTTCTTCTTTCTCGCATGTGGCGTGGTCAACACAATGTCACATGTTACAAGCCGTCTAAAAGCGAACGACTCAGTTTCTCGGATTTAAATCACTAGGTTTTTGGCTTAAAAAATATCTACGTGGGTATCTACTACATTTTTTTCGATTTTTGAGGCTTAGTGGTCATCATGCCAGGTTTAACACCGAAGATCCGGGTTCGATCCTCGGTCAGGTTAAGATGGAAAATTATCTTTTTCATATTGATCTGTTTTCTGGATGTTTATCTACATATTTACATAGTATTTGTTATAAAATATAGCATCGTTGAGTTTATATCCCTCTACGTATGTATCGAACTTTATTTAGGGCTAGGCGAATCTGTGTGATTTGTCCGTATATAAATGAATTTATTTATTTATTATTGATGTTTTTTTTACTATTGATTCACACATGTATTATTATGCGGTGATCGAATATTTTTTAGGTTTTATTTTCAGAGAAAAGTTATTTGCCAGCAAGAAATTATAATCTAATAAAAAGGAAAAGGTCATTGAAAACAAAAGTTTATGTGTAGTTATTAGAAAGTATAGTATTCATATATATGAAGGATATTCACTAGACTAAAAGATTTTTTTTTGCGACATAGGACGGCAAACAAGCAAGCGAGTCACCTTACCATCGTTACCACGAGTTACCATCGTAAGTGATCACCGCGGCCCATGGACAACTGCAACACCACGGTGTTGCAAGTGCGTTGGCCTTTCAAAAAAAAACATAGGCTCGTTTTTTGAAGGTTCCAATGTCACAAGAAATGTATTAAAGTAAAAAGAATAAAGTGCAATTATCTATTTCCTTAGCCAATGACACGAAACTAAGTTAAGTGTACGTATTTAAATATATACGGGACATATGTTTAAAGTTCATTAAAATTTGAACGGTTTCTAACCAAGTTCTAAAACTAGACTGACCACAATTTCTACAGCTAGTCAGACAATAACAGAAATACAAAATGACCCTGTTGAAGTTGAATTACTAGTTGAGAAGATGCGCAGCTAAATATATCCCGAAGAGCATTAAACCTTATAGTGATGATGCAAAAACTGTTTTAAAAATACTTGGGCGACTCAGACTGCTGGTCGCAGTGTTTCTAGACTGGAAGTTAAATAAGAAAATAGCCAAGAGCGAGTTGGGCTCACACCCTGATGGTTCCATACATCTTTTTTTTAGTTCTAACTACAAACTTATGGTTTTTGGATATTTCCCTTATGCTAACCTTACTTATTACTGAGGCTCAAATGTCCAGTTGGCGTGCGCATTATAAGTGATTACGCATGTAAAGCAACACTGGGTGTAGTCCCCATTGGAATGGGTGACCACAAGTGGAACAGGAAAAATTTCTTCCAAACGTACGGAGGACGCGCTTCGAAAGGCACCCTAAGCCGTTGATTCCGGCTCATATCGCAAGACGGCGGTCGTCAAGCTATGTCAGATGCCTTTAAGCAGCTTGGAAAATCTGACGCCAGTGTTGGCCACTTACACACAAGAAAAGCAAGCAAAGTAAGAAACCTTGCTTATTGCCAAGTTTCATGACTTTGGCTCACTTCTCACTTCCACCCCCCCCCCCATAACCTCCCCCAACTTCTTGACAGGCCGGTAACGCTCCTGTCACAACCTGGCAGTTGTCCATGGGTAGCGGTGATCACCTACCATCAGGTGACTTACTTGCTCGTTTGCCGTACAATATAGTACGGCAAACGAGCAAGTATAATCTAATATATATAAATCTCGTGTCACAATGTTTGTCCTCAATGGACTCCTAAACCACTTAACCGATTATAATAAAATTCGCACACCATGTGCAGTTCGATCCAACTTGAGAGATAGGATAGTTTTTAACTTATGGCGAAACGAAGTTCGCCGGGGCAGCTAGTATTATAATAAAATAAAAAGAAACCGGCTATATATTTTGATTACGTTGACTTATAAGTTTTATATTTCCACAGCTTTAAAGTACTGAAGATGTCAATATGCATTTCAACTTGATTGGGTTCTCCCCGCGTTGAAGTAAAATGATCTGGACAGACGGACAACTGAGTGATTATTTATGGGTTCCTTTTGACCTTTTAAGTTAGCAAAAAGATCATTTTCCATCTTGACCTGGCCGGGGATCGAACATTATTATCTTCGATACTCAGTGTTGGTAGAAAACTTCGAACAATGAAATATGTTTTCATTACAGTAAATGTGCTAAAAATATACTTAAATTGAAATAAATGAAATAAAATTTTATTCAGATTTGGATCTCTACATGTATCTCTTTTTTGGATTTTATTTTTTTTAATATTTGCAATATCGTCCAGGATTTCAAAATGACCACTGTTTAGAAGAATACGCCGATAGAAACTTAGTCCAATATTGGTCCCTCCCTACGTGCCTTGAAGGGCTACGCTTTCACATATTTATAACAAATTGAAATATTTTACATCAATTGCTGATGTATATTGATTAATAATTTATTAAGTGTATTACTTTCACGTAGTTTTATCATTAATACAATAGTTGGCATTATTAAGTAATTGATTTTTAACAGCTAAGCCAATATTTCTGCAGGAATTTTATTATAGAAGCGTATACCCAAGTCCAAAAATAAATCCATTGTTTTATTTGCTGATGACCTCTTTTTAGAGTTCCGTACCCAAATGAGAAAAACGGGACCCTATTAATATGGCTCCGCTGTTTGTTTGTCCGTCTGTCACCAGGCAGTGAAAAGTGATAGATAGACAGTTGAAAAATTCACAGATGATGTATTTCTGTTGCCGCTATAACAACAAATACCTACTAAAAACAGAATAAAATATTCACTATAAAAATAAATAATTAAATAAAAATAAACCAAATAAATATACAACAGACATAATTTTTTTGCCGTTTCGTGCCTTCGTGCGTGAGCCCGACTCGCTCTTGGCCGTTTTTTTATCTTAGTATTTAGACTCTCAGATCAAGACTAGCAAGCAGGTGAGATGGGAGACAAATGCCTACTTAAATACTTAGTAAAAAAAAAGGTAATTAAAAAATGCCACAACTTTCGTTCCCTAGCTAATGACTATGCTATGGCAAACTGACTGGAATCCACAATAAGGTCGTTCCAGTCGCCGCCCCTCGACAATGGTGGGAGAAGACGAGCTGATCTCGCCAATTATGATAATGGAAGAAAGTATTCTTTAGGAATGTGCTAGTTTGTGTGGGAGCCTGTCTAGTTTGGAAGGCTTTAATATATCATTTAGTTAGCGGGTGGTCAGTCCGTAGTCCGTCAGTCCGTATGGCTGTGGTTAACTAGTCGTTTCGTGAGCTGAAGACCTTGCCAGTCATATCACAGCTATTCCGCCATTTTGAAAATAAATCAAAATAGGAATCGACAAAAAACACTATGTAATTTTTTTTTTACTAAATGTTGGTTGGATTAGGCATTTGTCTCCCATCTCACCTGATGGTAAGTGACGATGAAGACGAGGATGTTACATGCCTATCCAAGAGATACCCATTTATTCTACTTTTGAATGTCCCGGGACTGTACTGTAATTATCGAGCCTCGTCACAAATCACGAGAAATGGTTGAGAAATGCGCCCTGTAGAAGAGAACGACCGGACCGCGGGGCCCCTTGAGCTTGAGCAAAAATTATTTCCATATGTCCATCTGGACATATGAAAGAATTTTAGCCCAAGCTGAGGCAGAGACGTTCGCTTGCGCTTCGCGCTCGATCGGTCAAATAATAATCTTTCATATAAATAAAAAAAATCCATTTCAATGAAACTACTAAACCTTTCAAAGAGTTGGGGAAAGGAAATTGGGAGGGGGAGGGGGGAGGATGGGCCTCCGGCTCTCTCACTCACCCAACGAAGCATAGAAGCGGTAAAGCTTCTACTCAGATGTCGATTTTCTAAGAAAGTGTGGTACTTCCCCGGTCGAGCCGGCCCATTTATGCTACTAGTAATTAATTTTGCCGGTAGCGTGGCTCTATCACGACTGAAACTTGTACGTTTAGTCATTCTGCCATCAGGAGGGTCTGGCTTGATTCCCACAACTTGGGCTTTTTTGTATCTGGTAAGTTTCACCTCGAATATATTATATGGTGTGTAGACCTTTCAACAGCAGCCTTAAAATTATTAAATTAACACACCTATGTTAATTAAACGAATAACCAAACGTTTTAGGGCCATTTATGTAAACTTTGATACCCAAAATTTGTTTGGTTGAACTTAAAATTTAGGAGCTTCAATGCGTTACTTTTTTTACTTGACTTCAACTGTGTTAGTGATATTTGTCCCTTATTGGATGTTCTTCTGAGAAAGTATTCTGTTTCTAATAGAGAAATAGCTTTCAATGATATTGAATTAGCTTTAAAACGTTTTTTAAAAGCTGTTTCGTCGGGATTGCCGACTATAGTTTCGGACTCGTCGGGAGCCCATTTTCAAGGCGAGTGCGAGACGCGCGGCGGAGAATGCCGACGAAATAGCACGCGAGTGACCCGTTTTAAGTACATAATACCTCTATGGTCCAGTGGTTAAGGCGTTTGCCTGTAGACCCGAGGGTCGTGGGTTCGATTCCCACGGGAAGCATAGTTTGTTTAGTTGCTTTCAGTTTGGTTAGGACATTGCAGGCTTGAATCACCTGATTGTCTGATAATAAAGATGATTCCGTGCTTCGGAAGGCACATTAAGCCGGTGGTCCCTGCTGCCATCTGGTAGTCGTTAAAGGAACCACGTCAGATGCCGAGAGGCGGTTCCGAAGAACTCTGACACCAGGGTGTGCATGGTAGATTGACCGTGACACCTACTCGAAATGATGATGATGATGAGTACATAATGTCTGTAGTAAGTGATTGCTGTAGCTCTAACTACCATGGCAATATTCCATATTGTCATGAGCATCAAATGAAATAAGTAACTCAAGGGCTGCGTGTGTAGCCTTCAAATGACTTGATTTAAACAATAAATAGCAGTAGTCCAGTTAACCGGGGTTAACCAAACTAGGACAACTTTAAGAGTAGCAATAATTCAATGCAGGTTTTTCATCTGAAACTTTCTTCCAAGTTTTTTTTTACTTGCTCTCTTACTATCTTTTTTTTATGACAAAGGACGCCAAACGAGCACGCGGTTCACTTAATGGTAAGTGACTACCGCTGCCCATGGACAACTGCTACACCAGGGTTGCCGGCCCTTTAAATCTGTCTGTGTGGGTCATATCTCGGAAGCTATATTAGAACATCTTACTGGCGTTTGATAAAGCTGAAATTTTGCATACGAGTACTTATGCAAACCGGATGGCACTAATCATTACATTCAAGACCATGTTAGGTCAATCAAGGTCAAGGTGTAGTTTCGCGATTAAAAAGTGGGGGCATAATTTGTTCTTATTAAGTAACCGTGTGTCTTCCGGCAGAGTAGAATAGGACCACTCCTAGTCTTTCCGTGGATGTCGTAAGAGGTGACTAAGGAAATACAAGCCAAACAAAGCTCATAAACATCAACCCGTCTGATCAGCGAGGAGAGTGTAGGCGAAATCCTTTGTCTGCTCTGGCCAAGTATGGCTCCAGTACCTAGTACAGAGAGGATCATGTTCCGGCAGTGGAGACTAAAAATACCTGATGATATATAGATAGTAACTAGTTGTAGCTGATTAGCGCATACTCTTCTTAATTAAAAGGATCATTAAATATAATATAAAATACCCGAGGCCTTATTGTAAGCACGACACTTTGCCTTCAAACCTGAATAAACTATAAGCCTTATTATTATAAATTAAAGTAAGTACAATACGCCAGACGTACCTGTTTGTTTGTTTCAAGCATCTCATTAACATGCACTGGCTGATTAAAATGTAATTTAATGCTGAAATTACGTGGGCTTGACCGTCCTCGTTACCCAGGATTATTAGTTTTAACCAGGTTTTAACAAGCCGTTTTAAAGTTAAGGCTGTGTTACATGGGTAGAGCTAGTTGAGCTCTAGACTACTACGCTACCAATTTGGGTTACTTTACCAGCTATCAGAAGAATCTCTATATATATTATTTAATATTTATTTCGAGCCATCATGTGTCCCACATAATATATAATATATAAAGTACTAGCAACCCGCCCCGGCTTCGCATGGGTGCGATAAATTATACATATCAACCTTGAATCGCTCTATTTATTAAAAATCGCATCAAAATCTGTTGTATAGTTTTAAAGATCCAAGCATACATAGGGACGGACAGCGGGAAGAGACTTTGTTTTATTCTATGTAGTGAAGTAGAGATAAGAGCAAATATGGAACGAAAAGGAGTTGACATACAAAGCCGGAAGCCGATTCCGAGTGGAAAAAAAAGGCGAGGAAAGTGATGAGTAACGAAGCCATGGACATATATTAAATGCATGTTCTTATTTTTTTCCCCTTGAAGTGTATACATGGAAAAATCTTTCGTAGAGTGCGCGTTAGGTTAGAAAAGATTCACTGGCCGAATCGCGTTTGGGATAGTAGCTTCACGTTGCTAGTTTTTCTCTAGCTATTTCTAATAGTCATTAAGCTGCTAATGATGTTAACACTGGAAGTAGAATTAGCACTTTATCGTCTTACTCGACTGTTTACTATACCCGTGTAAAGGGGACTTTAGTTTTAGCCAGGTATAAACGGCCATTTTAAAACAGTTACTCGAATAATAGAGGACATTTATAGTGGGCACGTTAAGGGCTAAGATAAAGCCCTGTAAGACATTGTATCGCTAATTGTAACGATCGATTATGGGTGTAATAATGCTGTTTTATTGATAGACTGGCTTAAGGAAAGGCGAAAGGAAAAATACGTAACATGTACCGACAAACACATATTTTTGTTATGTAGAGAATCATCATCATCATCATCAGCAGGTCCTTTTTAGTCTCCACTACAGGAGCACGACCCTCTCTGTACTACTAGGGCCATACTTGGGCAGAGCAGCCAGAGGGCTTGGCCTACACTCTCCACGCTGGCCAGACGGGTTGGAGAGGTGTCTTAGATGTTTATAAGCTTTGTTTAGCTTGTATTTCCTAAGTCGCCTTCTTCGACATCCACGGGAAGACTTGGAGTGGTCCTATTCTACTCTGCCGGATACCACACGGCTAATGTAGAGAATACCTATACCAAAAATAAATTTTACTACTGGAGTACAGACTTAGATTGTTTTTAATTGGATCTGATTTAGGAGTAAAATAACATTTTGTAAAAATAAAAGTTGCTCGTTTTGCTCATCCAAGCCCCTTAGGGCCATACATTTACGTGAGGCGTATTTTTTTTCGATACCTTCAAGTCACTCCATGATGAGAGCTTGTAAGATTTATCTCGATCCCCTCCTTCCACAGATGGTACAGTTGCGCGAGTCCCTGTGGATCTTAGGTGGTAGGTAAAATCAGTGGTTTGTTCTGCGAGCAAACGTATCGCTGAGCTACAACCTTTTGGTATCGTTGCGGCACACATGCTAACAAGATTAGGCTATTTTTGTGTTTTTCTTAATGTTTATAACTGTGATGTCTGTATATATCATGTTTGTATGTGTGTCTTTTTGATGCTAATTTTGATATCTATCTATCTATCCCTCTGTGTTAAATTTTGTTGGAAAGGCTTTCTTTTTATAAATTGTTAGGTGAATTTCAAATTAGAAATTAAATAAATTCAGATGAAAGTATACTACAAGGACTCATGTGTAGCTAGGGATTGACGTGGCCACAAAGACTTTTAGGTAGAAAAGCTTTAAGAAGAAATTACGTGACATCTGCCAAGGCCGATTCGACTCGACCCCCGTAACAGTTTTTGTATAATTATCAAAACCTCAATATCAGACATATTTCGAACTGAATGCTTCTTTAAAATGTAGAATATGACGGAAACGGCATTGCTATTTTTGTTCTGCAGCAGTTTCGACTTCTTGCTTCATTTAACATATTCCTTCAACTATCTATGTATTCCCAACCGTTGACACAATGACTAACACTTGTAGGCTTGTAAAACACCAGTGGAGGTAAAAACCGGCTGAGGTCACGCCTGTTATTTATTAGATAAGGTTTTTAGAGCCCTTTATGCCCACGTGAGCAAATAGCCCTCGGTGAGGACTCGCCTTTTGACAGAACATTCCTGAGAAGACAAACAAGAACCGGTTTCTGTGAAGATAGTAAAGTGAAGAAGTGTGACCTAGCTACGTGACATTAAGAAGTTATGTTAATTCACTATATTGTTTATCCGACTGCCAAAAAGCGTGTGTTTCGCTTCTATTTTGTTTATTTGTAAATTTCTTTACTACCTCGTATCTTCCAATTGGCTGGATAGATTTCGTCAGTTATGGTATTGTTAGTTTCGTCTTAAAACCCAAGTGTCCTTAGATAGGGTTAAAAAGGGTCGGGGTCTTTTTTATTTTTGAAATAGTACTTGTTTATTGAATGTCACTACTTAGATAAAAAATCGAATCAGCACTAAGTACACTAAGCTTATCTTTTCTCCATTGACCTTTTTGGATCTAGATAATTTTGATGGTTTTATATTAAGGCGATACCACTGTAAATAAGGTCGTTCTGAACCCTATTTATCTCGCAAAATACTTAAATTAGGAGTTTCAAATCTAAGTAATATGATTTTTGACTATTTCATCTCCAAAAATTGAAGATGAAAACACGTTTTGATAAAATATTCTCGATAGAAATATTTTTTGAAAAATGGTCTTCGTTACAGAGTTTTTGTTATTGTAGCTCAAATGCGACGAATGAAATAATGATTTTTAGACTAAAAGATAAGTAATTCATCAAAATGTAAATATGAAAATACAATTAACCGGTCTGATTTTATATAAAATAGAAATAACGAATTTGGTGCTTACGTTTTTTTCTTTGAGCGACTCGAGACTATCTCCTATCTCATCATTCACGGGCTAAACCGCCAAGCGCTATCCCTTGCGCGCACTTGATCAGTCCTTTGCCGAGCGAAGGTACCAAACATTTGAGTCCTCGTCTTAAAAAAATGTAAATGCAAAGACGAATAGTAAAGTATGTATGACGAAATTAAATGTTTGAGATTTCATCATAAAAGGATACACCAATTTTGATGTTTACTACGAGGGTCCATAATTTTTCGAGTTCAGTATTTTGTTTTCGTAAAAACGTTCAACTATATTTATAACCTTGTCAACATAAAACGGGTAACTGAACCCGTATCATGGCAACAGTTTTGTGATAAAAATAGACCTCTGTCTGTATATTGACTCAGGGCTGCGGCAGCCGGTTTGGTCTCATCCCTTATTGAAGTACAGTCGACGGCTCGCCGAGTGACCTTTCGTTTTTTATTTTATTTCTCCGTCTGTGTTCGACTTATCAAAAGTTCAGCGTGTATCGTTTCCATGCGGAGATATTGAGATGTTTTAAGATATTGAGCGTTTTAAAGAAAAGGTTTAATCTTTATTAGTAATGGTGGTGCTAAAACGCTAAAATGTCATCTCCTGATGCACTGTTATTTAGTTAACAAGATGATGATAACCCTGATTTTAAAAGGTTTTAATTAATACTAAGTAATTTAATATAGCATTTCCTGATTAGATGGAATTCTAGAGTAACTTACATGTATATTTAACACTATCATATATATCACGTAGCTCTACGTATTATCTATAATCAAATAATAATAGTAATGATTATTAAAAATCCATACTAATAAGTTCTCTCCACGCTTCAACTTAAATCAATTGCGTGCGATACAATTTGATATGGAGATGGTTTGAGGCCTGCAAAAGGATAAAGGGTTTTATCCCGAAAAAAATCTACTGTTTCCGAGGGATCTGTATTAACGAGTCGCGGATAAAAACTAGTTTCATCATCATCATCAGGTCCTTTTTAGTCTCCACTACAGGAGTACGACCCTCTCTGTACTACTAGGGCCATACTTGGCCAGAGCAGCCAGAGGACTTGGCCTACACTCTCCACGCTGGCCAGACGGGTTCGAAGAGGTCTTTTAGATGTTTATAAGCTTTGTTTAGCTTGTATTTCCTAAGTCGCCTTCTACGACATCCACGGGAAGACTTGGAGTGGTCCTATTCTACTCTGCCGGATACCACACGGCCCACTACAAAAACTAGTTTATTAACAGTAATATATTTGAGGAAAAGAAAAGAAAAATATATTTAACATAAATAAAATGTATACATAAAAATACAGTGCAAATGATAACTGAATATAATTTTAAAAACAAAGAGAATAGATAATCTAATTACTAAACTAAACTCTAAAAAACTGAATACAAGAAAGAATCGAATTAAAACTAAACTGTCTCTATAAAATTAACAATAACGTCCATACCTACTGTGTAGTTTCCGTAATAATAAGAAAAAAAAATTACCAGCATTAACATTAATTTGCTAATTCAATCAACCGACTGTGACAGAGAAATGCCAGACGTATAAAAAATTAAATGTCGGGTTATAGGGCAGAAACATAGGTTTGTAGGGAGGGACCCTACCTGGAGAGGTCAATAGTGACCAACAGACAGGTTTTTTGTTATTCTACGAATAGTGAAGGGTAGCCATGTCAGCTGTTTTTTTTTATCGATAAAATCTTATGTTCTTGATGATGTGATAGGGTATCATAGGTGCCTCTAATAGGTTTTTAGGCTTAGGTAGGATCGATAGGTTTTTGTTATTAAATTGAAGTGTAAAATTTGAAGTTTTCTGATATCAATTAAATATACTTTTATTAGTACTTAAAAGATCAATGAATCAAGAAATGGATTCTTTCAATGAAATGCAAAATCCCATCTGTTGATCACTGTCAACAGATGGGTTTTTTTATTGTTAATATAAAGGGTAGCGATGTCAGCTGTTGAGTTTGTTATCGATATAATCTACATATATTTAAATCGATAATATATAGTTTGTGGTGTTGATAGTTTGCTAGTATGGTCATCAGGTAGCAGGATAGTGGATGAGATCTGCAGTTTAGTTCTTTTATTTATTCAGTGTCTACAGTATAAAGTCGCTGTTTTGATTGTCGTTTTAGTATTATACTATGTCCGTTGTTTATTTGGTCTATTCTACTTTGAACACCTAGGTAATATATAAAACAAATACACTTTTAGTTTACTTCGATCACCTCGGAATCATATTACCCAGGTGATCGACGGTGACTCTGTTTTCCCAAGCCTGCGTAATTTGTTCACCTACATAAAATTCTAAAGATTTTTATAAAAAATTGGATACAAAAGAAAAAAAATATTTGAAAATCTTTCAGTTTTAAAATAAAGCTGTTGTCGGAAGAAATTGTGTATAATTTAGACGTCAGTATATTTTCAATATCTTTCTCTCCCTCGGTCGTCGATGTCATTATACTTATATGGCATGTACCTAAGTCTTCGTGGGCTATTCTGCTAATTTGTGTTGGTAGCCGGTTGGCGTCTAAGGTAAACAATTTTTATTTCATCATTTGATTCTTATTTTTCACCATACGACCAGTTCGTTTTTATCGATATTAGCCCTGCCTTACGCCACCGTGTTCATGTATCGTCAATTGGTTTGACATTTATCAACTAAGGAATCCCATCCATTCAAATTTTACCATATTTTTTTCTTTTTATATAATTAATTATTGGCGACGAGCCATGTTGTTTTTATATTGTTATGTGTCATTATTGTATGCCCTTAAGGGCAGTGTGCTTTGATACTATCGAATTTGTAACATCTTTATATATGCATTACGAACAATAAAGAATGTTTGACTTTGATCGATATCTGTATGCAGCACATCCCTACACGAACCACCCTATCCAGCTACTGCGGCCGAATTTATATCCTAGTTTTTACTGTGAGCTTTGTCGACTGGTTTCAACTTGTCTTATTTTACTTTTCATTCCAACCGTCCATTTGCACCTCTTATAAATAAGTTAAGACTTCGAGTATTTTTAAATTCTCCGACCGTTTTTGCGCAATTCTCTCTAATATTCAATAAATAGGTAATGTTGTATTATATCCGAGATACAAATATTATAATTATCGTTCATAGGAATAACCAAATTCAATCAAACTACTGAACCGATTCTGATGAAATTTCAGTGGGATCAATTGAAAAGATTACCCTTTGAAATAAATAAAAGAAGATTTTTTAAATCGGTTCATTATATGCTGAAGATATGAGGTAACGAATATAAAAAAAAACACAACTGCCTTTCCGCGTTTATAAGTCGGTGAAAAAGGCCTGTTTTTTCACAGAAAGTTTTATACATTACCACTATGCACTTTCGAAATGGTGAAATGTATAAAATTTTATACTATCTTTTAAACGATGACTTTGAGAAAAACTGGTTTTAGGAACATCAATGTAATTTTGACATTGCAGTGTACGGGATTTTTTAGATCCAGTTCCATGTATTCCTTTAATCTTTAATTTTTGTATAAAAATCGTGAACCTACCAAGTTTTCACTGTGTAGTCCTAATAGTTTAGAAATAAAGTGCCTGTGACATACAGACGGACATGACGAATCTATAAGGTTCCGTTTTTTGCCATTCGGCGACGGAACCCAAACATGCTCTGTGATACTTGTAATGTCATGACTTCAAAGTCTAAAGCGTTGTATTTGAAATGAGGGGTTTCAAAGTGATATTAAAAAAAAAAGATAATTATTATTCTTCGGACTAGATGGCGTTGATCAAGTCAAGCGTCTAATAAAGCCCTAGTAAAATAAATAAGTCAAGAAAAAAAAATTATCAACCAAGACTTTGACACTTGCGTTTTTATCAACGCCATCTATCTAAAACTTTTATTTATTTTATTTCATTTTGAAAAGTCCTCATTGAAAACATTAGACATTAACATTATTATACGAGACTAGCTCCGTGGCGCAGCGGTCAACACGCCTGCCTGCGACACGGAGTGACCGGGTTCGATCCTCGGCCAGGTCAAGATGGAAAATGATCTTTTTCAGATTGGCCTGGGTCTTGGATGTTTATCTATATATTTATCTATGTATTTGTTATAAAATATAGTATCGTTGAGTTAGTATCCCATAACACAAGTCTCGAACTTACTTTGGGGCTAGCTATATTTATTTATATTTATTATTAATATTTCTTTAATTTGCAGTAAAAACGAACCATAGACAAAGGCCAATTTACAAACTACCTACCACTATCAACGACATAATACACACTTCTCGACTAGTCAGATACACCGATGTGTATTGAAGCATGAACGCGTTAAAATGAATGCCCACCTCGCATGTCCTGGCCTAGATATAAAAAAGCGTAAACATGAGTTTTAACGGAATATTATGCACGTGGCGGATGCAGATGCGCCTCGTTGACGGGGGACGATGTGCTGCTAGCCCTTTGTCTAATTAGTTGGAGCGTGAAGATAAAGAATACCTTATTCCTTCGATCAAATATAATGGTAGATACACAGTCTCATACAAAATGGAGCCTTAATAATGTCCCCAAGTCAAAACATCATGCATAGTTACAAACAACGACAAAAACGGTACATACTGAAAGTATAACTCCATCTTTTTTTTTCACTTTTGATGCGTAGTTTTTGCACAATAGTAAAATATAAGTCAATGTTTTTGCATCTTTTCACTCATCATCATTTCGTATAGGTGACACGGTCAATCGACCATGCACGCCCTGGTGTCAAAGTCCTTCGGAACCGCCTTTCGGCCTCTGACGTGGTTCGTTTAACGACTACCAGATGGCAGCTGGGACCAACGGCTTAACGTGCCTTCCGAAGCACAGAATCATCTATATTATCAGACAATCAGGTGATTCAAGCCTGCAATGTCCTAACAGGAAGCAACAAAACAAAGTATGCTTCCCGTGGGAATCGAACCCACGAACCCCGGGTCTACAGGCAAACGCCTTAACCACTGGACCACGGCGGAAGTTCCACTGGACTACGGAGGGAGTTCACTGAGAGATCTTTTCACTGTATTTTCGTCATCGCGAGACGTGTGAGTGCTAGCGCGGTTTATTGAAACTGTTGACAAAACAGCTCCGAATTAGTGCGCTGTTTTGCCGGTGCCACTTTTCGAGCGCGAATCATGTATCTACCATTATATTTGATCGAAGCCTTATACCATATATTCTTCATAATTTTACATACATACATACATAGTATCACGTCTTTTTCCCTTACGGGGTAGACAGAGCCTAGGTCTATAAGACCACCTTCTTCATAATTTTTTAAGGTGAAAACTTCTTTAGCGGTGTTGTGCACTTTTTAGGATGGTTAAAAAATGTTAATCTCGTGTCAGGACACGGGACTTGTTCAAACATTCGTAAGACGGACACATGACCTGAGACCGCCGGCGCGGCGTAGAAGAGGAAGTAATATCCCCCTCTCTTTCTACCGGGCGGACTTTTCACTACCGCCGGCACTCCTGGAGTGCAACCCGTGGTTTTTTTTTTATATTTCATAATGACGGTTATTATTTAGGGAATAAGGGTTTCAAGAAATGTTTACTACGAGACATCAGCACTGAATCAGGGCTCATACACATAATCACGATATGACGTCGCATCGTACTACGATGCGACATTGTTTCACGATACGACGTCGTATCGTGTTAAAAATTCACAAGTATCCGACCCCGTCGCACTCGACACCGGAACAGAGTGCGTAGAGTAGGATTAGCTCCGATTACTGGTGACCGCCCGGCGGTCCCGGGTGACTTGCACCCAGGATAGGCCCTTCTGGCAACGTAGCTTTCGGCCCATAACGCAAAAGATGAGAGTTGCTGCTCTCGAAAGGCTTTTGCCATTGATTCTCAGATTGGCCCTTAAGGCTTGCATGCACGCATACGCGGCCCATCAGGCAATATGAGAGTTTGCTGTCTTTCCAAGCCTTGCGCACACAGGCAACGCCCAAAGCCGAGGTCTGTCCCTCCTGGGGGCCCTTTGGTGATGTTGCCTATAAAGGCCGAGGGCAATCTGCCCTCGCCTCAAACGCCCGGTGAAGTAGCGAAAGCTCACTTGAAGCTAGCTACATAGTCATTTCAAAAAAAAAAAAAACAAAAGTATCGTATATCGTAAATAAAACCGGTTAAGTGCGATTTGCACATTATAAGAGACAAATGCTAGGAACTCAAAAAAATTCGACATTTTCATACCGGCAATGTTTATGAAAATGTCGAACTTTTTTAGTTCCCAGCATTGGTCCCATAGGAAAAATTGTTCATTTTGACGGTTTGATTTGATGGTTCGAGGAACCAGGTGACTACCCCATCCTGTATTTATGGTGATTCATTCATTCATTCTAGGCTACGAATCAAAAATTTACTTATGCTTAAAGTAAAAGATTTAGAAAAGATATACCAACAATTTCAAACACGAATGACTGTCTGTTAACCCAAAGAAATGAGTAATTTAACATCAATTCAGATAATAGGTCTATTAATTTCAAGAAATTGTTTCTTTGTCTTAGTAATTTCTTACTTATTTTATGGCCACGGCATGTACATACATACATGCCGTGGCCATAAATTCATAACCTATACGCTTTAACTCGAACTGTTGTTTAATACTTTATTACCTGCAGTCCTAATTACAAGTTTTATTTTAACTGCCGTGTTTGTCTGTGCGTTTAATTATACAGGGTGGTTTTAATTACCTGCCAGTGTTTTGGTGTTGGAATCGGAATCTCTAATAGAATATAGACCTGGAAAAAAAGGTAAAAATTATGAAAAAAAATTGAGCCTCCCATACAAATACACCGATCAGCTGGTCAAATTTGTTTGAAAAAGATATAATTCCAACACTAAAACACTGCCAGGTAATTAAAAATCATCCTGTATACAACGTGTTACAAAAATGGGGGGTAGCAATACTTGGAACATGATCATCTTATGATATTGAACAAATTTCTTCAGGGAAAATAGGTAGAAAAAAAAAAAGACCTCACATACAAAATGAACAATCAGCTGATCTTTCTATGCATATTTTTTTCGTATTGGTTGGTTGATCCCCTGGGGGGATTTGTTCAATATCAAGAGGCACTTGAATGCATGCAACATAGATCCTGAATGTTGGGAGCAGTATGCTGCGAAAAGATCATCCTGGAGGTCTACAATCCAGAACAACATTGCAGTATTCGAGGAACATCGCTTGCAAGAACTCGACGCTAAGCGCCAACTGCGGAAGGAGAGACCTAAACCCGCCTACATCTACAGTTACAACTCTGCCGGCCTACTTTATTGCCAGCCATGCAATAGAGTATTTAAATCAAAATTTGGTTTAGCAAGTCATATTAGGGCTCATGCTAGACATCAAACTTAATTTATTGTCCAGGGTCACCGTCATCGAAATCGATCAGGAGGACTACATAAACTTGTATAATGTCAGCGACAAGAAGGTGGCTCTACAATATCAGAGGCAGTATGCTCTACATTATGTGAGTAAAATGTTGGAAGCTAAATATTTTTACATAATAATGACTATCTCTTATTAAGGATGATGCATACTGTAAAGTGCTTGCTAAGACAAATCAAATGAAAAGAAACTGGCTTAGTGCGAGTCGGACTCGCGCACGAAGGGTTCCGTTTATCCATTTTCTATAAAAAACGGCTAAATTAGCATGTCGGCTGTATGGGAGCCCCCTTGAAATATCAATTTTATTTTAATTTTGTTATTTATTTTTAAAGTGATTATATAACTAAATATTCTGTAAATGTTTCAAGCGTCTTACTGTTGTCGAGCAAAAAAAATCACGTTTGTTGTATGAGAGCCCCCTTAAATGTTTATTTCATTCAGATTTTTAGTATTTGTGGTTATAGTAACAGAAATACATCATCTGTGAAAAGGCCAGATTTTTTCACAACTAGCCAAAAATAAAATTGTTCTTAAAATTCATGTATGTATTTAAGAATGTAGGTATAGAGGTGAATTTTTATCCACCGTAATTTCTCATCGGATTTGGAAGTATGGGGTTTCATTAGAATCCTTGCACCCTCCCGAACGACATAGGCTATATGTTCTTTGGCAGGGCAATCGTGTTTTGATTTTTCTTCCAAAATACTCGTTTTGGAAACTAAGCCCTTGGTACAATACAATACAACGGTACTCTCAACTCATACAAAGAAAAATGAATGAATCAAAGCGAAGCGGTATTTGACACAGTCATATTTCAAACAAATGCATCACAAAGTATCAGCCCACTTCTCCGAACGGTGTTTGCGAGGTTGACCCTTAATCAGAGAAACGTTGACCTTAGTGAGTCATAGAAGGCTGCCACGGTTTATTTTCTCATAATAAACAAACCGGCCGACGAGAATATTAGGGGCCATGATAAGTGTCATTACAGCTCATCGACATTGGAGGAGCCGGATGGCCAGTGGTCGTGAGCACTAAAAGTGATCGCGCATGTTAAGCAACTCAGGGAGAAGTCCCTACTGTGATGGGTGACCGCAAGTGGCCTAAAATATCTCAAACTCCTCTGTGCTTCGGAAGGCACTTTAAGCTGTTGGTCCCGGCTGTCATCTCTGAAAAGTCGAAGCTATGTTAGATGCCTTAAAAAAAATGGACAGCAGTCAGTTGGCCACTAGAAAAACAATAAATATCGTCATTGCTAATGCGTTGCCTCCTAGGTGGCATCGATTAGTCTTGTCACCATAAACAGTTATTATGCAAACTATACTGCATGGCGACTGCAAAAGCTGGCCGAGGGAGTGGAAGATAATCATTCTATTTGATCCTTTATCCACCAACATTCCGTCCCTGTGACCTAAGGCTATGTCTACCCTATAAAGGACAAGACGTCAAGGGACATACTTGACAAACTGTATGTACGCTGCCTATTCTCTCTTTTCAAAGTGAAACACAGCTTCCAAGCTGTGTTTATAAAACGCGCTTTCTTGTTAGTAAATCAAGCAGTAAGTAAAAAGCCGCACAAACAGGGGTGTTTTGCTGATTTAGAAGAATCCTTTTCACGTGTTTTTAAACACCTAATCAGTAAAATAGATCTATTATATCCATTCCAGCACCACTGATATAGAGCAGCTAGTTGACGGAAAAGCAGTAGCCTATTCACGACCGTATCCATGATGCTATTACCGCTATTACTCTACCTTGTTGCGTAGAAGCAGTCTACAAAAGCAACAGCAAACATCCCTAATACATTTTAGAAGCGAGGTAGCCGCAGTAGCACTCTGAATCCGTTATTATACTGTTTTTATAAATAAAATAATACGACAAAAACTTAAAATTAACTAATAAATCGTGCGGCATGGTGAAGACCGCTGGTTATGATTCTGCGCG
Source organism: Elegia similella (assembly GCA_947532085.1). Classification (NCBI taxonomy): domain Eukaryota; kingdom Metazoa; phylum Arthropoda; class Insecta; order Lepidoptera; family Pyralidae; genus Elegia; species Elegia similella. Next base: position 2,083,552 of record OX383936.1, read on the forward strand.
AAAATGCAGCTAGCCGTTTTGTCACCAGCAGCGACAATGAGCCATGGAGAGATCTCTCGCCCGTGGTCCAAATCTTCCCACCCCAATGGCACAAATATGTAGTACCCAAGAGATGCATATTTGCGCCGTTTGGCGACCTCATCACACTCGGCAGCCGAGCCGGCTCTCAACACTGATTCCATGAGATGGGATGGGACCAAAGTGTCCACACATGTAGCGTCCCAAAGTAAGGTCATCATCATCATTTCGTGTAGGTGTCACGAGTCAGGTCAGTCGACCATGCACATCCTGGTGTCAGAGTTCTTCGGAACCGCCTCTCGGCCTCTGACGTGGTTCCTTTAACGACTACCAGATGGCAGCCGGGACCACCGGCTTAACGTGCCTTCCGAAGTGCGGAATCATCTTTATTATCAGACAATCAGGTGATTCATTCCTGCAATGTCCTAACCAAACTGGAAACAACTAAACAAAGTATGCTGCCGGTGGGAATCGAACCTACGACCCCCGGGTTAACAGGCAAACGCCTTAACCACTGGACCACGGAGGCTGTTCGACGTCGCTGCCGCACGGGAAGAGTGCATGCATAGAGCGTCGTAAGCTTTTTGAGTATACCTCGCTCACAGATGTAAAATGAAGTATAAAATGCCCTGGATGGTGGATTTTGACATCCTGCGAATAGCGTGCAAATCAGCAAGCCAGCAACGCCCTACGTTTAGATGAGATTATTATCTTCCTTAGGTAAAAGGTGTGCGAGATGATTCCTGTATTAGGGATGCATTGACCTCCGAATCGAAGAGTCCTAAAAATAACTCCGAGATCACATCACAGATTGAATTTGATTTGCACAAATGTAATCAGGCGGAGAGGTCGAAACGTGGTGGATGTTATGGCTTTCTGCACAAGATTTTTTGTTTTATTATGGTACTAGCTTTCGCCCGCGGCTCCGCCCGCGTCAATGTCGATCCCTCGGGAATAGTACTTTTTCCCGGGATAAAAGGTAGCCTATGTCCTTCTCCGTACGCCAGAGAATTTGTATGCAAAATTTCATGATGATCGGTTCAGTATTTACGGCGTGAAAGCGTAACAAACAAACAAACAAACAAATAAACAAACTCACTTTCGCATTTATAATATTAGTAAGATAAGATAAGAAAGGTAAGAAAGAAAGTAAGAATATTAGTAAGGAAGTAAGGATAAGGAAGTAAGGATATAGAAAAATAGAATATCTATTAAGAAAGAGTACTTAAAAACTACTCAATACTTTCGTATCTCCTTTTCCGAAGGAAAGAATGCGAATTTAATAACATTTAGCCCCAAGTTTATTACTTTAGTTATAGCTAGCAGACTCTGGGCTTAAGAAATAATGTTTCTAAAGATGCAGCCGACCCATTCGGATGTGAGGGGGATAGGTTCCTATGAGAGTTAACGCGAACAAAGTCACGGATGGAGGCAATTAAATACCAAATGCAACGTCATCGTCACTCGCTGCCACGCTGCGTACGCGCCGCTTGAACTAACCTAGCACATCGCGAAACACGGCCGTCATCATCATAATCGGAGCATTTTCTCGGATGCATTCTCAGCTGTGGTGCGTTGGAGCCCAAGGTGGACCCTGGGCTCCAACGCACCACAGCTGCTTATAATACAACGTTCATGCTTTATAGGATTTGGTAAAGTTTTTATAACCGACCGACTACCTGACGCAAACTATACTTGGGTAAGTAAAACGGCCATTACGCCATTTAAAAAAAAAAGAATTGTCTGTAACGTCGGTTTATGAACGATATTTTTACTTGAAAACGGTGGAAGAGAGATAGATGCGTCACAAGCCGAACGCTTAGGCCAATCGTGCCTCTCTATCGCTTGTTCTGCGCTCTCGGTTGCACACGGAACGTGACACTTTTTCGTGCATGCAGCCGGCATTAATCGATTTATAATACGTAAAAAAACGTGGCGTTGACACGTTGGCCACTAACACACGTAAAACGATGAGCAATAAGTAGTAAAGCAAAGCAACGTCACACGCCGCCACGCTGCGCAGGCGTCGCTAGAACTAACCTAGCCCAACGCTGCACAGGTCATTACTCTCGGTCACGGCCGCGCACTTTCACGATAGAATCGGTCTTGTTTGGCTCACTGCTCGCGGGGATTCTAATGGTCGGGAATTCCTGCGGGAAACGGGGGAAGTGCGCTAATTTGTAGGATAAAACAAGTTTAAAATTAAAAAATTAAAAAAACGATTTTAAACTTAAATTTTGATAAAATATACATGGAACCGATTTGAAAGCATACCCTTTCAAACAAACAAAAAAAAATAAACAATGAAATCGGTTCATAAATGACGGAATCTTGAGGTAACAAACATTTAAAAAAAGAACAACCGAATTGATAACGCCCTCCTTTTTTTGAAGTCGGTTAAAAAAAAGACGGTACCTTACAGTGGAGGGTGATAAGATTCTAACGATATCCCATTCCTCCTCGTCCGCTTGCGTTAATTTTGATCCCTCGGAAAAAGAACTTATTCTGATAAGGTGTATCTAGAATTTAATGATGATCGCTTCATAGGAAATAGTAGTTTAGTACTACTTCCTCCCCCTAATAAGTAGCAAAAACGAATATTGCCGTTAGTGTGGCTCTACCACGACTTAAATATGAATTTCAAAAGAATTGGTTCTTAAGTTTCAAAATCGATTTTCATTTTGGTGTATATACCTAACTGTCACATTCATGGCATTCGAGGAAGGTGATATTGATTTGTTTCCAGTTTTTTTCTAACTTCCTGCCAACGAAACTATCACGGCCTCTCACCGAAAGATTATCATGCAACGGTATATGCCGCTCAGTCCAACCTTTCACTATTCTACGCATAGACCACACACACTACGAGTCGACCGAACTGCCATGCATCGAGCAATCTGCACTTGGATGCATTTTTAACCTTTCAATCGTTCATGATCAAATGGGCAGGTTGTCCATTTCAGAATCGTTCGAACGGATAATAATAAAAGTCATGAAGGCCTTTAGACGCAAAAAACAATATACGCGAAACACCAACTTGCGATTTTGTGGTGTTTTGCGTACTGGCAAAAATAATTACGTCAATTACCTACTACGCACAATTCCACAAAATTTGAAACTTTATTGGATTTATTTTTGATACGCCAATGGGATATGTTGCAAATGATTGAATTGAACGTCAAAACCTTTAGAAAACAAATGATTCTTTACCGGTTCTTTACAACTGCGTAAATGGAATAAGTATTATTTTTTTCTTGCAAAAGGAAAAGTAAGGAGTACCCGAAACCGGCGAGCATGCATGAAAAGACTGAGGTTTGTAAGGATCGTAGCAAGTGGAGATCCATGGAGACCATGGATCTCCAGTTGCTACGATCCTACGCACATCCGAAAGAGGTGTGATAGTATGTATATGATTATTTTATTTCTTTGAGTACCTAATAAATAATTCAAATGTCAAAAATAGATATAAAAATTGACCTTTCAAATAGTTTTTATATGTGAATGTGATTCGAATGCTTGAAAGCATAGGAGTGGTTCAAAACTTAGGCAACAGTGAGCCCAAACTGCATGGATGTTCAAAACTTACTAATAATACCACCAAAGATATTAAAGGTTGAAAGTTGTTCGATGTTGAAAAGAGTCTCTATAAGAGTTTGGTCGTTTCCGAAAAACTAGTAGTTTGTAGCTTTTGGACACTAATAAGTAACTTAAATGTAAATTATATTGTATTTTTTTAAATGAATTAACGAGAAAATGTGCCTTAGAGTCCTTCTCAGGCACTCTATTTTTAACCTACTTCATAAAAGGAGAAGGTTATAAATTCGGTGTATGTTATTTTATGAAATCGAATAAAAATTCCGTTATTTATGATCCGATTTTAAAAAATCTTTTTGTGTTTGAAAGTGTATGGTTTCAAGTTTTGACCGATTGTGATGAAGTTCATTTGAATTTCATCCCAATCGGTCCAACAGTTTGATTGAAGTCGTTTTATATATTAAAGATTATCTGAATATATCTTTGAATATAAGCGTTTTTTTTATAAATTCTAAATTATGGAACCCACAAGAGTAAAAAATTGCGTGACTATGAAAACCGTGTAAATCCAAAACTAGTTTCTCCTGCGACTTCGGCCGTATGATATAGCCTATGTGTATGCTATTCTGATGTATAACGTTGCGTAGTTTAATCATTTACTAAGTGGTTTTTGCGTGAAGGAGTTACAAATATCCACATTTATAATATAAGTAGAATAAGATTGACAGTAGCGGATTAGGTTTGGAACCAAAGGTTGCAACCGGGATCATCAGAAGGCCAACGCACAAGCGAGTCACCTGATGGTAAGCGATCAGCGCTGCCCATGGACAACTGCGACATCAGGATGTAACAGGAGCGTTGCCGGTCTTTCAGGAGTTGGGGGAAGGACATGGAGGGAAGAAGTGGGGGAAGGATGGGCTTCCGGCACTATCCGAACGAAGCATGGAAGCGTAAAAGCTTCTATTTAAACGTCGATTTTCTGTGAGGTAAAAGAGAGAACTAGATTTAAGTTTGTCTAATTTAAAACTTATCATGATTGGTGTAGGGGGCACCGATTATAATCATACCTCGAGAGATAAACGGAGTTGCGCTGACTCTACAACAACTGACTGAAAGAAAACGAATGAAATAATATATTCATATAGTTTTCGTGTGTGTTTCAGTACACACTAAAACTATACACAGCTGAGATTGATTCCATTGGAAAAGTTGTTCATGTCGACGACCTAATTACCCCTTCAAGGGTCGGACAGGGCTATACATTTTGTAAATGAGAGAGTTAGTATAAATGTGAAGATGTTTGTGGCTCCTTTACGCCAAAACTACTGAATGGATTTTGATCAAACTAGAATGTTATAAACTGATGAGTACATTAGAGGCTATAAATAAAGCTTTTGCGAGTAAAAGCTATAAATAAGTAAATTTTTACAGTATCTCATGACATGAATGACATTAATTTTATTGACCATCGTTTTGTAGGCGATGTAATGCTTAGTTGTTTTTGTTTGTCGTGCGTGTTAGTGGCCAACACTGGTGTCATATTTTTCAAGTTGCCTTAAGGCATCTGACCAACGGGACCAACGGTTTAACGTGCCTTCCGAAGCACGCAGGAGCTCGTGATATTTTTATGCCACTTACGGTCACCGATCCCAGTGGAACCGCGCCCGGGGTTGCTTAACATTCATAACGTTAATAATGATTATGCCTACTGGGCTATCGGGTTTCACAGGTGATGTCGGGATGTGCACCGTACAAATAGTAACAGGTCACCATAGATAAAAATGAAAAAACCCCCAAAAAAAAGGATGTATCTCAAAATTTTAAGTTAATTTAAATCTTAATAGATTATATTAGTAGTTTACGTGCATTTTTTTTCTATTGGTGTAAAGGTTAGTAAATATTTTATTCATTAGATAAATGGGAGAGACCTTTTCTCAGCAGTGGGACAATATAGGTTAGTAAAAAAAGATAAAGAATCAAGTCTTTGCCCTCGTGCACTTGCGCAGTAGAGAGCCTAGAGGAGTCCAAAAAGGCTTAAGGTTCGTCTTCATAATTTTTATCTTGAATTCATCTGTGCTTTATACGGCACGCTAAGCCATTGGTTCCGGGAGCTTTTATTGATCACAGTCGTAAAGCTGTATCATATGCCTTTAGGTTTGACAATTCTGTGATTAATTGTGTGATTTTTTTCAGACTGACCTGGGTCTTGGGTGTTTATCTATATATGTATTTGTTATAAACTATAGTATCGTTGAGTTAGTATCCCTTAACACAATTCTCGAACTTACTTTGGGGCTAGCTCAATCTGTGCGATTTGTCCGTATATATTTATATTAAAAAAAAGTTTACTACTTACACACACGGAAATCAACCTAAAATTTGCGTTAACATTTAATTCATCGGCACGTCACCCTCATATTATGTGAATGTTAAGAAAGTACAAAAATGTGAGATATTTCTAAGTATTCCATAGATAAGTACTGGCAAAGAGTAATGACCCGAGTGAGCGGCGGAGCATTGGCCTAGGTTAGTGATGGTTAGAGCTAGATGACGCGACGCGCCGACGTAGCGATGGCGTATGAGTGACGTTGCATGCGCTAGCGCAGGTTTAGAAAAATGACGGAAAATGTTACTTTTTTGAGGAAATCTGTGAAACTTTTTGAGTTACACAGATTTCCTCATACATTTTGATATCATACCTTAATGGTGTTTGGAATTATTTAGTGTTAAAGAGGGATTGCATTGCATGTAGTCTGGTCAATAAAAGCAAAAAGCACGTGGAAGTATTGAGATGATCTACGATGTATTAACATTCCGGAGAATTTTACGAAATCTATTCTGTAATTATTAAAAACTGAAAACCAGAATTATTGAAATACAAATTTATGCTACTACTGTATTAAATTCTTACAAAGAAATAAAAAGTTATTTCTAAAATCTGATAAGATTAAAAATTCGTTATAAGGACAAAATAGAATCTATTAAGAATATTACTGGAAGGTATAAGAAATAAAAAAAACTTACGGATTCCCTGCGGGTAGGCCGTTGACGTCACATGTGCATGCCGCAAGTGCAATGTCAAGAACAGCGCGGGCTCATTCTATTTTCAAAAAAATCGTACCGGTCTCTTTTTATTCTTCAGAGCTTCTTTTTCTTTTTTTGAAAAAGGTTTGAAGTAAATTATTTTTGTTCTAAGGTTCTGGCTAGGGATGCGACATCGGCGTGCGGGACGCGCGAGGGCTAGCCGGCCACTGCGCCGGAGCACTGTGCCTCGCCGCCGCCACACAAGTTACGTCACCACACACCGGCCGCGCACCCCTTTCTTTTTTTTCCGTAATTAATTTCTTGTAAGATTTTGGCGGAGTTTTTTAGCCGTACGGTAATGGGCGGAGGTAAAGACCGAAAATGAACATTCCGGTTATGGATTTCGCGATTTGCTTGTGTTTTAAAATACTTGACGGCCATTTTTGAGACGGGCACCCAAATAAATAATTATTTTTGAATTACTTTCTTAAAATTCCTGTGTGATTGGCATCCGTTGGGACTTTATGAGGACTTGCAATAATGGATGTGTGTTAAGATTCATCTTTATTAGAAGTATAGTACCTACCAACAAGTAACTATAGGTATATAGTTACTTGTCAAAATTATAAAAATGATTCATGGTCTCTTTCATCTATTTGGCTCCATTTTTAATTGACTAGAATTTTTAAAAATAACGCTTCTATTACTTTAAAATCACGTAGAAATAAATAAAGTTATCGCTACTAAGAATCTTCTAAGAGCAAAAATTCTAATACTATTCAATTCAAGATGGCGCGGCCTTTCTCGCCGTTCCCGGTTACCTGCGCCCGCGCCGCACGCACACAGCCGCACACAGACGATGCATACATGTACACTCTAATGCTGCCTCCAATGGGAATGAAAAAAGGTGCAAATGAGTTTTTCAAACGTTTCTGGCCCTTGAGAAAGTGAAAGGGTTGAATTTCGATTTTTGACCTGATTTTTTGTTGATTTTATAAGTATCCCAGTAGAAGGCAATTGTAGTATTTAGCTTATCTTAAGAGCAGTAATGTTTTTTTTGTAAAGCATGACTAAACTGAAATCAAGATGACAGACTGTGTAACGGAAGTGAGTCTACATGTAGAATCATTGAATAATTCTTAAAGGATTGAGATATTGGTAAAGTATGATTTTTAACAACTGTAACAAAAACAAGACAATCCGTGCGGGAGGACAAACTTGCTCAGGGATGCGCCGCTGTCGCGGGCTCTCCGGAATTTGAACGCTATAGCACTAAAAATAAGTAGACTTATTCTGTGGCACGCTGAATGAGTTTACAAATATAGCTTTATATCATATCTGTTATAAAAAATAAATTATATGTGTATTTTGGATAATTTTCCGCAACTATTGCATTAGGTTATTCCTGTAATGATGGTTGTGAGTTGGAAATAAATAAATAAAAATAAATTTTTATTTTAAATTGAATATAAATATGTATTAGCAAAGAACGCTCTACATGAGCTTTCTTTGCTAGCATATATTAATTGAAGGACGGCAAACAACAAACAAACAAGGTTTTAGTACCTACCTTTAATTAATAATTCGCTATGTGGTGGTCTAACACTTAGAGTAAGATCTAACATAAATAGAGACGTGAAGAACCTGACCGTGGCAACCCAGGATAGAGCAGCCTGGCGCCAAATTACGAGGAGGCCTGACTGCAGATGAACTGGGTAGATGGCAGGAAAGAAAGATAAAGAGAATTAATAATAAGCATATTTAAAAGAAAAAAATGTTTAAAAAATGCGTTATTCACCTTACTTCTCATAATAATTATCTCTAAAAAATAATAACTCGCTAACATTTAATTTAAAAATTTACAGTGGCTCTTGAAAGCTCTTGCTATAGTAAAACAGCAATAAAGTACAACAATATTTTAATTAAAAAGTAAAAAATAAAATATTAATTATCGTATAAGAAACGACTTATTGGAAAAATATGTAACTTGGACTTAACACTGGTGAGTAAAAAATTCTAATAAGAAATAACTCAGTTGCCACCCTCCTCTCGTATCCCCAATACTAAGAAAGTATAAATAAAACATAACTATAAGCGACGGTGCATAGGGACGTTGCCCGCTACAGCGCGGTGTGAGTGCACCTTTATTATGTTCGTTCACGTAATGTTAGACGTGTGTGCGTGAGGCTAAGTACACAGCACACCATCAATGGGGGAATACGTCACACCGTAGTGTAATGTTGTTTTGTTTTTCGTGTGTTACGTGGCCAACACTGGTTTAAGACTTTTTACAAATATAGCTTAGCCTTTTCAACGCCATAGTCTGTTAAATGTATCAAATCAATTGCGTGACCGCGGCTGTTATTCTGATAGCGCCACAGATTGTGAATACGTTGGTCACAATTGACTTGTTACTATATCAGACTGTGGTGTTGAAAGGGCGACTGATGAGAACATGATGACAGCTGGTACGTGTTTTCTGAAGCAAGGAGAGCTTGAGATATTTTTATGTCACTTTTAGTCACTCATTCTAGAGGGGACCAAGCCCGGGGATAAATAGGGTGAATCTTGAGATCCAGCGTGAGGAAGGCTATAAACCTTCCTCACGCCTTTACAAAACCATAGATATTATAATTCAACCTGGTACTAAAACAGATTATTTATTTCCTCTGTAGTTTATTTAACATTACAAAGTGTAACAAAATGGGGGCCTATAATAAGCACATTATGAAAGTATTTTTTAGATTGACCTTGGTCTTGGATGTTTATCTTTATATGCACCTATTATAAAATGAGCCATGTGGTATCCGGCATCTGGCCAAATATGGTTCGGGTAGAACAGAGAGGGTCCTGCTCCTGCAGTGGAGACTAAAAGGACCAGCTGACGACGATTATAAAATAAAGTATCGTCCAATTAGCAAGCTCGGCTAGCTCAATCTGTGATTTATCCCTATATATTTATTAATTTAATAACAGCTTCTGAAAAACCTATCCCATCTGTGATGCAGCCTGTCAATATAAACAAGCTATCCTATAGGACCAATGCTGTGACGCAAAAACAAAAAAATCCCATATAAATTGTCCGATTGGCCGACTACTTTTGTATGAAAAACATCGAGTTCCCAGTAAGTAGTATACAGAAGATATTCCCTAAGTTAAATTTTAAACCAACGCTTCGGTGTGAGAGTGTCCCAGCCTGTTCAGGCGGCGCTACTAAAATGGTACCAAGTTCAGCGTCGCCCAGTTCGCGTTAGACTGCATAATATTAGATGCCTGTGCCTAGCTCTACACATACATGTGTATATCTACACTACAGGTTCTTGTAGAGATGCTGTGAAGAAATAAAAACTTAGAAAATATCGACCTTTTACAACACAGGTCTGAACAATTGCGATTTTATGGTTGAGTCTTTATACCTCTTGGTGTAGATAGAACATAACGTTTACACTGCACAATATTAGATATCTGTGAATAGCTCTACACTTACATTTGTATATATACTCTACAGGTTCTTGTAGAGATGCTGAGAAGATGTAAAATGTAAAAACTTAGAAAATATCGACCCGTAACAGTAGAGGTCCGAACAGTTGCGATTTTGTGGTTGATAAAGAATCAACCACAAAATCCCTTTTGGTGACGACAGAGCCTAACGTTTATACTGCATAATATTAGATGCCTGCGCCTAGCTCTACACCTACATGTGTATATATACACTACAGGTTCTTGTAGAGATGCTTTAAAGAAGTGAAAACGTAGAAAATATCGACCCGTAACTACAGAGGTCTAAAAATTGCGATTTTGTGGTTGATTCTTTATTCCTTTTGGTGAAGACAGAGCCTTACATTTAGTCATAATATTATATACTTGTATCTAGCTTCACACCTGCACCTGCCTACATGTGTAGGTATATCTACACTACAGGTTCTTGTAGAGATGCTGTGAAGAAGTAATTATTATATCATATAAAAATATCAACGTTTGACATTTTTTAATTTAAATAGAAATAATTTGGAAGAATACCGTTAAAAAATGTATTTTTTAAAATTGGTCCATTAATGAAGGCGTTCTGAGGTAAAAATAATTGTAATTAAAAGAAACACAATCGAATTTATAACATCTTCCTGTTATTTGAAGTAGGTTAAAAACAAAGATCTGAACAATTGCGATTTTAGTTACTCTTTTTTATACGTTTCGATTTAGACAGAGACCACCATAAATTGTAGTTACCTCTATAATGATAAGGTTCCGGAACTTTTACATCTAGACAAACATAGTGGCTCGTTAATGTAGATGCTGTGTTAAGAGGAAATCGTAGGGTAGTATTTCCATACAAGCGTAGTCTCCTGATTCCTCGCCGGGTAGTACAAGAAGTGCAATGATTTTTTACAAAAAAAAAATTGTTGATCTATTAGCATATACCTTAATTTTTTTTTCATAATTGACTTATTTAAAGAAATACCAACCTTCAAAAACCTTAAAATTCGGTTACAATTTCCATTGTGTTAATCATCAAGAAAACAAATCAAACATCAAGAAAACAAATTCGACGCGATTATATTAGAAAAAGGAAACATAGAAAAACAGCCATAGCTTATTTTAATTTTTTAATGAAAGAAGAGATTAAATCGGTTAAGACGGTACTGCAAGAAATTATGAAAATTTACGTGTTTTCAAATCACTAGTACTATGCACTGAATTAATTAAATACATCAAAAGTATTTGTATAATTTATGTCAATTCTTGAACAAGATCGCCCCCTTGTTGGAATTTGAAACAGATACGTATGAAATTTAAAAATGATATATTTATGTTATGATATCTAAATACATTTTTCTTCGAAAACTTTGTAATTTTTACGTCTAAAACAATAATTCTCGCATGAGAATATTTATATTTACATCTCAAAGGTATCCCTCCCTTTCTTATTTTTTTTATAAAGATATAAATATGAAAATATTAAGACTTTTTGTTTATTTTCGTTACGTTTTTCGTTCGCGCGGCACCCGCTGGAGAAGAAATCAGGGGACTACAAACCGTTAATTTGTAATTTTCATAGGTATTTTCCGTCTCTATCGCACTCTGCGGGCGTTGTTTGGGCACATAGCGCGACAGCAATAGATTTTACAAATACCTATTTTTCAATTCTCTCGAGCGCAGTGACTCCTCTTAAGTCTGAACTGAACTCGTGTTAAACGATTTGTCAGATACATCAGTCACTTTTACGGTGTAGACAGAGTTCATTTACCGGTCAGACTGCAATAAGATGTCTTTGCCTAGCTCTACATCCAGGGATACAAAGGCACATTTCAGTAGGCTTACTCGTTAACTTTTAGAATCTATGGTGTACAACGTTTTGATGGTCAATCCTACATCCATTACAGATTATATATACATAGTATCATGTCTTATTCCTTAGTGGGGTAAACAGAGCCTAGGTCTGTAAGACCTTATGGCCACATTTAGCATGTTGGATGGGCGTGTAGATAGAAAAAAGAAGCAAAATACAACAACGAAAAGGTCTAAAAAATTTGCGTTTTTACAGGAGTCTATCCCTCTTAATTAGAAAAATTAACAAACGCTTTTTAAACCTATTAACCTAACTTTAATTTTGTCTCGTTCATTCTATGCCAATCGTTGCAGAGCGGGATAAGGATCTCTCTTACGGCGTAGACAGAACCTAACGTTAACCTCAAAATATTCGTTAGACATACTTTTATAGCTATGGTGCATTCCATCGTTTAAAGCTAAGTAAAAACTTGAATTATCAGATGCCTCTCCACATACTCATGAGTATATGAGTATACACTGCTGGTTATAGTCGAGTCGAGATGTTGCAAGTCGTTTTGTATTTATATTCTTAGTAAAAACTTAGAAAAGTATGTATTAAGGTTTGATATCTGAAGACTTGTTACATTTCAATGTTGATTTTTAGATACTAGTACGGTCAACAACATTCTGTCAGCGACATAATTACTTAGTTATTGTAATGCAACTTCAGAAAGTAAAAGCTTCTTTTCTACTTTCCGCCCTGAAAACTACTATTTATTTGGAAGGGTAGCATACTAAATTATAAGTAGATAATGATTATGTTTTTGACTAAGATACCATTATTGTAAGAAGCATATGATTCATCAAAATTTTTTATTCATAAACTTGATTATAAATCTCCTGAAAGTGTCATTTTCCCGGCCGCTCTTTGATGTCTATTTATTTAAAAGTAATAGGAAAGTGAAGTATATTTGATTTACTATTTTATTGGAATTACACAGAAAATATTAACATTAAGAAACGAATTATTTTTCGAAAGAAAAATTACATAAATAGTGTTAAATCAAATTGACAACGAATGACGTCAAGAGACGTGAACTTTCATTCATTTGTTTATTTGTTCATTGAATATCTCGGTTTCTATCGCATTTAAAATCTGTAATATCGAAAATATTATTACTTGAGCGTTTACCACAGTATGGTTATGGTTTCAACCAGTCGAAGGCAAAATTAGCCAATTTTAAAATTGGAAGAGTAAAATCCCTATTAAATTTGATATGATACTAGTTTGGTCAATAAAAGTCGGTTTTTATCTAAAAGATGATCTGAAAAAAGAAGAAAACATCGTTGTGATTTCAGCCGTTAGAAGTCCACTGCTGGACAAACGCCTCTCCCAAGTATTTTTCGTTCCAGGGTATTGCCATACTTGCCATGCTTGGTAGGCGGGTTGGCGAGCGCAGTTTCTTTGGCTTCTTGTGCTTTGATGCTGCTGCCCATCCGAAGGATTTTTAAGCTGGAGAAGGATGGGCCTCCGGCTCTCTCACTCATCGAACGAAGCATAGAAGCGGTAAAACTTCTACTCAGACGTCGATTTTCTGTGAGAATGTGGTACTTCCCCGGACGAGCCGGCCCATTCATGCTACTAGCAATTTATTTTGCCGGTAGCGTGGCGCTCTACCACGAATCTAATGTCTTCCTTGTGATATGACTTTCTTCTTTGCTCATCACATGCCCATACCAACTCAGTCTATGGCTATGAACTTTTTCGTTACTGGCGCGGCGCGACTTTTATACTTTCCCTTATAACTCATTCCGTCAAATAAGTTTAAATTTTTGACTAGCTCCGTGGCGCAGCGGTCAACACGCCAGCCTGCGACACGGGGTGACCGAGTTCGATCCCCGGCCAGGTCAAGATTAAAAATGATCTTTTTCAGATTGGCCTGGGTCTTGGATGTGTATCTATATATGTACTTGTTATAAAATATAGTATCGTTGAGTTAGTATCCCATAACACAAGTCTCGAACTTACTTTGGGGCTAGCTCAATCTGTGTGATTTGTCCGTATATATTTATTTATTTATTTAATATTGTTTGTTTAAAAGGGTACGATAAAATAGATAGCCTGATAAAGCCGAAGCCCATGCGAACGAAGTCGCGGGCAATAGCAAGTATAATTATATATTATTTGCATATTTATTCCTGGAGCATTAGTAGTTATAGCCTATGACACGGCGTTAGTCTAGCACAAACATCGTAAAAACTTAAAACGCCATCCTTAGACTATTTATAAAATGTACTTTAAATATAATTTTTACGATCATAATATTATTAAATAAGTGCAATATAGCCGTGCCATTGGCGTAAAATATCAACTTAATTATATTTGCTGTAAGCTTTTTTAGAAGAGGTTATATAATTATATCTTTTGATTTGAATAGTTGGAAAATTCACTGTGTACTATAACGCAATTTAAAGAAAATGCCTTCTTTTACCAATAGATTTACCAATAGATGGTCAAACCATGGGAGGTCCGAAGTATTTTATATACTCGTATTCTACCAACTTTGTATACCTTATTGAATAAAACTCATTTTTTTTTCTTTCTTTATTTACCGGCTTGTGGTCATGCCAGGCTATCACGACGGTCCCGTCTTCGATCCCCGGCCAGGTCAAGATGGAAAATAGTCTTTTTCAGATTGACTTGAGTCATGGATGTTTCTCTATATATTCATTGTATTTTGTTATATAATGTAGTACTTATCGATGAATTATTTTAAAAATTACTTAAGGTTTAGCTCGATCTTTTTGATCTGTCCCCTTATATTTTTTAATATCTTTAGTTTTTGGATCAAATAGCGATATTTTGTTAAAAAAATCCTTATCATCATCAGAATCACCACATTAAGTAAGTTAGTAAGTAAGTAAACATTCTTTATTGCACCATAGCTATACGTACAAATATAAATAAATTCTAAAAAAATTACAGTACAATAGGCGGCCTTATCTCCAAGGCAATCTCTTCCCGGCTACCTTTGGGTAACAGGAATAAATCAAAAACTTGGGTTATGGGTGATGTGATTGAAAATAAGAGAGAGAAAAAGAATAATTAATGCGAAAGCGAGTTTGTTTGTTTATTTGTTTGTTACGCTTTGACGCCGTAACTACTAATCCGATCATCATGAAATTTTGCATACAAGTTCTCTGGAGTGCGGAGAAGGACATAGGCTACCTTATATCCCGGGAAATGGTACTGTTCCCGAGGGATCGACTTTGACACGGGCGGAGCCGCGGGCGAAAGCTAGTAATAATATAAGCTACATTAGGCGATACGGCTACTAGTATATCACTATTTTGATTCCGTTTTCCTCCTAAAAGTTCACTACACGCTAAACGAAGCCAATGGGTATTAGAGCCTTAGGCTCTGTCTCCCCGTAAGGGATAGAGACGTCATAGTGTCACGTCACTCTGCCATATTATCAGAGAACTCTTGTATCACATTGTTTTACACTTTCCGAGTCTTAATCTTAATAAGGCAAAGTACTAATAGCCTTAATTAATTTGATCTTTATCATTTCTTATCAGTTTCTTATTCAATTTTAGCTAAGCCACGGTGGGTTAGGCATAAAATATAATGTTGCTAAGGTATGAATATAGCTACTTTCTCGCTCTTTTATTTTATTTTTTACCAGAAATAATCTTTTTAGGGTTCCGTACCCAAAGGGTAAAAACGGGACCCTATTAATTTCACTCCTCTGTCCGTCTGTCTGTCTGTCTGTCCGTCTGTCACCAGGCTGTATCTCAGGAACCGTGATAGTTACACAGTTGAAATTTTCACAGATGATGTATTTCTGTTGCTGCTATAACAACAAATACTAAAAAATTGAATTATATAAATATTTAAGGGGGCTCCCACAGAACAAACGTGATTTTTTTGTTTGTTTTTGTTCGTTATTGATAACGGCAACAGATAGACACTTGAGTTATTTATTCACTTTAAAAATGAATAATTAAATGAAAAGAAAATTAATATTAAAGGGGGGCTCCCATACAAAAGACATGATTTTTTCGCCGTTTTCATAGATAACGGTACGGAACCCTTCGTGCGCGAGTCCGACTCGCACTTGGCCGGTTTTTAGTCTCACGTGAAGTCTGGTATAGTATTACAGATTCTTTTTATGGTATAGCTTTTTCTGTCAATATTATATAATTTTATCTTTTGATTTAAATAGTTCTTCCATGATCTTCCATGCTGGTCTGGGAGAAAAGATAAAACATAGAATGTGCCAGCTGCTTCTCTTCCCGTGCAGATCGTAAAAGCCGATCTAGGGAATGGGCGAAAATCTGCGTAAATAGGCGATGCGGCTAGCAACCCATCACTATTTTGGTTCTGTTTTTCATCTACCAACCCTCCATTATCAGAGCACAAGGGAAACAGACGTTACACTATGTATGTATGTATAGGTTGGCAAACAAGCCAGCGAGCCACCTGCCGATGGTAAGTGATCACCACTGCCCATGGACAACTGCAACACCAGGGTATTACAGGAGCGTTGCCGGCCTTTCAAGGAGTTGGAGTTGAATGGGGGGGAGGAGAGAAAGATGGGCCCCCACCTTTCTCACTCACCGGACGAAGCATAGAAACTGTAAAGCATCTACTTAAACGTCGATTTTCTGTGAGAGTGTGGTACTTCCCCGGACTAACCGGCCCATTCATGCTTCTAGCAAAAATAAATTTTGCCGTTAGCGTGGTTCTACCATGACTAAGGATTTAGGAGTAAAATGAATACTACTTATTCCATTTTCGTCGGAAAAAACGTAGAATGTACCAGCTGCTTATGTTCCCGTGCAGATCGTAAAAGACAATTGAGGGAATGGGTGAAAATCTGAGGCACCATGTTAGTAGGCAATACGGCTATTAACCGATCAGTACCTGTTTTGATTCTGTTTTCCACCGAATGCCCACTAACGTGCTTAACGTGGCTTTTAAGTCTTATAGACCTGGGCTTGTCTACCCTGCAAGGGAAAAAGACACGATAGAATGAATTAATGTATAAAATAAATTAAGTGATGGGTGGAGCTAGTTAGCTTATGTAAGTCCCTGAAAGAAAGGAACGATCTTAATAATATCGAGCAAAAACAAGTAAAAAATCAAGTTTATTGTATGGCCCCTTAAATATTTATCCTTATCCTTACTAATATTATAAATGCGAAAGTGAGTTTGCTTGTTTGTTTGTTACGCTTTTACGCAGTAACTACTGAACCGATCATCATGAAATTTTGCATACAAGTTCTCTGAAGTACGGAGAAGGACATAGGCTACCTTTTATCCCGGGAAAAAGTACTATTCCCGAGGGATCGACATTAACGCGGGCGGAGCCGCAGGCGAAAGCTAGTTTTATTATATTTTTAGTATTTGTTGTTATAGCGGCAACAGAAACACATCATCTGTGAAAAATTCTACTGTCTAACTATAACGGTTCATGAGATACGGCCTGTGACAAACGGACAAGCAGACAGACAGACGGACAGCGGAGCAAAATTAATAGGGTCCCGATTTTACCCTTTGGGCACGGAACCCTAAAAAACGAATTAATCATAATAACAGAAATTGCCGCGGACGAGTTTACAACAGCTAGTTTATGTAAAAAACATAGTCTTTGTTAAGGTGGGTACAATTACACTTTTGATAGGTACATTACATTGAAGTAAATTTTTGACGTCAACAATTGTTGAGAAGTGAAATATGACAATTAATAAGTGTTCAAAGAAACCTATATTGAATAAACGTTTTGAATCTTGAATTTTTGATTTTTTTTGAAAAAAAAATTTGAATTTAATGCTTAGATTATTGAGAATTGGAGATACATCACGAGATACTGGTATAGCGACTTATCTTAACTCTACTCATTAGCCAAGTAGGGCTGACACTGATTATCGACTTATCGAACAAGCTGCGATACCTACACTACAAAATAATGAAACTATAGAAAGACAACTTATTTATATTCCTATAAAACCTCTGTGGCTCAGTGGCACCGCAAGTGCCTTTGAATTGCGGGATCCCGGGTTCAATCCCCGGTCAAGAAATGGTGGAAAACATTACGATTGGCCTGGATCTTGGATTTATCTATTATGTACTTATCTACTATAAAATATAGCATCGTCCAGTCAGAATTCACAACACAGGTTGAAGTAACCTTTTTACCTAACTGTGCATAAATATAACAAATAAGTATCTGTTTAAAACACAGAACATAACATGATCGCTGCCGGACTTTAAAAAAAGCTGAAAAAAAATCATTTTTTTCATAATTTTAAAAACCAACCTTAGGAACTTCAATATCTATCTCTCCACCAATTTTTGTGACAATCGGTGCAGTAGCGGCGGGGTACAAGGACGGACATGACGAAACTATAAGGGTTCCCTGTGAACTATGGAACCCTAAATAATTGGACATTTCCATACAAATTGAACGGGCGGCCGAGCATTTTTGTATAGAAATGACCAATTTTTTTTTTAGTTTCCAGCATTGGTTCTATAGGAAAAGTTGTTCATATCGACGGGGTGAATCACCCCTTTATGGATCTATAACTGTCAAAATTTCACCGAGTACGTTAATATGTATTTGTGTGATATATTTATTTATTTTATTAATAACCACAGAGGAACAAATAAGGCTAAAGCAAATTCACATAAGTAATGATTTTTTGCTTTGGTGAGTCCTCTGGGTCTGCTTAAATTGTGAACTTTCTTTAATTTGTGAATTGCCAGTGTCACATGATGTTATCAGGACGTAACATTATTAGCAAAGCTTTAGTTGAGGATGACTGTCATGGCGATTATACCGAACGAGATGAACACGAACAGAGCTTTTTATTTTTCTTTTGTTAAAAGCTTAACTTTATTGAGCAATGGCAAAAAGTCGACAGTCTTGTTTTTAATTATAAAAATATCAAATGTATTTTGTATTACGCAATTTTTATTAAATCTATGGTGTATTATTAATAGGTATTGTGATTTCACAGGGATGTTATAGATGTCCCATCCAGCAGCTCACGCTCTGGCAATGGCTCTGGCAAGCTTAGTTCCAAAAGACATGTAAAAACTTTTTTTTTTAAATAAATATAAGTATATACGGACAAATCACACAGATTGAGCTAGCCCCAAGGTAAGTTCGAGACTTGTGTTATAGGATACTAACTCAACGATACTATATTTTATAACAAATACATATATAGATAAACATCCAAGACCCAGGCCAATCTGAAAAAGATCATTTTCCATCTTGACCTGGCCGGGGATCGAACCCGGGCACTCCGTGTCAGGCTGAGTCGCCCCTTTAATGGCAAATTTGCATGCGGTACCTATGTAAGTCCTATGTATTCCTATGTAATCTTCTAGTAAAATACTAGGCGAGCTCCGTGGCGCAGTGGTTACCACATCAGCCTGCGACACGAGAGTGCCCGGGTTCGACCCGGGTATGTAATGATGGAAAATGATATTTTTCAGATTGACCTGGGTCTTGGATGTTTATGTATAAAAGTATCTATTATAAAATATAGTATCGTTGAGTTAGATCATACGACACAAGTTGACAACTTACTGTGGGGCTAGCCAAGTCCTCTGGCTGCTCTGGCCAAGTATGGCCCTAGTAGTACAGAGAGGGTCGTGCTCCTGTAGTGGAGAATAAAAAGGACCTGATGATGATGATGATGATATCACACAAATTGAGTGTGATATCATCATCATCATCATCAGGTCCTTTTTATTCTCCACTACAGGAGCACGACCCTCTCTGTACTACTAGGGCCATACTTGGCCAGAGCAGCCAGAGGACTTGGCCTACACTCTCCACGCTGGCCAGACGGGTTGGAGAGGTCTCTTAGATGTTTATAAGCTTTGTTTAGGTTGTATTTCCTAAGTCGCCTTCTACGACATCCACGGGAAGACTTGGAGTGGTCCTATTCTACTCTGCCGGATACCACACGGCTAATGAATAATGATAAAGCTTGTGTGATATGTCCCTATTTATTTATTTATTTATTACTACGTCAAAGCTTAGTAAAGCTGTATCCGATAGCTCAAGCTCGCAGCGCTGAAACCTGAGAATTTCCGACGTAGGCGAAGCTCAGCGCAATGATTACTTCTGTAATCGATAGGTGTAGCTGACTCCATACGGGCGTAACAGTATAAAATGTGTGGACAAACAAATATATTCACATCTTTATCCCTCACGGGGTTGTCAGAGCCTGAGGCCATAAGACCTAATGGCCACATTAAGGTGGAAAATTTAATCGGAATAATGTTTAAATTCTCAATTTCTTGGCCGGTTGTATGGCATCGGGCATGCGCGTTCGCCTACTGAGCTGCTACTTGCTTTCCCATGAGTGAAAACACAGTCCCTACATAGAACCTTGTTATATAGTCACCATTGGATTAAAAAAACTATAGAAGCAGCATTGCGCTCAAAAACTGACACCACGCACAGTAGCTCAAAGCGGGAGGGGCTTAAAAAGTAGATTTTTTCGCGAACTAGTCTGCCGCGTGCTCCGTGACGGAAGGACGCGTCGATAAAGACATTTAAAGACATATTTTGTGTAAACATCGTCGAACAACAAAATGCCTCCGATGGGCAGCAGCATCGGCAGCACGAGAAGCCAAAAAAACTGCGCTCGCTAACCCGCCAACCCGCCTGCCAAGTGTTGGATATGGCAGTACATCTCACGGAATCCTTGAGAGAGGCCTCTGTCCAGCAGTGGACCTCTTACGGCTAAAATGTATAAAATATGTAAAATGACATATTTTCGTGCGCTGTTTTTTACCAAGGGGCACACATGTAATGATTTATCATTTCTGATTTTTATATTTAAACTTCCCCTTGTGGATTCCGGAAATATGGACAATTGCAACACCAGGTTGTGACAGGAGCATAGCCGGTTGGTTGCCGTCTTTTCAAGGAGCTGGGGAAGGAAATGGGGAGAGAAGGAAGGGCCTCTGTCTTTCTCGAACGAAGTATAGAAGCGGTAAAGCATCTACCGTCGTCGATTTACTGTGAGAGTGTGGTACTTCCCCGGACGAGCCCATTCATGCTACTAGCAAAAATAAGTTTGCCGGGATCGTGGTTCTACCATGACTTATCTGTAAAATGAATGCTATGATAATAGCGGATCCCCGGGCTCCGACGCGTTACAGCTGAGAATGCAAGTGGGAAAACGGTCAGATTCCTTTGACTAGCTCCGTGGCGCAGCGGTCAACACGCCAGCCTGCGACACGGAGTGACCGGGTTCGATCCCCGGCCAGGTCAAGATGGAAAATGATCTTTTTCAGATTTACCTGGGTCTTGGATATGTATCTATATATGTATTTGTTATAAAATATAGTATCGTTGAGTTAGTATCCCATAACACAAGTCTTGAACTTACTTTGGGGCTAGCTCAATCTGCGTGATTTTTCCGTATATATTTATTTATTATATTCCAAAATTCAAAGATTTATTCAGAAAAGGCCTTTTCAGGCACTTTTTCACGTCAGTTCACAATTTAAATAACACATAAATTATATTCAAATGTTCAAAAGCTACGAATTACTAGCGTTTCGAAACCGACCACTGCAGAGAAGATGCCGAAAGAAACTCTTTTCAACAGTATTACGCCTACTTGCCTGACGGGCTTTGTATGATATTTTAATCTTTTCTTTTTTTTCTGATTTCATATTATATACAATTTCAATTTACGTAGTTTTGTTTAACACGTTATGTTAGCGATCGGAGATGAGCTGTGGATACCTTATTGCGTTTTATATAAGAAACAATTAAGTTAAAGGTACATCCCGTACAGCTATCAATTTTTATGCGTTAATAATTGAACGTAATGATAATATTTTTGAGGAACGGTCTATATGAAGGAATTTGTAAAGCTACAAAACCTACCGAGTTTTTACTCAACGACACAATGAAGAGTAATGTTTAACCCTTTACCGCATGGTCATGCCATATATGGCTTTATACATACATATTAATCTTGTCTTTAACCCTTACAGTGACCACCCTGTGCTAAGACCTTAAGACCCAAAAGCCAGGTTGTGCGTGTATGGATGTGTAGGTGGAGAAGGAATCAAAGTAATGAGGGTTGCTAGACGCATCGCCTATTGATATGATTACTTAGATTTTCGCTCATTCCCTTAGTCGGCTTTTACGGTCTGCGTGGGAAGAGAAGCAGCTGGTACATTATATGTTTTTTTCCCTTCGCTCAGACCAGCATGGCAGACCATGCTACGGCGTACGGCGTACGTATATACTTAAACCAGGTATACTTTACCCTTGATATTCCCTTTAAGGGCCTGTCCAATATGAACAACATTTTCTTTGGGACCAATGCTGGGAAGTCAAAAAAGTATCATCATCTCAGCCGCAAGAAGTCCACTGCTGGACATAGGCCTCCCCCAAGGATTTCCAATATGACCGGTTGAAAGCGGCCTGCATCCAGCGTGTTCCTGCGACCTTGGTTAGGTCGTCCGACCACCTTGTCGGTGGGTGTCCAACGCTGCGCTTGCCGGTACGTGGTCGCCATTCGAGCACCTTTCTGCCCCATCGGCCATCGGTTCTTCGAGCTATGTACGAGCTAAAAAAGTATTGATGTTTCCATTCAAAAGTATTGTTATTTGTTTCCATAGGAAAAGTTATTCGAATGACTCGCCTCTTTAAGGCGCTGTATCCCTTAACCATTTGTAGCGGACGTCGCGCAATATTTTATATATTTGTGTCATACCTGTCGTCAGTCTCAGTTCAAATCCGTTGCTGCCATTTTCGTGTTAATTTTCACTTTTAATTTAATAATTCAATAATTATAACCAAATATTGTATTTCTTGTAGGTATCCATCTTGCTCATTTAGTTATACTTTTAATAGACATATAAAAGTTGGTAGTTGTCGCTGAAAATATCAAGAAATTCGCGACGAATAGCTGGATATAGCTTTTTTGATATTTTATTTAGTCAGGTTTTAAATATTTTATTGAACATATTTTGATGTAACCATTTATTTTGATCTTTGAACTGTACTTCATATTTTTTTCATGCTAATATTCTTTGAAAAATAAGGCTAACTGCGCGACGAAAAAATACACGTTTTACGGTATTCTTCAGATGCACAGCGCCTTAATGCATAAACATAATTGTACGCGTAGTGTAAGTCGTAAGGTCTGCTACCTGAGAGACTCAGCTTCGATTCCAGATTTTTTATTGGTTTTTATTCCGGGCTTCGACGTACACGACGATGAGGTGAGAAATTGAAGATGAAACCGGGATCATACCCGAATGAGGAGTAGGAATTCCTGTATACCCCGTATCAAAACGTTGACGTAGAGAAACTCGACTCCCGCTGGATACATTCTCACGTTCTTTGCAATTAGACGAGCAATCTGGTCGCTACAAGGGAGCAAAAAGATCGCCTTAATAACTTCTAATAAGCGAGGACAGGTTCTAAGCAAACCGGACCGGGTTAGGATAAGGATAGACGCACGCACTGGCCGGAAAACGCGACGCGGTTATTAAAACGTCGAAAATAACTTCTAATAAGAGAGTGCGTGAGTTGCTAAGTAAATTTGGTCAGGGTTAGGATAAAGATATACAAAAGTGTATTTTCATTGGTGTTAAGAATGAGGATGAGTGTATGTAAAGCATTTTTTAAACAGTTTCAGGTAAACTTATTTTGTTGCGACGCTGTAGGGACGCGGATTAAATTATTGGCTTGGCTTATGGAAAACGATGTAGTTTATAAATTGCTGAGCCAAGAAAATAATTACGTCTGCGTATGCAGATAAGCAAATTGTATCAGTTTACACATCATCACTTTATTGTTGTAAGTTCATGATTAACCCACTGTTTGTTATTTTTTTTTCTATTATTTTCATAGCATATAATTACTTGCTGATGAGATTTTTTTTTTCTTTTGCTCCATGGCTATATATTAACAAACTTAATAATAAGAACAGAATTGTATACCACCAACCACCAATGGGACATAAGACTAAAGAACTGTACTTAAAATACTCCGCACAAATGATCAACACTCTGCGTTTTTCGTGAATTTCAAAAAGTACATCTACTTCACTGAATTTAGTGAGCTATCTGGTATTGCAGATATGCACGCAAACGCGTACTATTAGTAATGCATCCGAGCTGAAACAATTCTGTTGGTAAAACGCTGCGTTCGAACGCCGCGCTTTGCTGTACAGTGCGTTTGCTTGTTTAGCTAGCTGCCCTGGACTGCAGATAACAACGATATGCGTGCGAACGCGTACTATTAATAATGCATGCGATGAACCTGCTTGCTGGTTATTAAAACCCTCGTTACTTCAAATGTCCAAGCTATAGATAACGTAATAGTATGTTTACTTTTAGATAACTTCATAGACCGTTTTTGCATAACCTTAGGAAGGCAACCGGACTGCTTAAATGACTGACAGAACTTTATAAATGCTGCCTAGTTGTAGAATTTGTTTGATTGTTTGTAAATAATTAATCCTTACTAATATTATAAATGCGAAAGTGAGTTTGTTTGTCTGTTTATTTGTTTGTTTGTTACGCTTTCATGCCGTAACTACTGAACCGATCATCATGAAATTTTACATACAAGTTCTCTGGAGTACGGAGAAGGACATAGGCTACCTTTTATCCCGGGAAAAAGTACTATTCCCGAGGGATCGACATTGACGCGGGCGGAGCCGCGGGCGAAAGCTAGTTGTACATAAAAACAACAACATCTTAAAAGGATTAAACTTAACCTAAAAGAAAATATGCACAATGGTGGTCTTATGTTTTGGGAGATCTCTTTCAGTCAACCTATTTGAAAAGAAATGGGTGGTTAAGTGGGGCAGAGATTTTTTCAAGTTAAACTACAGTACAGTTAGATAAATCTGGATAGGTCCAGACAGAAAACGTTATTATGCTCTTCTTGAGGTTGTTGCAACATTTTTTTCTTTATGTAACATTGAGATATGGAAGCAGGTAGCGATAGTTGCTGAAAATTACCGTACATATCAGGTCGGGCAGGGACAAAGTTCTCAAGCTTAAGGGTTGAACTTTAAGGCCAGTGAATTTGAAGACAAGAATGCTTTGGACAGCGTTCTTGTCTCAGTTACTACCGCTTCATAAAATAACCATTTGGCTTGCAATGTAACTTTTTACTTCACTAACTACTACTATACTCGAAAAAACGTAGAATGTAGGAGCTGATCTCTTTCTGCGAAGACCTTAACAGCTGGTCATCATCATCATTTCGAGTAGGTGACACGGTCTATCTACCATGCTCTGACACCCTGGCGTCAGAGTTCGTCGGAACTGCCTCTCGGCCTCTGAAGTGGTTTTTTTAACGACTACCAGATGGCAGCCGGGACCAACGGCTTAACGTGCCTTCAGAAGCACGGGAACATCTTTATTATCAGACAATCAGGTGATTCAAGCCTGCAATGTCCTAACCAAACTGGAAACAACTAAACAACGTATACAGGCCATAACCACTGGACCACGGAGGCAGTTAATATAAAAACATATATAATAAAAACACAGCTGGTTGAGAGGTGGGACAGACGGGAAGAGAGAGAAATGGGTGAAAAAGTAAGGAATCGTGTCTGTAGGCGATGCGGCTAGAATCCGTCTCCATTTTGATTCCGTTTTCCACATTTACGCCCATTTACACGTTAAATGGCATTTAGGTCTTGTGGCCTAACAATCTGCCTACCCCGTAACGGATAAAGACGTGATATCACCATCATCATATCAGCCGCAGGAAGTCCACTGCTGGACATAGGCCTCCCCCAAGGATTTCCAATACGACCGGTTGGAAGCGGCCTGCAGGACGTGATATTATGAATGTATCTATGTAACTCTTTAGAAAAAGCCCTGCCATCCACTCGAGGATGGAGGAGGATGAGTTTTACTCAATCAGACAATTTACTCTAAAGCATAAATGGCTAAGTTAATGCCCGAAGGCAGGCGGCTAGACAGCAGCAGTGGTCACCACACACGCGGCGAATACAAATGTTCCCATTTACCTACTAATTAAAACTGCTACTGCCATTGCCGCTAGGTTAACAGATTCCTTTAATGAGTCCGTGCCTCGTTGTTTATTGAAGATTCTTCAAAGTACAGTAAGGTGTTGAAGTAAAATACGAAGAATTACCTACCGACGTCATCTTCTTCATCATCATCATGATATCAGCCGTCAAGTAGTCAACTGCTGAACATAGAGACAATGTATACTCAGTCCACATTCCTAGTTTTTAAGATAAACTAAAATTGTAAGTTGACGTCGTATGGAGAAAATGCGCTGTGCAGTTTGTAGCCGCTTCTTCTGCACTCCGCTTTGAAAGCGTCATTAAGAGCGCACCAATGCGACCCGGCTGAAGCCATTTCGCACCCCGCGCCCCGCGCGAAAGCAGGATAGATCTAATGACCGTAACGCGTAAAAAATGAGAAGAAGATAGTGGGTAGGCACAAGCGGGTGTCCTAGAATTAACGGGCGTAAGCGCCAAATCACTTAATTGTTATTTAAAATAAAAGTACGAGGTTAATGAGTAAAAAAACTTTGCCAGATTTTAGAACTAGTTATTGCTAAGCTAGGAAACTAAAAATCATTTCTAAAGACCTTAGGGTTTCGCCGTTCTGACCACAAACATCAAATAAAGGGGGCTATGTTTGCAAAATAAAAGTATCGAGGCTTTTGTTATTAATCGTGTTTTCAGGTTTGACAGTTTTAAGAGAATATGTTGAAGTTTTATATATAATAAATAACAGGCATGTAGTCGTTATAGATATAGACATCTAGACGAATGTTCATTGACAAGTTTCGCATTCGTGCCCTCTTAAACTTAGCCATAAGTAAATTATGTATTGACGTCAACATTCTCAGTTAAAAATATATGACAATTAATAGGTGTCTAAATGACCTATCCTTATCCTTACTATCCTTACTAATATTATCCTTACTAATATTATAAATGCGAAATGAGTTTGTTTGTTACGCTTTCACGCCGTAACTACTGAACCGATCATCATGAAATTTTGCATACAAGTTCTCTGGAGTACGGAGAAGGACATAGGCTACCATTTATCCCGGGAAAAAGTACTATTCCCGAGGGAACGACATTGACGCGGGTGGAGCCGCGGGCGAAAGCTAGTATTAAATAAACGTTTTCAATATGTGGTTATTCTCAACTGCCTGTGCGGTGTTGCAGGTATGGCATCGGGCATGCGCGTCCGGACTCCCGAGTAGCTACTTGCTTTCCCCCCATTCATCTGAGTTAAGTATTTCATTTCCTTCTAAAATTCACTAAATTCCTATCCTTCCCTAGCTTAAAAAATATTTGCGATGGACAGCAGCGTCGGAAGCACAAGAAGCCAAAAAACTGCGATGGCCAACCCGCCGGCCAAGCGTGATGAGTATGGTAACATTACCATCGGAGGATGGAATATTTGAGAGAGGCCCTAGTCCAGCAGTGGACTTTTCGTGGCTGTAATGATAATGAGCTGATTTTTCCATAAGTATCTTTTAAATTTAAGTCTTGGTTCAGCGTTTTTGTTGCCTTTTTTTTACTGACTATGTAAAAACCTTAAGATTTACAAAATTTTATAAGTACTTTAAATATGTGACTAAAACATGTAGAGTTTCATTGATCGTAAAAACCAAATTATTTGAATTATCGTGAATAATTTGCGTGAAAAACTACGTCTCCTAATAAATTTTTTCATAAGTATGTTTCAAATAATAAAAAGCCTTGGTTCAGCGTTTTTGTTGCCTTTTTTTACTGACTATGTTAAAACCTTTAGATTTACAAAATTTTATAAGTACTCAAAATATGTTACTAAAACATGTAGAGTTCCATCGTTAAAACCAAATTATTTGAAATATCGTGAATAATTTGCGTGAAAAACTTCGTCTCCTAATAATAATCACACGGCAATGTTGTCTTGATCTTTATCTTGCTATTAAGATGATCTATCGAGCCGTTATCCAGTCATTCACTCCCATTCATAGACATTTGCATTCTTGCGTGCCACCACCAGCAGTTGTATCAAAATGGCCGTGTGAAGCTATCAGCGGCCATAGAATATAACTAAACACAGAAACAAAAATCAAAAACTACGCATAAATCGCCCGCCATTGCAAAAACTGCAAACGCATCACATAAACAAGTGCGCGTTGGAATCCATATGTAACCAGATACATTTTTTATCCAGTCCTTAGGTCCCAATTTGAGCCTAGATCTAACGCTTGGGGTCTAAGACCTGAGATGTAGGCTGACGTTTTACTGAAGCTGTGGAGGCGTTTTTAAAACGAAAAACTACAACAATTTTTTTATGAATTTATGAAGATCTTATAAAATTTTATTTCCCTCGTTGTTTTGTATTTCGTGTGTGTCAGTGGCCAATACTGCTGTCAGAACTTACAATCTTCTTAAAGGCATCTGACATAGCTGTTAATAAACCTCAACATTTTAACCTTTCTGATTTATATTATTATTTCTTGTCTATGCAAAACGATATTGTTTTGCTTTGTCTTTCCTCTTGTACACTTATGGCAGAATACACGTTATGAAATTTCTCTCGCACCTTTAATATATCAGCTCTATATTATTATTTATACAGTTTTGGTCATGGTCCTTCGAGCCGGATGATGACTGCGATCAATGATGACAGCTGGAATGAAAGACTTAGCATTCCTTCTGAAGCATGAAGGAGTTAGAGATATTTTGGTGCCACTTGCGGTCACTCATTCCAGTGGGGTCGCTTAACGTGGGGGGTTGTTTAACGTGAGTAAGTGCTAATTACCCAGTACAGGCTTACGTTCACAAGGGCATCGGGCTCTTCAATTTCTTTTGTTAAGTAACTACGATGTTACCATCAGATTCTTAGTTCTTTTTGATCTTTATATCCTATATAATCGGATGCGCGTTTCAATTTTAAAAATTTAACCTCACTCTCATTTGAACGTTTTTCTGGGTGCATCCTTAGCAGATGTGCTTCGGACCACGGGGTCCCTTAGATTCCAGAACTATTCTTCCGAAATTCGTCTATTTCCAGTAACTTATTTGATTTTAATTTTTGCAGGCAAACTTTTACAAAGTCATACATATTCATTGTAAGTCTAAGTCGTCTTTTATCATATACAAGCATACTCCATTGGGAGGGAGGATTCCAGGACAAATAAACACTTATTTAGGTTAGACATCGGATAAAAACAGTTCAGCAGTTGACGTAAGCAGTATACTAAAAACAGAAAGTTCCTACTCATATCCGACTCAGAAAAGTATACGTTTTACTTATTTCTGCCTTCGCTGTTTGACGTCGGCTCCGCTTCATCAGAGCGTCAGCTTTATGGTGCTGGACTCCCTATATGGCCCATGTCAATTTATTGAACTCGCGTCGGCGTTCCCGCGCAATCGATTCAAGATGGCCGCCGTTTTTCTACTTTTTGTCATCTGTGATCATGCCTATTTCGTTTTATTGTTAGATAAGGCTTGTTATTAAAATAGCACTGTTTAATTCAATTATAGGCAATTATTGATGTACGTTATAATCTATGCATCTGTCCAAAGATGACCATAATTGATCATCTAACCACTTGCTAATTCATTTGTAGCTACAATAAAGTCATTTTTATCTTTTTAGGGTCCCATGCGACCGAGTGACGAAACGGAACCCTAATAGGATCACTTATGGTTTATGGTCAGGGGTGTCATCTTCAACTACCTGTCCGGTGGTTGCAGGTATAGCATCAGATATCCGCGCCTCCGGCCTCCCGAGCTCGGATGAATGAGGGAAGAGCAAAAGCATTGCTCTTCCCTCATTCATCCGAGTGAGTAGAATCCCAATACCTTCATTCCCTTTCTAAATCAAACTTATTCCTATCCTTTCCCAGCCTAAAAAGGTTCCGATGGCAGCAGTGTCGGAAGTATGAGAAGCCAAAGAAACTGCTGCTCGGCAACCCGCCTACCAAGCGTGGTGAGTATGGCAAAATCCTCCCATGGAACAAAGAATACTTGCGAGAGATTTTTGCAGCTGAAATGATGTGTCGTGAAATGAGCAGTGTGATCTGTCTGTTTGTCTGTCGCAGCCAATTTGCTCCGAATGTATACCAATGAAATGGAGTTGAGGTACACTTACAAAATATATAGAGTAAATCACACACGACACCAACATGTTGCGTAAACAAAGACAATAAGAATGTAAAAAAAAAGTATTCTGCGCACACAGGACTAACGATCTACCCTTATAATTAGTTCGGACCTTCATATAATAAATATTATTTAAACTTATTAAATACTAGCCCGCGGCTCCGCCCGCGTCAATGTCGATCCCTCGGGAATAGTACATTTTTCCCCGGGAAAAAGGTAGCCTATGTCCTTTTACGTACTCCAGAGAACTTGTATGCAAAATTTCATGATGATCTGTTCAGTAGTTACGACGTGCAAGCGTAACAAACAAACAAATAAACAAACAAACTCACTTTCGCTTTTATAATATTAGTAAGGATAAGGATGAAAAATCACAAATATGATAAATCATAGAAAAAGTTCAGGTGCCTACAGGATAGATCAATGAACAATAAGCGGGGGTCCAAAAATTTTTATCGTAAAAGAATTTGAAAAAAAAAAGATTATTCTTTGTTTTTTTGTCAAAAAAAAAACATCTACATGCCATTTCGAATAATTTTACGCCGCCTAGAGGATAGATCAATGAGCAATAATCTACAGTAAAAATAAAATATAAATGAATTATTCTAATATTATAAAACTTGTACTAGGATGTCCATGAATTACATATTTAGATACTTTTTACCTGTTATGCCTCAACCATTGAGCGGTTAAATTCGATGAGTCGTGGGCCTATCGTCGAATTATCCTCCTGGAACCATCGTGAATATCGTTTATTGTTTTGTTTATTGTTTATTGTGATAAAAACGACTTAAATCTATTACATTTATCACACAGGTAATTAATTGTCAATATTACATTACGAAAATTAAAAAATGATAAATTAATACAATACTAAATTATTTAAAATACAATTTGTCATGGTATAAAAATAAAATAAAAACAAATAAAAAAAATGCATAATTAATTGTATATATAAGAATGTCATGTATTTTGTGATGTTATTATTCACTATCGTCAAAACGGTTTTGCTTGTTGAACCACTGGTCATTTAGATTTTCACAATATATAAATAATGCCTTAGTAATAGCTGACCAGTTGTCAAAAAAATAATCCAATTCGGTGTTGGCGCTTCGAAATGCATTAAGATGGTTTACAGGACGCACTAGTGGTGACATAGCACGCGCTATGGTGTGGCCTTGATCCGCGTGGAAAAGTTGGGGTAGTCGACTGCGACCACGTCTGTCTACCGGTGATTCTAGCTGGTCGGGGACAAGTAAGACGCACAATATGTTGTGTAGTTCTAGGCAATCAACTGATCCCTTTATACCTTAAGGCAGATGGTGAGCTGGTCCATCATTCTCCTCACCTCCAAAGAGTTGAAACCCAGATGTCCAAGTAGAAATTTAGTAGGATACAAGAGCGGATAATATCCATATATTTTTTTGTAAAGGACTCTTAGGAATGCTTTCTGCACTTTTTCCAGCATACGGGTATAAGTGACATGATGCGGATTCCATACACATGCACTTGATTCCAATTTGCTTCTAACTAGTGAGTTGTACAGGGTCTTTATGACCAAAGGGTTCTGAAACTCCCTAGCATTCCGCAATACGAAACCCAGTCTACGGTATGCCTCTTTTGCAAGGTTTTCCGTGTGGTTGGCAAATGTAAGGCTGCGATCGAATATTACTCCTAAATCTTTTACAGAATGTACTCTTTCTATGTCATGAATGTCTATACGATATGTAAAGTGAATTGGATTCCTTTTTCTGTCAAAAGTCATAATATTACATTTCTTAATATTAAATTTCATTTTATTTTTTAAACTCCAGTCATAAATTAAATTAATGTCATTTTGTAAATTAGTACAGTCTTCAATGGTTTCAATTTCATAAAAAAGTTTCAGGTCGTCTGCATATAAGAGGCATTTCGCTGTTTTCAATACTTTGGGTAAATCGTGGATCATGATTAAGAATAGAAGTGGGCCGATAACTGAGCCCTGGCTGACACCAGACCTAGTATGGTACGCTTCAGATTCAAATATGCCATACTTGACATATTGTCGGTGATCTCTCATATAGTCTGCCATGAAACTTAAGAGTTTAGGATCAAATCCGATGGTAGAAAGCTTGAGTAACAATAGATCATTATCAATTTTATCAAATGCCTTTTCGTAGTCAAAATAAATAACGTCAACCTGCCGTCCGCGCTCCATAGCCCTATGAATAAAGTCTACCAAGCATAGCAGATTAGAATTTACAGATCTTCCCGGCCTAAAACCATGTTGCTCATCACCAATTAGCTGCTTTACCTGCCTATATATCGCTTCGTGAAGGATATATTGAAATACTTTGGCAGGCGCACACAATATGGCCACGGCACGGTGTTCCTCTACAAGGTTTTTCATGTTGGTTTTAGGGATAGGTGTAACTCGAGATATCTTCCACTGTTCGGGGTACTTGCCATTTCTAACACACAGGTTCATTATGTGCAGGAGAGGGAGGATGAATTGTTTCTAGCAAGTCTTTAAAATAAAGCTGGGAATGCTATCAGGTCCCGATGTGCGACTCGAGCTCAATTTATTAAGACCACGCTCTATGTCTTGAGATTGTAAGGTTTGAACACTAATACATTTTTCCGGTGAAAACTGTTCGTCCGTTTTGCTACTATTGAGTAAAGGTGCTTGATCAGAAAATACGCTTGAAAAGTAATTAGCGAATGCTTCTGCGGCTTCAGCCCCCTGGTAAGTATTTTGGTTATAGGAAACCTAGTGTTTCCTATAACTCTCAAAGCCTCCCTTTGATCTAAGTCTATGCACATGGCCCCAAAAACTTTGCGGATGCAGTCTCAGGTTTTCCTCTATTTTCATCATGTATGTTTTATATGCATGAGATATACGCGATTTTAAACTTGCTCTATAATTAGAAAAAGCATTATATGCCGAGATACTTTTCGTTGCTAACCATGCCTTGTGTAATCGGGATTTATGTTTAATGTTCTTTATTATATCAGCATCAAACCAAACGGGATATCTAGTGCGTGCCGCGGTATTTCTTTTCTTTTTTGGTGCTGATATATTGAACAGCTTATAAAGTATATGATAAAAAGCAGTGGTAGCTAGTGAGACATCCTCTGATTTAAGGACATCTTCCCATGACGTTTCATCGAGCAATGATTGAAATAAATTTGTGTCCATTTTATTGAAGTTCCAGTCACGCGCTGAATCAATGTTGCTCGGTGGCAGTCGATCTTTGTTATTAAGTCGGTTTCTCTGAATACTCAACGTTATATCCCGCGGGGGATGATACGGCATGTCGGGGGGGACGAAACCCGCGGAGGCCTCGCACACACATATATGCTGCAAACGCGACTCATTGCATTCTTGCGCCAACACCACGTCAAGTTTACTACCATGATTATTTATTACATCGTTATGGTCTTTTAAATTGCAGTATGTCAAAAAATAGCAATAATAGTTTCTAATATTTTCTGAGGCACTATTCATATTAAAGTCACCGAATATTATTATTTCCATATTTGAACTACTAGATACAAACGATTCAATGTTATAAAAAATATTCATGTATTCCGAGTCAGTAGCCGACGGTTTAATATAAATTACACATGCAATGAATGTTGTACCGCTGTATGTTACAGAAACCCAATCGTGATACCCCGGCACTTCATGATTCGGCCGGCCATATCGTGATTTGCCCAGGAAACTATCGGGCAGATCGTTGACAATATTCCCAGCTAAACACTGGGCGTATCGTGAAGCAGTTGCATTTCGCGGCGATGGTGACGCTGTCTTCGCGTGCTCCTTTTTTTTAATAAGTACTGAGGTAGGCATTTGTGTCCCATCTCACCTGGTGATAAGTGACGATGAAGACTTCTCTTTGTTTATGCGTATGAGTGTGGAAGATGACACCGTCAAAACTTGATCTCACCCTGACATTGATCAAAAACATTGATCTGCATCGTCATCTAACTTATATATATATAAATTGTTTAGTCTGTACAAACGAAACAACTGGAGCTCATAGTTGTCAGTCTACGTTATATGTCTCCCTGACGGTGAAGAAGGATAAAGTTCTCAGATTTAATGTTCCATATGCAACAGAGAAAACTCTTAAACTTACCAAGCGGACTGCAAAAAAATAATTGACCAAACAGTCAATTATTTCAAACAGCTTTCGCTGTTAGAAATTGGTAAAAGCGTCTTTGAACAATATTCCAAACATTATCCCAATTGTCGCTGACCAAATCGTTAGCCGTTCGTTGAAGGATTTGCCTTGTGAAAGATGGCTAGATCTGAAGTTTCGGCGTATCACGATATGCCCGGGTTAACACGATGTGGCCAATCCAATGATTGCCCACGAAAGATCCATAAGGCAGGTGATCTTGAAAAAGCTTAAAGCTTCCCTACAGGCAAGTAGCCGACCAATCCTGTTGAAAAGAGTTTCTTTCAGCGTCTTCCTATCTGCAGTGGTCGGTTCCGAAACGCTAGCTTTGGAACAATAATTAATAATTTGAATATAATTTAAAATTTGAATTGAAAATAAAAAGAGCCTGGAAGGGTCTATTTTGAATAAATCTTAGAATCTAGACTACATCCTTATCCTTACTAATATTATAAATGCGAAAGTGAGTTTGTTTGTTTATTTGTTTGTTTGTTTGTCTGTTTGTTTGTTACGCTTTCACGCCGTAACTACTGAACCGATCATCATGAAATTTTGCATACAAGATCTCTGGAGTGCTGAGAAGGACATAGGCTAACTTTTATCCCGGGAAAAAGTACTATTCCCGAGGGATCGACATTGACGCGGGCGGAGCCGCGGGCGAAAGCTAGTTAATAATATTTTTTGTTATGAAATCAGGTTTCCCAGGGATGCTCACGGACGAAGAAGCGAGTAGAAGCTTGTAAACAAATATTTTCCATTAGATTAGCTGCAATTCCAACTCGTAAAAACTGGTCTAAGCAGCATTTGGTATAAATCAGCACGGCCGCGACAACCAACAAGATGGTTATTATTCGGTGTTGCCAGCTCATAAAATATTTTTTACTATTTGAATTTTATTTTCCTGCACGTATCAGAAGAAATGTAACACTGACTAATCTGTCTTTACTTTACTCATCCTTTACGGAGTAGATAGAGTCAATGAGCATATAGGTCACAACTAACAGGACAGAAATAGAGATGAATGGCAACCTATCGCCTATCTCTAGTATTTTATAATATATCCTTGATTGAGTTTTATTTCGTGCGCGGGAGAAAAAAGATGGTGCACTCTACGTCAAATCCTTCCAAAAGAGCTTGAAATATAAAGCACGGGCGTGAAAATTGTTTATTTATTACAACATCTCCTTCATATAGGTAGTAACCTGGGATGTAAATCTCGTAATCTTCACTCTACTTTTTATACCGCTCAAAAAGACCTCAATCGATTGCGGTAAACTATATCAAGAATTTTTAGATATAAACCGATCAGGAAAAAATAACGTCTGTTAAAGTAAAGTTTAGATACCGACTAAAACACCAAATATAAAAATATACTTTAAGAAGAATGTTTCAGATACAGTAATTTCAAACTTTGCCACTCTAAATTTCTCTCGAATTTTCCCATATTTTGGAATGGATTTATGGAGTTGGCAACACAGTACATTGCAAAGCTCTAAAGCTCGGTAGGCGCGCCTTTTTGCGCCCTATCGCGTTCATTTTATTTGATATTACAAGCTCGGAGTCAAGGACCAAGTGTGAACATATCAATTATTGTACAGGTTCGTTACAATTTACAAAGAGATTTTGAAGGGGAATCTGATGGGGCGTAAGCATAGTAGCGCTTACGCAGGATATGCTACCTTGTGCGCAGTCTCCACTGGGATGTGTGACCGCCAATGGCATAACAATATCTCGAGCTCAGTTAAGCCGTTGGTCCCGGCTCTCATCATTGACTTTGACTTGATTAAACTGTCAGATGCCTTTAGACAGCTGACTCTAACACAAGTGCTAACACTAGTGTTAGATTTCAATCTGTCTAAAGACATTTGACAGTTTAATCAACTCAAAGTGTGTGTTAGTGCTAACCCTATGTGACTAATCAAATAGTGAAAAAAAAAAAACATTTACAGATATGATTGTTTGTTTTAAAATCTTTCCTGCACAAAACACAACAGACAATACAATACGACGCTCACAATAAAGACATCATTTTAGTTTATTTTTTATTTGTCGTAGGCCCAGATGCAGTTTGATAACTTGACTTGTATTCGAATACAATCCTAACTAATATTATAAATGCGAAAGTGAGTTTGTTTGTTTGTTCATTTGTTTGTTTGTTTGTTTGTTACGCTTTCACGCCGTAACTATTGAACCGATCATCATGAAATTTTGCATACAAGTTCTCTGGAGTACGGAGAAGGACATAGGCTATCTTTTATCCCGGGAAAAAGTACAATTCCCGAGGGAGCGACATTAACGCGGGCGGAGCCGCGGGCGAAAGCTAGTTATTTTAATAATTCAAAAAGCAAGGTAGCCCTGAAAACGAAGACACTCATTACTAAGTTAAAAAATTAACAATATGGGTTATAAAAAATGGCTGGAAGCTTCTATCCATTATTATATTAACCATATTGTTAATTTAACTTTTGCTTTTAAACACATAATTATTCACATTAACGAGCACTTAGCACGAACCTTTTATGTATTTCAAATATTCGCAGCAGGAATGTCAGTCACAACAAATACGTCAGTGGGAATAAATAAAATAAAGAATTGACCACGTACTGTCAATCGCTCATGGGATAACGGGATATTAAGTTTTATCTCGCGCTGGGAATTGAACCCAGAGTTCCTAGATATGTAATAACCACTAAGCCGCGGAGGCTGCCAAAGAAATAGCGATCAACAATGAACCAAAGCCTTAACAATTTCTGCCACAAATGTTGGAATTTTGAATATTCATCCAAAACTCATTTCTATGAGAAATGCGTATAAATGTAGCCTTTACCACCTAAGCGTCTTTATCATTTAAATACTCTCTTGAACTTGAAAACCTTTGCAGCGCTTCACGGAACCCTAAAACCAGCATGGCCCCGCATGCATAATTGAAGACGACAAATTATTCTTGCTTAGAATACGGAGTTATTGCACTGGGCCTTGGACCAACATCCATGCGGGACATGTAATTACCTTAAATATATGTATATTACTAGCTTTCACAGGCGGCTCCGCACGCGTCAATGTCGATCCCTCGGGAACAGTACTTTTTTCAGGATGAAAGGTAGCCTATGTCCTTCTCCGTACTCCAGAAAACTTGTATGCAAAATTTCATGATGATTGGTTCAGTAGTTACGAAGTAAAAGCGTAACAAATGCATGTATCTTTCTTTATTAGATATAATAATCTATGGCAAAAGTCTTTTGAGAGCAGCAACTCTCGGCTTTTGCCTTATGGGCCGAAAGCTAGGTTGCCAGAAAGGCCTATCCTGGGTGCAAGTCACCCGAGACCGCCTGGTGGTCACCAGTAATCGGAGCTAATCCTACTCTACGCACTCTATTCTGGTAGCTCAGCATTTAAATCGTAATCCACCCAAAAACGCAAATTGCTATAGTACATTTAATCTCTTTGGGACAAAATAAATTTGTAGCATTGATTCCCACGCGGCAGCAATATTTATTTCTATGTCTTCACTCGAGTCCAGTGAGTTCAATAATAATTCATACAAAGGTGGCTGTAACAAGTTGAATTATTCAGGATGCCTGGCTTGGGAGCGACTGGACCCTGAGTGAAGAAGAAAAAATATGACGGATGTGTGGTAAGGTAGTTTGTTATCCTATACTATAAGTAAAGAAAACCCTGTCCTGATTCTTGAAGGGATGATTCAGCCCGTCGATATGAACAACTTTTCCAATGGGATCAAATCTGGGTAATAAAAGAAAATACATTTCCGAACAAAAATGTTTGGCCACCCGGTCAATTTGTAAGGGAACGTCAATTAAAATGTTGAGTTCCCAGCATTGGCCCCATAGGAAAATAGAAAAATCGAGCCAGGCCCCACCCCTTCTCCGAGCGAAGCTCGGTCACCCAGGTAAGTTGCTGCTTATTTATAACTAAAAGCCACGCTGTAAATACAAGTAGAATCGATGTTTTGTATATACCTTCTTCTTCTTATCTGTCGTATCCTCATGTCTGAGGGTCGTGACCACCTAAAGTAGCTCTTCTCACTACATCTTTCATCGCCACGCGGCGCGTGGAAAGTGCTGCATCTTTGATAATTATATAAGCTTAGGTATATACCTAAGCTATTAGCCGTGTGGTTTCCGGCAGAGTAGAATAGGATCACTCTAAGTCTTCCCGTGGATGTCGTAAGAGGCGACTTAGGAAATACAAGCTAAACAAAGCTCATAAACATCAATGAGTCCTCTCCAACCCGTCTGGCCAACGAGGAGAGTGTAGGCCAAATCCCCTGTCTGCTCTGGCCAAGTATGGCTTCGGTAGTACAGAGAGGGTCATGCTCCTGCAGTGGAGGCTAAAAAGACTTGA
This sequence comes from Elegia similella, assembly GCA_947532085.1. Lineage (NCBI taxonomy): Eukaryota > Metazoa > Arthropoda > Insecta > Lepidoptera > Pyralidae > Elegia > Elegia similella. Next base: position 2,122,095 of record OX383936.1, read on the forward strand.
TGATGATGATGATATACCTAAGCTTATATAATTATCAAAGACGATCACTAAAAAAGAATATAATCGATACTTCTTGACCACATTACTTTAGACGTAACGTATCTTCATAAAACGTCAAGAATGTTTATCTATCTATATAAAAGTTGTAATGTCCGTCAGTCCGCCGTTAAAAACCGAGTGACCATTTAGGCTTACTCCTAATGCTTGCGACCAGTCAAGAATGTCGTCTGCCTGTGTTTTTGCGCGCGTATTTCTTAGCTATTGACCAAGGAAGACTAGCAATCACCAACTGTCTTATAAACCACTTGTTAGTCACGCGAAATTTAACTAAATCCCCCTTGCAATTGAGTATACATTTCCTTGGCAGGTGATGGAGTAATAGTGATGGGTATTAGTGATGGTGGAGTCTTTGGGTGCATCGATGGCGACTTGAGTTGTTACGGCGCTGGATTCAGGTAGGTTCAGTTCCAGTTGGTATGTCTTAGCTTTTGATTTGAGTTAGTGTTTTATAGCGTTTTACAAGAATTGGTTGGTGTTTAGAAAATAACTTTTATATAAGCAATCAAATCGAGAAGTTCTTACTTTTATATTATTAACTAATGGGTGCTAATTAAACAGGATTATTTTTAATAGCATTATCCGCCTCTAAAAATGTATGTTGCCTTCTAAATTACTAAGTCAGCCACAATTAACTAGCATCTAAATAATACCATCTTAGCCACTAGTTATCTTCTATGTAAGCCACTCTAAATACAACTCAGCATGATGGTTATTATTTAGCATCTAAATTTGTAACTTGCATTCTAACAGTAAACTTCTACAATAGTAATATTTGACATCAAAATATATATATTTATTTAGCTTCTATTTTTTTAACTCAGCATGTTTAAAATGTAACTTATCCCAAAATAATTGATCGTCAATATTTAGCTAAATTTGTCATCAAATAGTATATTATGGCCACTAATATTACCAGTAGCTATTGAGGAGATACAAAATAAGACTTTATTTTTGAAAAAAATGTTTATTAAATTACCATAATTTTACTAATAGTAATAGTAGGAGAGCTGGTACAAATTTTTGAGCAAGTATTTGAAGCAAGCTGAAAACTTGTCGCATACCTCTCCTATACCCTTACACGGAACGGTAAATAGCGGGGCTAAATCAACCCCTAATTTTTTGACAGCGTGGCAGGTAGAAAGTCTACCAAAATAGTACCCAGTTAAAATTTCAACCTGCCTCAAATTGATTTTTTATATTTTTTTGTAATTTTTTTTGCACGCTGGTAATGTTAAAACCCCGACTAAATCGTCTGGCTTATATTTTTTATACATAAAACATAAAAAAATGCATATTGCCACAAATATCTATATTTTTGGTAATGAAAAAAGAATATAAAAAAAATAGGGGTTGATTTAGTCCCGCTGCTCACCAGCCAGGTCTGTAGTTCCGTGTTGAGGTAGAGGTATGTAACAATTTTTCAACTTGCTTCAAATACCTACCTACCCAAAAATTGGTATCAGCTCTCCTGCCTATAGATACATGAATCACGCCATATCATGTAGTGGCTATTTTTACGATAAAAGAATATGATGTATTATTTTACATGCTAAGTTATAATAAAAGATGCTGACTGTCGAAGCTTTAATTATATTTTTTTAGAGGACATAGTTTTGATGCTGTAAAAAGGAAAATGGTGACGAAATATAAAATCCGTGGCCGAGTTAGTAAATTAGGTGGCAACATATAAATAAGAAGGACAAGTCATACATGTCCAGGGGGGACAGGTCTGCTCGGCCTCTTTGAGACTTTTATCATATCTGTTGTTGTTGCACGCTCGATCGCTAACATAACGTGTTCCACAAAAATATGTAAATTAAAATTGTATATAACATGACATCAGAAAAAAAGGAAAAGAAAAATATTAAATATCATACAAAGCCCTTCAGGCAAGTAGACGACCAATACTGTTGAAGAGTTTCTTTCGGCGTCTTCTTCTCTGCAGTGGTCGGTTCCGAAACGCTAGTAGTTTGTAGCTTTTAAACAATAATTAATAATTTGAATATAATATAATAAGTATTATTTAAAATGTGAATTGACGTGAAAAAGTGCCTGAAAAGGCCTATTTTCTGAATAAATCTTTGAATCTTTGACATAATAATTGATGATCTTTATTTGACGCTTTCTATAGACTATTTAGTTGGCGGTGTAAAAAAGACGAATTAGTTTATTAGAGGCTATGTCATTTTCCCGTTGCTTAGTTATGAAATTAGAAGTTTGCTCACGTGGCCAATAAATAATTTTGTGGCTTGATTTATTATTTCCCTTAACTAATTACATACAACGAATCATACTTAAAACGTACATACATAAATAAATAAATATATACGGACAAATCACACAGATTGAGCTAGCCCCAAAGTTCGGGACTTGTGTTATGGGATACTAACTCAACGATACTATATTTTATAACAAATACATATATAGATAAACATCCAAGACCCAGGCCAATCTGAAAAAGATCATTTTCCACCTTGACCTGGCCGGGGATCGAACCCGGGTGTCGCAGGCTGGCGTGTTATCCACGGAGCAAGGTTAACCACTGCGCCACGGAGCTGTCAACTTGAAAATGGTTATCGTAGATGTCTACAACAACCTAGGTACCATGAGGCCAATGGCTTACCTGAATCTATACCAATAATAAATATGTAAGGGTTGGCTATGGAGTAAGTTACTTTGTTTTCAGAGATATCGTGTTTATAAGCTCTATCTATGATACTGAAACTAAATTGACGATATTTAGATTTTTTCTGTATGTATGTTCTCTGTAACTCTTAAACGAATTGAATGAATTTTATGAAACTTGGTGTTTGATTGGTATGTGGATGATATTTTAATGTGTTAAGTAAATTATAACTATTTCTTCTCGGAGGCTAGCTTCTCTTCGCTGGGGCCGATGAAAAACGGAAGATTGTTTTGGGTTATTTTGTACTCACCCCAAAGTTTTTTTAAGGAGGGCTCCATGGGCTTTAATGTCACCTAGTGCGTAGTACCTGTAGCCCTTCAGCTCAGGTTAAGCCAAACCGAAGACCTCCGACCGCTCACCAGCCAACGAGTGAAAGAGACACAGAATGTGCCTCACTCATTGTCTCCTTCGATTCCTCACATTCCGTGGGCTTTCGACAATTTATGGAGTTCCGTACCCGTAAAGGTAAAAACGGGACCCTATTCATATGGCTCCGCTGTCCGTCTGTCTGTCTGTCCGTCCGTCTGTCACCAGGCTGTATCTTATGAACCGTGATAGTTAGACAGTCGAAATTTTCATAGAGTATGTATTTCTGTTGCCGCTCTAATAAACAATACTAAAAACAGAATAAAAAAAAATAAGGGGGCTCACATCCTTACTAATCCTTATCCTTATCCTTACTAATATTATAAATGCGAAAGTGAGTTTGTTTGTTTATTTGTTTGTTTATTTGTTTGTTTGTTTGTTTGTTTGTTTGTTACGCTTTCACGCCGTAACTATTGAACCATTCATCATGAATTTTTGCATACATGTTCTCTGGAGTACGGAGAAGGACATAGGCTACCTTTTATCCCGGGAAAAAGTACTATTCCCGAGGGATCGACATTAACGCGGGCGGAGCCGCGGGCGAAAGCTAGTATATAATAAACGTGATGTTTTTTGCTCGTTTTTCTCGATATTGATAGACGCTTGAAATATTCACAGAAGATATAGTAATATATTTACTTTAAAAATAAATAATCAAATTAAAATAAATTTAAGGGGGGCTCCCATACAATAAACATGGTTTTTATTGCCGTTATATAGATAATGGCACGGAACCCTTCGTGCGCGAGTCCGACTCGCACTTGGCGGGTTTTTAATTAAAAGTGGTAACGTTACCACGTTTGGGCTTCGACTAGAAATTTTGACTATTTATAGCAGGTATTTACATGTAGTTTAATTTCTTCTGAAGTGCTAACTTGTATATTATCTATCACAGTTTCTTCTTCTTCTAATTCGTATCACTCTTGGCAGAGTGGTTGTAGTCAACATGTTGTTTGATTCTGGGGGCAGGTGTAGCTCGCCGTACGATGTCCCGCCATCTCTCCCTGCTTGCAGTCAATCTGGTGCACTTGTGTATAGGCTCGCCAACCAGCGACTTTATCTGGTCAGTCCACCGCATCGGAGACCTTCTGCGTGGTCTAGTGCCTTCTACCTTGCCTTGGACAACAAGACGTTCAATCGAGTCATGATTTCGTCTCGAGATGTGGCCAAAAAGCTTAAGTATGCGAGTCTGTACTATACACTTGATAACCGCTGCTTGATACCGAGTTCATTTAATATGGAACAGTTTACCCACCATATATTAAGTACTATAACAAGCTTTCGCTCGCTGCTTCTCTTGTGTTAATATCGATCCCTTGGAAACAGTCCTTTCTTCAAGGATAAAAGGGACTCTGTGCCCCAGAAAACGTGTATGCACAATTTCATGACAATCAGTTCAGACAAGGCGGTATAACAAACAAACTAGCTTCCCGCGGCTCCACCCGCGTCAATGTTGATCCTTCGGAAACAGTACTTTTTTCCGGGATGAAATATACCCATGCCATATCCTTCTCTGTACCCCAGATAACGTGTATGCAAAATTTCATTTCACGATGATCGGTTCAGTAGTAAAGGCGTGAAAGTGTAAAAAATAAACAAACAAACTCACTTTCGCATTTATAATATTAGCTAGGATACCAGTAAACTCGAGACAGGTCGCCTGCTTACAATAAAATAAATCTTAATAGTCTATTTGCGGCGTTAGCTGATGATACAGATTTATTAAGCAATTACGAAGGCAATTAAGCTCGATACTGAATCATATTTTCGAAGCTTCGATTATTAGATAAACATCATCGTAGCTTTAATATTGTCGAGAAATTATCAACAACATATAATTAGTTAAAAAGTTAGTTTAGATGAAAAAAAAAAAAAAGAAACTTCCCTGCCTGAAATGTAGTTTTCATACTTATTTAAGGTCCAGTGCAAATATTTTAACTAATAACTAGAAAATTGTCACCTAGCTTATCCCTATAACTAAAAAATTACTTTTTGAAGCAAATGTAAAAAAATCGACATTCTAGTTTGAGTGACTCAAAAAACTTTCTGGGCGCAAAAATTACTTTCTTGGCGTTACAACTTTTTACTATTACCTAATATATTCATTGCTGTCAATACATTAAAGCTTTTAAAATTAATAGCTCTGATTATTTTACTTTTTTACAAAGTTTATGATTATCCTTTATAATCATAACCTTTGAAATTTAATTTTATTCATTTAAGGAATCACACGTTTAAGGAGTTACTCAGACCACGAATCTGAATCCGTTTTATTAGTCTCGTCGCGACTACGATAGATGTAACTCCTTTAAAACGTCAATAAAAACATATATAATTTAAAGGTTCGGGCTAAGTCCCGTTTAAAGGAATTCTAGTGAGGGTGAAATGGGAGGAGGTACTTCCTATGAAAGGCAAAGAAATCCTGCTGCTAGTTATAATGGTTGTAATGGCCTTTTAATTACAATTACTGTTTGGAGCACGGAGCGATCATCACGACCTTTAGCCCGCAGTAACTCTGCTGACTGGACCAACTGGCTGGGGCTAATTAAAATATAAACAGTATCTTTATTGCTACTTTATAGAACCAATTCTAGAAACGTTGTTCCTTGAGTAAGTTCAAAGATTGCTTTGTTTGACATGACACGAACAGACCAATTCTATTATCGCGAACTACTGATATTCTAGGAAGCTGCTTTTATTTAAACTATAGGTTAAGAAAGGACATTTACAAAGTTAAACTTTATTAAAGGGAAATGAAAAGAGAAACAAGTCAATGTTATAGATATAACTTTAAAACTAAGTTCTGAGTCTAAAACCTGTAATTTCGAACACATGTTCAGTTGATAAAAGAAGCAAAAGTAAAAAAGGAATTCTAGTTGAAGTGACATGGAAGGAGGTACTTCCTATGAAAGGCAAAGAAAGCCTGCTGCTAGTTATAATGCCTGCGATAGCCTGCTAATTACTATTTACTGTCTGGAGCACGGAGCGAGCATCACGACCTTTAGCCCGCAGTAACTCTGCTGACTGGACCACCTTGCTGGGGCTAATTAAAATATCAGCAGTAGCCTTATCAATATTATTTTTGGCGAGCTCCGTGGTTAACACGTCAGCCACGAGAGTTCCCGGGTTCCATTCCTGGTCAGGTCATGATGGAAAATGATCTTTTTTAGATTGAACTGGGTCTTAGATGTTTATCTATTTAAGTATCTATTATAAAATATAGTATCGTTGAGTTAGTATCCTACGACAGAAGTTCACAACTTACTTTAGGGCTAGCTCAATTTGTGTGATATTAGCCTATATTTTAGCCCTATATATTTATTTATAGAACCAAATTCAGAATCACTGTTTGTTTGTTTTTCGTGTGTTTGACCAACACTGGTGTCAGATTTTTAGGTTATCGAAAGGCATAGCTTCACTGTTATCTTATCAATGATGCCATTTGCCACAGGATGAAATTTTCTTATAGCTAAGGCTAAATTATACTATCATGTCAATGAATTTCTTAGTCACAAAATTTTAATTGCATTGGAATTAATTATCTGTCTTACTTTTGGCAGTTTCGTGTGTTTTTTTGCAAATAATCACAATATTTGAATAAATTAGGAAAAAAATAATAAAAACCATAAGTATTTTAAGGTATTTTATGATAAACATTTATTTTCACGAATTTTTTCAGTAGACTTTTATGAATTAAACACGCGTCAGTCCACGCGCTGCCGCGCTTTTCTTTTTAATCTCGTAAAACTCGCGAGATTAACGAGACTGCAATCTCGTTAATCTCGCGAGATTAACGAGATTGCAATCTCGTAAAACTCGCGAGACCTGCCTTTTTTTCGTGCGAGATCAATCTCGCTAAAAAAGATCGAGATCTCGCGAGAACGAGATTGCATTCTCTAGATATGAAGTTATCGTCGCAAGCAAAACTGAGATACAGTACACGCGAAGTTTCATCATGGCTAGATAATATCGTAACTAATCCTATGATAAGGTTCCCAAAGAATGCACGTGAATGGAGTCGCAGGCAAAGGTGATTTATACAATAGACGCAAAGTTTCATCATGGCTAGATAAATAAATAAATATATACGGACAAATCACACAGACTGAGTTAGCCCCAAAGTAAGTTTGAGACTTCTGTTATGGGGTACTAACTCAATGATACTATATTTTATAACAAATATATATATAGATAAAAATCCAAGACCCAGGCCAATCTCAAAAAGAAAATTTTCCATCTTAATCTGACCGGGGATCGAACCCGAGCACTCTCGTGTCGCAGGCTGGTGTATTAACCACTCCGCTACGGAGCTCGCCAAATAATATCGAGGCTATTCCTGAAATAAGGTTTCAAAGGATACTTGTAAACAGAGTCGCGGGCAATGGCGAGTTATGCAATAACGCGAAGTTTCATCATGGCGGGATAACATCGCGGCCCACGCGTGGTCAGTGCTGTACTTTCGCCGCATTTCTCCCCAAGGACACAGGTTCAAAGCAGTTCAACCAGTCCACGGCCGGAGCACACATTAAATTCGTTACGGATAGGATGCTTTATAGGCCCGGACTCCACCAAAGCGCAGACGAGGCGAGAGGAGAGGAGCTTTTTAAACAACCAATAGAAATTCGTTATTGACTCGTATCAGCTTTAGTGGATACTACCAACCGGAGATGTACACCTGGAGACGAGGGAGAATAATAATTGTCCAACATGGTGACTTATCTATTATAATAATACATATTTTCGTGACGTCAACAAAGGGCCCAATGGAAGACCAGCGCTGGCCGTTGTGTGCGGCCTGTAATATGCTGAATTGGACCCGTTTTAAGAGCACCAAATTGGAGTTATGTTTTTTACTTGTTATTTTCTTATGATTTCGTTTTTTTTTCGTTATATTTTTCTCTTATTTGTTAATTGTATTTCTTTTATATGTGTGTTCTTAAATAAATATTTACCTACTTACTTACCATATTTGTATGGCGCATTCGAGCTAGCGGAGTTGCGAGTACTACATCTTAAACTGCCTCCGTGGTCCAGTGGTTTAGGCGTTTGCCTGTAGACCCGGTCGTGGGTTCGATTCCCACGGGAAGCATACTTTATTTGGTTGTTTCCAGTTTAGTTAGGAGGACATTGCAGGCTTGAATCACCTGATTGTCTGATAATAAATATGATTCCGTGCTTGGGAAGGCACGTAAAGTCGTTGGTCTCGGCTGTCATCTGGCAGTCGTTAAAGGAACCGCGTCTGAGGCCGAGAGGCGGTTCCGAAGAAATCTGACACCAGGGTGTGCGTGCATGGTCGATTGACCGTGTCACCTATACGAAAAGATGTTGGCGACGGCCGACTGGACGTGTAGCGTCTAGACAGTACGCATCTCCGCTCAGCTTTGGTGGATACACCTTTGTTGAAAAACATCTCTTCTCGTCTCCGCTTCAAACATCTCCGCACATCTTTGCTTTGGATCTGGCCCTACAGTGGCGTAGCTAGGGGGTTCACTCCGGCTGCCACCCGTTGGGGGATAACACACACAAAAATATCTTATTATTATCTTCATCTTGCACTGGGGTGACGCAGACTATGACTACATACTATGACGATCGCCCGGAAGCCGGGAGATCGCATTCAAGACTGTGAAGAGGGTGCAGCGTTTCGCTGCCCCGGGTGACACCCGTGCTAGCTACATTATACCAACACTGGCTTATATGACAAGCTATTGTTTCTATTAATTTGTCTAAGAATGTTTACTCAATCCCAAATGATAATAGAAATTTAATTTTGTTTAAATTACTTTAACAAATATGATTCCACGTCAATATTACAAGAAATACAACTTTTAACCATTCTAAATAAATAAATAAAGTAAAATATTAAACCGTACACGAGATTAAAACACGGTTTCCACCTCTAACACTCGCCCTGATGATAGTCTTCGTGACAGACCGAAACTAGTTGGCGATTCCAACCTAATAAACGAGTGAAACCGTGTTTTTTTAATGAAAGTAAAATGTTGTTCATTTTTATGTTCCTTGCAGACGTAGAGACATTAAAGTACTTAAGTACATCTATAATACTTAAGTATTGGCGATTATCAACAACAGATAGGTATGAATGGCGTACAAGAGGGGAGGCCTTTACGCAGCAGTGTGAAAAAAAGGTACATCTAGCTTCTCAATTCCATCCCGAATCGCATCCTAAATCGAAGCCAATGAGAGGGACGCCGCTATACGTGCGATACGATTGGAGATATCTCGTATCGTGTCTAACGTATAGCGGCGTCCCTCTCATCGGATCCTAAATTCAGGATGGTTTAATAGGCCTTACCCTTTTACGTAACAGTAGATATTAGTAGCCACTGGTAGCCACAGAATAAGTACCTTTTTTTTACATTTGGAAAATGTCTTATGCATAAAAATCATATGATTGCTCTCTTCACGCCATAATACCGGAATGGTGGGCACGGTGGAGCTACCACCACTCTTACCAGTGGTACTTACGGCGTAGCGCAGTGTCGGACGACTTGACACAGGGCGCAAGGAAACGCTGGATGCAGGCCGCTTCTAATTGGTCATTTTGGAAATCCCTAGAAGAGGCCTATATGTCCTCTCTCTCCTTCTTACGGCTAAAATGATGATGATGATGATGAAAATGATGCAGTGGTCTGTTCCATTTCTCTTCTCTCAGTATTTTGTCAGTCCGAACGGGCGCGCGATGGACAAGTGAATTCCGCTCATTTTTACCCAATCACTCACTTTTTTTATACAATTTACGCCGAGTTATTAATGCAAATTTTGATCCTCAATTCATCACAAAATTTGGGCTCCAGCGGCTGACAAATTAATTTCGTGAAAAATATAGTTATTTAAAGCACACTAATGATTTGGAACACTGAGATGGCGAGCTCCGTGGCGCTGTGGTTAACTCGCCAGCCTGCGACACGAGGGCCCCGGGTTCTGTTCCCCGGTCAGGTCAAGATGAAAAATGATGTTTTTCGGATTGGCCTGGGTCTTGGAAGTTTATCTATCTATATATTTGTTATAAAAAAATATAGTATCGTTGAGTTAGTATCTCATAACACAAGTCTCGAACTTACTTTGGGGCACTAGCCCAATCTGTGTGATTTGTCCGTATTTATTTATTTTAATAACTATAACTATATTATAATAAAAGCACTAGTTTTCGATTTTGTCGATAAGGTCTCAGCCACGTTTACCATGTGAATTATACTTAAAATCACATTAATACATACATTCATATACATCGTTATCATCATCAGGTCCAGTCTCCACAGCAGGAGCATGACCCTCTCTGTAGTAGCGGAACCATACTTGGCCAGAACAGACAGAGGATTTGGCCTACACTCTCCTCGCTGGCCAGACGGGTTGGAGAGGTCTCATTGATGTTTATGAGTTTTGCTTAGCTTGTATTTCCTAAGTCGCCTCGTACGACCTCCATGATATGAGTTACTCTGCCGGAAACCACACGGCTATCATACATATTATCACGTCTTTATCCCTTACGGGGTAGACAGAGTAAAGGTAGAAAACGGAATCAAAATAGTGATGGGTTGCTATCGCGTCATAATATCTTGACGCGATAGCAATGATTCTTAAAATTTTCGCCCGTGCCCTTGACCGTCGTCGGAAGAGAAGCAGCATTCCACATTTTTTTCTTTTCTCTTAGACCAGCATGGAAGTATTAATATTATTACAGATTTATATTATTTGAATTAATTATTGCAATAAGCAATTCCTTTAAGTATTATCATTTCAGTAGCACGTAGCTTCGCATCTGCCAATAATTTGCAGACGGACACAATTTTATCTTATATTTAATGACACTGAATTTTAAACCAAAAATGTGTTAATTAAACAAAACAGGAAGTGTCTTAATCTTAAATGTCTTAAATACTGCCGAAGCGATCCCAAATCAGTAGGATATCTTTGGTGATAGTAATCGAAAAAATAAAAAAAACCAGAACTCCAAGTCCGAGTCCTAAGTGACAGGAAGTCAATTTCAATTCAAAAATTCTTTATTTTTCTCTTCAATCTATATCATCATCATCATCAGGTCTTAGTCTCCATTGCAGGAGCATGACCCTCTTTGTACTACCGCAGCCATACTTGGCCAGAGCAGACAGAGGATTTGGCCTACACTCTCCTCGCTGGCCAGACGGGTTGGAGAGGTCTCTTTATTTCTTAAGTCGCCTCTTACGACCTCCATAGGAAGACTAGGAGTGGTCCTATTCTACTCTGCCGGAAACCACACAGCTAAATCTATATCTATACCCACAAAATATACAAATTATGGTACAATAGTGCTGTAGGTATACTTATGATAAAATTGTGATAGACGGGTGTCTGAGAACTAAGCAAAAATAAAATAAAATATATTATAGGTATGGGCGAATCACACAGATTGAGCTATCCTCAAGGTATGTCCGAGGCTTGTGTTAGGTATGGGATATTCACTCAACGATACTATATTTTATAACAAATACATATAAAAATAAACATCCAATCTGAAAAAGATAATTTTCCATCTTGACCTGACCGGGAATCGTACCTGGGACCTCCGATGTGGCAGCCTGGAATGATGAGAACTCGACCAAAAAGCTCTTCATTAAAAAAAAAAGTTTATGGTCTGAAGGATTTTGACATAGGAGTGTTCTTGGCGGGAACTTCGGCGGACTTTGTTTTAGATTGTTTTGCAAATTGTTTCTAGTGGATTTGATAATGTGAAATCGGTGTAATTTGGTATTATAAATACCATGTTTATGAACAAAGTGTGGAATAACTAAAATAAAGTGTCATGGTGCGGCTGTAGTGAGATTTACTTAGCGGGCTGGTGTTTGCTGGCCTTGTTGCGTCGTTTATGATCAAGCCAGTAGATTCATGGAAAATGTCGCCAGGGGCTCCGTCGAAATCAGCGAAATGAATTACACTATCATTTAGTTGATACACAAGCAATAATAACTCGAAAAAAAACTAGACACTGGCTACAATAAGCTTCTGAATAAAGTTTGAGGGCCAAATAAAAGAAAAGAAAAAAAAATCACATAGAAGTTCTTGGCGGTAATTTCGGCGGACTGCACGGTTTGTTGTTTTTTTGCAAATCATTACTAGTGGAGTTTATAATGTGTAATTTGGTGTTACAGATGCCCATGTTTATGAACGATACTTGGAATAACTAAAATAAAGTGTCACGGTGAGATTTACTTAGGTATATGATCAAACCAGTGGATTCGTGGGAATTGTCGCCAGGGGCTCCGTCGAATCAGCGAAATCATTTCGTTAATACACAAGAATAACTCAAAGATTAACTAGACACTGGCTAAAATAAGCTTCTGATTTTCTGAATTAAGTTCGAGGGCCAAATATAGGAAAGAAAAAAAAATACATACTCACGACGATTGGCAGGAGAATTGGCAAGAGCAGTTTCTTTAGCTTCCGATGCTTTAAGTATCATTATGATCCTATTTCTTCCGCTATGCTTTTGTACATGATCTAAATGAAAGACGACATTATTATCTCCTCATCGATTGGTTAGCACAATATTTTGTATTTCGACTTCCTCTATTCATAAATAAATATATAGGGGCAAATTGCACAAATTGAGCTAGCCTCGCAGTAAGTTGTGATTGTGAACTTGCCTCGTAGGATACTAACTCAATGTATACTTCATAATAAATATTTATTTTGATAAGCATCCAAGACCTAGGCCAATCTGAAAAAGATCGTTTCCCATCATAACCTGGCCGGGGATTGAACCCTGGCCCCTGCGATTGATAAAGCACTTGCGGTTCCACTGAGCCACAAAGGTCTTCTTCAAACCGCATATTAAACTGTTGGTCCCTGTAGGTTAAGGCGCTGTGCATTAGAAGAATAGCGTAAAACGTCTATTTTTTTTGTCGCACAGTTAGCCTTATTTTTCATGGAATACTAGCATGAAAAAAATTAAACATTCCGAGTATATAATATATTTAAGGTTAGATAAGATTAAAAACTCTAAGCTACTAAAACAGCCAAGAATCGATACGATAAAACAAAACAAATTTCTAAGCATTCGAAGCAAAAATGCAGCCTGCAGACTGTAGATCCACATGGTCGCAGTCGCAGTTGCCAATGCACTTTTTCTCAGCTCGCCGATCGGGCGCGGCGAACACGCCGATTAGGAACAGGTTTCAAAACTGCATGAGCGGTGCAATGCACTCCACAACTCCTAAGCTACGTTCCCGACTGCGTTCCCAACCCTCCTCTATACTCCTAACCCTTAGAAACTAAACGATAACGCGCGCGTTCGATTTCTAATCTCAAAAAGACTACGCCGTTTGGTTTGAGTCTCTAAGCGTGCATAACGTAATGTCTTGTGGTTTTGCAATGGTTTTCTATAAGTTTTCTGTACAGTAACGCGTGGTGATGTAGGAATGTGGTTTGCGGAGTGACGGGTTAGCGATAAAATAAGTGGGATTCATTGACATCAGTCATGCCCGGTGTCATAGCTTTGCTGGATTAGGCGAGGCTGGGTGTAGTACTTGTATAAATGATAAACTAAGTGCCAGGTTTTGCTGTAGCTTCCTGTGGAAGCTGTTGGTTCTATTTTGTATTATTTAATCTCTCGCGATTAGAAATCAAGTTTTATCTGGACGCTGTTGTAAAAGTCAAAAAACAAAGATTTTTATTCAAAATTGGATACATGTATATCTTTTTGAACGTCATATTTTTATATCTTTTATTTTTTTTTATATATGCGGAATCGAAATACTACTAGCATACTTATGTACTTACTAGTAATTGGCATACATTCTTCCATGGCTGGGATAAAAGAAAACCATGATATTGTCTAGTTACTTATCCCCACTCAGATCGTGAAAGTCGGTTAAGAAATTGAATAATTCAGAATAATCTTTTGATATACCACATTTCAAGATTCTGAGTTCTTGCGAAGTACCCTGTAGTTTTTAATTCCCCTGCGAATGTCGAGAAAACACGAAAATTTGCGGCATAACCAGCTGTATCTTTTGATTGCGTTGGCTTAAAAGTTTGATTTTTCACAGCTCCAAGGGACAATAGACCCAAGTACGTATTTAATATCAATTTCAGCTTGATACCTATATTAAGGGGAATACGTATAAGGGGAATGGGACGTGGTGGAGAATTTTGGCGCCGAGATTGAATCATGCGGTATATAGCTCAGATGGCAGAGCGTAGGTCGTACATATGTAGACAAGTGACCCCGCCCGCATGAGATTTTTCACCATATTTTATTTCTTAATTTACTAAGAGTATATACAAATATCATTGTGAATGGAAAACAAAACACTTATAAAAATATACAAATCGCGTTTTTATCCCTTACAGGGAAGCAGAGCCGTCAAATTCAAATTCAAAATCATTTTTTGCCTTAAACAGGGCGAGTCAAAAGACAACGTTAAGATGTGAGTATAAATAGAGGAAATGAAATGATAATTGTGATGCAGCTGCATCGTCTATTCTTTGTTTTTTGTGTGTAAATGGCCAATACTGGTGTCAGATTTTTAAGCTGCCTTAAGGCATCTGACAAAGCGTAACGACTGTCATGAATTATGGTAGCCGGAATCAACGACTTAATGAGCCTTCCGGAATTAATCGCCTTATTGCCTATTAACACGATTTACCAAGGACAAGATAAGCAGCTATACGTTTTATGTTAGGGGTCCACAAAAGGAAAAAAAACGGAACTTACTTTGTTGTCCGTCAGTCTGTCAAGACCTTTTTTTCTCAGGAACGCGTAGAGGCATCAATCTGGAATTTCATATCACATACTCACGTCTACTGTCCCTTGGAGCTATAAAAAAAAAACAAACATGAAAAATTTTTTTGAAGAAATTTCCGACAAATTTCAGACAAGGGAATCAAAACCTACAGGCCTACTGATTCCCTTGATTCAGAATCTTGAAATTTGGTACGAAGCAACGTCTTATAGCACAGATAAAGAAAAAATTGCGAATAACATACATTTTTAGTTACATCATATAATAAAAATATTTTTAATCATTTTTAAAGTTATTATAGAAGAGTCCGGCTTGCAATATTTTTTCCTAGCATTGAAGCAGGCATTTGTGTCCCATCTCACCTGATGGTAAGTGACGATGAAGACGAGGATGTTACATGCCTATTCAAGAGATACCCATTTATTCTATTGTGTCCCGGTACTTAGCTGGTTTGTTTCTTTTCTTCCTGACTAGTACGGAAACCACAACAAGAAACGATGTTTGCAAGAACTTCACGATACCACGTGTTAACCTTTTATTCAAAGTCGTTAGTCTGACATTTAAAACGTTCTAATTAATAGACTCACCTTTATAGGGTGCGGTAAGAGGGGTGCATGGATTACTTGACAGACAGAAGGTGTTTTTATTACTCTAGTCTGCGAGCCAACTGCAAAATTACCGCAGAATGCCATGGCAAAAGATAGGCAATCCTTTCTAGATAATGTGTTTAAAAATTAAACTTTATGTTTTAAAATAATTACCCACTTAAACTATTTAGATTTTTCGAATAGACTAAAGATATCAACCCTGTTTCTAGTTACCCTCGTGTAAATCTTGATCGGATATGTTTAAATCAGGTACTATAGTGCGTTCTCGTTTTAAAATAAGGCTAAATGATTAATTTATTAGTTTCAACCTAGTCAATTTGCCGAGAATGTGGAGCGGGCTTTATTATTAATTTAAATATGGAATCTTCGAACTACCAGACGTTCGATTGAGCTGAAATGATGCACATTTATGTCAATCGAATAATGGAAATGCAATATTATAGCGTCATACAGTCTGTTATGAAATCAAAAGGTGGCTAGAATCTTAATTTATTGAGATAAACCCTTCACGTTTGAGTTTGTTTGATTTGTCATAACTAGCACTTAACAGTTTGAATAAAATAATTTCACAAAATTGAAGTATTGTTAATTAAAAAAAAACTTTTGTAATGTAAAGTCAACATCTATGATGGAGCGAGTTTGTCCAGAAGATGTATGTTTAGCTTTTTAAATATCTGTCCAGTAACCTTAATTTTGTCGTCAGTTTGACTCCTTTGAAGTTACCTTTAAATTAAAGCTATAGATTGCCAACAAGACATCGTTCCCAGCTCAATTTTCTCTTTTTGCGTCAAAGCTCACTCAAGTAGGTCCTTAGACGAGTCGCAATGGGAACTAGTAATCGGGGATCCGCAGGCAGTGTGTCGCCCAGATAGCTTAGTACGATGTAACTGTGTTCAGTTCATAGAAGCCTGAAACAGCATGGAAATTATATAAGTTTTAAAAGGTTTGGTAAATTTAAGGTTATGTCCAAAGAGTAAAAACGGCGTCCTATTAAGTTCCCATAAATAATTAAAGTAAATGTCAGAGCGTCACGTGGTTTTTTTCCTCGTACAGCAGGATTGTGGAATGGACTCCCTCCCGAGGTTTTCCCTGTGTGCTATGACTTGAGGTCCTTCAAAAGGCGTGTTTACAGGTATCTTAAGAGTCGGCAACGCATCAGCAGCTCCTCTGGTGTTGCAGATGTCCATGGGCGACGGTGACCACTTTCCATCAGGTGGCTCGTCTGCTCGTTTGCCGTCGGATATACATAAAAAAAAAAAAATAAAATTAAGTGCGCTCCCATACAACAATCGTGAAACTAAGAAAAGGTCTAATGTTGTATAGATAATAGTACCCTTTGTGCACGAGTCCGACTCGCACTTGGATAATTTTTATAACTTTTTTTGTTTTTTCTTAAATAAATATAAAGGATTAATCACACAGATTGAGCTAGCCCCAAGTTAATTTGTGAACTTATGTCATGGGATATTAACTCGACGATAATAAATTTCATATTATATACAAACATTAATCCAAGACCCAGGCTAACTCAGGCCAATCTGAAAAGATCGACTTTTCCATCTCGACCTGACCAGGGATCAAACCCAGGACCTTGCAGGCCACCACGGTTGACCTATTGTATAGTACTTTAAGCTTCAACTTTTTTAAGCTGCCTAAAGCATCTTACATAGCTTTACAATCCATCCATCCATCCATGATGGCCTCCGTGGTCCAGTGGTTAAGGCGTTTGCCTGTAGACCCGGGGGCCGTGAGTTCGGTTCCCACGGGAAGCATACTTTGTTTAGTTGTTTCCAGTTTGGTTAGGATATTGCAGACTTGAATCGCCTGATTGTCTGATAATAACGATGATTCCGTGCTTCGGAAGGCACGTTAAGCCGTTGGTCCCGGCTGCTATCTGGTTGTCGTTAAAGGAACCACGTCAGAGGCCGAGAGGCGGTTCCGAAGAACTCAGACACCAGGGTGTGCATGGTCGATTGACCACACGGTCAATCACACATTACACAATGTGCCTTCCAAAGCATGGAGGAGTTCGAGATATTTTTATGCCACTTGCAGTCACCCGTTACCGATAATACTGCCCACACCCATTCGACCATCAGGCTCCTCGTATTATATGTAAGCGTTGAAAATTTTGTAAATAATTTCTAGTAAACGACATTTATTAAGCCGATTTTATTCAAGAATACCGGTATTTTTGGGAAAACATATGTACCGCTATATTTTTGTCTCGATCACTTTCAAATGTCATAGATTTCATAGATAAGGTTTATGGTTCTTTTTTTTGGTTCTAAGCTCCCGTACACCAATCATGTATTTGTCCCTAATTTATGGCGTAATAGGCTAGTTTCCTGGGTCGTAATAATAACATAACAATTAGTCCGTCAGTTAGATAATCAAAAAATATTGGACACGTATTTTTTCTTTTGGCAAATAAACAATAAATAATAAAGATAAAGCGCGTCAAAGTTCAGGATTGGGGGCTCGTGACGTCAAAGTTTGCTAAAAATTGTAGCAAATTATGACATCACATGGAACTTCAAAGGGCTATATCTTTATCATTTTTTGTTTAATCGACAAAAGAAAAAATACTTGTCCAATATTATTTGAATATCTAGCTGACGGACTAATTATATTTTTTTTAGGAAACTAGCCCATTGTGTACAACCCAGAGCTATGCAATAAACCACATTCGTTGGATATCATTTCGTGATACGTAATATGTTGTAATTGCTATGTACAAGGTATTTAAGAGACATTAAGACTGTGATTTATGAACAGAAATAAATTGATCCGCGTAAGATGAACTTCTTCCTTCCCCGGTAATTGGAGGTTGATACGGCGCGTTAACACCGCTAAATCAGTTCACATTGACCTAGGGAAAATTGTACCATGCGGTATCGATATCATAGAGATAAGATAATATGATCGCCATATACAAAAGTACCGATAAAATAATCGCATTACCAAAATCTTATTGCAAATTAAATATACGTAGTGTCTAAAACAAAATTCAATCAATGCTGCAAAACTCTGTAGTTTATGTTTTCGGTGATCTATTTACTGCACTACTAGGACATGTTTGTTTGTTCATAATAACAACAAATTAGGAAAACAATGCCGATCATAATTCAACCAAATAATTTAACATCATAGAAGTATAATTAAAGGATTTACTTACATTACATATATAGCGTGATTTTGACATTGATATTGCCCTAGAAGTTGATAAATTTTACTTCAACTCATTATTATAAGAATTCCTCCACAGATATCAATGAAACGTTTATTAATTAAACTAGTAGCAACATCTCTGAATCCAACCTAGAATTACTTTCTTTGTGATTGGCTGTCAAACATTAACATTTTCATTTTGTTTACAATAGTGTCATTACGCGTTGGCCCCTAATGTGTATGTTGACGAATTTGATAAGGACCTTACTTGTTTCGAACTGTGTTACTCAAAATTGAAGCTCATAATGTGGTAAGTATTTATTTTATTCTATTTGGGATTGTATGTATTATATATATGTTTTCTTTTTATAACAGTTTTATAATAATTAAATGAAATACAAGGGTATCAAATACTAGGACAAAAATCATCTGATTTCTAGTACTTGATACAACTATCATCTACTAGGTAAATTTTCATTTGCTCGATTCGATCGATTTTTTATACTATTACAATAAGCTTAAGGTTGAACTATCTCAGTTTCAAATATAGCTTTTCTAAGTGACTTCTACCTAGTCGTTGATAGGGGGTATCAATTACTGGAACATAAAATATCAAATACTAGGACAGAAGAAAAATTGTCTTTTTTTTTGTGCTGGTTCTTATTTAATTAATAAAATATTGTTACCACACCATTAAAAATTCTTTCTTTTGGGCCAAAGAAAAGAAAAACAAGGGGAAGAAGAGGAAACCTGAGAAAATCCCCCAGAAGTCACATCAAATAAGTGGCAAGAGTACCATAAAAATAAAGAGAGAAATAAGCTTGCACAACTTGAACAGAAACAGAAAAAAGGTGAAGGAAGAAAAGAAGAAGCTAACAAAAAAAGATAAACGCCGCGCAAAGAAACTGAAAGAAAAAAGAATTTACTTATGAAAAAATATGGATTTATTCAAGTAGCTAATCTGAATGTGCAACAATGCAGCGGACGGAAGCCTTCTGGTGGTAGGATAGACAGATGATCTCAATAGCGATGATTCTAATAATTTTAATATTTTTCTGACTATTTAGAAATTTCAAGATGTCTGTCTGTCTGTCTGTCCGTCTGTCACCAGGCTGTATCTCATGAACCGTGATAGTTAATTTTCACAGATGATGTATTTCTGTTGCCGTATAACAACAAATACTAAAAAACATAAATAAAATAAATATTTAAGGGGGCTCCTATACAACAAACTTGATTTTTGCTTGTTTTTGCTCGATATTGATAACGGCAACAGGTAGACGCTTAAAATATATACAGAATATTTATATAAATATTCACTTTAAAAATAAATAATTAAATAACAATAAAATAAATATTAAAGGGGGGCTCCTATACAACAGACATGGTTTTTTTGCCCTTCGTGCCCGAGTCTAACTCGCACTTGGCCGGTTGATGTTGATTTTACGTCATTTTAATAAGTTTTGTTAAATTATTATCTACAATTGCTATTTTTTTTAGTTCATCGTATTTTTTTGTCAAGTGCGTACTTATCAAGTACTAGTTCACTGGCTTGAAAAAGTCATAGTCAATTACTGGGACAATTGAAAATTTGCCCATCAATTACTGGTACAATTTTAGTCCTCTCGACAAAAATCTATATTAAAATAAACAACACTGATTTTCTTTACTTAAGTTCAATGTAAGAGAAATGAAAGACTGATTAATATTTATTACTTACTTTGAAAATTCTAACTGAAATAAATACATTGTTATAAAAGAAAATGTGTATTTTTCCCACTATAGTATCAACTACTGGTACATTTACCTTAGCTATATTGAAATCAGGGAATCAGAATCCCTAATGGAACACAGAATTGTAAGAAAAAAAGGTAAAAAACGAAAAAATTAATTACCTTTCATAGAAATTCGTCCAGCTGATCGGCGACTTTGTATGGGAAACCAAATTATCTTTTTCGTTTTTCACCTTTTTTTCTTGCAATTCTGTGTTCCATTAGGGATTCTGATTTCCAGATTTTAATATAGCTAGGGGGTTCAAAATCACGTTGTATATTCATTTCATCATTATCATTACAGCCGTATGAAGTCCACTGCTGGGCAAAGGCATCTCCATAGGTTTTTTTTTTTTTACTAAATATTAAATTAGGCATTTGTCTCCCATCTCACCTGATGATAAGTGACGATGAAGACGAGGATGTTACATGCCTATCCAAGAGATACCCATTTATTCTACTTTTGAATGTCCCGGGACTGTACTTGTTTGGGAATATAGACGCAGGCAGTTCATTCCACACCTTAGCTACTCGAACCAAAAAGGAACTGTCAAAGCGTTTAGTTCGACTCTTTGGTATTCCAACGATAAAAGGGTGAAATTTCTGTCTGCGCCTTGTAGTCCGATGGAGGAATGGTGAGGGTTCAACTAGCTGAAAGAGCGCTTTCGCACACTCTCCAAAATGGATCCTATAAAATACCGATAGGCATGCGACTTTACGGCGATGCTCCAGGGATTGCAATTTCCTATTTGAGACCTAGTCGTTGTTTATGTGCCTGCGGGCTCTTCGGTCAACAGAGTCCAATGCTTCAAGCTGGTATTTCGCTGAGCCATCCCAAAGCTCCATGCAAGAGCGAACCTGGGCTGTATAGAGATTGAGCAGCCGTTCAGAGCTGAAGTACCGCCGAACCTTTGAGATGATGCCGAACTTCTTGGAAGCAGTTAGTGCCATCGACTCAATCTGTTGGCCGAAGCTTAGTTTTGACGTGACTGTCATGCCTAAAAGCCCAAGGTGGTCAACTAACGGTAAGGAAACACCCTGGAAAGTGGGTGCAAGTGGGAAAGCACTGTTTTTTGCAGAAAAGAGACACGCCTGTGTTTTGGATGGGTTAAACTTAACAAGATTGGCGTCTCCCCAATCGGACACCCTCTGTAGTTTCGAGTTAACCCATTCAATCATAAATTCTCTAAGAGACTGGACTTCTTGTGGACTTGCACTGGCACTGGACGTATAATCTCTATAACGGTGCTGTCATCAGCATAGCCAATAATGCCAGATTTAAGGGGGTCATTAATGTGCAGCAGGAACAAGGTTGCAGAGAGAACAGATCCCTGAGGTACCCCGGCATTAATAGCCATTAGGTCGGAAGAGCAGCCATCCATAACCACTCGAATCGACCGTTCCCTCAGGAAATCGGATATCCAGTTGCAAAGGTCCTCTGGTAAACCATACGCTTCTTCTTCTTCTTTTCGAGTCGTAATGTCTCAATTATAGTAATTTTGCCCAATATGTGGCCACGGCCACTGCCCTGTCATTTGCCTCCTCCAGATCCTTTTGTGTGCATTGGGTGGGGCATTTAGGGCACGTCAAAAGGTGGCTCATAGATTGAATATCGCCGCAATCACATGTGTTGTTGCCGGAAAAACCCCACCTAACCCGGTTTTCTCGGCACCTCCCTACCCCAGTCCGGAGTCGGTTCAGCGACTTCCAAACTGCCCAGGGGAGACCGCAACCCGGTGGAAGTTTTTCGGCTAGCGTTGAGCAGGATAATGATTGTGGGTACAGGCTTTCCCATTGCTTTAATCTGGCCTTCGGAGCTTCCTTGGCTTCAAGTTCAGTTTGCCTGAGAAAGCTGTTATGGCTCTTCAATCAAGAAGGTGGCGGATTATGGCCGTATAATGGGTGTCTGAAATCCCGCGCTTGCCTGAACCTTTCTACGGCACAGGCAACATTACGCCTTACACTTGGAGGAGCGATACCAGATAGAGAGTACAAATGGTGCAGTGGTGTAGGCTTTAGGGTACCCGTCATTATGCGGCAGGAGGAATTAAGGGCAACATCAACCTCTTTGGCGTGTGCGGAACGCGCCCAAACTGGGCATGCGTATTCGCCGGCCGCGTAGCACAGAGCCAGGCCACTTGTACGAAGTACCCGAGGTGATGCCCCCCATTGAGTAGTAATGAGACGGCGTAGAATATTATTTCTTTAGTTCACCTTGGACTTCAGGTTCTTACAATTATCCCTGTATGTCAGAGATCGATCCAAGGTCACACCGAGGTATTTTGGTGTACGGTTGTGTTTAATATCTACACCGTCCCACGAGATCTTAAGTTCTCTAGTTGCCTGCCGATTCCTCAGATGAAAAGCGCAAGTCTCCGTCTTAGTGGGGTTAGGACGCAGTGAGTTTGCACGGTAGTAAACTGAGAGTTGACACAGCGCAGATGTAAGGTCGGATTCCACCTCCTCGAAAGTCTTGCCGGAAGCTTACTGAGGATAGCTTCGTGCCAGACCCGGTCAAAAGCCTTGAATATATCTAGTAAAACGGCAATTGCCTCACCGTGACCCTCCAAGGCTTCGCTCCATAAGTGAGTGGCATATACCAGTAGGTCACCGGTTGAGCGACCCTTGCGAAAACCATATTGGTTGTCACTAAGGAGCTCGTTGGTTTCCAGGTATGCCAGGAGACGATTGTTTAATACACGCTCCATAATCTTGCACAATATGGAGGTGATTGCAACAGGTCGATAATTGGCCGGGTCGGAGCGACTTCCCTTTTTAGGTACTGGTTGTACATTGGCAAGCTTCCAGGATCTTGGGACCTTGCCAGTCTCTAGAGAAAGTCTATAGAGGCGTGTCAGTACAGGGGACAACTCGGGTGCGCAGCGCTTCAGAACCACTGCTGGAATACCATCGGGTCCACTAGCCTTATTCACGTCTAGGTTTAGCATGCATTTAAGTACCTCTTTTTGGTGGATTTGAGCGGCCCGCATCTTGGGGCCGAACGAAGGTAACTGGGGTGGGCTTTTATTGCTACTATCTAGACGCGAATTATCTGCAAAAAGATTGGCAAACAAGTCTGCTTTCTCTTTTGCACCATGGGCCAGATAACCGTCAGGTTTCTGCAATGGTGGCAGCGATGGGCGACAGAAGTTCATCTCCACTGACTTGGCTAGAGACCAGAAGGCTTTACTTCCTGAGGGACAGGAAGCTATCTTGTCTCCAATACGGCCAACGTGGTCGAAACGAGCTCTTCTGAACACCTTTTTGCAGGACTTGGCAGCAGCGTTATACACTCTCTTCCTGTCTTGAAGATCATCAGCTTTGATTCTGCGGGCATCAGCCCAGGACAAGTATGCTTCCCGCTTACGCCTTTCAGCTAAGAGGCACTGAGCATTGAACCATGGGCGAGCTTTGGTTTCAAGGGATACGTCAGCAAAAGGAATAAAATACTCCATTGCCTTACATATCACACTCGAGACAGCATCAGCGCAGCATGATGGATCCCTAGAAGAGAAGCAAACCTGTCGCCAAGGATAAGATGCGAAAAATGTCGCATCTCATCCCAATCTGCCGACTTGTATCGCCATACTCGCCTGGTGCCTTTGGGGCTGGTGTCAGGAAGCGAGTAGTGTGATACAGATTTCACCACACAGTGATCCGATGTCCCGAGCGGTGGTGATACGGACACCGAATGCCTGTCAGGATCGGTTGCAGCAGAAGGTCCAGGCAATACGCAGTGTGGCCAGCAACATCAGGAATGCGCGTCGACTCGTTGACAAGTTGGGAGAGACCGTAAGTCAATGCAAACTTATAGGTTTCTCTCCCAGCATGGTCGGTGTCCTGGTACGGGTACAGCCACTCTCTGTGGTGGGCGTTAAAATCCCCCAGATATACCAACTGTGCAGATGGAAAACGTTGCTGGACCTTATCTGCAGCATCGCTGAGATATTCCATGAGCCGAGTTGTCTCAGAGTCTCCGCTATGCGAACGGTAAACACTGGCGTAAACAATATGATCAAGGCCAGTATCTACATGAACCCACAAAACAGAAAAATGCGGAACTTCCAAGTCATGGAGACGCCGACAACAGATCTCATCGCTGACATACATGCACACGCCCGCGTGGGGGTGGAATTTGGCCTCCAGGACATAGCCATTACTGATCTGCGTCTCGGTCAGAAATAGCAAGGCCGGCTTGGCAGTCCCGAGGTGGTAATGGACTGCATCAAGATTGGAATGTATCCCCCTAATGTTACAGAAATCGACTAAAAGCTTAGGGGGCTCGGCCGGAGAGCGCTTGCTATGTTGGTTGTAATTTGGATTCTCAACCTTCAAAAGCGGAATTTTGCCCTCCCCAGAATACGTAGGGCAGCCTGAGCATTGTTGCCCAGGGAGGGATTCTCCTGCGCATGAACGCAGGTACCCTCCTGGGGTAATTTTCTCTTTAATTGCCGCTATCATATTGGAGAAGATCTGTAGGGGTATTGGGCTACCGGAACTCTCACTCACCAGGCAAAACACAGCAGCATTTACATGCTGCTATTTGACGCCGGTATTCTGTGAGAGGGTGGTTGCTAGCCGGTTCGAGCCAGTCCGATTTATGAGCTAAAGATAATGCTGTAGCTAAGAGTAAGTAGGCTCTACCACCGGGAAAAAGGATTCTTCGTTTCTTGTATAAGGATACTTTATATAAGAATATTGCAATACTCATCAGGCCTGGCAGGTGGGTTGGCGAACGTAGTTTCTTTGGCTACTTTTAAAAACCTTTTTAAGCTGGGATCGGAATAACTTTCCTTTCGGGAAAGGAAAGTTATTCCGATCCAAGCTTAAAAAGGTTTTCAAAGTAGCCAACCAACATATTTTTTCCAACATATTTCATTTCCAACATATTTGTTGGACCCGGGGGTCCAACAAATATGTTGGAAATGAGGATACTACTCACTCGGATAATTGGTGAATAAGCAAATAGCAGCTAAGGAGGCGTAGCGTACGTACACGAAGCCATACTTGCTACCACCGGACATGCAGTTGAGAATTACACCCCTGACCATGCATATCATCACATCTTCATGCTTTCTCATTTTCAGCCATTCTTTTTTATTTTCTTTTTCTTTATTCTATAAATTTCTCCGAACTGTAATGGCACAATCCACTCTTCTTCATTTATTTTAACTATTCTTTTATACTTTATATGTGTACAAATTTCAACGGACCCACCTTTTGGAGTGGCAGAATATCAGCGTTTTACTCATATTATGTATGAGTAATATACACGCTGAGCCACATCCTTTTTGATTACTGCAACGCACACATATTTAATTAATGTGTATGCCTAATGAGTATATTAACTGTGTTTTATATGCTTAAGCTTGTATATTTTCTTACTTAACAATAAGTTCTTACTTAACAGCAACACACATATATTACAAAAAAAAACAATTTTTTTAACAAATAAACCTATGTCTATATGTCTATGTCTATTACAAGCTAGACAGAGCCTAAGGACATAATATCCGAAGCCCACATTAAGCGCGTTGATGCGTAAAGGTGGAAAATGGAATCAATGAGTGATAGGTTGCAAGCTAGTACATCGCCTATTGATATTATTCTTATTCGTCCATTTCGCAATTATTTTAATTGTATCATCATCATCATCATCATCATCATAAGGTCCTTTTTTAGTCTCCACTACAGGAGCACGACCCTAATTGTATAGGTAATTTGATTCTAGATTATTTTTTGTACTTAAGTATGTGTATATTAGCGTATAAGGAAGTAAATTACTAATTCTATGTATTACAATAATAACTATCAAGCAACTAAACTGTACTGTATAACAAACGGAATACAAGAAATAATGTACAATAACATACAATGTTATATGAATGCAAATAGAGCTCTTACAAAATTTAAGTGAAATAACCAAAGCTCAGCCGACAAAGTACAAGCACTATTCCAATGCAAACCCGCGTGGTGGAACTAATTGTCCCCTACGGAACCCATTCCGAGAAACTAGCTCGCGACTAGGGTCACCAGATCGCGAATGTGGCGAATATAACAAGCATGGAAGTACCGACTGGAACGAGTTCCTTTCGGCGTATTCTTCTCAGCACTAGTTGTTTCAAAAGGCTGGCTTATAATTTTTTTTTTTGCAAATTTTAAGAATGATTATATTTCGTTCTAAAAGAGATACATGTTATCTAAATTTGAATAAAATTTCATTTTAGTTAGCTCTTTATTGCTGGTCTGGGAGAAAGGAAAAAACATGGAATGTGCCAGCTGCTTCTCTTCCCGCGCAGATCGTAAAAGCCGATCGAGGGATTGGCTAAAATCTGCGGAATCATGTCAATAGGCGATGCGGCTAGCAACCCATTACTATTTGATTCCGTTTTCCGTCTACACGCCCTCCAACATGCTAAATGTGGCAATAAGGTCTTATAGACCTAGGCTCTGTCTACCCCGTATGTGAAAAAGACGTGATACTATGTATGTATGTATGTATTTTAGTTATGGTAGAGCCACGCTAACTGCAAAATTCATTTTTACTAGTTGCATAATGGCGCTGCCTCCTCCGGGAAAGTACCGCAGTAAATTGACGTTTGAGTAAAAGCTTCACCTTTCTATGCTTATTTCGGTGAGTGATAGAGCCAAAGGCCCATTCTTCCATCCCAATTTCCCCCCTTCATGTCCTACCCCAACTGCTTAAAAGGCCGGCCACGGTCCTGTCACACCTTTGATCGTTTGCCGTCCTAAGTATAACATAAAAAATTGTTTTAATTTCAGAACGTCCGAGAATAGATTTATATGTTCTAAAAGTGGACTGAATTTCATTAAAAGAAAAATCTTTTAAGATAGGACCCTCCGAAACTTCCGAAACCAGTCTTCAAAATAATTATCTGCTCTACCTCCTACAGTAAACTAACTTCCATCAACGTCAGCCAAATGAGTCTTTCTCATCTCTCTCATCTGAGCGTGTTCCCGGTTGAATCCTCAGCTGGGGTGCTTCGGAGCCCGGGGTCCGCTTTCCAGCTGCTTCTTCTCCACTTCGCACGATCTTTGGCGTCCTTGGTTATGAGACCATTGGCACGCATATCCTCCCCAACGACATTAAGCCAGCACTTCTTGGGTTTCCCTTTCGTCAGCCAAATGAGTAATGACTTTATATGGTCGGTCTTTGCTAGAGTTTTCAAGATTCGTTACTAACTTTTTTCACACTATTAAAAGCCAAATTTTAACCAATTCCCGAGTAATCCTGATAGTTGGTAACCCTACCCCGACCAGTTGTAAACTCGTATGTAACTGATCGTGTGAATATAGCGAGATGACAAACATCAGCTTATATAATAGGCAGAATAATTACTGGGAACTTGAAGCACGTCCTGCTCAGGTACTTGTTTTGCTGTACCTACCTGCAAGTACCTGCGTTTATTTTTATATCACGGCTTATTCCAGTATACTGTATAATTTGAATTTCTTCAGTTTGTTCACATCGGTCAAATGACCTATGTCGATTTCTTAAGAACCGAAACTATTTTTGTTTTTGACGTGACGTCTTGTAAATCGATGAACGCCGGCTGCACGCACGTAGAAGTGTCACGTTCCGTGTGCAAGTGGAGCGAGGAACAAGCGATAGAGAGGCACGACGGCCTAAGCGTTCGGATTGTGTCTATCTCTCTCTCTTACACAGTTAGCACGTAAAATTATCGTCCGTAAACCGACATGTTGTGTATTTTAATACACAACATGTTTACCAAAAAATTATAATACCAAGATCCCGGGCCTACCTGAATTTAGGCCTACAAGGCAAGTAAGCTAGGCCAGTCAGCCAGTTGAATGAAAATTGTAGTGCTATTTATTACTTATTAGGCTTATTTCGCGGCAGTTTCTTGTGTTCACCGTCTAAAGCAAATGCTTGCGAAATAGATACTTATGCGTATAGTCAATAGTCAAATATTTTATTCATCGTAAGATATTTTAAACATCATTTGGTGAACGTTAACTTAAATAACACATTATTATTTACAACATTATTATTGTTGACGTCAATAACTTACTTAGAGCTAAGTTTGCGCCGCTTCCAAGGCGGAGTGCAGAAGAAGCGGCAAAAAACTGCACAGCGCATTTTCTCCAAATGACATCAACTTACAATCTACGACATACTTAGAACTATATACTTAGTTACTTAGATATAATGTACCAACTGCTTCTCTACCCGCATAGATGTAATATCCGATTGAGGGAATGCTTAAAAGTCTGAGGAATCGAATTGGTAGATGATACGGCCAACAACCCATCACTATTTTGATTCTGTTTTTCACTGACACGCCCATTAAAATCCTTTTTAAAATACCTTTTTCTTGCCCGCGAATCCCGCCATGGTACAGTGGTCTGCGCCTGTCTGCTTCACAAAAGGATTCGATTCCCAGCAAGGGTAAATCATTTTCAAGCTATTTATTTGTGGTTCTGAAGGTACCCAAGAAGTGTCAGGCAGGCAGTCAACTGTAAGAAATTTTTAATAATATTAGGTTAGGGAAAAAGCTTTTTTGCATTTTGTATGGACATTTTATCCATTCATACAAAATGGCTGTAACTTTGACTTTAAAATGCTTCGATATTATAAAACGTATAAACCAACTTTGTATTACTAACTAGGACAGTAGTATTATATAAATATAACAATTTTATTCGCGGGTTTCATAAACAAACTTTTAAAAATAAATTTCTTCGTTAATCTGATACATTTTAAAAGACAATAAAATAGTTTAAATATGTTCGAATAATATTTTTTAATTTTTCAGATAACTATCTAAAAAGATAGTTTTTTTTTAATCGGAACGTTTCTTATGTTAGCAAATCCAGCCATACATACATACATACAGTGTAACTAAAGATACTTATTACAACTTTCTGCGTAACAAATACCAAAAAACTTTTTCCCCGCTGACGCTAGGCTAGTATTATGATATTATTCATGCATCATAATACTGCCTCCGTGGTCCAGTGGTAAAGGCGTTTGCCTAACCACTGGACCACGGAGGAAGACTCGAGGGTCGTGGGTTCGATTCCCACGGGAAGCATACTTTGTTTAGTTGTTTCCAGTTTGGTTAGGACATTGTAGGCTTGAATCACCTGATTGTCTGATAATTAAGATGATTCCGTGCTTCGGAAGGCACGTTAAGCTGTTGGTCCTAGTCGTTAAAGGAACCACGTTCGGTAGCACGGTAGGCAGAGAGGCGGTTCCGAAGGTCTCTCTCACCAGGGTGTGCATGGTTGATTGACCGTGACACGAAATGACGATGATTATCATAATACTGGTCCCCAGGGTACTGGAACAACTATATCCTATTATATATAGGATGAGTAACGAAACGACGACTATACCATGTTGCCGATGCATTGGTTGTTTAAAAACTGTATAAGAGAAAGCTTAAATAACCATTTAGACTCGAAAAAAAGAAGAATGGATGGTCAGCTGAGGAGCAGATGTCTAGACGAAGGTAAATAAAAGTGCAAGTAGTTTCATATAATTTATTACATCAAATGCATCGCATTATGTTACTTTGAAAGATAAACAAACTGATGTGGTAGGTACGATACAGTTACCTCGTTAAACGATCTTTCTTCTATACACATAGGTATATTAAGCGATACACGCTGGATATGGATGTATAAGAGTATCATCATCATTTCAGTTAGCCGTGTGGTTTCCGGCAGACTAGAATCCACTCCTAGTCTTCCCATGGAGGTCGTAAGAGGCAACTTAGGAAATACAAACTAAACAAAGCTCATAAACATCAATGAGACCTCTCCAACCCGTCTGGCCAGCGAGGAGAATGTATGCCAAATCCTCTGTCTGCTCTGGCCAAGTATGTGGCAAGCAGTGGAGACTAAAAAGACTTGATGATGATGATCATCATTTCAGCCGTAAGAAGTCCACAGCTGGACAAAGGCTTCTCCCAAGTATTCTCTGTTCCGTGAGTGGACATTGCTATACTAACTACGCTTGGTAGCAAGCGAGTTTCTTTGGCTTTTTCCCTTCCACTGCTGCCCATCGAAAGCATTTCTAAGCTGGGGAAGGATAGGAATTTGTTCAGGAAGGGAATAAAGGTATGATACTAGGTACTCACTCGTATGCATAGGGGAAAGTAAGTAACAGCTTGGGAGGTAGTCTCATTTTGGCCCTTATTTGTTTATTTCAACACTATTATATTGCCCCAACACACTTAAGACCATTGTCAGATTCGTTTTTTTTTTATTCGAAGGAATAAAACACACCAGTTGTATCGATTAACAGATATTCTATTCTGAATAATATTCTTGTCTATTGACATGAAGGTATATTAAGCCAAAGAAAACAAAAATAAAATATATAAACAAAAACTCGACCTTCTTTGGCTGTACATATGCTTTGGAAACATGGAAGTAAACAAATTGTACTTAGCAGGCGAAAACGGTACATTAGATCATATCATTAGGCGTAGGAATAATTCTATCATACATTTTATTGCATTGCAAAAACAACCTTATTTAATATTACAATAAAAATCAAATCACTGGTGCATATCGTCTACAGTATTAGACGTCCAAAATCATTGCAGGATAATTTCAACTGATCACAATACAAAAACGTACACATTTTCCAAAATAGCACCAATATTTTAATATCAGCACATCGCGTGTACCGTAAAACGATTGCTGGCAACACTTTTTATTATTAAAAAACAAATTTACATCTAGCAACACCAAACTTTTTGCGAAAATGCGCGGCAATTTAATACCTAAAATGATATAAAGTTTAAAATTATCCAAGATATGGTTAGTTATATATTAAGATATGAATACAACAAGTTTTCCACCCTATTTCCGATCACACTTCTTTCTTACAAGTAGAAAATATACATTAGACTTTCTTGTAAATAGATATGTAACGATAAAATTAACTCTATGGTAACGCTTTCTCTACGGAATCATAAAAGCGGAAAAGTATCGGATAAAACTGATATATCTACTACATTTCCATTCTCGCCAAGAATTACAAAAACTTATCAAGAGCCATCGTAATTTTTAATACAAAATTCTCCCAGTAATATTTTGGCAGATTAGTATTGAATTATTTTAATACTAGGCTCTTGGATAACAATTACATACTTACTCGCTATTATAACGTTATATTTCCGATTATGTATTATTTCTTCAACATTAAAGAGAGAATTGGATTACCTATCTCATATTAATTTATGATATTCACCCTCCAATACAAAACAAAACCTTGTTTAACAATCATACATAAACATTAACGCACGTTAAAATTTACAAAACTACAACTAAAATTAACACAATGTGTAGCCAACTACAATTATACAAACGTACCTAATTTTATTTGGTCTCATTTTAGTAACGGTTATATTTCAACAGAAACTCTTAAGTAACATAAGAATAAAATATAATCTACTTGGATGTATACAGCTCGATATCATCGGTTTTAAAAACAAATTAATTACTCTATGGTTATGAGCAGCCATGTTTCCATAGAATCAAGTTCGCCATTTGAAATTGGCGCCAATTACGGTGAAAATACTCTCAGACTCCGAAGTAAAGTAGCCAAAACATTAGCCAAGCATTCGGCTCTTAGGGCTAGTTGGCCTTCAAGAGTAGAATTAGTGTCTTGCTCTTGTGCTTGCGATTTTTTGAGGTTGTGGTCGTGGATGATTTCCGCCATCTCAGCTCCAGCTAGCTCTTTAAAGGCTGCAGTGACGTCGTGAACCCGAAGAACTAAATTTCGCGTTTGTAGTGGTGAAGAAGTGTGTCTGCCAAGCGCCTGTAAAATTAAAAATCACGTTGACTTATGTGAGTGAGAGTTCTTGACGGGAATTTCAACAGATTCCACTGTTTTTGGTTTGGATTGTTTTGCAAATTGTTTGGACTTTATAATATGAAATCGGTGTGATTTGTTGTTATAAATGCCAATTGACAGTTTATTTAACAATAATAAATCGCTTCGGCGAATACAGTATAATTAGGATTGAACTTCACTTGTAAGTTCGTTTGATCATCAAATTATAACACATATAAAAAAATGTGTGGAATAACTAAAAATAAACTGTTATGCGAGGCTGTAGTTTGATTTACTAAGCCGGTCACTGGTTGTCCGCCTGGCTGCGTCGTCTATGATCAAGCCAGGGGATTTTTTGGGAATTGACGCCAGGGCTCCGTCGGAAAAAAAAGAAATGATTTAAAATAAAATACGATGTAAAATAAACATTGCACGTTGAAAAATAAAATACGAAGTCATCATCAACATCATCATCAGGTCTTTTTTAGTCTCCACTACAGGAGCACGACTCTCTCTGTACTACTAGAGCCATACTTAGCCAAAGCAGTCAGAGGATTTGGCCTACACTCTCCTCGCTGGCCAGACGGGTTGGAGAGATCTTACAGATGCTTATAAGCTTTGTTTAGCTTGTATTTCCTAAGTCGCCTTCTACGACATCCACGGGAAGACTTGGAGTGGTCCTATTCTACTCTGCCGGATACCACACGGCACCCTGATTTACTAAATTTTGTAAAAAGTTATAAGTATTACCTGGGCAAGGTCCGCCAATCGCCGTAATGGTGCCAGGCAATCAGCCAACGCACTGGGTGCTGCTGAGGATCCAGCCCCAGTGGCTCCCAGTGCTCCGACTAATGAACGTGAAGCTCCTACTAACGATACAGCGCAGGATGTTAACTCACTGCGCGCTCGCTGAAAAATTATAAACGATTTGATAGGTAAAGTCTTGTTTACACTGAAATGGGTTCACGAATTGTGTTAAAAGATTTAAAAAAGATGGCAAATATAAAATTAAACTAACTTGTTAATAAGGTTGCAGACAGTTTTGGAATTGGCTAAGACTCTCAAAGACTTGGGACTCTCATCGGTGTTTGCTCAGCAGAGGATGACCAAGTATATTATAGTTTATCCCGGAAAAATGTAAGGATAAATAAAAAGACTTAGACTTTGTCTGTAAAAGCTAGTGCATATAATATAATAATGAAATGTTTTGTGTCAATAATGTATGTGTCGTATACAACTGACGACCGAGCAATGGCGGTATAACCACACACCCAACCGGGCAACCGGGTGGAAGAGGCTACAGCGGCCTTGGGGAATAAATAACCCCTAAAATGTCTGGTGCAGAAGGCAAGGGGAAACCACTGCAGCTAATTCCCAAGATAGTCAACATGGAAGCACAGCAAGATGGAATACGAGTATCGCCATGCAATCCGCTTAGCAACCGGCGCCGCGCACGATACGGGGTGCGCGGTGGGAAATTGGCTACCGGCCATGGAGGGGTGGAGGACCAGGCTCCCCGTGGAAATTTAGCTACTAAAACGAAAGAGGTGAACGTCCTATACAGTTTGCAACTGAAAATGACATGATAATAGTCAACAGCATCTTTCAGTACCACCCTAGAAGACTTTATACATGGACATCCCCAGATGGAATGCACCGAAATCAGATCGATTACATCCTGATCAAGTCGAGGTGGAAAACATCAGTGAAAAACGCTCACACTTTGCCAGGTGCATGTTGTGGATCGGACCATGAGCTCTTGATATTCAAAATGGGATTGAAATTGACAGCGGCCAGAACACCTCAAAAGCAAAAGAAGTTGGAAGTAAAAGACAGTCCTAAGTTTCTTAAATCAATAGAGAGTAAATGGGATAAGTGGGCTCATACTAAGCATGAAAGTGAATCTCCTGAAGAACTGTGGAGTCGAGCTAAGGACCTCATCGTTACGGCAATCTCCGAATCAAACCCACCACCAAAATCTCGGAAACGGCAGCATTGGATGTCTGACGCCACTCTTGATTTGATAAAGGAGAGACGTAAATTGAAAGCAAAGGGCGCAAATGTTAGAGAGGTCAACTACTTATCAGCTCGTATTCAAACAGAAAGCAGGCGAAAATATAACGCTTATTTCTGTAACATATGCGATGAAATTGAGGCCCATGCTAGCAAATATGAATCCAGAGACCTCTACCACAAAATCCGCTTTATAACAAAATCCCTGCCTACAAAAACTTGGGCCGTCGAGAACAGTAGCGGACAAGTGGTTACTGACATAAATGAAATCTCGGAAGTGTGGAGGACTTATTGTCAGTCGTTATACCTAGACCCTCAGTCGACGAATTTTACCTCCACTGAATCTGGA
Source organism: Elegia similella (assembly GCA_947532085.1). NCBI lineage: Eukaryota > Metazoa > Arthropoda > Insecta > Lepidoptera > Pyralidae > Elegia > Elegia similella. Next base: position 2,156,697 of record OX383936.1, read on the forward strand.
TGCGAAACAGAACCCAATATATTAAGATCTGAGGTTAACGCAGCCATCAAACAACTTAAGAATGGAAAGGCTGCAGGCAGAGATTTAATCCCGATAGAAACAATAAAGGCCCTCGGTGAATATGGTGTCTCTATATTTCACATCATCTGCAATAGGATATGGCAGACAAAAACATGGCCTAATGATTGGACACACACAGTCTTCACACCCTTGCACAAAAAAAGGTTCTACGAAAATTTGCAACAATTATCGTCTAATTGCTCTTATATCACACGCAAGTAAAATCATGTTGCATATTCTCAATGTAAGACTGAAGGCATATTTGTCCAAGGAAATTGCACCGGAGCAGGCCGGGTTTGTGAAAGGGAAGGGCACAAGAGAGCAGATCTTCATCGTGCGTCAAATAATTGAAAAATCACGAGAGTATAACAAACCGATCTATATATGCTTCGTCGACTTCTCCAAGGCATTCGACTCTGTGAGGTGGCCAGTGCTGTGGGACACTCTCATACGGATGGGAACGCCTAAACATCTAGTACACCTTATACGACAACTCTATGAAGCACAGCATCAGTAAGGGCGGACGAGATCATGTCAAAAAATTTTCATCCTAGTACAGGTGTTCGTCAGGGATGTATAGTGTCCCCACTGCTTTTTAACATCTACACAGAGCTAATCATGCGCATCGCTTTGGAGAATTGGAATGATGGCGTCACGATTGGTGGTTACAGGATTTCCAACCTGCGTTACGCAGATGACACCACGCTATTTGCTTCTAGTGCTAGCCTTATGGAGCAACTGTTACACAAAATTGAACGTGTAAGCCATGAATTCGGATTAAGAATCAACCGCAGTAAAACCAAGATAATGATCATAGACCGCGCAAACAACAACTCGCCAGAAGTATCTGCAATTGGAAACTGCGAAGTGGTATCGTCCTATATATACCTTGGAGCCTTAATCTCCAACGGTGGAGGCTGCATAGATGAAGTGAAGCGACGTATGGCAATTACGAGAACTGCTATGGACAAGATGAAGAAAATATGGAAGAGCCATAATATTACAAAAGCCACTAAGATCCGGCTGGTACGAACACTCATTCTCCCCATATTTCTATATGCCGCAGAAACTTGGACATTGCGAGATATCGAAAAGAAAAAGATAGACGCGCTGGAAATGTGGTGTTGGCGAAGAATGCTTCGAGTGTCTTGGACGAAATTTCGTACTAATGCTTCCATATTAAATGAACTCGGTATCAAGCAGCGGTTATCAAGTATAGTACAGACTCGCATACTTAAGCTTTTTGGCCACATATCGAGACGAAATCATAACTCGATTGAACGTCTTGTTGTCCAAGGCAAGGTAGAAGGCACTAGACCACGCGGAAGGTCTCCGATGCGGTGGACTGACCAGATAAAGTCGCTGGTTGGCGAGCCTATACACAAGTGCACCAGATTGACTGCAAGCAGGGAGAGATGGCGGGACATCGTACGGCGAGCTACACCTGCCCCCCAGAATCAAACAACATGTTGACCACGACCACTCTGCCAAGAGTGATACGAATAAGAAGAAGATACAACTGAAGAATAAACTGTAAAGAATCTGAAAAATCTAAATGATGCAGGGGACAAGAAGACAGTCTCAATCAAGTGGTACACTTACTTGGAACTTAATCTCGTCAATGTCTTCCCCGCCACCGTGCGCGTGCTGGTGAGAACACTTCTGTGCGACCTGGTGCAACCTCTGCAGAAGCCCGTCTACTGCCACCTCAGTCTTACAAAGCAGGTTCTCCAACGATACGTGCCCGTTATTTCCCGCCTGAAACTCCGGGAACTTCACTGTTGGAGGCGACGGAGGAGTCGGGATATCATCCACCACATCCTCTTTGAACCTCACGTGATTCTGAACTTTAGGAGTTGGACTCGCACTGTCCCGTCGGAAAGATTTTCGCTCCGATAGAGGAGGACTGAATACCCTTTGATCATTTCCTGGGGCGCCGTTCAGGAGATCTGGACGATTGCTAAAACGTCTGTTCATTTGCGGGGAACAGAGAGATAACGCCGTTGACATGTCCTTGTTTTTCAGGATCGTAGTTTTTGTCTCTGAGTTTGATCGCACGTGCCGATTTTGTAAAGTCATAGAACTGTAATTTTGAGATGATCTCACGTTAAGAGCATCATCGTCACTTGATCTGCTCTCATTTTCAAGATTTTTATACGTGTTTAGGTTTCTTTGGAAATGTGGTGAACCTATACTGGCCAGTCGTTGTTCCTGATTTCGGATTGGAGATTGCTTTTGTGCGTTTTTAATTCTCAAAACTTCTAAACTGGGCACGGGAGGTAGAGGTGGCTTTTTAGGAGGTAGCAGTAGCGGTGGGGGTGGCGACAGGGGCGCTTTGTTCTCGAATCTCGGAGGTAATTGTGGTGGATTTTGCATGTGTTGTTCGTTAATTTCACATACGACTTTGTAATTTAGCTTCCTATTGTTCAATGTACTAAAATGGTTGTTGGGTATCTCAACAGCAGTAAGTTCATTGTTAAGGCATGTAAAAGAATTCGATCGCGGTCGGGGTGCGGGAGTCGGGGGTATTTTCTTCGGTGGTCTTTCGGGAGGATTTCTTGTATCGGAGGATTTTCTTCTAGGCGGTGGTCTTATTTCGCAAACATCTGGCATGGAATCTGAATTTTCCATATGGCTTTCAACTTTATCAGCTTCTTCGTCTTCAGTATCATTATCACTCCTATTTTTATCTTTGCTACAACATGAAAACATTCCTTTTCTTTCAACCGTAGGATATTCTATTACATGCGCGCTGCCATTTGCTTGTTTATCTCCGTTAACACTTTTTCTCTTTCCTTTAGGAGAGTCAGACTTAGTAGCCGCCTGCGCTTTGCTCTTATCTTTAAGTAAGAGACTATTTCTAGCGTCACTTAAACTTTTAGCCGTGAACATATTCCTAATCTCACTAACACTGAGTGTTCCCTTCACAACTTCACCGTTCGAAGGTTTCACATTAGAATTTAGACTATTTTTTGCCTCAAGTATCTGGCTTTGATTTACGTAGCTAACTGGTTCTCTGTCTAGGGTTGAAGAATTAGATCCAGGCGGAGGCGGAATGATATAAGAGAGAATTTCTTCAGGAGTCAGTTCAATAGCTGGAGTTACTTTAACTGTGGGTGGTTGTATTGTAACATTTGCGATAAATTCTTCGAGCTCACTAGCTTTTGGTACTTTTAGGTTATCTTGTGATTCTTTGTCGTCTGCAAATGATGGCGGAACGACAGGTAAAATTTGAGGCACTTGCGTAGCACAATCTAATTCATCGGGGGTTTGTGGGGGAGGTATTAACGTTAAATCTATAAGCTCGGCATCATTGTCTACTGCACTTTCCTGGCAGTAGAACGGGAACTCACTGGCTCTGGCTTCCTCTTTGCTACTTTTTTCTTTTAGTTGTTTTAAATATTCCTTCAGATTTGGTTCCTTGTTATCTGGTATAGTATCTGGGCTATGTAATCCAAAACTAGTTCTCACTACTTTGTTAGTAGGTTTATTTTGGTGTCGTCTAATAGGACTATTCGTAGGTGTATATAATGAATCATTATCACTTTCAGAATGACCTACATCACTGTTTAAAGCTATTAAAGCATCAGTTAATCCACAGTTATTTAGTATAGCACTAAGGCCTTGGGATTGTCGGTTAGTTAAACTCGTACTGTTATTGTCTTTAGCACTTTCGGGAACGGTCAAACCACTTAGCCCTTGATTTATTGTTTCAGTTAAGAGTAATAAGGAATCGCTATGCTTGAGAATACCAGGAGCATCATCAGCGGCGGACATTCTACTATTATTAGATTCTGTATCACTTTCTAAATGATCTACGCTTGATTCCTTACCTAAAAACTCATCTCTCAACACACCCTCATTGTACATATCATCTGTATAAACATCACAATTTTCAGTCAAATATTGTTCAGAATTTTCAACTAGCTTTTGCATTTCCGCTACTCTTCTTAAGACTTCCTCATTTTTGGCTTCAACTAATCTGGGGTTACTCGCATTCTCTAAGAGTTCCATAGAAAGAACACTTTGAAGGTCGAAACCCATGCCATCGTCAAGATAACAGGAGTCGTTTGGATCAAACAGTCTAAACTCTTCGTTTCTTTTGCATTTATCGAAGTGGACATCGTGTCCTAATAGTCCGGGCTTGGACTCGTATCCTATTAAGGGACTTGAGTTGTTACTGTGATTTCTATTTGTGATGCTGGAGTTCATGTTGGTGTCGAGACTAGCCTTGGACTGGTCTGGTGTGGAGTGATAGGGCGGGGGCATGCTGAAGATGGCGTAGTGCTTCCGAGTATGGACGTTGGAGTCTTCACAGTTCAAGTAACTCCATTTTGCCGGAACCACGTTGTGTTGTGATAGGTACGGTGGAGCTGAAATTATTTATAAATGCATGAGTGTTATCCTTTAAAGTCATACAAAAACTTTTGATTATTCAGAAATATGATGTTACCTATATCTTCTGTGATGGGTTCTCGTTCCTGCTCAACATTCAATTCTTGACCAGTGGCAAGACGATAGTATCTGGAAGCAGAAAAATTAAAATGACACTACACTTAAATTCGGCTAGCTAGATTATTAAGACAGAGACTGAAGGTAAATTTGATAGTTCGTATATTGTAAACTGCAACATGATCTTTAATTCATATGTGTGTTAAATTTAAAGGCTTGTTTTTATGTTATAAGACGGTAAACGAGCAAGCAGGTCACCTGATGGTAAGTGTTCACCGCTGGCCATGGACAACTGCAACACCAGGGTGTGACAGGTGCGTTGTCAGCCTTTCAAGGAGTTGGGGCAGGAAATAGGGAGGGGAGGGGGGAAGGATGGGCCTCCGGCTCTCTCACTTACCGAACGAAGCATAGAAGCGAAGCACTCAGACGTCGATATTCTGCCCGGACGAGCCGGCCCATTCATGCTACTAACAATTCAATTTACCGGTAGCGTGGCTCTACCACGACTGAGTTTGAATTTTAAAAATAAGTTCCATACTAATATTATAAATGCGAAAGTGAGTTTGTTTGTTTGTTTATTTGTTTGTTTGTTTGTTACGCTTTAATGCCGTAACTACTGAACCGACCATCATGAAATTTTGCATACAAGTTCTCTGGAGTGCGGAGAAGGACATAGGCTACCTTTTATCCCGGGAAAGTGTACTATTCCCGAGGGATCGAGCCGGGGGCGAATGCTAGTTTTTAGTAAAAATAATCTATTTTAACAGGCTTGAAGTTTGGCCAGTATTTTTGTATAAGGTTGGCAGTATATACGTTAGTATTATATTGTTTGACGTACCCAGCGATGACCAGCGGCATCTCGGCCGCGTCCCGCTCGTCCATTAGCAGGGCCAGCACGCGGTCGCGGCGCAGGAACACCGACACGTCCGCGCAGCCCGCGCCCTCAGGCTTCACTCTGATGCCCTCCACTTCTTCCAAGGAGGCGATGGATTGGGGCTGGTAACAACAGTATTCAGATTTTGTGACTTGGTTTTGATAATGTTGGAAATTCGAGTGGGAAGAAAACTAAACTTGTAGATCATACTTATAATTACATTTCTAGCTATTCTATGATACACCCCGATGCAAACTTAATGGCGGCCACAAGTATAGACGGGCGCAGGTACGTGGCGTGTGCACTTTACGAACGTAACTCACACACTAACGCTATGATGAAGTCGGTGAGATGGAAAGAGCGCGCGGGATCTACGCCGCCGCCCGCTCTTGCTTTACGCCGCTGATACCTAAAATTGTATACTAGGCATCAACTTGCGTGATGTTCCGAGCCGCCAAAAGGTTTGTATCAGTGTACCATGGTACTTTGCGATTATGCCCTGAATGATATAAGGCCAGTTTGAACCTCTGTCTCCCTAAACATTTTAAGAGACCCCACATACCTAATCTAATTTAATACGAGTTGAATGAACATGCTATAAAATAATAGGTAACCAAGGTATTAGGTATATGCATTTTATATTTGCTAAATGTAATGGAAAAGCCATGAAGAGGCCTATACCCAACAATGGGTGAACACGGGCTGAGAAAGAAGAAGAAGAAGAAATGTAATGGACATTCTGGAACATCGGGCTTTATCACAACTAGCGTGGGCTATTGTTTCAGTATTAATAAGTCAATATTATTAAACATACCACAGAGTTGCTTCTGCCAACGATTTGGCTGAGTCCGAACCTCGGCGACACGAGCAACACTCGCTCCGGCCTACTGCTGCTGAAGCACTTGGCGCCGTAGCTCGGTAGGCCGGACACGATGTCTAAGTAGTGCAGTTTGGCCTGAAATATGCCGGGTAATTGTTACAGTAACTGGATTAAGGCTTTATAGTATCGTTAATTTATCGTTAGTTTCGGAAGGCTTAGAATTTCGGAGATTTCATTGAAACAGGAGCATATTTGTTTCCCTTAACTGCGTGTATACCTGTAGCTGCGTGAGTTGTCTTTGACTCCCGGTCATCTGCGAGTTGAGTTTTAAGAAGTGCGCGATAAGTCGCCGCAGCTCTTTCCTCTTCATGCTTTCCAACAAGCCGCTTGGCACAAACCTCTCCAGCCCAAATTCCCTCCTGAAAACGATAAAATAATTATTGTAGACTAGCCAGCCGAGCCCCGGCCACTCTATCTATTTAAAAAAACCGCATCAACATCCGTTACATAGTTTTAAAGATCTAAGCATACATTGGGACAGACAGACAAAGGAAAGCGACTTTGTTTTATACTATGTAGTGATGATGTTACATTTTAGACAAGAGCCCACTAAAAGCAATAACACCACAATTCTCAGACTGCTATTTGAGATATGTGTAATGGATAGAATAAAATCTCTTCTTATAAAGGAATATTCATGGAAATGTGGATTTATAATTCATTATTTTCCATGTTGGTCTGGGAGAGAAGAAAACATTTTGAATGTACCGGCTACTTCTCTTCTTGAGCAGATCGTAAATGTCGATCGAGGGAAGAGGCGAAAATCTAAAGAAGCATGTTAGTGGGCGATGCGGCGAGCAATCCATCATTATTTTGATTCCGCTTCCCACCTACACGCACCTACATGCTAAACGTGTCTCTAAGTTCTTATAGCCCGTCTACCACGCAAGGGAAAAGGTCGTGATTATGTGGGTGTAAAGAAATAACTTTCGTTCAATTTAATAATTAAATCTAAATCACTAAACGTACGATGATTGCAAAATATTTCGTTTGGCCTTATTGATTGACAATACTAAATTTAGATAAAGTTCCAACTATCTGATCGTCTATATAAAAATATCAGCTTCAATGTAACATAACGAATAATATTAGAAAAATGACTTACTCCACAGCCTTCACAGTCAGCTTTGCCGGCGACAGATTATTTGCCAGCGCATGCTGATGCATATGCAGCGCGGCTAGCCTCAGCGCCACGTCAGGCTGTAACTCCGGCGCGAACCGTTCCTGAGCTACGTCGTTGCAGCTCTGCAGGTAGAGATAGTCCAGTGCCGCCAGGTCACGCTGTGCCAGTTCCGCGGCAGACGTCGGCATGAACACCACGCGGAACAGACAGCGCATCTTGTGGGAACCCGGCTTAGCAGCGATCTGGAACGTGGGATTTGTTCAGTAGTTAATAAATAATATCAATTTTTGTTGTGGTAGAACCACGCTGCAATAAATTCATTTTTGCTAGTGGCATGAATGGGTCGGCTCATCCGGAGAAGTATCACACTCTCACAGAAAATTGACGTTTGAGTAGAAGCTTTATCGCTTCTATGTATAAATGATAATTAAGTAGCTATCGTAAAAGACACAAAATTTTTAGGCATACACATTGATGAATTTCTCAATTGGAAAGCGGAGCTAAGATCACTTGAAGACTCTATATCATCAGCTTGTTTTGTAATAAGAAACCTTCGCAATGAAACTACCTTAACACATCTAAAAATAGTTTATTATGCCCTAGTAGAATGCAAATTACGCTATAGTATTAAATTGTGGGGATATAGTTATCAATATAATCAAGACAGAGCATTTAAAATACAAAAGAGAGTCATACGCACAATGATAGGTATACCACCCTGGGAATCATGTGAACAGCATTTTATTAATTTGGGTATTTTGACTGTTCCGAGCTTATACTTATTAGTGATTCTAACTGACCTTAAAAAATGCTTGCCTAAAATAGAATCGGATACAGAAAGACAGGCACGTGAGACCACTCGTAGAAGGGCTCTAAAACATAATATCATACCCAACCTTAAGGTTATGAAACATAGTGCTCAATACCAAGCTTTCATAGCATATAACAAATTGCCGAATGAAATAAAAGGTTTAAATAGTCTAAATCTTTTTAAGAAACAATTAAAAGCATATTTATTAAGGAAAAATTATTACTCTGTAGATGTTTATTTTAAATGACTTTTTTTGTTTATATTATTGATATTAACGTAATCATAAATTGACATGTCCATTATATATTAAATTATTGACTATTTGTACTTATTTATAATTATGCTATTTTAAGTTATTATTATTGATGTAAATGTAATAGTTATAAGAATTCAGACACAATGTAAAAATTGTTATTGAAATAAATAAAAAAAATATGCTTCGTTCGGTAAGTACATCCTTGACTTTATCATCAAACAATGTGCAACTGTTTCCAAAAAAAAAGTAATTATAAAAAATCAATCATAATTGTTGGACTAAGATAAAAACTTATCATTCTTTATTATTCATTATGCCATAACTACACTAACAAATCATTAGTCATCAATCACGATTGACGTATTTAATCATTTGTCATCAATCATAAGTCAAAGTAAATGTTTCCCAACACTGATACTATCTCCGGAACTGATGTTTACGTTGTGATCAAATAGTCCCAATTTAGGCGTATTTGTCTTCAAGCAAAACGAAACAACTTAATAAAAATGTCGTCCACATATTTTTCATGTGATTTTTATAAACCAAAATTGTGCTTCTTGACTAACTCATTCGACATCAAGAACGCGTGTTACATAGATATTACGAATACTAGCTTGGCAAATACTGATTCCTATCTATGAGTAAAAATCGGCCAATTGCGAGTCGAACTCGCGTGTAGAGGGTACACGCGAGTTCGACTCGCTTTGGCCGATCAGTATTTACCTTACGTTAAATGTAATTTATGTAATACAAGAAAAATTTGTGGGAAGATGGTGGAGGCCGATGGATACCATGCTCTTGGGTGTGCTAGATGTGCGGGTCGTTTTTCTCGTCATCACTCCCTGAACGACATTATTCGAAGACCACTGATATCGGCAAATATACCCTGCCAGTTGGAACCCCCTGGACTCTCACGCACAGACGGAAAACGACCGGACGGTCTGACATTGATACCATGGCGGAGGGGTCGTTGCCTATTATGGGATGCAACATGCGTCAGCACGTATGCTGCCTCCTACCTCACTAACACTATGCGATCACCTGGTGCGGCTGCAAAGGTGGCAGCTGGACAAAAAAATACCAAATACTCGGTTTTGTCTAATCAGTATGAATTCGTTCCGGTTGCCGTAGAAACAGCTGGACCGCGGTGTTTGGAAGCGAAGCACTTTGTTAGTGAGATAGGACGGCGATTAAAGTCCCGTGGATATGACCACCGCTCTGGACGGTACCTGGTTCAAAGGCTGTCCATAGCAATCCAAAGAGGAAACGCGGCAAGCATAATGGGTACCTTTGAACCGGGTACGATTCGGGGTGGTATTTTTGACTGATTTAAATGTAGCTGTAATATTGACGAAACTGTTGTGAATTCTGTGTGTGTTAAATAAACTGTATGTAACCTAATCCTTAATCTAATAGTGTTGAAGATCTGAAAGGCTTTAATAAAGAGAAAAATCCCATTAATTCATTTGTTTAAAATTTTCAGGGTCAATGGTTTCGGAGAAAAGGTAGAGGGGAATGGTAAATTTTCGTCTATTATGTTAAATAACTTTAATCTGTATATTCTAAAATTATTAAAAAATAGGTATATCTTAAATCTTAAGTCTAATTGATATATCGCAAGGTATAATTGGCAAAACTTTTTTCAAATTTTTGATATGCGAGCCTTAAATGAGCCCAAAGCTCAAAATTTATGTACTTTGGCAATACGTATGTGTTTGCGTTATCATCATTTCGAGTAGGTGTCACGGTCAATCGACCATGCACACCCTGGTATCAGAGTTCTTCGGATCCGCCTCTCGGCCTCCCACGTGGTTCCTTTAACGACTACCAGATGGCAGCCGGGACCAACGGCTTAACGTGCCTTCCGAAGCACGGAATCAGCTTTATTATCAGACAATCAGGTGATTCAAGCCTGCAATGTCCTAACCAAACTGAAAGCAACTAAACAAAGAATGCTTCACGTGGGAATCGAACCCACGACCCCCGGGTCTACAGGCAAACGCCTTAACCACTGGACCACGGAAGCAGTTTGTTTTGCGTTATATAAATCTATAAGTGTGCCAAATTTTAACTTAATCGGGTTAATAGATTCGGACCAAATTGGCTGTAACTGGTGAGGGGTGTGATTTCAGGCAATGGCATCGGGAACGCGCGCCTGGCCTCCTGAGCTACTTACTTGTCCCTCATTCATCCGAGTGAGAGTCTCCCAATAACTACCATTCCCTTCGCAAATCCAATAAATTCCTATCTTTCCCCAGTTTAAAAAATGATGAAACTGCGCTCACCACCCCACCCGCCAAGCGTGGTGAGTAAGGCAATATCTCATAGTACGAGGAATCCTTGGAAGAGGCCCTTGTCCAGCAGTGGACTTTTGGCTATAACAGACGGACAAACAGACACGAGTGATCTTGCAAGGGTTCCGTTTTGTCAGTTGGTTGTACGGAACCGTAAAAATGAGTGAATAAGTATACTTACTCTCGCAAGAAACTCCTTGGGGTCCAGAAGCGTCAACTTATTCCGCCTCAAGCTCTTTACATGCTCGACCACCAAGCTGAAGTGTTCTTCAGCGGTGATGCACAGCTTGTCCTTCAAACTGGTCACCACGTCAGCAACGGTGGTCGTGCTGTCGTACTTGAAGGACTTAGTCTGGCCGTTCTCGAGGAACACCTTGAGGACGTTCGCCATTGGAGGTAGACAGAGATCGCCGAGGGAGAACGCTGATGGCTGGAAAATGAGATGATGATACGTTATCAAAACGTGTTAGAAACTTGAGGACCATACTAGAAATCAAGGGAAAAATTTAATATACATGTAAGGACAAATCACACAGATTGAGCTAGATAAGATAATGTTTATTTGACAAAAAGCAAATCAATGTTACGTTCAGTGTTGTTTTGTTTTTTTTTGGAGCAGTATTAAGTCATCCTATTGTAATCCGCGGAAAATGTTGTGAGCAATATAGTTAAACATTCCATATTTTAAGTCTAGTAGAAGCACACACTGTAAGTTGTTCGTGTTCCCGAATAAATGAAAAAAAAAACTGTCTGAACTCTGATATGAAGCCTTATAGGTCGGTTTTTCTAGTCGCGGTGACACTAAAAGAGAGGAGGTATAATTAACTACATTCTGTTCCAACCAAAAAAAATAAATACCATTTAGGTAAACTCTTTATATAAAAGTTTATTGGGTATAATTCTGTGAAATCAATTAATAACTATGTAAGTACCATAATAAACATTATAATTGATGATCGTCTAGTTATTTGCTTAAAAAAGGGTCGCGAAATGGTGAATATGATTTCTGTTATTGGAACAAAGTTTACTATACTAAGTTTCTTTTATATAACAAAGATGAATATAATTAAACTCACAGGGTACATAGGCGCTCCATTGAGCTGCACAGAATCCGCGAACCTCACTCTCGGCGGCCTAGCCCTTAATCGCGCCCTTTTAGCTGCTGACAAAAGAGCTGATCTTCTCATAAGATTTCCGGTCCGAGCAGGCTGGCAGACTCTCAAGGTGACCTTGTCGGAACACGCTCTGACTGCTGATATGACGTGTTCACGCGCAGCCATGCTGACGTCTTCGCCGTTGACGCAGAGGATCTGGTCGCCTGGCTCCAACTGGAATAAGAGACAATAAGGGTTATGGCTCCGGTAGTACAGAGAGGGTCAAGCTCCTGCAGTAGAGACTAAAAAGATCTGATGATGAAGGGTTATCGCGTGTGAATTTTCCGCTAGCGTTAGTGTAGCGTGAGGTATATGTACCTACTTAATGATATTTGATAGGTCTTATACCTCGGAAACCGAAATTTAGACGGATAAACGTAGTTTCGAGGTATGAGACTCAGTTATTCTTCCTTCCCCCCCTACATAGTTAGTCCTTAACCCCCTACATATAAAATTATATCTAATTGCTTCTTCCATGCTGGTCTGGGAGAAAAGAAAAAACGTAGAATGTGCCAGCTGCTTCTCTCCCCGCGCAGACCGTAGACCGTAGACCGGCTAACGCAATGGGCGAAAAACTATAGAATCATGACAACAGGCGATGCGGCTAGCAACCCATCACTATTTTGATTACGTTTTCCACCTTTACGACCACCAAAACGCTAAACGTGGCCTTTCGGTCTTATGAATTTAGGCTCTGTCTACCCCGTAAGGGATAAAGACGTGATAATATGTATGTATACGTTTATTGAAACTGTTGAAATCTATTCTTAGATATTTTAATTTATACTTACATTTGAAATGGGGGCAGGCAAATTCTACCAACGACTATACATACACTCATTCACTGCTAAGTACCCTAATTTCATCTCAACAGTTGGTTGGGTGGCTATGATCGCTGAATGATGCCAAATGAATCCCGCTTGCAATCGCTCACTATTGGTTAAGGGCTATTATTGTCCATCGCTAGTCATGGTCAAGAGTTGGCTGCACAAGCAACCTGAGCATCATATATGCAATGGTTTCGTTAACTTAGCGCGGTGGGGTTATATTGATCAAACCGAAGCTCGGTATCAGTGTGGTCAAGTAGATCAGAGAGACTATGCTGCACCTTCTCTCGTGCCCAATGTGCCCAACCAGCTGCACAATACACGACCTGTACTCAGCGACGGAGTGTGGTATAGGAGTCACCACATATTGCAGTGACAAAATTTGATTTTAATTTAAGTTATTTGAGCCTATCGACATGGAATGGAAAGAAGAAGAAGAGGTTAACATGGTAATAAGATGTTAGGACATTAACCTTCCCCACGCTTAGAGAAATAACGGTAACGAACCACACCAGTACGGGTTTTTTGATAGTTGGTTGGAGTGACAACGGCGATTACCCCATCACTCTGTACACACCATACCCGTAATTATAGCTATGTACCCTCATTTTATCCCAAGAGTTAGTCGGGTGCTCACGTCAGAGAGTATTATTTTCTTTGGTCGGGTCGCCATGACCGCCGAATTATGTCAAAGTCAAAGTTAAAATTATTTATTCATCGTAAGATATTTTAAATATCATTTGGTGAACGTTAAATTACACATTATTATTTACAACCTTAATATTGTTGACGTCAATAACTTACTTAAAGCTAAGTTTACGCCGCTTTCAAGGCGGAGTGCAGAAGAAGCGGCAACAAACTGCACAGCGCATTTTCTCCAAATGACATAACTTACAATCTACGACATACTTAGAACTAAAATGTTATGTTAGATAAAACCCGCTTGTAATCACTACGGATCATTGTCCACCGCTAGTCATGGTGAGGAGTTGGCTGCACAAGCAACCGAGCATGATATATCTAATGGTTTTGGTAACATGGTAGCAAGATGTAAGGACATTTACCTTTCCCACGCTCGGAGAATTATCGGTAACGAATCGCACCAGTACGGGTTTCTCCGACCCCGCCACGAACCCGAAGCCCAGCTCAGGATCCCTCTCCAACACCACGTCGCGGGGGGCGGGGGGTGACTCGCAGGAGCAACCCTCGGGCGCCACGTACGTTGTTGTTTTGTTGACATGGCTGAAAAATACAAGGAGAGATTTGTTTAAGTGAGTAAAAACTACTACCTAAGCTTCTAATTTCTATTTTTAACCAACTTAAAAAATGGAGGAGGTTTTTAATTCGGTTGTAAGTTTTTTTAATGTGTGTTATGTTACTTTTAACATTACTCAGTTAAGTATTTTTGAACGGATTAAAAAAAATTAGACTCCGATGTCTATCCATCCATCCGTCTGTCACAGAGAGTGTCTCTTAAAATGTAATAGTATTAGTAGTAAAGGTACCAGAGACTTGAAACTTCACAAAATGTATTTAACTATTGCCAACATAGCAATAATTATAATCAAAGAGGGTCCATCAAGATTATTTTTCTTTTGGCATTTGTTAGCGATTCTGTCAAAGATGTTATTATTTATTACTAAGACGTCAAATCACCGATAAAAAACCGGCCAAGTGCGATTGGGTCTCGCGTACTATAAAAAATGGCAAAAAAAAACATCTCTGTTGGATGGAAGCCCCCGTCAAATGTTTGTTTTATTTTAATTTAACTATTAATTTAAAGTGAATATATCACTATATAATAATAATAATAATATTAATAATAAACGTTTATTTTCTTCTTTACAAAGGTGAGTCTTATATCTAGTTAAGTTTCTAAATTTTAAGTTTTAAGTACTTATTTGGTATTTAGACTATCATCATCATCAGGTCCTTTTTAGTCTCCACTACAGGAGCACGACCCTCTCTGCACCACTAGGGCCATACTTGGCCAGAGCAGCCAGAGGGCTTGGCCTACACTCTCCACGCTGGCCAGACGGGTTGGAGAGGTCTCTTAGATGTTTATAAGCTTTGTTTAGCTTTTATTTCCTAAGTCGCCTTCTACGACATCCACGGGAAGACTTGGATTGGTCCTATTCTATTCTGCCGGATACCACACGGCTAGATCACTAAATATTCTGTTAATATTTCAAACTTCTACATATTGCCGTTATGAATATTGAGCAAAAAATATCACGTATATTGTATGGGAGCCCCCTTAAATATTTATCGTATTCTGTTTTTTAGTATTTGTTGTTATAGCGGCAACAGAATTACATAATTTGTCAAAAACTTCTACTGTCAAACTATCACGGTTCATGAGATACAGCCTGGTGATAGATGGACAGACAAACAGACGGACTGTGAAGCCATATTAATAGGGTCCCGTTTTTACCCTTTGGGTACGGAATCCTAAAGAATAGAGGTCGCAATGAACCTCATACTTGGCCAGATTTTATTATTGCTGCGATCCGTTTATTTATCTCAATCTGAATAATTTACTGGGTCGTCCTTCAATACATTTTCGTTTGGTGCGCCATAAATTGTACTACTAACGATTTCCCCTTTCAATAGGGGTTTTCTATTACTATGGGATAAAGCATTGATCCCCAAGGAGCTCTTTCCTTTAATCTACATAAAATATCGACGTGATTGTAAGAGTTTAATAGACTCAAGTAGTTTTTTTGGGTACAAAAATATTTAAAGAGGTTTAAATGTAAGTTGTTGCTGAAATTTATCTTGGATACCTCCTTGGAATTTTTAATCTATTTACTACCTATTTGGTCTACGAGGGCGACTTGTAACCGAAATGTACAGAGTTCATTATTGCGCTGCTTGATTGCTAGATAAGGGGACTCATCTATCCTTATCCTTACTAATATTATAAATGCGAAAGTGAGTTTGTTTGTTTGTTACGCTTTCACACCGTAACTACTGAACCAATCATGATGAAATTTGCATACAAGTTCTCTGGAGTAGGGAGAAGGACATAGGCTACCTTTTATCCCGGGAAAAAGTACTATTCCCTAGGGATCGACATTAACGCGGGCGGAGCCGCGGGCGAAAGCTAGTTTTTTTATATTTGTTTTCTTCGATAAGGGGACTCATCTATTTTTTATATTTGTTTTCTTCGACGACTACTTAAGATAAAATAACCCTTAATGAAGACACGCTAGTGGAGTTTATTCAGTAGATTGCTGTACATTGACGCTTCTATTATAGAATTCCCGCGGATATATTAGGTCTGCCTTTACTTAAGGTTAAAACAGCTGTAAAAACATTTACAAAACAAACTTATGCTTGTATAAATTCATTTAATTTAATTATTGTAAAATAAGTATAGTTATTTTATTTTTAAATATCCCTTTAGGCGCGTAGGGATCAAGACTAGACTGAGTTTCTTTCGGCGTATTCTTCTCAGCAGTGTTTATTCCGAAACATTGATAGTTTTGATTTTGCAAACATAATCAAACTAAAATAAATAACAGTAAAATATGACGTTCAAAAAGCAATACAATGTTTCATTTTCATTGCTGTCTAGCTGGCAGTCACACGGTTTGACAAAAGTTGGCAATATGAGCGTCTCTTTACTTACACATGACACCGACATGAACTATACTAACCGACAAGAGGAAGGATGAATTGTATATGGTATCTTTAAGGAGATTCCAAGCCTATAGCTCTGAATCCAAAATTACATTATATTGATAAGCTTTTATTAAAAACTAATACAAAGTGCTTTCCAAGATAAATCAAATGTATATTAAATTGGCGAAACCTTATTTAGTTTAAGAGTTCCTATGGTGACCTTCCGACTCCATCATCAGACCAGCGCAACGATTCCATGATATTGTAACGACATCCGATTTGCACATGCATGCAAAATTTCAGCTCAATCGGTTACCGGGAAGTGGATCAAATTTAACTTGCAAGATTTAACAACAAACAAACATCATGACACTCTCGTACAGAGAGGCATGCTCCTGCAATGGAGACTAAAAAGACCTGAAGATGATGAGATTAACCATTGGGACTGGTGAAACTAAATAAAAGCTTTAAAAAATGAGAGGAGTGAGATACCAACTTGATAAAGTACGGTTTCCCTCGGCTGTCCAGCGCCTGTTCCCATCCATACGGCAGTTCCTCTTCATCATGCTCTGCCTGACTGCCGCTGCCACTGGCGCTGCCGTCTTTGGGCGTCGGCCAGTTTTCCACCGGCGGCAGCCAACTCGCCGTTCTGGTGATATGGCTGTAACAAACATAATGACATGTGAGGAATATTTTGCTAGAGGTCGTTCATTTCTATTGTTATTATACTATCACGTTTTTATTGCTTACGGTGTAGACAGAGCCGAAGGCTTATTGATGGAAAACGCTTGGTGGGCGCTTAGCCTACGGCCTTGCGAAAATCTAAGGTGTGGCGCACACTGAAGCGACCTTTTTTGTTGGGAAGCCTATGATTTGCGAAATAGAGCCACAAGTGGCCTAGCGCATAATGAAGCGAGCTTTGTTTTAGAAAGCCTAGGATTTGCGAAATAGAGCCACAAGGGGCCTCACGCATAATGAAGCGAGCTTTGTTTTAGGAAGCCTAGGATTTGCGAAAAACAGCCACAAGGGGCCTAGTGCATAATGTACCGAGTTTTTTTATGGGAAGCCTACGATTTGCAAAAAAGAGCTACAAGGGGCCTCACGCATAATATATCTCTACAGCCGCACCATGATAGTTTATTTTAGTTATTCCGCACATTGTTCATAAACATGGGCCGACTTACACGATTTACATTGTAAGCAATTTGCGAAACAATCCAAATCAAAACTGTGCAGTCCGCTGAAATTCCCGCCAAGAACTCCCAACTCCCAAGAGCAAATTTAAAAGACTTGAAAGTACCTTTTTTTAACTTGTTTAGCCATGAGATATTATTAAAAGAGCCTTGTCACGATAAAGACGATAACGAAGGGAAAAATGTCTTTATTGTGAAATAGACGATAAGGCTGCGAGTGAAGCAACACAAAACGTTTTGAGGAATCTTTCCTCTTAATTTTTAAGCGTGTTAGAACACGAACAAAAATACCTACTCCAGAATTACAGTTTCTGAATTCACGAAGGAATTTCTTTGAGTCATTAACATTCAATGTATTAGTAGGTACTATAGATAAAATAGTTTTACTTACAACTTATTAACTTATCCATCCATCCAAGTCATTTGCGCAGGATATATTAAAATGCACGAAACGAATAGACGGCAGTGTGCGCGTGGACACAGGTGCACTCTTATCTCTACCTCCCTTAATCGTATTAAGTTAATTACTTGCTAGAACTTCAATGTATCCATTCATCCACTAATCATCATTTCGAGTAGGTGTCATAGACAATCGACCAAGCACACCCTGATGTCAGAGTTCTTCGGAACCGCCTCTCAGTCTCTGACGTGGTTCCTTTAACGACTACCCAATGGCAGCCGGGACCAACGGCTTAACGTGCCTTCCGAAGCACGGAATCATCTTTATTATCAGACAATCAGGTGATTCAAGCCTGCAATGGAAACTGGAAACAACTAAACAAAGTATGCTTCCCGTGGGAATCGAACCCACGACCCCCGCGTCTACAGGCAAACGCCTTAACCACTGGACCACGGAGGCAGTTTCTCCACTAAACCCTTTGGAAAAAAATCATACAGAGATGAGATTATTTTTATTTTCATAAAGAATAACGTTTAATGTTTATAAATCTATAAAAGGTTTAGTTTAGAATAAAATTGTTTTTTTTTTGTAGTCAAAGTCCAAGACTTTTATTCAAAATTGGATACATGTATCTCTTTTTGAACGTCATATTTGTATTTGTTAATTTTGTTTAATTTATGCAAATCGAAATACTAGTAGCGTTTCGGAACGACCACTGGTGAGAAGAATACGCCGAAAGAAACTCAATCCAGACTTAGTAGACCCCAGCTTTGCTTAAGTATAATCCATAATACTTTATTATTTATCCAAAAGTACCTAACTTTGACTGTTTATTTGTTATCTATTCACGCTTTAACCGGAGAATTATTCTAAAAAGTACACAGTTTATTTTTATCATGAATGCTAAATAGTATGAAATGTTAGAAGCTACATCATCATCATCAGGTCTTTTTAGTCTTCACTGCAGGAGCATGACCCTCTCTGTATTCCCAGAGCCATACTTGGCCAGAGCAAACAGAGGATTTGGCCTATACTCTCCTCGCTGGCCAGACGGGTTGGAGAGGTCTCATTGACGTTTATGAGCTTTGTTTAGCTTGTATTTCCTAATTCGCCTCTTACGACATCCATGGGAAGACTTGGAGTGGTCCTATTCTACTCTGCCGGAAACCACACGGCTAGAAGGTGAGAAGCTTAAAAGTCAATAATTTCTCAAGTAAGTTATATATATATATATAACTCAACCTCCATTGACGAAAAGATTTTCGTGAAAAAAAGATAGGGGTTAAAGAAGAACAATAACAAGGAAAAGTAATAAATATTGCAACAAGAAAAAAATACCAACAGGAAGGAATTCAAACAGCATTTTTCTCTGTAAATTACAAACGGCGCGACGTGCCAGCATGCAAATTGTAGGTTTCCAGCGCGGAATAGAAATAGTGGAAATAGGAAATTAGATTCACATTTCTAGTCTTTTTTAAAAAAAGCAAGCATTGGATGTTTTTTTAAACTAGAATAATAAAAAATTCGTAAACCGAGCACGTTTCATACCACGTAAAGCATTTTAAATGTAGACCAAGTCCTCTGACTGCTCTGGCCAAGTATGGCTCTAGTAGTACAGAGAGGGTCGTGCTCCTGTAGTGGAGACTAAAAAAGACCTGATGATGATGATGAAAGCGTTAAATATTCCACAATAAAGTTTATCTCATGTCATGTAGAGAATTCGATATAAAATATTTTTATAAGTGTTTTGTTTTGCATTCAACTAATTCAATGCTAATTTGATATACTCTTAATAAATTAAGAAATAAAATATGGTGAAAAAATTCCCGCCCGCATGGAATTTATTCACGATATTTATTTCGATATAAAATGTTTACATTTAGGCTATCGAATACTATTTTGTTTTCAAACGTGATTTTTTGCTGGATGTTGATAACGGTAACAGGTAGACGCTTGACATAACAGAATATATATTTATATATTCATTTTAAAAACAAATAATTTTATTAAAATAAAATTAATAATATTTAAGGGGGGCTCCCATACAAAAGACATGATTTTTTGCCGTTTTTATAGATAATGGTACGGACCCCTCGTTGTGCGAGTCTCGCTCTTGGCCGGTTCTTTTTATTAAGATTTTAAGTTGTATCACCAATGTATTTTATTCCAGTGCATGTTTGGATTTTCCTATCATCCCATTCCACACAAATTTTCACCAAATTATATTTCGCTTCATCGTATTCACCTGCAAAAAGAAGTCTAGAAACTATGAAACGTTACGTAAAAGAAATACCCACTGATCCTTTGATTACTCGTACCGCATATTTCACCAACATTTCGGCCTAAATTCTTTGCCTTTCATAGCCGAAGGAAACAGATTTAAAACTATGTTATTTTGTACCTGTCACGGGAGATTTAAAAAAATGTTTGGTAATTTTACTAACATCTAAAGACAATGTGTTCCCGCTGAGTAGAGACATAGAGAGCACCAAAATTTGTGAGTTTTACATACATATTATCTCGTCTATATCCCTTACGGGGTAGACAGAGCCTAAAGCCGTAAGACCGAAAGGCCACGTTTAGCGTGTAGCGGCGTGTAAGGGCGTATAAGTAGAAAACGGAATCAAAATAGTTATGGGTTGCTAGCCGAATCCCCTATTGTCATGATTCTTTAGATTTTCGCCCATTTCCTTGATCAGCTTCTACAGTCTATGCGGGAAGGGAAGCATCTAGCACATTCTACTTTTTTCTTTACTTCCAGACCGGCATGAACGATTGTGAGTTTTGTAATGTTGGTATCCAGCCAGAATCCATTATTATTATTATCTATACATATAATAAAACAGTAAAAATATTTTGTCTGTACATTTAGAATTTTTGACTGAAATGGATAGAGGGACACTTAAAAAGAATAATAGAAAGCAAAAAATTTTTTTTAGAATTTTTTGTCTGTCTGTCTGTCTGTCTGTCTGTCTGTCTGTCTGTATGTATGATCACGATTATCTCCGAAAATACTGAACCGATTTACTTCAAACTTTCACCAATTGCTTTATTTTAACTCAGATTAACATTTAAAGTTTGTTTCATAAAAACGGTTAGTTAAAAAAAAAGTTATCGTCATTTAAATGAATTTAAGCCATGAGTTTGCCTTGCCTGCAAATATATAGCACTTACTTATATATTATAAGTGACATAGGAAAATTACATGCTAAACGTGGCCTTCAGGTCTTATAGACCTAGGCTCTGTCTACCCCGTAAGGAAAAAAGACGTGATACTATGAATGTATGTATAGTCTTCTTTTCACGCTTCAACCATTGAACCAATTTGGATGAAATTTGGTATGGGGGAAGTTTGAGACCCGGGGAAGAACATAGGGTATCTTTTATTCCGGGAAATTCTACAGTTCCTGAGGGATGGACACTAACGGCGGCGACGTAGCCGCGGGCAAATCTGACTTATATATCAACGCAACCGAAACTGCTGCGCCTAGAAACTTGAAATTTGGTACAGGGGTTTTTATAATAATGTGAGTGAGCGCTAAGAAAGGAGCGTCTGTTGTCTTTTTACGCTTTAACCATTGAACTGATTAGGATTAAATTTGTTACGGAGGTAGTTTGAGGCCCAGGAAAGGACATAGGGTATGTTTGATTCCGGGAAATTCTCCTGTTCCCGAGGGATCGACACTAACGCGGGCGGAGCCGTGGGCAACAGCTAGTTAAAAATATTTTTGTATGTGGTGATCTTGGACAGGATGAAAATTATGAAAAAGGAGCAGTTCTACAAAAAAAAATCTTAAAAGAAACATATTGATGTGGTTAGTGATTTTATTAATATCTCTTTTTATTAAATTAAGAAATAAAATATGGCGAAAAAAATTCACACGGGCGAAGTTCGAACCAAGGACCTTAGGTCTACGACCTACGCTCTGCAATTGAGCTACCGCGCTTCAAACCTCGGCGTCGAAAATCTCCACCATATCCTATTCCCCCTTTACGCATTGAGGCTTGCGTTACCTAACATGGAATTAAATAGCCCACTTTTACAAGTGTGGTATTTGATTCAATTCATTTTACAATGAATTTGAATGGGCTCCAGCTCTCTTACCGAACGAAGCATAGAAGCGGTAAAGCTTCTACTCAAACATCGATTTTCTGTGAGTGTGGTACTCTCCGCACGAGCCGGCTCAATTTATGCTACTAGCAAAAATAAAGTTTGCCGGTAGCGTGGCTCTACCACAACTAAAATGTAAGTTTCCCTAAACAATTTTTCGCTCCACCGTATTTTCTTGCAAAATGAACCTCTGGTATAATAAAATACATAAAGGAAACATATCCCCTCGTCCTTTGTGGCACACCGCATATTTCCTAACGTTTGGGGCAAATTCTTTGCCTATCATTACCAAAGCCAAAAGAGATGGAACGACGCCATTTTGTACCTTTCGTGGGAGATTTAAAATATTTAGGCTATTTTTAGGTTATAAATGTTTCTGATTTTTTGTGAGCTTACGGGATAATAGGAAGATAAGGTCAGGGATGTCAAGTTACAAGGATGGATGAGATACGGAACCAGTACATAAGAGGGGTCTGAAAGTCGCACCGATAGTTGACAAATTAAAAAGCCAACGTCTAACATGGTATGGACATGTAGAAAGGAGAGATGCCGAACATCTGGCAAAGAGAATGTCCTATTTAGAAGTAGACGGACGTAGGGGACGCGGGATGCCAAGAAAGACGTGAATTGAATGTGTCAGAGGGGATATGAGGGAATGGGGGATAAATATTTATATGGATAAGGATAGAAAAATATGGAGAGAGTCGCCATACAGAGCCGACCCCAAATAGGGAAAAGGCGAGGAAGAAGAAGAAGTTCACGGGTGTTAACCTCAACTACTCGGGCGGTGATTGCAGGTACGGCATCAGGCACGCAAGCCCAATCTCCCGAGCTACTACTTGCTTTTCCTCCATTCATCCCAGTGAGAAGTATCCCAATACCTTCATTCACTTCTAAATCCAACAAATTCCTATCTCTCTCCAGCTTCATAATGATTCTGGACAGCAGCAGTGGAAGCACAAGAAGCCAATGAAACTGCTCGTTAACCTGCTTGCCAAGCGTGGTGAATATGGCAATTTCCTACTATGGAACATGGAACAAAAAATCCTTGGGATTGACCTTTGTTCAGTAGTAAACTTCTTAAGGCGGAAATGATGACGTAATACTGTAACTTTACCAATCAGAAAATTAGAAATTATAGCAAAGACATACATAAACTAGTTTTTTTTTGCAAAAATTGTACTTTTGTGTCAAACTTTTAATATAAACGAATCCACACTGTAAATTGTTTTCAAAGACAAATTAAATGAGCCTAAACACGATTGGTGCACCTTGCTTAGTTTAAGATTCCTATGACCACTTTCCAACTCCATCATCAGACCAGCGCAACGATTTCATAACATTGTATTGTCATCCGTCACACTTATTTACACATTTTTTTACACATCATCAGGTCCTTTTTAGTCTCCACTACAGGAGCACGACCCTCTCTGTACTGCTAGGGCCATACTTGGCCAGAGCAGCCAGAGGACTTGGCCTATACTCTCCACGTGGTCCTATTCTACTCTGCTGTATACCACACGGCTAACCGATTTACACATTCATGCAAAATTTCAGCTCTATCTGTAACCGTGAAGTGGATCAAATTTAACTTGCAAAATTTGATTACAGACAAACATCGGGACAAGTTAAACTAAATAAAAGCTTGTAAAATAAAATTATCATGAAATAGATGAGTAATAAAATTTATTTGAACAACTTTTTTTTATTATACAACACTCAGTATACAGACAAAATCCAATGGTTTTTTCTATTGTATATATTCTATAGGAACAAAGTTTGGATACTTTCTACTCAAATTTTCCCCAAACAATTTTTCGCTCCACTATATCTTCTGGTAAAATGAACTTCAGAAACTATAAAGCATAGAGGAGGATGTATCTCTTCGTCCTTTGCAGTGCCCGTATATTTCACGAGCGTTATGGCCCAAATTATTTACCTTTATCAAAGTCAGTAGAGATGCAACGATGCCACTTTTATAGTTTTTAAGGCCTATTTAGGGAAAAATTTTGGCCATTTTTGAGTAGAAAATCCCTTGAAATTTTGTAATATGTCATGTATTAAGACTTGTGCAGTATAGTCAACGAAAGACCAAACAAATTTTTTGCCCTTTTTAACATACTTCTTCTTCTTAGTCGGTACACTCTTGCCAGAGCGGCCGTGGTCATCATTATGAATCACGATGAGTGATGATTTTGTTAATACGGCGCCATTCGTCGCGGACTGCAGCTTTCCGGGTACATTCGTAAACCGAGCACTTAGTTGCGGCCTTAATCTGGTCCGTCCATCTCATTGGTGATCTACCACGTGGCCTGGTGCCTTCTACTTTTCCCTACACTACGAGACGCTTTAACCTAACCCTGCAGAAATGTAAATAACTTAAATTTACGCTACACTTGTATTTGAAAATACTTCGAAATTCAAAATATTAGTGTCGGTCACTTGCATTTCATGAAAAAGAAATAGTATAGTAGTCCAAATAATTTTACTGAGTGCATTTTTAACAAAATCACACCGGTATGACTAATTATAAGGTGAAATCTTCAACTTGTAACTAACGTTATTTGACTAAGCCCAGGCAAGTAGGCAACCAATACTATCGTATGTTGAAAAGAGTTTCTTTCGGCTTTTCTTCTCTCTTAAATAAGATAGAAATAAGATGAGTTGTAAAAAATCCACGAGGGCAGGGTTTGAACCAGTGACCTTAGGTCGTACGTTAGGTTCGACCTAAGGTCGCTGGACCCATGTTTTTTTTCTCCATATCTTATTTTAATAAGAGTGTGCAAAAAAGTCCTTATTAAAATAAAAGTAAATTATTCAAATGCTGCTAGATATTTTTTTTAATATATTAATTGACCAGATAAAGTTTATGTTTTCTTAGTGCGAGACATTCCCGCATCTCTGTTTGAGTTGTTACAAAATTGACGATATTAAATTAACAAGACGAAGTTGGATTTCCACACTCGAGATTACGCACGTCCCGTAAATTCAGTAATTAGCTCGTCTCAGCCCAAACCGCCGGGAACTCGTTTTCGGCGGTTACATCCAGTTTGTCTCTGACTTGTTTTTGTTTTACCTTTCAGGGCGAGAATGTTTGCGGCGGGCTTTATTAGGACGCTTGTGGGGACAGTTTCGGGGCCACTTTTGTTACAGTTTTCTCAAACAAACGTACAATAGAATAAAGTCCAAATGTGAAATTCCTAATTTCACTATTAAAATTAAAAATATGTTGTTTATTATTTCGTGTCGCAGGCTGGCGTGTTAACCACTGCGCCACGGAGCTGTCATGATAATCTACATGTAACTTCGAGAAATAAACGACTTTCCACACCAACATCCCGTCATGTACGGTGTATGGCCAACACCATGGCCTCCACTGCTGCGATAGCGAATCGACGCACCGGCCTCCCACAAGCGGGTCTCACCGGTGAATTGAGAAGGCGTAGGGAACGGGCACACAGTACAGAATCAGCGGCCTATTGGAAATATGGAAAGCCACTCAATGACAATCTCCACTTCAGCCAGCTATCATCAGGGGTCCATCCAGTCATCACAACAACTCAACATTGAAAAACGACATACATTACCACTACACAAACTTATTATTTGCGCTGAAAACACAATAAAACTGAATAACATTAATTTTCCATTTCAAAAAGCATTTACATTTAGAGCAAGTTATAATAAATTCATGATAAGCACATAACAGCGGTCTCAAGGGTTGTATAAGGGCCAACCAAGGATAATCTCGATACGGATTTAAACTTAAAATGTCTGTGCCCAAAATACCAATTTCGGTAAACGTCGCGTTTGGTTTTCAATTTATGAGCTACTAGCTGTTGCCCGCGTCTTCGCTTATGTTAATGTCGATCCCGCGGGAACTGTACTTTTTCCGGGATAAAAGGAATAATAGGTATGTGTTAATCTGTGTACAAAATTTCCTCAAAATCCGTTCAGCCGTTTTGGCTCACAAACTTTCGCATTTATAATAATAACTAGCAACCTGGACCCCGGCTACATGTACATATTACCCTCCCTCTTGAATCACTCTATATGTTAAAAAGCAACCGCAACTAAATCTCTGCGTAGCTTTAAAGATCTAAGCATGCATAGGGACCATTAACTTGTATATTTGATAGGGACTGACGAAGAAAGCGGAAAGTGAGTTTATTATATACTATGTAGTGATAAGAATAATATGTTACAGTGAAAGTTATAATTACTATCCTATCCATCGATTATATATTCTATCCAAAATACCTATGCATTCGATGCTTAAGTTTTTGAGGGTGGCTACACACATATTCGAACCGGAGTCTCTTGTTCAGCTTATCCCAATCGGGTATATTTCGAGTGGACACATCATTTGATTTGGCAGTATTTGTGGGACGAAATAGTCGACCGGTAGCAACTACGGGTAATTCCTTTGGTTCCAATCGGCACAAACACATTCTTAGCAGTAATGGAATAAAATGAATATCAGAACCGTGATAGTTAGACAGTTGAAATTTTCACAAATGATGTATTTCTGTTGCCGCTCGCTCCTGGCCGGTTTTTTTTTCAATAATAGACAGATTTTTCAAATTGCCTAAACTAAACCCAGAAAATTACTCTTATTATGATAGCTGAGTCTAACAGGTCCAAAGGGACCACCATTTAAATTGCTTTTAAATTAATATACTAACCCCCAAAGCATCACAGCTGTAGATGCAAACCGAAACACGCTTATATAATAGAAAGAGGTAGAATAGAATAGAATAGAATAACATTTATTATAACACTTAGACACACACACAAAACGATATAAAATAAAATTATTAAAAAGTACAAAACATAAAAGTTCGGTGCCATCAGTGTTACAAAAGGTGACGGCTCAGCGTTACGCTGGACTAGGGATACCCTAATCCAGCACTGATTTTCAGCCGTCACCTTCTGAGGCATCGCGAACTGAAACACGCACTATACGACACGCACATAAACAATATATAAAACTAAATTAAACAAAAACAAGTGTACACAAAAATAAAGACATCGATTAAACGCATACAATAATAAATAAAATAGACAGAACAAGTATAATAAATAAACATTTTAAATGAACATTTTGACCCAAATACCTGCACTAACTACTATAACCCCCCTTGAGATCGCCGCAATCGGTTAATAAATTTGCAAAATAAAGGTAATAATATAAATACGCACACCATCTATTGCACACACCGCAATAAAGGGTGCTTCCTTTCGATTTCATTAGTGATATCGGTTCGTATAAATCAGGAAAGCAGCGCCGCGGCTCGGTATTTAGGACGTCCTGATCAATTGATTATAGCTATATTGGTATACACATTAGAAATGCTGCGAATAGTAGATTACTATTCGGCCGAATTTTGCGAATTATTTGGACGAATATCGAATAGTAGAAATGTATACTTACCTTTACTAGAAATTGTAAAATTTTTAGTATAAGTAAATTGAATATAAGTAGTATTTTTTTTTTTATAAAATAGTGATATCTTGTAAATTAGTTTACGAGAAACTTTTTTTCGGCATATAATAAGTGTAGTAATCTTCTCTCTATAATAAGTTTAGTAATCTCCAACGAAGAATCCTTGGGTGGCCTTTGTCCAGCTGTGGAATTCTTGCTCTCTTTAAAGTTGGCCCTATTTAAATTTCATCAAAATCGTTGCAGTAGTTTGATTGAAGTCGGTTTTTTCATTTTATATGAAAGATGATTTTATTTATATTCATTTATCCCAAGGTAGGTTCAATGATATTTTTTTTTGCAGGAACTTGATATTTAAAATAAAGGCGTAAATATGTAATGAAAAAGAACTCGGCCACAGGTAGGATTCGAACCCACGACCCTTAAGTTTACGTCCTAAGTGTGATAATATTACACCACCGTGACTTTGAATCACCGCGTCGAATTCTCTCATCATAACATATTACACCGTAGGGTATAAGCATTTCAAGCATGCGTACTTCTTCAATACTACCCACTATTTAGTAGTGTGGTATTCTACTTCATTCATAACCGATGAATAGAAAGTTGACTAAATTGAAGAAAGCTTTTTACTTAATTAAATTGTTTTTAAATAGCATTACAATGCACGGTATATTATTAAAATTGAAAATATGTGATGAAGAAGAATTCGGCCACAGGTAGGATTCGAACCCACGTCCCTTAGGTTTACGCCCTAAGTGTGATACTATTACACCACCGTCACTTCGATTTTTCATCACATATTTTAAATTTTAATAATATCTTGTAAATTAGTTTACGAGAAACTTTTTTTCGGCATATAATAAGTGTAGTAATCTTCTCTCTATAATAAGTGTAGTAATCTCCAACGAAGAATCCTTGGGTGGCCTTTGTCCAGCTGTGGAATTCTTGCTCTCTTTAAAGTTGGCCCTATTTAAATTTCATCAAAATCGTTGCAGTAGTTTGATTGAAGTCGGTTTTTTCATTTTATATGAAAGATGATTTTATTTATATTCATTTATCCCAAGGTAGGTTCAATGATATTTTTTTTTGCAGGAACTTGATATTTAAAATAAAGGCGTATTTCCTTCCAATTTCATTAGTCAGAAAACTTCATGATTAGCCCGAATCTAACGTCGGCTAATTGATACATACGGGATATCTTCATATCCGGAGGGTTAGAAGTTAAAGGGGTGGATTTCATGATTTTTCGTTTTGGTATCATATTTTTAACTGTTTCAAGTGTATGTTGTGATATTACTCGGTAGACGTGTTGGGCTAGCACAATCTGTGTAATTTGTTCGTATATATTTATTTATTTACTACAAAGCACTGCACAGCCTGACTACTCACGGTTTCGCTCGCGTGACATTATAGCCCAGGTAATCTTCGAAAAGGTAGATTTTTCTATACTATAACTTTTTATTCAGAAAATAAGTCTGTTACATTATGATATAAAAATAACAAACTAAAAATAAAACTAATAAGCTAACCTATCATAAAATTACATACTAAAATAAATCAAATTTAAAAAATTAAAAATTCTTCCTCATATGGCTTGTTGGCAAGAATGTTGGTCGCATCCCTGCTGCATAGCGCTGCTTAACTTTTGCGCGAAAAGCAGCCTCACTTTTTTCATTCACACTCAGCATTATTTAATTATTATATACAGTATTATAGCCGTGTGGTTTCCGGCACAGTAGAATAGGACCACTCTAAGTCTTCCCGTGGATGTCGTAGAAGGCGACTTAGGAAACACAAGCTAAACAAAGCTTATAAACATCTAAGAGACCTCTCCTACTCGTCTGGCCAGCGTGGACAGTGTAGGCCAAGTCCTCTGGCTGCTCTGGCCGAGTATAGCCCTAGTAGTACAGAGAGGGTCATGCTCCTGTAGTGAAGACTAAAAAGGACCTGATGATGATGATGATGATGATGCGAACAAAAATAACCGTAATCCTGCAAATTGTTTTGATGAAATAACAATTTATTTTTCACGAAATATCGCATAAACCTAAATGGACACTTCGTAATTTCCTTAATACTTTACGGCCTCATCCCACGGTTAAGTATAAAGTCTTTACTAATTTAATTTTGCCTCGTAAAAAGGGTCGTTTAATATTTTAGGCCTTTTTAATTTTACTCGGAATGGTTTTTATTTAAAAATGTTTTTGTTTGAGTAGTCTTTTAATAGCCCTTATAGAGCCTGGTCATGGTCACGGCTCTTCAACGTGCCGGCCACCGTCGCGGCACCGTTCCGGGTAGCGGCCTAGTATTTAAGCCATAAGAGGTAACTAACGTTTTAAAAGCTCACCCACACCATCATATTCAGGTCTTTATAGTCTTCACTACATGAACACGACCCTCTCTGTACTACTAGAGCCATACTTGGCCAGAGCAGCCAGTGGACTTGGCCTACACTCTCCACGCTGGCCAGACGGGTTGGAGAGGTCTCACAGATGTTTATAAGCTTTGTTTAGCTTGCATTTCCTAAGTCGCCTTCTACGACATCCACGGGAAGACTTGGAGTGGTCCTATTCTACTCTGCCGGATACCACACGGCTACTATTTAGTTAGTAAACGTTAGGTAACTAACGTTTTAAAAGCTCACCCAACACCATAGTTCATTCTTATCCTTACTTCCTTATCCTTATCCTTACTTAATATTATAAATGCGAAAGTCAGTTTGTTTGTTTGTTTATTTGTTTGTTTGTTTGTTACGCTTCCACGCCGTAACTACTGAACCGATTATCATGAAATTTTGCATACTAGTTCTCTGGAGTACGGAAAAGGACATAGGCTACCTTTTATCCCGGGAAAAAGAACTGTTCCCGAGGGATCGACATTAACACGGGCGGAGCCGCGGGCGAAAGCTAGTAATTCATAATTCATTTATTTTTGTCAGACATGGGTAATATACATTTATAACAGGTGTTAGTGTTAATAGTGCGCCATGCTGCGCCGTCAGACATACAGAATTCGATATAGTTTTATTGTGTTAATTGTAGATATATAGATTAAAGATAAAAATGTATTGTCATGCAAAATTTATATAAATCATAATAAATGTCAATGTCAAACTTGCTAGTAAATTAGATGGTAAATAACTCAACGAATAAAATAATAACTAATTATCATCATTCTCACAGATTAACATAATGTCAAAGTTGACACGAGTATTAAATTCTAATAACTAATATGTGTTGTCAGATAAGTATTCATCAACAGAGTAATGTATTGTCGATGAGAAACAGATAAAGAAGTCGTTTGAAGACTTGTATTTCTTTGCATGCTCTAATTTGTGTGGGCAGTTAGTTATAAATTTTTGGCGCCATTGCGTAAACAGGGATATTCTGTATATTAATAATAATACTAACTAATGTTTAACACCTAGATAACTGTATGTATTTCAAAATTGATCTATATTTATTTTATTTTGTTTTACTTTTGTCTACCTATGCCTATATGTCGTCCGATACTTCTTAAGTGATTTTCTTTTAGCCACACATGTTTTGGATGGCAACTAGATTTACAATCTTGTGTATTTTTTTTGTATATTCTTGTGTGTGTTGTTATCTGTTTTGTGTGTTAATAAAATAAATAAATAAACAAATAAAATACTTTTGTGCACCCCTGAGATACAATGTATATAAAGGTATAGGCGTGTATATAGGTATAAATATCTACCCCAGCAGACGTTAGCAGCTCAATACCTGCAATCAACGGCGTCCGGTCACCGCGTGTTTACATTGTGGGACGCAATTTGTTCACCGCTCCCTCGCTTGTTCTCAATGCGATTTCCAACATTTCATATACACACCTTTTCTAACCCGAGTCCAAAAAAGGACAGTTGTGGTTTTCGTCGCAATTTCAGTTTGTATGTTCATGTGTTCACTAAACTGTCTAACATAACTATAATTTAAGAAATAATGTCAGAATCGTATTGACTGTAAATAAATTACTCTTTATGCAATTTCGACTCATACAATTTTGTACTAGATGTTGCCTGTGGCTCCGCCCGCGTTAATGTCGATCCCTCGGAAATTCTACTGCAGTAGAATTTTCTGGAATTAAAGGTACCCTTTGTCCTTCCCCGGGCCTCAAACTACTTCCATACCAAATTTCATCAAAATTGGTAACCATTGAGGTTGAAGCGTGAAATGCTTCAAGACAGACAGAGTTACTTTTTATTTCTAGGATATGATTTATTACATTTTAGGAAGAATTAAAGCTATACATACGTATTAAATAGAAATAATAGGAATTGCTAAGCTATTTATAAGTCCTCACATGTAGAAGTTAATTAGAAACAGAAAGATCAAAGACAAAAAAGAAGCAACAAGTACTTAAGTTATACATATCAAACGAAATATAAGAATATTCATCATCATCATATAGAGTAGGTGTCATGTTCAATCGACCATGCACACCCTGATATCAGAGCTCTTCGGAACCGCCTCTCGGCCTCTGACGTGGTTCCTTTATCGACCAACAGATGGCAGCCGGGACCAACGGAGTAACGTGCCACGACCCTCGGGTCTACAGGCAAAGAGCCCGCCATATGCCAGGTAGCGTGGCGATACAAACGCGGATGGTCTAAACGCGTTGGCTACTTCGGATATTTTCGTTTTTTAGGAATATTCAAGGGTTATTCGAAAAAGAAAAACATATGATGGCTGCCTTATCTGTAATGCAATAATAATCAAAAGTTTCAAGGTTAATTTTAATGTATTTGGTGAATAATACTATATACCGAGTAAATTAGACGTGATTTGGAGGCAACTTTGCAATTTTTTTCTATCGAGAAAATTTAACGCAATCGTGTTTTTGAGTCATATAGTTACCAGAGTTAGTCCTGAACTTTGCTGCATTTTTATTTCAACTTGAGTATTTAATTATTATTGATATAACAGTCAATCATGCAGAGCAGTGTGAGGTAGTACGGGCCCTTATCACGGAGGTAGTTATAATAGAAGAATAATAAGATACAAACTTTATTTTTGCAATAATAATATTAGTATGGACATAAACGGGACTTCCAATGGAGTTACATGAATCGTGGTCGAAAGTCCCGTTTATATACATAATTATGTGTTGAAAGCGCGAAAGTTTAAAAATATTGTATGGTAGTGTAGTGTGAAATGCCTTTAAAATTACTAAACTGATTTATTCAAATTCAGAGACAGCCAATAAGCAAGAAAAAGTACATAAGTTACTACCTTTATAGTACAGAGTTTAGATAGTTATCATTTGAAAAAAAAAGGTGCGGGCGAAAGCTAGTAACATTATATGTTATAAAAAACTTTCAACGGTTTAAATTAAACGGTTTAAATTAGGTTTATTGCGTTCTCAATGGTTCTGGCGACAGGGGGCTGGACATCCGTGATGAATACAATCTAGAAAATGTTTTATACATCGCGAAATGTAATAATATTTTTATCAAAACTTTAAAATATTAAACAATTTTATATTTAGTCTCGTGCGATGGTCCGGGCGACAGAGACCGGACAAATTGGTCCGCCCGCAATCTAAACAGAGCGGTCCGTGACCGGACGCGGTCGACGTCTGATTGCAAAGGGTCACATTTCTCGGGTTTTAGATGTGTATATTGGTGACATTATAAACATTTAACGTTGGTTATGTTAGTTTAACTTTTAACTAGTTATTGCAGAACGGTATCACCATAAATCTTATACCTTTAAACGAGCAATTCTTGTATATCTTCTAAATATATATAACTCAAAGGTGACTGTGATAATGATATATCACCGCACAGCCCAAACCACTGGACGGATCGGGCTGAATTTGGCATGCAGGTAGATGTTATGACGTAGGCATCCGTTAAGAAAGGATTTTGATCAATTCTACCCCCAAGGGGATAAAACAGGGGATGAAAGTTTGTACGAAACGTTTGAGCGAAGCCGCGGGCAAAGCTAGTTTATTTATATGTATGTATGTCTGTATATAAATTTATTTCTATGATCTCGGCAACGGCTCTAACGATTTCGCTGAAATTTTGTATATGGCGGTTTTGGGGGTAAACAATCTATCTAGATTAGTCTTATGTTTGGGAAAATGCGTGTTTTCGAGTTTTCATGCGTTTTTGTTCCCATGCAGAAGATGGTTGCTAATTTTGTCATGCCGGCCACGTCCGTCTGGATCAGCGAATTAAGACGCGGACGGCAAGAAAATGATACGGGTTCGCATCCCGCTCGGTGTCTTACTTTTTTTATACCTATGTTCAAGTTCACGTATGTTTATATATATATATAAATTATTGTTTTGAAATAAGTTTAATAAAATAGTTAATGTTTGAGATAACAATAGATATTTCTCATAAATATATTATCACCTATACACCACCATAATTATAATAAATAGTATTAACCAGGTACTATTATAATTAAACTGGTATAGTTTTTTAAAAATACGGAACCCCTAAATGGCCATCCAAAAGCCTTCCGCGTTGAACTCTGGCGTAATCAGTTCCCACCACCAACAAATTTTGTTCCTCCATCCGAGGAGCTATCTTCAGGGTACAAGCTTCCTTGGGCCACATGGACGTGCCTTAGTCACCTCCGCACTGTGGTAGATCATTGCCCACGCAATCAGGCTAAATACGGCTTTATCCCCATTAGATCTTTATACAAAAATTATGTATTTATCCCACAATATTCCATGCTCGTCTGGGTGAAAAGAAAAAACGTAGAATGTGCCAGCTGCTTCTTTCCCGCGCAGACCGTCGGTCAAGGGAATGGTTGAAAATCTAAAGAATCGTGACAATAGGAGACGCGGCTAGCAACCCATCACTATTTTGATTCCGTTTTCCATCTTTACGTCCACCAATACGCTAAACACGGCCTTTATGTCTTATGACTTTAGGCTCTGTCTACCCCGTAAGGGTTAAAGACGTGATAATATGTATGCTATGTATGTATGTATTTATCCCACGTTAGTTTCAATAGTATATATTTTTAGATGTACCTTGATAGAGAATGATCTAATTTTTTTTAATTTTCTAGTTCCATCATCCGTGGTTTTAAAAGTCTCTCGGTCCCATTTCTAGTATATGTACTTAAATATATAAGCTCCATGTATGTACTTCGGGACGTGTTAAATGGACTGGAAGCGTGGCCGGCCGACCGAGAGCGTCGATACCATCACACTTACGATACCACAGCTTGCAAATAATAAAATTCTATAGTCTCATTAGAATTTTTACGTAGTTGCTACCTAATTAGACAGTGGCGCAGTGGTCAACATGCCAGCTTGTGACACGGAGTGCCCGGGTTCAATCCCCGGCCAGGTCAAGATGTAAAATGATCTTTTTCAGATTGGCCTGGGTCTTGGATGTTTATGAGTATATGTATTTGTTATAAAATATAGGTAGTATCGTTGAGTTAGTATCCCATAAAACAAATCTCAAACTTACCTTGGGGCTAGCTCAATCTGTGTGATTTGTCCGTATATATTTATTTATTTATAACTAGCTTTCGCCCGCGGCTCCGCCCGCGTCAATGTCGATCCCTCGGGAATAGTACTTTTTCCCGGGATAAAAGATAGCCTATGTCCTTCTCCGTACTCCAGAGAACTTGTATGCAAAGTTTCATGATGATCGGTTCAGTAGTTAGGGCGTGAAAGCGTAACAAACAAACAAACAAAAAACAAATAAACAAACAAACAAACTCACTTTCGCATTTATAATATTAGTAAGGATAAGGATGAGAAAAAAATTTATAATGAGAAAAAAAATAAAGTTTAATTCCTTCCATGCAGGCTTGGAAGAAAGAAAAAACGTACTCCATCCTACACAGACCTTAAGGCCCACCATGACTGGGTGTAATCGTCAAAAAGCGGCCAAGTGCGAGTCGGACTCGCCCATGAAGGGTTCCGTAGCAGCAAGTAACCTAATAAAAGTTCAGTTGCGGCTTACGATTTATGAAAACGACTTATTTAAAAAAAACTACTTTCTAGATATCTTTCAAACCAATTTTCGGTGGAAGTTTGCATGGTAATGTACTTTTAGGAAAACCAGAAGTGAAATGAAAATACTCGAAACTACTACAAATATTTTTTAATGACCGAAAAGACAATACAAATAAAATAAGAGCGCAACGCAATACGTCCTACGAATCCCGAACGCGGTCCCTCATTGCTTATCCAACGTAGAGCCGCCAGTCGTCTCCCTCGCAACAGTCCCCGCAGCCAGGAACAATGGTTCTTTCTTCTTACTTCTAACACGGCCTCTCCTGACGAGAGAACGCTCTCGTTCTCTTTCTCGTTCTGATGTGATACGTAGACTTCTCAAATATCAATTAATTCCCAGATGTACCAGGCACCTGGTCATCTTGAGCTTCTGATCTAAGCTCATCTTGCGCAGATTCATGATCTTTTTGGTCTGCGTCTGCGGGACGAAAAACTCCGTCACACGTTCAGAAATACACCAACCTATTAGTTTTTGTGAGGTCTGCTCACAAGAATAAATGTCAATCTCAAAATTTAATCATACAATGAATCATTACTTAGATGAGGTCTGCTCATGTCTCCTCGTGTGGATGAGGTCTGCTCATATAGACGAGGTCTGCTCGTATAGACGAGGTCTGCTCATATAGACGAGGTCTGCTCGTATAGACGAGGTCTGCTCGAATAGAAGAGGTCTGCTCCTATAGACGAGGTCTGCTCGTATAGACGAAGTCTGTTCGAAAAGACGAGCTCTGCTCAAATAGAAGAGGTCTGCTCCTATAGACGAGGTCTGCTCGTATAGATCAGATGAGGTCTGCTCATCTCACATACACATAAATGAAAATCTTAAGTTTTATACACATAAACGAGGTCTGCTCGTATAGATCAGATGAGGTCTGCTCATCTCACATACACATAAATGAAAATCTTAAGTTTTATACACATAAACGAGGTCTGCTCGTATAGATCAGATGAGGTCTGCTCAAACACAACAAATAACAAAATACTATGGAGCTCACTTTCAAAGAAAGCAGTACACGTTTCTGGAGTCCACTCTCCCTTCCACAGCACCATAAACCCTGCTGCAGCTTGAGTAGTCTTCCCATAAGAACCAGCTACCTACTGTAACTCGTAACTTCCCTGAGGCAAAACTTTAACAATGCGATAAGGTCCGCGCATGCCAGAATCGGAGTTTGCCTGAAGATTGTGCCTTTTTGATTACAAAAACCAGGGAATTCACTTCGAAAGTGTGAGGTGGCCTCCTCTTTTCGTTAACATAAGCATCTTGTTGCTTTTGGTTCTGCCTTAACCGTTCCGAAACCCTTTGTTTGGTCATTTCACGTAAAGCTTCTCGATTTGGTTTTGAACCATCTATAACCACATCACGGACAAGATTGCGGATCAACGGTGTTGCAGTATCCACACCAATGAGTAAGTATAAAGGCGAACATTGAGTAATCTTGTGTTTGGATATAATTAACACAAGCTGTAATCTCCATAATACACTGGACCACTCTTCCTGTCGATAATTAGAGTTGATACGAATCATATTCAGCAATGTCCGACAATAACGTTCGACTTGTCCATTGGACTGGTGCATCTCAGGCGTGATAAGATGGACTTCGCTGCCAAGCTCGTTCGCCCAAGCCAAGAATTCGGTGCTTTAAACCATTCGGCCACGATCAGCCACAATCAATTTAGGCGATCCAAAAAGTGATATAGCATTCAGAAAATGGCGCTTCAACTCGCTCGCATCCTGCCTTATCATAGGATACAGAAGACAGAACTTTGAAAAAGCGTCGATAATTATAAGAATATAACGATGTCCATTAGATGCTGGAAGAGGACCTAAAGCGTCCGCATGTATGGTTTCAAATGGACGGTCAGGTTTCTGCCATGAATGAATTGGCTGAAGAGGAGCACGTGGCAACTTTTTTTGAGACATACATATAATGCAATGTGTAATATACTTTTGAACAAATGGCCTTAAGCCGAAACCAAAAGTGTTTCATTATAAGATCTAGGGGTTTTACCAACTCCATGGTGATCATGCTCATCATGGAAAACACGAAGCAAACTAAGGCGATGACCTTTAGGGATAAAACATAGGAGACGAGGCTGTTCTCCAATTGACTTATAGTTGTAATAAAGGAGGTCATTCTTTGTAACATATTGATTGGAATCTAACTTGCCCTCTTTTAGTTGTTCAATGAGATTTTGTGTCTCTTCATCTGCAGCTTGTGCTATTTGTGCCCAGTTTCTAGGATTTTGTACCTGAACCAAATTTACTGGGTTCCGACTTAAATAGTCGGCATGAGTCATGGAAGTACCTTTGCGGTATTCAAGAGAAAAATTAAAATCTTGTAAGTAAATCCACCATCTTGCTACTCTCGGCATTAAATCTTTCTTTTTTTTTTGTGTTAACTTAAGGGCATTACAATCAGTTACTACAGTGAAAGGCACCCCGATAAGATAATGCCTAAAATTTTGCAAGGCCTTGACTACGGCCAAGGTCTCCAGTTTATAAGAGTGGTATTTTGGTTCAGCACCCTGAGTTAATCTACTGAAATAAGCTACGACACGCTTATGAACTGAATTATGAATTTGCAGTAGAACAGCGCCATAACCGATCGCACTAGCATCGGTATGGACCTCAATTGGTAAAGTTGGATCATAAATTGCAAGAACTGGTTCACTGGTCAGGTGTTCGATTATATTTTTCCTTGCAGTTTCCTGCTCTGTTCCCCACTCAAAAGGGACATCTTTTTTTGTAAGATGTGCTATGCAGGCTATTTTTGAAGCAAACCCATATATATATTTTCGAAAATACCCTGCTAAACCCAGAAATTGACGTACTTGTTTCACATTTTTAGGTACAGGAGCTTCAGCAAGTGCCTTTACTTTAAAAGGACTCGGCCGTACCTGACCCTCACTAATTGAACGACCCAAATATTCTATTTTAGTGGATAGGAATGAACATTTTTTTAAGTTTATAGAAAATCCAGCTTCAGTCAATGTTTGCAGTACTTTTCGCAAAGTTTCAAAACCTTCATTAACTGAATTACTTAATATGAGCACGTCGTCGATATACACAAGGACTTTACCAGATTCAATGAGGTTGTGTAGAGTTTTTGATATTATACGCTGATATACAACGGGAGCGTTAGCCAAACCATATGGCATTTTCAAATATTCATAATGAACTTCCGGGGTAACAAAGCCGGTTTTTGAAATTGAGTCTTTTTCCATTGGAATCTGATGAAATCCCGTCGCCATGTCAAGGCTCGTAAAGAATTTATGACGTCCTAAACGATCTATATGATCATCTATTAATGGCAAAGGAAAACGGTCCTTGAAAGTAATTTCATTCAGTTTTCGAAAATCGACACACATCCGATCCTTACCGTCTTTTTTCTTGACTAAAAGTATAGGGCTAGAATACTCTGACTCAGACTCTTGTATAATACCATTATCTAATAAATCTTTTATGATCTCACGAACACGTAATATTTCGGCTTGTAAAAGTCGGTATGGTCTGTAATTAATAGGTACGTTGCTGTTGAGTTTGATAGACATACACCCTGTTTTAACAGTTGAGCTGGCCGTCCCCGTAATGAAAAAATCAGAAAATTCTTCAATAATAGCCAACAATTTATCATAATCAATTTCAGTAAGATTTGTGTTTATCAATGAGCGTCTATCAAACTCGACTGTCAGAACGCTAGCAGGTTCATCAACGTTACGTGTGATAAGCTGTTGTTTGCTAGTACGAATATACGTAATATCTTTACGGTTTAAAACGTCTGTGCCTATTATAACTGGGGTGTTCATATATTCTGCTGCTATCACAAATAAATCGACTTCTAAGGTTAGATCATTGAATTCAATTGGCAAAGTAACATTAGAAGTAGACTCTATCTCTTGACTTCCGATTCCTTTCAAGATACGAAATGCAGGTTTACGAGGATTATCAAAATGTTTCATCAAATCAGATGAAATAAGAGAAATAGTTGAACCACTGTCAATAAAAATATCAACTGGTATGCCCTGTATTACCGCAACAATAACATCACTTTTACGATTACTCTTCATTTCGTTGCAGAAATTGTCATTATTTTTATTTCAAGATTCAGATCTTATTTTCGCAAAACAAGTTTCCACTTTATGTCCAAGCTTTTTACAAAAAGAACACGTATCTGCTTTAATTTGAGTAGGAGTAATCTGGGCGTTAGATGTCGGAGTAGTAGGGAAAGAACTACTAACATTATTAGAGCTGACTATAAATCTCTTGTGACAATTAGCAAGTACATGACCCGGTAATCCACAAGAAAAGCATTTCTTTCCTTCAAATCGACGTTTCCTAATTATATCAGAAGGCTTAGCTTTATAACTATCATGTCGATTATAGGACGACTGGTTTGTTTTGCTTTTAGAAGTAGTGGAATCAAGTTTAACATAAATTGAAAAAAAAATTACCAAATCATTCGGCATTAGGTTCGCATTAGTTGCAGCCGCTCGAATTTGAGGATCAGTAATACCGCGAATAACTATTGCCGATATTAATTCATCACTTAAGCCTACTACAATTCGTAAACGAAGTAACGACCGACGCGCATAATCAGCATACGTGGGGTAATTATCAGAGTTAGTCTTCATAACGTCGAACAATATATTAGCTACGTCAACCTTTTTTGGACAAAGTTGTTTAAATTCTTTTTTAAAGTTGGTCCAACTACGATCATTTGTGACCCATTCATTGAGCCATGTCCGAGCATCCCCCTTTAAACAATTACCGATTCGGGAAAGACATTCATTGTCATTCCAATTGTTAATTACTTTCGCGCGATCAACCTCGCGACACCAAACATCAATGTCGTGTAAACTTGGGTCAAAATTAGAAATATAAAACGGCTGATTAGATCTAACGGCAGTGCTGAGCGAACGTAATGCGGTGCCAAAAGCATCACTCAGTGTTTGTTCAGATAATGTACTATTCGCGGGTTGCACTTGGGACGACCGGTCCGCAGAGTATGTGACTACTTTATCATTATCACAAACTTTTGATTGGTTACACTGACGCTGACGTGTTAAATCAGGGGGTGGTGTGCCCGGTGGGGTATCACCTTCCTTTCCCATACGAATATTTGTATCAACGCTTGAAATATTTAGGAGCGGCGTACTAGATATATTTTTTTCACTGTCGCCTTCTAAAGTATTTAATCGTGTTAGAATAACGCCTAACATTTCGCGTACCGAGTCTGTGCTACGAGATCTACGAATGCTACGAGCTCTACAAGGCGTAAACGGTGATCGTAGCATATGACGTGTACATTCCCGATCTCGACTACTGGAATGCTCCTGCGGTCGGGTTCTTCCCCGCGACCGCGAGCTCGGATTACCCGGCATGACGTTATCGCGTCTCGCGCTCTCACGCTCGAAATGTAATCAAAAGTCCAAAGTTCACAGTACTAATACACAAAAGAACAAAGAATTGCACAATATCTAACTAACAATAAATATGTGCACTAAACTGTTTTATCACGTCTATTCACGTATTTTTAACGCAACCGACACAGTCCACAATCCAGAATAGTTGCTAACACTACAAGACATAAATGTTCTCTTACTACATGAAAGCATTAACACACATCACTTTTAAAGTCACCGTGTTTGTACTACAACTTAATCGCACTATAATCAGTCACTTAATTCACGTGTTAGAATGCCTAAAACTAATATCTTAACGGATAGCTTAGAGCGTACTATGGCCGTGAGTTTTCGTCATCCCACTTCTGATTTTAGGAAAACCAGAAGTGAAATGAAAATACTCGAAACTACTACAAATATTTTTTAATGACCGAAAAGACAATACAAATAAAATAAGAGCGCAACGCAATACGTCCTACGAATCCCGAACGCGGTCCCTCATTGCTTATCCAACGTAGAGCCGCCAGTCGTCTCCCTCGCAACAGTCCCCGCAGCCAGGAACAATGGTTCTTTCTTCTTACTTCTAACAGTACCTATATTATATATTTTTTTAGATTTGACATTCTTTTATTTGAAACGTTACAGGGTCACACATTTTACCACTTTAGAAGTGTGTCTCGCGGAAACTATTCAGTTTAGATAAAAATATATTAGAAGCCTTATATAATTTTTGAAGACCTATCCATAGATACCCAAAGATATGGGTTTGTTGAAAAAAAAATTGAGTTTCAGTTCTAAGTATGGGGAACCCTAAAAATTTATTGTTCTTTTTTCTTCTATTTTTGTATTAAAATGTTATTGCGGTATAGTTGTTATAGTTTCGGAAAGTGGCTGATATACGGACGGACGGACAGACAGACATGACGAATCTATAAGGGTTCCGTTTATTGCCATTTGACCACGGAATCCTAAAAACGCATTTAAATCCAATTCAAATTAAAGACTGCGATATGACATACACGCATATACACAAACATACAGTAAGACTTATAACATTCCTCTTTTTGGACGGGGCTTAATAATAAAGGGTTATAGAGAAAAAGCGCAAAGTATACGTAATATTAATAGGGTCGCACTCACAGTCGGGAACAATAACTATAATCCGCCATTGTACTGTACTGAGTGTACCCGCTCCGGCCCAAAAGTAGGGCGGGGTACGAGTTTAGGCGTTAGCGAGCTTTGACCTTTTAACTTTCCAATTAACTATGCGATATTGCCTTCGTGGTTCAGTGGTTAAGGCGTTTGCCTATAGACCCGGGGGTCGTGGGTTCGATTCCCACGGGAAACATATTGTTTCGTTGTTTCCAGTTTGGTTAGGACATTGCAGGCTTGAATCACCTGATTGTCAAATAATAAAGATGATTCCGTGCTTCGGCACGTTAAGCCATTGGTCCCGGCTGCCATCTGGCAGTCGTTAAATGAACCACGTCAGAGGCCGAGAGGTGTGCCGAAGAACTCTGACACCAGAGTGGGCATGGTCGATTGACCGTGTCACCTACATGAAATGATGATGATATGACTATGTGGTGCGACACTTTAAACTGTACAACTTTTGTGAGCTTATTTTATTACTAATAACATGAATAAGGCGAACTATAACCACCATATTAATAACAGAATATTGATAGGTAAGTTAACACTTAGAAGTCTTTAGAACCGTACAGTTATTTATAAATACATTTGAATATTCGTGTTCCTCTCCCTCTTCTCTCTCGTTCCTCTTACAAAGCCAGGCGGGATGTGAGCAAAAAATTCTAACTCTCATGATTTTAATAATTCAAGGGTGCGAGCGTCGGCGTATGCGACCTTCGACCTCCATTCTTATATATGAGTGTTGTCGGTGGCATTATGGACTAGGTTGAAATAAGAACTTTGTTAAGACCAATCGAAATTAAAATTCCGAATTAAATGGTCGTTTAACTCAAATTACAGATGTTGGCAAACAGAATACCTTTTATCCCGAAATTAGATTCACGCTAGATACTAATATTCTAATCTATAATAATAATAATAATAAAATACATTTATTCCTCATTACAATTTTAGCAGTACATGATACATTTAACTGAAAA
Organism: Elegia similella; assembly: GCA_947532085.1. Taxonomy (NCBI): domain Eukaryota; kingdom Metazoa; phylum Arthropoda; class Insecta; order Lepidoptera; family Pyralidae; genus Elegia; species Elegia similella. The sequence goes on from OX383936.1 coordinate 2,199,759, forward strand.
CAAAACAACCATGAAAATTGTGAGAGAGTGGTTCTCAAGAGTATACACGATATAATTTAATAAGAGTATTTTAAAATAACATTGTAAATGCAAAAAAAAACCTAAGCATTCTTATTATAAAATGAGGACTAACTTTAGTACCCGGTTTAAACCATTATCCGACCAAAATAAGTCGACTTATAACTCTGACGTTTAGACAATAGGCTAGTTTCCTGGGTCGTAATAATAACATAACAATTAGTCCGTCAGTTAGATAATCAAAAAATATTGGACACGTATTTTTTCTTTTGTCAAATAAACAATAAATAATAAAGACAAAGCGCGTCAAAGTTCAGGAGTGGGGGCTCATGACGTCAAAGTTTGCTAAAAATTGTAGCAAACTATGACGTCACACGGAACTTCAAAGGGCCATATCTTTATCATTTTTAGTTTAATCGACAAAAGAAAAAATACGTGTCCATTATTTTTTGAATATCTAACTGACAGACTAATTATATTTTTTTAGGAAACTAGCCTATTGTCATTACCAATGTGTTTTATGGTTTAAACCAGGTTCTAAAGTTAGTCTTCGCTTTATAATAAGACTGTATAAAGATAGTGTACCCGCTTTTATCGTTATGAGAAGCCATACCCCAACTTCTGCATCGGAATGATAAAATATGATCCCAGTGCCATTATGCTAACATTACTGCATTTCACCCAAACTAGGTATTAGCTGAACCCTCTAAACCTGGGGTTTTATTTCATCTTTCTTTGGTATTACCGGGTAAAAATTTAGCTTACGAAATACTTAGTTATTTTCAAAAAATACTGGGTTTTATAACTTCTTACTACTTTCTTTGTTGTTTCACTATTATAGCGAAGTCACAGTGATCCTAAGCGTCATCTGTAATGGCGCTTGGGTGATACGTTTACGCTATTTTACTTAAATAAATAAAAAAGTATTTTTTTGCCAAAAAAAGCCACTTCAGTCAGCCAAGGCCCAAGCATAACTAGTAACTATTTAGCTATTTAGTAATCGGTGGCAAAACGCTGATTTTCAGTAACTCCTCTCCATGACATCGAAAGCGGTCAGAATTACGGAGATGTTATTATAGTATTGATGATTTTTTATTTGACAGTCTGTAGTATTATATTTTTGTGACATGTATTCGATTTAGATACTAAAACGTTTTCTTTTTCTTTGTTTATTCCAATTTTTATAATAATAACATTTTACTTTTAAATTTAATAGCATGCCTACTGACCTATATTATCATATCATTTTAATGATAATCATGTCGGGCTATATTTTGTTAACTGTAACATATCAATTAATGTAATTAAAACGTGTTTATGAAAATTTAAAATCTTTTTACAGAAAGCCCCATTTTACACCAATGACAGCTGATGACCTTTACGCAATTTAGCTTTTTTTCTCAATTCTGCACTTCGCCTTGGAAGTAGGTTATTGACGTCAATAATAATAAGGCAGAAGAAGGGCAGCACTCCTGGACACGTCATGCATGGTCAGGTCAGGAGGTTTCTTTCTCTGCAGCTTTAACCGCCGGTAGCTTGAGCTTTGCCCCGCTGCTGACGGCGAGCTAGGTTTAGGTTATATAATGTTTTTATGTTTTGTGTCAGATTTTTATATTTTATTTTTTATACAAATATTATAAAACCTAGACTTAAGATTAAAATTGAATAAAGAGAACAATAATATTATTGTTGGATCTATATCCCCACGCAAGCCTTTCAAAGGACCGGGTAACACCCGTGAACCGTAAGGAGATACATATAATAATATTGTAAATATTAATGTGTAATCTAAGTTAACGTTCACCAACTAATATTTAAATATTTTACGATAAATAAAATATTTGACTATTGATTTCTTTTTACTGCGTGAATTTCAAGTTTCTATTTTCCGTATCACTGTTACAAGCAATAAAAGAAGTCCCTTCTGGATTGAACCCAGTAACATATGAGTGCGGGCGTCCTAAGTCAACACCATTACGGTTGTGGTCGGTGTGAGGTTGGAGGTGGGTTCCTGACTGCCTTCAAGAGAAATAATGTTTTTCGCTACTCTATTTCCCACTCTGAGCAATCAGAGATTTTTGTGTGGCTAAGCAGGTTGGTAGGATTTCCATATATCCATATGAATATTACTATTAATGTTTTTAACCGACTTCTTAAAAAGGAGAACGTTATCTATTTGGTTGTGTATATTTATGAACCGATTTGAAAAAATCTTTTTTTAATTGAAAGAGTATGCTTTTCTGTCCCATTTTAATTTCTTCAAAATCGGTTCATTATTATCTGTAGTACACAAATTTAATGTATGATTATTATCAGAATCCAGAACTCAACAGGAAGTCATTGCAGGTCAAATTGTCTCATAAAATAATTCCTTATAATGTAACTGAGAGATGCTGAACAGAAATCGTATGAGGACCAAAATATTAATGATATTACTAGAAGCCGGGGGCAAATGACTCGCCGGAGCCGAAAATAATATATTATGAGCGGCGGATAAGGAAAATTTTAATGAAATTACTTTTTTCGTACACGAGGGGAAAAGCCCAAATATTTTGCAAAAAAAAAGCTACAAAACATACATACACTTATCACGTCTTTATCCATTACGGGGTAGACAGAGCACCAGATCAAAACGGGAAAGAAAAAACGAAAGATTTGATTGTTTTATATGTTTGAAAAATTCGGTTTAAGCTATAGAATATTTTCAAAAAGTTAGGAATCCGAATGGACACTTCGATAATGTAACACAGTGAGAAAAAAGCAACACTAAAAAGTATAAAAAAGCCGTGCGAAATCGGGGTAGGCCGCTAGTGAATAAATGAATGGACAATCACACAGATTGAGGCTGCCCCAAATTAAGTTCCAAACTTGTGTTATGTACTCGTATGAGATACTAACTTAACGATACTATATTTTATAACAAATAGGTACATTATACAATATGTTAAGCCCTGTCCGACCGTATAATATATCGGAAACAAAGACCGTACCGACAAAGTTCAATTATCGAAGATTTCAATTAACTTTATTTGTAATTGATTTATGCAGTAGTTTTTTCATAAAACCCCATTTTCCAAAGGACGTTTTGCAATTTTTCACGCGCTCGGTAGTGTTTGTGTGCGTGCGACTCGGATTATGCGTGTAGATATAGCGTCTAACTGCTCATCCATATTTATATGTGCTCATCACTGATACTATCTCTGTCGGACACAATGCTAGGTGAAGCAACGTGCTTTTTGGCCGCGCCCGCCAGTGAGTTCGAGCTCGCGACTTGTTCGTCCTTAATACGCAATTACAGGATCATTCCCGGAATTATTGCTGTTTTACTCCTAGCTTTTGTTGCGAGTTCGTTCACGTGTTTTATAGACTATGTAATTCTGATGTCTGATCTGATGTTAGAAGCTATAAGTAGAATAGAAAATTTGTATCTGTTTTTTTTTTATAATTATATAGGGACATATCACAGCAATTGAGCTAGCCCCACATTAAGGTGTGAACTTGTGTCGTAGGATACTAACTCAACGATACTATATTTTATAATAGAATTATATTTCATCATAGAAATTCGCCGGTACTTTATATGCATATGAAGGGACATCATCCATCTTCCCAAACTTCATATTTCTATAATAAATAGTAGTAGTTTGTAGTGGTAAAATTTATGTAACAAAGAAAATATAAACAAGATAAAGTTTTAAAACTGAAACCCGAATACTAGAAATAAACATCACATTTAAACTTTCACAGAATTTCATATATAAATTATATATTTTAGTAATCTACATTAATATACCTTTCATTTGAAACCAAACACAAAATATTTAAAAGAATTAACTTTGAGGCTCTTTGTACTTTACACGGCGCCATTTTGGATTTGGTGTGACGTCACAATTCCCAACAGTGGACGGTCGAGACGCATTTAACGACGACTTATATCAAGCTACATTGGGTATTTTGGTAGATACGAGAGAACTCATCATTTCGAGTAGGTAACACGGTCAATCGACCATGCACACCCTGGTGTCAGATTTATTCGGAACCGCCTCTGACATGTTTCCATCAACAACTACCAGATGGCAGCCGGGACCAACGGCTTAACGTGCCTTCCGAAGCACGGAATAATATTTACTATCACACAATCAGGTGATTCAAGCCTGCAATGTCCTAACCAAACTGGAAACAACTAAACAAAGTATTGTTTAGTTGTTAAACAATAATTTGTTTAGTTGTTTCCAGTTTGGTTAGGAAAAGCATACTTGCTTCCCGTAGGAATCGAACCCACGACCCCCGGGTCAACAGGCAAACGCCTTAACCACTGGACCACGGAAGCAGTAAACACGAGAGAACTAATATACTCGCATATAGACATAACGGCCAAAATCATATCATAATAGGCCATGTTTGTAATTGCGTATAATCATGAAAGATAATAATTTTTGTCTCAGAGAGTCAGCCAGGTACTCTCGTTTAATGAATTTCAGCTAAAGCCGGTAATTCCGTAATTAAGAAGCAATCACAAGATTAATCCTAAAATTACTGCCGTTTGTGTTTAATTTCTAGTAAAACAGTGTCTTAAAATACATTATTTTTGTTTAGATATATTACTAAAGATAAATAATATATGCCACGAATTGATAAAATATAGGCAGGTAGTTTAAGTTGACACTTGTCTATTATAGCTTAATTTACCTGTGGACATGAAAACTGTAACGTTATCAAAGTGTAAGGTTTAATAATAATGTAATAACTCCTGACGATTCCGAAACTATAGTCGGCAATCCCGACGAAAAAGCACGTGAGTGACCCGTTTTTAGTACATAATAATGTAATAATCGCGATAAACCGTATTTTTATGATATAGAACGGCAATCGAGCAAGCGGGTCACCGCTGCCCATGGACAACTGCAACACCAGGGTGTGATAGGTGTGTTATCAGCCTTTCAAGGAGTTGGGGGAAGGAAATGGGGAGGGGAAGGGTGAAGTAGGGCCTCCGGCTCTCTCACTCACCAAACGAAGCATAGGAGCGGTAAAGCTTCTACTCAGACGTCAATTTTCTGTGAGAGTGTGGTAATTCCCCGGAAGAGCCGGCCCATTAATGCTACTAACAATTCATTTTGCCGGTAGCGTGGCTCTATCATGACTAAACTGTAAGTCATTTAATTTAAATGAGTGACAATCGCGATAAGGCAATTTTTATACATTTATTAAATCATATAATTATACCAGAGAATTCCTGCATAATGAATACACCGCTATATTGCGTCACAATCACGGACAGCTGTCCGGAGATCGATGTCCGAGCGGTCGGATATTGGATTATCCGGATCAGATATAACGCCGAATGTAGCGCTGGTTAACTTCATTATAGGATTGTGAAACGTATTGTGGAGTTGCGTTGTATCATAATCAGGTTTCTAAGCAACATAATAATATTAAAATTAGAAACTAAAATAATATTTTTTTTATTATTAGTTAGGATAACACCAAAGTACCTTCGAACAGTTTAAATGGTCTATGATGCACACTACAGCTGGTAACCGACATTTGCGTCACGGTCGTGGACAGCTGTCCGGTGTCCAGTCGGTCGGATATTAGATTATCCGGATCGGACAAAACGTCCGACTGTAACGCCGCGTAACCTCGTTATATACCGGTTGCACTAAAGGTGTTAAGAACTTATAGCACTTTTAATGTTAAATTATACAATGAAGTTTAGTTTACTTGCTTTTCCCCCATTCATTCGATGAGTAGTATCCCAATACCTTCATTCCCTTCCTAAATCTAACAAATTCCTAACCTATCGTAGCTTAAAAATGCTTCCGATGGGCAGCAGCGTCTGAAGCACTAGAAGCAGAAGAAACTGCGCTCGTCACCCCGCCTGCCATGCGTGGTGATTAGAGCAATATCCTCGCATGGAACGAAGAATTCTTGAGAGAGTAACGTGGTCAAAACTCCAGTAGAAATAGAGCTAGCCCCACAGTAAGCTGTGAACTTGTTTCGTAGGATACTTACTCAAACAAAACTATAGTTTATAATAGATACTTATATAGATAAACATCCAAAACCCAGGTCAATCTGAAAAAGATCGTTTTCCAACATGACCTAACCGGGGATCGAACCCGGGAATCCTCGTGTCGTAGGCTGGTGTGTTGAGCATTGCGCCACGAACCTCGCCTATAATAAACGGAAACACTACTACAAGATAGGAAACCCTACTTTTTTACCAACAATAAAAAATTGGTAGATGCCAAAAAATAAGTTATCAGTACCTACTTCCTAGGGAATATGGTCCGAACAATATTACTTTCCGTTTTGTTACATCCTTCAGCAGATTCTGTGATCAATCATCACTCAAAGATTTCCCGGGAGAGAGGGAACCACGAAGCTTCTTGCGGCATTGGTCTTTTAAGAAAGCTTGTAAAGTTTTTTTAGGGGCTGCATACACGAAAAATAGAACAAAGAAATAAATTTAATACTTTTTTTTCAGAAACTTTGTCTATTAAGACAAGACAAGCAATAGCACTACAAGACAAACTCTTGTTTATTTGTGGTAGAGCCACGCTACTGACAAAATAAATTTTTTTCTAGTAGTATGAATGGGCCGGCTTGCCCGGGGAAGTACCACACTCTCATAGAAAATCCACGTTTGAGTAGAAGCTTTACCGCTTTATTTGGTGAGTAAGAGAGCCGGAGGCCCGTCCTTCCCTCATTTCCTCCCCCTGTGTCCTTCCCCCAACTCCTTTAAAGGCCGGCAACGCGCATGTTACACCCTGGTGTTGCAGTTATTCATGGGCAGCGCTAATCGCTTACCATCAGGTAACTCGCTTGCTCGTTAACCGTCCTATAGGATAAAAAAAATCTACAGGTATATATGGTTCATATAGTATATTTACATACATAGGAATTACATTTGAATTATATTATTAGAATTAAAATGCTCGGTTTAATCTTAAAATCGAAATTATGTGTTTTGATGAAATAATTTCGTAGCTACGGCAGCTCAGTGGTTGAGAGCATCGACGGGCCAGATGTCGAAGGTTTGTGCATTCAAATCCTACATGTGGCGAAATTATTTCATCACATATTTTTTTTCGATTTTAGGAATGAAAAATTTAGAATAAGAAAACATTTTGATTTAGTTTTCAATCAATATGATAAAAGCGGTTTTTAGGGCCTAGGCTCTGTGTACCCCGCAAGGAAAAAAGACGTGATACTATGTTATGACAAGTGTGTGTGTGAAACCTGGAAATCAAAAGGCATTATCGTCGGCGGAAAAAGACTGACCAATCTTCGTTTCGCCGATGATATTGTGCTCTTTGCATCTTCCGCGTTCGACCTTGAAACTATGCTTCAAGACCTGAGCTCGGCAAGCCTTCAAATTGGACTGAAAATGAATCAGGCTAAAACCAAGCTGATGACCAAAGGGACAAAACATAGGGTCGTGGTAGATGGGCAAGTTACGCAATACGTCGACGAGTACGTATATTTGGGTCAAGTAGTCTCCTTCATCGATCGGCAAGACAAGGAAGTCGATCGCAGGATTGAGAATGCGTGGAAAAGCTTCTGGTCGATGAAAGAACTACTTAAAGGCGATCTCCCAATATGCTTAAAGAAAAAACTCGTTGACATGTGTATCTTGCCCGTCCTAACCTATGGTGCCCAAACTTGGTCACTTACTAAACAGCAGAGGTTCAGATTGAAGGTTTGCCAGAGAGCTATGGAGCGCAGTATTTTGGGTGTTAAACTGAATGATAGAGTTAGAAACACTACACTGCGCTCGATCACGAAGGTTACGGATGTAGAGAAGAAAGCGGCCAAATTAAAGTGGGATTGGGCGGGTCACGTCTGCCGCATGCACTCTGACAGATGGACTCGCATATCAACCGAATGGGTTCCAAGGGACGGTTACAGAAAAAGAGGAAGACCGAGAAAGAGATGGGCAGATGACTTGAGTGCATTTGACAAGCATTGGATGGAAAACACCAAGGACAGAGATAAATGGAAGAAAGGAGGGGAGGCCTTTGCCCAGCAGTGGGACACAAATGGCTAATAAAAAAAAAAAAAAAAAAAACTATGTTATGTTATACTAAGGGATAGTCTACAGGCGGAATGTCCCGGAAAGTGTTAAGAAGAAGATTGTACATGCCTGCTACAGCTTTAAAATGGTATCTTTTCACACTGACCCACACTCGTAGACCGCGGTATTTCCCCGACAGATAGGTATTTAATATAAGCCGAGCGTGGCCTGCCTAAGGCAGTACCTATTGTGGTTTATGTATACGAAATGGAGTCTGGATATACAGGGTAAGTGGTATCTAACGCACAATTTCCTTAAGGTACATCAAGATTAACTACGTTCGTTCTATGACTTTTTGTAATCCGATGTTTGCTTTTTTCATACAAAAAAAAAAAACAAAATGCAAATTTGCAATTCTACTCGTATTAGCTCTATGGCAATCGGCACTATGAGGTAATAATAATAGGTACCTACGCTCACGTGGAATGTGGCCGGCGGTTGCTGGCTGCCTTAGACTATAAAAATTACGTTTGATAGAAATCCACATAAAAGCTAATGTATGTAAGTTCTTACTATGTATTGCGTTTAGGTAAAAGTCATAGAACAAACGTTGTTAGTCATGATGAACCTAAGTCGTCTTTAGCAGGTTTTGCGTTAGTTAACTATAACCCTGTATAATATTCTGTTACTTTTATATTTACACAAAACTTTTGGGTTAACGATGCGGCGTGAACTTTTTAGGGTTTCGAAGCCGAATGGCAAAAAACAGACATACGGATATGTCGGACATGTGTGACAGTACGTATGTCACAGCCACTTTATTCCAATATAACATTTATCCCGATATTACATGTTTCTGAAGTCTCGGGCAAAATAAATGTGAGACAAACATACAATAATGAAACTTACGTATAGACGAACGTAGATATGTGAACAACAATGGAATAATATTTTGATCTCAATTAACGCAGACAGGCGTTTTAGCGGACACCGAAAATCCATTAGTTGCCGGAAGCTATCAGCTCAACCGAAGGTTACTACGCTATCGGAATATTGTTTAATTGTTTTGAAATAGTATTTATTTCTTTTTGGTGCTTTAAAACTTTCTCTACATATGTACAGACGGCTGCAGAGAAAGCTGACTAGCTCAGTATAGTGCACAGAACAAAAAGCACGTAAGTGTTATCACGAGTGATTTCTATGAAACCCAGCGTCGCCTCATTTCAAGCATACTTCTAACAACACAATTGAATAGTAACTCCTCCTTTGGTCAAAGTTTACTAGGACTTCTCACTTTCTACGTAATAATAGCACATGTCGGCATTTTTCGATTTTTTTTTTCACGTAAATCTCAATTTTGTTCCTATGTCCACTTTTGGTGCGATTTTAAGGCTTCCTTTTACAAAGTCATTCCGGATTTTGTCCATCCTTGTTACTCCAGATATCCACTGCAACATTCCCATTTCAGCCACATGCATATTATGTTTCTCCTTCTTTTTGGTTGCCTAACACTCCAACCCATACAATAAAGCTGTTCTTATGACAGTCTTGTATACTTATAACATGATACACATCATGATAATCATCATTTCGAGTAGGTGACGCGGTCAATCGACTATGCTCACTCTGGTGTCAGAGTTCTTGGGAACCGCCTCTCGGCCTCTGACGTGGTTTCTTTACGACTAACAGATGGCAGCCGGGACCAACGGCTTAACGTGCCTGCCGAAGCACTGAATCATCTCTATTATCAGACAATCAGGCGATTCAAACCTGCAATGTTCTAACCAAACTGGAAGCAACTAAACAAAGTATGCTTCCCGTGGGAATCGAACCCACGAGCCCTGGGTCTACAGGCAAACGCCTTAACCACTAGACTACGGAGGCAGTTACATAATACTAAAGTATTTCAAGAAAAGATTCAAACAATCAGTGTAGGATACTTTGAACTAAAAATAAATCTCTAAATAGGACCAATAAAATGGAAAACAGATTACGGATGGAGCACGTTCATCGATACCCTGTTTTAAACAGGGATCGTCACGTACGTCGTTTACAGATCCGCGGGATTGGGACATCTTGTTTTTCTGGCAATTTTTTAAAGATTTTTCCCTCTGAGAGAATAATGTGAAAACTTATTCTGAATAAGAGCTGCCACGTCGCTTATTAAGAACAAGTTTTACCACTATTCTCAATTTTCGTTAACATAGTTTATACTTGTAACCTTTCAGATCTAAATGAAGAAGTAGTTTCGAGGTGCATAAACTTCTAGTTTAGAATAAGAATAAGAATATTGTATTTGTGAGTCACATGTAACATTTACAAATCAGTCAGATGGTGGTAACCCACCAGCTGACTGTTTTTGACATCTGACTTTTAAATGTTAATTTAAAAGTATCATTATGCTCTGTCTTTTAAGACTTACAAATATTACTATCACACATTTATTATAGTCTGAATTAATAATAAATGTCAATCCAAATAGGCATTACAAATATTGATGTTAAAAAGTAATATAATATCTATATATCTATACATATAATAAAACAGTAAAAATATTTTGTCTGTACAATTAGAATTTTTGACTGAAATGGATAGAGGGACACTTAAATAGAATAATAGAAAGCAAAAAAATTTTTTTCGAATTTTTTTTTTTTTTTTTTACTAAATATTGAATTAGGCATTTGTCTCCCATCTCACCTGATGGTAAGTGACGATGAAGACGAGGATGTTACATGCCTATCCAAGAGATACCCATTTATTCTACTTTTGAATGTCCCGGGACTGTACTTGTTTGGGAATATAGACGCAGGCAGTTCATTCCACACCTTAGCTACTCGAACCAAAAAGGAACTGTCAAAGCGTTTAGTTCGACTCTTTGGTATTCCAAAGAGTCTGAGTCATTTCTTATCTGTCTGTCTGTCTGTCTGTATGTATGATCACGATTATCTCCGAAAATACTGAACCGATTTACTTCAAACTTTCACCAATTGCTTTGTTTTAACTCAGTTTAACATTTAAAGTTTGTTTTATCAAAATCGGTTCATTAAAAAAAAAGTTATGGTCATTTGAATGAACTCAAGGCATGAGTTTACCTGCAAATAGCAAAAATTAAATAAAATAATAAGTGACATAAGAAAATTAAAATCCAAAGTCAATTCATCATCATTATACGACAGCATTATACCTATCCATACTATCCATAGTAATCCATATTACTAATAAAAAAGTAGAAGCTGACTGACTGACTGACATATCAACGCAGGGCCTAAACTATAAGGGCTAGGAACTTGAAATATTGCACAGGGGTTCCTTTTACGTAGTTTAACGTAGGGGAGCATTAAGAAAGGATTTTTGGAAATTCATCTCTTAAGGGGGTAAAACGTGTTGCAAAGTTAGTGTGTAACTTTGGCGTTTTTGAAGTTATTCGAATAAAATTCAGCATGAAGGTTCTTTACTGAATGGCATGAAACACGAGTAAAATATTTTTCCCAAAAATCATCCTTTAAGGGGGTATAACGGGGATGCAAAGTTACTATAAAACTTTCCGTTTTTGAAGTTTTTCAATTGTAATTCAATATAAAGGTGTTTCATTGAAATTCATGATCTAATGTATTCCGGGTAAATCTACTGTTCCTGAGAAATCGACACTTACGCAGACGGAGCCGCGGGCTAAAGGGAAACCTGACTTATATATCAACGCACAGCCGAAACTTCTGTGCCCAGAAACTTGAAATTTAGCACAGGGATTCTTTTTATGATGTAAGTGAGCAACTAAGTTTGTATGGACATTTTCTCATTTTTGGACGTTCTGGATTACAAATAAAAAGATGTATGTAGGTAAAACCGACGAAATTTTTGCCTGAAGGGATAAAATAGGGGAGTAAAGTTAGTATGGATTTTTTTTTTCATTTCTAGACTTAGAAGTATAAAAATAAGTATATACGTTCTAGACTACAAAATAAAAAAGATCTGTGTAGGTGAAATGTACAAAATTCCCCCCTCAAGGGATAAAAAAAAGGGGGGATTGTATGGAAATTTTCTCATTTCTGGACATAGAATTATAAAAATAAGTATATATGTTTGCATTACAATTAAAAAGATCTGTGTAGTTAAAATGGACGAAATTTCCCCTTGAAGGGGTATAATAGGCGGGGATAATTTTGTATGGGTTTTTTTTATTTACTTAGAAATATGACAATAAGAAGTTGTCCATTACAATAAAAAAATATCTGTGTACGTGAAACGGGCAAAATCCCCTCCTTAAGGGCTAAAGATCTATGCAGGTGAAATGTATTAAATTCCCCCTTAAGGGGAAAAAGCAGAGGAGGAGGGGTTTGTATGGAATTTTTATCATTTCTACTGTTCCCAAGGGAACGACATTAACGCGGGCGGAGCCGCGGGCAACAGCTAGTAATAATATATAAACATTACAATTCTAATTTGTCGCTTAAAAAGTCAGACGAAGAAGAGAAGTCAAGTGTTTGTTTAGCACAGTAATATAATTTGAACTAAAATAAACAATGGCTCCTAATAAAATCCTAACCTAACTAATATTATAAATGAGAAAGTGAGTTTCTTTGTTAAGCTTTCACGATGTAACTACGGATCATCATACCGATCATCAGGAAATTTTGTATAGATGTTATCTGAGGTACGGAGAAGGACAGGGTACATTTTATCCCGGGAAAAGGTACTGTTCCCGAGGGATCGACATGGACGCGAGCGGAGCCGCGGGCGAAAGCTAGTGGAAAATAAATTGAGAAAGTTTTAAACAAGTGTATTGTCACGTACGTCGTTAACACGGCCGCGCGATTGGGACAACTTGTTTGACAGACAGACAAACTGCTACTAAATATAAGTTATTATAAGTTTCAAAAAAAATTTAACGTGGTTTTGATCCTGTGAGCATTATTGAAATCTCATAATCAGTATTACTATATACAGATTTGCAAGAGAAAAAGGTACAAAATGAAAAAGAAATTCGCCCAGCTGGTCGGTGAGTTTATGTTACTACTACTCGTAGTTATGCTTAAAAAAATATGCCTAAAGAGTTATGCCAATATTAATAGGATAAGTAAAAGTATGCCATGATAAATTGTGACATAAAATATGCAAAACGATACACGTGCCAGAAGACTCGTTGACGAAGACAGCGGAACGGCTTCAGAGCCTAAGACACCGCCGATTAGTAGCAAGTCTGTATGTTTTTTACAGTCTGCATTTCGGTGAGTGCGCACAGGAACTGCACGATCTAATTCCCCCTGCACCATTCCATCTTCGGACGACACGGCGTGGACAGGGATTCCACGCGTACGTGCTCGATATTCCTGTTCATCATACCTCTAGATTCGCCTCCTCCTTCATTATGCGAACCGCGAAGGAATGGAATTCCCTCCCCGCGTTACTGTTTCCCGACTCACAATTTAGGGATTTTCAAGGCAAGAGTGAATAGGCATTATTTGAGTTTGCATGTACCACCCTAGACCTCATCGTTGCTTCCCACCAGGCAAGATAGAGGTCAAACGCACTCAAAATATTTATATAAAAATAAAAAGTTAACATATAAAATATACATTATGGGGGAGATTTTCAACAAGCTTTCTACAAGTCTTTAAAAATAGATAAGTACATATTTTTGCGGCATTGAGGATATTTGTACTGAACTCTTTAACAGATATCTTCTTTGACTCTTTAAAAAGAAGTAACTCACTGCTTATCAATAAACTGGAGAACTGATAAACGAGGAGGCACGTTCATCGATAGCCCAGTTCTAAACATCGTCACGTACGTCGTTAACAGATCCGGGGGATTGGGACATTTTGTATAAAAAACTAAAATATATAAAGATTTTCTGTTTTCAAAAAGAAATATTACAAACTAGTTTTCGCCCGCGGCTCCGCCTGCGGCTCCACCCGCGTCTATGTCGATCCCTCGGGAACAGTATTTTTTCCCGGGATAAAATGAACCCTATGTCCTTCTTCGTCCTCCCTATGTCTTTCATGATGATCGGTTCAGAAATTACAACGTGAAAGCGTAACAAACAATCACTTCCGCATTTATAATATTAGTTAAGATTAAGATATAAGCATGACCCTCGGGTCGTACTCCTGTAGTGGAGACTAAAAAGGACCTGATGATGATGATGATGAAGATATAAGCATGATGGTTATATTTCTTTTCATTATCATCATCGTCTAAACGTTTTTTCGATTGCTTCATGAGCTGTGGTGTGTCAGAGACAATATAAATGCTGTCTTGATAGCGTCCGCTATCAAGACAGCATTTATACTATAATATGATTTGGTGGAAGTTTTTAAGGTCGGCCTCCTGCCTGAAATCGACTCTTTTGGCTTAATCATCATCATCATCATTTCAGACGTATGAAGTTTGCTGCTGGAGAAAGGCCTCTCCCAATTCTTTGTTCTATGGTATTGTCATCATATTCATCACGCTGAGCAGGCGGGTTGGCGAGAGTAGTTTCTTTGGCTACTTGAGCTACCGACACTACTGACATCTAAAGCACTTTTAAGTTGGGGTAGGATAGTAATTTATTGGATTTGGGAATGGAATTGAGATTCTTTTTTTAGATATATACGGACAAATCACACAGATTGAGCTAGCCCCAAGGTAAGTTCGAGACTTGTGTTATGGGATACTAACTCAACGATACTATAATTTATAACAAATACATATATAGATAAACATCCAAGACCCAGGACAATCTGAAAAAGATCATTTTCCATCTTGACCTGGCCGGGGATCGAACCCCGGCACTCCGTGTCGCAGGCTGGCGTGTTAACCACTGCGCCACGGAGCTGTCAGAGCTGTCACGGAGCTGATAAATGGAGGGAACCTAAGAGCCGCTCGGGAGGCCGGGCACGAGTTCCCTACGCCATACCTGCAACCACCGGACAGGTAGTTAAATATGCAAACAAAGCAAGAGCTTTATGCTTCGCTTTTCGTGTGGCCATTTGGGCCAACACTGGTGTTAGAATTAATCAAGCAGTCTAAAGGTATCTGACATAGCTTTACCACAAACATCAGTGATAACAGCCGGGACCAACGGCTTAATGTGCCTTCCGAAGCACGGAGAAGCTCGAGACATTTTTAAGCCACTTGCAGTCATCCAAGTGGGGACCGCATCCAGGGTTGCTTAACATACAGAGCCACTGGACCATCGGGCTCCTCAGGTGACTTACCTGAAACAAAAAAAAAGTTATCATTAGAAGCGCTCAAAAATTAATTAACTTCCATCTAAGTACAGGAATCATATATCTTCACTAAAGACATACCAAATGATACCGGAATATCATATTTTTATGCAATATAGCATATACAAAAATAGAATATACAAAAACTCATCACAAATCGCGTATAAAGGGAATTTCTTCCCCATCGTGGGGTAATAAAGTCAAGGGTCAAATAAATGGCGTGTTATAGCCTGAACGGTATTCCACCTATTTTCAGCCCTCAGCTTGCTAAAGGGTTTGGTACAAAATAGAGTGAGTGCAAACAAATTTCAACTTTCAAAAAGCAAATCTATGTCTTCTTGAAAGGCCGACAACGCTCTAGTAAGTTATACGTGTATAGTTGTCTATGGGCAGCGGTGATCACTCACCATCAGATGACCCGCTTGCTCGTTTGCCTTTGTTACAAAAAAAAATCTTACAATATTATGGTTCCTAAAAATAGCGTGCTGAATATAAATTTTTCGTAATGTATCGTCATTCGTAAAAGAATGCACAAAAGTGCGTGTTTTTTAGTTTTTGGTTAAGGTTCCGTACCCAAAGGGTAAAAACGGGACCCTATTAATATCGCTCCGCTGACCGTCTGTCTGTCTGTCCGTCTGTATATCATGAACCGTGATAGAGAGATAAAATTTTCACAGATGATGTATTTTTGTTGCCGCTATAACAACAAATACTAAAAAATAGAATAAAATAAATATATGGGGTGCTCCCATACAGCAAACGTGATTTATTTGCTTGTTTTTGCTCGATATTGATAACGGCAACAGCTAGACGCTTGACATATTCATAAAGAAATTGCGTTGTATATCACTTTAACCATAAATAAAATAAAAATTAAATTTATATTAAAGGGATCCTATTCAACAGACATGTTTTTTTTGCCGTTTTTATACATAACGGTACGGAACCCTTAGTGCGCGAGTCCGACTCGCACTTGGCCGGTTTTTAAGGCCAGCCGCATTCATTGGCTTGATGGCGCATTTATAAGAAGCGTTACATCTGATCTCACACTATTTTGTAATCTAGGAGCGTCGCCCGAAATATCGAAAATGAATCTAATTTTTGTCGGAATTGACACACAATATAAAATTTCATTGCGCGCCGTGAAAGAGAATTTAATTATAGCTAAATAAAGTGTTGGCGCCAAGGGCTAGGATTTTTATGGCCTTTGTCAACACAAGGGTGTTTTGCGGTTATCAGTGTTTTTGAGGTAATTCTATTTTGTCGTAAAAATATTTTTGGAGAAAATCTTTTATCGTGATGTACCACACTCTCACAGAAAATCGACGTCTGAGTAGAAGCTTCACCGCTTCTATGCTTCGTTCGGTGAGTAAGAGAGCCGGAGGCCCATCCTTTCCCCTCTTCTCCCCATTTCCTTCCCCCAAATCCTTAAAAGTCCGACAACGCACCTGTTACACCCTGGTGTTGCAGTTGTCCATGGGCAGCGGTGATCACTTACCATTAGATGAACCGCTTGCTCGTTTGCCGCCCTATATCATAAAAAAATATATATTGAGATTCTCTACTGTGATCGTGCGTTTACTATGTATTTCAAAAGAAATACTTGTAATATGTTAACCGAAATGTTAAACAAAAGTTGAACATTTGGGAATCCAATTTTCGAGGAAAGTAGTTTCATGTTAAACGAAACAATGTTTTTTTTTTCTAGCTTTTTATATCCTTCTGCTGGGCCTCCCCTTTATTTCTCCAAGTGTCCTTTTTCCTAGCTTTCTCCTTCCAACTTTACTTATCATATCAGCCGCCGCAAGAAGTCCACTGCTGTACATAGGCGGCCTGCATCCAGCGTCTTCCTGCGACCTTACAAAAAATTTTACTCATAATAATGTAATTCATCCGACCACCTTGTTCTGGGTCTTCAACTATTTCTTTTTTGTCTGTCGGGGTCCATAAGGTAGCGTTATGGGCCCGTCTGTCCTGGTGCATACGGCAGACGTGACCTGCACGGTCCCACTTTAGCTTGCCTGATTTTTTGCCAACATCTACGACGTTTGTAATGGAGCGTAGGGTAGTATTTCTGACTTGATCTATTCGTTTAATACCTAAAATAGTAGCACCGGCGTGCAGTGTGAATCTGTTTATTGTTCAGAGCCCAAGTTTGAGCACGGTAGGTTAAAATAGGCAACATACACATCAAGAATTTTTCTTTAAGCATGCTGGCAGGTTGCTTTTAAATAACTCCTTCATTGACCAGAAACTCCAAAGCATTGTGCCCCTTCGCTGGATTTCTTTAACGAGAAAATGTAATCGGTGTGACTTTTGTCTCTGCATTTTGTGTCTGAAAAAAATAATACTGAGGACGGTAAAATTTCAAATTAAGTGTTATCGAGTGATTAGAGATGTGTACGGAAGCAAAGGCTTTACTTGCTTTCTTAAATATAAAGGAGCTTAAGATATTAGACTCGCTCCCAAACCAAAACGATGAAAGAAGGCAGCAGAAGCTGCAAAAGCCAAACAGTAAACACAGCTGCATTATAAATTATGCAAGACATCCAAAACAAGCTGACAAAGCTCAAAGTGCCGAGCTTTCCAACTATGCGGCACTCCAAAAAGCAGCTACGTAACTTGACAACTATGTTCGAGCTTTAGTTACTGAACTATGTGTTGGGGCAAGGATATTATGCTGTTATGCAAGTGTGAGACAAAATCATATTTAACCGACTTCGTAAATAAGGTTGTCGATGTGCAGCGAATGTACATAGGTTTATCGAAGAAGTAGAACGTTATTATTTTTTAAACTTTCGCGCTTTAAACACATAATTATGTTTATAAACGGGACTTAGCACGAACCTTTTTATTATTTGTTTCCGTTGACGTTTCAATGGAGTTACATCCGTCGTGGTCTCGAACGTCAACGGAAACAAATAATAAAAAGGTTCGTGCTAAGTCCCGTTTATAAACATAATTAAGTAGAACGTTGTCCCAACGCGTTTTTCTGTAAAGTCCCGTACCCGTTACCCGTCAAGCGCGAGAAACGCAGACACAATGGATTTTATATTGTTATAAGGACCGATTGGCCCGCTTGGTGGTTGAGAGGTCAAAGTGTTTTGAGACTTACCCTACTTTATACCTATGTATTTTATCTAGAATAATAAATAAATATATACGGACAAATCACACAGATTGAGCTTTTTGGGGGGCAAAACTGTTCGCGTCCGTGGGCTTTACTCTAGATACCCACACGTGTCCCCTGGGTAGTGCTAAATAAACAGTACATTCACTGGTGGAAGGCATATGCCGCGGCTAGTAACCACCCTCACACTAAGACAAGTCGCCAAACGACCTCGGCCGTGTTTCGACTTGAAGTGTTGAGCTGCCATATGGGGTTCGGGTATGGATAGACCGTATGTTTCTGGGCTTCAGTACGGATCTGGGATTTGATTGTTTGTTTCACTGGTCGCTTGATCATGGAGGGTAGCGGGATCCGAAGCACGGTCTCTCCGCTGGCCGACCGCAGGCAGTAGGGGGCCCAAGTAAAGAATACGCCACTCTTGAAAGGCTGCCCCGCCACCTCGCGAAAAATCCCGGAATGCGCTATCGTGCCGGTTGGCGACCGGACGAGAGGACCCGATAGACATATCTGGGGGGGTTCGGGCGTCCCCGCAGTCTCCAGGTCAAGTCTCCGTGTGACTCATCTCTCACGTTCCACCAGGTTGAAACCGAAATCGCTATCCAACTGCCGTTCCCCCAACCTATTTCGCTCCCTCACTCAAATCCAAATGAACTACAAGAAAAAGAACTAGTGTAAACAGCGGAAGCACGTCCTCTCGTTCAAAGTGCACCTCACCAATATTCGGGGTCTGCACTCAAATCTCGCTCCGGTCCACCACCATCTTGAGACCGAAAAACCTCACTTGTTCTGCCTCACTGAGACCCAAATTAAATGTCCATCAGATACCACATATCTCCACTACCCAGGATATTCCCTAGAGCATAACTTTAAGCCCCACGCAGGGGTCTGCGTGTTTGTGCGGGATGATATCTGCTGTCGGCGTCATGGCAACTTCGGCAATCCTGGCCTATCCACCTTATGGCTACTGGTGGACTCAGGTGTGAGTCAAACTGTTTACGGTATCGTATATCGTTCATTTACTTCTGACTCAGAAACCACCCAGCTGTTTAACCATCTAAGTGATACGGCCCATGTTATTCAGCAGCGGTATCCGGCAGCGCAAATGGTATTTCTGGGTGATTTCAATGCTCACCACGCTGACTGGCTGTATCCCTACGAGGTCACGGACCACGCTGGTAGAGAGGCACGCAATTTTGCTCTTTCTTTGGACCTCACCCAGTTGGTTGACAAACCAACCAGAGTGCCTGACATTGTTGGCCACACGCCTAATTGCTTGGACCTTATACTAACAACTGACGCAGATCACATTAATATTCAGGTCTCTGCACCTTTAGGTACTTCTGATCACTGTCTCATCAGGTCTGTCTGTAACCACTCACCACCTGATATCAGTCCGAGGTCACCCCGAAGGCTGTGGAAATACAAGTCGGCTCACTGGGACGAGATGCGTCACTTCTATGCATCGTATCCTTGGCGACAGACCTGCTTCTCGAGTGACGATCCATCTGTCTGTGCGGACTCAGTTGTTGAAGTGCTGCGTCAGGGTATGGAGTATTTCATCCCATACTCCGACATTGCGTACGAAGAAGGAGCACGGCCTTGGTTCAACGGCGGATGTTTACTCGCCGAAGCGAATAAACACTCTGCTTTTGTATCATGGTCTAACGCTCGTAGCCGCAAAGACCCTGATGTTCACGTCTGGAAAAAAGCCTACAACCAAGCCGCCAAGGCGTGTAAAAAGGTTCTAAGAAAAGCCAAATTCCAGTTTATTGGCCGGATCAGTGGTAGACTTGCCGGATATCCTTCAGGAAGTAAAGCCTTCTGGTCCCTTGCGAAATCTGTGCAAACTAATTTCTGCCGTCCTTCACTACCACCGCTACTGAAACCAGATGGGACACTGGCCCATACTGCAGTTGAGAAAGCGAACTTATTTGCCTCTCAATTTGCTAAGAACTCCCAACTTGATGCGGGTTGCGCCGTACCTCCTGCTCTGCAGACATGTGAGTCCACCATGCCTGAGGTAGCCATCCACCAAAAGGACGTGCTCAAAATCCTGCGCAACCTTGACACAAAGAAAGCCAGTGGCCCTGATGGAATCCCAGCGGTGGTACTAAAAATCTGCGCACCTGAGCTTTCTCCTATACTTACGCGGCTCTATCGTCTGTCGCTGAGGATCGGTAAGGTTCCGAATTCGTGGAAGCTTGCGAATGTGCAACCGGTGCCTAAAAAGGGAAATCGTGCTGACCCCGCAAATTATCGACCAATAGCCATAACTTCCATTCTCTGTAAGGTAATGGAACGTGTTCTTAATGGTAAGCTCCTGGCATATCTTGAAGGTAACGATCTCCTCAGTGATCGAAAATACGGATTTCGACAAAATCGGTCAACTGGGGACCTTCTTGTGTATGCCACACACTTCTGGGGCGAGGCTATCGATAAGTGCGGAGAGTCTATCTCCTTATCGCTTGACATCTCCAAAGCCTTTGATAGGGTGTGGCATGATGGCCTATTGGGCAAATTACCATCTTATGGAATACCTCCCGGTCTTTGCTCGTGGGTAGCTGAATTTCTGAGAGAACGATCAATACGAGTAGTCATCGATGGCTGCTCGTCTGATCAATTGGCTATAAATGCCGGGGTACCTCAGGGGTCAGTTCTTTCTGCAACCCTCTTTCTGCTGCATATTAATGATCTGCTTGAACCTGGTATCCTTGGTTATGCAGATGACAGCACTGTTGTGGAAAGATATATACCCGATCCGCGAGATGGAACCAGGGAGATCCAAGCTTATAGGGAAAGTTTAGTGGAAAATATAAACAGGTCCTTGCAGACTGTGTCGGACTGGGGCGAGGCCAATTTGGTTAACTTCAACGCCTCAAAAACACAAGCATGTTTGTTCTCTGCTAAAAGGACCCCGTTTAACTTGTCTCCCACTTTCCGGAATGAGCCTGTGGTTATGACTGGCAGCCTTGAATTGCTTGGAGTGACTTTGGACTCCACCCTAAACTTTGGGCGCACCATCGAACACAAGGCAAAAACTGCGGCCAAAAAGCTTGGTATCCTAAACAAAACAAAACGATATTTCTCGTCCAAACAACTTCAGGTTTTATACCAAGCTCAAATCCGTCCTTGTATGGAATACTGTTCCCACCTTTGGGACGGTTCGGCCAAGTATCAGTTACACGCATTGGACTCTGTGGAGCGTCGTGCCCTAAAACTTATAGGCAACGATAAGTTCAGATTCCAAAGTCTTGAGCAGCGACGTCGAGTGGCTCGTCTGTCAGTTTTCTACAGGTTGCATTTCGGGGAGTGTTCACAGGAACTCCACGAACTTATCCCAACCACCCTTTTCCGACATCGGTCTACTCGACGGGGTGAAAGTATGCACCCGTATGTGGTTGATATACCACCAGCTCGCACGAAGCGCTTCTCCTCTTCGTTCATCTTGCGTACGGCTAGGGAATGGAATCTCTTGCCATCGGATGTTTTCCCTGACACATATAATTTGGGTCTCTTTAAGACTAGAGTGAATAGGTTGTTAATGAGCCAGCGAGTTCCACCATAGGTCACATCTTCACTTAACATCAGGTGAGATCGTGATCAATCGCAGGATCATCCAAAATAAAAAAAAAAAAAAAAAAAAAAAAAAAAAAAAAAGCCCCAAAGTAAGTTCGAGACTTGTGTTATGGGATACTAACTCAACGATACTATATTTTGTAACAAATACGTTTATAGATACACATCCAAGACCCAGGCCAAACTAAAAAAGATCATCTTGACCTGGTCGGGGATCGAACCCGGGCGCTCTCGTGTCGCAGGCTGGCGTGTTGACCGCTGCGCCACGGAGCTAGCCCTTATCCATTATCTATTATTATCTTATATATCGATGCACTCTTTATTGGTTGACATTTGTCTCAAATTTATGAACTTTCTCATTTCTTACGAAGCCGTCAGAAGATTTAAAGTTGTACTTGAGCCTCCGGCTCTCATACTCACCGAACGAAGCATAGTTGTGAAGCTTCTACTACTCAAACGTCGATTTTCTATGAGAGTGTGGTACTTCCCCGGACGGGCCGATCCATTCATGCTTCTAGCAAAAATTACTAATGTTGGTAGCGTGCATAGATTAAAAAAAAAATGGCGATGGTAGCGTGGCTCTACCACGACTATAAATTGAGAATTGAAACGAACATCCATCCTGAAGGTTCACGCTCTGAGTAAATCCAAAAGTGCACCGAAAGGGAGAAATAATAATAAGAAATAAATTAAGACATAAGATAGTTCGAGGCCCTGTGAAGCACACAGAATACTTATTATCCCGGAAAAAAGGAACTGTTCCCAACGGCTCTAATACTCTATTCTCACTGCTAACCCATTTAAATATAAAATAATACCGACATGACACGAGCGCGTTCCAGTAAAGCGCCACTCCAACTGCTCGTACTCGTATATCCGGAGCGTGTTTGCTCGGAACTGGGTTATCCGGGTATGAATGCATAGCAGCCATTTTCAACTGTTGAAGAACCACCTCGTTTACTTTGCTTTTATGCATACATAAAAAATCAAAGACGACTTCTGTGCCCTAGTGGTCATTATGCCAGTCTGTCATTGCGTATGTCCTGCATTCGATACCTGGTCAGGTCACGACGATCTTTTTCAAATTGACCTGGATCTTGGATGTTTATCTTTATATGTATTTCTTATAAAAAATCGTATTGTTGAGTTTATCTACATCTACATTAATATTATAAAGAGGAGAGATTTGATTGTTTGTTTGAATTAAATAGGCTCCGAAAGTACTGGACCGATTTGAATAATTCTTTCACCATTAGACTCCGACAATATCCCTAATGAACATAGGCTATTTAAATACCTATATCTTCCCGTGCAAAGCCGGGACGGGCCGCTAGTATCCCATAAGCCCATAACACATGTCTCGAACTTTGGATCGATCTGTGTGATTGGCCGTATATATTTATTTATTTACTGTGCCCACTGTCGTGGCCATTGGGCCTTATGTCCTTAGGCACTGTCAAACTTGTGATGGATAAAAACGTGATAATATGTATGTATCATAGTAAATGTCCAATTAGTCAACAAGTTAGTTAAATCCGATTGACCGACATCGCTTTACACTCGATTTATCAGATTACCATAGGCATACTTTATAATTTACTTCCATGCTGGTCTGGGAGAAAAAAACGTAGAATGTACTAGCTGCTTCTCTTCCCGCGCAGATCGTAAAAGCAGATCAAGGGAATGGGCGAAAATCTGAGGAATCATGTTACAGGCGATGCGGTTAGCATAGCAACCGATCACTATTTTGATTCCGTTTCCTACACGCCCACCAATATGCGAAACTTGGCTTTTAGGTCCCATAGACCTAGACTCTGTCTACCCCGAAAGGGAAAACAACGTGATAATATGTACCTATGTTTTATAACAATATAACAAACATATATAGTCGTATATCAAAGCAATTTCAAATTCAATGAAACCCCATTTGTCACAAAATAAACATCGAGTATGTTCCCGCGGTCTAGTTCATTACTGCCTTCACATTGTGAGTATAATTAGTTTAGGAAGTAAATAACATTCTGAAAAGATTTACAAAAATAGGTTCTAAGAGTTATTAATCTATACCTTTAAACGAGCAATTCTTGTATGTATATAAATTTATTTCTATGATCTCGGAAACGGCTCTAACGATTTCGCTGAAATTTGGTATATGGGGTTTTTCGGGGGTAAACAATCGATCTAGATTCATTTTATGTTTGGGGTAACGCGTGTTTAGAGTTTTCATACGTTTTTCTTTTCACGCAGAATATGGTCGCTTATTTCGTCCTATCGGCCACTGTACGTCTGGTCCAGCAGCGGCTTAACACGCGGACGGCAAGAAACGATTTACGAGTTCGCATCCCGCTCGGTGACTTACTTTTTTTTATATGTTTAATTTTATATATAATTTTTATTGTTTTTAGACAAGTTTAAAAAATGTACCTAGTTAATTTATCTGATTATGATTATCACCTAAACACCACCATATTACATCAAACAGTAATAACCGAGCGAAGCTCGGTCGCCCAGATAGGTACTATGGTATTAATTATGACACTGCATCTAGATAGCTAATAGCAAAAGTAGCTCCAGTTGGGTCTTCAATTAAATCCTCCGGAGAACTAAACACAACTGTTAAGCTGATAATCTGCATTATAAGTTATAACTTATAAGTCTAAGACATGAACGAAATGTATCTAAACAAATACAATATTATTGAGATATCCCCTAAAACCTCATTTAGCACAAACAGTTCTAGCGTTAGTTGTTAAAGGCATGAAAATCGGAACGATTGATCTTCAGCGGCAACCCCGGGTATGATCCCCAGTGACGTAGGTGACCACAGGTAACAAAAAAATACCACGAGTTCCTTTGTGGCTCGCAAGTTACGTTAAGCCGTTGGACTCTTGGCTATCATCATAAGATGCCGTAAGCGGCTTAAAAACTTAGACACCAGTGTTGGTATCTTCCATACACGACAACCCATCAGCAAATACCACGTCACCACGTCAGAGCAAGAAGCATTTTTTTTAAATAAAAAACACGACTGTCTTGGTACTAAAGATTATATGTAACTCAGGACTCGGGAGGATTTAGAAGTTATGCAAAGATTCAAAGATTTATTCAGAAATTAGGCCTTTCCAGGCACTTTTTCACGTAAATTCACATTTAAAATAATACTTATTAAATTATATTCAAATTATTAATTATTGTTCAAAAGCTACAAACTACTAGCGTTTCGAAACCGACCACTGCAGAGAAGAAGACACCGAAAGAAACTATTTTCAATAGTATTGGTCGCCTACTTGCCTGAAGGGCTTTGTAGGATTTCTTATATTTTTATCTTTTCTTTTTTTCTGATTTCATGTTATATACAATTTCAATTTACATAATGTTGTGTAAACACGCTGGAATAAATAAACTCATATAGGTATAATATACATTTTATTATACATACATGAACTTGACAAACAATACACTCCTTTTTTGTACAAAATACTCAACTTATCCAGCTGCTACAAAAGCGGATCCTAATTAGTACGGAGCTTACCCAGGTTAAGCACGCGTTATCTGTCATCTTAAGTGATGTGGCTTCCCCGCGGCCACAAAGGGTCACCGCTTCGTTTCGCAATGTTGGCAGTTCTGAGACTCAGAGATACCAATGTTAGTAAAATAGTTTTGTCTTGTGTAAGCAGAACTTGGACCTTTGTTGACCAGAATCCAAAATAGATGATAATATATGCATATATAGTACCTGGGCGACCGAGCTTTGCTCGGTTATTACATTTATTGTAGTGAAATGTGAACTGACAATTATTATTATTTATAATTTATATTATAATCCATATCTGACACTCAAACACCTGATCTACGGTGTTTGATTTCAGTGATCGTTATGAGAAATAGATATTGCTATACCAAACATTAACTACATTTTTAAACTTGTCTAAAAATAAAAAATTATATATAAACTTGAACATAAAAAAAGAACAAAGTAAGTCGTCGAGTGGGATACGAACCTGTAACACTCGTTTCTTGTCGTCCGCGTCTTAACCCGCTGGACCAGACGGACAGTGGCCGGCAGGATGAAATTAACGACCATATTCTGTGTGGAAAGAAAAACGCATAGTAATTCGAAAACACGCGTTTTTCCAAACATAACACTAATCTAGATCAGATTAGTTTCTAATCTTTTTATTTTTATTAGTGTTATGTTTGGAAAAACGCGTGTTTTCGAGTTGTCATGCGTTTTTCTTTCCACGATTGTTTACCCCCGAAAACCAAATTTCAGCGAAATCGTTAGAGCCGTTTCCGAAATCATAGAATTAAATATATATTCATATAAATAAATATAAAAGAATTGCTCGTTTAAAGGTATAAGATATAGTAATATATAATAAATAGATAAATCTTCTTAGCACCCCCATAATTATATCACTCTCACAACGTCCGAAAGGTGAACTGGCAGACAATGCAACTAGCACTCTGTTTATCTTGTAACAATCTTTGACAGTGTGCAATAAACGTAAATAAATTAATAACTAAAACTAATATTCTACTATATTTAACCCACTTCAGAAAAAGAGGAGATTATCAATTCGGTTGTAATTATTTTTAAATGTTTGTTACCTCATACAGTCATAACTACGTCATTTATGAACCAATTTAAAAAAAAATGTCATTTCTAAACCAATTTGAAAAAAATATTTTTATTTTATTATAAAGGATATGCCTCAAAGTTGGTCTCATTAATTTCATAAAAATAGAAGCAGTTTGTTTGAAGTCATTTTTGTTTATATGACTCCTGCTACTTTAGTACTATTATTTAATTCCGTGCAAATTCAAAATTTCAAAATTCACATTCAAAAACATTTATTTAATATAGGTTATTTGGATACTTATTAATTGTCATATATTTTCAACTGTGCTCCTGCCTGTATTTCGCATCATCATCAGGTCTTTTTAGTCTTCCCTGCAGGAGCATGACCCTCTCTGTACTACCGGAGCCATACTTAGCCAGTACAGACAGAGGATTTGACCTACACTCTCCTCGCTGGCCAGACGGGTTGGAGAGGTCTCATTGATGTTTATGAGCTTTGTTTAGCTTGTATTTCCTAAGTCGTTTTACGACATCCATTGTAAGACTAGGAGTAGTCTTAATCTACTCTGTTGCAAGTGAAAATAATATGGGGCAGTAAATTAAGAATATAAGTCAAGTAAGGCGGTATTTCGCAAGTACCAACAAAATAAATAGACGGATTACTTAAACCTCATCAAATTCATTCCAGAGCCAAGCCTTAATACAGTCGTCTCACAAGTTAAAACAACACGAATTCCCCAAACGAGGTAGTAGGTACGAGGAACTCATCTCTTCGATTAGGAAAATAGATTACCTCCCCACCCTCCCCTCTTATTGGAATGCTCTCAAGAGGGTGTCAATTCTCTCTTTTATAAGGGCAGGGAACGTTTGAACTGTTTCTAATGTAAATGGGTTAGTGAATTGAATTACAATATTTGAGTATGCATGGGGTGAAAGATACGTGCTTACATGGGGATGTTGTAAGTCATTATTGAGTTGGAATTTATTACATACTAGCTTTCGCCCGCGGCTCCGTCCGCGTCAATGTCGATCCCACGGGAATAGTACGTTTTCCCGGGATAAAAGGTAGCCTATGTCCTTCTCGTACTCCAGAGAACTTGTATGCCAAATTTCATGATGATCGGTTCAGTAGTTACGGCGTGAAAGCGTAACAAACAAACAAATAAACAAACAAACAAACTCACTTTCGCATTTATAATATCACTAGCTTTCGCCTGCGGCTCCGCCCGCGTCAATGTCGATCCCTCGGGAATAGTACGTTTTCCCGGGATAAAAGGTAGCCTATGTCCTTCTCCGTACTCCAGAGAACTTGTATGCAAAATTTCATGATGATCGGTTCAGTAGTTACGGCGTGAAAGCGTAACAAACAAACAAATAAACAAAAAAAACTCACTTTCGTATTTATAATATTAAGTAAGGACTAGCGACTCGCACCGGCTTATAGATTATACATGTAAACCTTAGTCTTGAATTATCCATTGCGTAGATCTAAGCATACATAAGATAAAGGCGAGCTCCGTGGCGCAGTGGTCAACACGCCAGCCTGCCTGCGACACGAGAGTGCCCGGGTTCGATCCCCGGCCAGGTCGAAATGGAAAATGATCTTTTTCAGATTGGCCTGGGTCTTGGATGTTTATCTATATATGTATTGGTTATAAAATATAGTATCGTTGAGTCAGTATCCTATAACACAAGTCTCGAACTTACTTTGGGCTAGCTCATTCTGTGTGATTTGTCCGTATATATTTATACATAGGGACAGACAGACGGGAAGCGTCTTTGTTTTATACTATATAGTGACTAGCGACCCGCGCAACACTAGCACTCATGCAAAAAGCTGTGTCAACCTGTTGATACGCGTCAATAACATTGACTAAATTTCTTTCTACATAGGCATGGTATTTTTGGAAGCACCTAGTTAATTTAGGAGTGAGTGAAAATAAAAATATATGCACTTATGATCTGAAAAGCTATTTAGAAGATCGCTTTTTGTGAACAATGGAACTATCAATATCATTAGATATTATCATCTAGTACTTAGTCGTTAAAGGCCTGAGGCCGAGAGGCGGTTCCCAAGAACTCTAACATTGTATCAATTTAAAAAAATTTCCTTATTCTACTTTATCTGAGCTAGACCCTAATTTGTAATATTTCCTTTTTTTTTGTAGCAACTTCCCTCTCACATTCTTTTTTGTTATAAAATTATGTACACATATTTACGACCTACATTAGCTTTTTCGTATGTATACTCTCCAGTTGCATCTTTCTGTTTCATTATGTATATATATATATATATATATATAAACTGTGAAAAACGTGGTTGGTTACAGATTTAATATTTCGTGCCTTGTAAACCTTTCTGTTTGTTTAACCTTCATTTGTAACTGTTTGTTTTTCCTAAATAAAATAAAATAAAATAAAAATAAAAACACCAGGGTGTGCATGATCGATAGACCGTGTACACGAAATGATGATGACTGGACCATCGGGTTCCTTAAATCTTCTAGTTCTGGCTTATGCGCTCGTAATATTCGCGATCATTGTACTTGTAACACACTACGTCACTGGAGGAAAATTAATGTGTCGCGCGTCTGGAATAATGAAATGTCGCGACACTTTCACGCCAGGGGACTGCTTGTAGTATCAAGAGGAAATCGTACGGCCGTATTCCCATACAAGCGCAGTCCCCTGATTTATTCCCGGATAGTACTAGTAGAGCAACGATTTTTTACTTAAAATATCTAAGGATATAGTAGCAGTCCCTTTGTTTAATTTTTTTATAATTGAATTATTTAAAGAGATATGAATTTTCAAAAACCTGAAAATTGTTATGAATTTCGTAAACGTTCAACAATCTTTACTTCTCAAACATTTATTTGCAAAAATGAATATCGCCGCAAGACATTGTTGTAGTATCAATTCTTGGTTACAAATGAAAACAGCTATCTTTCTTCGTATATTATTTTCACAATCCCTCAACAACCCATCACACAATATAAAATATAACCCCTATACAACCCATTACTACATGATCATCTTAATTATAGAATAAACATTTTTATTACAACACTAACCCACTATAAATATATAACCTCTAACTGCTCTTCACATTTCAAAGTGACCTTTACGATAATACTTTACTAACTACCAAATAACATCCAACAATACCATTGACATTATCTTTTTAAATTTCAAATTAAGTTATAATAATTTTCTTAAAACACAAAATGCCAGTATAAAAATTCCACAGAATATAAAATTTCTAGCCAAAAGCCATTACTACAACAGAAATTGCATGAAATTCGTACGTAGTGAAACTGTAGCATCAACCCTAGAGACACCGCGCGCCAGGTGAATTATTTAATATGATAAGGATGCTAATAATTCAACATTATTGTCACATCAATACTTAACATTATGTGCAATACATTTTTTGACAAATATTCCACCCCGGATGTTACCCATTACACTAGCGGCGTTACCTATTTGAATAGCAATGGATATCCTTTGAACCAGATACTATTCGGAGCGATGATGATAACCTTTGTTTCGTCTGTTGTGTTTCTTAATCTCGCTGATGAAGCATTTAGCCTCGGGATACCACGGACGGGGCAACAACATATAAAAGATGAGAAAGTTTGTGTTATTGTGATGATGATGATGATGATGTGATTGGTGTTTGTTACTCCTTCAAAAACTACATAATCGATTTCAGTGAAATTTGACGACATGAGTAGCTTATCGGAAAGTGGCTTTATCCATCCATTCTTCTCCCTCCCCTCCCCATTTCCTTCCCCCAACTCCTTGAAAGGCCGACAACGCACCTGTCACACCCCGGTGTTGCAGTTGTCCATGGGCAGCGGTGATCACTTACCATCAGGTGACCCGCTTGCTCGTTTGCCCTTCTATAACATAAGGAAAAAGATAATAATAACGCGCAGGAAGTCACGGGAATAAGTCAATCATAGATTATTAATGCGTAATTCGTCAATATTCCAGATACTCATAGACCTTAAGACGAGGACTCAAATGTTTGGTACCTTCGCTCGGCAAAGGACTGATCAAGTGCGCGCAAGGGATAGCGCTTGGCGGTTGAGCCCGTGAATGATGAGATAGGAGATAGTCACGAGTCGCTCAAAGAAAAAAACGTAAGCGCCAAATTCGTTATTTCTATTTTATATAAAATCAGACCGGTTAATTGTATTTTCATATTTACATTTTGATGAATTACTAATAACCTATCTTTTAGTCTAAAAATCATTATTTCATTCGTCGCATTTGAGCTACAATAACAAAAACTCTGCGAACGAAGACCATTTTTCAAAAAATATTTCTATCGAGAAAATTTTATCAAAACGTGTTTTCATCTTCAATTTTTGGAGATTAAATAGTCAAAAATCATATTACTTAGATTTGAAACTCCTAATTTAAGTATTTTGCGAGATAAAAAAGGTTCAGAACGACCTTATTTGCAGTGGTATCGCCTTAAACGGAAAGCTTAAGTTTACGCTATCCGATGATGACAGTGATTGAATTTCATCGTTATCAAACGCCTCTGTCAATACAATATAATGTCAAAATCAAAATCAAAACGTTTATTCAGAAAATAGGCCTTTGCAGGCAGCAGGCTTTTTCACGTCAAATCACATTTTAAAGGATCTAATTTAGTCATATTTATATTATTACTTAATGTGCAAAAGCTACAGACTACTAGCGTTTCGGAACCGACCACTGCAGAGAAGAAACGCCAAAAGAAACTCTTTTCAACAGTATTGGTCGCCTACTCGCCTGAAGGGCTTTTTTATTTTATCATCTATCTTTATCATTTATCATCTAATTTCTTCATTTATCATTTTTTTTTTTTCATTTTATGATTACAATTTTTATTATATAGGTACATTAATATTTTTTGGAACATTTTATGTTAGCGATCGAGTGTGCAATGATAATATTTTACATTATACACAGTAGTCTCAAAGAGGCCGAGCAGACCTGTCCCCCCTAGCAGCACCCGTTCACGAGTTGACGCATGGATCAGCCATCGTTGAACTCAACCATATTAGAGGGAATTCAACGACCCGACACACGACGCCGCCACTAGTTTAAGCAACATCAATGTAATACAATATGTGGGGCAGAGGGCTTTCACAGTGCTTCTCGCTCTATCCTGAGCAACAAGTTTCAACTCACGCCATATTACCCCGGTTTATTTCAATTTCGCCGCTAGTGAGCATTCGCCGGGTTTGTCTAGACCAACCACGCTTGTCTTACCTTGTGTATTCCACTCTAGTGCCTGTCTAGGAATGTGGGTGGCTCCGGGGTGAGTAGCCAATCCACATTAATTTGCGTTGCACGATTTGGTGGTCAATTAGGTTTCTCTACAGAGCTGCCATTTTTGATTATATGAGATCTTCTCAAACCTGAAGATTCCTAATATCCGTCGTAATATCGGAAACTATTAGGGCAATTTTGATTAGATTTTTACTACTATGAAGAAAATCACTTGTGCAAATCATATGAAAAACAATAACGGTCTTATTATAAAATGTGGACGTACTTTTACCTGGTTTAAACAATTACCCATCCAAAACAAATTGACAGTGACAGTTGACCAAACGACAAAGTGATAAGTGTCGCCTTTTATTAGTCAGATAATGGTAGTGCCCACCATTCCGGTAATATGGCGTGAAGAGAGCAATCATGTGGTTTTTAGCGGGTGTGAGTCCCGCATAACTGTTGTGTATCCCCGTAGCAGATCAGTATGCATAACGCATTTTCCACATGTAAAAAAAAAGGTACTAAAGTTAGGCCTTATTTTATATAAGGTTTATATAGTCACGAAAATCTTGTATAGCAACGTGAAAGAGCAGGCAGGGGTGACATACTCCACCGACACGTATCAAATAATAACAGTGGGGGAAATGGGGCAGAAACAGCACGTCTCGGAAATTAAATGTCAATAGGGCGACAGGTGAAGTTCGGCACATTATCGTGTGCGGTCTCCGCACCACCGATTGTTAAACAAATACAGAAGCGACAATTAGGTTTGTTGTACGTCGTTTTTAACCGAATTAAAAAACGGAGGAAGTTTTTAAAAAGTCGGTACTCTTTTTTTATTCTTATTTTGTATGTGTGTTACGTACGTCCTTACACTGTCATTTATAAACCGATTTAAAAAAAATTGGTTGTCTGTAAAGTCGGTTAGCCGTGTGGTATCCGACAGAGTAGAATAGGACCACTCAAAGTCTTCCCGTGGATGTCGTAGAAGGCGACTTAGGAAATACAAGTTAAACAAAGCTTATAAACATCTAAGACACCTCTCCAACCCGTCTGGCCAGCGTGGAGAGTGTAGGCCAAGTCCTCTGGCTGCTCTGGCCAAGTATGGCCCTAGTAGTACAGGGAGGGTCGTGCTCCTGTAGTGGAGACTAAAAAGGACCTGATGATGATGATGATGAAAGTCGGTTCACGAACGATAATT
Organism: Elegia similella; assembly: GCA_947532085.1. Taxonomy (NCBI): domain Eukaryota; kingdom Metazoa; phylum Arthropoda; class Insecta; order Lepidoptera; family Pyralidae; genus Elegia; species Elegia similella. Next base: position 2,232,771 of record OX383936.1, read on the forward strand.
TAACGTGATAACGGTGGAAGAGAGATACTTGACTGTGATACTTTTTCACGTTATCACAGCAAAATCTTTATCACTTGAAAATCTTTTTATTGGTCCTCTAAAATTTCAGTAGTTTGGTGGAAGTTGGGAAACAACTACAATATACCAGAAATGTGTTAAGAAACTGTTTTCCTTGAATGCAGTTAGATGGCGATATTTCCCAAATTAGAATTTTTCCCAAATAGAATTTGAAAGTATTTTAGAACTGATTTTATTATAATGTTAACAAGATCGCCTATTAAGTTTTACCGCCTGTTACGTCGGCGATTTCGGCGAGTACTTATCAGTGGCGGCCTGCTATGTACGACTTAAGGTCTAAAGGACTAAGATTTTTTTTATTTCTCAATTCAAAATATAACATTTAAAATAGTGCCTAAGCAGCTAATGGGGGTGAGCACAGACATAGCTTCTGCAGCTGAAAGGTTCAGATTTAGGTCCTAGTTTAAACTTTGTATAGAGTGTCGCATCTGTTATGTATTTAATCTCTGCCGGGGGCTGTAACTGTAACTCGTAACACAATGGTTGTGTTACATCTTCATATAAATAATTAAGATACGTGTAGTGTATTTTTCCTTTTTTAGGGTAACGTACCCAAAGGGTGAAAACGGGACCCTATTAATATCGCTTCGCTGTCAATCTATATGTTCGTCTGTCACCAGGCTGTATCTCATGAACCGTGATAGTTAGACAGTTGAAATGTTCACAGATGAGGTATTTCTGTTGCCGTTAGAACAACAAATACCGTAAATAGAATAAAATAAATATTAAAGGGGGCTCCCATACAACAAACGTGACAGACAGACAGACATTAATAGGGTCCCGTTATAACTCTTTGGGTACGGACGGAACCCTAAAAATTAATAAAATAAATATTTAAGGGGGCTCCCATACAGCAAACGTGATTTTTTTGCTTGTTTTTGCCCGATATTGATAACGGCAACAGGTAGACGCTTGAAATATTCACAGATAATTTAGTTATACTCGTTTCAAAAATTAATATTAATATAAAAGAGGGGCTTCCATACGACAGACATGATTTTTATGTCGTTTTTATAGATAACGGTTCGGAACCCTTAGTGCGCGAGTCCAACTCGAACTTGGCCGGTTTTTCTTTGTCATTTTCCTCATATATCTGTGTGTGATTTGGTTCTTCTTGAACTTCATCATCATCATCAGGTCCTTTTTAGTCTCCACTACAGGAGCACGACCCTCTCTGTACTACTAGGGCCATACTTGGCCAGAGCAGCCAGAGGACTTGACCTACACTCTCCACGCTGGCCAGACGGGTTGGAGAGGTGTCTTAGATGTTTATAAGCTTTGTTTAGCTTGTATTCCCTAAGTCGCCTTCTACGACATCCACGGGAAGACTTGGAGTGGTCCTATTCTACTCTGCCGGATACCACACGGCACTTCTTGAACTTATTTCATAGCTTTTAGTGTTTTCCGACATTCATACAAAAACTTTAGTTTTTGCATGAATGAGTTAGTTTCTTAAAGTTTATATTTGGAGCATTGCACTATACGGATGTGAAACATGGACGCTAACAAAAACCGAAAGTAAAAGACTTGAAGCGTTCGAGATGTGGTGTTGGCGTAGAATGGAAAGAATAAGCTGGGTAGAAAGAGTGACTAATGAGGAGGTCTTGAAAAGGGTAGGAGAAAAGAGGCACATATTGAAAATTATTGAGAATAGAAGAGGGAAGATGGTAGGACACCTAATAAGACATGAAAATTTGATCAAGAACATCATAGAAGGAAAAATAGAAGGAAAAAGGGGACAGGGAAGGCCGAGACACACCTTTATAAAGCAAATAGAAGAAAAATAAAGGTTACTTCTTAGAGAGAAGTAAAGGAACTGGCGGAAGAAAGAGAGGAATGGAAAAAGATCCACCGACAAGAGCATAGCTCTTAAATTTGATGATGAGTTAGAAACATCTAGAAGAACACCCATTAATCTTTTAATTTCAAAAACGTATGATAGATCGTGAAATGTGGAAAATTAAAGGGGAGGCGTTTGCCCAACAGTGGAGAACGACAAGCTAATAAAAAAACAACGGGTTACACTTCAGGGGTGCCGAGTGCCGGCAGAAGTGAAAACTTGACCATTAACGTTGTGCATTTTTTGAATATTTTAGAATATTTTAATTTTTTTTTCGTCTTACGTATTTTTGATCAGGTCACGTGTCCTGACGCGACCAATTCCAAAAAGTGCACAAAGCCGATAAAGAAGATTTCACTATTAAAAAAAGTCTGTTAACGGATCATAATTTTACGTAAAATGGGTGGAAGAGAGATAGATGCGTCACTAGCCGAACGCTTAGGCCGATCGTGCCTCTATCACTTGCTCCGCGCTCTCGCTTGCACACGGAATGTGACACTTTTTCATGCGTGCAGCCGGCGTTTATTGATTTATAAGGCACTAGCTTTCGCCCGCGGCTCCGCCCGCGTCAATGTCGATCCCTCGGAAATGGTACTTTTTCCCAGGATAAAAGGTAGCCTATGTCCTTCTCCGCACTCCAGAGAACTTGTATGCAAAATTTCATGATGATCGGTTTAGTAGTTACGGCGTGAAAGCGTAACAAACAAACAAACAAACTCACTTTCGCATTAATAATATTAGTAAGGATCACCACGTCAAAATGATTAGAAGATAATTAAATTTACATATAAATGCCCTGCCCAATCTATTTCTATTGACCCATTGTCTTTCAAATTGTGTAAAGATTTTTAGCAATAAAAACGACAATCAATACGAAAAAAATATAAAAGAATAAAAATATGCTACCGTTCGTCGAATACAATATAAAAGCGATTGCCAGATTACCTCCCACTCCGAAAATTAATGAAACACCTCAAATATATTTAAGAAAAGTCCCCACTCGACAAGACCGCTAATACATACAAAGAGAAGGGAGCCATTTCTCCCTCGCCCAAGAATTTTAATAAAAATGTCCGAGGGCGAGGGCTTAGGCCGCACGCATGCCGCGACATAACATACAGGGTCAGAAGGATATACTAATATAAGTACCTATATATACGAAGATATAGGTACTTATATTAGTAGGGACCTACATTAACAAACATTAAGTTATTATAAGTTGATCCTTTATCCTTTTGTCTTTCTTCCGATTGTATTACGGTGATTCGGAGCCTAATATTGTGAAAAATATGGGCAGATATCGGCTTCATTCGCACCTTAGCACTTCGCATATCAGTTCATTCGCGCCTCAGATCTTCGCACATCAGTTCATTCGCGCCTCAGATCTTCGCACCTTAGTTCATTCATGACTCAGCTCTTCGGACATTGGTTCATTCGTGCCTCAGCTCTTTGCACATCAGTTCATTCGCACATTACTTCTTTCGCTACTTAGCCCTTCATACTTCAGTTCATTCGCACCTCAGCTTTTCGCGCATCAGTTCATTCACGCCTCGCCTTTTCGCACCTGCGTTCTTTCGCGACTCAGCCTTTCGCACCTGTGTTCTCTTGTCTATCTTTCGCAATTAAATCACAAAGTCCGGCTCAGAGTTTGGTACTTGATTGGGTAAATATAAAAAAATATGTCTGCACGTTATTTGTTCACAATGTTCCTTGTTGTTAAACCATATCTAGCATATTTCATAACTTTCAGCGTTCAGAGATATTTAAATGTTTTATCTACTAAAGTGAAAGAATTTCAATCAACTTTGTAGTTGATTGAAAATTTTTCACGATATTTTCTGCGAATTATTTAATTTTTCTCTTCAGACGTAATGGTGAATTGATTTGTGCGTTTTACGGCATTTTAAAATTCTTTTGATAAATTATATTTAATTTCGTCTTCATCCTACTCGGGGTAGACAGAACCTATGGCCAAAAGAGCTTTAATTGAAATTATTGAAAACATAAAACAGAGGAAAGAGAAAAGCTCTCGCTCATGTTAAGACGAGGCCTCAAATGTTTGGTACCATCGCTCGGCAAAGGCGTACGCAGACTGATCAAGTGCGCGCAAGGGATAGCGCTTGGCGGTTTAGCCCGTGAATGATGAGATAGGAGATAGTCTCGAGTCGCTCAAAGAAAAAAACGTAAGCGCCAAATTAGTTATTTCTATTTTATATAAAATCAGACCGGTTAATTGTATTTTCATATTTACATTTTGATGAATTACTAATAACCTATCTTTTAGTCTAAAAATCATTAATTCATTCGTCGCATTTGAGCTACAATAAAAAAAACTCTGCGAACGAAGACCATTTTTCAAAAAATATTTCTATCGAGAAAATTTTATCAAAACGTGTTTTCATCTTACACTTTTGGAGATGAAATAGTCAAAAATCATATTACTTAGATTTGAAACTCCTAATTTAAGTATTTTGCGAGATAAATAAGGTTCAGAACGACCTTATTTACAGTGGTATCGCCTTAAATTCAAAATTAAGAGGGGATTTTTTTAAGTTTTAAAGATTTAAACACACATAGAGACAGACAGCGACTTTGTTCTATATTATGTAGTGATTCATTATTTAATTGAGAAAAGCAATAATATGAGTTCAATATTTTGTGAAAATCTATTCTTTTTTACCCAAGTAACTAGCCTATGAACGACATAGAATAAGTGTTTTTAGACGGAATATGAGAGAGGGGGGGTAAAAGAGAAAGTGATCAGTTATAGGAAGAAATCGAGGGAGTCGAAATGCAGAGCCTGATGATGAAATTAGACTCATCATCATCATCATTTCGAGTAGGTGTCACGGTCAATCGACCATGCACACCCTAGTGTCAGAGTTCTTCGGAACCGCCTCTCGGCCTCTGACGTGGTTCCTTTAACGACCACCAGATGGCAGCCGGGACCACCGGCTTAAAGTGCCTTCTGAAGCACGGAATCATCTTTATTATCAGACAATCAGGTGGATTAATCCTTATCCTTACTAATATTATAAATGCGAAAGTGAGTTTGTTTATTTGTTTGTTTGTTTCTTTGTTTGTTTGTTTGTTTGTTTCTTTGTTTGTTACGCTTTCACGCCGTAACTACTGAACCGATCATCATAAAATTTTGCATACAAGTTCTTTGGAGTACGGAGAAGGACATAGGCTACCTTTTATCCCGGGAAAACGTACTATTCCCGAGGGATCGACATTGACGCGGGCGGAGCCGCGGGCAAAAGCTAGTAAGACTATAAAGAAACCACGCCATGTTTCAGTAGAGAGAGAAAAGCCATTGTGTATATCCGAAAAACTTCAGGTGAGCACTCTCAAACTGGAGCAGGTAACATAAACCTTTTACAAAACACCCCTTTGTAAATAAATAACCCCCAAGAGTAATAACAAACCTGTAATAATAACCAGGCCTTTAATTACCCAAGTTTTTGCTTGATTAATATGAACAAGAAAAGTTGTAATATTAGTTTATTTTGTAGGCAATTTGTCAGGCCTAATGCATTTGTTCCACGCCAACCATTAATTTTAAGGCTTAAAAAAAACTCTTCTAACTTTTGGATTATGTATACACTGAAGGTTCCGAGTTCGATCCCTGGTTAGGTCAAGAGGGATCTTTTTCAGTTTCACCTGGGACACAAGTCTCGAACTTACTTTGGGGCCAGCTCAACATTTGTGATTCGTCGTATTTAAAAAATAGAACTGGGTTCAATTCTATATAAATAAAACTAAATAATTCTATAAATTAAAAAAAACTAAATTCATCATAGAATCATGGCTACTCACATTAATTTATTATTTCAGTGCTTTGAGAGAAGCGAACCGTCGTGTCGCCATCTCTAACATTCGCCCCAATGATGGTATTCGTAGCAGACCAAATTTAGTAGGCAAATCCGACTAATAAAACGTGTGTAAAACCGTGATTCTATAATTAACATTTTGTATGTTGTTTAACCACCAATGGCTTGACCTATTATTTAGCAAAAGAGCTTAAGAGGCTTTTGACCATAGATTTAAAAAAAAATACGTATGCCTTTGACACTTTTTGCTGTCTCGCTCGCACAATATTTTTTTTTTAAACAATGTTAATAAAGTGTCTCATTTTTACAAAAGTGTTTCTTTATTATCATAGATATTTTAGACATATTTTTGTATTGTGTAGACATGACTACATTGTAAATTAGTTGATTAAATATTAAAATACATTGAAAGATCAACTAATTTACGATGTAGTCAATGTCTAATCAGTATAAAATATGTCTTAAATATCCAAGATATAGTTATCTAGGATAATAATGAAAACACCTTTGTAAAAACGAGACACATCTACAGTATTTATACTAATTAGTTTAGTTACTTAGTTACTAACTAGTATTCATTTAGTTTGTTTGAACGCGCTAATCTCAGGAACTACTGGTTCAAATTGGAAAATTCTTTTTGTGTTGGATAGTCCATTTATTGAGGAAGGTTTTAGGCTATAAAACATCACGTTGCGACCAATAAAAGCGAAGCATCAATAAAAAATATTTTGAAAACGGGGAAAAATTATTCATCTATACTATTAATCATAATAACAGAAATTGCCGCGGACGAAGTCGCGAGCAATAGCTAGTTTTTTAATAATCTTTAAAAATGTTTGATTGTGCGAGCGAGACAGCCAATCAAGTGTCAAAGGTCTCTTAATAATATCAGGTACACGATTGATCATAATAGTTTATTCGCTATGCAATATTCAAAGTACAGAAGTGGCTAGTCTTTTATTCCCACGTAGACTAAGTAAGTTTCACAATTTTCTTGAGTTCTAGACTTGGTGAAGTATATTTTAGCATGGCGCATGGACGAACTTTATAGCCAGTTGTGCTAAGGGTTGCTACCCTTAGAAAAAAGTTTATTATTGAAAAAAACGTAAAAATAGGTCAGGTCAGTGTCTTCCTGTCAGGTCATTCTCAAATGCTTGGCCGGTGGTTCTAAGTATTGGTGTACGCGCCCGGCCTTCCGAGCTGTTACTTGTTTTTCCCAATTCATCCCAGTGAGTGGTATCCCAACCCAAATCCATCAAGTTCCTATCCTTCCCCAGCTTAAAAATACTTTCTATAAATTATTCTTTTCTATTTTTTCTTTAATATTTCTAATTATTCTTTAATATTTCTTTTATGGGCAGCAGCGTCGGAAGCGCTAGAAGCCAAGGAAACTGCGCTCGCCAACCAGCCTGCCAAGCGTGGTCAATACGAGAGGCCATATCAATATGAGAGGCCTTAATCCAGCAGTGGACTTTTTACGGCTGAGATGATGTTGAGGTAAAAAAATATAATGCAAAGTGTTAGGGTTAGTAGTTACTGGCTTTTTCCTGCGATTTCGTTTGTGTAATTTATAAATAATGTGCTTTACTGATGTGTTAGTAATAACAAAAATCTTCAAAGTTAACATTCTCATATTTATATCAATTTTCAAATAAAAATAAAAGTCCCAAAAAGAGCCTCATTAACGTACTCGTACAAACATAATAATCTCTAACCAAATTACTAAATAGATTTTTTTATTATATTTTAATCGAACTAATTTAAAAACATACAATTTAAATTATTCTTTTTTTAAATCGGTTCATAAATCAGTGAGTTATGATAACACAACAAAAAAAAAAAGAAAGAACTGAATCAAGAACCTCCTCTTTTTTAAGTTGGTTAAAAATAACTTTAATTAATTTTCAAATTCAAAGGTTTTAAACTAAAGATGTTAAAATCATATAGGACACTGGCCCGCCAAAAGGCATACAAAAAATTGAAAATTTTATTGCGTATAATCATTTTAAATCTTCGTGCATATATAAATATAATAATGTCAATAATAATGAAAATGATTGTTTGATAGCTAACAATGTAAATTGTAAATAATATGAATGTCCAAAAAAATTATTAAATATATAACAGTAAAATACAATATTGTATATATTCCATTTGATATAGCGGGATTAACCTTCTAGGCACGTGTGTGTCGGGTTAAGGATGTTTCTCGCTCTTGTCACCCTGTCTGACCCGGATATATAGGATCTCAACATGTCACCCGAACATAAAACCTTCACACACTCAACCATACATATTTCTACCAGAAATTTAGTGACATTGAGCACACGTCTAGCTACTGATGATGTTTCCAGCCAATATTTTTTATAGACTTCAGTCCTGAATGCAGAAGGGTAATATTTTATATTATACTAGCGGTGTGGTTTCCGGCAAAGTAGAATAGGACCACTCCTAGTCTTCCCATGGAGGTCGTAAGTACTTAGGAAATACAAGCTAAACAAAGCTTATTAACATCAATGAGATCTCTCCAACCCGTCTGGCCAGCGAGGAGAGTATAAGCTAAATCCTCTGTCTGCTCTGACCAAGTATGGCTCCGGTAGTACAGAGAGGGTCGTGCTCCTGCAGTGGAGACTAAAAAGACCTGATGATGATGAATAATTTATATGAGGAGCCCGATGGTCTACTGGGTCTGAACATTATTAACGCTTACGTAGGTTAAGTAATCGCAGGTGCAGTCCCTACTAGGATGGGTGACCCCAAATGGCATAAAAGTATCTCGAGCTCCTTCGTACTCAAAGGCACGTTAAGGCGTTGGTCACGGTTGAGATAATTGATGACAGTCGTAAAGCTATGTTAGGTATCTTTAGGCAGCTTGAAAAATCTGACACCCGTGTAGGCCACTTACACAAACGAAATACAAACATATTGTTCACGACAGCCCTAGCCGAACGTAAAATAAAACCGGTTTAAACCGCCGCAAACTGCTTTCAGTAAGCGGCAGCTAGTTCGAACAGGATTTATGAAGTTTCAAGTACTCAGGGGAGTGTTTATTAGCAAACGGTTAGGGGTGTGAAAATTAAAAAAAAAAGAGCTTGATGGTTGTGTGCAGCTTTTCAATAGTTTATCATATGTATCTAAGTCAACTAATTCTCAGTCCTTCTAAATTCATAGTTGTCGTGAAAAGTCAAGAAGTACACTGCTGGACAAAGGCTTCGCCAAAAGCTTTTTCGCTCCATTGTCTGTGGCTCCATGGGAGGAAATTGCTATACTCTACTCACCACGCTTGGCAGGCGGGTTGGCGGGTGCAGTTTCTTTCGTTCTTTCTACTTCTTGTGCTTTCAACGCTGCTGCATTTTTAAGTATGGGAAAAGAGAAATTTGTTTGACCTAGATAGGGAATGAAGGAATTGGAATGATAGGTACTCACTCGGATGTATGAAGGAAAAGCAAGTAGCAGCCGGGCGCGTATACCCAATGCCATACCTGCAACCACCGGACAGGCAGTTAAGGATTACACCCCGGGGATAAGTCATACCATGAAGACAGACAAATATATTAAGAGAACGAAAAAGAACGAAACTTGTCAATGAACATTCGTCTAGATGTCTATATCTATAACAACTACATGCCTGTTATTTATTATATATAAAACTTCAACATATTTTCTTAAAACTGTTAAACCTGAAAACACGATTAATAACAAAAGCCTGGATACTTTTATTTTGCAAACATAGCCCCTTTATTTGATGTTTGTGGTCAGAACGGCGAAACCCTAAGGTCTTTAGCAATGATTTTTAGTTTCCTAGCTGAGCAATAACTAGTTCTAAAATCTGGTAAAGTATTTTACTCATTAACATCGTACTTTTATTTTAAATAACAATTATGTGATTTGGCGGTTACGCCCGTTAATTCTAGGACACTCGCTTGTGCCTACCCACTATCTTCTTCTCATTTTTTACGCGTTACGGTCATTAGATCTATCCTGCTTTAGCGCGGGGTGCGAAATGGCTTTAGCCGGGTCGCATTGGTGCGCTCTTAATATTTGTCTGTCTTCATTGCCTACCGGGTTAGGCCTTAAGAACGCCCAATCCGTCTTACTTTTTATACAAACGCTCGTACGTAATTCCATAATCACGTACGAGCGTTATTACAGACTTTTTTAATCTTTTGAACTTACAGGTATCTTGTGCGCTATTTATAGGTTTCTATTGAAAGTAACAAATTTAGTATAAGCTGCCAAATATCTGGTTTTTGCACAAATTTTATCTGAGATTCGGCGGTTCATTAAGTACTCATCATCATCATCATCATCAGGTCCTTTTTAGTCTCCACTACAGGAGAACGACCCTCTCTGTACTACTAGGGCCATACTTGGCCAGAGCAGCCAGAGGACTTGGCCTACATTCTCCACGCTGGCCAGACGGGTTGGAGAGGTCTCTTAGAGGTTTATAAGCTTTGTTTAGCTTGTATTTCCTAAGTCGCCTTCTACGACATCCACGGGAAGACTTGGAGTGGTTCTATTCTACTCTGCCGGATACCACACGGCAAGTTATTAAGCATTAAGTACTCATAAATGGTGAAGTTAAGAAAATGTTTTTGTACAAACCTTGCAAATGTATTGAAGATTCTAAATGCAAAACATTTATTTCACTAACTTGTTAGGCTTACTGAAAAACACGTAGGAAGTTTTTCGTTCAATGTTATCGCGTTCTCACTTGCTTGTTAGTGAAATGGATGAAACAACAAGCTTTTCAACGTGCCGGGAAGGGCCCTCTTCTTAAGTCATCTTTCACATAATGGTGACTGTGTCTGTGTATAGGTAGAAAAGGGAATAGGTTGCTGGCTATATCGCTTTTTACATGATTCCTAAAATATTCCCCATTCCCTCGACCCGCTTTTGCGACGTACGCGAGAAGAGAAGCAGCTGGTAAATTCCACACTATATTGACGGTATGAAACTTCCATACCTATTGATACAAAATACCAATACCTTTTGTATGTATGTTTACCTCTGAGCTCTGCCCGGCTATCGTAAACACTTGGTACGCACTCTGACGTGCAAATATAGCATTCGATGAAGGAAGATTTATTCGCAGAGAATATTTACACAATTGAAAAAATGTGACTAGAGAGAATAAAAAATATATAGGGACATATCACACAAATTAAGCTAGCCCCACAGTAAGTTGTGAACTTGTGTCGTAGGATACCAACTCAAAGATACTATATTTTGCAAAAGATATTTGTATAGATAAACATCCAATACCCGGTCAATCTCAAAAAGATCGTTTTATATCATGACCTGACCGGGGATTGAACCCAGGCACCCACGTGTCGCAGGCTGGCGTAAAACATCAAAGTAATAAAAAAACGGTCAAAGACGAGTCGGTATCGCGCACGAAGGATTCCGTACCATCCTAAAGTTTGTTTGTTTGTTTAAGTGAGTTTGTTTGTTTGTTATAACTACTGAACTGATCATCAAATGAAATTTTGCATACACGCATTATCTGGGGTACGGAGAAGGACATAGGGTACATTTTATCCCGAGAAAAAGTACTGATCCCGAGGGATAGACATTGACGCACGCGGACCCGCGGGCGAAAGCTAGTTATCTATACTTACAACATAAAAATCATGTTTGTTGTATGTTTCCTCTTAAATACTGCGGCAACAGAAATACATCATCTGTTAAAAAATCTATTGCCTATCTATCACGGTTCATGAGATACAGCCTGTTGAGTTGACAGACGGAGTCTTAGTAATGGATCCTGTTTTACCCTTTGGGTACGGATCCCTAAAAAGCCAACTTCCTAATTTGCTTGAAAGCGTCCAATGCTGGTGGCAGCAGAATTAGTGGCGGCCTACAAATCATTGGCGGCCATGTTGTTTGCGGCTCTTGACCGATTTCAGGCTTTTCTAATTACGACGGGCGCTTGGAGGCAGCTTTCGCACACAGATACTACGACTGGCAGACGAATGATGTTGCAATTTAGGTAACAGTTATCTATCACATAGAAACAAGGAACCATCCGCCGCGCGCTTGGAACTCTGGGCTAAAAAGTTTCCAACAACGACTGCTTCACAGTTGCCACCTGCGGAGAAACTGCCACCGGGTCACTCCTTGCCCTGGACGTGGAAGTCTCTCAACAGATTGCGAGTAGGTGTGGGCAGATGCAGAGAGAACCGCAAAAAGTGGGGCTTTTCTACTAATGATAGATGTAGCTGTGGCGCTGTGCAATCCATGCCACATCTGTTATCATGCCCCGGATGTCCCACCTCTTGTACGAGAGAGGATTTGGCGAAAGCCACGGCTGTAATGGTTGCATCATTCTGGGCAAGATTCTTTTAATCCATTGACACGATAGTAGAAGAATATCTATCACATACACCGTGTGTCATGCTCTTAGCGTTTCCATAAGTACACAAGGTACTAAGCAATTTTTTTTTTATTATTTTTATTAATAAACAATACACACATTGCATTCGAATATTAGGAAGATACATGTCAGAAATACATTTACAATAGGTATTACATTAAATTGAAATAAGAATACATTAAAACTAAAAATTCGCTATCATAAGTACATTAGAAGTCATTAACACTATAACAGCACTTCTCCAGCAATAATGTTCGTAACTTCCTTTTGAAGATAGAAAGTTTACGCTCCGTAAACAAACGAAACGAAAGGACAAACATCGAAGCCTTCGATGTCTGTCCTTTCGTTTGTCACGTGACTTTTATACTATTATATGTATTAATATCATTATTTATGTATCACTTATATGTAGTTTATTTACGTTTATTCATAAATGTAGTTTTGACACTAGTCCAAGCTTTTCTAATGTCCTTTCAATCACTTGGTTGACTGAAAGAGATCCCTGCAAGGGATAAGTCCGCCGTTGTACAATGTTTATTTTTCATTGACAAACTGTTTATTTTTGTATTCCTAGTGTTAAGCATGATGTACAATAAAGAAATTAACAACAACAACAACAACATGACTGTATTCTATTAAACCGTAAAAGGTAGAGAAATCACGGTGTCAGGCCAGAAAATTCCCATTATAAAACGAAGGCATAGCAATCAAAGCTATAAAGAAGCTTTATATGTCAACGGTAGTCGGTAGAGTCTCCACGCTTGTAATTAAGTGGGTCCTCTAATTACGACGGAGGTTTAATGAGCACCCTGTATAGCGACGTATGTATAGCCTCGAGACTGCAAATTGAAACTAGCAAATCGAGTCATCATTAAAAACTCGTGAGGTTTTTAGGGTAGCCTAGGTATATCCTTACTAATATTATAAATGCGAAAGTGAGTTTGTTTGTTTGTTTGTTACGCTTTCACGCCGTAACTACTGAACCGATCATCTTGAAATTTTGCATACAAGTTATAGGCTACCTTTTTTCCCGGGAAAAAGTACTATTCGCGAGAGATCGACATTGACGCGGTCGGAGCCGCGGGCGAAAGCTAGTTCACGATAAAATTAAAAAAAAAATTAATTATTTAAGTGGGTGCCGCGCGAACGAAAAACGTCGCGACTGCGCAAGCCATTAAGTAGGCTGCGCGAAACCATTAGGCGATTATGTATAAAGATGAAAAGTCTAAATATTTTCATATCTATATTTTTATAAAAAAAAGAAAGAAAGGGGCGACCATAGATTTAAAAAGGGGCGACCTTTGAGATGTAAATATAAATATTGTCATGTGAGAATTATTGTTTAAGACGTAAAATTTACAAACTTTTGGAAGAAAAATGTTTTTAGACTTATCATATCGTTTTTAAATGTCAAATGTATGTTTTAAATTCCAACAAGGGGGCGATCTTGTTCAAGGATTGATCTAAATTATACAAATACCTTTGATGTATTTAATTAATTCAAAACACGTCAGTTTCCACAATTTCGTGCAGTACCGTTTTAAGCTGGCGCCACACAAAAGAACAGGCCGACCCGCTCCCCCCCTTAATATTTAAGAATCCAAGGAATCAAATACTGGTAAAAATCGTCTTAATATGTGGTACCTACTGTGGAAGACCGGCCACAACATCCATTTCCGGTTTGCTGAATCTCTAAGTAAACACACATAAATAGATTCTTGACGGAAATATATGTCACTCTGATCTGTTTAATGGCTTCAGGAAGTTGGAGGCGTCGGGTTCCCAAAAGACAGTGTCTTCTTTTTTCTTTCATTTATGGTTTTCACGCGTTACGTGTTTAGCCAGTATCAAGTATAAATGAGATTTCCCGCGCTTTTCTAAATCATGAAACGATGGTGTCGTTCATTTCATTGATTCTACGGAGTCCCTGGCTACAATTCCCACGAATCCACTGGCTTGGTCACAGCCGACGCAACGAGGCGAGGCGGATAACCACCAGCCCGCTAAGTAAATCTCACTACATCCGCACTGTGGCAGTTTATTTCAGTTATTCCACACATTGTTCATAAACATGGACATTTATAACACCAAATTACACCGATTTAACATTATAAAGTCCACTAGAAACAATTTACAAAACAATCCAAAGCACAAGCCGTACAGTCCGCCGAAATTCCCGCCAAGAACTCCAAAAGACAGTGTCATCATTACGGGTGCTTATTTTTTTCCTAATTTGTACAATTTTAAACTGAAATTTAAATACATGTATACCTACATGCCATCACGTTTTTCTCTTTGCGAGGAAGACAGAGTCCAGGTCTTTCAAACCTCAGTCACGTTTATCATGCAGGTGCGTTAAACAGAATGTTAATAGAGTTAAATTTATTCAAGAGAAAGAAAACTAGAAAGTTCAAAAAAGGAATCGTACTTTTCCCCGGGATAAAAGGTAGCCTAATGTCCTTCTCGGTACTCCAGAGAACTTGTATGCAAAATTTCCTAATGATCAGTTCAGTAGTTACGGCGTGAAAGCGTAACAAACAAACAAGCAAACAAACTAACTTTCAGTTGCCTTAATACGTATAAGAGGAAATGGGATATGGTGGAAAATTTCGGCGCCGAGATTGAATTGTGCGGTAGCTCAGGCAGAGCATAGGTCGTTCATAGACCTAGGTCGCCGGTTCAATCCCGAGCGCATGAAATTTTTTCACCATATTTTATTTCTTTATAAGAATACTTCTTTTCTCTTTGTCGTATATCTCAGAGTAAACAAACATGAAACGATTTCTGACGAAATGCATGCTTATCAATGTTTAATGGCTTTGGGAAGTTGTAATCGTTGTATTTCCCAAGACAGTGTCGCTCCATATTGTATCATTACATTTACCAAAAAAACTTCTTTTGACTAATGTTGTGTTCTCTTGAGAGGAAACTTAGGCTTGTGGAGTGATTTTGATCAGTTTGGGCCAGGAAAAGTTATATGCAAGTGTCTTTGACATATAAATATTATATACAAACAATGTTAATATTATTATCAAATATGGATATTACTAGGTCAAACATCTGATTTATCGATTGTATTAAAAAAAATATTATCTTTACTAATATTATAAAACTGAAGAGTTTGTGTGTTTGTTTGAACGCGTTAATCTCAGGAACTACTGGTTCAAATTAGAAAATTATTTTTGTGTTGGATAGTCCATTTATTGAGGAAGGCTTATAAAACATTATGCTGCGACCAATAGGAGCGAAGCATCAATAAAAAATGTTTTGAAAATGGGGAAAATTATTCATCTATACTAATTAATCATAATAACAGAAATTGCCGCGGACGAAGTCGCGGGCAACAGCTAGTGTACATATAAAAACGAAAACTAGCGCGTCGATTTCCTGAAAGCCCTTAAATATATGCGCCAAATTTGAAGGGACTTGTATATTAGATGTTCAACAATTTCTCTAGGTATATTTTATTGAACGAAGTAAATTACATTATATTATACGAATATTATAACGATACTAATAAAGAAAGTAATAAAACTTTTTCAATTTTAGTGAAGAAGGATCATTAATCGAGGCCTTTGATGAATGTTCTTCGTGTACTTCGGCACTTAATGCCTAATCTTTTTCAGGGTTCCGTAATAGAATAACACTTGTGTGTAATAGAATAACACAATAAATATATACGGACAAATCACACAGATTGAGCTAGCCCCAAAGTAAGTTCGAGACTTGTGTTATGGGATACTAACTCAACGATACTATATTTTATAACAAATACATATATAGATACACATCCAAGACCCAGGCCAATCTGAAAAAGATCATTTTCCATCTTGACCTGGCCGGGGAACGAACCCAGGCACTCCGTGTCGCAGGCTGGCGTGTTGACCGCTGCACCACGGAGGTAGGCTATATATATATATATAGCCAGGTACTATATGTATATATATACCTGGGCGACCGAGCCTTGCTCGGGTATTACATTTATTGTAGTAAAATGTGAACTGACAATTATTATTTACAATCGATTTCTGTCAATCAAACACCTGATTTACGGTGTTTGATTTCTGTGATCCTAATGAGAAATATATATAGCTATCTCAAACATTAACTAAATTTTTTAAATTATATATGAACCCAGGCACTCCGTGGCCAAATCAAGCTAGCCAAATAAAGAATGTAAATAAATCAATACAGAGGTAAAGGCAGGCCTGTCTGTCTCCCCGTGTCGATAACGAAAACACACCTACGCGCGGCGACCACTCCGAAGGGGTAAAACGGGGCAAATCCAGTAGGAGCGACGCGCGATTGGTCACATGTGTTCACCAACTTCATCGAATTATAAATCGTTTGTTCATAGCTATAAGAATGAAATTAGCTTGCAATGGATTCTGTAGGTATCTAAACGAAAAGGTGCTGCGTTCTGCCGCGAGCTAAATGACACCGTATCGTGTAATTTAGCTTGCGTAACATTTCGTGTAGCTGACACGGTCAATCGACCATGCACACCCTGGTGTCAAAGTTCTACGGGACCGCCTCTCGGCCTCTAACGTCGTTCCTTTAATGACTCACAGATGGCAGCCGCGACCAACGGCTGAACGTGCCTTCCGAAGCACGGAATCATCTTTATTATCAGACAATCAGGTGATTCGAGCCTGCAATGTCCTAACCAAACTGGAAACAACTAAACAAAGTATGCTTCCCGTGGGAATCCAACCCACGACCCCCGGGTCTACGGGCAAACGCCTTAGCTACTGGAGGCAGTTCGACATGACGACAATAATGAAAGAACAGCTCATCCGATGTTATATACAAAGAGCAGAGTATACCAACGAGTAGAGGGGTATTAACCGCGGATTATCTGTACGGTAATCTGATAATACGATCGACGGTTTATCACGCGGTTTACTGGTAATATACCGTACATTATTATAGCGAGTTCCAATGAAACAATTTTAACGGGTCTTATTATGAACCACAGGCTAACGTTATTTAAATATTGGTTGTTTTTAGGGTTCCGTACCCCAAAAGGAAAAACGGAACCCTTATAGGATCAGTTTGCTGTCCGTCTGTCTGTCAAGACCCTTTTTGTCAGGAACGCGTGGAGGTATCAAGCTGAAATTTATGTCAAATACTCAGGTATACTGTCCTTTAGAGCTGTGAAAAAATGAAACTTCTAAACCAACGCAATCAAAAGATACAGTCATTTATGCTGCATATTTTCGACTTTCGCAAGGAAACACACGTTGTATGGCCATTGTTAAAAGAAAGGCGAAATCATGATGAAAATAAGAAAATGTCTCAAAAGCGGGATTGAGGAAAATAACAGGGTAATTAAGGATTTACCATGATAACACGCTTGAGAGACTGCCAGAGAAAACCTAATTATTGGCGACATCAATTATCCTTTAAATATAACGAAATCGTCAAACCATCTTGGATTCCAAAATGACGTCATTTTCGAGGTCTACGCCCCAAAAATACATATTTATTTACACACATAGCCGTGAGGTATCCGGCCGAATCAGAATAGGACCACTCCAAGTCTTCCCGTGGATGTCGTAGACGGCGACTTAGGAAATACAAGCTTAACAAAGCTTATAAACATCTAAGAGACCTCTCCAACCCTTCTGGCCAGCGTGGAGACTGTAGGCCGTCCTCTGGCGGCTCTGGCCAAGTATGGCCCTAGTTGTTCAGAGAGGGTCATGCTCCTGTAGTGGAGACTAAAAAGGATCTGATATTGATGATGATGATACAATAATACACATGATCTCTAAAAAAAACAATGGAATTATTCTCCTAAATACGTCCTTAACAGCTTCCGTGGTCCAGTGGTTAAGGCGTTTGCCTGTTGACGTGGTTCCTTTAACGACTACCAGATGGCAGCTGGGACCAACGGCTTAACGTGCCTTCCGAAGCACGGAATTATCTTAATTATCAGACAATCAGGTGATTCATGCCTGCATTGCCCTAACCAAACTGAAAACAACTAAACAAAGTATGCTTTCCGTAGGAATCGAATCCACGACCCCCGGGACTACAGACAAACGCCTTAACCACTGGGCCACGGAGGTAGTTAGGTATGCCTAAACGCATCTGACATAGCAATGATGACAGCTGGAACCAAGGACTTAACCTGCCTTCCGAAGCACGGAGGAGTTTGAGATATTCACTTGCGGTCACCCATCCAATAAGGGACCGTGCCCGAAGTTACTTACCATGCGTAAGTGCAAATAATGCTATCTGGGTCCTCACAAAAAAGTCTATTTAAAATAAAAGTATTATTCTTAACTTAACAACCCCGGACAAATTGGTTTTCTGTGGCTGTGTTGGCCACAAAGACGGCTTTTAAAGGCGTCGGTCAGCCCCGTCTGAAGGTTCCCCAAGGATTATTACTCTCGACACGCTGTACGTTATTGGATAGACGCCCTTTGTGCTAAAAATAGGCTAAAAACAATGTGGCTTTTTCTTAAACATCAATGAATGCTGAGAAAATTGATGAAAGACGAGAAAAAACGACATCAAGGTAATTTTTCCGATGTCTTCACTGTCGTAACCGTCTGATTGCTAAGTAACTTAAATATTTTCGCAAGTTTCTTATAAATACTTGTAAAGCATGAACAGCTATTTAGTCGTCAAAACTAAGATGTACAAAACTCATGTGTCGATGGGGACAACGGGATTACAGGCCGCTTCCAACCTGTCACTCTGGAAATCCTTTGGGCCTCCCCAAAGGATTTACAGATCCAGCAGTGGACTTCTTGCGGCTGATATGATGATGATGACATGTCCTAGTTTGACCTCTCAACCACCGAGCTAATGTTATACTGCCCGATCGGGCCGATCGGGCAGCATAACATTAGAAAATCCATTGTCGCTGCGGTTCTCAAGCTTGGCTGATGGGTAAATTATACTAAAACTTACGCGAGATACGTTCATTATAAAACACTGTTTTACTCTGATTTGTTTATAAAGTCGGAATCGCCAACTAGTCTGTTACGAAGACCATCATCAGGGTGAGTGTTAGGCGTGGCGACACGGGGCGGTTTCGCTTCCCTCAAAGCACTGCCTAGTTTAGTTCAGACGTGTGAGCTAACCTTATATTTTTCAACTAGCTGTTGCCCGCGACTTCGTCCGCGGCTATTTCTATTACTATGATTAATTCGTTTTTTATTAGTATAGATGAATAATTTTACCCCGTTTTCAAAACATTTTTATTGATGCTTCGCTCCTATTAGTCGCAGCGTGATGTTTTATAGCATTCCTCAATAATCCTTTTTGTGTTTTCCAATTTGAACCAATAGTTCCTGAGATTAGCGCGTTCAAACAAACAAACTCTTCAGTTTTATAATATTAGTATAGATAAAGTAAATGCGAAATTGAGTTTTTTTGTTACCACTGAACCGATCATCATGAAATTTTGCATACAAGTTGTCTGGAGTACGGAGAAGGACATTTGCTGCCTTTCATCCCAAAAAAGTACTGTTCCCGAGGGTTCGACGTTAACGCGAGCGAAGCTGCGGGCGAAAGCTAGTTTCAAATAAATAGCTTTTCTGTCGCTACATTCGTCACAAAGGCACCGGTCAGTCTGCATTCTCGGGTCTCCGAGGATTATTACACTCGACACGCTGTTACGTTATTGGATAGACGCCCTTTGTGCTAACTGAAAAAAGACGTCGACAAAAGGGAGAAACTCTTTGTAAAACTATTCTCTGATGCATTTACTATTTTTAGAAGAAGTGGATAAGCCGTGTGGTTTCCGGCAGAGTAGAATAGGACCACTCCAAATCTTCCCGTGGATGTCGTAAGAGGCGACTTAGGAAATACAAGCTAAACAAAGCTCAAACATCAATGCGAACTCTCCAACCCGTCTGGCCAGCGAGGAGAGTGTAGCCTAAATCGTCTAGGTAGAGGTGCTCTGGCCAAGTATGGCTCCGGTAGTACAGAAAGGGTCATGCTCTTGCAGTGGAGACTAAAAAGACCTGATGATGATGATGATGAAAAGAAGTGGAAAAGAGATAAAACCTGTTTCAAACTGTTTCAATTTACCAGTCAGCCGAGAGACATGAAACTAATTATCCTTATCCGTACTTACTAATATTATGAACTAGCTTTCGCCCACGGCTCCGCCCGCGTCAATGTCGATCCCTCGGGAATAGTACTTTTTCCCGTGATAAAAGGATAAAAGCCTATGTCCTTCTCCGTACTCCAGAGAACTTGTATGCAAAATTTCATGATGATCGGTTCAGTAGTTACGGCGTGAAAGCGTAACAAACAAACTAAAAAGGGTGAGTCCAACTGAGAAAATTTCTCTTATAGCATTATTCTTTTTAGGGTTCCATACCCAAAGGGTAAAAACAGGACCCTATTAATATCGCTCCGCGATCCGTCTGTCTGTCTGTCTGTCCGTCTGCCACCAGCCTGTATCTCATGAACCGTGACAGTTAGATAGTCGAAACTTTCACATATGATGTATTGTGTTGCCTCTATAACAACAAATACTAAAAAATAGAATAAAATAAATATTTAAGGGGCCTCCCATATAACCAACGTGATATTTTTGCTCGATATTGATAACGGCAACAGGTAGACGCTTGAAATATTTAGTTACATATTCATTTTAAAAATAAATAAATAAAGTAAATATTAATATCCCATACAACAGACATGATTTTTTTTTGCAGTTTTTATAGATAACGGTATGATACCTTCGTGCGCGAGTCCGACTCGCAATTGGCCGGTTTTTTAAAACTTCGAGCATTAAAAAAATAATTATAACTTTTTATTAATAAAAAGGTTCATGCTAAGAATTGTTTATACAACGTGATTTTGAACCCCAATTTTTTACCTTTTTTTCTTGCAATTCTGTATTCCATTAGGGATTCTGATTCCCAGATTTCAATATAGCTACGACGTTCAAAATCACGCTGTATACACAATGATGTCTTATAGCGTCTGATGTTGCAAACATCCAAATAATCGTTCCACGCGGGTGTAATTACGGCGTCTCCACGACGTCTCATTTAACTTTAACGGCCACATCGGATCTACATAAATTATCTCGGAAAATAAATGCTTCCCTTGAAATCAGCGGTTATTATATATATATTTGGGATTTTTCAACATGTATCACATTACTTCATCATCCTTACTATAATATTATAAATGCGAAAGTGAGTTTGTTTGTTTGTTTATTTGTTTGTTTGTTACGTGAAAGCGTAACAAACAAACAAACTCACTTTCGCATTTATAATATTAGTTAGGATTTAAAACTAAGTTTTAAATATTAAATGTCTACCCCGGAAGGGGAAAAGACGTGATACTATGTATGTATGTAAAGTTTTAAATATTTAAACTAAGTTTTTAATGTTACATCCGGAAACATCACTTACCATCAGGTGAGATGGGAGACAAATGCCTAATCCAACATTTAGTAAAAAAAAAAAACATAAAATGTATTAATACTCTTAAAAACTTACGCGGGATAAATGATAATGATGAACTAAAATGATTATATAACGAGTATAGAATAACTGTTTTAGTCACGTTTATTTAGTCAAAATCGCCGACTAGTTTTGGACTGTTACAATGACCATCATCAGGGCGAGTGGAAAGGATGTACATACATTATCCTGGAAAATTATTGCTTCTTTTGAAATTACGGCCATTATTAATTTGCGATTTTTTATACTTTATCAAGTAAACTAGCTTTCGCCCGCAGCTTCGCTCGCGTCAACGTCGTTCCCTCGGGAACAGTACTTTTTTCCAACATGTCTTTCTTCGTACGCCAGAGAACATGCATGCGAAATTTCATGATGATTGGTTTAGTAGTTACGGCGTGAAAGCGTAACAAACAAACTCACTTTCGCATTTATAATATTACTAGCTTTCGCCCGCGCCAATGTCGATCCCTCGGGAATAGTACTTTTTCCCGGGATAAAAGGTAGCCTATGTAGCCTCCGCACTCCAGAGAACTTTTATGCAAAATTTCATGATGATCGGTGCAGTAGTTACGGCGTGAAAGGGTAACAAACAAACAAACAAACAAACTCACTTTCGCATTTATAATATTAGTAAATTAGATGTGTCTACACCCAGCGGGATCACCTTCCTGGCGGACTGATGAGTAATGCAGATAATTAGATCTGGATATGTTCTACTAAATTATGCTGAAAACAGAATTTGTTCCGTATTAAAAACGGAAATATAAACTTTTGTAACTTACCTCCAGCCAGCGGGATTTTTACCAAAAATAAGTCCGATGAATTTTAAATTGGTATTAACTTTTAGATCTGTAATTCTTATGTTCACCAAAAAAAAAACCATTCTTATAATGTCCTTACTTTAGCCACAATCAAGCTGCAATAAAACCTCCAGCCAGCGGACTTTTCCTCATAAGGGCATTATTTTTGTAACTTTTACACAAAATTAATAAAATGTTAACTATTTACGACCAGAATTTTACTTAAATTACCTATTCGTACATCTTGTCTAAAAATTAAAAGCACCTATACAATGTCAAAGAATATATATTATGTGGGTAGAATATAAAATAATCTCACTAATCTGCTTTATTATACTAATATTATAAATGTGAATGTTTGTAAGGATGGATATGAACGGATTTAGATAAAACTTTACAGTAATATATCTCATGCATCAAAGATTCTACGCGTTCGAAGCCGCGGGCAAAACTAGTTGATGATAATGCTGAAATGCTATGGGATAATATGTGTCATCGAACTCATTATATAAGAAAAATATATAACTGAATGCAAAAGTGACGATTCATCTCCAGAGCATCATGTATAGAATAAATAAAATCATCATTTGAGCGATTTCCCGGTTGCACCCTCAGCTATGCCGCTTCAGGGCCCGGCGTCCGCTTCCTAACCTAGGGGATTTGACGAGATTACTAGTTTTTATAGAAAGCGACTGTCGTCTGACCTCCGCAACCTACAAGGGTAAACCAGAACCAACCTCGGGGAAGGTTAGGTAACAAACGCTAGAGAGCACTTGGTACCTTGGCACCTGATACACGGCGCAATCAATATCCCTTGATCGGTTTTTACGATCTGCTCGGGAAGAGAAGCAGCTGGCATTCTATGTTTTTAGGGATCCGTACCTCAAAAGGTTAAAAGGAACCCTTATAGGATCACTCGGTTGTCCGTCTATCTGTCGGTCTGTCAAAACCTTTTTCTCAAGAACGCGTTGAGGTATCGAGCTAAAATTCATATCAAATACTTAGGTCTACTGTCCCTTGGAGCTGTAAAAAAATCAAACTTCTAAGCCAACTCAATCAAAAGATACAGCCGCGGTGTATGCCGCAAATTTTTGTGTTTTTTCGACATTCGCAAGGGAATCAAAACCTACAGGGTTCTTCCCGTGAACTCAGAATCTTGAAAATCTACGAAGCAACGCCTTATAGCACAGATAAAGGAAAAATTGTAAAAAGTATACATTTTTTGTAACATCATGTAATAATAATATTTTTTAATTTTTATCCCGAAATTTTCGACATTTACAGGGGAACCAAATCCTACAGGGTACTTCCCATGAACTCTCAGAATCTTGAAATTTGGTGCGAAGCAAAGTCGTATAGCACAGATAAAGGAAAATTACGAGAAGTATAAATTTTAAGTTACATCATATAATAAAAATATTTTTAATAATTTTTAACTTATTATAGATCCGAAAAAAAAACAAATTGTATGATTTTTATAAATTAAAATTTAATTAATCTTAATTAAATTTTCGACACACTTGCTCTGTAAGTGTCTAAAATAGTGAAGTTATTTACTATAACCGCACTATTTGCTGTTTATATGCATACAAATTGTTTTTTTTTCGGATCTATAATAAGTTAAAAATTATTAAAAATATTTTTATTACATGATGTAACTTAAAATGTATACTTTTTGTAATTTTTCCTTTATCTGTGCTATACGACATTGCTTCGCACCAAATTTCAAGATTCTGAGTTCACGGGAAGTACCCTGTAGGTTTTGGTTCCCCTGTAAATGTCGAAAATTTCCGGTTAAAAATTAAAATATTATTATTACATGATGTAACAAAAAAAGGTATGCTTTTCGCAATATTTCCTTTATCTGTGCTATAAGATATTGCTTCGTACCAAATTTTAAGATTCTGATTTCACGGGAAGTACCCTGTAGGTTTTGATTGTCTTGCGACTGTCGATAATTGTAAAAAATATTTTTATTATATCATCATCATCATCATCAAGTCCTTTTTAGTCTCCACTACAGGAGCACGACCCTTTTATTATATGATGTAACAAAAATTTATACTTTTTACAATTTTTCCTTTATCTGTATGCTATAAGACGTTGCTTCATACCAAATTTCAAGAATTCTGAGTTCTCGGGAAGTACCCTTTAGGTTTTGGTTCCCCTGTAAATGTCGAAAATATCCGGATAAAAATTAAAAATATTATTATTACATGATGTTACAAAAAATTTATACTTTTTACAATTTTTCCTTTATCTGTGCTATAAGGCGTTGCTTCATACCAAATTTCAAGATTCTGAGTTCACGGGAAGTACCCTGTAGGTTTTGATTCCCTTGCGAATGTCGAAAAAACACGAAAATTTGCGGCATACACGGCTGTATCTTTTGATTGCGTTGGCTTAGAAGTTGGATTTTTTCACAGCTCTAAGGGACAGTAATCCTAAGTATTTGATATAAATTTTAGCTCGATACCTCAACGCGTTCTTGAGAAAAAGGGTTTTGACAGACCGACAGATAGACGGACAACCGAGTGATCCTATAAGGGTTCCTTATAACCTTTTGAGGTACGGATCCCTAAAAACATAAAATGCCAGCTGCTTCTCTTCCCGAGCAGATCGTAAAAACCGATCAAGGGATATTGCGCCGTGTATCAGGTGCCAAGGTACCAAGTGCTCTCTAGCGTTTGTTACCTAACCTTCCCCGAGGTTGGTTCTGGTTTACCCTTGTAGGTTGCGGAGGTCAGACGACAGTCGCTTTCTATAAAAACTAGTAATCTCGTCAAATCCCCTAGGTTAGGAAGCGGACGCCGGGCCCTGAAGCGGCATAGCTGAGGGTGCAACCGGGAAATCGCTCAAATGATGATTTTATTTATTCTATACATGATGCTCTGGAGATGAATCGTCACTTTTGCATTCAGTTATATATTTTTCTTATATAATGAGTTCAATGACACATATTATCCCATAGCATTTCAGCATTATCATCAACTAGTTTTGCCCGCGGCTTCGAACGCGTAGAATCTTTGATGCATGAGATATATTACTGTAAAGTTTTATCTAAATCCGTTCATATCCATCCTTACAAACATTCACATTTATAATATTAGTATAATAAAGCAGATTAGTGAGATTATTTTATATTCTACCCACATAATATATATTCTTTAACATTGTATAGGTGCTTTTAATTTTTAGACAAGATGTACGAATAGGTAATTTAAGTAAAATTCTAGTCGTAAATGGTTAACATTTTATTAATTTTGTGTAAAAGTTACAAAAATAATGCCCTTATGAGGCAAAGTCCGCTGGCTGGAGGTTTTATTGCAGCTTGATTGTGGCTAAAGTAAGGACATTAGAAGAATGGTCTTTTTTGGTGAACATAAGAATTACAGATCTAAAAGTTAATACCAATTTAAAATTCATCGGACTTATTTTTGGTAAAAATCCCGCTGGCTGGAGGTAAGTTACAAAAGTTTATATTTACGTTTTTAATACGGAACAAATTCTGTTTTCAGCATAATTTAGTAGAACATATCCAGATCTAATTATCTGCATTACTCATCAGTCCGCCAGGAAGGTGATCCCGCTGGGTGTAGACACATGTAAATTAGTAATAAAAAGTAAAATAAAATAGTAATAAGGAAGTAACGATAAGGATTAGTAAGGATAAGGATGTCTTTGTTTGTAATGTATCCGTCCAAATAAAAAATTACGGTAACCATTAAAGCATATTTCACTTACTAATCCTTACTAATATTATAAATGCGAAAGTGAGTTTGTTTGTTTGTTTGTTTGTTTGTTACGCTTTCACGCCATAACTACTAAACCGATCATCATTAAATTTTGCATACAAGTTCTCTGGAGTACGGAGAAGGACATAGGCTACCTTTTATCCCGGGAAAAAGTACTATTCCCGAGGGATCGACATTGATGCGGGCGGAGCCGCGGGCGAAAGCTAGTAGTATTATAAATGCGAAAGTGAGTTTGTTTGTATGTAACGCTTTCACGCCGTAACTACTAAATCGATCGTTATGAAATTTTGCATACAAGTTCTCTGACGGAGAAGGACATAGGCTACATTCATCCCGGAAAAAGTACTGTTCCCGAGGGAACGACGTTGCGCGAGCGAATCTGCGGGCGAAAATTAGTTTTTATGAAAACACTTACGTATAAATTTGAAGTTTCTGATGAAAAATAGCGTATATTTCAATAGAAATCATAGCTATGATAGAAATTCATTTTCAGCAGTATTTGCATAGAATTTAGCGCCGAGAAAATCTTCAAAAACTTGAACTGCGATTCAGGATCTGTCAATAACTTAACTGTGATCAAAATTCATTTTCACGAACTTTGAATACGTCTAGGAAAGTGCCAATGCATTTCAACGATTCGACGTCTTTTTAAGGGATTTCCCTTAACGAACGGTAAGCGTTACGGAAATGCTTGATTTGTTCAAATGTAAATTACATGGTAATATTAATGGTGTTATAATATAAGCCTTAGAACCGGGCTCAGTTCGTGGTAGTATATATTATTAGATTCACTTTTATATTCAGTCACATGGCGGACAACCGAGTACTAAGTTTAGTAAGTTATTATTAGATTCACTTTTATATTCAGTCACATGGCGGACAACCGAGTACTAAGTTTAGTAAGTTATTATTAGATTCACTTTTATATTCAGTCACATGGCGGACAACCAAGTACTAAGTTTAGTAAGTTATTATTAGATTCACTTTTATATTCAGTCACATGGCGGACAACCAAGTACTAAGTGTAGTAAGTTATTATTAGATTCACTTTTATATTCAGTCACATGGCGGACAACCAAGTACTAAGTTTAGTAAGTTATTATTAGATTCACTTTTATATTCAGTCACATGGCGGACAACCAAGTACTAAGTTTAGTAAGTTATTATTAGATTCACTTTTATATTCAGTCACATGGCGGACAACCGAGTACTAAGTTTAGTAAGTTATTATTAGATTCACTTTTATATTCAGTCACATGGCGGACAACCTAGTACTAAGTTTAGTAAATTATTATTAGATTCACTTTTATATTCAGTCACATGGCGGACAACCAAGTACTAAGTTTAGTAAGTTAGACATGGAACTTAAAGTTGGAACACCGTAAAAAGTCAAATTTCATTAAAAATGTATGTATCTAAGGAAGAAAACGCTTACTATATAGATAATATATGTATACATGGTGAAATTTTATCGTTTTTGACCCTTAAAGGGGTGATTCAGACCATCAAAATGAACAACTTTTCCTATGGGACCAATGCTGGAAACTCAAAAAAAAAATCGACATTCTCATACAAACTGGCCGTGCGGCGGGACTCTTTTGTATGGAAATGACGAATTTTTTGTTGAGTTCCCAGCATAGAAAATGTTGTTAATATTGATGATCTGAGTCAACCCTTTAAGGGTCCAAAACGATCAAAATTCCACCATGTATAGAGGACGTCAAAAGTGGCGCCAACTTTAGTACTCGTATTTACTGATTTAACATTTGTTTGAATTTGAATTTCGAACGGAGGAATATTACATCCTTTACATCCTTACTAATATTAAAAATGCGAAAGTGAGTTTGTTTGTTTGTTTGTTACGCTTTCACGCCGTAACTACTGAACCGATCATCATGAAATTTTGCATACAAGTTCTCTGGAGTGCGGAGAAGGACATAGGCTACCTTTTATCCCGGGAAAAGTATTATGCCCGAGGGATCGAAATTGACACGGGCGGAGCCGCGGGCGAAAGCTAGTGAATTATAATTTGTGTTATTGTAACGATCGTTAGGGGCCTATACTGATTAATCTTACCTCCATGGTACATAGATAGGGCGGTCGCTGTAGCCGCATACTGAGAAAAAAACAACGGGTAGAAAGAGAGGGGGATATTATTTCCTCCCCTACGCCGCGCCGGTGGTCTCAGGTCACGTGTAACATTTTTTACCCATCCCAAAAAGTGCACAACTTCTCTAAGGAAGGTTTCGCTTTAAAAATTGATATAGTAACAGACATTGTGACTCGAAAAAAAGAAGTTGCGTTTGTGTCTACCAAGTGGACTGGAATGATTGCCAACGAGTATTGGTGGTGATAGCAGCCTTTGTTTCAGCCCTTTGACTGTTTGAATTGACGCAATTTTGTGTAATTTCGCCGCGACGTGGCTGGGTTCCGTGAAGAGAGGGGGCGGGAAATCCAGGAAATTACAGTGTACGAGTTTGCTACATGTTCCTATTTGATGCCGTCATATTATTTTACTTGAAAGACACCAACTCCATATATTTTAATAGAAAAAACATAGGCATGAAAGTCATTTTTAAGAAATAAAGTGCTTACTAGTGTATTTTAAAATCTTTTTATACAAAAGACTGTAAACGACGCTAAAATACGAAGCACGTATTTTAGCGTCGTTTACGTTTAGCGGTGTATAGACAGAAATCGCCTCACGCGACGCCCGACGCTCCGCGCCGAACACGCCAAGCGCCTTCGTATCGTAAACGAGCTCTTTCGTTTCTTGTATGGCTGCCCCCATTTAAGTTTTATTTTGATTTAGCTATCTGCCGTTAAATAAAATATTTCCGTCTTCACCTAATCAAAAGACGCAGCCCTGTAGATGAAGGGACGGATGGTCCGCCATCCGTCCCTTCGTCTACAGGGCGTCCCCCATTACCTAAGCCTCCGGGCTTAGGTAATGGGGGAACCATTACCTCCGCCATCTTTCTCTCATCTGAGCGTATTTATGGATAAATTCTCGGCTGGAATGCTTCGTTCGGAGGTCATTTTTATCTTAATTCGTTAAGATTCCGCCGATGTTCACAAAAAATATGTCATTAAATGCTTTTATCGACACGTCATTTCACCACGGAGCGCGCGGCAGACTAGTTCGCGAAAAAATCTACTTATTAAGCCCCGCCCGCTTTGATCTACTTTGCGTGGTGTCAGTTTTTGAGCGCAATGCTGCTTCCATAGTTTTTCTAATTTAATGGTTAACCCATATGAACTATATGAACGTTTAAATAAGCATTACACGCAATGTTTTTAAATGAAATAAATAAATGTGAATAAAAGCTAAGTAGACTATAATTAGTCCTCGCCGTGTTTGGATTCTTTGAAGACAGTGGGCGGGATATTCCTGGAAATTACAATGTCCGTGTTTGTTATTTTATTTAGGAATAATTATGGTGAGAAAATTAAAGTATTTAGGCCGACGTAGCAAGTTGTTAATGGTTGTTATTTTAGGACTTAGATGGTAAATAACAGAATCATCCAAGAGGAAAAAATCTATACATTTATTAAAACAGTAAAAATATTTTGTCTGTACATTTAGAATTTTTGACTGAAATGGATAGAGGGACACATAAAAAGAATAATAGAAAGCAAAAAAAATTTTTTCGAATTTCTTGTCTGTCTGTCTGTCTGTCTGTCTGTCTGTCTGTATGTATGATCACGATTATCTCCGAAAATACTGAACCGATTTACTTTAAACTTTCACCAATTGGTTTGTTTTAACCCAGCAAAACATTTAAAGTTTGTTTCATCAAAATCGGTTCATTAAAAAAAAAGTTATCGTCATTTGAATGAACTTAAGGCATTAGTTTGCATACCGGTGAATTTTTTATCGTTTCGGACCCTTAAAGGGGTGACTCAGACCAACAAAATGAACAACTTTTCCTATGGGAACAATGGTGGGAACTCAAAATAAAATTCGACATTCCCATACAACCTGGCCGGGAGGCGGGAATTTTTTGTATGGAAATGAGGAAATTTTTTTGAGTTCCCGGCATTGGTCCCATAGAAAAAGTTGTTCATATTGATGACCTGAGTCACCCCTTTAAGGGTCCAAACTGTTCCTGAGGGATGGATACTAACGGCGGCGGCGTAGCCGCGGGCAAACGGCAAACCAACCTAAACTGCTGCGCCTAGAAACTTGAAATTTGGTACAGGGGTTCTTTTAAAGATGTGAGTGAGCGCTAAGAAAGTATTTTTAAGAAATTTAACTTCTTAAGGGGTAAAATTTATATGGAATTTTCTCATTTCTGGACTAAGAAGTATGAAAGTAGGTATATAAGTTCTAGATTAAAATTAAAAAAGATGTGTGTAGGTAGATGAAATTTGCTAAATTCCCCCTTTAAGGGGTAAAATGAGGGTGGATGGGTGGTATAAACTTTGTATGGAAATTTTCTCATTTCTGGACTTAGACGTATAAAAATAAGTATATAAGTTCTAGGTTACAATTAAAAATATCTGTGTAGGTAAAATGGACGATATTTTTCCCTGTAGGGGTAAAATAGCGGGGTAAAGATTGTATAGGAATTTACTCATTTCTAGACTTAGAAGTATGAAAATAGGTAAATAAATTCACGATTACAATTGAAAAAGATCTGTGTAGGTTAACTGGAAAAAAACCCCCAGAAGGGGGATTAAGTTTGTTTGGAAATTTTCTCATTTCTGGACTATGAATTTTGAAAATAAATAGGTATGTAAGTTCTCGATTACAATTAAAAAAGATATATGTGGGTGAAATGGACTGAATTCACTCCTAAAGGGGTAAAATGGGAGGGTAAAGGTTTTATGGAAATTTTCTCATTTCTGGACTGGTATAAATAATATCCATACTTCTATACTAATACTAATATTATAAATGCGAAAGTAATTCTATCTGTCGTTTTTTTACGCTAAATTTGGTATGGAGGTGTGAGGCCCGGGGAAGGACATAGGGTATGTTTGATTCCGGGAAATTCTACTGTTCCCGAGGGATCGACACTAACGCGGGCGGAGCCGCGGGCAACAGCTAGTAATAAATATTTTCTTATTTCTAAATGAATATGAATTTAATACAAACGCGTACTTACTTAGAAAATCATATGAAAAATCAAAGAGGAGTGCCTTCCAAAATAAGTGGGGTCCTCGAATCTAAGTTACAGTACTACCACTTTTTTAAGTTACACAGATGTATCTGCGCAGAAATCATTTTTTTACATGGCGCGAAAATATCCGTCTGCTATTGGTTGATGCGTACGCGCCGTGTCTGGAGTTCGCTGCAGCGCCGCGCAGTACAAGTCTTATGAGCGAGACAGCACGAGTCCTGTTGTTTTTGGATTTCAAATCTTATGTAGTAGTTATAAGTTCGTTATTTCACTGAACGCGCTAATCTCAGGAACCAGTAGTTCCTGAGATTAGCGCGTTCAAAGAAACAAACAAACCTTTTAGCTTTATAATATTAAGTAAAGATAGTTAAAAAAGTATATAAACGTGTTTGCAACAATCTTCACATATCTCGCTTCAGTTTATGACTTCCACATTAAATGCGAATAAAAAGCCTTTTGGAGTCTGAAGTCAGATGTTTCCAGGTGAATAGAGGCATTCAGGAACGCGAGTTTCCCTCGAAGTAGAAAATTGTGCTAGTACTTACTTAGCTTTTGTTCACTGGCTAATGACTACATTTAAAAATAAGTCAATAAAATGGTTTCGCATTATACCGCATGATTTTGAACCTCTACTTCTTCTTCTTATCGTGTCGACTCGGGCGTAGTGTTATGTTACAGTCAGAACTCATAACCGGTCTAAATCACTAATGACTGCAACAATCAGGCAAAAGTGTTTTTGACTGCTGCCTTTAGTTAAAACAGTTTTGACTGATTTTTGGAAGCAAAAGTGGTTATGACCGATGCCCTTAGTCAAAAACATTTTTTATTGCAAAAAACGTTTTTATTGCAAAAAGTGGTTTTGCCTGATTTGAAATTCATGTAACATGTATATTCTTTGACTCGAACGAATCAAATTTGTGTTGACGAGAACTCTGCCACTGACACAGCGTTATCAGTGGCATTGTATAGGTACTTGCGAGTGCAGGTGGTAGGACACTTAGGATAAGAACCTTTGAACTATGAACTGAACTATGTTGAAATCCTGGAATCAGAATCCCTAGTGAAATATTAGAACTGCAAGAATAAAAGATAGAAAACTAAAAAAATATTTGGCTTCCATTGGAATTCGCCCAGCTGATCGGCGACTTTGTATGGGAAGCCCGATTTTTATTTGCATTACCAGCTTTCGTTCTTTATAATAAAAAAAAATATATTAAATATAATATATTTTTTAATGAGTTAATGTGCATAATTATGCGTGATTAAACGCATAATTATGCACATTAAATTATAAATTGAATTCTTGCGATTACAATGCGAAAAATGCGGACGAAGCCGAAGGAACAAAGCTGAATAAACATCAATCTTATATATAAAAAAGTCATCTCGTAAAAAATACTTCTTCTTCGACGCAAACATAATTCGATTTGCTATCAAATATCAAAAGTACGAAAGCATTCCCCAAAAGACATCTTTTACAAGAACCGTATCAAAATGACTTTATTTGATTAGACGAAGACGCTTTTAAACGAGAGAAGGTTAAAAGAGTTAGTAGCAGTGCAAGGACCCTACGAGAAATGGACGAGGTAGAGCTGAGGCTCCACTGAAGCGAAGCGTTTTTAAGTGGCTATTAAACAATCCTGAATATCGGATCCAATGGGAGGGACGCCACAATACGTGGGATACGATTGGAGATATTATCTCGTATAACTCTAACGTATAGCGGCGTCCCTCTTATCGGATCCGATATTCAGGATGGTATTATACCCCCTTTAGACATGTAAAGAGAAAAAAGGTTAAAAGAGACAGACGTAGTGCACAGACCCCACGAGAAATGGACGAGGTAGGGCTGCGGCTTTACTGAAGCGAAGCGTTTTTAAGTGACGTGGCACTAAGACATGAAAAAAGAAAGGTTTTATGAGTAAGCCGCAGTGCAAAGACCCTACTTGAAATAGTAGAGGTAAGGCTGAGGCTTAACTGAAGCGTAGTAGATTTCAGAGTTCATTCATTCATATAAATATAATCTTCCATATAAAAATAGACTTCAATCAAACTACTGAACCGATTTTGATGATATTTAGATGGGACCAACTGTTAAGCAAACCCTTTTAAATAATAAAACAAAAATCGTTTCATAAATGACGGAGTTCTGAGGTAACATACATTAAAAATTATTTCAATAAACATACAACCAATTGTTAAACCTCATTCGTTTTTAATGTTTTCGCGATTGTTACAAATTTGAAATAAAATTACTTTAATACGGTATTATCGTGTATATTACATTATTTTTACACGTAACGTTTCGAAAACTTTACAGTTTTCACGGTCGCAGGTAGGCTAAGTTGACATTTGTCTTTTGTGATATTCTCTTTTTGATTGTAGCACTAACTGTTATCAGCTCCGCCTCAGTACACGGAGAAAAATAATTTTAACAATACTACCAGAACGTATCGTAAATATCATTCTAGTATAAAGAAACAGAATTATGTTATTTTCACCAGATTTACTTTTAACATCTAATAATCATATTGTAGGGTATGCCAGAATATTATAGTAATCGTATTTTTCGTAAACAATACTTAAACCTATTTACAAGTACATTTTATTATTGTAAAAAGAAAATTGTAATAATTATAAAGTCTACCTGTATAGTTTGTTTGTTTTTACTAGCTGTCTATTGAAAACTACAATATTTTTGTAATCTCTAAAATAATGCAAGTAAGGTTAACTAAGCTAGAATATGCTAGATTCTTATAGTACTATCAACCAGGTTATTTTTCACTGTGCCTATCAATGTATTTTGTATTAACCAGCAATATGGTTCTAACTATTAAATGAGGCGTATTATGTTAACCACTGTACTAAAAGTTGGAACTACTATTTTAATTAATAAAGGTTATCATATAATGGTTTTGTGTAACATAAATACCGTGCATCAAAAGAAACGTTGTTTACGTTTGTCAAAAAGATTGTGGCGCACTTTTCGAGCCATTTTTTATTTATCGTGTGTCGTGTGCGCAGGCGGGCCATTTTTGTGCACATATTCTTTCTAATTTGTGGTTTTTGTGCGGTTGGTGTAAAATTGAACTCGTTTCGTAATTATATATAACTTTATGTGGTTCTCATCTACGTCCAGCAAATCAACACAAAAAGGAAGCGTAACTCCACACTATAGTATTGTTGGATCACCTGCAAGTACTTCAACCACAATGTGTGCATTAAGTGACTCACCTACCAGTACCGTAAGTTTTTAAATAGGCACTTTATAACAATAATATAAATTGTAAGCTTTTTTTAATAACACCCTTGTATAATACTTTTTATTTTTTTATTTCTAGGGACTAAAAGAGTTATATTCTGAAAGTGGACTGTTATCAAGTAATAGTCGTAGAAAGATATTCAACATTATTGTAAAGGACATCCAGTTCAACACTGCTGCAGTACGCTCAAGATACTCGTATTACAACCATTTTTAGCAAGGAGAATG
This sequence comes from Elegia similella, assembly GCA_947532085.1. NCBI lineage: Eukaryota > Metazoa > Arthropoda > Insecta > Lepidoptera > Pyralidae > Elegia > Elegia similella. Next base: position 2,267,509 of record OX383936.1, read on the forward strand.
TTTGAATAAATAGTATATAAATAACATAATAATCATTGAATTTATTTCAGGCATCCTACCCATAGGTACACCTTACAGAATAACATTGTAACCATTTAAATAAAAACAGCTTGTTTTTTGTGCACTACATACATCGGAGCCAGCCTTTAAAACCAGCAATGTGCCATGAATCCAGTTCACTCTCTGGAGACCCAAAGGGACGTTGGTCTTGTTTTTAATATATGTGTGTTGACGTGATAGATTTATTCGGCTCGTATGATGGCTTAGTTGCCAATTCACCTCCTATAAAAGCCGCCCGCGGGTGACCTTCCTCCTTCATTAATTTTAAGTCTTACTTAATTTTAGAAGTACCTTATCCTAGCCCAATGCTGGGCGATTGTACTTGTGACTTAAAATTGTTGAAGTTGGAGACTTACTCGCGGGCGGGTTTTTTATAGTGGGCGAATAGGCATCTAAGTCGTCATACGAGCCCGAGTACTACAAATTTGTCACGTCTTCACTACTTAACGTAGGTAAAGTAAAAAATAAAGTATTGCTGTAATAAAAAAAATATAGTAAACTGCACAATATTTTTTCATTTTTTTTGTAAACTTAACCATTGCATATGATGATAGCTAAGTAAATGTAAGTAAACACAAAATAAAATTATATTCAACTGAACAATATACTCATTCTGTTATGTTTAAAATAAAACTAATGTAATTTATACAAATTCATGCAATGTGCACGATACCAAAATGTTATTCATATGTACCAGCATTATGTTTATCTGTGCTAGATATTTTGGTAAGCTATTACCAGATTTTTCTAGTAAAGTCAACAAAACAGTTAGCTGTCATATATATTACAATAAAATCTAGTAACATTAACTATATTCTAGTTAACTAAACGAGAATTTTCACTCAGTGTAAGGCATCAGCCTACTATCCCTTCGGTAAAAAGGACCAAGTCCTTTGGTCCCGCATAAGGACATTTCATTTGATGCGTCTGTTCTCATTTATGTTTTATTGAAAATGTCGCAAATACGCGAGTGCCTCTCGTTGGAACTTTTTTCATTCAATCTTTGAAATTCGAAGTAAAATAAGTAAATTTACTGGAATTTGTGAAGGCGCCACATACAAAATTCGTTTAATCCAAATCTTGGTGAAATATATGGTAGTATAGTGTTTATCGTGAAAGTGAAATGTTATACAAATATTTATATACAAATTATAATGTATATAAACGAGGCTTAGCGCGAACCTTTTTATAAGCTTAGCTTTTTATCTTAGGTTGGCCCTTCAGGCTATGCATGCACGTAATCGCGGGAATATGAGAGTTTGCTGTCCCTCCAAGCCTTGTGCACACAGGCAACACCCAAAGTCGAGGTCCGTCTCTCCCATTCCTAACCGAGCACCAGAAATAAGCGAAAGGGTAAAAGGAAACCCTGTCCTGATATTTTATAACATTTTTTTGTTAGTTATTTAGGTCCCACTGCTAGGCAAAAGCCTCCCCTTTACATTTTCATTTCTTTTTTTTTACTAAATGTTGAATTAGGCATTTATCACCCATCTCACCTGATGGTAAGTGACGATGACGAGACGAGGATGTTACATGCTATCCAAGAGATACCTATTTATTCTACTTTTGACTGTTCCGGGACTGTACTTGTCTGGGAATATAGACGCAGGCAGTTTTTCCACACCTTAGCTCTCGAACCAAAAAGGGACTGTCATAGCGTTTAGTTCGACTCTTTGGTATTCCAAGGATAGAAGGGTGAAATTTTGTGTCTGCGTCTGCGCCTCGTAGTCCCATGGAGAAGTTTGCTCTATCTCTTGCCATCTCTCTCCAAGTTTTATCAAAAGCAGAGAAGTCATCTGTCCATCTTGCTTATGGCTTGCCTCTTGATCGTTTCCCGTCAGTAGTGCCATGAGGTTGTTTTATAAGGCCATCTTTCCGGCACCATTCAAACGTAGAACCATTTTGTAACATATTCGTATGAAAAGTTTAAATAAGTTAGTTCAATGTACTACATTTTATTCCCAACAAGAAACTATGAATCTCAATTTGGCGGGATCAGCGGAAGTCCACAGAATATCCGCGCCGTGCGGAATTATAATGCGGGTGGAACTCGGAATCGAACATAAAGACTAGCGCAGATGCGACAATTTAATCTTAAATATACGCATCACATCAAGTGTAGTTACTAATCGTGGTAGAGCCACGCTACCGACAAAATGAATTGCTAGTAGCATGAATGGGCCGGCTCGTCCGGGGAAGTACCACTATCTCACAGAAAATCTACGTCTGAGTAGAAGCTTTACCGCTTCTATGCTTCGTTCGGTGAGTGAGAGAGCGTCCTTCCCTCCCCCCTCCCCATTTCCTTCCCCCAACTCCTTGAAAGGCCGACAACGCACCTGCCACACCCTGGTGATGCAGTTGTCCATGGGCAGTGGTGACCACTCACCATCAGGTCAAAAAAAGATGATAATATATCTAGTTTTATCGTAATTTCTTCTTTTCATATCGGTGGTAAACCTTTTTTATATTTTCTATTGCCTTTATTCAGCCACTTGAATTGCGTTAATGTTAGCAGTCATCAGGTCACCCACTGTACAGGAACTGGTGCACAAAGAGCAGAACAACAAGTGGGACATTGTTTGGAGAAGTACACATTCGAGTATGTTGTGAATCCCCATCTGGAAAGATTTTCCTTAAATCGGCCTGACCTGAGCCCGAAGTCTGTTTAAGAACTTCCAGGTCTGCCATGGCAACTCATGTCCTGGCGGGAGTTTCTCGGATACTGGCACGAAAGGGGAAAGACCATTCCACTTGCTGCGCCAGAGTGTGTACCTTGCCCGTTGAAAATTGAACGACATTGGATCTACACACTTTTAAAAACTGCGTCTACTCCTGAGTCTCCTAGGAGCATCAGAGTAATTGTGTAAGATGCAGTGCATCATTAAGCATTCTTGAATATTCTGTTAGCCGTGTGGTTTCCGGCAGAGTAGAATAGGACCACTCCAAGTCTTCCTATGGATGTAGTAAGAGGCAACTTAGGAAATACAAGCTAAACAAAGCTCATAAACATCAATGAGACCTCTCCAAACCGTCTGGCCAGCGAGGAGAGTGTAGGCCAAATCCTCTGTCTGCTCTGGCCAAGTATGGTTTCGGTAACCGGTTGTACAGAGAGGGTTATGTTCCTGCAGTGGAGACTATAAAGACCTGATGATGATGATGATGAAATATTCTGTTGGTCGTTATGTGGAAGGTACAAGGAACATCGAAGTGGTGATTTATCGTCTAAAGTGAGAGCGGTTTCGCACGTCCGTTTCGAATCTCTAATCACGGATTTGAGAGATTAACAGACACTACAACAATAATTAAGTTATTCTTCTCACGCTTTATAATTTTGCGGCGAAACTCGGGGCTTACCCGACTGCACCCAAAGTATTTGTTGTTTGCATAAGCCGTCAGATAAATTACCTACAGACCATCCACGAGGGCTAGTCAGCGTTACATATCACGTCTTTTTCCCTTGTGGGGTAGACAGAGCCCAGGTCTTTAAGAGCTAAAAGCCGCGTTTAGCATGTTGGTGGGCGTTAGGTGGAATCAAAATAGTGATGAGTTGCTAGCCGCATCGCCTACTAATAGATTCGTCAGATTTTGACCTATTCCTTCGATCTGCTTTTACGATCTGCGCTGGAAGAGAAACAGCTGAGACATTTTACGTTTTAGGTTTCCATGCTGGTCTTCCAGATTAGCATGGAAGAATGGCAGTTACATTAACATTGCTAATACCATTCCTTCGATCGTTTGATATTCGACAACTTTGACCGCTCGAAAAACTTTCAGCAAAACACCCAGTGTCAACTTTGCCCAACTTAAATCTCTGTGCCGTATAAGAAATGCCTCTTGGCCGTCGTTGAATAAAATATGAAGTGGTCTTAGGCGCACTACTTTGGCAAACCCGCTCTTGTGTGGTTATTCCTAATGATATTATGGTTACTTTGAAGATAAGGTTACTTTAGTCTTTTAAGTATACGAAACTAGCTGTTTTCCCGCGACTTCGTCCGCGTAAAACATAGCCTATGTTCAGCGCAGATAGTGTAGCTTCCCAACTATGAAAGATTTTTTCAAATCCGTCTAGTAGTTTCGGAGCCTATTCGCATCAAACAAACAAACAAATCTTTCCTCTTTATAATATTAGTATAGAAGATAGTATAGATTAGTATTGTTAGGGAAGTGTCTTGAGAAGTTCTCAGTAAAAATCCGCTTCAGGAAAATGAGTATTTAATGGTTTACATTAGTTACAAGTACTGAACCTCGAGGTTAATGAATTTGGCAAAATGGCCGCGTAGGTTGCGGCAGATAAGACGCGTGCGCCTGTCTTCTATAGTAAGTATGTTGCCTGACTGCTCGAAGCCGCAAACGCCGGTCACCGCGGTCCCGGCCTATCCTTCCGGTGGTGATGTGCAATAGAGGCACTAGTGATGTGCCTTAACAAGTATAGATATAGATTAGTATAGATAAGACTTAGCTAAACAAATCAAGTAAACGTAAAGCGACCCTGCGTCAGTTAAAACATTTTAATTAAATAAGTTTTAAAGTTACGTATTACATTTTTTGCACATTTCAAATTTGCGAATTTTGCCGTTTAGCCGCATTCAAGGGACACTTTTTGACCCGTCCAGCAAAACCTAAAAGCAAATGAAAATAGGTATGACAACTCGAAAAAAAATCAGCGGAACACCTAGTCGTGTTAAATTGTTATCATGTTTACCCTTTTTAAGGTAGCGGGAATATTTTTGCCGCCTATTTTTATTAATTTTTTTTGGGAAAATATTCCCGTTGCCTTAAAAAGGGTTAAATGTAATGGGATACATCATTCCAACGGCCAGCATGCAACCATAGGCGCAATGCGACGAAATATTGATTCAACAGGCTTTTCGTGGAAACTTGACGGTTATAGCGCTAACCACACGCCAGTGCATGATTTTTAGGGTTCTGTACCCAAAGAGTAAAAACGGGACCCTATTAATATGGCTCCGCTGTCCATTTGTCTGCCTGTCTATCCGTCCATCTGTCACCGGGCTGTATCTCATGAACCATGAGAGTTATACAGTTGACATTTGCACAGATTATGGATTTCTGTTGCCGCTATAACAACAAATACTTTAAAACAGAATAAAATAAATATTAAATTGGGCTTCCCGGGGGGATGGGGGATGGGAGCCCCCCTTAAATATTAACTTTATTTTAATTGAATTATTTATTTTGAAAGAAAATATACTACTTAATATTCTGTGAATATTTCAAGCGTCTACCTGTTGCCAATATCGAGCAAAAATAAACAAAAAAATCACGTTTTTTGTATGGAAGTCCCATAAATAATTCCTTTTTTCTTTTTTTTAGAAATTGTTTGTTATAGCGGCAACAGAAATACATTATTTGTGAAAATTTCAACTATCTGACTATCACGGTTCATTAGATACAGCCTGGTGACAGACGCGTGGTATCCGGCAGAGTAGAATAGGACCACTCCAAGTCTTCCCGTGGATGTCGTAGAAGGCGACTTAGGAAATACAAGCTAAACAAAGCTTATAAACATCTAAGACACCTCTCCAACCCGTCTGGCCAGCGTGGAGAGTGTAGGCCAAGTCCTCTGGCTGCTCTGGCCAAGTATGGCCCTAGTAGTACAGAGAGGGTCGTGCTCCTGTAGTGGAGACTAAAAAGGACCTGATGATGATGATGATGATGGTGACAGACGGACGGACGGGCAGACAGACCGACAGCGAAGCCATATTAATAAGGTCCCGTTTTTGTTGTCGCCAGGCAGCGATTTATAGAGATACTAGCTGTCGCCCGCGGTTCCGCTCACGTTAATGTCGATCCCGTGGGTACAGTACTTTTTTCCGGGATGAAAGGTAACCTGTGTTAATCCAGGTAATAACCTATCTGTATGCAATATTTCGTCAAGATCCCTTCAGCCGTTTTGGCGTGAAAGAGTAACAAACATCCATACATACTCACACACTTTCGTGTTTATCCTTCGATGAAATATAATGGTAGATACATAGTCTCATACAAAATAAAGCCTTAATAAGTCAAAACATTATGCATACTTATTACAAACAACGACAAAAACGGTACATACTGAAAGTATAACTCTATCTTTGTTTTTTTTTTCGATGCGTAGTTTTTGCGTCTTTTCACTGCACCTTCGTCATCGCGAGACGTGTGAGTGCCAGCGCGGTTTATTGAAACTGTGGACAAAACCGCTCCGAAACTCGATTAGTGCGCTGTTTTGCCGGTACCACTTTTCGAGCACGAATCGTGTATCTACCATTATATTTGATCAAAGTGTTTATCATAATAATAAGGATAGTTAGGATAAGGAAGGATTACATAGTATTAGGTAATAAATTAATGTCATGTCAATAATATAGACATCGACAAATTCCGACGCTAAAGATGCTAACGGGTAAATGCTCCGCTGATGATGATGATGACGGTATCCGTATACATACATACAGTATGTACCCATTACTCCGATTACTCAGCAAATTAAATGTAACCCTCAGTCCAGTCGAACTATTCATCTCATGACGCGAGTGGACCCGTATCACTGTCAATCAACTGGGGATCGACGGCTTAGGGCGTAAGGATCGCTTTGTGTGAGCCCCGGAAGTTATGGAGATGAGGTCAAGGGGCCCCTTGCGACAATCAATATAAATTAAAATGAGTTCTGGCAAAAACTTCTTTTTGAGACAACTTTTATTTATCATTTCGGACACGGTTAATCGACCATGCACACCCCGTCGTCAGAGTTCTTCGGAACCGCCTCTCGGCCTCTGACGTGGTTCCTTTAACGACTACCAGATGGCAGCCGGGACCAACGGCTTAACGTGCCTTCCGAAGCACGGAATCATCTTTATTATCAGACAATCAGGTGATTCAAGCCTGCAATGTCCTAACCAAATTGGAATCAACTAAACAAAGTATGCATCCCCTGGGAATCGAACCCACTTTTATTAATGTGTTATTTTGTAACTGAGATTGCTGAGCATTGAAGAGTTCTACACTATCGGAGATAATCATCATCATAGTCAGCTTATCGTAGCCCATTTTTCGACAAATGCCTCTCCCAGTTCTTTTCATTTCCTATTGCCCTGTGTGTGTTTTCTCCATAACTTGCCAGCCACCTTTGAAATGTCATCCTCCCAGCGCGTTCTAGATTTCCCGGGCTTCTATGTCCCATTCTTCAAAGCAGAAATTTGCTCATCTGTTATCTGTGCACCTCATAAGGTGTCCAGCCCATTGCTACTAAGGCCTGGCAATCCCCTCCACAACGTCTTCTACTCTCCTGCTATCGGAACTCAATCACTCAAACTCAAATTGCTTTAACGAACTAACAAACATAATACATTGCGAGACATGCCTCAGACCAGAAGAAATACTCTTCTGGTCTGAGAAATGCTAGAAAGAACGATGGTAGGTGGAGTAACAGTAAGGCTGTCACCGAGTGATATCCCAGAAATGGGAAACGTAGTGTTGGGCGTCCGGCAGCTAGGTGGGTCGACGACATAAAGCAGATTGCTGGTAAGAACTGGATTGCGAATGCGAAGGCTAATGATAGGGAAGAATGGCGCAGAGAAAAGGAGGCTTATACCCAGCATTGGGGCGTGGAAAGCTGACGATGATGATGATGATGAGTTTTAGAAAAGAAGAAACGTAAAATGTACCAGCTGCTTCTTTTCGCAGATCGTAAAAGCCGATTGAGGTAATGGGCAATGATCTTAGGAATTATGTTAGTAGTAAGTAGGTGATGCGGCTAGCAACCCATCACTATTGTGATTCCGTTTTCCACCTTTACGCCCATCAGCACGCCACGCTAAACGTGGTCTTTCAGTCTTATAATTTTAGGCTCTGTCTACCCCGTAAAGGATAAAGACGTGATAATATGTATGTAAGATTTGATTGTTTATTAATAGGCTCCGAAACTACTGGACCGATTTGAAAAATTCTTTCACCATTAGTATCCTACATTATGAACATAGGCTATAATCTACAGATTAAATACCTATAGGTATTTACACGTGCAAAGCCGCGGGCGGTCTGCTAGTACTCATATATTTATACATAAAATAAAGCTAGCTGGACATGAATTTCTATGGATATTTTTTTTATTTTATAATAAACTTAGCTCCGCCCGCGTCAATGTCGGTCCCTCGGGAATAGAACTTTTTCCCGAAATAAAAGGTAGCCTATGCTCTTTCCGTACTCCAGAGAACTTGTATGCAAAATTTCACGATGATCGGTTAGTAGTTACAACGTGAAAGTATAATATTAGTAAGGATAAAGATAAGGATGAAAATCTTTGATAATAACATTTGGTCCTCATAAAGAATGTTTTTTTTTATTTCCTCCCAAACTTTTAAGCTCGCGTAGCCTACTCAGACGAAAAAACGAAGAAAAAACTTAAGACTTTTATCTCGGCTCGTGAAGTACGCAGGGCCACATCGAGCAGAGTAGGTAAACAATAGTCGATAACAAAGACGAAAGAACTTCTGGTAGGCGACCCTCACACGTAAAGTTGTATAAATACACATCCGATTTTACCATCCGACAATCGGACAGTCTTGCCGTTTTTGGGATGATTTCGCTATCATCATCATCATCAGGTCTTTTTAGTCTCCACTACAGGAGCACGACCCTCTCTGTACTACTTACTAGGGCCATACTTGGCCAGAGCATTCAGAGGACTTGGCCTACACTCTTCATGCTGGCCAGACGGGTTGAAGAGGTTTCACATGTTCATTAGCTTTGTTTAGCTTGTATTTCCTAAGACGCCTTCTACGACATCCACGGGAGGACTTGGAGTGGTCCTATTCTACACTGCCGGATACCACACGGCTATACATTATGTTTTTGGTAGATATGGGCGAATTTGATTGTCTTTGAAGACATTTCTTTCATACTCCTTTCAGAAAAACTGTAGAATGTAAGGACGATAATGCCATAGATGAAAACTGAGTTTATGGCGTTGTGAAAATTAAATTGCTGAAATTACAAAATCGAGCTCTTCAATTTACAAATTTACTTATTTATTCAAATTAGCAAAGGCCTTAAATCTTGGCTTTTACTTACGCAGGTGATAGATAGTTTTTTAATGCTATATATTACATATATATTATACAAGTCAGGTCAAAGGCAAATCAGACGTATTTGATGTTGTCGGAAAAATTATGTGAAAAGAAATGCGCAATCTACTAATATTATAAATATGATAGTTTTATATATTTAGGGTATATTATCTGGCGGAAATAACGAATTTGCACACATAATAAACAGTGAACACGCCATGGAGGTCTTGTGTAAATTTCAAAATATCTGTCTTGCCCAGATAATATAAATCAACGATATTTTTTATTCGGTTTTGTTTTTTGGAGTAAAGTAAATTTTTGTTCAAGAAGAAAGTGAAATCAGCCAGGCGGGGACTATCAGAATTGTATTATTTTAAAAAAAAAACATTAATTACTTAAGTAGATAAATTACACATATTCATCATAGATCATAGAACACAACCAAGAGTTTAGAATAAATGAGTTGGAGAATAAATATAAGGTAGAGTTAATTAAGATTAGCTAGAAATATACTATAAAGTGCAGCGGCAAACTGAATTAAGACATACAGTACGATAAAGTATCGTGACGGCGGATTTTTGTTGCACCGTATGTGCGCACCCTAACAGTGTGTCAACGAAGTTCGGCCCATTGTTTTCTCTCAGTTCATTTCCGACCCGGCGACCACAAAATATTGACAGTGCAGAAAATAATATCATATAGGTACGTTAAATGTATACGGACATCTGATTTTAATATCTGTGATCGTCCATACTAACTTCACTGAAGCTTAACTCAAACATCATCATCATCAGGTCTTTTTAGTCTCCACTGCAGGAGCATGACCCTCTCTGTACTACCCGAGCCATACTTCGCCAGAGCAGACAGAGGATTTGGCCTACACTCTCCTCGCTGGCCAGACGGATTAGAGAGGTCTCATTGATGTTTATGAGCTTTGTTTGGCTTGTATTTCGTAAGTTCCATTAGAAGACTTGGAGTGGTCCTATTCTACTCTGCCGGAAATCACACAGCTAACCCAATCATCGGGAGCTAATCTAAAGAACAAGTTCCGTAAAACCAACGTTTCGCTAACTCAAAACTTTACATCTAAACACTGACCCTATAAAGATCTTTAGTCTTTAGTTGTAGCTAGTGGAAAAGCAGATGAAACCAAAAAAAAAAACTAACTTGATTTTATAAGACGTTATCACGTCATAAACAATCATATAAAACCTTAATAAATGAAGAAACAAAATATGGTGAAAAAATTTCATGCGGGCGGGACTCGAACCAGCGACCTAGGTCTATGTACGACCGACGCTCTGCCATCTGCTACCGCATGATTCGATCTCGGATCCATTTCCCCTATACGTATTAAGTAGTATTAATCTTATGCTATAACTTGGGGTCCATCAAAAGGCGTGTTTACAGGTATCTTAAGAGTCGGCAACGCATCAGCACCTCCTCTGGTGTTGCAGATGTCCATGGGCGACAGTGACCACTTCCCATCAGGTGGCTCGTCTGCTCGTTTGCCCTCAAATATACATAAAAAAGCGTTATCTCCGTTTCCTCGCTAGTTTGTACAGCAAGTTTTCGCAACTGGATTATGGAATCGAAAATCTCGGGTTTTTCTCATAATCTATTTCTCTTTGTACGCTAATGTTGCCAGATGGCCGGCTTCGGGAAACTTGGCAGAACTTGAGATACTGCGGATTTGGATGATAAAACTACTGGTGCGTTTGGGATAGGGATTTGTGATATGGGAATATGTAAGTTAAAGTTGAAACGTTATTATGGAATTCAAATATTCGGTGTTTATAACGTGGCAGATAAGTGTTTATGCGTGAATAAACTCAAATTTATTTAGGCATAAACTTGAGTTTTGTTTCTTTGATGTCATCATTATCATATCACACGGCCCTGGCATTAAGCGGATTGGATAATGACACCGTGTGGTTTTAGTGGGTTCGAGTCCCACATACCTGTCTGTCTTCCCATAGCCGGCTACTCTGTCTATCCGGATAGACGAGACCTGAGTCTTTCCAAACGTTAAAAAAAAGGTGGGGTTATTTCAGCCAGCCATAGATTTATTGAGCGGTGTCGGTTTTAGGCAACCAGCGATGGCTCTGCAGGTCTCTTTTGTCTGAATTCAATTGTCCACATTCTTGTGTCAAGCTTCTGTTCGAGTGTCGTTAGTTGACTGTTTTCCCTCACTCTATTTTTTATGCAGCACAGGGTTGAATGACCAGCAGTCTTAGAGCGTAATGACAAAGCTTAACCCTAACAAAATTTCAATTCACCGCCATAACAAAAGATTTTAGTAGTGATAAATATTTAAGGGGGGTGAAACTCTTAATTACGGGGTTTATTTCACCCCCTCATCAAACTTCTTTAGGGTTGACTGCGAAGTTTCTCAAATCGCGCTGTAAGTTCACAGTTTTTCTTAATGGTTGTCGGGGGTAGATTTCACGTTGTGCTGTGCGTTTCGGCCCTATTATAAACATAGCTCGCAAATTTGCGCGATGTTCAACTGCAGTAAAGATAACTTATTTCAAAGCGTATTGCACATCGTGTTACTCGATTTTATTCTTTAGTGTTTGATATTATATTTGAATTATGACATGCATGACTATGTATTCTTAGATTCTTAGTCCACATATAAATGTATGCGAATTTAAGTAAAATACTATAAATTGTAAGTTGACGTCACTTGGAGAAAATGCGCTATGCAGTTCGTTGCCGCTCCTCCTGCACTTCGATTTTTGTACCGTCTTTTTATACTGACGGTATAAAAAGCGAAGTGTACATTAGTGTTAACAGTATTTTGTTGTAAAATAAATATTAACGTTCACCAAATTATATGCGAAGTATCGATGAATAAAATGATATTTGACGTGACTGGACTCGAGTAGTCTGTGGGTGAAGTATAACAACACTTTTAGATCGCTGTGAAAGCCACGTTTTTGTAGTGTCTATTGATTTGGTAAAGTTTTACGAACTAAACCCATAGTCTCCCGTTAAAGACGACAAAATACTAAAGTATAGACTGCCAACCTAATACAAAACTATTGAACCAACCTAAGGCTTGCTATATGCACGAATAGGATGCCTAGCAAGCACTGCCACTACGTGCGGCAGTGAGGGCGCTGCAGTGTAATCATCATCATCATTTCGAAAAGGTGTCATGGTCAATCGACCATGCACACCCTGGTGTCAGAGTTCTTCGGAATCGCCTCTCGGCCTCTGTCGTGGTTCCTTTAACGATAACCAGATGGCAGCCGGGATCAACGGCCTAACGTGCCTTCCGAAGCACGGAATCATCTTTATTATTGGCAGTGTAATAGTGACAGTGTTTTCCACCTGTCACTAGATGGCATTAGCCTTAACTTGGTGAAACCAAGTAAAACTATATTGTTATAATAAAAGCCGAATCTTCTTTAGGCCACTTTTCGTGAATAATTATTTTAATAAAATAATTATTCACGAAAAGTGGCCTATACTAAACTATCGGGGATTAATTTTGTGATAAACCTATGGCGCCATCTATTTGATGAGTATGAAACAAACCGTAAGCGATAGGAGTTTGGAACACATGCCCACGGCACTACACGATCAAATCTATTAAGAACAAAGGGAAGAAACTTGGGGGTTGTACTGTTTCAAAAATTCACACCTTGAATTGTTTAGCGAGCCGTGAATATTTAATGAGCAAAGCTCGGCCCGAAGCTCACTTTAATACTTGTGCTTTCAATGAGCGGACCATAATATTTGTCTGGCGCTTTCTTACTCTTGCGAGCTTTTTGAATGAAGGAGAAAATGACTGAAACTTTCAAATTCGAAAGTTTAAATGTTGTTCGTTGATCACTTCAAAGTTACTTTGTAGGTATTTGGATGAAACTTTAGGTACAAATGGACGACATGTCCTAACACGAGAGATTTCGTAAAATAATCTTTTTAGTTTATTAGGAAAATCCAGATCAATTAACTTTCATTTGATCCTACCCTAAAGTTTTTTTTTATATAGGACTAGCACCCGAGGCTCCGCCCGCGTTTATGTCGATCCCTCGGGAACAGTAGAATTTCCCGGAATGAAAGGTAACCTGTGTCCTTCCTCGGGCCTCAAACTACCTCCATATCAAATTTCATCCAAATCGGTTCAGTGTTTGAAACGTGAATCGGCGAAAGACAGACAGCAAGACAGAGTTACTTTCGCATTTATAATATTAGTATGGATATGGATTTATATATATATGACGGCAAACGAGCAAGCCACTAGTTGGAAAGGTTACCGCTGCCCATGGACATCTACAACACCATTATCGTCACATAATGGTGTTGTAGATGTCCATGGGTAGCGGTCCAAGTGCGTTGCCGGCCTTTTATTCCTTTTGTACCGGGGTGAGGAACCAGAGAGAACCAGGGTGTGACAGGAGTGTTGCAGGGAGGACCTCCGGCTCTCTCACTCGCCCAACGAAGCATAGAAGCGGCAAAGCTTCTTATTTTGCGTTGTTATCACGAAAAATTATCGTCCGTAAATCGACTTCATAGACAACCATTTTATTACCTTCATCATTAATTCAATAATCATCTTCATCACCCAGTTTTCCATCCGTATATTTATGTGGTTTTGTTCATTTAAGGCGACGACTTACCTGAAACAAATATAAATTAGAAATTACTAAATGTTGATAAAAAAAAATCTTCATCATCATCATCATATCAGCCGCAAGAAGTCCACTGCTGGATATGTCCAGCAGTAGACTTCTTGCAGCTGATAGGCCTATGGGCCTACTCCAAGGCCTTTTTCGTTATCCATGGGGGGTTTTAGCCATACTTCCATGGGTTTTTCTTTTACATTTTTTTATTCAAATTGATGAAAATTACTTATGAAAAGGTCTTTAGGTATTACGATGAAATATATTTACGTCTTGCAAAAACCGGAAAATCTCATTTTTTTATAGTATAAATTAAAGTAGCTTCCGCTGTCTGATCGCTTAGATCTTTTAATGATACTAACTTTGAAGAGTGTTTTAAGAGGAAGGTTTATATGTACAATTTATTGCCCCATATTGGTATAAATATGGAGTCATATTAATATAAATATAAAATTATACTTCAGTTTAAAATTATTAAAAATATTTTTATTATATGATGTCACTAAAAATGTATGATTTTCGCAGTTTTTCCTTTATCTGTGCTATAAAACGTAGCTCCGTAATAATTTCAAGATTCTGAGTTACCCTGTAGGTTTGGATTTGATTCCCTAGCGAATGTTGAAAATTTGCGGTGGCTGTATCTTTTGATTGCGTTGACTTAGAAGTGTTATTTTTTCGCAGTTTCAAGGGACAGTAGACCAGAGTATTTGATACAAATTTTAGCTTGATACCTCCATGCGTTCTGTGAAATAGAGTCTTGACTGACAGACAGACGGTTAAAAAAGTAATTTAAACCTTAAAGGTTCAGTTTTTTTTTCCTTTTTAAGGTACGGAAACCTTACAAGCAGACAAATTGAGAACTTCCTTATAGTAAAGATCCCTCTCCAAATTGAAACTCCGTCATAACAGAGGTCGTTTAGGTGTACGAGGTAGTTGAGTGATTACGTGTCGGATGGGCCGGGGTTCAAACCCGTAAAGTGCTAGTTAACGGCGCGGCGTGATAGCGCTTATGGGACTTTACAGGTGTTTCTGTTATGGGCTTGTTGATTTATTGCTTTTTGGTTGAACTAAATTCCTGTAGCGGAAAATGTAACGTTCGAACAACGTCGCTAGGGTGTAATTGATATATCCCAACATACATACATACATATTAATACGCCATTACCATTAGTCGGCAATTCCAACTAAATAAACGTGAGTAAAACCGTGTTTCTATAACGTCGTCAACCATTACGGTATAGTCAGAGCTTAAGACTGAAGTTATTAGACCTAGATATCATAAGATGTAAACACCATACTAGACTTTTGGTGGATGTATATGAAGAAAACAGCATTAAAATAATCACAGGTTGCTAGCCGTATCGCCTTCTACTTTCTGGGATTTATACTACTATCACGTCTTTTTCCCTTGCTGGGTAGACAGAGCCGTCTATAAGACCTGTAAGCTATGTTAAGCATGTTGGTGTGCGTGTTGGAAAACGGAATCAAAACATAATGGGTTCACGCCCGTTCCCCCGATCGGCTTTTACGAGCTGCGCGGGAAGAGAAGCAGCTAGTACATTCTACATTTTTTCTTTTTTCCCAGACCAGCGTAGAAGAGATATTTGCTTGACGATTTGCGCTAGAAAGAGAAAAAGAAGAGAAAGCTGGTATTATTATTTAACCGACTTCAAAAAAAGGAGAAGGTTGATAACCTTCTCCTTTTTTTTTTGAATTTTTACGGTTTACCATTCGGTTGTATTTTTTCTTAACACTTTCCGGGACGTCCCGCCTGTAGACGTAAACTTCTGTTGTCATGTCTATTGTGTCTGGTTCATATTTTTCAAAAAAATATTTTTTTGTTTGAAAGGTTATGCTTTCAAGTTCGCCCTATTTAAACATCATAATAGTTTGATTGAAGATTTTTTTTTATATGAAAAATATTATTTTTTACCACACCGATATAGGAGAGACTTTAGAAAGACCAAGAATAGGTGCAATTATTATCATTTATCCTTATCCTTATCCTTACTAATATTATAAATGCGAAAGTGAGTTTGTTTGTTTGTTTGTTACGCTTTCACGCCGTAACTACTGAACTGATTATCATGAAATTTTGCATACAAGTTCTCTGGAGTATGGATAAGGACACAGGCTACCTTTTATCCCAGGAAAAAGTACTGTTCCCGAGGGATCGACATTGACGCGAGCGGAGCCGTGGGCGAAAGCTAGTTTCTTATAAATACAAGATTTCTGCACACATTGTGACTTTAGATTTTAATTCTGCGGCCGCTGTCATCGACAGTGACTCCACAAAAATTTAATTTAATTCAATTTAAATCTCCCTCGGCCAAGCGGAGCTGTCCGATGCAGTTAAGCCTTTTGTGGAACTTTTACTGAGCTTATTATATTTATTTATTTATTTTATTAATTCGCTCGGTTATTACATGATATGTATTGTAATACGGTGATAGAATCAAATCAAAGAAGCGTCAGTTTAGTTGTTGGTCCCATAATGAAAGTTGTTCAAATTCGTGGTCTGAGTCACTTCTTGAACGTTTGCTAATTAATTCAATTTCAATACATACATACGAGGTGGGCGACTAAGTGGAAAATAGAATTAAACGCGTCAGGTTTCTAGCCGCATCGACTACGACATGATTCTCGTTATATTCGACGATTTGCGTTGAAGGAGAAGCAACTTATTTAACCTCTTTCTTTTTACCCAGACCTGCATGAAAGAGACATATAAATATAATATAAATATATATACGGACAAATCACACAGATTGAGCTAGCCGCAAAGTAAGTTTGAGACTTGTGTTATAGGATACTAACTCGACGATACTATATTTTGTAACAAATACATATACAGCGTTATTTTGAACCCCCTAGCTATATTGAAATCTGGGAATCAGAATCCCTAATGGAATACAGAATTGTAAGAAAAAAAAGTAAAAAACGAAAAAATAAATTTAACCTTTCATAGAAATTCCTCAAGCTGATCGGCGACTTTGTATGGGAAACCTAATTTTTTTGTTTGTTTTTTACCTTTTTTTCTTGCAATTCTGTGAGTTCAGATACACATCCACGACCCAGGCCAATCTGAAAAAGATCATTTTCCATCTTGACCTGGCCGGGGATCGAACCCAGTCACTCCGTGTCGCAGGCTGATGTTGACCGCTGCGCCACGGAGCTAGTCAGATAGACCAAGGTTAAGAACCATTCAAGCCTTCAGTACAAAACTGCAAATTTAAATTCTGCGGGACCTGTCATTGGCAGCGTCTCTATAAAAATTGAATTTAATTCAATTTGCACGACTTTCTCGGCCGAGCGAAACTGTCCGATGCAGTTTAATTATAAGCATTTTGTGGGACTTTTGCTGAGCTTTTCATATTATTATGTCGATTTTTTTTTGTCCTCTAGCTGCTCTGGCTAGGTATGGCCCTAGTGGTACAGAGAGGGTCGTGCTCCTGTAGTGGAGACTAAAAGGGACCTGATGATGATGATGTCGATTTATTTAGATGTAATCCTAACTAATATTATAAATGCGAAAGTGAGTTTGTTTGTTTGTTACGCTTTCACGTTTTAACTACTGAACTGATCATCATGAAATTTTGCATTACAAGTTCTCTGGAGTACGGAGAAGGACATAGGCTACCGTTTATCCCGGGAGAAAGTACTATTCCTGAGGGATCGACATTGACACGGGCGCAGCCGCGGGCGAAAGCTAGTTTTGAATATTTTAATAAAAATGGTGTACATATATGGGACATGTCCCCAAAGCCGTGTGGTTTCCGGCAGCATAGAATAGGACCTCTGCTAATCTTCCCATGGAGGTCGTCGTGGAGGTCCCAAGAGGCGACTTAGGAAATACAAGCTAAACAATAGCTCATAAACATCAGTGAGACCTCTCCAACCCGTCTGGCCAGCGAGGAGAGTGCAGGCCAAATCCTCTGTCTGCTCTGGCGGTGCTCCTGCAGTGAGGACTAAAAAGTCCTGATGATGATGATGATGGTGTAGGTAAATTCAAAAACTGACAAAGTATTATTTTGACGAAAGGAGTTCTTGTGCCATTAAATAATTATTTTCCCCTAAAAAAGAAACCCGAAAGTCCTGCCAAAAAAAAGCCTTTGTCTCTCGGGATAAATTAAGGATTACTTACACATTTAACTGTTCAGCATTTAAAAGTTATGGTGGAATAAAAATACAAACAAATTAACTTAATGCTTTTATTATTTACCTTATACGTAGTTGTTTCTAGACATAATAAAGTACCTATATGCATATTATATTCGCATTGTGTAATGTATATATAATATAGATGTGCATTGTCATACAACGTGGCAATACTGTCAGTCTTTTGGGCACGTTGCCGCGGGACGAGGGTTTGCAGGAACTATATAATTTGTAAATATTTATACATTTAAGTACATTTTGACCGTGACCAGAAGGCTGGCCTGTATTTTGGTCAAAAGATTGCCATACAACAGGGCAATGCTGCCAGCCTTCTGGGCACGCTACCACGGGGTAATGAGCTGCCAGGGCTATTTTATTTGTAATTTAGTTTTCTATTTATATGTGGTTTTTAGGTTATTTTTATATTGTACAATTCTGCAAATAAATGAAAAAAATACGTTTTTATTATTAGTACCTTTTTAGATTAATAAATATAGAAAGTGCTGTGACTGAAATAAACGAATTTACGTTTGTTTAAAAATTGATCTGAGATTTGTACCCCATTTTCACCGAATGATACTGCATTAAGAAAACATGAAAACCCATTACGCTGTTGGCCGCAATCCAAATAGTAAGCAATCTGAATGGAGACCTCATTTTGCCGATATTGAGAGATAGGAACCGATACCCGGACAGATCTCAAAGGAATATTAAAAGGTTCACGCTCAACCGATCCCCGAACTAGACTACGAAGATTGTTTGAAAAAGAAGGATTGTAACATTGAATCAGATGTCTTTACAGTCTGTGATCTTTCATTGGTATAGCTAGAAAATAAAAGAGCAATTCGGCAGTTTAAAAAAGTAACGGGGAAGAGATTACCTACGTTAGAAGTAGTAAAATGCTTTATTTCTTTGCCTTATGAAAATAGCATTACAATTACAATTCAAATATTTTAAACTATATTATGTTTGCCGAATGCATCCCTGCAGGTGACATGCTCGTTCAGCGCAATGACTTAGATATGTTTTATGATTCACTACATGTATTTATTTGTAATGCCCTAGCATATTTGAATTTTTGTAATTTTATTATGTTATTGTTTGACATGTCTTTTTATATTTTATTGCTCATATCTGCTTAAAAATTTATTTGATTTTATATTATTATTGTACTGTACTTTTTTTACACGCCAGCCTGCGACACGAGAGTGCCCGGGTTCGATCCCCGGCCAGGTGTAGATGGATTTTTTTTTTTTCAGATTGGCCTGGGTCTTAGATGTGTATTTATATATGTACCTATTTGGTATAAAATATAGTATCGTTGAGTTAAGTGGGCTAGCTCAATCTGTGCGATTTGTCCGTATATATTTATTTATTTTATTGATAACTTTGACCGCTAGCTTCTTTCTGTTAAAAATTAATCATAATGATTAAAAACAAATGTGTTCCACTAAGATATAACTGGTCGTCGTTCTAAGACAGTTTGCTTTTAAACTAGCTTTTGCCCGCGACTCAAACCGCGAGCATTCCTCAGGAGTTTTAAGCGATCAAGCAACAGACATTCAAAGATATATATAATGATATATCCTACTTATATCAATTGTGAAACTCTTATAGGTTACTAATTCTTTCTAAGTCTTTAACTGTTAAGTTAAAGACTTAGAAAGCAGTACTTAGTCAAATGTAAAGGACTTGACGTATACAAATTAAAAGATTCATTAACACAGGCCGTCGCGTCTTGCCAAAATAACGCAGGTATACCAGAGCATACAAATGCTACAGAAACTTCAATATTATACACGAAATGTATCAACAACAAGAGATATTTCAGCAAACTGCTCAGATTATTTTTACTACCCCATCAACAGGTAGCTCAAACTTGGAGGATTTGCAAGTTTAAGCGCGCGTGCTTCGGAGGTGTTAAACTTTACACGAGCTTCGAGCTTAACGTGCTGTGCTTTATAAGCTCGGGGAAGGGTTTCTTTAATGCGGTCGTTGAGAATTATGAGTCTCCAAGATGTTGGTTACGGGATGGATAAGGTAATAAGTCTTTGTTATGCCTTACATTGTTATGAGAGCTTTTGAAGGCTGATATGTGTCTCATTTTATGTAAATGAGTGTGTAATTTAGGTGCGAAAGACGAAGGTGCGAAGTGCTGAGGTGCGAGCGAATTCAAAAGTCAAAAGTCAAAGATTTTTATTCAAAATTGGATACATGTATCTCTTTTTGAATGTCATATTTTTATTTCTTATATATTTTTTCATATATGCAAAATTGAAATACTACTAGCGTTTCGGAACGACCACTGGTGAGAAGAATACGCCGAAAGAAACTCAATCCAGACTTGGTCCCTACGTGCCTGAAGGGCTCTGAATACATTGTTAACATTAAACACAATTTTTCATACTATAGATTAAATTGTTAACATTAAATAAATTTCCACGCATTTTTATCAGTTATATAATCATCAATGCAGTAATAAGCCTTTTTTATTAACTGGTTTTTTACAATCGTTTTGAACTTAAGAGCGCACCAATGCGACCCGGCTGAAGCCATTTCGCACCCCGCGCCCCGCGCGAAAGCAGGATAGATCTAATGACCGTAACGCGTAAAAAATGAGAAGAAGATAGTGGGTAGGCACAAGCGGGTGTCCTAGAATTAACGGGCGTAAGCGCCAAATCACTTAATTGTTATTTAAAATAAAAGTACGAGGTTAATGAGTAAAAAAACTTTGGCCAGATTTTAGAACTATTTATTGCTAAGCTAGGAAACTAAAAATCATTTCTAAAGACCTTAGGGTTTCGCCGTTCTGACCACAAACATCAAATAAAGGGGCTATGTTTGCAAAATAAAAGTATCGAGGCTTTTGTTATTAATCGTGTTTTCAGGTTGGACAGTTTTAAGAAAATATGTTGAAGTTTTATATATAATAAATAACAGGCATGTAGTCGTTATAGATATAGACATCTAGACGAATGTTCATTGACAAGTTTCGCATTCGTGCCCTCTTAAGTAAAGGCAGACCTAATATTTCTGCAGGAATTTTATTATAGAAGCGTACTCCTAGACCCAGAAATGAATTCATAGTTTTCTGCAATCGCAATACTGGTGTAGCTAATTTATTTTTATTTCTCGTGTTTCGGTCATGGATATCACTATTTTTCTTATATAAATCAAGATTATAGCGCGTTTCGTGCAGTAATTCAGGCGCGAAGAAATAAGGCGCGAATGAACTGAGGTGCAAAGAGTTGAGGCGTGAATGAACCCAGGCGTATTTTTGGTAGCCAGTATATGGATAGGATTATTACATCTGATAGCTATTTAAGATATTGACGTAAAGATGTAAAGAGATTTCAAGAACCTCATAATTATTATTGCAAGCCGTTAATGTCCCAGTGCTGGGCAAAGGCTTACGGCTCCTACCGCTATCTCTCTTTTTCATTTTAATCGGTCTGTTGTTTGTGTTCTCCAGTCTTTGTAATATTTGTTGAGTTCATCGCACCACCTTGTCTTTGGTCGGCCACCTATTATCAATTTTTAAAACTTGCCCAACCCAAAGTTAACGTACTAATATTAAATTAAAAGTAAGCTTAAGTCTTTTTTTACTTAAGAAAGACATATGCTTACCTTAAATTTGACGTAACGTAATCAGTAATATTTTTCAAAATTATGTAAAAAATTTATGGTCTTATTGGAAAAGTTGTTCATATCGACGAGGTGAGTCGCCCTTCCAAAAATATGTCGAGGAAAGCTTTCCACCAATTTAGTGAATGCATTTTTTTGGCTTCTTATGCTTCCAACGCCCA
Organism: Elegia similella; assembly: GCA_947532085.1. Classification (NCBI taxonomy): domain Eukaryota; kingdom Metazoa; phylum Arthropoda; class Insecta; order Lepidoptera; family Pyralidae; genus Elegia; species Elegia similella. The sequence continues at coordinate 2,289,232 of OX383936.1, forward strand.
TCGGAGGCATTTTTAAGCTGGGGATAGGAATTTGTTGGATCTAGGAAGGGAATGAAGGTATTGGCTATTACTCACTCAGATTAATGTGGGAAAAACAAGTAGCAGCTTGGGTGGCCTGGCGCGCGTACCCCTTATACCAGTAACCACCGGAAAGGCAGTTGAGAATGACACCCTGACCATACCACCACAAATGACTGTTCTTGTGTTTATACACCGTGTAAATAGACTCTCGACATTCCCTTAACGGGGTGACTCAGCCCACCAATATGAACAACTTTTCCTATGGGAACAATGCTGGGAATTCAAAAAAAAATTCGACCATCCCATACAAACTGGCCAGGCGGCGGAACTCTTTTGTATGGAAATGACGAAACTTTTTTTGAGTGCCCAGCATTGTTCCCATAGGAAAAGTTGTTCATATTGATGGGATGAGTCACCCCTTTAAGTAAATGTCGAAGGTACATTTACACGCTGTATACTTAGATTTAAGATCGCCTGTATTACTAATTTGTGTGTTTGTGGCAATCAAATAAACGTATTCTCTATCTATCTTTCACCGCCCCATAACGTGGTGAGTATGGCAAAATCCTTCCACGGAATGAAAATCGTTGGAAGAATCCTTTGTCCATTAGTGGGCTTTTTACGGCTGAAATGAGACCCGGTAAAAGGACGAGCTTTGAATGTCATAAATGTATGTTTGTCTCAAAGCCCTGTAGAAACTGCAAATGTCGTGTTGTCGGAGCGCGGTATTACGACGAACTTGTGGCAGTGCTATAGCTTGGCTTGACAAGTAGCTTGAAATAGTAAGTATATCCAAAGCTTTTGGACAGTCATACCATAACACTGCTCAAAAAGCTTTGGACTTGTGTGTGTGAAAAAGGTAAAATTTTTAGCAGTGAGACATTGACAAATAGCTTGGCTTAACAAGTAGCATGAAAATAATATATAAATGACATGAATTGTGTAACGTACATATATTTGTAACGTACATTTATTTGTAATGTACATTTATTTGTAACTGATAATAAAAATAACTTAATTAAAATATAATAAACTTTAAAAAAAAATACTAACTTATAACTAATAATAAAGTAAACAAACACTATATACAACTATCATTAAAATTTTACACATAAAATAATAATAAACATATATTTACATAAAATCAAACTAAGTTTTCAACTTTACTGCAGCATAAATTGGTCAACTCAAGAACGGCTGATTTCGCATTAGTGACTGCAACTTGCCGCGTTTTTTTCTATAGGCAGTTGAATTCTTTTGTCTCGATGCGCCGCTGATCGGCGTTCATTGGTATCATCTCATTGCAAGGAGGCACCCGTATATACGTGCTCCTCTCAGTTCGTTCCTCTCTATACGTGGTGGTTTAGCAATGGTGAAATTTATAAATTAATCAAAAGCTACTTATGAGTACTTATAAATAACCTTTATATAAAGACTGTTTAGTGCTATTCGAACCCGAAAATCGGTAAGTGGCGAACTATTATTTAATTTAAGCATCCCATAGGCTATGTTAATATTTTAATCAATTTGTATTAGAACCTTTATGAGTTATTAGTGTTCCTATCTAGTTAAGTTTAGTAGAAATAACATTACGTGGAGTGAAGACTCATAGATTTTGCCCGGGCGTGGCAATCTCACACTACCGCCCAATATTGTAAATAATTATCTGGAACTTATTTCTACTATATTAGTATTTGTTCAGGATAATTAGTTTTTATTCTATTGTGAACTCTGTTCTTAATGTCCATCAGCCACAGTCATTGCGCTAGCATAAAAGTAGGTACATCCATTACCTCATATCATCATCACCTCTTGTAGCAAGATGACTAGCCGCCAATTTTATAAGCGTTTCCTTACCATGGACATTACTTCCAGGGTTCCAGGTTCGGACTACAGATCCCCTTAACGGCAAGGCCTTGGCACTGATTTAGCAAGAAGCTCAGATACCTATCTACTCGAGTCCTGGAAGCCCATACAACACCTGGCCACCAGCAACCCCACTTCACAGCGCTGGATCCCAGGACAGTACCTCCTTATCAGAAAACAGAAACACCGGCATAGTAGGGCCTTTAAGATCCACCCCCGTTTTTTATGTATCTTTATTAATAAATTTAATTTGTTAACTGTTGACTACGTGTTGCTTATTAAGCTCCTCACGCACACCGTCACACTGGCGCTCAATGTGATAATTTATTATCTTTTTTCTTTAATACTTATGCCGTTGTTCTGCTTTCATATAGTAGTTGCATGTCTGTGAGCTTTCTTTTCTTTTTTTTTTTTTGTTTTGTGAAACGTTTACTGTTATTTTTGGTTGCAAGCAACTAGGGTGTAACGTAACGCAAAACACATTTGTTTTTAATGTTCATTTATTAAACATACTTATTTTATGTTAATATTCTATATCGCATAAGAAAATTTGTAATGACCGTCACTTTTAAAAATTATAAATTCATGTTGCAGTCAGTAACTCATGGTTTTTGAAAATTGTCTAGTTACGTTTTTTTTTATTGAGTAATTTGTTTGCGAAACACACTAGTTGCAATTATTGTGCTTTTTTTTATTTTCTTTCTTTATTTGTTTTTGTATCGTGTGCATTTTCCTTTGTTTCATTTTCTATTACATTAGCAATTGGCAACCATAAACGTTCCTAATTCATTATTTTATTTGTAAAGAACAAGATATTCTTATTTTTATTATTTTGAGTTCGCCACTTACTTATATTTGGTATTTTTTTTTTTAAATATGGCTTATCCCATAAAATTTTTGTCACTTCAGAAAAGTGAATTAGAATATGAAGTTGCTATTAGAGGTTCGAATCCTGAAACCACCGTTCAAGAGCTCCGGAAACAAATAGCTAAACTAGCTCCAATTTTCCCATCGGAGGATATACTGGATTCACCATTCAGTACCACAGAAGACCTTTTGGGAGTGTCAAATGTTTTAACAAAAATTAAAGTAGCTCTTGAGAGCAGCGAACTTGACCGTAATACCGTTTTGAGAATGAAAAATTTATTAAGTCATCTTTATCATCGCCTTAACAGAATATGTCGTAGTACGGACTCAGCCACTTACGATCGTTGTGTTGACCAATTTAAACTTTACTCAAACAAGGTTCTATCTCTTAAAGATAAAGATTTAATTGAACCTTTGCTTTGTCAAAGTACTAGTGAAACGCCCGTATCTGCTTCCCCTTTGAATATATCTGTTACTTGTGATCGTTCTTCTCAGGATATTAATAAATTAAAATATGATGGCAAGACTTGTGTTCGTTCTTTTGTCCAAAGAGCCAATGAATTCAAACAGGCTAGGAATATTTCGGGTGAAAAATTACTTTCTTATGCTACCGAAATATTTGCTGGAGACGCACTTCACTGGTTTCGTAGCAACAGAGAACTCTTTTCGGATTGGGACAGCCTCTTATTACAATTAAAAAAGGATTTCGATAGGTCTGACTACGACTACAGACTTTTATCTGAGATTCGATCAAGGACACAGGGTGAGTCAGAGAACATAATAATCTATTTATCTATAATGTCTGGTTTGTTTTCTCGTCTTTCAAAAACGCTCTCAGAAGATAGTAAATTGGAAATAATACTGCACAACATCCGCCCGTGCTACTCAAATATACTGGCTTCATCACCCGAAATCCATTCAATTGACGAATTGCGAGGTCTGTGTACCAATTTTGAAAAAGTACAGTCACGCCTCTTACATTTTCGTGAGCCACCAGCTCCCTCATCAGACATTTTAGCACCTGAGTTCGCTTATTCCAAATCTAAACCTAAATTTAATCAAAGTTATAACTATAATAATAAATCGCACACATATAATAATCAACGTAATGGAAATAATAGTTCAGAAAGTCAAAACAAACTTAATCAAAAATATGTACATTCTATAGATACCTCGAAGCGTCGTTACTGTCCAAGATGCCGTACAGACTCTCATGGTTTACGCCAATGTACGGCTGACAAAACTGATATTTTTTGCTTTGTTTGCGGCAAAAAGGATGTTAAAACTCCTCAATGTCCTGATTGCAATAAGTCAACCAATATTAAACCTCATTCAAAAAACTAAGTAGTCAGAACTGCAGCAGTAACAATTTTGATAAAGAAGATTGGCAAAATTGGTTACAAACTATCTCATATTTTTTTAAGGCTTATAATGTTGCTACAGTTCTGTCTAATAAACCAATTAATGATTCTAGGCCTTATGTTTCTGTTAAATTACATGATTTAGTTATTGCTGGGTTATTGGATTCTGGCGCGGCTGTCACTATTGTAGGTAATAATGCCCATAAAGCTCTTATAAATAAAGGCCTTCAGTTGAATTGCAACGACTCCAACCCTGCATTTATTATTGCTGCAGGAGGTCAACAATTAAAAAGTATTGGTTCCATGAATCTTCCCATTCACTTTGAGGATCAATTTCATATTGTTGAAGCCTTTGTTGTCCCTGAAATACATAATAATTTAATTTTAGGCATTGATTTATGGCGCAAGTTCCATATTTGTCCTAAATATTTAAATTCTGTTAGTATAAGTAACCTTAATAATGGTATAGTCCCTGTCCATGACCCTAATAAGCATTTACAAAATTATGAGAGCTTAGACGATTCCCAAAGAGTTGTAGCTGATAACGTTATAAGTCAGTTCGAACAAATCTCTTCAAAGGTTAAAGGCTTGGGAAACACTCATTTGATCACGCACAGGATTGATACTGGGGACACGCAACCCATAAGGCAGCGTTATTACCGCTTGTCACCGGAAAAGCAACGAATACTTGTCGAACAAGTCGATGAAATGCTAGCTCTCGACGTTGTGGAACCGTGTGAGAGCGCCTGGTCCTCTCCAGTATTAATTGTGACGAAGAAGAACGGAGAGCCTCGTTTCTGTCTTGACAGTCGAAAGCTGAACTCTGTCACCAAAAAGGACGCATATAATCTGCCATACGTGTCTGAAATCTTGGACAACCTTCGAGATGCTCGTTACTTGTCCAGCATCGATTTGTCCAAGGCTTTTTGGAAGTTTAATATCCACCCAGATGACAGAGACAAGACTTCTTTCTACGTCGCAGGGCGTGGTACATTCAGGTTCAAACGTACGGCTTTTGGTCTGACCAACGCTCCAGCTACACAACAGCGTTTGGTCGATATCCTTTTTGGGGAACTGGACCAGCAAGTGTTTGCATATTTGGACGACATAATTATTGTCAGTAAAGATTTTGACAGTCATGTTTCAACATTAGTCCGCGTTTTGGAGAAACTGAAACATGCAAATCTCACAATTAACCTTGAAAAATGCAATTTTTTTAGAGCCCGTCTTAAATATTTAGGTTACGTTGTCGATAATGATGGTTTGAGAACTGATCCTGAAAAAGTGCAGGCTATCCTCCAATATCCAACACCTTCAACTAAAAAAGACGTTAAACGATTTCTCGGAACAGCCACTTGGTACCGTCGTTTCGTACCAAACTTCAGCACCATAGCCGCACCTTTAAATAAACTCACTTCCAATAAGAAGAAGGCCCCTCCATTTAAGTGGACTGAAGAGGCCGATGCTGCATTTTTGAAACTTAAAGAATGTCTTGTATCAGCACCATTGCTGTCCTGTCCTGACTATAACCGTTCTTTTGAAGTCCATACGGACGCTAGTAACTATGGTGTCGGTGCTATGCTTACACAAACCATTAATTCAAGGGAGCATCGAATAGCTTACATGAGTAAATCATTGTCTGCCTCAGAACAAAATTACAGCATCACTGAGCGTGAGACTCTGGCTGTAATAACTGCTCTTGAGCATTGGAGATGCTATCTTGAAAATGGTAAACAATTTACAGTGTACACCGATCATAGCGCACTAAAGTGGCTTTTGTCACTAAATAATCCGACAGGCAGATTGGCTCGCTGGGGTATACGTCTATCTTCTTTCCATTTTGAAATTAAACACCGTCGTGGTACTGACAATGTTATTCCAGACGCGTTATCAAGAGCAATTCCCGTTAATGCCATAAGCTCTAGTAACTCCTTTAGTACTACTTCTGATTCCTAGTACAGGAATATTTATAATGGTTGCATCAACAATCCCCAAAATTTTCAAAATTTTATAATTAAAAATAATACTCTTTATCGTTTAAGTAAAGTCAAATGTAATCTTAATTCAGAATTTTCTTGGAAGGAAGTTATTCCTGCTGAATTACGTGAGCAGTTTATTTTTGAGAACCATTCCGAGCCTACGGCTGGACATCTTGGAATTTTTAAAACATACAAACGTCTTGCACTACGCTATTTTTGGCCAGGCATGCATAGAGACGTTGTCAAATTTGTTTCATCTTGCGATAAATGCTTAGCTTATAAAATTCAAAATCACGCAACTTTGGGTGAGATGGGACGTCCAAAGCAATGCTCACGTCCATTTCAGGTTATTTCTATCGATCTTATGGGTCCTTTGCCAGTTACTCGTAAGCAAAATTCCTATATTTTTGTGGTCACGTGTTGTTTTTCTAAATTTTGCCTAATTTTTCCCATTAGAAAAGCCACGTCACAGATAATAATAAAAATTTTAGAAGAATCCGTTTTCCTTGTTCATGGTATACCCCAAACTATCTTCTTAGACAATGGTACTCAATTCACTAGTAACCTAACGGATAATCTCTTCAACAAATATAAAATCCCTAATATATTTTTCACACCTAAGTATACTCCTCAAATTAATACCGTTGAGCGTTATAACCGGACAATTATCACTTGCCTATCAACATTTGTTGATGATGATCATAGGACCTGGGATACAAAGATACCTTCTGTACAATTTGCCATTAACAATTCGGTGAACGAAGCTACCGGCTGCACACCCTCGTTTCTCGTTTTCGGTAGAGAGTTGGTTACTTGTGGCTCACATTACGTAGATAATGACCTAGGTAATGAATTAATATTTTTACCCCGCGATGTTTATGCGGAAAATCTGGGATGTCTGTCTAAGATATTTGACAAGGTCCAATTCAAACTTTTTCAGGCACACACGAAAAATACAAGCCATTATAATTTAAGACGCAAACCAGCCGAATTCAATGTTGGCGACATCGTTATGAAAAGGGCGTATGTTCAAAGTGACAAAGACAGATTTTTCAGCAAAAAATTAGCACCAAAATACATAAAATGTCGAATAATAGCTAAAAAATCTTCTCTAGTTTACCAGTTAGCTGATATGTCTGGCAAAGATATTGGTACTTGGCATATCAAAGACTTAAAGTTAGCTTCCTTTTGCAAATAAATCGATTACCGTACTTACAATACCCATCCTGTGCTACTTAACATAACTGCATATAAAAAAAAATGCGATTTTTTATTTATTTTTTTAAGTTTGTCATAAAAATAATTGACCAAACTTAGTAATGTAACTGCCATAGTATCCAAATTATGTTTATTACGGCTGTTTGAATGCAATAATAATGAATGGAGAAGTATATAAGTGATGTATGAAAGAAAAAAAAAAAAATATAGTTATTAGTTTAAAAAAAATCAATACGCTTCGTTAAGACTTGCTAATGCGGATTTTATTTTTTTTAATATAATAAAATCCTAGAGGACGCGAGGGGGTAATGTAACGTACATTTATTTGTAACGTACATTTATTTGTAATGTACATTTATTTGTAACTGATAATAAAAATAACTTAATTAAAATATAACAAACTTTAAAAAAAAATACTAACTTATAACTAATAATAAAGTAAACAAACACTATATACAACTATCATTAAAATTTTACACATAAAATAATAATAAACATATATTTACATAAAATCAAACTAAGTTTTCAACTTTACTGCAGCATAAATTGGTCAACTCAAGAACGGCTGATTTCGCATTAGTGACTGCAACTTGCCGCGTTTTTTTTCTATAGGCAGTTGAATTCTTTTGTCTCGATGCGCCGCTGATCGGCGTTCATTGGTATCATCTCATTGCAAGGAGGCACCCGTATATACGTGCTCCTCTCAGTTCGTTCCTCTCTATACGTGGTGGTTTAGCAATGGTGAAATTTATAAATTAATCAAAAGCTACTTATGAGTACTTATAAACTTATAAATAACCTTTATATAAAGACTGTTTAGTGCTATTCGAACCCGAAAATCGGTAAGTGGCGAACTATTATTTAATTTAAGCATCCCATAGGCTATGTTAATATTTTAATCAATTTGTATTAGAACCTTTATGAGTTATTAGTGTTCCTATCTAGTTAAGTTTAGTAGAAATAACATTACGTGGAGTGAAGACTCATAGATTTTGCCCGGGCGTGGCAATCTCACACTACCGCCTAATATTGTAAATAATTATCTGGAACTTATTTCTACTATATTAGTATTTGTTCAGGATAATTAGTTTTTATTCTATTGTGAACTCTGTTCTTAATGTCCATCAGCCACAGTCATTGCGCTAGCATAAAAGTAGGTACATCCATTACCTCATATCATCATCACCTCTTGTAGCAAGATGACTAGCCGCCAAATTTATAAGCGTTTCCTTACCATGGACATTACTTCCAGGGTTCCAGGTTCGGACTACAGATCCCCTTAACGGCAAGGCCTTGGCACTGATTAAGCAAGAAGCTCAGATACCTATCTACTCGAGTCCTGGAAGCCCATACAACACCTGGCCACCAGCAACCCCACTTCACAGCGCTGGATCCCAGGACAGTACCTCCTTATCAGAGAACAGAAACACCGGCATAGTAGGGCCTTTAAGATCCACCCCCGTTTTTTATGTATCTTTATTAATAAATTTAATTTGTTAACTGTTGACTACGTGTTGCTTATTAAGCTCCTCACGCACACCGTCACAATTGGTACAATTTGTACATATTGTGACATGACATTAAATAAAAAAAATTAAAGTAAATTTTTTTTCATTACTATTGTTTTAATAAATTTTATTTTATGACATGACAATGTAAGCTCAACTCCACGCATTTAGTTCTAAGTATGTCGTAGATTATAAGTTGATGTCATTTGGAGAAAATGCGCTGTGCAGTTTGTTGCCGCTTCTTCTGCACTCCGCCTTGGAAGCGGCGTAAACTTAGCTCTAAGTAAGTTATTGACGTCAACATTAATAATGTTGTAAATAATAATGTGTTATTTAAGTTAACGTTCACCGAATGATATTTAAAATATCTTACGATTAATAAAATATTTGACTATTGCCTATAATAATAATATCCAAAGCTTTTTAGATATTTTGGCAGCGACTTTATAGTTTTGTTGATATGATGCAGGTTATTTTACTCTGTGTAGCCTCTAAAAACCAAAGCAAAGAGCCGTTTCAATTGTAGGAACTGTAAACAGTGTGTTGCCGGAGCGCAAGATTGCGGGGGACTTGTTTGCAGGACATTGTTGTGTTAGCAGCAACGATATTATATGTAACAATACAGAACAGTAAAGTCCTAATGTGTTGACTTGTTCCGTAGGTACAGGTTTTTGATACACAAAGTAAAAATATATATGACTAGCTTTCGCCCGCGGCTCCGCCCGCGTCAATGTCGATCCCTCGGGAACAGTACTTTTTCCCGAAATAAAATGTACCCTATGACCTTCTCCGTACCCCAGATAACGTGTATCCAAAATTTCATAATGATCGGTTCAGTAGTGACAACGTGAAAGCGTAACAAACAAACAAACTCACTTTCGCATTTATAATATTAGTTAGGATTTGTTTATAGATATCCCTAATGTTTTTTAAATATTTATAAACTTAGTAAACTATCAAACTTTTGTACATATACAATATGTTAAGAAAACCCTGTCCAAACCTTGAGGGGGTGATTCAGCCCACAGTCATGCACAATGCTGGGACTCAAAAAAAAAGATTCCGCCTTTGGGCATCAGGCAAAAGAATAAAACAATACTTAGTATTATTTCAATATTAAAAAACCGGAGTTTATGAGACGAACCTAACGATAATTGAAGAAATGTACAAATTTAAGCAAATAAGGGCAAAACGCATAACCTTTCTTGACAATCGGATAAAAAAAATCGAAACCTCCTCCTTTTTTTAAGTCGGCTGAAAAATAAAATCCTAAAATGTGTCATCTACCTTAAGACTATATCTATATGAATACGTGACTTTATAAACAAGAATTATATTTATTTACAATAGCAGAAGTCATATCCGTCGTAGCTGTTCCAGTAGCAGTCATTTCAATGTCAAATAAACCTACACTTGAACAAATAAGAAGAAAAATACTGTTTTTAAATCGGATACTTAAAATATCCATTTATATTAATACTAGTTACTCTGTGAGCTGTAGACCTTACTTATCTTAGAGAAATCACAATGGCCCTAAACGGCATAATGGCGGGTGGGTATTTTGAGCCAATTCCGCTACTCAAAAAAATCATAAAAGAGAATTGACAAGAAAATATGTAATTATTACTCCTACACACAATTTCACGGGATTGGTTGAGAAATGCGACTTGTAGAAGAGAACAGCCGGAGAGAGGGGCATACGAAAGAATTTTTGTCCAAGGGGTCGTTCAAACGTATTTACGTTAGCAGCCCTTATATAATTACACTGACGCTCCTAGGAGACTTAGAAGTCGACGCAGTTTCAAAAAGTGTGTTGAACCAATGTCGTCCAATGTTCAACAGGCAAGGTGCACTCTCTGGCGCAGCAAGTGGAACGGTCCTTCCCCTTTCGTGCCATTATCCGAGGAACTCCCGCCAAGACATCAGTTACCATGGCAGACCTGGAAGTCTTTAAACAGACTTCGGACTCAGGTCGGCCGATGTAAGGAAAATCTTTCCAGGTGGGGATTCTCAACTAACTCAAACCAATTGTGCGAATGTGGACTTCCACAAACAATGTCCCACTTGTTGTCCTGTTCCTTGTGCACCTGTTCCTGTACATTGGATGACCTGATGACAGCCAACACTAACGCCATTCAAGTGGCTGAATACTGGAAACATAAAATATAAAAACGGTTTGCCATCGACGCGAATAGGGGTCGAAATGTCAGCGAAATGTCCCTGACTGTACATCTTAATGTAGAAATTCAGATGGGGTGTCATCCCCAACCCAACTGCCTGTCCGGTGGTGGCAGGAATGGCATCGGGAACGCGCGCCTGGCCTCCCAGAGCTGCTACTTGATTTTCCCCATTTATCCGAGTGAATAGTATCCCAATACCTTAATTCTCTTCTCAGATCCATCATCATCATCAGGTCCTTTTTAGTCTCCACTACAGGAGCACGACCCTCTCTGTACTACTAGGACCATACTTGGCCAGAGCAGCCAGAGGACTTGGCCTACACTCTCCACGCTGGCCAGACGGGTTGGAGAGGTCTCTTAGATGTTTATAAGCTTTGTTTAGCTTGTATTTCCTCAGTCGCCTTTTACGACATCCACGGGAAGACTTGGAGTGGTCCTATTCTACTCTGCCGGAAACCACACGGCTAAGATCCAATAAATTTTTATTCTTCTTCAGCTTAAAAATGCTTCCGATGGGCAGCAGCGTCTGAAGTACTAGAAGGCAAAGAACTGCGCGCGCCAACTTGCCTGCTAAGCGTGGTGAGTATGGCAATACCCTCCTATGGGATGAAGAATCCTTGGGAGAGGCCTTTGTCCAGCAGTGGTCGTTTTACGGCTAGAATGATGATGATGAATGTTGATGATGAATAGAGGATTACACAGTTTGAAGCATACATTTTTCTTTTGAATCAGTACCTACCATGCTGCGAACCGTTAGCCGTGTGGTATCCGGCAGAGTAGAATAGGACCACTCCAAGTCTTCCCGTGGATGTCGTAGAAGGCGACTTAGGAAATACAAGCTAAACAAAGCTTATAAACATCTGAGAGACCTCTCCAACCCGTCTGGCCAGCGTGGAGAGTGTAGGCCAAGTCCTCTGGCTGCTCTGGCCAAGTATGGCCCTAGTAGTACAGAGAGGGTCGTGCTCCTGTAGTGGAGACTAAAAAGGACCTGATGATGATGATGATGCTGCGAACAAAAATAACCGGTTGCACACCGGAAATGCCGGCAGAAGTGAAAATTCCGTGCGGTAGAAAAAGAAAGAGTTATTACTCCCTCTCTTACACCGCGCCGGCGGTCTTAGGTCACGTGTCCGTCTTACGAAATTTCGATCAGGTCACGTGTCACATCCCTAAAAGTGTACAATTCCCCTAAAGAAGTTTTCATTAGAAAAAATAAAGTAAATGCTAACGGTTTGCTAAAGGGGCCGAAGTAACGACAATTTTTATTTATTTAACAAAAGAGATTGCTAAAAGTGTGAACATCAAAAAAAATGTGCTGTATTACTGAAGTTTAAGAGTTTTCCTTTCCCTAACTAAATAGAGACAGTATAAAGAGGGCTGTTAGATAAAAGGGACAAAATTTACACAAGGGCGGGGAGAGTACAAAGGGTTTACAATTTATCTTCAGCTGAAATGATATTAAAATGCTTCGAAACAAAAAGTAAGTGACAAAATTTTAATTATAGTTTTGTTCACAGATAAAGATACGTACAGTCAGGGACAGAGATAACTGAGCAGGCCCTACCTATATCTTGAATTTTCTCTTAAACTAGAAATAATAATAACATGAAAATTTATGCACAGAAAGATTATGAAGTCTTTCTTCATGTAAATTTTCATGTTAAGGGCCCGTACTACCTCACACTGCTTTGCATGATTGACTGTTATATCAATAATAATTAAATACTCAAGTTGAAATAAAAATGCAGCAAAGTTCAGGACTAACTCTGGTAACTATCTGACTCAAAAACACGATTGCGTTAAATTTTCTCGATAGAAAAAAATTGCAAAGTTGCCTCCAAATCACGTCTAATTTACTCGGTATATAGCATTATTCACTAAATACATTAAAATTAACCTTGAAACTTTTGATTATTATTGCATTACAGATAAGGCAGCCATCATATGTTTTTCTTTTTCGAATAACCCTTGAATATTCCTAAAAAACGAAAATATCCAAAGTAGCCAACGCGTTTAGACCATCCGCGTTTGTACCGCCACGCCGCCTGGCATATGGCGGGCTCTTAATATTATTTATAGTTTAAGAGAAAATTCAAGATATAGGTAGAGAGCCTAGTCAGGTATTTCTGTCTTTGACTGTACATAGATGACGTTAGTATCGTGATTTGTATTGCAACTCAACAGTGCCGCCTTTTTGACAGCCTCCGTGGTCCAGTGGTTTAGGCGTTTGCCTGTTGACCCGGGGGTCGTGGGTTCGATTCCCACCGGAAGCATACTTTGTTTAGTTGTTTCCAGTTTGGTTAGGACATTGGAGGCTTGAATCACCTGATTGTCTGATAATAAAGATGATTCCGTGCTTCGGAAGGCACGTTAAGCCGGTGGTCCCGGCTGCCATCTGGTAGTCGTAAAAGGAACCACGTCAGAGGCCGAGAGGCGGTTCCGAAGTACTCTGACACCAGGGTGTGCATGGTCGATTGACCGTGACACCTACACGACATGATGATGATGAACACCTAATAAACGGTCTGATAGGAAATATATCCTTGCCTTAGGGTCTTTGGGTGCTTGTAATTTTGGCTATTGCAGTTAATTATCACCAAACAAGGCATTTTTTTAGTTTTCAACGTCGCATGCGGACTGTCAGTAGCCGCGGGCCAGCCTTGACCATTGGTCGGGGTTCGAACGACGTTCGAACACTCAAAGTAGGTGCATTTACGTACATCTAAGTACATGTATATCTGTGATTTTGTTCGTACATCTCTGTGGTCTTGTACTCACCAAACCAGGCTGCCACACTACACCGGAGGTCCCGGTTTCCAGTCAGGTCAAGATGGAAAATCATCTTTTCAGATAGTCTTGGATATTTAACTATGTATATCTTGTTTTCTTCCTCTCCTCTTCCCACTTTATGTGGAGTCGAGACAGCATGTCATTTATTACACAGTAAATGCTGTAAAATTTTCAGCTTATTAATAAGACTGGCCGCCTGTCTAACGTCAACCCTCCTTGGGAATGCTTTCGTTGCACGGGATGTAGGTTATTGTCTATATATGTATTTGTTATTAAATATAGTATCTTTTTTTATCTTATCCATCAACAATATTTTGAAGTCTGTAAGATATATTCATCTCATCATTCATTCAAACTTGTCCACGCATACTTCACCTTTTGCACTTTAAAATACAACTAATCTAGATTACAATGTTTTTTTAATATGGTATCACATCATCACATCATCAGGTCTTTTTTAGTCTCCACTACAGGAGCACGACCCTCTCTGTACTCTTAGAGCCATACTTGGCCAGAGCAGCCAGAGGACTTGGCCTACACTCTCCACGCTGGCCAGACGGGTTGGAGAGGTCTCTCAGATGTTTATAAGCTTTGTTTAGCTTGTATTTCCTAAGTCGCCTTCTACGACATCCACGGGAAGACTTGGAGTGGTCCTATTCTACTCTGCCGGGTACCACACGGCTTATATAATATGGTATCGTTGAGATGTATTCTAAAACACAAGTCTCCAACTTAATTTGGGGCTAGTTCTGTGTGATTTGTCCGTATATATTTAGTAGCCCCGGCTTCGCACGGGTAGATATAGGTTTTTTAATCTATAGCCTATGTTCATCAGGGATAATGTAGGATTGAAAAAATAATTTTTCAAATCATTCCATTAGTTTCGGAGCCTATTCGATGCAAACGAACAATCAAATCTTTCCTCTTTATAATATTATCGAACCACCCGACATAAATTTCATCTCTACCACCTGGATAACTGGCAGTCAACCACCGTACGTTTTAACAGAAACTTCCTGCCACGTACGACCGAACTGTGGAATGAACTGCCTGCGGCGGTATTCTCGAATCGATACGACATTGGAACCTTCAAAAAACGAGTCTATGTTTTCTTAAAAGGCCGGCAACGCTCTTGTCACAACCCAGGTGTTGCAGTAGTTTATGGGCAGCGGTGATCGCTTACCATCAGGTGACCAGCTTGCTCGTTTGCCGCACTATGTCATAAAAAAAATATTAATTAGTGTAGATGTAGATTATTTATATAATTTTGCCAAGTCTACAGTTTCAGCGTTCGAACAGCAAATAAGACACGCAGATGGTAAATAACGATCAGTTTCATACTCTGCGCCGCCGGAGGAAGTTTATATAAAACTGTAAATATATGCAAAATGAAACTTGTCGTATTGTCGTGTTTATTGTGCGCCTTCCTGTGTAGTGCCAAGGAGTACGCCGACAAACTTGGTAAGTATTCAGTTTGTGGGTCAAATAACAAAGGTCTATATAGAAGAACAGGGGACTTAATATAGAAAATGGACTTATTGGCAGGTAGGGTTTTATTTTGGCATGGTCGCCATCAGATGCCTTCTTGAGGTTGAGGAGAGAAACATCACATGACGCTTTAACCCATCAAGCTCGAGAAACGCAGACACAATTGACTTTCTATTGTTACGGGCCCGATCGGCCCGCTTGGTGGTTGAGAGGTCAATATGTTTATTGTCTTAGCCCCAGATATAAAATCCAAGAAACATATTTACTTAGAAATATATATATACTATTGCTACAATATAGTGCTTCCGCTTTTCTTCATGTTACACGTGGCAATGTCCCAAATATTTAATGTTTTGTAAAGATAGTCATCAGACAATAGAAGTATGAGAACAAGATTTTTTTTAAATCTATGCATCAGACAATGGCCTATTAATGAATCATCATCATCATCATCAGGTCCTTTTTAGTCTCCACTACAGGAGCACGACCCTCTCTGTACTACTAGAGCCATACTTGGCCAGAGCAGCCTGAGGACTTGGCCAATTAATGAATGTTAAGTTCCAATTCCTTATATCGATGGTTACAATCTGCTCGGGAAATATTTTAAACCGTAATAGGTAGACACTTGAAATTTCCATATAATGCGAATATAGCCTTGGATTTATTGCCGCTGTACCATCAAATTAAATATTGTCTACGCCGCATTAAAACTACCAAGAGAAGGATGAGCGCGATGGACCCCGGGAGCCGCCCGCGCCGCGCATCCGCCCACCATACATATTTCGAGCGCCAAGAGTGACGGACGTTCTGCAGTCTATACCTATATACATACGTATACCTATTGTTTGTAAACGTATGTGCCAAGTGGCAAAGTACAGTGTATAGTCGTATACCATCTTTTATTCAGTCTAGCAGCACCTATTCAGCCAAGTACTCAACAAATACCTACCAAAATAAAAAGCGTCCCATAAAAAAGAAATTTGGTTACGGGAGCTCAATAGTTCGGCTATCATTCCATATTTAGTTACATATTGCTGCGTTGGATGTAAAACTCTCAAGAGCTTTTGTGAGATAAATAACAATGTATGATACAATATTGTACAGTGAATCGCTACGATCATGGCAGTATCTTTGACAATCTCGTCATGTTTTTTCACGAATCTTTCAAAGGTCTATGCTGTAATTATAAATATAAAATGTTTATATCCGAATAATTAAAACTGGGTGGCTTCTTTTGCATATGATTAATGTGCTAACACCACAGATATTTAAGAATAACTTTGTCCAAAAGAGTTTGGATAACCTTTCAAGAGAGGTCGCTTAGAAGAGGTTTAATGCGTTCACATCAGGGCACGCCATATAAGAAACGTAGTATTTCTGGTGCTTTTTTAATTAAATACAAGTGGTTCAGAACCCTTCATGTTTGCAAATCCAATTCGCAGTTACTCTACTTGAGTGCGCTAGTTTTTCACTAGCGCATTTTTTAACTAGACCCGACCCGCACAGACGCAATGTAGATACTAATAGATGGCAGTAAATTATACATATAAAGCTACCTCTTGAATCACTCTAACTTAAAAAAAACCGCATCGAAATCCGTTCTTTAAAGATCGAAGCATAAAGGACAGACAAACAGCGGAAAGCGACTTTGTTTTATACAATGTAGCGATTAAGTAGTCTCTTAGGCTGAAGGGAGAAAAAAGTGATTCTATTAGAAACCGCGCAACACAATAAGTACTGTACCAACAAATAAGTACTTAAAGGTTTATGAACCATATTATCTAACACCATTCCGATAGACCGCCGGAAATGAGATCTGCGTTAAACGGAACGCGTGTGTGATAAAAGAAGATAATCTTCTAAACCGATACTTGTTAACAAACGTTGTTCTGTAAAACGGAACGGTGCCTCATGAATATTTATGGCGGGATTTTTATAAGCTTGCAAATTGTGGAAAATACGCGAAATGTGGAAAGTTCGCGGAGCTCGATGGCTCAGTGGGAGAGTGTATAAGTAGTATTACAGAGTAAAAAAAAACGGCCAAGTGCGAGTCGGACTCGCGCACAAAGGGTTCCGTACCATTATACATGGTGAAATTTTGATCCACCCCTTTAGGGGCCCGTACTACCTCACACTGCTTTGCATGATTGACTGTTATATGAATAATAAGTAAATACTCAAGTTGAAATAAAAATGCAGCAAAGTTCAGGACTAACTCTTGTAACTATATGACTCAAAAACACGATTGCTTTAAATTTTCTCGATAGAAAAAAATTGCAAAGTTGCCTCCAAATCACGTCTAATTTACTCGGTATATAGCATTATTCGCCAAATACATTAAAATTAACTTTTGATTATTATTGCATTACAGATAAGGCAGCCATCATATGTTTTTCTTTTTCGAATAACCCTTGAATATTCCTAAAAAACGAAAATATCCAAAGTAGCCAACGCGTTTAGACCATCCGCGTTTGTATCGCCACGCCGCCTGGCCTATGGCGGGCTCTTAAGGGTCCAAAACGATAAAAATTTCACCATATATATACCTATTAAGTTTAAAATGATGAAAAAAGTATTTTTTTATTACATGATGTAACTAAAAATGTGTGCTTTCCGCAATTTTTCCTTTAACTGTCAATTTTCAAGAGTATACCCACATACATAAATCTTTGTAGGACTGTTAAGCACGTTAAGCCACGTTAAGCCGGTGGTCCCGGCTGCCACCTGGTAGTCGTTAAAGGAACCACGTCAGAGGCCGAAAGGCGGTTCCGAACTCTGACACCAGGGTGTGCATGGTCGATTGACCGTGACACCTACTCAAAATGATGATGATGATGTAGGACTGTACTCACTAACTCATACAAAATACATACAAGAACCAAATACGGGAATTGTGAAAACTTGTAAATTGAGTCGAGAATGTGCAAAGTGTTGCAGGTTCAGCATTCGTTTAGGAATTCTAGAGAAATGTAAAATTCTAAACCCTGGACCAACAAACTCCTTTGGGAGCTTACTCAGTTCAGCCTGTGTTCACACCACTGATATAAATATTGGAGGACAAGCGAATTCATTCTCATATTCAGCAATTTTATTTCTTGCTCTTGAGTTTAAACTAAGTCAAAGTCAAAGATTTTTATTTAAAATTGGATACATGTATCTCTTTTTAAACGTTACATTTTTATTTCTTATACACGGAGAAATTTTTATCGTTTTGGACCCTTAAAAGGGTCACTCAGCCCATCAAAATGAACAATTTTTCCTATGGGAACAATGCTGGGAACTCAAAAAAAAATCGACATTCCCATACACACTGACCGGGCGGCGGAACTCTTTTGTATGGAAATGACAATTTTTTTTGAGTTCCCAGCATTGGTCCCATAGAAAAAGTTGTTCATATTGATGGTCTGAGTCTGATTCTATAAGGGTCCAGAACGATATAAATGTCACCATGTATATTTTTTAATATATGCAAAATTGAAATACTACTAGCGTTTCGGTACGACCACTGGTGAGAAGAATACGCCGAAAGAAACTCAATCCATACCTTATAACAAATCGAGTCTTAAACCTTATAACAAATAAGTATAAAATAACGCAGGAA
The DNA here is from genome assembly GCA_947532085.1 of Elegia similella. Taxonomy (NCBI): domain Eukaryota; kingdom Metazoa; phylum Arthropoda; class Insecta; order Lepidoptera; family Pyralidae; genus Elegia; species Elegia similella. The sequence continues at coordinate 2,308,111 of OX383936.1, forward strand.
GTCTTATTTCGTTTCAAAACAAGACTTGTAACAGCCGTTACAAGTCTTGTTTTGAATTTTCATTGTCATTCGCGTTTTATAGGCGAATCTACTCTATATTCTTTTATGTACCTATAACGATGTTTAACATTTCATGGCTACTCGTTATAAAAGGCGTAAAATTATAACAAACAAACCAATAAATGAGCACAACAACATAAAAGGTAAATCACGCGAAAAAAGCTGTTCTTAATTAAATACGTTTTAAGGGTTCGGAACCCAAAGAGTGGCTATTGCTAAGTGGTTAACAGGAACGCTATTACTAACCATCCGATGTAAATCAGTCCGTTTGTCACAGGACTGCATGTGTTAGCTGATACTGCATTATTTAATTATTTTTAAATTAAATATATAAGCAATTTTAAATAAATATAATATTTAGACGGACATTTGTAAAAGAAAAGCAATATATTTCGTAGTAAAAGTATATTTCCCACAAAGTATTAGTAATAGGCCCAAACTAGAATAATTACCTTTATAAATAAACCACAAACCAAGTAAATAATATTTATATATTATCACTTTTTGTTATTCAAACATTACTATATATTGTAAACCAGAACATAATTGACTAATCATTTATTTACACATGATCTATATTTTAAATTAAACATTTTGAATATCACACCATAAAAATACAATTATTACATAAGAAATTATAATTACTTAGCTTTATGAAGAGAGGTCCGCACCGTCCACGTCTCGATCGTAAAGTGCCACACTGACGGGCCGGGCCACCTTTTATAAGGCATCCCCCCCTCACATTTTCAACTGGTAAACAACAGGTGGTGTTTATCAGTTAGAAACCACGTGCTATTTTTACAATGTGTTTTTTATATTGGTAATAATAATTATTTATTATTATACTAACAATCCATCTTAATAGAAAATCAATATATATATAGCCTTTTTTTATTCTAACACGGCCATTCTGATATGTACTTCGTTCCTCGAAGTACTTAAATCATACAATTGATCATTCTTAAAATTAACTTGACAATTTTTATGATAACTTATATAACATACTAAGCATCACAGTCTCACTTCTGACATTAAGTAGACTCATGTGTGAGCTTCAAAAACACTTAAACTATGTCTCACCTCTCACATTAGGCAGACCAAGGCTTCACAGTCTCACTTCTCACATTAAGTAGACTCATGTGTGAGCTTCAAAAACACTTAAACTATGTCTCACCTCTCACATTAGGCAGACCAAGGTTTCACAGTCTCACTTCTCACATTAAGTAGACTTTTGTGAGCACCCAAAACTTAATCTACGTCTCACCTTTCACATTAGGTAGACCTTTATTACAAACATTTTTTAATGTATCAACATACGGAGTGTAAACAGTAAGTATAATAATTTGAAATCATGCTAAAAAAAAAACTAAAAAAAAGTATAATTAACTCATCGTCTCATTAGAATCCTCATCTGTCCATTCTCCTGGCCACAATCTTAATTTTTCTTTCGACACTATAATATTTCTGAGATTACCTCTCCCTCTGAGAGCGTACCGATCATGTGTTAGTACATTAATAATTTCATAAGGACCTTTAAAGCGGGGGCTCAGCTTATCATGACGCTGTCCTGATTTACGTAAACAACATTACCCACTTCAAACACTTTGTCATTACGTCTTACTGTATCAAACCTTTCTTTAAATTTACTCGATTCATGTACTAATCGTTGGTAAGCTAACGCCCGATCTGCTCTTAAATCAATATTTGGTTCAGATACATTTATTTCATCTAAATGAGCTTGGATACTTGGTATGTTAGCATTACAACCGATTAGCAAATGAAGCGGAGAGAAACCCGTAGATTTTTGAATAGTAGTATTGATAGACTGTTGCACTTTCCACAACCCGCTTGGCCAATCTGACGAACCATTACAGGTAGTGTTTAACATATTAATAACAGTAGCTACATATCGTTCTACCTGGCCATTCCCCCTGGGTGTACCCGTGGCTATCATATGATGTTCAATTTCCAATTCATTAAATAAAGATACAATATGGCGTGAACTAAAGTTAGTACCTCTGTCAGTGATTATTTTTCTAGGAGTCCCAAATAAAGTTACAGTATCTCGGATTATAGGTATCAATTCCTGAGCCGTTAGACCTTTCAAGGGTTTTAACAGAGTAAATTTGGTAAAACCGTCTACTAAAAGTAATATATATTTATAGCCTTCCGGCGTTTGAGAAAAGGGGCCAGTACAATCTAAATGAACTGTATGGAATGGAAGTGGAGTCTTTTCGATAGGGTGTAGGAGGCCTTGCTTTGGACCTGAATGGCCTTTTCTCTCTATACATATTAAACAATGTTTGAGATATTTTCGGACATAAGCCGCCATACGGGGAAACCAAAAGTGTTCTCGAAATTTTGCCAGTGTTTTGTCAATTCCTGTATGGCAGTTCTCATCATGAAAAAGCCTCATTAAGCGAAATCTACATCCTTTGGGCACATAAAACTTGAGTTGGCCTGGTTGGGTTTTATAAAACAACAAATTATCTTGCAAAATATAGCGGCTATCGTCTAAATTTCCAGCTACAAGTAAACTTATTAAGTTTTGTGTTTCGGGGTCGTTTTGTTGAGCCATCTCCAACCATGATTGAGGATTATCAATTAAATGAACTTCATTGAGTGGGTTTCTACGTACAGAATTAATGTCGCTTGAGTTAGAGGGTACTGAGCGGGATGGATCAGAAATAATATCATCCGAAACTAAAGTATCGATAGGATTTCTACTCAAAAAATCTACATGACCAATGTACTTTCCTTTTTTATATATAATTTCGAAATTAAAGTCCTGCATAAATGCCCACCAATGAGCAACTCGTGGGGGATAGATCCTTTTTGGTCATTGTGGACTTGATAGAATTACAGTCTGTAAAGATTTTAAACGGAATACCCAGAAGATACACTCTAAAATGTTTTAAAGCATTATATATGGCTAATGTCTCCAAATCATAGGAACAGTATTTTGATTCTATATTGGTGGTTCTTTTGCTATAATAAGCAACAACCTGTTTATTACCGTCAACTATCTGTATTAGCACAGCCCCATAACCCAAAGAGCTGGCATCTGTATATAATTTAGTAGGCAGTTTATAATCAAACACAGTTAACAATGGTTTGTTAGTCAAGTGTTGTAAAACATAATTCCTAGCTTCTATTTGTTCAAGACCCCATTCCCATTTTTGGCCATTCTTTGTTAATTTGCTGATACACGACGTTATGGAAAAAATTTGGAATAAATTTTCGAAAATAGCTAGTAAGACCCATGAATTGCCTAACTTGCTTGACGTTACATGGGGTAGGAGAATTTACTAATGCAGCCACCTTAGCTTCACTTGGCCTCACACCATCCGCTGATATATGCCTACCTAAATATTCAATTTCATTAACAAAAAATTTACTTTTTTTTAAGTTAATAGCAAATCCAGCAGAATGTAGTGCTTCAACAGTTTTTTCTAAGTATTCTAACCCTTCTTCTATCGTTGTAAATGGAATAAGTATATCATCTATGTATACTAATACAAATTTCAAATGTTGTATCGCTTTTGAAATGGCCTTCTGAAAAACAGCGGGTCCATTACATATGCCAAAAGGCATTTTCAAAAATTCATAATGCCCGTTAGGGGATACAAAAGCGGTAAACTGTATCGAATCAGGTGAAACAGGAATTTGGTAAAATCCATATTTCATATCTATAGAAATAAAATATTTGGCTTTACCGAGTCGGTCGATCTGGTCTTCGATTAGAGGGAGGGGATATCGATCTTTTTCTAAAATACTATTTAATGATCTGAAATCCACACACATTCTGTCACCTCCATCTTTTTTTTTACTAGTATTACTGGACTCGCAAAAGCCGATTCACTTTCTCGAATAATCCCCTTTTCTAATAATTCTTTAATTATTTTATCTACTTTTGCTTTTTCAATCGGAGGCAATCGATAAGGTCGATAAGAAATGATCTTATTTTCTTTTAATCGCAAAATTAATTCACCTGTTCGTACAGTACCTACTTCACTAAGAATTGACGGATACTTATTAAAAATTATTTTAATTTTCTCTTGTAAATCCAAAGACAAGTGTTCTATTCTCGAGGATAATTCACAAAATTCAGGTGATGTGGAAACCAAGTTTACTTCGGTGGCTACCTTACACGTCTTCCTAAATAACCGACAACCGGATGAGTCAGTAATTATTTCTATATCTGGATGATTCACAGCGTTTCTACCAATGAGAAGGTCATAACGAAATGCATCATCTCTAACTACATTAATATCAAGCTCTAAACTTAAACCATCAAATTGTACTACTACTGTAATTAAGGCGAACACATGAATGTTATTATGTCCTATACCCCTCACATATGCTGATACTGGCAAAAGATGGCATCCTAGTTTTTTCGCAATCGATTCCCTTATCAAACTACAGTTGGCTCCTGTATCAATCAGGGAATTTATTTTTATTCCATTGATATATACTGGAGCAAGATTTAGTTCGGTCTGTCTAAAAAATTAACTTCTTTGGTAGGAACTGCAACCACAGAGGAAGATTCAATTCGCTGTTTGTGATAGCAAACAGACTCAGTATGGCCAATTTTTTTACAATATGTGCAAATGCTTAGCGGTGGCTTATTTACTTTAGTATTTAGTGGGGTTTGATTACCGGAAATTTTCTGAGATTGAAACTGTTTATTCTTAAAGCATTGTGATTGTACATGTCCAATTTGATCACAAATGTAACATTTCTTTTCAAAGTTATTAGTAAATTTAGTTCTTTTAGCTCCTCCAAAAGCTGAACCCTTTTTCTCATCATTGTTTTCACACGGGCGTTTTTTGGATTTCGTATAAGTAGACAGTAGTGTAATCAGGGCAGAAGTTGTGTCAACTCCGCTATTTAAAGATGCCATTTTTACACCAGTATCGTCAATACCTCCACAAATTAACTCGATAAGCTGTGATTCCAGAAAATTAATTTTAGTGTTGCGTAGCAACCGTAATTTTTCCCTTACGTATTCGCTATTTGATTCAGAAGTATCTGACGTGTATAAAACGGCCTTAGATAGTTTTTCAGTAAGATTTTTCTTCTCCGGGAAAGCATCAATTATATCTCTTCGAAAAATTGCCCAAGATCGACCATCAGACGGTTCCCAAAACTCGAACCAAGATAAAGCAGAGCCCTTTAGGGCTTTACCTGCTTTGGCTGCTGTCCGGATGCTGCTCCACTTGAGGTCCTTGGCAAGTGTCTCGATGCTGTCGCACCAGCTTTCGGCTCCGCAGTCATTCTTGTCCGGGTCGAACACTGGCAGCGCGATGTCATCATCGTTTGAGTGTGGCTTGGAGACCGCATCCCGAATTGCCGCGAGGAGACTTGCAACTACTTCGGCATCCATCCTAAAACATAATTAATGTTAATAATTGTGAATTTGAGTCAATCCCACTTCTGATGTTAGCTGATACTGCATTATTTAATTATTTTTAAATTAAATATATAAGCAATTTTAAATAAATATAATATTTAGACGGACATTTGTAAAAGAAAAGCAATATATTTCGTAGTAAAAGTATATTTCCCACAAAGTATTAGTAATAGGCCCAAACTAGAATAATTACCTTTATAAATAAACCACAAACCAAGTAAATAATATTTATATATTATCACTTTTTGTTATTCAAACATTACTATATATTGTAAACCAGAACATAATTGACTAATCATTTATTTACACATGATCTATATTTTAAATTAAACATTTTGAATATCACACCATAAAAATACAATTATTACATAAGAAATTATAATTACTTAGCTTTATGAAGAGAGGTCCGCACCGTCCACGTCTCGATCGTAAAGTGCCACACTGACGGGCCGGGCCACCTTTTATAAGGCATCCCCCCCTCACATTTTCAACTGGTAAACAACAGGTGGTGTTTATCAGTTAGAAACCACGTGCTATTTTTACAATGTGTTTTTTATATTGGTAATAATAATTATTTATTATTATACTAACAATCCATCTTAATAGAAAATCAATATATATATAGCCTTTTTTTATTCTAACACATGCATCTGTTGATCTTGAGAGAGACTTGAATATGAAATAATCATTGAATGTGTATATCAATTGCCGCTATAACATCAAATAATAAAAACAAAATAAAATGAATACGTACCCATATAAAAATCATGGTGACTAGCGTTTTTTTCAATTCTGTCAAAAATGTTGCTTTTTTATTCTTTTCATCTATTTGGCCATCAAACTTCATTTAGAAGCTTATTTTGGCCATTGTCTCGTTATTCTTCAAGCTATTCTTGTGTATCAACGAAATAATGGTGTAATTCATTCGACAGAACCCCTGGCGACAATTCCCACGAATCCACTGGTTTGATCATAAACGACGCAGCAAGGCGAGCAAACACCATGACACTTTATTTCAATTATTCCACAAATTGTTCATAAACATGATCTATACTGATCTCACATTATAAACTCCAATAGAAACAATTTGCAAATCAATCCAAAACAAAACGTTTCCAATTTTACACTTACAAATAAAACATCAACAAGTCCAATTTTAGTAATTTTTAACATGTTGTTTATATGTTGAATAAGTACGTTTTTATTTTAACGAAATATTGCTTATTACAAAAGCTTATTAGTATATTAACTACCATATTTTTTACAAAAAAAATCTAGGTACCTCGCGTGTTTTAATTTGTTTAAGTTACACTATATTCTACGGTGGTAAGAAACCCTTATCTTATCTTATCTTCGATGGGGCCGACTCAGAATCGGTAGCACGTCTAACCTTTGGGTTATTTTGTACTTACCCCATGCCTTAGTCACCCGCATGGTTTATTCTAAGAAGGACTGCATGAGCTTCAGAACATCGCCCAGTTCGTAGTGCCTGTAGTCCTCTAGCTCAGGATAAGGTGATCCTAAGAGCTTACCAGCCAACGAGTCACAGATACACAAAATGTGTCTCATTGTCTCCTCCGATTCCTCACATGCCCTACATAGTGGGCTTTCAACAATTTTTAGTTTAAAGAGATCTGTTTTTTTTTTTTGAATTTTCAAAGTTTCCAGTCAGGGCTCCTACTAGAATTCTTAAAGGGACCCCTTAGTGGGTGTGCTAATGCGACTCACCCTTGGCCGGTTTTTAATCTACTTGGAGCTTCAAGTCTTATGTAAAAGGGTGTTTTATTTTTAATAATGTGTTTGATATTGTCGTTGCCTTTGAAGAAGATATCACCGGAAATAAGCCTTAGAAAGTGTTTTCAGACGAGAACGCGTATTATCCACTTATCGCAGATCAAAGGACCGGCTTTTCCTTTACTTTGCAACTTAATGTTGTTTAACTAAATAAAATTAACTAAAACCCTAAAATTCCAGACGACATTTTCAAGGTACATCATACATTGATTTTTTTTTAATTTCTTGGAATTTTAGGGGCTTGTAAACAGGTTTTGGTTTCTTGTACAATGGTTATGTATTTTTTGACGTGATAATCCTTACTAATATTATAAATGCGAAAGTGAGTTTGTTTGTTTTTTGTTTGTTTGTTTGTTTGTTTATTTGTTTGTTTGTTTGTTACGCTTTCACGCCGTAACTACTGAACCGATCATCATGAAATTTTGCATACAAGTTCTCTGGAGTACGGAGAAGGACATAGGCTACCTTTTATCCCGGGAAAAAGTACTATTCCCGAGGGATCGACATTAACGCGGGCGGAGCCGCGGGCGAAAGCTAGTGTCTCATAAATCATGAATGCTGGCTGCGCGCACGAAAAAAGTCACGTTCCGCGTGCAAGCGAGAGAGATTATTTAACATGAGGTTGTACAAAACATTTTTTTTTATTCTTTTAATGGTGGTCGACTAACCAAAATTCCTTTATTAAAAAAATTGGTTGTCTGAGTGGTCTGAACTTGTCTGCATAATCTCGTATGACGTCCGTTTTGATAAAAAAAAATTAAATCAAGCTTACTGTTGTCCGTAAATAATGCAAAATTTCACTTTAGTTGAATTTATCAAACCCAAACAGACTATTTACTCGAACTTACATACATATATAAATAGTATCACGTCTTTTCCCTTGCGGGGTAGACAGAGCCTAGGATCAGGACAGGAGCCTACTATAAGACCCGAAGGCCACGTTTAGCATGTTGTGGAGGGCGTGTAGATGGAAAACGGAACCAAAATAGTGATGGGTTGCTAGCCGCATCGCCTATTGATTCCGCAGATTTTAGCCCAATCCCTCGATCAGCTTTTACGATCTGCGCGGGAAGAGAAGCAGCTGGCACATTCTACGTTTATACTTTTCTTCCAAACCAGCTTGGAAGAAGAAAATAAGGACCCATTATGAATGAGCTAATAATATGGAAGTTTTTATGGTGATTTAGTAGGGTTACCATCCGTACGGATTAGTCCGGACATGGCCGGACTTTTAGACTCTTGTCCGGACTTTGTCTGGCCCTTTAATTTGTCTGGATTAATGGACTATGAGTAATAAAACATTTTTTTTTACTAAACGAACATTCACCGCCCATTCCATCCCCATCCTACCCCCCTTGCCTGCCTACCACGCTTACCATAGCACTGAACTAAACTAACCAAAAACAGTCCAGACTTTTATCGAAATGTCCGGCTTTTTCCAGAATTTTTCAAATTCCTAAATGGTAACCCTATTTCCTACCCACTCAAAGAAACGCGATGAAAATTCAGGTCAAGCAACGAAGTTTAGCGAAACGAACTCGCTCTGCAATATTCATACAAATTCGTGCGTATCCTCATTCCTGTCGGCGCTGAATATTTTAGGGAACCCTTCGTCCTTTACATGCGTTAAACCCCGGGTCTGCTTAGCCAATTCAAACCTCTTTTTAACGAGATAACGTCATATAGATCGACGAAAAGTGTCACTTTCCGCGTGCAAGCGAGAGCGCGGAACAAGCGATAGAGAAGCACAGTCGGCCTAAGCATTCGGCTTGTGACGTATCTATCTCCCTTCCGCTGTTATCACGTAAAATTATCGTCCGTAAACCGACTTTACAGGCAACAATTTTTTTTTTGTTTGGTTTTGCTTTTTTTTATTCCATTGAGAAAAAATCCTCACTGAAGTTATAATCCTAACTAATATTATAAATGTGTAAGTGAGTTTGTTTGTTAAACTTTCACGTTGTAACACCGATCATCATGAAATTTTGCATACACGTTATCTGGGGTACGGAGAAGAAGATAGGGTAAATGTTTATCCCGGGAAAAAGTTACTGTTACTGTTCCCGAGGGATCGACATTGACGCGGGCGGAGCCGCGGGCGAAAGCTAGTAGTTCATATTTAGTCTGTGCTACTTAGCAAGCCGTAACTTTGCCACCGGCACTTCTAACATCACGCTAAATGAGGCTTTTACTTCTTGATTCTGTCCTCCCCGTAAATAATAAGGACGTAAATTTGTAGTTTGTATGTCATCATCATTAGGTCTTTTTAGTCTCCACTGCAGGAGCACGACCCTCTCTGTACTACCGAATATACGAGTACCATACTTGGCCAGAGCAGACAGAGGATTTGGCCTACACTCTCCTCGCTTGACAGACGGGTTGGAGAGGTCTCATTGAAGATTATTAACTTTGTTTAGCTTGTATTTCCTAAGTCGCCTTCTACGACATCCACGGGAAGACTTGGAGTGGTCCTATTGTACTTTGCCGGATACCACACGGCTACTTACTTCTAATACTACACGGCACTTCTAACATCACGCCAAATGTGGCTTTTAGCTCTTGGTTCTGTCCATCCCGTAAATAATAAGGACGTGAATTTGTAGTTTGTATGTGTTAAACATTATTTTGTTATAAATTTCAGACCGCTACATCATCTCCTGCCACACTACAGACTTCGAATGCTTCAAGCGGCAATACAAGGCGCTGCGAGACAACGTTCTGTTAGGCAACGAGAAGTTGGCCATTGAAGAGTACGAGCCGTTATATGTCCAATATGGTGACACTGGTACCTGCGTCAAATTCTCTGGGGTGGAGGAGAGTGAACTGGTTGGGATTGCGTAAGAATTGTTAAATTTTTTGGATATGACTTCTTTTCGGTTGATTTCTTTGAATTTTAAAGGTCAAAGATTTTTCAATTTTGGATACATGTGTCTCATTTGAACGTCATTTCATTACTAATATTTAGTCCTTATTGCTTTAAATATCTGACAAGAAAATATTTGTTGTAAACGACTTCAAAAAAAAGGATTTTTTTATGTTTGTTTCCGTATAACTCGGTCATATATGAACCGATTTTGATAATTATTTTTTGTTTGAAAGGGTACTTTCAAATTGTTGCCATTAAAATTTTATCAAAATCGGTTCAGTAGTTTAATTGTAGTCAGTTTGTTTATATGAAAAACTATTATATTTCCTGGTAACCAGTAAAAAATAAAATAAATATATACGGACAAATCACAAGTTTATATTATAAGATACTAACTCAACAATACTATATTTTATAGCAAATATATATATAGATAAACATCCAACACCCAGGCCTTCCATCCCGCACGCCCCATCTTGACCTGACCGGTAAGACGAAATAAACTAGACAAGTGGTAAAAATGCTATTTAGTTCCGTCTTCTTATGATAATTCTTCCATGCTGGTCTAGGAGAAAAGAAAAAAACGTAGAATATACTAGCTGCTTCTCTTCCCACGCAGATCGAGGTAAAAGCCGATTGAGGGAATGGGTAAAATCTATGGCATCATGTTAATAGGCGATGCGGCTAGCAACCCATCACTATTTTGATGCTGTTTTCCACCTAATACCTACCAACATGCTAAACGTGGCCTTCAGCTCTTAAAGACCCCCCACAAGGGAAAAAGACGTATGTATGCTTATGATAACTGGTGAAACTGGTGTCTGAAGTACAGTCGGGGGCAGATAACAGATTTTAAATTGTTGAGGTGGTCACATTTATCTGCCTACTGTAGTCAATAGTCAAATATTTTATTCATCGTAAGATATTTTATATATCATTTGGTGAACGTTAACTTAAATTACATATTATTACTTACAACATTGATATTGTTGACGTCAATAACTTACTTAGAGCTAAGTTTACGCCGCTTCCAAGGCGGAGTGCAGAAGAAACGGCAACAAACTGCACAGCGCATTTTCTCCAAATGACATCAACTTACAATCTAAACATATAACCTTTTTTCTGTGTACATAAATAAATAAATATAAATGTGACCTAAAGTCCCAAAGCAAAATCTTCAAATTCTAGTTTTAATATATGAAAACTTTTTGAATATATAACTAACTAACGTTCACCCGCGGCTCCGCCCGCGTCAATGTTGATCCCTCGGGAATAGTACTTTTTCCCGGGATAAAAGGTATAAAAGCTTATGTCCTTCTCCGTACTCCAGAGAACTTGTATGAAAAATTACATGATGATCGGTTCAGTAGTTATGGCGTGAAAGCGTAACAAACAAACAAATTCACTTTCGCATTTATAATATTAGGAAGGTATTACCTTCATGTTATTCAGAAAAATTAAAAATACCTTTCAGTTTTTATGAAAATAACCTTCTTCCAATATTCAACAAGTTGGCAAAAAACTTTCGAAGTGAGGTTGTTATTCCCTGAACTTTAAATGCAAAATGTATAAAAGTTTCAATATTCTATCTATTCTCATCAATTCTGGAGCTGCTTCTGAGGTACTTTCATTTTTATTACAAGCTTTTATTTAGTTCACCTTTCCCGATGTTTATATGTAATAAACAAAGCATAAACATCTGTGAGACCTCTCCCACCCGTCTAGCCAGCGTGGAGAGTGTAGGCCAAGTCCTCTGGCTGCTCTGGCCAAGTATGACTCTAGTAGTACAGAGAGGGTCGTGCTCCTGTAGTGGAGACTAAAAAGGACCTGATGAAGATGATGATGTTTTGAATCCATTAGTCGTGGTAGATCCACGCTACCGGCAAAATGAATTGCTAGCAGCATGAATGGGCCGGCTCGTCCGGGGAAGTACCACACTCTCACAGAAAATCGACGTCTGACTAGAAGCTTTACCGCTTCTTTGTTCTAAAATTCGTTCGGTGAGTGGGAGAGCCGGAGGCCCATCCTTCCTTCTTCCCTCCCTATTTCCTTCTCCCAACTCCTTGAAAGGCCGGAAACGCTCCTGTTACACCCCAGTGTTGCAGTTGTCCATGGGCAGCGGTGAGCTTACCATCAGGTTGACCCTCTTGCTCGTTTGCCGTCCTTATATCATAAAAATTACTCCTATTTTGGCAGCCGTGTGAAAAAATAAAAAAACCATTAATATTCACAGGATGGGATCCAATCTGTTCTCATTAACCCTGGAGCTGCCGCTACGGGTCCAACAGGTGAACAACGACACCAAGTTTTGTGCCAAACCCGAGCGTGGTAAGTTAGCGTATATTTCTATTAATAAATATTAAAAAAAAATATTATCGCACATAAAAACATTATTACTATGACAAATAAATTATATATTATAGCTTATAATAATAATAATGTGAGTCGGAATAACGCAAGGATTCGAAAGATGCCTCAAACATGACTTAAATGTTTCAGACCATAAATTCTCAACCAGTTATTGAGAAGCTGTGACGGCATAAAGACTTCATAATACATGATGAACCCAACATAACACTCCCTTTTAAGACGTAAGACCAACTACCATGCTGCCTTTATTAATATGTGAAATACGGGTTATTCACGTTACAATCAGCTACAGGCGTTTAAGTTTCATGTCAAGTCACTGTTTGCTATACTTTTTAGCAAACTCTGACGTCACAAGTCCGACTCATGAACTTCGACGTGCTTTCATGTTTTTTTGTTCAATTGACAAAATAAAAAATACATGTTCAATATTTTTTGACTTACTTACTTTCGACAATAATATTAAAAAATAATTTTAATATTATAGTCGACTACTCCATTTTGATTTTAGTCTACGGCACTAATATCAACAAGTACATTGTTGCCAGCGCAACTACAAATGGTACAAACTTTAGTCTCTACTCGTGTAGGTATCTTTTGTTGGCAAAGACAAAGAACGCTGTACAGCCGTACCTGTCGTTTGTCTTTATTGTCTGTCTGTGGTTTGTAATTATTTAATTGACAATTCTCGCATTTCACAAATATATAGGTCAAAAATAACTATACCCATTTAAATATTAATTAGACTAAATAGGGTTAAGTTATTAAGTATCTTTTATGCTTATCTTCCATGCTAGTCTGAGAGAAGAAATAAAGTAGAATGAATAGAATGAATTTAACGTATCCTATCAGTAGATAATATGGCTGATATGGCTAGAGACGCATTTTTTTTTTAAATCTATGGCTACCAATCACTGTTTTGTTTGTAACCGACTTCAAAAAAAGGAGAAGATTATCAATTCGGTTGTATGTTTTTTTTTAATTCGGTATAAGTCGTTTTTAGGGTTCCGTACCTAAAAAGGAAAAACGGATCCCTCATAGGATTACTTTATTGTTCGTCTGTCTATCTGTCTACCGTCAAGAACGCGAGGGGGTATCAAGCTGAATGGGTTTACAGGTAACCTGTAAACATAACCTGACAAACATATATACAATCCCTGACATATATATAAGCGCAGCGTCGGACACCCACCGACCAGATGGTCAGATGACCTGACTAAGGTAGCAGGAAGAAGCTTGCATCCAGCTTCTTCCTGCTACCTTAGTCAGCCTGCTGCCGCTTCCAACCGGTCGTATTGGAAATTTTTGGGGAAGGCCTATGTCTAGCAGTGGACTGCTTCAGCTGATATGATGACATATATAATATAGTCACGGTGAGCTGTTGGGAAAATTTTACATTTACTCTGTCCCGTCAATGATATGGGTGGTATAAATTTCAGAATACCTTAATTGTTCTACTATTGTGTCCCAAACATAGTATGATAAAGCACAACGTCTATTTTTACATACAAACTCCTCCTCGACGTTCAACAGACGATAAAATAGATAATTTACGGCAAATATAGTGAGTGAGGCTGTTGGGGGAAATTTCAAGCAGGAGCTAGGTAATAAAATGAGTTACATGTCTCGTTCGACGCGTGTCATAGAGTTAAGGCTTTATGAGGCGAACAGATTTTATGAAGATTTTATGGCACCGTGCACAAAGCTTTATTGCTTTTTTACAGGTAGATATTGAGGGTTCTTTATTAAGGGGGCGTTAAGGTTGGCTTTGAAGTTGAGCGACAGATGTTGCCGCGACCGGCGACAGCGTAATTGGCTTTAGAACACCCGATAGTCGCCGCGCGATTCATACTTTTATTTTGTCTCAGATGCCGAAGAATAAAAGCGATAATTACTACCTCATCGTTCATCATCATCAGGTCTTTTTAGTCTTCGCTGCAGGAGCATGACCCTTTCTGTACTGCCGGAGCCATACTTGGCCAGAGAAGACTCGTTCGTGTTAACTTTATTATTTTTATTTCATGATCAAAAATTATTTGTTTGGTTAATAGTATTAAAACTTACGTGAGATAAATTCATTATTAAAACACAGTTTCACTCACGTTTATTTAGTTGGAATCGCCAACTAGTTTCGGTCTGTTACGGAGACCAACATCAAGGCGATTCCTCAGAGCAATATAATAATTATTATTATATAATTGTATTAAATAATATAGTTGTTCTATATTATAATAATTATTTATTTTCGTTCAGATTTTTATTTACTGAAGCACACTGAAAGCGGCACGAGTCGCCGCCACGAGAGCTGCCGCTGCCACTGGTCGCTGAAATTAAAAGACATTCCCTACAAACTAGTTGTGTCGCCGGCCGCCATTACAACGCGCGACCCTTACCGCTTCCGCCTAATATAAAAGATTCCTGTTTTTATGATATAGCAATCGAGTCACCTGATGGAAGTGAACACTACTGCCCATAGACAACTTTACCTAGAAACACCAGGGTGTGACTAGAGCGTTCGTGTGAAGAAAAGAACTTCATTATAGATTAAGTGCTAGCATCAAATTCTTATTCTACCTAGCTGGTCAAAATATTACATTATTTTTCTTTTTTTACACATACTCGTACGTGTGCAATTGTTATAAGAAAAGAAAAACAAAAATAAAAAAAATGTATTCATAGATTTATTGTTATGTTCTCAGAGTTTGGTGACATGGAATCAGAAGACGGTAAGCCAATGTAATATCTGTAACTGTGATCAGGCGAGATCGGGCTTCGCTTGCTAGAGTTCTCTAGAAGCTTCATTTGTTTTTGCCCCGATACCTTCTACATACTCAATTTCATCGGAATCGTTTAACCCGTTTCCTTCACAAATTCACCGATCAGCCTGCCTCCGTGGTCCAGTGGTTAAGGCGTTTGCCTGTTGACCCGGGGGTCGTGGGTTCGATTCCCACGTGAAGCATACTTTGTTTAGTTGTTTCCAGTTTGGTTAGGACATTGCAGGCTTGAATTACCTGATTGTCTGATAATAAAGATGATTCCGTGCTCCAGAAGGCACGTTAAGCCGTTCGTCCCGACTGAAATCTGGTAGTCGTTCAACCAGTACCCGTAGCATAGCTGCGATGCAGATTATATAGCGCGATAAACTATCCTCATCTGGTAAACAAGATACCGGTAGTCGATAAACTATCCTCATCTGGAAAACAAGATAGCGGTAGTCGATAAACTTTGTCGCATGCCATGCTACGCGCTGAAAGTCAAAATCAACCTGTATTCTAATCCTATTCCTTATCCTATCCTAATTCTAACTGATTCTATTTTAACTAATATTAAACATGCGAAAGTGAGTTTGTTTGTAACGCTTTCACGTTATAACCGATCATCATGAAAATTTGCATACACGTTATCTGGGGTATGGAGTAGGACATAGGGTACATTTTATTCCGGGAAGAAGTACTGTTCCCGAGGGATCGACATTGACGCGGGCGGAGCCGCGGGCGCAAGCTAGTAGCATATAAACCATGAATGCATTGACATTAACAGAATTTAAATTCACTCTATTATTTTTCATTCTTTCGTCCATTTTAGAGTTGCAACCCTAGAGAGCACCTGGATAAAAAGAAAAATAAACTAATATATTAATCGGAATCAAAAAAAAAAACAACTGGCTCTAAGTTCATTTAATTTCACCTCCTGATTCCTCGCAAGCCTTGAGTAAATTTTATTACTCTTACAGGAATAGTTTATGGAGCTGAATTAAAGAAGTTTACAGGGAATGGTGAGTTCAAAACATATTTTTTGTAACTGTAAAGATGCATTTACAGTTTTAATTATACAACTATGCAGTACATAGCGTAGTAAGAAGGATATTATTCCTTGATACAATGCTACTGCTTCTTGCACTAACAAAGCAAAACAAATATTTTGAATGCGACAGTGAATTTGTTACCTTTTTACCCTACTGCCAAGAAGGATTATATGTTTCGCGCGTATCATGTATGTTTGTAAATTTCTTCATTACCTCGTATCTTCCAAACGGCTGGATGGATTTTCATGACGACAGGTAAGGTATTGTTAAGTTCATCTCAGGAACTTAAGTGTCCTTAGATAGTGACTAGCTCCGTGGCGCAGCGGTCATCACGCCAGCCTGCGAGACGGAGTGACCGGGTTCGATCCCCGGCCAGGTCAAGATGGAAAATGATCTTTTTCAGATTGGCCTGGGTCTTGGATGTGTATCTATATATGTATTTGTTATAAAATATAGTATCGTTGAGTTAGTATCCCATAACACAAGTCTCGAACTTACTTTGGGGCTAGCTCAATCTGTGTGATTTGTCCGTATATATTTATTTATTATTTATTTAGTTGTTAAAAGGGAGAGAAGTCGAGTATTTTTAATTTTTGAGTTTCACGCTCTTCTTCTTTCGAATCGTAAAAAGGCTATACGTACACATTAAATATATTTTAACCAGTGATTTGCGTCCGTTCGTTACCTTCATTCAGATCTTGTTGAGAGCACGAAGTTCACGCTCTATCTGCAAAAGTCAGAAGTACTGAGAAGAAGATAAGTACCTTATTTAAAAAAAAATAACCGACGTTCCTTTATTTTTTGGCACTAGAAAGAGACAAAGCAAAGTATAAGATTCACAGTTTTTCTTTTTGTTAAGATATTTCTATTATTTGGTAACACTAGCCGCAAGTGTCCCGAAAAATGTTAATCTATTGTCACTGGTGTATCTTGTTCAAACCACCATGCACGTAAACGTACAGTAATCTAATTGAGGTTGTCTGGCCAAATACCAAAGGCAAGCCACAACAGGTCCGCATAAATCTATGTATACCTTGAGAATGCCAGTGGTAAATTGGACTCGGTTCAGTGGGCGTGTGAACACGCTTACTCCATTGTCACACCCTGTCTTTGGCTTGAAAGTCCCCGCTACAATAAATATATAAATATATACGGACAAATCACACAGATTGAGCTAGCCCCAAAGTAAGTTCGAGACTTGTGTTATGGGATACTAACTCAACGATACTATATTTTATAACAAATACATATCTAGATAAACATCCAAGACCCAGGCCAATCTGAAAAAGATCATTTTCCATTTTGACCTGACCGGGGATCGAACCCGGGGCCTTCGTGTCGCAGTCTGGCGTGTTAAGCACTGCGCCACGGAGCTCGCCGATAGAGTAGCCGAGGATAGAGTAAATGGTATAGTATCGTTGTAGCATGGGGATATAATCTTCGACGTTTCCACGACGTTTCATACAAATTATGGGTACGCTGCAACTAAATACAGAGGGCGTCACGGGGTCCATCTAACTGTCTGAAAAGTCGGGATATACGCGAGCATATCGTTTTAGGGTTCCTTTCCCAAAAGGTAAAAACAAGACCCCTATTAATATCGCTCCGCTGTCCGTCTGTCTGTCTGTCTGTCTGTCCGTCTGTCACCAGGCTGTATCTCATGAACCGTGATAGTTAGACAGTTGAAATTTTCACAGATGATGTATTTCTGTTGCCTCTATAACAACAAATACTAAAAAATAGAATAAGATAAATATTTAAGCTCCCATACAACAAACGTGATTTTTTGCTTGTTTTTTGCTCGATATTGATAACGGCAACAGGTAGATACTTATTATTATATACGAGACGTTATATAATCACTAAAAATAAATAATTAAATAAAAATAAAATTAATATCAAAGGGACCCATACAATAGACATGATTTTTTTGCCGTTTTTATAGATAATGGTACGGAACCCTTCGTACCCGAGTCCGACTCGCACTTGGCCGGTTTTTCTACAGACGTATTGCGATTACCGACCGTAGTCTTTGGACGACTTACAAATTCAATCTGGATGACAAATTGCGATATCCTTATCCTTATCCTTACTAATATTATAAATGCGAAAGTGAGTTTGTTTGTTTGTTTGTTTATTTGTTTGTTTGTTTGTTACGCTTTCACGCCGTAACTACTGAACCGATCATCATGAAATTTTGCATACAAGTTTTGTATGCAAAATTTCATGATGATCTCTTTCATCCTGGGAAAAAGTACTATTCCCGAGGGATCGACATTGACGCGGGTTAAGCCGCGGGCGAAAGCTAGTATTTAATAAAATGCAACGCGATAGACTTAAATATTGTTTTTGGCTGACTTCTAAATGAAATAAAAAAGAACTTTTGTGATTCACAGCGACAATCCAAGTGATATTCCGCTACGAAATGCGCAAGAAGAAGTCTTCGATCCACATGATGCTGATGGAGGAGGACCTGGACGTGGTGTTCGACATACCGGAGTACACTGAATATGACAGGAACAACACACAGGAACGTAAGGTCTTTTTTGGTACTAACGTCATATTTTAGTTGTTCCGTAGCTGGCGGCGCTTTAGCTCTTCGCGTCTCAGTTGATTCACGTCACGCCTCAGCTCTTCGCACCTAAGTTCATTCCCGGCTAAGCTTTTCGCACCTCGTTTCATTCGCGTCTCACCTCTTCTGGGTTCTTTCGCGTTCATTTGCGCCTCATCTCTTCGCACCTCAGTTCATTCGCACCTGAGCTCTTCGCACCTTATTTCATTCGCGCCTAAGCTCTTCGCACCTTAGTTCATTCGCGCCTTAGCTCATCGCGCCTGAGTTGGCTCGCACCTCAGCTCATCGCACCTTCGTCTTTCGCACCTAAATTTTACACTCGGCGATATGCACTACATTACCCAAACAGAGAAGACATTTTTCATTGTACGACTATGTTCTGTTAAAGTCTCACCCTCTTATTCATAAAAATTAACAAACGCTTATTAAACCTTTTTTCATTAAAATATGTTTGTCTTGTTCTGTCCATATCAATCGTTGGAGAGAAGGATAAGGACAAAACATATTTTAACTAAAATAGGAACAATGTATGCAATATGCCTAGTGAAGACATCTGATGAATATTATAGTTAGGAAGTTAGTAATATTACAGAGTAGAATAAATGGGTATCTCTTGGATAGGCATGTAACATCCTCGTCTTCATCGTCACTTACCATCAGGTGAGATGGGAGACAAATGCCTAATCCAATATTTAGTAAAAAAAAAAGAAAAAAGAGATTTCATGGTAGTCTGATGTGATGAGGGACATTGTTTTTTTTTTTAATTAATCTTTCTTAGCTATTTATTCAATTTTCAAAGTCTAACAAATAGTTTGTTTGTGCGTCATGCCAGTCACGTGCTTACTGTTGCGTGTTCCCTAACTAAGTTAGGGGAGTTCAACACAACTAGCGGATTAAAACTTATTTGGGTCACTAGGTGTTTGAAAAATGAGTTTAGCGTCCCCTATTACGACTATAATGTAATAAAATAATATAGTTATTTCGCTTAGATCCCCAAAATCTGATCTAGGGGGATACGTATAATTATTTTTTGATCAGAAATAATATTTAAATATTTTATTCCGATCGTCTACCCAAACAGATTTTTGGTACAGACACAAACAAAATACTAACTATAAAGTTATTACTGGAAAATATTTTCTGATCTGGTACATACATAAATTAAATAAATTAATATTAGGGACAATATAACAAATTTTCGGCTAACTTAAGGTTATAATCTTTATTAGCATTATTATACCTGGAACACTGTGGGATATACAATAGAAAATCGTTATCAACTTCTGGTAGGTGTCTGTTAATTCTGTAATTTATTAAATTATATTTATGTAATAAAAACCGATTGCTTTTTCATCAACAACTGTTTTCTCTTGACTGTACTTACCATCATCATCATCATTTCGAGTAGGTGTCACGGTCAATCGACCATGCACACCCTGGTGTCAGAGTTCTTCGGAACCGCCTCTCGGCCTCTGCCGTGGTTCCTTTAACGACTACCGGGTGGCAGCCGGGACCACCGGCTTTACGTGCCTTCCGAAGCACGGAATCATCTTTATTATCAGACAATCAGGTGATTCAAGCCTGCAAGGTCGTAAGTGGCGACTTAGGAAATACAAGCTAAACAAAGCTCATAAAATCAATGAGACCTCTCCAACCCGTCTGGCCAGCGAGGAGAGTGTATGCCAAATCCTCTGTCTGCTCTGGCCAAGTATGGCTTCGGCAGTACAGAGATGGTCATGCTTCTGCAGTGGAGACTAAAAAGACCTGATGATGATGTGTTTGTCATGATAGACAACGTGTATTACCTATCCAGATTAAGGGTTAGGCTCTTTTCGTGAAACTTGAATCTAGGCCTATGGATCTTGCAGAAAGGTTATATTGCCTCAACACGCCGATGATGGCCGATTACTGGCGATTATGTGGTGGGCGTAATCGGCTGTGATAGCAATTATCGGCTACGATCGAGCTTATTCGCTGCAGTGTCAGTTTTTCATCAAATGAAGTTCGCCATGATTGTATACGTATCAACGCTTTGCCAGCTCCGTGGCGCAGTGGTTAACACGCCAGCCTGCGACACGAGGGTGCCCGGGTTCGATCCCCGGCCAGGTCAAGATGGAAAATGATCTTTTTCATGGCCTGGGTCTTGGATGTGTATCTATATATGTATTTGTTATATAATATAGTATCGTTGAGTTAGTATCCCATAACATAAGTTTCGAACTTACTTTGGGGCTAGCTCAATTTCTGTGATTTGTCCGTATATATTTATTTATATTTATTAACGCTATCGCCCATAATCACCGAGCACTCGGTTTGTATTTGTTTACGGTGCGCCACAGATGTATGTGAAATTTTATGTAGCTATATCCTTACTTAGCCGTGTGGTTTCCGGCAGAGTAGAATAGGACCACTCCTAGTCTTCCCATGGAGGTCGTGAGAAGCGACTTAGGAAATACACGCTAAACAAAGCTCATAAACATCAATGAGACCTCTCCAACCCGTCTGGCCAGCGAGGAGAGTGTAGGCCAAATCCTCTGTCTGCTGACCAAGTATGGCTCCGGTAGTACAGAGAGGGTCATGCTCTTGCAGTGGAGACTAAAAAGACCTGATGATGATGATATCCTTACTTATATTATAATTGCGGAAGTAAGTTTGTTTGTTGATTTGTTACACTTTAACTTCTGATTCTATCAACCTTACATTTTATAAACACGTTGCATGGGATACGCAGAAGGCCATGGGTTATCTTCTATCCAGGAAAAAGTCTCCGTTCTGTTCCCTTATGATAGTCAGTAACGCGAGCGGAACGGCGGTCAAAAGCTAAACAACACCAGACTCGTACAAAAAGGATTTCATACCAAGTCAAAAAAAAACTCAAAACACGTAGAAGAAATCTTCTACGTATTTTGCGTTTGACTGACTATCATAAGGGAACAGAACGGAGACTTTTTCCTGGATAGAAGATAACCCATGGCCTTCTGCGTATCCCATGCAACGTGTTTATAAAATGTAAGGTTGATAGAATCAGAAGTTAAAGTGTAACAAATCAACAAACAAACTTACTTCCGCAATTATAATATAAGTAAGGATATCATCATCATCAGGTCTTTTTAGTCTCCACTGCAAGAGCATGACCCTCTCTGTACTACCGGAGCCATACTTGGCCAGCAGACAGAGGATTTGGCCTACACTCTCCTCGCTGGCCAGACGGGTTGGAGAGGTCTCATTGATGTTTATGAGCTTTGTTTAGCGTGTATTTCCTAAGTCGCTTCTCACGACCTCCATGGGAAGACTAGGAGTGGTCCTATTCTACTCTGCCGGAAACCACACGGCTAAGTAAGGATATAGCTACATAAAATTTCACATACATCTGTGGCGCACCGTAAACAAATACAAACCGAGTGCTCGGTGATTATGGGCGATAGCGTTAATAAATATAAATAAATATATACGGACAAATCACACAAATTGAGCTAGCCCCAAAGTAAGTTCGAAACTTATGTTATGGGATACTAACTCAACGATACTATATTATATAACAAATACATATATAGATACACATCCAAGACCCAGGCCATGAAAAAGATCATTTTCCATCTTGACCTGGCCGGAGATCGAACCCGGGCACCCTCGTGTCGCAGGCTGGCGTGTTAACCACTGCGCCACGGAGCTGACAAAGCGTTGATACGTATACAATCATGGCGAACTTCATTTGATGAAAAACTGACACTGCAGCGAATAAGCTCGATCGTAGCCGATAATTGCTATCACAGCCGATTACGCCCACCACATAATCGCCAGTAATCGGCCATCATCAGCGTGTTGAGGCAATATAACCTTTCTGCAAAATCCATAGGCCTAGATTCAAGTTTCACGAAAAGAGCCTAAACCTTAATCTGGATAGGTAATACACGTTGTCTATCATGAGAAACACATCATCATCAGGTCTTTTTAGTCTCCACTGCAGAAGCATGACCATCTCTGTACTGCCGAAGCCATACTTGGCCAGAGCAGACAGAGGATTTGGCATACACTCTCCTCGCTGGCCAGACGGGTTGGAGAGGTCTCATTGATTTTATGAGCTTTGTTTAGCTTGTATTTCCTAAGTCGCTTCTCACGACCTCCATGGGAAGACTAGGAGTGGTCCTATTCTACACATTTCATTCGCGTCTCACCTCTTCTGGGTTCTTTCGCGTTCATTCGCGCCTCATCTCTTCGCACCTCAGTTCATTCGCACCTGAGCTCTTCGCACCTCATAACAACAATAAGGTATTTTTAGTTTTCACAGCCTTCCAGCTACAACCAAAGACGCGCGCGGACTGCCAGTAGCCGCAGCCAACCTTGACTCTTGGTCGGTCTCAGGGTTCAGACACGCATATAGATGTACAGTTATCGGCAGGAAACTAGACCCAATCTGCGCATGTACACAGATGTACACTGCACGCGGGTGAACACTACGATCCTTTTCATTCATTCCCGTTTCCCCCCGCAAACCGTACCTCCGACGACAGCTATTTTTCGTGTCTGCGCAGAGCCCAGTTCCGTCCCGATTACTGTACATAGATGACGTAAATGCGTCTACCAAATAGGTACATCTATATCCCGTGTCTATATCTGTCACTTAGCAGAGAGGATACTGTATCATCATCACTACATAGTGTAAAACAAAGTCGCTGTCGCTGTCTGTCCATCCCTATGTATGCTTAAATCTTTAAACTACGCTACGGATTTTAAAGCGGTTTTTTTATTAGATAGAGTGATTCAAGAAGAAGGTTTAATGTATAACACATGCATAATATTGTAGAGAAACACTGATAAATTTAGAGGTTTCCAATGTGATGTCGTAAATAAACACATTTTTTTGCGGTTACATTGCAAACGCTGGCTGAACCCCACGAGATAAATCATATTAATGTACTACAGTATTGTATACCTTAAAAAGGTCAACCAAAAAGACCGCGATGGTATATGTCTATCTCTTAAAGATAACCCATAATTTTAGTATCAGCATTGCACCCGTGCGAAGCTGGGGCGGGTCGCTAGTTCTAATATATAAACAATTTTGTCTGTTCTTCAGTTTATGTGGTGCAGCAGTCAGAGTGGGCCTACGGAGTGATTCAACATATAAACGGAGCTAAGGACTTCGCCTTGCCATACACGGACCGATTCAGATCTTTGCATGAGAGACTTCCTATCGAAAGGTTTGTATATTCATAAAGCGATATACCTACTTATACAATCATCATCATCAGGTCTTTTTAGTCTCCACTGTAGGAGCATGACCCTCTCCGTTCGGAGCCATACTTGGCCAGAGCAGACAGAGGATTTGGCCTACACTCTCCTCGATAGCCAGACGGGTTGGATTCATTCTTTCACTATGAGCTTTGTTTAGCTTGTATTTCCTAAGTCGCCTCTTACGACATCCACGGAAAGACTTGCAGTGGTCCTATTCTACTCTGCCGTAAACCACACGGCTATACATTTATTGGATAATTTTAAGTCCCGTATCACAGAATCTTACGTTCGTGGATTATATCTCGTGGTACGATGATGGTTGAAGACAGAAGTACTTAGGTTCGCCAGCTGCCTTAGCCAGCTGAAGAACCTAGCCAGCCAGTCGAAAGAGGATACCAGGTTTTTTTTGGAATGTCTTTGTAGCTTACTCCAAGTGACCTTTTGCTACTTCACTGGGCGTTTGAGGCGAGGGCAGAGTCAGCCTTTATAGACAACATCACCAAAGGGCCTCAGGAGGGACGGAACTCGGCTTTGGGCGTTGCCTGTGTGCGCAAGGCTTAGAGAGACAGCAAACTCTCATATTGCCTGATGGGCCGAGTATACATGCATGCATAGCCTGAAGGGCCACTCTGAGAAACAATGACAAAAGACTTTGGCAGCAACTCTCATCTTTTGCCTTATGGGCCGAAAGCTACGTTGCCAGAAGGGCCTATCCTGGATGATGAAACGTCACAAAGGAGCATTACAAAGCTTGGTATATTATCAAAATTGAAAAAATGTGTATGTCTTAAAGACTTGTTTGTTTTTTCAGGCTCATTATCCTGTATCCAGAAGAAGAGTATACGGACTTAAACTTTGTTTATACTGAATCTGATTTGTTCCAGTGATAAAATAAAGTCATTGCTACCGTCTGTTTTAAGGGTTAGTGTTATTAATAGAAATCCTAAAAAGATACGATATAAGTATGTCTACTAAAGACTAGAAGACTAGATCTATTATTGAGAAAAGTTCCATACCATGAAATTAAGTTTTGGTAGAGCCACGCTACCGGCAAAATGAATTGCTAGTAGCATGAATCGGCCGGCTCGTCCGGGGAATTACTGTACACACTCTCACAGAAAATCGACGTTTAAGTAGAAGCTTTACCGCTTTTATGCTTCGTTCGGTGAGTGAGAGAGCCAGAGGCCCATCCTTTCCCCTCTCCTCCCTATATCCTTCTCCCAACTCCTTGAAAGGCCGACAACGCACCTGTCACACCCTGGTGTTGCAGTTGTCCATGGGCGGAAGTGGTCACTTACCATCAGGTGACCCGCTTGATCGTTTTTCTACCTCAAACATTAAAAAAAAGATGTTATAGATAAATAAAAAAATAAAAAGATAACTGATGATTACCGGGTTCCATGAATCAATCTTTCCCAACCCGTCACCGGGGCAGGACCACCGGGGCAGATGGTATCTGATCATGGTCCATAAATATTATTTTGTCATTTTGTTACACACGGTATAATAAGAAAAAGGTATTTAAATCTTCTAACATAATAATTGTTATTCTTTATTTAGTCTTTTATCCACCTTTGTTAGTAGTAAAAATTGGTTTAATACATTTAGACAGTACGGAGTTACGGGAAAATTTTAGGTTTCATACATTTACGTTACGGGCATGACACGACCTCGAACACTGCTGTTTTAAGAATCACCAGTAATTTTTCGTCATCGACAGCAGGTCCTTTTAGTCTCCACTGCAGGAGCATGACCCTCTCTGAACTACCCGAACCTTACTTGGCCAGAGCAGACAGATGATTTGGCTTACACTCTCCTCGCTGGCCAGACGGGTTGGAGAAGTCTCATTGATGTTTATGAGCTTTGTTTAGCCTGTATTTCCTAAGTCGCCTCTTATGACATCCATGGGAAGACTTGGAGTGGTCCTATTCTATTCTGCCGGAAACCATACGGCGCACTTTGCCGGAAACCACACGGCTTTCCCGTAATTTTTATTCTTACGTTATTTGTTATTGTTATTACCCCACTTTTTATGTGCCAAGAAAAATATAGCGGCTGCCGGAACTTTTCGGGAACTCTTTTAATTGTTTTCCGAAACTAATAGCCTCTTTAAGCGTTGAAGTCGGCGAAAGGTAATTTGAAGTGATTTAGTGGAGACGACACGACCTGGAGATGTTCTAAGGAAATATACAAGGTAACAGGGCTTTTTAGGTGCTTACCACCAGCCGGCCTATTTGTAACTTAGTGTACAACGTTTTGAAAGTCACTACAAAATGCATTAAGTTTTATATAGCTAGCTCCGTGGAGCAGCGGTCAACATGCCAGCCTGCGACACGAGAGTGCCCGGGTTCGATCCCCGGCCAGGTCAAGATGGAAAATTATCTTTTTCAGATTGGCCTGGGTCTTGGATGTGTATCTATATATGTATTTGTTATAAAATATAGTATCGTTGAGTTAGTATCCCATAACACAAGTCTCGAACTTACTTTGGGGCTAGCTCAATCTGTGTGATTTGTCCGTATATATTTATTTATTTATTTATATAGGTATATCGTCTATAAAAATAGTCAATCATACGAAAGCTGCAATGGTTTTTTAAAATTACTGAGTTAGTAAATAGGCCGGCCGATGGTCAAAGTGCCGGATAGAGAGATAGCGGAGGATCGAGAAATATGGAAAGTACTCCACCCACTAGAACAAAGTTCATGGGAGATCAGACACGTCTCTGATGAGCCTTACCTATTTGTCAACCGCTACTACTATAGTTAACAACACACAGGCTGCCATTCACTTGGCCCAGAACAGATTGGCCCGGAAACATCTTGTGGCTGGGCCAAATTATGGTGGTCACGACTCACGACCCTCAGTCATGAGGAAAACGACCAAGATGAAACTACTATAGTATTCTTGTTCAATTATGGCTTTGGAGGGTTGTTGTGGCGCAACATTGTATTTTGTATATATATCCGTCTGTAATTAATTCCGTAGCGGAAAAAAGAATAGAATGTTATTAGTACTTCTTCTGTATTTTATTAAGAAATGATTAAAAAGTTAGGTCGGTTCACGACCTTGCGCTGCCCGTGAGAATTCTACACTGAAATACTGTTTCAAAGATTTTTGCTCAACGACCAAACTGGGAATTCGACAAAAAGTTTAATACTTTTTTTTAATAACGTTGATAAACATATGAATGCTACTATATGTATATACAGGACTAGCTATTGCCGCGGCTCCGCTCGCGTTAATATAGATCCCTCTGGAACAGTAGAATTTGCTGGGTTGAAAGGTCTATGCCCTTTCCCGAACCCCAAACTTCCTCCATACAAAATTTCATCCGAATCGATTCAATGGTTGAAGCGTGAAAAGCTGACAGACAGACGTATGTCTGTAACAGACAGTGTTAGAGTTACTTCCGGATTTATAATATTACCTATAGTCATCATTTCAAGTAGGTGTCATGTTCAATCGAACATGCACACCCTGGTGTCAGAGTTCTTCGGAACCGCCTCTCGGCCTCTGATGTGGTTCCTTTAACGACTACCAGGTGGCAGCCGGGACCAGACTACCAGGTGGCAGCCGGGCTTAACGTGCCTTACGAAGCACGAATTCATCTTTATTTTCAGATAATTAGGTAATTCAAGCCTGCAATTTCCTAAACAATCTGCAAAACAACTAAACAAAGTATGCTTCCCGTGGGAATCGAACCCACGCCACGACCCCCGGGTCTACAGGCAAACGCCTTGACCACTGGATCACGGAGGCAGTTGCCTATAGTATAAGTAATTATAGTAATATTATTTATATGATAGATTGAAGTATGGATTTGAAAATTTGAACCAATAACCTCCTTGCTTGACCTCTTGAACCAGCGTTCAATAATTATTACGTAAAATATCGTTTTTCAATTAAAAATTGTAATTAATACATCTTAATCATAATCGTGATTAAATCGGACAGATTAATTCACCAACAGAAATCGGATCTGCGAAGAATTTTAATCCCAGTCATTAAGAGGGCGTGCCGGTAATATTTCAATGGAAAAAAGGGGAGTGTACTCGAAATGCGCCGATTTTTATTTTTAAACAAAACGGATTTTTAACTTCTGCTGACCTTTTAAGCTATTCCCATGTCCAACCAATCTCCGGTAAAGGTTCTCGAAATGATTCACAATTTAAAACATTAACAACATTTAAAATAAAATATAATTATGTATATAAACGGGACTTAGCACGAACCTTTTTATTATTTGTTTTCGTTGACGTTTCCATGGAGTTACATCCATCGTGGTCGCAACGAGACTTTTTATTATTTGTTTCCGTGGTCAACGGAAACAAATAATAAAAAGGTTCGTGCTAAGTCCCGTTCATATACATAATTATGTGTTTAAAGCGCGAAAGTTTAATAAAGAATATTTAACATAAAATACTTTTGTGACAAGTTTTTATAATAAACGAATCCAAAATAAAATAAAAAAAATAACAATGATGTTAAGCAAATCGGTGTCAGAGGCGCAACCAGTACAGACGGACCACACTGTAAAGTGCTTTTCAAGACAAATCAAATGACCCCAAAAACGATTGGTGTACCTTGTGTAATTAAAGAGTTCCTATTGCCACCTTCCGACTCCATCATCAGACCAGCTCAGATTCCATTATATTGTAATCAGATATCAGACAGCTCCGATATAGTATCGTTGAGTTAGTATCCCATAACACAAGTCTCGAACTTACCTTGGGGCTAGCTCAATCTGTGTGATTTGTCTGTATATATTTATTTATTTATTGTATTTTCCTCCGATTTACAAATGCATGCAAATTTCAGCTCGGTTGGTAACCGGGAAGTGGATCAAATTTAACTTGCAAGATTTGATGACAGACAAACATCGGTACAGGTCTAAATAAAAGCTTGTGAAAATGGAGACCCAGACCATTAATCCCGGAAAAAGGTACGAGTAAGTATCATTCCCGAGGGATCTACATTAAAGCTACAAGCAAAAGCTACTTACATAAACTTAAAAAGACATATATTATCAACTATTGCCAAGGGACATATCCCCAGAACTAATTTGTGCTTCTGGGCCATTCATAAATTACGTCACACGTTAAGGAGAGAGTTATCGAAGTGTGACAACAGGGAGGAGGGGTCATAAGTATAAAGCCACTTACAGATCATCTTCATTTTGTGTAGGTGACACGGTCAATCGACCATGCCACACCCTGGTGTCAGAGTTCTTCGGAACCGCCTCTCGGCCTCTGACGTGGGTCCTTTAACGACTACCAGATAGCAGCCGGGACTAAAGGCTTAACGTGCCTTCCGAAGCATGGAAACATCTTCATTATCAGACAATCAAGTGTTACAAGCCTGCAATGTCCTAACCAAACTGGAAACAACTAAACAAAGTATGCTTCTCGTGGGAATCGAACCCACGACCCCCGAGTCTATAGGCAAACGCCTTAACCAGTGGACCACGGAGGCAATACACGGAGGGATACTAACTCAAGAATACTATATTTTATAATAAAAATCTTTTTCCTGACCGGGGATCGAACCTGGGCACCTTCGTGTCGCAGGCTGGCGTGTTAACCACTGCGCCAGAGAGCTCGCCTAAAAGTACTTATTTCTTTACATATCTATATTTTAACCATACTCATATTTAATCAGGTTTAGGCCATCCGATGAACAAAGCACATCAACCCTTCAGGGGAATCCTAAACGAACAAATATGTCCTAAATCCCTTCTCTCGAAAGGGTGAAACCTTCGGGGGTAGGACAATAAAAACCCATCTTCACGAACATTAATTTACTAGACCATTAACCGTGCTGAAGCTTTCATTAGAGCTTATGAAAACAATCCTCGTCGTGAGACAATGTCGTGTAAGTAGATATTTTAGTACGTACTCAAATAACCTTTAATATAAAAAAAACCCCAACGCACAGAAATATATCAAGATAGAACGGGGATGCCAGGATTTTGCCAAGGAAACGCGCGTGTCAGTTTTTGCATAAGTCACGCCCCAAATTTGACGTCATTACTAGCAAGAGAGGGCTATGCTCGGTGTTTCTCTGCGAGATCGAATCAGAAACGAGGAGATCCGTAGAAGAACAAAGTTCACCGACATAGTTCAGCGGATTAGCTCTTTGAAGTGGCAGTGGGCGGGGCACATAGATCGAAGAACCGATGGCCGATGGGGCAGAAAGGTGCTCGAATGGCGACCACGTACCGGCAAGCGCAGCGTTGGACACCCACCGACAAGGTGGTCAGACGACCTAACCAAGGTCGCAGGAAGACGCTGGATGCAGGCCGCTTCCAACCGGTCATATTGGAAATCCTTGGGGGAGGCCTATGTCCAGCAGTGGACTTCTTGCGGCTGAGATGATGATGATGGTGACTAGCGAAATAGTAATGTGACATGCACAGAAATAAATCGCGTCATACGAGTATCGATAAACATTTTTTACAGTGAAAACCGCAGATAAAGCATGTGTTCATGACGGGACGTGCGCGCTGACTGATGAATGTTTAACGAATCTTGTACAATCGTGCAAGATTGAGACACGCGTGTACCGCCAACTTTGCCGTTCTATCTTGATATATATTTCTGTGCCCCGACATCTCATCAAACTACTGAACCGATCATCATGAAATTTGCACACAAGTTCTCTGGAGTACCGAGAGGGACATAGGCTACTTTTTATCCCGGGAAAAAGTACTATTCCCGACGAATCGACATTGACGCGGGCGGAGCCGCGGGCGCAAGCTAGTTAATATTATAAAGAAGAAAGCTTTGATTGTTACGGCGTGAAAGCGTAACAAACGAACAAACTCACTTTCGCATTTATAATATTAGTTAGGATAGGATATAGGTGTAGCCCTTAGTAATTAATTATGCCACTACAATTAGATAGAGCTATTTAGGTTAATAGCCTGGCACTGAAGGGTGGTCACGTACTACAAACATCGTTGTCTGCAGATGCAGTTCTGAAGAGATACTATCTAGATAGACAGTTATACCTCTAGATATATATCTAAGTGATATTTACCTATAGGGTTCAGGGTACCTCTGTGATTCAGTCAAGCAACACATTTATAAATAAATTGACCTTTTATGCCACGCGTATTCTCTTTTTAACAGCGTCTATAATCTTTAATTAAAACACAAAACGAAATCGTCCATGCTGGTCTGGGAGAAAAAAAAAAACATAGAATGTGCCAGCTGCTTCTCTTCCCGCGCAGATCGTAAACGCCGATCGAGGGAATGGGCGAAAAGCTGCGGAATCATGTCAATAGACGATGCGGCTACCCATCACTATTAAGATTCCATTTTCCACCTAATTCCCACCAATACCTATGCTAAATGTGGCCATAAAGTCTTATAGACCTGGTCTCTGTCTACCCCGCTAGGGCAAAAGACGATACTATGTATGTATGGACAAAACGAGATGGCAAGACGATTTAGAAAAAATCTTGCCAGAATGACAAAAGTTAGCAGCGGATAGAGATGAGTGGATAATTAAGGGAGAGAACTTTGTCCAGCAATGGGCCACAAAATCTACAGGCTATTAAAAAAAAATGGTTGTCTGTAAAATTGATTTACGGACGACAATTATTATTTTACGTGACAACGGTGGAAGAGAGATAGATGCGTCGCAATCTGAACGCTTAGGCCGATCGTGCATCTCTAACGCTTGTACCGCGCTCTCGCTTGCACACGGAACATGACACTTTTTCGTGCGTTCAGCCTGCGTTCTACGATTTATAAGACGTTATTATGTCAAAAATCTTTTTTTATTCAAGTATGTTGGTATCAAAGTCGACCGTAAAAACGTGTTATTTCTGCTGGCGAGTCCCCCTCATCCATTTAGGAATGAAGGCACGAAACTCAGGTGATTTAGAAATCTAGCTACGTCGGACGGACGCCGCCGCTTAGCAATAATCGGACATCCGCCATTTGTAAATTGTAGATGGACTCGTAGTCACATGGTTAGCTGCTGCAATTTTTTTATCGATAGCATGCATAAGCATGCACACCGCATTTATATAATCGTACTGAATTATGGCTC
Organism: Elegia similella; assembly: GCA_947532085.1. Lineage (NCBI taxonomy): Eukaryota > Metazoa > Arthropoda > Insecta > Lepidoptera > Pyralidae > Elegia > Elegia similella. Next base: position 2,340,284 of record OX383936.1, read on the forward strand.
CGCAAACCACTCTATTATTTTTTTACAAAAATAGTAATAGGCTGATCTCCTGGTTCAAAATAATAACATTAAAACATAGAAATAACATAATATTTTCAAAATATATTACACGTATTTTTTAGTTAATAGATTCAGGTGTTACTTTGCGGAAGTCAAAGTTACATTTACTTTGAGATAATTTACTTTGCGTGCTTCCGCCACCAGTTAGTTTATGCAAACTATTGCTGGCTAGCGCCCACCTACTACTGTTAGTCCCTTCATGCCCGCCACCAATAGTTGATGTATGTAACCCTGGTCGATACTGCTGCATCTATTGAGGCTGCAGCAATATCGGCCGTCGTGCTCGCGACACGTGTTTCACCTTTGCACGAGGCATCTTCAGGCAGTGAAACCCAGATGTTGGTCGTACGAATCGAAGAAGCAATGAATGTCATTCGTTGCTGCGCTAACTCATAAATATTGGATCGGAACGATCTACACTACATTTTCTTAAATTCTTAAAATCATGGGAAAAAAGAACAACATATACCCGTTGTGCATGCGTTCGAAATATCTAACAGATATGAATAACTCATCTACAATGGTGCCACATCATTATCATCATCATATATTTTTAGTCTCCACTGCAGGAGCATGACCTTATCTGTACTACCGGAGCCATATTTGGCCAGAGCAGACAGTGGATTTGGCCTACACTCTCCTCGCTGGCCCGGCTTGGAGAGGATATGGAAGGACAGGTTGGAGAGTATAAAGGAAATGGTGCCACAGAAATTATGTTATTCATTATAACTATGGTTTAATTGAAAACTCGTAGTTATCCAAAAAATAATGTATACCTACGAGAAATCACTACAAATTTTTACACACTAAAATTACCCCCAAAGGTATTTAAACTATATTATAAAAAGCAGCTACCTGACGTTATGTCATTCATAAGAAAATACGTAGAGAACACCTCTGCCTTTTCTTTTTTCATGTTTCTTTCCTCCATGTCCACTTTATCTGCATTCAGTTATTGTATCACTAGCCACTTACCTGAAACAAAAACAAACATATTTAGTACTTATTTAATTTTAGTAAGTATTTCTTTTTATTTTGTCCTAATATCATAAACAAACTTTATTTTGTTGAATTATAGTGCAATTAGTAGTTAAACATATTTAGCAAATATTTTCTATACCATTTAATTAATTTCAAATAAACGACAAGATTTGAAGAATACATTTTTTTTTAGTTTGCCCACTCACCAGTATTAATCATGCCCACCAAACAGTATCTATCATGGGTTATAGAAAAACCAAAAATAAATCATCTATACTAATCTATACCTCTATACTAATATTATAAAGAGGAAAGATTTGTTTGTTTGTTTGCATCGAATAGGCTCTAAACTACTGGACCGATTTGCAAAATTCTTTCTCCATTAGAATCCTAAATTATCCCTGATGAACATAGGCTATTTAAATACCTATATCTTCCCATGCGAAGCCGGGACGGGCCGCTACACATAATTTCGTGATAACGTTATCAGGTTTGACCTTTATGAAATCGCTAAATTAACCGATTGTGACTGTTAATGCGGCTGGCGATATAAACCTTACAATCAGATTCTAAGTTGGAGTAGTATACACTTCGATTCAGTTTAAATTTGTTTCAGCAACTTGTATAAAGATAAGTGGTATTTATTTGCATAAACATGTGTAAACTTATTATAAAAAGACCGACATGTTTACCATTACTGGTGTGCAAATTCATATAAGTTCAGAAGGCATACAATTATATTTAAAAGTTTAAAAAAAATTTGAAAAGAAAGTTTTAATATTTACATCGAAACTATGTCAAAAAAAAATACTACAGATTGTCAGATAAAAATTCGTTAATACTATAATAACATTTTTCAGATAACAATATTTTAAGCTTTTTCGTATAGAGTATCAATCAAGTTTAAATCCCTATACTGTTTTGATATTTTATTAAAAATCATTGGTGCCATACATACTACACTTTTATAGATCAATGCAGTTTTTGAAGGATGGAGACTTAGTCTATCATCACAACGTCGATTTCTTACTAATAAATCAGATAAACTTGGAAATAAATGAGGATTTAGTTTTACAAATATTGCCAGCTCCATATACTTGTAGTAAAGGAAGTGTGAGAATTTTATGTTTCATAAATAGTGGTTTACAACTATCGCTACTTTTGAATCCAAACATTGCTCGAATGAAATATGAGTTGATTAATGCAAAAACCACTTCCCATCATCCGAAGAAAATGGTTTTCGTAATTAAAAAAGAACTATAGTTGCCAAATTCACCTCCGCAAAATATTATGATACAATTTGGTTTAAGACTCGGAATATTTATTATAACAAAATGATTTCCTTAACTCAGTCGCTAAATTACTCGATTTTGGCTGATAATAAGCCTGACGACATTAACCTCGCAATCAGATTCAAAGTTGGAGCCGCATACTAACAAGTCTGTTCAGATTGGTACGATCGATTCGTGCGAGTCGAAAGGCAAGCGAACAAAATGAGAGTGAAACCACAAGATGGCAGAGCACGGAATCGTTGCAACCGATGGAGCGATTTCATTGAATAATATTAGTCAACTTATTGTTTAACTGTATTAATAGTTGTGATATTGTTGTTTGTTTTTCGTGTATGTAAGTGGCCAACATTGGTCTCAAATTTTTCACGATACCTAAAGGCGTCTCACATAGCTTGACGACTGCCGAGAGAGGAGCCGAGATGAGGAGCTCGAGAAAATTATATATCACTTATGGTCACCCATCCCAATAGGGACCGTGCCCGGGATTGCTTTACATACGTAAGCGCCAATAGTGCTTACACCCCCTGGGCCATGGAGCTCCTCGTATTGATGCTCTGAAATGTCAGCGCCAATAAGTATGTTAACATGACTTTTAAGTGCCATTACGTAATTTACAAAGCCCAGCCACTTTGCAAAGTCATTACTTATTCCAGCAGACAGAGGGCTTAGTTTAGATGAAGATGATAATATAATCTCAAGTCCACATACATATTCAGTTCTAAGGATATCATAGATTGTAAGTTGACGTTATTTGGAGTACAGCTTGTTCCCGCTTCATCTGCACTTCGCTTTGGAAGCGGCAACAAACTTAGCTGTAAGTAAATGATTAACGTCAAACATAATATTATATTATGTGTTAATAATCCAACCCGTCTGGCCAGCGTGGAGAGTGTAGGCCAAGTCCTCTGGCTGCTCCTCTGGCTGCTCTGGCCAAGTATGGCCCTAGTAGTACAGAGAGGGTCGTGCTCCTGTAGTGGAGACTAAAAAGGACCTGATGATGATGATGATGTGTTAATAATAATGTGTATTAAAAGTTAAGGTACACGACACACAAATTATAAACCTTGACCTAGAAAAACGTTGGTTGTAAGCCATTATACAGGGGATTTTTGGATCGTCAACAATAAACTTCTTGCGGCTTAGTTGTTGAAATCAGTGCTCTACTCCGCAAGAAACATTGACCAATGTGAACTTCTTGGTCGTAATTTCAAGAAGACCTGTAATAAATTGTCGCATGACGTGAACTTGTGTGACTTATGTGACCTTTAGGGGCTACGCTAAATTTACTCTACATCTTCTATCACGGATGTTAACAATAATAAATGGGCTCCCCTTACTGAGCACTAAGCAACCAGATCAGTAAGTTTAAAATACAAAACAATATGAAGAGTGACGTGTTTCTTTCAATATGTGCATGAAAATGTATTAATATTTTCATAAAAATTATTTTTCTATAATAAAGATATTATAATAAATAAAAAAAAAAATTTTTTTCACGCAAATGCGTTATAGTATGAACTTTAAAATTTCATAATATCCATCTAGTAGTTTCTTCCATACTGATCTAGGAAAAAAGAAAAATATTCAAAGATTTATTCAGAAAATAGGCCTTTTCAGGCACTTTTTCACGTCAATTCACATTTTAAATATTGCTCATTAAATTATATTCATATTATTAATTATTGTTCAAAAGCTACAAACTACTAGCGTTTCGGAACCGACTACTGCAGAGAAGACATAATAGAATGTACCAGTTGCTTCTCTTCCCGCGCAGATCGTAAACGTCGATCGATGGAATGGGCGAAAATCTGGGAAATCATATTAGTAGGCGATGCGGCTAGCAACCCATCACTATTTTGATTTCGATTTACACCTTACCAATATGCTAAACGCGGCTTGGGTGTTCAAGAACTGAGCTCTGTCTACCCCGCAAGGGCAAAAGACGTGATAGTATGCATGCATCTAGTAATTTTGGCGTGAGAGAGTAACATACATGTGAGGATGTTTGTTACTCTCTCTCTCTCATCTTTCAAATGAAATACAACGTCACATTTTGTTCAACTCTTAAGTTATTTTAAGTACAGAGCGTAACAAAAATAACATAATCCTCAATTCTGATAATTTTAGTTGGCGACAACCAGTTTTTGATGCGACAACATCAAAGTAGCGTCTTATTTTTAAATGAATACTATTAACTTTAAATACTGCTATAACTATCAGCTCAGCTTAGTATAATAACCTCTCATATCAACAATCGATAAAATGCACCGATGGGCCAATTTTGTTTCCTGAACAACTTTTGGCTGGCAACTTTGTCAACGGCTGAACGCGGGAACAGCTGGGCGCACTAGTGATGGGCAGTTTTGATTTGATACATATCGATAAAATGCATTCATCATCATTTCGAGTAGGACTCACGGTCAATCGACCATGCACACCCTGGTGTCAGAGTTCTTCGGAACCGCCTCTCGGCCTCTGACGTGGTTCCTTTAACGACTACCAGATGGCAGCCGGGACCACCGGCTTAACGTGCCTTCCGAAGCACGGAATCATCTTTATTATCAGACAATCAGGTGATTCAATGTCCTAACGAATCGAACCCACGACCCCCGGGTCAACAGGCAAACGCCTTAACCACTGGACCACGGAGGCTGTTGATGTGTGGAGATAAAATGCATTGAAATGCATTCAAATATTGTCTTCCAAACAGCTTTTGGATCAAACCTCTGTTAACGGCTGAATGAAGCAACGGCTGGGTGCGCTAATGATGCGTCATATATTTGATTGTAATTTATCTTATTGATTTATGTAATGGGGTATTTATAACTTGCTAGTTGTTAATAACTAATCGATATAATTATGGGGTATTATGGGTAATATAATAAATATTATGGGTAATTTTCGTTATTAAAATATGTAACAATGGGTTACTCACGTACGAAGTCAGCTACTGGCCGACATGTTTCGACCTCATCCGGAGGTCATCCGGAGGTCATCCTTAGGGCGAATGTAATTTTCGTGTTACAGATAACATTTATTTACATACGTATTCTTGTAATCTACTCTCTTTAACTCATTAATCGCGAGAAACGCAGACACAATTGATTATATTCTATTGTTATGTTTGCCGATTGGGGCGTTTGGTAGTTGACCGGTTAAATATAGTAACGACGATTACTGACGTGGCAATAAGTGAAATTATAGCTACTACCGGTAAAGGAAAACATTGTGAAGAAACGTGACCACTATTTAAGTGTTTCACATAAGTGAAACATAAGGTCGTGTATCGGAAGACACGTACACTGTAGATCTTAGCTATGTCGCTAAGCCCTTGCAAATGCATTAAGATAGGTTGTATTTAACACACTGTTACTCGCTACCTCACACGACAAAAAGAAATATATGTTACGATATAATATATGTAGATTATAGACATCATAAAAGCTTCAAGGGACAAAACATTTTAAGGAAACAGAAAACGTAGTATCCGAAAAAGAGATGGGTACTTTATTTTTTTCTGTAAATATTAAATTTCTAAGAGCCCCTCTACCGCAAAAGCTGAAAAGAAGGCAGGGAGGCCTTTGCCGATAGTTCCAAAGGCTACCAACGTAGGCAAGAAGTAAAAATGATTTATCGATATCACAACGGCCCTAACCCATCTCGCTTCCGAGTGCATCCTTATCGCGCATTTCAAGTGCTTTCTGCAACTCGATCTACGTACCGGCTGCCTGCATACATTTTCTTTGATTAATCGTGCTCGATGGCGCGTAATGGAAATAGTTAGGATTTCTAGATACGGAGGCTCAAAGACTTTGATGTGGTATGAGGGTTCAGAGGAGAAATTTCTTGTTCTTCTGTAAGTATTCAAATCCTTTGCCTTTAATTATAGTTATTGCTATTTCTGTAGTAGCCTGTGTAGTTATTAAAGTGGTTTTCCGTAACCTAGTCGTTTACACGAGGACAGTTCTTGTGGTAATGGTGTAGAAATGTATACATTTTGTGTCAGTCAGAAATCCACATAGTTTTACAGCATTTTGCACCATTTAACTTTAGTATTTTTAGGCAAGGATATATGTGAGATACTCAAAGCAGAGAGAGACCCAAGGTTTCATCCAGGAAAAAAGATGCTTCCATATATAGTTTCAAGACTTGTGTTTTGGCATACTAACTCAAAGATACTATATTTTATATATAACAATACATACATAGATGACCGGTTGGAAGCGGCTTGCATCCAGCGTTTCCCTGCGACCTTGATCAGGTCGTCCGACCACCTGATATGGGTGTGCGACGCTGCGCTTGCCAGTACGTGGTCGCCATTCGAGAACCTTTTTGCCCCATCGGCCATCGGTTTTGGAAATCTTTGGGAGAGGCCTATGTCATCAGTGGACTTTTTGCGGCTGATATGATGATGACATACAAAGATAAACATCCAATAAGAGTCTTAATAAATTAAGAAATAAAATATGGCTACCTAGGTCTCCGGTTCAAGTCATGAGGCATGAATTTTTTTTTACCATATTTTATTTCGTAATTTATTAAGAGTATATCAAAATAGCATTGTAAATGCAAAATAAAACACTTATAAAAATATCCAAGAAGAGATCTACATCCTTACTTCCTTATCCTTACTAATCCTTATCCTTATCCTTACTAATATTATAATTGCGAAAGTGAGTTTGTTTGTTTGTTACGTTTTCACGCCGTAACTACTGAACCGATCATCATGAAATTTTGCATACAAGTTCTCTGGAGTGCGGAGAAGGACATAGGCTACCTTTTATCCCGGGAAAAAGTACTATTCCCGAGGGATCGACATTGACGCGGGCGGAGCCGCGGGCGAAAGCTAGTTAATTAATAAAAGCTTATGTTCATTAAACTCATCAATCTGTTCAGACCATCAGGAACTAAGCCCTAATATTTCATTAGAAGCACTTACAACTAAAACAAACGACTCAAAGTTTAAACGCTAAGTAGAACGAGGAACGGATGTAGGAAATAAAAAGTCGAGCGAAAAGAATAAAGCAAGTAGTAGCGAGTCTTGAAATAAATTGAAGTGGAAATGGGAGTTAGCCGGCACCATAAACTAAAAAGATTACAGAGTCAACACTTTATACGTGATTATTATAAGGTAAGTGCCTTGTGGTACCCGGCAGAGTAGAATAGGACCACTCCAAGTCTTCCTGTGGATGTCGTAGAAGGCGACTTAGGAAATACAAGCTAAACAAAGCTAATAAACATCTAAGAGACCTCTCCAACCCGTCTGGCCAGCGTGGAGAGTGTAGGCCTAATCCTCTGACTGCTCTGACCAAGTATGGCTCTAGTAGTACAGAGAGGGTCGTGCTCCTGTAGTGGAGACTGAAAGCACCTGATGATGATGATGATGATTTTAAGGTTTAGATCATTAAGTTTAAGAGAAGAAGTGTTGAGGTAGAGCCACGCTACCGGCAAAATTCATTTTTGCTAGTAGCATGATGCCATGACTTCCGAAGCACGGAGTAGCTCAAGATATTTTAATGTCACTTGCGGTCACCTATCACAGTTGGGACTGCGCCCAGGGTTGCTTAACATGCATAAGCGCTATTAATGCTCATGACCACTGGGCCATCGGGCTCTTGGTCAAGTAAATGGTAAGAAAAGCTTGTCACATAACTATAATTCTTCAAAAAAATTTGTTCATCTATACAATGAAACAAAAACAAGCAAAACAAAACCACGTTTGTTGTATGGGAGCCTCCTTAAATATTTATTTTATTCTATTTTTTAGTATTTTTTGTCATAGCGGCAACAGAAATACATCATCTGTGAAAATTTCAACTGTCTAACTATCACAGTTCATGAGATACAGCCTGGTGACAGACGGACAGACAGACAGACAGGTCCCGTTTTTACCCTTTGTGTACGGAACCCTAAAAACAGCAAATGATCTTCCGCCTCCGGTCGAAAAAGCTACAGGGCGCTACGAGGTTCTACAAAGTTCTACGACGCTACGACAAACTGTAGACATTGCTTTTTACAATTTTTATCTTTGTTTTCTTGCACCGGTCCCGGAATCTATCTTTAGTTTTTCTACACTAATATTCTATATAGGAAAGATTTGATTGTCTGTTTCTCTACATTGAATAGGCTCCAAAACTACTGGATCGATTAGAATCCTACATTACCCCTGATGATCATAGGCTATGGAAGTATCGTGAAGTATCGTGCGAAGCCAGGGCGGGCCACTAGTACTCGAAAAAACGCACATAATATTGGATATAAAAATATTTAAATAAAACTAGTTTAACTAAATACTTCGTTTTCGACTAGCTCCGTGGCGCCGCGGTCAACACGCCAGCCTGCGACACGGAGTGACCGGGTTCGATCCCCGGCCAGGTCAAGATGTAAAATTATCCTTTTTAGATCGGCCTGGGTCTTGGATGTGTATCTATATATGTATTTGTTATAAAATATAGTATCGTTGAGTTCGTATCCCATAACACAAGTCTCGAACTTACTTTGGGGCTAGCTCAATCTGTGTGATTTGTCCGTATATATTTATTAGTAAAGGTAGTTATATTGTAATATAACTAGTACGTATGTTGTAAATTATCCTTTGGATAATATGCGCTGTGCAGTTTGTTGCCGCTTCTTCTGCATTTCGCTTTGAAAGCGGCATTAAACTTAGCCATAAGTAAATTACTGACGTCAACAATTCTCAGTTGAAAATATATGACAATTAATACGCACAGCGCATTTTCTCCAATCGACGTCCACTTACAATTTTAGTTTATCTTAAACAATAGGTTTGTGGACTGAGTATACATTGTATATCCAAAGTAAGTTCGAGACTTGTGTTATGGGATACTAACTCAACGATACTATATTGAGATACTGATAAACTAACACTGGCAATGCATTATTCTTCTGTTCCATTGTTAGTTTGTTCCCTCAAGAAACTATTTTTATTACACGTGGCATCTACATACAATGTGGCTATAAACAGCGAACTCAGACAGAAACAAAAGTAGTTTATGAACTAGAAGGCTCAGCTGTTTCGCCTGTAACACCTGGACACAAAGCAGGTACTCGTATTAATTATACTTCTTATCACAATTTTTACAGTGTTATTATATGTTAATAACCATACATAGTGTTGTGCCGTGCTCGAAATGTTCGAGAACGGTAAGAACAGGTCGGAACTTGTTCCCGAGCATTTCTTCTTTCTCTCAAGTGCGGGAATTATTGAGAAATTCTCGAGAAATATTGGTATTTTTCCGCAAATTTCCGTGAGAAGGAACTCACGAGAACAGAGATTTTTTTACCGGCACATCAATAACCATACAGTACAGTATACCCTTTACCGCTACACGTATATATCTGTAAAACCAGCCAAGTGCGAGTCGGGCTCGCGCACGAAGGGTTCCGTGCCGTTATCTATAAAAACGCCAAAATAATCCCGTTGTATGAGAGCCTCCTGAAATATTTATTTTATTCTGTTTTATAGTATTTTTTGTTATAGCGGCAACCGAAATACATAATCTGTAAAAATTTTAACTCTCTAGCAATCACGGTTCATGAGATACAGCCTGGTGACAGACGGACGGACAGACAGACGGACAGACAAAGAGACAGACAGACAGCGGAGTCAGATTAATAGGGTCCCGTCTTTAGGGTTCCGTACCCAAAGGGTAAAAACGGGACCCTATTAATATCGCTCCGCTGTCCGTCTGTCTATCTGTCCGTCTGTCACCAGTATCTCATGAACCGTGATAGTTAGACAGTTGAAATTTTCACAGATGATGTATTTCTACTGCCGCTATAACAACAAATTCAAAACAATAAAATAAAATAAATATTAAAGGGCCCATACAACAGACTTGATTTTTTTGCCGTTTTTAAAGATAATGGTACGGAACCCTCGTGCGCGAGTCCGACTCGCACTTGGCCGGTTTTTTAGGATGTAAGATTAGATTTTCCTCTATACTAGATTCTCTCAAATAACCAATTCTACCTTTAAGTACATACAATTTTATTACAATCTTCCTTATCGTTGATAAGTATTAAGTAAAGGGAAGGTCGGAGTTCAGACGACACGGCCTAAGGGCCATAAACATGAGTATATTGGTCGTAAGGCCGCGAAGCCTTCGTTTCGGAGTGCCGTAAAACAGACAGATACAGATCTCACGCTGTAGACTTGTTGCTCTGTAGTATTTGTATGAGAACAACCCATTTAATGATTTTAAGAGCTCGATGTACCAGTGGGCGGAATCATTATTAGCTCTTACGCATGTAAAGAGACCCTAGCATGGTCCCAACTGGGATGGGACTTCAAATTAAATCAAATCGTTTACTGCTGAAATAGGGTCAATAACAGATGTTACATAAATAATAGAGCAAGCCTATTCAACTGTTAAAACAGTATGCAAATTGGTTTTTTTTTTATAATTTTCTTGTACTACTTATTATACTCATTTCTTACACACATGCATTTTCCAATTGTATAAATATTTTTAATTACATTTGTTATTAAATTAGTGACAGTGAGTTTAAAAGGGGAAGCCAAAAACGAGATGGAGAGACGAGCTGTTTGCTTTCAATGAGGGATGGCAGCACATAGCAATGAATAGAACAAGGTGGAAAACAGAAGAGGAGGCTTTTGCCTAGCAATGGGACCAAAATAGCTAATAAAAAATTACTGACAAACAAAGCGGTTTATTATCTAGTTCAAGTAGCATACAAAAACATCTCGAGCTCCTCCCTAATTCGGAAGGCTTTAAACCGTTGTTTCAGAGCTGTCGTAATTGATGGTAGTTGTAAAACTATGTCAGATGCCAAAAAAGCAGCTTAAAAAACCGATCTGAAACCAGTGCTCATCATCATTTCGAGTAGGTGACACGGTCAATCGACCATGCACATCCTGGTGTCACAGTTCTTTGGAACCGCCTCTCGGTCACTGACGTGGTTTCTTTAAAAACAGACAGACAGACAGACGGACGGACAGCAGAGCGATATTAATAGGGTCCCATTGGGTACGGAACCCTAAAAACAATCAAATCTTTTCTCTTTAATTCTCTAATGTAAAATACAACATTTCTTACAAGAAATTCGCACCTTTCGTCACCTTATTTATATAACGCAGAAATCCCTACTCCCTGTTTGCGATACTTGTCAAACATTCGATATCCGTCCGGGTGATCGGTCCAAATCTGAGTCCCTGTAAACCCCGATTGTAATACCAGATTGGAGACAAATGGGGGTCGTGTTATCGAGCCTCTTAATACAGCGAAATAACATTTGTTTGGGTCCAACTTTTTCATTTGACCCTCTCCATTTGCACCCTCTTTGGACCTGTTGAAGGTAATATTTTAAATGAGATGTTGAATGTTTTTGAGCGGGTGTTGTTTCTTTATAGATGACGTGTGGCTTTGTCTTGTCGTATTATGCAGAGGTGGGTAAAACGACATCCTTCCTAACTAATATTATAAATGCGGAAGTGAGTTTGTTTGTTTGATTGTTTGTCTGTTACGCTTTCACGTTGTAACTACTGAACCGATCATTAGAAAATTTGCATATACGTTATCTGAGGTATTAACTACTGAACCGATCATCATGCAATTTTTCACATACGTAAAGAGAAGGACATAGGGTACATTTTATCCCGGAAAAAAGTACTGTTCCCGAGGGATCGACATTGACGTGCGCGGAGCCGCGGGCGGAAGCTAGTTGTCCATAAAGGCGTTTTGGCGACGGTTCTTTTATTCTGAAATGACTGCTTTTTGAAAAGCACATACGCAATTTTTTATCAATGAAATGTTAAGTTAACAATGACAGTTTTAATAACCATAGCAGGGAATACATACATACTATTACGTCTTTTCCCTTGCGGGGTAGACTGAGCTAAATGACCTAAGTCACGTTTAGCATGGTGGTGGGCATATAGGTGCAAATGGGCGAAAAAAACAAAGAATCATGACAACAGGCGATGCGGCTAGTCATCATCATCAGGTGTATTAGTCTCCACTACAGGACCACGATCCTCTCTGTACTACTAGAGCCATACTTGGCCAGAGCAGTCAGAGGACTTGGCCTACACTCTCCACGCTGGCACACACCAGACGGGTTGGAGAGGTCTCACAGATGTTTATAAGCTTTGTTTAGCTTGTATTTCCTAAGTCGCCTTCTACGACATCCACGGGAATACTTAGAGTGGTCTATTCCACTCTGCCGGATACCACACGGCGTATGCGGCTTGTAACCCATCACTATTTTGATTCAATTTTACACCTTTACCCCCACCAAACGTGGCCTTTTGATCTTATGACTTTAGGCTCTGTCTGCCCCGTAAGGGAAAAAGACCTGATAATATGTATTTTGTATGTATGTATGTATGTATTTTTTTCATCTTATTTTTTTATTGCTAGTTTACATGAAATGAAACTTACAAAACAATCTGTTAAGGAATTAAAAAAATATTATCCCAATATTCACATTCCCGGGCAGTTACATTTTTAAAAAGCATAAAAAACGGCAAAACAATCATGTCTGTTGTATGAGATACAGCCTGGTGACATACACACAGACAGACGGACAGACGGACAGCGGAGCGATATTAATGCGGAATCCTAAAAATGAATCTCCCATTATTCCCATTCCCGGGCAGTTTTTAAAAAGCAAAAATAGTTTAACTTAAGTAAAAACCCATGAACGTCCCGGCTTACTCGGCTTGCAGCTAATTCAAATTTAAATTAAGTTTCGTGGTGTGAAACGAATTTAACTCGCGAGATTGCATCACATTCTGTAGTAAGTCTGCGGGATCATTCTCACTAGTTCCATTGGCAAATAGTGCCATGGAACTAGTGGAACTTTTTTCTCAGTAGTTCCATTGACTTTATAATGTCAATAGAAGGGTTTAGGGTTGCGTACGTAGAGGGTAAAAACGGGACCCGATTAATATGGCTTCGATGTCCGTCTGTTTATCTGTCTGTCCTTCCGTCTGTCATCCACCAGGCTGTATCTCATGAACCGTGATAGTAAGAGAGTTGAAATTTTCACAGATGATGTATTTCTGTTGTTTGCACTATAACAACAGATACTAAAAATTAGAATAAAATAAACATTAAAGGGGGCTCCCATACAAGAAACGTGATTGTTTTTTGCTTGTTTTTGCTCGATGTTAATAACGGCAGCAGGTAGACGTTTGAAACATTAACAGAATATTTAGTTATATAATCACTTTAAAAATAAATAACAAAATTAATATATAAGGTGGGCTTCCATACAACAGACATGATTTTTAGCCGTTTTTATAGATAATGGTACAAAAGCCCTCGTGCGCGAGTCCGACTCGCACATGGCCGGTTTTTTTTTTTTAAAGAGAAGCTACAATTTTCATCAGTTTTTAAAAACCTACCTTACAAGTTTGTCTTCAACTTCATGAAGTAAATATGTGATAAAGAATATGTTAGCAAAACACGTTCCAAAAGCACTGGTGCAAATGTGTCTAAAGTCAATTTCTCGCTTCCGCGGCCTGTGACGTAACACTATTGTGCAGAGTCGAGAGCAAACTCGGCCGGTGCCGCTCTAAACAGATATACCCTGGGAATATAGACATGTACCGTCAGCAGGCTCACTCAATTTAGTGATTTTCTCCTCCCATCTGAATATTCATCAAAATTTTAGATCGACCCTCTTGTCGGTGGAGCTCCCTCCACCTTAGTCTATTCTCTGCCAGTCTTTTCACGTCCTGGTACGAAACCCTTTCCACTTTTTCCTTTATCTGCCTCTCCTTTCCTCTTCCTCTCCTTCCCTCTATTTTGGCTTCTATGATAGTTTTCAAAAACTGATTGTGTCGTAACAAGTGCCCTATTCATATTACCTCTTTGATTTTCTATGGCAGTTAAAATAGATCTTTTTTCTCCTACTCTATTTAAAACCTCTTCGTTAGTTATTCTATCTATCTAGCTAATTTTCTCCATTTTTCTCCAGCACCACATTTCAAATGCTTTCAACTTTTTTCTTTCCTCTGTGTTAAAGTCCAAGACTCCACGTTTCGCAGCTGTAAAGAGCAATTTCTCCCCGGTTTCTGAGCATACAATTCACTTAGTTTACGCCACGTATCTCACTCCTGCGCCTCTCCAATACGTTCCTTAATTTAATTAACTGCTTTAAACTGTTTCTCTGACTGTAGTTTCTACAATCTTACGTGCACACAGGATATATCATTGTTACCGGTTAAGCACTATCTCATAGGTAACTACATCCAACTCGCAATGCCAAAGGAAGTTCACTTGGCACGACCCTTGTCAACCATTATTGATATTTACCTACTCTATGTTGGTAATGGTAATTTAAAAGCAAATATGTCTGTTTGTTTGGCTGTAGTTTCTAAACAACGTATCGTGCACACATGACCTCACATTGTTATCGGTAAATAGTACGCTATCTCACAGTATACGAGTACACTCACAATATACATCTAAGTCGAAAAGGCAAACGAGATTCACATTGTACCACCCGAGTCAACTAGTTTCGATATAGCCACTCTATGTCAGTAATTGTGATTTAAAAGCAGATATGTCTGTTTGTCTGGCTGTAGTTTCTAAACAATAAAACGCGCACAGGATTACACTACACATTGTTACCGGTAAGTGAGTGCGCTATCTCACAATTTATATACATCAAACTCGCAATGGCGAACGAAGTTCACCTAGCACGACCCCAGTCAACTAGTACTTATCGATATTTAGCTACTGTATATCGGTAATAATGATTTACAAATAAATTTAATATCTGTTTTGTCTGGCTGTAGTTTCTAAACAATGAAACGCGCACAGGATTACACATTGTTACCGGTAAGTGAGTGCAGTATCTCACAGTACACATACATCCAAGTCGCAATGCCGAAAGAGGTTCACATTGCACTAGCCGAGACAACTAATCTGGATATAGCCACTCTATACTAGTAATTATGATTTTAATGTAAATGTTATGTCAGTTGAAATCTATTGCTGTCGCGCTGTATGCTCATACAACCCCCGCAGAGTACGATAGAGACAACTGCAGCTTGAGCAACAACCGAAAATACCTATGAAAATTACACATAATTAACGCTTCGTAGTCCCCTGATTTCTTCTCCAAAACTTAAACAATTTAATTTCTTTTTTCATTAAAATTTTTAAATAACCTATGTTTGTGTTTCTATGTTTTCTTTTTCTAATATAATCGCGTCGAATTTGTTTTCTTGATGTTTGAACACAACGAAAATTCTTACCAATTTTTTAGGTTTTTGAAGGCGCATATCGCTTTAAATAATTCTATTATGAAAAACATTAAAACATAGGGACATGCTACTATATCCATAGATATTTTTGGTATGAAATCATTGCTCTACTGTTACTATCCGGGTAGAAATCAAGGGACTGTGCTTGTATGGAAAAACAGTCCTACGATTTTCTCTTAAGTTGCCGACATAGTCGCCGTGTCTTGGGACACAAAAGCCTTCTCCAGCTTAAAGAATGTTTAGGTTCAAACATTATACGTCGACCAATGTAAAAAGCTTATTGAAGGTAAAAAAATTTTTTTTTTTTTATTAACCTATATTGTCCCACTGCTGGGCAAAGGTCTCCCCCATTTCCTTCCACTTGATTCTGTCCAAAGCAATTTAAAAAAAAAAAATATTTAGGATTATATATAATACGTCGCGTCGACCAATGTGAACTTGCATTATAATACTACAACGGTATGTATACATGTACGCTTCATCTCACTTTTATTTCGAAAGGATTAAGCCGTAGTGGAGCGATGCAGTAATTAAAAAGAGGAGATTTAAGCAGCTTCCACGCGCTATGAAATCCAGGATTGAATCTGTATTACAGTGTTTCGAACTGAAACCAGAAAATTTAAAGTTTGTCCTGAAAACTATAGACTGTTCAAATGTTATTCCGTCTACATATTTTGTTAGTTTGTAATATCTTTATTGTAGGAAAAGAAAAAAATACGGAGTATGTAACATAGTATATATGAAAAGGAATTACAGAATGGCGGACTTGTTATTACCAGTCAACCAGCGAAATGATTGATAGGATGTTCACCAATTAGGCAGAAGTATGTTATATTTTTATTTTATTTTATTTATTTCAGGTAACAAAATAATGTATTTATTATATAAACATATATATATATATATATATATATATATATATATGACTAGCTCCGTGGCGCAGCGTTCAACACGCCAGCCTGCGACACGGAGTGACCGGGTTCGATCCTCGGCCAGGTCAAGATGGAAAATGATCTTTTTTAGATTGGCCTGGGTCTTGGATGTTTATCTATATATGTATTTATTATAAAATATAGTATCGTTGAGTTAGTATCCCATAACACAAGTCTCGAACTTACTTTGGGGCTAGCTCAATCTGTGTGATTTGTCCGTATATATTTATTTATTTATTTATTTATATATGTTTATCAAATGGTTAGGGGTGTCATCCTTAACTGCCTTTCCGGTGGTTCAGGGGTTGGAATACCGGTAAAATTCATTACCGGTACCTCTATGAAACGACAGTACCGGTAATTGGATTGGTACCGGTACATTTGGTAACGGTAAAAATCAAGTACCGGTACCTCTATAATACAACGGTACCGGTAATTGGATTGGTACCGGTACCTCAATAAAATGATGGTACCGGTAATTGAATTGGTATCAATAAGTTTAATAACGGTAATAACAGAAGTATCTGTACTAAATACCGGTAAACAGTATCGGGAATTATCATTTTGTTAATGTGTGTCGTTGTCGTGTTGTGTATATGCGGCGTGCGTGAGGCGGGGGCCGACAATGGGACGAAACTTTTCCAGTCGAGCGAGTCCCATGCGGGGGACGGCATCAATGCGTAGGTACCGGTAAATTAAACGGAATTTTTAACACTATTATTACCGTTATTTTTCTAGATGATTACCGTTAAAATTTAACAGAATAGAAGTACCGGTACTTACCGGTACTTATAATGTGAATTTGGTACCGGTAAAATTACCGTTAACTTTTATCAATATTATTACCGTTAAATACTAGATTACCGGTACCCCATATTACCGTTAAAATTTTAACAGAATAGTAATACCGGTACTTACCGGTACTTATAATGGGAATTTGGTACCGGTAACAAGCCCTGCGGTGGTTACATGTATGGTATTGGGGACGCGCTCCCGGCCTCCATATTGCTGCTTTCATTCATCGAGTGAGTAGTCTCAGAGAAGGAAGAAGGTATTGAAATACTAATCCCAATACAAAGATTCAAAGATTTATTCAGAAAAGATTCAAAGATTTATTCAGAAAATAGGCCTTTTCAGGCACTTTTTCACGTCAATTCACATTTTAAATAATACTTATTATATTATATTCAAATTATTAATTATTGTTCAAAAGCTACAAACTACTACCGTTTCGGAACCGACCCCTGCAGAGAAGAAGACGCCGAAAGAAACACTTTTCAACAGTATTGGTCGCCTACTTGCCTGATACCTTCATTCCCTTCCCAAATCCAACAAATTCCTATCCTTCCCGTGCGTTAAAAACGTTTCCAATTCAGCAGTGAAAACACAAGAAGCCAAAGAAACTGCGCTCGCCAACCCGCCCGCATGGAACGAAAAATCCTTGGGAAAGGTGAAAAAAAAAGTGAACTTTTTTACGGCTAAAAAGATGAAAAATAGAATGATAATGTTTACCAACTCCCGGAGTCCATGCAGACTTTAGTATTTTTTTCACCTTTTTAACCTTCTTGCAACTTACCTGAAACGAAATGAAAGTTTGATTAGGTATAATAATTTAATTTTTGACCTTGGTGAAATCTGTATTACTTGAAAGAAACATTGCACTTTACCAACTTTAGAAATTATGTATATAAACGGGACTTTGGGACCACGATGGATGTAACTCCATTGAAACGTCAACGGAAACAAATAATAAAAAGGTTCGTGCTAAGTCCCGTTTATATACATAATTATGTGTTTAAAGCGCGAAAGTTAAAAAAAGAAAACTTTAGAAATTGTATTAGTTAAAGTCATGTAGCGTTGGTCCAGACCAGACAGGAAAATCACTACTCCGCTCTCACGCTGTTCAGGTGCCAACGAAGTTATTGATTTTTCTATTATTTAGTGTTTGACCCTTACAAACACGAAAATCAAGCAAATAATAGAAAAAATCAATAACTTTGATTTTTCTATTATTTCCTTGTAAAGCAAATAATAGAAAATAGTTTGCCCTTAAAAGAAATCCCAATTGCCAAAGTACATTTTTACGTACAATAAAACACGTTACATATAGTAATAACGTTATATTCAAAAATACAAACGAGTGAAGAGATATATTCAAAGTTGCGAACCACATTCGGATGCACACACATTTGTTCAGCGAAGAGAATTTGTTCTAGATATGGAAGTCGCGAGTCGAGACTCAAGTTCTTCTGGAAAGTAGGAATAACTTCAAGTATGAAATTACAAGTGTTATGGAAATAAAGTTATACGAGCAAGGCGTATGGAATACCTAGAACATTCTGCATACACGTGTGTTACAAATATTTGAAATTATATTTCACAACCAGAATAAATAAATAAATATAAATATACACGGACAAATGACACAGATTGAGCTAGCCCCAAAGTAAGTTCGAGAATTGTGTTATGGCATACTTACTCAACTATACTATATTTTATAATAAATACATATATAGATAAACATCCAAGACCCAGGCCAATCTGAAAAAGATAATTTTCCATCTTGACCTGGCCGGGAATCGACCCGGGGCCCTCGTGTCGTAGTTGCTTGTTAACCACTGCGCCACGGAGCTCGCCCTCGTACAAAAAGTACGAATTGAATAAATTTCCTAGCTTATTTTGAATTAAAAACTTTTTTAGCGGCGTTATGCACTTTTTGGGATGGGTAAAAAATGTTAAACTCGCATCAGGACGCGTGATCTGATCGAAAATTCGTAAGACGGACACGTGACCCGAGATCGCTGGCGCGGCGTAGGAAAGGAAGCAATATCCCCCTCTCTTTCTACCGCTAGGAGTTTTCACTTTTTCCGGCACTACCGGTGTGCAACCCGTTATTTTTTTTTATATTCTTTAAACATTATAAAATAGAAAATAAAATAATTAATTTAGGTAAATTGTTTACAATTTATAGACAGATGTTGGTACTTGTACCGGTAGGCTCCGTTCTTTCGTACCAATTCTTATCATCATCATCATCATCATCAGGTCCTTTTTAGTCTCCACTACAGGAGCACGACCCTCTCTGTACTACTAGGGCCATACTTGGCCAGAGCAGCCAGAGGACTTGGCCTACACTCTCCACGCTGGCCAGACGGGTTGGAGAGGTCTCTTAGATGTTTATAAGCTTTGTTTAGCTTGTATTTCCTAAGTCGCCTTCTACGACATCCATGGGAAGACTTGGAGTGGTCCTATTCTACTCTGCCGGATACCACACGGCTAATTCTTATAATTAAACATTACTACATTACTACTTATACGAGTAAAAATCGCATATTGCCTAAAATATATATTATTTTTAAATTTAGCCCTGCCACTCACCAGCCAGGTCTGCAGTTTCGTGTTGGGGTAATAGGAGAGGTATGTAACAAATTTTCAGCATGCCACAAATTCCTACCCAAAAATTAGTATCAGCTTTCCTTCTATGGGTAAAGGATGAGATCGAAATTAAGAAAGGTTTTCTTTTCTTTTTATTTTTATTATGAAAATATATTATGATCTGCGCGGAAAGAGAAGCATTTGGTACATTCTAAGTTTTCTTTTCTCCCAAACCAACGTGGAAGCAAGCAATACGGGCAGGAAGGTTTTTTTTAAATGTACGGTGGTTGACTGCCAGTTATCCAGGTGGTAGGGATGGAATTTTAATGATTATTATCATAGATGTTAAATTATATCATTAAAACAAACGTGAGATAAATACATTATGGAAATGAAATGAAATGAAATAGAATTTTATTCAAATTTGGATATCATGTATCTCTTTCTGAACGTCATATTATTATTTTTAATATTTGCAAAATCGATAAGCTACTAGCGTTTCGAAACGACCACTGCTGAGAAGAATACGCCGAAAGAAACTCAGTCCAGTATTGGTCCCTACGTGCCTGAAGAGCTACACTTTCACATATTATAACAAATTGAATTATTTTACATTAAGTAATCACTGATGTATATTGATTAACAATTTATTGAATATATTACTTCCATGGAGATTTATCTGTTAAATAGTCATTAATACAATAGTAGGCATTTTTAAGTAATTGATTTTTAACAGCAGTCTTAAACTTACCTTATGACAGAGCCAATATTTCTTCAGGAATTCTATTATAGAAGCGTAGGTATACTAAGTCCCAAAAAAAGAATTTATTGTTTTCTGTAATCGCAAAGTTGGTGTCGCTAATTTATTTTTATTTCTCGTATTCCTGTTGTGGATATCACTTCGCGTAAAGATAAAGATTATTACGAACAAACATAATATTTGCAAATATGTATTGCGCGGGGAATGTCAAAATATTTATATTTTTAAACAATTCTCTAAGAGATTCTCTAGCACCTAGTTTATATGGGCAGGTAGTACGGGCCCGGGATTCCTCGGCGTAGCGCCCCTAACTCGCCTTGAAAATGGACTCCTGACGAGTCCGTAACTATAGTCGGCAATCCCGACAAAATAAATAAATATAAATAAATATATACCAATCACACAGATTGAGCTAGCCCCAAAGTAAGTTCGAGCCTTGTGTTATGGGATACTAACTCAACGATACTATATTTTATAACAAATACATATATAGATAAACATCCAAGACCCAGGCCAATCTGAAAAAGATAATTTTCCATCTTGACCTGGCCGGGGATCGAACCCGGTCACTCCGTGTCGCAGGCTGGCGTGTTGACCGCTGCGCCACGGAGCTAGTGATAGTAATAGCACGTGAGTGACCCTTTGTCAAAATATAATAGATGTTAAATTTTATAGAAAGTTTTTGGGAATGCAGATGAAGTCATTCAACAGCTAGTTAAAAATATTTACCGGAAAAAAACTCGTGTCCTGTCCAACTGTGTTAATCCCCATAAACTCTAAACCATTATGTTAACCTTTCAGAAAAGAGCAATTTATTTTTTATAGTAGGGTTCAGCTGCCACCGTTATGACTCTTTTGAGAGCCTCTCGATTGGCTTTGACCTTGTCGGGAGAAATGAAATAAGTGACCGGTATAAATTTCTATGCGATTTTCAAAACGGGCCGATTATCATTGAATAAGACTTGTTTCCAGGTTTCCTATAAGGTAGCTATCTCTTTCTCCCACATAGAAATCTGTATGTTACAACTTCACGCTTTAACTAATAAACCGGTAGAGGTAGTTTAGTGGCCGGGAAAGGAGAAGAAACCCACCTTATATCTCGGAAAAACCTACTGTCCCCGAGAGATCTACACTAACACGAGCGTAGCCGCGGGCAAAAGCTAGCGAAGTAGTACTAGTAGAACAAAATAACATAGGAAAGTTAACGCCACGTACACTCGGGGGCAGATAAATGTAGGGAATCGGACTAACATAAAAAAATATGTCCGTCTTGTAGAATATTCAAAAATATTCAATACGTATTTTTTCTTTTTATTCTTATTTAAAAACTTACGAAGATACATTCGTTTAAAATATCGCATGACGTCAGACGTGGGTATGTTATATAGGTACTAACAAGTGACGTATTTAGCCCCCACTCTATATCTAAGTATTGTTATGGTATTTCGACGAAGCAAAATATACGGGTCGAATATTTTTTTATTATAAAGGGCGGACTAAATAATTGATCTCTTTTTCGTACCTTGTCCGATCCCCTATTTAAAATCTGTTGTTAGAGGGGTCAGTTTTATCTGCCTCCGTCTCTGTACGTTTAACACATTTTACATCGTTGTTATTCCATCATTATTGTCATTGTCAAGTCCAAGTCGGTCTCGCGAACGAAGGGTTCCGTACCGTAATCTTTAAAAACGGCAAAAAACATGTCTGTTGTATATATTTAATATTAATTTTATTTTCATTAAATTATTTATTTTTAAAGTGAATATATAACTTAATATTATATGAATATTTAAAGTCTCTACCTGTTGCCGTTATCAATATCGAGCAAAAACAAGCAAAAAACCGAATTGATAAATTCCTCCTTTTTTTGAAGTCGGTTAAAAATATAGCATTTTTTTATGTATTGGACGGCAAACGAGCAGACGAGCCACCCGATGGGAAGTGGTCACCGTCGCCCATGGATATCTACAACACCAGAGGAGGTGCTTAAATGAATTACAGCAATGCGTAGCTATCTTGGTATTCATATAACCCTGTATAGTAAGAACGGTCACCTAAATATAGTATCTTCACCCTTTTGGCCACAGTTCCGTACACGGAAAAAGGTTGTTTCGAGGTTGGACCCAATCCAACTAATCGCGGCGCCCGCGAAGGATTAACGGTCATATTAAATAGAACAATTCAGAGAGAAACGAAATTTTGTTCTGGTTAGTTAATTGTCTACAAAACAGGAGTAAAAATGGCAAGGGCGGGTTTTAGGGCCTGAAAAATTGGGTAATATAATTACGTAGACGGGTATCCTATATAAGAACTACACTTTACATTTACTTTGAGACAATTTACTTTGCGTGCGTTGAAGATGCCTCATGTAGAGGCGAAACACGTGTCGCGAGCACGACGGCCGATATTGGATCACCAAGAGTTGATGCATGCAACCCTGGTCGATACCAGGGTTGCATGCATCAACTCTTGGTGGCGGGCATGAAGGGACAGCGCCCACTCACTACTGTTTTACCGTGCTACTGTTGAATAGTGAGTGGGCGCTGGCCAGCAATAGTTTGCATGAACTAACTGGTGGCTAAAGCATGCAAAGTACCTAAATTGTGTCAAAGTAAATATAGCTTTGACTTCCGCAAAGTCACACTTGAATCTATTAATTACACTTTAATTGTGTTTTGTTTTATTAACTTTACCAAAGCCCGATGATCCATTGAGGGTGTAATAAGTATTGCCGCTTACTTATCTAAGGAACCCTGGGCGCGGTTCCCACTGGATTGGGTGACCGCAAGTGGTATAAAATGATATTTTGAGTCCCTCCTTGCTTAGGACTTCAAGCCTTTGGTCCTGGCTGACATCATTTATGGCAGTTTTTCAGCTATGTCAGATGCCTTGACGCTGCTTGATCTGACACCAGAGTTGGCCACTTACACGAAAAACAAAACAAAAGCCAATATTTAACATAATTTAGATAAAAACATATTTGGCATACAGAAAAAGTTTGTCTCGGGGTTGGACCCAAGCTAACTAATCAACGTGGCCCCGCAAAAGATGAACCCCCAGAACTTAATGAATATTGTTGAATAATGTGTACCATTTATTTTAAAGTACTAAT
Organism: Elegia similella; assembly: GCA_947532085.1. Taxonomy (NCBI): domain Eukaryota; kingdom Metazoa; phylum Arthropoda; class Insecta; order Lepidoptera; family Pyralidae; genus Elegia; species Elegia similella. The sequence continues at coordinate 2,364,057 of OX383936.1, forward strand.
TATCTTCCGTGGGTGATATAGCAAATTAATTAAAATTTATTGTTTAAGTATTTACTATAGAAACACTTGTCTGTTTAAATAATGTTGTTTTTAAAAGATCTAGGTTGAGTAATAAAGGATTTATTATTTGAGGGGGCGTGTTGGAATGCGGTAATTTAATGATTGCAACAATGCACTTAAAAAGGGAGCCCGGAACAGTAAAACTGTTAAGACGGTTCTAGGTCTTTTAAAACATACTTATAAAGGAAATGGAACCTAGGGAAATGATGGAAACGATATTGTTGAAATTTTACATAGAACTCTTGGTCATCCCGAGACTACAGGTGTACATTATTAATTAATCTGTGCTTCAGCGTTGCCAACCCTGAAAATAATTATTAATTTTCCTAATACATTTAAAACACCTGAAAGACTCATATAATAACTGAAATAGAATTATAATAAAATAAATGGCCTAATAGAGAAACGAAATGCAAGGCTTTGAACATCTAGTACAGAACATAACCATCTACGCTATCTCCATTAAGGGCCCGTACTACCTCACACTGCTTTGCATGATTGTCTGTAATATCAATAATAATGAAATACTCTAGTTAAAATAAAAATGCAGCAAAGTTCAGGACTAAGTAACTCTGGTAACTATCTGACTCAAAAACACGATTGCGTTAAATTTTCTCGACAGAAAAGAAATTGCAAACTTGCCTCCAAGTCACGTCTGATTTACTCAGTATACAGCATTATTCACCAAATACATTAAAACTAACCTTGAAACTTTAATTGCATTACAGATAAGGCAGCCATCATGCATTTTTCTTTTTCGAATAACTCTTGAATATTCTTATAAAACGTATATCCAAAGTAGCCAACGCGTTTAGACTATCCGCGTTTGTACTGCCACGCCGCCTGGCCGATGGCGGGCCCTTAACTTACAGAGATCCATCCAAAGATGTAAAGATAAAATCATAGATGCGCTATAACTTGCGAACTTATGCTTCCACAATCTGGAGAGCTGGCGGCTCGCCAAGTCTGCTGTGTACAGACTCTGCTAATTGCTTAATAGTGGCTCCATACAGTAATATACTAGCTTTTTACACGCCCCTTGCTGGCAGTTCTGTTTGGGAACAAATATTGTCTTAAGGGTCTTATGCGCTCTATGAGGGAGTACTTTACAACAACTCATGACCTAAATAAAAAAGATGATGCCGTGCTTCGAAAGGCACGTTAAGCCGGTGGTTCCGGCTGCCATCTGGTAGTCGTTAAAGGAAACACGTTAGAGGCCGAGAGGCGGTTCCGAAAAACTCTGACACCAGGATGTGCATGATCGATTGACCGTGACACCTACTCGAAATGACGATGATGACATAAAGAGTTTACATAAACAAATTTACATAATGTTATTGAAGATTAATATGTAAAACGAAAATTTTCTTGTTTCCAAACTAAATTTAATGATATATAATTACCGTGATGGTAATAAAAAAATTAAAGGACAATCAAAATAATGTTGTTGATTAAAATAAGTACTTTTTGATATCGGGTGGTCATATTTAATCTTTATTAAACGCGGCATTTAAAGCATACTTTATAAAAACAAGGATATAAGCTTTTCAATAAGAAAATTTTAAAGCAATAATTCATCTTAGCTTATGTAAATAGAACAGAAGAAAAAACGCGCAACCCGATAAAAAGCAAGCAGTGTGTTTTCATTTTTTATTTAATACATAGGATCACGTCTTTTTCTCTTGCGGGGTGAACAGAGCCCGAGTATTTAAAACCTAAAAGCCACGTTTAGCATATTGGTATAAAACATATATTTATCCGTACTATCCTTACTAATATTATAAATGCGAAAGTGAGTTTGTTTTTTTGTTTGTTTGTTACGCTTTCACGCCGTAACTACTGAACCGAAAATCATGAAATTTTGCATACAAGTTCTCTGGAGTACGGAGAAGGACATAGGGTACCTTATAACCCAGAAAAAAGCTAAAAAAAAGGAATACTATTCCCGAGGGCTTGACATTGACGCGGGCGGCGCCGCGGACGAAAGCTAGTATGTGTATAAACGTATGTGTATACTGCAATAAAGCCATGAAAGCAAACAGTACATAAACTAAACCAGATTTCCTTTCACCCAGTAGCTCATATTACCGTCAAATACCCTTTATTTGTAGGGTTTAACTCCCTGTAATCCCCTTTATTGCCGAGGTACGAGCGTAGCGAACGTATTACGAATGGAGTATATGTTTTATAGACCGGGAGCTAAAGACTCAACAGCACCTATTATCATAAGATGGCAGTTGGCTATGTCAAATAGCTTCCATGTAGCTTGAAATATCTGCCATCGGTTTGGTTCACACATACAATAACGCTGAAAATTGACGGTGTTTAAAGCTGCAACATTTTGATGTGATAACGTTTTGTAAATCGATGAACGGAAACGGTATGCAAGCGAGAGCACGGAGCAAGAGATAGAAAGGCACGATCGGCCTAAGCGATCGACTTGTGACGAATCGATCTCTCTTCCACCGTTATCACGTAAAATTATCGTCCGTAAACCGGCTTTAAATTAACCAATTTTTTAAAGATAAATAAAACTGTGACTGCTGCTCGTCCAAAAAAATAACCTATGTCAGTTGGGGGTGTAAACGGATTCTAACAATATCATACGTCTAAATCCAATGAGGCATTTAAATGTTATGGTTGAATTAAAAACTGACCGTGTTAAAAGATACATGTGTGACGGACGCCAATTGTTTAATTTATTATATTGTATTTTGTTTATCGGTGAAGTACGCTATGTCTTACATATTAGTTACTTTTTGCAATTTTATTATATCAAAAGTTATATTCTGGTAATCTAGTATCTGATAACGCTTATTTGATCTTAAAAAAATCAAACTGGCGAAATAAGTCCCGCCTCAAATGTCGAATGGAAAATTAGAATAATAGCTATTGTAAAAAACTTAGTAAGTTTCGATTTAGAAGATCAAATATTTCAACGTTTATGTCAACTCATTGTTTGTTTCCCAGACTAAATACTTTAGTGCAAGTTCTGTGCGGCATGACCCTTGACTATAACACCTCGTATCCCAACGGTCTTGTCAACCTTAGCGATGATTGCTTGTTGGTGCTACAGGAAATATATAAATAGTTTAAATCTTCAACTTAAATTTAATGGAGCTAGAATACTTACGCTTAGATCTTCGCTCATCAGATCTCGTATCTTCACGGTCATCTTACTCAACCCCTGCCATGATTGCTTGTTTGAAGCAGAGTAAATATGCTTTGGTAGAATACTCAAGGTTATGTTCTTTATTAACATATATACATACTATACCACGTCTTTATCCCTTACGAGGTAGACAGAGCCTAAAGTCATATGACCTAAAGGCCACGTTTAGCGTGTTGATAGGCGTTAAGGTGAAGAACGGAATCAAAATAGTGATGGGTTGCTAGCCGCATTGCCTATTGTCATGATTCTTTAGATTTTCGCCATTCCCTTGACCGACTTCTACGATCTGCGCGGAAAGAGAAGCAGCTGATACATTCTACGTTTTTTCTTTTCTCCCAGACCAGCGTAGAAGATCTTTATAAAAAAATAAACATTCTTCTCCTCTGCTCCCTTGTACGTCTTGCAACCTTTATCACGTTTTACCTTGTAAAGGGTAACGACAGAATATATACAGGACTAGCTTTTGCCTGCAGCTTCGCTCGCGTTTAGTTTCATACAAACTTTCATCCTCTATTTTATCCCCTTGGGGGTAGAATTGATCAAAATCCTTTCTTAGCGGATGCCTACGTCAAAACATCTACCTGCATGTCAAATTTCAGCCCGATCCGTCCAGTGGTTTGGGCTGTGCGTTAATAGATCACTATGTCAGTCAGTCACCTTTGAGTTATATATATTTAGATAGAAGAAGAATATAAAGATTGAATATCTTTTACCCTACCCCACTTACATCAATACTCAATACAAAATATTGCACTAAACTAAAATTTTCGAAGAATTGTGTCAAAACGGAAGACATAAATATTAAAAAGTAGGATGTTCGGCTATAAAGTATAAAGTGAGGTTATAAACTGCTGGGGGCGGAGCTGGCTGAGCGCCAGGTCGCAGGTTCGGTGTCGTGGTTTGTACTGACGACACTGCGGCTTAGAGCTTGGATTGATGCACACAATTTTAACCAAATTTTACGTATTAAATTATTTTAAATTCTATATGACGGTTACTTACTCGTGGTACTTTAAGTATTATATTTGTGTGTATGTACTATTCTATATTTATCCAATATTTATGTATTCGGTTTATTTCTTAATTCAACTAAAAATTACAATAATAAAAACTAAATATTTTTACTTAAATATTACAAAATCCTCCTTAGCGTCTCCGGCGCAAAGGTACCTAAAATACTAGCCGCGTTACCGCGCTGGATTGCTGTGGCCACCCTTTGCACCACAAACGAGCCAGACCGGGTGTCACCAGATTTCTCTTTTATGCGGTGCCCTATCTCCTGTGGTGCCTTATATATGTATTGTTTATGTAGTATATAGTTTATTGAACCGCTCTGACTTGATATCTTTTAAATTGATTCTACCCTAAGGTTTAGGTTGACTGGAAGAAATTGCATAAGTCTGACTTTGTACCTATCATTTGCTTTTTAATAATGGTGCAATAAAGTGTACATTCTTACTTTCTTCTTCTATTTAATGCTATGGCCGATGAAGAGAACCAGGGAAAAAATCGACACTATTACGATGCCCTTATGAATGTCTTTTAAAAAAATATTGAATATATTTTGGTCTTAGTATCAAAGGTATTATTTTTCTTATGTAGCACAAAATATAAAATTGTTTTATAAAAATACTAGCGGCCAGCCCCGTATTAGCACGGGTAGATATGGGTATTTAATCTATAGCCTACGTTCATCAGGAATAATGTAGGATTTTAATGGTGACAGATTTTTTCAAATCGGTCCAGTAGTTTCGGAGCCTATTCAAACAAATAAATAAACAATCAAATCTTGACTCTTTATTATATTATATTAGTGTAGATGTAGATTAAATCATTTATCCCTCAAAATGCCTAGGTGGCTTTTTATTTTTATACTTAACTAGCTTTCGCCCGCGGCTCCGCCCGCGTTAATGTCCATCCCTCGGGAATAGTACTATTTCCCGGGATAAAAGGTAGCCTATGTCCTTCTCCGTACTCCAGAGAACTTGTATGCAAAATTTCATGATGATTGGTTCAGTAGTCACGGCGTGAAAGCGTAACAAACAAACAAACAAACAAACAAACAAACAAATAAACAAACAAACAAACTCACTTTCGCATTTATAATATTAGTTAGGATTAGGATACAACTTGTTTCATGACATTTTAGATAATAAATACTGTTGTGAATGATTCAAAATTTAAAATTCAAATTCAAAACGTTTATTCAGAAAATAGGCCTTTGCAGGCACTTTTTCACGTCAAATCACATTTTAAAGGATCTAATTTAGTCATATTTATATTATTACTTAATGTGCAAAAGCTACAGACTACTAGCGTTTCGGAACCGACCACTGCAGAGAAGAAACGCCAAAAGAAACTCTTTTCAACAGTATTGGTCGCCTGATAATGATGATAATGTGTGAACGTAATGATCTCACAACCAAGGACGTCGAGATCTTTTTTTATGTGTCGTTAGAATGAAAATATCTCGTAGTTTTCTTATTCCTTTATATGCACTGATCTTTGGAGGTTCATGGGAAGCAGGAGAATAACAACGTGCATCATAGCACAAATAGATCGAATAATCCTGTGTGTGATAAATTGCAAGGATGTGGAAGACCATATCACGACTGAGGAAAATCACACAACTGGGAACACGTTAAATGCAGAGAGAGACTGTACCTTGTTAAAAACAACCCCTAAGGATAAATCTTTGGAGAGACATTAGTGGAGAACGAGATCTATCCAATATTGAAAAGTTTTGCGAAAATTGTCGAAAAACAAGCCTTCAATTTCCTGCATTAAAAAGCCAGGGCCGGCTTTTGTTGTATAATTACGATATGAACGAAACGGTTGTCGGGTAGATTTAAATATTTATTGTGAAACGAGTACGGCCCTAAATATGGGCGTAGTTATAGCATTCATACGAGGGCCAAGTTTATGAAAAAGGACGAAGGTGAACTTATTACATGAATGCTCAACTTTGTTGAATGTATGATTTCAGAGTTTACGTATTTTTGATTTATTCCAACTACCATAACTTCTGAATAGACTTTGTTTGAGTTTACAGGATATCATTCGAATCTGTGCATCATCTTGATATACTGATATTATATCAAGATAATTCGCAGGATAAAACTTAAACCACTGATATTATAGTTAAACCAGTTTAAGTTAAACCCACACGGATTAACACTGCTCTGCACGAATATTCACCACGGCGCGACAAAGAAGGTATTTTTTGTAAGAAATTGTATGAGCTAAAACCATAACGCACTGAGCGGAGGAGCACTGCAGTTCTGCTCCGTGCGGGCTTAAGTATTCTTAAACCCATAGACAACCCACTTTACTTTCAGTAGGTACTTTATCGGTGAATTTACTTATACATACTCTCTGACAATTTTTTGTGGCATATTCGTAAGTAAATGACCTATACAACTTTGTCATCGAATGCTTAGCTGTGCTAGCATTCGACGACAAGTCCCCCCAAACTCTTCAGTTATATACACCCAATGTCGCTGACTATTTATTTATTTATCATTACCCTTGTCCTAAAACTGAGTGGGAGTCTTGAATATTCTGAATTATATTTGAGTAAATGGTTTCTCAAAATTGCCTTTGGCAGATGTCATCACAATTTTATAGATAAATGTGCTTTTAAGTTAAAACAAGACATTTAAATTGCAAAATAAGTCCTGCAGTAGAACTGACCTCTTTTTGAATAACTAGGAATGTAAAAAAAATATCGGAATTTACCCTTTTAAAAAGTTACCTAGTAAGTATCTTATAACTTTAAACGAGCAATTCTTGTATATTTATTTATATGTATACTATAAATTTATGTCTATGATCTCGGAAACGGCTCTAACGATTTCGCTGAAATTTGGTTTATGGGGGTTTTCAGGGGTAAACAATCGATCTAGATTAGGCTTATGTTTGGGAAAACGCGTTTTCTCGAGATTTCATACGTGCAACGCAGAATACGGTCGCTAATTTCGTGTTGTCGGCCACTGTCTGTCTGGTCCAGCGGGTTAAGACGACAAGAAACAAGTGTTACGGGTTCGATACCCCCCTTTGGTGACTACCTGTAAATAGTTATGGAAGATTGTATGTAGATAAATAAATACACTTCTAGGGTTCCCTTTCCAAATGGTAAAAACGGGACCTTATTTACATCGCTCCACTGTCCGTCTGTCTATCTGTCCGTCTGTCCGTCTGTCACCGGGCTGTATCTCATGAACAGTGATAGTTAGACAGTTGAAATTTTCACAGATGATTTATTTCTGTTGCCGCTATAACAACAAATACTAATCAAATATTTAAGGGGGTCCCATACAACAAACGTTACTTTTAGCTCGATATTGATAACATAATAATATCACTAAATATTCACAGAACATATACTCACCTCAAAAATAAATAATTAAAAAAAAAATTAATATTAAAGGGGGGCTCCTATACAACAGACATGTTTTTTTATAGATAACGGTACGGAACCCTTCGTGCGCGAGTCCGACTAGCACTTGGCTGGTTTTTACTTTCTTATACACTTACGTATAAGTAAATATGTCCTGTTTTCAGATTGTCAGCCCCGTTTTCCTAGCTAGAGTAAAAAATATTTTATGCTTTGTTCTGCATACAATTGACGTGTGGCGCGATGTGGGGTAAAAAATAAGGTTACGCACGTAACATGTGTATGTATAACTCGTAGACGCCTGCAAGAGGAAAGATGACGCATAGCTTTTGCCTGACTACCTTAACAGTTTTGTATTGATCAACGCTATGCTGTCTTATAGAAAAACAATGATGCTTAGCTAAAAAAATTACATTTGCAACATTTTCATCTTTAAAAAAACCATTTATCATCATCATCATCAGGTCTTTTTAGTCTCCACTGTAGGATCATGACCCTCTGTGTACTACTGGAGCCATACTTGGCCAAAGCAGACGGTGGATTTGGCCTACACTCTCCTCGCTGGCCAGACGGGTTGGAGGGGTTTCATTGATGTTTATGAGCTTTGTTTAGCGTGTATTTCCTAAGTCGCCTCTTACGACCTCCATGGGAAGACTTGGAGTGGTCCTATTCTACTCTACCGGAAACCACACGGCTAATACATACATAATACATGTACTTACCAAGTTTCAACAGTATAGTTCTTATACACAGTGAAATTTTGATCGTTCTAGACCCTTAAAGGGGTGATACAGCCCATCAATATGAACAACTTTTCGTACCAATGCTGGAAACTCAAAAAAAATATGGGCAGTTCCATACACAAAAATTCGGCCCAATATGTATGGGAACATCAAAAAAAAATTGAGTTCTCAGCATTGGTCCTATAGGAAAAGTTGTTTATACCGACGGGCTGAATCATCCCTTTAAGGGTCCAGAGCAATCAAAATTTCACCATGTAGTTTCGGCTGTGACATATAACGGACGGACAGACAGACATGACGAATCTATAAGGGTTCCGTTTTTTGCCATTTGGCTACGTAACCCTAAAAATTTACATTTGCAACATTTTATAAATCAACACAACAGTGATGTTATACGGACAAAAAAAATATTAAAAACGTCACCAACACAAAAATCCAGGCAAGCAAAAACCATGCCTTTATAAAAAGTCAGTGTAGGGAGAAGTGCTCGAACACGTAAAAATATGTTTTATTTTCTATATGAGACGAGAATATGCGAAAATACAAGTAGAGACGCTTTTATAAATACGGAAAATATAGTTGAATAGCGTTCGCGGCTTTAGCTGGCGGTGTTTTTATTTTTATCGCGTATTCCTTGTGAACTTTTTATAAATGTACAGTCAGCTTCAAAAGTGGAATTATAATTTATCATACTAATTGTATGACAAATGATAACTCCACTTTTAAAGCCTGACTGTACCAACATCTTTTTAAACAACTTCGAATAATTTTTTTCACGTTTTTATTGACCGTTTTTGTGTGGTTAGTTTTGAGTGGGACGATTATTCCCCTAATCCACAAATTTTTGGTTATTTTTATAGTCCGTCGGTGCCTTCAGGCATGAAGCGATTTGGGTGAAAGAAATCATGACTGGGGTGATAAATGTAGAATGAATAATAAGTCGATAGGATTGAATCAGTCCAAAAGGAGTTTGTAAAGTACTTAATATATATATAAAACTAAATGCTATGATGCAAACTATACAGAAATGTGTCGTAGGCATCATATACTTCCTCTTTATGTTAGAAGACAAATGGGTGACGAATCTTTTTTAATTAAAATCGCTCAAAGTACTTTGAATACACCGGACTTACTTCGTAGGATTAAACTGAAGGTACCCAACAGAACTGTCAGAATACCCTCGTTTCTTGCTGTCCCTCATAGTGCAAGTAATTATAGGCAAAATGCGTTCTTTATTAGATCTGTAAAAGGTCTTAACAAACTGGCTGTCTGCCCGGAACTGGATCTTGTTAACCCAACCCCTGAACAATTCATAAACACTATTGCAAAGTTATGGTTCAACGGTTCTCCATCTGTTATAACATTCTTTTCTTTTTATTTGCTGGTTAAATGACAGACAAGCACTTTTGTATCACATATGTTTGTGAAAAAACATAAATGGTCAAGAGCTTCTAAGTTTTTAGTTAAACACTGTTTGTTTTCCAAATAAATAAATAAAATAAAGTGTCTTCGCCCGTAAATACTCGAGAATATTTTAAAATTTTCTATAAATATGGAAAATAAATAGATTCTAGCTCCGGTTAATAACAGGCATATCATGCACTTAAACAGGACCGCCGGGAATACGACAGAAAAAGGTATTTCATCGTTATGTCGTATTTCTAAAGACTTAATGAGATTTATCAATTTTTTGGACATTTTTACAACTTATTTTCTGATCAAAGTGTCATTTTACTAAATGCATTAACGGGAATAAGCGCGAAGATACAGTTTTTCTTCAGACGTTTCGACCAAGTTGCGGTTGCACCGGCCGTGGTCACTGGATGACGAGGACTGGACAGTCATCCAGGGACCACGGCCGGTGCAACCTGGTCACTACGTCTGGAGAAAAACGGTATGTTCGCGCTAATTCACCGCGAAAGTTTAAAAGTGTATTTTAACATATGCCGGCTTATTATGTTTTCAGATAGGATTATCCGGAATATGGGCAAAGTCAAATTTAGCCGTGTGGTATCCGGCAGAGTAGAATAGGACCACTCCAAGTCTTCCCGTGGATGTCGTAGAAGGCGACTTAGGAAATACAAGCTAAACAAAGCTTATAAACATCTAAGACACCTCTCCAACCCGTCTGGCCAGCGTGGAGAGTGTAGGCCAAGTCCTCTGGCTGCTCTGGCCAAGTATGGCCCTAGTAGAGAGAGGGTCGTGCTCCTGTAGTGGAGACTAAAAAGGACCTGATGATGATGATGACGGTGGGATTCCTTCGATAGCCCTGATGGACTTCTTGAAATAAAATCGCTCTATTTACACTTAAATTTCCCCACATAATAAACCGTATATTAGTAAAAACCTTACATACCGATATTTACATACAACCTCATATCTTTCCTTGTTCTTAAGATGTCAGCCTGCGACCTAATACAGGATAATCTGGTCGGAGCCAGATTGATGATTTTCTTATTATCTGCGGGACCATTGCGGGTTATTCGAGGAGCAGGAATTATTTCCCCCACCCTACGGGGCCTTGTATTTTGACATGGGAATACATACATATATCACATACAACAGTATCCTGACTCATATAAGAAATATGAAAGTCTGTTTGCTTGTTTATTAGTTACGTTTAAATTTTGTATATGTAAATGTTGTCTGGGATGTACATCATCATCATCATCAGCAGGCCTTTTTATTATTGTCTGGGGTGTACAGAAAAACCTAATCCCGGAAATGTTAAATTGAATGCTCGAGAGATTCATATTTATAATTTTATACACAGTAGGTACAAATTTCATGGCAGATTAGAAGCCTAGGATTTTTTCTTCCAATTAAACAAATGACGAGACAAATAAGCAATTTAAAATTTTAAAAAAAGCGAGACTGAGAAAGAACATAAAATAGAACAAACTAGAATAATATACTACTTATATGAAATATCCAAATATTCGGACATATTTGCGCTTATTTTATATTTTATTTACTCCTTGGATTTATTTACGAATCAATTTTCATAATTGGTGAAGCTTAGGGAAGCAAATATTTTATTCCAATAATTAAGTAACTACATTAAAAATTGCTTTCGACAATATGACAAAACACAATAATACAAAAAATACTTTAGAATATTTTGCGGCGGAAGATTATTCATATCTTAAATGATACGAGGAGTGTATAATTTAAGATAATACCCAAAATACTTTTTAACATATACATATTCTTTTTTAAACTTTCGCGCTTTAAACACATAATTATGTTTATAAACGGGACTTAACCTTTTTATTATTTGTTTCCGTGTTCGGAAACAAATAATAAAAAGGTTCGTGCTAAGTCCCATTTATAAACATAATTAACATATACATGTTAAGAACCAGTGAACAATGAAGGAAAATGCTCCTATCATTGAAGATTCGTGCTTCAATAATAGGAGCATTTTCTCCTCTATTTCCTATTTGGACATGACAGACTTTGAAGGGTCGTAGGGTTCTATGACGCCTCTAGAAATCTGTCAAAGTAAGTCGAAAGCCCTCGGGCGGTTTGGATACCCAAATATTCAGACATATTTGTGTTAACAACTATTTGGATTGATTTACGAATCAACTTTCATATTTGGTGAAGCTTAGGGTAGCAAATATGTTATTTCAATGGTTACAGTATTATCGAATTCATCTCCATTGATAACATTGGACAACTTTCCCTTTCAAATAATATGGAAACATACTAAATGATTTAAAAAATATTCAAATTATTTTGCCAGCGAACAATGAACACGAACCTTCAATGACAGGAGAATTTTCCTCTGTTTCCTCTTTTGACAGCACAGATATCGGTTGATCGACAGGTTTTTGAAGGGTCGAACTCTGAGCCGCCTCTGGATATCTGTCGAAGTAAGTCGTAAGCCCTCGGGCAGTTATCCAAATATTGAGATATATTTGTTTTCAACTCCTTGGATTGATTTATTGAATTAACTTTCGGGTACGGTGTAGCTATATTTACTTATCTATCCAAAAGTTGCAGTATTCACAATGATCGGTTTATTGATGCCACTGAACAATATTGCCTCTAAAACATGTAGCGACATAAGAATAATTGGATGTGTATCTATATATGTATTTGATATAAAATATAGTATCGTTGAGTTAGTATCCCATAACACAAGTCTCGAACTTACTTTGGGGCTAGCTCAATTTGTGTGATTTGTCCGTATATATTTATTTATTAAGAATAAATTGCTGATTCTACTCATATTCTATACAAATTTCTTATCACCTCATCGAATTTCTATAGAAAGAATAGTAAAATATATGTTTGTGTTTTATTTTGTATTCACAATGCTATTTTGATATACACATATTAAATAAAAAAATAAAATATGGTGAAAAAATTTCAAGCGGGCGGGTTTCAAATCCCGCTTGCTTGTAGAAAAATAAATGGTTTTACTATATGTTCATTTTTATTTGGATCAGAGGGTGGCAGGCTCTCTATCTATTTAAAAACTTTTCATCAGCCTCGTGAATCTTCGTAAAGCCACCTTCAATATAGAAGAGCGGGCAGTAATCAGTGAGATGAGTCATGCTCTGAAGTTCCGCAAAAGAACAAGTTACCCAACTAATTCTTTTTCAATTGCGAATTTCCACCTGCACATCAGGTCGGCACATCTTCCTTGCGAAGTTCGACACCTATTTATCTGGGTCCAGTACTTACGCGAAAGATAGAAACCTGGCACAGGCAAAGGGTTACAAGGTGTTTGTTGACCACTTCAGAGGTTAGGTCTCTCAGACCACTTTTCTGTCGGATAATATTTGTTTTACGGTCAGAAAGGAATAGGTATCACAATCTAACGAGATTTTTTACATGTGTATTTGAGGTACTGGTGGACAATTTTCCAAGCTGCCTGGAGGTATCTGACGTATCGATTAGCGTTTAATGGAAACAGGCGGTGGCGTTAGCTGCCTTATTATTATTTGCATCTTTTTTTATTTATTAACTGCAGCAAAAGTAAAATAATTATAATGCGAATAAGAAGCCTGTCAATCCAGCGGAATTTAATTAAATCAACCCATCAAACTAGCGTCTAGCCCGAGATATTAGTATTGTGCCAAATTGGAATTGTTTCATCGTGATTTGGCCCTTTATTGAAACACTATTGGGTTTGATTTTCCATTAGAGAGTTATTGAAAATCAATTCTGTAGGTTTTGTTTGAATATAATTAACCACTTTCGACTACAGTAACATTATTTCTGAATGCTGTTATAATAACTCTAGTCAATAATAAATAAATAAATATATAGGGACAAATGACGCAGATTGAGCAAGCCCCACTATAAGTTGTGAACTTCTGTCATGGGATAGTACCTAATCTTATCTTCGATGGGGCCGATTCAGAGTCGGTAGCACGTCTAACCATTGGGTTATTTTGTACTTACCCCATGCCTTACTCACCCGCACGGTGTATTCCAAAGAAGGACTGCATGAGCTTCAGAACATCGCCCAGTGCGTAGTGCCTGTAGTCATCTAGCTCAGGATAAGCTGATCCTAAGAGGTCCAAACGCTTACCAGCTAACGAGTCACAGATACACAAAATGTGTCTCATTGTCTCCTCCGATTCCTCACATGCCCTACATATTGGTCTTTCGACAATTTTTAGTTTAAAGAGGTGACTGTTATTTTTAAAATGTCCAGTCAGGGATGCCACTAGAATTCTTGTCTGTTTCCTGTTGGATTTACAGATCCCTTTGTGCCACCTGGCGCTGTCCAAGCCAAGTGTTTCCTTCGAGTGTATATGTCCACTCATATTTCCTCATTCAGCTTGGTGTCTACTGTCAACATGGGATAGTAACTCAACGATACTTTATTTTACATTACATACATATACAGATAAACATCCGAGACCCAGGATAATCCGAAAAATATCGTTTTTAATCATGACTTGACCGAGGATCGAATCCGGGACCTTGCGGTACCACAGAGTCACAGAACGTCGTCAATGTAAACACATAACAAGCAAAAAAACAAATTCATGTTAGAGTTGAATCAAAAGATTCGAGACCACATGTAAACGAAGTAATGAGTTATATCGGAGTGGTCCCGAAATCCCAGAAATTGGTTGCACAAACTCAAAATGCCAACTTGTACCGATTTCCACGAACAACTTTGACAAAAACTTGACGAAGGCGAAATATTTGGTTTTTACCTATGTGCAAAGATTAGGAATGATAAGGAGAAAAATGTTATAAAATTTTAGATTTTATCGAAAATTAGTGTTAACTTATTGTAACTTTTAATAAAATTAAAAGCTTGCAAAAATTACTGTAATGAGATGTCGTCGTTGTACCAGAATTACAGAAACACGAGTAGTTTGCACAAACTCGACATGCCAACTTGTTCCAGGTTGTATCACCCCAACTTTGATGAAAACTCAACGTCGACGAAATTTTTAGTACTTTCAGTCAAATACTAAAAAAGCAAGAAGGGAAATTTAATAAAATAATTTCTTAAAACCATAGGAGTACAGCTAAATATTTTAAGAGATACAGAAATTATATGAATGTTGATGCTAATTGTTTAGCTAAACAGCTGACACGTGACCTACATGTCGCCCAAATGTGCAAAGTCGTAGACCCAATAACACTTATCACAATTAATCAAATTTGTTACCGCATACTACATACAGTGTAACATATGTTCAAGAGTTGAATGAGAACACTCGAAACCAAAGCAAATGAAGTAACAAGTTATATCTGAAGTTGTAACGAAATTCCAGAAATTGTTTGCACAAACTCGACATGCGAATGTCGGTGTCCCAATTTGCAAGACGCCAACTTTTACGAAAGCTCGATATGAGCGAAATTTTTGGGTTCTTGTCAAAGATTAGAAGTGGTTACACAGAAAATTTAATAAATTGCGTCTTCAATTCATAAGAGAGTAAAGAACATCCCCCTATTCAATTTGCTTTGAAATGTAATTATTATAGCAATAAAACTTTTTCTTTTTCGATTGAATTCTTGTGGCAAACTTTTTAAAAGTCCTTTAAGACAAATCAAATGAGCCCAATTACGATAGATTTATCAGTTTTACTTTGAATGATGAAATTCGGCAAGTAATGACAACTGACACATTGTTGGCCAATAACAGATTACCAAACCCGACTCATCAGTGCTGCCGGCGCAATTTTCAGGAAACTCTCGTTGCTCTGAATAATACCGAAATAAGCCGAATGTTTATTTATACCTTATTTCGCCCAGAACTAATTATGGCAAAAGAACTATAACATATGAAGAAGCACAAATTTATAATAAATTACCTTTAGATTTAAGAGAAGTTAAAACACTAAGCCTATTTAAAAAACTTTTAAAATTACACATACTAAAAAACCCACTACTAAGATACCTACTAAGATAGGCACTAACGCTTTGCCACATCTAGTTGTGTGACATCCTTGTGTTTGTGACGTTCTGTCGTAGATAGTTGTTTACAACATTTGCTAATCTTAGTTTGTACTTATTTTTACTAACTACCCTTTATACATAAACAAGTTTAGTGAGCGTACATATAATGTACGCTCACTAAACTTGTTTTTTAAAACAAATCTATTGTAATTTTCTCATTGCAAGTAAATGTAATTTTTTATCCTAACTATCCTAAGTAATATTATAAATGCGAAAGAGAGTTTGTTTGTTTGTTACGCTTTCACGTTGTAACTACTGAACCGGTCATCATGAAATTTTGCATACACGTTGTCTGAGGTACGGAGAAGGATATAGGGTACATTTTATCCCGAGAAAAAGTACTGTTCCCGAGGGATGCAAGCGGAGCCGCGGGCGAAAGTTAGTGGGAAAATAAAGTATCTTAAACCAGAATGTTTAACAATATAAACTGTTTGTAATCCATTTATATTTCAGCGCAGCCTCGATTGCGGTGCGCCTCAAAATTCAATTAATTCCTCTCGTCACATAAATTAGTTAGGGGAACTTAAAACTCGGTGTAGATGACGTTCCTCAAATCATAAAAGACAGCGTTTTATCAGAAAAATAAGATCTCTCATTTAAAAAATCAGACATCAACCCAATTACAGGAGTCTTAAATAATACCTCCGCTATGTTGACACCATAGCGTTCATTAGATGTTGACACCACCCCGTGAGTTAAGTTTGTTTGCGTAAATGGGTCTGATATTGAATCGTTAGTTGTATTGTATGAGAGTTACGCTTCCATAGTTTTTTTAATTCAATGGGAGGAGTATTAGGAGCAGCGTCGATCGCGGTGTGCCTCATAATTCAATCAATTTGTCTCGTCAAATAAATGTTTTAGACGAACTTAAAACTCGGTGTAGATGTTGTGCCGCGAGTCATAGGAGTAAACGATTTCTTTCTTTGTCTTTGCACTTAATGTTATTAAACTAGCCTAATGAATCCCCCTATCAGAATTCCTCACATTGATAGGCTGATTCAACGCTATGTCGAAGTCAATTTACAGCTTGTTTAAAATTTTACTACCAACATTACAATAACGTATAATAGGTGTCGTCATAAATATACTGTCGTCTCTCGAAGATGTTCGTAAATCAATCTGATTGGGCACCAAATATGCATACCCAGCATTGGTCCCATAACAAAAGTTGTTCATATTGACGGGCTGAATCACCCCTTTAAGGTTCCATAACGATCAAAATTTTACCATGTATGTTTTCACAGATTTTTTTTTCTCAAACTGCAAAATACAAAATCTTTCTTCATGTCATTTGTATTCATGACAATTCTGCCGACTTGAAGTAATCTTTTTAACACCTCCCATGTTATATGTATTTGGGTAAAACTGTGGTATTCATTCCACTACCATAGCGTACGTACTACGGAAGGAAATTGTCATGCAATATACTGTCAACTGTTTTTATTCCAAATAATGAGGATGAGAAGTATCGCGCGGATTTGTGCGGTTTTACCCTTCAAAACCCGGGGGGTCGTGGGTTCGATTCCCACCGGAAGCATTCTTTGTTTAGTTGCTTCCAGTTTGGTTAGGACATTGCAGGCTTGAATCACCTGATTGTCTGATAATAAAGATGATTCCGTGCTTCGGAAGGCACGTTAAGCCGGTGGTCCCGGCTGCCATCTGGTAGTCGTTAAAGGATCCACGTCAGAGGCCGAGAGGCGGTTCTGAAGAACTCTGACACCAGGGTGTGCATGGTCGATTGACCGTGACACCTACTCGAAATGATGATGATGATTACCCTTCAAAAGGGGTCACCGTGGCCGCGCTTAGGTATGTTTTCGATACCGGCACTGGGAGTGAGACAGGCCTGGTAGAGCTATTTCTTA
The DNA here is from genome assembly GCA_947532085.1 of Elegia similella. Classification (NCBI taxonomy): domain Eukaryota; kingdom Metazoa; phylum Arthropoda; class Insecta; order Lepidoptera; family Pyralidae; genus Elegia; species Elegia similella. The sequence goes on from OX383936.1 coordinate 2,381,733, forward strand.
TAACTTGTACCACGCCCAGAGATATTAAATCCTCTAAGCTAAGGGCCGGCGCTAGGTAACAGCAACTGGTGAATTAATTATCAAAAATTTGGACACCCCAGCCGGGAAATAGCTATCAAGCTAAGTTTCTCCGGCACTATTAATTACAATATTACGTTTATCTTAGTTAATTTGCGATTATACTTAGATTTATTATGCAATCTTGTAAATTATTTGATAATAATATTAAACTTATGCGTGATAAATTCGTTTTACTTAGAATATACGAAATAAAATATTCATTATCATGTATCACGTGATTGAAATTAGCTTATATACCACATTTTATTCCATAAATTTAGGAATTTCTGTTCTTTAAGGTATTCAATCTATTCTTCCTTTCATTTTTTGTCATGACTAGAAAACCTTAGAAACATTTTTTTCGAGATCTACTAGGTTCGATTGCCGGGCTAGTTATGGCGTATTTTGAAATTATTAATCTCAAAGATCGGTTTCATGTTTCCTTTGACTAATTTTCTCTATCAGGTAATATTTAAAACAGTTGCTGGATCCATAAAAACTTTTTTTTTTTAGTGACTGGGACCAAACTTTTTTTTTATATTTATCAGGTTGATTTATCATTCGATGGTCCCAGTTCCCAGGAGAAAAAAATAAAATAAAATGTATCCAGCAACTGGGACTGCGGAGTTAACTGCGGTCCCAGTCGCCGGAAGACCTCCTGTATAGTTACTAGCTAGACCAATATCGATTAGAATTATAACCTCCTCCTCCTGTTTATAGGAATAAGTATGATTAATATATGTAGATTCTAAATAGGTAGTTATGACTTATGATACAAGTCATAATATCTGAACATCTTACTTAAACCTAAAAACAGTTTTCGGACCTTATTTATGTACCTTAGTTATGGTCAGAGAAGCTTCCTCGCCCCTATAAGAATTAAATCTGCACAAAGCGAATCCTTATAATTACAGCCGTAAATTAATTATTTAGGGTTGAAAACTTAATATGTAGCCGATAGGTTCTCAAACTTTTTGTCTCGTGGCGTGGGTCAGTCCAAACTGTGCACCAGATTTACTAAAGGACTTAACGGGACACGTCGTGCACCCCAGTCACCGTTCTGTTGTTGTTTCTTTCATAAGTAATTGCTCAGAAAAACAAAATTGATTTTCCGTTGCTTTCTCCAATTCAAACCCTGGTCTACAATCCACTATCATCATCAGGTCTTTTTAGTCTCCACTGCAGGAGCATGACTCTCTCTGTACTACCGGAGCCGTACTTGGCTAAAGCAGACAGAGGATTTGGCCTACACTCTCCTCGCTGGCCAGAGGGGTTTGAGAGGTCTCATTGATGTTTATAAGCTTTGTTTAGCTCGTATTTCCTAAGTCGCCTCTTACGACCTCCATAGGAAGACTAGGAGTGGTGCTATTCTACTCTGCCGGAAACCACACGGCAATCCACTAGAGTGCAGGTTTAATTAAAAACTAGCTGACCCGACAGTTTCTGTCCTTTTTTTTAATTTCCCCGCAACATTACTAATATTTTTTTTCATAAGAACCTTCTCCTGAAAAAAAACGAACATGACAAAAAATTAATTAGCCAATACGTGATGCCGTGACCTAAGGAAAGGGACTCATTTTAATTAAATTAAGCGCATATATTTTAAAAGCTGGCTCTCATAGGTGAAGGAAATGCTTTAGTAGCAATTTTTTATAAAATCTACGCTAGTTTTTATTTTTGGTTTCTCAAACAAACTAATTAGATTTTTTATAAAAATCGATAACTCAGAAACAGTTTTAGATCCAAATTTATAAAACGAGACACTTTTGTTTTCGAGATATCTTGAATTGAACATTTTAGAAAAACAAAAATCACCCTTTGTGCAAAAAAACACTATCTTGGCGTACAATTATTTACTGTTCCCTACTATGGATACTAAGTAACTGACCTCGATATTCAAAATAGCTGATTTATCGATGTTATAAATTTTTTTTTTGTATGAAAAACCTAATACAAAACTAGTGTCGATTTCTTAAATTTTGCTATCATATCTTTGACCTACGAATACCAGCCCTTAAATTATTTGCGCTTTATTAAAATTGATCTTATATACAAGTCAAGCTCTTTGACCGATTGAATGCCTCGTGCAGTTCGTTCATCAGCCTCTAAGGGTCGTTATGAACCACTTTGGGAACCATTGGGTGTCCCTACGAAATACGAGGCAATTATGGAGATTTACATAATGGGTCGCGGTGACCGCGACCGCCACGCAGTTTAAACATTATTTAATTTCATTAGTATCGGTACTTAACTAGGTAACTAAGGGCATAATAGTTTTTAGGGCTCCACATTTTGAAAGCATAACGGAACCCGTAGGCAGAGGGTAGACAGAGGCTAGGTCTATAAGACCTGAAGGCCGCGTTTAGCATATTCGTGGGCATTAGGTGGAAAACTGGATCAAGTAGTGATGGGTTGCAAGTCGCATCGCCTATTAACATGATTTCTCAGATTTTACCCATTCCCTTGATCGGTTTTTACGATCTGCGCGGGAAGAGAAGCAGCTGGTACATTCTACGTTTTTTTCTTTTCTCCTAGACCAGCGTGAAAGAGTGATTTTTAAATGTTGAGTTGATTTTGAAACAAGAATATACAGCTGCGAATACAGCTAAAGTTAGGGAAAGCTCCAACTCCAATTAGACTTTTTAGGGTTCCGTAGCCGAACAGCAAATACCGGAACCCCTATACATTGGTAATGGCAGTCTGTCTGTCCATCCGTATGTCACATCCACTTTATTCCGAAACTTTAAGGACTACGCAGTTGAAACTTCGTAGGTAGATGTATTCTGTAAACCGCTTTACGATTTAAATACAAAAATAAATATTAAGGGGGACTGAAATTAAAATCTATGGGTAGGACTAAAAATGACATTGCCGTCCCATCAAACCATATTTTCTCAAAGTTAATCGTTTGAAAGATAGAAACTTTCAAAGTGGTAAAATGTGTGTGTAGTCAGCAGTTTTTGACATATAACACATTTTCAAAATCCTCAAATATTACTTTGTCATTTATGTATGACAAACACTAAACTTATGTATGAAAAATACTTTTTTTTTTTATGTTATAGGACGGCAAACGAGCAAGCGAGTCACCTGATGGTAAGCGACCAGCGCTGCCCATAGACAACTGCAACACCAGGGTGTAACAGGAGCGTTGCCGACCTTTCAAGGAATTGGGGAAGGGACATGGGGGAGGAAATGGGGGAAGGATGGGCCTCCGGCTCTCTCACTCACCGAACGAAGCATAGAAGCGGCAAAGCTCCTACTCAAACGCGATTTTCTGTAAGAGCGTGGTACTTCCCCGGACGAGCCGGCCCATTCATGCTACTAGCATAAATTAATTTGCCGGTAGCGTGGCTCTACCACAACTAAACTAAACAGCTTGTTACTACGGAACCCTACATTAGCGAGACTTACTCGCACTTGGCCACTTTTTTAATCATAAATCTTGTGCTTGCCTAATTACGTAATCCATCAAGCTCAGCATGCAATCATTTAATTATTTAACGTAAAGTAATGCTGACACAGTTTACTACAGCAATATTTTTCACAGAGAAAAAAGACGGGAAACCGTTAAAACAAAATACACCTAATACTATAACATTGAGGTCGATAGCCCAGTAAACTTTTACATGTTAAGCAATGTTAGATCTGAGTCACAGTAAGATTTAGTTTCTTTTCCATGCTGGTATGGGAGACAATAGAAAAAGCTTTAAATAAACGACTTATCCTCCGTGTCCGTGTAGATCGTAAAAGCCAATAAAGGGAATAGGCACGAATCGGAAGAATCATATCAATTAGCGATGTGGCTAAGTCCATTAATATATTGATTCCCTTTTCTACTTACAACACGTTTAATGTGGCCTTTAGGTATTATGGCCTTAGGCTCTGTTTACCACAAAGACAAAGAATATATACACTACAAAGATGATAAACCTGCCGTTTTGATTGTCGTCATCAATAAATTAGAATCCATAGCTTACTATGAATACTAATGGTAAAAAGTTGTACGCCTAGAAAGTGCTTTTTTGTTCATAGGGTGATTTTTCAGATTGCGTCTGTTGTTAAAGTCAAAATATGTATAAAACATATCTTATCTCTATGGTATAAAACCAGCGAGTCGATTTTTTTTAAATTTTGCTCTTAATTCTTTTTTCTAGCTTATGGTTGCCAGTCCTTCAAATATTTGCGCTTATTTATATTGGCTTCATATTATGTAGTTATTATTTCGCTGTGTGTGTTTGTGTATTTATTCTTTCAAGAGGAAAACATTATTATTCGTAGAGGAAAACCCATTTGACACCGTACTCATAAACGCTCAAAAAATTATGTCCATAAATTACCATAAGGTCCCAAACACAAAGCGATTTAAAAGTAAAGTGAGAAAATGAAAATAATGCAAATATTATTTCAAGTATAATCGGCGTTGTATCAAATTAAATTCGGGTCTTTTGCAAAAATATGGTGTGAATGGGCAAGATAAATTTGTTTTGCGGAAGCTCTGGGTTTCGTCTTAGGGTTTTGGCAAGATTCCCTGCTTGCCACAGTTCATATTCACCACGCGAAATGTAAAATATTTTTATTTATTGTCGACTAGATTAGTCCAAAGTTGTATATTTTTAGAGAAAAAGTAACGAATAACTAAATATAATAAAATACTAAATTACTAATTGCCATGAGCTGTTTGTGAAACTATATAAAATAGTGTGGTTCTTTATACTATACCGTCAGTTAGTGCCTATCTCTTTCACGCGTTCATGTTTCAACCGTGATGTTACTTTTTATATCTCCAGCCACAATATTAGGTTTCAATCATTATTTAATTTACGCAAAATAATTTCGCATTTTCCAATATGAAATTGTCTCTAGTGACAATTTGATCACTATTTTATTACAGAAGGAATCATTGCCCTTCCATTGGAGTATACTAAACATAGTTCACTTCAAACTTTTGCTGTGTTTTATTAAATAAATTCATTTAAAATCTACTATATTCTACATTATTTTATTTACGTTAATCCATACTAATATTATAAATGCGAAACTAACTCTGTCTGTCTGCCACATTTTCACGCTTAAACCATTGAACCAATTTGCATGAAATTTGGTATGAAGGTAGTTTGTGACTGCAAATTCTACTGTTACCGAAGGATCGATATTAAAGCGGGAGGAGCCGCGGGCAAAAGCTAGTTCAAAATAAATGTCTGGAGTTTTATTGTGGGGAATCAAAACTATACCGAATGGGGAAGCTATGTCGCCGGCTTCGGGTTTTCGTCGTGTTTCTAAATGAAACTGTTGACTGATTGTCACCATTTGTTATAATTTATGTTGGGGTGATGTGCATGGGAAATTTTAATACGCGGTTTGGAATAATGGTTTGTTTGGGGAAACATCTCAGCACCTTATGTTTTGGTAGCTGTCATCTTGATATCCAAGTTTTTGAAAGGAGTTTTCTTATCGAAGATGGTCCTTTCTTTGCAATATTTAGTGAAAATTGGCCTAACCTACTACTACTTATATCTTAATAGTGAAATGAATGAAATGAAATAATAAATAAATAAATATATACGGACAAATCACACAGATTGAGCTAGCCCCAAAGTAAGTTCGAGCCTTGTGTTATGGGATACTAACTCAACGATACTATATTTTAAAACAAATACATATATAGATTTACATCCAAGACCCAGGTCAATCTGAAAAAGATCTCCCTACTCCAGAGAACTTTTATGCAAAATTGTATGATGATCGGTTCAGTAGTTACGGCGTGAAAGCTTAACAAACAAACCAACTCACTAATATATGTATACTATACTAGCTATCGCCCGCGACTCCGCCCGCGTCAATGTCGATCCCTCGGGAACAGTACTTTTTCGTGGGATAAAATGTACCCTATGTCCTTCTCCGTACCCCAGATAACCTGTATGCAAAATTTGATGATGATTGGTTCAGTAGTTACAACGTCAAAGCGTAACAAACAAACAATCAAACTCACTTTCGCATTTATAATATTAGGATAGGATTTATACATTTAACATAGTAATAATTACAAAATATTTATATTTTTTAAGTAGGTTTAATTCTTATTACGAGTAGTATTTTACACTTAATCTTTTATCAGAATTATATACAATTTGCACTTAATATTGATTAAATATATATTATTAATTAATATTGATATTGATTAATAGTTTTGAACTAAATTCTTGTAAACTTTAAGTTTCAAACATCAAACACAATGTTTATTGACTTCTACGACAGATTAATTTAGCTTCTCAACACGTTTATTGAACGTGAAACAAGTGATAACAACTCAATAGAAAGTGTCAAAAACATGAGTTAGCAGATAAAACAATTTCAATCTCCAAAGTATTCCAAAGTCTAACAAAACATGAAAACAGAATCAATTTATCAAAAGGGGGATTCGAGTTTCCAGCCAACTAGGCAAATCTGGAAAAAAACTCTTGAAACTTTATCAAATCATTTAAATTTACTGTGAAAAGTCTTTTTAACCTGCACCAGGTAATTTAGGGGTGAAATGGGGAGGGTTATGGGGAGGAGACTGATTTCAATTTAAGACATACGGACGCGACGAATGGGTGACAAATTGATTGATTAGTTTATGTTTTTCCACGTTAGTATTTCAGGAGGCACCTCAAATGGTTTATGTCAGTCATAGTTGCAGCAAAACCATTTGTCGTCTTTCTAATACTGGTGTCGCCTCTACACGAAACAAAATTAAAAAAACCCAGCTATTGAGATAACAAAAGCACAAAAAATAATTGAGACATAGAAATCATATGATTTCAAACACTATGGTGTGGGTGGATTGGATGTCACCTACGACTCTTACACCCTTCGATATTCGGAATGCAAATCTATTAACAGATAGCAAGAGATCATAATACTATCCTCATCATTTCGTGTAGGTGACACGGTCAATACCATACCAGATCGTATAGACATTTAACGGGGATCCGTTGCTAAGGATGCAATCGGGAACACGCCCGAGCAAGTGAAGCCAGCTTAAAAAGCTAGCAAAAAGTATTGAAATATGTAATTTGATTGTTCGACAACAGAAAAGGGATGTTCGACATCAGAAGTGGGATGTGCGGAACGTCTCTGTGTCTCGGGCGACGACAGAGCTAGCACGGCTCGGTTAATGAATACAAACCACTCGACGCGGTCACCGGAAAAGCGACCCGCACTCGTACATCCGGTTGCTAGGTAAGATATCTCTGGCTAAATATTGTGTATTCATTTAAATTTTGTTTGAAATCAATTTTGTTTCAGAGCATCCACACATCTTCGTCTATTGTGGTCTTTTGCGACCAATTCTTAAGTAGGTTTGTTTTCGTGTGTGTAAGTGACTAACATTGTGTCAGATTTTTCAAGCTATCTAAAGGCATCCGTCATGGCTAAAAACATTTAATTTCTGAGATAAACTTAACATTTTAACGTTAGATATTTTAGAAGATACAAGGAAATAAATTAACATATAAGCCCGTTAAAATCAACAACTATTCTAAAATAAAACGATATTTTGAAATTGCCGGACCGGCTGAACGCATTTGTATGTAAATGGTTAATTTTTTGCCCATACAATACAATATTTACACAATACAATACATACTAATCCATACTTCCATAGTAATATTATAAATGCGAAAGTAATTCTGTATGTCTGTTTCTTTTCACGCTATAACCATTAAAACAATTTGGATGAAATTTGGTATGGAGGTTGTTTGTGGCCTGAGGAAGTCACAGATTCATTCTGGGAACCTCTACTGTTCCCGAGGGATCGACACTAACGCGCACAGCCGCGTGCCGCGAGCCGCGGGCAAAAGCTAGTATGTATATAGCCATACACAACCTAGCAGCCAAAATCATAACGCTCCAAAAAAGCCAAAAGGGCTTCGCCTTGGTCGGCAAAACACTTATTACACCAGCTTCAAAAATTGATTACATTCGTTTACAAATAAATAAAGTCCTCATAACCACGCAACACCATTTCAACTTCAATTGCCGCCCATTCCCGGCGGCATTTCACGGCAAATAAACGTTCACTTCAATAGCAATGGAAAGCTAATTGGAAACGGCACACCGCATTATTGCTAGAAAAATAAAAATATATTTTTGAAGTGCAAACTTCTTTAACGGCGTTGTACACTTTTTGGGATGGGTAAAAAGATAGGCGAGCTCCGTGGCGCAGTGGTTAATACGCCTGCCTGCGACACGAGGGCCCCGGGTTCGATCCCCGGTCAGGTCAAGATGGAAAATGATCTTTTTCAGATTGGACTGGGTCTTGGATGTGTATCTATATATGTATTTGTTATAAAATATAGTATCGTTGAGTTCGTATCCCATAACACAAGTCTCGAACTTACTTTGGGGCTAGCTCAATCTGTGTGATTGGTCCGTAAATATTTAGTTATTGTTATTTAAAAAATTGTTAAACTCGCGTCAGGTCAGGAAACGATCGAAACTTGATCGAAAATTCTTAAGACGGACACGTGACCTGAGACCACATCGACCACAACTCGCGTTTTCGCTTCTGCCGGCCCTCCTGGAGAGCAATCTGTTGTTTTTTTTGCATAATAAATTTATGATAAAATATCGCCGTGTGGTATCCGGCAGAGTAGAATAGGACCACTCCAAGTCTTCCCGTGGATGTCGTAGAAGGCGACTTAGGAAATACAAGCTAAACAAAGCTTATAAACATCTGAGAGACCTCTCCAACCCGTCTGGCCAGCGTGAAAAGTGTAGGCCAAGTCCTCTGGCTACTCTGGCCAAGTATGGCTCTAGTAATACAGAGAGGGTCGTGCTCCTGTAGTGGAGACTAAAAAAACCTGATGATGATGATAAAATATCAGGAAATATGCAGATCTTGTTTTGTCGTCTCTTCGATAGCCTAATTCTTGTATATTTGTACATAAATATTATATACCTAGAATCTCGGGAAATGGCTACACCGATTTCGATAAAATTTAATGTAGAGGGGCTTGTTGGGGTGAAAAATCGATCTAGCCAGGTCTAATCTCTAGGGAGCGCCTCTAAAAAATTTAAGGCCATAGCCATCATGAACGCGAGGGAGTCTAATTTAAAAATCTAATTATTGGAATTTGCGAAAATATATAATAACAATTTATTTTCAAGTAATTTCCTCTACGTGTAAAAGAAATCATAGCAATTATAGGAGTGCTAATATCTAAAGATAAACATCTAAAAACGAATTTAAGTCGTAAGCTAATTTGAAAAGAGGATGTTTGGAAAGAAATATTATCGAAAGTAATTTTCCTTATAGCGGACTAATTTTGTTAATTTATTATTTTTATCCCGCCATTATTCATTATTTAAAATTATAAGAATTGAAAATGTAAGGGAAAAGATAGATCCAGCTATAAAATTGGTATCAATGCTAGCGAACTTGAATAACAAATCCACAACTTTAATTTTGTTTTTTTTTGTGTTTAGTCTTTTTCCTTTCTTAGTCTTCCATGCTGGTCTGGGAGAAAAGAAAAAACGTAGATTGTGCCAGCTGCTTCTCTACCCGCGCAGTTCGTAATATCCGATCGAGGGTTTGGGCTTTAATTTGCGGAATCATGTCAATAGGCAATGCGGCTAGCAACCCATCACTATTTTGATTCCATTTTCCGTTTACACGCCCTCCAACGCCATAAGTTTTTATAGACCTAGGCTCTGTCTACCCCGCAAGGCGATTCCAAAACACTTTGGTCGATCATGCTCAAACCAAAGGTATTTTTTACTCCAAATTGTTACGAAAATGTAGTATCCTACCTAACAACCACAATTGTCGTAAATAAAGTCCAAATAAACACATTCAACAAAACCCAGCGAGAATTTGCTTCAAAACTCCTTAGACATTTTCACTGGCTGGGATTTTCTCGCAAATATATAATTTAGTCGAAAAAAACATATAATTTATACGAACAGGTGAAGCGCTACATTGAATTGAATGCATATTTTTATCCATGCGTGGGGAGAGAGAGGTTATACTTGGATGTAAGCGGATTATGGCAGGCAGTTGCTTGTAGATTTATATGCGCGGTTACGAAAGAACAATTTTCTATTCCTTAATATTACATTTCTTTGGTGTCATATTTTTTCGGTGAAATTCAAGCACTCTTGTCGAGGTATTTTTATTATGTGGCTTTGCTGAACACTTACATATTTGTACATATATACATACATAGTATCACGTCTTTTTCCCTTGCGGGGTAGACAGAGCTTAGGTCTATGAGACCTAAAAGCCACGTTTAGCATGTTGGTGGACAAAAAGAATCAAAATAGTGATGGGTTGCTAGCCGCATCGCCTACTAACATGATTCCTCAGGTTTTCGCCCATACCTTCGATCGGCTTTAACGATCTGCGCGGGAGGAGAAGCAGCTGGTACATTCTACGTTTTTTTACTTTTCTTGTAAATAAAGCGGAACTTTATTTATACCAAAACTATTAAAGAACAGAAGCCTCAAACATAAATTCTTTACAAAAGAATGCGGTTTTCAGTATATTTGACGTGAAAACGTCGTACAAATCGATGAGCGCCGGCTGCACGCACGATAAAGTGTCACGTTCCATGTGCAAGCGAGAGCGCGGAACAAGCGATAGAGGCACGATCGGCCTAAGCATTCGGCTTGTGACGCATCTATTTCTCTTACACCATCATCACATAAAATTAGCGTCCGTAAATCGACTTAAGGCGCTGTGCATCACAAGGATACCGAAAAACGTGTATTTTTTCGTCGCGCAGTTAGCCTTATTTTTCAGAGAATACTAGCATGAAAAAAATATGAAGTCAAAGATCAAAATAAATGGTTACATCAAAATATGTTCAAAAAAATATTTAAAACCTAACTGAATAAAATATCAAAAAAGCTATATCCAGAAAAATTTTCGTCGCAAATTTCTTGATATTTTCAGGGACGACTACCAAGTACCAACTTTTATACGTCTATAAAAAGTATAACTAAATGAGCAAGATGGATACCTACAAAAAATACAATATTTGGTTATAATTATTGAATTATTAAATTAAAAGTGAAAATTAACACGAAAATGACAGACAAGGATTTGAACTGAGACTGACGATAGGTATGACACAAATATATAAAATATTGCGCGATGTCCGCTACAAACGGTTAAGGGATACAGCGCCTTAAGAGAGAACCGAACCTTTTTTCCCAATTTTGATACTCGTTTTCGAAAGATTTCTAAGAAAATGTTCTACAAAAAAAAAAAAAAAATATATAAGAAATAAAAATATGACGTTCAAAAAGAGATACATGTATCCAATTTTGAATAAAAATCTTTGACTTTGACTTTGACTTTGGTGACAATGATATAAATTGTGGTTCAGCCGGTCTATTTGCTAACTCAGTGACCAACGTTTTGATAGTCACTTCAAAATGCACTGCGGGTTTCCTATGATTGACTATTTTTATTAAAGATACATAAAACGTAATGTACTTTGAAATGACTATCAAAACGTTGTACGCTGAGTTAGCAAATAGGCCGGCAGGTCATAAAAGTGTCAATAGTATACATGTAAGTCCAACTTACTAGCTTTATGCTCCAATAAGTATATCTTCCATATACGAAAAGTCTGCAGCAACTTACCTGAAACAAAAAATATAGGTAGATTGTTATATGTTTCTATATAAAAAAACCCAACCAAGTGCGAGGCAAGAAAAAACGTCGAAATTACACGTTTCCCTTTAATAATTATATTAATTTTATTTGATTTTTATTATTTACTAGCTTTCGCCCGCGGCTCCGCCCGCGTCAATGTCGATCCCTCGGGAATAGTACTTTTTCCCGGGATAAAAGGTAGCCTATGTCCTTCTCCGCACTCCAGAGAACTTGTATGCAAAATTTCATGATGATCGGTTCAGTAGTTACGGCGTGAAAGCGTAACAAACAAACAAACAAACAAACTTACTTTCGCATTTATAATATTAGTAAGGATAAGGATAAGGATTGTTGTATGGGCAAAATATATACACATTCTGTGTAAATTTCAATGGTTCAAAGATATAGCCCTTTGTCAGACGGCTGGACGGACCGACGGCCGGACATCTGAGGCTTAAGAATAGGGTTCTTTTTGACACCTTTTGGGTAGGTATCATAAAAATATGACGTTCAGAGATACATGTATTCAATTTAAAATAAAAACCTTTGACAGTTCTAATCAGTTCTAATACACAATTGACTAGTATCACCATTTGTATGGAAACTAATCGTGCTGACTTTCTTACACCTACTGTCTAAATAAGTCTGATAGGAAATATGTCCTCACCTTTGGGTGCTTGCAATTTTTAGGCTATTGCAGTTAATTATCACGAAACGAGATTTTTTTTTAGTTTTCGGAGCCTTCCAGCTACAACAACAGACGCGCGCGGACTGTCACTAGCCGCGGCCAACCTTGTCGCTTGGTCTGGGTTCCGACACGCGAAGAAGGTGCATTTACGTCATCTATGTGTATCTATATCTGTGAAAGTAGCCTACTTAGGAGATCGTCAGACTCGCTTTAATCTAGAATGCCAAGACGGCCATAACACCAGACCATAACCGATATCAGATATAACGAATGCCGTCTTGTCTGCAAGTTTCACAATACTACTCGAAGTGCATAACTATGACAAGCAGCGCTGATAAGCTGAAGTTCATGCTTATCTACTTGTTATGCTTCGACTAACGTTTTCGAAGAAGTTTAGAATAACTTCTACGATCTTATTCGATACACACAGTTAGCAAAAAGACTCACATGCAAAAGTCAAAAGTAAAAGATTTTATTTAAAATTGGATACATGTATCTCTTTTTGAACGTCGTATTTTCTGTCTTATTTTTTTTTTATGTATTCATAATCGAAATACTGCTAGCGTTTCGGAACGATCACTAGTGAGAAGAATACGCCGAAAGAAACTCAATCCAGACTTGGTCCCTGTGTGCCGGAAGGGCTCTGATTACATTGTTTATTTGTCATAAATTTATATTAATTGCCAAACATTTTTATCAATTATATAATCATCAATGCAGTAATAAACCTTTTGTTACTAACTTGTGACGTAGCATTCTTCGAAGATACCGTCACAAACACCGCACTACAGAGATACTCGTAGGCAAGTAATGTAAACGCACACACACAGCGATGAACCGGCGCACGCGCGTTCAGTCACGTAGGCCAAGAACTGGATTAAACCAGTTAGGAGTCTATAAAAGCAACGACGCGCGCTTAGCAGGCCCATTCCACTCTCGGCGGTCCCTGCGAGCGTTTGGTCGCAGCTGTGATCGTCGTGGGCTTCCCTTCCCCCTCACCTCCCCTCCGCTTTTCCCTTGCGGACAGGTCGATCCGGGCAAAATCCGGATGACGGCCACCGCCTCTCTCCCATGGTGAACAGCCATTACCCCTCGCCCCTCGCCTCTCCGCTTTCCCCTTTTCGTTTGGTCGACCACGAGCAAAGTTCGGGTTCCGATCAGCGAAACCTCCCTCCTCTCCTTCCCCCGCGCTTCCCCCCGCGTTGCGGGGTACCGCGCACCCCTCGGGGGGGACATGCCTTCAGCAGCTCCCCCGCCGTTTCACCCCTCCCCCACGCCGCCGTGGGGGGGTCCGCGCACTCCGATAGCGGTTGCCCCTCAGGCTTCCCCGCTACCCGCTGGAGGACGTGCCTTCTGCACGTCCCCCTCTCCCCTGCCCCGTGGCAGAGGTTTTGCGGGCGCCCCTCAGGCGCTCCGCTACCCGTTTGGAGGGCGCACCCTCGGTGCGTCCCCCACCCCCGCCCCGGCGGGGTCCGTGCGTCTCAATGACGCAAACCGTCATGCAGTCGTAGCCTAGGACGACCTGCAACCGGGGGAATGTACTCGCGGCGCATTCCCCACCCCCGCATCTACGCGGGGCCCGTGCTCCATGATGGAGCAAACCGGCTTTGGCCAGCGCCCCTCTGGCGTTGTGCATCCCGGGAGGATCCGCGAGACTCCCGTCCGTACTGTCGTCGCCGTCACGTCCAGTATACCACCGTTAGGAGAATAGCCCTTAGGGACGTTCTCCAACCTCGCTACGTAGTGAGGTCCGTGCGCAGTGTTTGCGCTTACCGTTTTGGCAGGCGCCCTTCAGGCGTTCTGCATCCGTGAGGTCCCATACCTCTTATCCGTACCGTCGCCCCCGCGCGGCCAGTACACCGTTCGTGCGTTTCACGCACCCCAGATAAACACCGCCTGCGGCAGCTCGCAGGGTCCGAATGCTAACTGCTAGCCTAGAGTTAGTCCGCGGAATAGATATTGTATCCGACATATGCCCGGTTGATCGCTGTGCTTGCGTGGTAGGCCGTAGGCTCTGTGAACCGATCACTCTCCTCTCTCTCACCGGTGTAACGTGTATGAATATATTGTAAACCGTAGATTAAGAGTGCCTAGCCTAAGATTAGTCTAAGTACACCTTTGCAGAACCGTTGATTAAACTGTATTTGATGTTTGTATCAGTTGTTTCACCAACAACCGTTTCCCCACCGCTAACCTCCCGGTAGTAACCCCATAGCACTCACCCTCGCGTGGCCGGTCAGGCTACCGAGGGCTAGGTATGACAGCAGCCATGGCCAAGCCACCCTGGCGGTTCGATCCCGCGGCACGGCTACGCTGCTCTAACCTAAAAACTCCACCCCGTGTCGCCCTTAGGTGGCCGGGGTGGTTAATGTCTATGTAGCTGCTCCCAGTGGTTCGATTCCACGGAAAAGCTTCATTACATTTGGCGCCCAACTAAAAAACCCATTTAGGGACTATTTAGCCGACAGAAACACATAGGGAACCCGTTTCATTCAGTCCCGACCGGAAAACACCCCAGAAATGGTTGTTTAAGGGATCTGTCGAAGATCCATAGGATTCGTGATACCGTACTGCCCGCCTGAATAGTCCTAAGCCGGGAAACGCTAAGGGTTCATCGGGAGGTATAAAATATTGTACATCCGTGTAAAATTCCCG
Source organism: Elegia similella (assembly GCA_947532085.1). Classification (NCBI taxonomy): domain Eukaryota; kingdom Metazoa; phylum Arthropoda; class Insecta; order Lepidoptera; family Pyralidae; genus Elegia; species Elegia similella. The sequence goes on from OX383936.1 coordinate 2,396,783, forward strand.
TAAAAATAACCAAAAACTTAATCGGAGTCCGCGTTAAAAGTTCTAAATCAAAAATAAAAAACTAATTAATTACTTTCCGTGTCCGCGTAAAATTAACTACGTAAAATTAATCATAAATGAACTAACTAAATCAACTTCGCGTAATATCTAAATCACATAAAAAAATAAAATATTTAAAACCGTCAATTAAAAATTGCCCTAACGTTCGCGTAAAAATAGGAAAAAAAAAATGTAAAAAGTAAAAAAATAATTCCGCTCGGTTCCCCACGCAAGCCCGATCAACCAAACCGAGTGCATACAATAAGTGAGTGATTTTATGCATTGTAAATAGATCTAACGAAGTATAAGTAAGAGAGGTGTATATATATAGTAAAGCTAGAGTGAAAGCACATAAATGCCTACATCCTGGGTATATAACTTGAAGAAGGACGAGTTGATTAAAGAAATCGAAGCAAGAGGCTACCCGGCGGCGGACAAAACAGTGGAAGATTTGAGAAAACAACTAACAAAGTTGTTAAAAACCGAGAAAACGGGCGAAAAGCGAGCCACCGTCGAAGAAGAAACCCAAGAAGAAGAATATAAGGAAGCCGAAATGTCTAAGATGGAAGACACTAAAGATTTGCAAAAGATCGAAAAGATTTTCTCGAAGTGGAACGTAAGTTTCGATACGACGGGTGATCCCATAGAATTCCTGGAAAGGATCGATGAATTATTAAACACCATATCAATAGATAAGGACGAATTGTTACAATATATACCTAAACTACTGAAAGGGAAAGCTCTGTTGTGGAACAGAAACAACAACAAAAACTGGAAATCATGGAAAGACTTCGAAAATGACTTCAAACTTTTTTACTTCCCGCGAAATTACGATACAAACCTTCTCAGCAGGATAGCAGCAAGAAGGCAATATGCTGGAGAAAGTTTTTCAGACTATGTAACACAGATGCAAACTCTCGTTAGAAGATATGCAAAGATGTCAGACTCAGAAGCGACGGAAATTATTTATAACAACATGAACCCCCATTATAAACATTATATAAAAAGACAGGAGTGTAATAACTTACGTGAATTGATCGCGTTGGCGGGCGACTTTGAAGGTATAATTAACGAGGAAAAGACAGGAAAAAAACCATGGCCAAAGAGAAAAGGATAATAGTCAACAAGCCCAGCCAAACGAAACACAAATAGGCAGAAAAGTACATCCTCAGTATAACAGCAAGACACACTGCTGGAAATGCGGTAAACCAGGCCATAACTCGAAAGAATGCAACGGTCAGAAACAGCTATTCTGCAGCGGATGTGGCATAATTGGAGTCCTGAGCAAGAATTGTTGCAAAAATGCCAAGAACTAGACACATAGCTTTTGCCGGCGGCGCGTTTCCTTCTGGGCACCACCACAAGTGATGTGAAGACTCAATAGATTACAAGCACCGCTGCTGCCATTGGTGACCACACACATGTCTAGAGGTACTGTCACACTCTATTAAACCGGATGTCATTAAACGAGACACCACTAACCGGCCCCTGGGGTAAGACCAACAACCTTAATATCAGGGTCACCCAAACGGCAACTACTCACGATAGCATGGCGTTCACCGCTCTCAAAATACCACCGCTACCCCTACCGCCATCCCGTCCTATAGCAGACAACAATTACCACAACTTAAAACTGTCACTGATGACATCGACACAGCATGTTTCCGAAGCTTCATAATAGCAACCGCCCAGTCAACTTTGCCTATCTCTCCCGAATTTCTACAGAGTTTTCTCCAAAGTCATACACCGTCCTCTTTCATCATGCTAACACATAAGTCTTCTATCGAAGTGGCCATGAACAACCTGGCCCGCCAAGGGTGTAGTCAAGGCTAGCACTCTAGGTCAAAGTAAAGAAGGTTGAGAATACCACCTTCCTTAAGACTCCATACCCACCGCCGCCGGAAAAATAAAATTTCGTCACCACCGTTTCACCGAAAAGTACCCGGAAGCCTGGATATCAGAATCTGTTTTCTTTTAATTAAGCCATTAGGGCATAAAGTTATCTTTATAGTAACTGGCCACATAAGGCACAACTATTTAACTTCTTGTTGTTTTTTTTTAATGTTTTAGTTAGTCTTGTTTTCAATTACATTGAAAGTTTAGAATTAGCTATTTTACAGTAAGAATTATTCCCAAAACTATATGTACTTAACATACCGAAATAAGACAAAATTTAGTTTTATGGGAATTTATTAACATTAGTTTATATTATCTTATGTATCTACAGATATATGATTCACCGTAAATATTTTTTGTTGAAAACAAGAATGTTAAGGAACCCCGTAATTGGAACCGTAACCGTAACTATAACCCCGTATACCGTTATAAATAAATATTTCCGAATTTTAAATCCATAACATTCCTGTCCACTGAGAACACTATGTCATAGATTCCGAATAGTTAACTTGTTACACATATTATAAATACTTGGAAAATATTTATGTATAGTTGAAACATTTCGATGATTTCAATATGAAACCGGTGATAATAGACATAGGTCATAACACTGTTTTTGATATCGACCGAGTTAGTTATTTTTTTTAAACGTTATGTACCTAAATCAAGATAGACACTAAAATGTTCAGTTCTGAAATTGGTTTGTATCTAGAATTAAAGTACCTATTGACTTTGTATGTTTGTAGAAATGTTTTACATAATTACTTGTTTTTTTTTTTCAGAACTCAGATTTTTTTTTTATCTCTTATGCCACATTCACATTCAAGTAGTCTTTAGTTATTAAACTATTCCTTTTTTTTATTTTGTTGTTTTTGGTGGCATAACCGACAGACAGACTAACAAGTTGATGCAATGCAAATCTTCTCTCTTCCCATTAGTTTAATTTAACACTATCCGTTTAAACCTGAAGTCGTTGATAACTTAATTTTTTTTTTCTCTTTTCATTACCGAATTTGTTTTTAGTTTTGGTCGATTACCCTTTCATTTTTTTAGTTGAAGAGAGAAGATGACTAGAACCTGTCTCTAATACGGTGATTTTTCCCCACAGGTAAAAATCTCCAGAGGAGGGGGGAGAGTGTGACGTAGCATTCTTCGAAGATACCGTCACAAACACCGCACTACAGAGATACTCGTAGGCAAGTAATGTAAACGCACACACACAGCGATGAACCGGCGCACGCGCGTTCAGTCACGTAGGCCAAGAACTGGATTAAACCAGTTAGGAGTCTATAAAAGCAACGACGCGCGCTTAGCAGGCCCATTCCACTCTCGGCGGTCCCTGCGAGCGTTTGGTCGCAGCTGTGATCGTCGTGGGCTTCCCTTCCCCCTCACCTCCCCTCCGCTTTTCCCTTGCGGACAGGTCGATCCGGGCAAAATCCGGATGACGGCCACCGCCTCACTCCCATGGTGAACAGCCATTACCCCTCGCCCCTCGCCTCTCCGCTTTCCCCTTTTCGTTTGGTCGACCACGAGCAAAGTTCGGGTTCCGATCAGCGAAACCTCCCTCCTCTCCTTCCCCCGCGCTTTTTAGTGGGGTGGCGTCAGAGCCCCCCGCGTTGCGGGGTACCGCGCACCCCTCGGGGGGGACATGCCTTCAGCAGCTCCCCCGCCGTTTCACCCCTCCCCCACGCCGCCGTGGGGGGGTCCGCGCACTCCGATAGCGGTTGCCCCTCAGGCTTCCCCGCTACCCGCTGGAGGACGTGCCTTCTGCACGTCCCCCTCTCCCCTGCCCCGTGGCAGAGGTTTTGCGGGCGCCCCTCAGGCGCTCCGCTACCCGTTTGGAGGGCGCACCCTCGGTGCGTCCCCCACCCCCGCCCCGGCGGGGTCCGTGCGTCTCAATGACGCAAACCGTCATGCAGTCGTAGCCTAGGACGACCTGCAACCGGGGGAATGTACTCGCGGCGCATTCCCCACCCCCGCATCTACGCGGGGCCCGTGCTCCATGATGGAGCAAACCGGCTTTGGCCAGCGCCCCTCTGGCGTTGTGCATCCCGGGAGGATCCGCGAGACTCCCGTCCGTACTGTCGTCGCCGTCACGTCCAGTATACCACCGTTAGGAGAATAGCCCTTAGGGACGTTCTCCAACCTCGCTACGTAGTGAGGTCCGTGCGCAGTGTTTGCGCTTACCGTTTTGGCAGGCGCCCTTCAGGCGTTCTGCATCCGTGAGGTCCCATACCTCTTATCCGTACCGTCGCCCCCGCGCGGCCAGTACACCGTTGGTGCGTTTCACGCACCCCAGATAAACACCGCCTGCGGCAGCTCGCAGGGTCCGAATGCTAACTGCTAGCCTAGAGTTAGTCCGCGGAATAGATATTGTATCCGACATATGCCCGGTTGATCGCTGTGCTTGCGTGGTAGGCCGTAGGCTCTGTGAACCGATCACTCTCCTCTCTCTCACCGGTGTAACGTGTATGAATATATTGTAAACCGTAGATTAGGAGTGCCTAGCCTAAGATTAGTCTAAGTACACCTTTGCAGAACCGTTGATTAAACTGTATTTGATGTTTGTATCAGTTGTTTCACCAACAACCGTTTCCCCACCGCTAACCTCCCGGTAGTAACCCCATAGCACTCACCCTCGCGTGGCCGGTCAGGCTACCGAGGGCTAGGTATGACAGCAGCCATGGCCAAGCCACCCTGGCGGTTCGATCCCGCGGCACGGCTACGCTGCTCTAACCTAAAAACTCCACCCCGTGTCGCCCTTAGGTGGCCGGGGTGGTTAATGTCTATGTAGCTGCTCCCAGTGGTTCGATTCCACGGAAAAGCTTCATTACAAACTGGTTAGTAAAAAAAAGGTTTATTTTTTATTGCTGCTTAATGCGATGTGGCAGTAAGAGTGCTTAACAGCCTCCGTGGTCCAGTTAAGGCGTTTGCCTGTTGACGCGGGGGTCGTGGGTTCGATTCCCACCGGAAGCATACTTTGTTTAGTTGTTTCCAGTTTGGTTAGGACATTGCAGGCTTGAATCACCTGATTGTCTGATAATAAAGATGATTCCGTGCTTCGGAAGTCCCGGCTGCCATCTGGTAGTCGTTAAAGGAACCACGTCAGAGGCGGTCCCGAAGAACTCCAACACCAGGGCGTGCGTGGTCGATTGACTGTGTCATCTACTCGAAATGAATGAAAGAAGGGGTGATCCACCCCATTTCTTTTAAATTTATTCAGCAAAACAACGGTTGTCTAGTCAGCTAGTTAGTTAAGTCACGCAAGTAAAAAGGGATAAAAGGGGTGTACAGTCAGAAGATTTTCCCTAGGGTTACGCAAAGAAAGCGAAAAATTAAGAGTAGAGTTTGAAAACGTCTCTGATCATTGAAAGATTGTTAAGAGCCCGCCATATGCCAGGCGGCGTGGCGATACAAACGCGGATGGTCTAAACGCGTTGGCTACTTTGGATATTTTCGTTTTTTAGGAATATTCAAGGGTTATTCGAAAAAGAAAAACATATGATAGCTGCCTTATCTGTAATGCAATAATAATCAAAAGTTTCAAGGTTAATTTTAATGTATTTGGTGTATAATGCTATATACCGAGTAAATTTGACGTGATTTGGAGGCAACTTTGCAATTTTTTTCTATCGAGAAAATTTAACGCAATCGTGTTTTCGAGTCATATAGTTACCAGAGTTAGTCCTGAACTTTGCTGCATTTTTATTTCAACTTGAGTATTTAATTATTATTGATATAACAGTCAATCATGCAAAGCAGTGTGAGGTAGTACGGGCCCTTAAGAGCATTTTAAATTTGATATCTAATTCTATACATTGAGTTCGGTAAATATTGGTCTCAAAAGTCAAATTCACGAGTAAGAGTAGCCTTTGAAATTTTGTAAGAACCATTAATATTGATCCATTTCATTAAACGCCCGCTTGCTCGTTTGCCGCCCTATGTCACAAAAAAACCGGCCAAGCGCGAGTCGGACTCGCGCACTAAGGGTTCCGTACCGTTATCTATAAAAAAGGCAAATTATGTATGTTGTTTGGGAGCCCTCCTTAAATATTAATTTAATTTTATTTTATTATTTATTTTTAAAGTAAATATATAACTCAATATATTTACTTGTTTAGCTCCGTGGCGCAACGGTCAACATGCCAGCCTGCGATACGGGGTGCCCGGGTTCGATCCCCGGCCAGCCGGCCTATTTGCTAACTCAGTGTACAACGTTTTAATAGTAATTTCAAAGTTCATTGCGTTTTATATATCTTTAATAAAAATAGTCAATCATAGGAAACCCGCAATGTATGATGAAGTGACTATCAAAAAGTTGGTCACTGAGTTAGCAAATCGGCCGGCAGGTCAAGATGAAAAATTATCTTTTTCAGATTGGCCTGGGTCTTGGATGTGTATCTATATATGTATTTGTTATAAAATATAGTATCGTTGAGCTAGTATCCCATAACAGAAATTTCGAACTTACTCTGGGGCTAGCTCAATCTGTGTGATTTGTCCGTATATATTTATTTATTATTATATTCTGTGAATATTTCAAGCGTCTACCTGTTGCCGTTATCAATATCGAGCAAAAACAAGCAAAAAATCACGTTTATTGTATGAGAGCCCCTTAAATATTTATTTTATTCTATTGTTTAGTATTTGTTGTTATAGCGGCAACAGAAATACATCATATGTGAAAATTTCAACTGTCTTACTATCACGGTTCATGACATACAGCCTGGTGACAGACGGACAGATAGACAGACAGACAGACAGACAGACGGACAGCGGAGCGAAATTAACCTTTTTACCCTTTGAGTACGGAACCCTAAAAACGCCATATTACAATATCTGCCGTACAAAGTTCTTACTTCACACATACAAATGATTATTAGGTGACTAGTCTGTTTAAATTAATCAATGAAGACGGTTTTAGTGTGTTTATTTCATAATTTTTCATAGCAGTCTGTTGATTTTCATAGCATCGTTTACACCGAGAGAAAGAATTGTGCCTTTGTAACTTTATCTCAAAGAGTTTTTGAGTTATCAAGGTATTTTTTTCACTAATATACCTATTTTTAAGAGCTATTTTTATAGTAAAACAAAAAAAATGTGTACAAGTGCCTATTGTTTTAATCAAAAACTTCTTCCAAAATAAAAATATTAATTCGAACCCAGCAGCAAGAGGCAGAGTAGTGACAAGGCAGGATTTCTGTCTCGACTATCCTTCGCTAGAAAAAACATTTCATCCCGGCCGGAGCTACCAATAATTTGGGTATTGGAAAACCGGGATGCGGAATCGAGGCAGGTCTGTTTCGTCGAGTAAAACTAACATGAAAGTGTTCGTGATGAGAATATTTTGATTTTTATACGTGAGAATATTGCGCTATGTGGTTACATCAAGTGATGTGACCTGTTAATTACGTTGATATATAGATCGTAACTTTTTAAATTAATTTTAAAAAATTGGCTTTAAAAATTGACTGTGTGATGCCAAAATAAACACAAAAAAACAGGTTGCGCTCCAGGAGTGCCGGCAGAAGTGAAAACTCAGCGCGGTAGAAAGAGAGGAGGATATTACTTCCTCTCATGCGCCGCGCCGGCGGTCTCAGGTCACGTGTTCGTCTTACGAATTTTCGATTAGGTCACGTGTCCTGACGCGAGTTCAATTACTTATTCGTAGTTTTCCATATTAAAAATGTCGAGATCTGGCTAATAATTACCGACACCAGGGTATGCTAAAGAATTTTTCACTTTAATAAGCTGTGTCGGTAATCATCATCATTTCGTGTAGGTAACACGGTTAATCGACCATGCACACCCTGGTGTCGGTAATTAGCCAGATTTCGACATTTTTAATATGGCAAACTACGAATAAGTAATAAGTCGGCAAACCACACTGGTCCCACCTCACAGTTGGTTGGAAGCATCTTGCATACATGACTCTCCCGTTTGGGCTATTGAAATAGACCAGGGGCCTAATTCTCGTTTCTATAGAATTCGACAAAAATCTCGAAGGCACGATGTCGCATGCAAATATCACTAATTCTATTCTGGGGCATAATAGACATGACATTTTACATCTCTACTGCAAAACGTTCCGTTTTGCTCGATTGTAACCAATCATAATCGAGAAAATATTAAATAACTTTAAAGTAAAATTATTCTGTGCTATATCGTAATAAATGATAAAATATCTTTACTTATAGCATAAGGTTACGTTAAATAATAATATTTTTAATGTATTGTATTTTATTTTCCATATTAATAAATAGCTCGTTTTGTTATTTTTGATGCTGTGTTTGCTTGAAATGAAACGTATCAATGTGCGGTCATTGAAGCGCGCGTTTTGTGTTTTTGTCAAAATATCTAGAAAATTGAATTATTTGTAAAATCTGTCTTCAAAATAAACAATTATTTTAATTTTTGACTTAAAAGTGTGTGTGAATGTGTTTTTCTTGTTATGAACTTATAAATATGGAGCGTGCAAAAACGTGCAAGTGGGACGAGTCCCCATCTACACCATCTTCTTTCATGAAGAAAATAGTAGTCTCTGGCGGTTAATTGATAAAACGAACTTTGAAATGATGGATTTCGTCATCAAAGGTAAGCATATTTATCCTAATAGGTATCTATTTCTGTTTAAAACTCCCTCCCAAATAAGTGTTTTTAATTTACCTAATCTCATTGCTTCGAGCACCCAGTGATATCGGATTTGATGATCAAAAATTACAAACTCACATCGGCATATGTATTTGATTAAAGATTTAATCAATTAGACCATATTATTTCAAGGTCCTACTCGTATTTGTCCTATGTTTGGTCTCATTGTTAATATGAACAATGGTATTACATTAAATAAAAAAGCTGTATTTTGGGACACAGTAATTAGCCTTTATATTATTTATTAACATTTGATTGGAATTATTATCAACCATTATCCTTTTATTTTCAGAAAGTGCGAAGTTTCAACCCAAAAACCGCAGGCAAAGACGACTTAAAAATAAAACAAAACAATTTGGAACAACAAGAAATCAGCAATAACTGATGTAGTGAAGTGTGGATTAAAAATAAATGTTTAAATACCTATATAAGAGATATTTTATTTAAAAACAACCCCATATTACTTCGAAACCTAACGTAAACATCATGAAAAGTTATTGCATTAGACATTCATCTCGAGTGCTACCGACCATTCGATGTATGTCGAAAGCTAGCAGTAGACATTTATCGAATGTGAAAAAGTGAGAATAGCACAATTCGATATCCGCCATGTTTTTTCGATATATATCAAATTCGACTTCATGTCGAGCGTGCGAGAATCGCCCCCCAGGTGCCTGACGCAATCGCTGGTAAATTCACACGCGTAAATCATCACCAGCTTAGGCAATTCACTCTTGCTTTCTTCTCTACCTTTCATCATTATCATCAACATCATCAAGTCTTTTTCGCCTCTACTGCAGAAGCATGGCCCTCTCTGTACTACCGGAGCCATATTTGGCCAGAGCAGACAGAGGATTTGACCTACACTCTCCTCGCTGGCCAGACGGGTTGGAGAGGTCTCATTGATGTTTTTGAGCTTTGTTTAGTTTGTATTTCCTAAGTCACCTCTTACCACCTCCATGGGAAGACTAGGAGTGGTTCTATGCTACTCTGCCGAAAACTACACGGCTGTCTTTAGCCTAGACTTTTTCGCTGCTATTCGCTTCACCTGTGACGCTTACTGCTTAACCGCATGTCGAGTTTTCGCCGCGTACCGCTTTCATTTTGCTAATATACTTATGGAACCACACGGGAGTTTCGATGTGTGTTTGACTGTATAACATCAAACATTTGGTGCCGTCCTGAATTCCCCTGTAGTAAGGCCCGACACAATTTTTTTTTTAATAAATGGTTAAACCGATTTCGATCTAAATGTAGATTAGAACTCTGTCGATTGAAAAAACAACAGCGAAATCGATTCAACCGGAGCTGCAAAGACACACACCTCACTTGTTTTATCAGGGGTATCAACCCCTGATGAAACAAGTGATGATGAGCGTGCGTGCTTTTACTTAAAGTGCCTTTACGTGCATTTTAACGAAAAATAATTAAGTAATTAACATCAATATGATTAATACTGATTATGATACTTAATGTATACAAATATCTTTTGATTCTAAGATAAATATGTTAGAAATTATCAAGTTCGAAACCTCATCCAGTTTTCGTCTCGTTCGAGAGGCGTAATATTTGCAAAGGCACGCTTCGATCCAGTCACCCCCTATAAAACCACCCCCAGTCTCGTCTTAACACTGACGAGATTATTATATTACGTCAGCTGAATATACCGAATAGATCTTTGGAGGATGTTTTTAGAAGTGTTTCATAATATAGCTACATTATGTCCTAAAATTAACTAAAGATATTTTCGTGCTACTGACATATGAATAGAAGTGAGAGACGAATTTTTTTTTTAATCTATGGACATAGGAATCCGGGAGATGTATCAGTGGGGTAAAAATATGCGCTTTATTCATACTAATATTATAAAGAAGACAGATTTAATTATTTGTTTTTTATGGACAAACTCAATAATTTAATGGATACTTATTTAAAGGTACGGAGATGCAGTTAGAAAAATGGAAAGAGATAAAGACGACGAAGAATATTTGATATACTGATATAGCATCGTTGAGTTAATATCCCATTAAGTCCCGAATATCGTGTTATGTAGATAATCTGTGTGATTTGTCCACATATACGGTGAAATTTTGATCGTTTTGGACCCTTAAAAGTGTGATTCAGCCCGTCGATGTGAACAAATTTTCCTATTGGACCAATACTGGGAACTCAATTTTTGACTTTTATACTAATTGCTGGGCCGGCCCAACACTTGTATGAATATGTATATTTTTTTTGTTCTAAGCATTGGTCCTATACGAAAAGTTGTTCATTTTGATGGGCTGAGTTACTCCTTCAGGGAACATTGTATAATCGGAACAATTTTAGAAATCTAGTCCATGAAAATATCCTAATTAAGAGATTTGATCAGATTAAACTCGAGTTAACTCAAACTACCGTTAGAGTTGCCGGGTTGGACTGTGGTTCAATCAGACCTAGCTAGTGAGAACTGCTCTAGGTATTATATTAGTCAGGGTTGCCAATCTTCTGATTACAAATATTAAACATTACTAGCAAAAGCATAGCCTGCAAACGTGTTAAGTAAAAAAATGTCACGCTTTTTGACAAATAAAATCTGTAATAATAATCTTTCGTATAAAAAAACCGACTAATAAAATTACTGACCAATTTTGAAGAAATTTAAATGTGAATCGAGGGATTGGGCTATATCCGTATGAATGCGACAACATCAAGAGAGTAGTTGTACAGTGATTGTGGCTGTGGTGACCCGCTATTTGAACCTTTAGGGACAACCCTAACCGTTGCTAGAGGTTAACTTCAAACAGTAATGAAGCGAATGATTAAACTGTTAGCACTATCAAAAGTTTCAGCGCACAGAGTTGCTCGTGATAAATTCTATCGATAAATGATTTAGTTGATCAGGATAATATGATTCATCAATCAAAGAGAATATGATTCATCAATCAAAGAGAAAGTATAATTCGAAACAAAAAGTAAAGTTAGTGCAGTGACAAAAACGTTTTTTTTTTTAATAAATAGGATACAAAACACAACATGCAATTTTGAGCGGGAGATTCGTGTTGCAAGGAAAATATTCAAATATAGAATCAACTTTTTTCAATATATCGACATTTGAGGTTACATTAAGTGGCCAGTAAGTTTTTATTGTGATTTAGTTTTTACCCGACTGACCTTCCCATGCATGTCTATATGGTCTATGTGTATGTAAGTATGTCTGTTGTATGTAAGTATGTCCTCTCCTGTAGCCTAAACTGCTTGTCCAATTTTAAAGTGCGAGGTATCATTAGATTCGTATTCTTCCCCAGAGTGTCATATTCATATGCTATGTGACGTTAGCAAAAATTTTATATCGCGGACGTAAACTGTCAAAAAGCCAGTCGGTTTTTTTTATTTTTTGAAGTAATCCACTCTTTAACCTCTTTGTATGTACACAAGTGACCAGCCTCGGTTTCTGTGAACGTACTTGTAAAGACGAAGTGGCGGGCAAAAGCTAGTTTATAACTAAAATCTCACGGATGTCGTCATAAAACAAAGGATTTATTTTCGGCACGATGTTTGGGCAACCTCCATGCTAACCCACTACTTATTACACAACAACGTAATACTAGAGCTTCGTAAATACACCGCCATAAATCAAAACGACTTGATAGCGTAAAAGCTTCCACTAGTGAGTGTTTCCACAGTACAGCTTCACTAAATAAGCAATAAATTTCCATGGGCGTCCGTTGCCTGCAATAAATAAACAAATAAAAATATTACTGTCTTTTATTCAAACTATTATAGCCTGTTTCACTTGTGACGTTGAGACGAGTGTTAAAACATGATAGCAATCTTAACTTGTATTATAAATTCGAAAGTAAGTTTGTTTGTTACGCTTTCACGCTTAAACTACTGAATCGATCATTATGAAACTTTGCATAACCTTCGTCAGGAGTACGGAGAAAGATATAGGACCTCTAATTATGGATAAAAATTGAAAGCCGGTTTACGGACAATTTACGTGATAATGGTGGAAGAGAGATAGATGCGTCATAAGCCGAACATTTAGGCCGATCGTGCCTCTCTATCGCTTGTTCCGCGCTTTCGCTACCACACGGAACGTGACAATTTTTCGTGCGTGCAGCCGGCGTTCATCAATTTATAAGATGTGATGTCAACATTGTCGCGAGTGGAACCGCGGGGAAAAGCTATAGTAGTCAATAAAAGTTGTAGCGGTCGCCATGCTGTCTAAAATATTAATTATGATTATGATTGTCTTTGCTAGGTAGGATAGTAGAGGCGAGTGTCAAAAACTTAGTTCTGCTTTACTCGTCAGATATTATTATTGATAATGTAAACTCGAAGATGAGAATATCATGCAGTTTCATTAAGGAGAGTAACAATTACAACTTAAATAGAAATAGCTTATTCATTCTTGGCCCGTTAAGAAACTATCGTATCGTAAGACAAAGAAATCGTGCCGTATTCTACACTGGACACAGTACATGACAGATGTGGGCCGTACGCAATACAGATAGCGAAATGAAACGCGTTCAGCTGACGGCTACGGACAGACGTCCATCCGACAGGATTTCTTTGTTGTGACGGCTCGATAGTTGTGTTCAGGTACTCGGATATTATAATAATTTTGCAACGGAAGTGGATATTTTTTAGGGTTCTGTGCCTCACAAGGAATAAACGGAACCCTTATAGGATCACTTGGTTGTCCGTCTGTCTGTCTGTATGTCTGTGTGTCTGTCTGTCTATCTGTCTGTATGTCTGTCTGCTGTCTGTCAAGACCCTTTCTCTCGCGTAGAGGTATCAAGCTGAAATTCATATCAAATACTCAGGTCTACTGTCCCTTGGAGCTGTGAAAAAACTTCTAAGCCAACGCAATTAATAGATACAGCTGGTTATGCCGCAAATTTTCGTGTTTATTCGACATTCGCAAGGGAATCAAAACGTACAGGGTACTTCCCATGAACACAGAATCTTAAAATTTGGTACGAAGCAATGTCTTATAGCACAGATTAAGGAAAAATTGCGAAATGCAATTTCTTAGTTACATCATATAATAAAAATATTTTTAATAATTTTTTTGACACTGGCAAGGGAATCAAAACCTACAGGGTACTTCCCGTGAACTCAGAATCTTAAAATTTGGTACGAAGCAATGTCTTATAGCACAGATTAAGGAAAAATTGCGAAATACAATTTCTTAGTTACATCATATAATAAAAATATTTTTAATAATTTTTCGACACTGGCAAGGGAATCAAAACCTACAGGGTACTTCCCGTAAATTCAGAATCTTGAAATTTGGTACGAAGCTTCTTATACCACAGATAAAGGAAAAATTGCGAATAGTATTAATTTTGAGCTACATCATATAATAAAAATATTTTAATAATTCAAACTTTTATGTATAATGTTAACCCATCGTGCGCGCGCGAGTCCAACTCGCACTTGGCCGGGTTTTTTTTTATAATAGATCATATTTTAATGCATTTTCAATATATCGTAGCAACTCTGCCAAACCCGTAAAGTGGAATTTGTGTATAACGCGCGGGCTGATATCGAGCCTGATTCTTGAGTGTATCCACTCAAGTCATGATAATGGATGGTCCAACGAGTACATCCCGTCAGGAAGTATATTGTTCAATGACCAATATAAAAAGATCTACTTAAGATAATTAACGGAAACCGAAAATTGGTTAGGTAAAGGAAAACACTTACTATACCGGGTGATACAAAACTACGAAATAATATTTCAGGGGCATAGTCAGTCCATAATATTAAACAACTTTCGCCATGGGACAAACTTCGAAACATGTAAAGAAAAATTCGATCTCCGATACAAAATAAGCAATCAGCTGATCGACTTTCTATGGAAGGTCAAAACATTATTTTTATTTTTCGATGTATATTCCCTGGGGATAGTTGTTTAATATCATGGACTGATCATGCCCCTTAAATATTATTTCGTAGTTTTGTAACACCCGGTATAGATGGGTATCGCATTTAAACAGAGAGACGCAATTTTTTTTTAAATCTATGCATTTATAGCTAGCAGATATTTTAAAATAAAGAACGAATACATTTCAAAAATTCGAAGCAGACGCTAAACATTGAATTCCAAATTCCAAAATTAAATTTAAACAGTGCACTGTCGACAGCAAATACCATCGTGGCAACTCCCTCCGTGGTCCAGTGGTTAAGGTGTTTGCCTGTTGACCCGGGGGTCGTGGATTCGATTCCCACGGGAAGCATAGTTTGTTTAGTTGCTTCCAGTTTGGTTAGGACATTGCAGGCTTGAATCACCTGATTGTCTGATAATAAAGATGATCGGAAGGCACGTAACGCCGTTGGTCCCGGCTGCCATCTGGTAGTCGTTGAAGGAACTACGTCAGAGGCCGAGACGCGGTTCCGAAGAACTCTAGCACCAGGGTGTGCATGGTCGATTGACCATGACACCTACACGAAATGATGATGATGAGCAAATACCATTTTATTTGTTTGTATTTTTTTACCCTCTCGGTACAAGACGTTTGTGTCATAAGTGGTTCGCAGCTGTTACGGCTGTATGTGTATTTGTCTACTTACGCCTCTCAAACTTTATAATATACATTATATTAATTTGTATGTGTATTTGTTTCGCCTCTCACTCCTACGAGGGCGTGTGTCTGACACATTGTGTGTCAGAAGCTGACAGTTGAATTACAGGGTGTAACGGTTGACAAGGTTTGAGGGCGAAAAATTACGACGGCTGAAATGGGGAAGACAAGAGGGGTTGGAAAGGGTCAGAAATGTTTTAATAAAAACTTATTTATACGTGTATAAGCATTTTATGGAGGTCGCTGGTAGTGGCTGGATGAGGAAAGCGGGAGATCGTGCACTGTGGCGTGCCCTTGGGGAGGCCTACGTCCAGCAGTGGACTGCAATAGGCTGATTGATTGATTGAAGCATTTTATTTAAAAAAAACTGACTTCTACTAAACTATTGAACCGATTTTGATGAAATTTAAATGGGTCCATTTTAGTAATTTCATAATAAAACATAATTTTAAAATCGGTTCCGATATGAGTGATCCGTTTTCAAAATATAAGACATATATGAAGATATCGAATCTTTAAAACGAAATATTAAGAAAAATCAGAATTTTTATGAAATAAACTAGCAGTGCCCGCGACTTCGTTCGCGTACATTTTATGTTATGTTTGAATGGGGACCACGTCTTATCATGACAGGAGAAAAAAATAAGTAGCCTTTCCTGTGTCCTGTACGCCTAAATGTATATCTTCCAAGTTTAAAAAAATTAGTTAATTCGATTATGAGTAATGGAGGAACATACATACATATATACATATGGAAAAAAATCTAAAAATCTTCAATTTAGTTTCAGTACCATTTCAGCTTATAAACACGATATCTCTGAAAACAAAGTAACTTACTCCATGAGCAACCCTTACAGATTTTTTTATTAGTATTGATGATATTCATCATCGGATCTTTATAGTCTCCACTCCAAGGAGCATGACCCTCTCTGTACTACTAGACCTATACTTGGCCTACACTCTCCACGCTGGCCGCAGACGGGTTGGAGAGGTCTCAGAGATGTTTAAAAGCTTTGTTTAGCTTGTATTTCCTAAGTCGCCTTCTACGACATCCACGGGAAGACTTGGAGTGGTCCTATTCTACTCTGCCGGATAACACACGGCGCTTGATATTCATCATCATCAGGTCTTTTTAGACTCCACTGCAGGCGCTTGATGATATTGATTAAAGATATTTATAGTAAAATACCGTTTGAAAATTATATTTTAAAATTTTGTATCTATTTCTCCGTCTAACCCGGACCAAGAAAGGTTACTTTTGAAGGAGGCAGACGTCTCCTACGTCTTATGAGACCAGCTTTTCAAATTATGTGTACCCTATTGTAATGTACCTTATATCGTCTGGATAAAACAAAGACCAAAAGGTGTCGTCAATTTATTATCAGAACTTTCACTTTAGAACTTACAACACAATATTTTGTTTCGTATGCGTTCGTTGTTAATTACACTGAAGCGAACTTCTGACTTGGTCGGTTGTTAGAAAACTTCTTTATAAGGACGGGTCTCTAATATTAAAGTTTTAATTCCGGGATGTTATTAGAAGCTCGCGCCAAACTTTAAGCGGGTGCCGCGCGAACGAAAAACGTCGCTACTGCGCAAGCCATTAGGCTGCGCAGAACCATTAGGCGATTAGGAAAAAAGATGAAAAGTCTTAATATTTTCATATTTATATTTTTATAAAAAAAAATAAGAAATGTGGCGACCTCCGAGATCTAAATATAAATATTGTCATGTGAAAATGATTGTTTTAAACGTAAAAATTACAAAGCTTTCGAAGAAAAATATTTTTATATGTCATAACATTTATATATCATTTTTAAATTTCGTATGTATCTGTTTCAAATTCCAACAAGGTGGCGATCTTGTTCAAGGATCGACCTAAATTATACAAATACTTTTGATGTATTTAATTAATGCAGCGTATAGTACTAGTGATTTTAAAACACGTAAATTTGCAGTACCGTCTTAATACGGGTTTGAAGTGAAATGCGAGTGTTTACGTGTGCTGGTACAAGCGACGAGCTCGTTAGTTTACATAAAAATGCAGCACTGAAACACACAAGCGCGGGGATGCGGCGCGGCTCCCCTCTTTGCTTTGCGCCCCGCTGACTCCCAAAGTTGGCTACCTACTTACTGCGCGTCTTGCGGCCAACTTCAGATCCGCAATAATGTTTGTCGCGGACTGTATGCGCGTAAGTCTGAAGTAAAATATCGAGTAGGTAGATACTCGTATGCACCCAATAATCGTTTTATATGTATCACCATATCAAGCGCTAGAAGGCCACCGCTGAACAT
Organism: Elegia similella; assembly: GCA_947532085.1. NCBI lineage: Eukaryota > Metazoa > Arthropoda > Insecta > Lepidoptera > Pyralidae > Elegia > Elegia similella. Next base: position 2,414,239 of record OX383936.1, read on the forward strand.
AGTTTCCCAAGACGAGCTATTCTAGTTTTCTTAGAACGGAGAGAACAAGTCAGAATTCTTCTGACTCCACTAAAGTGCGTAAATTCTTGAGAAGTATTGAATTCCTGAAAATTTCAGCGAGATGAAATTCTGTGTTACATCACTATCCCCAAGGATTAGATTGCAATGACCGATTTCAAGCTTGCATTTGTAAAATTATCGTCCGCAAACCGACTTTACTTTTTTATTAATTTTCTGCCCAGATGTTAGTTTCCGTAATCCTATCTTTATTAATAAGGCCTATGCAATCAAAAAAGGGTACATAATCTTGATTACTTCATGAGAGCAACTGGTATCAAAAACCCAATCTCATTTTAGTAGATTACATCAAAGTAAATTCGATATTTACTATTATACGATTCTCGTAACCCAACTCCGTTATATTTTCACACGCGCGTTTTTTCTAACATTTTCATATTATCTTGGTCCTCGCTCTTTTACATCTTAATAATTTACTATATATTAGGGTCAGTTTCATATAAATTATATTAATTTAGATATAACTGATCCGTCTAAAAACAGTCGTGGTAAAGCCACGCTACCGGTAAAATTACCTGCGAGATGTAAATAAAAATATTTTCATGTGACAATTATTGTTTTAGAGGTAAAATTTATAAACTTTACGATGGAACATGTTTTTAGATATCATAACATATGTATCGTATTTAAATTTCATAGGTATGTACTCGTATCTGTTTCAAATTCCAACAAGGCGGTGATCTTATGCAAGGATCGACCTAAACCATAGAAGTATGAACGATTTTTTTTTTAAATCTATGACCTAATCTATACAAATGATTTTGATGTATTGAATGAATTCAGCGAATTGATTTTAAAAATACGTCAAAATCCACAATTTTGTGCAGTTCCTTCTTAAATTAAAAACTGCAATACCAGCGTTCATAAAATAAAATTAATAAAAAACATTAATACCTGCCAGCATAATAATGTCTAAATAATCATTTTAATCCCAAATTCAAATCGAAAACTGTTATCATAAAATAAATAATGCTGGCCACGCAATATTTAAAAAAATATTAAGCTGTGATCAGCATTCCCAAATTCAAATTAGGAACTGTAACCATAAAGTCAATAATACTGGCCACACAGCACCATTTATTAAAACAAAAATTTGCCATTCCATAGACAATTTTGAACATTACATACTTTTCTACGTCAGCGTTCTGCAAACTCCGTGGAGTCGATTGCCAATCGGAAATTTCAACACAAACACGGCCCACGGGCTAAGCAAACGTTGGAGGGATTTCCAGAATTAATTTCGATAAGCCCGGTTTGTGGGAGGGCCTGATATGGTTACGCCGGTTCCGTAAAGCTGTATTTTGAAGAACGTGACTTTTTTGAGATTGCATATTTTAGTTATGGTAAAGCCACGCTATCGGCTAAATTAATTTTTGCTAGTAGCATGCATGGGCCGGCTCGTACGGGAAAGTACCACACTCTCACAGAAAATCGACGTTTGAGTAGAAGCTTAACCGCTTCTATGCTTCGTTCGGTGAGTGAGAGAGCCGGAGGCCCATCCTTCCCCCATTTCCTCCCCCCATGTCCTCCCCCAATTCCTTGAAAGCAAGCAACCCTCCTGATATACCCTGGTGTCGCAGTTGCCCATGGGCAACGGTGATCGCTTACCGTCAGATAACTCGCTTGCTCGTTTGCCGTCCTGTTGTTTGGAAAGGGAATGAAGGTAAGACTAGCTCCGTGGCGCAGCGGTCAACACGCCAGCCTGCGACACGGAGTGACCGGGTTCGATCCCCAGCCAGGTCAAGATAGAAAATGATCTTTTTCAGATTGGCCTGGGTCTTGGATGTGTATCTATATATGTATTTGTTATAAAATATAGTATCGTTGAGTTAGTATCCCATAACACAAGTCTCGAACTTACTTTGGGGCTAGCTCAATCTGTGTGATTTGTCCGTATATATTTATTTATTTTATCGGGATACTACTCACTTGGATGAATGGGGGAAAAGCAAGTAGCAGGTCGGGAGGCCCGGCGCGCGTACCCGATGCCATGCCTACAACCACCGACACCCCTGACCCTGAGTGACAAAAGCTTTTTTTAAAGCCGGTGGTGATTTTGATTTCCTTTAGGTCCAATCCTACGCAGACAGACTATTAGCACTTTTTAGTCTGTGAAAAAAGAACCAATCTATTACTAATATTATAAAGCTGAAGAGTTCGTTTGTTTGTTTGAACGCGCTAATCTCTGGAGCTACTGGTTCATATTAGAAAATTCTTTTTTGCCTTGGGTAGTCCATTTATTGAGGAAAGCTTTAGGCTATAAAATATCACGTTGCGACCAATAGGAGCGTAGCATCAATAAAAAATGTATTGAAAACGGGGGAAAATTATTCATCTATACTAATTAATCATAATAACACAAATTGCCGCGGACGAAGTCGTGGGCAACAGCTAGTGCAGTTATATGCATGCAGTAACACACACGTCGCCATAGAGAATTTTTGTGCGTCGCAGACTCGATCGAACAAAGAGTATGTCATCTGATATTTAGGTATTCATATGATTCTTGCTGACCATGTCATACGATTAATGATTAGTTGTTTTAATGCAATATTTCCCTAATAATAATTAAAGCCGTGTGGTTTCCGGCAGAGTAGAATAGGACCACTCTAAGTAAACTCTCTCTTAGGAAATACAAGCTAAACAAAGCTAATAAACATCAATGAGACCTCTCCAACCAGTCTGGCCTGCGAGGAGAGTGTAGGCCAAATCCTCAAACAGGCCAAGTACTGGCCGGTAGTACAGAGAGGGTCATGCTCCTGCAGTGGAGACTAAAAAGACCTGATGATGATGAATATCTATAAAAAAAAACAATATGCTATCGTCCGGTAACAAAACGGTTATTCTGAGTATTAACAGAAAACTTTGTTCGTCAACAAACTCAGGCTACTATTAATCCTCGCACGCCGGACCGCAAATAAATGGGGAAACTTGGACTAACAATGTATGCTTCGGTATGGGCACTAACTAACGAAGTTAGAGATATGTAACTTAAAAAAAATATTGTCTGTAAAATAGATACTACGATAATGTTACGTGATAACGATGGAAGATAGATGCGTCACAAGCCAAACGCTTAGGCCGATCGTGCCTCTCTATCACTCGTTCTGCGCTCTCGCTTGCACACGGAACGTGACACTTTTTCGTGTGTGCAGACGGCGTTCATCGATTTATAAGACGTTATCACGGCAACAAAAAGCTAAATGTCACAAAAGAAATTGAGACAGCGTTTTCTGAAAAATACTGCCCATATACATATATTTTTGTTGTATGTTAGTCCAACTTTAGTTACAGACTGCAAATAAGTGGGTAAACTTGAACAAACAATGTATACCTTGGACACAAAGTACAGAATTTACAACAAGGCACGAAGAATCCTTTCACCACATCTCAAAGGTAAATCATCAATCAGCATGACCCTTTCTGTTTTACCAGAGCCATACTTGGCTAGAGCAGACAGGATTTGGCCTACACTCTCCTCGCTGGCCAGACGGGTTGGACAGGTCTCATTGATGTTTATGAGCTTTGTTAAGCTTGTATTTCCTAAGTCGCCTCTTACAACATCCATGGAAAGATATTTTAAAGTGTTTATACATATTTTGCATTCACAATGCTATTTTGATATACTCTTATTAAATTAAGAAATAAAATATGCTGAAAAAATTCCAAGCGGGCGGGATTTGAACCTGCGACCTTAAGTCGTACATAGACTTAAGGTCGCAGGTTCAAATCCCGCCCGCTTGGAATTTTTTCACCATATTTTATTTCTTAATTTAATAAGAGTATCCATGGAAAGGCTTGGAGTTGTCCTATTCTACTCTGCCGGAAACCACACAGCTCGAAGGTAAAACTAGTGGACAATGCTTAGCAATAAATGATTACATATTGTAAACAGCCTCCGTGGTCCAGTGGTTAAGGGTCCGTACTACCTCACACTGCTTTGCATGATTGACTGTTATATCAATAGTAATTAAATACTCAAGTTGAAATAAAAATGCAGCAAAGTTCAGGACTAACTCTGGTAACTATATGACTCAAAAACACGATTGCGTTAAATTTACTCGATAGAAAAAAATTGCAAAGTTGCCTCCAAATCACGTCTAATTTACTCGGTATATACTATTATTCACGAAATACATTATAATTAACCTTGAAACTTTCATTATTATTGCATTACAGATAAGGCAGCCATCATATGTTTTTCTTTTTCGAATAACCCTTGAGTATTCCTAAAAAACGAAAATATCCGAAGTAGCCAACGCGTTTAGACCATCCGCGTTTGTATCGCCACGCCGCCTGGCATATGGCGGGCTCTTAAGGCATTTGCTCGAATTTTCCACGGGAAGCATACTTTGTTTAGTTGTTACCAGTTTGGTTAGGACATTGCAGGCTTGAATGATCTGATTGTCTGATAACAAAGACGATTCCGTGCTTCGGAAGCCAGTCCCGGCTGTCATATTGGTAGTCGTTAAAGGAACCACGTCAGAGGCCGAGAGGCGTTTCGAAAAATTCTGACACCAGGGTATGTGCGATTATTTGACCATGTCACATACACGAAATGATGATGATTGATTACCTTTTGTACATAATAAATTGTTTAAATGAGCAAAAAAAAATTATAAGTTTGTCAAAAAAAAATTTTTGGTTATTCCACCAACTTATCGCTACTACAAAGCTATAACTATATTAATTATATTAATAGCATTACAATGCTTGGTTTTATATCAAAATCAAAAATATTTATATCGAAATTCGCCGCGGTGATTTGAAGCTACGGCAGCTCAATGGTTGAGAGCATCGAAGGGCTAGATGCCGAAGGTTGTAGGTTCAAATCCTACCTGTGGCGAAACTTTTTCATCACATATTTTCGATTTGGTAACTATATTTTGGTATATTCGACGTATCGCTATAATATAAATGTTGAAGACAAGAAAAATTTACTTCCTTAATTTTATTTTGAACAAAACGTATCTCGCCTATTTTAGTACCAGACGGCCGCGCCGTGAGGTCCTTAACACTCGTCCTAAAGGTTTAGGTACTTCTAAACCTAAACGGCTCAGGCGCAAAACGTGTCTTTCGCAGAACTGTCTCATTTCTTAATCTTCGTTTTTATATCTTTCCTTTGATTTTTCTGCCCACAAGTGACGCAACATGAAAACTTTTCATTATAAAAACGTTAGCCGTGTGGTATCCGGCAGAGTAGAATAGGACCACTCCAAGTCTTCCCGTGGATGTCGTAGAAGGCGACTTAGGAAATACAAGCTAAACAAAGCTTATAAACATCTAAGAGACCTCTCCAACCCGTCTGGCCAGCATGGAGAGTGTAGGCCAAGTCCTCTGGCTGCTCTGGCCAAGTATGGTCCTAGTAGTACAGAGAGGGTCGTGCTCCTGTAGTGGAGACTAAAACCTGATGATGAATAAAAACAATGTTTCACTCACGTTTATTCCGTTGGACGCGCCAACTAGTTTCGGTATGTGCTTTGAGGGAAGCGAAACCGCTGTGTTGCCACCCTTAACACTCACCCTGATCATAATGGTCTTCGTATCACATCGAAACAGTTAATAGATTCAGGTGTTACCTTGCGGAAGTCAAAGCAAATTGTCTCAAAGTAAATGTAACTTTGAGACAATTTACTTTGCGTGCTTCCGCCACCAGTTCATGCAAACTATTTATTGCAAACTTTTTATTCATATTACTATTGCATAATATATTATTTTGATTTTGTATTAAAAACATATTTAATAATGGGGAATTATTCAAATCTATTTGTTTATATATGAAAGGAATATTTGATTTTTTATGTGTATTTATTTCTAATCCCTCCATATACTCATTTTTATTATCATCAACTATTGGTGGCGGGCATGAAGTACTAACAGTAGCGGGTGTGCGCTGGCCAGCAATAGTTTCCATGAACTAACTAACGGTGGCTGAAGCACGCAAAGTAAATTGTCTCAAAGTAGATCGAAACAGGTTGACTCCAACTGAATAAACGTGAGTGCCGTGTTTTTATAATGAACTAGCTTTCGCCCGCGGCTCCGCCCGCGTCAACGTCGATCCCTCGGGAATAGTACTTTTTCTCGGGATAAAAGGTAGCCTATGTCCTTCTCCGTACTCCAGAGAACTTGTATGCAAAATTTCATGAAGATCGGTTCAGTAGTTACGGCGTAAAAGCGTAACAAACAAACTCACTTTCGCATTTATAATATTAGTTAGGATTAGGATTTAACACGTTTTATAAAAGTTTTATTATGAAGACTTTTGTTGGCTTTCCTTCTGTATCCTCGTTTTTGTGTGAAATAGCTGCGGGTTATTATGAAAGACCCGTTGTTGTAGGAAACCTTAATTAGCTGATGTATATAATATCGAGTTACTGATGAGCACACACATTCTCCTTGCAGCTGTAAGATAAAGGCGAAACTATGTATTCATCTTATGATTTTTATGTTTTGAGTGTCACTCAATTTTTGAAAAGAGTGCATGACTGCTTTTAAAAAAATCTAGCCAATGTAATTTAACATAGTCCAATGAGTCCAACAACTTAATTTAGACCCAAACATCCAAACCTGTTCCACCATTAAAAAAGCATGTTAGAATAAAGTCACATATACACTTTGAGATATTTCATCTTATTTTCTGTTTCTTCCATCATCATCATCATTTCGAGTAAATGTCACGGTCAATCGACTATGTACACCCTGGTGTCAGAGTTCTTCGGAACCGCCACTCGGCCTCTGACGTGGTTACTTTAAGGACTACCAGATAGCAGCCGGGACCAACGGCTTAATGTTCCTTCCGAAGCAGGGAATCATCTTTATTATCAGACAATCAGGTGATTCAGGCCTGCAATGTCCTAACCAAACTGGTTTCTTCCATGCTAGTCTGGGAGAAAAGAGAAAACGTACAATGTGCCAGCTGCTTCTCTTCCCGTGCAGTTCGTAAAAGCCGATCGAGGGATTGGGATAAAATCTGCGGAATCATGTCAATAGGCGATGCGGCTAGCAACCCATCACTATTTGATTCCGTTTTCCATCTACACGCCCTCCAACATCTGACCGGGGATCGAACCAGGGGCCCTCGTGTCGCAGGCTGGCGTGTTAATCACTGCGCCACGGAGCTCGCCAAATTATGTTCACTAGTGAACATAGAAACAAAATTTGAGATTAAATTAAATAATATAGAGTACAAAATTTGATATTAAGTTAAATAACATAGAGTAGATTGCTTTAGAAGAGACTTTGAAGAAATTAACGAAGTTTGCGCAAACACTAACTAAATCGATTTCCCGCTGTAAACCGAGTTTCTCGATTTGAAGATATCCAATTCTCGAGAAATTTCGGAGATATTATTCATTAACTAGCCATCGCCCGCGGCTCCGCTCACAATGTCGATCCCGCGGGAACTGTTCTTTTCCGAGATAAAAATGCGTTTAGTAGTTTTGAAGGATGGGCTTCTGGCTCTCTCACTCACTGAACTAAATGCTACTAGCAAAAATGAATTTTGTCGGTAGGCTGGCTCTACCACGACAGAAAATACATAGTATCACGTCTTTTCCCTTGCGGGGTAGACAGAGCCCAGTTAAGACCTGAAACCCTAAAACAAGTTTTCATTTTCCATAATCCTTATCCTTATCCTTACTAATATTATAAATGCGAAAGTGAGTTTGTTTGTTTGTTTGTTACGCTTTCACGCCGTAACTACTGAACCGATCATCATGAAATTTTGCATACAAGTTCTCTGGAGTGCGGGGAAGGACATAGGCTACCTTTTATCCCGGGAAAAAGTACTGTTCCCGAGGGATCGACATTGACGCGGGCGGAGCCGCGGGCGAAAGCTAGTTGCCAATAATTCTGTTAGAGCCTCTTTTATAGGTATATCGAGTCAATTCACAGTTTAATAATCAACAGCCAAGTTCTAAGGTTCTATATTAGTTCGGCGAATTCAGCTTTATACTTCATTACACAATGTTGGGGACAACGCTCAAGTCGCTACTTTGTGCACATTAAGTATCGAAAATGCTCAACCATTTCAGATTTTATTCCAGAGGAAACGCTTGGATTCTTGGGGAAAATGGGAGTACGACAGTCTTAGAAAGTTTTAAAACTCCGTAATTTTCTCTTCATAAGCTCTGTGGCCTGGTCATCATGCCAGGCTGCCACACCGCAGGTCCCGGGTTCAATCCCCGGTCAGGTCAAGATGAAAAATTATCTTTTTCAGATTGGTCTGGGTATTGGATGTTTATCTATATACATACATATCTATAACTTAACGTTTTATATTAAAATAAATAATATGTTATAAAATATAGTATCGTTGAGCTAGTATCCTATAACTAAAACACAAGTCATCACATTTTATTAAATCCCGCATCCCCAAGATACTTGAGGAACGCTTCGTATTTTTCAGTGACATCCCAGAGACTTATAAATTGCGTAGTTCCCAGAATTTGCGACTTCAGACCCCTGCACACTGTACCCAATTCTATTCTCAGTCGTTTACTGTAGAAGCAGTTCGACTATGGAACTCACTGCCACTGGATATCCGATGTGCTCAAACGCTAGCCAGTTTTAAATTTCAAGTCAAATCACATTTTCTTTCCTCTTTGTAGGTTCATTCTTTATCGCTATTTCCTCCCGCATCTTGTTATTTTGCACATCTATATTCTGTATGCTATATTATCGTATGTATATTATATATATATTATATTATATTTTTGCTACATATATTGTCTCTCTTTTTAATTGCACTGTACCTATTAACTTTCTTTAAATTTTCCAATTGCCCAAAGGTAGCCTGGAAGAGATTGCTGTGCGATAAGGCCGCCTTTTGTACATTTTCTTCTTTATATTTTTTGTAACATACTTACTGTACGAATGTGCAATAAAGTGTAATAAATAAAAAAATAAATAAATAAATAAAGTCTACCTTACTTTGGGGATAGCTCAATCATTGTTATTTGTCCATATATATTTATTTATTTATTCTAGGTCAAGACTATTCACAGTTTAGTAATGATAACACACTTAGTAGTAAGAACTGTAGTTATATTTCAAACTTAATTTGTTTAGACGGCTAACAAAGTCATATTTTTTATTGTGTTTCTACGGAAGACCGGTATTTCTTCTTTTTAAATAACATTTAGCAACATATGCCGAGATTAATATATTATTGTTAAAAATACATGTGACCATAAAAACTGTAAAGTTTTCGAACTATTGTAAAAATAATATAATAAACGCGATAAACCCAAAGTACAAAAAAATTATATATTAATATATTAAAATAATTAATTAAAATAGGTACACAGTTAGGAACCGTGTTTATTTATTATTGTTGTATAATTTGCAAACCACTGAATAAAGATTTTTCCATTCATATTCAAAAATATAGTGCTAAGTCTTTAAAACTCGTAGTTCGCCTAACTTCAACTGAACAGTCTACTGTATGTTCGTTACAACAAAGCTCGAGGTACCAAACTTTCCCTGTTTTCTCATTTGCAGTTTGTTTTGTGGTCTTAACTGCAATACAAGTTCGGCGTTTTTGTTTTAAGTTTTTATCGCCCAGTTCCCAGAAAAGAAACGACGGTTGCTTTTTCTTGGAGTTCAAAAGATAGTGACTTAGTATAGTTTTATTACATCTATAAGCTTTATGAGAAAGACGCAAATATTATAACGTGATGGTATCACTTTATAATAGACTAGCTGTTGCCCGCGACTTCGTCCGCCAATTTCTGTTATAATGATTAATTAGTATAGATTAGTATAGATGAATAATTTTTCCCCGTTTTCAAAACATTTTTTATTGATGCTTCGCTCCTATTGGTCGCAGCGTGATGTTTTATAGCCTAAAGCCTTCCGCAATAAATGGACTGTCCAACACAAAAAGAATTTTCCAATTTGAACCAGTAGTTCCTGAGATTAGCGCGTTCAAACAAACAAACAAACTCTTTAGCTTTATAATAATACTAGCTTTCGCCCGCGGCTCCGCCCGCGTTAATGTCGATCCCTCGGGAATAGTACTTTTTCCCGGGATAAAAGGTATCCTATGTCCTTCTCCGTACTCCAGAGAACTTGTATACAAAATTTCATAATGATCGGTTCAGTAGTCACGGCGTAAAAGCGTAACAAACAAACAAACAAACTCACTTTCGCATTTATAATATTAGTCAGGATTAGTAAAGATGTGGTACTCGTATTACTGAGCTGCTTATAACAGGCCATAAGTTGGGCCATAATCTTCCTTGCTGGTCTGGGAGAAAAGAAAAACCGGCCAAGTACATTGTAAATAAGTTTGAAATTATAAAAACAATTTTTATTATATGATGTAACTCAAATTAATGCTCTTCGCAGTTTTTCCTTTATCTGTGCTGTAGGACGTTGCTTTGTACCAAATTTCAAGATTCTGAGTTCACGGGAAGTACCCTGTAGGCTTTGATTCCCTTGAGAGTGTCCAAAAAACACTAAAATTTGCGGCATATCCAGCTGACGCGTTGGATTTGAAGTTTGATTTTTTTCACAGCGCCAAGGGAGACCTGAGTATTTAATATGAATTTCAGCTTGATACCTCTTCGCATTCCTGAAAAAGGTCTTGACAGAGAGACAGACGGTATGTTTTTCTTTAATTGACTATGTAGCTAGCTCCAAGTGAGCTTTCGCTACTTCACCGGGCGTTTGAGGCGAGGGCACAGACAGACGGACAACCAAGTGATCCTATAAAGGTTCCGTTTTTTCTTTTGAGGTACGGAATCCTAAAACACACACTGTTTAATTAATCAACTTAGACCAGCCTGGTAACTAAATTCACGAAGGTAAAATAGGATTTAGAGCGGTAGCGGGTCAATGGTAAATAAATAATAAATAAATAAATAACAATAACAATAGGCTAGTTTCCTGGGTCCTAATAATAACATAACAATTAGTCCGTCAGTTAGATAATCAAAAAATATTGGACACGTTTTTTTTCTTTTGTCAAATAAACAATAAATAATAAAGATAAAGCGCCTCAAAGTTCAGGAGTGGGGGCTCGTGACGTCAAAGTTTGCTAAAAATTGTAGCAAACTATGACGTCACACGGAACTTCAAAGAGCTATATCTTTATCATTTTTTGTTTAATCGACAAAAGAAAAAATACGTGACCTATATTTTTTGAATATCTAACTGACGGACTAATTATATTTTTTTAGGAAACTAGCCTATTCAGTTTTGTTATCACCCAAAAGGTAAATAGGTAGCTACAGGAAGTTAGTTGAAGCCCTCAAGCACAATTTACATACAACGGCCTTAATCTGTTGTTTACTAGTACTAGCACGTGTAAACTGAGCCAATATTGTTTTGGAATAATGATATGGAACTCGCCAGTGTTCTGCTGAAGTATAATATAACAGTGAGGGCTCGACCGACCCGGCGCTGTAGTCGAGTTCCCACATAAATAGGAAGTAGGGAGAACAGAGACTCGACACACAACACACCCAGAGATAAACTTTATTTGTCTTATATTGACAATTTGTTGTAATATATTGAGTTTTACATAATATATCAGAGACTGTAGGAACCAAGTAAACAGTCCGAGAGATGATGGTAGACTGAAGAATGAGTGATGAGAGAGAGAGAAAGTAATCTAAAAATGGAATGGAATGAAATTTGAATTAAAATGAGGAATGAAAAATGGATAGGATGAGAAAGAAATGAGGTTGGACGAGATGCAGTATGCAGGTGGCATGCTGCAACGTTATATACATTTATTCATATGTATATAGTTAACAAACAGTTTGAGTATTCAGAGTAATAGTATTTCTAGAAGTACATGGAAGTAAGTTGCGACCTCAAACGCGGTTTACATAGGACGGGCGAAATCTGTTGTTCCCCGCCACGTGTGAACTGAGCCAATATTGTTCTGGAGTTATGAACTATTAGATATGTTTCTGCTGAAGTTCATATATGTATTTCTTTTTAAGATACATGATAGGCGATTGGCTTCAATAAATACCCATATAGGCCTTATAGACCAGAGCCGATAATTTTTATAACCAAAATAAATTATAGTAGGTATTACATTGACGATAGGTCAAATGTCATTGTCAATTTGTTTTGGACGGATAATGGTTTAAACCAGGTACTAAAGGTAATCTGCGTTTTATAATAAAACTGATTATGTCTGATTATTAAGGGCTGCTACATGATGCTTCGTCAAATTCTTTCAGGATTTATTTACTATTTCTTTAATAAAATCTATAAATAAATATATACGGACAAATCACACAGATTGAGCTAGCCCCAAAGTAAGTTGGAGACTTGTGTTATGGGATACTAACTCAACGATACTATATTTTATAATAAATACGCCACGGAGCTAGCCACTCTCGTAACTCTATTGAAACGTCAATGGAAACAAATAATAAAGAGGTTCGTGCTAAGTCCTATATACATAATTATGTATATAAGGCGCGAAAGTTAAAAAAAAAATGTCATATTGTCAATTTCTTAATAAAATTATTGTCCTTGTGGCTATAGAATTGTGATGTAACATACTTTTGCTTGTTTATTTGGGTCCGACCTATGAACGTGTTCCGCGACGCGCCCGGCCAAGGAATTTCAAAATTTGTTATTCCTTGAGAACCCCCGATAGTAAAACTATTTTTTTACTGGTATCTTGAGTAAGTATTGTTGTTAATAGTTCTTAGCACAATACTAAGAAAATACAAGTGTACTTGTATCCTAAAGAAGATATCCTCGATGTATCCATATTGGGACGACCTTCAATCCAAACATGAACGTCACACCCAGGAGATTATGTTGAGGATGTGCCTGTACATAATAATTTACAGCGGATGCGGCGTATTGTCTCTCAAATACTCTCAATCCTCTAATCAGACATTACTGACAGAACAGAAGTAGGCATGTTTCTAATTTTGATTCACGATAAAAAATAATTCACACTATTTTTAACGTAAATCCTTTTACATCACTTACCTTGTCACTAGCAGAAATACAATTATTTCTTTATGAAGTGAATAAATAAATTGATCAAACTGCCATTCATTGAGCCCGATGGCCAAGTGTGTGTGAGCATTAATAACGCTTACGCATGTTAAATGGGTGACCGCAAGTGGCATAAAATATCTCGAGCTCCTCCGTGCTTCGGAAGGCACGATAAGCCGTTGTTTCCGGCTGTCATTATTGATTGCAGTCGTTAAGCTATCTCAGATGCCTAAGGCAGCTTGAAAAATCTGATACTGATACCAGTGTTGGCCTGGGTGGAAACTCAAAAAAAAATTCGACATTCCCATACAAACTGACGGCGGACTTGCGGCGGAACTATTTTGTAGGGAAATGACGAAATTTTTTTTGAGTTCCCAGCGTTGGTCCGATAGAAAAAGTTGTTCATATTGATGGTCTGAGTCACCCCTATAAGGGTCCAAATCGATAAAAAAATCACCATGTATAACAATGGCAACAATGACATATATACCTCCGGCTCTTTCACTTGCTAAACGAAGCATAGAAGCGGTAAAGCTTCTACTCAAACGCCTAAATGCATAAATAATCCAAACAATTGGAATGACCGACGTATGTATTGTATGTAAGAATTCTCTGACCTCTGTTTTCTTTAATTTATGTCATTTATTAATACAACTCTATAAGTAAATCATTGAATCACGCACTTGGTATTTCTTGATAAAGTGTCGCATCTACACTTTATTCATTTGTACTCTAATGAAGGCGGACGAGATGATGACGCCATATTGTCAGGATCGAGGGTTGCCATTCTTCAAAATTTAATTCCAACGATACTGACGCTGTCAAAATATATCATTCAATCAAGATAATAAACTGTAAATGACTATCTGCGTTATCTCAATGAGTAAATTTTGCTGAATAATTTGTTGCTAAAATATTAAGCGAGTGCCGCGCGAACGAAAAACGTCGCTACTGCGCAAGCCAAGGCGATTAGGAAAAAAGATGAAACGCCTTAATATTTTCATATTTATATTTTTATAAAAAAAATAAGAAAGGGGGCGACCTCCGAGATGTAAATATTAATATTGTCATGTGAGAATTATTGTGTTTTAGACGTAAAAATTACAAAGTTTTCTAAGAAAAATGTGTTTAGTTATCATAACGTGTATATATCATTTTTAAAGAATCATGGCGAAATTTGTACAAATTAAATTTAAAAAAAAGAGAAGGAGAAATTTTTTTATATGATTACTACGGCTCTGGTCAACAACTTGAATTAATCAGAATATTTTTTAAAGACGGGGAAAAAAAGATATTTATTTATTTAAATACTGATTTTATATTCGATATCCGAACGCGTATGGGCGTTCGCCATAATTCTTTTATATGTATCTGTTTGAAATTCCAACAAGGGGGCGATCTTGTTCAAGGATCGAACTAAATTATACAAATACTTTTGATGTATTTAATTAATTAAGCGCATAGTACTAGCGATTTGAAAACACGTAAATTTTCACAATTTCGTGCAGTACGAACAATATTTTCCAATACAGATGTCACATTTACGTAAACAATAATTGTTTGTTTTAAAGTTCAATGTATTGTTCCAGAGGGTTGTTGCAAATTCGCCAAAAAGTTAATACGTCACGTTTTTTAAACTTCATACATTGAAAGTTAATTCGTCACACGCGTTAAAATAATAAAAGCGGCCAAGAGCGTGTCGAGCCACGTACAGTGTAGGGTTCCATTTAATAAGTTGGTTGGATATAACTCTTTGACTCGTGAACCCTACTTCATTGTGATAGTATTCCTTTTAACTTTATTATATATGCTACTGCCCTGAATTTTTCGCAGAACAATCATTTAGCTTGCAATGAATGGGACACCTAACTCCAACAATAATTTGCACTTACACAAACGGACCCCTGAATCGGAAAATGGTGTTCAGACAACATTTTTGAAAGATCTTTCCAACCACATATTCACAGCAAAAGATTGACGACAAAACAAAATTCCCACTTAACATGTATGCGAGGAATCCAATTTTTTTAAAATGTCATTTTAACACTTTGTCGGCATTATTATTATATATTCGTGCATATAACAGCTTTCTAGAATTAATTTCTCAGACATAAACCGCGGACAGAGAAACAGCAGCAATTAAATGGCGAAACTATAAGGGGTTCCTTGTTTACTACGGAAACTTAAAAATTAACGAATTGCACTACGATATTTATGAAGGTTTTTATAGATAATGATTGTGATGATAAAGTGAGGTTAAAAAACGACGTTAAAAGAAATGCTAGTATACAGCGTGATTTTGAACCCCTAGCTATATTGAAATCTGGGAATCAGAATCCCTAATGGAACACAGAGCTGCAAGAAAAAAAGGCAAAAAACAAAGAAGAAAATTAGGTTTCCCATACAAAGTCGCCGATCAGCTGGACGAATTTCTATGAAAGGTTAATTTTTTTTTGTTTTTTGCCTTTTTTTCTTACAGTTCTGTGCTAGGGGGTTCAAAATCACGTTGTATTAATGTGCATATAGTGGTATGATTTCCAGCTTAGAAGGACAAAAGCACTGACATCTTGTGTGAAAAAATGCTTCTTCCTTTTAGAGTGCGTTATGTAATTAACTTATTAAAAGGAGGAAGAACCAAGAAAGGATGCTAAATAATTTGACTTTCCTCATCAATTGTTACAAACTATGTAAGTTTGTAACATATGGGTCTTTATGGCGATCCCTGGGCTACAAACTACAAAGCGCCCTCACTGAATATCCAACACGTCTTTATCCCTAACGGGGTAGACAGAGTCTAGCTTATCGGTGGGCGAATAGATGGAAATCGGAATCAATAGAGACGATGATATGATTTTGTTTATAGTTTTTTTTTTGTTTATAGTTTTTTTTTTCCTTTCTTTTTTCTTTTGTTCGGGTGGAAATACTTGTCGACCTGTACTGGGGTGCTATTGTTGAGCAGGTGGTTTGGTGTAGTCGCCTGTTCGCGAATGGTGCCCTGGTAATGGTCCAAGTGCTTGTTTTGTTGTTTCCTGTGCATATTTCCGTGACGTCAACAAAGGGTCCAACGGAAGACCAGCGCTGGCAGTTGCGTACAGCCAGCATATGCTGAGTTGGATCCTTTTTGACAGCACAGCACAGCACACAATTAATTAATTAATTTGTTATTTAATTTATTTACGTTTAGATTGTATTGTATATAAGTAATATTGTTGTTTTTTTTTGTAAATTACGTAAACGTGTTTCTGTTCTGATTTGTGTATGTGCTTTTTGTCGAATAAACATATCTTATCTTGTCCACACAAATAAAACTTGAGGAAACTCGCTTAGATGAAGGATAATAAGTACACAGTATGATTAATTTCACCTCCCGTAAATTTCAGTTTGGCAACCCGTCTTCATCAACAAAGGCAACGATTCATCAATGAACAAAAATAATTATCCGTCAGCCCTGATGACAGACAATGGCGGGAAATATTGACGTCACGGCGAGCGTCGCAACCAGGAGCTTCAAATCAAATGGACGTGGTGCTGCATGACAGTAATTTAAAAAAAGGCAAAAGTAATGAAATTTGGTCGGCCTAAGCGAAACAGCTTTGTAGCTATTTAATAAATTGGCCTATAACAACGAAAATAAATATAAAGTACGTGAGGTAGGTACTGCCACTAAACTTTGAATCTGTCACCTATACGCTTGGTGAAAATAGCTGACTTTTCTAGCAATGTAAAGTCAGCTATGCTGGGAAATTATTCAACGTATTTGAAAATCTGATCAGATTGTGCTCCTCTTATTCTTCGTTTTTTAATACTATGTGAATTTTTAGGCCAATCATATTCATATGAGCGAGATGACACTGATCAATGTCAACATCTTGACCAGAGTGCCATCTTGCTTATGTTCTGACCTCCTATGTTGCAAAGCAGAGCCGGGCGCAGCTGTCGGCCATTTTCATTATGATCTGCCGTCATTAATTATGTCAGAGCAACTGGCAACACTGATGTAATAGATGCGTCGTTGTTGCGGTTCACGCACCCATTTTGTGGATTTAATCTGTGATAGTCAATATAACTTGTAATGGACTGTACTTTAGGTCAAAAGGCACATATTAAAAAGCAACGATCTGTTGTAATAATATGACAATCGCGAAGCTACGACAGTAAACGTGTCAGACTAAACTAATTATATAGTATTATACGGCTTGAAAAATCTAACGTAAGTGTCAGTCACCGCCACCCACATAAATTAGAAGACTGAACAATTTTAGTTCTTTGACAATTTAAAGAAACACATGAGTCTCATCCAGACCTCAATTATAGCTGCGTGCTGTCACATGTTCGTTTTTTTTATATATATACGGACAAATCACACAGATTGAGCTAGCCCCAAAGTAAGTTCGAGACTTATGTTATGGGATACTAATTCTACGATACTATATTTTATATTAAATACATATATAGATACACATCCAAGACCCAGGCCAATCTGAAAAAGATCATTTTCCATCTTGACTTAGCCGGGGATCGAACCCGGGGGCACTCCGTGTCGCAGGCTGGCATGTTAACCACTGCGCTACGGCGCTGTCAAATCGGAAGACTGACAAAACAATTTTAGTTCTTTGACAATTTAAAGAAACACATTAGTCTCATCCAGACTTCAATTATAGCTGCGTGCTGTCGCATGTTCGGTTACCTTTACACTGTCCTTACTTATAATGTGAAAGTAGCCTTATCTGTTACCTTCCACACTTTTACCATTATATCTAGACAACGCAGCAGCACCTCCTCTAGTGTTGCAGACGTCCATAGGCGACGGTGATCACTTTCCATCAGGTGGTTCGTCTACTCGTTGCCGTCAAATATACATAAAAAAAAATCTTTTATCATTAAATTTTGTCTGGTTTTAAGCCTACGGAGAAACACCTTATATTCCAAAAATATATGCCCGCAATCTACATCAATGCGAGTGGAACTGCAGCAAGCAAGCTACTTAACCATTTTTTACAACATTATATATAAGGCGATGCGACTAGCAACCCATCACTATTTTGATTCCGTTTCCCGCCTTTATGCCGTCAACACGCTTAACGTGGCCTTTCGGTCTTATGACCTTAGGCTCTGTCTACATAATATGTATGTATTTATATAAGGACCGCCTGACCCCTGAAATTAATTTTTAACCTAGAATCAAAAATAATTTCATGCGTTGCATAATTTTACAAAATTAATGTGAACATATACTTACATAAACGAAACCTAAACATAAACCCAAAGTCCTCTTTAACGCGAGATGAGATACTTAAAAGGCAGACTTGAGCAATATTGCGATTACACTAAACCCACCCCCATAAACAAACCTTAGAATAACGTTGACCCTCATTCTAGGGTTGCCAGATGTTCAAGTAAAAACTCCCAACAAATAGCAATGTTCAGGTTTAATCCTTATGTTTATTATCACGTAGGCGAAAACATTCAGTAGCGCCATATGCATCATTTAGGACTAAGTATGCCAAACGACAATATAGAAGTCAGTCGGCTTACTTATACAATGCCATCAACAAACGACTAAACATATATCCCTTGACCAAGCGTGCTTGTAAAGTTACACTGACTAAACTCTTAAAAACCTGGAGCTATAACGAAACTGAGGCTTTCATGAGCAGATAGTACAAACATAAAGTAGTATTAGTAGCAATATTAAACACCTGATAAAATATAGTGAATCATGATTGGAATTAAAATTAAAAAAAAAAAACTATTTTATATTATATCGAATCGTACAAAATTAATCTCTAAATTGACATTTTAATTTATATTTATTTTATTTTATATTCATTTTAATTTAGTTTTTAAGAACTTAAATTTAATTAATCAATTTTACTTGTCCATAGTTTATACCGTAAATTTCGGAAACTGTTTATAACTTAGCGTGTAGGTATCTTATGATTTTATTGTTACGGAGAGCGGGGATTGCAAACACAAGTATATGTTTACTTAAATGTAGTCCCCATTCACAATGTAGAAATGTAATCCAAGATACTGAATAAACATTATTATTATTATTATTATTATTATTTTGTCTAAATATTTATTTTCTCGGTTTTTAACCGGTAAATCTACTAATATTCACGGGCCGAGGCCAAGTGAGTATTAGGGCTAATAAAGTAGTTGCAGGCGTTTACGTCTTGTGCTTTAAGTATCTGTATGTGAATGATGACAGGGATGAGTGGTGTTTGATGGTGTGCTAGTGTCTGTTTGTAGAAATTTTCTTACTATTCGACAGGTGTTTAGTATAACTGCTTTCTGTAAAAGCATGTAAGTGTAAGGTGAAAGGTTAAGAGTTTTTAATGATGTATGAAGTTGATTGGGAATGACTCCCGTGGTAGAAAGAACTATTGGGACTATTGTAACTTTTTTAAGATGCCAAATTCTGGTTATTTCGTCTTTAAGCTCGGTATATTTGGAAAGTTTTTCGGCTATTGTGCTCTGAAGATTGTGGGTGTTTGGGACTGCAATGTCGATTAGGAATGCGGTTTTGTCTGTTTTATTTACTAGAGTTATGTCAGGTCTGTTAAAATGGACAGTACGGTCTGTAAGAATCGCTCGGTCAAAGTAAAGTTTAATGGTGGAATTTTCTAAAACTGTTCCTGGGCTGTACTTGTAGTAAGGTTTTCTAGAATCTATTAACTTATATTGATGGGCTAGATCTTGGTGGATAATATTTGCAACTTGATCATGTCTGTGTTTGTAATCTGTTTGGGCTATTGATTTGCATGCTCCTGTGATATGTTGAATTGTTTCTGAGGTACTATTACATTTTCTACATGTGTCTGATACTAACTGTTTCATTATGTATTTTTGGTAATTTTTCGTTTCGATGACCTGGTCTTGAATTGCTAGAATGAAGCCTTCTGTCTCTGGGAAGAGTTCACCTCGACTAAGCCATGCGTTCGATGCTTCTTTATCGACATTTGTTTGACTTAAGTCTTGGTAGTGTCTCCCATGTAGTGACTTTCCAGCCCATTCCGCAATTTTAGTTTTATTTTCAACTAGTTTTTCACTGTCTTGCAGGGTTGCGTTATAAAGATTTAAGGGTGTCAGTTTACGGTCATTAAGAACTGTTGCTTTATGCAGTGGAGATGAATATTTTTTATTGTAAAAGTAGTGTCTTAAGGTGCTTATTTGTTTATTGTGCAAATTACTTATGTCTATGAGTCCCCTCCCTCCTTCTTTTCGTGGCAATGTCAGTCTTTGGATGCATGATCTAGAGTGATGTTTGCGATGTTTAGTCAAAGTTGTGTTAATCGTTCGTTGAAGTGATTTAAGCTCTGACTTTGTCCAATTTATGATTCCAAATGAATAGGTAAGAACTGGTATTGCGTATGTATTAATAGCTTTAACTGTGTTTCCGGCATATAATTGAGATTTAAGAATCGCATTTAGGCGGTAACGAAATTGTTGGGTTAATTTTGACTTCGTGTCCTTGTGATTAATTTGTAGCGCTTGGTTAAAACCTAAATATTTATAGAAGCTATGTTCGTCTAGTGGTTCGATATGCTGTCCTGACTCTAATGTATATTGGTGTTGGTAGTTCTGCCCAGCTCTGTTTGAACTGGTCCTGCATTTATCTAACCCAAATTCCATTTTAATATCGTTTGTAAATACTTCTACTATATTAGCTAATCTATCGAGTTTTTCCTCACTGTCTGCGTACAATTTAATATCGTCCATGTATAATAAATGACTTAAAAATGTTGTTTGCGTGCGTGTCTGTCCGTCTGTGTCTTTGTGTTTCAATGGGTATCCTACTGAGATAGCATTAAGCATATTAGATAGTGGGTTCAGCGCCAGGCAGAACCACAGCGGGCTGAGCGCATCTCCTTGGAAGATACCGCGTTGTATTTTAATCGAATCGCTCTCTATTGTTTTAGTAGCTGTAATAAGTTTTAGTCGCGTCGACCACTTAGACATCACTGTTTTAAGGAAGAATGTAATTTTTGGGTGTATTTTATAAATATCTAATACTGCTATTAGCCACGAATGGGGGACGGAATCATAAGCCTTTTGGTAATCTATATACATCGTGAACAGGTCTGA
The DNA here is from genome assembly GCA_947532085.1 of Elegia similella. NCBI lineage: Eukaryota > Metazoa > Arthropoda > Insecta > Lepidoptera > Pyralidae > Elegia > Elegia similella. The sequence continues at coordinate 2,435,386 of OX383936.1, forward strand.
TTTTGTTTTTTGGGTTTGTTTTAGAACGACTGAGTCTATAATTAATTGCTCCTTACAACCTTGGCTTAGCTTCCGACATCCTTTTTGCTGCTCAGCGATTATATTATTATTTTGAAGATGGTCGTACATCATTTCAGAAATGCAAGCTGTAAGGATTTTGTATATAGTTTGCAAGCAAGTTATTGGTCTGTATTTTGCTGGATTTTGTAGATCATTTTTGTCTTTGGGTATCATAACCGTTGTCCCTATTGTAATATAGCTCGGTATTATTGTAGGATCCTGTATGAAATCATTTATGTGATTTAGAAGATAGGGGTGAATGTAAGTGAATTTTTTATACCAGTAACTGTGGATGTAGTCAGAACCTGGTGCTTTCCAGTTATGAGTGCGAGTTAGTACTTTTTCAAAGATATCTGGTGGTATATGATTAAAGCTCATAGGTTCTGTATTAGTGTTAGTGGTTCTTTCAGATTCTATCCAGTCTGCGGCTGTGTGGTGTTGAGTAGATTGTTCCCATATTCTCGCCCAAAATTGTTGTAGATCGTCGGGGTTTGGGTAATTGTGTGAATGGTTAGTGTTTTCCTGTGTGTTGGTTGTGGTCTGTTTAATTATTCGATAAAATTGCTTTTCGTTATTTTTAAATAGAACATTTTGCTGTTTTCTTTGTGTGCAAGTATTGTATCGTTGTAGACGAGCTGCTAGAACTGATAGTTTTTGTTTGAGTGTGTCTAATATGTGTGAAATTTCTGAGTTTGGTGGTTCGTGAGTTGAGTGGACTTGATATTGATGTACTATTTTATTTACTTCCGTTGTTAGTTTCCTACCTCTATTTCCATTGTTGTATTGAGTTACTATAGCTATTTTCCTACGTATATCTTCTAGTCTGTTTTCTAATCGCTTTTGCCAATGCGGTTTATATATCTTGTTTGGTCCTTGCAACGATTCCTTAGTTCCTAACATTATTTTTGCTCCATTAGCTTTTGAAGCGGTCCACGCGGCGCAGTAGATAGTAGTTTGAAATGTTTCAAAATCAGAGTCTTTATTTAATTTTTCTGGCAGAATTACTTTGTTAATATAGTCAACTATAGAAGATAGCCTCCGGGATGATTTTTGTTTCGGGATATAAGTCCTGTCGGTCGGTTGTGTGCCTTTGTAAAACTCGTAAGCTTGTTGGAAGAGGTGGTCAATGTCGGGGTTATTATTATTACAATTATTACTATACTTTATTACTTTACTAATACTAATATTAAAAATGCGAAAGTGAGTTTGTTTGTTTGTTACGCTTTCACGCCGTAACTACTAAACCGATCATCATGAAATTTTGCATACAAGTTCTCTGGAGTACGAAGAAGGACATAGGCTACCTTTATCCCGGGAAAAAGTACTATTCCCGAGGGATCGACATTAATGCGGGCGGATCCGCGGGCGAAAGCTAGTAAGGACATAATTATTCAATTGCACTAATAGAATTGTATTTTTTTTTTCTACATGACATTCTAAAAGATTTAAACAAATGAATATTTAAAGCCAAATTGAAAAGAACACTGACAGACAAATGTTATTAAGGATCACAGAGTATAGGATAGAAGATGTTTGATGGACACATTTAATGATTAAATAATTTTTTTAGAATTGGCGTTTGTTATTATTTTTTAGGCTTATGTCCAGCAGTTTTTTTTATGTTTAATAAAGAATTTACAAACATAACAATCAAGCAAGAGTCTTGATGGCGCAGTAAAAATAGCAATATGAACATGTTAATGTTTGCCAATTGAACAGAAAATTGAGCAATACATTGCTAAGTTTATGGTAACCCTGTCTCCCAATCCCTAAGGCCAGACAAGCATCGCACTCATTTGGCGGATTTAATTAAAACTTTCACACGCATACAGCGCTATGAGCCATTAATATCAACTTATTTAGCATATAATACGCTTGCTTGGTTCGCCATGCGGCTGTGCCAATCTGACTTTAATTGTTGTCTTACAAGCAGTAATACGTCTAATGTAGCTAATGTTATTCCATAGTTAAGTTGAAATTCTTGTATCTTCTTAGGGTTTTGCACCTCAAGAGGCAAAAACGGACTTTGTTGTCCGTCTGTCTGTCTGTCAAGACCTTTTTCTCAGGAACGCGTAGAGGTATCCGATCAGAGGAGTCCCTTAGAGCTGTAAAAAAAATCAAAACCGGTTTTTTTTAATTGACCTTATCGATCTGTTTGGCTGAGTGCGCTATGATAAGATTATTGAGCTATCGTGTTTTGAATGGTATCGTAATTAAGTGTATTTTTAAGGCTCCGTACCCAAAGGGTACAAACGGGACCCATTACTATGGCGCCACTATCTGTCTGTCCGTCTGTCACCAGGCTGTATCCCATGAACCGTGATAGACAGTTAAAATTTTCACAGATGATGTATTTCTGTTGCCTCTGTAACAACAAATATTTAAGGGGGATACGGCAACAGGTAGACGCTTGAAATATTCACAGAACATTTAGTTACATATTTACTTCCAAAATAAATAACAACCGACTTTACATACAACCATTTCTTTTTTTTATAGAATGTAGGTAAGTATATTAATTTGAAATAGCTGGACGGTTCTGTCCATAAAATCAAGCGAAGTTGGAACCCGCTGCTACGCTCGATACTAATAGAATTACAAATGTAATCAATTATACATAAAGACCGTCTTCCAGTGAAACATCAGCCTCGGGTTTTGCATTCTATTTTAGTGGAAACGCGGTTTTCACAATTTCCAACACCGCAGAAGTTAAAAACTCCAAGATTCGTAGATAAACTTTATATATAGATATTATATCATCATCAGGTCTTTTTAGTCTCCACTGCAGGAGCATGACCCTCTCTGTACCACCGGAGGAGAGTGTAGGCCAAATCCTCTGTCTGCTCTGGCCATATATAGCTACGGTGGTACATTCATATTATATATTACTAGCTTTCGCCCGCGGCTCCGCCCGCGTCAATGTCGATCCCTCGGGAATAGTACTTTTTCCCGGGATAAAAGGTAGCCTATGTCCTTCTCCGTACTCCAGAGAACTTGTATGAAAAATTTCATGATGATCGGTGCAGTAGTTACGGCGTGAAAGAGTACAAACAAACAAACAAACAAACAAATAAACAAACAAACAAACTCACTTTCGTATTTATAATATTAGTTTGGACTAGCTTTTGCCCGCGGCTCCGCCCGCGTCAATGTCGATCCCTCGGGAATAGTACTTTTTCCCGGGATAAAAGGTAGCCTATGTCATTCTCCGTACTCCAGAGAACTTTTATGCAAAATTTTATGATGATCTGTTCAGTAGTTAGGGCGTGAAAGTGTAACAAACAAACAAACTCACTTTCGCATTTATAAGGATAAGTAAGGATAAGGATAAGGATAAGGATATACAAATTTAAAAGCCACGTTTAGCATGTTTGCAGGCATGAAAGTGATAAACGGAATCCAAATGAAAAAAAAGTGATGGGTTGCTAGTCGCATCGCATACTCACATGACTCCTCAGATTTCTGCCCATTCCCTCATAGGCTTTTACGATCTGCGCGGGAACTAAATTCTTCGTTTTTTCTTTTCTCCCAGACGAGCATGAACAATGAACAATAAAGGAGAGAAGAGAACAATAAATGAAATAAACTACATAGGTAGGTAGATAAGAGAAATATCTTCTTCTTCTTTTTCTCGCATGACTGTTTATCCCATTTCATTTGGGGTTAGCCTTCCTCGTACGCTTTCGCCACAAGATACGACTTTGTGCTGTCTCTGTGTTGACGTCTGCCATCTTAAGGTCTTTTCCAATAGTACGGCTCCATGTAGTAGAAGGGCGGCCACGGCCTCGTTTTCTGGTATTTGCATCACCACTCTTGTCATGTGATCCTCGTCCCTTCTCATGACGTGACCGTACCATTTCAAGCGTTTTTCACGGAGTTTCTCCTCTATTTTTGCAACCTTGAAAGATCCCCTTATGAGGTCGTTTCGAACCTTGTCCAATCTTTTTTTTTTCAATTTATTTGGGTAAGCTAACAATGGTACATTGTATAATACTAAAAAGGACAGACTTACAAAGTGGAAAATAAATGTGCCATCAATATCGCCAACCACCGATTACTATAACTAATAGTGAGAAAACAAAAAGTTCGATAGAAAGTTGAGATTGGTAGGGCTACATTAATATTTAAAATAGTAATAATAATTATAATTACAGATTTTTCTCTTGTGTTCATAAGTTACATATTTTGAATTCTGTCTAATATGGCTTGTCACCCGCCCAGCGTAGCATTCTCATTTCCGTGGTGTGAATCATTTGCTCCTCTTCTTTTCTCATTGGCCAGCATTCAGAAGAATACAATAGGGCTGGTCGTATTGCCTGCTTTTAAATTTTGCCTTTGGTTTTGATTGGCATTCGAGAATCACAGAGGACGCCAGACATTGCTCGCTATTTGAGAAAATGAAAAAAGTAATTCGTTAACTCTCATAGTGAAAATAAACAAGCCAATCTAAGAATTTCTTTGTCGACCAGCAATTTGTGATTTTTGCAAAACTGCGGTTTAGCTGTAGGACTCGGAAAATCTACAGCTACAGTCAACAAAGTGACCGAGCGAACGCGAAGCGCAAAGGAAGCATTTAGTACACATGCCAAATTAACTAGAAATAAATGTAACTATTACCAAACACAGTACCACATCATCACCATCATCATCATCAGGTCTTTTTTAGTCTCCACTACAGGAGCACGACCCTCTCTGTACTACTAGGGTCATCATCATCATCATTTCGTGTAGGTGTCACGGTCAATCGACCATGCACACCCTGGTGTCAGAGTTCTTCGGAACCGCCTCTCGGCCTCTGACGTGGTTCCTTTAACGACCACCAGTTGGCAGCCGGGACCACCGGCTTAACGTGCCTTCCGAAGCACGGAATCATCTTTATTATCAGACAATCAGGTGATTCAAGCCTGCAATGTCCTAACCAAACTGGAAACAACTAAACAAAGTATGCTTCCGGTGGGAATTGAACCCACGACCCCCGGGTCAACGGGCAAACGCCTTAACCACTGGATTTCGGAGGCTGTTACTAGGGTACTACTAGGGTATGGCCCAAGTAGTACAGAGAGGGTCGTGCTCCTGTAGTGGAGACTAAAAAAGACCTGATGATGATGATGATGTGGTACTGTACTGTTGGCCAGAGCAGCCAGAGGACTTGGCCTACACTCCACGCTGGCCAGACGGGTTGGAGAGGTCTCTCAGATGTTTATAAGCTTTGTTTAGGTTGCATTTCCTAAGTCGCCTTCTACGACATCCACGGGAAGACTTGGAGTGGTCCTATTCTACTCTGCCGGATACCACACGACTACCACCACCACGTCCATCACGTGGACTGTAGTACCACATAGTTTCATAAAATTTGCTACTGTAAGTTGCATAAAGTTTTATAATAAAATTACCTTACATTGTTAAGGAACTTGGACTGAGATTTTTTAAAACTAAATTATTTAAAATGCTTGTATACAAGTGTTTCTAAAGCATTCAGGAATTTGTAAATTATAAATTTTAACTAAGTTGTACCTTTTAATAACGAGTAATATATATATATATATATATATTATGTTTTTAAATTGAGTATCACATAAAACTACCGTCATACTGATACTGACTGAATTTTACATGCCAACTTTGGCTGAATGTAAAGGACTTTTTTATGTTATAACACCGTAATCATACTCTTTCATCGTCCTCCTCTACAGGCCGGAATTTCTAAGGATTCTCGTGATATTTTGTCAGTCGGTTCAATAATAACATAGAATAATTTTATCAATTTAATTTTGGATTTTTTTAAAATGTTTGGCACATAGGACCTAGCGGCATTGGGGTATATGGTGCTTAGGACCAGTTTGTTGTGGTATAAGTCTGGGATCTAACAGCCTTCGTGGTCCAGTGGTTAAGGCGTTTGCCTGTTGACCCGGGGGTCGTGGGTTCGATTCCCACCGGAAGCATACTTTGTTGAGTTGTTTCCAGTTTGGTTAGGACATTGCAGGCTTGAATCACCTGATTGTCTGATAACAACATGATTCCGTGCTTCGGAAGGCACGTTAAGCCGGTGGTCCCGGCTGCCATCTGGTAGTCGTTAAAGGAACCACGTCAGAGGCCGAGAGGCGGTTCCGAAGAACTCTGACACCAGGGTGTGCATGGTTGATTGACCGTGACACCTACTCGAAATGATGATGAGTCTGGGGAGATCTTCAGCTCTAGTGTATAGATTATAGTTTTTGCTGCTGAGAAATATAATCCAAACTAGCTATTTAGGGATGGAAAACACTTGACGATCAGCTCACCATCTAATTGTCTATCGGGAGCGGAAAGAAGGTACTGGTAAACCTACCCATTCGCATTGTCAAGAAAGTCTTGTCAGATCTGTAAGAGTTTAAGGCCGCACAAAAAAATATTTGTCTACTGAGGGTAATAAAGAGGGCATAATTTTTGGAATGCAATTTATGGGTACTAAATATTAATTCATCTTCTTCTAGAGTCAAACCAATCCTGACCACAATGTGGCCACATCCACGACACGATCATTCGTCTAAACCAGGTCCTCTACAGTACAAGAGTAGGTAGGGCAATCCATCAGATTGTTTATTATTTATGCCATCATCATCATTATAGTCGTTTGAGTCCTTCGTTTCATGGGAGGATCTTGCCATACACGCCACGCTTAGCAGGCGAGTTGACGAGCGCAGTTTCTTTGGATTCTTGTGCTTCCGACGCTGCTGCCCATCGCTATAAGCTAGAGAATGATAGGGATTTGATTGATTTGGGATGGCAATGAAGGTATTGGGATGATACTCACTCTGATGAACAGGAGAAAAGCGAGTAATAGCTTAGTAGGCCGGCGCGTACCCTTTGCTATCCCTTAAACCAACGGACAGGCAGTGGAGCATGACATTCTTAACCTCTATCAGATTTTTTATGTCAGTATTGATTACATACATACATAGTATCACGTCTTTTTCCCTTGCGGGGTAGACAGAGCCCAGGTCTATAAGACCTCATGACCACATTTAGCTATATTGATTTATTTATTAGACTAGCTCCGTGGCGCAGCGGTCAACACGCCTGCCTGCGACAAGGAGTGACCGGGTTCGATCCCCGGCCAGGTCAAGATGGAAAATGATCTTTTTCAGATTGGCCTGGGTCTTGGATGTTTATCTATATATGTATTTGTTATAAAATATAGTATCGTTGAGTTAGTATCCCATAACACAAGTCTTGAACTTACTTTGGGGCTAGCTCAATCTGTGTGATTTGTCCGTATATATTTATTATTATTTATTAGAAAGGTGAATAAGAAGTTATCACCAATAAGAAACTTAGCCGTGTGGTTTCCGGCAGAGTAGAATAGGACCACTCCTAGTCTTCCCATGGAGGTCGTAAGAGGCGACTTAGGAAATAAAAACTAAACAAAGCTCATAAACATCAATGAGACCTCTCCAACCCGTTTGGCCAGCGAGGAGAGTGTAGGCCAAATCCTCTGTCTGCTCTGGCCAAGTATGGCTCCGGTAGTACAGAGAGTGTCATACTCCTGGAGTGGAGACTAAAAAACCTGATGATGATGATGATGATGACTAATAAGAAGAATCACTAAGTAATTGATTAAGTGTGATTTCTGTAAACTAAAATTGATACTTTATCATAACCACAGATCGGACAACCCGATACATAATTTTCCCTAAGTTGAATTTTGGCTAACATATTATAATATAAACTAAGATATTATGGAAGCGGCATTAAATTCCAGAATTCCGGTGTAATTTGCCATCTTACTCGCTCACAAGTATATACCCTAAGATTTATTCAGCCCGATTTGACACTTGCTACAACCTGATAAGGTTGTTTTTGCCTCGTCAAAAATCACTGACAGTCAAAGTAAAATAAACCAGTTACCCATTACGGTGTAACAGGCTGTCAATAATGTAAAACTGGGTTTATTACATCTCACTCCATAAACTTAAATCTTCTAAATAAGTCTTATAAATCCGGATATGAACGGCTGCACGCACAAAAAAGTGTCACGTTCCATGTGCAAGCGAGAGCGCGGCACAAGCGATAAAGAGGCACGATTCACGATCGGCCTTAACATTCGGCTTATGACGTATCTATCTCTCTTCCACCGTTATCACTTAAAATTGTCATTCGTAAACCGAATTTACATCAACCAATTTTTTTAAGATAGAAAGCTCTATCTATAATAGCCAACTTCTGAACTTTAGGTAAATATACGAGTATATCCGAATATTCGATTTCTGGCTATACCGCCACTTAGAAGAGACATTTGTCTCAGTTCAAGCGGCAATTAGTGACCCCGTTTTGGAATCCCGCAATTATACAATCGTAGAACACATCAGCCCACGTCCGCAGGGATTAAGTGTTTGTCTAGGAATTACTCCTAAACTTCAAACTGTCTCGACATAGAGTTAGTATAACATCGATCGTAGATCGAATAATACTCGATTTCTGGCAAAACTCTACAAGTCCTGTGGAAAAACAATATATGGCAATGTTGTAGGTAATAACAAGTTCTACTTTCTGTCAAAGAGACTGATCGAGGTATCCCGCGACCAAAAGGCTGGCAATTACCTGGCTCAAAGGATAAGCATTGCCATCCAACGTGGCAATGCTGTCAGCCTTTTGGGCACGTTGCCGGTGAATGACGGTTGCAGGGATTATATAATTTGTAAATATTTATATATTTTATTAAGTAGTTGTAATTATTATTAGTTATTTATAAGCAAGTTTTGCGCCATATGTTCATATTTGAATCAGTTCCACTCATTTTTGTATTTACACTTTTTCACCTACACTCAAATGTCTTGTAGTTTTGCCGAAAATCGAGATAAGCCTTTTTTTACCCTTAAAAGTTCTCTCTTCATTTTGTAACGGGTTTCATCCTACTATAATTGAAGTATGTTTCAAAAATTATCGGCTCTGGTCTATTATTGCTAATAGCATTCTTTACCACTCATCCTCGGCTGTTAACTCTTGGCGGCGAACATGATAAAACTCAACTAGCTTTTGACAAACTTGGTAAAACTCACTAAGCTTAACAAACCTAACACCTTTACTGACTACTTCAAACTGAAGAACGTTGGGAGATTAGTTACCAAGTTTTTGTATCTACAGGATTTTACTCACTTGCAATAGTACAGCCTGCCGTCCCTCCCGGTGTGCACCGACCAGCCTTCCTTCAACTCCGCCTGCAGTCTCTCCAAACCCGCCTCATCTTCCAGCGCTCTAGGCCGCGGACTCCCAGCCCCCAGCCTCGGACTCCCAATTTTCGGACTGGCGCCCAACTTGGGACTATTGGCGCCCAACCTGGGACTGTTCGAACTTGAAGCCCCATCGCTTAAGCTCGGGCTCCCAGTGAGTCTAGAACTAAAGCTGGGGCTAGGGTTGGGGCGAGGGCTGGGGGCGAGTTTCGGACTGGCCGTGCCGCTGGGACCAGGCGACGAAGACGCCTGCTGCAGCAGCATCGCTTTCACGTCATCGCACCATCTCGGAGGTTATCTGTGAACAAGAAAAAACTATTAAAGAAACTTTTTGAAGTATTTAGTAGAAAAATAACTTTTTACTTATCACGACAAAAAGAATAAATACAATTTGAAATGTTGGTGTATTAACACATAACAATGTAACAATTTACCATCAGGTGTGCCGCCAATTCCATTGTGAAGTCGTAATGAAAGGAAATAACAGAAAAGAATCACATAGATATATTTTTATCCCCACTGTAAATAAGGAAAGGTCGACACAACAAAGGACACGCTCATTTCCCGCCGAGCTACAGTAACAACATATCAAATGCCAACGGCACTCAAAAACCGCGCAAAAGAAACGTCCAAATGAAACGGGCTCTCTAAAATGGCAACACCGATTAAAACTGCCCGCAAAAAGTCCACTAGAAATTCCCAAATTGCCGCGAAAAAAGAACAGACATTTCCCGCGCAAACCGTAATCGCTGGAACGCGACGTTCCAAATATGAATGAAAATGACGGCCATTTTGACGATGGCATTTTGTTTTTGTTTATTCGCGCGTTTTCATTGGCTACTCGATAAAGTGAGGATAAAGCTGCTTTAGAAAGTATTCGCTAACACACAACGCGTGAAATCCGTTAATGGGTGAAAAAATACGTCGGAAGCGAACTTTCTGCTGCGTAACGAGGAGATTACGATTCACCCTGCATTCGCGGGTTCGCGGCTTTCTATCGACTGCTTATTGGGTTTAACTCTTTTTATATTTAGACCTAAATACGGTGTCATGCGATTAATTTGTCTCTGTTACGACCCTTTTCCAACCTCAGTGGTTATTGCTTTATTTATGTGGTGTGTTGTAACGGTTTTTGTGCGAACCCATATATCCGATTCAGCCCGTTGTTTTAATGAGTGTTAGTTAATTTTATTAAGTGTCGAGGTAACTCTGAAGGGTTTGAACATGTAAATTATAAGGGCCAGGATAAACATGTTAATTTTAGCAAAGGGGACCGGCAATTTGTTACTATATTCCAATAAACATATCCATTTGAGGAACAATTCAATGAAGTATTAAAATTGTAAATGTGTGATGAAAATGAACTCTGTTTCAAACAGTTTGGCGAAACCAAATCATGGCCGGAAACCTGATACATCTTGAATGCCATGGAATCCTCGACTCGTGAAATCGTAACAAGCTACTTTCGCATTTATAAGTTAAGATTTTCAAAATGATGGCTTGCATACATTTCATAACTTCTTTGCCGGTAACGGTTTATGGATACAAAGGTGGAAAACGGAATCAATTAGTGAAGGGTTGCTACCCGCATCACCTATTGTAATTATGCTTTAGATTTTTTTTGGGCCATTTATTAATTAAGACGACTTAGTTGGGGAAGAAAGTTGATCATGTCTCATTTTGTCTTAAAAGAGGGTAAGTTTGGGATGGTATCTACTGATAATTGTTACTTAAGATCACATCATGTGCAAAAGTAGGCTAATACAGACTCACAAGATATTATAATATAATTTAAAAGATACTAAAGATGATTTAAACAATGTTTTTAATTTAGCGCGCCTTTGTAATAGGACGTGTAGTTTGCTGGAACAAAACGTAGATAAAATATGAAGTGGCCCGGACCAGACAATGCGATCCGCTGCATCATTACTCAAAAGAGCGTCTGAAATGCATTCCTCCTTCTGCGGCGCTCGCAAAATATAGATAAGATAGAACGATAAAATACCCTTTTGTATTGTATTGTTTGCTTGCATCTACACTGTGATTTTTTTATCATTTAGGACCCCTAAAGGGGTAAATCAGACCATCAAAATGAACAACTTTTCCTATGGGAACAATGCTGGGAACTCAAAAAAATTCAACATTCCCATACAAACTGGCCGGGCGGCGCGACTCTTTTGTATGAAAATGACGAAATTTTTGTTTAGTTCCCAGCATCGGTCCTATAGAAAAAGTTGTTCATATTGATGGTCTGAGTCACCCCTATAAGGGTCCAAAACGATTAAAATTTCACCATGTATCAAAACATCATCATGATTTCGTGGTGACAGAGTTCTTCGGAACCGCCTCTCGGCCTTTGACGTGCAGCCGGGACCAACGGCTTAACGTGCCTTCCGAACCACGGAATCATCTTTATTATTAGACAATCAGATAGAATATAAGATACAGAAACTGAAGGAAAGTTGGAGAAGAGCTAGGAAGAAACTTAAGGCTTTTTTCTGTTTGTTACGTAAACAGAGTATGCAGCATAAATGAAGTGTTCAGTTGCAGTTCAGACTGGGTGCTTTTCATTGTCTCTCTTTTTCTGTGGCTTTTCATTTCATACATTTTTATTCCTTTTTTACAGTATACTCTCAACTTTGAAAAAAGTCTACTAGCACTGCGGAGATAGCCAAAAGGCGCAAGTACAAGGGTCTGGAAGATAATTATATTTTTTTACCTTTAGCAGTAGAAACGATGGGTCCCTGGGGCCCTGGAGCCAGAAAATTTTTAATGGATGTCACAGCGCGCCTCTTCGAGGTAACAGGAGACCCGAGTGCTGCTCAGCGGATCAGCCTTGCAATACAGCGAGGAAATATTGCCAGTATCTTGGGTACGTTGCCTCGATGCGGAGCGCTGGATGAAGTTTATAGAATGTTTTTATAATGTTACTAACTTTCGCCCGCGGCTCCGCCCGCGTCAATGTCCATCCCTCGGGAATAGTACTTTTTCCCGGGATAAAAGGTAGCCTATGTCCTTCTCCGTACTCCAGAGAACTTGTATGCAAAATTTCATGATAATCGGTTCAGTAGTTACGGCGTGAAAGCGTAACAAACAAACAAACAAACAAATAAACAAACAAACAAACTCACTTTCGCATTTATAATATTAGTAAGTAATAAAGTAAGGATTAGTAAGGATAAGGAAGTAAAGATGAGAGTAATGGATGTTTCATAAATTACTTTGTATTGCAAAAAGCTACTAAACCAGTCTGAATTGGAATTGAGTGAACTATTAAAAAAGATAAAGAGAGGTCGGTAACGGGTACCGGGTACGGGTAACGGGTAACGGGTCGGTAACCTCATTTATGCAACACAGGAGAAATACATCGCAGTACCCACCTTTTTTAACCATCTAAATTACAAGGCCGTTATTTATAAATTTATTGTGTGAATATCAGATATACTCTTCCATGCTGGTCTGGGAGAAAAAACGTAGAATGTACCAGCTTTTTTATACTCAAAAGACTAAACTAACCTTATCTTTAGCAAAAGTAGCCATAATATCATTAGGAATAACCACACAAAAGCGGGTTTGCCAAAGTAGTGCGCCTAAGACCACTTAATATTTTATTCAACAACGGCCAAGCGGCATTTCTTATACGGCACACAGACACTGGGTGTTTCGCTGAAAGTTTTTCGAGCGGTCAAATAAATAAATATAAATAAATATATACGGACAAATCACACAGATTGAGTTAGCCCCAAGGTAAGTTCGAGACTTGTGTTATGGGATACTAACTCAACGATACTATATTTTATAACAACTACATATATAGATACACATCCAAGACCCAGGCCAATTTGAAAAAGATCATTTTCCATCTTGACCTGGCCGGGGATCGAACCCGGTCACTCCGTGTCGCAGGCTGGTGTGTTGACCGCTGCGCCACGGAGCTAGTCGAATAGATTTTGGTCAAAGTTGTCGAATATCAAACGATCGAAGGAATTATATTAGCAATGTTAATGTACCTGCCATAGCATAGAATGTACCAGCTGTTTCTCTTCCCGCGCAGATCGTAAAAGCCGATCGAGGGAATGGGTAAAATCTGATGAATCATGTCAATAGGCGATGCGGCTAGCAACCCATCACTATTTTGATTCCGTTTTCCACCTAATTCCTACCAAAATGCTAAACGTGGACTTCAGGTCTTATAGACCTAGGCTCTGTCTACCTCGCAAGGGAAAAAGACGTGATACTATGTATGTATATACAATACAATTAATATAGTTAGTAGAACTATATCTATTGTCCTGAATGTATAATTCCGTACTCTCCATATTCTTAACATGAGCATGATGAAGGAATTTACAGAGGTATGTGAGCAAAACACTGATCAATAATGCCGTCTAGACGCATAAATTATACACTTACATTACAAGCAGTATAAAAATAAGAAAGCACTTAGGTACTTTACCCAAATAGCGTACTTTTCTAAGCCAAGCATTCTCGTCACGGTTCAACTATTTGCGTTCGGCGTTGACATGTGTCCGGATTCGGATAAAGCCGGACATTCTACGTTTATTCTGAGGAGCCCGATGGCCTAGTGATCGTGAGCATTGAAATCGCTTACGCATGGTAAGCAACCCTGGCCGCAGTCCCTATTGTGATGGGTGACCGCAAGTGGCATAAAAATATCTCGAGCTCCTCCGTGCTTTGGAAGGCACGTTAAGCCGTTGGTCCCGGCTATTGTCGATCTTTGATGGCAGTCGTTAAGCTATGTCAGATGCCTTTAGGCAGCTTAAAAATTCTAACACCAGTGTTGGCCACTTACAAACACGAAAAACAAAAAAACTAACAGCATGGAAGATGAGATAACAATAACAATCTCTACATATTCCGACAAAAGAACATTACACAATTTTAGTTGAAGACTAAAACGGCGATTAAGAACTATCAATAATGGCTGCCACTAACACAGTGTGCGAGCGAAACAACACCACAATAACAACACGTGCAAGCGGGATAGCAACAACATGTGACAGGTAGCCGGCCAATGACCTTTCCGATTCAACAATTTTCGTGCATAACCCACTTTAGTAAACAAATGATTTAAATCATTGCGAATGATCTATAATTTCACGCGTTCATGCGTTTCATGCGTTGCGCGTTTTGTGAGATTGTTTGTTTTTTCATGTAAGTGACCAATACAGGTAATATATAAGTACTAAAAGTAAATACTAAAGGCATTTGACATACCTTAAAATAGCCGTGTGGTATCCGGCAGAGTAGAAAGGACCACTCCAAGTCTTCCCGTGGATGTCGTAGAAGGCGACTTAGGAAATACAAGCTGAACAAAGCTTATATACATCTGTGAGATCTCTCCAACCCGTCTGGCCAGCGTGGAGAGTGTAGGCCAAGTTCTCTGTCTGCTCTGGCCAAGTATGGCTCTAGTAGTACAGAGAGGGTCATGCTCATGCAGTGGAGACTAAAAAGGACCTGATGATGATGATGATGATGATGATACCTTAACGACTGCCATCAATGATCACAGCCGGGACCAACGGCTTAACAGGTCACCCAAAGCACGGAGAAGTTCGAATATTATGCCGCGCGCGCCTGGGAGTTGCTTTAAATGCATACATACATAGTCATTCATTCAATTATTCATGAATGATGATGACATACATAGCATCACGTCTTTATCCCTTGCGGGGTAGACAGAGCTTAGGTCTATAAAAACTTAAGGCCACATTTAGCATGTTGGAGAGCGTGTAGATGGAAAACGGAATCAAATAGTGATGGGTTGCTAGCCGCATCGCCTATTGACATGATTCCTTCCGTAGATTTTATCCCAATCCCTCGATCGGCATTTACATGCATAAGCGCTAATGCTTACGCCCACTAGGCCATCGAGTATTGTGAGATTTAATGGTTTGATAGTATCACATAACGTTTGGTGATTTATGTGAGGGGCCTTCGTTTAATCAACCCACATCTTAAAACTATGTTAACAACTGCTATGTTGTTGTATCAATGGTTGTGTTTTCTTTCAAGGGACTAACTTTAGTATAAGGCTGGATTCACAGTTACACGAGCGAGCCGTACGGCTCGCCCGTATCGGCTCCCGGAGCGGACATAGATTTGAGGCGCTAGAACATCCTTTCACAATCCTCTACATTCCTCCATCGGACTACGAGGCGCAGACAGAAATTTCACCCTTTTATCGTTGGAATACCAAAGAGTGGAACTAAACGCTTTGACAGTTCCTTTTTGGTTCGATTAGCTAAGGTGTGGAATGAACTGCCTGCGTCTATATTCCCAGACAAGTACAGTCCCAGGACATACAAAAGTAGAATAAATGAGTATCTCTTGGATAGGCATGTAACATCCTCGTCTTCATCGTCACTTACCATCAGGTGAGATGGGAGTCAAATGCCTAATCCAACATTTGGTAAAAAAAATAAGTAAATAAAAAGCGGATAAACATACTCCGGGTAGAGCCCGTACAACGGCACCTGCGTCCCTCACTGACAATCGTACTGAACACTCATTTTAGTATACCGCGCGCGCATCTCGTACGGGTCGCCCGTATCACGGCTGAACAGTACGGATCTCCCGCATAGCTGTGAAACGAGCCTAAGTATATTTAACAACAAGACAGTATTTCTCCCCTTTTTTCGGTGAAAATGGAACCAAAACAGTGACGGCTTGCTAGTCACATCGCATGTAAGGATGTTAGGGAGAGCACAAGACTACACACAGAAACAGAGAATAACTTTATTATACTACTTCTCTTTACAACTTCGATAAATTAATAACAGAGACTTATGCTCTAAGATATGGTAGTAGACTCAAAGATATTACTAGACTGAAAGATGTTAACAGATTGAAAGGTGGTAGCAGACTGAAGAATGAGTGATAAGAGAGAGAGAAAGTAATCTAAAAATGGAATGGAATGGAATAAAATTTGAATTAAAAATGAAATTTGAATTAAAATAAGGAATGAAAAATGGACAGGATGAGAGAAATGAGGTTGGATGAGATGCAGCATGCAGGTGGCATGCTGCAACGTTACAGCCTTTTAACATTATAGATTTTCACTCGTTCCCTTGAGACAGACGTTTACTAGGTATTTGCACGAGAAAACTGAAGACAACAACAACAGAATCAGCTAGTATTTTCTATTTTTTTCTTTTCTACCTGATCAGCAAGAAGCTTATTTGAAATCGTTTCCAACAACATTCCTTAAGTTCTGCAGTATAAATCTACCTAATCAGGAATTTTTAAACGCAAGACTTTCCTAATCCAGCTCAATAAAAACTGGTACCACGAGAAATTAACCTTTACGGCGGAAATGCCAACCGACCAAGCCCAGTCGACATTTACCAGTTCCTTGTTAGGTAACGTAGCTAAAAGAAGGCATGGTAAATGAACCTATTAGATACTAAGCCCTCATCATCATTTCGAGTAGGTGTCACGGTCAATCGACCATGCACACTCTGGTGTCAGAGTTCTTCGGAACCGCCTCTCGGCCTCTGACGTGGTTCCTTTAACGACTACCAGATGGCAGCCGGGACCACCGGCTTAACGTGCCTTCCGAAGCACGGAATCATCTTTATTATCAGACAATCAGATGATTCAAGCCTGCAATGTCCTAACCAAACTGGAAACAACTAAACAAAGTATGCTTCCGGTGGGAATCGAACCCACGACCCCCGGGTCAACAGGCAAACGCCTTAACCACTGGACCATGGAGGCTGTTACTGTTTACTAAGCCCTGCTTACTCGTACTCGTCTATCAACTTAATTTAATTATGGCTAGCTCCGTGGCGCAGCGATCAACACTCCAGCCTGCGACAGGTGAGTGCCCGGGTTCGATCCCCGGCCAGGTCAAGATGGAAAATGATCTTTTTCAGATTAGCCTGGGTCTTGGTTGTGTATCTATATATGTATTTGTTATAAAATATAGTATCGTTGAGTTAGTATCCCATGACACAAGTCTCGAACTTACTTTTGGGCTAGCTCAATCTGTGTGATTAGTGTGTAAATATTTATTAAAAAAAAAAATGATTTTTTTTTTTAAATTTAGTTAAATTATATTCCATTTTTAAAACTTAAGCGGACCCCGGTTTCCGAAGCATTCTAGATACACATTTGAATGACAAATGTTTTTAGTTTTAAAATTTAAAATGAATCCTTATTCAAGGCGTGTGTTACTCTATACCCAATTACTGCAGGTCAAACGGCGTCAATTAAGTGGAGACAACGGCCCATAATTAGTTTAGTACACCTCTGTAAGTTTACAGTATACTGTTTATGAGACATGAACTTCCTACGGCGGTATTCCCGAATCGATACTACATCGGAAACTTTAATTTTAGTTGCAAAAAAAAATTAATTAAAGTGTTGTACTGAAATTACATTACATAAAAAAGCCGGCCAAGTGCCAGTTGGACTCTTGCACGAAGGCAAAAAAATCATGTCTGTTGTATGGGAGCTCCCCTATAATATTATTTATTACATAAAAAAGCCTGCCAAGTGCCAGTTGGACTATTGCACGAAGGCAAAAAAATCATGTCTGTTGTATGGGAGCTCCCCTACAATATTATTTATTACATAAAAAAGCCGGCCAAGTGCCAGTTGGACTCTTGCACGAAGGTAAAAAAATCATGTCTGCTGTATGGGAGCCCCCTTAAATATTTATTTTATTCTATTTTTTAGTATTTGTTGTTATTGCGGCAACATAAATACATCATCTGTGAAAATTTCAGCTGTCTAACTATCACGGTTCATGAGATACAGCCTGGTGACAGACGGACAGCGGAGCGATATTAATAGGGTCCCGTTTATACCCTTTGGGGTACGGAACCCTAAAAAAATAAGATAATTGATTTCTGCGTAGAGCAGTCGGGCTGTGTTGAGATTTAGTCGCTGAGCCAGGGTGTGGGTGTGACTCTACACTCAATTACTGCAGGTCAAACGGTGACCGCTAAGTGTAACTGGCCTTAATTCGGTTTAGTTTACAGTGGCTGAGGACAGGGCCGTGTGGTTTCCGGCAGAGTAGAATAGGACCACTCCTAGTCTTCCCATGGAGGTCGTAAGAGGCGACTTAGGAAATACAAGCTAAACAAAGCACATAAACATCAATAAGACCTCTCCAATCCGTCTGGCCAGCGAGGAGAGTGTAGGCCAAATCCACTGTCTGATCTGGCCAAGTATGGCTCCGGTAGTACAGAGAGGGTCATGCTCCTGCAGTGGAGACTAAAAAGACCTGATGATGATCAGGACGGGGAACATAGTCTTCACGCTAGTGCTCTTTGGTTCTCTTTGGTTTCAAAGACCGATGGGGCAGAAGGGTTCTCGAATGGTGACCACGTACCAGCAAGCACAGCATCGGACATTCACCGACCAGAAGGTGGGACGACCTGACTAATGTTACAGGAAGACGCTGGCTGGATGCAAGCCGTTTCCGACCGGTCGTACAGGAAAAACCCTTGGGCCTATATCCACCAGTGACATATATGTTTTGGTGCTGATGATGATGATCAAGATGACATTACAGAGGTTTTAAGTAAACCTACAAATAAATAAAACAATCGGTTAACTACCTTTGAACTAAAAAATTACAAATTCTTTCGAAATTACGTAAAGTACAGTTGTGGTAGTACTTATATTAATTCTGTGGTTGTGGGCAAATAAAACTGACCCCTCTAACAACAGATTTTAAATTGTAGGTATTTTTTTAATAGTAGAAATTCAACCTGGTACATTTATTTGCCCTCGACTGTACTAGGTTGAATTTCTTGAAACAATCTTGACTTATATATTAATACCAATAATAGGTACATACCAAATGCCGAAATACGATGCTCAACACATCAACAATCACATACAATTTCAGTCTAGTGTACAGGTATATGGTAGAACACTACTAATTAAATCTAAGAGCCCGGATTCCAACTCCGACCGGTACAGTAATCCATAACGAACATGTTGTGTCGTAACTACCTAGTAACAGTTAAGCTGTACAATGCTATTGACAGCTCTGTAAGCTGTTGACTAATATAGACAGGAAAGCTAAAAGCTCTCCTCTGAAGGGAGGAGAACTATTCAATTCTAGTTCGGATTCTTATAACATCTACTTTTTACGCGTCAGTACCACGTCAGTACTGTATGCTCTTTTGTTTTCTGTCATTAAGTAAAGTAGTCGATTTGAAAATAGCACTAATGACCATGACCTTTGACGCCACTATCATAAAAGATGTATCAATCAATCTATATATAATAAACAGCGTAATATCGATATCGAAAAATACAATTCAAGACATTTTGCTAAAAATTTACTTCATTATAGAATATGCTGCGCACGGGACTCCGTTCTTTTTTTACTATGTATTGAAGTAGGCATTTTCTGGACCCTTAAAGGGATGATTCAGCCCGTTGATATAAACAACTTTTCCTATGGAACCAATGCTGGGAACTCAAAAAATTTTTTGACGTTCCCGTACAAATTGATCGGGCGGCCGAATTTTTTTGTATGGAAGTGCCCATTATTTTTTTAGGTTACCAGCATTGGTTCCATAGGATTTGTCTCCTATCTCACCTGATGCCTATCCAAGAGATACCCATTTATTCTACTTACATTTGAATGGGGGCCACGTCTTATTATAACTGGAGAAAGAAATTAAGCAGCCTATCCTGTTTCCTGTACGTCTAAATGTTTATTTACCAAATTTCATAAAATTTAATTAATTCGTCTATGAGTTATGGAGGACATACATTCATACAAACAGAAAAAGAATCGAAAAGCTTGTCTTGCTATATTTATGAACGGACTTACTTTCGCCTGTTAGCTGCTACCGTTATTATTCAAATTCGATGTGAATTTTCATTACGAATGGGATTTGGATGAAATTTAGATAAGAAGAACAAATCTTCTTAGTTACTTCAAAAATGTGAACATGCAAAATGTAATGATTATCAATTCAGTATCTAAAGCCTAAAACATATACGAATATACCAACTCACTTTCGCATCTATATATATTAGTAAGGGTTGTACTTAATAAGTGTTGTGTCGTGTTGGAAATTTTTGAGAACTGTAAGAATGGTTCGGAAATTTTTCCCGAGTATTTCTTCTTCTTTATCTTAGGGTTAAGTGCAGGAATTATTGAGAAATTTTTGAGAATTATTAGAAACTAGCTTTTGCCCGCGCTTCGCTAGCGTTAAGTTTCATACAAACTTTCGCCCCCTATTTTATCCCCTTGGGGGTAGAATTGATCAAAATCCTTTCTTAGCGGATGCCTACGTCAAACATCTACGTGCATGCCAAATTTCAGCCCGATCCGTCCAGTGGTTTGGGCTGTGCGTTGATAGATCACTATGTCAGTCAGACACCTTTGAGTTATATATATTTTGATTAGATTTCCCGCAAATTTCCCCGAGAAGGAATTCATGAGAACAGAAAATTTCCATCCGTCACGTCACTAGTAATAAAACTAGACAGCAAACACGAATTATTGATCTCAATAAGAAAGAAAATACCTCCATTATAGTTCCAGACGCGTTGCATTGCATGCTACATCGCGCCGGTAAATACTGTACTGCAGATAGTCTGCATCTATAAAAAACCGGTCAAATGCGAGTCGGACTCGCGCACAAAGGGTTCCGTACCGTTATCTAAAAAAACGGCTAAAAAGTCATGTCTTTTGTATGGGAAGGGCCCTTTAATACTAAATTTATTTTTATTATTTTTTTAAAGTAATTATATAACTAAATATTCTGTGAATATTTCAAGCGTCTACCTATTGCCGTTATAAATATCGAGCAAAAAGAAGCAAAAAAAATAACGTTTGTTGTATGGGAGATCCTTAATTATTTATTTTATTCTTTTTTTAAGTATTTGTCGTTATTGCGGCAACAGAAATACATCATCTGTAAAAATTTCAACTGTCTATCACGGTTTACGAGATACAGCTTGGTGACAGACAGACGGACAGCGGAGCGAAATTTATAGGATCCCGTTTTTACCCTTTGAGTACGGAACCCTAAAAACTGACAAATGAAAACTGAAAAACTGTTTTGATTCACATTTCAATTTTACAGACAAAAGGCTCCAAACTGTATTTATTGAGGGAAAAAGCGCGATAGTGCAGCCTGCCGAGAAATTTCTATAATAAATTGTCACACTGTTGGCACAAAATACCGAAAGTAGGGAATTAACACCTCGTCTTGCATGTGTCATCAAGATTGAAAAACATTACATGTCGGATTGTTGTTTTTTTATTACATACACATTCGGATTGCTGTTTTTTTTTTCAAACAAATCGGCTTTGTGCATAATCTTTTTCGACGTGATAACGTCTTTTAATCCATCGGCTGCATGCACGAAAACTGTCACGTTCCGAAACAGCAGCAGCAGCGGCAGCAGCAGTAGCAGTAGTAGTATCTATCACGCATCTATCTCTCACGGTTAATTCGTAAAATTATCGTCCCTGACTTAGTACTTTAGTTACCGTAAAATTTGTGGTCTGTAAACATTTTTTATTTTTAATTTAAACGAAGTAAGGCACTGCTGGGCACTATGTCTGGACGACACGCTAGACGAAATTTTTAGTTTGTAAGCGCAATGTATCTATTTTTAATGATATTGTAAAAAAAGAAAAAAAAAATATAGTAATGCACATCATTTTTCGGGATGACAGCTGAAGTTATACGAGTTAACAGCGCCACAGCTGGTTGGTAAAGTTAGAGAAACTCCTACCCTTGGACTTAAAGAAAAAATCAAACAAAAATGACAAATAATAGGCCAGACTAATCGGTCCGAGTCGTGCATTTCAGCTTCAGGAAATGAGAATAAACGCCTAATAAAGTCTTGTCTCGTATTTGTCAAAGAACACGCGTTTTCGCAGAAGGCCACACACAGTACATTAGATTTGCGAAGAGCGGAGAGCTTTTGTTCTATTTTTTATTAGCCTGTCGTTTACCGCTGCTTGTCAAAGGTCTCCCCTTTCTGTTTCCACACTTCACAATCTGGGATTACTTGCTACTATTCAGTTAAAACCCCTTCTATATCGTCTCGCCTTCTTCTCCTTGTTCTGCCTCTCTTCCTTCGTCTCTCTGGTACCCATAGAGTAGCCTTTCGAGCCCATCTGCTTGGAATGTTGCGTATTATAAATTCTATGATGTAGATACACTTCTGTACCCCACATAAATCGTCACGAGCTTGTCCGCAAGCGCTCGCAATCCCGCTAACAGCCGGGATTCACAAAGTTACGGCCGAGGAAAGTTGCCTGTGTGTTTCGCGATTATATGGATGACTCCCCTTTCATCACGGTGCATTTAATGTTAGTGCTTTACTTTATGGCAGACACTACTTGGTTGATATATAGTCATCTGTCTTTACATCCCGGTTGCATCCGCTACCATGCAGCTTTAAAATCCGGGACCCACCATAAAAATAATTAGGTAATTAGTTATTAGATTTAGATGTTACTTTGCGGAAATCAATGCTACAACTTCCGCCACCAGTTAGTTCATGCAAACTATTGCTGGCTACTGCCAACCCACTACTGTTAGTCCCTTCATGCCCGCCACCAATAGTTAATTCATGCAACCCTGGTCGATACTGCTGCATCCGTTGAGACTGCAGCAAAGCAAACAGCAACTATAGCACGACGGCCGATATTGCTGCAGCATCAACGGATGTAGCGGTGTCGCATGAACTAACTGGTGGCGGAAGCACGCAAAGTAAATTCTCTCAAAGTAAATAATAAATTAGTTGGTAGGTACCATTAGATTTGTAAATTGTGTTGGCAAAGATTGTTCGGCCGGCTGCCAGCCAGGCATCACCCTACTCGGAGTGGCTTTTGCATGAGATGTTTATTTCATGTGTTATATGGATGACTCTCTTATTTCTCACACGTTGTATTTAATAGTGCTTGTGAAATACATAGTTTCTGTCGCATTCGATGTAAATAATTTATTTTATTTTTTACATTGTTATTATTTTTTTATTATATTATCTATGCTCGTTTAATGGGTACATATTACAATCCCAAAAATTATACCACCTTTATTTAAAATGTACGAGCCCAAAATACCCGAATTCTAAATACCGTATATTCAAAATACCAAGTATTTAAAAAATAAAATATTTAAATTACCTTATGGTTGAATAGCTCAAGCTCAAAACATCTTATTACGGAATACCTTATCTATAAATATCTGACTTTAAAAAGACTTAACCTAATTTAAATGATTTCATAAGTTCGAAGAAGAAACGAGCTGCTACCAAAATATTAAGTTAGGTTGGACGAGAACTGCGACCCCACCAGTAACCGAATTTCCGGCAGAAACGAGCTGCTACCAGAATATTAGGTTAGGTTAGGTTAGAACTGTGACCCACCAGAAAAAGGGTTATCGTCAGAAACGAGCTGCTACCAGAATATTAGGTTAGGTTAGAACTGTAACCCACCAGAAAACGGATTGTCGTCAGAAACGAGCTGCTACCATCAGCATCATTTCGTGTAGGTGACATGGTCAATTAACCATACACACCCTGGTGTCAGAGTTCTTCGGAACCGCCTCTCGACCTCTGAGGTGGCGGTGACGTTGCTACCAGAATAGTAGGTTAGGTTGGGTTAGAACTGCGACCCCACCAGAAAACAAATCGCCGTCAGTATCGAGCTGCTACCAGAATACGAGTATTAGGTTAGGTTGGGTTATTTATTTTATGCATTTCATATTTAGAAATTATTGTAATGTAAGGTTAATTGAAAATTTAATAATTAAAGGTTTGGTGTTTTGAAAATCTGACATAATAATGTTTTAGTGCTTCGAATTCTGGCATTGTACAGTAAGGTGTAGTCGGTTCAGGTATTTTAAATCTTAAGGTATTTTGAGTTCGGGTATTTCGGGCTCGTACATTTTAAATAAAGGTGTTATGTTTTTTGGGATTTTAATATGTACCCCGTTTAATAGTGGACAATTTACGGCGGGCCATATGCCATATTTACGGCGGGCCATATGCCATATTTACGGCGGGCCATATGCCATATTTACGGCGGGCCATATGCCATATTTACGGCGGGCCATATGCCATATTTACGGCGGGCCATATGCCATATTCTATTCCTATTTAGTAAGATTTATGTTTATCAACTCCTCTCCACGCTAAATGTGAGAAATAGTATCTTATGGTGCTTATATCTTTACAAACAATAGGCATTATTATTAATAGCTTCTAGTCAAAATTAAGGGCCTCATCATCAATGTATGTTTTGTTTATGTTAATGAGCATGAGTCATAAACAAGCGCCACGCGTGGGCTAAGGTCGACGGGTTGCGTCGGCCGCGAACCGATTGTCTATTGCTACAATTGTTTGTCTATGCTCTACGGTATGACGTAACGGAATTCGTAGGTTCTCAATTTGAAAATAGAGCGAAAATCTTCTTAAATATATATAACTCATAGGTGACTGACTAACTGACATAGTGATCTATCAACGCACAGCCCAAACCACTGGACGGATCGGGCTGAAATTTGGCATAGATAAGTATATAGGTAAAAAAATAATTTTGATATGTTTTACTTTCTTTTTTGTTGCCACTTTCTATTACCAATACAATCCCGGGACTATCCCGGGATCTCGGGATTAACTGTACATACTCCCGAAATCCCGGGATTAGAAAAATCGTCAGGGATCGAACCTACGAATAAGTATAGTCGGCAATTCCGACAAAATGGCACGTGAGTGACTCGTTTTCAAAATATAATGATGATAAGTCTTTGCAAATCCGCATTCTAAAATATGCGGGTACATTTTGCGTGTCAAGTAGGTCTAGCACAAGCAGGGATTTATATCGATACCATGGAGGAGTATCGATACTTTTACACGAGGAGTATCGATACCTTTTTATTAATATCTAGGTATTGAACACAAGTTACTTATTAATGTGGTTCTATCTACAAGTCTTTTTTTTATTATCGTATCGTATTACTCTCATAAAGTGTATCCTATTGACATTTCTTTGTAATTTTATAAATTTAATTTAAGTTTAACGCACAAATATTATTAACTAGCTTTCGCCCGCGGCTCCGCCCGCGTCAATGTCGATCCCTCGGGAATAGTACTTTTTCCCAGGATAAAAAGTAGCCTATGTCCTTCTCGGTACTCCAGCGAACTTATATGCAAACTTTCATGATGATCGGTTCAGTAGTTACGGCGTGAAAGCGTAACAAACAAACAAACAAACAAATAAACAAACAAACAAACTCCCTTTGCATTTATAATATTAGTTAGGAGGATTAGGATTAGGATATAATTTAGCAATATAATTTTCACAATGCAATGGTATTGGTAAATTTGTAAATAGCGCTAACACCTTAAATAAGTGTTTACTATGACGTACTTGGCACACTATTTATAAATTAAATGAATAATGAATTATTATTGAGGGTAAAATAACATTATTAGATATGTAAGGTCAACTTAAAATGTGAAGTTAAATAAAGATTTATTTATTTATTATTATTAGGTTATTAAGTAAACACGGGTATATAACAATGTTCAAGTTTTCACTTCTGTCGGCGTTCCCGGTGTGCCACTGTATTCATCATTTCGTGTAGGTGTCACGGTCAGTCGACCATGCACACCCCGGTGTCAGAGTTCTTCGGAACCACCTCTCGGCCTCTGACGTGGTTCCTTTAACGACTACCGGATGGCAGCCGGGACCACCGGCTTAACGTGCCTTCCGAAGCACGGAATCATCTTTATTATCAGACAATCAGGTGATTCAAGCCTGCAATGTCCTAACCAAACTGAAAACAACTAAACAAAGTATGCTTCCGGTGGGAATCGAACCCACGACCCCCGGGTCAACAGGCAAACGCCTTAACCACTGGACCACGAAGGCTGTCACTGTATTAATGTTAGTAATGTTATATTATTAAAACTTACGCGAGACATAATTAAACTCTAAAACAATGGTTTAGTCACGTATTAATGTAATACGTGAGTAAACACTTGTTTAAGAGTTTAATAAGTAATTTTATATACTAGCTGATGCCCGCGACCTCTTTCGCGTGGAGTTTATAAATCCGCAGAAAATGCTCATTTACAGGCTAAACAACTTTTGTTAAGGCTTCATTTTTATATTTCTATAGTTTAGCTGGATCGTTATAGTTTTGCATCAGGTGTTCCAGTTTTCAAAATAAATTATACCCTATATGTTGGTCAGCCTTGATAGCTATACAATGACAAAAGTTTTATTCGAATCCGTCCAGTATATCCGGAGTTTAGCGTGTATAAATAGACAAACAGACAATTTTTTTTAAATTCTTACTCTATTAATAAGTCTCCATAGCTCAATATATTTTTTTTTTTTGTAAATATCAATGTACAGACACTTTTTTTTTATTTTTTTATTATATGTGTTGATGATGATTATTGTTAAGTACTCATTATAAGTGAATGTTGTAGATTCTTTATGAGAATAAATTTCGTTAACCAGATTACTCGAAGCCTTTTTAATTTGTATATACCTATAATCTATTAAAACATACAATTTGAGGAAATTTTGCGAAATGTGCTTGTTGCAATACTTGCCTCATCCTCAAATTTGTTATTGTGCTAAAAGGCCATGTGGAATTAAAAATGAGTCCTAAATAATCCTTATATTGCGCTAGCGTGGGAAGAGATCAAATTGTCTGAGTTGCAGCGCATCTAGTAAATTTTTTTGACCTTTACGACGAGCGCTAAACTTGTCTTCAATTTAGTTTTGTACTCTGTTTGTCATATTTTACACAATATTTGGTATTTTTAGATTTCTTTTGCTATCTTTTGCCTTTCTGGCAAGGATCTTTCTAAGTCGTCCCTCCGTCTCGTTTTGGGCCTACCCCTACTTCGGCGACTATTGGGTACAAGAACAAGGGACAAGAACGGGAGGTTTTATTTTGACTTTAAAACAACAGGATTGACTTACAATAGCCAGGCCACCAGCAAATGGCTCGCCACACAACACGCTCCGTCACTTTATAAATTATTTATAGCTGAATATCCCATCTCCCCTCTTGTTGGACATCGCAATCACATCCTTGCTATTGCTAAAAAAGATTAGATGACTCGCAATATTTTCTAGTATATCTTAAAAATATTTTATGTTACCGATAATCGATATTGCGATTAGGGTCAATGGGGGCAAGATCGAATGGTTTTTTGAAGAGATATGCAGGATTGTATTCGAACCATTGTAAAAAATTGTCATCATAACCTAAGTTTAAACAAAATTTAGAATTTGAAAGTGCATTAAATTTCCTTTAATATCCAATCTATAAAAACTTCTCCATGCTGCACTAACATGTGTAAAAAAAATCATAGAAAACACGATTATCAAAAAAGAAAGCAGGGGGAAGAAGAAAAGGTGGCGGGGTAAGATTGTAATAGTTTCTAAAATCTTTTCTATTAATGCTAGATGCCGTTGGTAATCGATAAGCCATAGCTTAAAAAATGTTCGTATCAAAATTGGTTGCCTTGTGTAAAAATTCCTCAAATTAACTGAGATACGAATTATTTTTTATACTATATATTTCACTCTTACCCCTCATTGTGGTAATACGGCCAGAGGTTCTCAAACTTTGCATAATAATATACTTTACGAGTCACTACTTTTTTTTCGAGCCTGCTCAAGAGGCTGAGCTTTTTTCAACGAAAGGCCGTGTCTCTTGCGGATATTCATAAACCAGTCTGGTCCCGGGACTCCCTCTTTGAAAGGAGTTTTTAAATTATTAAGGTGGACATAGCGACCTACCAGGGCCATAACTTCTTTCCTTGAAAGTCCAAATCCGCATTTTTCCATGAGTTTCCATGAGTTTTCCATTATTATTATTATTATTATATTTCATATTGCAAAATAGGAGCACGACTCAGCGTATCACTCTTACAACCTGTCTTTTTGTATAAACGATTGTGTAATGTAGCAACGGGTATGATACAGCTTAGCTGCACCAAATACTGTTAACTCCTTCCTCTCAATCTTTTCTATAGCACTGGCGACGTCGTCCGGAGTGAACCATGTTGCACGTAGGGATTTTCGTACATAAGTACGAGGCATGATGGCGACATAAACAATAGTAAACTAAAGTAACTGTACAATAACTTACAATTCCACTGCTCAATATATCCCATTTCTAACAATTTTTGACTAGCTCCGTGGCGCAGCGGTCAACACGCCAGCCTGCGACACGGAGTGACCGGGTTCGATCCCCGGCCAGGTCAAGATGGAAAATGATCTTTTTCAAATTGGCCTGGGTCTTGGATGTTTATCTATATATGTATTTGTTATAAAATATAGTATCGTTGAGTTAGTATCCCATAACA
This sequence comes from Elegia similella, assembly GCA_947532085.1. Classification (NCBI taxonomy): domain Eukaryota; kingdom Metazoa; phylum Arthropoda; class Insecta; order Lepidoptera; family Pyralidae; genus Elegia; species Elegia similella. The sequence continues at coordinate 2,464,014 of OX383936.1, forward strand.
CAAGTCTCGAACTTACTTTGAGGCTAGCTCAATCTGTGTGATTTGTCCGTATATATATATTTATTTATTTATTTATTTCCGAAAATATCGGTTGGGATCAGCTTGCATGCAGTGTCTTATACAATACTTAATATAAATATAAGTCTAATAAATAAATATATAAATATATACGCACAAATCACACAGATTGAGCTAGTCCCAAAGTAATTTCGAGACTTGTGTTATGGGATACTAGCTCAACGATACTATATTTTATAACAAATACATATATAATATAGATAAACATCCAAGACCCAGGCCAATCTGAAAAAGATCATTTTCCATCTTGACCTGGCCGGTTATCGAACCCGAGCACCCCGTGTCGCAGGCTGGCGTGTTGACCGCTGCGCCACGGAGCTAGCCAATTCTTTATACATACACAGTCATTCGACAGACAAACAGAGACAACTTGCTTGATCGTTATTTTTTCTTCGAAACTTACAGTTTGACAACATATGTATTTTTCTATGACTTTTAAAAATGGGGCAAGTCCGAAACATTTATATTTTCATTTTTCCCCGCCAAATTTTGCTGGGTAAAGACGAAAAGTCGAAAAATAAGCTAAAATATGAATAATAGCAATACATAGGCTAATCGGTACAATTTTAAATTAAAAATAAGACTTAAGTAGTTATTTAGGCTCTTGTACGTATCTTACAATCCAAGTTATAGGAGGTGGGGTAAGATTAAAAATCGCCAATTTTTTACGAAAATAACCGTTCGGCACAAATTCGTCGATTATTCACAACTATGCAATCCGAGCGGTAACTGCCGACTGAGGGGCGGGACGTAAGGAAATTGCGGTCTAAACAATGTTGCCAGCACTTAAATTATTACCTTTATTTAGGCGTTACAGATGATTTTTGGTGTTACCCCGTTTTTCATCTTCCCCCCACTCACCCTATAATAAATAATAAATATATACGGGCAAATCACACAGATTGAGCTAGCCCCAAAGTAAGTTCGAGACTTGTGTTATGGGATACTAACTCAACGATACTATATTTTATAACAAATACATATATAGATACACATCCAAGACCTAGGCCAATCTGAAAAAATCGAGGTAAAATTTGAGGTATCTCGTGACCAAAGGGCTGGAAATTACCTAGCTCAGCGTATCAGCATTGCCATTCAATTAGGCAATGCTGCCAGCCTTTTGGGCACGATGCCCAGAGGTGAGCATCTGGAGGGACTGTACGATTTGTAAATATATATTTTTAAGTAGGTTATTTTTTTTTTTTTTTTTATTATTATTTTAGTTCTAAATATGTGATGAAAAAGAACTTGCTATAAGTATGATTTGATCCCACGTCCCTTAGCTTTATGCCCTACTACAATCTGAAAAAGATCTTTTTCCATCTTGACCTGGCCGGGGATCGAACCCGGGCACTCTCGTGTCGCAGGCGTGTTGACCGCTGCGCCACGGAGCTAGTGGATATATGGAGTCATCCTCGACTGCTTATCCTGTGGTTATGGTGGTATGTCATCGGGTACATGCGCCCGGCCTACCGAGTAGCAGCTCGCTTCTACTTTCTCAGCTTTTCTCCCATTCATCCGAGTGACTAGTATCTCTTCCATGCTGGTCTGGGAGAAAAGAAAAAACGTAGAATGTACCAGCTGCTTCTCTTCCGCGCAGATCGTAAAAGCCGATCGAGGGAATGGGTAAAATCTGAGGAATCGTGTTAATAGGCGATGCGGCTATCAACCCATCACTATTTTAAATTCTGTTTTCCACCTTATGCCCACCAACATGCTAAACGTGGCCTTCAGGTCTTATAGATCTAGGCTCTGTCTACCCTGTAAGGGAAAAAGACGTGATACTATGTTTGTATGACTAGTATCCCAATACCTTAACTCCCTTCCCAAATCCAACAAATTCCTATCCTAATGCTTCCGGTGGGCAGCAGCGTTGAATGCACAAGAAGCCAACGAAACTGCGTCCGCCAACAGGCGGGTTGGCATGCACAGTTTCCCCAAGCGTGGTGAACAAGACAATACGAGTAAAATATTAACTCGTAGGTTATCATCACCAGCCGGCCTATTTGCTAACTCAGTGTACAACGATTTGATAGTTACTTCAAAATGCATTGTGTTTTATATACCTTAAATAAAAATAATCAATCATACGAAAGCCGCAATGTATTTTAAAGTGACTATCAAAACGTTGCACACTGAGTTAGCAAATAGGCCGGCTGATCACCTTGTTAAGTTACCTTACAGTATGAGATTTGGAGAAAAGAACATGTTTTTTTGGTAGTCCCGGTTTGAGAAGTTGAGGTACACTCCCTCGTATCCTCCCATGGAACGAAATAACCTTAGGAGAGAGGCATTTGTCAAACAGTCCTCTGTTCTTCTTCAGTCCACTACAGCTCTTATAAGGCTGAAATGATGATAATGATATTATTGCTATCGATGACATTCTTTAGGAAGTAAGTTAAAATACATTACCACAAAGATACATTTGAATTTAAAAAATCAAACAATAAATAAAGCGGCCTTATCGCTAAGGCAATCTCTTACAGGCTACCTTGGGTTGATAGGAATAAATTGACACAATGAATGGGTGATGCTACTTTACGAGTATAATACGTTACCACCTCAAAACATCAAACCATTTTTGAGCAGTTGTCAAAAGAAGCAAAGCTCTCTCTCACCCACGTCAGTTTAATAAAATGTTATACATTCACACAGTTCAGTACAGTTCTTGTCGCAATAAACGAAGTAATTTTATGAAGTCGAGGCCCGAGTGACAGAGAAAGTGCCAAGGAAACTGAAAGCGGCCGGTCGGGTTGTGCAGTGCACCGTGTAATGTACGAGACGCCTCGGTATTTATGTTTTTATAGTATAGACGGCAAACGAGCCAGCGAGTCACCTGATGGTTAGCGATCACTGCTGCCCATGACAACTACAGCACCAGGGTGTGACATAATAATAAATATATACGGACAAATTACACAGATTGAGCTAGCCCCAAAGTAAGTTCGAAACTTGTGTTATGGGATACTAACTCAACGATACCATATTTTATAACAAATACATATATAGATAAACATCCAAGAACCAGGCCAATCTGAAAAAGATCATTTTCCATCTTGACCTGGCCGGGGATCGAACCCGGTCACTCCGTGTCGCAGGCTGGCGTGTTGACCGCTGCGCCACGGAGCTAGTCAAAACAGAAGCGTTGCCGGACTTTTAAGGACATGGGGGGAGGAAATGTGGGGAAGGATGGGCCTCCGGCTCACTCACTCACCGAAAGAAGCTACGAGTAAGAGCGGTAAAGCTTCTACTGTGTGGTACTTCCCCGGGCGAGCCGGCACATTTATACTTTACTAACTTTCGCCCGCGGCTCTTCCCGCGTCAATGTCGATCGATCCCTCGGGAATAGTACTTTTCCCGGGATAAAAGGTAGCCTATGTCCTTCTCCGTACTCCAGAGAACTTGTATGCAAAATTTCATGATTATTGGTCCAGCAGTTACGGCGTGAAAGCGTAACAAACAGACTCACTTTCGCATTTATAATATTAGTTAGGAAGCAAAAATGAATTTTGCCAGTAGCGTGGCTCTACCACAACTGAAGATATTTAACGCGGCTATAAAAAAAGGACGTTGCTTGTGAACAATTTGTTAACTATATGTACCTATTACTTGCGTAACACGAATATCCTCGTATATTTTACTAGCTTTCGCCCGCGGCTCCGCCCGCGTCAATGTCGATCCCTCGGGAATACTACTTTTTCCCGGGATAAAAGGTACTTGTATGCAAAATTTCATGATGATCGGTTCAGTAGTCACGGCGTGAAAGCGTAACAAACAGACAAACAAACAAATAAACAAACAAACAAACTCACTTTCGCATTTATAATATTAGTTAGGATTTATTTATTTATTTATAATATTAGTAAGGATTATTATAATTTGTCAGATTTTTCTTTGATACAAAAATAAATATTAATTTCATTTTCCAGTTGAATGTCAACAACATAAAGATTACGCGCGAGCGTCGCGACAGCGTTGTCCTCTCGTTTACATAGACTTACAAATGGCACGACAGAACATTAAAAACTTGTCTTTTAATAATAAAATTTATTAAATGATGTCAGTACTCGTAAAACCAACATTGTTAATGCCAATTAGCTGTCGAAGATTAACGACAGCAATCGGCCGGCAGCGTCACATGCCGCTGTGACTCTACTAGTTAGGGATTGATATGAAATAGCTTTGAATATAAACGGCCAGCGACAGGTGTCGCGAAATACTTGTCGCTGCCGCCAACCGCCAAGGCAATAGAATTCAGGCCTTGTAGCGTGGCACGCGTGACAATGTTTTTCGACTATCGCCATTTTATTCTCCGTGATATCAAAGAGCGAGATGTGGCGGAGGAAAGGCATTTTTAAATAAATAAATATATACGGACAAATCACACAGATTGAGCTAGCCCCAAAGTAAGTTTTAACAGCGACGTATTCATCAGTTGAGCTGCTTACTCGTTTGCCGTTCTATACCATTAAAAAATGTATTTTGTACCTGTAAATATAAATGAAGAATGCATACATTGACTACAACGTCACAATACTGGAGTAATAATAAAAATAATAATAAATCTTTATTAGCAGGAATCCCATATTAAAAAAAAATGTAATGAGAGATAGAAATCCTTCACTTTTGATTGTCAGACTATACTTGCAATATAGTTTATAGCTCATAAAATTAAGCTGTTTCCAGACATGCAATACGTTTTTATAAGTTTAATAATAATAAACCTATTTATTAAAAATAGGAGGAACATATAAGTGGACAATTTCAATTTATTTTAATTCAATTAAATGCCTGGCGTAATAAAAAATAATTCACTGATAGTTAACTATACTTCACAAGTTACTGGATTAATGAAAGAGGCAATCTGTCATTGATCGTCTCGGGCTGATATTTGCAACGCAGTTTATAGCTGTTAATTCAATTTGTAAATGTCTGGTAATTCCTTAATTGTTTCTAAACATGAAATCATCCTATTGTCAGTTTATAATTAATCTAGCAGCCCACCCCGGCTGCGCACGGGTATGTATTATAGATATTAAACCTTTCTCTTGACCTTCAACCTTCACTACCTCAAACCTTCACTATATTTGTTGCTGAAAACTAAATTAAAATCCGTTGAGTAGTTTAAAAGATCTAAGCGAACAGACTATGGAAGCGACTTCAATTTATACTATGTAATGATTATAAACCAATTAATATAAATAATGGGCTAATTTGTAAATGCCTGCTGCCATAACTATTTATGGCAGCAGGCATTTTCAAAATTGCGATGTTGTTGTCACCGAGTGCATTCTCTATAGAATGCACTTGCTGACAACAACATCGCAATTTGGTGGCGTAATGGGAGGACACCAATCCCCCATGCTTGATTGTCGGCTGAATATTAGCAATACAGTTTTATAGCTTGTAGAATAAGGTGTGTGATAATTCAATTGGCACATGTCTGGTATTCCTGAATTGTTTCTAAACATGAAATCATCCTATTGTCAGTTTATAATTAATCTAGTAGCCCACCCCGGCTGCGCACGGGTATGTATTATAGATATAAACATTTCTCTTGACCTTCAACCTTCACTCCCTCAAACCCTCACTATATTTAGTGCTGAAAGTTGCATTAAAATACGTTGAGTAGTTTAAAAGAGCTAACAGACTATGGAAGCGTCTTCATTTTATACTATGTAATAATTATAAACCAATTAAGATAAAAATACGGGGCAAATTTCTATCTTATGCCCGCTGCCTGATGCACTCGCTGACAACGACATCGCAATTTGGTGGAGTAATGGGGGGACAACAATCCGCCATGCTTTTTATACTCATAATCATTTCGTGTCGGTGTTACGGTCAATCGACCTTGCACACCCTGTTGTCAGGATTTTTCGAGACGTGGTTCCTTGAACGACTACCAGATGGCAGCCGGGACCAACGGCTTAACGTGCTTTCCAAAGCACGGAATCATCTATATTATCAGTATGCTTCCCGTGGGAATCGAACCCACGACCACTGGGTCTACAGGCAAATGCCTTAACCACTGGACTACGGAGACAATAAAAATAAAAAAACAGACTATGGAAGCGACTTCATTTTAAACTATGTAACGATTATAAACCAATTACGATAAATACTGGGCAAAATTGTAAATGCCTGCTGCCATAAATAAAGAATGCACTCGCTGTCAACAAAAATCCGCAATTTACAGGATTGTAACAATCCGTCATGTTTACTTGTCGGCTGAAATATTTGCGATACAGCTTTATAGCTCGTAGAATTAAGTTGTGTTAATTCAATTGGCAAATGTCTGGTATTCCTGAATTGTTTCTAAACATGCAATCATTATGCTGTCAGTTTAAAATTAAATAGCTATATATATTAAGATTTATGAATCAATTAATATAAAGGGGGCAAATTTGTAAATGCTTGCTGCCATAAATAAAGAACTCGCTCAAGACAACACCGCAATTTACTGGAGTAATGGGTAACAATCCGTCATGTTTGCTTGTCGGCTGACATATTTGCGATACAGTTTTATAGCTCGTAGAATAAGTTATGTTAATTCAATTGGGAAATGTCTGGCATTCCTGAATTGTTTATAAACATAAAATCATTCTACTGTCAGTTTATAATCAAATTTATACCAATTATGATAAATACGGGGCAAAATTGTAATTGCCTGCTGGCATAAGTATAAAATACACTCGTTGACAACAACATCGGAATTTGGTGGAGTAATGTGAGGACAACAATCCGCTATGTTTGAATGTGGGCTGAAATATTTGCGATAAAGTTTTATAACTTTTAGAAAGTTGTGTTTATTAAATTGGCAAATACCTGGTATTCCTAAATTGTTTCTACGCATGCAATAATTCTGCTCTCAGTTTATAATTAAATTTATGAACCAATTAATATAAACGGGGCAAATTTGTGAATGCTGCCATAAATAAAGAATGCACGCGTTGACAACAACATCACAATTTGGTGGAGTAATGGGAGGACAACAATCCGCCATGTTTGATTGTCGGGCTGAAATATTTGCGATACAGTTTTATAGCTCGTAAAATTAAGTTGTTTTAATTGTTTAAATTAGCGAATGTCTGGTATTCCCGATTTTTTTAGACATTAGATTATTTCTAAACATGCAACCTTTCTTCTGTTATTTTATAATTAGATTATAAACCAACTAGCGACGACAACCCGCCCCAGCTTCACACGGGTACGATTAATTATACATATAAAACTTCCCCTTCAATCGCTCTGTCTTTTAAAAAACCGCATAAAATCCGTTACGTAGTTTTAAAGATCTAAGCATACATAGGGACAGACAGCGGGAAGCGACTTCGTTTTATACTATGTAGTGATTATAATAAACACGGGGTAAATTTATAAATGCCTGCTAAATAAAGAATGCACTCGTTGACAACAACATCGCAATTTGGTGGAGTAATGGGAGGACAACAATCCGCCATATTTGATTGTCGGGCTGAAATATTTTTGCGATACAGTTTATACATACATACTACGATTATACGACTAGCTCCGTGGCGCAGCGGTCAACACGCCTGCCTGCGACACGGAGTGACCGGGTTCGATCCCCGGCCAGGTCAAGATGGAAAATGATCTTTTTCAGATTGGCCTGGGTCTTGGATGTTTATCTATATATGTATTTGTTATAAAAATATAGTATCGTTGAGTTAGTATCCCATAACACAAGTCTCGAACTTACTTTGGGGCTAGCTCAATCTGTGTGATTTGTCCGTATATATATATACACAGTATCACCTCTTTATACCTTACGGGTTAGACAGAGCTTAAGGCCATAAGACCGAAAGGCTATGTTTGGCATGTTGATGGGCTTAAAGATGGCATACGGAATCACAATAGTGATTGGTTGCTAGCCGCACCGCCTATTAACATGATTCCTTAGATTTGCGACCACTCCCTTGGCCTGGTTTCTACGGCCTGCGCGGGAAGAGAAGCAGCTGGTACATTCTACTTTTCTACCAGACCATCGTGGAAGAGTACAGTTTATAGCTCGCTTGATCATTTCTTTTGAATTATCTAAAGGCCCCTACAAAATACGTGTTTTTTGGGCGTGTTTCGTAATTAAATATTGTATGGTACGAGACCCCTGTTGTGCGATGGCGACTCAGCTTGGCCGGTTTTTATTTAAAATGTACAATCCGTCTTCTGGCACTTTCGCTGATTGCGGCTGGCAGTGCCGGCGTCAGCATTACTGGCGCCCTGGGCGAGATTTCTACGAGCGCCCTCCTTTTATTGGGGAGAGGGGGATGCAATGCGATTGAATCACACTGCCCTGCGTCCTCTGCCCTTGCTTGGTTGTTTGTTTTTCGTGTGTGAAAGTGGCCAAAACTGGTGTCAGATTTCTTAAGCTGCCTAAAGTCATCTAACACAGCTTAACAACTGCCATCAATAATGACAATCGGGACCTTTCTGCCGCATCGGCCTAACGGCTTAACGTGCCTTCCTTGCTTGGTGGGGGCGCCCCTTCCGTATTCAGCGCCCTGGGCGGTCGCTCAAGCGCGCCCTACCCTAACGCCGCTACTGGCGGCTGGAGTATTTGCAATACACTTTATAGCTCGTAAAATAAAGCTGTCTGGACTGTTTCCAGACATGCAATGACATTACAATGCTGCTGTTGTAATCAATGCGAATTGCGAACTCTTGTCAGAGTGTCACTCAGTCACGCAAAAGCTCATTTCAACCGTAAGAAGTCCACCACCGGTCTTAGGCCTCTAGGATAAAAGCCGAAATGCGGGTACGCCTAGTTTTAGCCGGCTGGAACTAGGTTCAACACTTAGATGTGTACTGCTTATCTTTGGCTAGAACTAGGTTTAGCCATTAAAATTCCGGCTAGAACTAGGTGAAGCTGGTCGCAGATGGTTTAACTTAGGTGTAAGATTAGGTTTGCCGTATTGTACATTATAACGGGGATTAAAAAAAGACTCGCAGGGATTTTATCACAGACGTGGTTTTATAATTTCACTAGTGAATTTATAATTTACACATATTATTGTAAATAGCAACCGGTTTGCATTTCACGATCTCTTTTCAGTGATATTGTAATTTCACGGGGCCGCATCAGTGATATTTTAATAACCCTAGGTATATTATGATGTTTGTTCGTGGTGGGGGATCCACGCGTTCTGATTGGTCAGTTCAGTTAATCAGTCGCCATTTTCAAAAAAATAGTTGTAAACATTGGAGTGTGCTAAAAATATTTTTATCACATACATTTTGCTATTTTAAGTTAAACTTTGTTTTCATTACACCAAAATTGCAAGTACCCACCATAATTGTAATCATCCATCAGAATTGCAACAAACACCGAATTCATAAACGAATGATATAAAATATGTAATTTTCAGAAACCTGACTATTATTTCGTAACTCTATGATTATATTTTGTGGCACAGTTAGTTAGTAATAAAAGTAAACCAATCAGTGTAGGGATCTTGGGTGTTCTATCGTCGTATTGTAGGTAATAATACTGCACAAGATGACTGAATATAAAATATATTGAGACAAGAGAAAATAGCTGTTACACATTTGTCAGTAGAGAAGAGGCTTAGTGTTGCTAAGCAATACACAAAAAAATATTCTGTTGGTGTTGCCAACAATCAGTGATTTGTGTTTTAATCTAACGACCTCCCATCCAGAGTTATAGTTAAAATTTAAATTTAGCTGTATCGATCTAGTGAAATGATAATGTCACTAAAACAAGGCCGTTATATCGTAAAAAATATATATAACGTATTGACAAAAAGCCGTGTTATATTAATGTCACTTACGAGTTTATAATACCCAGGCTTTTATAATATCCCTGCGACATATACATTACAGAAAAAAAAATACAAGTGGTTCAAAATATAAAGTAACCATTATCAAAAGCTAGTGCTCTTCATATTGCTTTGCTTAAAATAAAGAAAAGAAAAATCATAAACTGCAGTAGTAATTGATTATCTAAGTTATTTAACGTGTGAGGAATTTGCAATACATTTTACAGCTCTACTCGCTGTTTTAAATGAAATTGTTTCGGAGCTGTGAGACTGCAATCAGTTCGATACAGCGGAAATTCCGGAAGTTCATCAGAGGGTTGATTGAGCTGTGTGAAGAAAATTAAACGTGAACTGGGGTTAATGAACGCCGTGAGTGAACAATTTCACAGGGTTCTTTTTTGCGTACTTTGATTAAACGCATAATTATGTACATAAACGGGACTCAGCACGAACCTATTTAATTATTTGTTTCGATTACGTTTTAATGAAGTTACATCCATCGTGATCGCAACAAGACTTGTGGTGGTGGACGCACTTTCACTAATATATTAATAAATAAATAAATACGGACAAATCAACCAGATTGAGCTAGCCCCAAAGGAAGTTCGAGACTTGTGTTATGGGATACTAACTCAACGATACTATATTTCATAACAGATACATATATAGATAAACATCCAAGACCCAGGCCAATCTGAAAAAGATCATTTTCCATCTTGACCGGGAAACGAACCCCTCGTGCCGCAGGCTGGCGTGTTAACCACGGCGCCACGGAGCTCGCAAATAATTTTAATAATTCCACTTTTTATTTAGGCATATATTGGAGACTAAAAAGAACCTGATGATGATGATGACAATCCTATTAAAAGTTACGCGAGACATAATTTATATTATAACAAACGGTTTCACTCACGTATCGTTAGTCGGTATCGCCGACAAGTTTCAGCCAATTCAGATGGCCATCTTCAGGACGAGTGTCAGGGACGTCGCGACACGGCAGTCCCTCGAGCACTGAGGTTCGCCGCCCGCGCCGCCCGTCTTTCTGCGCGAAGCGCTCGCGCCGATGCGTTGATTAGGGGGTCAGACGCCCCCGAAGATGTTGTGGCTGGTTCTACTCCGTCATCATCTACTTCTGGCGACTGTGGCACACTTGTATGCACAGAACTGACCGTGTCGACGTCTCGTAATGGGGTGTCATTGTTGTTTTGGCATGTTTGAAGAATCGGTTTCCAAGTTGTAGGCAAGGACCAACCTACATCACGGTTGAAATATAAAAAAAAAAAAATGACAATCCTGTTCTCATCTTCGAGGCTCACGTATATGGTTCTTAGTCATGTGGTTACGGAGGGGGCCAGTAGAAATGGGGGAAACGACATAGCTATCCTTTCTACGTTGGTAAGTCGGTAGCCTAATCATTTTAACTGGCCGGCCTTAAGGTGATACCACTGCAAATAAGGTCGTTCTGAACCTTATTTATCTCGCAAAATACTTAAATTAGGAGTTTCAAATCTAAGTAATATGATTTTTGACTATTTCATCTCCAAAAATTGAAGATGAAAACACGTTTTGATAAAATTTTCTCGATAGAAATATTTTTTGAAAAATGGTCTTCGTTCGCAAAGTTTTTGTTATTGTAGCTCAAATGCGACGAATGAAATAATGATTTTTAGACTAAAAGATAGGTTATTAGTAATTCATCAAAATGTAAATATGAAAATACAATTAACCGGTCTGATTTTATATAAAATAGAAATAACGAATTTGGCGCTTACGTTTTTTTCTTTGAGCTAGAAATCTAGAAATTATGTAGCATAAAGCACTTTACTAGATTTTAATATCTGATTGAAAATGATAGTGAAATGCGCGATGACAAAGTAGTGGCTAAGGCAGTTTTGGCTTGGATGAAATTTCGGTTGATATTGATCGAAAGCGATATTTAGTCTTAAATATTATTAGACGAGACTGGCTGGAATTAAACCGAATTTTTGTCTGTAAAATTCTAATTTTAAAATCCATATCCCCATATAATCCGACCACAACGGCGCGTCACTCAGCCCCACGACCCATAAACAGTTTATGGGTCTCGCGCTATGTAGTGCACTTTTCTGGATTTTAATGCCCACTAAAGTTTATATGTCCATACATTGTTGAATGACGACTGTAAAACACGGGCGTATATGGGAATAAATGTGGAAACATTGTGTGATTACATTATTTTTTAATGCTTTTGCAAATAGGAGACATTTTACGTTTGCGAGAGTCTCAGGCAATTTTATTAGACTCTCTCAGACTAGCTCCGTGGCGCAGCGGTCAACACGCCTGCCTGCGACACGGAGTGACCGGGTTTAATCCCCGGCCAGGTCAAGATGGAAAATGATCTTTTTCAGATTGGCCTGGGTCTTGGATGTGTATCTATATATGTATTTGTTATAAAATATAGTATCCCATAACACAAGTCTCGAACTTACTTTGGGGCTAGCTCAATCTGTGTGATTTGTCCGTATATATTTATTTATTTATCAAGGTCAATTATTTCATCATTCCAGCCTTTAGAAGTACACTGCTGGACAAAGGCCAAGTAAGGTTATTATCGATATTTTAAATCGATACAAAAGCACCTATATTAAACTTGCGTAAAATAATGCAGTGTAAATTCATCATTAATTTATCAATCCAGCCGTTAGAGGTCCACTGCTGATCAATTTTTCGTTGACGTTCAAAAAGAGATACATGTATCCAATTTCGAATATATCTTTGACTTTTGACTTTTTAATTAAGTCGCCTTTCAACATTCATAAGTTGAGTCGGAGTGGTTATATTCTTACCGGTAGCTGCCAACTGCTGCACAAGGATTTATGAAACCAAACACAAGAATTCTTCTTCTTCTTTTTGATTCAAAATAGTTATTTAAGCTTTCTCTTATACAGTTTTTGACCAGTATGTGGCCACATCGACTCCTTCGTCGTTTGCCTTATTAAGATCTTCGGTTGGTTATACAACAATTCTATTATCAAATAAGCATAATAGCGATAAATCTGATCCGGTATAATCTGCTTAGGCTGAGTAGCAATCTCGGTACACCAGCTGATCCTAATTACCCCAGCCCACTTGACGCACTTGCCGGGCTTCCTAAGGTGTTAAATCATGGTTTCTCAAAGTGGAGAGCGCGCCCCAAGGGAAGCGCGAACATAAGAGTGAGCGCATAAAATGAGCGCTATTATACAACGTGAAACGAAAAAGAAAATTAGGTTTCCCATACAAAGTCGCCGATCAGCTGGACGAATTTCTATGAGAGGATAAATTTATTTTTTCGTTTTTTACCTTTTTTTCTTACAATTCTGTATTCCATTAGGGATGCTGATTCTCAGATTTCAATATAGCTAGGGGGCTTCAAAATCACGCTGTATAATAGACTCCTTCGCCTATAAATAAGTCAGTGTTGTTTGTCTTGTAATTAGGTGTAGATCGACACAAAAACACATTAATTAAAGAGGATATTGAAATACTTTTATCTATATTCTGTCTGTTAATATCACCAGCCTACTCTCACTTCTTTCGGGGTAGACGCTCTGTCTACTATGGCCATAATAACCAAAAACCACGTTTAACGTGTTGGTGGGCGGGACAACGGAATCAAAATAGTGATGGGTTGCTAGTCGCATCGTCTATTCACATGATTCCTTTTTTGCGTCGTAATGCTTTGTTGATCGAGCGAGCGCGAAGCGTCTAGGTTTCAGCTTGGGCAAGAATGTTCTCGAGAAATTTTGTAAGTATAATATCACGTCTTTTCCCTTGCGGGGTAAACAGAGCCCAGGTATTCAAGACCTAAAAGTCACGACACGTTTAGCATGTTGGTGGGCATTAGGAGGAAATCCAGAATCAAAATAGTACTAATGATGGAATCACCCACCATATACATATACTTCGGAATCTCATTAAAATAAAACCTGAAAGTATCCACTGTCGTCATAGCTTTAAAAAAAAATTTGCGTCTCTCACTGTCGTTGTCTAGTTTCCTTCAACTTTCAAATCAAAAATTATCTCACCGTTCATTTAAATACAAATCGTATTGTGGTGGAGTTGTTTACACTTAGTTTGTAATTAATTATCATTTTAAACAATATTTATAAATAATAGTATTCTGGTATAAATTGTATGATATATTGTTTTAAATAAATAAATAAAATATTTTTTTATTTAATCAATGTATTGGTAATTCATATCAATCAGTATACCATTTATTATATTTATAAAGATCTAGCTTTCGCCCGCGGCTCCGCCCGCGTCAATATCGATCCCTCGGGAATAGTACTTTTTCCCGGGATAAAAGGTAGCCTATGTCCTTCTCCGTACTCCAGAGAACATGTATGCAAAATTTCATGATAATCGGTTCAGTAGTTACGGCGTAAAAGCGTAACAAACAAACAAACAAACAAATAAATAAACAAACAAACTCACTTTCGCACTTATAATATAAGTTAGATTACATAAGGATGTTAATAAGTCAATTATAACAATAATATGATTCCTCAGATTAGTGTTGTCAAAAATACAAAATTTGTAACTCCGTTGGTATAAAGATATATAGATAGGTATAATTTGCATCCCACGCACATCCGTTTTCTGAATGATTCAAGCTAAATACCGTCCTATTGTTTATGACAGATGGCTGCCAAAACGCACAGTTCAATGACTCGCACTTTCTTTGATGCTTAGCTAAATGTTTACTCATTGCTGTAATAGTTTATGAGGTATGACGTCACAGTTTACGTGCAATGTGTAACGTTCTGTTTTTGTAACACGTTTTCACAGTATCTTGGGCCAAGAGTAATTGAGCGTGTCGTCCCAAGAAGTTTTCGTCAGAATCAGAATCAGAATATTTTATTTGCGTACACCAGATGTTATATAGTTAACAGAAGGTCAACATATTTTACCAAGTCTGGCATGCAAATATTAAAATGCATTTTAAAATAAAAAAGTTTAACAAATTAACTCATATTGCCAAACAGAGTCAAAATTAATTTATCGTCCCAATCACAATGGGACGAAACACAAAAAAGTATTTAGTATTCTGTGTGCGATTCGTCCCATTGTTTTTGTTTTAAAGTAACGTCTGCAAAAAATCTTTTTATTAGAAATGTTAAATTGAAATATACAAAATCTTATAGTCCTAATTTCGACTTTCGTACAGTAAACTTGGTAATTCTGCAGAAGTGAGTTGAATATCAGACGACATCCCATTTCATTAACCCTAAAAACTACCCATTTACAATGTCCTAATTGTCCGTTGTCTTGTATCCGTACAGTTAAGTAAAAACAAGGGTGGGACGCGTAATGAGTTAATTAAACAATGAAGTCTATCTATCTATCTAATAAGACGAGGACTCAAATGTTTGGTACCATCGCACGGCAAAGGCGTAAGCAGACTGATCAAGTGCGCGCAAGGGATAGCGCTTGGCGGTTTAGCCGACTTTAGCCCGTGAATGATGAGATAGGAGATAGTCTCGAGTCGCTCAAAGAAAAAAACGTAAGGGCACAATTCGTTATTTCTATTTTATTTAAAATCAGACCGGTTAATTGTATTTTCATATTTATATTCTGATGAATTACTAATAACCTATCTGTTGGTCTAAAAAATATTATTTCATTCGTCGCATTTGAGCTACAATAACAAAAACTCTGCGAACGAAGACCATTTTTCAAAAAATATTTCTATCCAGAAAATTTTATCAAAACGTGTTTTCATCTTACACTTTTGGAGATTAAATAGTCAAAAATCATATTACTTAGATTTGAAACTCCTAATTTAAGTATTTTGCGAGATAAATAAGGTTCAGAACGACCTTATGTACAGTGGTATCGCCTTCTAAAGTTTATCAACGTGTGGCATTATCTGCATGCTTCTCTGCGTCATGCATGCATGATCATTAAAAAATGTAAATATACGTAGGCATTTGCCTACGTATACTTCTAACATTACAGGCTAATAATTCCATATTTACCTAAATATCAAAAAAATTGACCTGATAACGCTTGACTGCACGCTTGAAAAAGCGTCACGTTCCGCGTGCAAGCGAGGGCGCAGAACAAGCGATAGAGAGGCACGATCGACCTAAGCGTTCGGCTTGTGACACATCTACCTCTCTTTTCCTCACCGTTATAACGTAAAATTTTCATCTGCAAATGGATGACAATTTTTTCGTGATAATCATGAATTCTCACTTCCTATGTTCAAAAATAAAACAATTCTATTCAGCAATATCACCAGTTCTTTAAAATCAGTCGGCATCCAATTATGAACCTTAAAAACAACCCAATTACAAAGTCCTAATTGTCCGTTACTTTGTATCCGGCCGGACAGTTAAGTAAAAACAAGGGTGGGACGCGTAATGAGTTAATTAAACAATGAAGTCTACTTTTAACCGACTTCAATAAAGGAGGAGGTTCTCAATAATAATATAATAATGTTTATTTTTCAGATAACAAAGATCCATTTATGTTAGATTAGGTTAGATTTAAACAATTAAATTATAAATAATCGAGTATTATTAGAACCAAAAATAACATAGAAGTCAAAATAGAATGCAATACAATCAATCATTATCTAAGTACAATCAAATCATATTAAAATTAAATTAAATAACATCAAATAAATAAATTAGGATTTAAATTAAATATTTATTGTGGCTTTCTTTCTTATTTATTTCGAAGATTAACCTTCTGATAAGGCATGTCCAAAGTGGAGATACTTCTCCACTTTGGACATGTTTTACAATCTATCCACTAGGGTTTTCAAAAAGCTTTTGGGACTAGGGTTACTATCCATCCGGATTAGTCCGGACAAGTCCGGACTGCTAGACTCTTGTCCGGAATTTGTTCGCCCTTAAATTTATCCGGATTTATGGAGTATGAGTAATAAAACTTTTATTTTTATTTTTTTACTATATTTTAAAAGGCGATCAATCCCCGCCCGCATCCCGCATCATACCCCCTCGCAATGCGAGCGTCTGCCTGCCTACAATGCTTACCATAGCACTGAACTTAACTAAGTTTAGCTAGCTCCGTGGCGCAGCGGTCAACACGCCAGCCTGCGACACGAGAGTGCCCGGGTTCGATCCCCGGCCAGGTCAAGATGGAAAATGATATTTTGAAGATTGGCCTGGGTCTTGGATGTGTATCTATATATGTATTTGTAATAAAATATAGTATCGATGTGTTAGTATCCCATGACACAAGTCTCGAACTTACTTTGGGGCTAGCTCAATCTGTGTGATTTGTCCGTATATATTTATTTTATTTATAAGTGGTTAATGTATCGAAAAAAGTCCGGACTTTTATCGAAATGTCCGGCTTTTTGCCAGTATTTTTCTAATTCCTAAATGGTAACCCTAGTTGGGACTATCACGCGCTCTAAATATCTACGTGGTGTTGTTGCGTGCGTGCGTTTTTTGTGTTTTTAATGTTTGTTACCCAATAAATGCAACATTTAAGAACTGATTTGAAGAAATATTTTATTTTTTGCATGGGCATGCTTTCCAATTAGTATCATTTAAATTTTACCAAAATCGGTTCAGTAACTTGATTGAAGTTAGTTCTTTTATATAAAAGATTATACTAAAATCGGCCAACAACCCAATTACAATGTCCTAATTGTCCATTGCTTTGTATCCGCACAGATAATTAAAAGCAAGGGTGATTCGCCCTATGAATTAAACAATGGCACTGCCTGATTGGGGCTCTGCCAAATTTAATCCGGAAGTTTGATTGAGGGAAAATCAAGAATTTTATTTTCGATAGCGATGATCAGATTTTAAATTCTAACGAATCAGCATTAAGATGTAAACAATTCTTTTTTTCGAAAAAAAAAAATACCAAATATTTTCTTTCATGCTGGTTAGAAAGAAATTTTGTTGAAATTTTGTTTTTGAGAGTTGACTACAGAGTTAATGCATACATACATAGAATCACGTCTTTTTCCCTTGCGGGGTAGACAGAGCCTAGGTCTATAAGACCTTATGGCCACATTTTGCATGTTGGAGAGCGTGTAGGTAGATGGAAAACGGAATCAAAATAGTGATGGAAGTTTATACAATGGCATCATCATCATTTCGTGTAGGCGACACGATCAATCGACCATGTACACCCTGGTGTCAGAGTTCTTCGGAACCGCCTCTCGGTCTCTGACGTGGTTCCTTTAACGACTACCATCTACCGTGCCTTCTGAAGCATGAAATCATCTTTATTATCAGACAATCAGGTAATTCAAGCCTGCAATGTCCTAACCAAACTGGAAACAACTTAACAAAGTATGTTTCCCGTGGGAATCGAACATACAAACCTCTGGGTATACAGGCAAACGCCTTAACCACTGGACCACAGAGGCAGGCAAATAAAATATACAATGGCAGATTTAATATAATACAAAATAAACGTTAATTTTTTCTTCAAATCGATTTCGCCCTGCGACGCCACTCGTTGTTCATGTCTGGAGGTCGCCGGGCTAATCAGGTTACCGGACCTACCCCACTGACGTCCACTGCATAATTAATTTATAAGTGCATTTATAGATAAAGGTCAACTGACCAGCTTATTAGAAAAACTTATACTGACTATTAGGTTACTATAAGTATCAATGGTGGAAGAGTGGTGGTAGCTCCACCGTGCCCACCATTCCGGTAATATGGCGTGAAGAGAGCAATCATGTGGTTTTTAGCGGGTGTGAGTCCCACATAACTGTTCTGTATCCCCGTAGCAGATCAGTATGCATAACGCATTTTCCACATGTAAAAAAAAAAAGTTACTAGTATCTGTGTTTATTAGTTACTCTTCCTTACTGGTCTATTACTAACTGCCTCCGTGGTCCAGTGGTTAAGGCGTTCGATTCCCACGGGAAACATACTTTGTTTAGTTGTTTCCAGTTTGGTTAGGACATCGCAGGCTTGAAACACCTGATTGTGTGATATTGAAGATGTTTCCGTATTTCTGAAGGCATGTTAAGCCGTGGGTCCCGGCTGCCATCTTGTAGTCGTTAAAGGAACCACGTCAGAGGCCGAAAGGCGGTTCCGAAGAACTCTGACACCAGGGTGTGCATGGTCGATTGACCGTGGCACCTACTCGAATGATGATGATGACTGGTCTATTATTATTCTTTACATCTCTTTGAGAGTCTACAAGTGTTACCCCGGGCCTTGGAGAGGCTTGCTTATTATTATTGCTATTGCTAATCTTTTAAATCCCACTGCTGGGCAAAGGCCTTTCTGCTTTCCATTATTCTCCGTTCTGTGAATTCCCTTTACTGGTCGAGAAAAGAAAAAATGCAAAATGCTGTTTCTTCTTCGCGGAGAATGGGCAAATCAAAAAAGAACTATTCCTTTAAATAGGCGATGCAGCTAGCAACACATTACTATTTAGCCCACCAACACGAAACATTACTAAATAAATAGATGTATATTACGGACAAATCACACAGACCGAGCTAGCCCCAAAGTAAGTTCGAGACTTGTGTTATGGGATACTAACTCAACGATACTATATTTTATAACAAATACATATATAGATAAACATCCAAGACCCAGGCCAATCGAAAAAAGATCATTTTCCATCTAGACCTGACCGGGGATCGAACCCGGGCACTCTCGTGTCGCAGGCTGGCATGCTAACCACTGCGCCACGGAGCTCGCCATTACTTTTAGGCTATATGACCCTAGGCTTTGGCTACCCGGTAACCTTTTAATGCACTTGTGCGTCATTCAGATGTCATAAATAACTCAAATATAGTTGTGGTAGAGCCACGCTACCGGCAAGATTCATTTTTGCTAGTAGCATGAATGGGCCGGCTCGTCCGGGGAAGTACTCTCACAGAAAATCGACGTTTGAGTAAAAGCTTTACCGCTTCTATGCTTCGTTCGGTGAGTGAGAGAACCGGAGGCCCATCCTTCCCCCATGTCCTTTCCCCAACTCCTTGAAAGGCCGGCAACGCTCCTGTTACACCCTGGTGTTGCAGTTGTCCATGGGCAGCGCTGGTCGCTTACTATCAGGTGACTCGCTTGCCGTACCATATCATAAAAAAAAAACTCAAATAAACACATGCAAAAATACCGCTCAAAGGACCGCCTCACCGTACTTCTCCAAGTCTTTAAAATTTTGACAACACGCACTGCTCATTGCACCGCCTCTCCGTTAGAAGCCTACAAGATAAACAACTTCAGTATATTACTTTACCATATAAGCCGTGAAGTGAAGATCTCGTATGGCCGGCTGGGGGATAATATCGGCATATACCCGGTAATTAAGAGCAGCCATTGTGTGGGACCTGGCTTGAATACTAAACAGGCTGAGGTGCGTCGAGAGTTTACAGGGTAGACATAGGCGTACAAGCTGTGAGGATCTCATATGACCAACTGGGGATAATACCAGCCGGCATTGAAGAGCAGCCTAGGCATTATACGGGGGCTAACTTGAATACTAAACAGGTAGAGTGTTTATCAATAAACTACCACATTTTCACATATTTGTTGATTTCAAATTCATTGTAAAATGAGTTGAATCAAATACCTCACTTGTAAAAGTCGGGTAGTTGTGTTAGGTGACAGGAAAATGGGATATGTTGGAGACTTTCGGCGCCGAGGTTAGAACAGGCGGTGGCTCAGTTGGAACAGCGTAAGTCGTACATAGACTTAAGGCGATACCACTGTAAATAAGGTCGTTCTGAACCTTATTTATCTCGCAAAATACTTATGTTAAGCCAACTAATTATAAAGAGTTCGTGTGTAGTATCGATGGTGTGTAATGTATGTGTAGATGTATAGTACTGTATTGTTGGTTAGATGGCTTAACATCAAATGGTAGGGAAAGCTATGGTTTACTTGCAACAACCCTAGTGCCTACCTATTAGCCTACCCTAACCATATACTACGGAAATATATAAGTATATAGATAGTGCGGGAAATCTGTTACCATGAGACCTAAGATAACAGAAGGAAAGTTGGAAGGATCAAAGGGGTGGCGTACGAGGTGCAATGTACGCCGGACAGTGGATTTTCCCACTACCAGTCAAGCAGGCTCACAAGACTGATCAGTATACTGACGGCTAAAGGTGTCTTGGCCGTAGTGGGAGGATAGCTCCAAGGAAGTTCTTAGACAATGAAACTCGTCAAAGACCAAATCCAAAAGAGAATTTATTACAACATTACAAAACTATTTAAACCTAACTATGTTTACATGTGTGCGTGTATAAAGTTTGTCATCTTTATTTGTGATCGTACAGTATTTGTAGCAAGGCAGCAGATTTGATGTTTATTTGGGCTAACGCCGGTCAGTGACTGCTCTGCTGACAAATATGTTTGCGTAATGGCGTGAACATCTTGGCGCCTCTCAGGAGAAAGTCTTGAGTTCATAAAGTTGTGACGCAGCAGGCGACGTCTTCTTGATGGCTGGTTGCGCGTAGATGTGGCTTGGTAGTTGCGTTGGAATGGCAGACCCACTGGATGACTGCACTCCGCCGTTGGAATTGACAGCCTGTGCACTGCTGTCGTCTATGGTCACCGCACGTCTTACTGGTATAATGTCCCGTAGTTTCTGCACCAACTGTGGACCTAAACAGTATATTAACAAACTTAGAATAGAAAATATTGCCAGTGAACTGAGACTAATTACAAATGTTTGAGTAGTTATACTACTCCAAATAGTATTGTCTAGGGTTGTTTGCAAGGTTTTTTCTTTATCTATTAAATCCTTAAAAATATCCTTATTACTATCTACAATTTCTTCTTTAGACATGTCTTGGATATGTAATAATGTTTCATTGGAATTAAAATCTAACTTAAAGGCAGATTTTTTAATATAAGATGCTATCACGTTTAATGACACTATTCGCTTTGCTGTTAATATAGTCGTTAACGTTCTTATAATACAATTTTCAGATATTCGTATTATTCCAATGTCATGAATGGACACTTCTTCTCTTCTTCTCTTTTGGATTTGGTCTTTGACGAGTTTCATTGTCTAAGAACTTCCTTGGAGCTATCCTCCCACTACGGCCAAGACACCTTTAGCCGTCAGTATACTGATCAGTCTTGTGAGCCTGCTTGACTGGTAGTGGGAAAATCCACTGTCCGGCGTACATTGCACCTCGTACGCCACCCCTTTGATCCTTCCAACTTTCCTTCTGTTATCTTAGGTCTCATGGTAACAGATTTCCCGCACTATCTATATACTTATATATTTCCGTAGTATATGGTTAGGGTAGGCTAATAGGTAGGCACTAGGGTTGTTGCAAGTAAACCATAGCTTTCCCTACCATTTGATGTTAAGCCATCTAACCAACAATACAGTACTATACATCTACACATACATTACACACCATCGATACTACACACGAACTCTTTATAATTAGTTGGCTTAACATAGTGGTCTATTGCTGTTGTTTGTACTATTGCAGTAGCTAACAGAACGGTTTTCTGTTTTTCATTAGTTTGTATTATAGTATTCGTAATTATTTCCTTTGTGGTGTTTTCGTTTGTTTGTGCCTGGACCTTATAGGACTTAGACGTACTTGGTTTTGAATTCGAGTAGTCAATATTGAATTTATTCGCCATTGATTGGCCGTTCTGTGATTTTACAGATGAATATTAGTTAAAATTACGATGCAACAGTGTAGAATGGCCCTTATTGCATATTTCGCACTGTTTAAATTTTTGACTAACACATTCTTTTTTCGAATCATGCATGAGGCATTTTACACACATTTGACTGTCTTGCACAACTTTAATTCGGTCATTCACTGATAACTCTTTAAAGGCCTGACAAGTTTGAATGTTGTGGTTATTTTTACAATACCAACATAATCCTTTTGAAGCATATGGGTATAGAGGTTTATCTCGTACTGTGTATACATAGTTCGTGTTACAAGATTCTAAGCTTTTAAAACGTTATTCTAAAAACTTCATCATTTTTGAAAAATCTTGTATTTTGTTTGGCTCTTCAAGTTGGTTTTCATATTTCATATTTGTCTCGTGGTCCCATTTACGGCTTACGATACGTGTCAAAATCGGATCCCAAGTAGATACATCAATGTTTTGGTTTTTTTAATGCCTCTAAACTCTCGTTCATACAATCATGCATATTACATAGCATTTTCGCGTTAGGAAATTGTATTTTTGGTAAATCTAACAATTTATCAATAAATGTCTGTACTATTAATCTCTCATCTTTGTATCGGTTTTCTAATAATTTTAGTGCAGCCTTGTAATTTACCTCATTAACTGTCAAATGTTTAATTAACTTCTCTGCATCACCGCGTACGTGCGTTTTTAAATATTGCATCTTCTCGGTAATTGAGATAGTGCAGTCGTTGTCAATAATATTTTTGAATAAGTCGTAAAAAGAACTCCAGGACTCATAAGTTCCAGTGAAAATAGGGATAGTAATTCTTGGTAATTTTGATGACTGAGTCTTATTATTGTATGTGTTATCGTTATTTACTTTTTCTTGCAATTTTTCTAGTATTGCGTCTAACTCGTCCTGTATAGTCGTAAAACAATCTTCTATAAAATATTCGTCGTCGAGAGTACTTTGTTCCATTAGTAATTGAATATGATTTTCTTCGATTTCTTGAAATAGTTTTTCAAGAGTTCTAATTAATGATTGTAGATACCATACTGGTTTTTCGTCCATTATGGCGGTTATAGCAGTCGATATTTTATTTTGTATTTGTTTCAGTCTATATTTCTGTATAAATAACTTAGGTGACATAGTCTTCGTATGGTCGTCCTGGTCGATAATTGAGTCTATTTTTATGTCCGCAATATTACTTAAATATTGTAGTTTTTCTTGACATTTATTTAAATGATCCATGGCCACTTCATAGTACTTTTTAATTTGAGTGTCGAAATAATCCAACGTCATATACTTGTGCGTTGACAAAACTTCTTGGTCTTCTAGCAATCTATGATTTTGAAATGCTCTTTGAAAAATACTGTCCAACGTAGTCTTTCTGTCTTCTATATATTTCAATGTTTTCCTCTTAGACGAATCCTTTCTTATGTTTTCCCAGATCCGTTTTAGTTCGTCATAGTCGTTTTCTTGACTCTTAATAAGCTCGTTAATTCTTAAAATGTCCATCTCAATGACCCTTCTCCTAACTGTTTGTCTGCCTCCGAATATAAAAGCCAAGGTATTTATTTTATTTTATTTAGTTATTTATTTTTATTTTACACCCGCCTGTTACTAAGAAAAAATAAGTTTATCTGCAAAGGTATGTTATTTTAATTAGTTAAAACGTGAGTTTATGTTATTTAATTTATATTGATTATTTATAGGCCTATGTCCAGCGGTGGACTTCTTGCGGTTGATATAATGATGATATATATATATATATATATATCTATACACCCGCCTGGTACAAAACCACAAACCAAAAAAAAAAATTAAGTTTAACGTAAGTTTGTCTGCCTCGGAGTGCAACAAAATTATATTATTTAGTTAGTTATTGATTTATTTATTTACACCCGCCTGTTATTAAGAAAACGTAAGTTTAATGTGAGTTTAATATAAGTTAAATTCCTTAAGGGAACCGGGGTTATTTAATAATTTACTGATTCAGAACATCTCGAAGGACCACTATGTTAAGCCAACTAATTATAAAGAGTTCGTGTGTAGTATCGATGGTGTGTAATGTATGTGTAGATGTATAGTACTGTATTGTTGGTTAGATGGCTTAACATCAAATGGTAGGGAAAGCTATGGTTTACTTGCAACAACCCTAGTGCCTACCTATTAGCCTACCCTAACCATATACTACGGAAATATATAAGTATATAGATAGTGCGGGAAATCTGTTACCATGAGACCTAAGATAACAGAAGGAAAGTTGGAAGGATCAAAGGGGTGGCGTACGAGGTGCAATGTACGCCGGACAGTGGATTTTCCCACTACCAGTCAAGCAGGCTCACAAGACTGATCAGTATACTGACGGCTAAAGGTGTCTTGGCCGTAGTGGGAGGATAGCTCCAAGGAAGTTCTTAGACAATGAAACTCGTCAAAGACCAAATCCAAAAGAGAATTTATTACAACATTACAAAACTATTTAAACCTAACTATGTTTACATGTGTGCGTGTATAAAGTTTGTCATCTTTATTTGTGATCGTACAGTATTTGTAGCAAGGCAGCAGATTTGATGTTTATTTGGGCTAACGCCGGTCAGTGACTGCTCTGCTGACAAATATGTTTGCGTAATGGCGTGAACAACTTAAATTAGGAATTTCAAATCTAAGTAATATGATTTTTGACTATTTCATCTCCAAAAATTGAAGATGAAAACACGTTTTGATAAAATTTTCTCGATAGAAATATTTTTTGAAAAATGGTCTTCGTTCGCAGAGTTTTTGTTATTGTAGCTCAAATGCGACAAATGAAATAATAATTTTTAGACTAAAAGATAGGTTATTAGTAATTCATCAAAATGTAAATATGAAAATACAATTAACCGGTCTGATTTTATATATAATAGAAATAACGAATTTGGCGCTTACGTTTTTTTCTTTGAGCGACTCGAGACTATCTCCTATCTCATCATTCACGGGCTAAACCGCCAAGCGCTATCCCTTGCGCGCACTTGATCAGTCCTTTGCCGAGCGATGGTACCAAACATTTGAGTCCTCGTCTTAAGGTCGCAGGTTAATAATAAACTACCTTTTGCCAGCGACTTAGTCCACGTGAAAAACAAGGGGGTTAATGTCTATTTCCATGTAGTGTCATTAAAAAGTACTAGTGATATGTAATATCTTATGTTTGCAGGATTGCAAATGACAATGGCCAATATTATTCGGTAGGCAGTCACATTATTTAAGTTTTCATAATACATACATTGATCTTCACAAGTTTCACTAAAACATATACTTCTAAGGCTGATTTTAGAGTGACACCGGTAAGACGCGCCGTCACCAACGCGTTTCAATAGCGCGCGCTTTTCCGGCGTGCGCTGTGAAACGAGTTTTAGTATTTCGTACTACTAGTAATGCGAGGCAACTACCTCCGTGGTCCAGTGGTTAAGGCGTTTGCCTGTAGACCCGGGGTCGTGGGTTCAATTCCCACGGGAAGCATACTTTGTTTAGTTGTTTCCAGTTTGGTTAGGACATTGCAGGCTCGAATCACCTGATTGTCTGATAATAAAAGATGATTCCGTGCTTCGAAAGGCACGTTAAGCCGGTGGTCCCGGCTGCCATCTGGTAGTCGTTAAAGGAACCAGAGGCCGAGAGGCGGTCCCGAAGAACTCTGACACCAGGGTGTGCATGGTCAATTGAACGTGTCACCTACTCGAAATGAATGAATGAATGTTATATTGGGTATTTCGTTGCAATTTACAGTCGTGTATAGTGGTTATTATTCTGACAAATATAATTAGCTGTTTATTTTCTACGGAAAAAAGTGCAACAGCGACGTCGTAAAACATTGAAAATTTATTTACGCGTTTCGGCAGTTTCTTGACTGGTGTGTTTCAACTGCGTAACTATGAAAGGAGAGTACTGGTGCTATTGCAAACGCCCGCGTCTGGACGGCGCTGTACTAACGCGTCCCTCTGAAATCAACCTTTCATATAGCCATTAAATAATACAAACTTTATGAGCAAAATCTCAAGCCTCAACTCAATTCGTCAGCATAATTTTTACAGTCTGCTGGCTCGGATGCGACTGCATTTGAGTGTTCAAATGCAGACGAATGCAGACAGCATTTATATTCGTCATAGCTGTGTTAGCGTGCAGTGCAACTAATCAGTTTTGGCTTCCGTCGACGCGGTGTCGTTAAAACTTAATCTGTATTTTATTTCGTGTTGTCATAGCACGAACTATTTTATTATTTGTTTTCGTTGACGTTTCGAGGGAGTTACACCCGTCGTGGTCGCAATTTCACTGCTAAGTCATATTAATAAATAAGTATAATAAAATAAGTGGCAACTTTTGCGGTTATCAGTAGTTCTCTTAATTTATCAAATGCAAAATAATGAAAAGTATACCAAAAATACTACAAGTAATTTACTGCCGAAGTACAGAAATAGATTTTTTAGGGTTCCGTACCCAAAAGGTAGAAACATGACCCTATTAATATCGCTCCGCTATCCGTCTGTCTGTCTGTTTATCCGTCCGTTTTGGACTTTGTGCTTACATTACGACTTATGGGGCTGAGACCAGCGAAACTTACGCCACCCATGATTTTATTCTCTTACTTATAAATCCGATCAAATTCCGGCCGAGTGCGAGTCGGACTCGCGCACGAAGGGTTCCGTACTGTAATTAATAAAAACGGCAAAAAAGTCCAATGTTGTATAAACAAATTTCATTTTGCGTTTGACTCCATACATTTTAGGCCGACTGTAACTGCATAAGTTGGTCGAGTTGTATAAAAATAGCTATCTATGATACCGAGACCGCTATAGTTTTAATTGAAAGTACATACTTTGAGGCATATACCACATTTTTTTCAGAATTATTTTAGTTATATTTCAAAAGTTACGGTGGTCCCCCCGCCGTAACTTTTCAAATATTACTAAAATAATTTACCTCAAATTGTAACTTTGATAATCTAATACATCTCAAGACTGGGGGGTTTGATCTACATAGTTTCAAAGCAGTATTTGTTGCATTTAAAAGACCTTTTCAACGATACCCCACACGTTGAGGTTAGTGCAATTTATTTTTTTAAATTCACTGTTCGTTGAATGGGAGGGGGTTGAAAAAACCACATTTTTTCATACCTCATTTTTAAAACTAACTTTTGGAACCTCAATATCTATCTATCCACCATTTTCGTAACAATCGGTGCAGTAGCGGCGGAGTACGAGCCCGGCCGGACAGACAGACGGACGGACATTACGAAAATATAAGGGTTCCTTGTGGACTACGGAACCCTAAAAACTACGGGTTGCAAGAGTGCCGGCAAAAGTGAAAACTCCGCGCGGTAGAAAGAGAAAGGGATATTACTTCCTCTCCTACGCCGCGCCGGCGGCGGTCTCAGGTCACGTGCTCTGACGCGAGCTTAAAAAGTTTTACCCATCCCAAAAAGTGCACAAAGCCGCTATAGAAGTTGCACTTCAAAAAAAAACCGCATCAAAATCCGTTGCGTAGTTTTAAAGATCTAAGCATACATACGGACAGACAGCGGGAAGCGACTTTGTTTTATACAATGTAGTGATTAATGTAACAAAAACAGTCGATAACCAAGTGCATGAATTTAATTCTATTGGCGGAGTAAAAACGCAGTGGCTCTTTAGTGATATTTTTTGTTTGAAAAATATTGTACAATCAACCTTTCTATGACATTAAAATATCACTAAAAAACCACTGCGTTTTTACTCCGCCAATAAATTCGCATAATGCAAAAGTAAGTAAATTAATCACCTAATTGAAAAGACATAGAGGTACTTTTCTTAGCAACAGTGGATTTCGTTTCCACCGTCATATTTCATTCAAGATAAAGTAATATACCATTTTCGTCGTTTCTGTTAGCTGTCGGACTTATTGCAGGAAGTTTCGTCCACAACTGAAAGTTGGATTATTTCGGGCTATTTATATCGCATGTTTACAAAAATACGGACAAAATTATTAGGACGTTAATAAAAGTTGTGTAAATAAAAATAATATGTACGAAACGGACAAATCACATAGATTGAGCTAGCCCTAAAGCGAGACTTTGTTATGGGATACTAACGCAACGATAAGTACTACTTAATTATACAAGGTCCATTTAAAATAAGCGCTAATATTTTAAGGGCTGGGTCTCATAGGTCAAAGAAATGCTTTAGTAGCATATTTTAGAAAATCTTTTTTTCCTGTTTTCATACAAACTAATTCTTATTTTTATTAAAATCGTTAAATCAGATCAATGACCTAGTATCCATAGTAGATAATACTAAAAAGTTGTTGGCCAAGAAAGTTTATATTTGTAAACAGGGTGCTTTTTCGTCTGTTTTTTTACCTGTTCAGTCTGTTTATCTGAAAATTTTAAATAAAAAATGAAAAAAACACCATGTGTGCAAATAAACACTTTTTTTGGCCAACAACTTTTTACTATTATTGACTATGGATACTAGGTCACTGATCTTGACGATCAAAACAGCTGATTTATCGACTTTAATAAAAAAAAATATTTTCAAATAAATAAAAATAAAATTATTTTTATTCAGATAACTTTGATCCATTTTGTTAGTAACAATTTAAACTTAAAATACGTTAGTAGGTAATAATATTCTATACTGCACCTATCACAATACTACTCCAGAACGAATGGAGTGTGCTCTCATATTTAGCACACAATGCCTGCAGGATGCTGTTGGTGCTGCCCCGAAGTCTGTTTTGCAAAGAAGCGACTCGTTTGCGTCTGATAGCATAGAAGTCATCAGTAAGAGGTTCAGCAAACATCGCAGATGCGCTGCAGAAACGAGGCAGCCGCAACAACATCCTGAATACATTGTTGTACTGTACGCGCAAGGCGCTGTATGTGTTTTGCGTGTACCTAACCCACAGGCTGCTCGTGTAAAACGATTGGCAAAAAGCCTTAAACAAAGTTATTTTGACATCAGTCGTACAGCGAGCAAACCTGCGGGCCAGCATATTACCTCGCACAGCCAGCGCCCTGCGCTCGCGCTCAATATCAGAATCATCTTTGAGATCCTCAGTTATAATGTGACCTAAATATTTAAAGCGGCTCACTCTAGTTAGTGGTAATCCATTGAGCGTAATTGGTGGTATTTCAGGAATTTTGCGACCCCCGCCAAAATACATGTATTCGCTTTTTTTGGTATTATACACCAGACCTTGATCTACAGCATACCGCTCGCAGACGGATAATAAGCTGCGGAGAGCACTGATGGACGGACTCAACAGCACCATGTCGTCTGCATAGCTCAAGTTATTAACAGCTACTCCATCTATGTAGCAGCCTGCATGCATGCTGCTAAGTTCGTCAATCAGGCTGTCCATGTACAAATTAAAAAGCGTTGGCGAGGAAATCCCCCCCTGCCTCACTCCACACAGAAGTCTATATTCCTCAGAATAACTATCAGCCCACTTTACAACATTAGTCTGATTACCATACCAAAATTTGAAAATATCGACTACTTCATTTGGGACTTTATCATTACGAAGTTTATCCCACAGGATCTCATAATTGACCAAGTCAAACGCCCGTGACATTTTGTATGAAAAAATTAAAAAATAAATCTAGCGTGTCGATTTCTTAAAATTTGCTACTAAAGCATTTCTTTGACCTATGGGACCCAGCCCTTCAAATATTTGCGCTTATTTTAAATGGACCTTGTATTTGTTATACAAGGTCCATACAAACGCCAGAGAGTGTTGAAACCTTAAATATAGCTGATCTTACGATCTATCAAGCTTCTATCGTGACAAGTAAATAAATTACCTATTTAAAATTATTCCTGACATAATGGGCATAAACCCATCACCTAATGAATAAGCTTAATTAGTTTCCTCACCGTCAAAATTAAAAGAGAATAGAAACAATTTAAATTCGATTTCTGACATGCACTATCTACCACGTAAGAGCCTATCATATCAAATACATTAATAATGTTCGGTATACTTATAAGAGCGCCACCCCCTAAATAACTACCCAGCCATGGATAGAACCGGTCGGAACAGTTTTCTGGGCTCCACAACTGCACTTTCCTCTTCTCATGTAGTGCGTAGGGCGAGATTGGAACTTTGGAAAAAAGAATATCCCTCTCCTTCTGATTACATTAGCCCATCTGAGGAATTGCCTCCTGGCCATGATTCGTCTTGGCTGGTTCGGAGGTCTATCTATAGGCTGAGGAGCTAGGTTGGTCGCTGCAAAAGCAATATGGTTAGATGGGGTTTCGCCAATGATACCAAGTGCCCGTGTGGCTACGATTCGTCAACAATATCATACCTACTTGAATGCCCATCCTTTCCCATATCTTGTACAATGAATAACCTCATGGCTGCTACCCCCATTGCGATGGTTGTGGCAGATTACTGGTCAGAATTAATTTGACGTAAAAGGCATATATTCAGTGCTCGACACGACGAAGAGAACGCACTGTCTTTTCGGCCAACGTCAGTGCTTAGAGAGAAACGTTAAAGACGTTTGTCTCTAACTGACGTTCAATAAGTTACCAGGGATGATTAACGGTTCAGAAACGTTCACCATGGGCCTTATAATAAAACTCAAGTCACCCAAAGAGCTATGGAGAGGGCTACACCAGAGAAAAACTAATAGTACTAACGCTATACTGGGTGTTTCTGTACGAGATCGCATCAGAAATGAGGAGATCCGTAGAAGAATAAAAGTCAACGACATAGCTCAGCGGACTAGCTCTTTAAAGTGGCAGTGGGCGGGGCACATAGCGCGTAGAATCGATGGCCGATGGGATAGGAAGATTCTCGAATGACGACCACGTACCGTCGGACACCCACCGACCAGCCGGTCTATTTGCTATCTCAGTGTACAACGTTTTCATAGTCACTTCAAAATACATTACGTTTTATATATCTTGAATAAATATAGTTAATCATACAAAAGCCGCAATGTATTTTGAAATTACTATCAAAACGTTCTACACGCAAATAGGCCGGCAGGTGGTTGGATGACCTGTCCAAGGGAAACGTGGGATTCAGGCCGCTTCCAACCGATCATTCTAGAAATCCTATTTCCAGCAGTGGACTTCTTGCAGTTAGTAAGATGATAATATTTATTAACCGAACAAAGGAATAACGTGCATGAATTTAATCTGCGTAATGGAAAAGTACTCTAAACAACACTGGATTTCGTTTCCAACATCATATTTTACACAAGACGGAGTAATATACCATTTTCGTTTACCGGTAACTTTCAAACTTACTGCAGAAAGTTTTTCCCCATCTTCTAAGAGTCGGATCATCCCGGCCTTAAACTAGCGACCCGTCCCGGCTTCGCACGGGAATATATAGGTATTTAAATAGCCTATGTTCATCAGGGATAATGTAGGATTCTAATGGAGAAAGAATTTTGCAAATCGGTCCAGTACTTTCAGAGCCTATTCGATGCAAACAAACAAACAATCAAATCGTTCCTCTTAATAGTATAAAGAAGAGAGAAGAGAAAGAAGAAGAAGATATCACTACATAGTATAAAACAAAGTCACTTTCCGCTGTCTGTCTGTCCCTATGAATGCTTAGATCTTTAAAACTACGCAACGGATTTTATGCGGTTTTTTTAATAGAGTGATTCAAGAGAAAGGTTTATATGTATAATTTATCGCATCCGTGCGAAGTCGAGGCGAGTCGCTAGTTTATAGTTTATGAGGTACTAGCTGTTGCCCGCGGCTCCGCCCGCGTTAGTGTCGATCCCTCGGGAACAGTAGAATTTCCCGGAATCAAACATACCCTATGTCCTTCCTCGGGCCTCACACCTCCATACCAAATTTCATCCAAATCAGTTCAATGGTTGAAGCGTAAAAAAACGACAGACAGAGTTACTTTCGCATTTATAATATTAGTATTAGTATGGAAGAATGGATATTATTTATACTTCTAAGTCCAGAAATGAGAAAATTTCCATAAAACCTTTACCCTCCCATTTTACCCCTTTAGGAGTGAATTTTGTCCATTTCACCCACATATATGTTTTTTAATTGTAATCGAGAACTTACATACCTATTTATTTTCATACTTCATAGTCCAGAAATGAGAAAATTTCCAAACAAACTCCCTTCTGGAGGATTTTTTTCCAGTTGACCTACACAGATCTTTTTCAATTGTAATCGTGAATATATTTACCTATTTTCATACTTCTAAGTCTAGAAATAAGTAAATTCCTATACAATCTTTACCCCGCTATTTTACCCCTTCAGGGGAAAATATCGTCCATTTTACCTACACAGATATTTTTAATTGTAACCTAGAACTTATAATATACTTATTTTCATACGTCTAAGTCCAAAAATGAGAAAATTTCCATACAAAGTTTATCCCACCCCCATTTTACGCCTTAAGGGGGGAATTTTGCAAATTTCATCTACCTACACACATCATTTTTAATTTTAATCGAGAACTTATATACTTACTTTCATACTTCTAAGTCCAGAAATGAGAAAATTCCATATAAATTTTACCCCTTTAGAAGTTAATTTCTTAATATCCTTTTTTAGCGCTCACTCACATCATTAAAAGAACCTCTGTACCAAATTTCAAGTTTTTAGGCGCAGCAGTTTCGGTTGGTTTGCGGTTTGCCCGCGCCTACGCCGCCGCCGTTAGTGTCCATCCCTCAGGAACAGTTTGGACCCTTGAAGGGGTGACTCAGGTCATCAATACGAACAACTTTTTCTATGGGACCAATGCTGGGAACTCAAAATTCGTCATTTCCATAAAAAAGAGTCCCACCGCCGGGCAAGTTTGTATGGGAATGTCGATTTTTTTTTGAGTTCCCAGCATTGTTCCCATACGAAAAGTTGTTCATTTTGATGGTCTGAGTCACCCCTTTAAGGGTCCAAAACGATAAAAAATTCACCGTGTATATTTGCAAGCAAACTAATGCCTTGAGTTCAAATGACGATAACTTTTTTTTTAATGAACCGATTTTGATGAAACAAACTTTAGATGTTTTGCTGAGTTAAAACAAAGCAATTGGTGAAAGTTTGAAGTAAATCGGTTCAGTATTTTCGGAGATAATCGTGATCATACATACAGACAGACAGACAGACAAGAAATTCGAAAAAAAATTTTTTGCTTTCTATTATTCTTTTTAAGTGTCCCTCTATCCATTTCAGTCAAAAATTCTAAATGTACAGACAAAATATTTTTACTGTTTTATTATATGTATAGAAAAAATTTTTCATGAAGGTCTGGTTGAAAAGAAAAAACGTAGAAAGTACCAACTGCTTCTCTTCCCACGCTGATCATAAACGCCGATCGAGGAAATGAGCGCAAATATTAAGAACCATATTATAGGGCGATGCGGCTAGCACCTCTGGCGGGTTATACGAAATAGTGATTAGCTAGCGCAAATTACTAAAAGTGAATAAACGAGATTGTATCTGTGTTTTTGAAATGAAATTATTTTAATAATAAACTAACTTTCGCCCGCGGCTCCGCCCGAGTCAATGTCGATCCCTCGGGAACAGTTCTTTTTCCCGGGATAAAATGTACCCTATGTCCTTCTCTGTACCCCAGATAACGTGTATGCAAAATTCCATGATGATCGGTTTAGTAGTTACAACGTGAAAGCGTAACAAACAAACAAACAAACTCACTTTCGCATTTATAATATTAGTTAGGATTACTTTTTATATTTTAAAACGTATTTCAAGGAACAAATTAAGATCCCATTATTTCATTAATGGATAACATTTCCTCGATCCTTTTTAATAAATATCCATTAACTATTTAAGAGGGCACGAATGCGAAACTTGTCAATGAACATTCGTCTAGATGTCTATATCTATAACGACTACATGCCTGTTATTTATTATATATAAAACTTCAACATATTTTCTTAAAACTGTCAAACCTGAAAACACGATTAATAACAAAAGCCTCGATACTTTTATTTTGCAAACATAGCCCCCTTTATTTGATGTTTGTGGTCAGAACGGCGAAACCCTAAGGTCTTTAGAAATGATTTTTAGTTTCCTAGCTTAGCAATAACTAGTTCTAAAATCTGGCAAAGTTTTTTTACTCATTAACCTCGTACTTTTATTTTAAATAACAATTAAGTGATTTGGCGTTTACGCCCGTTAATTCTAGGACACCCGCTTGTGCCTACCCACTATCTTCTTCTCATTTTTTACGCGTTACGGTCATTAGATCTATCCTGCTTTCGCGCGGGGCGCGGGGTGCGAAATGGCTTCAGCCGGGTCGCATTGGTGCGCTCTTAAGTTTACCACCACTCCACAGAAAAATAAAACAATCTGACGAGCGAAGCGAATTAAATTAATCAAAGTCCTAGCTTTGCGTAATAAATTTTCATCATTGTAAATTAAATCAACCTCTTGAAGTTTCGAATAAAATTTGTTCCTATGATATTTAATAAGAGTATATTAAAATAGCATTGTGAATGCCAAATAAAACAAAAAAATATAAAGTACCTATCACCAAGATTGTTCAATATGTTATATGACTCAGAGCAAAAGCAAAGACTGCGAACCGACACGTACCAAAATAAGTAATATGAAAAAATAAAATTCCTTTTTGAAAATGAACTATCTAAGGACTCATCGTGTCGAAATTCATCCAGTCCTTTGGAAGATAAAGAGGTAAGAAAGAAAATTACTAACAAACAAGACCCATATTGTACGACGAGCTCCGTGGCGCACTGGTTAACACGCCAGCCTGTGGGGTGCCCGGGTTCGATCCCCGGTCAGGTCATGATGGAAAACGATCTTTTTTCAGATTGACCTGGGTCTTGGATGTTTATCTATACATGTACCTATTTGTTATAAAATATAGTATCGTTGAGCTAGTATCCCATAACACAAGTCCTACACAACTACGATCCTACGACACAAGTTCACAACTTACTATGGGGCTTTATATTTTTATTTTTATTTATTATATTATCAATATGGTAAAAAGAAAAACGGGATCACAATAGATTTCTAAAAGTTTAATATTCCATTAGAAACTGTGAAATTCAGAACCATAAATTATTCACAACGTTATTATTATTGTCAGAAGAAGCCTTTTAAAATATTATTTATTCAATCAACAAGCGTATTTTGTTTCTGAAACACACGCCATTATTCTATGAAAGCTTAAATTCGTTTACTTTCAATTAGTCCCACATTATCTGGCTCAAAACAATTTAAAATTTATACAGAACTGAACAAAGATTTAAAATTAAGATGGCGTCTCCATACGTTGATGAAAGATACTGATTTATGGAACACCGCGTTTTTCAGATGTATGATGTATATGTTAGTGTTTGGAGACTATAATAGGTATATGTGATAGTGTTTGGAGACTATAATATATGGATACGCACTTTATTGGTTAACAAATATCCAATATCCATATAGTTAACTTTAAAAAGTTATAGATGTGGGAATAGGTGTTTAAAAAACCCAGGAATTACTAGTACACTCTTTTTCCAAATCTTTTCGTCTTATCGTCTTTAAAGTCGTACCTCTCTTTTGTTTTTTCTTCTCACATACTCAATTCAAAACAAAAATAGCGCGCGTCTCTTCTATCTCTTTCACTCACTTACATACATCACCTCTTCCGTCCTTGTCTTTTAAAATACGTTCTATTCATTCCAAAATCTTTTCTTCCTACATAGATGTTCGAAAAAATCAAATTCACCGGCGCTTTTTGCGAGCATAGACAGAAAAAGATCCTGTACAATATTAACCCCTTGCCTTTCACCTTCAAATTACAGCGTATGCTGAAATGCTGCACGCATTCCTTTCTTTTACATTTCCACCGTTAACCGACTTCAAAAAAGGAGGAAATTATTAATTTATCGGATATCTTTTTTATGTAGGTACCCCAATTACTCGTAGACGCCTGGATTAAATTGTTTTTTTTTTCTACTAGACTAGGTTTTTTTTTATTGTAAAAGTATACTTTCTTGAGAATTGTTCCCATTTAAATTTCATCAAAATCGGTAGAGTAGTTTGGTTAAAATCTAAAAAAACTAAACTATTATATATAACTCAACGGTTAGGGTTAAAAGTAACTAAATAGCTATAGCTATAGCATCTAGCGCAGCTAGCATCTTTTTTATTTTTGCTAAAACTGAAACCTACTCTATATGTTATGTTACCATGAAAAATAGCAAAAGGGATAGAGTGACAGTTTTTTTTTGTAGTGTATATTTTATTTCCCTCTACATGTTCTTTGCTTAAGCCCACTGCGGTGGGCTAATAATAGTATATTGCAACATTTTATAAAAAGAAAAAATATGCCAATAGCTTGCATGGGCTTTCGAGTATTTTGATGTTCGCCCGAATTTACCAATCTACCTTATATAAAACATCGTTGGCACGAAACAGCTCCGAGGCTTCTAAAACTGGAAAATTTACAAAATTATGCGTGTTTACGAACATGTTCATGAACATGTGTGGGGCTTTTCCGCACCGTAGATAATTAGTTTGGAACTGTCAGATGTCGTTAACATCTGCCGCGTTGCATTTGAAGCGTTGGAAAATTCGCTAAATGTGGTTACCAAACAAGAGTCGTAGTAGAGCCACGCTACTAGAAAAAAACATTTTTGCTAGTAGCGTGAATGGGCTGGCTCCGTCGGGGAAGTACCACCTCTCACAGTAAATCAGTAAATGAGAGAGCCGGAGCCGGGGGTCCATCCTTCACCATGTAAGATCGGCAAAACACCTACGTATCAGCAAGCATGCCCGTCATTCATTCATTTCGAGAAGGTGACACGGTCAATCGACCATGCACACCCTTGTGTCAGAGCTCTTCGGAACCGCCTCTCGGCCTCTGACGTGGTTCTTTTAACGACTACTAGATGGCATCCGGGACCAGCGGCTTAACATGCCTTCCGAAGCACGGAATTATCTTTATTATCAGACGACCAGGTGATTCAAGCCTGCAATGTCCTAACCAAACTGGGAGCAACTGAACAAGCTATGCTTCCCGTGGGAATCGAACCCACGACCCCCGGGTTTACAGGCAAACGCCTTAACCACTGGACCACGGAGGCACGGAGGATGCCATTAGATTAATAAGACGAAGTTGCAGTTGTTTTGCTGGTTGGT
This sequence comes from Elegia similella, assembly GCA_947532085.1. Classification (NCBI taxonomy): domain Eukaryota; kingdom Metazoa; phylum Arthropoda; class Insecta; order Lepidoptera; family Pyralidae; genus Elegia; species Elegia similella. Next base: position 2,501,611 of record OX383936.1, read on the forward strand.
CCCAGGAGTGGAAATGTTGACGCGACGGGCGCGATCAAACTTTCATTCGAGGAGTGCCGCTCGAGTGGACAGTCCAACTTCCAAACTGTTGATAACTAATGTTTCAAATCAGTAACGAGTAGATAAGTAATTAAGTATGCCGGTATTTATCCTGCCAATATCGCCGGAACCTGGGTTTCCGTCTATTTGGGAAATAATGGATGGAAAAGGTCATATTCACTTTTGTTCTTTTTGAGATTTGTCTTTTATATTCTTTCGGCGACATTGCAGCCGCCATCTTTACAGACGAACAGAGTGAAATCTGTCAGTCTGTGATGATGGCGGCTGCAATGCTGCCGAAATACATATATGACAAATCTCAAAAATTATCGCGGTAAGTCCTGTAGTGACAATAATATTGTTCGGATTTCAATAATACTTATTTTATAGCGAATTTCCTCAAAGACACAACTTGTGAAAAGAAATAATTTAAAATCTTAACGAACGTTGATGAAATAACCTTATTTTTGAAGTGACGTCTTATAAATCGATAAACGCGGGCTGCAAGCACGAAATAGTGTCACGTTCCGCGTGCAAGCGAGAGCGCGAAACAAGCAGTAGAGAGGCCCGATCGGCCTAAGCGTTCGGCTTGTGACGCGTCTATTTCTCTTCCACCGTTATCACGTTTATTGTCCATAAACCGACTTTACAGACAACCAATTTTTTAACTACGAGCCAGATACAAGGATTGACCCCTGCTTTGGGCGTTTGAGCATCCGAGACTTTAAAAAAAAAGAGAAACCTTTATATTCAGATAACTAAGATCCATAAGAAAGTAAGTCATCCTTACACTATGTGTTAGTATATATATTGTATTCAATTCTTATAAAAAAACAATCAAAATCATGCAGTTGAGTGGGTTTTAAAGATTACCCTCCTCACCAGGCACCTCCATATCGGCGATGTGTACCTATCGGCCAGTGTAATTAAGATACTGTTGTGACTGCCCCGCACTCTGCCGATAAGTGGTTTTTTTTTTTATTTGCGGATAAGAGCCGCAAACCCATCAATGTGGTATTGGCAAAGAATATATACGCTAGAAGTATTGGGCAAACATAGTCGATGCACTGCAGAAACGGCGCAATCCCACCATCATCCTAAAATATTATTATATAGAACACGCAGGGCATCTAGAATCTGGAAGCACTCATAACGTGATTCAAAATTGCCCAGCGCCATCTAGTAAGCGAGCACGTAGTTTGTCTAATAGTTGTATGGTGGTAAGTAATGTAGGTACAGTTGCCACAAGCCCTAATCCTAGCGTATTTTGATATTTTGCGTGTAAACGATACCCGAAGGCGATATCTTTCCGATAGTTCGCATTTCACGGATTTGAAGCCCAACAAACCGCACGGCTTAAGGTATGAAGTATACCTACGCAGACAAACTAGACAAGGATTTGCTGGGACGTGTGGTTACCGAAAGAAACTAAAAATTAATAAATACATACGAGACATACAATCACGTCTTTTTTACTTTGCTGGGTGAACAGAGAACTGTGCAGCAATATCGGCAGTCGTGCTCGCCTCAACGGATGCAGCAGTATCGACCAGGGTCGCATGCATCAACTATTGGTGGCGGGCATGAAGGGACTAACAGTAGTGGGTGGGTAGTGGCCAGCTTTAATAACCTCCGTGGTCCAGTGGTTAAGGCGTTTGCCTGTTGACCCGGGGGTCGTGGGTTCGATTCCCACCGGAAGCATACTTTGTTTAGTTGCTTCCAGTTTGGTTAGGACATTGCAGGCTTGAATCACCTGATTGTCTGATAATAAAGATGATTCCGTGCTTCGGAAGGCACGTTAAGCCGGTGGTCCCGGCTGCCATCTGGTAGTCGTTAAAGGAACCACGTCAGAGGCCGAGAGGCGGTTCCAAAGAACTCTGACACCAGGGTGTGCATGGTCGATTGACCGTGACACCTACTCGACATGATGAGTGGCCAGCAATAGTTTGCATGAACTAACTGGTGGCGGAAGCACGCAAAGTAAATTGTCTCAAGGTAAATGTAGCTTTGACTTCCGCAAAGTAACACCTGAAACTATTAACTAACTCATGCTAGTTCGCTCATAATAATCGTACGGCGGGCGCGGCGCTGAAGCGAACTCCAGACATGGCGCGTGTTTGAGTGTTTAAAACCTGTTTAAACTACGAATATTAAGAAGAATGAAACTATGTGTATGTCAGTTATTGTTAAAGTGAGAAAATTACAATAAAGCAATGTATTAAGTGAAATACAAGTTTTATTTATATTATTGTAAATAATTATTATTATTACTTACTTAATATTATAAATGCGAAAGTGAGTTTGTTTGTTTGTTTGTTTATTACGCTTTCACGCCGTAACTACTGAACCGATCATCATGAAATTTTGCATACAAGTTCTCTGGAGTACGGAGAAGGAGATAGGTTACCTTTTATCCCGGGAAAAAGTACTATTCCCAAGGGATCGACATTAACGCGGGCGGAGCCGCAGGCGAAAGGTAGTTGTAAATAATTCTTCCATGCTGGTCTGGGAGAAATGAAAAAACGTAGAATGTACCAGCTGCTTCTCTTCCCATGCAGGCCGTAAAAGCCGGTCGAGGGAATGGGTAAATCTGAGGAATCATGTTAATAGGCGATGCAGCTAGCAACACATCACTATTTTTATGCCTTTTTAACGCCCACCAATGCTAAACGTGGCCTTCAGGTCTTATAGACCTAGGCTCTGTCTATTCCGCAAGGGAAAAGCCGTGGCAGTATGTATGTTTGTATGTATATAAGAGAAAGATATAAAAAAATAACTACAATCAACGCTAAAACAGCATGAACGCATCATCCATAGCGGACGGATATTTTCACACCATGCAAAAATTTTATTTCTGCGCAAGTACATCGGTGTAACATATAAAATTGGTAGAACTGTAGATTTACGTGTAAAAGTATTTTTATTAAAATACCTATTTAAAACCAACGCTAGGCCACCACTGCAGCATATAGCCCGATTACACCTACCGAGTAGAGCGGCGAGACGGTGCCCTCGGCCTAGCACTCGGTGTGTTTAAACCACGGATATCTGGTCCGTGGTTTAAACACCTAAGCCGAGTTCTCGGCCGAGCGCTAGACCTAGTAAGTGGCGAGACAGTCACTTGGACCCCGTTCTACTTACTAGGCCGAGTACCCACCCCCGCTACCCTGTACGTCTCTCACTTTATTCCGTGAATTTTGCGTTCACGTGTCGAAAACGTAAATAATGGCAGGGAAATGGGATTTTGACACAACAATTAAATTTATACAATATGCAATTAAATTTCCGATCCATATCAGCGTCACTAGCACACCACGCACACACCATATAAACTGAACTGACTGACTGTCTTTTTTTTTTACTAATTATTGAAGTAGACATTTGTCTCCCATCTCACCTGATGGTAAGTGACGATGGAGACGAGGATGTTACATGCCTATTCAAGAGATACCCATTTATTCTGCTTTTGAATGTCCCGGAATTGTACTTGTCTGGGAATATAGGCTTTTTTGATAAAATTCATTCCACACCTTAGCTCTGGAACCAAAAAGGAACTGTTAAAGCGTTTAGTTCGACTCTTTGGTATTCCAACGATAAAAGGGTGAAATTTCTGTCTGCGTCTTGTAGTCCGATGGAGGAATGGTGAGGGTTCTACTAGCTCAAAGAGCGCTGCACACTCTCCAAAATGGATCCTATAAAAAACCGATAGGCAAGCAACTTTACGGCGATGCTCCAGGGATTGCAATTTATGGTTCGAAACCACGTCGTTGTTTATAAGCCTGCGGGCTCTTCGGTCAACAGAGTCCAATGCTTCAAGCTGGTATTTAGCTGAGCCATCCCAGAGGTGACTGCAGTACTCCATGCAAGAGCGAACCTGGGCTGTATAAAGACTAAGCAGCCGTTCAGAGCTGAAGTGCCGCCGAACCTTTGAGATGATGCCCAACTTCTTGGAAGCTCTCTCGCCGCATCTTCAAAAATAACGTGTAAACCCTCACTCACTTGGCCGCAGCACTGTCTCGGCATTTTACTGTCTCGCCACTCTACTCGGTAGGTGTAATCGAGGTATTAATGCTGTAGTAACTTATGATATATTACGCCAACAAGTTGCTGTAAGTGATATCTTACGGTTCGTGTTTCCTCGGACTGAAGCCCGACAAACCGCAACTCGTGTACCTGCAGACAAAATAGATTAAATTATATCTTTGCCAGCTAAATTATGTTGAAGTAAGTATCCTTACTAATATTATAAATGCGAAAGTGAGTTTGTTTATTTGTTTGTTTGTTTATTTGTTTGTTTGTTTGTTACGCTTTCACGCCGTAACTACTGAACCGATCATCATGAAATTTTGCACACAAGTTCTCTGGAGTACGGAGAAGGACATAGGCTACCTTTTATCCCGAGGTATCGACATTAACGCGTGCGGAGCCGCGGGCGGGATTACCGCTATAATTTTTGAGAAATTAAAAACTAGGACTTATCTTTTCTCTCTTATCTATATTTTAGGCGAGCTCCGTGCTCCAAGCTCCATGGCGCAGTGGTTAACACGCCAGCCTGCGACACGAGGGTGCCCGGGTTCGATCCCCGTCAGGTGAAGATGGTAAATGATCTTTTACACATTGGCCTGGGTCTTGGATGTTTATCTATAGATGTATTTGTTATAAAATATAGTATCGTTGAGTTAGTATCCCATAACACAAGTCTCAAACCTACTTTCGGGGTAGCTCAATCTGTGTGATTTATCCGTATATATTTATTTATCTCAAAATCGTCATAAGTCACGTGGTGACAATAATAATCTTCAAAGTATCTTCCTTCTCTGAACTTAGACAATTAAGGGGCCTATATGTTGATGTTCACTTAACATTTAACAATTAATTATTCCAAATAAAAGCTATCAACTCAGCCAACAACACCCTCGGAATAAGCAAGCAGATGTCCCACTAATGGAATCATTGACACACATAATGCGGACGTGTCAGTAAGTTTGATATATTTGGGCGCCATTGATTGAAAATCAATTGGGTTGGATCACGTGGGTTGTATAATTAAATGTATTCTTGCATGTTTTTGCGGTCCATCTAAATATATAAAAATCTCGTGTTACGTTACGATGGACGTTCGGAATAAACGCTGAAACTAATGAACCGATTTTGATCAAACTTTGTAACTATCTGTAATTTGGTCCAGCTTAAGGCGCTGTATCCCTTAACCGTTTGTAGCGGACATCGCGCGATATATTTTTTACTCGTGTCATACTTGTCGTCAGTCTCAGTTCAAACCCGTGTCTGCCATTTTCGTGTTAATTTTCACTTTTAATTTAATAATTCAATAATTATAACTAAATATTGTATTTTTTTTAGGTATCCATCTGGCTTATCCAGTTATACTTTTTATAGATATAAAAAAGTTGGTAGTTGTCGCTGAAAATATCAAGTAATTCGCGACGAAACTTTTTCTGGATATAGCTTTTTTTCTATTTTATTTCTATTTATTTTATTTCTAAGTTTTAAATATATTTTTGAAAATATTTTAGTGTAACCATTTAAATTAATCTTTGAACTGTACGTCATATTTTTTCATGCTAGTATTCCAAGAAAAATAAGGCTAACTGCGCGACGAAAAAATACACGTTTTACGGTATTCTCCTGATGCACAGCGCCGTAAGAGTTGACTGGATAGCCGCGTGAACTCTGCCATGGACGGACATATTTTTAAACCATTGATTTTTTAATCAATCTGTATAGGAACATACATAGATTATGATGAGATAAATTGAGTTAATGCTTAAAATTGTACAATATTATAAAATATAGCCGTGAGTCCCTGTCGCCATTTGTATAGAAGTTTTCTCCTTCAGGGGAGCCTCAAAAGATAGGATAATGATAATTACTAGCTGTCCTGGCTAACTTCGTCTCATTTCGTTCAAGATCATCAGAATACATCTTTATTGTTATGATAGACATATATACTTTTAATAGTTTAATATATTTTTATGTTAAATAACTTATGTGTAAGTATGAGATCTGCGCGAGCAAATGCTCATTAAAACTAATGGATACATTGACACACATAATGCGGACGTGTCAGAAAATGTTATACATTTGGTCTAGATTTGGGCGCCATTGTCGAATCGTCCGATTGGCACTTAATAAGGAAATCGAAGGCATAGTTATTGAGATACTACAGAGAACTAAACTAAAGCTTTAACTATTTTAGTTACATTTGAAATTGTCGTGAATATGTAAGTTTCTTGGCATCCTTGTCTTTCTTGGAAACTTTGTCATTCAGATCAGAATGTTCTTCTAATGGATACATTGACACATAATGGAACGTGTCAGAAAGTTTGATATATTTGGGCGCCATTGTCGATCGCTTGATTGGCATTGAAAGAGGACACTGACAGCAATTTCGTAAAGACAGAATATAAGGAAATACAGAATAAGGGAGAGCTGAGACAAAAGTAACACTTTTTACTTACTTGCTAATTTCTGACTAATTATGGAATATACTCGTACTTATATGATAATATAAGTGAAGCTATATATACATTTATCCTCTACCAATATTCATCGAAAATTACCTCATTATTAACTAATTAGGGGATATGAAAATCAGACACTTAAAAATGTTTATTGTTACTTTTGACTACAAGACCAGATCGAAAGTAACACGACGTGGACCAAAAGAAACATGTATGAAAATCATATGTGACATATATAACATTAATAATAGATACTCATAAGTAATATCAAAGTTTACTTTAAACAAACATACTTTTAACAAATTGATTATGTAACACATAAAATTAACACGTGTTTTTGTCACGAACGCAATTTATGTTTCATTATCGAGTTTATGCTTTATTATCAAGTTTCTAAATATACCAAGTTTATTCATCATACAATTTTTTACAAGAAATGTAAAATGGCGGACAAAAAATAGTTAAAGCACTATGTAAACAAATTATAGAGAATGTGTGTGAAATTAATCTCATTGATATGCTCATTTTAACAGTACCTAAACCGTACATTAATAAATCAATATTAAATAATCTTCTTTTACTCATATGTCATTAAATCACTAAAAGTCTTCTAACACAACCTTAAGGCGAGGTATCCTGGCTGTGACAAGTACAGAAGGGGGGGAAGGTATGATTTTGGCTGTCTACTGATAATAGCGAGGTAGTGTTTTGACAAGTAGATAAACCTACAGAGCGCTTGTTACATTCAATCCGCGATTACTTTTGTCCCCGGTCTCCCCTACAGTAGTTGTGGATAAAATAAGATTTTTTATTACTTTATCATCTACTCGCAGATGTCTTACTAATGGATGCATTGACACGGAAAAAGCGAGCGTGTCCTAAAGTTTGATACATTTGGGCGCCATTGTCGCCGAGTAGGACGTGAGTGAGTAAAAAGGAAGAGCGTGAACTCAAAATTATTCACATGGATAGCCATATTTACTTGTTTCCCAACGACCAAACGCAGTTCACTTCAAATTAGAAATCTTTGTAGCACACCCTGTGATAAAACTAATTATCCCAACGATACTAGGCGGCAGGAATGGCCTAATCTGATGTGCTAACCAACTGTTACATATTGCTCTTTTGAGCTTTATTTAGAAAAACACAACTTCGTGCCTTTTAATTAAATACTAGCTGTGTAAGTGGGCAACACTTATAAAATTCTAACACATAAACCATGTTACTCTAAAAGTAATTTCTAGTCTATGTCACTCACAACATCATCAACATAGCAACTTCGCGGCGAAAATGTATAGACAAAGTCCTCTGCATGTATGATTAACTCATGTGGCAGCGCCAACTGTAATAAGGCTCTTTGTGACTTTGCCAGGGTTTTACGGCCGTTGGTATTTCTCAAAGAAAATCGTAAAGGAAATGTCGTTAATTAGGCCAGCAATGTATGTGATTTTAATTGTTCTTTGAAATTTAATTAATGCCCTTACGTTTCAGCAGTCAACAAATGAAATAAATAAATATATAGTTATACAAATCACACAGAGTGAGCTGCCCCCCAGTCAGTTTTGAACTTGTGTCGTACTTACTTAATGATGCTATATTTTTTAATATATAGATAGTTATATGGTGGCCCAGTTCGGGGAAAAGACCAGTCGGTAAACCACCAGCCCGCACCGAACACTTAGGCCAATCGTGCCTCTCTATCGCTTGATCTACGCTCTCGCTTGCCCACTGAACGTGACATTTTTCGTGCGTACAGCCGGCGTTTATCAATTTATAAGACGTAATCACGTCACAAAAAAACTTGTACTTCTATTTCACAAAATTACTACTTTTAAATGAAAGCAGTCGTTTCTTTCGATTATTCAAGTATAAATACCTAGTTAGTTTCATAAACCTAATGTAGGAAGCAGTGTATTCTAGCTATTCTGCATTTAAATGCAAATTGTTTATTATTATATTTATTCAATGAACAACAGTGTTAACTGTAGAAATAAACTAAATATAAAATCCAACAAATGCTTAATGTCAAAATAATTTATCATTTTGAGAGTCAATGCAAAGAGATTGATGGCAGTTTCATTCAATAGAATTCGTTTATAAAAGTAATTTATACATTTTTGATGGCGTTTCATGGTTCCTACTTTATAGGGCGTTGTAAAAAAGTAATATCAGGGACAATATCTCGCGAAGCGGAAAAAAAAGTAAATGATCGCCGAATAGCTTTGGAGGAATGCACTGGATGACATTTTTTTGCCTTAAAAGTAGAAATTTACTGGATACATTCTTACTTACTTCTTTTGGGGAGGATTCAAGAGTGACTGAGTGTTTCAGAAGGTGCCCGTATGCTGGAGATACCAGGAATCCCTATCCGTGAGGTTACGATTTGACTAGAGGACTGTATCCTTACTAATCCTTACTAATATTATAAATGCGAAAGTGAGTTTGTTTGTTTGTTTGTTACGCTTTCACGTCGTAACTACTGAATCGATCATCATGAAATTTTGCATACAAGTTCTCTGGAGTACGGAGAAGGACATAGGCTACCTTTTGTCCCGGGAAAAATTACTATTCCCGAGGGATCGACATTGCGGGCGGAGCCGCGGGCGAAAGCTAGTAATAAATAAAGGAAAATAAAATAGGTGTACAAATCGTCACCCGACAGTAAATCGACGCGGCTATTTGCTCGGAGCGCGATTTGAGAAGTGAAATCTGTGTCAAGCAAGTGTCATTTGTGACATGACGTGAAGTTAGCGGCAGCGCCTGCGGCGCGCATCGATGACCATGGTGCGAGTGTCCAGCACCATTGAGACTTTCCTGCTGCAAGTCGGAAGAAGCAGATTTTGTTTGTTTGTTTTTTGTGTAAGTTGCCAACACAGGTGTCAGATTTTTCGAGCTGCCTCACCATCTGACATAGCTTAACGATTGCCATCAAAGATGACAATAGCCGCGTAAAACAGCTTAACGTGCCTTCCAAAGCACGGAAAAGCTCGTGATATTTTATGCCACTTGCGGTCACCCATCACAATAGGGACTGCACCAAGGGTTTCTTTACATGCGTAAGTGATGTCAATGCTCACGACCACTGGGCCATCGGGCACCTTCAGCTGATGACAAGTCGCGAATGACATTTCAATTTTATTTTGAATTATTATTGTCTACCCTAGCTGCATACACAACATAACGATATTGGTCTAATTCTGCGCCCAGAAAATATTAGTTCAATGTCTCCTAGTGTAGCAGTGGAGACTTAAAAGACCTGTTGATGATCTCTTTTTGTTTGACGAAGCTCCAGTGTGTTTCCTCTAGAGCCCAGTCTAGTAAGTTTTTAGCGATAAAGAGTCCTGTATAACACGTCCTGTTAATTGAGAGCGTTTAGCATATTTCAAATTAAAAATAACTTATTATTAAAGAATATGTAATCATTTCATTATATACAAATACTTTGTAACATTTAGGAAATTACATCCTTGAAACTAACGTGACATGACAGGAGTGCGCGTCCCGCACTCGCCTAGACAATGGACTCCTGACGAGTCCGAAACTATAGTCGGAAATCCCGACGAAATAGCACGTGAGTGACTCGTTTTCATACATAATTTAAGAAATTTTGTTGTCTAAGTAGACCACGAACTAATTCTGTGATCCTTAAATCCTTATGACTAGCTCCGTGGCGCAGCGGTCAACACGCCAGCCTGCGTCACGGAGTGACCGGGTTCGATCCCCGGCCAGGTCAAGATGGAAAATGATCTTTTTCAGATTGGTCTGGGTCTTGGATGTGTATCTATATATGTATTTGTTATAAAATATAGTATCGTTCAGTTAGTATCCCATAACACAAGTCTCGAACTTACTTTGGGGCTAGCTCAATCTGTGTGATTCGTCCGTATATATTTATTATTATTTATTTATGTGATTCTCTCAGACAGGATTCTTAGGTCTTTTAAAAAATCAATGAGATCTGCCTAAGCCAGATCCAATATCTCAAGCCTCTCAAGTCTAACTTTACAATAAACACTCGTCTCTATTTTCCGCGCTAGCGGCTGGCAAACCATTCCATTACGGTCACAAAGCGAACGAACGCCTTCGGTTTGTGAAGGCTGTACATAGACATCTAATGTAACGTAACTAATTCTTCATATAATGAAGAAATAAATAAAATTTATGAATATGGAAAATTTTATAAAATACTAGCTTTCGCCCGCGGCTCCGCCCGCGTCATTGTCGATCCCTCGGGAATAGTACTTCTTCCCGGGATAAAAAGTAGCCTATGTCCTTCTCCGTACTCCAGAGAACTTGTATGCAACATTTCATGATGATAGGTTAGTAGTTACGGCGTGAAAGCGTAACAATCAAACAAACAAACAAATAAACTAACTCACTTTCGCATTTATAATATTAGTAAGGATAAGGATGTAAAAAAACCCTCTCCGATCATTGAAGGGGTGATTCAGCCCGTCAATATGAACAACTTGTCCTATGGGATCTAAGCTGAGTACTCATAAAAAATTAACATTTCCAAACAAAAATGTTCGGCCGTACGGTCAATTTGTATAGGAACGTCAAAATTTGAGTTCCCATTGTTCACATAGGAAAAGTTGTTCATATCGTTGGGCTGAATCACCCCTTCAAGGATCGGACTGGGTTTTCTTTACATAGTGTATACTGTACTTAGCTCTTAATTAAACCATTCCATTAAACACAAAACGAGCGGTACTCTTCGTATTTTGAGAGCTCTACATAGTCTTCTTACGTATACTTCATATAATGTAGATACAAAATTTATGAACATGGACATTTTTATATACTGTATCTAGCTCTCAATTAAACCATTCGATTATCGTCACAAAGCGAGCGCAAGTCTTCGTGTTCTGAGGGCTTTACATATACTTTTGACATAACTACACTTTACAAAATCAAAAAACATTTATAGATAGCATCAACCTCTCAATCGAACCATTTGATTACTATTGCAAAGGGGTGGACATATTCTTTTCTAAGAGCTCAACTCAACATAGATTTGTTTAATCTATAAACAAACTTATTGATGCGAACAGCAGACAGCTGGTTCTACATAAAGACTTCAATCGTCAATATACGATATCTCTTAAATCTAATATTTGTTGACTTCTTACATTACTAAACTATGTAAAATCAAGAACTGACAGCATTCAAAAAACCATGTCAATTTTCACTCTACATTTTTTTTTTTTTTTTATGTATATCCGACGGCAAACGAGCAGACGAGCCACCTGATGGAAAGTGGTCACCGTCGCCCATGGACATCTGCAACACCAGAGGAGCTGCTGATGCGTTGCCGACTCTTAAGATACCTGTAAACACGCCTTTTGAAGGACCTCAAGTCATAGCACACAGGGAAAACCTCGGGAGGGAGTCCATTCCACAATCCTGCTGTACGAGGAAAAAAACCACGTGACGCTCATTTTTGGAGACATTTTTGAAGACCCAAGTGTCAAGGATGTGGGGATGGACTTTACTCCTGTGGCGAGCGGTGCGGTGGTAGAAAGGTGACGGTGGCACCAATTCAAAAAGTTCTTCAGAACACTCCCCATAGTATAGACGGTAAAATACACACAGAGACCCAACGTCTCTCCGTAGACCGAGGGTGTCTAAATCGTCTGTGAGTGTGGGATCGTCGATAATACGAACTGCCCGGCTTTGGATGGAATCAAGAGGAAGGAGTTGGTATTGAGGTGCACCAGACCAGATATGAGAGCAGTACTCCATGTGGGGCCGGACTTGAGCTTTATATAATAAAAGTCTATGACCCGGAGTGAAGTACTGCCTCGCTCTATTGAGCACCCCAAGTTTTTTAGAAGCCATTTTGGCTTTACCTTCCAGATGACTCCGGAATTGGACCTCCTTCGTAATATCGACGCCAAGGATCCCAATACTCTTAGAAATGGTAAGAGAGGTGTCCCGAAACTTCGGTGCTATGTTAAATGGGGTCTTCTTAGCGGAAAACACGCAGACTTGTGTCTTAGTAGGGTTGAATTGAACTAGGTTTAGTTTACCCCATTCAGAGACCTGCTCCAGAGAGGTCTCAATGTCAGACACAAGTCTCTTTCTGTTCTCCTCCACCTTTGTTTGAGGGATATTTGCACGACCTGCATAATATGCATCACCCGTACTGTCGTCTGCATAGCAATGGATGCTACTAGTGTTAAGCATGTCGTTGATGTGCAGAAGAAACAGCGTAGGTGATAAAACAGATCCTTGGGGGACGCCAGCATTGATGGGCATGATATCGGAGCATAATCCGTCTACAACGACCTGAATGCTTCGCCCGGATAAGAAACTAGCGACCCACAAGCATAGTCCCTCAGGAAGCCCGAAAGATGGTAACTTCGCGAGAAGAGCCTTATGCCAGACCCGGTCAAAAGCCTTTGTGACATCTAGACTAAATGCCAGTGCTTCTCCCTTGCTCTCGATGGCGGCTGCCCATCGGTGCGTTAAGTACACAAGATCACACATCTGTAATATAACGGCGAGGCTAATATAGCAGCTACTTACATGTAAGTAAGTATATGTTAATGTTAACTATTTTTCACAACTTTTTGTGTTTGGCTAAAATAACGCTGTTACTTTTATATATATAAAAGATGATATAAATTATAGATAAAAGGGTGAAAAGTTATAAAAAAGTCAATCGTTATTTATTTTAATTTTTAGGTAAGCTCAAATTTGATAGGCATCGTAAGATGGCAGTAGGTCCACTGCTAATAGACTAGACTATTTAAAATATGTTAAATCGTAAAACAAAATAATTACTCATATATTTAACTGACAAAAAGTAATCTGAATCCTAACTTTCCTAACTAATATTATAAATTCGAAAGTGAGTATGTTTGTTACGCTTTCACGTTGTAACTACTAAACCGAACATCATGCAATTTTGCATACACGTTATCTGGAATACGGAGAAGGACATAGAGTACATTTTATTCTGGTAAAAAGTACTATTCCCAAGGGATCGACCTTGACGCAGGCGGAGCCCCGGGCGAAAGCTAGTAATTTTATTTTTTAATAGTTATTTGAATAATCGAAAATACTTTTTATTATTAGTTCTACTTAGTTTGCTTCATATCTGTTACTGCCATAGAGATAAGATAATCCTGACGGTTACTGCACATAACGCAAATGTCGAAAAAATGTCAAAGATGATACCACCATTATAATAGCGTAGGTATTCCTACGACAACGAATCACACATACTTTGGTTTCTACCATTGCGGTGCCGCACTACGAACAGGGCAGACTTATAAACGTAAAAGAGAAACCCTTACAACTTTCTCTTTTAATTCTATCCTGCTCAGAGTGCGGCACCACAATGGATTGTAGAAACCAAAGCATAACGCTGCTACGCCGATACCGTGGAAGAAACACTTTGTTTCTATGTAAGTAACTACACGTCACGACAAACTGTACAAAACTTACCATATTTTATTTTATAAATTAATAAGGTAGTATCAGATTAGTTGCAATTGAACAAACTCGATAAATTTCTATTTCTTTATTTTTTCTTGTTCTACTTTTCTAATTCTAGAGTACTTTTCTACCCCTTCTTTTTGACCTGTCCATTTTTTTATGTCAATGCCACTTCTAGTAATCGAGATTTGGTAATTTCAACATGTCCGCCGATAATCGAATCTGCCGATACCCTTGTCAGCTTTTCATACACGTTCGTGTCAATGGACGTTCTAGAGTCGTTTGGTTATTATGAGGGGTTATTATTTGGCTCAGTATTTATTACGCGAAAATCTGGTTATTTTGATGTGGAACAGCTACTCGTATTATATATGTGGTGGCAGTAAAAACGTATTATGATGGAGTGTCTATAATATAGTCTCTGGTCTAGCTAGATAGTTTAAAAATGTATCCTACTTCCTACTAAAATGCGAAAGTTTGTATGTTCTTAATCACGCCAGACCGGCATAACGGATTTTAAATAAAAAGAAAATCAAATCAAAAACGTTTATTTTTCTCCACAAACAAGTTCTATATGATATTACAAATTGTTACAAAAATGCATTTGAAAACATATTGTTACAAAGCTGAACAAATAATATTAGTAAATAAACAAAAGCGAGGTGGAGAAAGAACTAGTGCCTGTGCTAGGTTTCCAAGGAACCTGTATTACAGGTCACCAGGACACTCCATTAGCTTAGTTTATGTATATGTATAATAAACAAAGACATTAACATTAAAAGAGTAGTATTTTATGAAATTACTAGTAGAGCAATTTATGTGGAGAACTGGTGGCCGTGCTAGGTTTTCAAGAAACCTGAATTACGGATAGGATAAACACATAGGCTACCTTTCATCCCGGGAAAAAGTACTGATCCCACGGAATTGAATGCGAGTGGAGCCACTGGCGACAACGAGTATACATAATATGTATTTAGTAAACATAATATGTATTTCACTCATTTATTGACACTGAACCAGACACGCCGTGTGATTTCACAGAGTAGAATAGGACCACTCCTAGTCTTCCCATGGAGGTCGTAAGAGGCGACTTAGTAAATACAAGCTAAACAAAGCTTACAAACATCAATGAGACCTCTCCAACCCGTCTGGCCAGCGAGGAGAGTGTAGGCCAAATCCTCTGTCTGCTCTGGCCGAGTATGGCTCCGGTAGTACAGAGAGGGTCATGTTCCTGCAGTGGAAACTAAAAAGACCTGATGATGATGATGAACCAGACACTATAAAAATAACAATAGAATTAAGGCCGGCGGGATGGCCCGGAAAGTGTCCAAGAACATATCGTACAATAGCCAAGCCGAAGTTGAAAACATGATCGGAATCTCGCCATATCTCTCATCCAAATAGGGGCTGAGAATATAAAACGGCCCGCCATTCCAAATAAACCCACAATAAAATATATTTTGGAGCGGCCCATACACATCCCATATATTCACAGACTATAAACCCTCATTCACATCAGAATTTCTAGTCCCTTTCGAACGCGCGCATTTCAAAAAAGGAACGTGACCTGATTACTGACGGAAGCTGTCAGTTGTCTATGGTGCACTTAAAAGGTCACAGATATTCTTCACAACGAACTTTAATTTCCCACCTTATTCCGAGGTAAATAAGTTTGAAAATTGTTCGTAGATATTTTCCCGCTCTTCTACAGTTTATTGTTTGAGCGTTCCTTCGCCTTCCCCGATGGCACGGCTCGGTCTTTATTATTTCCAGTTCAATTCAATTGTCACTTACTCAATCGCTGGCTTCATTATAATGATGCTTTAAATGAGATCTCGTTAAGCACTTCTTTCTACGAAGACAAATCGTTGCAATTGCCTATTTTGCCTAATAGGATCTGGTCGATTTCTACTTGAGCCATCATGTTGTATTACCTTTTGCGTTAGGCTTTTACTCATTATTTAAATACGAAGGAACTCATTGAATGCAAAAGGAGAACGGGCTTAGAATAGTAAAATGATTCATTAAGGAATCGTGGTTTTACTTGTTTTATTCGTCGGATCTGCCAACTAGTTTTGGTCTGTTTCGAAGACCATCATCGGGGCGAGTGTTAGGATTAGGGGTGGCGACACGACAGTTTCTCTTTCAAATATTATTATTAGTAAAATGTATACGGTATACCGCATACAAAAAGTACATGCGATTAGATCCCGGTACGGTCAAATTGGAAATTTTCAGATTGGCCTGGGTCTTGGCTGTTTATCTATATATGTATTTGTTATAAAATATAGTATCGTTGAGTTAGTTTACCATAACACAAGTCTCGAACTTACTTTGGGGCTAGCTCAATCTGTGTGATTTGTCCGTATTTATTTATTTATCATTTATTTAAATTTTTTTATTAGATCATTCATCATTTCGGACGTAAGAAGTTCACTGCCCGACAAAGGGTTCTCCGAAGGATTTTTCGTTCCAAGGGAGGATATTGCCATCACGCTTGGTAGGCGGGTTGGCGTGCGCAGTTTCTTCGGCTTCTTGTGCTTCCGACGCTGCTCGGGAATATCGTCAAGCTAGGGAAGGATAGAAATTTGTTAAATCTGGGAAGAGAATGAAGATATTGGATGAAATGGGGAAAAGGTCGTAGCAGTTTGGGAGGCCGGGTGCGTGTACCCGATGCTTTACCTGTTACCATCGGTAAGCAGTTGAGGATGACAGCCCTGAATTTTTTTAGATCAATTCGAGCTTCTTAGCTGGTCTGGGTGGAAAGAAAAAAACATAAAATAAGTATTGACTAGTTCCGTGGCGCAGCGGTCAACACGCCAGCCTGCGACACGTAGTGACCGGGTTCGATCCCTGGCCAGGTCACGATGGAAAATGAGCTTTTTCAGATTGGCCTGGGACTTGGATGTTTATCTATATATGTATTTGTTATAAAATATAGTATCGTTGAGTTAGTATCCCATAACACAAGTCTCGAACTTACTTTGGGGCTAGCTCAATCTGTGTGATTTGTCCGTATATATTTATATTTATATATTTATTATTACTTTCTTTGAGATATGAGATATTATTGAAGAAATCGCTCACATATGACTAAACTTTCCACTGAGATCACTTAGCAAGTTACAATAAATATTTATACTCACGAACTTATTTGAACACATAAACTTTGATCGAAACACTTCTGATTGGTCAGACTCCCAAGAGAAATCCTGTACCTAGTTATAATAATAATAAATAAATAGATATATACGGACAAATCACACAGATTGAGCTAGCCCCAAAGTAAGTTCGAGACTTGTGTTATGGGATACTAACTCAACGATACTATATTTTATAACAAATACATATATAGATACACATCCAAGACCCAGGCCAATCTGAAAAAGATCATTTTCCATCTTGACCTGGCCGGGGATCGGACCCGGGCACTCCGTGTCGCAGGCAGGCGTGTTGACCGCTGCGCCACGGAGCTAGTCAAAAGATATGAGATATTATTGAAGAAATCGCTCTATACATATGACTAAACTTTCCACTGACAGAGCACTTAGCAAGTTGCAATAAATATTTATACTCACGAACTTATTTGAACACATAAACTTTGATCGAAACACTTCTGATTGGTCAGACTCCCAAGAGAAGTCCTGTACCTAGTTAAACGAAATCTTATTTTAAAGTTCACCCAATTAAGCTTCAAGTCGAGGACAAACTTAATTAAAGTTTGGGACAACATCTTGTTGCTAAAACCAATAATAACGTGATTTGGACGAAGTAATTTAAAATACTAGGTATACACAGCGGATTTTGGAGAATTACTCTCAACTAGCTATCCCGGCGTACTTAGTTTCGCTTTTATTTTTTCGTCAATATCCTAACTAATATTGTTTGTTTGTTATGCTTTCACGTTGTAGATTCTGAATCAATCATCATGAAATTTTGCATACACGTTATCTGGGGTACGGAGAAGGACATAGGGTACATTTTATCCCGAGAAAAAGTACTATTCCCGAGGGATCGACATTGACGAAGATGCGCTGTGCAGTTTGTTGCCGCTTCTTCTGCTCTTCGCCTTGGAAGCGGCGTAAATTTAGCTCTTTGACGTCAACAATAATAATGTTGTAAATAATAATATGTAATTTAAGTTAACGTTTACCAAATGGTATTTAAAATATCTGACGATGAATAAGATATTTGACAATTGACGCGGGCGGAGCCGCGGGCGAAAGCTAGTTCTTATATTTTAATAGTTATTTTGCTATTCAGGGTAATAAAAAACCCAACAAATCAAAAGTGTTCGAGCAAAGCCGACTTTGGTCCTTTATATAGAGATTTGTCTCTGCGTCACCTATAGACGACCACAACCCCCGGTCGTGGGTTTGATTCCCACGGAAAGCATACTTTGTTTAGTTGTTTCCAGTTTGGTTAGGACATTGCAGGCTTGAAACACCTGATTGTCTGATAATAAAGATGTTTCCGTGCTTCGGAAGGCACGTTAAGCCTTTGGTCCCGGCTGCCATCTGGTAGTGTTTAAAGGAACCACGTCAAAGGCTGAGAGGCGGTCCCGAAGAACTCTGACACCAGGACATGGTCGATTGACCGTGACACCTGCACGAAATGAATGAATTATTGGAGACTGGCTGATTTGAACGACTGCTCATAAAAAGGATTAATAAGTTTCCAGAGATCCTGTGAAGCGGACCCGGGCTTAAATGCACAAAGCATTCCATGGCTGACAATGCAATCGAAAACGCTCAGATAATGGAAAATTCATGTGTTTACTAGTTTTTCTCGTTAATGTATATCGTAAATGATATTCTGGGATATTAGCTATAACATTGTAAAGTTCAGTAGATTTTTAACAGACTTCATGTCTCCGGGTCTCTCACACACCGAAAGCTTAGAAGTGGCAAAGCTTCTACCAAAAGCACAGATTAAGTACAGTCAGCCAACGAGATACCTGACCCCGCCATCTACCTATATCTTGAATTTTCTCTTAAACTAAAAGTAATCTTAACATGGAAATGTATATTCAGAAAGTCATAATTAAAATCTTTCTAAATATATTTTTTCATGTTAATGTTATTTTTAGTTTAAGAGTAAATTCATGATGTAGGTAGATGGCGGGGTCAGGTATCTCGTTGGCTGACTGTACTAATACTTACGTACAGAAGTCGCCCTCTGCAAAAGTATTCAAATATACACCATACTCAGTTTGTCATAAAAGCCTCAAAATTTCAAAACATCATCTAATTTTTCGTTCTTTCATATTTCGCCACAGAACCTTAAAAACGCAGACGACTTGACATTCTCAAGGATAATGCCTAGCCGTGGACAGAATCGCTGAGTTTCCCAAAAATCGCTAGTCATTAGTCATTACGAAAAAGAAATGAAAATTAACAATTAATTTAAATCTGGGAGTTCTTGGCGGGAATTTCGGCGGACTGCACGGTTTGTGTTTTGGATTGTTTTGTAAATTGTTTCTAGTGGACTTTATAATGTGAAATCGGTGTAATTTGGTGTTATAAATGCCCATGTTTATGAACAATGTGTGGGATAACTGAAATAAACGGTCACACGAATGTAGTGAGATTTACTTAGCGGGCTGGTGGTTATCCGCCTCGCCTCGTTGCGTCGTCTGTGATCAAGCCAGTGGATTCGAGGGAATTGTCACCAGAGGCTCCGTAGAATCAATGGAATGAACTACTCCATCGTTTCATTGATAAAAAGACTTAGAAAAAGCGCGGGAAAACTCATTTATACTTGATACTGGCTAAATACGTAATGCGTGAAAGCCATAAATAAAAGAAAAAAAATATAATCTGACAGTTTTTATCATCATTACATAATATATTTTTATTTTGAAAATTATCCAACACTTTACCGGACACTGCTCCGCTATAGCCGTTATAACAATAAAACTTATATACTGTCTCGTTTAGTGTCCGTTAGTGTTAATATAGCCGCTAGAAAAACAAAATAGAATTCGCATGTTAAAATGCTATAACAAAACCCACGATACATTTTTTATAACTACGTAGAAAAAAATTACCTGTGAAGTACCTTTTTGCTTGTTCTCATTAGTTTAAGTTTTTTCTGTAATTTTTTCCGTGTGCATAAATAAATAAAACTAAATACTTTATTGTTATAACTTATAAAAATATTACATGGGTTGATTTTCAAATGTATTGTATATGATGTACATTATAAAATGAGTTGAATTTCGGCGCCGAGATTGAATCATGCGGTAGCTCAGATGGCAGAGCGTAGTTCGTAGTTAGACCTATGTAGGTCGCTGATTAAGTCCCGCCCGCATGAAATTTTTTCACCATATTTTATTTCTAAATTTATTAAGAGTACACATCAAAAATAGCATTGTGAATGCAAAATAAAACGCTTATTATACTTTATTCTATTTTATTCAGTAAATAAGTTCCAGTATAATAATAATAAAAATTGTAAGAAAAGTAAAGAAGGAGTAAATGACATATGAATGTATAGCTATTTTACAAGTTGATAGAATAAATAGTATCAACATAATGTAGATGCTACTTCACTAGCAAAAATAAAAGATTAACGACAAGAAACAACTCACCAAGCGTAGTGTTGCATAAAAGCTGAAATATTTAGAGCAACAGTAAATTACGTACGGTTCTGGTTAAAAAACATGATGAGCGGTAACTAACTGTCCGAGATCGCAATAAACAGTAAAATCGCCGTGCTCCATACACGGATCCATGTAAATGCGAAACGTGACTGGCTGAATGATGAACGACAACCATAAAATAAAAAATAATTCAACTGTCATCCGTTTAAAAATGGAACGTGCTAAGTGACATTACTATTTTTCATTCTAATCAAAATGTTTTTGAAAATATACATATTTATGACTTTTACGCGTGACGGATTTAGCCAGTATCAAGTATTAAATAAGTTTTCGCGCGCTTTTTCTAAGTCTTGTCAACGAAATTATGGTGTAGTTCATTTTGTTGATTTGAAAACCCTGGCAACAATTCCCACGAATCCACTAGCTTGATCACATACGACGGAACTAGGCGTGCAACCACCAGCCCGCTAAGTAAATCTCACTACAGCCGCACCACAACAGTTTATTTTAGTTATTCTACACATTGTTAATAAATATGGGTATTTATAACACCAAATTAGACCGATTTCACATTATAAAGTCCACTAGAAACTATTTGCAAAACAATCCACAACAAAAGCCGTGCAGTCCGCCGAAATTCCCGCCAAGAACTCCAATTAAAATGTTGAAAAATTAAGTATGGAATTTATATTCTACTAAATAAAAAGGTTATCAACGACATGGCCTTTGTTTATATTCATAAAGCTATGTCAATAGTCATATTGGCAACTAAGACATCTGTCCGATCGCTATACTGGGCAGCACCTGCTACAGTTGTTTATAAAATTGTTTACCCGCTCCACTGCTAGATGGCGCTACATGCAAAATTAAAACTCGCTATCGTTGTTTTTTTACCAAATGCCTAGTCTAACAAGGAATAAATATTTTTTGTATTCGCCTCGGACACAGTTGTTTTGTGTTGTGAGCGCTAGAGTACCATTTGTACAACATCTCCTATAGGAGTAATCACTCATACTTTGGAATTTTGGATACATTTGAGAACCAATAATGTTTTGAACTGCCCTTCGGCCTAACAATATTTATAGGTATATAACATACGTAGACGGTCAAATTTCATTAGAAAATGTATTATATACTTGCTGTACCTGTACATCTAAATGTTTACCTACCAAGTGTCATAAAATCCAGACATACATACAAAAAATATTCTAAAAATCGTCAATTTAATTTTAGTATCATGTTAGGCCTTATAAACACGATATCTCTGAAAACAAAGTAACTTACTCCATGACCAACTCTTACAGATTTATTATTATATATATTATTATATATAGCAAATTCTTATATGCACTGCGTGAACTCCGAAAAAGCACAAACGAGGAATGCACCCTCACTGCCTATCATAGCCATGCTGCAGCTTGGATAAGGTATGGAATTATCTTCTGGGGGGAAACTCTTCAAAAGTTCAAGCGGTATTTATTTTACAGAAGCGCCTTGTGAGAATAATAACATTCACACGACCTCGAGAAACATGTCGGGAACTCTTCGGAAAATTAAATGTGTTAACGGTTACGGGAATGTATATTTTTGAATTATGCCGCTTCGTTCGTAAACATGAGCACTACTTCGAAAGATATGGTGACAGGACTAGCCGTTACCCAACACGCCGAGAAAACGATTTAGTTCAACCCGCACCATTCCGCGATTTTTATAAAAATGGTTCCGATTACATGGCTATCATGGTCTACAACCACCTTCCTAAGTATATAAAAGAATCGCAGGGACCTAAATTTGACAATGAATTGAAAACTCTTCTGACCAATAAAAAGTATTATACACTAAAGGAATATTGGGATGATAAATTATAGGACTGTCATTTTTCTTTACTGCTATTTATTTTTATGAATTTTATAATAATTCTATTTTATTGATTAAATTGACTGAATTACAATTCACAACGCCTTAAAAAGGTAAAATTTGTAAAAAAATTAGATATTTTTATGACTATGTTATGTGCATGTGTACTTGTTACAAATTTTTCGTGAATAAATGAATATGAATATTAGTATTGATGATGGCTATTAGAAGCTAAGAAGCCAAAGTTTGATCAAAGTAACAGATCATTTGCAAACCTTCTATTACACAACTGACTCATTCAGATAGATATCTAATAAAAAACGTTTTATTAAGTCTGCATTCCATCGCAGCTTTGATACAAAGCATATCTATTCAAATTAATAGTCCGCTGTTCTCACTGCAAACGCTTAGCATTCCTTCTTTATTGCATTGTACTCGTAGCCTATGAAATACTTGTATGTACTAATATGAAATTGGTATGTTTTTTCTTGCATCGGTTATTTTACTTAGGTTATTTTTTCAGAAAACCCGGATTTTATAATTCTAACCAATAAGACATGTTTCATGAAAAATCATCAAGGTAACATTATTAGTTAACTAAATTGCAATAAAATGAAATTACATTTGCAGAAGATGTAATATTTTTATACAGCTACTTTCATTTTTTTTTTAATAGCCTGTTTTGTCCTGTCCTGTTTGTCCCACTGCTGGGCAAAGGTCTCTCCCATCTCCTTCCATTTATTTCGATCCTGAGCCATATCTGACCAGTCATGCAGAAAGGCGTCGAGATCATCACGCCATCTTTTCCTTGGCCTGCCCCTTCGACGACGACCATCCTCAGGTATCCAAGAAGTCACTTTATTAGCCCATTTGTCTGTCACTTTCATTATAGCAACTAATTTTATTTAATAATCTGAAAAATCCCCCGACCGCCAATCATTTAAGTTGTAAATATGATGGGTTGCATAATTAGACGTTACACAAAATTGTTTGCAAAATCTAAAAGAGATTTAGCGGTTTTGTAAGATTACCCGCAAAATTGCAGAAGTTTTGCGTTTATTAATGACTAGCTTTCGCCCGCGGCTCCGCCCGCGTTAATGTTGATCCCTCGGGAACAGTACTTTTTCCCGGGATAAAAGGTAGCCTATGTCCTTATCCGTACTCCAAAGAACTTGTATGCAAAATTTCATGATGATCGGCTCAGTAGTCACGGCGTGAAACCGTAACAAACAAACAAATAAACAAACTCACTTTCGCATTTATAATATTAGTTAGGATTAGGATTAGACATTTTGTAAAATATCGTTTAACGAACAGTTTGAAAACTTGGTGAAAGCAGATAAATTGTAGATTGTGGTTTTTAAAATTTTTCTCTCGTGGCCCTATGTGCCATAACAACAACAATAGCGTCTAGTCAAGTGTAATGGGTACAACTGTTCTTCAATATTAATAAATAATCAGTACAAATGTATCTGACCTAGTCTTATACCTAATTGACTTATTATCAGTACAAATTAAACTTACTCAAATGAAATCAGAGATTACACAAATTAAATAAAAAGTTGGAGTTATATGGAATTGGTAGTAAGATAAACTTTTTGGGCCTTCAGGAGGGATTCGCTCATCCAAGGCCCTTAAGTTGCAAATATGTTGTATTTTTGGCATACTATACGACTTACTTAATATAAAGAATTCATTTATTTTTGCAATGATGAAATTTGACTTCAGATTTCTTGGATGTTTATCTATATAAGTATCGATTATAAAATATAGTATCGTTGAGTTAGTATTCTACGACACGAATCTACAACTTACTGTGGGGCTAGCTCAATTTATGTGTTATATCCCTATACATATATTTATTTATTTAAAGTTCAATATTTAAGCCCTTGGCCACTATAATATTTGAGGGAACACTATTATTTTTATAGATATTTTTAGTTACCTACGTAAAAAGAACCAAATGTCCCCGACACGGGACATAAAAAGAGTGTGGTTTGTTTAGGTCTGTTTTCTTTATTGAGTCATAAAAATCGAAGTAAAGTCCGCAATAAATATTTTCGACAACCAACTCGACATCTGTCAATTTTATAACATTTGAACTTTATTACAAGACTATAAGGTTAACTTTGCAATAATCTTTACTATACTGTAAAAAGCTATGCTAGGTATAGTCTTCAATTTTGTATGCGAAACGAGTTTGTCTTGTTTAGGTATTGTGATGTCACTGTCAATAGCCTAAGAGCCCAGGCCTTCCCACCCTACCTCACTTAAGCAAAGCTGGTTTTAACATATATTGTAAAGCTCATCAAAAGCTAATCGTCACTGATACAGAACTCGTTACCTTTTGAAATAGTGACATTAAAGTATCAGAGGGGTTATAAGATTAATAAACTGATAGAACCTACGTCTTTACCAGGTAGTTAAAATATTATTTTTTCAACTTTAAACACATAACGCATTACGAGACAACAAAAAAAGGGTTAAAAAAATAAGTAATATATTTTTTTATAGTGCTGGAAACTACATCAGCGCCTTTGAGACTTTTTACCATCCTCTAATTACTTTAAAATCAAATCCTTTCTTAGCCAAAATATTATTTTCCTTTGATTTATAGATACTAAGTTCGTATTGTCAATTAATATTTAGTACACTCCAGATTCGCTTACATGGGTAGAGTCCGCTTCGTCAAAAATGAACAGTACTTAAGAGTCTAAACTACAGATAATCAAAATTACAGCTTTGCTAAAATGACGTATGCCGGACACGTCTAGGATCTTGATCTACAAGAGAAAGACAATAACGTTAACACCTGCGCCGTCTATCGCGATAAACTTCTTTTTGTATGCCATGAATACACGGCTCGAGTCGCGATAAGTGATCCCACAAGTCGTCCCACATGCCTAAAGCGTATAAGGGACGAATTGCAGAAAATTAAAATTCACATTATTTTCATTCTGTGACTCGTCCCATTATTTTTTTGGATGGAACTTAAAACCTTATCAACGCTTGGTGTACCAAATTTTTGATCAATTGAAAGAAGAAGAGGTATTTATACATAGTTTTTATATGTGATATAAAAAGAATTTAGATACCAATAGTAGATAAGTACAATTAAATCTTTAGTTTTGGCCACTTAAGTTCTTGTGGTTGTTATCAGTAAGAAAACAATGGTTATGGTGATCACTTTTGAAGAAAATTATGGCAGGAACGACCAATGAATAGAATGTTAGTTTGTAGTTTACTTGTAAAATCCTTTGTATTTATTGATTTTATGTGTACTTTTCTTATAAACATGGGACGAGTTGCAGAGTGAAATTTTATTAATTTTTATTTTTTGCAATTCCTCCCAAATGGGACGTAGGCATGTGGGACGAGTTGTAGTCGCGACATTTTGTTGCGAGATATTATAACGTGCATGTAAGTACAAAATATTTCATACTAGTTCATGTGACATTTTTAGAAATTATGAGGAAAATAAAACTGTGTGTTCCACTTGGAGAGACAAACTGTTTTACACTTTGGCTAACATTAAGTTTATTACATTTTTAGTTAAGTTTATTTATGTAAGTACCTAATAAGAAATTTATAAATTTATTTGTAGATTTCACAATGAAAATTTAAGACATTATCCATACTATCCATCCATACTCCATACTAATATTATAAATGCGAAAGTAACTCTGTATGTCTTCTTTTCACGCTTCATCCATTGAACCAATTTGGATGAAATTTGGTATGGAGGTAGTTTGAGCCCCGGGAAGTTTTAATTGTTCCCAAAGCAACGACAATACAGTATTTTTGTTTCTTCATAATGTCCTGTATTTTCGTGGAACCCGCGCAGAGCTTATGTGGAACCCCTAAGACTCCGATTAGCATAGTGTTATATTTTTTATTGTAGAACGTTATATTTTCTTCCAGTCGAAAGCGTTGTAGTCGCTTACAGAAGCAAATTTAGGCGCGAAGATAACGCATGGAAGTGAATTACGTAAGAAATGCCATTACATGTTGCGTGTAATAGCTCCACGCCTCGCATTAAATATATTAACACCTATACATACAACAGAGTAATGGCGGCACATAATTTCAGTTCGGAAGTAACGCAACGCTAATGGACGAATAATGTTACCATGCGAAAAAATCTATTAAACGCGTTGCGCAAAACTGGCAACACTATTATCTGATTTTATCGCGAAACGCTTAATTGTTTTAAGAATTGTTCAAAGCAGTGAACGTATAACTTGTAGATCAAACGTAAATGGATAGAAATACGATTGGTATTGGAACGAGGTAATTATATACCTTCGTTTCTGTAACGAAGGTATATAATTACCTCGTTTTATGTTAATACGTTGAAATAAGTGGTTGCCAGTATATATATGTGTATATATATAATTATAATTATATAACAATGTGTCATTTGTTGCGGATAGTTTAATTTTATCCAATGACAGCGGCTTACCGGATGATATACAATTCAGTGCTGCCATCTAGTAGGTAAAAATTATGTAGCATGGATTTTGACTCCATCGACTAAAAGTCGCTTTTGTGCAGTAGCATGACCCTCTCTGTACTATCGGAGCCCAGACAGAGGATTTGGCCTACACTCTCCTCGCTAGCCAGACGGGTTGGAGAGGGAGGTCTCATTGATGTTATGAGGTTTGTTTAGCTTGTATTTCGTAATCTAAGCGTATTTAGTTTACATCCTCTCCTGATATTCTTTGGCACAGAATAAGTACTAGGGCTTTCGTACAGAAGTCGCACTCTGCAAAGTATTCAAAGGATTATCATCTCAATTAATTTATCGATACGGTGTAATGTGGCTCGCGTAGAAAGCAGCACCTTTTCATTTTGATACCTACAGAATCCATTGCAAGCCAATTTTATTCTTATAGCTCTGAAAAAACGATTTATAATAAATGTACCTAGTAGATGAATCCGTGTCACCAAACGCGCGTCGCTCATTCCTATTTGCCCGATTTTACCGCTTCGAGCAGTTCCGAAGCGGCACAACCTGGTATTGGACCTGGTGAGGTTCAAGGGGAGTGAGATAGGCCTGGCTTTGACCCCGGGGGTCAGCCGGTGACCCGGATAGACTATGTGATAAAACTAAAAACCACGCGGAAGAAGTGCAATCAATACACTCCTTTTTGTTAGCCCTGTAAAAACAATAAAAGTAATTTCCGATATCCAATAAACTCGTAAGAAATTCACGGCATCACGCAAACATCTGTTGCAGCGACCAAACCGAGGCTGTAGACGCAATAAATCTAAGCATCAAGAAAAAAGGAAACGGGCGGGAAAAAGTGTCATGGCGGCGATGGCGGAGTTCAAGACGATTTGTTATTTCCGTTCTGAGTGAAGGGACGACGGAAAATTTCGTTTGGCAGTGTGAAAAATTTATGCGTTCAGATAAACTAAAATGGGATGTATTGACGATTTATTTAATTTGAAAAGGCATTATGAAAAAACCGGCCAAGTGGGAGTCGAAACCGCATACGAAGGGTTCCGTACCTGTACTACCATAATCTACTACAAAAACGGCAAAAAACCGTTTGTTATATGGGACACCCATTCAAATATTTATTTTATTCTGTTTTAAGTATATGTGGAAATTTTAACTGTCTAGCTATCACGGTTCATGAGATGACAGACAGACGGACAGTTGAGTGAAAGTAGGGTCCCGTTTTTACCCTTTGGGTACGGAACCCTACAATCGGATACTATTTGTTAGCAGTGGGAATTTTGAAATGACATTACTATTTAAAGACATAGATTACTAATATTAAACAAAACGGTTTAACTCACGTATTTTTAGTCTAAAAAATGCTGACAGTTTCAGCCTAGTCAGTAGGCCATGTTTAATATTAAAATAATATCTCGTGTTAAACTTATAGATATTAAAATAATATCTATAAGTTTAACATAGATTTCTCTACAACTTACG
This sequence comes from Elegia similella, assembly GCA_947532085.1. Taxonomy (NCBI): domain Eukaryota; kingdom Metazoa; phylum Arthropoda; class Insecta; order Lepidoptera; family Pyralidae; genus Elegia; species Elegia similella. The sequence continues at coordinate 2,529,986 of OX383936.1, forward strand.
CCACGCACCGCAAATTTTTGTCTACTTACTTATTTCTACTCATGCAAATTGAACTCCTGAAGTTGGACAAATTTCGATGTCGCAATTCTGTCATAAAATCGCAGAATTCGAAAGACGATCTAGGTGTGATCATTAGATCTGTCTCGTCTTTGGCCAAACTTAACAATCGGACACTGATTGCCATTAAAATACCTACTATATACATAGACTTTTTGACATAAATAAAAACTATACCTATATATATATAGGGATCAAATCAAACATTGTATACCATGGTTTTCCCAGGGCAAGAGTCCCCGTATACTGATGACATTTCTTCCAAAATTTTGTGAGGTGGTTTTCCTTGCTTAGTGAGGAACTTTATGACGGCACGTAACTCGATTTTTTCCATGTTCAAGTTTTTCTTCCGGATTCACTTGTTTGATCGACGACAGGTCAAAAGTTATTGACACAATCGGGTTCAAACTTGGCATAATATACTCACAAAGAGTTGCTCATTAGTTACTACCTGCGGCAGGTCCCCCACCCCCCGCTAACCCCTCCATTCCGCGAACTTTTTGACCTCCCCTCGTACATCAACAAATACAGTCTGAAAAATATCGCTTTCCATCTTGACATAACCGGAAAAAATGTACCTAATGGCATATGTAATGCATAGATCACTGCAATTTTTCTTTATTACAATTTGTAAATCGCTTGCCAGTGCCTTGTCGTGTTCCGACTAAACCGCGCCTTGCTCATATCGTCTAAACCCGAAAACTCCCTTTCCATATATCACTTCACTAAAAAAATGCCGAAAGCGAACTAATCTCTCAACTGGCGGCGGTTTTACGAACGCCCAACATAAACAGAGTGGTTCGTCTGTCAGTCAGGCGTCGGGATAAGTGCGGCTTTTGGAGGATTTTTATATGGCGACGGGAATAGGGAATTAAAGTTTAAATTGGACGTGGTTTTATTGGCATCTTCCATGCTGGCCTGGAAATAAAAAATAATAATCTTTTTTTTTACTAATTATTGAAGTAGGCATTTGTCTCCCATCTCACCTGATGGTAAGTGACGATGGAGACGAGGATGTCACATGCCTATTCAAGAGATGCTTATGTACCAGTTGCTACTCTTCCCGCGCAGATCGTAGAAGCCGATCGAGGGACTGGACAATAATGTAAGGGGTAATGACAATAGGCGATGCGGCTAGCAAGCTGTCTGCCCCGTCAGGGATAAAAACGTGATGGTATTTATGTTTTACGTAGGGAATATGGGGATTTAAAGGTTGAGCGAGATTTTTAAATCAAGAGGACCCCGCAAGGGAAAATGTCGTGATACTATGATGATGATGATGAAAAGGAAAAAACAGAACCCGAATAGGATCACTTTGTTGGCCGTCTGCCAGTCAAGACAGTTTCTCAGGAACGCGTGAAGGTATAAAGCTAAAATACTCAGGTTTACTGTCCCTTGGAGTTGTGAAAAATCAAACTTCTAAGCCAACGCAATCAAAAGATACAACCGTTTATGCCGCAAATTTTCGACATTCGCAAGGGAATCAAAACCTACAAAGTACTTCCCGTGAACTGCGAATCTTGAAGTTTGATACGAAACAGCGTCTTATTGCACAGATAAAGGAAAAATTGCACAAAGCATACATTTTTACTTACATTAGATTAAAAAAATATTTTCAAACTTATTATAGACTAGTTTTCGCCCGCGGCTCCGCCCGCGTCAATGTCGATCCCTCGGGAATAGTACTTTTTCCCGGGATGAAAGGTAGCCTATGTCCTTCTCCGCACTCCAGAGAACTTGTATGTAAAATTTCATGATGATCGGTTCAGTAGTTACGGCGTGAAAGCGTAACAAACAAACAAACTCACTTTCGCATTTATAATTTTAGTAAGGATAATGGTACGGAACCCTTCATGCGCGAGGCAGACTCGCACTTACCCGGTTTTTTATATTGGATATTGCATAGAAATGACAAGTAATAGATATTCACAAAAGCAATAGTTTCTCAAATCATATCCTCTACAAATATGAAACAAACTTTTTCTATAACTCTGGCAAACTTTCCATTCACCGACGACATATCAAATCCAATAAATCGTCAACACATCGCACTTAAGTCTATCTGACTGAACGCATACATTTTGCACGTTTCAAAATTTTTGCCGTCGACCCTTTACCCAGAAAGGAAATAACAAATCGTCTTGAACTACCGCCATCGCCGCCATGACGATTTTCCCGCTCTTTTCATTTTTCTTTTCTTTTCTGACTTATTGTGTCTATACTCTACAGCCTTAGTTTCGGTCGCTGCAACAGATGTTTGCGAATAACTGTGAATACGAATGATAAGGCATGGAGATACCATGAAAAAGAATTGGTTGTCTGTAAAGTCGGTTTTCACACGATAATTGTACGTGATAACGGTGGAAGAGAGATAGATGCGTCATAAGCCGAACGCTTAGGCCTCTCGTGTCTCTCTATAAGAAGTTTCCACGTCAAAAACTATTTAGTCCGTCAGATAGATAACAAAAAATATCAGTCTCACAATTTATGAAACAAATTCTTGGATACTTGGATATAGCGCATATAGGTAGATAAGAAGGTTCTCAACGTTATCCTTTGTACAAATTGTGGCTACAGAGGCGTGACGTCATGCGACATTTTCGTAAATATTTTTGGAAGAAAAAATCTCACATATGGCATACGTAGGTATATGTTAATCAATTACAATAAATATTTAATAGCTACAACACTAAAAATTAATTAATCCTATCTAATATAAAAACCTACCATGATGAGGCTGACTTATCTGTTTCAGATAAAAGCCTCTAAATAAAGGAAGATTAAAAAAAACCTACTACTACTATACTATACTACTACTATAAATATAATACGTGTAAGTATATGTGGTCTTTAAAATTTTAGACCAACTTTAACCATAGGCACAATTAAGCGGAGTCATCGTTCTGAGAACATATATAAATAAATATAAATATATACGGACAAATCACACAGATTGAGCTAGCCCCAAAGTAAGTTCGAGACTTGTGTTATGGGATACTAACTTAACGATACTATATTTTAAAACAAATACATATATAGATACACATCCAAGACCCAGGCCAATCTGAAAAAGATCATTTTCCACCTTGACCTGGCCGGGGATCGAACCCGGTCACTCCATGTCGCAGGCTGGCGTGTTGACCGCTGCGCCACGGAGCTAGTAACATAAACCCCTATTGTCAAGTTATATTCGTCCACACTAACTTATTTTCATTTAACACTTAAAACTTAATACGTACAACATGTTACGTGCCAAGATGTTAAATCCTCCTTGAAAAGCTCATGTGTCGCTAGGGAACCAATTAGGCGCAACGCAATATTCCTCGCACACTATTTCCACGCTATTTAGACGAAACATTACTAATTTTATTTACTGGTGCGTCATTTATAAGCTGTAATAAGATTAAATTCCATCTAAATCCGTTCAGCGTGACGTAGTAAGAATAAACCATAACCCAAATATTTACAAGTACGATATTCTTCGTCGTCTTCAAATCTATATTAGATTATAAGCTGAAGAGTTTATTTATTTGTTTGTTTGTTTGTACGCGCCAATCAAGAATTTTCCAATTTGAACCAGTAGTTTCTGAAACTACTGGTTCAAATTGGAAAAATCTTTTTATGTTGGATAGTCCATTTATTGAGGAAGGCTTTAAGCTATAAAACATCACGCTGCGACCAATAGGAGCGAAGCATCAATAAAAAATGTGTTGAAAACGGGAAAAAATATTCATCTATACTAATTAATCATAATAACAGAAACTGCCGCGGACGAAGTCGCGGGCGACAGCTAGTTTCACATAAACGGAATAATTCATAGATTTCTTTTATATGAGTGGGGCTGTAAAACCTTTCCTAACATATTTTACAAAATATTTCAGGCAATTTAAAAATGTTCAGATTCGTGTCGCTTCCACCTACTGAAATTCCTTTCAAAGTACTATCTATTTACCCTTGTATTATACTATACCGTATCACGAAGCAACAGGAAACAATGGGCCCCCACCGGTGTCGTATTCACAGATAGGGGGACGAGTCTATTTCTGAGCGGAGATTAAATTTTAATTTTGGAAGCCGGAACTTTTTACGAAACAAACGCTTATCGGAGTTCGCATTCGTTCGGAAATTCGTAACGATCCGATTGGGAACGATCCGTTCGTGATGAAATTCCTGTTATTTGTTATCGTTTTGAGGTTATGAATCATGACTGGCTGTAAATTATGATGTTTTTATTTTCTAGTGGTGTTCGGAATTTGAATTTTGTTTTTGTTTTTCACGTATTTGAATGAACGGTCGGTTTTATTTATTTTCTACACAGGCCAGCCGGTTCAGTTTAAGTATAACGTTTTGATAGTCACTTCTTAATACATTGCGACTTTTGTATGCTTAACTATTTTTATTTATGATAAATAAAACGTAATATATCAAAACGTATAAAACGCACTTAGTTAGCAAATAGGCCGGCAGGTCTAAAGGACCTAAAAATCCATTTTTGCAAAAAATAAATATAAAGGGACAAATCACACAGATCGAGCTAGCGCCACTGTAAGTTGTAAACTTATGTCGTGGGATATTAACTCATCGATACTATACTTTTATGATAGTGATTGGTTGATGGATGCTGATAGGTTGCTATCCGCATCGTCTACTCAATTGGCTTTTACGATCTGCGCGGAAAGAGAAACAGCTGATATATTTTTGGTAATTTTGTGAAAGGGAGATGAAGTGGAAGCACGCTTACCGCTCGTATCGCGTTGGCGTGGGCGCCTAGGTATCTGCGGCGGCCGGGATGGTTATTGTTTCTTTCTTCAGTCTTCACCTTCTTTCACTCCGGTCTAGACACCGGTGATGCTGACCGATATCGCGGCGGTTGACGGGACAGGTTATTGAAACGCGTGTCGACCGAACGGCGGCGGAACTCGAACAGGACGATCAGTCAGAGCTGACGTCTCGGGTTTTTTTGGTTTACCCTCATATGCGTGCATAAGGAAATATGACAGGAAATATGAGGGTAGATGAGGATGATGGGACTACTACCTATGCATAAATAACTAACAATTTTATTTTTTCTTTTCTCCCAGACTAGCTTGGAAGAGATGCATGAGATGTTTGAGCCTGATGTCGATATCGTTAGTCGTTAAATCACCTTGTTCGACCATTTTGACCAGCTCCGTGACGCAGCAGTCAACACGCCAGCCTGCGACACGGAGTGATCGGGTTCGATCCCCGGCCAGGTCAAGATGGAAAATGATCTTTTTCAGATTGGCCTGGGTCTTGGATGTGTATCTATATATGTATTTGTTATAAAATATAGTATCGTTGAGTTAGCATCCCATAACACAAGTCTCGAACTTACTTTGGGGCTAGCTCAATCTGTGTGATTTGTCCCTATACATTTATTTATTTATTTATAAACAATAGAAAAACAACGGGTTGCACACCGGGAGTGCCGGCAGAAGTGAAAACTCCGCGCGGTAGAGAGGGGGATATTACTTCCTCTCCTACGTCGCGCCGGCGGTTTCAGGTCACGTGTCCGTCTTACGAATTTCAATCAGGTCACGTGTCCTGACGCGAGTTTAACATAAAAAAGTGCACAACGCCGCTAAATAAGTTTTTACTTCAAAAACGAAGTAAGTCTTTATAGACTTCACGTTCCAAACATTCTTATTAACAACAATTAATAAAATGGCGCTAGTCAATATAAGAAATTGAATTTTAAACATTTTACAGTTATAAACATAGTGGCGCCACAATTGCGGCCTGAAATAGCTCAGCAATCGATCGAATGCCGGCCGCTATCAATTTTTCACAACACTGCCTCCGGGTAACGATCCAAAAAATTCACGGTCCCACTGTTCCTGCTCAAAATCGCTACTAATTTTATTGAATAATGCTCGTTTTACGTCTCAGTGCGTTACTTGAGCCGCCAAAAAGGTATTCTTTGAACTTATTGAAGTTGGAAAGGCCGATTTGAATTTCGGAATTTTAATTTTCGAACGTGATGAAACGGCGCGTTAAAAAGGTTTGGGTTATTTTTGGTAGGCAATAAATTATTTGTAGCGTTACATTCCTATATTGTTATCGGGTCCCTAAAGTAGAGCTGCATCTTTAGAATGGTAACATGTAGACGCTTGAAATTTATAACCTGCGATCCGCACCGGCTTCGCACGGGTGCAATGTAGATACTAATCATTACATAGTATAAAACAAAGTCGCTTCCCGCTGTCTGTCCGTCCCTACATATGTTTAGATCTTTAAAACTATGCAACGGATTTTGATGCGGTTTTTTTTAATAGATAGAATGATTCAAGAGGAAGGTGCACATTGCACCCATGCGATGCAGGGGTCCGGGTCGCTAGTATGGGATAAAACCTTTCCCTTGAATCACTCTATTTCTGAAAACTGCATTAAGATCCGCTGAGTAGTTAAGAGCCCGCTATATGCCAGGCGGCGTGGCGATACAAACGCGGATGGTCTAAACGCGTTGGCTACTTAGGATATTTTCGTTTTTTAGGAATATTCAAGGGTTATACGAAAAAGAAAAACATATGATGGCTGCCTTATCTGTAATGCAATAATAATCAAAAGTTTCAAGGTTAATTTTAATGTATTTGGTGAATAATGCTATATACCGAGTAAATTAGACGTGATTTGGAGGCAACTTTGCAATTTTTTTCTATCGAGAAAATTTAACGCAATCGTGTTTTTGAGTCATATAGTTACCAGAGTTAGTCCTGAACTTTGCTGCATTTTTATTTCAACTTGAGTATTTAATTATTATTGATATAACAGTCAATCATGCAAAGCAGTGTGAGGTAGTACGGGCCCTTAAGACGGTACTGAACGAAATTTTGGAAATTGACGTGTTTTCAAATCGCTAGTAGGTACTATTCGCTGAATTAATTAAATACATCATAGGTATTTGTATATGATATAGATCGATCCTTGCACAAAATCGAGCACTCGTTGGAATTTGAAACATTTTTCTTCGAAAAGTTTGTAAATGTTACGTCTAAAACAATAATTCTCACATGACAATATTTATATTTACATCTCGGAGGTCGCCCCTTTTTTTTTATATAAAAATTAAATCTTCTTTCCACTAGCACATTCCTGTTTTATACAGGGTCGGCTCTCCTAGTAAGTCGGCGCCAAGACAATCTGTCTTGGATTGTCGGACTGGGTAGATTTTCCGCTTTTATAAGCTTCGTCATACTAGTCCACCAGGTAACAGTGGGACGCCCTCGACCTTTTCTACTCTCGGGGAGGCACAAAGCTTTCCTTACTACATATATAAAAATTAAATATGAAAATATTTAGACTTTTCATATTTTTACGTAATCGCCTAATGGTTTTGCGCAGCGTAATGGATTGCGCAGTCGCGACGTTTTTCGTTCGCGCGGCACCCGCTTAAACGATCAAAGCGATCAGACAGCGGAAACGACTTTTTTTAATACTATGTAACTATGTAATGATATGTATTCACAGAAGACATCCCGAACATCAGCCTATACGGGATTAAGATGGCCCTCAAACATCTCAAAATCACAGCACAGCTTCTGAAAGCGAGTGGAACGCGAGTTCTAAAAGTTCTTCACAAACTCTTCAATTCCGTTTTGCTCGAGGGCGTTATGCCAGACGTGTGGAACCAATGCCGGATTTAGAGGTCTGGAGGCCTCAGGGTAACAAAGAAGTGGAGGCCCCTAATTATTTTCCAAACAATATGGACAATATTTTATAATCATGTGTGTACAAAGTACTGTAGGTATTTCCGCAAAAAAATATCAAATGTAAAGTTGTTTAATAGTCTTAATTTTGTTTTTTTCTTTTTTTATTATGAGGGCCCATCTTTTGTGAAGGCCCCGGGACTGAAGCCCCAGTTGCCCTTTCCTAAATCCAGCCCTGTGTGGAACAGGAGTTCTGTTCTTTAAAAGGGCTGAATATTTCTTTACTGACAAAGAAATTGGAATCATCATAAGGTCTTTTTAGTCTCCACGGCACGAGCATGATCCTCTTTGTACTACCGGAGCCATACTTGGCCAGAGCAGACAGAGGATTTGGCCTACACTCTCCTCGCTGGCCAGAGGGGTTGGAGAGGAGAGGTCTCATTGATGTTTATGAGCTTTGTTTAGCTTGTGTTTCCTGAGTCGCCTCTTACGATGTTAATGGGAAGACTTGGAGTGGTCCTATTCTGCTTTGCCGGAAACCACATGGCTAGATGATTGAAATGATGACCTTTAAAAAGGAAAGTATACCCTACTAAACAACTATAATCACTAAAGTATGTAACCCATATACATATATATATGAATCCCTCGTTATGCCGTGTCCAATGGAAATCCCTTTGACATGTGTGAACGGGTGGACCGATAGGTGATTCTTTTTTAAGATTGCTTCTCTCACTAGAAGGTTCTTATGAAAGAAAATATTACGTATTTTCAAATCACTAGTACTATGTACTGAATTAATTAAATAGGTACATCAAAAGTATTTGTATAATTTAGATCGATCCTTGAACAACATCGCACCCTTGTTAGAATTTGAAACATCATCATCATCATCAGGTCCTTTTTAGTCTCCACTACAGGAGCACGACCCTCTCTGTACTACTAGAGCCATACTTGGCTAGAGCAGCCAGAGGACTTGGCCTACACTCTCCACGCTGGCCAGACGGGTTGGAGAGGTGTCTTAGATGTTTATAAGCTTTGTTTAGCTTGTATTTCCTAAGTCGCCTTCTACGACATCCACGGGAAGACTTGGAGTGGTCCTATTCTACTCTGCCGGATACCACACGGCGAATTTGAAACAGATACATATAAAATCTAAAAATGATATATATCATATCTAAACACATTTTTCTTCAAAAACTTTGTATTTTTTACGTCTAAAACAATAATTCTCACATGACAATATTTATATTTACATCTCAGAGGTCACCCCATTTCATATTTTTTTTATAAAAAATTGAAGTATGAAAATATTAAGACTTCATCTTTTTTTCTAATCGCCTAATGGTTCTGCGCAGCCTAATGACTTGCGCAGTAGCGACGTTTATCGTTCGCGCGGCACCCGTTTAACGACTTTATTAACTTTTAATAAATGTAACCTTAGCATCTTATGCCAGTCATTTGACAGACAACGTCTGTCGAGTCAGCTAGTACAGAATTAAAATTATAAGATAGGGTTTCTAGCAAGAAACGATTATTATATAATAATCTGTAGAAGGTTCGGAACCTTGCATATGCTAGTTCTGCTCTCATTTGCTCCTATAATGTATTTTATTTTATTAATGTTAGTACCGAAATGGCCAACCATGGGCACCATTCATAAATCAATCATATTTCTTTATTGACAAAGAAATCGGCAGGTTTACTTTTACTAAATAAATATTTTGTTTTCTAAGTAAAGAACTAGCCTCCGCTTTGTGACAGTAATATAATGAGGTAATATATAACAAGCACAAAGCTAAATAAGCATAAACACAGCTATGAGTAATACTGTAAGTAATTTCAAATTCTAACTAGAATGGTTTACCAGCCAAGTGTCTGTATAAAATACTTTAAGTGAAATAAATGCATATTGCGTCTTCATCCTGCAGTCTATTTGAGGACTCTGGTCCCTTTCAGACAAGTCTGCTCTAGAACGTCGCAATTATCTAGACTCAAAGCTATTGCTGAAGCTAAATTCCCCTGCCTAGGCTAGAGCAATGTCCGGAGCAATTAGAATATTTTAAACTAAAATGAAATGGGTATTTTCATAGCATAGATATTATCCTAACTAATATTATAAATGCGATAGTGATTTTGTTTGTATGTTTATTTGTTTGTTTGTTTGTTACGCTTTCACGCCGTAACTACTGTACCGATCATCATGAAATTTTGCATACAAGTTCTCTGGAGTACGGAGAAGGACATAGGCTACCTTTTATCCCGGGAAAAAGTACTATTCCAGAGGAATCGACATTAACGCGGGCGGAGCCGCGGGCGAAAGCTAGTTTATAATAAAAAGTACCATACTAGGGGGAGCTTCGTTCCAAAATTCATCGTCAGATGGCACTGCTAGATAATTAGACTATTTAGAATATTTAAAGCACAATAAAATATCTATATAACGCATTATAAAAAAAATATCTGCAAAAACGTAATAATTCAAAATGCTTTTTTTTATTTACTAGTTCGGATATCAGTTGAATTAGTGTATATATTCTTTTTTGTTGTGTTTGAATTGAATATAGTACGTAACGCTCTCTGTGTATAGCAAAGCGCAACACTAGGTAGTTTGTATGGAACGTCGTGGAAAGGTCAACACCATGATAAGAGATTTCATTTTATCACCATGTTTTATGTGGCTTTGTCGGTATTTTAAATGAAACTTAACGAGTTTAATACTTCTCTTTAACTTTTCTCCGCATCTTGGGCCTCGTGAAGAGTCCCTCGGGAACGCGTTAGAAAAAGACGGCATAAAATAAATTGTGCTAAATCATAATAAAAAACAACCTTGACAAACGTTCGAAATGCACAAATATCTGACTTTCATGCAAAAATTGGCAGGTAACGCTACAATTTTTTTTTTGACTCTATTTTCAGTCTTTGTTGAAGCCAAGTGTAATTAGTTTACATACAAATCCAAAAGCGCGCTGGCAACAAGCTGAGAGTGGTTATACGTCATTATAAGCTCCAAATCCGTATCATAAATAAACAAAGACGTATCTGAATAATGAAACGTACATAAAAATTCCTTATATCCGTTACTACTTCCTGTGAACACGTAACGTGTAGAGTTACGTCCTATATCACCCTCTTACAGGGGAAATTCAACCCTAATTTGATAATGGTACGGTATAAATTATACTGATGGTTAGAATGTTAATGACTTGTTTCATGTTCTCGCTCGTGCGCGTGAACGTAAAATTTTGATGTGTGCGTGTTCTAAATTTAAATTATCGTATCGTAAGAGTGAACACGGCTAAATTGGGAAAGTGGGAAGCAATCTTGATATCAGAATTGGAACATCTTGTCTTTTATCTTTTTTAGGGAATAAAACAACACCGACTTCTAATATGTAATTTTAAAAGGCGACTTTATACTCTCACATACACACCCGTTAGAATATTACTAAGCCTACGAATAAGTACTAAGCATACTCCTTTCTAGCTAAAAACACTTACTGAATTGAGTAGGCTAGGTGTTATGTTACTTAATTCAGCCAAATGTAAATTGGATAGGCATGTAACATCCTCGTCTTCACCATCACTTCCCATAGGTAAGATGGGAGACAATTGCCTAATTCAATAATTTATAATAATAAGTACCATACTATAGATTCAACACAAGCTAGCGCCGAAAATGGTCGTGCCACGCTCTATTGGGATCGATCTGTTATCACAGACAGGACTATTGTTACCACCTGATATCGTGCTGACTGATCGATCGACGCGCCAGGAAGTTCTCGTTGATATCACCATTCCACATGACGAGAACCTTGTGAAGGCCAAGAAAGCTAAGTGCCTAGACTTGGCCAACGAGGTGACCGCCATATGGGATTTGGATTTGATGATCATTGTCCCGATAGTTGTATTTGTGAATGGTCTTATAGCAAAGAGTGTCGATCAACACCTCAAGACTCAAAAGGCTCTCCCTAGATGACTGGATCAAGGGTCAGATACAGAAGGCAGTAGTCCTAGACACGGCGCGCATCGTCAGGAGGTTCCTCTCTCTGCCGCCTTAGCCGCCCTGCCCCGCTGCTGCCGGCGCTCTAGGATTAGGTTTTTATTATTTACTTTTTATATAATTTTTATAAATACCTCGTCCTAAGTAATAAAGAGTATAATAATCCTTACTAATATTATAAATGCTAAAGTGAGTTCTTTTGTTTATTTGTTTGTTACGCTTTCACGCCGTAACTACTGAACCAATCATCATGAAATTTTGCGTATAGGTTCTCTGGAGTAAGGAGAAGGACATAGGCTACCGTTTATCCCGGGAAAAAGTACTATTCCCGAGGGATGGACATTGCCGCGGGCAAAAGCTAGTAAAACATAATTCCCTAAAGCTTCTGGATCTTAAACATTCACATACATTAATATGCAGAAAGATGCGATTCTAAATACCTAACGGATAGTTAGGAAGTTCATGGATGCTACCGACAATGACAACAATATAAATACAACTGACATACAGACTAACTTACAGACAACAAACAATTTGTCTTAATGGTAGCCACTTGGCCATGGCCCGTGTCTATCAGATTACTAGCTTCGGCTGAGAAAATAGTAAACGCCTTTAAAAAATAATAAATGTAATCTAACCCGTCTTAGTCAATCAAATACTCTGTCTGCTCTGGCCAAGTATGGCTTCGGTAGTACAGAGATGGTCATGCTCCAGCAGTGGAGACTAAAAAGACCTGATGATGATGAAGAAATGTAATGCAATGTCATTAAGTCATTTAGGCTATTAAATCAGGAGGTAGTCGGGTTTCTTCCTCAATGAATCATAGATTATAGAGTAAGAAGCTTAATTAGGAACGTATTTAGGAAGGTGTAATTACACTTACCGTTAGCCGTGTGGTATCCGGCAGAGTAGAATAGGACCACTCCAAGTCTTCCCGTGGATGTCGTAGAAGGCGACTTAGGAAATACAAGTAAAACAAAGCTTATAAACATCTAAGAGACCTCTCCAACCCGTCTGGCCAGCGTGGAGAGTGTAGGCCAAGTCCTCTGGCTGCTCTGGCCGAGTATGGCCCTAGTAGTACAGAGAGGGTCGTGCTCCTGTAGTGGAGACTAAAAAGGACCTGATAATGATGATGATGATGATGAATTACACTTACCCACTGATTTTCTCAGATCTACGTGTCTCAACTAAGCCTTTCATTTATCTTACAAGTAAACAATTGTTGAATTTTTAGGGTTCCGTAGCCAAATCGCAAAAAACGGAACCTTTATGGATTCGTCATGTCCGTATGTCACAGCCACTTTTTCCGAAACTATAAGAACTAGGCTGTTGTAAGTAGATGTATTCTGTGAACCGCATTAAGATTTTCACACAAAAATAGAAAAAAGCAATTTTGCTCCCCATATTGAAACTGATTTTTTTTTTTCATCAAACCCGTACTTTTGCGGTATCTATGGATAGGTCTTCAAAAATGATATTGAGGTTTCTAATATATGTTTTTCTTAATAATGGTTAATCATGCGTGAAGAATTCATGTGTTGTTGTAGAAGTTGAAATATTTTCAGTTGATAATTGAGAACTTAATGGATATTGGGCAAATACGATTTCCTCGAGTTCCTGTGCTCGGCCTTGCCGGTCGAGGAAGGTTTGGAAACGTAATTCGGCAGATTAGAATTAGGTTCGGTTGTTTAGCACGTCACCGTTAGAATTTTATCAGTCGGTCTATTTACTAACTTAGTGTACAACGTTTTGATCATCATCATCAGGTCCTTTTTAGTCTCTAATACAGGAGCACGACCCTCTCTGTACTACTAGAGCCATACTTGTCCAGAGCAGCCAGAGGATTTGGCCTACACTCTCCTCGCTGGCCAGACGGGTTGGAGAGGTCTCATTGATGTTTATGAGCTTTGATAAGCTTGTATTTCCTAAGTCGAGTCTTCTCTGACCTCCATGGGAAGACTAGGAGTGGTCCTATTCTACTCTGCCGGATACCAAACGGCGCGTGTAAAGTCAACTCTAATATAATAAGGCTTTCACCTATAATAACAAAAGTGGGCGGGAGAAACAAATCTAACGTGTCACATAAAAACATCTAGCATTAACAGAAAAACATAAATCGCATCAATATTGGCCTACATTTATAAATGTGAATACATTTGTATTGCCGCGCCCACCGTGTATTAACACGCAATATCGATATTTCTATCGAATCAGATAGAAAAGGCCTCTTACTTGACTACACAAAATAATCTGACAGGCTATATGAAAACGTACCTGATATTATATTCCAAAAAAAATACGTAAGGGATGTGCGCTGACGTGATAAAATTTGTATTCATATCACAAGCTGAGCGTAAAATATTTAGAATACATAATGATTGTACGTACTAGGACGGATTACGGAATATGATATGTTTGAAAATAATTGCCTTACCTTTTTTATAAAAAAAAATATAGGATTTCATTCAAGCCCCGACAATGAGGCGAGTAGAATTTTAATAAGGTTATCGAGCATGGAGATTGTGGGATTAAATATCAGTGTTTATTCAGTTTAATCAATTACTTTTTAGGGTACCTTATAGGATCACTTGGTTGCCCGTCTGTCTGTCTGTCAAGATCTTTTTTTCTCAGGAACGTGTAGAGATTTCATTTCAGGTCTACTGTCCCTTGGAGATGTGGAAAAATCAAACTTCTATGCCAACGCAATCAAAAGATACCTACAGCTGGTTATACCGCAAATTTTCGTGTTTTTTTTTCGATATTCGCAAGGGAATCAAAACCTACAGGGTACTTCCCAGGAACTCAGAATCTTCAAATTTGGTGCGAAGCAACGTCTTATAACGCAGATAAAGTAAACATTGCGAAAAGCATATTTTTTTGTTACATCATTTTAGAATTATGAACAAAATTAAAACATAGGGACAAGCTACTATATCCATAGATATTTTTAGTAAAAAATCATTGCTCTACTGGTACTATCCGGCGAGGAATCAGGGGACTACGCTTGTATGGAAATACTACCCTACGATTTCCTCTTAACTAAGTATTCTGCGGGTTTTATTATATGGACAAAATTCCATGCCTGTTGCTGAATACTTAATTAAAAGGGCGGCACGAGCCGCCGCACGAGCGGTGCGTCGAGAGCAGTTAGTTCGGGACCCTCCGCCGCGCGTCTCGCAATCGCCTTGAAAATGGGCTCCTGACGAGTCCGAAACTATAGTCGGCAATCCCGACGAAATAGCACGTGAGTGACCCGTTTTTAGTACATAATGTTTGTATCTCACGTTAGTTTCAATGATATAAATACTTATTATTTATTTCCTTAAAGATACATTCTAAAATGATTATGTTTACGCAAAAACATTCTCACGTTCGGATTATACGTTAGGAAACACCGACAAAATTACAGATCATAATAAAATAAAGTCAAGATACAAAATAACAATACGCAACTTGCATTATTGCAATTTGCACTTTAATTTGAAAGCAATAAGAGTTAACTCGGTAAATAATTCTATAACAACTCTGTTCCCACTCATTTACATTGTCAACTGACCCGTGACTGGTTACGCTCTAATGTCGTTTTTTTTTTTTTCTATTGCAAAAGTGTCGTAACGCGTAATGACTTCATAATGTTATGCCACAATAAACGCGGAAACTTTCTTCAGTAAATAAAATGACGTAGTTTTATGTATTTTTGTGTTACAACGACGGAAATGATCTATTCTCTGTGTATGACAAGGAAGGATCAAGAAGGCAAAGGCATTGTCGAAGAATTAACTGAAAATAGCTGCCCTTGGAAATGTTATTCCGTTTTCAAGGGCAACTATTTTCGATTAATCATTATGTTTTTGCACATTCACTTCATACTATGCAAGAAAAAGTAAATTAATCTTTTTATAGAAATACGAGTACTTATAAGTACAAGGTATGAGGTGTAGATCTTCCATGCTGGTTTGGAGAAAAGAAAAAACATAGAATATACCAGCTGCTTCGGCTTTTACTTTTCTCCCAGACCAGCATGGAAGTACCTACACTAAACCTACACTCAGCATTCCAAAATCCAAAATAATATTTGCCTTAAATAAGGTGCATAATATACATGGTACGGTTTTGCTTAGTTAAAGATTATTTAGCTAGTTTTAATTTTACACTTTACACAATTATAAACAAAGATATTTAAAGTTAGTGAATTATTATGTCCGTTAATGAATGTCAAAATGAACTGATATTATTAAGTCGTCATAAATTCAATAATTGTGTAGAAGCGTAGAAGCACTTGTCAAGAACGCATTTGTTTAATTTGATTTTAAAGTCGTGTAACGTTGCAGCTTTTTTAAAATTCAAATTCCATTTTTTAATTCAAATTTCATTCCATTCCATTCCAATTTAAAATTACTTTCTTTCTCTCTCATCACTCATTTTTCAGTCTGAAACCATCTTTCAGTCTACTACCATCTTTCAGTCTACTACCATCTCTTGGAGCATATCAGTCTCTTTTATGAATTATTGAAGTCAACATTTACATAGTTCAAGTTGTAAAGCGAAGTTGTAATAAAGTTATTCTCTGTGTGTTCTGTGTGTCGACTCTTGTGTTCTCTCTAACTTCCTATTTATGTGAGAACTCGGCTAGAGCGCCGGGATAGTCGAGAGTCGAGCCCTCACAGTCGTTAAAAGGTATTGGATGACAATAGGCTGAATAGGAAGAAGAAGGTGGCTAAACATGATTTGTCTTCTCATTAGTAATTTACGCGCTACTTATCTTCCTCGTTTATTTTTTTCTCTTTCCTTTGACAAACAAAAATAAGAGTGTTTTAAAACTGTTACTCGTATAAAGGCTTTTGTTTGCTCCGAAAAAGCTACAAAATGGGTGCAAATGACAGGGCGGCAACTGCACTTTTTGTTGGTAGAATGATTGGTGACTGTTGTCGGCAAACACAGGTTAACCCGGCGAATAACGTCGGAGGCTGGGAATTGGACAAATTGATGCTTTATTTCACAATGGTACGGTAAAAGCCAGTGTTGAAAATGAACATGAATAATGTTGAGTTGTTTGAGTTTGTTTGTACTCATACCGTAATTTTGCTCTTTTAAATCGTTATAAAGAGTGTATATTTTTACTTTGTATACTCTTTTAAAGAGTGTATATTTTTTACTTTGTATACTTAAGAGTAAAAACGTGTACGTACATATTGCCAGAAAAACTAAGAATTACACGAGATAAATTCATCAGAGAATCTACGTGTTACTCCTACATATAATGTAACTAGCTGTTACCCGCGACTTCGTCCGCGGCAATTTCTGTTATTATGATTTATTAGTAAACATGAATAATTTTCCCCAGTTTTCAAAACATTTTTTATTGATGCTTCGCTTCCATTAGTCGCAACGTGATGTTTTATAGCCTAAAGCCTTCCTCAATAAATGGACTATGCAACACAAAAAGAATTTTCCAATTCGAACCTGTAGTTCCTGAGATTAGCTCGTTCAAACAAACAAACTCTTCAGCTCTATAATATTATAAGTATAGATTCGTCCGTTTTCGCCGACTAATTAAACGTGAGTTAAACCGAAAATTGTATAGTGAAATAGCGTTCATTTAAAAAAGTAGCGCCGCGTGCGCAGGCCGTATAGACATTTAAGAGGCTTAAAAGAACCAATAGCAAATGAAATAAAATTATGGGTGGCGCTAGTTGGCTCATGTAAACCTTTTAAGAGAAAATCTGCCTCCGTGGTCCAGTGGTTAAGGCGTTTGCCTGTAGACCCAGGGGTCGTGGGTTCGATTCCCATGGGAAGCATACTTTGTTTAGTTGTTTCCAGTTTGGTTAGGACATTGCAGGCTTGAATCACCCGATTGTCTGATAATAAAGATGATTCCGTGCTTCGGAAGGCACGTTAAGCCGTTGGTCCCGGCTGCCATCCGGTAGTCGTTAAAGGAACCACGTTAGAGGCTGAGAGGCGGTTCCGAAGAACTCTGACACTAGGGTGTAGCATGGTTGATTGAGCGTGGCACCTACTCGAAATGATGATGATGATGATTTTCATTATTCGTCATAATGCGAAATAAAAAAAATAAGTAGCTAAATACTGATTATTTAAAAACAATTGGTAACGGGTGGATAAGGTGTAAGAGAGATAGATGCGTCACAAGCAGAACGCTTAGGCCGATCGTGCCTCTCTATCGCGCTCTCACTTGCACGCGGAACGTGACATTTTTCGTGGGTGCAGCCTGCGTTCATCGATTTATGTCTTATGTCAAATAATAAATATAAAACGCTCTTAATACTTATTAAATCAGTGTTAAGTCAAATACCTACATACGCTAAAATAAATGAAGTTTTTCAGCACATCGTTAAGGGTTTGCAACATCGATCATTTAACAAATACGAGTTCCTATTGAAACTGTGAAACGAAGTCTCAGATCGGTTGTGGCTGTAGGCACAAAATAAGGCAATGCAAATATATAACTAACTGGCTTTTGCTTGTGAATTCGACGATTCTTATCTTCTTCTTTGTCAAACGTGGTTATATTAACACTTTTGTTCTTTATAGACCGAGCGAGCGAAGCGTCTCAGTTTCGACTGGCCGAAAATTCTTTTGTCCATCTGTCTGTCTGTCTGTTCTCGCCTACAGGTCGCATTTCTTAACCGATTCTCATGAGATTTTGTGAGCAGGTTCGGTAATTATATAGAATTCTTTTGTCGAGCCAGTGTTTCGAAATTTTTAAAAATGGCGGAAATGTGGTGGTAGTAACTGTGACGTCGTAACTGAAGGAAATCATCCTTTAGTCAATTAGCATAAAGTAACAGATATATTTTAGAGCACTGGAGGGCAAATGTGGATGTTGGTTGTAAGGGCTCGCGAGGTCTACTGTTCTCACAGAACCACTAGTTATCTTTGGTTCGATGTCTCAGTAATAAATTCGCAGCACCTTTGATAGAATGGAAAACGGATCGACGTTTCTTGTATAGCTTTATTTCTTTATATCATCTTGGTTTTATAATTTGTTGTGATAAGATATTTTACATTTTGTGAAAACTTCAAGTGTCCTCCTATTACAGTTCAAAGAGACAGCGTACGGAAAGCGGAGGCTTAATACGCAACCTTCAGGTACGGACCCCTAAATATTACTTTGACTCCTGCACAATAAAACCTGAATACCCACACTATTGGAGGAAGTTTTATTAAAGGGAGACAATAATAAAGTTATTTCACCTTCCAATTTTACAGGCGATAAAACCCAGTAATCTATAGTTCTAGAAAATACATACACATATTATCAAGTCTTTATCCCTTGCTGGGTAAACAGAGCCTAAGGTCATAAGACCCAAAGACCACATTAAGGTTAAAAATGGAATAAAAAACGTGATGGTTTCTATTTTCATGATTCCTTAGATTTTTGCCTATTCCATCGGCCGGCTTCTACGGTCATCTGGTACATTCTACCACGAGAAATCTAGCAATGAGAAAATAAGTGAAAACATGTTCTCTGTAACCTCTCTATTTTTGCCGGGGCTGTAAGGTGCCGATAGCAACTGATTGATCGCTCAGTTCGCGTGCGAGGGCAAACGAACTGCTGGAAAATATAAACTGTACAGTTACCATTTCATTTATCTTTTCCGGGAAACCTCGAAGGCTAGTAAATTCAAGTCATGTAATTGGGATGCTGATATCCTAGTGTGGGTAGGAAATTTGTATTTTAGGATAGTTAATAGATTCAGGTGTTACTTTGCGGAAGTCAAAGCTACATTTCCTTTGCGTGCTTCCGCCACCAGTTAGTTCATGCAAACTATTGCTGGCCAGCGCCCAAATACTGTTAGTCGCTTCATGCCCGCCGCCAATAGTTGATGCATGCAACCCTGGTCAATACTGCTGCATCCGTTGAGGTTACAGCAATATCGGCCGTCGTGCTCGCGACACGTGTTTCGTCTCTACACGAGGCATTTTCAGGCAATGAAACCTAGATGTTGGTCGTTCGAATGATAAGCAACGAATATTTTTTATATATATATTTTTATGATATTGAACGGCAAACGAGCAAGCGAGTCACCTGATGGAAGTGGAACTAAGTGATCACCGCTGCCCATGCAGAACTGCAACACCAGGGAATGATAGGAGCGTTACCGGTCTTTCAAAGAGTTAGGGGAGGACATGGGAGGAGGAAGGTGGGCCTCCGGCTCTCTCACTCGCCGAACGAAGCATAGAAGCAGTAAAGATTCTACTTAAACGCCGATTTTCTGTGAGATAGATACGAAAAAATTAATGTGGCTGGAGTCACAGTAAGAATGCTGAGGACCCTTGGCTCCGACGCACTACAGTTGAGCATGCAACCGGTAAACACGCTCTGATGAGAAAGAGACAGGTCATCAAGTCATCATTATCTCAGCCGCAAGAGGTGCACTCAAAGATTCAAAGATTTATTCAGAAAATAGGCCTTTTCAGGCACTTTTTCACGTCAATTCGCATTTTAAATACTGGTACCACTGCTGGACATAGGTTCCTTCTCCGAGGTTGCAATATGACTGTTGTAAACCTTGCATCCAGCGCCTTCATGCGACCTTCGTCGGTCAGGTATCCGACCCCCTGGTCGGTGCGCTTTCCGGAACGTGGTCTCTATTCGAGACCCTTTCTTCGGTTCCAATCGGTTCTGGGCTATGTGCTCCGCCCACTGCTTATTCAAAGAGATAATCCGGCTATAATATAAGGTAAAATATATGCAACTTTTATATTTTATCCTATAATCAGGCGTTTATGAATAAAGAGTTTTACTCAATTAAAATAGTTCATCAACATTGAAAACATTTTTCGTAGATCAAAGATAAAAAAATCATGTTACAAATTTTAAAACTAACCTACATTTGTAATATAAATAGGTATGTGCATAAATATATTGAGGTGTTGAACGATAGATTGCCGGTATCGTAAAATACAAACTGTGTAACTGGAAGCTGAAAAATTGGTCAGGGTCGGGGATTTCACCGCGGAACGCTTCAAATACCGCCCGTTTAGAACACGCTCGAACAGGCGTAAATATTTGTTACCTCTCCTTGTAGTTCTGGCGATCTTATATTACCTGTAACAGATAATAAAAAAGTTTGTTTAAATTCAGAACTTGAATAGTTATTGGCGGGAATTTCGGCGGACTGCACGGTTCTTGTTTTGAATTGTTTTGCAAATTGCTTCTAGTGGACTTTATAATGTGAAATCCAAGTAGCAGTAGTCCGGTTGTTAGTCCGATTCACCGACCTACTGCAACTTTTCAGTTGCGGTAGTTCGGTTCTAACAAAGCACCGCAGAATGGTGTTATAAATGCCCATGTTTATGCACAATGTGTGGAATAAGTAAAAAAACCATCATTGTGAGGCTGTAGCAACTATTCAGTAATCTGTGGCTGTAGTGAGATTTACTTAGCAGGCTGGTGGTTGTCTGCCTTGTTGCGTACTAGTGGAGTGGTGGGAATTATCGCTGGAGCTCTGTCGATCATTTCGTTGATTACACACGTTAAAAATATGAAGGGCTATAAGGCGCGGAAAGCCAAATTCTGTAAAACAAATTTTAAAAAATAAGTCGAAAAAAGAACATTACTTTAGTCACTAATATCGTGTGTAATTGGACTTTAAGCTACTAATTTAAAGCAGGGATCGTAAATCACACATACATACATACTATCACGTCTTTTTCCCTTACGGGTTAGAAGAACCCCAGGTCTAAGAGACCTATAGCACATATTTAGCTGTATGTGTGGTGGTCGTATTGGTGGAAAATGGAATCAAATCCCTATTTGATATTGGTTACCACAAGTGGTATAACAAAATCTCGAGCTCCGTTTGGTATGCACGTTAAGCCGTTGGTCCCGGCTGTCACCATTAATGGCACTCATTAAGCTATGTCAGATGCCTTTCAGCAGCTTGAAAATCTGACACAGTGTTGACTTACACATTCGAAAAACAAAACAACATTACCAACGGCGCAGTGGTCAACACGCCAGCCTTTGACACGAGGGTGCCCGGGTTCGATCCCCGGTCAGGTCATGATGGAAAACGATCTTTTTCAGATTGACCTGGGTCTTGGATGTTTATCTATATAAGTATCTATTATAAAATATAGTATCTTTGAGTTAGTATCCTACGACACAAGTTCACAACTTACTGTGGGGCTAGCTCAATATATGCGATATGCCCCTATATATTTATTTATAATTAATCAATTTTCTCCTCTTAATAATTTTAGTATATAGCATACATTGAATTATGGCTGGCCAAGTATGGCTCCGGGAGTACAGAGAGGGTCATGCTCTTACAGTGGAGCCTAAAAAGACCTGATGATGATGATGATGATACATTGAATTAGAAAAAATTATGGAAGCGTAAAAATCCACTTTTAGCTCTATTTACGCAAACAAACTTATTCAAATCACAACGAAACACATAAGCACTCTCATAGACGAAGCTAGTATGCGATATGATAGTAAACAAGATAGGTTTAAGAATTCAATTATAGTTAGCAGATACTCCCGCTATCCACTACCTGACGGCCATTTGCAAATATTACCGAACCCGATCACTGGAAATCAACCAAAATCCGTCCAACATTTACTACTAAAATCCTATATTACCGAACCTCGATCTGGAAATCAATTAAAATCGGACTAGCAATTACTGCCAAATCCTGTGCTTGGACACTTTCTACAGCAAATACGTTATCCGAGATTTTATCAGTAATTTGTTTACCTTGTCATGTGATTATGTGGCTTCCGACATTTTTAGAGTTCCGTACCAAAAGGGTGCCAAAAAGAACCCTATGACTAAGCCTCCGATGTCTGCCCATCTGTCACAGTGATGTATTTTTTTATTTAGCTATTTAGGTCTCACTGGACCTAAATAAGGAAATAAGATTATGGCGAAAGTAACTCTTGTCTTTTTTCCACGCTTCAACCATTAAACCAATTTGGATGAATATGGTATGGAGGTAGTTAGAGGCCCAAGGAAGGACATAGGTTACCTTTAATTCCGGGAATGTCTACTGTTCTCTAGGGATCCACATTAACACAATCACTAGCTAGTTTATTATAAGTTACGGAATCGTAGGAGCTAAAAGAGTGGAATTTCAAACTGTCAAATTTAGTATCCAGAAGTGAGAGCACTGGAAATCTGTGCCACAAGCTCAGCCTTCTGAGAGCCAACCAATCTGAGATTACACTATAATTATGTAGTACCTTATACATTGTATTTTTATTAATAATAATATTTAAATTGATTTAGAAATTGCATTACAATGCTCGGTATATTATTAAAATTGAAAATGTATGCAGTAATGCTATTTCTAAATCAATTTAAATAAGTAAAAGCTTTCTTCAATTTAATCAACTTTCTATTTATCGGATATGAAAGAAGTAGAATACCACACTACTAAATAGTGGATAGTATTGAAGAAGTACGCATGCTTGAAATGCGTATACCCTACGGGGTAATATGTGATGAGAGAATTCGACGCGGTGATTCGAAGTCACGGTGGTGTAATGGTATCACACTTAGGGCGTTAACCTAAGGGACGTGGGTTCGAATCCTACCTGTGGCCGAGTTCTTTTTCATCACATATTTTCAATTTTAATAATAATAACATTCGTTTATTTCAGGCAACGCAAATTTTTTTATCTTTTATCTTTAGTAATGTATACTACTCGTACAGTACTAAAATCTTTACAAATTCAAGTTGAATTAAAAAAGGTATACTCAAATGCCTATAATTAACAGCAGCATTGTGAAAATAAATATTCTCACCTCTTTGTCCCTCATTCATATGAGCATGATTAATGATGCTAATTATGTCGCGCACCCTACATATTGCAGCAAAATAAAACAGATATACTACGGACTTATAGAATACTAGCATTTGCGCGCGGCTCCACCCGCGTTATTATCGATCCCTCCGGAATAGTAGAATTTCCCGGAATTGAGGTACCCTATGTCCTTCCCTGGCCCTCAATCTACCTCCATACAAATTTTCATCCAAATTGGTTCAATGGTTAAAGCGGAAAAGAAGACAGACAGACAGAGTTACTTTCGTATTTATAATATTAGTATGGAAGTACGGATAGTTTGGACTAGCGGCCCGCCTCGGCTTCACACTGGTAGATATACGTATTTCTATAGTCTATGTTCATCACGGATAATGGAGGATTCTAATGGTAAAATAATTTTTTAAATCGATCCAGTAGTTTTGGAGCAGATTTATTGCAAACAAACAATCAAATCTTCATTATATGAATGCAGGCGTGTAGGCAGGCAAGCGGCTCTCCACGATTTCACACGGGTAGATATAGTTATTTTATTATATAGCCTATTTTCATGAGGGATAATATAGGGTTTTAATGGTAAAAGAATTTTTCCGAGCCTATTAAATGCAAACAAACAATCGAATCTTTCTTCTTTCATCATCACATCATCATCAGGTCTTTTTAGTCTCCACTACAGGAGCCCGACCCTCTCTGTACTACTAGAGCCTTATTTGGCCAGAGCAGCCAGAGGACTTGGCCTACACTCTCCACGCTGGCCAGACGGGTTGGAGAGGTCTCTCAGATGTTTATAAGCTTTGTTTAGCTTGTATTTCCTAAGTCGCCTTCTACGACATCCACGGGAAGACTTGAAGTGGTCCTATTCTACTCTGCCGGGTACCACACAGCGCTTTCTACTTTATTACCTAGGTTTTATATGGGCCCGGGTCACACCGGTAAATATAGGTATTTTATTCTATAGCTTATGTTCATCAGGGATATTGTTTGTAGGATTCTAATGGTAAAAGATTTCGTTCAATCGGTTCCGTAGTTTCGAGCCTATTCAAAGCCAACAAACAAACAAATCTTTTCTCATTATATGTTTGTGTAGATTTCTTCTCAATGCTCAGAAAATAGACGTAGCTGGCTACGTATACATCCTGTCTTTTGATAAATTGATTTATTTTGAGCTTATGTAAGTCAAAAATGTTTTCTCAAGGTGGATTCTTTTTTATTAGGTACACTCTTTTTATTAGCTTCATCTGTATGTTTGTTTGTTTGTGTAAACGACTTCTTTAAACTCGATTTCTGACCCACTTTAAACGGTCAGATTTAATATAAATTTTGTAAACATCAAGGAATCATGCACATTCTCACTTTGTTATTTAAAGTTCTTTTTAACCCCTATTCCCCCGACTATCTCCATTTTGCATTTAATTTCAGAGAAATTGACAGTCGATTCGACCAGTGGAACTCCCATACTACAAATACCAAGCCACTCCTCTCAGGCTTACTCCAAGCACGGTACTCGATGCTTGCCGCGTGGCTGTGAAATCCCTTTAGACGTTAGAATGGCTCCCTCTATTGATTCTTTTATATTCAGACTGAAAAGGTTCTATAAAGATTCCATTGGTTATAGAGCTAATTACGGAACATTTTTGTATGAGTGTCAATTTTTTTTTAGATTTTTAGCATTGGTTCCATATGAAAAGTAGTTCATATCAACGGGCTGAATCATCCCTTTGAGGATGCAAAACGAATGAAAATTCAGTGTGTAATGCGTGTAAGTATACTTAAACTTCAGAAACATTACACTTCTTTTTCGGAGCAGTCGTGTAGGGTGAGTATTACTCAGAATTTACAATTTCTGCAAGACTTATTAGCAAGTCAGTAACTGTGCTCCGTCTTCTGAGTGCATTTTAACAATAGTTGGAGTTGAGTTTAGTTCGAGCGCCAAGTGTTGCCAGTGAAATTGCGTTTCCAGGATTTTCCGCGATGGATTCAACTATTAAATAGGAACTTTACTGGAAGTGCCTTAAAACTAATATTTTTTCTTCTTCTTTAGGCTTTCTCGACCGCTAGCGTGTAGGGATCATATTTATGCCATTATCTTCAGCCTTGGGCAATAGGCTATAAATACAATTTAAAATAACTAGTCCGTCTTATAGATTATCGGAAAATATTAGATACGTATTTTTTCTTTTTTTAATCAAACAAAAGATTATAAAGATAAAGCGCATCAAAGTTCAGGAGACGCAACAGGCCAGTAAAAAGTGTACCGGACAGTGACATCGCGCGGAACTTTAACGCGCTATATCTTTATCAATTTTTGTTTGATAGACATAAGAAAAAACACATGTCCAAAAAAGACGGAGTAATTTATTTGAAAAGTATTTTTGTAAAAAACATGCCTAAAATTATTTAGATCCATTCTAATTTTTACCTAACTTTTGCATAATTAACGCACATGCCAAAGTGGTTAGTGTTTGACATGTAGAATGAGTACAAAATTGTTAAGATAGTAAAAATAAAAATATTTTATTAAAATTATTTTGATATCAGTGGTCGAAATATCTGTCCACCCGACTTTAACTTTATTGAGTCACAAGGGGGAAATATTTCCGACGGGTTATTGTTTTATCAATATCTTAAAAACCCAACTTTGTAAGATAAAGTAGTGGATGAATGAAGTGGGTAGCGAAGGATTGCTATTACATATCTCCTATTGAAGAGATTTCTGTATGTGGAACTAAGGACGCAGATGTTTTTATAATTTTCTTTCCTCTCAGACCATTATGGAAGTAAGTACAACATATTCATTGAATATTGTTCAAATATTTACTTTTTCTGTTTTATAATAATTATTGCAATTATGTGTTCAGATAACCTACTAATTACGAATCTTAAATAGTTTAGCAATGACATTTTTTTTAAAAATACGGAACTAAATTAAAATCTGACACATTCGATATAGAGCCGTTAAATTGAACGGACTTCATAATATGTCACATTTTGTTATCGTATCATTTTATTTTCACCTAGTTTTTATAAATATTTGGCTTCAATAACCGTATTTCCTTATCGCATCTAGAGTATAAGATCTGCGTTCCGTGCATCACCTGAATTTTCGTTAACTGCAGCAATTACTGGTGATTGCCGTCGCGAATCGCGTCTCTGACGTCACAGCTTTACACCTGAAGATTGACAAATGACAGTTGGGACGAACACAATTATTTGTTAACCGAAAAAAGGAGGAGGTTATCAATTCGGTTGTATGTTTTTGTTGAAAAGGAAAAATGAAAAATATTTTTTGATTATAAAGTTTTTGCAGGGAATACAATATAAGAAAAAATATTGACATGTTTCTTACACTACAATATGGTCGGAGGGCCCTTTTTTTATTGTTTGTTACCTCAGAACTTCTTAATTTAGGAGCCGTTTTTATTTACCGTGTGCACTTACACGACCAATTCTAGTACCAGGTTTTTTAGCGAACTACAAAGAACTTCCAAAAAGTTTTCGATATTTTCATACAACTTGCCGTGCCGAACACTTTTGTGTTTCCATTTTTTTAGTTGCTAGCCATGGATCCTTAGGTCCATGTTGCTAGCGTTGGTCCCATGGGAAAAGTTGTTCATTCTGATAGACTGATTTGATAGTTTGATAACGGTGTTTTACCTATATCCTGTATAAGCTTGTCCCAAAAAAATATTTTTTGAAATAATGTTTTTAGCTATTATTTTTTTTCAAATTAGACTTGTCTTTATGTGCTTAGGGACCCCGACATGGCTTAACCTGGCCCTTTAACAATAAGGAACAGGGAGTTGATGGAGGCAGCCACAATAAAGCTATCAGTCCCAGATCGCTTTATTGGCAGCTTTATGATGAAGCTCGAAGTTATACGATTTGAATATGAATTCGGGTTACAAGCTAGATGGCTATGGTACTTATACGTCTCTATCGCGGAAAGTTTACAATTATAAACTATAAGATCGAGTATAGAATTTCAAATTCGTTTGATGTATCACAGTTACGAGGAGAGAACTTCCTTCGTGGTCCAGTGGTTAAGGCGTTTGCCTGTAGACCCGGGGGTTGTGGGTTCGATTCCCACGAGAAGCATACTTTGTTAAGTTGCTTCCAGTTTGGTTAGGACATTGCAGGTTTGAATCATCTGAATATCTGATAATAAAGATGATTCCGTGCTTCGGAAGGCACGTTAACCCGTTGGTCCCGGCTGCCATCTGGTAGTCGTCAAAGGAACCACATCAGAGGCCGAGAGGCGGTTTCGAAGAACTCTGACACCAGGGTAGGCATGGTCAATTAACCGTGACACCTACTCGAAATGATGATGAGGAGGAGAGAGGGAGAAAGATGATCAGTCAGGGATGTACATAATCCTCATCGAATCCGCACGACTGACCTCCCGAGCTGTTCCTTGCTTTTCCCCCATTCATCCGAGTAAGTAGTATCCTTTACCTTCATTCCCTTCCCATATTCCACAAATTCCTATCTTCCCCCTATGAATAATGCTTCGGAAGGACAAGAACCCAAAGAAACTGCATTCGCTAACCCTCATGCCAAGCGTGGTAAGAATAGCAACCTCCCATCATCAAGACCTGATGATGATGATCATCATCATCATCAGGTCTTTTTAGTCTCCACTAAAGGAGCACGACCCTCTCTGTACTACTAGAGCCATACTTGGCCAGAGCAGCCAGAGGACTTGGCCTTGTCCCGTGGCCCGGGTTGGAGAGGTCTTACAGATGTTTATACGCTTTGTTTAGCTTGTATTTCCTAAGTAGCCTCTTACGACATCCATGGGAAGACTTTGAGTGGTCCTATTCTACTCTGCCGGAAACCACACAGCTAACCTCCCCTGGAATGAAGTATCCTTGGTATTAACCTGTCCCAGAGACCCAGCAATGGACTTTTTACGGCAGAAATGATGAATGATCTTGTTAGCTAATTATAATAGACTTAATTAAAATTGACCTCGGTTTTAAATAGTTTCATGAGTTTACAATTGCTTTGACTTATTTGTTTCGCTCTTAGGCTATGAAAAAGTGAACAAAAACATGTTATAAAATATTTTGTGTGTGTCTCGTTGCGACCACGGTGGATGCAACTCCAAAACGTCACGGAAACAAATATTAAAAAGGTTCCGGTTAAGTCCCGTTTATATACCTAATTATATGTTTTAAAATATCACATTATTTGTAATTTATGGCATTCGTGCTAAGGAATTACTAAGTATTATAACAGCTACAGGTCAACACAGTCTTTATTGCAACTTCAGTCAAGATGCTTAGGACTAAAGCCCCCAGTACAAGATTAACTAGCAAATGTTCAAAATCGACGGGCCAGATGTCGAAGCTTTGTAGTTTGTAGTTCAAATCCTACCTGTGGCGAAATTTTCTAATCGTATATTCGATTTAAATATAGATAAACAATATAAAAACATAATTTATGGTAAATTATATCGACTTGGCGGGGGGGCACTGCCGTCCCCCTTATTTTTTAGATTGAGTATCTTGACCTGACCGGGGATCGAACCCGGGAACTCCTATGTAGCAGGCAACATGCCCACTAGGCCACGGAGATCGTCAAAAGTATCTCTACTTTTATATTAGGATGTTTTCTAAAAAGAAAAAGTCCGCAAGCCCCTCGTGAGCGGTTTCTTTTTCCGTAAAATAAAACGGATGTAAGCTTTTGTCAGAGCTGCAGCAGTTAGACACTAGATTGTGTGTGAAATGGATATGGTGATGTGGAGATTGTGTACGGGGAGTTAAAAGTTTGCGTAAAGCCAGCTTTTTCAATAGAGTTTAAAGTTTCAAAAACTACAGTCATGTTATTATGAGCTTACTCATAAAGAGGTTCAAAAAATATTGATTGACGCGTCGTTGAAATTTTTTTTTTTAAATAATTTTAATCCTATCTTAATCCTAACTACTATTATAAATGCGAAAGTGAGTTTGTTTGTTTGTTACGGTTACACGCTGTAACTACTGAACCTATCATCATGAAATTCTGCCATCACCATATTCATGTTCATATTCATCATTGTTATCTGGGATTGATTTACTCGAGCGGAGTCGCTGGCGAAAGCTAGTCCTATCCTAAAACAATAAAAGAAATATTTAAAATCTGAAAGTGAGTTTGTTTGGTTTTTACGCCTTAACTATTATATATATTATTAAGTTATATTATAAAACTATAAAGATTGGTTCAGACCAATCATGAAATTTGGCATACAATTTTGTATGCCGGAAAAAAGTAGTTTCCGAGGCATCGACGTTAAAAAATAAGTGTTTAATAAAATAAATTATACATTACAGAAAATCACAGGTTAATTAACTCATTTACGAACACTAGACCAGACACAATAGATATATAGAAGTCTACATCTACAGGCGGGACCTCCAGGAAAGTGTTAAATTACAGTAGTGTATAATTATTAATACTTTTTCCAACAGCAAACTGAGTTATTGAAGATATGATCTATCTTTCAATTAGGTAGAAGAGCAATTTTTAATTAAAGTTGCAAACTCGGAGCGCCAGCACTGGCAACACTGCCATTTCTGTTTCTACCGATACAAGAATCTAGTAATCGCGTGGAGTGTACCACTAGATAAAGTGGTCGGTGCTCCGAATGTTATTTACGTCACACTTCTATAGTAATATTATACACGGTGAAATTTTGATCGTTCTGGACCCTTAAAGGGGTGATTCAGCCCATCTATTCTATACAAAAAATTTCGGCCTCCTAGTGAATTTGTATAGGAACATCAAAAAAATTTTTGAGTTATAGTGAGCATTGGTCCCATAGGAAAAGTTTTTTTTATATCAACGGGCTGAATCATCCCTTTAAGGGTCCAGAACGATTTCACCGTGTATAGAGGAAAAATTTGATTGTTTGTTTGTTTGCATTGCATAGGCTTCGAAACTAATAGACCGATTTGAAAAATTCTTACACCATTAGTGTTTATGGTTATGTATTTGATAGTGTGATGAGATGATGATTCAGGAATTAGTTTAAACCCTTTCTTTCTCATTGGTAACGAAGCTTTCTCCAGAAATTATTTTTTGTATGTGCCAGTCAGCCGGGACTTAGCCGCGACTAGGGTTACCATCTGTCCGGATTAGTCCGGGACATGGCCGGACTTTTAGACTCTTGTCCGGACTTTGTCCGACCCTTTATTTGTCCGGATTTATAGAATATGAGTGATAAAACTTTTTTATCGCCTCGCATTGCGAGCTTCTGCCTGCCTACCATGCTTACCATAGCATTGAACTAAACTAAGTGGTTAATGTTTCCGAAAAAGTCCGCGTCTGCCTGCCTACCATGCTTACCGTGGCACTGAATTAAACTAAGTGGTTAATGTCCGGACTTTTATCGAAATGTCCGGCTTTTTGTCAGGATTTTTCAAATTCCTAAATGGTAACCCTGGTCGTGACCCAGTGTGCAAGTTCTTTCTGAAACAGTCACAGAAATTAATCCAAACTGCTCGAACTATAACGCCGATCGAGATTACAAAGAATTTTAACATAATCACACTTAAAGTTGTTTTTAACAAATTTCGAAATTCCATAACTCCTATACGTTTTCTAACCAGATGTAAGAAATTTGATATTTATGTTTCACTTATGAAGTGTCCATCCATATAAAATACTAGCTGTTGCCCGCGACTTCGTCCGCGGCAATTTTTATAGATGAATAATTTTTCCCCGTTTTCAAAACATTTTTTATTGATGCTTTGCTCCTATTGGTCGCAGCGCGATGTTTTATAGCCCAAAGCCTTCCTCGATAAATGGACTATCC
Source organism: Elegia similella (assembly GCA_947532085.1). Classification (NCBI taxonomy): domain Eukaryota; kingdom Metazoa; phylum Arthropoda; class Insecta; order Lepidoptera; family Pyralidae; genus Elegia; species Elegia similella. Next base: position 2,561,304 of record OX383936.1, read on the forward strand.
AACACAATAAGAATTTTCCAATTTGAACCAGTAGTTCCTGAGATTAGCGCGTTCAAACAAACAAACAAACAAACAAACAAACTCTTCAGCTTTATAATATTAGTATAGATGTAAAGAAAACCCAGTCCGACCCTTGAAGGGATGATTCAGCCCGTAGATATGAACAACTTTTGCTATGAGCTAAAACTAGTAACTCAAAAAAATTGTAATTTCCAAACTAAAATGTTCGGCCGCCAGGTTAATTTGATCCCATAGGTAAAGTTGTTCATATCGACGGGCTGAGTCACTTCTTCAACGACGGACAGGGTCATCTTAACATATTGTATAATAGTCGCCGAGCACTATCTTATACATCAGAAAATCGCGTTGGGACGACGGACTAGTAGTCATCGGAGCCTATTTAACCCTTTGACCGCGAACGTCGGATAAATCAGACATACATTTTCATAGAAAATGTACATAGACATACATTTTCATAGAAAATGTACATATGTAATGTACATAATGGACATACATTTTCATAGAAAATGTATGTCGACCGACCGACGTTCGCGGTCAAGGGGTTAATGCAAACAAACTATCGAATCTTTCCTTTTTATAATATTACTATAGAAGTGTAAAAATCGTCAGAATATTATGTATGATCCCACTTCTTGAAGCCATCTCGGGTGCTTGGGCATAGACAGCTCTCTATCCACTCATTGTAGTCTATGATGGATGACGATTGATCCGTCTGCGGATTGAAGCATTGTGCTCGGAATGATCAAATCGATTCGATTTTCAATTAGCAAGAGATACATTAATCATTTTGGCCTACTTTGCGATTTGAAAAGAACTCTATCTTCTGTGGGTACTATAGGTGGGTACTATAGGTACAACCACCTCCGTGGTCCAGTGGTTAAGGCGTTTGCCTGTTGACCCGGGGGTGGACATTGCAGGCTTGAATCACCTGATTGGCTGATAATAAAGATGATTCCGTGCTTCGGAAGGCACGTTAAGCCGGTGGTCCCGGCTGCCATCTGGTAGTCGTTAAAGGAATCACGTCAGAGGCCGAGAGGCGGTTCCGAAGAACTCTGACACCAGGGTGTGCATGGCCGATTGACCGTGACACCTACTCGAAATGATGATGACTATAGGTATTAGGTATAGTCATGGGCGTCGACATGGGGGAGAAATGGGTGTCACATCACTATCCGCAATCTTTTCAATTTCAAAAAAATCTTGTACGAACTTTTACGCTTCGGTTGCCAGATCACGCGACGTCGTGATAATTACGCGCTCGCTTCGCTCGCGTTAGGGTGAAGATTATGTGTATTGCAAAAATATTTAAACTGTAGCAGCCAAGACCGAGCTACGTCTAAAATACATACTACTAATACTACACCCCCCCCCCCCCCCCCCGCCCCCTCCTCGCCTCCCGCTAGAATCTGCAACGAGATAATTGATAAACCAGGCTAGCTGATTGAATAAAATTGACGAACCAGGGCGATTTTCATTTCCCTAAAAATATTATAGACCCGCATAAAAGGTAAAAAATGAAATAAATCTTTTTACACTTCAAAAAAATTTGAAACGTTGACTTCACAACTTTCCATAATTTTAAATATTATTTCTAAAATGCCAACACGATCTCGGTATGCGGTAAATCGATACCATTTGGCCACAGTTATAAAATATTACTGCATCACTCCAATTATCCTCACTTTCCACCACATCCGACACGCCAGCACCACCACGCTTTACTTTTTTAATAGTTCACTGTATGTTTAGGGTTCCGTTCTACAAAAGGTTAAAATGAATCCGTATATATTATACTACCTATTGCCCGCAGCTTCGCTCGCGTTAAGAAGTATAGTTTCATACAAACTTTCGTCTCCTATTTTATCCCCTTGGGGGTAGAATTGATCAAAATCCTTCCTTAGCGGATGCTTACGTCATAACATCTATCTGCATGCCAAATTTCAGCCCGATCCGTCCAGTGGTTTGGGCTGTGCGTTTGATAGATCACTATGTCAATCAGTCAGTTCGGTACATGTTCGGTCAGGGGTGTCATCCTCAACTACCTGTACGGGGGTTGCAGGTCGCCCTTGTTCAGCACTGGAGTTATTTTTGCAGCTGTAATAATGAATTAAGCCTAATCAGGATCAGTCGGTTGTCCGTCTGTCACTCTGTATAGCCACAATGCAACAACAGCACAACTACAAACAACATAATTATGTATATAAACGGGACTTAGCACAAACCTATTTATTATTTGTTTCCGTTGACGTTTCAATGGAGTTACATCCATCGTGGTCGCAACGAGACTCAACCGGGTACATATTAAAATCCCAAAAAGCATAACACCTTTATTTAAAATGTACGAGCCCAAAATACCCGAACTCAAAATACCTTAAGATTTAAAGACCTGAACCGATTACACCTTACTGTACAATGCCAGAATTCGAAATACTAAAACATTATTATGTCAGATTTTTAAAATACCAGACCTTTCTATATTAAATTTTCAATAAACCTACATTAAAATTCCAAAATATGAAATGCATAAAATAAATAACCCAATCTAACCTCGTCGAGATACTCGTATTCTGGTAGCAGCTCGATACTGACGGCGATTTGTTTTCTGGTGGGGTCGCAGTTCTAACCCAACCTAACCTACTATTCTAGTAGCAACTCATCACCACCACGTCAAAGGTCGAGGGGCGGTTCCGAAGAACTCTGACACCAGGGTGACGGAAACGGAAACAAATAATAAAAAGGTTCGTGATAAGTCCCGTTTATATACATAATTACGTGTTTAAAGCGCGAAAGTTTAAAAATAAAAACTACAAACAATGCGCGTACGTGTATAATATCCTACTAACCCCGGCGGACTTAGATTCAGTATTTTTTATATTTTAATAGTTATTCTGCCATTCGGGGAGATAATAAACAACAAACCAAAGATTACAAAAATTCGGTTTACCCGTTCTTATATTATACTAGCTGTTGCCAGCGACTTCATCCGCGGCAATTTCTATTATTATTTTTATTAGTATAGATGAATAATTTTCCCCCGTTTTCAAACATTTTTTATTGACGCTTCGCTCCTATTGGTCGCAGCGTGATGTTTTATAGCCTAAAGCCTTCCTCAATAAATGTACTATCTAACACAAAAAGAATTTTCCAATTTGAACTAGTAGTTCCTGAGATTAGCGCGTTCAAACAAACAAACAAACTCTTTAGCTTTATAATATTAGTAAGTATATAGATTATAACCTATAAGTGTTCGAACAATCCTGACTTTTTTGAATTTACGACTAAAATATTTAATATTGCAATAGCGATTAATACCTAATAAAAATGTTCAAACTGGTGGCGGCGTTGTGTGTCGCGTCGTCGAGTTCCCTCTAATATGGTTGAGCTCAGCGATGGCTGATCCATGCGTCAACTCGTGAACGGGTGCTGCCGGGGGAACAGGTCTGCTCGGCCTCTTTGAGACTTCTATCTATCTTTGAGACTTTTATCATATCTGTTGTTGTTGCACGCTCGATCGCTAACATAACGTGTTCCACAAAAATATGTAAATTGAAATTGTATATTATAGAACATCAGATAAAAAACAGAAAAGATAAAGATATAAAATATCATACAAAGCCCTTTAGGCAAGTAGGCGACTAATACTGTTGAAAAGAGTTTATTTCGGCGTCTTCTTCTCTGCAGTGGTCGGTTCCGAAATGCTAGTAGTTTGTAGCTTTTAAACAATAATTAATAACTTGAATATAATTTAATAAGTATTATTTAAAATGTGAATTGACGTGAAAAAGTGCCTGAAAAAGCATATTTCTGAATAAATCTTTGAATCTTACCTAAACGCAAATATCCCCCCTTTAATTTACAAAGTTTGTAAAAGTAGGTATACTTCAGAATCTTTACGGAAACGACCGCCTCCCGGAACGTTATATCCAAATCATTAAAGCATAAATATTAATGACGATTGTCCATCATTAAAAGCATTAAATATTAATGATGATTAATGCTGTGTTCATAAAACAAAAGCAATTATTAACGATCGATCAATTAAGTGTGATCAATCAATTGAAACGACGCACGGTCGACTGGTTGTTCTGAATTTCAGTCGAATTACTTTGTAAAGTTATTTAATAAGAAAGAAATCCGAGAAGGTAATATTTTTAAGGCTAACGTATTTACAATAAATTGCAAGGAGATTTGAAGGCCTTACCGTTGCCATTGTTTAGAATCTGGTAGAAAAATGTTTCTACAGAGTGGACTTGGTGGGACTTGGACTTGGACTTACTTGACGAATTAAATGATTATATTTTGATATTTATTAACAAATAATTGATTTTATTAATACCATGAATGAATAATTTGATATGATATGGGTTTGTTTCTACCTAATGATAATTTTATGTTGCAACCCTAGAGAGTACATAGTGAACTTTCGTTACGTTAGTACTTATATTAATTCTGTGCTTTCGTTCAGCGTCGGATCTTAGCGTTGCGAATTTGGTCTTGCAATTTGATGCCATGGCTTTCTGCGAAACCACGATTTCGTACAGTCGGGGGCAGATATATGTGACTCCCTACAGTTTAAAATCTGTTGTTAGAGGGGTAAGTTTTCATCATCATCATCATCATCAGGTCCTTCCAGTCTCCACTACAGGAGCACGACCCTCTCTGCACTACTAGAGCCATACTTGGCCACAGCAGCCAGAGGAATTGGCCTACACTCTCCACGCTGGCCAGACGGGTTAGAGGGTAAGTTTTATCTGCCCTAAACTGTACATGGGTCCTTTCGTAAGTATTCGCGCCTATCTACCATTCGCGTACGATGAGGGATCCTCCGGAGACACCCGAAAGCTGCCGAAGCCCGCGCTGTCCCCGGACCTTACTTGCTCTCTACCGCCAGCGTGTTCGCATATAATTAATTCTACCTATGTACTAAAGCTGTAATCCTCGTATTGTACCATATCTCTCAAAATTTATATTATATAACCAGCAGTTCAGTATATACAGTCCATTTTATTTACCACCACACGAACGATCCCCAACATAAGAGTCCATATCTAGGCACCAGAAGTTATTGTAGGCAGGACACAATGGTTGAAGAGGCGTGTTTTTAGGCAATGAAAATAAACTAACCGGAAAAAATTAAATGGCACTAACATCGGTCAGGCATCACAGTTCGTAAAGCAATGGAAAACTTCCTAACAGGCAAATTGGACGAGAAATCCTGCACAAAATGAAACACGAATTTCCTTTCGACAACTTTCGCTTTAAACTCAACAAATATAACTTGTGGAAATCCAATTCTGCTATAAACGTAGGGTTTTGCACAAAACGTCTCATTCGCAAAACGTCCACGTCGTAAAAGGACCTTTAGCATTGATGCTATATTTTTAGCAACATCCAGCTATTCAGAAGACGACCAAATTTTTTGGAAACTTCGAAGAGTCATGCAAAATGGTCATTAAAAATTCAAAAAAGATCTAAGTATATTTGTAACTATTGCCCGAGGTTCCGCCCGCGCTAATATCGATTCCTCGGGAACAGTAGAATGTTCCGGAATTAAAGGTACCCTATGTCCTTCCCCGGGCCTCAAACTACCTCCGTACCAAATTTCATCCAAATTGGTTCAATGGTTGAAGCGTGAAAACTGACAGACAGACAGAGTAACTTTCGCATTTATAATATTAGTATGATAATAAAAAAATATATAAAACACTCCCAAAATATAAAAACACGATGGTTCTCATCGTATTTTTATATTTTGGGTTCATTATGTTTCCAAATAATTCACATTTTGCGAATTACACTTTATGCAAGGTTTTTTTTTTAGACTTAAAAACTTTATTTTGAGAAATGCTTGTTTTGACACGACTGCACAAAAAAGAGTTAAATGTTTTTATAATAATTCACATTATGTTTATAATTTTACATTCTGCAACTTCTAAATACCTGGCATCACGTGTGAACGGCTAGACCGATTTGGGTAGTTAATTTTTTGTCATTTTCGTTTTTCTCATGAGAAGGTTCTTATGAAAGAAAATATTAATAAAGTTGGGTGAAAAATTAAAAAAAGACAGAACAACGTCTGTCAGGACAGCTAGTTTCTTATAAAAAAAAAACTTGTTAATCGCACATTTTGCGAAGTGTACATTCTGCAACAAACAATTGTTGTTGTTGTATGGTTCCGCCGCCGTCTCAGTTCGGAAGTAGGTAGTTTGCGATAATTGCGACTCTCGATTAAACGGGTTTGTTGAGTTTGTTATTTTTAATTACTGAAAACCATTACATTTAGGTTAAAGTTGATTAAAACCCTGCTAATGTTAATTAAGTATTTAAATATGTTATTTAGTTATTTATGTCTTTGCCCAGCAGTGGGACACATGATGGCTCGAAATAAATAAATAAATAAATAATACAATAACAAAGTCACATTCTCTTCATGCGAGCATTTTCTCGGTTGCACCCTCACCTGTGTTTGTTTTTTATTCTAATACGGGCAGACGAGCATTCGAAACACTTAATGGTAAGTGTATCGTCGTCCAAGGACATCTGCAACATCAGAGTTATTGACAGAGCGCTGACGGCCTTTTAAAGCCGTGTGGTTTCCGGCCGAGTAGAATAGGACCACTCCTCATCTTCCCATGGATGTCGTAAGAGGCGACTTAAGAACTACAAGCTAAACAAAGGACATAAACATCAATGAGACCTCTCCAACCCGTCTGGCCAGCGAGGAGAGTATAGGCCAAATCCTCTGTCTGCTCTAGCCAAGTATGGCTGCGGTAGTACAAAGAGGATCATGCTCCTGCAGTGGAGACTAGGACTTGATGATGATGATGTCGGCCTTTTTAATAGAAGTTTAACCGTCTTTTAAAGGAACCCAGATCATCATTTTGTGGAAAAAACAGTGAAAGGAAGCTCATTTCACAACATACGCGCGCGAGGAAAAATGAAAGAAACGTGTTGCCGTGAACCGCCAGGCTTCTAAGTAATGAGCTTGGAGCACAGATATAATAAATAAATAAATATATAGGGACATATCGCACATATTGAGCTAGCCCTACAGTAAGTTGTGAACTTGTGTCGTAGGATACTAACTCAACTATACTATATTTAATAATAGATACTTAGGATATAGATACACATCCAAGACCCAGGTCAATCTGAATAAGATCGTTTTCCATCATGACCTGACCGGGGATCGAACCCAGGCACCCTCGTGTCACAGGCTAGCGTGTTCATCACTGCGCCACGGAGCTCGCCAGATATACACGGTGAAATTTTGTTCGTTCTGAACCCTTAAACCCTTAAAGAGATGATTCAGCCCGTTGATATAAACTACTTTTCGTATGGCACCAACGCTGGGAACTCAAAAATTTTTGACGTTCGTATGTACTTGATATTGAACCACTTTCCCCAGGGGACCAATTACGAAATAAGCAAAAAAAAACTTTCAATTGAAAAGTCGATCAGCTTTTTTCTCATTTTGTAAGGTGGGTCCATTTTTTTTGTATTTCGATGTACATGTGTTAGGCTCTGTTTAAAACGTAACGAATAAAGACGTGAATCGCATCTGTTACAATGTTCACGCGTAAACACACCGACACAAACAGATGGCCACACATTCATAATCCCATATTGAAATATTAGAGGAAACCCTTCGCAAGGGGAAACCCCAAGTTGATTCTAGGTATAGCCGAACAGTCGGACGGACGGACCCTGAAAAATGTTGAAGACAAATGGCGATCTTAATTATACAGCCTACTAACGAAGACTTCTAAATGAATGGACTAGATATTGTATGGGTGAAAGACTGTTGTCCCAGTAGGTGTATCGGCAGTGGACTGATATGCTTGATTCGTAGGGCTGATAAATAATAACCCGCAGCACTTTGACACGTTTCTTTTCTTCTCTTACAACTTAACACCGTCACAGAAAGAATCGGAGACTTGTAAGATATAATGTTATGTACACAAGTGAAAAAGTGCCTAAAACGGCCTATTTTCTTAATAAATCTTTGAATCAATATGGCGAACAACTAACTAAGTAGGCGAAAATTGCCAGTAGGTATACAAAAATATACGACTACAGATAATAAATATTCATTATAAGCATGTTAGAATTGCCAACAATGGGTGCTAATTAAGCAGACTTCTATTTAATAGACTGTTCTCCTCTAAAATTCTACATTGTCCTCTGAATTACTAAGTCGCGTCAAAAAAATACTATCTTACCCACTATTCAATATGTAAAGAAAACCCTGTTTGATCCTTGAAGGGGTAATTCAGGCCGTCGATATGAACAACTTTTCCTATAGGAACAAAGCTGGGAACTCAAAAAAAAAATACATTTTCAAACGCAACTGTATGGCCAATTTGCATGGTAATGTCAAAAATTTTGAGTGCTTAATTACGGTCCCATACAATAAGTTGTTTATATCGAAGGGCTGAATCACCCCTTCAAGGATCGGACGGGGATTTATTTACCATTTGTATATCGTCGATGTAAGCTACTGTTACACAGGACCGTAGAGAATAGCGTAAAAAAAGGGAGGCCTTTGCCCAGCAGATGGGCTGATGTGGGCTGAAAATGATGATGATGATGAAGCTACTGTTTCGCCCTAAGAAAGAGGACGCTCGCATAGTCAAAGCGTTTACACATTTTCACGAATATAATTTAAAATATTTATATTATTAACTAATGATCAAAACTTACAGATGACTAGCGTTTCGGAACTGACGACTGTAGAAAATTCGCCGAAAGAAACTTTTTAAAGCAGTTTGGTTCACTTCATTTTCGAGATTACCTCCGACAAGTCTAGTCTTAGAAATCTATGGCAGACAGGGCAGAGGTCTTCGAAGCTGTTAAGGCTTCTCGTTCCTTCCACATGAAATTTGCTTTAGCTATCTCGCTCTAAAAGTTGGAAAACTTTTCATCGTAAAAACGCAAATGGACTGTCTACTGGAAAATAAAGAAGACATTCTATAAAGTTTGATGTACATTGCTCGTTTCTGAAGTTTGAAGATAACATTTTGTGAATAACTGTTCGATGTAGCGTAAATGGTTAAGTTTTATCATGTTTCGAGGTGGCGAGGCTGCGTAACCCTTTCAAGAAGTTCAATTAAGAAAAAACTTCAGTGATTGTCTTCATTACAGTTTCTAATATTAATCAACATTTATCTTACCACAGAATAATTAAAGAACTCTGAACTTTTTTAATAAGTTGATAATATTAATAGCTATTTCACGATGGTCTGGGAGAAAAGAAAAAAAGTAGAATGTACCAGCGGCATTTGCAATTTTTCAGCTCCAAAATTTCTCATATTTACCAAGTATACGCTATCGCCATCTAGTGACGGGTGGAAAAGACTGTCACTAATGCAGTGCAGCAGCTGCAGTGCCCCACAATTCACCCCCCCCCCCCCCCCTCAACTACGACCCTAAATTGTATAAAACAAAGTCGCTTCCCGCTGTCTGTCTTCTCCTCCGACCACCGACCTGTAGTGTTACAACTAGGACTTCCTACAAGGAATGCTCTCGGGAAGTCCCTTCTGTGGATCCCACCCACAGAATGGAGCTCCCCGAGGATATGCGGCAGCTGTTGACAGAGAAGAATCGCGCTTCACGCTTACATGACAATTATCCCACCGAAGAGGCCCGTGCCCACCTTCGTTTCTTGCAACGGCGAGTCAAGGAACGCATCGCGGAAATTAGGAACGAACGCTGGGGCGATCTCCTTGCCGAGATGACGCCCTCCCACCAGGCATACTGGCGACTAGCCAGAAGCCTCAAGACCGACACGGTTGCGGCCACTCCCCCCCTCACACGTCCAGACGGCTCCATCGCCTTCGATGATGATGAAAAAGCTGAATGCCTAGCAGACAGCCTGGAGAGCCAATGCTCCCCTAGTCGTGAGCCAGTAGACCCCGATCACCTTCGCGAGGTGGAATCGCACGTAGAACGCTTCGTGGCTTCTAAGACGATCCCACCGAATACCCCCCTTGCCCCGACGACACTTGACGAAGTGAAGTCAATCATCCGCGATCTCAAACCCCGGAAAGCGCCCGGCGCTGACGGACTCTCGAACGGAGTGCTCAAATGCCTCCCACAGACCCTCCTCCTCCTGCTCGTAAGCATCTTCAATGCTTGTCTTGCAAATTGCACTTTTCCAGCCGCCTGGAAAGAAGCAATCGTGATCGGGATCCCTAAACCAGGCAAAGACCTGAAGAACCCCTCCTCCTACCGGCCTATCAGTCTTTTGAACTGTATAGGCAAGATCTACGAACGGATCATCCTCAAAAGACTCAAGGACTACGTAGAGTCCAAAAGTCTCATCCCCGACGAACAGTTTGGATTCCGGGCCAAACACGCGTGTCACCACCAACTGCACCGCCTCACGGAGCATATTCTCAAGTTGAGAAATTGGGGACGTCCTACGGGAGCACTCTTCTTCGATGTAGCGAAAGCCTTCGACAAAGTCTGGCATTCGGGCTTGATATCCAAGTTGACCAACTTGGGCCTGCCGGATAGTCTCGTGCACATCATACGAGACTTTTTGTCGAATCGGTCTTTTCGGTACAGAGTAGAGGGATGCCTCTCGAGGCCCCGTCCCATTAGAGCCGGCGTCCCGCAAGGCGCTGTTCTCTCGCCCCTCCTTTATTCGCTGTACACAAGCGATATCCCAAAGACCCCAGATGTAGAAGTGGCACTATTCGCCGACGATACGGCCCTCTACACGTCCCATCACCTTAAAACGGTCATCGTGAATCGTCTTCAGTCCGCCGTGGACGCTCTCGGCGGGTGGTTCAAGAGGTGGCGCATCGAAGTTAATCCGGAGAAAAGCACAGCTGTGTTTTTCTCAAAGGATAACCAAGCTGTGACACGTCGAAAAATCACCATGTCCGGAGCAGAACTCCCCTCGTTAGGATCAGTATCGTTGTACGGAAAGCCCATTCAGTGGGCAGGCAAGGCTAAATACCTTGGAGTCGTACTCGATAGCGCGATGACCTTCGGCCCCCACATCACCAAAGTCCGCAACCATGCCGCCTTCGTATTAGGCCGTCTCCACCCCATGATAGGCAATGCTAAGATGTCACTTAGAAATAAGTTGACACTCTATAAGCTTTGCGTCCGCCCTATCATGACCTACGCCGGCGTAGTCTTCTCCCATATCGCGCCCTCCCACATCGATCGGCTGCAACGATTGCAGAACCGTTTCGTCACCCGTGCCACGAATACGAGTCACCACCGGTACTTGCGCATGACAGACTTACACCGTGACCTAGACCTCCCATCCATTCGCGGCTATCTCAAAAACGCCTCCAAGCGTTACTTTGAGAAAGCCGCACGCCACCCCAACCCGTTAGTAGTGCAAGCTGCTAACTACTCCCCCAACTTACACGATACGACCTTACGTCGTAGACGTCCTAGGAACGTACTTGACGATCCCGATGATCCTATTGACATCGCACAAGCCCGCCCCGACCCCTCTTCGGCTCCGAATAGCCAGAGGAATCCCACTATCCGACCCCGTCGCACTCGCCACCGGAATAGAGTGCGTAGAGTAGGATTAGCTCCGATTACTGGTGACCGCCCGGCGGTCCCGGGTGACTTGCACCCAGGATAGGCCCTTCTGGCAACGTAGCTTTCGGCCCATACGGCAAAAGATGAGAGTTGCTGCTCTCTAAAGGCTTTTGCCATTGTTTCTCAGATTGGCCCTTCAGGCTTGCATGCACGCATACGCGGCCCATCAGGCAATATGAGAGTTTGCTGTCTCTCCAAGCCTTGCGCACACAGGCAACGCCCAAAGCCGAGGTCCGTCCCTCCTGGGGGCCCTTTGGTGATGTTGTCTATACAGGTTGAGGGCACTCTGCCCTCACCTCAAACGCCCGGTGAAGTAGCGAAAGCTCACTTGGAGCTAGCTACATAGTCCTTTCAAAAAAAAAAAAAAAAAAAAAAAAAAAGCTGTCTGTCTGTCTCAGATTGGCCCTTCAGGCTTGCATGCACGTATACGCGGCCCATCAGGCAATATAAGAGTTTGCAACGCCCAAAGCCGAGGTCAGTCCTTCCTGTGGGCCCTTTGGTGATGTTGTCTATAAAGGTTGAGGGCACTCTGCCCTCGCTTCAAACGCCCGGTGAAGTAGCGAAAGCTCACTTGGAGCTAGCTACATAGTCAATTAAAAAAAAACTGTCTGTCTGTCCCTCCCAATGTATGCTTAGATCGGTTTTTTAATAGATAAAGTGATTCAAGAGGAAGGATTTTATGTAGGTACCCGTGCGAAGCCGCAGTCCGGGTCACTACGCTAGTCCTTATCCTTACTAATATTATAAATGCGAAAGTGAGTTTGTTTGTTTGTTTATTTGCTTGTTTGTTTGTTTGTTACGCTTTCACGCCGTAACTACTAAACTGATCATCATAAAATTTTGCATACAAGTTCTCTGGAGTGCGGAGAAGGACATAGGCTACCTTTTATCCCGGGAAAAGTACTATTCCCGAGGGATCGACATTGACGCGGACGGAGCCGCGGGCAAAAGCTAGTTATTAATAATATAGTCTTGGTTTCTAGGTTCGTCAAATCACTAATGGTTGTGTTGCTAAATACTTACAAGAAATAAGCGATATTATCTCGACAGTCATCCCTTAACCTCGGCCTTATTTAGTTAACCTTCATTGGCGGCTAACTAAGTCGCGTCTGTCAATGTTGTCAATTATGCACTGGGGAGGGCTTAACCCTTATTGAAACTGCCCACGACCACGACATATGATTAACGGAAACTATATTTTTTGTCACCAAAATTTATATTAATCATCAACTTGTATCACCTAATAAATAGATCTATCGCCACGAAATATATTCGTTCTCATAATAATAAATTATACCAATGATTAAAAAATTTTGATTGTTTAACTTAACATCCACATCAGATAGATTCTATGTTAAAATTTAAACATTGTCCCTTTTTTTTCATTTAACTGTAGTATTCACTTTCTTAAGTTAAGAAGTATTATTAGCACTCCATTATAATTGTTTGTACATCTTTCGATTCTACAGACAAACTATAAAATAGTTTCGTAGAACAATTGTTAACATCATATTTATGTATATGTAATTGAATTATAAAATAATAATAATAATGATTAACTAGCTGTTGCTAGGGTTGCCAACTATACTGTTAAAAACATTATTATACTGTTTTTCAATACATTATACTTTTTACTATTGAACAAAAATAAAGTATACAAAATAATGTTTTCATTCGCTTAACTATCACTCACACTATCAATTATGCGCAAGGGGCGAGTTAACTCGACCAACTCTGGAGTTAACCTAACTAGCGTATGACATGGGATAAAGGTAGCACCGATTGTTGACGAAGGTCGTCGGCCCTGTGACAGGAGGCATGAATAAATTATAACATACTAGCTTTCGCCCGCGGCTCCGCCCGCGTCAGTGTCAATCCCTCGGGAATAGTAACCTTTTTTTGGGATAAAAGGTAGCCTATGTCCTTCTCCGCACTCCAGAGAACTTGTATGCAAAATTTCATAATGATCGGTTAAGTAGTTACGGCGTGAAAGCGTAACAAACAAACAAATAAAAAACAAATAATATTAGTAAGGAAGTAAGGATAAGGATGGCTATTATCAGAAAAAATATTATAATGCACTGTTAAAAGCTGTTGCCCTCGACTTCATCCGCGTGGGTTTCCCTTTTATAAGGAAATGTTATCACCATGATAGTTATAGAAATTGAATCATCATATTTAGTCGTGGTAGAGCCACGCTACCGGCAAAATGAATTGCTAGCATAAATGGGCCGGCTCGTCCGGGGAAGCACCACACTCTCACGGAAAATCGACGTCTGAGTAGAAGCTTTACCGCTTCGATGCTTCGTTCGGTGAGTGAGAGAGCCGGAGGCCCATCCTACCCCCTACCCTCTCCATTTCCTTCCCCACCTCCTTGGAAGGCCGACAACGCACCTGTCACACCCTGGTGTTGCATTTGTCCATGGGCAGCGGTGATCACTTACCATAAGGCGAAGGCGACCCGATTGCTCGTTTGCCGTCATATAAAATTTAAAAATAAAAGATTTGAACACTTGGTGTGCGGTTGTCAAAAAAACGGTTTTTAACTCTTCTTCTCTCTTCTTCACACTTAAGAGCCCGCCATATGCCAGGCGGCGTGGCGGTACAAACGCGGATGGTCTAAACGCGTTGGCTACTTTGGATATTTTCGTATTTTAGGAATATTCAAGGGTTATCCGAAAAAGAAAAACATATGATGGCTGCCTTATCTGTAATGCAATAATAATCAAAAGTTTCAAGGTTAATTTTAATGTATTTGGTGAATAATGCTATAATACCGAGTAAATTAGACGTTATTTGGAGGCAACTTTGCAATTTTTTTCTATCGAGAAAATTTAACGCAATCGTGTTTTTGAGTCAGATAGTTACCAGAGTTAGTCCTGAACTTTGCTGCATTTTTATTTTAACTTGAGTATTTAATTATTATTGATATTACAGTCAATCATGCAAAGCAGTGTGAGGTAGTACGGGCCCTTAAATTCAGGAAAGGCGTCACTTACTTAAGCGACTATTATACCATCCTGAATCTAGGATCCGGAATTTAGCATCCGATAAGGACAAGAAATTCAGTCGTCAGAGCTCCTGATTACACCGTCCAGAACGTGTCCTGAACGGAGACTGCGCGTCCTGACAGAGCCATCCGTTGGCCATCCTGAATGCGTGACAGGGACGCCGCTATACGTGCGACGCGATTGGAGATATTATCGTTTCGTTTCTAACGTATAGCGGCGTCCCTCTCATGCGGCGATCCTGAATTCCGGATGGTTTCACTTTACGCTTCCGTTATGCTTCCGATAAGGACGTCGGAAGCCATTCTGTCCTGACAACGGATCGGCGATTAAACTGTCCGTTGACTATCCGTTGACTGAATTCCGGATCCTGAATTCTGGATGGTCTAATTGGCGCTTTACTTCTATCAATTATGCACAAGGAGCACTCGACCGACCTTCGAGTTAACCTTACTTAGCGAATGACATATGACAAAAGTAGCGTCGATAGTTGACGGAGATCACCAACCCTGTGATATAGGGATGAATAAGTACCTAACCTACCTTTAGTACCTAACCTTTTAGTAAAAAATATCTACATATCAGTAGGTAATCAATACTAATAAATCTGTGAAGGTTGGTCATGGAGTAAGTTACTTTGTTTTCAGAGATATCTTGTTTATAAGCTCTATACATTATACTTGTACTGGTAAGAAATTGACTTTCTTTTTTCTTCTCTGTTTATGTATATGTTTAACAAAGCTCGTAAATCATCATCATCATCATCAGCTCGTAAATGAGACCTCTCCAACCCGTCTGGCCAGCGAGGACAGTGTAGGCCAAATCCTCTGTCAGCTCTGGCCACGTATAGTATATTATCCGGTAGTACAGAGAGGGTCAATGCTCCTGCAGTGAAGACTAAAAAGACGTGATGATGATGGTGATGTATGTATGTTCTACCATAACTCTTAAACGAATTAACTGAATTTTACAAAACTTGGCAGATAAACATTTAGCCGTACAGGATGCAGGATAGGCTACTTTAATTTTTTCGTTTTTGTTTAGACTAGAAATTGTAATGTACACGAACGGAGTCGCGGGCACAGCTAGTCTAATAATGATTTCCTACTGATAGATATTTTATTATATATGCCACGAGATTACATAATTTTGTTTGGGAAAGACCTCCCAAAGCATGACTGATCTAGCCCCACAGTAAGTTATGAAATAGGCTAGTTTCCTGGGTCAAAATAATAACATATCAATTAGTCCGTCAGTTAGATAATCAAAAAATATTGGACACGTATTTTTTCTTTTGTCAATTAAACAATAAATGGAAAAGATAAAGCGTGTCAAAGTTCATGAGTGGGGGCTTGTGACGTCAAAGTTTGCTAAATAGTGTAGCAAACTATGACGTCACACGGAATTTCAAAGGGCTAAATCTTTATCAGTTTTTATTCAATCGACAAAAGAAAAAATACGTATCCAATAATTTTTGAATTACTAACTGACGGACTAATTATATTTTTTTAGGAAACTAGCCTATTGTGCCGGAGGATACGAACTCAACGATACTATATTTTATAATAGATACGTATATACAAACATCCAAGAAATACTTTTAAACTTTCGCGCAGCATATTTACTAAATGCAATAACGGGAATTAGCGCGAACATACCGTTTTTCTCCAGACGTTTCCACCAGGCTGCACCGGCCGTGGTCACTGGATGACTGGATGGAGAAAAACGGTTCGCGCTAATTCCCGTTAATGCATTTAGTGAACATCCAAGACCTAGGTAAATCTGAAATAGATTGTTTTCCATCAAGACCTAGCCGGGGATACAACCCTGCGATTCAAAGGCCTACTAAACCACAGTTATGACAGGATTAGTGTTGCCAGGTGTCCCGATTTGCGCGGGACGTCCCGATTTACAAAGGTCTGGGGACACGTCCCGATTTGTACCAGATCGGATCGTAATTTTCGACTCATTACATCACTATGTCACATTAAAAATGGTACACATCAGCGTCACATCACATAACTAGCGCATCGCATGAACGAGAGAGCGTAATGTACTAGTAGTTTAAAACGCAATAAATTAAACCCAGACTTAAAAAACCCTTGTTTTTTGTTTACTGTCCTGATCTGCAACCCTAAATCCCGATTTTTTTGACCTCATGTACCGATTTAAACGTGCCACGACAAGTAATTGTTGTACAAGAATTGTGGAAGTAATTGTATTCTATATTGCTATATATCGCTCACATTGGTAAAGACGCCGAACATCATCAGTCACCCTGAATATTCATTACAAATTGGCAAGTAACAAATATGTACTTGCCATGAATATCGCAGTTCACTAATTTCGCGCCAATCAATAACTTGTCCCACCGCCGCCGCAAATCAAACTGAAATTTGAATTGCTTCCCGAATATCTAATTAAGGATTGTAGCCAGGTTTACGCGAGTATAGTGAGTGGTATACTGGTACAAGTATCTTATACCACTAAATTGTTAATCAATCTACAAAGTAATTCAATTTGTTATAAATATGTGAAAGCGTAACCCTTCAGGCAAGTAGGGACCAATACTGGACTGAGTTTCTTTCGGCGTATTCTTCTCAAAAGTGGTCGTTCCGAAACGCTAGTAGTTCATCGATGTTGCAAATCTTACCATCAGGTGACGTGGGAGACAAATGCCTAATCCGACATATAAAAAAAAATTTAAAAATAATATGATGTTCAAAAGAAATACATGATATCCAAATTTGAATAAAATTCTATTTCATTTCATACTTTTAATATTTACTTCTACTGAAGTGGAAGCTAAGGGTCGTGCTCCTGTAGTGGAGACTAAAAAGGACCTGATGATGATGATGATGAAGTGGAAGCTTCTTTAGGCGCAAAAGAAACATTGAACCAGCGACATTGCCGGTACCGTATTCGACACTTCTGTATAGTATACCTAAGTCACCGTTTAAGTTTTCACTTGGAGAGCCACCGTTTTTTTTATATACCTTTTTTGAAGTGGGCTGAATTTTTTTTTATATAACGGATGGCAAAGGAGCAAGCGGGTTACCTGATGGTAAGTGATCACCGCTGCCCATAGACAACTACAATACCAGGGTGTGACAGGTGCGTTGTCGGCCTTTCAAGGAGGTGGGGGAAAGAAATGGGGAGGGGAGGGGTAAGGATGGGCCTCCGGCTCTCTCACTCACCGAACGAAGCATAGAAGCGGTAAAGCAACTACGCAGACGTCGATTTTCTATGAGAGTGTGGTACTTCCCCGGACGAGCCGGCCCATTCATGCTACTAGCAATTCATTTTGCCGGTGTCGTGGCTCTACCACGACTGAAATGTCATATGTTAAATCGATTTAAACTGCAGATCTATAACCTATGGTTACTTATCAAAGGAGCCCAGTGAGACCTACCTTTGATAAGTTAACTTGGGGCTACTTATCCTTTGATAAGGTAACTTGGGGCTACTTATCCTTTGATAAGGTAACTTGGGGCTACTTATCCTTTGATAAGGTAACTTGGGGCTACTTATCCTTTGATAAGGTAACTTGGGGCTACTTATCCTTTGATAAGGTAACTTGGGGCTACTTATCCTTTGATAAGGTAACTTGGGGCTACTTATCCTTTGATAAGGTAACTTGGGGCTACTTATCCTTTGATAAGGTAACTTGGGGCTACTTATCCTTTGATAAGGTAACTTGGGGCTACTTATCCTTTGATAAGGTAACTTGGGGCTACTTATCCTTTGATAAGGTAACCGGTGGTTACTTATCAAAGAATGGGCCAGTAGGTATAAGCATTATTAGCGCTTAGGTTTGGTAAGCAACCCCGGGCGCAGTCTAACTTAGATGGGTGACCGCAAGTGGCATAACAATAATATCTTGAGCTTCTCCGTGCTTCGGAAGGCACGTTAAGCCCTTGGTCCTGGCTGTCATCATTAATGGGAGTCGTAATGTCAGTAAGGCATCTGACAGTATGAGTCATGCAGCTTAAAAAATGTAACACCTGTGTTGGCCACTTACACATACGAACAAAAACAACTAATCAATAGAAGAATTACGCATCAAACCGTGTTATAGCAATAGACAAGCTTAACTTTGACAAGTTAGTTGATAACTCGATTACCAGTGGTCTCTTTTCACAACTAATCGATGTTGTAATCGCATACGTAACAGCGGTTGAGATTACCAGAGAGCCGAGTTGTCATACCGCAAACTTATCTGATTTCACTCGCTTCATATTACTTAGTTACCGCTTTAAGTGGTTTTGTTGTGTTTCTTTTATACGTGTATTTTATAACATTTGTATACTTTGTGATTTTAAGTTATCGCGGATGCAATCACTTTTTACGAAACTTGTACTTGAATATGTAAAAACGGGACCCTATTAATATCGCTACGCTGTCACCAGGCTGTATCTCATGAAGTTATACAGTTGAAATTTTCACAGATGATGTATTCGTGTTGCCGCTATAACAACAAATACTAACAAATAGAATAAAATAGATTTAGTCCCATAGGGAAAGTTGTTTAATTTGACGGGCTAAGTCACCCCTTCACGGGAATGTCGTTGGCTAAGTTATATGTATGTATGTATGGTAGGGTATACCGTCCGACCAGGACCTGTCCTAGTTTGAAGGCTTCCTTGAGACTCTATCTCCCCTATTTGGGAGTATAGTCAACCTGCAATGTAAGAACTTTGTTTTCAATATGCAGTTGACGACAGCCCTAAATCAATTAGCCGATTCTCGTAAATGCTTCCAACGAAGACGGTGTAGAATATAGAAAACGAAACTTGATCTCAGTATAACGACTAGCTTGACGCAGCGGTCAACACGCCAGCCTGCGACACGGAGTGACCGGGTTCGATCCCCGTAAGGTATCCCCCTACGTCAAGAGTCTTGGACCATAACAATACACATCTGAACATCTGATTGTATTATTCATCGATTACGCACGAATATAAACTAAAACAAACATTGCGAATTCAGAACATACAATGACCCTAAAATTAGACCACAACCGCAGATGTAATCATATGCGGGTAAGGTGACCATGTGTCAGGATTGGTCCTGCGATGTCCACAAATGTTGGCCAATGAAACACAGAATATGCCACCGCTTTTTACTACCGCATTGATCGTAGAAGTCATTCCAGGCGTTTTTGGCGTAGGCATACTTGGGTATAAAGAGGCAATGTCACTATTTCCAATTCCTATTTTCAAGCGACTTCAAAAAGGAGAAGGTTTCTCAAGACATATTGTAGAGTAGCGTAAAGTGACTAGCAACGTGAATACCACTTGGCTGTGTCTGCGGATCTGTATTTATATTTTTCCCTAAGACAACAAGATTACTGGGAACTTGTTGGCGATACCGACTAAAAATACGTAAGTGACACTTTATTTATTTTAGTATTTTATTATGTCATCTCGCGTAACTTTTATTAATATAAGATTTATGTTTTTGTCAAGGTTTTTTTCATACATACATACATAGTATCACGTCTTTTTCCTTGTGGGATAGGCAGAGCCTAGGTCTATAAGACCTTATGGCCACATATAGCAGGTTGGAGGGCGTGTATATGGAAAACGGAATCAAAATAGTGATAGGTTGCTAGCCGCATCGCCTATTGACATGTTTCCGCAGATTTTCGCCCATAAGGTATTTTCCATTGTTAATCATCATCTTCATCATCTTCGGAAGACGGGCTGAGATGATCTCAGCCCGTCTTCCGCCCACTGCTGAGCATAGGCCTCTCTCCTGTGCCATTGTTAATATTATTGATTTATTTTGAACTTGGCTATATCGATGATTAGGCATATATTGTTCTATTGATAGAATAAAAATAATTCTACGTGAAAAAAGCTGTAGACTTTTCTATGAAAATTAGACCTTCCTAATTTTTGTGGTTACCCTACCCGCAGGTCGTTACCCGGCTACCAGTGGTGTGTAATCAAATGGTGTTTAGGCCGAACAATGTCAACACGTACTTAATTGTCATGGAAATATAAACGTTTAGTTAGACAAGGTTTTTGTTAACCCATCGCCATCAAATAAACAATTGAATCGGATCAATATAGTATCCCCAACACAAGTTCACAACTTACTGTGGTGCCAGCTCAATGTGTGTCATCATCATCATCATATCAGCCGCAAGAAGTCCACTGCTGGACATAGGCCTCCCCCAAGGATTTCCAATACGACCGGTTGGAAGCGGCCTGCATCCAGCGTCTTCCTGCGACCTTAGTCAGGTCATCCGACCATCTGGTCGGTGGATGTCCGACGCTGCGCTTGCCGGTACGTGGTCGCCATTCGAGAACCCTTCTGCCCCATCGGCCATCGGTTCTACGAGCTATGTGCCCCGCCCACTGCCACTTCAAAGAGCTAATCCGCTGAGCTATGTCGGTGGCCTTTGTCCTCTTACGAATCTCCTCGTTTTTGATTCGATCTCGCAGAGAAACACCGAGCATAGCCCTCTCCATAGCTCTTCAATGTGTGTGATTTGTCCCTATATATTTATTTATTATTTATCATTATCAACCACTTACATACCCTTAAGATGACTCTTCAACAGAACAACTTTTCATAAGAGACGAACTATAAAAAAATCGTCATTTTCATACAAATTGCCGGGCCGACCAAACAATTTTGTATGGAAATAACTGACATTTGCATACTTTTTACATTATACTACATAGGTTTACACTCTATATACAGGGTGAGTCTCAACTCCCTGCCAATGTCTCTCGAATCAAATCTAGGAATCAGGATCACTAACAGCGGAATGGCTCGATTCCTTCCTTATCATCATCACCATCATTTCGAGTAGGTGACACGGTCAATCAACTATGAACACTCTGGTGTCAGAGTTCTTCGGGACCGGATCTCGGCCTCTGACGTGGTCCTTTAACGACTACCAGATGGCAGCCAGGACCAACGGCTTAACGTGCCTTCCGAAGCACGGAATCATCTTAATTATCAGACAATCAGGTGATTCAAGCCTGCAATATCCTAACCAGACTGGAAACAACGAAACAAAGTATGCTTTCCGTGGGAATCGAACCACGACCCGGGTCTACAGGCAAACTCCTTAACCACTGGACCACGGAAGCAGTTACACGCCCCTGACCTGATAAAACTAGTTACGAAGTCCAAATGCAAAACACTGAAACCAAATTCGGGTACACTAGCCGCAGAGATTCGTAATCACATGCAGGTCGTTGCTACCTGGCTGTGGTGTGTAATCACATAGTGTTTAGGCTAAATGATGTCAACACGCAATTGCTATGGAAATTTGAACGGTTAGCCTATGATTTTAGTCGACTTAATACGCTTTATTTATAACATACTAGCTTTCGCCCGCGGCTCCGACCGCGTCAATGTCGATCCCTCGGGAATAGTACTTTTTCCCGGGATAAAAGGTCTAAAACTTAAATACGCCAGAAAATTTCATGATGATTGGTTCAGTAGTTACGGCGTGAAAGCGTACAAATAAACTCACTTTCGCATTTATAATTGTGTAAGCATTAACTTTAAACCCTTATAAAATTACCTATCTATCTTGCTTCCGTTCCCCCCTACATATTTCCTTTTTTGCCGTCGGCGGCCTGTGATTGGTCGCCCGAACAGTCGTAAAAATATGGCGATCGAGTCTGGTGAAGCGCGTCGCTTGCGCTGATAAAATAACTAAAAATAACGTCTCCTAAGAGCTTCGCTGGCCGAAAATAACCCGTACGTGTGTGTTGGTGTACCACTAGTGTCAGAAGTAAGAAAAGGAATACAGTTCAAGCCCGGGAAATTGCTAGCCAGCCGCCACGAGGCCTGCCGCCGGCGATTTCTTCCCAGAGCCCTGTCCACCTGGATCCAAGGTCAGTGCTTACTGTTTCTCTTGCTGTGATTCTAGGGTTGATCGGAGAGTGCAGTGACTCTTTCAGGAAGACGCAACATTAATTTATGGTGCCTCCCGTGAGGACATTCCTCACGTACTTATTTCAAATTTACCCACTTAATTTTAATATTTCCAATTAAAGTTATTTCCAAATATGGATAACTAATTACTATTCATAAATAGACTTATTATAGATTTAAATTAACTAGGTACTTACCCACCTAGCATTTGTCTATTTGTCTAACAATCTCGGATCAAACAGGAAATTCCATACCTGTGCCATACCATAGTAAATACCTATTGCTTACGAGTACATACTTCTTATCTCAAGACAGGTGTTAGTGCCTTGCGCGGGTTAAATATTGATGATTTAAGTGAATTTCTTTTATTTTACATAGCATCTCGGCCGCTTGATACAGAAACTAGGAAAAGGTTTGAATTACAAAATACCGAAGAAATTCCTAAATTTAATAATTTGATTGTTTATTTACAGAATTATATAAAGGTATTAGAGGTTAGTCAACCTAGTAATTTACAGTCATTCAATTCTACAAATAAACAAAACCACAATAATACAAAGAAAGATAATTTTTCTCGGCAATCAAATTCTTCCTTAATTACTTCTTCGAACTCAAATAATAATAAACCTAATCAGGCTGTCTGTGCGTATTGTCATGAAAATCATTCAATGTATCGCTGTGGTAAAGTACATTCTATGAATATAGGACAGCGACAACAATTAGTTAAAGAGTTACAATTATGTCAAAACTGCTTAAGGCCCGATCACACTAGTGCAGATTGCAAGTCTAAGTCCATGTGTTTCATTTGTAACTCAAAACATAACACATTATTACATGAAGAACATAAAAGTTTATTAGCTAATACCATTGACCTAAAGGTTTCTGAGAATTCCAATATGAGCACTTCCCTAACTTGTACAACTCAGCCAAACATGTCAAAGTCACCTATGAGTACCAAAATTATTGGTTCAGCAGTGGTTCGGTTGAGAAGAGTGGATGGTTCATGGCAGTATGCTCGTATAATCATAGATAGTGGCTCGATGGACTCTTTCATTACAAGTAGCTGTGCGCGACAGTTAGGTTTACATATAAAAAAATGTAATTTAAATGTAACCGGTCTCGGTCAAAATTATGTATGTAATATTAAAGGTTATACTTTTGGCTCAATTGTGCCTAGGTCAAATGACTCGCCCCAATTTGATATACCATTAGTGGTTTTGCCTAAAATCACTTCAATGATTCCTTCAACTTCGATACCATCAGTTGTCAAGGAAAAGTTTAAACATCTGGAACTCGCCGACCAAGATTTTGATAAATCGGGTCCGATCGATCTGTTGTTAGGAGTAGACTGTTTTGACCAGATATATACTGGTTCACGTTATTGCCCAGGTCCTGGTTTTCCATGTGCACTGTCAAGTGTATTCGGCTGGGTGATAAGTGGTCAGTTTCTTCAAAACGTGGTGGCTCAAACTCCAGCCACACCCGTTACGTCACTCATCGCGTCTTCTAGTGCGCTCGATGAGAGCGTTCAACGGTTTTGGGAATCCGAAGAACCGCCGAAATGTAAAATTTCCGGTCCTAAGGATGAAATATGTGAAGTGGCTGAAACTCCAGCCACACCCGTTACGTCACTCATCGCGTCTTCTTGTGCGCTCGATGAGATCGTTCAACGGTTTTGGGAATCCGAAGAACCGTCGAAATGTAAAATTTCCGGTCCTGAGGATGAAATATGTAAACAAAAATATAAAAATGGCACATATCGTACCTCCGAAGGTCGTTATGTTGTACCAATTATGTTTAAAGATGATACTCCAGCCTTAGGAAAATCATATCATCAGGCTCTTAACCGTTTTCTCAACTTGGAAAAGCGTCTTGCCAGCCAGACTGAGTTGAAAACGGAATATAAGGAATTTATGCAGCAGTACGAAGAGCTGGGACATATGCAGCCTGCTGAATCTTTGTCTACTGACCGTTATATTATTCCTCACCATTGTGTAAGACCACCCGATAGTACAATGACACGTTTACGAGTAGTCTTCGATGCCAGTAGTCGGACCTCGAATAATCTGTCACTCAATAATATTGTTCATGTGGGTCCTAAGTTGCAAGTGGATATTGTCGATTTAGTGACAAAATTTAGACTTCACAAAATAGTTTTTACTGCCGACATCCGTCGTATGTATCGGCAAATATTGATAAGACCCGAGAAATGGACTACTAACGCTCCTCGTCTTCTTAAGGATGTTCCTCCTGAATTTTGTCAAAGTTCCAAATCCTTCGATGAATCGGGCATTGAGTTTGTCAAAATATTAGGGATACGATGGAATCCCATTAATGATTCTTTTTCATATGCCTTTTCAGACTCGTTCGAAGTCAAATTTACTAAAAGATCCATACTCTCTTTAGTGGCTCGCATTTTCGATCCACTCGGTTGGATATGCCCAGTAGTCTTTGCAGCAAAATCGCTGTTGCAAGAAATATGGCGGTTGAATTTATCGTGGGATGAGACTATTCCAAAACATTTAACCAAACAATGGCATTTAATAGCGGCTAATTTGTCTGATTTACAAAAAAAATCTCTTCCGCGGTTAGTTATACCTTCCAATCCGATGGAAGTACACTTGGTAGGTTTCTGTGATGGTTCTATGAAAGGCTATGGTTGTTGTGTGTATATTTGTGTGGTTACTAATGAGCCCAGAATTTCTACTGCGACTAGTTTACTGATTGGAAAATCTAGAGTAGCTCCGTTAAAACCTACCACGGTAAATAGACTCGAGCTAAGCGCGGCGGTCCTTCTGGCAAAAGTTCTATCACACATGTATAATTTGCTTAAAGACCATATAACTATTAATTCTATTCGAGCTTATTCAGACAGCAGCACTACCTTGTCATGGTTAATACAGCCCCTCATTTGTTAAAAATGTATGTAGCCAATCGTGTCATTCAAGCAACTGATTTGATTAGTACCGATCATTGGTATCATGTTTCTTCTAAGGATAACCCGGCCGACTGTTGTAGTCGCGGAGTGTCCTGTCCAGAGCTTATAGACCACCCTCTGTGGTGGAAAGGTCCTTCTTGGCTACAGGATTTGCCTAGTCAATGGCCTAACAAACGGGTTCTACTTCCAAAAGAATACTTACCCGAGTTTAAATCACTAGAAACTAAAAGTCTTCACGTGATTAATGTGAGAAACCTACTTCTGGCCTTAATTGCCAGACATTCCTCTTTTACAAAATTTCTAAGAATTGTAGCATGGTGTATTCGATTTATTTCAAATTCGAGGGTTGCAAGGCAAAATCGAATTCTTTCATGTCTCAGTAGTCCTGAACTCGAGAAGTCAACCAAAGTGTTAGTTAAATTGAGTCCGTATCATTATATGTCTTCCGAAGTCAGTCGAGTGCGAGATAATGAACCATGTGTAAAATCCATTCAAAAACTTTCACCTTTCCTGGACGATGATGGGATCGTGCGGGTGGGGGAACGCATCGATGAGGCTAATCTGTCACCATCTGCGTTTCACCCTTTTTTGTTACATAAACAATGTCCAATATCTAAAATTATAATAAAACATTTTCATAAAAAATATTTTATCTCTTATTCAACGCCAGTTTTGGATAATTGGATTGAGACTTCTGATACGTACCGTGCTGTCGAAGTGTGTTAGATGTTTTATTCCGTGTCCGCGCTCTCGTTGGGTCATGCTTAAGAAAATTACCCAGAGATTTTGGCGCGTGTGGCAGCGTGATTATCTTCATACATTACAACGAAAGAACAAAAGGTTCGTACATGAACCAAATATTAAAATAGATAACTTAGTCATAGTTAACGAACCTAATCTTCCGCCGATGTTTTGGAAGTTGGCACGTATTGTGCAAGTGCATGCTGGTTCGGATCAAGTAATTAGAGTAGTTACTTTCCGAACTGCTAACGGAAAGACCTTTCGTAGGCCGGTAGTAAAGGTTTGTCCCTTACCAATTAGTTAAGTTAAAAAAAATTATTTTTTTTTTTCATAAATTACTAAAACATAAATACACACTATCCTTAGGCTAGTTAAAACTTATTTATTACTTTATCTTTCGAAAATAATATTTCTGGATATTCTTGCAATAGTGCGTAGCTATTGCTTTTGTTTTTTTATCTTTCAATTTGCATTCTCTGTGAAACCCTTGTGGATTTCAGGTGGGGGAAAATGTGTAAGCATTAACTTTAAACCCTTATAAAATTACCTATCTATCTTGCTTCCGTTCCCCCCTACATATTTCCTTTTTTGCCGTCGGCGGCCTGTGATTGGTCGCCCGAACAGTCGTAAAAATATGGCGATCGAGTCTGGTGAAGCGCGTCGCTTGCGCTGATAAAATAACTAAAAATAACGTCTCCTAAGAGCTTCGCTGGCCGAAAACAACCCGTACGTGTGTGTTGGTGTACCACTAGTGTCAGAAGTAAGAAAAGGAATACAGTTCAAGCCCGGGAAATTGCTAGCCAGCCGCCACGAGGCCTGCCGCCGGCGATTTCTTCCCAGAGCCCTGTCCACCTGGATCCAAGGCCAGTGCTTACTGTTTCTCTTGCTGTGATTCTGGGGTTGGTCGGAGAGTGCAGTGACTCTTTCAGGAAGACGCAACAATAATATTAGTTAAGATTAGGATTATTTATAACACGCATATCCTAGTTATCGTGTTATAAATATTATCACCTACTTATCCCTAGTTTTATTTTAACACTTTCCGGCTCGTTCCGCCTAGGCGCCTGTTAGACGTAGACTTCTTTTGTTATACTCGTATCTATTGTGTCTCGTCCAATGTCCGTGAATGAGTTAAATAAGTAGTTTTTAACACGCTAAACGCTTTTGGTCTTATGGCCCTGTATACTCCGTGAAATTATGTTTGTATGAAAAACAGGTTTTGTATCGCAATCATTACTATATAGTACAGTGAACGACATTGTAGTCTACCTTTCAGAGGCGTAGCTAGCACGGGTGACACCCGGGGCGATGCCACCACAGTGCCAGGTTAACGACAGGGGGGACATGTCAATAAACGATGCCATGCAGATGGCAAAGCCGTGTGGTTTCCAGCAGAGTAGAATAGGACCTCTCCAAGTCTTCCCATGGATGTCGTAAGAGGCGACTTAGGAACTACAAGCTAAACAAAGCTCAAACATCAATGAGACCTGTCCAACCCGTCTGGCCAGCGAGGAGAGTGTAGGCCAAATCCTCTGTCTGCTCTGGCCAAGTATGGCTCCGGTAGTATAGAGAGTGTCATGCTCCTGCAGTGGAGACTAAAAAAGACCTGATGATGATCATGCATCAACATGATCATCATCAGGTCTTGGCTCGCTAGCCACATCGTTTATTGACGCTGATGACGCCAGACCTATAGGATATTCACCCATTCCAACCGGCATTTAGGATTTGCACAGGAAGAGAAGCAGCTGGTCTCTCTTATGTTTTTTCTTTTCTCCCAGACCAACATGCTAGATTAATGGGTAGAATACAGAACCTCCTTCTTACGAAGTCAGTGTAATTCGAATCCAAAGTTCTATAACTTTTTGAAATCAATTTCAATATGTTCCATAACATCTCCGCTAGCTCTGACTAGCTCCGTGGCGCAGCGGTCAACACGCCTGCCTGCGACACGGAGTGACCGGGTTCGATCCCCGGCCAGGTCAAGATGGAAAATGATCTTTTTCAGATTGGCCTGGGTCTTGGATGTTTATCTATATATGTATTTGTTATAAAAATATAGTATCGTTGAGTTAGTATCCCATAACACAAGTCTCGAACTTACTTTGGGGCTAGCTCAATCTGTGTGATTTGTCCGTATATATTTATTTATTTAATTTATTTTTTTTAATCTCCAATCGCTACACGGCAGTTATGAAATGGAATTAAGCAATCTGCAAATTCATGAGACGAATGTTGAGGGCTCCGATTACTAATTAATTAAGGAAGGACCTCCCAGCCTTCTGGGGGCTCGAGAGGTTCGAAGATCGAAGAAGAGACGTCTTTACATATCATATTATTGCCAAAATATTGCACCTTGAGTATTTTAAATAGGCATAAAAGTTTTAAAAAGCCGGCCAAGTGCGAGTCGGACTCGCGCACGAAGGGTTCCGTACCGTTATCTATAAAAACGGCAAAAAAATCATATCTGTTGTATGGGAGCCCTTTAATATTTATTTTATTTTGATTTAATTATTCATTTTTAAAGTGAATATATAACTAAATATTCTGTGAATACAAGTATTTTAAGCGTCTACCTGTTGCCGTTATCAATATCGAGCAAAAGCAAGCGAAAAAATTTCGTTTATTGTATGAGAGCCCACTTAAATAATTATTTTATTCTATTTTTTAGTATTTGTTATTATAGCGGCAACAGAAATACGTCATCTGTATCAATTTCAACTGTCTAACTATCACGGTTTATGAGATACAGCCTGGTGACAGACAGACAGACATACAGACACAAAGACAGATATGCAGACAGACGGACAGCGGAGCGATATTTATAGAGTCCCGTTTTTATTTTACTCTTTGAGTACGGAACCCTAAAAAACAAGCTTTGCAAAAAAAAAATATAGCCTATGATAATTGGTCGCGCGCGCGATACCAATTAAAATCAAACCAGTTTTTTTGTTTCCTTCATGCACAATGCATGTCAATGTATGTTTGTTGTTCGTGTGTGTAAGTGGCCAACACTGGTGTCAGATTTTTCAAACTGCCAAAGGCATCTGACATAGCTTAACGACTGCCATCTTGATGTATTCTATAATTGGCCTTACCTATTATAAGCTCATTCTTAGTTATAAATTCAAATTGTAACGCTATTGAATTCTTAATAAATAAAAATAAATAAATAAATTGGCCAAGGGACCAACGGCCTAGCGTGCATTCCGAAGCACGGAGGAGCTCAAGATAATTTATGCCACTTGCGGTCACCCATCACAGTGGGGGCTGCGCCCAGGGTTGCTTAACATGCATAAGCGCTTTTAATGCTCATGACATTTCTATTGTAATTCTATGAACATTTCTATTGTCTCGATTTTTAAGTACCTATCTAGTAGCATTTTGAAACATGTTTGTTTTTCCAGGCTTCGAAACATCACATCTAGGGCATGGATACCGGTATACCGGTAAAAAAATTCGGTATTTTGATACCGGTATTTGAGGATGAAATACCGGTATTTCGGGATTTCGATTTTTTTTATTTATTTCTGCAAGGGTCTTTAAAGCCTATGAAGAACATTCGATTTCTATGGTTCATAGTTTTGTTCATACTGCTGATGAGTTTTCATATGCATGAATCAAGAATAATTAGTATATTTGAAATTTCAATACCGGTATGAAAATGATTTCAGTATTCCATGCCCTAATCACATCCGAGGAATAGGGCTGGAACAGTATCCAGATCGAAACTTGAAAATGTTTCGGAGCCTGGAAAAAGCAAACTTAAATGTTTCAAAAATATTTTGTTGTGGTCGAGCCATGCAGCCGGCAGAATTCATTTTTGCTAGTAGCATACATGTGCCGGCTCGTCGAGGGAACTACCACACTCTCACAGAAAATCGACGTTTGAATAGAAGCTTTACCGCTTCTATGCTTCTTTCGATGAGTGAGAGAGCCGGAGGCCCATCCTTCTCCCGGGTCCCCCATGTCCCCATTTTTCCCTACTCCCAATGTCCTCCCCCCCAACTTCTTGAAAGGCCGGCAATGCTCCTGTCACACTCTGGTGTTGCAGTAGTCTATGGGCAGCGTTGATCGCTTAGGGGAGAAAGGGGTAATGGGAGTCGCTTAAGCAAGCTATCAAATAAAAGCTTATTTCGAAATAATATCTTTATTAAAATTGTTTAATAATAGACTTTACTTATTTATCTACTAGTTGTTATCACTTTTCACCATTTTGGGAATCAACTTTGGATATATTTCCGCGTTTAAAAAAAAAACAAGTTTGACTCCCATTGCACTAACCTCAGTACAATGGGAATCAGACATGTGGGAAATCAGAGTCAAACAATCGCAGACATTACATTCGGCAGTATGCCATCCAATGCAATCGCCAGTTGATCAGCTAGCCTATTTGTTTTTTTGACTTGTAATATCGGCATCTATAAGCGAAAAATAAGAATATTTTTTGCGGGTAATGGTAATCACTAGCGGGCTCTTTGGCTCCCATTACCCAAAATCTATACTGCATGTTAACTGTAAAATTTAATAACACAAAGTAAATTTAATCGCAATCTAATATGCTTATTTAAATTTTGAATATCAAGGATAAATCTATCCATAGTTAATTTGGTACAGCTATAACGTCTATACTCACCGTCAATGTTGTTTTAACGAAAATTTACACCGGCGAGGCGTGAAAATGAAACATAATTGTCACTCAAAAACGCGTGGAGCTACTAGCACGAGTCATTGGTACAATGGGCATCGGGTACAGAGCAAACTGAACATGTCATTTACCTAGGTATCGAACGTTTAGTTTTGCTTAGAGGCCCCTGACCCCGATTGCCCGCTGACTCCCATTACCCCTTTCTCCCCTACCATCAGGTGACTTGCCATATAACATAAAAAAAATGCTACTAGGTACATATACTTAGACAATCGAGACAATAGAAATGTTCAATTCTATAGCCAAAGCGTCGTAAATATCAAACGGTCTATGATTTCGATTGGCGTGCTTCAGTTGATCTAAATATTTGATGGCCGACCTGAATACTAATCTGTTTGACTTAATACTTACCCTTAGAGCGAATGAGACTTCCAAAATGAATATTAAATTGGAGCGGATAATTCATCGATTTATTATTACAGATCCACCAAGTTTTGATCGTAGGTATAGCTGTAAGTTAGTTGTATCACTAACTACAGCTATAACTAGGTACAAATCAAAAAATCAAAACGTTTATTCAGAAAATAGGCCTTTGCAGGCACTTTTTCACGTCATATCACATTTTAAGGGATCTAATTTAGTCATATTTATATTATTAATTAATGTGCAAAACATATCATATTATTGCCAAGACAGACTATTAGCGTTTCGGAACCGACCACTGCAGAGAAGAAACGCCAAAAGAAACTCTTTTCAACAGTATTGGTCGCCTACTCGCCTGAAGGGCTTTTATCTTTATCATTTATCATCTAATTTCTTCATTTATAATTTGTTTTTTTTTTTTTCATTTCTAGTAATGATTACAATTTTTATTATACACGTATACATTATTATTTTTGGAACATATTATGTTAGCGATCGAATGTGCAATGATAATATTTTACGTTATACACAGTAGTCTCAAAGAGGCCGAGCAGACCTGTCCCCTACAGACAGACACAGAGTACACTACAGACAGACACACAAACAGATACGTACGTCAAACTAACACCGTTAATTATTCTGATATTAGTATCGTTGATTTCGTATCCCACGACACAACTTCAGAAAATAGTGTGCGGCTAGCTTAATTTGTGTAGCACACTTAGGACGTACGTAAATATAAGGGACGTGGTTCGAATCTTACCTGTGGCAAAGAATATATACATTGGCGCTCTTTTGTCACATATTTTCAACTAGCTTTTGCCTGCGGCTCCGCCCGCGTTAATGTCGATTCATCAATCTACCTTCATACCAAATTGATTCAATGGTTGAAGCGTGAAAAGTGAGACAGACAGACAGAGTTACTTTCGTATTTATAATATTAGTATGGAGTATAGATATGGATGGATTTTAATATTTATTAGGTACCAACTACTGCAAAGCTCATCATCACATCTACACTGTCTTCATTTGTCATAGAGCTGGAATTCGTCCAATTCAGGTCAAATTCCCTGTTCCCTTGAGTATTTCGGCAACCTGGGATAACGTTTATCGATTCACTCTCACAACCTACTCGATTCTATCGTCTTTATTCGACATCAGTAGTGCTATTTTTGAAATTTCGCCGATCGTGAGTGATTTTTGCATACAACAATCGCTCAAAGACGATACTTTCAAAAATAGTACCCCTGTATATAATTAAAAAAGTCAAACCATAAACAGATTTAACACATTTCTTCTATAATTTTTTTTTAATTTTATTCTTCTGGTCTTCTACTCTTTTCATCGTCATCATGGAAAGATGGGAAATCATCGCCCAGCAGTTAAGATAAATTGCTATAAAAAAAATCAAAGTATACCATATCATAACCATAGGCCGTTGATATAGCCAGCTTGTTATTCCTTTTCAATTGAAAATTCCTGCGGGCTGGTGTCTCCGGTATTCCTATATCCAGCAATATTTCCCGCTATTTTTATTCAACGGACTATTTTCAATCTCGCTCTGTGAATTCTCGAATAGTTTTTTTTTTATATTTTGTCACATATACAACAGTTTTTGGGAATAAGTATAGACTATTATATATACCTATTGCTTGTTAGCTTGCAAACACAGACAATATTGTCTGTGCTTGCAAATTATGGAAGCTTAACTAAGCACTTAGTTACGTTTGAATGGGCTCACATGTATCTCGTACCATTAGTTTGTTTTTTCGTGTGTGTAAGTGGCCTACACTGGTGTCAGATTTTTCTAGCTGCCTAAAGGCACCTGACATAGCTTAACGACTGCCATCAAAGATTTGTAATAATGCAATTCAATATACCTACCTACATAGGTATGGACATTGACGTTGCCCATAGAAACTCCTGGAAAAACTAGTAATATATGTAGGTATAGTATAGTATAAACTAGTATAATAGGTAGCGTTTGATCGAGCTTAGAGTCTTTGAAAGTTGTTGATAATTAGTATGAATTCGCATTAGTTTTTAAAATCTATACTATATATACTAATATTATAAAGCTGAAGAGTTTGTTTCTTTGTTTGACCGCGCTAATCTGAGGAACTATTGGTTCAAATTGTAAAATTATTTTTGTGTTGGATAGTCCATTTATTGAGGAAGGCTTTGGGCTATGCTAAACATCACGCTGCGACCAATAGGAGCGAAGCATCAATAAAAAATGTTTTGAAAACGGGGGAAAATTATTCATCTGTATTAATAAAAACTAATTAATCATAATAACAGAAATCGCCGCGGACGAAGTCGCGGGCAACAGCTAGTTAAGATAAATAATAGATAGTGATGACGCCCTTTGCTAGCCTAAAAGAAAAAGGAATCCCGAAGGAACGTCACCATGCGAGGTCGCTGGTTCATAAAGAAAATAGTGGGGTACTGTAAACTGCGCTTCTCGTGCTAACCAAAAAGACAAATGCGGTCAGGTACTTACGTGCTCGTATTGCAGCGATACTTGAAGTTCCTTGTTCACCTTGAAATCACAACGTCTGTTGGCCACCACCACTCAGCACTTCACGGATTTACCCGGCCGGGGTACGAATGCTATAAATGTCCAAAATACAGCGAATAGAAGACGGAGCGGTTTTACAACGCTGCGTCCCCGCGACGGTTTTTTTTATCGAGAGGGCGGAAAAAAAGATCTGTCAACTTGACAGCTCATGACACAAGATTGCCAGCAATAAAATACACTAAGGTACCAGACCATTTTATTTCTCCTGGCAAGCACGAGCGCGTATTTAAAATTAGAATGAAATTATCAAATTAAACCTTCCGCTAGATGTGGCGGAATCAGATAGAATAAAAAAAAAACTGTAAAAAAGAAGTACCTAGTTACAATATGTTCCCATTAAAAATGTTTTTTTTTTTCTTTTTATATACGGACAAACCACACAGATTGAGCTAGCCCCAAAGTTAGTTCGAGACTTGTGTTATGGGATACTAACTCAACGATACTATATTTTATAACAAATACATATATAGATACACATCCAAGACCCAAACCAATCTGAAAAAGATCATTTTCCATCTTGACCTGGCCGGGGATCGAACCCGGTCACTCCGTGTCGCAGGCAGGCGTGTTGACCGCTGCGCCACGGAGCTAGTCAAGTAGTAAATGTTAAACGATAGGACATCTAGCTATTTCACGTTTCTTCGACGAAGTTCATGTAAAGTGAGCATTAAACCAAACTACTGCACCAATTACCGCACATAGTTCCTGGAGCAATTAGCGCAATCATTATGAGGATGTAGGGGTGTATGGATGGCAGATTGTTACGTCATAATGGCGAATGCTTAGGCGCCTATTATACCATTCTGAATTTAAGATCCGGTGGGAGGGACTTCGCTATACGTTAGACACGATACGAGATATCTCCAATCGTATCGCACGTATAGCGGCGTCCCTCTCATCGGATCCGATTTAGGATGCGATTCAGGATGGTATAATACCCCCTTTATGGATGCTCATGAAGCCTGAAGCACTAAGCACTGCGAGTGTCGCTTAAGGGTCAATTCAGACTAGGCGAAAAATGCTCTAGCACTTTTAAGTAATTTAATATCAACCTTATTACATTCAATAAAAGCTGAAAATAGTACCCAACATTGGAATCTTATTTAATTTAGTGTTATGTATTTCAGTTTTGTTTCATTCAAGTTTCAGTTTCAAAAGTGCTCGAGAATTTTACTCGTATCGCCTAGTCTGAATTGACCCGTCCAACAGTCCGACCTATTCGCTAGTCTCTGTATCGTATCTATTTTAGGTCTATCTGCCATCCTTTTAATCGTATCTAATTTAGGTCTATTATGTTTTTACATAATAAAATGGGATATTTTATTCAACAATTTAACATTCTAAATATCTAATTTCTTATTATAAACTAATTTAAAAACTACTTATAAATAAACCTAACTATATTCATACTAAAAAAAAACCTTAAATATAAAATAATTAAAAACTAAAATCTAAACTAAGATGTTGCCCGTGTGGCAAAGTGCCAAGAACACTAGCTGCATTCCCCGCTAAATAGCAATTGCATTGCAATTCTTTGCGCGAGGAAAGAGCCAGCCCTCTTGTCATAATAAATGATCTTGAATAATCGTAACTTATTCTATAGATATTATAATTCTACAGGAAGAGAAATGGCATGCACTCTGGCAAACTCAGTTCTAAAAATTGTCGTTAGATGGCAATAGCTCCAGTGCAAATTACTGGACTATTTAGAAAATAATAATATATGTAAGTAAATGATAAAAAAATAATCTCAATTAATTTAATAATCGAAAATGATTTTGTTAGTCTTCTGTGGTTCTAGCATGAATATCTGTTAAATGCATAGAGATAATATAATGTTGTCGTAACGCCCTCTGTGCAAAATTGCAGTGCAACTCTAGTTTGTATGAAACACCATGGAAACGAAAGATACCACCACTGACGAGAAGGACGCCGCTGTACGTTAGACACGATTGGAGATATCTCCAATCGTATCTCACGTATTTCGGATTTCGGCATCCCTCTCGTTAGTGGCCGAAATCAGGATAGTATAATAGGCGCTTTATTCCGAGATATACATACATGGTGAAATTTTTATCGTTTTGGACCCTTAAAGGGGTGACTCAGACCATCAAAATGAACAACAAAGCTGGAAACTCAAAAAATAATTCGACTTTCCCATACAAACTGGCCGAGCGGCGGTACTAATTTGTATGGAAATGACGAAATTTTTTTGAGTTCCCAGCATTGGTCCCAGAGAAAAAGTTGTTCATATTGATGGTCTGAGTCACCCCTTTAAGGGCCCAAACCCGTTAAAAATTTCACATGTATAACACACTACAAGTTTAGAGGTAAACCTATAATCGCATATTTCTCATGACATTGAACGGTCGCGTCATCCAAGTGAGGTAATTTCCAAGATGCACTAGCTGAACTATTATTAGCTTCATTATTTACTTAGACGAGTCGCGACAAAGTCATATTTACGGTTCTTAGAACGGATTCCCTACCGGCCTATTTGCTGAGTGTACGTTTTGATAGTCACTTTAAAATACATTGCGGCTTTAGTATGATTGACTATTTTTATTTAAGACTAGCTGTTGCCCGAGGCTCCGCCCGCGTTGATGTCGTTCCCTTGGGAACAGTAGAAATGATAAAAATTCCATACAAACCCCTGCCCCTTTGCTTTTTCCCCTTAAGGGGGAATTTAATACATTTCACCTGCATAGATCTTTAGCCCTTAAGGAGGGGATTTTGCCCATTTCACCTACACAGATATTTTTTTATTGTAATGGAGAACTTCTTATTGTCATATTTCTAAGTAAATAAAAAAATCCATACAAACTTTACCCCACCTATTCTACCCCTTCAAGGGGAAATTTCGACCATTTTAACTACACAGATCTTTTTAATTGTAATGTAAACATATATAATTATTTTTATACTTCTATGTCCAGAAATGAGAAAATTTTGTACATTTCACCTACACAGATCTTTTTTAATTGTAACCTAGAACGTATATACTTATTTTCATACCTCTAAGTCTAGAAATGGAAAAATTCCATACAAACTTTACCCCCTATTTACCCCTTCAAGGGAGAATGTTGTCTGGTTCACCTAAACAGATCTTTTTTAATTTTAATTGAGAACTTGCGTACCTACTTTCAAACTTCTAAGTCCAGAAATGAGAAAATTCCATAAAACTTCAACCCCTTTGATTTTCTAAAAATCCTTTCTTAGTGCTCATTTACATCATAAAAAGAATCCCTGTGCCAAATTTCAAGTTTCTGCGCACAGTAGTTTCGTCTGTGCGTTGATATATAAGTCAGGTTTGCCTTTGGCTCGCAGCTCCGCCCGCATAAGTGTCGATTTCTCAGGAACAGTAGAATTATTAGTTGAACCCGGAATACATTAGTTCATGACTTTCAATGAAACACCTTAATATTGAATTTCAATTGAATAACTTCAAATACGGAAAGTTTCATACTAACTTTGCATCCTCGTTATATTAAGGGATTAAGGGATGATTTTTGAGAAAAATATTTTACTCGTGTTTCATGCCTTTTAGTAAAGAACCTTCATGCTGAATTTCATTCGACTAACTTCAAAAATGGCAAAGTTTCATGCTTACTATGCAACCCGTTTTTCCCCCTAAGGGGATGAATTTCCAAAAATCCTTTCTTAGTGCTCCCCTACGTTATAAAAGGAACCCATGTGCAAAATTTCAAGTTCCTAACCCTTATAGTTTAGGCCCTGCGTTGATATGTCAGTCAGTCAGCTTCTCCTTTTTTTTTAGTATGGATTACTATGGATAGTATGGATAGGTATAATGCTGTTGTATAATGATGATAAATTGACTTTGGATTTTAATTTTCTTATGTCACTTATTATTTTATTTTATTTTTGCTATATGTTTGCAGGCAAACTCATGCCTTGAGTTCATTCAAATGACGATAACTTTTTTTTTAATGAACCGATTTTAATGAAACAAACTTTAAATGTTAAACTGAGTTAAAACGAAGCAATTGGTGAAAGTTTGAAGTAAATCGGTTCAGTATTTTCGGAGATAATCGTGATCATACATAGAGACAGACAGACAGACAGACAGACAGACAGACAGACAGACAAGAAATTCCAAAAAAATTTTTTTGCTTTCTATTATTCTTTTTAAGTGTCCCTCTATCCATTTCAGTCAAAAATTCGAAATGTACAGACAAAATAATTTTACTGTTTTATTATATGTATAGATATATAAAATGTAATGTATTTTGAAGTGACTATCAAAACGTTGTACACTGAGTTAGCAAATAGGCTGGCTGGACTCATTTTCTTTGCTTTGCCTTGTAACGCTAAACAAACATAATGTTTAAAAATACATAGCTCGCTCGTATCATGTTCTAGGAAAATATTGTGGACTTGTACTAACCACAGGGTAATGCGAGGAAGTACCTACTATAAATGGCCGAAGAATTGTGTAAACAGTCATGTTTGGTACTCTTGTGGTCTTGTCGCAGTCAAATATTACGTAAGCTCCTCTGGTGTTGCAGATGTCCATGGGCGACGGTGACCACTTTCCATCAGGTACTCGTCTGCTCGTTTGCCGTCGGATATACATTAAAAAAAAGCAGCCAAAGGGGAGCGAGGGGGTTAGCATAGTGATGTCATCAGAAACATTTCCAGAAATAAACAAAAGGGGAGGTGGTAAAATATGGCTGCTTTTTTATTGCTTTCGCGAATTATATTCCATATCAACTGATCAGACTCCTGTTTAAGTTTTTAAATTTTTTTGGCATATTAGCTGGATGGATAGAATAACTAACGAAGAGGTTTTAAGGCTTTATAGAACAGGGGAAAAAAGATTTATTTTAACTGGCATAAAAAATCGAAGAGGTAATATGAAAGGACACCTGTTGTGATGCGACACGATCAGTTTATTGAATACTATCGTAGAAGGCAAAATAGAAGGAAAAAGAGGGAGAGAAAAGCCCAGGCACAGTTACTTTAAACAAATAAAGTAAAAAGTAGTAAAAGGGGTATTGTACCATCCTGAATCGCATCCTGAATCTGATCCGATGAGTGACGTCTATATGTGCGATACGATTGGATTTATCTCGTATCGTGTCTAACGTATAGCGGCGTCCCTCTCATCGGATCCTAAATTCAGGATGGTATAATAGGCGCTTAATGGTTTCTTACCAGGATGTGAAAAGATCGGCAGAGAATAGAGTAATAGTAATAGGAGCTCCACCGACAAGAGCGTTGCTCTTAGAGCTTTTTTGGTTCACTGCGCGAAAAGATGGCGAAGGGAAGAGAAGGAAACGGATACACTATGGACAAGCGCGGTGTTATCATTGCAAAAAATATATTTATTATGCGAATTTAGAATTTAAGGCAAATAAAAGCGATCATTTTCTACCAATTACGATTTTATCAGTAGTCTAATCAAAAAATCTGAAACCAGTTATTGTGTTTGTATTAGGTTTATCTTTATATCACAGACTAGCTGTGATGCTGATTTCTGTTGTTATGATTAATTAGTATAGATAAATAATTTTTCCCCCATTTTCAAAACATTGTTCATCGATGCTTCGCTCCTATTGGTCGCAGCGTGATGTTTTATAGCCTAAAGCCTTCCTCAATAAATAGACTATCCAACACAAAAAGAATTTTCCAATTTGAACCAGTAGTTCCTGAGATAAGCGCGTTCAAACAAACAAACAAACTCTTCAGCTTTATAAAATTAGTATAGATAGTATAGATATACCTAAGAACTGCGGTTTATCTATACAAGAAACTTACATCATTACCTTTGAATCTACATTCTTCTTGGAGAATATTTATGAGACATCCTCAAAATATACCTTTGTATATTCAGTGAACAATCCGAGGGTTACATGTCCGTCGTTCCACACACCTGACTCTGGGGAAGATATGAAAATAAATTGCGCCTTTCGAGAAACTGACTCTACGCTTTATATTCTTTATATCCAAATGATTGAAACATTTGAATTTCGGACCGCCATAACCGTAAACCTTACTGAATGAAACGTGAAAGGGATACCTAGTTATTTTGGGGCATTATGACACACATGCGAGACGAATCGCTCACTATTTGAATGGGGCCTTCCGTACCGCGAAGCGAAACGTCGAGCTACAACCTTTGGCTGTTGTACCTGTTTCCATTCTGCGACTTCACAACACTTACTATCTACCTAATAATAAGAGATTACAAATAGATATGCCTTAAAATTCTAGGGCCCAAAACAATCAAAAATATAATCGCATCCATAATAAAACTAGTGTATATGAGGCTTCGGTAGTACAGAGAGGGTCATGCTCCTGCAGTGGAGACTAAAAAAACCTGATGATGATGATGATATGAGGCCAACAACCCTCATCTGTCAATTAAATGTAAAACAGATTATTAGTATTCTTTTTTAAACTTCCGCGCTTTAAACACTTAATTATGAAAAGCACGAACTTTTTTATTAATTGTTTCCGTTGACGTTTCAATGGAGTTACATCCAGATGGATGTAACAGAAGTTCGTGCTTAGTCCTGTTTATATACATAATTATGAGATTAGTAGTAATTAACGAGACGCCATTTTTTTAAAGTCTTACATAGACTTTAAAAAAATGGCGTCTCGTTAATTACTTTATATTTTTTAAATAAAATCATTTTAATACGGTATTGGGTATTATCGCGTATATTACATTATTTTTTACACCTAACTTTATATTTTTGTAAATTTGTCAAACCGAAGTTGGATTGCAAATTCTTGTTTATAACCAATATGTCAAAGTTTCAATGAAATCGGTTTAGTCGTTTTTAAGACAAATTCATCGTGTGTATTATTTATGTAAACTGTGGTATCAGGTAGAAACTTTGGTCCAGGGGCAGTGAAGCCGAAAAATTCTATATCTAAGGAATTGGCAACGCGTCTCATCGAGGTGATCCAAGAGCTGTAAGTGTTTTGGCGTAACGTATTAGTCTCGCTGTGCAACAGGGAAATGCTGTCAGCATTTTGGGCACTGCCTCGACGTGGTGCATTGGAAGAAGTTTTTTATTTATAAGTTACTAGCGACTTGGACCCCGGCTTCGCTCGGGTGAAATGTACATAAAAACCTGCCTTTTGAATCACTCTATCTATTAAAAAAAAACCGGCCAAGTGCGAGTCGGACTCGCGCACGAAGTGTTCCGTACTATTATCTAACGTAAAAACGAGCCAACATAAGACGGTGGTAACTGAAGAAAGATTTATAAAGTCCTACTTTAATGGGAAATTACAAAAAATATTATCCATTTGAGTACCACCACGAGTAGAGGCAAGCGCTGGAAAAATAATGTTTACAAGCTCACAATATTTTTAAAAGTCCTATTCATTAACAACCCACACGTTGGGGTAGCCCCGAAAAAAAATGACACCCCTTTTTAATTATATGGGAGATAAGGTAAAAAAAAAATTTTTCAAGATTTTATTTTCCTCTTTTTTCTGCATGATTAATATACATATCCATACCAAATAACAGCTCTATAGTACTTATAGTCTCTGAGTAAAACCGCAGACGGACAGACATGGCGAAACTATAAGGGTTCCTTGTATGGAACCCTAAAAACCGCATCATAATCTGTTGCGTAGTTTAAAGATACTAAACATACATAGAGACATTAAGGCAGCGGGAAGCTACTTTGTTTTATACTATGTAGTGATTAAAATTTTATTTTTAGATATGAATTATAAATAAATATTACCAGAAAAATAAATATAATTAAATTAATTTAATAATGGTTAATCATGCGTGAAGAATTCATGTGTTGTTGTAGAAGTTGAAATATTTTCAGTTGATAATTGAGAACTTAATGGATATTGGGCAAATACGATTTCCTCGAGTTCCTGTGCTCGGCCTTGCCGGTCGAGGAAGGTTTGGAAACGTAATTCGGCAGATTAGAATTAGGTTCGGTTGTTTAGCACGGTCACCGTTAGAATTGTTATCAGCCGGTCTAATAGGCTAGTTTCCTGAAAAAATATAATTAGTCCGTCAGTTTTAGTTTAGTTAGTAATACAAAAAATATTGGATACGTATTTTTTCTTTTGTCGATTGATTAAAAAATTATAAAGACATAGCCCTTTGAAATTTCGTGTGACGTCATAGTTTGCTACATTTTTTAGCAAACTTAGACGTCACAAGCCCCCATTCATGAACTTTGACGCGCTTTATCTTTTCCATTTATTAATTGACAAAAGAAAAATACCTGTCCAATATTTTTGATTATCTAACTGACAGACTTACAATTAGTCCGTCAGTAGATGTTATTATTTTGACCCAGGCAACTAGCCTATATACATTACGGTTTGTATATCTTAAATAAAAATAGTCAACCATACGAATGCCGCAATGTATTTAGCAAATAAGCCAGCAGCTGTTATTACGCGCATTGGCCGTTCACCTTCATTTTCAAGGTTCCGTACCCAAAAGTTACTTAAAATGGGACTATTATTAAATATAATTAATTGTTACACTCACACACAACACAATATAAAACTAAATCAATAGAAAATATAGTATACTACGATAAAAAATTAAACATCGGTGCCATCAGTGTTACAAAAGGTTACGCTGGACGAGGGATACCCTAATCCAGGCTCCAGCACTGATTTAGATTAAGACTCGACTGTCCGTCGGTCTGTCTGTCACCAGGCGGGATCTCATGAACCGTGATAGCTAGACAATTGAAATTTTCACATAAATTGTATTTCGTGACGACAAATACTAAAAACCGAATAAAATAAAAGTTTACGTGGGGCTCCCACACAACAAACGTGATTCTTTTTGATGACCATAGAGTAGACACAGAGCTCGTCGTTCAAATTAAATTATCAAGGATACAAAAAAAAGCCATACACTTTCTGTGTCATTCCACATCATTTCACCCGTAAGATGTCCACTGCTGGACAAAGGCCTCTCCCAAGGGTTTTTCGATCCATGGGAGGATATTGCCGTACTCACCACGCTTGGCAAGCGGGTTGGCGCGCGCAGTTTCTTTGACTTCTTATTTCCAACGGAAGCATTTTTAATCTGGGGAAGGATAGTGATCTGGGGACACTCATTTACTGCAAAATCTGTACGGCTTTGGAACTCTACCTTTGGAAATCCGAAAGGCTCAGACACGTCGTGCTTTCAAGAGTGCGGATACGCGCTCATTATCTTCGCGAACTATCAGATGGAATATAAATTAATATATATGTAGTTTATGTACTTTATATTATATTTTAATATTTATGTATTTGGAATGTATGTTTATATATGACTATATATTCACGTATACAAACTTTAATATAATCTATTACAAACTTCTTTTATTTGCACCAACTTCCAAAATTTACTTTTCTCTGCACCACCCTGTGGGTTGACTGGTAGATAAAGCCTTTGGCTTTAAGTCAGCCTTTTACAATTATGTAATAAAGTTATATAAATAAATAAGATAGGAATTTGTTGGATTGGGGAAGGATATGAAGGTATAGGGGTACTACTCACTTGAATGAATGGGGAAAATCAGGTAGTAGCTCGGGAGGTCTAGCGCGCGTATCCGATGTCATACCATGACACCCCTGACCATATCTTTATTCTTAGTGCGAAAGTGAGTTTGTTTGTTACACTTTCACGCCGTAATTACTGAACCGATTATCATGAATATTGTATATCCGTTGTCTGGGGTACGGAGATGGACATAGGGTATATTTTATCCCGGGAAAAAGTACTATTCCCGAGGGATCGACATTGACGCGAGCGGAGCCGCGGGCGAAAGCTAGTAAGTATATATGTAAAAGTTCTTTCTTCCACTTACAACTTGTCTATCCACCTTTCTGCGAAAAAATTCGCAAAGCTGTAATTTTGATATGAAATAGGACAAAGATATGAATTTTGACGCTTTGAAGTTGAAAATTCACCAAGATGAGAGTCTTGAAACAAAAGATCACACAAAGCATTGAATTGTAAGTTCAAATATTTGTTACTGACTGTACTAAAAATATGCTTGCGGATCCGACCGGAATACAATATTTAATTATTTATTCTGATCCCCTGCACGGTGGATCAGAACGGAATAGAAATTAATGAAAATAAAACGGATCCACTAGGGTATCAGATTTTGGGGATCAGACTGGAATAACTCGTCTTTAGAATATTGTGTTCAGCGCCAGGTATGTACATAGACATTTTTTTTTTTTAAATAATCTTTCACATAAAAAGCGAATTCAACCAAATACTGAATCAATTTTGATAAAATTTGA
Source organism: Elegia similella (assembly GCA_947532085.1). Lineage (NCBI taxonomy): Eukaryota > Metazoa > Arthropoda > Insecta > Lepidoptera > Pyralidae > Elegia > Elegia similella. The sequence goes on from OX383936.1 coordinate 2,605,412, forward strand.
ATAAAACCAATTGAAAAGTATACCCATTCAAATAAAGAATTTTGAAATTCACAAAATACTACCTAGTTAATTGAGAACCTTTTTTGAAATCGATTTTTTTTTCTTTTATACTTTAAGTACTTATTATTAAATTACTTACTAATAAATAAATAAGTAAGATATTGGTAGGTCCATGTCTATGTATGACCTGAGCGTAGGTCGTACATAGACCTGCCGCAGGTTCATTCAATATTGCTGTGTAAACTTAGCGTTTAAAGAGATTCTATATGAAGTTATGGCCATTAAAGGGAGTGCCTTACAGACAGAGCAGACCGCGAATTCGAAGCATCATGGGATCATCATCATCATTTCGAGTAGGTGACACGGTCAATCGACTACGAACACCCTGGTGTCAGACTTCTTCGGAACCGCCTCTCGGCCTCTGACGTGGTTCCTTTAACAACTACCAGATGGCAGCCGGGACCAACAGCTTAACGTGCCTTCCGAAGCACGGAATCATCTTTATTATCAGATATTCAGGTGATTCAAACCTGCAATGTCCTAACCAAACTGGAAGCAACTAAACAAAGTATGCTTCTCGTGGGAATCGAACCCACGACCCACGGGTCTACAGGCAATCGCCGACCTTTTTCTGTATGTTTGTATACAGTATGTATGTATCTTCCTCCATAACGCATTAGGTACCTGAATTTTATGAAATTTGGCAGATAAACATTAAGACAGGTACAGGACACAGGAAAATTAGGTAGCCTACCAAATTTTTTTCTCCAGTTATGATAAGACGTGGCCCACATACAAACATAACATAATACGCAAACGGAGTCGCAGACACTGCTAGTTATTATATGAATTTGTCATTCAGACAGAGGCCGTGGCCAAACTATTCGAAAGGGCCATTTAAAGGGCAAAATCATAAAGTCGTTATGATAAGAGCAGTTTTATAACAACTTTTACGAGCCTTTGCGACATGTCTGTTTGATAAGCGTCACTATTTTTAAACCACGGTTTATGTCTATTGAACCCACGGAGCAATTGAAACGTTGCTGTTTTTTTTGTTATTTTTTTTATGGTATAGGACGGCAAACGAGCAAGCGAGTCACCTGATGGTGAGCGACCAGCGCTGCCCATGGACAACTGCAACACCAGGGCGTAACAGGAGCGTTGCTAGCCTTTCAAGGAGTTGTGGAAAGGACATAGGGGAGGAAATGGTGAAAGGATGGGCCTCCGGCTCTCTCACTCACCGAACGAAGCAAAGAAGCGGTAAAGCTTCTACTCAAACGTCGATTTTCTGTGAGAGTGTGGTATTTCCCCGGACGAGCCGGCCCATTTTATGCTACTAGCAAAAATAAATTTTGCCGGAAGCGTGGCTCTACCACAACAAAAATGTTTTCAGAGATTTTGTAAGTATCTATGTTCATTTATTTATTTTAATTCCATACAATGCGAGTCTTACAGGCTTATCCTAATGCAACTACACTATGGCTAATTAATAATAATTATAGAGTATAATTACGAGCTACCTTTAGTAGTGCCTTTTTGCGAATTGCCACCGTGGTCCAGTGGTTAAGGCGTTTGCCTGTAGACCCGGGGTTCGAGGGTTCGATTCCCACGGGAAGCATACTTTGTTTAGTTGCTTCCAGTTTGGTTAGGACATTGCAGGCTTGAATCACCTGATTGTCTGATAATTAAGATGATTCCGTGCTTCGGAAGGCACGTTAAGGCTGCCATTTATGGTAGTCGTTAAAGGAACCACGTAAGAGGCCGAGAGGCGGTTCCGAAGAATTCTGACACCAGGGTTTGCATGGTCGATTGACTGCGACACCTACACGAAATGATGATGATTTGCGAATTTCCCACAAAATAACATTAAATATATCAATATCCTGGCTTAGAGCATTAAGTAAACGCTAGGCACAGGAGCAAATTTAATAAATTGGTGCGTGTCGGGCGACGTCTTCTCAAACATGTGTGGGCCCATCTATTTATTATGTGTTTTTTCCTTAGTGTTTTTTTCCTAACGTCCTTGGGCACGCCTTCTAAACATGTACCCCCTTATTCTGAGACATGTACTCATCCGGCACTGACAGTGACATTTTTTTCATTATTTGAGCATTACTTATTATTTAAACCGACAAATACTTTAAAAATTACTTTATTAATCGTGATTAAGTTTTGAAGAAGAAAATAAAATCTTATAAAATATAATGATTTGTGCTTTTAAATGCAGCAAACAAAAAAAATTAAATCTCTGCAGGATTTTATTTAGCTTCATAAATCATTATTTACAATTTCATGACGTCACCGCCACCTTGGCTTTATTTTGTTACTAGCTTTCGCCCGCGGCTCCGCCCGCGTCAATGTCGATCCCTCGGGAACATTTCTTTTTCCCGGGATAAAAGGTAGCCTATGTCCTTCTCCGTACTCCAGAGAACTTGTATGCAAAATTTCATGATGATCGGTTCAGTAGTTACGGCGTGAAAGCGTAACAAACAAACAAACTCACTTTCGCATTTATAATATTAGTAAGGATTCATCGTAATTAAGTTTTTAAAGAAGAAAATAAAGGAGTCTCATAAAATATAATGATTTGTGCTCTTAAATGCAGCAAACAAAAATAATTAAATCTCTGAAGGATTTTTAGCTTCTTAATCATTATTAACAATTTCATGACGTCACCGCCACCTTGGCTTAATTTTGTTATATCTTCTTATTAGCCACTTTCAAGTGCTAATACGTTGAATGTCTTTGACGAGGACAAAGGAAATATAATATGTCACCCGTTCAAAAATAGTACTCCAGGCCCAGGAACACGCTGAGGTGTGAGAGAGAGAATCAGCTAATGACTGGGAATCGTTGGAAAAGAATTACCTACGAATGCAGTATAAAAAATGGTTTATTATGCAACTAGCTGTTGCACGCGACTTCGTCCGTGGCAATTTCTGTTATTATGATGAATTAGTGTTTTTCTTAGTATAGATGAATAATTTTCCCACGTTTTCAAAACATTTTTCATCGATGCTTCGCTTCTATTGGTCGCAGCGTGATGTTTTATAGCCTAAAGCCTTCCTCAATAAATGGACTATCCAACACAAAAAGAATTTTCCAATTTGAACCAGTAGTTTCTAAGATTAGCGCGTTCAAACAAACAAACAAACAAACTTTTCAGCTTTATAATATTATATAAAAATATATTAGTATAGATATTAAAGAAAACTCTCTCCGATCCTTGAAGAGGTGATGCAGCCAGTCGATATGAACAACTTTTCATAAGGAACCAATGCTAGGAACTCATTTTTTTGACGTTCCCATACAAATTGACCTAGAAACGTTTTTGTTTGAAAATGTCTATTTTTTAAGTTCCCAGCTTTGATCCTATAGGAAAAGTTGTTCATTTTGACGGGCTGAGTCACCCCTTCACGAGAATGTCATTGGTTATGTTACATTTGACTAGCTCCGTGGCGCAGTGGTCAACACGCCAGCCTGCGACACGGAGTGACCGGGTTCGATCCCCGGCCAGGTCAAGATGGAAAAATGATCTTTTTCAGATTGGCCTGGGTCTTGGATGTGTATCTTTATATGTATTTGTTATAAAATATAGTATCGTTGAGTTAGTATCCCATAACACAAGTCTCGAACTTACTTTGGGGCTAGCTCAATCTGTGTGATATGTCCGTATATATTTATTATACATACTGTACAATTATTAAAAACAAAGACATGAGAATCTCAACAATTTTATTTTAATTGAATTACTTATACGCATTTCAACATACATACATACAATATTTCTTCACCCATTGGCTTTTCTTACACAATTCAACTAGCAATGATAAAGAAATCTTAGATCAGCAGTTATGAAATCACAATAGAATAAGTAATATTTTACGCAAATCAGTCTACCTATGCATGTAATGAATGCATTCGAGGTACCTAGGTCACGTATTTTAACATTTTCCTTGTTAAGTACATATACATATACAGCAGTTTTGTGAACTCTACCCCACTGAATTTTCTTGAAGGTACTTTATTTATACTTAAACACTATGAAGTTAATTAAGGGAGCAAGCTATATTCGTTAATTAAGCAGTTATAGACTTGATCGTACAAAGGTTCATTCTATACATAAAAACCGGCCAAGTGCAAGTTGGACTGCGTACGAAGGGGTACCATTATCTATACTTAATATTATAAAGATGAAAGAGTTTGTTTGTTTGAACGCGCTAATCTCAGGAAGTACTGGTTCAAATTGGAAAATTATTTTTGTGTTGGATAGTCCATTTATTGAGGAAGACTTTAGGCTATAAAACATCACGCTGCGACCAATAGGAGCGAAGCATCAATAAAAAATGTTTTGAAATCGGGGAAAAAATATTCATCTATACTATTTAATCATAATAACAGAAATTGCCGCGGAAGAAGTCGCGGGCAACAGCTAGTCTATAATAAGTTTAAAATTATTAAAAACTAGCTTTCGCCCGCGGCTCCGCCCGCGTTAATGTCGATCCCTCGGGAATAGTACTTTTTCCCGGGATAAAACTCTATGTCCTTCTCCATACTCCAGAGAACTTGTATGCAAAATTTCATGATGATCGGTTCAGTAGTTACGGCGTAAAAGCGTAACAAACAAACAAACTCACTTTCGCATTTTTAATATTAGTAAGGAAGTAAGGATAGTAAGGATAAGGATATTTTTACTGTAATGTGATGTAACTAAAAATTTATCTTTTCGCAATTTTTCCTTTATCTGTGCTATAAAATTATGCTTCGTGCCAAATTTAAGATTCTGAGTTTACGGGGAGTACCTACTACCCTGTTGTTTTTGATACCCTTGCGAATGTCGAAAATTTACGGCATAAACGGCTGTAGGTATCTTATAAATTGCGTTGGCAAGTTTAATTTTTTCACAGGGATAGTAGACCTGAGTATTAAATAGGTATAGGTACATTTCAGCTCGACACCTGCACGCGTTCCTGAAAAAAAGGACTATTGACAGACAGACAACAAAGTGATCCTACCTATAAGGGTTCTGTATATTCCTTTCGAGGTACGGAACCCTAAAAAGTAACTAGGTGGTACCTTTTCATATTATTGGGCATCATTTAAGACATGGTAGATAATATAAGACTAGACATAGGTACCTACCTAAATAAATTATTGTTGATCATGAGAAGTGAACAACCTACGTTACTTAGGTATGTACTCTCAAAGTTGTTCTAAGTCTTCCTTTATTCAATGGTTTTTACACCTATCCACCCATTTCTCATCTGTATACTAAGCTACATTATAAATGGCCCTCAAAATTAATCTTATTCGCTTTTTTATGGCGAAAATAATGAACTTAAGTTAGTGTATGCATACTTAAGCGACTTGTCTCCGCTCATTTAACTTAAGTCTCACGCGCGTGATAAGTAACTAATTATACGAGTAACCGCGCAAATTGCCGTAAACTATAGTACGGAAGGGTAAGCAAAGCATTCGTACCTACTCACTTTCACTAAATGAAACATTTAATACGGTCAAACTCTTCGCTTAAACATTACCGCTGCATAATTAAACAAAATGAAATCGATACATTGCCTGAATATTACATGTAGAAAATATTTCCGACCCATATAAGCCGAAAGAGAAATGAAATGCCAATCGATGTGAATGAAACATTGACATTTATTAATTTATAATTTGTTTGCTGTATAATGGGACACATTACAGTCGCACGTATGGCGTTCGAGCGATACGCTTATGGTAGTGCCCCGACCACGATTATGGACCGTAGAGGTACGCACGAGGAATCATGATTGCGAAAGTCCTGTTACTGGCGACTTGTAGACGACTCGGACACCAGCCATTCCAAATTCGAATACGAATCCAATAAAAAAAATCAAACATAGACTAAAATACGTACCTTTTAATAATCTGTTGTCGGCATAATAAGTAATACAAATCCAAGAACAATACACGGAACGAAAACAAAAACCTCACTGGCACTTTAGCGGACACAAAAATAATAAGAAACTAAACTTAGGACCTTTGCGCGAGGACAAACGACGGGAAGCGGTGCACACACATCTTTTACGGCATGTTTTTAGGGAAATAATAAAACTTGCACAATATTTGAACAGATGGAGTATTTATTTTTGTTCACGCGCGACGTAAAAACGTTGAAGTTTACGATAGCGACGACCATCCGCAGGGAGGGAATCACGGTACTGAATACGGAACCATTTGTTTAGGCGCGTTCGCCTTCCCTTTCTAGCACGAGCGTCGTTCAGACCCATCTAGCGAGAACTTGAGTAACTGTGTAATGAAGGTTCATGGGTACGTAGGCGTGCTCAAATGTATTCTACTTTTCGAACCATGACATGACCAAGTTGCTGCTGAAGCATAGATAGCGTTGTTACAAATATAAACCTCTAGAACATTAGCGCTGGGCAAAATATGTACACGCTTTGCTTTTATAATGAAAATACTGGAACCCCGCTCCAGGTCCATACTACATACATCCGTACTAATATTACGCTAAAGTAAGTTTGTTTGTTAAGCTTTTACACCGTTATTACTGAATTGATCATCATGAAATTTTGCGTACCTATTTTCTGGGGTACGGAGAAGAAATAGGGTATATTTTGTCCCGGGAAAGACTGTTGCGGAGACGCGGGCCACTGTAGTTTCAGAACCTATTCAATGCAAATAAATAAATAATCATACTTGTTTCCTCTTAATAATATTAGTGTAAACAAATAACTAAACGCTATCTCGCACGTGTTTAAAATACAGTATCAATTGAAGTCTGAGAAAATACAGTCAGATGCTAGTAATAATTTCCTTACATGAACACTTTCTAATATGTACCCTTTCAAACAAAAGAATTTTTTAAATCGGTCAATAAATGACGGAGTAATGCGGCAATCAACGGAAAACCGAATTGATACCTATTCCTTTTTTGAAGTCGGTTAAAAAGAGACTGCATATTGCTCGAAAAAGCAATAGACTGCTTTTTTTGTAAAACGTACTAATGTTTAAGCTGGCTAGAAGTAACTATGTTAAGTATATTTTGAACAAATATGTAGGTTAGGTATGTATTATAAACACTAAATACAAAATACTTCAGCGTCAGATATTTGAAATAGGTACTAATTACAAATTAAATTGTTAGGAAGTAATTACCCCGACTACCCAACACAGAGCAATTAAGATTTTTTCCACGTTTTCGTTTTTGTTATCTAGGTAAATGCTTTTTTACTTTGAACGAATAAGTTCAACTTAGTATTTGCATTTTTGTATGGAAAAATCGCTCGTTCACGAACGGCGTCATTTCAAAAATAGCACTCCAGAAGGCACGTTAAGCCGTTGATCCCACTTTCATCATTAGATAGTAGTTAAGTCTGACGACCAATGATGGCCACTTACACACCTGTCAAACCAAACAACTGGTGCTAGTTTTGGACGAAAATCCGGTCATGCTTACTAAATCGACATTATTATCGCAACTGAATAAACATAAATTTGTTGGAAAGGCCCCTTCCTTTCTGGTTCTAGTTATTTAGCTTGCAAAATTTTACGAGCGTGAACGAACACGAGCGTCAATGTTTTTACAAGCTTTTATTTAATTGAAACATGTATTATATATGTTTCAATTAAATAAAAGCTTGTGTATAATATATATTTGACTAGCTCCGTGGCGCAGCGGTCAACACGCCTGCCTGCGACACGAAGTGACCGGGTTCGATCCCCGGCCAGGTCAAGATGGAAAATGATCTTTTTCAGATTGGCTTGGGTCTTGGATGTGTATCTATATATGTATTTGTTATAAAATATAGTATCGTTGAGTTAGTATCCCATAACACAAGTCTCGAACTTACTTTGGGGCTAGCTCAATCTGTGATTTGTCCGTAAAAAAAAAAATGTAGCTATTTTTGTTCGGGTAGAAACTTGCAACTCAATTTTGAAGCAGATATTTTAAAGGTTTAAAGGTAAGATAACTTTATTTGGAGAAACCAATTACAGATATAGAAAGCCATAAACATACGAACGGACAGACAGACATGACGTATCCATAAGGGTTCCGCTTTTTGCCATTTGGCTACGGAATCCTAAAAGGATCTTCCGCCGATTGAGCTGAAATTTAGCATACCTTTTTTTTTTTACTAAATATTGGATTAGGCATTTGTCTTCCATCTCACCTGATGGTAAGTGCACTGCATACCTCCTTACTCTTGTTTAGTTTTGATGACAATGCATGGTCATCCAAACTAAACAAGAGTAAGAGACAGACATGACGTATCCATAAGGGTTCCGCTTTTTGCCATTTGGCTACGGAATCCTAAAAGGATCTTTCGCCGATTGAGCTGAAATTTAGCATACCTTTTTTTTTTACTAAATATTGGATTAGGCATTTGTCTTCCATCTCACCTGATGGTAAGTGCACTGCATACCTCCTTACTCTTGTTTAGTTTGGATGACAATGCATGGTCAGCTGTGTGACTAAATCCAAAGTGGCGGAACACTCAAAATGGCGGACTAGTTATTTTTGACGTACTCCGACAATATAGATATCAAATTCGCTCGCTAGATATCAAATTAAAGGGCTCATTGAAAAGACTCGAAAAATAAATTGATGTACATAAAAGCTTGTTTTTAAAATGTACTTTACTTTTAATTTATTTTATTATTAGTATCTACTGACCAAAATAAAAGCCACAAAAACATTTCGAGACAATTTATTTAAACTGCGATTTGCTTAAAACTAACCTATCTTCACTTTGCAAGACAGTTCTGTATCCGTCTGTTCGGCGGTCACTTTGATCATGTTATTATTCGTTACCGCACTCTTCGCCTGGAACCCGGACCCGATCCACGTCTCCAAAACATCAGTACTAGGCAGCAAAGTTCTTAGAGTATTCCGTGCGTAGATATAAGCTTGAGGAGAATACTTGTAGATACTTAAAGCGAAATTCTTAAAGTCTTCCGTCTGCTTCACCGGCATCGCTAAAACTAGGCCGTTCGTATCTTCTTCTATCTTATCCTGCAATGAGAGTAGGATCCTCGACTTTTTCTTCCGTTTCGTGTTTAGGATCTTTCTCTTTTTGTCTATGGTCTCTCCCAGTCTTTGCAGGATCCGGTTCTGCCTGTTGTGTATTTTCATGCTACTCTTCAATTTGTCTTTCAGGCCTACGGTCTGTCGCTGCATTCTCTGCACTTCAGTGAACAGTTTCAGTAATTCAATGTTCCTCTCTGTGTCTTCTTGTTTTATTTTTTGTTTTTCTGCGGCGGATTTTGCGTTTTCCGTGGAATTGTACGCGTGTCCGTTGACGGTTGGTTTACGTGGGTCTTCTTCCTCGTCAGTCTCCATATAATCTTCGTCTTCGTCATATGAGTCTTCGTCTATGTACTCGACCTAGTAACAATTTAATAATTATAATAATTTAGATACTTCTTTATCATTATTATCCAAAATCGCATAGCTAAAACCCTTGAAAAATATCAACCACCAGAACAAGCTGGTTTTCGTGCAGGTTTTTCAACAACAGATTACCTCCAAGCCATCAATCAAATTATAGAGAAGTACTCTGAATATAACAAACCATTATACCTAGGTTTTGTGGACTACTCCAAGGCATTCGATAGTGTCACACACGATTCAATTTTTAATGCATTGTACAACCAAGATATAGAGGAACCTTACATAAACATAATAAAAAATATCTACGCAAAAAGTACCGCCGAGGTTAAGCTACAGTCGTCTGGACCACCTTTTCAGATACAGAGAGGTGTGAAGCAGGGTGACCCGCTCTCCCCGAAATTATTTACTAGTGTTTTACAAGAAGTGTTCCAACTACTGGCAGATCCTTGGGAAGCAAAAGGCATTATGGTCGGCGAAAATAGATTAACTAATCTACGTTTCGCCGACGATATTGTACTTTTCTCTTCTTCCGCTTCTGAAATCACACAAATGCTCCAAGATCTGAGCACGGCAAGCTTGCAGGTTGGGCTTCATATGAACAGGGAAAAAACCAAGCTTATGACAAACAGCACCAAACGTAGGGTAACGGTAGATGGACAAGATATACAATACGTCGAGGAGTACATTTACTTAGGACATATTATTATATTATATTATGCGTTTTACACTGCGCACTTAAATAAATAAATAAATATATACGGACAAATCACACAGATTGAGCTAGCCCCAAAGTAAGTTCGAGACTTGTGTTATGGGATACTAACTCAACGATACTATATTTTATAACAAATACATATATAGATACACATCCAAGACCCAGGCCAATCTGAAAAAGATCATTTTCCATCTTGACCTGGCCGGGGATCGAACCCAGTCACTCCGTGTCGCAGGCTGGCGTGTTGACCGCTGCGCCACGGAGCTAGTCGACGACTTAGGACAAATAGTCTCCTTCAAGGAACGGCAAGAAAAGGAAAGAGTTTTTGGTCAATGAAGGAACTATTTAAAGGGAAATTACCAACTTGCCTTAAAAAGAGACTCCTTGACATGTGTATCTTGCCCATCCTAACCTACGGTGCCCAGACTTGGTCCCTGACCAAAGAGCGATGGAGCGCAGTATGTTAGGAATTAAAAGGACAGACCGAGTAAGAAACACAACACTGCGCACCATGACACAAGTGGTCGATGTTGGAACGAAGTCTGCTAGGCTGAAGTGGGACTGGGCGGGCCATGTTTGCCGAATGGTGCCGGAAAGATGGGCTATAAGCCAACCTCATGGGTACCTACTGATGGGAAACGGTCAAGAGGCAAACCAAAAACAAAGTGGAAAAATAAAGGGGAGGCTTTTGCCCAGCAGTAGGACATAAATAGCTAAAAAAAATAAAATAAAGATACTTCTTACATCTGTGGATATTTTGAATAACCTTTAACCACACTAAGTTATAAATAAATAAATAATAATAAATAAATATATACGGACAAATCACACAGATTGAGCTAGCCCCAAGGTAAGTTCGAGACTTGTGTTATGGGATACTAACTCAACGATACTATATTTTATAACAAATACATATATAGATAAACATCCAAGACCCAGGCCAATCTGAAAAGATCATTTTCCATCTTGACCTGGTCGGGGATCGAACCCGGGCACTCCGTGTCGCAGGCTGGCGTGGTAACCACTGCGCCGGAGCTGTCAGTTCGATCTAACATGAACATGACGGAGCCATTTTTGTTTATGTTATGTTAATTTATTTTCTTCCATGCTGGCCTGGAAGAAAATAAAAACGTTGAATATACCAGCTGCTTCTCTTCCCGCGCAGATCGTAAAAACCGATCGAGGGAATGGGCGAAAATCTGAGGAATTATGTTAGTAGGCGATGCGGCTAGCATCTTTCACTATTTTGATTCCGTTTTCCACCGACACCACCATGCTAAACGCGGCTTTTACAGCGGCAATCGTGCTCGTCTAAAAAGAATACTGGAAAAGAACATATTTTTTTGAAAATGCTACATATCAAACTTTCGTCTAACAGACATGTAATCATTCAGTTTGAATAAAACACATAATTTTGAGCTATTTTCATTTGAATCACTCAGCTCCGAACTGGCCCCATGGGGCCGCATAACAATTAAACTCTTGTGTGTCTGCGTTTCCTGGCTTGAAGGATTCATTGCTAGAGGTATCTAAACCTCATTTATTAAAATTTGTTCTTTTATTACCTACATTTCAGTTATTTTTTTTACTGACTATGACCTTGTTTTCCTCGTTAGTAAGATAATAAAAACTAAAGGAGCATAATGGCCCAATGGGAGCGAGCATGATTAGCGCTTATGCAGGTTTAGCAACCTTGGGCGCTGTCTACATGGGTAATCGCAAGTACCATAACAATACCCGGCTGTCATTGATGGCAGTCGTTAAGCTGTGTCAGATGCCTTTGAAAAATCTGTCACTAGTGTTGGCCATTTACACAAACGGAAAAATTTATATTTTTGCAGTTTTTGAATTTTAAGTCATTAAAATTAGATTGCTACAATGCTGTTTCATGAAAATGTTTACACAGATACAATGAATTTGCAAAATTTATTATACTAGCTTTCGCTCGCGGCTCCGCCCGCGTCAATGTCGATTTCTCGGGAATAGTACTTTTTCCCGGGATAAAAGGTAGCCTATGTCCTTCTCCGTACTCCAGAGAACTTGTATGCAAAATTTCATGATGATCGGTTTAGTAGTTACGGCGTGAAAGCTAACAAACAAACAAACAAACTCACTTTCGCATTTATAATATTAGTAAGGATAGACATGACACTTTTTTATACATACAGCAAAAAGTTTTTGTAATACACACCTCCAAGACATGCCTAGGCAGTTTTAACGATGGAACAGCCTTATCAACCAAGACCATCTGATTGTCCGCATCACACGTAAAGCAGTCCACCGAGAAATGTTGTATGCATATGTACGAGTAGTCCGTAGGTGTCCAGTTGTTGCGGCCTGTGAGATCTGTCCATATCTGTCTAAGGTTCTGGTCTTCTGGAAACCTGGTTTGCAAATATTAAATGATACATTACCGCTAATGTGTAGACTCTTCAAGATTAGAAAACACATGGACAAGCATTTTTTTTTTATAAAAATAAAACTTACAACGACCTTGGCAAGAAATTATTTGCCTGTCACTTGGGACGGTGTAAGGATTTTCTTACAGTCGCTTTTAGAAGTACATAAATAAATAATATACATATACAATTATAATTCCATTTCCGCAACTTTGTCGAATAAATGTTAATCATTGATAATTAAATTTTTAAAGGTGGAAGAATTTGTAAAATCTGTTGTTTTGAATTTATCCATTACAAACAAAAACACCCAATTTTTTTCACAATTGAATTCTTTCCTCTTTATAATATAAGTTTAGAATATGGTATAGATAAGGGTGAACTAAGTGTACCCAGTCTTTTGAGTTAGGTCATATTTCTTATGTATGGACGTATAGATGTATGGATGTTTGTTACTCTTCATGCCAAAATGGCTGAATGGATATCTAATCTATGCACATAGAGAAAAAAGTGAAAAATTACTATTCCTGCAGAACCTAGAGAAAAATCTACCATTTAGCAGAATTCGATAGAACATTGGAACTAAATCATGGATGCTGGTCAGATGCAACTATTGATTGAAAAAATGAACGAAACACTCAATAAGAGGATGGATGAGGTAAAAAACGAACTAAACAAGCACACCTCCTCTCTCATAGGAAATATCACAAAAACACTGACAAGCACATTCGAGGATAAATTAAAACCCTTAGTGGATGAAAATAAAGAGCTAAAAAAGGAGACAGCAGCCTTAAAAAAACAAATAAACAACCTCGAGAGGGAGATAAGAAAAAACAACGTCATCCTTCATGGCATTGAAGAAACCGAAAAAAATAATGCTGATTTATTAGAGATGGTAATGAAAACTCTCAACCAAACAAGGGAAGAAAATGACTTTGATAAATGGGAAATTAGCCAGGTGTACAGACTAGGGAAAAAAGACACAAAGAAACAAAGACCAGTTATGGTCAAGCTTACACTAGCATGGAGGAAAATGGAAATTCTAAGGAATAACAAAAAACTTCCACAAAACATATATGCTACCGAAGACTTTCCTAAAGAAATTCTGATAATTAGAAAAGAATTAATGCCAAAACTAAAAGCAGAAAAAGAGAAGGGTAATATTGCAACAATCAAATATGATAAGCTGATTATAAGGAGTAACTCCAGCCAAGAAAGGGCAAACGAAAAAAGATAAAGATCTCCTACACCTATTCAACTAAGTAAGGATAATGAAGGAAGACCAACACCTACAAATAAATTAAATAAAACCAATGCATTCTCATACATGAGAGCTCGTTCAAATGCAACTAACGAATCAGGTAGCCAGTAGTAACTACATATTGCCAGCCGGAAGAACAACAAAAAGTCAACAACAACAACAACAAAAAGCAAACCAATAAAAACAATTCATCCCAATCCAGTTGGTCCCCGTGGGGTGTACGACCAAAACCCTCCAAGGAACAGAAATAAAAACAAAAACATAAATTGCCCACATACAGAAAGACAAACAAGGAACAAAGATTGCCTTTACATCTCAACACTCAATACAAGAACGTTACGAACAGATGAAGCTCTTTGTGAACTAGAAGATGCCATCGCAAAAATAAAATGGGACGTAATAGGACTATCAGAAGTTAGAAGAAAAGGAGAAGAAATACTAGACTGTAATAATTTCATTCTATATTACAAAGGAGAAACACCGGGTATGTTTGGGGTTGGATTCATCGTAAACAACAAACATAAAGATTCTATAGATGAATTCATAGGCATATCTGAACGCATTGTAATCTTAAACCTAACAATCCGAGAAAATAACCAGAGATGGTCTATTATACAAACATATGCACCAACAGAGCAAGCAACAAATGACGAAAAGGATAACTTCTACAATCAATTAAATAAGGCTATGAACAAAACCTACAAAAATGTCATAGTGATGGGCGATTTCAACAGCCAAATAGGGCAAAGATGTCAGGGAGAAGAAAACATAATTGGCCAATATAGTACAGGCAAAAGAAATAACAACGGTAGAAGACTAATTAGTTTCGCCCAGCAACATAACTTGAAAATAATGAATAGCTTCTATAACAAAGGCGCAAACAGAAAGTGGACATGGATATCGCCAGACGGCAAAGTTAGAAATGTAATTGATTTCATCCTATCAAATAGAAGAAGAAACTTTACAGATGTCGGTATAATAAATAATCTGAACTTTTAACACAAATCATAGAATGTTAAGAGGATCGCTGCAGGTAGGAAACATAAAAACAAGAAAACATATACAAAAGAGAGAGATGACAATACCTCTACCAATCCCTGATATTTTTCTGGCTGAACTGAAAGGAAATCTTCAAGGGACAGATGAAATTGCAGTACAAGATAGGTATAAAACAATAGAACGGGAACTCAAACAACTGACTGATAAACTAAAACCCAACCCCAAATAAATCTGATAAAATTGGACATGAAGCTGCTAAATTAATAAAGATAAGACAAACACTAATAGAAGACAAAAAGAATAATAGACACGAAATAGCAGAAATAAGCAAAAAGATAAACACCAACATCAGACTACATAGAAAAAGGTACAGAGAAAAAAGGCTTATGTATCATATTGAGAAATCAGGCGGAATAAATAAAGCAATTAAAGAACTTAAAGAAGCAAATAATTGGATACCCAAAATGAAAAACAAACTAAATAAAACCAATACAAACAGGAAAGAAATAATAAAAACCGCTACACATTTTTACAAACAGCTGTATAAAGACAAAGACAGAAGAATAGAAACAAACATACTTATGCTGATAATGTTCCACCAATTTTGGAAAGCGAAGTCAGGAATGCCATAAAAACCCAAAAGAACTGCAAGTCGCCAGGGGAGGACGGCATACCCAACGAAATTCTCAAAGGGACTCTGGAAGTAACTATTAAACACCTTACAAAACTTTTTAATGATATTTTACAAAAAGAAGAGATCCCAGAGCAGTGGACCAAAAGTACAATAACTCTGATACATAAAAAAGGAGACAAAGACCAAATAAATAACTACAGGCCCATTAGCATAATACCAAATTTATACAAAGTTTTTTCAAAAATAATACTCGCTCGGATGACCAAAATACTAGATGAAAACCAACCAGTAGAACAGGCTGGGTTTAGAACTAACTTCTCTACGATAGACCATATTTACGTGCTAAGACAAGTCATAGAAAAATGTAATGAATTCTGCACCAAATACTATATTGCTTTTGTAGACTACAACGAAGCTTTCGATTCACTAAAACATTCAACAATATGGGAAGCACTTAAAAGTCAAGGAACGGATAGAAAATACATCCAAATACTCAAAAAACAACCACAGCACTGCAAAAATTCAGCTAGAAAGGAAGGGCGAATTATTTGAAATACAAAAAGGACTACGACAAGGAGACCCACTCTCCCCAAAGTTATTCTCTGCTGTACTGGAGCAAATGTTCCGCAATCTACAATGGAACAAATTTGGTATGAATATTAACGGCTCAAGACTACACCACCTCAGATTTGCGGACAACCTATTTCTAATAAGCACAACACCTGACGAACTACAAATAATGCTGCAAAGCCTAGCACAAGATAGTGAAAGAGTGGGTCTAACCATGAATGAATCCAAAACTAAAGTTATGACGAATGGACACAAAACCAACATTACCATCAATGGCAACAGCATAGAATATGTCGATGAGTATGAATACCTTGGCCAGACCATCTCTCCAGTCAACTCTATTGAAAAAGAAATCACAAAAAGAATTGCCAACTCATGGAAAAGATTTTGGTCCCTAAAAGAAATAATGAAAAACAGAGACATCCCCCTAGTAGCAAAGACTAAAGTGTTTAACTCCTGCATTCTTCCATGCCTATCCTATGGCTGCCAAACATGGACACTAACAAAAAACAACCTCAAAAAGCTGGAAGTATGCCAAAACAACATGGAGAGAAGTATGCTGCACCTAAAACTAAAAGACAGGGTAAAACTGACAAAAATTAGAAAAAGAACAAAAGTAATAGGAATCACTCACACAATAAGGAAAATGAAATGGAAATGGACAAGGCACATGATTAGAGAAGGCAGAAATAAATGGACGGAGAGAATAACACCATGGTACCCGAGAGAAGGAAAAAGGAAAAGAGGGAGACAATTTAGGAGATGGGAGGATGAGATAAAAGAGGTGGCAGGGAAGACGTGGCCAAGTAGGGCAAGGAACAGAGAGAGTTGGAAACTCCTGGAGGAGGCTTATGTCGGAAAAGACAATCTAGGGAAAGAGTGAATATTTATAAAACATAACAGTATAGATTGTAAACCTAGAAGTAAGCTATAAATAAATAAATAAAAATAGTGTACCCAGTCTTTTGAGTTAGGTCATATTTCTTATGTATGGACATATAGATGTATGGATGTTTGTTACTCTTCATGCCAAAATGGCTGAACGGATATCTAAATCTTGCACATAGAGAAAAAAGTGAAAAATTACTATTCCTGCAGAATCAACATTCACGTGAGTAGTGCCACTGGTGACAGCTAGTTTTCCATATCAGCAGAGTAAGCCACGTCTCAGAGACCAAACATGCAGAGCGAGCATTGGTTCATGCCATGACTGCCAAGAGTATAACAGCCATGTATGATCATACATGTTTTTCAAGAAATATTTTTTTCCTTCACTAGACCCAGTTTTAATGCAACAGCCAAACTTGTCTATGTTTGTAGGATGCACTCAGAGAGATGGGCAAAAGTGACCACAGAGTAGCCCTGCGGGCTGATGAGCACAGCAAAGCCACCCAAAACAAGGATAACTGATTATTTAACTGTTAATGAAAGAGACTGGCGATCTTTTGCACCAAATAGAGACAATGGTGAATAAGAGGCCTTTGCACAAAACCCAAAAGTAGATAAACTCAAAATTACAGAGCAGTCTTCAAATTTTTTTCCCCTAAAGCTTCATTATCAATGTATAGACTATAATTTATTTATGAAACAAAGTAAAAGTTTATTTTAATTAAAGATTTGATTAATAAGAAGGAAAGTGTTCACTAGATCACCTGAAGAAAGACTCATCTTCCATATTCTTAGAGTCCTCACAACCAAGCACTGCACAGTTTTTAGTTATCTCTGTGTCAACATCCGCATTTTGCTTAACTTCTGGTGCAACCATTGCTGAAATAAAAATTGGGAATTATTAGTATTACCCTAATGAATATACCTACCTAGCGTCATTAGGAATGCATTACAATATGAGCATAAATTCAGCTATTACTAATTTATTTTATTTAGAACTGATATTATTACTTACCAATAGGCGTAGGTTTTGCTTTACTTTCAGTATATTCAGCGACATGCTCCTTAATTTTATAGCTTTGGTGATAACTCATGATTTGGTTGGCAATCTGTAAGTCCAAGTAATTACAGCATAGATATGTCTTTGGCAAAAAAACTAATCAAAAAGGTGGCTTGTTGCTGCGCCCTCGTTATTTACTTATTTACTTACTTATTATATCCATATATCGCTGGCTTCTCTGGCTAAAGCGCCAGCGGTAACCCGTTTTGTTACAGACAACAATGTTATAAACAGACTTATTCTCAAGTTTGATAAGTAACGAAATAAAGGAATGATACGTAATTAAAATCTATAATCAATAGCACTAAAACAACATTGCCTAAAATTAATTTTATTAACCTTTTTAAGTTTAACTATAATAATTGGTCATTCAACAAAAATTATCATGAATGATTGAAATGTATGAAAAAAACATAGATGAATTCGCGCCATTCACCTTAATTTTTTACTGACTGACTTGGGACCTCACTATATGCTCGATTAACGATTATTACCGATTTTGAAAAACACGGAAGTGACACGCCATAGCTCGACTTGAATTTTGTCTCTGGATGGTGTGATCTGTCATGCATGTCATTCAATTCATTCATGTCATGCTTGTCATAAATAATACGTAATTTTTGAGAAAACCATTGTTGTGAATAATTTTATGTTATTGAAAGTGAAATTAGTAAAATGGTTGATCCAATATTTGATTACCAATTCAGGCTGATCCTTATTGGCGACAGTACAGTGGGAAAAAGTTCTTTACTTAAGTACTTTACGGATGGGAAATTCGCTGAGGTAATAATATATTCCATTGTTTTCGTATCATTGAACTGCGTTTGATGTATATTGGTATATAAATTGCGTTTTATTTTGTAGTTATCTGACCCTACGGTCGGTGTAGACTTCTTCGCGAGGATTATTGAAGTGCAGGATGGTACAAGAATTAAACTACAGTTGTGGGACACGGCTGGACAGGAGCGTTTCAGATCCATAACGAAGTCTTATTATAGAAACTCAGTTGGTGCTTTGCTTGTGTATGATGTTTGTAATAGATCGAGCTTTGAGCACATACCCCTTTGGATGATGGAGGCTAAGAGACACATAGAACCCCATAGACCAGTGTTTGCTCTAGTTGGTTGCAAAATAGACTTGGTTGGAGACAATAAGAATAGTGCCCGAAGAGAAGTCACCTGTGAAGAAGCTAGAATGTTTGCTGAAGAAAATGGTAATCATTTCTTTTTTCATACTTTTTATTCATCTCAACAGTTCGAAATCTTCACCCTCTTGGGGTAAGGTAAAATCAAAACGCAAAAAAGTATATGGAAAACTGGTGTGATGGGTTTCTAACCTATTAACTTAATGTTAAATTTACTTTTTAAGAATAAGTCACAAAGACATTACAACAAATTTAAATAATTATGGTAATTAACTCAAATGAGTCGAGGCAATTTGTGTTCATTTAGAAGAATGTAGGAGCAATGTCTGACAAATTTTAACTGTAGCATTTTATTGATAGTTTATTAAAGTATAGTTGGACCAAGGTCGCAGGAAGATACTGGATGCAGGCTGATTCTAACTGGTCATATTGGAAATCTTTGGGGAAGGCCTATCACACACTTGCAACTGAAATGATGATATTAAAGTATTATAGATTAAATCAAGACTAGCTCCGTGGCGCAGCGGTCAACACGCCTGCCTGCGACACGGAGTGACCGGGTTCGATCCCCGGCCAGGTCAAGATGGAAAATGATCTTTTTCAAATTGGCCTGGGTCTTGGATGTGTATCTATATATGTATTTGTTATAAAATATAGTATCGTTGAGTTAGTATCCCATAACACAAGTCTCGAACTTACTTTGGGGCTAGCTCAATCTGTGTGATTTGTCCGTATATATTTATTTATTTATAGATATACATATTTAAGATTTTTTTATAGACAATCTTCTCTATACCAAACTAGCTGTTTTCATGCAACTTTCTCAATGTAGTTTTTCATGCAACTTTTCAATGTAGTTTTTCATGCAACTTTTCAATGTAGTTTTTCATGCAACTTTTCAATGTAGTTTTTCATGCAACTTTCTCAATGTAATATGTTACCTGCAGATTATGTAGCTGTATTTGTGAAAGATTTTTTATAAAAGGTTCAGTAGTTATTGATTTCATCCATAACAAACAATTTTTTTCCTCTTTGTAATATTAGTTTAGAAGCTATATGTGTAGTTGTTAGATAAAGTCTTTACACAGTGCTTTTACAAAAGTGGATGATAATTTACTCCGAAGCTGGTGATGCTGGTCTTGAGATACTTATGCAACATTGTAAAAATACTCCGTGTTCAATATTATTTACCCTATATTCAATAATATTTGGCTAACTTAATAAACCCACTTACCATTCCACCTTTTTGTTTTTGTGATGGTTCATATTATACCTACTATAAATAGCAGTGTGTTATTGTTTACTATAGAGCTGATGTAATGTGCTATATGAATTGCAATAAAAGAATTGAGATTTTACTATAAATCTAATAGTAATGTCACAATCAATTTACCTATGGACTAGCAATAAAAGGTTTTTTGCCTTCAGTATGTTAAAAGTAGTTGTATTTTTAAATTCAACTTTAGAATGAAAAAATAAATCTAAATTTTGTTACAGGTCTTCACCACGTAGAAACGTCAGCAAAAACTGGAATGAATGTAGAAGAAGCATTTGTCCTTGTAGCTCAAGAAGTATACAACCGCATCCAAACAGGAGAGTACAAGGTTGAAGATGGTTGGGATGGTATCAAAACGGGCTTCAACCGGCCCAACGGTATGGATTTCAACTTACTTGAGGCCGAAACTATCCAGTCCACTTGCTGTTAGAGATATAAATTATTGAGGTTGTAATACCTGGTGACATATTGTGTCTTAAGCCTCCTAATATTAGTTTCACCACATAATCATATGGTAGGCACCATGCGATTTTTTGGTGAAGCTATTGACAGATTTTTTTTCATATACATGGAAATATAATACACTGCTGCATAAGAAATTTAGTGGAAATTTTACATATTTCCAGGATTTTCTTCCCCATCATCTTTCTTTCTTCTTCATTACAATAGGAGAAGATGAATAATCTTTCATCGAGATTCTGTAAGAATCATTGCCTGTGGCATGACCGTATGTGTCATTGAATAAATAATAATTTTGAAAACATAATTTACTTTTGTTGAACTCATATATGGACACCTTTTTTATTAACTCCATATATGACAAACGGCATGTAGTAAGGTCATGCTCCTGCAGTGGAGACTAAAAAGACCTGATGATGATGATGTAGAATTAAGGACGTAAATAGCACCCCAATGTGACACGGTGACACCAGGTATTACAACTCTTAGTTCACTGTATATATTTGACTCCACGTCTAGACTAGTTACGATGTAACATTGTTTAAGCATAATTTTATAATATATAACATAGATAAGGTGTGGATGCACACATAGGAATAGATGTGTGTTGTCTGTCAAGAGTCTGGTACTCTAGCAGTTTTTAGTTATCTATTGTACATTTGTAACATGTCTATCCTATCAAATCGTCATTTTCTACAGAGAATTTCGAGAAAATTGAATTTTTCATACTCACGTTTTTTGTTTCATTTCGGTTTTAATAAATTCAACTAAAGTGAAATTATGCATGTATTTACGGACAACAATAAGCTAGATTTATGCACTATAGCATTTACACAAAGTTAGAAAAATAATAGACATTTTTTTATCAAGACATCAACATCTGAAAGGAGTTCTTTTCATGAGCATTTTTCCATTATTACATTCAGAAAAATAAGAAATTTAATGCATGCAGAATGTGAATAATATAGTCTACTTTTAAGTTTAAATAAAAAGAAATGTGTTTAACTCGAAATAGTCATTACGAACAAAAAGGCAAGCAGAAAAAAGCGTCAATTTCATAGGTAAAGAACTCATCATCATTTCGAGTAGGTGTCACAGTCTATGGACCATGCACACCCTGGTGTCAGAGTTCTTTAGAACCGCCTCTCGGCCTCTGACGTGGTTCCTTTAACGACTACCAGGTGGCAGCCGGGACCACCGGCTTAACGTGCCTTCCGAAGCACGGAATCATCTTTATTATCAGACAATCAGGTGATTCAAGCCTGCAATGTGCTAACCAAACTGGAAACAACTAAACAAAGTATGCTTCCAGTGGGAATCGAACCCACGACCCCCGGGTCAACAGGCAAACGCCTTAACCACTGGACCACGGAGGCTGTGGTAAAGAACTAAAGACCCATTACAACAACAGATGTTAAACAAAAACATTTATGTAGTCAATAACAACAACAAAGTCAAAAGGTGATTGACAGAGATATGGCTCATTGTTGAAGCTCAACAACATGATATGACTTTTTACTTTATTTTCATTACTCATAGACCCTCAAACTATTCGCTCAAACCTTTATTAATATATTTTTTTTAGTTAAACGTCATATTTCTTTAGATTTTATGAGCCAATAAAAAAGGAAAATACATAATAGGATAAAAACATTATTCTATTGTATCTATTTTTCTTTTGCCACAATGGGGTCAATAGAAACTCAAAATTGAATTCACAACTATTTGCCACAATTGGGAAAGTCTGTAATTATAGCAACAATAACCTTTCCTAAGCTTCAAAAATCTGACACCTGTGTTAGTCATTAACACACTCAAATAAAAAATACATTAAACACATGTAACTACATAGAATCGTCTGCGAAAATAAATGAGTTAAAGCAGAAAAGTTTTTTAAAGAATACATAAACATGTTTAGAGCACCAGACTCATGACTCACATATAGGATTATAAAAAGTTCAATAGTTTATCTAATTATATGTATAATCGGGCCATACATAAAATTTTATACATAGTATTTAACTATTCATGTTTACTGATTATTTATTTTGATTTCAAAAGGAAGGGGATATTGGTTTTTAGTTTATTTGAATACATGGTTATGTTCGCATAATATGTATGTTAATAATTCAACTATTTTCAAAACTAGGATTGTTTTATGTTTAAATTTTATCGAAAATTCAAATGAATTTCCAATAGAGTTTAAAATTTCACTCAGTTGCAGAAATACATAGTAAAGCCAAAATCGAAACGTTAATTCAGATAATAGGCCTTTGCAGGCACTTTTTCACGTCAAATCACATTTTAAAGGATCTAATTTAGTTATATTTATATTATTACTAAATGTGCAAAAGTTACAGTAGCGTTTCGGAACCGACCACTGCAGAGAACATAGGTGGAATGGTATCAAAACGGAAATAAAAATATCACATATTGGTACTACCAGTAGTTAGGGTATATAGGGCGCAGTGGCGTGATATACAATTTGGAGCCCGTGACAAATTCATACAATGGTCCCATGAGAGTTTGAGTTCAGCTTCGGCGGCATGCTTGTCCCCTAGGACCGGGGGCCCGGGGCGTTTTGCCAGCACTGCCACCCTGTAGTTGCGCCACTGGTAAAGCGTGGTTGGGCGACCGCCCAGAACGCTGGGTGTAGGGGAGCGACAACAGTGACGAATTTATCCAAACGCAAAGCAACGTGATTCGCCAACAATTTCAGCCTATTCAGCAGGTGTAAAGCGCCTAGCCGTGTGGTATCCGGCAGAGTAGAATAGGACCACTCCAAGTCTTCCCGTGGATGTCGTAGAAGGCGACTTAGAAAATACAAGCTAAACAAAGCTTATAAACATCTTAGAGACTCCAACCCGTCTGGCCAGCGTGGAGAGTGTAGGCCAAGTTCTCTGGCTGCTCTGGCCAAGTATGGCCCTAGTAGTACAGAGAGGGTCGTGCTCCTGTAGTGGAGACTAAAAAGGACCTGATGATGATGAAAGCGCCTATTAAACTATCCTGAATTCAGACAAAGACGAGAAGGACGCCGCAGTACGTTAGATACGAATGGAAATATCTCCAAGCGTATCTCACGTATTGGGGTGCCCCTCTCGTCTTTTCGTCGGCGGTTTAGCCTAGTGTCTGTCCGTCCGTGCCACTTCGTCGTTAATTATGTCATCACTTGTAACTTTTCAAATAGAATCAGTGTAATTTAGATTTTTAACTGACTTCACAAAAACAAGGTTTTTTTTTTTTCAAAAACAAGGTTTTTTTTTTCAATGTTTGTTACCTGAACTCCGTCATTTATAATAAAATCCTTACTAATATTATAAATGCGAAAGTGAGTTTGTTTGTTTGTTACGCCGTATCTACTGAACCGATCAGCATGAAATTTTGCATACAAGTTCTCTGGAGTGCGGAGAAGGACATAGGCTACCTTTTATCCCGGGAAAAAGTACTATTCCCGAGGGATCGACAATGAAGCGGGCGGAGCCGCGGGCGAAAGCTAGTATTTAAAATAAATTTTTAGAAACACAATTGCTTTACCAATTTGTTTGAAGTCGCTTTTTTTTTATAATATCATTAAAAATAAATTTTATATAATATATTAAGAGGTGTAAATTTGTGTCTTTTGTGTCTCTGGATAATAAATAAAACAAAAGCAGATTTGCTTTTTTTATTAGCAATATATACAAATTATATCATTAAATGGATAATAGATACCCTTCTGCAACTGAGTGAAGTTAACCTAACTACAACCAAAGAGTGGACGTGAGATAAAATCACCGATGTTTTGTTAAATATATTTGAGTTTACAATTACTGATACTAAATTACTAACATAATGTTAAGTCAAAGTTTAGTACCTGGGACGCTGTGCATAATATATATGCATGGTAATTAATTAAGAAATTATTCTGTTTGAATGTTATTTGACGAACATTATCTATAATTTAACGTAATTTTCTTGTCACGAACAACTTTTATTGTGAGACCAACCCCGAACACGCGACAAAACCTATCGCTTAATACCTATATACACAAACGGTTCTTCTTATATATTTTAGTCGGTAAAGCCGACAATGCCATCTTCAGTGTTCCAGCAACTGTCGTGCTGCGACACACTTGACGCTTGCCTGAAGATGATCTTCTAAAGTGGCTGAAACTTGTCGGCATTACCGGCTAAAAATACTT
Source organism: Elegia similella (assembly GCA_947532085.1). Lineage (NCBI taxonomy): Eukaryota > Metazoa > Arthropoda > Insecta > Lepidoptera > Pyralidae > Elegia > Elegia similella. The sequence continues at coordinate 2,630,398 of OX383936.1, forward strand.
AAGTGACAGCTGCTAACAGCTGTCTATAAATTGAAAATCTGAGTAGTTAAATAATGGATATTTTTCTTTATTTTGGGGGTCTTATAATAAAACTTGTTTGTATTAATGACGATAACTTAAAACTAGTGATGTGCCGGAGAGAAATTACTTGTTCTCATAAATTCCTTCTCACAGAAATTTTCGGGAAATTTCCAATAATTCTCGAGAATTTCTCAAGAATTTCCCACATTTGAGAGAAAGAAGAAGAAAAATTCTCGGGAAAAATTTCCGACCCGTTCTCACTGTTCTCGAGAATTTCGAGCATGGCACACACAACACTACTTAAAACCAAGCACCTGTATAAAAGGTTGAAAACTTTTTTTTTCTTACTCAAAAATTGGAATGAGGCAGAGTCAGTCAATAGTTGTTTTAAGTTATAAAATATGAGGCACATCTTATGGAAAATTCTCAATAAATATAAAAATTGGTGCCTTCAGAAATGTTTAAATCGTTTAACCCAAAACTCAATGCAAGCCAAGAAATATCTATTTGGCCAGCTAAATGAGTGGTAAAACTTTTTTTTATTATTATTGGAAACTAAATAATTTTGTGCAAATAACCAAAGATCTCAATTCGTCTTCACTAGCAACATTGAAAAATTGTCTGCTTAACCTATTGAGCGCCATTGACCACTTTAGTTGCAAAACGGTCAGAGACGCCATTTCTGACGTTACTTTATTAAAGTTCTTACAATTTGTACTAGCTTGGCGTCGGGGGTAAAGTTACGTAAACAAGCGCTGGCGAACAAAAGGTTAAAATACTGTCGGTATCTTATATCTTGTGGTTATGTATTACAGCGAATGTACCTTTCACCGAACCCTAAATTCCTAAATTCAACACGTTAGAAATCTTAAAATGTTAGGTAATTGTTACGCCATTACAATTACAAAGTTGCATAATTACACATTTTAAGAATTCAACAATACGTAATTATCAAACTATTACAGTTTGACTACTATTCAGTGCAAAAACGTTGGCGTTTTAATATCCACTGCTGTTTTTATATGCTTGGTTTTTAGGTTGACCATATGAAACCACTATTGTCACTACGGGTCTTACCGCGATTATTTTTGAGATTTGTCTTATATTTCAACAACGTTGCAGCCGCCAATCTGCACTGTCAAGCAAAACCGTATAGGTTCGGTTTTACATCCACCGCAGCTGTTCAGTCAGTCATTATTTTGCTATTTTAAGGTTTAATGGCCAATAAATGTGTAGTTAAGTTAAAAATAATTCAATTAATAAGACGACAAATGTTGTAGTTATTTAATAAATGAGGCATAATTTTATTAGGCATAAAACATAAATATTTACGTGCCATGTTGAGGGCGAGACATGCTGGACTCTGTTTTTGTTTGTCACATTTTAACCATGTTTCATGTAAATTAATAAGTCTGTGAAGATAGCGGCTGCAATGTTGCGAAAATATAAGACAAATCTCAAAAATAATCGCGTAAGTCCCGTAGTGACAATAATAGTGATTGTGACCGTGAAACCCTTAAATCGTACATATAAAAGCAGCATTGTATGCACATTAGGACTGGGCCAAACGTGTAAGGTAAACACTATTTTGGTATATACCCACTGGCTTCACTAAATGAGATGAATTTTTGTATGGCACAGCTTTTACAAGAAAGAGCAGCACAATAAAAAGATGTAGCAATTTTCTTTTTGGACCAAGAGTGCTTTTTTGAAATTTCGCCGTTCGTAAACCAGCGCTTTTTCTATACAGAAATCGCTTGAAGACAAATGGTCATACTTTCAAAAATAGTACCCCAAGCCAAAGGCGGAGTTTCGTGAGTTGTACATTTCTAATATATATCACATATTCGATATAATAGGCTAGATTCCTGGGTCAAAATAATAATGTTAAAATTAGACCGTCAAATAATCAAAAAATATTGTACACGTATTTTTTCTCAATGAAACATCAAACGATAAAGTGTGTCAAACTTCATGAGTGGTCCCGTACAGTCACATCTGCGAAAGTGTAGAAAAGTGTGACGTCACTTGGAATTATAACAGTGTATATCTTTGTCACTTTAAGTTTAGTTGATAAAAGAAAAAATACGATCATACAATATGTAAAGAAACCCTGTCCGATCCTTAAAGGGGTGATTCAGCCCATCGACATGAACAACTTTTCCTATGCGAGTAATGCTGGGAACTAAATTTTTTTTTTACGTTCCTATACAAATTTACCGGTGGCGGAACATTTTTGTTTAAAAATGTTTTTTTTTTTAAGTTCCCGGCTTTTTACCACAGAAAAAGTTTTTATATCGACGGGCTGAATCAACCCTTCAAGTACCGGAAAGGGTTTTCTTTACATATTCTATAACTGACTGACTAATTGTTTTAGGAAACTTGCCTATTCTTGAAAAGACAGAAATCGGATGAAAATAGCTCAAATTGCGCAACTAATTTTGTGCAACAAGCAACTCACAAATTACGCTTGACTGGCTCGGCTTTTAGATTGAGTATGAAACAAGATGCAGTGAGTCTGACACAACAAAATGCAGGATATCTTTAAAATAATACTATTTCATTAAAAAAGAATATAATGTCAACGATTCTAACTTAAACTTACAATAAGAATTTCTAATATTACGAACAATAGACATTCAATGCAATATATGTTACTAAGGTGTATTGTGCAATCGACCACACATTATCACGCATCAGCAGCTCCTCTGGTGTTGCAGATGTCCATGGGCGACGGTGACCACTTTCCATCAGGTGGCCCGTCTGCTCCGCGTTTGCCGTTTAAAAAAAAAAACAAATTATATTTGTCAGAGCCAGAATATTTATTTGTGTCAAATATATTTCATATATTGATGATGTTAAAGTACATTAGGGTTCTACGTATATAACCAACAGTTGTCTGTCCGTCTGTGAGGTTATTTCTCTAGCGGCGTTGTGCATTTTTGGGATGGGTAAAAAAATTTAAACTTGCGTCAGTACACGTGACCTGATCGAAAATTCGTAAGACGTGAACAGAGACCGCTGCAAAGGTTGGCAAAGGCGAGTTTTCACTTCTGCCGACACTCCCGGAGTGCAGCAACGTAAAAAAAACAACGGGTTGTTGGTTTTTTTACGTTGCTGGGTTGTTCAGAAACGAGGTTATATTTCAATTTGAAAAACGCTTGTTGCAAAGGAAAATAAATTTTGTAATTATTTGTTAAAAAGTAATTCATTAAAATTTTATAATTAGTTGTTAAAAGTAATTCATTATCAAATAGCAGATCTAAATATACTTGTATTATAAAAAAACAGTACTAAAAGCTTGTCCAGGGAGAAAATTTCCTTTATCTTTCTTTGTATGAGTTTTCTTGGGATGAGTTTGGGAGACTGCTAAATGTTTTTGTGTGGCGATTGTACAGTCTAACCGGGTGAATGAAAATACTTATAAATGGTAACGTTTGAAATGAGTTGACTAAAGTACATTTTTTCTCAGTGAAAATAAGGCCCGCTGCCTTCCTGACGCCAACCCCTTAAGGTATGCTTTTGTTTGACAGATGTTGGTGTTTTTGTTTAGAAGTCGTCTCGTACCACGCGGGCCAAAATGTTCTTATGTTACCATTTAATACTATTCATTGCCCCCCACAGATCTACATAATTGTACATAACCATCACAAATATGTAAGAATTTGTAAATTTGGTTTAATTTAATGACGTACCTTATCGATATGCTGTTATTAAGCTTTATATAAAGTTTTTGTTAATACCTATTTTGTTTTATTTGTCTTCCATGCTAAGAAAAATATTTTTTTTAACAAATTAATCTATTTCTAATGGGTTGCCATCATCAGCAGGCCTATTTGCTAACTCAGTGTACAACGATTAGATAGTCACTTCAAAATACATTGGGGCTTTCTTATGACTGACTTTTTTTATTTAAGTATAAAACGTAATGTATTTTGAAGTGACTATCAAATCGTTGTACACTGAGTTAGCAAATAGGCCGGCTGATTCTGGTTCCTTAAGGTACCACCCTTGGGATCCTTTGCAACAAAAAAGAATCGAGAAAATCAGTTCATAAACGACGAAGTTATGAGCGAACAAACACACAACGTCCTTCCGACTCGGGCACAGATTTGAAATAGTGGCGGGCGATGACGCCGTTGAAGATGACTTCTTGGTCCTGCCGACAAAACACTTTTTTTACTGGTGGAGTGATCCACCAGTAAAAACACTGCCAGCTTTCCGCATAGGATACTATGTCAAAAGTTACTGCGTATCTAAGAGAAGTAACCAGCGTCTTTCTTCTGTTTTTTTTTTTATTTTCTAAAGGATTCGTTCATAATTGCTAGTATGTCAATCCCAGAAGCTGAAGACAATGGTCAATATAGACTTGTCTTCAACCTGGGATTGACATACTTACGTAGGTACATTAAGTGAAGCAAGCTGTACTTATTTTTATTACAACTATAGCCAAGATTACTTATGCCCTTGATCGACTTTTTCAATCTGAGTGATGAGAACCAGCTGTAATGTAACCCAGTGCAATGTGGGTGGGGCATTAATGTGATTCTTGTTTGACTGGATTCGGATGACTCGTTCGTGTCAATCATTCGGTCAAGCTGTGGCCAGTAATTCCAGTGACCCAATTTCTATTGTGATAGTGTGTCTGTGTCAGCAAGATAACGTTATTGCGTCGCATTTAGATTTTGTGCTCAATTTGAATATGACCTGACCTTGCTTGATTCGTGGTCAAACTACTAGACAAACATTTTATGTATTTATCATTGTCATTATCATTGTCGCTGTTGGAAGTTCCGCATATACAATACACAGTGATTTAAAAAGGGAATACAAATAAAGCCCTAAGGTCAAGGTCATACTAGCACATCCTGAACCTATTGATAAAACACGATTGGTTGGCTTTTAAATTGTATGAGGCCGGCTTTATCTCTTAATTTCTACCAGTAAACCCCACGCAACAAACAATTCCCTAAGCTTTCTCTTGCGGCCCCGTTCTCATTGAAGTAGATAAATCCTTTGGAAACTATACTTTTTCCAGGATAAAGGTACATTAGGAGAAAAAGTTAGGAGTCTCTATGCACACACATTAAATTACTATAATACTAAGATTTACTTATTTAAAAAAATAACTCAAAGATTGATTTTATAAAATGGCGCCAATGACAACTATACACTGGCCAAAATCAGCTTCTGAATGAAGTTACACCGCCAGTCCCGATATTAGAAGAGAAAAAAAAACAACATGCTGTCATTGTCAAAACGTCAAAATAACTGATAAAATTTCACTAAAGTATTGTTTCGCTTTTGAATTGTAACATTATTCATATAGAAATAAAACAAATATAATTTTAATTACTCCTCAATAATAAATAACCGCGATGTCATCTAGTCGTTCTAAATCGTCCATACTGGACAAACCCCTGAGTAAAGGCAAGGGCGAGATTTCTCTCTCTGTTTACGCCCTATTATTTTCTGAAATCGTGCAATATTGCCAGAACCGAGCACATTCAATCCACGAACTACAAAACAAGTAAGTTATTGAGTTTCCCGACGCCACGGCACTAAGTTGGTCGTCGATACTAGTGTCGTCTTGTGAAATAAAGTTTCTGTGATAATGTTATCTTCTTCTTGTTGAGTCTAAATGGTTTCCTATCTTGACCAATATTTTGGCCAAGCTAATCGCCTTATCGTTGGCTTCATTGAGGTCGTAGGGCACAACACAAAAGAGGAAACATGAAAAAGTGCCTGAAAAGGCCTATTTTCTGAATAAATCTTTGAATCTTTGACACAGTTATGAATTGATTGGCACCACAATCGCAACACCATTTTTCAGCATCTTTCAACATCAGCACTGAGTCTGTTAAGGAAATTCCAGACTGCCCAGGAGTCATTACTACTTGGGAGCTATTCAGTAGGTGGAATACCTGATGGTCATAGAGATAAGATTATCAATGTTGTCAATTAGGATCCAATTCAGAAAATATGTTGTGGGCATGATTTTGCTATGACTATGTGTAAGCTGAAGTTTGTATGGAATCAATTATTTTTAATAATTATAAAAGAAAGATTATAATTGTCTGCATAGGAGAATCACAGGCTAGTGTAATTTAAATGAGAAGATGTTGATGTTATTGTTTTGTGTGTGTTGTATTGAGGGATTGGACTAAAATTGGCAGAATCAAGTCAATGGGTGACGTGGCTAGCAACCCATCATTATTTTGATTCCGTTTTTCATCTACAAACCCTCCAACATGCTAAATGTTGCCATAAGGTCTTATAGACCTGGACTCTGCCTACCCCGCAAGGGAAAAAGACGTGAACACATACAAACCCAGGCAGTTTGACCCCGTAAAACCACTTTGGGGCTCAGCTCAATCTGTGTGATTTGTCCGTATATTTATTTATGTATGTATGTTGTGTCTATGTTTTTGAGTATATATTTTAAACTCCTAACTCAAACTTATGTTTCAGGTTGTCAGAAATTGGTCAGGATGTGGGGACAAGATTGTTGGATTTATATTTTGTCAGAGAAAGGAACAGCAAGAGGGAAATCAAATTACTGAACATGTTACTCTTTGTTAAATCTACATTATGGAAGGTAAGTTATTTAAACAATAACCAGCCTAAATGTGGCTTTTAGGTCTTAAAGACCTTGGCACTGTCTACCCCGCAAGGGAAAGAGATGTGAAAGTAGTAATGTATAAAAAAAATATGTATTATTCTTATATGTCTACTTTTAACAGTGCTATTTACTGCATCATTGCAGTAAAAATAAGTTAAAAGCAAAAATCTTTTTGAAAAAAAACTTTTATGTAGGTACATCACTTTATTTTATGAGTTATTTTCAGAGCCTTTTAATTTGATATCCATATTGTTGCATCACAAATAGCTAGTCCGCCATCTTGGGCGTTCGTTCTGCCATGTTGGATTTAGAACGACATCATACAGCTAACCAAGCATTGTCATCTTAACAATCAGCTCAATCGATGATAGATATCTGCTTCAAAATTGAGTTGCAAGATTCCACCCAAACTAACATAGTTACATACATACATTACAAGTAAAAGCTTGTAATAAACAATATTCTTGTTACAATAATATGTATGTTTTCCTCTACAAATTTGAAGCCTGAGAACTAAGGCTGGTTAGGGCCAAGCAAGCCTCATCTCTATAGCGTGGCACGTTGTCGTTCAACGGCGACGGCGCCGTGTGTGCAATCGGCACTGTTGGGGCGTTTTAGACTCCTTTCAGACACAATGACGGACTTATTTTGCTCTATGACTCGACGATGACATGGAACACGACAAAAGACTACTTTTACTGAGACTTTATACATCGACACGGTCCATTAGCTATGACCAGACTAGACGGTCACCACATCCTCTATTGTAATTAATTCTTCTTCGTTTTCTTTCCTCGACGAGCCCATTCAGGCACGTTAACGTACCGTTCAGTGGCGCCAACACTGTGCTGTTGACATGTAACTATGTAGCTCAATTGTAAAAAATCCATTCAAAATAATTTGTTTTCTTAGATTATCGAAAAATATTAAATGCGTACTTTTTCTTTTTTCAATCAAACAAAAGATGATAAAGATAAAGTGCATCAAATTAACAGGCCATTAAAAAGTGTACCGGACAGTGACTTGTTGTTTGGACAGTGTTATTTTGATTGACGAATGAAAAAATACGTGTCCAATATCTTTCAATAATCTACCAAATGGAATAATTATTGTAAATGAAATTTCTTTAGGAAACAACCCTATTAGTATCAGAAAAATCATACAAAATAATAAAAGTAAATAATTTTGCTGATATGCAAGTCGCAGATTCCTCTATCAATACCTATTTCAATAATTCATTTTTTTTGCAGGTTTTATTTGGAAAAGAAGCTGACAAACTGGAACATGCTAATGATGATGAGCGGACATATTACATCATAGAAAAGGATGCGCTGGTGAGTTTTTACTAATACTATATATTTTTCTTATCTACTAAGTTAAGCCGTTGGTCCTGGCTGGACTGGACCTGGTAGTCGTCAAAGGAACCACGTCAGAGGCCGAGAGGCGGTTCCGAAGAACTCTGAAACCAGGGTGTCTATGGTGCAACATACATGAAAAAAATCTGCTAAGTACTAATCATCATTTCGTGTAGGTGACACGGTCTATCGACCATGCACACCCTGGTGTCAGAGTTCTTCGGAACCGCCTCTCGGCTTCTGACGTGGTTCCTTTAACGACTACCAGATGGCAGCCGGGACCAACGGCTTAACGTGTCTTATTCATCATCATCATTTCGAGTAGGTGTCACAGTCAATCGACCATGCACACCCTGATGTCAGAGTTCTTCCAAACCGCCTCTCGGCCTCTGACGTGGTTCCTTTAACGACTACCAGATGGCAGCCGGGACCACCGGCTTAACGTGCCTTCCGAAGCACGGCAACAAAGCCTGGTTACGCTAGTCTTGGTTGTGATTACTTCTTTTTCATTTATTGGCTCCATTTTCTTTAATTAGTACCACCGCGGTGGCAGTAATTCAAAAAGGTCTTCAGAACACTCCATGGTTTGATTAAGGGTCTACCTAATTATGTTACAAAGTCAGGCATTCCGACTTTGTTATTTTCATATGTTATACATTATTTTCAGGTGAACAAATTCATAAGCGTGCCTAAGGACAAGGGCTCTCTAAACTGTGCTACATTTAACGCGGGGATTATTGAAGCTGTGCTTACTAAGAGTGGATTTGTAAGTGAATAATTTTATTGGTGTTTCTATTAAAGGCAACAAATATTCAGATAAAGGCGAGGTAAATGTTTTGTTTGCCATCACTGGTGTCGGAGTTCTAGGCGGGAATTTCGGCGGACTGCACAGCTTATTTTTAATTACGCCGTGTTAGATCATTACTTACTACTGTTTAGACTTAAAGTACTATATAAAATCCGTAACTATTTGACCGAAGAATCGAGAGTTATTCTCTGTGAATCCCTCATACTTTCTAGGCTTAATTACGGAGATGTATTGTATGGGCCGCGCTTGACATGTGACACGAGAAGGATGGTGCAGCGTGTACAAAACGCCTGCGCTCGATATTGTTTCAGTGTTCCACCAAGAACACATGTATCGCCATTCATTAATAATGCGAACTGGCTAAATATGGAGGCACGTAGAAAATTACACCTCGCCACGCAAATGTTTGATCTGATGAAATACAGAAAGCCGGAATATTTATATGACAAATTAAAGTTCCGCACTTTTCATAATAGATATGGCCCTGGCACTTGCAGATCAGGACGAGCACTTTTGGCTATGCATGTGCATAGGCATGTGGCCTTTGAAGGCTCTTTTCGCTACCAGGCAACTAAGTGCTGGAATAACATACCTCCACCGTTAAGAAGCATCTGTTCGAAACAGACTTTCAAAAAGCATATGAAATCTCTTTTACTTGCGAATCAAAAAATAGGGTTGCAGACTTAGTTGTCCTGGCGGCAGATTTATCGGCTTTTCGGTTTTTTATAGGCGCTCTTGTTTCTTGGCGTTCTTGGTGATTTCTTTACTCCTTTTTTTTTATTTTGTTTTTTTTTTTTATAGAATGATAATTATTTTAATATTATAATAACTTAACTTAACTTTCAATAAATAGGGCCTTTCATCACATTTTTATTTTCTCATTATTAATTTATTTGTGCTATATTCTATTTTTCAATTTTTCTTTTTTTTAATCTTATTTTATTGTGAATCGAATGGTGTTGTTGCAGGTGCCCCTGTGAGTCTCAGTGGTGGTGGCTGAAAATCAGTGGTTTGCTCTGCGAGCAAACGCATCACTGAGCTACTACCTTTTGTTATCGTTGTGGCACACATCCTAAAATCGATTTGTTTTACCATTTTAATGTTATGTTTTGTTTAAATGTGTGTGTCTATTCGGTAACAATAAAGCTTTTATCTATCTATCTATCTATCTACTACTCTCTACCACGGTAATCCTTTCCTTACTAATATCCTTACTAATATTTTAAATGCGAAAGTGAGTTTGTTTGTTTATTTGTGTGTTTGTTTGTTTGTTACGCTTTCACGCCGTAACTACTGAACCGATCATCATGAAATTTTGCATACAAGTTCTCTTGAGTACGGAGAAAGACATAGGCTACCTTTTATCCCGGGAAAAAGTACTATTCCCGAGGGATCGACAATGACGCGGGCGAAGCAGCGGGCGAAAGCTAGTGGTATATAAAGAAAGAAACTATCAGATGCAGTGCGGCCAAGCGCCGCAGAGTCAAAACAACAGAATATTAACCTTAATAGTATGTAGCATAAAGTCGATTTTTGTAGTGCGCCCGGCGCCATCATGGGGCGCCCGCGCGTCTCTTTGCGTCGCGGGCGCACTACAAAAATCGACTTTATGCTACATACTATTAAGGTTAATATTCTGTTGTTTTGACTCTGCGCCGCTTGTGGCGCGCCTCCGCCGCACTGCATCTGTTAGTTTCTTGCTTAACATTACCGTGTCTCTACTCTACTCTCGCGTCGGCAGACGGCACGTGAAGCGGCATCGTCGGTCGCCCTAGGTCGCGCGTAATTACCATAAGACTTTTTAATTTACAACAACCACAATAAAACAAAAATAAGCTAATATCTAATATCTTAAATAATCCGCATTTTTTTATTTTATATTGTACTAGCTTTCGCCCGCGGCTCCCTCCGCGTCAATGTCGATGCCTCGGGAATAGTTCTTTTTCCCGGGATAAAAGGTAGCCTATGTCCTTCTCCGTACTCCAGAGAACTTGTATGCAAAATTTCATTATGATCGGTCCAGTAGTTACGGCGTGAAATCGTAACAAACAAACAAATAAACAAACAAACAAACTCACTTTCGCATTTATAATATTAGTAAGGATATTTCAGTTGGTGTCTAAACGTTATATAATTGAATATATTTTTGTTTCAGCCAGCAAAAGTTACCGCGCATTGGCACAAAGGAACAACGTACATGGTCAAGTTTGATGACTCAGTAATCACCAGGGACAAGTCGTTGGACGATCGCTAAAATTTATGATCATTAAAAAGTTTAAATTAAAATTCTAGAATTACTGGTTTACTTAATCATAGCAAATTAAAAAAAAGGAGTACTTCCGATAACCTTATGCTTTGGTTTCCTCGAAAATTGGTCGAAAATCTTATCGAATCGCCTCGCTGCGCTGGTAGCACGTGTAAGGTCATGTGTGTGTCTGTACTGATTATAATAAAGTATTTCCCTTTATTTGTAGTCTGTATTATTAGATATACCTACATCAGTTCCTTTTTAACCCCAGCTCGAACATTATAATGTGCCCCGACTCAAAAAGAGGGGTGTATTTATAAGCAAGTGTGCCGTGAGGAAGGTTGCGCCTTAAGGACAGCGCTACACTGGACTGGGATAGCATCGGAAGCGAAAGTGATTTTCTTGTGTTTATTGTAGTAGTACAAATGATACAAGGTTGTATAATTTTTACTACCAGTTGTACTTTTTGGTAGTACTTCTGACACGGAGGGGACGCGTCATTTTAGTGTCCCTCACTGAAAACACTAAAAAAAGCTATCAGACTCGCGCTCGCGGGCGACTAGTCTTCTTATACCACTAGACATAAAGGTTATAATAACTTTTTTGAAATGACGCGTGTCTTCCGATGCCATCCTATGCCAATCCAGTATAGCGCGGCATAAGCCCAGGCTAGAGGCGAGGAGAAAGGTTCTCAGTAGTAGTTTCATTGAAGTCGGTTATTTTATTTAAGTAGGTACTATCACTTTTTTAAGTAACATTACAACGATGTACCTGCGCAGAAATAAAATTTTGCATGGCGCGAAAATATTCGTCCGCTATTGGCTGATGCGTTCGCGCCATGTCTGGTCTGGAGTTAGCTGTAGCGCCGCGCCGTAGGTACTATTCTGAGCGAGATAGCATGAGCCCTGTTGTTTTAGGACTTTAAATCTTATGTATTAGGAATAAGTTCGTTTTTTACTAATCTTATTTCTTTTGAGTCGGCGGGAGGTTGAGCTATTCTGCGCCGTCGAACAATGCCGAGGCGACTTACAAACGTGGAATGGAACTACTGTACAGTACTGTTATTAGTGTAGTCTCTCTGTCCGTCTGTCACCAGGCTGTATCTCATGAACCGTAATAGTTAGTTGAAATTTTAACAGATGTATTTCTCGATCCTCGGTCAGGTCAAGCAAGATGGAAAATGATCTTTTTAACATTGGCCTGGGTCTTGGACATTTATCTATACATGTATTTGTTACAAAATTTAAGTAGTATCGTTGAGTTAGTATCCCATATAGTCTCGATCTCGAACTTAGGTGTGAGCGATTTGTCCTTAATATATATATTTACTTATTTAACTGTATTGAAGTATATTACTTGTTTTAAAGAAAAGCCGTTTTGTAAAGTGAAATAAGTATTACTAATAATTGAAGTAACAATCAACTTCATTGAAATTTAAAGAGCCTATCGCGATACTTCAGGCGTCCACAGCGGCAGTCTCTCTGAAAGTTGTTCCGCTGGTTCCATACCGCGTACCCGTAAATAAACATGGGTATCATGGATATGATGCCCTTGCGAATTGTTTTAGCGTTAGGATAGAAGTACTCGAACTGGCATGTCTTCATGGACGCATACCGTTGGAGGGCAGGATCGAACTGTGAATAAAAATATTTAAGGGTCACAACTTAATATAAAACTAGCTCGCACCGGCCCGCACGGCTATCTAGCCTACGATCAAATATTAAATTGGTAGATACACGATTCGCGCGCGAACAGTTGCACCGTCAAAATCGTTCGAATCACTAATCGAAGTTTCGGAGCTGTTTATTTGTCCAGTTTCAATAAACCGCGCTAGCCATTATATTTGATCGAAGCCTATAGCCCATGTTCATTATGGATAATCATTATCAGGTCTTTTTAGTCGCCACTGCAGGAGCATGACCCTCTCTGTACTACCGGAGCGATACTTGGCCAGAGCACACAGAGAATTTGGCCTACACTCTCCTCGCTGGCCAGACGGGTTGGAGAGGTCTCATTGATGTTTATGAGCTTTGTTTAGCTTGTATTTCCTAAGTCGCCTCTTACTACCTCCATGGGAAGACTAGGAGTGGTCCTATTCTACTCTGCCGGAAATCACACGGCTTATCACAAAAACATCCGGTTAGGAAGCGTATAAAAGTTATGTAAGTTTGAAAATTTCAAAATTTGTAAAAAAATATGGGATTTATTGTGTTAAAATTCTTTAAGAGTACGGACGGCAGTATTGTTTTGAGAAGTTTAGATCGGTTTCTGTTACGGTTCTAGGAAGTTAACCTAACTTGGCCATAGTTGGTTGCCGTATGTCCAAAATTTATGTACTTGACTGTGTGATGAAACCATATTCAGGAGTAAGGACTCCTTTCGTACAGTAATTAAAACCCTTTCTTTCTCATTTATTACGAAGCTCAAGATATGAAGTTTTATATGTGGCAGTCAGCCTTGACCCAGTCGTAACCCAATAGCCAAGTGCTTTCTGAAACCGTCACAGAATTGATCCAAACGGCTCAAAACAATATTGCCGACCACGCTTAAAAAGAATTTTATTACAATAACTATAAATTATTTGTTTTTTATTTTAAACTTCCATATTATTATCTTCTATAGATACGCTTCTTAACCGGATGTAAGAAATTGAATATATAAGTTCACTTATTAAGTACATCCATATATTATAGTCCCCAAACACTATCTTATTCATCAGAATGTCGCGATGGGACGACGACGGTCTAAAAGAATCAAATAGGGACTGTCACTAACAGTCTCCATTTGGGGAGCCAGCTGCATTCACTGAAACGCGGGCAAGACAAGCCACTTGACGAGACACCACCATCAACCGTAAACCCTGAAATTACTCGGCGAGCCAGTTCTATACCCGGGGGTCACAATCGACAGCCTCCGTGGTCCAGTGGTTAAGGCTCAGTCCTCCTCAGTTAAAGAGATCCCCATCTCTTTAACTGAGTAGACTGCCAATTATCCAACGGCATTGACGATATCATGTTACATACAAGATACGCGATACATAATTCTTCCTTGGCAGTCTGGTAATAAATTATTATACCGAAAATGTGTATGTACTCTTCTACTATTTTTCCGGATAAACTAGTTCATTTTCTAAGTTTAGAGTAAACAACCAGTGAAATGGACATTTACTGGACTGAAATGGACTTTTCGCACGGGCCGAAACCCATCACTAATATCTCTTTAGATAATTCAATTATGATAAAAATTAAAACATAGGAACATGCTACTATATCCATAGATATTTTTGGTAAAAAAATCATTGCTCTACTGGTACTATCCAGCGAGGAATCAGGGTAATACACTTGTATGAAAATACAGCCCTATGATTTCCTCTTAATGAGCTGAACCTAGTGGTGGTCACTATTTGTGCCTATTTCCTAGCTTTTGACAATTGCAGTGTACAACGTTTTGATGGTTCAACCTCCATTACGGTTTATTTATCCTAGTTAAAAATAGTCAATCATACGAAAATAGAGATCATAACATTCTTGTTCTTCTTATTGTGTTGCGTAGGTCGACCTTTATAACTCCTTCAGAAGCCTCTAAAAGGTCAGTTTTTGTATAGCTAGTGGGACAAAAAAAAACATTGTACACCGTAAATGTCAAAAGTTAGTAAATAGGCCTGCTGGTTTCCTATTGAGGTGTATTGATGATTAAGTTTGAATAACAATAATTAGATTATACATTATATGCTGCCACTAATTTTATAACAAATTTCATTGTTTGAAACACAGAAGTCTAGTGGCAGCAGATGTGTTGTGGTAGGTAATACTTACAACATAGCCAGCTTCTTTAGAATGAGCACAGGGATCAGTACGAAGCTTTAGAAATTCCTTTCTGTATTTCGCTCTCCTTTCAATTTGGGCGCATATAATTTTACACTCAAGTTCAGAAAAACACTGATCAGTCATTTTTAATAACAAGAAAAATAATATACCCTAAGTAGTATACAAAGGTAAAGCTGAAGAATATTTCACAAAATATTATGAGAATAAATATATTTTATTCAACTGATATCAGGGAATCCTGAGATGACAAGAGACATGATTAAAAATATTGACATAACAAATGGAACAAATCCTTTTGCTTTTAAAAAAATAAAAGTGGCCAGTTACATTCAGTACAATCAAAAACAAAAGTAAACACTGTAAAACAGTTCATGATTCATTGGTTTATTTACTAACAATAATTATCTACAAAGTGCATGCATGATTATGAATTACTGGAATTTAAACAGCCTGTCTTTGTAGAGGAGCTCTCCTGATCTGATCTTCTGTTCGCGGTTGTTCCTCTCATTCCAAACGAAGTAGCCGTAAATAAACATGGGTATTATAATGGTACCAATGCCAAATAGGCTAGTCCTGGCGTTAGGCTTAAAATTATCGAATTGGGTCACCTTCATGGACATGAACTGTTGGACTGATTTGTCGAACTGGAAAGAAAAGATTATTGTATTAATCGATAATGATTATTTGTTAAAATCTATCAATTATGACAAAATTACGTAATAAACTAAGAAGTAAGGATAGGTACTCACGACATAGCCAGCTTCCGAGGCATGTTTCCAAGGGTTTGTCCTTTGTTTGAGAAATTCTTTTCTCATAGCAGCTCGGCGTTCAGCCTGAGCCTTAATAATGTTGAACTCTGCATCAGGTATCCCATACTGGTTGGCCATTTTCGGCAAAATTAAGTGAATTTAGGTTTTGCACAGTGTTTCGCTTTTTTTTATGCCTTCTTGTCACTGTCAAAGTCAGATCTATCAAAGTCAGTTTTATCAAATTTGTTTTTTTTTCCTTATTTGTTTTACGGTATTTGGCTTTCTATGCCTTTTAGCCCTTCATATTTTTTTACATGTTATCAACGGAATGGTGGTGTAATTCATTTCGTTGATCCAATGGAAACCCTGGTGACAATTCCCTCGAATCCACTGGTTTGATCATAGACGCAGTGGCAGTAAGGCGAGCGACCACCAGCACGCTATGTAAATCACACTACACCCAGTGCCGACGTCAGCAATACTGGCGCCCTGGGCGAGATTTCTACGAGCACCCCCTCTTATTGGGGAGAGGGGGATGCAATGCGATTAAATCACACTGCCCTGTGTCCTCTGCCCTTGCTTGGTTGTTTGTTTTTCGTGTGTGTAAGTAGCCAACACTGGTGTCAGATTTTGCAAGCTGCCTAAAGACATCTGACATAGCTTAACGAATGCCATCATTATCAATGATGAAAGCCGGGACCTTTCTGCCGCATCGGCTTAACGGCTTAACGTGCCTTCCTTGCTTGGTGGGGGCGCCCCTTCCGTATCCAGCGCCCTGGGCGGTCGCCCAAGCGCGCCCTACCCTAACGCCGCTACTGACTATAGCCGCACCATGACACTTTATATTAGTTATTCCACACATTGTTCATAAACATGGGCATGTATAACACCAAATTACACCGATTTTACATTATAAAGTCCACTAGAAGCAATTTGCGAAACAATCCCAAACAAAAACCGTGCAGTCCGCCGAAATTCCCGCCAAGAACTCCTTATGAAATATTTGTCTCCTCAGAAGAATAATATACATAGAAGCCGCATAAAAATAGAAACTGAAAACAGATAGTTGACACTGTATTTTTCTTATGAGCTTTCGCTTATGACAGAATGAGACAAAAACTTCAGTCAGTTTCTATTATTTTCATGGTTGTCCCGACTTGAAATGTCAATGGACTCCATTGGACTCCAATTAAATTCGACTAAATTCAAAATAACTTATTACAGTTCAACGTCTGTAATATTAGCATCTTGCCGATTTGATCGGGTTATATATCGACAAAAACATTGCGGCGGAATTGTGATGTCTGCAAATTAAATATAGGATTGTGCTAAAATTCTCACGGAAAAAAGTATTAACCGGTGTTGGGTTGGTGCGTTATCAAATGACCATTATACTAAACAATGTCTTGTGCAATGGAGCGATGTAAATCCCATTCAGGACGAACAGAAATAAATTCTGTAAAACATAATTTTCTTCGGTAAGTTTTTCAGTTAAAAGTGCATAATTAAAACCCAAAATACCTCAAAATACAACAATAATATTGTCAATTATATAACGTATTGTATAAATGACAACTTTTATAGGTATTTTGCTTAAAATTATCGTTTTTTCCTTATTTCAAATTAGGTTAGTTTTTTTGCTAGTGATGTGGTAAAATCACGTATCTACGAGTATATCGATATTTTTTATGACGGTCTTGCTATCAGGGATATTTTTGTTAGTGTTGAGCCATGCAATAGTAATGTAACAAATTGAACCATCATGGTAATTAAACAACCAGCAAAGTGTGAGTCGGACTCGCGCACGAAGGGTTCCGTACCATCCTTACATATAATATTATAAATGTGAAAGTGAGTTTGTTTGTTACGCTTCCACGCCGTAACTTCTGAACCGATCATCATGAAATTTTGCATCATCATCATCACCATTGCACGATCTCTGGAGTACGGAAAAGAACATAGACATAAATTACATCTCAGAATAAGGTACTGTTATCGGGGATAGACATTAACGCGAGCGGAGCCGTGGGCGTAAGCTATAAAAACGCCCGAAATTTTTGTTTGTAATATTTCAACTGTCTCACTATCACGGTTCATGAGATACAGCCTGGTGACAGACAGATGGATATCGGAGTCATATTAGTAGGGTCCTGTTTTTATCCTTTGGGTACGGAACCCTAAAAAGAATCGATTTTTACTAATATGAAGAAAATTATTGTTGAAATTTTATTGCAGCTCCCTGAAGTAAAAGGATAAAAAGGTGTGGATCCGAGGAACTTTCAAGCGACATATTGGACATAAAATGTCATACATACTCGAATTTGTTCAAAATATTTTACTGCCGTGCCGATACATTAATTTCGAATATAAAATTAAATGGAAGCGATTGAAACACGATGCTTTACCTACATTTATATTTGCCGAATTATAAATCAATGGTAATAAGAAAGTTTACGGAAACGGTTTTATTATTTATATTTAAAATTATGAAAAACATTTTATTTTGGACAGTAATGAAAGTGGGTAAAGTAATCTCTTGTTTTTCTTCACCTCTTGTTTTTCTATTACCAACACTGTGAATTTTTCACAAATAACACACTGGCACTTTTTTACCCTAGTGTAAAAGTTTTATAAAATAAAAAATATCACTTCGAATTATGTGTTTCTCTTTACCTACCTGATTATGTTTCCTTTACTGACTGTTCCTCAAAGCTAGCTGGGAAAAGCTTTAGATGGTTTTGGAATATGCTGAATGGCCCATTGATCAAGTGAAAAATATATCTGACCTTATATTACCTTTTGATACATGAGCGCCCCATTGCAATTTAGAGTCTATTGTGATTCCTAAGAAGGTGGTATCATTTACAAAGTCTATTTTACCTTCAACTAGTATGTCAACGTTGGACTGCCTCACATTGGGGACTGTAAATCGAATGCATTGGGTTTTTTGCGCATTCATAGGTAAGGTAGGTAAGTAGGCACTGTTTGAATTTCGAAATAATCGAAAATATGATTGACATCATATTAGGTATTCTGCCGTTCGACCAATACTGGGTAAGGCCTAATGACCAGCAGTAGACAGTAGACGCGCGGTGGGTAATGTATGGATTTTTTTTTTACCTATTTATCAGATGAAGCCAAGCGACGCCATGCGATTAGGAGTTATTTAGGTGTATCTTGACGTAACTTTTAAAGTAAAAGCCTCTTTAGCGGCTTTGTGCACTTTTTGGGATGGGTAAAATAGAAAACTCGCGTCAGGACACGTGAATTGATCGAAAATTCGTAAGAAGGACACGGACCTGAGTATGCCGCAAAGGCGAGTTTTCACTTCTGCCGGCACTCCTGGAGTGCAACTAGTTGTTTTTTTTTAATGAATCGTACTCATTTAACGAATCGATACAATCAGAGTAGAGTACACTTATGACTTTCTTAGGACGAAACATTTAGTCGATAAATATATTTCATCGATATAGTACAACCCTGATCACATCAGTACCCCAGGACAACCTGCACATTTACGCAAATGGCATTGTATATGCATCTCTTTCTGATGCTTTAACAATGCCATAAGTAAAAACAGTGTAGAATATTGTATTTTGTTGTTATTTTAACACGGTTTCTATGCTTTAGTTATTGTTCTGAGTTTGTCTCTGAAGAATAATATACATAGAAGCCGCATAAAAATAGAAACTGAAAACAGATAGTTGACACGGTATTTTTCTTATGAGCTTTCGCTTATGACAGAATGAGACAAAAACTTCAGTCAGTTTCTATTATTTTCATGGTTGTCCCGACTTGAAATGTCAATGGACTCCATTGGACTCCAATTAAATCCGACTAAATTCAAAATAACTTATTACAGTTCAACGTCTGTAATATTAGCATCTTGCCGATTTGATCGGGTTATATATCGACAAAAACATTGCGGCGGAATTGTGATGTCTGCAAATTAAATATAGGATTGTGCTAAAATTCTCACGGGAAAAAGTATTAACCGGTGTTGGGTTGGTGCGTTATCAAATGACCATTATACTAAACAATGTCTTGTGCAATGGAGCGATGTAAATCCCATTCAGGACGAACTGAAATAAATTCTGTAAAACATAATTTTCTTCGGTAAGTTTTTCAGTTAAGAGTGCATAATAAAAACCCAAAATACCTCAAAATACAACAATAATATTGTCAATTATATAACGTATTGTATAAATGACAACTTTTATAGGTATTTTGCTTAAAATTATCGTTTTTTCCTTATTTCAAATTAGGTTAGTTTTTTTTGTTAGTGATGTGGTAAAATCACGTATCTACGAGTATATCGATATTTTTTATGACGGTCTTGCTATCAGGGATATTTTTGTTAGTGTTGAGCCATGCAATAGTAATGTAACAAATTGAACCATCATGGTAATTAAACAACCAGCAAAGTGTGAGTCGGACTCGCGCACGAAGGGTTCCGTACCATCCTTACATATAATATTATAAATGTGAAAGTGAGTTTGTTTGTTACGCTTCCACGCCGAAACTTCTGAACCGATCATCATGAAATTTTGCATCATCATCATCACCATTGCACGATCTCTGGAGTACGGAAAAGAACATAGACATAAATTACATCTCAGAATAAGGTACTGTTATCAGGGATAGACATTAACGCGAGCGGAGCCGTGGGCGTAAGCTATAAAAACGCCCGAAATTTTTGTTTGTAATATTTCAACTGTCTCACTATCACGGTTCATGAGATACAGCCTGGTGACAGACAGATGGATATCGGAGTCATATTAGTAGGGTCCTGTTTTTATCCTTTGGGTACGGAACCCTAAAAAGAATCGATTTTTACTAATATGAAGAAAATTATTGTTGAAATTTTATTGCAGCTCCCTGAAGTAAAAGGATAAAAAGGTGTGGATCCGAGGAACTTTCAAGCGACATATTGGACATAAAATGTCATACATACTCGAATTTGTTCAAAATATTTTACTGCCGTGCCGATACATTAATTTCGAATATAAAATTAAATGGAAGCGATTGAAACACGATGCTTTACCTACATTTATATTTGCCGAATTATAAATCAATGGTAATAAGAAAGTTTATGGAAACGGTTTTATTATTTATATTTAAAATTATGAAAAACATATTTTATTTTGGACAGTAATGAAAGTGGGTAAAGTAATCTCTTGTTTTTCTTCACCTCTTGTTTTTCTATTACCAACACTGTGAATTTTTCACAAATAACACACTGGCACTTTTTTACCCTAGTGTAAAAGTTTTATAAAATAAAAAAATATCACTTCGAATTATGTGTTTCTCTTTACCTACCTGATTATGTTTCCTTTACTGACTGTTCCTCAAAGCTAGCTGGGAAAAGCTTTAGATGGTTTTGGAATATGCTGAATGGCCCATTGATCAAGTGAAAAATATATCTGACCTTATATTACCTTTTGATACATGAGCGCCCCATTGCAATTTAGAGTCTATTGTGATTCCTAAGAAGGTGGTATCATTTACAAAGTCTATTTTACCTTCAACTAGTATGTCAACGTTGGACTGCCTCACATTGGGGACTGTAAATCGAATGCATTGGGTTTTTTGCGCATTCATAGGTAAGGTAGGTAAGTAGGCACTGTTTGAATTTCGAAATAATCGAAAATATGATTGACATCATATTAGGTATTCTGCCGTTCGACCAATACTGGGTAAGGCCTAATGACCAGCAGTAGACAGTAGACGCGCGGTGGGTAATGTATGGATTTTTTTTTTACCTATTTATCAGATGAAGCCAAGCGGCGCCATGCGATTAGGAGTTATTTAGGTGTATCTTGACGTAACTTTTAAAGTAAAAGCCTCTTTAGCGGCTTTGTGCACTTTTTGGGATGTGTAAAATAGAAAACTCGCGTCAGGACACGTGAATTGATCGAAAATTCGTAAGAAGGACACGGACCTGAGTATGCCGCAAAGGCGAGTTTTCACTTCTGCCGGCACTCCTGGAGTGCAAATAGTTGTTTTTTTTTTATGAATCTTACTCATTTAACGAATCGATACAATCAGAGTAGAGTACATTTATGACTTTCTTAGGACGAAACATTTAGTCGATAAATATATTTCATCGATATAGTACAACCCTGATCACATCAGTACCCCAGGACAACCTGCACATTTACGCAAATGGCATTGTATATGCATCCCTTTCTAATGCTTTAACAATGCCATAAGTAAAAACAGTGTAGAATATTGTATTTTGTTGTTATTTTAACACGGTTTCTATGCTTTAGTTATTGTTCTGAGATATTTGTAGTCCGTTTTTTTTTTCTTCTTTTATGGCTTTCACGCGTTACGTATTTAGCCAGTATCAAGTATAAATGAGTTGTCCCGCGTATTTTCTAAGTCTTGATATCAATGAAACGATGGTGTATTTCATTTCATTGATACTACGCAAATGGCGACAATTCCCACGGATCTCCCCTTGGCTTGATCACAGACGACGCAACGAGGCAAGGCGGTCCACCAGCCCGCGAAGTAAAACTCACCACAGCCGCACTGTAACAGTTTATTTCAGTTATTCCACACATAGTTCATAAACATAGGCATTTATAATACCAAAAAACACCGATTTCACAGTATAAAGTCCACTAGAAACAATTTACAAAACAATCCAAAACACAAGCCATGCTCTCCGCCGAAATTCCCGCCAAGAACTCTCTCTTGTCTGTTACACACAGAGACAAACAAAAAAAAAATTGTTTTAAAAAAAAAACTTACTGTTTTTTTTTGTTGGTATCTTTGACAGTGACTATATTCACCCGGTACCATCTCTTTGACTTATTTACGGCTTTTACCGATTGCATTTAAATGCACACCACTATAATCTAATTGAATGAATGACAATCGACAATAGAATTTTGAATGAACTACGATCGTATTCCGGCCACCATCTTTTGGTTTCCGTTGTTGTCGTTGTCAGGTCGGCAATTTTTGTAAAAAGCCGCAACCATGGGTCGTATGCACGCACCTGGGTAATTTCTTGTGTTATTTCTTTATGCAAACGCTGTGATACATGTAAAGTGTTAATTTTCGTTAAAATATGTGGATTGTTTCTCATGACAGATACCTAACCTAGACACCGACCAAGAATTGACCACATGGCTTGGATTTCAAGTGCGTGTTTTATGTTTTCAGTAAGGGTATTTCCCAATCAGCACTGCCATACCGCCGCAGTGTTCCCACTTGGCTGAAGCTTACTGCTGACGATGTCAAGGAACAGATTTTCAAACTCGCAAAGAAGGGTCTTACTCCCTCTCAGATCGGTACGTATTGCTTCTCAATTTTTTCCTGTGTCAGTATGTTTCATGAGCTAGGTACCTATATCAAGAGATCAGAGATCCTCGATTCTTCAGAGATTTGTTTACTTTTGGTAACAAGAGTGTAGTTTTTATATCTAAATTTCTAGTGTGTTTCCAATGATTTCTATCAATCAAGTTAATTGATGAAACTCAAAGTTTTATCAGATATATAAGACTGATACACAGGAACCTGAATAACAGGATAGAGCAGATATTACAGATAACTTTAATTTTTCGCCACTTTGTTGTAACAATGAGATAAACCTCCCAATTGGGACAAGAGGCATTTTATGAGCAATCTCACTAGGCACAGATCCAGTATAGTAAGCTCTGTAGGCATGCCCACAACCTTATTGAGGATATGAGTATATTTTTTTATTTTATTCACTGTTTAGTTACTTGTTATGTCTTTAAGGCATTGGTTTTTATATTTTATGATTACATGTAATTATTAAAGTTTTTGTAAAGTTAATTAACTAAGGAAAAATTAGGGCAAACAAAGTATGATCAGTGGGTAGGTCCAAAACAAGTTTGTGCCCACAATCTTATTAACCCTTCAATGACGAAGATGCTCAATTGGGCAGTACGTCCATTGTTAAATAATTGCTATCGAAATTTCCCGTATGAGAGTTAAGAGCTGGATCCCTGAAAAAAAAATATGCTTGCTTGGAATGAGTATACCCTACGGGGTAATACATGATTAGAGAATTTGGTGTGGTGATTTGAAGTCAGGGTGGTGTAGTTGGTAGCATGTTTACGGTCTAAACCTAAGGGACATGGTCCAAATCCTACCTGTGGCAGAGTTATTTTACATCACATATTTTCAATTTCAATAGAGAATTTTGTTTTTATGGCATTCCATCAAAAAGTTCTAAATAAACATGTTTCATTCAATCCTGACACTATCATTTTAAATATTTAACAACAATATTTACATTCCAGGTGTCATGCTCAGGGATTCACATGGAGTTGCCCAAGTCAGATTTGTCACGGGCAAAAAGATCCTCAGAATTATGAAGGCTATGGGCTTGGCTCCTGATCTACCTGAGGACTTATACTACCTCATCAAGAAGGCCGTCGCCATGAGGAAGCACTTGGAACGCAACAGGAAAGACAAGGACAGCAAATTCCGCCTGATTCTCGTTGAGTCGAGGATCCACAGGCTAGCCCGTTACTATAAGACAAAGAGCGTGCTCCCTCCTAACTGGAAATATGAGTCTAGCACCGCATCAGCCCTCGTGGCTTAAGTTTAAATAAACTATATAAAGCTACCATTTGTTTTTTATTCATCTTCTGATTTTGGAATAGACCAATAATAGTCATAGCCCTCGATCCAATAAAATTCCTGAAAATAATCCATCAATGGATCTTTTTGCTCTCTTATGTCCACTTTTAAATGTGCTTGTATATAGATTTTAATTAAGCATTAGTACTCTACTTTTAGCTAACCTGGGTTTACTACCTTATATTCTGTCTGATATCATTATGACTAATCCTTGATTCAAGATGGCAAAGAGATTTTTTAGAACTTATTTATGTCTGAAAATTATCAAATCCAGAATGGGTAACACTAGTGAAATAGAACTGCCTTAAGGCCTAAAAGATTAGCCTAACGACTTCAATCTGATAATGGTGCAATAAAGTGAACAAGAATGCAATAAAGATCTAAGGATTTTCGAGGATCGAGGACTTGCTGCTCAGAAGTTTCTTCCGTGACATTTTCTGCGTGCCTTTGTGGAATTTTTGAGATTTGAAGTCATATTTGAGCCCAGACCAGACCAGACTTACAAAATCCCTATCTCAGAGGTTTTCTCGTCAGAGGGAGCTAACTGTCACACTACTATAATATAGTTGATAAGCTAAGTAAGACAGACGCTTTTAGGCGTCTTGAAAAATCTTAGACGTGTTGGCCGTTTACATGATTATTGGGCAACCTGAAAAATCAGCAACGGCTGATCTTCGCGCCTTTCGCTGTATAATTTCGCTGCAATAAGTTCTACACAAAGGATTCAATATTATAGATTCTAAGGGCTGGGCCACACTGGATTGGCATGGGATGGCATCGGAAGCGACGCGTCATCTCAAAACAAGCTAATAAAACCTTCATACGTATATACATACTATCACGTCTTTTTCCCTTGCGGGGTAGACGGAGCCTATGTCTATAAGACCTTATGGCCACATTTAGCAATTTGGAGGGCATGTAGATGGAAAACGGGAATCAAAATAGTGATGGGTTGCTAGCCGCATCGCCTATTGACATGATTCCGCAGGTTTTAGCCCAATCCCTCGATCAGTTTTTACGATCTGCACGAGAAGAGACGCAGCTGGCACATTCTAAGTTTTTTCTTTTCTACCAGACCAGTATGGAAGTAAAACCTTTGTCTAGTGGTGTATAAGCTGACTATACGCCGGCGAACGCGCGACGGCTCGGCTCGATCAGACGCACGCTCGCGGGTCAGTCATATCTTATACCACTACACATAAAGGTTATAATAGCTTGTTTTGAAATGACGCGTCGCTTCCGATGCCATGCAATCCAGTGTGGCGCGGCCCTAAATGAACCCCTCATCCGGCAGTCTGGCAGTGCTAGAATTCAGAGGGGTGATTAGACGAGGCCACGCCACGCTCCGGGCGGCTGGTTAAAGGAGTGGTAAAATAGCAAATGTATATGAGCAGGGTTGGAGGGTGAGGGACAAAAATGTCTAGATCTGGTAGTGGGTCAACTGCTAGCTACCTAGACTATTTAGAATGTGTTACAGACGTACAGTGTAAAAATAGATATGCATTTATTAAAAAGACTAGCAGTGCCCGCGTCTCCGTTCGCGTACATTTTATGTTAGTTTGGGAACCACGTCTTGACATGACAGGAGAAAAAAAAAATAAGTAGCCATCATGTGTCCTGTAAACCTAAATGTATATCTACCAAGTTTCATTAAATTCAGTTAATTTGTTTAAGAGTTATATGGAGGATATATATATACAAACATACATACAGAAAAAATCTAAAAATCGTCAATTTAGTTTCAGTATCATGTATAGATCTTATAAACATGATATCTCTGAAAACAAAGTAACTTACTCCATGAATGACCCATGACCAACCCTTATAGATTTATTATTAGTATTGATAAAATGCAATTAGAATAAATTTTATAGTCAAAAATGCTTTTTATTTTTAGTTCTACAATGAATATTTGTCAAATGTAACACCTGTATTTTGGATAATAACATTGTGTAAACATCAAAAGTGATACTGCTACTTGTGTTGTGTTGACACACTGGCACTATTCCATCTCCAAGTCGAAGGCAGGCACGGCTCCTGCAGGTGCAGAATCCTTAAAAAGCACAACCCCTTAAAAAGCACAAATATGTAGGATTCAGAAGTATCTACAAAATGCCGGTCAGTTTGCCTACAAGTAGTATAAAAAAAAAGTTTAAGTGTCTTGGCTAAAACGCATATTAAGGTATCCCAGCTGGAAGCTACCTAGCTCAACGTATCAGCATTTCAATTCAGCAATGCTGCCAGCCTCTTGGGCACATGGCCCCTGGTGGATCTTTGATGATGTGTGGCACATGGTTTATTTTTATCAATGAAATGGAAATAATAATAAAAAAAATGCGCTTCTATAAAATAATAATGATATATTCAGTGATCCATATTTTAACATAATTATATTAATTTACATTTTCCTTAGTACTAAAACCTAAATAATATCAGTACATAGCTTAAACATAAGGATTCCAGTTACTCCCATCTTCTGGATGCAGACTATTTGTTATCAATAACACTACATCTACAATCCACCAAATCCCCAACCCTCCTAAAGTAAGTAACTTGCCCACCGCAGTGCCAGTTTGCCCGAGACAAAACCGGTCCATACCTAAGAAACCTAACAATATACTATAAATCAAAGTAGTCGTAAAATAGTGTCCAGAGTATCGCACACACGGAAAACCGTCCTTCAAAAACACTCTGTTGCCATGGCATTCAATATTACTCAGGACTTCACATTGCACTTTGGTTCTTTCTACATCTTCATAACGGACGCCTCCAAATTTGACGCAGCCATGTCCAGCAGCCTCTCGAGCTGAATGGTTCCCCTTGTGGTCCAAAGGCTCTTTGCAATTTAGGAATTCCATGGGTAGAAAGTTGCATTTTACTAGTGGGCCCAATGGGCGATAAGGTTCGTCGGCGTAAGGGTTGCTTTCTGTGAATCCGGTAGGAATTATCACGAGAATAACTAATAGGCAACTACTTAGATATCTTTCGATTAACATCTTTGAACCTTCAAGCCATATTAAGTTGAAAACAACAAAATTCAAGAAATATTTGCAAAATATAACAACATAAGAAGTTTTGAGCCGGGTGCAATTCGGGGTGGCATTTTTGACTAATTTTTTTTTTTTTTTTTTTATATATTTGTTACTTTTTGTTTTATAATTTTTTGTGGGAATAAAGATTATAAATTGCTTGACATAAGAAGTGTCAATGTCAAAGTCAATCACAGATAATGTCTAAAAAGTCTATTGTAACCATCTATTTAGTAAGCGGTTTCTTAGTACCCTGATAGAACTGTTTCAGATTTTGATATACGATATTAACCCTTAACGCTTCAAGAATAGAGAGCATAATACTGTACAAAAAATTCTAGGGTAAAGTGAGACGGAAATACCTCGGCATTTTTTCCCTCTCGCACCCTTGCCATTGCATAAAAATGTAAATAATGGAAGAAAATGGTAGTAAAGCAAAACAGCAATATTTAATTAATAATGAAATAATTCCTGTTTTATTTTACATGGAATAATTAATTTATTAACTAAACTGTATGTTTACAGTTAATTTTGATTTTTTTCTTATCGAAAATAAAAAAGCAATCTTAATATAGTATTAAATTTAAATTTACTCTAGCAACTCTAGTACGATCTCAACATTGCCGCCATATTATTAATAAAAAATCCCGCAGCCTTCGAATTTTTTAAGCAGACTGAAAGAGTAAAATAATATAACTTGTTATTTCAAGAGATCTCGAAGCGACAGTGCAGTGCATTGTGCATTATCCTTTCTCAGGTAAATAACATAACCGTTTTCAGTTAGTAAATGTTGTGCCTTGGCTAGGGTGTCCATCTTATCTGCCGAGTTTGTTGAATCTGATTTATCAGTAATGTGTACTTATAGGTACTTCGTACATAAAATCCATATTTCCATACTAATATTATAAATGCGAGAGTAACTCTGTCTGCCTGTCCTCTTTTTACGCTTCAACCATTAAACCTATTTGGAAAAATTTTGGTATGGAGGTAGTTGCAGGCCAGGGGAAGAAATTTTACTGTTCCCGAGGGATCGTGACTAAACTCCCCTTGAAAGGGTAAAATAAGGGGGGTAAAGTTTGTATGGAATTTTTCTCATTTCTAGACTTAGAACTATAAAAATAGATACATAATTTCACGATTACATAAGTTCACGATTACATTAAAAAAAGATCTGTGTAGGTGAACTCTGTCTGTCTGTCTTTCGCATTTTCACTCTTCAACCATAGAACCGATTTGGATGAAATTTGATATGGAAGTAGTTTGGGGCCCGAGGAAGAACACAGGTTACCTTTTATTCCAGGAAATTCGACTGTTCCCGAGGGATCGACATTAATGCTGGTGGAGCCGCGGGTAACAGCTAGTTATAGAATAAAGCTTCAAAGGCGTACTACGAACATCTCTACTGTTGCTTTTCCCTTCTACAGTTGCTATTTGTCAATAAATGATCATAGCATAGGGTCTTATCAATGACACCGACATAGGTACCTACCACAGAAATATATCAGGATAGAATGGCTACGCGTGGAGTTTACAAAGGGAACGCGTTTGTCAGTTTTTGCATAAACTACGCCACCACCATTACGTCATTACTGTAGCAACTGCCTTCGTGGTCCAGTGGTTAAGGCGTTTGCCTGTAGAACCGGAGGTAGTGGGTTAGATTCCTACGGGAAGCAACTTTGTTTAGTTATTTCTAGTTTGGTTAGGACATTGCAGGGTTGAATCACCGGATTGTCTGATAATAAAGATGATTCAGTGCTTCGGAAGGCACGTTAAGCCGGTGGTTCCGGCTGCCATCTGGTAGTCGTTACAGGAACCACGTCAGAGGCTGAGAGGCGGTTTCGAAGAACTCTGACACCAGGGTGGGCATGGTCGATTGACCGTGACACCTACTCGAAATTATGATGATGATGAGCGAAATAGTAATGTGACATCCACAGAAATAAATCGCGTCATTTCGATAAACAGTCATTTGTATTTGTCGATTGGCTTTCCTTTCATTCATGTACATCTAAACGCGACTTTTGATGTATTTTAACTTTTTGTATGCCAAAGTTTGAATTCTTTTCGTAACATGCATTCCATAATAGTTACTGATAAATATTTTAATCAACAAATGGGAGTAACCTAAAAAATCTGAGATAATAATGTTAACTATTAAATAAATATATATATACGGACAAATCACACAGATTGTGATCTGTCCGTATATATTTATTTATTTATTATTTATTTATTATTGAGCTAGCCCCAATGTAAGTTCGAGACTTGTGTTATGGAATACTAACTCAACGATACTATATTTTATAACAAATACATATATAGAACATCCAGAACCCAGCCAATCTGAAAAAGATCATTTTCCATCTTGACCTGGCCGGGGATCGAACCCGGTCACTCCGTGTCGCAGGCAGGCGTGTTGACCGCTGCGCCACGGAGCTAGTCTAACCTAAAAATCTGAGATAATAATGTTAACTATTAAATATTATCGATAATATTCGAGTGCAACAACGCAATGCTAATGCAGCTTTCGTGTTGTTATCACACAGTTGAATTTACATTGCGCGTTCTCCTTGGAACGAGCTTTATAAAATGTTTTTAGAACGCGTATTGGATGTGAATTAGTTGTATTGTCGTTTTATATTGAAAATCGTGATAGGTCTTTTATTTTATCTTTTTTTGTTGTTAATCACGATTTTAGTTAAAAAAAGTATTGATCCATGAAAAAAATACCTTGTTTCGACCTATTTACTTTCATGCTTTTGTTTTTATAATTAAATACCGCTTAATAAAGCATACGTTCAAGTTGGGACGTGCGCGCTGACTGAATGAACGTTTAACGAATCTCGTACGATCGTACAAGATTGAGAAACGCGTATACCACCCACTTAGCCGTTCTATCCTGATATATTTCTGTGGTACCTACCTAAGTACTTCATGTCCGAGAAATCTATTCTATAGTTGGTCACCCTACTTTAGAGCGAGATAGAATTCCGAAGTTTGTCTTCGCTTTCTGCTCCAATTATTACTATGAGAGCTCAGTCCTTGTACTATAACGTCCTTGATTGTAACAACTAACACGTAGTATCTCTTAGTAGTTTGTGCAACTAACTAGCCTATTAACACCCGTATTCTAAAACATTACCTCAAAATTTCCTTGACTTGACTCAACCTTACTAGAACGATTTGGCATTCTTGGTCGGTAAAATCTTCCTCAAATCAAGGTAGAACCTTATTCAAGGCAAGGAAGCAAACATCAAACATAAGGTAGGTCGCGAGCTACCTTAAGGATCCCTTGAACGCCATTAACGACGCTTTACGTGTCAGAAGTTGTTGTGGTTGTGAAACTTTGTGATAATGTCTTCGAATATTTTTATTTTTCGACTTTGAAGATTTTATGAATATGTTTACGATAATCGTTACGATTATGTTTCCCGACGAAGATCAATTCCGTGATAGATTTCGCTTTAGGAAGAATGTTGTTCTTCACATAATTTAACAATTAAGTTGGAAGAGAATAATATTATATAATTGTATGACTCATATTGATTTTATTATTTTGGCTTTTAGGGTTCGGTACCCAAAGGGTAAAAACGGGACCCTTTTAATTTCGCTCCGCGGTCCGTCTGTCTGTCTGTCCGTCTGTCACCAGGCTGTATCTCATGAACTGTAATAGTTAGACAGTTGAAATTTTCACATATGATGTATTTCTGTTGCCGCTATAACAACAAATACTAAAAAATAGAATAAAATTAATATTAAAGGGGGCTCCCATACAACAAACGTGATTTTTTGGCTATATTTGCTCGATATTGATAACGGCAACAGGTAGAAGCTTGAAATATTCACAGAATATTTAGTTATATCATCATCATCATCATCAGGTCCTTTTTAGTCTCCACTACAGGAGCACGACCCTCTCTGTACTACTAGGGCCATACTTGGCCAGAGCAGCCAGAGTACTTGGCCTACACTCTCCACGCTGGCCAGACGGGTTGGAGAGGTCTCTTAGATGTTTATAAGCTTTGTTTAGCTTGTATTTCCTAAGTCGCCTTCTACGACATCCACGGGAAGACATGGAGTGGTCCTATTCTACTCCGCCGGATACCACACGGCACATATTTAGTTATATATTCACTTAAAAATATAGAATTAAATAAAAGTAAAATTAATATTAAAGGGGGATCCCATACAACAGACATGATTTTTTTGCCGTTTTTATAGATAACGGTAGGAAACCCTTCGTGCGCGAGTCCGACTCGCACATGGCCGGTTTTTTTTGTTACGATTATGTATTATTTTATTTATTTGTAAGCCTGATTCCAAGTGTTTACGATATTTAAAAATTGCCAGGGTATTCAAAATCTTGCGGTATGTATGTATATATATTAGGTTCTTTTACAAAAAAGTATAAATCAATTGAAGAAACCATATTCAGCTCCAGCAGCTACATAGATATAAGTGGATCACCTTTGTTTCAAGTTTAACGTAGTTGACTGTAAAAAAATATTTTGCTATTCAATATTCTATGTCATTGTTTATGTAACGTAGCATGTACTATTTTGTAAAAAAAATACTTCTAAATACACTTTTAATTTGCTTTCAACCACAAATTGAAGATAATATGAAGACAATTTTTTAACAATGGCAACTTTCGTTCATATCTATCAAATATCTTGTTAAAAGGACTTCCATCCAGAGCCAAAGAGAAATTTAAAAAGTAAAATATTGCCTAGGTTGCCTAGGTGTGCAAACATAATAAAACGAAACAATGACGTCATTCCTCAAATTCAGCCTCACTGAAGGATCCTCAAGATAAGGTTGAGTATGCGACTGAGAATACAAATACAAAGGTGAGACTGAGGATTTTCTTAAGGTAACCTTCAGTAAGTTTGAGTCAAGAGAATCATAAGGTAATGTTTAAGAATATGGGTGTTATTAATTAATTCATTTTACATTATGGTAATGTTGAAAAATTAAAAACTAAAACTTACCCTAACTATACGAAATAGAGAAAACTATAAAGAGAAAGCAAACCTAAAAATAAAAATTTAAAGATAAAAAATGTCTCGCAAATCATTGCCCTGACCCACGTTGTATGGCAATGCTTATTCTTTGTGCAAAGAAATTGCCAGCCCTTTGGTCATTGGACACCTCTACCAGTCTTTTGCTCACAAATTTAAACATTTTGGGAGCTGAAGGCCCCCACGGCCCCAAAGTTTCCACACCAAACGGCTCAAATATGTAGCCATCGCCTAGGCATGCATATTTGCGCCGCTTGAGGGATTCGGCGGCCGCTGCAGCCTCACCAGCCTTGGAACTCGTGCCGTGAAGGTGAGAAGATGCGGCAGTGTCGACGCAAGTTGCGTCCCAGACTA
This sequence comes from Elegia similella, assembly GCA_947532085.1. Classification (NCBI taxonomy): domain Eukaryota; kingdom Metazoa; phylum Arthropoda; class Insecta; order Lepidoptera; family Pyralidae; genus Elegia; species Elegia similella. The sequence continues at coordinate 2,663,057 of OX383936.1, forward strand.
ACGGTCGTCCCAGCCTCCAGGGCACAAGTGTCATCCCATCCGGTCTCTTGCCGTCATTCCGGGCCAGACCATTAGGTTCCAGAATGGATGGCACCTGAATCGCGACAAGAGCACGGTGAATGATGTTGTTAAGGTTGGCATGGCGTGCAATACGGCCTGCGCTCCTAGAGCAGGAGAGACCGTGATGGCCCAGGCGGTCGACGGTATTACCGCAAGGGCAACGATGCGGGACATTAGTAACAGCGCCTAACCACAGATTACATACAGAATTTCTTGAATGTCAATCTACAAAACTGTGTCGAGCTCGAGCGAGTCGGTGGTACTATTTCCGAAATTGTGACACTCGTCTTCGGGTGATTTTTGTATGGAAAAATCGCTCGTTAACGAACGGGTCATTTCATTTCAAAAATATTACTGCCGATAGCATGGATTCGTTCGAAAACACAAAGGAAGTATTTTTTTTTCTCTTTTTGGATTCTGAACAAAGCAATTTATTGTCAAATGTCACACTTGGCAATGACAGTTGTAATTTCAACCCCTGAAGGCAAGGCAGGGCAAATTGTGATGATTTATAATTTCGGAAATATAAAAAATTGAGTGTGTATTATATTAAGCAATGGAGGTGTTCAACAAGTTTTATTCATCGGTTAGTAATACGGTGTCACAGTTATCGGGTGTATTACCAGGGAATCCTGTAACAAGAGAGTTTGAGGCTACGCAATATATCGCAAGCGCTGGACCAGGTAATAACAACAATTTTCATTGTTCTGACTTATGTATAGGTTTCTACCTTGTTAGGTACTTTACTTATAATATAAATTTCAGGTTTGTTATGGAAGATTTACAAGGGCTACAAGAAATCTACGAAGCAGGAAGCATCAATATTTGTTTTCGAAAAGAAACAGCTGGATAGATGGACAAAAGCTGATAGGGATATCATGTTGGACACGTTGAAGCGTGGCATCGTCCAGCTGACGAAACTGCGGCACCCTCAGATCCTCACAGTGCAGCACAGCCTTGAAGAAAGCAGGGAAAGTTTAGCTTTTGCTACAGAGCCAGTATTTGCTAGCCTTGCTAATATTTTAGGCAACACTGAGAACATGCCGCAACCTATCCCGAATCACTTGCTCAATTACAAACTCTATGAGCTTGAAATAAAGTATGGTTTAATGCAAGTTGCTGAAGGATTAGCATTCCTACATAATGATGTCAAATTAATGCATCATAATATTTGTCCAGAGTCAATCATAGTGAACCAGCAAGGTGCATGGAAAATATTCGGATTTGATTTTTGTATTGCAAATCAGAATGCTACAGGGGCGGCTCCGTATTGGCCGTTTAACGAGTATTGTCAGGCTATGCATCCGTTAACACAACCATTACTAGACTACTTGGCTCCAGAATACATGTTGTCTGCGTCTCATTCACCTGCCAGTGATATTTATTCCTTAGGCATGATGATATATGCACTTCATAGTACAGGACATCAAACGCTAGGGAACATAGGCAATGATTACATGAAATTCAAGAGATTTACGAATGAGTTGAGGAATCTGCCGCCATCTCGGTTGTCTTGTGTGGCTGATGGCTTGAAAGAGTATGTGAAGCTCATGTTAAATGTCACTCCAGAGTTGAGACCAGATCCTCATCAATTTTTAAAGGTAAGTGATATTTTCTTACTTCATGCATGTTTTCAGGTGACAAATCACCCAATTCAATTATTTATCGATTATGTAATACCAACATGTAATTCATAAGCAGAGATCAGATATTCTAGTTCATATTTACCTAAAGTTCAGAAGTTGGCAATTATAAAAAGCAGTTTTTTATTGAAAAAATCCTGTTTTATCATTAACAAATTTAATAGGCTAGTTTTCTGGGTCGTAATAATAACATAACATCCCTCAGTTAGATAATCAAAAAATATTGGACACATATTTTATCAATTCAGGAGTGGGGGCTCGTGACGTCACAGTTTGCTAAAAATTGTAGCATACTATGATGTCACATGGAACTTCAAAATGCTATATCTTTATATTTTTTTGTATAATCTACAAAAGAAAAGATATGTGTACAATATTTTTTGAATGTCTAACTGACGGACTAATTATATTTTTTTAGGAAACTAGCCTATTGTAAGGAGTGAGTACACCTCACTCCATACACTTATTGCCCTGCTCCAAAGTAACGTATGCTTTATTAAGGGGTTGGTTTTAGCTGGTTTTACTCACTGTGATTTTAAATGAAACTTAAACATCCTTGTTAGGTTGTAATAGTGCAATCGGGCATAATAAAACTCAGGGAATATAAGTACTTTGTAAGTATGCGGATGAAACAGCAAATTATACTAAATACTGGGATTTTATTTATGATAAAAATATTTAAAGAAGCCGCTGTCATAATATGTCCGCCAAAAATCAATTTTAGGTAAATATGCACTGGAATATCCAATCTCTGTTCATAAGTCTTGAAATAAATTAATTGTGTATATGCTATGAATGAATGAATTAATTTATTTCAAGAAACTAAGTCTCATAATTGGTTAGTGAACTTAATATCTATGTAATTAAATACAATTTAGTTTATGTGAGCGTTTTCTGCATCATTCCTCCTGAAATAGTACAACGGTTTATCAAGTAGTAGGCCAGGGCGTATAATCACCGGACTGGCAATTAAGTATTTTTAATTGCCAGTCCGGTGATTATACGTATGACATCGGGTACGCGCGCCCGGCCTCCCCGAGCTGCTACTTTCTTATCCTCAATCCTTCCGAGCAAGTAGCATCCCAAATACCTTTTCCCGTTCCCTCAGCCTAATAAATTCCTTCCTTTCCCAAGCTTAAAGTGGTTTCGATGGGCAGCAGCACCGGAACCCATTAAGCCGAATAAACCGGCTCACCAACCCGTTTGCCAAGCGTGGTGAGTATGGCAAAAACCCCCCATGGTTATAGAAAATATTAACAGCCTCCGTGGTCCAGTGGTTAAGGCGTTTGCCTGTTGACCTGGGGGTCGTGGGTTCGATTCCCACCGGAAGCATACTTTGTTTAGTTGTTTCCAGTTCGGTTAGGACATTGCAGGCTTGAATCACCTGATTGTTTGATAATAAAGATGATCCGGCTGCCATCTGGTAGTCGTTAAAGGAACCACGTCAGAGGCCGAGAGGCGGTTCCGAAGAACTCTGACACCAGGGTGTGCATGGTCGATTGACCGTGACACCTACTCGAAATGATGATGATGATAGAAAATATGCCAAGGCCCCCAGTCCCCGGCGGCCCCGCTATTCCTGACTCCGGTAGCGGTCACGGTAACGGCGGGGCAGGGGGTGCGAAGAATCTCCGGAAGAGATCTGGCTACCACCCCCAACAGAGACTGGCCCTGGTAACACACAACATTCGCACAATAAGGCTAGACGAGAAGGTCGAGGAAGTGGAAGAGGAGATGAGTAGGTTACGATGGGACATAGTGGGTCTGTCTGAAGTCCGAAGAGAGGGAGAGGGCACGACAACCCTGAAGTCTGGTAACCTACTCTATCACCGGGAGGGTGGGTGACTTTAAAAAGTCACAGCATGGTGTCGGGTTTCTCGTCCACAAGTCCCTCATCAACAACGTAACCATCGAAAGTGTTTCCAGCAGGGTAATATACCTGATACTCAGAGTATCTAAAAGATACTTGTTGAAGGTAGTACAGGTATATATGCCGACCGGGAAACACTCAGATGAAGAGGTGGAAGTGGTGTATGAGGACATTAGTAATACACGCTTCCGGAACCTATTTTACGATTGTTATGGGGGACTTCAACGCAATACTTGGTAAGCGGAGCGATGGAGAGTCCAGAGTGAAATGAGGAGATCCGTAGAAGAACAAAGGTCACCGACATAGCTCAGCGGATTAGCTCTTTGAAGTGGCAGTGGGCGGGGCACATAGCGCGCAGAACCGATGGCCGATGGGGCAGAAAGGTTTTCGAATGGCGACCACGTACCGGCAAGCGCAGCGTCGGACACCCACCGACCAGATGGTCGGATGACCTGACTAAGGTCGCAGGAAGACGCTGGATGCAGGCCGCTTCCAACCGGTCGTATTGGAAATCCTTGGGGGAGGCCTATGTCCAGCAGTGGACTTCTTGCGGCTGATATGATGATGATGATGATTATCAAGTAAGCACAGTCCAGGCGACTCGGGATCATGTTTAGGATGTTGTTGCTGCTATGGTATTGTTAATTTTCTTATGAGAAACCCCAAGTTATGTATCTCTTGAATGACTTCTGTGATAATTTTAAACTTGCTTTTGATGTTTTTATGTTGCCACAAGACCATTCATTTGTGCAGTTTCTGGGTCATTGTTCGGTCGTTTATCGATGGAAATTGAATCAAATTCAAAAATAATTAAGAAACAGTAACTTGCAACTTTACAAATATAACCGCACTTTTTATGTTATATTTGTGTGGGGGCTACGTCTTATCATAAATGGATAAAAAAAATTGTAGCCTATCCTGTGTCCTGTACCTCTAAATGTTTATCTACCAAGTTTCATAAAATTCTGTGAATTCGTTTATTTAGTTTCAGTATCATGTATAAAGCTTATAAATGCAATATCTCTGAAAACGAAGTATCTTACTCCATGACCAACCCATACAGATTTATTATTAGTATAGATATTTATATTAAAAGTATATAAGCAAGTAATAAAAATGCAATGTCTGGTCCTCTGGCTGCTCTGGCCAAGTATGGCCCTAGTAGTACAGAGAGGGTGCTCCTGTAGTGGAGACTAAAAAGGACCTGATGATGATGATGATAATGATGATGTCTGGTTTTTTGTGTTTAAAGATAAGTTTACTGATTTGTTTATAAAAAAAAATGCATAGGCCCATAATGTATACTACAAACATACTATTATTATTATGTATTTTATCTTATTTGTATTTTTAAATAATATTTGCTTATCAAATTGCAGATTCCGTATTTCGAAGACGTAGGAGTGAAAACTCTAAACTACCTAGACTCTCTCTTCCAATGGGACAATTTGCAAAAGTCCCAATTCTACAAGGGCCTTCCACAGATCATACAAAAGATGCCCCACCGTATATGCATCTACCGGATACTGCCGTGCCTAACAAAAGAATTCGTAAACGCTCCAATGGTACCATTTGTGCTGCCAAATGTTTTACTCATCGCCGAAAACTCCACAAAGGAAGAGTATATAAAATATATCCTTCCAGTTCTAAAACCGGTCATGATGATTCAAGATCCGATACAGATATTACTAATATTCATGCAAAAGATGGAATTGTTACTCAAGTTAACTCCAGGAGATGAAGTGAAGAGTGATATATTGCCCATGCTGTATCGAGCGCTGGAATCAGACGCACAACAAATCCAAGAGCTGTGTTTATTAGTTTTACCCACGTTTGCGTCTCTTATCGACTATCCAGCGATGAAAAATGCGCTACTGCCGCGAATAAAGAAACTGTGTATGAATACCAATTATATTTCGGTGCGAGTGAACTGTTTGCTGTGCCTCGGGAAGTTGTTGGAGCATTTGGACAAGTGGCTAGTTCTGGACGAGATTATACCGTTCCTGCCACAGATACCGTCGAGGGAACCGGCTGTGTTGATGGGCATTTTAGGTAGGAATACAATATTGAATTAAAATTGTTATTTATCATATCCGTGAGTTGATAATTATCCAAGACATAATTATTTCAACTTTCTGTGGTGCTGCCCTTGTCTTAGAGTTGCCTCTATATTTATTTATCTACCGTATTTTTGGCAAGCTCCGTGGCGCAGTGGTTAACACGCCAGCCTGCGACACGAGAGTGCCCGGGTTCGATCCCCGGTCAGGTCAAGATGGAAAATGATCTTTTTCAGATTGGCCTGGGTCTTGGATGTTTATCTATATATGTATTTGTTATAAAATATAGTATTGTTGAGTTAGAATCCCATAATAAATTTTCGAACTTACTTTGGGGCTAGCTCAATCTGTGTGATTTGTCCGTATATATTTATTTATTTGTTATCTACATAGGCTTCAGTAGATGCAGTTGTCATGGATAATTAATACTTTTGTTTGGCATAATTATTATTGGTTATTGATTCTTTATAGGTACTAGCGGTTCTCAAACTTTTTCTTGGTAAAACTCTTTTGAAAAACAAAAGATAGTGTGCAAATTGCCGGCTTTGCCGTTCATGTGATTTATTGCCGCAAATTGGCAGGGCCTACTTTTTCCCATAATATTCATAACTTTGCTGCGCCCTTACAGAGTGTTTGCCAGTAGTCCCCCTGGGCTCAGCTGAGCACACTTTGAGAATGGCGACTCTATAATAAAAACAAATTTAACTGACGGAGTAAATTTTACTTAACAACATTTTCTATGTTTACTATACTACTAATGTGTTTATTTATTTTTTGGTTTATTTTTCTTACAATCCCAGGAATATACAAACTAGCACTTAGTCACAAGAAGCTTGGAATAACCAAGGAGGTGATGGCGACGAAAGTCCTCCCGTTCCTCATCCCTCTCTGCGTGGAGAACGGGCTCACCCTGAACCAGTTCAATGCCCTCGTCAGTCTCGTGAAGCAGATGATTTCCAAGGTGGAGACGGAGCACAGAGCTAAACTGGAGCAGCTTAACTCAATACAGAATGAGTCCAAGTATGTCTTTGTTTGTCTATGTCTGTAGTTAAGTATTATGATTTCAGAGCAATATAGAAAAAACAGACAGAGACTCTGTCTGCTCAGGCCGAATATGGCTCCGATAGTACAGAGAGGAGATACGAAAGACCTGATGATGATAGAAAAAACAGAATGAGTCCAAGTATGTCTTTGTTTGTCTATGTCTGTAGTTAAGTATTATGATTTCAGAGCAATATAGAAAAAACAGACAGAGACTCTGTCTGCTCAGGCCGAATATGGCTCCGATAGTACAGAGAGGAGATACGAAAGACCTGATGATGATAGAAAAAACAGAATGAGTCCAAGTATGTCTTTGTTTGTCTATGTCTGTAGTTAAGTATTATGATTTCAGAGCAATATAGAAAAAACAGACAGAGACTCTGTCTGCTCAGGCCAAATATGGCTCCGATAGTACAGAGAGGAGATACGAAAGACCTGATGATGATAGAAAAAACCCTGCTGTCCTAAATAACGGTTTACAATAGTGACAAATTCTACTATTTTATAATGAAACAGTATCTAAATTCCCCTTCGACGACTTCTGTGGCTTAATCTTGCTAGGCTGTCACACCGGAGGTCCTGGGTTGAGCCCCGGTCAGGTCTTGATGGAAAATTTTCTTTTACTGACCTTTTATCTATGTATTTGTTATAAAATATAGTATCGTTAAGTTAGTATTCCATAACACAAGTCTCGAACTTACTTTGGGGCTTGCTCAATCTGTGTAATTTGTCCGTATATATTTATTTAATTTTGTAGGTATTATTAATATTCCAAATTATATTTTCAGAGTAATGGAGCAAGCCTTATCGTCCACTTCTGACACGCTGGTGCCCGCGCCACCAGCCCAAACTGACATTGATAAAATGTTCTCTGGTCTGGGACTCGATTCATTCTCATTCAACAAGCCCCCGGAGAAAGCGGAGCCAGTTATGCCCAGCGTTGGCGATGGGTCGCTCAGCATTGAAGACAAGCAGAGGTAATCTATCGTTTAAAAAACGAACTCTTAAACCGATTTTGATGGTGTTTAAATGGGACCAAGCAGAAAGCAACATTTTCAAACAAAAAAAAATTATTATTTTTTTTTCAAATAAAACAATAATTTAAAAAAATTCAACCGAAAATAAAGTCCTAAAAATATGATTAGTCCATATAGTTAGAAATCAAAAAATATTGGATACTTTTTTTTTACCAACTAAATAAAAAAATATTAAGATTACATACATGACATAGTATCACGTCTTTTTCTCTTGCGGGGTACACAGAGCCTAAGTCTACAAGAAACGGAATCAAAAGATATAGCCCTTTGTAATTCCGTGTGACGTCATAGTTTGCTACACTTTTAGCAAACTGTGAGGTCACGAGCCCCCACTTATAGACTTTGACGAGCTTTATCTGTATAAAAATTACGTGTCCAATTATTTTTCGATTATCTAACTGAAACACTAATTATAATGTTATTTTTTTCACTCAGGAAACTAGCCTATTGATAACTTCCTCCTTTTTTTAGGTCGGTTAAAAATAACCTAAAATGTTGTTTGATTAAGATTTTTACTCCCATTTAATAGCCTACAAAGAAAACTAAATTTTAGGTATGAATCTTTCAATTTCGAAGTGGACCTCAATAATCAATGCCAAATGTCTTTCTATGCCAAAAACTGTCAAAATATCTGTGTTAGCATTTATCAAATACTAGATGTCGACTGCGGCTTCGCTCGCGTTAATGTCCATACCGTGGAAACAGTACAGATTTTCCGGGATGAAAGGTAGCATATGTGTTAATCCACAACCTATATATGTGCAAAATTTCCTCAAAATTCGTTCAGCCGTTTTGGCGTGATTGAGTAACAATAACAAACATCCACACATATAAACTTTCGCGTTTATAATATTAGTAAGAATATCCATTTTTCAATTTCCACAGACTAGCGCAACAACAAGAAACCGTCAGGAAGTTCTCCCAGCAGCCTCCGCCGACCGCCATGACAGCGCCGCCTCGACAGCCTCCCAGACCAGTGGACCTCACAAGCAGCCTGCTGCAGACTAACCTCACGCAGCTCACAAACAAACCCGCACAGCCCACGCAGCAGAACAGGCCTAACTACAACATATCAGTGCCTACACAACAAAGTTTTTCATCTCCCACACAAAGTTACGCATCTCCCACACAAAGTTACACATCTCCCACACAAAGTTACACTTCTCCCACACAAAGTTACACTTCACCCACACAAAGTTACACATCTCCCAAACAAAATTATGCATTACAACAAAACGTGCCTACAGGTTTTGACACACAACTAGCCTTACCTCCAAACACAGGATGGACCGGTAGCAATTCTGCCAACTTTAACAACAAATGGGCTAACAACCAAGACCAAAGTGTAAAACAGGACTGGTCGGCCTTCGAATCACTCTTACCGAGCAACCAACCACAGAATAATAATCAGAACGGTAATAATAATATTAAGAAGTTGAGTAGTAGTGAAATGATGGATTTGTTGAGTTAAATAGTGACATTGGACTAGATATACTAATAGGCTAGATTCCTAAAAAAAAAAAATTAGTCCGTCAGTTAGATATTCAAAAAATATTAGACACGTATTTTTTCTTTTGTCGATTACACAAAAAATTATAAAGATATAGCCTTTTGAAGTTCCGTGTTACGACATAGTTTGCTACAATTTTTACCAAACTTTGACGTCACGAGCCCCCACTCCTGAACTTTGACGCGCTTTATCTTTATTATTTATTGTTTAATTGTCAAAAGAAAAAATACGTGTCCAATATTTTTTGATTATCTAACTGTCGGACTAATTCTTATGTTATTATTACGACCCGGAAACTAGCCTATTTTCTTGTGTTTTGCATTTCAATTCGAGACTTACCGCGATTAGATTTAAGTTTCGTCGGAATTTTGGTGACATTGCAGCTGCCATATTCAGTGAATGAAAAACTGCTAAGTCCCATTACAGAGTCGGATTTGTCCAAACACCAAGTTGTACAGGGCCATGCGCGGCCAAAATTCAAAATTCAAAAACGTTTATTTAATATAGGTCATTTAGACTCTTATTAATTGTCATACATTTTCAACTGAGAATTGTTGACGTCAGTAATTTACTTATGGCCAAGTTTAATGCCGCTTCCAAAGCGGAGTGCAGAAGAACAAACTGCATAGCGCATTTTCTCCAATCGACGTCAACTTACAATTTTAGTTTATCTTAAAAACTAGGTATGTGGACTGAGTATTATTGTCCTTATTAAAGTCATTATGAATTGATAGGATATTAGGGGCGCACTAGACAGTGATGTTTATGTAGGGCTGCCATCCGTCCGGGAGTCCCCAGATTTGTCCTAGTTTGAAGGGCGTCCGGGGGCCATCCGGCAGGGGATTTTAAAAAGTGTCCGGACATTTTTGTTGTCAGGGGAAACCCACCAATTTTTTTATAGATAAGCAATAAATTTAAATTAATTTTGGTTACATACGTACCTAATTCGATTTTAATAACAAGCAGTATTATTTTAAAAAATGTTTTTAATTTTGTTGCAAAAAAATTTTTTTTAAATATATTTGTCCGGGGAAAATCTATATTTCGTCCACATGTCTGGGATTTTCGCCGGCGTCGGCAATTTAGGTGATGGCAGCCCTATGTTTATGGCTCTCTTATCTTCAATTGACCGATCCGGAGTCCAAACGCTTACCAGCCAACGACTCACAGACACAAATTTAGTCTCATTGTCTTCTCCGACTCCCCATATTTTTTTTATAAAATGTTGGATTAGGCATTTGTCTCCCATCTCACCAGATGGTAAGTGACGATGAAGACGAGAATGGTACATGCCTATCCAAGACATACCTATTTATTCTACTTTTGAATGTCCCGGGACTGTACTGTACAGTACATGCCTTACATTGTCAATTTCCAGTCTTTAGAGGTGGCTGTTATTTACAAAATGTCAGGTCAGGGCTCCCACTAGAATCCTTGTCTATTTTCTACTGTATTTACAGATCTCTTTGTGCCAGGCGCTGCTTATGCTAAGTGTTTCTGTAGATATGTGTCCACTCAAGATTACTCCATTCAGCTTTTTGTCTACTGTCGACATACGCATTTATTGTAGTAATGTACATAAAAATGAATCCGACATACTAATATTAGATTTCTCTCCATTAAAATGACACGTAATCAAATATATCATAACGATCATAATCAAATTATAGAAATATAACACAATTATGAATTGTACGCTATTTAATATTTTACGCTATTTATTTAATCAAATTGTTGCTTCTATGAAGTTCGGTATTTTAATTTTAAAGAATTTTTATCAGGGCGTTTTTGTTGTAGCTATTTTTGTGCTATTTATAGTCTTATTACAAAACGGTTTTAAGTTAAAAATACTTGCTACAGTTTATCCAACTCATCTTCTCTCTTATTATATATCGAGGGCTTACTTTTAGTACCTGGTTTAAACCATTATCCGTCCAAAATAAGTCGTCGCTTATGACTTTGACGTTTGGTCGACTGTCATTGTCAATTTATTTTAGATGGATAATGGTTTAAACCGAACTGATGAAGTCTAGCGGAACTTACTTGTAAATACGTATACGTGGTATGTGTGAAGGGTGTGTGACTGTGATTACAATGTGCGTGAGATTATAAGGTAATGGATATGGTTAATCATCATCAATATCAATATTAAATACTAAAAATAAAGGGTTGGTCGTTGAGTAAGTTACTTTGTTTTCAGAGATATCGTGTTTATAAGCTCTATACATGATACTGAAATAAATTGATTTTCAGATATGTATGTTATTCCATAACTCTTAAACGAATTAACTGTATTTTATGAAATTTGGTAGATAAACATTTAGACGTACAGGGCACAGGCTAGGCCACTTAATTTTTTTCTCCAGTTACTAATGTACGAGAACGGAGTCGCGGGCACAGCAAGAATAAAAAAAAACACTGGTATCAGCTGACGTATGATTCTTCTACGTTAATGTCAAATTCAAATAAAGAGAATCAAGTATTCTTTAAAAAAAAATTACATGCTGTCAATCAAGAGTTGGGTTCCGTTGGATCGATTATGCAATGGGCACGCAAAGGATATTAAATATATACGGACAAATCACACAGATTGAGCTAGCCCCAAAGTAAGTTCGAGACTTGTGCTATGGGATACTAATTCAACGATACTATATTTTATAACAAATACATATATAGATACACATCCAAGACCCAGGCCAATTTGAAAAAGATGATTTTCCATCTTGACTTGGCCGGGGATCGAACCCGGTCACTCCGTGTCGCAGGCTGGCGTGTTGACCGCTGCGCCACGGAGCTAGTCATTATTCGTAACTACGTATAAAAATTAAACAGCCGTTCTGCGCGACGCATCAACATGTCCTGCGTCTGTACAGCGCGTGCCGAGCCTTTGAAGCTGCCTATATATTATAGCGCTTTTGGCGGGTGCCGACACTTCTTTTGTCGGCTGCCGGCGTCGCCTTGTCAAAGCGCGCAAACCATTTGGCTGGACAAAGTATACTGTGGGGCTAGCTCAATCTGTGTGATATGTCCCTATATATTTATTTATGTTATACTGAATCGTAATGTCCGTCGAAATTTCTAAGAATCATCGTTTTGTAATAAGACTTAGTTTTTAACTACTTTTAACTGCAACTACATTCCTTAGTTATGGTGCAATTTATGAGGGTATACAGCATTTTCATATAAAACAAGTATTTGTTAGAAAAATATTTATTAGCTATTTACTTATATCTATAGAATATATTAACTTTATCTTATTTTGCTAGACATTTCGGGTCTGTTGTAAAAATAAAATAGAATTTTATAGATATTTATAATTTCATGAAATATTAATGAAATTATTACAGCAAAATCGGAACTAAAACTCGACCAGAAAAATAAAATCTGAGTGAGCAATGGCGTAATTATAAAATTTAAAGCCCGAGGCAAAACATATAAGGGGGCCCAAGAGGCGAATTGTTTTGAGTGATTTCATCCTGGCGCGCGCTCGTAGCCAGGCCCACTGCCGCGCCCCCTAATTACGCCATTGGTTACAGCACATTCTTAATTTTTTTCTAAAACGAGTTTTCTCATTTTTCTGATCGGGTATAAATACATATTTTATGAACAAAGCTAGAAATATGTTAAAGTACTTACATTATAGTTTATGCACGGTAACTAGAAACTCAAAAGATTGTAAATAAACTCAGATTGTACACAAGTGATCTCTTATAATAAAGTGAACTTATAAATCTAGTACTTATTTTTAATTTACAGTCCTAATCATTATCTGTTACTTATCAACACTTTGAAAGTCAGTAAAGAAGAAACATAGTATACAGTACTATCGGTTTTATAAGTGGCATCGGCTTTGTTCTGTGGCGCAGAATAGCATAACCTATGAAAATATCAGCGAAATAACGAACTAATAGCTACGACATAAGATTTGAAATCCAAAATCAACAGGACTCGTGCTGTCTCTATAATACTTGTACTGCGCGGCGCTGCAGCGAACTCCAGACATGGCACCAGCCAATAGCGGATATATCTACATATCTATGGTGTCAACATAGCTCATGAACGCTATGTTGACACTTTAGATATGTTGACGCCGCCCCGTGATCTTGACGCGGCCAATCGCAAACGAGCTTCGTCTATGAGTGCGTAAGTTTTTCGGTGTGATTTGAGTTAAGTTTGTTTGCGTAAATGCATAGATTTAAAAAAATGGTAAATGCATAGATTTAAAAAAAAATGCGTCTCACGTAAATGGGACTGATAATGAATTTTTTTTCGTTAGTTGTATAAGAGTTACGCTTCCATAGTTTTCTAATTCAATGCTGCGCAGGTACATCGGTGTTACTTATAAAAGTGGATGTAGGTACTGTTTAGATTGTTTGGGGACTACGTGTGGCCGCACAAATAACACGGTGTGTTTAAGGTTCGATCCCGCGAACAATTAGTAGGTGCTCGTATCCCCAAATTCCTATATTTATAACTGAAACGAATAACATATCTATTATTACCTTGCTAAGGACTGTGTGATCTGATGGGGTGCTACTAATGCCCGGTGCTAATAGATAATCGGACCTGCACAGTACGTAAGAAAATCTAAAATGTCCGTAATATATTAGAATTTCCGATGAGCATGTTAACTAAATACATAAATAAAATAAACGCCATCTCAAACTACCGCTGCCGTTTAAAGGACGCTATGAAAAACACCATAGCTGTCACTAGCTGCAAGATACTAGCCGTCACAAAACAAGTCTTCAACTCATAGTTTCTGACCAACGACCAGACCATGATAAAAACTGCAGCAGCAGTATTAGCGAAGGTGATGGTGGCGGTGGAGGAGAACTCGTTGAGCGTGGTGTTGTAGAGCGGCTGCTGTAGGATGGATGACGCGGCAGTGGACGCAGCCGCCACCACGCACCAGTACACGAGGAAACTCGTGCTGTTCGATAAAGTTATACCTGGAAGATCATATATGAATATTGAGAATTAGGAATGTAGCCCTGGATCTATTGTTTCTAGGGGTGGTAAAAACTGCCTGAGAATACTTCCTCTGTTAATCATCATTATTACAGCCACAAAAGGTCCACTGCTGGACATAGGCCTCTTCCAAGGATTCATCGTTTAATGGGAGGATATTGACTCTATGCTCTGTTATTATTGAAACCACCTAATCATCATCATCCCATCAAAACACTTCGTTCTCGCAGCATCGTTGTTTGTTGTTTGCAGTCTCATTTGAATTTGTATCTTGGACCATGTGCCACAACTGATTGTTTTAAACTTTTTTCTAACAGTATTATTATTTACAAGATTTTATTTAGGTTCACCTGTCCCGATATTTGTCTGTAATCAAATCTTGCAAGTTAAATTTGACCCACTTTCGGTTATCGATTGAGCTGAAATTTTGCATGCATGTGTAAATCGGATGACAATACAATATTATGCGCTGGCATTGATGGAGTCGGAAGATTGCCATAGAAACTTTTAAACTAAATAAGGTAGGTAGAAGCCGTGTGGTATCCGGCAGAGTAGAATAGGACCACTCCAAGTCTTCCCGTGGATGTCGTAGAAGGCGACTTAGGAAATACAAGCTAAACAAAGCTAATAAACATCTGAGAGACCTCTCCCACCCGTCTGGCCAGCGTGGAGAGTGTAGGCCAAGTCCTCTGGCTGCTCTGGCCAAGTATGGTTCTAGTAGTACAGAGAGGGTCGTGCTCTTGTAGTGGAGACTAAAAAGGACCTGATGATATGATATGATATAAATAAGGTACAGGAATCGCGTTTGGGCTCATTTGATGTCTTGGTAAACACTTTTCAGTGTGGATTCTTTTATAATAAAAGCTTGTTACAAAAATGTAATTTTTGCAAACAAACTAATAAACTTTTTATACCCTACCTAGTATTTGTGTCTCTGACAACTGACTGCACCTCCATAAGGCCGCTCCCACAGGTTTTAGAGCCTTTAGGATGTAAAAAAAGGTTTACCGTAAAAAGAGACTGCGCCGATAACGCAACATGCACTGCACAGCCGGGCCTTCTGGTTGAAGGATTGGGGCAACACCACGCACAGCAGGATGAAGCATAGAGCCAATCCGTGGGCCACTGTCACCATCTGAGCGACCTGGAAAAGTGTTGAAGCTAGATTAGATTCCAGTTTGATGACAAGTCAAAGAACACTCTTTCGCCCCCGGGGACGGACACTCACATTGCGCTACTGGCTTGGTATGTTCACAGAACATCATCATCATTAGCAACTGCCTCCGTGGTCCAGTGGTTAAGACGTTTGCCTGTAGACCCGGGGGTCGTGGGCTCGATTCCCACGGGAAACATACTTTGTTTAGTTGTTTCCAGTTTGGTTAGGACATTGCAGGATTGAATCACCTGATTATCTGATAATAAAGATGATTCCGTGCTTCGGAAGTCACGTAAAGCCGTTGGTCCCGGCTGTCATCTGGTAGTCGCTAAAGGAACCACGTCAGAGGCCAAGAGGCGGTTCTGAAGAACTCTGACACCCGGGTGAGCATGGTCGATTGACCGTGTCACCTGCACGAAATGATGAATGATGAGTTGAAATTTTCACAGATGATGTATTTCTGTTGCCGCTATAACAACAAATACTAAAAATCAGTATAAAATATGTACTGCACTTACCCCCCAAATATTGAGCGAAGTATTTTTCTCCCAAAAATAGACCGGGAACAATAATCCAAGGATGAGCGCCGAGAACGTCGTGCAGAGATGAAGCATCGTGTACAAATAGAAGTTGACATCGATGAGCATATTGGCCACGGTAATGAAATGCTTTTTCAACATAGCCGTCCGCCTAGCAGTTCCAGCCGTCATATCAGCAGAAAACACCAAGTTTTCATCAGGAGCGTTCACTGTTGTTTCCCTGTATAAAGGCTGAGGGTTCCGCGCATCTCTATCTATACTTTCCAACTCTTGGTAAGCTCCAATCCTACTGTAACTTGTGATATCTAGTGTCCCAAAATCTGATGAAAATCTATTAGCTCCATTGTACAGTTCACTGAAGTCTGATGAGAATCGGCGATTATTTGAAATGGTACTTTCGCGTTGTTGCACTGCTGGGTCTAAAATTTCTTTAGCATTATGTCTAGAGTTGAATACAACTACATCACTAGGATCATCTTGAGTGCTGGGGCCTTCAGTGGCTTGTGTGACAGTTGGTGGTTCACTGCGACCTTGATTTGAAAATATGATTTCATCTTCATCGTCACCCGCGTCGATGATTCGTCTGTAAGTTGTTCTGATAACTTTTTCTATGTAGACTGGTCTGGTGTAAGCGGCTAGGAAGAAGCAGTTTTGCATCAGTATGGCTCCGTAGATCATGACTACAACATCACCAGTGTATTTGGACAGCAAGTAGCCGAGAACGATAGGAACTATGCAGTTTCCGATTGAAGGTGCTATCCGGACCAGCCTCTGGGCGGTTGTGAGGTTTTCTCTGAAGTATATCGTGATGATGACTTCTGTTTGTTGGCCGGTGAGTGCGCAACCCATGCCTGAAAACAAGTTTTCTGTCTGAAATTATGTTGGTAGACTTGTAGTAACATGTAGGTAAGTATAGGTTGGTACAAATAAAATATTTGATAGTATGATCTGTTTGTTTGTAATGTGTCTATTGTAAGACATAATTAAGTATGAAGACCTCTGTGGCTCAGTGGTACCGCAAATGCCTTTGAATCGCAGGATCTCAGTTTCGATCCCTGGCTTTTTCAGATTGTATTGGGCCTTGGATGTTTTTTATTAACATATAGTACTTATCGTTGAATTAGCCCACGACATAAGTTCACGACTTACAGGGCTTAGTTCAATCTATGATAATTGTACCTACCTATAGTTATATTTATTTATGTATTAAGTATTAGACATCAGTGCTGGATTAAATCATGCGGGGGCCTTAAGCACTTTAAGCTCAAGGGCCCGAGCCTGTGTAACATGAGACACCATCCTAACAGTAGCGGTTGCCATCTATTCCTGGCTGGAATTGCCAAGTTTGCCTAGAGGAAAATCAGGCACTGCTGGTGCCCACCAAGGTTTGCTGCCCTAAACAATTGCTTAATTTGCTTATAGACTTAGCCGGTATTTACGTATAAAATGAACCCAGTGCTCGTCGGATGGCTGTAGACAAGGCCAGCTCCGCGGGGCCATTATTCAGAAGAAAGGCTAGGTTCCCAGTTGGCTTGCCATATAGCCCAATCATCTTGACAACCACCATCAGCCATCTCATTAACTTAAGTACGTTTTTTATATATTTATTTTTAGTCACAGGGAGTGTCAATTGAACCGTTATGGGCTTGAATATTTACTAAGCCTATTGATTCCATGTTCTTTAATGAAAAGGCCATTTATCACCATGAACAATATTTCATTCACAGATTGAAATAATAAAGTCTCTACTCTGACTCGAAAGGTTAGTCAAATCCTAATCCTAACTAATATTATAAATGCGAAAGTGAGTTTGTTTGTTTGTTTATTTGTTTGTTTGTTACGCTTTCACGCCGTATCTACTGAACCGATCAGCATGAAATTTTGCATACAAGTTCTCTGGAGTACGGAGAAGGACATAGGCTACCTTTTATCCCGGGAAAAAGTATTATTCCCGAGGGATCCACATTGACGCGGGCGTAGCCACGGGCGAAAGCTAATCTAATATAAACCTGCGATACCTAGGTAGGTACTTCTTGCGGGCAGCTGCTGAAGTTTATATCTAATCTAGAAAGTACAGACAGACACCAAATACTTTTCATTTGTTTGCGAGGTGTGGTATAATATGCATGCCCTTAACGTAACAAGTACGTGAAATACCTAAAGTTGCGTTTATGGAATTACAGACACCACCTATATATACGTCGAACGAATTCAAAACGTAAAACTAGTTTGAAATGAAGTAAATTTTCATGGTAGCGTGAGCGTCGTCATGGTGTCACAAAGAAAGACGCCTGAAAATCAGAGCTGATCACATAATTATCGTCTTCATCGTCACTTACCATCAGGTGAGATGGGAGCCTAATGCTTAATTAAATCTTAATAAAAGAAACACCCAGATAGCCCTAAGATTAGTGATCCTTCATATCAATAGGTTTGCTCCTTCCGGGAATTGTCTGTGAGCACATCATTTCTATAGTGTGTTTACAGTCATGACCTGTTTTTTTTTAAATGAATGTATAGCTAGCTACAAGTGAGCTTTCGCTACTTCACCGGACATTTGAGGCGAGGGCAGAGTGCCCTCAGCCTATACAGACAACATCACCAAAGGGAGGAAAGGAGGGACGGACTTCGGCTTCGGGCGTTGCCTGTGTGTGGCAGGCTTGGAGAGATAGCAAACTCTCATATTGCCTGATGAGCCGCGTATACGTGCAAGAATGACCTGGATAGTGACCCATCTCTTTTTTATAGCAAATGTCTCACAAGGCCTCTACATGTTGGACAATGGACATGTGTCCCTATACAAGCCTCAAAAGACCGGGTTGCAGCCCGTGATTACTTATGTAAGAGACAACATAATAATAATAAGCCCGCAGGCCAGCTTGTGGCGAGCAGAGACCCCAGACTCCCAGGGGAGGCCCCTATTCCTCGCCTCCAACTTGCCTTAGATGGCCGATCGAAGTGGAAACCGAAGAGGCAACAGGAACCCCTCCTCTGGCTTGCATTAACCGGTTGGTTAGACTAGAGCCGCGAGAGCTATATCCTCAAAGGGTGGATGTGAAACGTAAGTGGCGAGTGGGCATGCCAGTCAGCGTGCGGTGCAGGTTACACACATGCTGAGTAGAGACCATTTTGGTACATCACTTTATTACCACATCCCACATGTCGTAAATTTTATTTTGGCCACAGTTGGGTTATGTACCAAATAAACCATTTTCTTTCAGCTACGATAATCAAGACACTCTTTATCCGATTCCCGGTCTAACCCATGCTATCAATGGCGGCAGGCACAGGTGATTTGGATGATCACCCGTCAGAGAGTAGGTGTATTGTTCTATGGTTTGGATTTAGTATCCTAGTACCTTCTATTTGAATCCTATAACCTCGACCCGCTATCGCGTCATATAAAGGGCGGCAATAATGAAATGGCCCCGGAAGCTTCCTTTTTTCTTTGACTTCAAACAAATCCCTCATGTTATATATGGGAGCTGTGTCCATCCTTTTGATAAAGTAAGTACTTACATATATATTATTAACGCAACGATTTATTTAACAAACAAAAGAACATAAGCACCTGAATGGATTATACGTCCTACGTAAGTAAATAAAAGACAATAGGACAATTAATCATAGCCTTAAGTAGCGTCAGACATTCCAAGACTTTGTGACTGACTTTGGAGTAGTAAAACCGATTTGGCCTTGCGGTGATTGGCGAAGTAAAACAACTATCGTGACCGCTTTGTCACCTCAGTTTGCTTATGACATGGCAATTAGCTGATTTGTCACATCGATTGTTGCATATAGTTGGACAATATCGACCAAAACATCAAAGACCTTCATAAAATTACAAACAACAGACAAAAACGTAAGATTGATGCTGGAAAGGGGGTTTTGTTTTCCATTTTTGTGATAAGAAATCATAAATTCATTCAATACAGAATGTAAATTTACCATCGATAATCCTTTATGCACCGCCATAACTATATTATACTCAGCGTCAAAATAAACAACATTGTGACATTCCCATACAAGTGTTCGGCCCGCCCAGCAATTTCGTGTGATTTTTTTAAGTTCCTATCATTGGTCCAATAGAAAAAGTGTTCATTTTGAATGTCTGAGTCATTTTTTAACGAGAATGACTGTTAAACAATACACATATAGCCTGCAGCTTGCAATGTCCTCCGTTTAACTTTTATATGACTGTCTATAGGTTTCGAAGTCTATGCTACATATAGAACGACTCACCTGCGAAAAGTCCCGCGAAAACATTCACAATTTGGTCATTGCTGTCGGCATCTGTTGAATAACTCGATAGTAGCACCCCTGCGACAGTGAGGCATAGCCCCGCCAGGGCCATAAATCTTGGCATATTGAAGATCTTCACCACAGCTCTGCTCCATGACTCCAGAAGAAGTTTCACTACAAGCGCCATAACAGGCACTAAAGCTATATCCACGTCCCATATTTTTATTTTCTCGTCCGGTTTGTGACCGTCCACACGTATAGCTTTTATTATAACTAGACCGTATAAAGTCACTATTGCTGGCACTGTAACATGGTAAACCACTGCAGACACCACTATTAACCATCCGTAACCACCATCAGGTGGAGTTGGTCCGATCTCCGGCTGGGACGCGACCACTCTGTCCAAGTGTAGGTCTTCAACACGGTTTTCACTGCGCTCAGCACGAGATACACCTGGATTCCTCCCATCTGCCATGATTTTTATAAGATCAACAATATTTTCATTACTGAAACGTGCAATGGACGGTAAGCTATCAGTCCAGAATGGGTGTGTTATCTTATCATTATCATTTTTGTAATCACTTGTTCTACATTTTCAAAATCACCGCCTCAAAGGACGGAATCGGATATGAGCAAGACAAGTCGTGCTTTTATATTATAACTTTAATCCCAGGGTAAAGTAAAATAAACAAGTAATTTGATTTTCAGTACATATCTATAACAAGTACATATTAATAAAAACAAATGAAGTAAATATGTATATTAAAATAAGGAACCGCTTACTAAATAGATGATTAAAATATAGTACAGTTTACAGATGACATGTTTCTGAACGAAAACCATTTGGTGTAATACGGCTAAAAACAAAAGTCAACCAACAGTAATCTTACTATGTACCTACCAAGAGAGAAAACAATAGACTTCCTAACATAAAAAGTAGTAGTGAGTAAAAGAGATAAAACATAATGATTATTTAATGATAGATCAATTTAATTTTGTCGTATAAAGCAATATGAAATCGTTTCACGGGCAGTCGTAAACGACGCTCTAATTAGAAAATTCCCGTGATATTTCAATAATGCAAAGGTAAATTGAGTTGCAGTTGTGATATTAGTGCAATCGATACAAGTTTCAGCCGCATAGATGTACATTTGTGTGTAAATTATTAAACTTCCGCGAAGCCCTATAATTGGTTTGCGTGTGGTGTTCCAGGTTGTTCAAGGGTAGTGCCCATGGCTAAGGCCGTTGTGTGGAGTGTTTCGGACCACTACAACCATGGAGACAGAGTCCGTAAGGTCTGAGCTCAGTAGCCGGTCGCGAAGGAGCTCGAGACATAGGCAACACACGCATCGGAGCACCCGGTATGTTAGTCGCTAATTTTAGTAATGTTTATCTTTACAGTTTACATTGATTTAAGTTATTCAACCAAAAGACAAGGCCTAGCAGAATTGGGTATTAAATTAAATTTAGATAGGCAACATATCAGTGACCAGTGGAACATAGTCTATAAATAAGGCATAAAAATAATGCTTTCATTCATTTCGAGTAGGTGTCACGGTCAATCGACCATGCACACCCTGGTGTCAGAGTTCTTCGGAACCGCCTCTCGGCCTCTGACGTGGTTCCCTTGACGACTACCACAGATGGCAGCCGGGACCACCGGCTTAACGTGCCTTCCGAAGCACGGAATCATCTTTATTATCAGGCAATCAGGTGATTCAAGCCTGCAATGTGCTAACCAAACTGGAAACAACTAAACAAAGTATGCGTCCGGTGGGAATCGAACCCACGACCCCCGGGTCAACAGGCAAACGCCTTAACCACTGGACCACGGAGGCTGTTAAAATAATGCTGAAGTCTGTAGTTTATATTCCAATAAGATTCATGTTTATTAAGCTGTTTTAATTAAAAACCATAATTAAGATTTAGCAATAAAATAGTTGACAGCTCCGTGGCGCAGTGGTTACACGCCAGCCTGCGACACAGAGTGCCTGGGTTCGATCCCCGGCCAGGTCAAGATAGAAAATGATCTTTTTCAGATTGTCCTGGGTCTTGGATGTTTATCTATATATGTATTTGTTATAAAATATTGTATCCTTGAGTTAGTATCCCATAACACAAGTCTCGAACTTGGCTAGCTCAATCTGTGTGATTTGTCCGTATATATTTATTTATTTATATGATCCCATGTGTGATTGATTTGCCATATTATATTTGCTATATTCATAGGACAAATACTACCACTTAAGTTATCCGTTTTAGTTATTAAATACATTGCTAAATAAGAGTCTAACAGCAGAGGGTATAGTTATAAATAAGACAAATCTTGTTACAGGAGTACCAAGTCACAAAGAAAAGACTGTGGAGACATGGCACCCTTCCAAACTAGTGTAAACATTAACCCAGAGATGGGCCGAGACGGACAGGAAGTCATTGAAGTACAGATACTGCCACAAGATGAAAACTGGGGCGAGAACACAACAGCCGTCACTGGAAACACATCTGAAGGCTCGCAGTCAATGGAGGATGTCAGTAACTGGCCCATGGAATCCGATTCAGGCCTTGGATTTGTGTGTTCAAGATACTTTGGGACCACTGTGACATTAGGACTTTCTTTTGTGTCCTTTGTCAGCCCATTAGCCATGGTTGTGCTGCCGAAAATAGGATTCTTTCCTGGACTGTCAGATAATATAGCGATACAGCCAAGTCAAAGGATACAACTGTTAGCTTGCACTGCCGAATGCAAAGGAATACTGCTGTCGCTAGCATTCAAACTAGTATTACTTGCTATTGGAGTTTGGGCTGTATTCCTAAGGCCTAGAAATGCTATATTCCCACGGATATTTGTCTTCCATGCAATGACATTAGTAATTTTAGCCGTTTGTACATTTTCCTATTGGCTATTCTATGTTGTACAAATAACAGAGGCCTCAAAAGCTTTAGCTGTTGGAGAAGAAGCTACAGATTATAATTCCTTAGTGTCTTACGTATCAAGTTTTGCAGATACTCTTCTGTTTATACATTACATAGCAGTGATATTGATGGAGATTCGGCACCTTGAGCCTGTTTATTACATAAAAATTGTGCGGAGCCCTGATGGCGAGAGTAGGTCATACTCTATCGGGCAGCTAAGCATTCAAAGAGCAGCAGTGTGGGTGCTACAGAAGTACTATACAGAGTTTCCAATTTATAATCCGTATCTGGAGAAGATACCAATATCGAAGTCCCAGAGAAAGGGACAGTCTAGCATTAAATTCTATGATGTGGATGGCTCCAATACTAATGCTCCTTCAGGACAAGCCAGGTTAGTTTCTGTTACATTCTGAGGATTTATTTCAAATTTCACACTTAGAAAAAGATTCACTATTTCTAGTAAAAAGTTATTTACATCCAAACTATGATGCGACTTGACATCAGCATAATAAATAACACCACATACACCTGCCAGATGGTCGGGATTGTCTGAACAATTCATACAATATCCAGAGTCCCCGCTAAATACAAAATGTCCTGACAAATAACGAGACTACAAAGGTACTTGTGGTAAACAAGAAAATAATATTTTAGTTCTCATTTATTTCATCACATATCTCATAATTTGCCAAAAAAATATTTTGTTGTACTAAACCCTTGAATGAATAAACTACCTAAAGCACAGAATAAGCAATAATACTAAAGTAACTTAACAATAATTTTAATAAAAAAAAAAATACTTTTAATCTACACTAATATTATTAAGAAGAAAGATTTGATTGTTTGCATTGAATATGCTCCAAAACCACTGGACCGATTTGAAAAATTCTTTCACCATTAGAGTCCTAAATTATCCTCCATCTCCCCGTGCGAAGCTAGGGCGGCTGCTTTGAGTGTGACACCAGACTTCGAAGATTGTAACACTGAATACCACATAAATGTACAGATTCCTAGGTAATAAATCTTTTTACAAAGTCAATAATTTATAAGTTGAATGCTAGAGCTTATTATTTAATATTTTTTGCTACTGTTAAAAATATGTGTGAGGACGATCTCTGGCCTCTAGTGGTCATCATCGCAGGCTGTTACGGCATAGGTCCTGGACTCGATCCCCTGATCGGATCAAGGTGGAAAATGATCTTTTTCGGATTGACCTGGGTCTTGTATTATATTGGAATATAGTATTCTTGAGTTCTAATTGTTACAACATAACACAAGTCTCGAAATTACTTTGGGGCTAGCTCAATCTGTGTGATTTATATGTATTCATTTATTTATCTCCATATTTTTTTAGATCAACGACGGGGTCCTGCACAGGTAGCGCGTCGGGGCGGCGCCGCGACTCGGGCTCCGCGCACAATGAGCGATACTACGAGGAGGCTGAGCGGGAACGACGAGTGAGGAAGCGGCGAGCGAGGCTGCTGAGTGCGGCCGATGATGCTTTTGCACATGTGAGGAGAGTGAGGGTGTCTAGTGCCAACGGTGAGTCATGAGTAGTTATAAAATGCCTTAAAATTGAATTTTTAAGACAATTCATCTGAGTGAGTAGTATCCCAATACCTTCATTCCCTTCCCAATTACAAAACTATCCTATCCTTCCCAAGCTTAAATATGCTTCCTATGGGCAGCAGCGTCGGAAGCACCATAAGCCTAACCTGACTGCCAAGCGTGGTGAGTATGGCAATATCTTCCCATGGAACGAACAATCCTTGGGAGAGGTCTGTCTAGTAGTGGACTTCTTACAGCTGAGATGATGAAGTGTTGATGGGCCGAGATAAGAGGCTTAGGTATGGATAATTGTCCACGGAACCAGGTGAACCAGGCCACATAAGTGTTAAGACTTGGACTTTGCGCACAATGAACACTACTACGAGGCGAAAGGTTGAGATTTTCGACGCCCAGGCACGGTAGCTCAAAATGTCCACATCCCAAAATGTCCAGAGGGTGCAAAACGTCCATATCTCAGAATGTCCAAATCCCGTAAGGTCCAGATCCCAAAATGTGCATATCCGTATTTTTACACTTTAACATATGCTTATCAGTCTAGTTAACTAGCAGTGGAGCTACTGCCATCTAGCGACGACTTTTGGAACAAAGCCAGAGCGCGTCGCCAGATCATTGAATTAGAAAAAACTATGGAAGCGTAACTCTCCTACAATTAACGATTCAATATCAGTCCCGTTTACGCAAACAAACTCAAATCACAACGAAAAGCTTACGCACTCATAGACGAAGAAAGTTTGCGATTGGCCGTGTCAAGGTCACGGGGCGGTGTCAACACATATCTAATGAACGCTATGGTGTCAACATAGCGGAGGTAGGTAGACATCGCTCGCGACAGCAGCTCGCCTCGCTCGCTATGATTACTCCGGTGTCACTTTTCCGTCTTTCCTCGCGTTTCCTGTACCACTTTGCTACACAAGAAGTCATTTTTTTCTTAATTCGTTAAGATTTCGCCGATGTTCACAAAAAAATATGTTGTTAAATGCTTTTATCGACGCGTCCTTCCGTCACGGAGCGCGTAGCAGATTAGTTGCGAAAAGATATACTTTTTAAGCCCCGCCCGCTTTGATATACTTTGCGTGGTGTCAGTTTTTCTAATTCAATGCGCCAGGTATATTCCTATAGTAAATATAAATTAAACGCAAATTTTTTAAAGGCTGACTCCCATAAGCTAGAAAAATGCTTTAGAAGCAAAATAAAGCAAAATAAAAAAAAAGGCACATTTAAAATTTTAAATGAAATATTAAAAAAACACCCCGTGTACAAATAAACACTTTCTTGGCCAACAACTTTTTACTATTATCTACTATGGATACTAGGTCACTGGCCTCGATGATCAAAACAGCTGATTTATCGATTTTAATAAAAAAAATAATTATTTTGTATGAAAAAATTAAAAAAAACTGGCCTGTTGATTTCTTAAAATTTGCTACTAAAGCGTTACTTTGACCTATGGGACCCAGCCCTTAAAATAGTATAAGTGTGGTGTGGGGCAGGCGGCGCATTGGGCCCGCGCGAGGCGGCGGCCGCGGTGTTCCCGTCGCTGGCGCGTGCGCTGCAGAAGTACCTGCGCGCTACCCGCCAGCAGCCGCGACATTCCGCTGACTCCGTGAGTTGCACCTTACTTTTCAGGGTTCCGTGCCCAAAGGGTAAAAACGGGACCCTATTAATATCGCTGTCCGTCTGTCGCCAGGCTGTATATCATAAACCGTGATAGTTATACAGATAAAATTTTCACAGATGATGTATTTCTGTTGCCGCTATAGCATTAACACTAAAAATTTACAATAAATATTTAAGGGGCTCCCATACAACAAACGTGATTTTATTGCTAGTTTTTGCTCGATATTGCTAACGGCTACAGGCTTGAAATATTCACAGAATATTTAGTCATATATTCACTTTAATAATAAATAATTATATTAAAATAAAATTTATATTAAAAGGGGACTCCCGTACAAAAGACATTTTTTTTGCCTTTATTTCTTAATATTAATTGTGTGATTTACAATGTATTATGTATCTGTCATACATAATAAGGCAAAAGATACAGAAACAATATAATACTCATCTCATGAACAAGTTAATAATAGGATTTTTTTTTAAAACCCCAACGCTAGAAAAGATGGGTGTTATAAGTTTAACCACTATCTGTGTCTGTATGTGGCACCGTAGCTCATAAATGGGTGAACCTATTAGAATGCAATTTTTTTTTATTTAAATACGGGTTTTGTAGCCTTGGTTCTTAGACATATTTTATCCAAATCAGTCCAGCTGTTAATAAGATAGAAAGTGTCGGGAGCTGCTTAATTTTCTTAAATAATTTGTGTGGTATACCATATGTCAGTACATTCTTGTGATTAAATCTAATGTGAACCATATGTTATACAAACAGGTGTTAGCCCACCTGGCACGTTGTCTGTCACAAGACGCGTCTCCCCGCGCCTTCCTGGAACCTTTCCTCGTCGAAGGCCCCGTGCTGGCCAACGAGCAAGAAGCCAGACCCATCCAGCGCTGGTCACTCATCTCCGACGAACTTCTCGCGCGCCCCCTCGCAGACAACATCGAGTTCCAGCTGCGACAGGGTGACATCTCCCTCGTCTGCTCCATCAAGCAGCTTCCCAAGTTCAGTCTGACTGAGGAGGTGGTCGATCCGAAGAGCAACAGGTTTGTTCTGCGGCTGAATTCGGAGACGTCCGTTTGACAGTACGAGGGAGACGAGCATAGGCTTGTATGACATTTAGAAGTCTTTTAGGTTGTATTCACGAATGACGATTAACTTGACTTTGAGACGTTAAATAGAAATTGTCAACAGCTCTGCCGCTAGCTGTTTGTGTATGTGTGCAATACTACCTGATTACATATGTCGCCATTCAGGCGTAGTGACAAAATCGAAACATCGGCCCTTAAGCCCTTACTTCTGGCTGTTTGCCGCCCCCCTTACTTCTGGCTGTTTGCCGCCTCTTACTTCTGGCTGTTTGCTGCCTCTTACTTCTGGCTGTTTGCCGCCTTTAACTTCTGGCTGTTTGCCGCCTCTTACTTCTGGCTGTTTGCCGCCTTTAACTTCAGGCTGTTTGCCGCCTCTTACTTCTGGCTGTTTGCCGCCTTTAACTTCTGGCTGTTTGCCGCCTCTTACTTCTGGCTGTTTGCCGCCTTTAACTTCTGGCTGTTTGCCGCCTTTAACTTCTGGCTGTTTGCCGCCTCTTACTTCTGGCTGTTTGCTGCCTATTGAACGGGCCGCCCGCGTTTGTTTGATGCGGGACCTGGTCGACAGTGACAGGTATTAATTAATTTTAATTTTATTGTCTAAATTTAAATATTTGGCTAACATCAAGATAGAAGCAAGAGAATTGTCTAAATAGGTCCGTCGTAGTCAACTACCCTCTGTTATAAAACTGAAGGTGATGTAAGCGTAAAATGATACAAAAACCTATAGTCTTCACGAAATTGAGCCTTATTCATGTGAGCTTACGGTTTACTTTCAATTTCTATATTTATGATATTTTTTAGCAAATAATTGGAGTCCAAAGGTTGCATGAATCGATCTTCATTTGTGAATATGACAATGTATATTTAAGATAAATATATATGTACAATAAGGATGAGTATAGAATGAATATTATTCTATTACAGTATATGAATCTCAATTGTATTGACCACTATATTAGTGCAAATATTACCCTTATTACCGATTTTTTATCGATATATGCCTTGTTAATTAAGGGATTTTGATAGGAAGGAGTTAGACATTTCAGTAACTGTCTAAGTGCATTGGTAAGGTAGGTAATCGAAAAAGATTACTAAAAAAAATTCTTAGATCCCACAATCAAAATTGAAAAAAAATGGTTCTGCCTTTTTCTAGTTTCTAGTATGGCATAGTAAATTTTGAAGCTCATACTTTAAATTATTGAAGATAGTGATGTTTAAATATAGTATTTTCGATAAACGAAAATAGGTACTATATTGAAAATCAACTACCGAATGAAGTTCTCAGGATTTTTACTATTATCTTGAACTTTTTTGAATCTCCCAGTGTAAAGTAAAATAATTTTTTTTTTTGAAAAGGGTCTCAGAGACAGCTGACACATTTATATCAATTCAGCTTTATTAATAATATATTTCTTTAAAATTAGAAGGACTATTTCAGCCCTTTAAGGAAATAGTTTGTCTCAAAATTCTATAAAGGCAACGAAAGTTATTTGTTATTGCAACACCATGTCGACAAACTTACAAAAAGTTTGACATTAGAAAAACGGAATAAAAGGAAATTTTATTCGCTTTGATGTTACATACATAATTTTTCGAGATTATTGAGGCAAAAAAGGCTTATACTCATCAGACGTCAGTTATTTTGACCAACATATTTTTTCTAGATATTTGAGGCAAAAAGCTTTAATATACTTTGTCGTCATACTATACTAGCTTATTAAGCTATAATATATATGGTCGTCAGTTATTTTGAGTAATAATCCTAACATTTCTGGAAAATTAAGCATGTTTGAAAATCTGGTAGCCATTGGCTGGATTTATGTAACAAATACATTTCAAGGCATGTGATGAATATGCGCCATCGAATCGTCATTTTTATTTTCATAGACTTATTCAGCATTTAATTACTATTAGAATACGTAATTTAGTTAATTTGTTTTACTTATACATGTACATTGTGTGTCATATATATTTTTATTATTTACTTTTAAGGGATTATTATAGGGATAAGGAATTATGCACAATTTTAGACAATTATAAAGATAGGATATCTATAGTTATAATTAATAATATAAACGGGGCTTAGCGCAAACCTTTTTTAACAGAGTTAATTTCCGCTGGCGTTTCTACGAAGTTACATCCATCGTGGTCGCAGGAGGCAAAATTAAAAAAAAAGGTTCGTGCGAAACCCTTGAAAATAATGTGTTTAAAGCGCGAAAGTTTAATAAAGCGATAGATAGTTTTGAGAATTTGAGATTATTAATGGATACTCTTATTAATTTATTTTTCTACTTATACATGGAACGAAAAATCAAATAATCAAATCATTAAATTATACATATTACTTTTAGTTTTATGAAAACTAAACGTCAAATGAGACGTTAAACTCGAAGACTTTTGAACATTATACCTATTTATAGGTTCGTTTCACTCGTCACCACTAGCGTTGTCCCCAATGGAGACAAATGGGATTTCACTTTGAGAAATATCCCATATGTCCCCACTGGGGAAAATGTCCCCACTGGGGACAACGCTGGTGGTGACGAGAGGACTAACCCCTATTTATTTATAAGTTACTCGAAAAATGCATATCTGAATCTCAAAATTAATTTGATATTTGTTTTTACTATTGAATGAAGACTAATAATTGAGTTTGAGAAAATACAAGACTTGTTATTCCTTATTTAGGCCATAAAATTGTACTTATTTTTTATTAGTATTTATTATCACACTTTTATTATCTATTAAGTAGGTAATAAAAGTGTAAATAAGTTAGCAGATTACGAATCTTGTGGGCATTGAATCTTTCACCACATCTTCGTCATCTTGCTCGATGCATACCTTTTGTTGTTTAGTCTTGTTTTAACTAATATTAAATTGTTTTTTGAGCAACTTAGTCGATTGAAAGTTACATTTGGGATTGCGTTTGTCAGAGGATGCAATTTTATTTTTTGGATATGAAGGGTTACTTTACACTAACCATTAATCCAAGTTTGTGGGGTTGCAACCCTGGTGCCACAGTCGCCATCTTGGAAAAAGGAATTCAAATGGTTTTTACGATTTATCTGCAAAATTATAAGATTTCACAAAAAAAAAATTGTTGCATATAAAATTATCTACAGCTTTTGTCTAGTAACTTCGTATACCATAAATAAAAAAGTTATAAGCGAAAATCCATAAAAATTGGAGAATTTCTATTTGTCGATATAATTTTTTTTCTAATCATTTTATATATTAAAAGATAGCAGACCATGTTTTATAGATGGTGTTTTAAAGAACAATTTGCATTATAAACATTTTTAAATCTATTCATTAGTTAAAGTTTCCAAGATGGCGGCCGTGGGACAAGGGTTCTAACCTTACACACTTGGATTTAACTTAACACTAACCCTTCATATCTAAAAAATAAAATTGCGTACTCTGACAAACGCTCGCTAAGCCCAAAGAATGTAACATTTCAATGGACTGCCGAAGTCATGGCTGTTTGCCAGCGAGTCGGACGTGACTTGAATAACGCATTTTATTATGTAAATGACAAAAACAAAACATAATTCTGTTTAAATCTCAGTATTGTAAAGGCAACTTAGTGTAATCATATCATAGGTTAGTGTATTTATTGTATAGGTTAGAATATACTGCGCGTTATACGCCCAACTCAAGATGCTACTCAAGTAACTAAATTATTCTGATTCTAACTCTGAAATATAATCCAATTCTTCTTCTATCGAGTCGTAAAATGGCTATACGTACACATTAAATATGTTTCGACCAGTGCTTTGCTACCGTAATTGCCCGTGCGTTTGCCTCATTAAGAACTTGTTGAGAGTAAGAAGTTGGGCTTTCTGGGCACACCAAGAGATGACCCATAGATTGGATAACACCACAGTCGCACTCACTATTGTTGGAGAAACCCCACCTGACTCTATTTTCATGGCATCTACCAACACAGCTGGTGGTGGCTCAATTTGAATGCAATATGATATGACATCAATTACTAGATACTTCGGGAAAACCCTTTCGTATTTTAGAGACTTAATCTTCTCCTTATTCGTATCACTCTTGAAAGAGTGGTTTGATTCTGGGGGGCAGGTGTAGCTCGCCGTACGATGTCCCGCCATCTTTCCCTGCTTGCAGTCATTCTGGTGCACTTGTGTATAGGCTCGCCAACCAGCGACTTTATATGGTCAGTCCACCGCATCGGAGACCTTCCGCGTGGTCTAGTGCCTTCTACCTTGCCTTGGACAACAAGACGTTCAATCGAGTCATGATTTCGTCTCGAGATGTGGCCAAAAAGCTTAAGTATGCGAGTCTGTACTATACTTGATAACCGCTGCTTGATACCGAGTTCATTTAATATGGAAGCATTAGTACGAAAACTGACTTTATATGTTCATACAAAAGAGCTGTAACTTTGATATCTAAATTCAAATAGAAAAGACGGTTAAATCGACTTTGTGTTGGTTTTATTGTGATTGCAGTAGGTTCGTAAACATCAAAATTTTATTCGCAGCCTATTTTGCATTTTTCCCTTATTACGATAGGTACGACTTTTTGCCGATTTAGCGGGTCTTTTCCCTGATGATGGAAAACTGTTGAAGAACAACTACGTCATTATAATGCATGATGACTTTAAATACAACGTTGGGCTGGGCTTATGATTATCACTGTACTCCAAAAATCGTTACTGCTCTAGAAACAGAAGTTCGTCTCAAATGGGATTCTCAATCTTTAAGCCTTATAAAAGTTATATAAAACTTTTATAAGCCTTCTAAAAGTTATATGTAACTTAAGATTGAGGTGTTTTAGAGGAAAGCAATTAGGGTTCCCATTTGTGACGAGAGACGATAGTCAAGCCTAAAAAATAAGGATTTTCGTAGTAAAATATGAGCATATTTCCACTCTACAAATGAAGCTATTATACTGACAGCTTTTAAGCATTTTGATCGTTTTACTCAAGTAAAGATATATGGTTGTGCTTAGAACAATTGATAGGATAAAGCAAACTTTACGTCGCTGGGAAAATCGCTGGACGACCAAAGATTCCTTCAGATGTGCTTGTAACATATCATGTGGAATATCGCTTCATAGATCCTAATCTATGAAAGAATATTAATTAACGTTTAGCCAAGCCGAGGTTATAAAGAGACCAAGTTTAATTAAAACTGATCATAACCTGTCATCATACATACTATCACGTCTTTTTCCCTTAAGGGATAGACAGAGCCTAGGTCTTTAAGGCCTAAAAGCTACGTTTAGCATGTTGGGTGTATAAAACGGAATCTAAATAGTGATGGGTTGCTAGGCGCATTGCCTTCTAACATGATTGCTCAGATTTTTGCTCATTCCCTCGATCGGCTTTTACGATCTGCGCGCGACTGTCTTTCAGCAGCTCTACATTATTTCTTTTCTCCCAGACCAGCGTGGCAGATCACCAGTCAAATAAAGAAATTGAAACCAGTAAAATTATACCTACATGGCTTGGCTAAGGGTTATATTGGTTTTTATCTTAAAATATATATTTTTGTTCACAATTTACGAAGTAAATCGAATAAGAGGTGGCTAATTTTATTCTCGAGACGTTACAGAGACGTGGAGAATAGTGAGTAGGCTACTCAGCCTCTACCCAGACGCTGGGCATAGTTATGTCTAAGTTCGTCTACTTCTAATCTAATATTTTCCTGCACAATTTTTGTATCGCTGTTACGTTGTGGCTACAATGTCGTTTTGCTTTCAGTCAAAAGATAATAGAAAAGTGTATTTTCATTGTATCATACATACTAACTAAGGATCAAGAAACTCATTGTCCCATAAAGCAGTAAGATTGTCAGTTTTTAATGATTTTATAGTTAGAAGTATGTTAGTATGTACCTCTTTTCCGATTGACTCCTTTTGGTTTATTGATTATTTAAATATTTATGATTCATTGACAGTCATTGTTCGCATTTTTATACCTCGTTCGATATTTCCAGTAATTTGTATCAACTTATCGCGATAAGACTGAATTGTATGATATGTGTCGATAAACCTGTATCAAGTGGACTATCAACAGATATCGAGATAAGCGTTTATCAACAGATATCGTTGCTCAAATACGCCTTGTAAAATGCTTGTGCCTGCAAATGTAAGGAATTGTGAACTAGGCTAAAATTGATGTTGTACTGTATATTACTTTGTTTTTTTACACGCATATGACTGAGTAGTTCATGCGGTAATCGCGTGGGCTTGAAACTGTTTTGGAGCGAGACGATTACATGACTTAGAAAGTCACTATAGTACTCGCTAGTTGACGAGTCAATAGAGATCAGCAACACTTATAGGAGAATTGCTTCGTCGAACATTGTCTCTTTCGAAAGATGCAGAATGACAAATTGCTAAAATATTTTATGAGCGATGAAACAGAAGTAGACATGGGTCGATAACCGCTATTGTCACGCCTATTGTTTAGTATTAGTAAGTACAATATAGTATTCTAGTTTATTTAATATTTTTGGTCAACTGAAAAAAATATGCTACAAGAATCTACTCAGTTAATTAATTACTAGAAATAATATGATATATTGTGAAAATGAGCGATTTAAATTACGAATCGAGTGATTTGTATTTTAACAAAAAGCTTAATGTTTTCCACAAATGAAGAATCGTACAATATTTACGTACAAAATACTCAGCACAAAGTTTGCCTGTTAAATATTGCACAATTAGGTATTGTAATCATTGTAAAACAATTTGTACACTTTTGTATTTTTAATAAAATACCAGTCGATTTTACAAAATTTATTTTATTTCAAGACTAGATTACCCATTAGAAACAGTTCAGGTAACTGGCATTGATGAGTATACAGCGTGATTTTTAACTCCCTAGCTATATTGAAATCTGGGAATCAGAATCCCTTAAGGAATACAGAATTGTAAGAAAAAAAGATGAAAAATGAAAAAATAAATTTAACTTTTCATAGAAATTCGTCCAGCTGATCGGCGACTTTGTATGGGAAACCTTATTTTCTTTTTCGTTTTTCACCTTTTTCCTTGCAATTCTGTGTTCCATTAGGGATGATTCCCAGATTCCCAGATTTCAATATAGCTAGGGAGTTCAAAATCACGTTGTATACTACTTACATTGATAATTTGATATAAACACGATGTATTTTCATTCGTTTTGGACCGTTAAAGGGATGATTCAGCTCGTCGATATGAACAAATTTTTCTATAGGACCAATCATCATCATATCCGCCGCAAGAAGTTCACTGCTGGACATAGGCCTCTCCCAATGATATCCAAAATGACCGGTTGGAAGCGGCCTGCATCCAGCGTTCTCCTGCGACCTTGCACAGGTCGTCCGACCACCTGGTAGGTGGGTGTCCGACGCTTCGCTTGCCGGTTCGTGGTCGCCATTCGAGAACCTTTTTGCCCCATCGGCCATCGGTTCTACGCGCTATGTGCCCCGCCCACTGCCACTTCAAAGAGCTAATCCGCTGAGCTATGTCGGTAACTTTCGTTTTTCTACGAATCTCCTCATTTCTGATTCGGTCTCGCAGAGAAACACCGAGCATAGCCCTCTCCATTGCTCTTTGAGCGACCTTGAGCCTTCTTATGAGACCCATAGTAAGGGACCACGTTTCTGAGCCGTAAGTCATCACTGGTAACACACATCACAGGACCAATGCTGGTCACTAATATTTTTTTACATGCCCATACAATTTGACTGGTTGTCGAAATATTTTTGTATGGAATTGTTAGATTTTTTTTAAGTTCTAAGCATTGTTCCCATAGGAAAATATGTTCATGTCATGTCATGTTCCTAAAACGAATGAAAATTCACCGTGCATAAATCATTAATATAAATAATACTTAATTTTAAATATTTACACTTATTAGTATACATTTTTGATACCTACTGTATCTATACTTATGTAATTTTTTTGTTCTTCAAGATCATATTCAAGCAATCGCATATTCGCAAAAGCAATAGCATATTAGATAAAACTAAGTAATCTCCTTGTTCGCTTAATAGCGAACGGAGTTAACTGTAAAATTGGATATCACAGATGGAATACCTAAATAATGCCTTATCTGATAAAGGTCCAGCTACTAGAAATATCAGAATTTAGGTAAAAATACAACTTAAAAAGAAAATAGTAATTTAGTGCTCGTAATTTAAATTTTACTAGATGATCCGGTAAACGTTGTTGTGCCATATAAATAACAGAAATGTGGGGTGGACCACCCTTATCACTTAGGGGTATTTTACACATAAAATTTCATCACCATCGAGTCTGATTTCATGACATCTCACCATGGGAGGAGGAGGGGTTGAAAATTGCCAAAATCGCCTTACGTAATAATGGATGCTGTCTAGTTCTATAAACGTAGACCATATTCTTCTTTTTTTTATCTGTTACAGTACAAATATTATTACGTGTATTCGGAAATTAGGTTGATAGGGTCAACATAACTAGGCCTCTCCTACTCCCGAGTGCGTTACCCCAGCCGACTAAGTGCTCCTTTTAAGAATTGATAAATGCAAATAATTAGATCATTACTTCGTGTAAATGTCCCCGAAAGTAAATAATTTGACACCCCGCCGTTTCAGAGATAATTAGGAAAATAAAATTCGGCTGGCGTAACGTTACCCCAGCCGACTTTTTTTGATCCCGTCGCTTTATCTGGATAAAAAGTATGCACAAAGATAGATTGAATTGGCTCTCAAATGTCCCCGATAAAATTAAATTTGACACCTTTATGGATTTCGAGTTATTTCATTTTCTGCTGCGGTAACGTTTGGTCAATTTCTGTATCTCTGAAACCGTAAGACGCAGAATCATGATTTTTTTTATATGTATAGAACGGAATTTGTCTCCATTTGACACCTAGTTATCTTAAATATTAATAATATGGTTTGCGAGTAATAAATATTATTCTGAAAACCATATTTTCGGTTCTAGTTATTAAACGAGGGAACCCTGAAAATTCAAACTAGTCCTACTAATAGATGCCTCTTATAAAGAAATCATACAAAACATCAAAACTTTCATCAGCCTAATCCAAAGCATTGGCAAGTTATAATGATATTACTGGTTCCAGAAAGCCAGATTCTGAGCTCTCGATTTAAACGAGGAAAATAATACTTTCCTTTTACCTGGCTGATTCCATATTTAAACAATAATTAGACACTTTATCGAAAAATATACACACCAATTTTCAGCTTGATATACTTTCGTATATAAGAAATAATAATTAAAAACTAAACCTAGATATTTTTTGCTCCGATTACCCGACCAAGTTCTGATGTGCATCTGAAAGCGGCTGCGGCATACTACTAGATATACTTCCATATTCGACGGCATTGTATTCTAAATGAGGATCCGTAAAGATTTTAGTTGAGAATGCAGGATTATAGAGCTAAGAAATCCATAACATACAGTGCAAAAATTATTGTTCTACGATTAAAATTGACGAAGTTATGACAAAATTACTAGCAAAATTCACTGGCCGGCCGCGTGGTAGCCTGTGACGTCACTGTGACGGACGCCGCTAGTTGCCCGTTGGCAGTGACAAGGCGCGCAGTGTTTTCGTGGTAATTGCGACTTTAAAACAAATTATTTATGTCTAATTTATCTTTTTAACTATGTACAAATATTGTATAGTGCCGAACTATACAAACACTTCTTTTAAAACGCCAGAAAAACTATCATTTAACGTACCGAAAGACACAAAACTTCTGGAAAAATTAATAATATTTCACGAAGTTTTGTGTGAATTTTATATCATCTCTTTTTACAACGGAATACAATTTAAAATTATATTCCGTTGTAAAAAGGGATGATTATAAGACTCCACCCTCTACTAGTAGACAATGTTGTGAATATCATTTCGATGTAAGTACCTACATAACTATTCTTACCTTTTATTAAGTTGATATGGAAATAAGTAAGTAACTATGTATTCTCTTTTTATAAGGCGGATGTATTAATAAAAACTTACCTACTTATTTCTTTCTAGTTTGGTGGACAAACCTACTTACCTTCCAATACTTCCGTTTCCATTTCTATGTAATATTCCAAGGTCAAAACAATGACACAGGGATAAAAGTTTCCATTTCTGGAGTAAAAAGCAAATAATGAATGATATAATATGTATCTGCCCCAGCTATGCCTGATTGTTGTAAGCAAATAAGTTAATACAGGATGTAAGGGAGAACACCGTTGTACCTAAAACCATTAA
The DNA here is from genome assembly GCA_947532085.1 of Elegia similella. NCBI lineage: Eukaryota > Metazoa > Arthropoda > Insecta > Lepidoptera > Pyralidae > Elegia > Elegia similella. The sequence continues at coordinate 2,700,590 of OX383936.1, forward strand.
ATCAACCCGTCTAAATGAACAACGTATGGGGCCCAGGATTGGACCAGAAAACAGTATCGACATTTTCATACAAAAATGTGAGGCCGATTAAAATATGGTATTATTTTATATTTATATATTTCAGGTGGAAAAAGACATGGAAAATTACGTCAAGTTTAACTGAAGAAGGGAGTTTTGCCTAATTAGTTTGAATGTCAAAAACTTAAAAAAAAACCGGCGAAGTGCGAGTTGGCCTTGCGCACTGTTATATCTTCTAGATGTTATGCTTAATGCTGACTGAGCAACCCTTCGGGATTACTCAGCATCACTCCCTCCTTAGAGAGCCCTAGCAGAAGCTCTGGAGCTCAGTCCGTGATGAGCTCTCTTCCCGCGCGGTTGCCTAAGGATAACCTATTGAAGTAACTCTGTGTGTTCTAAAGAGTGTTCTATATCCTTTTAATATAAATATTTACGTGGTGTTAAAATAGTTTTTTTTTAAAAAAGACGTTTTAGATTTTCCGCGTAACAGCACGTATAAGTTTGAAGTTATTATAAATGTCTTTATTATATGATGTAACTAAAAATGTATGCATTTCGCAATTTTTTCATTATCTGTGCTATAAGACGTTGCTTCGTACCAAAATCTAATATTCTGATTTCAGGGGAAGTACCCTGAAGTTTTGATTCCCTTGCGAATGCCGAAAAATTAGTAAAATATTTTTCTTATATGATGTAGCTTAAAATGTATGTTTTTCGCAATTTTTCCATTATCTGTGCTAAAATACGTTGCTTCGTACCAAATTTTAAGATTCTGAGTTCATGGGAAGTTCCCTGGTAGGTATTGATTCCCTTGCGAAATCAAAAAAACACGAAAATTTACGGCACAACCATCTTTAGGTTGCGTTGGCTTCGAAAATTTGCGGCATAAACTGAATATTTGATATAAATTTCAGCTTGATATCTCTACGCTCCTACGTTCCTGAGAAAAAGGGGCTTGACAGACAGACAGACGGATAGCCAAGTGATGAAATGGAACCCTTATAGGGTTCCGTTTTTCCCTTTTGAGGTACGGAACCCTAAAAATTATAGACCTGATTTGAAGAAAAGATAAGAAATAGAACAGTTTTAATGAGTTTTAAGTACGGACAGTTCCAACCCAAAACCTACAGCAGAAGAAGTTTTGCAAACAAAAACGATCGCTGATATAAGCGATAAGACTTCTCGTTGAAAGAAGCATATGGAAGTTGAAAGACTATAAAATGATCGGACCTCACGCATATGTCCATATTTCATCCTTTTTTTTGATAATATTGTAACAATAGCATGTGATTTAGTTAATTTACAAGATTGTCTATATAGCAATCAAGAGTAAAAATTAAAATTCTTTCTTTGCTTTGTTATATTACTTCCCATAATAAGTACGTTTTATACGTAAATATTATAAAAATTGCACTCTAACAAGACTTTATTTCAATAAATTGTTAAATATAGCGACGAACCGCGTCGTCGTCGCACAGTCGAATGATCGCTCTATGAGCGGACCGCGCTCGGTCAGTCACAGTGACGTCACACGCACCGGGCGTGCAATGCCTTTTCGCGGCAGGAACGGCATGATGTTTATTATTAATATCTTCGTAAGTAATGGTCCGATTTGGATAATTCAAAAAGATATATCATTGTAATGTCATGAAGAATAATATGGATATTAGTCCAATTGAATTTGCTACAACTTGACTGATCCTCATTGGATGGTACAGGCGAGTGGAAATTTTTTTAGTAAAAAAATATATGCCTTATATAATGGAATTACTTATTTCCTCCATACTTATACTTTATAATGTATTGATTCCTAACGGGATTGACCAAGTCTATTATTGCAAGACCAAAGGCAGCTATAGGTAATATTGAAAATACGAGTATGTAATACTTGCTTTGTTATATAGAATTAGAAAAAAATACAACTGCACTTGCTCGGAACTGCAATTTCATTGGCTAATGTGCGCGAGCGGGACAGCGATAGTCCCTAGTTTTGCTCGCGCATAATAACAAATATATATAAATATATATATATATATATATTTTTATTTTCAAAGAAGGACACAACAAAGTATTGATACTCTGTACTGTGGTACCGACTACTTTTGATTTCGAACAAATCTTTGTAAGATGTCCCCTACATCTTCGCATAAAGCAATGCAGAATAAAACAAGCAGTACATAATATAGAAAAAGAAAAACGGACTTCTAGTTCATTTGTTTAGCTAATAACGACGCGTTTTCCTAGTTGATGGATTCACATTTTACTCCCAATTTGTAAAACTGACACTTTCTACGCGAGAGCAGCAAAAATAAATAACACTTAAGATTTTTTTTATTTATCTCTTGATAGTCTTACATTATAGAATATAACCTTGTTTGCGTTGGTTTTTGATTACCAACTACGGTGACAGTTGGATTGAACTATTATGCAGACGGCAGACCTCTATTTAAGAGGTCTGCCTTAAAATCATTCAAACAAAAAAAGCATAAAAAGATATTTTATTTACATTCTTAGTATGTAGCCATTGCCATTTAAGTAATAGTTTTGCTGAAGGAGAAAATCTGTAAGTCACCCTAAGGTTTCATTCATCATCATCATTTTGAATAGGTGTCACGGTCAATCGACCATGCACACCCTGGTGTCAGAGTTCTTTGAAACCGCCTCTCGGCCTCTGACGTGGTTCCTTTAACGACTACCAGATGCCAGCCGGGACCACCGGCTTAACGTGCCTTCCGAAGCACGGAATTATCTTTATTATCAGACAGTCAGGTGATTCACGCCTGCAATGTCCTAACCAAACTGGAAACAACTAAACAAAGTATGCTTCCGGTGGGAATCGAACCCACGACCCCCGGGTCAACAGGCAAACGCCTTAACCACTGGACCACGGAGGCTGTTTCTGCTGTTGACCCTAAGGTTTCATTTATTAAATACGAATCTTTATAATATTAAAATTAATCCTAACAATTTTTCTACTTGAATATACCCAACCACTTATTATTATTGTGCAGATTTTAGAAGGTATACGTTATGTATCGTGCGGCCGCTTTTAGATGCACATTTGAACTTGGTCGGGTAATCGGGAAAAATTATCTAGGTTTAGTTTTTAATTATTATTTCTTATATACGAAAGTATATCAAGCTGAAAATTAGTATGTATATTTTTGGTTAAAGTGTCTAATTATTGTTTAAATATGGAATCAGCCATGTGGAAGGAAAGTATTATTTTCCTCGTTTAAATCGAGAGCCCCAGAATCTGGCTTTCTGGAACCAGTAATATCATTATAACTTGCCAATGCTTTGGATTAGGCTGATGAAAGTTTTGATGTTTTGATGTCTCTATAAGAGGCATCTATTAGGACTAGTTTGAATTTTCAGGGTTCCCTCGTTTAATAACTAGAACCGAAAATATGGTTTTCAGAATAATATTTATTACTCGCAAACCATATTATTAATATTTAAGATAACTAGGTGTCAAATGGAGACAAATTCCGTTCTATACGTATAAAAAAAAATCATGATTCTGCGTCTTACGGTTTCAGAGATACAGAGATTGACCAAACGTTACCGCAGCAGAAAATGAAATAACTCGAAATCCATAAAGGTGTCAAATTTAATTCTATCGGGGACATTTGAGAGCAAATTCAATCTATCTTTGTGCATACTTTTTATTCAGATAAACCGACGGGATCAAAAAAAGTCGGCTGGGGTAACGTTACGCCAGCCGAATTTTATTTTCCTCATTATCTCTGAAACGGCGGGGTGTCAAATTATTTACTTTCGGGGAAATTTACACGAAGTAATGATCTAATTATTTGCATTTATCAATTCTTAAAAGGAGCACTTAGTCGGCTGGGGTAACGCACTCCCTACTCCCCGCGTCGGTATCGAAAACTTACCTACGCACGATAACTACTGCGCGAAGCGGTAAACCCAGTAGGACCGACGCGCGTTTGGTCACACGTGTTCACCGACTTCATCGAATTTTGAATCGTTTGTTCAGAGCTATAAGAATGAAATTGGCTTGCAATCGATTCTGTTGGTATCTTAACGAAAGGGTGCTGCGTTCTGACGCGAGCCGAATTACACCGTATCGCTAACTACATTGAGTTGATATTTCTTTGAATACCTTTGCAGAGTGCGACTTTTGTCGTAAGTACTAGTACTTATTCTGTAACATAATCAATTAACCACCCAAACATACCTACTTCGGGTCAACCTGTCTCCACTCTGGTTCAAAAGTGGAGTTATTGATTGGCACATCTGTACCTACTTCGTAAATGTAGCTAGGACCATCTTAATAAAGCCTACCTTTATTCAGGGTGTATTAGGCAAACTGATGATGGTATATTTCGCATACGGGTTATATAAATGCTTGAAATAGTTCTTTCTAGGCAAGAACACGAACAGCCACAGAACAATGGCCGTTGATGTGATGCAGAAAGTCCCGATGGCTATCTGAAGGCCAACTTGATGGCGGGGGGCTGCGCAGCGGAAGTACTTGTTGTGGAGCTCGAAGATACGGCTGTTGAAGAGGGGACGAGGTTCGGAGCATCTGCAATAAAGTCAATACTATATCAATCATCAATATGTACTAATCAATATCAATATGTACTAATCAATACTAGGTAATAATAAATCTGTAAGGGTTGGTCATGGTCATGGAGGAAGTTACTTTGTTTTCAGAGATATCGTGTTTATAGCTGATACTGATATTAAATTGACGATTTTCTGTATGTATGTTTCTCCCAACGAATTAACTGAATTTTAACAAACTTGGTAGATAAACACTCTATAGGTACAGGACACAGGATGGGCTACTTAATTATTTTCGTTTTTGTTAAATTTGGAAATCGCGAACGGAGTCGCGGGTACAGCTGGTACGTTTATATATCTAAGGCTCAAAACTCAAAACACACCAAGATGGCAGCAGCCGAAAGCGTAGCGGCGAGCTGCTTTAAGGTCATATGATTTTAAACTTTATCTTCATAGCTCATCATCATCATTTCGAGTGTCACGGTCAATCGACCATGCACACCCTGATGTCAGAGTACTTCGGAACCGCCTCTCGCCCTCTGACGTGGTTCTTTTAACGACTACCAGATGGCAGCCGGGTCCACCGGCTTAACGTGCCTTCCGAAGCACGGAATCATCTTTGTTATCAGACAATCAGGTGATTCAAGCCTGCAATGTCCTAACCAAACTGGAAACAACTAAACAAAGTATGCTTCCGGTGGGAATCGAACCCACGACCCCCGGGTCAACAGGCAAACGCCTTAACCACTGGACCACGGAGGCAGTTATAGCCATAATACATATTAAAGCTTGAGAAACTTAAAAGAGAATAACGGTCCCTAGTGTCGACGCGGGCAGCTTCACTTTCCTTGCAGATCAAAAAGGAATGGGCGAAAATTAAAGACATAATGTTAGTAGGCGATGCAGGTAGCAACCCATCACTATTTTGATTCCGTTTTGCATGTAACGCCCATTTACATGCTAGACGTGGCTTTTAGGTCTTAAAGACCTGGGCTCTGTCTACCCCGCAAGTGAAAAGACGTGATACAATGTATGTGTGTAGTAATATTTGAAATGAGAAAGTGAGTTCCTTAGTTTTTACGATTTCACGCTTTAATTACTGAACCGATCGTCATAATATTTTTAACAGACTTCTAAAAAGGGGATACCTGACCTCAGGTAAGTACTTTACAGAAATCAATTACTGTTCCTGAAGGATTTACAGACACGCGAGCGGCGCCGCGGACTAATACTAGTACTTAGTACATTTGTTTCTCTAAATCAAGGCTTAATATCTGGAAGGAGAGATATCCAACAGCGTCTATCATCCCGTTGATGGAGCATCTCGCCCCTGGTCAAGATCTACCTTGGGCTACATGGAAGTCCTTGAACAGACTCCGGACTCAAGTCGGCCGAAGCAAGGAGAACATGAATAGGTGAGGTTACAGCTCTGATATTTCCTGTCCATGTGGTGCAACTCCTCAGACCATGGCACACCTGTTGTCTTGCCCTGCGTGTCCTACGACCTGCACACGCGAGGACCTATACAATGCCACTGATAACGCTGTCTCAGTAGCAGAGTTCTGGTCAACACAAATTTAATTCGCCCGAGTCGACACGATAAGAAGAAGAAGAAGAAGTACATTTGTGTGATTGAAATTGCCTATTGTGTTGCGAATATTTTTTTTTTTTTTTTTTTTTATGTATATCCGACGGCAAACGAGCAGACGAGCCACCTGATGGAAAGTGGTCACCGTCGCCCATGGACATCTGCAACACCAGAGGAGCTGCTGATGCGTTGCCGACTCTTAAGATACCTGTAAACACGCCTTTTGAAGGACCTCAAGTCATAGCACACAGGGAAAACCTCGGGAGGGAGTCCATTCCACAATCTTGCTGTACGAGGAAAAAAACCACGTGACGCTCTGACATTTTTGGAGACCCAAGTGTCAAGGATGTGGGGATGGACTTTACTCCTGTGGCGAGCGGTGCGGTGGTAGAAAGGTGACGGTGGCACCAATTCAAAAAGTTCTTCAGAACACTCCCCATAGTATAGACGGTAAAATACACACAGAGAGCCAACGTCTCTCCGTAGACCGAGGGTGTCTAAATCGTCTGTGAGTGTGGGATCGTCGATAATACGAATTGCCCGGCGTTGGATGGAATCAAGAGGAAAGAGTTGGTATTGAGGTGCACCAGACCAGATATGAGAGCAGTACTGCATGTGGGGCCGGACTTGAGCTTTATATAACAAAAGTCTATGACCCGGATAGTCTTTATCTTTATCTTTTTATGATGAAATTACACTCCTTTATTATGAGTATGTTATTATTAACATCGTAGATGACCAGTCAGCATGTAACTAAGAGCACTGACCCATTTTTCGCTTTAGTATATTTTATTGTTTCAGACGGACAGCGGAGCGATATTAATAGGGTCCCGTTTTTACCCTTTGGGTACGGAACCCTAAAAATGAGTGTCAAATATAGTTAAAGTGAGCACCAATTAATACCTTATATACTCAATGGAGTGATTGAACTGTGTATAAGTACTTATTTAAAATACTCCCTATTTTAAATACCTACTTATATACAGTGTGTAAATTGACCCTCGACGTTCCTTTAACGGGGTGACTCGGCCCATCAATATGAACAACTTTTCCCATGGGAACAATGCTAGGTACTCAAAAATATATTCGACATTCCCATACAAACTGGCCGGGCGGCAGAACTCTTTTGTATAGAAATGCCGATTTTTTTTTTCAGTTCCCAGCTTTGGTACCATAGAAAAAGTTGTGCATATTAATGGGCTGAGAAGAACGTCGAGGGTACGTTTACACGCTGTATAGTATAGATTGTCACTGTAATATTAACATCACATACCTGACGTGGTCGTAATCGATCGGCTGAATCTGCAGTCTCTTCACCCACAGGATGCCACAGTCACATATCCACGGGTTTCCTTGCAAGTCCAAGTGGATTAGTTGTCCAAACGGCACGACAAGATCCTCGTCCAGCCTCGACAGTCTCGACCCACTAAACGACAGACTTTCCAACGCAAAGTCATCAGCATCCTCCAAAACTTCTTGTCCAAACGCCCATTTACTGAACCTAGTCAGATTCTGATTTCTTTCCAGTTCCAGTGTTATCAAACCACGCATCGGAGCGAATGCAAAATCAGGCACTTCACTTATGGACAAGTTATTTAACCTCAAATCTCTCAATCCAGGAACATCAGAAAAGTCCACCTCACTTATATCTTGTATCGGATTGTCGGATAAATCTAAATACTCCAAAGTCATTGGCAACTCAGGAATTGCAGTCAAATGATTGCCTGAAATTATCAAGCTTCTTATATCGTATACTTCTGCGAAGAAATTTTCAGGAACGACATCCAGATTGATAGATCTTATACTGATGCTTCTAACTTTGTTCGTAAGTCCTGCGATGCTTCTTTCAAATATATTTTCTTCTTTTAAACTTTGTCCTACATCATTGTAATCTAGAACGATTTCATTCAAATTACTCAAATGATGGAATTTCAGGTTACTAAATGTTGTAAACAGATTGTTAGCTAAGTTTAACGCTTCTAACTTCTTGAGGCTTGTAAAGGCTTCCTTGTTGATAAATTCTAACTGGTTGTTGCTTAAATCTAAAATCTTCAGTTCTGGAAGCAGAAGCGCTTCAGTTTCTACTTCAGAGATGGCGTTGTAATTCAGATATAGTTCTAGGAGCGTTTCAGAGCGTAGTAGGTTTGACGAATGTATTCTGGATAAGTTGCTTGACGAAAGGTCTAAAGAGAATACAGTACTTGGTAGTGTGTGTTCTGTCTTGAGTATATCTTGGTCTTGATAGGTGCAGTGTACTTGTTCGCCGACATAATCTTCATTCTTATTGCTGTACCGGCACTCGCAGATATCACATATTGTCGCGGTGGCCACTGAGTGACTTAGGACGAGTAAGATCGGCGCAAATTGCCACAGCATTTCGTGTGTCACAGCAAAGTGAATTCCACTTTCGTGAGTGGATAGCAAAATCGGTATATATAAGGTCGGTATTAAACACTATCGCTAGTGATAAGGTGTAATCTTATCAGTGTGGACGCGTTGGTTGTTTTGTGCATTTTAGGGTCATCCGTGTAGAAAGCGATTTACGGCTGATTGCGAAAGAAAACTGATAAGTAGTTTAGGTACACATTTTTTGTTAAGTTAACCTCTGTTATTTGTATAGAACTGAGACAGGACAGAATAATTGACCTAGTTTAGGTAACATTGATAGCAACTGATTGGAACATACATACATACATACATACTATCACGTCTTTTCCCTTTGCGGGGCAGACAGACCTTAGGTCTATAAGACTTAAAATCCACGTTTAGCATGTTGGTGCGTCTAGGTCGTGAACGGAATGAAAGTAGTGATGGGTTGCTAGCCGCATCGCCTACTAACATGACTTCTCAATATCCGCACAATCCCTCGATCGGCTTTTACGATCTGCACGGGAAGAGAAGCAGCTGGTACCTACATTTATGTATTTTCTTTCCTCCCAGACCAGTAGAGGAAAATTGGAAGGAATTTCGAAAATATACCTATTTTGTTTAAGGGTTATTAATAGGTTATAAATACCTTTATCATTTTAATGTGATTAACATTAAAATGATCAAGTGGTTCCGTACAACAATATAATATATTGTTGTACGGAACCACTTGTTGATCATTTTAATGTTAATCACATTACCTAATTGATTGTATTGCAATAATTCATTGAAGAGTTTCTTAGAATAAATATTATATTACATACTAGCGCGGCTCTGCCCGTGTGAATGTTGATCCTTCGGGGACAGTACTTTCCCCGGATAAAACCTCGTCCTTCTCCGTATCCCAGACAACGGGTACGCAAAATTTCATGACGATCGGTTCAGTAGAGACGTGAATGCATAACAAACAAACTGACTTTCACATTTATTAAGTTAGGATTAGTAGGCGATGCGGCTAGCAACCACTATTTTGATTCTGTTTTTCACCTAACACCCTCTTACATGCTAAGGTTTTAAAGCCCTGGGCTCTGTCTACACCAAAGGCAATAAGACGTAATATCCCAAGTTTTAAAATAGTGTTCTTGTTTTATTTTTAAGTTTCAGGCAAATTTTATGTGCTTGAATCGAAATCTGAAATTAGTCCTATTTTTGAAAAATTCATGCTGGAAGGTATTAGTTATTAGCGTTTGCGTATGTTAAGCAACCCCAGACATAGTCCGCACTGGGATGGGAGACCATTAAAAATTTCCTATAAACGTATTTGGCGAATGCCTCCTCTGTCATCATAGCGTTTTCCTTACATCTTTACCTGAAATGCTTCGGGATCCGGGGTCCGGATTCGGCCCAGGGCCTGGATAGACTGTGGTAAATTTATGTCTCTGTCATCAGTTATATCCTCACCTAAAATGTTTCGGAACCCGGGGTCCGGGGGCCCAGGAGCCCAGATAGGCTGTGTGAGGAAACCGAAAACTACGCGGACAAGGTCATCCATTCAAAAAACAAAGCGCGGTGGCCCATATATAGGGTCTATAATACGTTTTTATTCCAGAGGGACCATACATTTTTTTTTTACACGCTTCATACTTTTTTTTAGTCCTGTGGAAATGAAAACACAAATATTGTTTTTCTCATCGAGAGAAATAATAAGCAGAATATGTCATCAAGTTCTTCGAAAACCGCCTCTCGGCCTTTGACGTGGTTCCTTTAACGACTACCAGATGGCAGCCGGGACCAACGGCTTAACGTGCCTTACGAAGCACGGAATCATCTTTATTATCAGACAATCAGGTGATTAAAGCCTGCAATGTCCTTACCAAACTGTAAACAACTAAACAAAGTATGCTTCCCTTGGGAATCGAACCCAGGACCGCCGGGGCTACAGGCAAACGCCTTAACCACTTGACCACGGAGGCAGCACTTATATATTCTTATCTATTTAGAGTTTACGGGAGTTACCCCGGTCCTTTGAGAGGCTTGCGTGGGGATATAGATCCAACACGTAGAGGTCCTTTGGAGAAGTTGATGTAATGTTGGTCTCCAGCCCGAACCCGTTCCTGGAAATACCAATGTATATATGTCCTTGAACAGGTCTTGGCCGGAGAAGGAACTATTGCATTTTGAAAGAAAATTTTGTGGGTTATGAGATTGAAATGCGGCTGGACTTGTGCTTGGTTATTGCTAAGGGTCGGGCCTTTGCCATAATCATGATAACTGACTACAATTAGCAATTCATATATATTGTATTGTTTAACTAATAATATGCAATTTCGTTGACAACAAAACAATGAAATTATTTTTGTTAACTTCAGCTTCCAAGAAAGATAAATACTTATCCTGTATAAGAAATTGAAATTGAATTAATAAGCAAACGTTTAAGGATTGACTCAGACCACGAATCTGAACAACTTTCATTACGAGACCTACTTCGACATCGTGAAAAAAAATATCTGCTCTTTCATACAAAAGTGGCCTACTTGGCCAAAATCTATGGAAAAGCTGTTTTTTTTTTACAATTTCGATGTTGGTCACATAATGAAAGTTGTTCAGATTCGTGGTCCGAGTCACCCCTTCAACGTTTGCTAATGAATTCAATTTCATTCTGTATACGCAAAATCTTATCAGAATGAAATAGCTATCAACTATTCATGAATTATTAGTAAGTACCTAACAATAAATATCTTGACCTATCCACAAACATTCATACGATGGTATTAAATGATATGAAGTCAGAAATGATGAGAATAAAGGCCAGTTTAGAAAGTACACAATGTGAATTAGATAACACAATTCTTAAAAACATAGAATTAACGAAACAAAATAAAGCCTTACTTCAAGAAATAAACATATTAAAAAATTTATGACGCAGTCCAATATCATCTGTAAAAAAACACAGCTGTCCGAAACAAAGGAAGAAACTTCGACGGCGCTTAACTGATAGTTTCCGAGAAAGTCCAACAGATAGCGCTACTAGTAATAGGAATGAAATGTCGACCAAAAAATCTCATAGCAATTCACCAGCATCAGAGGTAGAATTAAATTGTGCGTTACAGAATAATATTACATGCGAACAATTACCAAACAAAATGTGTGAAAATCAGAATGAAAATAATTTATTATCTCAGATTCACTTAGAAAAGAAAATCGTAAAAAACAACAATTTGGATACACGGAGAAAAAAGAAGAGAGCTTTTATATTTGGTGGAAAACAATGCAGTGGATTAGCTTCGGCACTAACACAGTCAAGAATAAACACTCGTTATGAAAAATACCAATTTATTTCGGTTGTAAAGCCCTTTGCGACCATAGAGCATATACTTTTGAGTCATAAACTATTTGATATTACATCTGACGATATTATTTTTCTTGGCATAGGACAACATGACAAAAATCCAATGAAATTAATGAACGAATTGTATGCATTCTTAAAAATATTTAGCAGTTCATATGTATTTGTTATTAATGTCGATAAAAATATCCATTTAAATGAATTCCACTTGAACACGATAAAGCAAATTTGTAAAGAATTTTCTAAGTGTGTTTTGTAAATGTAAATTTTAATATATCTATGCGGAATCAATTGAATATTATAAGTATAAAAATTAATTCTATACTGGATCAAATTTACTATGATGCAAAAGTTTTACCATTTATGAAGGACGCAAAAAATATCTCAAAAAATATCTCAAAACCCATATCTAAAATCAATTATACTGCTTCTAAAAAATATTTCAATAAGCAGAACTTTAGCCCTTCATCTGATCGTAAAACATTTAAGAGCCAAGCTACACAAACAGATTTTTCTCAAGTGGCACAAGATACTTGTACTGAACAGTTTTTTCGACTCTCAAAATGTAGGTGGGACTTGTTTTAGAATCTTACACCAGAATATAGCCGGTCTTATTAACAAAAGTAATCTCTTAGAAATACATTTATTAGACCTACAAGAAACTCACAAAAATCCAGACGTCATCTGCATTTCGGAATCTTTCGTTAAAAAAGGGAATGAAAACTTAGTGAAAATAAATGGTTATAATTTGGCATCCTTGTATTGTCGTAATAGAATACAATGCCGAGGTGGAGTATGTATACTATTGAAAGAAAACATTTCATTTAAACAAATTGATTTATCTGAGTATGCAATAGATGATATTTTTGAATGCTGTGGGGTGGAAATAGTAAATCAGAATATGGTTATTGTCTGCTTATATAGAATACCATTAAAGAAACACGAATACCCATTTCTTAATCAATTAAATAATCTTTTACATAAATTATGCTCATCTAAAAAAGGAATCATACTAGCCGGAGATTTAAATATTAATACGATGGAAAATAACGGATCGAAACTGAAAGATATTATGAAAAATTATAATCTTACCCTTCACATAACAGAACCTACAAGACTACATAAATGTATAGATCATATAATTAGTAGTTTTCCTTCAGCAACAGGCGAATTATTGCACCTGTCTATGTCAGACCATAACACCGCCCAACTGTTAAACATTCCAGTCAGTCAAAAATATTACTCTATGTACAAAAGAGATTATAGTGCAGAGAATATTCTAAAATTCCGAGATTGTTTGTCAAGTCTGTCATTCTCAAATGTCTACCAAGAAAAAAAACTCAACAAAGCGTATATCGAGTTTCACGAGTTAATTACCTTGATTTATGACTTGTGCTTCCCAAACTTACAAATAAAAATTCCTATAGTGAAAACTCATCGTAAATGGATAAGCAGAGGCCTTAGAATAAGTTGCAAAAGAAAGAGATATTTACGTTACAATTATTATTTACATAGAACTGAAGGAAATAAAACTAAATATAAAAAATATTCTAAGCTTTTGCGCCGGTGTATAGATTTAGCAATACAAAATCGTAATAAAAACATATCTCTGAATCAAAAAATGTAGGTAAAGCATCGTGGGAACTTATAAAAGAACAGTCTGAAGTTAAAAACCGAATGGAACACATAAACAAAATTGATAAGGATGGTCAGCACATAATTGACCCACAAAAAATTGCTGATACCTTTAATACATTCTTTATGAATCAGAGTACCAAAATCAAACAACCCAGGCGCTCAGACCAAATATAGTATGTGAGAGTATTTTCTCAAAACCAGTAGCTTTTGACGAGGTACAGAAAATAGTAATGTCACTAAACAATACTAATGCTGTTGGATATGACAATCTTGCCACAAATATATTAAAACAATGTTGTTATGAATTGGTACCAGTGCTTACATATTTGATAAACCTATCTTTTGCAGAAGGATGTTTTCCCGAGCATTTAAAAATATCCATAGTAAAACCGTTGTTTAAAAAAGGCAGTAGAAATAAATTGGAAAATTATCGTCCCATAACTTTGATACCAATTATATCAAAAATATTTGAAAAGGCCATGCAAATACAAATTGTAGAATTTTTAAATAAGCACTCTATATTAATTAATGAGCAGTTTGGTTTTATTAAAAATAAATCGACCACACTAGCAGGCTTTAAATTGGTAAATGAAATAATTAGTAGTCTTGATGAAGGCAAAATGACGTTCGGAATATTTTTTGATATGACGAGAGCATTCGATTTTGTATCCCATGAAATTCTTTTACAAAAATTAGAAAAATACGGGATTCGTGGACAAGCCGGAAACTGGCTATCGTCGTATTTATCAAATAGGCTGCAATGCGTAGAAATTTCAAATTTGAATGAAAAAAATGGGATTCATAAATACAGATCTGCTTATGCTGTAAACAAACATGGGGTACCCCAAGGCAGTATCTTAGGGCCTTTACTATTAATTCTATATATTAATGATCTTCCAAAGGCAACTACATTTCCTTGTACCCTATTTGCGGACGACATTTCAGTTGTTCTCTCTTTACCAAAGAATAATGATGAATGCTCGTATTATAAAAATCTTGATGACATTGGCAATACTATTAATTCTATTATAATGTGGTTAAATAATAACCATTTAGAAGTAAATCTGACTAAAACAAAAATAGTAAAATTTTCTAATAACTATAGACAAGACAATATAAGTTATAACGTCACTTACAATGATCAAACTATTGTAAATACTAAACAAATAGAATTTCTAGGACTTACTCTAGATGATCATTGCCATTGGAAAGCCCATGTTGACAAAGTTTGCAATAAACTGAATCGTTTTGTTTATGTTTTGTATAGACTAAGGAAAACATCAAACCAGAAAACTGTTTTAATGGCTTACCATGGATATGTATCCTCAGTCTTAAAATATGGACTCTTGCTTTGGGGCAATTCAACACACGCCCAACGTGCATTTTTGGCACAAAAGAAATGTGTTAGAGCCATCTGCGGAGCGAAACCATGGGAATCCTGTAAGCCTTTATTCCAAAAACTCAAATTGCAAACTTTGGCTTCCATGTATGTTTACGAATTGGCGCTCTTTGTAAAATCGAATCCAACTCTATTCAAGCGTGCGCGTGACATCTATCCGAGATGCACAAGAGATCCAGATAGAATCGTTTTACCTAAAATTCCAAAAACATCTCTGTATCAGAATAGTAGTTTGGCTATGTGTGGAAAGGTATATAATGCCATTCGCAGAAATATTAAATCGTTGCCGCTACACAAATTTATGAAAAAACTAAAATCTTGGTTACTTGAGAGAATTTTTTATTCAGTAATGGAATTGTTTAATATGATGCAACCTAGATAACTTTGACATGTATAATTGTATTTTTTACTTTATTAAGTCACAAATTATGATGCATTAATGTAGTGTTTAATTAACAATATATAAAGAAATTAATATAATTTGATATAAATTAGTAATAATTGTAAACATTTGCATGCCTCGCAGAAGGTAATGTGACGGGACTAATAAACATGTAACATCTGTATACCCACATTATGCAAATAAATGAATTGAATTGAATTGAATACTTTTGTTAACCTACATTATTAATATTCATTCGGTTTGGATCTCAGTGTTGGCTGAATCAGAAACTTATTAAATGTGTAAATAATAACAATTAATAATCTTATATTATAATTATATTGAAATCCACTATATTTTACACATATAATGAGAGGTATCATGATCATCGATAAAAAATAAAAAAATGTCTGTTAAGTCGGTTTTTGGACGATAATTTTACGTGATAACGGTGGAAGAAAGATAGATGCGTCTCAAGCCGAACGCTTAGGCCGATCGTGCCTCTCTATCGCTTGTTCCGCGCTCTCGCTTGCATAAATAATATGCGTATGTATGTTATCACGTAAAATTATCGCCCGTAAACCGATTTTACAGACAACCATTTTTTTATATGCAAATCTGTTGACTAGGTCAAGTATGCTTTTCAATCCTGAATATTTCTTGAGTGTTTCTTTCTGGAGACAAATGTTCAACAAATGAGATATACAACAAAAAGTTAAACTTAGCGTTAAAATCTTCCCCTTGCTGCTTGCACTATGCCTTTCGCCGTTGGGTCTTCATGAGCCTGGAAAATTACAATTTAAGTTATGACATTTTAGCATAAGCGGGTGCCGCGCGAACAAAAACCTCGCGACTGCGCAAGCCATTAGGCTGCGCAAAACCATTAGGATAATGTAAAAAGATGAAAAGTCTTAATATTTTCATATTCTTATTTTTATAAAAAAATTAGAATGGGCGACCTCTGAGATTTAAATATAAATATTGTCATGTGAGAATTATTATTTTAGACTTAAAATTTACAAACTTTCCGAAGAAAGATGTTTTTAGATATCATAACATATGTATATCGTTTTTAAATGTTATATGTATCTGTTTCAAATTCCACCAAGGGGCGATCTTGTGCTAGGGTCTGTCTAAATTATACAAATACTTTTGATGTATTTAATTAATTCAGCGCATATTACTAGTGAATTGAAAACACTTCAGTTTACACAATTTCGTGCAGTGGCGTCTTAAGAGGATAACATGAGCCAACTAGCGCCACTCATCGTTTTATTTCTTTTACTCTCCCTCAAAACTTGATGGCATCTTAAGATTCTCTCCAGGTCTCTAGAGAGATTAATGCCATAATCCGGATACTATATATATTTACAATTAGTAATTAATCAACATAATCATTGTCGAGATTCTATCGGACAGTCAACGAGAAAGGACCTAATCTACATCGACCCCAGCCCAAGTCCCTATTGTGATGGGTGACCGCACGTGGTATCAAAATATTTCGAGCTCCTACGTGCTTCGGAAGGCACGTGAAGCCGTTGGTCCCGGCTGTTGTCATCTTTGATGGCAGTCGTTAAGCTATATGTCAGATGCCTTTAGGCTTGAAAAATCTGACACCAGTGTTAGCCACTTACACACACGAAAAACAAACGAACAACCCAACCATAAAGATATAACACATCAAGACAACACTATAAAGTAATAATAATAAATATATACGGACAAATCACACAGATTGAGCTAGCCCCAAAGTAAGTTCGAGACTTGTGTTATGGGATACTAACTCAACGATACTATATTTTATAACAGATACATATAAATACACATCCAAGACCCAGGCCAATCTGAAAAAGATAATTTTCCATCTTGACCTGGCCGGGGATCAAACCCGGGCACTCTCGTGTCGCAGGCTAGCGTGTTGACCACTGCGCCACGGAGCTAGCCTAACCTAAAGTAGTTTACTATGGTCTCGTATCCACAAAAAATCATCTGCAAACCATCAGCATCATCTCTTCATGTATGGTGTTGGGTCTAACAGCTTACCTGCACCGTACACTCACCTTAATGACAATAGCAGTCCTTGGACCAGTGTTCCACAGCTCTCCCTTCTCGTCCACAAACGCAGCTTCCACTGCCACAGTGTATAGGCCGGGGGTGTTGACACTGACGAGCTGTTGTGCCGAGAAGA
This sequence comes from Elegia similella, assembly GCA_947532085.1. NCBI lineage: Eukaryota > Metazoa > Arthropoda > Insecta > Lepidoptera > Pyralidae > Elegia > Elegia similella. The sequence goes on from OX383936.1 coordinate 2,718,052, forward strand.
AGTCTCGCACCGGCGTCACTGTCTGTACGGCCGTCAGGACCGGCTGGATGTTCGTGAGTTCTACCGTCTGGATGGTGAAATAACAATATCAGATCGATTGTTTTTAAGCTATTGCATTCTATCGCGGGCCTTGAGCGTGGAGACCGAATCCAGAAATTCCGTAACGAAATAACCTAACACCCTCCACTCCGACCGGCACAGCGGTGATACTTTGACTTGGATGTCGCGACAGGCTCGACGGAGTTACTGTTAGAGTAACGGAGTTACTGTTACAGTAAGTTAACTTAGTAACAGTAAGTTAACTAAAAGTTAAGTTAAGTTACTAAGTCACATTTACTGTTACAGTAAGTTAACAAGTTAAGTTAAGTTACTAAGTCACAGTTACTGTTACAGTAAGTTAACAAGTTAAGTTAAGTTACTAAGTCACAGTTACTGTTACAGTAAGTTAACAAGTTAAGTTAAGTTACTAAGTCACAGTTACTGTTACAGTAAGTTAACAGTGAGTTACAGTAACGGAGTTACTGCATTAATGAAATCCTAACTAATATTATAAATGCGAAAGTGACTTTGTTTGTTACGCTTTCACGCCATAACTACTGGACCGATCATCATGAAATTTTGCATACAAGTTCTCTGGAGTACGGAGAAGGACATAGGCTACCTTTTATTCCGGGAAAAAGTACTATTCCCGAGGGATCGACATTGACGCGGGCGGAGCCGTGGGCGAGAGTTAGTAAATAAATAATTATAATTGCATAAGATGATAAAAAATGCTATGCAATAGCTTTACCGCGGCAGTCCCCGAGTGACACACGTCTTTTTTTGAGAGGTTATTATGTTATAGCTCGTTGAATATTCATACCTTTTCGTTGGTGCGCGGATGAGGTGTCGCAGTCACTGTGATTTGAACTCCTTTCACTTGCCGTTGTTTCTGGCGTTTGCTGAAGTCGAAAACATTTTGTTTTTAATATATAAAATTAAGGGCAGACGTAAGTTTTAATTATTGAGTCTTGCAAATGCTCAAAGGTGTAAATATAATTAACTAGCTGTTCCGACGAACTTTTTTATGCTATTGTTTTTTTATTGTTAATATTATTTGTTGATTGGCGCAGTCGGTGGTACCTGAGCGGCGCAGCCGGTAGTACGACGCCCTCGAGTTTGAGCGCCAGGCGGTGCGAAAGCGGCAGCGCGGCGAATGCAACCTTTGTTTCCACCCGTGAATTAAAAAACTCTTTCGGAACCTTACTCAACAGTGGCGCCAACTAGTGATTGGCGCAGTCGGTGGTACCTGAGCGGCGCAGCCGGTAGTACGACGCCCTCGAGTTTGAGCGCCAGGCGGTGCGAAAGCGGCAGCGCGGCGAATGCAACCTTTGTTTCCACCCGTGAATTAAAAAAAACTCTTTCGGAACCTTACTCAACAGTGGCGCCAACTAGTGATTGGCGCAGTCGGTGGTACCTGAGCGGCGCAGCCGGTAGTACGACGCCCTCAAGCTTGAGCGCCAGGCGGTGCGAAAGCGGCAGCGCGGCGAATGCAACCTTTGTTTCCACCCGTGAATTAAAAAAAACTCTTTCGGAACCTTACTCAACAGTGGCGCCAACTAGTGATTGGCGCAGTCGGTGGTGTACCTGAGCGGCGCAGCCGGTAGTACGACGCCCTTGAGTTTGAGCGCCAGGCGGTGCGAAAGCGGCAGCGCGGCGAATGCAACCTTTGTTTCCACCCGTGAATTAAAAAACTCTTTTGGAACCTTACTCAACAGTGGCGCCAACTAGTGATTGGCGCAGTCGGTGGTACCTGAGCGGCGCAGCCGGTAGTACGACGCCCTCGAGTTTGAGCGCCAGGCGGTGCGACAACGGCAGCGTGGCGAATGCAAACTTTGTTTCCACCCGTGAATTAAAAAAACTCTTTCGGAACCTTACTCAACAGTGGCGCCAACTAGTGATTGGCGCAGTCGGTGGTACCTGAGCGGCGCAGCCGGTAGTACGACGCCCTCAAGCTTGAGCGCCAGGCGGTGCGACAGCGGCAGCGTGGCGAATGCAACCTTTGTTTCCACCCGTGAATTAAAAAGCTTTTTCGGAACCTTACTCAACAGTGGCGCCAACTAGTGATTGGCGCAGTCGGTGGTGTACCTGAGCGGCGCAGCCGGTAGTACGACGCCCTCGAGTTTGAGCGCCAGGCGGTGCGACAACGGCAGCGTGGCGAATGCAAACTTTGTTTCCACCCGTGAATTAAAAAAACTCTTTCGGAACCTTACTCAACAGTGGCGCCAACTAGTGATTGGCGCAGTCGGTGGTACCTGAGCGGCGCAGCCGGTAGTACGACGCCCTCAAGCTTGAGCGCCAGGCGGTGCGACAGCGGCAGCGTGGCGAATGCAACCTTTGTTTCCACCCGTGAATTAAAAAGCTTTTTCGGAACCTTACTCAACAGTGGCGCCAACTAGTGATTGGCGCAGTCGGTGGTGTACCTGAGCGGCGCAGCCGGTAGTACGACGCCCTCGAGTTTGAGCGCCAGGCGGTGCGACAGCGGCAGCGCGGCGGCGTGGTCTGCGGGCGGCGCTCGCCACGCCGGCGTCAGCGACACGCGGCACAGCGCGCCGCCCCCCCGCCCCGCGCACACGCCCCGCGCCCACCCCGACGCGCCGCAGCACGCGCCCACAGCCGCCACCACCGCCTCCGCGTGCTACAAACATCTCCACAGATATAACGTGTTCCACTAAATTATGGCTAGCTCCGTGGCGCAGCGGTCAACACGCCAGCCTGCGACACGGTGTGACCGGGTTCGATCCCCGGCCAGGTCAAGATGGAAAATGATCTTTTTCAGATTGGCCTGGGTCTTGGATGTGTATCTATATATGTATTTGTTATAAAATATAGTATCGTTGAGTTAGTATCCCATAACACAAGCCTCGAACTTACTTTGGGGCTAGCTCAATCTCTGTGATTTCTCCGTATATATTTATTTATTTATTTTATTTATTTATATATGATATCTATACTAATACTAATAATATTATAAAGCTGAAGAGTTTGTTTGTTTGAACGCGCTAATCTCAAGAACGACTGGTTCAAATTGGAAAATTCTTTTCGTGTCGGATAGTCCATTTATTGAGGAAGGCTTTGATCTATAAAAATCACGCTGCGACCAATAGGAGCGAAGCATCAATATAAAATGTTTTGAAATCGGGGAAAAATATTCAACTATACTAATTAAATATAATCACAGAAATTGCCGCGGACGAAGTCGCGGGCAACAGCTAGTTGTATATAAAGTTCAAATTAACCGGTCAACTACCGAACGCTCCAATCGGGAAAAATAACAATAGATAATCAATTGTGTCTGCGTTTCTCGCGATTGACGAGTTAAACTCAAATATTTTAAAGGCTGATTCCCATAAACTAGAAAAATGGTACAGAAGCAAAATAAAAAAATCAGCACGCTAGTTTTTGAGATATCTTGACCTGAAAATTAAAAATAAAAAATGAAAAGAACAGCCTGTGTACAAATTAACACTTTCTTGGCCAACAACTTTTTACTATTATCTACTATAATCTATATCCCATTCCAAAAAAATTTTATTGTAAACAATGCTTTGACAACTTATAGGCAATCTGTGCAACTGACAGGTACTTTTCGTGGAAAAATTAAAAAAGAAGTCAGTGTTGCCAGTAATTTTTCCATAAAAGTAACCCAAGTTCTCACATATTTTTTGTATATTTAGCAAGAAACTTCAATTTCAACCCCATTCAAAGAAAAAAAGTAAAATTATTAAAATCGTTTCATAAATGAAGGAGTTCTGAGGTACGAACAAACATTTAAAAAAAAACAACCGAATTGATAACTTCCTTTTTTTTAGTCGGTTGAAAACTATCAAAAACATAATTTCAAGTACCGTACATACATTAGAAAACAAAATCATTTTTTACCTAGAATTATTCCATCTTCAAATATCTTTATCAATATGCATCAAATTGGTCTATCGAATTAACAAAGAAACAATGAAAAAATACTATACTATAATATACAAATAAACACGGTACTAAATAACAAGTTAATAAATATTTCATGAAACTCGTTACTCCTTTTGGCAAATCGGTTACAATAAGTTACAATATTAATTTCGGAGGAAATGACACTGGCAAAATAATTTCATTTATTTGTTCATGCAGTCAGGTTGACATTGTCATTTATACAGAAAAATAGTACAAATTATAACCTCGTAATAAACGCCATAATCGAAAATAACGATTTCAGTAAAAGTTTATAGGTAAAATCTAGTGACATTCATTTAAAAAGGCGTAAATCATTACAAAGCATCGTTTTAAAGTGTTAGTGTTCGAAAGTATTGTGTGATTGAAGAAATATCTGCCAACAACCGTGTCGAGAAGGTTTGTTTACCTTTAAATTTTTTTTGCGTGGGATAGATATTAGATACGAGGTCACAAACCTCGACGATCAAAACAGCTGATTTATCGATTTTAATAAAAAAAAAATATTATTTTGTATGAAATAATAAAGAAAAATCTAGCGTGTCGATTTCTTAAAATATGCTACTAAAGCATTTCTTTAACCTATGGGACCCAGCCCTTCAAATATTTGAGCTTATTTTAAATGGACCTTGTATAACATTCTTCTTCTTCTTTTAGTGCCTCTCCATTACTGGATGTTGGCCGTCAGCTTCCCAAACTCCTCTCTATCCTTTGCCAAGCGGAATAATTCCTCGACCTTTGTTATTCCGGTCCACTCCCTTATGTTCCTTAGCCATGATTTCTTGCGTCTTCCAACGCGTCTTTTGTATAACATGACATCAGAGAAAAAGAAAAGATACTTCAATTGCTACGCCCGAAAGGGTCCATAATTGTTACAATTATTTAATAAGAATAAGACCTGTTACTTACATTAAGGATGCAAATAAAGTATTGAGTATTGATAAAATAACAAAGCTATCTTGGCCGGAATTTCGGCGGACTAGATTTTTTTGCAAATTGTTTCTATCATAATCCACTGTACGTACACGTACTATATTATCTTTCATAAATATATAAATCATTTTATAAATAAATTACTTTGAGTAAAATTATAGTAGATTGTGACACGTGGGCCGAACATAATAATTTTTGGTGAGGGTAATATATTTTGTATCCAGAGCGGAATGAAGTTTACTCGCTTTTTTGTTATTGCATAATCTTTTTGTAAAATAAAGCTACATTTTTTAGTGTATACTAAATTGCATTTAAAATAACTAAATTTACTCTACGTAAACGGTTCTATTGACATTTATTTTGTAACTATAAGTGGAGATTGTAAATGACTTTTATGTTTGAAACTTAGACGCTAATCTATTAATATATAAAAGCAAATCTGTTAATATAGCCGATAATCTTTCCTAATAAAGCAACATTTTTCACGAACAGTACACACGCGACGCAAACGTAAGTGTATTTTTGAGTTTGACGCGATTACCTATTTAAATATTCCCTATCGCTCGCTCTTAGATAAACTTTATCTGTATTTAATATTTTTGCTCGTTCATTTTTTTTTTTTAAATCAGAGTTTCCCGAGGATCCAATATTCCATGGAGCGAGGATGTATATTTGACGGCAAACGAGGAGACGAGCCACCCGATGGAAAGTGGTCACCGTCGCCCATGGACATCTGCAACACCAGAGGAACTGCTGATGCGTTGCCGACCGATGTTGCCATACTCACACTTATCTTGTAAGTTGGAATGACCCTCTCTGTACTACTAGAGCCATACTTGGCCAGAGCACACAGAGGATTTGGCCTACACTCTCCTAGCTGGCCAGACGGGTCAGAGAGGGTCATGCTCCTGCAGTGGAGACTATAAAGACCTGATGATGATGATGAAGCTGGAATGGATCAACCATTGCTGAGCGAAGGTCACTTTGCAATCCTTTTCACTCTAGCACTAATTACAAACAACCATAAACATAGGCCTCCAGTCTGGGCTATAATCCACTTACTTACCCTGTGAGTGATCCCAGGGTTGGTGGTGGGGTTGTCGAACAGCTTGGCAGAGATGTTGGTCAGCTTCGTGCTGGCTGACAGTGCGATCATCTCCTCCAGCGAGGTGGCCTTGATGTCCTTGCTGAGTAGTTCAGAAGGCCGCTCCTGTTGGTTGGACGTGACGCGGTCGAGGAACTGCGCCAGTTGGGCGTATGTGTGCTGGGCGCTATTTTATGTAAGGATTTAACTTATTTTTTGTTACTTTTTTGATGTAAAGTACTTGTGACGCGTTTACAAATAAAATAAAAAGAATTAATATAAGAAGCCCAGGTCGAGCCCATATATTAAAGATTGTAAGCTGTGTTGAAGTATTCATTTCTGGTGATAATCTACTTGGTCGTCTAAATTTGTAAGTTTTTTGGTTCTCTAAATCTTTTTAAGTTTTTTAAATGGTTTCTGATGTTTTCGCGATTGTTACACATTTAAATAAAATCACTTTAATACAGTATTATCGCGTATATTACATTATCTTTACACCTAACGTTTCGAAAACTACAGTTTTCATGGTCGCAGGTAGACTAAGTTGACATTTGTCTTTGTGTTATTAAGTTTTTTTAAAATTGGTTGTGTGTAGAGTCGGTTTACGGACAATAATTTTCCGTGATAACGGTGGAAGGAACGCTTTCTATCGCTGGTTCCGCGCTCGCGCTTGCACACGAGACGTGACACTTTTTCGTGCATGCAGCCGGAGTTCATAAAATTATACCCGATCTTCTTCTTCTTCTATGACAGCTCCGTGGCGCAGTGGTTAACACGCCAGCCTGCGACACGGAGTGCCCGGGTTCGATCCCCGGCCAGGTCAAGATGGAAAATGATCTTTTTCAGATTGGCCTGGGTCTTGGATGTTTATCTATATATGTATTTGTTATAAAATATAGTATCGTTGAGTTAGTATCCCATAACACAAGTCTCGAACTTACCTTGGGGCTAGCTCAATTTGTGTGATTTGTCCGTATATATTTATATTTATATTCTTCCTCGCCTTTTCCCTATATGGGATCGGCTCTGTATGTCGACTCTCTCCATTTGTATCCTTAACCCGATATCATGTCAAAAAAAAACCGGCAGTATAAAAGGATACATGTGGAGGTGCCGCAGCGTGGAGAGGTCAGCGTGGAAGGCGGTCCGTGCGATGTCCGCGTACCGCTGCGCCGCGGCGTGGACGGCGCGCGCCGCCTTGCGTAGGGCGGCGGCGCACGCGCCGGATTTCGCCGCCGGGTCGCGGGCGGCCTGGCCGGAATACACAACACATACATATATTACTGTAAAACCCACGTTACGTTAAGCCGGTGGTCCCGGCTGCCATGTGGTAGTCGTTAAAGAAACCACGTCAGAGGCTGAGAGGCGGTTCCGAAGAACTCTGACACCAGGGTGTGCGTGGTCGATTGACCGAGACACCTACTCGAAATGATGATGATGAATCCCGAACTACGGTAAATCCTAAGACTTTCTAGTAAAACCTAAGATTTAACTCTTAATGGTAAAAGTCCGAATAGCTTTGCGGAACTTTTACCACTATTCACTTGGTAAATGTTAGGATCTACTTGAATTGCATGGTATATGTCGAATATCCCATGCCTTTGATAATTAGTAATATGTTTTCGGCGCATCGTCTCGTGCTCGCGTTGTGCTGGCATCGAAACCGGGCACCCTCGTGTCGCAGGCTGGCGTGTTAACCACTGCGCCACGGAGCTCGCCAAAATATATATATATATTTTTTATTTATTTGGAAGACCAACAACAATTTTAACTGTGATTACATACAAAATATGTAATAATAAGTCATTTTCAGGTCCTCGCTAATAGAAAACAATCCAGTAACATGATTATGATCTCTCAGTTCAACTAAATAGATACACCTGAATATGTATTAGATACGTCCAAGTACAAAATAGCGAAAAAAAAACAAATAACCCCACCATATACCTAGCACGGGTTCACCGAGTGTATTACATGATGAAAACAGCTGAAATTTAAATATATACTGACATAGTGATCTATTAACGCACAGCGCAAACTACTAGACGGATCGGGCTGAAATTTGGCATGCAGGTAGATGTTATGACGTAGGCATTCGCTAAGAAAGGATTTTGATCAATTTTACCCCTAAGGGGATAAAATAGGGGATGGAAGTTTGTATGAAACTATACTTTTTAACGCGAGCGAAGCTGCGGGCAAAAGCTAGTACTGTATATGAAAGAGCGACCATACAAGACGAACTTTTATATATTGTTTGACCTAAGACATTTCCTTGGGATACTCCAAGATATAAACCTACCTGTGCGTGAGAATGTGCGATAGCGGGCGGCGGCTGCGTACATAGCGCTCTGGCAGCGCTGGCAGTCCGCGCCAGGGCTGACAGCGCCCGTGCCCGTGCGTTGATGGCGGCTGCGGGCAGCGGCGAGCAGCCCGCGCAGCCGGGACAGCCCGCGGCGCAGCCCGCGCCCGCGCCCAGGCCTGCGCCGCCCCAGCCCCCGGAGATCTCCCAGCCCGCACTCGCCGCCTCTAGCGCCAGGATGCCTGGTATTGCAGCGTATATCATTCATCATTTCGTGTAGGTGTCACGGTCAATCGACCATGCACACCCTGGTGTCAGTGTTCTTCGGAACCGCCTCTGGGCCTCTGACGGTGGTTCCTTTAACGACTACCAAATGGCAGCCGGGACTTCGTGCCTTCCGAAGCACGGAATCATCTTTATTATCAGACAATCAGGTGATTCAAGCCTGCAATGTTCTAACCAAACTGGAAACAACTAAACAAAGTATGCTTCCGGTGGGAATCGAACCCACGACCTCCGGGTCAACAGGCAAACGCCTTAACCACTGGACCACGGAGGCTGTAAATAGCGTATATAATGAAAGATGTACACCCATGGAAATTAACATTTATTCTTAACTAGCTCTCGCCCGCGGCTCCGCCCGCGTCAATGTCGATCCGTCGGGAATAGTACTTTTCCCGGGATAAAAGGTAGCCTATGTCCTTCTCCATACCCCAGACAACGTGTATGCATAATTTCATGATGATCGGGTCAGAAGTTACAACGTGAAAGCGTAACAAACAAACAAACTAACTTTCGCATTTATAATATTAGTTAGGATTAGCAAGAATTACACCTAGCTTATTTACTAAATAAAAACAAAGACATTAATAAAACCCTTAGTCAACAAATCCTTGGCTGCACGTACAACGGGACGTGAGATGCACAATAGACACAATATTAACTTCCTATGTACACTCACGTCTTAGCATTAAGGTGCAGCCAAACCTGGCGGCGACAAACAGTGCAGACATGTCCGTGACGTCGTTATCTCTTATGGGGTAGAAAGAGGACTACAAGGGCGAGCTCCGTGGCGCAGTGATTAACACGCCAGCCTGCGACACGAAGGTTCGATCCCCGGTCAGGTCAAGATGGAAAATGATCTTTTTCGGATTGGCCTGGTTCTTGGATGTTTATCTATATATGTATTTGTCGCTGCAAGCTGCGGCTACGACACGTAAAGTTTAGTTGATTGTGAAGACAAAGATGGTGTCCAATACAAACTGTTTATTCGTACTATCTATACTAATATTATAATGCTGAAGAGTTTGTTTGTTTGTATGTTTGTTTGAACGCGCTAATCTCAGGAACTACTGGTTCAAATTGGCAAATTCTTTTTGTGTTGGATAGTCCATTTATTAAGGAAGGCTTTAGGCTATAAAACATCACACTGCGACGAACAGGAGCGAAGCATCAATAAAAAATGTTTTGAAAACGGGGGAAAATTATACATCTATAGGGACTAATTAATCATAATAACAGAAATTGCCGCGGACGAAGTCGCGGGCAACAGCTAGTGATAATATACAATTTCTACGCTTGTCTAGCTTACGAGTACTATACTGCACTTGAACACACAAATTACCTTTTGCTATACCTAGCTAGATTTTTTCATACCTGAAATGAAATGTTTTATTTATATTAAGTTTTATGACGCGTGCGCATCGCGACGAAGGACACCGTGTGAGAGTGAAAAAATCTATATTTTTGGTACAGCGCCTCTTCTCGGAAACGGACGACACGTGACTATATGCTGCTGTCTGTCAGGATCTCGGTCCTCATTGGTCCTCGCGTTGCCGTTGTCCAATCATTGGTTCTATGCGACATCCTGTTCCACAGATTAAGTATTTTCCATAGACGAAGCGTCGACAATTTGTTATAAAATATACTGTATCGTTGAGTTAGTACACCATAACACAAGTCTCGAACTTGCTTGGGGCTAGCTCAATCTGTGTGATTTGTCCGTATATATTTATTATTACTCAAAAACCATGTTTAGTGTGTTGGTGGCGTATATTGGTGGAAAAATGGATATAAACGTGATGGGTTTCCAGCCTAGCTATCCCCTAACCTGACCGGGGTCAAACCCAGGACCTATGCTGTAACATGATAACCACTGGACCACAGAGATCACTATGAGAGAATAAAAACTTAATGTCCGAAACTAAACGACGCGGTTTAATTTTGCCATTGGATTCCATGCAGGTGACAATTTACCAAATTTAGTTTATAAATAACAGAGAAAATACAACCGAATTGAGAACCTCCTTTGTTTGAAGATGGTTAAAAAGTGAGTCCAAAAAAAGAGCCCTCAGACTTATAAACACTCAGTTAACTCATTCCTGGACATTGAACTGCTATAGCATACATAACAATTAAACTTGTATCTCGTTTTGTGTCCATCAAAGTGTTAAAATAGGCTAGTTTCCTGGGTCGTAATAATAACATACCAATTAGTCCGTCAGTTAGATAATCAAAAAATATTGGACACGTATTTTTTCTTTTGTCAAATAAACAATCCTTACTAATATTATAAATGCGAAAGTGAGTTTGTTTGTTTGTTTATTTGTTTGTTTGTTACGCTTTCACGCCGTAACTACTGAACCGATCATCATGAAATTTTGCATACAAGTTCTCTGGAGTACGAAGAAGGACATAGGCTACCTTTTATCCCGGGAAAAAGTACTATTCCCGAGGGATCGACATTGACGCGGGCGGAACCGCGGGCGAAAGCTAGTAAATAATAAAGATAAAGCGCGTCAAAGATCAGGAGTGGGGGCTCGTGACGTTAAAGTTTGACGTTAATTGTAGCAAACTATGACGTCACACGGAACTTCAAAGGTCTATATCTTTATCATTTTTTGTTTAATCGACAAAAGAAAAAATACGTGTCCAATATTTTTTGAATATCTAACTGACGGACTGATTATATTTTTTTAGGAAACTAGCCTAAAGAATCTGACCGTAGGGAGAATGAGCGAGCGTACCTTGCTTGATCAGCATGGCATCGTTAGAAGCAGCGCGATGTAGCGCAGACAGCCAGCGCTGCGCTGACTCGCTCGGCGCCTCGTCTGCTAAGCGCTTCAAAATGTCTGCCGCCAAGCTGTGGTGGCCATATCTACAACAAATATCAATATCCTTTTATAAATATTGTAAATGCCAAAGTTTGTGAGTATTTATCGATCATCATCATCATCAGGTCCTTTTTAGTCTCCACTACAGGAGCACGACCCTCTCTGTACTACTAGAGCCATACTTGGCCTGAGCAGCCAGAGGACTTGGCCTACACTCTCCACGCTGGCCAGACGGGTTGGAGAGGTCTCTTGGATGTTTATAAGCTTTGTTTAGCTTGTATTTCCTAAGTCGCCTTCTACGAAATCCACGGGAAGACTAGAGTGGTGCTATTCTACTCTGCCGGATACCACACGGCTAAGCTATGTATGGATATCTGTTCTCAATCATGCTAAAACGGCTGAAAGGATTTTGACGAAATTTTGCACAAAGGTAAGTTACCACCTGTTCTATGTGGTAATCTACCTGGATTTACACATAGGCTACCTTTAATCCCGGAAAAAAAGTACTGTTCCCGCGGGATCGACAATAACGAGAGCGAAGTTGCGGGCGACGGCTAGTAGGTCATAAATCCGGAATGCAATAAAACTGGCCAAGAGTAAGTCGCATTAGCATACACTCGGACGGTACCGTACAATGTTTAACTACAAAAACCGGCCAAGTGCGAGTCGGATTATCTATAAAAACGGCAAAAATCATGTCTGTGGTATGGGAGGCCCCATTAAACATTTGTTTTAAATTAATTTAATTTAATTATTTATTTTAGAAGTGAATATCTAACTGCAGAGAAGAAATGCCAAAAGAAACGCTTTTTAACAGGATTGGTCGCCTACTTGTTTAAAGGTCTTTTTAATTTTATCATCTATCTTTATCATTTAGCATCTAATTTTATAATTTATTATTTCTTTTTTTTCATTTCTTTTAATAACAATTTTTATTATGTATATGATACATGATAAAGAAAAAAAAAGACGAAAAAGACGTGATACTATGTATGTACATGATAAAGGACATCACAACGCGTCTCATCGAGGCAACGGGAGACCCAAGAGCTGGCAGTTATTTTGCTCAGAGGAAGTCTTGCGATTCAACGAGGAAACACTGCCAGTATTCTGGGAATGTTGCCTCGATGTGAAGCATTGGAAGATTTTTTATATATTTAAGATAAAGGATATTTGTATGTGTAAAATGTGCTGTTTTGAAAATAAATAATTCTCGGTGCATGATTATTTTTTGAACATATTATGTTTACGATCAAGTGTACAATGATAATATTTCACATTATACACAGTAGTCTCAAAGAGGCCGAGCACCTGTCCCCCCTAGCAGCAACCGTTCACGAGTTGACGCATGGATCAGCCATCGTTGAACTCAACCATATTAGAGAAAATCATTACCTTAGGGCAGCTCTCGCCACTCTGTATCTGGTCCATCCGTCCACACCACGGATGGTGTCCATGATCTTCGCCTCCCAGGAATTTTTGATTTTCATGGTCAAGGCCGTACCCGCCCGTTCTTGGAACAGCAGGGTACACAGGAGCACCAGTGCTGTACCGTCTTCCGATGCATTTCCAGTAGGATTTCTGAAATATTTTTTTCCAATAAACGATGGGCACTTATACCTATATATTTGTTGACGTGATAATATCTTATATTTCAATCCCGCCGGCTGCACGCATAAAATATGTCACGTTCCGTAGACAAGAGCGCGGAACTAGCGATAGAGAGGCACGATCGGCCTCAGCGTTCGGCTTGTGACGCATCTATCTCTCTTCCGTAAACCGACTTTATTTTTTTCATTATGCTACTTTATAAACTTGCTAACCCAAAGACTCTTAGATATAGTGTGATGTATCTCACAATTTTTCCTTTCCGTCTAAGAGCGCTTTCGCATGAAAGTAAAAAATTCCACTTTTGTATAAAGGAGCAGATAATTTTTTCACGATGTCGATGTTGATCCCATACTGAAAGTTGTTCAGATTCGTGGTCTAAGTCACTCCTTAAAACTTTGCTAATGAATTCAATTTCACCCTGTATATGGACTCATAATATAACTAGCAAATAAAAGATACATGAATTTTTAACTTTCATTCTTTTGATCGGACATTCCCAACCAGTTTAAACCAAACTAAATTATCGAAATCAAGAAGTGTCCTAAACAGTATTTTTCCGTTAGATGCTAACGTAATCATGACTCTAAAAAAATATAACCCGTGTTAATCGGGCCGGGCTATTGTAAAGATTCTAACAATACTTCATACTCCTTTTTTCTCCCTCCCTTTGCGCTGTACACACACACCTAGTTATGTATATAAACGGTATTAACAAATAATAAAAAGGTTCGTGCTAAGTCCCGTTTGTATACATAATTAAATACTTCATACATCGAAATCTGTTCAGGGACCGTATCTATCAGGAAAGACAGAACAAACGTGAACACATCGGGAAAAAATGGAAAAGTCTTACCCTCGTATCGCTTCATTCAGCACATTGATCAATGCCGGCATTGCTGGCTGAATGGAGTGTGGACTATAGGTGCCTCCCCCCAAAGCTGCCAGGGCTTCCAACAAGGCCAGGACCCGGGGGCCGGCCGCGTGCCAGTCGCACTCCTGCAGCTGTGTGCCTAGCATGAGAGCTGTGCGGGGCGCGTATACTGTAGGCTCTGCTGTGCACAGCTTCACCTGGTGGTATGAAAGACAAAATAAATATGATATTCATCATCATCAAGCTAGCTCTGTGGCGCAGTGGTAAACACGCCAGCCTGCGACACGAGGGTTCCCGGGTTCGATCCCAGGTCAGGTCATGATGGAAAACGATCTTTTTCAGAGCTGGGTCTTGGATGTTTATCTATGTAAGTATCTATTATAAAATATAGTATCGTCGAGTTAGTATCCTACGACACAATTTCACAACTTAATGTGGGGCTAGCTCAATTTGTGTGATATGTCCCTATATATTTATTTATATCTTCATAATTTCAACCGTAAGAAGTCCACTGCTGGACATAGGCCTCTTCTCCCAAAATGACCGATTGGAGGCGGCCTGCATCCAGCGTTTCCCAGCGACCTTCATCAGGTCGTCCGACCACCTGGTCTGTGGGTGTCCGACGCTGCGGTTGCCGGTATATATGATATTCATTGGGTGCTAATTAAACTGTCTTCTATTTAATAGTAATAATCTACTCTCAAAATCTTCATTGTCAAATATCAATTACTGTTCTGTGATGGATAGATTCCATTTCGTATGTTGAGAACCAGAGGCACAATATTTCCTTTGTTTTTAAAACTGTTTGTCTCGTGGTTACTTGCTTAGACACAACTAAAATAACACTTAAATATTTATTTTAATGGAAGGGTTTGTGCAATGCAACGCAACAAAAAATTTACATTGTTATTGTAAAGGACTTACCAAACAGCGTAATGCCATTCGTAGCGGTTTGATATTCGCGGGCGCGCTGTCCGCACCTGTAGCGATCACAAGGGACTCCAAAGCGATCATTAGGTCGCTACCATCTACAGGAAGGGATTCTTCGTAGCTGAAAGAAATAGCAGTTTTCATTTAATTTTTATTCTATTTTATCGCTACACTGCACCAACATCCAACATTTTTTAAATTTCTAAATAGCCAAAGGTTGGTTGGAAGAAATCGCTTTCAGCGATAAGCCCTCCTTTGTGCATGCTTGTTTATGTTTTTATTTTTGGTGTTAATACTTTTCACGTTGGTGAAATAAAGAGTTTATTCATTCATTGAAAGGTAAATCATTAGGTCGATACCGTCTACAGGACCCTTCCTGTAGACGGTATCGACCTAATGATCTGAATTGACCTAATGAAGAATCCCTATTCTTCATAGATGAAAGAAATAGCGTAGGTTACTTAAACATGTTATACGGTCAAGAAAGAGAGCGTACTTTTTATGGAGCCGCCCACCTAATTTATATTTTATCTTTATTTTTTGTAAATAAAAGCTAAACAAAGCTCATAAACATGAGACCTCTCCAAGCCGTCTGGCCAGCAAGGAGAGTGTAGGCTAAATCCTCTGTCTGCTCTGGCCAAGTATGGCTCCGGTAGTATAGACAGGGTCGTGCTCCTGAAGTGGAGACTAAAAAGACCTGATGATGATGATGATTATTTGTTGTAATTATAGAGCTATTAAACAAATTCTTCGAAAAGTCAAAATTACTTATATGGTTCAATTTTTTTATTATTTATGGTTATTATTTATTATTATTATTATACAGCACTGTGACAGCGCAGGCTATAGGTAACAGGTAACCCTAAAAATGCTCAAAAACACGTTCTCTGTATACCTATATTATTTGTTGTTACAGCGGCTATAGTTATACAGATACTGTTAAAAATTCATTTGTCTATTTATTACCGATCAATAGATTCAGGCCTGTGACAGACGGATGGACGAATATTATATATATTTTTGTTTTACTTTGTTTATAAACAAGAAACAGTTACATTATAGACGTATATCTTATAATAGGGTCCCCTTTTGGTGCGGAGTCCTAGAAATGACGCGTTTTTGGAACATATGACTGCGTTTCTCTTAAAAACAATTGAGCACTCGACCAGACAAACACAGAAGAAAAAACATTACTTTGCACGTCGATCAGTTAACACTTTCGCTGCCAGCTACGAGTACACACATAGTAAAACAATAAAATATTCATTGTTATAAAAATCCGTCAGCGAAAGTGTTAAAAGCTGTTATTCAGCACTGCTAAGCTAAAAGCAAATAACTGCGAAATGGAAATCACCAATGCACAACGACAGCAGTGAACACGTGAGCAGCGGTAGCGGCTTGTCGCAGGTCGGGGCTGAGAGCGGCGGCAGCGCAGTATGTACGTAGGGCGCCTGATGCGGCGCACACGGCCGGACATTCCACCAGAATCTGCAAAAAAGTAGGTCAAAATGGTTGTCAGCGCCCGCATGACTCCCGCGACGCCGTAGAAAATCCAAACTAGATGTCGGAGTCTCATTTTAAGCTATCAAAGATGCCTGTATCAGAGTTTAGATCTTCACATTGTAAGGTAGATTCATTACAGATATTTTCTTAAGTTTAAATTATATTATGTACTAGAAGTAAATTAAATATTAATGTTAAAATTATATTTTGTACTAGCTTTCGCCTGCGTTTCCGCCTGCGTCAATGTCAATCCCTCGGGAATAGTTCCTTTTGCTCGGGTCAAAAGGTAGCATATGCCCTTCTCCGTACTCCAGAGAACTTGTACGCAAAATTTCATGATGATCGGTTCAGTAGTTACAGCGTGAAAGCGTAACAAACAAACAAACTCACTTTCGCATTTATAATATTAGTTAGGATTAGGATGCGAAAGTGAGTTTGTTTGTTACGCTTTCACGCCGTAACTACTGAACCGATCATCATTACATTTTTCATATCTGGGGTACGGAGAAGGACATAGGGTACATTTTATCCCGGGAAAAATTACTGTTCCCGAGGGATCGACATTGACGCGGGCGAATCCGCAGACGCGCTAGTTTATAATATTAGTAAGGATGAGGATTGTAAAAAATTCGACCACGGCACAACATTTTTTTTTTAAATAACATAATATACAAGTACAATCTGTATCGTAAACAACTGGGATAGTATAGAACTGTGTTGCAATTGTGTACATTTATATTGAAATACATATTGGACATACAATAAATTATACTGACAGAGCATTAATTTAGAAAAAAAAATAGATAAGTAGATAAATAAATATTAAACGAATAAAATAATACATGAAGTTTACAACAAATGCCATGAAAAGTTATTTATGAAATTAAATGACCAGAATTAACTACTAATTAAAGACGATAGTGAAGAAGACGATATTGTGCAAGTTGCGGGAAAAAATTGGATGCAAATAGCCCGAGATAGAGACAAGTGGCATTCTATGGAGGAGGCCTTTACCCAAAGAGGGGTTCTAAGTTATTTTTTTCTTTCTATATATATACATATATATATATATATAAAATGTTCTGTACCTGCATGACCTCCAAGCAGAGCATGGTGTGGTCCAAAAATGTTCTGTACCTGCATGACCTCCAAGCAGAGCATGGTGTGGTCCTAAAATGTTCTGTACCGGCATGACCTCCAAGCAGAGCATGGTGTGGTCCTAAAATGTTCTGTACCTGCATGACTTACAAGCAGAGCATGGTGTGGTCCTAAAATGTTCTGTACCTGCATGACCTCCAAGCAGAGCATGGTGTGGTCCAAAAATGTTCTGTACCTGCATGACCTCCAAGCAGAGCATGGTGTGGTCCTAAAATGTTCTGTACCTGCATGACCTACAAGCAGAGCATGGTGTGGTCCTAAAATGTTCTGTACCTGCATGACCTCCAAGCAGAGCATGGTGTGGTCCTAAAATGTTCTGTACCTGCATGACCTCCGAGCAGAGCATGGTGTGGTCCTAAAATGTTCTGTACCTGCATGACCTCCAAGCAGAGCATGGTGTGGTCCTAAAATGTTCTGTACCTGCATGACCTCCAAGCAGAGCATGGTGTGGTCCTAAAATGTTCTGTACCTGCATGACCTACAAGCAGAGCATGGTGTGGTCCTAAAATGTTCTGTACCTGCATGACCTTCAAGCAGAGCATGGTGTGGTCCTAAAATGTTCTGTACCTGCATGACCTCCAAGCAGAGCATGGTGTGGTCCAAAAATGTTCTGTACCTGCATGACCTCCAAGCAGAGCATGGTGTGGTCCTAAAATGTTCTGTACCGGCATGACCTCCAAGCAGAGCATGGTGTGGTCCTAAAATGTTCTGTACCTGCATGACTTACAAGCAGAGCATGGTGTGGTCCTAAAATGTTCTGTACCTGCATGACCTCCAAGCAGAGCATGGTGTGGTCCAAAAATGTTCTGTACCTGCATGACCTCCAAGCAGAGCATGGTGTGGTCCTAAAATGTTCTGTACCTGCATGACCTACAAGCAGAGCATGGTGTGGTCCTAAAATGTTCTGTACCTGCATGACCTCCAAGCAGAGCATGGTGTGTCCTAAAATGTTCTGTACCTGCATGACCTACAAGCAGAGCATGGTGTGGTTCTAAAATGTACTGTACCTGCATGACCTACAAGCAGAGCATGGTGTAAGCCTAAAATGTTCTGTACCTGCATGACCTCCAAGCAGAGCATGGTGTGGTGCTATAATGTTCTGTATCTGCATGACCTACAAGCAGAGCATGGTGTGGTCCTAAAATGTTTTGTACCTGCATGACCTACATGCAGAGCATGGTGTGGTCCTAAAATGTTCTGTACCTGCATGACCTACAAGCAGAGCATGGTGTGGTCCTAAAATGTTCTGTACCTGCATGACCTCCAAGCAGAGCATGGTGTGGTCCTAAAATGTTCTGTACCTGCATGACCTCCAAGCAGAGCATGGTGTGGTCCTAAAATGTTCTGTACCTGCATGACCTCCAAGCAGAGCATGGTGTGGTCCTAAAATGTTTTGTACCTGCATGACCTCCAAGCAGAGCATGGTGTGGTCCTAAAATGTTCTGTACCTGCATGACCTACAAGCAGAGCATGGTGTGGTCCTAAAATGTTCTGTACCTGCATGACCTCCAAGCAGAGCATGGTGTGGTCCTAAAATGTTCTGTACCTGCATGACCTACAAGCAGAGCATGGTGTGGTCCTAAAATGTTCTGTACCTGCATGACCTACAAGCAGAGCACGGTGTGGTCCTAAAATGTTCTGTACCGGCATGACCTCCAAGCAGAGCATGGTGTGGTCCTAAAATGTTCTGTACCTGCATGACCTTCAAGCAGAGCATAGTGTGGTTCTAAAATGTTCTGTACCTGCATGACCTACAAGCAGAGCATGGTGTGGTCCTAAAATGTTCTGTACCTGCATGACCTCCAAGCAGAGCATGGTGTGGTCCTAAAATATTCTGTACCTGCATGACCTCCAAGCAGAGCATGGTGTGGTCCTAAAATGTTCTGTACCTGCATGACCTCCAAGCAGAGCATGGTGTGGTCCTAAAATGTTTTGTACCTGCATGACCTACATGCAGAGCATGGTGTGGTCCTAAAATGTTCTGTACCTGCATGACCTACAAGCAGAGCATGGTGTGGTCCTAAAATGTTCTGTACCTGCATGACCTCCAAGCAGAGCATGGTGTGGTCCTAAAATGTTTTGTACCTGCATGACCTCCAAGCAGAGCATGGTGTGGTCCTAAATGTTCTGTACCTGCATGACCTACAAGCAGAGCATGATGTGGTCCTAAAATGTTCGGTACCTGCATG
Source organism: Elegia similella (assembly GCA_947532085.1). Classification (NCBI taxonomy): domain Eukaryota; kingdom Metazoa; phylum Arthropoda; class Insecta; order Lepidoptera; family Pyralidae; genus Elegia; species Elegia similella. Next base: position 2,737,727 of record OX383936.1, read on the forward strand.
ACCTCCAAGCAGAGCATGGTGTGGTCCTAAAATGTTTTGTACCTGCATGACCTCCAAGCAGAGCATGGTGTGGTCCTAAATGTTCTGTACCTGCATGACCTACAAGCAGAGCATGGTGTGGTCCTAAAATGTTTTGTACCTGCATGACCTCCAAGCAGAGCATGGTGTGGTCCTAAATGTTCTGTACCTGCATGACCTACAAGCAGAGCATGATGTGGTCCTAAAATGTTCGGTACCTGCATGACCTCCAAGCAGAGCATGGTGTGGTCCTAAAATGTTTTGTACCTGCATGACCTCCAAGCAGAGCATGGTGTGGTCCTAAATGTTCTGTACCTGCATGACCTACAAGCAGAGCATGGTGTGGTCCTAAAATGTTCTGTACCTGCATGACCTACAAGCAGAGCATGGTGTGGTCCTAAAATGTTCCGTACCTGCATGACCTCCAAGCAGAGCATGGTGTGGTCCTAAAATGTTCTGTACCTGCATGACCTCCAAGCAGAGCATGGTGTGGTCCTAAAATGTTTTGTACCTGCATGACCTACATGCAGAGCATGGTGTGGTCCTAAAATGTTCTGTACCTGCATGACCTACAAGCAGAGCATGGTGTGGTCCTAAAATGTTCTGTACCTGCATGACCTCCAAGCAGAGCATGGTGTGGTCCTAAAATGTTTTGTACCTGCATGACCTCCAAGCAGAGCATGGTGTGGTCCTAAATGTTCTGTACCTGCATAACCTACAAGCAGAGCATGATGTGGTCCTAAAATGTTCGGTACCTGCATGACCTCCAAGCAGAGCATGGTGTGGTCCTAAAATGTTTTGTACCTGCATGACCTCCAAGCAGAGCATGGTGTGGTCCTAAATGTTCTGTACCTGCATGACCTACAAGCAGAGCATGGTGTGGTCCTAAATGTTCTGTACCTGCATGACCTACAAGCAGAGCATGGTGTGGTCCTAAAATGTTCTGTACCTGCATGACCTACAAGCAGAGCATGGTGTGGTCCTAAAATGTTCTGTACCTGCATGACCTCCAAGCAGAGCATGGTGTGTCCTAAAATGTTCTGTACCTGCATGACCTACAAGCAGAGCATGGTGTGGTTCTAAAATGTACTGTACCTGCATGACCTACAAGCAGAGCATGGTGTAAGCCTAAAATGTTCTGTACCTGCATGACCTCCAAGCAGAGCATGGTGTGGTGCTAAAATGTTCTGTATCTGCATGACCTACAAGCAGAGCATGGTGTGGTCCTAAAATGTTTTGTACCTGCATGACCTACATGCAGAGCATGGTGTGGTCCTAAAATGTTCTGTACCTGCATGACCTACAAGCAGAGCATGGTGTGGTCCTAAAATGTTCTGTACCTGCATGACCTCCAAGCAGAGCATGGTGTGGTCCTAAAATGTTCTGTACCTGCATGACCTCCAAGCAGAGCATGGTGTGGTCCTAAAATGTTCTGTACCTGCATGACCTCCAAGCAGAGCATGGTGTGGTCCTAAAATGTTTTGTACCTGCATGACCTCCAAGCAGAGCATGGTGTGGTCCTAAAATGTTCTGTACCTGCATGACCTACAAGCAGAGCATGGTGTGGTCCTAAAATGTTCTGTACCTGCATGACCTCCAAGCAGAGCATGGTGTGGTCCTAAAATGTTCTGTACCTGCATGACCTACAAGCAGAGCATGGTGTGGTCCTAAAATGTTCTGTACCTGCATGACCTACAAGCAGAGCACGGTGTGGTCCTAAAATGTTCTGTACCGGCATGACCTCCAAGCAGAGCATGGTGTGGTCCTAAAATGTTCTGTACCTGCATGACCTTCAAGCAGAGCATAGTGTGGTTCTAAAATGTTCTGTACCTGCATGACCTACAAGCAGAGCATGGTGTGGTCCTAAAATGTTCTGTACCTGCATGACCTCCAAGCAGAGCATGGTGTGGTCCTAAAATATTCTGTACCTGCATGACCTCCAAGCAGAGCATGGTGTGGTCCTAAAATGTTCTGTACCTGCATGACCTCCAAGCAGAGCATGGTGTGGTCCTAAAATGTTTTGTACCTGCATGACCTACATGCAGAGCATGGTGTGGTCCTAAAATGTTCTGTACCTGCATGACCTACAAGCAGAGCATGGTGTGGTCCTAAAATGTTCTGTACCTGCATGACCTCCAAGCAGAGCATGGTGTGGTCCTAAAATGTTTTGTACCTGCATGACCTCCAAGCAGAGCATGGTGTGGTCCTAAATGTTCTGTACCTGCATGACCTACAAGCAGAGCATGATGTGGTCCTAAAATGTTCGGTACCTGCATGACCTCCAAGCAGAGCATGGTGTGGTCCTAAAATGTTTTGTACCTGCATGACCTCCAAGCAGAGCATGGTGTGGTCCTAAATGTTCTGTACCTGCATGACCTACAAGCAGAGCATGGTGTGGTCCTAAAATGTTTTGTACCTGCATGACCTCCAAGCAGAGCATGGTGTGGTCCTAAATGTTCTGTACCTGCATGACCTACAAGCAGAGCATGATGTGGTCCTAAAATGTTCGGTACCTGCATGACCTCCAAGCAGAGCATGGTGTGGTCCTAAAATGTTTTGTACCTGCATGACCTCCAAGCAGAGCATGGTGTGGTCCTAAATGTTCTGTACCTGCATGACCTACAAGCAGAGCATGGTGTGGTCCTAAAATGTTCTGTACCTGCATGACCTACAAGCAGAGCATGGTGTGGTCCTAAAATGTTCCGTACCTGCATGACCTCCAAGCAGAGCATGGTGTGGTCCTAAAATGTTCTGTACCTGCATGACCTCCAAGCAGAGCATGGTGTGGTCCTAAAATGTTTTGTACCTGCATGACCTACATGCAGAGCATGGTGTGGTCCTAAAATGTTCTGTACCTGCATGACCTACAAGCAGAGCATGGTGTGGTCCTAAAATGTTCTGTACCTGCATGACCTCCAAGCAGAGCATGGTGTGGTCCTAAAATGTTTTGTACCTGCATGACCTCCAAGCAGAGCATGGTGTGGTCCTAAATGTTCTGTACCTGCATAACCTACAAGCAGAGCATGATGTGGTCCTAAAATGTTCGGTACCTGCATGACCTCCAAGCAGAGCATGGTGTGGTCCTAAAATGTTTTGTACCTGCATGACCTCCAAGCAGAGCATGGTGTGGTCCTAAATGTTCTGTACCTGCATGACCTACAAGCAGAGCATGGTGTGGTCCTAAAATGTTCTGTACCTGCATGACCTACAAGCAGAGCATGGTGTGGTCCTAAAATGTTTTGTACCTGCATGACCTCCAAGCAGAGCATGGTGTGGTCCTAAATGTTCTGTACCTGCATGACCTACAAGCAGAGCATGATGTGGTCCTAAAATGTTCGGTACCTGCATGACCTCCAAGCAGAGCATGGTGTGGTCCTAAAATGTTTTGTACCTGCATGACCTCCAAGCAGAGCATGGTGTGGTCCTAAATGTTCTGTACCTGCATGACCTACAAGCAGAGCATGGTGTGGTCCTAAAATGTTCTGTACCTGCATGACCTACAAGCAGAGCATGGTGTGGTCCTAAAATGTTCCGTACCTGCATGACCTCCAAGCAGAGCATGGTGTGGTCCTAAAATGTTCTGTACCTGCATGACCTCCAAGCAGAGCATGGTGTGGTCGCTGTGCTGGCTGTCCGTGGCGGCAAGCACCAGGTCCTGGATGCAGCGCGCCGGCCACAGCGCGGCGTGCGCGGCCAGGCGCCGCAGCCCGCCCAGTGCCGCGCGCCGCACCAGCGACCGCGCGTCCTGTGTCGCCAGGCTCAGCAGGACCTCCACCTACATTATCCATTCATATCACCACACTATAGCCGTGTGGTTTCCGCCAGAGTAGAATAGGACCACTCCTAGTCTTCCCATGGAGGTCGTAAGGTCATCATCATCATATGTTTCCGGTGGGAATCGAACCCACGACCCCCGTGTCAACAGGCAAACGCCTTAACCACTGGACCACGGAGGGGGATTTTTCTCCTTTTCAGTAATTTTTTTGTTTGATAAATGTTACTGGCCAGTGAGGTTGTAAGGTAACTAAGGAAATACAAGCTAAACAAAGCTCATAAACATCAATGAGACCTTTCCAACCCGTCTGGCCAGCGAGGAGAGTGAAATCCTCTGTCTGCTCTGGCCAAGTATGGCTCCGGTAGTACAGAGAGGGTCATGCACCTGCAGTGGAGACTAAAAAGACCTGATGATGATGATGACACTACAGCAAATTTTACCATTCTACAAGAGCGTCTTCCCCCTGGCCACAATTCGTCCTGGCCCATCTGGAAGTCGCTCAATAGACTGCAAACGCAGGTGGGTCGATGCAAAGACAATCTGGCCAAGTGAGGTATGATAGATACTTCACAAAACGTTTGCGAGTGTGGACACTCTCCCCAAACTATGGCGCACCTCCTCTCTTATCCAGAGTGTCCGAACACCTGAACTCTGGGCAATCTCCTTGCAGCATCTAAGGAAGGCATAGAAGTGGCCCATTATTGCCCATTATTTGACAGCCTCCGTGCTCATCATCATCATTTCGTGTAGGTGTCACGGTCAATCGACCATGCACACCCTGGTGTCAGAGCTCTTCGGAACCGCCTCTCGGCCTCTGACGTGGTTCCTTTAACGACTACCAGATGGCAGCCGGGACCACCGGCTGCTATGCTTCCCGTGGGAATCCACGACCCCCAGGTCTACAGGCAAACGCTTTAACCACTGGACCGCTGAGGGGGATTTTCCTCCTATTCAGTAATTTTTGATAAATGTTACTGGCCAGTGTAACGCTAATAGTAATCGAAGTTTGATGTGATAACTGATAACGGTGGAAGATAGTTAAATGCGTCACAAGACGAATGCTAAGGCCGATCATATCTCTTGATGTAATACCGTCTCACCTGATCAGGTACATGAACAACCGTGTCTGCAGCGATGTGTGTGAGTGCTGTTATGGCCGCCCGCACTGAGCTCGACGACGGGAATCTCTCCAGCAGGGAGCGAAGCAGTTTTAGCACACCTTCTGCTCTTACCGCTGTTAGAGGAAATTATAATACTGAATAAATCAATCTTGCAACTACGCAGAATATCAAAGTAGTATATATATAAATTGTTTAAAGTTGGAATAAATTGTACCTTATGTATAAGTGATAAGGTTCAAAAAATTAATTTTGACAAAGTTCCTAATTAAATAAAAATATAAATTGTATTGATGTTTATCTATATTTTTGAGAGCAGGTTTTAAAAAGAGTAAGAGAAAGGTATTTCAAAATTGATTTTCTCATTAGTCATTAAATAGTTATAGCTAATAAGAAAGTCAATTTCGAAATATCTATTACTATTTAATAGCTAATGAGAAAATCTACTATAAAATATCAGGCTTGAAGTGCTTTTTGCAACTGGAAGTGTTCATACTATATTATAAACATCACAATGATGTGGTACAATTTATAAAGCGAATGTCGTCACCACCCTGTCAAACCCTGTACATAGGGCGCACTGTAAGTTTCCAGAACTGGCCACTTACATAAACAATATTTAAAAATTTATTGCAACATTTGAAAATAGAACTCTTTGGCTGTAGAATGCAGTTTGTTTCATTTGACTGTGTTTTGTTTTTACCTTGTGGCGCCATTTAAAAAATTGTGTGTCTGCATCAACATGGATTTAACTCGGGAAAATTTTCGTAGTATGATTTTCTACGATATTAAGTGTAATTTGACAGCTCAACAGAGCATCGCTCGGCTTGAAACAGCTTTTGGCAATGAAGCACCATGCAAGACAACTGTTTATAGCTGGTTTGCAGAATTCAAGCGTGGTCGTATCAATCTCAGTGACGAATTTCGCGATGGTCGGCCGTCCACCGCTGTGACCAACAAAAACATCGATGCTGTGCGCCGTATGATTGAAACAGATAGGCATGTGACCTACCATGAAATTTGCGCATCCTTAGAAATAGGCATGAGTCAAATACAATTAATCCTACACAAACATTTGGGTGTGAGAAAGCTGTGCTCGCGGTGGATCCCACACAACTTGACCGAGGCTCAAAAAACGGACCGCGTCACTTGGTGCAGTGCCATACTTACCAGATTCAACGAAGGTGCGTCAAATTTGGTGTGGGACATAGTAACAGGTGACGAAATATGGATTTATTGCTACGATCCCAAAACAAAGCAGCAATCGAGCGTATGGGTCTTTCAAGATGAGCCGAAACCAACCAAAGTGGCGCGCGTGTAAAGTGCATCTAAGCGGATGATTGCTTCTTTTTTTAATAAAACTGGACACGTGGCTACTGTTGCTTTAGAGAATCGTCGTGCAGTGAATAGTGACTGGTACACGACCATTTGTTTGCCGGAAGTTATTGACGAACTCCGTAAAAATAACTGTAAACGCCGTATCATCCTGCACCACGACAATGCTAGTTCTCACACGGCCAGACAGACAAACGACTTTTTGAAGGCGAAAAATGTAGAACTCATGAGTCTTCCTGCATACAGTCCCGACCTGGCACCTTGTGACTTTTTGTTGTTTCCAAAAATTAAGAACCAATTACGCGGTCAACGATTTTCATCACCAGAAGAGGCTGTCGAGGAGTATGAAAAACACGTTTCAGAGGTCACCACAGAGGAGTGGCACAAAAGTTTTCAAAACTGGTTTCATCGAATGAAAAAGTGCATAGACGCCAAGGGAGATTATTTTGAAAAACAATAAATTAATTTTGTACCTTTAATAGTATTTTTTGATATTCATTCCGGAAACTTATAGTGCGCCCCACGTATATCTAAATATTAATTTACAATGTTCATTCTAAATGATGCTCTACTTTTAGACCTTAATGTTTTAGAATACATTTTGCGTTTGTGTTTTTTATGGTTTAAAACCTGGAGATACTATCACTGACCTCCCCCATGAACAGTTCTGAGGGCGCGCACCAGTTTTGCGCGGCGCTCAGCTCCTGTACTCTCACATTCCACCATATCAGACAGCTTGTTGCACATAGCCACTGCAAAGGTGCTGGAAAAAGAAAAGATTTGAGCAAAGTCATATCTTTTTCAGATTGGCCTGGGTCTTGGATGTGTATCTATATATGTATTTGTTATAAAATATAGTATCGTTGAGTTAGTATCCCATAACACAAGTCTCGAACTTACTTTGGGGCTAGCTCAATCTGTGTGATTTGTCCGTATATATTTATTTATCCAAATAAGAAAGAGAGTAAGACAATACTGGTTATTAAAAAAATATGAAGAAAAAGAAAGGGTGTTTTTCAGTTCACAGATTAGGGAAGAAAACATCTTGGAGGCTAGAGACAAGAGTGAAATGGAAGAAGATCATAGAGAAGGCCAAGAGCCATAAAGGGGTTTTATGCCCAAGAAGTCTAAGTGTCTTAATTTAACAAGTGACACAGACTTAAGAGTAAAAACAGCAATAATTAATAATTTTTTGTTTGTTGTTATAGTAACCCATAGAGGAAAAATTTCAAGTATACAAAATTTAGGCAGTGGTAAATGTTTTCCATCAGGTGGGCCCTTTGCCTTTGTTGTATAAAAAAATAACTACATATGTGAACAAAAACTACAATCTGAATTGTTTGCTTAGCTTAGGAAGGAGAAAAATAAAACTTTAATAGTTATACTTACTTGGAATGAGCAGCAAATCTGGTAGTAGCATAAATCGCAGCATCAACCTCAACATTGTCATGGCTGTCCAGACCTCTCCTAATAGCATGATGCACATTCTGTCTCTCCGGAATTATTCCAGCAACTGCTCCCAGTGTCCGGAGAGCCAAGGCACGTGCTACGGGATCATTTGAATGCAGCACACTATACACCCTTCTTAAGAATTCGTCAACGTTCAGAATCTTATCCAAATGCTTCTCACTTTGTTGACAGACTCGTAGCACCCATAACCGTAAGAAATTGTTGCCCATACGGAATACATCAGCTAATTTGAGGAATGAGGAGTTGATAAGGATGGGGAATGGGTATTTTTCGAAAAGACGCGGGAAACGGACGATGGCTTCGCACTGTTCTCCAACTTTGCCTGATCGTAAACCTAAGGAACAAAAGAAATTAAAGCGTAAGAAAGATTTCAATGATGATATTTGTTTCAGTACTGCATTATAGATGCACGTTTGCAAAGTAATGGTATAAAATTAAGTTTGAATTCACACTAAGTAAATGTTTTTAAAGTCTGTTACGGAATTATGCTATTTTGGCATCATTTAAAGAAAACAGGAAGAAAATCTAGTTTAGCAAAAACTAACGATACGATATAAATTATAAGAGATGCCGTATATTAGCGATTTAATTATATATTGCGATAAAGATATTTATTATTGTTGTTGTGATTGCACAGTACATTTTTAGGTTACTTTGATTTACCTTTATCTAATTCCGTTAGAGCAGAGTTTGCATCTTGTTCTGGCTCTCCAGAATTATCATTAAAAGTATTTAGTCTAACGCCAATCATTGTAATTTCTTATTTCCAGGAATTTATTCAAAATTCACTGAGATCAAGAATTTGGAAGTTTTGGGACGCCGACGTTTTGACGCTTATTTAGTTTTGTTTGACAGATGACCAGTGTTGCCAGGGCCCTTGAGTCGTAAGTTACGTTTTGCTTCCTGAAATGTTACATTTTTGCAGCAAAAGTTACATTATAGTAATTTTTTTAATTTACGTGTTTTTGGAGTCGGAGTATAACCCATCACACAGCGCTATCCTATAAAGTGGTCACTTACGTATAGCATAACGCTTTGCGGCATCTAATCGGTCGAGTATATCGCGCATATGCCGGCGGTGACATTTGTTTATAATAATAGAGATAGAGAAGAGACCACCTACCTTGTACCAAACTGCCCTGTCCCATAATTATAGACTGCGTCATATTTAAGTCTGTCTTTACCAAAAATCTAGATCGTCACGATGTCTATACCTTACTGGGTAATCATTACTCTGGCTGGAGTGCTTACAGCTTGAGTTACGTATTAACTCGTTCACGGACACTGAACCAGACACAAAAGAAATAACAATAGAATTACGTCTACAGGCGGAAATTATATTTAGATGATATATCATATCTGTAATATGGCGCTTTCTATTCAGTCAGAGCCATCTCTGAGTGTGATATGGAGTGAAATGCTTTTTAGACGCACCAGTTTTAGGTGCGTTCAAATTGAATGCGTTGAATTGCAATAAAAATCTAGTATTACGAATCTCGTTATTCTCAAAAGTTACGAAAATTGCCATAAATATATAAATTACTTACATGTTACGCGAGGAGGTCAAAAGTTACGAAAAATGTAAGAAATGTAACCTTCTGGCAACGCTGCAGATGACACTGACAGGACAGCTGTTACAACAGAATAAGATTACCTACTCTCTTTTAGGTACTGTCAAATTCGCGAAAGATTTTTCAGAGCAATCACAAAACGCAAACTTTGATGATTTCCCCGAAGTATACTAGATGGCGCTACTTTGAACATCCTAAAACTATTTAAACTTTTTATATTGACCTTGAAATTTTGCATATACCTAGATAGAAATATATCCTGACGGAGAATTTTGTATATGTTACGGTAAACTTGATTAATTGAAAATTATTAATAATTTTATAACATTATTAATAATAATCTAGTGTTTTGTTAAATGTGAATAAACAATTGAAATTTATTACTTTTGCTAGTTATTATTAATAATTCACTACACACATTGGTAAAAGTTATAAAATAAAATAAAAACCCAAAGTTTTTAGTCCGGCAGGTATTTATTTATAACTAGCTGTTGCCCGCGACTTCATCCGCGGCAGTTTCTGTTATTATGATTAATTAGTTTTTTTATAAGTATGAAATGAATAATTTTCCCCCGTTTTCAAAACATTTTTTTATTGATGCTTCGCTCCTATTGGTCGCAGCGTGATGTTTTATAGCCTAAAGCCTTCCTCGATAAATGGACTATCCAACACAAAAAGAATTTTTCAATTTGAACCAGTAGTTCCTGAGATTAGCGCGTTTAAACAAACAAAGTCTTCAGCTTTATAATATTAGTATAGATATGATATGACACACAGTGCTTGTCTCAGATCACACAAACAAGGGTAGGTCTTGTACTTGTGGGTCGTTTTTTGGGTTTTTTGGGGTCTTGATCACGATAATTAACGATAATTACCTCAGTTATGTAATCTAAGATCGCGGGCACGACTTTTCATGATAAACCAACATGAGAGTCGTTTTCTAGGTGTAAATCTCGAAAATGACGTCAGGTAATCTAAGATGGCGGATGCGACTTTTCATTATAAAGCGACATGAGTGTCAATTTATAGGTTTTTTTCGGTGTACATCTGGAATATTACATCAGTTTTACAATCCAAGAAGGCAAATCTTCGCGTGGCCTAATATACGGTAACTGACTGGTACATAACATAACGTCTATTTCCATTGCGGGGTAAACAGAGCCTATCTCTATATGATCTTATGGCCACATTTAGCATGTTGGAGGGCGTGTAGATGGAAAACGGAATCAAATAGTGATGGGTTGCTAGCCGCATCGCCTATTGACGTGATTCCGCAGATTTTAGCCTAATCCTTCGATCAGCTTTTACGATCTGCGCGGGGAGAGCAGCAGCTTTTTTCTTTTCTCCCAGACCAGCATAGAACTGGTACTGACTAGTAGGTATGAATTATTTTTCATACTAATATTTTTCATAGTCTTCTGGTCAATCCTACTTAGATATTTCTTTAGATGCGAATATTCCGCTGATTCTGAGAGCAGACTCTAAAATACAGGCACATTAAAAATTAATTATAATAAAAATAGGTTATCTACATAGTTAATAGGTGAAAATAACTTATCACCATCCTTATCCTTATCCTTACTAATATTATCCTTACTATCCTAATCCTAACTAATATTATAAAGGCGAAAGTGAGTTTGTTTGTTTGTTACGCTTTCACGTTGTAACTACTGAACCGATCATCATGAAATTTTGCATACAAGATCTCTGGAGTGCGGAGAAGGACAAAGGCTTCCTTTTATCCCGGGAAAAAGTACTATTCCCGAAGGATCGACATTGACGCGGGCGGAGCCGCGGGCGAAAGCTAGTAATATTATAAATGCGAAAGTGAGTTTGTTTGTTTGTTTGTTACGCTTTTACGCCGTAACTTCTGAACCGATCATCATGAAATTTTGCATACAAGTTCTCTGGAGTGCGGAGAAGGACAAAGGCTTCCTTTTATCCCGGGAAAAAGTACTATTCCCGAGGGATCGACATTGACGCGGGCGGAGTCGCGGGCGAAAGCTAGTAACTCTATATATTTCATTATGTCTTTAAATGTAGGTACATAGGTGTAGAATACCTTGATGATAGTGTCTGGTGAATTCATTAGATTAAAAGCTGTACCTTTTACCAGTTATCTGGATAGCTAGCGTTACCTAGCATTCGTTTAATTAGCGCCTCAGATTGCTATCCGTCCAAATAACTAGCTAACTGAGCGGTGTAACGTTATAATTTGCTGAAATTAGCGCGAGCACTGTGTTTAGGCAAGGATCACAGGGCGCGTACAGCCAACTCTCGGGTCTTCTCTCAAAGGCGTAATTACGCCCACCTGTGTCACCCTAGCCGTGTATGGCGCTATTATCTTAAAGCCGAGTAGTGTCATCCTTCTGTAGCTGCTTTGAACTTTTGCAATAAGTACGTTAGGTACTTCACAAATTACTTAGTGACTTCATAACCAAACTAAAGCGTGAGTAGTTTATAGTATCTTCTGCCTCAGTGGCGCGGTGGTTAACACGCTATAGCCTACTACACGAGGGCTGACGGTTCGATTCCCAGCGCGGGAAAATACTTAGTTGTACCTAGTAAATACTTTTGGCAGGTATTTGCCCGCGGATTTGGAGCAACCCTAGGCTGGGCTGTTGTCGTCAGGCAGGGGACCAGGCGTAAAAGTTTGCTAAATATTACCATTGAATTATAAAAGCTAGTACAGCAGCAACTACTAAATAGAAAAACAAAATTTGGTGGATATAAGAATACAATAAAATGAAAATTACAATAACTGTAATAGAATAATTATGCTACCAAAATGATTTCCCTTCCTAGCTGTGTTGCTATGGCAGATATGCCCACGAAGCTACGTTTCAGAGAAGCTTGTTAGGCGGAAGATATGATACCTGACATGCTGTCATACTAGCGGGACCCTGGGCTCCAATGCACCACTGAATCCTCAGTGGTGCATTGGAGCCCAGGCTGAGCGTTTTACCCGGTTACATCCGCAACCGGGTAAAACGCTCAGCCAGTCTATTTGCTTAATTCAGTGTACAAACTTCTTGATAGTCACTTCATACATTGCGTTAGGTATAAATATTTTAAATAAAAATAGTCAATCATACGAAAGCCGCAATGTATTTTGAAGTGACTAGCAAAACGTTGTACACTGAGCTAGCAAAAAGGCCAGCCGATGATGATAGTGCTAATGAGTATCATCAAAATATTTTATTTTCGTTATAAAGCGATACATTGAACACTAGGTACATTGAATGTAGGTACCTATGGTAGTCATCTGGGTCAAATCTATATAGATAGGTACATGCGTACGTAACACACCCAATCAAATCCGTAAACCGTAAACAATCTCCGTCCAATTCTTCACCCATCATGTATATCATATTCGTCATCAGAACGACTACCATGATTATGCACGTGAGTAGTAAACGATTCGATCTATCGTTAACGATTCGATGACTTGTTAGTAAACTTACTTAAATTATTTTTAAATAGCTTTAAAATGCTCGGTATTTTATTAATAATTGAAAATATGTGATGAAAAAGAACTCGGCCACAGGTAGGATTCTAACCCACGTAGTCCCTTAGGACTACTAACCTAACGAAGTCCCTTTGGTTAACGCTCTAAGTGTGATACTATTACACCACCGTGACTTTGAATCATCGCGTCGAATTCTCTCATCACATATACATCGTAAGTAAACTATTCTCCTAATTGATATAAAATGAAGGTCAAATTTGTAACTCATGGTGTTGGCATCGCAGAAAATGTTCCTATAAACCCAGGCATACATTCGGCCCCGAGTAGTTTTCGAATACGAGAGTAGAAAACTGCTCTGGTATATTGTTCCTAATCATGTTAGACAAAGTCAGGTTAACTATGACGGTATTAAACATATTACCGTATATAAGTACCTACTATCTTAAATTAAATTAACAAACTCATGGTAGATGCTCAAGTCATAGAAACGCAGATAACTTGATGTGTGGGTCGGTGTTTTTACCGACTTTTAGGCGACCTGTGGTCTACCGGTCCATCCAAGCAAAATAAAATATTGTAATCATTATGTCGTTTTTTTACGATTTCCGTGAATAGTTTAAATGTTATCTAACAGATTACTGAATGAATCACAATACAAAGGAAAGACAAAAGAATTATCGATGTCACCTGGACTTTGAACAATAAAGAAAACAAAGATATTGTGCAAGATAAGTTCCCATGGTAAGAATTGACGAATTTGCGTATCCATTAAAATTTTATCTCTTAATCCAACGACTGGTCTTCCGGATTTTGACAATGGCGGACAATGGTGTGTTTTGACAACTTTTTTAGTTCAGCCAAAAGTCTTTTGTCCCGGACACGCAAGTAATCGATGCCGGACGTAGATTATTCTAGTCTTGGCTATGGCTACCAGTTACTAAAGATTTGAATTTCGAAGAACACTCTGAAACTTCTGTTGTGTCATTCCCTAGTAGCAAAATTTTAAATCTTTATTACTGTAACAAAAGGGTTTGATATGGTGTGACAAAAAAATCTTTTTTTTCTTTGCATATGTAGGTCCCACGTTGGTTCATTCATTGCAATGCGCATTGTGGTAGGATTTAGAGTTATTATCCTTCTTACCTTTCTTCAGGGCAGGATTAAGGACTAATGAAGATAAGATTGTCGAGGACCAGTGAATCAATAGTGATTTACCGTGACTTTTGCATAGCCAGTTTTTTGTGGGGTGCCAAATGTAGATTTATGATTTCTTTACAAACAGTATTCGTCATAAATGTGTAAATAAAATAACAATGGAATTATGAATACATAATTTTCGAATGTTACTCTTAAATATTTAGTAAGGTAGTATGAGTAGTACCTATGTTTCTAAAATTTAATACAAAGGCTTATTGGTTTTCAAATTAGGTAGAGAAACCCTTATATAACCTAGTGGTACTAAGAAGACCTCTCCTTTTATATGGAAGTGAACCGTGGCCCTGTGCTTGAGCGGCTTAAGAAAGAGCTGCGTGTCACCGAGATGATTATGCTGCGCTAGCTGTCTGAATTTCCGCGTAAGAAACTCCCGCGTTCGCGGTAGTCTCCATATTTCTGAGACATAGCGGACAAGCTGCAACAGAGCCGCCTACGCTGGTGCGGTTACGTTTTTCGAAAACCAGCAAATGACATAGTGAACAAATATTTGCCAATGCCGCCTCCGACGGGCCCGGTCGAAGGGGGAACCCCAAGAAGCACTGACTTGATGTGGTTGGGGAGGATATGCGTGCCAATGGTCTCACAACCAAAGATGCCGAAGACCGTGCATAGTGGAGAAGAAAAAGCCTAAAAGTGGACCCCGGGCTCCTCAGCTGAGGCTGAAACCGTGAACACACTCGAGTTAGAGATTCACCGACGTAAGCGAATAAATTTACTAAGTATACCTAATCTCTTCAGCAGACCGTACCATATTTGCTCAGTAAGCGATCTCCAATATTAGTTTTAGGTCTGCAAATAAAGCCCTTGAGAAGCACTAATAATGGCGTATGACATTGTGACGGTAGTCACAAATATTTGTCGCCATCACTCGTCGCCACTAATCCGATGCGAGCAGACAGCTCCGCTATAAAAACATTATCATGATCCTTTCATAATGCCACAATGACAGGGGACAATGCAGCTTGGCCGATCAGCCGATCTGTATCGGGAATTAAAAAAAGAACAGAACTGATTCGTCATATCAGCCGGCCTATTTGTACAAAAAAAATTATAGTCACTTGAAAATAGATTGAGGCTTTCGTATTATTGACTACTTTTATTTAAGATATATAAAACGTAATGTATTTTAAATTGACTATCAAAATTTAGTACACTAAGTAAGCAAGGCCGGCAAGTCGTACAGTATACAAAGCGCGTAAAGGATGAGTAGTGTATGAGTTTAAATATATACTTATTTTTTTTAAAACAGAAGTTTTATGTCTGAATACTCTAACAGAGTAGTCGACTTTGAAAGTAAAAAAGTAAAGTTAATTCTGTAATAGAACGCTCTAGTAGGGAATTCTCTGAGATTAGTTAAGTCTTAAAATCATCGGAACGTGCTGTGAAGGATATATGACGATAGTTAGTTAATTTGCTTAAATGAAATGTTTTGAGTGTAATGCATTGGAAACATTTTAAAAAAATAGTCTTAAAAGGGATTAGGTATCCATTTACAGATCCATTTACAGAAGTGTCAAACTATGCCCAAAAATCGAATAGATATCCAACTTTTCAGAATTTTTCTGCTGATAAAAAGATAGGTTTAAATACGTGTGTAAATATCTACCATGTACATTTTTTTACAGACGTATATGCAAGAGGTAGGTATACTTCTGCTCTTACATTATTTTCATTCTGTATTTACACTGAATAATGCCGATAATATCGTTTTTTGCGGCCGTTGGTGTCAAAATTAACACCGTTTAGGAGCACCAAGATGTGGGGTGGATGGGATATAATGCTTTCAGATTATTTGTGGCAACAATAAATGAAAAGGTGTTTATGATTTGAGGATATGCTTGCAGTTGCAGTAAGTAAGATGTTTAACGTCACGGTCTGTAGGTTAATATGAAGAAAACAAAAAATTTACGCGTGGAAAGAATAACTTTAGGAAATCTATATCTAGGCTTATTTTTGTCAGTGGAATCATCATTATCATCAGATGGGTATAAATCCATGGAGGTCTTCCATCATTGCCATCATTCCATCTTTTTCATTTGGCTGTTCTTTTATTTCGTCTACTTCATTTTCGTCTTCTTGTTTCAGTTCTCAATTCTTTCTTTTTCATCTTTAAATACGATTAGAATGTTTTTTTCCATTACTATCCCAGTACCTACTCAGTATCTGTACCATTGAACTTCAATACGATTTTTGAGTCCTAGAAGCTTTCTTACAAATACTATAAAACTATATGTTAAGTCTTCACCAGGCGCTGGATGCAGGCCGCTTCCAACCGGTCGTATTGGAAATCCTTGGGGGAGCCTATGTCCAGCAGTGGACTTCTTGTGGCTAGTCTTCATTGCAGGTAGACTCACTCTACTTTCATTTGGTATTATTATTTTCATTCATTTGGTATAATAATTGTATTAGGTAAGTTTTTAGAGTTTAAAAAATTGAGATATTCCTTACGACGCATAAAAGAATCTGAAGTAATTATATCGGTAGGCTTTAAATATTTTATTAAAGTTCCCTAAATCGTTGTTCTCCTACAAAAGGCGAACCATCCGGCGATCTTCAAGATACAGATCTCCGGCCCGCATTACGACTTACGACACATTCGCCATTTGGGCGCGCACGGGGACACATACCTTATAAGCTTTACACGATGTTTTGATTGCACCAGTGGCCTTTCAGGTGATACCACGAACGTGTGATGTTTGACGACAATTTGCACACATTTATGCAGTTAATTGAACCTCTAATTCAAACGTAATAAGGTCTAAATTTGCTACGTTACCGTGAAATCAAAATGTGGTGAAACGTATTTGGAAGTTGACGGAGCGTAATATTTTAACAACTCAACACTTCTGAGAACGGTTTTTTTATCGTCAGATTGTGCTTTAGACTGGGACAGTGTGTCTGATACTTTAGTGGGATTTGGGATTATATTAAAATGGATTGTATCGCGTATCGTCTTACGTCTTTGTGTATGTTACCAATATTAAATGGAATAAAGAGAAATAATGTGAGAAACAACAATATGATTTACTCGTATGTAAAGAAGCTTAGCAGCTTTCTTATTCGGTGGGACGCAAAAAGAAACAGTAGGTAATTCATTCGTTAAGTAAATTATATGTGCCTATACCTTGTTCTCTTATATCTTCTTAAGGGCCCGTACTACCTCACACTGCTTTGCATGATTGACTGTTATATCAATAATAATTAAATACTCAAGTTGAAATAAAAGTTCAGGACTAACTCTGGTAACTATGTGACTCAAAAACACGATTGCGTTAAACTCGATAGAAAAAAATTGCAAAGTTGCCTCCAAATCACGTCTAATTTACTCGGTATATAGCATTATTCACCAAATACATTAAAATTAACCTTGAAACTTTTGATTATTATTGCATTACAGATAAGGCAGCCATCATATGTTTTTCTTTTTCGAATAACCCTTGAATATTCCTAAATAACGAAAATATCCATAGTAGCCAACGCGTTTAGACCATCCGCGTTTGTATCGCCACGCCGCCTGGCATATGGCGGGCTCTTAAATTAACGTTAACAAGTTTTTAAAATCCATTTGTAACTGTATTTTAAGCACACAATGACAAAATTAACACAAGACAACAAAAAAAAAGGTTTTCTTGCGCGCGGACCCAAGACAAAGTTCCATTTTTGAAATTTAATGGGATCGTCACCATAGACAATTCAAAAAATATTTTATTTATTTAAAACCATTAGCAAACACTCCTTATTCATACATACAAAATAATTACCAACTAATGGAAATATTTACAACCAACTCTATCTACATATGAGGGTATAAAAGTACTACGCGGGCGTTGATAACATTTCTATTGTTTTAGCGTAGCGATTCGGGTGAAAATCGTATTTGTTTGCATGAGAAAGCAGAACAATATAGAGGTAATGTCACAGTATTGATAGGTACATAAGTTTGTAATTAAGCAATATTGTGTTTAGGTCTAAGGGGCGACGTCACAAGGATATATACATGGTTTCCGCGCTGTAACTGAGTAATTATAAAGTAGTATTGAAAATCCGCCTCGGCCTGACGTATTCGTTGTTTAAGATTTCCTTGTAGTCAGTCTCTGCTGGGGCCCCAATTATAAACTGGGATGAATTAAGAGTGGGTATGCGGTGAGTCGCTCAGAAACGTGCCCAATCATCGTCTTTCCCAAGCCACAATGAGATGTTTGGATAAACCATCAACAGCTCGCAACAAAAGAATTTGTTTTTATATCTTTATTCAATGCACGAGATAGAGCCGTGATTAAATGCAAAATGAATTCACTGATATTAACTTTGTGGAATATTTAGATATCACAGATTCGCTTAGAAATATGTAGTGAGGAAGGTATACAGGATGTTTGTAATCGCCGCTATCCCTCAAACCGTCAAATCAGTCCGTTAAATGAACAACTTTTCCTAAGGAGCCAACGCTAGAAAATTTCGACTATTTCGTACAAATTGCCGGGCCGATCGAACGCTTTTATATATTTAATAATAATAATATATATATTTAATAATTTATTTGAAATGATTCATTTATTATGAGAGCCATATCAAATATTCTAAATACAAAGCTTATTAAATATTTCTTCAAATTAACTCTACCTAAGTATTTCGATATATTTTAACTAATTTAATGCATTACTCAATCTCTAGTTGCTCATGTACCTATTTGTTTAATGTTTGTTACCTCAGAACTCCGTATTATTATTTATATTATATTTATGAACCGATTTTAAAAATTGTTTGACGGAGTATGCTTTCAAGTTGGTCCTATTTAATTTTTTATCACAATCGGCTCAGTAGTTTGATTGAAGTATTTTTTTTATATGAAAGATTATCATAGTAGCGATGTCGTCTTTTATACATAGCGAAAACGTCACCACAAGAATGGACGCTATTTGAAACTAGTTTCACAGGTTTGAATTGAAATTTGTTTGACGAATCTGTAATTCCATTCTCGTAGTAATCTAATACTGACCAATAAATGCAGTTACATTAAAATAAATAAACTTAAACGTTATGTATATAAACGGGACTCAACACGAACCATATTATTATTTGTTTCCGTTGACGCTTCAAAGGAGTTACGTCCATCGTGGTCGCAACGAAACGATGGATGTAACTCCATTGAAACGTTAACGGAAACAAATAGTAAAGAGTTCATGCTGAATCCCGTTTATCTATACACTAAAAGCGCGAAAGTTTAAAAAAGAAAACTTAAAAGTTACTTAAATAGATCGTCCCTTTCAGCGATATTTCCGCTATATATATTTAAAAATAAAATGTAAATTTAAATGATACACTGTGGATTACAAAGGCATAATAGCACTCAGAGTACTACAGCCATTTATACAGCATGATCTTAAAACGATAGATATAGAGGCTGAATTTGAATGTAAATTGCATGTCTTTGTGGACTTTAGGATAGACGCACATTTGCGATTGAGAAGCGAAAACTTTTAATTTTTATGAGTACTCCTGTGTGGTGCCGAGACATGGACTCTTACGAAAGGAGAGGTCGCGCAGAGAGCCATGGAGCGAGCTATGTTTGGCATCTAATAGCAAGACCGAGTTCGCATCCCTGGGATCCGGAGCCGGACGAAAGTTCACAACGTGTTCTCTTAGATTTCAACTCTAAAATAGATGTAGATAGGACACCGAGCTTGAAAGAACTATGGTAGGTGGAGTAAGGCTGTCACTGAGTGGTTTAAAGGAAATTGGAAACGTAGTGGGCGTCCGACAGCTAGGTGGGTCGACGACATAGAGCAGATTTCTGGTAAGAACTGGATTGCGAGGGCTAGAGATAGACTATAATGCAGAGAAAGGGAGGTTTATGTAGCAGTGGATCGTAGAAAGCTGAAGATATTGTAGATACGTATGAGATATACATAATTATGGACCTGACGGGAAGTTGTAAAAGTCGTTAATGGTGAAAACTTGTGTAGAGAAATAATTGAGGAATTCGATTGCCCAGACGGAAATTGCAGGCTTGAATCACCTGATTGTCTGATAATAAAGATGATTCCGTGCTCCGGAAGGCACGTTAAGCAGTTGGTCCCGGCTGTCGTCTGGCAGAGGCCGAGAGGCGGTTCCAAGGAACTGACACTTGGGTGTGCAGTCAATAGACCGTGTCACCTACTCGAAATGATGATGATGCCCAATTGGCGTGCGCATTATTAGCGATTACGCATGTAAAGCAGCCCAGGGCGTGTTCTTCACTGGAATAGATGACAATAAGTAGCACAAAAACTTCTCGAGCTTCTCTGCGTCAGCACGTCAACCCGTTGATCTCGGCCGTCATCAGTAGATGGCTGTCGTTAAACTATGTCAGATGCCTTTAGGCAGCTTGAAAAATCTATCACCAGTGTTGGCCACTTTTCATTTCAGCTGCATAAAGTCCACTGCGAGAGGTTATTGCCATAGTTACAATTTACTCACACGCAGTTTCTTGAGCTCAAACCCAAACAGCATTTAGAGATCTTTACATAGCATAAAATAAAGTCGCTTTCGCTGTCTGTTCGCTTATATCTTTTAAACTACTTAACGGATTTTAATGCAGTTTTCAGCAATAGATAGAGTGATTCAAGAGGAAGGGTTATAATTAGGTATAATTTACTGCCCCATATTAGTATCTACATTGCACCCGTGCGAAGCCGGTGCGGGTCGCAAGTTTATATATAAGTGTACGAGCAACCTAACGTGTATCTACAATCACATTCGTCACAGCCCGGCGATTTGTATAAAAGCTTTTGTTTCCTCTCTGTTACATAAACATTAATGTAAATATCTAACGGTGTTCTAATAGCATTATAATTTGACTATTGTCGACACTGGCATGAATTCTATGCGATGTGCGATCTGAAAGTGGCTCTTTCATCTCGTGATTATTTTTTGGTTTTATGTAATGTAGCATTTTATTGATAGTTATCTACAGTTATTTTTGCAAGTGAGTCTGTGTTTCTGTCTTTTTTAGGGTTCCGTAGTCCACAAGGAACCCTTATAGTTTTTGTTGTCTTCTGATATTTGAGAGCTAGGCTCTTGAGAGTGTTACTGTGTGGAAAGAAACGCACACAACTACAATGTTTTGTCTATTAAGTTGTAGGTATAACTTTAAAAAGATATAAGTTGGGTTTTCCAAAATTATGACAAAAATATACCTATTTAAAAATTATATTTTTTTCAAACACAAAATTTATTTGTCTTTATAGATCCACCTCTCCAACCCGTCTGGCCAGCGTGGAGAGTGTAGGCCAAGTCCTCTGGCTGCTATAGCCAAGTATGGCTCAAGTAGTACAGAGAGGGTCGTGCTTCTGTAGTGGAGACTAAAAAGGACCTTATGATGATGATGATGATGATCCAGTAGATTTGAAGCAAATTAGTTGTAATAGATGGACAGACAGATAACCCAATAAGGGATTATCTTTGTCTTTTGAGAAATGGAACCCTAAAAAGCTAGTTATATATGCTCTAACAACAACGGAGACCGTGTTAAAAACTGATAACAGCATTTGAAAATTAAAGAATTCGCCAGCAAATACCTCAACCATTGTCGAATTAATATTTGTCTGTGCTTTTTTCATTCTTATTTAATTCGTAGAGACGTGTGCCTTTGTGGGCAGGCGGGCGGTGTCAGGTTGCGTGTAAGTCGACGCGATATGGGTCCTGGTTCGAGTCCTGGCCCGGTAATGGAGGCACAAAGACCTCAATTATTCGACTACCGCAGTTCTCTGGTTTCAGGTTTTTATAAATTATTGATCTGATACTAACTGCGGACCGTATTGTCGATGATAATCATAATAGTGGTACGTTAAAGAGAGAAGCCATTTTTTTTTAAATGTTCGAAGTGAATCTATGGCATTCCTTCAGTGATAGAGGAAAAAATCACATTCAACTTTTTTTCATAAACTGTTTTCTTGATCCTGGATGGATGCGTGCATAGAATAAGATTTTTTTTTAAATCTATGGATGCGTGTCTTGTTTTCATTTTATGTTTTATTCTTTTGTCTTATGTGGTTTTCTTTTGTTATGTGAGATTTTCATTAAGGTTATGTAATTCATGAAGTAATAATTTATGAATATATGGAAACAACGAGGGGAGGCCTTTGCCCAGCAGTGGGACACAAATAGCAGAAAAAAAACAATTCATGAAGTCTAGTGGAACTTAATAATAATTTTGACAGCTCCGTGGCGCAGTGGTTAACACGCTAGCCTGCGACACGGAGTGACCGGGTTCGATCCCCGGCCAGATCAAGACGGAAAATGATCTTTTTCAGATTGGCCTAGGTCTTGGGTGTGTATCTATATATGTATTTGTTATAAAATATAGTATCGTTGAGTTAGTATCCCATAACACAAGTCTCAAACTTACTTTGGGGCTAGCTCAATCTGTCTTAATTGTCCGTATATATTTATATTTATTTATATTATAAGGAGATTTAGATATATTTTAAAAAATTAAGTTTATGTCATTTATGAAGTCTAGCGGGACTTAATTCCATTCATAATTTCAGCCTTTACAACTCCACTGTACGCGCCGTAATTTTTTTAAGTTAAATAACCGGTCGCTTACTTAAGGCCAATCTACTTTCATTATTACCATCATTTCAGCCATTAGAAGTCCACTGCTGGACAAAAGCCTCTCCCAAGGATTCTTCATTCCATGGGAGGATATTGCCGTACCACGCTTGGCAGGCGGCGGCTTGGCGAGCGCAGATTCTTTGGCTACTTGTGCTTTGACGCTGCTGCCAATACGAAGCATTGGAATACTCTCACTCGGATAAATGAGGAAAAATCTGATGCCACCTGCAACCACCGGACAGGCAGTTGTGGATGACATCGCTGACCATCTATTTTGGGTAGTTCCAAATGATAGATAAATATAGATATATACGGACAATTCACACAAATTGAGCTAACCCCAAAGTAAGTTTGAGACTTTTACGTTATGGGATACTAACTCAACGATACTATATTTTATAACAAATACATATATAGATAAACATCCAAGACCCAGAGAAAAAGACCACTTTCCATCTTGACCTGACCCTCTTGTCGCACCACGAAGCTTGCAAATGCTTATATGCAAATAAACCTGTGAAAATGAAGTGCTAGCCTATGCACTTGTCATGTCAAAATCATCTGTTCCGTAATTTAAATAATTTTTGTGTATTATTTGTGAACAATTGTATGTAAAACTAAATTAATTACGTAAAATAAGGCAATAGTTATATGGAAGCAACAAGTTATCGTGAAATAGTAACGTGAATCAACGTTAAAAACTAGAAGATCGGCGCCGGCGGTTGGATTTGTTCAGCTGTCAAACCAAACAAAGGAAATTCGTGGATCATCATCAATTTAAACCGGGAGAGTATATTGTTTCATAATTTCATGATAGGCAGTGTATCTTCAAAAACAATAATCAGTATAAACTTAATTTTAAAGTAGCAATAGCAGTGAACTATATTTTGCCTACGAAGCTCAGTTTGAATCTCGCACCGTTTACCTAGTGCAATCGGTGATGACGACCTAAAACTACAGCTATAGGCTTATATATTCAGTAACAAATAATACTTTATACACTGCAACGCAAAATCTGCTGTATCCCTTTTGTTTCTTTTATGGCAGATTGTGAAATGTAAACTACCTACTTACTTCAAAAAAAATATAAATTGGTGAAGTTTACTTTTAACTTTTGCATATTTTTTTATACATTTTGATATACAATAAAACTCTAATTTCTACTTACTGACCCCTTTAATATAACATAAAACTCACTCTGTTTTTGAGGTCTCGCTAAGCTTGTGAAAGCTGAGTTGATGACTATAAAACAATAGTTATAGCAAGAATACAGCTAATTTATTTCATTTATGCTTTAAATATCTATGTAGTTATTCTCAATAATATAATAAAATTGTCTTATTAAGTACAAAAAATTGCCCTCCGAGTTCTTAAAGTATAGTTTACCTTTACTTACATAATTAAATATATTTTCAGTTACTGACCACCTCATTCACTATGATGACACGGAAGGCCACTATCAAAGACCTAACCATGAAGCTGAGGCAAGCCCTGTTTGACCTTAAAGCGTGTCGTGAGGATAAGGCACAACTGTTACTGGAACGGGAGGAATCTGAAGAAGAATTTCAGAAAATAAATGATCGCCATAGTCAATTAAAAAATGAATGTATAAGTCTTCACAATAACAGTACAGAATTGTTGGAAGAAAACCTTAGGTTGAAAGAATGTTTAGAGCAAGCTAACGAGTGCCGTATGGTACATGAACGGGCCCTATGTCGCATAAATGAGTTAGAACAAAGCTTATACGATGCACAAAAATCTGCATTAGAGATACAAGATCAAAAAGATGCCGAAATATGTAACAAAACGCTTCATTTGTACAGCGAACTCATGGAGTGTGGCTCGGGACCAGTCATGGAAATACCTGCGAGTACTCCGCAGTCACAGTATTTTATTTTAAATAGTCATAATAAAATTAAAAAGTATGTAAAAATTAATAGAATAATAAAACGCACTAAGAAAGTATTATCTAAACAAATAAAATGTAAATCTTTAGCGCAGTTAAGTAGGGAAAAACTGTGTTTGTCTAAGGAACTTAGATCATGTGAAGATGACCTATATATGGCTAGCCGTATATATGACACCGAGATTCATGAGTTGCAGTCACAGGTCTCGGAATTGCAACAGTCCTTAAATAATTTATCAAAAATGTATGAATTGTCCCAAAAAGATATAAGTAAATATATTTTAGAGGCCAAAGAATTTGTGGCTGAAGCTCACTATAATAAAGAGCGGTATGATGCTCTCTTACAAAAACAGCAGTGCTATAGTACTCCTGAAACGGCAATTACAATGTCACCTGTAATAGCCATTGTTCCCGAGTCTAGAGAATGTGATACTGGTAAATGTAACTTAGAAACGAGGATAGGTACGATAGAAAATAGTTTTAATAAAAAAAGGTTTTGTAACAAATTATTTATATACTCTGATAAATTAGGTCAAGGTCTTAGTAGCATAATTTTGAGTCACCTCAACCATAACTGTTCTGTCTACAACACATGTACACCCGGCGCTTCTTATTTAGACCTGGTAAACAGTATTACTTGTGACAGTCTTGATGAAAACTGTACAATATTAATATTATGTGGTGACAGTTCCTCTGTATCAAAAAGGAATATTAAACAAAGTATGGACAAATTAATTAATATAAATGAAAGAACACAATGTAAATTTATGATATGTGCCTTTCCGTATTCGGAATCTTTAGATAGGAAAAGAAACGAGCACATACACAATTTAAATGTACATATGTACAACATGACGTATCGTCATGGCGATTTTATTTTTTATTTAGATATAAATAAGTTTATAAGTAGATTTAAGTTGACTAACGATACTATGTATCTTCCTTTTAATTTTAAAAGACAAATAGCTACAGTAGTAGCTTTTAATTTACAAACTTCTGTTGTATGTAGTACAACTGCAAATAATTTTAAATTTGACACAGGTATTGCAACTAATGATATACCTAAAATACAAAATCCTCAGTCTGATTTAAACTAATTAATAAGACAACAGTCGAGGCTAAAGAATTAAATATTTTTCATCAGAATGTCCAAGGCCTGACTAGCAAATTGTTAGAATTAGAGTTGTTTATAAACAGTAAAGATTTGCATGTAGTTTGTGTGACTGAACATTTTATGCAGTCGCACCAGCAACAGTTCAATGTAGAAAATTATTTATTGACAAGCTCTTACACCCGAGAGACTAAAGAGAAAGGCGGTAGCTTAATTCTAACTCGAAGTGACGTAAAATGTAAAGAACGTAAGGATATTGTTAGTCTTTCGGTAGATTGTAATGTTGAGCTGTCATGTATCGAACTAGGGAATTATATTATAGTATGTGTATACAGACCCCCAAGATCAGATTATAATACTTTAGAATCAGTTATTGAAGATGTCTTGAGAAAATTATGTTGTTGTCGCAAAAATATTATAGTGTGCGGTGACTTTAATGTTGATTTGTTAGTTACAACAACTGAAAGTGTTCGATTTTTAAATGTCTTTAAATCATTTGATTTGGTTAATTTGTTTTTGGAACCAACTAGAGTTACTGAAGATTCTGCAACGTGCATAGATAATGTTTTCTGCAATTGCACTGCTGTTGACAAATATATAACTAAAAATCTAACCTCGGATCACTACGGTCAGTTTGTAAAACTTATAAATGATGTAGAAGTAGACTTACCAAAAGTTACCTTTAGATCTATAACCAAAGCTAAAATAAATGTATTTAAGAAAAAAATATCTGAAAAAATGCCCCTAATTGAAGAAACTAGAGATGATCCGGATGCTCTATATAATAAAATGTTTGGTATTATTGAATCGGAATTCAAAAATACATTCAAAATTAAAAAATGTACTAAACGTATCGGTAAAAAATTTAGTGAATGGGCTACAACTGGTATTTACGTTAGTAGAAACAGGTTATACGAATTATTAGCTATGAAAGCTTACAATAAAAATACTGAATTTATTAATTATGTTAGAACTTACTCTAAGGTTTTTAAAAAGGCGTGCCTATGCGCAAAATCTTTATATACAAGAAAAGCTATTCTAGATTCTCATGATAAGATAAAGACCACTTGGAAAATTATTAACATGGAAACCGGGAAAACCAAAAATCGTGACAACAAAATAGAATTAAAAGTAGATAATAAGATCCTCAGTACTAATGAAGACGTCGCAAAATATTTCGAAGATTTCTTTACTAACATTCCCGTAAATACTACTGCCTCCTTACGTTCATCATCTGAGGAATCTAAAAAACTATTAACAAGCTGTATACCAGAATGTAACAATCATTTAATATTTCAACATGTAACACCTCAAATAATCATTGATACATTTAAGAGTTTGAACAATAAGAAAACTGGAGATTTGTGGGATATCTCTGTAGCTGTCATTAGTAACATCATTGAAGTAATTGCACCATATTTAGCTTCTATATTTAATAAGTGTGTAGATACTGGGACATTTCCTGACTTGATGAAGTTAAGTAAAGTCATTCCTTTGTACAAATCTGGCGATAAAAATGATCCCACTAATTACCGTCCCATTTCTATTCTGCCAGCTCTTAGTAAAATATTTGAAAAAATGATTTTTAATCAGTTATTAGCTTTTTTTAACATAAATAGCCTTTTCCATCGTGAACAGTATGGATTTACAAAGGGTCGGTCAACTACAGACGCGGGTGTAGCTCTGTTGAAATACATATATGATGCTTGGGAGGGAAAACAAAATGCTATTGGTGTTTTTTGTGATCTTTCCAAAGCCTTTGATTGCGTAGACCACAATACCCTTCTCTCCAAGCTGGAGCACTATGGAATAAAAGGTAAATCTCGCGATTTACTTGAATCTTATTTAAGTGGCCGAACTCAAAAAGTTAGTTTAGATAGGGTACAATCCTCCGGATCATCGGTTAAGATGGGCGTACCCCAGGGCTCTATCCTAGGGCCTCTGTTATTCCTCATTTACATCAATGACCTACCTTACTGTGTCAATACATGTAAGGCTGTACTATTTGCCGATGACACTTCTCTTGTCTTCAAAATTGATAGACAAACTAATTCTTTTGACGTGGTTAATAGTACTTTAGCTCAAGTGTTGGATTGGTTCACAGCGAATAATCTATTGTTGAACGCTAAGAAAACGAAATGTATTAAATTTTGCTTACCAAATGTTACAAAAATTCCAACACAAATAGTAATGGATAATGAACCACTAGATTTAACTGATAAAACAACATTTCTTGGAATAACTCTTGATGCCGGGCTTCAATGGGGTGCCCATATTACTACGTTAGCGGGTAAACTTAGTTCTGCAGCTTATGCTGTCAGGAGAATTAGACAACTGACTGATGTTGATACTGCGCGTTTGGTATATTTCAGTTACTTTCATAGTGTTATGTCTTATGCGATTTTACTATGGGGTAACGCTGCAGAAGTAAACACCATATTTGTCCTGCAGAAACGCGCTATTAGATCTATATATAAACTTGGTGCTAGAGAATCTCTTAGAGAATTGTTTAAAGATATAAATATTTTAACTTTACCTTCTCAGTACATATTTGCGAATATTATGTTTGTGCGCTATAATCTTGATTTATATAAGAAAAATAGTGATATCCATGACCGAAACACGAGAAATAAAAATAAATTAGCTACACCAGTATTGCGATTGCAGAAAACTATGAATTCATTCTTGGGTTTAGGAGTACGCTTTTATAATAAAATTCCTGCAGAAATATTAGGTCTGCCTTTACTTAAGTTCAAAACGATTGTAAAAAACCAGTTAATAAAAAAGGCTTATTACTGCATTGATGATTATATTACTGATAAAAATGCGTGGAAATTTATATAAATTTATTTAATGTTAACAATTATTAAATGTTAAAATTAATCTATGGTATGAAAAATTGTATTTAATGTTAACAATGTATTCAGAGCCCTTCAGGCACGTAGGGACCAAGGCTGGATTGAGTTTCTTTCGGCGTATTCTTCTCACCAGTGGTCGTTCCGAAACGCTAGTAGTATTTCAATTTTGCATATATAAAAAAATATATAAGAAATAAAAATATGACGTTCAAAAAGAGATACATGTATCCAATTTTGAATAAAAATCTTTGACTTTGACTTTGACTTTGACTTTGCACTGGGCATAAAACCTAGACAGTTAGTAAGTAGCATGTTAACCACTACGCCACAGAGGTCTATTAAAGTGCTCTCACTATCCCAACCCAACTTAAACAATGACACACAATAACAAAAGTTTCAACCTACACAAAAGTAATATGATAACTTACATAACGACGGAACAGTCACCGATTCCTAATAATATTTTGTCGTTATTGTTACATTATATAGGGGTTGGGGATGGCTGTCGGGGGTCGTCAAATTGAATTAGGGCCATCGGCCATGTTCCATGGTCTATTGGCGGTGTAGTTATTAGGATGTAGAAATGTTATCGTTGGATTGGGAATTAAAATATTTAAGCTGCTCTGCATACAAAACTTTATTTGAATTGTAATAAACATGAATAACATTACAGAATACTACTACTTTCTTATTTAAGTAGGGATCTGTCAATGTGCATCTAGTTATTAAAAAATTATTTTAGTAACTCGACATACAAAATGCAAATTCGATGTTGACACTTATATAGACGATATATTTATATAGGAAAGAAAAAAATCACTTTTAACATTCAATTAAGGTTTTTTTTTTATTTTACACCTGGATCTAAACGCAAAAATAGAAGAGTTTTGTAGGTGCTTGCTTACTGCAATTTATTTGCGACACTAAATCTATTCCTCAAAGTTTGTGATAATGTAGATATACGAGTACATTGATTAATTAAATCATCATTAGGTCTTTTTAGTCTCCACTACAGGAGCACGACCCTCTCTGTACTACTAGAGTCATACTTGGCCAGAGCAGCCAGAGGACTTGGCCTACACTCTCCACGCTGGCCAGACGGGTTGGAGAGGTCTCTCAGATGTTTATAAGCTTTATTAAGCTTGTATTTCCTAAGTCGCCTTCTACTACATCCACGGGAAGACTTGGAGTGGTTCTATTCTACTTTGCCGGGTACCACACGGCAAAAAGAAATTAATTAAATAGCTAATACTTATATTAACGTGCTTTTGTAACGTAGCTTGCGTCAACGTCGTTCCTCGGGACCAGTACTGTTTCCGGGATAAAAGGTAGCCTATATCCTTCTCCGTACTCCAGAGAACTTGTATGCAAAATTTCATAATGATCGGTTTAGTAGTCACGGCGTGAAAGCGTTACAAACAAACTCATTTTCGCTTTATCTTGATAGGGATACAATATATGAGAGACAATGAAAATGTGGTTAATGAAGAAATGGAGGGAGTTGACATTCAGAGCCGATTCCAAAATAGGGAAAAGGCGAGGAAGATGTGATGACGATTATAATACCTACAATAAACTTAACACGTAGACAAAAAAGCCGATAAACAGGTGTTGTATAACTTATATGCCTATGCTAATATTATAAACGCGAAAGTTTGTATGTATCTGTTGTATGGAAGTATGGATATTTATTCTTAATCATCGCCTAAACGGCTAAACGGATTTTGACGAATTTTTGCACACAGATAGGTTATTACCTGAACAACACTTTGGCTGCCTTTCATCCCCGAAAAAAGTACTGTTCCCGCGGGATGGACATTAACTTAGTCGATGGCGACAGCAAATTTTTTAAATTTTATATACTACCGCCGCCAACATAATCGGAGTCTGCTTTTAACTAATTCAGCGACAGCTAGTTTACAAAGATACAGATATAGAAACTTATTTCGTTAAACACCTGCGAAGGTTTTTTTCCAGTAGGTAAACATCCTTATGCGTGGTTAACGGGAATATAAATTGAGGCCATTTGTATTGGCCAAATGCCACATTGATTAATTAACTTTTAACTCGTAATGTCACAATTGCCAATAACTATTCGGTGTTTAGTTTTTAATACTAAGAGCTGGTTAGCAAGATCAGCCGGCCTATTTGCTAACTCAGTGTACAACGTTTTAATAGTCATTTCAAAGTACATTACGTTTTATATATCTTTAATAAAAATAGTCAAACATAGGAAATCCGCGATGTATTTTGAAATGACTATCAAAAAGTTGGTCACTGAGTTAGCAAATAGGCCGGCTGGATGCCTAGTGATAAGTGGTTATTGTTGTATAACATCTACTATAGTAATTTATATTTTGTATAGGTAGCAGTGTCTGATTTACTTGGTTCAAAAGATGCAAAAAAGAGAAGAAAAAATGTGCGAGGTGGACTCGCCCACGAAGGGTTCCGTACCAATATCTATAAAAACGGCTAAAAACTCATAATTTTTTTTAATTATCTTTTCTGTCCCACTGCTGGGCAATAATATTAAAATCTCAAAAATATAATTTTTTTTTTTTTTTTTTTTTCAAAGTGAACATATAATTCTATATTCTGTGAATATTTCAAGCGTCTCCCTGTTGCCGTTATCAATATCGAGCAAAAAATATCACGTTTGTTGTATGTGAGCCCCTTAAATATTTATTTTATTCTGTTTTTTAGTATTTGTTATGTGAAAACTGTCTAACTATCATGGATCATGAGATACAGCCTGGTCACAGACGGACGGACGGACAGACAGACAGACAGACGGACAGCGCAGCCATATTAATTGGGCCCCATTCTTACCCTTTCGGTACGGAACCCTAAAAAGAAAACATTAGTTAAATTTTTGCTTCCGATTCTTGCAACTTCTTCCCATATTATTTCACGTAGTTTTTCATGATCTATGATCATGATAAAATGTGAGTCATCGCTATCATGATAAAATGTTAGTGTTGTGCTCTTCTTGGTGAAATATTTCCACTCGTCATTTTCTTCCTTCTTGAACTTCTTACTCAATAATTGTATCATGTTAAAATAAGCAAGCATAGGGGCAGCTCTACATAAAAATACCAGTATATCACCACCATTGTCCCCAACGGCATTCAGCTGAAATATATTCTATTTCATTACACCATTTTGCCTAACCTTATTATCAAACGAGGACCCATACTGACGCTGTGGTAGAGTCAGCAATGTTTTTATACTTGACATTTATATAGTGTCTAGTGCAAAGATTATTTTGTATCAGATTCCCTGAATGTAAAGTAAGAATTTCTGTTAAATTATTTAAATACTAGCTTACGTTGGCGGCTCCGCCCGCGTCAATGTCGATCCCTCGGGAACAGTACTTTTTCTCGGGATAAAATGTACCCTATGTACTTCTCCGTACGCCAGATTTCATGTTGATCGGTTCAGTAGTTACAACGTGAAAGCGAAACAAACAAACAAACTCACTTTCGCATTTATAATATTAATCAGGATAAGGATTAGGACACAAAATCTTGCTCCATAATCTTACTCCATACCTACTTGAGTTTGTATATTTGTTTATTTGTTATCCTTTTCTTCTAACATTTCTATTATTGCAAATCGGTCGTGCTGTGGATAGATAAGTTCTTGTAGAAATTAATAACATATAGTACAGTTGTGTTGACCCGAAAAGTAGAAGATAGGCTAAATGAAGTATTTAAACAAATAATATTCCAGTTCATCGTACCTCTAGATGCGCTTCCCCCTTCATTATGTGAACCGCTAAGGAATGGAACACCTTTCCCTCGTCGCTGTTTTCCGACAGATCGTGTCATAATTGTACGAATTTTGGGTTTTTTAAAAGCAACGTGAATAGGCATTGAGATTGCATGTACAATATTAGACTTTATCGTTGCTTCCCATCTGGCAAGATAGGGTGTCCACACAAATCACCATTTAAACAATTTACTTCTACTGAATATAAAATATATTTTTTTGCTGTCTGTATCTCGTCACATTACAAAAATATCACATTAACTAACAAGTAACTTTCACACCCAGGCTCCCCCCACCCTCCCGCGGTGTACATAGCTACATAATTACGAGGACACAATAGCGCCGGCTGAATGCGACGGTGACAACCCAGGGGTGGAAATATGGCCGAAAAATGTAGCAGATTGAACAGTGACTTTCATCCACAGAGAAACAGACTTGTAATTTTGATGTCTATTCCTATCATCCCATCTAAGATCTTAGCGTCGGATATTTTTTGGGGGAATTTTATGCAGGAATGAAATGAATAAGTATATTGTGCCTGAGATGATGAGATGAGATGATGAGCCTGCTGAGATTGCTGGCCTAGAATTTTAGACTATTACTTATTATTTAATCTAATATGATAGGACGATTTAATGTGACTGGTTATAGAGGAAAGGAAAGGCCAAAAATGTCGAATGCTAACCCCCCAGACTATGGAGTTTCGAAGCATCTCGGGTTAAGGTACCAGAAATACGCTTAGATGATGAATACATTAATAGTTTTCATATGTACGCCCAAAAATGACATTTATAGTAAACATTTTGATACCTTGGGCAATTTTCTTACTGTTCCAAACATAAGATAACGTAGCTTTATATTAGTAAAATCCTTCCTTATTATTATAAATGCGAAAGTGAGTTTGTTTGTCACACTTTCACGTTGTAACTACTGAACCGATCATCATGAAATATTGCATATATATTATCTGGGGTACGGAGAAGGACATAGGGTACATTTTATCCCGGGAAAAAGTACTGTACCCGAGGGACCACTATGATGCGGGCGGAGCCGCGGGCGACAGCTAGTATTTCTATAAATCGGCCCAGTAGTTTTTGAGTTTATCCATTACAATCGAACACAAATCTTTGCTCTTTATAATATTAGTCTAGATAATAGAGTTAATTAGTTTTTAAGTTCTATGCTCTTGTGAAAACAATCTACATGGAAGTATTTTAAAAATCGTTGCTAGTAAATAGCTTAGGTAACAGTCCTGCACCCGTAGCAGGGCACCCGCGTTGCCGTTTATATCGTGCGATAAACTATCCACATCTCGCTCTTCGCTCGATATAACGGAAAATAAGACGGTGATAAACGTAGTCGCGCGGGCCATGTTGCGGGGCATGCTAGCTCCGTGGCGCAGCGGTCAACACGCCAGCCTGCGACACGGAGTGACCGGGTTCGATCCCCGGCCAGATCAAGATGGAAAATTATCTTTTTCAGATTGGTCTGGGTCTTGGATGTGTATTTATATATGTATTTGTTATAAAATATAGTATCGTTGAGTTAGTGTATAACACAAACAGTTCCCATAACACAAGTCTCGAACTTACTTTGGAGCTAGCTCAATCTGTGTGATTTGTCCGTATATATTTATTATATTTATATGCCCCCGTAGCGTGGCATGCGCGACAACGTTTATCGCCGTCTTGTTTTCCGTTATATCAAAGAGCGAGATGTAGATAGTTTATCGCGCGATATAAACGGCGTCGCGGGTGCCATGCTACGGGTGCTGATGACCTTTTGAAACCCAAGGACAAAGAAGTGATCTTTGTCCTTGGGTTTCAAAAGGTCATATTAATATGTATAAAGTAAGTTATAATCATAGTGTGATAAGTAATTAGAATATTTATAAATGCCCTCTCTACTAAGTACGACAAAGATAATTCCAACTAAAACTTAACGTGAAACTAGAATAACTATGTTGGGTCTTAATCCAGGTAAAAAAAGAGTTTTGGCGCAATTTAGTCCAAACATTTCAAAATCAAAATGTACTTTCAAACTGGTAAATACTTCGATATGGTTATTAATTAACTATAACACCGTTTTACAGCTACATAAGGACGGACGACACAAAAGAGCTGACTGAATGCGACGCTCCCCAGGGGTGAAAATATGGCCGAAAAATATAGCAGATTGAAGCCGAGGAGAGAGTATTCATTTGTGACTTGTAGAATTGATTAAAATCTCAAATGTCTGTTATTAAAATGTAGAGAAGGAGTACCTATCTCTCAATCGTATGCAATTCTAATAAGTATAATTCACGTCCGTGTAGAGGGTTGCTTCTTCAATAACTTGTCAAATAAGTATGTAAAAAAATATTATTTACACGGTGGCGTGGAGTAAAAAATCAATGAATCTTTTTTATGTCTGTCTGTGATAGCAACAAAAAGTTATGGAACGCGTTGAAATCTTTTTTGTGAACAATTTTGCCATTGTATAAAGCTAAGATTTTAATTGATTATTCAAATTTACAAAAATCAAAATGTTTATGCAGAAAATAGGCCTTTACAGGCATTTTTCACACTAAAGCACCACTTTTTACAGGATCTATGTGAGTAATATATGTATTATTTATATTATTTATGTTATGTTAGAATACATGTAAGTATTGAGTGTGCAATGATCATACATTATACATAGTAGCCTCGAAGAAGCCAAGTAGACCAGTACTCTCTAGATTTCATATTAATACCTCAAAATATAAAAATAAACTTTTGGCATATTTGTTATGCCACCGGACTTAACTTTGTACAAATTATTTTATGAGTACTATATGTAAATAACTAACCCGAATTCGGCACAGTCGTAAAAGTATCTAATTCTCTACCAGCCAAGTCGGGTTATTTACTAGATTAGCTCCGTGGCGCAGCGGTCAACACGCCAGCCTGCGACACGGAGTGACCGGGTTCGATCCCCGGCCAGGTCAAGATGGAAAATAATCTTTTTCAAATTAGCCTGGGTCTTGGATGTGTATCTACCTATATATGTATTTGTTATAAAATATAATATCGTTGAGTTAGTATCCCATAACACAAGTCTCGAACTTACTTTGGGGCTAGCTCAATCTGTGTGATTTGTCCGTATATATTTATTTATTTACGAATAATCTTGCGAATCAAAACTGAAAGAGCGTTACTTCTGATCTATCGTTTAAAAACCAAGCCACCAAAGGTAATTCTGGCCTGATCAGGAACTAAAGATATCCGTAATGACATTAATGATTTAATTCGTTTAACGTTGAACCGCTGGTTAGCTAAACAAGCGTCTCGTGTTACCACTAACGCGGTTATTCCGCCCAATTACCGCCCATTACCGGATAATTCCGGATGAAACTGGTTCCGTGCGGATCGGGTTACAGCCATTCTTTGGTTACAGTGGTTGTGATATGGAAATATAGAGAATGTGTGTGACTGTGTTTGTAACATTTGTAACTTATTTGATTGAGCTTGGTTTTCTCAGTAGAACAGGACTAAAGAACAAAAAATCAATAGTACCTACCTACGTTTAGGAATACTGGTAATATGACGTCACAAGTCAATGGTGGGATTTATGCAAGATGATAATAAACGAGGTTGAGATGAGATACTATTTTCAAATAAGGTATTAGGTAGCAAAGGATTAAGTAATACTTGAATAATAAGGGCAGTTATTGATCAAATTTAATTTAAAATCTTCAATATTCGATATTTGAAATTTTACGATTTTTTTCTTACTTGACAAAAAAAAATACGTGTCCAGTATTTTTTGTATATCTGACGGACTAACTAGGTATATATTTTTAGGAAACTAGCCATTAGGCAGTATTTTTTTCCTATTATATATTCGGGTCTCTAAGGCAAGGTATTGTTTTCTGAAACACAATAAGACGCAGGCGTTGGCCTGTGCCTTACAATTTCTTACATTTCACGAAATATCGTGAAGAAAGGTACACACCTCTTCCTCCACTCCTCATCCCACTCTATGTGGAGTCGGGAGAGCGTGGAAGTCTGTTTGACTTTCTGTCTGTCAATCCTCCTTGGGAATGCTTTCGTTGCACAGGATGTATGTACTTGTCCCTTCAGTCGCCTCTTACGGCATCCATAGGTCAGAATGGAGTGGTTCTGTATTCTAGGCCGGAAACCACACGGCAGGAAAGCTACACACATATTGGGTCTTAACTAGAGTTTATGAAGTAAACGAATATTATAAGCAAGTGGCATTCGTTAAGATATGTCACGTGTTTTCAGACTTTTTTTTAATGTAAATTAAACGGCAAACGAGCAGACGAGCCACCTGATGGAAAGTGGTCTCCGTCGCCCATGGACATCTGCAACACCAGAGGAGGTGCTGATGCGTTGGCGACTCTTAAGATACCTGTAAACACGCTTTTTAAAGGACCCCAAGTCATAGCATCCAAGGAAACCCTCAGAAGGGAGACTGCTCGAGATACGTACACTAAATAAGTATCGACGAATGGATTTTGATGCAGATTTTACAACATTTTTATTTAAGGTCACCGTAAGTTATCGTTTGCTACCTGGAGGACAATCCAACAATTGACACAATGGTCAGCGGAGGCGTTGGTCTGTGCATCAACAATGCTGGTCCACGGATAAGCCGCTTAGGGAGGATAAGGCGAAAATAAGACGGATATGAGTGTGGTGTTTGTGATAAGAATTGGTGGCTGCTGGGATTATTTTAAAAGTCATCATCATTTGTTCAACTAAAATATCCCTCACTGGACAGATAGAATCAAGAGTCGCTGGATCCAATGCTATGTTAGGAAAGATTCAATGATGGAAAAGTATCAGATCAACAATTATAATTTATAATCATTATCATATATCAATTTGTTTAACAATGCAAAACAAACAAAACAAAACCGCCGTGTCGCCATCACTAACACTCGCCCTGATGATGGTCTTCGTAACAGGCGGAAACTAGTTGGTGATTCACACTGAATAAATGTGAGTGTAATCGTATTTTTGATAATATATCAATTTAATTACAGTTTCATACTTTAACCTTTATAACCTAGATTACAAAAGTTACTAATGTTTTTTGGTAATATCTTTTTTATTTATTCATATTTTGAAAATGGAATAAAAAGACCGCTTAGCAGACTTTTAATTCGATTCGTTATGTATGGTAAAAGGGATCGGGAAAGTCCATTTTAAAATATGTTATTACATTATGGCACCAGTTGCCGATCAAATTAAAACCTAATATTACCAAAAAATTACAATGCTGTTTGGTATTTGCTAGCAATACCATGAATACGAAAATATCATTGAATAACAAAATAAACCGTTTCTGTGACCGTACTTGTAATTAATTAAAATAAAGCTTTCTTTTCCAGCCTCCCGAACAAGCCGGTTTCCGAAAAGGCTACAGTACCATAGACCACATCCATGCAGAAAGGTTCTCGAATGGCGACCACGTACCGGCAAGCGCAGCGTCGGACACCCACGCGACCAGATGGTCGGACGACCTGACTAAGGTCGCAGGAAGACCGGTCGTATTGGAAATCCTTGGGGGAGGCCTATGTCCAGCAGGGGACTTCTTGCGGCTGATATGAAATGAAAAAAATATTTTAAATACTAGTGCGCAGGTTTTCTTATGGTATGTGTTAAAAAAGGATTGACGCTTTGTACAAAAGGAGTGACTATATAGAATAGTATTGTTAAAAATACGGCTACAAATGTGTTAATACTTATAATAATTAATTCTTTTACATATGCTGAGTGACCCCTTTTGATGCCTTATTTTTTCAATTGTATGTCTAGTATAATGTTTGTTTTATTTGACTCCAAATATATGATGTTTCTTTCTTTCAAATGAGTTGCAATAAAAACTCAGCAAAAATCGGTGCTGATTCTTATGATTTGCACCACACACCCGCCGGCGATGGTCACACCTATGCTTTACATCTTAGCAGCCAAAGCTCGTATTGTGTGACATTTAAAAGCTTATTTGTTCGGACATGTCTTCGGATTGATTTTGAAAGCACGTGGCAAAGCTTTTATCATGTTTTTTTGTAAGATACCTATATTTGTTTATCATTAGCATAAGCTGTAAACAAGGAGATAAGTATCAATGAAGGTCTTATAACGTGTTTATTACAGTGCATATACAATTATGCTTACTACATTAACTTGAGATTTCTTTATAAATCAGGAGCAAGAAGAGTTATCGTTAAGCAGGCGGCCGGCAGTAAAAACTTTGCCAAATCGTATAACAGCATGAATGAGTTAGAGCGATCGTGATAAAGCTGGTGTCAGTATATTAATGTAGACATTATTTATCTACTGCTGCTTATGATAACAGCTGAAACCAACAACTAAACGAATATTTATCAAGTTTGGAATTTTTATTACAATAGAAACTAAAGTTCAGATTTCCTAAGTTCATTAATCAGTCTACGGCATTAGAAAGGCAGTTGGTAGTTAGTGATTATCAATAAACCTTTGTCATCGACAATAGACTTTAACATCGACAGATTCTTGAGAGGTTAGCAGTAAGCTTATTTTAGTTATTTAGGGATCAGTGGAAGAAGGAAGGGAAATCTCAGCTCAAAGTAGTGGAAACCATGGGCATGTTTTCTAAAATATACTTTTTAAAATAATTAGGCCGTCTGGTAGATTTTTGAAAAATATTGGACACGTTTTTTTCTTTTGTCAATCAAAATTGGTAAAGATATAGCCCGTTAAAGTTCCGCGTGACGTCACTGACCGATACACTTTTTACCGGCCTATTGTGTCATGGGCCCTCACTCCTGAACTTTGATGCGCTTTATCTTTTTATCTTTTGTTTGATTGAAAAAGAAAAAATACGTAAGTATCAAATATTTTTCGATAATCTATAAGACGCACTGATTATTTTAAATCGTATTTTTTTAGGAAACAAGCCTATTCAAGAATAAATTATGTACCTATCTATAGAGAGCTAAAATTCCTTCAGGATTCAAAACATTAAAAAAAGTTAATTTTATGTTTAGCTTTACGTAACAACCAATTTATTTTATTTATAGGACTAAAATGCTTATATTCTAATAGAAGCCATTTTCAGAAAGTCTTAAATAATACATTCAATAAATCAAACCATCTGTACTCACACAAGATTAAATCCAAAACAAGTTAACTCCGACCAAGTTAACTAAAAGTCTTTCGCACCCCTCTTTCATAATTTATACCATGCTCGCGGTTACGGGGGAGGTTTTAATACCCTCTGCAAAGCCTATGGAGAATGTAAACATTATTTTAGTAACCCGATGAGCTTATGGCCTGCGATGGCGATTAGGCCACCCCATTCGATGAGTATTAGTGGAAAATATTTTTTTAGGCAATGAAATTAGCGGCAGATTTGTCTGTTCCCACGGAAGGGTGTGGATTACTCTATCAGTATACATTGAGATTAGGCAGATTGAAACAGAGAGTAGAATGCCAATATACTGCTTGCCTGTAGTACCGAAGATGAAAAATATTAGTATTTCGCATATAGTTAGTTTCATCATCATCAGGTCTTTTTAGTCTCCACTGCAGGAGCATGACCCTCTCTGTACTACCGGAGCCATACTTGGCCAGAGCAGACAGAAAATTTAGTCTATACTCTCCTCGCTGGACAGACGGGTAGGAGAGCTCTCATTGATGTTTATGAGGTTTGTTTAACTTGTATTTCCTAAGTCCTTTCTTATGACATCCATAGGAAGATTTGGAGTGGTCCTATTCTACTCTGCCGGAAACCACACGGCTATATATTAGTTAGTTTAGGTATTGCTAAATATTAATCATTGATAAATAATAATAAAAAATAATAATATTCACGTAAAGAAAAAACGAATGAAACGAGGAGCGGTTTCAACAAAACGCACCATGATCGATGATATATTGTCCTATTTTATAATATTTAACTAACTTTATAATAAACCTGTTTGCCGTTCCAACCTTTTTTTTTTGCGATATAATTTTTAATTATGGATGTTTATTTATTTTGTGCCACAGAAGTATTCTTGCAAAAAGTAATATTACAGGATTTTAATGTCTATCTACATCACTATGATATAGGTGTTCTTTAAAGATGTATGTCCATATTGTTATCATGTAGCCGAATAATATCCACAGCCTTTTAATACTTAGCACCAATAAATAAGCAAACAAATAAACAGAACATGGCGAAAGAGTGACGGGTGGGTGTCGCACACTCCCTTGCAGGAGCTGTCAGCTGTCAATCACAAGCGTAAGCGGATTTGTTCACCCGCCTCCTTGAGCGGTGGCGCTAGACGCGAGCGGAAGCGGGTATAAAATATACAGAAAAAGTGACGGGTGGGTGTCGCACACTCTCTTGTAAGAGCAGTAAACTGTCAATCACAAGCGTAATTTAGTTTTATTCACCTGATTACTATAGTCGTGGTGTTAGGCATGGGCGGAAGCAGAAACAAAACATGGCGAAAGAGTAACGCGACGTAAGAGTGTACGAAAATATAGAGCTTCCTTCACAATGCCAGTGCTATCTAATATTGTCATTTGATAGAAATTTGTGGAATTTTTAAACGATGTACGATTTAATAATTATTGCACACATTCAATACCGGTTGCTACTTGTTTATATATTTTACCAACACGTCTTTAAAACACGCAGACTCACACAGCTATCTAGGAGTAGGTATATATTTGCACCTATTTTGGTTGAGCTTTCTACCTACCGTTAAATTATTGCCGTGGGAAACCAACTTATGTAAAGAAAATAATAAACACATTTTGTATTTATTTCGTTAAAGCTAAAATACATAATATAAATAAATACAAAGTATATTGGAATTAATGAAAACTATGCTTTCTGCTCGTAACTTGTACCAAGCTCTACATTTTGTTTCAAACATGCGGATATTTTTGCATATATATCTTCGTGCTCCCCAACATTTGCTACCGTGTGATGTTGCGATTGTTACACTCAATTTATTTTGTGATGGTACAGTTCATTATTTTGTCATCACCCCGAAGTTATCTAACCGTGGATACTGTGTGATGGACATGAGATTGGTTGTCCTGCATAATTATAACATTTCTTTAACGTTGTAAATGTTAATTATAACATTAAACATAAGTATATAATATAGGAAGGGATCTTCTCGTCTTTTTCCGTGCCCAAAGTATTCCAACAGGACTTTAGTATCAAGCCTCATCTAAAAGCATTGTTTAAAGAGGGCTCAGGTGTTATTGCCAGGGGTGCCATCCTTAACTGCCTGTCCGGTGGTTGCAGGTATAGCATCGGCCAAGCTACAACTTGCTTTTCCCCCATTCATCCTAGTGAGTAGTAACTTTTATTCCCTTCCCAAAACCAACAAATTCCTATCCTACCCCAGCTTAAAAATGCTTGCGATGGGCAGCAGCATCGGAAGTACAAGAAGCCAAATAAACTGCGCTCACCAATCCGAATGCGTGGTGCGTATGGCAATATCGTCCCAATGGAATGAAGAAGCTTTGGTAGAGGCCCATGGCCAGCAATGGACTTTTTTAGCCGTAATGATGAAAGAGGGCTCGCAATTGATATCTATCCTTACCCCAAACATTAATTTAAATTACTATGTTAAAGCCTATACCTAAACGTGTGATAGTTTCTCAGTAAAGTGTACCACAATAATGCATGGATTGGGGTATACTATACCTATGTATCATGCTAGATGAGCTTTGTTGATTTTCGGAAACTATCAAATCCAAACTAATATAATAAATGCCTGCCTAAAGGCAGTGTTGGTTACTTGCACAAACGAAAAACAAACAAACAATGCGAAAGTGAGATTGTTGGTTTATATATTTGTTTCTTTGTTACGCTTCATATATTATCTACTGAATCATCATACATTTAATATAACTTGTCGACGTCAATTATAAATTACAGCTAAGTAATATAGTGCCTGAGATTTCTTGTGGGTATCATTATAAATTACCAGACTCTATCTCTTACGTAGATTGAGCCAAA
This sequence comes from Elegia similella, assembly GCA_947532085.1. Classification (NCBI taxonomy): domain Eukaryota; kingdom Metazoa; phylum Arthropoda; class Insecta; order Lepidoptera; family Pyralidae; genus Elegia; species Elegia similella. Next base: position 2,779,938 of record OX383936.1, read on the forward strand.
AATCAAAATTTAGTCTACGAAGCAAGAAGCAGAAATTTTGCAAAATTGGTAATTTAACGATATCACTTAAATAGCAACTTTAACTATAAAATAAATACCTGGGTATCTGTCATTCAGTAAAGAGCACGCCAGAAGGGGCTTTGCCAGTAAATTGTAGATGATATTGCCATGAATGTTATTGGAGTCAATGATCTCATAAACCGTTTATGTAGCCGTGTGGTATCCGGCAGAGTAGAATAGGACTACTCCAAGTCTTCCCGTGGATGTCATAGAAGGCGACTTAGGAAATACAAGCTAAACAAAGCTTATAAACATCTAAGAGACCTCTCCAACCCGTCTGGCCAGCATGGAGTGTGTAGGCCTCTGGCTGCTCTGGCCAAGTATGGCCCTAGTAGTACAGAGAGGGTCGTGCTCCTGTAGTGGAGACTAAAAAGGACCTGATGATGATGATGATGATGATGATCATACGAAGTGGCGAAGTGATTTTTAGGCGTGGTAGAGCGTGGGCCGGCTCTCCCGGAGAAGTGCAACACTCTCATAGAAAATCGACGTTTTAGTAGAAGTTTCACCACTTCTAAGCTTCGTCGGAGTAAGAGAGCCGGAGGCCCATCCTACCACCCCCTCCCATTTCTCCCCACATGTTCTCCCCCAACTCCTTAAAAGGCCGGAAACGGGCCTGTCAGACCTTGGTGTTGCAGTTGTCCATGGGCAGCGGTGATCACTTACCATCAGGTGACCTGGTTGCTCGTTTGCGGTCCACGTTCTCCGAAGTAACCAAGTTTAATCGAAGAAGAGGTGACAGAGAGAGTATGTTCTTCTTAGCGTGTGTAAGTGACTAAAACTGTTAGTAATGTTAGATGGAATGGTACAACTGCCGGCTTATTTGCTAACTCAGTGACCAACGTTTTGATAGTCGAAATAAGTTCGAAATAAGTTGCGGGTTTCCTATGATTGACTATTTTTATTAAAGATATATAAAACGTAATGTACTTTGAAATTACTATCAAAACGTGGTACATTGAGTTAGAAAATAGGCCGGCTGGTCTGGAAAATATTTGCCAATCCACCTTAAGGCATGTGACATAGATAGTAGGTACATATAGATAACAACTGCTATCTAAATAGTTGCAGTCGGGACCAATGGTTGACGTGCCTTCCGTTAATGTTACTGCACTAGTGATATCATCACCTAATGTGCAGGTTGCGTAGCGTGGTTTTCCTTTATCTGTAGCAAAGATAAAAATAAATGAACAAATAATTCAATGTAACAATATGCTACTTTCTTGGGTCTAAATATAACATTAAAAAATATTAGACAAGAGTAAAAATACGTATCTAATATTTTTATATTAACTAACTTACGGACTTATTTTTTTTAAGAAAACTAGCCTATTGGTGGTTTAAATAAAACCGGCCAAGTGCGAGTCAGAATCGAATCAAAAAAACGTCAAAAACTCCTATGTTAGTAAAACTTAAAGTGAGGATTACTTTTTTGGACATGTGTGGATGACCAATACTTGACAATTGGACTATCCACTCTTTCTGACACCACCTTCAGGAGTGTGTTGGAACAGCTCCTTACCCGTGCCCATAATGATGCTTTTTCGATGCACTGCCTGAAAGCTGTCAGTGCTGTGATCAGCAAACATGCCAGAGGCACTGCAGCGCCAGTGTAGTCCCAACAAACTCCTGAAGCTGTTGTTGTACTGGACACGCAGAGCATTGTAGGCATTTTTGGTGTCGTTGCTCCACAGGTTGCACGTGTATAATATTTGGCAACAGCTTTTAAAAAGTGTTACCTTAACGTCACGCGAGCAACGTGCGAACCTGCGGGACAGCATGTTACCTCTCACCGCCAATGCTCTGCGTTCCCTGTCAATGTCCATATCATCGCATAAATTCTCCGTGACCCAGTGACCCAGATACTTAAACTTAGAAACTTGCTGTAGGACGGTTTTTGCCCCCTCTGTAAATTTTATTTTGTTTTTATTCCGTATGTTATACCTACCGATAATACATTTGAACACTAAATTCTACAGAGAGACAGGACAGAGATCCCTGTAACAAAAAGGCGGACGCACAGAAGAGGCATATCTGTGAAAGGAAGCCTAAATTGACTGTACATTAGTCACATAAGTCTCATAATCTTAAAATGAAACGATTTCAATCAAACTACTTAACCGATTTTGATGAAATTTGAATGGGAACAATCTGAAAGCATACCCTTTTAAACAAAAAAATACTCTTTAAAATCGGCTAGAAAACAAGAGATTACATATGTGCAAATATAAATATCGCGCTGAGTGAAATTTGAATACCTACGCCTCTTAAACCGCTACAGTGAGTGTATGTATATAAATGTGTACCAAAAGCAAGCCTAAGTCGTTATAAGCAGAATGTAACACTCATTGCATCGCACGCCGCATTAGCTAAGTGTATTAACGAGAGAAAAATAAACAGACGGTTTGACGCGAACATTAATCCTGGGCCCTGTTTCCGTTATAATGGACGACACGAGAAGTTTTGCAGTACGAACGACTGCTGTTTTTAATTCTAATATTTCATTATAAAGACACGGTTTCACTTACGTTTAACCGTGTTTTTATAATTAATTTATCTCGCGTAAGTTTTAATACAGTCCGGCAATCGTTCATGTGTGCGTCCATGTCATCGCGCCATTAGTGCTTCGGAAGGCACGTTAAGCCGGTGGTCCCGGCTGCCATCTGGTAGTCGTTAAAGGAACCACGTCAGAGGCCGAGAGGCGGTTCCGAAGAACTCTGACACTAGGGTGTGCATGGTCGATTGACTGTGACACCTACTCGAAATGATAATGATGATCGCGCCATCTCTTAGGTCAGGTGATAATATGTATGTATGTATGTATGTCATCAAATGATTTTGTTTTGGAACTAAGCTTGCCCGAACATTTGCGAGGGCGCGTGCCGCCAGATGATACCAATATCTTTTAACAGTAACTTAATTTTTAAAGATTTTACGAGTAGACAGTTTACTACGAGACGAGTAATCACGAGTACTCGTAGTAAATTGTAACAGCCTCCGTGGTCCAGTGGTCAAGGCGTTTGCCTGTTGACCCGGGGTCGTGGGTTCGATTCCCACCGGAAGCATACTTTGTTTAGTTGTTTCCAGTTTGCTTAGGACATTGCAGGCTTGAATCACCTGATTGTCTGATAATAAAGATGATTACGTGCTTCGGAAGGCACGTTAAGCCGGTGGTCCCGGCTGCCATTTGGTAGTCGTTAAAGGAAGCACGTCAGAGGCCGAGAGGCGGTTCCAAAGAACTTTGACACCAGGGTGTGCATGGTCGATTGACCGTGACACCTACTCGAAATGATGATGATGTAGTAAATTGTGTTCATGAAGTCAGACATGCACAATTTTGACTCTTTGCTCCAATGATACATGCAAATTTTTGAAACTGAATGTTTTTCTCATATTAATGCTCTTCTCTCTAACGAATGCACGTTAAACATAGGAAATATTCTTTAACTAGTTTTGATTACGTAGACGTTGGGTGTTCAATTCTCTTTTTTATTTTGCATCTATTTCATTAATTATCATCAACATTTCGACTATCAGAATTTCACTGCTAAGAAAGGCTTCTCCCAAGGATTTTTCGTTTCATCATCATCAGGTCTTTTTAATCTCCACTGCCGGAGCATGCCCCTTTTTGTACTACCGGAGCCATACTTGGCCAGAGCAGACAGAGGATTTGGCCTACACTCTCCTCGCTGGCCAGACGGGTTGAAGAGGTCTCATTGATGTTTATGAGCTTTGTTTAGCTTGTATTTCCTAAGTCGTCTCTTACGACCTCCATGGGAAGAGTAGGAGTGATCCTATTCTACTCTGCTGGAGACTACACGGGAAATTATTTTTTTCGTTTCATGGAGGATATCTATTTTATTACTGAGGTGAAGCCTCATCCATCCAACAGCACAGTGGACACGCGCCCCGCCATAATTTCCCTCGCTACCCCATCTGTAACTTAACATTAGCATTCAATAAGCCGTAATGCTGAGCAAAAACATGAGAAACTGCACTCCGCCCACCACAGCCACACCACAGCACAGACAAATGTGTTCACAGCTAGATGTAGACTAAAGACCGGTCCGTCTAAAGTGAAAACAAGTAGTATTTAAAAAACAACAGATTTCAAATTATTCCTTGTAAGTGATTCAAAAACTACTGAACTGATTTTGATGAAACTTTAACTGTTCCCTAAATTGGACTGTATCAATAACATCTAAAATGATCTTTTGCTATCCTCATCCGGACAAAAATACAAACATACGAATATACATACATACACTTATGAAAATTGGCACATGTATTTAGAATGTGGTATATACTAGTGTGATATATACTTTGGCGAGCTCCGTGGCGCAGTGGTTAACACGCCAGCCTGCGACAAGAGGGCCCCGGGTTCGATCCCCGGCCAGGTCAAGATGGAAAATGATCTTTTTCAGATTGGCCTGGGTCTTGGATGTGTATCTATATATGTATTTGTTATAAAATATAGTATCGTTGAGTTAGTATCCCATAACACAAGTCTCGAACTTACTTTGGGGCTAGCTCAATCTGTGTGATTTTTCCGTATATATTTATATTTATTTATGATATTTTATCTGGAGCTGACCCGGCAAACGTTGTTTTGCCATATAAACAATTACATGTTGGCCGATTCTCATAAATACCGGATAAGCACAAAAAATTTCATCAAAATCGGTCAAGCCGTTTCGGAGGAGTATGGCAACGAAAACATAGATACCGGATAAGCACAAAAAATTTCATCAAAATCGGTCAAGCCGTTTCGGAGGAGTATGGCAACGAAAACTGTGACACGAGAATTTTATTAGATTTTATCTGGAGTAAATGAACTCGCTGTAGATTCGGTACATTGTCATAAGGTCATTTGACCAGTGAGGTCTACAGGACAAAGAGTGCATGGTCGCCGCCGATTCACCGCATATCAGGTCTTGTCTCGTCCATCACGGCTGATCAGTTTATGTGACGTCTGCGGTCTACTGCACTGCGAGTTATGGCGGACGAGCTAAATGACCCTCGTTGCAGGAATTGAACTGGTCAACTCGGGTATGGAAGCATTTTTGTAAAATATATAACTTTTTAAAATATTACGGTCTTCGACGTAGTTGTTAACACGCTAACTCGATACACGAATGGTTCTGAGTTTGATTGCCAGCGCGGGAAAAAACTTCATTTTCAATTACACAGTTATACTTGTGGTTCGAGAGTTATCGAAGTTCTTTGACTTTGTTTCAGGCAGACGGCCAATTGTAAAAAAAAAAAATACCAAATGGGATCCGACGCATTACACAGCTGAAGATGCAATTAGGAATACACCCCGGTGTTTTCCCTCAGATGAGGTTGATAAAATGTTTTGTTTTAGCCGTGTGGTTTCCGGCAGAGTAGAATAGGACCACTCCAAGTCTTCCCATGGATGTCGTAAGAGGCGACTTAGGAAATACAAGCTAAACAAAGCTCATAAACGTCAATGAGACCTCTCCAACCCGTCTGGCCAGCGAGGAGAGTGTAGGCCAAATCCTCTGTTTGCTCTGGCCAAGTATGGCTCTGGGAATACAGAGAGGGTCATACTCCTGCAGTGGAGACTAAAAAGACCTGATGATGATGATGATGATGATGACTTCTACATTTTTTTTTGCATTGAATAGGTTCGGAACCTACTAGACCGATTTGAAAAGTTATTTCACCATTATAATCCAAGATTATCCCTGATGAACATAGGCTATAGTAGAATACATACTACCCATGCGAAGCCATAGCGGGCCGCTAGTTAAAGCCATCAAAAATACAGTACGTAGTGCTAGTAGTAGCAGATAGGCACTAAAATATGAAGCCTACAAAAATAAGTGATCACATACAAAACTGTGCATTGTAACGCGGCGGCACGTTGGTTGTAATTCCCTGCTCGTGTCTCGCCATTCGCGAGTTCATATCTGTTGCCGGTGCATAAAACACGAAATTGCTTTTGCTAAACTGCCGTTTGAACAAAGGACCACTGTGTATTGTATGGAACGAGGCGGTGGTACAAGTTAAAAGACGATGTTGCAAAAGGTAACTATACTTTGATGATGACTACATCATCATCTCAGTCACAAGAAGTCCACTGCTGGACATAGCCTCCCCCAAGGATTTCCAATACGAACGGTTGTAAGCGGCTAGCATCCAGCGTCTTCTTGCGACCTTAGTCAGGATGCTCGAGCACCTGGTCTGTGGGTGTCCAACGCTACGCTTGCCGGTACGTGGTCGCCATTTGAGAACGTTTTTGCCCCAGTGGCTATCGGTTCTACGCACTAGGTGCCCCGCCTATTGCCACTTCAAAGAGCTAATCCGCTGACCAACGTTTTTCTAAGGATCTCGTCGTTTCTGATTCGATCTCGTAAATAAACTTTATACGTTATAGTGATTGTAATTAATTATTAGCTCACACGCATGATCTCATTAAGAGAGTTATATTAGTCTGTTATGTGGCTCTGTGAGCGGTAGACTTCGCCAGTCTTGTCATAGCGAACTTACAATAGTCTAAGCGCTATAAATGCTAAACCAACTAGTCCTCTGTACTATTTACCACTATTTGTAAAACATAAAAAAATCAGTCGGTAACATTTTTTTTATAAAACCCGTTTACAAAATTTCACGAGATGCGTTTGAGAGATTGAGAAGAGAATCGGCTGTTCAAGCAAGTCAATGCGACTTGCAAAAGAGAACAGCCGTACATACGAAAGCACTTTTGCAAAAACTTTTCTTTTTTTATAAAGTAAATCAAGATTACTAGCTCCGTGGCGCAGCGGTCATCACGGCAGCCTGCGACACGGAGTGACCGGGTTCGATCCCCGGCCAGGTCAAGATGGAAAATGATCTTTTTCAGATTGGCCTGGGTCTTGGATGTTTATCTATATATGTATTTGTTATAAAATATAGTATCGTTGAGTTAGTATCCCATAACACAAGTCTCGAACTTACTTTGGGGCTAGCTCAATCTGTGTGATTTGTCCGTATATATTTATTATATTTATTATTATTAACATAGATTTTCTGATGTAAAGAGGTTTTGAAGCTGAAAATTTAGCAGGCACAATTTCCACTTAGTTATGCGAACCATGACATCAACCATCTATTTACGACGATTATATAAACCGATATGTATAGAATATTGGAAACCACAGAATAAGTACTACCGGAGGAACTGCCCAAAGTTGTGTGGATACCATAATCGCTTACGCTTATGGTTCGTTCCACAGATGAAGATAACAAAACCCGCGTAACTACGGAAGGCTCGTACCTACTGGATACTGCCGAATGTCCCTTTGTGGGTGTTCGCTACTGCAAGAATGGGGAATATTTCGCACATACTATGATAAGTCCGTCTGTTCGAATGCTTAATGTCTCCTTTTGATTTTGCCGAAAGACTACGTTTCTGTAAGTTAGGTTTGAAGAACTTGATACAGAGAAAGCTTCGTTAAACTAAAGAAACCAATAAATAACTTCGTTGGTATGTGAAATGTAGCATTTGTGAAAATACTGCAAAAATAAATATGAATGTGCCAGCGGTTAACCTCAAAGCCGATCAAGGCAATGGGTCTGCGGTCAAAATAAATAAATAATGGTCTGAAAAATCAGGGCAATAGGCAATACATCATTATTGAAATAATGGCTACCTCCTTGGTCCAATGGTTAAGGCGTTTGCCTGTAGACCCGGGGGTCGTGTGTTCAATTCCCACGGTAAGCATACTTTCTTTAGTTGTTTCCAGTTTGGTTAGGACATTGCAGGTTTGAATCACCTGATTGTCTGATAGTTAAGATGATTCCGTGCTTCGGAAGGCACCGTAAAGCCGTTGGTCCCGGCTGCCATCTGGTAGTAGTTAAAGGAACTACGTCAGAGGCCGAGGGGCGGTTCCGAAGAACTCTGACACCAGGGTGTGCATGTGCATGGTCGATTGACCGTGTCACCTACTCGAAATGATGATGATTATTGAAATACCGTTTTCCACCTATTCGTCCAAAATGATCGAATTACAAACAAAAAGCCTTAATTACCAAAGTCCCTAAGTGACGTTTTGAGACCTACTCTGAATTTCACACATATCAAATCAAAAAATCAAAACGTTTATTCAGATAATCTTTCATAAAAAAAACCGACTTCAAACAAACTACTGAACCGATTGCGATGAAACTTGAAAGCATACCCTCTCAAACAAAAATATATTTTTTGAGTCCGTTCAATAATGACGGACAACGCAGGTGAAAAACATAAAAAAAATAAATAAAAAAAAAACGAATTGATAATTTCCTCCTTTTGAAGAATATTTGTAAATTAAGTTCCTAGAAACTATTAGAAACAAAAGCTGATAGAATCTCAAGCGCTGAAGATGTACCTACCTAATGTAACACAAATAACCAAACATAGATAAAAATAACCTTCCCCGATAAACACCAAATTACGCAAACGAAGCAACAAATAACTTTTTGAATAGCACGTTAACCCGTCCGATGGTAAATGGCCTATTGAAATGCGTTTAACTGCGTGCTTGGTAATTTAATGTGTGATTACCCAGAACCCTGCTAGGCCTGTCTCACTCCCCGTGTCGGTGTCGAAAACATACCTACATACGGCGACCACGTCGGAGTCGGAGCTGTAAGACTGGTTTTATAGTGACGCGTTCGCCAGCGCGGTTGGTAGGCGTCTCGGGCCATGAGCTATGAGTGTCAAGGGATCGCTACATAGTAAAATAAACCGCGCGGATGGCCCGCGCTGATATAATTTCGGCCGCGCTTATCAACCGCGCGCGAGCGAGGAGTCACAGCATAAAGTGTGCGTTATACAGTCACGCCTATCGAACGCGTGTATGCACACCGCCATCACGACTGTACGAGGGGGCAAACCTCAAGGCACTAAACGCTTTTAATAGTTTCAATCAGGTCATACGCGTGCATATGGGCCGCGCTTGCCATCCGCGCGGGCGGTAAGGGCGACTGTAAAACCAGCCTAAAACCGGGCAAATACTCAACTCGCGCACAGTCGCGAATCGTTTATTCTATAATTAATTATGAATCGTTTGTTCAGAGCTTTAAGAATAAAATTGGCTTGCAATGCTTTTGTAGGTAGCTTAACGAATTCCGTTGCTGCGTTCTGACGCGAGCTAAATTACACCGTATCCCTAACTAAATTGAATTGATTATTTTATTACCTTTGCAAAGTGTGACTTCTGTAAAGTGTGACTTCTGTAAAGTGTGACTTCCGTAAAGTGTGACTTCCGTAAAGTGTGACTTCCGTAAAGTGTGACTTCCGTAAAGTGTGACTTGTGTAAAGTGTGACTTCTGTAAAGTGTGACTTCTGTAAAGTGTGACTTCTGTAAAATGTGACTTCTGTACGTAAGTACTAGTACTTACTCTGTGACTCTGCGCGGGCAGTGGGTAACTAACCGTCGCTGAAGGGTTACGGTCTCTGTGATCAATGATCATTTTGCGTTTCATTTTTGCTATTCTTGTTGTCTGGCCGAGCGGGCTTGAATACGCGGCTTTGACGGCAAATTGGCGTTTGGTCAGGGAAGTTTGATAGCTATGGATAGGAATTTTGTGTGTATAAACTTAATGAAGGTTTTGTCTATGCCTTCGGGGTCTTATTTTTTTATATTTAATATGTTATTGCCTTAGATTGGTGTCAGGTTTGCTTATAGATTTAACTATTGTTATTATTACAATCGAAACCAACGACTCAACGTACTTTTGTAATCTGAGTCTCGTAGGTAATTTGGAATTCGTTTGACAGCTCCGTGGCGCAGTGGTCAACACGCCAGCCTGCGACACGGAGTGCCCGGGTTCGATCCCCGGCCAGGTCAAGATGGAAAATGATCTTTTTCAGATTGGCCTGGGTCTTGGATGTTTATCTATATATGTATTTGTTATTAAATATAGTAGTTCGTTCGTTGAGTTAGTATCCCATAACACGAGTCTCGAACTTACCTTGGGGCTAGCTCAAGCTGTGTGATTTGTCCTTATATATTTATTTAATTCTGCTATCTAAGTAGGAATTTAGACGGTATCTAGGTACCTACTCTAGATATTATTAAAATTGAAAATATGTAGTGAAATGAATAGATTCGAACCCATGTCCCTTAGGTTTACGCCCTAACTGTGATACCAATACACCACCGCTATTTTAATCACCGTGTCGATTTCTCTCATCACATATTACCCCGTCCCGCATTCTAAGCATACGTACTTCTTCAATACAACCCACTATTTACTCTCCTAACTACTACTCCCTATCCGTAGTGTGCAGAAAACGAATAATAAGGAGGTCAAGATGTACTTGTTCATGCTAAAGTTGTCTACAAGAGATTATGTGACTGCAATGATGCTTTGTACAGGTTTGTAAGTTCTGTAAAGGACACGAAACATTGTAGACGGTTATGACTTTCACTTGCATCGATAGTTAAGTCAAATTTAAACGATCAAGTGCCGTCCTGAGGGTCTTCACCCGTCACAAATCACGCCCGCTAAGCGATGTGTCAAAACGCAAGCGATACCTTGCGACTGTAAAGTGCACTTCTTGACGTATGACGCATTGTTTGACGCGCAAACTTACCTGCGCGGGTGTACAAGACCGAAATCGCAATCTTACGGGTTAAAACTAAGTTCCTAAGACTTAAATTTGTACAAACATATGTTTTAGGGCAGTATGTCTGACATACTAAGTTGCTGTGCGGTAGCGTCGTAGACTTTCAAATTTACAAATGCAAAATGGCATATTGTATTCGATGTCCATCATTTTAGAATTTTATTATTTCGCCGTAGCTAGAGATTGGACTTCTCTCGCGAATTTTGCCGAATAGTCCATTGTCCGACGTGATTTTTGTCGCTTCTGTTACGGGTGTTTTGTGCGTTGTTTAGCAGACAATAAATGGAGCTCCAAGTTCCAAATTGCGGTATTTTGTCTCGGTTATGAAGATGGACACTCAGGCTTGTCAATCATTCTAAATGACTCGTAATATGCGTTCATTTAGACGTATTAGCCGTGTGGTATCCGGCAGAGTAGAATAGAACCACTTCATGTCTTCCCGTGGATGTCGTAAGAGGCGACTTAGGAAATACAAGTTAAACAAAGCTCATAAACATCAATGAGACCTCTCCAACCCGTCTGGCCAGCGAGGAGAGTGTAGGCTAAATCCTCTGTCTGCTCTGGCCAAGTATGGCTCCGGTAGTACAGAGAGGGTCATGCTCCTACAGTGGAGACTAAAAAGACCTGATGATGATGAGACGTATAGGACTAGAATAAACATTCTTCTTGCTCGTAACTTAGTGATGTTAATAAAGTAAAAAACAAACTTGTGGTTATTGGTATATTTGCAAATATCTTTTGGTTCACTTTTGATTATGCATGGATGATGATTAAAATAATAGGGTGTATATTCCATTGCAAGCCGGTCTGGGAGACAAGAAAAAATGTGTATGTATGTGTTTTTATTTCTCTTTTTTATTTTGAATAGATTTGGTATTTACAAATATACATAGCCATTTTACGGAAAATATTAGTTTTTAAAGGAATATAAGCATTTGAATTTTCCTCTTAAATGTCTCTAACATGCATAGGGTAATATAACTGGGGAAAGTGTCCCTGTACCAACTATATTTTGAAGATGGAAGGAATAAACTTAGAAATATCATATTTTATATAAAAAAAAGTGAAAAGACATGTAAGAAATGTAACCTGGCTATAATTTATCAACGCCAAAACCCTCAAATAACAACATTTCAGTACTGACGTTAATAAATCCGAGGAGGAAAAGATATAAATCATAGTAATGGAGGACCCAACGGACGAAAGTAATCTCGGGATGACAGACCGCACCCGGGGTTTGAAATACAGATATTTTTTTGCAGAAGGCTTTTTTTTACATTTACAAGAAAATACATTCTGCAAAAAAAGGAAATAATTTATCATAGGACAGTATACCACTCAAAACGTATTTATAAAAAGCTTAATTCATCCCATATGCCTCCGTGGTCCAGTGGTTAAGACGTTTGCTTGTGGATCCGGGGGTCGTGGGTTCGATTGCCGCGGGAAGCATACTTTGTTTAGTTGTTTTCAGTTTGGTTAGGACATTGCAGGCTTGATTCACCTGATTGTCTGATTATGAAGATGATTCCGTGCTTCGGAAGGCACGTTAAGCCGTTGGTCCCGGCTGCCATCTGGTAGTCGTTAAAGAAACCACGTCAGAGGCCGAGAGGCGGTTACGAAGAACTCTGACACCAGGGTGTGCATGGTCGATTAAGCGCGACGCCTACTCGAAATGATGATGAATCCCATATGCCCATATATAGTGGCAATGCTGGCAGCATTGCCACGTTGAATGGAGGGGAGAATTGGGCTTTTAATTATTAGAATTGTAATGTTTATTTTTTTTTCTGTTCGTATTTAACACTTAACAATCGTGTGATATATCACAATTGTAGTATTTTTTCCAATTCAGCATCTTGGGTGTGAATTCACTTATAACACAGTGTTGTAAGGAGGCTCTACCATGAAAGTCAACATTCCCGTGCAAAAGAGTTCATCCTCCCCGGTACAGAATGGTCGATTGTATTCCAATTCCCAACATTGGTCCTATTGGGAAACAGTTTAAATTAATTGGCTGAGTCGCCTTTTCAAGGCTATGTGGAGGGCCATCTAACACTAAGTATATATAACGTATAACTATACGTTTGGGTTTATAGGTTTTATACATATACTACCTTTCGCCCGCAGCTTCGCTCGCGTAATGTTGTTCCCTCGGGCACAATACTTTTTCCGGGATGATAGGTAAGGTAGCCTATGTCCCTCTCCGTATTCCAGAGAACTTGTATGCAAAATTTAATGATGATCGGTTCAGTAGTTACGGTGTGAAAGCGTAACAAACAAACTCACTTTTGCATTTATAATATTAAGTTTAGGATAAGGATAAAAAATATAGGGTAAACCTGGCAATTGTGCCCCACCATTCGAAAAATTGAAATAATAATCGGTGTTATTTAAAACATGTTTATTAAAGTAATTAGTCTTAACCTCTGACTCAATAGGTATAACAAAAACAAAAAAAAACTTCTTAAAAGTAATTAAAATGGCTGAGATCAGCGATTTCTTAAAGTCTAGGGTGGGGCACATTCCACGGATACATCAGTCATATGTGCCCCAATGAAGCCTCTCATTTTTTAGTCTTCTTTCCTTTTCCATTCTCTTTATTTTGGTCACCGCACTTGTTGCATTTATCTGGGAAGTTTGAGCAATCTTCATGCAACCAGCCGGAACACTGCAAACACTGGATCCAGTCACTTTTTTTCTTTGTATGGAAGTAAGATTTGAGACATTCTACACAAGTGTTTTCATTGGTCTTCCGCTTTTCTTTTACTTAGCTCTGGATGCCTCTTCATGAACCCTTGGAACCAATCCCATCCAGCTTGTTTTTTCTCCTTATTGAATTGAAGAGGTAATTCTAGCAAGCAGCAAAGTCGTAAGCAATAGACTGCAGTCTTGATTGTTCTAGAGGAAATCCGATGGATTCGAGACGTTTGATGTGAGCTACAAGTCTCAATTCATTTTCATGTCCTAATTCCGAAGGTCTACCTATATTCTGCTTGCTATCCCAGCCTTTCAGGATGTGTCTACGTAAGGTTCTTGATCGTATTTCATATGTCCGGCTAGCTTCAAAAACTCCCATTTTCTTGCTTATGACATCTTCTATAGCTTTTTTCATATTTTCTTCTGTCCATTTTCTTGGATCTGTAGCTTTTTCCTTCCCCATTTCCTAAAATAAAATAACCGATCAGAAATACTAAAAAATAAAAATATAAAACTAATACAGACGTGGGGCACATTACCCGAAAGAAATCGGGGCGCATTAGCCAAAGTCCAGTATAACGTGCCCCACTTGATTCCAACAAAGAAGTTTAAGAAAAACGAAACGCAATTGTAGGTACACAATAGTTCAAAGAGGTTAGCTTTAGAATAAAACATTAAAAACTGAAAAAAACATAAAGCAAACACTTAAAATCAATGTAAAAACAGATACAAAACATTTTCAAACTATGACACATACCTTGTGACCACTTTTTCTTCATAAAAAAAAATAAATAACAGCACCGAGTTGTTTACATCGACGCCATACTTCTGTCACTAACCCGCACGGACCAAATTAGCGCCAAATTCAAAATGCATCTGTCAGTTCTGCGAGTGGGGCACATTATCGACTGGGGCACGTATGCCTGATTTACCCTACCTAAACATAAAAAGTCTCATAATGTTACACGTGCAAGGTGCCTAAAACGCTGGCAACATGGCCACGCTGGATCGCAATGGCCATTATTTGCATGAGAAACGAACCGGAGCTAGTCACCAGTCCTCTCCGATATTTTATCCCTATCTCGCTGATGGCAGCATAAGAGTAGAAAGAATAAGATCTCAATATAAGCTAAGGCTAGCTATTGGCCTTGTTATGACAGCACTAGTTTGGTTGGAATGGCACCAATTATTTTCAATAAACTACCAGACCGAATAAAAGAATTAAAACTACCGACATTCAAGAACGAACTGAAATCATTGTTGACTAAGAAATGTTACTATAGTATTAAGGATTATTTAAATGATAATTTTATAGACCACAATGTACTTCCAATTAAATTAATGATATATGCATGTACTTAATAATTGAGATAGATAATAATAGCAACTATTGTACGTCCATACGGGCAGGGCACAGATCACTGTGTCCTGCCCGTATGGACGTTCAGGTAAAAGGTTGACAATAATATAGTATGTATCAACATACTATATTATTGTCAACCTTTTACCTGTGTTTCACAATAAAGATGTTTGAGTTTGAGTTTGAGTTTGGGCATTTAGCATCAGCACCCCAGCAGCCCATGGTCTCTACCGCCTCGGGGACGAAGCAATAATGCGATTGTGTTATTCCGTACTCATCCAACGAGTTTCAAGGATGGATATCTTCCATGCTGGTCTGGGAAAAAAGAAAAAACGTAGAATGATCGTAAAAGCCGATTGAGGGAATGGGCGAAATGTGAGGAATCATGACAATTGGCAATGCGGCTAGCAATCCATCACTATTTTGATTAAATTTTTCAAATACACGGCCTTCCAAAATGCTAAATGAGGCCTTAGTCTTATAGACCTGGGCTCTGTTTACCTCGCAAGAGAAAAAGACGTGATACTATGTAGGTATGTATGTATAATTTTGGCCAAAAGTTTTAATTCTGTCAACTTGAAGCGAGGTAAGAAACAAACGTATTTTTTATAAATTACCATCAGTAATAAAACGGGAATGGCAGAGCACAAAAAGCTCGGCCACTGGTGTTTTCACACCTGTTGTTAATGTCCTTTTACGTGTGAGGGAGACGAAGTGTTAGTTAGGGAGCGAACGGTATTTCTAATGTTAATTTTGTTGTTAAAGACATATATTTAATATGTTATTGACTTAGATTGGTGTCAGGTTTGCTTATAGATATAACTATTGTTATTATTACAATCGAAACCAACGACTCAACGTACTTTTGTAATCTGAGTCTCGTAGGTAATTTGGAATTCGTTTGACAGCTCCGTGGCGCAGTGGTCAACACGCCAGCCTGCGACACGGAGTGCCCGGGTTCGATCCCCGGCCAGGTCAAGATGGAAAATGATCTTTTTCAGATTAGCCTGGGTTTTGGATGTTTATCTATGTATGTATTTGTTATAAAATATAGTATCGTTGAGTTAATTCCCATAACACAAGTCGAGACTTGTTAAGTTCGAGAACTTACCTTGGGGCTGGCTCAATCTGTGTGATTTGCCCGTATATATTTATTTTATTAAAAAAAAAGACTATTTTTTTCACAAGGAACAAGGATTTTTTGTGTCCGACCGAAACTGCCTTTTACGACCGAAACCGAAATCGAGTTTCGGCAACGGTCTCAGATTCAGTCGAAACCGAAACTTCCTTACAAGTATGTTATTGTGTTAAAAATAATAATAATGTTATTATAATCAGTCATTCTTTATTTTATTTTTAATCTTTAAAGCACACAGTTATGCAGTCTTCAACATTTTAACTTATTCATAATCAACATAACAACCCCACATTTGAGAAAAAAAATTAATTGCGCCTTAAAATAGGTAAGGGCTTTATTTGAGAAGGTAAATTCATCTTTTGAATATTGATCATGGTATAAATAAATATATGAATATAAATATATACGGACAAATCACACAGATTGAGCTAGCCCTAAAGTAAGTTCGAGACTTGTGTTATGGGATACTAACTCAACTATACTAGGTATATTTTATAACAAATACATATATAGATACACATCCAAGACCCAGGCCAATCTGAAAAAGATCATTTTCCATCTTGACCTGGCCGGGGATCGAACCCGGTCACTCCGTGTCGCAGGCTGGCGTGTTGACCGCTGCGCCACGGAGCTAGTCAGGTATATATGTAAATATTATACATTCAATAAGTATTTTTTTGTTAATTTTATGTTTAATATTTTAGTTGTTACATCTTACGAAATAAACTGACACATAACAGAATCCTCCGGTATAAGGAAAGGATTCTATCGAATACCTTACACATCCAAATCTGTTCGGGTTTTAAACTTATGGTGGAATAAAGAAACTGCTATACATACATACATGATACATGATACTCTAAAAACACGACACCCCTTTATTGGTAGTCATATAAAACGTAGCAACTCGTGTAATAAATAAAGAGAGAGAGAGAAAGCTTTGTGTACCAATAAAAATACCAACTTTATATACCTACGAGTTAAAATTCAAATTTACATAAAATACCAAAGATGTTCCAGATGTCATGAAAACGTTGGCGTCGCCTTCTTGGTCTTTATTCTGGATTACAATATCTCTTATATTAATCCTGTACAATGGAAACTTTACCAAACGAATTCGAAGGGATCTCGAAAGAGCTTTCGGTAATCGAATCGAAAGTCCCGAATTCTCGACTTTGCGAAAAATGCAAATCGCGCGAGATCTAGCGAAACAATGCATCCGTGGTAATACCTCTACGGGTCCTATTCCGTGTACTTTAATTTCTCCGTGCATTTATTTTTTATGATGAAATTCTTTATTAATTTCAATGGGAAAAAAATGGGTATCTCTTGGATAGGCATGTAACATCCTCGTCTTCATCGTCACTTACCATCAGGTGAGATGGGAGACAAATGCCTAATTCAATATTTAGTAAAAAAAAAAAAAAAAAAAAAAAAGGGAAAAAAATAACAAAGAAGTAATTATTTCTCTATGTATATGTTACGGTTAGAGTGATTAATTAAAAATTATTAATAATTGTCTATCATTATTAATAATTACCGAAAGTACAGGTAAAAGTGAGAGATTAATCACATTTGTCGGTGATTATTAATAATGTAACCTTAGTACCGATAAATGTAATAACTATCGATAAAAATAAATGTACACTGGCGATTTTTTTCTCGATCGGGCAACAGATTTGCGGGCAGGGGTGGCGAGGCGGCATGCGGGATGTGCGAGAGGCCACGCGAAGATTTGCCTTCTTGGATACTAAATTGATGTAATTTTCCAAAACTACACCGAAAAAAACCTAGAAATTGACACTCACGTCGATTTATAATGAAAAGTCACGTCCGACATCTTAGATTATATAACTGACGTCATTTTCGAGATATGCACCTCTACACCCCAAGAACCTAGAAAACGACACTCATGTTGGTTTATCATGAAAAGTCGCGCCCGCCATCTTGGATTACATAACTAAGGTAAAAACCCAAAAAACGACCCCTTTGCAGGTTGCAGGTTTTTCATGAAAAGTCGCGTCCGCCATCTTGGATTCCAAAAATTACATAATTTTCAAGATCTCTACCCTAAAATAGTCACTTACATATTTTCATTACTGTTCCCATGGTTGTAATCTCGAGGCCTTTTTAATCAAAGTATTAAAAAGGCCTCATCACAAGAGGCCTTCTTGATGGTGATGACGATTCTATAATTTTGCCATTTTATAATAATAGCAGGTGTCCAATCCAGGCAAACCTAGCACAAGTCCAGCTACATTTCAATCCCATAAATTTGTCTTTCATAATGCAATAGTTTTCAGCTCCAGCCTAAATCTGTTCAAGGACATATCATACATTGGTATTTCCAGAAACAAGTTCTGGCTGGAGACCAACTTTACATCAACTTCTCCAAAGGGCCTCTTCATGTTGGATATATATCTCCACGCAAGCCTCCAAAGGACCGGGGTAACACCCGTGAAACCAAAGTAGATACAAATAATAATACTAATAACGTTTTATTTTAGAAATACATTTCTATTACATAGGTTAGTACCAAAAATAAGCTTATAAACTAGGGTTAGTAAAGTGAGCCAAATAAAAATATTAAAAACTAAAGTTATTTTACATTGACACGAGCAAGTCACGAGTCAACGTGGACTCTATTCCAGTAGCTCAAGATAGGGCAGCAATAGCGACTCCCTTTCGCTGCCGAGAGGCTGTTCTCTCACTCTTTTAACTTTGTTTATTAAGAGTACAGATTAAGAGGTGATTATTGTTGTCAGTTTCTTTAAAACAAGTACCTACCCTTGTTTGTGTGATCTGAGACAAGCACTGTTATATGTGTCATATCTTACGAATAAGTAGTATCTTCGTCATATCATATTCTTAATAAATACCTGCTGAACTAATAACTTTGGGTTTTTTTATAACTTTTACCAATGTGTGTAGTAAATTATTAATAATAACTACCACAAGTAATTAATTTCAGTTTTTTATTCACATTTACCAAAACACGAGGTTATTATTAATAATGTTATAAAATTATTAATAATTTTCGATTAATCAAATTTACCGTAACATATATATAAAAAGCATAATGCAAGAGGAATTCATTTTGTAATAATAAACAAGGTATAAATATGGAAATATCTCGCTCAAAAAGAGTTGGTAGAGACACTGACGGGGACAGGAAGTGCTCTACGTCGCCAGATTATACTTTGTATTGTAATATTACGTGTTGTGTGAGAAAGAGACGACGCTTACCGGGAGCAAGCGTCGTCTCTTTCTCACTTTAAATACATTTGAATAAGTAATGCTGCCACTACTTTTTAAAGTTTGACTGACGATTTTAAATACTGTTTAAACATAAATAAATAAATAGAGATAAATCATACAGATTGCGCAAGCCCCAAAGTAAGTTGTTGTTGTGAATATCATAATCTGCAATATGATAGGTATTAGGTACATTTTATAAAATATTGTAATTATAGATAAAACATAACTATATAATAATTTACAATTAATATATTGTTTTTTAGGGTTCCGTACCCAAAAAGTAAAAACGAGACCCTATTAATATCGCTCCGCTGTCTGTCCGTCTGTCACCAGGTTGTATCTCATGAACCGTGATAGTTATAGAATGTTGAAATTTTCACAGATAATGTATTTCTGTTGCCACTATAACAAAAATAGAATAAAATATATATTTAAGGGGGCTCCCATACATCAAACGTGATTTTTCTGTTTGTTTTTGCTTGATATTGATAACTGCAACAGGTAGACGCTTGAAATATTCACAGAATATTTAGTTATATATACAGTTTAAAAATAAATAAAAATAAAATTAATATTTAAGGGGGCTTTCATACAACAGACATGATTTTTTGTCGTTTTTATAGATAACGGTACGTAACCCTTCGAGCGCGAGGTTTCTTTTTGTTTTTCGTGTGTGTCAGTGGCCAACACTGGTGTCAGATTTATCGAGCTGCCTAAAGGAAAAAATGTCCTGCAGGTTGTCACACGGAATGGCACTTATTTAAAAAACTATTAGTTGGCATTAAGCCATAAATTGTAATGAGAAGAATTGTTTAGTTCACTGTATGAAAATTAAAAAGGGATAAAATAATAGTATTTTAGACAGTAATCCTTACCAGACGTGCCTGAAGGTTATAAAATAATCATGTAACGTAAACCATAAGGGACCGTTCAAGTATACCGTAAGCAATATATCAGCTATTTTTAACCCCTTCCTCCCCCTTGTCAGCTAAACTAAGAAAAGCTCTTTCCCCTCCCCCAAGCTTACGTAAACATTGTCATAATTTTCACAAACTATATCTGTTTATTTTGCAAATTGTTGCTGACGTCATCACCGCGCAAACCCTCCCGTCCCCCATGTCAGCAGAAATAAGCCTAGCCCAGACCCCCCGCCCCCCATTCGCTGCTTACGTAATATTTGAATGACCCCTTAGAAAAACACAATAAACTACATTGAAAAAAAAACATAAGACGCCATCACTTAAAACTAAGATATCAATCAAATAATAATAAATATCAAACACTCCAAGTCTTCGTGGATGTCGTAGAAGGCGACTTAGGAAATACAAGCTGAACAAAGCTTATAAACATCTGTGAGACCTCTCCAACCCATCTGGCCAGCGTGGAGAGTGTAGGCCAAGTCCTCTGGCTGCTCTGGCCAAGTATGGCTCTAGTAGTACAGAGAGGGTCGTGCTCCTTTAGTGGAGACTAAAAAGACCTGATGATGATGATCAAACACTTGAAATAAATGTAATCAATTGAATTAATGAATTAATCAATAAAGTTAATCTTTTTTTTCGTCAAAGGTGTCGGAGTTTTCCATCTATTGCTATATAAGCGGTTTTTTCCTTAGGAGTTTCCTGACCAAATCATTCACGGGGTTCTCTCTCACCTCACAAAATAAAATCAATATGTCAGACGATCTCTGTGGTTCACTAGTACCGCAAGTACCTTTGAATCAGGTCAAGATGGAAATGATCTTTCTAAGATTGACTTAGATTTTTAATGTTTATCAATAGAAGTTTGTATCTATTTGTTATAAATATAGTATTGTTGAGTTAGTATCCTAACACAAGTCTAGAACTTTGGGGCTAGCTCAATCTGTGTCATTTGTACCTCTATAAACTTATATTTATTTATTTAAGGTAAGTATGTCAGAATACGGTCGTGTCATAGCTTATCTTTTTTAAATCGGTTTTGATTCATCGTTAACGGCGACGATGTTTTATTGCGTTTCTAAAAAAAAGCATAATGTCGAAGTACTGTTAAACCGTTGTAATAACAACAAAAACAAATTTCTCAATAGCTATAACAAACATGAAAAAACCTAATCTTTGAGTCTTCTTATTCGTATCACTCTTGGCAGAGCGGTCGTGGTCAACATGTTGCTTAATTCTGGGGGGCAGTTGTAGCTCGCCATCTTTAGCTAATCTTTAAAGATCAACAAATAAAATAAGTATCTCCTAAAATAAAAGGTATTTTACATCAATATTGAGGCCATTACCATATAAATACGTAATCCGGGTAAATACGGGTAACGCGACCCGGTGGGGGCTGGGTGGGGGCGCTGCCCCCCTGGGGGTACCTGTGTAGCGTTACAGCCTGGGTGTGGTTTGCCGTTCAATAACTTAATACTCTGGAAAGGCTTTCACGCTGAAATCTCGCCGGAGTATAGCGCGACTGCGAGGTTTTGATTTGTTACTTATTTTATATTAAATAAGTACTCATACATATATGTTACTCGTACGATTCATTATAAAATATTTGTAGTGACTAGATAGAGAGATTAATGTACATTTTTAACTTAAACATTTAAAAATACTATAGTTACTTAATTAAGTATCTATAGGTACTTAAGTACCTTAATAATTCTACATATAATTCACTTTTAGATAGCAGCGGAAATAAAATATATTTTTTGATATCTACTTTACAACAAATTATTTTCTTGTAAAAAAATAAAATATCTGGCTTGAACCATTATTCATTTACTGTTATGTCTACTCCGCTAAATAAGATTGTCTATAAATAAGTTAAATTACACTTTTACACAAAGTTATGACTAAAAAAAGTGTGTCTATACGTATTGAAGTTTTCAGTTTGCAATTATCTTTACTAATGACAACATGCATGACCATGCTTAAATGGAAACTAAATCTGCACTATTACTCAATAAATGGGTATCTCTTGCATAGGTATGTAACGACCTCGTCTTCATCGTCACTTATCTACCATCAGGTGAGATAGGAGACAAATGCCTAATTCATTACTTAATAATAAATTTAAAAAAAATCTGAACACATGACAAAAATATTGTTTAGGTAAATATTTATTAAATATGGTAAACATGTCAAATGATTACATTGCTAAGTGTATCTACAACGTTTTGATAGTCACTTCAAATACTTTAAGTAAGTACGTTTTAATAATAAAAATAGCCAATGATTTGAAAGCTGCAATGTATTTGAAAATGACTCTCAAAAGTTGTACACTAAATTAGCAAATAGGCTGGCAGGACAGATTAAACAAATATTAAAGATATGTGTTTTAACTTTCACATGTTCTGAACCAATCATCGATATAAAAAAATATGCTTAACAAATGTTAAGATTAGCCAAAGTTTAGCTAAAAAATCTAAGAGTATTAATTACGTGTCTTAAAGTAAAACATTTTTATTTCAAAAGAAACAAGAATATAAAATGAACACATTTAAATATCTGGATTTAAAGACTTAGCAGTAATCGAGAGTTGTATTACAGCGGACCGTAGTCGCGTATTTAGATTATTCATTTGGCGGTCAGAAACAGTAGGTAGGTCCCACAATCACAAGCATGTAACCTACCCGGGTGAATATATGGTGGAGGCTATTAATTGCAGGTTTGCAGGTAATCGATCGAGGTAGCTCGAGTCGGGTCGGGCGGCGCGGCGTATGCGTGTCGGATTCGGATCATGGCGGCGCGGGGGGCCTCGCTCCGCCGCCCTCGTTAAACGCGCCCGCCGGATACGAGCCGCGGCGCGGTTGAAAGCTATCCGGCCCCCGTTGGGCGGCGAGCGCGATTGGCCGAGGCCCCGCGCGCTCCGTAACCGATAGCCAATCGCGTGAGCAGCCCCAACACGCCCCTGAGCGAGCTCGGGCTCCGGCTCAAACCGCGCGCGACTCCGCCGCGCACACTCGCACCGATGCGCGGCTCGTGGGACGAGTCTACGACGGCGGCGCTTCACGCGCGCATCCTGGAGGCGCACCGCGGGCCCGCCGCGGCCGACCGCGCCGCCGAGCCCGCGCCCTGCGCCGACCAGCCGCCGCTCGCCGTCCACAGCATCGAGCTGGCCGCACCCACGCCGCTGCTGCCGCTGCCGACCCTCTCCTTCAGCGCGGCGCAAGTCGCCACCGTCTGCGAAACCCTGGAAGAAAGCGGAGACGTCGAACGCCTGGCGAGGTTCCTCTGGTCCTTGCCAGTGGCACATCCTAATGTCGCCGAATTGGAACGCTGCGAAGCTGTGCTCCGAGCGCGAGCAGTAGTTGCCTTCCACGCAGGCCGCCACAGAGAATTATATTCCATCTTGGAGAGGCACCGTTTTCAAAGATCGAGTCATGCGAAATTACAAGCATTATGGCTTGAAGCACATTATCAGGAAGCTGAGAGGCTACGAGGGCGCCCGCTGGGCCCTGTTGACAAATATAGAGTTCGAAAGAAGTTCCCGCTTCCACGGACCATTTGGGACGGCGAACAGAAGACACACTGCTTCAAAGAACGGACGAGATCCTTACTAAGAGAGTGGTATTTGCAAGATCCTTACCCTAATCCGACGAAGAAGAGGGAACTCGCTGCGGCGACGGGCCTAACGCCGACGCAGGTGGGCAACTGGTTCAAGAACCGACGGCAGCGAGATCGCGCGGCCGCCGCCAAGAACCGCTCAGCGCTGCTCGGCCGCGGGTTCGCCTCCTCCTCCACGTACGATGAAGACTCGGCCGACTCCGAAATCAACGTGGATGAAGAGTAACACAGACTGATAGTGTAAATAATGCAGTGACACAAATTTGCGAAGCGACGGATGTCGCGAGACGTTAAGTGAACATTGCAATATAGACCAGTTAATCTATCTTAGTTATATCACTGATTCCGTGATGTATGTGATGATAAGGCATTGTAAACCAGTTTATTAGAGCATAATTCTATTGCTGAAGTGTAAAGAGTGCTTGAAGTATCAGCATTTCTGCGTATCAGGTATGTACACTATTTTGTAGTGAAGTTTGATTATTAGGAGTATTGCCTTTTTGAAAAAAAGTCGTAGGCCTTCTCAATCCGTTTGGAATCGTATGCAATTGTAGGTTACTTCAAGTTTCGAAGGTGAAACAGGGTTATTTTTATGAATTGTTTTAAATTTCTATGTTACCTCCTTGGGGTAAGTCGTAAAACAAGGTGTTGTGAACATGATTTGCCAAACTTCAATGTGTGACTTGTCAGCTAGATAATGGTTAGGCCTATAGTTATGAAATTTAAGCTTCTTGGAAATTCGTAACGAAATAGGATAAAAGTATTTTTATTTTGTTAGATTAGAATTTTATTTCGTGGTCCTCTTTCTACAATTACTTTTATTTGGAAAGTATATGAGACATAATTTTTTTTTAAATTTCGTGGTAATAAGTAGTCAATTAAATTATACCTATACCTAGGTGTTTTGTACCAAATGAATGCTCGTTTAAATTGATTAAAAACTATAGATAAGATTAAAAACAAGCCGTTTTATATATATTTTCAAATGATATGATGTTTTATACCTACTTATAATAAAATAAAATCAAACTTAAGTTTTTGATATTTACTAACACGCTCATTGTAGGTAAACAAAAACAAAGTAAAATAAATCAAGAACGTTTAATTTAGTTTTGGTTCCTATTTGATTATTTTATGATTTTTTCGTTATTGTATTTACGAATCATAGTACAACGTAAATAACTGACTTAAAAGATTAAATATATTTTATTAAATTTAAATTTATTTAATATAATATCTAGATCTATTTATTAACAGGCTTATTTAGAATTGTCAAACTACTAACATTTTATGGGGCAAATTCCCACTTTTTTTATATATGTAATATAAAATCAAATAATAACAAAAATGAAACATCCTCAACTAAACATAATTTAGTTAGGTATATTTAAATATATGTAAGATCACGGTGAGAAGTCAATTTTATACATTAACAATGATTTTTTTAATACATTTAGGCCCGTGAGACTTACAAATTCAAAATGTTTCCATTTTAGTTCGGCGCTCCATGTTCAAAACACCCTGAATATATATTTAATTCTTTTTTACAAAATTTGGGTAAGATTTGTATCTTGCGTTTCTTCAAGAGCCATTTACTTACCTAAAGCATATACCTTATCAATTTTACCAATAAATATAGTTTTATTTTTCATATCAGCGTTTAGTTATTAGTCGTCTTATTACGAAATGCAGAATATTGTTGAGGTTATTATTTATCCATGATCAATGCACATTGGCACTCAAGAAAATGTGATTTGAAAACGTCAACTTGTTTTAGGTGGATAATGTTCTCATAATTAATAATCAGCGGTTCTCATAACATTTATTGCGGCGGTTGTCTTGTAAAACAAAAAAATATATGGAGCCCAAAAATAAAAAAAATAAAACCTGCTGGTTTTCACCCATGATGTTTTTGGCAGGGTTTGCTCATTGAGACATTAAAAAGAAAAAAAAAAGAAAAATAAAAGGAAGAGAGCTAGAGATAATACTTCCAAGGCTGAATATAAAGAAACTAATTTTAGTAATAACACAGATACGGTAAAAATCATAAATTGGATCAAGATGGAAAGAGCTCTTTCCACGTTTAATAAAAAATGTTTGCATTTTATGTCCCTCTTGCCACAAAAGGAGATTTATCCTGCCAAATTATATAATGCTCAACTACTAATTTCAGTCTGCATTTTCTAATAAGACGGTAAGTATGTGTGAATAGTTTCGATGGTGTTTAATTATTGCCTTGCGTATAATGCTAAAGGTCAGTACCTGAGCATATAATGGTCATTCTTTTGTTTGGCAATTTCTTCATTACATTGACGTGATTAATGAGCTGTTTAGAAATGCTGTAGAAAAGCAATATTCACAATTTTAAACTTCTGACAAGTAATGTTTAGGTATTAGGAAATAATTGCTTACCTGATTATTAAAGTAGAGAAAATGTTAATGGTACATAAAGTATATAATTATCTTTTGTTTGGTTTGAATTAAAGTTTTTTTTTATTAGCTATTCATATTAAATATGTCATGAGATATATGTATTTATTTATGTAGGCACAGCCGAAAATTTGTAACCTTTCCACTTTTCCGATCAAATCGTTTGCCCTTAATATCAATGTTGGTTGACATGCGTCCTATAATGACAATACTATTTTTTATGACTACCAATTCAAAACAATGGAACATGTCTTGTTCTTGAAGATTTGGTTACATAACTAAACCAAAACCTTTTTGTTTACTACGACTGTCGTAAAAAGGAGTTATCTTGGATTTCATCCATGTGGTGAAAGGGCTAGCCTGTTGTTGACTATACCTTTTATAAATTCTTTTTCTGTATTTGTATGACTATTATAGTTTCAATCATGATTTTAAAATTAAATTAATCACCTTATATACAAAGATGCTTATAAGTATCTTAAATTCTACTATAGTAATGCAAATACTTTCCTTGTTTTTCTGTCTTCGGGTAAAGTGAGAAGACTCTTATTTATCTATCCTTGATACAGCATTTCTAAATCAGATTATGTATTCAGTATGCTTAATTTAATTGATATATAAATTAAAATTGTTAATAGTACCGGTAGGTTCCTTTCATTGTAGATACAATTCAACTTGTGCATTATAGATAACGTTAGATAGGTTTTAGCATAGTTTATACCCAAGAGAGATTGTAAAAATGTATAATATAAACAAATTGTAAATACGATATCGACTTACATTACAGTCATTAAATTAAAATTGTTAATAAAATTATATTCGTAATCAACATTTTGTATTATTTCACGAATTGGCATTTGTCCATATTGTTTACTGAATAATCTAAAAAAATAATTGGAAATGACCATTAAATATTCATCCCAGTTTTAGTTTTCCGATCAAGGAAAAAATTATAATTAGATACAAGTATAACAAATATCCTTGTTTTATGGATTGATTATTTAATTTTTATATGTGAAACAAATAACAATGTTGAATTTAATTTTAATGCGATCACGAGTATTTTTAACACAGGGATAGTGAGAAATTAATACGTAGCTACAAGTAGCTAAAATTAAGTTTAGTTTACACAAATTTTTATTTTCGACATATTTCAATTTTAAATTTTTGTTTCATTTAAACCCCTACTTTAATTAGAACTTGACCGCGATACGAGTAGGAAAGCAGCAAAAAGTGCAGAAATATAATTTCTTGATAAACTTCGTTAAAGATATCCTTATCGGTTATCTAGCAACATTAATAGGCTCGGACATGAAATTGCTATTTAGCTGCCGGTACATTAATTATACTTTTTATAAAGCAAGTCAATGACTTCTCACTGCGTTATGTTTACCTCATTGCACTTTTTTATAACTACCTGTAAATCCACATAATTATGCATCTACTTCAAGTTCTTTGGCGGCGTTTTTAATTAAAAACTGACATTTTGTGGGTTTTATAAGTCAAATTATGTATGTATATATTACTTTTACATGAAAAAAATTAAATCAGATTTAAATTATACTTGTAAATAGGATTAGTATTGTTATTGTGCGCTAAAATATAATAGACTAGTTTCCTGGGTCAAAATAATAATATTATTTAATTAGATAATCATTCAGATAATCAAAAAATATTGGACACGGATATTTTCCCTTGTTTTAATTAAACTATAATTGATCAAGATTAAGCGCGCCAAAGTCCATGAGTCCTTAAAGTTACAGTTTGCTAAAAGTGTAGCAAAAATTGATGCCACACAGAATTTTAACGTGCTATATCTTGATAATTATTTATTTAATTGATTATAGAAAAAATACCTGTCCAATATTTTTTGATTGTCTAACTGCCGGAATAATTATATTTTTTAAAAACTAGCCTAGTAGGTATGTACATATCAATGCATTGAATGCGGAGTAGATGCGGTTTAAAAGTAATAGAATTTACATTATGAAATTAACATTAATTGCAATAAAATAATACAATTGCTTCAGTAAATTTAACTTTATTTTTGGAACTTAATATACACGTTTTTTTTTTCAATAATTCCACAAGAAGTTCAAGAGCGGACTCGCCTCGCCAGAGGTCGTTATAACGGGAAAGGAACTAATTGTGTAGATAAGTGGCTAATCGGCTTCTGAATTACTTAATCGGTGTGGATTACACTAATTCATCGCGAGGAGACGATAAATGTAATTACTTGACGATTACTTATAGCTTTGCGGCACATTTCGATGGATGATGGAAATTACCCAATTTTCAGGTCATTTTTACATTTGAATTAACTTTATAAGTTGCAGTTATAATTCGTGTTTCAAGGAATTATAACATAATATGCAAAGACATCGACAAAATTAAGATAAAAGTTTAATTTTACTTTATATTCTTTCATGTTGTTCTAACTTTTTGTATTTTAGTATTTTTTATAATGGCCTAGATATAAAAAATGTTTTATTTTTCGAAAATACCTACGTATATGTTTTTGTATTACAATAAATAAAATCGACTTGACAACTAAAATGTAATAAGGATATAATAAAATATCAGTAACAAAGCCTAAAGTAACAAAAATTAAAATACGTAATTCTTTTATAAATTTATAATATTACGCTCATAAAATATAAGAAGAAATTAAATCTGATGATATTTGAACAAAAATATACAATTTCATAAATGACAAGGAATTTACGTTATGAATCAGGTTATAATTTAGGTATATTATTTTCATGACGATTCCTTTTAATAGGCATTCAACAATCAAGTCAAGAATATAAATAGGTATATTTTGCCAGAAGAAATACACATTAAATTATTATACAGGAGATAAGTAAATGATTACTGCTGAAAATATTCAAATAATGTTAGTTGGAAACCAAATACGTTAAACATATACATTATTGTCTAATTGGACTCTAATTGTTAACAGCACCTCATATAAAACCTTTGTATGATCTTTAATTTAGGACGGGATATGAAAGATAGGATGGGAAATTCGAATGTTATCTAATGTTTTTGCGATTGTTACACATTTAAATTAAATTACTTAATAGATACAGTTTTATCGCGTTTATTACATTATTTCTACACCTAACATTTCGAAAACTTTGCATGGTCGCAGGTATAGACTAAGTTATTATTCAAAGAAAAAAGTTTTCGTTAGTTGTAAAAATAATGTAATAAACGCGATAATAATTAAGAGATTTAATTTAAAAAGAAAATTTGATTATAATTTACGACAAGAAGAAATAGAGTAAATTGACATTAGGTACACAGCCGATGATATTAGTTCATTTAAGTATTCAATTACAAAATACATTGTGTCTGAATGCTAACATTAATACAAGAGTTAATAATCAATAAAATAAACACATTACAAAATAAATTTAAAGACAATGTTTTGAAAACAATAAATGACTTAACCTTACAAACAGCAGAAAATGTTCATATAATATCACGATCCTATATTTTTTACAGTAAAGAAACCATATATTAGGTAGCATTTCTTAAATAAGAAGCGCTTCCAGAAAAAGAAGTCGATCCCAAATAGGAAGGTGAGAAAGATGACGATGAAGATAATGAAATACCATTTACTGAAAGCAATTACTATATTCGTATGTTGATGATGTTGTGACTTGTTAGCTACGTACATTGCATGTCAAATATAGAAGAGATATAATATCTACTCTTATTAAAATAAGAAAATAAAACACATACAAAAGAGAAAAAAATATATAATCCTAGCGAAAAGCGGTGGTTAATGAGAGCTCGCGAAGATTTCTATCTAGTAATATTTTTTTATATTGATAGTTCACTAAAAATTACTCATCCAATTTAGATAACAAAGTTTACAAATGGTATATTCCAGGAAACATGTTTCTATTTATATAAATTATATCTTAGACTAACTTTCACCCGTTTTCTCCCACGGATCCGCCCACGTCAATATCGATCCGAAACAGTATTTTTTCACGGGATAAAATATTCCGTAATCCTTCTCCGTACCCCAGATAACGGGTAAAATTTCATGACGATCGGTTGAGTAGATAGGGCGTGAAGGCGTAAGAAACAAAGAAATTAACTTTCGCTTTTATAATATTAGTGAGGATTCTGACGGAAAAGGGGAAGACCTAGAACTAGATGGATGGATGACTTGTCACATTGTGATAGAAATTAGCGGAGTTTAGTAGAAACAAAGAAGGTAGGCTTTAGCCCAGCAGTGGGACATTCAGTCTTGTTAAAACCAATCTTAGATTCAGTACCTATGTAGTTGCAGTGGTCTTAAATTAAACTGAATGATTTTAGATTTAAAATAATAAATTTGACTACACTAAATGAGAAACTTTCCCTACCTATATTTTCGAGTAATAAAATAAACATTTAACGGTTCTGTGAGACTTCATTTAAAATTAAATAGGTATGTATCTATTCGCCATAATTGGTAGAATAGAATTACAGCCTATTATATTATAAGCGACTACTAACATTTAGTAATGAAGGAAGACTTAGCTGGGAGTTGAACAATGTCTAATTATCTACACTGAGCATGATCTAAGCTGGAATAAATTCTAAAACACTAATTAACTGTTCATTGTAAAGTTTAGCTCAAAATATTTAGCAAAATAAGTAACTACTTATATTATTTGGGAACACACAATCAAGAATACAATGATCACAAAAAAATAAATATAATGTGACAAACAATTAAAGTAAAATAAAATAAGCTAAGTATTTTAAGGTTCCGTGCCTCAAAAGTAAAATAATAATAATAATAATTGTATTTATTCAGTTAACGCAGATCCATTTTTTTTGTTACTAACAAAGTGACTTAAACACTATGTTAGTAATAATTTAATTTAAAATATAAAACGGACCCCTTATAGGATCACTCGGTTGTCCGTCTATCTGTCTGTCCGTCTGTTTGTCTGTTAAGACCCTTTTTCTCAGGAACACGTAAAGGTATCAAGCTGAAATTTATACCAAATACTCAAGGTTTACTGTCCCTTAGAGCTGTGAAAAAATCGAACTTCTAAGCCAACGTAATCAAAAGATACAGCTGGTAATGCCGCAAATTTTCGTATTTTTTTCAAAACCTAGAGGGAATCAGATTCCGTGAACTCAGAATCTTGAAATTTGGTACGAAGCAACGTCTTATTTTTTTAACGTGCACAAAAAATTTGATTGTATTGTTTTCATTACAGTTCATGTATGGACAGTCAGATACCTAGATATCTGACTAGGCCACTACCTACCTATATATTGAATTTTTTCTTAACATTTTTAACACTACAGTCGGATATACTTAAGTGACAAATGACAAAATTTCGTGACCGCGCCGGTCATTCTGATAACTGCCTCCGTGGTCCAGTGGTTAAGGCGTTTGCCTGTTGACCCGGGGGTCGTAGGTTCGATCCCCACCGGAAGCATACTTTGTTTAGTTGTTTCCAGTTTAGTTAGGACATTGCAGGCTTGAATCACCTGATTGTCTGATAATAAAGATGATTCCGTGCTTAGGAAGGCACGTTAAGCCGTTGGTCCCGGCTGCCATCTGGTAGTCGTTAAAGGAACCACATCAGAGGCCGAGAGGCGGTTCCGAAGAACTCTGACACCAGGGTGTGCATGGTCGGTTGACCGTGACACCTACTCGAAATGATGATGATGATTGTGATAGCGGCATAAATTGTAAATGCATTGGTTACAAAATTGATTTGTATGTGAGAAATCAATTAAGTGAAGTATCAGACTGTGGTATTGAAAGGGACTTGACAATAATATTAAAATGAAAATATATATTCAGAAAGATTTTAATGAAGACTTTCTGAATATACAATATCATGTTAATATTACACATATCTTGAATTTTCTCTTAAACAATTTTTTGGGTTAAGAGAAAATTCGGATATGATATAGGTAGACGCCATGGTCAGGTACCTTAATATCTTCATTCATTCATTTCGTGTAGGTGACACGGTCAATTGACCATGCACACCCTGACCACAGGTTAAGAAACCCTGATATAGACCTAGGACACTAGTTAACCCCCTGCCCGCTTGGATTTTTTTAACCATATCTTATTTTTTAATTAAATAAGAGTAAGATATTAGAACAGCATTGTGAATACAAAAATCCTTATAAACAAAGTTGAAATTGTTTGCAAAGCAGTCGTATTTTTGAGAAAACTTCTATACCGGCGTTGTGCACTTATTGAGATGGGTAACAAATGTTAAACTCACGTCAGGACACGTGACCTGATCAAAAATTCGTAAGACAGACACGTGACATTCCAAAATTTCAAAAATGCACAACGATTTCACTTCTGCCGGCACTCTCGGAGTGCAACCCGTTGTTTTTTTCAATTACTACATACTAGCTTTGGCCCGCGGCTCCGCCCGCGTCAATGTCGATCCCTCGGGATTAGTATAAAAGGTAGCCTATGTCCTTTTCCGTACTCCAGAGAACTTGTATGCAAAATTTCATGATGATCGGTTCAGTAGTTACGGCGTGAAAGCGTAACAAACAAACACAAACAAACTCACTTTCGCATTTATAATATTAGTAAGGATTTATAAGTGCTACATATTTGCATGCAAACTCGTGCCTTGAGTTCATTCAAATGACGATAACTTTTTTTTTAATGAGCCGATTTTGATGAAACAAACTTTAAATGTTTTTCTGAGTTAAAACATAGCAATTGGTGAAAGTTTGATGTAAATCGGTTCAGTATTTCCGGAGATAATCGTGATCATACATACAGACAGACAGACAGACAGACAGACAGACAAAAAATTCGAAAAATATTTTTTTGCTTTCTGTTATTCTTTTTAAGTGTCCCTCTATCTATTTCAGTCAAATATTCTAAATGTACAGACAAAATATTTTTACTGTTTTATTATATGTATAGATATAGATTATTATGCACTACTTCGTGAAAGTCGTGGGCAAAAGCCAGTTTAGTCGTAAGCCACAATAAATTTGTATTATTATAACGAATAAAGCCTTCGATCGATTGCTACATGCATAATAATGTTCCTATTGACGCAAAGCAGCTGACTTCCTAACATAGAGTTGGCGCTATTTATAACTACTTACAAGCATTCACTGTTATATCTTAGATCAATATTATTGCCGAGCTTACTATTATTACCTATTACTTTCTGCCCACGTCATAGATCGTGCTTAGTATTTATACGTTAATTAAGGCGATACCACTGTAAATAAGGTCGTTCTGAACCTTATTTATCTCGCAAAATACTAAAATTAGGAGTTTCAAATCTAAGTAATATGATTTTTGACTATTTCATCTCCAAAAATTGAAGATGAAAACACGTTTTGATAAAATTTTCTCGATAGAAATATTTTTTGAAAAATGGTCTTCGTTCGCAAAGTTTTTGTTATTGTAGCTCAAATGCGACGAATGAAATAATGATTTTTAGACTAAAAGATAGGTTATTAGTAATTCATCAAAATGTAAATATGAAAATACAATTAACCGGTCTGATTTTATATAAAATAGAAATAACGAATTTGGCGCTTACGTTTTTTTCTTTGAGCGACTCGAGACTATCTCCTATCTCATCATTCACGGGCTAAACCGCCAAGCGCTATCCCTTGCGCGCACTTGATCAGTCCTTTGCCGAGCGATGGTACCAAACATTTGAGTCCTCGTCTTAATGTAATAAAATGATCTATGTGCCATAGTTCACCCAGATCCATCTAGCCGTTTTTGCGTGATTGGGTCCCATATATTTTATCGAAGGATTCAGCATCATCATCATCATCATTTCGAGTAGGTGTTACGGTCAATTGACCATGCATACCCTGGTGTCGGAATTCTGACGTGGTTCCTTTAACGGCTACTAGATGGCAGCCGGCACCAACGGTTTAAGGTACCTTCAGAAGCACGGAATCACCTTTATTTTTAGACAATCAGGTGATTCAAGCCTGCAATGTCCTAAGCAAACTGGAAACAACTAAACAAAGAATGCTTCCCATGGGAATCGAACCCATGAGCTCCGGGTCTACAGGCAAACCACAGAGGCAGTTTTCGAAGGATTTCCAAATTTCCAAACATTGATACAATAATTGTTAGGAAATGTTATTTGATTTTTCAAGTATAATTACCGATTTTTATTGAGTTCTTAGACAGTAAAAGAGAGATGGATTATGAGAGAAAAATAGTGAATTTAATTTGGGAGACAATATAATAAAAATATTTTTAGTTTGTTTCTAATGCTTTCACACCTAAAAAGTACTTAAAATTGTACATTCCAGTCTATAAAAACCAGTCAACAGCGAGTCAAACTGTTCCGTACGATGAATGTTAATAGTATTGTTTATTTTTTGGTTATTGCGTGTATTTTAATTTTAATATGGCGCCCAATTTACCTTTTCATAATATAATCAATACCAGCGTTACACGTTGGTATCTTTAAGTGTTTATATATTCAGGGGTAGGCAAGGGAGTTTGAAGAATATAATTGTGACTTTTTTTGTTTGGAGATCTCATTGATGTTTATGTATGAGCTTTGTTTAGCTTGCATTTCCTAAGTCGCCTCTTACGACATCCACGGGAAGACTAGGAGTGGTCCTATTCTAACTCTGCCGGAAACCACACGGCTACGATTAATTATTACAAAAGGTTTATTTTGTACTGCGGGGAGCTGCCTTCTAAACGTTGTTAATTTTTAGTACATATAATACTCTAAATGACCGAGGTCTACAAATTTGAATGTTAATTTTATGATTTCAAATAAGTAATATCCGTAAAACATTATCGTTTTAAATTGATAGGAATAATTTCTTGTCCTCTGTCTGTTCTGGCCAAGTGCGGTTCCGGTAGCACAGAGAGGGTTATGCTCCTGAAGTAGAGACTAAAAATACTTGATAATGATGATGATTTCGTATCGCTATAATCACTACAATTACGATATAAAAGATGGTCCGTCGGCATCATACATTTACATATTTTATAATTATCTTTATGTCCGACTGCCAGAAAAATGTTCACTACA
This sequence comes from Elegia similella, assembly GCA_947532085.1. NCBI lineage: Eukaryota > Metazoa > Arthropoda > Insecta > Lepidoptera > Pyralidae > Elegia > Elegia similella. Next base: position 2,815,078 of record OX383936.1, read on the forward strand.
CAATTTAATATTATGATAACTCTATTCAACTTATTGAATAAATGTTTTAATAGAATCTAATTCATCAGATGATGTTTTTAGGAGTTCATGCACATATTACAAAGCGGAAAGAGTTAATAGGTTGTATAGGTAAAGCCAAAAACAAAAACTATTGAATCGATTTGAAAATTATTATAAATAATTTCTAAAAGCTACACCATCAGGTAAACTAAGTCAAGAGGTTTATTCAGAAAATAGGTCTTTACCGGCACATTTTGTAGGATCAAATTTACATAATTTTCTAAATTATAACCATCGAATTTAATTTAGAATCTTAATTATCTGTAATAATGTTATAAAAGGGAAAGATTTGGTAGTTTGTGAGTTCTGAAGAGATAAACTCAAAAACCACAAGACCGATTTTTATAATTGTTTCACCTACAGAAAGCTACACTTTTAGCAGGTAACATAATCTTTAATTTACTCGTACGAAGTCGCGGGAAAACAGCTAGTTATTTATAATATGTGTGAGTGTAAATAAGTATGATAAAATTGAATTTCTTTTTTATCACCAGCCACATACATAGGTTCATAGTTCTGTTCGAAACAAATACTATCCTTTTCCTTTCTAATATTATAAATGCGAAAGTGAGTTTGTTTGTTTGTTACGCTTTCACGCCGTAACTACTGAACCGATCATCATGAAATTTTGCATACAAATTCTCTGGAGTATGGAGAAGGACATAGGCTACCTTTCATCCCGGGAAAAGTATTGAATAAATGAATGATTTTTTTTTTCAAGAAACGATGTCTCATAATTGGTTAGTAAACTTAATATCTATATTAGTACTAATTTAATTTAATTATTATTCCAGAGGGATCGACATTGACGCGGGCGGAGCCGCGGGCGAAAACTAGTAAAACATAAAGTCATAAGTTATAACATAATGCACTCAATAAAATAGCAGTAGCAATAATAAATATCTACACGTATTCCATTTTTTATTTTTATCATTGATTACAAAAAGTACTAGAAGTGTATGCCCAATAATCTCACGATTAGTGAAGGTCGTTTTTAATGGTGTAAGTAGTTGCTCTTTTGTATTGAGAAATATCTACTTATGGCCAGCTTTTGTCCGCCATTTTGTATGTGTAGATAACTTATAAAATAATAATAAATATATACGGACAAATCACACAGATTGAGCTAGCCCCAAAGTAAGTTCGAGACTTGTGTTATGGGATACTAACTTAACGATACTATATTTTATAACAAATATATAGATAAACATCCAAGACCCAGGCCAATCTGAAAAAGATAATTTTCCATCTTGACCTGGCCGGGGATCGAACCCGGTCACTCCGTGTCGCAGGCAGTTTGCCTTGATTTCGTATTATATACTACTAGCCGTGTGGTTTCCGGCAGAGTAGAATAGGACCACTCCTAGTCTTCTCATGGAGGTCGTGAGAGGCGACTTAGGAAATACAAGCTAAATAAAGCTCATAAACATCAATGAGACATATCCAACCCGTCTGGCCAGCGTGGAGGGTGTAAGCCAAAACCCCTGTCTGCTCTGGCCAAATATGGCTCCGGTTGTACAGAGAGGGTTATGCTCCTGCAGTGGAGACTAAAAAGACCTGATGATGGTGATGACATAAAGTATGACTTCTCGAATAACTATCCTAGGTTCTTCCCTTAATCAAAGGTTCTTCCTAAGGTTTCTAACTCTATGTCTATACCAAATTTCATCTTTATCGGTACAGTCGCAGGTTTAAGCGTAATAAGGTAGACACTTTAATTTTTAGATATATGATATAGTATTTACGAATACGCTAACCCGCCTGCTAAGCATGGTGAGTATGGCATTATCATATATATATGAATTCTTGGGAGAGAACTTTGTCCAGCTGTGGACTATTGTAGTAGCAGATGATGAGGCGTAGATATATTTTCCTGTCCAATTTGTATTTATAAAATAGGCGCTATCTAAATTACCAACTTTTAAGGAAATGGTTATTCTCAAACGATATGTTAGCATAGCTTAGGTCGATTATATTTATAGGATAATTATACAGTTAAGTAAGCACCAAAGTTCAGTTTAATAGTGGCAGGACAGCACCTGCAGGTAAACATTGTCGAGAACAGAAAACTATTATCATGGAACCTCCTCCGCATTAGGCAGGCTTTGACGTCTAGGGCGTAGTTAGGACAGGGCAGGGTGGCGACAGCCTGCTAGAAGGGTTGTGCAGTCTTAAGGTAGCTGTGGTTGCTTAAAATACATCATACAAGCGATCACTAATTGGCTCGAATGCACACAAACTTGGTTATGTCGGGGGAGGTCACTAGTAATGGATTAAATGCAAATCGTTGGATCCCGAAATATAGAATTTTATTGAAGTGCTTGTCACGTGCATGTCACTAATATAACTGCCTGATGCCGACTGAGCAACCACTGGTTTGTCGGCTAGTCTCTGCAAAGGGTGGTGAGTATGGCAATATCCTCCCATGGAACGAAGAATTTTTGGGAGTCCTCTCCCAACGTGATGATGATGAATGAAGGTAATGATAATGAAATGATGATGATAAACCTTCTAGACTTTGTCTAAATTCTATTTGGAGGATCACGGCATTTTAATACGGTTAGGTATTTCAGTTTTCGTTACTTTGCACTCTTATCGATAATTTCTTTAGACACCACTTTAGGTACTATTCCTCTTTTTTAAGTCCTCGTAACTGGACATACCCTCTTTGTACTCCATTGTTATAAAACATTGCGGAGTTAAATTAGATAAAGAAACCTTGCAGTATTCTGTCATATTTATATTCGTTGTCGTCGATCAATCTCGGAAGATAAGTGGAAGCCAATAAAATCAAGAATAAGGGATTAGCGCGCGTTTTATTGAACGACCGATCTTCAAGCTCGCTGCCCCAAATTCGTCGCCTTCAGGACCTACTTCTGCAGCGTTTACGGTCCGCTCGTGTATCAGTAACACTTCTTTGATGTCTTTTTTTTTTGCTTTTGCAATGTGTATAGGTACTTTGCAAAAGCAATAGATTACATGACCTAGAATTTCCTACCTCCACCGGCCCTTATTTTGTCAGGATCCTGGCTCCGTCCTCGCAGACGTCTGTCCGTCCGAGGCTCATTAGCTAACGATATGTCCGTTAATTTGTTTGAGTTGCAATTAACATGTCGAGTTCGACGCCCGACCACTTTTTTGGTGTCTGTGCTTAAAATAAAAAAAAGTAACAGCTCGCGTTTGATTCTGACAGCTCGATCGCTTACTGATTTTACGAAAAAAGTCGATTTGGTTTGTATATTTTGTTATATGTATCCTCGGTTTTGTTTTATTTTTCGTTGGATATTATAATAATGCGTCATCTCTGAATTTTTATTTTAACTATTAAAGTGTAGGGAGGTACCATGGTTTTGATACCTGAGACCATTGAGATGAAAACTCGCAGGGCAGGTCATGGAAATCACAATAAAATAAATATGTAGGGACGTCACACAAATTGAGCTGGCCCTACACTACAGTAAGTTGTGAACTTGTGTCGTAGGATACTAACTCAACGATACTATATTTTATAATAGATACTTAGATAAACACCCAAGAGCTAGGTCAATCTGAAAAAGATATTTTTCCATCATGACCTGACCGGGGATCGAACCATTGTGTATTGACCATTGCACGATGATGATTGTGATTTCCTACATGCATTGGGTATACGGAGGCAAGTCTCAATATATAATAAACTAGCTTTGGCCCGCGGCTCCGCCTGCGGTAATATCGATCCCTCGGGAACAGTACTTCTGCCTTGCCCTAGATGTAAGGTAAGTATCTATTTCTTCCTTAGTGCCCTACATGACAACAGTAATGCAAAATTTCATAAATTTTTAGAAAAATATCTCCGGTTAGGTATGCTCGTCGTGTGACTGGTTTTAATATCTAGAAAGATTACATTTAAAGAAGAATATAAAAAGTTTTATACCATGTTTAGAGGTTAAGGAGGCTAGAAGCAAAAGATCTGAAAATACATTAACTTAAAATACGTAATACCTAAATAATCTAATATCTATCTGTCTGATGTAATTCTTCTAAGAAAAACCTCTTTCGTACGGATTGACTCTAATTTAGTACCAGGTTTAAACTATCCGGTCAAAATAAGTTTATATTTGTCACTACGATATTTTTTCATCAGGCATACTTTTTCGGCTGGATGATACTTAGTTAAAAATGGTTTTAACTAAATACTTACTAATTTAATCCACGTTTAATAAAGAGACGGCTTAAGTCCCTAGCATAGTCCTTCAGGCACGTAGGGACCAATAATGGATTGAGTTTCTTTCGGCGTACTATTCTTCTAGCAGTGGTCATTTCGAAACGCTACATATTTTTATTTTTAATGAAGGTATTGCAAATGTAAAAAAAAAAATAATATGACGTCCAAAAAGAGAAAAATTTGTAAAAAGAAGTCTTTTTATGGTCTTTTCAGTTCCAACGGTTCAGAATCCCCAATTTGTTGAAAAATTATGCTAAAATATATATTGATAGTTTTAAATGCAAATAAAGTTCTCTTCATTTTATTTATTAAAATTCAGATGCGATATCACCAAAGATTCATTGTTATAATTCCAATAGACGAGAGCCCACACGAACGATAGATTCCTTTTATTTATTTTAGGCCTATTGACGTCTCCATTCGCACCGGTCTCGGCGCCGGCGCTGTCAGTATGACAGCTTGTAACAGCTCAACTTTTTTCTATATTTTATTTTTAAACAATTCTATTCAGCCAGGTTTGTTTTACTTTTATTGGTTGACAAAGGTTTGTTATGCGTGAGATGATGCGAGGTTTATTTTTTAGAAGTGCTCTTGAAGAAGCTCGTGATATTCGTTGTCCCTGTTGATACATTGTTATTGTTTATATCAGAAGTGGCAAATAAAATTACTGATAATAGTAGGTAAAACAATATGTACAAGTCCTAGTAAGATGAAACATACTAGGACTTGTTCATCATCATCATCATCAGGTCTTTTTAGACGCCACTGCAGGAGCATGACCCTCTCTGATACGTATGTCTCTCTGTCATGCTTCTACTATGTTTACTAAGGTTTAATTAATTTTATAATCTAACTAGCTGTTGCCCGGAACTTCGTCCGCGGCAATTTCTGTTATTATGATTAATCAGTACCTATAGATGTATAATTTTCCCCCATTTTCGAAACATTTTGTATTGATGCTTCGCTCCTGTTGGTCGCAGCGTGATGTTTTATAGCCTAAAGTCTTCTTCAGTAAATGGACTATCCAACACAAAAAGAATTTTCTAATTTGAACCAGGAGTTCCTGAGATTGGCGCGTTCAAACAAACAAACATACAAACAAACTCTTCAGCTTTATAATATTAGTATAGATGTTTAAAATCATAAAAATAAAATAATTTTTCATTATTTTACAACATTCTGTTTATTAACCGAGCGAGCGAAGCGACCAACATCACAGGGAGAATGGATTAGTTATTCTAGAAGGCAGCTTAGAAGATCGAACATTAACAGGTAGGTAAGTATATGAAGTAGATAACATGTAGACAAGTAAAGTAATAAATGAAAATGAATCTCCTGTTCTTTTGTACTGTTATATTTGCATAGAAAGTCTGTAGTCTGCGGGAATTCTAAATGTCTCTCCAAGGAGATACTTTTTGAACGCAATTTTTTTTTAAATCTATGCCTTAAACAGTTTGGAAAATTAGGTACTAACACTAAAAATACAAGAAAAAAATAATTTACACAAGTAATAAATTAATTATGAATCCTCACTTACTATATTATTACTAGTTAGGTATTACTAGTAATAAATGCGAAAGTGAGTTTGTTTGTTTGTTACGCTTTCACGCCCTAATTACTGAACCGATCATCATGAAATTTTGCATCGAAGTTCTCTGGAGTACGGAGAAGGACATAGGTTACCTTTTATCCCGGGAAAAAGTAATATTCCCGAGGGATCAACATTGACGCGGGCGGTGCCGCGGGCTAAAGCTAGTCTATTATATTTTGCTGAATAATGTTAGTAGGCGATGCAGTTACCAATCCATCACTATTTTGATTTCGTTTTCCACCTACACGTCTACCAACAAGCTAAACGTCGCTTTGAGGGCTTTAAGACTTAGGGCTCTGTCTACCCCGCAGGAGAAAAAGACGTGATAGTATGTATGTATTCACTACAAATGAAATAACCTAAAGAGAGTGAATATTATGCTACTAAGTCATACATGTAAATAGGTTAGGAACATTGTTAGCCGTGTGGTATCCGGCAGAGTAGAATAGGACCACTCCAAGTCTTCCCGTGGATGTCGTAGAAGGCGACTTAGGAAATACAAGCTAAACAAAGCTTATAAACATCTAAGACACCTCTCCAACTTGCTGGCCAGCGTGGAGAGTGTAGGCCAAGTCCTCTGGCTGCTCTAGCCAAGTATGGCCCTAGTAGTACAGAAAGGCTCGTGCTCCTGCAGTGGAGACTATCAAGGACCTGATGATGATGATGATGATGATGATGATGATGATTGTTACAAAAAGGAATAAAAAAACAAAGGGTTGCACTCCGGGAGTGCCGGTAGAAGTGAAAACTCGCCTTTGCGGTGGTCTCAGGTCACGTGTCCATCCTACGAATTTTCGATCAGGTCACGTGTCTTGACAAGAGTTTATCATTTTTTACCCATCCCAAAAAGAGCACAACGCCGCTAGAGAAGTTTTTATCACTTCAAAAATGTCTCTATCTATAATTTAAGAGCTGTGTTCTTGTCGATGGAGCATTCTCCATGTCTCTCGGTTCTCAGCCTTTCTATTCACCTCTCCATATGACACTACTGAAATATGCCCTTCTTCGTCTTCCTTTCCCTCTACTTGCCTCAATTTTTCTCTCTATAATATTTTTCATAAATTGATCGTGTCGTATAAGGTGACCAAACCTCCTTCCTCTTCTCATTTCAATCGTCTTCATCAGTTTTAGTTTCTCATTCACTTGTCCCAATACTTCCTCATTCGTCTTTTTCTGTGTCCAACTCATTTTCAACTCAATTCCAAAAATGTAGACCAGTAATAAAGTAAAAAAGAACCATCATTATTTTTTGCTGTTACCAAATCCAAAGTCCTCACTTAATTTTCAATTACAACGGTTACCGCAAATGAATGGGCCTAAAAAGCGTCCCGTCGAAGGGAGAGGATGAATTAGTGCCCTAGGCGGAGTTATGATTAATTTCTGTCATTGTGTCCATCCATCACGGGAGGCACGCGAATATCAAATAAATATAATGTAAGTAACTGCTTGGTTTGACGAACTAACTAATTTGAGGAACAAACTAATTCTTTTGCACTTATATTTTGGAAATGACGGCACTGTTTGATAGCCCATTTTCTTGTAAACATCTAGATAATTCGTGTCGCGTCTCTCTTTCTTGTCACTGCTTGATCTCTATCCATATTTCTATACTAATATTATAAATGCGAATGTAACTCCGGCTGTCTGTCTTATTTTCACGCTTCAACCATTGAACCAATTTGAATGAAATTTGCTGTGGAGGTAGTTTGAGGCCCGGGGAAGGATATAGGCTACCTTTTATTCCGAAACATTTAACTGTTCCCGAGGGATCGACATTAACGCGGATGGAGCCGCAGGCAAAAGTTGGTTATTTATAAATATGCATATTATGAACATAACATATTGATTGAGCTAACCCTAAATAAGTTCAAGACTTGTGTTATGGGATATTAACTCAACGATACTATATTTTATAACAAATAAAGATCCAAGACCCAGGCCAATTTGAAAAAGATCATTTTTCATCTTGACCTCACCAGGGATCGAACCCGGGAACTCCGGTGTGGCACCCTAGCATGATGTCTACTAGCTTATTCACGGCGAGCTCGCCATTATGATCACTACCTATCCTATCATCGTATAAAAAATAATAATCAAAGTATAGTAGGTATATAACTATACTATACTAAGACAGAAACTACTTTATATAATGGACATGGTCAATAATGGTCATGGGCCCTGGTTGTGGTCACCACCGCATCGTAAACGTCACCCGTCAACTCGGGACTGTCGTGGCGGTAAATAAAATACATGTTTTACGACTCTGCTTAGCCCGCACTGCTCTTTTACATATACATATACATCTAGAAGTACAACTTTAGGCCTTTAGACATGGAAGTATGAAGTCTCCGCCATTTTTTTAAATCTATGCCTATATATGACTTATACTTGATAATTATGTGTCTCTAATTTGTACATACTACATAACATATCTATTTTAACGTCTTTTTCGGGGTAGACAGAGCCTAGGACCCATTAAGACCTAAAAGCCACGTTTAGCACAATGTTGGGCATTAGGTGGAAAACAAAACATTGATGGGTTGCTAGCGGCATCGTCTACTACACGATATCTCAAATTATCGCCCATTCCCTCGATCGGCTTTTACGATCTCCGCCGGAAGAAAAGCAGCTAGTAGATTCTAAGTTTTTTTCTTTTCTCCCAGACTAACATATAGGTAGTATAGCTCTAATTTGTGCATTGATTAAATTTGTTTTAGTATGATCTCATTTAAAACTACAATGACAGCTAAACTGATGTAAATAAATTCTTACTCATATTATAAATGCAAAAATGAACGCGAGCAGAGTCGCGGGTGATAGATAGTATATTAATTGGGACTTGTTTGAATAAACTTGATATGCATGTCATTAACTTAAATTGAGTCCCCTAGTGGTTCCTTATTATATTTCATTTATATTTTTAGTCAGTATAAGCTATAAAAATGTGACATTCCCCTACAAATAGACCGGCGGCTGTAAATTTTTGTATGGAAATGCCGATTTTTGTGTTACCCATTTTATTGACGGACTGAGTTACCCCTTCCAGGAAAGTAGAGGGTCTAATTGCACGCTGTAGGTATATTTAATAACTAAGTAATAATTGTAATTTAAACCTAAAATTACTCTTTACAAAACGACGATTTGTTTATCATTGTAAGTAGGCTATTTAACCCGTGTTTTGTTCCCTGATGGGTAAAAGCCGAGGGCAAGACAGAGTGTTTTTAAAAGCAACAAGCAACACTCAGCGCGCCTTCCAACGGATGTACCGGTCACAAGGTACAAGATTATGACGTTTTCATTTTTTATGTATAAATTTAATAGTTATAAATTAAACTACATTTACATGTGAAATACATTTACATACAAAATGTGTGTGTTGATAATGATAATTTCGCTGATTATTTATAGTTTAGGATTAAGATGGGCAAAAGGTTTTACTTAAGGCGCTGTGCATCAGAAGAATACCGTAAAACGTGTATTTTTTCGTCGCGCAGTTAGCCTTATTTTTCAAAGAATATTAGCATGAAAAAAATATGAAGTACAGTTCAAAGATCAAAATAAATGGTTACACTAAAATATTTTCAAAAATATATTTAAAACTTAGCTAAATAAAATAGCAAAAAAGCTATATCCAGAAAAAGTTTCGTCGCGAATTACTTGATATTTTCAGCGACAACTACCAACTTTTTTATACCTATAAAAAGTATAACTGGATGAGCCAGATGGATACCTAAAAAAAATACAATATTTGGTTATAATTATTGAATTATTAAATTAAAAGTGAAAATTAACACGAAAATGGCCGACACGGGTTTGAACTGAGACTGACGACAAGTATGACACGAGTAAAAAATATATCGCGCGATGTCCGCTACAAACGGTTAAGGGATACAGCGCCTTAAAAGCCTCCTAAACAATTGTTCTAGGTAAATCACAACTAACACTACACGTCATAATGCTCATTTATTAAAGCGAATTGCAGGCTCACTACAGATCCATTTTATACAAGCCAGCCATAATAATTATTATATTATGTCTGGCTGCCAAAGCTAGACTGGCCAGCTTGCTAGACAAAATCTAGCAGATTTTATGCTTTTAGCAATCTCTCCCAGACAACCTTTGGAATAAATGGAAATAATTTATGGTAGGTAGGCGAATCATAAACCTTTAAACGTGCAATTCTTATAGATATATAAATTTATTTCTATGATCTCGTCCAAACGGCCCTAACGATTTCGTTGAGATTTGGTATATGGGGGGTTTCGGGGGTAAACAATCGGTCTAAATTAGTCTTATATTTGGGATAACGCGTATTTTCGAGATTTCATGCGTTTTTATTTCCACGCAGAATATGGTCGCTAATTTCGTCCTGCCGGCCAGTGTGCGTCTGGTCCAGCGCTGAATGTGTCTGATCAAACGTTACTAAAATCGCTATACCGCTCGAATTACACCGGGATTTTTTTTTAACTATCCACTATTTGACAATGGTGTATAAGCAATACATAGACATTTTGTGTGTTTGGTTAAACATTACTTAAATCGCCTCACCGCTCGAATTACACCACAAGCTATCTCTTTTCAATAGGTACTGTTTGTCAGAGGCGCACCGGTAACACCTAGACATTTAGTGTTTCATTAAAGGTTACTAAAATCGCTACACCGCTCGAATTACACCACGAGCTTTTTTTAACTATCCACTATTTGACAAATCTTTACAAGCAATACACAAACATTTTGTGTGTTTTGTTGAACATTACTAAAATCGCTTCACCGGACGAATTACACCACGAGCTATCTCTTTTCAATAGATACTCACTGTTTGTCAAAGGCGCACCAGTAACACCTAGACATTTGGTGTTTCATTACAGGTTACTAAAATCGCTACACCTTTGTCAAAGGTGTACAAGCGCCTTTAGTGTGTTTGGTTGAACGTCCTCTTCCATGCTGGTCTGGGAGAAAAGAAAAACGCAGAACGTGCCAGCTGCTTCTCTTCGAGAGATTGGGCTAAAATCTATGAAATCATGTCATAGGCGATGCGCCTAGCTACTCATCACTATTTGATTCCGTTTTCCATTTACACGCCCTCCAACATGCTAAATGTAACTACAAGGTCTTAAAGACCTAGGCTATGTCTACTCCTCAAGGGAAAAAGACGTGATACTATGGTATGGTATGGTCTACGGGAAACGTTACTAAAATCGCTACACCGCTCGAATTACACCACGAGCTATCTTTTTTCAATTACCCACTATTTGTCAAGGCGCGTTGGCAACACCTAGACATTTAGTGTGTTTCCACACTCATCGAGTGGCGTTCCCCGTGGGACCGAGGGTGCCGCTTCCTTATTGGATTCCTGTCCGACTATTAACGTGTTTGTTCTATTGACTATTGTGTTTGTATTGATTTATTGAGTGAGAACTTATGAGTTGAAAACATGAGTTGTTTTTGTAAAGTTATCGATGACTTGTGGATATCAATGTTTGTAAACTCCCACAGGTACTTTTTTTTAAATTTAATCTGCGGTCATAAAATTGTACTACTGAGTGCAAACGAGCCAACCTGGTACATAACTAGAATATTAATTCGTTACGTATCATTACTTACTGATTTTAATTGTCAATTTAAGATTTAAAAAAACATATATGAACCCATTTCACAGAATTCGTTAAAATCAAGCATCTGAAAGATTTAAATTGTGATTGTTTTGTTTGTTTGTATATAATTTATTATACATAAAAACAACATACATCTTAAAATATATAATAAACGTTTATTTAGCCAAAAAGTAGAGTTGCACAACGTTATCAGTCATGGGACCACCTGGCCACAGTCCATCCCCGAACTAGACGTCATTGGTCTGTGTCTCGGAGACAGCTTCCCGCCAGAAAGACCAAAGTGACAGGAAATTAGTGTATTATTAATAACATAAATTTACCTACTTCTACATCTTTACTAATATTTTAAATGCGAAAGTGAGTTTGTTTGTTTGTTTGTTACGCTTTCACGCCGTAACTACTGCACCGATCATCATGAAGTTTTGCATACAAGTTCTCTGGAATACCGAGAAGAACAGAGGCTACCTTCTATCCCGGCAAAAAGTACTGTTCCCGAGGGATCGGCATTGAAGAGGGCGGAGCCGCGGGCGAAAGCTAGTAATATACATAATAATAGAATTAAACTAAAACTAATAAGCTAACCCACCATAAAATTACATACTAAAATAGAAATAAACTTTAAATTTAAAAATTCTTGCCCATATGGCATATTGGCAAGAATGCTGGCTGCATTCCCACGTTGGATAGCGACGCTTATCCTTTGTGCGAAAAAGCAGCCAGCCCTCTTGTCAGGTGCGGCGGAGATCAGACGAGAAGCAATCTCTTTGTAGAGAGCTCTCGCACCAGGACCCCATGGTCGAAATGTGTCTACACCAAACGGCACAAATATATAGTCTGCATTTAAGCAGGCATATTTTTGCCGCTTAGCGACCTCAGCGGCTTCTGCGGCAGACCCAGCTCCAGCAACTGATCCGCTGAGATGGGAAGGCGCCAGTGTGTCGACACTAGTCCCACAGACCCTACCTACTTATTAGTTTTATTTTTAGTTTGTATGGTTTACTTATAATTCAATAATATCCTAAAAACATAAAAAAAAATATGCATAATGACGGAGATCCGTCTAAATAAAAGAGGTTCTCAAGGGATATCTATCCTCTTTTATTCTACTCTATCCCTTGAGAACTCTTTTAGTCAACCAGGTCTGAAAGGAAACACAAGTGGGTCAGTATACAGGGTAAAATTGAATTCATTAGCAAATGTTTAAGGAGTGACTCAGACCACGATCTGAACAACTTTCACTATGGATTCAACTCCGAAATTGCAAAAATAAAATCAGCTGTTCCATATATATAGATTTTAGCCAAGTAGATATTCCATTGTATGAAAAAGCAGATACATTTTTCACGATGTCGAAGTTGGTCACATAATGAAAGTTGTTCAGATTCTTGGTCTGAGTGAGTGACTCAGACTCTGACATAAACATTTGCTAATGAATTAAATATCACCCTGTATATTTATATGGGCATGTTTCGAATACACAAAAGAATACTCTTCTCGTAATCATTCATTATCATTACAGCCACAAAAAGTCCACTGCTGGACATGGGCCTCTCTCAAGGATTCCTCGTTCCATGGGAGGATATTGCCATACTCACCACGCTTGGCAGGCGGGTTGGCGAGCGCAGTCTGTCTCCGGCTTCCCGCGCCTCCGATGCTGCGGCCTATCGTAAGCATTTAGAAGTTGGGGAAGGATAGGAATTTGTTGGGTTTGGGAAGGAAATTATGGGGATACGACTCACTTGAGGATGGGGGGGAAGCAAGTAGCAGCTCGGGAGGCATACTTACAATCACCGGACACGCAGTTAAGGATGTCACCCCTGACCATTACTCTGCTCATAAACAAAATAAAAAATTTACTAGGATCTTCTTCTTATCGTATACATTTTATATACATACTAGATGTTGCCCGCGATTTCGTCCGCGGCAATTTCTGTTATTATGATTACTCGTAATTAGTTGTTTCATAGTATAGATGAATTATTTTCCCCCGTTTTCAAAACATTTTTATTGATGCTTCACTCCTATTGGTCGCAGCGTAATGTTTTATAGCCTAAAGCCTTCCTCAATAATAAATAGACTATCCAACGCAAAAAGAATTTTCCAATTTTAACCAGTAGTTCCTGAGATTAGCGCGTCCAAACAAATAAACAAACAAACTCTAATATGTAAATGTTTAACATTCCGGTTGACTGGAAGAGATCCCTTCATGGGATAAGTTCGCCGTAGTATATATATATTTTTTTCTGTTTTGTATTGTAACGTTGTACGTACATACTTGTTATAAAGCAATAAGAAAATAAATATAGATGTGTAAAAACATACATTATTGAAATGGTTTCTTCATACTCATTGCGCCCGTACGCGGATCCCTAATGTTCTAGTAAGATCTACGGTGACGTCAGGGTCGCGCGATCTGTTAACGGCCGGAGGAGACGCTGCCTCAGTGGCATTAGATCAGTCAGCGAGCGTGCGCGTGCGCCTTGATACCGCAAACTGCGACGCCGCCTTACGTTACATTATGGTTAAATAAGAATAAACCAAATTGAACTAATTAAAACATAAGTGTAACGTTTCCCCGCATAGGGTAAGTGATGAACAGCTGTTTTTAAAACTTCCTTTTTAGTGCAAAAGCTAGTTTTCTTCCCACAAAGTGCCCTTGTTGTTTTTTTTCTTTATGCACCCGCAATTAGCGTTATGATTATCTTAAATTGAATTGTAAATGCATTTAGCGTAATAAATTTCCATTTTACATCTATTCTTCACCCTCATGTATGTTCCATACCTACACATTTGTAACTCCGTCTGATCACCGTCACTGCCACCTCACCATCTACTTACTTCATAAATCCCTTGTCATCGCTTGCTTGGCCTGAGTGACCGTGATCAGCGGAATGTCGGGATGCTATGCTTATGCTAAGCCCGTAAATTCCAGGGATCAAGTTTGGGGAAAGAAAATAGAAAATTCTGGAAGACGTGCTGAGCCGCCCTGCCTCATCTCATGCAGCCTTATGCGCGTGCCCTGCGAGCCGTCTCTTCCGAAGCCACCATCATCGCTTCTGTTACCACCCCCCCCTTCATCGTCGGCCAAGCATCACTCCAAGACCCAGCTACGAGGGAAGTAGGGCTACGGAACAATTTATCAGCCGGGCGTGCGACCACGCCTATATATTCGTGCAAACGTACATAGTGGTTACGTCATAATAAATAAGTTTATTGTTTCACGTTGGTTTAATTTCTTTTACTTAGTAAAAACGTGACAGTATATTCTCTTTATTTTTAAGTAGAATAAAGCTTTACAAACAAACATACTCTTCAGCTTTATAATATTAGTATAGATGAGTAGGTATGAGATGATTTTAATGTAAAACTGAAAATCAATAAACAATTTCTATCTCCAAGATCGTCCCGTCTCCAATTTCGTTTACCATGAGAGTCCTCAACGTTTCCTATAACCTGCGCGGCGGTCGTCTGTCTGTCTGTCGGACAATTGCATTGCGAAGTGATTTGTCGTGGCTCGCCTTTATGCAAGAAAATCTAATAACCTCGGCCCTCGAGGGGGAAAAATGTAAAATAAACAACTAGTGAAATGTGACTGTGTATGTTTTAAAGGGCATCCTAGTCTAGTAATCTAGTTTACCACTGTAGACTCCACGGAGGTAGACTCATATTCTTTTTTAAACTTTCGCGCTTAAACACATAAAAATGTAATAAAAAAAAGGTTCGTGCTAAGTCCCGTTTATATACATAAACACTGTTGCCTCATCCACTGCTGTGGTTTTGGGTTCAATTAAATATTCAATTCTTATTTAGATCTAGATTAATACTCGTATTCTAAGAAAGGAAGGATTTTTGTTTGTGTGTTTGTTTGCAATGGATAAACTTATAAACTACTCGTCCGATTTAAAAATTTCTTGCACCGCTAGATAGATAAAAAAAAATAGGGATCCGTACGAAAATTGCATGAATGTAACTCAAGGTATGTCGTCATTAATTGGCAATTACTGCAAAAATTATAGCTGTCTGTCATACAAGCGTGTTAGTGGTAACATCCTCACCTAAGATGATTCAGGACCTGGGGGTACGGAAAGACTGTGTGATAAAATTGAATTACACGCGGACGAAATCGCGAGAAAACAACATCTATACAAAAATTTAAAAATGTGAAGCTCTATGGCGTAGTTATGGCGTGCGCATTATATATGCTTACGCATGTAAACCAACCCGGTCGTGGTCCCCACTGGGATGGGTGACCACAAAGTGGCACAATATTTTCTCAAGTCCTTCCGTGCTCCGGAAGGTACGTTAAGCCGTTTTCCCTGCTGTCATCACTTGATGAAAAATCTAACATCAGTGCTGGCCTCTTACACATACGAAAAAATAAAGATTACTTTGGTTATTTGTTAGTAATGGATAAACTTATAAACTACCGAACCCAACTACACATTCTACGCGGGTATATACCTATGGTAAAATTTTGATCGTTTATCGTTTTGTGACTCAGACCATCAATATGAACAACTTTTTCTATGGGACCAATGCTGGGTACTAAAAAACAAATTACGTCATTTCCATACAAATGAGTTCCGCCGCCCGGCCAGTTTGTATAGTAATGACGATTTTTTTTTTCCCAGCATTGTTCCCATAGGCAAAATTGTTCATTCTGATGGTCTGAGTCACAAAACGATAAAAATTTTAACATGTATAATAGGTCCAAAACGATAAAAATTTCAACATGTATAATTGTATAATAAACATAGGCTATAATTAACGCTGATAAAGAAGAGGATAAACGATTGACTCTTGATACTTATAAGACAACCTTTTCAGCGACTAAACGAAATTTTCTTTGATATTCTTCAAGCCTCTTCAGCGAGGGATGAGGTGACTTAGGGTGACCAGCAATCGAGTTTATTGAGTTTGCCGAGATGACTGTCCACTGCCACTTCACTAGAGACGACGGCTGGAAGAACTTTGTGATAACTGTATTTGTTACTATTTGTTAGTAACAGTTACAAGAAGTATAGTGCGTGCTTCGCAAGTTATATAATTTTCAGGTTTGGCTATGTTATAATAATAATAAATAAATAAATATATACGTACAAATCACACAGATTGAGCTAGCCACAAAGTAAGTTCGAGACTTGTGTTATGGGATACTAACTCAACGATACTATATTTTATAACAAATACATATATATCCAAGACCCAGGTCAATCTGAAAAAGATCATTTTCCATCTTGACCTGGCGAACCCGGTCACTCTCGTGTCGCAGGCTGGCGTGTTGACCGCTGCGCCACGGAGCTAGCCAAAACTGTAAAATGGAAAATCTCTTTTTATAAGTGTTTTATTTTGCATTCACAATGCTTTTTTGATATACTATTAATAAATTAAGAAATAAAATATGCTGATGAAATTTCATGGGGCGGGACTTGAACCGGCGACCTAGGTCTGTGTACGACCTATGCTCTGCCATCTGAGCTACCGCACAATTCAATCTCGGCGCCGAAATTCTCCACCATATCCCATTTACCCCTATACGTATTAAGGCTTACGTCACCTACACAACTACCCGACTTTTACAAGTGAGGTATTTGATTCAACTCATTTTACAATAAATTTGAATATGTATGTATGAGTATTTTTTTTTTGTTTTGACATAATCTGTACTATTTTTATTTTTTAGAGAGTAAAAACGTTTTTTAGATACTGACTTCGGGTAATCGTGTTTTTGACGAGATAACGTCTCATAATTCGATGAACGCCGGCTGCACACACGAAAACGTGTCACGTTCTGTGTGCAAGCGAGAGTGCAGAACAAGCGATAGAGAGGTACGATGGGTTGTGACGCATCTATCTCACTTCCACCGTTATCACGTAAAATTATCGTACGTAAACCGACTTTACAGACAACCATCTTTTTTTGTAAGATTGTATAAAAGTACTTTGACATGCACAGGGGATTATAAAAGGAGAATAAAATGTCAAAGTCGTGCAATAAAGTGTATAAGCTCTACCATAATGCATCCTCCATCCCCTTTTCATATCCTCCGCCGCCAATAGCCGCGGGCTGTGTGTCACTGGACCAGTTGGATGCTGTTATATTTCTGTGTATGGTTTACAACACTTACAACCGAAGCAAAGAGTTCTGGTTAAATGAAAGTAACTGATAAACTGATAATGAGATACATCGAATTTAACTATAAACAAATTTATAGAAAACTAGCTTTCGCCCGCGGCTCCGCCCGCGTCAATGTCGATCCCTCGGGAATAGTATACTTTTTCCCGGGATAAAAGGTAGCCTATGTCCTTCTCCGCACTCCAGAGAACTTGTGTGCAAAATTTCATGATAATCGGTTCAGTAGTTACGGTGTGAAAGCATAACAAACAAACAAACAAATAAACAAACAAGCAGTAATGATAAGGATATCGTTAACAAACTATTCTTATTGGTATTCTTTTACATTCATGTTTATTTAGCTGAGCTGTACCGTGGAGTCAAGAAAAAAAAAGAACTGTGCCAAGCTGATCTCCGACGATATAATGCAAGCAATGTAGTCCGAGGTAATAAGTATTTTTTTAAAATAACCCTGTATATAATTAGATAATTAAAGTATGATTTGGAAACACAAATAAAATATATAAAACATAAAATTAAAATAAAACAAATAAATGACATATGTTCCGGGTTCCGGTGACATAGTGCCTCGGGCACAGATCGAAAGGCAAGGGGACACGAGTTCAGGATATTGCGACCGGCCGCGACCTCATTATGGGGGTTATTAGAACTAGAAGCAAATAGGCCTCCGGTACAAGGGTTGAATAAAGGGTAGAGTTGTTACTCTACTCTTGCATACAAGTGAAATTCGTGGCGATTCTACCTTACCTGACTTTACCAAACGCTGACTAGGTATCTACTGTAATAAGTATAACTATATAATATGTCATAAGGTAAGAAATACAAATGGTTAGGTGGTAACATACTGTAAACTAGTCTATACAGGTAAATGAAATAATTAACTACCTACTCTATTGCATTGGGTACTACTGAAATTGAGTAAGTGAATTTAAAAATAATAAAAAAATAATAAATAATAATAAATATATACGGACAAATCACACAGATTGAGCTAGCCCCAAAGTAAGTTCAAGACTTGTGTTATGAGATACTAACTCAACGATACTATATTTTATAACAAATACATATATAGATACACATCCAAGACCCAGGCCAATTTGAAAAAGATCATTTTCCATCTTGACCTGGCCGTGGATCGAACCCGGTCACTCCGTGTCGCAGGCAGGCGTGTCGACCGCTGCGCCACGGAGCTAGTCGGCTAGTCAGTGAATGAATGAATAAATAATAAAAAACGATTGGGCATAAATAGATTACGCCCGCTTCTGTTTTACATGTCTTCTGGCAATGAAACTAATTGCATGCCCTCGTTTCCTGGCAGCAGAAAGCCGCCCGAACCCGGAAATCCAGCAGATTGGACAAAAATTGCCACTCGCGCCATGACTGTTAGCGATATTACGGCCGTATTATTTCCGGCACTGATTTCCATTTCACATGTGTTATTTTATGTAAATAACTCTTCTTTGCTACAAGTTGTATTATACATATATACATACATATTATCTCGCTTCTTTCCCATGGGAACCAAGCACGGGGGTAAGGCGACCAATACTCTGCAGTGGTCGGTTCCGAAACGCTAGTAGTTTGTAGCTTTTGAACAATAATTAATAATTTGAAAATAATTTAATAAGTATTATTCAAAATGCGAATTGACGTTAAAAAGTGCCTGAAAAGGCCTATTTTCTGAATAAATATTTGAATCTTAAATCAAGTGGAGGTCCCTAGTATCTGCCTACTAGGCAGATACTGTCCTCCACTTGCTAGGATCCTTACAAACCTCTTTCGCTTCATCTACATCCATCACTCTCTTCATGCATGCTCGTCGGCTTCGGCTAACTTTGACACGGTCAATCGACCATGCACACCCTGGTGACAGAGTTCTTCGGAACCGCCTCTCGGCCTCTGACGTGGTCCGTTTAACGAATACCAGTTGGCAGCCGGGACCAACGGCTTAATGTGCCTTCCGAAGCACGGAATTATCTTTATTATCAGACAATCAGGTGATTCAAGCCTGCAATGTCCTAACCAAACTGGAAACAACTAAACAAAGTATGCTTCAAGTGGGAATCGAACCCACGACCCCCGGGTCTACAAGCAAACGCCTTAACCACGGGACTACGGAGGCAGTTTTTTTAACTTAATTTGTCCGTAAGTTGTGTTATAAAACGTGAATTAAAGTTTACTAGGGCATCACTACAAAAAGATTTCAGGCTCCGCCAGTGTTTTACGTAAGTATGGCTTTTGGCATATGAACTAAGTTGCAGCATGCCCTTGTTTCCTGGCAGCAGAAAAGCCACAAACCCGGATATCCAGCAGATTGGACAAAATTGCCACTCGCGCAATGAATAGCTATATTACGACCGTATCATTACCGGCACTGATTCTCGTTTCAAATGTGTTATTGTATCATTAAAAATATTCTTTGCTACAAGTTATGTTATGTTTACTAGCTTTAAATAACTACAAACCAAAAATTTACATTGAACTATGACAAATAAGAGGTTATTTTATCTCTTATTAAATTAAGAAATAAAATAGCATTGTGAATGCAAAATAAAACACAAAAATTGGTTATTTTATTTTGAGGTAAGGCATCACATCACTACAAAAAGGTTTTTGGCTCCGTCACTGTTTTATGTCCCTATGTATGTCTCTTGACATATGAACCAAGTTGCGGCATGTCCTCGTTTCCTGTCAGCAGAAAGCCGCAAACCCGGATATCTAGCAGATTGGACAAAAATTGCCACTCGCGCAATGAATGTTAGCTATATTACGGCCGTATCATTTCCGGCACTGATTCTCGTTTCAAATGTGTTATTTTATAAAAAAAAATCATTGCTACAAGAAGTGTTGTAAAACGTTAATTAAAGTTTACTAGCTTTAAACAATTACCTATCCAAAATTGTCAATGTCATCAGAGAAACCCTAATCATCATCATCATCAAGTCTTTTTAGTCTCCACTGCAGGAGCATGACCCTCTCTATACTACCGGAGCCATACTTGGTCAGAGCAGACAGAGGATTTTGCCTATACTCTCCTCGCTGGCCAGACGGGTTGGAGAGGTCTCATTGATGTTTGAGCTTTGTTTAGCTTGTATTTCCTAAGTCGCCTCTTACGACCTCCATGGGAAGACTAGGAGTAGTCCTATTCTACTCTGCTGGAAACCACACGGCTAACCATATTAACTCCAATAAGTATAGTTAAATGATATAATTTTTGTCTGAGTGATCGTATGAACTATATAGACTGGTTCTTTTCACGATATAGGACGTCAAACGAGCAAGCCGGTCACATGATGGTAAGTGGTTACCGCTGCCCATGGACAACAGCAGGGATGTGATGAGAGCATTGCCGGCCTTTCAAGAAAACATTCAGGTTTTATTTTAAGGTTTTATCACACACTGACAATCTCTTTGCACCGCACTATGACAAATTAGAGGTTATTTAATTTTAAAGTAGTTGTATTAGAAGGCATCCCTATAAAAAGATTTTACGCTCCGTTACTATTTTACGTACCTATGTATGTCTCTTGGCACATATGAACCAAGTTGCCGCATGCCCTCGTTTCCTGTCAGCAGAAAACCGCCTGAACCCGGAAATCCAGCAGATTGGACAAAAATTGCCACTCGCGCCATGACTCTGTTAGTGATATTACGGTCGTATCATTTCCGGTACTGATTGCCATTTCAAATGCGTTTTTTGCGACAAATATGTTTGTAAAACTCGTTTTGACTTACTTTTGACATTAGAGGAGAAGGATACACGGTTGCCGTGTTCTTTTCGAACGCTGATTTCTAATACATTACGCTTCATATTCGTCAGATAATTTCTATTGACGTTTTTTTATCTATTTTAGCTTCGTCTTGTCCTTCACTTAAGCCCTATTATCAGTTGGACCCTCAGTAAATACTTCAATAGGCGATGCGGCTATCAACCGATCACTATTTTAATTCAGTTTTCCGTCTACACGCCTTAAAACATGCTAAATGTGGCCATTAGTTCTTATAGACCTAGGTTCTGTCTACCCCGCAAGGGAAAAAGACGTGATACTATGAATTAATGAAAAGATCCTCAGTTCCAGATAATCTTATTTCTATTATGAGTTTGAAACTCATACAAGGAAAAAATCAAAGTAGCTTAGATACAATCTTCAGAAATTTTCATAACTCGTAATTAAGGTAAACGAAATACATTACAACAAACCAAAACATGCTTTATTTTTTGTCAAGAAATAAAAACGTTACTATTTACCTAGAAAGTGGTAGTGGCCTAGTGGTCTAAGTGCGCCTATAAGCGAAAGTTTCCGGGTTCAAACCCCGACCAGCCCGACTTGTACCTCTGAGTTTGTAGACCAATCCAACAGTCATTTTCATCGGCCACTACCTGCTTTCGTTGAAGGAAACATTGTGAGGAAACCCGCATAAGGTACGTGGATGAAATAAAGAAGGTAATTGCAAATCACTCTATCATTTCTTGACAACAATAGTCATTGCCGAGAGGAGGGATGCCGATCATCTGGCTAAAAATATGTTCCATTTCAATGTCACAGGATATAAAGGAAAGAGAAGGCCGAAAAAGTGGAGGGAATGTGTGGGTAATGACAAGCAAAGGGGAGCTACTGCCGATATGGTGGAAAATATAAAAAAAATTATAGAGTTGACATACAGATCCGACCCCAAATAGAGAAAAGGCGAGGAAGTAGAAGAGAATAGTCATTGTGTTCGTTTCTTTCCACAAAGTGAAACAGACAAGAGCCTAGCTCTTAAATATAGAAAATACCTCTGGTGAAAGGCACTTATCTCTCTAAGATATGAAACAAAATATACTTGAAAAATATGTAAGTAATTATCAGTATAATAACGCATTCAGGGCGCTTATGCGGCTACCTCGTTTCTGTAGCGCATCAGGGATATTCGCAGAGGCTAGGGAAGTCTGCTTCTACGCTACAATGCGCAAAAAAGCATAAATAAAAAAATAAATAATTCATTTATTAGGAAAAACAACCTTTTCGTCCTTTCCCCTTGTCATTATAATATTTCAATCGTAAAATACACACAAAACATTTTTATGACACTTTCTTCTAAGAACTGTCTATTTGTGAAAAAGAGAGTATTTCAAAGAAATATCTCATTAAAACCGCTATAAGGCAAGTTGTAACTCCTAACTAAGTCATCAATATAAAGTTCATAGATCAATTTGATGAAAATAATGGAACACTAATAAGTTAATGGTGTAAATAGTTTGCGTTTCAAGAAAACGTTGCCATAGTCCCTTTTTACCCGTCGCTCCAGATAAGGGATAATTGTGCTTTAATGCCATACTCCGTCTTAGGAAATGAATTATGGGAATCCGTAGTTTATGACTCAATACACCTATTTATCTTTACTATTCACCCGTTTTTGATGTGGTTGCATCAATTATATATAAAAAAAAAAAATATAACGACGTGCACTGTGGCCTAGTGGCTTCCTGGTCATCATGCCAAGATTCCACATCGGAGGTTCGATTCACGATTAGGTCAAGATAGAAAATGTTTTTTTTTCTAGATCGGCCTGGGACTTGGACGTTTATCTATATATGAATTTGTTATACAATATAGTATCGTTGAGTTAGTATCTCATCTTAACACATAGTTCAGCGTTAGCTGACGCAGATTGATTGCACCATTAGCCGGTACACAAAATTACTAGATGGTTTACAAAACAGCACAGTTTTGTAAAGCGGATGGCAGGATTGTCAATAATTACTCTAACGGGAACTGAAATACAGTTGAGACGTTTTACAACAACCTGTTGTTTCCTAAAAGTACTACCTATTACATACTCGTATAACAGCTACTTAAAATGTTATCCATCTGCAATTTACACACCGCTAATTCTTCTCTTTGTGTCAATGGCTGAAGGGATTAAATGAAATGAAATTTATTACGCATAAGTGTCGTGTAAATGTAAATTAAGTGTGATATGTATGTGGCAACTCTGACACTCTCTCGAACGCTTCCTTGGTGCAGTTGGTGGGGCACGAAGGGCACAAAAGGAGGTGCAACGTGGTTTAGTCATCGTGACGTGTTGATAAATAAATAAATAATAAATAAATATATACGGACAAATCACACAGATTGAGCTATCCCCAAAGTAAGTTCGAGACTTGTCTTATGGGATACTAACTCAATGATACTATATTTTATAACAAATACGTATATAGATAGACATCCAAGACCCAGGCCAATCTGAAAAAGATCATTTTCCATCTTGACCTGGCCGGGGATCGAACCCGGTCACTCCGTGTCGCAGGCTGGCGTGTTGACCGCTGCGCCACGGAGCTAGACTATATAGTTGATACCGCTACTATGCGACAGAATGTAACAAGTATGAGCAAGGTACCTAACATAACATGGCAAAATTTCGTACAAGATTTCTGAATAGGTAGCCATAATAAAAGTGCATGTTATGATTGTGTAAATAAAAATCTAGCGAATTTTTTAAACGACTAATTATGCATTCCATCTGCGATATACTTATACGGATCGTTGTTGTTGATGCAAACCAGTAAGTAATGCGTATTAATAATCTACCTGTATCTGAACTACCGTAGCACGCAATTAATTTATAAATTAAAACGATATCAAGAATTTAAAAACTCAGACAGCTTAATTAAGTGTATAAATAATACAGTGTGTAAATAAAATAACACTTAAAATATCATAACATCGACGAAACACCACACCAACTATCTAATAGACAACACAAATGCGCTTGGACATACAGCTACCTAATTTCAACTGCTATTGACACAACCTTACAATACCTTCTCTCAAGACTCTGAACTATTGAGCATTGTTTATATAAAAAAGGAACATGAAAATCGCTTAAAGATATTTTTTGGTGCTTATTCTTATACCTATATCGAAAACACTGGATTTAGATTTTCCAAGCTGCTCTGAAGGTTTCTGACATGGCTCAATGACTGCCCTGTACGGTCAGCTTCAAAAGTGCAGTCAGAATTTCTCACACTAATTGCTTAACAAACTAGTCGCACTTAAGACCATGTGATTATGAGTTGTTGCTCGTCTCTGTGTGTGCGCCGTCATTAACGTAGATACGATAAATCTTATTCTTAAATTCAATGCTTTTTGCAGATACGAGCTAGCCTAATGGTAAATGGCTGCAGTCGCAGAATAGCGAACTTGCCTGCGGGTAGCAGGTTCGAATCTTACCACACAGTGATGTTTTATTAACGTTTTGTTAGTTTTTTAACATCGTTATTCATGTTATTCGTAAACTGTCTATTACAATGTTTCCGTATCGTATCTCATATGGTGCAGAAATAAAAAGTCTCAGAACAAGGACTAGAAAAGTGAATATTTGACGGTGAATGAAAAAAGACAGATGTTTGTCATTTAACCGAGTTCGTACTCGTTATAGTTGAATCGTGGTGAAGACAAATTGACGTGTGTTTAAGTGATTCTATTTGGGGTGTTAATTACCTACACTTTTGAAAATGCAGGCGAACATAAATATTGAGACAAAGGCGAATACTGTTTCTCTGTATAGCAGTGGCCGCAATATATCAGAAATTTCAAATGAAACTGGATTAAGTGTAAGTATTTTTACAGCTTAAAAACAGTCGTTATTTACTTAAAAGTTTTGGTTATTAAATTATTTCAGATTAAAGTTTAAGTTTTTAACACATTGTATTGACATGTTAATGATGATTTGCATGAAAAAGTGTTAGTTTTTGAAATAAAATAAAAAATATTAGGTAAATATAGTCTCAATCACAACGTAACGCTAGCCTTCTTATTTTATTTTAGTGGAGGACCGTGAAATGTTGGGTGACTTGGGTGCAGCGGTTTGCTGACGAGGGTACTCTTGCCAGCTGGCAGCGGAGTGGAAGACCGTCGATTATCTCTGACCATCAGCGCCGTATGATGTTGGAAGAATATTAAAGAGATGGTTTTATACCCATCAGGCATTCAATGTCTCGTTGCCTACTGTTCGTCGTGCACTTCATACTGATGGTGTGCACCACAGGAACCCGGCAAAAAAAACTATATTTAGCACCGAGGCATAAAGAAGAACGGTTGCATTTTGCGAGAGATTATTTGGACTTCGATTGGAAGGCTACCGTGTTTACAGACGAAAAGTCATTTATGTCCAACCAAAAGGGAAGACGCAGATACAAGCGACATCAGGAACAATTATTTTCTTACTGTATGGAAATTTGGAACAGTTTTATTGAGACTGAAATATGTGCCAATATAGTGGGATCCATGTGTCGTCGTATACTTGACTATATTGACAATAAATAATAATAAATAAATAAATATATACGGACAAATCACACAGATTGAGCTAGCCCCAAAGTAAGTTCGAGACTTGTGTTATGGGATACTAACTCAACGATACTAGGTATATTTTATAACAAATACATATATAGATACACATCCAAGACCCAGGCCAATCTGAAAAAGATCATTTTCCATCTTGACTTGGCCGGGGATCGAACCCGGTCACTCCGTGTCGCAGGTTGGCGTGTTGACCGCTGCGCCACGGAGCTAGTCAATACAAACAATAATGGTGGCTATACAAAATATTGAGTGAAATACCCCATTTGTGTTTAGACAAATCATGTTTTACTTGAAGTATACTTAAACATTTCCTATTACTCAATTGTTTTAAAGCCCCGACAAAAAGAGAGGAGTTTATTTTCATTTATTTTTTATTAATATCATCATATTACATTTACAGTTTTGACACCAATACATGATATGATTTTACAGCCTTATTATAACATTAAACATCATTCAATAAATCATCACAATAATTAAATAATCCAATTCTTATAATAGGTACATACATTTTCTAATTTTAAATTAATTACATTCGCGTAGTGCTCGTCCTTTCCTAAATTAAAATTTACTTATCCGATAAATATGTCACAGTTGCTCTTTCGAATTCCACCTGCGTGCAATGGAATATATCTATGTCTCGGGACACTTCGTTTATTATTTTTATTGCCCGCGTCATTGGTGCCGTTTCCATCAGCTTTGTCCGAGCAGTGGGGACAGCTAGCACTCTTGTTCTATGTTCTTGCCGGAGTCTTGGGTTGGGGATCGCCAAATTTATGGCTTGCAAGACTGCTGTATTTGTAAGTTTTCCCCTGATCACTTTAAACACATATCTTGCTAACGCCAGGTTCCTTCTCAGCTCCAACGTAAAATATCCCACCATACCTAAAATGAATAAGGTCGGATATCTAAACGGGTATAAGGGATAAATGCCGTACTGTCGGTAATATAAACATCTTGTTAACTTGTTCTGGATTTTCTCCACCATCATTGTGTACTTATTTTCTTGTGGATTCCATATTACCGAACTCGTCTCCAGTCTACTCCTTACTAGTGCATTGTATAATGTCCTCACTGCTGCCGTTCCTCTAAAATCTTTTGTCTCACGTAGCACGAAGCCGAGATTTCTGAAAGCTTTTTTACATATTTCCACTATGTGATCACGGAATGAGAGGTCTTTTGTCATCACAACTCCCAAATCCTTAACCTTTGTTACTCGTGGTATGTTTTCTTCAGCTATGATGTAGTTATATACCATCGGCTGCTTTGCTTTGGTATATGACAGCAAATTGCACTTTTTTGTATTGAATTGCAATTTGTTTCTCAGGCCCCATTCTACTACTCTATTTATATCCTCCTGTAGTTGTCTACAATCACTTTCTGAACTCACTTTCATATACAGTTTTAGGTCGTCAGCAAATAACAAAATGCGAGCGTGCTTTACCACCTCCGGTAGATCGTTCACCATAATTATGAAAAGCAGTGGGCCCAAGTTACTGCCCTGACTCACACCTGTTAATGTCAAATATTGATCTGATTGACAGCCGCCATACTCGACATACTGCCGCCTATTACTCAGGTAACTTGCAAAAAACTCCATTAACTTTGGAGTGAAACCTATTTCCGCCAACCGCGTCAAAAGTTCGTCGTTTAAGTTTGACCACCGCTATGTGTCTATCTATTTGTGTCACCGTATCTCTTAAACTGATGTGTATCCGTATTTTATAAGAAAGTATTTTTTTTAGCGATAACCTGAAAAATATGGTTTTATTCTAACTTGTTCATCTTGTATTACAATGGGATGTGTTGGTTATGTTAATTTCCGTAAAAGTTGTTTGTAAACTGTAAAAGATTGAGGTTAAGTTTCAATCCTCTTTTCGTAATGAAAACGAATAATTAAGCTTTAACCTCAATATTTACTATGAGCGTAGGTAAAATTTATGTGTAATATAAAAATTATTTTTAATAAATAAATAATAAATAAGTAGATTTTTTTTAATAAAATAAATAAAAAATATAATAAGAATTACTGTTCTAACCTATACGAGTATAATAGTTTCTTTTTTAATTCTATTATTAATTCTTAATTTAACCTATATATCAAGATTTATTCTACCTATATAATTATTAATTCTAGCTTTTTAAATGTGTAAATAAAACTTAGGTATAATTACTATCCTACCTATATTTATTTATACATTATACATAAATTTTACCTTCGCTCATACGGATACGGACAGTAGTCCGTAGTGTAAACATATTGACCGTCATAATATTTGTCACACTGATATTTTATTTTATTACTTAAATGATCCGTCTAATAAACCGTTGCCATGGCCTTTGTGCATTTTTATTTTATAACAAATGGATTAATCGCATGCAGTATATAAAATAAGGTTATTAAAAAAATTCTATGAGTTAAAATTAAATTATTTAAAAATGATATACTAATTGCGATTCGAACCACGGTCATTATATTAGCAGTCCAACGATCTACTGATTAGACCAATAACTTGCTATGACGCGTGGCGAAATTAAGAACCGGTTCCATCTCGCCTGTCGTAATGACTCGTTATTACTATTCCGGTTTTCTTTACAATACACCTATAGTTAGTGCTATGTTGTCTGTGTCAAACAAGCACGTAGCAGAGTTGTGTGGGTAATGTGATAATGATCACTGTGTGCATTATGGACACAAACACTCACGCAAAGAGGGACGATGCGTACTAAAAAGTAATTTGATCTCTAAGCTATGACTCCATTTATGCTTCTTGACTGTACAGTCAAAGACAGAGATACCTGACCACACGCTGCACTTTTATCTACTATAAATAATATTAACATTGAAATGAATATTAAGAAAGACTTCATTAAAATCTTTCTGTATATACATTTTCATGTTATTATTATTTATTGTTTACTAGCTGTTGCCCGCGGCTCCGCCCGCGTTAGTGTCGATCCCTCGGGAACAGTAGAATTTCCTGGAATCAAACATACACTATGTCCTTCCTCGGGCTTCACACCTCCATACCAAATTTCATCCAAATCAGTTCAATGGTTGAAGCGTAAAAAAACGACAGACAGAGTTACTTTCGCATTTATAATATTAGTATTAGTATGGAAGTATGGATATTATTTATACTTCTAAGTCCAGAAATGAGAAAATTCCATATAAATTTTACCCCTTTAAAAGTTAAATTTCTTAAAAATCCTTTCTTACCGCTCACCTGTACCAAATTTCAAGTTTCTAGGCGCAGCAGTTTCGATTGGTTTGCCGTTTGCCCGCGGCTACGCCGCCGCCGTTAGTGTCCATCCCTCAGGAACAGTTTGGACCCTCAAAGGGGTGACTCAGGTCATCAATATGAACAACTTTTTCTATGGGACCAATGCTGGGAACTCAAAACAAAAATTCGTCATTTCCATAAAAAAGAGTCCCGCCGCCCGGCCAGTTTGTATGCGAATGTCGAATTTTTTTTGAGTTCCTAGCATTGTTCCCATAGGAAAAGTTGTTCATTTTGATGGTCTGAGTCACTCCTTTAAGGGTCCAAAACGATAAAAAATTCACTGTGTATATTTGCAGGCAAACTAATGCCTTGAGTTCATTCAAATGACGATAACTTTTTTTTAATGAACCGATTTTGATGAAACAAACTTTAGATGTTTTGCTGAGTTAAAACAAAGCAATTGGTGAAAGTTTGAAGTAAATCGGTTCAGTATTTTCGGAGATAATCGTGATCATACATACAGACAGACAGACAGACAGACAGACGGACAAAAAATTCGAAAAAAAAATTTTTGCTTTCTATTATTCTTTTTAAGTGTCCCTCTATCCATTTCAGTCAAAAATTTTAAATGTACAGACAAAATATTTTTACTGTTTTATTATATGTATAGATATAGAAGAGAAAATTGATGAACTAACAGCTAGGTCAGATGGCTCAACATGGCCTTCGAAGCATGAAGAATCTCGAGATTTCGAGAGAGGATAATGATTAATCAAAAATTTGCGATACGAAAAGTGCAGCTTAGGAGAATCGTTTAAAACAAGAGCCTCGGTCGGGATGACATTTTCGTGATCTACTGCAATTTATATCTATGGCGGGTGGGTGCATTTCTAGTTAAAACAATAATTAACTCATCATGAGATAGGCTTATGCAGAATAATTTCAGCGAGGCTCATCATTTATTGTTTATCAAGCTAATTATGGTACAATGGTTACACAATAGAACTTATTATAGGTACAATAGTTTCATACTTTATATCCGACTTCAAAAAAGGAGGTTATAATTCGACCCATATTGTCGAAATTGCACAGTTTTAGGGTTCCGTACTCAAAGGGTAAAAACGGGACCCTGTTAATATCACTCCGCTGTCCGTCTGTCTGTCTCTCTGTCTGTCGGTCTGTCTGTCTTTTTTAATAAAATAAATAAAAAATATAATAAGAATTACTGTTCTAACCTATACGAGTATAATAGTTTCTTTTTTAATTCTATTATTAATTCTTAATTTAACCTATATATCAAGATTTATTCTACCTATATAATTATTAATTCTAGCTTTTTAAATGTGTAAATAAAACTTAGGTATAATTACTATCCTACCTATATTTATTTATACATTATACATAAATTTTACCTTCGCTCATACGGATACGGACAGTAGTCCGTAGTGTAAACATATTGACCGTCATAATATTTGTCACACTGATATTTTATTTTATTACTTAAATGATCCGTCTAATAAACCGTTGCCATGGCCTTTGTGCATTTTTATTTTATAACAAATGGATTAATCGCATGCAGTATATAAAATAAGGTTATTAAAAAAATTCTATGAGTTAAAATTAAATTATTTAAAAATGATATACTAATTGCGATTCGAACCACGGTCATTATATTAGCAGTCCAACGATCTACTGATTAGACCAATAACTTGCTATGACGCGTGGCGAAATTAAGAACCGGTTCCATCTCGCCTGTCGTAATGACTCGTTATTACTATTCCGGTTTTCTTTACAATACACCTATAGTTAGTGCTATGTTGTCTGTGTCAAACAAGCACGTAGCAGAGTTGTGTGGGTAATGTGATAATGATCACTGTGTGCATTATGGACACAAACACTCACGCAAAGAGGGACGATGCGTACTAAAAAGTAATTTGATCTCTAAGCTATGACTCCATTTATGCTTCTTGACTGTACAGTCAAAGACAGAGATACCTGACCACAAGCTGCACTTTTATCTACTATAAATAATATTAACATTGAAATGAATATTAAGAAAGACTTCATTAAAATCTTTCTGTATATACATTTTCATGTTATTATTATTTATTGTTTACTAGCTGTTGCCCGCGGCTCCGCCCGCGTTAGTGTCGATCCCTCGGGAACAGTAGAATTTCCTGGAATCAAACATACACTATGTCCTTCCTCGGGCTTCACACCTCCATACCAAATTTCATCCAAATCAGTTCAATGGTTGAAGCGTAAAAAAACGACAGACAGAGTTACTTTCGCATTTATAATATTAGTATTAGTATGGAAGTATGGATATTATTTATACTTCTAAGTCCAGAAATGAGAAAATTCCATATAAATTTTACCCCTTTAAAAGTTAAATTTCTTAAAAATCCTTTCTTACCGCTCACCTGTACCAAATTTCAAGTTTCTAGGCGCAGCAGTTTCGATTGGTTTGCCGTTTGCCCGCGGCTACGCCGCCGCCGTTAGTGTCCATCCCTCAGGAACAGTTTGGACCCTCAAAGGGGTGACTCAGGTCATCAATATGAACAACTTTTTCTATGGGACCAATGCTGGGAACTCAAAACAAAAATTCGTCATTTCCATAAAAAAGAGTCCCGCCGCCCGGCCAGTTTGTATGCGAATGTCGAATTTTTTTTGAGTTCCTAGCATTGTTCCCATAGGAAAAGTTGTTCATTTTGATGGTCTGAGTCACTCCTTTAAGGGTCCAAAACGATAAAAAATTCACTGTGTATATTTGCAGGCAAACTAATGCCTTGAGTTCATTCAAATGACGATAACTTTTTTTTAATGAACCGATTTTGATGAAACAAACTTTAGATGTTTTGCTGAGTTAAAACAAAGCAATTGGTGAAAGTTTGAAGTAAATCGGTTCAGTATTTTCGGAGATAATCGTGATCATACATACAGACAGACAGACAGACAGACAGACGGACAAAAAATTCGAAAAAAAAATTTTTGCTTTCTATTATTCTTTTTAAGTGTCCCTCTATCCATTTCAGTCAAAAATTTTAAATGTACAGACAAAATATTTTTACTGTTTTATTATATGTATAGATATAGAAGAGAAAATTGATGAACTAACAGCTAGGTCAGATGGCTCAACATGGCCTTCGAAGCATGAAGAATCTCGAGATTTCGAGAGAGGATAATGATTAATCAAAAATTTGCGATACGAAAAGTGCAGCTTAGGAGAATCGTTTAAAACAAGAGCCTCGGTCGGGATGACATTTTCGTGATCTACTGCAATTTATATCTATGGCGGGTGGGTGCATTTCTAGTTAAAACAATAATTAACTCATCATGAGATAGGCTTATGCAGAATAATTTCAGCGAGGCTCATCATTTATTGTTTATCAAGCTAATTATGGTACAATGGTTACACAATAGAACTTATTATAGGTACAATAGTTTCATACTTTATATCCGACTTCGAAAAAGGAGGTTATAATTCGACCCATATTGTCGAAATTGCACAGTTTTAGGGTTCCGTACTCAAAGGGTAAAAACGGGACCCTGTTAATATCACTCCGCTGTCCGTCTGTCTGTCTCTCTGTCTGTCGGTCTGTCTGTCTGTCTGTCTGTCTGTCTGTCTGTCTGTCTGTCTGTCTGTCTATCTGTCTGTCCGTCTATCACCAGGCTGTATCTCATGAACCGTGATAGTTAGACAGTTAAAATATTCACAGTTGATGTATTTCTGTTGCCGCTATAACAACAAATACTAAAAAAATAATGAAATAAATATTTAAGGGGGCTTTCATACAATAAACGTGATTTTCATGCTTGTTTTTGCTCGATATTGAAAACGGCAATGGGTATACGCTTGAAATATTCACAGAATATTTAGTTAAATATTTACTTTAAAAATAAATAATAAAATAAAAATAACATTAATATTAAAGGAGGGCTCTCATACAACAGACATGATTTTTTTTGCTGTTTTTATTGATAACGGTACGAACGAAACCCTTCGTGTGCGAGTGGTTGAAATTCTAACACAATGAAGTGGTTGAAATTCGAAGACAAATGTCAACTTACGTAGTCTACGTGCGACCATGAAAAATATAGTTTTCGAAACGTTAGGTGTAAAAATAATGTAATACTTAATAGCGATAAAACCGTATTTAGTGATTGATTTTTTTTATATGACAGATTATATGCCAGTGCCATGCTGATCTGGGAGGAAAAAAAAGTAGAATGTACCAGCTGCTTCTCTTCCCGCGCAGATTGTTAAAGCCGATCGAGGGACTACGTAAAATCTGAGGAATCATGTTAATAGCTGATGCGACTAGCAACCCATCACTATTTTGATTCCGTTTTCCCCATTTAATGCAGTCTACTCCGTAAGGTAAAAAGACGTGATACTATGTATGTATCTATGAAAGATTATTGATAACCCATGACTGTTTTATTATATGTATAGATTATACAGTATAAGTAGATTGTAGCATTAGTTTAAGTAATTTATATTTAAATTGTATATATATTGATGCAATAACCCATGACTTACACCCAATACTGGGTTCAGCAAAACAAACAAACTCCATGGCCCACGTGGAAGTGTCTCAACCGTCTTCGAACTGGGGTGGGTCGCTGTAGGCATAACTTAGCGAGGTGGGGTTATATTGATCAAACCGAAGCTCGGTGTCAGTGTGGTCAAGTCGATCAGACTATGCTTCCTTTACCTTCTCTCGTGCCCAATGTGCCCAATCAGCTCCACAATACACGACCTATACTCAGCGACGGAGTGTGGTATAAGAGTCGCCACATACTGGAGGGACACAAAATTTGATTTTAATTTAAGTTATTTGAGCCAATCGACACGAAAAGAAGAAGAAGAAGCGAAACAAAGAGCAGTTTCATAAAAGTGTCACATTAATGCGAAAATTTGATTGTACCTATCATCATCATCATTTCGAGTAGGTGTCACGGTCAATCGACCATGCACACCCTGGTGTCAGAGTTCTTCGGAACCACCTCTCGGCCTCTGACGTGGTTCCTTAAACGACTACCAGATGGGAGCCGGGACCACCGGCTTAACGTGCCTTCCGAAGCACGGAATCATCTTTATTATCAGACAATCAGGTGATTCAAGCCTGCAATGTCCTAACCAAACTGGAAACAACTAAACAAAGTATGCTTCCGGTGGGAATTGAACCCACGACCCCCGGGTCAACAGGCAAACACCTTAACCACTGGACCACGGAGGCTGTTAAAATTGTACCTAAACTGGCAATAATGGCCTTTAACAGTTATAAGGACATCTTGACTAATCAAAACTCCATTGATCTCAAAAAGCTTAGCACATTTACCACATTAGTTTCAAAAGTCAGCGACCTTGCCGCCCATCCACGACGCTCGTTAGGCGCAGTGCTTAACTTACGTGAGCTGCGGTTGTCGCAAGGCCGCTTTTAATGCGGCTATTAGTACGAAATATAGAAAGTGCAGAGTTGGTACCGCCACTCATCTAACAACGGCTACTCATATAGACATAGCACTATACAAAAGCAATCACACTTGAAGGTGGCTTTTGACGTGATAAAGTCTTATTAATCGATGAACACCGGCTGTATGCACGAAAAAGTGTCGCGTTCCGTGTGCAAGCGAGAGCGCGAAACGAGCGAGAGAGTCGCATGATCGTCCTAAGCGTTAGGGTGTGACGCATCTATCGGAAGTGTTCGGCTTGTGACGCATCTTTCTCTGTTTCACCGTTATCACGTAAAACTATCCGTAAACTGACTTTACAAAATTTTGTGCTCCTGATATTTCATGGCCGAATTTATTCATATCTTGATGATATAAAGCCATAGAAGTATGAAGCCTCTCCATGTTTTTTTTAAATCTATTGTTGAATTCTGATATGTAAAACCTAGGCGTTTGTCTATGTTTATTTTCTCAATTTCTCATATAATGAGCAATTCACTATTGCGCATTTTCTCACTATATTTTCCTTCTTCGGAAACTGAAGTGGTCCCTGAAAATGACTAAACGTGCATCAGATTGATTGGCTTATAACAAATACATATATAGATAAACATCCAAGACCCAGGCCAATCTGAAAAAGATCATTTTCCATCTTGACCTGGCCGGGGATCGAACCCGGTCACTCCGTGTCGCAGGCTGGCGTGTTGACCGCTGCGCCACGGAGCTAGTCAAAAAGTATTAGGTAAGTAAATTAAGTTATGGTAGAGCCACGCTACCGGCATAATTCATTATTGCTAGTAAGTAGTATGAATGGGCCGGCTCGTCCGGGAAAGTAACACACTCTCACACAAAATCGACGTTTGAGTAGAAGCCTTACCGCTTCTAGGTACTTCGTTCGGTGAGTGAGAGAGCCAGAGGCCTATTCCCCCTTATTTACTCGTTTGCCGTCCTACATAAAAAATGACTAGGTATGCGTAGGTTGTACTATGTCGATAGCTTCAAAATAGAGAAGATATTCTTCTGTCTTATCATTAATTCTTGTGCGGCATTGAATTTTCGGTGAAGTCGAACGTAATTGCAGTAATGCTGAAGTTATATCCATTTTGATAATGAGAATCGGAATCAAAATAACTCTATTTACAGGAACAAATAGCGCAATGATTAGTATTAAATCCTTTCCGTGTTATATTTTATTTCCTACCTTCCCTTCCCAAACAAGCATAGTCCCGGGACATTCAAAAGTAGAATAATAATAATAATAATAACCCCCCCGAGGGGCCACCTTGCCGTGGTGGGGGGGCTTACGGGAAGCATGGTACTGATTACATATGGTCAAGAACACCTGAACCTAATGATAAATATTTAATTATTTACAGTTTTGTCACTAACATCGCGACTTAACCCTTCCCAAACTAACGGTCCCAACCCTTTTATAGAGAAATGGAAAGTAATGATAGAAAGTATAATTTGAGACCGCTGCCCGGGGGTCGCCGGGGCGCACTTGGAGCCGATGCTAAGTGCCACAGTATGCGATCCATTGGCGACGGGGGGCTGAGCAGGCGGGCTCCCCTCGAACAATATGCTACAGCCGACATCATCCCTCACTCACCACCATCATCCGATAGCCTTTTCCCATCACCCAGCTCATCTCCATATTCATTTGAAACCGGTAGAATAACGCGGTCATCTACCGCATCACCCATGTCAGTAGACGTTGTGCAGGAGGCATGCGCCGACAACTCTGCACCCGCTGCCGGCAATAAACGCGCGAGACAAAGATGGACAGAGGATATGAACAAGTTCATTTGGCGCACATATCTGATAACGACGAAATTAGAAACGAATACGCGTGGTTATTTAGATTTACTACACCAAAAATTTAACGAAGCGTTCCCACAAATGAATGCATCCAAACAGAGACTAGGTGACCAGCGAC
Source organism: Elegia similella (assembly GCA_947532085.1). Taxonomy (NCBI): domain Eukaryota; kingdom Metazoa; phylum Arthropoda; class Insecta; order Lepidoptera; family Pyralidae; genus Elegia; species Elegia similella. Next base: position 2,851,649 of record OX383936.1, read on the forward strand.
GAGCCATTGTTAATAACAAATTACTATCACAAACCATACTAGACGAGATAAAAAATGATGTAGCCATTAACTCACAATTTGCAGAATCATGTACATATAACCAAATACAATATACTGGAACACGAATGTGTTGGTCTAATGAGCTTAATGAGTCAATAATACGGATTTATTTTGAAGTCACAGATTTAGAAAGCAATTTAACAGCCCATAGAAAACGGTTTCATAGTAAATTTATTGAATTACACCCTCATTTAACTCACATATCAGAGCAAAGACTCTCAGATCAAAGACGCGTTATTGTGAATAATAAAATGATATCAGACGACAGGGTGGCGCAGATCAGACGGGAAGTGGAAACACAAATCCAAAATGACAGACTAAATAATGACTGTATACAATACAATACAATACATGTTTAGACGACATTACAGATGCAACAGAAACTGAGGTAATCTCTCTTTCACAGGACAGTCGTACACTATCACAAGTCACAAATTCAAGCACACTAAATCACACAGAACCACAAGTCACCATTAGCTCAAATATAAATACTCACAACAGAGAACCAGAAAATACTTTCCAAGACAAAATAGAACAAGAATTTGAGAAAGCCTATAATACATTCAAAAACACTGAACCAACGTCAAGACCTTACATTCCGAGACAAAAAACTTCAAAAAAACTAGCCGCGATAGTAGAATATATAGATAAAAATGTAATCCCCGAATACCTATCTGCAGACCAGGATTTCTTAACACTTCAAACCATTATATACTCCGCAGCTTATACAGCAGCTCTTTGCAATGGGACTAAAATAAGAGAAATACAAAATAGAACCGGAACACGAACTTTTATACCAGCATGGCATAAAAAGGCTACAAAGAAAAATTCAACTATTTAGAACAGATATAGCTAGACTAACACAATTTATACAAGGTTACAGAAGCCAAAGATTAATTAAAGCAGTAGAGAAAATTAAATCACAGTATTCAGTACACGCACAATTTGATAGTACAAACACACAGTTAGAACACTATCTTGATACAATAAAACAGAAATTAAATGCAGCTTCGAGTAGACTTAACCGGTACCTTACTTGCACAGCGCGTAAAACTCAAAATACAAAATTTGTCAACAATGAGAAAATGTTCTATAGAAACTTAGCAAATGAGCACACGAATATAACTAATCAAAACGTAGAAACACCAACACCAGAAGCTCTAAGAGAATTCTGGGCTAAAATCTGGGACACTGTAATTCAGCATCAGAAACTATTCAGCACATAACCGGTGCTTGTAAATCGATTGCACAGACCGATTACAAGCACCGGCACGACCAAGTAGCGTCAATAATTCATCAACACCTTGCTTACAAATACTCATTCTTACCCAAGATGACAGCCTATTATAAATATAGCCCTAATTCTGTTTTAGAAAATCAAAACTGCAAAATTTACTTTGACCGGACTATAATTACTGATAAGACAATCCATTACAATAGACCTGACATCACTATTCATGACAAAATAAACAAAAAAGCTTATCTTATCGATATCGCCATCCCCAACACACACAACCTGCAGTCCACCATATCTGAAAAATTATGCAAGTACCAGGATTTAGCTATCGAAGTAAAAACACAATGGAAGCTTCAAGCTGTTCACATATAGTTTTGTCTTCAACCGGAGTTGTACCAAAATCACTGAAACAAAGTTTAGAGACAATAGATGTGCCAGCCCATACACTTACTTTGATTCAAAAAGCCGTAATTTTAAATCCGTGCCGTATTACGCGCAAGTTTTTAAGTTCGTCAACACTCACTTCAACTTACTCCATCTAATCCCTTATACGCTTGGCTTTGGCCCGCGTATCTGGTGTAAACCCTCTTCGAGAGGAGAAAAAAATACATCCGAATAATAATAATAATAATGTAATCTTTATTTATTTCTCTCACATAGAATAAAAACAAGAATTAGAGTGTAGGTACAATATTCATTTATACTTCCATGTGAGAGACTGGCATCCGTACTAGGAGAACCTGTATGACAGATTACCAGCCTCTCCAACACTGGACTAGGTGTCGGTCAGTACTACAGTACAGTTAACTTTTGTAATATACTTATCACAACAGTAATAAAATAAAAATATATAGTTTAAAATAAGAGGGTAACTATAGAAGCACATATCTATATCCACGAGATTGCGACACACATTCTTGTTTTGTTAATACTTTAGGTAGGAATAACGATTAAGTTTTCGGTATTGTCATAATCAAGCGTTTTTAACCAGGTAGAAGTAACTCTTTTGCAATTAGATTTTGTAAGTGGATAAATAGATAGAATTTTATTATATAAATATTTACCTAAGAAACCAAAGAACTTTTGTGCAAATGTTGAGGATGTCAAGTTGATTTGACAAACTTTATGTTTTAGACGCTTATTAGCAGAAGTTAAAGGATTATAGTTTAAGGACGTATGTTGTCTAAGTATTGTGTTAAGTATAAAGATTTGCCTAACAGTCAAAACATTAGAAAGACAAAACAGTTCCACTGTGGGAAAGCGAAACGGTAAGAAATAGCATACTTTTAGTACAGCTCGTTGGGAACGTTCAAGTTGGAGTAGTTTGGTTTTTGATGCACCTCCCCATATTGTGACACAATAATTTAAAACAGATTGACATAGTGCTAAGTATACCATCTTAATAATGTCTCTGTCAGCAATACGTCGGAGGTTTTTGAAAATAAAAATTAGTTTCCGAATTCTAACATTGAGTAGTTCTATATGTTGGTTAAAAGTTAAAGTATTGTCAAGGATGACGCCTAGATACTTAATGTTGAAGGACAGCGAGATGTGAGAACAAGAGCAAGTTAAGTTGTTCAGGCAAGAATGAGCTATTATTGAAAATTATGAATTGCTTTTTCGGTGTTTCTCATTGAGAAGGGGACATATTTGGTTTTTTCAACATTGAGTGTAAGGGCATTATTGGAAAGCCAAGAGTTAACCTCATTAAATCCCTTTTGTGCAAAGTCATAAACCTGATCCCAATCATCTCCATAGAAAATTAAAGCGGTGTCATCTGCAAACGTTACAATCTTACCATTAGGAAGTTGAAGATTACATAAGTCTTTAATAAAAGCGAGGAAAAGTGTAGGACCAAGTACGCTACCTTGTGGCACTCCATATGTAATAGGTAAGTCAGTACTTGTATATTTACCAATTCTTACTCGCTGATACCTGTTACTTAAGTAATTTTTGAATAATTGAAGAGGGATATCGCGAATTCCCATTCTTTCTAATTTATCAAGTAAAAGCGGTGCAGAGACTATGGCAAAAGCTTTAGTCAAGTCGAGGGAAACTGCTATTACCTTCTTACCATTGTCAAGCTTTGAAACAATAAAGTCGGTCATCTCATGGACTGCATCAGCAGTCGATATTTTTGATCTAAAGCCAAATTGAGAATTTGAGATTAGGTTTTGGGTTTCGAAATAATGCATTAAACGTTTGTTGATAAGTTTTTCTGCAAGTTTTGCTATGACGGAAAGCAGTGAAATGAGTCTATAATTATTGACACAGCCTCTGTCACCATTTTTATAAATAGGAATAACCTCAGCCAGTTTTAACTCATCTGGGAAGATACCGGTGGAAAACATTAAGTTGAAAATATATGTCAGAGGTGAAACTAAGAGTTTGTGATACCGTTTGAGGAAATTACCAGAAATGTTATCTCGTCCACAGGAGTTACCCTTGTTCAGGCTGAGAATTATGTTTCTGAGTTCAGCTTCATCGGTCGGTGTTAGAAAGAAAGAAGAAGAATGGGAGGGAACAAGAAATGGCCTAATATTTGGTGCGTTTGGAACCGTTTTTTCAGCTAGATTTTTACCAATCGAAGCAAAAAAGTGATTAATGTTATTAAGTGAATTATAGGGATCTGAGGGAGATATTAGATCTAAAGCAACATTGTTATTATTTTTTAGGTTTGTGCATTGTTTAATTGTATCCCAAAGTTTTTTAGTGTTCGTTTTAGCTGCTGTTTGAATTAAATCTTTTTCATACTCATTTTTTAATTTCTTTAATAGCCAATTGCAAAAGTTCCTGTATCTCTTATACGTTAATCTAACAGTGTCATTATTGGGGTATTTTCTATTTTAATAATTGGGTATCTCTTGGATAGGCATGTAACATCGTCGTCTTCATCGTCACTTACCATCAGGTGAGATGGGAGACAAATGCCTAATTCAATATTTAGTAAAAAAAAAACAAAAAAGTTTACTTAATAGTGTTAGACATTACATAGTCTTCTCCATACGAGAACATTTAGGACGCCTAAGACTTAGATAATAATTTACGACAGCTCCGTGGCGCGGTGGTTAACACGCCAGCCTGCGACACGGAGTGCCCGGGTTCGATCCCCGGCCAGGTCAAGATGGAAAATGATCTTTTTCAGATTGGCCTGGGTCTTGGATGTTTATCTATATATGTATTTGTTATAAAATATAGTATCGTTGAGTTAGTATCCCATAACACAAGTCTCGAACTTACCTTGGGGCTAGCTCAATCTGTGTGATTTGTCAGTATATATTTATTTATTTAAAAAAAAAATGTTGGGGAGGAGGAGTAGTAGTTATTGTTATTGACGTGATAGCGTTTTATAAATCGAAGGAACCCGGCTGCACTCATAAAAGTGTCACGTTCCGTGTGCAAGCGAGAGCGCGGAACAAGTGATAGAGAGGCACGATCGGCCTAATCGATCAGCTTATGACGCATCTATCTCCCTTCCTCTGTGATCACGTAAAATTATCATCCGTAAATCGACTTTACAGACAATTTTTTGTTTTTAATTTTTCATTTTTTTTTATATACGGATAAATCACACAGATTGAGCTAGCCCCAAAGTAAGTTTGAGACTTGTGTTATGGGATACTAACTCAACGATACTATATTTTATAACGAATACATATATAGATACACATTCAAGACCCAGGCCAATCTGAAAAAGATCATTTTCCATCTTGACCTGATCGGGTTTGAAGGTTCATTTCAATTTCGCCCAATTCTATCAGTCAAAAATAATACGCAACTCGAGTCAGAATTGTAAACACAAATCCCCATTTTACCTGCGTATCGTTTATTTCGTATTCAAAAGGAAATTCGCGAGTTCATAAACAAATAACCATCAATTCTTATCCAATACGCGTCGCAAATCGAATCAATACCAGGGAAGAGGGGAGCTCCCGCGGGACGCGCTCGGCCTGTTATTGTTTCAATCTCGAGGTGGATTGAAAAAGTTGAGGCTTCGGCGGTTTGGCAGTTGAGGGGAGTGTTGTTCTGTTGAGGGATAAAGGAGAGATTACGCACTCATATAAAGTAAGTCAGCACTTCTAAACTGGTTTGGGAAAACGAAAAAATGTAAGAATTTTCCTACCTGCTCTTTCCGATTTTTTTACATACATATATAGTATCACGTCGCGGGGTAGTCAGAGCCTAGGTCTTTAAGACCTTATGGCTACATTTAGCATGTGTACGTAGAAAACGGAATCAAAATAATGATGGGTTGCCAGCCGTATCGCCTATTGACATGAATCCGCAGATTTTCCCCATTCCCTCGATCGGTTTTAACGACCTGCGCGGGAAGAGAAACAGCTGGCACATCCTACGTTTTTCCTTTTCTCCCAGACCAGCATGGATTTTTTTAAATATTAGTAAGTAAATAACTTTGCATTTTTTTGCGTTCTACCTTTACCCAGATGTAGCCCCAAAATGGGGTCCTGAGTCCGAAACTATAGTCGGCAATCCCGACAAAATACCACGTGAGTGACCCGTTTTTAGTACATAAACATGTTTATATTAAATATTGTCCATATTACATGGGGCCCGGGGACCTCCACTCTTTGTTGCACCGGGGCCTCCAGACCTCTATCCGGCATTACATAGGCCATAAATTACGCTAACGAAGTCGCGAGAAAAAAGCTAGTTTAGCAACAATAAGAACCAGTTACGGTACCTTTAAAGATTATAAGAACATAACCAACACAGAAAAGTTAACTCCTAGCGCAAACAATTGCCAGCTGTCAATTTCACACTCGTCGAAAACAAAAAGCGAGGGTGGCAAAAACCGGAGGGGGCAGATCGCGAGTTTATTATGAAATTACCGAATTAATCCCGAGGCCACCTTGCGGCTCTCATTAACACAAATGGATTCACGAGTTGGACAATAAAAATCGCATTTATACAAAAAAGTAGCTTGATTAATGACGTACAGAGCCGCTGCGGTGACACACGGTTAGAGAGACTGTCACGCAATCTGTCAGAAAGATGCATGGCCGCGCCACCCATGTTAAAATTAACATTAACAACTGCACTACTGTTGATCGCTGATTGTATGTATTTATGCGACAGATCGTGCAATGGAAGAATTTATTGGCTTTCTATCTTATAAGACCATTTTAGAATGGCTACAACAATGTATTGAAAAATACGTAGTGAATTAGGACTGTTTGCTTAAATAGTTAGAAGATAAAATATTACCTATTCGATTAGCTTTATCCCTTTTTTCTCTTTTTTGTCTTGTTATTCTTTATTTATACGTAGTTTTAGTCATGATATATTTTTATGATTACTTTGTCACTAATTTAGGTTTTTCTAGTAGATTTAGTTTTAGCGATTATGTTTTTTCTATCTTTGTTGTAAATGAATCGATATAAATTGAAACAAGTAAATAAAGTTATAATAATCAAGATAAAATATATTTATCTTAAATAGTTTAAAGATAAATATCTTGCTTACGTATTGATGATGACTTTAACGGAGTTCTTGGCGGGAATTTCGGTAGATTGCACGGCTTTTGAATTGTTTTGCAAATTATTTCTAGTCGACTTTATAATGTAATGAAATCGGTGTAATTTGGTGTTATAAATACCCATGATTTTGAACAATGTGAGGAATATCTAAAATAAATTCCGATTCGGGCATGATGTGAAGTAAAGGGAAAGAAAAAGCCGGAAAGCGGTCTCTGCGCTCCTCAGTACCTATTACAGCTGAAGATGTAATGTGGAAATGCTCCGATATATTTTTGACACAAAATGAAGTGCTAGTTTCTAACAGCGACGATTTAGGAAGTGAACTTTACAGATTTTCATTTACTTAATGTTAGACCCAAATCTATAAATACTTAAATAAATTAATATTTCAGATCAAGTTTTTTACTTAACAAATAGATTTATTTCTTTTAAATAACATACAAAAAACTTTTACCTTTTATTTATCTTTATTATTTTATTGCTATACCAACACATGCATTTATGGACACGAAATGTAAAACAAAATCCAAAATTGGGACAACGAAAATTAATGAGATTTACCTATATGTTTTTAACCTCCTATGAAACGAAGTATCTCTGGGAGAAGCCTTTGTCCAGCAGTGGATGTTTTACGACTCCAATGATGATGATGATGATAATGTGTTCATACAGGTATTTGTATTTAGTCATTTCATCTATATTTGTATCTTTGGAACCACAATACCTACACATTAATATTTTAGTTTAATGTCAGTATGTTATTTGCATTCATATGATACTTGTAGTTCACCATCAAACCGCCCCCTGTGTCAGCCATAATCAACCAGCACCGTACATTTCGATTCAAACCCAGCACATACGTTAATATTGGAGCCATTCCGATGCGAGCCCTCGATAAAACGCATTGCTTCCTATACAAGACGCATTATTATTTTGTAAGTATAATGTTTTATGAAAGGAACTGGTAATTAACTGAAACTTATTGAGTTATTTGTTGGCAACACTGCGATTAATAAACAATGTTTAAACGATCCCATCAAAAACATAAATGTGAAAGATTACCAGGTCCGTCAACGGTTTAATTAATAAAGGAAGTGAGATTTAACTGGAATAGAAACTAAGTTGTTTCGTAGGTCCTGAGATGTGGTTGCTCAAAAGAGCAATTTGTCTTTTTTCTAGAGTCGCCGCCTTCTTGAACCTTTTCCTTAAAGACGAAAGACTTGCTTGTGTTTTAATGTGTTTGTTTGTAATGAATAAACTGAATAAGTATAGAAACAATTTAAAAAAATCCCTATTGAGAGTTACATAATTATTATATGTACATAATTAGCGGGTAATATAGGCTATAAAAACAAAACAGTTAATCTTTGAATAAGCACGCGGTGTTACCGCTTTTGACTTTCAGTCGCCTTTATAACATCCACATTTACTTAGTTATCCTATCTATCCTAGAAGCTGCATGGCAACATTGGCAATCTGAAACTGGTTTTATCAAACCAAAAAAAATTTTTTCTCTATAACCCTTAGGTTGAGAGACACACACTGAACTATCCTAGAAGCTGCATGGTAATCTGAAACTGGTTTTATCAAACCAAAAAAAATATTTTCTCATTAACACTTAGGTTGAGAGACACAGACTGATCTATCCTAGAAGCTGCATGGCAATCTGAAACTGGAAACATAGATAAAAATCTAACCCAAAAAAAATTCACATTGACACTTAGGTTGAGAGATACACACTGAACTATCCTAGAAGCTGCATGGCAATATAAAAATTGGTTTTATTAATTAATTATATTAATAGCATTACAATGCTCGGTTTAATATTAAAATCGAAAATATGTGATGAAAAAATTTCGCCACAGGTAGGATTTGAAACCACAACCTTCGACATCTAGCCCGTCGATGCTCTCAACTACTGAGTAGCTTCAAATCAGCAAATTTGTTCATCACATATTATAGGTACCCATATTATATCATCACATATTATATGTGGCTTTATTAAACCCAAAAAAATCTTTTGACATTAACACTTAGGTTGAGACACACACTGAACTATCCTAGAAGCTGCATGGCAATCTGAAACTGGTTTTATCTAACCCAAAAAAAATCTTTTTACATTTACACCTAAGTTGAGAGAATTATATTGAGGCCACAGAATAAGTAATAGTACTGAGGCCTAGATTATATTAGAAAAAAAACCAAGACATTTAATTTTAAGAAGACACTTCAATTACTGGCGTCTCGTCGCCAGCTCGTCGCTTACGATTTTAATTCGTCACCATTATGGCGTCGCCGTCTCAACAACATAATAACGGATCGGACCAGTGCTTGAATGATAGGTATCTTCAGTGACCTAGTAGTCCTATTCTGAAATCTACATGGCAAGCTGAGGCTTTGGTTTTGTTTGTTTCTTTGTATACTCGTTACTGTACACATACAAAAGATATTATTTAAGAAGGTTACATACAGATTCTTGGATTTATACTTATATTTCTTCCAGTCAGCCAAGTACCTGAAAGAACAAGCAATAGTTAAGGGCATTTCGAGGGCCATGTATAATAAATTTACATGAAATCAATGAACTCCCAGATTCTCAACCCATCCCAGATCCCAGAACCTCAATGTACCATGTTTTATGTGAATAAATAAATATGAATCGATTCATTTGAAAAGCGGTTTTATTAATAACTAGTTTTCGCCCGCGGCTCCGCCCGCGTCAATCTCGATCCCTCAGGAATAGTACTTTTTCCCGGGATAAAAGGTAGATTGTCCTTCTCCGTACTCCAGAGAACTTGTATGCAAATTTTCATGATGATTGGTTCAGTAGTTACGGCGTGAAAGCGTAACAAACAAACAAACAAACAAACAAACAAATAAACAAACAAACAAACTCACTTTCGCATTTATAATATTAGTAAGGATAAATATAAATATATACGGACAAATCACAAAGATTGAGCTAGCCCCAAAGTAAGTTCGAGACTTGTGTTATGGGATACTATCTCAACGATACTATATTTTATAACAAATACATATATAGATACACATCCAAGACCCAGGCCAATCTGAAAATAAGCATTTTCCATCTTGATCTGGTCGGGGATCGAACCCGGGTACTCTCGTGTCGCAGGCTGGCGTATTGACCGCTGCGCCACGTAGCTAGCCAAATAAGAAACTTATTTTCCCCACGCATTTAATTTGAAGAAGACACTTTAACTGGCGTCTCGTTACCGGTCGCATACGATTATAATTCGCCCTCACTAATGGTCGCTGGGTGGCGTCACCTTCTCAACGACATAATGACGGGTTGGACGAGTGCTTCCGTGTAATGCCAAGCCTCTTTTTGTTCTACAAATCGACTGTTATCCCTCTCTAATCATAGTGCGGACTCGCTCTAGGAAACCTCAAGTAATGATACTTGAGAATCTGGGATCAAATGGTTCTTTTTGCTATCTGATTTAAAAATGGTTACCAGTGATATTTCTATTAAATACAATGTTCTATTTTTTTATTAATTTATTTAAAACTTTATTTACTAAAGAGAATTATACAAAATGTTGATTTAATGCTAATATCATTCTCTACAGTCAACTTTCGGGATAAATAGAAATAAAATGTCTAAATGACTTTTTTGTAAAAGCCTATATGATTCTTAGGAAAAGTTATAATAAGATTCAGACTCAGATTCAGATTTTAATTGCTAGTCACAAGCAAAATTTCATAAAAGAAAAAATCACAAAAATGTGTAAGGTAATCTTTTCTTAAACTCCGACATCTATAAACCATTTTTTTATATAATTATGTATATAAACGGGACTTAGCACGAACATTTTATTTTTTGTTTCCGTTGGTTCAATGGAGTTACATCCATAATTTTGCATACAAGTTCTCTGGAGTACGGAGAAGGACATAGGCTACCTTTTATCCCGGAAAAAAGTACTATTCCCGAGGGATCAACATTGACGCAGGCAGAGCCGCGGGCGAAAGCTAGTCAGTAATAAGTAAACAGTAACTAGGTACGTCAGCAATAAATGGGTGAGTAGTGCAGCCTTGAAGGTTACCATAGCACTTACCAGAGCCATCGACGACCAAATTACTGCTCCACCCGGTGATCAGTGTTCAGCTCGCATGCCTTCCCCGGACTTGGCAATCACTGTACTTTACTACTTAGTGCGCTATGACTCTCACATTTTTTGAATTCTTTTAGAGAATAGAGGGTTTGTTACCTTCTGTCAAAGTAAATTATATTTAATAGGGCAGTCGAGCGAAATACTACTTAAAAATGTTGTTACAAAGATCATTAAAATATTTCATAATTTGACTTGTATTTAACAATTAAATCTAAATCTTAACATAAAACAAAAAATAATTAAAGCTATAAATACCTCCTAAAAGAATAGAAAAAAAATGTCTCGCAAACTCGCAAGCCGTTGTCACACGGAAGGGTACTCAGAAGGCTGGCGGCATTGCCACGTTGGACGGCATTACTTATTCTTTGTTCAAGAAAATTGCCAGCCCAATGGTCACCGATAGCTCAATCAGCTTTTGGCTCAAAACCGATACCTACTATATTTTGTAATAGATACTCATAAACATCCAAGACCCAGGCCAATCTGAAAAAGATAATTTTCCATCTTGACCTGACGAGGGATCGAACCCGAGACCTCTGATGTGGCTAGCATGAACACCATTACTCCACAGGGCTCGTCACTGTACAGATATGTAATTCTCATTACAAGAATATATACAATGAAAAACAAATCAATTCTGTCCAGCATGACTGGCCACAACGGCTGTTCACTAAACAAATCTCCAATTAGGCGCAATATGAGTAAACACATGAAACATTTTAATAAGATCCTCGTCATTACGTCCCGTCCCGGGTTTGATTCCCGGCGCGCCGGCGCCTGCAAGTCACCGTCGCCGGCAAAGTGGCTTGTTCCAAATGGGTTATAGAAACAAGACATGGAGACTAAACACGAAAAAAAGGTTGGAAAATAACGCTATGAAAAACTGTATGTTTCAAATTAAGTACTGGTAAATACAGGGATAGGGAGATAGGCATGGGAATGTTTGTTTATTAAAAGCTTTGTTTTATTAACTTGCAATGTATGAATGTAACTAAGTTCGGGTGGAATCTTGCAACTAGATTTTGAAGCAGATACATTAACGCGTTTAGTTTAGATTACAATGCATGGTTAGCTGTGTGACGCCAGAGGCTGGGAGGCGGTTCCGAATAACTCTGACACCAGGGTGTGCATGGTCGATTGACCGTGACACCTACTCGAAATGATGATGATGTGTGACGTCATTCTAAATCACATGGCATTCAACATGGCGGAACACATAAGATGGGGGCGAGCTATTTTTAATGCACTCCAACAAGGGCTTGCTGAAAATAACTCGAAAAATAAAGTATTTACATAAAAGCTTGCTTTAAAAAGATTTTTACTTTTAATTTATTATTATTACTTTAAAATATGCTTGAGATAGTATATTATATTGGTATACGTACCTACTTACATTAAAATAAAACTACAGTAACTATAGGGTGCAAAGTATGGATACTTTCGTGTACAAAAACATAAATTAAGGTAGCAAAAAGGCTATCAATTATTTTTAGCAAAAAATGTTTGCACATTGTATGTAAAAAACTGTCTAAGTACGAATCGGAATCGAACACGAAGAGTTCCGTACCCCCATATAATATTTGACTAGGGTAAATACTTAAAAACACGCTTTTTTATGCTACCCCTTAATATTTAATTTATATTATTCGTTGTTATAGCGCCAACATATGTTGATATTATGTGAAAATTTCAAGCCTTTACCTATTTCAGTTTAACGGATACAGCTAGCCCTGTGACAGACGGAGGACGGACGAACAGCGGAGGCTTAGAAATTAAATGAACACAAAAAAAATAATGGCAAGTAAAAAGCTCATTATATGAGTACCAAATTATTTGTTAATTCCCTCAATAGATTTACGAAATTTTCGTTGGTGAAAATTGCTAGAATACTACATATGTCAACTCCTTGATCGATCAGCAATAAAGAAAAGAGTTCTATGGAGTTCAGAGAATTTCTTCAGTATAATTACTCTAAATGTTGACTGACTAAAACCTTAAAAAGAAAAAGAGACACCGAGGGCAAAGCCAAAGATTACAGCTAGTATCAAAATAAAACGATTAAACATTTCAAAGCCGTAACAAGCCGTCAATATCTCAATTCGCGGCGCGGCGCAGTGCGCGGGCGCATACAAGATGGCCGATAAGCTTCGTGTACGGACCCCACTCATGATGCCCAGCGTGGGGCGCTCTGGGAACGGTCAGCGTGGTGAAAAGGCAATTCGCAAAGAAGTGAGAGACGTTAAGTATGACTTCATGGTTATTTTCCATCCATTTTTTGTAACTATGTAACTTTTTTAGATTAAATAAGCAAAGAAATCTTCTTTTTGTTTCAGCAGGTTGACAAGCAAGGTAAGTAGGTAATGTTCTTTTTATGATATAGGACGACAAACGAGCAAGCGAGTCACCTGATGGTAAGCGATCAGCTCTGGATAACTGCAACACCAGAGTTGGGGGAAGGAAATGGGGGGAGGAAATGGCGGAAGGATGGGCCTAAAGGTCTCTTACCGAACGAAGCATAGAAGCGGTAAAGCTTCTACTCAAACGTTGATTTTTTGTGAGAGTGTTAATAATAATCATCGCTCATTCTAATGGCAAATTTAAAAAGGTTATGAGGAAAGGCTCTATTACTGAGTTATCAATGTATTTCAACCTCAAGAAATTGACCAAAACATTGAATTTTCTGCCAAAAACGGACATTCGGTTTGGGTGGAGTTCAGAACTGAAACTTATTAAAATGTGTGAATAATAAAAAATCAATATTATAGTGTACTAAAATACTCTAGTTTGAGACTTATAAAGAGAGACTGAACAAAAGTCTACGATTTTAAATAAAGTATAGACCCATGTACTAGACTGGGCTGACGCGTATATCGCGACACGGATTGAACTGAACCCGTGAGTTTCGGCGAAAACGAAAGCACGGCCGATTTTATGCCTAAAATCGAAACTGTCACGGAAAATCTATTTTTCTCCCGAAACTTGCCGAAACACAAACCGACGAAATCCTGTAAAAGGTATCTGTATAGTACCTATTCTGTCAACAAACTCACTCAGTAACGTCCAGTATGAAATGGAATAGACGATCAATACCTTCGGCCTATAATACTATAAAGATGATCAAATAGAATAGACGATTAATATCTACGGTCAGGGGTATCAGCATCTTCAACTGCTCGTCCGGTAGTCAGTATCCTTGGGACTAGACTAGCCTTTACACAACAGTGGACTTCTTACGGCTGCTATGATGATGATCAATACCTTTATTTCGATAAAAAGTAAACAAAAATGACTTACAGACGTCACCATGACTTGAGATTCTCAAACCCAGAGTCACTTAATCCACCGACCCAAGAAAAATAATTGCAAAATTTTACAACCGGTAAAAAATGGCCATTTTTGGCGGTAATCAATAATGCTCATCACTAATACAACGAAAAGGAAAACAATTCTTCCATGCTGGTCTGGGAGAAAAGAAAAACGTAGAATGTACCTGCTGCTTCCCGCGCAGATCGTAAAAGCCGATCGAGGGAATGAGTAAAATCTGAGGAATCATGTTAATAGGCGATGTGGCTAGCAACCCATCACTTTTTTGATTCCCGTTTCTACCTAATGCCACCACCAACATGCTAAACGTGGCCTTCAGGTCTTATAGAAGGCTCTGTCTTCCCCGCAAGGGAAAAAGACGTGGTACTATGTATGTATTTATTTTGTTATAATATTTGTTGTTATAGCGGCAATAGATATACCTTCACATTATGTGAACATTTCAAGTCTCTGCCTATTAAAGTTTAACACATTCTGTATGTGTTAAACTTTAATAGGCAGAGACATGGACGGAAGAACTGACATCGGAGGGTTCCTTTGTTATATCTGGTTAAGTAACTCTAAAAAAATCAAGATATTCTTTCATTCCGCTCATCATCATTATTTCGTATAGGTGACACAGACAATCGACCAAGCACACCCTGGTGTCAGAGTTCTTCGGAACCGCTTCTCGGGCTCTGACGTGGTTAACGACTAACAGATGACAGCCGGGACCAACGGCTTAACTAACCTTCCCAAGCACGGAATCATCTTTATTATTTATCATCATTATATTATTCAACAGCCTCCGTGGTCCAGTGGTTAAGGCGTTTGCCTGTTGACCCGGGGGTCGTGGGTTCGATTCCCACCGGAAGCATACTTTGTTTAGTTGTTTCCATTTTGGTTAGGACATTGCAGGCTTGAATCACCTGATTGTCTGATAATAAAGATGATTCCGTGCTTCGGAAGGCACGTTATAAGCCGGTGGTCCCGGCTGCCATCTGGTAGTGGATTAAAGGAACCACATCAGAGGCCGAGAGGCGGTTCCGAAGAACTCTGACACCAGGGTGTGCATTGTCGATTGACCGTGACACCTTCTCGAAATGAATGAATGATCATTATTATCATTGTCCTAAACAAACTGGAAACAACTAAACCAAGTACGATTTTCGTGGGAATCGAACCCACGACCCCCGAGTCTACAAGCGAATGCCTTAACCACTGGATCACGGAGGCAGTTTCATTCCACTGACATATTGCCTCGATTTTTAATAGCCAATAAAATGTTGTCCTTCTGGTTAAAGAAACAAACAAAGCAGTAAAAGCAAAGCAATCGATAGAGCCATCATCGACTAGCTGTCAGTCGACGATACCTCGGGCAGCGAATAAAACGAATAGAAGTGACATCTGTAGGCTGTCACTTCTATTTGTTTTATTCGCTGCTTATCTAAGGGCTTTGTCGTTTTTGGCCAAGATTTTGGAACACTCTTATTTAATCATAAGAATTAAGATATTCTACGAGACAATCAAGAGATAATTATCTTTCATATAAAAAATTTACGTTAATCAAACTTAAATGGGATTCAAGCCTGCAATGTCGTAACCACACTGGAAACAACTAAACAAAGTATGTTTAGTTGTTTCCAGTGTGAACCTACCAACCTTAAAGGATACCCTTATAAACATAATAATATTTTTTTTTAAATCGGAGTAAACACAAAAAGTCAAGTAACAAACATAAAAAGTCCTCTGGCTGCTCTGGCCAAGTATGGCTCTCGTAGTACAGAGAGGGTCGTGCTCCTGTAGTGGACTCTAATGTATGTAACGAACCTACACACGTCAACCTCCTTCGCAAACATAAAAAATCATACAACCGAATTGATAACCTCCGCCTTTTTTAAAAGTCGGGTAAAAACAATATTATGAATGTAAAAAAAAAAATCATGCTATGCAATACAGTTATTAATTCCATTCAGGTGTTCTTCGGGGCCCGCAGACCGCGACCCCAAGAACTACAGCTGAATGGAACCGCGAACATACTCATGAAAAAATAATATCATATAATTTTTAATTCTACTTAGTTACAGGCGAGGTAGGAAAATCAGTTCTAGTAATTTCTTTATACCCTCAAAATATAAATTTTCGACCGTGTCACATATTGGTTAGGTCTAGAAAAAATGCGTTATTTCAACGTTGGAGGAAGATGTTGTCTTTCTGGCGAAGCTTCGGTGAAGTCTCAGCGAAGCAGATATGGTGAGTTAAATCTCTTTTTTAATGCATTTATTTTGTCATTTAAGGTTATGTTATCATTAAAAATCGTTAATTCTATATAATTTCAAATCAAGGAAACTGGTTCCGAATCTTATCCATCCTTGTAACTCCAGAAATCCATCTAAGCATACACATTTCCTCTTTCTTCGTCGTCCAGCACTTCGCTCCATACAGCACCTATATTCACCTAAATGAGTCAAATCTAGTTTCGACAAAACTAAATGTAACGATTTATAAGATCGACTTTTAATAGTAGACGCGTTGCTAATAACGTTCTAGACTGGACAAACAAACAAAACTATTAAAGCCAAGACAATCGATAGAGCCATCATCGATGTAGCTGTCAGGCGTCAGGCGATGGCCATGCGATACCGATTGTAAACACGCCCAGCAAGACATTAGAAGTCAGGCTTGGATGCCTGTCACACCGGAATAGACTATTGACATGATAACGGCTTATAAATCCATGAATGCCGGCTGCACACACGATCATCATCATCTCGAGTAGGTGTCACGGTCAATCGACCATGCACACCCTGGTGTCAGAGTTCTTCGGAACCGCCTCTCGGCCTCTGACGTGGTTCCTTTAACGACTACCAGATGGCAGCCGGGGCCACCGGCTTAATTTGCCTTCCGAAGCACGGAATCATCTTTATTATCAGACAATCAGGTGATTCAAGCCTGCAATGTCCTAACCAAACTGGAAACAACTAAACAAAGTATGCTTCCGGTGGGAATCGAACCCACGACCCCCGGGTCAACAGGCAAACGCCTTAACTACTGGACCACGGAGGCTGTTAAACACGATGAAGTGTCGCGTTCCGTGTGCACGCGAGAGCGCGGTATAAGCGATAGAGAGGCACGATCGACTAAGCGTTCGGCTTGTGACGCATTTATCTCTCCCACCGTACACTTAAAATTGTCGTCCGTAAACCAACTTTACAGACAACCAGTCTGTTTTCGGATCTCACTGGAAGAGCTCATCTATCCGGTTAATATCAATTTGGTAGTTTAAGTAACCCTGGACGTGGTTCTCACTTATGTTAATGACTACAAGTGGAATGATAACAATCGACTTCGAGTTCCAGAAGGCTGGAGGGTACTCTTTTTCTGCTGCGGTTATCCAGACCAGACAATGGCTGAGAGGCAAGATCTGTTGGTCTGCCCTTTGTGCCCTACCATCTGCACTAAGGAAAGCCTAAATGGAGCTACAGCTCAGGCCCAAGAAGTGGCCAAACACTACATCAAAGTTGTTTGATCAAAGTTGTATGTGAATCATACATAGTGTCACGTCTTTTTCCCTTGCGGGGTGGACGGAGCCTAGGTTTTTAAGCCCTAAAAGTCACGTTTGATGGGCATTAGGTGGAAAATGAAATAAAAATAGTGATGGTGGTTGCTATTCTCATCGCCTACTAATATGATGCGTCAGATATGCCCATTCCCTCGTTCAGCTTTTACGATCTGCGCGGGAAGAGAAGTAACTGGTACATTCTATGTTTCGTATTTTCTTCCAAACCAGCATGGAAGATAATGAGAGTATTGTTACATCAATGGCCAAAAACCAACTTGTACGAATATTATTAGCTTTTCGTGCGAGTCTTTTGTAGTGAACTGAACACACCTCTGTTCGGATCTGTGTACATGAGGCCGAGATCCAATATCAGCCAGAGTTGTTCTTACCTCGTAATTGAAAAGATGTTCGTGATTCGTCGTATTTTTTCCTCTATGGTATTATATTCCGATTCGTATCTATATGCGCCCGCGTCCTATTTGGAAAGTTTGATACGTGGGAAAACCCAACGTTAGGCATACTCTGGCTTTTTTGGGAAAATGAATACAGCCTTTTTGGGAAAATGTCAGTTCCTATTACATTATCATCATCAGGTCTTTTTAGTCTCCACTGCAGGAGCATGACCCTCTCTGTACTACCGGAGCCATACTTGGCCAGAGTAGACAAAGGATTTGGACTACACTCTCTTCGCTGGCCAGACGGGTTAGAGAGGTCTCATTGATGTTTATGAGCTTTGTTTAGCTTGTATTTCCTAAGTCGCCTCTTACGACCTCCATGGGAAGACTAGGAGTGGTCCTATTCTACTCTGCCGGAAACCACACGGCTAGTTCCTATTACAGCTTACGTACAATAGGGCAGGGCTGCAATGCTTTTATTTGTTTAGCCTTTTTGGTTTACCGAAACGCACACTGTAATATAACGTATTTCTTTTCTCTTTCTTCTTATATTGTTGTTTTAAGTCTGTGTATGTTTACTGTGCTGTTTTATGATTTAGAACGGCAAACGACCAAGCGAGACACCTGATGCTAAGTGATCACCGTTGCCCATTGTCCATTTTCTGTAAGACTGTGGTACTTCCTCGGGCGACCCGGCATAGGCCGGCTCTAGTAGCATTGAATAGTAGCACAATCTCACAGGAAATGGACCAAAAAGTAAAAAGGGAATTTTGCCGGTAGCGTGGCTCTATCACGACTGAAATATTGTGACTATTGTAAGTGTGTTTCATTAACCGATACATTTATGTCTATGTCTGTCTATGTCATGTCTATAACCCCGGCTCTGACGCATCATAGCTGACGACGCAACTGGGAAAACGGTCGGATGAGGTTAAAGATCCTTAATAATTGAAATGCTTGGTTTTCTGGGTCGTAAAATATCTCGAAGTACCCTCTTTGGCACTTACGTACGTTATATACTTGCTTTCCCAGTAAAACCATGGCTGGGTCACAGGTCAACTACATCCTCACATAAGGTGACGTGAAAGTGAGACATCCGTTAGCCTCATCTCAAATTTATCGAGTTATCAGGTGAGTAAAGTGGCGTAGTGTTGCATTGTATGCTTCTAAAATCGATTACCTTTATGTGCATTACTTTTAAGGGTTCTATTCCTCAAAAAATCAATCTATCAAAGGATCTGTCCGTTGTTCGTCTGTCTATCTGTCAAGACTTTTTTCTCAGGAACGCGTGGAGGTATCAAGCTAAAATTTATATTAAATACTCAAGTCTACTGTCCCTTGCAGCTGTAAAAAAATCAAACTTCTAAGCTAACGCAATCAAAAGACAGAGCCGTTTATGCTGCAAATTGTCGACATGCCCAAGGGAACAAAACCTACATCCCTGTAGGTTTTGTTCCCTTGGGCATGTCGAAATTTTGCAGGAAATTTATAGGAAAACATACGTATTCCCATACGTATGTTTTCCTATAAGTCCGATAACCTTATCGTACTTATAGAGAAACATACGTATTCAGGAACCTCAGAAAACTCGGATTCCGATCGGAAGTCTGCTCCCTTAAAATGGATTCAGAACCATCCTAATTTTCAGTCTCTCAATTTTTGCATAAAGCTGAATAAAGATATCAACCTGTCAGTTTTGATCACTCGCATCTTAACTCGACCATCGTGAAGTGGTATTTCACAATCGTGCCTTGCTTTACCTTGCGAGTACGCTTGTCGCCCGCGGCATCGTCTGTCCCGATGTCAGTGATAGCTAAATACAGTTTAGACTTTGGCTTGACATCCAATTAACAGACGGATCGTTGAATTTGTTTGAGTTAGCCATATAGATTCGAATTCGTACGGATAAGAACTAAGGGTACCTTTCATTCCGGAAACGAGCGGAGCCATGCGCGAAAGCTGGTTTACTTATAATGATAAGAGTGTTTATGAGCATGAGTGAAACATTCAATTTATTCATGCCCTTAAAAATAAACAGTTCGGAATCAAACCTTTTTAGGTCGATCATCAAAACCTGCATCAACATCCTTAGTCACTGTTTAATAAATTAAAATGATCCATTTCCCCGAACAAAACCCCATCATTCTTCGACACCTGTCTTCATGAAGATCAATTATACCCTCGGGATCGGGATCCAGTATGACATCTTAAAACGGCACGTCAAATAGTCGGTTCTTACTGTCAGGGGCCTTAAGAGTGGCAAGCAGGTTGAATGCCCAGGGCTTCGCGCTCGCAGGGGCCTGGCGGCCTCTTTTACACAACCTCCCTAGACTAGGATCCTGTGTTAGGATCGCAATGTTGCTGACAACCATGTTTTGACTTAATTTCTCATGTTGTTTCTTTGAGCTTCAATGAAGCTAAAAGTTTGCATACAAATGAAATCGAATAACTGCAAGCCAAGCCTTTATGATGATGTTGGACTTTTAAATGCTGTATTTCGAACGACAATATTATGCACTACATTTATGCTTATTATGTTTATAAAAACTCGCTACATGAATGAAAAGAGAAATGTCCTTTTTGTATGTATTTAAACATTTCGCATCTTTTATTAAATTCACAAACAATGAGTCAGACAAACGGTCAGGTTAAGATACAAACTCTTTTTCAAACTGGCCTTGGTCTTGAATGTTTATCTATATAAATATTTATTATAAAATATAGTATCATTGAATTAATATCTCACGACACAAGTTCCACAATTTAGTGTGATGCCAGCTCAATCTGTGTAATTTGTCTTAACATCATTATTTTATTAAGTATTATTAATAACTGGCACGCAAGATTTTCTGCCTCGGGGCCTCTCAAAGGCTAAGCCCGCCACTGCTTACTGTCAAGACCCAAAACATCATCAAAACAAAAGAATGTTAATCCAAAAAAAGTTATTAAGACCGAATGGAAATCGATATAAGCGAGATGGTCCCGAAAAGCACGAATCATTGCGTGATACGGTTTTTACATCTCAATAATAAATTTGAACATAAATAAATAGTTAACGGCGCAGCGTGCCATAATTACGTAGTTAATAAGTACAATGGCTGTATCTGAATCAATCGTGGCGATTCTGTTTGACGTTTCAATCAACATAGCATTGTTTGTATTGTATGTTTAATATCTGTAGATGGTGTTACCGATATACTAGTTTTTGTGGCTCGGCATGACGGGGGTTTTTATAGAGATGTCGAGATAGGATCTATTGAGATGTCTGTTAATTTGTTTTGAAATATTAGGCGGATGGATTGGTGCGCAATGATCGGGCGGTAATTATGATGTTAATTGTTAATGAATTAACGGGGTTTCGTAATGAACTATTGTAGGTTGTGGAGCTTTAGACCTGTGTGGTATAAAATTAGGCTGTCTGCGTGGACTTATTAATGATTGGCAATAGGTATTTTTTGAAGTAACGAACCGAAGTATATAAAAAATGCAAATTGTTTGCTGAAATAGGGTCAAATAGAGCTTTTGAGATGAAGATTTTGCATACTGTTTTCAATAGTTAAATAGGCTCAACTGTTGAAAACAGTATGCAACATCTTTAATTTTACTGTCGACTACATAATAGTTGAATTAGTATCCTACGAAACAAGTTCACAAATTACTGTGGGGCTAGCTCAATTTGTGTGATATGTCCTTATATATTTATATTTTTGTTATACCCATTGGAGTCTAGTGACTAGACTACTAACATGCCAGGATACTCAGTATGTTTTGTCTATGAAAAACTGGCCTGTTCAGAAGTCAATTAAAACTATTTATTGCAAAAAACACAACATTCCAATTTCGAATTTCCCTCCACATTTTTTAGAGCACTATTCAAATATTCTATTACATTTAAAAATAGATCTGCATCGGCAATATATTCCGAGTAGATTTTTTGGTCCCCTTAAAGTAGGTACAAGATCTACTCGTATGGCAAAATATTTAAGTATGTACAAGAATAACTTATAAAGTTATTCTAGTTAACGTAAAGCAATCATAATTTCACTGATAGGTACTCTATGTATATAATATGCTATCACTACTTACATCTTCCGTAATATACTTAAGTTTTTGCGTATCCAAAACATATTAGGCACCTGACGTAACCTCCGAGCCACTGCGACAAAAAACTGAACCGTTATGAATTACAATCTAATGACTCGTTCGATTGGTAAAAAATGAATAAAAAAATAAATAAATACACGCGCCGCGCTAGGTTTCAATTTTAAAGTCACCACATGTCCGCGGTGACTTGCAGAATCGCCGATATTGTAGTCACCCAGCCGATGGATGGAATTATTACCTCAATCAGATCTTAAGCATGCTTACCAGATTTTATATACGGCTTTAACAGATTGTTTACTTTTTTTAAACGGTAATATTCTTTTTTCACAAAGTTTGCTTGCTATATATATATGTCTATACAATGTTATCCTTACTAATATTATAAATGCGAAAGTGAGTTTGTTTGTTTGTTCCCTTTCACGCCGTAACTACTTAACCGATCATCATGAGCTTTCGCCCGCGGCCCCGCGCGCGTCAATGTCGATCCCTCGGGAATAGTACTTTTTCCCGAGATAAAAGGTAGCCTATGTCCTTCTCCGTACTCAAGAGAACTTGTATGCAAAATTTCATGATGATCGGTTCAGTAGTTACGGCGTGAAAGCGTAACAAACAAACAAATAAACAAACAAACAAACTCACTTTCGCATTTATAATATTATAGTAAGGATTTTATATTTATATAATACAGGATTCAAGCGTACTATCGTTTTAGTGGATGGAGGGTTATGTTACTAAGTGCACCCATCCGTTCGAAGGGTGAGCAGTGAGCAACCTGTAAAAACAACAGCCTGTCCTTTAACCTTGGGGTTTTGACATCGAAGTCAATCATCGTAATCAATTTATTTTAAAGAAATCCAAAAGTAAAGACTATTGAGAAAATTGAATGTATGGCCTCAGTGGCGCATTGTTTAACACCAGCCTGCTAAACGAGGGGTTTTGGGTTTAATTCCCAGCGTGGGCAAACGAGCCAGCAAACCGCAAGGGCACTACCTACCGAAAAAGTTCTACTTCAATGTCAAAGATTTCTAACTTTGCATTAATAGATACTGGAATATGCAATTTCTATTACATTCTTATCTACCTATGAGTAATCATGCGAGAGATAGGTAGGTCATCATATCACTAGGGTCACTACACTCGGTCATCATCATCATTTCGAGTAGGTGTCACGGTCAATCGACCATGCACGCACACCCTGGTGTCAGAGTTCTTCGGAACCGCCTCTCGGCCTCTGACGTGGTTCCTTTAACGACTACCAGATGGCAGCCGTGACCACCGGCTTAACGTGCCTTCCGAAGCACGGAATCATCTTTATTATCAGACAATCAGGTGATTAAAGCCTGCAATGTCCTAACCAAACTGGAAACAACTAAACAAAGTATGCTTCCGGTGGGAATCGAACCCACGACCCCGGGTCAACAGGCCTTAACCATTGGACCACAGAGGCTGTTACACTACACTCGGTGGGACCGTTAAACTTTAAAATACCCAGCGTACCACCAGGGGTACAGCCAGGGGTACGGTGTCTCTGTGCCTTTTCTCGAAGCGCTTCGTCATTTTTGACGTCTTATAAATCGATGAAAGCCGGCAGCATGAAAAGTGTCACGTTCCAACTGCAAGCGAGAGCGCGGAACAAGCGATAGAGAGGCACGATCGGCCTAAGCGTTCGGCTTGAGACGCATCTATCTCTCTTCCACCGTTATCACGTAAAATTATCGTCCGTAAACCGACTTTACAAATTGGGTTTGGTGTAGGTACTATATGAAAGCTACCCAAAAATGGATAACGTCAGGCAAGAGGCCGTCACAACTTTGCTACATCATAAAATGATATGAATGCTGTCATAATTGCGTACTCCCAGGCTCCGACGCACCACAGACTACGAGAGGACTGAAGCACTAGAGAGCCACTAATACTGTGAACTTCTTCATGCTCTAAAAATACGTGTATTATACAGCTCAAATTGGTTTCATCATCATCAGGTCTTTTTAGTCTCCACAGAAGTACCATGACCCTCTCTGTACTACCGGAGCCATACTTGGCCAGAGCAGGCAGAGGATTTGGCTTACACTCTCCTCGCTGGCCAGATGGGTTGGAGAGGTCTCATTGATGTTTATGAGCTTTGTTTAGCTTGTATTTAAATTGGTTTACTTATAATCTATTCCATACATTTAGCCGGTTTTGTTTGGATGGCAAACGAGCAAGTGAATCACCTGACGGTAAGTGATCAGCGCTGCCCATAGACAACTGCAACACCAAGGTGTAACAGGAGCGTTGCCGGCCTTTCAAGGAGTTAGGGGAAGGACACGGGGGGAGGAAATGAGGGAAGGACGGGTCGTTGGCTCTCTCACTCACCAAACGAAGCATAGAAGCGGTAAAGCTTCTACTCAAATGTCGATGTGCTGTGAGAGTGTGGTGCTTCTCTGCACGAGCCGGTCCATTCATGCTAGCAAAAATTACTGTTGTCGGTAGCGTGGCTCTACCACAACTAAAAACAAAAGCTTGGACAAAGGCCTCTCCTAAGGATGTTTTCATTCCATGAGAGGATATTGCCATACTCACCAAGCTTGGCAGGTGGGTTGGCGAACGCAGTTTCCCCGGCTTTCTGTGCTCCCGATGCTGCTGCCTATCGGAAGCATTTCAAAGCTGGGGAGGATAGGAATTTGGTGGACTTGAGAAGGGAATGAAGGTATTGGGATACTACTCACTCGGCTGAATGAGGGAAAAGCAAGAGCAGCTCGGGTGGCCGTCAGCTCTATTGTCGACATTATAGATACTGAAGATTCTAAGAAATTTTAAACATGGCAAGTAAGTGAAAATCACTCTCAACACTTGCAATAGACGCTATCTCCATTTAACGACTTCCCTCTCACTACTATCACCACGTCCAAGTTCGAGACTTGTGTTATGGGATACTAACTACTACATAGGTATATTGTTAAAGTCGATATTATTCATCATCATCATCATCAGGTCCTTTTTTAGTCTCCACGACAGGAGCACGACCCTCTCTGTACTACTAGGGCCATACTTGGCCAGAGCAGCCAGAGGACTTGGCCTACACTCTCCACGCTGGCCAGACGGGTTGGAGAGGTGTCTTAGATGTTTATAAGCTTTGTTTAGCTTGTATTTCCTAAGTCTACGACTTCTCCTACTACAGCCACGGGAAGACTTGAAGTGGTCCTATTCTACTCTGTCGGATACCACACGGCTACGATATTATTCATGTATAAATCATTATTTTGCACCCAAACCTTTGTAATTTCAAGACATGATCAAAACATATTTCACAACAAAATAGGTATCAAATCATCTTCAAACCTTTATATTAAGATATTTATATTAAATCAAGAGCCCGTGTCCGAGAGCCTCCGATAAAGGTACCGCAAAAAAGTAAAAAATTCAATGAATAACATTTAATAACACAATATTGTAACAAAACATACAATCACGAGATATTTCAATGTCCCGGGGTCTTTGTCAAGATACTCATTAACTACTCAACCCTTTGAAGATAGAGGCTCAAGGACCCACGACAAAAGACGGTGGCTTTTCATATCTTTTTGATCCATTTTTTACGCCAAATGATGATTCGGTGAGGTACAAAGGCTTTGAACGTGTAGCCGTCATCGACTTGCAATGGTTGCATTAAAGGATTGTGAACATGTGAAAATAAGATGGATTACTAATGATGAGGAAAACGTGCGCATTACCACAGAATGAGTACTATATAGTTACATACTAGTTACGTACAGAAGTGGCACTAGTTATTTAATAATATTTATTATTTTAAATGTTGGTTACTAAATCGATTTGATATCTCTTGATGACACAACTATAGTGCAGTGATAGTGCGTACAAAGACACATGAACAGAGTGCCTTCCTCTTAATAGAGACAGTAAGAAAAGTGCCGATGGACACATTCTTAAACAATACATTATAAAACTAGGTCAATGTAAAATTACACATTAGTCTAAGTTAAGGCTAGATCGTAATATTATTAGCGTATTTATGCTTTAAATACGATAATTTAAGGAAAAAAGAAAAAAGATATCTCGACATTTAAAATAATCATTTACAACTAGTTAAAAGCATTAAAACAAGAAAAGTTGCATATCTTGGTCACATCTTGAGAAATCCACAGTAACATCTTCTCCAGACCATCATGATGGGAAAAATTGCTGGAAAGCGCAGAGTGAGAAGACGCAAAATTTCATGGCTCAGAAACATCCGTCAGTGGACTGGAATTAAATCGGTAGAACAACTGTTCAGAGTTCAGACTCGCCATGGACCAGACACGATTTAAAGAACTGACGGCCAACCTTCAAGCTGCACTTAAAGAAGAAGAATAAAAGTATTACCACAAATGTTTTAAAGTCTAAAATAATATGTTAAGAAATTATGTTTACAATAATTATTGGATAATATTCATAAATAAAATAGATTAAGTAAACCGGAAATGATACAAGATTTAAAAGGTCGAAATGTTCAGTAAATATTATTATATAACACACCCTGTAAAGGTATTCAAACAAAAAAATAATAACTCAATGTAGTCAGCGATACGGAGTAATTTAGCTTTTCGTTTAGATATCTATAGAATCCATTGCGAGCCAATTTCATTCTTAAAGCTTTGAACAAACGATTCATAATTCGATAAAGTCGGTGAACCTGTGACCAAACGCGCGGCTTCCCTACTGGATTTACCCAGTTTTACCGCTTCGAGGTGGTTGCCGCGCGTAGGTACGTATTTGATAGACGTGATATTATGTATTAGTTATAAATAAATAAAGAAATGTTTATTTTCTCCAAAATTCTTATAACTAAGACACAATCAATGCATAACTTATTTATTACAAATGGAGGAGTCAAATGTGCAGAACTGGTGCCCATGCTAGGTTTCTAAAAACTTGTATTACGGGTCACCAGGACTCGTCTTTGATTTAAGGACTAATTAAAATACTTAACAATTTTGTGCAAAAATGCAAAAACGAAAAAACGGGTGTAAAATATATATTAATAATAACTAATAGCATGGCAATTACTCTCAAAATATATCACTTAATTATTGTTATTACATAAAAGAAAAGAAAATGAAAAACGAAACTAAACTTAAGCTAAGACTTCCAAAAACTTTCGGTCTGCTCGTATGTTAGGTTTTGTAAAAAATCAGTGACAACTTTTTTGCAATAATAACTATTGAGTGTATAGATGCATATATAAGTAAATATTCATTGTTTTTATAAATACGGCCCTAAAAACAAAAGAATCTCCTTTTGAACCTTTTTTTGTTCTGACTGGTAGAGAATATTGTTTAGCGTTAAGTCCACCTTTTGTACTTGTTACATTTTGTATGTGTGTACAATAAAGCATAAATAAATAAATAAACTCAGTATTGAACACAGAGAGGATAGGTTACTATTAGGTCATTTTTCTTTTCCTTCTTAATTTGACAATTCCACTGCGAACCGGCAAAACCTTATTAATATGAATTGGCAGAGATTGTTTTGGCGATTAGACCGTCGTTGATTTTTTATAATTTTTGTTTCGATTGTTAATTATGGTGTCATAAAGAAGTTTTACTTGCCTACTTACTAACTAATAGATGGAGTAGGTAACAAAAGAATCAAAAGAGCATTTAATACCAATAATAGCAGAGCAACGAGCAGAAATTGGATCCTATTGTGGCGAACTCAAAACCGCGTGAACTGACGGCTCTCTAGTCTATGATTTACTGGTCAAGTGTGATTTACTGGTCAAAAACTTTCGGTCTGCTCGTATGTTAGGTTTTGTAAAAAATCAGTGACAACTTTTTTGCAATAATAACTATTGAGTGTATAGATGCATATATAAGTAAATATTCATTGTTTTTATAAATACGGCCCTAAAAAACAAAAGAATCTCCTTTTGAACCTTTTTTTGTTCTGACTGGTAGAGAATATTGTTTAGCGTTAAGTCCACCTTTTGTACTTGTTACATTTTGTATGTGTGTACAATAAAGCATAAATAAATAAATAAACTCAGTATTGAACACAGAGAGGATAGGTTACTATTAGGTCATTTTTCTTTTCCTTCTTAATTTGACAATTCCACTGCGAACCGGCAAAACCTTATTAATATGAATTGGCAGAGATTGTTTTGGCGATTAGACCGGCGTTGATTTTTTATAATTTTTGTTTCGATTGTTAATTATGGTGTCATAAAGAAGTTTTACTTGCCTACTTACTAACTAATAGATATGGAGTAGGTAACAAAAGAATCAAAAGAGCATTTAATACCAATAATAGCAGAGCAACGAGCAGAAATTGGATCCTATTGTGGCGAACTCAAAACCGCGTGAACTGACGGCTCTCTAGTCTATGATTTACTGGTCAAGTGTGAATTGGATTTACACTCGAAGGGTTCTCTGCGAGGCCAAAAAATATTTTTATCAAAATGGAGTTCGTTTTCAAAATACTTATATGTAGGAATGTGGGATTTTTATTCCACCATTATTTCTAAATGCCTGCACTACATCATTGGGTCAAAATCAAAATGCACGTTCTACAAGGCTTTGTTTAACTGTCATCGACTAAAAATGGGTGGTACTCCTATTTTGATGACCTCTGTTGCTCAGTGTAACTGCAAGTGCCTTTGAATAACAGGGTCCCAGGTTCAATCTCCGGCTAAGACATGATGGAAAATAATCGTTTTTTTGCCTGGGTGTTGGATGTTCATCTATTGATTAATCTGTCCTAGATTATCTAGATTATCTATTTATATAGTATCTTAGTATTAGTATTTTACGACACAAGTTCAATACTTGCTGTGGCGCTAGCTCCAATCTGTGTGATTTGTCCTTAGGTATCCTAACTAATATTATAAATGCGAAAGTCAGTTTGTTTGTTTGTTACGCTTTCACGTCGTAACTACTGAACCGATCACCATGAAATTTTGCATACAAGTTCTCTGGAGTGCGGAGAAGGACATAGGCTACCTTTTATCCCGGGAAAAAGTACTATTCCCGAGGGATCGACATTGACGCGGGCGGAGCCGCGGGCGAAAGCTAGTATGTTAATATTTTCAACTATTAAAAATTTTAAAGTAAGAGACAATGTATACTCAGTCTACATATCTAGTTTTTAAGATAAACTAAAATTGTAAGTTGACGTCGATTGGAGAAAATGCGCTGTGCAGTTTGTTGCCTAACGGCAACAAAAACGGCCGCTTTCAAAGAAAAATGCAGAAGTAACCTTCTGCATTTCGCTTTGAAAGCGGCATTAAACTTAGCCATAAGTAATTTACTGACGTCAACAATTCTCAGTTGAAAATGTATGACAATTAAAAAGTGTCTAAGTGACCTATATTAAATAAACGTTTTGAATTTGATAGTGATAGTGGGGTAAACAAATAAACAAGGACAGAAAAGTTCCACTTTTCTCCCTCTACAACTGCAAAATTCATGCATGTCGATAAAAATTACTTTATGGGTTTGCACCACTATTGCTGGCTAGCAAAAGTTTGCATAAACTAACTGAAAACGAAAGCAAACAAAATAATTGTGTAAACAGTAAGTTCATGTGACTGTGACTTGCGCAGAGTAACGCTGAAATTAATTCATAAATTCATTTAATTCCTTCTTGAAACACTATCTGTAGTCGACTGGCAAAAAATTGCACTAGTGTGAATTAATTTAATTGTCTTTTTAGATTAATCTAATTAGTTCAACTCTCCATGCTAACACCCTTCGGTAAGGAACCCTAAAATGCACATCTTTTGGCGTGCAAATGATCGTAGTCTATGGCTCTCTGCGCTTTGTGTCCGGATTTATTATTAACGCGTCGCTGATTTGACTTTTGTAATGGACTTGGGGTTGAGTAAATATTATTAAAAAATTTGCTAGATATTTTAAAAAAATAAGCAGTTTTGTTATTAGAACACACCTATTTTGAACAAATCATGATAGAGGCCACGAGGATTTCGATAAAATTATCGTATCGAAGCGGTTTAGTTAGAGCATATCATGACGGAAAATTGGGCAATAGATATTTGCAGATCCGATTCCTACAATCTACTTCCGATATTTTTACTGAAATTAATAAAAATGTGGTAAATTATTATTTGAATGTGTCGCACTGCTGGGGCTCTTCCTCTACTCTTTCTTCTCTTACTACTAACATCCAATGGAGAACTTGCATAAAGAGTAGGTAGATTTTCAAAAATGTTTTATTGTAGAAAGCATGTACTTTTAAAGGTTGTTATGAACACTTTTAATTTGATATCGATACATTACCTGTAGATAAAATTGATACATCAAACATTTTCGATAATACATAGCCTTCAAAATTTACATAGCAACATTTTTAGAAGGCCATTCCCATACACGCAATATTTAACAATAAGTCTTTATGTCATTCATATATAATGCTAAAAACGTGACGTTACAGTCTGTAATATTTTCAAACTTTTTTTATTTTTTATTTATTTATTTCATTCAAAACAGTACATATTATTATTACAATTTCTGCCAAACTGCAAGACAGTTTGTCGGCAGCAGCTCTCGCGGATTACACACTGTTATGTACCTACATTACAAGTTCTAGTTAAACAATTTCGACATGGTTAAGACATAAGAACTAGATATGAATTACATGCTAATGTTAATATAATGTACTAACATGATACTAATATGGGCAGTAAGTTACACATACATATATATTACCTTTCTATTCTACCTTTCGGTTGAGTAGTTTAAAAGATCTAAGCGAACCAACAACGGAAGCGACTTCATTTTACTTTATACAATGTAAAGATGGATGGGCAATATCTTGGCTTATTTTTTATTATTTTCCAGGTAACTAAATTTATTTTGATTACTTCTTAGTATAGTTACTATATTTTATACACTATATAATATATACCTTATATATTTAACTAACTACATATGAATATATATTAAACGTTTGATTTTCTTGGCCGAGCTAAATCCATATTTATACTTACCTAACTTATACACTTAATACATAACTAATAATTATACATTATAAGTGTTTGTTTGTTTGTCACGCCTTCACGCCGTAACCAATGCACAGATCATGAATTCTGCATTCAAGCTCTCCGGAGCACGGAGAAGGACATAGGCCACCATTCATTCCGGAAAAGAGCACTGCTCCCGAGGGATCGACGCTGAGGCGAGCGAAGCTGCTGGCATAGGCCAGTTATGGACATAAAGACAAGTAATGTTTCTTGAGCATGGACTTTTAGTAATTTTTACTTCTGGCATTCTTAATCTCTCGTACTTCATCTTGTGGCAGCTCATTAATGTAGGTCGGCGTGACATACCTTCTTTCGCGGGTTCCGAAATATTTTTTTATCTTTGGGACTATTAATTTATACTGCTTGGATAGCCGGGTTGGGTACACGAACTTCCTTTCCTGTTTATACTTATCATCACCATACTGTTCAAGGAGTATACACAGTTTTACTTTAAATTCTACTAGTTTCAAAAGTTGAAAAAACAATATTTTGTAACCATAATATTTTTAATAGGTCTGGATTCTGAATAGGTCTTACCACAGCACAACTATAAAAATCTGTGCAAGTTTCTTATTCCTGTCTAATGCTTTTACATGGTCTAAACATGTCAGACTGAAAAACCAACCGATCTAAGTATGATAAAAATCTAGGCATATATTCCCCGGAAAAGAATTTGTTAGTGTCTATTCATGCTTTAGTATTTAAAACTCTTGAAAATGGTACAAGAGATTTAAATAATTAAAGGAAAATACTTTAAGCATTCGAAGAGGTCTTGAAAAGGGTAGGAGAAAAGAGGCACATAATAAAAAATATTAAGAATAGAAGAGGGAAGATGGTAGGAGAACTAATACGACACAAAGATTTTATTAAGAACACCATAGAAGAAAAGATAGAATGGATAAGGGGACCGGTAAGGCCGAGACACACTTTTATGAAACAAATCAAGAAAATAAAATAAAGGTTATTTCTTATAGAGAAGTGAAGAAACCTTTTACGTGTCCAATGTTAACATTTATCACAACTGAATGTCAATTCACCCTTAAGAACAACTTAATTTACAGCCCGACGCAATAAAATGAGCATCAAAAGCAATAAACAAATCAAACAAACAGACAACGTTAAACGGTGTACAAAAAGCATTAGGGCCAAGCGTGAATTGATGTCAATGTGGCCCGATAGAATTATCTCCGAGTGGTCGTCTTTCACAATTATATACGAATTGAACGGATTCTAAGCGGGCGCACTAAGCTGGGCCACAGTATAAAATAAACAAAGACACAACTTCAGAACATTTATCTTCTAATTTTTAACCATCACGCTAACCACGGCCTTTAGGTCTTATGGACCGAGGCTTTAATTACTCTATAGGAGACAAAACGCGTGACTTATATGTTTGTTTCACTTTTTGATCCTTTTTCTTTCTATTGCAGGTACTGAGGCTGTTTAAAATAATCGTTAAAGGATATAAATAACTAGCTTTTGCCCGCGGCTCCGCCCGCGTCAGTGTTGATCCCTCGGGAATAGTACTTTTTGCCGGGATAAAAGGTAGCCTATGTCCTTCTCCGTACTCCAAAGAACTAGTATACAAAATTTCATGATGATCGGTTCAGTAGTTACGGCGTGAAAGCGTAACAAACAAACAAACAAACTCACTTTCGCATTTATAATATTAGTAAGGATTAGTAAGGATAATAAAACATGTTCTTTTCAGAACTATAATAAAGTGATATAAAAAACCTTTTTCTCTAACAATGTTAAGTAAACAACTGCAGAGAATTTCAGTGCAGAAAACCTAAGTCTTAGGTAAAAATCGACTTTATCCTTGATATTTAACTGTCTACCTTTTTATAATTTCAACGTTTACATGTCTATGAAATATGTAAACGTATATGGAATGCCAACTTTTAGTACCTAGCTATCAACAAGCGGCGATAAAATTTCACTACACTGTCAAAACTACTCTGTGTCTCACGCTTTGGTACAAACTAATTAAACGGGGAGCTTCAGAGCCGAAACACAAACATAGTTGTTTATATTGACTACTGACAGATTGAGATGGCCCTCTGCCTCCACAAATTGAGTTTTAATTTTTAAACTGACAACTTCGGCAGCCCTATTTACGTGCTGTCCTACAAAATTTAAATGGTAAAGTTTTTACCATGTCCCATTTTTAACATTAGGTTTGGTCTTATCTAAACACTCGAAGTAGTAGAAGAAGTTTGTTCACAGCTATTTGTCTTTTCTTCTTTTGTCTATGAATGTAAATTTTTAATTAAACGTGTTCATGTACGTTAAATTAAATGTAGTCTTTGTATTATATTTAATTATCCCTCTAGATATTCATACGTTGCATAGAAATGCGACGTATGAATGAAGTCACAACAAATATTTATTTCTGAATTTCATACTCACCTATCATAAAGAATTATACTTTAGAATCGAGTTAGATACTTTGTTAAATTTGTAAATACAGTAATAAAAATAGAATAGACTTGTTCGCATGAAATAAATACAAACATAATTATCGGGACACACTTCCATATACGCATTAAAATATGAATGGGACAGAATTGCAGGCCACGATGTAAAAATGTATTGTAGCTCTGTGATTGGTGGAGCGGAGATGCGCGTCATTTATTTTAATTCGGTGTCGCCTGGCACGCAACTGTCATGTCCCCCCTTAATTGAAGGCGGGATTAACGCGGATTTGTTTAGGAAAATATAAATACTGAGCATTGTGGTCAATTGCTTCGTATGGCTTCTCCAATTAAACTTCATAACGGAATAAGTCCTACATGTTTACAAATAACTTGATTTGTTATCCTACTTACATTTAATTTCAGTAGTTTTATAGCATTATTAAGGCGAGGCCTTAAATGTTTGGTACCTTCGCTCGGCAAAGGACTGATCAAGTGCGCGCAAGGAATAGCGCTTGGCGGTTTAGCCCGTGAATGATGAGATAGGAGATAGTCTCGAGTCGCTCAAAGAAAAAAACGTAAGCGCCAAATTCGTTATTTCTATTTTATATAAAATCAGACCGGTTAATTGTATTTTCATATTTACATTTTGATGAATTACTAATAACCTATCTTTTAGTCTAAAAATCATTATTTCATTCGTCGCATTTGAGCTACAATAACAAAAACTCTGCGAACGAAGACCATTTTTCAAAAAATATTTCTATTGAGAAAATTTTATCAAAACGTGTTTTCATCTTCAATTTTTGGAGATGAAATAGTCAAAAATCATATTACTTAGATTTGAAACTCCTAATTTAAGTATTTTGCGAGATAAATAAGGTTCAGAACGACCTTATTTACAGTGGTATCACCTTAAGACAAAATTATGAGGACTAGTTTCGTGGCGCAGCGGTCAACACGCCAGCCTGCGACACGGAGTGACCGGGTTCGATCTCCGGCCAGGTCAAGATGGAAAATGATCTTTTTCAAAATTGGGCTGGTTCTTGGATATGTATCTATATTTGTTATAAAATATAGTATCGTTTAGTTAGTATCCCATAACACAAGTCTCGAACTTACTTTGGGGCTAGCTCAATCTGTGTGATTTGTCCGTATATATTTATTTATTTAGTGACAGGAAATGTGATTTGACCTGATTTTTGAAGCTACCAAGAGTATGAGCACATCGGATAGAAATAGGAAGGGTATTCCAGAGCCGCGCAGCTTGGACTGTTAAAGAACGCGAATACATTTTTGTCGTGTGACTTGGAATTTGTAACATTAAGTTTCTAGAACTGCGTCATTTACATTATTGAGAAAAACAAAGGGTCTTTCAAGTAGACAGGATAAGTAGGGATAAAAAGGACAGAATACAGAAGAGTGAGAATATGCCAGTTCCGGCGATGCATTATTAAGAAAAAATATAACTTATTTTGACAATGTTATTATTATTAAATCTTTCATTTATTGTATAGGTCATCATCATCATTACAACCGTAAAAAAGTCCATTGCTGGATACTTCTCCCAAGGATACTTCGTTCCTTGGGAGAATATTTTCATACTCACCACGCTTGGCAGGTGGGTTAGTGTGCGCAGATTCTTTGGCTTCTTGTCCTTCTGACACTGCTGCCCATCAGAAACATTTTTGAGCTAAGGAACGATAGAAATTAGTTGGAGCTGGGAAGGAAATGAAGGTATTGGGATATTAATAATCCCGGGTTCGATCCCCGGTCAGGTCAAGATGATAAATGATCTTTTTCAGATTGGCCTGGGTCTTGGATGTTTATCTATATAATATGTAATTTTTATATCGTTTAATTAGTATCCCATAACACAAGTCTCGAACTTACTTTGGGGCTAGCTCAATCTGTCTGATTTGTCCGTATATATTTATTTCTCTGAAGAATAGGAAAAAGCAAGTAGCAGATCGACGCCAGGCGAGCGTACCCTATGCCGCCTGCAGCTGCAACCACCAGACAGACAGTTTAGGATGACACCCTGACGTATACCTCCTTGTATAGGAACGTCCTTATAAAATGAGTATTTTTTTAGGTTAGAGATAGATAAAAAGCTCCATCAATGACGCTTTAAATTTTCATGATGATGTACCCGATGTACCTATTAAGTTAGCCATTCCTTATTAGCCACTAGCTTTAGGGCTAGCCGCAAATAATTCAGGGAGCAAAAAGCGTGTATCGGAATCCCAGCGGACTCGCGTGCGGGCAGCCTATCGCGTTACACGCTAATGGAGCGTGAAGCTTACCACGCAAAATAAGCACAGAAACAGAATTATCACTTGTAACAAGCTTAGTGTAGTCAAAAAATGTCTCTAAAGTCGGTTTACGGACGATATTTTATGTGATAACGGTAGAAGATAGATAGATGCATCACAAGCCGAACGCTTAGGTGGATCGTGTCTCTCTCTATCGTTTGCACACGTAACGTGACACTTTTCCATGCGTGCAGCCGGCGTTCATCTATTTATGACGTTATCGTGTCATAAAAAATTGCCAACGTTACGTATGTAAGTGGCAGATCAACTACAACCAGCAGCTTTATACTATTCTGAGCAATAAGCTATAACATTGTCAATTTAAGTACCTATACAAAAAATCTTTCGGTAGTTTTTGTATGGAGAAGGAGTAACAAACATCCCCATATACATACAAATATTGACATTTAAAATATTAATAAGTATTACTTGGCAATATTATATACATAACAATCTTATTTATTTTGTCGGCAACGCATTTGCACCTCCTCTGGTGTTGCAGATGTCCATGAGCGACGGTGACCACTTTCCGTCAGGTGGCTCGTCTGCTTCTTTGCGGATATTTTTTATGTATATTTGAAGATACATAAAAAAAATTATGTTATCATGTCAATTTTTTTTTCAATCGATTTATTAGAAACATAGAATACTTTTAATATTGATATGGTATAAGATGTTATTAGGTTCGCTAATTACGTATTAACTTAAAACAGAAGATCAAAAATTAAGTAGGGACTAAATAAACTAGTGGTTCTGCGAGAACAGTAGACCTCGCTAGCCCTTACAACCAACATCCACATTTGCCCTTCAGTGCTCTAAAATATATCTGTTACTGATATGCTAATTGACTAAAGGATGATTTCCTTCAGTTACTATTTCCCAATCCCCACTGCTCTTAATTAGGCTCGAGAGAATTGAAAAATAGGTATTTATAATATCTATTGCTGTCGCGCCGCGTGCCCAAACAAACCCCGCAGAGTGCGATAGTGATAACTGCAACTCGGCCGGATAATACCTATAAAAATAGACAAAATTAACGCTTCGTAGTCCTCTGATTTCTTCTCCAAAACTTAACCGATTTAATGTCTTTTTACATTAAACATTTAAAATAAGGTATGGCTGTGTTTCTGTGTTTTCTTTTTCTTATATAATTGCCCAAATTTGTTTTCTTGATGTTTGAACACAACGGAAATTCGTACCAACTTTTCGTGATTTAGAAGGTTCATATCTCTTTAAATAATTTCTTTTATGAAAAAATTGAAACATACGGATTTTTTTTAGTAAAAAATCATTGCTCTATTGGTACTATCTGGCGAGGAATCAGGGGACTACTCTTGTATGGAAACACGGCCCTTGAGCACCATGTTTAGTATGCTTTTGTACACATTAACTAAGTTGGAGTGATCCTCATCAAGATCGGAAATATCGGAATAGCGAACTTGGCATGGGTGAATGGGAGACAAAGTTTAAGTACCCGGTTTCATGGTTGTTACCAATTGGTCAAAATTTTAATAGAACGCTAATTTCAACTACTAAGGCAGACAAACATGCGAACTTTACGTAAAGATGTGGCCGGCACCTATAACCCCGGGTTCAAGTCACAGGGTAGCATTTGAATCTTCTTTATAAATTTTTAATTTTTATTTCAGGACTCTAAGTTTATTCAGTGTTTTCAATCATAAAAGTAATTCGCAGTACCTTGCTTTAAGCCAAAAAATATTTTTCATATTTTGATATATGTTCCTTAGGGAAAGTTGTTCAATTTCACTCCCTCTCCCACTTCACGTACTTCAACTTGTTTCATTTCAATTTATATTTAACTTTTGTACTACATATAGTCTGTGGGTTTGAGCAATATGGGAGTAAAGTTTATTTCTGTGTAATCTACTCATAAAGCCCTTTTATTTGATACCGCTCATGGTATGTTCATATAACAAAACATGTTTTCTCTGTATCGCCGACGTCACAGTTACTACGCACCATTTTCATACTTGTCATACCATAGATTTGTATTTACCACATCATACTGAATGCACGTATACAAACAAATATACAGAAAATCGATTTCAGACAACTTTTGGACAAATTGCCGACTATAAACAAATTCAAATTTATCGTATAAAAAAGTTGTTCAGACAAAAAAGTTGCGTCTTAATGAGAATAACAAAAAAGTCTAATGACATATTTGAATTTTTTTTCAAATATCTTTGCTATGAGTTTTTTTAAGTTTCGGACCCACATATATCCGCCAGTTTTTAAAATTTCGAAAAACTGGCACCTCAAAAAATTCTATATAATTACCGAACCTGCTCACAAAATTTCATGAGAATCGGTTGAGAAATGCGACCTGTAGGCGAGAACAGACAGACAGACAGACAGACAGACGGACAAAAGAATTTTGGGCCAGTCGAAACTGAGACGCTTCGCTCGCTCGGTCAATTAACCAACTTGGTATTGGTACACAACTTTTTACGGTAGAATAATAGAGCTGCGAGACTTGTTTTTTTTACAAGTTATGATTTTGATGGCATTTCAATCCTTACTATCCTTACTAATATTATAAATGCGAAAGTGAGTTTGTTTGTTTGTTTATTTGTTTGTTTGTTTGTTACGCTTTCACATCGTAACTACTGAACCGATCATCATGAAATTTTGCATACAAGTTCTCTGGAGTACGGAGAAGGACATAGGCTACCTTTTATCCCGGGAAAAAGTTCTATTCCCGAGGGATCGACATTAACGCGGGCGGAGCCGCGGGCGAAAGCAATAAGTATAGTTGTGACAAATGCGTCGCATCTGTTGCCCTTTATAATGTATACTACGACATCCTACACCGCGCATCCTGCGAAATTTATTAGAACTCCACGAATTTATATACAGGACGATGCATATTAATGAGAATTAATTATTGGACAGGAGTTTCCAATGTAAAGGGTAGAGATAATGATTATATTAGACGATAAAAACATCAGGATAAGAGTGAGTAAAATTATCTCTTTGTGTGTTCCGTATAATTTATGCAAGATTAATCAAAAAAAAAAATAAGGCTTATTGTTGGTTAGATCTGGATTGCGATAGTTGGAGATAGAGATGAATGGCGTAAACAAAAGGAGGCTTTTACCCAGTAGTGGGTTTAGGTAGATAAAGAATAGACATGATGATGAATCAAAAATTTCTATGTTTTATTGTAAGCCTAAGACGGCTATTTAGCGTTGAAGACTTGTTCTTCATCAGACCAGCACGTTGATATTTTTATTACATTGCATATATTTATGGATAAGAAGTCTCAAATCCATTGAACACTAGGAAGTTTGTTCAATTTCATCACCATTCCAGCCATTAAAAACCCACTGCTGGACAAAGCGTAGTTTCTTTGGCTTGTTGTGCTACCGACGCCGCCGACCATTCGCTTCGGAAGCATTTTTAAGCTGAGGAAAGAGAGGAATTTTTTGATTTGGAAAGGGAATGAAGGTATTGGGATAAACTCACGCGGATGAATGGGGAAAAAGCAAGAACCTTACGCCAGGGCTTGTTACCGGTACCAAATTCCCATTATAAGTACCGGTAAGTACCGGTATTACTATTCTGTTAAAATTTTAACGGTAATATGGGGTACCGGTAATCTAGTATTTAACGGTAATAATATTGTTAACAGTTAACGGTAATTTTACCGCTACTTGTTACCGGTACCAAATTCACATTATAAGTACCGGTAAGTACCGGTACCTCTATTCTGTCAAATTTTAACGGTATTAAAATTGCGTTAATTTTACCGGTACCTACGCATTG
The DNA here is from genome assembly GCA_947532085.1 of Elegia similella. Classification (NCBI taxonomy): domain Eukaryota; kingdom Metazoa; phylum Arthropoda; class Insecta; order Lepidoptera; family Pyralidae; genus Elegia; species Elegia similella. Next base: position 2,891,478 of record OX383936.1, read on the forward strand.
TTGCCGTCTACCGCATGGGACTCGCTCGACTGTAAAAGTGCCGCCCTATTGTGGGCCCCCGCCTCACGCCGCACATGCACAACACGGCAACGACACACATTAACGAAATGATAATTCCCAATACGAGTACCGGTACTAAGTACCGGTACTGTTTACCAGTATTTGGTACAGGTACTTCTTTCAATTACCGGTACCGTCGTTTTATTGAGGTACCGGTACCAATCCAATTACCGGTACCGTTGTATTATAGAGGTACCGGTACTTGATTTTTACCGGTATTCCAACCCCTGCCTTACGCCCCATACCTACAAACACCGGACAGGCAGTTGGGGATGACACCCCTGACCATGGTCTGATCTCGTCTCGTCTTCGTCTGTCTGAAATAAAATCATTACTCGTCTGATTTTATTTCAGACAGACGAAGAGACAGATGACAGTAAAGAAAAGCTTGTAATAAAAACGTGGTATGCTAAATACTTAGGTTTCCTATGATGTATGATAAAACATACAATAAAAAAGAGTTAAGAAAACCTCCTAAAAGGGACCTACATAACGTGTAGATTTTTAAAAATATTTCTGATTATGGCAGCGTCTAACTTGGAATCCCCAAGGATAAAGTTGGCCATCCTAAACAGACCTGGCAAAGTAACGTTCTCGATGAAATCAAAAAATCGGCAAGACCTGGAGGCGGCAGGACCTGAAGTTAAGCGCGTAGCTCAAGACAGATCGAGATGGAGAGTCTTTGTGTGGACATATCACTATAAGTCAAGTAAGTCAGCGTCTAATCAAGAAGACTGTCAAGCATACTTCTAATAGGATATTTGTACGCTAAGTTTGGTTAAATTAGATTAAGCGGGTGCCGCGCGAACGCAAAACGATGCTACTGCGCAAGCCATAAGGCTGCGCAGAACCATTCGGCGATTAGGAAAAAAGATGAAAAGTCTTAATATTTTAATATTTATTTCTTTAAAAAAAAAAAAAAAAGGGGGCGACCTCCGAGACGTACATATAAATATTGTCATGTGAGAATCATTAATTTATTTATAACATATTAATGCTTCGTCAAATGGTTACAGAGAGTCATCAGCAACATGCTTCGTCAAGTGTTCACAATGAATCATCAGCAATATGCTTTGTCAAAAACATAGAGAACGTATCCACGGAACGTTTCGTCAAAAGGTGCATAGATAAATATATATCCGCAACATGCTTCGTCAAAATTTTTAGTCTAAAAGGCCGCCCCGGGTCGTTCCTGGCCCAAAGGTTCCCATTACACTGGCCGCATTACCTCGCTGAATTGCAATGGACAGCCTTTGACCAAGATACGATACGGAGCGATTATCCTTTGTCTGTTCAGCAATACGGCGACCCAATTCTTTGACAAAAACTTTAGTTTCTGCACCCCAAGCACCCGTGGTCTCAAAAGCTACCGGTACAAATATGTAGGCTGACTCTAAGCAAGCGTACTTTACATGTTTTTGTTTAGCTGCATTTTCGGCAGCTGAGCCTGCTATTCTCATCGTGTCTTTTAAATGTGACGACGCAAATGTGCTCACACAGGTGGCATCCCAGATCAAGCAACGACCCTTTTTCCAAGGTATTAATGTTAAGCCATCAGGCCTTTTCCCATCAGAGCGATTTAATCCGGGGGGTTCCAATACACAAGGCATGTTAGCGCTTACCATGGCTCTTCGGATAATATCGTTAAGCGCATGATGTCTAGGGAACCTCCCGGCACATCTTAAGCAGCTAAGGCCATGATGACCCTTGATATCTACCAAGGCTCCGCAAATACACTGATGCTGCTCGCAAAGGTTACAGCCAATCCTGAGAGCTGCCGCTATGCGTATAGAATTGTTGTCCATTAAAGTACCTAGTTGAGGAGATGGCAACGCGTGGAGCCAGGCACCAGATTCTGGCAATAAAACAGATTTAATTCTGGCCAATTCCACTCCCGAACTCTTCGATAGCATATCGTCGACAACGGCTTTGGCAAGAATATCGTCCCACTTCCTCTGAATCCTGGGCTGGTCGGGTATATTTTGACCTAATCTAGCTTGCCATTCAGCAAGAGCCTCATTCATAAAGGGCAAAGTAAAGCCGTCACCGTGAAGAGACAAAACATGAGTGACGAGCTCAATCACCCCGTGTGAAGAAGCTAAAAAAGCCGGCAGGCAAGTGTCTTGTACCCGACGAGCGCCCAAACCCCCATGCCTGACCGGTAGCGATGCCTGTCGCCACTGATTTTCGTCAAGGCTTATATTCAAGATGTCCTCAAGTATGTTTTTTAATGAGGTATCTATAGATAAAATATCGCTAGGAAATAACCACACGGGAGCCGTCCGCAGAAAATACGTTAATTTCGGCATGGACAGGCAGCTAACAAAGAGGGTCAGTGCGACATGAGCAGGCAGTTCTTTTGAAGTGTCCCCTGATTTCTGAATAATATCATTTTTCTGAGCAATTGCAAACGGCACTCCCTCTGAAAATATTGGAGCTCCGAGTAAATTAAATTCTGATTTTCCTACTACCTTTATACCTGGAAGCAGGGACAAAATGACATCAGTGCCAGACGCAATGAGAATTATTGTTTTAGAAGTAAAAATTACAAAGTTTTCGAATAAAAATGCTTTTAGATATCATACCATATATATATATATATCATTTTTAAATTTCATATGTATCTGTTTCAAATTCCAACAAGGGGCGATCTTGTTAAAGGATTGATCTAAATTATACAAATACTGTTGATGTATTTAATTAATTCAGCGCATAGTAATAGTGATTTAAAAACACATCAATTTTAAAATTTCGTGCGTCTTAAGCAAGTTCATTTTAAAAGTATAAAAACATATGACAATAACATATCCCCTCAATTTTTTTTTATGACATCTTTCCTATAAAAGCAAACCTTAGCTTCCAAACCAACTACACATCTAGTCTTATTAAGGCGCAGTAATGGATTCGCCCAAAAATTACGAATTTGGAACTTGTATATCTCAAAGATATTTTGAACCCTTACGATATTTTTTCACTGATAGGACTTCTTTTTGGGAGTTCTTTACATAGCATGTTTTCTATTAAAATATATAGACGCCTTATTTGTTCCCTTCCTTAAAATGGAGGATTGGTGTTAAGATTCTAGCCTTGTGGTTTTTACGACCGTTGGTGGACTACCCCAAAAAAGAAAATTAAAAACAATAGTAGAACACCCGTATTTCTTAATTTATCCGGTTATAAATCTAAATGTATCCGGTTAATAAATGTACGTAACATGTAATGTGTATTCCCGTAGAAAAGCGATGCACAACGCATTTTACACATGCTTCTTACGATAACGAAATGATAATTCCCAATACGAGTACCGGTACTAAGTACCGGTACTGTTTACCAGTATTTGGTACAGGTACTTCTTTCAATTACCGGTACCGTCGTTTTATTGAGGTACCGGTACCAATCCAATTACCGGTACCGTTGTATTATAGAGGTACCGGTACTTGATTTTTACCGGTATTCCAACCCCTGCCTTACGCCCCATACCTACAAACACCGGACAGGCAGTTGGGGATGACACCCCTGACCATGGTCCGATCTCGTCTCGTCTTCGTCTGTCTGAAATAAAATCATTACTCGCCTGATTTTATTTCAGACAGACGAAGAGACAGATGACAGTAAAGAAAAGCTTGTAATAAAAACGTGGTATGCTATATACTTAGGTTTCCTATGATGTATGATAAAACATACAATAAAAAAGAGTTAAGAAAACCTCCTAAAAGGGACCTACATAACGTGTAGATTTTTAAAAATATTTCTGATTATGGCAGCGTCTAACTTGGAATCCCCAAGGATAAAGTTGGCCATCCTAAACAGACCTGGCAAAGTAACGTTCTCGATGAAATCAAAAAATCGGCAAGACCTGGAGGCGGCAGGACCTGAAGTTAAGCGCGTAGCTCAAGACAGATCGAGATGGAGAGTCTTTGTGTGGACATATCACTATAAGTCAAGTAAGTCAGCGTCTAATCAAGAAGACTGTCAAGCATACTTCTAATAGGATATTTGTACGCTAAGTTTGGTTAAATTAGATTAAGCGGGTGCCGCGCGAACGCAAAACGATGCTACTGCGCAAGCCATAAGGCTGCACAGAACCATTCGGCGATTAGGAAAAAAGATGAAAAGTCTTAATATTTTAATATTTATTTCTTAAAAAAAAAAAAAAAAGGGTGCGACCTCCGAGACGTACATATAAATATTGTCATGTGAGAATCATTAATTTATTTATAACATATTAATGCTTCGTCAAATGGTTACAGAGAATCATCAGCAACATGCTTCGTCAAGTGTTCACAATGAATCATCAGCAATATGCTTTGTCAAAAACATAGAGAACGTATCCACGGAACGTTTCGTCAAAAGGTGCATAGATAAATATATATCCGCAACATGCTTCGTCAAAATTTTTAGTCTAAAAGGCCGCCCCGGGTCGTTCCTGGCCCAAAGGTTCCCATTACACTGGCCGCATTACCTCGCTGAATTGCAATGGACAGCCTTTGACCAAGATACGATACGGAGCGATTATCCTTTGTCTGTTCAGCAATACGGCGACCCAATTCTTTGACAAAAACTTTAGTTTCTGCACCCCAAGCACCCGTGGTCTCAAAAGCTACCGGTACAAATATGTAGGCTGACTCTAAGCAAGCGTACTTTACATGTTTTTGTTTAGCTGCATTTTCGGCAGCTGAGCCTGCTATTCTCATCGTGTCTTTTAAATGTGACGACGCAAATGTGCTCACACAGGTGGCATCCCAGATCAAGCAACGACCCTTTTTCCAAGGTATTAATGTTAAGCCATCAGGCCTTTTCCCATCAGAGCGATTTAATCCGGGGGGTTCCAATACACAAGGCATGTTAGCGCTTACCATGGCTCTTCGGATAATATCGTTAAGCGCATGATGTCTAGGGAACCTCCCGGCACATCTTAAGCAGCTAAGGCCATGATGACCCTTGATATCTACCAAGGCTCCGCAAATACACTGATGCTGCTCGCAAAGGTTACAGCCAATCCTGAGAGCTGCCGCTATGCGTATAGAATTGTTGTCCATTAAAGTACCTAGTTGAGGAGATGGCAACGCGTGGAGCCAGGCACCAGATTCTGGCAATAAAACAGATTTAATTCTGGCCAATTCCACTCCCGAACTCTTCGATAGCATATCGTCGACAACGGCTTTGGCAAGAATATCGTCCCACTTCCTCTGAATCCTGGGCTGGTCGGGTATATTTTGACCTAATCTAGCTTGCCATTCAGCAAGAGCCTCATTCATAAAGGGCAAAGTAAAGCCGTCACCGTGAAGAGACAAAACATGAGTGACGAGCTCAATCACCCCGTGTGAAGAAGCTAAAAAAGCCGGCAGGCAAGTGTCTTGTACCCGACGAGCGCCCAAACCCCCAGGCCTGACCGGTAGCGATGCCTGTCGCCACTGATTTTCGTCAAGGCTTATATTCAAGATGTCCTCAAGTATGTTTTTTAATGAGGTATCTATAGATAAAATATCGCTAGGAAATAACCACACGGGAGCCGTCCGCAGAAAATACGTTAATTTCGGCATGGACAGGCAGCTAACAAAGAGGGTCAGTGCGACATGAGCAGGCAGTTCTTTTAATGTGTCCCCTGATTTCTGAATAATATCATTTTTCTGAGCAATTGCAAACGGCACTCCCTCTGAAAATATTGGAGCTCCGAGTAAATTAGATTCTGATTTTCCTACTACCTTTATACCTGGAAGCAGGGACAAAATGACATCAGTGCCAGACGCAATGAGAATTATTGTTTTAGAAGTAAAAATTACAAAGTTTTCGAATAAAAATGCTTTTAGATATCATACCCTATATATATATCATTTTTAAATTTCATATGTATCTGTTTCAAATTCCAACAAGGGGCGATCTTGTTAAAGGATTGATCTAAATTATACAAATACTGTTGATGTATTTAATTAATTCAGCGCATAGTAATAGTGATTTAAAAACACATCAATTTTAAAATTTCGTGCGTCTTAAGCAAGTTCATTTTAAAAGTATAAAAACATATGACAATAACATATCCCCTCAATTTTTTTTTATGACATCTTTCCTATAAAAGCGAACCTTAGCTTCCAAACCAACTACACATCTAGTCTTATTAAGGCGCAGTAATGGATTCGCCCAAAAATTACGAATTTGGAACTTGTATATCTCAAAGATATTTTGAACCCTTACGATATTTTTTCACTGATAGGACTTCTTTTTGGGAGTTCTTTACATAGCATGTTTTCTATTAAAATATATAGACGCCTTATTTGTTCCCTTCCTTAAAATGGAGGATTGGTGTTAAGATTCTAGCCTTGTGGTTTTTACGACCGTTGGTGGACTACCCCAAAAAAGAAAATTAAAAACAATAGTAGAACACCCGTATTTCTTAATTTATCCGGTTATAAATCTAAATGTATCCGGTTAATAAATGTACGTAACATGTAATGTGTATTCCCGTAGAAAAGCGATGCACAACGCATTTTACACATGCTTCTTACGATACCCTAAAATATTAATTAAGAAAATTAAATGTTCATGGTCAACCATGGCGGCACGTTTGCCATGTTATCGGTAATAGTTATCTAATCGTAATATACTTGTAATAAAGTATTGGAAATGTGTACATACATATATTTATGAATGCATCTTCTACTTCTTAGTACATATTAGATAGTTATCATTAAATAATTCATGGTTTTCGTTATTGCATTTTTTTATTTTTTTTATTTATTATTAATAGCACACAAAACAGATTACAATCTTGAGTACAACAGGGAATATTTCAATACATAGCGCTTATCTGAATTGCAATCCTACAGTATGTATGCCTAAAAAGATTAAATACAATGAAGGTCTATAAGAGTTAAACGAATTTCGCTAGAGATTTTGATAGAAACTAAATGTACTTAAATAAAAATTTAAAGTAACAGTAAGCATTTGATGTTTTATTTCTTCGTAACACCATAAATATAACAAAATACTATTATTTTAAAAAGTTAAGAATAAATAACCAGCTTGCATTAAAATATTATCGATTAGCTTTTGCCCGCGGCTCCACCCGCGGCAATGTCGATCCTTCGGGAACAGTACTTTACCCAGGATAAAAGTCTAGCCTATGTCCTTCTCCGTACTTCAGAGAACTTGTAAGCAAAATTTAATTATGATCGGTTCAGTAGTTACAGCGTGAAAGCGTAACAAACAAACAAACTCACTTTCGCATTTATAATATTAGTAAGGATAAGGATAAACTGAAGGTGTCAATGTCAAGTAATTGTCTATTACAGATCATATAATTAGTTTAGTGCTGAGGTTTAGTGTTATCTCAGAACAAAGAGTGTTATAGGCTATATTTTCTGACAGGACCGACGAATTTTATGTTTAAATTTTTTTTAATAAATGAAAAAGTAGGTGTAAAATGAAATTATTTTAATCCAAATAAATAGTTACATTAATTTTATATACAAAAGACATCAACGAACCATATCACAAAAAAAATAAATCAGCATCAATTCAATCACATTTCGCTTGAAATTCAAGCTGCAACAATAACAATCAAGAGTAAGCGTTTTTACCGACGTTGCAAATAACGGGGTGTGATGGCATCCTCAGTAATTGTCCTTCGCAATGTTAACGAGCCCGCGCTGACGACAAAATGAGCTGCTGTCTCGCAGTAAAACTGGATTTAGCTTTGGCTAGAGAAAAATATTCACGGAGTTCTAGTAAGTGTTGTCAAACATTCCTTGTTGGCTTTTTTTTCTTTGACCCCGCTATAAATGAGGAGTGTCGAAAGCGATCAACGTAGTCCCGTGCTTAAGGTAATAATAAAATGGACAGTCCATAAGCGTAGAACAAGCGATAGACAGGCACGATCGGCCTAAGCATTCGGCTTGTGACGCATCTATTTTACAGCCAATTTTTTATATTGTCAGGAGACACAAATTAATTTTAAAATTAAACAACACTTAAGTAAAAAATGGCTTAATTCAAACCAACGTTACTTTCCATTTCAGTCTGTAATTCTACATAAAAAAAAAAAAAAAAAAAAACGGTTGTTATCATCACATTCACGTGGCATGAAAAAAAAAACAGATGTAAGTATACAATAATATTAGATATCGTTCAAACCCAATACAATAATTAGTGAAACTGATACTCCGTTTACGCTACAGATGAGAATAATATAATGAACCGAGGCGTCTTTCACGAGACACTGGTTGCTGCAAAAAGAACAAGGGAATTAGCAAATGAGACGGAAAATTAGGGATGCAGGCAGAGCGGGGAAATAAGGCTAGTATCGCATTACGCTGGCGCGAGGCACAGTCGGTAGCGAGCAGCTCAGAATGATGGGTGAAATAGACCGACGTTTGTGCATATACAATTGGTTTATATATGAAAACAACTCCGTTAAGTTTTTATTTTATAGCTACATATCTTATAGCAACTGCCTCCGTAGTCCAGTGGTTAAGGCGTTTGCCTATAGACTCGGGGATCGTGGGTTCGACTCCTACTGGAAGCATACTTTGTTTAGATGTTTCCAGTTTGGTTACGACGCTGCAGGCTTGAAACACCTGATTGTCTGATAATGCAGATGTTTCCGTGTTTCGGAAGGCATGTTAAGTCGTTGGTCCCGGGTGCTATCTGGTAGTCGTTAAAGAAACCCGACCAATTCTTCTATGGGGTAAGTACAAAATAACCCGAAGGTTACACATGCTTCCCATTCTGAATTAGTCCCATTAAAGATAAGATACGATAGATATAGAATATAAGAAAAATACATTGATTACTAGTTATATCTCTAAGAGTAACTCTCGTTTATGACTTATACCACACACGCCCCAAAGCACGATTAACACGTTTCGCGAAACTGCGCGCATTGTGGCCGGAGGATTTTTGGAAATTCGATACTTCATTGTGGTGGTTTAACGTTTTATAAGCCAATAGTTCACGGCGAGTGGGCAGGCGTATCTGTTACAGTCTAACTGGCTTTGTCATGATCGACTACTAGATTTCATTGCGAGTATTAAGAGTAAATTTATGTATTTCATAGTGGCATCTGATACATAATACATTTGCGTAGTAGAGAGTCTTAGGTCCATATGACAAATAAGCCACAGAATAATTTAGTTGTAGTAGAGCCGGCAAAATTCATTTTTGCTAGTAGCATTAATGGGCCGACTCGTCCGGGATAGTACCACACTCTCACAGAAAATCGACGATTGAGTAGAAGCTTTACTGTTTCTATGCTTCGTTTGGTGAGTGAGAGAGCCGGAGGCCCATCCTTACTCCCATTTCCTCCCCCCATGTCATTCCCCGAACTATTCGAGAGGCCGGCAACGCTCCTGTTACACCCTGGTGTTGCAGCTGTCCATGGGCAGCGCTGATCGCTTACCATCAGATACTCGCTTGCTCGTTTGCCGTCCTATACACATAAAAAAGCCACGTTATTAAACTCATCCTATTAAATTTTTGATAAGATTCAAACGTTTCTTCAGTAAATAGTACTTTGTTTATTTCTTCACATCTTAAAAATATCTGATTTAGTTTTATTTAATGTGTTCTATTATTGTCCAAAAGCTATAGACTAAGATATACTTACTTATACAAACGCTAATATTAGCGTTTCGTAACCGACCACTGCAGGAAAGAAATGCTGGAAGAAACTCTTTTCAATAGAATACACTTTCGATAGTGTGGATAGTTTTCTATCTACTTCTACTAATCTACTTCTATCTATCTATCTACTTCTATTTCTATCTACTATCTATCTATCTACTTCTACTAATTTATAATACTATAAAGAGGAAATATTTGTTTGTTTGTATTGAATAGGCTCCGAAACTACTGGACTGATTTGAAAAATTCTTTCACCATTATAATTTACATTATCCCTGACGAACATAGGCTACAGAATAAAATACCTATGTCTACAATTTAAGCCGTCATATTCTTGCCAAATTTATCACTTTCGCATCGTTGCTAATATTATTATAATAATTTTCTTGCAACCCTTCCGGATTGGGTATCGTGCCCACCCATCTTCCCGCCGGTTAGTGTGTCAGTGTCTCACTATCACGACTGGTAACCCGACCCGGCGGTGTTGCCAGTTACCACCTGGTTCGCGAATTAACCGCCTCGTTTGTTAATCACTATAACTTTTACTTGCGGTTTTGTCTCTGGTTTTGTTGGTATCTCATTTTATGATCTCATTTTTGAGATATTTCCCTCGTACTCAACTTAATAAGGGGGTTTTCTATGATCAGTTTCACATTGGTGAATTGTTAGATGAATCTAAGTCAAAGCCAAAAGTGTTGATTCAATTTAGGATATATATACATACTTACATACATATTATACTAAGTATGGCTCCGTAGTACAGAGAGGGTCATGCTTCTGCAGTGTAGACTAAAAAGACGTGATGATGATGATACATATTATCACGTCTTTGTCCCTTACGGGGTAGACAGAGCCTAAGGCCCTGAAACTAAAAGGCCACATTCATCATCATTTCGAGTAGGTGTCACGGTCAATCGACCATGCACGCTCTGGTGTCAAAGTTCTTCGGAACCGCCTCTCGGCCTCTGACGTGGTTCCTTTAACGACTACCAGATCGCAGCCGGGACCAACGGCTTAACGTGCCGTCCGTAGCACGGAAACATCTTCATTATCAGACAATCAGGTGTTTCAAGCCTGCAATGTCTTAACCCAACTAGAAACAACCAAAAAAAGTATGCTTCCAGTGGGAACCGAACCCACGACCCGCCGGTCTAAAAGCAAACGCCTTTACCACTGGACCATGGAGGCTATATATAAGGCCTCATTTAGCATGTACCACCTAAAAGGAATCAAAATAGTGATGGGTTGCTAGCCCCATCGTTCATGACATGAGTCTTCTAAGGATACATATACCGGGTCTAAATATAGACCGACATTCCTTTGAAGGGGCGACTAGCCATCAGTATAAACAACTTTTCCTATGGGACAAATGCTGAGAACTCGAAAAAAAAATTTTGTCATACAAATTGCCTGTCCAGTTGAACACTTTTTTGTCGAGTCAGTTAAAACATTATTTTCATTAAGATTGGCTAACTCCGTGGCGCAGCGGTCAACGCGCCAGCCTGCGACACGAGAGTGCCCGGGTTTGATCCCCGGCCAGGTCAAGATGGAAAATAATCTTTTTCAGATTGTCCTGGGTCTTGGATGTGTATCTATATATGTATTTGTTATAAAATATATATCGTGGAGGTAGTATCCCATAACACAAGTCTCGAACGTACTTTGGGGCTTGCTCAATCTATGTGATTTGTCCGTATACCTATATATATGCCTATTAATCTATTATTTTAAAAATTTATTAAAAAAATAGGCCTTTGCAGGCACTTTTTCACGTCAATTCACATTTTAAATAATAATTATTAAATTATATTAAAATAATTAATTATTTTTCAAATGCTACAAACTACTAGCGTTTCGGAACCGACCACCGTAGAGAAGAAGATTTACTTTTTATATAGATATACTGAAACCTTCGCATAACGAAACGAATATTATTTGAAAGTCATGTAATATAATAAAGCACAAAACCTGCTGCCACCGTGTGCCAAGCGATGTGTATGTGTGTCAGTATCACGGTAACTCGAGAACTCTAGCCGACCATACGACCACCTGGTTGTCGCCAATTATACGCATCGTTTACCTACTCGGTGCAGTTTTTTATACTTTTACGGAGAATACTCTCTCTCTTTGTATTATTTTTGGACAAGTACTACATTGTAATTTTGTTTTTTTAGTATATAAATAAATAAAATAAATATATACGGACAAACCACACAGATTGAGCTAGCCCCAAAGTAAGTTCGAGACTTGTGTTATGGGATACTAACTCAACGATACTAGGTATATTTTATGATAAATACATAGACCCAGGTCAATCTGAAAAAGATCATTTTCCATCTTGACCTGGCCGGGGATCGAACCCGGGCACTCTTGTGTCGCAGGCTGGCGTGTTGACCGCTGTGCCACGGAGCTAGCCGAGTTAGGTAGTTTATATGTAACTATGACCGGCCCCGGCTTCGCACGGGTGCTATAAATTATATATATAAACTTTCCTCTTGAATCACCCAATCTATAAAAAAAAAGCGCACCAAAATCCGTTGCGTAGTTTTAAATATCTAAGCATATATATGGACAGACAGACAGCGGGAAGTGACTTTGTTTTATATATGTAGTGATTATGCGGTGAGCATAGCTCCATTCTTTGACTTTACGAATTCAATTTAACTGCCGTATAGTTATAAAGCGGGTGCCGCGCGAACGAAAAACGTTGCTACTGCGCAAGCCTGCGCAGAACCTAATGGTTCTTTTTAAGAAAAAGATGAAAAGTCTAAATATTTTCATATTTATATTTTTATATAAAAAATAAGAAAGGGGGCGACCTCCAATATGTAAATAGTAATGTGATAATTATTGTTTTAGACCTAGAAATTACAAAGTTTTCGAAGAAAAATGCTTTTGGATATATACCATATAGGTATATATCATTTTTAAATTTCATATGTAACTGTTTAATATTCCAACAAGGGGCGATCTTGTTCAAGATTTGATCTAAATTAAACAAATACTTTTAATGTATTTAATTTATACAGCGCATAGTACTAGTGATTTAAAAACACGTAAGTTTTCACAATTTCGTGCAGTACCCTTTTAAGGAAACTCATTTGTGCTCATTCTTAAGGAGCACTGACTTACACGAATTGCAATAAGGCTATCTGCTCTGGCCTAAGTTCCGGTTCTCTTATGATTTCTGTTCCTAGGTTTTGCTGCCTTCTTCTAGATTTTTCGAAACTGTTAGTCATAAAGTCCTTTATATTTTAATCTTCTTTGCCTTGTTTGTTTGTTTACATACATACAAATCACGTCTATCTCCCTTAGGAGTAGTCGTCTAGGGCCATAGATTCTAAGGATCACGTTTGACGTATCTCTATTTTGATTCCGTTACACAAGTGGGTAATTGTGTGTAGGTGTAATCACAAATAAGCTATACGTGATAATTTCGCATTATTGACATGTTTCCTCGGGTTTTCGCGTATTCCTTCGCACGGCTTATATAATCTGTGGTAAAAGAGAAGCAGCTGGTACATTCCACTTTTTTAATTTTTTCAGACCAGAATGGACGATCTTTGGCCTTATAAAACATCTAGATCATGTTTGTCAGTGATATGTGACGTCATATTTTTTGTTTGTCCGTGGCTCTGGCTTGCCAGCGGGCGGCTTCCTTGCTCATTAATTAAGAGACGTCTTCATGGAGTCGGCACACAAAGGTTATTAAGCTAGTATCGAATTACCGATAATAAGGCCCTGGTTACAGTTGTATTATATTGGTGCGGAATTGTAGCAATTAACAAAAGGGTCTATTTAAATAAATAAATATATACGGACAAATCACACAGATTGAGCTAGCCCCAAAGTAAGTTCGAGACTTGTGTTATGGGATACTAACTCAACGATACTATATTTTATAACAAATACATATATAGATAAACATCCAAGACCCAGGCCAATCTGAAAAAATCTTGACCTGGCCGGGGACTCTCGTGTCGCAGGCTGGCGTGTTGACCACTGCACCACGGAGCTAGTCAATAAAAAAAGATGGATAATTTTTTTAAAGTTGTGTAATTTTTGTACTTTAAAATTCGTGTCATAGACATATTATTCAACGTGTTTTTACCTATCTTTGCTAACAATCATACATTTTCTCAAATCTTTTGTAGTTACTGTTGCTTTAAGTCCGTGTAAATTTAGCCGCGAAAAGCTCATTGCTGGACGAAGGCCCCTCCCAGGATTCTCCGTTCCATGGGAGGAAATACCATACCACGCTTGGCAAGCGGATTAGCAAGTGTAGTTTCTTTGGCTTCTTGTGCTGTGTTGCCGACGCTGCTGCCTATCGGAAACATTTCAGGCTGGGCAAGAATAAGAATTTGTTGGATTTGGGGAGGAAAGAAGGTATTGGGACTACCATTGATTCGGACGAATGGGGAAAAGCAGAGCATAGATTTTGATTCAAATGACTGAATATAAATGTTCAAATTCCATATTAAGTATATTCAGAGTCATGTGGAAGGCCACATTCGGATGCGGATGGAATTTAAGATCTTAAATTTTTGACTTGATTGTTTTTCGTGTGTGTCGGTGGCCATCCGCGACCGAATAAATTGATACTAGAAACCAAACTCTAATAACGTTTACGCCGACTGGTCCACCAGACTTCTTAAAAGTTAATTAGTGACAACTAGCTTTAACTGACTCACGGATGTCGGTTTGTAGTATCAATTTATTCGGAGAAGTTATCACAATCAAATAAAATGCCTTCAGTTTTTCATCCAGCTTTTTCTAGGAAGTTTATCTACATTACATGGTAGTCGTTAAAGGAACCAACACGTCCGAGGCCGAGAGGCGGTTCCGAAGAACTCTGACACCAGGGTGTGCATGGTCGATTGACCGTGACACCTACTCGAAATGATGATGATAATCTACATTGAAGATCGAATAATATTGTGATCTATGATATTTAAGGTAATGCGATGAAAAACGATGAAATAACCAAAGACCCAAATTTATTATTTTATTTTAAAATATGGGAGGATATGAAGGGGTAAAAATAAATCAAATACCTAGTTTATTTGTTACCAAATATAATTAACTCCTTGGAGAGCCCCGTGTTAGTGAGTGTTTTGCAACACCTTTCACCTCTTATTTTTTATTAAATTTAAAAATACTAATCGGCAATACAGTAATTGTATATGTCTGATTTTATCATGTTTTGGAGGTTGATGGAGTTATAAAGTATACGTGGCACATATAATCACGGAAAGAGCTTATTCTTAAAAAAAATATATTTTTTTTTATATAAAAAAAAAGTTTGATTGAAAACTACTAAACCGATTGCGATAAAATTTAAGTTGGACTAGCTTAAAAGGATTCAAACAAAAAAGAATGTTTCAAATCGGTTCATAATTGATAGCCTCCTCCTTTTGAAGTCGGTTAAAAATCCAGCCAATGTTCTGTATTAAAATTTGAAAAAAAATCAAAATTCAAAACGTTTATTATATAATTGTCATATATTTTTAACTGAGAATTAGTTGACGTCAGTAAATTACTTATGGCTAAGTTTAATGCCGCTTCCAAAGTGGAGTGCGGAAGAAGCTGCAATAAACTGCATAGCGCATTTTCTCTCAACTTACAATTTTAGTTTATCTTAAAAACTAGGTATGTGGACTGAGTATACATTGTCCTTATTAAAGTCATTATAAACAAGCATAAAAAGTACGTGATATTCCTGATACAAAATTCAAAGCGTATGTTAAACAGATACTTTGTATAAAGGTTTTTTTAAATAATAAAAAATTATCTGGCCAGAGATGGCGCCGTACACTCAGTGATTTATTTGAAATTGTCAGGAATTGGTACATTTTGTACATATTTTTATTAGACATTTAATTTACATTAAAGTAATTAATCATTTAATCAATCCCTATTGTTTTAATTGAACTTTTAATTATGACATGACAATGTAGCTCAAGGCCACTATTTAGTTCTGAGTAGGTATGTCGTAGATCGTAATTTGACAATAATGTGGAGAAAATGCACTGTGCTGTTTGTTGCAAGTAAATAATTTACTTGCAACAAACAGCACATGAAAGTTGTCAATCATCAATAATAATTATTGGCGATTGAAAACTTTCATTACACATTTTTATGTAAATAATAATGAGTAACGTTCACCAAATGATATTCAAAATATCTTGTGATGAATAAAATATTTGATTATTAATTATGTATGGGACATCATTTTCAAGAAAAAGGGGAAAGGAGAAAATTGGCGTAAAACACTCATCGAAGAACTAAATTGCTTATTTGAATCTAACAAGACCCTTGAATTAAACATAGTTGTTACCTAATTAGCAATAATTATAAAAACTGTCTTAACTATATCATGGCGCAGTATTTGATGGGCTTTGCACACGCCATCTTATTATATAATCGTCAATGTTTCAATTTCCACAGTACAAAGTAACGAACATGTTCTAGTTAATGAAATTAACTGTTTTTATGTGCAACTTGTTATTATAAGTGGATTAGCTGCGTGAGATTACCTGAGGGTGCGCATGCGCAGGTTATCAGGTGACAGTTATATAGGATCTAAAGTTCAAAGTTAATTTATAAGTTTAAATTTAATTTTAACTGAGTCTGTGTCTATACTACAGAAATAAATCAAGATAGTAGTTTAACTAGCTCCGTGGCGCAGCGGTCAACACGCCAGCCTGCGACACGGAGTGACCGGGTTCGATCCCCGGCCAGGTCAAGATGGAAAATGATCTTTTTCAGATTGGCCTGGGTCTTGGATGTGTATCTATATATGTATTTGTTATAAAATATAGTATCGTTGAGTTAGTATCCCTTATCACAAGTCTCGAACTTACTTTGGGGCTAGCTCAATCTGTGTGATTTGTCCGTATATATTTATTTATTTATTATAGTACGGCGAAGTGTCATGCACACGCGTGTCTCAATCTTGCACGATCGGGCAAGATTCGTTAAACGTTCATCAGTCACCGCGCACGTCCCGACATGAAGTCATTGTTTATTCTGCGGTTTTCAACTGTAAAAACTTTTTATCGATATCACCGATTTCTGTGCATGTCCTATTACCATAATGACTTCAAATTGGGGGCGCGACTTACGCAAAAACTGACACGCGCGTTTCCTTGGCAAAATCCTTGCATCCCCGTTCTATCTTGATATATTTATGTGGTCTATACAGTACCTACGACTTCTGTTGCTCAGTGGTATTATAAGTGTCATAGTTATAAGTATATCGTTGACTAGCTGTTGCCCGCGACTTCGTCCGCGGCAATTCCCGTTATTATAATAAATTAGTAAGATGAATAATTTCTCCCCCGTTTTAAAAACATTTTTTATTAATGCTTCGCTCCTATTGGTCGCAGCATGAATTTTATAGCCTAAAACCTTCCTCAATAAATGGACTATCCATATCCAACACAAAAATAATTTTGCAATTTGAACCAGTAGTTCCTGAAATTAGCGCGTTTAAACAAACAAACAATCAAACAAACTCTTCAGCTTTATAATTTTAGTATGAAAAATGAAATGAATTGTTGCAATTTCTGTTCATCATCATCATCATCATTTCGTGTAGGTGTCACGGTCAATCGCCCATTCACCCTGGTGTCAGAGTTCTTCGAAACCGCCTCTCGGCCTCTGACGTGGACTACCAGATGGCAGCCGGGACCAACAATTTAACGTGTCGTTCGAAGTACAGAATCATCTTTATTATCAGACAATCAGGTGTTTCAAGCCTGCAATATCCTAACCAAACTGGAAACAACTAAAGAAAGTATGCTTCCCGTGGGAATCGAACCCACGACCTCCGGGTCCACAGGCAAACGCCTTAACCACAGAGGCAGTTAAAATAGCACGACATATTGCAGGATTTGACCTCTCAACCACCAAGCGGTCCAATGAGGACGCATAACAATAGAAAATCAATTGTCTCTGCGTTTCTCGCCCTTGAAGGGGCTTGAAGGGGCTTGAAGGGGCTTGACTGGTTATAGATCGATGCAAATATGGCATTTTCCTATAGAACTATTAGATACCATAGAGAAAAATTAATGTATGCATGCACAAAAAGAAAACGTTAAGACATACCAATGTACCCGTTTAATGACGAGATAAAGATCATCTGATCTCTGATATAAAGGATGGACATTTATTACAATAAATCATGAGGTCCGTCATATCATTAACCACGCTTGACCCGTTAATGTCGCTCGTTAATACCCAAAACGTGTGAACCCGCGGGTAATTAGTAGTTTTTGTAGTAGCAGCGGTGAGCGAGGCCATTAATATCGAGCCAGAGATATTTTGGTGTTTGTCTCTTGGTCAATCGTGTAAGCCTCTAAGTCTTTTTTTAATGATCCGAAGCAAGGATGTATTCCTAAGAAACGTATAGCAGGGATATCCAAAGATGTCTTATCCGCTTTAAGGTGGGCCGTATGCCTGTTTACCCACTTCATCATCAGGTCTTTTTAGTCTCCACTGCAGGAGCATGACTCTCTGTGTACTACCGGATCTATACCTGGCCAGAGCAGAAAGAGGATTTGGCCTACCTACACTCTTCTCGCTGGCCAGACGGGTTGGAGAGGTCTCATTGAAGTTTATGAGCTTTGTTTAGCTTGTATTTCCGAAGTCGCCGCTTACGACCTCCACGGGAAGATTTGGAGTGGTCCTATTCTACTCTACCGGAAACCACATGCCTGTACCATTCAAATGAAAAGGAAATAACGTAGATTTTAGTAATCACCATAAAAATAGCATAATTCACGACAGCGTAAGAGAGGAGTAATGTTTTTAGTTCATGATTTTATATTACTTTCATTATTCCTAAAATTCCTAAATACCTGAATAGCAAAAGCTTATTTTTAAAGTTGATAACTACGATATAGTTACAAGGTAAGTACTTTACAAGAAGTGCTTGTCTCACCTCCAAAATAAAGAAAAAAACCGTAAAAAATTACTCCTACTCATGGCCAAACCACTAATCGTCTGAAACAGCGTCGTGAGATGATCTCACGGCCAAGGGACATTTAGAACTCATTATAGCGTGCGTCACTCATAATATCATATTCCGATGGTCGGAGAATGAAGAGCGAAGAACGTGTGGAATGCGTGGAAGTGAATATACGGTTCGTGACCAACTGTGAAATCAGGAAATAAAAATTTGATGTTAAATGGTTACTGCAATAGCTTAGGTGGTAACGGCCTAACGTTAGGCCGTTACCACCTAAGCTGCGTTGAGCGATGCTAGGTAGATAAAGCTATTGTATTGGGTCTTAAAAAAACACATCCCTCGCTACAGTTTTTCCACATAAGTAAATTGAAGCGCACTCTCACTTGATGGCAGGTCATAGCTGAAAATCCGTGTGTTGCTCTAAGGGATGAAGGGGATTATTGGTCAAACGAGAAAATTTTGTCAACTCGTCAAGCGGTGCAAAATTCGTCAAGCCATTAATATTGGTCAATTGGTCAAGCCTAATTTTTTTGTCAACTCGTCACTCTCAACTTAACTCGTTGTCTCTAAAAATGGTCATCTTGACCTAATCACTAAGCTATTGCTACCTACCTTTTTGTATTGCTGTGGTATACTTTACATATACAATTATAAAGTATTGTTTTTATTTTAATCTGTGATGACATTTGATGATGATGATGACATTGTTTTTTATCAAACTGTTGTATATGTGTGACTAGAGCAGCAAATAAACGGCATTATCTATCTTATCTACACAATCTCGCACATTTCTGGTGGAAACGCTACCTTATGCCCATTTTGCTAAACATGACCTTTGGAATTGGCACTGTATACCCCGTAAGCAATAAAGATGTGAAATTGTTTGTATTTATGCATGGGCAGAGTCCCACAAAAACGGGTAAACGAGCCGGCTCAAACAAAACCTCGACACTCGACACGCATTCACCAATTCCAGGGCTGACAAAAACGTCTATCTTTTTCTAACCCTTCGCTGCAACGAGCCGCCAATAAATCATGTCGGCGGCCGCCCCTTGATTTAATATTGTCATAATAATAAAAACGCGCGTTAACGTACTGATAACTTATACCGTCTTATGCTCGCCATAGAGTATACACGGTGAAATTTTGATCGTCTTGGACGCTTAAAAGGGTGATTCAGTCCATCAATATGAACAACTTTTTCTATGGGACATATGCTGGAAACTAAATTTTTAGACTTTCCCTTACAAATTGACCGAGTGGGCGAAATTTTTTGAATAGAAATATCCATTTTTTGTTTTGAGTCATATCATTGACCCTGATCAAACTTGTGACATAAATAAATTACTTTAATTCCGGCTCTCCATTAAAGTCATTTAGCTAGTTGGTAAATTTTTTCACATAAAGAAATATTTTTTTAGGAAAATGTGTTGTGATTATTCACAATAATTTTTTTTTTGTTTACTATTATTTTAATTAGCAATTGAATTTGAGTTTCGTCTGATATTTCAGCTGCCATTTTTACATACAGACTTTTAACGGTTAACTATAATAGGCTAGTTTCCTGGGTCGTAATAATAACATAACAATTAGTCCGTCAGTTAGATTATCAAAAAATATTGGACACGTATCTTTTCTTTTGTCAAATAAACAATAAATAATAAAGATAAAGCGCGTCAAAGTTCACGAGTGGGGGCTCGTGACGACAAAGTTTGCTAAAAATTGTAGCAAACTATGACGTCACACGGAACTTCAAAGGGCTATATCTTAGAAAAAATACGTGTCCAATATTTTTTGAATATTTAACTGACGGACTAATTATATTTTTTTAGGAAACTAGCCTATTACTTATAAATACAAATGACTTATAGATAGATAGATTTATTTATTTATTAGCGTACTAAACAGATTAAATTCATGTTTATATATAATATTATATATAAACATGAATTTAATCATGCATAAGTATGCCTAAAAGCTAAGCAATGTAAATGAATAACTAAATATGTATCGCTAGAGTAAATTATTAATTATGTGAAATTAAAAGAATACCTCATTATAAAACACCAAAAAAAAGAGAAAAAAGGAAATAAAACATTATTATAACTATTGCAACTCTGATAACGGAGGTTGAGTTTTTGATGAATTATTAATAATCTGTACTAGGTTACAGTGACACTTGTAAAAGTTTTAAAACTTGAATTACAACACAATAAACACATATTATTTCAACAAAATGCATTGACCATCTGCGGCAACAATCTTTGCCCGCAATCTGCCTTGCGTTTTATAGCTGATGACCTTTTTTGCCCCACTTCGGCGGTCTTTTGACACCTGCGCGATAGCTACTTTAATTTGCCCGCGACTGGACACATCAATAACACTTAGCGACGCTGCGGCGGGCTGCAGGGCTACCAACCTTCAGAAAATCCTAGCAAATTGCTACTGTTCCTATAGTGACTGATTCCAATATAATGCAAGCAAATTATCAGTTTCAGTTTCCAATTTTTAAAAGATTTGTTGAAAAGTGATATATAATCATAATTATAAAAAAAATCATATTTGAAGTAGTAACATTTCTAAAGGTTTTGATGCAATTGGTTTGAAAATTTTTAACAAAATCTGTCCGATTTATATAAGGTTCAAAATTATTTTATATTTACGGCTTTCTAGGCAAAAAACTTTTATACCAAAGTTTCAGTCAATAAACATACATATACGAACGGACAAATCACACAGATTGAGCTAACCCCAAAGTAAGTTCGAGACTTATGGGATACTAACTCAACGATACTATATTTTATAGCAAATACATAAATAGATAAACATCCATCAAGACCCAGGCCAATCTGAAAAAGATTATTTTCCATCTTGACCTGACCGGGCACCCTCGTGTCGCAGGCTGGCGTGTTAATCACTGCGCCACGGAGCTCGCCATATTTATTATTTACTTACAGACCTCGACATTTTAAAAATGAACAGAGACAAGTGGAAGGAAATGGGAGAGACCTTTGCCTAGCAGTGGGACAATATAGGTTAGTAAAAAAAAATACTTAAAATTCACAATTTTAATAATTTTAAATTGAATTAACTCTAAAATCTTATGGAATCCTGACACGTGGTTACCCTGGGCCCGAAGGACCTATAGCGGCTAATGTAGGGTTAAAATAGATACGTTACCCGATCAATCGATTTTTTAAGCTTCCGATCGGTATCAATTGTGGCACTTCCGATAATTTTATGAAAATTGTGTGTCATTTTGGTTTTAACTATTTGCTTTCTTTTTTAAGAAGTAGGTAAATATGAATGCATGTTTTAATTTTAAATATATTTTTTTATTTAAGAAAATAATGAATGTCCAAAAAAAGTAAAATAAAAATCTTTTCAAAACGTTTTTTTTTTACGCGATAAGGTACAACTTTAAGTAAAGACAATGCAAAGTTTTTACTGAAAGCTGAAACTTTGAAATTTCATGATGTTAGCAGAGATTTTAAAATGCAACATATTGATCAACTTTCTTTGTATGTCTATAAG
Organism: Elegia similella; assembly: GCA_947532085.1. Lineage (NCBI taxonomy): Eukaryota > Metazoa > Arthropoda > Insecta > Lepidoptera > Pyralidae > Elegia > Elegia similella. Next base: position 2,913,661 of record OX383936.1, read on the forward strand.
TTCCCTTTGGAAAGTAGTCTGCTGATGTGCCTCCAAAATTATTTTACCTTCGTGAACGATGAACCATTAAGCGTTAATGACTCAGTGATCAAGGAGCGAAATCCGTAAGCGAAAGGTTCCTGGTTCGAACCCCGCCAAAACCAACTTGTACCTCTAAATTTGTATATCTATCGACTCAAGTATGGTCACGTCATCGACCTGTACCTGCTTACAGTGGAGGAAAACATCGTGATGCCCAGCTATATTCGAATCTCGGAATCAGAATCCCTAATGGGATACAGAAGTAGAACAAAAGCTGATTGCTATAAAAAATAGGTTTATAAAAAATAGGTTCAAAGTCCAGCTGATCGATGACTTAGTATAGTCGTCGATCAGCTGGACTTTCTATATAAATAATAATAATAATAAATATATACGGACAAATTACACAGATTGAGCTAGCCCCAAAGTAAGTTCGAGACTTGTGTTATGGAATACTAACTCAACGATACTATATTTTATAACAAATACATATACCTATATAGATACACATTCTATGGAAGGTTAAATGTTTTTTTCGTTTTACCTTTTTTTCTTGTATAACTAGAAGGTTCAAATCATGCTGTATAGAGATTATATACATTTTTTTAAAACAATGGCACCGACAAAAGCTTAACTCTGACGAAAATTAAAATTTGTGAACATTTTGGACGTTACATAAAAATAATAAATATATACGGACAAATCACACAGATTGAGCAAGCCCCAAGGTAAGTTCGAGACTTGTGTTATGGGATACTACTCAACATCCAAGACCCAGGCCAATCTGAAAAAGATCATTTTCCATCTTGACCTGGCCGGGGATCGAACCTGGTCACTCCGTGTCGCAGGCTGGCGTGTTGACCGCTGCGCCACGGAGCTAGTCTAGCTAGTCACATATATTTAGGTTATTGCCGGCGCAGGCGGCCATGAAACTGGAATGCAGCGACACTTGCATCAAATGTGAAGCGCTCATTACACGCCGCGAGAAACGCGGGAATTTGACGGATTTCTACGCTACGGTACAAGTAACAAGTTTTATTATTTTTTCTTTTTTCCAAACTTACAACTATCATTACGGGTTTATTTATCCCAATATAGTAATTCATCCTTATTACTAATATTATAAATGCGAAAGTGAGTTTGTTTGTTTGTTTGTTACGCTTTCACGCCATAACTACTGAACCGATCATCATGAAATTTTGCATACAAGTTTTCTGGAGTACGGAGAAGGACATAGGCTACCTTTTATCCCGGTAAAAAGAACTATTCCCGAGGGATCGACATTGACGCAGGCGGAGCCGCGGGCGAAAGCTAGTCCTACATAAATATATAGTTTAACATAAAATAAACCAAGCCAGGTGTGTCGTCCTCAACTGCCTGTTCGGTAGTTGCAGGTATGGCATCGGTTACACGCGCTCGGCCGTCTGAGCTGCGTTTTGCATTTCCCTCATTCATCCGAGTGAGTCGTAACCAAATACCTTCATTCCCTTCCCAAATCCTACTAATTCCTATAATTTCCCCAGCTTAACAAAAACCTGTCTGCCCTCTCCTTTTTAACACCTATCTAAGGCCTTGAGTTTTTGATACCTTAAATGCCGAAATTCATCCAGCCGTTTGGCAGATACGAAGGTAAAGAAATAAGCACAAACATGCACAATACGTGCGAAACACATTACATAATAATAGCAGTCGGGTAAAAAAGAGCTATCGAACGCGAGTCCCTTATATTTTTGGAGCTATATACTTTACGGGTACGTCTTTAAAATCGGTACTATATACTAGCCGTGTGGTACCCGGCAGAGTAGAATAGGACCACTCCAAGTCTTCCCGTGGATGTCGTAGAAGGCGACTTAGGCAATACAAGCTAAAAAAGCTTATAAACATCTGAGAGACCTCTAAAACCCGTCTGGCCAGCGTGGAGAGTGTAGGCCAAGTCCTCTGACCGCTCTGGCCAAGTATGGCTCTAGTAGTACAGAGAGGGTCGTGCTCCTGTATTGGAGACTAAAAAGACCTGATGATGATGATGATGATATACAGGGTACCATGTCAGAAACCGGACCGTAATAAATTGGTCTATATCGTCTGACATAATAATTAAATTACAAAACTATTAATCTTAGAAGCATGAATTTAGTGACATGGCGACATGTCTGCGTTTAGGAGCTAAGGCGAATGTCCCGCATCGTTGTCTTTGCGGCGATACCGTAGACCAGTTTGGGCGTCATGGACTTTCGTGTCTCAAAAGTGCAGGTCGCATGGCGCGCCATGCCACCATTAATAACATAATCCAAAGGGCTCTTGTCACCATTCACGTGCCAGCTGTTTTAGAACCAAATGGCTTGGTGCGTGAGGATGGCAAGAGGCCGGACGGAATGACCCTTGTGCCGTGGAGGATGGGAAGGCCACTTGTTTGGGATGCCACGTGTGTCGACACATTCGCGCCTTCCCACCTCCCCAGCACTGGGTCTAAGGCAGGCATGGCTGCAGCCAATGCCGAGTCCCTCAAACGGCGCAAATATGCCTGCATCGGCAACGGTTTCATTTTTGAGCCGTTTGGGGTGGAGACACTTGGTCCATGGGACCCGTCGGCTCATAATCTATTTAAGTCATTAAGCCGAAAGCTGGTTGAGGTGTCGGGTGACCAGAGGGCTGGCAATTTTCTAGGACAAAGAATAAGCATTGCCATCCAACGTGGCAATGCTGTCAGCCTTCTAGGTACCCTTCCGCGTGACAACGAACTGCGGGACATTTTTTATTTATAATGGTTATTTTTAATTATGTAGGTTAGGCTATTTTATTTTTAAATAATAAGATACTTCAGTTGTTGAAAAGCCAGCTCAGGTTTCTGCGATTGGTACAATTACCATAGCGTTGATTTTCCGTGACATTATATAACGTATCTAGTCAGCTCGCTGCTAAGACCTTGAGTTTGCATCGCGGCATCTAGTTTTCTTTCAATCTTTAACACTAAAAGCGACTCGCTGATCAAGACGTTACACGCCAATACCAACGGCCTTGTGAACCGACACAGCCCACCCGACTTTATTACCCTTAAGACGAGGACTCAAATGTTTGGTACCTTCGCTCGGCAAAGGACTGATCAAGTGCGCGCAAGGGATAGCGCTTGGCGGTTTAGCCCGTGAATGATGAGATAGGAGATAGTCTCGAGTCGCTCAAAGAAAAAAACGTAAGCGCCAAATTCGTTATTTCTATTTTATATAAAATCAGACCGGTTAATTGTATTTTCATATTTACATTTTGATGAATTACTAATAACCTATCTTTTAGTCTAAAAATCATTATTTCATTCGTCGCATTTGAGCTACAATAACAAAAACTCTGCGAACGAAGACCATTTTTCAAAAAAAATTTCTATCGAGAAAATTTTATCAAAACGTGTTTTCATCTTTAATTTTTGGAGATGAAATAGTTAAAAATCATATTACTTAGATTTGAAACTCCTAATTTAAGTATTTTGCGAGATAAATAAGGTTCAGAACGACCTTATTTACAGTGGTATCCCCTTAAATTTAGGTCAGGGGTGTCATCCCCATGCCTATCTGGTGGCTTTTCCCCATTCGTCCGAGTGAGTAGTATCCCAGTACCTATCATTCCCTTCGCAAACAAAATTCTAACCTTCCCCAGCTTAAAACAGCTTGCGGTGGACAGCAGTGTCGGAGACACAAGAAGCCAAAGAAACGGCGCTCGCCAACCCGCCTGCCAACTGTGGTGAGTATGGCAATATCCTTCCATAGAACGACGAATCCTAGTGTGAGGCTCTTTTCCAGCAATCGGCTTTTTGCGGCTGTAATGATGATGTATACTTTAGCCCAACTTATACTTTAGACCAGCCTCCGTGGTCCAGTGGTTAAGGCGTTTGCCTGTTGACCCGAGGGTCGTGGGTTCGATTCCCACCGGAAGCATACTTTGTTTAGTTGTTTCCAGTTTGGTTAGGACATTGCAGGCGTGAATCACCTGATTGTCTGATAATAAAGGTGATTCCGTGCTTCGGAAGGCACGTTAAGCCGGTGGTCCCGGCTGCCATCTGGTAGTCGTTAAAGGAACCACGTCAGAGGCCGAGAGGCGGTTCCGAAGAACTCTAACACCAGGGTGTGCATGGTCGATTGACCGTGACACCTACTCGAAATGATGATGATGACTTTAGAGCATACACACCAACAAGTCCTGAAACCCTGTGGTTCACAGGCATTACCACTACGTAGCCAAGGTGGCCCTGTTCCTGTCCAACAGTCCAAGCCCACATTTTTCTCATCACTTGGACCAACAGCTACACTAATGACAAGTTTGGGAAAAACGTTTAAGTCGGGGGTCGCGGTCGTGTGATTCGTTCCGCCACGCGGCATCGCTTGCCACACAGTGCATATCTGTTTGGTAATTTACGTAAAAGAAAAATCTGACAGATGTGTTAGCCACTTACACATATGAAAAACAAACAATCCCTTTAAAATTATCAATTTTTTACGTCGTAAAGAAAACCAGATGCCGCAATTTTTTACTTCCTATTACATCAGAAGGTTGCGGACCGCAACGGGAATCGAACACGGGGTCTTTTGGTATAGCAGTCTTGCGGTTAACCACTGCGCTACGGAGTCTAACTTTCAGCTAGGTATTAACTGCAGATTGTATCAAAGAATTAATGAGACAAAGTAAGTACTATTTTTGCAAATGATATTTTTTACTCACATTTAGTTAATTTTTCTGGGTATTGTTTTAAATAGTGTCGAGGAATTTACGATGAGACTCATGTTCATTTGCTCAGTGTGTCTGGCTGGTCCCGTGTAAAGAAATCACCGTAACGTGGCAATGATGCTACTAGAGGATTAAACGGTGAGATGAAGCGATCATACGAATAGCTGAAGAACATAATAAAAGCCTATCACTGATACATGAAAGTAAGTTTTGGAATAAAGTTTTTACTTAAGTAAATATCATCATCATCATCATCATCAGGTCCTTTTTAGTCTCCACTACAGGAGCACGACCCTCTCTGTACTACCGGAGCCATACTTGGCCAGAGCAGCCAGAGGACTTGGCCTACACTCTCCACGCTGGCCAGACGGGTTGGAGAGGTGTCTTAGAGTAAATAAGTAAGTAAATATATTAATAATAAAAATAGAATTACTTAAAAAGACTTCGAAGACAAGAAAATTGACTTCGAAAAGATAAGACATTTTCTAATCTAAGAAAACTATTACAAAAAGAATGATGACCTTTTTTTCTTCTCCAATTAGTGTTACATTGGAAGTTGCACTGAAAATAATATATTCAAGTTTATAATAGTTTCAAAATCGACAAGATTTATTTAGATAATTCTTAAAGTTTTAAAAGAAAAAATCAAAACCGTATGGATCCTGCTAGATATTCTTAAATCCAGTAAAATTCCAGCTGAATCGCACTCACTAAACACAACTTTGCATACTATAGAGTATTAGGTTCATTTTTTTTTTTTATTATGAATCATAAAGATGCTAATGGTAAAAAACAACGTAGTCGAGATAAAGTATTAGATATATGCACATCTTTTTATAAAGAGCTTTATTCCAATAAAATCCAATCAACTTCAACAGAACTATCGACACAATACATCTGTCCAGATACCATACCACCCATTACAGGAGATGAAATTCAAACGGTTTTGCAAAATCTTAAATTCAATAAAAGTCCAGGAGAAGACGGAATCACATCGGAAATACTCAAAATTGGAGAAAAGACATTGCTTCCATATTTTTTTAGAACTCTTTAATCTAATACTTCGAACTGGTCAGCTACCTAAACATTTTTGCAAATCAAACATAATACTGCTTCATAAAAAAGGGGATAGTAGCGATATCAATAACTATAGGCCAATCAGTTTAATTTCACATTTGTATAAAATTTTTTTTAAAAATAATTCAAACCAGAATTTCGACACAATTAGACAACTGTCAACCGCCTGAACAAGCAGGTTTTCGGCCCCTTTTTTCCACCACCGATCATCTACAAGCTCTGAATCAAATTATAGAAAAAATTACAGAGTACAAAAAGCCACTATACCTTGCTTTTATAGATTATAATAAAGCCTTTGACAGTATCTATCACCACGCTATATTTTCAGCCTTACAGAACCAAAATATTGAACCAACCTACATCGAACTCATTAAACATATTTACAATAATAGTACAGCTGCCGTCAAACTTCAGTCTATTGGAACACCGTTTGCCATACAACGAGGGGTAAAACAGGGGGACCCTCTCTCTCATAAATTATTTACAAGTGCCTTAGAGGAGACCTTTAAGAGTTTGGCTAACAAATGGCAGAACAAGGGCATTGTCATGGGCGAAAAAAGGCTCACAAACCTACGTTTCGCCGATGATATTGTCCTTTTGTCTTCTTCTCCCATAGAACTGCAAGAGATGCTTCAAGATCTATGCACAGCAAGCCTCAAGGTTGGACTTAAGATGAACGGGTCGAAGACTAAAGTGATGACCAATAGGTCCAAAGTTCAAATTAGAGTGGACGGGCAGGAGATACACTATGTCGACGAATACCTGTACCTGGGCCAGATAGCTTCCTTCAATAACAGACAAGACCAAGAGATCAATCGACGAGTTCAAAATGCGTGGAAAAGCTTCTGGTCCATGGGCGATGTTATGAAGGGAGACCTTCCACTAACTCACAAGCGAAAATTAATCGACATGTGTATCCTGCCCGTTCTAACTTATGGAGCGCAGACCTGGTCTTTGACCTTATCGCAAAAGTCCAAACTCGGGGTTTGCCAACGGTCTATGGAGCGAAGTATACTGGGCATTAAATTGTCGGATCGTATACGGAATAGCACCATTCGCTCCAAGACCAGAATAATGGATGTGGGAAGGAAAGCAGCCAAACTGAAGTGGGATTGGGCGGGTCATGTTTGCAGAATGCACCCAGACAGGTGGGCTAAGTTAACCACGGAATGGGCCCCTGTAGGATGGCAACGAAAGCGAGGCCGTCCAAGAAAAAGATGGTCTGATGATTTGGCGGCTTATGATAAACATTGGCGATCTTTCACAACAGATAGGGATGAGTGGCGTACAAGAGGGGAGGCCTTTGCCCAGCAGTGGGAAACAACAGGCTAAACAAAAAAAAAAATGAATCAGTACCTGATCAATTCAATTATCGCGCCAGAAACAACTTACATAGGCATTTTACTGAAATCTATATACTTATTAGTGTATTTCTAAATACTTATCAGTGACGTTGACTAAGTGCCAGGTTAATCAGAAAAATATAATTTTAGCATGAACTGCAAAAATCTTAAAATGCAATATTTTAATCTCTACCTGGAGCTTCTCCGTGCTTCAGAAGGCAGGTTAAGCCGTTGGTTCCAGCTATCATCATTGATGGCAGTCGTTAAGCTTTGTCACATGCCTTTGGACAGCTTGAAAATCTGACACCAGTGTTGGCCACTTATACACACGAAAAACAAACAAACAGCCCATGTAACACGCTAATAATGTTTAAAATTTTGTCCTGTTTCTTATAAATAAAAACGTTGTCAAGGATCCTTGCCTTAACTAGGTATCATGAGTTAAGCCGCGGGCGAAAGCTGGTAATTCATTAAAAAAACTAACGATGAAGCTTATGAAAAACAATAGTTAAGTGGGTTGTAAATATTCAATACGACGTAAGGCACCTATGATATCCTAATCCTAACTTATATTATAAATGCAAAAGTGAGTTTGTTTGTTTGTTTGTTTGTTGGTTTGTATGTTTGTTTGTTACGCTTTCACGCCGTATCTACTAAACCGATCATCATGAAATTCTGCATACACGTTCTCTGGAGTACGGAGAAGGACATAGGCTAACTTTTATCCCGGGAAAAAGTACTATTCCCGAGGGATCGACATTGATGCGGGCGGAGCCGCGGGCGTAAGCTAGTTGTGTATATTACGTTCTTTCGAAAATTCCTCTTTGGAATAAATTCTCAAACATTCCTCCCTCAGTTTTAAAGAACAGTTTTTAATTGTTTTATTATTATATGCACAATAAAGAGTTTACAAATCGATAAACCAAAAATCCGGTCAGTAAAGTTATTCGTCAAAATAAACGAAAATGTATGTTTTCCCCTACCTTATTTCCAAAATCAAATAAATAGAATAAATTTTAACTGATTTCTTAGAGGAAAACCTAAATTTATAGTTTAATTATTAGAGTTATAATTGAAAAAAGGTAAATTCATCGTACAGAAAGAATCCACTCGCGAGTTCGACTCTCATTTGTTTGTTTGGTTTTTTTTATGGAAGGTAGATTTTTCGTATTTCGTTACAGGTCTGTTTTGTAAGGTCTTTGGCTTAAGGAAAAGTCTGGGTGTGTCATGGACTGCACTTGCCCTTGAGAGGTTATTATTTATACTACACTTGCCCTTGAGAGTTTATCAAACTACTAGTTTATTCCCGCGGCTCCGCCCGCGTCAATGTCGATCCCTCGGTAATAGTACTTTTTCCCGGGATAAAAGGTAGCCTATGTCCTTCTCCGTACTCCAGAGAACTTGTATGCAAAATTTCATGATGATTGGTTTAGTAGTTACGGCGTGAAAGCGTCACAAACAAACTCACTTTCGCATTTATAATATTAGTAAGGATTAACAATAACCGTGTATATTGGACCACACATTAGCTGAGGCGGTATCGTTTGAAGATTCAGTACAAATGGCCGGTCGTCAGGTGAAGGCGACACGTTGAGACAGTCAACTCAATAACATTCGCTGTTAATGGCTCACAGCCCCCGTGGCACAACGGATGGTATTGCTACAATAGAACATTTTCAACTCAATAATATTAACTGCTAATATTTCACGGATCCGTTGGAAAGCGGATAGTATTGGAATTGTAAAATAAGTATTACATATAAAACAATACAAGGTATTAATAAATAAAAAAACAAAATTAACATAGACAAGCTTTTAAATAAATTTTTTAATAAAAGATTTATCAAGAATTAATTCATATTATATCCACAGATATATGATAAGTAAGCAGATTGAACATATCCTATTTATAAATAAATATATAGGGATATATCACACAAATATATAGAGTTAGCCCCACAGTAAGTTGTGAACTTGTGTCGTAGAATGCGATGCTATATTTTATAATAGATACTTATATAGATAAACATCCAAGACTCAGGTCAATCTGAAAAAGATCGTTTTTTCATCATGACCGGGGATCGAACCCAGGCACTCTCGTGTCACAGGCTGGCGTGCCAGAATCTAATATTTTTTAACATACATTTCAATGTTTTTCTGTGTATTGGTATGCGTTAAAAACACAATGCCATTAATATACACGGTGAAATTTTGATCGTTCTGGACCCTTAAAGGGATGATTCAGCCCGTTGATATAAACAACTTTTCACAAGGGACCAATGCTGGGAACTCAAAAACCCCACCCCTTTAAGGGTGCAGAACGATCAAAATTTCACCGTGTATTTGTCAATACCTCTTATATTAAGTGTGTCGCATATACCAGAAGATGATTACGAAGTAGAACGAGTCACAAAACCTCCGGGGCACCTGACCCCCCAACCAACGCATCGGTGCAAACGCTTTGCGTGGTAAGGCGGGCGGCGAACCTCAGTGTTCAAGGGACTGCCGTGTCGCGACGTCCGCCACACTCGTCCTGAAGATGGCCATCTGAATTGGCTAAAACTTGTTGGCGATACCGAACTAACAATATTTGAGTGAAACCTTTTTTTTATATAGGACGGCAAATGAGCAAGTGGGTCACCTGATGGTAAGTTATCACCACTCCCCATAGACACCTGCAACATCAGGTAACAAGAGCGTTACCAGCAGGGGTTTGTTATAATAATTAAATAAATATAAATAATAAATAAATATATACGGACAAATCACACAGATTGAGCTAGCCCCAAGGTATGTTCGAGACTTGTGTTATGCTTCGCTCCTATTGGTCGCAGCGTGATGTTTTATAGCCTTAAGCCTTCCTCAATAAATGGACTATCCAACACAAAAAGAATTTTCCAATTTGAACCAGTAGTTCCTGAGATTAGCGCGTTCAAACAAACAAACAAACAAACTCTTCAGCTTTATAATGTTATTAGTATAGAAGTATAGATAACAGAAATTGCCGCGGACCAAGTCGCGGGCAACAGCTAGTGATTAAGATAAAATAATAGCTTGTAATTTGTAAACAGTAACTTGCTGATCGCTTAATCATTTTCCCATTCAAGTCCTTCGCACGTCAGACATTAATTTAAGTCAGCGCGCTATTATTCGGCAAATTACCTGAATTCCCGGGAAAGCGGGAATCGAACGGGAACAATGTGTCGGCGCCATCGGTCAACAATGCTGCTCTATCTAGCGTTGTCACGAGCACGCCGCCATTCCCACGAAACACTGGACCATGATGTAGAGTAGAAATATAGAGATGCTAAGATCGCTGAATGGCGCCGGAAAGATGAGCATATTACTATCTCAGGGTTATAACATATGGGAAACGATCAAGAGAAAAAATGAAGAAATTAATAGATTAATTGTCTACTTTTGGGAAAGAGGAAGATTGCCATCTTGCTTCATTTTATGCCAGAGTTAGAACAAGTTAGGAACAGAAAATAGAGGCTTTTAGTAATAGGACACAGAAAGAACGTTAATTAGAATATAAAAAATATGACTATTTATCATTCATTGCCCTGTGTCAATGAATGATTAATAGTCAAGTCTGTACACTTGTGGAAAACATCTTATTCTTAAACCACAGCTTTCGTTTTTGACTGTTTAGGGTATTTTAAGGAATATTAAAAGTATGTCCAGGCTATTTGATTACCAAATTTGATGGTGTTGGCAACACCGTTCTGCAGATGACAACATTAAAAAAACTAACGGCGGTTGCAGCCGGGTGATAACGTCACGAAGTGCATAAAAGGGGCGTTCAACGGTCGCCGGCCCGAAGACCTAGGTTCGTCCAGCTAGCACTAACAAGGTCGGCAGCGGTTTATTAGGCAGGTTCCTTTGTAGTTTGTAAGTAGGGCGGTAGGGTTCCCTCTGCGCCACCCAACAGAGGATAGGGCGTTAGGGCTCTGAGTTCACCCCTCAGAGACGTTAGGTTCTTTAGGGCCACGTTTTTACCCCAACGCGAACCCTCCATGCGGCCTTCGTAATGGCTGCCATCCCCTCCGATTACGAACTCCTCAAAGAGTTCGTAATCAACAATCCTTCTCTTAGGAAGGATTATAACGCATACAAGCGCAAGTACCGTGCTCGTATCGCCCGCGGCATCGCTCGCGAGGATCTCATCACCGATGGGTCTTCAGACGTGACGCGTCCCCGATCCCCCGTGGTATTTTCTGCCCCGGGTTCCCCCTCTCCGACCGCGACCGCGACCGCCCTCCCCGGAAATAGATACGACGGCCTCCCCGTGGATGAGACCGATTACTATTATCCCGATGACCCGGCTGAGACCGCCGCTCAGCCCTTCGAACCCCGATACCCATCTGCAACCTTAGAGACTGTCCTCGAGTCCGAAGATATGGAGACGGAGACAGCCTCCCAGCAGACGCCCCCCTCTGGACAGGACCCCGAGCCAGAGCAGTCGCGATGCTCCGACGACGACGATTACACCGTCGTCACCGGAGCAAAGCGCCAGCGTAAGGCGAAGGGCTCCGAGAAAGAGCCTGCCCCTAAGGCACAAAAGACCGCGAACGGCACAGCCGTCGCGAAGACTCCCTCCCAGCCCGCCCCATCTTCCACCGGAAGGAAGCCCCGACCACCTCCGATGGTGGTCCTACGCGACCCCAAGCAGTGGGAACCGCTTTTGCACAAAAGGTGCAAAACACACGCGCGTCCACCAACCGCGACGGTAATATCGACATCAACGTCAAGTCCATGGAGGACTACCGTTCCCTCACCCGCCTCCTAAACGAGCGCCAAATCCCTTGGCACTCATTCGGCCTTCCTGAGGACCGCAAACTCAGGGCGGTCATTAAAGGCATCCCCGTCTCGACTTCGGTCGAATACGTAAAAGAGACCCTTGTCTCTCAGTCGCTCCCCGTTAACGAGGTCCACCGCATGTACGGGAAAAAGAAAACCCCGTACCCAATGGTGCTAGTTGTCTTAGACAACACACCGGAAGGTAAGGGGATTTTCCAAATCTCGTCGTGCGCTGGGCTAACCTCGTTTAAAGTCGAGCCCCCCCACAAGCGTGGCATTGTCGGTCAATGCCACCGCTGCCAATGTTACGGGCACTCGGCCCGTAACTGTCATGCCCACCCCAGATGCGTGAAGTGCTTGGGGGATCACGGCACAGCGGACTGTGAAAGAGTCCGCAGTGCGGAGAACGAGACTCAGGCGGCCTGCGTACTTTGTGGACAGGAAGGCCACCCCGCCAACTGGCGGGGGTGCTCAAAAGCCCCCAAAGCGAGCAGGAACGCCTGGGGCTCAAAATCCTCGCAAAACGCTGCCCCCCAAACACGCACAAATCGTGCCCCCCAGGCGCCGGCGCCCACCGCCCCTCAACCCCTTATGAGCAGCCAAGCTGCCTTCCCCCCTCTGAAGCAGAGACAGCCGGTGTCTCACTCAGAAGCCCCAAAGGTTCCAACGTTGAACCGCGCTCCCCCCAGCAGGCCCCCACCTCTGTTGCGCCAAAGCGCTCCTCCGGCTAGCCGGGACCAGGACGCTCTGGCCTTCGGAGTGGTTCTCGACATAGCGCGAGAAACACGTGAGGACCGCGCCGAGATCCTCGAAATGGGTCACGCCATTCTCGCGACCAACGGCGACACTTACGCGATCTTGGACATCGTATTCCAACACCGGTTCCTAATGGAAAGATTAGAAAACGCGCCCTTCCTCGCGCGTTACTTCCCCTCGCGTTAATATGGGTAGTCTCAATAAGAGAACTAAACCCCGCTCCCTCACTATCGCGTACTACAACGCCAACGGCAAATTCACCGATGTGAAACCCCTCATCCAGGAGTTTCTTACAACACATCAGGTGGACATTTTCCTTGCACAAGAGACCTTTTTGAAGCCCCACCATCGCAATCCTCGGATTGCGAATTACAACATCATCCGTAATGACAGATTACGCACCCAAAAGGGCGGAACAGTAATCTACTACAAAAGGTCACTTCACTGCACCCAGCTGGACCCCCCAGCTCTTACAAATATCGAGTGCTCCCTCCTCCGGATAGCCATGACCGGTCATGCGCCTATCAACATCGCCTCGATTTACCTCCCCTGCAAAAAGACGTTGCTCCGTAGCGACCTCGAATCCCTCTTCTCGCTGTCAAATTCTACCATTTTGGCTGGAGATTTTAACAGCAAGTCAGTTCGCTGGCACTCTGTCACGAACTCGCCCAACGGACTAATCCTAGAGAGTCTCCATGACGAACTAGATTTCGACGTTGTGGCCACGTTAGCTCCCACGCGTTACCCCACTCAAGAGGGACAAAACCCCAGCGTTCTTGACATTGCCCTCCTTAAGAACATCACCCTTCAGGTGTGTTCAGTAGAGGTCCACCCTGACATCTCCTCCGACCACCGACCTGTAGTGTTACAACTAGGACCGACAGACAACGGACGTATAGTGCATACAAGGACGGTGACTGACTGGAAGAAACTTGGAAAAGTTATCAACCAGCCAACACCGCACTTGGATGCAATCCCTGACATAATCACCACGACTGACGACACTGACAGCGCAATCTCCTCTCTCACCAGCCACCTGCAAGCTTCCTACAAGGAATGCTCTCGGGAAGTCCCTTCTGTGGATCCCACCCACAGAATGGAGCTCCCCGAGGATATGCGGCAGCTGTTGACAGAGAAGAATCGCGCTTCACGCTTACATGACAATTATCCCACCGAAGAGGCCCGTGCCCACCTTCGTTTCTTGCAACGGCGAGTCAAGGAACGCATCGCGGAAATTAGGAACGAACGCTGGGGCGATCTCCTTGCCGAGATGACGCCCTCCCACCAGGCATACTGGCGACTAGCCAGAAGCCTCAAGATCGACACGGTTGCGGCCACTCCCCCCCTCACACGTCCAGACGGCTCCATCGCCTTCGATGATGATGAAAAAGCTGAATGCCTAGCAGACAGCCTGGAGAGCCAATGCTCCCCTAGTCGTGAGCCAGTAGACCCCGATCACCTTCGCGAGGTGGAATCGCACGTAGAACGCTTCGTGGCTTCTAAGACGATCCCACCGAATACCCCCCTTGCCCCGACGACACTTGACGAAGTGAAGTCAATCATCCGCGATCTCAAACCCCGGAAAGCGCCCGGCGCTGACGGACTCTCGAACGGAGTGCTCAAATGCCTCCCACAGACCCTCCTCCTCCTGCTCGTAAGCATCTTCAATGCTTGTCTTGCAAATTGCACTTTTCCAGCCGCCTGGAAAGAAGCAATCGTGATCGGGATCCCTAAACCAGGCAAAGACCTGAAGAACCCCTCCTCCTACCGGCCTATCAGTCTTTTGAACTGTATAGGCAAGATCTACGAACGGATCATCCTCAAAAGACTCAAGGACTACGTAGAGTCCAAAAGTCTCATCCCCGACGAACAGTTTGGATTCCGGGCCAAACACGCGTGTCACCACCAACTGCACCGCCTCACGGAGCATATTCTCAAGTTGAGAAATTGGGGACGTCCTACGGGAGCACTCTTCTTCGATGTAGCGAAAGCCTTCGACAAAGTCTGGCATTCGGGCTTGATATCCAAGTTGACCAACTTGGGCCTGCCGGATAGTCTCGTGCACATCATACGAGACTTTTTGTCGAATCGGTCTTTTCGGTACAGAGTAGAGGGATGCCTCTCGAGGCCCCGTCCCATTAGAGCCGGCGTCCCGCAAGGCGCTGTTCGATGAAGCGATATCCCAAAGACCCCAGATGTAGAAGTGGCACTATTCGCCGACGATACGGCCCTCTACACGTCCCATCACCTTAAAACGGTCATCGTGAATCGTCTTCAGTCCGCCGTGGACGCTCTCGGCGGGTGGTTCAAGAGGTGGCGCATCGAAGTTAATCCGGAGAAAAGCACAGCTGTGTTTTTCTCAAAGGATAACCAAGCTGTGACACGTCGAAAAATCACCATGTCCGGAGCAGAACTCCCCTCGTTAGGATCAGTATCGTTGTACGGAAAGCCCATTCAGTGGGCAGGCAAGGCTAAATACCTTGGAGTCGTACTCGATAGCGCGATGACCTTCGGCCCCCACATCACCAAAGTCCGCAACCATGCCGCCTTCGTATTAGGCCGTCTCCACCCCATGATAGGCAATGCTAAGATGTCACTTAGAAATAAGTTGACACTCTATAAGCTTTGCGTCCGCCCTATCATGACCTGCGCCGGCGTAGTCTTCTCCCATATCGCGCCCTCCCACATCGATCGGCTGCAACGATTGCAGAACCGTTTCGTCACCCGTGCCACGAATACGAGTCACCACCGGTACTTGCGCATGACAGACTTACACCGTGACCTAGATCTCCCATCCATTCGCGGCTATCTCAAAAACGCCTCCAAGCGTTACTTTGAGAAAGCCGCACGCCACCCCAACCCGTTAGTAGTGCAAGCTGCTAACTACTCCCCCAACTTACACGATACGACCTTACGTCGTAGACGTCCTAGGAACGTACTAGACGATCCCGATGATCCTATTGACATCGCACAAGCCCGCCCCGACCCCTCTTCGGCTCCGAACAGCCAGAGGAATCCCACTATCCGACCCCGTCGCACTCGCCACCGGAATAGAGTGCGTAGAGTAGGATTAGCTCCGATTACTGGTGACCGCCCGGCGGTCCCGGGTGACTTGCACCCAGGATAGGCCCTTCTGGCAACGTAGCTTTCGGCCCATAAGGCAAAAGATGAGAGTTGCTGCTCTCTAAAGGCTTTTGCCATTGTTTCTCAGATTGGCCCTTCAGGCTTGCATGCACGCATACGCGGCCCATCAGGCAATACGAGAGTTTGCTGTCTCTCCAAGCCTTGCGCACACAGGCAACGCCCAAAGCCGAGGTCCGTCCCTCCTGGGGGCCCTTTGGTGATGTTGTCTATAAAGGTTGAGGGCACTCTGCCCTCACCTCAAACGCCCGGTGAAGTAGCGAAAGCTCACTTGGAGCTAGCTACATAGTCCTTTCAAAAAAAAAAAAAAAAAAATCGCCTGCCCGCTTTTTCGCTCGGACACTTCGCATTGAGTAGACATTCTCGTGACTCTCGTAGTTACTTTGATTATTTTAATATTAATTTTAATTATTTGTTTTGCTGACACGTGGTAATTAAATTATTGTATCAAAGTGAAATATATTGTGGTGATTATTATATTGTTTGAAGATTGATCATGTCGAGACTATTTCTGTTTACGAATAATAATTAAATGTAGTTTGATATAATATACACTTGTTTTTTGGTTTACGACCTTTTAAAATAACGATCATTTACCTTAAATACAAAGAGGTTAGGCAATCAAGTGCAGCCGAATAAACGATTAATATAGTTTTTTTCAACATCAGAAGTTGCGGATCCACATCCATAATGGGCCGTCGCAGAAGGAGACGCGGTCATTCTAGTACGAGCTCATCCTCGTCAAGTTCCGACACGTCGAGCACCGGGAGCAGGCCTGCCACTCCACGTCGAAGGAGAAGGAAGGTAGCCCGAAAAGCTGATCCTGTGAGTACAGTTACGCTTAATAGCATGATCCCGGAGTTTGACCCAGTTAAAGATAATGTTAACGCGTGGCTAAAAATTATTGAGTGTTACTCGAAGACGTTTTCGTGGTCAGACGATGTTATTCGTTTCCAAGCATTAAATAAATTAAAAGGTTCTGCTAAAACCTGGTACGACGCATTATTGCGAACAAACGAACTGTGGCCCAAATGGAAATGGTCAGATTGGGTATCACATATTTCTACCACTTTCAAAATAAAACGTAATATGTTTGATTTATTAAGGGATATTATGGATAGAAAACCGGTCGATGGACAGTCACTGTATGAATTTTATTTTGAACAGAAAGGTAAAATAGACCGATTAGGCCTAAATTTTTCGGAAAATGACATTATTTCAATAGTTCTAGGAAATATTAGTGATAATACCATAAGTATTGCTATTGAGGCTAGTAGTTTTGAATCGTGCGACAGTTTTGCTAGTTTTTTACATGGAAAAACGTACAAAAGTAAATCTCAAAAGAGCAATTCTGTCGTACGAGATTCTAAGATTGCTTCCAATAGTATGCTATTGGAAGCAATCTTAGAATCTCGTACGACAGAATTAAAACCGTCTGACAGTAATTCTATTAGTGATTTAAATAGTAATGCGGTGATTTCAAGTAACTCAAATGCCACATCTGGGGACGCAAATATAAATAAAAACCAGTTCCGTAGTAGAGTATTACGTTGTAATGGATGTGGTGGTAATCATAGAAGGTTTCAATACGATGTGCTCAAATGTGATTTCTGTAATAAAAGAGGTCATACTGAATCAAACTGTTTTAAAAAAGAGCACATTACGCCGAAAACTGAAAAACATGAAACTAAGAGCATAGTTACAAATTGTGCAAGAAATAAATTTACGAAATTCGTAAAGATTAATGAAATATCCTATCCATCGTTTGTCGATACTGGTAGTAGTTGTTCTTTGGTATCAAAGGATTTTGTGGATAAACATTTGTTTCCCCAAACGCCTTTAAAGACCCCTTTGGTTCTACAAGGGTTTTTGAAGGGTAGTTTTGCAACAGTGACGAGTAAAATAACCGTTAATTTAGAAATTGATTCTGTGCATTTAGATGACGTTGATTTTTACATCTTAAGTGATTTAGCAGACAGTGACATTCTTATAGGTCGGAATGTGACGGAAAATCCTAATATTATGTACTCGCGAGTGGGAGATTCCCTCACGTTTGATTACGCCTATAAATTTGTAAATTTTTGTAATAACGTTGATGAAATGATTTTTAACGCGCAATCCAATCACAATGAACTTGCCCTCCTTTTTCATAAATATAAATCTTGTTTTGCCCACAAACTCAATGAATTGGGCAAAGTGGACAGTCATGAAATGGTGATAGAGTTAACGGAATCGCGCCCTATTCAATATAGACCATATCGAACATCAGTTAGGGATAGAGAAATTATCCGGGATATTATCAAAGAACTTTTGGATAATCGGATCATTCGTGAGAGTCGTTCAGCCTACGCTAGTCCTGTTTTATTAGTAAGTAAGAAAAATGGTGAAAAAAGACTGTGTGTGGATTACAGATCACTGAATAAAATCACAGTCAAGGATAAATATCCGATGCCTAGAATAGAGGACCTCATTGATAGGCTGCAAGGTTGCTACTATTTTACAAATTTGGACCTAAAAAGTGGTTATTACCAAATTTTAATGAGTAAAGACTCAATTGACAAAACCGGGTTCATCACAGAGGACGGGCATTATGATTTTTTGCGTTTACCATTTGGACTGGCCAACGCCCCGTCTTGTTTTCAACAGATGATGCATAAGGTACTAGGAAATCTTAGATTTAATAATGTAATTATTTATTTGGACGATGTCCTTATTATTAGCAAAACAAAGGAAGAAAATCTTAAGGTTTTAGAGTCAGTTTTGCAAATTTTTTAAAAAAACGGGCTTACCCTTAATATGAAAAAGTGTAATTTTTTTTATGACTGAAATTGATTTTTTAGGATACAAAATAAAAGCTGGCACGATAAAACCAAGTGACAATAAAATTGTTGCTGTTAAAAACTTTCCTACGCCGACATCGGTCCATCAGCTACGCCAATTTTTGGGTCTCATCAGTTACTTTCGAAAGTTTATTCTTAACTGTGCACTATTGTCAAGCCCCCTTACAAAACTACTAAAAAAGGACACTAAATGGATATGGCACGATGTACATGAACAAGCTTTTCAGACTCTCAGGAATGCTCTGACGTCTGATAATGTTTTAGTAATATATGACCCCTCAAAATCGTGTGTTTTATATACAGATGCAAGTAGGGATGGAATAGCCGGCGTGCTCATGCAGTTAACAGATCAAGGCGAAAAACCAGTTCATTTTTATAGCCGACAAACTACCGAAGATGAAAAGAAATACCACTCGTTTGAACTCGAACTGTTAGCTGTAGTGAGCTCGCTTCAAAAATTTAGGATTTATTTGTTAGGTTCCCATTTTAAGATCATAACTGATTGCAATGCAGTTAGGTATGCCCTAACAAAGAAAGAAATTATCCCTCGGATAGCACGATGGGTATTATATACACAAGATTTTGATTACGACATCGCTCATCGTGAGGGTTCGCGTATGGCACATGTCGACGCTCTTAGTAGAAACCCAGTACAAAGGGGCGAAAAACCAGAATCTGAAATAATTATGTCCATAACTGAGGCTGATTGATTGCTGTCGGTGCAATTACAGGATCCAGAAATTACTAGTATAAAAACAGTATTAGAATCGGGAGATAAGGATAATAATACACATATTTTTAACAACTATTATTTATTAGGCAACAAAGTATACCGATTAACTAGCACTGGTCGCCGTTGGTTTGTGCCAAAACAATGTATTTGGCAAATTATAAAGATAAACCATGACGATGTAGGCCATTTTGCTTTGGATAAGACACTGGAACGAATCCAGTCTTGCTATTGGTTCCCGCGTATGCGACACATCGTAAAAAAGTATATAAAAAATTGCATTAATTGCATATATTTCAAAAACAAGGGCGGTCCCAAGGAAGGTTACCTGCACCCTATACCAAAGTACGCAAGGCCCTTCCATACGCTACACATGGACCACTTGGGCCCATTTGTCAAAACTAAGAATGGTAACAAATACTTATTAGTGATAGTGGATGCGTTTACCAAATTTATTTTCATTGCCGCGGTTCCAACAAATAACTATGAATCAGTGAAAGTAGAATTGGAGAACATAGCAAAAGTTTTTGGAAACCCTAAACGTATAATTGCAGATTCTGGTTCATGTTTTACATCAAATCTTTTTAATCAATATTGCACCGATAGAAATATCCGCCTACATATAATAGCTACTGGGATGCCTAGAGCTAACGGACAAGCGGAGCGTTTTAACAAAACTGTTTTAGACGCTTTAAAGACTTTAGGAGCAAACTTAGGTGATGACAAATGGGACAAGTGTATTAAAAACTTACAGCTAGGATTAAACAGCACTTATCACAAAACAATAAAAGCTGTACCGAGCGAAGTGCTTTTCGGCTATAGGCTACGCTTGGATAGCGATAACTTAGCCCCAGACCACGAAAACGAATTAGTAGATGTAACACTCTTACGCCAAACAGTTGACAAAAACATCAAAACTAGTGCTGTTTACCAAAAACGAGACTTTGATAGCACTCGTTGTAAAGCAAAGATTTATGATGTTGGGGATCTTGTACTCATAAAGATACAAAGTCAGAGTAATGATGGCAGAAGCCGCAAATTGCTCCCGGTGTTCAAAGGGCCATTCCGAGTGGATAAAGTACTTGGAAATGATCGATACGAGGTGGTCGATTTGAGAGGCAGTGAACGAAGCAACAAACCATACACAGGAATAGCCGCAGCGGAAAATATGAAGCCATGGATTACCATTGGTGACTACGAGCTTGATGACTAAACTTTACGTACGAGGTATTTGGGCTGTGTTGGCAAGGTTAGTGCTGAATTACCTTTCTATCCGTGCTATAATGTAATTCTGTTTTATAATGACGAAATTTTACTTTTGTTTTTAAATTTCTTGGTCTGTTAGAATTAACAATAAACATTTTAGATTAAAAACACTATCGTTAATAAGTATTGAATCGCTCACAAAGAGAATTATGATAGTGCCAAAGAGGCTGATTATTTTTGTCTTAGAGCCAGCTACAAACTGCCCGAGAAGGTACTCAATATTCTGCTTTAGGGTGAATTGAGCATTGAGAGCATGGTGTAAAACAATGCGTTTGAACCATTGTAGAAACATCATAGCATAGAAATGAAAAATCAGTTACCCTGAAGCGAATATGAAAAACTGCCTTTTCTCTACCTATTTTCTTTACATGTATGATATACTTGACCCGTCTCTGTTACAGTTTTCCACTGGCTCATAGCAACGTTCGGGACGAACGCAATGCAGCATGGCCGTGTTGGCAACACCGTTCTGCAGATGACAACATTAAAAAAACTAACGGCGGTTGCAGCCGGGTGATAACGTCACGAAGTGCATAAAAGGGGCGTTCAACGGTCGCCGGCCCATAAGGCAAATTCGGCCCATAAGGCAAAAGATGAGAGTTGCTGCTCTCTAAAGGCTTTTGCCATTGTTTCTCAGATTGGCCCTTCAGGCTTGCATGCACGCATACGCGGCCCATCAGGCAATACGAGAGTTTGCTGTCTCTCCAAGCCTTGCGCACACAGGCAACGCCCAAAGCCGAGGTCCGTCCCTCCTGGGGGCCCTTTGGTGATGTTGTCTATAAAGGTTGAGGGCACTCTGCCCTCACCTCAAACGCCCGGTGAAGTAGCGAAAGCTCACTTGGAGCTAGCTACATAGTCCTTTCAAAAAAAAAAAAAAAAAATAATCGCCGGCCCGCTTTTTCGCTCGGACACTTCGCATTGAGTAGACATTCTCGTGACTCTCGTAGTTACTTTGATTATTTTAATATTAATTTTAATTATTTGTTTTGCTGACACGTGGTAATTAAAGTTATTGTATCAAAGTGAAATATATTGTGGTGATTATTATATTGTTTGAAGATTGATCATGTCGAGACTATTTCTGTTTACGAATAATAATTAAATGTAGTTTGATATAATATACACTTGTTTTTTTGGTTTACGACCTTTTAAAATAACGATCATTTACCTTAAATAACAGAGGTTAGGCAATCAAGTGCAGCCGAATAAACGATTAATATAGTTTTTTTTAACAATGGAAACACTGAAAATTTTAAAGTTGATTTGCTATCCTTTTCATAATGTTACATTCAAACAAGTGCTACTCTAAAA
Organism: Elegia similella; assembly: GCA_947532085.1. Taxonomy (NCBI): domain Eukaryota; kingdom Metazoa; phylum Arthropoda; class Insecta; order Lepidoptera; family Pyralidae; genus Elegia; species Elegia similella. The sequence continues at coordinate 2,935,659 of OX383936.1, forward strand.
TTATGCTGAATAAGTACAGAAACTAAAGTCAGATACATCCAAAATTAGAGTGTTAGTGTAGTGTAGAACTGGGCGCTAGTATGTGGCTTAATCCTTACGTACGTCTCCTCTATGACCATAATAAGCCACCTACTGTTTATTCAATACACAAAACTAATAGCCTTATCCGTCAAGAAAATTCCACGGAAATATCTACTATATCACCTCGAAATAAGATGACAAATTGCGTAGAGGTGATGTGTTTTGTTTTTTCTAAAGAGGCGATAATGAAAGTAGATATTATTGTGGTCGAATCGAAATGATGCGTCAATGTCCGAGCACCATCACCCGCTGTTTTTCTTACTAATTGGGCGAGAAATCATGGCGGGGGCTTGTCAAAGACACATTCTCTTTTCCATTCATCTTTTGTAGGTAAAACAATGAGATAATACGTGCTTTTCTTCTCACAATAGGTGACTTTGTTTTTGATTTTCAAATATTGTTGTATCTGATTTCGATGGCCTAGGAGCGTAAGCTTTATAAGCGTTAAATTTAGAAAACTCTTAAATTAAATTATTATGTGTTTATCTTTATTATTTACTACAACTTTGTAATCAGTATTATTGGAGCAAGTCCATTTTCTGCTCTTTTTTTAGTTGTAAATCAATGGGTTTTTAGTTAATAATATGTTCTTATAAATATGGTAGACTCTCATCGTCTATATAGGAATAAGCTAGCTGTAGAAACGTTTTGGCAATGTATAATTTATAAATTGATTAGCATATTACGTAACATTTTTGTTTGCAGCCTGTTTGTTACTCGAAATAAATAAAGTTGAGATTGATCACAAGTGGTATAAAAATATCTCAAGCTCCTCCTTGCTTCGGAAGGCGCGTTAACTGCTCACCCTGTCCGCGTGGTTTTTTGTACCATATCGTATTTAGGAATACATCTAAACGGCATTGTAAATGCAAAATTCCCTTATAAAAATACTTCTAAAGAAAATCAATCAATCTTGTTTAGACTTATTTAATTTCGTCTTGGCAAGCACCTTTAAATCCTTATCCTAAGGTTATATTATAAATATGAAAGTGAGTTTGTTTGTTTGTTAGCTTTCACGCCGTAACTACTGAACCGAGCATTATGAATTGCGTAGGTGTACGATCTCTGGAGTACGGAGAAGAACATAGGTTACCTTTCTTCCCTCAATAAGTTACTGTTACCTAGCCGAGCCGCATGCGTAAGCTAATAAATCATAAAAAAGTTCGTTACATTTTTTTTTCTAAAAACTTATTTTACTTACAAACACTGAATTAAAAACGCTTTCTTAACAACCACCAATTTGCATTTATATGTCTCAAAAACAAACAAAACTGATGTTTTTTTTTTCGTACGGTTGCTGCCAAACCTGCATAAGATGAATTTGAATAGACGTAATTCAACACCTCTTGCGATCCGTGTTAATATAGCCTAAGATTTGCACGACAAAGACCTGTGAGAAATTAAAACAAAAGCTAATGAAATGAGCGTTTTGTGGGCATAGGGGTCGCGTTACATGGGCCTTACAGAGCTAATGTGCCTTCTTCAGGTTATGGATCATGAAAAGAAGGAGATACATAAATTAATCTGTTTATTCCGTTAGATAACTGATAATGGAATAGAACGATTTAAAAATTATTTCACCAATAGTAAACTAACATTATCAGCGAGCAATACAGGTCTATTTCATAAAAAAAAATCGTAGACTTAAAATTATCCTGAGTAATGACATTTTTATACTTGACTTTCAAGATTTGTTAGTTAATTTTGCGTAAACGAATCATTATATTCCTCGAGTTTTATCAATACTAATATTATAAATGCGAAAGTAACCCTGTCTCTCTTTCTCTTTTCACGTTTCAATCACTGAACCAATTTGGATGAAATTTGGTATGGAAGGTCGTTTAAGGCCCGGGAAAGGACCATACCTGGAGTACCTTTTATTCTGGGAAATTCTACTGTTCCCGACGATTCGACACTAACGCGGGCGGAGCCACGGGCAACATTTACGTATAAAAATCACCAAAACAAAATGCTTCCTTAGCTTTTGTCTGGCGGTGAGAAAAATGCAAAGCAACGATCGATTTGTCTTATCTGTTTCTTTCGGTGCTCTATCTGTATCCCTTTTTACACGGGGATCAATGGGACCATCCAGAATCGAGACACAAAGGGGGTAAATAAAATAATTAGTACGAGTGTTGAAGCATTTAGCGTTACCACAATAATTGATTTCTGAATGGGATTTGTTTAGTAATGCAAGGTAGTTTTAACTGATGAACTGGAAGCGATTTTTCATAGACGTGACTCAATATCATAAGTATATGCATTTTTTTCATATGAAAGTTTATTTCTAATCAATAAATATATAGGTATAAATCACATAGATTGAGTTATCCCATTTTAAGTTGTAAACTTGGGTCGTTAGATACAAAGTTCTATACATGATACTGAAACTAAAATGTCGATTTTTAGATTTTTTTTTCTGTATGCATGTATGTGTTTCCATAACTCATAAACGATTTTACTGAATTTTATGAAACTTGTTAGATGAACACTTACATGCCACATACAGGACAGGATAGGATACTTAATTTTTTTCACCAGTTATGATTAGACGTTGGCCCCATACAAACATAATATAATGTACGCTAACGGAATCGCGGACATAGCTTGTAGGTACAAAATAATCTGCGAAATTTCAGAGTTCCAGTAATTCTTTAAAGAAGTAATAGAAATTAATGAGTCACAAATTTTCTAATAATTATGGTAGAGTATTGAGGGATGTAAGTATTAAATTCTCTCGTGCCTTAGGCCTATTAAAACCATGATTGATATTTGAGTGCAATTATTCGTGGCTAACAAGGCGAGCTATCAAATATCATTCAGAGCTGTGGGCAAAACAAAAAGTATGATCCCGATCTGGGATTAGTTGAAAGCCCAATTATATGGAGGTTTGTTGGGTTTAGTATGACAGTAAGGCTGTAGTTTTATCTCGGTGATGTGTATTTAATTTGTTACCTAATTGTTACTAGCTTAATCATCATCATTTCGTATAGGTGACACGGTCAATCAACTATGCACACCCTGGTGTTAGAGTTCTTCGGAATTGCCTCTCGGCCTCTGACGTGGTTTCTTTAACGACTATCAGAAGGCTGGGACCAACGGCTTAACGTGCCTTCCGAAGCACGCAATTATCTTTATTAACAGACAATCGGGTGATTCAAGCCTGAATTGTCCTAACCAAACTGGAAACAACTAAGCAAAGTATGCTTCCCGTGGGAATCGAACCCACTACCCCCGGGTCTACAGGCAAACGCCTTAACCACTGGACCATGGAGGCAGTCAATAAAATACAGCTTAATAATATAAGGCTTATTAGATAGCTTGATGGTCCGGTGGGAGTATGTAGCGCGGTATCCAGTGAATAGAGTAATTACTAAATATTAAAAGTTGTGTTATTCTATCGGAAAAAATAAGGGGTATCATCGTCAACTCCCGGTCCAGTAGTTGCAGGTATGTCATGGGGTATGCGCGTCCTTCCTAACTATAATTTAGAGTTAGCTATAGATATCAGAATATTAATACCTTCATTCCCTTCCGCAGCAATTGTTCCCGATGGGCAGCAGCGTCGGAAGCATAAGACGCCAAAGTAACTGCGCCTGCCAACCCGCGTGCCAAACGTTTGATGGCAATATCCTTCCATGCAACGAAGAATCCTTGGGAGACGCCTTGGTTTAAACAGTTTAAAGAGAGTTTAAAGAGTTTATTAGAAACCAAAATAACATAATATGGTCCAACAGTGGACTTCTAACGACTGAAATGATGATCTTCTTCGTCCTATCGAGTTCTGAATATGATACGCCTTTTATGTCAAATTACTCCTGACCAATAATCTGCCACAACCATCGCATTGGGGATACCCACTATGAGATACCATTGAACAGAATTTGGGAGAGGATTAGCATTCAAGTAAGTACACCATTGTCTGCAAATTGTAGACACACGGGCACTGGGTATCATTACCAAAATCCCATCTTACCATATTGCTTTTGCAGCGACCAGTACATCCGGGGGTCGTGCGTTCGACTCCCACGGGAAACATACTTTGTTTTGTTGTTTCCAGTTTGGTTAGGACATTGGAGGCTTGAATCACCTGATTGTCTGATAATAAAGATGATTCCGTGCTTCAGAAGGCACGTTAAGCCGTTGGTCTCAGCTGCCATCTGGTAGTCGTTAAAGGAACCACGTCAGAGGCCGAGAGGCGGTTCCGAAGAACTCTGAGACCAGGGTTTGCATGGTCGATTGACCGTGACACTTACACGAAATGAATGAAGCGACCAACTTGGGTCCTCAGCCTATTGATAGATTTCTAAGCCGGTCAAGACGAATCATGACCAGGAGGGCTAATGTAAAAGGTGGGGCATAATAATTTTTCCGAGAGGTTGTTCCGAAGAACTCTGACACCAGGGTGTGCATGGTCGATTGACCGTGACACCTACTCGAAATGATGATGATTAATTTAGATAAGATTAATGATGAATAATTTTTCCAAAGCTCCAACCTTGCCCTACGCACTACATGGGGAGAAGGAAGTACAAATGATGATGATGATATTTTTTGACGCTCGCAATATCCCAATAAGTATGTTAGTCTGATTGCAACTTCGCATGAAATGCTTTCAGCCATCAATGGTCAATAAGCAAGGAAATTACAGACAGAACTCGGTAAGTAGGTATCTATCTGCAATTAATCTGCAACATCAGTCATCATTACAAAGGCTAAGTTTCACACAGCAGAGCGTCCCGCTACGTCCAGTAAATCGTGTACCACCTGCCAAGAACTGTATTCATGTGACTTCAATGCAGAATCAAAGGTAGCGAATGTCTTGCTATACTCGTATCGCGCTCAGGTGTGCGTGGAGCAAGCGATGAGCGGTAGCGATTTGTATATGAGAACCTTTATTCATCTATATATTAATACGTGAAGGAAAAACTTTGTAACCCTTTTGCAATAATTACGCGGAGTATGAAATTTCGCACACATATAGTTTACATAGAGAAGGAGTGCAGAATAATATATTTTTTTAATTATAATCGGATTTCGACCACTAGTTCTTAAATATGATCAAACGATAGTATCGTTATGTCTCTTTAATCTTGGTAAACCCGGCCATTGCACTTGTAAACTGTGACGCTGTTTACTTCGTAAATTTTAAATAACATTAACAGTTTGATATTTAGTAAGTTTGAGCAAAACCGTGATTGTAATATAATTTATTACGTGATTATATTAAAATTACGGTAGATAAATTAAGATTCACGGTTCGCTCGTCGGTATCGCGGACTACATTTTGGTCTGCTGCGATGACTATCAGCGACATGACGCGAGTCGGCATTATGAGGGAAGCGAAACCATCGTGTACCCCTAACAATCGCTCCAATTATGGTCTTCATAATAGACCGCGACAAGTCGGCGATTTCAAATAATAAATCGTACCTAAGTTATTCTATTTCAAATTTATTTTGAGTATGTGTAAATATGCCGTGTGGTTTCCGGCGAGTAGAATAGGACCACTCCAAGTCTACCCATGGATGTCGTATGAGGCGACTTAGGAAATACAAGCTTAACAATGCTCATAAACATCAATAAGACCTCTCCAACCCGTCTGGCCAGCGAGGAGAGTGTAGGCCAAATCCTCTGTCTGCTCTGGCCAAGTATGGCTCCGGTAGTACAGAGAGGGTCATGCTCCGGCAGTGGAGACTAAAAAGACCTGATGATGATGTGTAAATAGTATTTTTGAGCAAATGGGAAGAATCCACTTGAAGTTATCCACTACCGCTCGTACCCTAAACCATCAGCAGTCAATATTAACTGTCATTGGCAAGCGCGGACGTGTGATTAATCGTAGCAGCGACAGGTGAGTCGCAAGTGTGCGGGCGGCCCGAAATACGGAGTCTACAGAATTGATACAAGATCCTTGACTTCAACGTATTAAGCCAAAAGATCAGCAAGTTATTTGAAATAAAATTTAAAAAAATTATGGTGGCGTTTATAGAAAATCATAATAGATTTTGTTCTAGGCTGGAGCACAACATTATCAGTATTCAACAGAGAGCTGTTCGAATTGCCGACAAGTCTAGGCTCTCGGATAATCTAGACTTACGCAGAAACCCTAAACTCTACGCGCTTTCTACTGCATTTTTAATGGGGAGTGCTCTGAAGAACTCTTAATAAATGAAGAAATAACATATGGTGAAAAAATTTCATGCGGGTGTGACTCGAAACAGCTCAGATGGCAAAGCTAGGTCGTATATATATAGCATAGACCTAGGTCGCTAGTTCAAGTCCCGCCCGCATGAAATTTTTTCACCATATTTTATTAAGAGTATATCAAAATAGCATTGTGAATGCAAAATAAAAATACTTATAAAAATATTGTTCTGAAGAACTTTTCTGATTTGGTACCTGCAGCGCAAATTCACTAGGAAAACAGGCTTCATGCTCGACCTCGAGGCCTGGCGATCTTCAACAACACGTGTCTCTAGATCTTTTCTCCTCGCGTGTGTAATTTGTGGAACGAGCTTCCTACCACTGTTTTCCCTCAGCTATGATTTGGGTTTCTTCAAAACATATAAGTACATACATATTACCACGTCTCTATCCTATGGGGTTAGGCAGGGACTAAAGTTTTGCTACTATCTTTACACAAACCTCTTTAGCTTCTTCTACATTCATCATTCTTTTCATGCATGCTCACTGGTTTCGGGTACTCCTAACTTGCCCTTTGGCAATGACGCCCGCAATCTGGTCACGCTATATGCGTCACGGCAGGCCACCACTCACTCTTCAGTCACATCTGAATTATAAAACTTCTTCGTAAGTATTCTTTCATGCATCCTTTCTATAGATCCCTTCCTTCAAAAGACGGCTAAAATCCTATCCAAAAGGCCGGCAGCAATCTGTTAACAACTTTGATGTTGCAGATGTCGATGGGCGAAGATAACACTTGTGTCACATACGACACAGGTGTCGCGAATGCTCGTTCACTCGCTCAATTGTAAAAAATAGAGAATAAGAAAGAGAAAAGTTCAATTAGGCTTTGGGGGCTAATGTTCCACTAGTATTAGAACACCATGAGGCTTCGACATTGTTTTGAATAAAAATTTCAAAAATATAAAGCACGATATTTCAAAGGATTCAATATTAGTAAAAATAAAACTGCCTAATTTAGGTGACTATGTAAAAATAATAGTTCCGTTTTACATCACGCCTGTTCGGATTGCTTTAACAATCATGGCTGGGGCACCTTACACTAGCTTAGCCCTACTCCTATGCAGTTGCCGTGTGCTATCATCATCATTATTCTAGCCATAAGAAATCCTGCTGAAAGTCCATAAGAACTGCTGGACAAAGGCTTCTACCTAAGATTGTCATGGATGATATTGCTGTTATCGCCAAGCTTGGCAAGCGGGTTGGCGAGCACAGTTTCTTTGGCTTTTTGTGCTTCCGACGCTGCTGCTCATCGACAGTTTCTAAGCCGAGGAAGGGTAGGACTTTGTTGAATTTGGGAAGGAAATGAGGATATAGGGATAGTACTCAGTTGTATGAATAGGGGAAAAGCAAGTAGCAGCCTGAGAGCTCGCGCTTACCCGATGCCATACCTGCAACCACCGCCAAACAGTTAACGATGATGGCCTGAGGGTAAATCACTGGTCAATGGCCAATCATCATCATCATCATCATCAGGTCCTTTTTAGTCTCCACTACAGGAGCACGACCCTCTCTGTACTACTAGGGCCATTATTAGCCAGAGCAGCCAGAGGACTTGGCCTACACTCTCCACGCTGGCCAGACGGGTTGGAGAGGTGTCTTAGATGTTTATAAGCTTTGTTTAGCTTGTATTTCCTAATGGCCAATACTTAGTACAATTAAGCTGTCCTTCTACACCATCCTTAATTTGTGTGCAGGCGGCCTTAATTGCCGGTGCCATACACTTGCTCATTGTTGCGCTTGATTAAAACTTTTTGTGCGCAGCTTTTGAGCTTTGCCGCCGTGATTATGTTGTCTCATAATTAATAAGTTTATGTAGAGCAATGAAAGCTTAATTTGGACTCTGAATGGGCGAAATTGAACTGGCTTCGCAAGAGAATACAAGAAATGGACGAATCAGAAGAATAGCTTATTTGAATACTACATAAGCCAGTGTCAACATTGATCAATATTTTTATGTAACAATTTAACTACATTAAGAAAAAAGAGCCGGTCAGGTATTAGTCGGACTTGCGCACTGAGGTTCCGTGCAATTAAGTGTGTTTTTAGGGTTCCGTACCTCAAAAGGAAAAAAACGGAACCCTTATAGGATCACTTGGTTGTTCGTCTGTCTGTTTGTCAAGAACCTTTATCTCAGAAACGCGTAAAGATATCAAGCTGAAATTCATATAATATACTCAGATCTACTGTCCCTGGAACTGTAAAAAATCAGACTTCTAAGCCAACGCAATCAAAAGATACAGGTGGTAATACCGCAAATTTTCGTGTTTTTTCGACATACGCAAGGAAATCAAAACCTACAGGGTACTTCCCGTGGATTCAGAATCTTGAAATTTGGTACGAAGCAACGTCTTATAACACAGATAAAGGAAAAAATTTCAAAACGCATTAATTTTGAGTTACATCGTATAATAAAAATATTATTAATTCAAATTTAATTTATATAATATTCGAAATCCTTCGCGGGGTCGACTCGCTCTTGGCCGGTTTTTTGTTTTAACGACAAATTTTGTCGTTAAAACATAAAATTATTCACTTTTGCTATAAGAACTTTTCTATTAAGCTCGCGAGCTCTACAATCAAGGGATTTTCCAATACAATAAAATGGAATCGTTGCGCTGGTCTTATGATGGAGTCGGAAAGTGGCCATACCAACTCTTAAACTAAACAAGGTACACCAATCTTGTTGGGGCTCATTTGATATGCCTTGGTACTTGATACACTTTACAGTGTAGATTCTTTTATAATCGTCATGTAACTCAAAGCTCAAAAAATTATAATGAGGACTAAATAAATGTACTATTATTATTATATATTAAAAAAGCTTGCCACAAAAATTTAATTATTTCAAAAAGACTTTTCTGTTTGATATGACAATAATCCTACCAAACAAAAGTGTTGCAATAAAACAAACGCCGAAAGCCGTAGACACTAAAGTAGTAGTTTATTAGTAGATCAGTTCAAATGTTTTGATTAAATAATAAAACATATAAATTTGAAAGAGGGCTATTTTAATGCTTTTCCATTCTGTCATTCTGTTTGACATGACAACAGAATGGAAAAGCGGGAAAATGTCCCTCTTTCAAATTTATATGTTTTATTATTCAATCAAAACATTTGAACTTTTATTTGATATTATCAAACAAAAGTGTTACAATGAAACAAACGCGGAAAGCCGCAGACAGTAAAGTAGGAGAGTAGTGATAGTAGTAATAGTAGAGTAGTAGTTTATCAGTAGATCCGTTCAAATGTTTTTATTGAATAATAAAACATATAAATTTGAAAGAGGGACATTTTCCCGCTTTTCCATTCTGTCATTCCGTTTGACATGACAATAACCCTATCAAACAAAAGTGTTACAATGATACAAACGCGGTAAGCCGCAGACACTAGAGTAGAAGAATAGTAGTAATAATAGTAGCAGAGTAGTAAAAGAGTAGTAGTTTATCAGTAGATTCGTTCAAATGTTTTGATTGAATAATAAAACATATAAATTTGAAAGAGGGACATTTTCCTGCTTTTCCATTCTGTCTTTCTGTTTGACATGACAATAACCCTATCAAACAAAAGTGTTAAAATGAAACAAACGCGGTAAGCCACAGACACAAGAGTAGTAGAATAGTAGTAGTAATAGTAGTAGAGTAGTAGTTTATCAGTAGATCCGTTTGTTTTGTATGTGTTTCTATATATGTATTTGTTATAAAATATAGTATCGTTGAGTTAGTATCCCATAACACAAGTCTCGAACTTACTTTGGGGCTAGCTCAATCTGTGTGATTTGTCCGTATATATTTATTCATTAATGTTTTGATTGAATAATAAAACATATAATTTTGAAAGAGGGACATTTTCCTGCTTTTCTATTCTGTCATTCCGTTTGACATGACAATAACCCTATCAAACAAAAGTGTTACAATGAAACAAACGCGAAAAGCCGCAGACACTTCAGAAATCGATTAAATCGCTGTTCCGCGTTAATCACTGCGACCCTTAATGCATCCTCTACCACGAGACTCCATCATTACTCATACGACACCAGATATTTGAAGATAAAAATATATATGGACTAAACCCGTTAAAGTTTGTATGCATACTATCACGTCTTTTTCCCTTGCGAGGTAGACAGAGCCCAAGTATTTAAGACCTATAAGGTTTTATTATAGCATGAAAACTAAGCGAGAAATTGACTCATCTAACATCAGGGACAGTCTATAGTTAAATATCTATTTTAGTAAGTACATACTTAAGAGTAAAAAAGTTAGTTTATCTAGTGGCTTGATAATCAAACGATTCGAAAAAAGTATATCTTTTAACCGACAAAATTTCCTTAAAGAAATGTAATATTTATTATGAAGTATCGCCAAGAATTACTATTACATACTTATTTCTCGAATATCATAGGCAAAAAAAGTTGAGATGCAATAGACTTTATGACGCTATCACAAAATCATGAAGAATAAAATTATACAAATAATAAACTAATTATTTGCCAAAATAAAAACAGAGATTTTTTTTATATAAGTGAATACATTAATTTCCTAAACCAAAGTGTAGGAGTAAAGAAACATTATAATGAATTAATTCAAGCGGCACTCTCAGAAGACAAAGTTACATGTACTCTGAGTTAAATTACTTTTTGTGTCGCCTGTTCATGCATGAAGAGACTAAAGTGGGTGGGCGCTGGCCAGCAATAGTTTGCATAAACTAAGTGGCGGTGGAAGCACACAAAGTACATAAAGAAACATTATGTCAAACGATAGTTGCGTAGAGAATTCGCTCACTCGTTATCATGGTAGAGGGTAGTTTTCACCCTCTGTTTGGGGTAGGAAGCAAATCCGTCGACTGTCGGATTAGGATTAGTCAGAGTGTTGTGTCGGACACGGGAGCATTTCTTATTGTACACTGACCGTCTGGGAATTGGGAGCGATTGTGTGGACACAGCTTTATTACTTTTTTGAACGGTCGATATCTCTAAGAGTGGCCCATATTCTCAAAGATTCGTAGACTTATAAATAAATATATATGAACAAATCACACAGTTTGAGCCCCTAAGCAACGATACCATATTAAATCAAATTAAAACGTTTATTTAGAAAATAGGCCTTTGCAGGCTTTTACACGTCAAATCACATTTTAAGTACACACAAATAATTATATTATTGGAATGAATTGCCTGCGTTTATATTCCCAGACAAGTACAATCCCGGGACATTCAAAAGTAGAATAAATAGGTATCTCTTGAATAGGCATGTAGCATTCTCGTCTCCATCGTCACTTACTATTGGTGAGATGGGAGACAAATGCCTACTTCAATAATTAGTAAAAAAAAAGCTACAGACTACTAGCGTTTCGAAACCCACCACTGCGGAGAAGAAACGCCAAAAGAAACTCTTTTCAACAGTATTGGTCGCCTACTCACCTGAAGGGCTTTTTAATTTTATCATCCATCTTTACATTTATCATCTTGTATCATTGCATTACTAATAATAATACATACATGGATCTAGGGCACAATATCGTCAGTCACTACATCGCCTCCGTGGTCCAGTGGTTAAGGCGTTCGCCTGTAGACCCGGGGGTCGTGGATTCGATTCCTACGGGAAGCATACTTTGTTTAGTTGTTTCCAGTTTGGTTAGGACATTCCAGGAACGAATTTTAATTTAAATCTATGGCAGGTTTGAATCAACTATTAAATAAAAAAAAAAAAAAAAAAAAAAATCGTTTATTAAAATCCATACAGCGAGAGATTAGATTAAAAATTATTCATCAAAAATATTGGCCATCTGTTAGTTGTTAAAGGAAGAAACAGCCACGTCAGAGGCTAAGAGGTGGTTCCGAAGAACTCTGACACCACGATGTGCATAGTCGATTGACCGTGTCACCTACACGAAATGATGATGACTACATCGCCGGTCACTGCATCGCACGCGTTCTATCGACGATTTAAAGCGAAGGTATACAATATCGCTGGTACGCTACATCGACAGCCCACCATATCGATGGTAAACTGATTGATTAACTTTCAAGACCCAGGGCAATCTGAGAAAGATCATTTTCTATCTTGACTTGACCGTGGATCGAACCCGGGATCTTTGGTGTGATAGCCCAGCTTGATAATAACAAGGCTACAGAGGTAGTCTACTTAGGTATTTCATATCGATCGATACTCACACATACATACATACTTTCACGTCTTTTTCATTGCGGGTAGAGAGCGGCTTACTTTGGATAGATCCTCGAGCTCGTCCTTGCTCTACGGTAACCTCTCCGCTACCAAGAGACCCGGGGTTTTTCTATTGAAAAATTGCTCGTTTACAAACGGCGATTTCAGAAATAGCACTCCCGATTTCGTCTCATAAGTCATAACAATTAAAACTCGATTGTGCCTGCGTTTCCGCGAATGACGGGTTGAGCCATTGTTCCATGCTGCCATTATAAGATGGCTAAGGTATTCTTCCCTGATAAACGAAATAAATATATTTATATTATTCAGTCCACAAATGCTCCAGTACGCTTGCGACGTATAGGCAGTAAGCCTACACCAGATTTAATGAAAAATCTTACACAAAGTATCGCAATTAAAAAATAATGCTTTAAATACTTATTGCTTTACTGGCTTTCGCCTGCGGCTCCGGCCGCGTCAATGTCGATCCCTCGGGAATAGTACTTTTTCCCGGGATAAAAGGTAGCCTATGTCCTTCTCAGCACTCCAGAGAACTTGTATGGCAAAATTTCATGATGATCGGTTTAGTAGTTACGGCGTGAAAGCGTAACAAACAACCAAACAAACAAATAAACAAACAAACTCACTTTCGCATTTATAATATTAGTAAGGATAAGGATATATCCCTTCAGATTAGTCAGACCTCTTTCTTTCCCTCTTCCCGGAAGTCATGGAAAGGAACATCCTCTTAATTCAGTTTTTAGGGTTCCGTACCCAAAGGGTAAAAACGGGACCCTATTAATATCGCTCCGCTTTCCGTACGTCTGTCTGTCTGTCACCAGGCTGTATCTCATGAACTGTGAGAGTTAGACAGTTGAAAATTTCACAGATGATGTATTTCTGTTGCTGCTATAATAACAAATACAAGACAATAGAATAAAATAAACATTTAAGGGGGCTCCCATACAACAAACGTGATTTTCTTGCTTGTTTTTGCTCGATATTGATAACGGCACAAAATGACGTTTGAAATATTCACAGAATATTTAGTTATATATTTACTTTGAAAATAAATAATTAAATAAAAATAAAATTAGTATTAAAAGGGTTGAATATAAGTAAATATAGGTTACGAGTTTTTTTCTTTTATTAGAGCACTCTTAAAACTGTTTTGCTCGAATGAAACACTAAGATAGACAAGTACTTACTAATGTCACATTTTGACGAGCTCTGTGAGTGATCATCATGCCAGGCTGCCACATCGGAGTTCCCTGGTTCGATCCCGAAAAGATCTTTTTCAAATTGCCCTGGGTTTTGGATGTTTATATATATAAGTATGTATCCTTATCCTTACTTCCTTATCCTTACTTCCTTATCCTTACTTCCTTACTTCTATTATAAATGCGAAAGTGAGTTTGTTTGTTTGTTTGTTACGCTTTCACGCCGTTACTACTGAACCGATCATCATGAAATTTTGCATACAAGTTCTCTGGAGTACGGAAAAGGACATAGGCTACCTTTTATCCCGGAAAAAAGTACTATGCCCGAGGGATCGACATTGACGCGGGCGGAGCCGCGGGCGAAAGCTAGTCTGTTATAAAATATATTACCGTCGAGTTAGTATCCCATAATACAAGTCTCTAATTTACTTTGGGGCTAGACCAAACTGTGTGATTTTTCCATTTATATTTACATTTATTTATTTATACAAGTAACGAGTAGAAATGATAGATAGATAGGTAGATATCTTTATTCACCATCGAAAACACACAATTCACATTGACTTAATAAGAAGTTACATACAGTTTAGAAACCAAACAATTGAAATCATGCATGCATGCATTTATGCTGTTAATAACACATAATATTCCAGCCCTCCATTAGCCACCAACAAAACAAGGCATTATTATTTTTAATTCGACATAACCCCTAATTCCTTAAAACCCAACACCAGGCGTCCCAGAGGACGGCAAAAGCACAACGTCCCCATCCATAGAGTTAAGTCGGGTTTGTTATTCGCAATTGATGAACAAACTATAAATAGAATTAAACACCTCTAAAAAGTAAACAGCTTAACTGATTTTAATCAAATATCGCCAAAAACACACTTACGATTAAATTGAACATGTATGAGAATACATATAAAGCGGGGATTTTTTTTTTAATATTGTCTTGTTGTAGTTGGAGTGAAGTGTCCACACTTCCTGTAAGCTGGATACGTAATATAATACAAAATAAAATGGATGCGTAAAAAAATCAGGGCAGTAGCATAATGTAAATATATATATATATATATATATAAACTATCACAGCTAAATAAGGTTCAAAAATCAAAGAGTTATAGTCAATCAACTTATAAAATTACGAACAATTACGAAATTATACACTGCGCGTAGCTCTACATGAACATTTTTTTTTTTAATACTTCAAGTGTTTGCTGTCCATCAACTATGCGACAAAACGCTTCATTACACCAAGCATTTAAAGCACGCATAAGACTATATACGAATAGCTCTCAAAGCCCTCGTATGTCGCTTTATTTGCGCTTCCTTTGCAGCCTAAACTATAGACATAAGTCTGGAAGACCATACAAAACTTACATCTATTACATGTAAGTATTTTGGCTTAAGCTGATAATACAATCAGTTCAAGTATGATTGAGAACGAAACAAGCGTGTACGAGGATTGAACCAGACTCTGCCACAAAATGCTTCATTAGCATACATGTACGTCAAAAGTCAATGACAACAGTTGACATACGTTGTAACATTGACATACGTTGTGTATTTTCTTTTCATTTATGAAATTGTATATTTTTTTCAATGCTCTTAAAATTAAACTTCCGGCAGGAATATGTTTACAACATATCCCTGTCGGAAGTTTAATTTTAAGAAATTTTGCAAAGTAAAATTAAAATAATTGAGCATTTACTAATCATTTTGATATAAAAATTATAAATAAAAAACTTCTTCCAAAGCACTACTATGGTACTTTTTATATTTAAAGTGTTCTTCTATTACCTGGTCCATTCACACTCTACGCGACAAAACGCTCCATTACGTCAAGCATTGTGAAGCACGCGTAAGACAATAGCTCTCAAAGCCCTCGTATAGTGCTTTATTTGCGCGCCCTTTGCAGCCTAAAATGTTGACTTAATACCTCGAACTGTAAGTCCGTAAACAACTTTCCTACGGCAAATATTTGGGAAATTTTAAGCGATGATATTGTTTTAGGGTAGCGGAATTAAAGATTGTGAAATTTGTTGGACAATATTTGATGTGTGGTGTTGGTTAACAACAATAACAAATGGTAAAAATGTACCTAGTTAAATTTATACCAATACATTTGACATGTTTAGCATTTTACAGAGGACTGTTGTGGCTTGTGGATAATAATGATACAAAAATACATAGATTGTATATTTATAATATAAATATATATATGGACAAATCACACAGATTGAGCTAGCCTCAAAGTAAGTTCGAGGCTTGTGTTATGGGATACTAACTCAACGATACCATATTTTTATAACAAATTAATTTATAGATACACATCCAAGACCCAGGCCAATCTGAAAAAGATAATTTTCCGCATTGACCTGGCCGGGGACCGAACCCGGGCACTCTCGTGTCGCAGGCTGGCGTGTTGACCGCTGCGCCACGGAGATAACTCAGTCATTCATGTATAAATTTTATTTCAACTTAGTCGAAGAAGATCTTTATCTGAAAACTTTTATCAATTATTCTTAAGATAAACTTGTCTCCTGGGATACTAACTTGATGAAACCATATTTTATAATAGATACATATATAGATAAGCGCCCAGCTCCCCCATGCAGTTCTTGGAGAAAAGAAAAACGTAAAAAGTGTCTTCCCGCGCAACCCTAAAAGCCGATTGAGGAAATGTGCGAAAATAAGATCACGTTAATAGGCGATGCGGCTAGCAACCTATCACTATTTTGATTTTATCTTTCACCTATACGCCCACTAATAGATACGCTAAATGTGGCCTTTGGATATTATGGCCCTAGACTTTATCTACCCCATCATGGTTAAAGACGTGGTAATATATTTTTAAGTGTTTATATTTTATTTTTTTTATGATTTAGGATGGCAAACGAGCAAGCAAGTCACCTGATGGTAAGCAACCAGCACTGCCCATAGACAACTGCAACACCAGGGTGTAACAGGAGCGTTGCCGGCCTTTTAAGGAGTTGGGGAAAGGACATTGGGGGAGGAAATGGGGGAAGGATGGGCCTCCGGCTCTCTCACTCACCGAACGAAGCGGTAAAGCTTCTACTCAAACGTCGATTTTCTGTGAGTTTATATTTTGCATTCACAATGCTATTTTGATATACTCTAAGAATATGACAGAGTCGTACATAGACAAGTCTATGTTCAAATCCCGCCCGCTTGAAATTATTTCAACATATTTTTTTTTCTTAATTAAATAAGAGTCCGTCGTAATAAGAATACTTCTTTATTTGGGCCGCCATATAATGAGGTTCAAGTTAGATCCCATTAAAATTTATATTATGTGTTTAAAGCGCAAAAATTTAAAATAGAAAGCACTGTCCTTGGTGTTATCAAAATGATCGCTCGTCACGATGTATATTACCACCTGGTATCTTTTTTTTTATAAATAAATAAATAATAAATAAATATATAGGGACAAATCACACAGATTGAGCTAGCCCCAAGGTAAGTTCGAGACTTGTGTTATGGGATACTAACTCAACGATACTATATTTTATAACAAATACATATATAGATAAACATCCAAGGCCCAGGCCAATCTGAAAAAGATCATTTTCCATCTTGACCTGGCCGGGGATCGAACCCGGTCACTCCATGTCGCAGGCTGGCGTGTTGACCGCTGCGCCACGGAGCTAGTCTTATGTTATAAGCTAAACGACTAGCGCTGCCCATGGACAACTGCAACACCAGGGTGTAACAGGAGCGTTGCCGGCCTTTCAAGGAGTTGGGGAAAGGACGTGAGGGGAGGAAATGGGGGAAGTATGGGCCTTTGGCTCTCTCACTCACCGAACGAAGCATAGAAGCGGTAAAGCTCCTACTCAAACGTCGATTTTCTGTGAGAGTGTGGTACTTCCCCGGACGAGCCGTCCCATTCATGCTACTAGCAAAAATGAATTTTGCCGGTAGCGTGGCTCTACCACAACTACAAATCATAGTATCACAACAAAATAAATAAATAAAATAAATAAATAAATATATACGGACAAATCACACAGATTGTATAGCTCCAAGGTAAGTTCGAGCCTTGTGTTATGGGATACTAACTCAACGATACTATATTTTATAACAAATATCTACATATATATATATAAACATCCAAGACTCAGGCCAATCTGAAAAAGATCATTTTCCATCTTGACCTGGCCGGGGATCGAACCCGGGCACTCCGTGTCGCAGGCTGGCGTGTTGACCGCTGCGCCACGGAGCTAGTCTTATGTTATAAGGTAAACGACTAGCGCTGCCCATGGACAACTGCAACACCAGGGTGTAACAGGAGCGTTGCCGGCCTTTCAAGGAGTTGGAGAAAGGACATGAGGCTAGGAAATGGGGGAAGGATGGGCCTCCGGCTCTCTCACTCACCGAACGAACCATACCTAGAAGCGGTAAAGCTCCTACTCAAACGTCGATTTTCTGTGAGAGTGTTGTACTTCCCCGGACGAGCCGGCCCATTCATGCTACTAGCAAAAATGAATTATGCCGGTAGTGTGGCTCTACCACAACTACAAATCATAGTATCACAACAAAATTATAGTAAAGTCCGTGCAAATCTCCAGAAAAGCAATTACACCCATTTCAGCGCTCCATAAAACATTCACCACCTTAAATCTCACAATATCTCAGCCCAAAGAGACATTAACTTTTCATCTCACCTGTCCACTCTAGCCTCCCGGGATCACGACCATTTTCTTTGTACTCCCATCTCTTTTACACGTGAGTTTTTCCGGTAGGTGTGAAAGGGAGGGAGGAAGATTTGAGTATGGAGTTTGTTATAGGGCTCTTTGTAAATAAAATTGAATATGCAGAGGTGTTTCCGAAATCACTGTTTTGTTGCTGACGGACGAATAGCCTCTACCTTATTACGTATAGGGTCTTTATAGCGTTTGATAGACGTCAGGAAGTGTTATTTTAACGTGACTTAGTACGAACCTTTTATATGTTTATTTCCGCTGACGTTTCCATGGAGTCCCGTTTTTCGTGTGTGCTAACCTCAAGTGACCAACACTGGTGTCAGATTTTTCAAGCTGCCTAAAGGCATCTGACATAGTTTAACGACTACCATCAATGATGACAGCCGAAATCAACGGCTACACGTGCCTTCCGAAGCATGGAGAAGCTCAAGATATTTTTATGCCACTTGCGGTCACCCATCACAATGGAACTCAGGATTGCTTAACATGCGTAAGCGCTTTTAGTGCTCACGACCACTGGACTAGGGCTCCTAAGAAATTAAACTATTGGTGGCGCTAGTTTGCTTTTGTAATTTTGATAGGCTTCGATCAAATATCCTTATCCTTACTAATATTATAAATGCGAAAGTGAGTTTGTTTGTTTCTTTGTTACGCTTTCACGTTGTAACTACTGAACCGATCATCATGAAATTTTGCATACACGTTATCTAGGGTACGGAGAAGGACATAGGGTATATTTTATCCCGGGAAAAAGTACTGTTCCCGAGGGATCGACATTGACGCGGGCGGAGCCGCGGGCGAAATCTAGTAGGTAATAAAAAAGGTCTCATACAAAATGAAGCCTTAATAATGTCCCCGAGTCAAAACATCATGTATACTTGAACAAACAACGACAAAAACGGTACATACTGAAAGTATAACTCCATCTATTTTACACTTTTGATGCGTAGTTTTTGCGTCTTTTCACTGTATCTTTGTCATCGCGACACGTGTGAGTGCTAGCGCGGTTTATTGTTACTGTGGACAAAACAGCTCCGAAACTCGATTATTGCCTGTGCCACTTTTCGAGCGCGAATCGTGTATATCATTGTAATTGATCGAAGTTGAGAGGCAAAGCAATTGCAAATAGCATACGTAATAGATGGCAACGATGGCAACTTAAGCCGGACACGTCTCGGTTGTCAGCGGTAGTAAATTAAATTTTTGTTATGCTACCGCCTGACAGCGTCTCTGGGGGCCATCCTACGTGTATTTCAGATATTTTCATTATCAGTACCTAGCTATTATAGTAACAATATTCTTGTTTTCGTTTCGTTGAAAACATGGACATTGGCTAAAAAGGATAAGGAACGCTTGGAAGCTTTCGAGATGTCGTGCTGGAGACGTATGGAGCGTATTAGTTGGACACAGAAAAAGACGAATGAAGAAGTGTTGGGACAAGTAAATGAGAAACGAAAACTGCTGAAAACGATTGAAATGAAAAGAGGAAGGATGTTTCGTTACCTTATACGACACGATCAATTTATGAAAAATATTAATTTATGAAAAATTAAGGCAAGGAGAGGGAAAGGAACACCAAGAAGAGCATATTTGAATGAAATGAAGGAAAAGGCTGGAGTTGTGTCATATGGACCGAGAGACATGGAGAGTACTCCACCGACAAGAACGCAGTTCTTAAATTATAGATAGATAGAGATTCTTGTTCTCGTCAGAAAGGAGTTTCCCTTCGATTATATTGAGAAATCTTCTGCTGGTCTGGAAGAAAAGAAAAAACGTAGAACGTGCCAGCTGCTTTTTCTTCTCGCGCAGGTCGTAAAAGCCGATCGAGGTAATGGGCAAATTTTGAGGAATCATCTCATCAATCATGTTAATAGGCGATGCGGCTAGCACTCCATCTATTTTGATTTCGCTTTTTACCTATTGCCCACTAACATGCTAAGTGTGGCCTTCAAGTCTTATAGACTTAGGCTCTGTCTACCCCGCAAGGGAAAAAGACGTGATACTGTGAATTTACTTATCTTGACGTCACCAGTAGAACCGCTAGCTATATTTTAGATCGCATATAAACAGACGTGTTCGTGTGACTGTCTTTTTGTGCCGATTGTTCGCATTCGTTTTCTTTTGCTGATTGAGCTATGAAAGCTGCTACTGTAACTGTAAGACCAATTTGTTTAACAATCATTGCCTACAATGAGACGTTTGTCGGTTATTTTGTGTGGAGGTAGTGTGAAAGCTTGCGATAATTGGCGCTCGTCTGGTGGCTCTGTGAGCTGTCTGCTCGAGCGAGCCTTCTGGTTCGCGAAGAAATAAACTCTATTATATGACAAAGTTGAGCCACGTGGAGTCGGGGTGCTCTGAGTCGGATTTGTAATCCATTTATAATTAATGTGGTACCCATAATTGTTATTGATCAATAGAATACCAGATATTTCCATATAGGTGAACATTTACTGTAATAACGAAAAATTGATGTTTCAAATATTTAGCGAACTGAAACTTACATGGAAATAAAAATATGGGTAACAAAACTTTGATGTTTCATTTTTTCGATAAAATATGGAAAGAAATAACGATAGACTGCGTTTGTAAGTAATGTTTACATTTACATTACAAAAGCAGTCTATCCGTTCGTCCAAGAGTCTAGAGTCTATCGGTACTTATTTCTTTCCGTAAATTGTAAAACTTAACAGGATTTAAAAAAAATTAACACTCCAAAATATATTATTACTAGCTTTCGCCCGCGGCTCCGTCCGCGTCAATGTCGATCCCTCGAGAACAGTATTTAATAATTTCATGATGATCGGTTCAGTAGTTAGGGCGTGAAAGCGTAACAAACAAACAAACAAACAAATAAACAAACTCACTTTCGCATTTATAATATTAGTAAGGAAGTAAGGATTATTCTTCTGCTTCTTATTGAGTCGGAGATGGCTATTTTCAATTTACAATAAAGTACTTCGTCATAGCAATTTTCTAAGATTGGAGTACTTCGCGATAATGAATTTTCTCAATTAGTAATTCTTCATAGTAAACTTTCGGAGTTCCGTACATCGCGATGATAAACATTCTCATTTAAGTAATTCGCCAAAGCATACTTTCTAAGCCACGTAAATCTATCTACTATACATTATGAATACAGATACACCAATATTTTAAGTGTCGGAGTTCAGTATGACAGTCCTTTTTGCCAAATCAAGCTATTTGTACCCATTAATTTTTTTCAATAAAGGCAGGCAATTTTATCTAAAATAATATACCACTCAATCTAACACGACGCCCTTCCCAAACACTTCCTTCATCATCCGAGGGTGGTCTGCTTTCGACGTATATTGGTGACCAGGAAAATAGTTTCTAATAAATTAAATCGCCTTTAAAATGGGGACCGTTGACATGGGCCGAATTGATTATTATTGAAGTATATGCATTCAAACGATTTTATTTTTGAAATGAATTTTCTCTCTTATTATTTTTTCTAAAAAAAACTTACGCTGTAATGTCACGGATACTGAACCAGACACAATAAAAATAAAAATAATATATAGATATACATCCAAGACCCAGGTCAATCTGAAAAAGATCATTTTCCATCTTGACCTGGCCGGGGATCGAACCCGGTCACTCTGGTGTCGCAGGCTGGCGTGTTGACCGCTGCGCCACGGAGCTAGTATATATAAGTTGCTGGAGTCTCCTTTTAAGCAAAATATGCTGCTTGTGCCAGGAGAATCCGCTCTTCTTATCGCTAGGTTACAATACAAGTTACCAAATAGTACAGTTATTATTATCTATATATATATCATTTACATATATACATACATACGTACACACACATATATAATTAAAGACACAAAAAAAATAAGAATAGAATTACGTCTACAGGCAGGAGTGTCCGTGAAAGTATTAAACAAAACGGTTTTACTTATGTATTTTCCGACTAAAAATAAATGAGTGAAACTGATTTGTTTAGTATAACAATCTTTCATATGAAAAAACTGACTTCAATCAAAGTACTGGACCGATTTTATTGAAAATTAAATTAAATCAATTTGAAAGTACCCTTTCAGACAAAAATAAATTAAATCTGTTCATAAAGGATGGAGTCATGCGGTAACAAACACAAAAAAGAACCGAATTGATAATCTCCTCCTTTTTTTTCAAGTCGGTTGAAAACGGAATCAAAATTACGATGGGATAGTTAGGAAAATGCGTACATAAAAATGTGCAACGTCTATCAAGCGCTAAAGGACCTGTATCACATCACATCATGCCACCAGCTGTCACGTAAAGCATTTACTACATGGATCAGTTATAAAAACAGTTTTAGCATAAAGTGTACAACCGGGTACTGTACGTAACGGTGAAATAATTACACATGTAAGCATATGTTAATCAGCTTAACATCCGTCAAACGCTGTGTGCTAGGTATGTAGATAGGTAACTTCGCGCGGAACCGATATCTCGGACTTATCTGATCCTCGCGTTGATGGATACCGATCCGATTCATTTTGTGGATTTCAACTCAATTCAAAAAATCGGGTTGGAGTGGGAACGTAACGTAATACATACATATTATCACGTCTTTATCCCTAACGGGGTAGAAAGAGCCTAAGTCTATAAGAACCAAAGGCTTTCCATCAAATTATTAAATCCTCAAGCATTACATTATCTAAAACTTGTCCAATTCCGCTGCGGATCAGAATAAAAATGTATTGGAAGACCTCTCAAAACTCTTATTATACGATTTTCTGAAAATCGTAATTGCCTTTTTAAGACTTTAAAATATAGAAATATTTAAGTAGTACTTAACTTACTTAACCTATAAGAAAACTTACAGAATAAATAAATCCTAACCTTAATCCAAAGAAAGAACATAATTCAGAGAATTTGAAAAGTAAGCTATTTCCGGGTAAGACGAATCAATAAATTACTAGGCTGCATATCGTTTGAGCCGGATGCAAGTCCTGATACGATTCAGAATTATACTCAGACCGACCCATCCCTACGGTAGATATATGTGGTCTGGTCTACACCTAATTTGGGCCTAATTAATCATGCCCTTAAGTTACCAATGATTATCTATTTCTTCGAATCTTAGAGTCAGAGCTACCTGCCTTTAGAGAAATGCAAATCCAAATTACTATTATTTTAATACTAGGGATAAATACAAGCTCAAACTACGATTGCAAATTCTGACTAAATAATAACTTAGAGATAAAAACTTATACATAACTGATACATAATGAACACAAGGGTCACATTGCTTAATACTTTTTATGTGTTAACTGACTGAACAAAAGTATGAATGAGAAAATTTGCATCTCAAAAATGCAGATAGACGTGGCTATAGAGTTATGTGGTTTAAAACAGCATATGAATCAAGAAATGCCTCTCTCCTTTTTAAAATCATTAATATAAAGACGCTATTGTTAATGAAACTATTATATCAGGATAAGAAAAAAAAGAAAAGAAAGATAAATAAATATAGGTAATCATAGCCAGCCATCGTCCTTTAAGCGAGTAGGCGACCAATACTGTTGAAAAGAGTTTCTTTCGGTGTTTTCTTCTCGGCAGTGGTCGGTTCCGTTCCGAAACGCTAGTAGCCTGTAGCTTTTGATTTTAATAATTAATAAAATAAGTATTTTAGGTAAATAATATATGATTTTAAATGGGCGCTTTTTCTTGTCGATCCACGACAAGAATAAGCGCCTGCAACGGCTTATTTTCTGGATGTATAACGATTAAGGTTCAGTTTATAATTTGATCAATAAAACTTTTATGGCATTACCATAAGATAGTGGAATTCGCCAAGGACAGAGAGCTACGGCGGACTGGATGGGAGGACTGTGCCCAACAACTAAACTAAAAAAAATCGAATAATAACAACCTCAAATTACTAAATCACATTCAAAGCAATCGCAGAAAAATGCAAAAAATCACTCGAACACGGACGGATATTCGGAATAATCGATTTCCCGTTTCCATATCGATTCATCAGTACAGGATCGCTGCCGCATTTGGTCGCTCGACTTTTTGTCGCTTAATTGTCGACGTCTCAATCGAGCCGGCGCAAATAAAAACTGTCAAAAACGCCATTGAACGAGTGTTAATTACAGCACGTTGATCGCATGAGGCATGTTCGAGTTGTTTATGTTGCATTTCTGAATTATAATGAACGTTTATTCCTTATAAATTTTGTATTTATCTACTTCTTCATTTTGTATTTATGTTATGTTCCATGCTGGTCTGGGAGAAAAGAAAAAACCGGTCAAGTGCGAGTCCGACTCGCGCATTAAGGGTTCCGTACCGTTATCTATGAAAACGGCAAAAAAATCATGTCTTTTGTATGGGTTTTTTATATAATATAAATTTTATTTTTATTTAATTATTTACTTTTAAAGTGAATATATAACTTAATATTCTGTGAATATTTCAAGTGTCTACCTGTTGCCGTTATCAATAACGAGTAAAAACAAGCAAAAAAAATCACGCTTTTTGTATGGGACCCCCCTTAAATATTTATTTAATTCTATTTTTTAATATTTGTTGTTATAGCGGCAACAGAAATACATCATCTGTAAAAATTTCAACGGTCTTGCTATCACCGTTCATGAGATACAGTCTAGTGACAGACGGACAGACAGACGCGCTGTCTGTCTGTCAGTCTGTGAGCGAAATTAATAGGGTCCCGTTTTTACCCTTTGGGTACGAAACCCTAAAATCAAAGAATGTGCTGATTCTCTTTCCGCGCAGACCCTAGAAGACGGCCGAGGGTTTGGGCAAAAGTTTAGGTAATCATATCAACGATGGAGAAGCGGCTAGCAATACATCACTTTGATTGCATTTTTACCTGTATGTACGTATAAATTTTTTCTAACATCCCTCTCTTAAAAATGAGAATGCACCATTCAAATTTTAACTCCTGTCGAAACAGTACATAAAAAAATAAAGTAATCTATTTAATACATATTTGCATTTGTTTATACATCCATATAGATCATATAGATATTTTAGACATATTTTTGTATTGTGTAGACTACTTCGTAAATTAGTTGATCAAAGATTTAAAAGTTTTGATCAACTAATTTACGATGTAGTCAATGTCTAATCTGTATAAAAACATGTCTAAAATATTCACGATATAGTTATCTAGGATAATAATGAAACACTTTTGTAAAAATGAGACACATTTTATAATAATTTTTAAAAATATTTGATTGTGCGAGCGAGACAGCCAACTAGTGTCAAAGGCCTCTTAAATTTAACTTGCAAGATTTGATTACAGACAAACATCGGGACAAGTGAAACATCGGGTAAATAAATGCTTGTAAAACATCAGAGAGATAAATTATTATAAAATTTATTCAGATTTGACCTTTGCCACCGCAATTCTTATCGGGCAAATTGTTATCAGTGTATACTCCAAATACGTTTGTTTCCCTCATTACCTGGTCGGCAGAATACCTGAGCAGAGCCTCGCTTTATCTCCCTTTGAGAGTAGGTGCTCGCCGCCGGACTCGAAAATATCCGATAGCCAATCTTCCGTATGAGCTGAACGGTTTACTACCTCATAGGGGAGACACACGACTTTTAAGTGTAGCCAGCATTTTGCTCGACTGTTTTTAAATTTTACAAATTGATTTAGGTGTTCGCTATTAGACACAAATATATCCAATAGTCAATATCCCCTACGAACTGCACAGCTTACGGAATTATATAGAAAGACACTGTTTTAAATTATTACGAGCATTGTGTTAAACTGACTTACTTTTCCAATTAGAGTAGGTGTCCGCTATCAAAATCGAAAAGACCCGATAGTCAATCTGCTGTATGATCTGTATAGGAGGCATACGGGTTGGCAATATAAAGTCCATGCAACTGAAAGTAAAGGGTTGCCTTCGGTCATTTGTTTTGTTGGTTTTTCGGTCATTAAAATATCCGATAGCTAATGCACCGTCCGAACTGGTCGGTTTACGACCTCAAGTGGAAAACACACGACTTTAAAATATACCGAGCATAACTACCAGCAGATTCTTCTGCCTCAAAGGCAGAGAAGGACCCGGTGCCAGACACGCATTATAGTACAACAATAATTGTATTAATCTCAGTATAACCTGATGCAGAGATAGTATATTATTCTTCATTTTCAACGTACGATTTATGTATAAATGGCAAAGTCGCCTGTTCAATTTATGATACTACGTCTCTGTTGTTGCTCGCATTGTTTGGCCGTGTGTCCGCGTACATGCTATCGCCGGTCACGTACCCACTAACAATTAACATTTTGCGATCATCTACAGAGATGTACCCTACTAGTACTAGACACCACACTATGGCTAGCTCTTAATTACGCAGCGGCGCCTTAAGCGATGCGTACCAGCGACATATACGAGTGCTTACTTAAGCAGCTAGGAAAACTGATTATAATTTTCATCGAACGCCTTTGTACGGAGATCGAAGCAGCGTATTTAATAAGTTTTTTGACGTGATCACGTCTTATAAATCGACTAGCCACCCGCCCCAGCTTCGAATGGGTGCGATGAATTATACATATAAACATTCCTTTTGAATCACTCTATCTATTAAAAAAACCGCATCAAAATCCATTGCGCAGTTTTAAAGATCTAAGCATTCATGCAGATAGGCAGCCGGAAGCGACTTTGTTTTTATACTATACACGGTGAAATTTTTATCGTTCTGGACCCTTAAAGGGATGATTTAGCCCGTTGATATAAACAACTTTTCCTATGGGACCAATGCTGGAAACTCAAATTATTTTTTGACGTGCCCCTACAAATTGACCGGGCGGCCGAAATTTTTTGTATGGATCTGCCCTTTTTTTTTTGAGTATTGGTCCCATAGGAAAAGTTGTTCATATCGATGGGCCCAAAATTTCACCATGTATAGTGATGGTAGTGATGAACGCCGGCTGCATGCACAAAAAAGTGTCACGATTCGTGAGCAAGCGAGTGCGCGGAACAAGTGATAGAGTTGCACAATCGACCTAAGCGTTCGGCTTGCGACGCATCTATCGCTCTTCCACCGTTATCACGTGAAATTATCGTCCGTGCACACCCAGGTCATTAAGACCTAAAAGCCATAATGAGCATGTATGTAGGCATTAATAAATAAATAAATACCTAATAAATAAATAAATAAATAAATATATACGGACAAATCACACAGATTGAGCTAGCCCCAAAGTATGTTCGAGACTTGTGTTATGGGATACTAACTCAACGGTACTATATTTTATAACAAATACATATATAGATACACACCCACGCATTAGGTGGTAAACAGAATTAAAATAGTGATGAATTGCAAACCGCATCGCATATATGATTCCTCAGGTTTTCACGTATTCCGATCGGCTTCTACGATTTGCGCAGGAAGAGAAGCAGCTGGCACATTTTACGTTTTTTACTTTCTCCCAGACCAGCAAGGAAGTAAAAAATAAAGACCTAAATCCAGAACATAGGCTTCAAAACACCACTTCTGATGTAACTGAACAAGTTTAGATGAGCGAGAGGTGCAAGAAGTCATGGAAGCATGCATGGAAGTGTGTTAGCGGTGTTGACTGCAACAAGCAGTGTTTGCATAGAAGGCAAAAAGTTTGCATCGCCCGCGGCATTGTGATGCGCTTCTCGAACGGTGTAGAGTGGCACTGACAGCGATAAAATTTACTTGACTTATTTATTCTCACTCCACATATTAGATATAACTAGCTGACTACATTACCGATTTAACGAAATAAACACCGTTATAAAAACAAACGCATTGCTTCTCTTTCTCGCAATACACATTACGAGTATACTAAGGTAAGAGTGGAATGACATAAAAATCCAATCTATTTCTAAAACGGCCGTATTATACTACTTAACGATTTGTCGGTAATGCGGTACCTATTGTGAAATGAAAAACGCGAATCGTACTTTCATGTGAAATCAATCACCAGACATCATTTTCTTCAATTAACCCCGTTTACTTATGTGTACTTGATATTACAATTAAATATTAGAGTATTTTTTTTTGTAGGTTATTCATATACGAAGCGCGTTTTCTAAAAGAAAATTTCTAGATATTTTCTAAAAGAAAAATAAAATTTCTAGATATTACCTAACAGGGGGTGAAAAAATGCAAAACAACAAATTCATGTTACATAGTAACGAGCTATGTTCCTCAACCTCATCTAGGGTAAGTCGAATACCCCATTACTTTATAGAATTGATATTTTTTATCCTTATCCTTATCCTTACTAATATTATAAATACAAAAGTGAGTTTGTTTGTTTGTTACGCTTTCACACGGTAACTACTGAACCGATGATCATGAAATTTTGCATACAAGTTCTCTGGAGTACGGAGAAGGACATAGGCTACCTTTTATCCTGGGAAAAAGTACTATTCCCGAGGGATCGACATTGACGCGGGCGGAGCCGCGGGCGACAGCTAGTAATTAAATATTATTCATCTATTATGGGTGTTCACGTATATTAACTGGTCGAAACATTTAATTAAACGCAAAAGCCATTTTACGACTCAATAGAAGAAGAAGAACAGGGGCCTACTCCTATCAATAGAAGAAAATCCTGGATTCTTCTATCGGAAGAAGTAGTATCAAACAATAAACATTATATGAAGTAGGATTTAAGAATTGAAAGAAACTGAAATTAAACAATTACGTATAATATCCGTTACATCAAAAAACAAGATTCATTAATTCATTCAAAATACAAGATTCAATTAATCCATCATCCACAACAGCTACGTTTCGGAAATCCCCACAAAAACGGTGCGAACCGCGTTTTCTTCTCGTAATGTATGTACCTACACGGGTATTAAGTGTATCAACTCGCACGATTATACGCCTTGAGTTCTTCTTAGAAACGGTGTGTGGTGGCTGTGCTAGAGATATTTTAGTTTAAGTATTTATTCTGGCAATATACAGACGTGTGCTTATAGCAACTAACCCAACCTACATACAAATGTAATTACATTAATGTGAGCGTTTTGTGGGTAACTGA
The DNA here is from genome assembly GCA_947532085.1 of Elegia similella. Lineage (NCBI taxonomy): Eukaryota > Metazoa > Arthropoda > Insecta > Lepidoptera > Pyralidae > Elegia > Elegia similella. Next base: position 2,965,075 of record OX383936.1, read on the forward strand.
GTTGTATATTTATATAACATTAATAATCAAGTACACCTTCTTCTCTGAAATTCGTGTTGCTTGTCCGGCCTCACTCTTGGTTCTGGCAGAATTATCAGCGTCGCAGCTCGACTAGTTCGTCTGTGACAATATGCTGAGGACCCTTTCACTGTCGAGCACATAGTGTAGAAATATTCACAGTACAACCACACTGCACGCTACATAGTTACCTCTGTTATATCTAGGAACACTTTCTTATTTCTTTATGTGATTATCTTGCATATATAATTATATAAGTTCCATATAGGTTAACTTCATAATATATCAATGTGAATTGTGTGTTTTCGATGGTGAATAAAGATATTATCTATCTATCTATCTATCTATCTAAATGTTATGGTATTTCTAAAGTGCCAAAATCTGTTCCCGAACCCTCTTCGGATCCAGCTTTGGTGCCAGGGGGGGTCACAGAGTCGTGATCAAGTCACAAGAAGTTGTAATTAAATTTTTATAATCATAGATACAAGTAAAAAGTAGGTATTTTATTAATTTATGTAAGTACTTACTGTACTTAAAAATACATATATTGAAATGACATTTTCAATTTTTCTTGTACGTCTTCTTCCGAAATGCGTTATCACTTCATCTATATCAATAGGTACGTTTTTATGGATGAATATTTAAAAACATTGTTTAACAATTTTAATTAGTGGTCCATCTAGGTCCTGGACCCAGCCCAGGGGGGATCATGACCCCCATGACCCCCCCTCCTGGATCCGCCCTTGCTTCGGGTCCGAATAGCCAGAGGAATCTTACTATCCGAACCCCTCGCACTCGCCACCGGGTAGAGTAGGATTAGCTCCGATTTCTGGTGACCGCCCCAGGCGGGTGACTTGCACCAAGAATATGCCCTTCTGGCAACGTAGCTTTCGGCCCATAAGGCAAAAGACGAGATTTGCTGCTCTTCAAAGGCTTTTGCCATAGATTGACCCTTCAGGCTATGCATCCTCGAATACGCGGCCCATCAGGCAATATGAGAGTTTGCTGTCTATCCAAGCCTTGCGCAGGCAACTCCCAAAGCCGAGGTCCATCCCTCCTGGGGGCCCTTTGGTGATGATGTCACTTTGCCCTCGCCTCAAACGCCCGGTGAAGTAGCGAAAGCTCACTTGGAGCTAGCTACATAATCCTTCCAAAAAAAAAAGCCAAAATGTGTACATGAGTTACTTAAGTATAAAATAAGGTTAATTTAAATGAAGCTCAACTATTATAGGTCAAAGATATGCGTAAGTGCAATTTCACGACATCAACACGCTAGGTTTTATTTTCATTTTTTCAAACAAAATGTACGGACCTAGACGACTTCGTGCGCGTTTCTCTGTTCTCATTCGCCCTGAGGAAGACATCCGGAAGAACACGGATTTACATATATATATACGGACATAGGTAAGTTGTCTCATACATAATTTGAAAAATCCAAGCAGATTATTCTTGATTCTTTTTCTTATGAAATAAACCTCAAACTATTTACACGTAAGTTGCTCATTATAATAAATAATTGCTGTCTTCTTTAGTTTTAGTAGTAATATAATACACGCATCACATCCAGTTTGAATATGTAACAGAAGAAGATCAGTACAGAGCCTAAGACGTATATTACACTACTACTGTTTATTATTCTTTTTTAAACTTTCGCGCTCTTTAAACACATAATGATGTATATAAATAAAAATTTCAACAGAGAAGACGGATACAAATTATCACCAGCATGGAACCCAGTGATTGCCAAAATTAAACTGCGTCGTCCGGAGACAAAAAATCAACTCTGGATCATCAGAGCTTGGACGCTAAATATCTCCTGTGTGCATACACTATTTTTGTTCCAATAGGATCTTTTGATTCGATTTCGTTGTTCATTGATTCGCTAAATAAAAAGCCACGGTCAATGTCTCTTGTTGCGCAACTACGCCTCTATATTCCTCTGTACTTACACTATACTTGTTCCGATAGACGGCGTCGCTCTTTGGTTCGAAAATAAAAACCGCTTAATCACTGTAAGTCATGTCAGAGCGTGGTTTTTTTCCTCGTAAAGCAAGATTGTGGAATGGACTGCCTCCCGAGATTTTCCCTGTGTGCTATGACTTGAGGTCCTTCAAAAGGCGTGTTTACAGGTATTTTAAGAGTCGGCAACGCATCAGCACCTCTTCTGGTGTGGCAGATGTCCATGGGCGACGATGACCACTTGTTCGTTTGCTCGTATGTCGTCAAATACAAATAAAAAAAAATCTAAACTTTGACTCTATATTGTATCTCCTCTATGCTTACACTATACTTATTCCAATTAAATGCAGCATTGCTAATTTATACTCAAAATAAAAACCGCTTAATCTCTGTCGGTCATTTGACCTTGGACTCTATGTTGTATCTCCTCTATGCTTCACTATACGAGTACTTGTTGCGATAGGATCTGCGGCGTTGCTCATTGATTCGCAAAATAAAAAGCCAGGGGTCATCCGAGCTGCGCGGATTAAGTTGTACATGCACTCGTTTAGAGAGCCCATGTCAAAAGAAATGGCGATATCGCTAATATTGTGAAATTGACGGACACTAACGCAACTGACTAAAGCACAGAAGAGCAAGTATTTGTACCATCAATGGTACCACGGGGATATATGAGTATATTTTTTTTTATCATTGGTACTAATGGGATTCCTCAGTACTATTGTACTTACATCAATGATACTAGCGGGATAAATTTATGCCATTAATGATACTACGCTCATTGCGTAGTATCATTAATGGCATAAATTTATCCCGCTACCTACTACTGGTCCCTTAAACTATCGATTTTTTGGATTTCATCAAAATAGGTTTGGTAATAAGAAGAAGAAGAAATAATTAGAAGTCGGTTTTTCTGTACGAAAGATGAACAGGCATCTTCTAGGCAAGCTCGCGTCATCGTAAGACCTAACTCGGAGGGTAAAGACAGTAAGTCTTTACCCTCCGGGTTAGTCTCAGGTAAAGAGTAAGCTTATTTAAAATAAATAAAAAAAGATAAGTAAAAAGGCGCAAAAATGCAAATGATTTCAATAATTACCAAGGTTTGTCGGTCAGTTGGCATCCTGCATTTCCATCAATGACTCAATGACCTGATTGCTCATTAACCGAGTTTAATTATAAGGGTATTGATTGCATTCAGTTTTTATGGCTTTATTACGCAGATTTGAATAATTGAAATCATTTGCATTCAATACTCAATTATCAACAAGCTCAACAGCCTCCGTGGTCTAGTGGTTAAGGCGTTTGCCTGTTGACCCGGGGGTCGTGGGTTCGATTCCCACCGGAAGCATACTTTGTTTAGTTGCTTCCAGTTTGGTTAGGACATTGCAGGCTTGAATCACCTGATTGTCTGATAATAAAGATGATTCCGTGCTTCGGAAGGCACGTTAAGCCGGTGGTCCCGGCTGCCATCTGGTAGTCGTTAAAGGAACCACGTTAGAGGCCGAGAGGCGGTTCCGAAGAACTCTGACACCAGGGTGTGCATGGTCGACTGACCGTGACACCTACTCAAAATGATGATGATGATGATGAACTTTAAAGATTCACTTTTTCCTTACAAATTTATTATAGTTATGTACCTATCTTCTTTCGGGTCACGAATGATTTCCCGTACGTATGATAGGCTTGCGTGGGAATGTAGATTCAATGCGTATACTAGATAAAGATCTACATCTGGTTCAAAAGACATACCTGCATGCAACGTCGTCTCCGGTTTTGGATCAGCATGAATCCGATTCGTTGTAGAGTCAACCGTTTGACGTACAACCGTTTCGTGTCAACGTTATACATATGTATACGGCTATAACGATGGTTTATAAATAAAACCATATTAATGTGTTTTATTTCTGGCCTAGAGGACTATCGATTTTTTAATAAACACCTGAACATATGAACTGAACAAGAAAAGATCGACAAAGGCTATACGATAAGCGACAGAACCAAATTTAAAGAACTGACATACTTTGCCGACCCCACATGAAAATTGGGATAAGGTCAAGGAAGAAAAAAATTAACACGCTGATAAAATCATGGATTGTCTGCAGCTACCCTTGATTTTATCAGCGTGTTAATTTATTTCTGGTGTCAGTCACCAAGAACACTGTTTAAAACGCGTCATCATCATTATTTTAAGAACTATGTTTTTGTCGGTGGAGCATTTTCCATCTTTTTCGATCTTCCGCTGTCTCCTTGACGTCTCTATACGACACGACCTTGGTTTTCTCTTTTACTTCGTCTACGAAAGCCCTTCCCGGCCTTCCCTTTCCTCTCCTGACTTCAATCTTCACTTCCAAAATGGTTTTGATGAAATCGTCGTGTCGTATAAGATGACCAAACATCTTTCCCTGCCTTATCCTATTGAATAAATTAAACGCGTGAAAAGAGGCATTTTGCTTCCGCTAGCTTCTCATGACATGTACTACAGAAAACCTGGTGTGTCGGCAATACCTTGCTCGCGTAACCGCGGCGCCTGCGCCTGCGCCGTCGATTTACGGCCGCCATAACGTTTAATTCCGACATAACTTAATTTGAACACGCAGGTTGCCTTAATTATGATATCCCGTCGCTGTCCGACACTGTTGATCTGCTTGTGTTGAATTCAAAGATATATCTTATGACGTCTAGGATTTATACTAGGATCAGTATAGTAAATTGCGGTAAATCTGATCGCGGTCTAGTGGTTTCTTATCATTGATTTGTTTATAACCTGAGGCAGAGTTTCTAGAGGGTTTGCCAACTCTATTTCACTGCAGCCAAATGGTAATTGTAAAAACTTATAGGGGGCATGTAGTGCGTAGACCCCCGTAATTAAACAAACCAGAGAAATGAAATCGTATGAAAAGAAAATCGAATCCAGTATGAAAAGGGAGAATCAATGGATATAGCAGTATCGTGTCAAATCAATACATAACATAAATTGAAGGCTCTTTGCCTATTTGTTTAGGCTAATCTTAGAAACTACTGGGACAATTTTGATGGACTCACAGGGTAAGTATAAAGCATTTTCCGAAAAGGCTTTAAGTATAATATGTCCGGGCACAGCCGAGGATGGTAACTAGTGTGAATTAAGAAACGATTCAAAAGTAACATAATGGAAATAATTCCTGATTGAAGTAACAAATTAAAGTGATTGTTTGTTTCTCAGAACACTGACACGGAGCCTTCTGTATCACTGATTGCCGATTGTTACACCGGTATTAGGAATAAATTAACACTCTGATTTATTGCGGCTTCATTATCGCAACTGTATACTGTATTTACGGCTAATAACTAGTTCCAGCATAGTTTATGTAATGACGTTTATAAACATTCAAATTACTGATACTTAATGAATATTATTCAAATATCAAATATGTATTACGGTTATAAGTAATGTCTCGTGTCATAACCTGTTGGATACTCAGAATAACAAACATAATACATAATAACATGATAGTTATTTTGAGGTTGGATATAATCAACCAATAAGACATTAAAACTACTGATTTAGCGGTAATGATCAAGTGACAAAGGTGACTTACAACGAAAAAGTTTTGTATACAAAATTACGCTTTTATTTGAAATCGATATAAAAGTTATTACTTTAGTAACAACTCCAATAATTATCCAAATTTTCATTAATAAGTAATTAAAAATGTACATTAAATTAGGTGGGGAAAGTCTTTTCGTATTTTTTGTATGGAGATTTTATCTGTCCATTCAAAAGAGCTGTCACTTTGATATCTAAATCCAAAGTCAAAAAATGCTTGGATCTATTTTGTTTTATTGGGATTGCAGTAGGTTCAAAAACAGCAAAATTTTATTCGCTACCTATTTTGCATTTTCCGCTTATTTTTAACATTTGAACATTTCCACTTTTGAACATTTGTATAAAATTTTTTCGGTTATTTGATTCATTTTAACCGTCAAAAACTTAATAGAAAAAAGGCAGGGCAAAGGCATAATTTTTACCATTTTATATTTTCTTCAAAATGTTACCTTTGTAATGGTATCAAACCCAGTCAGATACAGATAGCCGAAGATATATTACTACAAATTTATACATAAAACTACAAAAAAACATTTTAACCTGATCTTATAAATTTTTACTTCCTATAAATACCGCGTGATTTTGAACCTCTGAACTATACTGAAATACGGGAATCCTGGAATCAGAATCCCTAATAGAATGCAAAATTGCAAGAATAAAAGATAAAAAACGTAGTAAAAAACGAAAAAAATTTAACTTCCATAGTAATTCGCCCAGATCTGCCACTTTGTATGGAAAACCTATTTTTTTTTTCTTTTTTCCTTGCGATTCCATACTTCATTAGGGATTTCAAAGTCAAAGTCAAGTCAAAGTCAAAGATTTTTATTCAAAATAGGATACATGTATCTCTTTTTGAACGTCATATTTTTATTTCTTATATATTTTTTAATATATGCAAAATTGAAATACTACTAGCGTTTCGGAACGACCATTGGTGAGAAGAATACGCCGAAAGAAACTCAATCCAGACTTGGTCCCTACGTGCCTGAAGGGCTCTGAATACATGGTAAACATTAAACACAATTTTTCATACTATAGATTAAATTGTTAACATTAAATAAATTTAAATAAATTTCCACGCATTTTTATCAGTTATATAATCATCAATGCAGTAATAAGCCTTTTTTATTAACTGGTTTTTTACAATCGTTTTAAACTTAAGTAAAGGCAGACCTAATATTTCAGTATAGTTCAGAGGTTCAACATCACGCGGTATATAGGTACTTGCAGTAAAATATTTCAAATATTGTCGCCTTGCGGGCGGCAAATTACAATTCGTATCAAGAGTAATAATAAAATAAATTCGTATGCGACCATTGCGTGCAAAATTCAAAGGCAATTTGTCATTTTCAATCGCTGATACGGCCGGCAAAAACGAATTTTCATACAATGTACGTATGTACGTGTGAAAAATTCATAATTAAGTCGGCGATCTTGGGAGACAAAACTCAATATGCGCCATCAGATAGCAGTAAAACAAATTATCGCTGAGAAATAAACAAATACGAAACGGCTGTAGGCGGCTGACTTATGTGTTATAATTAAAGCCTACCGTATCCTTGCGGCCGGAGATGAAAACTAAAGGGAAGATAAGGCAACTTAGTTATTGCGCCAACAAAGTAAGTTGTAGTGGTCACGGATGGGTGTATCTTTGTAAATCTCTTGGTTATGCAACTTTATATGCTAGAATCTATTTTCACTGCGAAACAATTTCTTTGTTTATCTGTAATGAGGAATGGCGTAGACAAAAGGAGACTTATACTCGGCAGTTGGCCATAGAAAGTTGATGATGATGAATCGGTAATGAACATAACATTGCCAAAAATCACCTCGCCTACTCTTTAAGAGTGTAGTGCATAAAAACCATATTTACGACAATAAGATAGAGACCCCGCTACAGAAATAAGAAAAACTATTCTTATTTCTGTAGCGGGGAATCGCCAAGATTTCATGTGGGTAATTTCAAATCCGCAAGGCCCTCTGTGAAGAGAGTAGGTAGTTGGCCTCCAATATAAAGCATTTCTATACCATAGGGCAAGTCTCTGGCCGGTTGAACATGTCGCGTACACGAAACACTGCCACTCAACAGCAAAAGTTTTTCGTTACTAAATGAAAGAATTAATAATTTGAAGTCCTTTTGTTAAATCTACTGCAGTCAGTAGCTGTATGTATGCAGTATCTTCCTTAGCTTTCATCTGTTACCAAAGCGGTTCGCGCAGTTGAATAACTCCATTTGGCGGGATCGATAAACGCGCGTTTGGACATCGATAATTATTTACCGGTAAATTGGAACGGAGTGCGATCACTCGATACCGATTCGAAACGGCAGCGTTCGTTTCGCATCACTATCTGATGGTTTGCTTTTGGAATCGTTGCGTGCTATTAGTCATGCTCATGATCGCGAGTGGCTTTAATTAAATTATTAAAGAAGTCATGTAGGTATAAGTTACGATATGTTTCGTGATCGAGTGAAGGAAATAAGAACATATATGTAGTTTCATTTGCTTTTTACTTGCTTTCGCCCGCTCCACTCGCAAGATGTCGATCCCGCGGGAGCAGTACTTACCTTAATCTTATACCTTTAAACGAGCAATTCTTGTATATTTATTTATATGTATGTATATACATTTATTTCTATGATCTTGGAAACGGCTCTAACGATTTCGCTGAAATTTAGTATACAGCGTGATTTTGAACCCCCTAGCTATATTGAAATCTGGGTATCAGAATCCCTAATGGAATACAGAATTGTAAGAAAAAAAGGTAAAACACGAAAAAATAAATTTAACCTTTCATAGAAATTCGTCCAGCTGATCGGCGTGGGAAACCTTATTTTCTTTTTCGTTTTTTACTATTTTTTCTTGCAGTTCTGTGTTCCATTAGGGATTATGATTCCCAGATTTCAATATAGCTAGGGGGTTCAAAATCACGTTGTATGGGGGTATCGCGTGTTTTCGAGATTTCATGCGTTTTTGTTTTCGTGCAAAATATGGTCGCTAATTTTGTCCATCGGCCGCTGTCCGTCTGGTCCAGCCATAGACAATATAACCTATTTAGGTCTGTGGGTCCAGCGGATTAAGACGCGGATGGCAAGAAAGTGATACGGGTTCAAAGCCCGCTCGGTGACTTTACTTTTTTAATATTTTTAAGTAGATAGTTTTCTTTTTTTTTATTGTTTTTAGATTTTTTTTATGTTGACACACATTTTGAGTAAAAGAATGGTTGTCTGTAAAGTCTGTTTACGGACGATAATTATACGTAGAACAGCGATAGATGCGTCACAAGCCTAACGTTTAGGCCGATCGTGCCTCTCTAACTGAAAAAACTGTTGGGCTAATTATTACAAAAAATTATGCTACTGGTTACCTAAAAATAGTGACAGCATAACTGTTGCCACCAGTAACAAAACCCAGTTATGTAATCGTCTAACATAACTTCTTTATTTAATATTAACGAACTTTATTTGTAGCATTTAACAAAACTATTTTGTATTATTCAAGTCTATTGAAAGTTGTTAGCAGCAAAATGATTTTATTAGAAATAGACAACATCGTTGGTTATTCACTGTCAAACAATTTGGTTAAATATAGCTAAAGTTTTTGTAGGTATATGCTAAGCATTGTGATTAACTTTAATAAAACATTTTGTTACTATTAGAGATAGTATTTACTTATTAATAGCTTAAGCTGTTCCTTTACTGGTAACCAATCTTTTGTGTAAGCAAAACCTCTCGAAAGTGTTATATATTACCTAACTCTTTTATTATTTTTAACCACACTGTGACGTTACTATAAGTGTATTAAGGGTTCAAATTTTAACCAAAATTATTATAAACCGCGACTCAGTTGTCATTTAAATCCCAGAAACCCTAACTCCAGCCACTGATACTGAACAACTATCACCCAGAAATAAAGATCGAAATCTCAACAAAATAACAATTTTCTTCCAATATAAACAATATCTGAGCATCATATACCTATTTCTTGGAGAATATCTACAACAGAAGGAAACAAGATTTTAGGGACTACTTTGAAAAGAAGAAAGAACTAGCTTTTACAATAATTTTGGTTAACAGAAATTATAATTAAAACAATTAAATATAATTATCAACGTTACTTATATTATTAAAACAACTTAAATATTTATGGTAGGTTATAAACTGCACTCGCAATCGTAATTTGATTTATTAAAAAAAATCCTCTCTGCATAAATTGCCGCACATGGCATGACTCTTTGGGATACTCAGTATTGAGGACAAATATCACTTTTAAACAAGCCTCCACAGCTTTCATAATATATATTATTAACAATAATATATTTCATAATGTATATTATTAACAATAATATACATTATGAAATAATAAACAATAATATACATTATGAAATATTATTAACAATAATATACCTCACCGTGATGGATATTTTGGATGTTCTAACACTAATAAATGGTTGCAGCTGAAGACTCATTAGCTTATCACGTCTTCTGGTGATTGTTTCTGCTGTTTCAGCTGGATTGTTAACAAATAAAAGCATCACACAACACTTCACTTCTTGATAACATAACACTTCTTGTTTTGAAGGTCGCCATTGCTTTTCCGTTTTTTTGTTGTTGACGTCGCATTTAATGTGCTCATCAGAAATGGCAGACTGGTCAAAGCAGCCATATCTAGAGCTTCTTCATTATATTTTGCAAAATAATGTGAATCAAATAGTTGTAATAATCTCGTTTGTAAAAGTATACTTTTATATTTATTCAACGAAAAAAAAAAATAGATTTATTTAAAACCAATTATCACTTAATTGTAAATTACCAAAAACCTATATTAGTCAACATACTCAAATCAAATAACTATTATATTAAATTATAAATAAAAACGAGCATAACTCTATAAAATTAAATATCGGAGATGACTTTATCCATAATAGCCAAACATAGCTAATAATAATCCTCGGGAGGAATTCCCAGCTTTCGATAAAAAAGAAACTGCAAGTATCCAAAGTAGTCTATTAGATTTAGAGATTATGATCACATAGAAATACACACATCCATAGATGATACGTCAAAATAATAACACCCTTCCTTCTTGCATCAAGGGTTGAAAATAGAAAGAAATATGCTTACCATAAGTGTCACTAAGCAAACCTTTCATCTTTGTCATTTCAATGTGTTTGGGCCATATTAATAACCAATTTTTAACAAATTTCCCAGACTTAGGATACATTTCCTTGCAGTCTTTTAATATCTGTAAAATTTAATAAAGTATGATTATGTTCATATAATGCTTTACAAGACAACAAACAATTGAGGAAAGTAGTATAAAACTTTGTAACTTACCAAATATACTCCACCTGATTGAACTTAACAATGTATATTTCAAGGCCCCAAGATATAATATAGTCCTCGATGGTAAATTTTTCGGGTGCCTCCTCTGATGGTTCCATGTCCGTGCGTTTTATTTTCACAACTCTTTTACTTAACAAAAACATAAATTGGTAACTTGATGAGACGCTAGAGCAATCTTTAATGAGTAAGTAATTCTTTGGTCTTGATGAACAATAACACCTTACGGTGGATTCAGGAAAAAAATGGCGGGTGACATGTGGCGCAGAGAACGAATGCACAAAACAGGAATAAATGCTGGAGTGGGCGGGGCATGCAGTAGCAGTTTTGTCATATGCATCATTTGTTTATGTAAATAATAACTTCTAAATTGCTGTTTAATAACAAATTCTGTATACTACAAATAACATAAAATATAGTAAAACAATTGTGTTGCTGGCAACAAAACGGTCGTGTAAATAATTAAGAACAGTTTGTTTACTTATAATCTAAATATTCGTGTTGAGAACTACCTGATCAGTTACTGGTAACCATTCACTTAACAGTTTTGAAAAGGATAGCCTTATTCCATGTAACTCAAGCGTATTGCTTGCATTTAAACTGACTTTGTTTACGAGTAAACTCAGTTATGCTATATTCACAATAGCTAAACAGTTTTTGTTAATTAGTTTTTTCAGCCTTGTTCCGAGCTCTCGCTTGCACATGGAACGTGACACTTTTTCATCGCGTCAAAAATGCAAAATACAGGTGAGTACAGACAATGAATAAGTTTTTACTGTCGTCAATTTTCCACGACAAAGTTACGCTTAATAATGTGGCCGTAGTTTTTATCCTATTGTACTTATTTGCATAATTGTGCAATTAAACACATGTTTTCAATCGTTTACTAGCTTTCGCCTGTGACATCGTCCATTAAGGAAAAAAACCGGCCAAGCGCAAGTTGGTCTTAAGTACTACGTTTCCTATTTCTGGGATACCACTCGGTGACAGCCTTACTCCACCTACCATCGTTCCTTCTAGCCAAGTGTCCTGACCAGTTTCATTTTAGAATCAATCCTTATATAGCATGTCGTGAACTTTCTTTCAACGAAACAACAAACCTCAGTCTTGCAATTTGATGCCGAGCATAATTCGCTCGTGTGTGACTTTTTTATTTATGTATTTTTGACGGCAAACGAGCAGACGAGCCACCTGATGGGAAGTGGTCAACGTCGCCCATGGACATTTGCAACACCAGAGGAGGTGCTGATGCGTTGCCGACTCATAAGATACCTGTAAACACGCCTTTTGAAGGACCCCAAGTTATAGCACACAGGGAAAACCTCGGGAGGGAGTCCGTTCCACAATCCTGCTGTACGAGGAAAAAAACCACGTGACGCTCTGACATTTTTAGAGACCCAAGCGTCAAGAATGTGGGGATGGTCTTTACTCCTGTGGCGAGCGGTGCGGTGGTAGAAAGGTGACGGTGGCACCAAACCAAAAAATTCTTCAGAACACTCTCCATAGTATAGACGGTAAAATACACACAGAGAACCAACGTCTCTCCGTAGACTGAGGGTATCTAGATCGTCTGTGAGTGTGGGATCGTCGATAATACGAACCGCCCGGCGTTGGATGGAATCAAGAGGAAGGAGTTGGTATTGAGGTGCACCAGACCAGATATGAGAGCAGTACTCCATGTAGGGCCGGACTTGAGCTTTATATAACAAAAGTCTATGACCCGGAGTGAAGTATTGCCTCGCTCTATTGAGCACCCCAAGTTTTTTAGAAGCCATTTTAGCTTTACCTTCCAGATGTCTCCGGAATTGGACTTCCTTCATAATATCGACGCCAAGGATCCCAATACTCTTAGAAATGGTAAGGGGGGTGTCCTGGAACTTCGGTGACATGTTAAATGGGGTCTTCTTAGCGGCAAACACGCTGACTTGTGTCTTAGTAGGGTTTAATTGAACTAGATTTAGTTTACCCCATTCAGAGACCTGTTACAGGGAGGTCTCAATGTCAGACACAAGTTTATTTCTGCTCTCTTCCACCTGTGCTTGAGGGATATTCGCATGGCCTGCATAATATGCATCATCCGTACTGTCGTCTGCATAGCAATGAATGCTACTACTACAAATAATAGTACTACTACAAATACTAGCTACAAATAATCAAACTCGGAGCTCCTCGTGTTGGACAAAAGCCTCTCCCAAGGATTCCTTGTTCCATGGGAGGATATTACCATATTCACCACGCTTTGCAGGCGGGTTAGCGGGCGCAGTTTTTTGGCTTCTTGTGCTTCCGACGCTGCTGCCCATTGCAAGCATTTTTAAGCTGGCGAAGGATAGGAATTTGTTGGATTTGACTCACTCAGATGAAGGGGAAAGCAAGTAGCAGTTCGGAAGACCGCGCTCGCGTTCCCAATGTCATACGTGCTGTCGTGTAACCACGCCACGGAAGCCTTCGTATTTTTCCACTCCATTACTGCAAATCGCCCAACTACTGCATTCTGTCACTAACATATAAGACCGCAACTGCATTCCTTTTCATTTCAGCACACAGCCATACCTAAATCAAACAAGGCGTGTCATAATTAAATATATCTTTATCTATTTGAATGGGATTCCGTTATACCTGCGCTTGATACCTTTAATGAATCTTATAAATGAGAGTTTCTATACATGTGTTCTATATATAAAGGTTGCGTGTGCCTCATGGCGCACCCTGCATAAGGGGTTATAACTAGTGCCAGCGAAGCCATAGCTAAGAATAGCTTTTATTAGATACTTAAGGTAAACTCATGGTCTATGGCTAAACTTTGAAGTTCGGCGGTTGTGCATTTTGTATAAAATTATATCGTAAGGCGGCCGGTCGCCGTTAAAGTCGTGAGAAAGAAGTACTAACAGGGCTACATAAACATAGACAACAATGATTAGTCAAAAACCCAATATACAACAACCTAAATACCATAGATTTTAAAAAAATATATACTTCTATGTAAATACACTTCATTTTTTTTTCGAGTGGTCTGCTAATCGCCTTATTATTTGCCTCATTGAGGTCCTGTTCCATGCAACTAGTAACAGTGGGACAGTTAGGTCACGACACAACAGAAAGTGTAGATATTGACTATTTTTTTTTCTTTTCATACTGAAAACATCTGAATAATTGTTTCCTACCATTTTAGGGTTCCGAACGAAAGGAACACTTGTAGTTTCGCCATGTCTGTCCGTCCGCGGTTTTTCTCAGAGATTATAAGTACTAAAGAGCTGTAATTTGGTATAGATATGTATATTAATCATGCCGAAACAAAAGTAAATTAAAAGTTTGAAAAAAATTTTTTTTGGGTAGCTCCCGTACAAGTAAAAAGGGGAGTCATTTTTATTTTCGCGGCTATCCCAATGTGTGGGGGTTGTTGAATAGGTTTTTTTTAAAATAATTATGAGATTATGAGCATCATTTTTCAATTTTCTTATATTTTTCGGAAATATTTGGATTTATATTCCAAATTTTTGTCAAGAATCCAGTGTCCGCTTCTGTAGGCTTCTAAAGTACCCAAAGTATTGATATTTATGTTTTTAGGTATTTAATGCCTTAGTTTATATCTTACAAATTATTTATCTTTCTATGTAAAGTATCGCTTCTCCTGGACAGCAGTCCTAGCCTAGCTTAGCCTTCGATAATCCACTTAGCATCACTCAGTGGCGACATTTTTTTCCGAGCGGCAATTAAACTACGTACTATCTACTTAATTTGTAAAGAGCGCCAATACGAGTTTATTATAAAATTACACACTGCACAGTCATACTATGATTATGGTAATGGCCGTCTGTGTTGGAAATGTCCCCAATGAATCAACTGCTGATCAGCTGCCGAATAAAAATAGTAGATTGTGACACAAGGGTCTAACGTAATAGGTACCTTTTAGGTAAAAACAAGATTAGTTTTTGAGTTTTTTTATTTATTTTTTTTATTACGGACAAAACACACAGATTGAGCTAGCCCCAAAGTAAGTTCGAGACTTGTGTTATGGTATACTAACTCAAAGATATTATATTTTATAAGAAATACATATATAGATACACATCCAAGACCCAGGCCAATTTGAAAAGATCATTTTCCATCTTGACCTGGCCGGGGATCGAACCCGGGCACTCTCGTGTCGCAGGCTGGCGTGTAGACTGCGCTGCGCCACGGAGCTAGCCAATAGTCAAGATAAACAAAGCAATATATCTACTGATTTTTCTCTTTCATGAAATGAAACAAGCATACATACATCATACTCGGACAATACTTTTTTATTTTATTTATGGCTTTCACGCGTTACGTATATAGCCAGTATCTAGTATAAATTAGTTTTCCTGCGCTTTTTCTAAGTCTTGTTAGCAATGAAACGATGGTGTAGTTCATTTCATTGATACTACGGAGACAATTTTTTTTTTTTTTTTTATGCATCCGACGGCAAACGAGCAGACGAGCCACCTGATGGATATATTTAAGTCTGTCTTTACCAAAAATCTAGATCGTCACGATGTCTATACCTTACTGGGTAATCATTACTCTGGCTGGAGTGCTTACAGCTTGAGTTACGTATTAACTCGTTCACGGACACTAAACCAGACACAAAAGAAATAACAATAGAATTACGTCTACAGGCGGAAATTATATTTAGATGATATATCATATCTGTAATATGGCGCTTTCTATTCAGTCAGAGCCATCTCTGAGTGTGATATGGAGTGAAATGCTTTTTAGACGCACCAGTTTTAGGTGCGTTCAAATTGAATGCGTTGAATTGCAATAAAAATCTAGTATTACGAATCTCGTTATTCTCAAAAGTTACGAAAATTGCCATAAATATATAAATTACTTACATGTTACGCGAGGAGGTCAAAAGTTACGAAAAATGTAAGAAATGTAACCTTCTGGCAACGCTGCTACAGCCGCACTGTGACAGTTTATTTCAGTTATTTCACACATCCTTATCCTTACTAATATTATAAATGCGAAAGTGAGTTTGTTTGTTTGTTTATTTGTTTGTTTGTTACGCTTTCACGCCGTAACTACTGAATCGATCATCATAAAATTTTTCATACAAGTTCTCTGGAGTACGGAGAAGGACATAGGCTATGTGTAAGCATTAACTTTAAAAATCCAAATAAAATTACCTATCTGTGGTCCTGCTTCCGTTTCTCGATATATCTACTTCCTTTTCGCCGAGACGGCCTCTGATTGGTCGCACAAGACTACTTGAAAAAAGATGGCGATCATAGTACATACCTATTGCTTACGAGTACATACTTCTTATCTCGTTAATTCCCTTGTAATAATCCCTCAATCGTTCGATTTGTATGCCATAAGGTACTATCTTGTTACTCAGGCTTTCGAACTATTTTGGAAAGCCTAGGTACCTACCTAGGATTGATTAATAGCAGCGAGGTGTGTATTTATGATTATAAGTAATAGTCCGTAGTTTTAAAACCTACGTGTTTGTGAATATCTGTTCCATTACTCAGTTTCCATTTAAACTATTGCTACTTACCTACATTACTCGTACTTTCACAATTAGTGCTTAGCGAAAACATGGCGGAAGGAGAATTAATGTCCACCATTAAAAAACGTGAATATGAGTTTAAAAATATGCAAATACTTTATGACTTAGCAAAAATTACGAAAGAAAATAAAACTAAATTAGCATCCTTTCGAGCTAGGTATAAAAGAATTGATAAAATTCGTGATAATTTCTTGGAATGCAACGATCGTGTAAACCAGTTGCAACTTAAACTAAATCCTCAATTTGTTATCGATAATACTGATTTGTTGTCATTTGACGAGTTATACTATTTTGTCATTGAGTTTGCCGATTCTCTCGACGCAAGCGCCGGTGCGAGTTCGCGCTCGGAACTGTATCAAGGTCATGCGCATTCCAGCTCGCAAGTGAAACTACCTAAATTGCAAATAGCTAAGTTTGATGGTAATATAGGGAACTGGCAGATGTTTAAAGACAGTTATACGTCGCTTGTGCATAATAATGTTTCGTTGTCGGACACAGAGAAATTTTACTATTTGTTGTCATGTCTGTCTGGGTGTGCCCTGACACTAGCTAAGGGTGTTCCTATAACATCAGCTAATTATTCTGTTGTTTATGCAGCGCTGCTAGACAGGTATGATAATAAACGTATTTTAGCCACCGCTTATTTAGAAAAAATAATAAAATTAAATCCGATCCAACGGCCATCATTATCAAACTTATCACAATTAACCAACACACTTTATGAATGTGTTAGTACATTGCGCGGGTTAAATATTGATGATTTAAGTGAATTTCTTTTATTTTACATAGCATCTCGGCCTCTTGATACAGAAAATAGGAAAAGGTTTGAATTACAAAATACCGAAGAAATTCCTAAATTTTATAATTTGATTGTTTATTTACAGAATTATATAAAGGTATTAGAGGTTAGTCAACCTAGTAATTTACAGTCATTCAATTCTACAAATAAACAAAACCACAATAATACAAAGAAAGAAAATTTTTCTCGGCAATCAAATTCTTCCTTAATTACTTCTTCGAACTCAAATAATAATAAACCTAATCAGGCTGTCTGTGCGTATTGTCATGAAAATCATTCAATATATCGCTGTGGTAAAGTACATTCTATGAATATAGGACAGCGACAACAATTAGTTAAAGAGTTACAATTATGTCAAAACTGCTTAATTGGCCCGGTCACACTAGTGCAGACTGCAAGTCTAAGTCCATGTGTTTCATTTGTAACTCAAAACATAACACATTATTACATGAAGAACATTCATCATTCATTCATTTCGAGTAGGTGTCACGGTCAATCGACCATGCACACCCTGGTGTCAGAGTTATTCGGAACCGCCTCTCGGCCTCTGACGTGGTTCCTTTAACGACTACCAGATGGCAGCCGGGACCACCGGCTTAACGTGCCTTCCGAAGCACGGAATCATCTTTATTATCAGACAATCAGGTGATTCAAGCCTGCAATGTCCTAACCAAACTGGAAACAACTAAACAAAGTATGCTTCCGGTGGGAATCGAACCCACGACCCCCGGGTCAACAGGCAAACGCCTTAACCACTGGACCACGGAGGCTGTTTGATGAAGAACATAAAAGTTTATTATCTAATACCATTGACCTAAAGGCTTCTGAGAATTCCAATATGAGCACTTCCCTAACTTGTACAACTCAGCCAAACATGTCAAAGTCACCACCTATGAGTACCAAAATTATTGGTTCAGCAGTGGTTCGGTTGAGAAGAGTGGATGGTTCATTGCAGTATGCTCGTGTAATCATAGATAGTGGCTCAATGGACTCTTTCATTACAAGTAGCTGTGTGCGACAGTTAGGTTTACATATAAAAAAGTGTAATTTAAATGTAACCGGTCTCGGTCAAAATTATGTTTGTAATATTAAAGGTTATACGTTTGGCTCTATTGTGCCTAGGTCAAATGACTCGCCCCAATTCGATATACTATTAGTGGTTTTGCCTAAAATTACTTCAATGATTCCTTCAACTTCGTTACCGTCGGTTGTCAAGGAAAAGTTTAAACATCAGGATCTCGCCGACCAAGATTTTGATAAATCGGGTCCGATCGATCTGTTGTTAGGAGTAGACTGTTTTGACCAGATATATACTGGTTCACGTTATAGCCCAGGTCCTGGTTTTCCATGTGCACTGTCTAGTGTATTCGGCTGGGTGATAAGTGGTCAGTTTCTTCAAAACGTGGTGGCTCAAACTCCAGCCACACCCGTTACGTCACTCATCGCGTCCTCTTGTGCGCTCGATGAGATCGTTCAACGGTTTTGGGATTCCGAAGAACCGCCGAAATGTAAAATTTCTGGTCCTAAGGATGAAATATGTGAAGTGGCTCAAACTCCAGCCACACCCGTTACGTCACTCATCGCGTCTTCTTGTGCGCTCGATGAGATCGTTCAACGGTTTTGGGAATCCGAAGAACCGTCGAAATGTAAAATTTCCGGTCCTGAGGATGAAATATGTAAACAAAAATATAAAAATGGCACATATCGTACCTCCGACGGTCGTTATGTTGTACCAATTATGCTTAAAGATGATACTCCAGCCTTAGGAGAATCATATCATCAGGCTCTTAACCGTTTTCTCAACTTGGAAAAGCGTCTTGCCAGCCAGACTGAGTTGAAAACGGATTATAAGGAATTTATGCAGCAGTACGAAGATCTGGGACATATGCAGCCTGCTGAATCTTTGTCTACTGACCGTTATATTATTCCTCACCATTGTGTAATACGACCCGATAGTACAACGACACGTTTACGAGTAGTCTTCGATGCCAGTAGTCGGACCTCGAATAATCTGTCACTCAATAATATTGTTCATGTGGGTCCTAAGCTGCAAGTGGATATTGTCGATTTAGTGACAAAATTTAGACTTCACAAAATAGCTTTTACTGCCGACATCCGTCGTATGTATCGGCAAATATTGATAAGACCCGAGGAAAGGCATTATCAACACGTGCTTTGGCGTAATGATCCAACTGAGATCTTAAAGGAGTACGAACTTAAGACAGTCACGTACGGAGTTAGTAGTTCACCTTATTTAGCCATTCGAACACTTCATCAACTTGTTGAAGATCATGGTTCTGAGTACTCAAGTCGTGTAGCTCAGGTTATCACCCAGGAGACATTTATGGACGATATCACAACTGGCGGCTCTTCCCTTGAAGAGGCGATCAAGCTGAAGGCCGATATCACATCTTTGTTGGCCAAGGCTCACTTTGAACTACGTAAATGGACTACCAACGATCCTCGTCTTCTTAAGGATGTTCCTCCTGAATTTTGTCAAAGTTCCAAATCCTTCGATGAATCGGGAAATGAGTTTGTCAAAATATTAGGGATACGATGGAATCCCATTAATGATTCTTTTTCATATGCCTTTTCAGACTCGTTCGAAGTCAAATTTACTAAAAGATCTATACTCTCTTTAGTAGCCCGCATTTTCGATCTACTCGGTTGGATATGCCCAGTAGTCTTTGCAGCAAAATCGCTGTTGCAAGAAATATGGCGGTTAAATTTATCGTGGGATGAGACTATTCCAAAACATTTAACCAAACAATGGCATTTAATAGCGGCCAATTTGTCTGATTTACAAAAAAATTCTCTTCCGCGGTTAGTTATACCTTCCAATCCGATGGAAGTACACTTGGTAGGTTTCTGTGATGGTTCTCTGAAAGGCTATGGTTGTTGTGTGTATATTTGTGTGGTTACTAATGAGCCCAGAATTTCTACTGCGACTAGTTTACTGATTGGAAAATCTAGAGTAGCTCCTTTAAAACCTACCACGGTAAATATACTCGAGCTAAGCGCAGCGGTGCTTATGGCAAAAGTTCTATCGCACATGTATAATTTGCTTAAAGACCATATAACTATTAATTCTATTCGAGCTTATTCAGACAGCAGCACTACCTTGTCATGGCTTAATACCGCCCCTCATTTGTTAAAAATGTATGTAGCCAATCGTGTCATTCAAGCAACTGATTTGATTAGTACCGATCATTGGTATCATGTTTCATCTAAGGATAACCCGGCCGACTGTTGTAGTCGCGGAGTGTCCTGTCCAGAGCTTATAGACCATCCTCTGTGGTGGAAAGGTCCTTCTTGGCTACAGGATTTGCCTAGTCAATGGCCTAACAAACGGGTTCTACTTCCAAAAGAAGACTTACCCGAGCTCAAACCACTAGAAACTAAAAGTCTTCACGTGATTGAGGTGAGAAACCCACTTCTGGACTTAATTGCCAGACATTCCTCTTTTACAAAAATTCTAAGAATTGTAGCATGGTGTATTCGATTTATTTCAAATTCGAGGGTTGCAAGGCAAAATCGATCTTTCATTTCTCAGTAGTACTGAACTCGAGAAGTCAACCAAAGTGTTAGTTAAATTGAGTCAGGATCATTATATGTCTTCCGAAGTCAGTCGAGTGCGAGATAATGAACCATGTGTAAAATCCATTCAAAAACTTTCACCTTTCCTGGACGATGATGGGATCGTGCGGGTGGGGGGACGCATCGATGAGGCTAATCTGTCACCATCTGCGTTACACCCTTTTTTGTTACCTAAACAATGTCCAATATCTAAAATTATAATAGAACATTTTCATATAAAATATTTGCATTGTGGACCTAGAACTTTACAATCTCTTATTCAACGCCAGTTTTGGATAATTGGATTGAGACTTCTGATACGTACCGTGCTGTCGAAGTGTGTTAGATGTTTTAATTCGTGTCCGCGCTCTCGTTGGGTGATGCTTAAGAAAATTACCCAGAGCTTTTGGCGCGTATGGCAGCATGATTATCTTCATACATTACCACAAAAGAACAAATGGTTCGTACATGAACCAAATACTAAAATAGATGACTTAGTCATAGTTAACGAACCTAATCTTCCGCCGATGTTCTGGAAGTTGGCACGTATTGTGCAAGTGCATGCTGGTTCGGATCAAGTAATCAGAGTAGTTACTTTTCGAACTGCTAACGGAAAGACCTTTCGTAGGCCGGTAGTAAAGGTTTGTCCCTTACCAATTAATGATTTTTTTTTTTTTTTCATAAATAACTAACACATAAATACACACTATCCTTAGGCTAGTTAAAACTTATTTATTACTTTATCTTTCGAAAATAATATTTCTAGATATTCTTGCAATAGTGCGTAGCTATTGCTTTCGTTTTATATCTTTCAATTTGCATTCTCTGTGAAACCCTTGTGGATTTCAGGTGGGGGAAAATGTGTAAGCATTAACTTTAAAAATCCAAATAAAATTACCTATCTGTGGTCCTGCTTCCGTTTCTCCATATATCTACTTCCTTTTCGCCGAGACGGCCTCTGATTGGTCGCACAAGACTACTTGAAAAAAAGATGGCGATCGTGTCTTGTTGAGCGCGCCCGTGCGCTAATATAATTTCAAAAAATAAAAACGACTCTAAGGGCTTCGCTGGCCAAAACAACCCTAAATCTTCATCGCGTGTATGTGATGGTGTACCACTAGTGTAGGCAGTAAGAAAATAACGCAGTTCAAACACAAGGATCGTCGGCCGGTCGACACGAGGTCCCGTCGCAGGCGAATCCTTCCGAGTCCTGTTCAACGTGAATCCAGGTTAGTGTTTACTGTTTTTCCTTGCTGTGATTCTGGGGTTGATCGGAGAATGCAGTGACCCTTCCAGAAAGTCGCAACAGGCTACCTTTTATCCCGGATTGAGCTAGCCCTAAAGTAAGTTCGAGACTTGTGTTATAGGAAACTAACTCAACGATACTATATTTTATAAGAAATACATTAATAGATAAACATCCAAGACCCAGGCTAATCTGAAAAAGATTATTTTCCATCTTGACCTGACCGGGGATCGAATCCGGGCACCCTCGTGACGCAGGCTGGCGTGTTAACCACTGCGCCACGGAGCTCGCCACTACCACCACAATAACGCGGTCGGAGCCTCGGGCAACAGCAAGTAATATTTTAAAGAGGAAATATTTGATTGGTTGAATAGGCTCCGAAACTACTGAACTGATTTGAAAAAATATCTCACCATTAGAATCATTATCCCTGATAAACATAGGCTATTTCAAGACCTATATCTACCCGTGCGAAAGTACTAGACGTTTATTTTTAGTCTTTATAATATTCATATTAATAAGCTTATCCAACCGAGTATTGAAACTACTTATTTCGAAATGCAATGAAATCCAATCGTTCTATAAATTACAATTATCATTGCGCTATCTGTATCCTAACGAGTCTTTAACGTTAAAGTGTAATGCCACAGCTTTCATTATTTGCTCGTAAATTAAACTTTAATGTTTTTACTAACGGCAACACTAGGCCATAAAGCATAATTTTTATTTTTAATTTATTTTTGTTAGGTTGGTGCACATGGGCGTATACAGTACGGGTTTGAGTAGGCCCGGACATACTCGTTTATAAGCGTACGTAATTTCAGCAATAATTGCTGGACATATCTCTCCCAAGGTTTCTTCGTTCCATGAGAGAATATTGCCATACTTACCACGCTTGGTAGGCGGATTGGCGAGCGCAGTTTCTTTGGCTTCTTGTGCTCCAGCGCTCATCGGAAACACTTTTAATTTTCATCACCATATCAGCCGGCGGACATAAGTTTAAAAAGACACTCTTCATCCCACTTTATGTGGAGTCAGGACAGCACGTGTGCACATAATGTGGTAAGAGGAAGGGAAGAAGAAGATCCGGCGCTGGACATAGGTAAATAAATATAAATATACACGGACAAATCACACAGATTGAGCTAGCCCTAAAGTAAGTTCGAGACTTGTGTTATGGGATACTAACTCAACGATACTATATTTTATAACAAATACATATATATATATATATATATAGACCAAGACCCAGATCAATCTAAAAAAGATCATTTTCCATCTTGACCTGGCCGGGGATCGAACCCGGTCACTCCGTGTCGCAGGCTGGCGTGTTGACCGCTGCGCCACGGAGCTAGGTCTCCCCTAATGATATATACGACCGGTGGGAAGCCACCTGCATCTATCGTCTCTCTGCGACCTTGATCAAGTTGTCCGACCACCACATTAGTGGGTGTCTGTCACTGTGATTGCGCATGCTTGCTGGTTGCCGTTCGAGAATCCTTCTGCCCATCGCCCGTCGCGTTGGTTCTACACGCTATTGTAACTTTCATCATCAGGTCTTTTTAGTCTCCACTGCAGGAGCATGACCCTCCCTGTACTACCAGAGCCATACTTGGGCCAAAGCTTTGTTTAGCTTGTATTTCCTAAGTCGCATTTTACGACATACATGGGAAGATTTGGAGTGTTCTATTCTACTCTTTTAATTATAACTTTATTTGCTGTTTATTATTTATGTATGCCTTGTCACTCAACATGGGTTATAATAGAGGCGTTCTTATTTTTCTTGAAAAATCTCGTAATATTAATATAGATGATATATCTTGCCTTAGATTTTTATTAATAGTTGATTACCAATAAGTAGAGTCCTCTCCAACCCGTCTGGCCAGCGTGGAGAGTGTAGGCCAAGACCTCTGGCTGCTGTGGGCAAATATGGCCCTGGCAGTGCAGAGAGGGTCATGCTCCTGTAGTGGAGATTAAAAAGGACCTGATGATGATGATGAATAAGTAGAGTAGAAAAAAAATTAGGTACTATCGAAAAAATTTAATAGTAAGCTTGAGAAATCGATGAAATAAGTTATACAGGGCGTAACAAAATAGCGAAATAATATTAAAAGGGCTTAATAGGTCCATGATATTAAACAATTTTCCAAAGGAGACATTTTTCGAAAATTGAATAATAATCGAGCTCCCATACAAAATGTGCAATGAGCTTTTTTGTACATTTTGAAATTTACCCCCTGGGGATGTTATTTAATATCATAAACTGATCATGCCTCTTAAATATTATTTCGCCATTTAGCCAAACATTCCATATAATATATTTTTTCATATTCTGTAGGTTTTGTGTCCCACTGATGGGTAAAGGCCCCCCCCCTTACTTCTCCACTCGTCTCTATCTACTGCTATCCTTTGCTATTCCGGCAAGATTTTTTCTTATTCGTCCCGCCATCTCATAATAGTTTAGTAGGTCTTTATAGTAAAATGCTCTACCGATCGGAATACATAGCTACGCCCGTCTCAGGGCATAAAAGTTATCGGGCATCAGATAAATCATTCCAAAACGTGTGTAAGTGCGCTCCGGCATGCAAATGTAGCGTCTTGCTCTCTGATAATGGCGATAAGGGTAAAAAGAGACCAAAAAAGTCTCTAGTTCGACCACACACTGAAAATACCGCTCATTTGGGATTCTAATTAGGCAGTATTGGACTATTAATATCATCATTATTATTAGTTGTGGTAGAGCGACGCTACCGACAAAACTCATTTTTGCTAGTAGCATGAATGGGCCGACTCGTCCGGGGAAGTACCACACTTTCACAGAAAATCGACGTTTGAGTAGAAGCTTTACCGCTTTTATGATTCGTTCGGTGAGTAAGAGAACCAGAGGCCCCATCCTTCCCCCATTTCTTCCCCCCATGTCCTTCCGCTAACTCCTTGAAAGACCGTCAACGCTCCTGTTACGCCAGGGTGTAACCAGCGTTGGACAGTTGCGCAGGTAAGCGATCAGAACTGCCCATGAACAACTGCAATAGCCTGGTAGTGCAGTTATCCATGGGCAGCGCTACCATCGAGGAGGTCGTTGCTCGTTTGCTTTTCTATACCATAAAAAGTACTATGTTCTAATCGGGGTAGTATCTTTCTTGAAACTCCGCTATCTCCTTGTCCTCTCTTAACGACAAGACTTTGGATGTCTCTTTTACTTCTTATGTGAAAGCACACCTCGGCCTTCCCATTCCTCTCCTGACTTCGATCTTCCTTTCCAAAATGGTTTTGATGAAATTGTCGTGTCATGAAACATCTAACATCTTTCAAGTTGTAGAATTTCCTTGTTTGTATTTCTCTCTGTCCAGCTTATCTTTTCCATCGCCACCAACACCACTTGAAGTCCAGGGTTGAAACGTGAAAAGGTGACAGACAGAGTTACTTTCGCATATATATACTAGGTGTGTATGGATAATCTACAATTTAAGGTGAATATTTACAATGCAAGGGGTAAATTTACACGCTGTAAGTATAAAAAAAAAACTATTCGTAATATCATACCTAGCGGTTATATACATATACATACTAATCACGTTTTATTACCTTACGGGGTACACAGATGCTAGAGTCATAAGACCACGTTCAGCTTGATGGTGAAATCAAAAAAGTGATGGGTTGCTAGCCGCATTTCCTATTGAGGCGACTCCTCAGGGTTTCGCCCATTCCCATTATCGATTTTTACGATCTGCGTGGGAGAAAGAGGAGGCAGCATTTCTCTTAACAATAAACAGTAGCTGGGTGACAGAGCTCCGCTCAGCGAAGTTCCCCGGAGATGAGACTTAGCCAGGTCCACTTTTAACCCGAACACAATATTTCATCTAAATTGTTGGAGCCATTTTCAAGATCATGATGACATAAATAACAAATAAATAAATATATACGTTATAAAGTCATTGACACGCATATCGTCCCTTATATTATCAAATCAACACTTCTTGGGTGTGATATTACTGACAAATATTTTTTTCTAATAAAATTTGCCTATTTCAAAGATATGACCAAAACCAGTTCTATATTGGTAGTCCCTATTTATATTAATCCTGTGACGTCAGAGTTCAAAGGCTTTATGCCACCGTCTCCAAACAAAAAGTGTGTTTCTATTATCTCCCTTCTAATCATTGTCGCAGCGTCGTGTTCGAGCAAAACGATAATTAATTAACCCATCATTATCTGTTTTCTTGCTATCTCTGCAGAATTTCACATCCCACTTCTTAACACCGCTCATTGTTATCATTGGCCATCGCAAAAAGTCGTATCGCGCCGACAAAAGCCGATACAGTAACATTGCTGCGCTGGAATCCGACGGAACCCTCGCTCATTAACGCTTTGCCTTCGCCAGCACAATCCATGGTACTAAAATCTTATATCCCCATGCCTCTAGTTTAAAAGAAAAATCTATTCTCGCTATATACAGTTGAAAATCGTACGATCATCTTTCGATTTATTTAATTAAGCAAAGACGTATCTGCTTTAAAACTAATTTTCACGGCAAACAAGACCTTATTGATCAAGTGTTAATTACCAATATGTATCGCTTTTGCTACTCGACTTATATCATTCCAATTTTAATTTAAATTTCATTCGCTATCTCAGAACGTCTTAAAAGCCATTCTGTTTCCAAACGAAAGATAGTCTTATTTTTTTCAAATTAGGAATGTTATTGTCTTTTATGGTGTGAGTTCATAAATTGTCTCTGGTTCGCTAGTGTTGTGCTCGATGCGCGATTAGCGTTTTTGCGTCGGCGACGTAATTAGGGTCTCCGGCGGCGCGTATGAAGACATAAATAAAACGAGATGGGCAGAATTAGCGCTCAGTGCTTGCCGCTGAAATTTCGCCCGATCGCTACCTCAGATCGTGCTACTCTAAATATAATTAACACATTATTTAAAGCTGTTAATTATAAACTAATAGCAATTTTAGTTATCGAAAGCGAAATGATAAATGTCGTATGGCATGAGCGGTGACATTTGGAAGATATTGGAGCAACAACAGAATATACATAGTCTTATTATAGCAATGGATAGGTTGGAATCAAATGAGGTATAAATAAAAATTGAATTGAATAGTAACATGTTTATAGAATGAACGAAAGAAAGAAAACTTTGAAGACACAAAGAATTAACTAAGAGTCTTTCTTCTCCCTGAACCACATAACGATAAAGCTCACTGAGGTGAAGGTTTATAGTCTCTCTGTGTGAAGTAAAATTTCCGAGCTCACTATAACCAGATTTTGCTTGTAGCTTCCCTAGCTATGTGGATCTCTCGGGAAGGTTGAGTTGAGTTCTTGATTGAGTAGTTACGACTTTAATGTCCTGTACTCAATAAAGAACTGTAATTTAATAAATCGAAATGACACTCGCAATAAATATTATAGCATAACGCTGATAAACAAACTATAAAGTCACCGAGTTAACACTTATAAAGCGAAATTTGAGGAAAGTTAAGGTACACATTATGACAGCACTATACAAATATACTTCCAAGAAAGGTGTAATTATCTATCCCAGCAAATTCACACTTCCACAACAATAAATCAGCGCATGCATGCATGCATAAGTGATGCAATTATGCACAATCGGAAATCAACACGGAGCCGCGGCCAAGCACAAACTAGAAAAAATGCAGAGTTATTACTACAAAAATATATATATAGTCGCACATAGAGCCTACCCCTTTTTAAAAGTCGGTTGAAAATACAATACTGGGCTTCAAACGGACCATAATTTTTGTCTTGTACTTGCAAGTTGAATAACCAGTACAAAACACCCCTAGTGTAGCAGTTGTCCATGGGTAGCGGTAATCACTTAGCATCAGGTGACCCGCATACTCGTTGCCGTCGATATATGTATAAATTTCGTTCCTCCATGTGAGGAGCTACCTCCAGGATCCCAGCTTCCTTGGACCACATGGAAGTGCCTTAATCGCCTCCGCACTGGGGTAGGTCGATGCCGACATAACCTGGCTAAATGAGGCTTTATCTAACAGGCGGAAGTGCAGTGTCAGTGTGGTCACGATGACCAGACCATGTTGCACCTCCTTTCGTGCCCTCTGTGCCCCACCAGCTGCACCAAAGAGAATCTGTACACTGCATCCGAGAATGGTGTCAGAGTCGCCACATACTGCAGAGACAAAATCTAATCCCTTGAGCCATCGACACGAAAAGAAGAAGATATATGTATAACACCAAGAGGCATGTAATATAAATACTTTCCAGGACTCAAGGTCAACAAGTATGTGCCCACATCACTAGTTGCAGGGTCTATCAGTTTGCCCTGTCCGAAACCCAACCGAAAGCCAACTGATAAAAGCATACCTTTGCATGTTTGTCAGTAAAACACCGGTAGTGAAAGAGCACTAACCATAACTGAATAATCTCTTGAAGAGTCTCTTCGGCTACAAAATAAACCAATATTAATCTCTAAGACCTGTATCGATGCTCACGTCCACAACCTGACAGGATATGAGAAATATACAGAGCATATTTAACTCTTGAAATAACTCCAGACACAAGGATATTTTTCATATTATTTTAGTAATGGTGTCATCCTCAGCTGTCTGTCCAGTGGTAGCAGGTCGGTCATTGAGTACGCGCGCCAGGTCTCCCGAGTTGGAACTTGTTTTTTCCTCCATACATCAAAATGAATAGTATCGTAATATCTTCATTCCCTTCCCAAAAACAACAAGTTCCTATCATTCCCCAGCTTCAAAATCCATCCGATGGGCAACAGCGTTGGAAGCACAAGAAGAAACTGCACACGCCAACCCGCCTGCCAGGAGTGGTGAATTTGACATTATCCTCCCATGCCACGAAGAATCCTTGGGAGAGGCCTTTGTCCAGCGGTAGACTTCTAACAGCTGAAATGATGGTGTACATCCATTACAATTTAAAGGGATATTTTAAAGTACTTTCATCGTCGTGGTAGAGCCACGCTACCGGTAAAATTAATTGCTAGTAGCATAAATGGGCCGGCTCGTCCGGGGGAGTACCACACTCTCACAGAAAATCGACGTCTGAGTAGAAGCTTTACCGCTTCTATGCTTCGTTCGGTGAGTGAGAGAGCCGGAGGCCCGTCCTTCCTCATTCCCTCCCCATTTTGTTCCCCCAACTCCCTAAAAGGCCGACAGCGCACCTGTCACACCCTGGTGTTGCAGTTGTCTATGGGCAGCGGTGGTCACTTACCATCAGATGACCCGCTTGCTCGTTTGCCGTCCTATATCTATAACATAAAAAAAAAATATTTTTTTTTAAAAGAATTGATGGACGTGTGCCGATCCATAGCAAGTTGGCGATCCGCGCCTGTCTAAACGCTTAACTTCTGGAGAATTTGTAGTTTATAGCGGTTGCTCCACGAAAAAATGGTGCATAAATAAATTTCTTATAGTTCCAGTAAGTAGGTGTATGCAAAGCAGCTGATAGTTGAGTGGTGCAATAGAAATGTGCAATTAGGCGCAGTTGCGTCCTCGCGGTAATGTGGCCAAATATTAAGTATTTAAGGGTCCGTACTACCTCACACTGCTTTGCATGATTGACTGTAATATCAATAATAATTAAATACTCTAGTTGAAATAAAAATGCAGCAAAGTTCAGGACTAACTCTGGTAACTATATGACTCAAAAACACGATTGCGTTAAATTTTCTCGGTAGAAAAAAAATGCAAAGTTGCCTCCAAATCACGTCTAATTTACTCGGTATACCGCATTATTCACCAAATACATTAAAATTAATCATGAAACTTTTGATTAGTATTGCATTACAGATAAGGCAGCCATCATGTGTTTTTCTTTTTCGATTAACCCTTGAATATTCCTAAAAAACGAAAATATCCAAAGTAGCCAACGCGTTTAGACCATCCGCGTTTGTATCGCCACACCGCCTGGCCT
The DNA here is from genome assembly GCA_947532085.1 of Elegia similella. Taxonomy (NCBI): domain Eukaryota; kingdom Metazoa; phylum Arthropoda; class Insecta; order Lepidoptera; family Pyralidae; genus Elegia; species Elegia similella. The sequence continues at coordinate 2,995,060 of OX383936.1, forward strand.
ATGGCGGGCTCTTAAGACTCGTCTTTAGATCCTTAAATTTGTAATGAAAAGGTAAGAGCTTTATCCCTGTACCAGGAGGATAGTCTTAGAAAGTTGTTAGGTAGATGGAATTTCCCGCCAAAGAAGATTTTTTTTTAAATTATATTTCATATTAGTTTGATCAGGTCAGGAGTGTCATCCTCAACTGCCTGTCTGGTTACAGATAGATAGATAGATAGATAGATAAAGTATTTATTTGTTCATCTGTATCACACATATACATACAGCGACATTAAATAAATAAAAAACAATTAAAGTAATTAAAACTTAAATCTAAGGCATGCAACTGTGTGCTACAGTAGCACAAAAGGGCTACAGTAGCACAAAAGGGCTACAGCTCAGCAAAATGTTCCTCTGTGAGAGCAACTGCTGATTTTCAGCTGGCACCCTGGAGAAAGCGCGAATGAGAGCAATTTCACAAGTCAACTCTTATGATCCACACCAAACTATATTTACTGCACAAACGGGACATCGGGTACGCGCGCCAGGCCTCCCAAGCTGCACCTTGCTTTTCTCCCATTCTTTCGAGTCAGTAGTATCCCAATACCTTCATTTCCTTCCCAAATCCAACTAATTCCATTCCTTCCCCAGCTTAATAATGCTTCCGATAGGCAGCAGCGTCCGGCCCTCAAAAATCCAAGGAAACTGCGCTCGCCAACCAGCATGCCAAGCGTGGTGAGTATGGTAATATCCTCCCATGGAACAAAAAATCCTTGGCAGAGGCTCTTGTACAGCAGTGGACTTTTGCAGCTGTAATGATGATGATGATGAAAAAAAGCTATTATAATTCTACAGGAATAGGTAGATATCTTATACATCGTAACGTGCACTGGTAAATGCTCTGGCAAGGTTAGTTCCGAAAATCATCATTAAATGACAGTAGGTCCACTGCTTAGTATTAGAACGTATTCAAGCGTCAAAATTGATCATCATCATCACCAAGTCTTTTTAGTCTCCACTGCAGGAGCATGACCCTCTCTAAACTACCATACTTGGCCAGAGCAGACAGAGGATTTAACCTACACTCTCCTCGCTGGCCAGGCGGGTTGGAGAGGTCTCATTGATGTTTATGAGCTTTGATTAGCTTGTATATCCTAAGTCGCCCCTTATAACCTCCATGGGAAGACTAGGAGTGGTGCTATTCTACTCTGCCGCAAACCACACGGTTAAATTACGTCAAAACAAATACAACACATTTATTTAAAAGATAAAAATATAATTTTAATAATCGTAAATTCATTTTATTGTCAATAGTAGTATAAATATCCGTAAAATTTTGCACGTAACGCCCTCTATGTATAGTTTTATTGTAGTTATAGTCGGCATATACATATGTGATAGTTATAGTCAACAGCCTCCGTGGTCCAGTGGTTAAGGCGTTTGCCTGTTGACCCGGGGGTCGTGGGTTCGATTCCGACCGGAAGCATACTTTGTTTAGTTGTTTCCAGTTTGTTTAGGACATTGCAGGCTTGAATCACCTGATTGTCTGATAATAAAGATGATCCCGTGCTTCGGAAGGCATGTTAAGCCGGTGGTCCCGGCTGCCATCTGGTAGTCGTTAAAGGAACCACGTCAGAGGCCGAGAGGCGGTTCCGAAGTACTCTGACACCAGGGTGTGCATGGTCGATTGACCTTGACACCTACTCGAAATGATGATGATGATGATGATGATGATGTATAGTTGACGCGCAAATCTAGTTTGTATGAAACGTAGATTAAGATACTACATTGCCTCATAACTTAAATAACTTAAAATTATATTTGTTTATACTCAGTATGGTCACACTAATAATAAGAACACAAAACTATGCAAATTCTTATATTGCAAAGAATCCGACCGGCTTCCTATAATATGCCACCGGTCCACCGGTCGATTCCTAACCCGGGGTGAGTCCACTTATCAAAACAGAATTACCGCGCGTCCGTTTATTGAATGTATTAAATAAAGACGTAATAGACAGAACACACAAAAAACAGTTTTATGAAGCCTATACTCGGGTTTTAAGGTTAAAATTTAACTATAATAAATACGTTTCTTATTTCGAGGCTGATGTATGAGAGATAACACATTCAATAGATGCAGCCTTGTGACAAACGGACGGACAGACAGACATCGCGGAAGTTTAGTAATTCCTTTTGACAGGCTTTGTGTACGGAACCTTTAAAATAGTTGATTTAAAAAAAAACAGCACCGAAATTTAAGAGCAACGCTTTTAACGGTGGAGGTCCCTCCATTATACTCTATTTTCTGCTAGTCTTTTTACATACTGGTACGAAACACTTTCCACTCTTTCCTTTATCTGTTTAAAATAACTGTGCCTGGGCTTTCCTCTCCATCTCCTTCTCTTTATTACTAAAAAAAAATACGAAATCATTTTTTTGGTCATCTAGTCCCATTAATTGTACCAGTGACGTCATTCACCGACAGCCATCTTGAAGTGAACAGGTAGTATACAGTGAAGATAAATTGATGGGGAGATACATATTGAAGGATGGCTATGGATTAATACTTACTTACTTCGCTGGCTCAGCGACCCGAAGTGGATCTTGGCCTCCGACTTTAAAGTGCGCCATTCTTCCCTATTCTGTGCCAGCTCTGACCAATCGGATGCTATGTAACTTATATATAAAATTAGCTATGGATATTGATGAAACCAAATCCCACGCAGCATAAGTCATGGGCAAAAGCAAGCGGATCACGCATAACAAGTGGACACACCCCAAAACAGCCATATTTCAGTGTTGTGCGGTCACGCCTTGGCGGTCGTATTTTAATCAAACAGTTTATTCAATCGACTGATTGAACCCGATTGATTCGGAAATGAGTGCGTTAATTAAAACATCACGTTAAAATATACCAGTTTGTGATTGCGATGGAAATCTTTAAGGTTCCATTTAAAGTTAAAAGTATCCTTTTTTTGTAAGTGTTTTATTTTGCATTCACAATGTTTTTTTTATTTCTTAATTAAATAAGAATAAAAATATCCGTGCAGATAGTGGTGATTAAGCAGATTTGGAGGAAAAAATCCGCACTATACCTATAAGATAAATGCCCATCCTTCCCCAGCTTAAAAGTACTTCCGATGAGCAGCAGCGACGGAAGCACTAGAAGCCGATATCTGACAGGTTTCGTACCATTAGAAAGGTGGCATTTTAAAGATAATTTAAATGGTAACAATCATTTCCCTGCTTTAATTTTAGTTGTACTTCTGTTAGGTAAAATTAAATAAAAAATACGAAGAAGTTTATAGGCCGCCCGTAGTCGACAAACCCTCCCCCCCCTCGATTGGTGGTTATACTATACCCATTTAAACAAAAAGAGAATTATTAAAATCGGTAAATAAATCACAGAGTTATGAGGTAACAAACAATCAAAACATAACCGAATTGATAACCTATTTTTATTAATGTCGGTTAAAAATACGAAAATACTTTTTCTCCGATATGTTAAGGTAGTGAATATTTTTATTTAACTACCACTTTTTGTTACACTACAGTAGGAAAATATAGAGCTGTTTTAACATTCTCTTTAATAATTTAAAGTGAGCACGTTATTAAGTGTTTATTTATTTTATTATGTGTAGGAATATGTTTATATCCCATGAAAACAAGATATTTATGTTGCAGTAACAAACACGCCACCAAGGAACAGTAGCAAAAACTTTCATTTACAACTCGTTTTAGGGTTCCGTGGAAAAAGGGTGCCAACAAAAGAGTCTGATGTCCGATCCTCTGATCCGTCTGTCACAGGGCTCTATCCTTTACGTACTTCTTCTTCTTTTCGAGTCAAAATGGCTTTTCCTAACACTAGTCTTGATCAGAAATGTTATTCCCTTGCGGGGTAGACAGAGCCCAGGTCTTTAAAACTTATAAGCCTCGTTTAGCATGTTGGTGGGCGTCAAGTGGAACACGGAAGTGATGGGTTGCTAGCCGCATCTTCACTTACTAACATGATTACTCAGATTTTCGCCCATTCCCTCGATCAACTTTTACGATCAGTGTGGGATTAGAAGCAGCTGGTACATTCTAGGTTTTTTTCTATTCTCCCAGACCAGCATAGACATTTTTTCTCTATCCATTGAACAATGAAACGTAGAGAACTAGAGAGACATGAAATTTTCAAAGAACGTGTGTTTCTAAAAGAAATATTACGTCGGTAATAGAAATTTTCTATTACCACTGTAACATACATACATAGTATCACGTCTTTTTCCCTTGCGGGGTAGACAGAGCCTGGTTTATAAGACCTGAAGGCCACGTTTAGCTTGTTGGTGGGATAAGGTGGAAAATGGAACCAAAATAGTGATGGGTTGCTAGCCGCATCGCCTATTAACTTGATTCCTTAGATACCCATTCCCTCGATCTGCGCGGGAAGAGAAGCAATTGGCACATTCTAATTTTTAGGGAATATAGACGCAGGCAATTCTTCCACTCCTTAGCTACTCAAACCAAAAAGGAACTGTCAAAGCGTTTATTTCTACTCTTTGGTATTCCAACGGTAAAAAGGGTGAAATTTCTGTCTGCGCCTCGTAGTCCGATGGAGAAATGGTCAGGGTTCTACTAGCTCAAAGAGCGCTTTCGCACACTCTCAAAAATGGATCCTATAAAAAACTGATAGGCAAGCGACTTTCGGCGATGCTCCAGGGATTGCAATTTATGATTCGAGACCACGTCGTTATTTTTTCCAGTAGCGGTCTTTTTACGGCTAAAATGATGATGATGATGATATACAATAAACGCGTTTTTTCACATTTTTTGTATTTAAATATTGTACGTTGTAATGAATCCTTCATTTGCGAATATGACTCGCACTTGGCATCTTTCATTTAACGAAATATGTTAAACTTACAACTGGAAATTCAATGGCGCGTATCTAAACAACTATTTAAGTTTATTGCTGGCAATTTAAATAGAAAATTTGTAGTTATAAGCATTTATTATATAAGCTATTAATTAAAATAGAAATTCAGCGTTTTCTAAACAATTAATTAAGTATATGCATGCACTAATAAATTAAGTGTACCCGGTGTAATTATGAGATAAGGAGTTGTTTATAATCACACATTAACCACAATTAGTTTGCGGTAAACTTTAATGGTTGTTCAGGGATGCCCCCGGCTGCGCTATAGGGCGAATAAACATGTTTTTTGAGCTTACACCTTTTCCTGTACAAAGTACAAAGGCATTTTACCTTTTTTTTGTATGAGCTAGAACCGTCTTCCGCAGATTTTTAAACCTATGTGCGTTCTTATTTAAGTAATTTATGTTATTTAAAAATAATGATTGGATAATAATTGGGCCAGCTCCGTGGCGCAGCGGTCAACACGCCAGCCTACGACACGAGGGTACCCGGGTTCGATCCCTGGCCAGGTCAAGATGGAAAATGCTTATTTTCAGATTGGCCTGTGTCTTGGATGTGTATCTATATATGTATTTGTTATAAAATATAGTATCGTTGAGTTAGTATCCCATAACACAAGTCTCGAACTTACTTTGGGGCTAGCTCAATCTGTGTGATTTGTCCGTATATATTTATATTTATAATAATATCATTTTTGTAACATATTTTTATATTCATAACTAGCAGCTCGGGCCCCGGCTTCGCACAGATGCAATGTATATTAACTGTCTCTTGAATCACTCTATCTATTAAAAAATCGCATCAGAATCCGCTGTGTAGTTATAAAGACTTAAGTATATATAGGGACAGACAGCGGGAAGCGACTTTGTTTTATACTACCTACCTATACATAAATAAAAAGTGAACAAATCAAGATTTTGACCGCTTTAAATTGATAGCATTGACTTATATTTTTAGTAAACCTAAAGACCTCTCACAAGGATACTTTGTTCTACGGGTAGATATTGCCATAGTCACCACACCGCTTGGCAATCGGGTTGACATGCACAGTTTCTTTGGATTCTTGTGTTTTCGACGCTGCTGTCCATCAAAATCATTTTTAAACTGGGAAAGGATAATAATTGGTTCTGTTATTCGAGATCGCATGACTTCGGTGCTAAGTTTTTCGTGGTGGCGTGCATTCATTGTTAAGTGATTCGTATTAGTAAACTTACGGGGACGTGGTATTCGGTGTTACACTTTTCTAAGTCACCCACAAATTATTAGCATGCTGCATCTCATCCAACCTCATTTCTTTCTCATCCTGTCCATTTTTCATTCCTCATTTTAATTCAAATTTCATTCCATTCCATTTTTAAATTACTTTCTCTCTCTCTCATCACTCATTCTTCAGTCTACCATCATCTCTCGGACTGTTTACTTGGTTCCTACAGTCTCTGATATATTATGTAAAACTCAATATATTACAACAAATTGTCAATATAAGACAAATAAAGTTTATCTCTGGGTGTGTTGTGTGTCGAGTCTCTGTTCTCCCTACTTCCTATTTATGTGGGAACTCGACTAGAGCACCGGGTCGGTCGAGCCCTCACACGGTATTGGAATACTTGTCACACAGATGAATGGGTGTGCGTACTCGATGCCAAACCAGGAACCACCGGCCAAGCCAAGGCCAAGCAATTTAGGCCCCTAATTACCTTTTTCTTCTTTGCATTTTATTTTTAATAATAATAATAATAATCATTTATTTCAGGCAACGATTTTTTACAAAATATGGCCCATATAATATATACCTTGCAGACTAACATACATATAATATACACGGAGAAAAATAATTTTAACAATACTACCAGAACGTATTGTAAATATCATTCTAGTATAAAGAAACAGAATAAAGTTATTTTCACCGGATTAACATTTAACATCAAATAATCATATTGTAGGGTATGCCAGAATATTATAGTAATCGTATTTTTCGTAAACAATACTTAAACCTATTTACAAGTACATTTTATTACTGTAAAGAGAAAATTGTAATAATTATAAAGTCTACCTGTATAATTTGTTTGTTGTTACTAGCTGTCTATTGAAAACTACAATATTTTTGTAATCTCTAAGAAAATGCAAGTAAGGTTTACTAAGCTAGAATATGTTAGATTCTTATAGTACTATTAACCAGGTTATTTTTCACTGTGCCTATGCAGTATGGTTCTAACTATTAAATGAGGCGTATTATGTTAACCATTGTACTAAAAGTTGGAACTACTATTTACGTTAATAAAGGTTATCATATAATGGTTTTGTGTAACATAAATACCGTGCATCAAACGAAACGTTGTTTACGTTTGTCAAAAAGATTGTAGCGTGCTTTTCGAGCCATTTTTTATTTATCGTGTGTCGTGTGCGCAGGCGGGCCATTTTTGTGCACATATTCTTTCTAATTTGTGGTTTTTGTGCCGTTCGTGTAAAATTGACACTGCAACTTAGTAAAATTGAACTCATTTCGTAAATATATATATAACTTTATGTGGTTCTTATCAACGTCCAGCAAATCAACACAAAAAGGAAGCGTAACTCCAGAATATAGTATTGTTGGGTCACCTGAAGTACTTCAACCTCAGACTCGCCTACCAGTACCAACAGTGCTTTAAACCCAGCAGTTAATGGGTCTTTTTATACACTGTAAGTTTTTAAATAGGCACTTTATAACAATAATATAAATTAGTAAGCATTTTTTAATAAGATGTTGTACAATACAATTATTTTTATTTCTAGGGACTAAAAAAGTTATATTCTGAAAGTGGACTGCTATCAAGTAATAGTCGTAGAAAGATATGCAACATTATTGTAAAGGACATCCAGCTCAACACTACTGCAGTACGCTCAAGATACTACAACCATTTTCAGCAAGGAGAATGTTTGAATAAATAATATATAAATAACATAATAATAATTGAATTTATTTCAGGCATCCCACCCATAAGTACACCTTACAGAATAACATTGTAAACATAAAAAAAACAGCTTGTTTTTTGTGCACTACATACACCAGCATTTAAAACCAGCATTGTGCCATGAATCCAGTTCACTCTCTGAACACCCAAAGGGACGTTGGTCTTGTTTTTAATATATGTGTGTTGACGTGATAGATTTGTTCGGCTCGTATGATGGCTTAGGTGCCAATTCACCTCTATAAAAGCCGCCCGCGGGTAAGCTTCCTCCTTCATTCATTTTAAGTCGTACATCATTTTAGAAGTACCTTATCCTAGTCCAATGTTGGGCGATTGTACCACTTAAAATTGTTGAAGTTGGAGACTTACCCGTGGGCGGGTTGTTATATAGTGGGCGAATAGGCATCTAAGTCGTCATAAGAGCCCGAGTCGTACAAATTTGTCACGTCTTTACTACTTCCACAAGCCTGTTGCAATTACCTACTTAACATAGGTAAAGTTAAAAAATAAAGTATTGTTATAATAAAAAAAAAATAGTAAACTGCACAATATACTCATTCTGTTATATTTAAAATAAAAATAATGTAATCAAAACAAATAAATGCAATGTGCACGATACCAAAATGTTATTGATGTGTACCAGCATTATGTTTAACTGAGCTAGATATTTTGGTAAGCTATTACCAGATTTTTCTAGTAAAGTGAACAAAACAGTTAGCTGTCATATATATAACAATAAAATCTAGTAAAATTAACTATATTCTAGTTAACTAAACGAGAATTTTCTCTCAGTGTAATAACTTAACTAGAAAACTATTCGTCACGTTGAGTGTGCGACGTGCTGCGCGTTATCGGGGTGTCGGGTATCGTGCCGCGAAAACGGCGATACAGAACACCCTTCGGCCAGAAGTTCGCCTCCATGAAGGTTGCCAGCTTCTCCGTCGGGACTCGCACCACAAACGACGCGAAGTTTACGTTGTGGCGCGACTCCAGCTTGACAGCCCTCAGCGTGATGTTGGTCTTCACGCAAACATACTCCATCACTTCCTCTGCCTTAGTGGAGTGAAAGAGCCGGGACACATACAACCGCGTCGTCGGAATGGCAGGACGCAGCAGATGATTATAAGCTGTCAGTGCAGTTCCGCACTGATTACGGGAAGGGGGCCTCTTCCTTTTTCGCTCCACTTTTATGAAGCCCTCTTCATCTACTGCTCCCTCTTTATGATCCGAAGGAGCTACACTGCAAACCACGTTGCTCTGGTTCCTATTTCTTGGTTTGTGGTGCTTTATTTTAAAAGCATTGCAACTGTTTATAATTGTCATCCATCATTTTTGAAACCTAGCTTGTCTAGCGAGGGTAATTTACGAATGGTCTTGTAAAATGCACATTTATCAAATGTGCATTTTACAAGACCACACAAGCAGGTGTCAGACTAGCATGCACTTAATTACGTAAAAAGCTATGTATATTGGTACACAGCTTTTGCCTGCGGCTTTGCTTGATAAGTTTTCTTGACACTTCACTCTAAGATGCATAAAATAATCTTTATTTATTTTCTACACAAGTGCCCAAAAACAGTGTTATGTTTTCAGAGTCATGTATTAAAATATTTTAGGAATCTTGCTTTATCTCAAAAGAGAACAGCTATATTTTTGACGTGATAAAGTCTGCACGCCGGCTGTACCCAGGAAAAAGTGTCACGTTGGGAAAGCGAGAGCGCGGAACAAACGATAGAGCGGCACGATCGGCCTAAGCGTTCGGCTTATGACGCATCTATCTCTCTTCCACCGTTATCACATAAAATTATCGTTCGTAAATCGACTTTAACAATAACCATTTTTTGTAATGAAACGATAACGAACTAAATAAATCTGGGTATGTCATTTCCCTCTACAGAGGGATGGCAGGTAGGCAGAATGAATGGTGATCTGAAAACGGAAAAATATGAAAATTTTAGAGAGAGGATAAAAGCCACAAACAGATGCCATTAAGCTCATCAGTGGCATGAGGTTTGGACTACATATCACGGTTTATCAATTCCCGATTAACAGGTCTCACGGTCAGAAGGCCTAAAGACCACGTTTAACGAGATAACGGGTGTATTAGTAAAAAACGGAATTAATGTAGATATGGCTATTCCCACAGAGATGTATAGAGTGGGCCTGCGGACGTGGCTGGTGCGAACGCTTATGCCCAAACTGATTATTCTCTGTATCTATAACGTGACCGCGTTTTAGAGTAGGAAATTTATGTGTATATGCGTAATATGTTTGGACTTTTTCTTAAATGCTATGTTGTGCAGCGATTATGTGCAAAGTTGAAGCTCCGTTATGAGTCTGAAACATCATGGCATCACCTACCATAAGTAAGTGTCATAATATTGTGTTTTAAGGCATTTTAGAGCAAAACTTAAAAGACATTTAACTTGGATTATTTAGTTAGATCAGTTCCCTCGATCTAATTTCGGCCGGGAACTGATGTAACTAAATAATTTAATGTAAAAAATAAATGTTTGTATTGTTTTACCTATATATGCCAAATAAACATTTTTTCTTTTGTTCCTCTTTCTTTCTTTCTAATCCAAATCTTAAAAACCAGGTTGCCTGGAAGAAATTGCATTTAGCGATAAGGCCACCTATTGTTTTTCTCAATCTGTTCCATATTTATGTTTATTTCTTGAAATTGGTGCAAGAAAGAGTTAAATAAATATTCTGATATCTATAGCTAGCCCCTATTGACATGATTCCTGACATTACGTCGATGAGCTCTCACTATACGCACGGAAAGACAAGCTGGGTAGGTGAGTTGTGTCCTACAACTTCTATCAAAACTGTTTCTAACCTTCGATCAAATATAATGGTAGATGTGTGTGGTAGATCTACCATTATATTTGATTCGCGGTCGAAAAGTGGCACCGGCAAAACAGCGCACTAATCGAGTTTCGGAGCTGTTTTGTCCACAGTTTAAAAAAACCGCTCGCACTCACGTCTCTCGATGACGAAGGTCACTGAAGAGATGCAAAAACGCGTCAAAAGTGAAAAAGAAATGTCATACTTTCGGCATGTACCGATTTTGTTGTTGTTTGTAAGTATGCATGATGTTTTGGCTCGGTGACATTATTTAGGCTTCATTTTGTATGAGACTGTGTATCTACCATTATATTTGATCTAAGCTTCTAACCGCTGAAAACTATTTGACATAAAGACAAACACAATTTACAGTATGTATTATTAGAAATAAAAATCGCCAATTATATAATAGATGATAGATGAGGACAATGCACTGAAACCACAATCATACGTGACAATTAGAGCCGTAATGGCAGTTAATATCAGTGATCGGTCACCGGTGACTGCGTGCCGGAGCTATGAAATGGAACAGGTACCGCAAGTGACTCACATTGTAAACCGTGACAAATAAATAGTTGAAAATGCTGCAAATACCTATCACTTACCAATAACTAGATAGTGCCGCGATTTCGAAGGCATACTGTTCTTATGAGGCCATGTCTGTTAATTTGATGATAGCTATGGCATAGTAAAGTTTTCTAATAATCCGTAAAGTCGTTATTCAACCTAAAGGAATAACAAATATTTATATTACATAATATTTATATTATGAAGAAAATAACAAATATTTAAACTGTTATTAGGTGAGCACATTGCACTGAAACCACAATCATGCGTGGCAATTAGTGCCGTAATGGTAATGGCAGATAAATATCAGTGATCGGTCACCGGTGACTGCATGCCGGAGCTGTGAAATGGAACAGGTATCGCACGTGACTCACATTGTAAACTAGTGTTGGAGAAATTATTTGTATAGTGTGACTTTTTAAAAACTGATCAATAAGACCTCTCCAACCCGTCTCTCCAGTGAGGAGAGTGTAGGCCAAATCCTCTGTCTGCTCTGGCCAAGTATGTCTCCTGTAGTAAAGAGAGGGTCATGCTCCCGCAGTGGAGACTAAAATGACCTGATGATGATGATGATAGTATCGTTGGTTGAGTTAGTATCTCATAACACAAGTCTCCGTATATATTTATTTAATACAATCTTGTACATCGACTATTACAAAGTCAACTGCTAAAAAAAATGGGGATCCCGGAAAAATCTCTTTCGACATTCTAGGAGGACACATAGAGTGGTTCTACTCTAGACTATATCTAGACACATGCACTAACCCTATAGCGTAGTAACTATAAAAAAATATCTATTAAGGAGTTCACATTTTAAATATGTTTGTTCCTGTTCACATATCAAGCGGAAATAAACAAAAACGGTGGTACGCTAATAAAATTGTTAGTAATAGCAATGTTAGTAAAAACTATTATTCGTGATCGCATTTCAAGCGAGGTGTCGTGACGAGCCGTAGTAAATCACACCGGCATACAATAACGAGACTACAGGTATAACACGCCAGTGTACAGTCCGAGGCAATTTAAAATCGTTTGTTAGAGGGGTCAGTTTTATCTGCCCCTGACTGTACATTTGGAGAGTTGAACTGTGCGTTCAAAGAATCAAATTAAATCATTGTTTTAAAAAATGATACGCGAATGTGTTCATAGAAAAAGGGTAAAAGGAAAGTTAGCATTTCCCTAAATCTAAAAAGCAGATTATATTACATAAGATGTTAGAAATGGATCTGTTATAATTTTTTTTAACACCAAACATGTGTCAGTTAACTTGGCCGAAAACTCAGTGGATGCGAAAAAATGCGCAATAAACCAAAATATCCAAAAAAAAAAAAACGAACAAAAGCCCTAGACCCCACACAATATCGCCAGTCACTACATATAATGGCTGTTCGCTGCAAAAACAAAAATCAAACTCGTTCTTTTGCCGGTTTACTGTAGCGAAGGTACTAAATATAGATGGTAAGCTACATCAACAGCCCACCATATCGTAAGGTTAGACTAGTGTGCAGTTCGGGTCGTTGAAGTTGACTATCAGTTGAGATACGCAAATCACAGGAGTCTTTAATATCGCTAGGGCTCTTTCGCCAGTCCGTGTTTGGTCCTCCGTGAGAAGGAAAGAAGTATATGAGCAGTCAAGATGGCTGAGAGATGAAAAAGAGGAAGAAAATGTCATAGCTAAACAAATACTTGAAGGAAATTAAATGAACTACTAAATTTATTGAGGAATGGAAGTAGGCACCTCAGTTATTCTTCTATACTCTCATCATTTTGCAGCTATAGCCACTACCCACTTCTACTTGCCTTATTAGACTAGTACATTTGGAGGAATGGCACATGCAATAGTAAATTACCATAAAGTGTATAATAACTGAATACATTCACATCGGTTCAAGGTATCAAAAGGCCAACCGTCCACCAAAAAAACAAAACAAACTGATTTTGGTATATAATTTCGACTATATATTTTCTAAATAGAGATTTATATTGATTTTAAAGATTTTAATCGCAAATTTTATTAATGTGTCTGCCTACATCAGTTTCCGTGACAGGCTCCGTAGTCAGTCGTTAAGGCGTTTGCCTGTTGATCCGGGGGTCGTGGGTACGATTCCCACCGGAAGCATAATTTGTTTAGTTGTTTCCAGTTTGGTTAGGACATTGCAGGCTTGAATCACCTGATTGTTTGATAATAAAGATGATTCCGTGCTTCGGAAGGCACGTTAAGCCGGTGGTCCCGGCTGCCATCTGGTAGTCGTTAAAGGAACCACGTCAGAGGCCGAGAGGCGGTTCCGAAGTACTCTGACACCAGAGTGTGCATGGTCGATTGACCGTGACACCTACTCGAAATGATGATGACATCAGTTTCCAATTTCTTCCAATCTGAGCGGGTAAATAATCTCATTATTTATCACAACTTACACACATAAACATCTACATAATGTATGTAAGTATATGTATAAAGCAATCCACACTTTCTTTTAGGCACTCATGTAAATTATGTCAGGTCCATTATCTGTTTTCGAGAGCTTACTGCAAAACTATCACTGTTGACGCAATTTTTTTTTAAATCTATGACTATTGCAGTCCAGTTCATCTACTCATGACAAAAAAAGTTAGTCCCAGGGCAGCTGACATTTAAATTCTTATTATTTATTAGGCCACACAGGATTAGATAACGTAAATCCATATTTAATGAAATTAATACATATAAGATAGCCTATATTCATCGAATGGCAAAAAACGCATCGAATTCGAATAAAAATTGATGTTTTATTCAGATCTGCTAATGGAAGTTTTATAAAACCTTCGTGTTTAACTAGATCATATCGTTTTGCTTACGCCGGCCCTAGTGCATCGCTATTTGCCCTTTCCCTAGTGCCGGGTCAAGGGGCGCCAAAACGCCTATCACCATTATTTAACGCTATTCTGACTAACGCGATTTATGATTAGATGAGGGTTGTCAAGCTATTACAGATGCCATTAGGCAGCTTAAAAAATCTAACGCCTTAAGAAATTATCGCACACACACCCACTCACCCACACACACACCCACACACACCCACACACACACCCACCCACACAAACACACAAACACACACACACACACCCACACACACACACACACACATACACACACACACACACACACACACACACACACACACACACACACACACACACACACACACACACACACACACACAAACACACATAGTCCATTTAATGCATGTTCTATTTTTCTTTCTCTTGGGTTTATAGATTTGCCTCTTATCTACTTAGTACCTACAGAATTATATTACTATTGTTATAGAAGAGCGGGATCTCCTAACACAGGTATATTTTTACTTAAAAGGAGACCCCGATCACAAATATTGTTTATGTTAATTTGTGGTACTGAATAAAGATTTTATTATTATTATTTATTATTTAACGCCGGTGTTAACTACTTACACACACGAAAGGCAAACAAGAATTATAACTCTTCTGCTCTGTATGACGACCTGTAAGGTGTAAATCATACATAGCATGGAATGGATTGAAGTGAATATATCTGGGATTCTTATTTTTTTTATTTATTTTCAAATAGTCTTTATACATGGCAATTTTTACTGGGAGTCACTTATTTTAGTCTATCTTATCGATATGAAATGTGTCTTTCACAGGCTGCATTTGGGTGAGTGCGGAACTTCACGATCTAATTCCTCCTGCACCATTCCATCTTCGGACGACACGGCGTGGGTAAGGATTCCATCCATATGTGGTCAATATTCCTGCTCATAGCACCTCTAGATTCACCTCCTCGTACAATTAAGGAATTTTCAAGGTAAGAGTAAATAGGCATTGTTTGAGCTTGCGTGTCCAACATAGGCTTTATCGTTTCTCCCTATTAGACAAGATAAAGGTTAGACGCACTCAAATTATTAATAAAAAAAATAGTGCCTATGTTTTAACGATGGTAGTCTTTCGTGCACAATTTGTACTTGTCTACTTCGCAACATAAAATCTACATCTACACTTATACTATATTATAAAGAGGAAAGATTTGATTGT
Source organism: Elegia similella (assembly GCA_947532085.1). Lineage (NCBI taxonomy): Eukaryota > Metazoa > Arthropoda > Insecta > Lepidoptera > Pyralidae > Elegia > Elegia similella. The sequence goes on from OX383936.1 coordinate 3,010,375, forward strand.
TTATTTGTTTGCATTGAATAGGCTCCGAAACTACCTACTGGACAGAAACATTTGAAAAATTCTATCACTCTTAGAGTTCGATGATACTTAATTTTGAAACAATATTTATATCTTATACCTTTAAACGAGCAATTCTTGTATATTTATTTATTTATATTTATATAAATTTATTACTATGATCTCGGAAACTACTCTTACGACTCTTCCGACCTCCACGGGAAGACTTGGAGTGGTCCTATTCTACTCTGTCGGAAACCACACGGCTAGTATGACCGTAATAACCGAGCGAGGCTCGGCCGCCCAGGTACTTTGATGTTAAGTTGGGCGAAGGGCGCATAAAAACAATCTCCCTACAACATGATCACTGGCTAGTGCCAGCGCTGGTTCTACCACCCACCTTTGCAAAATTAAACCATTCATTTAGTCTTATTATATGGTATTAGAGTCAAATGCTCCATGGAACTGGTCAATTTCTTGCAAATTAAAAGGAATAAGTAGTAATTAACTCGACACAATCAATTTGAATTGGCTACAAATACTAAGGATAAAATGAAAATAAGGGCTTATATAGGAAAATAGACTTATGAAGTACAGACGCCTGCAGAGAAATCTGACCCCCTCTCAGTAGTCTGATACTACTGAGAGGGGCTGACCCCTGCAGGCGGGCGTCTGCTTACTACCTAAAAATCCGGCCAAGAGCGAGTCAGACTCGCGCTCGAAGGGTACCGTACCATTATCTATAAAAACGTCAAAAAATTATATCTGTTGTATATGAGCCCATCTTTAATATAAAATTTATTTTTATTTAATCATTTATTTTTAATGTGAATATATAATTAAATATTCTATGAATATTTCAAGCGTATATCTGTTGCCGTTATCAATTTCGAGCAAAAACAAGCAAAAATATCACGTTTGGTGTATGGGAGCCCCCTTAAATATTTATTATATTTTTTTGTATTTGTTGTTGTAGCGGCAACAGAAATACTTCGTCTATGAAAATTTCCACTGTCTAACTATTACGGTTCATGAGATACAGCCTGGTAACAGACAGACAGTCAGACGGATATCGGATCGGACTACGTCCCCACTTTCATCAACAAAAGAGATTTATCTTAAAAGATGAAGGTAATCATCATCATTATAGCCGTAAAAGTTATAGCCGTAGTCCACTACTAGAAAAAAGGGCTCTCCCAAAATACTTCGTTCCATGGGGTGATATTGCCATACTCACCACACTTGACAGGCGGATTGGCGAGCGCAGTTTCTTTAGCTTCTTGTGCTTCCGACGCAGCTGCCTATCGGAAGCATTTTAAGCTGGGGAAGGATAGGAATTTGTTGGATTTGGAAAGGGAATTGAGGTATTTGGATACTACTCACCAAGGGCGTCGCCAGCCGATGGCGCAGGGGGGGGCAAGTTGACTTTACCTACTACAATTCATACTTTTCTCATTCTCTATGAATGAGAAAAGTAGGTATGAATTGTAGGTAAAGTCGACAGCCCATGAAGCTTTTCACTTGTACTACGAGCCTTACATCTACAGCGATTGTAATAACAACAGTATCTTAGTACTAGACTTAGGACTTTGGTTGCATTATATTTGGCAACTTTTTTAGAATCTCTAGGGGGGGGGGCAGCTGCCCCTCCCTGCCCCCCCTTGGCGACGCCCTTGCTACTCACTCGGAAGAATGGGGTAAGTAGCAGCTCTTGTGGGCGCGCGTACCCAATTTATGTACCGTTTTAGTTAGTACAACCTAGATTTAGGGTCTAGGAGGATAGATGAGTTAAAGGAAAGACTAGATATTGGCAAATGAGATAAGTATAATGCAAAACAGCCTCCGTGGTCCAGTGGTTAAGGCGCTTGCCTGTTGACCCGGGGGTCGTGGGTTCGATTCCCACCGGAAGCATACTTTGTTTAGTTGTTTCCAGTTTGGTTAGGACATTGCAGGCTTGAATCACCTGATTGTCTGATAATAAAGATGATTCCGTGCTTCGGAAGGCACGTTAAGCCGGTGGTCCCGGCTGCCATCTGGTAGTAGTTAAAGGAACCACGTCAGAGGCCGAGAGGCGGTTCCGAAGAACTCTGACACCAGGGTGTGCATGGTCAATTGACCGTGACGCCTTCTCGAAATGAATGATGAAATAATGCACAACTATTACATTACAGATTCACAGGTACAGATTAGGTAGTCAGGGTCGTGAGTATAGGCACTAGATCCGTTGAGTAGCCCTTCTAGGTAGAAGAACTACTTAGCTCGAGATGCAGCCGAAGTGAAGGGGACGAGCGCCGGCCACCGCGCCTTATATATGGGCATGGGCCCCCCCTGCTGCGCCGAAGAGGGGCGGAGAAGTGCTGCATCCCGCGCGATGTCACAACCTGCAGCCACCGGACAGGCAGTTGTGGATGACATCCCTGAGGTAATGAAACCGCTTTAACATCACCATACAACTCAATGATTTGGTCTCTATCTTTTCCAAGCCTAATGATTTTGTGACACTTTTAACGCTTAGTATCCTAATCTTAACTCCTAACTAATATTATAAATGCGAAAGTGAGTTTGTTTGTTTGTTTATTTGTTTGTTTGTTTGTTACGCTTTCACGCCTTAACTACTGAACCGATCATTATGAAATTTTGCATACAAGTTCTCTGGAGTACCGAGAAGGACATAGACTACTTTTTATCCCGGGACAAAGTACTACTCGCGAGGGATCGACAATAACGCGGGCGGAGCCGCGGGCGAAAGCTAGTTTTTTTATATTTTAAAGTTCAATAAATGAACAAACCAACTAAACACAAACATTAAAATTTCATATAAAATGATATATCGCGTTAGTTTTATTTAATTTTTACTATCTAATAAAATAACCTAAAACATAAATTTTGAAGTTGGAATAAGTTTATATTTATCACTAACGCTCTCATGTTGGTCTGGGAGAAGAAATCGTAGAATCTTTCTGCGCATTATAAAAACCGGCCAAGAGGAATGAACAAAATCCAAAAAATATGACAATAGGCCAAGTGGCTGGCAATTCATCATTTCGGTTCCTTTTTTAGCCGCCCTTACTAGTTAAAAGTGGTATTATGGGACCAGGCTCCGAATATGATACTTTGATAATAACCAAAACAACATAGCTCAGTGAATTAGCTCTTTGAAATGGCAGTGGGCGGGGCACAGAGCTCGAAGAACTGATGGCCGATGGGGCAGAAAGGTGCTCGAATGGCGACCACGTAACGGCAAGCGCAGCGTTGGGCACCCACCGACCAGGTGGTCGGATGACCTAACCAAGGTCGCAGGAAGACGCTGGATGCAGGCCGCTTCCAACCGGTCATATTGGAAATCCTTGGGGGAGGCCTATGTCCAGCAGTGGACTTCTTGCGGCTGAGATGAACCAAAACAAATAAACCAATAGGTATGTTTATGTTTCGTTATGTTCCATCTGTCCGGGGTTGTTCTAGCGCGACCATCTCGCGATTACCAATTAGGAATCATAACTCAACAATATAGCAATTAAATCGAGCGAGCTGCTTATTTAACTAATTGCAACTGATTTTCATAAAAATTGCGATTCTGTAATAGTTTGAGCGGTAATATATTCATATAGAGATGATAATACGATTAGGTCAACAAACAAAACATATTAATTTTGATAAAAAGGAACAAATACTGTTTATTTTTTTGTATAATCGTATGTTATTCATAATGTTTCCTAAATTTCCTCATTTTAGGGTTCCGTACCTCAAATTGCAAAAACGGACCCCTTATAGGATTACTTGTTTGTCCGTCTGTCTGTCTGTCAAGAGCGTAGAATGTAAAGAGCATCTGAAGACAAAAATTATGCAACTATAACGGGTCGTGTAGTAAGTAACCAATCACAAAGAATATCCTTAGCGAATTTAAAATGAAGTGAAAATTATAGAAGATTATATATATAAATAAATAAATATATTGGAACATATGACATATCACACAAATTGAGCTAGCCCCGCAGTAAGTTGTGAACATGTGCCGTGGAATACTCACTCAACGATACTATATTTTATAATAGATAGGTACTTATATAGATAAACATCCAAAACCCAGGTCATTCTGAAAAAGATCGTTTTCCCTCTTGACCTGGCCGGGGTTCGAACCCGGGCATTCTCGTGTCGCAGGCTGGCGTGTTGACCACTGCGCCACGGAGACATACTTAATTAGTTTAAGTACAAACACAGCAGATAAAATGTTAAAAGAACCGCACGAGATAAGATACAAGTTAAATGATACATATTTTAACCACTCTATAGAGTTCCATTGCATCGCGGGGCGATGCGCCGACGCCGGCCGTTACAGCTAGTCAGGTTAGTTTTTGTCGCGAACGAAGCCGAGCTAGCGGTCGGCGGTGGCGAAAACGCTTGCCGCTTTCAATTGGGCCTAAAAAGTATAAAAAAGTAGTAAAAAAAACTTGAAACACATGCCATTTTTAATATGTTGAACTGAGCAATTATAGCAAAAAGCGTAGCAAAAATTCACCATCGTCATTTCAGTCGAGGATATGCCTTTACTGAGCAGTGGACTTTAGAATTTCCTAAAAACAACAATTGTGATTTTAGAAACAAAATATTTTTAATGTCCTCTATTGAAAAAAGAACGGTGACCCGTACACAGGGTCTAAAATACGTTTTTATTCCCGAGGAACTTTGAAAATCTTTTAATTCAAAATTCGATTTTTTTAGGTCTCGTGGGAATGACAACACAAATATTCTCATAGAGGGATGGAGGCAGGGATCATAGAGGGAGATGAGAATTCAAAATGTATCTTTTCGGGACTAACATAATATTTTACCAGGTCACTCGCTTCACTCAAGAGTCTACTTTAGAATCCCGAGCGTAGCGAGGGATCATGCAATACAAAAAGTGTATGTTAGGCCCTTGCATCATAATCTACTATTTGATTACTATCGATGTATTGCTTTTTAAATAAAATTTTATAAGAAAGTCAGTTTATTTATTGTTATTTAAAAGTTTAAAAAGAGGAAATTGAAGACATCCTACTTAGTTAATAGATTCAGGTGTTACTTTGCGGAAGTCAAAGCTACATTTACTTTGAGACAATTTACTTTGCGTGCTTCCGCCACCAGTTAGTTCATGCAAACTATTGCTGGCCAGCGCCCACCCACTACTGTTAGTCCCTTCATACCCGCCACCAATAGTTGATGCATGCAATCCTGGTCGATACTGCTGCATCCGTTGAGGCTGCAGCAATGTCGGCCGTCGTGCTCGTCGCGACACGTGTTTCGCCTCTACACGAGGCATCTTCAGGCAGTGAAACCTAGATGTTGATCGTTCGAATGACAAGCAACGAATTACATCCTATCCTGTATCCGCTTATGCCTTGACCCACAACAAAGCCCTAATGATATACTTTTTGTTTATTAACATTTAATTAGAAGATAAAGTTGTAGTATCCTTAAATACATACTTTCGTAGGAACTCATTAGTTATCTTGAATTGTATGCCAGCGTACTATCTGACCTATGTATAGGGAAACCGGTTAAAGGAATAATATATATCATAACTTCAAAACTGCACTTACAAGGGTAATAAGAAGTGAAGTGTAACGTGACCTTTGAGCGTTATGGCTTTAGGCTCTGTCTACCCAACATGTATGTATGTATGTATAAGCATTGTTGCTACATTAGAAACAAAAGGCTTTTTGTTCAAATCTCTATTTGTAAGCCCGGAGGCTTCTGTCTGCTCATCATCATTTCGAGTTGGTGTCACGGTCAATCGACCATGCACACCCTGGTGTCAGAGTTCTTTGGAACCGCCTCTAGGCCTCTGACGTGGTTCCTTTAACGACTACCAGATGGCAGCCAGGACCAACGGCTTAACGTGCCTTCCGAAGCACGGAATCATCTTCATTATTAGACAATCAGGTGAATCAAGCCTGCAATGTCCTAACCAAACTGGAAACAACTAAACAAAGTATGCCAGGGAGGTCGTGGGTTCGATTGCCATGGGAATCAAACCCACAACCTCCTGGTCATCAGGCAAACGCTTTAACCACTGGACCACGGAGGCGTTAAATTTCTGTCTGCTGATGAAAAACGTATAAGGATGTAGAGACAACAACTTGGCAATAAAATCGACTGTTGTGACGGCAAACGGCATGACTCTCATTCCACTTTTTTGTTCTTATACAGACATTGATGTTCTACATCTACCGTGATGGTCAGCTGTACTACTTATTTCGTTAAATATACAACTCCTTCACCAGGTGCAAGTAGTGATTTTAATTGAAAACTACTTTAATAACAAACGGATTCATTATCGTATTTTTAGTCAGTATCGCCGTCAAGTTTTAGCCAGTTGAGATGGCCATCTTCAGGGCGAGTGTCAAGGACGTCGTGACTTGGCTTGATTTGGGGATCAGACGCCCCCGAAAATAATAAATAAATATATACGGACAAATCACACAGATTGAGCTAGCCCCAAAGTGAGTTCGAGACTTGTGTTATGGGATACTAACTCAACGATACTATATTTTTTAACAGATACATATATAGATACACATCCAAGACCCAGGCCAATCTGAAAAAGATCATTTTCCATCTTGACCTGGCCGAGGATCGAACCCGGTCACTCCGTGTCGCAGGCTGGCGTGTTGACCGCTGCGCCACGGAGCTAGTCCTATGAAAAATGAAAATGTTGTCCCCCGCCCCCGAAGATCTGTTTCAGGTAACTGTGGCACACTTGAAAACATTAATAATGTTGAACGTTACTTTGAATGATACTCGTAACTACTTGTTTTCAATAAAAACATGATGTTTTAAGTTTACTTTAGGAAGCCTGCAGATTATTTTTCTCTTACCTGTGAAAACTGCTGAAGGAGTTTAAGGAGTGATTGCATTTCTTGTTGAACCTTTGCTAGAAATTCATCATCAACATTTCAACCGTTAGAAGTCCACTGCTGGACAAAGACACCATCCTGAATTTAGGATCCCATGAAATCCCCGCTATACAATAGACACGATACAAGATATCTCCAATCGTATCGCACGTATGGCGGCGTCTCTCTCATCGGGTCCGATTTAGGATGTGATTCAAGATGGTATAATAACCCCTTAAGGTTTGTTGTTCCATGGGTGAAATATTGCCATGCTCACCATGCTTGGCAGGTGGGTTGGTGATCGCAGGTTTATTGAACCTGCAAGCCTCAAATTGACAATAGTTTATCAGTACTTACAACCATGCAGTAGTTTTTACGTAAAAGAGTGACAAACAGCCTCACAAACTTTTACATATAACTTACACATAAAACTAACATTTTAAATGTCACCCTTGAGTAAAAGCGCAAAAAGATAGTTCAAGGACTCGGTCGGTATGTAGAAATTATAACTGTTCGTGGCTGCTCCGTAATGTTTTGTAATTTGTAGCTACTTTTTACGCCATGATTGTGAATTGTGATATTACAAAAAATCGGCTAAGTGCGAGCCGATTGGCACACGAAGGGTGCGTACCATTGTCTATACAACATAGCCATATACACTATATTAAAACTTATTTTTAGTTTCACGTTTGTTTTATGGGAACCCTCCATAATTTATTAACTTTTAATATAGTTACTTATTTTTGAAGGGAATGTATAATTAAATATTCTGTGTAAGTATATTTCAAGCGCCTACCTCTTGGCGTTATTAAATCGAGCAAAAAAACGGCAAAAAATCACTTTTGTTGTATCGGAGCCCCTCAAATATTTATTCTATTTTTAGTATTTGTTATCATAACGGCAACAGAAATATATCATTTGTAAAAATTTCAACTGATAAATCGTGATTTTCAAATGTTGTGAAAATCACGATTCATCAGATACAGCCTGGTGACAGACAAACTGACAGATAGAAAGTGGGAGACATTAATAGGTAAAATTGAATGTTTGAGATTGATTAGCACTCTGTGAGTTTAGTCATTATTTATCGCCCCATACACTTAATCTTTATATAAAAATATACGGACAAATCACACAGATTGAGCCCAAAGTAAGTTCGAGACTTGTGATATGGGATACTAACTCAACGATACTATATTTTATAACAAATACATATAGAGATAAACATCCAAGATCCAGGCCAATCTGAAAAAGATCTTTTTCCATCTTGTCCTGGCCGGGGATCGAACCCGGGCTCTCTGGGCTGGCGTGTTGACCGCTGCGCCACGGAGCTAGTCGATGTGTTTAGTACAAAGATATGGTTGGAACAGAAAGCCATACGGCATTAAGTCCACCTTTTGCACATTTTTAGACTGTGCTAAAAGTTTAAATAAATAAATAAATAAAAATCCACTTTACAGTTTTTTCAGCCGCTGAGATTTCTAAGCGGTACAAATATACCTGCTTAAATGCAGACTATATATTTGTGCCGTTTGGTGTAGAGACATTTCGACCATGGGGTCCTGGTGCGAGAGATCTCTCCAAAGAGATGCTCCTCGCTTGATCTCCGCCGCACGTGACAAGAGGGCTAGCTGCTTTTTCGCATAAAGGATAAGCGTCGCTATCCAGCGTGGGAATGCAGCATTCTTACCAACATACCATATGGGCAAGAATTTTTAGTCAAGTTCAGTTTTATTTTAGTATGTAATTTTATGGTAGGTAAGTTTATTTATTAATTAACAAATTAAAAAAATCAATATACAAAATAAAATTCTCTCTGTCCCGGCGCTCTAGTCGAGTTCCCACATATAAGGAAGTAGTAGGGAGAACAGAAGACTCGACACAGAGAAGACACAGAGATTAACTTTTTTGTTACAACTTCACAACTTATATAGATACTGACTTCAATATAACATTAATAATTAATATCAGAGACCGTTATGGTCCGAGAGATGATAGTAGACTGAGAGAAATGATCTGAAAATGGAATGATATGAAATTTGAAATAAAATGAGGAATGAAAGTGGACAGATGAGAAAGAAATGAGGTTGGACGAGATGCAGCATGCAGGTGGCATACTGCAACGTTACACTTTGAACCAGGTACCACCCAGATCGGTAGTCATACCCACGGTCCCTCATGCGACGTCCGATCTCCCAAATAAAGTCCTATATAGTATGGTAGGTTAGTTTATTAGTTTTATTTTTAGTTTGTATTAAGGATTCTTTACAGTGGAAAGAACGACTTTCCCAAAAAAAAATTGTACACATAGAACCGTTTGTTATAATAGTAATTAGGTATTTCTCGCGTAACTTTTAATGATATTACATACTTTCATTTATTTACTTATTTAAAAACTTTATTGAAGGTAGACTTAATGCTAAGAGCATTCTCTCCCAGTCAACCTTTGGGAAAAATATAAAACAGAACAAAATAAATAGGTCGTGTAACTAATGGAAAGATATATAAGGCAAAGCTTTACAACACGAATAAATTTATATATAAACATACATAAATTACTTAAAATCTATACATATAATAAAACAGTAAAAATATTTTGTCTGTACATTTAGAATTTTTGACCGAAATGGATAGAGGGACCCTTAAAAAGATTAATAGAAAGCAAAAAAAATTTTTCGAATTTTTTATCTGTCTGTCTGTATGTATGATCACGATTATCTTCGAAAATACTGAACCGATTTACTTCAAAATTTCACCAATTGCTTTGTTTTAACTCAGCAAAACATCTAAAGTTTGTTTCATCAAAATCGGTTCATTAAAAAATAAGTTATCGTCCTTTGAATGAACTCAAGGCATTAGTTGGCCTGCAAATATACACGGTGAATTTTTTATCGTTTTGGATCCTTAAAGGGGTACTCAGACCATCAAAATGAACAACTTTTCCTACACAACCTGAACAAATTCGACATTCCCATACAAACTGGCCGGGCGGCGGGACTCTTTTGTATGGAAATGACTAATTTTTTTTTGAGTTCCCAGCATTCCCAGCATTTGGTTCAAACTGTTCCTGAGGGATGGACACTAACGGCGGCGGCGTAGCCGCGGGCAAACAGCAAACTAACCGAAACTGCTGCGCCTAGAAACTTGAAATTTGGTACAGGGGTTCTTTTAATGATGTGAGTGAGCGATAAGAAAGTATTTTTAAGAAATTTAACTTCTAAAGGGGTAAAATTTATATGGAATTTTCTCATTTCTGGACTTAGAAGTATGAAAGTAGGTATATAAGTTCTCGATTAAAATTAAAAAAGATGTGTGTAGGTAGATGAAATTTGCAAAATTCCCCCCTTAAGTGGTAAAATGGGGCTGGGTGGGTGGTATAAACTTTGTATGGAAATTTTCTCATTTCTTGACTTAGACGTATGAAAATAAGTTCTAGGTTACAATTGCGACGATTTTTTCCCCTGAAGGTGTAAATAGCGGGGTAAAGATTGTATAGGAATTTACTCATTTCTAGACTTAGAAGTATGAAAATAGGTAAATAAATTCACGATTACAATTGAAAATGATCTTTTTCAATTGTAATCCCCCAGAAGGGGGGTAAAGGTTGTATGGAATTTTTTTCATTTCTGGGCTATGAAGTATGAAAATAAATAGGTATGTGAGTTCTCGATTACAATTAAAAAAGATATATGTGGGTGAAATGGACAAAATTCACTCCTAAAGGGGTAAAATGCTCTTCTCAAACTCATTTCTGAACTAAGAAGTATAAATAATATCCATACTTCCATACTAATATTAATATTATAAATGCGAAAGTAACTCTGTCGTTTTTTTACGCTTCAACCATTGAACTGATTTTGATGAAATTTGGTATGGAGGTGTGACGCTCGAGGAAGGACATAGGGTATGTTTGATTCCGGGAAATTCTACTGTTCCCGAGGGATCGACACTAACGCGGGCGGAGCCGCGGACAACAGCTAGTACATAAATATAATTATATATGTAATATACATAATACATACAAAATGTTAAGACAATTGATGAATCTGCTAGTGCTAGTTATTTATTTGGAAAGGAAAGAATGAACTTGTTGTTGCCTTATAATTTTTCACTGTTTAGGCGCGGAACCCTAAAAAGTATAATAGTCAACAACAGCGTATCTATTTCCAGTTCGGCGGTAAATTGTAAAATTACAAAGAGCAGGCAATTCTGCTGCTGGAGTAATTGTGGTACTGAATTATTAATGGGAACCTAATTGATAGACTTGATACCTACCTAGCGTGCCATGATAGCTGATGTTCACTTCATTTGGTAGTGTGGTTTCCGGCAGAGTAGAATAGGACCACTCCAAGTCTTTCAATGAAGGTCGTAAGAGGCGACTTAGGAATACAAGCTAAACAAAGCTTTTAAACATCTGTGAGACCTCTCCAACCCGTCTGGCCAGCGAGGAGAGTGTAGGCCAAATCCTCTGTCTGCTCTGGCCAAGTATGACTCCGGTAGTGCAGAGAGGGTTATGCACCTGCACAGTGACGTGCAGTCCATATAGACTGTTAGACACTGTCTACCCTGCAGTCGCTAAATAAATACAATTTTTTTTTCTTACAAAAAAATAATTATATCTGTTGCGCCTGCAAAATTCTGCTAGCAAATACTTTATAGTCGATTTTGATCAAGTACGGCGCTGTGGCCGCGGCCCGCGCTTGCCCGCGCTAAGCAGTATGTATACGCGTAAGCCGCGTAAGACAAAATTTCAAAGGTCTGACTTTTCACGCACACATAGAATTTTTTTATACACAGATAGGAAGTCGCTTTTGTAGTAGTACAAGTAAACATCTTTCATCGACTCACACATGCAAATCAAATTTGCGCTGTGTGTGTGAATTGAAGACACTGTCTCCGAGGTTTCTATTGGCTGCCGCGCGCGAAGTAAATGTCATCGTCACTTGTCAATGTCATTATAGATATTAATCATACTTATGCCAATGTTATTGATTTGCGTGTTTACAAACAATCCAAGAGGAAAGTTTTATTTTAAAATTAATTGCTTTATCAGTTAAATTTCATTTGTGACAAAAATATTTTCATGTGAACGTTGTGTCGCTTAGTGTTTGCATGCCAAAACCGAAATATAAAGTGTTATGTGAACACGCTTTTGAACAAATCAAGTACCCGGTTAGTTATGGTTAGTTATTCTAAAGTTTAATCTTAAACCGTATGATACGTGTACGTGGCTTACAGGTTGTAATCATATCTCTTATCTTTTGCTTGTTTTGATAACTTTTGCGGTCGAAGATCGAAAGACTATCATAATATTAAACGAGTTGTATTGTAGATAACTAGCCGTATAGTAAGGTAAGGTATATAGGTGGTATGTTTGTAAGTAAAGTTTATAATTATGTCTACCCTATGATAAATGTCTGTGCACGTCACTGCACCTGCAGTGGAGACTAAAAAGGCCTGATGATGATGATGATACTCTGTCTGTCTTCGTTTTTATGCTTCAACCATTAAACCAATATGGATGAGATTTGGTATGAAGGTAGTTTGAGGCCCGGGGAAGGACATAGGGTACCTTTTATTCCGGGAAATTCTACTGTTTAATTATCTTTATATTAATCCCGAAGGATCGACACTTACGCGGGCGGAGCCGCGGGCAAAAGCTAGTATCATATGTGAAAGTGAAAGTTTGTGTAGATGTGAAGATGTTTGTTTCTCCTTCACGCAAAAACTATTGGATTGATTTTGATATAACTTTACAATGTTATAGCTGACACATCAGAATTAATAACAAAGGCATAATTCGGCGAGCTCCGTGGCCAAGGGTGCACGGGTTCGATCCCCGGTCAGGTCAAGATGGAAAATGATTTTTCAGATTGGCCTGGGTCTTGGATGTTTATATACTATACTTTTAGCAATGGAACCAATGCAAAACATTTTTTTTTTACATTCCTACACAAAATGACCGGGCAGCTGAACTAGTTTCTATGGAAATTACCATTTTTTTTGAGTTCTCAGCATTGGTCCCAGAGGAAAGTTGTTCATATCGACGGGCTGAAACGCCCCTTTAAGGCCCCATAACGAACAAAATTTCACCACGTATACACAGCCCAGTCATAACTGTAAAATAATAGATGTCTTTGAAGATCTATGATATAACAAGTGTATGAGTGATATTTCTGAATATTTATTTATGCCAGTGTTATCTATCTGGACGAGGCAGCTTCTCATCAGACACGCGAGGTTTCGCACGCCATTTAAATCTTATTGACTGATTCGATGAGATGTGATGGCAAAACTTGGTGGTATTAGTGACTTTCGATGTTATACTGTTCGCACCTCCGTACGACCACTGATATGTCATTGAAACTAGCGTGAGATAGAGTCATTATGACTAATCACGACACGAGTCACGTGCTACCTAACTTAACTGAACGAACTGACTTAATTCGGGACCCTACCCCGCCTCCCGCACTCGCCCTAAAATGGGCGCAAAATTCAAACGCCAAAAACGCGGACATAGGTACTCCATCTCTTTCTCTGCCTTAGTGGAATGGAAGAGACGGAATACATACGTTGTGTGTTTAATTGTATAGAGGTAAAATCGGGTCCCAAATAAGAAAATTACATTTATTGTACAGAACCCTCTTTACGCAAGTTCGAGTCGTATTTTGCCAGTTTTTTCTTCGTGCTAGAGCCATCAAATTTTATTACGAGATATCGCCATGTTCTGTGCCGCCGCGCCGAGACGTCTCTCATTAAAATTGCAAATACAATGCTCTATTATCTGAAAGAATTCCAATGGTCATTGTTAAGTGTGAAGTTCTTATAATAACGACCATTGGGACTGATTAGACATTGTTTTTAGAACTATCGTTCATGGAGCTGCAATGCGATTAATTAGGCAAAACGTCTTCTTTATATTTCCTGTAACAGCAGATCCTTTAGAAAATTTTATTATAAATTTCTACTTCTATATAGACTAATATTACCTATAAAGTTTAAAGATTTGTGTGTCACAGCAATTAAAAGCAACATTACCAGCGAGTAGCAAAAAGAACAATACAAAACTTAACGTATAGACTACCAGTCTCATACAAAATTGTTAAAAGCACATACAAGTAGTACCCCGCAAGCATGGTCGCGTGGTAGTTAGTTCTAGTAACCGCCACTATAAGCGGCGAGGGCGCTGCAGTGCAATAGTTACAGACTTTTCCACTCGTCACTAGATGGCATTAGCCTAAAGTTGGTAAAACCAACTAAAACTGAAAAATATTTTTTAATCTTAATAATAAGATATTTTGCAGGAAAACGTGACTTTGAAGTCTTTAAAACCTGGGCTCTGTCTACCTTGCAAGGGAAAAAGACGTGATAGTATGTATAGTAGTACATACTGTAATTTGCTAGATCTTCGTGTGCACCTGTGACAGTCTCTATCGTATTCAGTTAGTGCCAAAGAGGATATATTGTCGTCCTATTATTTAAATTCGCTCGTTATACTCTGTTGCTTCGAAATAGTCTCTGAATTAGCCTAGGTGCAGTTCTGTGGTAAATAACGCTATGGTAAAAAGTTGTAAAAAGCTTAGTTTATTTTGTTACACAAGAAGATGTATTTAGAGTGAAATACATAAAGCTTAACTTTGAAAAGGCCTGATGCCAGTGGACAATATTTATAACGATTTAAGCTAAGGATTACATAGGATACTTCATTATCAATATTCTTTTTCGCACTCATTTTCGCTTTATTTTATAAGAAATGCGAGAATTAGTTAATTGGTTTTATAGTTTATGGTCTATATTTATTTCTAGAATACTTATTTAAACTACTTAAAAAGACGAAACTAAAATAATACAAAAAAAAATAACCTACTTAAAAAAAAAATATATATATATTTACAAATCGTACAGTCCCTCCAGATGCTCACCTCTGGGCATCGTGCCCAAAAGGCTGGCAGCATTGCCTAATTGAATGGCAATGCTGATACGCTGAGCTAGGTAATTTCCAGCCCTTTGGTCACGAGATACCTCAATAAGCCTTTTAGCCAAGAAACTAAAAAGCTTATGCGCTGATTAGTTAATAGGCTAGTTTCCTAAAACAATATACTTATTTAGTACGTCAGTTAGATATTCAAAAAATATTGGACACGTATTTTTTCTTTTGTCGATTAAACAAAAAATGATAAAGATATAGCCCTTTGAAGTTCCGTGTGACGTCATAGTTTGCTACAATTTTTAGCAAACTTTGACGTCACGAGCCCCCACTCCTGAACTTTGATGCGCTTTATCTTTATAATTTATTGTTTATTTCAATATTTTTTGATTATCTAACTGACGGACTAATTGTTATGTTATTATTACGACCCAGGAAACTAGCCTATTACGCGAGTAAAGGCTCCGACAGCCAGTTTAGGATAAAGACATGTGTTTTACTCTCCACTTGAATAAAAAGTCAAAGCAAAAATATTTTATAACACGGACAGAATAATGACAAGTGTCATATACATCAGAGACGTATGAGAACAAAAACACGCAACATGTGTGTATGACAACACTCAACCGATTAAACAAGTTTATAAACTTTGATGAAATGTCAGTATTACGAACACTTCATCACTATCCATCCCTTTTCTGTGAACTTAGTATATATATTTTATGATACAGGACTGCAAACGAGCAAGCGGGTCACCTGATGGTAAGTGATCACCGCTGCCCATTGAAAAATGCAACACCAGGGTGTGACAGGAGCATTGCCAGCCTTTCATGGAGTTGTGGAGGACATGAGGGGAAGGATGGGCTTCCGGCTCTCTAACTCACCGAACGAAGCATAGAAGCGGTAAAGCTTCTACTCAAACGTCGGTTTTCTGTGAGAGAGTGGTACTCCCCGGAACAAGCCAGCCCATTCATGCTACCAGCAATATGAATGGGCCGGTTCGTCCGGGGTACCACTCTCTCACAGGAAATTGATGTTTGAGTAGAAGCTTTACCGCTTCTATGTTTCGTTTGGTGAGTGAGAGAGCCAGAGACCCGTCCTTCCCTCATTTCCTCCCCCCGTGTCCTTCCCCCAACTCCTTTAAACGCCGCCAAGGCTCATGTTACACCTTGGTGTTGCAGTTACTTGGTGTGCTACTAAAAATAATGAATTTTGCCGGTAGCGTGGCTCTACCACGAATAAAACAAACAATACTTTTAACACAAGTTAATTGGCTACGAATTAATGTTTTACCCGACTGAGTATGGCAAGCAAAGCCCAAAATGTGTGTAGGTATGTTTAACTTACGAATGTTCCACTTATAAATGAATGACTGAAAAACGGTTAAACTTCTCATAACGATTGTAAATGCTACCTCATTTGTTGGCACTACATTTTATTCAAGCAAGTCAAAAATGACGATGAACAATTCGCGTATTGTTTATATTCTTTGACAATGATTCGATCAAGAATGAAGAAACTTATTGCGAAAAAACTGACAAGGGCAAAATAGTTAATTACCTATACAACCTAAACTTATCCTGTTCAAATTGTTTCACCCTTCGGCTTTCTCGTTTAAAAACATAGCAAACATAAGATACAACTAGCATTCATAGTCTGGTGGTTTATGCTGAGGTGACCAATTGAGTATAAATCAGGAGATATAAGAGATTGCAGCTAAATAAACGTTTTATTACAGTATATAAATACATTTGTTGATATATATAATTCATAACTCTAATGTACGGCTACTATAAAGTCTACAATGCTTACATGAATAGGCAAACACGTACCTCAAATGGAAAACTTGAAGAATACCCCAGTAACGAAGGTATAGATCAAGTCCTAACTTCTATAGCAAAGGAATCAGCACAAGAAGTCCCTCTGCGCTGGTTTTTGCCGCTATTACACTGCGCCGACGGCCGCAGCCGATATGGTACCGTCCGGGCGGATTTAAAGACTGATCTCGCCGCAATTACGTATCCCACGGTTTATAATTGGTGTACCACTTACAGACACTGTGTAATTATCTCAATCACACTTCGTTAACAGCGAATCTGGAGCGATTAACACTCTCCTGGCTTTTTACCCGCAAATCAATCAGCCTGCCGCCATTTTGTAATTACGACAAGATGGCCGCGCAAAATGGCGGCTTCCATTCACGGTTTTTTGCGATAGGTACGTATCCTGGACGTGCGTTACATTAAGTGTTTCATTATTATAATTATTACAGTTAATGAGCTCTGGAAATTAAGTGTCAAGCTAAGAAAGAATAACCCCTAGAAATAACGGTATCTAAGTAGATAAGTATTTATTTATTTTTACATAGATATCTACGTGGATGTTTATTTGCGACACCTACAATGATTGATAGTTATTTGTTTACTTATGTAGGAGACCCATAGATAGGAAAGTTCATAAAGTTACTGTATTTTTAGTTTATTTAGTAATTCACACACTGACAATTAATCATAGTTCAATTAGAAAATCGTATCATCATCAGGTCTTTTTAGTCTCCACTGCAGGAGCATGACCCTCTCTACTACCGGAGCCATACTTGGCCAAAGCAGACAGAGGATCAGGCCTACACTCTCCTCGCTGGCCAGACGGGTTGGAGAGGTCTCACCACAGGGTCTCATTGATGTTTATGAGCTTTGTTTAGCTTGTATTTCCTAAGTCTCCTCTTACGACATCCATGGAAAGACTTGGAGTGGTCCTATTCTACTCTGCCGGAAACCACACGGCGTAAAATCGTATAACACTTGAAATCCTTTAAGGGAATTGTGGTTTCTACAAAGGTATATAACTAGTTTTAAAGTTAAGTTGTGTTACTTCCAGTTTGCAAGATATAATAATGACCTAGTACCATTAAGTGACAAGTTACGAAAATACGGTTAGTGCATAATTAAACAATATCACACCCACACTTTGAATTACCACTTAGATAAATAGCATTTAAACAATTTCCTTAGTGACGTTCGTGCTAATTTCAGTTTAAATACATAATTATGTGTTTAAAGCGCGAAAGTTTTAAAAAGAACTTGTGTCCACCAGATTATATGGTTCAATGTTAGAATTAAAGTTTTTTTACTAGTCCTGTGATATAAAAGATTGGAGCTAAAGGAACTCTTTATCCCTACTACTTCTACATATACATTGACAAATTCTACGGTAGAGAGGATGTTGTACCGATTAGAGGTAATTTTTCGGAAAATAATATTCTTTATTAATACTTTACTAACGTGACAGCGTGCTTTTCATCATCGGTGTATCTATTTGACACCAAATGGCGCTTTCGACCAATCTAAATTATTAATAAAATAAGTAAAAATAAAGTTAAAAACGAGTTCGTTTCACTAACATTTATTCTATGTGCCAATTTGCATAAATAGGTACTTTTGTTTTTTACTAGAAAAGTAATTTAAAATGTATGAAGCACGCAGCACGTGTCGGAAAAAGGCGCAAACGGAAAGGCGCTATTCTAGCGATACCGAAGCGGCGTTTTTTCGTTTACTTTAATATGTTATAGTATGATATTACATAGGTACATTATTGCAAAATACAATAATCAATCTGATATAAATCTGATAATGAATGATGTTGATGTTCCATTATCCACCAAGCCTAATAATCCGCTTTCAACGAAGAAATCTTCGCATGCCTCCGCGGTCAAGCTTGGCAAAGGCGTTATTTCGGCAATGCCGCGCCTGCGTTTTTCCGTCCACGTTTAATTGCACTGTATCATCGCATACTAAACTGCCCTTTAGTTTTTTGCGGCGGCTGCTGTAATGACATAATCGCGGCTGCGAGGAAGTCGAGTCTTCTTTTTATTTCATGGCGACATTGGCAGCCGCCGCTCGTTTGTAGACAAAGGATGCCACGCGGCGCTCGTTATGGTTCTAGACTTGTAATAGATGGAAATGGCTGAATGGTGGTGGTTATTGTAAGTAACTTTTTTTATAAACTTCATTTTTATTACAAACGATATCTAATTGTCAGATTTCGTACCGTAAAATCAACACGTATATCGGCGTATTTTATTTTTATTGTCTTATAGGTATTATTATGAGTTACTATGGCCGCTTCCCGACTCCGTCATCGACCAGGAGTACCATATTTGAAAGGTAAATTCAGGCAAGATAAGTAATTTTGAATACAAAAGCCTTCGTTTCCGAACGGTCACCCGGGCAAAAACAGAACCCCAGTTTCTGGTATACCAAAGAGCCCAATCAAACTTCAGGAAGTGATTTCTCACTTTAGCACAAAACACATTATACTTATACTCAAGTTGAAGAAAAGCTTAAACCTATTTTTAAAATTTTGTTAATTTTTTTTTATTCGAATAAAAATGTTTGCAATGCTATTTCCACCGATACACGACGCCTTTTGGTCTCGTGGTCCAATGCTTCGTGTAAACGTAAAACGTAACGAAGCGACCGTGTAGGTTTCGATCTTAAATAGGACCACTTTGTCTTCTCCTAGGATCTCGTACGAAGCGAACAAAGGTCACTGCTAAGGTCTCGAGATAATCAGACCCTAACTAGAGTGCGACAGGTCGGCAGCATGCCGTAAAACTGCCAAACCGTTGAATGATTCATCATTTATCATTCCAGCCGTTAGAAGTCCACTGCTGGACAAAGGTCTCTTCCAAGGATTTATCGTTCCATGGGAGTATATTGCCATACTCACCACGAATTATTGGCTTGATTGACTTTACAATAGGCTTAATAAACCACGCTTGACAGGCGCATTGGCGAGCGCAGTTTCTTAGGCTTATAGTGCTTCTAGCGCTGCTCCCTATCGGAAACATTTTTAAGCTGGGGAAGGATAGGAATTTGTTGGATCTGGTAAGGGAACGA
This sequence comes from Elegia similella, assembly GCA_947532085.1. Classification (NCBI taxonomy): domain Eukaryota; kingdom Metazoa; phylum Arthropoda; class Insecta; order Lepidoptera; family Pyralidae; genus Elegia; species Elegia similella. The sequence goes on from OX383936.1 coordinate 3,030,072, forward strand.
AAGTAGAAGGGGATACTACTCACTCGGATAAATGGAAAAAGCAAGTAGCAGCTCGGGAGGTCGGGCCCGATACCATACCTACAACTCCCGGACAGGCAGGTGAGGATGACCCTGACCATCAGATCCCCTGACGAGATCTTTATAAATCAGACCTTAATAGGGTGCTCTAGGCAGTCAGCATGCCGTAAAACTGCCATACGTTGAATGAGTAGTATACGGTGAACTTTTGATCGTTTTGGACCCTTAAAGGGGTGACTCAGACCGTCAATATGAACAACTTTTTCTATGGGACCAATGTTCAGTTTGTATAGGAATGTCGAATTTTTTTTGAGTTCCCAGCACTGTTCCCATAGGAAAAGTTGTTCATTTTGATGGTCTGAGTCACCCCTTCAAGGGTCCAGAAAGATCAAAATTTCACCGTGTATGTAATCTCCTATTTCAACAACTGACCCCGGGGCTCCAAATCACCATGACTTAGGATGCAACCGGGGACAAGCTTACGTAATTAACCGCCCGGTGTACACCATACGCCTCAGCATAGTCCACATCGCAGGCCTTTTAAGGCTTTATCTGTAATCGAACCAGCGTCGTTATCCGCCGCCAATTCTGGACACCGTCAGTTTTTGCTGACTTTCGGCGTCAGGGTATGTCGGCTGCAGATCACACAAAAGGAGTTACAGATGTGACTCTTCGAGTTTATCTACCATCGGAAATATCTGTGCACATGAGCATGCATGACTCGCTGATGCTTAAGCAACATGGAGCGAAGTCTTGTAAAAGATGAGCGACAAACCTAGTACTAATTTCTAAGCGTAATAAAACCCAACAATTTTTTTTATTACCAAGCTACTGGTCAAAAACATACATGTTTGTTGGACCACCAAATTCGTATCATCATCAGGTCTTGTTTTAATTCCACTGCAGGAGCATGACCCTCTCTGTACTATACAAATTTTAAAACTAAACAAAGCTCATAATTCTCATAAATAGACCAAATCCCCGGTCTGCTCTGGCCAAGTATAGCTCCGGTAGTACAGAGACGGTCATGCTCCTGCATTGGAGACTAAAAAGACCTCATGATGATGATGAACGTGATATACCCGTAATATGTGATTTAATTTAAATTATTGTCTATGTGAAAAACATGGTATTGATATAGCCAATCCACGGATAAAAAGTCATAGTCAGAAGTCAGTCATAGTCATAGGGACAATCTATAGAAATGAAAACAACATACAAAACTTCTGGATTCTTACTATTGAAACTATTGCAAGTTAATACCTTACGAAAACGCGCCTAATGTAGAGTAACATCTGTAACACTCCATTTTGTGGCGTCCACTCAGATGTCCACCAATTTATGACACACTTTAAACCGACGAGTAAGTCGTTACGTTCCTTTCCCGTAAACAATGCAAATTCCTGTTAAGATTAAGACACGCACGATTATCATCTAATTGTTAAAATTCACGGTAAACTACTTATTTAGCTACTATATTTACATACTAAAAAATGGTTTGAATACGACCATTCTAAAAAAAACCATCAGCGAGCCTGCCGATTTATGTGAAAACAACACCTTCACTTGTAGATTTGCGCCACGCGTCACACGAATCCACAAATTTAGAATCACGCACCGCGACTATGGAAGTTTTCACTAAAAATACTTATCTAACAGTCTCCTAAAGAGATACATCTGTAACACTCCATTTTGTGGTGTCCACTCAGATGTCCACCAATTTATGACACACTTTAAACCGACGAGTAAGTCGTTACGTTCCTTTCCCGTAAACAATGCAAATACCTGTTAAGATTAAGACACGCACGATTATCATCTAATTGTTAAAATTCACGGTGAACTACTTATTTAGGTACACCGACATAAAAAATAGTTTGAATACGACCATTCTAAAAAAAACCATCAGCGAGCCTGCCGATTTATGTGAAAACAACACCTTCACTTGTAGATTTGCGCCACGCGTCACACGAATCCACAAATTTAGAATCACGCACCGCGACTATGGAAGTTTTCAATAAAAATACTTATCTAACAGTGCCCTGAAGAGATACATCTGTAATACTCCATTTTGTGGCGTCCACTCAGATGTCCACCAATTTATGACACACTTTAAACCGACGAGTAAGTCGTTACGTTCCTTTCCCGTAAACAATGCAAATACCTGTTAAGATTAAGACACGCACGATTATCATCTAATTGTTAAAATTCACGGTGAACTACTTATTTAGGTACACCGACATAAAAAATAGTTTGAATACGACCATTCTAAAAAAAACCATCAGCGAGCCTGCCGATTTATGTGAAAACAACACCTTCACTTGTAGATTTGCGCCACGCGTCACACGAATCCACAAATTTAGAATCACGCACCGCGACTATGGAAGTTTTCAATAAAAATACTTATCTAACAGTGCCCTGAAGAGATACATCTGTAATACTCCATTTTGTGGCGTCCACTCAGATGTCCACCAATTTATGACACACTTTAAACCGACGAGTAAGACGTTACGTTCCTTTCCCGTAAACAATGCGAATTCCTGTTAAGATTAAGACACGCACGATTATCATCTAATTGTTAAAATTCACGGTGAACTACTTATTTAGGTACACCGACATAAAAAATAGTTTGAATACGACCATTCTAAAAGAAACCATCAGCGAGCCTGCCGATTTATGTGAAAACAACACCTTCACTTGTAGATTTGCGCCACGCGTCACACGAATCCACAAATTTATCACCCCCTACAAAGAATCACGCACCGCGACTATGGAAGTTTTCAATAAAAATACTTATCTAACAGTGCCCTGAAGAGATACATCTGTGATACTCCATTTTGTGGTGTCCACTCAGATGTCCACCAATTTATGACACACTTTAAACCGACGAGTAAGACGTTAAGACCTTTCCCGTAAACAATGCGAATTCCTGTTAAGGCACGCACGATTATCATCTAATTTGGTGCAAAATGGCGTCGCATTTTACGTGAAATGTAACCCAATTACTGTCGCCGTCCGGTAAATTGGCGGTTTATTTAAATTAATCGCCTAATTACAGGTATTTAAGTTGAAATACAAAATTAAGCTTGTTTCCGATATGGATTGCCGCGATCTGTTTTATTGCGTTACGTTCACCTGTTTGAGGAATTCAGTGGCATTGCGCTGGTGACTATATCTACTATATCTGACTCTAATTAATGAGTGGTATTTCAGGTCGTGTGGTATTCGGCAGAGTAGAATAGGGCCACTCCAAGTCTTCCCGTGGATGTCGTAGAAGGCGCTTTAAGGTCGTTTATCGTACCGCGTGATTTTGAATCTCTGAACTATACTGAAATCCTGGAATCAGAATCCCTAATAAAGTATAGATTTGCAAGAAAAAAATATAAAAATCTAAAAAAAAGGCTTCCCATACAAAGTCGCCGATCAGCTGGGCAAATTTCTATGTAAGGTCATTTTTTCCTTCATTTTTCACCCTTTTTCTTGCAATTCTGTATTCCATTAGGGATTCTGATTTCAATATAATTCAGACGTTCAAAATCACACAGCATATGAGACATAGGTACATAAGTCATGCGTTTAGCCTTCAAAACGAGTATTTTAGCGGCAAAAACTTTAATTTCATTTGACACTGTAAACTACACTAATTAACATGTAGGTACATTACTAATAATAACGATCGTTAATAAATACGAAACTACTATTTATTTATACTTTGTTATCCATTTATTAATAAGCCGCATGTCATAAAACTCGCTTGCCGTTCAATTTCTCTTTTTTCCGATACCCGACACTATACGATAGTGTACCTATCTAGTAAGACAGTGACTTAGTGTAGGTACCTAACTAGTAAGACAGTGACTTTTAATAGTTAGAACTGATGTAAATTATGAAATGCAATAAATAAATTGAAATGATTGATCTGATGACTGATGATTTGAATTGAATTGAAATACAAAATATGAACTAGTCTATAATCTTTGTGTATAAAAAAAACTAAAACATGCAAAAGAGATCTGCTCATATGATTAAATAGATGAGTATATCGTGGATATCATCATAGACGAAGCCGTTGAAGTAATGATTTGACGTATTATTCACACACAAACATATATACACGCTGCGGTCACCGTGACGTCTCAATCTTGGTGCAATTAGAGGACATTAATTTCCTCCCACAACGCCCACTGTAGGCCTAACGTGGACACACCTCACCTCGGGCAGAGATATTTTTGTTAGGCCACTGGTAAATGGGTTTTGTGAAATATATATATATATATGTATATATATATATATATATATATATACGGACAAATCACACAGATTGAGCTAGCCAGTTCGAGACTTGTGTTATGGGATACTAACTCAACGATACAATATTTTATAACAAATACACATATAGATACACATCCAAGACCCAGGCCAATCTGAAAAAGATCATTTTCCATCTTGACCTGGCCGGGGATCGAACCCGGTCACTCCGGCTGACGTGTTGACCGCTGCGCCACGGAGCTAGTCTAAAAAGAAAAGGCCAATAAATAAATTATATTTGTTTTTGAGAATTATCAATTGTATCTACTGGTTAGCAACCAACGAGGGAACGCAGCCAATCAAAAAATAAACTGAAAGAAATCCTGTTGAATTAAAAATTGTGATTAAGATTCTTAGTTATTTAGCTATTTTCATTGTCAAATATACCTTAACATTAGGCAATCCATTAGACAAAAAGAGAATTACAACAAAGAGTTTTTATAGCCCAGTATTTTAGCTGTATTTAATGAAATCACGTATCCACACTATCCTTACAAACAAGTCATTCGCTAATGAAGATATTTAGGACACTATCTGCATGTCAACAAATACCTAAGTTCGAGGTGAACTAAAGGAAACACAAAAATAGTGTGAGAATTCCCAGCATTCCTTTAATCCTGAAAAACATAGTGAACAGTGGGTTTAAGGATGAGAGCATTCAGTTGAACGTATACCTTCTATTCGCTACAAGCTTGGTGAGATTTAAGCATTGTTGTCGTGCTAGAATCGAGCAATATATGTTAATCAACTAGATTATTATTTAAAATTAAGTTTTAAAGAACTTAAAATCACGCTTTTTTAAATTATTGTTTTGTCATCAGTCCTTATTCAAAAAATTTTCATTAAATCTGACGGTCTAAAATAGGTCAAAGTCGAGTTCAAAGAAGTCGATTACAAACCTAAGTTACAAACAAGCAAACATAAAGGTGAAGCAAATAAAAAGCGTGTAAAAAAGGATATCCTGTTGAGTAGGGAACAAGATTGTCAATAATTAAGATTCAGCGATTTTGAAAATTGCCAAATTTACCTAAACATAGGCATCCAAGAGAATTACAACACAGGGTTTTTACAGCCCTAACGGGTTTTACCTGTAGTATTCAATGAGATAGCCGTGTGGTATCCGGCAGAGTAGAATAGGACCACTCCAAGTCTTCCCGTGGATGTCGTAGAAGGCGACTTAGGAAATACAAGCTAAACAAAGCTTATAAACATCTAAGAGACCTCTCCAACCCGTCTGGCCAGCGTGGAGATTGTAGGCCAAGTCCTCTGGCTGCTCTGGCCAAGTAGTACAGAGAGGGTCGTGCTCCTGTAGTGGAGACTAAAAAGGACCTGATGATGATGATGATTCAATGAGAATGCATATCCACACTATTCTTTCACTCACAAGCGATTCGCTAATGAAGATATTTGGGGCACTATCTACGTGTCAATAAATATCTCGCACCGCCCCCGCCGCAGGCGCGGACTCTTCCGCCCGCGCGTTTATTGCCGCTTCGTTACGAAACCGATATGAAACACCCCTCATTTCTAGATGAGAGATAAGGCATACGATTGTTCTCAGCTGATGGTGGTAGGCTGTTTTTGTTCGGTTTAACACCTTTACGTCTTTATATTCGAAAGGTCTTGATTTTTCTCAAGTTTCGTATGTACAGTCGAGGTAAACTTTCTTTTACCTGACAGGTCTAACAGAATGCCGATTCCGTAATATTGATCAGCTATATCGATGGTATGTGTGTATGTGTGTGTGTGTGACAATAGTAACCTTTTGAAATACCAAAAAATTTATTGTCTGTTAAGTCGGTTAATCGATAATTTTCCGTGATAACGATGGAAGAAGAGAGATAGATGCGTCACAAGCCGATCTTTTAGGCCGATCGTGCCTCTATCGTTTGTTCCGCGCTCTCGCTTGCAAACGGAACGTTTCATTTTTTTGTGCGTGCAGCCGAGGTTCATCAATTTATAAGACGTTATCACGACAAAAAATATCTGCAATATAAAATACTAGCTTTCGCCCGCAGCTCCGCCCGCGTCAATGTCGATCCCTCGGGAATAGTACTTTTTCCCGGGATAAAAGGTAGCCTATGTCCTTCTCTGTACTCCAGAGAACTTGTATGCAAAATTTCATGATGATCGGTTCAGTAGTTACGGCGTGAAAGCGTAACAAACAAACAAACAAACTCACTTTCGCATTTATAATATTAGTTAGGATTTATGTTCTGTACAGAATACGCAAACTCAAATGAATTATTACAACGCTTTCGACGGCACAGTCGTACAGTCAGCCACCGAGATACCTGACTCAGCCCTTCTACTTATTTCTTAAATTTTCTCTTGAACTGAATATACATTTTCATGTTAATACTATTTTTAGTAGATATAGGTAGAGAGCGGGGTCAGGTATCATTACTTATTTATGAGGACAAAAAAATATCTGCAATATAAAATATTTATGCTCTGTACAGAATACGCAAACTCAAATGAATTATTACAACGCTTTCGACGGCACAGTCGTACAGTCAGCCACCGAGATACCTGACTCAGCCCTTCTACCTATTTCTTGAATTTTCTCTTGAACTAAATATACATTTTCATGTTAATACTATTTTTAGTAGATATAGGTAGAGAGTGGGGTCAGGTATTATTACTTATTTATCACGACAAAAAAATATCTGCAATATAAAATATTTATGCTCTGTACAGAATACGCAAACTCAAATGAATTATTACAACGCTTTCGACGGCACAGTCGTACAGTCAGCCACCGAGATACCTGACTCAGCCCTTCTACCTATTTCTTGAATTTTCTCTTGAACTGAATATACATTTTCATGTTAAGAGCCCGCCATATGCCAGGTGGCGTGGCGATACAAACGCGGATGGTCTAAACGCGTTGGCTACTTTGCATATTTTCGTTTTTTAGGAATATTCAAGGGTTATTCGAAAAAGAAAAACATATGATGGCTGCCTTATCTGTAATGCAAAATCAAAAGTTTCAAGGTTAATTTTAATGTATTTGGTGAATAATGCTATATACCGAGTAAATTAGACGTGATTTGGAGGCAACTTTGCAATTTTTTTCTATCGAGAAAATTTAACGCAATCGTGTTTTTGAGTCATATAGTTACCAGAGTTAGTCCTAAACTTTGCTGCATTTTTATTTCAACTTGAGTATTTAATTATTATTGATATAACAGTCAATCATGCAAAGCAGTGTGAGGTAGTATGGCCCCTTAATACTATTTTTAGTAGATATAGGTAGAGAGCGGCGTCAGGTATCTCGGTGGCTGACTGTACTATTACTTATTCTGAGGCACAGTGTCACGTTGTGCCTTCGATAACTTTGCCTAGCCCTCATTTATCATAACTACTAAAAGGTTTAAAATTATATTTAATTTCTTGATTGTTATAAACATAGTTTGTTTTTCGTGTAATAAGTGACAAATAGTGGTGGTGTCATATTTCTCAAGCTGTCTAAAGGCATCATTATCATCATTATTACAGCTGTATAAAGTCCACTACTGGACAAAGTCTCCCAATGATACTTCACAGGCCATGGAAGAATATTGCCATACTCACCACGCTTGGCAGGCGGGTTGGCGAGCGCAGTTTCTTTAGCTTCTTGTGCTACCGACGCTGCTGCCCAACGGAAGCATTTTAAAGCTAGGGAAGGATAGAAATTTGTTGGATTTGGGAAGGGAATGATAGGTATTGGGATACTACTCACTCAGATGAATGGGGAAAAGATGAGACATCGCGCGGGCTCCATCACTTCTCCGCCCCTCTTCGGCGCAGCGGGGGGGCCCATGCCCATATATAAGGCGCGGCGGCCCGGCGCTCGCCCCCTTCTCTTCGGCTGCATCTCAAGCTAAGTAGTTCTTTAACCTAGAAGGGCTACTCAACGGATCTAGTGCCTATAACTCACGACTACCTAATCTGTACCTAATGTTCTTGTGAATCTTTGTAACTAATGTAATGTAATAGTTGTTCATTATACCTATCTCATTTGCCAATATCTAGTCTTTCCTTTAACTCATCTATCCTCCTAGACCCTAAATCTAGGTTTTACTTACTAAAACGGTACAAAGCAAGTAGCGTGGAGGCCGGGCGCGCGTACCAGATGTCACATCTATAACCACCGAACGAGCAGTTGAGGATGAACCCCTCAATAATTCATTTCGAGTAGGTGTCACGGTCAATCGACCATGCACACCCTGGTGTCAGAGTTCTTCGGAACCGCCTCTCGGCCACTGACGTGGTTCCTTTAACGACTACCAGATGGCAGCCGGGACCACCGGCTTAACGTGCCTTCCGAAGCACGGAATCATCTTTATTATCAGACAATCAGGTGATTCAAGCCTGCAAATTCCTAACCAAACTAGAAACAACTAAACAAAGTATGCTTCCGGTGGGAATCGAATCCACGACCCCCGGGTCAACAGGCAAACGCCTTAACCACTGGACCACGGAGGCTGTTACGGAGGATGATCTGCGCAGATCAGGATGTCACGGAGGATGAACCCCTGTCCTAAAGCCATGTGATATAGCTTAACATTGAGGGCCATGCTCCTGTAGTGGAGACTAAAAAGACCTGATGATGATGATGATGATAGCTTAACGACTGCCATCAATGATGACAATTGGGACCACCGAAGCACGGAGGATCACTATTATTTGTGGTTTTCTGTCAACATTTCAGAAAATGTTGTATTATTATTATTTACTAGCTGTTGCCCGCGGCTCCGCCCGCGTTAGTGTCGATCCCCCGGGAACAGTAGAATTTCTCGAAATTAAACATACCCTATGTCCTTCCCCGGGCCTCAAACTACTTCCATATCAATTTTAATCCAAATCAGTTCAATGGTTGAAGCTTAAAAAAACGACAGACAGAGTTACTTTCGCATTTATAATAAGGAAGTATGGATATTATTTATACTTCTAAGTCCAGAAATAAGAAAATTTCCATAAAAACTTTACCTTTCACAGGTCTTTTTTAATTGTAATCAAGAAGTATATACGTATTTTTATACTTCTAGGTCTAGAAATGAGAAAATTTCCATACATATTTTGCCCCCTTCTGGGGGACTTTTTTCCAGTTGACCTACACAGATCTGTTTCAATTATAATCGTACATTTATTTGCCTTTTTTCATACTTCTAAGTTTAGAAATTAGTAAATTCCTATACGAACTTTACCCCGCTATTTTACCCCTTCAGGGAAAATATCGCCCATTTTATGTATACAGATATATTTAATTGTAACCTAGAACTTATACCCTTATTTTCATACATCTTGGTCCAGAAATGAGAAAATTTCCAAACCAAGTTTATACCACTCACCCCATTTTAACTCTTAAGGGGGGGAATTTTGCAAATTTCATCTAAACCCATCTATTTTAATTTTAATCGAAAACTTATATACCTACTTTCATACTTCAAAGTCCAGAAATGAGAAAATTCCATATAAATTTTACCGCTTCAGAAGTTAAATTTGTTTGTAGGCGCAGCAGTTTTGGTTGCGTTGATATATGTCAGGTTTCCCGTTTGCCCGCGGCTACGTCGCCGCCGATAATGTCTATCCCTCAGGAACAGTAGAATTTCCCGGAATAAAAGGTACCCTATGTCCTTGTCCTATATACTCGGGTCTCAAACTACCTCCACACCGAATTTCATTATTATTTTTTTAATGGTATATATTTTGCAGGCAAACTAATGCCTTGAGTTCATTCAAATGACGATAACTTTTTTTTTAATGAACCGATTTCGATGAAACAAACTTTAAATGTTTTGCTGGGTTAAAACAAAGCAATTGGTGAAAGTTTGAAGTAAATCGGTTCAGTATTTTCGGAGATAAATACAGACAGACAGACAGACAGACAGACAGACAAAAAATTCGAAAAAATTTTTTTTGCTTTCTATTATTCTTTTTAAGTGTCCCTCTATCCATTTCAGTCAAAAATTCTAAATGTACAGACAAAATATTTTTACTGTTTTATTATATGTATAGATAGAGAACTTCTTATTGTCATATTTCTAAGTAAATAAAAAAATCCATACAAACTTTACCACACCTATTTTACTACATTCTATCCCTTCAAGGTGAAATTTCGACCATTTTAACTACACAGATCTTTTTAATTTCAATGTAAACGTATATACTTATTTTCATACTTCTATGTCCAGAAATGAGAAAATTTCCATACAATCCTCCCCCTTTATCCTTTAAGGGGGAAATTTTGTACATTTCACCTACACAGATCTTTTTTAATTGTAACCTAGAACGTATATACTTATTTTCATACCTCTAAGACTAGAAATGTAAAAACTTCTACCTATTTCTTGAATTTTCTCTTGAACTGAATATACATTTTCATGTTAAGAGCCCGCCATATGCCAGGTGGCGTGGCGATACAAACGCGGATGGTCTAAACGCGTTGGCTACTTTGCATATTTTCGTTTTTTAGGAATATTCAAGGGTTATTCGAAAAAGAAAAACATATGATGGCTGCCTTATCTGTAATGCAAAATCAAAAGTTTCAAGGTTAATTTTAATGTATTTGGTGAATAATGCTATATACCGAGTAAATTAGACGTGATTTGGAGGCAACTTTGCAATTTTTTTCTATCGAGAAAATTTAACGCAATCGTGTTTTTGAGTCATATAGTTACCAGAGTTAGTCCTGAACTTTGCTGCATTTTTATTTCAACTTGAGTATTTAATTATTATTGATATAACAGTCAATCATGCAAAGCAGTGTGAGGTAGTATGGCCCCTTAATACTATTTTTAGTAGATATAGGTAGAGAGCGGCGTCAGGTATCTCGGTGGCTGACTGTACTATTACTTATTCTGAGGCACAGTGTCACGTTGTGCCTTCGATAACTTTGCCTAGCCCTCATTTATCATAACTACTAAAAGGTTTAAAATTATATTTAATTTCTTGATTGTTATAAACATAGTTTGTTTTTCGTGTAATAAGTGACAAATAGTGGTGGTGTCATATTTCTCAAGCTGTCTAAAGGCATCATTATCATCATTATTACAGCTGTATAAAGTCCACTACTGGACAAAGTCTCCCAATGATACTTCACAGGCCATGGAAGAATATTGCCATACTCACCACGCTTGGCAAGCGGGTTAGCGAGCGCAGTTTCTTTAGCTTCTTGTGCTACCGACGCTGCTGCCCAACGGAAGCATTTTAAAGCTAGGGAAGGATAGAAATTTGTTGGATTTGGGAAGGGAATGAAGGTATTGGGATACTACTGACTCGGATGAATGGGGAAAAGCTGAGACATCGCGCGGGCTCCATCACTTCTCCGCCCCTCTTCGGCGCAGCGGGGGGGCCCATGCCCATATATAAGGCGCGGCGGCCCGGCGCTCGCCCCCTTCTCTTCGGCTGCATCTCAAGCTAAGTAGTTCTTTAACCTAGAAGGGCTACTCAACGGATCTAGTGCCTATAACTCACGACTACCTAATCTGTACCTAATGTTCTTGTGAATGTTTGTAACTAATGTAATGTAATAGTTGTTCATTATACCTATCTCATTTGCCAATATCTAGTCTTTCCTTTAACTCATCTATCCTTCTAGACCCTAAATCTAGGTTTTACTTACTAAAACGGTACAAAGCAAGTAGCGTGGAGGCCGGGCGCGCGTACCAGATGTCACATCTATAACCACCGAACGAGCAGTTGAGGATGAACCCCTCATTCATTCATTTCGAGTAGGTGTCACGGTCAATCGACCATGCACACCCTGGTGTCAGAGTTCTTCGGAACCGCCTCTCGGCCACTGACGTGGTTCCTTTAACGACTACCAGATGGCAGCCGGGACCACCGGCTTAACGTGCCTTCCGAAGCACGGAATCATCTTTATTATCAGACAATCAGGTGATTCAAGCCTGCAAATTCCTAAACAAACTAGAAACAACTAAACAAAGTATGCTTCCGGTGGGAATCGAATCCACGACCCCCGGGTCAACAGGCAAACGCCTTAACCACTGGACCACGGAGGCTGTTACGGAGGATGATCTGCGCAGATCAGGATGTCACGGAGGATGAACCCCTGTCCTAAAGCCATGCGATATAGCTTAACATTGAGGGCCATGCTCCTGTAGTGGAGACTAAAAAGACCTGATGATGATGATGATGATAGCTTAACGACTGCCATCAATGATGACAATTGGGACCACCGAAGCACGGAGGATCACTATTATTTGTGGTTTTCTGTCAACATTTCAGAAAATGTTGTATTATTATTATTTACTAGCTGTTGCCCGCGGCTCCGCCCGCGTTAGTGTCGATCCCCCGGGAACAGTAGAATTTCTCGAAATTAAACATACCCTATGTCCTTCCCCGGGCCTCAAACTACTTCCATATCAATTTTAATCCAAATCAGTTCAATGGTTGAAGCTTAAAAAAACGACAGACAGAGTTACTTTCGCATTTATAATAAGGAAGTATGGATATTATTTATACTTCTAAGTCCAGAAATAGGAAAATTTCCATAAAAACTTTACCCTCCCACTTTGCCATTTAAGGGGAATTTAGTTCATTTCACAGGTCTTTTTTAATTGTAATCAAGAAGTATATACGTATTTTTATACTTCTAGGTCTAGAAATGAGAAAATTTCCATACATATTTTGCCCCCTTCTGGGGGACTTTTTTCCAGTTGACCTACACAGATCTGTTTCAATTGTAATCGTACATTTATTTGCCTTTTTTCATACTTCTAAGTTTAGAAATTAGTAAATTCCTATACGAACTTTACCCCGCTATTTTACCCCTTCAGGGAAAATATCGCCCATTTTATGTATACAGATATATTTAATTGTAACCTAGAACTTATACCCTTATTTTCATACATCTTGGTCCAGAAATGAGAAAATTTCCAAACCAAGTTTATACCACTCACCCCATTTTAACTCTTAAGGGGGGGAATTTTGCAAATTTCATCTAAACCCATCTATTTTAATTTTAATCGAAAACTTATATACCTACTTTCATACTTCAAAGTCCAGAAATGAGAAAATTCCATATAAATTTTACCGCTTCAGAAGTTAAATTTGTTTGTAGGCGCAGCAGTTTTGGTTGCAATGATATATGTCAGGTTTCCCGTTTGCCCGCGGCTACGTCGCCGCCGATAATGTCTATCCCTCAGGAACAGTAGAATTTCCCGGAATAAAAGGTACCCTATGTCCTTGTCCTATATACTCGGGTCTCAAACTACCTCCACACCGAATTTCATTATTATTTTTTTAATGGTATATATTTTGCAGGCATACTAATGCCTTGAGTTCATTCAAATGACGATAACTTTTTTTTTAATGAACCGATTTCGATGAAACAAACTTTAAATGTTTTGCTGGGTTAAAACAAAGCAATTGGTGAAAGTTTGAAGTAAATCGGTTCAGTATTTTCGGAGATAAATACAGACAGACAGACAGACAGACAGACAGACAAAAAATTCGAAAAAATTTTTTTTGCTTTCTATTATTCTTTTTAAGTGTCCCTCTATCCATTTCAGTCAAAAATTCTAAATGTACAGACAAAATATTTTTACTGTTTTATTATATGTATAGATAGAGAACTTCTTATTGTCATATTTCTAAGTAAATAAAAAAATCCATACAAACTTTACCACACCTATTTTACTACATTCTATCCCTTCAAGGTGAAATTTCGACCATTTTAACTACACAGATCTTTTTAATTTCAATGTAAACGTATATACTTATTTTCATACTTCTATGTCCAGAAATGAGAAAATTTCCATACAATCCTCCCCCCCCCCCCCCCCCCCTTTTTTAATTGTAACCTAGAACGTATATACTTATTTTCATACCTCTAAGACTAGAAATGTAAAAATTCCATACAAACTTTACCCCCTATTTACCCCTTCAAGGGAGAATGTTGTCTGGTTCACCTAAACAGATCTTTTTTAATTTTAATTGAGAACTTGCGTACCTACTTTCAAACTTCTAAGTCCAGAAATGAGAAAATTCCATAAAACTTCAACCCCTTTGATTTTCTAAAAATCCATTCTTAGTGCTCATTTACATCATAAAAAGAATCCCTGTGCTAAGTTTCTGCGCACAGTTGTTTCGGCTGTGCGTTGATATATAAGTCAGGTTTGCCTTTGGCCCGCAGCTCCGCCCGCATAAGTGTCGATTTCTCATTAGTTGAACCCGGAATACATTAGTTCATGACTTTCAATGAAACACCTTAATATTGAATTTCAATTGAATAACTTCAAAAACGGAAAGTTTCATACTAACTTTGCATCCCCGTTATATCCCCGTTAAGGGATGATTTTTGAGAAAAATATTTTACTCGTGTTTCATGCCTTTTAGTAAAGAACCTTCATGCTGAATTTCAATTGAATAACTTCAAAAACGGAAAGTTTCATACTAACTTTGCATCCCCGTTATATCCCCTTAAGGGATGATTTTTGAGAAAAATATTTTACTCGCGTTTCATGCCTTTTAGTAAAGAACCTTCATGCTGAATTTCATTCGACTAACTTCAAAAACAACTAAGTTTCATACTAACTTTGCAACCCGTTTTTCCCCCTAAGGAGATGAATTTCCAAAAATCCTTTCTTAGTGCTCCCCTACGTTATAAACGGAACCCCTGTGCAAAATTTCAAGTTCCTAACCCTTATAGTTTAGGCCCTGCGTTGATATGTCAGTCAGTCAGCTTCTTTTTTTTTTTGGATGGATTACTATGGATAGGTATAATGCTGTCGTATAATGATGATGAATTGACTTTGGATTTTAATTTTCTTATGTCACTTATTATTTTATTTTATTTTTGCTATATGTTTGCAGGCAAACTCATGCCTTGAGTTCATTTAAATGACGATAACTTTTTTTTTAATGAACCGATTTTGATGAAACCAACTTTAAATGTTAAACTGAGTTAAAACAAAGCAATTGGTGAAAGTTTGAAGTAAATCGGTTCAGTATTTTCGGAGATAATCGTGATCATACATACAGACAGACAGACAGACAGACAAGAAATTCCAAAAAAATTTTTTGCTTTCTATTATTCTTTTTAAGTGTCCCTCTATCCATTTCAGTCAAAAATTCGAAATGTACAGACAAAATAATTTTACTGTTTTATTATATGTATAGATGATATGGAACGGCAAACGAGCAAGCGATTCACCTGATGGTACGCGATCAGCGTTGCCCATGGATAACTCAACACCAGGGTGTGACAGGAGCGTTGCCGGCTTTTAAAGGAGTTGGGGGAAGGACCACGGTTGCTCCGTGGGGAAGGACATAGGGAAGGAAATGGGAGAAGGACAGGCCCGGCTCTCTCACACCAAACGAAGCATAGAAGCGGTAAAATTTTTAGTGAGAGTGTGGTACTTCCCCGGACGAGCTGGCCCATTCAAAAATGGTTTTTGTCGGTAGCGTGGCTCGACCACAACTAAATTGAAAGTAATTGAGCGAATAAAGCCATATATTGACCTATCTGTCCACGCACTAAAAAGTATAATGTCCATACAAGGAGAACTAACATTTGATGGTTATTAATAGGTCTGTAGTTTTTGCAGCTACTCGTACAACGGTTACTCATATCATGTCCGCATGTATTAACTGGGAACAATTACGATATTTAAATGATTTTATTGCTTCATTACGAAGCCTTACTGCCTCGTGTTAAGGTGTAATTTCGCAAATATCTGTCTATCCATTCAGTCATGACTTTATGCTTGATTTCATTTCGATAGGTCTGGTCAGACGAGCCGTTCTTCGATAAAATTATGGAAACTCATGGAAACTGGTTCCACTTAATTAATATTAAATTAAGAAATAAAATATGATGGTAAGTTTATCATATCTTCCATGCTGGTCTGGGAGAAAAGAACAAAAGGTAGAATGTACCAGCTGCTTCTCTTCCCGCGCAGACCGTAAAAATCGATCGAGGGAATGGGTGAAATCTGAGGAATCATGATATAGGCGATGCGGCTAGCAACCCATCACTATTTTGATTCCGTTTTCCACCTTATGTATGTATGTAAGTTTATCAAAATAGCATTGTGAATGCAAAATAAAAACTCTTACAAAATAATAATAAAATTGGTTTTAAACAATATAGCTACAGAATTTTAATATTTAAACAATTAGCACCCCAATTATTGCCATTTTTACTTCCTTATGACTACGCCCTCCGCTGTCTTTTGTAGATGAATTTTACACTGTTAAAGAGCTATTCTAGTGCATATATAGGTATATATGTATGTAGGTACTAGCTGTTTTCCACCACTTTGTCCGCGTGGTTTTCGGGCTAACCCCCAGCCGCGGACCCAGGGTCCCGAAGCATCTCAGGCGAGGATGTAACTAGAGACACGCTTAGTAAATGTCAGCGAGTAAAATGAATTGAATCAAATACCTCACTTAATATAATGAATGAATGAATGAATAAAATTATTTATTTCAGACTGTACATATACAACAATACAAGTCCATAGTGTGTTAGTAAGAAACTTATCCTATGTTATTAAAACTTAAAGTGAGGATTTTTTTACCATAAAATCATTTATGGACCCTGTCAAACAACTTGGAACTTAAGAGAAGAGGAGGACGAACTCCAGTGAATAAATGTAAGTAGACTAATAAATAACATTATCAAATTACTTTTCCGACCCTACAAAGTGTATTCAACTACAAATTAAATATATCTTTTAAATAAAAATTTAAATCAGTAATTTGCATCCGTTTATCCGAGCTCCGTGGCGCTCTCCAATCACCTTCATACTTTCCCAGATTCAACAATTTTTACTTTTGGCGAGGTCCGTAGCGCAATGGTCAACACCCGGGTGTGCCCGGGTTCGATCCTCGGTCAGATCAAGATGGAAAACGATCTTTATCAGATTGACCTGGGTCTTGTATGTTTATCTATATAAGTATCTATTATAAAATATATAGTATCTTACGACACAAGTTCACAACTTACTATAGGGCTAGCTCAATTTGTGTGTTATGTCCCTATATATTTATATTTGTTTATTTATTATTTTTAACAATTAATTCATGTTTTATAGTATTTACAATTATTATTAGAATATTTAGGAAATTAATATTATTTTATAGATTTATGTCTGAGAATTGATTATGTACTTAATTTATTATTTCTCATTTAGATATTTATTTAAATTAGAATAGTTTTTAATTATTTATAAATATTTTACTCACAATATGTGTGGCGTGAGTTCACCCGTATCACTCAGTATTCCGAGCGCATATCATAGTTTTTGTCGGCAGAAGGGGTGAGCTGAGACGCGGCATAAAAATTGGCGCGGGGTCGCATGCTCTGAAATTGTTCGAGCACAATAACATTTTATTCAAATCTTTCACTTTTGCTAGAGATTTTGTTGACGTAGAGTTGTTTTAAAGATTTATTAGAAGGAAAAGTTTTGAAATCATGATTTTAATTTTGAATAGGAATTGAATGCAAGTTTCATTCAATTGTTCAATGTTTCATTAAAACATTGTATGATTTCTAGTCTATAAGGTGAGGTAACTGCTTTGATATATAAATTTACTTATCGATATTTATTCATGCTGATTTCGAAGAACAATACTTTTTCTCGGATAGCCTAGTCTGTGTGGGTTTGTCCAGATAGTAGCCTATCTGTGTGCCTTTTGTCAAACCCGTTCAGCCCTTTTGGCGTTTTGACTTACAAATATCTAAAGATACAAACTTTTGGATTTAATTTGTAAGATTAATATCAAAGAGCCTAGGCTAGAGTTTGTTCTAACTAAATATGAATAAAACACTTTGACCATTTGCTTATTAAAGGCTGATTATACTTAACGTGTCATATTACCTAACCTAAAAAGGAAACCTGTGCCTTCAACTTCGTCTAACAGTACTTAAGTACTAAAATATCACTTAATTTGTTTAATTCAATCCTCGCTGAGCCTACAAATCAAGCAATCTAGGTGTAACACATAAATCTTCATCAAACGCGTACATACCACAGATAACATAGAACGTATATGTGGTGACATCTTAACTACGCTACGAGTATATAGTAAGAGAGCCTGCTACACTTTGGCATCCAGATAATTGTTTACGGTATCATAGATATATTTTTCTCTCTTTCTAGCATGGTAAAATAAAAGAGATAGAGATACTAATTTGTGTAAACGCTTCAATATTATTGACTTAAACATTCAAATACAAGTTCGTATAGGTATTTATGACATCAGATAACCAATCTCCTGTATCAGCGGAGTGGTTCAGTCGAATGGCAACACATAATTGATTTGCTAAAAATAAAATTCAAAGCATTTAGCGTAGTACATGGTAGGCATTGTATTTTCGTCTATATGGACTGCACGTAACTGGTTGCTAGCCGCACAATTTTATCAATGCGAAAGTGAGTTTATTTGCTTGTTACGCCTTCTACTGACCGAAACCAAAACCAAACCCAAACTAAAACTTCATGACGATCGGATCTACTGAACCGATCGTCTGTCTCATGAAGTTTTGCGCACCCGTTGTCTGGGGTACGGAAAATAAGGACATAGGGTACCTTAAATGCTGGTCTGGGAGAAAAGAAAAAACGTAGAATGTACCAGCTCCTACTCTTCCCGCGCAGGCCGTAGAAGCCGGCCGAGGGAGTAGGCGCAAATCTTAAGAGGCCGGCGAACAGGTAATTTCCCACACAAACGTAATACGAAAATAATTTTCAATTCAATAATATTTCAACATATATATGCTGTTATTCCGATTAAGACAGTATTTATCTAGGGTCCTTTTTCATTTTTTTATTTCAAAATATTTACCTACTTCAAAATATATGTGATTACATTTCGTACATTTTTAGGACAATAACGACGTATTTTCGGCCTATTTGTTTTGTATTACAAATTCAATCAATCATAATGTAATTATAATAGAACCACAGGTTATTTTGTATAGTTGTACAATGCCATATAGAAACTGAAAATATAATAAAGTTTCATTCATCATTTTTGGTATTCGCACATACAAAATAATTTCTCAAAAATTTTGAAATGACATATTGCTGGACGCTCGCACGGGGGATTGACGCGGCGGCGGCTTGGAGAGCAGGGGGAACGGAACGCATTGTTCTGAGTGTCCAACGAACTTTGACACTCGCCTCGAATTTTATTTTAATTTGGCGCGTCGCCGGCTTCTTAAGAATCATGTAAATAGGCGGTGTGACTAGCAATCCATCACTATTTTGATTCCGTATTCCATCTTTAAGCCCATCAACACGCTAAACGTGGCCCCCGTAAGGGATAAACACGTGATTCTATGTATGTATGGTACCTTTCACCCGGAAGAAAGTGCTGTTCCCGAGGGACCCGACACTGACGCGGGCGGCGCCGCGGGTGAAAGCTAGTATCACATAATCTCAAAAATAAAAAGCGTGCACGTAACACCAAAAGCCAGAGTTTGCGATAAACCCTTTAAGCATTCCAAAACAAAAAAATGAAGACAACGGATCGGAACACGCCCGATAATGGGCAGATTAAGACACAACGGCTGTAAGGTAACCTATAATCTGCGTACAAAGCGGTGGTTAACAATGATATACGCGTGGGGCGGACGCGCATCCTCCAGAGGTGTCGAATAAATCGCTGGCAGATTGAAATCAACATAGTCTGGGAGCTAAAATGACGCCGTCCTTACTATGTATAGTATTTCTACTGAAAGTAGTGTGTAGAAGTGAAAGTTTGTGAGTATGGTATGGATATTTGTTACTCGATCACGCCAAAAGAACGAACGGATAAATGAACGAATATTTTTTTTCATACAGATAGTACCTGGATTAACACATAGGCTAACTTTGTTGTTTCATCCCAGAGAAAAGTATTGTTCTCACGGGATCGATATCAACGTGAGCGGAGTCGCGAGCAACAGCTAGTTCATCTTATGGTGGTATGATCTTTGACATTAAAAAATAGGTAATGTATGAAAAATTACTTCCCATAGAAATTCTACCAGTTGATCGGTTAATTTGTATAGGAAGCAAATTCTTTTTTTTATTTTTACCTTTTTTTTCTTACGATTGAAGTATATTCTATTAGATATTCTTATTCTGACATTAAAATATTGCCAGAGAATTTAAAACCACCTTAATTAGTTTCAAATTCGTGCAGAAACGATCAAAAATTTTGTATTTATACCAACAAATGAGATGAATTCTTCTATGCTGGTCTGGGAGAAAATAAAAAAAATATGAATGTACCAGCTGCTTCTCTTCCCGTGCAAATCGCAAAAGCCGAACGAAGGAACGGGCAAAATTCCGTGGAATCAAGTTAATAGGCGATGCGGCTAGCAACCCTTCACCACTTTGATGCTGTTTTTCACCTAATACCCACCAACAAGCTTAACGTGGCCTTTGGGTCTTATAGACCTAAGCTCTGTCTACCCCGCAAGGAAAAAGACGTGATACTATGTATGTAACATATGAGAAACGTAATTTTGTTTTATCCCACAAAAATTTTCTTCCACTCATACTTGCCTTTCACACTGTCCACTCATGTCTTCTTAAATCTTCCTAAACTTCTGCTTCCATCCTACAAATCTAAGAACCTCTAAAGGTAACAAGCTCTTAGTCTAGGATCGCTTTGTTTTTATATCGGGCAGCGATTGCGGTGCGTTTGATACCGATATCGAGCTGTTGGGAGCAGCAGCGAACGGGTTTGATGACCCTATAACAATACAATTATATGTATAGATACGTTATACATTTAACTTGAGAGAAAGAGCTTATTATTCACTATGGGCATACAAAACAAGTCGCGGGAAGAGATGCAGCTGGCACATTCTACGTTTTTTTCTTTTCTCCCAAACCAGCATGGAAGTTGCGCCATACGACTTACAAATTTTTAGGTTCCCTATTTACTTTTCACTTACTAACTCAGAATTAAAAATAATGTTTAATATATATTTTATTTATTTAATATAAAATAATGTGTAAAGTATCCCGAAAACTCTAGACTTTTGTCTAAAGTTTTCAGACACCAATCCTAACTTGGACCGACCTGAAAAGCACCGAATTGTCAAGAAGTAGAATAATTTTGGCAAGAATAGTATAAGAAGATTGAACTACTTACTTCTATCTTCATATACAATTATTACCAAAACCTAAAGCAAAAGCGCAAAGTAATTATGTTTTTTTGTTTTCGTGTGTGCAAGTGGCCAACACTGGTGTTAGATTATTCAAGCTGCCTTAAGGCATCTGACATAGCTATTTCCGTCAATGATGACAGCCGGGACCAACGGCTTAACGTGCCTTCGGAGCACGGCGGAGCACGAGATATTTTTATGCCACTTGCGGTCACCCATCCAACTGATGATCGCGCCCGGGCTTTGCTTAACATGCGTAAGCGCTAATAATGCCCACTGGGCCGTCGTCTCCTAAACGATAAATAAAGATGAATACAAAGTGCTTTGTGAGGATCGCATGAAGTACAATGAGGGGTAATAATAGTTTAATTATTATCTTTATGAAATAAAAATTGAAATGTATACATTTATTTTATAAAATACGACGCCAGAATCAAGATACTATTAGTATGCAACCTTTTTTTGTAGCACACATTGAATACGTGTTTTAATATGAACAGTACTATACATACATTAAAAAACCGGCCAAGTGCGAGTCGGAGTCGCGCACGAAGGGTTCCGTACCATTATATTAAGTTTCTTTTTTTTTTCATTTACTTTGTTTTTTTTTTGTTGATGATTGATGCAGTCTAACTTCGACGGCCCACACGCACCCAAACTTGTGGTAGCTGAAAATCAGTGTTTTGCTCCCAGAGCAATGTCCTACGCTGAGCTACAGCCTTTTGAAACACTGTAGCACACATTATGTTCCTGGAGTATGTTATTCTAGTTTAATTTTATTTTTATGTTAAGTCAGTTAACTTTGTTGTACTAGTTTTAAGGTTATTTTGAAACCTTTTATGTGTGTTATAGTGGCAATAAATTTTTATCTATTATCTAAAAGCTACCTGATGAGATGCCGTTATTGATAAAGACGTAATTATTTTGCATTTCGAGCAAAATAATCACGTGTGAGTATGGGAGCCCCCTTAAATATTTATTTTATTCTGTTTTTTTTTAGTATTTGTTATTATAGCGGCAACAGAAATACACCATCTGTGATAATTTCAATTGTCTAACTATCCTTAATGAGATTCAACCTGGTGACAGGCGGACAGACAGAAAGTTAGACGGAAGGACATTGGAGTGATATTATTACGGTCGCGTTTTTACCCTTATTGTACAGAACCCTAAAAAATGGCGTACAAAGGTAACAAAATATTTTTCCTTATTAGTACCCCTTTATCAGCTGTTCATGGTGACATTACTACTAAGTAGACAATCTTTGACTCGTTATAAAATAAAATATTGACAGCAACACAAGTTAAGGTTGTTGCATTACGCATTATGCTAATAATCAGCAGTTATTGGCTGACAAGCAGTGTTCAAACCGTTTTATGTTAACCTTTTTGCATTGAGACTGGCCATTAATAAATTATAAAAAATATAACCTTACGTCAAAATGATTCTTTGTTTAAGTTATTGACTTTATTTGGTGTAAGTGTTCAATAATTTAACATGGATTTAAGTAGCGCATACAGTGCAAGATACCTAATTCAAATAAGTTATTAGTAAGAACTTTAAAACACAAACGCTACCGCCAAGATCAAATAGTTTCATATAAACAACCCGAGATATTACAAATACTCGTATTTCAAACCAGCTTCTGCCCGCAGCTTCGTGCATGTAATTTATTTTATTTCTACGGTTTTTCTTCCCTCAAAACACTGTTGTTATCATCATTCCAGCCGTTAGAAGTCCACTGGTGGACTAAGGCCCCTACCAAGGATTCTTCGTGCCATTTGAGGATATTGCCATACTCACCACGCTTGTCAGGCGAGTTGGCGAGCGCAATGTCTTTAGCTTCTTGTGCTTTCGACGCTGTTGCCCATCGGAAGCATTTTTAAGCTGTGGGATGGATAGTTATTTGTTGGAATAGGGAAGAGAATAAAGGTATTGAAATACTTCTCACGCGGATGAATAGGGAAAGCTCGTACGCAAGAAAGCGCGTACCCATGCCATACCTGCGACCACCGGACAGGCAGTTGCGGCACCCCTAACCAAAACGACTGTACTTTAAATTAATTTTTATCAAATTGTATTTAAATTAAAACAAACATTAAGTTTACTAACCAATTATAAATTTCTTGAAATTAATAATTCCAATATTTTGAAATTAAGTCATTATTGTTTCGTGTCACTAGTTACCACCGCCCCAATGATGACCTTCTTGTTGCCTCCGCCCCGACGATGACCAAACCAGACCAAAACTAGTCGGCGAATCTGACAAATAAAACGTGAGAATACCATGGTTCTATAGTGATCGTTAGAATTCCATACTCGTACATGCTGAGTAATAGGCTAGTTTCCTGGGTCGTAATAATAACATAACAATTAGTCCGTCAGTTAGATAATCAAAAAATATTGGACACGTATTTTTTCTTTTTCAAATAAACAATAAATAATAAAGTTAAAGCGCGTCGAAGTTCAGGAGTGGGGGCTCGTGACGTAAAGGTTTGCTATAATTTGTAGCAAACTATGACGTCACACGGAATTTCCAAGGGCTATATCTTTATCATTTTTTGTTTAATTGACAAAAGAAAAAATAATTGCCCAATATTTTTTGAATATCTAACTGATGGACTAATTATATTTTTTAGGAAACTAGCCTATTCTGTATTTTTGTACTAGTTTTAAGTTTTTAAAATAAGATCAGGGGTGTCATCCTCAACAGCTTGGCTGGTGGTTGCAGGTATGGCAAAGGGTACGAGCGCCCAGCTTCTCGAGCTGCTACTTCATCATCATCATCATCAGGTCCTTTTTAGTCTCCACTACAGGAGCACGACCTTCTCTGTACTACTAGGGCCATACTTGGTCAGAGTAGCCAGAGGACTTGGCCTACACTCTCCACGCTGGCCAGACGGGAGAGGACTTGGAGAGGTGTTTTAGATGTTTATAAGCTTTGTTTAGCTTGTATTTCCTAAGTCGCCTTCTACGACATCCACGGGAAGACTTGGAGTGGTCCTATTCTACTCTGCCGGATACCACACGGCTACTTACTTTTTCCCTATTCATCCGAGTAAGAACCTTCGTCCCCTACCCTAATCCAACAAATTCCCATTCTTCCCCAGCTTAAAAATGCTTCCGATGGGCAGCAACGTCGGTTGCACCAGGAGTCAAAGTAACTGCACTCGCCAACCCGCCTGACAAGCGTGATGAGAATGTCAGTAACCTTCCATGGAACGAGAAATCCTTGGAAGAGACCTTTGTCCAATATAGGTCCTTCTTACGATTAAAATGATGATTATGATGAAATAAGAAAAGCGCATTCATAGCTGCATATGTAGGTACATACTGCTACTTTACATCAATAAATTTTTAGTAGCGTTTACTTACCTACTTTACCGTAAAAGGTTGCGAACTATTTCGATGGTTAAAATTTATACGTACAGGTGATTTTTAATTACATGGCAACATTTAAATGTTAGAATCAGTTGGAACAATCCCTATATAATATATAACTAGCTGATCGGTAAATCTGCATGGGAGCCTCAATTTTTTTTTCATAATTTTTACCTTTTTTTCCTGCAGGTCTATATTCTATTAGGGATTTCGATCCCAACACCAAAACACTGCCAGGTAATTAAAAATCATCCTGTATACCCTGTATACATAAACAATGAAATATGATTGTGTGACTACAAATGTACGTTGCGACACGTTAAAATGCCACAATAACAGTTTCAAATAATTGACCCTACAGTTTTATTGTGAAGAAGTGTGAATTTTTTAGTTTGTATGTCTCACGTTATCGCAATTTATGAGAAAACAAACTGAAAATGTAATGTGAAGAATACATCAAAATGCTGACAATATACACGGTGAAATTTTGATCGTTTTGGACCCTTAATGAAGTGACTCAGACCATCAAAATGTTTCCTATGGGAACAATGCTAAGAACTCAAAAAAAACTCGACATTCCCATACAAACTGGCCGGGGGGCGGGACTCTTTTGTATAGAAATGACTATTTTTTTTTTGAGTTTCCGGCATTGGTCCCATAGAAAAGTTGTTCACCCCTTTAAGGGTCCAAAAGGATCAAAATTTCACCATGTATATGTACGATGGCAGCGGTTCTCAAACTCATTTGCGGTGGAGCTCTTTGTGAAAAAACATGATACATAGCCGTAAACTATACAAAAACCTTATTTTGTACAGTGTGTAACGCCGTTGCAAATCGAAACATGCAGCCCGTCACTCTTACCAATTCCTGCCACAATACCTCACAATTATTTTTATTGCCATCCAGGGTAGACCACCCCAATATTTTGTCATTATGTCCAGTATTTTCTCGAAGCCCTTACAGGGGCTTCGCCGTGGCATCGCAGAGTTGGGAACGCTTTGAGAATGGCTGTACCAGGGTATATGGGGCATTAGGTAAATTATTATCGTTTAATAAAGAACTATGGAAAGGGCAGAAACGAGGAGAACCGTAGAAGAACAAACGTCACTGACATAACTTAGTGGATTAGCTCTTTGAAATACACTGAGAGAAAATTCTCGTTTAGTTAACTAGAATATAGTTAATGTTACTAGATTTTATTGTAATATATATGACAGCTAACTGTTTTGTTGACTTTACTAGAAAAATCTGGTAATAGCTTACCAAAATATCTAGCACAGATAAACATAATGCTGGTACATATGAATAACATTTTGGTATCGTGCACATTGCATTCATTTGTATAAATTACATTAGTTTTATTTTAAACATAACAGAATGAGTATATTGTTCAGTTGAATATAATTTTATTTTGTGTTTACTTACATTTACTTAGCTATCATCATATGCAATGGTTAAGTTTACTAAAAAAATGAAAAAATATTGTGCAGTTTACTATATTTTTTTTGTTACAGCAATACTTTATTTTTTACTTTACCTACGTTAAGTAGTGAAGACGTGACAGATTTGTACGACTCGGGCTCTCATGACGACTTAGATGCCTATTCGCCCACTATAAAAAACCCGCCCGCGAGTAAGTCTCCAACTTCAACAATTTTAAGTCACAAGTACAATTGCCCAGCATTGGGCTAGGATAAGGTACTTCTAAAATTAAGTAAGACTTAAAATTAATGAAGGAGGAAGGTCACCCGCGGGCGGCTTTTATAGGAGGTGAATTGGCAACTAAGCCATCATACGAGCCGAACAAATCTATCACGTCAACACACATATATTAAAAACAAGACCAACCCTTTGGGTCTCCAGAGAGTGAACTGAATTCATGGCACATTGCTGGTTTTAAAGCCTGGCTCCGATGTATGTAGTGCACAAAAAACAAGCTGTTTTTATTTAAATGGTTACAATGTTATTCTGTAAGGTGTACCTATGGGTAGGATGCCTGAAATAAATTCAATGATTATTATGTTATTTATATACTATTTATTCAAACATTCTCCTTGCTAAAAATGGTTGTAATTGTAATACAAGTATCTTGAGCGTACTGCAGCAATGTTGAACTGGATGTCCTTTACAATAATGTTGAATATCTTTCTACGACTATTACTTGATAACAGTCCACTTTCAGAATATAACTCTTTTAGTCCCTAGAAATAAAAAAAAAATTGTATTATACAAGAGTGTTATTAAAAAAAGCTTACAATTTATATTATTGTTATAAAGTGCCTATTTAAAAACTTACGGTACTGGTAGGTGAGTCACTTAATGCACACATTGTGGTTGAAATACTTGCAGGTGATCCAACAATACTATAGTGTGGAGGTACGCTTCCTTTTTGTGTTGATTTGCTGGACGTAGGTGAGAACCACATAAAGTTATATATAATTACGAAACGAGTTCAATTTTACTAAGTTGCAGTGTCAATTTTACACCAACCGCACAAAAACCACAAATTAGAAAGAATATGTGCACAAAAATGGCCCGCCTGCGCACACGACACACGATAAATAAAAAATGGCTCGAAAAGTGCGCCACAATCTTTTTGACAAACGTAAACAACGTTTCGTTTGATGCACGGTATTTATGTTACACAAAACCATTATATGATAACCTTTATTAATTTAAATAGTAGTTCCAACTTTTAGTACAGTGGTTAACATAATACGCCTCATTTAATAGTTAGAACCATATTGCTGGTTAATACAAAATACATTGATAGGCACAGTGAAAAATAACCTGGTTGATAGTACTATAAGAATCTAGCATATTCTAGCTTAGTTAACCTTACTTGCATTATTTTAGAGATTACAAAAATATTGTAGTTTTCAATAGACAGCTAGTAACAACAAACAAACTATACAGGTAGACTTTATAATTATTACAATTTTCTTTTTACAATAATAAAATGTACTTGTAAATAGGTTTAAGTATTGTTTACGAAAAATACGATTACTATAATATTCTGGCATACCCTACAATATGATTATTAGATGTTAAAAGTAAATCTGGTGAAAATAACATAATTCTGTTTCTTTATACTAGAATGATATTTACGATACGTTCTGGTAGTATTGTTAAAATTATTTTTCTCCGTGTAGCAGTGGGCAATGCACATAGCACGTAGAACACGATGGCCGATGGGACAGAAAGGTCTTGAATGGTGACCATGTTCCGGCAAGCACAGCGTTGAACACCCACCGACCAGATGGTCGGATGACCTGACCAAGGTCGCAGGAAGTAGCAGTATGCAGCTCGCTTCCGACCTGTCATATTAGAAATACTTGGGGGAGGCCCGTGTCTAGCAGTGAACTTCTTGCCGCTCAGATGTTGATGATGATTATTGTTCCATTCAGAAAAACAAAAAATATTTTTTTTTAATTAATTTGGGTCCCACTGCTGGGAAAAGGCCTCCCCTCCCTTCTTCCATTCATTCCTATCGAGTGCAGCCCGCTGCCAGCCACACCAAAACCGGTCTAAGCCATCCCGCATCTTGTCCGAGGTCTGCCCCTGCGCCTTCGTCCATCGGGTACCCTTAGACAAATGGGCGCAAAAGGTCACCCTGTGGTGACCTTTTGCGCCCATTTGTCTAAGCTCATGCGGCACACATGGCCGGCCCTATCCCACTTAAGTTTGGCTGACTTGACGCATACATCTGAAACCCTAGTTGTTTCGGTAAAATAAAAATAATATTATGCCTTGTGCCTTGTCCTTTTAGTCGCCTTGTACGATATCCATGGAACTGAATGGCGTGATCACGGAGTACATACTCCGTGGGCGTGATCCCATATTCCACGACGGAAACCACAAGGCTTACCTAATTTCTGTCCTAGCACACAAAATTGAGTAATTTCTATATTGATTATATAAATACATATTATTTAACTGCATCCGTTGTCCAGTGGTTAATTAAGGCGTTTGCCTGCATACCCGGGGGTCGTGGGTTCGATTCCCACGGGAAGCTTACTTTGTTTAGTTCCTTCCAGTTTGGTTAGGATATTGCAGGCTTGAATTACCTGATTGTGTGATAAGTAAGATGATTCCGTGCTTCGGAATGCCCGTTAAGCCGTTGGTCCCGGCTGTCATGTGGTAGTCCTTAAAGGAACTACGGCAGAGGCTGAGAGGTGGTTCCGAAGAACTCTGATACCAGGGTGTGCATGATCGATTGCCCGCGACATCTACACGAAATGATGATGATTTTAATTACATTAAAAATAACAGTGCCTACGGGAAACGGTTAATAAAGTCATAAAAGTAATAAGTCTTGTTATAATTACGATGGCGCCGCTATTGTTCAATATCCTCGATCATATTAGGAGCGCAGATGCTAGTTAGCCCGGACACAGAGTAACACATGTAGAGTTCCAGCTCCAAGTTTAAAAGATCTCTAGTTTTTTTATAGGCTAAAGTAAATCCCACTGAACCAAGTCACGTGTGACCAGTCTTTAATGTGTTAAAAACTACCCTGTTACTGGTTATTTTATAATTTTAACAACTATACTATAATGGCTTATTACAAGTTACGATATATTGTATACCTACATACGAAAAACTTACAGTTAGTTGGCACATTAAAAGCACTATTTTTCGTGATATTTTCCCTCGTACAGCAGGATTGTGGAATGCGTTTGTTCCCACTAATTCTATTGAACAGTTCTATGATAGAACTAATGGTAGTTTTTTTTCTCACTAGTCCTATGATATGTAGAACTAGTAGAACTCTTTTTTTCCCACTTATTCTAAATATGCTTTAACAGTTTCTACGGTAGAAGTAATGTCTCCCTCCCGAGGATTTCCCTGTGTGCTATGACTTGGGGTCCTTAAAAAGGCGTGTTTACAGTTATCTTAAGAGTCGGCAACGCATCAGCAGCTCCTCTAGTGTTGCAGATGTCCGTGGCCACTTTCCATCAGGTCGCTCGTCTGCTCGTATGCCTTCAAATATACATAAAAAAGCACTTTACGATAAAATGCAGCTGGTAGAGCTATACGAAGAGGTATATGCAATATAAACATCTATATCACCAGAATTGTTTTGTAAAAGTATCAAAGCTCGAATATCCAAGCTTGGGCTCTATAGCATTTTACACTATGTCCAGACCAGAATATCGTAGTGGATCTTTCACATGCAACGAATGTTTTAAAAATGCCATTGTTTGTTCCTTCTTTCTTGTTAAATTGACATTTGCTGTGTGTATTGTGTGATAACTAGGTTCTCATTAAAAGAAACGATATTATAACCTAGTTTCGTTGTTATGGCAAGTTATTCAAATTCCGAGAAAAACGTATCTATTTTCTTTTTAATAAATATGATACAAAAATGTAAACATCCCTAACTGGTAGTAATAAGCGATGCTTTGCAAGAAACTAACTAACAGATTAGAATAAACATTTTTTTATGCGGATTGAACTGATTTGTTTGCGCGCCTGTGTTCACATTCGCCCTCAAGAAGACCACATACATAACCAATGCGTACATAGCATCGTGGCCAGTCGCTTACCTAGTTCGGAGAAATCGGAGATCTCACTATGACTAGAGAGATCAGATTTCTTTGCAACTGTCTGTACGTGAGTAATCCATTATTGCATAAAAATAAAGTTATAATTAAATTTTCATTGATTTTAATATTTCCATGGACAAAAATAAAAATAAAAAAAATAATATATTAATTAATTTTTTAATTTTTTTCATTTAAATTAGTAAGTATTGAAATACAGCGTGGAACTCTAAAAAGGCACAACGATAATTATATTTTAGATTTCTACTACTAAAAAACAACATATCATCAGGTATTGTTAGTTTCCACTGCAGGAGCATGACCCTCTCTGTACTACCGGAGCCATACTTGACCAGAGCAGACAGAGGATTTGGCCTACGCCTCCTCACTGGCCAGACGAGTTGGAGAGGAATCATTGATGTTTATGACTTTATTTAGCTTGTATTTCCTAATCATGACATAAGATTACAAATATAAATCAGTTAATCTTCGTCTTTTTTGGATATAAACAACGGTAAAAATAAAATAAAATGCGTGGTTTTATAATTTGGTCCTTGAGCCATGTAAGAGGTATACATAAACATTCATAAAAATGGAAACGAATTATCATTGTATACATGATATTGTCACTTGAGAAGAAATAACGTATTTTTTATATATATATATATATATATATATATATATATATATATATATATATATATATATATATATATATATATATATATATATATATATATATATATATATATATATATTTGTTGTTGTTTAACGTTAAGTCTATATACGTTTACTACACAGATATATATTATAGCGATAATTATATCGCCATTTATTAAACAATTATGCAATGTGCAGGGTCTCCTTCAAGCCGGATCCATCAATTGCATAGTGTCAATTGTCGCGCGACCTATTGACACGCACCTTCTTGCGCTTTTTGTAAGCTTCCAAGAACTCTTAGTGGTCCCCTAACAGGACTATACATATCTAGTCCTCTAGTCTAGAATATATGTGAGAATGATGACGATCTAAGGTTGTTTTTTTTTACATTGTTAACTTAATAGGGGTTTAAGTGGATAATTGTCTTGTAAATTCTGTGAATCCATCATACAAAGAAATTTTTTATATTCATCTTCATCATCAGGTCTTTTTAGTCTCCACTGCAGGAGCATGACCCTCTCTGTGCTACCGGAGCCATACTTTGCCAGAGCAGACAGAGGATTTGGCCTACACTCTCCTCGCTGGCCAGACGGGTTGGAGAGGTCTCATTGATGTTTATGAGATTTGTTTAGCTTGCATTTTCTAACTCTTACGACCTCCGTGGGAAGAGTAGGAGTGGTCCTATTCTACTCTGCCGGAAACCGTTTTTTATTATGTTGCACCTAAATTAGTATATTTCCTGACGTTCTAAAGTCCTATCTGATTTATTAATAGAGGACACAACCAAAATTAACATCTTGAAATTTTAACGTTAGAATGGGTCATTTCTAACCTGGTCTGGGAGAAAAGAAAAAAACGTAGAATGTATCAGCTGCTTCTCTCCCCTCGCAGATTGTAAAAGACGATCGAAGAAATGGGCGAAAATCTAGGGAATGTTAGTAGTAGTATAATGATTAATGCGGATAGCAACCCATTACTATTTTGATTCAATTTTCCACCTACACGCCCAACAGCATTATTGCTAAACTTAGCTTCCAGGTATTATTGACCTAGCTCTGTCTACCCCGCAAACAAATAAGACATGATAGTACGTATGTTCATTGCGAAAATATATCGCCGTCGAGTCCCGTCTCGAATCCTTTGGATTAATCTTTACGGACTAAAAATTGCTATGGGCATGAAGAATCTCTCTTCCAGACTTGGATTCTCCTAAGCGAGTCCAATGTATGTGTAAAATATTAAACGGTGTAAGATCACAATTGAAATCCTAAAACAAATAGCCAAAGCTGTTTTGTCTATGTTAACAAGCTAGTCGTGGAACTGCCCTTAGGTAGAGTTGTCTACGTTAACCCGTAAATCTGCCTAACGGGCATGTATGATAGAGCTGATTCAGTATTTCTGGTTGGTGTAGGCTCTCGCCAAAATGATACACTCATGCTAGCGTGAACCTCCGTTAAACGTGTCTTAGATTAACTAATAATTAATTATTTTATAATTAATTCTGAATTTAAATATTTTTTATATTTTTAAAAAGTGTTTTCTAAGCTCCCAAAATTAGTGTAGCTTTTATTAAACTTGCGATGTATGTATGTAACTACATTATGGTTGTCCACCGATTGAACTTATATTTTTTTTTACTCATTTAGTTTGAATGACAATGCATGGTAAGCTATGTGACGTCATTCTAAATCCAACATGGCGGAACGCTCAAGATGGCGGACTAACTTTTTTTAATACACTTCGACAATATGGATATTAAATTAAAGGTCTCGCTGAAAATAACTAAACGAATCTACAGTCAGCTTCAAGAGTGGGGTCATAATTTCACATACTAATTGTATGACGAATCATGACTCTACTTTTGAAGCCTGACATAAAAGTATGTTTATAAAAGTTTTTTTCTTTTAACTTATTCTCAGGTGTCATTATTAATTTAATAGGCTACCAATGGTTTCACAACACAACTATCTTCAGTTAACGTTTCATAAGACAGGAAATATTTAATTATTAAAAAGGAACTAGAAATAAAAAACATATAACCTCATATAATTAATGCAAAAATTTGTATATCTTTTTACAACAGAGAATACGCAAATTTTTGCTATTTATCTAATTTTAAAAATAAGAACCTACGCCTGTCTGAAACACAAAATTACTATTTTCAATTTGCTTGAGTAGTAATTAAGTTGTCGAATTAATGAGTGAATATTATTTCTAATAGGCTGCTTATTATAATAATGGACGCGGCATTAAACTCAGCCACAAGTAAATTATTATTTAAATTATTTTAATAAGTGTTCAAAGAAACCTTTATCAAATAAACGTTTTTGATTTTGAATTTATGTATATATATATATATATGTAATGTCAATTTTAATTAAGCGCAAATATTTAAACGGCTGTCTGTCACCCAGAAGCTAGAAAAATGTTTTAGAAGCAAAATAAAATAAAAAAACAACACGCTGGATTTCGAGATATTTGTACCTAAACATTTAGAAAAACAGACGAAAAAAACACCCCGTGTACAAAATAACACTTACTTGTCCAACAACTCTTTACTGTTATCTACTATGGATACTAAGTCAAGTGACCTCGACAATCAAAACAGGTGATTTATCGATGTTAATATATTTTTTTTTTTTGTATGAGAAAGCTAAAACAAACAATAGCGTGTCGATTATTTAGATTTTGTTAGTAAAGCATTTCTTTGATTTATGGACACCAGCCCTTAAAATATATGCACCTAAATTAAACGGAGCTTACATATTTCTTCTAATAAAAGAGCTATTTATTGGTTTCTAATTTTGAAGAGCTATAGTTTACTTTTGTCTGTGGTGTGGAGTATCCAAAACCTCCATTCTTCCATATTTGAAGCTAATATTTTTACTTATATTAATCGGTGGCATAATTGAAATAGGTTAAATCGACGTTAGTATAGTTAGTAATAAAACATGTAGAGAATACAAGGATGTATCATCTATATGCAGGGATGTCGCATCCTTGTACATTTTTTATCCCATCTAGTCGAGTCTATGACTTCTTGATCTTTGAACTACAAAATAAAATATCTAAAAAGCTATATCCAGAATAAGTTTTGTCGCGAAATACCTAATATTTTCAGCGACAACACCAACTGTTTTACGTCTATAAAAAATATTTTTATTATGTGATTTAATTATTTCGCAATTTTTCCTTTATGTATGCTATAAGATGTTGCGTCGTGCCAAATTTCAAGATTCTGAGTTCACGGAAAGTATCCTGTAGGTTTTGATTCCCTTATGAATGTCGAAAATTTAGGGTATAAACAGCTGTATCTTTTGATTGTGTTGGCTTATAAGTTTGATTTTTACAAAGCTCCAAGGAACAGAAGACTTGAGTACTTGATATGAATTGTATCTTGATACCTCCACGCGTTCCTAAGATAAATGGTCTTGACAGACAGACGGACAACAAAGTGATCCTATAAGAGTTTCGTTTTTTCCTTTTAAAGTACTGAACCCTAAAAAAGGTCAGTCTGTGTGATTTGTCCACATATTTTTATTTAATGTCTGTCTCTCCCATATGGGATAATTTCGTTTCCGTCTCTCTGTATTTAATAATTCTGAAAATATCATTTCTTTCGCGCTGCAGGTTGGCCCTTTAGAAATTCTTGGCTAATGTGATTAAAAGTGTCTTGTTAAGCATACAATTTAAAAAACTCATTTCGCGTTTTTAATAACCAAGCAGATGTTTGCACTGGCGGCATTTAAATTTTTACCTCTGTACTAGGTACCTGTTCTACTCATTTATACTTACTTAGTATAGTGTTTCACTCTCAAGCTAGAAAAAGTTTTGTATAATATATTAAATAAAGTGAGTAAATGAGATTTAAGTACATGAATGTGATTTCATGTACTTACATCTCATTTAGATTTTCGTGTCAAAAGTCGTAAGTAAAGTTTAAGATCTGTAGTCTGTAAAAATAAACTTAATGAAAGAGCAAAGATATGTACGATTACTGATTTTGATAAAAAAAAATGGGACCAATTTGAAAGCATACCCTTTCAAACAAACAATGATTTCTAAAATCGTCAATTATATTAATAGCATTACAATTCTCGGTTTAATATTAAAATCGAAAATATGTCATGAAAAAATTTCGCCACAGGTAGGATTTGAACCTACAACCTTCGACATCTAGCCCGTCGATGCTCTCAACCACTGAGCTGCCGTAACTTCAAATCACCGCGGCGAATTTGTTCGTCACATATTATAGTTACACGCATTCGAAGCATGCGTAATCTCCGTTACTACCCACTATTTAGAAGTGTGGTATCCAACTTAATTCATATAAGATGAATTGAAAGTTGATAAAGTGGAGAAAGCTTTCTCAATTAATTATATTAATAGCATTACAATGCTCGGTTTAATATTAAAATCGAAAATATGTGATGAAAAAATTTCGCCACAGGTAAGATTTGAACCTACAACCTTCGACATCTAGCCCGTCGATGCTCGATGATGTTGATCTCCGTCATTTATGAACTGATTTTCATTTCTAAAATCGGTTCATAAATGACGGAGATGCATTAACAAACACAAAAAATAGAAGTGAATTGATAACCTCCTCCTTTTTGTTGAAGTCGGTTATAAACACATAAATTCTCACCACCAATATGCATATAAGAATGCTATTAGCATTAAGTCCGCCTTTATACCTTGTTTTAGGTAAATAAAGTTTAAATAAATAAATATAGCGATTGAGTCTCAATATGAATTTGTAACGTTTACTGAAATGTCAATATTTATTTAACACTTAATTGCACACACCAGTCCAAAAATACACAAAAAATATGTATAGGTAGTTATAGAAATAAAGACATGAAAAAAAGGGAAAGGTGCAAATTATCAAGTTAGAAATATACAAAAAATTCGAGATCTTTATTAATCTATCCTTACTAATATTATACATGCGAAAGTGAGTTTGTTTGTTACACTTTCACGCCGTAACTACTGAACCGATCATCATGAAATTTTCCCTACTAATTATCTGGAGTACGGAGAAGGACATCGGCTACCTTTTATCCCGGAAGTAGTACTATTCCCAAGGGATCGACAATAATCGACATTGACGCGGGCGGAGCCGCGGGCGAAAGCTAGTATATTAATATTTGAATGGCAATATTTTTAATTAAAAAATTTAATTAAGAATAAGAATATTTTTATTTGTGAGTCACAGGTAACATTTACAAAAACAGTCAGATGGTGGTAACATTCAAAAGTATCACTATGCTCTGTCTTTTAGGACTTACAAATATTATTAACACACATTTATTATCGTCTGGATTAATTACAAATGTCAATTCAAGTAAGTATTAAAAATATTGATGTTAAAAAATAATATAATAATAATATATAAACATTACAATTCTAATTTGTCAGTTAAAAAGTCAGCGATGCATAATAGTTTTTATTTAATAGAAGAGAAGTCAAGTGTTTCCTGAAGAGCGTGAGATTTTTGGTTTTTAATTCTTGCGGCAACTTATTATATATTTTGGGTGCCATACATAGTACACTATTATTATTCATCATTGTTTTACACGGAGGTGCGCATAGTCGTTGGCCTAGTCGCTTGGGTCGGTTTGATTTATTTATTGATGAAAATGTAGGAAATAGATAAGGGTTTGATTTTACGAAACTAGCAACTTCTAATATATATAAAGAAGGAAGAGTCAAAATTCGTAACTTCATATATGCTTCTTTACAGCTATCAGTATTTTTTAAGTTATATATTGCTCTTACGCATCTTTTTTGGGCCTTAAATATTAGGTTTTTGTTTATTGAATTTCCCCAAAACATCAGTCCATATCTTAATATAGAAGCAACGTAACCGTTGTAGGCGGTTAATGCTGTTTCAACGCTAGATATTTTTCGAAGATTTTTTAGGGCATAGACAAAACTATAAATTCTTTTCCGTAAATCTTCAGTATTTACTTTCCAGTTTATTTGGTAATCAAGTTAAATGCCTAAAAATTTTGCTATTGGAACAGTTTCTATTATATCATCTTTATATTTAGCAGTGATTGGGGGTATTTTTGTGTATTGTCTAAAATGCATTATTTTAGTTTTCTTTAAATTTGTTTTTAAATTATTTGCATTTAACCAATTTATAATGTCAGTAATAGTATTATTAATTTCAATTTCATATGTCAGATTATTATTACACTTAATTAAAATAGTACTGTCATCTGCACAAAGAGTCATAGGGTGCCGAGTACATTCGGGTAAGTCATTTATATAAGCTATAAATAAAAGTGGACCCAAAATACTTCCTTGTAGAACACCATATTCTACTGTTCTTAAATCAGATGTGTATTCTTCTTCTACTTTAGTTCTTTTGTTTAGTCTATTCAGTCATATGTTTCCGGTTACTTAGGTAAGATTTTATTAGTTTTAAAGCAACACCTCTGATACCATATGTATAAAGCTTATGTAGAAGTAGTTTGTGGTCGACATAATCGAAAGCTTTCGACATATCCATGAAAATAGCACATACGTGTTGTCTTACATCTACAGTATCCATTATTACTTTCAGTAAATTGAAAATAGCCATGTTTGTATTGTGGCTTTTACGGAAACCATGTTGTTCTGTGGCTAGTATATTATGTTTTTCGAAAAAATATATTACTTTCTTTATGATTTTTGAAAAAATGGGTATGATGGCAATATGCCTATAATTTTTTCATATCATGAGGGTCATCTTTCTTATACAAAGGTTTTATTAATGATATTTTGTCGTCTTTTTTTATTTCTGCAATTGTATTTGTGGGATAGTTTTCCTTATTTTTATTTATTACTCTCCATGTCGCCAGTGATTTATTCTTTGTATTTTTTATATAATAATTATTTTGAGCCCTTTGAGTCAGCGTTATAATATGTTTATATATTTTAGAATATTTTTTAAATGCCATTTTGTTAGTAGTCATCATCATCATTTCGAGTAGGTGTCACGGTCAATCGACCATGCACACCCTGGTGTCAAAGTTCTTCGGAACCGCCTCTCGGCCTCTGACGTGGTTCCTTTAACGACTACCAGATGGCAGCCGGGACCACCGGCTTAACGTGCCTTCCGAAGCACGGAATCATCTTTATTATCAGACAATCAGGTGATTCAAGCCTGCAATGTCCTAACCAAACTGGAAACAACTAAACAAAGTATGCTTCCGGTGGGAATCGAACCCACGACCCCCGGGTCAACAGGCAAACGCCTTAACCACTGGACCACGGAGGCTTGTATTGTTAGTAGTTGAAGGAGATTTTATATATGTCCATAATAATTTTCTTTTATTTTTGCTACATTTTCGTATACCTCGTGAAACCCATTTAGGCCGTTTTTTACTATGTATTGTTATTAATTTATATGGGAAACACATGTCGTAGAATATTTTTTTTTTAATTCTCAAATTCAGATGTCTTACAATTTTGTTTTAAAATGTCAACGTTAAAGTCGCCACATAAGATGTATTTCTTTTTCGGGTTTTGACAAAGTTTGCTTAGGAATTTATATAACTTTTGTCTAAATAAATCATAATTAGAATCAGGTGTTCTATAGACACATAAAATAATAATATTGTGATATGTTAGCTCTGCAGCGCAGCATTCAAATATATCTTTCGTAGAGAATTTCGACACGTCAATTGTTTTGTATTCATAGCCACGTCGGACCAGTATGCATGATCCTCCTCTACGAGTTTTTCTTGAATAGTTAGCAATGATTTTGTAATTAGTTAATGATAAATGTTTCGTATCTTCTTTTGTCATAAAATGTTCTGTGAAGCATAGGACATCCATCTCACGATTTTTAGCTAAAAGTTCTTCCAAGCAAACTGTTACGATGTCTGATTTATTAATTAATCCGGCTATGTTTTGGTGCATGATGTTAATGTGCTTGGTAACGAAAAAAATTACTTGTATTACCATCTTCTATTGTAGTGTGATTTTGACTTCCAGTTTCAATTATACAAGAATTGTTTGTATTAAATGTATCAATTGTTTCTTCTGATAGGTCAAGGTCATTTATAAGCTCATAAATTGTATTAAATATAATCCGCATTCCACTATTTTTAATGCGTCCAGATAACTTATCAAAAGTATGGTAATCATAGTCAATATTTTTATTAGAGTCTAGTAGATAGGCATATCCGTGTGTCATTATATCTAAGCACAATAGGTTATTAAAATTTTCTACTCTCCAATTAAACATATATTTTATGTCACTGTATTTGTACGTAGGAAGGCAAATAATAATATTTGTGTGCTTTATATACGTCAATGTTTCCCGTATATAGTAAATTATGTCAAAATAGTTCTTTGTCGATTTAAAGTCTTCTTCTCCAATCATTATAATGCAAAAATCTTTTTTCGTATAGTCCATCAATTTTGTTTTTATGTCCTTCAATAATACCTTAATATTTGTTTGTAGTTTAATGAAGTGACATATTTCGTATTTCTGTAAGGTGTCTTTTGCGATTGATATTATATTATTTTGTGTGTTTGTACTCAGTATGCATATTTTCGGAGTCAATTTTAATTGGTTTGATTTCGGTTCTGTATTATTTTTCGTGTCGACTTGTGTATTATTATTGAATTTCAAATATTTTTCCGATTTATCAAGACTGTTGCCGTTTGGTGTCTTTGCTTTATTTTTCGATTTTTGTTTCCGTATAGATGGACTAATATTTTTTTGATTTGACTCGAGCTCATTTTGTAACTCATTTGTACGTTTTACGAGTTCTTCGTTTGTCCGTTTTAGAGTCTTATTCTCGAGAAATAAGGCATATATTTCTTTATGTGCGCAATCTAACTCGATTTCAACTACTTGTAGTCGTTCCTTGATTTTTTCTATTTCGTCAGTTATTTCGTCAGATATGTAAGTCAAACTACTATTTTTTAAGTCATATTGCTCTTGGGTTTAATTTGTATTAACCAACATTTTTTCTGTTTGACACTGGGAGTCAGATGTCGTCCGCGAGCGTCGGAAAGTAATGTTGTCCAAGAAATTCATTATGCCTAATCAAAAGTATTTATTAGAAAATATATAAAAACTAACACAGTCCACCGTGCTTCGAACCCGTGCACCTTCTAATGGGAGTGTCGTGCCTTACTTTAAGACTTTTGTAAGACTACTTGTAAGACTTTTAATGTTT
The DNA here is from genome assembly GCA_947532085.1 of Elegia similella. NCBI lineage: Eukaryota > Metazoa > Arthropoda > Insecta > Lepidoptera > Pyralidae > Elegia > Elegia similella. The sequence continues at coordinate 3,070,283 of OX383936.1, forward strand.
ACCATACGTAGTACAATAACATAACTAAATTGTCAGAGTAACATCGTTAAAGAGCTGTAAACATTTCGCGACATAATCACATTAACGCATACATTGTTCGTTTAACTGTCCGGACATAAAAGGCAGGCAATTAACGATTAACCCTAAATGTAAAGGCGATATTTAAATACGATAGGCCGATCAAACACAAAATAAAAAAGTTCCGAATGCGAAGTTTGCCTCCATCTTATCAATTAATTTTTCAATCATTATCATCATTTCGAGTAGGTGTCACGGTCAATCGACCATGCACAACTCTGGTGTCAGAGTTCTTCGGAACCGCCTCTCGGGCTCTAACGTGGTTCCTTTAACGACTACCAGATGGCAGCCGGGACCACTGGCTTAACGTGCCTTCCGAAGCACGGAATCATCTTTATTATCAGACAATAAGGTAATTCAAGCCTGCCATGTCCTAACCAAACTGGAAACAACTAAGCAAAGTATGCTTCCGGTGGGAATCGAACCCACGACCCCCAAGTCAACAGGCAAACGCCTTAACCACTAGACCGCGGAGGTTGTTTCGTGTAATTTTTCAATGTAATCATGTCTGTGAATGTAACCATGTGCTATATCTAGGTGTAGGGGTTTTTGAAAGGACTTTAGTTATTTTTTTGTTGTACTTCGACACGAGAATCAGTGTGTGCCATTAAGGGCCCGTACTACCTCACACTGCTTTGCATGATTGACTATTATATCAATAATAATTAAATACTCAAGTTGAAATAAAAATGCAGCAAAGTTCAGGATTAACTCTGGTAACTATATGACTCAAAAACACGATTGCGTTAAATTTTCTCGATAGAAAAAAATTGCAAAGTTGCCTCCAAATCACGTCTAATTTACTCGGTATATAGCATTATTCACCAAATACATTAAAATTAACCTTGAAAATTTTGATTATTACTGCATTACAGATAAGGCAGCCATCATATGTTTTTCTTTTTCGAATAACCCTTGAATATTCCTAAAAAACGAAAATATCCAAAGTAGCCAACGCGTTTAGACCAACCGCGTTTGTATCGCCACGCCTCCTGGCATATGTCGGGCTCTTAAGCAGCTTTAATAGAAAGAAGCTTAGCTTTGCTGGACTGCTGATAATAGTGCAGAGGTTGGTTTTAGCACCTTCCCTAGTCCATAATACTTTAAACGCCACGCCGGTCACCGGTGACCGGAAAATAATTGTAAAGATGTTGTGTCTGCAATTTCAGTCATGTGTTAAGGTTCATCCGGACTTACCTAATGGACCGGTTACCTTCCAGTACTATACCGGAATGCGGCAAAGCAGAGCTCCTTTACCCAATCAGCGTTGGGGTGATTTGAATGATATATTTTATTTAATAAATCGAAAGCGATACGAGAAATGAATTTTTTACGAAAATATGATACGACACGAGCAAACAAAGAAAGAATTACATTAATGAATCGAGAACATCACAAAAGCATGGAAATATAACGAGATTATGTGTGCTCACGCGCCGATATGAACCACGAACTAACAAGGGAGGTTCGCGACACGCCTTCCATTTGACTTAAACGATAGTGTTGCCAGGCGAAATCGTAAATTTAACGATTATCCTTATCGCTGGGTTCATCACCAGGCCGCAAATTTCATATAGTGGCATTTCTATAGCCTCTTTACTTTGTCTCGATCCGATCAAGCAAATGTTCCGCTAGGCGATTGCAAATACATAATTATGGAGATATAATGAGATACAACTCTAGTATAAAGAGTAATATATTACTTCCTCCCAGGGAACCTTATAGGACATCTGTGAGTTGTATAGAATATTTTTACGCAGGATAAATGAGACGGTTATATCAGCCATTATTAAATCCTCCCATGCTGGTCTGGGAGAAAAGAAAAAACGTAGAAAGTACCAGCTGCTTCTCTTTCCGCACAGATCGTAAACGCTGTACGAGTGAATGGGTGAATATCCAAGAAATCATGTTAGTAGGTGATGCGGCTAATATCCCATTACTATTTTGATTTCATTTTCCACGAAATAAAGAGTCGAACTAAACGCTTCGACAGTTCCTTTTTGGTTCGAGGGCTAAGGTGTGGAATAAACTGCCTTTGTCTGTATTCCCTGACATGTACACTCCCGGGACATTCAAAAGTAGAATTAATGGGTATCTCTTGGATGGTTATGTAACATCCTCGTCTTCATCGTCACTTACGTAGGCATCCGCTAAGAAAGGATTTTTGAATATTCGATCCCTAAGCGGGTAAAAAAGGGGTTAAAATTTTGTATGGAAGTCCGTCATTTTTAGAGCTGAGCTGTTTGCTGCTTTTTAAAGCCTGAAACTTTGTTTTAGGTTAACAATTACATATCCAAGGGTTTTTGAAAATTCAACCCCTATCCGAAACTGCACAAGTTCACAGGAGTACTCCTATCAATAAATGAGTACTCCACGCGGACCAAGTCGCGGGCAAAAGCTAGGACATAAGAAAAAAAATATATTAAAAACGCTTACTTAAAAATATTTTACGAGTATAAATTTACACAAATGAGCGACGACCCCTCAATCAGACAATATGTCCCGTCCCACTGCCAAAGGGTTAACAGTACTTGAGTGTTGAACTTAACTCTGAAACAATAGCTTATCATTCAATCATACTTCATAACGATTGATTAAATGCGAAGAGGGAAACGGAAATGGGTAATCAATCTTGCGTATTACCTATTACAGAAGCGAATTTTGTGAAATCATAGGCATCATAATTGTGTTAATTTATATCCATATGCTACGTAAAATATGCATACGATTAGTATAAGGAGGATAGTATATTTTAAGAGAGGATAATATTATTTAAATCTCTATTCAGATAAAAATAATGCTTGGGATGAGTTGAGAATGGAAATAGGATGAGTGAGGAAAATAATAATTCAAAAAACACATGGGATGAGAATTCGTGGGATGAGTACGGAATAACCAATGATTTCATTTCTACCTTTTTCAGAGAATGAATGAAACTGTACGTACTTAGTTTAGAGAACAAGCATCGTTAACAAAAAATGTTATAGCAAGAGGCAGAGCATCTACTTATGATGAGAGACATCGGAAGATTTTGTCTTTGATTTTTGGTGTAATACGTGACCTTCTAGTCTAGAATAGAATAGAATAACTTTCATTATAACACTTAGACACACACACAATACAATATAAAATAAAATTATTGAAAAGTACAAAACATAAAAGTTCGGTGCCATCAGTGTTACAAAAGGTGACGGCTCAGCGTTACGCTGGACTAGGGATACCCTAATCCGGCACTGATTTTCAGCCGTCACCTTCTGAGGCATCACGAGCTGAAACACGCACTATACGACACGCACATAAAAAATATATAAAACTAAATTAAACAAAACAAGTGTACACAAAAATAAAGATATCGATTAAACGCATACAAGTCTAGACGTTAGGGCACAGAAATAAATTAAAGGACGTGATATTTTCTCAAAAATACCTTCCGAATAATAACAAAAGGCAGTTATTTCTGTAACTGGATTATCTTATAAAAACTGTGTTAAGTCATCGTGAACAACTGCATAATCAAATTGTTGTCCGACAGCGCGGCGGCGTATTTAATTTGGAAATTATATTTTTACCTTCTTTGTTTATTCGTTGATTACAAATGCAGTGAGCTTTGACTGGCTTACAGTCAAATAACGGTATGTCCTGGCTATACTCAGTTTTCCATAATTCCATACTAATATTAATAAATAAATATAATAAATATATACAGACAAATCACACAGATTATAAACGCGAAAATAACTCTGTCTGTCCGTCTGTCTGTCTTCTTTTCACGCTTCAACCATTGAACCAATTTGGATGAAATTTGGTATGGAGGTAGTTTGAAGCCCGGGGAAGGACATAGGGTACCTTTCATACCGGGAGATTCTACTGTTCTCGGGGGATCGACACTAACGCGGGCAGAGCCGCGGGCAACTAGTTTATTATAACCTACATATTGGTAAGAAAATACAAATTGGTAAGTTAGTAAAGGTTGTTCCCAACTTGCCCTAGTATTTTTCACGATTAGCCTGATATATTACACAGACAAAATACACGGACTTCAATTAATAAATAGAATAAAATAAAAGAATAAATAGAATAAAAGAAAAAAGAAACTAATTTTCACTAATTGTAATTTATCTTCAGTTTTGTTTTTCAAATGTTCACATACCTACTTTTCTTATAGTAGTTGAAAGAAAAGCAGATTATGCACCTCGCAGTAAGTAATTTGCACTCGTGCTTTTTAGAGCCCTCGCTGGCGCTTGGGCTCCAAATAAGCACTAGGTGCAATAAAAAAATACTTTCTGCTTGGTGCAACAATCCACTATTACTCTTACCATGCTTTATTTTATTTCTATGACAATTTTCCACAGTTAATCATAACAATGCCTCTCCCCTCCCACCGGCGCGTCAAACGTCATTACGGCCGAGTCGTCGACAAAAATATGACTAATTTTAATTGCAACGTCGATACAGTCAGCATTATCGCGTTGCTTCCGCTCTCTGAGTCCTCCCCTTGCATTCCGCTACGCTCAACAGTCCAAACGAGACAGAAGTTTGACTCTAACTCTTTTTTTTTAAAAAGATGGCTGACTGTAAATTCGGTTTACGGTCGATAATTTTACGTGATAGTGGTGGAAGACAGCTATCTCTCTTCCACCACTATCACGTAAAATTATCGATATCCATCTAATATGCATCACAAGCCGAACGCTTAGGCCGATCACGCCCCTCAATCGCTTGTTCTGCGCTTTCACCACACCGAATGTGACACTTTTTTGTGCGTGCAGCCGGCGGTAGCGTTCATCGATTTATAAAACTGGACAATTTTGAGTCACATTAGCACACACACCAAGGGTTCCGTACCACAGATAATTTAATAACAAAATCCAACCAAGGGTTCCTTACCATAGTTATACATATAATTTAATTACAAGATCGACGTTTCTTGAATGGGGACGCTGATGTATAATTATATACGCTTAAAACCTCTTCCAAGCGACTTATGAGGTTAACCAAACTCTTGAGTACGAACACTAATGTTCCTTATTATCTGAGGTTTGACGCCTCAGTAGTAAATCTAAAACTCGTTTCTTATATGTGACTTTTAATTGTTAATTTTATTTTGATTTTATTATTTGTTGTTATAGCAGCAATGGCTATAGGTACACAGAAAATTTCAAATATCTACCTATTATGGTCAATAGATACAGCCCTGTGACAGATGGACAGATCTGTCACAGGGCTGTATGTAGGCTTTGGGCATCCTTTTAGTGCGGAACCCTAAAAGTGAAAAATTATTGAATGCTACATTCAATAATTTTTCACTTTTAGGTTTCCTTTTAGGCTACCTGTTTTCAACTGTAGATCTTACAAGACGGCCGTCCAAGGCATGGACGAGCATGTCAGAATGTTGATAAAATAACATTTAATTAATAAAAGTATTAACAAACGCGAGTAGAGCAATATTTTTCCGGACCGCGGTCAGGTCAAGATGGAAAATGATCTTTTTCAGATTGACCTGGGTCTTGGATGTTTATCTGTATATGTATTTGTTATAAAATATAGTATCGTTGAGTTAGTATCCCTTAACACAAGTCTGGAACTTACTTTGGGGCGAGCTCAATCTGTGTGATTTGTCCGTATATATTATATTTATAATGTTCAACGTCTACGCAGATAAGTCTAATCCTTATCCTTACTAATATTATAAATGCGAAAGTCAGTTTGTTTGTTTGTTTATTTGTTTGTTCGTTTGTTTGTTACGCTTTCACGCCGTAACTACTGAACCGATCATCATGAAATTCTGCATACAAGTTCTCTGGAGTACGGAGAAGGACATAGGCTACCTTTTATCCCGGGAAAAAGTACTATTCCCGAGGGATCGACATTGACGCGGGCGGAGCCGCGGGCGAAAGCTAGTATTATATAAGTCGAAGAATCAAGTTTAAAATAAATCCAACACTAGCCTTTCTATCCTCCACAATCGAAACGAGCATGAGCCGAAACAAAAGTAATTCCGGTAATATTAACATAATAAAGGCAGCCGGGGTCCGTAACGAGGTCTCGCGCTCGGCCGGAGACAGATATTGGAAGCCCGCGGCCGAGCTTTGAAAGTTTTCAATGTGGGATACTCTTTGACTCACTATTCGGCAAGTTTTATAATAATAATAAAAATTCTTTATTGCGCCGTTTAAAATGAAATAAACAAAGGAATACAATATTAAGTTGTACAAGAGGCGGCCTTATCGCTTACGCAATCTCTTACAGGCAAGCTTAATTTTAAAGAAATAAAGCTAATACTAAAAGAACAGGTGGCACCGCTATAGAAATAAAAGTATCTTTAAATTATACAACCCAAATAAATAAACTACATGCATAAATCATATCTATAAACTACATAAATACACAATTATATACTATATCAAATGATAATGATCGGAAGCATTGATTTCTAAATTAAAACTACATAAATACACAATTATATATATCAAATGATAATGATCGGAAGCATTGATTTCTAAATTAATTTACATACCTAATCAATGATTGATGTGATGAGATAGACGAAATATTTTACAAATAATAGATAATTTAGCTTAAAGCGAGAGAAAATGGGACTTGGTTTGAAATTTAGTTTAGTTTTCGCATACATATGTTAACAATAGGCTGATGATCAGATATTAATAAAATATGTTTATATTTATGTACACACAGAAACAAGAGGTTGTTGACAATTGTTGTTAATTTTACAACAATACGATTTTATACGACTATAGCTAAGATACAAAAAAAGTACGTCTAAAGTGTTTTCGAATAGCCATAAAATATGCCTAAAGTTCATGGATAGAGCTGCGTGCTGAATATATTTTATCAAGGCAATGACCTGCGAGACATTTTTTATTTAAAGGTAGGTTTTTATTTGCCGTTTTATTAGGTAGGTTTTTATTTGCCGTTTTATAGGTAGGTTTTTAAACCCGTGTGGTTTCCGGCAGAGTAGAATAGGACCACTGCTAGTATTCCCATGGATGTCGTAACAGGCGACTTAGGAAATACAAGCCAAACAAAGCTCATAAACATCAATGAGACCTCTCCGTCCCGTCTGGCCAGCGAGGAGAGTGTAGGCCAAATCCTCTATCTGGTCTGGCCAAGTATGGCTGCGGTAGTACAGAGAGGGTCATGCTCCTGCAGTGGTAACAAAAAAGACCTGATGATGATGAGGTTTTTATTTATAGTTAGGTTTTTATTTATAGCCGGGTTTTTATTTTAGATAGGATTAATTAATTTTTAGCTTTTATTGAATATATTATGTGATTTTATCAAGCACCGCATATAAAGTTCAGCAGTGCTTTTAGGTCGACAGGTCGCCACCTCACCTGTTTGAAAATAGCACTCCATAATTATTATATTTTTTGCCAGTTATTGCCCTTCTCCACCTTAATTATTTTACATATCATCACGAATTAATATGTTGTAATAAAATAAAAATAATGTTGTTAGGTTAATATTCGTTTTATATTTATTACGTTACGATTCTAAAGAAAAAATTAATACATATACGTTTGGTTTGTTTTAATGTATGTTTTTAAAGAAATTTAGTTTTTGGAATGTTTATTTGCACATACATAGGATTTTGCTCAAAACAGAGGTAGGATGAGCCACTGGAACATCGCGCTTGTCAAAAGCATACCTAATCATCATCCTAGTACCTAATCATAACGGCGCATTTTAGTGATGTTACGTACTCTTAAGAACATTCAATCCCAATCTTGTGAGGACAATTGGACCTGATTGACCCCCCTAAATCGTCTTTCGAATAACCTATGCGGAAAGGCAGCTAGTCTTGTGAAGTCACCCGCCAAAAATAGTTTCGTACTAGCTACAAATCTCATCTTCCCAGGCGACTGCCGACGTCATAATTTATTCAAATAGCATAACATTCTTCTATTCCCATATTAATCCTGATTGAATCCCGGGAACCCCGCGTAACTCGATACCCTAATCCCCACACAATTACGGCCGACTACAGGCAAATGAGAAAATAACCCAATGTTTCATGCGTCGCTTACAAGGGAGTCGGTTCGAGTCCCGAGGCAGATCGGAATAATGAATTCATAAGGTGGTTTATCTTGCTTGGATTTGGACTATGATGCCCTAATAGAATCTAAATAATTACTTTCAATAAATTAAGAAATAAAATATAGTGAAAAAATTTCATGCGGGCGGGACTTGAAACGGCGATATGTACGACCTATGCTCTGCCCTCTGAGTACCGCACAATTCGATCTCGGCGCCGAAATTCTCCACCATATTCCATTTCCCCTTATGTATTAAGGTTTACGTCACCTACACAACTACCCGGCTTTTACAAGTGAGGTATTTGATTCAACTAATTTTACAATGAATTTGAAAATTAACTAATATGTAGGAAGCCATGCAATATTTTTTCACCGTATTTTATTTCTTAATTTATGAAGAGTATATCAAAATAGCATTGTGAATGCAAAATAACATTTATAAAAATATCTAAATAATTACGTCATCGTTGCAGCCGTTAAAAGTCCACTGCTGGACAAAGCCATCTCCCAAGGATTCTTCGTTTTAACTGGCGAGAGCAGTTTCTTTGGCTTCTTGTGCTTCCTATGCTGCTGCCCATCGGAAGCATTTTTAACTCATTCACGGACACTGGACCAGACACAATAAAAATAACAATAGAAGTCTACGTCTACAGGCGGGACGTCCCGGAAAGTGTTAAGCTGAGAAAGAATAGGAATTTGTTGGATTAAGAAGAAGGAATGAAGGTATTAAGATACTTCTCACTCGGCTGAATAGGGTAAAAGCAAGTAGCAGCTGGGCATACACATCGTGGTCCAGTGGTTAAGGCGTTTGCCTGTTGACCCGGGGGTCGTGGGTTCGATTCCCACCGGAAGCATACTTTGTTTAGTTGTTTCCTGTCTGATTAGGAAATTGCAGGCTTGAATCACCTGATTGTCTGATAATAAAGATGATTCCGTGCTTCGGAAGGCACGTTAAGCCGGTGGTCCCGGCTGCCATCTGGTAGTCGTTAAAGGAACCACGTCAGAGGCCGAGAGGCGGTTCCGAAGAACTCTGACACCAGGGTGTGCATGGTCGATTGACCGTGACTGTGACACCTACTCGAAATGATGATGATGATGCCATACCTGCAATCACCGGAAAGGCAGTTGAGGATGACACCCCTCACCCCTGACCATTACTTTATGAGCCTGGCTTTTACCCGCGACGTCTGCGTGCAGAAAGTGGCGATTTTCGTTTGTTATCCGTGGTATCGATAGTTGCGTAAGAAAAGTAAAAAAACTTTATCCCCTACCTAATATCTCGTCGTACTCGCCCTGATACTTATGTGTCTGTAATCAAATCTTCTAATCTAAAAGTGGCAGAATTCTCAGTGTCCAATGGAGCTGAAATTTTCGCATACTCTTGTTTATGCGATAACAATGTCAACGAGCTGGTCTGATTATAGAGAACTTCTTAATGATTAATAGCTCAGTCAGAAGTTTGTACGAATAGGCTAGTTTCCTGGGTAGAAATACTTATCCTTAACCTTATCCTTACTAATATTATAAATGCGAAAGGGAGTTTGTTTGTTTGTTTGTTGGTTTATTTGTTTGTTTGTTTGTTACTATTTCACGCCGTAACTACTGAACCGATCATCATGAAATTTTGCATACAAGTTCTCTGGAGTACGGAGAAGGACATAGGCTACCTTTTATCCCGGGAAAAAGTACTATTCCCGAGGGATCGACATTAACGCGGGCGGAGCCGCGGGCGAAAGCTAGTTATATTATAATTATACTAAGACAAGCAAAAAATATTGGACACATATTTTTCTTTTGTCAATTAAACAATTAATGATAAAGATAAACACGTCAAGAGGTCTTAAAAGACCTGAGCTCTGTCTACCCCGCAAGGGAAAAAGACGTAATATGTTTTTTTTTATGTTATAAGACGGCAAACGAGCGAGTCACTTGATGGTAAGCGATCAGCGCTGCCCATAGACAACTGCAACACCAGGGTGTAACAGGAGCGTTGCCGGCCTTACAAGGAGTTGGGGGAAGGACATGGGGGGGAGGAACTGGGGGAAGCATGGGCCTGCGGCTCTCTCACTCACCGAACGAAGCATAGAAGCGGTAGCCGGTAAAGCTTCTACTCTTAATTATCCTCCATCGAGATTCAGTACTTGACAGTGTATTTGCACTTATGTTTGTTATTGTGTATTTGTGTATTCACTGTGTATTTGGTATTTTCACCTATATCACCCACACCTGTATACACCTGCATTGCAATACCAAAACAATCAGAGTATCAACATAAACCATTTATCTATCCCCGGGCGATGTCTGGCTCGGGACGCGGGATTGAACCTGCGACAATACGTCTGCGGGTTAGCGCTGATTCAATTTGACATCTACGCTTTCGGGATTTATATAGAGAATCTGGCTTGGAATACTGAGATTAGAACATTGATTGTTATTTGTATTTTATGTGAGTAAGTGGTAAACGCTGGTGTCACATATATCAAGCTGTCTAAAAGCATCTGACATAGCTTAACAGTGCATCTGGTATGTTTGCGGCACATGTAAATAGCTCTTACGCGGTCCTCCGCAAACGGAGTGCGGCGCACTGCGCAGACTGCGAGGCAGCACCAAGAGTATCCTAAGCATGATAGCAGATATGCTGGACAGTCGCTTTATAAAGCACTGCGTCAACCACCACATTAGTATAAGTTCCTACTAACATAGTGTAAGATTATCATCTTTTATTTCAGACCAAATTTCTTCCATAGTAGGCTAGTTTCCTAAAAAAATATAATTAGTCCGTCAGTTAGTCAAAGATATAGCCGTTTGAAATTCCGTATATCATACGTCATAGTTTGCTACACTTTTTAGCAAACTTTGACGTCACAAGCCCCCACTCCTGAACTTTGACGCGCTTTATATTTTCCATTTATTGTTTAATTGACAAAAGAAAAAATACGTGTCCAATATTTTTTGATTATCTAATTTTGACCCAGGAAACTAGCCTGTTGTTAGTAACAACTAACAACTATGGATGAAATTTGGTCTGAAATAAAAGAATTTTATTTATTTTTAACGACTATGATAAAAGCCAGAAATGACAGCATGACCTCTCCACCACCAAGTGGTCCAATTAGGACGCATAACAATAGAAAAACCATTGTGTCTGCGTTACTCGCGCTTGAAGGGTTCATTTTAATCCACGGAGAAGTTTACATGGTTGGCCCTTCAGGCTTGCATGCACGCATACGCGGCCCATCAGGCAATATGAGAGTTTGCTGACTCTCCAAGCCTTGCGCACACAGGCAACGCAATAAGCCGAGGTCCGTCCCTCGTGGGGGCCCTTTGGTGATGTTGTCTATAAAGGTTGAGGGCACTCTGCCCTCGCCTCAAACGCCCGGTGAAGTAGCGAAAGCTCACTTGGAGCTAGACATAGTCATTTCACAAAAAGTTTACATGGCATAACTATGCGGTACCTCGCGCACACAGCCTGAGAAATGCCTATTAGCATACGTACTGTGTAAACATGGACTTATATAGTAGGTTGGTTACAGAAAACATTATATCTGTTACACTTTTATAAGTGTTAAGAGCAAAACACCCAAATATGTGTTACAGGGATAATTATGTAACAGATTTAATCATCATCATCATTTCAATTAGGTGTCACGGTCAATCGACCAATGCACGCCCTGGTGTCAGAGTTCTTCGGGACCGCCTCTCCGCCTCTGGCGTGGTTCCTTTAACGACTACCAGATGGCAGCCGGGACCAACGGCTTAACGTTTCTTCCGAAGCACGGAATCATCTTATTTATCAGGCAATCAGGTGATTCAATCCTGCAATGCAACCAAACTGGAAACAACTAAACAAAGTATGCTTCCCATGGGAATCGAACCCACGACCCCCGGGTCTACAGGCAAACGCCTTAACCACTGGACCACGGAGGCAGTTACAGATTAATGAATTACCCTTATTAATGTCTTTAAAACAGCGTTTTTGAGTCCCTGTTTTTTACAGTTTGCCTGCTTTACGAGAACCGTCTTAGGTATTAAAATATTCACTCTTCAGCATCGTTATTTCTTGTAGGATACGCAAAGCACGTATAGCCGAAGGCCTCATGGCGTGGGCCGTGTCTATCAAAGGTAAAAGCTGACAAGTAGAGAAACTTAATTGATATTTCTAATATCTCTTATTGAGTTTATTACTCACGATTACCAACATTCTCATGGTCATGAGCAAGTCTGACAATCTGCGCGAAAGAAAATATATTGTCACATCTTTTTACCTCGCGGTGGAGACAGAGCCCAAGTCTTTAAGACCTAGAGCCACGTTTAGCATATTAATGGGCATAAGGGACGAAATCAAAATAGTGATAGGTTCTCAGAAATATATATTTCTGGATAGGTTGCTGTTGCTACGCATCGCATACTAATATAATTTCTTATATTTTCGCCCATTCCCTCGATCGGCTTCTACCATCTACGCGGGAAGAGAATCAGTACATTTTATACGCTTTTCTTTTTTAAATTCAATAGCATGAATAGTATAACAACTTCCATATCCCTTTGATGGCCAAGTGGTCATAAACATTAATAGCACAAGTTAAGCAACCCTGGGTGAAGTCCCCGCTGTGAGGGATGACCGCAAGTGGTACATACAATTTTCGAGCTCTTACGTGCTTCGGAAGGCACGTTAAGCCGTTGGTCCCGGCTGTCATCATTGATGGCAGTCGTTAAGGTATGTCAGACGTCTTTAGGCAGCTTGAAAAATCTGACACCACTTACACACATGAAAAACAAACAGTGTAAGATGCAACCCGGAACACGTTTAGTTGAGAGAGAGGGTAGGTACCTACCTATCGATGACAAAATCAGTGAAGCCTCAATGTTCCATTACATACTCATTACCGCAGCATCAAAACAAGCTGAGAGTGGATTAACGTGACCTCGTCTCGGTAGCCGGAATCGAATTAGCGACGTTCTGGCTCAGGATGAGCTTGCCAACATCCGCGCCTCGGGCGCCCGGAGACTCGCTACGTAAAGGAGCGCTTACAATGGTTTCCTAATAAATTTTCACCCCAGACTAAAACGGGGGCTGTTTTAATTCTGGCTAGTTAGTCTGTGTTGTTGTGAATATGAATGCAGTTTTCTATATTTGAAACTAGGTTTATATTATATGGGATAGGGATAGGATCACTCCTGGGACTGTCCGTCTGTTACTCTTACTGCCGCTTTATCCGAATCTACTATACAGATTAAGATCTTATTTTGGCACTCTTATAGAGCCCGTAACATAAATATCTAAATAAATTTTGTTTGAGGGCCTTGATTGAGGGTCGAAAATCAAAACATTAATCAAGTTTTACCGTTTACGCGTCAAATAAAAGGGCTAATTGTGGGGATCTCAAATATTATTTTATCTTTATTCTAAATTAAAGGTCTTTAACTAAAGGAATACAAAAAAAATATCAGAAACTAGCTTTAGCTTGCGACTCCGCCCGCGTCAATGTCGATCCCGCGGGAATAGTACTTTTTCCCGGGATAAAAGGTAGCCTTCTCTGTACTCCAGAGAACTTGTATGCAAAATTTCATGATAATCGGTTCAGTAGTTACGGCTTGAAAGCGTAACAAACAAACAAAGAAACAAACTCACTTTCGCATTTATATTATTAAGTAAGGATAAGGAAGTAAGGATATATGGTATAATTAGGGGGGTTCAATTGAAAAAAAATATATTTTCAGCGTACCGAACTCTCAATGCAAGTTAACTCGCACTTGGCCGTTTTTTTCACACTAGTCGATATAGATGTTATTTTTTTTGTGTATCTGACTGAATCAGAATCGGATAGTTTGGGATCCTGATAAGGACAAAGGATAGACTTAGGTTTCCAACCTGACCAACCCGTCTGGCCAGCGAGGAGAGTGTAGGCCAAATCCTCTGTCTGCTCTGGCCAAGTATGGCTCTGGTAATACAGAGAGGGTCATGCTCCTGCAGTTGAAACTAAAAAGACCTGATTATGATGATGATCCTAGGTTTATCTCAGAAATCAGGTTATTTTCGCTTTGCTCGTCCGTATTATGGGGGTGAGAAGTGAAGCGAAAAAGAACTTATTCAACACAGAGAAAGTCGTGGGCAAAAACTTATCATCATCATACACAGCATCATCATTTCGAGTAGGTGTCACGGTCAATCGACCATGCACACCTTGGTGTCAGAGTTCTTCAGAACCGCCTCTCGGCCTCTGACGTGGTTCCTGTATCGACTACCAGATGGCAGCCGGGACCACCGGCTTAACGTGCCTCCCGAAGCACGGAATCATCTTTATTATCGGACAATCAGGTGATTCACGCCTGCAATGTCCTAACCAAACTGGAAACAACTAAACAAAGTATGCTTAACAGGCAAACGCCTTAACAACTGGACCACGGAGGCTGTAAGAGCAGTGTACACGCACTTTAACTTAAACGTTTCATAGCGTCATCAGGCTCTCAAAGCACTCATTTAGCGAGGCTAATGAAGTCGCCTTTGAGACGCGTTGCTGGATTGTTTTCGGGATTGCGGCGACTGTCTGCCTCGGGAGGTTGGGAAATGAAGTTATAATGATATTGTCCTGATGGCAGTAAACAAATCAGATAGATATGCTGGGAATATCTATATATACGATGTATTTAAACTATTAAATAATAAATAAATATATGGTCACACTAGCGACCCGGACCCCGGCTTCGCACGGGTGCAATGTTATGTATATTGCACCCGTGCGGAGCCGGGGTCTGGATTGCTAGATTGTTTTCGGCATTGCGGCGACTGTCTGCTTCGGGAGGTTGGGAAATGAAGTTATAATGATATTGTCCTGATGGCAGTAAACAAATCAGATAGATATACTGGGAATATCCATAGATACGATGTATTTAATGGACAGCTCCGTGGCGCAGTGGTTAACACGCCAGCCTGCAACACGGAGTGCCCGGGTTCGATCCCCGGCCAGGTCAAGATGGAAAATGATCTTTTTCAGATTGGCCTGAGTCTTGGATGTTTATCTATATATGTATTTGTTATAAAATATAGTATCGTTGAATTAGTATCTCATATCTCAAGTCTTGAACTTACTTTGGGGCTAGGTCAATTTGTGTGATTTGTCCGTATATATTTATTTTATTTATTATTATTATTATTTAAGCTATTAAATAATTTGATATTATTATAAACTTACGCGAGATATCATTTTAATATTGAACAAAACAAACCAGCCAAAATCCAAAATGTATCTTACAGTCTACAGATTGTCGCGCATTTCCCACCTGACCCGTTTCGACTCGTAACGACCCTTCACCCACATCGTTAAATGTTCGAGCATGCTCGAGAGCGCTCAACTCATTTTTCACCATTTTAATTACAGTTTTCTGACTGTAACTATCCCAATTTAAAGTTGGATTTCAGTCTGACTTTTTAAATGGGCTCTTAAGTTAAGTAATCCTTGAATAGATGTTATAATTGTTTGTTTTTCACGCTTTTGGACACTGGTGTCAGATTTGTCAAACTGCCTAAAGGCATCTGACATAGTTAAATGACTGCCATTACATTATGATGACAGCCGGAACCTACAGTTAAATAAATAAGCCTTCCAAAGCACGAAGGAGCTTGACATATTTTTAAGCCACTTGCAGTCATCCATCCAATTAGGGACCACGCCAAGCGTTGCTTAACATGCGTGAGCGCTAATAATGCTCACGCCCAATGGGCCATCGGGCTTCTCTTATAATAACATATTAGCGATGTATTATAATATCACATTAGCGGTGGAAGGTTTGTTTGGAGCAGGACCTATCTTGAAGACGGGAGGCTAGAGATAGAGCGAAATGGAAGATCGTAGAGGAGGCCAAGACTCATATAGAGTTGTAGCGCCTAGGAAGTAAGTAAGTAAACTTAATAAGCTTTGTCCAAAGAGTCACATACTCATAAATCAATCTTCTTTTCTAATTGGACAAAAATAAATTCATAACAAGTCTTTAACCGCAAATAAAAAACAAATGCATGCTTGTTACCTTTCATAATTGCTTGTTGCTTGTCAAATTGTTCTCAATCATCCCGTCAGAGACGCTTTTTAGGGTTCTGTACCTTAAAAGGAAAAGCGGAACCCTTATAAGATAACTTTGTTGTCAGCCTGTCTGTTTGTCAGGAACCCTTTTCAGGAACGCGTGGATGTATCAAGCTGAAATTCATATCAAATATAAGTATTTGACCTGAGGGCCCATTGAAGCTGTGAAAAAATCAAACTTCTAAGCCAACGCAAACAAAAGATACAGCCGCGCAATTTGCGGCATAAAGCCGCAAATTTGCACATTCGCAAAGGAATTAAAACTTAAAGGGTACTTCACATGAAATCAGAATCTTGCAATTGGGTACGAAGCAACGACTTATATAGCACAGATAAAGGAAAAATTGCGAAAGGCATAAAAGTATTATAAATAACTAGCTTTCGCCCGCGTCAATGTCGATCCCTCGGGAATAGTACTTTTTCCTGGGATAAAAGGTAGCCTATGTCCTTCTCCGTACTACAGAGAACTTGTATGCAAAATTTCATGATGATCGGTTCAGTAGTTACAGCGTGAAAGCGTAACAAACAAACAAATAAACAAACAAACTCACTTTCGCATTTGTAATATTAGTAAGGATAACGGTACGGAACCGTCCGTGTGCGAGGCCGACTCCTACTTGGCCGGTTTTTTTTTTTAATCTATGACTCCCACCAATTGTTCCCACGATGTCTAAATAGCTATTCGATTCAAATAACATTAATAATAGTCTAAGTTATTGTAACAGATATTATCAATATATACAACGAACACAAATAGTGAAGTTATACAAATCTAGATCTTCTTCTTAATTTATTAAGATTATACAAATCGGTCCAGTCGTTTACTACGTACAGGCCTTTTCGTGTCGGGGATAGCTTAAAATATTTAATGTTTCTTTCTTGTTTGTAGTTTGATTAGTTAAATGAACGAACTAAAAAAATAATGTACGAGATCTACCTAATCGATTTTTCATCCCAACAAGCCCTACGTACTAAATTTCATCAAATTGGTTGGATTTCTTGTCGTCTGCCTTTTTTGTCGTATATATATTTTTATTATTATTTTAAATAGGCTTAGTCTTGACCTTAACCTAACCCATTTTATATATTTTAATAGTTATTCTAGTATTCAGGATCATAATAAAACCAACAAAAAAATCAAATAAAAAAAACAAATGTCAGGAAATAATATAATTTATCAATTTATATTATTTCCTGACATTTGATTATATTAACACATATTTTAGACATATTTTTGTACTTATTAAGAAAAATATTCTGTGAATAATAGTTTAATAAAATAAATTTTGCACGCCTTACAGAGGTAACAAAATGTAGAGGCACTTTTATGTAAAATATAACCATGTTGTGTCTACCTACATTTATGCAAATATATATATTTTGATTTTGACTTAACAAATCGAAGATAGTAGTTCTTAAGTTACAAGTGTTCGAACAAACCTGAATTTGTTTTATACATATATTAAAGAAAATTACACAATTGCTTGTTTACATTGATAGGCTATGGCATAGGATTTACAAAAAGGTTTTTTCTTTTATTAAAACGGCAATGGCCTATATTGGACAGAAACTATACTACTAACTTTTTATTTCTCCCAGACAAAGTAAAGCAAATATTATTTGTCATTGCTAAATGGTTATTGTTTGCCGTTACCTTTAATGCCTTAATAATTGCTTCATCCAATGCTAAGTTTGCACTGAGCATTCCTAACTATATGTTTGTTCGAGCACCTATAAAATTCCCCACATGACTTTAAATTTAAAATGCGTAAAACGACACTAACAAGCAGCTAACGCTCACGAATAATTTTTTTTTCTCAGAAACGACTAATAGGCTAGAAATACACTTTTTATTTCTAACGCGTTTCCGCTGGCTTTTTCACTCTTGTACGCTATTTAGGCACTCTAGGATCATTTCATAGCTTTTTTTTATAAAAGATACCTAAGCGAACCTATAAATTTTTATGGGTCAAAATAATTTATATATACCATAAGTTCTTTCGTCAAAGTAACTGCAGAGCTACCTACAAAAATTATTTTCATTTATAACATAAATACATACATACTTTCGCGTCTTTTTCCCTTGCGAGGTAGATAGAGCCTCGGCCTATAAGACCACATTTAGCATGTTGGTGGGCATGTAGATGGAAAACGGAATCGAATTAGTTATGGGTTGCTAGCCACATCGCTTACTGACAAATATTTCATTTATATACTACAAACATTCAAATCTGTTGAAATATTACCTAGTAAGTAGGGAGTTACGAACTTTTGAATTTTTCCCACTTAGAATAACAGAACTAAAAATTTGCAAAGGATTCGCAAATTTTCTACAATAAATAAAGCAAAAATTAATAATTGTTCTTACTAAAGGCAAAACTATACAAAAGGTTTTACCAATAAGTAAGTATATTCTTAACTTCAAAAATAAAACCGGTATAAGTTCTTAAAAAAATAACTTACAATTAACTAATTGTGTTTATCAAAAGTCAAAACTGTAGAAGAGTTAACTGAAGTACTTCCCACCATAACCTTTTAGACTTAAACAAAACACCACTTGACTAATGGAGAGGCCTATTGAACGTGCTCGAACCCGAGACAAAATGGTGGCCACAATTCGCTGCTATTTCGCAAACACCTCACCACCCCAGCCAATTGATACTTTAACATTAAATTTCACTTTGTTTCATACACACACTTTTGACTTTCACGTGGGAACGATTTGAAAGTAATTGTTTCGAAATTATAATTGGTTTTAGAATTTTAAATCTATGACCGTTTGATTTATTGAAGTAACATTGGGAATTTGATTTTAATTTTTTTATAATTGTATAGTAACCAATTGATTCCCTTTAAAAGGGTTATTGTTGACTTTGACTTACTTTTGAGACATTGAATTTAGACATGGGAAGTAACGGTTATTCACTGGCAAGTCATAACGTTTATAAATAGGTTACTATAGGTAAGTTACGTATCAAACACTTTTTTCTAACTTATTTGTCCCACTGCCGGACAAAAGTCTCCCCGATTGCATTCCATATTTCTCTTTTGAAGATAACGACTAAAAACTAAATAAGTATATTCTTATATATAAAATGCTCGTGCCGCGGAGTTTGTTACCAAACTCGGACTCCGAATCGGCTTTATATTCCGTGGGCTGGACCGATTTTTATGAAATTTTGTGAGCATATCGGGTAGGTCTGAGAATTGGCCAACATCTATTTTTTTACAGCGAAACGAAGTTTATAAAAAGGTAGCAAACCTAAATTAAATCTACATTGTTAATTTAATGTTCTGCCCTCATCAGACTTTTCTTCTCGTCTGTGGAAACTGTTCTCTTGTTAATTACGAACAAGAGAACAGTTTCCACAGACGAGAAGAAAAGACGAAGCTCACCTTAAGGGTCATAGAATTAAAATTTTAGACGTACAAGTCAAAGTATAATAAAACTTATAAGAAAAGTTAAAATAAAGTTCATCTAAAATATTTGTGACTAGCGGCCTGTCCCGGCTTCGCACGGGAAGATATAGGTATTAAAATAGCCGTTTACCAGGGATAATGTAGGATTCTAATAGAGAAAGAATTTTGCAAATCGGTCCAGTAGTTTCAGAGCCTTTTCGCTGTAAACAAACAACCAAACAATCAAATCTTTCCTCTTTATAATATTAAGTATAGATATAGATATAGAAGTATAGATTGAAAGATTTTGACGGCCTCGTTAGCGGCGCGTCCCACGACGCGTTTAGCGTTACGTGCTGCTATAACCATATGGCAATATATGGGAGACTAGCTTTTGCCCGCGGCTCCGCCCGCGTCAATGTCGATCCCTCGGGAATAGTACTTTTTCCCGGCATAAAAGGTAGCCTATGTCCTACTCCGCACTCCAGAGAACTTGTATGCAAAATTTCATGATGATCGGTTCAGTAGTTACGGCGTGAAAGCGTAACAAACAAACAAACAAACTCACTTTCGCATTTATAATATTAGTAAGGATTTACGAGGCGTTTTTTCATGCGTCTGGTTAAGATATGCCATTTGATTGTAGAGACGCACGCCGCGGAAGACGCGACGTTGACCGCGGCAGTACACGCGGTGAGTGCGAGATGGAGAAATTGACACAAGACAAATGATACTAAATCCCTTCATTACTCTACAAAGAGTGAAGATCGGTGGAGTACATGAGAGTGAAGACGAAGCTCACCTTAAGGGTCCTCAAGTTGGAATCGCGTCACAACGTGAACTTCAACTCGTTTGTGGTGCGTGTTCCAACTGCTCAGCTGGAAAGCTTTACCAAAGATTTGTGGTCGAAGGGTGTCGTCTTTCAGCGGTATCGCGGGGCCTGTTTGACACCCATCAATATGTAGTGCGTCACAGGTATTACGTACAACGTAGTGATAGTAAATTTTTTATATTATAGGTATGTATGTTACTGTAAGGTATATATTATTATGGGCCATACTTTGTAAAAAAAATCGTCGCCTTAAATGAATGATTATTATTATTATAAATCTATTACTTTGTTAAAATCCGACCTTAGATCATTAGAGATAAAAATACTTTTTCTTTACTCTATATACCATATAAGCGGAATTTGGCGCGGACTCCGCGGTAACAAACGCTATGCCCATCGCCTCGCCTGACGAGCCGGGTTTTCCTAAACGAAAATATCCTCTATACGCGTGAAGACGCATTTTTTTTAAATCTATGTATACGTATGAGGTAGAGCGTGTGACGCAATGCCGCAATCGCCACTGTATGCGAAGTGCATGCCTCTCCGTAAACGGAAAACGCCCGAAGCGCCACGAAACGCCACGCACGTGCGTGAACGAGCCCAAGACGCCATCTTCAATTGCTACATGACATGAGAGATGACTTGCTAAAAATCAAAGAGTTATTTCCACATGTTGCGACAGGACGACAAGTACTAACAGGATTTGCTCCGGCCGGAGGGTGCCCACAGTTTAGCGAGTTCGTTACGAGGGAGGGCTGTATGCAACAATGTAATATGTGCCATTTTTTGCGATTACAAAAATGCCTAGCTTCAACAACGGAGAAAATACTTGGTATCTAATTAGTAATTATATAAGCATTCTTATGACGCATAGCAATATTTCTTTTGACAGAAATAGAGATGATCGCCATCATCTTTTCTTTTTAAATTTAAATGTTACGACTTTTGAATATTTCCTTTACGACTTACAAAATTAAAAAATCTTCAAAAAGGTCACGAACTTTCTACAGAAAACAAAGCCGACGTTTACTTTTATTTAAAATTAATAATTGTTCTAGTAGTACAGAGAGGGTCGTGCTCCTGTAATGGAGACTATAAAAACCTGATGATGATGAATTGTTCTTAGAAAAAGTCAAAAGTATATAATAGTTCTTACCAATACATAATACATTCTTAATTTTAACTTCCAAAAATATAACCGGTGAAAGCCTAGTTTCAAGCTTCAATTACAAAAAAAAACCTTCAACTTCAACAGCAGAAAAAGCACTTTGTATCATGATTAGCAATACTTCTTTTGACAGAAATACAGGTGTTCACCAGTCTCTTCCATTTGATGCATTTCACGACTTCTTCATGGATAGCAAGGGGTTATTCAACGTGTAAAATTACCACTGATATTCCCTTAAAGGGATGACTAGAGAGTAAATTTTTTTTCTTAATGTTTATAATCACGTTACCGGACCGGTCCAACATTTTGTATGGAAATGTCACTGTATTGCAATATAGGAAGCATATAGGAATAGTTATACATTTTGACGGGCTGAGAGACCGATTTTAGGCAATATCGGTGGTAAATATACACGCTGTATTTAAAGTCACCAGGTAAAATGTAGAGAATGCTATTTGCATAAAGTCCGCCTTTTATACCTTTTTTCGGTAAAATATAGTTTAATTTGTAAATAAATAAAATTATGGCTCACTCTGTAGGGAGAAAGTTCATAATCTATGGATTAAACTTTAAAATTGTATTTATGTAATTTAATCTCCGGAATTACTGCTAGCCTAGTTTAAAATTTGTTCTTTGGTATTAAATTTTCATCAGTATATATAGGTAATACCGGAAATTATCTACCTATATACAAAACTAATTAAATTATTTCGTCCCAATGTTAGAAAATATGTCATAGACATAGAGTTAAAAAAAAATCTTAAGCAATTTCTTTAAACTGGCATCAAGAAAATGTTGTCCATGGGCAGCGGTGATCATTTACCATCAACTAATTCGCTTGTTCGTTTGCCGTCCTATATAAAAAAAATAACAATGGTTCTGTTCCCCATAACACCGGCCCGTGTTTGACTCTGATATTTTATGCACCATTGGACGCAGCGATCGCGAAGTCACTTCGATATTACGATATTTGCTCAATCGCAGGGGTTCCACTGGTCCTCGAGGGGTGCGACGTCACACCACTCCTCATGACGCGAATAAAAGATCAAGTGTCAACAAGCGAGTCAAATCGACTGTTAAATTCAAGAACTGCGTCGAAATGTTAGTTCATTTTACTATTCATGAGCATTCCTAATGTTAACTTATAGCGTTTAATATGAGCGAATCATAACTTTTAGTGAAGGAACTGGCGGAAGAAAGCGAGGAATGGAATAAGCTCCACCGACAAGAGACCAGCTCTTAAAATTTTATGAATTAATTACTTTTGAATTTTATAGGCGAGCTTCTTTATCGTTAAAAAGTTCTTCATTGTCATATTGGCTCCATGGAATAATAAAAATACATTGTCATTGCAACAAACAACTTGTAAAATGTTGATTGCTTATGATAGAAGGAAGTAGATACCTATTACCTAAGTTTTAACTTTACTTTGCAAGTTTTGATCAAAACAGTCTTATATTATTTAGGAAATACCTATTTACAAGTATCGGCAAACTGTAACAGTAATGAAATATAATTAATTTCTCATCTAACCTCCATAAATACATTATCAAAGAACCACATTTAACTTCTAAACAGGAATGTATCAAAGAAAATCAGTGACGGCAGCCATTACACAAATTGGAAAAAAGAAAAAAATGTAAATGCATTTCCCGCCAGTTTCGTGTTGCCATTCAAAATAGGAACGTATTACCGCGTTGCCGGTGAAAAGAACTGTCTCAAATTACTTTGGATCTCCCCTCTCTGTTTAGCTCGCGTATCTTCCCATTTGTGTCTCTTTCTGGTGCTATACAAACTCAGATAAACAAATACAAAGGGCCTAATTGAGTAACTAGTAAAACGAGCGACTCCGTCCCGTCCCTTCGTATAACTCGACCAATTTAGAAATACATCTGTTAACATTGACAGCATTGTAATTTGAACTGTATTTTATAGAGTTAGGAATTGTGATAAATTGTTTAGATATGTCTTTATTTTGGGCAGTATGTTAAATTTTCGGAGAGTCGTCTCTCAAGTGGTAAGGGAGTTCGAGTCCGGGCAGGGAACTTAATTTGTCAACAATTTTCGATATTTGAATACGTTTCGCTGTTCAATGAGCTTCTGTCAGCTTAAATTGTTTTCTTTCTTTTAAATAAAACGACGGGCTCGCGCTCTTTAGAATAAAATGCTGGTGTTTGAGTATCACACAATTGGATAGGATGGAGTTCTAATATCAACATGATCAACAGATATATCGATCTCGTCCTATAATAAATAAGGAATTTGTTTGATTTTAAATATTAAATTCTAGTTTTAGCTCTACCATTCATTTACATAAACAATAGCATATTAATAATAATAAGTAATGAGTTCTACTGTAAAAGCCAAAATATAAGAATACATCAAGTTATTTAACACAACAAGCTGAAGAAACTGCGCTCGCCAACCCGCCTGCCAAGCGTGGTGAGTATGGCAATATCCTCCCATTGAAAGAAGTACGAGTATCTTTGGGAGAGGCCTTTGTCTAGTAGTGGACTTTTAACGGCTGTAATGATGATGGAGTTATTAAGAAACCTAGAGATAAAGATTTCTTGTTCTTCTGTTTCTGCCGGTTTTCAAGAAAATACCAAAATAGGAATAATATAGACCGAGCACGGAGGACGTCTCTAGTAATGACCTTTTTTACGTTACATATGTGCAGCAGTCATAGAAGTACGCAATTTTTTTTTAAATCTATGGCAGCAGTTCTAATTTAACATTTGTTTGAGTTTGAATTTCGAACGAAGGAAAATATGCATTCTTATTTATTGTCGAAGTGTGCGTGAGCTTGGTTCGCGGCACGTTTGCATGATGACTCAGAACAATTGTTCTGAGCATGATGATCAGGAATTCTCTTCCTGATTATTCTTAGATCCACCAATAGACTCTGTTTGTTTTTTTATCTAGACGTTTTAAAAACGGAATCATTAGATACTGGCCATCAATAAGATCATTAGTCGTTGTTAGAACAGCAGCGAGGTGGGACGTCCGCCAATCAACATGATCGGTGCATCCTCATTGCAGCACAGGATGGAGCCAATTCTTGCGGTCTTGCCATTGGCTCGTGATGGACACTTCGGGAATTGACCATTTGTGGACTTAAACCGAGATATACATTGTACCATGGCCTATAGGTCAAGCGCAAGGAGGATGTTGAGTGAACAATTAACCTTTGACTATAAGGGGAGGTATCCTGATCATGTAAGGCTTATAGCCTTACATGATCAGGATACCTCCCCTTATTTTTTTTATAAAGTATAACTTTGTGGTTTAATTGAAAACATAGATTTTGTAAAAAACAAATTTTTTTTTTTTATGTTTGCGCATAGTTCTTTATTTTTCAATGAACGAGTAGAAATGTTATTCCAGAAATGAATTCCTGGTCCTTGTTTTATACGAAAACGATACCAAACACGACCGATTTGCTCAACTTATGCAGATATCGACGTCATAGTGCAGCGCGGTAGATGCAATTTTCCTGGCCACCTGCAGGGCGGTGCCACGTGGGTACAGGGCTAAATCAGCTCAGATGACCACTAGGTATACCAGTGCAAAGCGGCTTCCTTTGTTGAAATTTTGCAAAACTTTTCACCTAAAGGTTAAATACCCGGCTAGTAATATTACAAAAGTATTCATATTTTAAAATAAAAAGTACCTATAACACAATATTTTTAAATGTTTACTATGTCTTCGAGTAGTTTTTGCAAATTAGCAATTACAAAAACCCCTATCAACTCCGGTGTCCGACAGATCTTTTTGCGCCATACAGATGGTTAAGAATAGCATTACCGCAAGCGAGCATAGCTTTTTGTAGTCGGTTTTGCTGATTTACAAACAATGGTGACCGGTGACGCAACCGACGAGGAAAAAGTGACAGAAATTTGCAATTTATGAGACCTTTAGATAAGGGCTTCAGGTTAAGGTAGGGGTTAGGTCAGGTTCTCTGTTACCTATGGTTAACAGAGGCCAAACTGAGGGCTGGTTGAGCGGCGGAAACGGGATTCCGTCTCGCTCGACAGACAGCCCTCCAAATAGAGACGCCGCTGGTGTCAAGACGTCTACCCTTTAGAGCCAGATTGGCTGGCTGAGGGCCGCTCCTATCCCTCTCATTGGAGAGGGTACCGGAGCTGGATGGGGCTGCGAATTAGCAGTCGCCGCGCTGGGGTTGTGGAGCATTAGGAAGCACACGGCCCCGGCATTATGCGGATTGGATAATGACACCGTGTGGTTTTAGTGGGTTCGAGTCCCACATACCTGTCCGGCTTCCCGTGGCCGGATAGACGAGAAATGAGTCATTCCACAAGTTAAAAAAAAAAAAAAAATAAAGGGTTTAGGTCAGGTTATAGGAAAGTAGTACACGGCCCGGCTCAGAACGGCTGAGAGGAGATACCGCGGAGTTATACCACATAACCGTACCGGATTCCCGTAGCTGGTGCGGTATCAGAAGGGATTTTCTTCGCATTACAAAAAATCGGTGTGTCGGTTCACACTCAGCGAGTTGTACGTATCAGTGTTAATGATTAAAAGAAAACCAGATGCTGCGATGCAAACTCAAGGTCTTAGCAGCGAGCTGACTATATACGCTAAATAATGACACTGAAATCATGTTTCTACGATGAATAGTTTTGTAGTTATTAATGTCAGACGTTATAGAACAATTCGTTACGGCCCGGTTTTCTGACATAAATAAATACGGACGAATCACACAGATTGAGCTAGCCCCAAAGTAAGTTCGAGACTTGTGTTATGGGATACTAACTCAACGATACTATATTTTATAACAAATACATATATAGATACACATCCAAGACCCAGACCAATCTGAAAAAGATCATTTTCCATCTTGACCTGGCCGGGGATCGAACCCGGTCACTCCGTGTCGCAGACATATAGTGTATAGTACCGATTTTAAAGACGTTTCAGTTCAAAAAGGTTAGAGGTTGTACGGGATATCCACACATGAAGCTAGTTAAGTTAAGCTGGAAGGAAAGCTAGCTAGGTGGCAGAGTCTCCAGAGCGAATATAACCAAACGCGTCGAGTACTTTCTATACTCAGTGGAACAGGACTAAGTGGTCCCAATATGCTGCTCTCATGTATCTCCCGCCTTCAGTACTCTACAAAGAGTAAAGATGTGGTGGAGTATATTAGAGTGAAGACAAAGTACACATAAAGGGTCGTAAAATTGGAATCGCGTCACAACATCAATTTCAACTCGTATGTAGTGCGAGTTCCAACAGCACTGCTGACCTTCACTCGTGAAGATTTCTGGCCGAAGGGTGTCGTCTTTAGCGTTATCGCGGGAGGCTACTCGACACGACACCCCGTTACAGTGTTCTGCGTCACAGACTAAACGCACCAATTAGTGAATATTATTGAAGTTATATTTTATATCTATGTTAGTTTTAAGGTATATATTGATATGGGCCATGTTTTGTAATCTTCATTCCATGTTTTGCCTGAAATTAATGATTTGATTGATTGACTGATTGATATACACTGAATTTATTGATTTACAACGATTGATTATTCGATTAACGTAATGTCAAATACATATTGCCTATAATGATAAGGCTGCTTATTCAATAGTTGAAATAGAGTTTCAAATTTATTTATTGCTGCGTGTAGCTATTGACTGTTAGCTACTATGTATGAGGTGATTGCTCTCACAAAGATTATGGTAACACTCGTTTTATACGACAAAATACAGTTCAAAATCAAACGGAAGCCTATTGGCAGCAGTATTTGACAGCCTCCGTGGTCGAGTGGTTAAGGCGTTTGCCTGTTTACGGGGGTCGTGGGTTCGATTCCCACCGGAAGCATACTTTGTTTAGTTGTTTCCAGTTTGGTTAGGACATTGCAGGCTTGAATCACCTGATTGTCTGATAATAAAGATGATTCCGTGCTTCAGAAGGCACGTTAAGCCGGTGGTCCCGGCTGCCATCTGGTAGTCGTTAAAGGAACCACATCAGAGGCCGAGAGGCGGTTCCGAAGAACTCTGACACCAGGGTGTGCATGGTCGATTGACTGTGACACCTACTCGAAATGATGATGATGAGAAGCCTATTCGGATCTACTGTCATGGTGGTTCCATGCTGGTCTCGGAAAAAAGAAAAAACGTAAATTATACTATGTTTCTTTTCCCGCACAGACCGTAGAAGCTAAGCTAAGGGATTGAGCGAAAATCTAAGCAATATATACAAATATTTTTTCATTTATAAGTGTATTCTTTCAAGTTGGCATTTAAATTTCATCATAATCGCTTCAGTAGTTTGATTGTAGTCGGTTTTTTTATGAGTATAATAAAATACAATTATATTATATAGCTATTCTCTCGTAACGAAGAAGAAAAACAAAACCTAGTCAGAGTGATTGCGGTAAGGAAAGTGACTTTCCCTTCAACCCATAGCTATTACAACCATAAGGCTGTTTCCTGTCTAAATATTTATGGCAGAAGTAGTACAGCTAATTAATCAGCGGTGACAGAGGATCAATATTTATGTTACGAAGGTGGTTGTTCGTGTCGTCCTCACTTACTAAGTATTACACTATATATAAGCTATGATAGTACCTAATGTGAATTTTATGGTTTGTTATTACACACTTGCTTCTTTGAAATGGAATTCCTGAAGTGGTCAACGCAGCGATAAGGAAAATAACTTACCTGTGCCAAGTCAGTAGTGAACTGGCACTAAATTGAATAATTTCAATACCATTTTTTTGTATTAATTCAACTACATACTTAATTATATTAAAATCGAAAATATGTGATTAAAAAATTTCGCCACAGGTAGGATTTGAACCACGAACCTTCGACATCTGGCCCGTCGATGCTCTCAACCACTGAGCTGCCGTAGCTTCAAATCACCGCAGCGAATTTACTTATAACCTTATATTATAACTGTTATCTTTAATAAGCATTTAATCTAAAAGAAATTTTAAAGAAGCGCTTTGAGTTATAACACGCATAGCAGTAATAAAATGTAGTCAATATCTAAGAAGATGAAAAATGTAAATGTTACGTTATCAAATCCAATTTAACGCTGTGTTCTATGTTTGAAGCGTAAAAACTTGCGATGTTAAAAAAAAACATAATAAAAGACATCCAAATCAAACACAATAATTCAAAATCCATTTCATTAACTCCTCAATCCTTTTTTTTAATCCAAACAAAACGAAAACCCTCGATGAAAACTATAATTTGTCCGTCTAAAACAAAATATTTTTACGTATCATTATAACCTCAAAACTTGCTACTCATGCCTCCTGCTCCTGTCAGCTCCAAGAATTAAAATAAATAAAATTATAACTGGCCAGTAGCCTTTTGTTGGGCCATCATGCGTTTCGTTCCAACGACCGAATGTTTTCTAAAAACAATTTAAGAAGCTTCCGTTTATTTATGCTATTGTGCATAAGCGGATCGCTTCACGCCTAATTGTTAAAGAAAGCGGACAGACAGACGGACAAACAAACTGGTAGCGGTGGGAAGCGTCGCCTGTTTTTTTTCCTTAATCAAATAAACATCAATAATTTTCAATGCCGGAATGTCGGGAAGCAATTACGGCTTTGTTATTAGACGGTGACGTGTGGAACGGAACGGTTTTGTATTTGTTGTGAATAATATCGTTACCGTTCGTTTGGTTATTAATATTTCTTTCTTTACTAGAAAGGTAGCCCAGAATACAAAAAATACGAAATATTGTAATTTCTAAACGATTCATAAGCAATATACCTAAATATACGTTTTGAATGGTTGCCATTCAGGAAAAATCTATGTACAAGTAAATCACTTCATTATATTCCGGATGTACCAATCAAAAAAAAATTCAAAACGTTTATTTAATATAGGTTTCTTTGAACACTTATTATAATATTGGATAATTGTTATTATAATACTGAATAATTGTGATATGTAACGTAAATCCTAATGAGTATAGAGGATTGATATGTGGTAGAGAGATAGTCGACATGTAGGATCGAAACGCGGGAGCTTAAAGCACTGGTACAATCAAGTGAAAAAAACCGCCTCGAAATTGGTCCATCCGTTTGAGACCTACGATAAAACAGACACACACACACACACACAGACAGACTTCGACGTCAAACTTATAACACCTCTCTTTTTGCGTTAGGGGTTAAAAACCAAGTCGCCAGTTCAAATCCTGCTACCATAATTATGTTATTACCTTATTTAATAAAAATTCTATTCGGTTCATTGAGAAATCTAATTAAGCATAGTCTACACGCGATGAACTACTTATTGAATACACCTGGTACTGTGGCCCATCAACCAAGCCAAACAGTTTGACATTTACAAAGACCGTATTGCAATTATAATAGAGTCGCTTTCAGTTTCATTTTATGTCTGACCAATGGTAGGTACATTGGAATAGCAAGTCATAATTAAATTAAATAATAACTTATTTGTCATTGCTATACAATTATTTTAACCAACATTACATTTATAATAGCGACACTTATGTTTTTAATAAAAAAAATTGTTGGTTTACGTACGTTTACAGTGGAAGAGACTGAAGTGGGAGTGGGCTGGTCATATAGCCAGAAAAACGGACTCGTGGTGTAGACGGTTGCTGGAGTGGAGACGATGGGACAAAAAGCGTCCAATAGGAAGACCCCAAATGAGATTGAAAGATGACATCAAAAAGATAGCAGGCAGCAACTGGATTTTAAGGCGATACCACTGTAAATAAGGTCGTTCTGAACTTTATTTATCTCGCAAAATACTTAAATTAGGAGTTTCAAATCTAAGTAATATGATTTTTGACTATTTCATCTCCAAAAGTGTAAGATGAAAACACGTTTTGATAAAATTTTCTCGATAGAAATATTTTTTGAAAAATGGTCTTCGTTTGCAGAGTTTTTGTTATTGTAGCTGAAATGCGACGAATAAAATAATGATTTTTAGACTAAAAGATAGGTTATTAGTAATTCATCAAAATGTAAATATGAAAATACAATTAACCGGTCCGGTTTTTTCCGTTTAAATTCCGGCCTATCCAAGTAGGTTTCGGCTCTAAGGGCGGCTGTGAGGCTACAGTGCACGCAACGCGTACATTTTTAAAATCTGATGCTGTTGAAGTCCTTCTAAAGGTTGATGTTAAAAACGCGTTTAACACCATAGATCGTGGCACTCTCCTCACGCAAGTTAGGCAGCACATTCCTGTGGCTTACCCTTTTCTTTGGCAATGTTACCACAAACCCTCAAAACTCTTTTATGATAATGAGGTTTTGATGTCTTCTGTTGGATGCCAGCAGGGGGACCCACTGGGCCCAGCAATTTTTAGTTTGGGTATCCATCCGATAGTATCATCACTGAGCTCGAAATTCAATATATGGTTCCTCGACGACGGCACAGTGGGAGGCCAAGCAGACACAGTCCTTCAGGACTTGGAATTCTTGAAGGGTAAATTCAAAGAAATTGGTCTCGAGCTGAATTTCTCTAAGTGTGAATTGTATGTTCATCCGTCTGTTGTCAAGAGACGTCATTCTAAAAAGATTCAGTGAGGCCGCACCCAATATACAGACTGCCTCTGGCGCAACTCTACGCCTTTTGGGAGCGCCCGTGCTGGATATTCATCCAGCACGGTCTGTCTCTTGTTTTGTGGAGGAGCAGTTGGGGGCATTCAAGGACACTTCGGATCGTCTCCTTAAAATTAATGCACACATGGCCTTGACCATAATTAAGTTCTGTTTGTTTGTACCCAAGTTTACCTATATACTACGCTGTTGTCATCTTTGGAAGTTTAGGCCATTGCTTGAGAAAGTGAATACATGTATTTCTGAAATGCTGACAAAGGTTTTAAACTGTCAGCTTACCACAAAGGCTTGGACACAGGCCTCTCTCCCGGTGCGCTTTGGAGGTATTGGAATACGCAGTGTGGTGGCCGTTTCCCTTCCAGCTTTCTTGGCTTCAGCACATGGGTGTAGTCAACTTTTTGATGACATAATTAGTCCCTCGATCCCTGGTGCTGAGATCGTTTACAAGGCTGAAGCCATGAATGAATGGTTGTCTTTATGTGCACGCGAGGTGCCAGCTAGGGTTTACTCCCAGAAAGAGTGGGATGAGCCTTTGTGTAAGAATACACAAGTAGCTCTTTTAAGCTCAAGTGCAAGTCCATCGGAACGCGCTCGCCTACTCGCATCATTTGAACGAGAGTTAGGGTTGTGGTTAAATGCTCTCCCATCTCCCAATATCGGCACTTGCTTGGACAACTGCAGTCTTTCCTTAGTAGTTAGTCTAAGATTGGGCCTCCGAACTATTCAGAGCCATCAATTCAAAGATTCAAAGATTCAAAGATTTATTCAGAAAATAGGCCTTTTCAGGCACTTTTTCACGTCAATTCACCTTTAAAATAAATAATACTTATTATATTCAAATTATTAATTCTTGTTTAAAAGCTACAAACTACTAGCGTTTCGGAACCGACCACTGCAGAGAAGAAGACGCCGAAAGAAACTCTTCAACAGTATTGGTCGCCTACTTGCCTGAAGGGCTTTGTATGATATTTAATATTTTTCTTTTCTTTTTTTTTGATGTCATGTTATATACAATTTTAATTAACATATTTTTGTGGAACACGTTATGTTAGCGATCGAGCGTGCAACAACAACAGATATGATAAACAACAGATATGATAAAAGTGTCAAAGAGGCCGAGCAGACCTGTCCCCCCTGGCAGCACCCGTTCACGAGTTGACAGAATGACAGAAGAATGCAGGTGCGGTGCACTGGTGGACAACTTGGGTCATCACGGGCTTGCATGTGCTAGGAGCGCCGGTCGCATCTCACGCCACGCGGCTCTGAATGACGTCATCTGTCGTGCTCTTGTCTCAGCGAACTTTCCGGCAAGGTTGGAGCCACACGGCATCGTTCGTTCTGATGGCAGGAGACCAGACGGGTTGAAGCTCATCCCCTGGCAACAGGGAAAATGTCTGGTGTGGGATGCGACCTGCGTGGATACGTTGGCACCGTCTCATATCAGTGCCACTTCGGAAAGGGCTGGTGCGGCGGCAGCGAGTGCCGAGTCTTCGAAACGTCGCAAATACAATGATTTATCCGAAAGCTACATGTTCTCGCCATTGGGCTTCGAGACTTTAGGTCCTTGGGGTCCCGAAGCCAAAACTTTTATAGGTGACTTATCGGCGCGTCTCATCCAGACAACTGGTGACCGCAGAGCTGGCAGCTTCCTGGCTCAAAGAATTAGCCTTATAATCCAGAGAGGAAACGCTGCTAGCCTGCTGGGCACTATGTCTGGAGGGGACACGCTAGACGAAATTTTTAGTTTGTAAGCGTAATGTATCAATTGTATCAAATGTATCAATGTATGTATTTTTAATTACATTACTATAAATAAATATATATTAACCGGTCTGATTTTATATAAAATAGAAATAACGAATTTGGCGCTTACGTTTTTTTCTTTGAGCGACTCGAGACTATCTCCTATCTCATCATTCACGGGCTAAACCGCCAAGCGCTATCCCTTGCGCGCAATTGATCAGTCTGCGTACGCCTTTGCCGAGCGATGGTACCAAACATTTAAGGCCTCGTCTTAACTGCCCAAAATAGAGAAAAATGGCGAGAACTGAAGGAGGCGTACACCAAATATTTGGTTGATCAAGGCTGAAGACAAGAAGAGACGGTGGAATAGTGATAGATACATCACATGCCGAATGATTCCGATAGATGCTCACAAGCCAAACGCTTAGGCCGATCGTGCCTCTCTATCGCTTGTTCCGCGCTCTCGCCTACACGCGGAACGTGACACTTTTTCGACGTTGGTTTTAAGACGTTATTACGTCAATAAATAATTAACCTTAGTTAATACACACACACCGACACTGACTGAATTTTGCATGCCAACTTTGGCTGAATGTAAATGACTTTTTTATGTAATAACACCGTAATCCTTATCTTTCATTGCGAAATAAATAATTTCATTTCATCATTTCATTTTACGGCTGAACATACCTATAGTCCTGAATAAGAGAAAAATTTTTTAGCTGAATTAATTAAATGAATGAAGCCAATAAAATATAATAGGGATTTAGGAACAATTCGGGTAGAGTCACATGATACTTTTATCTCAATTTTCAATTATTTAGCTTCCGATCGTTTTACAAATTATCCCTAATCTAGTCATTTAGCGTATCGTCTAAACAGTATCTGGCGTCCCGTTACTTGCAAATTGCTCTATTTAAAATACGGACAGCGACACACCCTACCCTATTCAAGGGGTCGTTGTCATAGCGGCGAGGTCGGGTCGCAATGCGAGCGAGAAACAAAATCACTCCGGAATCACTGAAGGCCTCCGATTCGATCGATAGCTTAGTTAAGATATTCTTAAAGTATACTACTTATAGTGTGTACGCGCCCCGCGGTGCCCCAGGGGCAAACCCACTGTAAGAGCTCCGCGAAAATACTTTTCATTTTTGGGAGGTGAGGAGGTAATTGTAAAGAGCAGTATTGGCAGCTTAATTTACACCTACCTTACACACCCCCGTCTTTATAGATACTAGCAATACTAGAATCTATAACTCTTGATTAGCGAGCCTATATGTTTCGGTTTGGATTATGTTTAACTCAGGGCTCCGTATAATCTTTTGATTTGCAAAAAGGAACCGCTGTGAAATTAAATTGAGCTCATATGTATTTTTTTATTATTATTATAAGTGTTTTATTTTGCATTCACAATGCTATTTTGATGTACTCTTAATGAATTAAGAAATAAAATATGGTGAACATTTTCACGCGAGCGGGACTTGAACCGACGACTTAGGTCTATGTACGACCTATGCTCTGCCATCTGAGCTACCGCACAATTCAATCTCGGCGCCGAAATTCTCCACCATATCCCATTTCCCCTTATACGTATTTGAGTTCATCTGGCTTAGTTATTTATCACTAGCTTAGACACCCTGGAAACCACGTCTAGGGTAAGTTACGAATAAGTAATAAGTATACATAAGCTACGATGCAAAAGTAATAAGCTCATAAGGCATAAAAATATAACAGGCTCCTTTATGTTTTCAGAAAATATCCACGGCAGTCGTTAAGTTGTCATAATGCCAATGAGTTGAGAAACTCGAATTGAAAATCTGAGACCAGTCAAATAAGTCAAAAGTAAATAACTTTTAAAAACCAGCTTTTATGTACCTACATCACTTTATGTTTCGATTTATTATCAGCAAACCCTATGCGATATCCATACTGTCGAAGTGCATCAAAAATAGCTAGTCCGCTATCTCAGTTTTCACTTTAAAAAATATCGTCCAGAAGTAGAAACAAAAACTCCCCCCGCTCCTCTTGAGACCCCACCCTCCTGTAATCGCGCGCGAAACTTATCGCATTATCAAAAAGCGGCAAATCGCCGAATCCTTTGATCTGTGCGCGCTAATTTGACAATTATCCTAGTAGCCCCTGGATGGGATGCGCAAAATTTTATCGATAACGATAGATTTGTAACTTTTAATTTTATGAAAAATGCTTGGCCCAGGCATAATGTAGTGTCTAGTAATATTTGCTTATTTCGTAAACTTATTTTAAGACTCAATCTCGCAGAAGTATCTGTTTCTAATGACAAAGCAATAGATTAGTAAATCAAAGCCAAAGCCTTTCCAAAACTCTTTCTGACATTACTTTTAAATGCCATCATAACGTGTTCTATTTAATAGTTTGTTTAAAGTCGTTGCTTGTAAGGTATTTTCGAAGAAAACGTTTTAAAAATGGAGGAGGTTCTCAATTCACTTGTTTTGCTTTTAATGTTCATCACCATAACTCCGTCATTTATTGTTTGAATTTAGAAAAGAATACTTTAGGGATTATTTCCGTTTCGTGTAGTCGGTTTTTTATATGAAGCATATATTATAACCTTAATCGCAAAATAGAGTAATAAAACATCGACCTAATTGACATTGACCCTTGAAATCAAAAAAAGTAAGTGTTTAAGGGTGATAACCGCCAAATTAAACTATATTTAATTTTCTAATTAATAAATTAAAAATATCGATAAAATCTACCGAAAACTAGCTCGATTTAGCACGTCACTAATTTATTCTCCCACACAAAAGCGTCTGATGACTGGGCACGTGCCGCCAAGCTGACTTCATCCAGATACCACGATCCGCCATGATACCCACCTCGGCTGGCCCTACGAGGTAGTAAATTTTCCTATGAATACTTAAAAGATTACGAGAAATTAGACTTCCACGCCAGAATAACCACGTGAAAAAGTTTTAAGAGTAAAATTAAGAAAGAGTTACTTCACTGCTGAATTGGACCGATATTAACCAAACAGAGATAGCTAAGAGCCACCACAAGAAAACTGGCTTGCAAATAAAAAAAACCTCATCGAAATTGGTCCATCCGTTTGAGAGCTACGATGCCACAGACAGACACACATGCACGTAGACATCGACGTCAAACTTATGACACCCCTCTTTTTGCGTCGGGGGTTAAAAACTAACACGAGAAAAATTCATTAGGCCACACATGATTATTCAGTCAGAATCACCGACTAGTTTTGACATCCACTCCATCCAACCATCGCTCCAAGCCGTGCAGCGAAGGCAGCGGCGCGGACGGCGAGTGCGGCGACGAGACGAGAGGCCCTCAGTGCTTCGAGGGAAACGAAGCCGCCGCGTCGCCTATCAGTCCGGATGATGGTCTTCGTAACAGACCGAAACTAGGCGGCGATTCAGACTGTATAAACTAAGGTCCTTCAAAAGGTGTGTTTGAGTCGGCAACGCATCAGCAGCTCCTCTGGTGTTGCATTCCATCAGGTGGCTCGTCTGCTCGTTCGCCGTCAAATATACATAAAAAAGTGGGTAAAATCGTGTGTATTATAATTTTGAACCTCGTAGCTATATTGGAATCTGAGAATCAGAATCCCTAATGTATCACAGAATTGCAAGAAAAAAGGTAAAAAACGAAAAAAGCATTTGAACTTCCATAGAAATTCGTACAGCTGATGGGAAAACTAATTTATTTTTTGCAATCAGCTTTTTTTTCTTGCAATTCTGTAATACTCCATTACGGATTCTGATTCTGAGATTCCAAAAGCTAAAAGGTTAAAAGTACCTTGTATTTAGGTAGGTAATATATTTTTAACAGTTAGGAAATTTCGTTTGTGTACGTGGCCAAAGTGGAAATGCCTGCGACACGGAGTGCCCGGGTTCGATCCCCGGCCAGGTCAAGATGGAAAATGATCTTTTTCAGATTGGCCTGGGTCTTGGATGTTTATCGATATATGTATTTGTTATAAAATATAGTATCGTTGAGTTAGTATCCCATAACACAAGTCTCGAACTTAGCCCCAAGGTAAGTTCGAGACTTGTGTTATGGGCTCAATCTGTGTGATTTGTCCGTATATATTTATATTCATTTTTTATTACCTTCTGCAAAATCTCGTTTATACAATTCTCTAATTGAATTAGCAGCTGCTGCATTGCAAAAATATGAAATCCAAGTCCGAAACACGATAACCCAAGACCACAAAGCGAACGCGAGACACGTTGCCAACTATTTCACCTACCAATTTGCAGATCACCCGCCAATAGAAAGCGGCGTCTTTGACGCACCACAATGCGTCAATGCACGCTTCCTTGCTCCGTTTCCTCCCCATAAAGAACCTTTTATTTCATTCACTCTCACCGCTATTATATGCTCATTTGCTGCATTCAGTGTTTGGTATTCGGTGACACTCGTGGCTTCCGGAGCTCGTTCAATTAGCCGTTTATTTAGAACAATGGTGCCGCTGCTCATGTGCCTGGTAGTGCCATTTCGGCTTTCATATTTTTTCATTCTTTTCTCTTTTGAAGTCTGGGTAAGGGAATTTGCCACTGCCTTGTGGGGCCGTACAAGTTTTACGCAAGCAGACTAGCTATTTTAACCTCGTCTCCACCCTATCGTCAGCAAAAGTAAGAATAGCTCTTCCCACTACCCAAGCTTAAGGCGATACCACTGTAAATAAGGTCGTTCTGAACCTTATTTATCTCGCAAAATACTTAAATTAGGAGTTTCAAATCTAAGTAATATGATTTTTGACTATTTCATCTCCAAAAATTGAAGATGAAAACACGTTTTGATAAAATTTTCTCGATAGAAATATTTTTTAAAAAATGGTCTTCGTTCGCAGAGTTTTTGTTATTGTAGCTCAAATGCGACGAATGAAATAATGATTTTTAGATTAAAAGATAGGTTATTAGTAATTCATCAAAATGTAAATATGAAAATACAATTAACCGGTCTGATTTTATATAAAATAGAAATAACGAATTTGGCGCTTACGTTTTTTTCTTTGAGCGACTCGAGACTATCTCCTATCTCATCATTCACGGGCTAAGCCGCTAAGCGCTATCCCTTGCGCGCACTTGATCAGTCCTTTGCCGAGCGAAGGTACCAAACATTTGAGTCCTCGTCTTAAGTTAACATTGGTATCATTTCCACATAAAAGGTTGCTTATTTTACGAAAGTCATGACGCAGTCGTTCATGTCATGAAAAATAAGGCAAGACCCCCCCCTTTTGCTACTTACATAATATTTAAATGACCCCTTACTTCATTTTTATAGGAAGCTTTTTCGTATTTGTTGGTTGGTCCCCTGAGGAAAGTTGTTCAATATCATCCGATCGTACCCCTTTAGTATTGTTACCCCCATTTTGTTACTGGTTGTACATATATACATACATTACATATACATATTATCATGTCTTTATCCCTTACGGGTTAGACATAGATTAAGGTCATAAGACCGAAAGGCCACGTTTAGCGTGTTGGCGGATACACGTTGTATATCTAATCATATCTACCACTTGTATTCAACCTTATGGTATGTATGCGTGATGCGATAAATAAATGAATTCTGAATTAGTATCCTACATCGCTTTTACCTATCTTCTATACTAATCCTTTTTAGACTGAACTTTACTGATCTGTCATCGTAGTACATTCATTCTTGACTGGGATAAGAGCGACATTGTGAAAACACAATAGTTAACATAACTTTGTAACAACGAAACGTCTCATCCTTACCTATGCACAGATAACCATATGTGCGCGAGTACAAATCCCAATTAGTCTTTATCTCAAAATCGTTTTTGCATATCAAAAATCTAACCTTATGTTGTACAAAGCACATAATTCACCCCGTCTTCCTAATACAGACATCTTCTATTTCGCCACACGTCGTTTGGCTCAGGAGTGTCAAGAGGCCATGACAAATCACCGCCTCAAAATGTTACCAACATCGCCTCATGAATACCTATCAAACAAAAAATCTATATCGGCGATTTGCAGATTCAAACGCCTATAATAGGAAACTCACGCGTTATAAATTCACTCAGAAGCGAAATTAACTCAACAGGAGTTTATTTACGGTGTCACCTCAGCACTTTGATCACTCGCAAGTTATTTCGCCGTTCGCAAAAGGATTTTTCCTTTGTCAACGCTCGCATCGCGAAATGATTGACGGCCGATCCGCGCCGCGAGAATTCTTATACCGCAATAAATTTTCTTGCGCCAAAATAACATCTTTTGAAATTTCAACCTTATTAGCTAACAATAAAACGAAGGGCTAAAAGCATAGCAGCAAAGAGGATTATGTTGAGGTGTAAAGTAACAAAAAGGCAAGTGTAGACATGAAAAATAACCTTATTCCATTTTCAAACTTGTGCACATAGATTGTAAGATGTCGCGGGAACATTTGAACAGCGAAGACAAAATGGCGGCAGTCTAATAAGAGCACAGGTTCTCGGCGTTGGAAAATGAGTTTCCTCGCGCGGGGGGTGTCGTGGGGGCGAGAGGGGGATAATTGTCCCCGGATCAAAGCGCGGCGCGTCTGATCTGGCTGCAGCGCGGCGCCTTTTGATTGTTTTTCCCGAGCGATCGGCTGACGTTTTTGCGAAGCCACCTGTCCGCGTAATAGCGTAATCGTGGATTATTTACGAGGTCGACTGTACGAATGTTAGCCGCGGAATGATACTGGTCCGGCGAGCTATCAGCTATCACCTGATACCTGTCTGTATCGTTAATTTATCACTTGGGTGACAAAATTTATCGGTTGAAAAACGCGTTGGATCCTACTTAGAACCATTTTATTGACTATTGAGTGGTGATCGATAGCTCATTTAAATTTTATTGCTTGGTTATTATTACCGGTTAATAGGTAATCGATTAATGTTATAAGTTTTATTATATTGTATTTACTAATCACAAGGAAGGCCCATCTGGCTGGCCTTTTATAGATAATACCAACCAACCAACCCGCAAACTTGTATCACAGATTAATATATTATTATTAATTTTTTAAGATGTCATCTTCATCATTATCATCAGGTCTCTTTTGGTCTCCACTGCAAGAGTATGACCCTCTCTGTACTATCGGAGCCATACTTGGATAGAGCCGGAAACCACATGGCTAAAACACGGCTTTTAAGGTGTATTAATTAGTAATATAGAT
The DNA here is from genome assembly GCA_947532085.1 of Elegia similella. Classification (NCBI taxonomy): domain Eukaryota; kingdom Metazoa; phylum Arthropoda; class Insecta; order Lepidoptera; family Pyralidae; genus Elegia; species Elegia similella. The sequence goes on from OX383936.1 coordinate 3,110,388, forward strand.
ATTATTCAGAGAAGGTAGTTTAATTTAGGTAAAGTAGTTATAAGCTTACAATAATAATATTCAAATACAAAATTCTTTGTTATTGTTACTCAATAAATAAATACAATACAATATGCTTGCAGCGAGAAGCTGTCCAGATTGGGATCATTGTCTGTTATCTTACTTGCATTACGGAAGCCTATATTTATGACTAGAATTTTTTCGCGGCTTTACTCGCTTCGCAGAATGGATGGTTATTTTCTTTCATAACATTACCCTGACAAGGTTTGTCCTAGGTTCTTTTTTCTTGTAATTATAAATATTATCGACAAATTACACTGATTGAGCTAGCCCCATGGTAAGTTAGAGACTTGGGTATGGGGTACTAAATCAACGATACCAGATTTTTAAAACAAATACATATATACATAAACATACAAGGCCCAAGCCTGAAAAAAAATTTTTTTCGATCTTGACCTGACCGGGGATCGAACCCGGGACCTCTGGTGTGGCAACCTGACAAGATGACCACTAGGCCACAGAGCTCTTCAGGTTCTTTTAACCCTAAAAGGTTTAATAAAGACGTAAAAAACATGTTTCGGGCTATATGGAGTCCTATCTGACTAACCACCACCCAATTTAAAATACTGACGATGACAAAATATTTATCAATGCATTCCTCTCAACTAAGCCGGAAGGGATTTAGGGCTAACTCGCATTGCTCCGTGTTTTTACAAGCCTCTTTAGTGATTCATGATTACTTATGTGCTCGAAATGTACCGCAATCATTCCGTATATTTGTTAACATTAGTGCCTACACTGATAAACGATAAAAAAAAAACAAAAAAATTGGTTGTCCGATAAGTCGATAACAGTGGAAGAGAGATAGATGCGTCACAAGCTGAACGCTTAGGCCAATCGTGCCTCTCTATCGCTTGTTCCGTCATCATCATCATTCCGAGTAGGTGTCACGGTCAATCGACCATGCACACCCTGGTGTCAGAGTTCTTCGGAACCGCCTCTCGGCCTCTGACGTGGGTCCTTTAACGACTACCAGATAGCAGCCGGGACCACCGGCTTAACGTGCCTTCCGAAGCACGGAATCATCTTTATTATCAGACAATCAGGTGATTCAAGCCTGCAATGTCCTAACCAAACTGGAAACAACTAAACAAAGTATGCTTCCGGTGGGAATCGAACCCACGACCCCCGGGTCAACAGGCAAACGTCTTAACCACTGGACCACGGAGGCTGTTACGTGTGTTGTGCTTGTTCCGTGCTCTCACTTGTACACAGAACGTGACACTTTTCGTTCGTGCAGCTGGCGTTCATCGATTTCTAAGACGTTATCACGTTAAAGATTATCTTACCAAAGAACGCGTCTAATAATGGCAATTTACTCATCCAAATATCGATCGATATAAGACTGTCTCTTGTATTTGTATATCTGTCTCTTGCTTGTAGCATTGCTCGATATGTAGCTATACCTATATTGTATGTAACTAATAATTGCACATTTTAAAATAGGTACCTACGTACTAGACGAGGGCTGTATATGTAGAGCAGTGAAAATTGACACATTTATGACCAATAAGATTGTTTGCCCCCGTGGTCCAGTGGTTAAGGCGTTTGCCCGTAGATCCGGGGGTCGTGGGTTCGATTCCCACGGGAAGCATATGTACTTTGTTAAGTTGTTTCCAGTTTGGTTGCAAAGATGATTCCGTGCATCGGAAGGCACATTAAGCCGTTGGTCCTGACTGCCATCTGGTAGTCGTTAAAGAACCACGTCAGAGGCCGAGAGGCGGCTTCGAAGAGCTCTGACACCAGGGTGTGCATGGTCGATTTTCCATGACACCTACACGAAATGATGATGATGACTAGACCCGACACCTTAGAAATGCCGCTTCTAATTTAAAACTTGCATTCCATACAAAAGTATTCAGCTGCCTTGCCAATGTATGAAAACATTTGTGAGTTCCCAGCATTGGTCCCATAAGAAAAGTTGTTCATTTTCATGGGCAGAGTGAACCCTTAAAAGGAATATATAATATAATTTACACGCTGTGTTACTCAGGTATAATATTTCTTGGAACTATTTTTTTATTCCGATGTTTGCTCGCAGGCGCCTCCGAATATTGTTTTAAAATCGATCCCGTAACTAGAGAACTTGTATTTACACAGTTTTAAAGACACGTCAACAGGGATGCTGTGACGTCTGCCGCAGGGCTGGCAAAAGTCAAATTCTATAGTCGTTAATTTTGTTTTTACATGTATTTTTACTAACAATTGTTATAACAATGGTTAAAAATATATCTACGTAGTCCGTGTAAATTTCAAGTGTCTGCTTATAATTACGGATTACCTATATATATTACGTACGGGTCAATAGATAGGTACAGTTACATTGCCATCTCTAAAAATCAAATAGCCGAACTTACCCGTCAAAACCTCCGGACTTTTGGTCCCAAAGCCGGACATTAAGAAAAATTAAGTATTTGTACTTTTGAATTCTTAAGCTGGACGCAAAAAAAAAGAGTTTTGACTTGATGTAAGTGATAATAAAAAGCCTAACAAAAGCCGGACGGGCCGAATGCAGTTAAATTTGAACGGACATGAGGTCAAAAAGCCTAACATTGTCCGGCTTTATCCGGAAGGATAGCAACGCTAGGTAGAAGCTCAGTAATAGGGTCCCGTCGGCACTTTTTGGGTATGGAACCCTAATATCATTTTCATCATCATCACAACTGCAAGAAGTCTACTGCTAGAGATATAGCATAGATCCTACCCCAAGATTTCATCAAGCGCCTTCCTTTGATCTTGGTCAAGTCATCCGACCACCTGGTGGGTGTGCGACGCTGCAAAAACTAATACAAAAAAACAACGGGTTGCAACTCGGGAGTGCCGGCAGAAGTGTAAACTAAATTTGAATATTACTTTCTCTCCTACGCCGCGCCGGCGGTCTCAGGTCACGTGTCCGTCTTACGAATTTTCGATCAGGTCACATGTCCTGATGCGAGTTTAACAAATTTTACCCATCCCAAAAATTGCACAACGCCGCTAAGAATTTTTCAATTCAAAAATATTGTTAGTAGCTTATTACTTACTAGCTTTGCCCGCGTCTATGTCGATCCCTCGGGAACAGTACTTTTTCTCGGGATATAATGTGCCCTATATCCTACTCCGTACCCCAGATAACGTGTATGCAAAATTTCATGATCATCGGTTCAGTAGTTACGGCGTGAAAGCGTAACAAACAAACAAACAAACTCAATTTCGCTTTTATAATATTAGTTAGGATTAGGAAGTTAAGATTCGTAGGTTAGTAGTGAATTGTCAACCCTGGACAGTCAGGGTGCTCAGTAACGCGACACGTCGCTTGTTTAAAAACATCTCGCGAGTGGAGACAAGACAAACTGACAAACACACTCGCGCGCCCGGCGTGCCTTGTCTTCTAGTGTCAACAGTTTATATATATAAATAAAATATAGAAACATGGACAAATCACACAGATTGAGCTAGCCCAAAGTAAGTTCGAAACTTGTGTTATGGGATACTTACTCAACGATACTATATTTTATCACAAATACATATGGTGAAATTTTGATCGTTCTGGACCCTTAAAGGGATGATTCAGCCCGTCGATATAAACAACTTTTCCTATGGTACCAATTCTGGGAACTAAAAATTTTTTTTAACGTTCCCATACAAATTGACCGGGCGGGCGAATTTTTTTGTATGGAACTGTCCATTTTTTTATTTATTCCCAGCATTGATCCCATAGGAAAAGTTGTACATATGAATCACCCCTTTAAGGGTCCAGAACGATCAAAATTTCACCGTATATAGATTGACATCCCAGACCCAGGCCAATCTGAAAAAGATAATTTTCCATCTTGACCTGACCGGGGATTGAACCAGGGAACTCCGATGTGGCAGCCTGGCATGATTACCACTAGGCCACAGAGCTCACATATATACCGGGTGTTACAAAACAACTAAATAATATTTCAGGGGCATGATCAGTCCATAATATTAAACAACTTTCCCCATGGGACAAACTTCGAAACATGAAAAGAAAATTCGATGTCCGATACAAAATAAGCAATCAAGTGATCGACTTTCTATGGGACGATCAAAATTATTTTTGTCTATTGATGTATGTTCCCTGGGCATAGTTGTATAATATCATGGACTAATCATGCCCCTTAAATATTATTTCGTAGTTTTGTAACACCCCGTATACATGGTGAAATTTTTATCGTTTTGAACCCTTGAAGGGGTGACTCAGACCATCAATATGAACAACTTTTTCTATTTGAACAAAACTCAAAAAAAAAATCGCGATTTCCATACAAAAGAGTCCCGCCGCCCGGCCAGTTTGTTTGGGAATGTCGAATTTTTTTTTTAGTTCCCAACATTAGTTCCATAGGAAAAGTTGTTCATATCGACGGGCTGAATTACCCCTTTAAGAGACCAAAACAATAAAAATTTCACCATGTATATTACCAGCCCACGAAATCCCACAGCTGGGCAAATGGCTCCTTCCCAGCTTTCCACTCATCTCATCAAAATACCTATTCTAAAAACCAACAAAACCTCAAATCAGAGAGTATTCCAAACCTCGAATGTCATGTCCGCCATCACCATCGAGGTCTTGCAGGTCATTGGTGTCCAATTAAAATCTGGGGTAAACTTACCCGCTTCTTCTTTTCAGTGCTAAAGCGATTTTGATGATATAATTAAAGCTTCAGTGGGTAAATTCAAAACTGAAGAAATTTATTTTTTATTGTTTAGGGAAAAGTTGTAAAAAGACAGAAAAGCACGGATTGTTTCAAAAACAAGTATTTAAAATGTCTTTACCCCAACTTATATTATACCAAAGCTGCAGAAGGATTTTGTATACTTATATTATCAACTATCAAATTGTAGGTACTCAATATTTCATAAGATCCAGCATTATTTGGAAAAAAATCTTCCTATATAAGTTATATAGCAAATAGGCCGGCTGGTAGAGTTATATAATACTAGCTTTCGCCCGCGGCTCCGCCCGCGTCAATGTCGATCCCTCGGGAATAGTACTTTTTCCCGGGATAAAAGGTAGCCTATGTCCTTCTCTGTACTCCAGAGAACTTGTATGCAAAATTTCATGATGATCGGTGCAGTAGTTACGGCGTGAAAGCGTAACAAACAAACTCACTTTCGCATTTATAATATTAGTAAGGATAAGGATAACTCTACCAGCCGGCCTATTTGCTAACTCAGTGACCAACGTTTTGATAGTCACTTCAAAATACATTGCGTTTTATATAACTTAAATAAAAACAGTCAATCATACGAAAGCCGCAATGTATTTTGAAGTGGCTATCAAAACGTTGTACACTGAGTTAGCAAAGGCCGGCTGGTCTCTATCCGCTATCTTTAACAAACCAAACTTATTCAGATTACCCTGAAATCTGGGGTCTTTCTGTGTTTTCTACAGCGACCATTAGATATCCAAAAGGATACTATTTTACCCATCTTTCTAGCCCCATTCGGCGTCTGTCAATGTCGACGCCTACATCTGCAATGACTGTCTCGGAGCGCAATTTGACATGTGTATGTTTCAAATTGCAATTATTCCGAATTTTTCAGAAGTTTTGCAACTATAGACGCAATCCTTTTGATACTTTGTCTTTTACTTGTTTAAATTTATCAACTTTCAACGACATTCATGATAGATTCAGTAAACACCACAATTATAGTGCATCTTGTCAATATGGAGTCACTGGTGTAATATGGTTTTTATCATTATCATCATTTCGAGTAGGTGTCACGGTCAATCGACCATGCACACCCTGGTGTCAGAGTTCTTCGGAACCGCCTCTCGGCCTCTGGCGTGGTTCCTTTAACGACTACCAGATGGCAGCCGGGACCACCGGCTTAACGTGCCTTCCGAAGCACGGAATCATCTTTATTATCAGACAATCAGTTTATTCACGCCTGCAATGTCGTAACCAAACTGGAAACAACTAAACAAAGTATGCTTCCGGTGGGAATCGAACTCACGACCCCCGGGTCGACAGGCAAATGCCTTAACCACTGGACCACGGAGGCTGTTATTATGGTTTTTGTTATCATTTGTATGTAGGTAGGTGGACAAAAACAAGAATTTAAATTTTAACACCGTTTTACAGAAAATCTGGAGGATCTAGCAGGGGTAGATGCAATAGTAAAAACCATAAAAACATGACGTATTTTAAAATAACCTTGTTTACAACTAATATTACAGATATTTTTTAAATCAATAATTTTTAAATTCTTTAAGGTGTTAGCGCCCAGGCTTGTCGACGCCGCTGGTGACAAGAGGGCTGGCTCTTTTCTCGCGCAAAGAATTGCAATTGCTATTCAGCGGGGGAATGCAGCTAGCGTTCTTGGCACTATGCTACACGGGCTGTTGCCCTTAGTTTAGATTTAAATTCTTTTATATTTAAGTTTTTTATAATTTTAGTTTTTAGTTTTAATAAAGTTAGGTTTATTGATAAGTAGTTTAATTTAAGATTGTTTGTTTGAAGATACTAAATAATTGCTACAAAAATATCCCTTTACAAATAAACGTCTTGTTCTGACATCATTCGCCGGGAATTCGAAGAATGCAAAAATAATGAGCTCAAATTATGAATAAGTACCTAGTTAAATTGATCGGGAATATAAAGGTCGATGAGAATGTACTACGAGCCTGTATTAATTAAAATAGCTTATAGCTTACGTTAATTTTCTTATTCATACCAATTACGGTAACGTATTCATAAAATTTATGCTCGTATTCATACCTAATCAATCAACGGTGTAGAGACATTTGGACCATGGGGTCCTGATGTGCGGACCATGGGGTGCGAGAGACATCTTATCTAAGCTTATTTTTTAATACCATAATTAAAAAACCGGTCAAGTGCGAGTCGGACTCGCGCACGATGGGTTCCGTACCGTTATCTATAATAGGTTTAAAATTACTAAAAATATTTTTGTTATATGATGAAACTAAAAATGTATACTATTCGCAATTTTTCCTTTATCTCTGCTATAAGACGTTGCTTCGCACCAAATTTCAAAATTCTGAGGTTTTGATTCCCTTGCGAATATATAAATTATTAAAAATATTTTTATTATATGATGTAACTAAAAATGAAAACTTTTCGCAATTTTTCATTTATCTGTGCTATACGACGTTGCTTCGCACAAAATTTAAAGATTCTGAGTTTACGGGAAGTACCTTGTAGGTTTTGATTCCCTTGCGAAGTAATGGTTTCTGACACAAAGACAAATGTCAACTTAGTCTACCTGCGACCATGAAAACTGTAAAGTTTTCGAAACGTTAGGTGTAAAAATAATGTAATATACGCGATAATACTGTATTAAAGTGATTTTATTTCAATCCTTTGCGAAGGTCGAAAAAACACGAAAATTTGCGGCATAAATGGCTGTATCTTTTAAATACGTTGGCTTAGATGTTTGATTTTTTAACAGCTCCAAGTGACAGCAGACCTCAACGCGTTCCTGAGAAAAAGGTCTTGGCAGACCGACAGACAGACAGACCGAGTAATCCTATAAGGGTTCTTTTTTACCATTTAAGGTACGGAACCCTAAAAAAATCCATTCGTTTCTAGCTGCTATGTACGGACGTTGTGAAAATGAGTGGTTGTACTCGTATCTATTACAAAATATCATAGATTTAAAAAAAAAATCGCAAAATATAGTACCGTTGAGTAAGTATCCCATGACACAAATTGTTAACTTAATGAGTATAGGGCTAGCTCAATCTCTGCGATTTGTCCTTATAGGTACATTTATTTATCCCTTCTTGTGGAAACCATTCTCCTTTTCGTGTCAATGTCTTATAGATGTGACAAAAGGAATATTCTTTACATTGATTACAAAATTCTATTGCAAGTAGACATAGAAGTATGAAGTCTCTAGAAGCAGCGTATTACTTGATACGTCATGTTACTGATACCCTTAAAAGTAGCGTATACTATACACTAGGCCTCAGTCCTCTGACGCCTGTCGAGGGGTATGTAACAGAGTGGAATTTAATTTTTAAAATTATAAACAGGCCAATTTCTGAAGTTCTGTCCTTCTAAAATACTAAAATGAATATTATAGTAAACTATCGCGCTGGACTTTTCTCATTTAAGTAATGCAAGTTCATGTTATTTACAATATTATAAACATATTTATCCTCCATTAAAAACGTCAAATTCCATTGTCAGTGAAAGGCGGAAAGACGCATAGTGATGCACTTTGTTATTTTTTTGCCAAACATCGATAATTTACATGAATACAGATGAGTGTAATAATATAAGTAATAAAGTTAATGCCAAGAAATAAATAATAATAAATTCACTCTCCACGACTTTCCCGAAAATTTATTATTTTTAGTGTTCCGTTCCCTAAGAGTAAAAACGGAAAGGTAATACTAAGCCTTCGACCGTCCATCCATCTGCCACATGACTGTATCTATTGAACCGAAATAGATAATATTTCAAAAGAACAATGCCGGTTATTGGCGTCTTTTTGTTTTCGCGCGGCCACTAACCGTACCTTGTTTTCCCGATAGTCAATAACAGAATAAAGTTTTATGGGCATATATACCTCTAAACTCAGTCCGAACTGAGTTATAAGGATTAGATATTATATTCATAGGTTTTTGCACTATTTTTTCACTAAGTTCATTGAAGCCTTTTTTATCAACGATACAGCATTAGGCTCTCCTCCGCTACCTCCTTGAGGTTAAGAGTATATAGAATCTGTTTATTGGGGCAGTCTGAAGTAGCTTTGATAGATACTTGATACATTAGGTAGGTCTTTTTGTTCTTTGCTTGGCCGTCGTCTTCACTGTTTCGCTTCACTCTTGAAGTATTGGTGCAGCCGATAGCATAGTGACGTCAGCTTTGACGTTCCCAGGCGAGGGCTTGGTGCGTCACGAGGCAACACAACAAGTACCGAAAACTGTACTTGTTGTTGCTGTCCATGTTCACTTCCATATACTAACAGCGCAACTGCCACTTCATCAGTTGCCATCATTAGTAGTTGATCTGCTTCATGAACACCTGTGAGAGTTTCGTGGCACCCCGCTCAGCGCTTGGGCAGCATGATGACCCAACAGTGACCCACGGGGTCACTTCAGCAGATGGCGAACCACCTTATTCAGCAGGCAGATCATACGTTGCACTTGGAACATAATGGCTTTCGCCAATCATCTTGGATTTGGTTATGACAAAAGTGTTTAACTTAGATGGTGCCCTCTCTTGCGGTCTGCGCAACACCATTAGAGATGTACTATAATACATACAGGACTTAAGAGAGCCCAACCCGTCTTACTTTTTATACAAAGGCTCGTACGTCTCTAGAAGCAGCGCATGTCTTGTTACTCATACTCTTAAAACAGCGTATGCTTTTCGCGGCCTCAGTCCTCTGACGTCTGTCGTATTATTTATAGCGGAACCTTATGAGCCGAACGAAAATTTATTATTATAATTATAAACATGCCTAGTTATGTAGTGAAATCCTGCAAAAATACTGTAAAAAATGCTAAAGGGAAACCACAACCTGTGACTTTTCACATGTAAGTGATAGTCTTTGACTAGCTCCTTGGCGCAGCGGTCAACACGCCAGCTTGCGACACGAAGTGACCTGATTCGATCCCCGGCCAGGTCAAGATGGAAAATGATCTTTTTCAGATTAGCTTGGGTCTTGGATGTGTATCTAGATATGTATTTGTTATAAAATATAGTATCATTGAGTTAGTATCCCATAACACAAGTCTCGAACTTACTTTGGGGCTAGCTCAATCTGTTTGATTTGTCCGTATATATTTATTTATTTACGTAATGCAAAGGACATTTAATTACAATATCATAAACGATAATGACAATCTTCATGGTACAGTGGTTAACGAGCCAGGTACCGGGTTAAATTTCCGGCGCAGGCAAAAACTTGTACTTCAGTTTCATATTTATGTATGTCCGCGTTACTGGAGTTACATAAGGAGAATTGGCGTTGGGCCGTAAAACATACATACATTCATATTATCACGATCTTCACCCTTACGGTATAGGCCTCTGCCTGAAACCAAAAGCCACGTTCAGCGTGTTTGTGGGCGTATGTAGGTGGAAATCTGAATCAAAGGTGTAATAGGTTGCTAGTCGCATTCCCTATCAGAGAAGCAACTGGTACATTCTCAATTTTTCCTTTTCATCTACACCAGCATGGAATATATACTTCTTATTACAGCATGTCATAATAGCCGACCCCGGGCTTGGACGCAGCACAACTGAAGATGCCAGGAGTATAAGGAACCAGGGAATCTCTTAGATGATTATGACTATATAATTATTACTACTTCATATGTTGTTTACTTAAATGAAGTCAAACTGAAACAAAATCTTGTTGTGGTTTTTTCTCGATATCGATATTACACGGTGTTGTTACATCTCTTATGACAGCGGCGTCAAACGTCATGAGTGCTATTTTCGAATCGACGTGTTTACTAAACGACCGATGATGTATGGAAAATGTGTACTTCTTCATCGAGTCACTCATTTACAAATAGCACCCCTGAAACCACGACTCCCTTTCGTCTGCCTCACACCCCCGCTAATGACACACTAGGTTCCCCTCAGAACAATAACTAAAGCATAGAAACCGTGTTAAAATAACAACAAAATACAATATTCTACACTGTTTTTACTTATGGCATTGTTAAAGCATCAGAAAGAGATGCATATACAATGCCATTTGCGTAAATGTGCAGGTTGTCCTGGGGTACTGATGTGATCAGGGTTGTACTATATCGATGAAATATATTTATCGACTAAATGTTTCGTCCTAAGAAAGTCATAAATGTACTCTACTCTGATTGTATCGATTCGTTAAATGAGTACGATTCATAAAAAAAAAAACAACTAGTTGCACTCCAGGAGTGCCGGCAGAAGTGAAAACTCGCCTTTGCGGCATACTCAGGTCCGTGTCCTTCTTACGAATTTTCGATCAATTCACGTGTCCTGACGCGAGTTTTCTATTTTACCCATCCCAAAAAGTGCACAAAGCCGCTAAAGAGGCTTTTACTTTAAAAGTTACGTCAAGATACACCTAAATAACTCCTAATCGCATGGCGCCGCTTGGCTTCATCTGATAAATAGGTAAAAAAAAAATCCATACATTACCCACCGCGCGTCTACTGTCTACTGCTGGTCATTAGGCCTTACCCAGTATTGGTCGAACGGCAGAATACCTAATATGATGTCAATCATATTTTCGATTATTTCGAAATTCAAACAGTGCCTACTTACCTACCTTACCTATGAATGCGCAAAAAACCCAATGCATTCGATTTACAGTCCCCAATGTGAGGCAGTCCAACGTTGACATACTAGTTGAAGGTAAAATAGACTTTGTAAATGATACCACCTTCTTAGGAATCACAATAGACTCTAAATTGCAATGGGGCGCTCATGTATCAAAAGGTAATATAAGGTCAGATATATTTTTCACTTGATCAATGGGCCATTCAGCATATTCCAAAACCATCTAAAGCGTTTCCCAGCTAGCTTTGAGGAACAGTCAGTAAAGGAAACATAATCAGGTAGGTAAAGAGAAACACATAATTCCAAGTGATATTTTTTATTTTATAAAACTTTTACACTAGGGTAAAAAAGTGCCAGTGTGTTATTTGTGAAAAATTCACAGTGTTGGTAATAGAAAAACAAGAGGTGAAGAAAAACAAGAGATTACTTTACCCACTTTCATTACTGTCCAAAATAAAATGTTTTTCATAATTTTAAATATAAATAATAAAACCGTTTCCGTAAACTTTCTTATTACCATTGATTTATAATTCGGCAAATATAAATGTAGGTAAAGCATCGTGTTTCAATCGCTTCCATTTAATTTTATATTCGAAATTAATGTATCGGCACGGCAGTAAAATATTTTGAACAAATTCGAGTATGTATGACATTTTATGTCCAATATGTCGCTTGAAAGTTCCTCGGATCCACACCTTTTTATCCTTTTACTTCAGGGAGCTGCAATAAAATTTCAACAATAATTTTCTTCATATTAGTAAAAATCGTTTTTTTTTAGGGTTCCGTACCCAAAGGATAAAAACAGGACCCTACTAATATGACTCCGATATCCATCTGTCTGTCACCAGGCTGTATCTCATGAACCGTGATAGTGAGACAGTTGAAATATTACAAACAAAAATTTCGGGCGTTTTTATAGCTTACGCCCACGGCTCCGCTCGCGTTAATGTCTATCCCCGATAACAGTACCTTATTCTGAGATGTAATTTATGTCTATGTTCTTTTCCGTACTCCAGAGATCGTGCAATGGTGATGATGATGATGCAAAATTTCATGATGATCGGTTCAGAAGTTACGGCGTGGAAGCGTAACAAACAAACTCACTTTCACATTTATAATATTATATGTAAGGATGGTACGGAACCCTTCGTGCGCGAGTCCGACTCACACTTTGCTGGTTGTTTAATTACCATGATGGTTCAATTTGTTACATTACTATTGCATGGCTCAACACTAACAAAAATATCCCTGATAGCAAGACCGTCATAAAAAATATCGATATACTCGTAGATACGTGATTTTACCACATCACTAGCAAAAAAACTAACCTAATTTGAAATAAGGAAAAAACGATAATTTTAAGCAAAATACCTATAAAAGTTGTCATTTATACAATACGTTATATAATTGACAATATTATTGTTGTATTTTGAGGTATTTTGGGTTTTAATTATGCACTTTTAACTGAAAAACTTACCGAAGAAAATTATGTTTTACAGAATTTATTTCTGTTCGTCCTGAATGGGATTTACATCGCTCCATTGCACAAGACATTGTTTAGTATAATGGTCATTTGATAACGCACCAACCCAACACCGGTTAATACTTTTTTCCGTGAGAATTTTAGCACAATCCTATATTTAATTTGCAGACATCACAATTCCGCCGCAATGTTTTTGTCGATATATAACCCGATCAAATCGGCAAGATGCTAATATTACAGACGTTGAACTGTAATAAGTTATTTTGAATTTAGTCGGATTTAATTGGAGTCCAATGGAGTCCATTGACATTTCAAGTCGGGACAACCATGAAAATAATAGAAACTGACTGAAGTTTTTGTCTCATTCTGTCATAAGCGAAAGCTCATAAGAAAAATACAGTGTCAACTATCTGTTTTCAGTTTCTATTTTTATGCGGCTTCTATGTATATCTCAGAACAATAACTAAAGCATAGAAACCGTGTTAAAATAACAACAAAATACAATATTCTACACTGTTTTTACTTATGGCATTGTTAAAGCATCAGAAAGAGATGCATATACAATGCCATTTGCGTAAATGTGCAGGTTGTCCTGGGGTACTGATGTGATCAGGGTTGTACTATATCGATGAAATATATTTATCGACTAAATGTTTCGTCCTATGAAAGTCATAAATGTACTCTACTCTGATTGTATCGATTCGTTAAATGAGTACGATTCATAAAAAAAAACAACTAGTTGCACTCCAGGAGTGCCGGCAGAAGTGAAAACACGCCTTTGCGGCATACTCAGGTCCGTGTCCTTCTTACGAATTTTCGATCAATTCACGTGTCCTGACGCGAGTTTTCTATTTTACCCATCCCAAAAAGTGCACAAAGCCGCTAAAGAGGCTTTTACTTTAAAAGTTACGTCAAGATACACCTAAATAACTCCTAATCGCATGGCGCCGCTTGGCTTCATCTGATAAATAGGTAAAAAAAAAAACCATACATTACCCACCGCACGTCTACTGTCTACTGCTGGTCATTAGGCCTTACCCAGTATTGGTCGAACGGCAGAATACCTAATATGATGTCAATCATATTTTCGATTATTTCGAAATTCAAACAGTGCCTACTTACCTACCTTACCTATGAATGCGCAAAAAACCCAATGCATTCGATTTACAGTCCCCAATGTGAGGCAGTCCAACGTTGACATACTAGTTGAAGGTAAAATACTAGACTTTGTAAATGATACCACCTTCTTAGGAATCACAATAGACTCTAAATTGCAATGGGGCGCTCATGTATCAAAAGGTAATATAAGGTCAGATATATTTTTCACTTGATCAATGGGCCATTCAGCATATTCCAAAACCATCTAAAGCTTTTCCCAGCTAGCTTTGAGGAACAGTCAGTAAAGGAAACATAATCAGGTAGGTAAAGAGAAACACATAATTCCAAGTGATATTTTTTATTTTATAAAACTTTTACACTAGGGTAAAAAAGTGCCAGTGTGTTATTTGTGAAAAATTCACAGTGTTGGTAATAGAAAAACAAGAGGTGAAGAAAAACAAGAGATTACTTTACCCACTTTCATTACTGTCCAAAATAAAATGTTTTTCATAATTTTAAATATAAATAATAAAACCGTTTCCGTAAACTTTCTTATTACCATTGATTTATAATTCGGCAAATATAAATGTAGGTAAAGCATCGTGTTTCAATCGCTTCCATTTAATTTTATATTCGAAATTAATGTATCGGCACGGCAGTAATATATTTTGAACAAATTCGAGTATGTATGACATTTTATGTCCAATATGTCGCTTGAAAGTTCCTCGGATCCACACCTTTTTATCCTTTTACTTCAGGGAGCTGCAATAAAATTTCAACAATAATTTTCTTCATATTAGTAAAAATCGATTCTTTTTAGGGTTCCGTACCCAAAGGATAAAAACAGGACCCTACTAATATGACTCCGATATCCATCTGTCTGTCACCAGGCTGTATCTCATGAACCGTGATAGTGAGACAGTTGAAATATTACAAACAAAAATTTCGGGCGTTTTTATAGCTTACGCCCACGGCTCCGCTCGCGTTAATGTCTATCCCCGATAACAGTACCTTATTCTGAGATGTAATTTATGTCTATGTTCTTTTCCGTACTCCAGAGATCGTGCAATGGTGATGATGATGATGCAAAATTTCATGATGATCGGTTCAGAAGTTACGGCGTGGAAGCGTAACAAACAAACTCACTTTCACATTTATAATATTATATGTAAGGATGGTACGGAACCCTTCGTGCGCGAGTCCGACTCACACTTTGCTGGTTGTTTAATTACCATGATGGTTCAATTTGTTACATTACTATTGCATGGCTCAACACTAACAAAAATATCCCTGATAGCAAGACCGTCATAAAAAATATCGATATACTCGTAGATACGTGATTTTACCACATCACTAGCAAAAAAACTAACCTAATTTGAAATAAGGAAAAAACGATAATTTTAAGCAAAATACCTATAAAAGTTGTCATTTATACAATACGTTATATAATTGACAATATTATTGTTGAATTTTGAGGTATTTTGGGTTTTAATTATGCACTTTTAATTGAAAAACTTACCGAAGAAAATTATGTTTTACAGAATTTATTTCTGTTCGTCCTGAATGGGATTTACATCGCTCCATTGCACAAGACATTGTTTAGTATAATGGTCATTTGATAACGCATCAACCCAACACCGGTTAATACTTTTTTCCGTGAGAATTTTAGCACAATCCTATATTTAATTTGCAGACATCATAATTCCGCCGCAATGTTTTTGTCCATATATAACCCGATCAAATCGGCAAGATGCTAATATTACAGACGTTGAACTGTAATAAGTTATTTTGAATTTAGTCGGATTTAATTGGAGTCCAATGGAGTCCATTGACATTTCAAGTCGGGACAACCATGAAAATAATAGAAACTGACTGAAGTTTTTGTCTCATTCTGTCATAAGCGAAAGCTCATAAGAAAAATACAGTGTCAACTATCTGTTTTCAGTTTCTATTTTTATGCGGCTTCTATGTATATTATTCTTCTGAGAGGTTCCCATACAAAAATGGCAAAATGTGACATCTATTCAGAGAGACAAAAATTTTTTTTTTTAAATCTATGCAAGTAGATAAGCATATTTAATAAAGTATTAAACTTTTATTAGTAACTCCAGTGCAAAACGTCAACCACAAAAAAGCCATCAGGGTTGACACATTTACGTAAAAGCTGTATTAATTCGAACACAAACAAAAAGCGACGGGTGCACAGCGCCCCCCTTGAACTTTCGAAAACGTCAGTCATCGTGAGCTTGGCTAAATGACGCTTGCAAAAAAGAATGTAATGTTTTTTTAATTAACAGGAAGCGCAGTGAAATTAAGTCATCTCTTGTAATTACAGGTGCGTGGACAGGGCTGGCCCATGGCGAATTTTTGGAGGGTGTTGATTGCTGCAGAGTTGAAATGGAACGGAAGTCACTTTACACTTTATCTTTGCAAGTTTTTTTATTCTTTTTTTTTAACTTTTGTTGTTAAAACATGCCAGTCTTATCGTTACCTAAACTATAACTTAAAAAAGAAGATGGCTCTGATACAAAAAACACTGGATAATGCCTTTAGCCCATTTATTCAAATTCACACTGCTTAAAAGTGTCTTTCCCTTTCATTCCGTAACATTCCACTCCTTATATAATAATAATATCTATAATAGAAGATGTGCAGGTATCACCTGCACATCTTCTATTATACTATAAAGTATTGAGTATTGAGTATTTTACCGCATAAATTACAATTCGGTGAGTCCACTTTATCTTTGCAGGTTTGGAATCTGTTCTTAGTGTCTTACGGAAAAGACAGAGCCAACGAACCACAAGATACATTTAACTATGTGTTGAGATTAGGTAGAAAAGCTTTTATACGATATGTTTAGTTACCGCCCGTTGATGTTCAATATATTTTTGTTTTAAGAAGTAACACTAAAATAAGTGGTGTTTCAGAAGTATTGAGATATATTAACTGTTTCTTTGTCATTAAAGAGCTAGGCTCCTGCCGGTGTCATTGATTGGAAAGAAACGCACACAATTACTATTGTTTGGCAGGAAATACCGGAGTGGCTTGCTATTGCCTTCACCATATCTCTGTATTCTCCTCAAACTATCAATAGTGAGTTAAGTATCATTGAATTTATTTTAGTTCAAGGAAAAAAAAAATTATATGTAACATTTTATAACTAGCCGAAAAATGCAAACAACGCTCTCCAATTTATTTTCCCGCCAAAGCCCTCGGCTTCTTCCGCGTAGCGATTTTATAGTCTATGCTATGCTGGTGTAGTTTTAGCTATTACGATGTAAAGTCTCTCATCAAAACCCAACAAAAAATTTACACCATCGATATTAGTACAATGATTTTACACACTGGCAACAAAGCGAAGTTTAAAACAGACAACCCTAGCATTAAGGCGGGACGATCCCAAGGATTGTGGTGGCGAGTCGAGTGGCGACTTAGATTCGTTTTATCTTTTTAATTCATCGCCAGCAGCCAGCAGCTAATCATGTTCATGAGTATTTCAATTACGATTTTGATGGGACTTTTTCTTGATTGTAATTCGACTACAATAGCTATGAGACTAACATTTCTCGGGTTTTGGTAGTTCTGCCAGACGGTAGAGAGACCATTGTAAGCCAAAAATGATGTCTTAATGTTGCCCTGGTTCCTATGCACGGACACAATGTAAAGTACTCGTCTCGTTATGAAGAAAAGTCGACAAAATTAGACTTAGAAGGGATCACTTATTTTCGCATAATATTGTTTTTCCTAATATATATATTTATAGCATGTTAGTTGACTTTATTTTTAAGGCAATTTTTTTGCCATATTATTAGTTTGCATAACATCTTTATACAAAATGAAATAAAAATAAAAAAAAAATTGAAATTTGAATCATATTATTAGCATTTTAATTTTCATACAAATTACAACTGTTGACAGCTATTTTTCCCAGTTTTATAGGACTCAAACATCTGTTTTAATCAGAAGGAAGACAAGAAGACAACACCATGGAAGCTTGGGGGTGGAATTCCATAATAAAAACAAATTTTCCACAGGAGCGAGCGAGCAAAGTAGTAAGCTAGCTTCCCCAACTGAGAGCGAAGCACTTGACATAACAAAAATAACCTGGCCACAGAGGGAAGGTTTGGTTTGTCTGGTTACTTGTGACTAAAACACAAGCTCTTCCGAATTTTCCAAATACAAATTTGGATTTGTTATGCCCATAAAAGTTGTGTTTTTATTTCATTACGCGTAAAAAAATTATGCTTTTGAATCTTATGCTTAAAATTATTATGCTCAGAGAAACTATTCTTCAAAAACTTATGCGTAAACTGTTATGCATTAAAATGTTATGCCTAAATATCATGAGGATAAACAAATTTATACCATGTTATTTATTACCATATTATGTCTTAAATTTTATGCAAACAGGTGATGCACCCACTTTTGCATACAAAGTTTATGAGAGAAATAACACTGAGCCTAGATAGGTATGATGTTCAACGTTAAATTAGTGAGCTTTTAACAATAAATTTTCTATCAGGTTCTAGAAAGTCCAGTCTCGAACCAGTTTTAACAAACATCCTATTGTTTTGTTAGCTAGAAAAGCATGAAAATATTGTTGACACGTAAGTAAAAAGTTTGTTTACCTAATTCATATTTGCTATATTTTGCTAAGAATCTCGATTACAATTACAAACTGACGCTATCAAAATGTACCATTAATATACCGACTTAAAGTAACTATAATACGGTATATATAAAAAACAGGCGCCACTCTTACGTGAGAATCCCAAATTCTACATTTCCGAAACGGATCAACTCAGTAACCCAATACTTTTAGTTTTTGCAAGTTTAATACACCCAGGAAGTATCAGTGTGTTTGCTTAGGACTGTAATGGAGAAAAATATTTGGTGACCGCTACACAAGCTTCGGATGTTTTTTTAGTCAACATCTTTGTCAGCCACTCAACCATTTTTCTATTTATCAAAACTACCTACTTTAGCAGCGATATAAACTAGTCTCTACCTACTACTTACTTACGAAAGGGATACAGGGACTTGGATTCTTCTTTTCGAGTTAACATAAATATTATATAAATAGATACGGACTACTCACACAGATTGAGCTACCCCCAAAAGTAAATTCGAGAATTGTGTTATGGAATACTAATTTAACGATACTATATCTATACTTCTATACTAATATTATAAAGTGGAAAGATTTGATTGTTTATTTGTTTGTTTGTTTATATAAATAGGCTCTGAAACTATTGGACCGATTTGCAAAATTCTTTCTCCATAGAGTCCTACGTTATCCCTGATGAACATAGGCTATTTAAATACCTATACCTTCCCGTGCGAAGCCGGGACGGGCCGCTAGTTTTATAATAAATACATAAACATCCAAGACAAGATAAATAATTGGCTATTTGAAAAATGGTTTTTATAATATGAATTAATTTTTAAACTAATAATTAAATTATAGAGCATTGAGATAATTACTACTTGACTATTTATAATGAATTAATATATATTTTAATCTTTGGACATGATATTTCGTACTTTTTTGTTATTAGTTGTTTATTACAAATTTTATATTATTAATTATTGTATATATAACTTTATAATTTTGCATACTGGAAACAGCTTAGTAAGTGCCTTATTTGTGTACTTATGCGATATAAATGATTTGATTTGATTTGATTTGACCCAGGTCTACCTGAAAAATATAATTTTTGATCTTGACGGAACCGGGGATCAAACCCGAGACGTACGCTGTGATAGCCTGGCATGATGACCACTACTAATTAGGTAAGTAGGTATTTATATAACTTAGCCTAAGTTTTAATATGGGAGGTCTTCCTCAGGGTGAATGTGGATCAAGATGCGCGCCCGATGTCCCGATCCGCCCGCACTGATTGATACTGACTTCGTTTGGGAGTAACCCGTTGTTACATAATTTAATAATGTTATATCTCACGCTAATTTTTATAAAAAAAAATTGGTAAATACTTTTCTTGAAATATAAGCAACAAACTAATATTTATCATTTTTTTTTACAAAATTTTGGATAAGCCATTTGTCTCCCATCTCACCTGATGGTAAGTGACGATAAAGACGAGGATGTTACATGCCTATCCAAGAGATACCCATTTATTTATTTAATCTTAGGGAGTCTTACAGCATCAAGAACAAATAATAATTCTTATATAATATATATATAGGTATGCCATTAACTCCGCCTATTAATGTAAATATAAAATAATCTTATAAAAGTAGATTTTCATTGATGCACTTTAATGTAGTTCTATAATAAATAGGGTTTCTCGAAAACATTACTTATGAAAATATTTTAATACAATACATCTGTAATTCAGGGAGTGCAATAAGAAGCGGATGCGCTGGCGCCTGCAATGACGGCCGGCTGTGATGTGTCGCTGAACATGGGTTAGTCTAAGTAATAAGCGAGGACATTCAAAGAGGGAACAAGGATCTTATCTTATTCTTTATACCTTAGACCAACCACCCAAGATCGCCTTAGTCACAATTATACTAGTAAGTATACGACAGTTAAAACAGGCGTTCATCGATTTATAACACGTTATCACGTCAAAAAATAACAAGTTCATTTCTAAATAGTGAGCTTTAAAATCTGCCTATGACTTCACGGCGAGGCAAGGTATGGCAGACGATTCAAGTAGGTAAATAAGTAGGTAATAATTTATAGGGATAGACCCTAGAAGCAGATGGCTTATGTGAAAGAATCACAAAATAGTGTCTGTGGTCTTAAGCTTTTTAAATGAATAGCAAAACTTAGAAAACCGATGGTGCTAAAAATTTAAATCATCACTATAATAAAATGTATTTACTTCCATGGTAATTTTACGATTTCAATGACTTTACTGTAATGATAAACATAACAGTTGAAATTTTGAAAGTAAAGTAGTAATTTTCTATTGGCTAAAAAAAATTGTTTGTCTGTAAAGTCGGTTTAGGGACGATAATTTTACGTCATAACGGTGAGAGATAGGTGCGTGATAGATACTTCTACTGCTGCTGCTACTATTGCTCCGGATCGTGACATTTTTCGTGCGTGCAGCCGGTATTCATCGATCTATAAGACGTCAAAAAAAATACAATTTAACTATAGAGTGTGATAGTTGTTTTAGTCACAGCACACAAAAACTACTGCCCTTTGACAAGCAACGTCGTTGGTGACGAATACTGGGTCTAAGTCATGAGAGGATGCGAAAACTCTCAACCGCCGCTGTCTTAACACTTAAACAATTCAGCTTGCTGTAACCTGATCAGAGCGGGTCGCAAGGTGATCGCATGACTAACGTCACGGTGACACGTTGTAATGAACTGCTAAATACGTGTCAACACGTCGCCGAGCTAAATTAGACACGGCTCATGTTCGATCCGACGGCGCTGAGCAAATACAGGAAGCCAAAGACTCTTTCTTCTAGCTTGTGTTTTATTAGTTCCATACCTCAATATCATTTTATTATTCCGTACCTCAAGAGACAGAATTGATACATTCGAAATGTGAAATGTGGTGCTGGCGAAAAATATCCTGGATTTAGGAATATCGTGGACAGAACCAATTCTGGAACAGCTCAAGATTCGGACGCATCTTTCAGTAGTGCCTTCAAAGAGCACTATCGTTCTTCGGTCACGTGGCAAGACGCGAACCGAATCATCTGGAAAAGCTCATACTAATGGGTCGCGTCGCAGGAGTACGACCACCAAAACCACCAACCCGCTGGTCGTTAAAGGAACCACGTCAGAGGCCGAGAGGCGGTTCCGAAGAACTCTGTATTGCTGGATAAGCTACATGCTCAATATGGTATATGTGCTTCACTTCTAGATTGGTTCGGTTTATAACTCGCTGACAGAGAGCAGTCTGTTGTCGTTAATGGGTATCAATCTGCACCCTACTCTGCATTGTCTGGTGTACCACAGGGTTCACATCTTGGCCCAATTTTGTTTACTTTATTAATTAATGACATAACACACTGTATACGTAATTGCAATTGCTCGTTGTTTGCGGACGATATGAAATTATTCCGTGTTATAACATCATCTAATGATGAAGTACTGCTTCAAGAGGATTTGGATCGAATTTCACAGTGGTGTATGAATAATCAAATGCTTTTGAATACAGGTAAATGTCAACACATCTGTTTCACTAAGAAGAGAAAACCTATTTTAACGCGTTATTATATCAACGGCGAGAAAATATCATTTGTTTCGGAGGTTCGCGACTTGGGCATAATTCTAGATAAAAGATTAAGTTTCATTCCTCACTATAATAATATAATACAGAAAGCTTCAAAAATGTTAGGTTTTATTAAACGCAACACAAAAGACTTTAAGAGCCCTTCTACTAAAATTCTGTTATTTAATGCACTGGTTCGGAGTATTCTTGAATTTGGCAGCGTAGTTTGTAATCCTGTGTATATTGTTCATTCTACCCGAATCGAACGTATCCAGAGATCTTTTTCAAGGCATTTGGCTTATACTTCTTCTGGTATATCGCACAGGTGCTCCTATGACGAGCGTCTTTCGTTTTTTGGTCTCAAAACCCTGGCTCAACGACGTCGAATGCTAGATTTAATATTTTTCCAAAAAATAGTACAGGGTATCTCAATGTGTCCAATGTTATTAGATCATATAAAAATCTATGTACCTAGGATGAATAGCCGTCGGTGGTACAAAAAGGACTACTTTTCTGTTCCTTCTTGTAAGACCAGGTTGGGTATGCATGCGCCCGTGTCTAGATATATATCAACTTTTAATGATTGGCATAAAATTCTTGATTTAGATATATTCCACGATAAGCCTAAAATGTTTAAAAAAAAATATTGCTTAATTTAAAATCAAAATAACTTTTTTTTTCACTTATTATTATTATTTTTTATACTATTTCATTTTAAAACTATTGTATCCAAGTATGGTATCAATAATATAATGGATGCTCTTTGGGATAGGCAATGCTGTGCGCATCTGTAAAAGATGTAAACATTAGAATAAGTTTTTGATATGTAAAATGTAATGTCTATGTTTATATTGTTGATGTGCCTAATAAATAAAATAAAATAAATAAAAATAAAATAACTCTGACACCAGGGTGTGCATGGTCGATTGACCGTGACACCTACTCGAAATGATGATGAGGCTGCCATTCAATTGGCCCCAAACAGATCGGCCTGGAAACATCTTGTGGCTGGGGCAAATTATGGTGGTCACGACCCTCAGTCATGAGGAAAAAGACCAAGAAGAAGTAGCTACACCCCTGAATCCGTCATAGATTTTGAGGTCTTCAAACTCTATGACGGAGTCAGGGGCGTAGCTACCGCCGTATCAGTGATACAGGGCCGCTGGACGTGTATTGTTTATAAGCACATGCTGCTGGGCAAGGATCTTTCCCATTTCTTTATTAACATCCATATTTTGCGCTTCTATTGACCATTTGGCTAGCTCCGTGGCGCAGCGGTCAACACGCCAGCCTGCGACACGAGAGTACCCGGGTTCGATACTCGGTCAGGTCAAGATGGAAAATGATATTTTTCAGAATGGGCTGGGTCTTGGATGTTTATCTATATATGTATTTGTTATAAAATATAGTATCGTTGAGTTAGTATCTTGCCAAGTCTTGAGCGAAAGAAAAAAAGAAATTTTCGGGAAAAAATCCAATCTGTACTTACCGTTTTTCAAAATTTCAAACACGGCACAACACTAGATCTGGTGGAGAGGTTGGAGATATTTGAAGTGCAGGATTGAATCGCAGTAGCTTGATTCCTAAAGCTTTAGTGGTACAGAGAACAAGTCGCTGGTTCAAATCCTGCTCGAGTGGATTTTTTTTCACCGTATCTCATTGCTTAATTTAAAAAGAAGATCATTTAAAATGTCACTTTCTTCCAAGTGTTCAGCCAGGGGCAGTGTATACCCATCGCTTTTTAAGTCATTGTGATAAGATCTAAAATAGAATACAATTGTATCTAATAGGTTCGTGACTGCCTAACCTCAAAAAACCTCCAAGAAAAACCTCTTGTCTATGCCCTTAATTTACAGGACAGGGACAATGATATAAGGCGACAGGAACACGGTCACCATGGTTCAATGCGCGGCGGAAATGTATAAATTGCATTATTGAATGTGATTAGTTTTTACGCCAACGCCGACCGGTTTGGTTCAACCAAGTGTGTCCACTCTGTCTGATGATCCACTTCTTCTTTTTGGATAGATTTTTCAATAATATAATACCGTTAAATTTCTCTTCTAACCCTTTCACCGCGAACGTCAGATTAATAACCCGACAAACATTTTCGTGCAGTGATCCACTGTTACAGGAATTGCATGATTTTAATTCCCTGCACCATTCCCTCATCAATCGCGGCATAGGCAGGGACCCCATTCATATGTGATCGATATTCCTGTTCATCGCACCTCTAGATTTACCTCCTCCTTCATTATGAACCGCTAAGAAATGGAACATCCCTCCCCGCGCCGTTGCTTCCCGACACGTATGGTAAAAAACCGGCCACCGCATATCTATACTAAGTTAAACAAATATTAAAAATATTTTTATCATATAACTAGCTTTCGCCCGCGGCTCCGCCCGCGTCAATGTCGATCCATCGGGAACAGTACTTTTTCCCGGGATAAAAGGTAGCCTATGTCCTTCTCCGCACTCCAGAGAACTTGTATGCAAAATTTCATGATGATCGGTTCAGTAGTTACGGCTTAAAAGCGTAACAAACAAACAAACAAATAAACAAACAAACAAACTCACTTTCGCATTTATAATATTAGTAAGGATAAGGATGTAACTAAAAACTTATGCTTTTCGCAATTTTACCTTTATCTGTGCTATAAGACGTAGCTTCGTACAAAATTTCACGATTCTCAGTTCACGGGAAGTAGGTACTATGTAGATTTTGATTCCCATGCAAATGTCGAAAAAACACGAAATCTTTTGATTGCGTTGGCATAGAAGTGTGATTTTTTCACAACTCTAAGGGACAGTAGCCATGAGTATTTGATATGAATTTCAGCTTGATAGCTCCACGCGTTCCTAAGAAAAAGGGTCTTGACAGACCGACGGACAGACAGACGGACTACCAAGTGATCCTATGGGTACCTATTTATATTTTGAGATACTGTGTGTCTTCCGAAGTTCGAAATATTTTATGCCACTTGGTAACAATCTCTAAGTACCAAGAGCAAGCTTGTATACCTACGTACCTACGCCCAATGGGCTATCAAGCTCTCAGCGCACGTCTCAAATATATGAATTGCATTATTGAATTTGATAAGATTTTACGCCCACACCGACCGAGCAATTTAGTTCAATCGAGTGTATCCACGCGAAAAATTAATTCAGTATGAGTTGACGAACGAAATTTGGTTAAAATTTCATCTTATAGGTATTTTATGTAAATAGGAAAATCAGTTTTTGGCATGTTACATTATTTTAACTGTAGTAACTTCCTCGCCTTAACCACAAATTACTAAATAGTTTGCCTTAACTTATCGGATTTTTCTGTAGTTAACTAAAACTAAACTTACTGAAGTTTTTAGTTTTAGTCATCTCTCTCTCTCTCTCTCTATCATATTTAAGAGCTAGGCTTTTGTTGGTATCATGATCAATCCACACGATATCTCTCTCTCATAGACTATTCTTGGTAAGAAATAATGGAATATATTGCTCTTGCCT
Source organism: Elegia similella (assembly GCA_947532085.1). Taxonomy (NCBI): domain Eukaryota; kingdom Metazoa; phylum Arthropoda; class Insecta; order Lepidoptera; family Pyralidae; genus Elegia; species Elegia similella. Next base: position 3,135,997 of record OX383936.1, read on the forward strand.
TCTCCAATTCTTAAAAGGCATCTGCAAGTTTTAACGATTAAATTTTTTTGATTAAATTTGATAGTAATTAAACAGATGCTATCCCAAGATCGATTTTACTAAACTACTAGCTTAACTATGTTTCTAACCGAAACGAATCATATGACTCGAGCGTACACACCCGTTAATTCAAATGACGCCCAACAGAACCCGTAATGGCGGCAAAACAAAACAGAATTAATTATGTAAAAACATTTATTAAGGCCACTTCACACAGTTCTAAACAAGCTAAATCTAAACGTGAACGTTGATGAACGTAAATTACTAGCCAGTAATTTTAGCAAACAGGCTGCATGGTAAACGGTCATCTGACAATTAACCCTTCGGTGTTTGCGTCGGTCGTCGGCACCCGTTGAATTATTCATACTACGCGACAGCTAATTGTAATGAAATTTACGCCCCCCTCGCCCCTCGAGTGGGTAAGCAACGGCTGACATGCCGCTAAAGAACGTATCGGTATTTTATCGATTTATTGCCGATTTTTATCGATGAATTTGCGTGCATGGGATTGGTTTATAGGCGAGTGAACATGTAATTTACAGGATATAGCAACTTGCAAGGTGGCTGATGACACTTGATTGTAAGATGATATATTCATAGGACAATAACAAGAATATTTTTTTCTTAAAAAATATAATATTTTATTTATGAACGATTAACGAGTGATTGATGACAAAAAAAAATTATATCCCAAAAGATATATTTTTTTTGTCATCAGTCCCTCGTTCTTGAAGCATTCTAGAATTTAGGCTATTTTCGTTGTTATTTCGTGGAAAGATACGCACACAATGACTATTTTGGCAGGAATGATGGAGTGGATTGTCATTACCTTCTCCATTTCACACACTAGTAAACAATTAAATTTTCAAATTAGTTTATATTATTAATAGAGAAGTAATTCACTAGTGTGCAGATTGCCTCACGATGTTGTCCTTCACCGACAACAGGTAGTCATCTATTAAAATGACAATAGGTACGTGGAGGTTTACCTCTATCATCGCTTTGCGGGGTCTGAACTCGGGACCTTCTGCTTATGAGTTACGCTTGCGCTCTTAGACTACTAACTACTAAGCTACTACCGCTATAGTTCAATTTTATTTTTTTGAAATTAACGCACAATTTATATTGAAATTAAACATACTGTCACGTATTTTTCTCTTGCGAGATGGCCAGAGGCCAAGTCCTAATGTACAGACCTAAAGGCCACACTTAGCATGTTGGTGACCGTTTAAGTGAAAAACGAAATCGATATAGTGATGGGTCACCTATTAACAAGATTCCTAAGATTTTCGCCCATTCTAAAGAAGCTGGTACATTCTACGTTTTCTTTTCTCTGAAACCACCATGTATATATTGAAAAAAAAAATTTGGTTGTGTGTCATGTAAAGTCGATTTACGGACGATAATTTTACATGATAACGGTGAGAGATAGATGTGTGATAGATACTACTACTACTGCTGCGCTGCTGCTGCGAAACGTGACATTTTTAGTGCGTGCAGCCGGTGTTCATCGAGTTATAAGACGTTATATCACGTCAAAAATATACAAAATCTCAGTTTAAACAAGCGCCATGTCAACCCTGCACTAATCTGAATCGTCAGAGAGCGGAGTCTTATTATTTTATTAGTTCACGCGCGATTTAATCACGATTGTTGGTTTTGGTAAGTTAATAAGTGGGAACGGGTTGGAGCGCCCTCTCGCGGCGAACGTAACGAGACCCGCGGCGTAGGGTTAACTATTTTTGGAAAATTATGCCGGTTTGTACAACGTTGCAGCTGGAGATGCTATATTGGATGTTATGTAATCGGCGGCATATGCTTATTAGGTATAACTTGGTACAAATAGCACGTGTGTAACTGGTTTTTACATATGAAGCTATCTCACAATAGTCTAATTCAGATGATGTGATGTTGATGATGATTATTAGAAATTAATATTGTACTGAGACAGTTTTTTCTTTCATTTTATTTCAAACTAGCGCCCCGACCCTACTTTGCACACTTAGATATAGGTGTTTAATTCTATAGACTATTTTCATCAGGGATTAAGTAGAATTCTAATGGTAAAAGATTTTCTTAAATCGGGTCTGTAGTTTCATATTAAATATTTATTAATAGATACCTTATAAAGATAAACATCCAAGACCCAGGTCAATCTAGAAAATATCGTTTTCCATCTTGACCTGACCGGTAATCGAACTCAGGATCCTGCGGTTCAAAGGCATTTGCGGTAGCAGTGCGCCACAGAGGTAATGACAATATCTTCATAACAACTCTTCATAACTCTACTGAATTTCCTGATATATTCCTTTATTAACTTGCGGCATTTAAAAGAAAGTGCCAAATTGTGTTTAATGATTCAGGTCAGAAGTAAAATATATATTTCCTTTATTATCTGTATTTCTGCATTGTTGTCCAAGTTCTCTTTGTTTTTAATTTTTTAAACTTTTTTAACTAACTAGTTTCGAGCTGTTATGTTACGTACACATTTAATCGGTGAGTTAGGTTAGCTTTTATTAAGTATTTGAACGTGTTTTGTAAAAAATGTACTACCTAACGAACTGTTTGTGCACTTGTTAATAAATAAATAAATACTTAGGTCCATAATTATCTTTAAATCTAACGTCATAAAATGAAAAACCCGAGCATTTTATTCCAGATACCAAGAAATGTCAACAAGCTCTTTATATACCGTCTTTGTGATTATTCTCAAAGCCAGGAAATAAGCTTAAACAAAAATAACGCAAAAAATCTTATCTTGAAACATTTTAAGTCGAAAGTCTCAATAGGCGATGGTAACAATAGATATGCGAACAGTAGGGTGTTGCCTACACAATGTCATTTTTTATAAAAACATGACCACTCTACATTTACATCTGTCTATATGTAAAAACTTCAAGTTTTGAACCTTATTCTGTTGTGATAAGTGTGTTAATAGAGTGAGAAACATTTTAGAGGCGACAATAATAATTTTGTTTTTAGTAATTTGGGGAGAGTAGGGCGTTATCACTCTCCGTTGTGTGTCCATCTATTTACTAATGACTTCCGGCGTCAGGTGCACCCCGACCTCCCCATTCTAATGATTTTTTTATACGTTCCAATGTTAAGTTTTGTGAAAAAAGTTATTGCAGGGTTACTATGTGGTTGTCACGTAGACAAATAAAGTAGGTAAGCACTTTATCTTATCTGTATTTCGTAACGGCTTTTTTTAAAGGTAGGAATGTTGTTTTTTTGTGTTTGTATATGGCCAGTACTAGGCTCAGATTATTCAAGCCTTCTCCTTAAGGTGATATGGTGTAACCACGGAGTAAGGGTGTAACGACTGCCATCTAGTGATGAGATTCAGGACCAATGGCTCAATTAACGTGACTTCCCAAGCACGGAGGAGCTCGAGATATGTCCATTCGCCTGGGGTTGCATGCATGAGCACAGATAATAAATAAATAAAAAAATTATTATGCTGACAAGGTTAGCGGTCTCTTTATAAGGTACAGCCCTTTTGTCAACTGAGGCCGCTCCAAACTTATCCCACGGGATGAGTTGACAAAATAATTAATTATATTATTTTTTCTTTGTCAACTGATCCCACAAAAAAATTAATATAACCCTAACATTTTGCGTACTTCTGCGTTTATAAGTAGAAGCGTTATACCTACATCTAGGCACAGAATAAGTTAGTTACTTAGATGCACCCATTGAGTGTGTCTATGAAATGTATATGTTCATATCGACGGGCTGAATCTTCACTTTATGGGTCCAAATCAAACGAATATTCACCTTATATGATTAAGGAACTATATTGTCCATAGAAAGAGCTCTATTTAAAAGTAAAAAGCCATTTATTGCCATACACAGGTATATCATTCACAATTTATAAAATTACCTATAGAAATATTTTACAGCTTATACTTAAGCTTTCCTTTGAATGAGAATGCCAACACAGTAGTGGAGACTAAAAAAGGCCTGATGATGATGATGAAAGGAATGCCTCAGCTTGTGCTGCCAGAGACATGCGTCTTAGGTAGCGCTGATTTTTAGGCACCCCCTCTCCCTGAGATGTTATGCGGGAGACATATGAAGGCTAAGATAAGATAATAAAGAAAATTTTTAAAAGTAGAGTCGCTTTAATTCATGATTGCGCAAGGAAAACAAACGAAATATTTGCCTATTTAGTCTGATACTTAAAACAAAACTATTTCTAAGTCTTCTTACTAAGAAATTTGCTTGCAAATAAGTACATTCCTGTCAAGTAAAAGTGGTTAGAGAAGTATAAACATGTATTGAACTAGGTATAAGTTCTGTTTTTTCCACTTCTATTGTAGTTACAGGATTATTTAATATACAGACTCATTCAAACTCTATTCATCGAAGTTAATATTATATACCTTTCCAAACAAAAGAGCAATAACCATAAAATTACTACCATCCATATCAATTTCACTTTCACCTCACAAAAAACTAAACCGTAACTCAATGACCCAGAGACTACAATCCCATGCGTTGTCAAGGAAAAACTAGGGTATCGCTTACAAACACAACATAAATTATACTTCAATATGAGACTGTACGGGGTTCGAATACGGTTGGAATTGCATTGTAGTTTGTTGAGAAGAAGTAGGGTATCACTTACGGATTGGCTGACATCGACCCCGCCCAGTAGGGCAGTATCCATTTCACGCACACCTAAAGTCCACCCACTGTGTAGCCGAACACATAACGACTTGTAACCGATACGAGGTAAGTGGCACATAGCCAATTGAAGACAACGGGACTACTCCCTATTCAATCTGTGACCCGAATATAAATCATAGACAACGAGTTCCAAATTTGAATTTGACAGACAGAATCACGTACCTTATGTGTAGAGCATGGATTCTCTATTTAATAATAGATCTTTGGATTATCTTATCTCTATGGTGTAGAGACGTGAAATAGAATTTATCAACAGCTTTGTTACCAAAGTTTAGACTCTATGCTAAAATGGCTTCGTGTCTTTTTTTTATTAATGCTATTGGAAGAACATACAGCATAAATAAATCAATAATAGTAGGTTTCTAGTTTTATACATATTAAAAACAAAGTGTCCCTTTTTAAAATACACTAGGCACTAAAAGGAAAGCAGTATTTTTTTTATTTCCACTAAATACAAATTAAATTATAAAAAGCTTATAAAAACATAATTGCTGACCAGTGTCCAGACAAAACCGTGCAATCCAAAAAAAAAATAAACAACACTAAATGGAACAGGTCCTCAAAAAGTTTAAATACCCTAATTAAAATTCAAATGGCCGCCAGTCACGCACGGTCCAGTTGGAATAACACAGCATCCAGGAATACATTAAAAAGGGTTCAGATGAGACGTCCTCTAGCATAGATATGCTAAGTAGTTCACCTACAATAGGCTAGCTTATATAGATAGATGTAACATCTATTTTAAGAATAAGTAATGTTATATTACTTATATGTTAATCTTTTCCCAACTTACTACAACTAAAAACCCTATTTTAGCTCAGGAAACCATATTTTAAGTGACCCAAAATTTAAAAACTTTTCAGACAGGATGATACCTTCTGTTACGAAGGTATCGTATATCGTATATAGGTAGTTATATAGTTTTATTTAAGATATCTCTAATACCTATACCTGTATATAAGATATTTCTAATAACTAATATAAAGTAACATATTTAAAACTCTTTATTGTTAAGTAGGTACTGCTGCACACAACCCTATATCATTTATTTATTTAATCCCATTTTTTTTCTGACCGCCTTTTGGTACTTAAATAAACATGGGTTACATTTCTGTACTCTGGTTGTTTTGCAACGCAGACTCCCGAGTTCCCGACTATTTTGACAATCATTGGAGACGCGTCTCCCTGCACAATGGCCGAACGTGACCAGAGACAATTCCCAACAAAATTGTCCACTCGAGTGCCATAGACAAGAATGCGGTGCGTTTTGATATCAATAACTTTTTTCAAGTTTTTTGTGTAGTCAGCTGGCGTGGTCAAATAAAAATATTATGGATACGACGTCCATTATACGGGATAATTGGTGGCCGTTGAGTGTTCTTGAGAAACACAATGTTTTGTTATTACTTTCTAATGTAAACTGTTAGTTTTTTTTTTCTTGCTGGACAGCATTTTATTACTTAATTTATCTTAGCAACAACATGGATTCTATAAAAATCAAATTAAATATTCTATCCAGCTTTTATAGAACTAACCTTGCTTGTTTACGCTCACTTACTAACAAAGCATGCAACAAACCGATGGGATGTAGGTAAGTAAGTAGATATAAGTACTTACCTAGATAAGTATTTATAATGCTTGAAGCTTTGGTGTTATAAAAAAAGTGCATAAAAAAGGATCCCCATGTTTTCTCCTAATTGCTTTGTACAGAAGTTAATATGGATACATAAGGTCTAAAATGATTACCAATTTTATATTTATACGCTTGTGACTGTACTTACAAATAGCCACTATAGATAAAGCTAGTTTCTAACACATATCTAACAGTGATTTAGTGCCAATAAGCAAATTTCGAATTGCTAAATTTTTATACATTGTTTTTAGATTTTCATAGAATCTTTATGCGCCATTTCGGCTTTGAACTCCTAGTGTTATGAGTAAATAAAAAGGTTCCTATATGACTTTACCACAGTAAGACATTATTTTCAGACTAACGCAGACAGGCAAACAGCCTGTAAATCCTATCTGTAGCATAGATAAGGATGTCTGCGCCGGAAGCCGACGCTCGCTTCCGCCGCTATTCATATTTATAGACCCCGCTCTGTTTTATTGGACTGACATTCTTAAATATGGGGTATTCCTTAGATAGATTACTTACCTATAAATAGGTAGGTTGAGTATGCAAGTTTGATCGGAGTGACTAAGAAATTTGTACATAATAATAATGTATTACAATTATTTTTAATAATACCTATTTTATCTTATTTTTTTAAACTTATATTAGAGGCTATAGCTCGAAGAAATTCACACTCGAAATATTCAGATTTAAAAAAAAATTGTGATACATACAAAATGCGCGCGCATTTTGTATGTATCACAATTTTTTTCAAGTAGAAAGATAACACTATAATTTTTTGTACATAATAATAATGTATTACAATTATTTTTAACTAGCTTTTGCCGGCGGCTCCGCCCGCGTCAATGTCGATCCCTTGGGAATAGTACTTTTTCCCGGGATAAAAGGTAGCCTATGTCCTTCTCCGCACTCCAGAGAACTTGTATGCAAAATTTCATGATGATCGGTTCAGTAGTTACGGCGTGAAAGCATAACAAACAAACAAACAAACAAACAAATAAACAAACAAACAAACAAACTCACTTTCGCATTTATAATATTAGTAAGGATAAGGATAATATCTATTTTATCTTATTTTTTTAAACTTATATTACCTCTAATATCTATAGCTCGAAGAAATTCACACTCGAAATATTCAGATTTTCGTTAAATATATTGCAGTCTTTCTTTTTGTTTTAATATTATTTTAACACTTTACATTATAACTACTTTAAGTAAAATGTATACGATATCTTTGCCAATTGTGAACCGATTTTTCTTTTTTTATATATGAAAACCTTTACTACCAAGTTAGTCCCATTTTAACTTGGTGAACATATGATGAAGAACTTTGGAAATATGGAATTAACTCCTAAAATAAAATTGAATTCGGTTGTTTTTTTTTTTAAATTAAATTATTAGTTATGTATTGAAAATCTTCTACCAATATAATTCGTATAACCAATGATTATTATCCGTAATAATATGTATACATAACGTTTATTATACATAACAACTAATCGATTTTTTAAATTTTATAGTAATAAAACGGTATTGCAATGGTTTGATATGTTAAATAATTGTTATAATAAAAGATATTAGGTTTTTTATACTTATTTCTTTCGATTTTTATCTTACTTGATAATTATACTGACCACAATTATGTACTTATTTCGTTGATATATATCTTAAAAGATATATATTTTGTGTTTATATGTTATATTACTTACCCCTGTTCTTGTTACTCTTACGCAAAAACTACTGGGTAGATATTGATGGCAATTTACAATGTTATAACTTATAATCAGAATAGCACATAGGTTTGTAGAGACAGAACAGAAACAAACAAATAAATAATTTATTTAGAATAATTAAAATATCTATTACAAATCAAAATATCACACAATTTCTTAAACAATTTCACAAATATTTAATCAAAAATGCCACCCCATATCGTACCCGGCTCAAAGGTTGCCAACTGCAGCGGCATTTCCTATTTGAATAGCTATGGAAAGCCTTTAAACCCAGATACCATGCGGAGAGGTGATCACGACGGCACCTCACTAACAAAGTTTTTGGCATCTGGGCACCAAGGCCCAGCAGTTTCGACACGAAAGGAACAAATTCGCATTGCAACAGATAAATTGAATTATTTGTTGTGTTTCTGTCCAGCCGCGATCTTCGCCGCCGCTCCGGGTAATTTTAGGATCTCGGGCACTTTGGTTATAAATTACACAAACGATGTCAAGGGAAAAAGTTAGCAAAAATAATAATATAATACATTTATTTTCTCGATAGAGTTATAACTACGACATGTACAGTGGTACAAAATTATTTTTAAAGTCAGATTTAAATAAATACATGGAGAACTGGTGCCCATGCTAGATTTCTGCAAAACCTGTATTGGTCACTAGGACTCATTCAACGTTAATTTTGGGACTTAACAATAAAACCAAAGTTGTACAAAAATACTTATTATCCATAATTACTTGATTGTGATTAGCATTAACATTTTGATTTGCATACCATGGCGATACGAATTTAAGACACAAAGGCGCCATATTTTTCAATTTTAATTTCACTATAGTTTTGTTATGACGAAAATCAAGAAAAAATTACCAGCATATACTCGTAAAAGACTAAACTTGCTATTTAAGTTTACCTTTCAGTCTCTACATAAAATAGATAGAGCTTAGAAAACACACCACTGCAGGACAAAGGCATCGAAGGCTTTTGAAGCCCAATCTTTACAGAAAGAAGCAAGGTCTTCCCTTAGTAGTCTATCCATCTTGTAATTACGATTTGACCTAGAAAAGTCATATTTGAGTAGCGTCCAAAAGAGCTAACAACTTCGCGTCTCGTTCTCGTAGTCTCCGGATAATTGTCTGGGACTGAGAGGGCGCCCTCTCGCGGTAACGAAGCCACTCGGCGACTGGCAGCTGCTCGTCAACTATAAAGTAGTTATAATATCTACGAACGCCAAGGATTGGTTTCAAGTTGGTGCCATTTTCTTTCTCACAGATTCAGTATCACAATTGATTACAATTTAAGTTTAAAGAAACTGGTACAAATCTAAACTATTATTAAAACTAAACAGAAAAATAGAGTTAAAAATATATACCTTTATTCTAATATATTATTTATCATCAAATTGAGCAAAGTAGTTTTAAATAGTGTCATCATCATCATCAGGTCTTTTTAGTCTCCACGGCAGGAGCATGACGCTCTCTGATCTACCGGAGCCATACTTGGCCAGAGCAGACAGATGATATGGCCTACACTCTCCTCGCTGCCCAGGCGGCTTGGAGAGATCTTATCGATGTTTATGAGCTTTGTTTAGCTTGTATTTCCTAAGTCGCCTCTTACGACATCCATGGGAAGACTTGGAGTGGTCCTATTCTACTCTGCCGGAAACCACACGTCTACTCGTATATATATATATATATAAAGTGTAATATTCATTATTAAAACGATCATTGCATGTTTTTTGTTAAATGTATAATTGATGGCAAACGAGAAGAGGAGCCACCTGATGGAAAGTGGTCACCGTCGCCTATGGACAATGTTGCCAATAGAAGAGGAGCTGATGCGTTGCCAAATCTGTAAACATGCCTTTCGAAGGACCCCAAATCATCGCACACAGGGAAAACATCGAGAGAAAATTAAGGGATGTAAGTGTTAATACTTACTTACCTTGATTTTTAATTTATTAGATACATACATAGTCATAGCCAAGTATTATAGCCTGAGGCCAGTCTAAGGCCATAAGACCCGCAGGCGTTTATGTTTAGTAGGTTTGTTTTATTTGATAATAAAACTCTACCTACCTACTTACATATTTGTTCAACACCAAATTACGTAGAAGAATGTCATATTCCACTTTCAAAAAAAACTACTTGCATACTCGAACCACTCAATCTAACTCGATAACAAAAGTCAATAACAGTTACATTATCCAGTCCACCCTAACAAAATGGCGACCGTTACTTTTTCTTTTTTTACAGACCAAGGCATTAGAGTCGAAAGTTCTATAAACATAAAAAATAGATTACAATGCACATGGAATTGCGTACAATAGATGTACATAGGCGGGTGTAAAATAACATTTTAAATAAATCTTTGCGATGGGGCGCCATAATAGCTATTACGGCAACGGCTGACGCACCCTCGGAACGAAATCAAAATGCTTGGTGGGCACGGGAGTAAAGAGGACGTTTATGTTTTAATGGGAAAGCGATTAAACCAACTTCCTTTTATTTTCCTTAAAGTGAAATTATTAAGGGCCATGTAATACTACTTGTCGTAGTCGATGGCATTAAAAGTTAAACTATTTTACAGAATATACGGCCTTAGAGCATCCCATCATTATTTTTCACATTCTTCACCTAAGTATTTAATTTCTAAATAGGACGAATCCTGTAACCATTAGCGAGATTAAAATATTTTGCACCTCCTTTTCTTTGCAAAGATCTTGATAAACAATTCATAATTGTTAACATACAATAATTATCTTGAGAGATGGTATGGTATGATAAGTAAACTTCCTTATCATACTTAGGGTGTATAAATCGTGCGTACTTAGCGCGTACTTCTGTAGGTTTTTCACATTTAAAGAGAGGTTGCGTCTAACTTCAACCATAATAATGGTACCTACTAATCTACATTTATCTTTGTTCTGCTTTCTTGAGAGTAGTTAGTAGTAGATAGTAAATCTGCCACTTACAAGAAAGATAATTAAATTTGTCCAAAAGCTCTATTAATAGATCCATCTTTTGTCTTTTACTCCCAGATGCGGAGCCATGGAATCCCTCGATCGAAAATATACCGAAATAGTCCTTCTAACTCCGGAGCACACGCGGCCACGTTCCCAAACGAAGTTACACAGTCAAGTAGGTAAAGAGTAGCCCTGCATTGTTGCATAGCACGTAAAGCCAGACGTGGAACATAACTACCCAGCTCAACTTAACTTTTGGGGAGGAGAAGTGAGTTTTCGAAGTGCCTCTTCCCTTCTAAAATCTTTTAAAAAATGTTACAGCGTCATACATATCGAATCGTTCTATATTGTAGCATAGTTCACGACTCACTTGGCATTGGGGTAACCCTAATGCCAATCATGGATTATGAATCTAAAACGGGCGAGGGCCAGGTATTCCCGAGCGTCAACCTTGTATACGGTTTATCTTGGCATTGATTGAGGTGTACCAACTCATAACTTGCCGCATCAGACCTAGCTGATGCAACCCTTTTAAATACCAATTAAGGTACGACTTCTCGAAAATCTTTTACAAGCACTGCCGTGATTTAAGGATAATGAATAGTTACTCACCCGGGACCCAGGGTTATTAGCATAAAATATAATCACGCTATGCCGATGCTAATGCCTCAAAATTCAAAGAAATCAATAAAGGACTGCAAGCACCCTTCATGCAACTGATATTTTTTTGAAAAGAAAGAATGTTCAAAATCCTAGAAGTTAGGTACGGACGCTACTATTTCTTTCGCAGATCTCCATTAGGTTTTTTTCACTATTTTGCATAAAATTGATCTAAAATCACAAAAAAGAAGCAACAAAACGTCATGAGATTTAACATGAAATATTTTTTACTAATAAGACACACGTTCAAATTATTGGTTGCTCTGGAAAAAATATTCTATTATTTCCATTAGTCGCCACAACTATATATATTCTTAAATTTACTCATTATTAAACTGTAATTTGTATGCTGTATTTAAAGGGCGCAAATAAATTTAATCACCCAGAGCCCAGAGCACACGATTACTTACATTGTCTGTAATATAAGCCATGCAACGCGGTTAGCCCACGCTACCCGGCATGCTAATGCTTTTGGGGAAAAGGCAAAGAAATCAAAAAAGAACGGCTAGCGCCTGTCATGAAACTGAATTGGAACTTTTTGCTCGAACGTGCAGATTTTTTAATTTGCTGCTGGCCAGTTTTAATTGAGATGCGCTCTACGTGCGTTGCTTTACCTGGGGCCTAATTCTCGTTTCTATAGAGATTTAGCGAATTCGACAAAAATATCGAAGGCACGATGTCGCATGCAAATATCACTGAAATATCACTAATGCTATTCTGGGGCATAATAGACATGACATTTTGCATCTCTACTGCAAAACGTTCCGTTTTGCTCGATTGTAACCAATCATAATCGAGAAAATCCTTATCCTTATCCTTACTTCCTTATCCTTATCCTTACTAATATTATAAATGCGAAAGTGAGTTTGTTTGTTTGTTTGTTTATTTGTTTGTTTGTTTGTTTGTTTGTTACACTTTCACGCCGTACCTACTGAACCGATTATCATGAAATTTTGCATACAAGTTCTCTAGAGTACGGAGAAGGACATAGGCTACCTTTTATCCCGGAAAAAAATGCTATTCCCGAAGGATCGACATAGATGCGGGCGGAGCCGCGGGCGAAAGCTAGTATTAAATAACTTTAAAGTAAAATTATTCTGTGCTATATCGTAATAAATGATAAAATATCTTTACTTATAGCATTAGGTTACGTTAAATAATAATATTTTTAATGTATTTTAGTTTTATTTTCCATATTAATAAATAGCTCGTTTTGTTATTTTTGATGAGGTGTTTGCTTGAAATTAAACGTATCAATGTGCGGCCATTGAAGCGCGCGTTTTGTGTTTTTGTCAAAATATCTAGAAAATTGAATTATATGTAAAATCTTTCTTCAAAATAAACAATTATTTTAATGTTTGACTTGAAAGTGTGTATGAATGTGTTTTTCTTGTTATGAACTTATAAATATGGAGCGTGCAAATACGTGCAAGTGGGACGAGTCCCCATCTACACCTTCTTCTTTCATGAAGAAAATAGCAGTCTCTGGCGGTTAATTTGATAAAAAGAACTTTGAAATTATGGATTTCGTAACCAAAGGTAAGCATGTTTATCCTAATAGGTATCTATTTCTGTTTAAAACTCCCTTCCAAATAAGTGTTTTTAATTTACCTAATCTCATTGCTTCGAGCACCCAGTGATATCGGATTTGATGATTAAAAATTACAAACTCACATCGGCATATGTATTTGATTAAAGATTTAATCAATAAGACCATATTATTTCAAGGTCCTACTCGTATTTTTCCTATGTTTGGTCTCATTGTTAATATTTGTATGGTATTACATTAAATAAAAAAAGCTGTATTTTGGGACAATAATTAGCCTTTATATTATTTATTAACATTTGATTGATATTATTATCGACCATTATCCTTTTATTTTCAGATTCTAACGGCGAAGTTTCAACCCAAAAACCGCAGGCAAAAGACAACTTGAAAATAAGACAAAACAATTTGGAACAACAAGAAATCAGCAATAACTGACGTAGTGAAGTGTGGATTAAAAATAAATGTTTAAATACCTATTTAAGAGATATTTTATTTAAAAACAACCCCATATTACTTCGTAACCTAACCTAAACATCAAGAAAATTTCAAAGTTATTGCATTAGACATTCATCTCGAGTGCTACCGACCATTCGATGTATGTCGAACGCTAGCAGTAGACATTTATCGAATGTGATAAAGTGAGAATAGCACAATTGGATATCCGCCATGTTTTTTCGATATATATCGAATTCGATTTCATGTCGAGCGTGCGAGAATCGCCCCCCAGATCGTTCGTTTCTACTATTTACAAAATTTTGAAGGGGAAGGAATATAAGATAAGTTTCCGAAAAAAATTGTTTTCGGGTCTATGGTTTTTCTTTACATGGATTTTTTCAGTAATTGCATTATAAATACGAGTACATGCGGACAAATAAATATATACGGGCAAATCACACAGATTGAGCTAGCCCCAAAGTAAGTTCGAGACTTGTGTTATGGGATACTAACTCAACGATACTATATTTTATAACAAATACATATATAGATAAACATCCAAGACCCAGGCTAATCTGAATAAGATAATTTTCCATCTTGAGCTGACCGGGGATCGAACCCGGGCACCCCGTGTCACAGTCGCAGGCTGGCGTGTTAACCAATGCGCCACGGAGCTCGCCAACCATTAGTGTTCGACAACCTTAACTAGGTCTCTGTGTTCGACATCCAAATAGTATATACAATATGTAAAGAAAACCCTGTCCAATCCTTAAAGGGGTGATTCAGCCCGTCGATATGAACAACTTTTCCTATGGGACCAATATAAAAAAAAATCATAAATATAAATTCCATACAAATTGACCGGGCGGCCGAACATTTTTGTTTGGAAATGTAATTTTTTTTTAAGTTCCCAGATCTGATCCCATAAGAAAAATTGTTCATATCAACGGGCTGTATCACCCTTTCAATGATCGAACAGGGTTTTCTTTACATATTGTATTTATACCAGAATTATTATTATTATAGATATGAACAACTTTTCCTATGGGATCAGATCTAGGAACTTAAAAAAATGGACATTTCCAAACATGTCCATTTTTTTCATTATTATTACAGACTAGCTGTTGCCCGCGTCTTCGTCCGCGGCAATTTCTTTTATTATGATTCATTCGTTTTTTATTCGTATAGATAAATAATTTTCCCCCGTTTTCAAAACATTTTTTATTGATGCTTCGCTCCTATTGGTCGTAGCGTGATCTTATAAAGCCTTGCTCAATAGATGGACTATCCAACACAAAAAGAATTTTTCAATTCGAACCAGTAGTTCCTGAGATTAGCGCGTTCAAACAAACAAACAAACTCTTCAGCTTTATAATATTAGTATAGATTCCTGAGATATAAAAAAACTAGTTTGACCCTGTATTGCATTGTTGCATACATGGACAAAGACAAAAATGTTTCAAGCCCGCATGTGAATTTTCATAATTCAAAAACTATGAAAGTTGTATCGTAGATCTTGATTTTTAATCAAAATTGCAAAAGACCTCCGTTCGTGCCAAAATCTAACCATCACATCCATCTAACAGGCAGCGGGAATCCCCTGGGTTCGTAATTACTACTCATCCCGCGTCCACCCCACTGCATTTACATGACAATCTGTTATGTACCGGAGAATATAAGATATCACAATATGCTTACGCTCGCGCTGCTCACATTGACAGGGATGAGATTTTGGCACAGATTAAATACCTAATAGAAAGGACACTCCATCCAGCAGAGGCAAAGAAGTAGAAGAAGAAGTTCTTATCTATAGGGATTTTTGGTTGTGGATGGAGTAGAAATGGAGGAGACGTCTCTATGTAGGAATTTAATTAGTGATGTTAGCGTGAATATAAAAATAAGGTCACTAATAAATATTATACTAATTAAAGTATTGAATTTTAGTTAGTTATTTATATACCTACATGTATAAAACAAGCCGGGTTTGCTCGTAACTCAAGATCGGGTTAACCAAGGGGTTAACCCATTTTTATAATCTTTGATTAGCTAGTGTTTTTATCACCCCAAATAGCAGAATGACCATTTAAAAATTCTTATATGAAATACTAGCTTTCGCCCGCGGCTTCTCGGGAACTTTTTCTCGGGATAAAATGTACCCTATGTCCTTCTCCGTACCTCAGATAACGTGTATGCAAAATTTCATGATGATGGGTTCAGTAGTTACAACGTGAAAGGGTAAAAACAAACAAATAAACAAACTCACTTTCGCATTTATAATATTAGTTAGGATTTACAACAAAAAAAATTGCTAAACGTAGTGCGCCGGGACAGATAGTATATTTATTAACTGTGGCTAACTCAATCTGTGTGCTTTGTCCATATATAGGTTGTGAATAAAAAGAGACGGGTCCGAAAGGTAGGATCTTATAATCGTATTATAGGTAGGTAGGTGTTTGTGGTTATCAGTGACAATATAACAAAGCACTCCTTATTAAATAAACGCTTGGATTTCACACCGAAATCGAGATATTTATCAATTCGTTATTATTGCACCAGGTAGAGGAGTCTTATTGCTGACAATCCTGAAATATGATGCCTTTATGTCTCGTACAACTTAATTTAGTAATCCCATAAAATGTATAGTAACCTTATTACCTTGAATTACGTTTTGAAATCGAATGAATGACGGTAATAGTAAGAGAAATAATTATGTGAAAGTGGAGGTTTTGACGCCAGAAGGCGTTCTAGATTGAGATATTAATATTAAGCTGTAAGGAATAATAGAATACATTAAACTGGGGTATCATGTGCAAACCAAATCCGATTAGAGAGATTTGAATTTCACGCAGGCTTTTTGTTTGAGGGTGATAATAATATCACAAAGGCAAAGGGAAACATATCATATAAGTAATAAAATTATTAATAATACGTAATTATAGCAGCCTCCGTGGTCCAGTGGTTAAGGCTTTTGCCTGTTGACCCGGGGTCGTGGGTTCGATTCCCACCGGAAGCATGCTTTGTTTAGTTGTTTCCAGTTTGGTTAGGACATTGCAGGCTTGAATCACCTGATTGTCTGATAATAAAGATGATTCCGTGCTTCGGAAGGCACGTTAAGCCGGTGGTCCAGGCTGCCATCTGGTAGTCGTTAAAGGAACCACGTCAGAGGCCGAGAGGCGGTTCCGAAGAACACTGACACCAGGGTGTGCATGGTCGATTAACCGTGACACCTACTCGAAATAATGATGAATGATGATTTTGGAGATTACAGGCTTTATTATTTTATTTTATTATTTTATTAATGTGGCTGTAGCACGTCTTGTTATCTTTTACTGTATTTTCCAAAAGTCTACATACAAGTACCTAAACGTTAGTAGGTATGTACATATATTCATGATGTGCCTAAAATGACAAAAAGAAATCATTATCATCATTACAGCCATGATAAATGACATATCCTCGCAATAATTAAAAAACCTGGCTTCCTTTATCAAAATATATTTTGTATCAAGATTAGACAAAAAATGATAAAGTTATAGCCTCTTGAAATTCCTTGTGACGTCATAGTTTGCTACACTTTTAAGCAAGCTGACGTCACGAGCCCCCACTCATGAACGATGACGCGCTTATCTTTATCATTTATTGTTTAATTGACAAAAGAAAAAATACATATCCAATATTCTATGATTAACTAACTGATGGACTCATTGTAATGTTATTATTTTGTCTAAAACCTAGCCTATTGTATCATTCCTGCTGTCTCTGGATATTAATTAAAATCATGATGGGAATCTGCCTTACACCTTAACTCTTTAGTTTTTTGGAAAATGTAATGATGTGAGTGCATTATTGAATAAGAACAAACAAAGAATTTGACTGATTGATTATTGTACTGCAAAATTTGGCGACCGAGCTAATCAGCATTGAGGAACTTACTGTATTGTCGACGATTTACAAGTGTATGCTAAATTTAACTTACCATCAGGAAGTCAATTGAATTGTTCAGGGACGGGCATGCATGCAAGATTGAAGATCCAGCAATGTTATTGCTTATTACTGAAATGTATTATATTCAGACAATTCACTAATAACATCGCTAATAATTTTATGGAGCCCCTAAATATATGACCAGCGGGTGGCTCCCCTGCCGCCTCGCAGACAGCTGGAATGGGGAGCGGGAAGTGTGATAAATTATACCCAGACCTACATAACTATAAGTACAAAATAACACTATGCTATTGTACAGACGGCCTCCTTTGCGCAGTGGTTAATAAGTTACACGAGGGGCTCTGGTTTCGATTACTAACGCGCATTGATACTTCATAACACAGGTATTTCTTTGCGATTCTGGAGCTTCCCAAGGAGTACGCATCAGGCAGGTGGCCGGCTGTAGAAATTTAGCTAAATAATTTACGGCACGACATGAAGTGAATAGGGACGTGGCATGGAGCGTGCCTAAAACGACCTACTACAACCTACGGAACTTTATATATTAGGGATAGCTTCCGTAGGAGGCTGGATAGAATAGTATGGAGTGGGAACAAGTCAAGTCTCGTCCTCAACCATACTCATCATCATCATCGGGTCAAACGGGTTAGAGAGGCCTCATTGATGTTTATGAGCTTTGTTTAGCTTGTATTTCTAAGTTGCCTCTTACGACCTCAATGGGAAGACTAGGAGTGGTCCTATTCTACTCTGCCGGATTTTTGACTAGCTCCGTGGCGTAGCGGTCAACACGCCAGCCTGCGACACGGAGTGACCGGGTTCAATCCCCGGCCAGGTCAAGATGGAAAATGAGCTTTTTCAGAATGGCCTGGGTCTTGGATGTTTATCTATATATGTATTTGTTATAACAACGTTGAGTTAGTATCCCATAACACAAGTCTCGAACTAACTTTGGGGCTAGCTCAATCTGTGTGATTTGTCCGTATATATTTATTTATTATTATTTATTTATTTAAACCACACGGCTCACCAATATGCTAACAGACAAAACAAACTGCGAATGTAAGTTTCGTATGTGTATGAATAGAATGTACCTACTATAACGATAGTCTGACAAGACTCTATCTAGCAAGCTTCTACATAGAAAGCTACCACACATCCATAAATATCTTTATAAGCTCCTATATGCCTACTACCATCCTCAGTAAAGTAAATAGCAGTGTCAGAGAGGTGAAAAGGGGCATGGCGTGGAACGTGCCTATGCATCCGAAAGCGACGCACACAATGCCTCATGGGGCTTTATGACTGTGGGGAAATCTGCTGAGGGAGGCTCGATGGATATCGTGTAATGTAGAGTGGGCGCGAGATATGTCACGTTTGAAATCTACTTGGATAATGATGTATTTATATTTATTAGGAAGGTTTATACAGAGCATCTCCTAAAATGTCAGTGGGTTTTTTTGTATGTTAAGAGAAATATTTTAAATAAAACGATTTTTAAGATTCTACATATAATATTTTAAATAACTGTCCCTTCGGTCCCAGGCATAAAACTAAATAGCCTAGCTTCCTGGGGTAACGTAGTAAGATAATCAAACAATATTGGACACGTATTATCTTTTTATCAAAAAAGTTCATGAGTGGAGGCTAAGTTTGCTAATAAGTGTAGCAAACAGTGACGTCACATCACATGAAACTTTAGCGGGCATCATTATATATTTTTTTTAATTGACGGAAGAAATACGTGTCCAATACATACATAGTTCATACATAGTATTACGTCTTTTTCCCTTGCGGGATAGGCAGAGCCTAGGTCTATGAGACCTAATAGCCACATTTAGCATGTTGGAGGGTGTGTAGAAGGAAAACGGAATCAAAATAGTAATGGGTTGCTAGCCACAATGCCTATTGACATGTATCCGCAGATTTTAGCCCAATCCCTCAATCGGCTTTTACGATCTACGCGGGAAGAGAAGCAGCTGGCACATTCTACGTTTTTTCTTTTCTCCCAGACCAGCATGGAAAAAATCCAATAAACGTGTACAATAATATTTGATTATATACCTAATTGACAGACACATTTTATTGATTACAACGTGAAAATTTACCACCGTCATTCCATCAAACTCTAAGGGGTCAGCCGGCCCTGCCTTTGTGCAACAGCCTCCGTGGTCCAGTGGTTAAGGCGTTTGCCTGTTGACCCGGGGGTCGTGGGTTCGATTCCCACCGGAAGCATACTTTGTTTAGTTGTTTCCAGTTTGGTTAGGACATTGCAGGCTTGAATCACCTGATTGTCTGATAATAAAGATGATTCCGTGCTTCGGAAGGCACGTTAAGCCGGTGGTCCCGGCTGCCATCTGGTAGTCGTTAAAGGAACCACGTCAGAGGCCGAGAGGCGGTTCCGAAGAACTCTGACACCAGGGTGTACATGGTCGATTGACCGTGACACCTACTCGAAATGATGATGGCCCTGCCTTTTTTGACAAAATGTCTAAGAAAAGTTTGAGTGTCCAGCATAGGTCAAAATTGGAAAAGTTGTACGTTTTAATGGGATCGCAGCTGTAAAACACTAGGTATTAAAAAAAAAAAAGCCTCTCTGTATAATCTTCTCCAATAAGTTTAGTTGGCGCATTGGCATCGTAGGCATTAATACTTGTTATGAAAGTCATGTGTATATGTAACGGTTAATAGGCGAAATGAGGATACACCTAGTTCTAGCCGGGTACAACTAGGTGCAACCGCACATGCGGTTAGACTTAGATGTATCCTACCTATCTTCGGTTAAAACTAGGTAAAGCCTTCATCATACAATACACTACATACATCATCAATCTTCTAAATATATATAACTCAAAGGTGACTGACTGACATAGTGATCTATCAACGCACAGCCCAAACCACTGGACGGATCGGGCTGAAATTTGGCATGCAGGTAGATGTTATGACGTAGGCATCCGCTAAGAAAGGATTTTGATCAATTCTACCGCAAAGGGGATAAAATAGGGGATGAAAGTTTGCCACGGGCAAAAGCTAGTATTGATAATAAATCTGTAAGAATTGGTCATGGAGTAAGTTACTTTGTTTTTAGAGATATCGTGTTTATAAGCTCTACCTATTCATGACACTGAAACTAAATTGACGATTATTAGATTTTTTTCTGTATGTTTATAGATATGTATGTTTTCCGTAACTCTTATTCGAATTAACTGAATTTTATAAATCTTGGTAGATAAAACATTTAGACGTACAGGCTACTTAATTTTTTTCACTTAGTTATGATAACACGAGGCCTCCAAAAAAAAAAACGCGAACGGAGTCACGGGCACAGCCAGTATATTATAAACTCAAACTGCAACTCATTGCGTATAATACTTATTATCACAAACGCATTCTCGTACTTACTGCAATAAAACGACAATATGCGGATTGGTCACTTTGCTCTTACAATTTCTCAAGGCGCTCTCATCGCGTTCAGCGTACAAACAAACAATATCAAATTCAAAATCAATTTAAAGTCCTTGATCGCAGAGCTGAATGCATGAGCAGTTTTAAACGTTATGTGGGCACTTCAGCCGTGCATCATACATCGTTATGTGTGATGACTGGCGTTTCTGCTGTCCGTTTGTCATCGGCGATCATTATGCACTTACGGCGGCTGAGTGCCTCCGTCTCGCGCTGCCTTTAATTTGTTTTTAAATAAACCCTTGATTCTTGTCGTCTTTATTAATAACAAATGTTATTTTTAGTGTACTGGTTGATGTTTGTGATCAAGTTTTGCTAACGCAATATTTGAAAACCCGTGCTTTTATTTCGATACAGTGCGGAGTAGATAAAATCCAGTTTTGACAGTTCGTTTTAGGTAACAGTATTTTTTTTCTTCTGTGATTTGAGTATGGGAGCGGCAATGAATAGTTCAAAAATGTATTGATTGACACGATAAAACATACATAAATACTATCAAACGTCAAACATACTTAGTCACCGATACGTTGAAAGTGGCCTGTTGTCTCGGCCATATTTAATACTAGGTAAATAAATACAGGCATTCCATGCTAATCTGAATACAAAAATGACCGTAGAATTATTTCTTGAATAGCTTAGCAAAGAAATAGTAAGTTATTAAGTACACCAGTAGTCAGTAGGTAGTAAGTACCTAAGTGGCCGGCTAGTATTTATAATTTTGTAAATAATATTTGAAAATAAATAAAAACATCTTATATATAAATAAATAAAAACCACTTCAAATAACCGATATTGATGAAAAAAAATGAGCAATCTGAAAGCATAACCTATCAAATACCATTTAAAAAGAAATATTTTCACAAATGACGAATTTAAAAAAACACAACCGAATTGATCTTTTTACTTTTTTGAAGGCGGTTAAAAATAAAAAATGACGTTGGGGGTATGACGTTCTAAAAACGATATATGTGATCCTTAGTCAAAAACTGCCAAAATATTGTTTTTTCAAGTCTGTGTTAATTAGTGATGCCACTTTCTGTCTGTCTGAGGCACCGTGGCTCTTAAACGGGCGAACTGATTTGGATGCGGTTTTCTTTATTTGAAAGTATGTTTTGTAGCGATCATCATCATTTCGAGTAGGTGACACGGTCAATCGACCATGCACACCCTGGTGTCAGAGTTCTTCGAAACCGCCTCCCGGCCTCTGACGTGGTTCCTTTAACGACTACCAGATGGCAGCCGGGACCACCGGCTTAGCGTGCCATCCAAAGCACGGAATCATCTTTATTATCAGACAATCAGGTGATTCACGCCTGCAATGTCCTAACCAAACTGGAAACAACTAAACAAAGTAAGCTTCCGGTGGGAATCGAACCCACGACCCCCGGGTCAACAGGCAAACGCCTTAACCACTGGACCACGGAGGCTGTTTTTTGGGCTTGTTTTAGACATGTTTAATAATCATCGGTCCAGCCGTTTCCAAAATAGAGGGATTTGGGGGAATTTCATATATTGTTTTTATTATTTGAACCGACTTCAAAACAGGAGAAGGTTCTCAATTCAATTATATTCTTTGTTCCTTACCTTATGTCCTTTATGAACATATTTCATTTCACCAAGACTCACCACGCAAGTTAACTGGCACTGGGCCCGTTTTTATTGAAGACTAGCTGTTGCCCGCGACCTCGTCCGCGGCAATTTCTGTTATTATGATTAATCAGTATAGATGAACAATTTTGCCCCGTCTTTAAAACATTTTTTATTGATGCTTCGCTCCTATTTGGTCGCAGCGTGATGTTATAAAATCTAAAGCCTTCCTCAATAAAAGGACTATCCAACACAAAAAGAATTTTCCAATTTGAACCAGTAGTTCCTGAGATTAGTGCGTTCAAACCTCAGAACATATTGTTCTGAGGTTCAAACAATCAAACAAACAAACTGTTCAGCTTTATAATATTAGTATAGATTATAATAATAACAGCTGCGTACCTGTGTACCTACATATGAAACAAGAAATATAAAATGTATATTTGGAACGCGACAATAATATTTTTATTGACAGTAACTTGACATTGACAACTTTTATCAGTGCACCCGCGTTTGCTTCAAAAGTTGATAAAGCCGATAAGAAAGTCGCTTCCAACGCGATAATTTCACGAAATTATCATACTGTACAAGACCTTTGAGCTACGCGGACATTATTGATATCTGTATCATTATTAATATAAATAAAATGTGTTAAAAATGGGTGTTAGAAATCCTAAAGTGTTACATTTAGTGTCTGGTAGGGAAACAGTGGATTTAGTGTTCAAATGCATGTTCATAGGGCTATGGCAACTCTTACAGATGTTTGTGAAGAGGTTATGGAAAGGGCACCGCAGAAAATCGAGTAAGAATTTTCCATCGGTCGAACTTACCGTTGACTCTTCAGTGGGCACACATTGTTATATCAAAGTTATGGTGAGTTTCTGTTTCGTATTGAAGTGTTGTAGCCTTATTCAGTTAGCCTGACCCGCAAGGCTACTAACTATTGACAAATGTTTTGATCGTCACTTCAAAATACATTGCGGTTTTCGTATGATTGACTATTTTTTTTTAAGATACATAAACCGTAATGAATCTTGAAGTGACCATCAAAATATTGTATACCGTAGTTGTCAAAATTTTGCTAGTAGCCCATCTGGTATATTTAAGACATTATTATTATTAAATTATCTATCATCATCATTTCGTGTAGGTGACACGGTCAATCGACCAAGTATGGTTCCCGTGGGGATCGAACCCACGACCCTTGGGTCACAGGCAAACGCCTTAGCCACTGGACCACGGAGTAAGTTTTAAGTAGGTAAACAAAGCTTAAAATCTCAAAATGGACATCAAAGTGATGGTTAAAGTTATGTTTGGCTGTTTCCTTGAACGGCTTTTACGATCTGTGAGCCAAAAATGTAGATAACTACTGGCATAAATGCTTTTTAGGGTTCTGTACCCAAAGGTTAAAAACCGGCCAAGTGTGAGTCGGACTCGCGCACGAAGGGTTCCGTACCACTGTCTATAAAATCGGCAAAAATCATATCTCTTGTATGGGAGCACCCCTTAAATAATAATTTAATTATTTATTTTTAGAGTCAATACATAACTAAATATTCGGTAAATATTTCAAGCGTCTACATGTTGCCGTTATCCATATCGAACATAAACAGGCAAAAAAACGTTTGTTATATGGGATGGGAGCCCAAATAAATATTCATATTATTCTGTTTTAGTATTTACTATTCTAGCGGCAACAGAAACACATCAACTAGGAAAATTTCAACTATCTATAACTATCACGGTTCATGAGATACAGCCTGGTGATAGACGGACGGACAGACAGACAGATGGACAGCGGAGCCATGTTAATAATGTCCCGCTTTTACCCTTTGGGTAAGGAACCCTGAAAGCGGGACCCTATCAATATGGCAAACTCTCCACTCTCCCATACAACAAACCTGATTTCTTTTTCCTCGATTTTGATGGATAACTGCAACAGGTATACGCTTAAAACATTTACAGAATGTTGAGTTATATATTATTTACATTAAATATAAAAAAAAAAATTATATTTAAAGAAGGCTCCCATTCAACAAACATGATTTTTTTGCCGTTTTTATAGACGTACGGATCCCTTAGTGACACACGCCGTAAATCTCTGATCGTGTCTAACATGCTGCGGCGATCTCGTCAATTACTAAATTCAGTAGTGTGATTAAAGTTTATAAGAGTGTTTTCAAATCACTAGTACTATGCGTTGAATTAATTAAATACATCAAAAGTATTTGTATAATTTAGATCAATCCTTGATCAAGATCGCCCCTTGTTGGAATTTGAAACAGATACATATGAAATTTAAAAATGATATATATATGGTATGATGTCTAAAAGCATTTTTCTTTGAAAACTTTGTAATTTTTATGCCTAAAACAATAATTCTCACATGACAATATTTATATGTACGTCTCGGAGGAGGATATAAATATGAAAATATTCTGACTTTTCATCTTTTTTCCTAATCGCCGAATGGTTCTGCGCAGCCTAATGGCTTGCGCGGTAGCGACGTTTTTGGTTCGCGCAGCAGCCGCATTGAAAGTAATATTTTCAGGGTGTCAAATACCACTACGTAGAGAGTGGGCCAAAGACTAACAAATTAGTGCTAGTCCTGGGTGACGCTCCGGACAAGGGAAACCTATGGGGTCCCATCTGGTCGCAAGTGGTCCGAAGACTCATCGACACTGGGCACCAAGTCATTACCCTGGATCTCAGAGGAACTGGAGGGAGTGAGGGAGGGAACAGGAGGGCGCTGGCGCCTCCGAAGGCTGTGGAGGAGTTGGCTACCTTGATGGTGGCTTTAGGAGTCTCAAAAGACCACCCTGCTGTAGTAATTGGCTTCGGCATTGGTGGCATGCTTACATGGTAAGTGAATTTTGAATTTTGATTCCACTAACTTAAAGATTCTACACAAATTAGTAAGATATATTAACAAAACTAAACTAAAGTAACTAGGTACATTAAAAAAACAAAACTATATATGTAAGTACAAATTAGTACGTATAACCGGCATCAAAATTGAACAAAAAACCGGCCAAGTGCAAGTCGGTCTCGCGCACGAAGGGTTCCGTACCGTTATCTATGAAAACGGCAAAAAAACCATGTCTTTTGTATGGAGCCCCTCTTTAATATTAATTTTATTTTTATTTAACTACATTTCGACTAGCTCCGTGGCGCAGCGGTCAACACGCCAGCCTGCGACACGGAGTGACCGGGTTCGATCCCCGGCCAGGTCAAGATGAAAATGATCTTTTTCAGATTGGCCTGGGTCTTGGATGTGTATCTATAAATGTATTTGTTATAAAATATAGTATCGTTGAGTTAGTATCCCATAACACAAGTCTCGAACTTACTTTGGGGCTAGCTCAATCTGTGTGATTTGTCCGTATATATTTATTATATTTATTTATTTAATTATTTATTTTTAAAGTGAATATATAACTAAATATTCTGGGAATATTTCAAGTGTCTACATGTTGCCGAACAAAAACAAGCAAAAAAAAATCACGTTTGTTGTATGGGAGCCCCTTTAAATATTTATTTAATTCTATTTTTTATTACTTGTTGTTATAGCGGCAACAGAAATACATCATCTGTAAAAATTTCAACCGTCTAACTATCACTGTTCATGAGATATAGCCTGGTGACAGACGGACAGCGGAGCGAAATTAATAGGGTCCCGTTTTTACCCTTTGGGTACAGAACCCTAATATCGTAACTATTCTAATCCTAACTAATATTATAAATGTTTGTTACTTTTTCTCGCCCTATCTACTGAACCGATCGTCCTGAAATTATACCCGTTGTCTGAGGTACTGAGAAGGACATAGTGTACAATGCTATGAGTCCTTGATTACTACGCCATAATTAGGTCGCGCGTCGCAGCGTTCTGGACCCGTGTCCGAAACTCGGAAAATGAGATACTCCGGACTTTATCTGAGTACCTGAATAGTCCAATTTTTAAATATTGGCATTCCGTACATCACGACAGCAATAATAAGTAAGTTATTGCTTATTTAATTTTTTTTTGTTTAATACATTTACCACGGAGTTCTGCTCCGTGAAATTTACTGTACGCTTTTTATACTATTATCTTTTTTAATTTGAATTTATAATCCGTATAATTTTATGTTATGATATGATATGGGTCTATATTGTGCCTGAATTAAACAAATTATTATTATCCTGAGAAAAAGTACTGTTGCCGAAAGATCGTCATTGACGTTGGCGGAGCCGCGAGTGAAAGATTTAAAAATATAATTATTTAAAAAGCTCGATATTAAAAACCCAAGGGATGCTAAATTAACTTAGAAACACTGTATGGTCGTAGGTTCATTTTTAATTTTGACAACAATGTATTTTAAGGATGCGACTGAGAGGAACAGAGGCCAATACTTCTGACTTTCGCTTCAAAAAAATATTTAATCATCATCAGGTCTAGTCTCCACTGCGGGAGCATGACCCTCTGTACTACCGGCGCCATACTTGGCCAGAGCAGACAGAGGATTTGGCCTACACTCCTCGCTGGCCAGACGGGTTGGAGAGGTCTCATTGATGTTTATAAGCTTTGTTTAGCTTGTATTTTTAAGTCGCCTCTTACGACCACCATGGGAAGACTAGGAGAGTATTTATAAAATACGCATGATGGTTAAAATATTGTTTTTAAGCGGTGCGTCTGATAGATTAATGAAAAATATTGAACACCTATTGTTTACGTTTACTTTTTCTCAAAAACTTAAGACGATATGAGATACTTGAGAGTCGCATGACGTCGCTGCTCTGTACATTTTGTAAAAAGGCGTGATGTAGCGACGACCCACTCCTTAATTTTAGTGCGCTTTATGAAAATACTAGCTTTCGCCCGCGGCTCCGCCCGCGTCAATGTCGATCCCTCGGGAATAGTACTTTTTCCCGGGATGAAAGGTAGCCTATGTCCTTCTCCGTACTCCAGAGAACTTGTATGCAAAATTTCATGATGATCGGTTGAGTAGTTACGGCGTGAAAGCGTAACAAACAAACAAACAAACAAACTCACTTTCGCATTTATAATATTAGTAAGGATTTTGTTTACCGATCTGACGGAAAAAACAGAATTTTCCTTTTCATCCGTACCTGTTACGTACGAATGATGACATTCATTCTTACAAGGACACCTTGACACTTAACATAACGCAATAGTAATCATAAATTTGCTCATAATAGAAAAGTTACGCTGAGGAAACGATAACCAACATAATAAAAATCGTACTGAAACGAAATTCAAAATGCTTGTTTTAACCGATTTAAAAATAAGATATGTAAGATAAAAATAAGATACTACCAAGTATCTTATATACTTAGGTATTTACAAACTGTTTTCCCGCGACTCCCTTCCCTTGTTACGGTGGCGAAACTACTGGGTGGCATGCAGGCAAGATGCCTCGGGCCGCCGGTCCTGGAGGGACCCGGCTAGGAGTAGCTTGCCTCACTCCCCGTGTCGGTATCGAAAACATACCTACGCGCCGCGACCACTTCGAAGCAGTCTATCCAGGCATATCCAGTAGGAACGACCCACTTACGTTCACTGACTTCATCGAATTATGAATCGTTTGTTCAGAGCTATAAGAGACAGCTCCGTGGCGCAGTGGTTAACACGCCAGCCTGCGACATGGAGTGCCCGGGTTCGATCCCCGGCCAGGTCAAGATGGAAAATGATCTTTTTCAGATTGGCCTGGGTCTTGGATGTTTATCTATATATGTATTTGTTATAAAATATAGTATCGTTGAGTTAGTATCCCATAACACAAGTCTCGAACTTACCTTGGGGCTAGCTCAATCTGTGTGATTTGTCCGTATATATTTATTTATTTATAAGAATAAAATTGGCTTGCAATGGATTCTGTAGGTATCTAAACAAAAAGGTGCTGCGTTCTGACGCGAGCTAAATTACACCGTATCGCTAACTACATTGAGTAGATATTTCTTTGAATTCCTTTGTAGAGTGCGACTTCAGAAGCCGCTCGAAGAACTCAAACTCTCATGGGCCCCATTGTATGAGTTCGCCGCAGGCCCAGGTGGTATAGTTAGGACACTGATTTGTTACCTGCTGATAATGGAGCTTTCTAAATCTGCAACCTAAAATAGAGATCCGTCACTACTACCAAACTAATAGGTACAAGAATGTTGAATCAGCAATCAATATCCAATTCTTATCAGTGTTATCCATTCATGCCTTATATGAAACTTCAACGACATATCGTAATTTAGATAAATAAATATTATATATATAGGGACAAATTATACAGATTGAGCTAGCCCTTGAAGTTGTGAACTTGTGTCGTAGGATACTTATTCCACTAAGACCTTCATATTTTTTTGGACATTCCATGAGGAGTTTGATTACAAATAGCAAGCCAAC
The DNA here is from genome assembly GCA_947532085.1 of Elegia similella. Classification (NCBI taxonomy): domain Eukaryota; kingdom Metazoa; phylum Arthropoda; class Insecta; order Lepidoptera; family Pyralidae; genus Elegia; species Elegia similella. The sequence goes on from OX383936.1 coordinate 3,165,086, forward strand.
CCGTGCATTGGATCGTATCGGTGTACCCAAACGTGGCATATTTCGAGTTTACCCTTTGTATTTTGAATTTAAAAATTATAGGTATAAGCGGTTATTGCATATGCCTGTAGGTACAGTAAATATTACAAACTAGCTTTCGCCCGCGGCTCCGCCCGCGTCAATGTCGATCCCTCGGGAATAGTAATTTTTCCCGGGATCAAAAGTCCTTCTCGGTACTCCAGAGAACTTGAATGCAAAATTTCATGATGATCGGTTCAGTAGTTACGGCGTGAAAACGTAACCAACAAACAAATAAACAAACTCACTTTCGCATTTATAATATTAGTTAGGATAAGTACTAAGTAGTCTTTAACAACAATCGAAAATAAGAGAAATGATAATCCTTATCGTTACTAATATTATAAATGCGAAAGTGAGTTTGTTTGTTGGTTACGCTTTCACGTTGTAACTACTGAACCGATCATCATGAAATTTTGCATAGGTACACGTTATCTGGGGTACGGAGAAGGACATAGGGTACATTTTATCCCGGGAAAAAGAACTGTTCCCGAGGGATCGACATTGACGCGGGCGGAGCCGCGGGCGAAAGCTAGTGTAATAAATACCGATTTTTAAGGAAATTTTAATGTGACCAATTTGAACCCATCAAATAAAAAAAAATCACGTCGTTTCATAAATGAAGGAGTTATATATTAAAAGGCTAACAGACATACGAGAAATTAAACATACTTACAAGAAGAAATCGTCGGAAGCATAAGAAGTCAAAGAAACTGCGCTCGCCAACCCTTCTACTAAGCGTGGTAAGCATGACAACATCTCCCTCTCCCAAGGATTCTTTATACAAAAATAAACATAAGTCGAATTAAGAACAGGACCTTTTTTGAATTCGGTTGAAAATAAGATTGCACGAGCGAGGAACTGAACCTTGCTAGCACATCCTATTGTTATCTATCAGCACAGACTTAGAGTTATCAGACTCGGAGACAAAGTAGGTACACGTCTGGTGCGTTGACAAATTGTTTTCATTACTAATAGATAAATTACGATTAATTAACATCGCATAATAAACAAACGCAATCTGCCTTATCTGTTTCCGTTTAGGAATCATACGATTTGTTTACGTAAACTACTTAGTTTATCTTTTTGCCCTCAACCACAGAATAAGTACTAGTACAGTCAGGGACAGAGATACCTGAGCCTGACCGCCTGGTCAGGTATCTCTGTCCCTGACTGTACCTCTAACTATATCTTGAATTTTCTCTTAAAATATAAATAATATTAACATGAAAATGTATATACAGAAAGACTTCATTAAAATCTTTCTGTATATACATTTTCATGTAAAACTTATTTTATATTTTATTGTAACTTATGACTAGCTCCGTGGCGCAGCGGTCAACACGCCTGCCTGCGACCCGGAGTGACCGGGTTCGATCCCCGGCCAGGTCAAGATGGAAAATGATCTTTTTCAGATTGGCTTGGGTCTTGGATGTATATCTATATATGTATATCTATATATGTATTTGTTATTAAATATAGTATCGTTGAGTTAGTATCCCATAACACAAGTCTCGAACTTACTTTGGGGCTAGCTCAATCTGTGTGATTTGTCCGTATATATTTATATATTTATTTATTTATAATCTTTTAAACCGAAACATTCCAGACTTGGACATATTTTAAGATAGTTTCCACTCTTTTAAAAATAAAGTGCTGAAATTTATTAAGGGATAGTTGGACTGGTATTATCTTTGTTAATATGAATGTTGTGTATACCTGTAATTGGTGCTAACATTAAAACTAGGAATTCACTGTCATTAATAATGTCTTATGTAATCACTGTTGGTGTACTGTACTTAAATAAATTAAATAAATAAATAAAAATAATATTAAATCTCAGTGATCTAAGTTGGCACTAAAAGTATGGTAATAAATAGCTTATTTTTAATGAAAAAAATATACTGCCTGATTTTGAACACTCTAGCTATATTGAAATCTGGGAATCAAAATCCCTAATGGAATACAGAATTGCAAGAAAAAAAGGTAAAAACCGAAAAAAAATTGACTTTCCATAGAAATTCGTCCAGCTGATCGGCGGCTTTTGTATGGGAAAACCAAATTTTTTTTTCGATTTTCTGCTTTTTTTCTTGCAGTTCTATATTTCATTAGGGATTCTGATTCTGAGATTTCAATAAAGCTCGGAGGTTCAAAATCACGTTGTATTTATAAACATAACCTGATCAGGGATAAAGTCAGGGAGTAAGTTCAGGGTTGAGGATGACACCATCCTCAACTGCCAGTCCCGTGGTTGCAAGTATAACATCGGGTACGCGCGCCCGGTCTCCAGAATTGCTACTTGCTTTTCTTCCATTCATTCCAGTGAGAGTATCCCAGTACCAAAATTCAAAATTCAAATTCAAAATTCAAAACGTTTATTCAGAAAATAGGCTTTTGCAGGCACTTTTTCACGTCAAATCACATTTTAAAGGATCTAATTTAGTCATATTTATATTATTACTTAATGTGCAAAAGCTACAGACTACTAGCGTTTCGGAACCGACCACTGCAGAGAAGAAACGCCAAAAGAAACTCTTTTCAACAGTATTGGTCGCCTACTCGCCTGAAGGGCTTTTTTTATTTTATCATCTATCTTTATCATTTATCATCTAATTTCTTTATTTATCATTTTTTTTTCATTTTATGATTACAATTTTTATTATATAGGTACATTATTATTTTTTGGAACATATTATGTTAGCGATCGAGTGTGCAATGATAATATTATAATATTTTTGTGCCTTCCTTCATTTCCTTCCCAAAACCAACTAATTCCTATCCTTTCCCAGCTTCCTATGGGCAGCAGCGTCGAAAGCACAAGAAGCCCCCGTTTTAAGAGCACCAAATTGGAATTATGTTTTTTATTTGTTATTTTTTTATGATTTCGTTTTTTTGTTATTTTTTTTTTATGTTAATTGTATTTTTTTATATGTGTTCTTAAAACATATGGTTGAGCTCAGCGATGGCTGATCCATGCGTCAACTCGTGAACGGGTGCTGCCAGGGGGGACAGGTCTGCTCGGCCTCTTTGACACTTTTATCATATCTGTTGTTTATCATATCTGTTGTTGTTGCACGCTCGATCGCTAACATAACGTGTTCCACAAAAATATGTTAATTAAAATTGTATATAACATGACATCAAAAAAAAAGAAAAGAAAAATATTAAATATCATACAAAGCCCTTCAGGCAAGTAGGCGACCAATACTGTTGAAGAGTTTCTTTCGGCGTCTTCTTCTCTGCAGTGGTCGGTTCCGAAACGCTAGTAGTTTGTAGCTTTTAAACAAGAATTAATAATTTGAATATAATATAATAAGTATTATTTAATTTTAAAGGTGAATTGACGTGAAAAAGTGCCTGAAAAGGCCTATTTTCTGAATAAATCTTTGAATCTTTGAATCTTTGAATCTTTGAAACAAATACTTACTTACTAAGCCAAAAAAACTGGGCTCGCCAACCCGCCTGCCGAGCGTGGTGAGTATGGCTAGGCAATATCCTTCCATGGAACGAAGAATCCTTGCGAAAGGCCTTTGTCCAGCAGTGGGCTTCGCATGACCGAAAAGATGAATGATGATAAACTGATCTATAAACAACTTAATTCACGAAATAGACGCGTTTAGCAAACGTGTATGAATATTGATATATTCATACACGTTTGCATAACGCGATCACGTTCGTAACATTCGTTCAAATATGCACATACCTACATGTGACTTATTGTACATACTAACTTTCGGCCGCAGGTCTGCTCGCGTTTATGATCCTCAGGGAACAGATACTTTGACTAGCTCCGTGGCGCAGCGGTCAACACGCCAGCCTGCGACACGGAGTGACCGGGTTCGATCCCCGGCCAGGTCAAGATGGAAAATGATCTTTTTCAGATTGGCCTGGGACTTGGGTGTGTATCTATATATGTATTTGTTATAAAATATAGTATCGTTGAGTTAGTATCCCATAACACAAGTCTCGAACTTACTTTGGGGCTAGCTCAATCTGTGTGATTTGTCCTTACCTAAATATTTATTTATTTATTTACTTTTTCCGGAATGAAAGTTCTCCTATCGTCCTTCTCCGTAATACTGACAAAGCGTAAAGCGTACCTACAAAGTTTCATGTGGAGGTTTTGTTATTACGGCCTGAAATCAGCCTTTGCTATTGTATCGGAAAAATATGTTTTTTTTTAATATTAAATGGGTTTACTCTTGACCATAATCTAGGCCAAAGGCAAAGATATGGTCTAGGATCGAGCGAGCTCACCCAGAAGAAGCCTATTCACTCTAACTTTAAAAAGATCCTTTTCCGTCTAAATCTCTGTTTTCCAAGTATGAGTCCTATTCATTGTCATTTGATACACCTAGGGTTACCATCCGTCCGGATTAGTCTGGACATGTCCGGAATTTTAGATCTTGTCCGGACTTTGTCCGGCCCTTTAGTTTGTCCGGATTTATGGAATATATGAGTGTACAAGTACAGTACAAGGCGAACAATCCCCGCCCGCATCCCGCGTCCTACCCCCTCGCAATGCGAGCGTCTGCCTGCCTACTGTACTTACCATAGCACTGAACTAAACTAAGTGGTTAGGTAATGTTTCCAAATAAGTCCGGACTTTTATCGAAATGTCCGGCTTTTTCAAATTCCTAAATGGTAGGGTTACCTAGGTAGACCTAACACTACACTATCGCCTCTAGCGGAAAATTCTCACAGTCATGTAGGAAGCTTCTCCGAGGAGTGTGTACAGTATGTTATTATTATAAGGTACTTTCGATTTCGTTCTGTCACAGGAAAGGGATTGAAAAAACCGGCTAACTGCGTGTCGGACTCGCGCACGAAGGGTCCGTATAGTTATCTATAAAAACGGCAAATAATCATGTCTTTTGTATGGAAGCCCCCTTTAATATCAATTTTATTTTTATTTAATCATTTATTTTTAAAGTAAATATATAACTTAATATTCTGTGAATATTTCAAGCATCTACCTGTTGCCGTTATCAATATCGGGCAAAAACAAGCAAAAAAATCACGGTTGTATGGGAGCCCCCTTAAATATTTATTTTATTTTATTTCTCATCTGTGAAAATTTCAACTGTTTAACTATCACGGTTCATAAGATACAGCCTGGTGACAGACAGACAGACAGACGGACGGACAGCGGAGCGATAGTAATAGGGTCCCGTTTTTACCCTTTAAGTACGGAACCCTAAAAACTACCTTTGTTCCATCAAATCCCTACTCATGCCAAGTAGTTAAACACCTCTTCGTCCCACCACCACCAATATTGGTTAACCTCGGTAATAAAAATACCGGCCACCTGCGAGTCAGATTCGCGCACCGAGGGTCCGTACAAAAAGAATTTTTTTTCCTACTTACCTACTACAAATTTATGGGTTTTAAATACCTTGTAAATTTGAGTTAATTCGGAAAACATGCGACGTAGACGACGATATCCATTAACTGCAATGACTAAGAAGTTTGTTTTTTTTTTCATAGCTTCAAGGAGCTTAGATCTCATTGTGATGTAATAGATATTTTTTTCAACTGGATTCCTCCACGCATTCCTAAAAATAAATGTTCTTGACAGACAGATAGGACTATGAGGCAAGAAACACTAATACTTTCAGTACCAAAACATAACAACGAAATAAACGCATGATATTGTATTGTGTGAGAATATTAAAACAGATAAGTAAATCTCTTGTTTTAAAAATATCAAGAAAGGTCGGAGTGCATAGCATAGGTTTCAATTTAAAGATTTCATTATCTTAAATTGAACTAATAATATTTTGAAGTTGTTTTTCTTTATGATTTTTGTGCATCTTGCATAGGTACCTATAAGATAAGACTTAACGGTCAAACTCAAAATAAAATATTTGCCTTTGCAATTTAAATTTATAACTTTTGCGTCTTGAACAAAACAAGCATACAAGTAGTTTTATTAAAATACGGTCTCAGGTCACGCGCGTCTTACGAATTTCCGATCAGGTCACGTGTCCTTACGCGAGTTTAACATTTTTTACCTATCCCAAAAAGTGCAGAACGCCGCTATAGAAGTTTTCAGGTCACGTGTCCGTCTTACAGATTTTTGATCAGGTCACGTGTCCTGACGCGAGATTAACATTTTTTACACGTGACCTGAGACCGCCGCAAAGGCGAGTTTTCACTTTTGCCGGGCACTCGTTTTTTTTATGAAACAATAATGCTTTATGGAATAAACTAATTATTATCCTTATCCTTACTAATATTATAAATGCGAAAGTGAGTTTGTTTGTTTGTTTGTTACGCTTTCACGCCGTAACTACTGAACCGATCATCATGAAATTTTACGGAGAAGGACATAGGCTACCTTTCATCCCGGGAAAAAGTACTATTCCCGAGGGATCGACATTGACGCGGGCGGAGCCGCGGGCGAAAGCTAGTAAGTTATAAGTAAATTATGTCGACACGACAACTTATCGACGATGCCTGTCATGTCCTGGAGGGAGATGCTATCAATCAATTCATTTATTTGCTATAAAGTCATGATATTTTGCCCTTAAAACCTGGTTTTATTGTGACTTCATCACTTTTAAATTATGAGCAGGCCAGATATTGTTACTGCTGTGCTTTTTTATATTGTCTTCTTGTCAGATCAGTAATGTTCAGCATACCTCCAAAAGTGGGTACATACAGCAGTTTGTACCCACTTTTGGAAGCATACCTCTACTCAATTCAATTCATTTATTGCTCCTTCACATTGTACAGGTAAAATACACTTGAAATTACTACAGTCGCTTTTTAAATTGTAGGTACAACATGAACCCTGTAGGGCTACTCAAAGGCTGGTGATGCCCTTGCTCGTGTGTCCTGGTTTTTATAAATACTTTATCATCTTTTCAGGTACCTAACTCATTGCTACGGAGTCCTGATAAGCAAAATAGTGGTGGTGGGTGCTCCGCATCCCAATCTCTATTGGCAGTGCCCACCGGCCGCCTTCTGCAAAAACGCTTTGTATTTCATACAGGTAATTTTACAAGATATACATAAATATTACCACGTCATTATCCCTTACGGGGTACACGGAGCCTAAGGTCATAAGACCGGAAAGCCACGTTTAGCGTGTTAGTGCGTAAAGGTGAAAAACGGAATCAAAACAGTAATGGGTTGCTAGCCGCATCGCCTATTGTCATGATTATTTAGATTTTCGCCCATTCCCTTGACCGACTTCTACGGTCTGCGCGGGAAGAGAAGCAGCTGGCAAATTCAACGTTTTTTTTCCCCAGACCAGCATGCAAGCTTTTATTTAGTTTTACTTATCCCGGTGGTTTTATCTATTTAAACGAAATACTTAAAGTGAGATTACTTAAATTGTTAGATTTCAACCGTAAGAAGTCCACTGCTGGCCTCTCTTAAGGGTCCGTACTACCTCACACTGCTTTGCATGATTGACTGTAATATCAATAATAATTAAATACTCTAGTTGAAATAAAAATGCAGCAAAGTTCAGGACTAACTCTGGTAACTATATGACTCAAAAACACGATTGCGTTAAATTTTCTGGATAGAAAAACAATACAAAGTTGCCTCCAAATCACGTCTAATTTACTCGGTATACAGCATTATTCACCAAATACATTAAAATTAACCATGAAACTTTTGATTAGTATTACATTACAGATAAGGCAACCATCATGTGTTTTTCTTTTTCGAATAACCCTTGAATATTCCTAAAAAACGAAAATATCCCAAGTAGCCAACGCGTTTAGACCATCCGCGTTTGTACCGCCACACCGCCTGGCCTATGGCGGGCTCTTAAGTATTATTTGTTCCATGGGAGGATATTGCCATACTCACCACGCTTAGCAGACGGATTGGCGAGAGCAGTTTGTTTGGTTTCTTGTACTTCCGACGTTGTTGCCCATTGGATGCATTTTTAAGCAGAGGAAGGATAGGATTTTGTTGGATTCGGGAATGTAATGAAGGTACCTTTTGCGACCTATTGGGATATAAAGGTACCTATTGTTCACTCGGGTGAATGGGGCAGAAGCAAGAAGCTCTCTGCAACTACTGGAGAAGCAGTTTAGGACCCCTGACCTTGAAAAAAGATGATGAAAGATGGTTTCATCTGAAGACCTGGTTATCAATTACTTATTTTTTACAATAAACATGGCATATAAGACCTATGTGCCTAAGTTATATTGTATCCACAATTTATCGCAATATTTGCAATAAACACTTCAACTCATTAGTTATTCTTAAGTAAATAATTAATGAGTTGATTAATCATATCAAGCAATTGTCATTTTTTTATACGGTTTGCATTACCATCGCCTGTTTTTAAGTGTTTATACATATTTTGCATTCACAATGCTATTATTGTTTTTATTTTTATTTCTTAATTTAATAAGAGTACATCGCCTGTTTGTTTTTTTGTTTGTAACCGACTTCTTTGATCTCGATTTGCCCCACTTTAAACGGTTAACATTATCTAGGACCTTACCAAGGACAGAGGACAATACAATAATTTGAGAAAAGCGTGTTTTTGTAAACTGTCTTTATTATTATTTCTTTACAATACAATACAAGATACTGAATTCCGCGTAATTGCTAATAGGCTAGTTTCCTAAAAAAATATAATTAGTCCCTTAGTTAGATATTCAAAAAATATTGGACACGTATTTGAACTTTTGTCGATTAAACAAAAAATTATAAAGATATAGCCCTTTAAAGTTCCGTGTGACGTCATAGTTTGCTACAATTTTTAGCAAACTTTGACGTCACGAGCCCCCACGCCTGAACTTTGACGCGCTTTATCTTTATTATTTATTGTTTATTTGACAAAAGAAAAAATACGTGTCCAATATTTTTTGATTGTCTAACTGACGGACTAATTGTTATGTTATTATTACGACCCAGGAAACTAGCCTATTATTGGGTTACCCACCTATAGATGAGCAATTAATAAAAAAAATAGATGAAGAAAACACGCTAAAAAGAAAATCATTATAAGGTGTAGTCTACCTTACATTGATTTTCTTTTTGGGTGTTTTGAACTTGTTGGACGTAACAGAGGGCATAAAATTAAGTAATTTTGGTACATAGATAAGTGTTTTTTCGGAGAGGAGAGTCAATATGTAAAGAAACCCCTGTCCGATCCTAGAAGGGGTGATTCAGCCCGCCATACGAAAAGTTGTTCTTATCGACGGGCTGGATCACCCCCTGTAGGATAGGTTGCCAACAAAGAGATTTAATATAGGTACATAGGTACTAGTCACCAATTAGTAAAAAAAGAAATACCGTTATCATTTAAGACGAAACAGTGCAAAGTTTCCAACGGGACTCGTAAATCAATATCAGAGTGGTATTTAATTGCATCCATTTTATTGCACTCATTATATCGGATCATATGGCACTGACTGATGAAATTGTATAAATATACTAGCTGTTGCCCGCGACTTCGTCCGCGGCAATTTCTGATATTATGATTAATTAGTATACAATAGACGAATCATTTTCCCCCGTTTCCAAAACATTTTTTATTGATGCTTCGCTCCTATTGGTCGCAGCGTGATGTTTTATACCCTAAAGCCTTATAGATAAGTATGAATTTCTACGATTTATGTTAAAAGATGGCATTTTGTTTGTAGTGTGATTTCAGGCAGCGCACATGCTTCGTGATAAGACATGTTTCTTTAAATATGGTACTTAGTGAAGATATGAAAGCAACTATTAGTGTTTTAAGTTACGCTAAGTACAGACCACCTCAGTTTGAAAATAGAAGCCTCCAAAAACTTAAAATACAGAGTGTCATATCAAAAGATAGGAGTTCCACAAGTATCGAACTTGAGTTCTTATTTATGACATTTTCGTTGAAATATTAGAAAAATATTTTTAAAAATTTTAAGAAATATAACAGTTTTTTTTACTATAAAGCCTTTGTAGAACCTCGTGCAGAATTTTCAGATCCCAAATAGTCTTTTTAATAAGGTCCTATTGCTCTTTGTCTAAACTATGTTTTTTTATTAATTGTCCTCAGTGGCCACATTTCCCTGAGAAATGGCTGGCTGAAGGTGAACTACAAAGAGAAGAAAACAAAAGGTGGGCGAGCTCGCGAGCCTGCGACTGGGCCGGTGCTCTCAACTATGTTAGAGGTACTTAATATCATACTCGATAAAAATGCATGTGGATTCTCGCTAGAAGATAGCTCTGAGCTTGGTTTACGGGGCAAAAAAATTGATTCAAGTAAAAATATTCAAGACATAAATTATTCCCAGGGAAAGCATGTCAGTCGGTTTTCAAAACTCAAATAAACTGGAACAGAAAATTTCGCCAGGAGTCAATGAGTAGATGCCTCCGTGGTCCAGTGGTTAAGGCGTTTGCCTGAAGACCCGGGGGTCGTGGGTTCGATTCCTACGGGAAGCATACTTTGTTAAGTTGTTTCCAGTTTGGTTAGGACATTGCAGGCTTGAATCACCTGATTGTCTAATAATAAAGATGATTCCGTGCTTCGGAAGGCACGTTAAGCCGTCGGTCCCGGCTGCCATCTGGAAGTCGTTAAAGGAACCACGTCAGAGGCCGAGAGGCGGTTCCGAAGAACTCTGACATCAGTGTGTGCCTGGTCGATTGACCGTGTCACCTACACGAAATGATGATGAAGATGACCAGGAGTCAACAGAACGTACTTTTCACATTATTTGGTTTATTTATAAAGGCAGAAAAGGCATATTTTGCTTTCAGTTTTGGAGACAGACACAAGTATTAGCATTGACCTATGTCCTTATATTCATTTGATAATTGGTACGAACTACGTATATGCAAAATTTTGCTTATTTCTGAATTAGATATTCAGAAATAAGCATTATTTTGCACACTTTGTTACAGCTTTCAGTATAGATAGGTAAAGCCCGACCAAAAATTTTATTGGGTATGTAGGTATGGTTGACAAAAAGGTCCGTGATATTATTAGAAGTCCAATCTTTCACTTCGACAAATACATTGTTATAATGTAAATATGTAACTTATAAGTTTTTGGTATTTTGACTTTAAAATAATTCATACTGGTATTCAAGAAATAAACCACGCACTAATAGTTTTCCGCAATATGGCGAGTTTTTTATATTTTTGGTCGGACTTTGAGTACTTCGTACATTTTCAACAAGTTTTGTACATACTTACATTAGGTTACCTCGATCTTCAGGTGCCGCCTGGTGGCGCATCAAACCAGGCTACCGCCTCGACCAACCCGCCCTGCTAATCGGGTGTCGGGAGAGCGCAACCCAACTGGTGTCCAGCGCTCAATACTGCGTCAGTTCTTCATTGAGGCTGATCGCTAAGACAGAACCTGCAGATCCCGAGCTGCCTGGTATTGTTCTAGACTTTTTAGTCGGTAAGTACCTAAATCAACTCACGATCCATTTATATTAAGCGCAAATATTTTAAAATGTGAAAGAAATGCTTTAGTAGCAAATTTTAAGAAATCGATATACATTTTTTAATATTTTCATACAATTTTTTTTTTATTAAAATCGATAAATCATCAGTTTTGAATGTCGACATCAATTACTTATTATCCATAATAGATAATTGTTAAAAGTTGTTGGCCAAGAAAGTGTTTATTTGTACACAGCATGTTGTTTTCGACTGTTTTCTAAATGTTCAGGTCCAGATATCTCAAAAATACTACGTCTTGCCCGATCTTGAAGTGCGAGGTATCTTTAGATTCGTATTCTTCTCCTGAGTGTCATAGACTATGTGACGTTAGCAAAAAAAATATATGGCGGACGTAAACGTGAAAAAGGATATCATGATTTTTATTTTTAAAATAATCCACTTGTTGTTCTTTGACGAATGATTGCAACGAGCGGTTTAGACCGCCCGTTTCCCCAGGCGAAGGTTACTTGTGTAGTGATGGCGGGCATGAAGGTACTACTAGTGGATGGGCTCTGGCCAGCAATAGTTTGCATGAACTAACTGGTGGCGGAAGCACGCAAAGTAAATTGTCTCAAAGTAAATGTTTTATCATAGAAATAATTTTGTTGCAGCTGTGGAAAAACCGTCAGAAGAGCCACGTGGCCTGGTTGGCCGCATGCTGGGAGCCGTGGCGGATCGAGGGCGCGAACTCACAGCTAAGCTGGCGCTGCCTACTCAAGAGTAGCAACGCGTTGCAACAGAAGTCTTGCCGGCGTTTTGGTGTACTGTACACTGCGGTTTTTGTACGTTTGATTTCGCTATTGAGTATATAGAGAGAGGAGCCCGATGGCCCAGTGGGCGCGGTCGATATTAGCGCTTACGCATGTCAAACAACCCCGGGCGTAGTCCCCGCTATCTCGAGCTCCTCCGTGCTTCGAAAGGCACGTTAAGCCGTTGGTCCCGGCTGTCATCATTGATGGCAGTCGTTAAGCAATATATTTAGGCAGGTTGAAAATTCTGACACCAGTGTTAGCTACTTACACACACGAAAAACAAAATTGAGGGTATGTGTAACGCCGAATTGTATTCCGATTGTTGTATTTTGAAAATAGTCAATCAATTGTACATCAATACGAACAACTTATATTATAGGATCAGTAGCAGAAATCGCGATAGAATTAGCTCTCCTATATAGCTATCTTATCGACTTAAGTTCCTATAGGAATATCTGGTAACTCAGAATTATCTTAGTTCAAACTAAGTTCACGTATGTGTAATAGTGTATTATAAAGGTATATTTATATATTATTAATAATAATAACGATTATTTAAAGAGCAAGTTTAGTATGGATCTATATCTTATAATCTTTCATATATAAAACAGACTTTAACTTGCTTCAACAGCTGAACCGATTTTGATGACATTTAAAATGGTATCAATTAGAAAGCATGTCCTTTCAAACAAAGATTTTTCCAAATCGGTTCATTAATGATGGACTTGTGAAACAAACAAAAAAACTTCCTCCTTTTTTGAAGTCGGTTCAAAATGGTTGTGACAGTCCATCTTTTCATCAATCAACTAATATGTAAATCATGCATTATTTATTACTTATTTTTATAACCAAATCTCTTTATATTTAGTTCCTGCATCCAAAGAATTATAATTAGTATGAATGTGCAATAGAAATTGTGTTAATAATTGTTTATTTAGGTTTAATGCAGATTAGGCTAACAGTAAGCGGCTTACAATTGGCTTCTGTTCCGCCTTCTATGTATATATGTTCACCCAGGACTCATTGTCGAAAGTTAACAGCGTTTAGATAAATCATTGACTTATTGAGACAATGACGGGCCGATCAACAACGCTCTTGAACCATCTAATTAGAATCAAAGTGGGTACAGGTATCGGCACGGAACTAGACCCAATCTGCGCATGTTCACACTAGTACGTGCACACTACGATCCTTTTCGTTCATTCCCGTTTCCCCCCGCAAACCGCACCTCCAACGACACCTATTTTTCGTTGCGCAGTCTAGTTCCATGCCGGTTACTGTACCACCGCTTCGCCGGCTTTATGCAGAGGATTACCGCTAGCCTAATCTACACAACGCCTTAATTTTATATTTGTTTTGTAAATAAAACTGCGAATAAGTGCAAACGCTTTTTAATACGCAATATGCCCACAAAAGCTAACCGTTTATAAATTTCGCTATCAATATATTATATTCACAAGTCAATAGTTCTCGAAACTTCTACATATAGTAAACAGGCGCAGGTCTGCGCGAAGGAAGATATATCATATCACATCTCTAACCAACGCTTAGAGAATATATAACGGGAGGTAGCTTGCCACAGATATATAAATAGTCATTTGGTTTGACAAACTAATATGTAAGGTTGATTTCAGAGTGACGCGTTTGAACAGCGCCGTCCAGACGCGCGCGCTTTTAATTACACTAGATAGTAGTCTCCTTTCATAGCTTGGTAGTTGAAACGCGCGCCTCCGTCCAGCGCTGCTATAGCGCGCGCTCAATAATCAATTTGCAATGTTTTACAACGTCACTGTTGCACTTTTCCATAGAAAATAAACAGCTAAAACTATTGTATATTTGTCCCAATGATGACAATTATACGCAGTTGTATATTGCAACGACATGCGCGATACTAAAACTTGTTTCACAACGCACGCCGGTCAAGCACGCGCTGGTCAACGGCGCGTGTCGCCGGCGTCACTCTAAAATCAGCCTAACGCTGTCTTAAAGTATACAACGGCTCATCCAGGCACATAACAGCACTGCACTTCAGCAAAGATACGCGGCAAAGTATACACACTGAGCAGCAGCGCAGTTTCTTTGGCTTATCTCGGGTCGATGCCGTATCGAAACAGAGTTTTTAGCTTGGGAAGGATCGGACACTTGTAGGGGAACGGTACATCCCGTTATTTACTCTCTAAGAACCAACGTGACTAAAATACTGTACATATAATATGTGAACAACGTTCAACGGACAAATGTGAAATATTTAATTTATATTACGACATATTTAAGCATTATGAATAAAAAACGGTTCATTCACGTGCTATTTGGTCGGGATAGCCGACTATAGTTTAGGACTAGTCAGGAGCCCATTTTCTTGGCGAGTGCCTTGTGAAACTATAGTCGGCAATCCCGACCAATTAGCACGTGACTGACCCGGATTTTTTTTTCATTATATAACTTGGCTCATATAACTGGGTCCAGTGCTGCCCCCATTTTAAATTAATTATTTTAAAGAAAACGAAAGTAATCTTTTGAGGAGCCCAATGACCTGGTGGGTGTGAGCATTATATGCGCTTATGCATGTTAAGCAACCCCTACTGAAATAGGTTAACCACAAGTAGCATCAAATAATCTCGAGATTCTCCGTGCTTCGAAAGTCACATCAAGCCGTTGATCCGTTGATTTTTAGTAGTAAGTTGATAGCCTATGTCAGATGCCTTTAGGCATCTTGAAAAATCTGACAGCAGTGATGACCAAATTTTTTTTTATTTGTTCTCTACTATACAAACTAACATAAAGGCAGCCTCTTTCATGGACGAAGACGGTGTAACTCGTTCGATCTGTCAGTCGGTGTCTACTTGTGACTGATTATAAAGATACATTATCACGTCTTTATCTTTAACGGGGTAGTAAGAGCCCAGGGCTGCAAGACCCAAAGGCCACTTTTAGCGTGATGGTGGGCCTTGAGATGGATTAAGGATTTAGGTGCGATTAATAAGATTGTCTGTCTGTCTGCTCTGGCTAAGTATGGTATATTCGGTAGTACAGAGAGGGTCATGCTCCTGCAGTGGAGACTAAACAGACCTGATGATGATGATGATGATGAATAAGATTAATTATTTATTAACTTCACATTTGTCCATCGAGCAAACGGCAGAAACAGTTTAGGCCGAAACACGACACTGATAGGCACACATCATTAATTACAGCACGTTTTACTTCATTTTATCTAAATCCGAGTACAAAAATGAGATGTCTGACATGCGAGAGAATATATGCGTTGTTTTGCTTCAATACAATATGTATTATTCTTTGATCAAATATTATGGTAGACACACAGTCTCATACAAAATTAAGTCTAAATAATGCCAAAACATTACCAACATTGTCGGCGAGCTCCGTGGCGCAGTGGTTAACACGCCCGCCTGCGACACGAGGGCCCCGGGTTCGATCCCCGGTCAGGTCAAGATGGAAAATTATCTTTTTCAGATTGGCCTGGGTCTTGGATGTTTATCTATATATGTATTTGTTATTAATATAGTATCGTTCAGTTAGTATCCCATAACACAAGTTTCGAACTTACTTTGGGGCTAGCTCAATCTGTGTGATTTGTCCTTATATTTATATTTAACATCATGCATACTTACAAACAACAACAAAAACGACACTCCATCTTACTTTTTCACTTTTGACGCGTAGTTTTTGCATCTTTTCACTGACCTTCGTCATCGCGAGACGTGTGTGCTAGCGCGGTTTATTGAAACTGTGGACAAAACAGCTCCGAAACTCGATTAGAGCGCTGTTTTGCCGGTGCCACTTTTCGTATTTGATCGAAGTATTTACTACAAATTATCATCTATTACCACGCTTCCAGCAATAGCGATCAAAGAGGGAGGTTTATATGTATAACTTACTGCCCCATATTAGTATCTATATTGCACCCGTGCAAAGCCGGGCGGATCGCTAGTAAAGTACTGAAACAAAACAACGCACACAATAAGACTAGACAAAGGCGGGAGACATGATATCAGTCGAATTTCATTAAATACTGAAGGAAATGACGTAACCAATCTAATGGAGACTTCTAGAACATTCCATTTGGCACAATATTGGACTCTTCACATCAAAAGCGCGGGTCGAGCTCGTAGGTATACCAAAATCGTCGTCACAAATTTACTCTGTAACATTGAGAACGTATGTAATCGGTAATTATCCTCAAGAAAGCCAGGGTTGTATACACGGTGAAATTTTGATCGTTCAGGACCCTTAAAGGGATCATCATTTCGAGTAGGTATCACGGTCAATCGACCATGCACACCCTGGTGTCAGAGTTCTTCGGAACCGCCTCTCGGCCTCTGACGTGGTTCCTTTAACAACTACCAGATGGCAGCCGGGACCACCGGCTTAACGTGCCTTCCGAAGCACGGAATCATCTTTATTATCAGACAATCAGGTGATTCAAGCCTGCAATGTCCTAACCAAACTGGAAACAACTAAACAAAGTATGCTTCCGGTGGGAATCGAACCCACGACCCCCAGGTCAACAGGCAAACGCCTTAACCACTGGACCACGGAGGCTTAAAGGGATGATTCAGCCCGTTGATATAAACAACTTTTCCTATGGGACCAATGCTGGGAACTCCCATACAAATTGACCGGGCGGCCGAAATTTTTTGTGTGGCACTGCCCATTCATTTTTTAAGTTCGTAGCATTGGTCCCATAGGAAAAGTTGTTCATATTGACGGGCTGAATTACCCCTTTGAGGGTCCAGAACGATCTAAATTTCACCGTGCATACGTATTTTATTCTATAGCCTTTGTTCTTCAGGGATAATGTAGGATTCTAATGGTGAAGGAATTTTTCAAATCGGACAAGTAGTTTCGGAGCTTATTTGATGCAAACAAATAATCAAATCTTTCCTTTTCATATTAGTATAGAATATAATGCAGATGTAGAAAAAGTTACTTGGCTAATTCCGTATATATTCTATACATATATATGCAAATTTTATTCGAAGCATAATCCTTACTAAGAATATAAATGCGAAAGTGAGTTTGTTTGTTTGTTACGCTTTCACGCCGTAACTACTGAACCAATCATCATGAAATTTTCCATACAAGTTCTCTGGATTACGGAGAAGGACATAGGCTACCTTTTATCCCGGGAAAAAGTACTAATCCCGAGGGATCGACATTGACGCGGGCGGAGCCGCGGGCGAAAGCTAGTTACATTATAAATTTGCTGATAAATTGCCAAAATTATCGTTACTACGTTAACAACTTAATGAGATTTTTAAAGTATGGCTCTAGTAGTACCGAGAGGGTCGTGCTCCTGTAGTGGAGACTAAAAAGGACCTGATGATGATGATGATAAAAGTACATGCATATCTCAAGGACCGAGCCAGCTACTGCGCTTTCGATGTGAGAGAGCTGTTAGTACAATACACAAATACAACCTACTAAACCATGTCAATTAAAATATATCTGTCTCGCTTACAAACCAAACGTGTGAGCGAGACGCGAATATCGTGTTATTCGATACTTACAGCTGATGAGACCGTATAAACTTAAAAATAAATAACTTTACAGATAAAATAATGTACAACTTAGCTCTAGAATCATACAAACTTAATGGCACTATGTCTAGGTATCTATCTTTTTATTTACTCTGTCCGTTTTGTGTATACTTAACAAAACAATAGGTATAACTTATTTGATTATTAAGCAGTGAAACAATAATCTATTATTTTGTGATATTCAAATATACATACAATAAAAAATACTGAATAAATGTCGCTATACAAATTAAGTAAAAGAAATAAGATTGTCGCTCATTAACAAAGTCATTCTTCTTTCAGAGTCGAATTAATAATAATAGTAATATGACACAGTGCAAAAATTACACTATTATTCTGAATAGTGATGTGCCGCTGGGAATATTGGAAATTTACGGAAAGTTACACATTGTAAATGTACGGGAATATTCCCAATGTTTCCGTAAAGTTTCCTTTTTTTATTTAATAATATAATTTAATCGTTTATACTGCATATGCATATATTAATTTATTTATATTTATTTATTTACGTGCGTACAACAATGAAAGCGAAGAGTAAAGTTTTTGACCACTTTTTAATACACACAAATAATGAACAGACCAAATATTCTTGTTCGTTCTGCAAAACAGTTTCATTATCATCAAAACCGTTTACAAATATAAAAATGCAACGAAATTTGCTCCGCATATAGAAAAAATCTTAAACTTTGTTACAGCAATATTCCCCAAAATTCCCAACTTCGGGAAAATTTTCGGGAACTTACACGGGAATATTCCCAAAGCTTCCAATATTCCCGGGAACGGCACATCCCTAATTCTGAAATATAATTCTGATTCTGCATTCTGTTGAAGCAAAAGGTTTTTTTCCTAGGTCAATAATAACATTACAATCAGTCCGTCAGTTAGACAATCAATAAATATTGCACATTTATATTTTCTTTTGCGTGTCTAGCGTAAAAATTCACTTGCGGAATAGATAGTGGGTTAGCCACTATTTATTCCCTCAGTGCATCTAAACCGGCACGATTTACGGGCCATAATCCGATATTCATTACTTTATGGGTTTCAAACTTGTGTAAATGAGCCACAACCCCTGATCTAACAAACCATAGAGTTAAGATTAAGTCATTATGAAAACACGGTTTGACTCGCCAACTAGTTTCGATCTGATACGAGCAGTACAAACAGAGCACTTCTGTTTGTACTAAACAAAAGAGTTGGTATAACAGTAGATATCGGTGCTCTGAGGGAAGCGAAACCGCCGTGTCGCCACCCCTAACACTCGCCCTGATGATGGTCTTCGTATCAGACCGAAACTAGTTGGCGATTCCAACTGAATAAACGTGAGTGAAACCGTGTTTTTATAATGAATTTATCTGCGTAAGTTTTAATTATATCAAAAAATACATAAAACATTTTATCTACACCGCTTGGGGCGATAGTATACCTAGATAAACTTTGAACGCTCGCGCGTCATAAATGCATGGCCATAGACAACATCTATGATATATTTTGTGCAACTACTTTTTACACCTCCTGTATGTAAAGTCTATTCTCAGAGATAGTATATGCGATCAAATATATTAACTTCGACGCTTTGATCTGAAATTTGTGTTTTCTGCCGACAAGCACTGCCGTTGTGACCTTTGTTATGCAACATAATCTAAGCAAAAAAACTTTAAATACATCCTCATTTCGAAGAGACAAACTTTATAATATGTTTATTTGACACTCCTTTCCCTTGAACACTTTCAAACGGTGGTTTCCCCTTTTACCTCCACATCTGACACTGCCTCGCTCACACAACTGTCACTGTCAGTAGGCTTAAGCGTGACGTCACTATTCACCGTCACGTCCAACCCCGTATCACGCCTCGGCGTCCTATCTTTATCCCTACTCGTTATCTGAGTATATAACTCGTCCAACTCACTCGCGAAGGACACAGGACTACTATCCCGATTCACTTCTGGACAACTCAACGCGGGAGTCGGCACATATTTCCCCAGTTTGGGATTACTCTTTATTGTTTTACGCCATCCAGGATCGTAGTTCACGTATTGACTCTCGATATTCGAGACGTCTTCGTTACTAAAACTTATTTCGTTTGGACACATTGATGATGGGGAAGGGGCGTACAAGCCGTGACTTCGAATACTTACTTCAGACATTTGGTAGTTAGGACAGTAAATATCACTTTCATTTTCAAATCCTTGCTCGCTCGCGTTCGTGCTACAAGTTTCGAAGTCATACGTCGTTTTTGCCATGAAAAATGGTTCTTTTTCTTCGTCAATCTTTTCTTTAGACTCTTGATCGTTCTCAGGGTTTTGAAGTAGATTATCTAATTCACCAGTTTCTTCTATATTTTGCGGAGTACTCGATCTGTTAATTTCGTCACTGTTCATCGTGCATTCTTCAGAGATATCTTGCAAAGATTTGTCAATAGCTTCTTTATTATCTTGTTTATTAGGTTGTAAGTAGTCAATGTATTGTCCAAAGCTTTCTGTATCAGTGATTTCGTTTGTTGAACATAAGGCACTGTGAGTCTCCTGAAATGACGTAATTTCTGAATGCGTATTTAAAGTTTGATCAGAGCATGTGTGAGGCATAGCTATTTCTGACGCGGAGCTATATTCTAAGCTGCATTGTTGAGAGATTGTTCTCATTTCTGGCTGTTCACTTGCATGACTTTGCAAACACTCTTCGGATACACTACTCCGTTGTCCATTAAAGCCTTTTTGCACATTTGCTTTCACAACTTGATGTTGTGGTACTTGCGTCTCTGGGACGTTTGTATAAATATTCATTATCTGTGTTCTGCTAGGTTTAGCATCGTCGTTACTCCACACTTTCTTATCCATTGAATAGCTTTTATAATCCTTCGGTTCCTCTTCAAGTAGATTTGGATTAAGAACATTACGAGTCTCCTTTATGCCATTATTAGACTTTTCTACATGAAGATTAGTATTATTAACTTTGGAACCTGAGTTTATGATGTTGGCAACACCACTATAAGCCTCTTTAGAAGGCAAAGGAAGCGAAACGTGAGAATCATTGTCACAGTCGCGTCTTATAGGCAATTCTAAGCAATTTCTTTTCATGTGTTGTCTCTGTTTTTTGAAGAATTTCTTAGCAACGTTCATCTGATTAGGATTATAAAATACCTCAGGCCCCACGTTAGCTGAATCGGGATACGTCATCATGGAATTATTTGATCTGTATTGTTGTCTGTGTAAGACGACTAAATTTATATTAGGTGCTTTTCCGTTAGTATTTTTGAGAAGGTCCTTTTGCAACGTTTGACCATTGAGTTCGGCGCCAGCTTTGTACGTCCCGCTGTTGTTAGTTTTTGAGTTAGTTCTGTTAGAACTCCTACTGCCTGACCTAGACCGGTTGTCATTAGGTATGGCATGCGTCACTGGGGCGGTCGCAGTCGGTACTCCAGGCAAATTTTGTTGATTTGCATCAAAAACACTTCTGTTTCTACAACACTGTTTGCTTTTCTGCAAATAACAATGCATCATAGACCATTGGGCCCTGACATCGCTTCTCGCTATGCCATAGAAAAATAATATGAAAGTGCCTAGAACTGTTGCACATACAGCATATATAATACTACAGATGTCTTCTTGATATGGTAGGTATGCTGGTAGAGGCCTATATACAGCGATAGCTCCACACGACCAGACAGACATATACAAACAAAGCACTATCACTTGAGCTCGTAACTGTATTATCGGAGTATGTTCAACATCATCAACTTCAGAATCAACTGTAGACTTTATGCTTCTTCGTTCAGCCCCATCATGTGTATGGTTCGGTTCCCACATCTCTAAATCAACGTTTTCCGTCGCTTGCGTCCCTTCCGACAACTGTACATTCATATTCCTAATCGTACATCGTATTAACAAGAATAATACTAACAAAAACATCAGTAATATCCCTCCTGGCACAAACAAAGCGCTTAACGCAGGAGCCGTACTCAAAAAACATTGAGAATAACCCGCGTAATCCTTCAAATTCACAGCTCCTGATATACCACACACGATCAACGCGATCCCCCACCCGACTAAATACAATCCTAAAATCGGCTTCTGAACGGGTACATCCGGAGGTATATCGTCCTCCGGCGTCCGGACCGGATTGTGCGTCTTTGTCACCCATTTATACATATTGCTAGCCGACACACACATCCACAGTAAACAAGAAAGAGACAGATAATGTATGAGCAGTCCCAATACTTGACAGAGTTTGACGTCTTCAGTTTGATAAATTCCTAAAGTATACATGAAGCAGAGCAGTCCTATAGCGATCCAGGTGTTGATGAGGGCGTGTTTGGTCTTCTTGGCCATCTGTATGGCCGGGTAGCACATGACGTAGGTGAGGGTGGCACAACTTACGCAACCGATGAGGATGAGACTGCCGACATAAACAGCGGGGTGCGAGACTTTGAACCGGGCGCCATCTGTGCGCGCGCCGTAGAAGCCAGTCTCCACATTCTGGAGGAGACCTACATACGCCAGACGCGTGCAGCTGATGATGATCATTTCCGACACAACGTGCGATATCCTGCAGTCTGGGAAAAGAATGATTTAAGTCAATCATCATCAGGTATTTTTACTATATAGCTAGGTAGTCAAATAAATTTACTTTATTTTACTACCTAGCTATATACCTCTAGTGGCAAATTTAGTTTAACATGAACAGATTTAAACTGTGAATAGCGTTTTGGGTTGCATAATTATCAATTTTATGTATACCTTGTTTTATCTTTAAGATCTTATTATATAACTGTTTGTTATTCCTAAATCCTTACTAATTTTATAAATGCGAAAGTGAGTTTGTTTGTTTGTTACACTTTTACGCCGCAACTACTGAACCGATTATCATGAAATTTTGCATACAAGTTTTCTGGAGTACGGAGAAGAACATAGGCTACCTTTTATCCCGGGAAAAAGTACCATTCCCGAGGGATCGACATTGACGCGGGCGGAGCCGCGGGCGAAAACTAGTAAATAAATAAATACTCTCCACTGCAGGAGCATGACCCTCTCTGTACTACCGGAGCCATACTTGGCCAGAGCAGAGGTCTCATTGATGTTTATGAGCTTTGTTTAGCTTGTATTTCCTAAGTCGCCTCTTACGACCTCCATGCGAAGACTAGGAGTGGCCCTATTCTACTCTGCCGGAAACCACACGGCTAAGTCAATACTACTTCACATAAAGGTACTACGCAATTATACCTTGCAAAAACGAAAGATAAGTGGATCCGTAGTCTTAAGAGTGCGACCTATAAACGAAAAGTCCTGGGTTCAAAAAGTACGATCGGTCTAGTATGGTCATTTTCATCAACCAATACCCGATTCCATTTCCACTAGTATCCACTAGTGAAAACGGTAAAGTGCGCGTTGGTAAGCAGGTACAGTGTAATATATCTGTGCATACGCAGTGTCTTTCATCATCACCTTTTTAGTCTCCACTACAGGAGCACGACCCTCTCTGTACTACTAGGGCCATACTTGGCCAGAGCAGCCAGAGGACTTGGCCTACACTCTCCACGCTGGCCAGACGGGTTGGAGAGGTGTCTTAGATGTTTATAAGCTTTGTTTAGCTTGTATTTCCTAAGTCGCCTTCTACGACATCCACAGGAAGACTTGGAGTGGTCCTATTCTACTCTGCCAGATAGCTCACGGCTCACGGCCGGCACACGGCGGTGGCAAGGCAGTGTCTTTCGACATGCAAATATTACACTGACAGATTCTAATATTATATAATAACACATCTTTAAAGAATCAAAGAATTGATTGATTGAATTCTGGGTAGGTCAGTCGGGTAAAAATAATTTAATTTGTTTGATTTTTCTTTTCACGTAATAACAATAATAATGCAATACTGTAACTAACAAGTATGGCTCCGGTAGTACAGAGAGGGTCATGCTCCTGCAGTGGAGACTAAAAAGACCTGATGATGATGATGATGACTGTAACTGACCGGTAGTGTTGTCCCGCCAGCGCCGGTCCCGTCTCGCCCACACGGCCGCTCTCCCATCCACTCCGCCCGCGGCGCCACCGCGCAACGTCACTATAACTGGCTCCAGCAAGTTACTTACGCTGACGTCGCCATTTTCTGGAATTATCACAAAAGAATCGTCTCATTGTGGTATTCTTAATTTCAGGGACTGCTACGAACTGAGAAAAATAAAAATATCATTGTATCATTCTGGTTTTCTTTCTTTCAGACTGTAAAACTTAGGTGTAGAACGTTGAATTAAGGGTACGCTAGTCAGGTGTTTCAAATTCTGTAGGGTGATGACTCCGTTGTTCGGTATCGTCTGTTTAAAGTTTTTAATTCTATCGATTTGTCTTGTCGTTATCTTTTCTTGTATGGAATCATAATTGTAAAATGATAAGTACTTTAAAAGTTATGAGTCTCAAAACATTCCGTTTCAACACGTAATTTTAACGCAACTTTGGGCACAATTGAATACCGGAAGTAGTATAAATCTCTAAAACAAAATTCGTATAAGCGTAGTTTGGTTATTAAAGAATTTAAATAACTTTACTTTTAATTTAAACATTCAGCTGTTTTATCACAAGAACACTTCTCCCAAATGCATAGTCGTGAATTTTTAGACGCCCGTTTCAACAATTGCTTGCTTGATAAGTCGGATACGACACACTAGACTGTAATTCCGATGTGTGTATAAATAGGTGTTAATAGTTCCGCACTGTTCATAACCGAGTCTATCCCTTTCTCAGCGAAATAGCACGCAAATTAGCCACGTGCGCCGACGAGTTCGAGTTCCGATCTAGCTCATCCTTAAGAGCCCGCCATATGCCAGGCGGCGTGGCGATACAAACGCGGATGGTCTAAACGCGTTGGCTACTTTGGATATTTTCGTTTTTTAGTAATATTCAAGGGTTATTCGAAAAAGAAAAACATATGATGGCTGCCTTATCTGTAATGCAATAATAATCAAAAGTTTCAAGGTTAATTTTAATGTATTTGGTGAATAAGACTATATACCGAGTAAATTAGACGTGATTTGGAGGCAACTTTGCAATTTTTTTCTATCGAGAAAATTTAACGCAATCGTGTTTTTGAGTCATATAGTTACCAGAGTTAGTCCTGAACTTTGCTGCATTTTTATTTCAACTTGAGTACTTTATTATTATTGATATAACAGTCAATCATGCAAAGCAGTGTGAGGTAGTACGGACCCTTAAGAGACAAAATCTCAAAAACCTG
The DNA here is from genome assembly GCA_947532085.1 of Elegia similella. Classification (NCBI taxonomy): domain Eukaryota; kingdom Metazoa; phylum Arthropoda; class Insecta; order Lepidoptera; family Pyralidae; genus Elegia; species Elegia similella. The sequence goes on from OX383936.1 coordinate 3,190,083, forward strand.
AAAAGCAATCTAGCTACGAGCTGAGACTAAAAATATCCTTGTATGGGTCCCGTTTCTACCCTTGGGTACGGAACCCTAAAAATTTAACTATGATTACTCACTCAATTGAAAGCCAACCACCGGTGATGTGATCTCCATATTCATATCTTCTCGTTTGGTGCTCCTCCCGTAATAATCCTTAGCTCTATGCACTCTGTTCGGTCCATCATCTTCATCGTGTTCGGGAATCACTGGGAATAACGTGGCTTTATCGTACATGGCGACGACGAGGTCGTGGGGTTGGGATTGTACGAGGAAACCCGCGTCTGTCGTGCTGTATAGTAGAGATTGGGGGATCTGAAAATAAAACGATAAAACCCACATGATGAAATATGAATTGAACGGAGTTATATTAGGCGACAGTGTGGAAACTTGTATTCTGTTTCACAAAAATAATATAGCCCCATAGTATTTATATCGCCTTTCAAAAAATATAGAATCACAATAATTATGGCCCATATCATTAATATGGCCCCACAGGATTAATATAGCCCAGCATAGTTAATTGATTGAGCGAGCGTGAAAGGCGAGCAAAGCGTCTCTTAATGACTTTTTGATTGAGAAAAGTCATTGTATATACATAATTTAAAAAAAAAAGAAATTGTATAAACATCTTTAGTCAAAATTCAAAACGTTTATTCAGAAAATAGGCCTTTGCAGGCACGTCAAATCACATTTTAAAGGATCTAATTTAGTCATATTTATATTATTACTTAATATGCAAAAGCTACAGACTACTAGCGTTTCGGAACCGACCACTGCAGAGAAGAAACGCCAAAAGAAACTCTTTTCAACAGTATTGGTCGCCTACTCGCCTGAAGGGCTTTTTTATTTTATTATCTATCTTTATCATTTATCATCTAATTTCTTCATTTATCATTTTATGATTACAATTTTTATTATATAGGTACATTATTATTTTTTGGAATAATGACTGCAGGGTAGACAGTGTCTAACAATCTATATGGACTGCACGTCACTAGTGTGATGTGACCACATGCAGGAGCTTTCACCTGAACTTATACAACCCAATACAAGAGTCCCCATGGTTTATGTAATTAAATATTGTTTGGTAGACTGAAACCCTTTAGTGTACGAATCCATCGCACACTTGGCTCTTTTGTGTTGATTTAAACGACATGGTTCACACCAGCTGATTGCTATGGTGTTAAAAAGGATCCAATATTAATGCTACTAAATAAATATATATACGAACAAAGCACACAGATTGAGCTAGCCCCAAAGTAAGTTCGAGACTTGTGTTATGGGATACTAACTCAACGATTCTATATTTTATAACAAATACATATATAGATTCACATCCAAGACTCAGGCCAATCTGAAAAAGATCATTTTCCATCTTGACCTGGCCGGGGATCGAACCCGGGCACTCCGTGTCGCAGGCTGGCGTGTTGACCGCTGCGCCACGGAGCTAGCCCTTACCTGCACTAATTTAGCCGTGTGGTTTCCGGCAGAGTAGAATAGGACCACTCCTAGTCTTCCCATGGAAGTCGTAAGAGGCGACTTAGGAAATACAAGCTAAACAAAGCTCATAAACATCAATGAGACCTCTCCAACCCGTCTGGCCAGCGAGGAGAGTGTAGGCCAAGTCCTCTGTCTGCTCTGGCCAAGTATGGCTCCGGTAGTACAGAGAGGGTATGCTCCAGCAGTGGAGACTAAAAAGACCTGATGATGATGATGACTTACCTGCACACTGGCGTGGATACAAGCGTCGGAGACGGTGAGCAGTGGCGCCACGGTGCGGTTGGTGGTGGTGCAGTGCAGACGAGGAGCAGAGTGAGCCATCGCACTGTACCACACGCACGTCACGCCGCTGAAGCCTTCGCGAACTGGGAAGCGCTCCACTGCCAGGTTTGACTGGAAAAGGAATATCATTTTTAAAATAACCTATTTGTGTCACAGAAAATCGATGTTTGAGTAGAAGCTTTACTGCTTCTATGCATCGTTTGGTGAGCAATAGAGCAGGATGGGCATCCTATTGCCCATCCTTCCACCCCCACGCTCCTTGTCCATGGGCAAAATGATAACCAATCAAGTATGAAATGTAATGTATAAACTGATCTTTAAGACTGCTAATAGCAAAAGAACCAAAAACATTCGAAAATTAGAACGTTGTGCCGCTAGGTTGCAGTTTAGGTCCATTGCTCTTTCTACATTTGAATATATAGATATTATCACTTCTTTATCCCTGTCGGGGAAGACAGAGCGTAAGGTCAATTTGAATAAAAGCTTGTATAACATGTATAAATTCATACCTTTTGCCCTTGTACATTGTCAATGTGGGCAGAAATGTCCTCAGCAGCTAAGACCATTTCTGTGCACGCCGCGTATTGGTTCTCAGCTGGTATGGTAGCGTTTGATGTTATGTTCATTGCTGAACTGATGACGTCAAGGAGTTTGCCACCTGCGGATTGAAATCATAACAAAAGATTCATAAGAAATAGACTGCACTTGTTAAGCTTTATTATATGCCTTTAGGCAGCTTGCTAAATGACACTAAAGTGTTTACACTAAACCGCAAGTTAAATAAGGATTAAAGCATTCTAAAATTAAAATGAGCACATTTTTTGTGTCATAGACTTTATATATGTTATGACAGATATGACTATTGCTCTGTCTAGGAAGTACCTGTACTGTAGTACCTGGTTTAAACATTGAACCAGGATAGCTATGATATCCTTTGAACTTCAAAGGATATCTAATTATCTATAGCTATCAAAAGGGGAAATGCGGCTAGCATTATGGGTACCTTTGAGCCAGGTACAATTCAAAGTGGCTTTTTTGACATATTTTCTTTTGTGTGTGCCTTTTATAAAGTATAAATAAATTACAGTACCAATAAATTAGGAAAATTTTTACTCACCTAAATCCTTTTCTTCTTTAATGTACTGCATATAGTTCCTAATAGCATCCGCTATGAACATAACATCGTCTGCATCTGTCAACTCAGCCAGTGGGTATGTTTTCTCCTGAATCAGCATACCCAATCTTTCTGTTGCGTTTAACGCTGAATATTGCACTAAACTTACATTCAGTAATGCAAACTGTTGAAGGAGTTTTGTCACATTACTGATGTACGAACATTCAGTAGTATTAGCTGGACCCCAAGTTCCATTTGCGTGACAGTGCCTGTAAGCCATGCCTTCACCGATGCTACAAGGAACAACTGCAGTATGATTCAAAAGCAATTGAGGCCATGAATACAATCCTTTATTGTTGATTGTATGATTTGTCACACAATATTGAGTATTATTTGATAATACAAGCACTTCTATAGTCTTATTATGTTGAATATGATTGGTATCAGTATACATACAGGTCCAATTTCCCATATGGTGTCCAGTTATGTTGGGAAAGTATGCTTTTGTCTCTGCTATTCCTTCTTCTAACATGTCTGTAGTAGTCATATTTACATCACAAACTTCAAGCATTGGATGGACCCATTTTAGCTTATATTCTGCGACTGCCGAGGCAAACGGGGCATTGCAGGATATAGTTAACGAGTCACCTTCAAAGACCACTTGGTCATATGAAGGTTTAACAATTAACGTTGTAGAAGGTAGAACACTACCACAGGCTGACAAATCTAGGAATATTCTCAGCTTTTTCACAGGTTTACTGGCCATGTTCTCAGGGAATGCACATTTGGTTTTGTTGGAGAGTTTGACACTTGTGTTGAGTAGCCATTCGCCGATCCAGAGCAGGTCACAGTCACATATCAATGGGTTGTCAGACAGGTCACTGGGAAATAAATGCAAGGTTAACCTATTGAACGCCATTGATCAGTTTAGTTGCAAAACGGTCGCGTGACCGAGATCGACGTGACGCTATTGACAACTAAACTTATTACACTTTGTACTAGTCTGGCATGGGGCGTGAAGTAATGTAAACAAGCGCTGGCATGCAAAAGGTTAAAAATTTAATCTACTGGACTTAGATGTTTTAGGCAGGTGCAGTACACTCAAAATACCATTAAACAGGCTGCTGACACAAAGAAAACAGTTTATTTTTATAGAGGGTTATAATGATTTTGATATAAATGTATAATATTATATTAAGAATAATAAAGGCATGCCATGAGGCATAGACACAACAAGAGCACTAAAACGTAATTAAAATGATGGGATGAAAAAGGCCGGCAATGCTTCTGTCACACCCCAGGTGTTGTAGTTGTCTATGGGCAGCAGTGATTGCTTACCAACCCACTAACTTGTTTACCACCCTTTGTCAAAGAAAAAAAAAACATAATATTATCGACACTGCATTATAATTTAGTAAACACTTACAGTTGTTTTAAGCCAACAAGATATTGAAATGTTGTGGCAGCCAGCACGGATATGTGATTCTGTGCCAAAATGAGCCGCTCCAACTTCACCAGGCCCTTGAACACCTCTTTGGAGACCTTGCTGATCTGGTTGTATGATAAGTCCAGCCTTTGCAGAGCTGTCATGTTGTAAAATGCATCCGATTCAATGAGGCTGATCTGGTTACGGCTTAAGTCTCTGTAAAGAAATAAATAAGTCTTATGAATTAAGCAGTCCATTGTCACAGTCAGCACAATTAGTATACCACCCAAGTGTACTGAAGCCTCGAAAAAATAATTAGATTAAAAAAAAGTCTTATGAAATGATTGAAAGAAAAATTATTAGGTTGTAACCATTGGCAGTCTTAACACCTCAACGCCTTTACCATCAAATGTAAATTATACTATTTGAAACTCTGTAAATTTTAATTAAGTTTGACAATAAATTCCCTTAAAAGGTGGTGTAACCTTTTGAGGAAACTCTAAAAAAAAGCCCAAGCAGTCGCTGGTTATTGTGTTTAGTATGAAAATGTTGTTTATGCCACAAATTATGTGTTAATGAACCAGAAAAGGTTCTAGGTTGGTAATAACTACCTTTAATGTCTTACTCAATATTTAATTGCAAACCATATGTAAACCATGTCTTTAAAATGTTTTGAAGTTATCTTACAGCTTCAAGACATTTCTCTAGTATTTATTTAGGTTGTTCAATACATGCATATTTGCTTCATATTAATATTTTATGACTTGTACTTACAGTTTTTGTAATTTGGGAAGGTGTAGCTCTCGGGACAGCGTCGAAATAGCGTTCCCGGACAAATTCCTGAAAATAAATACTGAGTTGTAATACCTACATAAAACATTAGAGCATGTTATATGGGACATACTCAGTAGCATACTTACAAGTTCACCACACTCGACCATAATTTACTCAGGTCTATCTCCTTGAGTTCTGTGATCTGTGTAGGACTTCCACCACACTTCAGCCTCAGCAGTTCCCCCGGCAGCGGCTCCGAAGAAGCCCCATCTCCTGACTTGTCTTTCTTACACGAACAGAGTGAGGGACAGTATCCAAATGTTCTGTACACGCACAGAAACAACACCAAAACAATTGTTGGCCACTTCATCGTGACTATTGCCGATAACACTGCAATTAATCCTATGGCACAAAGCCAAATACAAATAATAATCACATTTTCACAAATTCTTCAGTTTCCTCAATGACATTATTTTGGTTATTGATGTAATGAACTAAAATCGGAGCACTAATTATAACATGCGGTTCAAATCGAACATTTCGCTTATTACAGATCTATCAAAGGAATATTACAAAAATAAACAACGATCAAACAATACACAAGTACATACAAATCCGACATTTGTAAAATTTTGACTGACTGATGGGATTGAATGAATGATAATACAGTGTTGCCATTTAAAATAAATGAAATGTAAAAACATTGTTCCTTCCCTATTCGAATCATCTCTGTGAATAGTACGCTTTATGGCCAACTACCCAAAGAAAAATTAACACCAACATAACGAAACGACAAAACGTCAAAAAGTTCAAAAGTTGAACCGTCGTTGGACGTTTGTTTTAATCTTGTGACGTGAAGTAATTTATTTTTTTGATGAATGGTGCTAAATAAATACATTTAAAATGCTGGATCCGCGGATTTCTGACAATGATCAGTCTAAGCGTGACATACCTTCGTTTATTGAGCCTAGACCACCACTAGTATTGAATCCATTTATGAGACCTCGTCCGCAGAAGGGTACTAACTTGATGGAGCTTTTTGATGAGGATTCAGAGTGTGAAGAGCCAGATTTGGTGCAGGTGTACCTGCGGCTGAAGCCGTACCGTGCTCAGAGCAACCTGTATGAAGTGCGATCTGATAGATGCTTGATAACATCAGTGGATACCGCTACTGCCGGCCATGGGAGACGCACACAGCACAATGTGTCTAAAATGTACACCTTTTCCCACATATTTGGCGCGAAGACGACGCAGAAGGTAGGTAAATAAGCATTGTCAACTTGTACACCTTGACAAATTGGGTGTCTTTCTCGTAAAATATTTTTATAATTTTTCTTACCATCCTCAGTAGTCAGGCCTGTGTAGGTATCAAAAACATAGCTACGCGCGACACCATCGAAGGTGAAAACCAAACAAATCCAGTAAGGCGTAAAGCACATTGATCTGGCGTCGGGCACGGACATAGATCGGGCAAGGACATGGCTCTGATCGGGCGCAGGCATGGCACGTTTCTATTACAATAATCATGGCGAGTATGATCATAAATGACTGGATATTTCTCTATTAATTCACAGAATGCTATGTTAAACTCGATGTCATCACGCATTTTTATTTTCTATAATCGCTTCTCTAGAAGACATATGCCATACGTGCGCGCTGACTGCGTCCGATGATGCCCGTTGAAGTGTGTTCAAATTGCGACTTTATTTCCAAACATTTAGTACGGTATTTAAATAGAAAAGTAAATGCCCTTGCCACGTCCGTTCCAGACGCCAGACCAATGTGCTTTGCGCCTAAGAACGACGCATGTTGTGTCATATGTTCACTGCCTTTAATGAATTATGAATCATATGTTTAGAGCTATAAGTATAAAATTGGCTTGCTGTAGGTATCTAAATTAAAAGGTGATGTGTTCTGACGAGAGCTAAATTACACCGTATTTCTAACTACATTGAGTTGATTTTTCTTTGAATACCTTTGCCGAATGTGACTTCTGAAAGTAGTACTTATTCTGTGGTACAGTGTAAATTCTATTAACGAAATTGAAATTATTTTACGAGATTGTAGAGTTTTTGTTAATGAAAAATAGAGGATAACTCAATTACTCCAATAATTTTGTGGCAGACAGTGCTTGTTCACTATCCAATGGTGGCTCAATATCATCAGTCCAATTGTTTGAGTGCATCTAAGAATATGATAACAAAAACCAAAGCATAGAGAAGTGATAGTATGGTTTCTTAACCATAGTGGCCCTTCAAGTATTAGTAAGCAGGATATCAGCAATTTTTAACCCCCGTTTGACAGCAAAAATAAAAAGCTCTTCCCAGCTTATGTAAACGTAGGTAACATTTTTGAAAAAAAAATTTGTTTTAATTCTAATATTACGAAGCAGTGATAGGGAACCCCCCTTTCACTACTTTGTAATATTTGAATGACCCCATACTTGTTAACACTGGTTAACAAGCATGGGCTCTACCTGACGCCAGATGGTGTCAATTATATATGGTTGTTCAATGCTGACTTTCTTTTTAGTCACCAATCTATCACTTAGTCTTGAATCTTTCACTTAGTTTTTTTTTAAATATTTTTCCTTTATTTTTTACTTAGAAGCCAACCCAGCTTATTAAGGGAGTATTATACCATCCTGAATCGGATCCAATGAGAGGGACGCCACTATATGTGCGATACGATTGGTGATATCTCATATCGTGTCTAACGTATATTGGTATCCCTCCCATCGGATCCCATATTTAGGATTGTTTAATAGGCGCTTTACACAAAAATGATAGAGCAGTATAGATTTTGTTAATAAGTACCTAGTGAGATTCTTTGTTCATATAGCAGTCTCACAAAACTATGAATTTACTATTTTCAGGAAATATTTGAACACGTAGTCAAAGACAATCTGAAGAAGCTTCCAGAAGGCCACAATTTCACACTACTCACTTACGGTGCATCTGGTTCTGGTAAAACATACACATTGATGGGAACCGTAGCTTCCCCGGGCCTGGTGCCTCGATCATTGGAGTATGTGTTCAGGGTGGTGGACGCTGCTCAGAGTCCGATGTATAAGCCATCCGATGGTGGCGCAGATAAACTGAATTATGCTGAACAGGATTACGAGTTGCAGGTGCATTATTACTTAGTATAATATAAAAGACCAGAATTTCTCATGATGTTAAGATGTTGAAAAATGTTTCAAGTTTTATAAATAACTAGCTTTCGCCCGCGGCTCCGCCCGCGTCAATGTCGATCCCTCGAGAATAGTACTTTTTCCCGGGATAAAAGGTAGCCTATGTCCTTCTCTGTACTCCAGAGAACTTGTATGCAAAATCTCATGATGATCGGTTCAGTATTTACGGCGTGAAAGCGTAACAAACAAACAAACTCACTTTCGCATTTATAATATTAGTAAGGACGAAAAATGTTCTTAGAAAGACTTCAGTACACTTTTATTATAATATCTTGAAAAGCCGGCAATGCTCCTGTCACACCCTGGTATTATAGTTGTCCATGGGTAGCATTGATCGCTTACCATCAGGTGACTCGTTTGCCATCCTAAAACATAAAAAAAAATAAGTTGAAATAACAAAATTAGCTATTTACCTAAAACTTGTAATGTATTCCCAGTGGGTGAAGAGACTTCGTCAGATATCTGCTCCACTTCGTGACAAGTACCGGCGCATGAGTGCTGGTCTATGCAGTGATTTCACTGCAAGCACTATGGACCTGACCGAAAGGATCCAGTATTACGTTTGGGTAAGTGTGAACTCCTCCATGGCACACCTTAAGTTTGTAGTATCTACAATTTGTTTTGATAATAGGCGAGCTCCGTGGCGCAGTGGTTAACACGCCAGCCTGCGTCACGAACGAGGGTTCTCGAGGTTCGATCCCCAGTCAGGTTATGATGGAAAACAATCCATATGTATAAAATATAGTATCGTTGAGTTAGTATCCTATGTCACAAGTTCACAACTTACTGTGAGGCTCAATTTGTGTAATATGTCCCTATATATTTATTATATTTATAACCTTGTAACTTCCAAATGTGTGAGAGGGATAACTTTAAAAAAAATAATTTAAAAGTATTGCCGTATTTATTAATTTTTAAAATAAACTACCTATTTGTTGTTTAGTGTGTGTTAAGTAATTCTCTCTCCAACCCGTCTGGCCAGCGAGAAGAGTGTAGGCCAAATCCTCTGTCTGCTCTGGCCAGGCTGGCTCTGGTAGTACTGAGAGGGTCATACTCCTGCAGTGGAGACAAAAAAGACCTGATGATGAAGTAATTCTCTCTACCGTTTTCTGCAGGTGTCCTTTGTTGAAATTTACAACGAGGGTATTTATGACTTGCTGGCGAGTTCTGATCGACGGGCGTCATCCAAACTAAGAATCAGGGAAGACACTAATGGCAATGTGTATGTTAAAGTAAGTTTTCTTACCTTTCTTAAATATTACAGATACTGAGTAAAATATTTTTTTATGAATTTTTGCTCAACATTTGAGATTTGCCTAATATTTGACTATGTTCTTACGTTAAATACATATGACAACATGAGCTTCCAATCTTATGTTTTTGAAATGAAAACTTTTTTAGAAGTGTTATGCACTTTTTCGGAGAAACGGTCATGAACCTTAAATGGAACTGGGCAGGATACCTGGCCAGACGGAGTGATGGAAGATGGAGCAAGAACTTAACCGAGTGGTGGCCTAGAACCGGGGAAAGAAGCGTCGGACGTCCTCCGATGAGATCAGCACAGGATCGAGACGGATGGCGGAAACGAAGAGAGGCCTATGCTCAGCAGTGGGCGGAAGACGGGCTGAGATGATGATGGTGATGATATGCACTTTTTGGGATGGGCAAAAAATTTTATACTCGCATCAGGACACGTGGCCCGATCGAAAATTCGTAAGACGGACACGTGACCTGAGACCACCGGCGCGGCGTAGGAGCAGAAGTAATACCCCCTCTCTTTCTGCGGCGCGGAGGTTTCATTTCTGCCGGCACTCCCGGACTGCAACCCGTTGTTTTTTTAATAGCGCACACTCGCCTTGTATTATATCATGCATAATGATGACCTACTCGTATCATCAAGTTGTATTTATATTTTATATCCTCAATAATGCTTGGATATTCGAACATTATTTTCACAATTTTGTTTGAAATAAATCGATATTCGTTAGCACATAAACCCATTTCATTTCTGTTCTGGCTATATACTCGCCAGCAAAATATGTACCTATGAAAATCCATCTTTATAGGTATACTGTAATTTTGATGGCCACCAAAATTACAGTATAGTGATTTAAAAATGGGACCACCGGATTGCTCCAAACAAAGCTACCAGGAAGGTAACTTTAGGCTATATTTGAAATTCTAACTGGCTTACAAATATAAACCAAATGGACATATTTTAGTGCAATGAATATATTTTGTTATTAATTTTATACTACTTTGTTTGAATTGCCACGCATTATTTGAGAAAAAGCACTATACAAGCCTTGGTCGCAATGAGGCACAGACCGTCGTTACGTACGTTTCGTCCGTCAATGCCTCTTTTGCCGGCCGCTGCAGTAATGTTCTATTTAGGGCGCCACACAAGCGTTCGTGCGGACAGGCGAGGAAGCATACGACGTGATGGTGGCGGGTAAACACAACTTGCAAGTGGCTGCCACAGGAGTTCACGCACACTCTTCCCGCTCACACTGTATATTCACTATCACTATGCTCACTGAAACTGGTAAGGACTTTCAAAAGTATATTCTTTCCTTGATGACGTATCCTATATTGTTCGTGAAATTATTGTACAATTTAGTCATCATCATCTTTAATCCTTACTAATATTATAAATGCGGAAGTGAGTTTGCTTGTTTGTTTGTTTGTTACGCTTTCACGCCGTAACTACTGAACCGATCATCATGAAATTTTGCATACATGTTCTCTGGAGTAGCCGTGTGGTATCCGGCAGAGTAGAATAGGACCACTCCAAGTCTTCCCGTGGATGTCGTAGAAGGCGACTTAGGAAATACAAGCTAAACAAAGCTTATAAACATCTAAGACACCTCTCCAACCCGTCTGGCCAGCGTGGAGAGTGTAGGCCAAGTCCTCTGGCTGCTCTGGCCAAGTATGGCCCTAGTAGTACAGAGAGGGTCGTGCTCCTGTAGTGGAGACTAAAAAGGACCTGATGATGATGTTCTCTGGAGTACGGAGAAGGACATAGACTACCTTTTATTCCGGGAAAAAGTACTATTCCCGAGGGATCGACATTGGCGCTGGTGGAGCCGCGGGCGAAAGCTAGTAAATAACAAAAACTTACGCGAGATAAATTCATTATGGAATCACGATTTTACTCATGTTTTATTCGTCGGAATCGCCGACTAGTTTCGGTCTGTTATGAAGACCATTTCAAGGCGGTTTCGGTTTGAGGGCAGCGGAACCTTCGGAAAAACCGTGATTCCATAATCATCATCATTCATCATTACAGCCGCAAAAACTCCATTGCTGGACAAGTGCCTCTCAATCAAGGTTTCTTCGTTCCATGGGAGGATATTGATAGATAGATAGATAAGTGATTTATTTGTAGCTGAAGTCACACACATACACAGGAGAAATACAAAATTACATAACGTGAAGAAGAAACTGTGTGCTGCAGCAATCCAAAAAGGTCATAGCTCAGTGCTAGTGCTGCCCAGAGGGCAACTCACTGATTTTCAGCTACGGCCTGTCAAGTGCGAGTGCACATCTATGATTATTACAAAAGATAAAAGAGCTCAAAATGTTCAGTGCGTTTCAAATTGTTTAAATAGACTTTATCTTTATGATCATATTGCTATACTCACCATGCTTGGCAGGCGGTTGGCGAGCGCAGTTTGTTTGGCTTCTTGTGCTTCCGACGCTGCTGCCCATCGGAAGCATTTTTAAGCTGAGGATGGAAAGGAATTTGTTGGATTTGGGAAAAGATTGAAGGTGGAATACTACTTACTCTGATGAATGGAGGAAAAGCAAGTAGGAGCTCTGGGGACCGGGCGGGCGTACCCTATGACATACCTGCATCCGCTCGATAGGCAGTTAAGAGTCCGCCATATGCCAGGCGGCGTGGCGATACAAACGCGGATGGTCTAAACGGGTTGGCTACTTTGGATATTTTCGTTTTTTAGGAATATTCAAGGGTTATTCGAAAAAGAAAAACATATGATGGCTGCCTTATCTGTAATGCAATAATAATCAAAAGTTTCAAGGTTAATTTTAATGTATTTGGTGAATAATGCTATATACCGAGTAAATTAGACGTGATTTGGAGGCAACTTTGCAATTTTTTTCTATCGAGAAAATTTAACGCAATCGTGTTTTTGAGTCATATAGTTACCAGAGTTAGTCCTGAACTTTGCTGCATTTTTATTTCAACTTGAGTATTTAATTATTATTGCTATAACAGTCAATCATGCAAAGCAGTGTGAGGTAGTATGGGCCCTTCACCCCTGACCATGTAAAATGTAGACGTGTCAAATCTTAACTTCTATTTTTAACCCTGACTCAAGACTAGCGTTTGTCTGTAATATGTAGCTTTTTGAAAGGTAATTCAATCTAGGCTGTTCTTAGCTTTATTTGACCTTTGTTAGATAATAAATATATATTAAATATATATTTATTATCTAACAACTACAATGTTAGATATGTATTATAGGAACAGTAAATTGAATTGAATTGAATTGACCAAATTCGTTCAGCTGTTTACAAGATACAGAGTTTTTTGTGTCGGGGTCGCTTAGAATTTTTATATAATTAACTTGATTTATTGTTACATTATTATTATTTTTGTTACATTAGGGTATATATATCTACTAAGTTTTCTGCGCCCAAGGCTTCAAATGAAGTATAAAAAACTAGAACACAACCTGCGATAAAAAAGTGTCACCAAATAAGTGCCATTTTCCGTTCAAATTTGATTTTCGAATTCCGAAAGCTTGCAACAGTTAGCTTTCCAAATTCGACTTTATGGCATGCAACTAAGGTTGGTTTCGCATTGATATATTATAAATTTTTCTACTTGATCGAAGCCCTAAGGATATCCCATAGTCAAACCATGGGAGCATAGCTCCCATATTAAATTGAACCTTCTGTCCTTCATATAAGGTTCAAAACCAATGTAAAAGTTTAATAAGATCAATGACAATACCAAATTACGACATTGTACTACCTCAATACTAGTTATTAGTTTTTGTTCGAGGAGCCCAATGGGCTAGTGGTTATAAGCATTATTAGCGCTAACGGATGTTAAGCAACCCCGGGCGCGATCCCCACTTGGATGGGTGACCGCAAATGGCATAAAAATATCTCGAGCTTTTCCGTGCTTCGAAGGTTAAGCCGATCCCGGCTGTCATCCATCATTGATGGCAGTCGCTAAGCATGTCAGATGCCTTTAAAGCAGCTTGAAATATCTGACACCAGTGTTGGCCACCTACACTAAAAAAACAAACATTAGAGTTTGAAAGGGTTGATTCGGAAAAGAAAATAGGTTTTTGAAGTCCTAGGAATGATTCTGTATTACGTTTCGCAGACACTGGTGTGAGGACGTCCTGCGTACGTCTGTGCGACTTGGCGGGCTGCGAGCGTGCCAGACACACGAAAAATACTGGCGCTCGCATGACAGAGTCCAGGCACATCAACTCGTCTTTACATGTACTGGAAAGGTGTCTGCACACTCTCAGGCGGAAGCAGAAAAGCAGGGGCGATGCTGTAGTGCCGTACAGGTAAGAAACTGCAACATATCTACATACTAGCTGTTGCCCGCGACTTCGTCCGCGGCAATTTCCGTTATTATGATTAATTAGTTCTTTTCTTAGTATATTATTTTCCCCCGTTTTCAAAACATTTTTTGTTGGTGCTTCGCTCCTATTAGTCGCAGTCTAATGTTTTATAGCCTGAAGCCTTCCTCAATAAATGGACTATCTAACTCAAAAAGAATTTTCCAATTTGAACCAGTAGTTCCTGAGATTAGCGCGTTCAAACAAACAAACAAACAAGCAAACAAACTCTTCAGCTTTATAATATTAGTATAGATATGTAGATATGTCAGGCGCCAAAGTGACGTAATTTAGGATGCAACTTTAAGAGGAGTGCTGCGAGCCGAATTCTCAAAAAAAAAACTTAACTAATCACGACTCAAATTCTCGTGTTGTCTTTGTCTCGCTAGGTAATGTCAAGATAGTGACAGAATATGATTTGAGATTGATTTTACTCAACATACTCTTAAGATTATTGTTGATCTCTTAAGATATGCTGTGTGGTACCCGGCAGAGAAAAATATGACCACTCCAAGGCTTCCCGTGGATGTCGTAGAAGGCGACTTAGGAAATACAAGCTAAACAAAGCTTATAAACATCTATGAGACCTCTCCAAAAGAGTCATCATCATCATCATCATCAGGTCCTTCTAGTCTTCACTACAGGAGCACGACCCTCTGTGTACTACTTGAGCCATACTTGGCCAGAGCAGTCAGAGGACTTGACCTACACTCTCCACGCTGACCAGACGGGTTGGAAAGGTCTCATTGATGTTTATGAGCTTTGTTTAGCTTGTATTTCCTAAGTCGCCTCTTACGACATCCATGGGAAGAGTTGGAGTGGTCCTATTCTACTCTGCCGGATATCACGCGGCTATTATTGAGTGTGATTCATATATTCGTTTTATTATTTACTAGCTGTCCCCCACTAAATGTCGATCCCATGGGATCACTACTTTTTCCGGAATGAATAGCCTACCTATGTGCAAAATTTCATCAAAATCCGTCAAGTCGTTTTGTAGCGTGATTGAGTAACGTCTCAACATAAAAACTCTCATATTTTTATACCACTCACTACTTACTACGTATCAACCTTAGCGCTTACACCCCTGCTCAAGGTCACCGGTGCCCGAACTCTTACGTACAGGGAGTGTCACCACTGTGTCTGGTTTGTTGCAGAGAGTCGAAGCTGACCCGTCTGCTGGGCGCAGGACTATCAGGGGCCCGGGGCGAGGCGGTGAGCATGGTGGTGACGCTCAACCCCGCGCCAGAATACGCGCACGAGACCAAGCATGTGCTGCAACTCGCTGCCGTCGCCAAGGACATCCGTGAGTAGGGGGGGGGGGGGATCCTTGGAGTCTTTTTAGAGTTGCATACCTCAAAAGTTATGTTAGAGTGCTCCCACACTCCAGTCACTCGGAGCAGGGCCCTCGGGTGGAAGACGTGTCGGTGTCAAGACCCGCCTTTCTTAGCGGGTAGAATGGAAGGCCAAAGGGTCGCCCTGCAAGCTGCTCCGAAACCGAAGGCACCGTGAGCGAGCCGAGTTGAGGCCGCAAACAAAGTAGCCCCCGCGCCGGGCTGTGGAGCGAGAGTAGCACATGGCCCTGGGTGACGACACAGGGGGCACAGGGAGGTTTTTTAGTGGGTTCAAGCCCCACATACCCACCCTGATATCCCGTGGCAGGGTGGATGTTGCGAAGGCATTTTTAGTCCCGTCCCAAAAAAAAAGTGTGCTCCCACACAGCAGTTACATAATGGTAGAGAATGTTGCATATTATTTATTGTCTAACATATTATAACAAAAGTTAGAAATTGTTCTAAGCTGAAATTCATATCAAGTCCCTTAGAGCTGTAAACAAATTAAACTTCTAAGCCGGCCAACGCAATCAAAAGATACAGCCGTTAGCGTTCGACCTTTTAATACAAATTTCCAAGCTAGCCAAACACTTGTATGGAAATGTAATATTTTTTCGAGTTCCCAACCAAAATGAACAGCTTTTCCTCCGGGAGTATTATGAATGAGTTAGCAATTAGCACAAGTCCTGTTGTTTTAGGATATTGAATCTTAAGTAGTAGGAATAAGTTCCTTTTTAGGGTTCCGTACCCAAAGGGTAAAAACGGGACCCTTTTAATTTTACTCCGCTGTCCGTCTGTATGTCTGTCTGTCCGTCTGTCACCAGGCTGTATCTCATAAACCATGATAGTTAGACAGTTGAATTACAGGTGATGTATTTCTGTTGCCGCTATAACAACAAATACTAAAAAATAGAATTAAATACATATTTAAAGGCTCCCATACAACAAACATAATTTTTTTGCTTGTTTTTGCTCATTCATGATAACGGCAACAGGTAGACCCTTGAAATATTTACAGAATATTTAGTTATAATTAAAAAATATTCACTTTAAAAATAAATAATTAATATTAAAGGAGGAAGCCCCTCCCATACAACAGACTGATTTTTTTGCCGTATTATAGATATCGGTACGGAACCCTTCGTGCTCGAGTCCGACTCGCACTTGGCTGGTTTTATTTAAATGATGTTTTCATTCGTTCATCGAGCAATGCCGAGGCGACTTATAAACGTACTACGGTACTTTTGCAGAAGTGAACCAAACTATCGCAGAATCAATCCTAGAGAGCTCGGAGACCACTCAGGATACAACCTACAGCAGCAGCGCTGAAGTCATGAAACTCAGATCTGATAATGAACGATTGCACTTCGAACTGATACAGTAAGTATATATTTCTTCCGTTTCTGTCCAAAAGTAAAGAGACTCTTGTCGGTATCATTGTTTTGGCCAGGATTTTAAATGGAGTGGTTTTGGTTTACCCACAGAAATAAATCAAGATAGAACGGCGACGCGAGTAGTATAGATATGTTTGAGCATTTTTTTTTAAATATATTCGGACAAATCACACAGATTGTGCTAGACCCAAAGTAAGTTCGAGACTTGTGTTATGGGATACTAACTCAACGATACTATATTTTATAACAAATACATATATAGATACACATCCAAGACCCAGGCCAATCTGAAAAAGATCATTTTCCATCTTGACCTGGCCGGGGATCGAAACCAGTCACTCCGTGTCGCAGGCTGGCGTGTTGACCGCTGCGCCACGGAGCTAGTCAAAGCGGAAAGGAGCTAGTCGAATTTATTCAATGATATTATTTTTCAATTCAATTTAAACATGACATAAAATAAACCAATGTATACTCAGTCCACATACCTAGGTTCTAAGGTTTCCAAAAATTGTGAGTTGACGTCCTTTGGAGAAAATGCGCTGTGCAGTTAGTTGCCGCTTCTTCAGCACTCCGATTTGGAAGCGGCATTAAACTTAGCCATATGTAAATTTTTGACGTCAACAATTGTTGAGAAGTGAAATATGACAATTAATAAGTGTTCAAAGAAACCTATATTAAATAAACGTTTTGAGTTTGAATATAGCTAAGGAAATGCGCGTAATAGTTTTTGCTTGTGGTGGGGGGCGTACAAAAAGTATTTTTTGAGCATTTTTTGTAGTCATATTTTTATGTACGGTGGTACGGGACCCTTCCTTTGCAATTTCAACTCGAACTTGGTCGTTTTTAGTATCGTAATTTATAGCCACGATTAGCCCCCACGATATTTTATAGAAATCTCGTTATTATTCTTGCCGCATAAGCTTGCAGCGGCCATTGACAGTTGATTAAACTTTTCAATTGTAACTTCTAGCGCTCAATCCAGAAATAAAGAATTACTGGCCTCCATGGAAGAACGGCAGCAAGAAGCGGCCGAGATGATGCGAGAGTTGGTTGAGGAGGCCAAGGACATCACCCGGCAGTATTATGAGGCGCAGATACAGGCTCTGCGATCTGAGGTGACACTACTAATATCTAACTGTCTCCGTGGTCCAGTGTCGTGGGTTCGATTCTCACGGGAAGCATACTTCGTTTAGTTGATTCCAGTTTGGTTAGGACATTGCAGGCTTGAATCACCTGATTGTCTGATAATAAAGATGTTTCCGTGCTTCAGAAGGCACGTTAAGCCGTTGGTCCCGGCTGCCATCTGGTAGTCGTTAAAGGAACTACGTCAGAGCCCGAGAGCCGGTTCTAAAAAACTGACACCAGGGTGTGCATGGTCAATTGACCGTGACACCTACTCGAAATGATGATGATTTCAGCCGTAAGGAGTTATAATATGTTGTGGTAGAGCCACGCTACCGGCAAAATTATTTTTTGCTAGTAGCATGAATGGGGGCTCGTCCAGGGAATTACCACACTCGAAAATTGTTTTGACGTTTGACTAGAAGTTTTACCACTTCTATGCTTCGTTCGGTGAGTGAGCGAGCCGGAGGCCCATCCTTCCCCCATTTCCTCCTCCCATGGCCTTCCCCCAACTAGTTAAAAAACTGGCAACGCTCCTGTCTGTGTTTGTGTGATATGTGCCTTATATAGGCACATATCCTTCCCCATATATACACAGATGTTACAATACAAGTTCAACCATGGGAGTATAGCTCCCACATTAAACTGAACCTTCTGTCCTTCACATAGGGTTCAAAACCAATAAAAAAGATATACCTACGACACCCAATTAAGGGTAAAAACTTACTGATATCATGTAATCCCCTGTATACGAGTATTAAAATCTCCATCTAATTAAATAAGCATCATATTACCCATTTGTTATTCACCATCGTTTCAGATGGAAGACATGATTGAAGAGTATGAATGTAGACTGAAGAAGGAAGAAGCACCACCTTCCAACACGGGGACGCCGTCTCGTGCTCTGCAGAATAAGGTAACTCTAGCACATCAACTATCACCATTACTATGCAATAGGCGTTTTCTATAGAAAACTTCGAGTAAATTGAATTTTTCATACTCACCTTTTTAGTATCATTTCGGGGTTGATAAATTCAACTAAAGTGAAATTTTGCATGTATTTACGGAGAACAGTAAGCTTGATTTTACAAAGATTAGAAATTTACAAAGATTAGAAAAAGAAAATAACGAAATTTTTGATCAAAACTGACAACATCTGAAACTAGTTCTGTTAATAAGCAGTTTTCAATAATTAAATTAAGAAAAACATTTTTTTATGCATGCAGAATGTTAATAATATAGTCCTCTTTCAAGATTAATTAAAAAAAATGTGTTTAACTGAAATCATGTCATTGGGAACAAAATGGCAACAAAAACGCCAATTTGAAAGGCAAAACCCATTATATCGCGCGATAAACTAATCCGCATCTCGCACTTCAATATAACGTAATACAAGACTAGCTCCGTGGCGCAGCGGTCAACACGCCT
Organism: Elegia similella; assembly: GCA_947532085.1. Classification (NCBI taxonomy): domain Eukaryota; kingdom Metazoa; phylum Arthropoda; class Insecta; order Lepidoptera; family Pyralidae; genus Elegia; species Elegia similella. The sequence goes on from OX383936.1 coordinate 3,209,283, forward strand.
GCCTGCGACACGGAGTGACCGGGTTGGATCCCCGGCCAGGTCAAGATGGAAAATAATCTTTTTCAGATTGGCCTGGGTCTTGGGTGTGTATCTATATATGTATTTGTTATAAAATATAGTATCGTTGAGTTAGTATCCCATAACACAAGTCTCGAACTTACTTTGGGGCTAGCTCAATCTGTGTGATTTGTCCGTATATATTTATATTTATATATTTACAAGATGGCGATAGTCGATTTGCCTTGTTGTTTCCAGCAGAGTAGAAAAGGACCACTCCAAGTGTTCCCATGGATGTCGTAAGAGGCGACTCAGGAAATAAATACAAGCTAAACAAAGCTCATAAACATCAACGAAGCAATTTTCATATGCATAAAATATAAAGAACTAAAATAAAAATATATTAGTAATTATCTACTACATTGATATTTATTTTCATAGAAATGCTAATATACAATTATATACAATTATAATGAGAGACGGGTTGGAGAGCAACCCGTCTGGCCAGCGAGGAGAGTGTAGGCCAAATCCTCTGTCTGCTCTGGCCAAGTATGGCGCCGGTAGTACAGAGAGGGTCATGCTCCTGCAGTGGAGACTAAAAAGACCTGATGATGATGATGATAGTCATCGCGCGCCATGCTGCGGCAGTTTTTTTTTTTGTATTCTTTGTCCAGAAATGACTGACCTTTATCAATATATTGTTTCAGGTCGCGCAACTGATGACTGAGATCGCAATTCTTGAGGTAAGTACGTAGTTGAAGATAAGTCTTACCTTTATTTCCTCAAATAAATGCAATATGTTCAGTAACGAGCATTAGTATGTAAACATTGGTTCCAAAGTAAAAGTGGACCGCCCCCTAGAAAATAAATACTTGTTAGGGGGCGGTCCACCGGAGCGGTGAGCGAGGTAAAAATCCAATAGAATTTGAGAGAGAAAATATTGAAATTTTTCTATTGGTGGATTTTTACCTCGCTCATCATCCTTAATGCTGGGTTCAGGGGTTAAAAGACTCCATTCTAGATGAATATAATAATTTTGCTAATTATATGAGTAATAATAGGCTAATATACCAAAATATTAAAATTAGTTCGTCAAACAATCAAAAAATATTGGACACGTATTTTTTTTGTCAATTATATAAATTAAAAAAGGTAAAGCGCGTCAAAGTTTGAGCTCATGACGTCTCAGTTTGCTAAGTAGTGATTCCATTTGACAGGAAAAATTAGCGGCAGAGAAATTGGCGCGAGCTCGTGCCGAGGAGGAAGTCCAACATCTAAGAGCCTGCATCGAGGAGAGAGACGGTAAAGTATCCCTTAAACAGTATCAGTGTTATTATAAAACAAGGACTAAAGTTAGTACTAGGTTTAAGCCGGGGTCCAAGTCAAGTATTCTTCCCTATTTAAAGCTTATATTTTATTTCCAATTTTAACTTTAATCTGTTTCTTTACTCGTCCCATAAAACTATCCCTAATTCGCCCTAGATCGCCGCTTTTCTCTCCTACCTTCTAAATTTCCCTTCCAATTTTTTTTAATAGGTAACCTATATTGTCCTACAGCTGGGCAAAGGTCTCTCAAAGAGAATGTGCTTTTCAGTTCTGGATTCAAGAATCCCTTGATAAATTAATGCTGATAAATGTCTTGTTTACAGATAAATCAATTGAAATGGAAATTTCGGAGGAGCAACAAAACGCCATTTGCGTGAACGACAACGAACCAGACAGTGACGAAGAGATAGATGACCCTTACAACGAAAGCCTTGAGCCTACCTTTAAGAAAGATGACATCAACCGGTCTAGACTTATCATTCATAGCCTCAACACTTCACACAACACTACCATAAATAGCGAAAGAATAGATAATATAGATGAGGAAACTCATCATAATAATGATATTGAGAAAACAAATGATACACTCAGAAATGATAGTTTAGATGAAACTGCTCAATCTATAAATGAAGAGTCGATTAAACAAGGCAATGAAACTCTTGGTACGAATGATATTAATACTACTGAGAATGATACAAATACTGATGATAATGACGAATCAGATAAATTTAAGAACTCAGAAGTCAGAGGCACATACTTTGTACGTATAAGTGATGATGACAGTATGGATGTAAGTGCTAAAGATCTGAAGAAACTGAACAGTCTCAGAGGCACTTATTTTGTAAGCAGTACAGCTCCAAAAGATGAATCTATGCATCAGAACGAGTTGTCTGTAACAAAAGGATTTGATTTTACTGATGTAGACAAGACAAATGAATTGCCTGAAGAAAATTTTGATGCAAATAAAAGTAATGGCGCAGAAAAAAGTCCTCAAAAGTATCATGTTGTGGAAAATATAGATCTATCTGAAAGTGAAACACCACCAACTATAAAAAAAGTTGACAAAGAATCACTAGTTACAAAAATAATGCGATCAATGAAGTCTACACACAGTGGAGATAGTTCATTAACACAGTTTGAACAATTAGAAATGGCAGCTAACAAATGTGACGAAACGAGACTAGAGGGAAATTTGTCATTTTCTAATATTAACATGTTAAAAGAAAAGAAAACCTTTTTTGGTGACAGTCCAGTAGGTAATGATCTTCCGGTTGTTGAAGAACAGCCAATTATCCATAGTCTTGAAGAAACAACTATTAAAGACGGCAAGAAATACAATATTGAGACTGCTATTGTTAATAATATGGTTAAAAGTTTAAAACATAAAGTCATTAATGATGCTCAAACCAGTGAAAAGATGGATGAAAATTCTTTGGATACCGACGATTTAATAAAAACTAACGTTATTAAAGAAAAGCGCACCTATTTTGATAATATCGACGTTAACATCAACACAAATAAACACCTTGATGCTGTGAAAGATATGAACGATGATGATGTAAGGTCCCCGTCCATAGTCAAAGACGATGTTGAATTTAAAGATTTTGAGCCAAATACTATAAAAAAATTGCTTGGTGAAAGTTTAACCAGACAACCAGATGTAATATCCTCTGTACATGACAATAAAAATATGGGAAAGAAACATTATTCTGTTGATATATTCGAAGGTTTCGAATCTCCTCATGTCGTGAAGACAAAAGAACTCAGTGTTGTTGACAAGGCTCGCAAATCTATTGATAGAATGGTAACAGAACAAAAATCAGCTTCCAAATTACAAGGTAGTATGAAAAAGGAAATAAAACGAGAGATGACAGAGAAAGATTCGGTAGATGATGACAAAATAGTATATCTAGTTGATCAAAACGAAAATGCAAAAGATATAAGTTCATTTCAACAAATTACTTTTGGAAATAACACAACAGAAGATTTTGAAAACCTCTACAAAGATATAACTGCTTCTAGAGCGACTGAATTCGAAATTATTGCACAAGAAATTGAAAATAAATATGATCAAAGTAAAAATGAAGGCGATAAAGTTACAGAAAAATCTGTAAGTTTTAAAAAAGAAGAAAAAGAATATGATAAAAAGGCTTCTTTAGGCACTTCAAATTCTAAAACGGAAACTCAAAGATCAGAGTTTGAAGAAGTGAAATACAATTTAAGAAAAAAATCTTCAATGAAAACTGATAAGAAATGGAAAAAATTCGAAACTGATGAAGTTTTGCTTGAAAGCCAAGCGAAATGTGAGAGTAAGATTAAAACTAAAAGGAGTTTGCGTCTAAGGAAGAAAAGAAATCAAGAAGAAGAAGACACATCAAACGATGGTGCAGATGACAAATTGAAGGATATAGTCAATTTGCAAAAGGAGTTTTCTGACGTGACGCTGGATGTACCGGCGCCAGTCAAAGAGGTGAAAGACATCCCGTCACCAGAGAAAACTGCGGGAGAAGAGAACCAGCCGCCTTTAGGGATACAAAGTTGCCCTTCGAAAAGGTAAAATAATGAATTTGATGTATTTTTTTTTTGTATGAATTTTAAGGTAAAGCTAAATCAGGAAAGCTTTCTAAAAAAAAATTACATCCATTTTTTTTAAATAGTTCATACACTAATGTAATTTTACCCTGAAGTCTGCATTTAGGTTGGGTTATTTCAATGCGATTTTGACCATACATTTTAAGCAATCATGAATATAATCATTAAATTACAGCGGTGCAATTGAACAAGCCAATAATATATGTATTTACTTATACAAACATAAGTAAACTATACATATATTTTAAGAGAGAGGCTTTTGCCATAAGGCAAACAGATATATAAAATTTAAAAATTAAAACTGTATAAAAATTAAGTATATATATCTGAATAAAAGGCTATTATTATTATTATATTTTAAAATACACACACATAAAATACTTATATTTTTTTTTAATTTATAAGTATTTTAACTATATATTTATTGAAAAAAAGCTATACATATATTTTAAAATTCACACATAAAATACTTATAAATTTTTTAATTACCAAAAAAAATTCCAAAAAATTATGAGAGCAATGACAAATTAATTGTGCAAAATAAGGTTGAAAATAGAAAAAAATCCATATTTTGAACCAGAGAAAGATAATGACACTACCTGAGTTTTCAATGATGGAAGTGATTGAATCCTGCGAATATCAAGCAATGTATTAGATTCACTAACAAAAAATATATAATTTGCAGTGTGACCCGAAGCCGTAGAAAGCTGTTCACGCCGCGCATCGAGCCGCTGGATGAATCCGGGGGCCCGGCCGGCGACAGCGGCGAGCGGCTTTACGTGCCGCGGCCCTCCTACCACCGCGGCCGCGCCCGCCGCAAGCTCTAGCCGCTTAACCTGACTAAACTGGAAACCTTTCTTTTCAATCACATAGTGAACTGATATTTGAGGTTGAAGTTCAGATACAATATGGAAGTCACTTGCTATATACATCACGCTATAGTTCATCTCAGCTGCAAGAAGTCCACTGCTGGACATCCCCAGAGGGCTTCCAATACAACGGTTGGAAGTGGAACATTGGTCAGGTGTCCGACCACCTGGTCGGTGGGTTGCCGATACATGGTCGCTATTCAAGAACCTTTCTGCCCCATCGGCCATAGGTTCCGCGCGCTATGCGCCCCGCCCACAGCCACTTCAGAGTTAATCCGCTGAGCTATGTCGGTGACCTTTGTTCTTCTCGTTTCTGATTTGGTTTGATAAAGAAACACCAAACAGCCCTCTCCATAGCTCTTTGGGGAGACCGTGAGCTTTATGAGAACCATAGTAAGGAACCATATTTCCGACCCGTACTTAATCTATAGTTATATACATAGTTCTTTTGACAATGAGTTTTCTAAATAAACGCATATTAACACATTGCAAGACCTCGTAAGGGTGGGACTTTTAGTTTCAACTACGTTGTGAAAAAATACGGGCTTTAAAAAACAATATACAGTATTAAAAACAAGTTAATAAAACACCTTCCTTTTGGTGGGTACTGTTAGTTTTTCGATTTTTCAAACTGCCTATCAATTATGTCAGCCGGGATCAACGGCTAAACGTGCCTTCCGAAGCTCGGAGGGGCACTAATACCGGAACTTTATAATCAATCATGTAGTTTTTAGTAATTGAATATATCGTGATTAATGACTGTGCAAATACAGAAAGATTTATTTTATGTTATAATTAATTATTAGTATGTATTGTAATTCTTGATAATAAAATATTTGAAACACCTTACGTATTATTTTCCTCACAACCTACCTATTTCGTGTTGTACTTCCTAGCACGACCATGGTCGAGTTTATAAGAACTTCAGATGGGAAAAAAAATCTTTTCAATTTATACTGTTTTATACCATTCATTGAAAATTTATTCCCTCCGTAATAGTAGATATATACTGACCGTGTTAGATTCTTACCCAGTACGACCACGTCGCAATTGCAGCAAGCGAAGAGGTTCAAGATGGCAATAAAAACCTTTTATTGCCATCTTGAACCTCTTCTAGTCCTCTTTATATCTCCACTAGTATATAGAGGGAATACATTTTAAATGAATGGTAAAACAGTATAAATTAAAGAATTATTTTCTCATCTGAAATTTTATAAATTCGACCATTATCGTGCTAGGAACAGGGACCGGAAAACCGGGTTCGGGGCTAATCTGATTAATAGAGAAACCCTATGATATGATTACCCAATGGATATGCTTATCACAACAATAGGGTTACTCCAACGATTTGATAACCCTATCGAACGGTTATCCTTATTAACTGGTTAACCGTATCTATTAGGTAACCCTTTCATGTGTAAAACCCTATCATAAGGTTTACCCTATCATTGGATTAACCCTATCAAATGGTTAACAATATCGTTGATTAACTTTATTAATAAGTTAACTCAATCAACTTGAAACCCTAACGATTGTGTATTTAATCATAAGGTTAACCTTATTGATTATTGCCTGTCTCTTTCGCGCATTTCAGCGCGTTTTTAACCAAAGCCTTTATTTATGTTCGGAATTGAACAGGCGCTGAACAGAGGCTATGTTTATTTGAACTGTCTCGACAATTAAAAACTGTACGGTTTTACTGTGAAATTATAAACATGCCATTAATATTAAAGTAAACTTTCGCGTTGGCACTTTTCACATTTAGGTAATGCAAGGTAATTTTATTTACATATTACATATTTATCCTTCATTTAAAACTTCAAAATCCATTGTTAGTGAAAGACGGCAGGACGCATAGTGCTGCACTTAGTTCTTTTTTAGGGTTCCGTATCCAAAGGGTAAAAACGGGACCCTGTTAATTTCGCTCCGCTGTCCGTCTGCCTGTCTATCTGTCCGTCTGTCACCAGGCTGTATCTCATGAACCGTGATAGTTAGGCAGTTGAAATTTTCACAGATGATGTATTTCTGTTGCCGCTATAACAACAAATTCTAATAAATAGAATAAAATAAATATTTAAGGGGGCTCTCATACAACAAACGTGATTTTTTTGCTTGTTTTTGCTCGATATTGATAACGGCAACAGGAAGACGCTTGAAATATTTACAGAATATTCAGTTATATATTCACTTCAAAAAAAAATATTTTTTTGCCGTTTTTATAGATAACGGTACGGAACACTACGTGCGCGAGTCCGACTCGCACTTGACCGGTTTTTTCCAAATATCGATAATCAACATGAATACAGATGAGGGTTCAAGTAATAAAGTTATTGGTATTTATTTTTCTTTTTTTCTGTCGGCAAAATCTAAAAGCTACTAGTATTTTGGCATGAGCAGAAATTAAAAATTCAATTGTAAATACGCGCGAATAATATTTCGCGGCCGCGATGCAGTATACGCGCGGTTGGTGCGGGGCGAGGAAGGAGCGAGGCGCCAGCGGGAGGCCGGCAGCGGCGCGGCGGACGTGTCGTAACGAATAGGTACCGATTGCGCCGTGTATGAAAAAGAAATACATATAAATATGGAATATCCTAATTGTAGTATATGTAACTGTGCGTTAAATTTTGATGTGGTGTCTGTAAGCCTGAAAGCACAGAATACCTATGTTAGTTGCAGCTAGTAAACGGCGTGGGGGGAAAAAAAGGTTTGTGTCAGTTTCTGATGAAAATTTTCAAGTAGGTAAATAGGAAGTGTAGAGTATATGCCCATGTGATTAAATGGTTGCAGATAAACAGTTTTTACGGCATTTGTATTAAGACAGAAATTGTAATTTATATATCATCACAGAAAAGAAAGATTTGCTGTTGTTCCTTATAAAACAAAGCAAAATATTGATAACTAGTTGTTGCCCGCGACTTCGTCCGCGGCAATTTCAGTTATTATTGACCGAGCGAGCGAAGCGTCTCAGTTTCGACAGGTCGAAAATTCTTTTGTCCGTCTGTCTGTCTGTCTGTTCTCGCCTACAGGTCGCATTTCTCAACCGATTCTCATGAAATTTTGTGAGCAGGTTTGGTAATATGAGCAGATTTTTTTGTCGAGCCAGACTTTCGAAATTTTTAAAAATGGCGGAAATATTGTGGTTCTAAACTGAAAAAACTCATAGTATTTGAAAAGAAAATCAAAAATGCCATTAGACTTTTTTGTTATTCTTATTACGACGCAATTTTTTTGTCTGAACAACTTTTTATACGATAAACTTGAACGTGTTTATAGTCGGCAATTTGCCCAAAAGTTGTCTGAAATCGATTTTCTGTATATTCTTTTGAATTAGTGCATTCAGTATGATATCGTAAATACAAATCTATGGTATGACAAGTATGAAAATGGTGCGTAGTAACTGTGACGACGTAACTGAAGGAAATCATCCTTTAGTCAATTAGCATAACAGTAACAGATATATTTTAGAGCACTGGAGGGCAAATGTGGATGTTGGTTGTGAGGGTTCGCGAGGTCACTAGTGGTTTTGTGAGAACTACTGTTTATTTAGTTTTTTCTTAGTATAGATGAATAATTTTCCCCCGGTTCCAAAACATTTTTTTATTGATGCTTCGCTCCTATTAATCGCAGTGTGATGTTTTATAGCCTAAAGCCTTCCTCAATAAATAGACTATCCAACACAAAAATGATTTTCCAATTTGAACTAGTAGTTCCTGAGATTAGCGCGTTCAAACAAACAAACTCTTCAGCTTTATAATATTAGTATAGATTAGCTGTCAATCCATCAAGTAAATCCCTTCCATTAAAATGATGACAAACTTTTTATTTTGGTGATTTGCAATGTTGAACTTACGATACGCTTTAAACGTTTTAATTTTAAATCTATAAAATATGACAACATATTATTTTAATAAATCACAAGAAAAGAAACATATTTTTATGTTTATTTACACTCTGAGTTTAGGGTTGGAATGCGCACGCGCGGCACATATTTTCATCATTACATATAAAAACTTCACTTTTATTTTAAAAATGCTGAAAAAGTTGAAACGTTTTGTGACCACTTTCATCAGACTACGACCGTTAGTGAGCTGGTTTGCGACCACTCATATAATATTTTAAAATATGCCAATAAAAAAAAATTATCTGGTTGTCTGTAAAGTCGATTCACGGACGATAATTTTACGTGATAATGGTGGAAGAGAGATAGATGCGTCACAAGACGAACGTTTAGGCCGATTGTGCCTCCGTAACACTTATTCCGCGTATTCGTCTTTCAAAAACTATAATTGATTCAAAAATGTTTTAAATTGTATTTTTAATAAAGTATAATTATATAAATAGTACTAAATGTTGATTAAATAATATGGTAATCATTTGAAGTATTTTTACTCACATTTATTTATGAGCATAATGATATTAAATTCCTCGCGAACCTTGCGGCGAAGTACAGATGGTATTTGGACTTTAACAAGGTGCTAAACTAGCAGCATAAAAAGGTTCTGCCACCAGACCTGGGATTAGTTCCAACAATAACGCCATAGGAAGTCAATATCCATTTCACCCAGGCTAAGGGAGCCGATTGACGTATAATATTTTTATTCTAAATAATGCCAGAAATAAATAATAATAGTCACTTTCCACGAATTCCTTTTCCGAAAATTTGCGGGGGTGTGAGACAAAGGAAAGGGTGCGTGGTTTTAGGGGTACTATTTATGAACGGGCGATTCGATAAAGACGTACAAGTTTCCATATAAAAATCTGTCATTTAGAAAAGTCGTTGGATTGAAAATAGCACACCTATTATAGATAAGGTAACTACAATATATTTTTGACGTATATAAATTAATAAAGCTGGCCAAGTATGAGTAGCACACATTTAGAGTTACCTACGTTAGTGTTTGACTAGCGGCCCTTCCCGGCTTTGCACGGGTAGATATATGTTTGGTATTTTTTATATATGTTCATTAGAAATAATGTAGGATTCTATTGTTGAAATATACAAACAAACAAACAAAAAGTGTAAACTACAAAACCTCGCTTCTTGTATGAAACCTCTTCTATGCAATTATGAGGTGCAAACTCTTACTTGTAAGGACACGATTGTTCTTGATTTTCTGTGGTTTGAACTCTCTTTAATAAATTAATTGCTACTTTGCAGAATCGAGAAATAACACAAAAAAAACAAGTTTCTTGTCTCTCCGAATAGATGTCACGTTTAAATATTCAGTACTTTTTACTGACAAAAAGTACTGAATATTTAAACGTGATATTACTAGATTATCAGTGCGTAACGTCATGTAAATGTGTGTGAAATTTTGAGATTTGTGCGTCCATTAATTATTGAGATTTTATTTAAAATCTGATTCTGCCAGGATGTCATTTCAAACGTTACGCCAGCAAAAATTTTCTGATCCGAGTGAAAGCTGATAAAATAATTTGTATTTAGAATATATTTATTGTAAATAAAATTTGTGCGTCTCCAGACCTGGCGATATTCAAATTTTTGCTGGGGTAAAGTTTGGCTGATTGCTGGACCTCATAATCGGCACGGCGTAGGAGTTTGATTTCTTTACACACACACTGTTATGAATTTGTATGTCATGTTTGTAAAAAAAAATTCTAAAAATGTTACCATTCAGAGATTGAAATGAAAATATGAAATCAGGTATTTTGACTCCTGTACTTTAAATATTCGACCTAGAGAATTATTATTGACGTTAGTTTGTACTTTATAATAGTCTACAATGCTTAGGTAAGTATATAATATGATATCTTAAGTTTTAACACCTGAAGTGGCAAGACATCATCACTCGCGAAGTAAATAAGTTATGAGAAAAACTGCCATGATTCGGACGCCAGGAATTTTGACAGCCGATTTGATCCGTTTTTCTATTAGTTCGGAAGTTGATAGTTATCAAACTATTTCTAAGGGTAAGTACAATAGTTCGCAAAAAAATCAGCTCAATACACGCAGTAGTTTAAGAAATATCATTAAATATCCAACCGTAGGTGAAATACCATGATAAGCAGAATATTTTCGGGAGTAAGTATAGAAATAAGTGGCGATACAGTATATATGCTAACCATCCTAAATTAGCAATAGTATTAACGTAAAATAGTACAGTCGCGTACATCATTGAATTCAAGGAATTTTAACTTATCCAAAACTATTGTTTGTTGACCACATTTTTTTTATATCGTTCATACTTACGATACAATCACAATTGGAATGTGCTTAAAAAGTCGTTACCCTTCAATCGCGGAAACACAGACACGATTGAGTTTTAATATTTTATATATATATATATATATTAGCCGTGTGGTATCCGGCAGAGTAGAATAGGACCACTCCAAGTCTTCCCGTGGATGTCGTAGAAGGCGACTTAGGAAATACAAGCTAAACAAAGCTTATAAACATCTAAGACATCTCTCCAACCCGTCTGGCCAGCGTGGAGAGTGTAGGCCAAGTCCTCTGGCTGCTCTGGCCAAGTATGGCCCTAGTAGTACAGAGAGGGTCGTGCTCCTGTAGTGGAGACTAAAAAGGACCTGATGATGATGATGATGATGATATATATATATATACGCGACCTGGAGAGCTATTTTTGAAATTTGGCCGTACTATTCTCTGCCAAGCGATTTTTCCACACAAAACTCGTTCGAAGACGAGTGTCATACTTTCAAAAATAGTACGCCCGATAGGAAGTGTAATTTTTTTTTATTTGGCCGTTCATAAACGAGTGATTTCTCCATACAATTATCGCTCGAATGGTCATACTTTCAAAAATAGTACACCGGGTCTCTTGGGAGCTGACAATATATAACTAAATATTCTGTCAATATTCCAAGCATCTAACTTTATCAAGATCGAGCAAAAGAACCACGTTTGTTGTATGGAAAAACCCTTAATATAATATTTATTTTGTTTTTAGTATTTGTTGTTATATCGGCAACAGAAATACATTAACTGTGTTAGTTAAATATTTCAACTGTCTAACTATCACGGTTAATGAGATACAGCCTGATGACAGTCGGACAGTGGAGCCATATGAATAGGGTCCCGTTTTAGCACTAAAAATGAGGTAAAAAAATATCATATAATTATTACAGGTATGGGTTATTTACATTCTTCAGAGCGGTGTTCCTGTGGGATCGACCAAATGTCTAGAGAATGAATAACACGACAGTTATCTTTTTGTGTTGACGTGTCGATCTCGTCTCAGAACAAGGACTAAAGTTAGTATATAGATGTCTAATAGATGCAGAACTCGACTCTCGACAGCGTCAGATTAAAAATAAATACTTTGATTTTGATCTCCAAAACTATATGCGATTTTTACTAGCAGTTTGCAATTGAAATAAATTTGACATACTTATTTACTTAGCAAATTTTTTTTAATTATTAATAATATATATATGCCTGTACATAAAACTCATTCTCATGTTAGCATCCTTACCAACGTACACATCCTGTACCAACGTACACATCCTGTACTCTATACTCTCGTATGAAGAAATAAGATTATTTTTTATGCATGTGAACACTTCAGTACACACATGTACCTCAAAAATAAAAGAATACATGACCCATTTCAGTAATACAAGTAAATATACGGGAACGTCGCTTTTTGCTATATTCCCGAAAATGGTCGGCTTATCATGGTATTTCACCTACGGTTGGATATTCAATGATATTTTTTAAACTACTGCGTGTATTTAGCTGATTTTTTGCGAACTAATATTTTACTTACCCTTACAAATACTTTGATAACTATCAACTTCCTTAGCCGTGTGGTTTCCGGCAGAGTAGAATAGGACCACACCTACTCTTCCCATGGATATCGTAAGAGGCGACTAAGGAAATACAAGTACTCTCCAATACGAAATTCCTGGCGACTGAATTATGGTACTTTTTCTCATAACTTATTAATTTACTGATACTTACCTAGGCATTGTAGGCAATTATTAGGTATAAACTAATGTCAACAATAAGTCTCTAGGTCCCATATAAAAGGATAGGAGTCAAAATACCTGATTTCACATTTTCTTTTTTAATTCCTGAATGGTAAAATGTTTAGAAATTCTGTTTGTACAAACATGACATATAAATTCATAACAATGAATGAAAAAAAATCAAACTCCTACGCTGTGCCGATTGTGAGATCCAGCAATCAGCCAAACGTTACCCCAACAAAAATTGAATATCGCCAGGGTCTGGAGACGCACAAATTCTATTTATACAACAACATTTACCACACATCAACTACCTACTAAATATTTTATCAGCTTTCATTCGAATCCGAAAAAAGTTTTAGCTGGCGTTACGTTTGAAATGTCATCCTGGCAGAATCAGATTTTAATTAAAATCTTAATAATTAATAGATGCACAAATCTCAAACTTTCACACACATTCTTCTTCTTCTTTTCGTGTCGATGGTACCTATGTTTTTGCAGCCCAATAATGGGCCACTTCTATTCCTTCCTTAGATGCTGTAAGGAGATCGTCCAGAGTGCAGGTGTTCGGGCACCTTGGACAAGAGAGGAGGTGCGCCACAGTTTGGGGAGAGTGTCCACACTCGTACATGACACACTTTTACATGACGTTACGCACTGATAATCTATTAATATATAGGGTTCGTAGTAAACGAGGAACCCTTATAGTTTAGCCATGTCTGTCCGCCTGTTTGTCCGCGGTTTTACTCAGAGACTATAAGTACTAAAGATCTGTAATTTGGTATAGATATGTATATTAATCGTTGTTACAGTTCAGTGTCTCTATCTACTAAATGGTTGTATATTACGTATATGAACCCGAGAAAAAATTCACGGCAGTAGTACATATAACGAAGTTTAAAGGAATACTATCAAAGCTAAGTAGAGTTTATAAATTAAAGATTGACCAACTTATAAATGAACTCGGTGAATTAAAATTTCATACAAATTGAATTAAAAATTAGACAGTTGTTAGTTACGTACAACAACTACCGAATATAAATTTTTGAATCACGTAAAGTAAGATAAATACAAAATCATAGTAGCTTTAATAATAATAATACCTAAAATAATAGCAATGTTTTTACGTTCGACAGCGCGCGGCGCTTGGCGGAACGATAGGAAGTTGCTTGGTATCTATTGCGCTCGGAAACCAAAGTAGGTAATATACCTATGAAATCTTGTTACCAGCGCTTGCTCTACTCATGGTGGTACACAAATGGTTTTTTTTTCTAATTTCTTTTATTAAGTAGGACTTTATAAATCTTTCTTCAGCTACCACACTCCGTGGTTACCACAGTCTTATGTGAGCTCGTTTTTAGACGTTACATAATAATGGTAAGAGACCCTTCGTGCGGGAGTCAGACTCGCACTTGGCCGGTTTTTTTTAAATCTATGCTTATAATTATATTAACAATTAATAATAATTAAAAGAAAAAACCGGCCAAGTGCGAGTCGGACTCGCGCACGAAGAGTTCCGTACCGTTATAAATAAATAAATAAATAAATATAAACGGACAAATCACACAGATTGAGCTAGCCCCAAGGTAAGTTCGAAACTTGTGTTATGGGATACTAACTCAACGATACTATATTTTATAACAAATACATATATAGATACACATCCAAGACCCAGGTCAATTTGAAAAAGATCATTTTCCACCTTGACCTGGCCGGGGATCGAACCCGGGCACTCCGTGTTGCAGGCTGGCGTGGTAACCACTGCGCCACGGAGCTGATCTACAAAAACGGCAAAAAATAATGTCTGTTGTATGAGAGCCCCCCTTTAAAATTAATTTTATTTTTATTTGATTAATTATTTTTAAAGTGAATATATAACTAAATATTCTGTGAATAGTTCAAGCGTTTACCTGTTGCCGTTATCAATATCGGAAAATCACGTTTGGTGTATGGCAGCCCCCTAAAATATTTATTTAATTCTATTTTTTAGTATTTGTTGTTACAGCGGCAACACAAATACATCATCTGTGAAAATTTCAATTGTCTAACTATCACGGTTCATGAGATACAGCCTGGTGACAGACGGACAAATAGACAGACGGCCGGCGGTGCGAAATTAATAGGGTCCCGTTTTTCCCTTTGGGTACGGAACCCTAAAAAGAAACGCACTGTACTAAACAAAGTTTGCATGTCATAAAAATAATTTTTAACAAAAAAAAACCGACTTTAAACTGGAGACTAAAAAGTAAAATATAAATTTACTAAGCACAAAGTAATTCGTATTTTGTAATTTAGTTAATCAGAAATGATTCAATAAGTATTTTATACAATTTTGAAGTCGGTGCCAGTATTATCAACCTTTCTCATCACAACTCAAGCTAATAGGCATATTGAACCATAAATAAACGGTAACTGCTGTAAATCGTTGAGGGATTCCCTCGACTGTCTATCGTCTCCATTATCAGACCTGTAATGGTACTTATAACACATATGGGTGCAAAGTTCTCATCAACAGAAATTAATGAAGTCCAAACACAAGGTAGCTATTGTAAAATGTTGAGGAGTTCCTTTGACTGTCCTTCGTCATCATCATCAAACCTCTAATGACAGTCGCAACCCATCTATGTGTAAAGTTCTCATCAATACAAATTAATCAAACCCAAACACCAGGTGATTGCTGATAATCGTTGAGGAGTTCCCTCGAATGCCTTTTCGCTCCATCATCAGATCGACCCCAGACCTTCATTAAATATTAGTGCTTTAACATACCTAAGTAAAAAAGTAACAAACGTACTAGCCGCCAGTACAATTTTCGAAGGTTCTCCTCGATTTCTCTAGGATTCCATCATCAGGTCGTGGTTTCCTTATCATCGTACCACACTCGGAATATGTCCTTTCTAACAAAAAAAGATTTATCAAAATCGGTTCATAAACGACGAAGTTATCCGCGAACAAACATAAAAAAATATATATACGGTCAAATTGAGAAACCTCCTCCTTTTTTGAAGTCGGTTAAAAACAACACAATGAATAAAGTGTTTTGTTTAGACACTCGTCTCTGCCGTCTCAGTAATTATTATTACGTGAACTTAACCGAAAAGATTTGCCGAATCCAAAAAAACCGTCTGTATTTTGTGCTTATTATATATCGCAAAAAGGTTTATTTTTGTCTGACTTCCTGCAGCGTAGATTCCCAAACGAAGTCCCGCCGGCCTTTATATGACCAAAACCGCTCGCGCCGTGTGCGCTGTCGTCCATAAGGTTTGCAATAATAGGTCTAATGAAGTTTCAAATAGAGATTATAATGGCTCGACGGTGTTCCAAAACCCAATCATACGGTTTTTGGAATAGGGTATGCGCTTACATGCAATAACACTATTCTTATGGTTAACCTTTCATCAAGTTAACTCAATGATATGATAACATTATTGATATGGTTATTCATTTGATAGGGTTACACCTTCCATGCATTAACTCTATACTTTTGGTTAGCCTTTCATCAAGTTAATTTGATGATATGCTTACCGTATTGATACGGTAACTGTTTTGATAGGGTTACAATAATGATATGATAACCGTATCGATAGGGTTTTTAAAAACAATTCTATGAAAAACCCTATCAAAAACCCCGGTTAAGGTAAGCGGTTCCGGTCCCTGGCTAGGAAGTACAACACTCTATTTCCTACATAGTAGGTAGTTTCGTAAGTTCTGTAAAAGCGTCGAAAGTCCATCCAGCCGTTTTGATAATGAGGAATCATGGCGAAATTTGTACAAATTAAATAAAAAAAAAAAGAGAAGGTGAAATATTTTTTATAAGATTACTACGGCTTTGGTCAATAACTTGAATTAATCAGAATATTTTTAAAGACGGAGAAAAAAGATTGATTTATTTAAATATTGTTTTTTTTTCGATATCCGAACGCTTATTAATAATTATTGAGTTAATATCCGAACACCACCTGCAACTGACACGTTAAAATCTCAGTTAAAATATATTAATTTATGGCAACACCAAACAAGCGTCAGGCAACCATCCGCTAAAATAAAAATAGGGAGTTCTTGGCGGGAATTTCGACGGAGAGCACGGCTTGTGTTTTGGATTGTTTTGTAAATTGTTTCTAGTGGACTTTATAATGTGAAATCGGTGTAATTTGGTGTCATAAATGCCCATGTTTATGAACAATGTATGGAATAACCGAAATAAACTGTCACGGTGCGGCTGTAGTGAGATTTACTTAGCGGGCTGGTGGACCGCCTCGCCTCGTTGCGTCTGTGATCAAGCCAGTGGATTCGTGGGAATTGTCGCCAGGGGCTCCGTAGAGTCAATGAAATGAACTACACCATCGTTTCATTGATAACAAGACTTAGAAAAAAGCGCGGGAAAACTCATTTATACTTGATACTGGCTAAATACGTAACGCGTGAAAGCCATAAATAAAAAAAAAAAAAAAAAAAAAAACTGTCAATCCGACTGACATTTTCTCATTGACTTGACAGTTCTGAGTGACAGATCTACAACAAACAGTCAGTTTGACAACCATTGTGAACTTTTTTAGGCAAATGAAAATGGCAATAAGGCTATAACTTTTATTGTGAAATATTTTATATAAACGGGGGTTTAAAAATATTTCTAATATGCAGACATGTTACTAGTAAGTAAACCTCAATACTGCTATATAATTCATCTTCTTTTTTTTTATTTTTTTTTTCGATGCATGGGCGTTCGCCATGATTCTTTACTGCTCTAGGCAGTACATATTACTATATTATATGGCTAGCTCCGTGGCGCAGCGGTCAACACGCCAGCCTGCGACACGAGGTTCGATCCCCGGCCTGCCGGCCTATTTGCTAACTCAGTGACCAACGTTTTGAAAGGCACTTCAAAATACATTGCGGGTTTCCTATGATTGACTATTTTTATTAAAGAGATATATAACGTAATGTACTTTGAAATTATTATCAAAACGTTGTACACTGAGTTATCAAATAGGCCGGTAGGTCAAGATGGAAAATGATCTTTTTCAGATTGACCTGGGTCTTGGATGTTCATCTATATATGTATTTGTTATAAAATATAGTTCTATCGTTGAGTTAGTATCCCATAACACAAGTCTCGAACTTACTTTGGGGCTAGCTCAATCTGTGTGATTTGTCCATATATATATAAAAAAAAATTTTACGTCCAAGTAGCCTAACTAATATTATAAATGCGAAAGTGAGTTGTTTGTTACGCCTTCACGCCCTATCTACTAAACGGATCATCATAAAATTTCGCATACACGTTGTCTGGGGTACGGAGGACGATCAAGATTGATGCGGGCGGAGCCGCGGAAGCAAGCATAACTTTATGGCGAAACTAAAATAAAAGGGGCTTGATTAGTCCACGATATTGAACAACTTGCCTTAGGGGCCATATCTCAAAAGCGAGAAACAAATCCTCTTCCTGTTTCTATGGAAAATGAACATATTTTTTCGTGTTTCCTCATGTCCCCTAAGGAACACATGGACAAATCATACCCCTTAAATATTATTTCGCCATTTTGTTATACACTGTATTATAATTAACCTATATTGTCCCTCTGCTGAGCAAAAGTCTCCCCATTAAGTTTCCATATCTCTATTCTGTGACACTTCCGGCGATTTTCTTTCGAAATATTTGATGTCATCACACCAACTCTTTCGAGGTCTGCCCGGTTTTCTGCGTCCACTGTATAATCTTTATAATTTCACTTTGCCAGAGGGACTGATTTTAATAAAAAACAAAATGATCTTACAATATTTATTCCCAGATATCACTATATTACACTTCCTATCAGTACATTAGAGGAACTGGCTCATGGGGTCCTCTTCGCGTCGTCTCTTCATCATGTAGGCCTCCATCTCCTGGTCGGTGGGGGCCTTGACCTCTATCATGCTGTTGTACGCACGTTTCCGCTCGTCTATGGACAGCAGGTACTCGGCGCGCTTCTGGTTCCTTTCTTCCATTTCCAGCGCCTGTGGGAGAATAATAAATATTATGTACTAAAAAACCGGCCAGGTGCGAGTCGGACTCGCGCACGAAGGGTTCTGTACCGTTATCTATAAAAACGGCAAAAAAATATGTCTGTTGTATTTAATATTTATTATATTTTTATTTAATATTTTTGTTATAGTGAACTAGCTGTTGCCTGCGACTTCGTCCACGGCAATTTCTGTTATTATGATTAATTAGTATAGATGAATAATTTTTCCCCGATTTCAAAACATTTTTTATTGATGCTTCGCTCCTATTGGTCACAGCGTGATGTTTTATAAATATATTTTATATATCCTTCCTCAATAAATGGACTATCCAACACAAAAAGAATTTTCCAATTTGAACCAGTAGTTCCTGAGATTAGCGCGTTCAAACAAACAAACAAACTCTTCAGCTTTATAATATTAGTATAGATATATAACTAAATATTCTGTGAATATTACAAGCGTCTACCTGTTGCCGTTATCATTATCGAGCAAAAACAAGCAAAACATATCACGTTTTTTGTATGGGAGCCCCATTAAATATATTTTTTTTTTTTTTAGTATTTGTTGTTATAGCATCATCAGAAATACATTCTGTAAAAAATTCAACTGTCTAGCTATCACGGCTCATGTACAGCCTGGTCAGACAGACAGACGGACAGCGGAGCGATATTAATAGGGTCCCGTTTTTACCCTTTGGGTACGGAACCCTAAAAACGGGTCACTCACGTGCTATTTGGTCGGGATGGCCGACTATAGTTTCGGACTCTTTAGGAGCCCATTTTCAAGGCGAGTGCGGGACGCGCGGCGGAGGGTCCCGAAGTGACGTGAGTGACCCGTTTTTTTTTACATAACTACCTAGTTTTCGCCCGCGGCTCCGCCCGCGTCAATGTCGATCCCTCGGGAATAGTACTTTTTTTCCGGGATAAAAGGTAGCCTATGTCCCTCTCCGTACTCCAGAGAACTTGTATGCAAAATTTCATGATGATCGGTTCAGTAGTTACGGCGTGAAAGCGTAACAAACAAACAAACTCACTTTCGCATTTATAATATTAGTAAGGATGTACGTATCTCACGTTAGTTTCAATGATATAAGAATAAATCTCTTATTAAATTAAGAAATAATAAAAGATGGTGAAAATATTGCAAATGGGCGGGGTTTGACCAGCGAACTTATGTCTATCTACGACCTAATACAAAACAAATTGCAATTATTTTAATTGTATTTGTATTTTTTTTGTTTCTACTTGTAATAAATATTTTTTTCATTCAATTCCATTTCATTGCCGATCGCCACGTCCGTTCCACGTCGTCCTTATATGCGCTCGTATGGTAGTATATGTAACGTTTTAGAGAGAAAGTTCCGTATACTTTCGGCCCCGGCAACCGATAGCCAGAACATTCGAGACTGTGTCGTGAGCAGGATAGAATGTGTACATGTTTGAGCAGAATACACGATGTTCACAAAATTTCTAGAATATGGCAATCTTGGGTTTACGCGACAATACTAATACTAGAAACAGAATAAACACATACCTTCTTCAATTTATCTTCAACCTTCTTCTCCTTACGAAGTTCCTTCTTCAACTTCTTCCTGGCCTTCTTCCTGTTCTTCTTCTTTTTACTCGTCTTCTCTGTCTTGGAGCGGATTTCCTGTTCCGAGTCGGAACTGCTGCTCGAGCTTGATGAGGATGATGACGATGATGAGGACTCGTCTGTTTTGGCTGCAAGGAAAAAGTTAAGACTATCTGTTTAAGGCTCAAATTACTTTTCCTTTTACGATGGGAATTCAAAAAAAATCACAGAGTACATCCGCCTCGTTGTGTTTTTTTGGCGATGCATAGTTACTATACTCGTCCCTACACAAGACACGTGGTTTTTGTAGATATTTGTTCTATGGCGGTACAGAACCGTTAGTTTTTGTATGTGTGTGTAGATCTCCTCGGCCTCTTTGAGACTGTATAATGTTTATTATCATTGGACACTCGATCGCTAACATAAAATGTTCCAAAAAGAATCATGTTTAAAATAAAATTGTAATCATTACTAGAAATGAAAAAAAGGAAAGAAAAATAGTCATAAAATTAAAAAGCCCTTCAGGCGAGTAGGCGACCAATACTGTTAAAGAGTTTCTTTTGGCCTTTCTTATCTGCAGTGGTCGTTTCCGAAACGCTAGTAGTCTGTAGCGTTTGCACATTAATTAATAATATATATATTACAAAATTAGTTTCTTTAAAATGTGGTTTGACGTATGTTTGGTGCAATAATGCAACCAAACACCTTTGTTATTTTACCTAATTCGCACACCGCGAGCCTTTGTAATTGATAGACAGTGCACAACTAAACGTCGGCCGGTCCGGGTGCATTCTAACAATCAACATAACATTTTAACATTTCTTTAACAACCGAACACTTACATAATTAACATTCTGACATGTGAAAACTACTTGTGAACCTTTTAACTACTATTTACGCACATTTGTGGAACTTTAAATAAAAACATTTTTTAACTAACAATTCGGCATTTCCCTTCCACTGCAACCTTGCACCCCAAACAACGTAAAAAAGTGCCTGCAGAGGCCTATTTTCTGAATAAACGTTTTAATTTTTTTTGTGTGAATACGACTCGCACTTAGAATTAAATGTTTGACATGTGATGCAGTTCCTAAGAATTATAACTAATATACAATGTGGATAACTATCTTGCTCAACGAATATACATTGCCTTTCAACATGGCAATGCTGCCAGTCTTCTGGGCACATTACCGCAGGGCAATGACCTACATGACATTTTTTATTTATAGGTAGGTTTTTATTTATAGTTAGGTTTTATTTATAGGTATGTTTCCGACTGAGTAGTATCCCAATACCTTAGTACCGTCACAAATCCAAAAAATTTTTAGCCTTCCCCAGATTACAAATGCTTCCGATGGGCAGCAGCGTCCGAAGCACAAGAAGCTAAAGAAAGTTTGTGAATATGTATGGATGTTTATTGGACGCCAAAACGGCTGAACGGATTTCAACGAAATTTTGCACACAAATAGATTATTACCTAGATTACATCCCGGAAAAAAGTATCTACTGTTCCCGCGGGATCGATTTAACGTGAGCGGAGTCGCGGGCGACAGCTAGTTATCAAATAAAATACAGCAAAATAAATAAATACCTTTAGCTTTTTCCTTCTTGTCTGGCGATTCCTTTTCTTTGCTAACCGCTGCTTTTGACGATGTCGCCTTATCCTCCTCAGTTACTTCTAAGACCACAGACTTGCCGGCCTCGCCGACGCAATATGACATCTGAAAGCGAATTAGTAATGAAATATTACGTACGTACATTCTAGAAGAAAAAAAACGAAGTCAATCAGCAACCATAAATTCTAGATTTTTTTCTCTTCTTTTTTGTTTCCATTTCTGAAGCTACCTATTTGATGTTTCTATCTGTACCACTTTTTTGCTTGTTTGCTTGAGGAAATTATCAGCTCTTACATATGTTAAGCAACTCTAGGGGCGGTCCTCATTCACATTCATACACACACGAAAAACAAACCTTATTGGTAAGAATTTTGGTCTAAGTACCCAAAGGGGGTATGCTCTGGCCTTAGTCCTAGCGTTTACACCCACGTACATGTCATACAGTACTACCAATTTTATAAGTCGCACCGGCTTTGTTCGGCGGCGCAGAATAGCAGAACTTAACGCCGAATCAAACAGAATGAATGAAATATCAGTGAAATAACGAACTTATAGCTACTACATAAGATTTGAAATCCAAAAACAACAGGATTCGTGCTGTCTCGCTCATAATACTCATAAGGCGTGGCGCCACAGCGAACTCCAGACATGGCGCGATCAGCCAATGTCTTGGCTTCCTATGTCCCCCCGTCGGGGCAAAGGGCATATACAAGTTGGCGCCATCTGGTTCTATTCGACGCAGCGTCCTTAGTTTCACTCCAGGTGTACCCAGCTTCTTTGCCTCAGCTATGACAGTGCGGCGCCACGTTTGTTTTGGACGTCCTCGCATTCGCTTGCCCTGCGGATTCCAGTCCAGAGCTCTTCGAGGGATATGGTCGTGAGGGCGGCGTAGCGTGTGCCCGATCCACTTTCGCCGCCGTCACATCTACTATTGCCGGTCAGCCAATAGCAGATGAATATTTTCGCGCCATGCAAAAATTTGATTTCAGCGCAGGCACATCAGTGTAACTTATAAAAAACGGTAAAACGAAACCGAAAAGTGATGGGTTACAGCCGCGTCGCCTTCGTTGGATTCCTGTCCATTTCCTTATAAAGTGATCCAGGTGTATTTACCTTAATGAAGGAGTGGCAGCACTTGTACCCCCACTGTCCATCGCGCCAGAACGAGCCCCACACCGTCGTGTGGTTGTTGATTAGCACGTCTTCCTCGTATTTACTCCTGACAGACAAACATACAGCGGTTTCAATATGGAAACCATTGAATTAGAAAAACTATGGAAGCAGTATTGCGCTCAAAAACTGACACCACGCAAAGTATATCAAAGCGGGCGGGGCTTAAAAGTATATCTGTTCGAGAACTAGTCTGCCACGCGCTCCGTGACGGAAGGGCGCGTCGATAAAAGCATTTAACGACATATTTTTTGTGAATATCGGCGAAATCTTAACGAATTAAGATAAAAATGACTTCTTGTGTAGTAAAGTGGTGCAGCAAACGCAACGAAAGACGGAAAAGTGACACTGGAGTAATTTATCATAGCGAGCGACGCGAGCTACTGACGCGAACGATATCTATCTACCTCCGCTATTTTGACACCATAGCGTTCATTAGAAATGAAATGCACCGCCTCATGACCTTGACGCGGCCAATCGCAAACTATCTTCGTCTATGAGTGCGTAAGTTTTTCGTTGTGATTTGAGTTAAGTTTGTTTGCGCAAATGGGACTGATAATGAATCGTTAGTTGTATGAGAGTTACGCTTCCATAGTTTTTCTAATTCAATGATTGACTAGCTCCGTGGCGCAGCGGTCAACACGCCTGCCTGCGACACGGAGTGACCGGGTTCGATCCCCGGCCAGATCAAGATAAAAATGATCTTTTTCAGATTGGCCTGGGTCTTGGATGTTTATCTATATATGTATTTGTTATAAAATATAGTATCGTTGAGTTAGTATCCCATAACACAAGTCTCAAACTTACTTTGGGGCTAGCTCAATCTGTGTGATTTGTCCGTATATATTTATATTTATTTATTATTATATTTTAATGATGGAAACAAAATATAAGGATTTAGCTTTTTCGTTCAGCTTATTTTACTAAAGACTAAATAAAAGGAGGGCAAGGATGTCATCCTAAACTACCTGTCCGGTGGCAGGTATGGCATCAGGTACGCTGCCGAACCTCCCGAGCTGCTAATTGCTTTTTCTCCATTCATCCTAGTCAGTAATATCCCAATACACTTCCCTTTCCAAATCCTTCTGAGCTAATCGAACCCTCACCATTCCTCCATCGGACTACGAGACGCAGACAGAAATTTCACCCTTTTATCATTATATATCCTTTTTGGTTCGAGTAGCTAATGTGTGGAATGAATTGCCTGCGTTTATATTCCCAGACAAGTACAATCCCGGGACATTCAAAAGTAGAATAAGAATAGGCATGTAACATCCTCGTCTCCATCGTCACTTACCATCAGGTGAGATGGGAGACAAATGCCTAATTAATAATAAGTAAAAAAAAAACAATAAATTCCTAGCCTTCCCCAGCTTAAAAATGCTTTCAATGGGCAGCAGCGTCGGAAACACGAGAAGCCTAACAAAACTGCGTTAGCCAATCCGCCTGCCAAGCGTGGTGAGTATGGCAATATCGTCCCATGGAAGGAGAGGCCTTTGTCTAGTGTTCGACTTTTTACGGCTTTAAGGCTGAACGAGTCGATACTTTTCCCATACAAATTTAGGGGGGGCTGTACTCCATTGTTTGACATTGTACACTCAAAGTTTAACATGATATCGTTTTGTCTCATTGTTAATTTTGTCTGTACGGTAACAGATTAGTAAAATAAATATCCATTAAGAAGTTATGAGCCAACAAACTTTAGCTTTTTTTACTAATTTTAACACTACTTTGGGCGTAAATAAGTAATAAAAGAAGTATATCGAAAACAAAGACCGTACCGACAAAGTTTAATTATCGAAGATTTCAATTAACTTTATATATAATTGATTTATGCAGTAGTTTTTTCATAAAACCCCATTTTCCAAAGGACGTTTTTCACGCGCTCGGTTGTGTTTGTGTGCATGCGACTCGGCGTATGCGTGTAGATATAGCATCTAACTGCTCATCCATATTTCTGAGTGCTCATCACTGATACTATCTCTGTCGGACACAATGCTAGGTGAAGCAACGTGCTTTTTGGCCGCGCCCGCCAGTGAGTTAGAGCTCGCGACTTGTTCGTCCTCAATGATGATGATGATAAAGACTAAAGAACGACCCCTTGTCTAACACATTAGCACATTTTTTAAACAGTATTTTATAGGTATATAGTTTTTCTATGTCCCTCAATCATACTGCTAGACCGAGCACGTCCTATCCACACGAGGTCTATCTAACAACCACTATGTTCAAATACACATTGAAATTTTGATCGTTCTGGACCCTTAAAGGGATGATTTAGCCCGTTGATATAAACAACTTTTCCTATGGGACCAATGCTGGGAACTCAAAATTTTTTTGATGTTCCCATACAAATTGACCAGGTGGTCGAATTTTTTTTGTATAGATTTACTCATTTATTTATTTTTTTATTTCCCAGCATTGGTCCCATAGGAAAACTTGTTCATATCGATGGACTGAATCACCCCTTTAAAGGTCCAGAACAATCAAAAATTCACCGTGTATAATGACAGTTACCCCACTACGATAAATCATTCACTGAATAAATGAAAAATTATTTCTTATTATCAATTGAGCGTCCGTTTACAATGTATAATGTATTCGCTCCGTCAAACATATAAAATAGACATTTGTACTTACTTAGCTAACTGTTTCTCTCCTCCTTCGACCCTCGTACCGTCTCGATTATACCGCACGAATACTTCGCTCTGCGCCAACAACAGCTCCTTGGGAGGTGCCTTCAAATGCTCTTCGCCACCATACTTTTCTAGTACTGATTGTTTCACCTGCGCAAAAATCATTAAAATTACAAACTATATTAAGGTAATAATAATAAGTTTATTTATTTTCTTATCATAAAAGCATTACAGAGGTACATAAATTTTGGCGCTAGTACTCTAGTTTAGGTCCGGACGGAATGGAAGAAGTGGAGGGAAGCGTTTGCCCAGCAGTGGGGCACATGATGGCTCGAAATAAATAATAAAGGTCCATTGAAATTAAGCGCAAATATAAAAAGGACTTTAACCTATAGGTTAAAGCATGAATAGCAAAGTTTAAGCTTTTTCATACAATATTTTTTTAAAAGTATTTAATTGTTTGTCGAGATTAGTGAGTTAGGAAACGGTAAAACCGGGACAATACAGCAGAACGACGCGCGTTTGGTCACATGTGCTCACCGAATTCATCGAATTATGAATCGTTTTTTTCAGAGCTATAAGAATGAAATTGGCTTGCAATGGATTCTGTACGTATCTAAACAAAGGTGCTGCATTCTGACGCGAGCTAAATTACAACGTATCGCTAACTACATTGAGTTGATATTTCTTTACGCGGTTACGCCAACTAGGATTCAAGCGCTTTCCATTAGATGTCGCTCATCATCATTTCGTTTAGGTGACATGGTCAATCGACCATGCACACCCTGGTGTCAGAGTTCTTCGGAATCGCCTCTCGGTCTCTGACGTGGCCTTTAACGACTACCAGATGGCAGCCGGGAGCAACGGCTTAGCGTGCATTCCGAAGCACAGAATCATCTTTATATTAGACAATAAGGTGATTCAAGCCAGCTCCTAACCAAACTGGAAACAACTATACAAAGTATGCTTCCCGTGGGAATCGAACCCACGACCCCCAGGTCAACAGGCAAACGCCTTAACCACCAGACCACGGAGGTGGATGTCGCTAGCAGTTTTGGACTTTCTGATTCTTAGAATGTGACGCCATCACCGCGGTTGGTCCCCCACTTGCGCGCAACGCCCGCTGATGAGGTGGACAGTACTGTTCCAAACGTTCGTGCATGAAGACGTTCTTCTAAGGGGGTACGCTGTGTCCCTCTGCCGCTGGTCAATACACACGCTGTGTAGTGCCATCATCAAACCCATAACGCCTACGAATTTGGTTTGGGCTAAGAAGCCCCCGTCAATGTTACTAACATCAGTGTCGCGTTCACCCGCTCTTGACAAGCAACCCAAGAACAATACATTCGTGTCGGTTCGGCGTGCCATCTGGGAGTTGGCTGACGTTGGTACCTGAAAGGCTGAGTTTGCCAACCTGGTGAGTCATTTTTATGATGGGAAACTCACAATAGTTGCGACATATTTGAGTTGGCTGACGTTGATTCCTGAAAGGCTGAATTTGTCAATCTGGCGAGCCATTTTTATGATGGGAAACTCACAATAGTTGCGACATATTTGTTTTGGCTGACGTTGATTCCTGAAAGGCTGAATTTGTCAATCTGGTGAGCCATTTTTATGATGGGAAACTCACAATAGTTGCGACATATTTGAGTTGGCTGACGTTGATTCCTGAAAGGCTGAATTTGTCAATCTGTTGAGTCATTTTTATGATGGGAAACTCAAATTGTTGCGACATATTTGAGTTGGCTGACGTTGATTCCTGAAAGGCTGAATTTGTCAATCTGGTGAGTCACTTTTAAGATGGGAAACTTACAATAGTTGCGACATATTTGAGTTGGCTGACGTTGGTTCCTGAAAAGCTGAGTTTGCCAATCTGGTGAGTCACTTTTAAGATAGGAAACTCACAATAGTTGCGACATATTTGAGTTGGCTGACGTTAGTTCCTGAAAGGCTCAGTTTGCGAATCTGGTGCATCAGTTTTAAGATCGGAAGCTCAGAATAGTTGCGAAATATTTGTGATTTTCGAGACGCATGCAAGCTGCTGCGCCTCCAATTACCTTTGTATATTGCGACTTCTGTATGTAAGTACAAGTACTTATTCTCCCCGATCTTATTTAGATTTGTGTTACGTTTTTATTTTTATTTTAGTTTTATTTTATTTTTCTTCTTTATATCAATTATGAGTGTTTAAATGAATGTTTTTCCTATTAAGCGTACAGTGTTTGCAATTTTATCATCAGCATTTACAGGGAAATCCCTTTTGATGTAACCTGTACTATCTCCATGGGATTTTTCATGGGACAATTCTCCAGTGCTCCTGGCACTGGAGAATTGTCACAGGCCCAAACTCCAACAGTCTCCAGTCTCTTTAAATTGGTGTTGGATATTTCCTTACTATAATTTCTATAAATCTTTGTACAATTTTTGGTGAAAATAAATGACTTTTTATCTTATCTTTTTATCTTTTATTCTGCGCTGGAGTGAACATACCTGTGTCTTGAAGTGGTCCTTCTTGTCCTGGTACTGCCGCTGCAGCAGCTGCAGCTTGGTGGGCTCAGCCAGCAGATGCACGTCGAGTCCCCGCGCCTGCGCCTCCCACGCGAACACCTGCGCGGCGGCGTGACACCGCGTGTCACCCGTGAACCGCACGAAGTTCTCGCCCGCGTACTCTGATCTGTGGGCGAATATCGTCTTCATTTCTATTGACTGATCTGGCTCGTCCGGGGAAGTACCACACTCTCATAGAAAATCGCCGTTTGTGTAGAAGTTTTATCGTTTCTAGACTAGCTCCGTGGCGCAGCGGTCAACACGCCAGCCTGCGACACGTGAGCCCGGGTTCGATCCCCGGCCAGGTCAAGATGGAAAATTATCTTTTTCAAATTGGCCTGGGTCTTGGATGTGTATCTGATATATGTAATTGTTATAAAAATATAGTATCGTTGAGTTAGTATACCTTAACACAAGTCTGGAACATACTTTGGGGCTAGCTCAATCTGTGTAATTTGTCCGTATATATTTATTTATTATTATTATTTATTTATTTCTATGCTTCGTTCGGTGAGTGAGAGAGCCGGAGGCCCACTGCCCCAATGTCTTCCTCCACTCCTTGAAAGGCCGGCAACGCTCCTATCACACCCTGATGCAGTTGTCCATGGGCAGCGTTGTTCGCTTCCCATCAGGTGACTTGCTTACTCGTTTGCCGTCCTATATTATAAAAAAAAGCAAGTCAGCAACTGGACATTTTCCTCTTCCACAGATTTTCTAAAGGATTGGTTATTGGCAGCCAGTGCATTTCCGCAATCTTATCATTGGCCCGTTTGCAAATGATCTAAGGTTTTTGCATATTTAAAACTTAGATTTTCAGTTAAATCAAATGACATCTCTACTCGTTCTCAAAATCATTTCTAATCTTGAGATTGACTTGAAACTAGCCAACACATTAGAAAAGGAGACCATGAATCTGTAAGTATATACTTACTCTGCAGCTTCAGGGTTGGGATTGTCTCTCATGGATCTGGTCTTGGGATCGTAGTAAGCTGAGTTGGGGTCCAAGTTCCTCAAATACTTGGCGGTGTCTTCACGAATTCGCAAGTTTCGCACTGTGATACGTTGTTTCGAGTCCACCTAAACAAAAATAATGATTTGTTGATTATTTTTTTAATTGTAGCAAAAAAAATCGTTATTTTTTATTTGCTGTTTGATGTTTTTACAACGTTTAATACAAACTGGAGTTACTACCTCCACTATGTTGACACCATAGCGTTCATTAGAAATGTTGGCACCGCCCCGTGACCTTGACGCGGCCAATCGCTAACTATCTTCGTCTGTGAATGCGTAGGATTTTCGTTGTGATTTGAGTTAAGTTTGTTTGCGTAAATGGGAGTGATATTGAATCGTTAGTTGTATGAGAGTTACGCTTCCATAGTTTTTCTAATTCAATGATCTACCATTATATTTAACTAGCAGTGGAGCTACTGCCATCTAAAGATAGCTTTTGGAACTAAACTTGCTAGTCTGCCAGAGCGCGTGCAACCGGATGAGATCTATTCCTCTAAAATTATAATATAATATCTATGGTTATAGGTACCTGAGTGTAGGAATTTTGGGATAATAGGTATGAACCCACACGTTTTTTGATTAAAGTGAATTTTTGTGGACCCTTTTATCACAAATTTGATTTTAGCCTACAGTACATACCTTTGTTCCCGGCATGTCAACTTCGTCTACATATTTGTCTTCGTCTTCTTCTGCGATGTCCTCATCTTCTACTGCTGATGGATCTGAAAGAGAAATTATGTTTCGCAATTTTTCCTTTATCTGTGCTATAAGACATTGCTACGTACCAAATTTCAAGATTCTGAGTTCACGGGAAGTACCCTGTAGGTTTTGATTCCCTAGCGAATGTCGAAAATTTGCGGCATAACGGCTGTATCTTTTGATAGCGTTGGTTTAGAAGTTTGATTTTTCACAGTTCTAAGGGACAGTAGACCTGAGTATTTGATAATGAAGAATTTCAGCTTGATATACCTCCAAGCGTTCCTCATCATCATCATTTCGAGTAGGTGTCAGGGTCAATCGAACATGCACACCCTGGTGTCAGAGTTCTTCGGAACCGCCTCTCGGCCTCTAACGTGGTTCCTTTAACGACTACCAGATGGCAGCCGGGACCACCGGCTTAACGTGCCTTCCGAAGCACGGAATCATCTTTATTATCAGACAATCAGGTGATTCAAGCCTGCAATGTCCTAACCAAACTGGTAACAACTGAACAAAGTATGCTTCCGGTAGGAATCGAACCCACGACCGGGTCAACAGGCAAACGCCTTAACCACTGGATCACGGATGAGAAAAAGGTTCTTGACAGACAGACAGACAACAAAGTGATCCTATGAGGGTTCCATTTTCCTTTTTGAGGTACGGAACCCTAAAAAGAAGACAAGACCCTCCAAAACAATACAAAAACTAACCTTGTTCCAATTTCTGTGCCCTCAACTCTCGTTTAGCCTCTTCAACCTTCTGGTACTCCTCAATGATGGCCTTGTGTTCAGCAGGATCGTAACCATTCCACCTATCCCTCTTGCCATCATAGCTGAGGTTCAGGTTAGGTTGTTGAAACTCATCAGCTGCTATGCCAGCGTTCGTGAATTTTGCACCAATCTACAAAAGAGTTTTCCACATTTTCAATGATTCCGTATATCAATTTAAAGTGGTAAATATTCAGTTTTGTAGCATAGCCTCAGCTGGGATACACCTGGAGTGAAACTAAGAACGCTGCGTCGGATAGAACCAGATGGCGCCAACTAGTATCTGCCCTTTGCCCCGACGGGGGGACATAGGAAGCCTTTAAGGTAACTACACCTCCAGTTGTAATGCTTTGAAAGAAATAGGATTGTGGGTTTAAGCTGGCAGAGGAAAAAATGGACGATCCTTGCCACCGAAAACAGAAATGAAAATAAAATGGAGGAGGCTTTTATACGCAATGTACTACTAATCACCAATGAATCAATTTAATATTACAATACAGTAGAAACTCGATTATCCAGCCGTCAGTTGTATGGATTCGCGATTATCAGGACTTTCACTATAAAAAAACTAGCTTTCGCCCGCGGCTCCGCCCGCGTTAATGTCGATCCCTCGGGAATGTACTTTTTTCTGGGATACAAGGTAGCCTATGTCCTTCTCCGTACTCCAGAGAACTGAGCAAAAGTTCATGACGATCGGTTCAGTAGTTATGGCGTGAAAGCGTAACAAACAAGACAGCTTAAAAGTCGGTTAGTTGTGTTAGGTTACGTAAGCCTTACATATAAGGGGAATGGGATATGGTGGAGAATATCGGCGCCGAGGTTGAACCATGCGGTAGCTCAGTTGGCAGAGCGTAGGTCGTACATAGACCTAGGTTGCTGGTTCAAACCGCACGCATCAAAATTTTTCTACCATATTTTATTTCTTAATTTAATAAGAGTGTGTTTGTTGTTTTTCGTGTGTGTTGCGCCATCCCAGTGGGGCCTGAGCCCGGGGTATGGTTAATATTCTTACCTTCCTGGGCCTCTCTAAGCAGTCTTTCTTAATATGTGTCATAGCCCCACAGTTTTCACATGCACCTTTTCTGAATTTGGTTACCACTTTTGTCTGAAAAATAAGACCACAATATATTACATGATGCAATCATATGAGAGCCAGTGGACATTTTTTAATGTCATCCAGTTTTTGAAGGGGTTATTGCTGTTATATGGTTCAGGCCACTGTTTTATGGTCAACCACCTGCCTGATTCCAACCTTGCTTGGGCTCCAGAACCACAAACAAATACTCGTGACATGAAGTACAAGTATTTGCACGCAGTGCAAATCAAACTTATTGCCCCTGTCTAGCAGTCTGGTGTATTAACCACTGCACAACAGAGACCATCACAACAAGCTTAACAGATCGACTGACGAAATCGCAGACAGTAGTTTTTGACTGTTTGCCTTCACCGATAGCCGGTACGATGGTAAAAAACATTAACCCAATAAAAGCAATATTCTTCAATATATTTTGTACCAAAGACAATATGAAGAAAAAAGACTTTAGCAGATTCAATGTCCACTCAAGTGCTAATCTTATGAGTAAGACATCAATCACTTACAGCATCCACTCCTTTATGGTAGTAGGTGTCAAGTTTGGTGAACTTGGACTCCCTGTCTTCTTGTGGCCTCTGATGCTTCAGTGTGGGTCCACTGGTGCCATAGTACCATGGTGCTGAAGATATGTACTGTGGAATGTGAGGATTGATGTCCTTGCCTGAAATAAAAGAAAATAATAAGCCGTGTGGTTTCCGGCAGAGTAGAAGAGACCCACTCAAGTCTTCCCATGGATGTTTTAAGAGGCGACTTAGGAAATACAAGCTAACCAAAGCTCATAAACATCAATGAGACCTCTCCAACCTGTCTGGCCAGCGAGGAGAGTGTAGGCCAAATCCTCTGTCTGCTCTGGCCAAGTATGGCTCTGGTAGTACAGAGAGGGTCATGCTCCTGCAGTAAAGACTAAAAAGACCTGATGATAAATAAGGCTGAAATAATTCTTCATTGGTTGTTTTTGTAGTTTGTTTGCATTGAAAAACTGTCTCACACCTAAAATATTGCCCTTAGCTGCATAGCTTCATATGCCCAGGTCCAGAGTTAAGAAAACACTTTCTGTTCATGGTGTAAATTGGTAACAATGGATACACAATAATTTTATAGGTGTTAAGGTAGGTTTGTACAGAAAATGCAGTAGATAACTCCACAAACATTCAATATTAAAAACAGTGGTGTATGAGTTTTGTTTGATAAATTACCTGTCTCATCAACCGCAGCCGGTGCTGTACCAGCCTTCCGAGCCTCTTCCAGCTCCTTGGCTTTCCTCCAATCCTCCCTGGATTTCTTTTTCGGTTCATCATCCTCTTCTCCAATATCATCTTTGTTGCGCAATATTTGCGACACGGATGCCCTGACGTTGGTCGTCATGCTAAGGCTTTCCTTGGATTTGTCAAGATATCAATAAATCACTTATTTTTAATGCATTTTACACAAATTAAATAGGTAAAATATTATGAACAACGCACAACTGCACAACACAATGCAGTTTATTTATTG
Source organism: Elegia similella (assembly GCA_947532085.1). Classification (NCBI taxonomy): domain Eukaryota; kingdom Metazoa; phylum Arthropoda; class Insecta; order Lepidoptera; family Pyralidae; genus Elegia; species Elegia similella. The sequence goes on from OX383936.1 coordinate 3,242,625, forward strand.
ACGTTGAGTAAGATTTTGCGTGACAATGACAACCAACTGACGTTTAGATTTTTTCAGAGAAATGGAGAAATTTTTTTTTTTTTTTTTTTTTTTTTTTTTATTTATGGCTTTCACGCGTTACGTATTTAGCCAGTATCAAGTATAAATGAGTTTTCCCGCGCTTTTTTCTAAGTCTTGTTATCAATGAAACGATGGTGTAGTTCATTTCATTGACTCTACGGAGCCCCTGGCGACAATTCCCACGAATCCACTGGCTTGATCACAGACGCAACGAGGCGAGGCGGTCCACCAGCCCGCTAAGTAAATCTCACTACAGCCGCACTGTGACAGTTTATTTCGGTTATTCTACACATTGTTCATAAACATGGGTATTTATAACACCAAATTACACCGATTTCACATTATAAAGTCCACTAGCAACAATTTACAAAAAAATCCAAAACACAAGCCGTGCTCTCCGTCGAAATTCCCGCCAAGAACTCAAATGGAGAAATGTTGATTGAGTTGTGGGTGAGGCTCAGACCAAAGAAAAAAGAAGACTGGAAATACCTACAAAAAAATCGTGTATACCTACATCACAGAATCGTTACATAAAATGGCTGCCATTGCCTAGGGTTGTCACTTCCATACTATGTAATGATCTACTTTAAACAGAAGACTTATTTTGTACACAGAGCCGACAGAGCTTATAAAAACATTTTGGGAAAGGATAATAAAATGACAATTTATTTTATAACTTTGTTTACTTAATCATTCCTAAAAAGTATCAATTTGTTTAAAAACCATATATCTGAAAGATATTTACATTTCATTTCACTGTGATATTTATATGTTACATAATATCTTTCAAACTATAATTTCTTCTGCTGGTTCAAACGTTTATCTTTTACAGCCTTCAGTTTTTTCATATTCCACGACCTGAAATTTTAATATACTTAGTTAAATCATAATATTGTATTATTAAATTTAGAATAAGTCTGTCTCTGTCCCAGGGCAGGGGGGTGGGAGGTATTTAGTTAGCTCCAGCCAATGAAAAGATTTGAAACTTGTACTGCACAGCTGAGATAATAAGTAAGACGCATTACTGACAAGTTCATGCAAATTGCATACGCCTATCTTAACACATAAATGAATATTATAATTTCAGATTTAAAAAATATTATATTATGCATATAATTTTTATTGTTGGATCATAATGCCACAAGGTATTATTCTATCGAAATATTTAAAAAATATGTTTTATTTACATACCTCTTTCTGAACTTCATCTGATACTGGTAATAGGAATAAAACGTCGTACTAGCAAAATCAGTATTAATATTGCTTGTTTCACGCAGTACAAATTTCTCTTGTGTAGCCGGTGCTGAAAAGTAAACGTGCAAATAATTAACACAATTATAATAAATTATGTACAAGTATAATCTATTAAGTGCATTGTTGTATGCATGACATCATATGATCGCATCCATAATTCGACAATACGTTGTCACACATAACTTTGCGTACATTTGCATGCATGAACCGGCTACTCCTGCCAAATCACCCAACGGTTCTTAGTATTGTCTGACAGAAAAAACGAATAAACCGGCCAAGTGCGAGTCAGACTCAGGCACAAAGAAGGGTTCTGTACTATTATCTATAAAAACTGCAAAAAAATCATGCTTGCTGTATGGAAGCCCCCTTAATTAATTATTTTATTCTATTGTTTAGTTTTGTCGTTATAGCGGCAACAGAAATATATCCATCCGTTAAAGTTTCAACTGTCTAACTATCACGGTTCATGAGATAAAGCCTGGTGACAGACGGACACCGGAGCCATATCATTAGGATCCCGTTTTTACCCTTTGGGTACCGAACCCTAAAACATTTATTCATTGACATTAACTGTATACATTAAACTTACCGGAAATGAAAATATTGTTGGCGATGAGTTGTCACGAAGTCTCATATCATAACTTCAAGCGTTCTATTGAAACAGCTTTCCTCAAAATGCAAAGAGCAGATGTACAAATCCTGTTGCCGAGGATTAATATTTTTCCGAACCGGATAGCCTCTAATCATTTATTCCTCAAAGCTCCATTCATCGGAAACCTATAAAAAAAATATTATTTTTTATTTAGTTAATGCACAACCCTATTCAAGTATGTAAACAAATGAGGAATAAAATAAATGAAAATACTGACTGTATTACAAAAATATGACCAGTTAACAACAGTTTATACATAAATGTAAGATCGTGTTTAATTTTGCTTCTCAATCAGAATCAATAAAGAGCTTTCTTGCTAGAAAACGGGTTACTAACCTATGAAGAGTCAATTATGGTTGATTTATGTTTTTCTTTGCACCACACATCACCATACAACATTTAGTCAACTTGATAAACAGTTTTCTCACACTTCCACGTATTTATTACCTTATTTTCGCGTATTTTTGTCCCAAATCTCAACTTTTCCAAATAGTAAACAACACCCGTTGACAGCACAACTACCACGAAACTCGTTACATAATATGGCGGATTTTGGCACGTACCTAAACTTTTGACAGCTTTTACCATAAATTAGCAAAAACTAAAATATGTATGTCTCTTTTGTCAAAGGCAATTGTACTGAAGAAAGAAAGAGACAAAGTTATATTTCACACTTTGTACCATAAATGCCTGATATTTGTATAAGTAAAAATTCATATATGTTGACAAGGGCTTCTCCATAGACTTCCTTACTCTTAGGGGTGAGGCATAGAACGGACTCACTCAATTTTAATTTTTTTTTTTCAGTATGTTAATAATTTTCCTTTTTACACACACCACGCACGCACGGCACGAATTAATATATCATTCAACAACACAGTGGGATTAACTTTTATAACTTATCTCTGCTTTTACTTGTTAGACATTTGACCAATAGAATCGTGTAACGCGTGTTCGTTCATGTCATATTATGTGTATTGATTGAAATTAAAAAAAACCCTACGCAAAATTTACTCATTAGAATCATTTTGGAAAAGAGCTAATACTCACACACACGCAGACATCGACGTAAAACTTATGACACCCCTCTTTTTGCGTCGGATGGGAGTCGGAGGTAAAAAGCATTCAATTTCGTATAGCCAATACTGCCAATATCCTCGTAGTAGAAATTATGATGGTAGTTTTAGGTCAAACAGATGGAAACACAACGCTGACACATCGCCATATTTTTTAAACGTCAAATCATGTTTTGTTCCTGTCATTTTTCATTTCCTTTTTGATTAGTGGGCCGTCCTTTGGTATTTATTTGTGATTGTTTTAATAATTATAACTTTATGATGGCTGAGGACACGACGGCCGACGCAACTAGAAGATTAAACGTTAAAAAACAGACATTAGACGATGCTTACGCGGCGCCGGCAAACTTCCTTGAAATTGATGTAGTGAACCCCGTTACTACAATGGGAGTCGGGAAAAAACGCTATACAGATTACGAGGTCCGCATGAGGGTAAGTGTTGATCATTAGAGCGTTGGAAAAGCTGTATAATTGAATTAAGAAGTGTCGTTATCAGTGCGTCACAGGGTAGCTTTGTGGGCGTATCTAGACCCGTCGTGGTAAACTTCTAGCAAATTCTTGGTTACAGACGAACCTGCCTGTCTTTAAAGTGAAGGAGTCCAGCGTTAGGCGGCGGTATAGCGACTTTGAATGGCTGCGGAACGAACTAGAGAGAGACAGCAAGGTATGACCCCTTGTTACTTAGTCATGCATTGACGATGCGTGAATTTCGCTCATTATCACCGTTATGGCGCTATGATAAGCACTCATTCATTACTTTTTTATGTTTACGTAGCTTGCGGCCTTTATAGATCTCATCTGTATGCAATTTGAGTCATTAATAATGCACATTTTCTATTCATAAATGCACTAAGAAGGAAAATAATTATTTACACTATTATCTATTATTCTAAACCTAGGTTTTGACTATATCATATTGCATGGGATTTGTGTAGTTTATTTGATTATGTTATATATGATTTGCATACGTAAATTGATAATATTGCAATCAGTAAAGATACAAAGTAGACAAAAAAGACAAGGACAATCTGACATTGTTCTGATAAGATTTTTTCAACGTGAACAGTGTTGCAGCTTAACTAAACTCATTCTTTTTGTTCATGCTCATTATCAATATAAAAAGTTATACATTATCAATAAGACCATGCAAATGGTAGGAAAATAGACCCATGTTCTCAAGCATCACTCTCAACTGAGCCTTCCCCGTTGTATCTTCAGTTGTATGTATTAGAACCCTGTTCGCTAGTATGACAGCTTCACACTAAAATATTATTTGGCATAGTTTTAATGGCTGCCTGTCTGCCTGACGCCAACTCTCTTTGGGTAGGGTAGGAAGTAGAGACTTATATTTTGAAAACAGGTCACTCACATGATAGATTTCGGGATTGCCAACTGAACGATTGAAGTAGAGACTTATAAGTTATTATTTTATCATACAAATGCTAGTGGTATTCGCTTATTCCCATAAATTTCACCATACAATTTACAGTCTATGTGATATTCTGAAGTATAAACCATAACTATGAAATTGTAGAAGTTCATCAAAATCCTTCCAGTAATTTGTGCATGGCGGAAGAGTAACAAACACATTCCAATTTACATTTTATAAGCATTAATAGGATCCAGACAATCAACATAATACTTGACCTACACATACATAGTATCTCGTCTTTTTCGCTTGTGGGATAGACAGAGCCTAGGTCTTTAAGACCTGAAGGCCACATTTAGAATGTTGGTGGGCATTAGGTGGAAAACGGAATCAAAATAGTGATGGGTTGCTGGTACTCAGATTTTATCCCTCTCTGCTTTTACGATCTGCATGGGAAGAGAAGCAGTTGGTACATTCTAAATTTTGTCTTTTCTCCCAGACCAGCATGGAAGGATAAGGAAGGATAAGCCTTGAACATGATTATTTTGTGATTTCCATCCAGACCATTATCTATACAAATGTTGTGCTACTTACTTACAGATTGTGGTCCCGCCCTTGCCTGGCAAAGCTTTAAAGAGGCAGCTCCCGTTCCGAGGTGATGATGGTATATTCGAAGAGGAATTCATTGAGGACCGTAGAAAAGGTACTATATGAAGTTAAATTATTAACTTACACCTAAATACTCAAAAGCATCTTAAGATTATCTTAACTTAAATCTCGTTCTGACCCTGTCTAAACAATTAACTAGCAAGACAAAAATAGCACGAGAGTAGAATGCCATTATTGTAGTTAAGATATCTTTGAGAGATAAAGATAAAGATTATTTATATGCATTAACATGTATACATTAAATGGATATGTTACAAATAGACTGACATGTTAACCATCACTGGTGTGCAAATTTATGAGTTCAGAAGGCAAGAAATAAAATTTAAAAAAAAATTAATGTATGTATATCATTACAAAAATGAGCATAAAAGTTTAAAAAAAAAGAATTCGCGTTAAATTTAAATTTTATTGGTTTCTGATGTTTTCGCGATTGTTACACATTTGAATAAAATCACTTTAATACGGTATTATCTCATATATTACATTATTTTTTTTACAACTAACGTTTCGAAAACTTTACAGTTTTCATGCTCGCAGGTAGACTAAGACACAAAGACAAATGTCAACTTAGTCTACCTGCTTTCTGTTACATGCTCCATCCTGTTACATGCTTAAAAAATATGTTGTCTGTAGTATATTACTCACGAAATGCCGGAAATGACCTACTTTTAAGTTGGGTACTAAGTATGACTCATAAACTGAAATCAATACGTAAATTATTAATGAGTCATAACTTTTCCTTCAATACTCATAATTTGATTATGTTTTGGTAATAGATTTATGTAGTGCTGAAGGCCTAAATTAATAGTCAAATTTATTATAAATAATAAATATATACGGACAAATCACACAGATTGAGCTAGCCCCAAAGTAAGTTCGAGACTTGTGTTATGGGATACTAACTTAACAATACTATATTTTATAACAAATACATATATAGATAAACATCCAATACCCAGGCCAATCTGAAAAATGTCATTTTCCGTCTTGACCTGACCGGGGATCGAACCCGAGGCCCTCGTGTCGCAGGCTGGCGTATTAACCACTGCGCCACGGAGCTCGCCGATTCATAGTGTTCTAAATGGTTAAAGGATTTAAAAAGTAATTTTTAATCAGGCAATGATTGATTAAATTTTTTGATTGAGATGATCAATCTGGACGTAATATATGCATAGACTTCGTATAGTCAATTAATATGTCCATCGGTCCATATTAGTGATTCTCAATTTTTTTGCGATGAACACTTTTGAATTCAAAATATTAAACCTTTTTAATATTTTTAATTGCATATGTGCATAGACTTCGTTTAGTTAATTGATATGTCCATTGGTCTATATCAGCTGTACTCAAACTTTTTGCGATGGACCCCTTTTGGAATACAAAATATTAAACAGTGCTGAAGTAACTAAGAGTGTTAATTGTTTTTACTCGTGCTCGGTGCCTTCCCTTGGGCACTGTGGAGCAGTTTGTGAAACACTGGCCTTAATTAATATTTAAAAAAAAAAAACTGCATTACGTGACGAAAATTTTACTTCGATTTCGTCATCGTCGCGTGAAGTTGCGCGTAGTATTATCGTCACTGACATTGTCTCATCATTGTCTAAATTCTTGGCAAACATCTTGAATGTCATTGATAATACGAGTATGCTATTTATGTGTATTGTTTGTTCTAAAGTACTTTCGTGTCATTCACCTTTTCTGTGTGTTTTTTATCTTCACTAATCAATTGGGGACAGGGGAGATGAATATTTATTTGTATTTGCTATTGATGATATTTATAGGCTAAGAAAAAATAATGGGGGGGGGGGGGGGGGGTAGACCACCGAAGCTAGTGCTAGCTCTGGTTATGATAAGACGTGGCCCCCATATAAATCTACGCGAACGGAGACGCGGGCACAGCTAGTTGGAAATATATACACAATAGAGTTTGTGTTCGATAAAAATAAACATATAATATATACATATGTATTATTTTACACTGGCTTATCGAAAGACAACAAACTTATTAGTAATCATCACTAAAATAAATTTAAAAAAAAAAGTAAGTGAGAAAAGACCTACAACACTTTTTTTTGTTTCTTATATATTTGTGGGATGTGTATTTTAAACTACAATAGGTCTGCGACGTCACAAGCCTGAATGTATTGTCAACCTAGTTTTTAAAATAATTATAGTTTTTTTGTAAGGATTGTAAAAGTTTGTGGTATATGCCCCTATCCCAGGGAAACAGGCATACTCTTAATAAATTAAGAAATAAAGAATCATGCGGTAGATCAGATGGCAGAGCGTAGGTCGTACATAGACCTAGAAAGTCCCGCCGCATGAAATGTTTTCACCATATTATATTTCTTAATTTATGAATATTTTATTTCTTAATTTATTAAGAATAATTTATTAGGAATATTTTATTTCTTAATTTATTCATCATCATCATTTCGAGTAGGTGTCACGGTCAATCGACCATACACACACTGGTGTCAGAGTACTTCGGAACCGCCTCTCGGCCTCTGACGTGGTTCCTTTAACGACTACCAGATGGCAGCCGTGACCACCGGCTTAACGTGTCTTCCGAAGCACGGAATCATCTTTATTATCAGACAATCAGGTGATTCAAGCCTGCAATGTCCTAACCAAACTGGAAACAACTAAATAAAGTATGCTTCCGGTGGGAATCGAACCCACGACCACCGGGTCAACAGGCAAACACCTTAACCACTGGACCACGGAGGCTGTTGTCATGGCTTAATTTATTAAAATAGCATTATAAATGCAAAATAAAACATTTATAACAATGAGGCATCATTATACGATAGACTAGCTGTCGCCAGTGGCTCTGCTCTCGTTAGTGTCGTTGTTACCTTGCAGTAGGTCCACTGCTATAGTTACCTAGACTATTTAGAATGTATTGAAGCGTAAATATAGACATAACGCATTTATTTAAATTATTCAAAATGTAATCTGAATAAATTTAATATTCGAAAATGCTTTTTATTGTTAGTTTTTTTTTTTAATAAATAAATATATACGGACAAATCACACAATTGAGATAGCCCCAAGTTAAGTTCGAGACTTGTGTTATGGGAAACTAACTCAACGATACTATATTTTATAACAAATACATATATAGATAAACATCCAAGACCCAGGCCAATCTGAAAAAGATCATTTTCCATCTTGACCTGGCCGGGGATCGAACCCGGGCACTCCGTGTCGCAGGCTGACGTGTTAACCACTGCGACACGGAGCTGTCAAAGTTCTAGTATGAATATCTGTTAAATGTAGTTGCAGCGCAACTGTAGTTTGTTTGAAACGTCAATGATGATACAGGTGTGATAATAATACATGAAAAAACAACGCACGCAGAAGTGAAAACTCGCCTTTGCAACGGTCTCAGGTCACGTGTCCGTCTTACGAATTTTCGATCAAGTCACGTGTCCTGACTCGAGTTTAACATTTTTTCTTTTTTTTTCTTTTATATACGGCTTTCACGCGTTACGTATTTAGCCAGTATCAAGTATAAATTAGTTTTCCCGCGCTTTTTCTAAGTCTTGTTATCAATGAAACGATGGTGTAGTTCATTTCATTGATTCTACGGAGCCCCTGGCGACAATTCCCACGAATCCACTGGCTTGATCACAGACGACGCAACGAGACAAGGCGGTCCACCAGTCGCTAAGTAAATCTCACTACAGCCGCACTGTGACAGTTTATTTCAGTTATTCCACACATTGTTCATAAACATGGGCATTTATAACACCAAATTACACCGATTTCACATTATAAAGTCCACTAGAAACAATTTACAAAACAATCCAAAACACAAGCCGTGCTCTCCGCCAAAATTCCCGCCAAGAACTCCTTAACATTTTTTACCCATCCCGAAAAGTGCACAACGCCGCTACAGAAGTTGTCACTTCAAAACATCTACACACAAATATGTATTTGTGAAGTCAACAATCTAATGATGTTATTGTTATAAATTGCATTTTTATTATTCCAGGACTAGAAGTATTCATTAACAAGATCGCCGGGCACCCGCTAGCTCAAAATGAGCGGTGTCTCCACATGTTCCTTCAGGACCAGACCATCGACAAGAACTATGTGCCTGGCAAGATACGGAACACATAATACACGCAGCTGACTCTCTCCGCCGACACTTTTAAAACAATTCTCTTCATGTAAGTTATCGCTGATTCACTTTGGATGATTTATCAACATGGCTTTATTTAAATAATATTAGGTTCGACTAAGACTTGAAGATCAAAGCAATAATTTTGTCATGAATGTTCTCGTTGTAATGGTGTAGGTCCCCACAGTGGATACAGTATCCAGCTCCTGTAGCATGGCACAACGTTTATTGACTATCGCGATTTTGTTTTCCGTAATATCAAAGGCATCATTTCGAGTAGGTGTCACGGTCAATCGACCATGCACACCCTGGTGTCAGAGTTCTTCGGAACCGCCTCTCGGCCTCTGACGTGGTTCCTTTAACGACTACCAGATGGCAGCCGGGACCACCGGCTTAACGTGCCTTCCGAAGCACGGAATCATCTTTATTATCAGACAATCAGGTGATTCAAGCCTGCAATGTCCTAAGCAAACTGGAAACAACTAAACAAAGTATGCTTCCGGTGGGAATCGAACCCACGACCCCCGGGTCAACAGGCGAACGCCTTAACCACTGGACCACGGAGGCTGTTGTACAATATCAAAGAGCGAGATGGTGATAGTTCGCGCGATATGAACGGCGTCGCCGGCGCCATGCTACGGGCGCAGAAGGATCCTTCATCCCTCCCTCTACTTCAAGCAAGCAGCGACAGAGCTGAGACCTTCAGATTGAGATAATTGCTGTACAAGAACTAACTAGATATAGAAGGACAATACGTTATTTCCACTGAATACTGTACTGTAATCAAAGGCGATTCGTTGGCGATTAGAGATATTGCGCCACCAGACACCATCAATAGCTATATTCACGTTAAAACATATATTTTGCCATACCAACGAGAAACTGGCGATTGAAATCCCTATAATGTAGACTTAGTGCAAAGCTTTGGGTGGTGTGAACAAGAAACGACCGATTGTTACTTTCTAGTGGTCGAACTGGTTTTTTGAAACTGGGTGTACCACAAGGCAGTACAATAGGCCCTATTCATTTTATGTTGTCAACAATGATGCCTTATATTAATACCTGTTTATGGCATCTACGCGCCGCGTTATTGGCAAAATGCTTTAACTATTTATAAGATAAATAGTTGAATCTTGTAATATTTAACATCTAACAGTTAAATTAACTGTGGACCATCTGAACCGCCCCTTAGCTGATTCATTCCAGTTAACTTTGTTAAATGCGTAGCTGGCAAATGGTGCAAGCAATCTATATTTAAAGAAAAAAGACATTTGCTTTTTTTACATATCGTTATCACATAAATACATCACAAATCATATAGTATCTCACCGTTAAAGATAACTAATGTTAAAGAGAATTGTTTTAGATGTAAACAAGGTCTGTAGCGAAGTAGAACTGTGATTTTCATCAAACTTAAGAAATGTTTTGATGAAACTGATACTATCTCTTTGCTACATCATTGCAGTTGTGATTTGATTACAGATTTAACTGTAATTTACATTTCACATGGCAGTAGCTAGTGCTCTCATTAAACTAAATAAAAAAAATATTTAAATTACACCCCAACAGATTATACACGCGGCACAGCATTCCATAGATAAAAACATATTTTTTAAAAAGTTTTTCTATTAAAAACTTTTCACACTATTTCATTTTAAAAATGGAACTGTATGATAAAGTCTGAAGCGTATTGAAATATGATTGAAATCTGTTTATTCATAAATTAGAACAAAATTCATAAAATTAAGGTAACGTTATTGTTTAAAATTAAGCAATATTATGTATTGGAATTGTTAAAATTGTTTACTTGTATTGGCTGCATATGGATTTCCTATAATTATCAACCGACGAAGAAAAAAGTGGCTTACGATTTCTTTATTAATCTTAAACATGCTGCTCCAGTTTTGATAGATTTTTGATAAAGGATCAGGAGTACAATATACACCCTCGTCAATCTTTGTCAGTCGTTGGTTGATTTATCATGGAAATAAACATTATATTATAAATATTATTAGTGTATGTTTAACATTCAGTTTTAACTATGTTATATACATTTACGTAATATATTTTGCCATGTATTCAGGGCGAGCATTAAAATCTCATTATTTTAATTTGTGATTCATTTATAATTTCACTAATGAAATTAAATGTTTGTATTTATTGTGTATTACTGGAAATCTAGGATGTTCTAGCGGCGTTAGGAAGAATGTTGTACAGTAGTACATAGCTCACATGTAATCACGGGTAATATCGTCAAACTATGTAGAATTATACACTGTGAAATTTTTAACCGTTTTGAACCCTTAAAGGGGTGATTAAGCCTGTCAATATGAACAACTTTTACTATGGGAACAATGCTGGGAACGCATTAAAAGTTCGACATTCTCATACAAACTGGCCGAGCGGCGGGACTCTTTTGTATGGAAATGAGGAATTTTTTTTGAGTTCCCAGCATTGTTCCCATAGCAAAAGTTGTTCATATTGCTGGTCTGAGTCACCCCTTTAAGGATCCACCATGTATATATACCCTACAGTGGGTCACGATCTAAAAAGACAAAGGCTTTTATAAAAAAATGGAAATAGGTATTAAGATCTCGCATTGTATGTGTTTTTTTCAGGCGCTCGGATAATCTACTTCTTAAATGAACGTGACTTTGTAATTATAATAAACTATTTCAAAGCAAATCGCTCAGACACACTAACAACTCAGTATCTCAAGCATTTAGAATCAAGAACGGCTTCAGCTATGCTCAGATTTAAATTGTTAGCCGAAGCAACCTGGAGTTTTGTACTATTGCAATAACATTCGAGTCCTGTGACGGAAAGAGATGGAAATATATTAGTTATAACTAGTTATAGTTAAGAGATTCCTTCATGTTATACCGGGTATTCGGAAAGTAACGAAAATGTACATAAAGTGACCTGGCAAAATTAGTTTAGGCTGGTACTACACGTGTGTACTACACGTGTTGTCATATCATTTATCCGCGTTGAGAAACTGACTTGAATATTGAAGATGTTTTAAAATAAAATCCCAGACATAAATTCAAACTATGACGCTGTATCAGAAAGTTATGAAGGCACAGAATAAGTATAATTCGCACTCTGCAAAGAAATATCAACTCAATGTAGTTAGCGATACGGTGTAATTTAGGTCGCGTCCGAACGCATCAGCTTTTAGTTTAGATACCTACACCAAGCCAATTTTATACTTATAGCTTTAAACATACGATTCATAATTCGTTGAAGTCGGTCGTTCCTACCGGATTTGTTCGGATTTCACCTTCGAAGGTGTCGCTGCGCGTAGGTATGTTTTCGATACCTACATGAAGAGTGAGACATGCCTGGTGAAGGTTAGAAATCAGCGATTTAGGGGTACTGTTATTGTTTGCGCGAATAAGAAAATGCGGCAGACAGACATACAAAACAACTTCAATATTCATGTGGTTTTAAAACCATGTTTTAATTAAAAACCCTGTGAGAAGCTACATAATATGATTATGGTGTACGAAAGGCAGGCAGAGATAGAAAAAATGAAATTATTTATCTGTGATTACTAACAATCGGTCGGGCTGGTTTTCTTCTTGCGCTGATAATCACCATTTATAGGTAATCAATGAACGATGAAAATGACAGCTCTTGATGGTGCAAACAACTACCTACCGAGTGACTTAATTACTTTCAGTTTGCAGGGTAATATACACCATGACACGTAAGCATAAAGGATTCTATGCTTTTTTCGTTCATTGATCAATATTTCTTGAAAGGATTTCGAGTACAGCTCGCGCCACACTTTATTACGGGTCTGAAGTGAGATGAGATTGCTTGTATACGCCGGTACAAGCAACGAGCGCGTGTGTTCACATGTAGCACGCACACACTGAAACACACAAGCGCGGGGGTGCGGCGCGACGCACGGGCGGGCGTGCCCCGCTCTTCGCTTTCGCCCCGCTGACAGCCAAAGTTAGCTACTGCGACTGCGACGCGTCTTGCGACCAACTTCAGATCCGCAGTAAAGTTTGGGGTGGACTGTAAGGATAATCGCATGCGCGAAGACGCTACTGACACAACCTGTTAGCATTTTTATGTCGCATTGCGTTTACCATTACGCGCTGGCGAGAAGAATACCAACCTTAAACGATTGATAAAATTGAGGTGAGGCGTTCGTGTATATTAAAATTGTAGTAATTGTTGTCCCAGTATTGAAATTCACCAAAGATACATAACCCCGTCCATATTCTGTCGACAATCGGTTGTATTTAAGATGCTTGTGTGTACACTGCCTATTTGCTCAGTTGATAACCAAAAGTTCTAGAGGCCTACAATGTACAATATTGGTATATGTAAATTTGTAAAACGAGGGCTTTTTTTTCGATTTCTAATTTATACTCAATTCTAACATGGAACTGTTCAACAGGTAGAAACAAAGGAATCAATTGTTAGTAGAGTACTGTGACGTCATTACTCACTGGTCTCAGTGAAAATTACTGAAAGAAGGCGATGAGTAATAATGAATGAGACAATCCAATGTCACCATGTTTGTTCGCTAAAATTTATAATTTTCATTTAACATACAGGTTTTATTTTAATGAATAACCTTCAGCAAGCAACTCGCTCTTAGTCTCAATCAAATGATGCAAATAGGTCGTTTTAAAGCAAGGCCTTCGATGTTCGCTAATGTGTAGCTCCTCTGTATGCGCGGGCGCAGACAGGCCACAGACAATGGCGTTTTGGTATACAATGCGGCGTTTATATATTCAATGAGAAAATAAAGCATACAAAATCAGCAATGTACATTGAAATGACAGAGACTGTGGTCTGGTTGCATCTGTTCTAAAACTGCCTACACCACGCAATTTGTCAACTGAGCAAGACAGACCTATATAAAGAAAAGAGAAGTTAAACGGTGTCTCGCTCTGGTGTATGACAGATTGAATCGTGTGTAGGCCGTTTAAGTCATCACTAGATGATACCAACCTGTGGATATTCGTTAAACACCAGTAATATAAATTGTATTATGTCGGTCATAATAGGGTAATAAATAAATTTGCTATCATGTGAATAATGCTGTTTTATTTATTTTGCATCACTTACATTCAGTTAGTTTTAGCCGGATTGTAATAATATTATAACAAACGGTTTCACTAACGGGTCGTTAGTCGGTAACGCCGACAAGTTTCAGCCAATTCAGATGGCCATCTTCAGGCCGAGTATGGCGGACGTCGCGACACGGCAGTCCCTCGAACACTGAGGTTCGCCGCCCGCGCCGCCCGTCTCTCCGCGCGAAGCGCTCGCGCCGACGCGTTGATAAGGGGATCTGACGCATCCGAAGATGTTGTGGCTGGTTCTACTCCGTGAACATCTCCTTCTGGCGGCTGTGGTACACTTGTACGCACAGAAATGACCGCGTCGACGTCTAGTAACGGGGTGTCATCGTTGTTTTGGCATGTTTGAAGAATCGGTTTCTAAGATGTAGGCAAGGACCAACCTACATCAAGGTTTGTAATATGTTTTTGATAATATGGCGTTGTCTTATAGACCGGTCTATTAGGAATATAAAAGAATATTCCTAAGGCGTAAGGTGGGGGCGTGCTTCGGAAGGTACATTAAGGCTATACCTATTTTTTCGAGGTCCAATACAGCAGTGCAGTCATCCTTACTAATATTATAAATGCGAAAGTGAGTTTGTTTGTTTATTTGTTTGTTACGCTTTCACGCCGTAACTACTGAACTGATCATCATGAAATTTCGCATACACATCATCATCAGGTCTTTTTAGTTTCCACTGCAGGAGTGGACCCACCGTTCTACCGGAGCTATACTTGGCCAGAGCAGACAGAGGACTTGGCCTACACTCTCGTCGGCCAGACGGCTTGGAGAGGTCTCATTGATGTTTATGAGCTTTGTTTGGCTTGTATTTCCTAAGTCGCATTTACGACCTCCATGGAAAGATTTGGAGTGGTCTTATTCTACTCTGCCGGAAACCACACGGCTACAGTCGTTTGTCAGATGCCTTTTGGCAGCGTGGAAAATCTTTGCTGTCTGACAGAAGAATGACCAGCGGACGTTGGTTCTCGTACAAAAAGTGCATAAAGGCCGCGCTATACTGGATTGGCATGGGATGGCATAGAGTTAGCTCGAGGTGACGCGCGGCTTCGGCGGCTCGATCAGACGCGCGCTCGCGAGCGTCTAGTCATCTTATACCACTAGACATAAAGGTTATAATAGCTTGTTTTTAAATGACGCGTCGCTTCCGATGGCATCCCATGCCAATCCAGTGTACCGCGGCCCTAACCCGTCTAACACTCATCCCAGTGGGAACCTCGATCGGAATTGTTTTAACATGCGTAAGCAATGTAATGAAACAAGGGAATAATAGGATTATAAGAAGTTTATTCATTTTTATCCGCGATATGAATCTTGGACAGCGACTTGCTGCCGATCACCTTGACGGGCGCGGCGGGAATAGACTCGTCCTGCCGCCATAACTTCTGCCCGCGGATTTCGATCTCCGTGTGCCATGATTCTTGCGTTTTCCTGCAACAAAAAAAAAACTGTAGGCCAAATATCCTTTAGATAGGTAAGATCATCATCATCATTCCAGCCGTTGAAGTCCACTGCCTCTTCCACTGATTTTTATTCCATGGGAGAATATTGCCATACTGATCACGCAGGTGGATTGGCGAGGGCAGGTTCTGCTTTCGATGCTGCTGCCCATCGGAAGTATTTTAAAGCTGGAGAAGGATAGGGATTTGGTGGATTTTAAAAGGGAGTGTGAGACCTCGACCGTCTCGGCGCTCTAGTCGAGTTCCCACATATAAGGAAGTAGAACAGAAGACTCGACACACAGAAGATTAAATTTATTTGTCACAATACTCTCACTCTCACTTTTAACTTCTATATAACATTCTATTCAATATTCAACATATAGATCAGAGACCGTAACAGTCCGAGAGATGATGGTGGAATGGTAGAATGAGCGATGACAGAGAGAAAAAATGATCTTAAAATGGAATGGAATGAAAATTGAAATAAAATGAGGAGTGGACAGGATGAGAAAGAAATGAGGTTGGAAGAGATGTAGCATGCAGGTGGCATGCAGCAACGTTACAGGAGTAAGAGTATTGGGATACTACAAGCTCGGATGAATTGGAATGAGGAAGTAGCAGCTCGGGAAACCAACGCGCGTATGCAACTGCAACCACCGGACAAGCAGTTGAGGGTGACACCCATGACAGATAAAATGATAAAATACATCTAATGTCCAACAAAAGATTGACTCCTTTCTTGACTAGCTCCGTGGCGCAGCGGTCAACACGCCAGCCTGCGACACGAGGGTGCCCGAGTTCGATCCCGGTCAAGTCATGATGGAAAACGATCTTTTTCAGATTGACCTGGGTCTTGGATATTTATCTATATAAGTATCTAGTATAAAATATAGTATCGTTGAGTTAGTATCCTACGACACAAGTTCACAACTTACTGTGGCGCTAGCTCAATTTGTGTGATATGTCCCTATATATTTATTTATTATTATTTCTCTAATTAAGAGTTGCAATTTTAACGGACTTAAAAAAATAAGTTCTCATTGTAATTTATTTCGTTACTCAGTCATTTTGTTAACAGATATTTTTACACTATCAAATTTGTCGCGTAACACACGTAGGCAGTAGGTAATATTAGATCGAACTAGGTTGACATATACTTAGGTCTTTTCCTTGGTACTAGGGTAGTAAAGATGTGACTTTCCATTATATCACAAAATTCAGAACTAATAACCTTGAAGAATTAGAACTTTTCGTAGCCTTGTCCAATCAGAAACTTTACATGATTTGGCGAAAGAAAACCTTATTAACATTTGACGAACACAAAAATGGGGGATAAAAATTCGCTGGACAAATCAAAACAATTTTTAGGCTTGACCAATCTTACCCTATATCATTAAACATGATAGATAAGTTCCGATTCTGAAGAAGATATATCTTCAAGCTGCTAGTCCGCCATGGACGCGGGGATTTTCCAACTGGACCTACCTGCAGTTTTCGATGAGCGATGCCGTGTTAGGAAAGATGTTATGCAGCAGCAACAGACACGGCAGCACCACTACAGATAAGAACTGTATCTGTTCCGCGGGCTGGTTGATGCAGCGGCGCCGGTCCATCATGCTTAGCGGGGTGTAGCCCATCTCGCGTTCGCGGTCACCCTGAAATTAGGATTGCCGATAAATATCCTTTCTTTCATCAATCAAAAAAGAACGGTTGCTCTAACAAGGTCCCAAATACGTTTTTATTCTCGACAAATTTTTTTTTAATGTTGTTCAACATTTTTTTGTTGCGTGTTATGTAAGCGGTGGTGCGAGCGTTAAGTTTAGGGGCAAGTTATTACCTGATTATAAAATTCTTCATAAACTGATTCCGCAATCTTTTTTGAGATGCCAAACGGCTTGCAGCATCCCGAAAGATCACTGGTCGTCATCAGTATGCCCTGAAATCAAAAAAGATAATCACACTGAGCAAAGACCGTTTCTTGCTACAAGTACAAGGCAGCTACAACAGAACTCGTGGTATGATACACTCCTACCATCGCTTTCGGGGTCTAACCCTACACCTGTTCTATCTTTACATACGAGCTCTTCTATACCTACATACCTAAGCCTAGCACAGTCCCATTTTGACGTGATATCCTTATCCTAACTAATATTATAAATGCGAAAGAGTTTGTTTGTTACGCTTTCACGCCGTAACATGAAATTTTGCATACAAGTTCTCTGGAGTACAGAGAAGGACATAGGCTACCTTTTATCCCGGGAAAAAGTACTATTCCCGAGGGATCGACATTGACGCGGACGGAGCCGCGGGCGAAAGCTAGTCCTAACTAATATTATAAATGCGAAAGTGAGTTTGTTTGCTTGTTTGTTACGTTTTCACGCCGTAACTACTGAACCGATCATCATGAAATTTTGCATACACGTTCTCTGGAGTACGGAGAAGGACATAGGCTATCTTTTATCCCGGGAAAAAGTACTATTCCCGAGGGATCGACATTGACGCGGGCGGAGCCGCGGGCAAGAGCTAGTAATATTATAAATGCGAAAATGAGTTTGTTTGTTACGCTTTCACGCCGTAACTACTGAACCGATCATCATGAAATTTTGCATACAACTTCTCTGGCGTACGGACAAGGACATAGGCTACTATTCCCGAGGGAACGACATTGACGCGTGCGGAGCCACGGACGAAAGCTAGTCGTCTTATAAATTGATGAACGCCGCCTGCACGTACGAAATAGTTACGTTCCGTGTGCAAGCGAGAGCGCGGAACCAACGATAGAACGGAGCCTTGGTACTGTATAAGGAAGGACTACACATAATATTTGGAAAGAGTACTAAAACAAAACCAAATTTCGGACCTTCAGCATTCTCCGATGTGAATTATCAGTCCAATCGAAGGAATGATCAGCGACCAGCGGTGTGAGCTGCGCGCGCACTTGGAAGTATATCGCTAGGTCCGTGCTGAGGATGTCGTATTTGATCTCCTCCATGATGCGCTCTCGGTCCACCGTGGGGAGCTTGCCGAGGATATTTTTATCCTGAAAGAAGATCATATTTAGAAATTCAGACCATGATATTCTGTTAATATTTGCCTGAACAGATCAAGTATTTCCCTTCTATGCTGTCTGGCAGGTCCAAAATCCGCTAACCAAATAATCAAACAGCGACAGCATCTGAACAATGCGTCCTCTTTTATCTTTGTATAATCAATGTTGTTATTATTATATGTTATTATGACTATAGTTTGCCCAATATACGGCCACGGCCACTACCCTGTCATTTGCCTCCTCTAGATCCCTTTATGCAGTGAGTTGGCCATTTAGGACACGTCAAAAGGTGGTTCATTGATTAAACATCACCGCAATCGCAAGTGATCTAACTCATCTATCGCGAGAAACGCAGACACAATTGATTATGTATTGTTATGTTGCCCGATCGGGGCGCTTGGTGGTTAAGCGGATAAGAGATGACGACTAACACATTGATGTAAATTAGTTCAAGCAAGTTCAAGCCTATTTATTCATATTGTAAAACTTCCAACCTTTACCTAATCGAAATCATAATGTATTACCTCAATGAT
Organism: Elegia similella; assembly: GCA_947532085.1. Classification (NCBI taxonomy): domain Eukaryota; kingdom Metazoa; phylum Arthropoda; class Insecta; order Lepidoptera; family Pyralidae; genus Elegia; species Elegia similella. Next base: position 3,261,964 of record OX383936.1, read on the forward strand.
TTTCTTGGCAAGGAAGTAGTGATGGTGCTCTAGCATTGACGATTTGTACATCACTGACAGCGGGTGCTTACACAGCGTCAGGAAGTTGTTGTTGTACCCGGGGTGGTCGAGGTCGTGGCAGAGCCCAGCCAGCATCAGGGCAACTGTCTAGAAGGGAACGTTTTAGCATCAATGACCAAGAAGTCTAGACCACAACCTTAGAATTATACTAGTCCAAGAAACTTATGCAATTTTTCGATAGAACTTTGATTTTGGGGTTATGACAGATAACCATATTCTACGAGGTAACTGAACCTCACAAGAAATGAAAAGGGCCTAAGACTAACCCCTGGGGTACACTTATATTAATTTTGAAACCGAATGTTAACTGTAGCCTCTCCAACCCGTCTGGCCAGCGAGGAGAGTGTAGGCCAAATCGTCTGTCTGCTCTGGCCAAGTATGGCTCCCGTACAGAGAGGGTCATGCTCCTGCAGTGGAGACTAAAAAGATCTGATGATGATGATGATGATATTAACTGTAGATTCTGAAGTACCTCCTCAAAAATTGAGGATCAAGTACATTGCGTGCATATAACAAAACGTAAATGATAAGGATTATTTCGCTTATAGCTTAGATCGTCAACGCGAACTTTGCGAGTTAGCGACGCTCAAATGCACCAGTCACTATGAATATAGCAAAGGCCCAAAATCGATCCTTGAGGTACAAAAGCGTCAACATTGAAGAAGATTGGTAAAAAACAATTAATAGGTACCTATAGGTAGGCAATATTCAAAATTTTCTAACCAAGCCATAGATATTTACCTCGGCAAAATCGAAGTATCCTGTATTACTCGACAGAATCAAGTACATTGTGTGCGTGAAACAAAACGCATGCTCTGCATTGTGGTAAGGATTATTCCGGTAACATCTCAGTATGGTCAGCGCAAACTCCGCGAGTTGGCGCCGCTCGAAGTTGCGGTCCGCGAAGATCTCCATGTACATGTAGCAGACGAGGCCGGGCATCTCGTCGGGGTTGCCCTCGCTTATGTGGTAATCGAAACTGGAACATAAAAAATGGACTTCAGCTTTATTGTTACGCTTCCTTGAATAGGCTCACCTGGTTAAGCTTTCTTCAGGTCCGTAGAGTATCGCAAATTTGTTTCTTCATCTGTATTGCCATACATCGAAAGCTCCCCAAAACTGAAGACTATCCGATTTGGGAACCTTTTGCATCGATTTTTGCATGGGTTGCAAGGTAATTTGCTCTAGCCTCAACATTTCTCAACAGGACATTATAGAATTATAGATCTTGTACCTGTTGAAGTTGGCCGGTGGCAGAACAATGCCGTTGGTCTCCATGAGCTCGTCTAAGTCGTGGCGACAGGGCTTCAGGTGCAAACTCACCAGTTCAGAGTAAGTCTTGTTTTTGTTCTCCTGTATAGACCAGAATGTGTGAACCTCATGAATAAACTAAATTGAAAAGACATAGCTACCATAAAAAGACAATGGCTAAGTAAAATATAGCCAGCTAGCTCTTGTCTTACTTATAAAATATTTTGAAAACTTTATAGATAAGGACTACGAAGCACCATGGCTGAGGATGCAACCGGGAAAACGGTCAAATTAGAGAGAGAAAGATAGATAATGACATTCCTGAAGACGAGCCTTGGTCGATGGCAGTGAGTTGGGAGGATGTTTGAATTTGCACATCCTGATGTACTTCACCACTACTTGCTCCATCATGATCGTGGGCTAGAACCAGCGCTGGTCGATAGGTTTGCGGCGAGTTTTGAGTCTTAGTCGTGAGCCGTCAGCAGTTGGAATCATAACACTATTGCGATTTATCAAAACAATCGATCGACGCCGACGTTATGAGGTCGTCGTAATTAACTTGTATGCGATAGAAAAGAGCAGGTTGCTTCGTTGATTTCTTAAACCAAAACTTGAGTAGATAAATACGAAAATTAACAAAACATACATGGAATATTTTCTTCTGCTGCATGTTGTAGAAGTGCACGATTAGCGAGCAATAGCTGATAAACACCTTGAAAATTTCCTCATCTTCATTGTTGAACGTAAGAGCGGTGGCTTTATTAGTTATTTGAACCACACCTGGGATATAAGTAAACATGAAATTACGAAATAAATTATTGGCAAATGAGCTATGGCCACCGTGATTTGGATTAGTGTCATGTGCTGTATCATGAGAAATCGTCGTGGATATATCGCTTCGTATATGGTCGTCAGTTTTCCAAAACCAGTAAGTAAATATCACAAGACTTATCACGACTCGAACGTGGATAGGTACTGTTCAGCATAATGATGATGAAGAACTATGAAGAAACTTGGATCCGACTATGACAAAAATGTGTTCCATGCTTTCATAACTTGCGCGGAAAAAGTGGCTGATGACATGAAAGTTCAAGACAAAATGCGAGTAGGTAAGCAAAACCTCAAGAGGTAGATACGTATAACTGGCTCACCAATAACTCCTTTCTTGCCAACAATAGGCGCTGCGAGACAAGACCTCACCACAGTGCCTGTAGTAGGATCTATTTCTTTGGCAAAGCGGGGATCCTTGTACGCGTCCCGGACGTTCAGCCACTCTCCTGTCCGAGCAGATAGGCCCGCAGGCGTCTGTTCTAAGCTTAAGCTGTAAATCAAGTAGGTAGAACAAGGCCTATAGTTTTAGAAGTAAAACGGCAGGTACCTAAATATCGGTTCTACAGATCTTCTTCTTTGCGCACTTAAGTCAGGACAAACGGTTTTAAGTGCATGAGGATCAAGAAATGACAGGTGCCCATTTAGCAAAAAGAGTGCCTTTGAGAGTTTAGCGAATGGCTTGTTGGTGGCTTAGTTTTACCCCCATCCCTGCTCCGACGATCTGCTCCTGGATGGGGCCCCCTAGGATCGGAAGCCCATGGCATTTTGCCGGATGCCATTGCCATATCACCCAGAGCCGTAGCTAGGGGGGAGCAATGTGGGGCAATGCCCTACATTAAAAATAGGTACCAAAAGCTAAGATAATTTATTATAATTAAATTGTTTGTTCATAGTTTGAGATAAAAAAATTGTAGCGAGAGCTATCTAAACTTTTCCGAACATACCACAGTTTGTGACATTCATTTTATATTATAATAATTCTTTGTTCTGTGTATAGATGGCATTTGAAGCGCCGTACCTCAACCAATGCTACCCTACCTCAAATTCGACTCTACTCTAGCTACATCCCTGTTACCACCCTGTAGTTATACGCAACAGACTTGTCAAAGAGCATCAAATTAACGCCCACTTCTAGATCGACTCCGACGACTGATACATTGTTTGGATTATTTCTCTTCGTAATCAGATCCAAAGGTTTGACAATTGAAAATAGATAAACGGGAATATAGTGCGTTTGGGTTGCTTACTTGACTTTAACTTTCTTTTTCGGCATGGTGGTCTTTTCTGAAGCCCACCCGTCGTCCCACATGTCAGCTATCATGTGCTCCCCCAGTTGTTCCTTGTCGATGATGAAGAAGCTGCTCCGCATTGCTCCCATGAAGGATTTTACCACTGCCTGAAAATTTTACCTACATTTGGAACCTGGAACTCTATTGTATGGAGTTCCTGGAAGAGATTGCGTTATGCGATAAGCCCGCCTTTGTACCCTACATAAACAGATATTATCCTTTTTTGTTTACTTTTAAGTGTTGGTGCAATAAAGAATATTCATTCATTCATTCCTTGTCATGAGAACTACTGATTATGCAGCGGTCATCATCATTTTCGTGTAGGTGACACTGTCAATCGACCATGCACACCTTGGTGTCAGAGTTCTTCGGAACCGCTTCTCGGCTTCTGACATGGTTCCTTTAACGACTACCAGAGTGCAGCCGGGATCAACGGATTTACGTGCCTTCCGAAGCCAGGAATCATCATTTTTATCAGAAAATAAGGTGATTCAAGCCTGCATTGTCCTAACTAAACTGGAAACAACTATAGGCGCATCAAATTACCTTAACCTGGACATAATTCGATAACTCGTAGTTTTTATTATTTTATTGGATATTAATGTTAAGTATCAAATATTAATCAGATATATTATGTAAAAAAATCGCGGTCGTAACCGTATTATATAAAAAAAATGAGTTAAAGTACAATATTTAACTTTTTTCAAAAAGCAAAAATGGTAACCAAATACTTTGTTAGTATAACTTTGAGGTACATTCAAATGCGATCTCTTATTAGCAAAATTAAACAGAAACCTAATTTGCTTGTATGTTTTTTTTTACAGTTTTCATCTTATCGGATTATTCAGATAGCCAAAAATGTTAACTATGATATTTATGTATGTTTAAGCTATATTGTGTCTTTTTAGATAAATAAGACAAAAATTAAACATTTATTTTTAAAGGTTCAAAAATAATGTATTTCTCAGTAGCCAAAAATCATAACTAAGTTTTTTTTGCTTAATAATAGGTTTTTGTGGGCTATAATCATGAATTCATCAAAATTAAACATTTTATTGTCACACTTCAGAAATTAAAAATTAAATTTTAAATACGCGCGTATAATTACTATGTCGCTGCTGCGGCGCGGGAACGCGGGATACGCGCGGTGGGTAAAGGGCGAGGAGGGAGCGAGGCGCCAGCGGGAGGCCGGCGGCCGGCGGCGCGGCGGACATGTCGTAACGAATAGGTACCGATTGCGCTGTGCCGTGGATGTAAAGAAATACATATAAAGATGGAATATCCTAATTGTAGGATATGTAACTGTGCGTTAAACTTTGATGTGGTGTCTGTAAGTCTGAAAGCACAAAATACTTACGTTACGTTTTACTACTACGGCAATTTCTGTTATTATGATTAATTAGTATAGATAAACAATTTTGCCCCGTTTTTAAAACATTTTTTATTGATGTTTTGCTCCTATTTGGTCGCAGCGTGATGTTATAAAGTCTAAAGCCTTCCTCAATAAATGGACTATCCAACACAAAAAGAATTTTCCAATTTGGACCAGTAGTTCCTGAGATTAACACGTTCAAACAAACAAACAAACTCTTCAGCTTTATAATATTAGTATATACTTAGATATAGATTAGCTGTCAATCCATTAAGTAAATCCCTTCCATTAAAATGATGACAAGCTTTTTATTTTGGTGATTTGCAATGTTAAACTTACGATACGCTATAAACATTTGAATTTTAAATCAATAAAATATGTTAACATATTGTTTTAATGAATACATCACAAGAAAAGAAACATATTTTTAGGTTTATTTACACTCTGAATTTAGGGTTGGAACGCGCACGCGCGACACATATATTATATATATTATAAAATGCTGAAAAAGTGGAAACGGTTAGTGACCACATTCATCAGACTACGACCGCTAGGGAGCTGGTTTGCGACCACTGATATAATATTATAAAATATTCCAATAAAAAAAATTTGGTTATTTGGTTGTCTGTAAAGTCGCGGACGATAATTTTAGGTGATAATGGTGGAAGAGAGATAGATGCGTCACAAGCTGAACGCTTAGGCCGATTGTGCCTCCCTAACACCTATTCCGCGCTTACAGCAGAACTTACACTTTTTATGCGTGCAGCCGACGTTCATCGATTTATAAGACGTCCTCATGTCAAAAACTATAATTGATTCAAAAATGTTTTAAATAGTATTTTTAATAAAGTATAATTATATAAATAGTACTAAATATTGACTAAATAATATGGTAATAATTTGAAGTATTTTTACTCACATTTATTTATGAGCATAATGATATTAAATTCCTCGCGAAACTTGCGGCGAAGTACAAATAGTATTTATACTATAACAAGGTGCTAAAATAGCAGCATAAAAAGGTTCTGCCATCAGACCTGGGATTAGTCCACCTATTGTACATTTTTTTTAAAACTATACAATAAAGTTTAAATAAATAAATTAGTTCCAGCAATAACGCTATAAGAAATCAATATCCATTTCACCCAGGCTAAGGGAGCTAGACCATATTTTATTAAGGGCGGGAGGAGAACACGCCTGCCCACTTCCTGTTCTTGGATATGGAGAAGGCTTTTGGTGGAATGGTTCTCAAAAGATGACGTAGTGTTTACTGCGGTCCCCATTACGCCAACTTTCGAGGTAGGAGTCGCTTGGGAACAGCGGTCAGAAACGAAATGTGGTGAAGAACTAAATGTACAGTCGTACATTTAGTTCTTCTAGCTAAACGTACAATTAAGACTTTCGAATATACATTTTCATGTTAATATGACTTTATTTTAAGAGAAAATTCAAGATATAGGTAGATGGCGGGGTCAGGTATCTCGTTGGCTGACTGTACATGGCTTTTAGTATTACAGCTCCCCTAACAATATACCTACAGTATGTATGCAAAAGCCTACTTGTCGTTATGCATACTGACGTGTCTGAACAACTGCGGTATAGTCTTGCTTGATGTGTCCGGAGAAATCGATGGCGATATAAAAGGTCGTACAACAACATGGGCAATAAGGTAAATGGTGTAATTTGTGACCTAATATGCCAATGTACAGGTCTATAAATCCATCTTTTGACCTATTCTTTTATATATAAGTAGAGCGTGACCTAGGTTTAATTTATATTTATTCTTGGAGATAAGTTTTACGAAAAGTCCGCGCTCGCTAGTTTTGCGAATAACTACCATAATAACGGCAGTATCCATGTCCATGACATAACAGACAATCTGCAAGAGTACGTACCTATAAAAGTACGGACATATCTTGCAAATCACTAGCAAGTTACTGAGGGAACAGATGCTTGTCTATGCTGCCTCTGTCGTACCCCGGAAGAATGTAGAGTTTTCAGTTCTATAATAGGAATCTTATACTGTGTCTTATTTTATACATAATAATACATAAATCACTACATAATATAAAACAAAGTGCTTCACGCTTTCTGTCTGTCCATGTGTATGCTTAGATCTTTAAAAGTACGCAACGTATTTGAATACTTTTTTTTAATAGATAGTGATTCAAGAGTAAGGTTTATATGTATAATTTACTGCCCCCTAATTTCTACATTGCACCCGTGCGAAGCGGGGGTGAGTCGCCGTGTCTTATTTTTTAAGACACTATCTTTAAAAAATAAGACAAAATAAAATATATTTTTAATGTAGTGTTAGTGTGGGTGTGATAGCATTACATCTTTTCCCACTAATCCGTTCTTGAGTTTTGGTCCTTTCTTTTGAAGTCTATGATTTTCTCTTCCCTTTCCTTCCAATGTCATTGAGAACTTTACCTACTGGACAGTTCACACAGTTCAGAACATTTTGGAAGCTCCTTAAAAGAAGTAGTTTATAATATGGGTTTGTCTACCTTTTACAACTCACTCGAATGTAATAAACAGTATAATAATAATTTTTACTATTTGTTAAATGCCAACCACGTGATTGATTGCTTAAAATATTGATCAGACATTTCAAGAACAAATTAAGTAAAAAAAACATACGTGGTTGGTCGCATACTTATGGTTTACGGCCGTTGTTTCTCTCATTCTACAGATACCGCGCAAGTTGAATGCAGTCGGGCCTCACGTGCCTTTAGTGTTGTGATACCCTTGATAGTACGCTAAGTCGCTTACCAATCGTCTTAAACTCAAATTCCAACCCAGTCATTACAAAAAAAAATTGTTAACTATTATTTTGTTTTCTCATAATGCCTCGTGTTAGATGTGAAAATTAAAATCACTTAATTTTTTTACAAATTTATCGACATATTTCCTTATTATTAATGACGCGGCGATAAAAGATGTTCCAAAAACTGCATTATACCAAAATAATTTTATAGCAATGTGTGTATATAATTAATTTGCTACAGATATAAAGAAACTCATAAGCCCGCTTTTAAGAAATACCTAAAGTTGTGGACCATGACAAAACTTATCCCTTCAACAGTCCACGCCTTTTTTCGCCGCTCGCCTCAACTGCCCGGCGCCCGCGGAAAATTTTTCGCGATTTCCCGCGTAGCGGATAACATCGTATTTCTATATTATAAAATTTAAGTCATCTTCCACGATTATTACTTACGACAATACCCCAACACAAGTCCAGCCACATTTAAATAACATAATCCACTAATTTCTCTTTAAAATGCAATAGTTTCTCCTTCGGCCAAGACCTCTCCAAGGACAAATCATACATTGGTATTTCCAGGGACGGGTTCTGGCTGGAGACCCACATTACATCAACTTCTCTAAAGGGCCTCTACGTGTTGGATCTATACGCGAACCTCTCAAAGGACGAAGGATTATCATATCAAAAAATGTTATACTATCGACTTCCTGAGCTCTGCATTCAACTCGCGCGCTATCTGTAAATGACGGAGGCCTTAAACTAGTGTCTTCATTTCAATTATGTGGGTTAACGACCACCCAAAGGTGCTAACAGGTTTGTGGGTAAATAAAACAAAGTTCTTTCAGAAAAACCGGTGGTTGCTTTATTATATGCAGTCCTGTATGAACCATTAGGGTTATACTAGGCAAATAAAATTATGATCTTGTCATTGAACTACGACCATGTGGTTCCCCAACGTGTGTGATACATGTGCACTTCAGTTACCGACCACTAAATTATATTATAGTAGCAGTGCCCGCGACTTCGTTCGCGTACATTTTATGTTATGTTTGTATGGGGGCCACGTGTTATCATAACTGGAGAAAAAATTAAGTAGCCTATCCTGTGCCCTATACGTCTTAATGTTTATCTACTAAGTTTCATAAAATTCAGTAAATTCGTTTAAGAGTTATGGAGTAACATATATACATGCAAACATACAAGAAAAAAAAACAAAAAAGTCGTCAATTTAATTTCAGTATCATATATAGAGCTTATATACACGATACCTCTGAAAACAAAGAAACTTACTCCATGACCAACCCTTACAAATTTATTATTAGTAAGTAGTTGATGATGATATTGATTATTTACGAAAAAAATGGCAAAATAACACTAAATAATTAAGAACAAATCTATTGATTAGACTATTTCTTTCAAACTGTGTTAAAACCCCGTAAGATATTTTTTTGTTTATACCTATTATCCCTAAAAATGCTTTAATGTTGACTCGAAGAAACTTAGTACGTTGAACAGTCTCCCACCGACCCTATTTTATAAAAAAAAAATCTATTACAAGCTTTTATCATGAGCGTTTCCTTTGGTAAATTGCTTACATACTTACATATTATCACGTATTCATCCGGGGTAGATAGAGTCTAGGACCCAAAGGCTACATTTAGCGTATTGGTGGGGTTATAAGGGATAGACTTGTATGTCTTAAATAACCCAATTTGACAAAGCAACTATGTGCATAAAAATATTCAATGCTCACTAAGTGGCTTAAAGAGAAAAACTTTTATTGTTAATACAACAGTAATTACAATAAGTCAATAATATGACTTTTCAATTTTAATTTAGGACAATATATGTTATGTAATACCTATTACGATAATTTCTATTATGTTTATTCATGTTTGGTTAATATGACAAATTTAATTTATTTATAGTAATGTTATATATTTTATTTATAGTAATGTTGTATCATAGTTTATGTAATTCAATTATTTTTGCATGCCAGTATTGGTAAAACATGCAGAACTATTTTGTATTATGTATTTTATACCATAATGTATGTTAAAACATTACAGAATATTTATTTGGATAAATCCAAATAAATATTCTGATTCTGATTCGCTCATTCCCCAGCCGGCCTTTACGGCTTGCGCGGGAAGAGAGGTTTTTGATACTAAAAGCTTGTAATAATAATGAATGAATGCATGAGACGACTACTACGTCAGCGTACGCGTCGCGCGCGATCCACGAGAAGAGGAATGAGGCACAAAGAAATGGCGACCTTACGGCGCAAGTAATAACGTTCATTTTAAAACGTAAGTAAGAAAAACTATGAATTAATTAAGAAGCGTTGATATTTTTTGTTTAATTTGTTTCTTATAGTAATAATAATATGTCGACAGCATTAATTAAAAACTTTTGAAGTAGTTATGTATTTTGCCTTTTCAAAAAATACCAATTTTGCGAAAAGAGAATCTGTTTAATTTTTTATTATTTATCAACATTCGTAATATACTATTCAGAATGTTTTGTTAAATTACAGTTATCTATTTTGCCTGGTGAGATAAACCAATAAATGCGTAACTTACTGAAAAGTCTTTATTATGATCGTCCCGATTGCTTAATTAGTTTAAAAGTGATTTATTATGCTGTACTAATAAAATCAATATATCTTTAAAATTTTGTTTTTTGTTTTTTTTTCATTGACGCAGGACCCTAAAATGTTTAATTTTTTGTATTTTGAATATAACTAACAATACTTTATAACATAGAGATAAAAAATTACAGTTATAGATTTTTGTCCAGGTTTAGCTAATTTGATGCGCCTTTAATCAAAGTATGCTACCCGTGGGAATTGAATTACCACTGGACCACGGAGGCAGAGCACGGATGCAGCGTTAAACAGGGGGAACTCCATGATGTTTCCACCTGTTTTTTCGATTGACCAAAGTCCTATCTATAGGACATAACGATAACACTAAGATAGGCAATAATAGTGTAAGGATAATGTGCCTTGCACACTAATCCTTACTCCCCGGATTAAGATTTTTTTGCAAATTAGCAAAATCGGAAACATGCCTTCCGCCACCCTCATTCTGAGTACTTTACTGCCCTCCGTACCATCAACCCTGCTAAAATTACATTGTGATTTTTCCGCCCCTACGCCCTTAGAACCTCCTGACCCCCTAGATCCGGGACCGTGCTAGGCTAGAGGATAGATTTTATTCGTATAATTTCAGAGAAATATCACGAAATTGAAGCTGTAGTCAGGGGCGTAGCTACCGCCGTATCAGCCGTATCAATGATAGGGAGTCTCCGGGCTACAGGGCCCCCGAACGTGTATTGTTTACTAACATATGCTGCTAGGCATTCCCATTCCTTTGTTAACATCCATATTTTGCACTTGTATCGACAATGTCTATTCAAAACTCTTCAATCCGACGCTTCCTAGGCTTACCTCGCTTCCTGTAGCCATCCTCTTTCTTCTAGTCTAGACTTCTAGAGTCTAGTCTAGAGGATAGTCACAGGAAGCAGCTATGTTTTGTGATTTAGAAAGTAGTGGTCCATCAGTTAATTAGGATTTAAAGGTTTTTCAATATGTAAAACTTCTAGAGCAAGCTACGCCACTGCGTGTAGTAGTGGCTAGTCCACTTCTTTAATAATATCTCAAATCGTTTTACAAACCAGCATATCAGTTAGCATAGTGTCGATGGACGCCAAATCGCAGAAGTAGTTGTGCAGCAACGTTCTCAGCTCACAGTTGAGATGGGAAGTCTTCTGTAAGGTCACCCTCGCTTGTGCCTGATGGACCGCCGCCCCGGCCCAGCAGGCTACGCTTATCACGGTGTACAGTACTTCCTTCAAGGAAAAAGGAAATGAAATGAGTAAGGCAAGGTGAGGGATTAGGATATGTCGCAGTAGCAGTTCCGAGTTGAGGTGGGAGATCTACAGCAAGGTGAAAATGGCTTAATATTTTTCAGAAAGTGGCCATTGCAAGCCCTTTAGTTACAATCGCCTTCGTCAAAGATCCTTGACTGATAGGAAACCACATAAGGCAGTGAAAAAGTTCCTAGCATAGGTTCCTAGCATTCTTAGTACTTAGACTGGTTCTGGATTGAATCAATGTTTCGAGAAAGCGGGATGAATGCCTGGAATTGGGGGATCCAAATTAATAATAATTTGCTTCGTTCCCAACGTCATTATACGACTCCGGATACATCCTGTACAGCACCAACACAGCGTGGCGCTCTTAATCAGGCTTCGCTTTTAGCGTCGATCCAACGCAAGCCCCCAGCGAAGTGCCAGTCCCGCTGCACATCTTCGATTAGGAGGAATTACTTGGTACGTTGATTTGTCATGTTACCAACCTGGTTATATGGCTCCGAATACGTCCTGTACAACTCCAAGACAGCATAACACTCTCCATCTGGCTTCATGACGGGCAGGCATAGGGCTGTCTTCGCATCGATCCAGCGCAGGCCCTCAGCAAAGCGCCGGTCACGCTGCACGTCTTCGATGAGGAGGAACTCCTTGGTTGCCGCGGCGTGCGCGGCTGCCATCTTACCTTCCGCTAAAATTAGGAGCTCCATTATTTTTTTTAATTAACTTTATTGTATCCTAATACGTTAGTATTATATTGTCTATGACCATTGGCCATAATAAGACATTTAAAATAAAAATTGTAGATAAGAATAGCACAATTATCGCAATACTTAATTAAACAGTGTTAATGGTATATGTGCTATGCTTTTTATAAAAAAAGTAGACAGTATTGATAGATTGTAATGTGAATGTGACATACTCAGTGCAAACTGGAGATCCGCAGTGCAGTGGCGTAACTATAGGGTGGCAGTGCTGGCAAAATGCCACGGGCCCCCAGACCTAGGGAGCCCCGGACAAAGAAGTAAAAGAGGGGGAACGGGGGGGCTCAAAGCTAAACCAGCAAGAAACCGCCGAAGCTGAACTCAAACTATCATGGGCCCATTGTATGAATTTGCCACGGGGCCCAAATGGTAAGTATACTTACTCTACTTAGTTACGTCACTCCAGCCAGAAATGGCGCCAATATGTTCAATTGGACGCACTGGATGGTATCATTGAATTGTGTTCGGCTATTTTCTACCTCTAGTCGCATTTCTCAACTGATTCTCATGAAATTTCGATTATTGAGATTTTTTGTTAATGCGGTTTTCGGGTCTTTTCATAATGGCTGACATAAGACTCAAATTCACTAGTAATATTAGACTAGATCTACTAAAAATCGCAGATAAGTAGTAAAACTTCTAACCGATAGGTATATTGACTTCGTGCCGCTCCGGAGTCTTCGTGTTGTGAGGCATCATTACGATCTCGTTCTTGACCTGGTCCACTATGTACACGAATACACCTGTAATTTGCAGCACGTAATTATACGGTCTCTGTAGCACAGTGGTAGAAACGCTACTCCATTTAACCGAGAGGCTCTGGGTTCGGACAAATGCTTATACTTAATTTTTTCGGGTAAGTAAGTATCTAGGTTTGGAGCTAGGGACTGCATTAATGCCGCTACCGTCTGGGACTACCAAAGAAGGGTAGGTACCTAGGCGTCATGCAAGCGGCTGGCTATAAAAAAAATCTTATTACCACATGAAGTTTGACTAGCTCCGTGGCGCAGCGGTCAACACGCCAGCCTGCGACACGGAGTGACCGGGTTCGATCCCCGGCCAGCTCAAGATGGAAAATGATCTTTTTCAGATTGGCCTGGGTCTTGGATGTGTATCTATATATGTATTTGTTATAAAATATAGTATCGTTGAGTTAGTATCCCATAACACAAGTCTCGAACTTACTTTGGGGCTAGCTCAATCTGTGTGAGTTGTCCGTATATATTTATTTATTTATTATTTATTTATAAGCAAGTCAGGGGTGTCATCCTAAACTGCTTGTCCGATGGTTGCAGGACTTCCAGTTATGGCATCGGGTACGCCCGCCCGGCTTCCTGAGATGCTATTGCTTTTCCTCCATCCATCTTAGTATCTAAATACTTTCATTCCCTTTCCAGTTCCAAGTGTTCCAACAAGTTCCGAAATTAAATGATAATGATGAACGAAAATCATTACAGGATAATCACGCGCCAAGCGACACTTAGGTTGGTTGGTATGACGGATACAGCAGACACAAAAAATACACCTTCTTGTTGTTGTATCTGATCTCCTTAGACATAGGCTTAGAAGATCAGACACAAGTGTGAACCAAAAGATACAGTTATTTATAAGCCATATGCTTTTACCCGCGGCTCCGCCCGCATTATAGTAGATCCCTCAGGAATAGACAAGTTACTTTCGAATTTATATCTAATATCTATGAATTTAAAATTGTTTTTGGATAAAATAAATAATTTTCCTTACTTCTTGTTTTTACTTTACCTGAACTATTCGTAACGGTCTTCAAAACCAGAGCAGTTTCATAGAACAGCGAATCTAAATCGACCGTGTCTTCTAAGAACACATTAAACCTATTTATATCCAGGTACCGGCCTTCCTTGGCCTCGTCAGGTCTCAGACCTTTCCTCTCAATCTGGGCATATGGGGCTATCACTCGACGAGTGACTTTGTCCAACTTTTCTGAGGGTACCAGGAAGTGGGATTGAACCCTGGTCATTCCTGATGATGGATCCTGATTAGTTGCACCAGTGCTAATCGTGTCCAGCCTACTTTTCACGGATTTAACGTTTCGGGCACTAGGCTCTAGCATTTTCTTAATATTTTTTTCACAACTTAAAAATATTAAATAGGTATGTAGAGATTATTGTTGTGACAAGTAAAGTAAACAAAAATGACAATTGTCAATTCTTTATTTAAACGCACCTTTTTTTGCACTTTTGATCGTGAATTCAACTATACATTGAGCCTTACAATAATAAAGGTTTTATATCTAGTAATTACATCAAGATTGTTTAAAATGGAACTAGTGAGCTTTAGAATAGCTTAGCATGAAGTTGTAATTTCTGATGTTTGACCTTATAACTCGCTTTGCTCTCCTTCACAATATGATTTTTAAAGCGCGGAGACATAATTTATGATATCATTCAAAAAAGCATTATTTTAGTATTAGGGAGTTTCGCCCTAAGTTGGGGACGCTCGCTCCTGTTTTGGTCACAAGCAAACTTAGGTTTGCTGCGAAACTAATCTACTATGAAGTCTTCCCGTGGATGTCGTAGAAGGCGACTTAGGAAATACAAGCTAAACGAAGCTTATAAACATCTGAGAGACCTCTCCAACCCGTCTGGCCAGCGTGGAGAGTGTAGGCCAAGTCCTCTGGCTGCTCTGGCTTAGTATGGCTCTAGTAGTACAGAGAGGGTCGTGCTCCTGTAGTGGAGACTAAAAAGACCTGATGATGATGATGAAGAAGTTTCATTGTTATAAGGGGGTCTTAGCCCCCGAGCCCCCATAGTTGCGTGTTTTTAAAAGAAAATAAAAAAAATACCATTAGTACACAAAAATTGTAATTTTGTATCATAATTTAATGACGCATTTCCGCGCTTTGGAAGTGGTGTCGCAACGAAGAGGAAAGTGAGTTCTATTGATTCCATGACGCAGAATACTTAATTCGTGCTAAGCTTTGGTAAACACACATGGAAACAGCTATGGACTTTGTTTCATTTGGATTCTGGTCCATAATGGAGTGACGTAAGCATCAGAGGTAGTTAGTCTTCAAGATTAGATGTATATTGAACAGAACCATTTTATTTCATGTTTAACAACTCCATTAGATTTCTGGATCTGACACACACAACCATCTACATTTATACAGCATGTAAATTAACCATTGAGATTTTTCATTATTTAATTCTATTTTTTAGTATTTGTTGTTATAGCGGCAACAGAAATACATCATCTGTGAAAATTTCAACTAATTTTCATGGTTCATGAGATACAGCCTGGTGACAGACGGACAGCGGAGCGATATTAATAGGGTCCCGTTTTTACCCTTTGGGTACGGAACCCTAAAACAGTGTTGAAAACACTTTTCGATACCGGTAAAGGATAACGGTCCCTGTTTGTAGGATTGTACAATCACGATCTTTAAAATACATAACACATAAATATTTAGAATACAATTGTGCACTTATTGAAGCTTGTGACTTGCTTTCTTAATAACGCATTGATAAATCGTAAAGACGCAATAATATGTATGTAAACTCAGTGCAATTAAACGCATTTTATTTAAGAAAATGATAAAATTTTATGTACTGTCCCAAAGTATGAAGTATAAGATCTTCTCTTACAAATGATCATAAATATATAATACATTTATACAATACAATACTAACAAATACAGAAACAATAAAGTGGTACAAGATGTACGAGGAATAAAAAATATCTGAGAATAGCAGACAGAAATGAGAACTTATAACACACTTTGCCATGATATACAGGGTGCTTTTGAATTCCGTGGCAATATTTGAATGTAAAAATCGGAATTCCTAAGAAAATACAAACCATTAAGAAAAAAATGGGTTACATAGAATTCACATTTTAATAAAGTTCGCGTTTTTTTGTATTCTAGAGGGCGCCATTTTGAATTTGGTGTGACGTCATGTAGCTTATAACCAGCGGACGGTCAAGCCGCATCTTGTATCATATGAGGTATCATATGTTAAATAACGTCGGTTAGTTTAAGAGGTACGAGGGACAAACGAACATACAGATATATATACATAGCGAGCGGTCAAAATCATAACCCTCGTTTTGGCTTTGCCGTAGTCGGGTAAAGATGCAATAAAATTTCATAGGACGTTACGACAAGCTTGTTACCGGTACCAAATTCACATTATATGTAGGTACCGTATTTCCATTCTGTAATAATTTTAACGGTACCAAATACCGGTAAAATTGTATCAAATATTCGTTACTATGCGTAACGATACCTCTGTTATTAAGGTTACCAAAATTTTCGGTACCAATTCAATTACCGGTACTTTAGTTTCATAGAGGTACCGGTACTGGATTTTACCGTTATTCCAACGCCTTACAAGTTTGTAAAACAATCCTCGGCTAATTGAACCTCATCAGCATTTTTGGAGCGCACATAAAATTAAAGATACATCATCCAGCTATCACAAAAATATTTACCTATACATATACTTAAATAACCATAATTAACTAAATTTACTAATTAACTTAGTCATTCACATAATTACTACAAAAATGTTATTTACATTTTAAAATTATAAAGCAACTTAATGTACATGTACTGATTCATAATTATAATTAAATAATCATAGTTGCTTGTGACATTTCATACTTTTACAAATAAAACTTATGGCGGATCCACACATGCCGGCGGCACGGACTGCCGGCCCGGTCGCCGGACAAGCCGCTGTCCGCCCGTTGGCGCACGGCCAAACCTGTCTCACTCCCCGTGTCGGTATCGAAAACGTACCTACGCGCGGCGACCACTTCGAAGCGGTAAAACCGTTTTAATTCCACAGGAAACGATGCGCGTTTGGTCACGTGTTCACCGACTTCATAGAATTATGAATCGTTTGTTCAGAGCTATAAGAATGAAATAGGCTTGCAATGGATTCTGTAGATCTAAACGAAAAGGTGCTGCGTTCTGACGCGAGCTAAATTACACCGTATCGCTTACTACATTGAGTTGATATTTCTTATACCTTTGCAGTGAGCGACTTCTATACGTCGTGCCACGGAATAACACACTCGCATCTAGTTCGGGGATCGATCGGGACGGGATAGTTGCGTTGTTGAATATATTCTTCCACAATAATATGATAATAACAATATTGTACCGGAATTGTGTTGGCAAATAAACAATTTATCCTAACTAATATTATAAATGCGAAAGTGAGTTTGTTTGTTTGTTACGCTTTCACGCCCTAACTACTGAACCGATCATCATGAAATTTTGCATACAAGTTCTCTGGAGTACGGAGAAGGACATAGGCTACCTTTTAATCCCGGGAAAAAGTACTATTCCCGAGGGATCGACTGTGACGCGGGCGGAGCCGCGGGCAAAAGCTAGTTTTATTATATAACCTGAAAAAAAAGTACTAGTACTTATTCTATGGCACGGCGCACGTGTGATGTGGCTTATTGAGGCACAGTCGGGAGCCGCTCGGCAAACACTATCCGACCCCGTCGCACTCGCCACCAGAACAGAGTGCGTAGAGTAGGATTTGCTCCAGGATATGCCCTTCTGGCAACGTAGCTTTCGACCCATAAAGCAAAAGATGAGAGTTGCTACTCTCCAAAGGCTTTTGCCATGGTTTCTCAGATTGGCCCTTCAGGTTATGCGGCGCATCCGGCAATATGAGAGTTTGCTGTCTCTCCAAGCCTTGCGCACACAGGCAACGCCCAAAGCCGAGGTCCGTCCCTTCTGGGGGCCCTTTGGTGATGTTCTCTTTATAGGCTGAGGGCACTCTGCCCTCGCATTAAACGCCCGATGAAGTAGCAAAAGCTCACTTGGGAGTAGCTATATAGTCCAGTACAAAAAAAAACCGCTCGGCAAAAGCCGGCTGTCCGTGCCTCCGGCATGAGTGGACTCCGCCATTAGATGTTTAAAATCATCCCAAAATCCCATAAAAGCAGATATCTTTAGTCAATAATACAATAACCACAAATATTTATGTGAGGAATCAAAATTAAGGTTTATGTGACAAGACTTTATCACATGTATATAAAACAATTTATATAACTTCATCAGAGTTGTTAAAACAACTACACCATTTCTCATTAACCTTAATGAGTTAACCATAGAAGTTAGAAGCCTTTTTTCTAAATAGATGTAGTTAACACTCCATTAGGGGTCCATCTATTTGTTATGTAGTTACATGTGCGTACCACAAAAATGTAGCACATATCTATATCCTTTTATCTATAACTAGCGGCTCGCCCCGGCTTCACACGAGTAGATATACGTATTTAATTCTATAGCATATGTTCATCAGGGATAATGTAGCATTCTAATGGTGAAACAATTTTTCAAATTGGTCCAGTACTTTCGGAGCCTATTTAATGCAAACAAAAAAGGAAAAATTACTGGAAAAATTACTATTCCCGAGGGATCAACATTGACGCGGGCGGAGCCGCGGTCGAAAGCTAGTAAATTATAAACCAAAAAGGTCAAAAACTGATATTATAGATAAAGAAAGTATGTTATAAAACCTTATCAAAAATTTCTAATAGTTCAATTTCACCTTATAAAAATAAATTGTCTTACAGCTTGACTTCTTTGAAGATCATTTTTAAAAGAAGTCAGTTATATGGGAAAAATTATTTTTCATAACATACTCTATTTACCATGGTCTTATACACTGGCAAATAACAAATGATTGTGATAAAATATTGTATAACATTTACTTGTCGAAGATTACAAGGAGATTGTGTGAAATCTACTCACAAGTTATAATAAAAATCCAAAAAGTAAGACCTGTTGTAACATTGTAGAATGCGCACCGAATGGAGTGTTAAGTACTGAAATGCATGATATACTATACCAAGAGCTACAAATATTAATTTAAAATGATAACATCCATATATTAACCTATTGAGCGCCATTGACCTCTTCAACCCTTTGAAGGCGAACATTGGATAAATCCAACATACATTTTCTATGAAAATGTTTGTCGGATTTATCCAACATTCGCGGTCAAAGGGTAAATTTCAAAATGGTTGCGTGACTGTGACACCATTGACAACCAAAGTTATAACAATTTGTACTAGCCTGGCGTCAGGAGTGAAGTAACATAAACAAGAGCTGGCATGCAGAAGGTTAAAATTAATAGATATGATTTACCTAATATAACTTGGGCCTTTAAAGAATTGTCATATACCTACTTAGTTTACAGGAAGGATGAGCTAAGTACCCATCTTGCAATATTTTTGAGTGCAATTAGACAATACAATGATAATGAAGACCCTGATAGCTACCGAAACTATTAAAAAAAAAACTTTCCTTAACTTAATACAAAATTAGGGCCAGGTGATAGGTTTTTTCGATTTCTTTGTTGGTGGACTGCTAGTAGCTGGAACTGCCTGAAAATGTATTTTTATTTTTTTTATTTTGACAGATAAGAAAGTAATAGAATGATCAAAAGTATTATAAATCAACATATGCTCACCGATTCAAAGGATAATTTCCTTTTTATGATCTCATTACTTCCCATACTCGACGAAGTAAATTTTGCTTCTAATTTTATCATCTTAGGTTGTCCTGATGTAATCTCTGGAGGGGGTTTCAGCCTTTCGCAAGGCCAAGGATGCAATAATTTTCTATGTTGACTGTTGTATTGAGTATTACATTTGGGTTTGGGGTCAGGGCTAATCTGACGAGTCTTATTCAGCATTTTGCCACGGCCTGAGTCGCGGTACTTCCTTTGCCCGTACGGCACGCAGTAGTTATGAAATATTTCCAATAATTCATCTCTTGGTAGATTTTCCATATTTGGCATTCGTAAATGACGCTGTAAATATAATAACGGCACATTAAAATCTAAAGAAAAATAGGCAAAACACGAAAGAAATGGACATAAACAAGACTACTGGTTACCTCTTGAATAATGAGTATTAACTGCTCGTTGCTTAGAAGTTCTGGATGCAATAACATTTCACAAGGTAAAGCCATCACGGCTAATGTTATTTTAACATTACAAATATAATTTTTTGAGAAGTATTCCACATAAAAGGTAAATAGTGCTTTATACCGCCATCGCCATCTGTTACAAAATGTCACTGTCTCTCTAAATGTCAATGTCTAATTGACTTTTGTGAGCGTTTACGAAGCCCTGTTGACTATTCTCATTTTCGTCTTGAAAAGTTTTACAGTTTTTAATATAATAAGAAAGTAAAATAAACTAATGAAATCAAACATACTTTTGATTTGGCTCATTTCGTTGTATCTTTTGTGATAAGTGTAATATAAATAATAAAATTGAATGCCCATCTTTATTTTACTTTTGCTGCTTCATAAACTCTCCAAAATCTTTCAAAAACGATAAAAAAAAGTAGTTGGCTATGATTTCTGTCATCGTTCGGTGCTGTCATTTGTGTGCTTCGATTGTTTGCTTTACTGTTTCCTATCGTTTTATTTTGGACTGTTGTATGTAAATGATTTGAATTATAATTAAGTTTCTTTTTCGTTTAAAAGAATTCGTTATCTATCGGTGCTTTCGCTTAGTTAGCATTTTTGTTGTGGTTTAACATATTAGTTAATTTCTTTCGAATAAAATCAATTCGCGTGATACCTTCATGTTTCTGAATAATAAATGCAGAATAGTAGTGAGTTAGTGTTTTACAACAATACGCAAATGCCCATAGCCGTTAAAATTTCGATGACAAATCTCGGGTCGCGGTTTGGAGTGCGGCGGGACTATGTTGTTTCTTGGTGCCTTAGCCTTCGGTATGATAACTGGTCTGCAGAATGTGACGACGGACCTTCCGACGACCGTCAGTGAGGTGACGAAGGCCGCGACGACCGAAATGGGGTTGCAGGAGACGACGAAGCTGTCGAGCGCTCAGGCGGTCGATTTCGTGAACGTGACAGTTCAGGAGCGGCCTTCGATGTGGGATTTGTACCTGAACCACTGCCCGAAGTGGCGGCCGATAAACCATGTGTTTTTCCAAGTGGCGAATATTTTTTTTCTGTTGTCGTTCCTGGCGCCCCACACGTCCAGTGGCCTGATATGGCTGCGTGTCGCTCTGGTGCTGGGCTGTGCGTTCCTGGGGCTGTGGGCGTGGAGTATAGAGTGCTACTTGGACGCAGTGCTGTGGAACAGTGCATTTGTTGTGATAAACTTTGTGTACTTTGCAGTGCAGTTCTATTTGATGAGACCTATCAAGTTCCACAAGGACATTGAAGAGGTAAGCTTTATTATTTTTGTACCTTAAACTAAAATTTTCGTGATAAATCAGCTACCAATCAAGAATCATGATTCGAGGCCTTAGTTCAAGGCTCATCAAAAACATAATGCCAATTATATTTGAACTTTATTTACATAAGTCAAGAATATTTAAGTAGAAATGTTAGGCTTGTTTTAAAGTCTATGTGTAGTATAGAAAAAATACTAATCTATGTTACTAAAACAGGGAAATTGTTGTGACTATGATGTGATGTTTCTTACCTATCACATCTTGTTTATCCTCAATAATTATAATTTTATTAACATTTTCATCAATTAAGTACAAATGTTTTAATTATACACTTCCAAGTTTTTGTCTGCTTGCCCATTGACAAAGATCTCCACCAAACCTCTCCATGCCTCTCTGTCCCCTGCTTTCCTGGTCTAAGTAGCTCCAGCCACTTCCCTTATGTCATCCATCCATCTTCTACATGATCTTCCTCTTTTTCTACTTAGGTTCCTTGGGTACCAGCTCAATATTGCTCTGGACCCTTTATCTTTTCCCCTGACTGTATGACTTGCCCATCTCTATTTCAGATTTCTTATTGTTATCCTCTAGGTAACATAAATAGCTTAAAACTCAGTATCTCTTTAACTCTTTACTGAACACTGCACGGCTATAGCTGCTATAACAATAAAACTTCGATTGTGCCTTGTTTAGTGTCCTGCAAAGTGTTATTTGATAATGAACTGGTTTGGCACAGTGTGAGATTTAGCAAAACTCTTTTTCTTTTTCCACACTTCTTCCTATTTGGAGTTGGCTCTGTATGTTGACACTCCTCAATTCTGTACATATCACTTCCCACATGACCAATCTGACCTATCTTTCTTGGCTGTCCTCATCCCCATCAACCTCTAAATAGGCCATTCTCTTTGTCGGATTTTCGGCATCTCTTCTTTCTATATGTCTATATAAAGTCAAAAGCCATCATGCAGAGCAAAACTCTTCATGTCTGTCTAACTAAAATAATGTATCATCATCATGTACCTTTTGTCAAAGACTGGCTACTCTATGGTTTCCCTGGAGGCCTTAATGAACTCCACTCCCTTTCTCTAGCAACCAAAGACTGGCTGAAGAACTTAAAATTAGATAACTATTTAAGATATTCATAGGATTCTTGCTGATCATGCCATACTATAGTAATGATGATGATGCCTTTTACGCTATGCTTATTAGGGTTTCATAGCCAAATGGCAAAAAATGGAACCCTTATGGATTTGTCATGTCTGTCTGTCCGTCCATATTTTTTCAATTATTTTATGACATGGCATTTCCTTCTAATAGGCTGATGATAAAATTCTCCAGGGCATTTTATCTGAAGGTATTTTTCTCTTTAATTTTCAAAATAATATTGTTGTTACACTTGTAATTAGTAAAATTCCATCAGTTGTAATTGTAAAGTTTAAACCAGGAAGCAAGACAACTAGAAACATTATTTTATTTTTGAATTCTTCACAAAATTGCAAATTAGATTAAGATAAACAGCCGTGGAAGTACAAGCTTGCACACAATCAGCATTGTGAAATTATTGATGCATTTGATTGTGGATTTAGGCATATATCATGAATTGCATTATTTGATTGACATCAATCATTCCAACACAAGCAATATAAAATTAAATATTTTAAGCCACCTTTGACATCCGTCTGTCTTGTAATGAGTTTGACTTATTTATATAAACACTTCGATCAAATATATGGTAGATACATGGTCTCATACATAATGAAGCCTTAATGATGTACCCAAGTCAAAACATCATGCATACTTACAAACAACGACAAAAACGGTACATACTGAAAGTATAACTCCATCTATTTTTTTCACTTTTGATGCATACTTTTTGCATCTTTTCACAGTACCTTCATCATCTCGAGACGTGTGAGTGCTAGCGCGGTTTATTGAAAGTGTGGACAAAACAGCTCCGAAACTCGATTAGGCGCTATTTTGCCAGTGCCACTTTTCGAGCGCGAATCGTGTATCTCCCATTATCTTTTATCGAAATATAAACATATGTTACAACCATTGCCAAACCTGCTTTTAAATAAAATAACCCACAACTAAAACAGTTTACCTGTTATGTTAAGGGCTACGGAGCATACAGACATATGGTAGTCAAACTTACTAACCCCTCGTTTTGCATAGGGGTTAAAAAAGTATTAAAATATTATATTTAACTTCTTAGCAACTAGGTACTTAACCAATTTCATTAAGTAATGTATTATTTATCAAAATTAAATTAAATGGCAAAGCTTAAATCAGATATTTTGGTAAGTGATAGGGTGAGGACAGGGCCGTCCTTAACCGGCGCAGGGCACCCGGGTAATTGGTAATTAGGGGTCGGTGGAAAGGTCTGTTTACCCAACTCTCCTAACAACAGGTGACTTAACTAAATGAGCGATTTAGAGAGAGACTGGAGATGATAATAAACAATTAACGAACATTTTTTTTCTCGTCAACCAATCCTGATAATAGGCTAGTTTCCTAAAAAAATATAATTAGTCCGTCAGTTAGATATTCAAAAAATATTGGACACGTATTTTTTCTTTTGTCGATTAAACAAAAAATTATAAAGATATAGCCCTTTGAAGTTCCGTGTGACGTCATAGTTTGCTACGATTTTTAGCAAACTTTGACGTCACAAGCCCCCACTCCTGAACTTTGACGCACTTTATCTTTATTATATATTGCTTATTTGACAAAAGAAAAAATACGTGTCCAATATTTTTTGATTATCTAACTGACGGACTAATTGTTATGTTATTATTACGACCCAGGAAACTAGCCTAATATATAAGACTCTGTACAAATGTGTGTGGTACCGCGGGGAAGCATGCTCTTTGGTGGTACCACGTCACCTATTTTTTTTCTAATAAATTACATAACGTACAATTTTATTTCTTCACGTACAACTACGTACATTTTCTGGACATTTTGTCATTATAAAGCACTGTGGTACCGCGTCGGAGTAGCACACGCCTTCTTGCCCGGTAAAAATATAACTCCTGCTACCCCACCGTATACATTTACAGAGTATCAGGGGCGAAGCTATCACCATATCGGTTATGACATTGCAGGCTTGAAACACCTAATTGTCTGATAATAAAGATGATTCATTACGATTGACAAGCTAAACAAAGCTTATAAACATCTAAGAGACCTCTCCTACCCGTCTGGCCAGCGTGGAGAGTGTAGGCCAAGTCCTCTGGCTGCTATGGCCAAGTATGGCTCTAGTAGTACAGAGAGGGTCGTGCTCCTGTAGTGGAGACTAAAAAGGACCTGATGATGATGAAAGATGATGCCGTGCTTCGGAAGGCATGTTAATTCGTTGGTCCCGATGTAGTGCTTATCATATAGTTAGCGGCACTAATTTACCTACGTTTCCGATTCCGAAAACGTTACACTTTCTTTCTGGTGTGGGACAAAACTTTAAATGAACCAGCTATTTTATTCCCGGGCAGATTTTAAAAGTAGAGTAATTCGTCTACTCGATAGACGATCGATGACCGGAGAAAGCCTATTTTTACTCAACATTAATTGATGGCTCTGTTCTAAATTCCTTTTCGTATTTCATCCTAACCTAGCTTTTAGCTATAGGCATTAGGCTTCTAAATTTCGCAATGCATCGAAATTTATAATAAAATAAAATAAATATATACGGACAAATCACACAGATTGAGCTAGCCCCAAAGTAAGTTCGAGACTTGTGTTATGGGATACTAACTCAACGATACTATATTTTATAACAAATACATATATAGATAAACATCCAAAACTGAAATAAAACTATACATCCATAATAGTTATCAGTAGCCTTTACGTCAACGGACTGCATCTGAGCTATGAAATTATTAATTAAAATTTCAACAAAATCTGTTCAGTAGTTTTTGCGAGGAAGAATAGCAAACATTTGAATCATACACTATACATACATCAATCCTCACAAATAATCTTTCACAGTTATTATATTGAACGAAGTAAGATGTTTAAGTAGACAGATACTAACAGACAGAGCCCGAAGTCAAATGCATTTAAGCAGCTTGAAATATTTAACACCAGTTAGCCACTTACATTACATAAAGGACAACAACATTATTTGAAAAAAAAAATGGTCAAAAAGCTGGTAAAAACTTCATTTGCGACCTTTGTGGCCTAGTGGTCTCATACCAGACTGTCACGGCAGAGGTCCCAAGTTCAATTCCCGGTCAAGTTATGTATAAATTGACCTGGATCTTGAATATTTATGTATATGTTAACGGAAATATATGTAATCCGTCATTGTATTTATTCCTTAGCCGTGTGGTTTCCGGCAGAGTAGAATAGGAGTGGTCCTAGGCTTCCCATGGAGGCCGTAAGATGCGACTTACGAAATACAAGCTAAACAGCTCATAAACATCAATGAGACCTCTCCAACCCGTCTGGCCAGCGAGGAGAGTGTAGGTCAAATCTTCTGTCTACTCTAGCCAAGTATGGCTCCTGTAGTACAGAGAGGGTCATGCTCCTGCAGTGGAGACTAAAAAGACCTGATGATGATACAATTCCTAGGAAACGTATAAAATTCCTAAAATTGCTCGGAAATGTGTGAAATACATTATCTCGAGTATTCCATAACACAAGTCACGAACTAAATTTTATTCTTTTACATTTACACATCTAAATAAGCTGTTTCGATCGTGAAAGACTTTTGATTAGTATTACCATGAACATTATTCTCTTTACAAAGTCCTGCAAACTTTGGCTAAGAAAAACGCGCATTAATGAAGGTAATAAACTCGAGCAAGCTTCCAAGTGAAGTCTTAAAAGAACCTCCTTAATTGCTTACGCAGAACCTTTGACCCTTGCCCTTTACCTTACCTTACGGAACTTCTGATATATTGTAATTTTCTAAATGCCAACCTAAATATAGGAGATTTAAAATCGTCCCTTGAGCCACACCCTGGAATATCGGGCATCGTGGAGAGCTATATGTAGCGTCTATAAATTGTCACGATTTTCCTCCTTATTAATATTGGTGAGTTAGTTTGTTTGTTACGCTTTTACGCCGTAACTACTGAACCGATCATCATGAAATTTTGCATACAAGTTCTCTGGAGTATGGAAAAGGACATAGGCTACCTTTTATCTCGAGTAAAAATATTCCCTTGGGATCGACATTGACGCGGGCGGAGCCGCGGGCGAAAGCTAGTTAAAAATAAAACCAAGTTCAAGGAATCATCTTGATTTGGTTCCAAATAATATTTATTAAGTTTTAGAGGCTTCCATGAACCGCCACCCATTATTACATTTACTGCTACTTGGCTAGAAGGAACGATAGTAGGTGGAGTAAGGCTGTCACCGATTTGTATCCCAGAAATGGGAAACATAGTGGTGGGAGTCCGGCAGCTAGGTGGGTCGACGACATAAAGAAGACTAGGGATAGAGAAGAATGGCGCAGACAAGGGGAGGCTTATACACAGCAGTGGGTCGTAGAAAACTGATGATGATGACTGTTACCCGGATTAGAATCAAAGATGGCCCCTAGGCCCCGGGTTCTGAAGCATTAGAATAGAATAGAATATTTTATTAGAATAGAATAGAATATTTTTTTATTATAACACTTGGACACACACAAAGCAATATAAAATAAAATTATTGAAAAGTACAAATAAAAGTTCAGTGCCATCAGTGTTACAAAAGGTGACGGCTCAGCGTTACGCTGGACTAGGGATACCCTAATCCAGCACTGATTTTCAGCCGTCACCTTCTGAGGCATCACGGAAACACGCACTATACGACACACACACAAAAAAAAAAAAAAAGGATGAGCATTCAGGTGAGGATGTCACCTACCTAACCAGTTAGATGAGGGAGACATCAATAGTTTTCGTAGCGCCCGCCCAATATATTTTTTGATACCTTGGGTTTTATTCAATTCATGCAATACTTGTATAAAGTGCATTTTTTTTAAATTTAAATATAGCCTATGTTACTCGCTGACAATACAGCTTTCTAGCTTTCTACTGGTGAAAAATGTTTTAAATCGGTTTTGTAGTTTTCGATTTTATCCATTACAAACAAGCACACAAATCTTTCTTCTTTATAATATTAGTCTGGCGAGATAAATTGTTCGAAAGCTACAATTGTTCAAGGCTACTCGCGTTTCGAAAACTGCAGAGAAGAAACGCCAGAAGAAACTGTTTTCAACAGTATTGGTCGCCTTCTCGCCTGAAAGGCTTTGTACAATTATATTTCGAGCTCCGTGGCGCAGTGGTCAACACGCCAGCCTGAGACACGAGGGTGCCCGGGTTCGATCTCCGGTCAGTTCAAGATGGAAAACGATCTTTTTCAGATTGACCTGGGTCTTGGATGTTTATCTTATAAGTATCTATTATACAATATAGTATCGTTGAGTTAGTATCCTATGACACAAGTTCACAACTTACTGTGGGGCTAGCTCAATTTGTGTGATATGTCCCTAAATATTTATACTAGCTGGTACCCACGACTTCGTCCGCGGCAATTTCTGTTATTATGATTAATTCTTTTTTTTATAGTATAGATGAATAATTTCCCTCCGTTTTCAAAACATTTTTCATTGATGCTTCGCTCCTATTGGTCGCAGCGTGATGTTTTATAGCCTAAAGCCTTCCTCAATAAATGGAATATCCAACACAAAAAGAATTTTCCAATTTGAACCAGTAGTTCCTGAGATTAGCGCCTTCAAACAAACAAACTCTTCAGCTTTATAATATTATTACTAGCTTTCGCCCGCGGCTCCGTCCGCGTCAATGTTGATCCCTCGGGAATAGGAACTCTTTTTCCCGGGATAAAAGGTAGCCTATGTCCTTCTCCGCACTCCAGAGAACTTGTATGCAAAATTTCATGATGATCGGTTCAGTAGTTACGGCGTGAAAGCGTAACAAACAAACAAACAAACTCACTTTCGCATTTATAATATTAGTAAGGATAAGGATAATATTAGTAAGGATAAGTATAGATATATATTTCTTTATCTTTTCTACACTAAATAAAAGCTTACCATTTAACCATTCCGGTATCAAATTACTGACATGTCAGAAAATAGCACATGTATTCACAACGTCAAACTGCCGCGTGTGATATTTCATATTTCCTAGAAATTGATATCCTGCTATAAACAACCAATAATGAGACATATTTCCCCAACAAAGTATTAAGAAGTCTTAGAGGGAAACTTGGACAATTTTGTTTCTAAACGTCTCGAAGTTGGGGTAAAGTTGAATACTTCGTAGCTGTATTTTTTTTGCGCAATACGACTGCCAAGGTGTTTAATCTGAAAACTGGATATACAGGAAACTGGTATATTATAAGGTTTTTTTTTATGTTTCCTTTTATGATATTAATAATAAATAAATATATAGGGAGGGACATATTACACAAATTGAGCTAGCCCCACAGTAAGTCCTATACTTGTCTCGTAGGATACTAACTCAACGATACTATATTTTATAATAGATACTTATATAGATAAATATCCAAGACTTAGGTCAATCTGAAAAAGATCATTTTTCATCGTGACCTGACCGGGGATCGAACCCCACTTTGTTCGCAGGCTGGCGTGTTAACCACTGCGCCACGGAGCTCGCCAAAACTATTATTGTTATTTAACTGATAGTTATAAATCATACTTGAAATATAACTTAACTAGTTATTGCCCGCGGCTCCATCCGCGTTTATACCAATCCCTCGGGAACAGTTATTTTTTTCGGAATAAAAGGTAGCCTATGTATCCAGGTAATATAGAAATATAGTATCGTTTAGTTAGTATCCCATAACACAAGTCTCGAACTTACTTTGGGGCTAACTCAGTCTGTGTGATTTGTCCGTATATTATATATTTACATTTATTTATTTATTTAATAACCTATCTGTGCAAAATTTCTTCAAAATCCGTTCTGCCGTTTTGGCTTGATTTAGTAAAAAACATACATACTTTCGTATTTATAATAAAGTTATAATATTAGCTGGATAGTACGATAGGATTATGACATTTTATCTCGAAGTTCCTAGAGACTTATTCAGTTACAAAGTAATAATTACTGAACGTAATCCGATATTTTTCCCTTACGTGGGCCTCTACCAAGTGGATGGAGTCGCAGGCTAAAGATAGTATTGAATATTTCTTTGAAATATATGTGACTAGCTGTTGCCCGCGGCTCCGCCCGCGTTAATGTCGTTCCCTTGGGAACAGTAGTAATGATAAAAATTCCATACTAACCCCTGCCCCTTTGCTTTTTCCCTTAAGGGGGAATTTAATACATTTCACCTGCATAGATATTTAGCCCTTAAGGAGGGGATTTTGCCCATTTCACCTACACATATATACTTATTTTTATACTTCTATGTCCAGAAATGAGAAAATTTCCATACAACCCCCCCCCCCCCCCCCCCCCTTTATCCCTTAAGGGGGAAATTTTGTACATTTCACCAACACAGATCTTTTTTAATTGTAACCTAGAACGTATATACTTATTTTCATACCTCTAAGTCTAGAAATGGAAAAATTCCATACAAACTTTACCCCCTATTTACCCCTTCAAGGGAGAATGTTGTCTGGTTCACCTAAACAGATCTTTTTTAATTTTAATTGAGAACTTGCGTACCTACTTTCAAACTTCTAAGTCCAGAAATGAGAAAATTCCATTAAACCTCAACCCCTTTGATTTTCTAAACATCCTTTCTTAGTGCTCATTTACATCATAAAAGAATCCCTGTGCCAAATTTCAAGTTTCTGCGCACAGTAGTTTCGGCTGTGCGTTGATATATAAGTCAGGTTTGCCTTTGGCCCGCGGCTCCGCCCGCGTAAGTGTCGATTTCTCAGGAACAGTAGAATAACAGGAATACATTAGTTTATGACTTTCAATTACTTTCAATTACCTTAATATTGAATTTCAATTGAATAACTTCAAAAACGGAAAGTTTCATACTAACTTTGCATCCCCGTTATATCCCCTTAAGGGATGATTTTTGAGAAAAATATTTTACTCGTGTTTCATGCCTTTTAGTAAAGAACCTTCATGCTGAATTTCATTGGACTAACTTCAAAAATGGCAAAGTTTCATGCTTACTTTGCACCCCTATTTTACCCCCTTAAGGGATAATTTTTGAGTAAAATATTTTACTCGTGTTTCATACCTTTCAGTAAAGAACCTTCATGGTGAATTTCATTCGAATAACTTCAAAATAACAAAGTTTCATACTAAATTTGCAACCCGTTTATCACCCTAAGAAGATGAATTTCCAAAAATCCTTTCTTAGTGCTCCCCTACGTTATAAAAGGAACCCCTGTGCAAAATTTCAAGTTCCTAACCCTTATAGTTTAGGCCCTGCGTTGATATGTCAGACAGTCAGTCAGCTTCTCCTTTTTTTTTTAGTATGGATTACTATGGATGGTATGGATAGGTTTAATGCTTTCGTATAATGATGATGAATTGACTTTGGATTTTAATTTTCTTATGTCACTTATTATTTTATTATATTTTTGCTATATGTTTGCAGGCAAACTCATGCCTTGAGTTCATTCAAATGACGATAACTTTTTTTTTAATGAACCGATTTTGATGAAACAAACTTTAAATGTTAAACTGAGTTAAAACAAAGCAATTGGTGAAAGTTTGAAGTAAATCGGTTCAGTATTTTCGGAGATAATCGTGATCATACATACAGACAGACAGACAGACAAGAAATTCCAAAAAAAATTTTTTTGCTTTCTATTATTCTTTTTAAGTGTCCCTCTATCCATTTCAGTCAAAAATTCGAAATGTACAGACAAAATAATTTTACTGTTTTATTATATGTATATAGATATAGATAAACAAAAACCAATGGAGAAAATTTTCCTCAATAAAGTACTACTTAACTGAGAAGACTTAATAACTAACTTGGGCAATTTCCCATCGAAGAAGCCTCTCAGAGTTCAGATAAAGTTGAAACGTCATAGGTATTTCTTGCGATGCGAAACGGATTTACTTAGAGTCACCGCACACTACAGACTTTCTATCGGCTGATAGTTTTAGCCTGGCTCTGAATCAGTATGAAGATGCAACCGATGTAATGTCCCCAGTTGCTTACATCTTCATACGGATTAAAAGCCCGACTAAATTATAGGCCAATTAAAAGTCTTCAGTGTGTGGGGACTCTTAAATGTACTAAATTATATTGAAGTGAAAACTCCTTTATGTAGCGGCGTTGAAAAATGTTAAACTCGCGTCAGGACATGCGACCTGATCGAAAATTCGTAAGACAGACACGTGACCTGAGACCGCCGCAAAGGCAAAGAATATATACGCTACACGAAAAGAAGCGACACTCAAGCATGTGTGCACGTAAAAGCGCTTGCGGCTATGTGTGGGTGTCTGGATGTGCGCGGGGGCATCGAGAGGCGCGCGGGGCGGTGAACGATCCGCCACCTCAGAAGAATAATATACATAGAAGCCGCATAAAAATAGAAACTGAAAACAGATAGTTGACACTCTATTTTTCTTATGAGCTTTCGCTTATGACAGAATGAGACAAAAACTTCAGTCAGTTTCTATTATTTTCATGGTTGTCCCGACTTGAAATGTCAATGGACTCCATTGGACTCCAATTAAATCCGACTAAATTCAAAATAACTTATTACAGTTCAACGTCTGTAATATTAGCATCTTGCCGATTTGATCGGGTTATATATCGACAAAAACATTGCGGCGGAATTGTGATGTCTGCAAATTAAATATAGGATTGTGCTAAAATTCTCACGGAAAAAAGTATTAACCGGTGTTGGGTTGGTGCGTTATCAAATGACCATTATACTAAACAATGTCTTGTGCAATGGAGCGATGTAAATCCCATTCAGGACGAACAGAAATAAATTCTGTAAAACATAATTTTCTTCGGTAAGTTTTTCAGTTAAAAGTGCATAATTAAAACCCAAAATACCTCAAAATACAACAATAATATTGTCAATTATATAACGTATTGTATAAATGACAACTTTTATAGGTATTTTGCTTAAAATTATCGTTTTTTCCTTATTTCAAATTAGGTTAGTTTTTTTTGCTAGTGATGTGGTAAAATCACGTATCTACGAGTATATCGATATTTTTTATGACGGTCTTGCTATCAGGGATATTTTTGTTAGTGTTGAGCCATGCAATAGTAATGTAACAAATTGAACCATCATGGTAATTAAACAACCAGCAAAGTGTGAGTCGGACTCGCGCACGAAGGGTTCCGTACCATCCTTACATATAATATTATAAATGTGAAAGTGAGTTTGTTTGTTACGCTTCCACGCCGTAACTTCTGAACCGATCATCATGAAATTTTGCATCATCATCATCACCATTGCACGATCTCTGGAGTACGGAAAAGAACATAGACATAAATTACATCTCAGAATAAGGTACTGTTATCGGGGATAGACATTAACGCGAGCGGAGCCGTGGGCGTAAGCTATAAAAACGCCCGA
Source organism: Elegia similella (assembly GCA_947532085.1). Lineage (NCBI taxonomy): Eukaryota > Metazoa > Arthropoda > Insecta > Lepidoptera > Pyralidae > Elegia > Elegia similella. The sequence continues at coordinate 3,294,893 of OX383936.1, forward strand.
AATTTTTGTTTGTAATATTTCAACTGTCTCACTATCACGGTTCATGAGATACAGCCTGGTGACAGACAGATGGATATCGGAGTCATATTAGTAGGGTCCTGTTTTTATCCTTTGGGTACGGAACCCTAAAAAGAATCGATTTTTACTAATATGAAGAAAATTATTGTTGAAATTTTATTGCAGCTCCCTGAAGTAAAAGGATAAAAAGGTGTGGATCCGAGGAACTTTCAAGCGACATATTGGACATAAAATGTCATACATACTCGAATTTGTTCAAAATATTTTACTGCCGTGCCGATACATTAATTTCGAATATAAAATTAAATGGAAGCGATTGAAACACGATGCTTTACCTACATTTATATTTGCGGAATTATAAATCAATGGTAATAAGAAAGTTTACGGAAACGGTTTTATTATTTATATTTAAAATTATGAAAAACATTTTATTTTGGACAGTAATGAAAGTGGGTAAAGTAATCTCTTGTTTTTCTTCACCTCTTGTTTTTCTATTACCAACACTGTGAATTTTTCACAAATAACACACTGGCACTTTTTTACCCTAGTGTAAAAGTTTTATAAAATAAATTGGAATTATGTGTTTCTCTTTACCTACCTGATTATGTTTCCTTTACTGACTGTTCCTCAAAGCTAGCTGGGAAAAGCTTTAGATGGTTTTGGAATATGCTGAATGGCCCATTGATCAAGTGAAAAATATATCTGACCTTATATTACCTTTTGATACATGAGCGCCCCATTGCAATTTAGAGTCTATTGTGATTCCTAAGAAGGTGGTATCATTTACAAAGTCTATTTTACCTTCAACTAGTATGTCAACGTTGGACTGCCTCACATTGGGGACTGTAAATCGAATGCATTGGGTTTTTTGCGCATTCATAGGTAAGGTAGGTAAGTAGGCACTGTTTGAATTTCGAAATATTCGAAAATATGATTGACATCATATTAGGCATTCTGCCGTTCGACCAATACTGGGTAAGGCCTAATGACCAGCAGTAGACAGTAGACGCGCGGTGGGTAATGTATGGTTTTTTTTTTTACCTATTTATCAGATGAAGCCAAGCGGCGGCATGCGATTAGGAGTTATTTAGGTGTATCTTGACGTAACTTTTAAAGTAAAAGCCTCTTTAGCGGCTTTGTGCACTTTTTGGGATGGGTAAAATAGAAAACTCGCGTCAGGACACGTGAATTGATCGAAAATTCGTAAGAAGGACATGGACCTGAGTATGCCGCAAAGGCGAGTTTTCACTTCTGCCGGCACTCCTGGAGTGCAACTAGTTGTTTTTTTTTTTATGAATCGTACTCATTTAACGAATCGATACAATCAGAGTAGAGTACATTTATGACTTTCTTAGGACGAAACATTTAGTCGATAAATATATTTCATCGATATAGTACAACCCTGATCACATCAGTACCCCAGGACAACCTGCACATTTACGCAAATGGCATTGTATATGCATCTCTTTCTGATGCTTTAACAATGCCATAAGTAAAAACAGTGTAGAATATTGTATTTTGTTGTTATTTTAACACGGTTTCTATGCTTTAGTTATTGTTCTGAGTCCGCCACTGAGTGGATTATTCGAGGGATATAAGCGTTTGTTGTTTGCGTCTCGCTTACACGTTGCCATCCAAGGTCACAGAAACTCGAAGTCACACGTACAGGGAGTGTCACCGCTGTGGCAAAGGCGAGTTTTCGCTTCTGCCGGCACTCCCGGAGTGCAACCCGTGGTTTTTTTTTGTCACGGTCATATCTAGTTACCTAAATATTCTAAGCTAGGAACAACCCTGGTGTAGAATGCTTAGGTATCTTGTATTCTTATCGAGGAAATATTACAAGCTTTTATTTTGTTTCATCTGTCCGGATGATTGTCTGTAATCAAATCTTGCTGGTTAAATTTGATACACTTCCAGCCGGCCTATTTGCTAACTCAGTGTACAACGTTTTGATAGTAATTTCAAAATACATTGCGGCTTTCGTATGATTTTATTAAAACTATAAAACAAATACCTACCCAAATAACACCAAAACTATAAATAAAAAATGTCCCGCAGGTCGTTATCACACGGAAGGGTACCCAGAAGGCTGGTGGCATTGCCACGTTGGATGGCAATGCTTATTCTCTGTCCAAGGTAATGGCCAGCCCTCTGGTCACCCGATACCTCAACCAGTTTTTGGCTCAATACCTTAAAAAGTTTATGCGCCGACGGGCCCCACGGACCTAGTGTGGAGACACTAGGTCCGTGGGGTGGAGACCCCAAACGGTTTAAAAAATGAACCCGTTACCGATACAAGCATATTTTCGCCGTTTGAGGGACTCAGCATTGGCTGCAGCCATGCCCGCTTTAGACCCAGTGCTTTTGTATGATTGACTATTTTTATCTAAGATACATAAAACGTAATGTATGACTGAAGTGACTATCAAAACGTTGGCTGGTCACCGATTGTGCTGAAATTTTGCATGTATGTATAAGTTGGACGACAATACAATATTATGGAGTCGTTGCACTGGTCTGATGGAGTCGGAAGTTGGCCATAGGAATTCTTAAACTAAACAAGGTACACCAATCGTGTTTGGGCTCATTTGATTTGTGAAGACACTTAACAATGTGGATTCGTTTATAATAAAAAGCCTGGCACAATATGAATTATTGCAGAAATATACAAACTGACAAAGGAACTCATATAAATATTATCGATTATAATCATATTATTCGAATCTTAGATTTACATTAAAAATAGATACAGGGACAATCGTTTTTTTTTAATTTTTTTTCTGTCTTTTTGAATGTACTCAACCGATTTACTTAAAACTTTCAACAATTGCTTTGTTTTAACTCAGCAAAACATTTACAGATTGTTTTATCAAAATCGGGTCATAAAAAAATCATTCGTCATTTGAATGAACTCAAGGCATGTGTTTGCCTGCAAATATATATAGCACTAAATAAATAACTTACATAGGGTAGATACTAAAATCCAAAGTGAATTCATCATCATTATACGACAGCATTATACCTATCTATACTAATCCACACTAATATGATAAATGCGAAAGTAACTCTATCTGTATGTCTGTCTTCTTTTCACGCTAAAGCCATTAAACTGATTTGGATGAAATTTTGTATGGAGGTAGTTTGAGGACTTTGAGGCCCGGGGAAGGACATAAGGTACCTTTAATTTCAGGAAATTCTACTTTTTCGAGAGATCGACACCAATGCGGGTGGAGCCGCGGGCAACGGCTAGTATCTTAATATATTGAGTTATTACCATAGATCTAAGCATAGCCCTAGAGACTCTATGAAACGTAACAGTGACGCAAATACCAAATCATGCAAACGTCGCGGCGCGACACAAACTCACGCACACATCGACATTCAAAAGGGGTGCAATTTTGCCTGTTCGAAATTTAAACTCTTCCAAATGTTAATTTAATTCCTGGATATGCTGCACACTCTCACGTTATGTACAGACAGATACTAAGGTACCTGAACAGGACCTAGTAGATATAGGTAGAAGACCAGCTGGCTTATTTGCTAACTTAGTGTACAACGTTTTGATAATCACTTCAAAATACATTACGGCTTTCGTATAATTGACTATTTTATTTTTAGTCACTTCAAAATGCATTACTGACTAGCTCCGTGGCGCAGCGGTCAACACGCCAGCCTGCGACACGGAGTGACCGGGTTCGATCCCCGGCCAGGTCAAGATGGAAAATGATCTTTTTCAGATTGGCCTGGGTCTTGGATGTGTATCTATATATGTATTTGTTATAAAATATACTATCGTTGAGTTAGTATCCCATAACACAAGTCTCGAACTTATTTTGGGGCTAGCTCAATCTGTGTGATTAGTCCGTATATATTTATTTTATTTATTTATATTACGTTTTGTATAAACTTAATGCATTTTGAAGTGACTATCAAAACGTTAGCTTCGGCCGGTTGGTCAGATATCTTGGTATCTGTACGTAAAAAGGTGGCGTCACTTAGAACGTCCTACGCGCCCGATCGATATTATCCCTAGGGCCATGGCTATTTATTTATAACATAGTACAAAATAGAACGTAATATAATGCGAGGAATAAGAAGACGTTCTTGAGTTAGATTTTTTATAGTTTGGTTCATGATGGAAAAGTAAATAATAATAACTAAATAAATATTACGGACAATTCACACAGATTGAGTTAGCCCCAAAGTAAGTTCGAGGTTTGTGTTATGGGATACTAACTCAACGATACTATATTTTATAACAAATACATATATAGATTAACACCCAAGACCCAGGCCAATCTGAAAAAGATAATTTTCCATCTTGATCTGGCCGGGGGTCGAACCCGGGCAACCTCGTGTCGCAGGCTGGCGTGTTAACCACTGCGCCACGGAACTGTCATGAGCTGAGGAGAAGTGTAGATGGTAAGGGGTGCTATGATCAATAGCTTGTCCGGTGGTTGCAGGATGGCATCGGGTACTTACGTGCGCCCGGTCTCCCGAGCCTTCCCAAATCCAAAAAAATCGTATTCTTTCGCATGGACTATGGACAGTAGCGTCGGAAGCACAAGAAGCCAAAGGAACTGCGCTCTTCAACTTACCTGCCAAGTGTGGTGAATATGGCTTAATTCCCTTAGAATGAAGAACCCTTGGGTGAGGCCTATGACCAGCAGTAGACTTCTTGCGGTTGAAATGATATGATAAAAAATTATTTTAGTTCATAAGTCCGTCATTTGAAAAAATATTTTTTGGTTTAAAGGATATGCATCCAAACTCATCATCAGGTCTTTAGTCTCCACTGCAGGAGCATGACTCTCTCTGTACTACCGGAGCCTTACTTGGCCAGAGCAGACAGGATTTGGACTACACTCTCCTCGCTGGCCAGACGGATTGGAGAGGTCTTATTGATGTTTATGAGCTTTGTTTAGCTTGTATTTCCTAAAGTCGCCTCTTACGACCTCCATGGGAAGAATTGGAGTGGTCCTATTCTACTCTGCTATTAGTCCCATTTAAGTTTCATCAAAATCGGTCCACTACTTTGTTTGAACTCGGTTTTTTTATATGACAGATTATAAGAAAAGTTATTTTAAGATATGATATTGCTTGTGGTTTAATATTTACCTTAACTATCAAAACCAAAAATACCGCGAGTAATGTCCTCCCACTGCGATATTTTATCATCATCATCATCATCATCAGGTCCCCTTTAGTCTCCACTACAGGAGCACGACCCTCTCTGTACTACTAGGGCCATACTTGGCCAGAGCAGCCAGAGGACATGGCCTACACTCTCCACGCTGGCCAGACGGGTTGGAGAGGTCTCTTTGATGTTTATAAGCTTTGTTTATCTTGTATTTCCTAAGTCGCCTTCTACGACACCCACGGGAAGACTTGGAGTGGTCCTATTCTATTCTGCCGGATACCACACGGATATTTTATAATGAGTCGTAAACGCGGTATTAGTTGGTTCCACTCGATGATCACTTTCGCCAGGCATCTACGACTCTGTTACGTGTAAGTACCGGCTAATTTAGATTCCGAAGGAAGCTGTCAGGAAATTCAAAACAACTCGCCTAAAGGACTAGACTAGTCATTCATGCGGAGGAAAAAGATGAAAAAATATTTTCTTTTACCAGTTCGGGTGGTGTCTCGCAAGTTAAAAATTACCCAGAGATTTACATAGGCATATAAATCGCAGAGAAACATTTGATTGGGAGTCTAAAATATAGCACTAAATGCATAACCCTTTCTCTTTCTAGTGAAACGAGTAAGAAAATTAATTTATATTTTTTTTTGTAGGTATTTATTATTTTTTATGGTTACATATAACCGCAAACTATCAAAACCAAATGTTAGGAAATACGTGTAATGTCCTTACCACTGCGATATTTTATAATGAGTCGTAAACGCGGTATTAGTTGGTTCCACTCGATGATCACTTTCGCCCACTTTCGCCAGATATCCACGACTGTTACGTGTGAGTACCGGCTAATTTAGATGCCAAAGGAAGCTGTTAGAAAAATCCAAAACAGCTCGCGTAAATGACTCATCATGATGTGCCATACCGAAGTAAAACGTTATAGATTTTATTTACTCTCACCTGTCCCGGTGGTGTGGGCTGTCTTCTTTGACCGAAGAGCCCGCAGGCTCATAAACAACGACGTGGTCTCAAATAGGAAATTGCAATCCCTGGAGCATCGCCGTAAAGTCGCTTGCCTATCGGTATTTTATAGGATCCATTTTGGAGAGTGTGCGAAAGCGCTCTTTGAGCTAGTTGAACCCTCACCATTCCTCCATCGGACTACGAGACGCAGACAGAAATTTCACCCTTTTATCGTTGGAATACTAAAGAGTCGAGCTAAATGCTTTGACAGTTCCTTTTTGGTTCGAGTTGCTAAGGTGTGGAATGAACTGCCTGCGTCTATATTCCCAGACAAGTACAGTCCCGGGACATTCAAAAGTAGAATAAATGGGTATCTTTTGGATAGGCATGTACCATCCTCGTCTTCATCGTCACTTACCATCAGGTGAGATGGGAGACAAAAGCCTAATCCAAAATTTAGTAAAAAAAAAAAGTGGCTTAATAATCTTGATCGGGCCCTGTATAATAACTAAGTGCAGACACCAAATTCTCAAAAGGAATATTTTTTAACTTTAAACATGTGTGAATGTAATTACTTGTTTTGCTTTGTGATGAGGAAATAATGACATGTAAACATGATCATTTTTATAAATTTGGGAAGTTTTATAAGTTACGACTCCAGATGTAAATCAGATATCATTGCCAGAATATCCATGAAACGAGAACTACTAAAGACGATTGGAATGAGAAGAGGAAGGATGTTTGGTCACCTTATACGACACGATCAATTTATGAAAAATATTATAGAGGGAAAAATTGAGACAAGGAGAGGGAAAGGAAGACCAAGAAGAGCATATTTGGATGAGATAAAGGAAAAGGCTGGAGTTGTGTCATATGGAGAGGTGAAGAGAATGGCTGAGAACCGAGAGACATGGAGAGTACTCCACCGACAAGAACACAGTTCTTAAATTATAGAGAAACACGATCAGAATCAAGTTTTAGTATCAAACACATAATAAAATATGTCATATATAGCAACAACATCGTTAATATCAAACGTGCCAGCCAGAAGTTAAAAGTTGATGATGATTGCATGTGTAATTAAGATAACCAAACACGTCAATGGTACATAACTCGATAATGTCGAGTACTATTAATAAAGTGGATTAGAAAGAACTTGTTACTCCTTCAATTCAATTGAATTCATTTATTGCATTTCATATTGCACATTGCATCAGCTTTTACAATAATACACTGCCCTGTATTTTTATAAGTGTTTTGTTTTGCATTCACAATGCTATTTTCAATTTATTATTTTAGCTTTCGCCCGCGGCTCAGCCCGCGTCAATGTCGATTCCTCGGGAATAGTTCTTTTTCCCGGGATAAAAGGTAGCCTATGTCCTTCTCCGTACTCCAGAGAACTTGTATGCAAAATTTCATGAAGATCGGTTCAGTAGTTACGGCGTGAAAGCGTAACAAACAAACAAATAAACAAACAAACAAACAAACAAACTCACTTTCGCATTTATAATATTAGTAAGGATAAGGATATTCTCCACCATATTTATGATAATTTCGGCGCCGAGATTGAATTGTGCGGTAGCTCAGATGGCAGAGCATAGGTCGCCAGTTCAAGTCCCGCCCGCATGAAATTTTTTCACCATACTTTATTTCTTAATTTATTAAGAGCACTGTAGTTATATTAGGTACAATATGAACCCTGTCGGCCTTTCGGCCATCGCAAAAATAGAAAAATGTGGCATGGCAAGCGGTTTATTATATAAGTTAATCAAATATTATAAAATAGAGGGTACATGTTACGTTTATACAATGTTGCGTAAGTAACTTTTTTTTATGAATGTTCTTTTTTCTATCAATTGTGTCTTGTTGTCATTTTTTTTTTTTTAATATTTATTTTACGGCATTTGGCTTTCTGTGCCTTTTAGCCCTTCATATTTTCTACGTGTTATCAACGAAATGGTGGTGTAATTCATTTCGGTGATTCACTGGAGCCCCTGGCGACAATTCCCACGAATTCACTGGTTTGATCATAGACGCAGTAGCAGTAAGGCGAGCGACCACCAGCCCGCTATGTAAATCTCACTACAGCCGCACCATGACACTTCATTTTAGTTATTCCACACATTGTTCATAAACATGGACATTTATAACACCAAATTACACCGATTTCACATTATAAAGTCCACTAGAAGCAATTTGCAAAACAATCCAAAACAAAAACCGTGCAGTCCGTCGAAATTCCCGCCAAGAACTCCTCTTGTTGTCATTTACCTATATTTTTACTTTTTTATTTACCTTTCTATTTTTGTTCGTATTTTTGTACGTTTGTCGTTGTCTATTTACAAGCTTTTATTTACTTTCACCTGTCCCGATGTTTGTCTGTAATCTAATCTTGCAAGTCGATCTACTTCCCGGTTACCGATTGAGCTGTATTTTTGCATGCATGTGTAAATCGGATGACATATCGGATACATATAGGCTAGTTTCCTGGGTCGTAATAATAACATAACAATTAGTCCGTCAGTTAGATAATCAAAAAATATTGGACACGTATTTTTTCTTTTGTCAAATAAACAATAAATAATAAAGATAAAGCGCGTCAAAGTTCAGGAGTAGGGGCTCGTGACGTCAAAGTTTGTAGAAAATTGTAGCAAACTATAACGTCACACGAAACTTCAAAGGGCTATTATCTTTATAATTGTTTGTTTAATCGACAAAAGAAAAAATACGTGTTAAATATTTTTTTAATATCTAACTGACGGACTTATTATATTTTTTTAGAAAACTAGCCTATTGAAACTCGGGACTGAGGTGATGTGATGCATGGTAATGTATTATGGAATTGTTTGCACACATCTCGGATGGGAATAACGTATTTCCTTTTTAATGTATCAATTCGATTGTTTTTTAGGGTTCCGTACCTCGAAAGGAAAAACCAGAACCATTTATAAGATCACTTGGTTGTCCGTCTGTCTGTCAAGACCCTTTATCTAAGGAACGCGTAGAGGTATCAAGCTGAAATTTTTATCAATTACTCAGGTCAAGGGACAGTACTTTGGAGTACGCACGAAGCTTTCGGTACTAAGTATTATCTATACCACATCAGACATACCACAATACGTTACTTCCTTACTCCTTACTAATCCTTACTAATATTATAAATGCGAAAGTGAGTTTGTTTGTTTATTTGTTTGTTACGCTTTCACGCCGTAACTACCGAACCGATCATCATGAAATTTTGCATACAAGTTCTCTGGAGTGCGGAGAAGGACATAGGCTACCTTTTATCCCGGAAAAAAGTACTATTCCCGAAGGATCGACATTGACGCGAGCGGAGCCGCGGGCGAAAGCTAGTCTTCAATAAATTTACACACCTCATTCACAGCGGAAGGAGCACGCATGTTTCAGACAGGGCTCATGCTAATTTGCGAATGAGTCACACCTTATTGAGGTTATTTGTCTGGATAGTGTTTTGTGATTGTCAGTTGTTTGTACAAGTGTTTATAGCTAAGTATTAAGTTTATTTTCTATTTAACTAGGCTGGATTTTACTTTCTTTATCGTCTGCAACCTTTTTTTTTCGCTTCGCACGCATTTTTCACACCTGAGGTTACATTATCGAAGTTTTCATATCGATCCTTAACTTTTTAAAATCTTTTTGCCTATGTTCATCAGAGGTAAAGCAGGACTCTTATGATGAAATCATTTTTCAAATTGGTCCAGTCGTTTTGGAGCGTATTCAATGCAAACAAACAATCACATCTTTATTCTTTATAATATTAGTATAGATTAGTGTAGACAAATATACTTTAAGCTGTTACCGAAACGCGTACTTCTCACAGCGTATAATATTGTTCATGGTGGTCATAGTGATTCATGGGATTGAGAGGTATATTCCAAATTCAATTATGTAAGTTACCAAATCACTTGCCAGACCAAAGATAATCAATTGCAACGCTGCTTATCTTCCTTCTTTTTCGGTGCGCATTTACCTATAATTAGGATCACCTCTTAAGGTACCTATTTGACACCAACTCTTGCTTTAGCGCGTATTCGCCTTCGATCAAATATAATCGTCAAGTCTCATACAAAATGAAGCCTTAAGGGGAGATCGTAGGGCTGTATTTCCATACAAGCGTAGTCCCCATATTCCTCGCCGGTTTTGACCAGTAGAGCAATGGTTTTTTACCAAAATATCTATGGATGTAGTACTATGTCCCTATGGTTTATGTTTTTTCATAATCGAATTATTTAAAGAGATGAACTCTCAAAAACCTGAAATATTAGTAAGAATTTGCGTTGTGTTCAAACACCAAGAAAACATATCCGACGCCATTATATTAGAAAAATAAAACATAGAAACACAGCCATAGCTTGTTTTATTTTTTTTATGAAAAAAGAAATTAAGTCGGTTAAGTTTTGAAGAAGATATCAGGGGACTACGAAGCGTTAATTATGTGTAATTTTCATAGGTATTTTTGGTCCGAGCTGCAGTTGTCTCTATCGCACTCTGCGAGGATTGTTTGGGCACACAGCACGACATCAATAGATTTTACAAATACCTATTTTTATTCTCTCGAGCGCAGTGTATCCTCTTAACGGTATCTCTGTTTGACACCATCTCTTACTTTAACGCGTATGCGCCCATTATTTGAAATATACATGTAACAGACTCCTTCATAGTATCTCTCTTTGACTTGATCTCGTATATTATGACATCAGTCCAAGGCGTTGGCTGTTTCCCGACTTATATTAGCCTAAGGCTGAAGTTTTCTCACCGCTGACTTACAACGGTAAATTATGCCACGGATTAATGTCTTTTTTAGCTCAAGCTAATATAAAGCGTTCATTCAAAACTCATCAGCATAATCTAAATGATGTCACCAGGATTAAATTCTTCCTTTACTCTCAAGCTAATATCGTTAAAGCTTTTATTTTAAACTCGTCAAGCTCAGGATCTTCTGCGGTTGTGCTAAGCCTTTTACTTGTGCCGCTTTACACAAAAAAATCAGCATTTTTTAATTAGCTGTCTATGTCCTAAAGCCTCCCCTGTTTCCTTCCGTTATTCTCGATTTTCTAAGTATCCTCCCAGTTCTTATCAAATGTATTTCATCTGACCACCTTTTTCTCTGGTCTTTTTCTCTAAAAACTGCACTGTGGCTGAGTTAAAGGCCAATCAGTCAGTTCGACGATCGGTTCTTTGTCGGATCGGAAATTCATCATATGGGAGTCATGGGCGATATCCCATTATCAGTTTTTGGTCTTCATCAGTTCTTTGCGTAAACTTATAACATTATAATAGATAGGTAGATAAGGCATTCCTTTGTCAATACAGGATTAATTGGTTAGCTGTATAGCATCGACTAACGAAGAACCTTATTTAATTCTTCTGCTTTTACGATTGGCATAAATTGAAAATTCGGTATTTTATAGTCTTTGCAATTCGTGTTTTAATAAATTCAAGCGAGGTAACGACCGAGGATTCAAACGAATTTATCAACTCTGATGGAGCAGAAGCGACATATGGGCATGTTTTCTAATCTATATTATATAAGTGTTGGCCATATAATATAATATATTTTCAAAATAATTGGTCCGCTTAAAAGATTATTAAAAAATATAGGACGCGTATTTTTTCTTTTATCAATCAAACAAAAATTGATAAAGATATAGCCCATTAAAGTTCCGCGTGACGTCACTGGCCGGTACACTTTTTACCGGCCTGTTGTCATGTTCCTCATGAGCATGACGCAACAGGCCGGTAAAAATTCCTGAACTTTTATGCACTTTACACTGATCTTGAAAATACGTGTCTAATATTTTTCAATAATCTTTAATTTAATAAAAAAATAGTATTAGTATTAGTACGTAAAGTACAACAATTTGTCGATTAGTAAAAAAAGATAGAACAACTCTTTGAATATAACCATAGTAAGTAGTGTAATACTTAATTTAAATTAATACAATTTTCGTGACGACTTGCGGGATCAAGCGCCAGACATCTCGCCAAGGGCTGCGGCTTAAATCAGAAACCAATTAGCCGCGAGACAATTCCACAGAGAGCTGTTTATTATGCAACAAGCTTTATAACTATTAAATACAAAATCTACTTATAGTTTATATCAAACTTTTCTGATTATAATATTATTTGTTAAGATAAATGAACATTTTGTTACGTAGCCGTTGCATTCACTGCCTCGTGCCAGACACCCACCAGGCGCCGCATTCAAGCTAGGTTGCATAATAATTTCTGGAGGAGATTCATTGTCTGCAACCACGCGGGCGGGAATCGCATTCGGGCTAATGGTTACAAAATCTCGCTCAATTGAGGGTTTATTGTTGTTATGTTAATAAATTGAATCCTAACTAATGTTATAAATGCGAAAGTGAGTTTGTTTGTTTGTTACGCTTTCACGCCGTAACTACTGAACCGATCATCATGAAATTTTGCATACAAGTTCTCTGGAGTACGGAGAAGGACATAGGCTACCTTTTATCCCGGGAAAAAGTATTATTCCCGAGGGATCGACATTGACGCGGGCGGAGCCGCGGGCGAAAGCTAGTATTAAATAAATTGAGTAATCGACCGGCTTGCAGTGTCAAACCTACCAATCCACCACATTCGGACTACGCATTTTTAGGTTTAGTTTAGAATTAAACGAACGACGTGTTGGCCACCGCCGCCGTCAGTCTTCGCTCATACTGTTTTCATCATCATAATCATAATCTCAGCCACAAGAAGTTCACTACTGGACATAGGCCTCCCCAAGGATTTCCAATACGACCGTTTGGAAGAGACCTGCGTGCAGCGCCTTCCTGCGATCTTGGTCAGGTCGTACGAGCACCTGGTCGGTGGGCCCCCATCACACCAGCCAGGGCATCGCCGTCGCGAAAAGTGTCTTGCTTACGCCCAGTTTAGGTCTTGCACCGCTACTAAGTATAGGATTTCTAACTGGAAAATGAAAAGGGCTTCGCTAAGATTATATCGCCGACGTCCAAGTTGCATCTAGCGCCGACACTGCTGTTGTGTTCTGGGACTGCCCAACCAGTCATCCAACCAGCATTTGCAAGAGCATAAGATTTAGGTTGTTTGGCAAGTGTGTTTGACTCGTTAAGAATAAGAGAATGTTGCTAATCGCTTAGAAATCGTTGTTTAGGTAACTTCCACTCCTCATTCCACTTCAATAAGTAATTGTTTACTGGCTACGGTTTATTGTAAGTTAATTGGCGAAACAATCAATGGCCTTTGTTTTGGTAGTCATCGAGTTCAGCCATTGTTTGGTTTTACGTAATTTTTACTTTTTAATGTTGACAGACACAATAACTCGCAGAACAACAAATAAAACTTTCAACGCCAAACCGAAATCGGAAGTGCGGGTCTTCATACAAATAACCAAATAACCCATCAGTTCTGGTTATCAGCTCGTACAATTACAAATTTACAATAACATAATCTACTCAAGTTAAATTCTTCTTCTATAGAATTTATATTTTTATAAAATAGTTTTCTAGTAGTAGTAGTAGTAGTTCTTGGCATCGTATTCTAATCTATTACTATAATTAAAACAAACATCGCAATGCTATAGATTGTTCTACATTGGCACGTCTTACATGCAGTTGTTTTTGTAAACAAAAACTAATTTTAACAAAACTACTTACTTTACATTAATTATCGCGTATTGTTTAAAATGTTTACTTACAGAACCAGTTAAATAATTCTTAATTGGCAGATCAAATTACTGTTTGCTTCGGTCGCTATGTTTCTTAATTTGTAATTCATAATGTCTTTCTGAGTTACTCGAGTGTTGATAACGAAATTATGTTCACTTCGTGGAATTTTATGATCGAATTCGAAACGTTTATTAATGTAGTAAGTATAGGTTTATAGATTTTTTTTTTGTTGCAATTTCTCTTCGAATATTTCATGGTATGAGTGTATTAGACGGGATATGAGAGACAGGGTGGTAAGTGAAAATATGGTTAGTGACAAGAAGAAATGGAGGGATTTGACATGCAGAGCTGATCACAAATAAGGAAAATGCGAGGAAGATTATGTTTATCTTACTACAATTTAACTTGGCTAAGTTTAGCGTCGTGATCACAAGATACCAAGTAATACTCACAGTGGAACAGTATTAATAGAATACGTAAACTCTTACATATACCTTATCCAACTGATAGCCTTTGAAGACCAAATGGGGTTAGAAATAGAAAGACGGGTAGCAAATGCGTGGAAAAGGTACTGGTCCCTTAAGGAAGTATTGAAAAGCAAACAATACAACTTAAATATAAAAAGAAAAGTATACCAAACATACATACTACCAATATTAACTTACGGATGCAAGACCTGGGCAAGCACGAAAAAACAACAACAAAATTAACCACATGTCAAAGAGCCATGGAAAGGAGCATGCTGGGGCTTACAAAAAGAGACAGGAAAAGGGCAGAGGATATAAGACGCATAACTAAAGTTAAAGATGTCACAACAAAAACCAGAAAACTAAAATGGAGATGGACAGGTCACATGCTCAGAGAGACTACAAATAAATGGACTAAGGACGTGACAGAATGGACCCCTAGATTTCAAACCAAACGGAAAAAGGGAAGACAAAGGAAGCGTTGGTCTGATGACATAAAAAAGATTGGGGGCCCATTATGGCAGAGAATGGCAAAAAATAGAGAAACTTGGAAGAAGCTGGAGGAGGCTTTTGTGTCTCAAGACACGCCAACTAACATGTCGGCAACTCAAGGCTAATAAATAAATAAATAAATAAAAATGTTTAGTGTCGCTTCCAAAGCAAGTTAGAAAAAAATTTTTAAAAAGGGCAACAGACTCCCGTGTTTATTTTCCAAAAATAATAAATAGTATATAATAATCAATTTATATTTTTTTCTTTATGAGCATGGATTATTTTTCATCTTCATCTTGGATATATATATATATCTATATAAGTATCTATTATACAATACTAGCTTTCGCCTGCGGCTCCGCCCGCGTCAATGTGGATCCCTCGGGAATAGTACTTTTTCGCGGGATATAAGGTAGCCTATGTCCTTCTCCGCACTCCAGAGAACTTGTATGCAAAATTTCATGATGATCGGTTCAGTAGTTACGGCGTGAAAGCGTAACAAACAAACAAACTCACTTTCGCATTTATAATATTAGTAAGGATAAGTATAGTATCGTTGAGTTAGTATCCTACGACACAAGTTCACAACTTACTATCTGTGGGGCTAGCTGAATTTGTGTGATATGTCCCTATATATTTATTTATTTTATTTATCTATTTGTCTAATGGGTATGTATAGATTTTAAACCCTCTCACAAAATGTGTGCACACATTTTTTTTTAATAAATCAGTTTATAGAATTCTCTCACAACAGTGTCTTGGCCATTACTTTATTGCCACACATCCATGCTTATTCATCCATTCTTATAAGTTTTGGATAATGGTTTTGCTTGATGAAAGTACACTCTTAATCCTTAAACATGTATACCAAGCAAAGGTCATAATCCGGACATATCCGATAGCATAAAAATTTGCCATTTCCATAATTGATGTGATGACGCTCTTATGTTTTATTAATGAGTAGGCATGTGATCGAAAGCTGGCAAAAATAGACGTGTTGGAATATTCACTGGTCACGTCACGCTAGAATGAAGGACGCGCAGATTCTGTTCAGGTTTCTGTTCATTATATTCATTTAATACTTTCCCTTTGCGTCTGTGTAAGTGGCCATCTCTGCTTAAGGATTGTCCAAGGCACAGAAATATATCAAGATAGAACGGCGATGCCAGGCTTTTGCTAAGGAAACGCGCGTGTCAGTTTTTGCATAAGCCGCACCCCAAATTTGACGTCATTACTAGCGAAATAGTAATGTGAGATGCACCGAAATAAATAGCGTCATATCGATAGTATTAATAATTTTTAGGCTAAAACGGTTGTAATAAAATGTTGACTTGACAGTTCTCGTACAATTTTGACATTCATTTTTTTTTTTATTATTTCTTTTATTTATAATTTTAATTTTTTAATAGAATTTATTGCTAATAGTAATTTTAAGATTTAGTTTAAGACATAGACATTAGTTTTAAAAAACATTCGAATGCAATATTGTTGCTTGTGAATAAATGAATTGAATTGAATTGAATTGAATAGTTCTTACAGTTAAAAACCGCAGAATGAACCAAGTGTTCAAGTCGGGCGGGACGTGCGCAATGACTGAATGAACGCCTAAGAATCTTGCACGTACGTGCAAGATTCAGACACGCGTGTACCGGCCACTTGGCCGTCCTATCTTGATATAATTCTGTGGTCCAAGTAGTCTAAAGGCATCTGAGCTAGATTAACGACTGCCGTCTAATGGTGACGGCTGGGACCAACAGCTTGACGTGCGTTACGCTCATTATGTCATCGATTGATGATTATTTAATCTCCTGGCATACCTACATGCTAGACTTGCTTCGCTCGCCCGCATATAATGTGGTATTCTGTATTAAAAATAGACGTTTTGGATTATAACTGACGCTCAGATTTTGTTTAGCTTTCACTTACTCATAATGTTAAGAGCCCGCCATATGCCAGGCGGCGTGGCGATACAAACGCGGATGGTCTAATCGCGTTAGCTACTTTGGATATTTTCGTTTTTTAATAATATTCAAGGGTTATTCGAAAAAGAAAAACATATGATGGCTGCCTTATCTGTAATTTTTTTTATTTATTTATTTAATCCAAATAATTTACACAAAACAATTTTCCTTATCTATAACGCCTAAAAACCATGTTATGGTTTGTCTAGGCGCTGCACATTCGCACAACTAAATAAACTAATTCATAAACATCAAAGTAAGAACTATAATCCCATCCCTTATTCACAAACAAAAATCACAAACTTTAACCAAAACTATCTCATACATAAGTCACTAGAACATAACAACGTTTAGGGTAGGTGTCAATATTGCTTGCAATATCGGTGCAACGGATCACGCGTAGTGCGCATGATTGCTACTTATGAGGTCTCGCTCGACCGGTTTTATGACTTATCTACAGCATGTTCCGTAATCACCATCACAATCGCTAAACATCCACCAATACATACGTACAAATAATAGCAATAGTAAATTGGTTATAAATAATAGTTGGGAGTAAACTTATTTATTTTTGTGTTTATCTTATAGTTTCCGGTTTTTAGTTATAATCACACTGTTAGTTTTAAATTTTAATATACCTACTTTTTTTACTTTTTATTATAGAAATATTTTTTAATGATAAATTTTGCGTTATTTTTATCTAATTGCTCTGTTATTTCAATAGGTATTTTGTTCAGTAATTCTGATAACATATTATAAATTTTTCTTTTACCATAAATATTATTATACTTTTCTCCTATAAACTTCTTCCGATTCGCTTGTCTAGTTTGTTTATTGATTTTAGCTGTTGGAAGAATATTTATACTATAATAATTTTCTTTTAATAAATAATAATCTACTAGTTCATAAATTGGCAATATGTTACAGTATTTAAATAGACCAATGTAGTTGTCGCTATATTTTTCTTTTGTTTTTTTACCTACTATTACTTTAAGAATACGCCGTTGAAGGTTATATATTTTATCTAAATACGTTTTAAATGTTCTCCCATAACTTGTGATGCCATAGGTATACACAGGTTCTACAAGAGCTTTATACATCATTAACAGGGCTGAAAATTTTATTTTATGACAAATTATTTTAAATTTGGCGAGCAATATACGCAATTTGCTACATACCATTTCAACATGAGGACCCCAATTTAATCTATTATCAATAATAAGCCCTAAATATCTTTGCCGTGTTACTAAGTCTATAGGATCACAATTACATGAATTTAATCTGTTATGCATACAGTTATGAGAATGTATTACTATTTTTGGGTCATGGGATTCATAATTGTGACTAGAATGTACATGAATTAATTTTGTTTTGTCTGAATTTAATACTAAGCCCATATCGTGTGACCATTTATTCAGAAGATCTATATTATTTTGCAACTTATTTTCAGCCACTTGTATATTTCGATCTGCTGCTACAATGCAAGTGTCGTCTGCAAACTGATATATTTTACAGTCATTAATAATGTTATTAATATCATTAACATACGCCAGATAATGCAATGGTCCCAAAACCGATCCTTGTGCCGTTCCTACCTGAGTGTTTCTACTCTCGCTTAAGCTATCTACAATCTTTACTGTATACTTTCTATTGTCGAGATATTTTTTACTCCATTTTAGTAGAGGGCCTCTTACTCCAGTTGCATCAAGTTTGTCTATTAATATATTATGCCTGAGCGTATCAAAAGCTTTACTGTAGTCAATAAATGCTATTAAAACGTGTTTTTTATCATCCAAGCAAGTGTTAATTTCATCTGTGAATTTTGATAGCAATCCGCTTGTGCTTTTTTTAGGTTGAAAACCAAATTGATTTGTTGAAAGAATATTATTATCGGCATAAAATTGTTGAATTTGTTGACAAATATACCTCTCCAGTATTTTGTCTAGAATAGATAATATTGAAATAGGTCTGAAATTGTTATAATCACTATAATCACCTTGTTTATGAATAGGTATGCTTATTTTGAGGTCATCAGGATATATACCGCGTTCTATAGACTTATTAATAAATTTTACAATGGTCAATGTAATATTTTTTGATAGTCTTTTGACATCTAATGGTCTTATTTTATCATACCCGGGAGATTTTTTGTCGTTAATATTTTTTATGATCCTATTTATATTTTCTTCGGTAGCTGGCTTGAATCTTATCGATACGTTTGCTGGTTTTACATATTGATTTGGGTTAAGTAATGGGATATTGCATTTAGGAGCGATACTATTTACATTATCCTGAAAGGTTTTGGCAAAATTTTCAGCAATTTGGCTGTTGGACATATTATTTTTACTAAAATACTTAATTATGACCTCATCTACGTTTTTAGATTTCTTACCTGATATTTTATTTAGTAATAACCACATTTTTTTCATATCGCCCTTACACTCTTCAATTTGTTTTTTAATGTATTTATTTTTACTTTTTTCTACCAATTTATTTACTTTATTTCTATATTTTTTATATTCCAAATGTAATACGGCATTACTTGTGTCTTTTGACCATTGTTTAAATAACTCATCACGTTTTATGCAACAGTTATTTAAGTATTTATTTATCCACGATTCTTTGCTCTTTTTTACTATTGGTAAGCTTAACTTGGTACATTGACTTGTCATAACATTTGTTAAATTCACTTTTTATAGAATCATACATAGCGTTCGGACAATCTAAAGTGTTTATTTCCTCCCAATCTATTCCATCCAGCTCACTGTACAATGTTACATAATTCATTCTGTTTACATAATTTTGTTCAGCCTGTATATGAGGCGACGCTACGCAGGACAATGCAATCATACGATGATCCGCCAGTACGGTCCCGAGCGCTGCTGAGTATATATAATATACTCAGCAGCTATATATAATATAAATGCAATAATAATCAAAAGTTTCAAGGTAAATTTTAATGTATTTGGTGAATAATGCTATATACCGAGTAAATTAGACGTGATTTGGAGGCAACTTTGCAATTTTTTTCTATCGAGAAAATTTAACGCAATCGTGTTTTTGAGTCATATAGTTACCAGAGTTAGTCCTGAACTTTGCTGCATTTTTATTTCAACTTGAGTATTTAATTATTATTGATATAACAGTCAATCATGCAAAGCAGTGTGAGGTAGTACGGGCCCTTAAGCGGGTGTCGCGCGAACGAAAAACGTCGCTACTGCGCAAGCCATTGGGCTGCGCAGAACCATTCGATGATTAGGAAAAAAGATGAAAAATCTTAATATTTTTATATTTATATCTTTATAAAAGAAATAAAAAAAGGGGCGATCTCCGAGACATACATATAAATATTATCATGTGAGAATTATTGTTTTAGAGCTAAAAATTATAATGTTTTCGAAGAAAAATGCTTTTAGATATCATACCGTATATATATCATTTTTAAATTTCATATGTATCTGTTTCAAATTCCAACAAGGGGGCGATCTTGTTCAAGGATTGATCTAAATTATACAAATACTTTTGATTTATTTAATTAATTTAGCGCATAGTACTAGTGATTTAAATACACGTCAATTTTCACAATTTCGTGCAGTGCCGTCTTAATGAGTGACGGTAGCTTATTCCCCTGGCATCCTAACTTAATATTATAAATGCGAAAGTAAGTTTGTTTGTTACGCCTTCACGCGATTATGTACTGAACCGATCGTCATGAAATTTTGCATACCCGTTGTCTGGTTCTACACTAACATGTACGGCTCCGCAGGCGACAGATAGTTGCTTATGAATATCCTAATCACCCGCGTCATGTCGAGACGGGTCTGGCGTACAGAAAAAGACATAGTCTACTTTATCCCGGGAAAAAGTACTGTTCCCGAGGGATCGACATGACGCGGGTGAAAGCTAAGCTATAGAGTTCCCTAACCTAACTATATTCTTGTTCATAAGCAACTAACTTTCGCCTGCGGTGCCGCACGCGTTAGTGTAGATCCATATCATTCGGCAGCAAGAGGCTCGTTTCCTAAAAAAATCTATTTAAAATAATTAGTCCGTCCTATAGATTATAGAAATGATAATGACTCAGTTAGTTTTATGTTTGTTATCTCATTACTCCCGTCGTTAATGAACCGATTTTATTATAAGTTTACGTTCAAATTATCCTTCCCATTTATTTAAATTTCACTAAATTTGCTAAAATAGTTAATTTTAAAGTGTGGTTCAAATTGTACAGTTGGAGATAGGGTAGTGCAGTAGTGTAGGCTGCCGCATAATTCCATATCTTTTAGTTTACGAATCTTGGCAACGGAACCCATGCGAGAGGGTTTAATGCCTCTTTTACGGCTTGCACGAGAGTCGGTTCAGAACTGATATTCGAATTATACAATAGTTGATAACCTTACATTTTATACAACAGACAAGTTATTTTAATCGTTTTGAAAAGACAGCCTTAAATTTACTAACAATGAGTATAGCTCTCTCTAAGGATACACTATCACTGTCACCTATTCAATTTACTATTTAAAATATTAAATAACTATTTAATTATAATATTACTAACTTTGTCCCGCGGCTCCGCCCGCGTCAATGTCGATCCCTCGGGAATAGTACTTTTTCCCGGGATATAGGGTAGCCTATATCCTTCACCGTACTCCAAAGAACTTGTATGCAAAATTTCATGATGATCGGTTCAGTAGTTACGGCGTGAAAGCGTAACAAACAAACAAACAAATAAACAAACAAACAAACTCACTTTCGCATTTATAATATTAGTAAGGATAAGGATTATTCGTGGGTTCGATTCCCACGGGAAGCATACTTTGTTTAGTTGTTTCCAGTTTGGTTAGGACATTGCAGGCTTGAATCACCTGATTGTCTGATAATAAAGCTGATTCCGTGCTTCGGAAGGCACCTTAGGCCGTTGGTCCCGGCTGCCATCTGGTAGTCGTTAAAGGAACCACGTTAGAGGCCGAGAGGCGGTCCCGAAGAACTCTGACACCAGGGTGTGCATGGTCAATTGACCGTGTCACCTACTAGAAATAAATGAATGAACTATTAAAATTTTCAACAAACGAACAAACTCACTTTCGTATTTATAATATCAGTTAGGATTTTGGCTCTTAGTAATTTTCATTATATGAAGAACAACGCAACACAGAACCCTGAGGGTACTTGTACTGCTTTGAGAAACCCTGATCTATAGTAATGAATATCTTGCTTTTAAAATCACCGGAATGCTAAAACGCTATGCCAGTCACGTGTCACTGCGCTCGAAAACAGTTTAGCCCGGAATAGGGCTTTTAATCCCGCATCAAATTTTGAATCTCGGTATTTGCGGGCGGTCTACATATTTTTACCTTGCGGGATTCCCATGTTTACGAAAACCCGTGTAGAAAATTGATATTATTAATTTGAGGAAAGTAAAACAACGAAACAATCGATAAATAAATAAATATATACGGACAAATCACACGGATTGAGCTAGCCCCAAACTTGTGTTATGGGATACTAACTCAACGATACTATATTTTATAACAAATACATATATAGATAAACATCTAAGTCCCAGGACAATCTGAAAAAGATAATTTTCCATCTTGACCTGACCGGGGATCGAACCCGGGGTCCTCGTGTCGCAGGCATTTCCACTTTCATGAATTAAAGTTTTTTTGATCACAAACACAAGCGAATGTCACGTAATTGTAACGAGAATCGTATAAGTCGTAGTTTAATTTAATAGTATGTACTAGCTGCTTGTCTACCTGCGCAGATCGTAAATCCGATCGAAGCCGACGAATCAAATTAGTAGGCGATGCGGCTAGCAATCCATCACTATTTTGCTTCTGTTTTTCCACCTAATGCCCAAGAACATGCTAAACGTGGCGTTAGGTTTTAAAAACCTGGGCTTTATCCCGCAAGGGAAAAATACATGATAATATGAATGTAAATAGACAGTTAAATTTGAGAAAATTCTTTTTAAACGCGGGATCGACGTATCCCGCAGAAACTCCCGCTCGTAATCCCGCGACAAGCGGGTCTGAAAAAAGTGGGATCCCGAGACACCGGTATTGGAAGCCCTAGAGTGATCGCGAATTTTAACCTGACCTATTTTGCACAGTATTGCTCACTGTTAAGGATATTTTAAATTTGATGCTCTTGGAAATATAGCCCGTAAATAAGTCGTAAATGACGGGGCGTTACTAAGATGTGATTATGATGAGGGATTGTTTATGGTCGTATTATCACGCTGTCTTCTTCTTCTTCTTATCGTGTCGACTCGGGCGAATTAAATTTGTGTTGACCAGAACTCAGCCACTGAGACAGCGTTATCAGTGGCATTGTATAGGTCCACGCGTGTGCAGGTCGTGGGCAAGACAAAAGGTGTGCCATGGTCTGAGGAGTTGCACCACATGGACAGGAAATATCAGAGCTGTAACCCCACCTATTCATGTTCTCCTCGCTTCGGCCGAGTTGAGTCCGGAGTCTGTTCAAGGACTTCCATGTAGCCCAAGGTAGATCATGACCAGGGGGGAGATGCTTCATCAACGGGATGATAGACGCTGTTGGATATCTCTCCTTCCAGATATTAAGCCTTGATTTAGAGACTTCGGCAGACAAAGGGGGCACTTCTTTTACAAAGCTATGCCGGCTCTTCAATCTTTGAGAAACCGGCACGTGATCACGCTGTCATCGCTACTTTAAAGGTTTTTAATTTTCACGATGTCTTTTAATAGACTTCAGAAGTAAACAATCCGGAAATTTCCAAAATGTCTTTGACCCATCAAGCGCGAGAAACGCAGACAATTGATTTTCTATTGTTATGCAGTCGGATCGGACCGCTTGGGGCTAGAGAGGTCAATATCATAACTAAACAGACGTATTCTGTGGCTCAGTGTAGTGCCTTTGAATCGCAGGGTTCCATCCCCGGCCAGGTCATGATGGAAAACACTCTTTTTAAGATTGGCTTTGGTCTTAGATGTCTGTGAAAATGTCTAACTCTATTATAAAATATGAATTATAATTATATGGTATCGTTGAATGCACATCCTACGGCTCAAGTTCACCAACAGATATTAGTGTCGTTACGTTATCCTGAGTGACATTGCTGCATTTTTTGTAGACGTGCTTTTATTTAATTTTGAAATTGTTGCAACTATACCGTAAACGTAAACATAACCTATAAAATCGATCTCGCCGACCATGTGCATGCTTCCTGCGACAGGGCTATGTCTTACAAACTCTAGGAAGTGTCCTTGTAATAGTAACCATTATTTTAACATTACAATGGTTCAGTTAGCTGTTAAAATAATCTGAAACAATCCAGCAGAGGACTGTTTGTTACAACTAGACCGTAAATGTAAACATAACCTATAAAATCGATCTCGCCGACCGAGTGCATGCTTCCTGCGACAGGGCTATGTCTTACAAACTCTAGGAAGTGTCCTTGTAATAGTAACCATTATTTTAACATTACAATGGTTCAGTTAGGTGTTAAAATAATCTAAAACAATCCAGCAGAGGACTGTTTGTTACAACTAGACCGTAAATGTAAACATAACCTATAAAATCGATCTCGCCGACCGAGTGCATGCTTCCTGCGACAGGGCTATGTCTTACAAACTCTAGGAAGTGTCCTTGTAAAAGTAACCATTATTTTAACATTACAATGGTTCAGTTAGCTGTTAAAATAATCTGAAACACTCCAGCAGAGGACTGTTTGTTACAACTAGACAGAAACGTAAACATAACCTATAAAATCGATCTCGCCGACCGAGTGCATGCTTCCTGCGACAGGGCTATGTCTTACAAACTCTAGGAAGTGTCCTTGTAATAGTAACCATTATTTTAACATTACAATGGTTCAGTTAGCTGTTAAAATAATCTGAAACAATCCAGCAGAGGACTGTTTGTTACAACTAGACCGTAAATGTAAACATAACCTATAAAATCGATCTCGCCGACCGAGTGCATGCTTCCTGCGACAGGGCTATGTCTTACAAACTCTAGGAAGTGTCCTTGTAATAGTAACCATTATTTTAACATTACAATGGTTCAGTTAGCTGTTAAAATAATCTGAAACAATCCAGCAGAGGACTGTTTGTTACAACTAGACCGTAAATGTAAACATAACCTATAAAATCGAGCTCGCCGACCGAGTGCACGCTATCTGCGACAGGGCTAGCGTAGCGACTTAGAAACTCTTCGAAGAGTCCCTATCATATTAATAATCCAATATTAAGGGTACGCTAGTCAGGTGTTCGCCTTACAAATTCTGTAGGGTGATAACTCCGTTGATCGGTATCGTCTGTTTAAAGTTTTTAATTCTATCGATTTGTCTTGTCGTTATCTTTGCTTGTATAGAATCATAATTGTAAAATGATAAGTACTTTAAAAGTTATGAGACTCAAAACATTCCGTTTCAACACGTAATTTTAACGCAACTTTGGGCACAATTAAATACCGGAAGGAGTATAAAATCTCTGAAACAAAATTCGTACAAGCATAGTTTGGTTATTAAAAAATTTAAATAACTTTACTTTTAATCAAAACATCCAGCTGTTTTATCACAAGAACACTTCTCCCAAACGCATACTCGTGAATTTTTAGACGCCCGTTTCCACAATATTTGTGTTTGCATTTCACTTGCAAGCGGGGTGCGCGCAGGGAAACATTTTGTTCCACTGATCTACAAATATCTACCTAGATCTACTGATCTAGTTATAAATTGTCTATTGATCTATAACAGAAGTTGGGGTGGCTATTGTAAATCAACAACCCTAGTGGCTGCAGTGCGTGTGACGTCACGCGGGCGTTCACACCGTCTTGCCCCACTGACCCGCCTCAAAGGACTGCCTTTTAATCCCCATTTAGACACGGGCAGGTGTATTGAAAGGGTTGATAGTTTTTATACGGGCAAGGTGTTAGTTGTAGGATACTTATTCTGAACCAGCTGTGTTTTTATTATATTTTTTTCAAACAATATTCCATGGTCATGCATGACAAGTTATGTTCAGCACTTGAATCTAAACTAGTATTTGGGTGGAGGCGCATGGGCTTCGAGCAGCACGCGACGTCGTCATGCAGCTCTCTTTGGTGCAGCTGTTGAGGTGTAACTGCCTCCGTGGCCCAGTGGTTAATGCGTTTGTCTGTAGACCCGGAGGTCGTGGGTTCGATTCCCACGGGAAGCATACTTTGTTTAGTTGTTTCCAGTTTGGTTAGGATATTGCAGGCTTGATTCATCTGATTGTATGATAATAAAGATGATGCCGTGCTTCGGAAGGCACGTTACGCCGTTGGTCCCGGCTGCCATCTGGTAGTCGTTAAAGGACTGACACCAGGGTGTGCATGGTCGATTGATCGTGACACCTACACGAAATGATGATGATGAGCTGTTGAGGTGGGGTCAGGTAGAGATTGCAGTCCAAGATGGGTAAGGTACCTTGTGGTGCTTAAAAAAGGGTTGTGTTAATTAAATCATCTTCATCATTGCGTCACGTACCTGCCTGTCCTTTGAGAGTTTAAGTAAAATATGTTTTGTCGTTCAAATATAAGAGATGTAGTTTTTAGCAATATTCAGTATTGGTTTATTCTAATATGACTTTTTGCCGTGTCAGAATTAATATTTACTATAGTCACACACTGTACAAAAAATAACGAAAAATAGCGTACAGTTTAAAATATATTAGAAAAAAAAATGATACGACACGTTTTTTTATAATCCCCCAATATTTTACCATAAACATCAAATCGTAACGATGACCTCATAAACTTTACAATGAATCTGGGTCGTCAACACTGCACCGGCCAGATTTTACGAGTTACAAGCAAAACAACCCTCGTGTTCCCAACGATATCGATTATGCAAAGGTATTGCATCCCACACGATGCCAATTTCGCCATGCTCGACTCGCGCCGCGAGCCGCCTCTGTAGACTGATTGCGATTGCAGAAAAACGTCACAAATCTGATGTGCACAGATGGGACACTTTACTAGGTTGGTGGTTTCTTCTTAGGGCTCTTCTTTACTCACAAGAGCAGATATATGGCAATTTGGAGCAGGATCTTAGAGGGCGTTAAACGTTTCACACTTGGTGGTTTGTTCTCAGGGCGCTTCTTTACTCAAAACAGCAGATGTGTGGAAATTTGGCGCAGGATCTTAGAGGGCGAATCCCCCAATATTTTACCATAAACATCAAATCATAACGATGACATCATAAACTTTACAATGAATCTGGGTCGTCAACACTGCACCGGCCAGATTTTACGAGTTACAAGCAAAACAACCCTCGTATTCCCAACGATATCGATTATGCGAAGGTATTGCATCCCACACGATGCCAATTTCGCCATGCTCGACTCGCGCCGCGACCCGCCTCTGTAGACTCATTGGGATTGCAGTAAAACGTCACAAATCTGATGTGCACAGATGGGACACTTTACTAGGTTGGTGGTTTCTTCTTAGGGCTCTTCTTTACTCACAAGAGCAGATATTTGGCAATTTGGAACAGGATCTTAGAGGGCGCTAAACATTTCACACTTTACTAGGTTGTTGGTTTTTTCTTAGGGCTGTTCTTTACTCAAAAGAGCAGATATAGGTAAGGCAATTTGGAGCAGGATCTTAGAGGGCGTTAATCGTTTCACAATTGGTGGTTTGTTCTCAGGGCTCTTCTTTACTCAAAACAGCAGATGTGTGGAAATTTGGCGCAGGATCTTAGAGGGCGAATCCCCCAATATTTTACCATAAACATCAAATCGTAACGATGACCTCATAAACTTTAGAATGAATCTGGGTCGTCAACACTGCACCGGCCAGATTTTACGAGTTACAAGCAAAACAACCCTCGTGTTCCTAACGATATCGATTATGCAAAGGTATTGCATCCCACACGATGCCAATTTCGCCATGCTCGACTCGCGCCGCGAGCCGCCTCTGTAGACTGATTGCGATTGCAGTAAAACGTCACAAATCTGTTATGCACAGATGGGACACTTTACTAGGTTGGTGGTTTGTTCTCAGGGCTCTTCTTAGAAACAAGATTTTATGGAAAAAATACATTTTTTGACAAGATTCAAATAATAAACGAATCCAGGCCCAACCACGATTGGTGTATATGGCCACCTTCCGACTTATTATCAGACTAGCGCACATTGTATTGTCGTCCGAGACACTTTACTAGGTTGGTGGTTTGTTATCAGGGCTCTTCTTTAGAAACAAGATTTTATGGAATAATTACATTTTTGTGACAAGATTCAAATTATAAACGAATCTAGGTCCAAACACGAATGGTGTATATGGCCACCTTCCGACTTATTATCAGACTAGCGCACATTGTATTGTCGCCCGAGACACTTTACTAGGTTGGTGGTTTGTTATCAGGGCTCTTCTTTAGAAACAAGATTTCATAAAAAAATTACATTTTTGTGACAAGATTAAAATTATAAACGAATGTAGGTCCAAACACGAATGGTGTATATGGCCACCTTCCGACTTATTATCAGACTAGCGCACATTGTATTGTCGTCCGAGACACTTTACTAGGTTGGTGGTTTGTTATCAAGGCTCTTCTTTAGAAACAAGATTTTATGGAAAAATTACATTTTTGTGACAAGATTCAAATTATAAACGAATCTAGGTCCAAACACGAATGGTGTATATGGCCACCTTCCGACTTATTATCAGACTAGCGCACATTGTATTGTCGTCCGAGACACTTTACTAGGTTGGTGGTTTGTTGTCAATGCGCCTCTTTAGAAAAAGAAAATTTTTCTTATAAACTAATTCGCTATTTATAAATGCCATGCTTCGAACTTAGGACCCACAATTTAGTACCCGTAAGCATATAAGGTTTTTCTTTTGTGCGTCACATCTGCTGTTTCCTAACTTTGAAAACATCAAGCAACTTGCAAAACCGTGGCGTACTTTCCATTGTCAATTTTGTGCAGATTTTACAAAGGCAAGTTAGACGATAAATTATGTCAGATGCCTTTAGAGTGTAGAAACTGCCCTTATTGTCCATTGAAACAAACGAAAAGAAAACAATTTTTTTGCAAAAATTACATATATATCAAATAAACGAATCCACACTGTATAGTGCTTTCCAAGACAAATCAAATGAACCCAAACACGATTGGTGTACCTCGTGTAAGAGTTTTGATAGCCATATATAAACATCCAAGACCCAAGCCAATCTGAAAAAGATAATTCTCCATCTTGACCTGACTCGGAGCTCGCCGAATGTAACCTGATATACTTTTTATATATTTTTGAATGAAATAATACAATGAAGAAATACACATACTGGATCTCGAACTCAATTATGCCTTTTGATCTTTGTGTCTATTAATATCACTATTAGACGAATAAACAATATGCCTTACAACTTTACGTCAAGCAAAATAAGGGCAGAAAAAAAATTGCCAAATTAAATTACGTCAAAAAATATTAGCCAAAATAAAGGGATCCCATGCAAAATTTTAGCCCAATCGGTAACCGGAAAGTGTGTCAAATTTACAGACAAATATCAGGACAGGTGAAACTTAATAAAAGCTTGTAAAAGAGTTCTCATATGAGAACCAGTTTCCGAATGCATCCTCATGCGCCGTGAGTAGCATTCTCTTTTTAACCCGTCAATCGCGGAAACACAGACACAATGGAGTTTTAATTGTTATGCGGCCAGATCTGGCCTCTCGGGGTCTGAGAGATTAATCAATAAACAATACCATTCGCCCATACCATACCGGCGTCTGTGCTCAGACGACCCATATTGTAGCCATGGACCTAAGAATAATATGGACCGGGCGTGAGGAACGTCAAAGTGAAGCGAACTTTGGTTACATGTGTGCAGTATAGGGTGACCATTGTCATTAAAAATTTCCCAATAATTAAGAGTAAATAAATTGTGAGTGGTACTGATGCCTAGTAGCACTAATATTATTTATATTTTTTTTACAAAATGTAACATCTATATCAGAGAAGTATTATGAATTTAGACATAATGATCCAGAAGGGCAACTGTAAATCAATCTCATCTTTGAGCGACCTTAGACGTTTGGGGAACTTGATAAAAGGAATAAAAGAACGAAATTATAGATAACATTTTTATTTTACTGTGTTTTAAGTTAATAAATAACAATACATATAATTTTACTTACAGAAAAACAAACCCTCGAGGCCTTATATTGGTGGTAAATTTTAAAATTACTTTTTTTATAATTTTGCAGATTTATAGATTCATCCGTCTATATATTATTAGTGTCATCAATAAATCAACAATATTAAATTCAGAAATTGTTCAAAGTTAAAATCTTTTATTCTGGCGTCGGCAAATGATAATAAAATACTTTCACATTTACATATAAGTATAAAATATTAACATTGAATATCTCTATCTATAAAAAAGAACCGCATCAAAGTCCTTTGCGTAGTTTTAAAAATCTAAGCATACATAGGGACAGACGGACACAGCGGGAAGCGACTTTGTTTTATACTATGATCCCGAAATTGACGCCACTTGTGTGATCTACACGCCAAAATACCTCGAAAATATCACCCCTGTTTTGCATCCCATAGGTGTTGTTTGTGATGCACCCAAAAATAACTCAAAAGCGACACCTAAGTAATATTTAAAAAAAAAATAATGACAGTCGTCTTGAGTCCCAACACAAAATTGATGTCAGTTTTACCCCGAAATACTCCGAAAACGTCACCCAAGTCGAATTTCCATAAATAATGGTGATGGCCATCTTGAAAACTGAAAATGACTTCATTTTTGTTGATATCCCAAAAAATTCCAAAACGCCAATAAAGTTGACTTTAAATGAAAAGTAATGTCAGCCATCTTGGATTCCAAAATCATCTCACTTCATACATTTATCATCAACACATACATCGATTTTCCAAATTTAGTTCATAAATGATGGAGTTATGACGTAAAAATATGCAAAATGAAATACAACTGGAACTGCTCCTTTTTTTGAAGTCGAGTAAAAGTATTAATAAGAAACATACCTTTTCTGGGCACGCGAACTTAATCAACCGGCGATATGCTCCTTTTGTCATATAAAAATTGCTATTTTTAAACTTCGGAACAAACAAATGAATAATTTGATGGTACCCATGATGCATCCTTTCTATTTCTTCTAATAATATCGATCCATTATTTTTTTACATAAGCATCACGAATGGGGAACCTTAAAAAAATACACAAAATAAAATTTTATACTAAAAATAAAGAACAGGAATCTTGAAATCATATTCTGGCAACACCGACAGTCCGACTTAGCGCTGCGCTGTCACCGGGTCATTGACTTTTGCGGCGCAAAGAAAATTACAAAATCATATTAGTTTAATTTAAAATTGTAGTTGAAACGTGTGTTTAGGTTACCAACCAATTCGTACATACGAGTAACTGTGGTGTTGTGTGTGTAAATAGTATAATTAAACCAAGAAAATATGCGATTGAGTGAAATACTTACATAGTCTCGAAAACAACAAGAGGTTTGTACTTACCAATGATACGTGATATCGTCGGACTTTTTGTGTAGTTTACTATAATTTTTACACCCTTTTACCACACAGCTCGGCATTATTTTATGTTTTTATGCTTATTTTCAACGAGTTTCAAAAGGCACACCAACTTCGCGGTAAGTACAAGTTTGACATTTCGTGAGTTTGACATTTCGACCGGGGAAAACCTGCATCCATTTGAGTGCCGATGTGTGCGTGAATTTCGTGTCACGACACGTCTGCATACATTGTGATTTGCTTCTCTGCCACATTCTCAAGGTCCTATCCTGATTATTCTTAGATCCATGATTGTAGCCTACGCATCTAATCGTAATTCATCCTAAACGCATCTCGCCACAGCTCTAATATTAATAGGAGACGAATTGTATTCCATGCCATACCAAAATTCTCTCAAAAGAAAACCATTACGCTAAAAACTACCATAACAAAGACCTTTCCTTTGACATTAACGTACTATGATTTGGTGCGGCCATCACACAAACATCAGAATCCCAAGCCCTTTGATGTTCCATCCGACTAGAGCCAATCCGATTACGGCAGCTGAGTTACGGCGGTACATACGTGACGGATTAAAACATAGTTACGTGTTTATTTGAAATACTAGTGTAGCCGTGTGGTTTCCGGCAGAGTAGAATAGGACCACTACAAGTCTTCCCATGGATGTCGTAAGAGGCGACTTAGGAAATACAGGCTAAACAAAGCTCATAAACATCAATGAGACCTCTCCAACACGTCTGGCCAGCGAGGAGAGTGTAGACCAAATCCTCTGTCTACTCTGGCCAAGTATGGTATATCCGGTAGTACAGACAGTGAGGGTCATGTTCCTGCAGTGGAGACTAAGAAGACCTGGTGAAGATGAAGATGATAATTCTCAAAAAATAGGGATATATACGAAAATTGCTTTATTGTAACAATGTACAAAAATTACCTGTAAACGTCATTATTATTTCGTTACCATTATGACGAATGATAAATTGTTTCTCTATTTCATTAGAAATATTTTCGGGTCTATATTCTTAGAAATTTAAAAAAAAATACCTTTGTTATGGAGATTTCACGTTACTTAGAATCATATTCTGATCAAGTAGTTTCAGTCACATTTCACACCAACCCAACTTCTGCAAGATTTTTGCGCATAAGATGTTTGTGCGGTGTTCTTTAGAAAATTGTATTTTGTACATACGTCATCTAGAATCCAGCGACTTTAAGCCAGCCCAGCACGTATAAGAAGGAATACAATCTAATCTAAATGCTAAACTCATGCAAGTTTCTCTCAGTCAGTAGAAATTCTAACTAATCTACAAAAGTGCACAAATAGTCTATTTGCTTTAAATTCTGCTTTCGTTTCATTTCTAAAGTAACAATTTGCCTTTAATTTAAAAGTTTTAAAGAAAAACGCAGCTATACGCGTTTTTCCTTAAAAACTTTTAAAATAAAAGGCGAAATTTAGGATTTAAAATAGGACAAGCTTTTATTTGTTTGTTTATTGTTTATCGTGGGTAAGTGGCTAATACTGGTGTCAGATTTTTCAAGCTAAAGGCATCTGACATAGCTTAACGACTGCGATCAATGATGACAGCCAGGGACAACTGCTTAACGTGCCTTCCGAAGCACGGAGGCAAGATTTTTTTCTGTCACTTACCCATCCTGGTTCCAAACTGGTTGATTGCGATTTGCACACTACGATTTAGATATTGCGATGGCTGTACGAGTTGCGCAGTGGACAATATGAGCTCAAATGTAGGTAGTAGGTAAGAGAATTTACCCGAATGCGGAATATTCAGGTAGAGACGTGCACCTGATTGCACCTGCAATCCTGCCCGAGCACAAAAACATATGGCGCCTCTTTTTGCCAACCTTTTAAAAACAGGTAGACATTTGAGTGTTATTTTTTGCTACTAAGGGCTATTCATAATGTAGAAGCTGTGGTCAGGTCTATCTTTATTTACATTACTGCCAAAAAAGGAGTGTATTGTATATATGTAAATTCGTATGAATGTGTTTCTTTTTTCCGCCATAACTTTTAAATGCGCCAACTCAACGGTTTTGGTTTAATGAGGTATCATTAGAAATACATCCTTCCAAGTGTCCTAGGCTATATATTTTTAGCACGACAAGCGTGTTTTTATTTTATCTATATACTAATATTATAAAGCTGCAGAGTTTGTTTGTTTGAACGCGCTAATCTCAGGAACTCCTGGTTCAAATGTGAAAATTATTTTTGTGTTGGATAGTCCATTTATTGAAAAAGGCTTTAGGCTACAAAACATCACGCTGCGACCAATAGGAGTAAAGCATCAATATAAGATGTTTTGAAAACGGGGGAAAATCATAATAACAGAAATTGCTGCGGACGAAGTCGCGGGCAGCAGCTAGTTTTAAATAAACTTGTACAAGCTTTTATTATTTCGTTTCAACCTTATTTTTATATTTGTGTATGTAAGTTATCAAGTATTACAAGATAAATTTGCATTAATAAAATACAGCAGTATTCATTCAGGCAGGACCAACGTCCTGCCTGAATGAATACTGCTAGATTGTTTATTTCTCGTGTAAGTGGCCAACATAGGTATCAGATTTTTCTAGCTAAAGGCATCGATCATTTGATGAACTGTGATTTGGACTAGTAAAATTGATGGGAAGTATAGTACTAGGTTCAATTTTTATATTTAGTATCGGCTTTTTTCGGCGGCGCAGAATATCATACATAACCTACCGCTGAAGCAAACCAAATGAAAATACCAGTGGAATAACGAACGTACTACTACAAAAATTAAAATAAGATTTCAAATTCAAAAACTACTCGTGCTGTTTTGCTCATAGTACTTGTACGACGCGGCGCTGCAACGAACTCCAGACACTGCGCGTACGCATCAGCCAATAGGATATTTTCGCGTCATGCAAAAAAATGATCTCTGCGCAGGTACATCGGTATAACACAGTAGTGGTAGTACTGTTCTAAATGATAGCGTTTTGCATTGAATGGAACTGTGTTGCGGTTCACGGCTTTCTCAGACTGTGGTATTGTGGTTTTTCCGAGTTACAATCACATTATGGTTATTAACTAACGGAAAGACATAACATTTAGTGCTACTGTTGTCAGTGAGGACTTAAAAATATTTTTTTATGTGTTTTATTTTACATTCACAATGCTATTTTGATATACTCTTAATAAATTAAGAAGTAAAATTTCATGCGAGCGGGACTTTAACCAGCGACCTAGGTTTATGTACGACCTATTTGATGTATGTACGACCTATATGATCATATAGGTCGTACATAGACCTAGGTCGTTGGTTCAAGTCCCACCCGCATGAAATTTTTACCATATTTTATTTCTTAGTTTATTATGAGTACTTAAAAATCTTTTAAGTGGATAATTTTATAAAGCTTTTTCGTGTGTTTAAAAAGGCAATATTTTCCACCTCTTATTACGGACCCCAGGACGCAAAGCACCATAGCTGGGGCAGCAAAGAATGCTCGAATAAGGAGGTAGCTACGAGTATACGAATACGACGTCACTGTATTTGATACATCAGATTATAGTACAGTTTGTGGACGAGCACTAAAGTTGTCTCCCAAGCGAGTTGACCCTATTTAAAGTTGTTTGTACTTGTTTTATAGTTGACAAAAGAATGATTGCTTCCAAGAGTAAACTTATGTACGGCTGCGATAGTAAGCCACTTTTGACGTTCCTCATTACGCGTTAAGAGGAGACATTAAAGCTGTGCGTGCACTGGACCGGAATCGAAGCGGACGGAGCGGACGGATTTGTTGCTTTGTATGGATTTGTATGGCGCTGCGTGCACTGCATCGGCATTTCCGTGCCGGAGACCGGAATTTCTGCCGGTGACGTCACCGGCATCGGCAGTCGTCAGTGTTGCCGTTCATAAGAAGATCTACCACCTATGGTAGAACTTTTTATATTGGAATATTATTATGAATAACAGAGAATGGTAGAAACCTCATTTCGTAGGAATTCGATTTAGATCATCCATAACTTTTAAATTCATTAGCTAGTCATTCATTGTAGTCTTCCTCAATTACATATGTCGTGAATGAGTAAGACGAAAATACAGTGATGAAAATACTGACATTAAAAACAGATATAAATCAATGAACATTGGCTGCACGCACGAAAAATGTCACGTTCCAGACCAGCAACAGCAGCAGCAGCAGGAGTAGTAGTAGTATCTATCACGCATCTATCTCTCCCCGTTATCACTTAAAATTATTGGCCGTAAACTGACTTTAGAGTCAACCAATTTTCAGAGTTCCGTAGTAAATAGTGAACCCTTACAGTTTCGCCATGTCTGTCCGTCCGTCCGTCTGTCCGTCCGTGGTTTTACTCATAGACTATAAGTACTAAAAAGCTGTAATTTGGTACGGATATGTATATTAATCATGCCGAAAAAGTAGTAAAATAAAATATAAGGTTCAAGAATATAGTGAAGTTCTTCAATTCTCAAAGAATCTATCTTCATCTTGTAATAAATCAGCATATAATGTATGAAACTCTCCATAGAGGAGTCTTTTAGAGTTCATATTATGCACCCATATCTTTCTCACTCCAGCCAGAGTAATGATTACCCAGTAAGGTATAGACATCGTGATGATCTAGATCTTAGAATATTTTTTTTTGTGTTTTGGTAAAGACAGACTTAAATATGACACAGACATAATAATGGGACAGGGCAGGTTGGTACAGGTTTAGGTGGTATCTTCTCTATCTCTATTATTATAAACAAAAGTCACCGCCGGTAAATAAAGCAAAGCGTTATGCTATATGTTAGTGACCACTTTATAGGATAGCGCTGTGTGGAGGGTTATACTCCGACCCCAAAAACACGTAAATTAAAAAATTACAATATTGTAACTTTTGCTGCAAAAATGTAACATTTCAGGAAACGAAACGTAACTTATGACTCAAGGGCCCTGGCAACACTGTAAAAATGCCTGTCCGGAATCCGAATGCAGTGAACGCACCCCACCGGCATTTTGAAAATCCGGCCGCTCCGGCCGCTCCGTCCGCTCGGACGCCGGTCCAGTGCACGCACAGCTTAAGCCCGATAGAATTGAAAAATAGGTTTTTTTCGTTTGTTAAGACGAGGACTCAAATGTTTGGTACCTTCGCTCGGCAAAGGACTGATCAAGTGCGCGCAAGGGATAGCGCTTGGCGGTTTAGCCCGTGAATGATGAGATAGGAGATAGTCTCGAGTCGCTCAAAGAAAAAAACGTAAGCGCCAAATTCATTATTTCTATTTTATATAAAATCAGACCGGTTAATTGTATTTTCATATTTACATTTTGATGAATTACTAATAACCTATCTTTTAGTCTAAAAATCATTATTTCATTTGTCGCATTTGAGCTACAATAACAAAAACTCTGCGAACGAAGACCATTTTTCAAAAAATATTTATATCGAGAAAATTTTATCTAAACGTGTTTCCATCTTCAATTTTTGGAGATGAAATAGTTAAAAATCATATTACTTAGATTTGAAACTCCTAATTTAAGTATTTTGCGAGATAAATAAGGTTCAGAACGACCTTATTTACAGTGGTATCGCCTTAATCTATTGCTGTCAAGCCTCCCACCGAAGAGTGTGACCGAGACAACTACAGTTCGGACCGAAATACCTATGAACAGTACACAAAATTAACGTTTCGTAGTCCCCTGACTTTTTCTCCAAAACTTAACCGATTTAATTTCTACTACTACTACTGACTGATCGAGTTGAGATTATACAAAACATGTATTAAATGTTGCTGTTTTCTTTCTAAAATACTCGATTCGTTATGTTACTTGGTCCTTCAAAAAAAAGGATGGAAATCTTAAAATACCATTTAACTTATGAAAATCAACTAGAATTGCAACTTTTATTTTAATGCTCGTGACGTCACGAATTTAAAGGCATTTCAACATCAAAAAATATACTTATATGTACCTATTTGAAATTATTGTTATATGTATTTTTCACAACTTTCTTGTTCAAATACAGTTGCACAATGAAAAAACATGGCTACGAAGCCTGGTTAAGGGGCCCCAAACAATGGCAGCTTTTTAGCGAACTGTAAAAGTGCATATTTCAGAAAAGCACAGTGTTCGCTATTGTATCACGATGCAAGCTCAAACTGTGTGGGAAAAGTTAAGGGGGAGCGCGGCGACGATCATGTTAAATTGTTATTGGAGTACCAATTTACTGCTTTGTAGGTACCGTGTATGTATAATTATTCTACGTATGAAATATTATTTTGTAATCTCTGATATCAGAAGTTTGGTGAAATAATGTTCATTTTGTGTTAGAGAATTTAATTTGGTTGTCAGAGTTCAATCAAATATTTTCGTTAGAATCTAAATGGTAGTGGTCTAGGTTTGGCTTATTATTGATGAGATGGGGGGAAGGGGGGTTGTGGTGTAATATTTCGCTTATTTTTTTAAACATGTTACCAATGTATATGTTTGGAGGGGAGGAGGGAAGAGGTATTCTTACTTTTGCTGACAAGATGGGAGAGAGATTGAAAATAGCTGATATTGTGTTTACGCAATAGTTACTTATGGCCATTAAGATAGCAATTAAGATATGTATATCAACTTATTTATGGTTTGTAGTTGTTGGCTTGGTTGGACGAACGCTCATATTTTGTTTTGAGCTTATGCATTTGTGACATTCAAGAACGTACTTTTATGACCCGTGTCATAAAATGTTTACAAAAATATAAAACAAAATTACTTTGTGCATGGCGTCTTTATTTTTGACCCCGTCTGAGGCTCCAAGCGAGCGTAGAAAAATATCCGGCGCTCGGCTGGGCGATGTTTACCTGGCTCCAGCAAAATATTGGACTTATGAACAGTTTCCAGAGAAAAACAGACTGACGTCCCGCTCCCCGCCTATTTGGTTATTGTAAAATTGATTTTGCTTTAGTTGATGGTTTTGTTTGTGTCTGCATCCTTCGAGAGGAGGTCTTATTTCACTGGGCCTGTGGTACTGTGGTGGTGTTGATGTCTTTAGGCGATAACATACTCATACTATCTCTACATTTAGCTCCTGACCTACATGGTTAGGGGGCGTCAATTAATTACTTGAGGCGATTTTGTAAATTTTTCGACCCCCGTTCCTCCATGGTGAGATTTCGTAATTGTAAGATTTTACTTTAGAGGTGCTGTATCCCTTAACCGTTTGTAGCGGTTGAAAGTGGCGATACCGGTTGGCCTGTCACTAGTCTCATTTCAAACCCGTGTCTGCCATTTCCGTGTCAATTTTCACTTTTAATTTAATAATGATAACCAAATATTGTCATATTTTTTAGGTATACACACTTACACAGTCCGTGGGTATACATCTTGCTCATTTAGTTATACTTTTTATAGACGTAAATAAGTTGGTAGTTGTCGCTGAAAATATCAAGTGACTCGCGACGAAACTTTTTCTGGATATACCTTTTATGCTAGGTACTAAATATTTTTATGAAAATATTTTGATGTAACCATTTATTCTGATCTTTGAACTGAATACTTCGTATTTTTCTCATGCTAGTATTCCATGAAAAATTAGGCTAACTGCCCGACGAAAAAATAAACGTTTTATGGTATTCTTCTGATGCACAGCGCCTTAACCCCCCCCCCCCCCCCGCGTAAGATTTTGATGCGATAAATTTTGAGTATGAATAAATTCAGATGAAAGTAGATGCACGTGTAGCTACTGAATTGAAGTAACCACGAAGATTGGACTTTTAGGTAGAAAAGTGGAAAAAAAAAATACGTGATATTTGCCGAGACCCATCTTCTCCGCATGAGATCGGGTGACAGTAGGCGCGAACTCCTCCCCCTAAACACCTCGCGTTATGGACGCACGGGTAGATATAGGTATTTAATTCTATAGCCTATGTTCATTTAGGGATAATGTAGACCTTTAGATTTAAACAACCAAAACAATCTCAAATCCTTACTCCATATATTATGAATTAGTGTAGATATAATTCTAACAAAATTCCATTCGAAATGTATATGTTCAAAGCTAATAAACCAATATAAAACATTGTTTATAAACCAAATGCCATGGGCCATGACATAAATAAGGGCCAATTTGGACAGTTGGACGGACACCCACGATTTATTTGTGTTTGACAACTAAACTGTTTGGATTTGGACGCAGCACATGCTCGGAAATTCGGAATTAGGCATGTTTCACACATAACAACGCATTGTATTTTCAGTACACACAAGGGTCCAAAGCGCCATAGACTCAAACAGCGTTTAGGTCCATTGAGCTAACTCTCACAGATTTCCCACCATTTTAAAAAAGACCTAAATGTGATTTGACTAAAAATATATGAATATTTATTTATTATAGAATCTGCTCGCAAAATTTTACGGTTGAGAAATGCGATTTGTAGAGGAGAACAGCCGGACAGCAGTACATATGTATGGACAGACAGACATATGAATTCTGTAATTTATAAAAACACAATGACACATTTATAAAAAGAACATGTAGAACTCAAACTGGACCGGGGCGGCCACCCGGCATCGCGCGAACTATACAAACACTTAGCGCGCGTTCTATGCGCATTAAGCGCCTAGGTACCATCTGAACATACCCTAAGGGCAGAGTGCAATCAAGGATAATAGACGAAGACACCCACGATTTGTTAGCGTTTGACAACGTTAAACGTTTGATGTTTGAACACATGGTCGCAATGAAGCCATTAAACAAGCGAGCTGTACACACAGATAGCTTGAAATTAGGACGAGACGAGACACCTTGTAGTGTTGTTATACAAATTAAAGATAAACACTCGCCGAAGCGATCTCACACACTGGTGTTACGAGATAGAATACAATTTGTGATATAGAAAAGACGCCCATTAATAGTTATGCTAAATGTGGCCCTTAGGTCTCACGGCCCTAGACTCTGTCTACCCCGTCAGGGATACAGACGTGATTATATTTATGAACTAGCTGTGCCCGAAACTCCGTTCGCGTATGCGGGCCGGGTCATATGATAACTGAAGAAAATAATTAAGTAGCTTATTCTTAATTAAGTAGTTGGAATGATGATAGGGAGGCATTTGCCAACCAGTGGGACAGCATAGGCTAGAAATAGAAATAAAATAGAAATATAGCCTATCCTGTGTCCCATACGTCTAAATGTTTATCTACAAAATTTCATACAATTCAGTTAATTCGTTAAAGAGTTATGTAGAACATACATACAGAATAAATCGAAATATCGTCAATTTGGTTTCTGTATCATGCTTAAAACTGATAAACACGATATCTCTGAAAACAAAGTACTTAACTTACTCCATGACCAATCCTTACAGATCGAGTTGACTGGAGATAGACAGAAATGGAAAAAGCTTACATGCTGTGCCGACCCCACATAAATAGTGGGATAAGGATAAGGAAGAAGAAGAAGATTTATGATTTATCATGATGTTGATGAAAATGGATGGATCGAGGAATAGAGTAAGACCTCATCGGTTTCTTACAGGGTGGTTACAAAAAACATTATATCTTCTATAAGTGTCAAGAGCAAAACGTGGTTTAAACACCCAAATAAGTGTTACAGGAATAATTCTGTAACTGATTTAATGTAACCCTTAAATGTATATTGTACCCTTTATGTGTTTTTGAATCCCTGGAAATGACTATTCTGTGCCGAACTCACCCTAAAAAGAGACAAGGTTGTAGGATAAGATAATACTTAACAGTTTTACTTCTTGGCCAAGTCTAAAATAGGATAGGCGGGACTCCCGCCTACGGGAGAGAGGGTGGGTGGCCTTATATTTGATCGAAGGTGGATGGGCTTAAATGTTCCGTATGAACTCGGAACAGATTATATGCTAGCAACCTGAATACCTTTACCTGCTTGGCTAGCTCCGTGGCGCAGCGGTCAACACGGCAGCCTGCGACACGAAGTGCCCGGGTTCGATCCCCGGCCAGGTCATGATGGAAAATGACCTTCATCAGGGTCTTGGATGTGTATCTATATAATTATGTATTTGTTATAAAATATAGTATCGTTGATTTAGTAGTAGCCCCAAAGTAAGTTCGAGACTTGTGTTATGGGATACACAAGTCTCGAACTTACTTTGGGGCTAGCTCAATCTGTGTGATTATTCCGTATATATTTTAACTGTCTTTAAAGAATACTACAAGGATACTTCACGATCTTACATGGTTAAAAATATATTAAAGCAAAAAGATTTAATTGAAAACTACTTGAACTACCTGTTATTTCCTTTATCCAAGTATAAGAAATCAATGGAGCTTGAAATTACGTCTGATATTAAATTAGCAAAAAAGTTCACAGGCTACGTATGATTACAGTGAATGTTGTATTGCTACAAATAGTACAGGGGTACTATTTTTGAACGAGTTGTTTGTTTTTGCGTGTGTGTAAGTGGCTAACACTGATGTCAGGTTTTTCAAGCTGGCTAAAAGCATCTGACCGTCGTGTGGTACCCGGCAGAGTAGAATAGGACCACTCCAAGTCTTCTCGTGGATGTCGTAGAAGGCGACTTAGGAAATACAAGCTACAAAGCTTATCTGAGAGACCTCTCCAACCCGTCTGGCCAGCGTGGAGAGCGTAAGCCAAGTGGTCTGGCTGCTCTGGTCAAGTATGGCTCTAGTAGTACAGAGAGGGTCGTGCTCCTGTAGTGGAGACTAAAAACACCTGATGATGATGGTGAAAAGCATCTGACATAGTTTAACGACTGTCACAATGACACGTGTCTTCTGTAGCACGGAGGGACAAGCCGTAGAGATATTTTTATGCCACTTGCTGTCACCCATCCCAATGGAAACCGAACCCGGGGCTGCTTAATATACGTAAGCGTTCATAATGCTCAGACGCATCGGGCCATTGGGCTCCTCGAGTGACTTCTCAAGCCGAACGATTTTTCTTACAAAAATGATACGTTTTCGAGCATTCGCCCGTTCAGAAATAGCACTCTAGTGTCGTAGGTAGTATTCGTGAAGTACATAATGAATATGATTACGCTTTGAGAAGTGACTCGTGGGCGCCTGTCGCGACTGTAATCACAGCTATAATAATCAATGTTGCTGGATATAAATAAAAATGGATAGAGCTAATATCAAGTTTCCTTTGCCGTTGGGCAGATGAAAAATTAAGAGTTTTGTGAAAATATCTCACTGCTTTATATAAAACCTATATTACTTTGACACTCACTGACACAGACTGAGTTGGTATGGGCATGTAATGAGAAGGAAAGGGAAGGGAAGAGGAAGGCATTCGGAACAGAGGACGACGTAAATAAAAGATGGATGGATTGTGTCAAGGAGAGTATGGACAAGAAAGGAGTGACAATGACTATGGTAGACAGAACAAAATGGAGAGTACTGAAATACTGTGCTGACTCCACATGAACAAAACGTGCCTTATCTTCATATTTTCTTGTTAAATTTTGTCAATTTAACAAAGAAATATGAAGGAAAGCACGTTAAAGTTCACGGGTAGGGGCTCGCGACGTCACTTTGTTCTGTGACGTCATGAAGAACTTTCACGGGCTATATCTTAGCCTATTCAGTAACTGACGAGATGACGCCGCAGTATTATCGAGTCACAATGTCTTTTGACTATAGTATTTTTTCCCAATATGCGGCCACGGCCCCTGCCCTGTCATTTGCCTCTACAAAGAGCATACTGAAAATCACTTTTCCTCGTTAGTCAAACCGAAGCATCTAAGGAGATGAAAAATCAAGACCTATTCTCCATAGCTAGATTCTAAGCTTTGAAAATATGATTTGGTTCATTAATATTGAGATCAGGACTCGAAAGCACTAGCATTCATAATTCATGCCATTGTTAGGGAAGTCTCCTTTTACCCGCCCACTTTGATACTAGGATCTCAGTGTGATTGTTTGATTATATTAATAGACGACAAATGCATCCATAGCTTGACTTGACTACCTTATATTTTATCCAGCACTACTTTTAATTTCTACGTAACGTTTTCCTAAATCGTATATTACTTTAGTCAATTCAATAAATGACAAGAAGGACGCAGTACGTTAGACACAATATGAGATATCTCCATTCGTGTCTAATGTACTGAGGCGTCACCTCGTTAGTTACTGA
This sequence comes from Elegia similella, assembly GCA_947532085.1. Taxonomy (NCBI): domain Eukaryota; kingdom Metazoa; phylum Arthropoda; class Insecta; order Lepidoptera; family Pyralidae; genus Elegia; species Elegia similella. Next base: position 3,338,233 of record OX383936.1, read on the forward strand.
ATAAAGACAAAGATACTCGTAAATCCCGTTAAAGTTTTGTGTGACGTCACAGTTGGCTACACTTTTGAGCAAACACAAACGGAAACACAGTTAACACTCCGTGGTGGATCTCCTTCCGCTCTTGCAGCTTAACCACTGGCTGGGCGGGCACAGAACAGAACAGTTACATCGGTGCGTTCAAAGGGCGGCGTTAAAATCGTCGGCCCGGGTGTGGGAAACGCTCGCTTCGCCAATATTGCCTACTGTACTTTATCTTGTGCATCTAGGTTGGGTTATTGCGGGTCTAATAGAAAATCTGGAAGAGAGCCATGTTCTGCGAGCCGTATTTCAAATCCGTTCCGATCCAATGAATATTTATAAATTTCAATTAAAATTTGAGGTAAATAAGTTGATCTGCTGCGACTTCCCATTTTCAATATTTTATGCAAATTTCATGCATTCATGCAAGTTTCAAGCTTCCATGCTGGTCTGGGAGAAAAGAAAAAAACGTAGAATGTACCAGTTGCTTCTCTTCCCGCGCAGACCGTAAAAGCCAGTCAAAAGAATGAGCGATAATTTTTAGAATCATGACAATAGGCGATGCGGCTCACTCGATCACTATTTTGATTCCGTTTTCCTTCTTTACGCCCACCAACACGCTAAACCTGGCCTTTCGGTCTTGTGACCTTAGGCTCTGTCTACCCCGTAAGGAATAAAGACGTGATATTATGTATGTATGTTCATGCTTACATAGGGAGCTTCGTTCTCAGACAAATGTCGCCACTGTCTGATAAACGACCAAGCCACACATACTGACTAAGGTGTAGGTTTTATAAACACGCGCAGAACACAATATGCTATGATGAGAGTTAAAAAGTGTTAGGTTGTGCTCTTAATACATTAAGAAATAAAATATGGTGAAAAAATCCACTGCATATTAGTTGATTTTCAAATTCATTGTAAAATGAGTTGAATCAAACTCACTTATAAAAGTCGAGTAGTTGTGTAGGCGACGTAAGCCTTAATACGTAATAAGGGGAAATGGGATATGGTGTAGAATTTCGGCGCCGAGATTGAATTGTGCGGTAGCTCAGATGGCAGAGCATATGTCATACGTAGACTTCGCCGGTTCAAGTCCCGCCCGGATGAGATTTTTTTACCATATTTTATTTCTTAATGTATTATGAGTATATCAAAAACACTTATAAAAATAGTGTTAGGTTGGTTAGGGTGTTTAGAATTAGGCGAGTGTGGCTCTCCATGAGACGGTCCTGCAAAAGTCAAGATTGCACTGATTAGAGAAGCATATATATTTAACAATATCATGAACCTTATGCCACATGTATATGGTTGAAATTGCTGTTATTTTTAAAAAGCGCATTGATGATTATATTACTGATAAAAATGCGTGGAAATTTATATAAATTTATTTAATGTTAACAATTATTAAATGTTAAAATTAATCTATAGTATGAAAAATTGTATTTAATGTTAACAATGTATTCAGAGCCCTTCAGGCACGTAGGGACCAAGGCTGGATTGAGTTTCTTTCGGCGTATTCTTCTCACCAGTGGTCGTTCCGAAACGCTAGTAGTATTTCAATTTTGCATATATAAAAAAATATATAAGAAATAAAAATATGACGTTCAAAAAGAGATACATGTATCCAATTTTGAATAAAAATCTTTGACTTTTGACTTTTTTTGACTTTTGACTTTTGAAAGTTTCCGTAGCTACACACGACTTTTTACCGAACTTCTGAACTTTGCAGACGACCGTACGTTTTGATGGTCACTTCAATATCCATTACGGTTTATAAATATTAAATAAAAAAAAGTAAATTAATCGAAAGCCGCAATGTATTTCGAATTGACGATCAAAATTGTAATTTGTACATCATTACTTGTCAAAAGTTAGAGAGTAGACCGGGAATCGAACCCATGGTGTTAAAGTATCACTTCTTTTTCCCTTGCGGGGTAGACAGAGCGCAGGTCTTTAAGACCGTATGGCCACATTTAGCATATTGGTGGGCATTAGCTGGAAAGCGGAATCATCATAGTGATGGGTTGCTAGCCGCATCGCCTAATGATATACATAAAAGAGGTATGCATGTTTGTCAAGCAAAATCCACATATATTTAAGCAAGTGCGGGATCTATTTTCAAGGTGTGTTAGAAACCCTACGAGGCTTGTACTAGATGTCGTACCGAAACATGAACGGTTCAAGAAAAATTGCTATGGCATGTGCATAGCATATACAACAAACTACCAGATCATATAAAACAGCTAACACTAAATAAATTTAAAAAAGCTTTGCATCAATTTTTACAACAAAACATATTTTACTCAATAAATGACTTTCTGGCGCGGGACTAGACAATAATACATTTTGTTTGTCACTAATTTATTTAATGTTATATCAAATGTAATTAAAAATGTTTTTACAATTGGAAAATGCATGTGTGTAAGAAATAAGTATAATAAGAAGTAGTAGATAATTATAAAGAAAAAAAAAAATATTTGCATACTGTTTTCAACAGTTGAATAGGCTTGCTCTATTATTTATGTAACATCTGTTATTGACCCTATTTCAGCAAATAAACGATTTGTATTTGTATTTGTATATGATTCCTTAGATTTCCGCCCATTCCCTCTATCGCCTTTTACGATCTGCGCAGTTATTTTTTCTTTTTTTTTTTTTTCTTCCATACCAGCATGGAAGATAGATGGATGAATGGGTGGTGTTAAAGACTTGCTTAAATCACCTCACGGAATTAATGGACGCCCCCATTCTTTGTTTATCTTTAAAACGGCGTAAGTAAATTGGTTAATTTAACGTTCCACTTCAAGTCCGGCCGTCTCCACGGTTACGAAGGGATTATTGACAGCTCCATCTTCGGGGATCTTGTCCGTAATAAACATTGAGAAAAATACTGAGTGTTTGATGTTTACAGACTTTTTTCCGTAGAAACAAATTTTAATTGATTTATGCCGCAATATGATTTGATGTTCTTACTTTTGACGAATGCAATGTCTTTGAACAAGTAGGTAAACGATTTGATGAATCCAATTAGTTTACCTCTCGCAAAATTTTACATTTAAATCCACCCTCCTAGCGTGACGTTCTACTCTTAGAGCATTTGGGTACCTCCTGGCCTAGCGTTTTACTCTTAGAGGTTTTACTTGACTTGGATGGACAAAATAGAGAATTACCTCATCTATACCAATTATTTGGATCCAAAAAGTTATATTCAATTAGCTGAATTCGTCCTGGCTGCTTCTTCCAAAAAGTATGGTTTGTGGTTTGCAGGGCTCTTAGAGTCCTCCATCGGACTACGAGGCGCAGACAGAAATTTCACCCTTTTATCGTTGGAATACCAAAGAGTCGAACTAAACGCTTTGACAGTTCCTTTTTGGTTCGAGTAGCTAAAGTGTGGAATGAACTGCCTGCGTCTATATTCCCATACAACAGTCCCGGGACATTCAAAAGTAGAATAAATGGGTATCTCTTGGATAGGCATGTAACATCCTCGTCTTCATCGTCACTTACCATCAGGTGAGATGGGAGACAAATGCCTAATTCATTTAGTAAATAAAAAAAAAGAGTCGCCGCCCACTGCAGACTTTCGATCTGTCGATAATGTATCGACATTATTCGAACCCAATATAAATGTTTTATCGAACCCAAAGACGCAACAGGTACACTTAAATCTGCTCGACCTAAACTGAGACATAGAGGTAACTCAAAAAGCGCTGAAGTTCTAAACTAGATTATCCGCAAGCTTCCTCCGCCGACCTCCTTCCTGTGACAGGATGCGCGCTAATGAGCCACGGAGTGCGATGAAGCGGTGGTTCTTATAGCATAAACTACTACTTAACACTTAAAATCATAAGCCCAGAGAAGCCTGATATTTCAGTTTATAAGTTTATCTATACGTACTGCTGCTCTAGATAAATGAGGCCACTAATCCGCTAAACGTGGCCTTTGGGTCTTGGAAGGGTACAAAGACGTGATATTACATTTGTATATATGCTAATTAAAATAAGAACAACCAGACAATAGCACGATTTTCCCTCGTTGAACTTCTGCTTAGAAGTCGGCAACCGACGAATTAACCAATAGAATATCGTCATATTCGTCATGCATGATATTGTAATTTTTTTGTACGTAAATGTTGTGCTAATATAAGAACCCATAATTCAAGTTAATAAGTAACTATAGCAACGTTTTAAATCTTCTGAATGTGTGGGACGAAATAAAATACACATTGATGTTGTGTACGAACGAGGAAGACTTATCATGACGTTATATTAATATTTTTCTCGGAAAAGCACAAGTGACTATATTTTCTGTTAATGGAAAAGAAACTGCGAGATTTTCAATGTTGCGGGCTGTTGCATCTAAGATACACACACACATAGAATAGAGAACTTTTTCTTTTTTACAAGCTTTTAATTAGTTTCACCTGTCCCGATGTTTGTCTGTAATCAAATCTTGCTAGTTAAATTTGATCCTGATTACCGATTGAGCTGAAATTTTGCATGCATGTGTAAATCGGATGATAATACAATATTATGGAATCGTTGCGCTGGTCTGAAGATGGAGTCGGGAGGTGGCCATACGAACTCTTAAACTAAACAAGGTATACCAATCGTGGTTGGGCTCATTTGATTTGTCTTGGAAAGCATTTTACAGTGTGGTTTCGTTTATAATAAAAGCTTGTCACAAAAATGTATTTTTTGCAAAAAAAAATATACTCATCGGAACGGGTTGGATGGTGAAGCTTTAGACTCTGGGATGAAGTACATAGTTCGTTGTTCATGTGCAACAACTTGAATCGCTTGTACTTATAAAACGTGATATCTAAAGTTAATTAGATGACCTATTACACTCTCCCATTACACGTAGGAATTCTCAATGTGCGAGTTTGTTCAGAATGACATTGCCAAACAAAAACGCGACACTAGCAGTACTCACCCTCGTCTCCAGGGATGAAGCCACGCGTCAGAAAATGTAGCAGCGTTATTAATTTACGTCGACACCATGCCTACAAATCTACATTGACAAATGAAGGCGGGATGCCTTTACAAATAAACATTACTGTACTCCAACGAACGTTGGGAACTGCCGTCCAAATAATGCTTCGGGCCACATAATTTTGCTGTGAATCAGCCCGATTGTGACTGTATCTGGGAGCTGTTATTATCATTATAACAGACACACTGAACAATAAACTTGGTTCAATATTATGCCATAATTTCAACAGTGCTACCAACTGGTTATTATGATAATGAATAATGTGGATGTCATACTCGTAGTTTGCTGGGGAATCTTTTGAGTAACTTATACAATACTCCTCTGGCGAATTAAATTTGTGTTGACCAGAACTCTGCCAAAGGTCCCATAGCAACTAACGAAATTGATTTTAATTTTTTATGGGGAGTGGCCTGAGGAACTTTTTTGATTTGGAGGAACAATTTCAATATTGAGCCACACGCCGTGGGAACAGGCTTCATACTCATCACCTCGAGGCCTGGCGGTCCACGACAACACGTTTCTCTACATTTTTTTTCTTTGCGTGTGTAATTTGTGGAAGGAGCTTGCTTCCACTGTTGTTCCTGGGTTCCCTCAAAAGACGGGTAAATTCTTACTTAAAAGGCGGCAGTGCACTGTTAACAACTCTGCAGATGTCCATGGCCGACGATGACACTTACCATCAGGGTTCGCGTATGCTCGTATGCCCGCTCAATACCCATTGCTACAGGCCTAGCGCTAAACTTAGTCTGTTCCTGAGGTATGTGAGCGGCGAGGGAGGAGTGACATGTGACGTATCCGAATCGCTCCGAAATGAACGCGTCATTTGACCCCATACCTCAAGAACAGACTCAGCTAGGCCTATACTTAACGACTGAGAGTAGAAACGAATAGACTATTGATATTTATGTTTGTTTCCTCATACTCGTGTATTCAATCTTGTATCATCACAAAATAAAACCCTGCCTCATCTTTGTCTCCAGGTCTACGTAGCGTTATTCAAGCCGCTTCGGGTCTCCAGAAGACAGTTTCGAAGAGTGCTGATGTGCATGAGGAACGTACGGCATCTCAAGTGCCATGAGCTGTACGCGCATGAAAAAGTCACCAAAGTAGACAGCCTTTCGCTGGTGCTGTCTGGCAAGTAAGTACATACCTCATCGTCTCTCATCATTAGAGATTGTTGATGATGTCACATTAATCGAGAGTGCTGATGAACATGAGGAACGTGCAAAGATTCAAAGATTTCTTTAGAAAATAGGCATTTTTAAGCACTTTTTCACGTCAATTCACATTTTAAATAATACCTATTATATTATATTCAAATTATTAATTATTGTTCAAAAGCTACAAACTACTAGCGTTTCGAAACCGACCACTGCAGAGAAGAAGACGCCGAAAGAAACTCTTTTCAACAGTCATCTCAGGTGCCATGAGCACAGAGATGACGCACGTTCAAAAGGCCCTTGCACAGCAAAAGGCTGTCTTTGACGACAGCTACACTGTCGTCAAAGACATCAGGGCGAGTAAGTGAGGTACTTCATTATTAATCGTCTCATGGCTGCGTTTCCATTCCACCAAAGCTGTGCGGAGGACCGAAACGGGGCGTGTGGGGAAATTATCCTTATATATTCCTTGGTATATATTATATAATACTTATTTTTTCTTGTGTTAGCTGGCTCAGGCGGAAACTGTCTAGCCAACCCCGCTAGTCTCTAGGAGGCCAAACTCTCAGAGTAAATCTTCTCTGCACCGTTTTAAGAGTACATATTTTGAATGCTCTGCTCTCTTTTGGCTAGCTCCGTGGCGCAGTGGTTAACACGCCAGCCTGCGACACGGGGTGCCTGGGTTCGATCCCCGGTCAGGTCAAGATGGAAAATGATCTTTTTCAGATTGGCCTGGGTCTTGGATGTTTATCTATATATGTATTTGTTATAAAATATAGTATCGTTGAGTTAGTATCCCATAACACAAGTCTCGAACTTACTTTGGGGCTAGCTCAATGTGTGTGATTTGTCGGTATATATTTATTTATTTACCAAATCTATGATGGAAAGTTATCCTTGTAATATTGTCGAACACGTGACCTTTATAAATTAAAAATCAGAAAACAGGTACAAAATACATGATCACATGTGATGCTAGTACTTCTACACCTCAGACCCTAAGGCAGAGGTTTAGCTCATAGTAGGTGTCTATTAATTTCCCACAAAACTTAAAATGACCCAACGTTTGGTGTGATTCTTCGATCCCTCCAAATCTTAAGCATCCTTTATAAAATAATGCCTAACATTAAAAATAAACTTAAGTACATTTTGTTATCTATACATATAATAAAACAGTAAAAATATTTTGTCTGTACATTTAGAATTTTTGACTGAAATGGATAGAGGGACACTTAAAAAGAATAATAGAAAGCAAAAAAATTTTTTTCGAATTTCTTGTCTGTCTGTCTGTCTGTCTGTCTGTCTGTCTGTCTGTATGTATGATCACGATTATCTCCGAAAATACTGAACCGATTTACTTCAAACTTTCACCAATTGCTTTGTTTTAACCCAACAAAACATTTAAAGTTTGTTTCATCAAAATCGGTTCATTAAAAAAAAAGTTATCGTCATTTGAATGAACTCAAGCCATTAGTTTGCCTGCAAATATACACAATGAATTTTTTATCGTTTTGGACCCTTAAAGGGGTGACTCAGACCATCATAATGAACAACTTTTCCTATGGGAACAATGGTGGGAACTCCAAATAAAATTCGACATTCCCATACAAACTGGCCGGGCGGCGGGACTCTTTTGTATGGAAATGACGAAATTTTTTTTGAGTTCCCGGCATTGGTCCCATAGAAAAAGTTGTTCATATTGATGACCTGAGTCACCCCTTTAAGGGTCCAAACTGTTCCTGAGGGATGGACACTAACGGCGGCGGCGTAGCCGCGGGCAAACGGCAAACCTGACTTATATATCAACGCAACCAAAACTGCTGCGCCTAGAAACTTGAAATTTGGTACAGGGGTTCTTTTAATGATGTGAGTGAGCGCTACGAAAGTATTTTTTACGAAATTTAACTTCTAAAGGGGTAAAATTTATATGGAATTTTCTCATTTCTGGACTTAGAAGTATGAAAGTAGGTATATAATTCTAGATTAAAATTAAAAAAAGATGTGTGTAGGTAGATGAAATGGATGGGTGGTATAAACTTTGTATGGAAATTTTCTCATTTCTGGACTTAGACGTATAAAAATAAGTATATAAGTTCTAGGTTACAATTAAAAATATCTGTGTAGGTAAAATGGACGATATTTTCCCCTGTAGGGGTAAAATAGCGGGGTAGAGATTGTATAGGAATTTACTCATTTCTAGACTTAGAAGTATGAAAATAGGTAAATAAATTCACGATTACAATTGAAAAAGATCTGTGTAGGTTAACTGGAAAAAATCCCCCTGAAGGGGGGTAAAGTTTGTTTGGAAATTTTCTCATTTCTGGACTATGAAGTATGAAAATAAATAGGTATGTAAGTTCTCGATTAAAATTAAAAAAGATATATGTGGGTGAAATGGACTGAATTCACTCCTAAAGGGGTAAAATGGGAGGGTAAAGGTTTTATGGAAATTTTCTCATTTCTGGACTTTGAAGTATAAATAATATCCATACTTCCATACTAATACTAATATTATAAATGCGAAAGTAATTCTATCTGTCGTTTTTTTACGCTAAATTTGGTATGGAGGTGTGAGGCCCGGGGAAGGACATAGAGTATGTTTGATTCCGGGAAATTCTACTGTTCCCGAGGGATCGACACTAACGCGGGCGGAGCCGCGGGCAACAGCTAGTGTCTTATAAATTCTATAAAGTCAGTAGCAATTTAAAGTTATAAAATAATTCAATATAATCCCTAGGAAATTGTTTGTAACTGATGGTGGCAGCTTTGGAATTTATTTCAGGAAAATAATAAGGAAATTAACTCGATATTTCATGTAGATCTGACTAATCTAAAGCCAACGGTCCACTATATTTACATACAAAGAATATCAAACGTAATACACATTTAATTAATCTCCGCCATCGGTTTACCACAAAGTCTTCATACATTTTCAAACTACTAGACTTGTCGATCAACTTGTGCATGTTGACACGAAAGTACGACAGGGCGGACATGTCATAACAAGAGATACGATACCGCCATACTACCTGGATCGTTATAGTTTGATTTTGACGACTTATTCTAATTTAAAATAAAATCTCCTCACCGTACATAAATCATTGGTCTTAATCTTAATTTACTTATCTAAGCGCGTCACGCATTCAAGCAAAGCTTTACAATAAGTATTGTCCTCTCGCACATTGAAATAATCATAAGTGGTCGGTAGAGGAGCGTTCAGCCGGCCTAATTGCTAACTCAGTCAGTGTACAACGTTTTGATAGTCACTTCAGTCATACATTACGTTTTATGTATCTTAGATAAAAATAGTCAATCATATGAAAGCCGCAATGTATTTTGAAATGACTATTAAAACGTTGTACACTGAGTTAATTAGGCATTTGTCTCCCATCTCACCTGATGGTAAGTGACGATGAAGACGAGGATGTTACATGCCTATTCAAGAGATACCCATTTATTCTACTTTTGAATGTCCCAATTGGACAATCTCTACTATTTCTAGTATTGTAACGTTGCAAATGCATCGAAATGTCGACGAGTATAATAAACGACCGGATACATGCGCTATGATGCAAACAGATAAATCATTCGCGTACATTTCTCAAATCTTATCTTCACATAGTATAAAATGATGTCGCTTCCGCTGTATACCTAAGCTGAGCGAATAGCTTAGATCTTATAAACTACTCAACGGATTTTAATGCAGTTTTCTAGGGTGAGCATTGTTCGATTGACCGTGTCACCTACACGAAAAGAGAGAAGAATGCAGTTTTTAACAATAGATAGATTTGAGGTTATATGTATATTTTACTGCCCCATATTAGTATCTACATTGCACCCGTGGGAAGCCGGGGCGGGTCGCTAGTGATGAATGAGAGGAGGGTAAACAGGTCTGTCCTCAATTGGGGGTCATAAACTTAAACAAATTAAGACCAGTAGTCCGTTCTCTTTCTCTCTCCGTAATTTCCTAGGCTGGAAACCATACTGCCCAGGTGGTTTCTGTCGGGCACTATGTGGATCCATGTGGATTGTGGTATCTATGTACATAGCTAGACTTGTTTGTCCAAAGTTGATTATTGGACAGATTAGTCATGACTTTCTTAATATCATAGAGCCCCCAGGTGGGGCATAGGGCTTCTACAGTATTTCGCCATCGTGATCTGTCCTTGGCTACGCGGTTAACTTTAGGCCAGGTTAGCCCTTTGTCTTCATCTCCGCTGCCACAGTGCGCCGCCAGGTCTGCCTAATTTCGAATTTTTTGAAAGTATGGCCTATCCATGTCCATTTGCGCCGCATGATATGGCGACGATGGCCAATGAAACTGCACCTACCAAGCGTGGTGAGTATGGCAATATCCTCCCATGGAACGAAGAATCCTTGGGAAAGACCTTTGTACAGCAGTGGACTTCTTACTGGTGTAATGATGAATGATGATGATGATACCTTTGTAAGACTCTCTGACATTGAACAGCTAGTCTCTTGTCTTGTCGATGTCATTGTGGGGAAAAAAACGCACGCAATGATTATTATTGTCAGGATATAATGAAGTGATTTGCCATTGCCTTCACCATTTCACACACTAGTGAACAATCCACTAGTGTTCAGGTTGCCTCACGATGAAAATGACCGTACTTGAGTCAGATTGGTTTACAAACGAACAGGTCGGACCGGGCGAGGTTTGAACTGGGACCTTTCGCTCATAGGCCTTAGACCAGTGACCCACTATCAGACTATCCTTATCATTTTAAAACATCATCATCATCATCACAGCCGTAAAAGTTGCTGTCAAAGGCCTCTCCCAAAGATTTAGGTTTATATTGCGAAATCAAATGTATCATATTTTTATGTTGAGAAACATTACACAAATTGATATTCTGTCGGTGCGTTGAGTTACGAAGCCAATATGCAGTAAATCGGCCAAAAACGTGCGTATGATGTGTGTACTGTATATCTTGAGGGATCGGTACGCCAAAATAAGCTGCAAATTGTGTTAAAAGCATGAAACTCGTCAATCATACGAAAGCTGCAATGTATTTTGATGTGACTATCAAACGTTTTAAACTAAGTTGGCATATAGGCCGGTGTATTTAATAATGTGGTTCCGTGTGGTTTTCGGCAGAGTAGAATAGGACCACTCTAAGTCTTCGCATGGATGACGTAAGAGGCGACTTAGGAAATACAAGCTAAACAAAGCTCATAAACATCAATGAGACCTCTCCAACCCAAAGGATTTGGTCTACATTCTCCTCGCTGGCCAGACGGCCAGCGAGGAGAATGTAGACCAAATCTTCTGACTGCTGTGGCCAAGTATGGCTGCGGTAGTACAGAGAGGGTCATGCTCCTGCAGCGGAGACTAAAAAGACCTGATGATGATGATTTAATAATGAAATAGGTTAATATCGACATCAAATACAATATCACGCAAAAGTTCTAACATATGAAGGTTCTTTTTGGCTTGCTGATAAATAATGAATGTATGAAAAAGAATAATTGGATACAAAATTCGGCTGTCAGAAGTTGTATATAACAGCGAGAAGCGCTATATTAACTTAAGAAACTTGCTTAATTCTCAGCTAGCTCTTTGTTGCTGATATTGTTCAAGTGGCTGCCCGAAGTCCCTAACTAACTTGCAGTTACAATTACCAACTTATATGTATTTCCTTGTCGAATATACCTAAGGTATACCGGACCATAAGTCCCTTAGGTACGCTAAATACGCTTTGGATGGGACAGTCCCGTTCTTAGACTGTCCCGCTGGTTTTATGGTCACTTCAACCTCCATTACTGTTTATATATGTTAGTTAAATCTAGTCATACATAGTCTAGTCTCACATATGTTTATAAGCTTTGTTTAGCTTGTATTTCCTAAGTCGCCTTCTACGACATCCACGGGAAGACTTGGAGTGGTCCTATTCTACTCTGCCAGATACCACACGGCAATATAAGACGGACTAATTATTTTAATTGTTATTTTTTTAAGAAACAAGCCTATTCCGGGAATCGCATCTGGATCGCAAATAAAAGACTATTTTGCAGGCGATGACTTCATTCAGATTTCCAATAAAAGATAGAAGTGGCCGGTGATGTCATAAATTCGATTTCAGCGAAAATAACTTTAATGTTCAATCGCTTTGCTGAATATTTGTATAATTTCACGTATCTAATTTGGAGCGTGAGTAAAGAAATTGGATTAGTGTAGGTTGGGTGTAGTTTCACAGTACTAGGTACCACTTTTATAAGTTAGGTATACCGATTGTGAAGTTCTGTCGTGGGATACTAACTCAACTATATGTTACAATAAATATAAATATAGATAAACATCCAAGACACAAGTCAATCTGAAAAAGTTCGTTTTCCATCATGACCTGACCGGAGATCGAACCTAGGACTCAGTCATTCCAACCCACGTTAAAAACACTATTTTTTCAATCACAACAATTTTATTCTAGAGTTTCACAGTAGTCCAGCCGGCCTATTTGCTAACTCAGTGTACAACGTTTTGAAAGTCACTTCAAAATACTCGTACATTACATTTTATATATCTTAAATAAAAATAGTCAATCATACTTAAATAAAAATGGTCTTGGATGTGTATATATATATATGTATTTGTTATAAAATATAGTATCGTTGAGTTAGTATCCCATAATACAAGTCTCGAACTTACTTTGGGGCTAGCTCAATCTGTGTGATTTGTCCGTATATATTTATTTATTTATTTATTTATACGAAAACCGCAATGTATTTTGTAGTGACTATAAAAGCGTACACTGAGTTAGCAAATAGGCCGGCTGATAAAGTGTTAGCCACTAACAAACACGAATAAAGCAAGTAACTGTAATTTAGGCCGATAATTTCATGGTGCATCTTTTGTTCAGATGTTAATAAGATACTCCAGGTCGTTTTAATTACAGTGTCGGATGCTTCATCGATGAATAAGGGTCATTGAGAACAAGTTTTCGTTTATTACCCAGCGGCAATTAAGTGGTTCAAGGCATTTCGGATATTACAACTGTCAAGTTCACACTGCCCTTGGATTTGCGAATTCAAATATAAATATCTCAATTTTAAAATTACGTCTTTCTGATCGCTTCGTCGCAAAATGTCCCTTTCGCAAAATGTCCCCTAGACGCAGATTGTCCCTTTCGCAAAATGTTCCTTTCTCAAAATGTCCCTTTCGCAAAACGTCCCTTACGCAAAATGTCATGAATAAAATATGAAAGTCAAGGAAGTTCTATGACGACCTCGTTAAAAGTGGATTGTGAGAGGCTGCAATGGCAAGCCGGAATTAATTTTAAGCAGGAGCACTGAGTATTCAGATACAAATAGAATGAGCATCTTCCGAAATTCAGAAGTAGCGATAAGCCGCTGGTTTTTTTTAATGACAATGTCTCTAGCTCCAAATGAGTTTTTGTTACTTCACCGGGCGATTGAGGCGAGCGCAGAGTGCCCTCAACAGAATAGAATAGAATAACTTTTATTATAACACTCAGACACACACACAAAACAATATAAAATAAAATTATTGAGAAGTACAAAACATAAAAGTTCGGTGCCATCAGTGTTACAAAAGGTGACGGCTCAGCGTTACGTTAGCGTGGACTAGGGATACCCTAATCCGGCACTGATTTTCAGCCGTCACCTTCTGAGGTATCAGGAACCGAAACACGCACTATACGACACGCACATAAAAAATATATAAAACTAAAATAAACAAAACAAGTGTACACAAAAATAAAGATATCGATTAAACGCATACAATAATAAATAGAATCGAAAGAACAAGTATAATAAATAAACATTTGAAACTACCTAGGTACCCAAATACCTGCACTAACTACTATAACCCCCCTTGACATCGCCGCAATCGGTTAATAAATTTGCACACAACAGGTAACATCACCAAAGGGACCCCAGGAGGGATGGACCACGGCTCTTTTATCTTTTGGCTTATGGGCCGAAAGCAACGTTGCCAGAAGGGTAGAAGGGCCTATCCTGGGTTCAAGTCGATCACCAATATTATTAAGGCTTCATTTTGTATGAGACTGTATCTACCATTATATTTGATCGAAGTATAGAACATCTCAAAAACTAAAGGTATTTTAAATTTTACATTTTTATATATATTAACACCACATTCCTGATGCGACAGATAACGAATTTCCACATTTCTATTCCAGGGAAATTCCGCCACTCCGGTCGAAAATTGAAAGCGCGATCCGTTCGCACTTGACCCGATTAACGGCTTTGCAGCGAAACCATATATGTTTGATGGATTCATATTTATTTTAAAAGTGAAGTTTAAACTTCTTGCTCTATTTCTTCTTCTTTAAACAGTGACTCTCCAACTAGTGAAGGTTGGCAGTCAGCTCCGGATATTTCTACTTGTCTTCAGCGAGGCGAAAAAAGTTCGGCTGCACTCGCGATACCAGTCCACTCCCTGATGTTACGCAACCAAGACTTATTTCTCCGACCCACTCATCTTTTTCCTGCGACTTTGCTCATCATTACTCGTATGAGTTATGGCAGCTCGTATCTTTGCCCTGGATATCCAACGTTTCTCTTTGCTCTCTTAGTTGCTAGAATTAACCTGGAACCATTTATGGAAGAAAGATGTCTCTCTTAGGACACTTCTAACATTTACACTCGTATATTTACACTTCCACAGTAATATTATCAAGTGTAAAGATTTGATTGTCTGTTTGTATTGAATAGGATCCGAAACTACTGGACTGATTTGAAAACCATTAGAATCCTACATTATCCCTGATGAACAGACTATATAATATTCTCAAAAAAAGTCTATAAAAACTTCGATAATGTAACACAAGGTATGAAAAAATACCAAAAAAAATCAAATGCCTATATCTCCCCGTGCGAGGCCGGGGCAGGCTGCTAATATAAGTTCACACAATCCTCTACTGGAAAATGACCAGAGAGCAGAACAGAATAGAGAAAACCGGCCAGTTGCAAGTCAGGCTCGCGCACGAAGGGCTCTGTACATTATTTTTAATTAATTCGAAATTATTAAAATATTTTTATTATATGACTAGCTGTAGCCCGCAACTTCGTCCGCGGCAATTTCTGTTATGATTTTTTTTTAATAAGTATAGAATTAATTAGTATAGATGAATATTTTTTCCCCAATTTCAAAACATTTTTTATTGATGCTTCGCTCCTATAGGTCGCAGCGTGATGTTTTATAGCCTAAAGCCTTTCTCAATAAATGGACTATCCAGCACAAAAAGAATTTTCCAATTTGAACCAGTAGTTCCTGAGATTAGCGCGTTCAAACAAACAAGCAAACAATCAAACAAACAAACAAACTCTTCAGCTTTATAATAATAAATATAGTATAGATGTAACTCAAAATTAATGCTTCCTTTATCTGTGCTATATGACGTTGCTTCGTACCAAATTTCAAGTTCACAGGAAGTACCCTGTAGGTTTTGATTCCCTTACGAATGTCGAAAAGAACATGAAAATTCGCGGCATAACCAGCTGTATCTTTTGATTGCGTTGGCTTAGAAGTTTTATTTTCTCACAGCTCCAAGGGACAGTAGACCTGAGTATTTAATATGAATTTCAGCTTGGTACCTCTACGCGTGCCTGAGTAAAAGGGTCTTGACAGACCGACAGACTAAGGGTTCCGGTTTTTTTCTTTTGAGGTACGGAACCCCAAAAAGTCACGAGAAACAGCTAGTCCTATGATAAAGATCAGGATTGGCCTGAATAGATGGGAGTCCTAATAGGTTGCGTTCTATCATGTTTGGGCATTATATGATGATTTATAGCTTTCATTTGAAGGAATACTATGATGACATCATACAATTTATACTGAGTTCCTAATGTCCCATTACGTATTGAGGCTGAACACGTCATGGTCAGCGTTTTGGATTTATACACGGAAAATAGGTTAGGTTTCGTCAGCTTAATATGTTAGTTAATTTCACATATTATTTGTATGACGTTATTGAAATTTCAATAACCGGTATACCAAAATTTCGGTATTTTTTTAATACTGCTAATTACTGTTTAAATGATTCCAATAACGGTTGTTAATTCTTATTTGCGGAAAGTGTTTAAATTAGTTACACTATATGTCCAAAACACTGAAACTATTTATCAAGTCCCTAGAAACCACAAAGTATTATCAAAGTAAACGCAATTAAAAGTACTAAGGAAAATACGTTATTTGATCCAAGTATTATTCATATTAGTTAATTGGCATAAATATCATAATCAAAAAGATATTAAAATCAGTCTTAAGTACTCTGTAATAATAAGAAAAAGTGTAACAATAATTTCGAATCTCTCTTAGTCATAGTTTAGAGGAGAACTGAGGGAGAGGAGCAGCGTGGGTAATACTAGTCCAGAGAGATATATGATGTTGGTTGATGTGGTTGCCGTGCCGCTTCAGAGCAGAGCGCTTACACATAGTTCCTGCCGTATTGTGTCCACACGTGATAGATTCATACGTGACGGACTTTTATCTGTGACGTCAAAAAGCTCACCCCCCCTCCCGACTTTGTCACACGCGGTCACACTACTTTATCCCCCTCTTAATGTATGACGTAATTTGTGGATGGCCCCTAAGTACCATAGAACTGTCCAGCCACGAAGGTCTGCACATGTACGCAAAGTATCAACCGATATTGGGCGCTAAGAAGGTGACATATTTACATCTACAGGCTGCTGAACAATGTTCCGATGTTAACACGTAGACCTACACGCGATCGATACGTGTGTAGAAAGGCCAACGTGTTAATGTCACTTCGGATGAAACACAGTCTCCAGTATCTGTTAACGAAGCTAATTTATTCAGAAAGTTAACGAGGCAGCAATAATCCGCATCATGGATGGATAACCTCTAATTTTACACATAAATTTTAGGTAAACAAATATGCTTTGCAATTAAGTATCATCTTCATCAGGTCGTTTTAGTCTCCACTGCAGGAGCATGACCCTCTCTGTACTACCGGAGCCATAGACCTTGTCCAGAAAGGGCGAATTCGCCGCGAATCGTATCGTGCGAATTCATACGCGCGTTGTCGAGGTACTAGACATCAATACATCGCGTCCACAAGCATCGCGCGAATTCAAAATATGCGCGTAAATCGCGTGCACTACGCCAGACTCTCGACTCGCGCTTGATTCGCGCGTATTGCGCGCGAGTCGAGATACTAGGGACGCCTTGTTGCGTCCAGTTAACGCGCGAACTCTAGAGCGAGTGCACGTATCGAGGGAAATGGAGCGCCAAAATTTTGACACGGAATTGTTTATAGACGAAATAGAAAAAAGACCGGCGATATGGGATTTGGAATCACCTGATTATGCCAATAGGATTTTAAAACGTAGGTCTTGGGAAGAATTGGTGTTAATATTTTCTGATAAAGAAGACTCCGAGGAAAAAAAGAAAGATTTAGGTAAGTAATTATTATTATTCTATTGATTAGTAACAAATAAAGAAAATTAGATCATTTTGTCTTGCCACGGCAGTCGACCTTCCTTCATGAAATAATCAGCGAATATATCCCTCGTGTTGCGAGACCTTACACCAGGTCGAATTGTAGTCGTACTCAGACCATCTAGAGCTGTTTCGAACAATGTGTCTTCGTATCTGTATCCATCTCTTAACCTGACGTAATTGTGAAGAACACAACAAGCTTTAATTATGTTTTGCGCAAATTCAATATGTACATTGAGTGGTTTGTAAAATATTCGCCATTTATTTACCAGGATTCCAAAACAACACTCAATATAACGTCTTGCTCTAGAGAGGCGGTAATTAAATATTCGTTTGTCTTTGGTTAAATTCTTGCCGCAATATGGTCGCATAATATTTTCTGATAAGCTAAAGGCCTCATCTCCAACTATAACATGAGGTAAACGTGTTGTACGAATTTCTGATACTGGTTTTGGTCCCGGAATGTTCAAAGATTTTTCCGTGAGTTTTTTGAAGAATGTGGAGTTTTTGAAAATCGTTGAATCATTGCTCTTCCCACATGCTCCAACATCTATACAGATAAAACAATAATTTGCATCACATACGGCAAGCAGCACAGTCGAAAAAAAATGTTTATAATTGTAGAACATAGAGCCGGAATCTAAAGGTTTTATAATTCTAATATGTTTGCCATCAACTGCTCCAATGCAATTAGGAAAATTTGTATATTTTTCGAATCCTCTTGCAATTTCCATCCACTCTTCTATCGAAGGTTCTTTCATTACTTTGTCTTTTAACTTATTCCAAATAACATATACAGTTTTTTGAACGATGTCAATTACAGTTGATTTCCCTAATCTATAGGCATAATGTAAGTCAGCAAAATAACAGCCAGTTGCTAAGTACCTGAAACAAAATTGAAAAAAATATTGTTAAATTGTTAATTTCAGGTAATACTCTTCAAAAAAAGTGGAAAGGCCTTCGCGACACATTTGTTCGTGAAATGAAAAAAACAAAGAATGCACCATCAGGATCTGGAGCTTCGAAGATTCAATATATATATTTTCAACGTCTTATGTTTCTCGAAAGGTCAGTACGTAATAAAAAAACAGAAAGCAATATTCAAGACACCTCTGAAAACTCAGAGACAGGTAACGAAGAGTCGACAGCAGATGCAAGGGAAGACATAATGAGGCCGCCGAATCAAAACATTAAAAGAAAGAAAATGACTGCCGCTGATGCTGAATTCCTGAATATAATTAAAAACAATATAAGCACTAGGAATCAACAACAACCACTGGTTTCCAGCGTAACGGAAGGTGATGATGACAAACTGTTCTGTTTATCTTTACACAAAGAATTACTTAAGGTACCCGAGGCCAATCGTATAGCAGTAAAAATTGAATTAATGAAAATTTTGCAAGCGGCTCAACAATCTTCGCAATCAACTGTGTATTCAAACGATTCGTATTCGTCGGCTTCATCTTCAATTCCGGTTCGACCACGATACCATGCACAACCTTCAAGACCAAATGAATTTACTTTTCAAGAATATGACCCAGAAACGCCATCCATAACACCATGGCAAGGCCGAAATTCTATTTCAGTGCCAAGATCTTCACAGGCAGCATTATACGTAAATTCTCCATCAACATCATCAAGAGATTCTCAGGATAGTGAATGTCTTGACCTCTTCCAAAACCATGACATTGTTTAATTATTATATTTAATCTGATACTACATTTAATTAGTTTTTATTAGTAAACCTGATTTTGTATCCTAAAATACTGTATTAGTATTATAAGAGATTATGATTAAAACAATACTTACCTTAAAGTTATCACGAGTTTTTGTTCTGCTGAAACAACATCCTCGCGCGGAACATAATTTGCACGTGGCGATAAATCTTCTTCAATTAATAAAAGTAAATCATCAAATGATTTCACAGACATACGAAAGTAGTTAAAAAATTTCTTCTCATGCTGTCTTAATTTCGGATACAAAGTTTCAAACATACTATGTGTCATTCTATCATTAAGAATTGGATGTACTAAATACATTCTATTTTCCCTCCGTTTCTGTCTCTTCCAGCGACGGTAAGCTAACCACAACGAGACCGCTTCGTTCAACTCCATGTTTCGTACTGAATTCCTCCCCAAATGCTCGCGCGTTGGTACACACCTTGTGGACGCAACGGTCGCGCGTAATACGCGCGAGAGAATCGCGGCGAAATCGCCCTTTCTGGACAAGCTCATACTTGGTCAGAGCAGACAGAGGATTTGGCCTACACTCTCCTCGCTGGCTAGACGGGTTGGAGAAGTCTCATTGATGTTTATGAGCTTTGCTTAGCTTGTATTTCCTAAGTCGCTTCTTACGACATCCATGGGAAGACTAGGAGTGGTCCTATTTTACTCTGCCAGAAACCACACGGCTGATAGCAAGTAGGTATAGTTACTGTGACTCCATATGAAAGTACAACTCGCGTTGGAAAGATATTTTTTACTTAAATTGCCCTGTTAGTTTATGAGGGTCAAATATTGCGACTCAATTTAATCCTTATCCGATTAAGTTGAAATTATGTATTTGTAGGCCATAGGCACTTCTAAATTAAGGAAGATTATTTATCGTGTTTGGGTTTTTTTTTTTATAAACCAATTAACACTGTAAAGTGTTTTCTGAAACAAATCATATTATCCCAAACACGAATGGTGTACCTTCTTTAGTTTAAGAGATCCTGTGGTCACCTTCAAACTCCAGACTAATCAGAGAATACTTTCTCCATCTCTTGAAGGGTTGTCTGGAAGAGATTGCTCTAAGCGATAAGACCGCCTCTTGTGCAAAACTTAGTAATAATAATTAAAAAAAAATTGTATCCTTTTATTTAGTGCAATAAAGTATAATTCATTCATTCAAAATGTCAACTCAATCGGTAACCGGGAAGTGGATCAAATTTAACTAGCAAGATTTGATTACAGACAAACATCGGGACAGGTGATACTAAATAAAAGCTTGTAATAACAGCTGTCGCGGCTCTAGAAACTACCACCACAAAAAGCTGCCCTAGACAGAACATTAATGTTTCCAGGTATGTGTACCTGGAAACATTAATGTTCTGTCTAGGGCGTGTCCTAAAATTAATCTACTAGTATAAAAACTGCGCATAGTATAAATACTATTTTGAAGAATGCGCTGAGATTAATGATGTAGGAGCACTAAAAACCCGTCCTCTCTGGAGTACGAGCCGTCCGATCCAGAAACTAATTTATTATCATCATTACCTAGAATATACATTTATGTAAAAAGCTTTGTATGCTTTTAAAATGATCTAAGATATGTATTTACCGACAGTAGCGGTTTACACATTTGGCGCCCCTAGGTCATTTCGTTCTTGCGTTGCACCTTTTTTTGTGACGTGATGGAATTGGGGGTGTGCCGTGTGCACAATATAATCTGATAGCATACCTTATTAGAATCTAAGATTTTCAGTCCATAATTGTTTTTGTCTTATGCTTGAGTCATTCTGTAATACAAGAAATAAACGGACGTGCATTGAGTAACTTGTATTATTGCGGACCCCTTGTATTAGTACGTACACACACACGCACACTACACATAGAAGTAGCCGGCAACCGCTACAGTGGTGACCCCGAGAACTTGAACGCCAGGAACCTTCAAGATCGTCAAGATGATGTCGGATCCAGCTGGCCAAGGAGCATTAGCCGTCCAACCCCAGAATGACTCGACGGGATTGGCAACTATCACAGTGTCTTCACGTCTCCCGGAATTTTGGTGTGATAAACCGAGATTATGGTTCGTGCAAATTGAAGCGGTATTGGGCCCGCAAAAAATGAGCGATGAAGCGAAGTACAATTTAGTCGTTACCAAATTGGGAAAGGACGCGATACAACAAGTCAGTGACGTTTTACTAAAACCGCCCCAAACCAAGAAGTATGAAGCATTAAAAAATCGTCTTCTACAGATTTATGAAGAGTCGGAGCTGCGCCAGTTTCAGAAATTACTCAGTGAAATGGAGCTCGGCGACCAGAAGCCTTCGCAGCTTCTTTGTCGTATGCGTGATTTGGCAAGAGAAAAAATCTCCGACGAGACCTTATGTATCATGTGGCAAGGGCACCTCCCATCTTCAGTTCGAGCAGTGTTAGCAGTCACTGACGTCACCAATTTGGATAACCTAGCCGCTATTGCAGACAAAGTGATGGAAACAGCCATGCCACAACACCAGGTGTCAGAAGTCCAGGCCGGCCCCTCCAGT
The DNA here is from genome assembly GCA_947532085.1 of Elegia similella. Lineage (NCBI taxonomy): Eukaryota > Metazoa > Arthropoda > Insecta > Lepidoptera > Pyralidae > Elegia > Elegia similella. The sequence goes on from OX383936.1 coordinate 3,360,125, forward strand.
GCATCAAAAACTGACACAGCTCTAATTTTAGCTGAAATAGCAAAGTTGAGCTTAAGGATAAATGATTTAGAAAATCGAAGATCCCGATCCCGATTTACGAATCGCAGGCCGAGTTTTAATCGTTCCCGCTCAGCATCTCGGCGCCGTAACATGATCCGGCGCACACCCGATAGTGCGGACTGGCTGTGTTCTTATCATTACAAGTACGGGAATAGAGCAAGGAAATGTATGGAGCCGTGTGCGTGGAACAAAAATAAAAATGAACATCAGGAAAACTAAAGACGGTGCTATCAGAGGCGGAGATATGCACCATAACACCTTTCCACCGCCTATGCGCTATGGACAGAAAAAGTGGACTAAAATTTCTCGTTGATTCAGGAGCAAATATTTCAGTGTTACCAGTGCCAAAAAGACCTTATAGTAATAAGTCTAGTGATAACTATAAACTGTATGCAGCCAACGGGACTGAAATTAAAACGTACGGTGAAAAGACTATTGAGTTAGATTTTGGATTACGCAGACCATACAAATGGTCGTTTGTGATAGCCGACGTAAGACAACCAATTTTGGGTGCGGACTTTTTAAGCCACCATAAACTGTTAGTGGATGTTCACGGTCAAAAATTAATCGACGGAGTTACTAATTTGAGCACCATCGCTTCAGTTATGCTACAGGATCAACCTTCAGTGAGGACGATAGATGCAAACAAAGACTTCAGCGATCTTTTAGAAGAATATCCCGATATCACGAGGCCTATGAATTTTAAACAGGCCCCACGCCATTCTGTAATCCATTACATAGAGACGACCGGACCACCTGTTTTCGCGCGGCCGCGACCTTTGCCACCTGATAAGTATAACAAGGCCAAGGCCGAGTTTCAGCGAATGGAAGAAATGGGAATATGTAGACCCAGTAAAAGTCCTTGGGCAAGTCCACTGCACATAGTAATGAAGAAAAATGGAGAAATGCGACCGTGTGGCGATTATCGGCGCTTGAACGCTATAACAAAGCCCGATAGATATCCGATACCGCGTATACAAGACTGTACTTACTTATTGGCTGGAAAAACTATATTTTCGCGAATCGACCTTCAAAGAGCGTATTTTAATATTGGGATAAGTGAGCAGGACATAGAGAAGACTGCTATGTCGACGACGTTCAGATTGTGGGAATTTTCAAAATTATGTTTTGGTTTAAGAAATGCCGCACAATCGTTCCAAAGATTTATGAATGAAGTGCTCAGAGACTTGGACTTCTTATTCACATATATTGATGACGTCATCATTGCATCAACCTCAAAAATTCAACACAGAGAGCATTTGAAGTTGGTATTCGACAGACTGAACAAATATGGATTAACAATTAATTTGGCAAAATGTGAATTCGGAAAAACGGAATTAGACTTTTTGGGATATCATATTTCGGAGAAAGGATTGAAACCATTAGAGAATAGAGTAGAAGTTATTGCTCAAAAGTCCAAGGTTCATCGACACACTATTTCTCCGCTGGGAACTTTTCCAGAAAGTAATCGTTTTGAGCATGTCCATATCGATATAACTGGTCCTTTAAGTTACTGTGATGGATACCGATACATACTAAGTATGTTGGACAGAAGTACAGGTTGGGTTGAAGCGTGCCCCATGAAAGATATTACCGCTGAAACAGTAGCGGAACTTGTTTTTTCTGGATGGATATCGAGGTTTGGGTGTCCGCTAAGGATAACGACAGACCAAGGACGACAGTTCGAGTCAAACTTATTTAAACAACTCAGCAGGAGAATGGGCATAAACATGCTAAGGACTTCAGCATACCACGCGCAGGCTTATGGGGCCGTTGAAAAATTTCACAAATCTCTCAAAGTTGCGTTAAAATGCCGTGGAAATACAGAACAATGGGTCAGCGAGTTGCCAATAGTGCTCTTAGGGTTAAGAGCAAGCCTAAGAGACGACACGTATATAAGTGCCGCTGAAATGGTATATGGAGAGACAATAAGATTGCCAGGAGATTTCTTTTTACCAACCCCATTGGAAACTTCGAATGAAGAATTGTTTTTGCAAAACTTGAGAAAAAGATTAACCGATTTAGCGGCAGTTCCCAGAAGGAAAGTACACACAGACAAAGTTTTTGTACACCCAGGGTTAGAAAATTGTTCCCATGTCTTTGTTCGCTGTGATCGAGTTAGTAAACCTTTAACTTCACCATACAGTGGGCCATTTAAAGTTTTACAACGAACAGACAAGTATTTTAAAATTCAAGGAGCAAACACCGAGAAAGTAATTAGTATAGATCGGCTCAAGCCTGCATTTATGCCGCGTACGGGTGACGATGAGACGACTCCTTATATGGAACAACCTGATGTAAACAAACCTAAAGTGACACGATTCGGGCGCACAGTCAAACCAATTGTGCGTTTCACTTCGTAAAGTAGGAACTATTCGTGAATATATTTTATTCGACAAGGAGAACTAAACGTAAACACGAATATGGGAAAATCACAGAGCAAGCAAGTATCAGAAGAGATCGTGATAGCGCAGAACGGCGCTTCAAACAATGCTGATGTCGTAGCAAAAGCCTCAGACACTTACTACAGTCGTATGGAGTGGTACATGCTGGCTATATTATCTATAATAGCATTGTTCATGGGATATCACATATGGAAACGCTGCAAGGTTCGCTATGGTCGTTATATGAGGCAGGAACTACAGGACATTCCAATGACGACTAGGAGAGAGCTCGGTGCAGTTCGGAATCCGGAAACGAAGGTGAACCAGCACATCATAGGCTAAAGAGTTAGTGAAGTGCAGTGCTCTTTTATATATACATGTAACGCAGTGTATTCAGTGTAATCGTGGTCTGTGAAATGTAATCGTACTCATAAATAATAGTAGGTAATCATGTTATACTGCAGATATTTAGCATTTTATGTTTATAATTGGGGTATTATCATCATATATATATTTTTCACAACTTTATTTGATTTTTTTTTAAAAAGGGGGGAATACTGTGCCGTTTGCACAATATAATCTGATAGCATACCTTATTAGAATCTAAGATTTTCAGTCCATAATTGTTTTTGTCTTATGCTTGAGTCATTCTGTAATACAAGAAATAAACGGACGTGCATTGAGTAACTTGTATTATTGCGGACCCCTTGTATTAGTACGTACACACACACGCACACTACACATAGAAGTAGCCGGCAACCGCTACAGGGGAAAGGTTTAGGCTATTTAATTGTGTTAGGTTACCCCTACAGGTAACCTAACACAAATAGCCGCTACTAATATCTGGCCGCCCTGTTTCATCATTTCAGTCGTAAGAATTCCACTTTTACACAAAGGCCTGTCCCAAGGATTCCTCGTTCCATTAGAGGATATTGCCATACCACCACGCGGGTAGGCTTTGTTGGCTCTGGGAAGGGAATGAAGGTATTGGGAAATCTACTACTCATTCGGATCAATGGAGAAAAAGCAAGTAGCACCTCGGAAGAGCCGGATGCCTGTACCCGATCCTGCAACCTTCGGACACGATAGTTAAGGATGATGAGGATGGCCTTCCCTTGTTTACCGGCATGTATTTTTTATTTGTATATCGAAGATCACATGTGTTATTCATGTCATATATCTCACATAAAGGCCTGACCTAACAGACTATCCAATTTTTTAAATTCCGCGTTCTGCGTTGACTATCCATTTTTTTTAAATACTACGTTCTGCGTATTTCTCAAAAGAGCCAAAATCCACATTTAGAAAAATGATCTTTCTATCAGAATAACATCTTTTCAGATACAATCCACACCGGATTGGTATTCATATCACTAATGCTAACTGCTGCAGTAATTGACGAAGAAATTGTTTTTCAACAATCTAACAAATATTCACCAAACGTAAAACATCTGAAATAACATTGAAGTAGTAAGTTAATGTGCGAATCGGCAATCAGGTCAAGACGACACTGAGCTAATCTTTACGCAATCGCTACCTGTCTCGTGCGGCACTTTTGCTTTTCATCGCATTCAAACAACACAAATCATCGCATTTATTATGATGACAGCGACGTATGCCTTAATTTGTATGATGTGTCCATACTTTAAATTTCTTTAGATACGTAACGTGTAAAACCGAGCCACACTGAATGCGCATATGTAGTCGCGCGTGGTGATAGCTTTGTACAAACCCATCACCCGGATACACCAGGAACTGTGCAGCTCTACGAATACGGTCACGCCACTCACATATAATTCTTGAGAGCTGCAACGTGTAACGTGCTGCATTAGGCGTAAGTGCACCCTTACGTACGCCACGGACACGCTACGCAGACTGTTCGCCATATCTCATATTGAAAGTTTAAGATACAACCTCATGTCACTCACACGTGCACGGTGCGGTCTATGCATCCAGTCTGTCTCGGCCTTAACTGCATCGAATAAGTAATCATGTTTCATTACGTAGTGTTGTTGTGGACATATCAAAAGTTCACACAGGTAAATCCCACTGAACATTTGGTACGTCAATTAGTAAACTTATAAAATTTGATACAAAAACTGTAAAGGTCTTCAGACTTTGCAGCCCTTTTCTTTTTCCTGTTTGATGAAGAGTGAATTTTACTTGTATTGAGATCAAGACGACAAATAACTGATTCTTTACTTACAATATCGCTTACTTGCGAGCACCTTTGCTTTCTTTCACAAATCAACGCATTTATTACAACTCATGGTGGCCACGAAGTTAGATAACTGCAATTTTATGCTGTGTCCGTTCATATTTCATCATCATCATCATCATAAGGTCCTTTTTAGTCTCCACTACAGGAGTACGACCCTCTCTGTACTACTAGAGCCATACTTGGCTATAGCAGCCAGAGGACTTGGCCTACACTCTCCACGCTGGCCAGACGGGTTGGAGAGGTCGGGTTATTCGTTCATATTTGAATAATCCTAATTCTGAATATTTAGGAAGACTACTAAACCTACAATTCATGGTTTGTTTTAAAAGTGGTGTTTAGAATAAGCTATTTATCATTACCATCATCAGGTCTTTTTAGTCTTCACTACAGGAGCATGACCCTCTCTGTACTGCCAGAACCATACTTGGCCAGAACAGACAGAGGATTTGGCCTACACTCTCCTCGCTGGCCAGACGATTTGGAGAGGTCTCATTGATGTTTATGAGCTTTGTTTAGCTTGTATTTCCTAAGTCGCCTCTTACGACGTCCATATGAAGACTTGGAATGGCCCTATTCTACTCTGCCGGAAACCACACGGCTAATTATAGTTCTCTGTTTTCCCTTTCCAGAAGATGATTGCGACCTCTGCCTGCATTTTTGTCATGTATCCATCAATTCTGAGTATGTCTAGTCCTCATGATGAAAACTTTGTTCATCAGTGTCAAAGACGACTATAATAGGTTTGTACATATGCTTTAAAAGGATCTTTAAAATTGATTCCAGTCCAGTTCACAGGATTTCCTCCTGCACCATTCCACCATCCGAAGACGTGGCGTAGACAGGGATTCTTTACATATGTGGTAGATATTCCAGCTTATCGAATCTGTAGATCCGCCTTCTCCTTCATTATGCGAACTGCTAAGGAATGTAACACCCTCCCCGCGTCACTGTTTCCCCACACTTACAATTTAGGGAATTTCACGACAAGAGTATTCACTCTTGCCTTAAAATTCCTTAAATTGTACGTGCCGTATGTAATGCCCGTTCAGGCATTTCTTGAGTTTGCGAGTACCACCCTAGACCTCATCGTTGCTTCCCATCGGGCAAGATATATTAATCATAATTCTAATCTTTATTTGCTTCATTTGGTACATTAGGTCTTACTTAATACATTTTGAAGCGCACAAATGAGCTCTGCAGGGGCATTGCAATTTAGTTTTACTAATATTGAACAAACATAAAATATTATTTATAAAAACATGATACCTATTCTATTACTTATTAGTTTTTCAAGTGACAACAATGACAAATACATTAGTCAATTATTTTCTGTGGAGTATATCTTCTTTAAAATATGTATAACTAGCTATTGCCCGCGGCTCCGCCCGCGTTAGTGTCGATCCCTCGGGAACAATTAATCCCTCGGGAAGTAGAATTTCCTGGAATCAAACATACCTTATGTCCTTCCTCGGGCCTCACACCTCCATACCAAATATCATCCAAATCAGTTCAATGGTTGAAGCGTAAAAAAACGACATACAGAGTTACTTTCGCATTTATAATATTAGTATGGAAGTATGGATATTATTTATACTTCTAAGTCCAGAAATGAGAAAATTTCCATAAAACCTTTACCCTCCCATTTTACCCCTTTAGGGGTGAATTTTGTCCATTTCACCCACATATATATTTTTTTATTGTAATCGAGAACATACCTATTTATTTTCATACTTCATAGTCCAGAAATGAGAAAATTTCCAATTTCCAAACAAACTTAACCCCCTTCTGGGGGATTTTTTTTGCAGTTGACCTACACAGATCTTTTTCAATTGTAATCGTGAATTTATTTACCTATTTTCATACTTCTAAGTCTAGAAATAAATAAATTCCTATATAATCTTTACCCCGTTATTTTACCCCTTCAGGGGAAAATATCGTCCATTTTACCTACACAGATATTTTTAATAGTAACCTAGAACTTATATACTTAAATTCATTTCTGGGGGATTTTTTTTGCAGTTGACCTACACAGATCTTTTTCAATTGTAATCGTGAATTTATTTACCTATTTTCATACTTCTAAGTCTAGAAATAAGTAAATTCCTATACAATTTTTACCCCGCTATTTTACCCCTTCAGGGGAAAATATCGTCCATTTTACCTACACAGATATTTTTAATAGTAACCTAGAACTTATATACTTAAATTCATACGTCTAAGTCCAGAAATGAGAAAATTTCGATACAAAGTTTATACCACCCACCCCCATTTTACCCCTTAAGGGGGGTCTTTAATTTTGCGAATTTCATCTACCCACACACATCTTTTTTAATTTTAATCGAGAACTTATATACCTACTTTCATACTTCTAAGTCCAAAAATTAGAAGATTTCATATAAATTTTACCCCTTTAGAAGTTAAATTTCTTAAAAATCCTTTCTTAGCGCTCACTCACATCATTAAAAGAACCCCTGTACCAAATTTCAAGATTCTAGGCACAGCAGTTTCGGTTGGTTTGCCGTTTTCCCGCGGCTACGACGCCGCCGTTAGTGTCAATCCCTTACGAACAGTTTGGACCCTTAAAGGGGTGAGGTCATCAATATGAACAACTTTTTCTATGGGACCAATGCTGGGAACTCAAAAAAAAATTCGTCATTTCAATAAAAAAGAGTCCCGCCGCCCGGCCAGTTTGTATGGGAATGTCGAATTTTTTTGTTGAGTTCTCAGCATTGTTCCCATAGGAAAAGTTGTTCATTTTGATGGTCTGAGTCATCCCTTTAAGGGTCCAAAACGATAAACAAATTCACCGTGTATATTTGCAGGCAAACTAATGCTTTGAGTTCATTCAAATGACGATAACTTTTTTTTTAATGAACCGATCTTGATGAAACAAACTTTAGATGTTTTGCTGAGTTAAAACAAAGCAATTGGTGAAAGTTTGAAGTAAATCGGTTTAGTATTTTCGGAGATAATCGTGATCATACATACAGACAGACAGACAGACAGACAGACAGACAGACAAAAAAATCGAAAAAAATTTTTTTGCTTTCTATTATTCTTTTATAGTGTCCCTCTATCCATTTCAGTCAAAAATTCGAAATGTACAGACAAAATATTTTTACTGTTTTATTATATGTATAGATAACAATAATCTATACATATAATAAAACAGTAAAATTATTTTGTCTGTACATTTCGATTTTTTGACTGAAATGGATAGAGGGACACTTAAAAAGAATAATAGAAAGCAAAAAATTTTTTTTGGAATTTCTTGTCTGTCTGTCTGTCTGTCTGTCTGTCTGTCTGTCTGTATGTATGATCACGATTATCTCCGAAAATACTGAACCGATTTACTTCAAACTTTCACCAATGGCTTTGTTTTAACTCAGTTTAACATTTAAAGTTTGTTTCATCAAAATCGGTTCATTAAAAAAAAAGTTATCGTCATTTGAATGAACTCAAGGCATGAATTTGCCTGCAAACATATAGCAAATATACATAAAATAAAACAGTAAAATTATTTTGTCTGTACATTTCGATTTTTTGACTGAAATGGATAGAGGGACACTTAAAAAGAATAATAGAAAGCAAAAAATTGTTTTTTGGAATTTCTTGTCTGTCTGTCTGTCTGTCTGTCTGTCTGTATGTATGATCACGATTATCTCCGAAAATACTGAACCGATTTACTTCAAACTTTCACCAATGGCTTTGTTTTAACTCAGTTTAACATTTAAAGTTTGTTTCATCAAAATCGGTTCATTAAAAAAAAGTTATCGTCATTTAAATGAACTCAAGGCATGAATTTGCCTGCAAACATATAGCAAAAATAAAATAATAAGTGACATAAGAAAATTAAAATCCAAAGTCAATTCATCATCATTATACGACAGCATTATACCTAGCCATACTATCCATAGTAATCCATACTAAAAAAAAAAGGAGAAGCTGACTGACTGACTGACATATCAACGCAGGGCCTAAACTATAAGGGTTAGGAACTTAAAATTTTGCACAGGGGTTCCTTTTATAACGTAGGGGAGCACTAAGAAAGGATTTTTGGAAATTCATCTCCTTAGGGGGAAAAACGGGTTGCAAAGTTAGTATGAAACTTTGTTGTTTTTGAAGTTATTCGAATGAAATTCAGCATGAAGGTTCTTTACTGAAAGGTATGAAACACGAGTAAAATATTTTACTCAAAAATCATCCCTTAAGGGGGTAAAATAGGGGTGCAAAGTAAGCATGAAACTTTGCCATTTTTGAAGTTAGTCGAATGAAATTCAGCATGAAGGTTCTTTACTAAAAGGCATGAAACACGAGTAAAATATTTTTCTCAAAAATCATCCCTTAAGGGGATATAACGGGGATGCAAAGTTAGTATGAAACTTTCCGTTTTAGAAGTTATTCAATTGAAATTCAATATTAAGGTGTTTCATTGAAAGTCATAAACTAATGTATTCCGGGTAATTCTACTGTTCCTAAGAAATCGACACTTACGCGGGCGGAGCCGCGGGCCAAAGGCAAACCTGACTTATATATCAACGCACAGCCGAAACTACTGTGCGCAGAAACTTGAAATTTGGCACAGGGATTCTTTTTATGATGTAAATGAGCACTAAGAAAGGATTTTTAGAAAATCAAAGGGGTTGAAGTTTTACGGAATTTTCTCATTTCTGGACTTAGAAGTTTGAAAGTAGGTACTCAAGTTCTCAATTAAAATTAAAAAAGATCTGTTTAGGTGAACCAGACAATATTCTCCCTTGAAGGGGTAAATAGGGGGTAAAGTTTGTATGGAATTTTTCCATTTCTAGACTTAGAGGTATGAAAATAAGTATATACGTTCTAGGTTACAATTAAAAAAGATCTGTGTTGGTGAAATGTACAAAATTTCCCCCTTAAGGGATTAAGGGATTGTATGGAACGAAACATAATATTTCTGTACATAGAAGTATTATGTTTTGCCATTGGTGAAAGTTTGTTTCTGGACATAGAAGTATTATATGTTTACATTACAATTAAAAAGATCTGTGTAGTTAAAATGGTCGAAATTTCCCCTTGAAGAGGTAGAATAGGTGGGGTAAAGTTTGCATGGATTTTTTTTATTTACTTAGAAATATGACAATAAGGGGGGCTAAAGAGCTATGCAGGTGAAATGTATTAAATTCTCCCTTAAGGGGAAAAAGCAAAGGGGCAGGGGTTTGTATGGAATTTTTATCATTTCTACTATTCCCAAGGGAACGACATTAACGCGGGCGGAGCCGCGGGCAACAGCTAGTAGTCAATATTATTCTAATTCTAAATTCATAATATTCATATAGGGAAGGATATGGGTACTAATTTAATTGAGTGATGTCACAATACATATTAAATAAATAGTTATAGATCTTTGTCAATTTGAAGTCATGCATTCTCTCCATAATATTCGTCTATTGAATAAAAACTTTTTTGAATTAAATTAAATTTTTATATCTTTACAAAATTCATTGAATTCGCCAATTTTTTTTCGTGAATTTCTTAAATTGTCTTTAATTAAACGCACTGAAATCACCATAAAAAAGGAGAAAGGTGATTTAATATCTGATATACTGATCCGAAGGATCAGGAACCAAGTGAACATGTTGTACATATGATTTAGCAATGAGGTCAAAACAACACTGACCGCTTCTTTACGCAATCGTTACTTGTCATGTAATGTGTTGGCACTTTTGCTTTCATTCACAAATCATCATATCTATCACGATAGCGGCGAGTGATGCGACGTTTGGCTGCACTCTTATTTGCGTACATACTAAGCGTTTATTACCCTGTATTGCAATAATATTCTTTAATAAAATGAGAGACACCATTAAAGATATAAATAATTAACTGAGTAATTAGTCACGGTTTAATTCCGGTTTAATAGACTACGTTTTATCGAATAAGTAATGTTATGCATCCTATTTTGTCAGTTTTTGGTTTTTAGTAAAATTAACTACTTATCAGCATGTAGGGATCAAGGCAGAGGCATAACGGCATTACATAACATAGTAGGGATTGCGGTAAAGGGGTATTTCACACAAACATTATATAGCACCAGTAAAATATCGATTGAGTAAAACATCCTACCTCAAATTTAGCGAAACTCCGTACAGTAAAATGCCAACAAACTTCGAAACGACATAGGGAACTCATTGGAGAGTGATAGGGTAAAGATCCTAGAAAAAAATCACAAATCCAACACCTTCAAAATGTTGAATGCTCATTGTTTCGTTCGATAGTGTCTCTTGTTCTTCGCAGATAGTAGTACTCTAGTAGTATAAGTAATCTTGGGTCGAAAAAGCATTATCTACTAAATTAACAGCTAACATATTGTTTCTCAAAGGTTGCTATAGATGAACGCCTGCAAAAATCGGATTATTATTAATATCGAGTCCTATTACAATTATCCAATTTAAATACAATCCTATCTGACGTTGATATATCGAAGGACCGTATTCGCCAAAGTATAGTAGACCTAAAATTTCTAGACATTAAGAGTATGAAAATGTGACAGGACTTGATTAATGGCCTGAAACTCATATGTTATTGTGTATTATGTATTTATTGATGCTCGTTTCTCTAATGCCATTTAGGTCTTCGAGGTACTGAGGACTAATATCGTATGTACATGTAGGAATTGATAGCAACATTATAAATTGGTAATTACATGTACGGTGCAGCCGTACATTTTCGCTGGCTCATCATATTGCGCTATGTGCGTCATTTTTATTGCAACAATTGTCAGTACACGTTTTGGCTAGCATACAGCTACGCGTACTCCCGATCGCCGCAATAGTGATCAAATTATCATTTCTATCATTTATCATTAGTGTTTCCAATAGTATCAGTTTAGTGTAGCAGTTATCAGTATCCATAATCAATGTAAATTAGTGCGAAAGACAATATATACATTTTATATTGAACTTGCCTGACTTTAATTTATCACTTTGTCAATCAATCAAGCATGCATATGTACGGGTGATCAGGAAAGTACATTACAATAATTCAAAAATTCATTTAACTTAGACTAATCTTTGTAGACGTACGTTGGTCTATACTGATGACTAGAACAGAACAAAATATTTTGATAAACACTTAGCAAATATATCAATGTCGATAGAATAGAAATCAGATTTCTAGATTTAAGTACTACGTACTAGTGATGTAACGAATGTCATATTTTGGACATTCGCGAATGCGAATGCGAATGCGAATATTTGCTACCGACATTCGCGAATGCGAATGCGAATGCGAATATTCAGATTTTGTTTAAAAGGGATTGCCCATTCCCGGTTTCGCCCCCTTAATAACGCGTATAAGCTTAAAATAAAATTCAAAATTAGTCAATTATTTTTTTATTTAATATATTTAAATTATGGGGAAAATCTTTGTGGGGTTTTAATTTTTAATTGAATTGGTATTTTCACCAATATTTTCCGTTCAACTAAGTTTACAAAGACACTGAAGCGTATGTGCGATAATGAAAGATAATAAAATAATATGCGGTGTTATGAAATACTGGGTAAGTATAGTATGTACGTTTTTAACTTAAACTGTAGATTTTATTATTCTATACAATTATTCTACATAATTAATATCTGTAATCAAAAGCAGTATTGCGTTCATTGACAAAACTGCTTGCACAGGTAGTATTTTAAACATTCTTCGTAAACGGAAGTAATCGGCAAAAACGCTAGAAACTATTACCTACCTACATCGAGTTTAAAAAATAAACTGCCTACCTACCTATGTCTGTCAATAATCGAATGGATTTGCGGTTTCAAGGCGGTTTAGTTTTTTCAATCTTTACATTATTAGTAAACTAAATGCAAGTAATCTTAGTATGTAACGTAGTGCTGATGAGAAAGTTCTAAAAAACTCTGTTATAATATTCCTTGGTCCATGGTTATAATACTTATTTTGTGAATTTGGAGAACGTTTTTCACTATGTTTCTCTGCTTCTGCTAAAACATCCTCCAGCACCAAGTTGAAGATGTTACTGATGTTATGCTCTTGGATTAACCCAGCAATTAATTGTGAGTATCTACCTACATAAGAAAAAAAAAGATAACCTGTATTTACATAGATGCTAGAAGAAAATATGTACCTAGAAGGTATTATTTAAATTACTCTCTTGTTGACCTACATGATTGGCTTATGAGTAAATTACGTCCACTTGAATATATATAGTTCATTCGAGTAATTGACTTGTTTTTATTATATGAATGTATATGAGACACCATAAACATAAGTGTGCTCTTTAGTCTAAATGAATTCATCTATTTATTTCTTTTTTTAGGTATCTGAAGACAGCTGTATTTGTGCAGAATGTTTTCATATACTACAAAATATATTAACAAACTATTCAAGTGGTGATTTTGTTCAGCGAACATATGGCCACCAGCAAGTATGACTTGAATGTGGAACATCAATATTGAGAGCCTAAATACATAATGTTTCTTTAGGCAGTTCAAAGAGGGACCTCATACCTATTCAACAGGTATGTAACATACATAAAGCATGTATACACATATTATTTTGATTTATAAAAATCAACAAATGAAAGATTATAAAAATCGGTTTACCCGTTCATAAGTTATGGGTGTTCAAACAAACCCGATATAATATATAGAACAAACCCCATTGTTTTATATATTAAGTTTTAATAAATGAATGAAAATAAATAAAGATATGAGTTTTAAAATAATAACCTTCCCAATAATTAGACTAGTTACATGTTCAAATATTTTTTCATGGTCTATTAGTTCTAGCAATTTCAAACATGAAAATTATGATGTGAATTTCAAGATGTACTGCTTGAATTATATTAAAACTTATTATGGTTTCCAGGTACATCAACTAGAGAAGCCTGTCTACAGTGTTGGACTAACGCATACAGAAGTGTGAGATGTCATGCTCAGGTTGATCAATATAGCCAACCTCATGAAAGTGTCGATGTTACTATGTCTTCTGCAAGAAGCTCCAGGGAGTCATTAATTCTGGTGCCAAATCCATTACCAAACTCGCTGGCTATTGTCTAGTGGGTACAAGAACAGTGGGTTACTGTGCCCACATAATGGCTACTTCAGAGGCATTGACTCCGGCTACATTTTATATGAAGATTATGAATAAATATGTTGAATAGATTAAAACACTGTTTCTTCTTTCCCTTGCAATATAATTTTACTATGTAGTCAGTCTTCGGAATCCCTAAATATTAATAATTCTATTACTTCCATCATCATCTGACTGTTTTCTCCGGTTAGCCAATATTATGACACTATTACTGCTGTAAAAACTTTTTACGGTTGACGGCCTGGCTGACCCTAACCCTGCTTAGGTATTTCGTCATCATACTTAGCTAATGCCCACGGCTTCACACGCGTAAAAAGCCTATGGTACGCTAGTACTATTACAGCTCATCATACAAAAATCCCGTAAATGTGCTCATTTTAACGTGAAAGAAGGACAAACGAATACACTTTCACATTGATACTCTGCTTCGTTATATATGTATAGATAGTTATATAAGACCAATGGTCATTATTCAGTATTTTTCATATCATTGAACTACTCTTTATTTACGGAACAGTGAAAAGTATGGTAGTATTTTTCTGAGCTATTTTCACAACTGGGGTACCATTTTAGAAAGTGTAACACTCGTCTTCTAGCGATTTTTGTATGGAAAAATCGCTCTAATACGAGTTTCATAGTTTCAAAAATAGTGCCCCTGGATTCAAGCGATTTTCCCATACAGATGACATACGTCATCTAACAGTCATCCGTTCAAAAATAGCCCACTCGAACATAGAAAATAACCTCAAAATCGAACTTTGTTTAATTTTTTTATCAAAAACCCCACAATGTAAAAACATGATTTTTATTTTATTGTATTTCAATTATTAACTACGTTATTCTGTATAATTTTGGTTATTATACTGTATTATTTAATGTGGGACGACGGCCCAAAGAGCCGTGGGCATTACCCTTTGGCAACAATTCACTATCGCTTGGTGACCTTGATAGCAGTTCCGTTCGAACGAGGCGTACGTAATTGTAAAAAAATATTTTTGTTATTAGAAGAACATAATACAATACTTATATATTGGTTATAGTTTATGGCGACAATTTAATTTTAAAGCTATAAAAGAAAAAAAATTATTTTGTTTCTTAAAGAGTTTACTTATGATTCTCATAATTATAGTTTATTTTTTGTTGACAAATAATGTTTGTTGATTGTTATTTTTAGTTTTGGTAAGAAGTAGAAAAGGTAAAAATTCATAGAAGAATTGTTTTTGTTTGTGTACAATGTTTTTGTAGACATTATAATTTTAGATTTAAGGTTAATTTCTCAAAGTTAATAAATAAATGTTACCAACCAAATGATAAAGAGAAGACTGATTATGTGATGACGAGGTTAAATAATTTTCTTGAATTAAAACATAGTTAATGTATAGATTTTTTTTTATTATATCAACCAACAATAAAAAAAATAAAAAAAAATATTCGCAAAAACATTCGCAGTAAATTCGCGAATGCGAATGCGAATGCGAATATGCAAAAATATGCGAATATCCGCGAATGCGAATGCGAATGCGAATATTCGTTACATCACTACTACGTACGTACGTGAAACGATTGATGCCCTGAAACTTGTTTGTCATTGAGTATCGCAATATGTATTGATGCGAGTTTCGTTACTCGTTCTTCAATGCCATTTGGGTCTCCAAGGAACTCGGGACGACTTCATGCGTAAATGGCGATACTGGAAGACTGATTTTAATATAAAGCATATGTTAAGAATTCTTAACTCAATAGAGTTAAGAATTCTTAACTCTATTGAGTTAAGTTAATAGTTCATTTATTATTGAGTAGTTTTTGTACTATTTTGTATCGTACTTATTGGAAGATCTGATCACGAGGATGCAAATTTTTACCGTTATACTTGCAATTTTTGAAGGTCAATCACATTTCAGCCCTACGAAGTCCTCTGCTGGACAAATGCGACCCCAAGAATTCTATGTTCCATGAGAGCATATTGCCATACTCACCACGTTGTCACGCGGGTTGGCGAGCGCAGTTTTATTGGCTTCTTATGCTTTCGACGCTACTGCCCATCGGAAGCTTTTTAAAGGAACGATAGGAGTTTGTTTGTTCTGAGAAGGGAATGAAGGTATACTCACTCATATGAATGGAGGAAAAGCAAGTAACGCGGCCGAGTGCGCGTACCCGATGCCGTACCTGCCACCACCAACGGCCAAGTAGAAATTGCTAGGTTAATTAGATCTTTTGTCCATTCCGACCAAATCATACCTTAGGAGAACTTTCCTTTATCATTTGGAGCTCAAACCTTTATTTTATATTTATAATCAGTGTTTATATATTTTAATGTCGATATCATTATTCAAACGAGACGTTTCTGTATCCCGCTTCTACTCGAGTCTATTATTTAAATCTAGTGCATCTTTACCATAAACTATTTTGGTTGTGGCTCATATTGCCAACAAAATTAAATTTTACTAGTAGCATGATATGGCCGGCTCGTCCGGGGATGTACCACACTCTCACATAAAATCGACGTTTTAGTAGAAGCTTAACCGCTTCTATGCTTCGTTCAGTGAGTGAGAGAGCCAGAGGCCCATCCTTCCCCCATTTCCTCCTCCGATGTCCTTCCCTCAACTCCTTGAAAGGCCGGCAACGCTCCTGTCACACCCTGGTTTTGCAACTGTCCATAGGCAGCGGTGATCGCTTACCAACAGGTGACTCGCTTGCTCATTTGCATTCCTATACCACAAAAAAAGAGACGAAAAAAGTATTCAGTCTCACAACATTAAAAGACACATGATACTTATAAAATATTTAAATTCATCGTCAAGAAATGCCTGCAAGTTCCCAACATTCTCTCGACCGTAAAGCAAGCATATGACTCATAAACATAAAACTTGCTTTCAAAGGCATATTTGCTTCCCAGCCGGTTCAATGCTCAGTGTTATCTGGCCGTTAAAAGCCTGCATCAGTATCACCTCGTTTCCGATTGTTATATGTTGATTTACGAGCGCAGACGACATAAACTTTAACTGTTCTCTTAACAACAAACCGTAAAAATCCTTGTACGCAGTCAGAGTAATTACTGCTAAAGCTGTATACGAGGGCAGAGTCAACACAGCTGGGCGATCCAGACATCTACCCTTGAGGGTCGTTTACACCCTCGGATATGATGGATTGATATTGTGCACAAAATCCATGTACGCAAGTTAAGTTATTGTTGCTACAGAACAACCGCTCTAAGCGACATTTGTTTGACGAAACCGAAGCGGATGGGATTACTCGTGTTGTGGTATACAGCTGATACACGAGGGCTTAGTCAACACAGTTGGCCGATCCGTGCGTCTACTCTCTTCGTATAGACATACTATACGAAGAGAGTGAATGTATGAGTAGCATTTGCTATTCGTATAAAGATCCATCTTTCATCTGCCGTTTACACCAACAGTTTTCAACAAGGCCGAATTTTCTTTATACCTTTTCTCCATAAAATTCGTGTACGTAAGTTTAGAGCAGAATCAACAGTTTTGTAAAATCATTTTGTATACTTGCATATTGCTAAAAAAAATCAGCAACGCATTTGGGCGAACCACCGATCCACCATTGAGAGTCAGTTTATTCGCAGATATGTATATACAACTCTGATTTTCCATATAATCTCCATGGAATTCCAGTACACAAGATCTTTATAAATTTACAGACAATTAACCATTTTATTTGTTGATAAATAGTAGCTAAAATTATAGGTAGATGAACTTAAAAGTGCTAAGAGCTGGCTAATTCTATTTATATAGATGCTGGGCGATCATTGTTCTAGTTTAAAAGGGTATCATCAACAAATAATAAAATTGCAATTCGTACAGACAACATTGACCAGCCGGCCTATTTGCTAACTTAGAGTACAACGTTTTGATATTTACTTAAAAATACATTACGTTTTATATATCTTAAATAAAAATAGTCAATCATACGAAAGCCGCAATGTATTTCGATTCGAAGTGACTATCAAAACGTTGTACACTGAGTTAGCAAATAGTCAATGGTGTCTGTACGAATTGCAATTTTATTATTTGTTACTCGCTGCAGACTCTTAAGGCGATACCACTGTAAATAAGGTCGTTCTGAAACTTATTTATCTCGCAAAATACTTAAATTAGGAGTTTCAAATCTAAGTAATATGATTTTTGACTATTTCATCTCCAAAAATTGAAGATGAAAACACGTTTTGATAAAATTTTCTCGAAAGAAATATTTTTTGAAAAATGGTCTTCGTTCGCAGAGTTTTTGTTATTGTAGCTGAAATGCGACGAATGAAATAATGATTTTTAGACTAAAAGATAGGTTATTAGTAATTCATCAAAATGTAAATATGAAAATACAATTAACCGGTCTGATTTTATATAAAATAGAAATAACGAATTTGGCGCTTACGTTTTTTTCTTTGAGCGACTCGAGACTATCTCCTATCTCATCATTCACGGGCTAAACCGCCAAGCGCTATCCCTTGCGCGCACTTGATCAGTCCTTTGCCGAGCGAAGGTACCAAACATTTGAGTCCTCGTCTTAATGAGGTAGCCAATTGCATAGATCTATTCGGATGCTCTTTGACTAAATTCACAAGGGCTACATTGTGTTAAAATAGTTAATTAGAAACTAAGTTAGAAATTAATGTACGCTATTGAATTGGGTTAACCTGTAAGAATAATGTATATGTCGCAGATATTGAATTATAATAAACAGAAACTTAAGGGTCCATTGTCTGCGCGTGTGAAGCGCCCTCGATTGCTCCAGCAAGTTTTTAACTCGGCACTTTTGCAAGCACTCAGCCAACGCTTAGCGGATAGCGTGCTCAGCTGTAGACTCTCCATTCACCATTGACGGGGATCCTTCACTGAGATATAGATGAGTATTCTATTTTCCGTAGTCTTGTTTCAATTTCCCGTTTCTAAGGGACGAAACTCTTAAAGATCATATTTGAAGGCGATTAGGCTAGCAATTCATCTCATTATTGTTTTTTTTTCCGCCTATAAACGCTATCCTGGTCTTTTTTTTTTTTTTTTAAATAAATATATACGGACAAATCACACAGATTGATCTAGCCCCAAAGTAAGTTCGAAACTTGTGTTATGGGATACTAACTCAACGATACTATATTTTATAACAAATACATATATAGATACACATCCAAGACCCAGGCCAATCTGAAAAAGATCATTTTCCATCTTGACCTGGCCGGGGATCGAACCCGGTCACTCCGTGTCGCAGGCTGGCGTGTTGACCGCTGCGAATCATGCGACGATAAGGCACAAAACAATCATTGTTTTGTACCTTATCGTCTTAGGCTTTGTCTACCTCGAGAGTCCTGGCCCTGTTTAATAAAGATTACAAATTGTAAATTGTAATTGTATTTTACAAGTTACAATTCTACAAGTTTCTGTTTAATAAAGATTACGACTTACAAATTTACAATGGTGGAAAATCTACAAAATTGTAAAATTGTTTCTACAATTTTACATATTTCTGTTTAATAAACATTTTCTCTTTACAGGTGGCAATTTACATATTTGTAGGAAAAACTGGTTTATTGAACATACACATACCTAATTGTAATTACAAGTTTACATATTTTGTAAATTGTAGTACAATCCGACAGGTGGACTCGTTGTGTGTCAGAAATTTACAATTTAGTGCCTCAATGTAATAAATAAAGAAATTTATTTTTTATACACAAAAAATGATTTTAACAATGTTTATTCTCATATATTAGGGACAAAATCGAAATTTTGTTATTGTTATCAATACTTATACATTACTTTCGTTATCCATCAAACAAATAGGAAACCAAACGGTAAAACCAAATTCTAAATAAGTACGTCAATCATTTTTTAAATCTACCCTCGTTAACTTCTTAATATATATAAAAAATACATTTTATGTATGTAACTTGTAACTTACAACTACAAATTTGTAGATACAATATTTCATCGAAATCTACAGGCGGATTCTGCACTTGTAAATATTTATTAAACAGCATTTGTAATTACAATATTTGTTAGGTTTTTAATTGTAGCGTTCCTATATAATTGTAAGGTTTATTAAACAGCACTTGTAGTACAATTTTGCAAATTTGTAATTTTTTACAAAATTGTCGGATTGTAATCTTTATTAAACAGGGCCCGAACTTCGCTGCATTTTTATTTCAACTTGAGTATTTCATTATTATTGATATTACAGACAATCATGCAAAGCAGTGTGAGGTAGTACGAGCCCTTAAGGTGCTTTAGAATATATATCTTCGCCATTTGACTTACATGAGGTCCAAATTATTAAGGGCTGCCGCCCATAGGTCAAAAAAAATGCTTTAGTAGCAATATTTAGGAAATCTACAATTATTATTTTTATGCAAATCAATAAATCAGCGGATTTGATTGTCGACGTCCATGGATTAGTAGGCATAGGAAGTAATAATAAAATGATTTACGCCAAGAAAATGCTTTTTTTTACACTTACAAATTGTTTTTTGATTCTTATTTTCTAAATGTTAAAGGCAATAACTAGTGTACCGTTTCTTTTAAATTTGACTCTTAAAGTTTTAGATTATGGGTGCAAGCCCTTTTTTTTTTTTTTTTTTTTTTTTACAAAATTTGAATTAGGCATTTGTCTCCCATCTCACCTGATGGTAAGTGACGATGAAGACGAGGATGTTACATGCCTATCCAAGAGATACCCATTTATTCTACTTTTGAATGTCCCGGGACTGTACTTGTTTGGGAATATAGACGCAGGCAGTTCATTCCACACCTTAGCTACTCGAACCAAAAAGGAACTGTCAAAGCGTTTAGTTCGACTCTTTGGTATTCCAACGATAAAAGGGTGAAATTTCAGTCTGCGCCTCGTAGTCCGATGGAGGAATGGTGAGGGTTCAACTAGCCCTTAAAATATTTGTGCTTATGACCTTATATAACGTTAACAATACAAAGAAAGGTCTAAACAGTCGTGCGTGTATCAGAATCCAGAAACGGCGCATATATATGAAATTAAATTCAGAAAAGAAATGTACTTTATCGATTAGCGACTAAGAATATCAATATGAGTAATTCAAGCTCTCGATATGATAATAATTATACAAATTATTGTTCACGGTTATCTTATCATTAAAGCAAAACATTTTATAACGCGTAATTTCGCAGAATTAGTCATGTCTTCGGTAGTATAGTGGTCAGTATCCCCGCCTGTCACGCGGGAGACCGGGGTTCGATTCCCCGCCGGAGAGAATAAAGTTTTTGTTTTTTTTCTGTCTGCCTTGTTTTTTATTTTTATTTTTTCTTCTTTTGTATCTCTAAATTCGGAGATAAACTTATTGATTTTTGCCCAATCCAAAACTTACTAGTCTTTGGCAAAACTAGTATAGTTTTGCCAAATGAATGTTGAATGAGTAGAAATGTTATTTATTATTATGCTACTTCGGAACAGAAGTTCCTGTATTCAACCCAGTTTTGTGGGTAATAAAGGTAACCTATTTACATAAAGTAGTATTTCACAGGCGAGCGGCTCGCCCCGGCTTCGCAGGGGTAGATATAGGTACAGCTCATGTTCACCAGGGATAATGTAAAACTTTAATGGTAAATTAATTTTTCAAATGTGTCCAGCACTTTCAGAGCCGCAATGCAAACAAACAAACGAGCAGTCAAACCTTTCCTCATTATAATATGAGTGTAGAAGCAGTAGCGGCGTTAGGGTAGGGCGCTGGATACGGAAGGGGCGCTCCCACCAAGCAAGGAAGGCACGTTAAGCCGTTAAGCCAATGTGGCAGAAAGGTCCCGGCTGTTATCATTGATGGCAGATAAGCTATGTCAGATGACTTTAGGCAGTTTCAAAAATCTGATACCAGTGTTGGCCACTTACACACACGAAAAACAAACAACCAAGCAAGGATAGAAGACGCAGTGCAGTGTGATTCAATCGCATTGCATCCCCCTCTCCCCAATAAGAGGGGGCGTTCTTAGAAATCTCGCCCAGGGCGCCTGTAATGCTGACGCCGGCACTGTGTAGAAGTTTAAATATATAGATAAAAACAGCTAAGCAAGTTTTATTTTTGCTTAATATATAAATCACTACGATTAAAGAAGATAAATGAGTTCGCCCGTTCGGCTCGAATTCCCAGCAAAGCTCACCCCAGCTTTTGTCGCGAACTTTATTGCCGCCAACCTTTCCACGCCGGGTTGTTCGGGACTTATATTTAGACATTCAAAACGTTAATGTCAAGGAGCACTACTCTTTTAATATGAGCCTTCATGAGATCCGTTTATTTCCCTACGTAGGTAAGCTTTTTGGAAAATTAATTGGAAATATTACGTTAGCAAAAATAAAATGTTCGTAAAAGCTTTCTTACAAACATGGCATTTTTTAATGTTTTCCCGATGGTTACACATTTAAATTGAATTAATTTATAGGTACAATTTTACGACATCCACGGGAAGACTTGGAGGCGACTTAGGAAATACAAGCTAAACAAAGCTCATAAAAATCAATGACACCTCTCCAACCTGTCTGGCCAGCGAGGAGAGTGTAGGCCAAATCCTCTGTCTGCTCTGGCCAAGTATGGTTCGGGTAGTACTGAGAGGGTCATGCTCCTGCAGTGGAGACTAAAAGGACCTACTGACGATACAATTTTAAAGTCATCGAAACGTGAGGTGTAAAAATAATCTAATAATAGCGCGTTTTTATTGATTTAATTTAAATGTGTAACAATCGCAAAAACATTAGAAAACGGTAGCCAATATGCCCAATTATGATGATACTAGCTTTCACCCGCGGCTCCGCCCGCATCATTGTCGATCCCTCGGGGACAGTACTTTTCCCCGGGATAAAATGTACACTATTTTTTTTTTTTTTTTTTTTACAAAATTTTAATTAGGCATTTGTCTCCCATCTCACCTGATGGTAAGTGACTATGTCCTTCTCCGTACTCCAGACAACGGGTATGCAAAATTTAATTAAGTTTTTTATTAAATAAAAATAAAATTAATATTAAAGGGGGGCTCCCATACAACAGACATTATTTTTTTGCCGTTTTTATAGGTAATGGTACGGAACCCTTCGGGCGTGAGTCCGACTCGCACTTGGCCGGATTATTAAAGTTATTTAAATAGTGCCGGAAAGATGCGCTTATAGAACAACCTCATATACCTACCTACTGACGGAAAACGGTCAAGAGGCAAACCAAAGACAAGATGGACAGACGACTTGACTGCTTTTGAGAAAACTTGGAGAGAGATGGCAAAGATAGAGCAAAGTGGAAAAATAAAGGGGAGGCTTTTGCCCAGCAGTGGGACTTATATAGATAACTAGCTGTTGCCCGCGACTTCGTCCGCTGCAATTTCTGTTATTATGATTAAATTATTCATCTATACACGTATAATATTCCCCGTTTTTAAATCATTTTTTATTGATGCTTCGCTCCTATTGGTCGCAGCGTGATGTTTTATAGCCTAAAGCCTTCCTCAATAAATGGACTATCTAACACAAAAAGAATTTTCCAATTTGAACCAGTAGTTCCTGAGATTAGCGCGTTCAAACAAACAAACTCTTCAGCTTTATAATATTAGTATAGATAAAAAAATAAATAAAAAATAGGATTATGAGTTATGATGACTGACGTACACTTGCAAAAAATAAAACTTAGTACTACATTGGAACAGGACGTTTCATAACTTGTCGTAAAGTTTTCTAGGATATGCATATCCGCCGCTAGATTGAACAGAAGTTGAGGAAATCGCGTTGTCGGGAGGCTGCGGAGAAGAGGGCATTTCAATCTTAATGCTTTTTAAATACTGAGCAGTGTTCGAAAGGCTTTGAGTACTTAGAACTTCTGGGTCAGTGGGGAACCGAAACACGAAAAGGGCACAGATATCACTAGGATTTTAGTCAGCTTGAATGAAAAATGTATGGCCCCTATATTAGTTGATTTTCATCTTCGATCAATTTGATTGAAGATTTTCACTATTAAGACGAGGCCTCAAATGTTTGGTACCATCGCTCAGCAAAGGACTGATCAAGTGCGCGCAAGGGATAGCGCTTGGCGGTTTAGCCCTTGAATGATGAGATAGGAGATAGTCTCGAGTCGCTCAAAGAAAAAAATGTAAGCGCCAAATTCGTTATTTCTATTTTATATAAAATCAGACCGGTTAATTGTATTTTCATATTTACATTTTGATGAATTACTAATAACCTATCTTTTAGTCTAAAAATTATTATTTCATTCGTCGCATTTGAGCTACAATAACAAAAACTCTGCGTACGAAGACCATTTTTCATAAAATATTTCTATCGAGAAAATTTTATCAAAACGTGTTTTCATCTTCAATTTTTGGAGATGAAATAGTCAAAAATCATATTACTTAGATTTGAAACTCCTAATTTAAGTATTTTGCGAGATAAATAAGGTTCAGAACGACCTTTTTACAGTGGTATCGCCTTAAATGATTTGAATCACATACCTCACTTGTTAAAGTCGGGTAGTTGTGTTAGGTGACGCAAGCCTTAATGCGTATAAGGGGAGTGGAATATGGTGAAGAGTTTTGACGCCGAGGTTTGAAGCGCGGTAGCTCATATGGTATAGCATAGGTGGTACAGAGACCTAAGGTCGCAAGTACAAACCCCGCCTGCGTGGAATTTTGTCACCTAATATTTTATTTTTTAATTTAATTTGAGTATATCCATTACATATAGCACTTCCAATGCCCCTTTTGGATTGATGTTCACCATATTCTTTTCTTTTAGGATCGTCATCACAAAAAAATATCGCAAACAAAATTCATCCTAATTCCTAACTTATATTATAAATGCGAAAGACTTTGTTTATTTATTATACTTTCATATCTTACCACTCAACTGATCATTATGAAATTTTATATACATACTAGCTTTCGCCCGCGGCTCCGCCCGCGTCAATGTCGATCCCTCGGGAATAGTTCTTTTTTCCGGGATAAAAGGTAGCCTATGTCCTTCTCCGTACTCCAGAGAACTTGTATGCAAAATTCCATCATGATCGGTCCAGTAGTAAAGGCGTGAAAGCGTAACAAACAAATAAACAAACTCACTTTCGCATTTATAATATTAGTAAGGATTGTCTGGGTTACTGAGAAGGCTAACTTTCCTACCGGAAAAAGGTTCCGAGGATCGACATCAGCGCGAGCGAAGCCGCAGGCGAAAAGGCTAGTTTCCTGGGTCGTAATAATAACATAACAATTAGTCCATCAGTTAGATAATCAAAAAATATTGGACACGTATTTTTTCTTTTGTCAAATAAATAATAAAGATAAAGCGCGTCAAAGTTCACGAGTGGGGGCTCGTGACGTCAAAGTTTGCTAAAAATTGTAGCAAACTATGAAGTCACACGGAACTTCAAAGGGCTATATCTTTATCATTTTTTGTTTAATCGACAAAAGAAAAAATACGTGTCCAATATTTTTTGAATATCTAACTGACAGACTAATTATATTTTTTTAGGAAACTAGCCTATTGAAAATACATTGTGTTTCTGTGAAATGTTATTTTTTGTGATTTTGGTCATGCCATGACTCAGTTCTGATTTCGACCTGCTGCCGATCCGTCACGCTGCGTGGTCGGGTTGCGAACCTGTGACCCTGAAGTTCTGACTCATCTGAGGTCACGGGCGTATTTATAGACGTTTTATGAAAGGTCTACGCTTACAAAATATAATTATCTTTTTACGCAGAAGGCAAATTTTTTTACGCCATGTTATATTATAAATTCATCTTTATCATCATCAGCCTTCCATATCCCACTGCTGGGGGGTTCCCTACGTGTCTACAAAACACTTTTTTCGTAAATTGATACATCGTCAAGCTTACAGCGAAGCCTTCATCGTGCTATGTCTCAATACTGCGAAAGGTTTATTGTAAGATGTTTGTTAACATCGAGCAACTTGCATCGGTACCTTATTTCTTCAACTTTTGGTTAATCGATGTAATTTTATGTTGCTTATCTTATGCTTTACGAATCCAGTTGCTGCGACCCGCGATTTTTCGAATCATTCAGCTAAAAGTCCTCTTTCCCATGGGGGTAGGCAGAGACTATGGATCTTCACTTGCTACGATCCTTACAAACCTCTTTTGCTTCGTCTACATCCATCACTCTTTCCATGCATGCTCGCCGGTTTCGGGTACTCCTTATTTCTCCTTTTGCAAGAACGCTTTGCGAAGTACTTAGAGAATAACCCGTGCAAATCCTATGCCTTATCTGGCTGCCACTCCTGAAGAAAAGTTCATAAATCAATATGGAGACATTGGATCTAAGCTTGTCTTCTGAATGACGAGAATACATCAGAAATGGAATAAGGATAGGTGAGGCCCTCTTAATAGATATATGTTCTGTTCTAGTTGGTTATAGAAAAATTTGTCTAGGAAGAACGAAGGGTGTCTGTACCCCTAGACCTTTCTTTTTATTTTTGAATTGACTATGTAGCCAACTGAGCTTTCGATACT
Organism: Elegia similella; assembly: GCA_947532085.1. Taxonomy (NCBI): domain Eukaryota; kingdom Metazoa; phylum Arthropoda; class Insecta; order Lepidoptera; family Pyralidae; genus Elegia; species Elegia similella. The sequence goes on from OX383936.1 coordinate 3,386,359, forward strand.
TCACCGGGCGTTTGAGGCGAGGGCAGAGTGCCCTCAGCCTTTATAGACAACATCACCAAAGGACCCCCAGGAGGGACGGCCCTCGACTTTGGGCGTTGCCTGTGTGCGCAAGGCTTGGAGAGACAGCAAACTCTCATATTGCCTGATGGGCCGCGTATACGTGCATGCAATGCAAGCCTGAAGGGCCAATCTGAGAAACAATGGCAAAAAACCTTTCATCATCATCATCAGGTCCTTTTTAGTCTCCACTACAGGAGCACGACCCTCTCTGTACTACTAGGGCCATACTTGGCCAGAGCAGCCAGAGGACTTGGCCTACACTCTCCACGCTGGCCGGACGGGTTGGAGAGGTCTCTTAGATGTTTATAAGCTTTGTTTAGCTTGTATTTCCTAAGTCGCCTTCTACGACATCCACGGGAAGACTTGGAGTGGTCCTATTCTACTCTGCCGAATACCACACGGCTAAAAAAAACCTTTGGAGAGCAACAATTCTCATCTTTTGCCTTATGGGCCAAAGCCCCTGGACCAATAAAACCCTCCTTATATACCAGTGACGTGCAGTCCATATAGACTATTAGACAATGTCTACCCTGCAGTCGCTAAATAAATACCTACATTTTTTTTTCTTACAAAAAAATAATTATATTCGGTGCGCCTGCAAAATTCTGCTAGCAAATAGTTTATAGTCGATTTTGATCAAGTACGGTGCTGCGGTCGCGGTCCGTGCGTGCCCGCGCCAAGCAGTATCTATACGCGTAAGCCGCGTAAGACAAAAATTTAAAGGTCTGACTTTTCACGCACACATAGAAAATTATTATACACCGATAGGAAATCGCTATTGTAGTAGTACAAGTAAACATCTTTCATCGGCACACACATGCAAAGCAAATTGGCGCTGTTTGTGTGAATTTGAGACACTGTCTCCGAGGTTTCTATTGGCTGCCGCGCGCGATATTAATGTCAACGTCACCTGTCAATGTCATTATAGATATTATTCATACTAATGTAAATGTCATTGATTAACGTGTTTACTAACAATCCAAGATGAAAGTTTTATTTAAAAATTAAATGCTTTATCAGTTAAATTTCATTTGTGACAAAAATATTTTCATGTGAAAGTTGTGTCGCTTAGTGTTTGCATGCCGAAATCGAAATATAAAGTGTTTTGTGAACACGTTTTGAACAAATCAAGTACCTAACCGGTTAGTTATGGTTAGTTATTCTAAAGTTTAATCCACGTTTAATCTTAAACCTTACGTGTACGTGGCTCGCAGGTTGTAATCATATCTCTTATCTTTCGCTTGTTTTGAATACTTTTGCGGTCGAAGATCGAAAGACCATCATAATATTAAACGAGTTGTAGATAACTAGCCGTATAGTAAGGTAAGGTATATAGGTGGTATGTTTGTAAGGTAAGTTTTATAATTATGTCTACCCTATGATAAATGTCTGTGCACGTCACTGTTATATACGCCCGTGTCTGAGGTACTCACCGCACTTTTAATTATCACCTCGGAGGGTTATTAAACTTTGTTTATTAAACTTTTGCCGTTCATTTATTTACGGGTCGGCCTTTTAGTCTGCGCAAATACATTTAATGATGCGTCAATGTATGTATGCTTACTTTATAATTAATGGCAATGTCAATATCAGGTAACATATGAGTAAAATATACATATTTATATTTATCTATCGTCAACAAGAAAATAACACAGCAAAGTATAGAATTACTTTGCTGTGTTATTTACTTGTTTTTTTAGTTTTTATTTATTTCGATAATTATTATTGTTTAAAAATCATGTAAGTACTTACGTTACAACAGAACATAAACACATTTAATTTCAGAAAAAAAAAACACGGATGTCTGTGATGAAATGAAAAACAACTTAAATATAATGACATTGTGATTTAGTAGCAAACAATTTTTGCTGTTGTTTATCTACCCAACTATATATTTTTTATATTAAAAATAATATAAAATATAATTATAAATAGTATACAATATTATAAATAATTATAATATAATTATAAATAACATACATATATTTTTTTAAATAAAAAAGTTTTGAATGGCTTATTGTGTATTGTAAATTAATGTGTCAATTATTACGGCCAGCTGGCTACTGACAATTACCATCCTTGGGTATGCTTATATGAGAAATGTCAGTGCATAGAGTTCTTATTATCCTCGTATGATATCTATAGGACAAGATGGAGCATTCCTAGTTTGCGCACGACGTGCAAATATTTCTTTTAAATAATCTTTCTATAAAAAAAACTTTAAACCGAACTACTGAACGGATTTTGATGAAATTAAAATGGGTTTAATTGGAAAACTCCTCTTCAAAACAAAAAAAAATCCTTTCATATATAACAGGAATAATGAAATAACAAACATCAAAAAATAAGAAAATACAATGGAATTGAGATCCTCCTATTTTTTTGTAGTCGGAATGTATTCCATAGCAATGAGGGTTGCTATGGAGTTAAAGCTTCAGGCGCTGGAAAATGATTAAGAGAAAAATAAACAATCGGAAACGCTAATGGTATTGTCTTTTACGATGTATTGATCCCGGTTTTCCCAGTATTTTGTTGTGAGTATCAAAGTGAAATTTGTGCCACATTTTCAGCTGTATATAGGCAGACTCTTCCATGCTGATCTGCGAGAAAAAAAACATAGGATGTACCAGTTTGCTTCTCTTCCCGCACAGATTGTAAAAGCCGATAAAGGGAATGAGCTAAAATCTGCAGAATCATGTAATGAAAGATCTTTCATTGGAGATTCTTCGTTTCTTCGGATTTCGGGGTTCGTCGTTCCATGGGAGGATATTGCTATATTTACCACGCTTGGCAGGCGGGTAGGCGAGCACAGTCGCTTTAGTTTTTGTGCTTTCGACGCTGCTGCACATCGGAAGCTTTTTAAGCTAGGGAATGAAAAAATATAAATAGATAAATATAAAGGGACATATCACACAAATTGAGCTAGCCCCACAGTAAGTTGTGAACTCGTGTCGTAGGATACTAACTCAACGATACTATATTTTACTCATCATCGTCATTTCGTGCAGGTGACACGGTCAATTGACCATGCATACCCTGGTCAGAGTGCTTCGGAACCGCCAATCGGCCTCTAACCTGGTTCCTTTAACGACTACCAGAAGGCAGCCGGGACTAACGGTTTAACATGCCTTCCGAAGCACGGAATCATCATTATTATCAGACAATCATGTGATTCAAGCCTGCGATGTCCTAACCAAACTTGAAACAACTAAACAAAGTATTCTTCCCGTGGGAGTCGAAACTATATATACTTATAGATACTTATATAGATAAACATCCAAGACCCAGATCAATCTGAAAAAGATGGTTTTTCATCATGACCTCACTGGCGATCGAACCCGGGGCACCCTCGTGTCGCAGGCTGCGTGTTGTTGTGAAAATTGTTGGATCTGGGAAAGTATGAAGGTATTTGGATACTACTTACTCGGATGAATGGGGGAAAAGCAAGTAGCAGCTGGGGGGCTGGGTTCACGTACCTGATGCCATGCCTGTAACCCATTGGACAGGCATTTGATAAAACCCCTGACCATAATCTATTCAACAAGAATTTTCTGATCCATCCATCTTGACGCCCGATACCTAAGTTTCTCATCCAACCACTAACAATTTACACGTTCTGTTTCAGATTGGTGGTGTCACAGAACCAGCGAGCGCTACACATAGTGTTCCCACACCATTTCCTGGATTCGCCGGAGTGGTTCGGCGTCTCCACAGACGAGTACTTCCAGGTATGTCAAGTAACCATATATAATCTGTAGTATGAGTTTGACAAACTTTATTTCAGAATAGATCAAGGGACCTAGCAATACCTGTGGATTCTAGACATACAGAATTTGCGTCATAAGGAGTAGATTAAGCTGGTCCTCCGAAATGGATCGTCATGCTTAAAAAACGATTCTGGATGTAAAAGAATATTCTATGCTCTACCAACTGAGCCACCGCCTGATTCAACCTCGTCGCCGAATTTCCTCACCATATCCCATTCCCCATATACGTAACGTATATAAGGCTTACGTCACCCAACGCAACTACCCGACTTTTACAAGTGAGGGTGAGTGAGGTTTGATTCAACTTATTTTATACGTATATAAGTGTAAGTAATAATGGGATATTGTGAGGAATTTCGGCGACGAAGTTGAATCAGGCGGTGGCTCAGTTGGTAGAGCGTAAGTCGTACATAAATTCAAATTCAAATTCAAAACGTTTATTCAATATAGGTTTCTTTGAACACTTATTAATTGTCATATTTCACTTCTCAACAACTGTTGACGTCAAAAATTTACTTATGGCTAAGTTTAATGTAGCATATACTTAAGGTAGCTGGTTCAAGTCCCGCCCGCTTGAAATTTTTTCACCATATTTTATTTCTTCATTTAATAAGAGTATATAAAAATAGCACTGTCAATGCAAAACAAAATATAAAAATATATGGTAAGAATTGGTTCAGACCTGTTCAGACTGACGGTGCAGGGTAGACTTGAGTTATTGCTAACGAGGTCCATCATGCGTTCATTAAAAAAAAAATGGCGGTCAGATCGAATAAACAATACGAACTCATTTGTTAGAATTGGATCTCTAGTATTGGAATTAACATTGAAACCTAGGACTTGTCAGTAACAATGTTTCTGATGTAAACACACGTCTAACGCCTCAGGTCGAATTACTTGTCTTGCCCTATTTAGAACTCGAAACTACTCGAAAGTGGAATAGAAGCAATATCGGAGCGATTATGGCTACTCCAACTAGCGATTTAGGTGCTATAACTAAGTGCTCTGTGGCCGCAAAGATAATTCTAGACTAGAATTCGATTTCTTATCGTTTAGCATTAAATATTCGATTTAAAGTAGTAAGAAATGTTTTACTTAAATAAAAGTGAAAATATGCATTCCGAGCAATCTTATACGTTTGACATTATACATGGTGAAATTATTATCGTTTTGGACCCTTAAAGGGGTGATTCAGCCCGTCGATATGAACCAATGCTGGGTACTCAAAAAAAAATCGACGTTCCCATACAAACGGGCCGGGCGGCGGGACTCTTTCGTATGGAAATGCCGAATTTTTTTTGAGTTCCCAGCTTTGTTCCCATAGAAAAAGTTGTTCAAAAAATTGATGGTCTGAGTCACCCCTGTAAGGGTCCAAAACGATACAAAATTCACCATGTATAAATAATATTATTTTGGGGTAATTAATGACATTTCTCGCATTATATGCAAAAAAGGGATGAAAGGTGAAGACACTAGTCTAAAAAGAGATAGAAAGACAAACTTCCATCCTATCGGAAAGACTGAACTTCAGTAGCCCTCGATCGAAATAGTTGAAATAATGAAAGGGAGGCCTTTGCCCTGCAGTGGGACTATATACTATATTTAACGGTTGCGTCACAATACATTCTTGCTAATATACTGCACGTACATCAAAATATTCACAAATATGTTAAGAATTGTCATGTTCATACATACAATACTAGAAACAAAAATAAACTAGTTAATGAAGCTTTTAGACTACAGAAAACTATGAATATATTCTTAGGGCTTAGTATTCGTTTGTACAATAAAATTCCTGACAATATTACAGCTTTGCCATTTCCGAAGTTTAAAGACGTTACAAAAAATATATTATTTAAAAGAGCTTATTATGGCATTAATTTTGTTGATAAGAATGCTTAGAGTCGAGACCTCGAGTGATATGCAGGACTTCTCTAAACGCTTTTATTTTAATTTTACTTATAATTGTTTTCTTTTTTTGTTGCTGCTATTTTATTTTGTATAATTGTCTTAAATCAACTCTCAATTGTAAAACATGTTTGCGGTCAACGAGTGTCGACAATTAGTTTTCGAGTTTTGTGCTTGAGATCGAGTAAGTCATGCTCACTAAAATGTTCAAACTGGTAGCGGCGTTGTGTGTCGGGTCGTCGAGTTCCCTCTAATATGGTTGAGCTCAGCGATGGCTGATCCAGGCGTCAACTCGTGAACGGGTGCTGCCAGGGGAGACAGATCTGCTCTGCCTCTTTGAGACTTCTATCTATCTTTGAGACTTTTATCATATCTGTTGTTGTTGCACGCTCGATCGCTAACATAACGTGTTCCACAAAAATATTTAAATTAAAATTTTATATAACATGACATCAAAAAAAAAAGAAAAGATAAAAATATTAAATATCATACAAAGCCCTTCAGGCAAGTAGGCGACCAATACTGTTGAAAATAGGTTTCTTTCGGCGTCTTCTTCCCTGCAGTGGTCGGTTCCGAAACGCTAGTAGTTTGTAGCTTTTGAACAATAATTAATAATTTTAATATAATAGAATAAGTATTATTTAAAATGTGAATTGACGTGAAAAAGTGCCTGAAAAGGCCTATTTTCTGAATAAATCTTTGAATCTTTGAATATAGGCTAGAAATGGAATAGAATAGACTACAAAGCCACTTCTTGTCGAGTCGAAATGGTTCTACTTTGTTAGTGACTAATTGACGCCCGCGGCTCCGCGCACTATAATGTCGATCCCGTGGGAACATTACTTTTTTCAGCCGTTTCGGCATGAAATAATAAAGGGGGTATTATACCATCCTGAATCGGATCCGATGAGAGGGACGCCGCAATACGTGCGATACGATTGGAGATATCTCGTATCGTGTCTAACGTATAGCAGCATCACTCCCATCGGATCCTAAATTCAGGGTGGTTTAATAAAAAATATTGTTTATTTTCCATCCAAAACAACAACAAAGTTACCCTAATAAATAAGTAAGTTTAAGTTTGTGCAAAAGCGTGACATTGGTGAAAGTATACAGGGTTGTTGCGGAGGACTGGTGCCTGAACTCGGTATCCTAAGAACCTGTCTTACAAGTCACCAGCCAGTAATAGGCACCTAACAAACAAACATACATACATCTATATTTACATTAGTAATTAGTAATCTTTTGACCAGTATTTAGCTAAGCTGAGACCTCACCATGCCTCATTGTGGTCCTGAACAAGGGCACTACAAAATATTTGTCATTAGGCAGAGCTACTATGTAAAAAGTTAATTCAAATCGAATAAAAATTACTGCAGGTACAGGGTAAAATTCAATTTATTAGCAATCGTTTTAGGAGTGACTCAGACCACGAATCTAAACAACTTTCATTATGGGACCAACTCCAAAATTGAAAAAAAACAGCTGTTCCATAGATTTTGGCCAAGTAGATATTCCACTTTTGTATGAAAGAGCAGATAATTTTCTCACGGTGTCGAAGTTGGTCCCATAATGAAAGTTGTTAAGATTCGTGGTCTAAATCAAATCATTTATTTGTCATCACAGGTTACATGAATACAGGATCTTAATGTATATGTTGTGTCGGCTGTGATTCGCCCGTCAGGCATACAAATATGAAAAGACAGCATTGTAAATTACCTTTACCTGTCTGACTAACTCCTTAAATGTTTGCTAATGAATTCAATTTCAGCCTGTATATGTTTTGTTTACATTGTACCGCATATAAGTCAAAGTCAAAGATTTTTATTCAAAATTGGATACATGTATCTCTTTTTGAACGTCATATTTTTATTTCTTATATATTTTTTAATATATGCAAAATTGAAATACTACTAGCGTTTCGGAACGACCACTGGTGAGAAGAATACGCCGAAAGAAACTCAATCCAGCCTTGGTCCCTACGTGCCTATCCGATATGCCCCGTCTATCCGATTTTCCACTGCTAGTTATCATATCATGTACATAATAAGTTATGTTACCATCTTGAGTGCCACTTTCACCTCCATTGTGGTCATGTCGCCCGCGCGGGCGCAAGGTGAACCGGACCCGAATATGGCCGCGCTGCGCCCTGTATGGCCGTCAATCTCTTTTCAATGACGGCTTCTGGATTTGGTCAACGATTTCGATTTAATTCATGTCAATTATACGAGTATATATGAATTGAGGTAAGTAATGGCTTTACAATTTATCATTTTGATTACTTTTAATATTGTTTTTATAGATATTATGACGAGTATATACACGAGTATATACAACAAGGAGTTTATCATAGTGATAAAGTGTACGAACACTTTATCACTATGATAAACTCCTTGTTGACGACCTTTGTGGCCTAGTAGTCATCATGCTAAACTGTCACAGTGTAGGTCCTGGGTTCGATCTCCGGTCAGGTCAAGATGGAAAATTACATTTTTCAGATTGAACTGGGTTTTAAATGTATTTGGTATTTGTTGTAAAATATAGTACCGTTGAGTTAGTATAATTAGGAAAGAAAAGACATATTGCGCCAACCCCATGAGATAAGGTAAGCCAGATGATAATGATGAGTTAGTATCCCATAACACATGGGGCTAGCTCAATCTGTGTGATTTTGTCCGTATATATTTTTTATTTACAGTGGTTTTGTAATAAACAAAGTCAACCAATTAAAATATAAAAGAAAACAAATTAGAGCCCTCGAATTTAACTGCTCATGCGTAATCTGCGTGATCTTTTTGACAAATTACATGCATATATGATTGTGGTGAGCGTTTGAGTTCTAACGCAAAGAATCATCATCCGGTCTTTTTAGTCCCCACTGCAGGAGATGACCCTCTCTGTACTACTGGAGCCATACTTGGCCAGAGCAGACAGAGAATTTGGCCTACACTCTCCTCGCTGGTCAGACGGGCCTCCCTGGCCAGACGGAAACGCAAAGAATGGAGTCAAAAAATTTTTGCATACAAAAGTAATTTCATTTCAATTCAAGCTCGTCAACTTACAAAACAACTGCATCTTCCACTATGTGCTTGAATTCGTTCTGCAATAAACAAAGTCCAAGTGCAGCTGCGATATATTTTATTTAATCGCGTTCTCTATCTTTTCCTCGTTCGTTCCCAGAATTTTATTTTAAACACGTCTATCTCGACGGCTCCGCTCGCGGGCGTATTGAACTTACCAAATTTTTGTTTTGAAAATATAACTTAACGTTTTAGGTTTCCGTACATGTCTTTCTGTTGCCGCTATAACAACAAATACTAAAAAATAAAATAAAATAAATATTTAAAAGGGGAACCCCCTTATAAATATTTGAAAGGGGAATATTTATTACAACAAACGTGAATTTTTTTGCTTGTTTTTGCTCGATATTTCGTAACGGTAACAAGTAGATGCTTGAAATATTTACAGAATCCTTACTAATATTATAAATGCGAAAGTGAGTTTGTTTAGCTGATTTTTTTTTTATCTGTATCTGCCCCACCAGCGAAATTAAAAACATTACATAACCTTTTTTCATAGTTCTACCATGGATCCCCACGAGACGCTCGAATAAATCCATATTCAGCATCAAGGCATCTCCTACTAAAATTTCGAGGTGTAGTTACCCTAATCGCTCGGAATCACATAAATTGCTAGGATTTAGGTAGCAGATTGAATTCACCCTGATCTATGTTCTCGTATGTGTGAGATCGAGGTGATGGTAACTGTGGGTTCGCGTTTGAATAATTAAATTGAAACTGAAAATCTTTGTAAGTTTTTCCTACTGAATTTATTGTTTAAATACTGTGGAACTGTTATCTATTATAACTGGTAATTTCTTTCTAATAGGCTAGGATATAGTAACTGGTCTAAAAACTTCAATAAAAAAAAATATTAAGAACAAAAATTAAGTCCACATTTTAAAATAATAAATAAATATATACAGACAAATCGCACAGATTGAGCTAGCCCCAAAGTAAAAGTTCGAGACTTGTGTTATGGGATACTAACTCAACGATACTATAGTTTATAACAAATACATATATAGATACACATCCAATAAAATCAGTATATTGTGTCAGCCTGTTCACATGTTTTTTACATGTAGACAGTCTGACTTTATGAATGGATGGGCGGAATTTGCGATGGACAGACACGAATGGAAAAGCAAGGGGGAGGCCTTTGCCCAGCAGTGGGACATAACATCTACAGACTAGAAAAACATATATATACTTTAAAACCAAACAAATTTGGGTACTTTGTCTTGTAGTTTTGGGTTTACCAATTTCTCTCCTTCATGCACTCCTCATCCCGCTCTATGTGGGGTCAGGACAGCAAGTATTTTATACTTTCTATGCTGTGAAAAGTTTAGACAATTTTTTACGACTGAAGTGCCGCCCGACTGGACCGCCTGCCTAACGTCAACCCTCTTTGGGAGTGCTTTCGTTGCACGAGATGTATGTGCTTGTCCCTTTAGTCGCCTCTTATACGACACTCATACGACAGAATGGAGTGGTTCTGCATTCTAGGCCGGAAACCACACGGCATAGTTTTCCAATTACTCTGAGCCCCGTAAATAAATTAAACAAAATTATAATTATTAAGATCAATAATCAAAATTTACTACATTTGGATTTCGTAAACCAGCACAAGACGTGGGTAGACAGTACAGCCACCCTTGCAGAGACTATAATCTCTTTTTCACGTATTCCAGGTATCAATAATGGCGATGGAGGAATCCCGGGTGTTGGTGTGGCATCGGGACAAGCTGAAGCTGTCGATAATGTCTGACGCCTTCCTGCAAGCTGTGTTCGACCATATATTGGGCAGGGATGTTGTCCATAAACTTATGCAGGTGGGTTTGCGATCATCATCATCATTTCGAGTAGGTGTCACGGTCAATCGACCATGCACACCCCGGTGTCAGAGTTCTTCGGAACCGCCTCTCGGCCTCTGACGTGGTTCCTATATCGACTACCAAATGGCAGCCGGCACCACCGGCTTAACGTGCCTTCCGAAGCACGGAATCATCTTTATTATCAGACAATCAGGTGATTCAAGCCTGCAATGTCCTAACCAGACTGGAAACAACTAAACAAAGTATGCTTCCGGTGGGAATCGAACCCACGACCTCCGGGTCAATAGGCAAATGCCTTAACCACTGGACCACGGAGGCCGTCATTTTACGATAACTTAAAATAATTTTCATCAGCGTATTTTTTTTATTTATATTTGACGGCAGACGAGCAGACGAGCCACCTGATGGAAAGTAGTCACCGTCGCCCATTGACATCTGCAACACCAGAGGAGGTCTGATGCGTTGCCGACTCTTAAGAGCTCATCACGCTGTGGGTGCAGGACAGCATAATTCGATCAGCACCCGACCCGACCCGTCAACGTCGCGTCAGGGGCGCCATTCAGGGTCTTGCCCCGGATACAAAAATTTCTAGATCCGGGGCGTATAGGAGTCTGTCGTAATCATCATCAGGTCTTTTTAGTCTCCACTACAGGAGCACGACCCTCTCTGTACTATCAGAGCATATTTGGCCAGAACAGACAGAGGATTTGGCCTACACTCTCCACGCTGGCCAGACGGGTTGGAGAGGTCATATTTGATGTTTGATAGCTTTGTTTAGCTTGTTTATTCTAAGTCGCCTTCTACGACATCCACGTAAAGACTTGGAGTGGTCCTATTCTACTCTGCCGGAAACCACACGGCTGTCGTAATGTATTACGTGAAATGAGTTGTCTGTCACTTGTGAACATCCAATACTGTATATTCCAGGTCAGCGAAACGATGGCAGTGAGCAACGGGCACCTCCCGAACAGTTACGAGGAAGGCGAGGATAAACCCATGCTAGTGGTGAAGAAAGCCGGTGATGGACCTGGCATCACCGCACTACTGAATCGACAGCTGCAAGGTGAGTAATAATGAGCGTAATTAGAGATAGGGGGAACACCGGTTACATCACCCTTAACTAACAAGTTAAGGGTGATATACCCGGCATCATCGCTCTGCTGAACAAACAGCTGCAACATGCACCTGCTGTTAAGTTACGAAGCAGACGAGGACAAGCCCTTTCCGGTGGGGAAGGGGGGGAGCTTTTGCTAAGCACCAGCTCTTGGCGTCACCCCGCAGCTCAACAAACAGCTACAGAGTGAGTGATGATGAAGAAGTTAGTAAGTAATCAGTAAACAACGGTGATGGCCACGGCATCACGGCGCTGCTTAACAGACAGCTGCAGATAACATAGAGCAACATACTGATGAGGGGTGAGTGAGACCCCTAGAAGCAATTTAAGGGTTTATTCTGTTGATATATATGATGCCAAGGAACATGTAGAAAATTACGTAAAGTAATATTTAATCTTGCCCATTTCCCATGAAATGAGAAAAAACCCGGTAAGTGTGCTTCCTGCGCGAGTCCGACTCGCACTTAACCGGGTACCATTATCTATAAAAACGGCAAATAAATCATGTCTGTTGTAAGGGGGCCCCCCTTAAATATTTGTTTAATTTAAATTATTTAATTTAAAGTGAATATATATTTAAATATTCTGTGAATACATATTTCATTTTTAAAGTGAATACCTATATATTTAAATATTCTGTGAAATCATATTTCAAGTCTCTAGCGGTTGCCGTTATTTTTTAGTATTTGTTGTTATAGCGGCAACAGAAATACATCTGTGAAAATTTCAACTGCCTAACTATCACGGTTCATGAGATACAGTCTGGTGACAGACGGACGGACAGACAGACAGACGGACAGCGGAGCCATATTAATAGGGTCCCGTTTTTACCCTTTGGGTACGGAACCCTAAAAACGCATTTCTAAAATATATTCTTTGGGAAAAAATGGTAAGTTTTAAATATCTCTTCAAAAAGCTTCATTTGTAACAAAAACAAAACCCATACAACCTGTATTAGAAAAGCGAAATAATGCTTCAAGCATATGCTATGAGCATATGCTTCAAGCCGTTTTGTATTTCTCCGTTCTCTAACATTCTGTATATCAACAGTTGTTGCCAAAAAAAGCTTACATTTCAATTATTTCTAATGGCTGCATTCACTGAAAACATTAAATTTTAGGAACGTATTTTAAGTAATTTCCGTTAAGTAATTTTTGTTGTAAAGTGTTGTTGCATGAATAGTAAAATATAACCTTCACCTTACATGAATTAAGTAATAATTTAGAGAGTAAATATTCTACGCACGTGGTTTATAAATTATAATTTTATTTATCGCGAGCAAGAGACTAGTCTCCTAAAAATTATAACCATCAGTTAGAAGTCGAATTAAGCATTTTTCCATTTCAGTTTAGATATCAAAGTTAAATCTCTTTTGTATGGACGGATAAAGTCTCCATACGAAAAAAGAAAAGACGTTTTCCCCGGCCTTATATTATGATGGAAATAGAAGTTCTGAAATCAGTCTAGAAACTGGTGTGGCAAAAATACTTCTATTGTTGAGTGCCTAAATATCTCAACACTTTTGCTTAAAGCTGTATTTTACACGACCCGGTGAAGAAGTCGTTTTTTTTTTACCGTTGTTGAGTTTTTGTCGATGACTTTTAATTTATTTTACCTATATGTTGGTAATAGAATGTGACTGAATGATTTTAATGTCCGTATACTTTAGTATGTCTGCTTTTAAAGCTTTCGTTTCATTTTTTATTGATCCGTTGGCTTTGCTTATAGTAATATTACGTGGCTGCTAAGTGATGAATTCTTACCGTCTTATTATAAAACAAGGACTAACTTTAGTACCTGGTTTAAATCATTATCCGACCAAAATTATCACTTTGACGTTTGGTCAACTGTCATTGTCAATTTCTTTTGGAGGGATATTGGTTTAAACTAGGTACTAAAGTTAGTCATCGTTTTATAGTAAGACTGTTAGTGTTTTTTTTTTTACATTAGGATTTGATTACATCGCTAACATTTTACTATAATAATTTTGCAGGCATACTCAAGTATGGCAAGAGGAGACAACCAACCAACAATTCCATTTTCTGTTCTCAATAATACATTTTTCTTTTAAATATATTAGGCGTAATTTTGAACCTCAAAGGTAAAAAAAAACGAAAAAATCAGACTTTCCATTGAAATTTGCCTAGCTGATCGGCGACTTTTTATAGGAGATATTATTTTATTGCGTATTTTTACCTGTTTAAATTGCAATTTTGTATTCCATTAGAGATCCTGACCCCAGGATTTCAATATAGCAGAGGTTCAAAATCACGTTATATTTACGAGAATTTTAATATTCAAATACTAAGTTGTCTCCGTCTTGCACAGCAATGTTGTCTAATATTTTGTTTATTCTACCTATTGACCAACAGACATTTAGCTAAAGAATTTTTTTACCGATTAAGTAATTGCCTTACTTATTAACGTTTAACGACTTGCCTGTTGGTCATTGGTCTGTAATTAAGTCTGCGCTTTATGAGAAAACTACATTTCCATTCAATTCCAAGCTTATTCGTCTGCTGGTAATCATTTGCACTTACTAAAAGTAATATTTCTGATGAAAAAAGAAGGTAATAAAATCAAAATAAAAAAAAAAGAATAAAAAAAGAAGGTACTGGCTAGTAGTTTATCTTTTTTTGTTTAAAGTGAAAACTTATGGTGCGTTGGGCATTTTTTGACATGAAGGAAAACCAGTGAACACTGTTACTGTTACCGTTACCGATACCTCTGTATATAAGTAACGGAATGTTAAATTTTCACTTCTGTCAGCAATCCCAGAGCCATGATTTTTTTTTTTCACTATTGGGCAATGTTTTCCAACATATGCATCCAGAAATAAAGTGATATGGGTCCTATAGTCAAAACTCATTGTAATCACGATGGCATTGGATGGAAATCGAGTTTTGTTGTTAAGTCAGAGTGTATGATTGATGTTTTGTGGTTGTCGCCGTGTGGAGCAGGCGAGCACGCCCCGCTGCTGCGTCCCGCGCCCGCGCCCCCCCTCGGCTGCTGAGCGCCGCGACACCACATCCCCACCATCGTCCCCACCACTCCCCACTCTCATTTCTCTCTACCCGCATCTCCTGAACCCAAACGATTCCCTTCACATCTTATCCTTGAACTTTCGTTTGAGATTTTGCGATTGTCGTTCCATTTTACATTTTTTTTAAGTAATTAGTCGCAAAAAAAACTTTTAACAATTAATAATCATTGGTCATATTATTTTTGACTTTGTTTTAAAATTTTGCATAGATTTGATAAATTGCTATTTTAGTACCTACATATTATCGCAACACTCAAATCGGAAAGTAGAAATCCTAAATAACTAACAAAACATTGTATCCAATATCCATTACATAAATATAACATCAGAGAATGTGTATATCATTTCATCATTTATGTATATGGGGTGTCAGGTAAATATTTTTAGCGTAGCTCATTCTTGAAACATATTTAAGTATATGATATGATATATGTATTAGCTTATAATAACAATAACATCTGTGTAATCTCATTTCTATTTTTGCACGTTATTAAAATAATGGCTGGTAGTTCATAATGATATTAGGTATAGTAGTATAGTGTAGTTATGTTTATTAATTCAAAAATAAAATTCGCAGTAGTTATTATATGACAACAGTTTGCGACATAATCTCATATATCGTTTGATATAATTGTCTATTTATATTTCGTCGCATGTGTGGGCTTGTATGTCAATATTACTATTAGGGTTGCTAGATTTTGATCCTTTTATCTTTCCAAATTTTGTGGAATTTGTCTTTAAAAAAATCTAGCGATTCTTTAACGTCCTAGTCTATTATTGTGCTAATATAATTTGTGTATGTAGATCATTTTGCATGTAACCAATTATAGTGATCGTGAATATATGCTTTCATATATTTTTTTCAATTTAACATAATTATTCGTATTCGCAATCAATAATATGATATTAATGTTTTTAAATACATGTACAATATTTCACTGCCATTCTGTTTGAAACATTTATTTTCCAATAAATATTTTAAAGTATTCTAATAATAAGTAAAATAGCGTATATTCACAGTTCCCAGAACGGTGTGCTTTAAATGATATAAGTGGTTACCTTTAATATAACAGTAGTTTACGTAAACATAAAACTAAGAAACATATAATTAACATCCTTATCGTCCTGTCCTTAAATTCCAAATTCCCTAAGCATGTTTGGAAGATCGACAGTATTAAGGTAATATTTCGTTTTCATATTTTCACTCAGAATTGCACCAAAATTATAAACTTAACCCTTAAGGGGTATTCACAGGGTGTTTCCAAATTCACGTTCTTATGTTGCCTGTGTGAATTAACCGTGTTAAGGAAGGGACGATGAGTTTTTTTATTAAGCAGTTTTGGTCACATGTTTGTCAGTTTCACTCTGTCCGCGTATTCAACTACACAGATGTCACATGCACTAAAATAAACAATTAATTTGCTTCATGATTATTATAATTTGGGAAATTTTATTTTCGGATTATAATGTAAATATTTTCTTTTACAAATCATTGAAATGTTTGCTTTCACATTAATGCAAGCGGGCAATACCAACACACGCTTGAGAGTTAAAATATGTAACTGTCTAATCATTTTTTTAACTCAACTCCTATAAGTATGCTGTTCTGTCAGCGTGGTATTTTGCCGTAATTAAAAAAAAAATATTTGCTATCTATATTGTCAAAGGTATATTTTATGGTACGGTACCATTGCTACCCATACCATAAAATGGTAGATTATATTTTGTTTGACCCAGTGATCAGTTGAGACCGTCCCATTAACCCTTTGACCACGAACGTAAACAAAACGATAAATCCGACAAGCATTTTCATAGAAAATGTAAAAAAAACATAGACTGAGTAAATGAGTAAGTGTAAAAATGTAAAACGGTACCCCCGTTTGCATATAGGTAGTGGTCGGCGACCAAGAACAGTAAATAAGAGTAGGAAACACTTAGTACTGCAGAGATCGTTTTATTTAAAACTGAACGCCAACCAGAGCATCAAAGCTGATATACTAAAATATATACGTAATAGACAAAGAATTGGTCATTATTGGTATTTCAAAAAGGCTTGTCAAAATTGCGAACGATCGGATGTTGGCCAACTTGTGCAGTAATGAACTAATGACAGATATGCGCGAATGAGAGGACGAATCATTTATTTCATACATTACTCATGCCCTCATATTTTGACATTAACTAGACTGATGACATTTTAGTTTGCACATAAATCTGATTTAAGTATAAAATAGATAGCAGCACGCAAACAAGTGTTGCAGAAATAAAAAAGTATATTTTTCTCATTATGTAAAACAACGGGTTTCGGACTCGTCTTAACGCGCCAGGAGCGGTTACGTCGGCACCCTCCGACTTGCGTCCCGCACACGTCTTTAAAATAGGCTCCTGACCTGACGAGTACGTTACTATAATCAGCAATCCCGACGAAATACGTTAATGAATGATCATTTTTTATACATAATGTTTTTATCTCACATTAATTTCAAATGTATAATATACTCGTGGAAATAATAATAAGAGGGCGTTCATTTTTAGATAAGGCGATCTCTACGAATCATGAATGGAGTAGCTATAAAAGATGTATGTATGTTTTCCGCAGCCACAGACCCGAACGCGTGGCGGTTGGGCCGCATCGAGGAGGCCGACCACGAGACGCCCGTGTGAGGCCGCGCCCTGCACCTGGCCGTGCGCGCCGCGCCACGCTAGGGCACCTTTAAGTCCACGACGTAAGGTTCAAAATCGCGCACAAACTGTGCTTATGGACAAAGAATCTTGACGAGGTTCGATTTCGACAAGACATTAGCATTTGAAGTTCAATTACGAGCTTCCGGACTCCAGTTCAGTGTCACAATTATTTTGCTTTGTGTCGAATGCGCTGATTTCTGTTATGGGTGTTTTCGATTCCGGACCCTTTTTTCAGGTGAGGGTTGACTACGCAGGACCGTTTGAGATTCCGGCAGATGAAGATTCATATGGATATGTAAAAACAGTACAGGAAAGAACTCCAATAACAAATTATGTAGATGTCTACAGATACGACACTATACAAAATCCGCTATCGCAACACGCACATAAAAACCTCTGTTTATGAACTTGCAAATACGGCATTCAGATCGGTACCAACAAATAATATTCCACTAACGGCCCGGCCACATCTCTGCGGCACGATGCCGACCGGTAAAAAGCGTATTTTTATTGACACAGGCTGAGGAGCGAGTAACTTCGGAAACTAAACGTATTATAATGGAATACATAAAATTTAGATGGTGTTCAGACATTGAAGTCTCGCTATTCCATTAAATAACTATTTTTTTTTCACGATACAACGTTGGACGGCACATAACTGCGCCGGTCAACGGCGACGACACAGTGCTACATGTAGCGAGGCTGAATCTCGCTCGCAATTTCGCGATCTCTCCGCTTTGTGATATTTGGCACAACCCTGTTTCTACACCGAGTTTATATTGGGTGTGAAGTAGGAACAATATGAGTGTCGCTTCTGAAGGTGTCTATTTTATGCTCCAATTTTCGATCAGTTTATGATTTGGTGCAATATAATATTGATAATAATCCACGCAAACTGGTTGCTAGGATTATTGACTGATATAATCACTGCAGTATAGGTATGTGCGACACATTAATGTTAAAATAGACTATTGAAATCGATTAGCTTGTCTTAGAAGAGTACACTTCGGTTATGTTTAATGGTAATATTAAAAATGTTGTCATAATAAATACATATACACACCATTTAACTTTAAACTGACGCTATTTTCCGAGCGCAAATTTTATTTAATTTAAAAACATAATAGGTAATGTTTAAAAATACGAATACTTGTTTTACACGATAATCTAAGGTATACAAGATATATACTTTACTGTAAAACTGTTATTTAGATTGGGAAATTTACCTTTTATATGGATGAAATTTAATTCATTGGCAAACGTTTAAGAAATGAAACTTTCATTATGGGACCAATTCCGAAATTGCAAAAAAAAACAGCTGTTCCATAGATTTTGGCCAAGCAGATTTTTATGAAAGAGCAGATCATTTTTCACGATGTCGAAGTTGGTCCCATAATGAAAGTTGTTCAGATTTGAGGCCTGAGTAATTCTTTAAACGTTTGCTACTGAATTCAATATCACCCTGTATATCTAAACTACTTAAAATTATCCGTTCGAATAGTTGCTAAATCACAATCTAGTTATATTATTATTGAATTTATGTTAACACTTTCACGGACACTCCCGCCTGTAGACGTAATTCTATTGTTATTTCTTTTGTGGTTGGTTCAGTGTCCGTGAATGAGATAATTGGGTGGAAAGAACTTCTCAAGCCTTCAAGTCATTAAAATAAAGTATATTTTGTATCTCCGTGAAGTAAATTTCTCTTTGTAAGGAAATGGATGTATTGACACGTAGAATATAAATTCGGTAGAACTCACATATGTAAATACGGCTATTCGATGTCCCAATTAAAGTAAATGAGAGTATATATAACTAAATGTCGTGTAAATAACGAATAAGAATCGATATGTATAGAAATTCGTACAAAGTATGCATTTTAGTCGGTTATAAAACTCATAAAAGACTAAGAGCTATAAAAACATTATTTGTGTGGCTAATGGATTTGTACAATTTTCTTACAACATCAGATTACTATATTATTATTTTGTTACACACGATTACTGAACACTCACGACTTCATAACTTTGAATTTTATGTAAAAGTATAAAGGTTCATTTTTAACTGCGTTAATTTTGAATTTTGATAAAAATGGTGTTATAAATATGTCACGGCTAAGATATCCTTTGCGCAGCCAATTTAATTTTCGTTGTTTTCAATTATTCACTCCAACACTTTAATTCTTCACCTGTACAAGAAAAGTAAATGTTTATGTAAATGCCACATGTGGTAAACGAACTGTTGGTTTGTGAATAAATGTACCTACAGCCTGGCCGCTTCTCATTACGCGTGCCGCGTGACTTTCTATAACGTCAAATGATTTTATTAACATTGTTTTATTATTATTTGCGAATGGTTTTCAATGCAGCAGGATCAGGGGGTGAATTTACAGCTGTCTATGCATTTTTCATCACCCTCGTGAATTTCCAGATGCCACCTTCAATAGAGTATAGTGGGCAGTAATCAGTGAGATGTCATGACGTTTTTTACAAAATAGTTTTAACAATGAGACAGTCAAATTTATAGAAAATGTAGGTAACTGCCGGTATCATATTTGTTATGGGGACCGTATTGTACATTTCTTAACACGTTGATCGTCACGAGACAATAGAATTCTATTGTAATTAAATCATTGGCCCTTTTGCAACAGATTCTTTTTTGTGTCGGAAGTCTAATTATATTTTATGTTTGAACACTAGCGTGTGTAGAAAAATATTATTATGTCAAAAAAATAAACTCACTTTAGTCACACAAACGATGCATTCATAGCCATATTTCACTGCATTTAAGAATTGAGTTCCATTCCTTCTTACAGTTGAAATGCCACGAATTGATTCCAGAGTCTTGCAACGTAGGTACCTGAGAAATTTAATAATGTCGACGTATAATATAGGACATATGAATAATAAATAACTTTTAAATATCATGTAACTTCGCGCATCTTGAAACTGAAAAAAATACCCAAAGTTATATGGCACAGTGTAAATATCGTCACAAATTCAAGTTAAAACTCCATATTATGTATGTTCTTCGTTACTCCGTTTATTTTGCTGTTTTAATTTAATATCGTATTATTGTTTTAAAGACTGATATAAAACATATCTATTCATTCAACTAAGTCGCATCAGTCTATTGCGTTTCATAGCCATTTTATTTAGTTTTATATTTGACTACAGCCAGCGCGGCTCCAACTTTCTAACTAAAGCAATCAGCCGTGTCGGGTTATATGAACGGTAGCGAAATTCAGTGTCGCCACTCAAAAATGGACTCGCGACGTAACTTTTCTTTCACAATTGTGCAGTAAAGCACTGATGGTTGAATTTTGTTGCTGGTGGCTGCAGTGCACTGGTACGCCGTAGCAGTTTTTGTACGAAGCTGCTGTCCTGTGCCGCGCTGCGGTGTGATAAATACCTACCTACCTACATACCTTATACAGGATGTTAGGGTAGATAGCTCCATCAACCTAGCAAAATGAACAACTTTTCCTATGAGAAACTAAAAAAATAAATATTCGACAGCCCCGGCCATTTGTTGAAAATGATGATTTTTTTTAGATTCCAGCATTGGTCCCATAGTAAGAGTTCGTCATTTTGACAGGCTGATTTGATGGTTCCAGAGACAATAGTGATTACTCTAACATCCTGTATATTTGATCCTAGTATCTCAACAAATAAGTGCAACCAAATGCGATCTA
The DNA here is from genome assembly GCA_947532085.1 of Elegia similella. Taxonomy (NCBI): domain Eukaryota; kingdom Metazoa; phylum Arthropoda; class Insecta; order Lepidoptera; family Pyralidae; genus Elegia; species Elegia similella. The sequence continues at coordinate 3,407,527 of OX383936.1, forward strand.
GAATGATATTTATTTATTCACCATATAACTCAACTAAATCAACCGAAAAAATGCTGTAGTAATATAACTCTGTGCAAATTGACGGTAGCTACCCGATGCACGGTAATGTATTTGACTAATTAATTGGACATGATATTAAGCGGCGGTTCATTTTGCAATTGTTTCTTACGTTATATTTCCATTTTTTGTAACATCCTATATGTCGACGATCTGCATTATATATTGCCGCGTAATGTACTGTGATTCGACTCCAGATGATCTTGTTATAGAACGATCTATTCTTATATTTGTGTATCGGAAAAATATGTATATTTGGTGTTAATAAATCGAGAATGTATGGAATGAGATGTGAAAACAATTACTATATAATTTACATTATTCCCTACTGAAAATGTTGCAAGTCTCAAAGCTAAATATCAAAATGCACTGCCAATGCAAAATGACTAGTTGTCTCGTTATATTGATGCTTAAGTATTATGTGTGACTATGTTTTGCGCATTAGGTGTCGCAAATGTTGTACATAAGGATCTCAATTTCGTTTCCATTTTAGAGATATGTTTATATAAAAGGTAGTCAATATGTTAAATATATAAATGCTTGTGTAACAATAAAAAATGTCGCACGCCGCCTGTTATATAAATATATCTTTACAGACCTAAATGAACGAATGAAAAAACATAGAAGCCGCCTCGGACTACGGATTTGAAATGGTGTGCTGCAGCAGACTTCTCTTAGGCTGTGACGCAGTGAATTAGCACCTTAATGTTCAAAAGATATTACCCTACAAGCTGAATGTAATTAAAACACCCTGTAGTTGTTTCCTCCTTCAAGAGCTGACATTGTGTGGTGCCAAAAATGATGATTTTATTATGGAAGGCCACTTCTATGTTTTTTACATTCACTGCCTACCAAGCTTTCTGTGCCAACAGATAGGGAAAATATGTTGCTTCTTGAATCTTTCAAAAAAAGACATTAGATTTTTTGTTTAACTCCATATTTCTAATCATTGGCACAGAGGACTTTGTGGCTCTATATAGATTTTAATTAATTTGTCTTTTTTTCATGGCACAGTGGTTGCCTAGTTTTTAATTATTTTTGTAAAACAAGAAGAAAATTTGATATTTTTATATTGATTTTGACTGTGATTTAATTTGTTTTCGTAGTGTTCGTTAAAGGACAAATGTGATTGCTGAATCTATTACTTGCCTTGATGCGTGTTGTAAGAGCACCTGGTGTGTTAGAATGCCTTAATGAATTGCCATTTGTGATGAATGTAAATTATGAATGTATGAATAATATTGATCATTGTAGTACATGTTGAGACAGATAGATTAAACAAATAAAAGTAACAACTTGTGTAAAACTTTCTTTTATTTTCATAACCTTTATTTCTAGTTGATATCAACTTAGTAGTCTTATTAATAATTCTTAAACTATTCATTGCACTGTGATTGCACACAGCTTATTTGTTATTTGTCATGCAATAAATAAATGCTTTCAAGTTTATAGTTACTAAGTCCATATGAACTAAATCACTGAGATTTATTTTGAGGAAACATATATTTTTGGTAAGTAATATGTACAATATGAGTAAAAAAATGTGATTGTGATTGTTTCATAATATCGCAAATAAATTAGAAAATGTGCTACCTATCACGAGTCATCAAAAGTCATTCTGCCAACGCCATGCTGTTTAATGTACCTCCTGTACTGTTTGTATTTGTTGTTTTCTGCTAAAGCCTTCTTAGCCTCTTCGTCTTTTATCTCCTTCCAAACTATGAAATTCTCTTTTATCCACAGTTCCTCATCTAAGAACTCTTGCCGCTCTTTGTCCTCCCGTGCATTGAACTGGTGAACTCCTAACTTCATGTATTTCCTAATTAAATAAAGTTTTTCTTCTTCACCGTATGGCTGTTTTAGCACAGTGAACTTCCAAAACCACCTAAGATACCAATAAATATAGACTACTATAGTATAGGGCAGTATGATCAACTGGATCCACAGTATATCCATTATCTCCGGCTTGGCATATGCTCCTTTTATGTCCATATTTTCCTCTATAACTCTCCTGATTATTCTGTCCTGCTCTTCTTTCTGTTCAGCTTTGCTTTTCTTGTTCTTTTTACCTTGTTGATTATTTATTTCTGCTTTCGCTATTTCTAAAGCTTTATTACGGTATTTTGGCACAGTCATGAAATACTTTATAGCCGTGTCGTATTTTGACCACGCGCTGTAGTACTGAATTACAGATATAATAGTGATTGTTACTGAAATCACTATTCGTACGTCTACTTTCGGCGCCATGCGGCGGCGGTAATACCTGTAGTAATGAGCATAGTACTCCTGGGGGTTGTCCAACATGTAATCGTAGTCGGCTCTTTCCTCATCGTCTCGCAAGATTTCGTAGGCTGTCGCGATTTCTTTGAACTTTTCCTCTGCTTCCTTCTTGGCCTCAGGTGTCCGGTGCAAGTCAGGATGGTGCTTTTTGGCAAGTTGGCGGTAGCTTCTGGCGATCTCATTTTTAGCAGCTTCTCTGGTGACTCCCAGCACTTCGTAACAGTTAGCTTTCCCACAGTAAATACCTTCCAAGAGGTGGTCGTGAGACGAAACCACCGCAACCTGCCATGTCACCATAAATAATATGATACATCTCAAGTAAACAGCCATTTTTAAATTATAACATTATTAATTTACAAATGCACTGAGTATCGGGCTAGCGTAAGTAATAGTTTTATTGGAATAAAATAATAAAAAAATATTTTGAACGTGTCGTTCACCACGAATCGTAGCTTGACAACTGAGTGAGATGTCAACGTCACAACAACGTCACCTTATCTTCGTTCAGGAACCTAGCAAAAAAAGGCATGGCGATTCGAGCCATATCCGACCCTCTGTTTGTAACTTTGTTGTGGATTTACGAGTCAACTGAACAGAGATTGTATTATAATTTGTACCTACACTAATGATATTTGAAATCAAACAAAGTTATTTTTGAAACGAACGATACGTCACTGAATCGCACGTGAGACATAGATCAGGGGTACTATTTTTGAAAGTTAGACCGAGTGGTCATACTTTTGATAAGTGAGTGTCCGTCTGCCGTCTTCGAGCGATTTTTGTATAGGAAATCCCTCGTTTACGATCGTCGAAATTTCAAAACCTCACAGAAAATAATTTAGTTTCTATAGATTCTTTTTTTTTTATTTTTCTTAATTATAAAAACTGTCAAAGTGACAAAAAAGTATGTTGCTGAAACAAAAAATACCGTTTCTAGATTTGCCCTAACATTTTTTCTCGTTGTATAGGTAGTACAACGAGAGAAAATGTTATAAAAGTTTAAAACCCATAGTTATATTTGAGGAGAAAAAAAAAATACAAAACCTTTTGTGACATCACAGTATAGCCACATTAAAGCATAATTGCATTTGCTCGCGTCAGCGCTTACGAAAAAAATTGGTTGTTTGTAAAGTAAGTTTACGGGCAATAATTTTACGTGATTTTGGTTAGAGATAGATGCGTGATAAATAGGGTGCTACTACTACTGCTACAACTGCTGCTGCTGCTGCTCTGGAACGTGACATTTTTCGTGCATGAAGCCGGTGTTCATCGATTTATAAGACGTTATTAATTCATAAAATAGTTGCAGATAGGTGTATTGGTATTATTTTGTTGTTTGGACAAACTTGCGAGGCTTTTCGGAAAGTCACGCGTTCAAATATAGAAGCTATTTTTTAAATGACGCCGTTCGTAAACGAACGAGCGATTTTTCCATACAAATATCGCGTGAAAACGAGTGTCACACTTCCAAAAATAGTATCCCTGGTGGTTGTCTTTGCGTCTTCATCTATGATCAAACCAGTGGATTGTCGAATCAACAAAATTGTCCTGTCAGGTGGACGATATTGGCCCGGCGGCGCAGCAATAGATAAACAAGAATCGCACAGGGGTACTATTTTTGAGCGAGACCCTCGTCTTCGCGCCATTATGTATAAAAAAAAATCACTCGTTTACGAACAGCGGCATTTAAAAAATAGCACTCCAGTCTAGTGCCAAAGATCTATTATTATTTAATGAGATCTTTGTGAACTTCAACTTTACTCGGTACTGAAGTGCTATTTTTGAAATGACGTCGTTCGTAAACGAGTGATTTTTACACACATAAATCGTTCGAAAACTAGTATCACTCTTTCAAAAATAGTACAGGGGTACTGGCTAAATATATCACGTGTAAAAGCCATAAATAATAATAAAAAAAAACAAATGTCATATTATGTGTCAAAGTGTCAACTACAGCTGTTTTTGTTATGCCGTGTGTCGTGTTGATATGAGAATTTACTAAGATTTTGCCTTCAATATTGTAAAACTACACAAATATGGGACAAAATGTGGTGCAAACGTTTTCGGAAAATTTATTCCAATTTTTGACTGGAAAGCCTAACGTATACAAAGGATTACTGATTAAAAAACATATGGAAAATCTTCAATCTCACGGGGACTTCAGTTTTCCAAATACTTTGAAATCCTGGAATGAGTACGTTGATTTGGGTAACAATAAAGAAGAAAACGTAAATTTGATGAGCTTTATTAAAAAGGATATCACAGAATTGATAGAAGAATCTAAAAAATGGGTGTTAGAAGTGAAAACTGCTAAGGCGGAAAAGGACCGCATTTATTTGTTTCTTGAAAGATCAAACGCTATTCATATTGGTTTGTTAGAAGGATTAAAGTGTAATCAATTTATATCAAGAAGTTTATGTGATAAGTCGCCTAAAGTGCAATGTGATCCAGAATGTGAAGGCAATAATTGCATAACCTCACTCCGTTTGAGGTATCTTTGTAATGTTGTTCAGAATCTTTACTATATTGACCCGAGATGTAAAACAGAAGCTCCAAATGTTGTTGTAACTTCAAAGTCTTCCAGTAAAAGTGATACAGACAGAATGGTGTTGTGTGGAGCTGTGTTGAATTCTAAAACTGGTGTAAAAGAGACTACAGTGTCAGCTGATGACTTTATTAGGTGATCATTATGTATTTTTTATTCATACCCTTATGATTTGACAGGCTTTAGTGCTCAACTATAATCACCTAATAATGAAATGAATGCGTGGGTAAACCAGCAGCCAGATGGTCGGACGACATTAAAAAGACCGCAGGACCGACCTGGACCAGGATCGCCGCATCACGATCAGAGTGGAAGTCCCATCAAGAGGCATATGTTCAGCAGTGGACGCAAATATGCTAAGAAGAAGAAGAAGAAGAAGAATGAAATGAATATTTTATTTAGTAATTTTTCTACATAATTTTCTAAAAAGTATGACCTTAAGTAAATGATCTAAAGAATTATAATTATAATTAAATATAACAATCTTTTGCTGCTCTTGTTTGTAAGGCTTCTGGCCCATTTTCAGTTCCTTTGACACAAAATAAAAATTTATCAATAAAATTTTCAGATTAAGACAAAATGAAATGACATTAATAGCACAGCATAAATACGGTGTGAGAGTGGCCACAGATGCAAAATGGAAGGAGTTCATAGATCACCTTGGAGAATCAGCAGTTGCCTTTGAGCTGCTGCAGATCCGGCCTAGCAGTGCTGTCAAAATCAATTTTGATCATTCTTCTGCTGGGTCTAGTAAAGGTAACTAACTTATATTCTACTTATATGTAGTTTGTATGTAACCAATATCCAGGCATAATACTAGTCTTTATCGTCATCTTAGCCCTTCTGCCCATTGCTGGGCATAATTCTCTCTTTGTTCATACAAGTCTTATACTGTCTACACACTGAGGCTGCCGGACAAGGCCTGCGGCCCTGTATTCATACAATCCTGCAGGCAGTTTGCGTTTGTGCATGTAGTCTGCCATGCCGGCAGCTTTGATGTGTAGAGAGCTTTATGAGAAATCATTTATTACTGAAAAACAATGATATAATAGTGGCTAGTAAATTATCAACAAGTATTTTTATTGTATCATTAAGAAATTTCATTATTTTTTCAGGAGCAGCGTTTGTGTTGTACAACTGTGCGAGATTGGAGACCATAATCAAGACTTACAATAGCAAAGTCAGTGAAGGCTCTTATCCAGCTCTGACAAGCTTTGAAGACACTGATTTCAGTCTACTTACTCAAAAGGTAGTTTATTCTCTTCTCCCCATCATCATTTGAACCAAATGAAAAGAACAAAACAAATTAGACAAAAAGATGATTATGCCAAATTACCTGTATGCAAAAAAGACTTATGCCTAAGAACAATTTTTTTTCCTAGCTCTCTATGTCCCACTGCTGGGGAAAAGCCTCCCCTTCTTTCCTTCCACTTTTCTCAATTTTTGGTAGTTTCCACCCAGTTCTTATCAAATGCTCTAATTTCATCTGACTACCTTGTTTTTGGTCTTCCTCTTTTTTTATACCCACGTCTGCTTGCATCCAGAAAGATGGGCCCATATTCTAACTTACTGGGTCCCATCCGATGGGTATAGAAAAAAGAACTATTATGCCAAAATATTTATGCTAAAACTGGTATGCCAAAGCATAAGACAAAACAAATTATGTGAAAGAAAGGGTTCCCATTTGAACCTTAACACTTATTTTTATAAGTGTAGCATAAGATAAGATTTTGATTGTTCTAAATTTTTTAAAGATATTTTTAACATGATAACATCAGCAAAACTAGCGCAACCCATAATTTTATTCTTTTACTCATAAACCCGATCAAGTCCTAGTGGGAATGTATGCGCGCAATGCAATGACACAAGAAAGGAGAGCTAGTGCTGATATGGCGGAAAATAGAAAAATTTGGAGAGTGTTGACATTCAGAGCTGACCCCAAATAGGGGAAAGGCAAGGAATAAAAAGAGAAGTAAGACAATAAAATTATGGACACTAGTTTTGCTCATCTAAGCCCCAAAACTTACTACCTCAGAATGCCTTGTTCTTATAAAAGTAATTACTTCTATGTCTTCATTAAGACATCTAGGAACGTACGACTTATTAATGATATGAGAGGGCACAACATCTACAAGGTATCCTTACTAAAATGAGTTTGTTTGTTACGCTTTCACGCCTATCTATTGAACCGATTGTCACGAATTTTTGCATACGCGTTGTCTGGGGTAAGGAGAAGGACATAGTGTACATTTTATCCTGGGAAACGGTTACCGAGGGACCAACATTGACGCGGGCGGAGCCGCAGGCGACAGCTAGTAGACTATAAGGATAATGGAAGAACGAATTGTAAGACATTCAATTAGATCTATGTTTCTGGTTTATGTCAAAGATATTTAAGTGTGCATGTAATTCCAGGATGAATGGTGTCTGGTCTTCAACTTCATCCTGGGCTTTCCGCTGATGCTCGCCAACTGCGTGGAAATTAACGAAAAGACCTGTGAATTCCGGCCCCACCAGATCTGCGCGTTTCTGTGCTCTATGGTGCGCGTCTTCAGCCAATATTACAGAAGAGTGAGGATACTGACCGTAAGTCCTCTTTATAAGTCTATGTCGTCTAGATTTTTCGCTCGTTAGACTAGGTAATATAATTCAATAAATAAATAAATATATGCGGACAAATCACACAGATTGAGCTAGCCCCAAAGTAAGTTCGAGACTTGTGTTATAGGATACTAACTCGACGATACTATATTTTATAACAAATACATACATAGATAAACATCCAAGACCCAGGCCAATCTGAAAAAGATCATTTTCCATCTTGACCTGACCAGGGATCAAACCCGGGCACCCCGTGTCGCAGGCTGGCGTGTTAACCACAGCGCCACGCTGCTCGCCAAATTTAAATCTTATTAGTCTAGCTCAAAATTAATTCTTATTAATTCAAAATTATTTCTTATTTATTCAAAATTATTTCTTATTAGTCTAGCTAACTCACTGGCTTGCTTCAGAAATAAAAATAATAACTACGGGAATATTCCATTCATGCCAGGGGTATGAAATGGCTTAAAAATTCTGTTGGAATCTTATAAGTAATCTTATAACACATAATGAGCGCTTATAAGAACTTTTGGCGTTATAATATGGCCACTGATTTTGCCGTTTCTGTCCACTTGGAAGTCATTTTTGTTGAGTCACACAGGCGTTTTTGTTCCCAGGAGCCCAGGAAACACCTTCTCCCGGTGATGTACGCGCGGATTCACATGCTGCAAGTCCTCAACGATACGCTCAAGACTTGTCTGAAGATACTAAATATTAAAAGTGTTTCGCAAATGTATCTGTTCTCTTTCTTTCATAAAACAACCCCCTTTATTAAAGTTACCAGTAGTTTTCTTAAATTTGTGTACCATGGAGCGAATTTAGACAATATGAAGTTTAGCCGGTTCTGCAAAGTATTCAATTATTATTTACGCTATACGGTGAATAGAAATGCACATTGTTAATAGAGATATCGTAAATTAACTTGGTTGCACTCAGATAAGCAGTACAAATTATACAATAAAATAAAACTAGTCCCATAACCCACACGCTACAAAGAGAACTAGAAAAAAAATGTTTTGTTTGGAAACACAAAGTTCACGTGATTGACCCAGGTATTTTATTGTGGGCACTGGCGCGCCGCGATTGGCCCGCCGAGCCGAGCCCGAGCGCCGCCGACAAATCACGAAGCGCTCTGCTCGGTCGCGCGTCCCGACTCGCCTAGTGTGTTTTTGACATCGGTAAACGCAGTCGTGAACTTCGGAGCGGATAAATACTTTTATTTATAGTTTTAATCGAATAAAGTCGTGTGACGTTTGTGAATACCTGTGCTAACCCAGGATACAATAAATATGAGTATTGCTGCCTTAATTCAAGCTGCAGAATATATCGAGAGGCGCGAGAGAGGTGAATTGGATTTTCTTTGTTTGAATTGTCAATCGAGTGCACTCGACGCACACGTCAACATGGCTCCCGTCTATTTTTGCCGTGCCATAATCAGCTGATTTTGACGGAAAGGCAGTTTCCTTTGTTGCAGAGGCAGAGCACGGCTACGCGTCGAGTTTGCCGGCGTACGAAGAGTGTCGAGGAGGCAAACGTCCGAAGACGAAGAAATCGCAAGGCAGCAGGTGAGTTGTGTAAAATCAGTGCAGTGCAGTGAAGTGAAGTGAAATCTGTATACGGAGAGGAGGCTCAGCTACATTGTATGCTTTTTGTTCCAGGACGACTCATAACGAGTTGGAAAAGAACAGGTTAGTGGTGTTTGTTATTGCGGTTTGTTGTGGGGATGTCGAAGACCGGCGGTGTGAGATGCGCGTGGCGCTGTGACCTTGTCTAGCGCTGGGAAAAGTGCACGCAGTAGGCGCGGGGGGAACGTAACCCATTTGGCAGCACTGCCACGGTCGCTGGGCGCGCCTGGTTACGTCACGGCGTAGCTGGTCTTCCTCGTCACCACACCCTACGCCATGTTTACAGATACGATGTTTGGATAGGTCGGATTTCGGACGGACAAAACTTTAAGCCCAACCCCAGCTTAGAATGTATTGTTGAAGTCAAATCCTCAAGGCACGTTATCACTCATATATTACGGCCAAGCTGTAGTGTTTTCTCTATCATATTTAGTGTCCTTGCATTTCTAATAACCGACTAGGTACACCTTTAGAAATGTAGTAGGTGGACAAAAAAAACCACTAGAACTAGATGCCTACCTAAGTTCCACGCTGCAACATAAATGAGATTGTCGTTTTGGCTAATCTAGAAACAATAGGTAAGTAGCTGTAATCGAACTTAGGTACTATAACAGCCAACACATCTAACTAGAACAGACAACTAGTGATTATTAACCAACCAGCAATTTGGTTTGAATAGACCACACTATACGCTTCCAGCAATATCAGTGTGTTTTCGCAATATACAGTTACCATCAATAAAGGCCAATTAGCCGCTCTTGTTACTAGGCAGGTATTATCTCAATGCCACTTAGCGCAAATCAGATGCTATCTTTCTATGTCAATAGGATCATGCAATTTATGCAGTTGATGCACTTTTGAAGGGATTTATTACGAATTAACAGTCACAAGTCACGATAGACTTTTCATCATCATCATCATCAGGTCCTTTTTAGTCTCCACTACAGGAGCACGACCCTCTCGGTACTACTAGGGCCATACTTGGCCAGAGCAGCCAGAGGACTTGGCCTACACTCTCCACGCTGGCCAGACGGGTTGGAGAGGTGTTTTAGATGTTTATAAGCTTTGTTTAGCTTGTATTTCCTAAGTCGCCTTCTACGACATCCACGGGAAGACTTGGAGTGGTCCTATTCTACTCTCCCGGATACCACACGGCTATTTTTATATATTTATATTACGGCTATTTTTCGTAGCTCACAATAACCAGTTTTCCTCCAGTAAGTTAAATAAGTACCTATAGGTAAAATGTTTACGTAGGTACTCCATATCATAGACTTATATAAATGCGTGAACGTAATAGGTACCTACGCTCGGTAAACATCACATGCCTTTAGCAATCGGGTAAATATCTTCGTTGTAGCCTTTCATTATTTTTGCCTTCTTTTTATTAAAAAAAAATCTTTTTTTAATTTAGTAATCTAGCATTTACAAGTAGGTAACCTGTTTTCAATGTTAACAGTGTAGATATTTCTCCAAACACACATAACAATACGGAATGGAATTAAAACCGAAAATTATTGAACGTTTTGACCTAAAAGTGTATTTCCTGTAAATACTGTAGGTAGTATTATTTCAATATCGATTTATTTTTGTTGTCATATTAGGTACAATACTTATCTTCAGAAACAAACAGGCTGCTAAAAATTATATATTGAACTAAATTGAAATCTACGAAGCCATCTAGACTAGTGGCTCTGCGAACTGGTAACCTCGCAAGTCCCATCACAGCTATTCCGCCATTTAAAAAAAATACAAATATATCGATCGATAAAAATCTATTTAGGTTAGGTATGTTTGGGATAAACTCTGAAACTATCTTCGTAACTATCTGTAATTTGGTCCAACTTAAAAGATAGGATAGTTTTAAGCATATAGCGAAACGAAGTTGAATAGGGCATAGAATAGGACCACTCCAAGTCTTTCCGTGGATGTCGTAGAAGGCGAATTAGATTAAACAAGCTAAACAAAGCTATTAAACATCAAATATGACCTCTCTAACCCGTCTGGCCAGCGTGAAGCCAAATCCTCTGTCTGTTCTGGCCAAATATGCTCTGATAGTACAGAGAGGGTCGTGCTCCTGTAGTGGAGACTAAGAAGACCTGATGATGATGATGATGAAACGAAGTTCGCCGGGATAGCTAGACTCATGTATAATTATTCAACTGCTCTTAAAGTTTTTTGCTTTTTCCATGAATTGGATAGCGATAAAGATTGAAAATATGTACGAACTTACCAAGTATCTGAAAGTAGACAAACATGGGATATGTCATGTGACGTCATCGAAATGACGGCGTTTCGCACGTTTGAGCTGCTTCAATTTAAAAACTTTAAAATTTCACTTTAAAAAATAATTTGAATATTTTAAAGTCTATTTACAGTTTTTCTACTTTATAAAGATATAAAGGATCAATTAACTAAAGTATAAAAAAAATCATGAATATTCCCTATTGCGGCAACAATATTAATCTACATAATGTACATGAAATTCACGAGAATCTGTGTACAAATGGGACCTGAAGAGAACAACCGGATAGTTGGACATACGAAAGATTTTTGCCCAAGCTGAAGCATAGACGCTTTGCGCCCGCTCTGTCAATTGTACCTACAGATTGCTTAATAAATAGCCATACGACACGAAAACCAAATCCCTTTGGACACAATAGGGTGTGTCATAATTTGTACCTACTTCAAATTCGTGCCATTGGCAATATCAAAGTAACACGATTATCGATTTAGGTATTTACGTAAAAGAAAGCTAAGATAACGCGTGGAGACCCACGTGATGAGTCATATCTCCGAAACCACAATCGGTCATTGCTAAGGTCATAGTGATATGCCGAATGTTATCACAATCGAAAGTATATGTTATCGTTATGTAAAAGAAAAACAACTGATTATTATGTAAATATTAAGCGAATATTAACCTTAAGCGAGCTCTGCTAGAGTTCCCTAGGGATGAGACCTAGCTTGATCGATTTGTCGCCCCGACGAAATTAGCTTCTGTATTTCATCGAAATCGTTAGAGCCGTGTCTGAGATTCTGATATTTCTATCGTAATAATAAAAAAATAGTGTAAAGCTTTTTGTACAATAAAGAAATTACCAACAATGCCACGAACTTTCTAACTAATAATATAAGGGTGCTAATTGAACAACTAAAACCCAACTGCTAATAAGGCTGCTATTTTAAGCTGACTTTTATTAGGGTTCCGTACCCAAAGGGTAAAAACGGGACCCTATTAATATAGCTCCGCTGTCTGTCTGTCTGCCTGTCCGACTGTCAACAGGCTGTACCGCATGAAGCGTGATAATTAGACACGCATTATGCACGTGGTTTATAAATTATAATTTTATTTATCGCGAGCAAGAGACTAGTTTCCTAAAAAATATAACCATCAGTTATAAGTCTAATTAAGCATTATTGCATTTGAGTTTAGATATCAAAGTTACATCTCTTTTGTATGGACGGATAAAGTCTCCATACGAAAAAAGAAACGACGTTTTCCCCGGCTCTTATATTATGACTAGCTTTCGCCCGCGGCTCCGCCCGCGTCATTGTCGATCCCTCGGGAATAGTACTTTTTCCAGGGATAAAAGGTAGCCTATGTCCTTCTCCGTACTCCAGAGAACTTGTATGCAAAATTTCATGATGATCGGTTCAGTAGTCACGGCGTGAAAGCGTAACAAACAAACAAACAAATAAACAAACAAACAAACTCACTTTCGCATTTATAATATTAGTTAGGATGGTACGGAACCCTTCGTCCGCGAGTTCGACTCGCACTTGGCTGGTTTTTTAAATGCCACGGGCAACTTAGGGCAAGACCCTCAATTTAACAAAAACAAATTGGTATCTACAATAAGTTTAAAATTAATAAAAATATTTTTATTATATGATGCGATGTAACTAAAATTGTATGCATTTCGCAAATTTTCCTTTATCTGTGCTAGTTGCTCCGTACGAAATATCAAGATTCTGAGTTCACGGGAAGTATCCTATAGGTTATGATTCCCTTGCGAATGTCGAAAATTATAAAAGATATTTTACTATATGATGTAACTAAAAATGTATGCTTTAGCAATTTTTCCTTTATCTGTGCTATATACCTACACGGTGAAATTTTGATCGTTATGTACCCTTAAAGGGATGATTTCCTATGGGACCATAATTCTTCCGCGCGTTCCCGAGAAAAATGATCTTGATAGTCAGACAGACAAACGGACAACAAAGTGATCCTATTAGGAGTTCCGTTCTTTCTTTTTGAGTTACGGTACCCTAAAAAGCCTTCTAATTTTCTCGTGGCTTAATTATAAACAGAGGTTGGTTTACGTAGCCAAAAAAATTTGTGGCTTGACTAATAAGTTTGTTATTTATTTGTTTGTTACACTTTCACGCTTTAACAGCTGAATCGATTATCTTGAAATTTTCCATGCCCGTTGTCTGGATGGGGTACGATACGGAGGACATAGACTTCATTTCATGCTGGAAAAAAGGACTGTTCCCGACGGAATAACATTAACGCGAGCGGAGCCGCGGGCGAAAGCTAGTAGATATACAGATTACTATGTTCACTATAATTGCTAGTTTAATAGTGTGAAAAGAAGCGTGACAATACGTATTAGTATATTGAATTTCGGCTAGTAGAAAATGCAAAAAAAATATTTAACCAGGCGGCGTTGGAAAGACTGTTATGTTTTTCGAACAAAATGTTATGTAGGTACTTATGTCTATTTTTTGCACTTACTGTAGTCTTAACTAGGTAAAGTGTGACAAATATTTGCAAATTTTTACGCATGCTTATAAAATCGTATTGATTGTGACGATGACATAGGATGATACTAGCAGCCCGCCCGGCTTTGCACGAGTAGATATAGATATTTAACTCTATAGCCTATGTATGGGATAACGTAGAACTATAATAATTTTTCAAATCGGTTCATAAATGACGGAGTAATGAGGTAGCAAACATTTAAGAAACAAGCGAATTGTTAACCTCATTTTTTGAAGTCGGTCAAAAGTCGTAGGTAAAAAGCTTATAGGAGCGTTTTACAGCGTTTCCGTCTTACACGTGTCGCCTCGACACTTCGTTTTACGACAAAAAGAAACGGCAAATACCTACGTTACCGCTCTTTGCATTTCGCAGATATTTGACGTAATTCAATTAAATTTATTTGCAGCAGGTCCCATAATGAAAGTTGTTCAGATTCGTGGCCTGAGTCACTCCTCAAACGTATGCTAATGAATTATTCACCCTGTATTATAACTACGAGACATCGGCACCAAACAAGAACCAAAATCTAAGCCATATTTAGGACTAGAGCGAACCCAGCATGATTATACCAGAATTCAATTCTGATTTTGAAAAAGACACACATAGTAAAATTTTCCAGAGTTCCGTACCCAAAGGGTAAAAACGGGGCCCTATTAATTTCGCTACGCTGTCCGTCTGTCTGTCTGTCCGTCTGTCACCAGGCTGTATCTCATGAACCGTGATAGACAATTGAAATTTTCACAGATGATGTATTTCTGTTGCTGCTATAACAACAAATACTAAAAATTTGAATAAAATAAAATAAGGGGGCTGCCATACAACAAACGTGATTTTTTTACTTGATTTGTTCGATATTGATAACGGCAACAGGTAGACGCTTGAAATTTTCACAGAATATTTAGTTATATATTAACTTTAAAAATCAAAAATTATTTTAAACAGGGGCTCCCATACAACAGACTTGATTTTTTGTTGTTTTTATAGATAACGGTACGGAACCCTGAGTCCAACCCGCAATTGGCCGGTTTTTTTTAAAAATATCCTTTGATATTTCAAATTTAGGACACAAAAGCTAGTCATTCTTTGTCGACTTTGACAGAGTAAGCTATCAGCGTGTTGTCGAAAGCCCACATAATGCAATATAGATTGAGGCCTAATATTGGCTTCCTCCAGCAAATACAGAGATAGCGAAACGCACCATATCCTGAAGCTTACGATGGTTCCTGGATATATCCGGGAGCACACAATAAAGAGACTACAGAACGATAGCCCTGCTGGATGCTGAATGATTTTTAACGTGATCACGTCTTATAAATCGATGAACACCGGCAGCACGCATGAAAAATGTCATGTACCGTGTGCAAGCGAGAGCGCGGAGCAAGCGATAGAGGCACTACCGGCCTTAGCGTTCGGCTTGTGACGCATCTATCTCTCTTTCACCGTTATCACGTAAAATTAACGTTCTTTTTTTTAAATATCTATGCACCGGATATTTGTGAGCGTTTTGGTCATTATGCCTATTTCAATTAATAATTGAATATGTTATGAACTTTGTCGCAACCGGTGACTAGTAATTAGAATCTATTAGCTATATGTACGTGTGACAAGTAGCTATTTAGGTCTCACTGCTGGGACCTTCTGTTTTCCACCTAGTTCTATCCATTGCTATGTTTTGCCATCCCTCATTGAAAGCAAACAGCTAGTCTCTCCATCTCGTTCTTGGCTTCCCTCTTGATCGCCTTCCATCCATAGGTACCCATGACGCTATCAGACGTGCCCATCTTTCAGGCCTCATACGGAATACGTGCCCCACCCCATCGCATTTCAGCTTATTAGACTCCTTTCCAACGTCGACTACTTTAGTGATGGAGCGCAGCGTAGTATTTCTGACACGATCTGTCCTTTTCATACCTAACACTGCGTTTCATCATCATCAGGTCTTTTAGTCTCCACTGCAGGAGCATGACCCTCTCTGTACTACCGGAGCCATACTTGGCCAGAGCAGACGGAGGATTTGGCCTACACTCTCCTCGCTGGCCAGACGGGTTGGAGATGTCTGATCGATGTTTATGAGCTTTGTTTAGCTTGTATTTCCTAAGTCGCCTCTTACGACATCCATGGGAAGACTTGGAGTGGTCCTATTCTACTCTGCCGGAAACCACACGGCGTTCCATCACTATTTTGCAAACCTGCAACTTGAGCTTTTGTTTTGGTCAATGGCCAAGTCTGAGCGCCGTTGGTTAGAATGGGTAAGACACACATGTCAAGGAGTCGCTTATAAGAAGGCACACCTAAATGAAAAAAGAAACGCGCCAAATATTTCTCAGACACCAGACACCACTTAGTGTGAACGTGATGAACACATCGTGCAGTGCAATGTTTGCAGTTTATATTTTTTAGAGGAATCTTTGTTTGCGAAGGGGAGAGGGACTGTCTGGTGTATTAATAATGTAATACGGCTGTCTTCCGATACATACATACAAACATAGTATCACATATTTTTCCCTTGTGGGGTAGACTTAGCATGTTGGTAGGCTTTAGGTACATTCGATTCGTTTAAGAGTTATGGAGGAACATACATATATACATACAGAAAAAAAATCTATAAATCCTCAGTTTAGTGTCAGTATCATGTAAGCTTATTAACACGATATCTCTAAAAATAAAGTAACTTATTCCACGACCAACCCTTACAGATTTATTATTAGTATTGATTGATGATGATTGTTTGAGAAAAGAAAAATACGTGTCCAATATTTTTTGATTATCTAACTGACAAACTTATTTTAGTGTAATAATATTAAAAGTTACGCGAGACTTAATTAATATTATAACAAACTTTTTTACTCACGTTTCGTTAGTCGGTATCGCCGACAAGTTTCAGCCAATTCAGATGGCCATCTTCAGGACGAGTAGTGTTCGAGGGACTGCCGTGTCGCGACGTCCTTGACACTCGTCTTGAAAATGGCCATCTGAATTGGCTGAAACTTGTCGGCGATACAGATTAACGATACGTGAATTAAACCGTTTGTTATAATATTAATTAAGTCTCGCGTAACTTTTAATATTATTAAACGAAAATTAGTTCGTCAGTTAGACAATCAAAAAATATATGTTATAATATTAATTTTAGTGTTATTATTTTGACGCAGGAAACTATCCTATTCTGTACGCTCCATGATCCGCGTCCTGGAACCGGGATGTACGTACGTATAGACGTGCGTGATTGATGGACAGTTACATAAACGGCCGCGATAAAACATTTTCTCAGCCGTTTTATCTATAAACGCATGAAAATATTCCTTTTAAGTTTCACCCCACGAGGAAATTGTGTGTCAAAATGATGAACTTGTGGTTTTCGTGCCTTTGTTCTGACTACAGCCTGCTGAATTTCAATTGGAATAAGAAGCTAATTTTAATGTAATACGGCGCATGTTGGAAACAACAGTATTAAAATAAAATAGGGCTGGTTCAGTTCACGTGATCAAGAATTAAAATGTGGCCTAGCAGAAATAGTCAAAACGTGAAATGTACCACAGCTACTTACTGGGACAACTATTTAGTAATCTGTGCTGGGACTAACATGTCACCCACGTAGAACGTGCTTATATATGTTTAAATTTTTATCGTTTTGGACGACCAGTGCTGGGAACTCAAAAAATAATTCGTCATTTCCATACAAAAGCGGGACTCTTTTCTATGGAAATGAAGAATTTTTTTTCGAATTTTAACGCCCAGCCAGTTTGCATGGGAATGTCCAATTTTTTTGAGTTCCCAGTATTGTTCCCGTCGGAAAAGTTGTTCATTTTGATCGTCTGAGTCACCCCTTTAAAGGCCCAAAACGATCAAAATTTCACTGTGTATAGCTGACATAAGATAGGTAAGTGATAATAATGATGTGGTTGGTCTGCGTTGGGCCGATATTTGAAGTATTTTTTTTTTTTTCGTGGAAAAACTAAGTATGTAGCTACATAATTAGGATCTTATGGCTTTATGCTTTGTCTACCCCGTCACGAATAAAGACATAATACGTTTGGGTGTTTAGAATTTAGATATTTCATCTTGAACGCCAGTCAACAAACTGCAATCCAAAATAATCCGATTCCTTACACGGCAACCAGTGTAAACGTGTGCCGCCATTACGTATGCTGTTGTTTACATAAGGTGCATGACGATACTTATAGGAAACATTTTTCTGACATGTTGTTTGGTGACTTGTGCACTAGATTTTAACTTGATTTCGCCGGTGACACCGTCCGCGTGTCTCTTTCGCAATTATATTTAGCAGGATTACATTTGAAGACTTTTATATAAAACTATTTTTAAATAATCTTTCATATAAAAAAACAGACGTCATTAAAAATACTGAACCGATTGTGATGAAATTTAAATGGTACCACCTGGAAAGCATACCCTATCAAACAAAAATATTTTTTAAAACTGTTCATAAATAACGGAGTTCTTAGGTACCAAACATTAAAAAACAAATACAACCGTATTGATAACCTCCTCTTTTTTAAATCGGTTATAAAGGGACCTTTTTAACGAAAATTTGCAATTTTAGTTTATTTATTATTTCTAATCTACATTTATTGACATTATTTATTGTTCAAAAGTAACAAACGGAATCGACCAACTGCAAGAAAGAAACGCCAAAATAAACTCTTCAACAGTTAGGCGAGTAGGTGACCTATTAGGTCGCCTATTCGCCTAACTAGGCGACCAATAGGTCGCCTACTCGCCTGAAGGGCTTTAAATGATATATTCCTGTTTTTCGTTATTTTTCGGACCATTGCCGACTTTTCTGGTCATGGTTCGGCAGATGAGAATTTTACTGTCAAGGCGCACCATAATCAACATAGAAATTAGAAACCCATCCACCAAAGCGATCTCAAGTATTTAATATATAATTAATATCATGGTATTTGCATGACTGCATGAAGTACTTGTTATATAACTTAGGTAATTATTCAGATAGTTTCCAGAAGCAATTAAAACGATCGTCTTTACAGTGCAGTGCTTGCTTGTTGCACTTCCTTATTGCCACTAATAGTATATCTCATTTAGAAGAGAATCACTTTAAATTGATATTAGTGATGGGTTGCTAGCCACATCGCCCATTCCCTAGATCGGCTTTTACGATCTGCGCGGAACGAGAAGCAGCTGGTTCATTCTACGTTTTTTTCTTTTCTCCCAGACCAGCATGGAAGAGTGTTGTTAATAGGCAATGCGGCTAGTAACCCATATAACTCAAAATCAACGTCAATCCGCGACTCAATCCAAAATGGATTTTGCCTTACTGAGATCACAGTTTTACATCACCTAGTTAGATCTGTTTACATTAACATAATGGCGGCGGATGATGCGGTCGTGACGTGGTGCATGAAACGCGGCGCGAAACCGAGGATGCGTTCGCGCCTTCTCTGGTTACCAGCGCAGGCGAACCAACGCAACACTAATTTTCCAATAATTCAAACTCTTCGCTCATCTCACTCACTCCTAAATATCACATTTATTTCACTTTCTACACTTTTTTTTTGTTTTCTTTTAAGGCTTTCAAGCGTTACGTATTTAGCAAGTATCAAGTATAAATGAGTTTTCCCGCGCTTTTTCTGAGTCTTGTTAATCAATGAAACGATGCTTTAGTTCATTTCATTGATTCGGAGCCTCTGGCGACAATTCCCACGAATCCACTGGCTTGATCACAGATGACGCAACGAGGCGAAGTGGACAACCACCAGCCCGCTAAGTAAATCTCACTACAGCCGCACTGTGACAGTTTATTTCAGTTATTCCACACATTATTCATAAACGTGGGTAATTATAATACCAAATTACACCGATTTCACAGTATAAAGTCCACAAGAATCAATTTCCAAAACAAAAACCATGCGGTCGCCGAAATTCCCGCCAAGAACTCTCTGCCAGTATTTTTGCTAAACGCGCCATAAATCACAATTTTGTTTTTTTTTTGTGACGAATTGTTGCTAAGAAAACGCGACGTATAATGCCACGTTCCGTGTGCCAATTTGAGGCGGCCAGTACGAGTAATTTGGTTGGTAATTTTTATTAGCTGTTGGAACATCGTATTATACGGATATTCCTAAATAATTTAAAGCGTAATTGTTGGAAATTTTGGAGTAAGTCGTGGATCAACGTCAGTTGATGTCTACGTTTACAAAACTGAAAGTTTTTTTTGATATAAATTTTAGCACAATATTGTTTCTTTTTGCTCTGTGCTGGAATTCGAACTCGTAGCCTCGAGATGGCAGACTAGGCCAGCATGGCTCATTATGCGTACTTTTACACTAGTTTCAACCAAGTTGAGGTATAACAGTGAATTAAGAACATGCCCATTACGGCTTAATGACTAGAATTATACATTTATCAATAACTAAGGACGTAAAGTGATACATTATCTAATGGTTTCTGATGTTTTCGCGATTGTTACACATTTAAATAAAATCACTTTAATACGGTATTATGTGTGAACATGCCTCAGACAAACCCAACCACTACATGCGTTTTGATAATCCTCAAGTCCTTGCAAAAGAAAACAGATACATTCCAAGAATGCTTCGTGAGAGTATTGAAATTAAAAAACATCCTAATTTCAATAGAGAGGACGGTTGGCAGTTACCACCAGCTTGGGATCCGGTCATCAATTTAATAAAATCTCAAGCTCCTCACAAGACTGCAAGACCTTCAGACACCGTGAGCCAATTCTGCGTACATCCGGAACGTTATCAATAAATATTGTAGGCGGTAGTTTTGTATAGTTCTTATAACACAAAGACAATTGTCAACTTAGTCTACCTGCGACCATGAAAACTGTAAAGTTTTAAACGTTAGGTGCAAAAATAATGTAATATACGCGAAAATACCGTATTAAAGTGGTTTTATTTAAATGATACACTATCTTTTTAAATAGATAAATTGGCGTGCGTTGCCAGTTAACTTGAATCGGCCAAACGCAAACATCTTGACGCACTCTTATGCCGTCATAACTTACTTTCGCTCGTCTGCCGAACACGCAAAGACCTGTGTACAATGCTACTGAAAACGCTCCGTCAGTTGCGGAGTTATTGTCAATCAATGTAAGAAAATCGAGTCGATACGATAAGAAGTCCTATCATCCGAAAATACCAATACAATCTTAGTTGAAAGCAATGCCAGTCTTAATCTGCGCTGTCCTTTAGCTAGAACCTTTTCTATCGGAAGCCTATTTTTAGACATCATACGACTGACTTGACTCTCCCAATTCTTTGGGCTTCTATGTCTTGCAACAAGACCAAAATAATAGGTGTTTCAATTGTAAACACAAACATGCCAATATTAATAAGTGTTGAAAGAAATCTATATATACTGCAAGGATATTGAAAGAAATCTATATATATGCTGGTCTGGGAGAAAAGAAAAACCGTAGAATGTACCAGCTGCTTCTCTTTCCGCGCAGATCGTAAAAGCCGATCGCGGAAATGGGTAAAATCTCAGTAATCATGTTAATAAGCGATGCGGCTAGCAACCCATCACTATTTTCACTCCTACTCTTCCCATGGAGTTCGTAAGAGGCGACTTAGGAAATACAAGCTAAACAAAGCTCATAAACATCTTTGAGACCTCTCCAACCCGTCTGGCCAGCAAGGAGAGTGTAGGCCAAATCCTCTGCTCTCGCCAAGTATGACTCAGGTAGTACAGAGGGTCATGCTTCTGCAGTGGAGACTAAAAAGACCTGATGATGATGAAATTTGAAAGCAGCCAATATCTTATACATTGTAAACAAATTGAATCGGAAGGTGTTATGAAAGTCATCGCTCGATCTGTTCTGCGTTCAATAATTTTTTCTCTAGTGTTTTTGTCGCACCTGCTAAAAACTACGATCAGTTACCGCCACCATCATCCCAACCAAGTAATCAATCATATGCGAAAATTCCACATATTGACGTTGAGGATGTATCTAAGGCCTTAAAAAACTTGGACATTAATAAAGGTGCTGGTAGTGATGGTGTGCCTCCCTTTTTTATAGTACAATGCGCTTCTTCACTTTCTTTACCTCTCTCAATAATATTTAATAGATCTTTTCAAGAGGGAATTTACCCGAGTTCATGGAAGAAAGCCAACATTGTGCCAATCCACAAGAAAGGCTCTAAGTTACATGTTGAAAATTACAGAGGCATATCAATTCTTTCTATTTTTGGTAAAGTACTGGAAAAAATTTCTTATGAACACATATATTCTATAGCTCTAAATGCAATTCCCAAAGAACAGCATGGCTTTCTACGTGGTCGCTCAACAATTAGTAATCTTGCGTTATTTTCAGATTACGTTCTAAAAGCTATGGAAAATCGGAAACAGGTTGATGTGATCTATACCGATTACGAGAAGGCTTTTGATCGGGTGGATCACACCATCC
This sequence comes from Elegia similella, assembly GCA_947532085.1. Lineage (NCBI taxonomy): Eukaryota > Metazoa > Arthropoda > Insecta > Lepidoptera > Pyralidae > Elegia > Elegia similella. The sequence goes on from OX383936.1 coordinate 3,429,819, forward strand.
TGTTACGCAAATTAGAACACATTGGTATCCATGGTGACTTGCTCAGATGGATTAAGTCTTACCTAAAGAATCGATCTCAAGCGGTTGTGTTGGGTGGATATAGATCAGACTATGTGAATGTACCATCTGGAGTGCCGCAAGGCTCACACCTAGGTCCATTACTGTACAACATTTACTTGTCTGACATATACACATGCTTTAGACACTCTAAATTTTTAATGTATGCGGACGACACAAAGATATTTCTTGAGGTCAACCATATTAATGATTGTCGTAAGATTCAAGAAGATCTCAATTCTCTGTCAGATTATTACTTACACAACAGAATCAAAGTTAATACTGAAAAATGTCATATAATTACTTTTACTCGCACTAGACGTCCATTAAATTACACATATAACATCCAGGGTACCAATTTAAAGCGTGTCGATATGGTGCGTGACTTAGGAGTCGTTTTTGACGAAAAGATGTTAATGGAGGCACATGTTAACATTATTACTGATAAGGCCTATAAAAATTTGGGCTTTATTAAACGACTCAGCAAACCTTTCAATAACATTTTAAGTATTAAGGTCCTTTTTAATGCTTATGTCCGTAGCTCGCTTGAGTATGCTAGTAGCATATGGAATCCACAGTATATAACTTATATCAAACAAATTGAGCGCATTCAGGACAAATTTGTTCGGTACCTAAATTATAAATCACGTAATAATCTCGAATCTTATGAGGATGGTTGTGAATACCATGAAATGATTACTCTTAGTGATAGACGCACTGTGTCGGACATGAGGTTATTATTTGATATTATTAGAGGTGGTCTTGATTGCTCTGACTTATTATGTCGATTTGGATTTCTGGTACCAGGTTGTCGAAGGCTTAGAAAACATAATTTGTTCCATGTACCTTGTCATAAGACAAATTATGCCAAAAATTCTGTACTGTCTAGAATTTCTAACTCCTATAACAAATTATTCTCAGAGTTGGATTTATTTTACTTAACACGATCCAAATTCTTATCAGAAATTCTGAAGAAGGTTAAATTAAATAACGAGTGAAAGCAAAAATAATGTGATCATCATATAAATGAGTAACTAATTGAATTCTTTATTTCTTTATTTCCGTTTTTTTTATATTCATATCATGTTTAATTAACTTACCAGCTGCAGACAGTATAATTGTTTAAATGCTTATTGCATAATTATTAAATTAAATTCATTAATTTAAATTCTATTATATTGAGTTACTGTAAGATTGGTGCGTTTACTAATATTACCTAATGTTATCGTATAATTCTTTATAATATATATGTGATATAATATATATATATATATATATATATATACCTATATGTCTACCTATTAAGAAAGGGAAACTGTTATTTCGATTTTTACTTTTTTTTTTTTTTTTTGTTTGATGAGCCGCTTGCTTACGAAATTGTATACTTTCGGTATTTTCTGGATGAATTCTGTAATTGGCCTTACCTATTATAAGTTCATTCTTAGTTATAAATCCAAATTGTAACGCTGTTGAATTCATAATAAATAAATAAATAAATAAAATTTCTTTTTTGTTTGTTTGATACGCTTTCACGCCGGCGCCGTAACTACAGAACGAATGTCATAAAATTTTTCATACACGTTTTTTGGGGTACGGAGAAAGACATAGGCTGCCTTTCAGCAGGAAAAAAACTATTCCAGAAGTAGCGGAAATTCAAATATTCTTTATTTTTTAAACGTTTTGCTAACTAGACATTTAGCGCTTAAAAGTATTAATTATCTCAGCCGCATGTAGGTCAACTGCTGGACATTGGCCTCCCCAAGGCCTATAGGAGGTCTTGTCACCACATTCGGAGGACCGGTTGGTGAGCGTGTTGGCTTTGAAGATTTTAAGTGAGAGAAGGGTAGGAGTTTATTACGCTGGGGGAACGGGATAGCGGTATTTGGGATGCTACTTGCTCGTGTGTATTATGTGTGAGATAAATATCATCTCGGGAGGCTGGGTGCGCGTTTCCGATGCCATGGTTGCAACCACCGAACAGGCAGTTGAAAATGACCCCGCAATCCCTATGACCATCATCAATACATATATACCTGTTATTAAATTGATAATTATTAGCTTTTGCCCGCGGATGCGCCCGCGTTAATGGGGATCCCCAGGGAACAATACAATTTCCCGGAATACAAGGTACCATATGTCCTTCCCCGAGCCTCAAACCACCTCCATGCCAAATTTCATCGAAATTGATTCAATGGTTGAAGTGTGAAAAGGTGACAGAGTTACTTTCGCATTTATAATAATAGTATGGATATGGATTATTGAACTGTAGTTCATCTTGATTATAATCAATAGATTTTCAAAAACTGAATGTAGAGGCCCTATAAGCCAAATTATATTTTGTCATACTAAAAAAGTAAATTAGTTCTACTTGTTGGTATCGCAAAGGCATAGATCGTTCCTTATACTGACATATTATTTCCTAAACAAGCTTCCTTATCAACTTACACGCATTCCACTATCAAGAAAGACAACAGTATCATAATTTGAACTCGTATTTGTACGATACTGTCGCACCTTTGTTTTAGCCGATAGCAATGCTGAGGGCCTCGTTTTCGTAATGATATCCTCGAATACTAAGTGTTTTGTTGTATGTTCTATCGGATATGGCCCTGGGCGCTACAACAGTTAGTTTTTAGGGATCCGTACCTCAAAAGAAAAATACGGAACCCATAAAGGATTAATCTGGTGTACGTCTGTCAAGACTCTTTTTCTCAGGAACGCGCGGAGGTATCAAACTGAAATTTATATCAAATACTCAGGTCGGAATCCTTCGAGCGCGAGTCCAACTCGCACTACACAGCTCCAAGGGTCAGTAGACCTGAGTATTTGATATGAATAGTGATGTGCCGGAGAGAAATTCTCTGTTCTCATGAATTCCTTCTCACGGAAATTTGCGGTAAAATTCCAATAATTCTAGAGAATTTCTGAATAATTCCCGCACTTGAAAGAAAAAGAAATTCTCGGGAAAAAATTGCGACCTGTGTTCACAGTTCTCGAAAATTTCGAGAATGACTCAACACTAGATATGAATTTCAGCTTGTTACCTCCATGCGTTCCTGAGAAAAAGGTCTTGACAGATAGACAGATGAACAAAAAAGTGATCCTATAATGGTTCCGTTTTTTCGTGTTGAGGTACCGAATCCTAAAAACTAACTACGTTATGATGGTCCGTCCATACATCGGTATTGATGGCCGGAGCCGCGTCAGCGCGCATTCGCGAGTTCCGAAGTGTGATGTGTTTGTGCAGTCAGCCGTGCAAGAGATGCAATCGAGTTGCATGGAACTGCATCATACATTCATGGAATATGTCCAGCGAGCGAATTATTTTGCGAACATTTACATATCTATCTTTTCACGGTCTTGCTTGATGACTAACGATTGGAATGATCAGTAATATGTACCCATACTCCATACTAATATTGTAAATGCGAAAGTGAGTTTGTTTTTGTTACGCTTTCACGCCCTAATTACTGAAAAAATCGTCATGAAATTTTGCATACCCGTTGTCTGGGGTACGGAGAAGGGCATAGGGTATATTTTGTCCCGGGAAAAAGTATTGTTCCCCAGGGATCGACATTGACGCGGGCGGAGCCGCGGATGAAAGCTGGAATATAAAAACCGCGGAAGATTATTGACTCGCCAATGCATTACCTTTGCGGTTATAAATTACCTTAAACTTTGCCTTTAGGCCTTCAACTTTGGGTCCGTTAAAAGTCTAGAAAAAATAAAGGATGAGGTTCAATTCGGTTAAATTTTTTTTATGTTTGTTACCACATAACTCCGTCATTTATGAATCGATTTTGAAAAATATTTTTTGTTTAAAAGGGTATGCTTTCAAGTTAGTCCCATTTAAATTTCATCACAATCGGTTCAGTATATTTATTTAATTGAAGTCGGTATTTTTTATATCAAAGATTATTAACCATCATAAGAAGTAGATAATGTATGAGGAGAGTAATGAGTGACGAAGCTAGAGATATTTATCAGGATCGTAGCCAGTGGAGATCCATAGTTTCTGCCTACCCCCATGGGAAACAGACATGATAATGTGTATAATAATAATAAAGTTTATTTCCTCTTCACAAAGAAGTTCTTATATACTAATATGTAAGTATAACTATAATCAACTGATTTAACTATATTTACATATTATTATATAAGAACTATATAACAGCAGACTTTGTGAAGAGACTAGTTCCTGAAATATGTCCGGATGGACCTGTGCTACAGGTAATTAGGCCCCCCCCGCCCTCGATTGACTTGTTGGTAGACGTTGCAGACGTTACAGTTTCATAAGTGTGTTGTGTATGCTTCGATCAAATTATGAATGGTAGACACACAGTCTCATACAAAATGAAGCCTAAATAATGTCCCCGAGCCAAAACATCATGCATACTTACAAACAACAACAAAAACGGTACATACTGCAAGTCCGCACTCCATCTTTCTTTTGCGTAGTTTTTGCATCTTTTCACTGACCTTCGTCATCGCGAGACGTTTGAGTACTAGCGTGGTTTATTGAAACTGTGGACAAAACCGCTCCGAAACTCGATTAGAGCGCTGTTTTGCCGGTGCCTCTTTTCGAGCGCGGATCGTGTGTCTACTATTATATTTGATCGAAGTGTGTATGTATAAGAAGCAAGTATAAGAAAGACATAACGACTATATCAGAATCACTAAGTAGTATCAGTAAGTAGTTTTCCCTAGGCTCGAAGACGAGGTGACGGGGTCGTTGACACCGTTATGTAGGTTAGCATCGGATAGCTGAGTAGTAACATCATTTCGAATCGAAACGCATATATGTACTGCAATTTAGTCAAGGTTGCGAGTGCTGTTTTTTAATTGTGACGTCACAAAACAGGAAGCATCGTGGTAAAAGTAGCTAGCTTTGTTTAAAAAAATCACAGCGAAGTTTTATTATACGATAAATATAATAAAACTAGCTTTCGCCCGCGGCTCCGCCCGTGTCAGTGTCGATCCCTCGGAAATAGTACTTTTTCCCGGGATAAGAGGTAGCCTATGTCCTTCTCCGCACTCCAGAGAACTTGTATGCAAAATTTCATGATGATCGGTTCAGTAGTTACGGCGTGAAATCGTAACAAACAAACAAACTCACTTTCGCATTTACTACTATTAGCGATTATTTTTTTTTTACAATAAATGGATTGCGAAGGTTAGGGATAGAGAAAAATGGCGCAGCCAAAAGGAGTTTTACAACCAGCATGGAAGAGGCTCGCCAACCCGCCTGCCAAGCGTGGTGACTATGGCAATATCCCCCCAATGAGAGAAGAATCATTGGGAGAGGCCCTTGTCCAGCAGTGGACTTTATGCGGCTGTAATGATGATGATAAATGACCCAGCAGTGCGTCGCGGAAAGCTGACGATGAAGATTAATTGAAATTTATTTAAAACATATTTAAGCATTAGATTTTATCTTTAATCCGCACTTGTGAGGATTTCTTCAAATGTCTACTCAATTTCTATTCCTTGTGCAATTTAGTTGCGAGGCTATTCACGGCCTTTCAGCCGTTGATACTCTAAGCTGATGCTTCAACAAAAGGCCCCGCCCACGCTCTCCGTACCTTTGTACATTGAGTCCACTACTACGTAACTATTTTCTGTAAAGTTTTTTCACTCTGAAGATGAGTGGAACTCAGAAAAACATTTCGTACCCATGTTGTTTGCTTTTCGTGTGTGTAAGTGGCCAATACTGGTGTGAGATTATTCAAGATGCCTGAAGGCATCTGACATAGCTTAACGACTGACATCAAAGATGACAGCCGGGACCAACGACTTAGCGTGCCTTTCGTAGCATTCACGAGATATTTTTATGTCAGTAGCGGTCACTCATCCCAGTGGAGACTGCGCCCGGGGTTGCTTAACATGCGTAAGCCCTAATAATGCTCACGACCACTAGGCCATCTGGCTCTAATTTCCAGGTATAGAGCTGTCCTGTCACTGTCATGCTTAAAATAGCTTGCCAAAGCTTGCCAACTTTGGCAAAAGAACCAATTCGCAAAACGACCTCTTACATCTGAAATTGATCGTATCAGAGCAGATAATAACATTATAATGTGAATTACGTCCCGTACGTATTTGTAAGTCGTCCCGATTCGCACTGAGTGCGAATTACGTGCGCGCGTCTCGGTCCACTTTGGCCCTGAGGAAGACCTCCGGATGAGGTTGAAACATGTCGGCCTGTAGCTGACTTCGTACATGAGTAACCCGTAATTCACATATAAATATAGTATCAGAGCGTGTCATGTGTACATTTTGCGACTACCCCTTTAGATATTAAAAAGTTATTTTTTTTTGTTACTATACATTTATTTGAACATTAATTAAGCATATTTATTTCAACAATATGTGCTCAGCATTTAATCTTAACTCAGCCATAAAACTTGAGTTACGATAGTCAAACGTTTACGAGGAGATATGAAATTAAGAAAATTAATGTACAAACACGAACCAGGAAAATGTTACACATTTTTCCCCGTTATCTATTTTGGCAAGTGTGTAAAGATCGTGGTACCTTCTTGTATGCCTCCTACGCGGACATGCACTTAGTATGGTATGGACATGGAGCCATTAAAGTACAGCATAAAAGGGACATAAAAATGTATGGGCCACTTCGCTTAACTGTATCGTAAGAAAGAAAATATACCGGACATTATCTGGTCTGGTACATAGTCAACTGAAATTATGTAAGAGTGAATTTAGGAAGTGAAACTATACTATTAAACCAAACTCATATAATAAACTAGCTGTGGCCCGCGGCTCCGCCCGCGTTATGTCTATTCCTCGGGAATAGTAGAATTGCCCGGAATGAAAGGTAACCTATGTCCTTCCCCGGGCCTCAAAGTCCATACCAAATTTCATCCAAATTGGTTCAAAGTGGTGAAGCTTTTCACGCCTCAACCATTGAGCCATTTTGGCGGACAGACAAACAGAGTTACTTTCGCATATATATGGGTTGCTCTAAAAATGTTACAAATAAAGAAGTGCCCCTTTTCTTTCGAACAGTTGTTCCTTTACATCTATGTCGAAATTTATGAGGACAAGTAGGCTTTCCGTCTTTAGAAAAGTACTTTCCTATTCCTGTCCATGTAATACTCAATTCCTACTTTAGTACTCTCCACATCGTCTGTTCTCCGCCCAACGAATGCGTCGTGAGCTTATACGATTCAGATACATTACTGTCTATGTTGCTCTGTCTAGTTCTCAAGATGTGAAAGTGAGTTTGTTTGTTACGCCTTCACGCCCTATCTACTGAACCGATTGTCATGAAATTTTGCGTACCCAGTGTACATTTTATATATGCAGGGAAAAAGTACTGTTCCCTAGGGATCGACATTGTCGCGGGCGGAGCCGCGGGTGCTAGTCAGTATTCTATATAAAGTAAGGTAATATCATATCAAGATTTTAATGTGGCTCTGTCTACCCCGCAAAGGTAGTAGGGAATGTGATAATTTGTATGATGTGAATCGACTATTATCATGTGTCTCGAGAAATTTATAAAAATGTAAATACCTACCTATACCGCATATTTGCGTTCGACATGCAGAAAGTCGTGAAGGTCAGGTCGTGCATTCAAAATAATGCATAATTTCATCATCATAAAATTTTATGTAAATGTAATGAACCAATGTTACAGTAAAACTATTACTACTACGGTGGGATACGATCATCTCTTAGTGGACAACTGCTCGATCTTAGTTTCTTAATTCTTGTAAAATAAAAAAAAATTGCTAATCCCATAGCCATAAAAAATTACAAACGTTTTTTAAACCTATTTTAGTTAAAATGTGTTTTGTCTCGTTCTTTCAATTTCAAACTTTGGGAAAGGGATAACAAAACATATTTTTACTAAATTTTATTAAACGTTGTTATTAAGGGGGTTAATTTATAACATAAGATAGGTACCTATCTTATGTACATTGTGGTTAACGTACGTTAACCACAATGTATACAATACAACAATAGTTTAGAACGTTGTAATTTAACAAATGGAAATAAAGTAATTATAATAAAAAAAAAAAAAACAGTGCTCTGTCGGTGGATCTATTTCCATTCCTCTTTATTTTCTGCCAGCTGTGTCATCTTTTTATTAGTAACAACCTTTGTTTTTCTTTATTTGCTTCACTAAGTTATGTCTTGGCCTTTCCAGTGCATAATGTATACAAATATTATTGCTATTGCCGTTTATTGAATCTTCATGTCAATTTAAAAACGTCCCACTCAATCGATGGAATACTTTTCTTCTTCCTTTTTAAGAGCCTGGCTCTTGTTGGGGAAGTGATTTCCAATTTCCCCTGTCCTGGCTAATTGTTTTACTTCCTTATGTGTTTTTATATTTGATTTGTTCGAAAAGCTTCTCATTGGTTTTCATCTCCCTTGTTTTCGTTTTAACGTCCTTTCAACTTATTTTTTTAAATAGGGCATCATGTATAAATAAGTAAGCCAGGATATTTCCTCTTCTATTTTGTCTATTTTCTTTAGTTTTAAATAGTTGCCTTTCCCTCCTATCATCTCTTAATCCTTTTCATTACTAATTTTCTCTGTCCATCTTATTTTCTTCATCATTTTCCATGAACATTTCGAACGTTCCAGTGTTTTTTTGTTATTATCCAAGTTTTTTAATACTTTTCTAAGAATTCGTTATTAATTATAAGTTCAAAGATATAACTGTTGTCTTTCTTGAACATTATTATTTTTCAATCATCCCTACTTAGGGATCGATCAATTATTTCACAAATTGGAAGATACGAATGCATGCTAACGAGCGCTTTCTTTTTCATCCAATTATAAAAAAGTAATTCCATTTGGAGACGAAATACAGAAGAAAAGAATTTGTTTTTCGCAAATACAATACGCTCAATTATATAAATTACCTTTAAGCTCATTATTTGTACCTCTTGATTATTTTTATGTGTATCGAGCTGTTGCCAGGAATTACGGTCTGTTTTGTTTGTTAAACTAAATATAAAATATATTTATTATGCCATTATGTGAGTGAAGCGTGTAATTCTATTTGTAAATCTGTGATGTCTGCTTTCTCCGCTGCCATTTTCGTTGAATCCACACATTAAATCGTACTTGAAGTTAAAATGTTTCTTTAGTTTTTACACAGACATTTATGGTCCAGTACTTTATTTTATGTTTACTCAGTTTAACTGTTGAAATGACTAAGTAATGGCTATGTTACATTTTTTGTTTGAATGAAAATAAATACGTATTTCTTTTTTTAACATTTTCCATCTCTGTAGTTTAGTGGTACCTGGAAAATGATATTTTTCAAAATTGTGTCGGCCTTGGACGTTATCTATATGGGTATCTATTATAAAATATAGTATCGTTGAGTTAGTATCCCACGACACAAGTTCGCAACTAACTGTGAAGCCTAGATCAATCTGTGTGAACAATATCTCCTATTACCAGTCTCGCAACCCCAAAATTGTGTAAATTCGTCGCATGAGGGGTTAAAATGGGTGTTGAAAGTTTGTTTGAAACTTGGCCTATTTCGAAGATTATAATGTCAAAAATTTGTTTCTAGAGCACATGATTCCAAACAAACGGGTCCGGAGGCTGAAGTCGCGGGATACAACTTAGTTAATATAAATAGATACAACAGAGTAAAGCACTAGCACATGCAAATCAGCTACTCCATCAATATTCACGATTTACGAGTTTCGGGAGTCACGGGTGTCGCCCGTCTAGGGCGACACCCGCGACTCGCGAAACTCATGTAACATTCTCATCTATGCAACATTCTCATATCGAGCCATCAAATTTACGATCCGAACCACTTTTACAACCTGAACGAGTTTTAAAATGTCAGTGTCAAAAATGGTGATCTAGTGTTATTTTATTTCATAGAAATACGAAATGCCTTTGATTCAATCATAAAATATACAAATTCTCAAAACCTTGAGGAGTCATTATTAAATTCCCCCTTAATATGTCGTCTCATTTAAATTTAAATTTATATTTTTCAAGTATCACGCATGGGCAGTGTTTGGTGTTCTGTAGTTCTATGGGGACTGATAGCTATGAAAGACACCGGTGGCTGGCCTTATACGTGTAATTTACAAAGCTTATAAATCCTCCCCGTTGTCACACGCTACCACACTTCGTTGACCGTCTCCTTCCCTTAACGTGTGACGTAATTTGAAGATGACCTACTGTCTACAACAGGCGTGGTCCTGAAACATTTACACCACTCTCTGAAGCTTTTGGATCTCAAACCTTTAACATATGTAAACATGCAAAATGCTGCTATTTTAAACACTTGCCGAATTGTGAGAAAGTTCATGGACTCCAATGACAGTGAATGTTACAGTAATAACGAAACTCACAGACTGACTGACCAGAACACTTAGTTATTCATAATGCTAGACACTTGGCCATGGCCCGTGTCTATCATTCATTTACCAGCGTCGGCTGAGAAAAATATAACATAATAATAATAATAAGCCATTTATTGCCATACACATGCCATATTCATCAGACGAATGTTAAAATAAGTCTTATATCATGTTTTCTATTCAAATATCAGTTTCCAAACCCGTCATCATTAAGAAAACTGAGCAAGGTGAAGGTTCTCCACTGACAATTTTAGTGACTGCGGTGCTACAATCCATGATACACCAATCAATCACCTTTAGTCGTGCCATAACTACCGCACAATTAAAAACCTCAATGAGACCAAAGAGTGGGCGATAGACATAGCCAAATATTGGTCAAAAGACATCGACAAGAAGCAGAAGATAACAAAGATATCTTGTAGGTCGTACATAGACCTAAGGTGCCTTCAAACGCCGCCCGCGTGGAATGTTTTCACCATATTTTATTTCTTCATTTCATCATCGTCATATCAGCCGCAAGAAGTCCACTGCTGGACATAGGCCTCCCCCAAGGATTTCCAATACGACCGGTTGGAAGCAGCCTGCATCCAGCGTCTTCCTGCGACCTTAGTCAGGTCGTCCGACCATCTGGTCGGTGGGTGTCCGACGCTGCGCTTGCCGGTACGTGGTCGCCATTCGAGAACCCTTCTGCCCCATCGGCCATCGGTTCTGCGCGCTATGTGCCCCGCCCACTGCCACTTCAAAGAGCTAATCCGCTGAGCTATGTCGGTGACCTTTGTTCTTCTACGGATCTCCTCATTTCTGATTCGATCTCGCAGAGAAACACCGAGCATAGCCCTCTCCATAGCTCTTTGAGCGACCTTGAGCTTTCTTATGAGGCCCATAGTAAGGGACCACGTTCTTCATTTAATAATAGTATATTAAACTAGCATTGTGAATATAAAATATACTCTTAAAAAAATTTACTTTTACATTGTATCAGTTGCTACATCACGCCTGATCCATATTAGACGATTCATGCATAAAGACAACTATGTTTACATACCACGCTCAACTTGCCAGATAACAACCATACGCTGGCATAAAGCTCCCAATAGGCCTATAAAATAAATGCCTGCTCAACTAACAATATATTTTATGCCGCTCCCAGGATTTTTTACAAGAAATCACAAAATAGTCGTAAATACGACCTTTTTACGGCTCAGGATCATCAGAACGTTATTGTTATACTGAATGAAGACGTTTTTGTCACGCCGCCTTTGTCGCAAAAAATATGTTATTAAATATATCGGGGGTTACGGATCTAATGCGTTGTTCGTCACCATACGGAACCACAGATAGCAGCTAACTTTCGAAAGTTTTACGAAGTTGCACAGTAGTGTGGTGTCATAAATGTATTGAAAGACATGGGAAAGCCATTTTCGAGGCTAATGGTTTGAGAACCTTTCACGTGTGATGGACTTACAAGCAACTTATTTTAGTCTTCGTTATTACTTGTATCTCCTTCCACGGCTCTTACCCCGTTCCTTCGCGTGGAATATAGGTCAAACACGTTGTGGACCCTTGGAGATGTTGATTATTCATTATTATTTGTTTTGGCACTATGCAGGTGGATGCTCATTCCTCATAAGTCCGACGTAAAATATAAAAATCATAACCTGGGGGCTCTAAATTAACTAAAGTATAGCAGCAATGTATAAAATATAGTATCGTTGAGTTAGTATCCTATAACACAAGTCTCGAACTTACTTTGGGGCTAGCTCAATCTGTGTGATTTGTCCGTATATATTTATTTATTTATTAGCGACTTCAATAGTTTTCGTTATTTTTAAACATTGAATTAAAAAAAAAATTGTTTAGTAATATCTTTACTAATTCAATGTTTTTACATTAAAATAATTCACATTATCCATGAAATAAACCACGCAATCAACATACTTTTACATTGATGACGTCTTAGAGTGACGTTGCCAGTGTATTTAATATATTTTTTATTTCTAAATTTTATTAGTGTATAACGTTGCCAGTTTTAGAAATTCGTTCCAATAATTTTCCGCAATATAGCGAGATTTGTTATATTCTTGGTCGGACTTTGAAAGAATTCACCGGGCCTGGTCTATATTGGAGGAGTTTGCATGACAAACGTACATCAGGCATCTCGCTTGTGTAATGTTATGTCACCTGAGTAAATTCTGAATGTTGTTCTATCTACGTTCCACACGATAGGACATATAAATAAATCAGCTTTTGACACATCCATAAACCGTAATCTAAATTGAATGTTAAATGTTGATGTTGTTATAGCGGCAACAGAATTACATCATCTGTGATAATTTCAACTGTCTAACTATCACGGTTCATGCGATACATCCTGGTAACAGACGGACAGATAGACGGACAGCGGACCGATATTAATAGGGTCCCGTTTTTACACTTTGGGTACGGTACCCAAAAAGATAATTTCCCATTTAGACCTGACCGGGGATCGTACCCGGGTCCATCAGTGTGACAGCCTGATTAATAATACTGGCAAGTAACGAACAGAACCACTGTATAATTACACGACTGTGAAATAAAGGCTTTCATCGCTGTACAAACACTTATTATACCGTACAAAGCGACACGAACGTGTGCATTTGATCGCGTATTCTCTTGCTAGTCCTCTGCATTTTTTATAACTCGACTGTCTAGATATTTATGATCTACTAGCGACCTGTCATGGCTTAGCTACAGAATTAGTACTAGTACTTACTATTCAAAGAAATATCAATTTAATGTAGTTAGTGATACGGTGTAATTTAGCTCGCGTCAGAATGCAGCAGCTTTTACTTTAGATACCTTACAGCAAGCCAGTTTTATACTTATAGATCTGACCATACGATTCATAATTCGTTACAGTTGAAGAACAAAAAAGTTTTTTTTGCCTATTTATAAAAGAAATTATAGACGTTCGTTAAAATTCCGTGTGACGTTACAGTTTGAGCAAAGTCAGACTTTTAGCTAAAATTCCGTGTGACGTCACTAGCCTCTATTTCATGAACTTTGACGCGCTTTATTTTTATCATTTACCGTTTACATGACAAAAGAAAAAATACGTATCCAATATTTTTGATTTAACTGACGGACTCATTCTAAAATTATTAGTTTGACCCAAAAATTTCGCAAATGTGACGTTTTGCGAGTGAGACATTTCCCGAATATGGCATTTTGCGCCTAGACCGCAATTACATTATTACCCTATTTGTCCCCGACTAGTTTGCTATGCGCAACTTTCGAGATGGTACTTAACCTAGAAAAGTACGTCTCGTTATGGGCTAGTGAACGTCTTACGTGTAACAGTTTACACGAATGTAGTAACTAACGATTTAGTAGGGAACTTCGCGAGGTCTGCGCAGCATATAGCTTTGTATATGTTTAATGCAACAATTATTAGGGCATTGTTACTAAAATAACTAATTTTCATCAGGGATAATAAAGGATTCTAATGGTGAAACAGTTTTTGAAATCGGTCAAGTAGTTTCGGAGACTAAATGCAAAGAAACAAACAATCAAATCTTTCCTCTTCATATTAGTAGGGAAGGATTATCAATCAAGAAAGAACAATTTTATTAAACTATATTTTTTTCTATTATTTTAGCGTATACTTATCAGAGCTTCTTACGTCAAAGATAGTCACGGTTTATAATTTGATTGTTGTTGTTGTCATTTTCGCTCATTTATCTGAAATCGGTATACTACGTCTCGAGTTCTCTAATACGCTATTGACGTGTGTGACTAAACGCCACGCAAGTTCTTTATCTTTATCAAGAATGGCGGACGCAGTCGATGTGAACGCAGCATTGCACGCTTAGAAACAGCTACGCCGTCGCCATATTCGGCGCGAGAGATGCTAACGCGTGTGGTTCACCGCGCACCGAGCACTGATTGCATGCGCTGGCGCAGGATGCGGTCGCTCTCAGGGTTGACAACCATTGTTGAGGTATTATCATCTCTTCTCATTCGAGTGTATTCATTTCGGTGATGCTTCAAAGCTTCCAATGCAGATATATCTTACTTAATACCTACGGGTGTCTAGATTTGTCCTTTTTATCTGTCTGGTTGCATTATCAGGGCAGTTTGGTGGTTTTGAGTCTAGGGTTTGTTATTAAGACTGCGTTTTAATTCATACTATTCTATAAAGTTTTTACTGCTGGCTACGTACCGGAAACCAACCTAACGTGAATTCGTTCTTTAGTTGCTTCAGGCGACATGACATTCAGACAGGGTATCGTCCTACTCTCGGCCGAAAACCCTACGGCACAGCAAATCTTGTTGTTTGTTGTTTTTCGTGCGTGTAAGTGTTCAACACTGGTGTGTAGATTTTCAAGCTGCCTAAAGGCGTCTGACATCTGACACTAAACTACTGCTATCAATGATGCCAGCCGTGATCAAAGGCTTAACGTGCACTGCACGGAGAAGCTTCAGATAATATGTATTTTTTATGCCACTTGCGATCACCCATTGAGGACCGCTCCCAGTGCTGCTTAACTTACGTTAGCACTAATAATACTCACGGCCACTAGGCAAGGCAAGGCAACTATACAATTACAAAGTTTCAAATAAATTTGCACCCATTAACATCCATCATTATCCTACCATACAAGTCCTACAGTAGGACTTGTACGGTAGGATAATTATTCGCCTGAGTATTAGACGGGTATCACGGCGCGTGTTTGCATCGCGCGATCGATACGTCAATTAGTCGCCGGCACGTGGTCGTTCTCAGCGAAATAATCGCTTTGACAATTCGATCGGCTCGAACGAGGTCGGGGAAACTCTTGATTTTCTTTGCAATTTTTAACATAGATATATATTATCACGTCTTTATCGCTTACGGTGTAGATAGGGCTTATGACAATAAGACTTTGGGTCTTATTGTCATGTTTAGCGTGTTGGTAGGCGTATAAGTGGAAGTAGAATCTACAAAGTGATGGGTTGCTAGTCGTGTAGCCTGGACGGTCAGCGGGGGCCTAGAATAGGGTCCCGTTTTCATCCTATTTGGTATGGAACCCAAAAAATAAATTTGTCCTTACCTAAGGACAAATTTGCTCTATTTGAGCTACGTCTGATGCCTTTAGGTAGCTTAAAAATCACTCACCATTTTTCTATATGTATATTCATTCGTATGGAGTATTGGTTTGATTAAGTAGTAAGTTTCTTAGCACTACACTCGGTAAGAGCACTGATTATCCCGTGGCGCAGCGGTCAACACGCTTGCCTGCGACACGGAGTGATCGGGTTCGATCCCCGGCCAGGTCAAGATGGAAAATGATATTTTTCAGATTGGCCTGTGTCTTGGATGTGTATCGATATATGTATTTGTTATAAAATATAGTATAGTTGAGTTAGTATCCCATAACACAAGTCTCGAACTTACTTTGGGGCTAGCTCAATATGTGTGATTTGTCCGTATATATTTATTTATTTATATTTATTATTGTGGAAAACGGACAATGACATATACATACCATCACGTCTTTTTCTCCTACAGGATAGACAGAGCCCAGATCTAGACCTAAACGCCACGTTTGGTATGTTGGTGGGCACACAGTAGGTGGAAATGTAATCAAAATAGTTATAGTTTTCTAGCCGCATCGCCTAACACGATTCTTATGCTTTTTGCCTATCGACTTTAACGATCTGCGCGGGAAATGAAGCAACTGGGACATTCTTTGTTATTATTTTCCACCAGACCAGCATCGAAGGATGAGAATTAGTGGGCTGAAACGAAATAACCCAAAACGTCGCAATGCATTCGAAGCGGACGCGACGTCTACTCTGCGCATAATCAGCACATGTCATTCTAATGTCATTGACTTGCGTTGCTTTTTTTTTTATATGTGTTTTACGGCATTTGTCTTTCTATGCCTTTTAGACCATCATATTTTTTTACATGTTATCAACGAAATGGTGGTGTAATTCAGTTCGTTGATTGAATGGAGCCCCTGGCGACAATTCCCACGAATCCACTGGTTTGATCATAGACGCAGTAGCAGTAAGGCGAGCGACCACCAGCCCGCTATGTAAATCTCAGTACAGCCGCACCATGACACTTTATTTTAGTTATTCCACACATTGTTCATAAATATGGGCATTTATAAACACCAAATTACACCGATTTCACATTATAAAGTCCACTAGAAGCAATTTGCAAAACAATCCAAAAGAAAAATCATGTAGTGCGCGGAAATTCCCGCCAAGAACTCTTGACTTGCGTTGCGACAAAGCCATTTTTTTTAAGTCTGTGGTTGCGACTGAATCCCTTGTAAATCGTAAAAGCTGATTAACCAAAAAGGTTAATCCCTTTTACCTGTTTTTGGGTTCATTCGTTTATGAGATAGTTTTCAGACACCGTTATTTTCTATTAAAGTAAATTTGTCCTTAGGTATCGGAACTGTAGTTTAGAAGGTTATAACTATTTGCGAAAGTAACATTTTGCGAATATGACATTGTGCTAAAGTGACTTTTTGCGTCAGAACCTAAACCTGTATTTTAGATTTAGGTCTTAGGGGTCATTCAAATATTACGTACCTAAGCAGCAAAGGGGGAAGGGAGTTTGGGCTAGGCTTATTTTTGCTGACACGGTGGGCTTGTACAGGTGTTTGTACAGCAATGACATCAGCAACATTTAGCAAAATAAACAAATATATCTTGTGAAAATGATGCCAATGTTTATGTAAGTTTGGGTGAGGGGGGGAAGAGCTTTTCTTACTTTTGCTGACAAGGGGAAGGAGGGGATTCAAAATAGCTGATATATTGCTTACGTAATACTAGAACGGCCCCTTAAGACGTGATTGATATGTTTCACCAATCAATTGAAGGCGACGCGACGTCTGCCCCGGCGCATATTCAGCATAAGTCATTGTGTCATTGACCTCTATTGCAACATCAGAATCCTCTGTTCGTCACTTATCAGAACGAAATCTGAATTTCCGAACACAATCCACTCGGCTGAACGCCCATCAAAGTTCGATGGCCCAGTTACAAAATAATTATTACCTAGTGCTTACGCATGTAAAGCAACTCTGGACTTGGTTACCACTTTTAGTGGCCGGAGGGGCTCAAAAAAAATTTAAACCTCCGGTAGGTTTAATTTTTTTTTGAGCTCCGTGTTTCGGAACGCACATAAAGCCGTAGGTCGGGGCTGTCACAATAAAATTGTGTGGTTAAGCTATGTCAGATGTTTCTACGGCGAAGAAGCCTAAAAAAATCTGATTGATACCAGTAATGGTTATACTAACCTGTGGCAATCACTGATGCTGATTGACCATTAATGATGTAGATTAGCCATTCCCATCAGTTGGTGACAGCGGGAATATTTCATTTTAGAAACCAAGATCACTAACAAAATCGTAAGAAAATAAAACTAATAACAAAAGGGCCTATGCAAATTCACCTATCAGCTGGTCGAATTCATATGAGAAGAAGGCGATTCTGAGATTATAATGCTAGGGGATGAAGAATCAGCTTGTATATAAGTTATTATCTATACTAATATTATAAAGCTGAAGAGTTTGTTTGTTTGTTTGAACGCGTTAATCTCAGGAACTACTGGTTCAAATTGGAAAATTATTTTTGTGTTGGATAGTCCATTTATTGAGGAAGGCTTTAGGCTATAAAATATCACGCTGCGACCAATAGGAGCGAAGCATCAATAAAAAATGTTTTGAAAACGGGGGGAAAGTATTCATCTATACTAAGAAATAAACTAATTAATGATAATAACAGAAATTGCCGCGGACGAAGTCGCGGGCAACAGCTAGTAATAAATATAATCTTTATCTACTTTACAGGCAATGCATAAAAGTCACAGCGTAATTCATAAACAAGTAAACAGTGGTAATTTGAGTTTTGGGGCCCGAACATAAAAAAAAATAATTATAACGACACTCGGTAGTTTCGGTTTCCGGGTTCCGTACCTCAAAAGGAAGAAACGGAACCCTTATAGGATCACTTTGTTGTCCGTCTGACTGTCTGTCTGTCGAGACTCTTTTACTCAGGAACGCGTGGAGGTATCAAGCTGAAATTCATATCAAACCCTACAGGGTAAGTCCCGTGAACTAAGATTCTTAAAAATAAAAGAAAAAATTGCGAAAAGCATATGCATTTTAGCTCCATAATATAACAAAAACATTTTATATTTTTTTTAAACTATTATAGAAAATGGCACGGAACTGTTCGTGCGCGAGTCCGACTCGCACTTGGCCGGTTTTTACATTCAATTTCAATACCATGTGCTGTTCTGAAGCTAAGTCTTTATCTTCAGGCAACGCACAATGCATAAACGTCATCGCGTAATTCGTAAACAAGTAAACATGTAGTTAACCTTGAGGTTTGGACACCCGCCGCACGTGAACAAGAAATAAATGATTACAGAAGCGACAGTTTCTATGCCTAATTAATTGGGTCGGGGATTTTTTTTCGTTTGAATAATATTGTAATAAAATATCTTTGGTTATGGTACCATTAGCAAGCTACGATTTTAAAGAAATATACGTAAAGGTTAAAATCGTTTCCGCGAAATTTTTCGACTGTTATATTGTCTCTTATAAGGTATCAGATTTTCGAAAAATATCGATGCATTTTTGAAAGGTGTTTGAAAAAAAAGGGAAAATGCAAAATTACGAAAAGACTCCGTGACCTAATATGTATAATCAGAGTGGATGGGTAGGTACATAGTAGTAGTCGTAGACGTAGTCGGAAGCACGTATAGGGCATAGGGGTTCGAATCCTTTTTCGGCGAGTTATTTTTCATCATAAATAATACAGAAATAAATAAATAATTCGTTAATCAATATACATCAGTAATTTATGTAAAATAATACAATTTGATAAAAATATGTGAAAGTGTAGCCCTTCAGGCACGTTGACCAATACTGGGCTGAGAGTTTTTTTTGTCGTATTCTTCTCAGCAGTGGTCGTTTCGAAACGCTAGTAGTTTATCGATTTTGCAAATATTAAAAGTAATAATATGACGTTCAAAAAGACATGATATCCAAATTTGAATAAAAATTATATTTCATATTTCATTTCATTACATATATCGAGTACTTTCCGACGTATGTACATAAATGCCTAATTTATAGTACGTAAATTTCCAAAGTTGCTAAATCGCACTTTATATGGGTTGTCGTATCTGTTACTATGTGATTTTTGGCGCGCAAGTTGATCCACATCCAGCGCCGGTTCTCGAAATCGCAAGTGAACGGACTGCACCGGCGGCCTTGCCTTTTTTCTCGTTACGATATTCGGCAGCGAATGACGTAATTCGCTTAGGCGATTGTGTAAATTGATTCTATGTTTGCCGCCGGGAAGATTTGCAAATTGAATTTGGCCCGTGGATTGGAATCTTTCGAGACGCGCGGCGGGTCGCCGTCGGCAGTTTATTGACGCAAATACGCCTTCTGCATTACAAATCGTATTACGGTGCACTCTGCAAATGAACTCGCCGCAACAAGGTTGCGTCATGGAGTTCTATGGAGGCGGAGCGCATTGTTCGGCTTCCGCAGGTTAAGCAACCCCGGGCGTGGTTCCCACTGGGATGGGTGACCACAAGTGGCATAAAAATATCTCGAGCTCCTCCGTGCTTCGGAAGGCACGTCAAGCCGTTGGTTGCTTTGTCAGATGCTGAAAACTATGTAGTGCTGGCCACTTACACACATGAAATCAAATAAAAAACTAACCAAGTGCGAGTCGGAGTCGCGCACATTGTCATTTTCATCATTACCATTATCTATAAAAACGGCAAATAAATCATGTCTGTTGAATGGGAGCCTGTCTTTAAAAATACTAAATACAGAATAAAATGTATATTAAAGAGAGGCTCTCTTTAATATATATTTTAGTTTTCTGTTTTTAGTATTTGTTGTTATAGCCGCAACAGAAATACATATCTGTGAAAATTTCAACTGTGTAACTATGACGGTTAATGAGATACAGCAGCAGACAGACAGCGGAGCCATATGAATAGGGTCCCGCTTTTACCCCTTGGCTAGGGAACCTAAAAAAAGCTTGCGTTACGTTCATAATTTTAGTCCTCGTGTAAACATCTTGAAAAAAATAAGTATGAATAAAAAAAACATATAAATAGTCGCTTGTTTATCGTAAGCTTATAAATTGTGAAGTATGGGCGTCGGCTGCGGGGGGCGCGGGGAGCGGTAATCACGCCGCACGGCTCGTGATTACTGCCATTGTCTTGAGGAAATCCTCGCTCCTTACTACCGCCTTTGTCCTGTCGCGTCCCCCGATTAAGTGAAGAAATCAAAAAAAACCGTTCGTTCTCAACAATCAAACGTTTGATCTTCGACCAACAATACTGTTGCGTTTAATAAAGGCGTGTAAAGAAAACTCCCGACGCGTCGAATCGATATCTAAAACCTTTTTGTTATTTCCGTATGATCGACAACCCTGAATTTCCGCGTTCAGAAGCACGAGTCCATCGGATTTCGTGATTGAATCGCGATGTGACCCTTTTAATTTGGGCATTGCGTAGTTTGCGCGGAGGTTAGGCCTGATAGGTTCCGTACAATCTCCGGGGGGAAGCGGGGACGTTAATTGGGTAGGGATGTGCAGCTGATTATGCCGGGCTCAGTGAGCATCGGGCAGGGTCACCGCTTTTTTAGTTCGGCCAGATATGCAAATCGGGCGCGCCGGCAGCCCTGGCCACGTGTTGGCCCATCAATCAATACACGTAGCCCTCCCCGCCGCCCTGCCCCGCCACTAACTAAATAACAAGCAGATAAAGGGAAACGCATTCGTTCGTTATTTGAATTCCCGTTCACCTTTGCCGCTAAAATTGCGATCGTGGTTAGATTTTCTTTTTTAATTTAATATGATTTTTACGGAGATTGTAAGAGGCCAGTGTTTTCGATACAATAATAACATATTTATATTTATTAAATGTACAATCGTGTATTAACTGAAACGTCTGGAATCTTGATAAAAACTATATGTTTGCGTTAATTCGCGATAGTGCATTTAATTTATTTAATTGAAAAGTTAATTGATTTTCTCTCCAATTACACAACAATGTGCAAATTCCTCCAAAGCTGTAAAATATATATTTATATATTGTGTAAATATTTCTATAGCTTTCATCCGCGGCTCCGTCCGCGTCAATGCTGATGCCTCGGTACTCGGGACCAGTAATTTTTCCCCGGGATAAAATGTACACTATGTCCTTCCCGGTACCCCAGCTAACAGATATGCAAAATTTCATGACGATCGGTTCAGTAGATAGGGCGTGAAGGCGTAACAAACAAACTCATTTTCGCATTTATAATATTAGAATTTCAATATAGTAAGAAATAGTGGACAAAACATTTTATTTTTTAAACTAAAAACGTGTAGCAACTGATATTTTTGCGATTCCGAGTTGATCCAATCCTAAAAGATTATGATTATTCGAATTCTGAATACCGTTGAAAGATTAATCTTTATAAAAACATCGAATTAGAAATTCTATTAGCCTATTCCGGTCGGAACTGGATTTAGGCGGCCTTTAGGTCGGCTCCATTGTTGCTACGTTCATTGGAATTTATTGACCCGAGACCTTAAGCCCTTTAATCGCAATGAAAGCCCTAAATCCAGCCCTTTTGCTTTAAACACAGGCGTTATATTGTTTCTTGCACGTCGTGTCTTATCCGAATTAAATGTTTTAAGCATGCCGCTAGCGACGGGTATGTTCACTCGTGACAATCGATACGTTTGGCTCAAACGTAATTGCCTCATTAGCAATGTTTGTTTTTCTTGGCCAATCTTTAATTACGCAAGAATTTTTTTTTGGCATGTTATTCTTAATTTTAGAGAATTTATTATCATCTTCATCAATTTCCTATCTATACCCATATCTCTAAAATGAGTAGTTCCAAATACCATCTCACGATTTTTCTCAGTAACGCGCTTTCATCTCGGTATTTAGGTAGAGATCAAATGGTCATAATTAGAAGGGAAATTGTATACATACCCTTATACTCAGTTCACATTTCGATTCGGTCAAGAAATAAAGTAATAGTCAAATATTTTATTGATCGTAAGATATTTTAAATATCATTTGGTAAACGTTAACTTAAATAACACATTATTATTAACAACATTATTATTGTTGACGTCATTAACTTACTTAGAGCTAAGTTTACGCCGCTTCCAAGGCGGAGTGCAGAAGAAGCGGCAACAAACTGCACAGCGCATTTTTTCCAAATGACATCAACTTACAAAGTAATTTTGATTGAAATGAAGTTGTAGCGTATGATCCGATTGTACTCGCTACAGATCATAAACTACAAGTGGACAAACCCAAAGACTTGAATGCATTAGTTAACGTTGAAAAGCGTTTTGTACCTTTGTTTCTGTCCATTAATTTCTCGTGTGTTTGAACTGCGTGGGTCGTTTTTAAGCATTTGCCTTGAGAACTCGTATTGTAGGAGAGAGGCTTACAAACACTTGATGTAAGGACATTAGCTACATGTGTTGCTCGACTCGGCGTTTTGAGAATTATATAGCTTTTCAGTAACGTATGTTACAAAGCTAAAATAGGAATTTGAAACGTGGGCTGATACGAGCACCGTAATAGGCTCGCTTAATTGGTAGGTAGTATTCGCGGAAATCGGATGAGGAAAGCGGGAGATCGTGCAGTGTGGCGTGCACTTGGGGAGGCCTACGTCCAGCAGTGGACTGCAATAGGCTGATTGATTGATTCGCGGAAATTATTAATGTTAGACTTTTTACATGACAAGAAGATCTTATAGACAGTATTACATTTGAAGGGACCACTGTGTCCAACAGTGGTCCCTTCAAATGTAATACTGGAGCCTCTCTCAAGGATTCTTCGTTCCATACGTGAAAATATAATAAACCATACTCACCACCTTCGATTAAATATAACAGTACAGTCTCATACAAAAAAAAGCCTTAATAATGTCCCCCAGTCAAAACATCATGCATACTTACAAACAACGACAAACACGGTACATACTGAAAGAAGTAACACCATCTTCTTTTATCACTTTTGATGCGTAGTTTTTGCATCTTTTCACTGTACCTTCGTGATCGCGAGACGTGTGAGTGCTAGCGCGGCCTATTGAAACTGTGAACAAAACAGCTCCGAAACTCAATTAAAGCGCCGTTTTGCCGGTGCCAATTTTCGAGCGCGAATCGTGTATCTACCATTATATTTGATCGAAGCTCACCACGCTTGGCGATCACAATTTCTTTGGCTTCTTGTGCTTCCGTCGCTGCTGGTCATTTAAAGCTCGAGATATTGGATTTCTTCTATGCTGGTCTGGGAGAAAAGAAATTACGTAGAATGTACCAGCTGCTTCTCTTCTCGCGCAGATCGTAAAAGCCGATCGAGGGAACGGGAAATATTCCGAGGAATCATGTTAATAGGCGATGCGGCCAGCATACAATTTTACCCATCACTATTTTGATTCCGTTTTCCACCTAATGCCCGCCAAAATGCTAAACGTGGCCTTCGGGACTTGTAGACCTAGGCTCCGTCTACCTCGTAAGGGAAAAGACGTGATACTATGTATTTATGTATGTATAAAAGCCGGTAGCCGTGTGGTATCCGGCAGAGTAGAATAGGACCACTCCAAGTCTTCCCGTGGATGTCGTAGAAGGCGACTTAGGAAATACAAGCTAAACAAAGCTTATAAACATCTAAGACACCTCTCCAACCCGTCTGGCCAGCGTGGAGAGTGTAGGCCAAGTCCTCTGGCTGCTCTGGCCAAGTATGGCCCTAGTAGTACAGAGAGGTTCGTGCTCCTGTAGTGGAGACTAAAAAGGACCTGATGATGATGATGTATGTATATTGGATTTGTTGGATCCAGGAAGAGAATGAAGGTATTGGTATACTACTCACTTGGGTGCATGGAGGAATAGGTGCCACACCAGTGCCTGCAACCACCGGCCTGGATGCAGACCTGGCTCCTGAACTAATAAGTGCGAAGAAGGTGTTAATGGATCCAGAACTCGCGCAGTATAAATTTTAGGGGCACTTGACACGGGCGACTTGACACCATACGAGTATAAGCAATCCTTCTTTCTAAATGAAGAAATAAGTAGAGTAAAATCATTATCATTACATAGTATAAACCAAAGTCGCTTTCCGCTGTCTGTCCGTCCTTATGTATGCTTAGAATCTTATATGTAATTGTGTATAGTGTAACCGTTACGATCATCATCATCATCACCTCAGCCGCAAGAAGTCCACTGCTGGACATAGGCCTCCCCCAAGGATCCGTTACGATAAATGTTGCCAAATAAACTATTTTTCTTTCTTTCTTTTTTATCTTTAAAACTACGCAACGGAATTTGCGGTTTGTTTTAATAGATAGAGTGATTCAAGAATTCCGTGCGAAGCCGGGGTCCGGGTCGCTGGTAATGTATGCATTTATAACTTTCTCAGATGAAAAAAATAAGAGACGAAATAGATGTATTTCACTTTATTTTTATATTTGAATTCTTTGAATTAAACAGAGTTAGCATTCCTACGAAGTCGGATAGACATAACATTATGAGAACAATTTATTTTTAGACTTAAATAGTATTCGGTAACAGTGATCAGACTTATTGTAATTTAATGTCGCCGGGAGCACACTGGTTCTCAGATACAAAATGTCTAGGGCTGCTACTCAAAAGTTTGATGTAGCAGCCCTTTTTAGGGTTCCGTAGCCAAACGGAACCCTTATGGATTCGTCATGTCTATCTGAACAGATATCACATGTCCGTATGTCACAGCCACTTTTTTCCGAAACCTTACTGTTGAAATTTGGTAATTAGATGTATTTTGTGAACTGCTATAGAGTGATATATATAAGTATATATGATGTACATGACCATGCAAACTTTCATCGAAAATTGGTTTGAAGGAGATCTAGTAAGTAGTTATTGTTTATTCTAATTTAATTTTAATTGTAATTTGACTAAATCATTAAAAAGGTATGTAGTAGTTATTTTTAATACGTCATAAATCGTAACCTATTATTAAAACATTGATCAAAGTTACAACGAACTACAAGAACTTGTATATTATGTTACTTACTGCTACGGAACCCTTCATGGGCGTATATTTTAAATTGATTCATTAATGATGGTGATATGGCGTAACAACCATACAGTCGAATTAAGAACCTCATCCTTATTTGAAGTTGTTAGATTACACAATTTACACAATAGACAGATTCGCCTGCCATATTTATCATAATAGATACACATATAATATTTGTAGGTAAAAAAATACTTTTTTATTTAAAGTTATAGTTGCTTTGTATAAACTGGCAACCCTAGGTACGTTCGTCTCATTGCCTTCCAAAGGAAAACGCTGAAACATTTTCCATTCGTTTCCGTCAAAAATTATAAATGTAAATGGAAACTAACTAATAGGACGTTTTGAGTGAAATATAACTCATTCATTTGATGTAATACGGTATTTTTACAGCGCTGGGAAGGGCTGTTTTTGTTTGTGTTGAAGCGGAAAGTTTTTGATCTATTTTTGCCATAAGATAACGGAATAAACAGAGTACTTCGGTAGTAAGACAAATAAAGCTGCCGTAAGTTTCCATTGATCTTGTGCAGATTGAGAATTTTTGTGAAATCTCGTGTTTCCAACCTTTGAAACAATTAATGAACTGTCCCGGTAGTTTTCTTTAATATTATATTAATAATATTATTTTGTAGCACTACTAATGTGAGATGTCTGCCCTTCTTTTCTATAGGCTAGTTTCTTAAAAAAATATAATTAGTCCGTCAGTTAGATATTCAAAATATATTGGGCACGTATTTTTTCTTTTGTCGATTAAACAAAAAATGATAAAGATATAGCCCTTTGAAGTTCCGTGTGACGTCATAGTTTGCTACAATTTTTAGCAAACTTTGACGTCACGAGCCCCCACTCCTGAACTTCGACGCGCTATAACTTTATTATTTATTGTTTATTTGACAAAAGAAAAAATACGTGTCCAATATTTTTTGATTATCTAACTGACGGACTAATTGTTATGTTATTATTACGACCCAGGAAACTAGCCTATTGTATATGTATTTATACATCGTGATTTTGAACCCCTAGCTATATTGAAATCTGGGAATCAGAATCCCTAATGAAATACTGTAAGAAAAAGAGGTAAAAAACGAAAAAATTAATTAAACCTTTCATAGAAATTCGTCCAGCTGATCGGCGACTTTGTTTGGAAAACCTAATTTTCTTTTTCGTTTTTTACCTTTTTTTCTTGCAATTCTGTGTTCAATTAGGGATTCTGATTCCCAGATTCCAATATAGCTAGGGGGTCCAAAATCACGTTGTATAATATGTATTTTTATAATACTAGCTGTTGCCCGCGACTTCGTCCGCGGCTATTTCTGTTATTTGCTAATTCGTTTTTTCAATCTACTTTTATTACAATAGATTTTTTATTTTATTTTTTTTTTTACGGACAAATCACACAGATTGAGCTAGCCCCAAAGTAAGTTCGAGACTTGTGTTATGGGATACTAACTCAACGATACTATATTTTATAACAAATACATATATATAGATACACATCCAAGACCCAGGCCAATCTGAAAAAGATCATTTTGCATCTTGACCTGGCCGGGGATCGAACCCGGTCACTCCGGGCTGGCGTGTTGACCGCTGCGCCACGGAGCTAGTCAAGTACACGTACGATGAGTAATTTTATCCCGTTTTCAAATATTTTTTTATTGATGCTTCGCTCCTATTGGTCACAGCGTTTTATAGCCTATAGCGTTCCTCAATAAATGGACTATCCAACACAAAAAGAATTTTCCAATTTGAACCAGTAGTTTCTGAGATTAGCGCGTTTAAACAAAGAAACTCTTCAGCTTTATAATATTAGTATAGATATTTAACAGAGCTAGGCAACGGACTGAGTACAATGACTATTTATCTTGAGTTAATTAAAGCAGTCACTTCCTTGTAGCAAGTAACATTAAAACGAGTTGCGCAAGCCAACATTTCTTTCAACTAAATAAACTCACAACTTTGACCTGATTGACCATTGCCAAAGATCGAATTTCTTCAAATTCATCATTTGCGATTTCCCGGTTGCACCCTCAGCCATGTCGCTTCAGGGCCCGGGGTTTGCTTCCCAACCTAGGCACGAGATTACTGAGTTTATACAGAGCTACTGTCGCCTGACCTTCGCAACTCAAAGCGTCACCCAGTTGGTTGACTGGTAGAAAATATTGTTTTTTTTTTTAAATAAATGGCCTTTGGCTTTAAGTCCGCCTTTACACTGTATCGTGTATGAAGTTAAATAAATAAATAAACCTATCATAGGAAAGGAGAACCAGTCCTAGGGAAGGTTATGTAACAAACGCTAGATACTTAGGACTTGGTACTTTGGCACTGATACACTGCGCAATATCTCTTGATCGGTTTTTACTATCTGCTCGGCAAATAAATGTACATGCATACATAGAATCACGTCTTTTTCCCTTGCGGGGTAGATAGAGCCTAGGAGAATAAGACCTGAAGGCCACGTTTAGCAGTTTGTTGGGCAGTAGGTGGAAAACGGGATCAAAATAGTAATGGGTTGTTAGCCGCATCGCCTATTAACATGATTCCACAGATTTTCGCTCTTTGAGCTAGTTGAACCCTCACCATTCCTCCATCGGACTACGAGGCGCAGACTGAAATTTCACCCTTTTATCGTTGGAATACCAAAGAGTCGAACTAAACGCTTTGACAGTTCCTTTTTGGTTCGAGTAGCTAAGCTGTGGAATGAACTGCCTGCGTCTATATTCCCAAACAAGTACAGTCCCGGGACATTCAAAAGTAGAATAAATGGGTATCTCTTGGATAGGCATGTAACATCCTCGTCTTCATCGTCACTTACCATCAGGTGAGATGGGAGACAAATGCCTAATTCAAATTTTGTAAAAAAAAAAAAAAAAAAGATTTTACCCATTCTCGATCGGCTTTTACGATCTGCGCGGGAAGAGTCAGCTGGTAGGTACATTCTACGTTTTTTATTTTCATTTATTTAATAAGGCACATAAAACAGATAGCAACCAAAACAAGACAACAATAATATTCAATAAAATACAGGTCAAGATCGCAATTATTAATATATGTACACAAAAAGTTAAATAATGAATACAACGCAAACATACATTACTGGCATTAAACTAAAAATTAAAATTACAAATAAAAATGATCCTAAAAAAATAGATTTAAACTAAATACAAATAAAAATTAACATAATTAAAATCAATTAATTAAATAATAATAAAAAAAAAAAGAAAAGTCGGGCTTATTATTAAATTACACGCAAACTTTTTTGACTGCAGATCTAAAGCAGACAAACTTTGGGACAAAGACATCAAGACCGTCACTGTTCGATAAATCATTGTAAAGTCGGCACATGCGAACTACAGGGTTGTAAAAGGATGTGTTGTTTCTATAAACCTGCAAGCTGAAGGCACGGGGGTTACGAGATACATGGCGTGTGTTAAAATTTAAAATTGAGAGCAGTGTGGGCGAGTCTACAATGGAATGAACAATTTTATATAAGTTTTCATCCAGGTCAGCATGAAAGAGAGAGGAAATAAATGTATTTGTTCAAATTGTAAATATTTAATTTGTTATCCCACAAAGTAACGTAAACGCGCCGACGGCGCAATATAAGTCGACTTAACAAAGATGGCCACTGTTCCCTGAGACAGAATAACAAAACATCAACATCCGTGAACTAATTATGAAGACAATTAAGATAAAGCCACCCACCGCTGAGTACCTATCTCGGCAGAGTACTAATCTTATCGTCCGTTATTTATACGAGTACAATTACTGCGTAACAAAGTAGCTGTTTATTTTTGTGTTGAACGATTATTGCTTACTGGCCTATAAAGAACCTGATTATAAGCCAGGTCTTGCGAATATTTCACTTGCATATACAACGTGATTTTGAACCCCCTAGCTTTATTGAAATCTCAGAATCAGAATCCCTAATGAAATATAGAACTGCAAGAAAAAAAGCTGAAAAAAAAAAAAAATTAGGGTTTCCCATACAAAGTCGCCGATCAGCTGGACGAATTTATATGGAAAGTCAATTTTTTTTTTCGGTTTTTACCTTTTTTTCTTGGAATTCTGTATTCCATTAGAGATTCTGATTCCAAGATTTCAATATAGCTAGGGGGTTCAAAATCACGCTATATTTTATTTCCTTGTTTTTTGGGGTTCCGTATCTCAAAAGGAAAAAACGGAACCCTTTTAGGATCACTTTGTTGTCTATCTGTCAAGACTCATCTATCTTTCAAGGTTTCTCAGGAACGCGTGGAGGTATCAAGCAGAAATTTATATCAAATACTCAAGTCTACTGTACCTTGGAGCTGTAAAAAAAAAAAAACTTTTAAGCCAACGTAATCAAAAGATACAGCTGGTTATGCCGCAAATTTTCGTGTATTTTCGACATTCGCAAAGGAATTAAAACCTATAGGGTACTTCCCATGAACTCAGAATCTTAAGATTTGGTACGAAACACGTCTTCTACCACAGATAATGGAAAAACTTCAAAAAGCATAAATTATGAATTATATCATATAATAAAAAATATTTAATAATTTTTCGACACGCAAGGGAATCAAAACCTTCAGGGTACTTCTCGTGGACTTATAATCTTGAAATTGGTAAGAAGCAACGTCTTATAGAAGATAAAGGAAAAATTGCGAAAAGCATAAATTTTGAGTCGCATCGTATAATAAAAAGATATTTAAAAATTTCAAACTCATATATAATGTACGGATCCCTTCGTGCGCTAGTCCGACTCG
Source organism: Elegia similella (assembly GCA_947532085.1). NCBI lineage: Eukaryota > Metazoa > Arthropoda > Insecta > Lepidoptera > Pyralidae > Elegia > Elegia similella. The sequence goes on from OX383936.1 coordinate 3,460,070, forward strand.
CACTTGGCCGGTTTTTTATGATATAGGATGGCAAACGAACAATCGGGTCACTTGATGGTAAGTGATCACCGCTGCCCATGGACAACTGCAAGGTGTGACAAGGGAGTTGCCGGCCTTTCAAGAAAATATAGACTCGTTTTTTGAAGGTTCCAATGTCGTATGGATTCTAGTACGTGTATCGAGTCACATGTGAAGGGACAATTTAGGAAAGGCACATTTCGAGGAAGGGACATTATGGATCTCAGCGGTGCTATGGTCAGAGCTCTCAAAACAGGCATGCCGGTAAAACATTACCTTGATAACCCAAAAACACTAAGATGGAGTTTTGGTATTGAAAAATCAACTTTTTGGGAAATAATTCAGCATTTTGGGATACAACATTCTGGAAATTCAACTTTTTGCAACCTCAACATTTTAAGAATTCTACTTTCTGGTTCTGAAGGAAACGTTTTTTTTCAGATTTAACTGTGTTTATGTTTGTTTAATTATTTGTTTAAATTTAATTGTACCAAAGCAAAACACTTTTTACAATTGGCGGTCTTAATGCTATGAGCAATCTCTTCCAGTCAACCATAGGGATAAACCGAAGAAGGTTGTTCGGCGCATAAGTGAACTAATATAAAGTAAGTATATTTAAATATATACTTAAACGATATATACTAACACATATATACATATATATATATATACAAAAAGGGACCTGATGATGTTTATAACAACACTGATCACAACTTCGACATCATGGCACAACTGAATGAAGTATTGAAAGCTCAACAGGACTTGGAGGCCAAATTCAGCAAGAAAATGACAGAACTTGAATCACAGCTACAGTCAGCTGCCCCATCCAAGGACACAGTTTCAAGGGTTGCGGAGGAATTTAGGGCCTTTAGAGAAATCATCTTTTCCATGTTGGCTATTGTCCGGAAACAGATTGTTGATTGTGTACTCTCCATCGATGCAATTGAAGCACGGCATAGGCAAAAAGTTCTTGTCTTCTCCGGGATTCCTGAGCAGTGCAATGAGGACTGCAAAAACACCATTCTGGAGGTGATTCAGAAGAGAATGGGCATTGCTGAGATTGATACCAAGTCTATAGCAATATGTCACCGGCTGGGACAGCAAAAGGAAGGAAGTCATCGTCCTCTTCTTGTAAGATTTTGTGACTATTCTCTCAAGTCCATAGTCTGGAATAAAAAGTCAGCCCTCAAGGGAACCATGATTTCGGTGAAGGAATTTCTGACGAAGTTGAGGTTGGCTGTCTTCGGGAAGGCTCGTCAGCACTTTGGAATGCGGAATTGCTGGTCACAGGACGGTGTCGTCGTGGTCAAGACTCCTGACGGCAAAAGGGTAAAAATCTACTCGGAAGATGAGTTGAAGGGACTGGCGGGGAAGTTCCCCCAGGCGTCTGTTAGAACTGAGGGAAAGCAGTCGTCCAAGAAGGGATCTTCGTAGTCTGTTCGGCTCCGGGTTTGTGACTATGTGGGCATTCATTGTGAACTGTATAATTTGTTTTTAGTGTATAGTAAGTATTTCTTCAGTGTTATTTTAGCATCGGTTCTTAGTACTAAATCTCTTCTCACTAAATACCGTCATTTTACCTTAACTTTTTGCTTTCTTTATAATAAGTTTAATGAAGAATGAAGGTTGTCTTCAAAACCTTGTTGGAGGCCTTCTTAAATTTGACATTGACATTTGTTTGAATAGACGTCAAGTAGTCATTTCAGTTCAGAAATTTCGTACCTATTCATTTGTATTTTCTTTTCTTTTGCTGGGGTGCAATTTTTGAAGGCGCTCGTCTTCGAGTGATTTTTGTATGAAGAATCGCTCGTTTACGAACGGCGTCGTTTCGGAAGTGGCACTCCCGGACCGAATGCATACCGTTTTTTTTTTTTTCTTTTCTTTCTCTTCATTCCCTTACTGTTTTCTTTATCCTGTAAAATGTTGTTTCTCTTATTTTATATATTTTTTTTTTGTAACTTTTCATTATGTTTCTGTGTGAAGTAGGTTGACTGGCGGGTGGTGCTGAGATTCGAGGTAACTACTTCCCGCAGTCGTTTTCCATATTTTGTATTATTATTCCCCCATTAATTTTATATTTTTATATTATATACTATATACTATTATATTATATATTATTGTTACATTTACTCTTGTGATGTCTGACAGTGACTCAAACGAGGAGTTTCACTCCTGTGAGAGTAGCGCGGATAGTTCTGTTGTTTCGGTCGGAGATTACGTTTGTGCAGCGTTTAAGGATCACGCCACCGACTTTAATGTTTGCCATATTAATGCTCAAAGCCTCCCTGGTCATTACCCTGAATTTGTAGAAACTTTTTCTAATTTGAACGTACACGCCATTCTTATTTCAGAGACTTGGTTGAAACCTGAGCTGTCTTCAACCTCTTATCCATTACCAGGCTTTGTACTGATCCGCAATGACCGACTAGGCAAGGATTGCGGTGGTGTGGCAATCTATCTTCGTTCTGAAATTGCCTATAAATTACTGTCAGTTTCCCCATCCCAATATTCCGCATCTGCGGAATTTATATTTCTTGAAATTGTGGTAGGGGGTTCCAAGGCTGTTCTTGGTGTTGTATATTGTCCACCTTCAACCAATTATTTTTCGGACCTCGAAATCGCCCTTGATTCCTTTGGTTCTGAGTACATACATCACATTATTCTTGGGGACTTTAACACAAATCTAATCGCCAGTGACTCACCGCGAGCTCTCAATTTATTGCGTATATTGGAATCAGTCAGTCTTCAAGTGCTCCCGTTGAATGCGACCCATCATAATAAAGAGGTCGAAGATACTTGGCTGGATCTCATTGTTACGTCGTCCGTTGAGCTCATGTCCTCACATGGCCAATATCCTGCCCCGGCGTTCTCTCGCCATGATCTTATACACTGCTCCTACAACCTCAGGCCTCCTAAGATTGCCCCAAAAATACTTTTTAGGCGTAGCTTTGCTAAAGTAAATTATGAAAAGCTGGCTTCTGACGCTGCAAACATAATTTGGGAGAAAGTTTGGGCAGCAAACGACGTAGATCAAAAATTGGTAATTTTCAATGACGCCCTCACTGAATTGTATGACAAACATGCGCCGGTACGAAAGGTTAGAGTAAAGCGCCCTCCCGCGCCGTGGATAACCTCTGGGGTTCGAATGGCTATGAGACGTAGGGACCGGGCGTTTCGACAATTTAGGAGGGATCGTTCCGAGGAAAAGTGGGAGTCTTTTAAGGTTGCGAGAAATCGGTGTAACAGGATGATACGAGACGCTAAACGCCGCTTAATTCTCAACACGGTCTCTAATTCATCTTCTGCCGATATTTGGAAGTTTCTTAAGATGCTAGGTATTGGCAAATCGATCAATTCTGTTATCCCTTCGTCAATTTCGTTGGACGATATAAATCAACATTTCTCCACTACCTCTAGATTGGATCGTCTAACAAAACTTGATACTATCTCTAGAATAGCTTCTCTTCCTCCCAATACACAATCAAAATTTATTTTTTCCCCAGTTAGCCAGGAAGAAGTCAAGAAGACTTTTTTAGCCATTAAAACAAGGGCTGTGGGGTATGACCAAATAAGTCGTCATATGATCGAATGTATACTCGACATTATCTTACCTGTTATCACTCACATCATCAACTCTTCCCTTTCTTCTTCTCAGTTCCCTTCTCTCTGGCGAAAAGCCTTTGTTTGCCCATTACCTAAAGTTCCAAATCCTTCTCTTCCTAATCATTTTCGCCCCATCTCTATTCTCCCGCTATTGTCCAAGGTACTCGAAGCTTGCGCTCATAAGCAACTCACTTCGTACTTTACTACTAATGGGTTATTAAACCCATTACAATCCGGTTTCCGACCTGGACATAGTACGGTTACCGCACTCCTTAAAGTGACAGACGATATTAGAGCAGGAATGGAGGACACTAAAGTCACTGTTTTGGTTTTAGTGGACTTTTCTAATGCTTTTAATACCGTCGATCACGACCTCCTTCTTGCTATCCTCTCCCATCACTCGGTTTCTTCCTCGGCTGTGGAGTGGTTTTCATCTTATCTTCGTGGACGTCAGCAGTCAGTACGCTCCGGTGATTTCTCATCGAATTGGTGCAACTTAGACACCGGCGTTCCACAGGGCGGAATCCTCTCCCCCCTATTATTTTCCATCTTTATCGATTTTATAACCAAAGAACTTCAGTGTCCGTATCACCTTTACGCAGATGACTTGCAACTTTATAAGCAAACGGAAGTAGGGAATATAGATCAGACCATTGACCTAATTAATTCAGATCTGCTGGCTATATCTGACTGGTCACGACGCTTTGGTGTCACTATCAACCCAAATAAATGCCAGGCTATTATAGTCGGTAGCCCCCATCTTTTAAGTCGTATCGACACTAGCTCATTGCCTTTGGTTTGTTTTGACAGCAAAACTGTTCCGTATTGCCAGAGTGTCAAAGATCTTGGACTACACATCGACTCAAACCTTTGTTGGCATGCACATGTGTCTGAGGTTTCTGGTAAGGTTACCGGTGCTCTCCGTGCCTTGTATAAGTTGAAAAACTTTCTCCCCGTGCATATTAAAACCATGTTAGTGTACACCCTGATTTTTCCGATTTTGGACTATGCTGATGTATGTTACTCAGATCTGAATTGTAATTTCCTCAATAAACTCGATCGGCTTCAAAATAACTGTTTACGCTTCATTTTTGGGCTACGCAAGTACGACCATGTGTCGGCTTGTCGCAATCAACTCAAATGGTTACCCATTCGCCAACGTCGCAAGTTGCATATTCTTACAACTTTATTCTCCATCCTTTTCGACCCGAAAACTCCATCGTACTTGAAGTCCAACTTTACTTTTCTGGGTGACACCCATGTCAGAGAACTTCGCTCTTCAAGCAATCTCCTTCTACATACGCCTCGTCATCGGAGTGGGTTTTTCGAACATTCTTTTACAGTACAGGCCGTGCAGCTTTGGAACTCCCTCCCAGTCAGTATTCGCAAGGCACGCAGTCGTCTGACTTTTAAAAATGCAGTACGCGCATATTATCTTAATGACATTACGAAGAGTATTTGAAAAAGTATTTATGTAAATAGTATTAATATATATGTATCAATATTTGGTATTTATGTATTTTGGTATGTAAGTTTATTATGATTTTATTTAACTATATGGATTCTTCAGCTTTTGTTTTGCACTTACTTCTACATTTTGTTCTCGGCATCACCTGTTGGTTGACTGGTAGATAAAGCCTACGGCTTTAAGTCCGCCAATTACTTGTTTGTAATGAAGTTTTTAAATAAATAAATAAAAATGATGATGATGATATACTAACACATACGTTAGGTCATAATTTACAACCTCTAGGCTCTATGGTTCAGTGATACTGCAAGTGCCATTGAATCGCTGGTTCCCCGGCCAGGTCAAGATGGAAAACGATCTTTTTCACATTTACCGGGGTCATAGACGATCTTTATATCGATAAGCATAACAAGCATACAAACTCACATATAGATTTATACCTCTAATATTAATTGGAATGCCTGCGAAATTCACAGTAATAACTTCTCTAATAGCTTTGATTGCATCTCTTAAATGCATTTCAAACCGCGTCTGTCGTACCGTGCCTTCATTAATATTAAGCCGGCATTTAATGAAATTGCACTCTGCATCGTGTGACGCGTAAATGCAACTCCCTAAATGCAGGCAACAAATAAAGGACTCGGCCAGACGCCCTTGAGTGCGGCTAGGCTACAAAATAGCGGTGTGCTCTTGGAGGCACGCCGTTCTCCATACAGCTTACAGACACAAATTAATAAGGTGTAGAAGTGAAGTTTTTCTGTTTATTGTTACTCCGTGCACTGCTCAAGTAGCCATCTTTAGAACGCGTAGTCGCGTACGTCTTGCTCGACAAAATTCCCGGCAAAGAAGCCAGCCTTTCGTTTTTGATGGTGTTCCTCTAGGCATGCGAGCTTTTAGGTTTAGGTCTAATTTCTCATAAATACTGTGTAGGTAGGACTAAGTTAAGTTAAGGCTAGGCTACAAAATAGCGGTGCGCTCTTGGAGGCACGCCGCTCTCCATACAGCTTACAGACACAAATTAATAAGGTGTAGAAGTGAAGTTTTGTGTTAACCCGACAGGGTGGCAATTAATGGGGACGTGCGTCAATGTTAAACTGAACGGCGCTGTTCAACAAGCCATCTGTAGAACGCGTACTTATTGCTCGACGACAATATTCAATGCAAAATAGGCTTACTTTAAAAAAAAATATTCCTTTGTAGTGATCCCTTATTGATTTAAAGTTCCTTAAAGATCCAAAATTCTTTAATAAAAAATATGATGCACGCAGTATTTTATAAGCTTTTGCGCGTTTAGGCTTACTTTTGTCCTAATTTTTTTCTTAACGCATTTTTATAAGGACTATTTTGGTTGCCATTTCAAAAGATGAAATCCGCATCCAAATAACACTAACCAGTCACTATTGTAGATGGTTGATTACCGAAACACCAGCTCCATTTCCACACTCATTATATTTTGTATACAGCTACGTCGCGCCGCCCAACTTTGTTGAATTTATAATTGTTGCCGTATTGCCGTCGGCGCTACGATCTTAGCCTCTTGTCGAGTTGTCGTAATTAGACTCCTTACGGCCGGAACGCACTTGACATCCGCGTTCGACTTGGCTGTATGTCTCCCGCGGCCTTTGCCAAAGTTTCGCTGTCTGTATCCGATTTGATTCCTTTAAATCTGAGAGTTCCATTTTTGAAATCTCGTGTCGGTCGTCGGAACGAAAACTGTTAGATTCTCAGAATGGGTTGGATTTCTGTACAGCTAACTACATAGCTGCAACCAAACTTTTCTATGCCAGGCTTGCTAATAAAAAGTACATCGAGGTCATAAGTGCATGGGCATGTTTGAACCTTATCGCGTTGGCATAAAGTTCAAACGTGACCATGCACTTTTGATCTCGATAGTACATACATACATACATATTATCACGCCGCTTTCCCATGGGGGTAGGCAGAGACTATGGATCCCCACTTGCTACGATCCTTGCAAACTTATTTTGCTTCATCTACATCCATCACTCTTTTCATGCATGCTCGCCGGTTTTGGGTACTCCTTATTTCTCCTTTTGCAAGAACGTTTGCAATTTGGTCACGATACGTTCGTCGAGGCCTGCCCTGACCGACTGCCCCAACCACATGTTCTGTATACATGTGAAATTTTGATCGTTTTGGACCCTTAAAGGGGTGACTCAGACCATCAATATGAACAACTTTTTCTATGGGACAAATGCTGGGAACTCAAAAAAAAATTCGTCATTTCCATACAAAAGAGTTCCGCCGCCCGGCCAGTTTATATGGGAATATCGTTTTTTTTTTTGTTGTTCATATTGATGGTCTGAGTCACCCCTTTAAGGGTCCAAAACGATCAAAATTTCACCATGTATACAACGTGATTTTGAACCCCCTAGCTTTATTGAAATCTCAGAATCAGAATCCCTAATGAAATATAGAACTGCAAGAAAAAAAGCTGAAAAACGAAAAAAATATTAGGGTTTCCCATACAAAGTCGCCGATCAGCTAGACGAATTTCTATGGAAAGTCATTTTTTTTTCTTCGGTTTTTACCTTTTTTTCTTGCAATTCTGTATTCCATTAGGGATTCTGATTCCCAGATTTCAATATAGCTAGGGGGTTCAAAATCACGCTATATACCTTTCGTAAATCTCTTTTCATCCATCCTCTCTACATGTCCAAACCATCTCAACATCCCTTTCTCAATTTTTGTCACTATATCGTCTTTCACTCCACACCGTTCCCTTATAAAAATATAAAAGTATTTGTTTTATTGTCTTTTTTGTGTGGATTAGTGGCTAACACTAGCCATAGAATTCTCCAATTGTCATATCAGTAATTTGACATCGTAACTTACCGACTATCATAACTTCGATATTAATATTCACTTGTCGAAAACCCAAATTCTAAAATACCCGAGACCTCTCTCCTACACGGCTCATAACGTAATTTATCTCCCCAAACGTAATAGCGTGCATACGTTCGACAGTTTTTACGTAAGCGGGCTATCGGTATTATTTACGGCTCTATAAAACTTGAGCACCTGTGGCTATTTACGTACGTTAACGGCCAGTGATTCTAAAAGTTTGACCGGAGCTAAAATTAACTATCGGAAAGAAATAAACCACTGAACTTTGGTTGAAACTTGGTAAAAAGGTCATTATTTGGCAATATTTGCTTTCTTAGCTATAAAACACGTTAAGATTATTATTCCGCTTCAGTTTATTTACAAGACCATCATTGCGCTTCATATGGCCTTTGGGTCACAGCCCTAGGCTATGTCAAATCCGTAAGGATAAAAATACTATGGTAATTTTTTAAGTCCTTAAAATTAAACGTTAGATTCTAGATGATAAATTTTTATAAAACATGTTCATGCCATATTTAATTTAAATTACGAGTATGTAAGGCCTCGACAACTGCCTCCGTGGTCCAGTGGTTAAGGCGTTTGCCTGTTGACCCGGGGGTCGTGGGTTCGATTCCCACCGGAAGCATACTTTGTTTAGTTGCTTCCAGATTGGTTAGGACATTGCAGGCTTGAATCACATGATTGTCTGATAATTAAGATAATTTCGTGCTTGGGAAGGCACGTTAAGCCGTTGGTCCTGGCTGCCATCTGGTGGTCGTTAAAGGAACCACGTCAGAGGCCGAGAGGCGCTTCCAAAGAACTCTGACACCAGGGAGTGCATGGTCGATTGACCGTGTCACCTACTCGAAATGATGAAGGCCTTGACTATGAAGAGGTGGCACGTCGAGCGGCGCGTTGAGCGGCGCTTGATGTCAAAATCTCAAACATACATATGACAAAGTATGGGGCCATAGGAGGTCTATATGTTTAAGATATAGCGTGTGACGCCGCGGTAGACGCGCACGCGTCTCCGTAAACGCAAAGCAGTCAACGCGCCATACATACAACGTGTCGCAAAACGCTCCGCGCAACGCCACGCCTTTCCGTAAACGAGGCCTAACTCTTAACACTAACAAAACACTGTAGATTGATTGGTATTGGCGATGACATATGATGATGATGATTCATGACTTCTATATTGAATTCGAATACGTAAGTCCTTTGATGTATTCTCGCAACACAAAATGCAGTTGAATTTCCATTCGATAAGTTATATAAGATTGTTTGCCTGAGAGCGTTCTGTGTTTTTATTTATTTAAGTATTTATAGTCTTCATCATCATTAGGTCTTTTTAGTCTCCACTGCAGGAGCATGACCCTCTATACTACCGAAGCCATACTGGGCCAGAGCAGACAGAGGATTTGGCCTACTCTCCTCGCTGGCCAGACGGGTTGGAGAGGTCTCATTGATATTTATGAGCTTTGTTTAGCTTGTATTTCCTACCTTTGATTTTTAGTCTACACACTTGAAATATCCGAAAAATATATTCCTTTATTTATTCGTGAAATAGATAGAACATTGGTATTTGAAAGTAATGCTAATGTTTGAAACCACTGCGGGCCTATGAAAGTGTTTTTTGTATTTGAAAATTTGCGACTTAATCTGGCTGTAGCCTTTATGTACTATTATATAGAACTAGCTTTCGCCCGCGGCTCCGCACGCGTCAATGTCGATCCGTCGGGAACAGTACTTTTCCCGGAATAAAATGTACCCTATGCCCTTATCCGTACCCCAGGTAACGTGTACGCAAAATTTCATGATGATCGGTTCAGTAGTTACAATGTGAAAGCGTAACAAACAAACAAACTCACTTTTGCATTTATAATATTAAGTTAATTGCTAAGTGTAGAGAATTCCTTTTTTAACCGACTTTAAAAAAGTAGGAAATAGTCAATTCGGTTGTGCTTTTTTAATGTTTGTTACCGCATATTTCCGTCTTTATGAAACGATTTAAAAAATTATGTTTTTGTTTGGAAAGTTATGTCTTTCTTTCTAATTAGTTCCATTTAACTTTCATTAAAATCAGTTCAGTAGTTTGATTAAAGACGGTTTTTTTATATGAAAGGTTATTTGTTTAATTAAATTTTTGCAACATTACATTAGAATACTTAGACTGGCCAACCAAAGCTCGGAACAGAGAAAAGTGGAGAGCAGAGAGAGAGAGGTACTCGTATTTGCCCAGCAGTGGGATTTAAAAGGCTAATAATAATAATAACGTTAGAATCTTAGAAAAATCGGTTACTACGCGGTTTTTCGAGCCCTTATTTGGTAGTTTCCGTTTGATGTTGAAAATTGTTTTACTTTATTAGCTATCCTTACTCTATTCCCAAAAAGAAACGTATTTCTTTTACAAAAATATTTTCCATTTGGCATACCTATATACCTACGTGACACAAGTGGTATGCTTAAACCATAGATTTAAAAAAAATTGACTTAAACCGTAATCGTTCCATTGTTTGGCTTTTTCATTATTCGAATTTTGATTTAGACGATATTTGAATTCTGAATTCAAATCGTCGAAATCAAAATTCGGAAGCCGTCATGGGGCTCCCATAAGTGTAACTCCCTAAAGTGATTATACAAAGTTTGCCTTCTAATAGCAGAGTGCAGGTAGGGCGGTATAGATGGCGGGTAGGGTTGTCGCGACAGGCAAACCTGTTTTTTTTAGCTTTTATTTAACTTGCAATGAATGTATATAACTATGTTTGTTCGTGTGGAACCTTGCAAGTCAATTTTATAATCTTCCACCGATTTAGTTGAAATTTTGTATACTCGTTTAGTTCGGACGACGTCATTCTAAATCCAACATGGCGGAACACCCAAGATGGCGGATTAGCATTTATGATGCACTCCGACAGTAGTCGACAGTAGACAGAAAATCGACGTTTGAGTAGAAGCTTTACCGCTTCTATGCTTCGTTTAGTGAGTAAGAGAGAGCCGGAGGCCCGTCCTTTCCTCAACTCCTTCAGAGACCGGCAACGCTCCTGTTACACCTTGGTGTTTCAGTTGTCCATGGGCAGCGCTGATCGCTTACCATAAGGTGACTCGCTTGCTTGTTTTGCGCCCTATATCATAAAAAAAAAAACAAGTTTTCATTTCTTTCGGCACTAGCGGAATGTCACTGTTTTTTTGCTAGTCTTTAGTGTCCTGCTGTTAGACGAAAGCCTATCTTATTATTGTATGCAATTTGTCTAATTTCTATTTGTCGCACGGCTAGATATAGGTATTAATGCTATAACGGCTATGGCTGATAAACATAGGCTTAAAGAATAATTGTATTGTATTGTATTGTTATACTATTTGCCTTTGTTCATCAGGAATAATTAGGATTTTAATGGTAAAAGATTTTTAAGTCGGTCTAGTATTTTCGGAGCCTATTCAATGCAAAACAAACAAGCGTATCTTTCCTCTTTTAATATTAGTGTAGGTAGATACATACTAGACGTATTTTTAAGGAATCTGAAGAATTCTGTCATTCATGACTACCCTAAAGTGATTATACCAAGTTTGCCTGCTAATAGCACAGTTTGCAGGTAGGGCGGCACCGATGGCGGCTAGGGCTACCACTACCGCAACTCTGTTTTTAACGACTTCAAAAAAAAAATTGGTTCTCAATTGTACTATTTATTTATTTCCACGCTTCACATCGAGGCAACGTCCCCAGAATACTGGCAGTGTTTCCTTGTTGAATTGCGAGACTTATGCGGCGTTGTGGTGAGAACCACAACGAAGCGAAAAAGTCTTATCGAGAAATTAGACTTTTTATTTTTATTATGTTTGTTATCTCACAGTCTTTGGAAATTATTTTTTTTGGTTAAAAAGTTTCAATTTTCATCCAAAACGATTTATTTTAGAATATCGTACCTTTCATAAGAATTTTCGAGTCTTTCTCACGGCATTCTGAACAAACTAGATGATTACTTTAACATTAAGTTGTCATAAAGCTGTTTAAAATCATCAATTTCTTCCACGATTACCAATACACGTAAACAAAGGCTATGTACCGTCGGGCGGTCTATAAATAAACAACTCGTACGCATGCGTGAGAAAGTGTAACGGATAAATTACTCTTACATTTTGAACCTTATGATTACAGAGATAGGTATCTACTCTTTTTAAAAAATTAAGACGCAACGTCTATTATCGTGTTGACGTAATTTACTTTAAGAAACAAATCTGGATGAATCAGACATGTCTTGGGTAGTGATGTAGAGTCTAAGTCTAGATGTACTAGGTGCTGGCTACGACTTCGTATGCGTAGTTTTTGTGTGAAGAACTATCAAGCATACACACGTCATCATAATTTTTCACATTTCTATTATTAGCATGATGGTATCACCTTTGAAGTTTGCACGACGTTTCTGTTGAAATGTGGCAACAATCAATCACGTTTCTATCTCTGTCTTTAATAATCTTCCTCTCTCTATGTCATCGGTTGGTCATAAATATCGTATTTAATTTTTGCAAGCCGAAGCCACTTGAAGTCTGCCGATATCGTTCTCACAGCCATTTTGGTTTATTCGTTGTACGGCTTTCTTTACACACCTTCCTACTAAAAGGAAAATAAGTATATGAACAATCTTGTGTTTCTCTGGTATGCCCTACATAACTCAACAGTTTCATAGAAACTGGAATTGCGCTGCAATTATACACAGAGGGCATCACGTGCTACATTCAACAGGTATTTAGGAATCTAAAGAATCACTATTCTCCCTAGTATTTTTTTCTAAAGCTACTATAACCGCGGCAGCTTCTTTTAGCTTTTATGAGCTGATATTTCAGTTTAATTTTGTTTTCCGTTATTTGTACTTAATATAAGCATACGGTTGAATTAATTGTTTTATTTACAGTAGTACTAAATACGGAAAAATTGATCGGTTTCAAAGTGGGTTACGTATAGATGGTGTTTCGCGTATATGGCTTCATGCGTCTAAAGGTGTCGCCGGGCTCTGTCTTACATTTTTACATAGTCAGATCGTACGGTTGGTTAGATAAACAATAATGATAGTTTTAGTCACGTTTTTATAGGCAGCCAGCAAACCGTAGATGGACGGATGAGATGGGATGGGGCAGGCCACATGATCACGTGACCTACGCGTGATCCTAGAGGATAAGAATTTTTTATAATAAAAATATTTTTTTTACCCTTCAGAAAAATTAACGTACCTATACATCACTTAAAGCTTATAAACATCGTGAGACCTCTCCAACCCGTCTGGCAAGCGTGGAAAGTGTAGGCCAAGTCCTCTGGCTGCTCTGGCCAAGTATGGCTCTAGTAGTACAGAGAGGGTCGTGCTCCTATAGTGGAGACTAAAAAGGACTGATGATGATGATATATCACTCGGCATAATGTATGGGTTCTAACCACGTTCTAACCTCATTGTCATAATTCAGGAATCACATACATACAGTATACACCCTGAAAACATAACACTCCGTTTTTGGGTAGTCGTGTAAGTATTAGATACAATAGCATTTTTTTTTCTTTAGCCATTTGTGTACCTCTGCTGGGCAAGGCCTTCCCTCGTTGTTTCCATAAATTCCTTTCCCTCGATAAATTCTTCCAATCCTTCTCAAACTTTTCAATGTCATCTATCCATTTCTTTCTCAATCCTCCTCTTTCCTTATCCTTATCCTTACTAATATTGTAAATGCGAAAAAAAGTTTGTTTGTTTGTTACGCTTTCACGCCGTAACTACTGAACCGATCATCATGAAATTTTGCATACAAGTTCTCTGGAGTACGGAGAAGGACATAGGCTACATTTTATCCCGGGAAAGTACTATTCCCGAGGGATCGACGTTGACGCGGGCGGAGCCGCGGGCGAAAGCTGGTACTTAAATAAAAAGGTCTATTTTTAGTATAAACAAGTTCGATTTAATCAATCTAAATTAAACGCTATATGCCTAATAAAAGGCAACCAAGGCAATATTACAAATTAATAATAACCAAAACAGGCATAATAGAAAGATGCGTAATTGATGAATATTGAATTAAGTCCCAACTTTGCCGTTTGAAATTAAAACATAATTAAATGTTTCAATCGGGGGCCAGAGGGAATTTACCTACTATAGAACCGGGTTCATTTTTAGACGGAATGATTTTATAATTTTATTTATGAATAGTAACTTATTCGCTCATTCGAATTTCTCGTCTGAGACACAATACTTTTGGTGTAAATTTTTTGCTTTTCATACATACATTTTAATACTCATCATCATTTCGAATAGGTGTCACGGTCAATCGACCATGCACACCCTGGTGTCAGAGTTCTTCGGAACCGCCTCTCGGCCTCTGACGTGGTTCCTTTAACGACTACCAGATGGCAGCCGGGACCACCGGCTTAACGTGCCTTCCGAAGCACGGAATCATCTTTATTATCAGACAATCAGGTGATTAAAGCCTGCAATGTCCTAACCAAACTGGAAGCAACTAAACAAAGTATGCTTCCGGTGGGAATCGAACCCACGACCCCCGGGTCAACAGACAAACGCCTTAACCACTGGACCACGGAGGCTGTCTATTTTAATACTATCGTACATATATGAATGAAGTAAGTTAAAAGAGAAAAAAATAAAAAACTCTTTTATGTACATCACTTTACGTTTCGAGTTAAGTATTTTCAGCGAGACCTTTAATTTGATATCCATAATGTCGAAGTGCATCAAAAATAGCTATTTCGCCATCTTGGGCTTGGGTGTCCCGCCTTGTTGGATTTAGAATGACGTCACATATTTCAGATCAATCGGTGGAAGATATTTGCTAAAACATTGAGATGACTCCTACAAGAGTAGGTGACTACAAGTGGCATAAGAGTACTTTATACGTAAAAGAACTTTATGTAATAATAAAAGTACTTTTTTAATCTCTTTGTTTGAAAGGCACGAAATGCTTTGGTCCCAGCTGAAATCAATAGATGGCAGTCGTTAGTTTGTCAGATGTCTTTAGGCAGCTTGAAATATTTGATAACAATGTTAACAACAACATCAAATTGCCATGACTTGTAAGAGACTGAATTCCATTGTCAATGTTCCTATAATGCGATAAAGCCGTGTCAGTTACATCGCCGTTCGCATCCAATCCCGGCTGCAGCCGGAGCTCAGAATCAGTTCGCCACTATTGAATTACACGGGGACGTCATACGACAAAGTTTAATCTCCCGGAGCGCGGACGGCTTATTATGCAAATAGTGACTCGGTCACCTCGCCGAACGTACACGCGGCACGTTCCGAGACCGAGCGCCGACGTTCACGGAGACGAGGGGTACTATTTTTAAATGCGTGACTCGCTAAACGACTGATTTACGTCAGTGTTTTCAAAATGCCCTATTTTTGATGTGATTACGACTTATAAATCGATAAACGCTGGCTGTCCGAAAAAGTGTTAGCGTTCGGTTTGTCACATCTATCTCTCTTCCACTGATATCACGTAAAATTATGGTTCGTAAACCTACTTTACAGACATCACATTTTTTTATTGTCTTTTGACTTATGATGCAACGAGCGGTTTAGACCGCTTGTTTCCACGTGCGTCGGAAGCCTTTACGTCAAAGTCAGTTACTGTCATTTGAAGGACACAATTTTACGTTTCTTATAACGCTACACTTACACAGTTTTACGTTTCGTATAACGCTACTCTTCCATAACTTTTTAAAAGATTTTAGTAACTAAAGAGACGTTTAAAATATTTTCTGTCAGTAGAAGTAAAACCTTCAATGTTTTACGGTGGAGGTTGGCGGCACTTCTTCTTCGATCGAGTCGTAAAATGGCTTAATGCAAGTATTTTATTATTTCTTAGAATTAATATAATGACAGCTTAGCGTGCGAATGAAAAATAGAAAAGTGATCGTTCTAATATTATTCATATGTGAATGTGATTCAATTACTGGATACGAGCGCTTCAAAAATTAGTCTCCAAAACCGCCGAGGGAGAACGGGACATGCTCGCTATTCTGAGCATCTGCTTTTATAAACTCAACACGAGTTTGTGCGTATAGATTTTAAGTGTTCGAACCACGGGTTCGATTACATACAATTATTTGGTTATTTCAAAAAGGTAAGGAAAATTCAGTTTTCTCTAAGGAAAAACCTCAAAAGAAAACAATAAAATCTATTTAAGGAACACAAAAACCACTTAAAAAACACTTCCAACCGGTCGTATTGGAAATCCTTGGGGGAGGCCTATGTCCAGCAGTGGACTTCTTGCGGCTGATATGTTGATGATGATCAAATCTCGACTTACGCAAATATTACCTAAGCTTTTTAAAGATCTTTTTCCTGGCTGACTTCAAAAGCTCTCTGAGTTTGGAGAAACGTGTAACCTCCTGAATGCGCATACGTATTATCACGTCTTTTCCACTTGCGGGGTAGACAGAGTCTAGGTCTAAAAGCCTCGTTTAGCATTATGGTGGGTGTGTAGATGGAAAACGGAATCCGGATAGTGATGCGTTGCTAGCCGCATCGCTAAGCCGTTGGTCCCGGCTACCATTAATGATGGCAGTCGTTAAGCTTTGTCAGATGCCTTTAGACAGCTTGAAAAATCTGACACTAGTGTTGGCCACTTACACACACGAGAAACAAACAAAGCCGCATCGCCAATTCACATAGTACCTCAGATTTTCGCCCATTTCATCGATCGGCTGTTACGATCTGCGCAGGAAGAGAAGCAGTCAGCTGCTTCTCTTCCTGCGCAGATCGTAACAGCCGATACATTCTAAGTTTTTATTCTCCCAGACCTGCATGGAAACCACATATTTGAAACATAAAAGGCTAGAAACTATGTATACTCCTAAACAAACGGTAACACGAATGACAACAAAATTAGCGAAGCTACGTTTAGCGTTGTTTGTGAACGATTATGATGATGTATTGAGCAAGTAAACGAGATTAACCGGCACAGACACAATTACAGCATCAAATGTTTCATCTCAGGATAACAAAATGGACCGCTGATGAAGATAACATTATTTGACAATGAAAAGGCGGACGAAGTTCCACGACATCAATTTATTGCCACCGAGTTAAGTCCGACCCACAAAGGTATTATACATAGAGAGATAATCGTGGCACGATAAGTGAAGCCGATGTAGGCAATGTTACCTACATTTGTAATTGTCCGGCGTTGAACGTACATTCCACACCAACCAAACGTGATAATGCAAACTAAACTCGCACTTGATGACAGGCCATAGCTGAAAATCAGTGTGTTGCTCTCAGGGCAATGTAATCACTGAGCTATGACCTATATTGCTGTGGCGTAGGCTGTGGCATACATATACAATTGTAATTATTGTTTTTATTTTACTCTTTATTTTTAAGGAAACTGTTTTTTTATCAAACTGTTGTATATGTGTGAGTAAAGCAGCAAATAAACGGCATTATCTATCTATCTATCTAAACTGAAAATACTGCGGATGTGTGCTTATTACCCATTGTATTAACGAGTCCGTTGTCTAAGCACACAGGCATACAAGCCGTTGGGATGGGTCCAGATTTAAATTCATTTGAATATGGAACACTCCTTCTAGGCGTTATAATTCTTTGGTCGGGAAAATCCAACTCTTTCTCCGACGAGCGTTAATTAAGCGAAAATCGAAACGTCAAAGAACTCGGGTTTAATGCAAATTTGCCTGAATTGACTTCGCTGTCGACGGCGTTAGAATTTTTGGGTCGGTTCACTCTGATCTTGCGATCGTTTACTGAGATATTTGAAATAAGTAAGATATAGAGTATACCAAAGAGGTGTACCTGTACGTATCCTATTCTTGATTTATAAGAGTGATCTCCCGAAAACTTTCACAAACGAAAGGTTCCTATTTGCTGACGATAGCTTAACCATATTTGACAAAAGCTATAACAAAAATATTAACATCGAAAAATGATATGACAACAATAACTGAAATGCAAACCTTCAAACGACATTATTTCTATTTCTGATATACAAAACGTATTATTCTGAGAACGAATACTTGTCTGGAGTGCTATTTTTGAAATTTCGCCATTCGTAAACGAGCGATTTTTGTATGGAAAAATCGAATGCGAGTGTCATACGTTAAAAAATAGCACCACTGATAACTTAAACCGAATGTTACACAACTAGCTACCATCATTTCAATTATTTTAAAACTAAATAATTTGTGTTTCAATAAATTCTTTATATAACTAACACTTAGAGTTGTAAAGATTTTAACTAAATCACATACAATCAAATATGTTCAATTTAGAAGTTATTGTAGAATTAAAAAAAAAAAACTATACACTAACAATAATTAAAACTTACAACCCTGTTTTGCTGCCGTAAAAATCAACAAAAATGTTATTTTACGGTGAGACAGAATTCGTATGAACAACCGGTGTACGAGTATAATCGGCTGCGAATAAAGTAGGATCATACAATCAGAGTGAAGTTACCCGATTTTTTATTGCCGCTAGACGATTGTTTGAACGAGGTAATTAGGAAACGATAAAGACGAACGTGTCTAGGAGTTTGCTGGTAACGTGCCTGCAATTTTACGAGTTTAACGACATGCTTTTCGGTCGGGCGGATAGTAACGTCTTGTTCTTTACCAATAAAATGCAGTCGGAGAATATTCGTCTCTAAAGTTACTATTTCTGAGAGATAATGTATTTTGTATTTTTTTTAAATATATGTATGACAGCAATCGAGCAGACGAGCCACCTGATGGAAAGTCTGCAACACCAGAGAAGGTGCTGATGCGTTGCCGACTCAAATTGTATGGGACCAAACATTTTCAATTTGTCGAAAATGTTTGGTCCCATACAATTTGAGAAAGATAAGATAAGATAATGTTTATTTGACAATAAGCACATACACACATCAGAACAGAAACACATACACGCAAATTACAAAAAATAAACAACAATATTACATACATACAAAAATAAATGAAATAAACAAATAAATTAATTGTGTGCTGTGCTGTGTTGTCAAAAAGGATCCAACTCAGCATATGCTGGCTGTACGTAACTGCCAGCGCTGGTCTTCCGTTGGACCCTTTGTTGACGCCACGGAAATATGCACAGAAAACAACATAACAAGCACTTGGACCATTACCAGATCATCATTACAGCCATGAGAAGTCCACTGCTAGACATAGGCCTCTCCCAAGTATATTTTTTCTCTCCATGAAAGGATATTGAAATCACGCGGGTTGGCGAGCGCTGTTTTTTGGCTTCTTGTGCTTCCCGACGCTGCTATCCCTCGGAAGTGTTTTATGCTTATATATGTATATACATATAGGATAGAAATTTGTTGGATTTAAGAACGGAATGTTCTCCGGCCTTCAACCTACCTCCATACCAAATTTCATTCAAATTGGTTCAATGGTTGAAGCGTGTAAAGAAGACAAACAGACAGAGTTGCTTTCGCATTTATAATTTTAATATGGAAGTATGCATTCTATTGTGACCATATGGTATCGTTGAGTTAGTATCCCACGGCACAAGTTACTGTGGGGCTAGCTCAATCCGTGTGATTTTTCCTATTTATTCATCATCGTCATAATTTCGAGTAAGTGACACGTTCATCGACCCTATTTACTAATATAATTTATTACATACAAAACTAGTTTAGGAATATACCGCAGTAGTGCGCAGCAGTAGCGCAAATAAGGGCAGTGGTGCCGCGTACCGTTAGCGCGAACTCGACCTTGCGACTCTGGCCCTGGCCACGCTGACTGCTAGGTTTCTATCTTATGAATATTTTTTATACTTAAACCTATACTATACAAAAGCTGTTTTCCGCGAATTAATTAAATTTAATTAACGAATTTATAGCCTATGTGAGCCGCTGATTATGTAGCTTTCTATAGGTGAATTTTGAAAATTAGTTAAGTAATTCTTTAGTTAATCCATTACAAGGAACACAGAATCAAATCCTTCCTCTTTATAAAATAAGTATGAAAGTATAGTTTTAACGAATTTTACATTAGTGTTATTATCTTAATACTAGTATTCGCCCGCGGCTCCGCTCGCGTCAGTGTTGATAACTCAGAAACAGTATTTTTTCCCGGATAAAAGATAGCCTATGTCCTTCTCCGTACTTCAGACAATGCTTAATGATCGGTACTAGTTAGGGCCTGAAAGCGTAACAAACAAACAAACTCACTTTGGCATTAATAATATTAGGTATGGATGACGGGTTTGTCCGAACATATATAAGGATATAAGGAGGGCCGTATTTCCATACAAGCGTATTCTCCTAATTCCTCGCCGGATAGTACCAGCAGAGCAATTATTTTTTTTACAAAAAAGCTAGCTATATAGTCCATAAAAAAAGCTATGATATGGGTGCAGGTTTAGGCCTGTCTGCAGTGGTTTTCAGCAGCACACAAGGAGGGGAAGGGGGGCTCAGCAGCTTTCACACTGCCTGAACACATCTGACATCGTATCTTTGCGCAATAGCAATTGAATTATGTAGTTATCAGTCACAACAGCCCGGGCTCACGTGGATACACGTTTAAAAGGCCATTAAAATGTCACCGGCTTGATGTGGGTAAACTGAACGCTTCCCCCGGGGAGGCTAATTAATTATTTATAGTTCTTATGAACGAGGAGTATACTATACAAGGTATGCTGGTCGAATTTTGGCAAAGGAAGTTAAGGCTTGATGTACACAGGAAGGGGAACGACGGGGCACTTTGAAATTCACGCGATCAAAGGTTGGGTGCTTCATAATAGCGGAGCGTTACTGATACCTAATAATCGTAGATTAGAAGACGAACTTTGCTTTCAATAGGGGCTTTTCCAGAGGTTTAATTGGGGCTACAATAAAATCTTTGTCTAACCCCTGGGGATGCCCTCCTTGGGGCCGCTGAGAGAGCTTATAAATCTGGGTTCTTAAAGCGCCCATTTTTAATTGAAATGGCCAAGTGTGAGTCGCATTTGTACACACACCATACAAAATTTAACAACAAAATCCACTTTTCTTGTATGGAGACTGATGTATAAGTACGCTTAAAACCTCTTCCAAGCAACCTCTTTTGAGGTTAACCGAGCACGTTTCAATTGACACTTTTGTTTATTAATACAAAAAAGTTAGTCGGTATCACCGACAAGATTCTTGTTAAAGAAATGTTCCCTAGAATCGTGCCAGAAATTGGTCCAAAGTGATCAGAATATACTGCCGATCTTCTTACAAATTCACCCACACATATTTAAAAAAGAAATTAGACATTTTCAATCTCCCATGAAAATACGCATACGCTTCCTAACCGGATATAAGAAATTGGATATTTATGTTCATCAAAGAAATGCCCATCCATATATCCATCTCCAAACTAGGGATGTTACGAATATTTGTATTCGCATTTGCATAAGCGAATGATTTGCATCATTTTAAAAATTCGTATCAACATTTGCATTTGCATCGAACGATGCGAATGTTTTGCGAATGCGAATCTGTGCAAGTTGGTGCAAGTGGGCAGAAATTTGAATACTAAAGATTGTTATAATTTCATATTTACCTACCTACTAACTGTACCTTTATTACTATTAATATGTATTATTAATAAATATTGTGATTATGTACTTATCTTTTGTATTATTTGTTATTTTAATGATTTACCAGAATATTCGCATATTCGCACATTCGCATGACCAATATTCGCATTCGCATTCGCGAATGTCGAAAATATGATATTCGTAACATCCCTGCTTCAAACACTATCTTATACATCAGATCTTATCATCGAGGCGACTACAGTCTATTTATTAGTCACAGTCGATTGTGACGATTGGGACTAAGAATTTTTAGTCCCATTTGCCACCACAGCGGACGAATGGGAGTAACCCGTCCGGCCTAACCCTCCGGCAATAAATAGCCGTCCGGCGCGCTCCGCCGTTTCACTTTTCTCAATTTCGTTGACCCCATTAACAGAGACGCTCCGTTTGGCTCGCAACCCTCTCGTGTGCTACACTGTCACGTTCATTGTCAATTAATACTTTCTGCAGTTCCGAGTATGAAGTTTGACGGCCTCCGAGCGTAGTGGTTGTACGCCAGGTTGTTAAGAAGGGCTTAAGGTTTGATTCCCTGTGCGGGTTAATACTTTTACTTCATTAATAGGCTTCCAATGGAGGACTGGCCTTCTATGTGTTTGTTTATTATTTATACTTTAATATTATCAAGCTGAAGAGTGTTTGTTTGTTTGAACGCGCTAATCTCAGGAACTACTGGTTCAAATTGGAAAATCTTTTTGTGTTGGATAGTCCATTTATTGAGGAAGGCTTTAGGCTATAAAACATCACGCTGCGACTAATAGGAGCGGAGCATCAATAAAAAATGTTTTGAAAACGGGGAAAATAATCATTTACTATACTAATAAAGAAACTAATTAATCTATTAATAACAGAAGTTGCCGCGGACGAAGTCGCGGACAACAGCTAGTATAGTATATACCTAGTAGTAATAGTTATTTAGTAGTAATAATAATAGTAGTAACGACACCTCAAGAGGCTCTCGCTAGATGACTGGATCAAGGGTCAGATACAGAAGGCAGTACTCCTGGACACTGCGCGCCTCGTCAGGAGGTTTCTCTTTCTGTAGCCTTAACTACCGGTAGCTTGAGCCCTGCCCCGCTGCTGGCAGCCCTCTAGGATTAGGTTTTTATAAAATTTGTATTTTTTTGTATGATATTTTGTTATATCTTACTTTTTATATAAGTTTTATAAACACCTAATGCTAAGAAACAAAATAAATAAAGAGAATAGTAGTAATAATAAATATAAGTATCGCTTTTCAAGTATAAATCAAACGCGACAGAGTTTGAAACGCAGTAATCGTTCTGAGTTAGCCGAGCGACACATTGATATCGATTATGCAGTTAAGAGAAATTATGTAAGTGGGGAGACGCACAGAAAGCCCCCAAGTCGTCCCGGGGGACGCCGGGACAAAGCTTAGCTTCTTAATTACTTGCGACGCTACAGATATCTTCCCTTGACTTTGTCAGCAAAGGGTGAAAGGTCGAATAATAAATAAATATATACGGACAAATCACACAGATTGAGCTAGCCCCAAAGTAAGTTCGAGACTTGTGTTATGGGATACTATACACATCCAAGACCCGTGCCAATCTGAAAAATATCATTTTCCATCTTGACCCGGCCGGAGATCGAACCCGGTCACTCCGTGTCGCAGGCTGGCGTGTTTACCGATGCGCCACGGAGCTAGTCAAGTCGAAGTCAAATGTCCCCTACGACACCCTAGCCTGAACTAGCTCCGTGATAGATATGAAAATATTATGACAAGGGCTGTGTATTACTGCGGAATGCTCTCGAACGAGAAGTTTTTGAGCTTGTCGCTTGACATATGGCCAACTGCGAGTCAGACTCGCGCAAGAAGGGTTCCCTACAGTGGTACAATGGTACGGAACCCTTTTTGCGCGAGTCCGATTCGCAGTTGGCCATATGTCAAGCGACAAGCTCAAAAACTTCTCGTACAAATTACTATCTATAATACAGATAATCCTAACTAATATTATAAATGCGAAAGTGAGTTGTTAACGCGGGCGGAGCCGCGGGCGAAAGCTAGTGATTATATATAGTAACTAGCTTTCGCCCGCGGCTCCGCCCGCGTCAATGTCGATCCCTCGGGAATAGTACTTTTTCCCGGGATTAAAGGTAGCCTATGTCCTTCTCCGCACTCCAGAGAACTTGTATGTAAAATTTCATGATGATCGGTTCAGTAGTTACGGCGTGAAAGCGTAACAAACAAACAAATAAACAAACAAACTCACTTTCGCATTTATAATATTAGTAAGGATTATTATCTATTATTATCAATACTAATTACTATCTATAATACAGATAATGATCTGTATTATAGGTAGTAATTAGTATTACAGATAATGGTACGGAACCCTTCGTGCGCGAGTCCGACTCGCACTAAGCCGATTTTTTTACTTCATGTTGTTATTTATGTGTTCTTTTGCCTTATACTTATTAAAACTTTAATTGTTACAGGTAAACACCAAAAACTATTGATGGTATTTGTAGATCTTGTAAGTACTATGGTATAACATACTTCATATGAAATAAACCGACTTCAATCAAAGTACTGAACCGATTGTGATAAAATTTTAATGGGACCAACTTGAAAGCATAATATTTCAAACAAAAAAATATTTTTAAAAATCGGTTCATCATCATTATCACCTGTCTGATAATAAAGATGATTCCGTGCTTCGGAAGGCACGTTAAGCTGTCGGTCCCGACTGCCATCTAGTAGTCGCTAAAGGAACCACGTCAGAGGCCAATAGGCGGTTCCAAAGAACTCTGACCTGACCAGGATGTGCATAGTCGATTGACCGTGACAGCCACACGAAATGATGATGATGAATCGGTTCATAAAGGACGAGGTTCTGAGACAACACATTATAAAAATTACAACAGAATTGACAACCTCCCCTTTTTTGAAGTCGGTTAAAACGTACCCGGCAGAGTAGAATAGGACCACTCCAAGTCTTCCCGTGGATGTCGTAGAAGGCGTCTTAGGAAATACAAGCTAAACAAAGCTTATAAACATCTGTGAGGGCTCTCCAACCCGTCTGGCCAGCGTGGAGAGTGTAGGCTAAGTCCTCTGACTGCTCTGGCCAAGTATGGCCCTAGTAATACAGAGAGGGTCGTGCTCCTGTAGTGGAGACAAAAAAACGACCTGATGATGATGATGATGATGATGCGAGTCGGAATCACTCAAAAAGGGTTTTATGCTTGAATAATTTTCGGACGTCCAGCTCTACAATTGCGGACGCGAATATTCGCAATCGCAAAAACCCTGGTTCAAACGTATCCTCTGAAATGTTTGCAATTAGCAGATGAACTGAGTTTCTTGTTAACAACGAACTTGTAAATCCGAGGTTTTGTCCTCTAAACTTTTACAATTGAAATTTCGCTGTAGTTGTAATTTGTAGATTGTTTTGCTCGTTGTGATAATCTATACTTAATAATATAAAGCTGAAGAGTTTGTTTGTAAGCGCTAATCTCAGAAACAGCTGGTTCAAATTGGAAAATTCTTTTTGTGATGGACAGTCCATTTATTGAGGAAGGCTTTAGGCTATAAAACATCACACCAATAGAAGCGAAGCATCAATAAAAATTGTTTTGAAAACAGGGGAAAATTATTCATCTATACGAATAAAAAAACTAATTTATCATAATAATAACAGAAATTGCCGCGGACGAAGTCGCGGGAACAGCTAGTTATAATTATAAAGCTGAAGAGTTTGTTTGTTTAAAAGCGCTAATCTCAGAAACAACTGGTTCAAATTGGAAAATTCTTTTTGTGTTGGATAGTCCATTTATTGAGGAAGTCTTTAGGATATAAAACATCACGCTGCGACCATCAGGAGCGAAGCATAAATTAAAAATGTTTTAAAAACAGGGGAAAATTATTTATTTATTATTATACATCTATATTTAGAAAAAAACTAATTAATCATAACAACAGAAATTGCCGCGGACGAAGTCCCGGGCAACAGCTAGTAATTTATAAAGTTCCCGATGGCGGCTGATGCGGTCGGATGCCATTGGACACAAAATTCATTTAGAGCTGAATATAGTGTTGGAAAAAACTCGAGTCGAGTTTACGTTTTATGACTCGAGTACGAGACTTGATTTATAACATTCTCAGATTCGCGTGCATGCAAAGCCTGAAGGGCAGGGTATACGCGGCCCATCAGGCAATATGAGAGTTTGCTGTCTCTCCAAGCCTTGCGCACACAGGCAACGCCCAAAGCCGAGGTCAGTCTCTCCTGGGGGCCCTTTGGTGATGTTGTCTATATAGGCTGAGGGCACTCTGCTCTCGCCTCAAACGCCCGGTGAAGTAGCGAAAGCTCACTTGGGGCCAGCAATAAAGTCCTTCCGAAAAAAAAAAAGATAGAGACTTTTCGCCTCGAGTTTCCGTGTTAACAAGTTTGGCATATAGTGCTAGTATCTCTAAAGTCGTGTTGACATTTTTATGGGTTTGTCGTGTTGACATTTAACGGGCTGAGTCGCCCCTTCGATGCCTTAAATAAAAGATGTTGGTTTGTATGTAGTGAAGTGAGCTTGTGTCGTATATACTAATTGTTTTTGTAGTTGCCGACCGCTTTGCCGCGACGTTGACCGCGTTGATTTGCAGTCGTTGCGGCCCGTGTATTCATAGTCGTTAAAAATTAGTCGAGTTTATGAATAACAGACTCGAGTTTTTACAGCACTAGCTGAATACGAATAGCGCAGAATGAATTTACATGGTAGCAATCAAAACAAGGGGTAGCTTATTCCGGAGTTTCATTTAATTAGTCCCTTATAATGGAATTCGTCAACTGTTGTTTTTTGATGGGAATCCTAACGTTCGCTGCCTTAATTTAGTTGGCTATCATTTGTTTGAGTCAAAACTTTGGAAAACGGCCATTAAAGATTCACTTTTCGGACGGTTATTTAATTTTCCTATATCGTTTTTGGAATATACTTCTGATTACAAACTGGCACAATATCTTACAAAAATATTTGTTATCAATAAATATTGTAGGCGGTAGTTTTGTATAGTTCGTATAACAAAAGACAAAATACCCACTATTTAGATTCCGTTAATGTTGCAAAATTTTGATTGTGTAGAAATTATACACAACCCTACTGAGGTTGACACCCCTGACCATATACATATATATGTATATGTTATGCCTGTGATATAAGGCATCTCTCAAAAACCGAATAAACTAAGTTTCATTTTAACTTTCAATAAGGGCCTATTAAAATAACCTATTTGCATTTCAACAATAGTTTCGAAACTCGATAGGCTTGTTGGCGTGCGCATTTTAAGTGCTTACGCATGTAAAGCAACCCGGGCGTGGTCCCCACTGGGATGGGTGACCACAAGTTGCACAAATTTCTCGAGCCCCTCCGTGCTTCGGAAGGCACGTTTAGCCGTTGGTACCAGCTGTCATCTCTTGCTGGCGTTCGTTAAGCTATGTCAGATACCTTTAGGCAGCTTGAGAAATCTGACATCAGTGTTTGCCACTTACACACACGAAAAGCAAAGCAATAGTTTAATTGTAACTTTAGTCCGTGTTTCGTAATACGACGGTATATGCTTAATAAGCATACTTAAGTTAGGTTTAAACTATGGCACATACAAAATTCAATTTAAATTCAGTGGTTGTCTTAGAGACATACGCGAAGGAAAGGCAAGGTGGAGCGGCTAAAAATAGAGACAAAAACAGATAATTACTATAATCCTACTGAACTGTTTAACCAAAATTCCACGCACAGGGTTGCCATGCTATTGAAATTCCTAAATGTGGGGAAAATTAAAAAGATAATTCGGATTTTCATGAAGAGTAGAAATGGAGATAGTTCATACCTACCCCGTCTTCATTAAGAACATACGGTGTAAAAGCATGACGTTAAGTTCATTTTTTAAACTAGAATGACTGAAAAAAAATTGTGTGGGTTTATGGTTAGGTATTTTTATCGTATGATTCTTTTCATTTAGTTCTTTTTTTCAAAAAATAAAAGCTGTTACGTATAATTTTAGTTATTATTTCGTATATAATAGTTATCATGTCGGAGACCGTGTCTCATTTTTGTAAATGAGACACGGTTTCCGTAGATGCAAAACTGTTATGATTATGCCTACAAATGCCTTACTTCTCACCAGTGGTCGTTCCGAAACGCTAGTAGTATTTCAATTTTGCATATACTTATTAAAAAATATATAAGAAATAAAAATATGACGTTCAAAAAGAGATACATGTATCCAATTTTGAATAAAAATCTTTGTTTTTGACTTTGACTTTGGGGATTTTATCATTTGAAAATTGAACAATGTTTTTGTATCCTTTTTATTTGGTGCAATAAAGTATAATTTATTCATTCATTTATTAAAAGTAGTGTTTTTTGAAACGTATATTTTAAATTATTGGATGTCTTCATAATTCGATCCATTGTTAAGTTACGTTAAGTTTACCCGTGTAAAATGTTAATGAGATGATACATTATTGAATTTTAAGTAGGTGTATATTTCTAAGAAATACGAGAGTACTTAGTGTTATAATATTAAAGCTTTAAGACCCGGCTTCAAAGATGACCTGTTTGATGGCAGTAATAAATTAAAGCGAGGAAATTCTGCTGACATCTTGTGCAAAGAGAATAATGTCGTTACTGGCAACCCTATCATACGGGTTAGTTCAGTGCTGTCGTGAGGAGGCGCATTTAGCGCTTGATATTCCACTATCGCGTGATAGCAACAACATTACAGCTACCACAAATTTCTGTTGTCACTTAACGGGGCCCGAGTCTTGTACACACTGCTCGGACGATACGTTCGGTTTGATGTGCCACACAGAATTGCCAACTTGCAATTCTGTTTTTCATTTCCTGTATTTCCTTGCATTTTGCAAGGAAATACCATGTTACGATGTGTATGTCCATGCAGGGCAGTACACAGTGATACTTAATTGTTTAATTATAATATCATAAGCTTTCGCCCGCGGCTCCGCCTACGTCAATGTCGATCCCTCGGGAATAGTATTTTTCCCGGGATAAAAGTTAGCCTATGTCCTTCTCCTCCAGAGAACTTGTATGCAAAATTTCATGATGATCGGTAGTTACGGCGTGAAAGGAAAGCGTAACAAACAAACAAACTCACTTTCGCATTTATAATAATAGTAAGGATAAATAAGGATTATACACCTGTGTGTTCACAATCAAGATATTTTGTATTTGTATAGTGACATAGTTTCAATAGTTCCAAAACCACCATTTTACTGTTTTTTATTTGCTTATGCTGTTCCACTGCTGGGCGAATGTTTCCCCTCTTATAAGCCATTGGTTTTTATTAGTTGCGATGCGACAGACCGCCAGTCTCAACAGAACACAACAGAAAAGAGCCTTCTATACCAGAACATACCCTTAATACGAGTATAAGGTGTCTAACAATAGAAATAAGCTCAGAAGTAATATTTGCCCAGGGGCCAATACACTAATTTTATGTAGCTTGAAGAGGATATGATTTCTGATCTTTTTATTTTTAGATTTTTAAGATTCTTTACTTCCAAACAGCTACCTTTTAAGCAAGGTTAAACCTGGATTAATATTTTATTAGTACTTAATTTTTGTGTGTCATCATCATCATCATCATCTCAGCCGCAAGAAGTCCACTGCTGGACATAAGCCTCCCCAAGGATTTCCAATATGACCTGTTGGAAGCGGCCTGCATCCATTTTGTGTATATGTTAACTTTTGGGTGTTGGTACTACAAACAAACTTAGTAAAATAGTGTATTAGTCTTGGGCCCCAGATAGAATTTGTTGGGTTATTAAGCGTAACGAAGAACATATACAACACCGATTTAGGAAACTAGACGACTTAGAAAGTGCGTGCTTAGCAATTTACTGTAATGTAACTGTGTTGCAATTTTTTCACTGTCTAACAAAGGAGGTTTTCATTTTATCTGTCAGTTGTGTCAAACTCATAGAGATAAGAATGGTCAAACTACACAACCTTGTGAAAAAAACGCATTGACGTAGGTATATGACCATAGATTTAAAAAAAATTGCGTCTATGTGACGGACAGCGGATCCATATTAATAGGGTCCTGCTTTTACCCTTTTAGCACGGAACCCCAAAAACTAATAGGCAGTAAAGTTTCCGCGAAGGTGGTCATATATCTCTAATATTTAAGAGTCAAATCAGTCACTTCAAAATACATTGCGAGTTTCGTATGATTGACCATTTTTATTTAAGATATATACAACGTAATGTATTTAGAAGTGACTATCGAAATGTTGTACACTAAGTTAGCAAATGGGGCTCGCATTTCGTGCCGGGCGAGGTTTGCAACCGGGACCTTTCGTTTATAAATCGCGCCCCTAGACGACTAAGCTATAACAGCTTCTAGTAAAGGCCCATAGGAACTGTTCCGTATGAATGGAAGTGCAAAACAGCGTTCGTTTTTTCATGCCGTTTGCCAACGACTTTTGGCTCACCGTGCCCGCCTGCCTCAGCCAAGAATCCGCCCACCGCATGTCTTCATATTTCTACACCCAGACTTTCTGCCGTCCCCAATATTTCGTGTATAGGCAGGTACCACGAATGGGCGTTCCCGAGTCAATCGGCTCTCGATTCTTGCGACAAATGATCGAGGACTGTCGTGGAGAATAGATGACGTAGGGCTTAAAACGTTTTTAGAGCAATTTTATTTTGCCGTACTTCTTTGTAGTCTATTATGCTAGGTAACCAACCAAACAATTTCTTTTGCATGATAAAATAATTAAATAGCTGTATAGCTGTTGCCCGCTACTTCGACCGCGGCAATTTCTGTTATTATGATTAATTAGTTTTTCCCCCGTTTTCAAAACATTTTTTATTGATGCTTCGCTCCTATTGGTCGCAGCGTGATGTTTTATAGCCTAAAGCCTTCCTAAATAAATGGACTATCCAACACAAAAATAATTTTCCAAATTAAAAAACTAAAGTTTCTGATATTAGCGCGTTCAAACAAACAAACTCTTTAGCTTTATAATATTATTAAGTATAGATATATACTTATTATCAGTTACAGGGCAGACAGTAGGGCCAGCAATATCTGAACGTGGTCAATTATAAGAAAGCTGCGAAGTATTTTGAAGTGACGATCGAATCGTTGTACAGTCACGTCACGAGCATTGCTATATATACAACTGTATTCCATTTTAGATCTTATCTTATGACATTGATTTAACAACCGATGTGTATACATATGGCATATTTATATATTTCTCCTAAACTTGCTCCTCCACATCTTTGCACTTTGCCTGTTTGGTAATGTCCTTTTTCCCACTACCCTAAGGTTGCCTGGAAGAGATTGTTATTACGATAAGGCCGCCTTTTGTACTTTCATCTTTTTATGTCTATTGTTTTATTAACGTTTTTTTATATGTGCAATAAAGTGTTAAATAAATAAATAAACATATAAATATGACTGTACCCCGTTGCTGTCAAAGTTTGCGAAAGTGCCAGCTGGCAATTTACATAGATATCTCAAATTCACGGTCATCATCATGACTAGCTCCGTGGCGCAGCGGTCAACATGCCTGCCTGCGACACGGAGTGACCGGGTTCGATCCCCGGCCAGGTCAAGATGGAAAATGATCTTTTTCAGATTGGACTGGGTCTTGGATGTTTATCTATATATGTATTTGTTATAAAATATAGTATCGTTGAGTTAGTATCCCATAACA
The DNA here is from genome assembly GCA_947532085.1 of Elegia similella. Classification (NCBI taxonomy): domain Eukaryota; kingdom Metazoa; phylum Arthropoda; class Insecta; order Lepidoptera; family Pyralidae; genus Elegia; species Elegia similella. The sequence goes on from OX383936.1 coordinate 3,491,278, forward strand.
CAAGTCTTGAACTTACTTTGGGGCTAGCTCAATCTGTGTGATTTGTCCGTATATATTTATTTATATTTATTTATTTATCATCATTTCGAATAGGTGTCACGATAAATCGACCATGCACACCCTGGTGTCAGAGTTCTTCGGAACCGTCGGCCTCTGACGTGGTTCCTTTAACGACTACCAGATGGCAGCCGGGACCCACGGCTTAAAGTGCCTTCCGAATCACGGAATCGTTTTTATCATGAAACAATCAGGTGATTCAAACCTGCAATGTCCTAACTGAACTAACCTAACCAAACTGGAAACAAAGTATGCTTCCCGTAGGACTCGAACCCACGACCCCCGGGTCTACAAGCACTTGGCCTTAACCACTGGACAACGTTGACAGCTACATTGCTTCAAGTACACTAACATATAATTTTTTTTTACTACATGTTGGATTAGGCATTTATCTCCCATCTCACCTGATGGTAAGTGACGATGAAGACGAGGATGTTACATGCCTATCCAAGAGATATTTGAATTACCAATATACTTAGATTACTTGAACAATAAAGAATAATTTATCTTTAATTACCCATCGGTATAAATAAAGCTAAGTATAACAAAGTAATATCGATGTGGCACAGTCGCCGACGTAATTACGTCAAACAACATTATAATGGCCGTCTGTACGTGCGTATTATTTGTCCATTACCGGGCGTTTCTATCTACAGTGAGTGAACTCGGCTAATGTTCGGGTTTGCGACGCTTTGGCGCATGAACACGCAGACTAGTTTTTTAGGGTTCCGTGCCCAAAGGGTAAAAACGGGACCCTATTAATATCGCTCCGCTGTCCGACTGTCACCAGGCTGTATCTGCTGTAACAACACATACTGAAAAACAAAAAATAAATATTATTTGTCCATTACCGGGCGTTTCTATCTTCAGTGAGTGAACTCGGCTAATGTTCGGGTTTGTGACGCTTTGGCGCATGAACACGCAGACTAGTTTTTTAGGGTTCCGTACCCAAAGGGTAAACACGGGACCCTATTAATATCGCTCCGCTGTCCGTCTGTCACCAGGCTGTATCTCATGAACCGTGATAGTTAGACAGTTCAAATTTTTACAGATGATGTATTTCTGTTGCCGCTGTAACAACACATACTGAAAAACAAAAAATCAATATTGTTTGTCCATTACCGGGCGTTTCTATCTACAGTGAGTGAACTCGGCTAATGTTCGGGTTTGCGACGCTTTGGCGCATGAACACGCAGACTAGTTCTTTTAGGGTTCCGTACCCAAAGGGTAAAAACGGGACCCTATTAATATCGCTCCGCTGTCCGTCTGTCACCAGGCTGTATCTTATGAACCGTGATAGTTAGACAATTGAAATTTTCACAGATGATGTATTTCTGTTGCCGCTATAACAACAAATACTAAAAAACAGAAAAAATAAATATTCAAGGACCCATATTACAGACATGATTTTTGGCCGTCTTTATAGATAATGGTACCTTTTCCTGTACCGCGCCCTAACCCTTAGGGCCCGAGTACGACTCTCCCATACAACATATGTAATTTTTTGCTTGATTTTGCTCGATATTGATAATAAGGTAGACGCTTGAAATATTCATACAAATATTTTAGTTATAAAGTCACTTTTAAAAATAAATAATTAAATAAACATAAATATAATATTAAAGGAGCCCCCCTTTATTGTTAAATTTAGGTTTATTTAATTATTTATTTTTACATATATCCAATACAACAGACAAGATTTTTGCCGTTGATAACGGTACGGAACCCATCGTGCGCGAGTCCGACTCGCACTTGGCCGGTTTTTTCTTTTCTTCCAGACCAGTGTGCAAGAATATTATCCGTTTAAATTAGAATTTTGAAGGAAGCAAATCAAAACTTTTATTTCTGCTACCGTGCTCTAGTCACACACTAGTGTGCCTGTGGGCGTGAGATGAGAACAAACAATTGAAATAGTGGGAATACTGAACAGTGGTGTTTTACTTGAGTGCTTACATGTGTTATGTCTACGTCTAGTACGAGTACATCACAAACAAACCAGGTCGGCAATACGAGTATCTCAGAATTGTGAGACTATTGTCAAGAATCGTATGAGTGGTGTAAGCCGTTCAAGTATTACGTAAGCTATTTTTAACCCCTTCCTCCCCCTTCTTAGCAAAAGTAAGAAAATCTCTCTCCCCCCTCCCCCCAGGCTTACGTAAACACTGTTATAATTTTCACAAAATATATGTTTTTTTTTTGTAAATTGTTGCTAACCTCTATACACCGTGCAAATTCTTCCGTCTCCTATGTCAGCAAAAATAAGCCTAGAACATACCCCCCCCTTGGTGGCTTATTAATGGATAGTTCCTGCCTTTTACAAGCTTTTACTCTTATTAAATTAAAAAATAAAATATGGTGAAAAAATTTCATATATTATATGAATATTATCATCAGGTCTTTTTAGTCTCCAATACAGGAGCACGACCCTCTCTGTACTACTAGAGCCATACTTGGCCAAAGCAGCCAGAGGACTTTGCCTACACTCTCCACGCTGGCCAGACGGGTTGGAGAGGTCTCTCAGATGTTTATAAGCTTTGTTTAGCTTGTATTTCCTAAGTCGCCTTCTACGACATCCACGGGAAGACTTGGAGTAGTCCTATTCTACTCTGCCGGATACCACACGGCGCATTATATAAATATATTTAAAAGCTTTTTTAGTTTCATTCATGTTTGTCTGTATTCAAATTTTGAAAGTTATATCTGATCCCGATTAAACCGACACTAGATTGATTAAACATACTATGTCGAACTGGCTAGACACGCATGACTAATCGCAGACCTTGTCCTATCGATTATAAGCACATTACACTGAATAGACTCTTCAGTCCGACGGTCTCTGCAATCTACCTTTAACCTTTAGGAGTATAGTGTAATGAAAAATCGACTAATAGTGAGTTCGAACTCTCCGAACAAAGAGTTAAAAGGTCTTAGAGAAAAATAGCTAAATAATTTTCTTTTATAATAATTTAGACTTAACTTGGCAACCTCCACTCCATAGCACTTTTTTTTTATGTATACATTCGAATACAAGCTAAACAAAGCTTATAAACATCTAAGAGACCTCTCCAACCCGTCTGGCCAGCGTGGAGAGTGTAGGCCAAGTCCTCTGGCTGCTCTGGCCAAGTATGGCCCTAGTAGTACAGAGAGGGTCGTGTTCCTATAGTGGAGACTAAAAAGGACCTGATGATGATGATACATTCCCGATGCCATACCTGCAAGCGCCGGACAGCAGTTGAGGATAGACCTTACCTTATCAAGTAGCACCAATGGTTTTAAGACGAGGACTCAAATGTTTGGTACCTTCGCTCGGCAAAGGACTGATCAAGTGCGCGCAAGGGATAGCGCTTGGCGGTTTAGCCCGTGAATGATGAGATAGGAGATAGTCTCGAGTCGCTCAAAGAAAGAAACGTAAGCGCCAAATTCGTAATTTCTATTTTATATAAAATCAGACCGGTTAATTGTATTTTCATATTTACATTTTGATGAATTACTAATAACCTATCTTTTAGTCTAAAAATCATTATTTCATTCGTCGCATTTGAGCTACAATAACAAAAACTCTGCGAACGAAGACCATTTTTCAAAAAATATTTCTATCGAGAAAATTTTATCAAAACGTGTTTTCATCTTCAATTTTTGGAGATGAAATAGTCAAAAATCATATAACTTAGATTTGAAATTCCTAATTTAAGTATTTTGCGAGATAAATAAGGTTCAGAACGACCTTATTTACAGTGGTATAATCGATGCAGGCAGACACGCGAACGAAAGCAGTGACCAATAAGTGTTACAGTTTAGTGTAATTAATCCCGGGTTCCCTGACTCAGCCTGCGAGACTGTTTTCAAATTAATTATCCCAAAGTTGTCTGAATTCTTTGTCGCTACTAAAGTGATGAATCGCTCTCTTCGGACGAACGGAAATTATATTTATTCGCCAATCCATTTCTACTTAGTATAGATACATCCGTCTCGCGAGATTATCCGACTTCCAAGAAGGGTATTGTGTTTCGCGCGTATCTTTTTTGTTACAAACGGCTGGATAGATTGACAGTTAATGTATTGTTTAGGTTCATGTTTAAATAATCTTTTATATAAATAAAAAAACCACTTCAATCATACTACTGAATCGATTTTGATGAAATTTAGATGGTACCAATTCGAATATACTCTTTCAAACAAAAAAAAGATTTTTTTAATCAGTTCATAAATGGCGGAGAAATGAGGTGACAAACATCATCATCATCAGGTCTTTTTTAGTCACAACTACAGGAGCACGACCCTCTCTGTACTACTAGAGCCATACTTGGCCAGAGCAGTCAGAAGACTTGGCCTACACTCTCCACGCTGGCCAGACGGGTTGGAGAGGTATAACAGATGTTTATAAGCTTTGTTTAGCATGTATTTCCTATGTCGCCTTCTAAGACATCCACAGGAAGACTTGGAGTGGTACTATTCTACTCTGCCGGATACCACACATTAAAAACATACAACCGAATTGATAACCTTTTTTGAAGTCGGTTAAAAAGGGAACATTTTTTAAATTAACACTACTTATTCTGTTCTTCGCTTGCTATATTTATTGTAAACTAGTTTTCGCCCGCGGCTCCGCCCGCGTCAATGTCGATCCCTCGGGAATAGTACTTTTTCCCGGGATAAAAGGTAGCCTATGTCCTTCTCCGTACTCCAGAGAACTTGTATGCAAAATTTCATGATAATCGGTTCAGTAGTTACGGCGTGAAAGCGTAACAAACAAACAAATAAACAAACAAACTCACTTTCGCATTTATAATATTAGTAGATAAGGATTTAAAAAATGCTATTAATTATTTGCATACAAAATTAATCAGCGTTTTAGTTATCGAGTGGCATATGTTGCACTGATTAAACCTTACATGCTGGTCTGGGAGAAAAAAAAAAACCGGTCGAGTGCGAGTCGGACTCGCGCACGAAGGGTTCCGTACCGTTATCTGTAATAAGTTAAAAATGATAAAAATAATTTTATTATATGATGTAACTAAAAATGTTTCGCAATTTTTCCTTTTACCTGTGCTATAAGACGTTTCTTCGTACCAAATTTCAAGATTCTGATAACGAAAAGTATACCAAAAATGTAACAAGTACCTATTATTACTAATTTCATAGTATCACGTCTTTTTTTTCCCTTGCGGGGTTGACAGAACCTTGGTCTATAAGACCTTATGGCTTCAAAGTCGGCTAAATAATAATAAATTGTTTATTGCAGATAACAGAGATCCATTTTGTTAGTAAATAATAACAAAGAAACTTACGTCTAATGTTAGTAGGTAATTAGCACGGGACCTGAGCACCTATATTTCACCATGCAAGGCTACAGACATGGTCCCACGCACAAAATGCCGCATCATTTGTGAATGCGGTCTATCCGCAACAGTTTTTAGGATGCTGTTGTGACTCGCCCTGATTCTCCTCAGCAATGACGCCATTTTTTTACGGAGCACGGCATGAAAACCGTCCGTCCTTGCTTCTGAAAACATTTCAGAGGCACTGCAAAATCTAGGGAGTCTCAACAGCATTCTAAATATATTATTATACTGGATACGGATGACATCCAGCGATCTTTTGGTACAACAGACCCACAGACCACCCGTGTAGAAACCCTGACAGTACGCTTTGAAAAGCGTTATTTTGACTTGGTCACTACAACGAGCGAATCTACGGGTCAACATGTTGCCCCTGACTGCTAATGCCCTCCGCTCCCGTTCAACATCGGCATTGTCTTTAAGGTCGTCATTAACAATATGTCCCAAATATTTAAAAGTGGTCACTCTGGAAGTAATTCGCCGTCGCCAAACCGCACGCACGTGTGCATCGTGCGTACATTACCTGCCAAATTAGAAAGTGCGCGCGCGCTTCATGAATAGAAATCGTAGTTAACAATAAGTTGCCGTAATGGCGATCCGATGTGGCCAGGTTTGAGGGGCTGATCGTGTTAGGGGATTTCCTTAGACCCTTCTCTTGCGATGGTGCGAGACGAGAGTCGAACTTACTACTTACTTTCCACTGAATATACAAACTTGTTTGGGAGATTTCTTGTAAGGAGTTTCGTAAGATGATTTTCCATTCCATCTTTGGTAGGACAATGAGGAAGTTGTAGAATTGCGAACTAAGAGTTAAGTCGCTCGCAGTACGTTCGGCGAGGTCGACCCTGACCATTATTGCCGTTCACACTGGCTTTATATGTTTTCTTCTTTCATTTCTCCTTCAATATAGTGTCTGAAATAACTCATTTCATTAGTTCATAGCGAGCCCGTGCTCCCACGCATCATAGCTAAGGACTGAACCGGAAAAGCGCCCTGAGGAGAATGATTTCAGAAAACAGGGCAAAGCTCGACTAATGCCAATCATGTTATCCGGACGCAGGTATCGACGAAACCTTACAAAAAAAGTCTAAATCTTTTGTTTGGCCATCGGCGATGGGATTTGCTAAAGTAGCCATGCATTAAATATGGTACAGAAGTAGAGCCACAAGACTGACACGTTTCGTACTCTACGTACGTACGTAAATTACTTCTCTAGTAAATTTCAAATAATTCTATCGAACTACTGATCGTCCAGTGGTCGAAATTCGACCATAATTAAAAAAAAATGCATTCTTCTCTCCTCTTGAAATACAAGCTAAACAAAGCTCATAAACATCAATGAGACTTCTCCAACCCGTCTGGTCAGCGAGGAGAGTGTAGGCCAAATCTTCTGTCTGCTCTGGCCAAGTATGGCTCCGGTAGTACAGAGAGGGTCATGCTCTTGCAGTGGAGACTAAAAAGACCTGATAATGATGATTATGATGACACCTCTTGTATACATTATAGGTGAGCGAAATTTCATACTCCTCCGTCCGCGCAATTTTCGTAAAAAGGGGTACTTTTGCTTTTCGTATTAATATATAGATATCTCAATAGCTCTTGCACAATGGGAGAAAGATTAAGTAATTTTCGTGAATAAATTCGACCATCACTAGTCACGGTTCCTAATTACAAAATACGCTAAAAACACGTTTTTTGTATTTTCATGGCGTTAACTGCTTCCGTGGTCCAGTGCTTAAGGCGTTTACCTGTAGAGCCGTTGGTCCCGGCTGCCATCTGGTAGTCGTTAAAGAAACCACGTCAGAGGCCGAGAGGCGGTTCCGAAGAACTCTGACACCAGGGTGTGCATGGTCGATTGACCGTGACACCTACTCGAAATGATGATGATAGCGTTAATAGGCCATTCTATTAAAAGTTCAAGTCTACCTATGACGTTTCAACAGCCCTGTTATAGACAGACGGACGGACAGCGGATGCTTGGTGATAGGGTCCCGTTTTGCTTTAGCTATGGGACCCTGAAAATTAAGGTCCTAACGTGCGTGCTACCTCTATACTCTCGATGTCTTGTAATGTGGATGAGATTATGTTTGACTGATAAATGAAAATGTATGTTGTTTTTGTTGCTCCCTTTGTTTTATACAGGAACACGCTTTGAGTTTTATAATATGATATATACATCTTTATTTTTTACGGAGTATACGAAATCTTAGTATATAGGGATAGTATTGTAGCTTTTGGTTCAATAATTAAAAAACAATTTGTGATAAGTTTGTGACATAGTGTGATAAATTTAAGCGATTTGTTTTTACTTTGGAATAGAATCAAAATGTATACTCCTATTAAAAAGTGGTCCCTAAATCCTTAAAAGATAATATCTGCTTCGTTCTTACGTGATAGGTATCTGATAAGATTCATTATAATTTCTAGTAGTGATCCATACTTAATATTATAAATGCGAAAGTAATTCTTGACTGTCTGCCTGTAACCTCTTCACGCTTCAACCATTGAAACAATTTGGATGAAAATTGGTATGGAGGTAGTTTGAGGCCCTTGGAAGGACAAAGGGTCCTTTTCATTCCGGGAAATTCTAGTGTTCCCGAGGGATCGACACTACCGCGGGCAATAGCTTATACTGAAAGTGTCAGTTAAAACAAAATTAGCATATCTCCAGATTGCGGAATTACCGGTCAGCGATTTATCTTAAAATTACCTAATAAATACGCGCAAATGCGTATTTTTATATCTCCGTCACGTAATCGCGACATAGCGGATGAATCACGCATTAATATGCAAATTGGGCGTTCGGACCGCGCGGCTGACCCGCGGGTCAACGGCCCCGCCATCGTAATTGTTTACCCCGGCTGACCCGTTACTCGCAGTCTTCGATAGCGTACGCATCGGATGCACGTTTGCGTAAAGCGCAACCTACATACGCAAAAAACGGTACGTTGAACTTGGGCCTTGTCGGCTATCTGCGAAAGCGGAGAGGAGATAGCCAGACGTCAAATGAAACAATGGATTTGGCGAAGTGTGTTATTCTTTGGCGAAGTCCCGTATGTTTATTAACCCATCAAGCGAGAGAAACGCAGACACAATTTTCTATTATTATGCGGACCGATTGGGCCGCTTGGGGGTTGAGAGGTCAATAGCTTAAGGGGCCTAGATGAGCAACACTAGCGCTACTAGCCGACATATCCTTTGAATCGTAATAGATCATCGAAAATTATAAAAATCTAAATCTGTATTTCGGTAATAAATTACTTGTAGTATTTTTGGTATTCTTTATTGTATTACTAGCTGTTGCCCGCGACTTCGTCCGCGGCAATTTCTATTATTATGATTAATACGTTTTTTTTTCCGGTTTAAAAACATTTTTTGTTGATGCTTCGCTACTATTTTTCGCAGCGTGATGTTTTATAGCCTAAAGCCTTCCTCAATAAATGGACTATCCAAGACAAAAAGAATTTTCCAATTTGAACCAGTTCCTAAGATTAGCGCGTTCAAACAAATAAACTCTTCAGCTTTATAATATTAATATATTAGTATAGATTAAGTAAGTACCTATACATCAAGTAAGAAAAGTTATACCAAAACATATCAAGTAAATTAGTACCAAAGTACAGTTTTAGATATTTTTTGATCTGATTTAAAATAATAACGTATGGCGCTAGTTTCGCCCGTCTCAGCCCCTTAAACCTTTTACTCTTTCAAATACCTCGTAACGTAGGTTGTAGTTGTCATACCTATCACATAATTACTGTAAGCAAATTTGCGTATTATAACTGCAGGAGGGAGAAGCTGTTCCAAAAACTTTTTTGGCGAATTGTTTTCTGCTGTCTCTTTGGTAGTATAAGTATCAGATGCACATTTATTTGCGTAAATTTCTGCAACCTTCATACGCAAAACGGTACGCTGAACTCTTGCTTGGTGATACCACTGTAAATAAGGTCGTTCTGAACCTTATTTATCTCGCAAAATACTTAAATTAGGAGTTTCAAATCTAAGTAATATGATTTTTGACTATTTCATCTCCAAAAATTGAAGATGAAAACACGTTTTGATAAAATTTTCTCGATAGAAATATTTTTTGGAAAATGGTCTTCGTTCGCAGAGTTTTTGTTATTGTAGCTCAAATGCGACGAATGAAATAATGATTTTTAGACTAAAAGATAGGTTATTAGTAATTCATCAAAATGTAAATATAGAAATACAATTAACCGGTCTGATTTTATATAAAATAGAAATAACGAATTTGGCGCTTACGTTTTTTTCTTTGAGCGACTCGAGACTATCTCCTATCTCATCATTCACGGGCTAAACCGCCAAGCGCTGTCCCTTGCGCGCACTTGATCAGTCCTTTGCTGAGCGAAGGTACCAAACATTTGAGGCCTCGCCTTAAAGAAGCTGAGCGCTACATAACCACAACACTACCATGGTTACGGCTTACGGTTACAAAATGAAGCCAAAAAGAAGATATCAAAGATTTTAATTCAAAATTGGATGCTTGAGTTTTCGAACGTCATATTTTTATTTTTTTTTTTTTTTTTTTTTTTTTTATTTATTTAATATGAGAAACAAACAGGCTTAAATGTTACTTATATACTAGACAATTTATAAATTATACATTGCCAAAGCGTTTCTACAGCTAGCTTATTCCTTATATAGACGTTAGTCTACCATATTTATAAGTACATATATATATTTTATTATGTAAAAAAAACCACTAGATAACATTATTAACAAGTTTAAACAAGGTTGGAGTACAAAATAAAGAAGTTAATCCTTTAAGAGCTTTATAAATTTTCCTAATTTTTCATGAAATATATCGACGCGGCTATAAGCACTGTCATAATTGTCGCAAGCTCTCACCAGAAAACGATTCTGTGCATAATTAGTGTTACAAATGGGAGGAGCAAAGGTTTTGGTATTTCGTGTGCGATGATTAGTACATTTGAAATTAATCTTACTTAGCAAGTACGGAGAGTCCACTAGGTTGTTGATAATTTTATACAGAAAGGTTTGATCCCTGAGTTCCCTTCTTTTTTCTAATGATACCATTTGGTTATGGCTGAAGTTTTTAAATTTATATAGTAGACGTTTAATGAATTTATTTTGAATTTTCTCTATTGAACTTTTATACTTGTCATACATAGGATTCCACACTGTGGATGCATATTCTAAATTGGATCTGACAAATGCATTATATAACAGTATAAAAGTATTCACATTTTTAAATTCTGAGCTTTGCCGAAAAACGAACCCTAGAAGTTTATATGCTTTTGCTGTAATGAAATTGACATGAGAGTCAAAGTAAAGTCCGTTATCTAGGAGTATACCCAGATCTCTCACCTCAGTCATTTTAGATAGTTTATGGTTAAGAAGTTTATATTCAAAATGTATCGGATTTTTTTTTCTAGTAAAAGTAATTGTCTGGCACTTACTGACATTTAAATAAAGGTTATTTTTAATGCAATATTGACATAGACGATCTAAATCATATTGTAAGTTTTCACAGTCTTTTTGAGACTGAATTACAGAAAATATTTTGGAGTCATCTGCATAAAGGAGAATTTTTGAAAATTTAAAACATTCCATAACGTCATTAATAAATATGTTTTTCTGAAATAAGTGCAAAATTGAAAGGAATAACTTCTGCAGAGAAAAAACGCCAAAAGAAACTCTTTTCAACAGTATTCCCCCTCGGACAAGCCGGCAAAATGCAAATAGGTATGATTTTTGGCGGTAGCGTGGCTCTACTGCTACTATATCCTAACTATTTATACTAATATTATAAAACTGAAGAGTTTGTTTGTTTGTTTGAACGCGCTAATCTCAGGGACTACTGGTTCAAATTGCAAATTCTTTTTGTGTTGGATAGTCCATTTATTGTGGAAGGCTTTAGGCTATAAAACATCACGCTGCGACCAATAGGAGCGAAGCACCAATAAAAAATGTTTTGAAAACGGGGAAAAATTATTCATCTACACTAATAAAAAAAACTAATTAATCATAATAACAGAAATTGCCGCGGACGAAATCGCGGGCAACAGCTAGTAATATCATAAAGGTATGCAAGTGAATCCAACAATTGAAATGTTTGGTAATGCGGCTTATCGTATCGCATGTGTAAGTGTAACCTACATAACAGTTTATTCTGCGTGCGCATTTACTCGTACGTATGAATAATTACATATTGGGCTGCCTGCTCCAACGGTATCAGAGTATTGCATGAATTCGATAGTGTTTAAGCATCTATTTAGAAATAGCTTTCGCCCGCGGCTCCGCCCGCGTCAATGTCGATACCTCGGGAATAGTACTTTTCCCGGGATAAAAGGTAGCCTATGTCGCTTCCTATTAGTCGCAGCGTAATGTTTTATAGCCTAATGCCTTTCTCAATAAATGGACTATCCAACACATAAAGAACTTTCCAATTTGAACCAGTAGTTCCTGAGATTAGCGCGTTCAAACAAACAAACTCTTCAGCTTTATAATATTAGTATAGATATAGTATAGGTGTAACTTTATTTGCTTTAAACTATAGAACGTATAACATAACCAACGACGTTGCCGAGGGGTGACTCAGCCCGTCAAAATGAACAACTTTGCCTGTGGGACCAATGCTAAAAGAGAAGGCCATTTATATATAAAAGTGATCGGCCGGCCGGCCCGGCACATAGTATGACATGTTAAAAAAAATTGAGTTCCCAGCATTGCTCCCATAGGAAAAGTTGTTTATCTTGACGGGCTGAGTCACCCCTTCTCGGGAACTTCATTGGTTATGTTACACGCATAGAGTAGGTATAAAACACAATGTGCCAGACGTATGTTGATCAAGGGAATAGGCATTATAAATAGGTTAACTTTTGCCGCCATTTGGCTCTGTCGTGTTTGTCTACGTGAAGATAAATATTAGAATTTGTTGCAACTTAAATTTCTACGTTGTATGGGTAGAGTTTCGGACTGGGGGGATATAGATATAAACCGGGCTGGGAAATGTCGAGAAAACAGAGTTAGGTGGTGTTTCTCGACCAACAATTTGTGTGACCAGTGCCAATCAGTCCATGTCTCATCTCCTGTCGTGCCCTAACTGCCCGACTACTTGCATGGTAGAGGACCTCAATGAGGCTAATGAAAAGGCGATCACCGTAGCCAAATATTGGTCAAAAGAAATGTTATCGAAAAATATCGAAGAACGATGTTCGAAATTTTACAATTTTTTTACACAAACTTTACGATTTTTTTTCGTTACGAAATTTTACGTTCTTTCAGCATTGTAAAGGAGAAATATTACCTGCCACAGACAGTTTATTTCTTCTTTAACCGCCCAACCAGCATAAACCAGCATTTACCATCGTCACTTACCATCAGGTGAGATGGCAGACAAATGCCTACTTCAATAATTAGCTAACATTTTTTTTATTTTTATTTATATACAGACTTGTCTATCAATCATCTCAGCACACAACGTCCCAAGACTCGCAAATTATTTTGATTGTCTTCAAACAACAGTGTAAAAGAAACATAAGCTGCCACATTCCTCTTATTTCTCAACAACCACCGGACCAGCAGTCTTCACAGCAAAACTCGACCAAAATCATCTCAGCCACGCAACATTTTCAAGACTCGCAAATTCTTTTGATTGGCTTCAAACAACAGTGTGAAAGAAACATAAGTGCCATATTCCTCTTATTTCTCAGTAACCATCGGACTAGCATGAACCAGCAGTCTATTCATAGCGAAACTTGTCCATAATCATCTCAGCCACACAAAATCCCAAGACTCGTTTCAACAAATTACGTACTATCGCCGCACGAGCCGGGTCACCGCGTCTAAACATGGCAAGATAGCAAAATGGCGAGGCTACAGAGATACAGCTTTATCTAGTAAAATAAATACAGAAAGTATGTCTTGTATTTTTTTTATGCCATAGGGCGGAAAACGAGCAAGCGGTAGATTGTAAGCGATCACCGCTGCCCATAGACTACTGCAACACCTGAGGTGTGACAGGAGCGTTGCCTGCCTTTAAGAAAACATAGACTCGTTTTTTGAAGGTTCCAATGTCGTATCGAATACCGCCGCAGGCAGTTCATTCCACAGTTCGGTCATACGTGGCAGGAAGATTCTGTTAAAACGTACGGTGTTTGACTGCCAGTTATCCAGGTGGTAGGGATGAAATTTTAATTTGTTGTATTAAGAAGTTACAAAAATAAGCCCATATATGTAAGCATTCTAATGCTTAATGTAATGTAACGATGCATAAAAGGTGCGCATCCCTGGTGCGCAGAGTGCGTTCTAGTGCCAATAGCATCCTGGGCATGATTGCAAATAGCTGGACTGTGCTTATGTCAATCACTGCTGCTCAACCTCAAATGGGTTTAAGCGACATTGATTGGCACTGATTATTTTAATTTATTTCATCGTGATTAAATTTGCTACTAACACTAGGTTAAGCACTCGTATACTAACCAAAATGGACTAAACGTCTGAAATAAACTGATATTATAATATAAACCACGCATGTGTGATATAGAAAAATACTTTGATGGCCGATATACGAGTATTTCAACCCATCAAAAGTATCTGTCATCATTAAAATGAATGAAAGTATTTCCAGCATTGATGAACATTATAAATGCAGTCAAACATATTTCAACTTTCTGCAGCCGCACTATGCATTTCATTCGCCATCTCGGTGAAAAGCAGTTTATTTGTAATTGCTTTATTGATTAAAATACAAAAAATGAACATTAATAGTTGTGTCGTATGTGTAAGTGGCCAATGCTGGTGTCAGATTTTAATGGCATGACGATTATCTTAAAAATTAGTTAAAAGTGATTAACATATATGAGCTTTACATCTTTACATCGTGCTTCGGAAGGCACGTTAAGTCGGTGGTCCCGGCTGCCATCTGGTAGTCGTTAAAGGAACCACGTCAGAGGCCGAGAGGCGGTTCCGAAGAACTCTGACACCAGGGTAAGCATAGTCGATTGACTGTGACACCTACTCGAAATGATGATGATCTATACCCTCGATATTCTGCAAACGTAGCGAGATAACAAAATTGCGGTTTCCAACTTTGTTTTATCGCTAGGCCTTTGGGAGTCAATGAACTTGATGCATTGGTAGTTTGAAATGGACGGGCTCGAGAGACGCCGGTGGAAACGCTGCTAATTTAAAATTCCTTTAGTTGAACACTGCTGGGTCGATTGAAGGTTCGTATTTGAGTTTGACGAATGATTTGCACACTTTTACGTCGAAGTCTCTGATAACTAAAGATAAAATAGCCTTGTCTGCTGTCTTGTACTTGTGTTAGTGGCCAACTGGTATGGGAGAAGACGATGGAACGCTGCTAATTTAATTCCTTTAGTTGAACACTGCTGGGTCGATTGAAGATTCGTATTTGAGTTTGACGAATTATTTGCACACTTTTACGTCGAAGAGTCAGATAACTATAGACATAATACCTTATCTCCTGTCTTGTTCTTCTGTTGGTGGCCAACTGTCATGAGAGATGCCGGTGGAAACGCTGCCAATTTAAAATTCTTTTAGTTGAGCATAGCTGGGTCGATTAAGGTTCGTATTTGTGTTTGACGAATTATTTGCACACTTTTACGTCGTAATCTCAGATAACTACATACATACATAATACCTTGTCTCCTGTCTTGTTCTTGTGTTGGTGGCCAACTGTCACAAGAAAGACGCCGGTGGAAACGCTGCTAATTTTAAATTCTTTTAGTTGAACACTGGTGGGTCGATTGAAGCTTCGTATTTGAGTTTGACGACTTATTTGCACACTGTTACGTCTACCGAAATTTTAGATAACTAGGGGCCATTCAAATATTACGTTAGTAGCGAAAGCCCCCCCTTTCCCCCTTTCGCATATTTAAGATGATATAGGGTTTGCATGGTGTTTGCGGAGTTTGCGTCAGCTACATACTTGAACTATAATATAATATCTGTCTTATTTTTGTGTTGGTGGCCAACGTTGAAAAGAAGAGGGCTGAATATTTGCTGGGTCGATTGAAGGTTTGAAGGACATATCATTTACACACTTGTTAACATCAAAGACTCGGGTACTTACATATATACTATCTTGTCTTATTTGTGTGTTAGTAGCCAAAACTGGTGTCCAATTTTTCGAACGGTACCTAAATTTTGACTAACTTAACGACTGCAACTAGCTTTCGCCCGCGGCTCCGCTCAGGTTAAAGTCGATCCCTCCCGAACTGTATTTTTGGGATGAAAGGTACTCTATGCAGGTAACAACCCATCTTTCTGTGTGCATAATTTCGTCAAAATCCATTCAGACGTTTTGACGTGATTGAGAACAAACATGCTAACATACAAACTTTCGCTTTTATAATATTAGTAAGGATAAAACACATCATTGAATCCTGAATACAATACCCTTTATTTTTCACAACTTTTAAGGTCATATGAAAATAATATATGGTAGAGTATGGGCTGTCATAAAATACATTTAATATTTAGCAAATGTCTGTCTTGGTGTCCTGAGCTCGTCGTAATGTGACCCGATATGGCTGGCAATAAACGTAAATAAGTAGGCCGCTATTCAAAGCCTAGGTCTTAACGGTGGATACAAGAATTCAGATAGTGTAAGAGGTAGGGAAATATCTTTTAGGCGGACTATTCACATATTCCAAAAGAGAGCTATTTGAATATAGACATAGCTCTCTTTTGGAAAGAATTGCTTTTCATTGTTTTTATACCGTTTCCCCCAACACACTAAAAGTGGCCATTAGGTCTTATGACCTTAGGGTTCTGTCTACGCCGTAAGGGATAAATACATGAAAAATATGTCTGTATTTGTTTTTGTTTCTAGTTTATTTTCTTTTGTTTTAGTTTTATATTGTGGTGTTTGTTATATTGTTGCAAAAAATATTATTCTACTAGCTTTCGCCCGCGGCTCCGCCCGCATCAATGTCGATCCCTCGGGAATAGTACTTTTTCCCGGGATAAAAGGTAGCCTATGTCCTTATCTGCACTCCAGAGAACTTGTATGCAAAATTTCATGATGATCGGTTCAGTAGTTACGGTGTGAAAGCGTAACAAACAAATAAACAAACAAACTCACTTTCGCATTTATAATATTAGTAAGGATTACATTCTTCTTTTATTTAATTCTGATTCTTCTCCAAACACAAAAAAATATATATTACATATGAATATGGGTGTATGTATGGCTCCGGTAGTACAGAGAGGTTCATGCTCCTGCAATGGAGACTAAAAAGACCTGATGATGATAATGATACATATAAACCTTCCTCTTCGATCACTCTATACATTGCTGAAAACTGCATTAAAATCCGTTGAGAAGTTTAAAAGATCTGAACGAAAAGACACTGTAAAAATGAAGAAGATAAAGACTAGCGACTCGCTTCGGCTTCGCACAGGTATAATGTAGATACAAATATGGGGCAGTACATTATACATATAAACCTTCCTCTTGGATCACTCTATCTTTTGTTGAAAACTGCATTAAAATCATCTAAACGAAGAGACAGCCAAATCGACTTCATTTTATAAACTACTAGCTTTTGCCAGCAGCTCCGCCCGCGTCAATGTCGATCCCTCGGGAATACTACTTTTTCCCGGGATAAAAGGTAGCCTATGTCCTTCTCCGTACTCCAGAGAACTTGTATGCAAAATTTCATGATGATCTATTCAGTAGTTACGGCGTGAAAGCGTAACAAACAAATTAAACAAACTCACTTTCGCATCCTTACTAATATTAGTAAGGACTAGTTGTTGCCCGCGACTTCGTCCGCGGCAATTTCTGTTATTATGATTAATAAGTTTTATTATTAGTATAGATAATTAATTTGATGAATATTGATGCTTCGCCTTTTGGTCGCAGCGTGATGTTTTTAAGCCTTCCTCAATAAATGGACTATCCAACACAAAAAGAATTTTCCAATTTAAACCAGTAGTTCCTGAGATTTGCGCGTTCAAACAAACTCTTCAGCTTTATAATATTAGTATAGATGTAAAAGATTACGTATTTTAATCACAAGTTATTCAGACTGGGAGTATTTTTTACTACGTCTTGAAGTAATCATTTGTCTCTCATCTAACTTGAAGACAAAGATGTTACATGACTATCAAAGAGAGAACCATTTATAAATATATAAATAAATAAATATAAATATATACGGACAAATCACACAGATTGAGCTAGCCCCAAAGTAAGTTCGAGACTTGTGTTATGGGATACTAACTCAACGATACTATATTTTATAACAAATACATATATAGATACACATCCAAGACCCAGGCCAATCTGAAAAAGATCATTTTCCATCTTGACCTGACCGGGGATCGAACCTGGTCACTCCGTGTCGCAGGCTGGCTTGTTGACCGTTGCGCCACGGAGCTAGTCAATTTATTCTACTTGCCTCAAATACTGCCCAACCCTGCCTATAACATAACATTGTAATTTTAAAAACATTTCTAGCCGACTGCCACCATGAAATAATGATAGTAGGTATGTGATATGTCACCAGGACAATTATATAAATTGTTATTACCCTGAGTGGCGCAACAAATAAAAGTGATATATTGGCAATAATGGCGTTCATTTCCATACATGTACGGCGATTTATATGGCGGATCGAAACGGGCTGGTATCATTGTTATGGCTGGGGATAATTGATTTTATGTTCATTTATGTACATACTTGCTTTCGCCCGCGGCTCCGCCCGCGTTAATGTCGATCCCTCGGGAAAAGTAAACTTTTTCCCGGGATAAAAGGCCGGGAAGTAGCCTATGTCCTTCTCCATACTCCATAGAACTTGTATGCAAAATTTCATGATGATCGGTTCAGTAGTTACGGCGTGAAAGCGTAACAAACAAATAAACAAACAAACTCACTTTCGCATTTATAATATTAGTTAGGATAGGATTAGGATGTGGTACATACTCTTCCATGCTGGTCTGGGAGAAACGAAAAAAAACCGCGCACGAATGGTTCCGTACCGTTATCTATAAAAATGGGAAAAAATCATGTCTGTTGTATGGGAGCCCCCCTTTAATATTACTTTTATTTTTATTTCATTATTTATATTTAAAGTGAATATATAACTAAATATTCTGTGAATATTTCAAGTGTCTACCTAATGTCGTTATCAATATCGAGCAAAAACAAGCAAAAAAAAACACGTTTGTTGTGTGGGAGCCCCTTAAATATTTATTTAATTTTATTTTTTAGTATTTGTTGTTATAGCGGCAACAGAAATAAATCATCTGTAATTTCAACCCCGGTTCATGAGATACAGCCTGGTGACAGACGGACAGACAGACAGACAGACAG
Source organism: Elegia similella (assembly GCA_947532085.1). Classification (NCBI taxonomy): domain Eukaryota; kingdom Metazoa; phylum Arthropoda; class Insecta; order Lepidoptera; family Pyralidae; genus Elegia; species Elegia similella. The sequence goes on from OX383936.1 coordinate 3,510,004, forward strand.
GCAGAAAGACAGACGGACAGACAGACAGACAGACGGACAGCGGAGCGAAATTAATAGGGTCCCGTTTTTACCCTTTGCGTACGGAACCCTAAAAATAGAATCAAAATAGTGATAGGTTGCTAGCTATATCGCCTATTATTGACATGATTCCTCACATTTTCGCCCATTCCCATTCCTAAAAATATAGACGGTGAAACTAGTAGGTAACATCGCAAAATAATGCAATTAAGTAACCGTTTTCACATACCAAATTAATAATAATAATAATAATAATAAATTCATTTATTTCATCTCATACAAAATGCACAAATCAATTTGCAATGTTCCAAAATTCATAAATTCAATTGTATGAGAAGCTGGTGCCTGAAGTAGGCTTGAAAAAACCTGTAGTACAGGTCACTAGGTTCCCACCTCCCTTAATTTTATACATTGCATCATTACAACAATAGTAACTTTGTTAGTATGAAATGTTAGTATTCAATAATAATAATTTACAATATCTATAATCATTGACAAATCATTAACTAATTTTAGGGCTTGCTTAATAGAGTATTTAACTTAGCAATTGACATACACAAACGAATGGAAATAAAAATGATAACAAGAATACATTTATAATTAAATTAAAATTGAAATAGATTATTTAATTAATTACAAACACTTACTGCAGATTACGACAGGAGCGATTCAGTATTGTCGTAACTTAGGGACAAGAGCCAACTTTTAAGTACTTTTTTGCAATTATATCTATTCAGTTTATACGTTAACAACACTTTGTCAGCCTCATTGTACAAATGTGGCCCTAAGTAACAGAAATATTTTTTTGATAGTTACTTAGCGCTACGCGTCCACATATGCACACGCGAAATCTGCAGACGGGCTGGCGCGGACGCGACCCGAATTATGCGTTAATGTGACACAGATATACATACAAATAGACAACTAAAGTATTTTTCTTTTAGTCGGATAGTTTTCAGTGGATTTTCCTGCCTCCGTGGTCCAGTGGTTAAGGCGTTTGCCTGTAGACCCGGGGGTCGTGGGTTCGATTCCCACGGGAAGCATACTTTGTTTAGTTGTTTCTAGTTTGGTCAGGACATTGCATGCTTAAATCAACTGATTGTCTGATAATAAAGATGATTCCGTGCTTCGGAAGGCACGTTAAGCCGTTGGTCCCGGCTGCCATTTGGTAGTCGTTAAAGGAACAACGAGGCCGAGAGGTTCCGAAGAACTCTCACCAGGGTGTGCATGGTCGATTGACCGTGTCACCTACACGAAATGATAATGATGAGCGGATTTTCCAAAAAATAACATACCATAAAATAAATAATAAAAAAATATTTTATTATATTTTATATTAATGAGTATATTATTTTGTTTCAGGTAAGCTGAGATGTATTCGCACAGTGCTGCAGTGAGTAGCATGTCTTCGATTTATGCAACACCCGAATTATTGGATCCCTTAATGGCCATAAATCTTTGTGTGCATTTAATTGACAAATTGTTACATACATGGTATCAGGACTTTCCCCCTTGTGGGGTAGGCAGAGCCTAGTCCAATATCCGAAACAAGCTTTCTGTATCCAGCTTCTGTAATATTTGCACAACTGAAGTCCAGATGTCTTTTACACCGAGCCGCACTGAACACCATCAGTAAATGACGCCTCACAAGAAGCACACTTCATCATTATAAATTACTAGCTGTTGCCCGCTACTTCGTCCGCGGCAATTTCTGTTATTATGATTAATTAGTTTTTTATTAGTTAGATAAGTCATTTTCCCCCGTTTTCAAAACATTTTTCATTGATGCTTCGCTCCTATTGGTTGCAGCGTGATGTTCTATAGTCTAAAGCCTTCCTCAATAAATGGACTATCCAACACGAAAAGAATTTTACAATTTAAACCAGTAGTTCTTGAGATGAGCGCGTTCAAACAAACAGACAAACTCTTCAGCTTTTGTAATATTAGTATAGATATAGATAAGGAACATAGAGACTTATATAATTCAGAACAAAATGTTGACGATCAATGGAATTTAGATATAACGTGTTACACGTCCGAGTATTAGAGGTCGATAATCGCAACCGAAATAAAACTGTGTTCTCTATTTGTTGCTTTGTCAATCATTAATCGTACGTGGGCCGCATACGGCGCTAAACTCTCGGGTTATTTTTAAACTTTTAACGACATTTGCATGTCGATGCATTATGGAAACGGCCGTGTCCTTAAAAACTTAGTATGTATGTGAAGGTAGCGGGAAAATTATGTGAAGTCATATTGAGATACCTACAAGGGCGATGTTATTTTTTTTATCTTACGCTTATTACATTTTTGAAGTGAAAAGTTCTTTAGCGGCGTTGTGCACTCCCATCCCAAAGACGGGTAAAAAGTTTTAAACTCGTGTCAGGACACGTGACCTGATCGAAAATTCGTAAGACGGACACGTGACCTGAGGCCGCCGTAAAGGCGAGTTTTCACTTCTGCCGGCACTTCCCATGTATGTATGTACTTCTATTGCGATAAAAAAGAATGTTTAACAATTGATGGGTGTCCCAATTACTACGCACGCACGGCCATTACAGCTTAATACATCAAAATTATCATGAAATGTAGGAGTATATTGTCAATGCTACATCGTTAACAACGACCTTTGTATGGAAGAATACTCGCATCCCTTCAAGAAATCAAAAAAGTAAGTCGAATGGAATTACGTCAGTAATTTGAAAATAACTTTTAAGACTCACAAAATAAGGTTGAGATTTCTCGAGCCAATCTCCGAATTAACTTATCTCTTGCCATAAAAATCGGAGAAACAAAGGGAAGTCAATTAAACGATACAGAATCGGGTCGCGATCCGAACCGGGATGTGGGGATGTGGACTAACGAAGTGGAGTATTCGCAGATCCGTAAATGCGGAAAGAGAGGAGATGTAACAAGGTCCATTTAGTGGCTCTTTAAAATAAGGCCTGCTAAGATTCATTCACTCACATATTTAAGAGCTAGGCTCTTGTCGGTGTCATTGTGTGGAAAGAACGCATACTATGACTATTTTTGGCAGGAGAAAATGGAGTGGTTTGCCATTGCCTGCTCCATTTCACACAATAGTGAACTCACTAGTGTGCAGGTTGCCTCACGATGTTTTCTTTCACCGGAAGCAGGTAGTGGCCGATGAAAATGACCATACTTGAGTCAGATTGGTCTTTGTCTCCTTAACGAATGGATGACTCTGGCCCGAAAGAAGTTCATGTTATGTGTCATAAGGGTGCAAATCGTTTTCCAATTCGCTTTACGACTTCTTTATCTGTTACCCTTTGATGTTTTTTCCCCAACGCCAAATTTAAATAAACAATTAACTCAGTAGAATTAAATGCGTTATCAGCTCAGAGGTTTGGCAACAAGTTAATATCTCAAAACCATATCTCCTCCTTTCTTTGTTCGATGACTAAGTCTCTCCGCGGATAAAACGCGCCTTTGTATTGGTAACGAATGGATGACTCTAACCTGAAAGGATTCCATTCTTTGTTATGTAAAGTTTTGTTACATGTGGAGATAATTTCGGAGCGTATTTTCCGGTACCACTGTAGTGCAGATAAATTTTATTTTCGTACTAGCTGTGCCCTCGACTCCGTTCACTTAAAGGACATACATACATATATTGTCACGTTAGGAGTTAGTTAGACGTTAGGGGCTCTGTCTAGCCTTTCGGATGTATTGCTGACATGACGAACAGACGCTCAACTAACTCTGCAGTCTGTGAACATGCCTTAGAGAAACCCAACCACTACATGCGTTTTGATAATCCTCAAGTCCTTGCAAAAGAAAACAAATACATCCCATGAATGCTTCGTGAGACTATTGAAATTAAAAAACATCATAATTTCAATAGAGAGAATGGTTGGCAATTACCACCAGCTGGGGATCCTGTCAATTTAATAAAATCTCAAGCTCGTCACAAGACTGCAAGACCTTCAGACCAATACTGCGTACATCCGAAACGTTATCAATAAATATAGTAGGCGGTAGTTTTGTATAGTTCTTATAACACAAAGACAAATGTCAACTTAGTCTACCTGCGACCATGAACACTGTAAAGTTTTTGAAACGTTTTAGGTGTAAAAAATATGTAATACTAGCTTTTGCCCGCGGCTCCGCCCGCGTCAATATCGGTCCCTCGGGAATAGTACTTTTTCCCGGGATAAAAGGTAGCCTATGTCCTTCTCCGTACTCCAAAGAACTTCTATGCAAAATTTCATAATGATCGGTTCAGTAGTTACGGCGTGAAAGCGTAACAAACAAACAAACAAATAAACAAACAAACTCACATTCGCATTTATAATATTATAGTATATAGTATAGTATAGTAAGGATATAGTAAAGATAAGGATAAGGATAGTAAGGAAGTAAGGATACGCGATAATACCGCATTAAAGTTATTTTATTTAAAACGTATGAAACAGGTAATGGAATGGAATAACTCGTGGAACTATAAATTTGTGAAAGATTTGACATACTTCCTTTATTCTTTACCTAGGCACTCAAAAAGTAAGAGCTTAAGTTACTAACTTAGACTCTAGCTAGGAAAGTTAAGTTACTTTCTTAGACTTCGTCCGGCCCCAGGCGAGGCCTTATGTAGAGTTCCCGAGAAACTGTTGCTATTTACGCTTGAAGATGAATAAACTATAATAAATAGAAAAGAGTAAAAGAGTAACTAGTGAAGCCTTTATAAAAGCTAGGTTTTAGATTATGACTTGCTCTCAAGTTCGATATTACAAAATATCGATGAAACAATGCTGTCTTGACGTGTCCAATCGGCTTCCTGCCTTTTTCGTATAATGTAAATAAATATATCACTACATAGTAGTGATGTAACGAATGTCATATTTTGGACATTCGCGAATGCGAATGCGAATGCGAATATTTGCTACCGACATTCGCGAATGCGAATGCGAATGCGAATATTCAGATTTTGTTTAAATTTGGCGCCAATTCACTATCGCTTGGTGACCTTGATAGCAGTTTCGTTCGAACGAGGCGAAGCGTGTTCGATTTGATTTTTGTTTCGAGAATAGCCGACTTAATACGCAACTATACGAACCAGGGGTTGGAATACCGGTAAAAATCCATTACCGGTACCTCTATGAAACGACAGTACCGGTAATTGGTTTGGTACCGGTACATTTGGTAACGGTAAAAACCAAGTACCGGTACCTCTATAATACAACGGTACCGGTAATTGGATTAGTACCGGTACCTCAATAAAACGACGGTACCGGTAATTGAAAGAAGTACCTGTACCAAATACCGGTAAACAGTACCGGTACTTAGTACCGGTACTCGTATTGGGAATTATCATTTCGTTAATGTGTGTCGTGGCCGTGTTGTGCATGTGCGGCGTGAGGCGGGGGCCCACAATAGGGCGGCACTTTTACAGTCGAGCGAGTCCCATGCGATAGACGGCAACAATGCGTAGGTACCGGTAAAATTAACGCAATTTTAATACCGTTAAAATTTGACAGAATAGAGGTACCGGTACTTACCGGTACTTATAATGTGAATTTGGTACCGGTAACAAGTAGCGGTAAAATTACCGTTAACTGTTAACAATATTATTACCGTTAAATACTAGATTACCGGTACCTCATATTACCGTTAAAATTTTAACAGAATAGTAATACCGGTACTTACCGGTACTTATAATGGGAATTTGGTACCGTTAACAAGCCCTGATACGAACGCCGAGACGACGAGAGCAGACGAGCCACCTAATGGAAAGTGGTCACCGTCGCCCATGGACATCTGCAACACCAGAGGAGGTGCTGATGCGTTGCCGACTCTTAAGATACCTGTAAACACGCCTTTTGAAGGACCTCAAGTCATAGCACACAGGGAAAACCTCGGGAATTCATTCCACAATCCTGCTGTACGAGGAAAAATCCAAGTGACATGACGCTGTGACATTTTTGGAAACCCAAGTGTCAAATCTACCTGCGAATCTTTAAACTGTAGTTTTCGATACGTGAGGTACGTTACGTACGAATATTAAGTAATAAATCATCATCATCATCATCAGGTCCTTTTTAGTCTCCACTACAGGAGCACGACCCTCTCTGTACTACTAGGGCCATACTTGGCCAGAGCAGCCAGAGGACTTGGCCTACACTCTCCACGCTGGCCAGACGGGTTGGAGAGGTGTCTTAGATGTTTATAAGCTTTGTTTAGCTTGTATTTCCTAAGTCGCCTTCTACGACATCCACGGGAAGACTTGGAGTGGTTCTATTCTACTCTGCCGGATACCACACGGCTACTGCCGGATACCACACTAAGTAATAAATACTAAGTAATAAATAAATAAATATATACGGACAAATCACACAAATTCAGCTAGCCCCAAAGTAAGTTCGAGACTTGTGTTATGGGATACTAACTCAACGATACTATATTATAATATAACAAATACATATATAGATAAACATCCAAGACCCAGGCCAATCTGAAAAAGATCATTTTTCATCTTGACCTGGCCGGGGATCGAGCCGGGGCACCCTCGTGTCGCAGGCTGGCGTGTTAACCACTGCGCCAAAACCGTATAATGTGATTTAATTTGAACTTTTAAAATCACTTTCGATAGTTAAAATTCACGTATTTTTGGATAACCGAAGTCTTTTTTCGTTTTGTTTTATTATAACCCCTAAAAATAGACTTCATAAATGAAACTAAAACGAGCCCATACTCAATTAACCCTTCCCCACGTATCCCGTATAATTGTGTTAGATAATTCCCATCAAGTTAACCGTAAGTGGGAAAACTGGCCGGTTCCCGGGGGCGTTCACTATGACAACTCGCTGATCAAATAAATAAGCGAATACACATCTCAGTCTCGGAACTACAGGGTGTAGTTTTATTACGTACTAGCTGTTGCCCGCGACTTCGTCCGCGGCGATTTCTGTTATTATGATTCATTCGTTTTTTTATTAGTATTAGATGATTTTCCCCCGTTTTCAAAACATTTTTTATTGATGCTTCGCTCCTATTGGTAGCAAGATGTTTTTATAGCCTAAAGCCTTTCGCAATAAATGGACTATCAAACACAAAATTATGACCATACTATATTCCATTCCTCTCATCATCATCATTTCGTGTAGGTGACACGGTCAATTGACCATGCACACCCTGGTGTCAGAGTTCTTCGGAACCACCTCTCGGCCTCTGACGTGGTTCCTTTTACGACTACCAGATGGCAGCCGGGACCAACGGCTTAACGTGCCTTCCGAAGCACGGAATCATCTCTATTATCCCACAATCAGGTGATTCAAGCCTGCAATGTGCTAACCAAACTGGAAGCAACTAAACAAAGTATGCTTCCCGTGGGCATCGAACCCTCGACCCCCGGGTCTACAGGAAAACGCCTTAACCACTGGACCACGGAGGCAGTTTCGTCTGATATTTCGGCAACATTGCAGCTGCCTCAGTCAGCCTAAAAACTTTATAAAGCTGTTTATTATTGCCGTCCTACGTCTAACGCATGGCAAAGCAAAGTGACTTTGCTAAAAATGTCCGTACGTCCGCGACTCTGTGATTCCGTAACGTACAGTGTCACTTTCGCTGTTGTCGCAGTGAATGCTAGTTGGATTAATAATTTGTTATAATGACCTTCGTCAGTTACATTAGTAAAATTAGAATGATTCAAAATACATGAAAGCTTATAAACATCTAAGAGACCTCTCCAACCCGTCTGGCCAGCGTGGAGAGTGTAGGCCAAGTCCTCTGGCTGCTCTGGCCAAGTATGGCCCTAGTAGTACAGAGAGGGTCCTGCTCCTGTAGTGGATACTAAAAAGGTCCTGATGATGATGAAAACACATGAAAAAAAAATCAAAATTCAAAAACGTTTATTTAATATAAGACACTTATTGACATATATTTTCAACTGACTCACGACTGGCTACCACATTTAAGAGCCCGACATATGCCAGGCGGCGTGGCCATACAAATGCGGATGGTCTAAACGCGTTGGCTACTTTGGATATTTTAGTTTTTTAGGAATATTCAAGGGTTATTCGAAAAAGCAAAACATATGATGGCTGCCTTATCTGTAATGCAATAATAATCAAAAGTTTCAAGGTTAATTTCAATGTATTTGGTGAATAATGCTATATACCGAGTAAATTAGACGTGATTTGGAGGCAGCTTTGCAATTGTTTTCTATCGAGAAAATTTAACGCAATCGTGTTTTTGAGTCATATAGTTACCAGAGTTAGTCCTGAACTTTGCTGCATTTTTATTTCAACTTGAGGATTTAATTATTACTGATATAACAGTCAATCTTGCAAAGCAGTGTGAGGTAGTATGGACCCTTAACTTCAAATCTTCAGAAGGCTTCTTTAGAAGTGAGAAAGAAATGTTTAATGTGCGACTGGTTTTCTTACTCCTAAACGTAATCTTAATAGTTCAAGCCCCGGTCAGGTCAACATGGAATTTTTTTTTTCACATTGGCCTGGGTCTTAGATGTTTTATCTATATATGTATTTGTTTATAAAATGAAGTATCGTTGAGTTAGATTTATTTATTACACCACTAGCTTTCGCCCTCGGCTCCGCCCGCGTGTATGTCGATCCCTCGGGAACAGTTCTTTTTCCTGGGATAAAAGGTAGCCTATGTCCTTATCCATACCCAAATTTCATGATGATCGGTTTAGTAGTTACGGCATGAAACCGTAACAAACAAACAAACAAACTCACTTTCGCATTTATAATAGGAGGAAGGATTAGTAAGGATAAACGAAATACATTAATTTTGAAAATGACGTGTGGCGCTAGTTGGCTCACGTCGTAAGCCTCTTAAGCATCCGTGACGACACTGTACCGGCTTCCGTAGCATAGACGCGACTCGTATCCAATAATAAGCCAGTTCTCAATATAGGAAATAGGTATGCAAACACCTTTGTTCTCGTGTTCACGTCGTGTTATTGCAGATAGGCAGCGCCGTGTCGTATAAATATCGCGCAATTATATGACAATTCCGGCAAATCTTCGGATCGGTGACGAAGTATTAGGTATTCAATAGTTTTTTTTAATGACCTTTACTGTCCCTCTGCTGGGCAAAGGTCTCTCCCACCTTTTTCCACTTATCTCTGTCAGATGTTACTCCCGAACAGTTTCTTAGAAAAGCGTCTAGGTCGTCTTTCCAGCGCTTTCTCGGCCTACCGCGGCGACGATGACCACACGCGACCACTCTGTTGCTATATCTTCAGAATACTGATAAATTTATACATATATAGTGTCTCTTTCTCTTGCGGAGTAGACAGAGCCCAGGTTTTTAAGACCTGACGCCCACCAAAATGCTAAACGTGACTTCGTTTAGCATTTTGGTGGGCATTAGGGTGGACAATGGAATTAAAATAGTGATGGGTCGCTAGTCCCATCCCATACTAACCTGATACCTCAAAATTTGCCCATTAACTCGATCGGCTTTTACGATCTGCGCGAGAAGAGAAGCAGCTGGTACATTCTACGTTTTTTCTTGTCTCCAGTCGAGCATGGAAGAGATCTAAATTCATCATTTAACCACATTATTTACAAGCCACAAGTTCTACCTCATAACACCCCTCTTTTAAAAAAATATGAATAGGAATATAATCCATGAACTAACAACTTTATAGTTATTGGTGCGCAAGAAAGTAATAGATTGGGCGCATTCCCCACGCAGCAACGAAGGCACATAATTTTTAGCGTTACATTACTGTAATCATTATGACGTATAATGATGGGCTTCATAATAAACGCGTAATGTTATCGTGCTCTCGCACGCGATCGCTAAATAGTCGTATAAATGTTGGGGATACGAGGATATGACTCTGTAAGCTTGGCATGACCTCCTTAGTTTTTTTTTATTGTGGCACCAACGAAATAGTGATTAAAGCCTAACAAAAGCCAAAGCAATTTAGTGGCCAGTTTTATTTTTATTTTTTTTTCGTAAGATATGTTGTGTTTAAGGCCTATAAGTAGATTCAATTGCAAAAACAACCAGGATATAAAGTGGTAAAGCCTTTGCCTTTCTTTTTAGGGTTCCGTACCCAAAGGGTAAAAACGGGACCCTATTAATATCGCTCCGCTGTCCGTCTATCTGTCTGATGATGTATTTCTGTTGCCGCTATAACAACAAATATAAAAAATATAATAAAATAAATATTTCAAGGGGCTCCCACACAACAAACGTGATTTTTTTTGCTCGATATTGATAACGGCAACAGATAGACTCTTAAAATATTCACAGAATATTTTATTATATATTCACTTTAAAAATAAATAATTAAATAAAATTAATATTTTCCGGGGACGGAACCCTTCGTGCGCGAGTCCGACTCGCACTTGGCCGGTTTTTTTATTCATCATTACAGCCGAAAAATTCCACTACTGGACAAAGGCCTCTTCCAAGGAGAAGTTGTGAACTTGTGTCGTGGGATACTAAGTCAACGATACTGTGTTTTGTGTTTTTTAATAGATAAACACCTTTTTTTATTGGCCTGGGTCCAAGACCCAGGCTAATCTCAAAGAGGTCGTTTTTCATCTTGACCTGACCGGGGATCGACGCAATGTTACATAAATTGCATATATTTGTATATATACAGCGTGTAATACAACCCGTCAAAATGAACAACTTTGCCTATGGGACCAATGGTGGGAACTCAATTTCTTTTTTTAACTTTATTTTCGGGCCGGCCGAACACTTGTATGAAAATATATTTTTTTTTGTTCCTAGCATTGGTCCCATACTTGGTCCATAGGAAACGTTGTTCATTTTGCCGGGCCGAGTCGCCCCTTCATGGGAACGTCGGAGGTTATGTTACAAGCTGTCTAAACGTGGCCTTTACGCCTTATATTGAGGCTCTGTTCTTCTTAGCGTGTCGACCCGGGCGAATCATATTTTTGCTGACCAAAACTCTGCCACTGATTCCGATGGATCAGTGGCATTTTACAAAAACGCCGGCGCAGATGGTAGAACCAGGCTCTGTTTACCCCGTATGACGTATTAACTATGTCGATCTTACGGCGCCAGCTATAGGTCCTCGGGTAATGACTTTCACTGGCACGGCTAATGACTGGCGCCGTGTCTATGTTAGGCGCTCTCTCAAATCAAAACATGATGGAGTATAAATTAACTGTGAATCTATTGAAGTAAATTTATTTTATCATTGCTAAACATATACAAGTGTTTTTTTTTTACTTTATTTGAATCAACAAACAGTTTCACACTAGGTAATTATAAACAAAAGGTTTTAACATTTACAAATAAATAAATGCGAGACCATCACCGCTGACCACAATTTACATCTAGAGTACTTATGTTGAGAGAAGAGCGGATACAGATACAATTACTGATAGAAGACAAAGATTATTTATACATACATAAATCCTTTGATGGATAATGTTTGTTATTCAGTGATTTATTTGTATTGCTCATTAAGTAACCTTTTATAGGCACCAATCGGTGTCGAGAAAATATCTAATTTGTTAAGAAGTTCATTGTGTATGTCAAACAGACGGCACATAGGTGCACGCTTCCCAGCATTAGTGCGGGTTGGTTTTAAATTGAAAAGCGGTATAGTACGGCACGCTCGCATACGCGGTCTGGTTGGCACACGAATACTTAAGGCGCTGTATCCCTTAACCGTTTGTAGCGGACATCGCGCGATATATTTTTTACTCGTGTCATACTTGTCGTCAGTCTCAGTTCGAACCCGTGTCTGCCATTTTCGTGTTAATTTTTACTTTTAATTTAATAATTCAATAATTATAACCAAATATTGTGTTATTTTTAGGTATCAATCTGGCTCATCCTGTTATACTTTTTATAGATATAAAAAAGTTGGTAGTTGTCGCTGAAAATATCAAGTAATTCGCGACGAAACTTTTTCACGATATAGCTTTTTTGCTATTTTACTTAGCTAAGTTTTAAATATATTTTTGAAAATATTTTAGTGTAACCATTTATTTTGATCTTTGAACTGTACGTCATATTTTTTTCATGCTAGTATTCCAAGAAAAATAAGGCTAACTGCGCGACGAAAAAATACACGTTTTACGGTATTCTCCTGATGCACAGCGCCTTAAACTACTTGTGATGTCAATACAATCATATTTATTGTTACAAATATCATACAGTAATATTTCTTGCAATATCTGTCGTCTAACTTTTAGGGTAGTTAACTTGTAGGTCTATAACAGATTTTCATACGATAAAATGCGATGGTAACATTTATAGTGCATGCACCGTAAAAACTTTTTCTGGACTCTTTCTATGGTGTCTGAGTAAGTATTATAAGAAGGAGTGTTAGGGTAATCACCGTTGTTGGGGTAGACAGAGCCCAGTCTATAGACCACGTTTGGCATGTTGGTAGGCATAAGGCTGAAAACGAAATCAAAATAGTGATGAGCTGTTAGCCGCATCGCACTTAGTTGTCTTGCATGTATTTTTTCTATTTGGTCTTTACAACCGATTTTTACAGCTAATTTTAAATATATTTTGATTTAAGTATCCATCAATCATCAATCAATACTAGATAAAAATAAATCCGTAAGGGATTGGTCATGGAGTAAGTATCTTTGTTTTCAAAGATATCGTGTTTATAAGCCCTTTACACGATACTAAAACTAAATTGAGGATTTTTAGATTTTTTTCTGTATGTGGATATGTATGATCCTCCATAACTCATATACGAATTAACTGAATTCTGTGAAACTTCGTAGATAAACATTTAGACGTACAAAAAATAGGATAGGCTACTCAAATTATTTCTCCACTAGCTTTCGCCCGCGGCTCCGCCCGCGTTTATGTCGATCCCTCGGGAATATTACTTTTTCCCGGGATGCAAGGTAGCCTATGTCCTTCTCTGTACTCCAGAGAACTTGTATTCACAATTTCATGATGATCGATTCAGTAGTTACGGCGTGAAAGCGTAACAAACAAACAAACAAATAAACAAACAAAGAAACTCACTTTCGCATTTATAATATTAGTAAGGATAAGGATTATTGATAAAACGTGGCCCCAATACAAATGTACGCGAACAGACTCGCGAAATCAACTAGTAAAAAATTCTTTAAATGCTTTAAAAGCTATACTTTTTTATTACACCGTTATAACGCTGAGTGCTTCAGATTTTAAATTAAAATAAACATCTACTCAGCAAAAAGGTTTCTCGACTCGAAAATAAGAGCAAAGGGCGGTAACTAAGTGCCCTTAATAATTACTAATTACTGCAAAATGGAGGTCTAGGTTTACCCGCGGTCTGAGCCTCCCCTGGCCCTTCCCTCACTTCGTAAAACCTCGCTCCGAAAATAAACTACGATTTCACTTGCAGTTATTTTAGGTGCTTTACAATGTGATTTTTAACTCATTTGCAAGAGGTAGCCTTACTCCCAAATTAAGAGAAATATTTTTATAGGCTTCTTTACGTGTTCGCATGAAATTGACGAAAATGTTGCACAGGAGAAACTTGAATGTTGCAAACTCCGCGCTTTCTTAAAATAAACTTTGTAAATGGTTGGTAGGACGTTTCCAAGCCGAGCCCTCCCTAGATTATTTTAACTAATCCATCCATACTAATATTATAAATGCGGAAGTGATTTTGTTTGTTACACTTGCACGCTGTCACAACTGATCATAATAACATTTTGCATACAAGTTCTCTGGAGCACGGAGAAGGACATAGGCTACCTTTCATCCCGAAAAAGAAAACTGTTCCCGACAAACTGACTGATTGTTGTACGTTGATCTCAAAAATAATATCATTTTTTTGGGATCAAAAACGGCGGGTACCACTTTTCTTTAAAAATCAACGTGGGTGTCGATTTCATCTTTTTTTGGATGTAGATCACCAAAATGACATCAATTTTGTTGGCCACACAATCTGTTTTATGCACCAGTTTACGATGGAACCCTTCCATGCAGCGAAGATTCCTTGGAAGATGGTTTAGTCCTGGAGAGAACTTCAGACGCTCGGCTGTAATGACGGCCGTGTAAGTATATTTATTTGTATAATCCAAATTGGCTGCAAGGCCCGGGGCGGGTCGATACTACACGTAACAGTACATGTCCGACACATCGACACGTGTCAGACAGACAGACATAACACCAATTGGACAATAATAAACGGATATTTGAACTTTGGCACTTGGCTGAAGCAAAACTTCTAGTGAATGTACGAGGAAAAAGAATAATGTTTTAATAATATACTATTGTATCAGTCAAAACTAAAGTAGGTTAGGCTGGTATTGGGATGTGCCGATATATACATATATGTATATATCTTTGTTTTAGATTCCATTTATCTTCTTTTTAACCCCCGACGCAAAAAGAGGGGTGTTATAGTTTTGAGGTCGATGTCTGTGTCTGTCTGTGGTATCGTAGCTCTCAAACGAATACACTAATTTAGAAACGGTTTTTTCATTTGAAAACCAGATTCCTTGCGGTGGGTTTTAGCTGTTTGTTTAATATCGGTCCAGAAGTGTTCTTACACTTATCATAACATAGAGTATCAGCTCTTTTCCAAAATTATGTAATGGCGTATGATTACTATACATCGTTAAATAACAATTAATGAATAACTTCGACCTGATGATGATGAGCTGCATCCAGAATGGTCTCCAGAAAACCTGACTCCTCGAAAACTTACAGTAGACATATCGTGTTTGGATTCGATATAATAGTTTTAATGAGTAAATTTCTCGCAGGTTATGATCTTGCAATACGGTTACTTTGACCTGGTGCTTTATTACTTTTTAAAAGTTGTTTCTTATAAAACAAATATTTCTGCGTTTTTAAATTTTAAATTTAATTACCCTATGTAGCAACATGGATCAACGGTTACATAAAATGTGGCCGTTGGTCTTGTGGACCTATCGCTCTGTCTATATCCCAGTTCTTGATAACTTGCTTTCGCTCGCATCTCAGCTTCCGTTAACTCGCCGTTCCCTCTGGAACAGTTCTTTTCTCCGGGATGAAGGGTAGCCTATATCCTTTTATGTATCTCAAACAACTCGTGTGCAAAATTTAATGGTGTAGTAGATTATTTGTAAAAGCGTAACAAAGAAACAAACAAATTCACATTAATATTTTATATTAATAAGGATGAGGTCATCATCATTATCATCATCATTTTGTGTAGGTCAATAGACCATGCACACCCAAGTTACTGAGTTCTTCGGAACCGCCTCGAGGCCTCTGACGTGGTTTCTTTAACAACTACCAGATGGCAGCCGGGACCAACCGCTTAACGTGCCTTCCGAAGGCACGTAGGGACCAAGGCTGGATTGAGTTTCTTTCGGCGTATTCTTCTCACCAGTGGTCGTTCCGAAACGCTAGTAGTATTTCAATTTTGCATATATAAAAAAATATATAAGAAATAAAAATATGACGTTCAAAAAGAGATACATGTATCCAATTTTGAATAAAAATTTTGACTTTTGACTTGACTTTTGCACGGAATCATCTTTATTATCAGACAATCAGATAATTCAAGCCTACAATGTCCTAACCAAACTGGAAAAATTTAAGTATGCTTCCCGTGGGAAACGAACCCACGACCGGGTCTACAAGCAAACGCCTTAAACACTGGACCACGCAGGCAGTGCATAAAGAGGTGATACTTATTTTTTTAATTAGGTTATAATTATGTTCTGTATATATATTTCGTGACGATTTTTTATATATGGACTTCTTTTTTGTTTCAGGTAAATGGTGAAAACGTATTTTAACTAGTGTAAGTTTGTCTGGTTGCACATTATTAATTCATAACAAGTTTATGCTAGTTTCTCGACGATATTACAGAACCTGTTGTAAGTTTTAATTAACTTAGGGCTACTAGCCCTGTCTCTATTACATCCCTTACTGTAGCTATCTATGTATAGATAGGGCAAAGAACCAAGAAAAGGATCCAGCTCAGGTGGCAACACATTTTATCTTTACTAATATTATAAAACTGAAGAGTTTGTTTTTTTTTGTTTGTTTGAACGTACTAATATCAGGAACTACTGGTTTAAATTAGAAAATTCTTTTTGTGTTCGATAGTCCATTTATTGAGGAAGGCTTTAGGCTAGAAAACATCACGCTGTGACCAATAGGAGCGTGGCATCAATAAAAAATGTTTTGGAATCGGGGGAAAATTATTCATCTATCTATACTAATAAAACAACTAATCATAATAACAGATATTGCCGCGGGCGAAATCGCGGGCAACAGCTAGTATTAATATATAGATAAAACAAAGTGGGGTTTGTTTGAACACTTATAAGTTATAATTATAACTTAAGAATGGGTGAACCGCTTTATATAATCTTTGATTTCTTTGTTTTGTTATCATGAATAGGAGGTAGAGAATAACCATAAAATAAGTAATATTTACGACAAAAAATAAATGATAGTGATACAAAGTCTGCCGGAACAGCTAAATAAAGCACACTTTACTGCTTTCAATCGAGTATATCAGGAACTTCTTCAAGGCACGCCAGGAACTCGAAATCCCACAAAGCACCTCCAGTACTTATCGCCCCAAAATCTCGCGTTCACTCCACAAAACAGCAGTGTTTCGGTCAATCAATCTAGCAACGGAAGCCTGCGCAACCCTTCGAGTACTGCCTTCAAGCGCGAAGATACACAAACATCAATCAAGACCGGCTACCTTGTCAGCTGTTCGGGTCAACGACCGCAGGGCCGTGACGTCAGGGCTGCCGCGCCCATCGCGCACGTTTCCGCCCCCGCTCCACCGCCCGCATTCCCACACCCTCAGTGTTACAATTTGGATGTTATTTCCTAAATTTTCGGGTAATTGACTTACGATTTTGAACGGAGGAATTTGTAGCGGAGATGTGTTGGTGTGCCGTTCCTTCATTCTTTTACTGGTTAGCTTCGGATGTGTAATATCAACAGATTATTACGGAGTTACGCATGCTTAAATAACCCCACTTGTAGAGTTCATACGTAACATGCGGTAACTAAATGATTTTGCGTGACGTTTTAAATTTTGCAAGATTGAAGGTTAATTGCAAAGATTTTATTAATTTGGAGAAAATAATCACTTCTTTTTGGACTATTATAGTACTAATCATCATCATGATCAGGTCTTTTTAGTCTCCACTGCAGGAGCATGACCCTTTCTGTACTACCGGAGCCATACTTGGCCAGGGCAGACAGAGGATTTGGCCTACACTCTCCTCGCTGGCCATTGCGGTTTATTAGTTTATCTGCACTAAAAGATAATTAATTCATTTAAAGATAATTAATTTAGAACAGACATTGTTAACTCATGCATATAAGCGCAAACTAAGTTTAGATGGCATAAGATGTTTGATGTTTCAGAAATAATGTAATATTTCTTTCATCATTACGTCGATGGTATGAGAAAAAGAAAAGACGTAGAATGTACCAGCTGTTTCTCTTACCGCGCAGACCGTAGAAGACTTCTTGCGTCTGAGATGATGATGATGTTCTTGCGGCGATGATTTCGAGTTTGCGTTTTACCTATAACCTGCATTGTGTTTTTTTTGTTTGTCCAATAATTCCCCAATATATTGGCGAAATTTCCCCCGTTACGTTCACCCAGGGAAATTTCTGTTATATAACGTAGTTTTAGGCACTATATTTCTCGAAGCAGGCAATCCTCAGGACAATTATTTGCAGGGTCCCATTCATCAGCCGAAAACGTGTCTCAGAAAATACCCCACTTTTTGTAGCGGCAGACATTGTGTTCAAGGGAACCGGCTTATGCTTTTTTTTTAATTCTGAGCGTTTTATTTTCACTTTCTTCAGACTTTGGTTACTTTCGTTTGTTTACCGTTACACGTGATGTCTTACGTCGGTACACTCAGTCGCATTTTAACTAGAGATGTCCTTATTGTAATGACCCTGGCTCGCTTATATAATTGAGATTGGAAATGAAATTTGAAATGAATTAAAATACGAAATAACAATTATTTTGCATAAAAACGTGATGTTTTACGTCGGTATACTCGATCGCATTTTAACTAGAGACGTCCTTAGAGTAATGACCCTGGTTTGCTTATATAATTGAGAAAAGAAATGAAATTTGGAATGAATTGAAATACGAAATAACAATTATTTTGCATAAAAACGTGATGTCTTACGTCGGTATACTCGATCGCATTTTAACTAGAGATGTCTTTATTGTAATGACCCTGGTTTGCTTATATAATTGAGAAAAGAAATTAAATTTGGAATGAATTAAAATACGAAATAACAATTATTTTGCATAAACACGTGATGTCTTACGTCGGTATACTCGATCGCATTTTAACTAGAGATGTCTTTATTGTAATGACCCTGGTTTGCTTATATAATTGAGAAAAGAAATGAAATTTGGAATGAATTGAAATACGAAATAACAATTATTTTGCATAAACACGTGATGTCTTACGTCGGTATACTCGATCGCATTTTAACTAGAGATGTCTTTATTGTAATGACCCTGGTTTGCTTATATAATTGAGAAAAGAAATGAAATTTGGAATGAATTGAAATACGAAATAACAATTATTTTGCATAAACACGTGATGTCTTACGTCGGTATACTCGGTAGCATTTTAACTAGAGATGTCCTTATTGTGACCCTGGTTCGCTTATATAAATTGAGAAATTATATATGAAGCGATAAATAAATGAATTATGAAATGAAATTTGAAATTAATTGAAATATGAAATGAAAATTATTTTGCACAAGTGTCGTACAACAGGTGGAATATATTTAAATTTTAATTAAGAGCCTACACTTATTCAAAATTATGAGTTTGTTTTACATAATATGACGGCATAGTTATTATAAATGCATGAATAATGAATATAGTACAAATGTCCTTATCCAGCGGCACGCGTTCTGACAAAGGCTTTGGCAAGCTTCGTTCCAAAAGTCGTCGTTAGTTACAATGCTTTAAAGCGAAAATATAAATATAACGCATTTAAATAAATGCGTTATATTTATATATTTAATCGGAATAATTGTAATAATCGAAGAATCTGTGTATTTTTTTTTTTTATGTATGTCCGACGGCAAACGAGCAGACGAGCCACCTGATGGAAAGTGGTCACCGTACAGTACGAACCCTTCGTGCGCGAGTCCGACTCGCACTTGGCCGGTTTTTCTTTTCTCCGAGACCAGCTTGGAAAAATCAGCAATCTAGAACAGGTGAATTCATAAAAATTAAATTAATATTAAAGGGGGCTCCCATCTTACCTTACATGATTTTTTTTGCCGTTTTATATATAACAGTACGGAACCCTTCGTGCGCGAGTCCGACTTGCACTTGGCCGGTTTTTTTTTCTCCCAGACCAGCTTGGAAAAATCAGCAATCAAGAACAGGTGAATGTACAAAGTGAATCGCAATCAATAGTATTTGGAACATACTGTATGGTAATCATACGATTGCGCATGTTTGTGAAATCGAGACAATTATAGTGATACTAATGTCGTAACTCTACGCTTCATTGGTTTGCTAATGGAACCGAGTATATGTACCTAGGTATTGGTAGTGTTGTGACGTGCTCGAAATTTTCGAGAACGGTGAGAACGGGTCGGAAATGTTTCCCGGGAATTTCTTCTTTCTCTCAAGTGCGGGAATCATTGAGAAATTCTTGAGAATTATTGGAAATTTCCCGCACGTTTCCGTGAGAAGAAATTCATAAGAACAGAGTATTTCTATCCAGCTCATCATTTAAGTTATGTATGGCTACCTATTGAGAAATTCTTGAGAATTATTGGAAATTTCCCGCACATTTCCGTGAGAAGGAATTCATAAGAACAGAGTATTTCTATCCAGCACATCATTTAAGTTATGTATGGCTACCTATTGAGAAATTCTTGAGAATTATTGGAAATTTCCCGCACATTTCCGTGAGAAGGAATTCATAAGAACAGAGTATTTCTATCCAGCACATCATTTAAGTTATGTATGGCTACCTAATTAAATAAAGGATAGATAGAACGATATATATGATGTAGACCAATCGGTGGATTGGCCACTTCGTGTTATAGTCGGCACTTCATGATCTGGCCATCTTACACCAGTCATATCGTTTGACCATCATATTCAATCATTTTTTGCCAGGGATACTTGACATGGGGATTTAACACTTTCTAATAGCGAAAGTGTTTCGACTATTTGGTCAATAACTTTTTGCAGCCTACAT
This sequence comes from Elegia similella, assembly GCA_947532085.1. NCBI lineage: Eukaryota > Metazoa > Arthropoda > Insecta > Lepidoptera > Pyralidae > Elegia > Elegia similella. Next base: position 3,530,194 of record OX383936.1, read on the forward strand.
GGGTACCTTTGATACCTTGGGCCATCCATGAATGGCTCAAGCTGTTCGTTTTTAAGGGCGGAACCCTAGCGCTACCCTTTTACACAGAAATATATTCTGTGGTTCCGTACGTCTATGTGACAAAACGTAATGCTTATAGGATCACCCGTTTGTCAGTCTGTCCGTCTGTCACAGTCAATTAGTTCTGAATCTACTAACCGGATTAAGTTTAAACTGGAACACGTATAGATTTATGTGACGCAAACTATAAACGAAAATAAAATTTGAGTTTGGTGGCTCTTTAGGGTCTGCAATTAAAAAAAAGTTTTGCAAAGCATATCTTGCGACATATGTATCAAATAAAATAGCTCATTGATATATTTTTTTATAATTTAAGAAGTTTTTAAATTACTGAATGAAACAGACGAAAATTTACCATTCCCCTTACTTATCTCCGAAACCACAAATCCACTAATACATCAAATAGGTTAAGTTATATATTACAAGAAATCCTACAGAAAGTACAGTTTAATGAACGAAGTCATTATCACTTTTTGAACCAAAACATATAGATTGAAGACAAATTATGAAACATTTTATTACTTTAACATTAGCATACTCACCAGACGAATAATATGCTAATGTTTTCATTAATTAAAATCTGCATATGAAATATATTCTCATCGAATCAAGAGATATTAAGCTATATTATTTATAGTGAAATGTATGCTCTATTAAAGTCAAATTTAGAAGTAGTCAAGACTTTCTAAATTACGACAGTAATTAAGACAAATCTGTCATTAAGGCGTCTGCGTTTTGTGGAACTGGAAATAAAATAAATTATTATTTACGAGATAACGTCTTATAAATCGATGAACACGGGCTGCATGCACGGCAAATGTTACGTTCCGGTCACCGACCCCGGTCCTTGCTCGGGGATATAGGAGGAGGGAAATGTAGGAGGGGAGGAGAAGTAGTAGTATTAGTTATTAATTGTTATTGACGAGATGACTCTTATAAATTGATGAAAGCCCGAAAAATCATCACTTACCGTGTGCAAGCGAGAGTGCGGAACAAGCTATAGAGAGGCACGATCGGTCTAAGCGTTCGGCTTGTGACGCATCTATCTCTCTCCCACCCTTATCACGTTAAATTATCGTCCGTAAACGGACTTTACAGACAACCAATTTTTTTTAATAATATTAAAAACGATGCACCTCGTCGGACAAGAATCAAGACGACAAAACTATTAAAAAAGTGAACTATCATCCTGGTACTTTTTGAACTGGAAACTTCTTTAGCGGCGTTGTGCGCCTTTAACTCGCGTTTAGACACGTGACCTGGTCGAAAGTTCGTAAGACGGACACGTGACCTGAGACCGCCGCAAAGGCGAGTTTTCACTTCTGCCGGCACTCCTGGAGTGTTGTTTCTTCCTATTCATGTTTGGAAGGGGTTTTTTACATTTTATTTTAACTTTTACGGATAACCATCGCTGTTCGATATAGTCACAGCGATAACCAGTTTCGGAGCCTATTCAATGCAAACAAACAATCAAATCTTTATAATATTAATGTAGAAGTGTAGATTAGTGTAGACAACGGTGGAATTTAACTTAAAATTGTGAAATAAAATGAAATTTGAGGGCGAATAAACTAATCCTAAACCCGAAATACTTAGTTACACTTTATTCCTCTTAAACCGGTAAAAAAAAGAAATATTACGCGTCCAAAGCAAACACAACAGTCGATTATAATAAAAGTTTACGTAATAAATTGTCGTTTACGGCGCGAAACAATCGCATTTATTACGCAATGGGCTTTTGTAATATGAATAATAGTCGAAACACAAATTGCCTTATCGCAAAACGTCCGGTTCGCAAATTGTTCCATGATAGCAAAAGGTCTAGTTCTCAGTATGTCCTAAACGCTAAAATTCCTAGCAAATAACTGATGTTAGTTTAAGCTATAGATGAAAATAATATCAGTTTGACTGATCTACTATACCCCTACAAATTGATCGAACAGCTATTCTGCAGTCTCGCTAACTTTTGACATTAACGGTGTACAACGCTGCAATGGTCCCTTCAAAGCAGCAATGTATTTAAATGTGAACATCCAAACTTTGTACAACGTAGTTGGCATAAGTTAGCAAGTAGGCCGGCTTTCTATAAAAAGCAAAACTTATTTTCATATTTATTGTTCCATTTACCTTTACCTTATATTATGCAAAAGGGACATGGTGCATGTGACTTTTTGAGAAAGTAAATTCAAAAAAGAGTCTTTTTGATAACTGAGCATTTTGCGCATGAGTTCCCCAAATTGAGGTTTTAGAGACCTATTTCTGTGAAGAGACATTTTGCGAAGTAAACTTTATACACCGTTGCTCTCAAATTGGGGATTTAATACCGCCCAACAGGCCGCATTAGACAATCACCGGGGATAACTCTTTTATATCCCATTCGGGTTTGTCTGGCCACAGTCATAGTACCATAAAAAGTTTATAGTAAAACATTTACTGCATGGTCTGGCTGGACATAAAACAGAGAAATTGCAGAAGTTAGGCTTATAGCTTCGTGTTCTTCGGGAACTGATGCTGTTCCATTTAACGACATTAGCTACATATCGTAGATATGTATATGCTATTATGTCCTTATATTTGTTTTAACTTGAATTCAAAGACACACAAATCAACGTTTAGCACCCTCTGGACATTTTGGGATTTGGACATTTTTAACCTAAACGAGCATATCTTCTGCGACGCCACTCTTGACTATCTAAATCTGCCTTCAACGAATTGGGCCTCATACAAATTCACCGATGTTGTATTCTGTTTTTAACATTTGCGCTTTAAACACATAAAGCTTTATATATTATAATTATAAATTTTAACGCGGCTTAGCACGAACCTTTTATATAATTATTTAGGATGCGAGTCCTGCGTCATTAAGAGAAGGACACTTCATACGTAGTGCTTCTTCCGTAATTACTATCTTGTATGAGATGGGTGACCCGCTCTTAAAACACAAAGGTCGGGTTTAAATGGGCCTGTCAACTGTCTGTACACACATTACCCCCAAACTAGGATTTCCTTTACTGGCTAGACGGCAATGGCACTAATGAGCTGTTTTGTGCTGTATTGACTAAATACGGCTCGGCGAAATGAACTGAACTCATCGTTTCTAGTATGGATTGCTGTTATACCTTATTTGGGATTTGGTGGATGAAAGAAAAGGAAAGGAATATGTTGTAACTCAAGTCGCTTTAGGCCATTTTTTATCAAATCGCGTAGTTAAAAAAAATACGGATTGTGATGGTTCTATAAAACTTTAAATATGGGTTTGTATGCAACCATGTAGTTAATAAAATCTTCCCTTCTACACTATGTAAACTAATGTTATAAAGAGATAAGATTTGATTGTATGTTTGTTTCCATTGAATAGGCTCCGATACAAGGCTGAATTGAAAAATTCTTTTACCATTAGGATCCTACATTATCTGTCATGAACATAGGCTATAGAATAAATACCTATCTACCCGTGCGAAGCCGGGGCGGGCTGGTAGTAAATAATTATATACAAAGAAATCAGGCAGATTGAGCTAGCCCCAAAGTGTGTTCGAGACTTGTATTATGTGATACTACCTCAACGATACTATATTTTATAACAAAAAACATATTTACATAAACATCCAAGACCCAGGTCAATCTGAAAAAGATCATTTTCCATGACCTGAACGGGGATCGAACCCGGGACCTTCGGTGTGGTCTGGCATAATGACCACTAAGCCACAGAGATCGTCAAAATTCTTGTACCGACAAATTTGGAATCAGAAATTGTCTTACCCTACAGCTAGTGTTCTGCCGTGCTCGAAATTTTAGAGAACGGCTCACCGTTCCCGAAAATTTCGTGTACTGGTCGGAAAATGTTTCCATAGAATTTCTTACTCTCAAGTGCGGGAAATATTGAGAAATTCTCGAGAATTATTGGAAATTTCCCGCAGAATTTCCGTGAGAAGGAATTCATGAGAACAGAGAATTTCTCTCCGGCACATCACTACCTACAGCCCATCCATTACCTGCAAATTCTTTATCGAGCTCAGGTGGCTACTCGTAAAGTTTCGATACTTCTTATCTTGATAATGCTGTCTTTTTTCGTTTCCTTTTATAACTTAGGGACAATTATGAGGATGGCTTAACTAGGACAGTATACTTTGTTAATTCGAAACAAGATTTCATAATTACTAAACAAAAAATGAAATAATTTATTGCTCTCAATGACGTTACCTCAAAAAACATTTTATATTTCCGGTGAACGTGTAAGCAAAATTTAATGATAATCGGTTCAGTAGTTACGGTGAAGGTGTGACAAACAAATAAACTCACTTTTGCATTTAGTTAGCTACTGCCTCGCTACTGCACATGCCCACGACTCCGCTCGCATGGACGTCGTTTCCTCAGGAACAGTCCATTTTTCCGGGATGAAAGGTTATTTTTTCTTTCCCAGGCCTTAAACTACCACCATACCAAATTTCATCTAAATCGGCTTAGTCGTTAAAGCGTGAAAAGGTAAAAGACACAGACAGAGTTACTTTCGCATTTATGTTATTAGGAGATCTTTGAGAGTTTATCCAAATAAACGGTCATCATCATTTCGAGTAGGTGTCACGGTCAATCGACCATGTACACCCTGGTGTCAGAGTTCTTAGGAACTGCCTCTCGGCCAACACTGGTTACAATTTTTTCAAGGTGCGTAATGGCATCTGACGTAGCTTCCCGACCTGGCTGTCATCGTTGATGATCGACGAACAGTCGTTAGACAACCGGGACCAACAACGACTTAACGTGCCTTCCGTCCGAAGCACGGAGAAGATCGAGATTTTTATGCCACTTCTGACACCAGTGTTGGCCATTTACACACACGAAAAAAAAACAATCACTGTATGTTAAAAAGACTTGTTTGTTTTTTAAATTCCAGTCTCGATTTATATAGAGCGATTTATATTCTAAGAAACGTTTTATAAATTGATTTTCCTATGCATATTCTCTTTGTATGGTTGACAACTGTTTTATTTATGACGACAAGTCATTGTGCTATTGCCCATTGTACACCTCGCTGTGTAAGTCAGGCACAAACAGCATTGATTACAGCCTTGACAGTTCATGACCCCTATGCCGGCGGCATAGCGCTGAATCGCAAAATAAACACAGTATAGAAATAAATCATTAAATGTGGTGCGGGGTGAAGTTACCACTTAATTATTCAATTGTATTCCATTTTAGACCTTATCAAATTGACTTCAGAGCTGAAGTTTACATAGTGATGCTAATAACTGTACTTCGTATTAATTTTAATATAATGTAATCCTTACTATCCTTATCCTTACTAATATTATAAATGCGATAGTGAGTTTGTTTGTTTATTTGTTTGTTTGTTTGTCACGCTTTCACTCCGTAACTACTGAACCGATCGTCATGAAATTTTGCATACAAGTTCTCTGGAGTGCGGAGAAGGACATAGGCTATCTTTTATCCCGGGAAAAGTACTATTCCCGAGGGATCTACATTGACGCGGGCGGAGCCGCGGGCGAAAGCTAGTAATAAATATAATGTAAACGCGAAAGGTTGTGAGTATGGATGTAAGAATGTTTGTTACTTGTGGTTACCTATCCTAGTGTTAACCACGCCCGGGGTTACATGCGTAAGCGCTTATAATACGCCTCCTTTAGAATGCGACTATTGCAAGAAAAGCGATAAATGGAATGATAAACCATACATTTAGTAAGTAATACTTATTATTATTTAGGCTGTATGCAGGCCGCTTCCAACCGGTCGTTCTGGAGATTATTGGGCCTAGACTATGATCATCTGGACTTCTTGCAGCTGATATGACGATGCCGATGATTATTATTATTTAATATCTAACTCCAGAATGGGGCTTGCTGACTCGCATCTTTGGAAAATTTCCTTTTTTTCTGCTCGAAAAGTATTGACCACATTTTCGCACCATGCGTGCGAGATCACCAAACGCACGAAGGTTTATTTCTGTACATCTCTGTTTTGTGTTCGAGTATTACAAAATATAATTATAATGTTCGTTTGAAAGAGCGTCTGTTCCCTGTTTGGTGTCGATTATCGTGTCAGGACTGTACTGTTTAGAGTCTAGTTGGTATTCAAGTGTCTAATGTAACGAGAACCACAATGGTGGATTTGTTCTGCAAAGGTTTACGAACTGGCGAGTGCTTTATGTTATGAATAACGTTGACATTTGTGTAAAATAAATACTAGTTTATAGTTTACTAGCTTTCGCCCGCGGCTCCGCCCGCGTCAATGCCGATCCCTCGGGAATAGTACTTTTTCCCGGGATAAAAGGTAGCCTATGTCCTTCTCCGTATTCCAGAGAACTTGTATGCAAAATTTCATGATGATCGGTTCAGTAGTTACGGCGTGAAAGCGTAACAAACAAACAAACTCACTTTCGCATTTATAATATTAAGTAAGGTTAAGGATACACATTTTAGTGACGTAACTCAAAATTGGAAATATTTTTATTAGTTCATCACCTTACTTTATATTAATTAAGAAATAAAATACGGTAAATGTTGTGTTAGGTGCCGATACCCTTTAATGCGTTTATGGGATATGGTGGATATTTTTGACGCAGAGTTTCGAAGCGCGGTAGCTCAAATGGCAGAGCGTAGGTCGTACAGAGACCTAAGGTCGCTGGTTCAAATTTGCCCGCGTCGAATTTTGGTCTACCGTTATTTCTACGACCTCTAACTTCCTTTTCAATAACTCTTTTCGTTATATGATTGTCAAATAAGGGCAACTAACAAATATGAACTCGCTGCAGTAACTACTTTGAGGAAAGTTATAGTTTAGGTAACGATAATACTGGCATGATTCATAAACAACATCCTTTAAAAAAATAATTAAAATAAGAACAAAAAATCTATTTAACGCCTTTTTTAGAGGATCACTCGGTTGCCGTCTGTCTGTCTGTCTCTCAGTCTGTCAAGACCCTTTTCTCAGGAACGCGTAGAGGTATCAAGCTGAAATTCATATCAAATACTCAGGTCTGCTGTTCCTTGCAGTTGTGAAAAAATCAACAAAAGATACAGCCATCTGTGTTTATGTAGCAATTTTTCGTGTTTTTTCGACATTCGCAAGGGAATTAAAACCTACAGGGTACTTCCCGTGAACTCAGAATCTTGAAATTTGGTACGAAGCAACGTCTTATAGTACAGGTAAAGGAAAAATTGCGAAAAGCATACATTTTAAGTTACATCATATAAAAAAATATTTTTAATAATTTCAAACATTTATATTATTATTATTATCCTTTACTTCTTATAGAGAAGTAAAGGAACTGGCGGAAGAAAGAGAGGAATGGAAAAAGCTCCACCGACAAGAGCATAGCTCTTAAATTTGATGATGATGATATTATTATAATGTACGGAACCCTTAGTGCGCGAGTCCGACTCGCACTTGGCCGGTTTTTTTTCAGAGATACGAGGTCACAACACAACACTTAAATGTTCAACATCTGGCAATAATAGTTAATAACATCTCAATTATACTTATCGCTGCTCATATTTCTGTTAACACAATTATGTTTAACGAGCAATAAAGGTGCGTTGCACAATCAGGAGGCGTCTCAATTGAACAACTAATGAGTCATTGACACGAATCGCGAGTACAGTCGGCCACAATCCTTACGTAACATACATTTGTGTATATGATTTTAATTGGATGGCGATATTAATATGCTTGATATAAATATGCTTTCCTGCTTGTTTGCGAAAAAAGAAAAAGTGTAGAATATACTAGCTGCTTCTCTTCCCGCGCAGATCGTAAAAGCCGATCGAGGGAATGGGTGAAAATCTGAGGAATTATGTTAGTAGCATGCGGCAAAAAACCCATCACTATTTTGATTCCGTTTTCACCTTCACGCCCACCACGCTAAACGTGGTTTTTAGGTCTTATGGTCCTGGGCTCTGTCTGCCCCGCAGGTGAAAAAGAAGTGTCAGTAGTTAAGTATGTATCGTTGAATTAGTATCCCGTGCCCACGCCGTAAATTAACAACTTAGTGGGGCTAGCCCAATCTGTGTGATTTATTTTGTAACTAGCTTTCGCCCGCGGCTCCGCCCGCGTCAATGTCGATCCCTCGGGAATAGTACTTTTTCCATGGATAAAAGGTAGCCTATGTCCTTCTCCGTACTCCAGAGAACTTGTATGCTGAGTCTGTGACAATGTGACAGTCTGGCATGATGAGCACTAGGCACAGACAATTTAATAAAAATTTATTAAAAAGTTTATTTATTTGTGCCAAGATGGATTCTCATCCAGTGTTTGTATATGGGATTGTCCATCTTAGCACTCAAAGTCTTTAGGATGCCGCTGCTACTGTCTTGACAGCGACGCATCAGGGAGGCCGTTCGTTTGCGTATAATGGAGTAAAAGTCGTCCGTACGCGCTTCGGCAAACATTCCTGATCCTGACGCACTACAGTATCGGGCAAGTCTCAGCAGCATCCTAAAACTATTATTATACTGGACGCGTAGGGCATTGTAAGTCCTTTTTGTATAGCTGACCCACAGGCTGCACGTGTAGATAGTTTGACAGTATGCCTTAAGGCGATACCACTGTAAATAAGGTCGTTCTGAACCTTATTTATCTCGCAAAATACTTAAATTAGGAGTTTCAAATCTAAGTAATATGATTTTTGACTATTTCATCTCCAAAAATTGAAGATGAAAACACGTTTTGATAAAATTTTCTCGATAGAAATATTTTTTGAAAAATGGTCTTCGTTTGCAGAGTTTTTGTTATTGTAGCTCAAATGCGACGAATGAAATAATGATTTTTAGACTAAAAGATAGGTTATTAGTAATTCATCAAAATTTAAATATGAAAATACAATTAACCGGTCTGATTTTATATAAAATAGAAATAACGAATTTGGCGCTTACGTTTTTTTCTTTGAGCGACTCGAGACTATCTCCTATCTCATCATTCACGGGCTTAACCGCCAAGCGCTATCCCTTGCGCGCACTTGATCAGTCCTTTGCCGAGCGAAGGTACCAAACATTTGAGTCCTCGTCTTAAATAAAGCTATTATTACTTCTGTTGTACACCGCGCAAACCAGCGTGTCAACATATTACATCTGACTGCCAATGCCTTACGCTCCCGTTCTATATGACTAGCTCCGTGGCGCAGCGGTCAACACGCCAGCCTGCGACACGGAGTGACCGGGTTCGATCCCCGGCCAGGTCAAGATGGAAAATTATCTTTTTCAGATTGGCCTGGGTCTTGGATGTGTATCTATATATGTATCTATACATATAATAAAACAGTAAAATTATTTTGTCTGTACATTTCGAATTTTTGACTGAAATGGATAGAGGGACACTTAAAAAGAATAATAGAAAGCAAAATATTTTTTTTGGAATTTCTTGTCTGTCTGTCTGTCTGTCTGTCTGTCTGTCTGTCTGTCTGTATGTATGATCACGATTATCTCCGAAAATACTGAACCGATTTACTTCAAACTTTCGCCAATTGCTTTGTTTTAACTCAGTTTAACATTTAAAGTTTGTTTCATCAAAATCGGTTCATTAAAAAAAAAGTTATCGTCATTTGAATGAACTCAAGGCATGAGTTTGCCTGCAAACATATAGCAAAAATCAAATAAAATAATAAGTGACATAAGAAAATTTAAATCCAAAGTCAATTCATCATCATTATACGACAGCATTATACCTATCCATACTATCCATAGTAATCCATACTAAAAAAAAGGAGAACCTGACTGACTGACTGACATATCAAGGCAGGGCCTAAACTATAAGGGTTAGGAACTTGAAATTTTGCACAGGGGTTCCTTTTATAACGTAGGGGAACACTAAGAAAGGATTTTTGGAAATTCATCTCCTTAGGGGGAAAAACGGGTTGCAAAATTAGTATGAAACTTTGTTGTTTTTGAAGTTATTCGAATGAAATTCAGCATGAAGGTTCTTTACTGAAAGGTATGAAACACGAGTAAAATATTTTTCTCAAAAATCATCCCTTAAGGGGATATAACGGGGATGCAAAGTTAGTATGAAACTTTCCGTTTTTGAAGTTATTCAATTAAAATTCAATATTAAGGTGTTTCATTGAAAGTCATAAACTAATGTATTTCGGGTAATTCTACTATTTCTGAGATATCGACACTTACGCGAGAAATCGGCAAACCTGACTTATATATCAACGCACAGCCGAAACTACTGTGCGCAAAAACTTGAAATTTGGCACAGGGATTCTTTTTATGATGTAAATGAGCACTAAGAAAGGATTTTTAGAAAATCAAAGGGGTTGAAGTTTTCTGGAATTTTCTCATTTCTGGACTTAGAAGTTTAAAAGTAGGTACGCAAGTTCTCAATTAAAATTAAAAAAGATCTGTTTAGGTGAACCAGACAACATTCTCCCTTAAAGGGGTAAATAGGGGGTAAAGTTTGTATGGAATTTTTCCATTTCTAGACATAGAAGTATAAAAATAAGTATATATGTTTACATTACAATTAAAAAGATCTGTGTAGTTAAAATGGTCGAAATTTCCCCTTGAAGGGGTAGATTAGGTGGGGTAAAGTTTGTATGGATTTTTTTTATTTACTTAGAAATATGACAATAAGAAGTTCTCCATTACAATAAAAAAATATCTGTGTAGGTGAAATGGGCAAAATCCCCTCCTTAAGGGCTAAAGATCTATGCAGGTGAAATGTATTAAATTCCCCCTTAAGGGGAAAAAGCAAAGGGGCAGGGGTTTGTATGGAATTTGTATCATTTCTATTGTTCCCAAGGGAACGACATTAACACGGGCGGAGCCGCGGGCAACAGCTAGTTTGTTATAAAATATAGTATCGTTGAGTTAGTATCCCATAACACAAGTCTCGAACTTACCTTGGGGCTAGCTCAATCTGTGTGATTTGTCCGTATATATTATTTTTTATTTATTATTATATCAATATCGTCACAGAGATCATCTGTGTCGATATGTCCTAAATACTTAAACTGAGTCACATGGGCAAGAGCTACTCCAGCGAGCGTCACGGGCGACACTCGAGTAGACTAGACTCACGTGGCCCTTACCCGTGATACTTAATATTAACATTATCCATACTACGTACCTGAAGCCAAAATTAAGACTAATGCAGAAACAAGACGTTTTTGAAAGAAAATGTGAATTCTTACAAAACAGCCAAGCCCGCCTGTATATTGAATCAAGTTGGTAGGTACATCATCATCATCATCATCAGGTCCTTTTTAGTCTCCACTACAGGAGCACGACCCTCTCTGTACTACTAGGGCCATACTTGGCCAGAGCAGCCAGAGGACTTGGCCTACATACAGGTAGGTACATACTAATAAAAATAAAAAGTAACTTGTAAGCGCCCGACCCATCGGCTTGAAAACTTCCCGAGTTGAAAAGTTGTATATAAAAACATTTTCATTTCACTCCCAAGACAAAATTATGTTTTAGATTACTTTGAAAATTGTCACGTTGCTAAGGGCTAACAAGTCGTGAAGTTTGGAGTTTATGTTACTAACTGGAGTTTCAACAGTCGTACATGCAGTGCCGGCGTTAGCAATACCGGCGCCCTGGGCGAGACTTCTCCGAGCGCCCCCTCTTGGCGTGGGGTACAAATTGAATCACACTGCCCTGCGCTCTTTGCCCCTGTTTGATGGCGCCCCTTACAGATTCAGCGGCCTACCCTACCCTAACGCCGCTACTGCGTACATGTTATACAACCGCTTTGCAAAAAAACTTCTTCTTTGTATATGTAATTTTAATATTCACAATTTCGCTGTCGTCTTGTCTAGGGAATGCAATCCGTATAATCTAAAATCCAGATTTCCGCACAGTTTTGTATACATATGATTTGAAATTCTGAATTTGATCTATTTCCATATATGGCGATTCCATATCCTTTGGCCTGCTGTAGAGCATATAAGAACTTGGTATTTTAATGATCTTATTGTCTTGACTTGTTCGGTCCGTCGTCCTACGGCCCCTGGATATCTTCCCTTCCATCTTTCTGGTTAACACAAGTTTCTCCTCTTCCAACTGGTGGTAATAATCTCCACAAACCCTAGAGCTTCGGTTCAATTAAAGTACAAAACAGCCCGAGCATCCTCGCAGTTTTCTTCCCCATTCCCGCCTAGTCTTAGTCGTGGTAGAGACACGCTACCGGCAATATGAATTGCTAGTAGCATGAATGGGCCGGCTCGTCCAGGAAAGTATCACACTCACAGAAATTGACGTTTGAGCAGAAGTTTTACCGCTTCTATTCTTCGTTTGGTAAGTGAGGGAGCCGGACGCCCATCCTCCCCTTCCCATTCCCCAAATGGCCTCCCCCATCTCCGTGAAAGGCCGGCAACGCTCCTGTGACAATCTGGTGCTGCAGTTGTTGGGCAGCGTTGATCGTTTACCATCAGGTGAGTCACTTGCTCACTTGCCGTCCTATATCATAAAAAAAGAATATAAGACATATCAGAAGTACTGCGTTTGCAATTACTTAAAATAAATGGACGTTCCGGACGCTTACAAAACTGGATCAATAACCAATACTGAAGACTCGAGTAGTTCAGACACCAACATAATTTATTTTCCAGTTCGCAGATGATATTACACCACATTACACGGTGCTCATGTTTTAAAGCTCCATAAATTTATTTTATTCGCCTCATAAGTTACATATATATGTTACGGTAAATTTGATTAATCGAAAATTATTAATAATTTTATAACATTATTAATAATAACCTCGTGTTTTGGTAAATGTGAATAAAAAACTGAAATTAATTACTTTTGGTAGTTATTATTAATAATTCACTACACACATTGGTAAAAGTTATAAAAAAACCCAAAGTTATTAGTCCAGTAGGTATATATTAAGAATATGATATGACGACGATACTACTTATTCGTAAGATATGACACATATAACAGTGCTTGTCTCAGATCACACAAACAAGGGTAGGTACTTGTTTTAAAGAAACTGACAACAATAATTACCTCTTAATCTGTACTCTTAATAAACAAAGTTAAAAGAGTGAGAGAACAGCCTCTCGGCAGCGAAAGGGAGTCGCTATTGATGCCCTATCTTGAGCTACTGGAACAGAGTCTACGTTGACTCGAGACTTGCTCGTGTCAATGTAAAATAACTTTAGTTTTTAATATTTTTATTTGGCTCACTTTACTAACCCTAGTTTATAAGCTTATTTTTGGTACTAACCTATGTTATAGAAATGTATTTCTAAAATAAAACGTTATTAGTATTATTATTTGTATCTACTTTGGTTTCACGGGTGTTACCCGGGTCCTTTGGAGGCTTGCGTGGAGATATAAATCCAACATGAAGAGGCCCTTTGGAGAAGTTGATGTAAAGTTGGTCTCCAGCCAGAACTTGTTTTTGGAAATACCAATGTATGATATGTCCTTGAACAGGTCTAGGCTGGAGCAGAAACTATTGCATTATGAAAGACAAATTTATGGGATTGAAATGTAGCTGGACTTGTGCTAGGTTTGCCTGGATTGGACACCTGCTATTATTATAAAATGGCAAAATTATAGAATCGTCATCACCATCAAGAAGGCCTCTTGTGATGAGGCCTTTTTAATACTTTGATTAAAAAGGCCTCGAGATTACCACCATGGGAACAGGCATGAAAATATGTAAGTGTCTATTTTAGGGTAGAGATCTTGAAAATTATGTAATTTTTGAAATCCAAGATGTCGGACGCGACTTTTCATGAAAAACCTGCAACCTGCAAAGGGTTCGTTTTTTGGGTTTTTACCTTAGTTATGTAATCCAAGATGGCGGGCGCGACTTTTCATGATAAACCAACATGAGTGTCGTTTTCTAGGTTCTTGGGGTGTAGAGGTGCATATCTCGAAAATGACGTCAGTTATATAATCTAAGATGTCGGACGTGACTTTTCATTATAAATCGACGTGAGTGTCAATTTCTTGGTTTTTTTCGGTGTAGTTTTGGAAAATTACATCAGTTTTAGTATCCAAGAAGGAAAATCTTCGCGTGGCCTCTCGCACATCCCGCACGCCGCCTCGCCACCCCTGCCCGCACCTCTGTTGCCCGATCGAGAAAAAAATCGCCAGTGTACATTTATTTTTATCGATAGTTATTACATTTATCGGTACTAAGGTTACATTATTAATAATCACCGACAAATGTGATTAATTTCTCACTTTTACCTGTACTTTCGGTAATTATTAATAATGATAGACAATTATTAATAATTTTTAATTAATCACTCTAACCGTAACATATATAACGTGTAACACGCAATATTTACTTGGTTGTTATCTGCAGTATTTTGTTGCAGCAGCCGGGGGAAGTCCACCGCTGGACAAAAACCTTTCCCAAGGATTTCTTGTTCCATGGGAGGATATCGGCCCAACCAGGAATCCTTGAGATTGCCATACTCACCACGCTTGACAGGTAGATTGGCGAGCGCAGTTTCTTTAGCTTCGTGTGCTTTCGACACTACTGCCTATCGAAAGCATTTTTAAAGCTGGGGAAGGGAAGGAATTTGTTGAATTTGGGAAGAGAATAAAGGGTTTGGGATACTACTCACTCGGATTGTGGGGAAAAGCAAGTAGCAGCTTGGGAGGTCAGGCTCGCGTACCTGATGACCTTCAACCGCCGACCAAGCAGTTAAGGATGTCACCCCTGACCATAGCTACTGATTTAGCGAATATGATTGTAGAGATTAGATTGCTAAAACTTTCCAATCGCGGTTCCGTCTTACCAAGTGTTAAATCTTCTTCAAGGTCTTGTCATCCCCACTTTATAGCGTATTCAGTACCATAGGTAGAGAGACATTATTGCAAAACATGCTTGAAATTTTACGCATATAAATATTATTTTAGAATTGACATGATAACTTTTGTATGAAAAGTCATTCAAACCTGCTTTTTCGCTGTGCAACCGTGACAGGCTTTGCACCATCTTGCCAAAAATTTTCAGTGCTGAGACCTTCGGGTGACGTATACCGACGAGAGTAAGTATGCCTTCAGTCAACAGATGTTAAGAAAATAGCAGTGATTAATCATTTTAGACATCCCTGCTCCAACAGCGCATTTGCTAACATACTATTTTTATCTGTTTCTGTGTAAAATGCAATCAAGAACGACTCCACAGTGTTTGCTTGAGTTATTTATAAATCTGTTTGCTCCACGCACTTACATAAAAGGTGCAACGTACCCTGGATACACAGACTAAGTTGGTTTGTGTACTAACTGGTTTGTAATCGCCGTGGTGGCTATATCATTGCCACTTGTACCTATAGATAAGAACAGCCTCCGTGGTCCAGTGGTTAAGGCGTTTGCCTGTTGACCCGGAGGTCGTGGGTTCGATTCCCACCGAAAGCATACTTTGTTTCGTTGTTTTCAGTTTGGTTAGGACATTGCAGGCTTGAATCACCTGATTGTCTGATAATAAAGATGATTCCGTGCTTCGGAAGGCACGTTAAGCCGGTGGTCCCGGCTGCCATCTGGTAGTCGTTAAAGGAACCACGTCAGAGGCCGAGAGGCGGTTTCGAAGAACTCTGACACCAGAGTGTGCATGGTCGATTGACCGTGACGCCTACTCGAAATGATGATGATGATGACTATCGCTCTCAGGCTAGGTTACGTCAGCTGTCTCGCAGATTTTTATGAAACTAGCATAACAACAAACAGGTTAAGATAGGGCATAGATAGATACTGTCGCACAACGGTTCCGAATATTGGGCGAGCTCCGTGGCGCAGTGTCATCACGCCAGCCTGCGACACGAGAGTGCCCGGGTTCAATCCCCGGTCAGGTCATGATGGAAAACAATCTTTTTCAGATTGACCTGGATCTTGGATGTTTATCTATATAAGTATCTATTTTAAAATATAGTATCGTTGAGTTAGTATCCTACGACATAAGTTCACAACTTACCGTGGGGCTAGCTCAATTTGTGTGATATGTGATATGTCCCTATATATTTATTTATCTATTTATATTTTCTATAGCGGAGTTGTGCACTTTTTGGGATGGGTAAAAAATGTTAAACTTGCGTCAGGACACGTGGCCTGATCGAAAATTCGTAATACGAACACGTGACATTCCAAAATGTTAATGTTCAAGTCACTTCTGCCGGCCCGGCACTTCCGGAGTGTAAACCGTTCCTTTTTTTATACTTTTTTCATCAGACAGAGCCATAATATAATCATTCTAATGCATCCTTACTAATATTATAAATGCGAAAGTGAGTTTGTTTGTTTGTTTATTTGTTTGTTTATTTGTTTGTTTATTTGTTTGTTTATTTGTTTGTTTATTTGTTTGTTTATTTGTTTGTTTATTTGTTTGTTTGTTTGTTTGTTTGTTACGCTTTCACGCCGTAACTACTAAACCGATCATCATGAAATTTTGCATACAAGTTCTCTGGAGTAAGGAGAAGGACATAGGCTACCTTTTATCCCGGGAAAAAGTACTATTCCCGAAGGATCGACATTGACGCGTAGTAGTTAATATACTGACACGGGCGTTAATCTCGTAATCATCTAATCTAAGCCAAATGTTTAAGAGGCTTACTTGAGCCAATTAGCGCCAACTATCATTTTAAATCAGGGGTTGGAATACCGGTAAAAATCCATTACCGGTACCTCTATGAAACGACAGTACCGGTAATTGGTTTGGTACCGGTACATTTGGTAACGGTAAAAATCAAGTACCGGTACCTCTATAATACAACGGTACCGGTAATTGGATTGGTACCGGTACCTCAATAAAACGACGGTACCGGTAATTGAAAGAAGTACCTGTACCAAATACCGGTAAACAGTACCGGTACTCGTATTAGGAATTATCATTTCGTTAATGTGTGTCGTTGCCGTGTTGTGCATGTGCGGCGTGAGGCGGGGGCCCACAATAGGGCGGCACTTTTACAGTCGAGCGAGTCCCATGCGGTAGACGGCAACAATGCGTAGGTACCGGTAAAATTAACACAATTTTAATACCGTTAAAATTTGACAGAATAGAGGTACCGGTACTTACCGGTACTTATAATGTGAATTTGGTACCGGTAACAAGTAGCGGTAAAATTACCGTTAACTGTTAACAATATTATTACCGTTAAATACTAGATTACCGGTACCTCATATTACCGTTAAAATTTTAACAGAATAGTAATACCGGTACTTACCGGTACTTATAATGGGAATTTGGTACCGGTAACAAGCCCTGTTTTAAATCTTTTACTTCTAAATCAGATCCGATTGATAAATCCAAACCTCTACCTCGCTGTATCAAAAATCCTATAAGTAATGTACTAGATATTGCATATAGGATTTTTGATATTAAATTTAATTATATTGCAATTTTCTTAATTTATCAAATGCAATACCAACAAACTACAAGTAGTAATATTACTTTCATTTCCACAAACAACTGTGAATCAACGAAATATTTTTCCGCACAAGTAGTTAATTAGCAAAGCGAAATTTTAGATTATTTTATACCAGCTTTCGCTTTGTCGTTCCCTCGGGATCTGTACTCGGGAGCGTAACAAACAAACTCACTTTCGCATTTATAATATTACTAGCTTTCGCCCGCGGCTCCGCCCGCGTCAATGTCGATCCCTCGGGAATAGTACTTTGCCCCGGGATAAAAGGTAGCCTATGTTCTTCTCCTTACTCCATAGAACTTGTATGCAAAATTTAATGATGATCGGTTCAGTAGTTACGGCGTGAAAGCGTAACAAACAAACAAACAAATAAACAAACAAACAAACTCACTTTCGCATTTATAATATTAGTAAGGATTAAGTAAGGTCTTCCATGCTGGTCTGGGAGAAAAAAACGTAGAATGTGTCAGCTGCTTCTCTTTCTGCGCAGGTCGTAAAAGCCGATCGAGGGATTGGGCTAAAATCTGCGGAATCATGTCAATAGGCGATGCGGCTAGCAACCCATCACTATGTGATTCCGTTATCCATCCACACGCCCCTCAACTTGCTAAATGTGGCCATGAGGTCTTGTAGATCTAGGCTCTCGTCTACCCCGCAAGGGAAAAAGACGTGATAATATGTATGTATTAAGGATAAGCCTGATTTTGATTTAGGAGAAAAATGAATAAAATGATGGATAGTGCCAGTTGGCTTATGTAAGACTCTTAAACTACACAGAATGATTTCTACACAGAATAATTTTTTACACAGAATGATGGACGGTCGACAGATGTTAAGGATCTTCTTGCTTTCTAAGATTTTAGGATCTTAGAAAGCAAGAAGATTCACCCACCCTATTTTAACACAGCTTCAAGAATTAAATTCCTATGTTTGCCTATCCCACTATTCAACAACAGCCCCATTATAACCCCACAGATATACACAGCCATGAAATCGATAACGAATAATACTTCACCAATACGGCCAGATGATCCAGTTCTCAGAGAGCACGATAGTATGGTATTACGTAATGACTCGGCGTTTTTGACAGTGCGTGCGCGCAGGCGCCGCGGCGTGGTTCTCGCATGGCGCGTTCGTAACCTTGCGTACGGCGATAAACAAGTGACGTCACTCGCTATTTTTACCCATGTATGTGTCGGGGTCGGGCTATACGAACATACGAACATGCGCGTGCGTCGGCCGTTCACCCCGCGCCTATCTGAAAGCCGGACGGTACGATACGCTCGGCCTTTCTGATTTCTACTAACTTCGCGCTGCAATGAGCAAAGAACTTAGTGAAGGGATAGCGACCGGTACGGGTTTCGCGTGGGAGTTTGTAGACACAGATTCTAGAATTTACATAATAATGGGTCAACAAACGCAAGACCAACTAGGGATGTGATGAGCAGGTCATTGGAAAGTCCACGGAAGTGTGGTGTATATGGGTATAGGTGATACATTGACGATTTACTGGAATGGAAATCTGATTATGGATGGATTTTTAACCGACTTCAATAAAGAAAGAGATTCTCAATTCGGTTGTTTTTTAAATGTTTGTTACCTCATAGCTCCGTCATTTATGAACAGATTTGAAAAAAACTTTCTTTTCGTTTCCCAATCGGTCCCATTAAATTTTTTATCAAAATCGGTTAAGTTTGTTTGAAGTCAGGTTTTAGGGTTTGTACACATACCGTAAGAACATGGCCCTATTACTTTCGCTCCTACGCCGCGCCGGCGGTCTCAAACAACGTGTCTTACGAATTTCCGATCAAGTCACGTGTCCTGCGAGTTTAACATTTTTACCCATCCCAAAAAGTGCACAACGTTGCTAAAGCAGTCTTCACTTCAAAAACTAATCGTAAGCAATATTCGAGAATGTAAACTATGCCTATGCCCGCCAGGCCAACAACCTCCTGTTTATTAACCATTTACAATGTGGCTCGTGGATTACTCGGGCCCAGTGTTGTGAAATGACGCCTTTGTGCGAGTGGACCTTGAGCGAAATGAGAATTCGCTAAGTCCCGGCAAATTGAAAGCGTTCCGCGTGAGAGGGGCGAGCGTGAAGCGTTACAGAATAAAATGAACCCAGATGTGACACTTTATATCCCGCGACGTTATTTCCAGCGTAATATACATTAGAAAAGGTTTAAGGAGTGATTCAGACCACGAATCTGAACAACTTTCATTATGGGACCAACTTCGACATCGTGAAAAAAATATCAGATTTTTCATACAAAAGTGGAATATCTAGTTGGCCAAGATCTATGGAACAGCTGTTTGATTCGTTGATTTGTCGGGCGTCCGGGTCACCTATTGGCATTTCTTTTTACATGCATTATATACAATCCTCTCATATACTTCCTGAGTTATAACTTACACAGTAGGGGTTCCTAGCATATTCAGTAAAACGGGCACCTACTCCTCCATAGGCTGAAAGAGATTCATTGTGAGGGATAGCTGAAGGTTGGTGAAAATTTCCTTAGTTGCTAATGTTATGAATGGACAAAGAATGCCCCTCATTGTCTCATGCCGTCAATTTTCCCTATAATTTACTGTTCATTTACAATAAAAATCCCTGTGAAAACCGCACAATTTAATGGCGATTAACTACTCGTTTATATCGTTACCTTACCACGCAGTTTCGTTGTCATGCGCGGCCGTGCGTCTAATTTAGTAAAGTGATCTAATTGATCAAAACACTTGAACCGGACTTACTTGGTGCTTCACTGTAGTTATTGTGGTTCTTCAGCGAAATGAAAATCGAGTGCAGAATAAAATTAGGACTAGATAAGAGATGTTCCGACTAGTCGGTAAAGTCGAATATCTGGCCATTATGGTAGTCGGCCACTAGTCGGCGAATATTCGGCAAAGAGCGCCGACTGTCCGACTTCTATTTTGTTTGTATGTATATGTCTCAATAATATATAAATATGTAGAAGGAAATAGGTAAAAACGTAAGTAGATAAAAACATAAACATTAATATTTTTATTTTATAATCAGTCTTACACATTTATTGATCGATCAAAATTTACTGATGTTTCACAAGAACCTAACTGACGCATCAGGGTCTTTTTATACCACTTAGTAGG
The DNA here is from genome assembly GCA_947532085.1 of Elegia similella. Classification (NCBI taxonomy): domain Eukaryota; kingdom Metazoa; phylum Arthropoda; class Insecta; order Lepidoptera; family Pyralidae; genus Elegia; species Elegia similella. The sequence goes on from OX383936.1 coordinate 3,550,727, forward strand.
CAAACGGGCATACGGCCCACCGCGATCGGCTCAGCCGAATAGTCGGCCGACTAGTCGACTTCTTCACAACCGATTATTCGGCCAATCGGCTAGTCGGCCTTTGTCATGATCGGCGTATCACTAATAGGACATTACCAATAGGACTTATACTAGTATAGCTGTAGTGTTCATCTTTTTCATTCACAGAGTAAGGCTTATTTAAGTAAATCATATACATGTTCTTCATTTGTACAATCAAGGAAAATATCGGATCTGCACGAAGCAACGAAGGTTTAGAAATGTAAAACATGTTTATGATGATGGTGCAGTCGTCTAGTTATAAGTCTTGCCCTTTGACCCTTGTCATTGATTTTTCCCTCCCTCGTTTTCCATCTATCTTACCTTCTACTAAGAAATAATTTTAGGAAATAAAACAATTACAGCCGTGTGGTTTCCGGCAGAGTAGAATAGGATCAATCCTAGTCTTCCCATAGAGGTCGTAAGAGGCGACTTAGGAAATACAAGCTAAACAAAGCTCATAAACATCAACCCGTCTGGCCAGCAAGAAGAGTGTAGCCCAAATCCTTTGTCTGCCCTGGCCAAGTATGGCTCCGGTAGCACAGAGAGGGTCATGCTCCTACAGTGGAGACTAAAAAAGACCTGATGATAAAAATAATTGCCGAGCACAGGGAAAATTGGAAATCACTCTACCGACAAGAGCCGGCTTTTAAATATGAAAAAGAAAATCGTTCTATATTTCTGTACCCTCGCTTTGCCGTGCCGATCCGGCAAGTTCCCGGATGGTATTAACTGCGCCCTTTGTCGGCACGGCGCGTATCGTCCTTTCACGACCGTTTACAGGCATTGCTGTGCGCTCAGATAACAGAACAAAGCCCGCCCCGAATCGGGAATGCTCACTCATCCTCATGAGCTACTATCGGCATTCTCATTCAGTTTCAAACTTTCAATTGGCAGCCACGTTACGGAAGGCTTCCTTGGTTAGATGGCATCACTAGCGTTTAGAATTCCAGTATGCATATATTCAGGATGCTTTTTCACCAGAGATGTGCTTGGTAGTCGAGCGGTGCTAGGATTTTTGCAAGCCTTGATAATAGGCTATTTTTATGAGGATGGCAAACGAGTAAGCGGGTCATCTGGTGGTAAGTGATCATTGCTGCCCATGGACAACTGCAACACCAAGGTGTGACAGGTGCGTTGTCGGCCTTTCAAGGAGTTGGGGGAAGGAAATCGAGAGGGGAGGGAGAAGGATGGGCCGAACGAAGCATAGAAGTTGTAAAGCTACTACTCAGACGTCAATTTTCCGTGAGAGTGTGGTACTTCCCCGGACGATCGGCCCTTTCATGCTACTAGTAATTCATATTGCCGGTAGCGTGGCTCTACCACGAACAAGACTAGGCGATAATAGGGAAGAAAGCTGCGAGGATGCGTGGGCTGTTTTGTGCTTTAATTGAACCGAAGCTTTAGGGTTTGTGAAGATTATTACCACCAGTTGGAAGAGGAGAAAGGTCAAGGGTTCTATGAATTATAGTCATTGGATCAGATGTGCAAGAGCAACTACTATGCAATTGTTCACAATTCTGTTATTTTCTGACATTTTTATACCCATCAGTGCTTAAGGTTGGAAACAATAATAGTGACATGTACCTTAATTAATTATATATATCTTTTTCTATGTAGGTATGTATTAAAAAAGGAAACATTGATTAGTGATTGACATATCAAAGCACAGCCAAAACTACAAGGAACCTGAAATTTCGCACTACGGTTCGTTTTATAATGCAAGTTCACTATAAAGGGATTTTTAGTAAGTTCATAATTCTATTACTTACCAAGTTCTCGCCTTAAAGAGATACACATCCAAGACCCAGGCCAATCTGAAAAAGATCATTTTCCATCTTGACCTGGCCGGGGATCGAACCCGGTCACTCCGTGTCGCAGGCTGGCGTGTTGACCGCTGCGCCACGGAGCTAGTCAATATCCAATATGAATTTAATTTATTTTAGCCTTCAAAAAGTCTGCTAAACTAATTCATTAACTTTGACCTTCGTCGAGTAAACTGTTTATCTAAATACTAGTTTCAAAGAGAACGAAACGGGTCTAAATTACATATATACCGGGCATTTAGTAATAATTCGGGCATTTATTCGAGCAATCCGTACTTCATTTACATTTGTAACGTCGTATTAACATTGGTATCAGCGGGATCGGCCATTTGGAAGTAGTCGATCCGGAGCGACGATTCATAAACATGTCGTGTGACTAAAATTGTGCGTAAGCCCACAGACTTCCAAAGAGAAGTTTAAGCCACGCTACCGGAAATTAATTTTTGCTAGTAGCATGAATTAGCCGGCTTGTCCGGGGAAGTACCACAATGTTGGAAAAATAATTAAAAGATTTACGGGTTTCTTGGTCAGCTGTTTATTTTGAAGTAAAATTGTAATAACAAACAAATACACACATTTGCCGTGTGGTATCCGGCAGAGTAGAATAGGACCACTCCAAGACTTCCCGTCGCAGAAGGCGACTTAGGAAATACAAGCTAAACAAAGCTTATAAACATCTGTGAGACCTCTCCAACCCGTCTGGCCAGCGTGGAGAGTTGAAGGCCAAGTCCTCTGAATGCTCTGGCCAAGTATGACTCTAGTGGTACAGAGAGGGTCGTGCTCCTGTAGTGGAGACTAAAGGAGACCTGATGATGATGATGATGACACACATAACAAGGAGTATTTCTTCTTCTCATGAAATAAATCAAAAAAGGTTCTACTACACACACTCTAACAGAAAAAGGACGTTTGAGAAGAAGCTTTACCGCTTCTATACATCGTACAGTGAGTGAGAGAGCCGGAGGCACATCCTTACCCCATTTGAGGCACATCCTTACCCCCATTTTCTCCCCCATGTCCTTCCCCCAACTTCTTGAAAGGCCGGCAACGCTCCTGTTACACCTTGGTGTTGCAGTTGTCGATGGGCAGCGCTGACTCGCTTGCTCGTTTGTCGTCTCGTCCTACACCATAAAAAAGACGCTATCGTCGATTTGCCGGTCACAATAATAGTGTTTGAATTTTAGAACACCTTCACCCATTATTATTATACACGGTGAAATTCTGATCGCTCTGGACCCTTAAAGGGATAATTCTGCCCGTTGATATAAACAACTTTTCGGAGCTGCGGGCGAAAGCTAGTTTCAAACAATATACATACATGGTGAAATTTGATCGTTCTGGACCCTTAAAGGGGTGATTTAGCCCGTCGATATAAACAACTTTTCCTATGGGACCAATGCTGGGAACTCAAAAATTTTTTTGACGTCCCCATACAAATCGACCGGGCGGCCGAAATTTTTTATATGGAATTGCCCTTTATTTGAGTTCCTAGCATTGGTCCCATAGAAAAAGTTGTTCATATCGACGGGCTGAATCACCCCTTTAAGGGTCCAGAACGATCAAAATTTCACCATGTATGTATATTGTTTGTAACTAGCTTTCGCCCGCGGCTCCGCCCGCGTCAATGTCAATCCCTCGGGAACAGTCCGTTTTTCTGGGATAAAATGTACCCTATGTAATTTTTTTTTTTTTTTTTTTTTTTATATGTGAATTACGGGTTACTCACGTACGAAGTCAGCTACAGGCCGACATGTTTACCTTATGTCCTTATGTTACCCTATGTCCTTCTCCATACCCTAGATAACGTGTATGCAAATGTTGTTTCATGGTGATCGGTTCAGTAGTTACAACCTGAAATCGTAACAAACAAACAAACTCACTTTCTCATTTATAATATTAGTTAGGATTTGGTCCATTCTATGCAGACATAAAGTCTATTCGTGGCCGGCGTAAAATTGCGTACTCCGTCTAATACGAGTGGTCACATTAATTCGCTACTGACCGCGGTCATTGACCGCGCCGTACCTACTGGCGCCATATAAAGATGCGTACACGCTCATAAGCGACCCACACTTAACGGTTCTTGAAAAGTAATCCCAAAGACAATACTGACGTATAGACCTCTCATACAAAGATTTTGTTCGGGCAACGAATATGGATGAAGTTACGACCGTGTGACGAAAATACTTTAAAATATAATCTTAGTACAAAATTTATACAATAATTTGTTAAACAGTAGTTAAGTAACATTATTAACGCTTACGCATGTTAAGCAGCACCGGGCGTGGTCCCCATTTGGATGGCTGACCACAAGTGGCATAAAATTATCTCGAACTCCCCCGTACTTTGGATGGCACGTTGATCCGTTGGTCCTAGCTGGCATTATTGATGGCAGTCGTTAAGCTATGTCAGATGCCTTGAGGCAGCTTGATAAATCTGACACCAGTGTTGGCTTGTACACACGAAAAACAAACAACAAGTAGCACCCAATACTATCATCATGACTAGCTCCGTGGCGCAGCGGTCAACACGCCTGCCTGCGACACGGAGTGACCGGGTTCGATCCCCGGCCAGGTCAAGATGGAAAATGATCTTTTTCAGATTGGCCTGGGTCTTGGATGTGTATCTATATATGTATTTGTTATAAAATATAGTATCGTTGAGTTAGTATCCCATAACACAAGTCTCGAACTTACTTTGGGGCTAGCTCAAACTGTGTGATTTCTCCGTATATCCTTATCCTTACAAATATTATAAATGCGAAAGTGAGTTTGTTTATTTGTTTGTTTGTTTGTTACGCTTTCACGCAGTAACTGCTGAACCGATCATCGTGAAATTTTGCATACAAGTTCTCTGGAGTGTGGAGAAGGATATAAGGCTATCTTTTGTCCCGGGAAAAAGTACTATTCCCGAGGGATCGACATTGACGCGGGTGGAGCCGCGGGGGAAAGCTAGTATTTATATATTTATCATCATTTCAGCTGTTAGAAATCCATTACTGTACAAAAGCCTCTCCCAGGGTTCTTCGTTCCATGGGAGGATATTGCCAGACTCACCACGCGTATAGCCGGCCTATTTACTAACTTGAAGTGCAACGTTTTGATAGTCACTTCAAAATACATTGCGGCATTCATATGATTGACTATTTTTATTTAAGACTAGCTGTTGCCCGCGACTTCGTCCGCGGCAATTTCTGTTATAATGATTAATTAGGTTTTTCTTAGTAATAGAGGAATAATTTTCCCCCGTTTTCAGCACATTTTTTATTGATGCTTCGCTCCTATTGGTCGCAGCGTGATGTTTTATAGCCTAAAGCCTTCCTCAATAAATGGACTATCCAACACAAAAATAATTTCCCAATTTGAACCAGTAGTTCCTGAGATTAGCGCGTTCAAACAAACAAACAAACTCTTCAGCTTTATAATATTACTAGCTGTTGCCCGCGACTTCGTTCCGCATCAATTTCTTTTTTTTTTCTTAGTATAGCTGAATAATTTTCCCCCGTTTTCAAAACATTTTTATTGATGCTTCGCTCCTATTAGTCGCAGCGTGATGTTTTATAGCCTAAAGCCTTCCTCAATAAATGGACTATCCAACACAAAAATAATTTTTCAATTTGAACCAGTAGTTCCTGAGATTAGCGTGTTCAAACAAACAAACAAACAAACAAACTCTTCAGCTTTATAATATTAGTATAGATTAGTATAGATATATAAAACGTAATGTATTTTGAAGTGACTATCAAAACGTTGTACACTTAGTAAGCAAATGCCGGCAGGTGGGTTGTCGAGCGCAGTTTCTGTCACTTCTTCATCATCATCATCATCATCATCATCAGGTCTCCTTTAGTCTCCACTATAGGAGCACGACCCTCTCTGTACTACTAGGGCCATACATGGCCAGAGCAGCCAGAGGACTGGCCCTACACTCTCCACGGTGGCCAGACGGGTTGGAGAGGTCTCTTAGATGTTTATAAGCTTTGTTTAGCTTGTATTTCCTAAGTCGCCTTCTACGACATCCACGGGAAGACTTGGAGTGGTCGTATTCTACTCTGCACAGGGCTTGTCACTTCTTGTGCCGATGCTATTGCATAATAAAAACATTTTTAAGCTGAAAACGGATTAGAATTTGTTGGATTTGGTACTGGAATGCTTCTCACTCGAATGAATACTTGGCCAGAGCAGTCAGAGGATTTGGCCTACACTCTCCTCGCTGGCCAGACGGGTTGGAGAGGTCTCATTGATGTTAATGAGCTTTGGTTAGCTTGTATTTCCTAAGTCGCCCCTTATGACATCCATGGGGAGACTTAGAGTGGTCATATTCTACTCTGCTGGAAACCACACGGCGAATAAGGCATCCTAATTGCTATGCAAACTTTTAAATTATGTAAATTATGACTCACGCGCGCGCTAATTGACTTGAATAGACTTGAATAGATTATGCAAGTAAACACGCGAAACTACAAACGTCGAGGAATGAGGTTCAAATACTATTAACCTCTAGTAACTCTGCTTTTCGAGTGTAAAATGAATAGTCTCTGCAATTCTAAAAACAACTTTATTGGGAAGGGCTGAAGTCTATTTTAAAGCCAGCTTTTTCACCGTACACGTTTGTACGTCTGATAGAGTTGTTTTGCATACTATTTTATTGTATTTTTTTTATAAATGCATTTGTCCAGATTCCAGACTCTGCAGGCTTTTCCATGATGGTCTGGGAGAAAACGAAAACCGAAGAATGTACCAGCTACTTCTCTTCCCGCGCTTATTGTAAAAGCCGGTCGAGGGAATGGGTCAAATCTGAGGAATCGTGTTAATAAGCGATGCGGTTAACAACCCATCACTATTTTGATTCCGTTTTCCACTTAATGCCTACCAACATACTAAACGTGGCTTTCAGATCTTATAGACCTAGGCTCTGTCTACCCCGTAAGGGAAAAAGACGTGATAATATATATATGTATGTATGTATTTGTCCATACTGACTAAACTCATACTTACTTGAGATTTTAGTCGTATCTACATACATCTACAACATTATAAAGAGTAAAAAGATTTAATTGTTTGTTTGTCTTGAATAGGTCCCAAAACTACTGGACTGATTTGAAAAATTCTTTTTCCATTAGGATCCTACATTATCCCTTATGAACATAGGCTATGAAAATACCTATATATACCCGTGCGAAACCGGGGCGGTTCGCTAGTTTAATATATTTTTTGATGCAGTTTTCAAATATAAATAGAGTTCAGGAGGAAGGTTCATATTTATTATTAAAATACCCATATTGTATCCGTGCGAACCTAGGGCGAGTTGCTAGTAATTTTTAAACCATTGAATTTTTAAACCAAGCTGTATAGAAACTTACGTAGATTACTGAGATAAAATTATTTAATGTTAAAAATTGTAACATACTCAAATATTGGTTTGTGTGTGAGTGGAGTCTCTTTCGTCGTTTGTGTGGAGGTTTTCGCGTCCAAGGCAACTTTAACTAGAGGTTTTCAAGGGTATTAAATACAGAAGTGGGATCCCAAGACGACTTGTCATCAGAAGTGGGATGTTTTATGTTGCGAGGCGACCCCTCGGCCGTCGTAAATAGCAATGAGTGCAAATAGGTGCATTATGAAGCAGCAGCGTCCTAGTTAGCAAGCATTAACGTGGGAACCCCGGCACCACGGAGATGAGGAATAAGAACACAGCATCCGACAATCTTGTCAATGAGAAAATTGTGTGATAAGTACGTTACAAAATTGTAAAGTTCCTTGTGGTTTCCGGCCTTAATATATAATATTAATATTATAAGACTGCGGCTCTTGGAAGCCGTAGACACTTAAAGACCAAAGCACAAACGTCTCCTGACCTGAACTTACATATTGTCAAGAAGTTGACCGACCGTATAAGCCCAACGGCATTATGAATCTAGCTCATCATCATTTCGAGTAGGTGTTACGGTCAATCGACCATGCACACCCTGGTGTCAGAGTTCTTCGGAACCGCCTCTCGGCCTCTGACGTGGCCTTTAACGACTACCAGATGGCAGCCGGGACCACCGGCTTAACGTGCCTTCCGAAGCACGGAATCATCTTTATTATCAGACAATCAGGTGATTGATCTAGCTAGCATAACCGCAATATTCATAAGTGATGATCTCTCAGTCTGCCTGTCAGGTGGTTGCAGGTATGGCATACGCGCGATCGGCCACCCGAGCTGCTACTTGCTTTTCCCCATTTATCCGAATGAGTAGTATCCCAAATTCCATTTCATTTCATTCGGTTTCCAGATTTAACAAATTCCAATCCTTCCCCAGCTTTTAAATGCTTCCGATGGGCAGCAGCGTCGGAAGCACAAGAAGCCAAAGAAACTGCGCTCGCCAACCCGCCTGTTAAGTGTGGTGGGTATGGCAACATCCTCCTGTGATACGAAGAGTCCTTGGGAGAGGCCTTTGTCCTGCAGTGGAATTTTTACGGCTGAAATAAAGAATGATAATGATGATTTCTCGCTACATAAATAAACACCACTTGTCTTTATCACTGAGCACTTCCTATCACCACGAGGTCTTTCGATAAATTTGCCTCGATTCGATATGTTTGTGTAGAAAAGTGGGTGTATTGACAGTTCCCCCTCTACGTCCAACCATTCCCTGAATGAGTGAAACGGTTATAAGCTACTTAAATCGATATCAATTGAGCGTCCAATTAAAATTATCAATTTACCCGGTACGTCAGATATTTATACCGCCAGACGAGCATACACAACACCTGATGGTATGTGTCATCGTCGCCCATGGACACCTGCCACATCAGAGTTGTTGACAGAACGCTGCCGGTCTTTTAAATGGGAATTTACCCGTCTTTAGAATGGGGAAAACCAGTGGAAGGAAGCTCGTTCCACAACTGACTCACGCGAGGAAAAATATCTGGAGAAACGTGTTGTTGGTGATTGCCAGACTTCCAGGTGATGAGCATGACGCCTGTTTCCACGGCACTATCGTACCATAGTGAAGACATGCTGTATTTAAAGCAGTCTCGAGCGGAATACCTGAACTGTAACCGAGCGCATGTTGAGTGGGACTATGTTATTCAAATCCTTGCCATGATGGATCCTTGGCGCCGTGTGGTATCCGGCAGAGTAGAATAGGACCACTCCAAGTCTTCCCGTGGATGTCGTAGAAGGCGACTTAGGAAATACAAGTTAAACAAAGCTTATAAACCTCTCAGAGACCTCTCCAACCCGTTTGGCCAGCGTGGAGAGTGTAGGCCAAGTCCTCTGGCTGCTCTGGCACAGTATGGCTCTAGTAGTACAGTACAGAGAGGGTCGTGCTCCTGTAGTGGAGACATAAAGACTTGATGATGATGTTATTCAAAGAAAAACACAGTAAAAGAAAGAGGTTACGCTCCGTTCAGTAAACGTGAAAAACAGTTATGCAACTCACAGCACCTGCCAGATGCTGGAGCGTCTAATTATAGTATGCTGAGAGTGTGTGATAAACGGGCGTATCACCCGCGGCTTGCTAGGGCTGCCGGCCGCAAAGACTATTCTAATTCTTCTTTATTGCATAATTACTCATACTTACTTACTGTTCTTGCTCAGCGACCTAGAGTCTTGTCTCCAGCAGAAGAGAACGCCAGCGGTCTCAGTCCTGTGCTAGCTCTCGCCAACTTTCAGCTCGCGCAGATCCGCCATCAATACGCGACCGATCAGCCGGCCTCGGTGTGCTGTCTTCGCCCCCCGATCGTCTTCTATTCTTCCGACGTGACCGAGACAGGATAATTACTATTATAATAGAGGACCCCGGGCTCCGACGCCTCACCTATGAAGATGAAACCGGGAAACCTTTTTTAGTGCAGTAGAGCCACGCTACCAGCAAAATTAAATTTTTGTTAGTAGCATGAATAGGCCGGCTTGTCCGGGGAAGTACCACACCCTCACAGAAAATAGACGTTTGAGTAGAAGCTTTACCGCTTCGATGCTCCGTTCGGTGAGTGAGAGAGCCGGAGGCCCATCCTTTCCCCATTTCCTGGACAGGCCGACAACGCTCCTGTTACACCTGCTGTTGCAGTTTTCCATGGGGAGCGGTGATCGCTTACCATCAGGTGACTCGCTTGCTCGTATCTCGTCCTATATCATTTAAAAAAAACCACACCGCTTATGTCCCTTTCGATCTTCTGAATAGAAAGAGACAGTGGCGTTAATGTATTCTTGTTGGACATCCCATCGTAAGTCAATTTAGAATAAACGAGGCCCTGTTACCTCTCCCTCGAAATGTTTACGCTCTCTATTTTCCCTTCATTTGTTAGTTGGCGTTTCGTTACCCGCCACTATAAATTTATTTGGAAACCGCCTCGTTATTAGAGCAATGTAACATTACATAATTCAGGATTATAACACGGTAACAATGTTGACTTCGATACTACCACGTTTCTATGAATATACCTACTTGATATTTATTTTAAGGCTACCATTTTTTTTCAAGCAATATCGTGATTTGTGCTTGTTGCCTAAGTTACCTCGCAACAGAGATTTTTTTTAATTTTTGTTATTAACATTTCTTACACCTACCATTACAGGTTATAACCTAACGCGATAGAATAAGCCTATTGTAGACTGTATGAAATTACAAAGTACCACCTTACCACCTTAGTAAATTTATTCATCATCATTTCGAGTAGGTGTCGTGTCACGGTCAATCGACCATGCACACCCTGGTGTCAGTCCTTCGGAACCGCCTCTCGGCCTCTGACGTGGTTCCTTTAACGACTATCAGATGCAGCCGGGACCAACTTCACGTGCCTTCCAAAGCACGGAATCACCTTTATTATCAGACAATCAGATGATTCAAGGCTGCAATGTCCTAACCAAACTAGGATGTAACTAACTTTGGGGCTAGCTCAATCTGTGTGATTTGACCGTATATACATAAAAACTTAAAACAACTAAAAAAGTATACTTCTTATGGGAATCGAACTCACCACCCCCGGGTCTACAAGCAAATGGGTGTATTCAATGTCCTGACTAAACACTTCATAGGGGCCGTGCATAAAATAAGTCTTTGACTTCATCCTTTACCTTACCGCACTTTAAAAAAATATATTTTAGTAATATAAATAAAATTAATAATTTGTGCACAAAGCAATATTTTATGAAAAGTCCCATCCCTAATCAAAACACGACATACGAGTGACAGCGCTCTCGCCAAATAAATTAACTGGCTGAAGGTCGCGGCTATTTTCGTGTAAGCTGAAAGCACAACCGCATAGGTCGGCGCTTATTTTGAAAGTACTCGCAAAACAGCGGGGTTTAAAAGTGCAGCAAATATTCTCTTATTAAAGGGCTTAGAGAAATACCACAATGCCTAAAAACACGCCTCTTCAACCAGTGTGTCCTGCCTACAATAACTTATGGTGCCGAGACATGGACTCTTACGAAAGGAGCCATGTACAAGATTGCGTTTTCGCAGAGAGCCATGGAGCGAGCCATGCTTGGCATCAAATTGCAAGACCGAGTTCGCAACTCTTGAGATCCGACGCCGAACGAAAGTTCACGATGTGCTCTCTAGGGTTGCGACTCTTAAATGGAACTGGGCAGGACGCCTGGCTAGAAGGAACGATGGTAGGTGGAGTAAGCGGTCACTGAGTGGTATCCCACAAATGGGAGACGTAGTGTTGGGCGACCGGCAGCTAGGTGGGTCGACGACATAAAGCAGATTGCTGGTAAGAACTGGATTGCGAGGGCTGGTGATAGGGAAGAATGGCGCAGACAAAAGGAGGCTTATACCCAGCAGTGGGTCGTGGAAAGCTGACGATGATGAAGGGGCTTAGACCAGCCAAACTAGCACCCATTATTATTTTATCTTACTCCTAAACCCGATCAAATCAAAAAATTCTAATTCTCTACTTCGGTACTAAATTACTTGTAGTAATTTTGGTATTACTTTTCATTGTAGATGATTCCGTGCGGAAGGCATGTTACGCTGTTGGTCCCGGCTGCCATCTGTAGTCGTTAAAGGAACCACGTCAGAGGCCGAGAGGCAGTTTCGAAGAACTCTGACACCAGGGTGTGCATGGTCGATTGACCGTGACACCTACTCGAAATGATGATGATTAATGTATAAGATTGTGTAGGAAAAAGGCTTTATATATTTTCTTTGTTGTTCTTCTTTCATTCATCCTTTCAATGTGGCCCAACCATGTTGTCAATTATTGTTTTCATAATCACTATAAATCTCTTATAGACGTTCACGTGTCATGTATAACGCAATAATTATCATAATTATCGAATGGCAGCCATAAATCGCGACGGTAATCTATATACATATAATAAAACATCTATATACATATAATAAAACAGTAAAAATATTTTGTCTGTACATTTAGAATTTTTGACTGAAATGGATAGAGGGACACTTAAAAAGAATAATAGAAAGCAAAAATTTTTTTTGGAATTTCTTGTCTGTCTGTCTGTCTGTCTGTATGTATGATCACGATTATCTCCGAAAATACTGAACCGATTTACTTCAAACTTTCACCAATTGCTTTGTTTTAACTCAGAAAAACATTTAAACTTTGTTTCATCAAAATCGGTTCATTACAAAAAAAGTTATCGTCATTTGAATGAACTCAAGGCATGAGTTTCCCTGCAAACATATAGCAAAAATAAAATAAAATAATAAGTGACATGAGAAAATTAAAATCCAAAGTCAATTCATCATCATTATACGATTCATTATCCATGCTATCCATAGTAATCCATACTAAAAAAAGGAGAAGCTTACTGACTGACTGACATATCAACGCAGGGCCTAAGCTATAAGGGTTAGGAACTTGAAATTTAGCACAGGGATTCTTTTTATGATGTTAATGAGCACTAAGAAAGGATTTTTAGAAAATCAAAGGGGATTAAGTTTTATGGAATTTTCTCATTTTTGGACTTAGAAGTTTGAAAGTACACAAGTTCTCAATTAAAATTAAAAAATATCTCTTTAGGTGAACCAAACAACATTCTCCCTTGAAGGGGTAAATAGGGGGTAAAGTTTGTATGGAATTTTTCCAATTCTAGACTTACCAATTATAAAAATAGGGACGTAAGTTCTCGATTACAATTAAAAAGATCTGTGTAGGTAAAATGTATAAAATCCCCCCTTAAGGGATAAAGGGGGCGGTTGTATGGCATTTTTCTCATTTCTGGATGTTCTGGATTACAATTAAAAAGATGTATGTAGGTAAAACGAACGAAATTTTCGCCTGAAGGGATAAAATAGGGGAGTAAAGTTAGTATGGTTTTTTTTTTCATTTCTAGACTTAGAAATATATAAATAAGTATATACGTTCTAGATTACAATTAAAAAAAAAATCCCCCCTTACTGGATAAAGGGGGGGTTGTATGGTTTTTTTCTCATTTCTGGACATAGAAGTATAAAAATAAGTATGTAAGACGAAATTTCCCCTTGAAGGGGTAAAATAGGTAGGGTAAAGTTTGAGTGGTTTTATTCACTTAAAAATATGACAATAAGAAGTTCTCCATTACAATAAAAAAATATATGTGTAGTTGAAATGGGCAAAATCCCCTCCTTAAGGGCTAAAGATCTATGCAGGTGAAATGTATTAAATTCCCCCTTAAGGGGAAAAAGCAGAGGGGGAGGGGTTTGTATGGAATTTTTATCATTTCTACTGTTTCCAAGGGAACGACATTAACGCGGGCGGAGCCGCGGGCAACAGCTAGTTCGCAATAAATCAGGTGTAGTGCGTGCAACGTTACTTGCCGAATTGCTTCTTCGTAACAATGCGTGAATGTTCAGGGGTGTCACCATCAACTGATGTGCCGGTGGTTGCAAGTAAGTATCAGTAATATTGCCAGATGTCCCGATTTGCGCGGTACATCCCGATTTTCAAGGGTCTGGGGACGCGTCCCGATTTGTACCTCATCGGGGCGCTAAATGTCCCGATTAATCAAAAAATGAAAAAGAAAATCATAAAAAGAGGGTATATTTATGCTACGTAATATTTACTCATTACATCACTATGTCACATTCAAAATGGCACACATTAGCGTCGCATCACATCACTAGCGCATCGCATGAACGGGAGCGCGTAATGTACTAGTAGATTAAAACGCAATAAATTAAACCCAGACTAAAAAATCCCTTGTTTTTTGTTTACTGTCCAAATCTGCAACCCTAAATCCCGATTTTTTGACCTCATGTACCGATTTAAAACAAATCGGACCTGTATTTCTGAGTAAAGTCAATCGAATATCTCGGTTTTACTTCATACAGGTATATAAAAAAAAATTTTTTACTAATTGTTGAAGTAGGCATTTGACTCCCATCTTACTTGATGGTAAGTGACGATGAAGACGAGGATGTGAGTTTGTGTGTGAGTTTTGGTCTGTTACGAACGATGGTGTTACTTTAGTGCTTTCAGCAGTGCTTTCATTGCTTTGAGGGAAGCGAAACCGCCGTGTCGCCACTCTTAACACGTGTTCTCATGATGGTCTTCCTTAAAGATTGAAAATAGTCGGCGATTCCGACTAGTTTTTACAGACCGTGTACTAGTAATGTTATTTAAGTAAAGCCATTAACAATCGGGTAACTAGCAGGCCCCACAGCAGGGGTTTAAAAAGGGACATTAACACAGTAATGTAACTAAAAAAAATGGCTTTTAATATTGTGTCGGTTTAATTAATGTCGTCCGTAATTTGTGTTCGGCCCGTTACGAGTCTGTATCGCGTGAATTTACATCAAAATAGCCAATTTAGGGTTGTCACCCGTGGCTTTTGTCAGCTGCTGGAAATAAATAAAATGTTCGTGTATAATTCCATATTATTCATTGTGTCGCCCATTCTGTAGTCCTGTGTAGCCAGATTATGTTTTATAGTAAAAGTTAGAAGAAATATATGAATTAATAAATGATTAATTTATTGCACCAACGCTTAACGCCAACTGCCAGCCAACCTTTGGGTAAGTAGGTATGGGTAAGACAGTGAAATAAAGGCTGCAAAGCGCAGTGTACATAAAAAAAATAATAATAATATGGCTTATGCTTTATAAACAACTTGATTGATAAAGAGAGATAAATATAAGGATACATAATACATAGTGCAAACGAAAATACATATTAATATGAAAGCATAAAAGAAATAAATACGTATTTTTATAAATTGTTTTATTAAGCATTCACAATGGTATTTTGGTATACTCTTAGTAAATTAATCCCGCCCGCATACAATTTTTTCACCATATTTTATTTCTTAATTTATTAAAAGAAATAAATAAAATTAAAGAGTTCAAGTAAATAGAAAAATACTGTGATGTCACTAAATCTTGAAATTTAGCACTAGTCTGAGCTTTTCGAATGTCTAAAGGCAAAGCATTCCAGAGACGTCATCGTCGTCTGGCATGTATTTATAGATCAACTTATCATACGTCCACTAACACTATTGAAATACATAACTACTATTTATTTTTGTATTCCTAGTGTTAAGCATGATGTACAATAAAGAAATTAACAACAACAACTACTACTACTACTTGTTTATACTATGTTTTATGTTCTGTGTTTTTTCTCGTACAATAAAGATATAATATCGTACAAACAAACTACTGTTAGACATTATAGCTTTAATTTTCATCAAAATAACATGAATATTGCCTATTTTTTTACGAAAGAGAAATACACCACGTTGACAACCCTACGTAACTCGTACATAAGCGCCGTTTTTAACGTACACTGAATCAGATTTGTATGTAAATCATTTTCGGGGTATTGTGTTCAAGGGGTGCTCTTATAAATCAACTTACATTTCACCACCCCGACATAGCAAGTAGTTTACTTCCTTCTTAGAAGTCGGCTATTGTAGGCCGGCAGATTATAAAGATAAAATTACGGTGTGACCATAGATTTAAAAATAAATATGGGTGTGATGTGACTTTATACAGGGTTATAGTTAACTAACGCATAACCTGCTAAAGACGACTTAGGTACATCATGACTAACAACGTTTGTTCTATGACTTTTACCTAAACGCAATACATAGTAAGATTTTACATACATTAGATTTTATGTGGATTTCTATCAAACGTTTAGTCTATGTTTAATTCTACTATAGCTGTGAGCGTAGGTATCTACTATTATTACCTCGTAGCGCTGATTGCAATAGAATTCCTTTTTTTTTGTATGAAAAAAGTAAACATCGAATTACATAAAGTCATATTGCAAACGTAGTTAATCTTGATGTACCTAAGTCGTCTTTAGGAGGTTATGCGTTAGATACCACTTACCCTGTATACAGCATTATTCCGTATGCCGTCACGTCGTGTTAGCTCACCACTATATATCGGCACCCTTTCCAATAGGTAGGTACTACTTTTAGAACAGCAGGAAATCTACTTTTTGCCATTCTACATACATACATAGCATCACGTCTTTTTCCCTTGCAGGGTAGACAGAGCCTAGGTCTATAAGACCTGAAAGCCACGTTTAGTATGTTGGTGAGCATTAGGTGGAAAACGAAACCAAATAGTGATGGGTTGCTAGCCGCAACGCCTATTAACTTGATTCCTTTTTACTTTGATTTTACCCATTCCCTCGATCGGCTTTTACGATCTGCGCGGGAAGAGAAGCAGCTAGTACATTCTACGCTTCGATCAAATATAATGGTAGATACTCAGTCTATAAAATTAAGCCTGAATAATGTCCTCGAATCAAATCATCATACATACTTACAAACAACAACAAAAACGGTACATACTGAAAGTATGACACTCCATCTTTCTTTTTCACTTTTGATGCGTAGTTTTTGCATCTTTTCACTGACTTTCGTCAACGCGAGACGGGTGAGTGCTAGCGCGGTTTATTGAAACTGTGGACAAAACAGCTCCGAAACTCGATCAGGGCGCTGTTTTGCCGGTGCCACTTTTCGAGCGCGAATCGTGTATCTACCATTATATTTGATCGAAGATTCTACGTTGTTTCTTTTCTCCCAGACCAGCATGAAAGTTCAATCCAATGTAACGCGGCCTAGTAGTGCAGGGGATCGATTTCCTGGTAATACGTCTATGTAGATAAAAAACATCAGCGGTCTAGTTACGTGATGCGTTGCGCAATCGATTATGGAATCGATAGGCATCCGAGATGGTAATCGATATGCTTACGAGTGCCGAGTGAACCTGTCAGCGTCGTGATGTCTCAGATATACGGCTTTATCTCTCACGGAGCACAGCTTTGATTTGCCGATGATTTTAATTCAAGTACGTATTATGGCTTGAATTTCTCATAAATGGAATTTGAATAAATGATTTCTGCTGTACCGATATTTATAAATGTAGCCACCTTTGGGATGACTCAGATAAATACCAACTACCCACATTGGACTCGGTGGAACGTAGAGCCAGGAGAATAATTGGCGACGAAAGGCTGATAGTGAGGCTGCAACCTTTAGCCCATCGGCGTAAAGTTGGTCAGTATTTTAAAGACTACACTTCGGGCAGTGTGCACAAGAACTACACGAATTAATCCCACCTTTCCCTTTTTACCATCGGATCCAGGCGCACGGCAGGTCTACATCCCTTCTTGGTGGATATTCCACCAATTCGCACGAACCGTTTTTCAAGGTCTTTTTTATGCGCACCGCCAACGAGTGGAATTCATTGCCCGCGTCAGTTTTTCCTAGTACATATAACCCGAGAGCCTTTTAGACTAGAGTGACGGGCATCTTCTGGGCAAGCTGGCTCCATCGTAGATCTTACCTTTACCCTCTGGGTTAGTCCAAGGACAAAGTAAGTCTATTTAAAAAAAAATATTATAAAATATTATTTAACTCGCTAACGCCACTTACGGCTTCGATAACAAGCTAGTTTTGATAGTGTTTCAACATTTTTAAATATGTTGATTGATGCGTTGACGGGCGGATGCGCATACTTTGGGAATCGCTGCCCTAACCAAATACAATTTTTGATATAAAAACGTCTATTAACAGTTTTATTATATCAAAAAATATTGGTTAGGGCAGCAATTCCCAAAGTATGGGTTGCGGCCCACTGGTGGGTCCCGAGTGAATATTAAGGGGGCCCCCAAAACAAAATGACATTCAGACCAATTGGGCTTACAGCTGATGGCCACAGACCGACACCGGCGGGCATAGTCAATCAGTAGCTTCTTACATTTTAGCAGTTCACGATAGAAAACGAGCGTTCATAAAAAGTTTTATGTTAAGTAAAAAGTAAAAAATAAAACTATAAAATAAACTGCCCGTTTAGACCCGCGACTCTCTAGTAGACTCTACTAGGGAATCTTAGGGGTTACCAATATTTGATGCCCCTTTTTAAGACGGTCATGCATGCATGAGATGGGTCCCGGTTTTGGCAGTTTTTGTTTGGTGGGTCGGAGCCCAGTCAACTTTGGGAACCACTGGGGTAGGGGTCATTTTTACCGCGTCCTTGAAAGATCCATTACTTTTACTGATTAACGCTACAGAATTCTGAAGGTACATCTATTTCGGTTCGGACTAGTCAACCGAATCTACTAAGAGGTTTAAAAAATCCCACGCTGAATTTTTGAAGTATGTCTTAATATGGTAAACAAAGTATTCAAAACTCATTCTTACTATATACTCGATTGTCTTGAGATAAACAGTTTAAGAGCATAGTTAACCGCTCCGTCACAACGTCCCAAGGTTAAGCACGATAAAGGCGTTCGTCACGAAATGCAACGGCTGGAATGTGGTCATTGACCATTTCATATTCTCATTTTATATACTGGACTGAGTTTCTTTCGGCGTATTCTTCTCAGCAGTGGTCGTTTCGAAACGCTAGTAGCTTATCGATTTTGCAAATATTTAAAATAATAATATGACGTTCAGAAAGAGATACATGATATCCAAATATGAATAAAATTCTATTTCATTTCATTTCATTATCAGACAAAGGGATTGACAAGACACTACGGAAGATAGCTTCGGGTTGCATCGTTTGTGAGCAAAAGCAGTCTTATTATGCGGGACTGACTGCCATCATATGTTCGATGGTCTAGCTGGGAGTAGTAATTTTTGAAAACGGAAATTATTTTGCTAATACTTAATTCAAGTTTGTCTTCGCCACAGTGGCGATAAAATAGCGAACTTCATTCTTTAAATAACTTCATCATCATCATCAGGTCTTTTTAGTCTCCACTGCAGTTTTTATTTACGCTCCTATTGCTCGCAGCGTGATGTTTTATAGCCTAAAGCCTTCCTCAGTAAATGGACTATCCAACACGAATTTTCTAATTTGAACCAGTAGTTCCTGAGAATACAACAAACAAACTCTTCAGCTTTATAATATTAGTATAGATTATTATAGTATAGATACTTGTAAATTACCCAGGAGCACTTGTGATACCACTAAACCACAGAAGTCGTAATATTCGGCCGGCAAAAGTCAGCACGCTTCGTGTGATCGTTGTTATCCGGTCGTAGCAGTAGTGACTTCTAATCTATCCCTATTTTGCGTCGGACATCTTCTCAAACAAAGGGCTCGGGAGTGGCATAGTCACGCTGACACGCGTGTCTAGGCTATGCAGACAAACCACAACTTGTTGCGTTTTTTCTTAGTATTTTAAGGGTTCCCTACCTAAAAAACGGAACACTTATAGGATCACTCGGTTGTCCGTCTGTCTGTCTGTCAGTCTGTCAAGACCCTTTTTCTTAGGAACGCGTAGAGGTACCAAGCTGAAATTCATATCAAATACTAAGGTTTGCTGTCCCTTGCAGTTGTGAAAAAATCAAGCTTCTGAGCCAACGCAATCAAAAGATACAGCTGGTTATGTCGCAACTTTTCGTGTTTTTTCGACATTTGCAAGGGAATCAAAACCTACAGGGTACTTCCCGTGACCTCAGAATCTTGAAATTTGGTACGAAGCAACTTCTTATAGCACATATATAGGAAAAATTGCAAAACGCATACATTTTGAGTGACATCATATAAAAAAAATATTTTTAATAAATTGAAACTTATTATATATAATGTACGGAACCCTTAGTGCGCGAGTCCGACTCGCACTTGGCCGTTTTTTTTAATGATGGAAAGTGGTCACCGTCGTATCATATTTTATTTCTTAATTTAATAAGAGTATATCAAAATAGCATTGTGTATGCAAAATATAAACACTTAAGGATATCATCGGTAAAGCTAGTTTATAATATTTCCCCGTCTACTAAAAGTCGTGTAGCACAGTGCAGTATTGTAAACACTTGCAGATAAGGTTGCAGGGCCGGGTTAGGGACGCAGGGCGCAGGACGCAGGGTCGGCTCGCGATCGATCGTACGGTATGCCTTGCCGGCCTACTCTTTGTTCAGTCATCGCGCCCTTTACTTCCTTACTATTTTGTTTGTGTTTTTGTTCATCTTCAAAGTTCAGTAGGTGCAAGAATGAGTAATAAAAAAATAAAAATATGATTTCTGTTGCAACTAGCTTCTCGTCAAAAACATTATAACAGTTTATTAGATAAGCGCACGCCCCGGCTTTGCTCCATGCAAAGCGGGGCGTGCCGCTTGCATATGTAAGATTTAAGCAGAGATAATGTAAGATTCTATATATATCTATATCTATGGTGAAACTTATTTTTCAAATAGGTCCGAGTCTATTTAATGCACACAAACAAACAATCGAATCATTCCTATTTATAATATTAGTGTAGGATTTAAGATGTAGAAGTTTAGATATGTCCATTTAGTGAATGCACAGTAGTCTGCAACCACAGACAACAGCTCTTTATGATCGTTGTGTATTATTATGTTGGCGAGCTCCGTGGCGCAGTGGTTAACACCCCGGCCTGGAACACGAGAGTGCCCGGCTTCGATCCCCGGTCAGGTCAAGATGGGAAATGATCTTTTTCAGATTGGCCTGGGTGTTGGTCTTTGTTTATCTATACATGTATTTGTTATAAAATATAGTATCGTTGCGTCAGTATCCCATAACACAAGTTTTGAACTTACTTTCATTTTTTGCCAAGAGGAAGTACTATTTTTTAAGTCTTGTTTTGACTTAAAAAATACTACTTTAAAATACTTGTTCAATTAAGTAAAGTATTATCACAAAGGAAAGATACTGTTTCAACTTAATGTTTTGCGTTATATGAATGTTAAAATGCATACTATAGTATATGATGACATATATGGATGTTTATCTATATATGTATTTGTTATAAAACATAGTATATATTGTTCTCAGCATCACCTGTTGGTTAGCTAGTAGATCCTACGGCTTTAAGTCCGACAATTACTTGTTTGAAATAAAGTTTTTAAATAAATAAAGTATCGTATTCCATAAAACAAGTCTCGAACTTCCCTTGCATTGGGGTGGGGCTAGCTCAGTCTGTGTGATTTATTCATATTATTATTTACTAGCTTTCGCCCGCGGCTCCGCCGTCGTCAATGTCGATCCCTCGGGAAAACTCCTTTTTTTTCCGGGATAAAAGGTGTATGTCCTTATCCGTACTCCAGAGAACTAGTATGCAAAATTTCATGATGATCGGTTCAGTAGGTACGGCGTGAAAGCGTAACAAACAAACTCACTTTCGCATTTATAATATTAGTAAGGATTTTTTTTCGAGCCATCATGTGTCCCACTGCTGGGGCATATATATATTTATTTATTTTACTAACATTGAGGTTATAGCCCTAAAATAAAGGACTTCATCCAAACCGCTTATCTGTCAACCCTTATCCATTTACTCGTACAACTTATGCGCTCCCATAGTAATTTTTGTATTGTTCACTTAACACCCATTTGCATAAGCTTTAATTCCATTTATTCCATTTAAAGGCTCATGAAATGTAAATTCTTTGTTTCAGGTAAGTGCGCTGTCACCGGGTAGCCTTTATTGGCTTCGGTAAATTGTACGAGTGTCTCGGTAAATATTATAAAGATGAAATGTAGATATCATATATAATAATATAACTGCCTCCGTGGTCCAGTGGTTAAGGCGTCTGCCTGTAGACCCGATCGTGGGTTCGATTCCCACGGGAAGCATACTTTGTTTAGTTGTTTCCAGTTTGGTTAGGACATTTGAGGGTTGAATCACCTGATGGTCTGATAATAAAGATTATTCCGTGCTTCGGAAGGCATGTAAGCCGTTGGTCCCGGCTGCCATCTGGTAGTCGTTAAAGGAACCAAGTCAGAGGCCGAGAGGCGGTTCCGAAGAGCTCTGACACCAGGGAGTGCATGGTCGATTGACCGTGACACCTACACGAAATGATGATGATTATATGCTAGTTTTCGTTAGATTATTACTTAATAACGTTAGAACTCTTTATTGGCACAGGTAAAATGTACGAGTGCCTCAGTAAATATTGTAACAATGAAATGCAGACGCGGCAGCCGGATGCGGCGCGCTGATATTAATATATCATGGATGGTACATGTAACTTGAACTGTCAAATAATTTTTTTGATTAAAATTGACGCGGGGTAATAACGTTATTAATAAGAGATGAAGTGAAAAAAAGGGGAGGCTTTTGCCCAGCAATTCAATTATAGCAAAGAAATGCGAGTTACGGGTTACTCACGTACTAAGTCAGCTACAGGCCGACTTATTTCAACCTATCCGGAGGTCTTCCTCAGAGCGAATGTGAACCGAGATGCGCGCACACAGATGAATGAATGAGGTTGAAACATGACGGCTATCCTATAGCTGACTTCGTACGAGAGTAACCCGTTCCGTAGACTCCAGAAACTAACGTTACGGGAACGACAGACTTTTGACATTGTTATGAACGGTAAAGTTAGGACTGTACGGATTACCCCCGAATACTCAAAAGAATCTTAATCAATGACATGCTTAATTTTCGTGCTGTCTTTGACGTGCCAATTACAATTAAGAATTTGTTTCGGTTGAACATGTCTGTATGTTTTAACGGCCCGTTTAAGTATTACGTTAGTAATAAATCAGCTTTTTTTAACCCCCTCCGCTCATGTCAGCAAAAGTAAGAAAAGCTCTTTCCCCCTCTCCCCAAGCTTAGTAAATAAATTAATGTATGGACAAATCACTCACATTGAGCTAGCCCCCAAAGTAATTTCTACACTTGTGTTATACTAACTAACTAACTCAACGATACTATATTTTATAATCGGAAAATGATCAATTCTAGGACACAAAGCTCGTTTTACGTAAACATTGGTATAATTTTCACAAAGTTGTTGATGCAAAATGTTGCTGACATCATCACTGAGCAAAGGCCCCGTCTATGATAGTAAAAATAAGCTCAGCCCAGACCCCCATCCCCCATTCGCACCTTACGTAATATATATTTGAATGACCCCTAAAACCCCCACCAGTGTGCATTTCTCGCTTCCGCTGTCTATATGATAAAAGTCAATGGCGCGGCACTCGGACGTTGATATTTTATTTAGAGGAACATCTCCCAGTGAGTGGATTTCGCCGGGGGCCACGCTGCCGCCTTTTTTAAAGAAACACACGAGATATTTTAATAATTGTACGTCGGTAACAAGGTGGTCGGGATGTGGAGTCGGCCCAGGGGGCTGGATCCGTTTCTCTTTGTTTGATTCAATCTCGACTCGTGTGAATTATCACTTTGTTGCGGAATACGCTTTACATTTTGTTTTTATAAAGTCGGTTGTCAGATAATTGCGTTGAGCTGAGTTTGAAATGCTTGGTAGCTTATTTTAATTTTTTACTTGAATAACACGAATGATTTTATAAATAAAATTAATTATGTACAAATATAATAAAATTAAGAGTTACACGAGATCAGCCCAGAATTAAACGAAACTACCAACTATAATTTAATACGAGAAATGTCCAGTTAGCTGTTAAAATTAAATTTCAAAAAACAAAATTTCGTGAAAAGTTAATTTTAGAATGTTGTGAGTCAGTCACTTGATGAAATGCCGAGAACGTTGTTATAAAGAGCCAAAGAATATACAAAGTGACGCGGGACGGCAAAATTTCCGAACTAGCTAATTTCTTAGCTTTCGTAGCTATAGAACAAAGGAATCTGTGAAGATGGCGGCTACGATGTTGCCGAAATATAAGACAAATCTCAAAAATAATCTTGTAGGGATCTTGGAGTTTCTATCTTCGCATTGATATGAAATAACACTGCAAGATGACTGAATTAAACTTATACTGAACAGGAGCATAAGAATAGCTTTTATACTTTATGTGTGTCAGTTGGGCAGAGAGTGTTGCTAGGCTTTATATAAAAAATGAAATATTCTGTTGGTGTTGCCAACAAATCGCGGTAAGTCCCGTAGTGACAATAATTGAACAACGGAGGTCCAATTTTAGTGCTACAAATGCAGCATTCAAAAGTAGATTTATTATTAAGTATTTGTCGTTTATTAAAGTTACTTTATGTTCTCTAGCTTTATTTATAACTAGCTACCTGCCCCGGTTTTGCGATGCGATAAATTATACATATAATATAAACCTTCCCCTTGATTTACTATCTATTTAAATCAAAATCCGTTGCGTAGTTTTAAAGATTTAAGCATACATGGGGACAGAGCGGGAAGCCATTTTGTTTTATACTATGTAGTGATAGTGACTAAAGTTTAGTGTTATTTGTATTATAACTGGTTTTTTTTATACTGTACTGTGCTTATGGTTTTTTTTTCTAACTTTTGTGGCATACTGCCAATCGTCAGCAGGTTGAGGCAGAATATCAGTGCTATGCTCATAAACTGTGAGGAAAGCGTAACGCTGAGCCTACAAACCTTTTAAAAGTGCTGCTACGCTTATAAGCTATAATGAATTTGTCTTATTTGTTGTTTTGTGTGTGTTTTAGCATTTTCAAATAAAATTCTTTTCTATTCTAAATTTAACACGCACAGCATGTGACTGTAACTAAAATTGTGAGTTGACGTCGATTGGAGAAAATGCGCTGTGCAGTTCTTTGCCGCTTCTTCTGCACTCCGATTTGGGAGCGGCACTAAACTCAGCCATAAGTAAATTATTGACGTCAAAAATTTGTTTAAAAATCAAATATGACAATAAGTGTTCGAAGAACTTATATGAAATAAACTATTCTCGTAAGATATAAATATAATAGTGTATAAACAACCTTTTGGTGTTAAGACTAATTTGAATATAAGCACTTTATGAAATTCCGAGAAGGTTGTAATAAGGAGCAAAACAATGACAGAGTAATAAAAGCGCTTACAGCTACGCGGCGTGCGAAACTTCAAATCTCTAGCAAATTTCTTGGCTTTCCTAGAAGCTAGAACAACTGACGTTAGAGTTTATAGCGGTATGACGCAGAACGTGCATTTCGCAAAATAAAATAAAATTTCGCATAATCTATACTAATATTATAAAGCTGAGGAGTGTGTTTGTTTGAACGCGTTAATCTCAGGAACGGCAGGATCAAATTGGAAATTTCTTTTTGTTTTGGATAGTCCATTATTTGAGGAAGGCTTTAGGCTTAGGCTATAAAACATCACGTTGCGACCAATATGAGCGAAGCGTCAATAAAAAATGTTTTAAAAACTGGGGAAAATTATACTAATAAAAAAACCTATTTAATCATAATAACAGAAATTGCTGCGGACGTAGTCGCGGGCAACAGCTAGTGGGAGTATATTTTGGAAACAGCCTTGTGCAAAATAAAAATCCTATAATTCAGATAATTATAAATTGTGGAAATATTAATTAGAGCCTAAAATATAACTCTCAAATATCAGAAAAACAAATCTTTGCGCCTAGATTCATTCGCGCCTAGCTCTTCGCACCTCAGCGCTTCACGCTTTCGACTTTCGCGTTTAAATTACACGCTCAAAAATACGTCTCGATTCACATTTGCCCTGAATAATACCTCCGAATGAGGTCGAAACATGTCGGACAGTCTATAGCTGACTTTGTACATGATTAACCCGTTAATCACATAATTAGCGGCCGGCTACGCGCGGGTACATATAGGTATTTAATTCTATAGCCTATGTATATCAGGGATATTGTAAGATTCTAATGGTGAAAGAATTTTTCAAATCGGCCCAGTAGTTTATGAGTCTATTCAGTACAAACAAACAATCAAATCTTTCTTCTTTATACAGGGTCAATTTAAATTAATGTTTGCAAAAAGTGAGGCAAGCTAAACGTAGGACTAGGCGGGTCACGTGTGCCGTATGCACCAGGACAGATAGGCCCATATAGCTACCTTATGGACACCGACAGACGGAAAAAGAATGAGAGGAAGACCCAGAACAAGGTGGTCGGATGAATTAAATTATTATGAGAAAAACTGGAAGGAGAAAGCTAGGAATAGGGACGTCTGGAGAAATGGAAGGGGATGCTTTTGCCCAGTAAAAATTAAATAGACTTTATATAATACTAGTTTTCGCCCGCGGCTCCGCCCGCGTCAATGTCGATCCCTCGGAAATAGTACTTTTTCCCGGGATAAAAGGTAGCATGTGTCCTTCTCCGTACTCTAGAAAACTTGTATGCAAAATTTCATCATGATCGGTTCAGTAGTTACGGCGTGAAAGCGTAACAAACAAACAAATAAACAAACGTACAAACTCACTTTCGCATTTATAATATTAGTAAGGATAAGGATTAGTGTAGATAATAACAATAAAAAAATAGAAGAACCCGAAACCACAGACAAGTATTTCATACAGAACACGGTACAGTTCGAAAAGTTATAAAAGAGTTGAAGGGTGACTGCGGCAGTACAGTTACGTAAGCCGGTAACCGTACACTCGGACTCGGACTCGGACGATGATGGATGATAATAGACAACATTCGCCTTAATGGGGTAATTTGTGATTGGTCGAGCACACAACCAGGCTGTATCGATCGCGGTGATATTGTAGTGGGAAAAATGTCGCGAGGGTGAAATCTTTGGGTGAACTTGCGTTTTTGATAATGTTTGACGTTAGATTATAAATAAGAATTTCTTTTAATAGAGTGAAAGTCAAGTTTACATTCTGTTCACATTTAAAAATAAATGTAAATTACGAAGTGACCAACACTGGTGACAGATTTTTCGAGCTGCCTAAATATAAATGTTAAAGGCAATTTTTTGAATAAATACATACGGACAAATCACACAGATTGAGCTAGCCCCAAAGTACATTCGAAACTTGTGTTATTTGATATTAACTCAACGATACTATATTTTATAACAAATACATATATAAATAAACATCCAAGACCCAAGCCAATCTAAAAAAAGATCATTTTCCATCTTGACCTTACCTGGGATCGAACTCGGGCACCCTCGTGTCGCAGGCTGGCGTATTAACCACTGCGCCACGAAGCTCGCCAATGGCAAACCACTTCATTATTTCCCGCCAAAAATAGTCAATGCGTGCGTTACTTTCCACACAATGACAACGACAAGTGCTTAGCTCTTAAATGTTATTAACAAATGTGCCCAAACACGATTGGTGTGCCTTGTATAGTTTAAGAGTTCCTATGGCCACCTTCGGACTCCATCTTCAGACCAGCGCAACGACTCCATAGTAATGTATTGTCATTCGAATTACATTTGCATTTGCAATTTGCATGCAAAATTTTCACTCAAATTTAATTTGCAAGATTTGTTTACAGACAGACATCGGGACAGGTGAAACTAAATAAAAGCTTTAACTAGTTCATTGGGACATGCAGTTCCCTTGTGCGATATTCTTTGTTCACCGTTTACATTACTTTGTATCAATTTCATGGTTTAATAAATTACATCTAAAATGTTGAAGACACTTTTGACGTACGATGATCGAACGAATTTCTCTACAAAATGAAATAACAACTGCTCTCTCGCTCTAAAAGTGTATTTCAGTAAGTGCGACAAGGATAGATGTACACTAATAAAAACAGGCGAAAACGCATTATAAATGATACGTCACTATGCTAGATTGGGAACTGCATCTCGTTCTTGTTAAGGTAAAGGCTCTGGTACACGAGGCGAGTAACTTGCATTTTCCTCTCGACTTCCTGTGGCCAAATGGTCGTTATGCCTCTCACAAAGGAGGTCCGAGGTTCGATACCCGGCCAAGTAGGATGGAAAATAAACTCGTTTAGATGATTATTCCATATTCATACCACGGTAGATGCATCTGGGACTTTAATGTCAATCTTTATATGTATTTGTTATAAAATGTAGTAGCGTAGAGTTAGTATCCCGTATAAGAAGTTTCAAACTTACTTTGCAACAAGCGTCATCTGTGTGTTTTGTCCGTATATATAATTTTACTAAACTAGTTTTGAGCACTGTACCGTCATTAGGATGTAGTATAAACTTAAAATACTTTGTTTTTAGTAAATTGAGTGATGAACATTAAGGAATCAATCTAAAAAACTCAAATATGTACTTAAATTAAGAGTACTGATGAGTAAATTGTGCGTAGAGACAATCGGATTTGCTGTATCCTTCATATACTAGATATGTTAGTATTGCGTATTCATAGGGAAATACGAAAAAGTCCCATTTTAGTTGAATACTGCATTATTTGCTTGCTTTTTGTATGTATAAGTGGCCAACTGTCTGTTTGAATTTTTATGTTTCCTAAAGGCAACTGAATTAGCTTAACCGACATCTAGTAGTTGACAGCCGGGACTAACGGCCTAACGTGCACGATGCACAGTGAGCTTAATAATTTTATGTGCCACTTGTGGTCGATTCCAGTGGGGTCCGCGAATACTGTACTAACTACACGGGTTACTCTACTCGTGTACATGAACTCTATCTGTTCGAGACTACTGTTTTCCATAACAAAGAAGCTCATATCCCTTGATTTACGTTTAACTGTGAATTGTGCAATGACATAGTGTCGCGTTTCGCATTTAATATAAATTTTGACATGTTGCACGGGAGATATTCCGAGGATAAAGTGCAGCAAGCGACCCGCCTCGCTCGGTGTTACCGCTAACTTTCCGGTAAATCTAGAAATAATACTAAAGTAGAACTGTATCTAGGTTCTAGTGATAGAAATTTTACCATGTCATTATTATTTATATGATCTGATCATGATCAAGTTAGAAAAATAACTAAATAGATAGTTTTTTGACGTCATAACGGGTTCTGTATACCCCGCTAGGGAATAAGACGTGATAGTATGTGAATATGTGTGTGCCGTGCCTTTCATCTACAATCCTTGAGTAGTGAGTGATCGAAAGACCCGAGCCTTTTAGGCTTAAATTTAAAGCTGCCGAGCCTTTTTTGAAACGAGCTCACGAAAAAAGGTAAAGTTAAAGCCTTTTTTTCAGCCTAGGCTTTTTAACCGACTTCAAAAAAAGAGAGGAGGTTTTCCGTTGTTACCTCAGAACTCCGTCATTATGAATCTATTTCAAAAATTCTTTTTTTTTTGAAAGAAAATCATTTGAATGAAAATGCTTTTACATTGGTCCTATTTAAATTTCATCAAAATCGATTGAGAAGTTTGTTATTCTATATGAAAGATTATTAAAGGTCAAGTTTCTTTATTTCAAAATTGATCCCCAAACGTAACCACGATAAAAATACAGAGGATCTGATATTTTTTACCCAACCGTTCCCTTTGTTTATTGATCATCATCATTTCGAGTAGGTGTCACGGTCAATCGACCATGCACACCCTGGTGTCAGAGTTCTTCGGAACCGCCTCTCGGCCTCTGACGTGGTTCCTTTAACGACTACCAGATGGCAGCCGGGACCACCGGCTTAACGTGCCTTCCGAAGCACGAAATCATCTTTATTATCAGACAATCAGGTGATTCAAGCCTGCAATGTCCTAACCAAACTGGAAACAACTAAACAAAGTATGCTTCCGGTGGGAATCGAACCCACGACCCCCGGGTCAACAGGCAAACGCCTTAACCACTGGACCACGGAGGCTGTTAATTGATTTCATCAACGTATACTCGTAGCGTAGGTAACTTAACGTATTACTTGTATCTTTATTACTATTAGGGTTCCGTGCCTCAATAGGAAATAACGGAACCGTCACTTTGATGCCCTCTAACCTCTAACTGCCTGTCAAGACCTTTTTTCTTAGGAACGCGTATGGGTATCAATCTGAAATTCATATATAATACTCAGGTCTAGTGTCTCTTGGAGCTGTGAAAAAATTAAACTTCTAAGCCAACGCAATCAAAAGATACAGCCGTTAATATCGCAAATTTTCGACATTCGCAAGGGAATCAAGATCTACAGGGTACTTTCCGTGAACTCAGAATCTTGAAATTTGGTACGAATCAATGTCTCATTGCACAGATAAAAGTAAATTGCGAAAATTATACATTTTTAGTTACATTATAAAATAAAGATATTTTTAATAATTTTAAACTTATTATAGATAATGGTACGGAACCCTTCGTGCGCGAGTCTGACACGCACTTGGCTGGTTATTTTTTATATATTAGGAATAGAGAGAATTATAAAATACGGTTCTAACATTATTTTACTATGTATTGTTATTGATACTAAATAAATTAAAAAAAAAAAAAAAAAATACAAAAGTTCAATAAGGCTGAGAAAAATACACAGAAACACTAAGTATACTTTAGATTAAACAGCTAAGTTCTTATCGAAACAATTACTTCTTATTGGTCTTTTCAATCGGCAAGTAATAAAAAACTAAACTCCGAGTGAACAAGTATGTACCGTTTATAGCTTTCTCAATTCTAGGGTTCGGCAGCTCCCGGACTAACTGACTGGAAGTTATTGAAGCTGTTTTAACTTTTAATAACTTTTGTTATTAGTTTATTACTGTCCGTACTTCTGGGTTTTGGTAATTATTTTGTTAGTCTTATTGTGTATTTATTTAAACTTTATTTACCAAAGAAAATGGCACAAAAGTGGCTTAATGCTAATAGCATTATCTACCAGTCAACCTTCGGATAAATAGAAATAAAATGTGGTAGGCGAATATAACATAAATCTTAAGGATTGACATAGATATTTATATTTATTTATTTATTTCAATAACAATTTTTACATTGTGTCTGAATTCTTATAACTATTACATTTACATCAATACTAACATAACTTTAAATATCATAATTATAAATAAGTACAAATAGTAAATAATTTAATATATAATGGACATGTCAATTTATAATTACGTTAATATCAATAATATAAACAAAAAAGTCATTTAAAATAATCATCTATAGAGTAATAATTTTTCCTTAATAAATATGCTTTTAATTGTTTCTTAAAAAGATTTAGACTATCTAAACCTTTTATTTCATTCGGCAATTTGTTATATGCTATGAAAGCTTGGTATTGAGCACTATGTTTCATAACCTTAAGGTTGGGTATGATATTATGTTTTAGAGCCCTTCTACGAGTGGTCTCACGTGCCTGTCTTTCTGTATCCGATTCTATTTATATATAATACATATCTAAACATACATCTGTATCAGAGCAACAGCATTTATTATTGTACTAGCAACCAGTCCTGGCTTTGCATGGCTGCGATAAATTCATAATCTTCGTAGAGTAAGGTTTATTGTTCACAGAAATTTAAAAGTTAAAAATTCTCTTTATACAAAGGTAGTGGTGCGATTTATGTACTTAGACGTAGGCTAGATTTACGAGCTTCGGAGACAAGATCTAGTACCAAAGCCTAGCTGGCTGATATACCTGGATTTTTATCTCGTGATCTAGAATTCTAGGTAATCTAACATTCCTAGAATGCGGCGAACTGAATGGGTACTTGTCGTCTGTAAATCACATTTTTAGCATATTTTTTGTGCTGCACGTACATGCCAGGTGTCCGAATAAAACCGGCATTTTAAGACTTTTTAATTTGAAAAATATAGTTTAAATATCTTCATCATTATATCAGCCGCAAGAAGTCCACTGCTGGACTTAGGCGTCCCCCAAGGATTTCCAAGTTTTAAGTATATTTGATGGTAAATGATATTTTTTTATAATAGTGCGCAAAACAGGATTTTTATGTGTTCAGGGTTCGTTTTTTTATTCTATCTGACTTCTAAATATGTATGAAGGATACTTTCTCTTTTTCTTTTTTTTAATAAATATATATGGTAAAATCAATCACACAGATTGAGCTAGCCCCAAGGTAAGTTCGAGACTTGTGTTATGGGATACTAACTCAACGATACTATATTTTATAACAAATACATATATAGATAAACATCCAAGACCCAGGCCAATCTGAAAAAGATCATTTTCTATCTTAACCTGGCCGGGGATCAAACCCGGGCACTCCGTGTCGCAGGCTGGCGTGATAAGCACTGCGGCACGGAGCTGTCTTGCATATATTTTAATACTTGCATATATTTTTCTTTCCTTGTCCTATGGAGATGAGGAGGTCTCCCAAAAAAAACGTACATCAGTGAAAAATATACTTAGGTATAAAAGTAGCTGTCACATGTTTTGTGTGAGTCCATTACAGCACCTTGTCCAGTCAGATGATCACTTTTTACACACAATCGTGTGAAAGACGTTAATAATAATCATTGCCGTTCCCAACACACATAACCTAGAAAACACAAACTCATAAAAAATTGCAAAATACACAGACCTCTCAATAGAAATTAAAACTCAATGGCGAGTAAATACGGTAAAAACAATACCCATCGTTATTTCTACAACTGGCGTCATACCTCACATACTTCACACAAATCTACATACACTAGACCTGCACCCATCTACTTATGTCCTCATTCAAAAAGCTGTAGTACTCAACACATGCAGAATAGTCTGTAAGTTCTTATCAACCGTCTAGATTTTATCGAAAGCCTCTTTGTGTTGGCTCTGGCCCCACAAAAGCTCAACTACCAAGTCTTCTTAGAAGATTTGAGAAAAATATATAAAAACATAATAATAATAATAATAAAGCCCATTTATTTCCAATCTACAATATTTTTGTTACATGCATTTCAATTAAATATATATTATATTAAGTTATAGGTATATTATTTATACTAATCAATTTATTTTAATTTATTTATTTTTATTAATTTTGTTGTTGCATTCTTCGCTATCGCTATAGATCGGAACCCCTTCTTGGGTATAGGCCTTCTCCAGCTTATTCCAGGTCTCTCTGTTCATTGCACTCTTGAAAGACGTTACACATGCTACAATTAGTGGGTAGGCACTGGTTAGTAACAGTTTGCATGAAATGACTGATATCGGAAGCACACAAAGTAATTTAAATGAAATAGCTTGATTTACGCAATATATAATTTACAAAATGTGAGAAAAATAATAGTAAAATGACGACATTTTTGATCAAAACGGACAACATCTGAAACGAGTTCTTTTCATGAGCATTTTTCAATAATTAAATTCTGAAAAACCTTTTTTTTTTATTAAATCATGCAGAATGTTACTAATATCAAGTCCACTTTCAAGTTTAAATAAAAACAAAATATGTGTTTACAGAAAATCGACGTTTGAGTAGAGTGAGAGAGCCGGAGGCCCATCCTTCCGCCATTTCCTCTCCCATGTCCTTTCCCCAACTCGTTGAAAGGCCGGCAACGCTCCTGTTACACCCTGGTGTTGTCCATGGGCAGCGCTGGTCGCTTACCATCAGGTGACTCGCTTGCTCGTTTGCAGTCCCACGCCATAAAAAAAAAACCTCAAAATCATAGACATTAGGAACAAAATCGCAATCGGAAAAAAAAGAAAATTACATACGTTTGTTCCGTTCTTAATCACATCATCATCAGGTCTTTTTAGTCTCCATTGCAGGAGCATGACTACCCTCTCTGTACTACCGGTGCCATACTTGGCCAGAGCAGACAGAGGATTTGGCCTACACTCTCCTCGCTGGCCAGACGGTTTGGAGAGGTCTCATTGATGTTTATAAGCTTTGTTTAGATTCTATTTCCTAAGTCGCCTCTTACGACCTCCATGGGAAGACTAGGAGTGGTCCTATTCAACTCTGCCGGAAACCACACAGCTAAATCTTAATCATAAGCACGATGTTTTCTTTCAGTCTGTCTGTGTGTTCACGATCGCTCATTTCCCGCTGGCTAGCGAATAAGTTTCCGAGATTAAAGTGTCGAAAAGTGCTATATTGGAGCGGCTCAGGGCTGTCAGTTCAATTTAGCGTTGAAATGTAATCCAACGGCTTTTCATGTTTATATATTTTTACATCGGCATTTTCATCTAACTTATAGGTTTAACAGTGCTCGGAGCAAGTTGAAAATATTTCATTTATCTCAGATTCCTTTCCATCTATACTATCTTTGGCTTTGCTAATAAAGAGGTAAGACTTCATTGTTTGTTTGTAATTCAGCAACTTAAAAAATGCCTATATTTTACCTATAGAAATATATACTTACGATGCTATACGAGTAATAAAACACAAGAGTGAATCGCGTCGAAAAGTGTACGGTCGATGTGGCGTAGGTAACATCCACTCTACGAGTTATGATAAAAACAGAGATCTTAAGATTATGGCTATATATACAAGACTAGAATACAAAAAGTGTATATTTATGTATCGGGAAGTGTTATATACCTACATAAATGCGTGTTTTTATGTGAAAATTATATAACAAACAGTGTACGTACGTACCGTACGCCCCTAGCCAGGTGTTGAGGTGAAAATTAATTTCGCGACGGATAGTTCGATGGCGTTGGTATTTTTCTAGTAGTTTATTAACTCTTGTCATATAACATTGGTAGGTACAGCAGCCAGCCCTAGTCAGGTGTTGAGTAATAGCAGCGCGCCCCGACGCGACAGCGCGCTAGATTTGATCAGTCAAAATTAATTTTGAGACTGATAGTTCGACGGATTTTTCTAATATTTTATGTACCTTTATCATATAACATTGAGGTGGGTACAGCAGCCAGCCCTAGTCAGGTGTTGAGTAATAGCAGCGCGCCCCGACGCGACAGCGCGCTAGATTGGATCAGTCAAAATTAATTTTGAGACTGATAGTTCGACGGATTTTTCTAATATTTTATGTACCTTTATCATATAACATTGAGGTGGGTACAGCAGCCAGCCC
This sequence comes from Elegia similella, assembly GCA_947532085.1. Classification (NCBI taxonomy): domain Eukaryota; kingdom Metazoa; phylum Arthropoda; class Insecta; order Lepidoptera; family Pyralidae; genus Elegia; species Elegia similella. The sequence continues at coordinate 3,585,509 of OX383936.1, forward strand.
TAGTCAGGTGTTGAGTAATAGCAGCGCGCCCCGACGCGACAGCGCGCTAGATTTGATCAGTCAAAATTAATTTTGAGACTGATAGTTCGACGGATTTTTCTAATATTTTATGTACCTTTATCATATAACATTGAGGTGGGTACAGCAGCCAGCCCTAGTCAGGTGTTGAGTAATAGCAGCGCGCCCCGACGCGACAGCGCGCTAGATTGGATCAGTCAAAATTAATTTTGAGACTGATAGTTCGACGGATTTTTCTAATATTTTATGTACCTTTATCATATAACATTGAGGTGGGTACAGCAGCCAGCCCTAGTCAGGTGTTGAGTAAAGCAGTGCGCTTCGACGCGACAGCGCGTTAGTTTGGATCAGTCAAAATTAATTTCGAGACTGATAGTTCGACGGAGTTCGTATTTTTCTGATATTTTATGTACCTTTATCATATAACATTGAGGTAGGTACAGCAGCCAGCCCTAGTCAGGTGTTGAGTAATAGCAGCGCGCCCCGACGCGACAGCGCGCTAGATTGGATCAGTCAAAATTAATTTCGCGAGTCGCGACGGATAGTTCAATAGTGTTCGTATTTTTCTAATATTTTATGTACCTTTATCATATAACATTGAGGTAGGTACAGCAGCCAGCCCTAGTCAGGTGTTGAGTAATAGCAGCGCGCCCCGACGCGACAGCGCGCTAGATTGGATCAGTCAAAATTAATTTCGCGAGTCGCGACGGATAGTTCAATAGAGTTCGTATTTTTCTAATATTTTATGTACCTTTATCATATAACATTGAGGTAGGTACAGCAGCCAGCCCTAGTCAGGTGTTGAGTAATAGCAGCGCGCCCCGACGCGACAGCGCGCTAGATTGGATCAGTCAAAATTAATTTCGCGAGTCGCGACGGATAGTTCAATAGAGTTCGTATTTTTCTAATATTTTATGTACCTTTATCATATAACATTGAGGTAGGTACAGAAGCCAGCCCTAGTCAGGTGTTGAGTAATAGCAGCGCGCCCCGACGCGACAGCGCGTTAGTTTGGATCAGTCAAAATTAATTTCGCGAGTCGCGACGGATAGTTCAATAGTGTTCGTATTTTTCTAATATTTTGTGTACCTTATTATATAACATTGAGGTAGGTACAGCAGCCAGCCCTAGTCAGGTGTTGAGTAATAGCAGCGCGCCCCGACGCGACAGCGCGCTAGATTGGATCAGTCAAAATTAATTTCGCGAGTCGCGACGGATAGTTCAATAGTGTTCGTATTTTTCTAATATTTTGTGTACCTTATTATATAACATTGAGGTAGGTACAGCAGCCAGCCCTAGTCAGGTGTTGAGTAATAGCAGCGCGCCCCGACGCGACAGCGCGCTAGATTGGATCAGTCAAAATTAATTTCGCGAGTCGCGACGGATAGTTCAATAGTGTTCGTATTTTTCTAATATTTTGTGTACCTTATTATATAACATTGAGGTAGGTACAGCAGCCAGCCCTAGTCAGGTGTTGAGTAATAGCAGCGCGCCCCGACGCGACAGCGCGCTAGATTGGATCAGTCAAAATTAATTTCGCGAGTCGCGACGGATAGTTCAATAGTGTTCGTATTTTTCTAATATTTTGTGTACCTTATTATATAACATTGAGGTAGGTACAGCAGCCAGCCCTAGTCAGGTGTTGAGTAATAGCAGCGCGCCCCGACGCGACAGCGCGCTAGATTGGATCAGTCAAAATTAATTTCGCGAGTCGCGACAGATAGTTCAATAGAGTTCGTATTTTACTAATATTTTTTTTCAAAACTTTTTATTTATAATCAACTTATTGCTAAATTCGGATTGTAGGACTGAATTTTTTAGTATTTAAGTCTAACTGTTAAAAACACGTTCGAATCTATTGTCATTGATAGATAAATATTACTAAACTGATAAGTATAAAGTTTATAAAGCGTTTTTTTTTTTTCTCACAGCATACATTCGTGTACTTATAATACTTAAATAAGTTACAAAAGAAATAGACATAGAGTGCCAAAAATGTATACATGACATATTACTAAATATTTACAAGTCAGAATGAGAGCGAATAGAAAGCGATCGCTAAAAGTATCAGTGAGTTATATATGTATAAGGTATGTGACTATAATACTAAATTATACTAAAAAGTAAAGAATACTGTTAGAACATGGGTAAAAAATATGATGTAATTGGCCTCTATCACTCGTTAGAAGATTTATTAATTAAAAAACTTAAAAGTGAATATTTACAAGTTACATATCATGTATCACCACATACAAAAAGTCGTGTAATCATCATCATCATCAGGTCCTTTTTAGTCTCCACTACAGGAGCACGACCCTCTCTGTACTACTCTCCGTGTAATCATATATTCATCAAAATCCATAAATTCCGTAAAACAATTACAAATCAAACTAATAATTAGTGTATGTTGGTCCTCCCGTTAGCCGTGCAGGTGTTGAGTAATTGCGACAAACCAGGGTTTGACAGAAGCAGTAGATTGGACCCGACGTTGTCCGGACACCGGACGAACACTAGTCGTTCGACAGGGGATCGGAATCAGAAAACGTTTTTGAATTCTCTAAACAGTTGTACAAAAACGCACGTTTCAATATCTCATTTTAATAACCTCACAGTATACCGTATACAGGTTTTAACCCAGGCAACCTCTCTGTTTGCAAAATTTCGTCAAAATTTTGCAAACAGAGAGGTTTGGCATGATTATCATCCATACATACTCACAGACAAAAAATTAAGGAAGTATCATACATACTACTAATGGCACAGTTGTTTTATTTTCCATTTTCTTTGTGTATTTTCTTTTGTTTTAGTTTTATATTGTGTTGTGTGTCAGTGTGTTGCAATAAACATTATTCTAATAAATTCTATCTTCTTCTTCTTCTTTAGCAGCCTAATTAATCCCCTGCAGGATATAGGCCTCCTCTGATGCACGCCATTCACCTCGGTCTTGCGCTTTTCTTTTCCATAATGGACCGGCTGCCTTGACGATGTCATCTCTCCATCGAGCCACTGGCTTTCCACGGCTTCTGTAGCCCAGACATGGTCTCCAGTCCATTATTTTGTGGCTCCATCTTCCATCCTCTCTACGGCTTATGTGACCTGCCCATCTCCACTTTAGTGTGGCTACTCTTTTGGCTATATCGGCAACTTTACTACGCAACAGATTTTGATGCGGTTTTTTTAAATAGATAAAGTGATTCAAGAGCAAGATTAATATGTATAATTAATATTTATCGCTACCGTGCGAAGCCAGGACGAGTCGTTTGTAATAAATGTGTTTATTCATAAATGCGAACAGAGCTACTCTGAAGGCGTTATCTGGATAAGCTTATCAACCTGCTGTTACTACGTCGGTTCCAGATAATTATGCATCACACATGGTGATAACATCGACGCATTACGCATTCACTTCCCCCGTAGCTATAGCTGTGGAAACTATTAAGCGGCTGCATTATCATACGTGGGAGATAGCGCGCAAATGGAATTTTGTGAAGAAAATCTTGTTTTCTAGATGAAATTCACACAATTACTAATATTATAAACTAGTTGATATCCCGTTACTTCGTCCACGTTAATAGCTTATGTAACTCTCTAATAATGTAGTTATTTTTTGTATATCCATAACAAACAAATACAATCAAATATTTAGTTAATTTTATTTTAGTATAGACATGAAATACGCATTCACTTCTCCTATAAATATAGTTGTGGAAAATTTAGCGGCTTTATTATCATACGTGGGAAAATACTGAGATGGATGGAAATAAAAAAATATTTCATACTATGTCGGTGTGATTAATATCTATATATTGACTAGATCCGTGGCGCAAAGGTCAACACGCCTGCCTGCGACACGGAGTGACCGGGTTCGATCCCTGGCCAGGTCAAGATGGAAAATGATCTTTTTCAGATTGGCCTGGGTCTTGGATGTGTATCTATATATGTATTTGTTATAAAATATAGTATCGTTGAGTTAGTATCCCATAACTCAAGTCTCGAACTTACTTTGGGGCTAGCTCAATCTGTGTGATTTGTCAGTATATATATTTATTTATATTTATATATGTATACCCATGCCAGCGTTCTAGTACTACCAGTTTCTGAGCTAAACCTCGAACAGGCAGACAGCTATGAATCCTTTTCTACTGCCGAATCCTTAAAAAGTAATGCCATACATTTCTTTAAGATAAGCGCCCTAACAATAACGAAAATATCCGCTCTTAGATATGTATGAAAAATATATTATATCTATCCATCTACCTCTATGTGTACAAAACATAATAATCAAGACGATTTTTTTTACCGATACTTATACAATCTTTTAAGAAAATACATCAGAAATAAACCGCCAAGGCATCAAAGGGTGCTTTTAAGGATTTACTGAATTTCAACAGGTTTCATATCAACTTTATGCATTTTCCTTCTTAAGGCGAGGCCTCAAATGTTTGGTACCTTCGCTCGGCAAAGGACTGATCAAGTGCGCGCAAGGGATAGCGCTTGGCGGTTTAGCCCGTGAATGATGAGATAGTCTCGAGTCGCTCAAAGAAAAAAACGTAAGCGCCAAATTCGTTATTTCTATTTTATATAAAATCAGACCGGTTAATTGTATTTTCATATTTACATTTTGATGAATTACTAATAATCTATCTTTTAATCTAAAAATCATTATTTCATTCGTCGCATTTGAGCTACAATAACAAAAACTCTGCGAACGAAGACCATTTTTCAAAAAATATTTCTATCGAGAAAATTTTATCAAAACGTGTTTTCATCTTCAATTTTTGGAGATGAAATAGTCAAAAATCATATTACTTAGATTTGAAACTCCTAATTTAAGTATTTTGCGAGATAAATAAGGTTCAGAACGACCTTATTTACAGTGGTATCACCTTAACTATTGTTGGGGTTCCGTGGCCGTCCGGTTGTCTGTCAAGAGTCAAGACTTTTCTCAGAAATGCGTGGACGTATGGAATTCCCCGGAGCTGTGAAGAAATCAATCTTCTAAGTTAATGCGATCATAACTTAAGTATGTAAAGAGAATATTCCATATAGCGTGTTACTAAACCAACGACGTACCCGTGAAGGGGTGACTCAGCCCGTCAAAATTAACAACTTTTCTTATGGGACTAACGCTAGCAACCCAATTTTTTTGTGACATTTTCATACTTATTGCCGGCCGAACACTTTTGTAGGATCATTTCGAAGTTACTTAGTCATGTAATTATAATTTTCTAGAATGTCTACTCAAAATTATAAATCACACTAAATTTGAGCTATTTTAACTGTTTTTTTAAATTAAAATTTCATATGTGCGACTTGCACTTGTCAGGCCGTAGCTGAAAATCCCTGCCTCCGTGGTCCAGTGGTTAAGGCGTTTGCCTGTAGAGGGTTAGATTCCCACGGAAAGCATACTTTGTTTAGTTGTTTCCAGTTTGGTTAGGACATTGCAGGCTTGAATCACCTGATTGTCTGATAATAAAGATGATTCCGTGCTTCGGCAGGCACGTTCAGCCGTTGGTCCCGGCTGCCATATGGTAGTCGTTAAAGGAAACACGTCACATGGCCAGTTGACCGTGGCACCTACACGGAATGATGATGACAAAAAAAAATTGTACGGAACTCTCTACGCGTCAGTCCGACTACCACGAGGTTGTTTTTTTTTCAACCTTTATGCACAAAGTGAATCTATTGGCGATGTGCGGAAATTGAAATATTACAGTCTCATCCTCAAAGACTGCGTTCTTTTTCCGATAAAAATTGCTGCCGAAGCACGGGCTAATATTTTTGCAACGGCTTATAGAATTCTGAAAATTATCTGAAGTGTTGCCCCACACTTTGTGGCTTTTTATTTTCAAGTTGATCAGAGATAGGAGAAAAATGTTAAATGTGCTACTCGTCAGGTTGTACCGAGTTTACCATCTACTAAGCTATTTTAAAAGCAGTTGAAAAAAAGGCCATTGGAAGACATTTCTTGTGAGAATCTTTATACAACGTGATTTTGAACCCCTAGCTATATTGAAATCTGGGAATCAGAATCCCTAATGGAACACAGAATTGCAAGAAAAAAAGGAAAAACGAAAAAAAAGTTTTAAACTTTTATAGAAATTCGACCAGCTGATCGGCGACTTTGTATGAGAATCCAATTTTCTTTTTCGTTTTTTACCTTTTTCTTGCAACTCTGTGTTCCATTAGGGATCCTGATTCCCAGATTTCAATATAGCTAGGGGGTGCAAAATCACGTTGTATAGCTTAACCAGGGTGAGATTTGACAGTTAGAGACAGAGACAGCGCTAGCATGCTAGAGTAATATTAGCTAGCAGCTCTACAAATACGAGTAGGTGACAAATATCGATATTAAATACATGTTTTGCCAATTATGCGTGTAAATATTAAGTACAAATGTGTTAAATTAAATTTAAATGGAAATAAATTTAACTAAATTTAATATTTTAAAGAAACATTTATATTTGTGAATTTGTTTGTAACAAGACATTTTTAAAACAAAATTTTGAAACCGAGATATCGTCTGGACGTTGATATTTGCCAGACTCGGCAAAAACTTCATAACACGCGTTGGGTAGCCTTCATCTAGGCACAAAATAAACGCTTGTAGAAGCGACACTCGTTCGAAACTAGAATTGCATTCGAAAATTCATATTCTTTTAAATAAATAAAAAAAAACAAACTTCAATCAAACTACTGAATTGATTTTGATGAAATTTAAATAGGACCATTTTGAAAGCATACCCTTTTAAACAATATATATATATATTTAATCACTTAATAATATTATAAAGCTGATGAGTTTGTTTGTTTGAACGCGCTAATCTTAGGAACTACTGGTTCAAATTGGAAAATTATTTTTGTGTTGGATAGTTCATTTATTGAGAAAGGCTTTAGGCTATAAAACATCACGCTGCGACCAATAGGAGCGAAGCATTAATAAAAAATGTTTTGAAAACGGGGGAAAATTATTCATCTATACTAATAAAAAAACGAATTAATCATAATAACAGAAATTGCCGCGGACGAAGTCGCGGACAACAGCTAGTCTTGATATATTTCTGTGGAGTGTCCTATCTGGCGGAATATAGTCTGTGATCTAGGTCACTGCCAAATAGCCTATCTGCAGGCAATTTCAGACACGTCGCGTAGATTAGGCTGCCTATCTTGTTGAAGGCCAGACATTTTTCTTGCCTGAAATATGTCTGCAGTCTAGGGTTCCGTACCGTTAGAGCAGGGATATTTTAGGGGTGCTTAGGAAAGCTGCAACGTTCCTTACTTGTAAAAAGTATGGATAATCAAAATAATTCGGAAGTTTTCTTTGTTTATTTTTTACTTAGCAGGGATATTTTAGGGGTGCTTAGGAAAGCTGCAACCTTTTTTTTACTTTATTATTGTAATCTGGTTTCCAGGTTCAAAATCGTGCGTAATCTACACTTATATATTATAACGAGGAAGATTTGATTGTTTGTTTGCATTGAATAGGCTCCGAAACTACTGGACCGATTTGAAAAATTCTTTCACCATTAGAATGCTGCATTATCCCTGATGAACGTAGGCTATAGATTAAATACCTATATCTACCCGTTAAAAGCTAGTTCTTGGTAAAGCTCCTAAAATATTTTGGAAAACACTTTGGATTCGAAATAACGTTTATAAAAATGATTTTCTGGATTACAAGACATATAAAATGCAAAAGTTATAACCAAATGATAATAAAAGTTTTCGGCTATAGTTCAATATCTATTTATCCTTATATTGTAACTAATGAAGATCATCATCATCATCCGGTCCCATTTAGTCTCCACTACAGGAGCACGACCCTCTCTGTACTACTAGGGCCATACTTGGCCAGAGCAGCCAGAGGACTTGGCCTACACTCTCCACGCTGGCCAGACGGGTTGGACAGGTCTCTTAGATGTTTATAAGCTTTGTTTAGCTTGTATTTCCTAAGTCGCCTTCTACGACATCCACGGGAAGACCTATTCTACTCTGCCGGATACCACACGGCTAACTAATAAAGATAACGAGATATAACATAAAATTTAAGAACGATAGCGCCGATAATTACGAATTTGATGTACCGTAGTTATTTCCACCTCGAATAGCAGCAAAAGCTATTGAAACACTAGGACGGTCGCGATAAATAATCATTAATTTTAAAAAACGATGTTCGACGGGTCTTGTACAAAAAATAGATCTCTTTGGATTGGAAATCACAATTTTTTAAGTATTTTGCCTGCGTCTTCCGGTATAACGAGTATTTATTACAACATTTTATTTAGTTTAATCTGCCCCGATGTTTGTCTGTAATCAAATCTTTCGAGTTAAATTTGATCCACTTCCAGGTTACCGATTGAGCTGAAATTTAGCATGCAAATGTAAATCGGATGACAATTGTTATGGAATCGTTGCGCTGGTCTAATGATGGAGTCGGAAGGTGGCTATAAAAACTTTTAAACTAAGCAACGTACACCAATCGTGTTTGGGCTCATTTTATCTGTCTGGATAGCACTTTACAGTGTGAATTCGTTTATAATAAAAGCTTGTCATCATCATCATCATTAACATCATCTGGTCTTCTTAGTCTCCACTGCGGGAGCATGACCCTCTCTGCACTACCGGAGCCATACTTGGCCAGAGCAGTCACAGGATTTGGCCTACACTCACTCACTCAAAAGCTTGTCACAAAAATATAATTTTTGCACAATAACTTGTATCTGTGTACGAAAGAGATGTATATATGTAGTGGGTATACGTAGCTGGCAAAGATAAACCAACCTTAATAGCAGTTAAACGTTAACCCTGCTCAGCACGGCCACCCATCGCGAGAGTATTTGCGGGGGCTTAATAAGGACCTAGTAATTATCCAAAAATCCAACGTCATGCGCCTGTAGGGTTGACACAAGTCAGATAACTTGAGCATGAAATATAATATACTTTCATGATTAGAATGTGACAGTTCGCTTTCCGCGCAGACCGTGGAAGCCGGCCTAGGGGATGGGTAAGAATATAGGAATTTACGTTTATATGATATGTGGCTAGCAATCCTTCACTATTTTCCGTTTCCACCTATACGTGTGCTTAGTGATGTGCCGTTCCCGAGAACGTTCTCCCACCTGAGAATATTGCCGGCAGCGTTCCCGGCAACGTTCTCCTAAATGAGAACGGTTGAGAATCATTTTTATATAATGGAAACAACCAACCTTTCTTAAGTAAAATAGTATCAAATAAAGTCGACAGATAATTGTGTATAAAACAATACACTCTATTTGCAATAAAAATGCTATATTCCCAGTGTTCCCAATATTCCCGAGAATATTCTCGAGAATACTTGCTATATTCTCGAGAATATTCTCGGGAACTTTCTCAGCAATATTGCGTCACCACGAGGTGACGAATAAATCTTGATTTTTATTAGTATACAATTCACCACAGTAATTACAGTTAAATTTAATACGGTCGCTATCTTCTATATGCGTAAAATGATCGTAAACAGGGCTTCTTTTACTCATTTTTAAAATTCGAAAACAACAGTGTTAATGCCACGTGTTAAGCCTTTAAAACTCATAAGTACATTAAGACGCGGCGCGCGTTTGCCACGATAAGAGTGAGCAGGACACCAATATCTCACACACACATTTCATGCCTTGTTTATAACTAATCCCAGCGCCCAGATAATAAAGCAAAGAAACACTAAAAAATCACCTATAAAATATAAACTAATTTTATTTTGTTGAGAACGTTGAGAATATTCCCGGCAGCGTTCTTGTTTCCTGAGAATATTCTCACTGGCAATATTGCCAGCAGCGAGAACATTCTCAGCGGCACATCACTACGTGTGCTACACGCTAAACGTAGATCTTAGGTCTAAAGCCTTGGGCTGGAATGTGCGACATAAAATATAGTGGACAGTTTTTTAGAATTGATGTGCTTTCTTTTGGCTTTACCTATCATCCTCATGAAAACCTGCCCACTACAATTTACTCAATAGTGCGTAAAAACGTGCTTAGGCTGCATTTTTTAAGTTTTCAGTCCACAGCTGCTCTCAATGGATAGTCTACGTCAGATAATTGAGAGAATCTTGAAAATACTTGACACTTGTATAAGTAACTAACATGAAAGAAATAAAAGTTTAAAAGCCGATACATTTCCGTCGCGAATATGACGTCACAAAATCCCCCTCGTTTGGCAACCCTACTCGGAACCCATATCCGCTAAGGAGTTGCGCAAACTCACTTCGTGTCCGTACCTAATAACTTTTTGCCAAGTTTTGTAGCCTAAGGACGTAAGCGGCGTCAGACACAGTTACCCGGCAACGTGTATTTTGATTGATTGATAGTTGCTCTATTTCACGCTACTTTAAATATTCCTTTTTTAATCAGCGTAAACGCAGTAGATTTTTGTTTTTCGCCTGCATGTCTGTACCTTATAACTTTTTGCCAAGTTTGTAGCCTAAGGAAGTAAGCGGCGTCAGACACAGTAACCCGGCAACGTGCATTTTGATTCATTGATAGTTGCTCTATTTCACGCTATTTTAAATATTCCTTATTCAAATCAGCGTAAACCGTCTGCAATTAGCCAACACTCCTCCGTAGCATCATACGCGCGACTATGTTTATCGACTATTATCATCCCGTTTTCCGTAATATTAGAGAACTAGATGAGGATAGTTTATCGCGATATAAATGGCGTCGCGGGTGCCATGTCATGGTTTCTCCGATTGGTCCTTCAGGCTATGCATGCAGGCAATCGCGGCCCATCACACAATATGAGAGTTTGCTGTCTCTCCAAACCCCCAAGCACACAAGAAACGCCCAAAGACGAGGTCCGCCCTCTTGGGGGCTCTTTGGCGATGTTGTCTATATATAGGTTGAGTACACTTTACCCTCGCCTCAAACGTCCGGTGAAGTAACAAATCTCACTTGGACATAGTACTTTCCAAAAGAAAGCTATGTTACGGGTGCTAGTATCACATTTTTAAAATATCGATATCAAAACTGTCAGTTTTTTCAAGCTTTCAAAGACATTAAAAATTAAAATTTTCGTGCAATTTACTATTCTCTAAAATAATCAGCCATACAAGAATATTTAGAATGAAAAAGATCCTCTTCTTCCATTAAAATTAAATCTTTACAAGTCACAGTTCCTCCTAAATAGTAAAAAATAAATCTCAGCAACTACACTTGCCTTCACAGTCAAATAGCCAGCAATACTGTAGGAATCCTAAACGTGTACCTGGGGTGCCTGGCATATGAAGCCTTATTTCATCCCCAGATTCCGCCGCGAGCTCTGGTATATTTTAACCGGTGAGAAATGTGTGAATTTTTAAGCGATATAACGTACATTATCTACGTTTATGAGTTTAGCCGGTGAGATATTTTGCGACCTAAATTCTCTTTTAGTCTTCGTTCTGAGAAAAAATTACAGTGTTATGTTTTTCATTTACGAGCGAGTTAGATAAAGTCTAGAAATAAACGTCCTCCACCAATACGGTATTGGATTGATGATTTCAAATGTTATTGATATCTATCTAAAATTTGATACTATATTAAATATAAATGACACCTTTTATTTGATATCGATTCGTTATTAATGATCATCTTGCCTAAATATAAGACAAATCTCAAAAAATAAACGCGGTAAGTCCCGTAGTACCAATATAATTGTGACTGCGAAAGCTTAAAATCGTATGTTCATTTAAAGTTGGTGAGCAAGGCAGCTTTAAAGGTATGAAAATCTTAAAATACAATATAACTCAATATTCTGTGAATATTTCAAGCGTCTACCTGTTGCCGTTATCAATATCGAGCAATAACAAGCATCTAAGTCACGTTTGTTGTATGGGAGCCCCCCTTAAATATTTATTTTATAATATTTTTTACTATAATTTGTTGTTATAGCGGCAACAGAAATACATCATCTGTGATAATTTTAACTGTCTTACTATCTCGGTTAATGAGATACAGCCTAACAGACGGACAAACAGACATACAGACAGAAGGACAGCGGAGCGATATCAATAGGGTCCCGTTTTTACCCTTTGGGTACGGAACCCTAAAAACTTCCATGAGAAACTTGTTTAGCTGATTACACATTTTGGGAATTTGTTCAATATCATGGACTGAACATGCCCTTGTTACATATTTATATACATCGCATAGATTGTAGATATACTATGTCTTTCAGTTTACAACATTGATTTTTAATTATTTAGATACGCCGCGCCGCCCCAAGCTGCATCTCATTTGTCATTCACTTACCCACATTTAATTTTCTCTGCCTCAAAGCTATTTTCTGACTTATTCTCACTACATGTTACATCTAAGAGTTATTCAGTACAATTTACTGAACTCACTGTTTAAATAGTTCCTCTGCCCCTTGTCAAAATTGACCTACCTACAGTATCTTTTAGTTTCCAACATTGATGGTTTAATTATACGCCGCGCCGCTACAAGCTGCATTTCAGTAGTCATTCCTATTTCTGCCTCGAAGCTATCATCTGACTTATTCACACTGTATCTTACATGTAAACGTTACTTAGTATCATCTAAACTCACTGTTAAAGTAGTTCCTCTGCATCTTGTCATCATCGACCTATCTACCGTATCTTTCAGTTTCCAACATTGATGTTTTAATTATTTAGATACGCCGCGCCGCCTCAAGCTGCATCTCATTTGTCATTCACTTACCCACATTTAATTTTCTCTGCCTCAAAGCTATTATCTGACTTATTCTCACTACATGTTACATCTAAGAGTTATTCAGTACAATTTACTGAATTCACTGTTTAAATAGTTCCTCTGCCTCTTGTCAAAATTGACCTACCTACAGTATCTTTTAGTTTCCAACATTGATGGTTTAATTATACGCCGCGCCGCCCCAAGCTGCATCTCAGTAGTCATTCCCATTTCTGCCTCGAAGCTATCATCTGACTTATTCACACTGTATCTTACATGTAAACGTTACTCAGTATCATCTAAACTCACTGTTAAAGTAGTTCCTCTGCATCTTGTCATCATCGACCTATCTACCGCATCTTTCAGTTTCCAACATTGATGTTTTAATAATTTAGATACGCCGCGCCGCCCCAAGCTGCATCTCATTTGTCATTCATTTACCCACATTTAATTTTCTCTGCCTCAAAGCTATTATCTGACTTATTCTCACTATATGTTACATCTAAGAGTTATTCAGTACAATTACCTGAACTCACTGTTTAAATAGTTCCTCTGCCCCTTGTCAAAATTGACCTATCTACAGTATCTTTTAGTTTTCAACATTGATGGTTTAATTATACGCCGCGCCGCCCCAAGCTGCATCTCAGTAGTCATTCCCATTTCTGCCTCGAAGCTATCATCTGACTTATTCACACTGTATCTTACATGTAAACGTTACTCAGTATCATCTAAACTCACTGTTAAAGTAGTTCCTCTGCATCTTGTTATCATCGACCTATCTACCGTATCTTTCAGTTTCCAACATTGATGTTTTAATTATTTAGATACGCCGCGCCGCCCCAAGCTGCATCTCATTTGTCATTCACCAACCCACATTTAATTTGCGCTGCCTCCAGGCAAGACGCGGCTTATTACACGCCGGGGTGAGGTGAACGCAATTCATGTGTCTATTCTTTTGTAATCACTTCTGAGGTATTATTTTATACGCAGAGAAATAAACTCACGTTTATTAAATTGAACACTGAGTTTTGTAATAATTTTTTTTTTAGATTTTTTTGTATTTTTTAGACTGCGTGCATTTCAGTGCCGATTCGAACGATTAAACTCACAACAATAGGAAAAGGGGTTTAATGAAGGTTTTTATTTTTAAAATTGATATGCCAAATATATATTTCCTATTAATTTGTAAGTAAGGACATAGATTTACCGAGCTGCCACTTACTTGTCTTACGGTGTCTAAATACCTTCGCTTCTGACCCAAATCCAACAAGTTTGGGTTACAACAATTCTATATTTTCTTATCCCATATATGATGCTCAAAATCATTCACTTTCATATAATTAAAACGTTTCATTACGAATAATATATTATGTGTATACGTGATAAGCAAAATAAATAGGTACCATCTTTTTTTCGTATGTATTCTGCCTAGATTCTTGCTTTTCACGACTTTTAATAATTATTTACTCAATTTGTGACCATCATCGCTGAGTCTATAGTAATTTTTAACTAGTTACTCGTATTGTATTGTCTTGCTACTGTGAACTTGTTTGTGGTCCATGTTAATATCCTTCTCGAGTATTTATTATGTAATTATGACTTTATATTAAACAAAACCCACAGATTGTAAATTTCACGAACATATTTAGCCCAGAACCAAGAACTGCGAAGAGTTGAAACTCCGCGCGCACAGATAGATACAACCTACAGTCTCTTCATAGGCCACTTGAGAACAAACCGGCGCCCTCAGTACTTTGTTGACTTGTTACTTACGTCCCTGGGAGCTTTCTCCCCCCACCCTTGTTATAAAAAGCTTATCATGAATCCGCCCGGCATAGTTACTGAACAAAATTGGATCCGATAAAAAGTTTTTTCCATTTTTTTGTGACTCGTAAAAAGATATCGCGAATCGCCCAGGGCGAATGTCATTGAATTTTCAACAACGATTTTAGAAGATTGTTGTGCTCTTAAGGGTGCCTCGGCGCAATCTGCTTACGTGTGTATTGGGCCTTTGAAAAAACTAATTTTTATGGATATTACGTCGTCAAGTTTTAGCGTATATCGCAATTATATCTACGTCGCGTTACGCGCTCCGTTTGTTTTTATTACTGTTGTCTCATCTAATATTTTGTTGGTCTACGTTACTGAACAATATTTTATGTGTAATCCTTTTTTATTAATCGAAAAGTAAAGATTTTTGTTTGATCCTCACGTCGTAACGAAATAATGGTTCTATTGAATCACGTTTTTCAGGCAACTTCTTTGTATCCTAAGGATTTACCGGATACGGAGTAAAGGTATTTTTACTCTGTGAAGGATGAAGTCCAAATGTAAATTGATCTAAAAACAATACACACTCGATCGCTAACGTAATATGTTCCAAAAAATCATGTATATAATAAAAATTGTAATATTAATAATATTTATAATATTTAAAAAGCCCCTTTAGTCGAGTAGGCAACCAATACAGTTGAAAAGATTTTCTTTCGCTTTCAGCGTTTTCTTCTCTGCATTGGTCGGTTCAGAAACGCTACTAGAACGCTACTTCTAATGTGTAGCTTTTGCACATTAATTAATAATATAAATATTACTAAATTATGACGTGATTGATTTGACGTAAAAAAGTTTTTGCAAAGGCCTATTTTCTGAATAAACATTTTGATTTTGTTTTTAAATAACTGAAGAATATGATTAACAAAGAAAATGACACGGAAAAGCGATATCGTCCTGTACGATAATTGTTCACAGAAAGTGAAATTAGAGAAAGAGCATGCCATTTACAATATGTAAAGGAAACACTGTCCGAGCCCTGAAGGGTGATTGACTGCCGCACCATGATAGTTTATAAAATCAGTCACGTTATCAACCAACGTGACTAGCTCCGTGGCGCAACGGTCAACACGCCAGCCTGCGACACGGAGTGACCGGGTTCGATCCCCGGCCAGTGCAAGATGGAAAATGATCTTTTTCAGATTGGTCTGGGTCTTGGATGTGTATCTATATATGTATTTGTTATAAAATATAGTATCGTTGAGCTAGTATCCCATAACACAAGTCTCGAACTTACTTTGGGGCTAGCTCAATCTGTGTGATTTGTCCGTATATATTGTATTATATTATAACGTGATTTTTAAATCAAAAAACAAAGTGAAGATGTCGTGAAAAGAATTCCGAAAATAAAAAAGAAAATCTCATAAATAGCGGACAGTTTCGTTATCGTCCGATGTGTCGCGTCCTTCGTCCCGGGATAATTTTATCGCGAGGTGAATGACTCGTTACGAAACTACGATTGTTTTATTGCTCAATATTTAGATACAGCTGTAATTGAATTGAGGCGTTTTATCAGCACGTAGTAGATCTGTAGATCTTCTATTCTTATTTGGATGAGAGGAAAATAACTTTTTTTGAAACATTGCTGGGTTATTCCGCAGTCATCCCACGAATTCTCATTCCATGTATTTTTTAAAGTTTTTTCCTCCGTCATCCTATTTCTATTCTTAAGTCACCCCATGCATTTTTTTTTATAAACGTGTTGATATTTTTGTCTTTACTCATCATATTTTTATCCTTAGTTATTCCATAGAAAATTTTATTATTTCTGTTCCTTACTCATTTTTATAATATATCAGTTCCTTACTCATCCCGTCGCAAATTTTAACCAACTTCGTATAATAAGGTTATCAACTCAGACTTTTAGGTTTTTGTGTGCTCATGTACATACATATTATCACGTCTTTATCGCTTACGGCGAAGACAAAGCATTAGGTCGTAAGACTAGCCGACCTATTTGCTAACTCAGTGACCAACGTTTTGATAGTCACTTCAAACTACATTGCTGGTTTCTTAAGATTGATTATTTTTATTAAAGACTAGCTTTCGCCCGCGGCTCCGCCCGCGTCAATGTCGATCCCTCAGGAATAGTACATTTTCCCGGGATAAACGGTAGCCTATGTCCTTCTCCGTACTCGAGAGAACTTGTATGCAAAATTTCATGATACTCGGTTCAGTAGTTTTGGCGTGAAAGCGTAACAAACAAACAAACTCACTTTCGCATTTATAATATTAGTAAGGAAGTAAGGATATATAAAACGCAATCTTGGACGAATTAAACGCAATGTACTTTGAAATGACTATCAAAACGTTGTACTCTGTGTTAGCAGATAGGCCGGCAGAGAGTAGAAAGAGGGAACATTATTGGAAATAGTTGCAATTGTGTAAGCTTAGTGAAATTTGTTTTTATTTTTAAATGCCATATTGCTGAACTATTCAATAGCAATTGTTTCATAAAGCGTTTTATCAGCTTGTAATATATTATCCTCCATTCTTATTTGGGTAAACAAAAGAAAAGATACAATCTTGGCCAAATTTTTTATTATTATCTCAAGCGTATATATGGGACAATCAAGGTTTTAGTTTAGGAAAATTGCCGGACCCTTTAATGAAATAGCCCTGGACATGTCTTACAACATACAAAGGCTTTATTCTTGAATATTTAGGTAACAACAGCAATTTTCTAAATTTCTCGGCTATATGGCATTTTTCAGCTGGGAAACAAAAGCATGCAATTAGTCGGATATTGTTATTTTCGTCTCAACTGCTTCCGTGGTCCTGTGGTTAAGGCGTTTGCCTGTTGACCCGGGGGTCGTGGGTTCGATTCCGGTGAGCATACTTTGTTTAGTTGTTTCCAGTTTGGTTAGGACATTGCAGGCTTGAATCGCCTGATTGTCTGATAACTAAGAAGATTCACTTTAAAAATAAATATTTAAATTAAAAATAAGCCGTGTGGTTTCCGGCAGAGTAGAATAGGACCACTCCAAGTCTTCCCGTGGATGTCGTAGAAAGCGACTGAGGAAATACAAGCTAAACAAAGCTTTTAAACATCTGTGAAACCTCTCCAACCCGTCTGGCTAGCGTGGAGAGTGTTAGCCAAGCCCTCTGGCTACTCTGGCCAAGTATGGCTCTAGTAGTACAGAGAGGGTCGTGCTCCTGTAGTGGAGACTAAAATGGACCTGATGATGGTGATGATGATGAAATTAAAAATAAAATTTATGTTTAAGGGGCGCTCCCATACAATAGACATGATTTTTGCTTTTTTTATAGATAGTACGGAACCCTTCGTGCGCGAGTCTTGACCGGTTTTTGTAATGAAATATTGTATGTTTGTATACCTTTGATGTTTATGTAAATGTGACTCACTCTTGCGTCCAGTTTTTATTTTATATCGCATAGAGAGACTATAAATCAGTACTCAAGAAGTATCCGACTCCTCGTAGTGTTGTAAAAGACTTGTCTTCTTACAGTTTTTAATTCGAGACGAGTAATTTTTCATGACTTGAGACTATTAGTCTCCAGAGGTCCTTTGAGTATTTTTAGTTACTTTTCGTCTTAAGAGATTATCATTTAAATAATAAGGGTGCCTTGCCTATTATTGTCTTTAATATAGTAGCTCTGTTGAAATACATATATGATGCTTGGGAGGAAAAACAAAATGCTATTGGTATTTTTTGTGATCTTTCCAAAGCCTTTGATTGCGTAGACCACAATACCCTTCTCTCGAAATACCCTTCTCTCGGGCTCTATACTAGGGCCTCTGTTATTCCTCATTTACATCAATGACCTACCTTACTGTGTGAATACATGTAAGGCTGTACTATTTGCCGATGATACCTCTCTTGTCTTCAAAATTGATAGACAAACTGATTCTTTTGACGTGGTTAATAGTACTTTAGCTCAGGTGTTGGATTGGTTTACAGCGAACAATCTGTTATTAAATGCTAAGAAAACGAAATGTATTAAATTTTGCTTACCAAATGTTAAAAAAATTCCTACACGTATAATAATGGATAATGAACCACTAGATTTAACAGATAAAACAACATTTCTTGGAATAACTCTTGATGCCGGGCTTCAATGGGGTGCCCATGTTACTACGTTAGCGGGTAAACTTAGTTCTGCAGCTTATGCTGTTAGGAGAATTAGACAACTGACCGATGTTGATACTGCGCGTTTAGTATATTTCAGTTACTTTCATAGTGTTATGTCTTACGGAATTTTACTATGGGGTAACGCTGCAGAAGTAAACACCATATTTGTACTGCAGAAACGCGCTATCAGATCTATATATAACCTTGGTGCTAGAGAATCTCTTAGAGAATTGTTTAAAGATATAAATATTTTAACATTACCTTCTCAGTATATATTTGCGAATATTATGTTTGTGCGCCATAATCTTGATTTATATAAGAAAAATAGTGATATTCATGATCGAAATACGAGAAATAAAAATAAATTAGCTACACCAGTTTTGCGATTGCAGAAAACTATGCATTCATTTCTGGGTCTAGGAGTACGCTTCTATAATAAAATTCCTGCAGAAATATTAGGTCTGCCTATACTTAAGTTTAAAGCGACTGTAAAATACCAATTAGTAAAAAAAGCATATTATTGCATTGCTGATTATATAATTGATAAAAATGCTTGGCAATTAATATAAATTTATTTGATGATATAATATATGTAAACAATGTAATCGGAGCCCTTCAGGCACATAGGGACCAAGTCTGGACTGAGTTTCTTTCGGCGTATTCTTCTCACCAGTGGTCGTTGCGAAACGCTAGTAGTATTTCGATTTTGCATAAATTAAACAAATATAAGAAATAAAAATATGACGTTCAAAAAGAGATACATGTATCCAATTTTGAATAAAAATCTTTGACTTTTGACTTTTTTGACTTTAATAACATTTGAAAATAAAAAATAGGATCTTATATAAGAACATATGATTTAATAATTTATCACCTAATTACGTGTCATGACTTAAGTCTTTCTTTAAATGCTCCAAGGGACGGTAGACATGAGTATTTGATATGAATTTACGGGAAGTACCCTGTAGGTTTTGATTCCCTTTCGAATTAATTATTAAAAATATTTTTGTAATATGATGTAACTAAAAATTTGTACTTTTACGCAATTTTACTTTTATCTGTGCTATAAGACGTTGCTTCATACCAAATTTCAAGATTCTGAAAGTACCCTGTAGGTTTTGATTCCCTTGCGAATGTCGAAAAAACAGTTGTATCTTTTGATTGCGTTGGCTTAGAAGTTTGATTTTTTAACCGCTCCAAGGGACAGTAGACCTGAGTATTTGATATAAATTTAAGCTTGATACCTCCACGCGTTCCTGAGAAAAAGGTCTTGACAGACAGACAAACAAACGGCCAATAAGGAATGTGTGTGAGTTATCTTCATAGGATCACTTTGTTTAGTTTTTTCCTTTTGAGGTATGGAACTCTAAAAAGAACTCCGTCTCAGTCTTCTAAGAGAACTCAAGAGAAATTAAAAACATTTCTAATTTAAAATAACTTTACACAGTTGGTTGGTAAATAAATGTTATCATAATGTTAAGGAATATTTGACAAAATGACCAAGTATTTTGCAATTTATAATTTAATGATAATATAAGTTTTAATAATCACCAATGACAATATTGTCTATTGCACGTCAGAAATGACTAAATGTGTGAAACACCCTTGACTTCCCACCATTGTATGTACCACATTTTATGCAATATAAATAAATTTCATTTCATTTCAAATTACATTTTATTTCAAGTCCCATTATTATAAGGCTTGAGGACTCGAGTCTTTTACAACACTAACTCCTCGTCTTAGCTTAACTAGTCGTCTATTGCAGCGGCTTCGAACCCGATATCTTCGAATTTCCATTAAATACACGTCGGTTCTCCATTAGCCAATGACTTCCCGGTCTGCTTTGCATAGTGCTACTTACAAACTGTCTGGACTGGAATAAGCTCGGCTATTTCATTGCGATATCACTTGACGGCTTTAACTTAATCAAACTTTACATTAAACGACGTTAAGTAAAAATACTTACACGGATATAAGGACATCTATATCACTAACTAAACTTTACATTTACGACGAAAAAATACTTAACGCATATAAGGACATCTATGTCACAAATTAAACTTTACATTAATGACGTTTAGAAAAAATACGCATATAATGACGTCTATGTGTATTACATGACAGTATGCACCGTGTTATTTAACGAGGCAAAAACTTTTAAAAATTATTACGGGCAGGTTTTTCTAGTATAATTTTCAGATCAGATAAATAAATCTAAAGCTCTACTTCGCTTTTTGATATATTTTTTTCATTATTTGGCAACTTATAAATTATGGGAATAAAGTATCTAATGTGACTTAAGTTTTTATTTTAAATAACAAACACGAATACCCTGCATAACATTATAGCCTATGTAACTCGGTGGTGACCTACCTTTCACATATCTATTGAGGCATTTAGAAGTAGCAGTAAACAAAGATACTCACATAAAAACATAAGCGCTGAAAACACAACACTGCTTTTATGGGTATTCGTTTAAAATTGTTCGTTTGTTATACTCGTATAGGTCTCCGAACAAGTAACTTAAGTTCTAACCTCTATATTTAGTAACTTTAACTTAACAAAGAACTTGATCAATTTATTATTCACTATTGACTCGGACTTGGCCGATGGCTTCTTGCGGGTGGACAAGTTTACTTAGTTTACTTTCGAGTAGCTTGCACGCTAAAGTGCATGTGTTTCAAAATTTACATCAACGAGCTTTAAGGCTGATTTCAAAGTGACGCCAGCGGGACGCGCGTTTAACAGCGCTTGTTTGAACGGTCGAATGCCTTGTAGCGGCCAAGGCTTTTATAGTACTTTTCTCAATGCGCGGTAATTCAAACAAAGTAGTAAATACAGTTTCTATATTTGTTATGCCTCCACGCTTGAACCGATCATCATGAAACTTTGCTATATATATTTTTTTTTAATTATAGAAAATATTCAGACAATAGACCTATTTAGGCAAATAATCTAATTAACTTAGTGATATTCATTTCATTAATTATTAACGTTAAAAGGTTACATCCTAATGTTACATGCCTCAAAAGGTGACGACTGAAAAACAGTGCGGCATCCCTAGTAACGCTGAGCCGTCACACTTATGTAACACTGATGACACCAATCTTTTATTTCATATATACTTTCTATTGATTTAGTTTTATATTGTGTTGTGTGTGTGTCTAAGTGTGACAGTAAATGTATTCTATTCTACTACAAGCCGACATGCGAGCCATATTTTCAGGGGTTACCGACACGATAAGAAGAAGGGGTTACCAACATTGGTAACTTAAAAAAATTAAGTTCTCGCAGTTTTTATTTAGCTAGTAAGAAATAACTGAGGCCGTGACTAAACGATTTGAAACATTGTATTTATCAACTTTTTGTTGTTGCAGGTAAACTGTCGCAACGTAAATCATCGTAATTGGTGTAAGTGAAGGAAACAATAGCTGACGGGGCTGGCAGCACTTTTTATAATTGATAACACAAGGTCTGGCAAACTAAAAATCTTTTAATTAGTGGTTTGCTACGAACTAATATTTCCGAGTTAGAAATTCTGAGCCTACACAAGCCAAATGCCCCACATTTGGCTTGTGTTGATCTCTACCACAGAATAAGGGGCCTTTTAAACCATCCTGAATATCGGATCCGATGAGAGAGACGCCGCTATACGTTAGACACGATACGAGATATCTCCAATTGTATCGCACGTATAGCGGCGTCCCTCTCATCGGATCCGATTTAGGATGCGTTTCAGGACGGTATAATATCTTTAAGTACAAGTACGCCTACAGAAGTCCTCTGCAAAGGTATTCAAAGAAATATCAACTCAATGTCGTTAACGATATGGTGTAATTTAGCTACCGTCCGAACGCAGCACGTTTTAGTTCAGATACCTACAGAAATCCATTCCAAGTAAATTTTGTTCTTAGCTCTGAACAAACGATTCATAGAAGTCGGTGAACACATAGTATCATGTCTTTTCTAGCTAGCTTGACTATAGCTCCGTGGCGCAGCGGTCAACACGCCTGCCTGCGACACGAAGTGACCGGGTTCGATCCCCGGCCAGGTCAAGATGGAAAATGATCTTTTTCAGATTGGCCTGGGTCTTGGATGTTTATCTATATATGTATTTGTTATAGTATAGTATCGTTGAGTTAGTATCCCATAACACAAGTCTTAAACTTACTTTGGGGCTAGCTCAATCTGTGTGAATATTTAACTTAATATTTAATTTTCCCTTGCGGGGTAGACAGAGCATAGGTCTAATAAGACCTTATGGTATGGCCCCATTTAGCCATTTAGGGTAGACAGAGCCTAGGTCTAATAAGACCTTATGGTATGGCCCCGTTTAGCATGTTGGAGGGCGTGTAGATGGAAAACGGAATCAAATAGTGATGAGTTGCTAGACGCATCGCCTATTGACATAATTCCGCAGGTTTTAGCTCAATTTTTGGCTTTTACGATATGCGCGGGAAGAGAAGCAGCTGGCACATTCTACCTTTTTTTTTCTCCCAGACCAACACGGAGGAGAACATTGTAAATACAGGTGAACAAAACGCGCGTCGTCCCTACTGGCCCGTTTTTTTGAAGTTGTTGCCAGGCGTAGGTTTGTTTTCGATACCGATACCGGGGAGTGAGAGTAAGACAGGCTTGTCTCTGCATTTTTTGCCGACACTTATCGTGACTACAAGTCCGTATTTGTACTTCAAAAGTAGAGTACAGTAATCTAGCCAAATTGACAAGTTGTCACTCGACTAAATTGCAGTTGGTTTACGACAATCATACTGTTATTGAATGACTTGTTTGTTAGTCTACATGGCAACACTAGTGATCAATTTTATTGCTCAACGAGGACAATGGCCTTTAGCTCAAACTCAATCACACGTGTCTGAATTCAGTAAAGTGTGATTGAGGTCTTAGCAAAATCTGAATTACAGAGGAAAGAATCCATTTTTGACACTTGCTTTTAATTCAGAAGCGGTAGTTTCGGGTAAGGGTTCCGTACCGTTATCTATATAAACGGCAAAAAAATCATGTCTGTTGTATGGAAGGCCCCCTTTTAATATTAATTTTATTATTTATTTTTAAGTGAATATAGGTATGTAACTAAATATTCTGTGAATATTTCAAGCGTCTACCTGTTGCCGTTATCAATATCGAGCAAAAACGAGCAAATAAATCATGTTTGTTGTATGGGAGCCCCCTTAAATATTTATTTTATTCTATTTTTTAGTATTTGTTGTTATAGCGGCAATAGAAATACATAATCTGTGAAAATTTCAACTGTCTATCACGGTTCATGAGATACAGCCTGGTCACAGACGGCCAGAAAGACAGACAGACAGACAGACGGACAGACAAACAGACAGACAGACGGACAAGGGAGCGATATTAATAACATCCCGTTTTTACCCCTTTGGGTACGTAACCTTAAAAAATAACACTGACAGACGCGTTTTTAAAACAAAGGAGGTTTTCAAGAAAATCAAAAATAAGTTGGACGCCATTTCAAGAAATAAAACAATTAGCCGAGGGATAGGGAAAACTGGAAATAATTCCATCTCAAGAGCCAGGCTTTTGAAGAAGAACTGTCCCATGGCTTGATACGGATTTTGAACTACGATTTCAATGCACCTCCTACTAGCTACTACCTCCGTGGTCCAGTGACCTGGGGATGTGGGTTCTATTTCCACGGGAAGCCTACTTTGTTTAGTTGTTTCCAGTTTGGTTAGGACATTGCAGGCTTGAATCACCTGATTGTCTTATAATAAAGATGATTCCGTGCTTCGGAAGGCACGTTATGCCTTTGGTCCCTGCTGCCATCTGGTAGTCGTTAAGACGAGGCCTCAAATGTTTGGTACCATCGCTCGGCAAAGGATTTATCAAGTGCGCGCAAGGGATAGCGCTTGGCGGTTTAGCCCGTGAATGATGAGATAGGAGATAGTCTCGAGTCGCTCAAAGAAAAAAACGTAAGCGCCAAATTCGTTATTTCTATTTTATATAAAATCAAACCGGTTAATTGTATTTTCATATTTACATTTGGATGAATTACTTATAGCCTATCTTTTAGTCTAAAAATCATTATTTCATTCGTAGCATTTGAGCTACAATAACAAAAACTCTGCGAACGAAGACCATTTTTCAAAAAATATTTCTATCGAGAAAATTTTATCAAAACGTGTTTTCATCTTCAATTTTTGGAGATGAAATAGTCAAAAATCATATTACTTAGATTTGAAACTCCTAATTTAAGTATTTTGCGAGATAAATAAGGTTCAGAACGACCTTATTTACAGTGGTATCGCCTTAAAGGAACCACGTCAGAGGCCGAGAGGCGTTCAGGAATTCAAAAATTCAAATTCAAAATTTAAAAACGTCTATTTAATATAGGTCATTTGGACACTTATTAATTGTCATATAATTCAACTGAGAATTGTTGACGTCAGTAATTTACTTATGGCTAAGTTTAATGCCGCTTCCAAAGCGGAGTGCAAAAGAAGCGGCAACAAACTGCACAGCGCATTTTCTCCAATCAACGTCAACTTACAATTTTAGTTTATCTTAAAACCTAGGTATGTGGACTGAGTATACATTGTCCTTATTATAGTCATTGCAAATTGAATTTAAAAAAATGATGTTTAACAGAAATCTGACACCAGGGTGTGCATGGTCGATTGACCGTGTCACCTGCTCGAAATGAATGAATGCAATGGAGCAACTAAATTTGGTCGATTTACTATAAAAAATCTGTTTGTTTGTCGTATTATGGTCCGTGCTATTAGTACAAATATAGAAACAGCCAAAATCGTTATGGAAGTATCCTCAAAACAACCATTAATTAAAAAAATGCTACAATCCTTTGACAATTTTCATTTGGATCGGATTGTGAGCGATGATGTCAACCCGCCATCTGCTAAATACCCATTAATCTCCCAATAATCGGCGACTGATCTAAAGGCCGCGTTTCCAGTTTTAAAGTGTTTTTGACCTCAGAGACAGCCTTCACACTGTATGATTTTACCTTTAGTAATGGTTCTTTTTATACATCCACTAGCGGCCCGCCCCGGCTACGCACGGGTATATCAATTTACTAGCTGTTGCTCGCGACTCCGTCCGCGGCAATTTCTGTTATTATGATTAGGTAGTTTTTTTATATTAGTATAAAATGAATAATTTTTCCCCATTTTCAAAACATTTTTCATTGATGCTTCGCTCCTGTACGTCGTAACGTGGTGTTTTATAGCCTAAAGCCTTCCTCAGTAAATGGACTATCCAACACAAAAAGAATTTTCCAATTTGAACCAGTAGTTCCTGAGATTAGCGCGTTCAAACAAACAAACTCTTCAGCTTTATAATATTTGTATAGATTTTGGTATTTTTTCACACCTTGACTTACATTTCCATGCGGATCCCTCTTTCGTGCCTCCATGGTCCAGTGGTTAAGGCGTTTGCCTGTAGACCCGTGTCGTGGGTTCGATTCCCACGGAAAGCATACTGGTTCTTTTTTACGTCCATTGCCAAGTTCCAGTGACGACGTTTGAAAAACAATGTTTCATTTTGTATCCTAAATAATATTATTTTTGCTAGTGTGTGATTTGACACTTATGAACAGAGTTTTCCTTTTTTTTTTTTACTAAATATTGAAGTAGGCATTTGTCTCCCATCTCACCTGAGGGTAAGTGACGATGAAGACGAGGATGTTACATGCCTATTCAAGAGATACCCATTTATCTTTTGAATGTCCCGGGACTGTACTTGTCCGGGAATATAAACGCAGGCAGTTCATTCCACACCTTCGCTACTCGAACCAAAAAAGGAACTGTCAAAGCGTTTAGTTCGAATATTTTCCACTATTTACTTTTTTGTGCCACTGCAGGTCTGGAAGGTCTCTCTGAACTATTTCAACTTATCTCTGTCTGATGTTAACTTCGTCTTTTTTTTAAAAGCATCGTCTTCAGCGCTTTCTTAGCCTACCTCGACGCCTATATACTATACTTGTTTATTTCTTTGTTTTTCGTATAAGTGGCCACTGGTGTCAGATTCAAGCTTCCATCTGATGTAGCCTACGACTTAGCCATCTATCAGGACCAACGGCTTAACGTGCCTTCCGAAACACAGAGTAGCTCTAGAAATAAAAACCACTCGTGGTCAACCATCCCAGTAGGGACCGTGCCCGGTGTTGCTTTACATGCGTCAGCGCTAATAGTGCTTACGCCCACTGGGTATGGAGCTCCAGGAGCTGCTCCTCTACAATACTAATAATACTTCTTCAGGTAAGGATCCCTAATAAAAAGACGTAAACAGAGAGAGATGGAACGAGACTACCTCTGCGTTATTGCTCTGTAATGGGATAGCATAAGTTAACCTACAAAAACACATTTTCTTGGCTCCGTGTGTTTTTTTTGCGCTACGGGGCGCCACAGTCTAAATAGGCCGCTGACATTAATTTCGCACCACGTGGTCGACGCGTGTACCGCGGTAGCGGGGTGACTGCCCTGTTGACTGCTTCTCGCCGTTATCCCGGCGGATTGAGGCATAAGCGGTAAGCGGGTTTCGAAAAGAATTGGTAATGGAGTTACATCCATCGTGGTCTCGTTGCGACCACGATGGATGTAACTCCATTGAAACGTCAACGGAAACAAATAATAAAAAGTGTGTCGTGCTAGGTCCCGTTTATATACATAATTATGTGTTTCAAGCGCGAAAATTAAAAAAATATATATTGCAAACCGTTGCGGGCCGGAAATTGCTAATAAAATCCGTCAACTAGAAAGTCTTCGGAAGAATTGGTTTCTTATACGACTTTCGATAACGCACCTTTGTATAGGGTTTACTGTGTGATTTGTGCCGTCTATTCATTTCATAGTTTTTGACATGATAATGTCTTACAATTCGATGAACGCTGGCTGTACGCTCGAAAAAGTGTCACGTTCTGTGTGCAAGCGAGAGCGCAAAACAAGCGATAGAGAGGTACGATCGGCCTAAGCGTTCGGCTTGTAACGCATCTATCTCAGATCCACCGTTATCACGAAATTATCGTCCGTAAGCCGATTTAACAGACAGCCAATTTTTTTAAGACAGATTGCAGGTACTGCTTTCGCTGTCTATACTATCGCGTCTTCATCGGTTATTAGTCAACGGCCTACTAAGACTAGTAACTAAGGCCAGGTTTAGTAAGATTGTTTTCTTCCTTCTGATAAAAAAACCGTCCGGACTGTTACAATGGAAGTGTCGAAAATTATTGAGAGCTCCCGGCGTTGGTTGCTATGAGAAACCTGTTCATATTTATTATTATCTGTATATTTACACCCTGAAATGATGAGGCTCACAATTTCTAGATGTGATCACTTTTTAACGATGTACGACCGTATTTAACGATACCGACCCGCTTGCGCCTGTTACTCAGACCGCTCTCCGGATTAGGAGTGGATAACAGCAGTACCGGGATTATCCGCGAGTCGCGCACACAACGCGCGTAATTACTATGGGTTTACTTTATTTATAAGCTTAAAGCTTCATTACTTAGGTGTCTTCGTTACCGTTTTAAACATGGTATACTAAAGCCGCAATAGAAAGCAACTTATGACGTTTCTCATAACATGTAAACTACGCAGTGTAAAGGTAAACGTAGGTAAAACGTAGTGAATAATTTTAATAAAAAAAAAATATACAAATAACGCGTCAGTCAATATTTTTGAACATGTTACTGACGCTCCTACGACTTCCTTAAAACAATTGTCAGAAATTACTTCTGAACGCGCCAGTACTATCCTTAGTACAGGCGCGTTGAGAAGACTGCTCGGGACATCAATTCAGTAACACGTGAGTTTCGGCATGTCCGCAGGTTCGGCCGATTTTATGCCGAAACCGAAATTGTCGCCGGCAGCGTATGTTTCTACCGAAACTGGCCGAAACCAAACCTTTAGATGGTTTATATCAACCACTAATAATCGTTGATGTGTCGCTAGTGATGTGCCAGAGAGAAATTATCTGTCCTCATGAATTCTTCTCAAGGAAATTTGCGGGTAACTTTCCAATAATTCTAGAGAATTTCTCAATATTTCCCCCACTTGAGAGAAAGAAGAAGAAATTTTTGGGGAACATATCCGACCCGTTCTCACCGTTCTCGAAAATTACGAGAACAGCACAACACTATGTGTGACACGTGTATTACGTACGTAATCTATGCTATCTCACTACCAGGTTTTGGGAACAAAAAACTCAACTGCTATTCCAGTACCATCTGGGGATTTCAGTAGCTGAAATCGTAGACTGGTAATTAACAATTTCATATTAATATGAACATCTGTTGAGAAGTAGGCTATCATTATTTATTGGACTATAAAAATGACTAAATCATTTTTGCAGTCCTGATTTCTTGAAATCAGATTTAAAATAGTCTCATAAAATATCGTCTGATAGGTACTATCAATACTGAAGAGTGTTTGTTTGTTTGAACGCGCTAATATCAGGAACTACTGGTTCAAATTGGAAAATTCTTTTTGTGTTGGCTAGTCCATTTATTGAGGAAGGCTTTAGGCTATAAATCATCACGCTGCGACCAATAGGAGGAAAGCATCAATAAAATATGTTTTGAAAAACGCGGAAAAACTATTCATCTATACTAATAATTCATAATAACAGAAATTGCTGCGGACGAAGTCGCGGGCAGCAGCTAGTTAAAAATATAATGTTTTGAGAGCTTATTATGTGAATAATGTGGTGTTCTTCCATGTGCACTACATTTCTGTTCTTTTCTTAGTTTCTTTTTTGAGTTACTTTCACGCTAGAGTTAGGTCTGGGAGATTTAGACATTTTCTTTCCAGATATGTCTTAGGTTATGCCTGTACCATATAAAGTTTCTTGAGTATGTTTTTTTATACTTGAATATCATCATCATTTGGAGTAGGTGACACGGTCAATCGACAATGCACACCCTGATGTCAGAGTTCTTTGGGACCGCCTCTCGGCCTCTGACGTGGTTCCTTTTACGATTACCAGATGACAGCCGGGACCAACGGCTTAACGTGCCTTAATAGAAAAGATGGATTAGTTAAGAATAGAGTAGCGGAAGGAAATGTCTTATGGATGCTATTAAAATAGGTCGGACACTCGGTACGCCCCGATAAATTTATGAATGCAATTATGGAAGGAGACATACATGGAAAAAGGGGGAGAGGAAGACCCAGGCTACATAAAACAAATAAAGGAGAAAGTGGCAGTGGTTTTGTACCATAAAGTCTAAAAGCTGACGGGAGATGGATGGATGGATGGAAAAAGATTGAGGGAGCTCCACCGACAGGAGCGTCGCTCTTAAATTTTGATGATGACGTTCTTATTATCCAGATATTAGTATCCAGGGAAAAGATTGAAGCAAATCATTTAAATATTCGTTATTGCTATCGATAACAGGTTACGCGTGGATTCAATACCAGCTCGTTATTTACTGCCACAAATAATGAGCGGTTCATTGCTCGTAAACTGTTTATATCGGTCGGGATCGGCGTAAGAACTTGATTTGTCATTTCGCAGGCCGAATAGTAGCTGCAGTAAAAACGTTATCACGTTATTTTAACGCGTTAATCATAACGTTATGAAACTGTTTACGGGGCGTTACCGGTTATATGCTTTTATGGGAATAACAGCCTCCGTGGTCCAGTGGTTAAGGCGTTTGCCTGTTGACCCGGGGGTCGTGGGTTCGATTCCAACCGGAAGCATACTTTGTTTAGTTGTTTCCAGTTTGGCTAGGACATTGCAAGCTTGGATCACCTGATTGTCTGATAATAAAGATGATTCCGTGCTTCGGAAGGCACGTTAAGCCGGTGGTCCCGGCTGCCATCTGGTAGTCGTTAAAGGAACCACGTCAGAGGCCGAGAGGCGGTTCCGAAGAACTCTGACACCAGAGTGTGTATGGTCGATTGACCGTGACACCTACTCGAAATGATGATGATGGGAAAACTTGATAATTTCGTGTGGGCACTATAAACCTAATCGTGGATTCCATTACTGTTCATTCGGGTTGTCAAGAGTAGATATTGTATTGTAATAATGATTACAATGGGTAAGGCTGTTGGGCACCCGTTCCGCGACGCGCCCGGCCGTCAGACCCATGAATTTCACAATTTGTTTGTCCACGGCGCTCACGGCCGAGATGATCCCGATTATTTATGCAAAAAACTCATACTGTTAACAATTGTTAAAAGAACAAATTAAATTGTGGCAATAAGGCTTAGCGCCTGAGTCTGCTCCTGGTATGAGTACGGGTGGGGTGACATGTGTTGTGACGTATCCGAACTCTTTTCGTATTGTTTTTATAAAACCATTAGTTAAAAAAATTGTATCATAAAAATACTTAATTATTCGCAAATAAAAATTAATAGCGTCAAAAGAACTGCATTTCTGAAATAGACCGGTATTAATAATAAACGATACCGTTAAGTTAGAAATAGCAGTTTTAATAATTTAATAACCGTTAATAATAGTTATTTTTATTAAATTAAAATAATAGCTGTTCGTTTTATAAAACATAAATTATTTGAATATTTTTTCCGTGGTGTTCGTGACGCGGCTGCAACCAGAATATTTTCCTCATAAAAAATATGACGCTGCCATTGACGTCTAAACTATGGACTGTAGAAAGTTATATTTCATTTTGTTATGATTTTACGATTCATATGCCAGGTGTAAAGCCTTGAAGGGGTGCCCCAGCCTGTGAATATAAACAATTTTACCTATTTGATCAATGCTAAATTGGCCTTGTATGGGAATTTCTAAGTTTTTGATCTTGGCTTCATGGTAAAATTGTTTCATATTGACGGGATAAGTCCCTTCAAGGCTATGTCGCCGGTAAATTTACACTAAACAAACTATATTACACTAAAACAACAAGAAATAATAAAGATAACCACATTGAAATCCAAAATGTTACAATATTTACGTTCTGATACACAAAAATGACGCTGGTAGTTCAACATTATAAAGAGAAATATGCATCAAATCCATGCAGGCCATAGAATAAAGTAAGAATATTACGAGATATGTAAAAACGAAACTAAAAATAGAATTGTACCCGTCATATTCGTACATTCAAACTAATACTTCTAAAGAAAGCTCAAGGTCGTTCAAAGAGCTATGGAGAAGGGTATGCTCGGTGTTTCTCTGCGAAACCGAAAATGAGGAGGTCCGAAGGAGAACAAAAGTCACCAACATGGCTAAGAAGATTATAGCTCCTTGAAGTGGCAGTGGCCATCGGCTCCACGCGCTATGTGGGCACAGCCGATGGCTGATGGGGCAGAAAGGTACTCGAATAGCGACCACGTACCGGGAATCCAGACACCCACCGACCGATCGAGCGACCAGACCAAGGTCACAGGGAGATGCTGGACGCAGTCTGCTTGTGGCTGAAGTGATGAATGATATGCTTGCGTATCAAATGCATAGCAATGTAATCTGTCAAATCATGTCTTTCATCCATAGAAAATGTATATCAATGGCCGCCGCAAATAATTCATATTTCCATCGGAACATTGGACACGCACGTCGGTGTCGTGTTGAAAACGCTTTGGACGCGTTATTTTTTTTAAATAAACGAGCACACCATATTGTTGTCACCTACTTGATTGCATCGGATATTAGTGTAACACTATTAATATTGACTGGGAATAGATAAAGACCGTTATATATCTGCACTTAAAGGGATGATTCAGTCCATTGATATAACCAACTTTTCCTATGAGACCAATGCTAGGAAATCAAAAATTTTTTTGACCTTCCCATACAAATTGACCGGGCGGCCAAAATTTTTTGTATGGTACTGCCAATTTTTTTTTGAGTTCCCAGCATTGGTCCCATAGGAAAAGTTGTTTATATCAATAGACTGAATCATCCCTTTAAGTGCAGAACGATCAAAATTTCACCGTGTGTGTAGGTTCAGAAGACTGGTGTCTCAAAGTATGTCTAGCTCCGTGGCGCAGCGGTCAACACGCCTGCCTGCGACACGGAGTGACCGGGTTCGATCCCCGGCCAGGTCAAGATGGAAAATGATCTTTTTCAGATTGGCCTGGGTCTTGGATGTGTATCTATATATGTATTTGTTGTAAAATATATTATCGTTGAGTTAGTATCCCATAACACAAGTCTCGAACTTACTTTGGGGCTAGCTCAATCTGTGTGATTTGTCCGTATATATTTATTTATTTATGTCGCGAAATCATACGAAGTGAGATGTGCCTCTCTATTGCTTATTCCGCGCTCTCGCTTGCACGCGGAACGTGACACTTTCGTGCGTGCAGTCGGCGATTTCTGAGACGTTATCACGTCAAGTCTCTCAAAACACATAATCTATACTATAATAATATTATAAAGCTGAAGAGTTTGTTTGTTTGTTTGATTGTTTGATTGTTTGGTTTGTTTGTTTGTTTGTTTGAACGCGCTAATCTCAGGAACTACTGGTTCAAATTGGAAAATTCTTTTTGTGTTGGATAGTCCATTATTGAGGAAGGCTTTAGGCTAAAACATCACGCCGCGACCAATAGGAGCGAAGCATCAATAAAACATGTTTTGAGAACGGGGAAAATTATTCATCTATACTAATTAATCAAATTGCCGCGGAAGAAGTCGCTGGCAACAGCTAGTAACGAATAAAAGTGCATTCTAACTCGCCCTTGAAACATTGAAAGCATTTCACATAAACATCCGCGCATTAGTGACGTAACGCGCGTAATTTTGCATAATACATCAGAAGCTTGGATGCATGCCACGCAGCTGATGAATATGCGTTCGTTGCTGCCAACAATTTTACTTTTTTTACGCTAAACTATAAGTATGACTTTCAAATAGTACTTCACGCAAATTGTGTGCTTTTGATATGATAATTTGATATTAATTTCGCGGAAATATGGTAAATGGTGTCGCTTTCAGGCAGGGAAATACACAGCACTGACTATATTTCTGATGTTTTACGAACTCTAAAGCTATTTAACGTAGTTCCGATGTAGGCCCTTTCTGATCTTTTTATTAGATACGGGTCATAATCATCATCATCATCAGGTCTTTTTAGTCTCCACTGCAGGAGAATGACCCTCTCTGTACTACCGGAGCCATACTTGGCCAGAGCAGACAGAGGATTTGGCCTACACTCTCCTCGCTGGCCAGACGGGTTGGAGAGGTCCCATTGATGTTTATGAGCTTTGTTTAGCTTGTATTTCCTAAGTCGCCTCTTACGACCTCCATGGGAAGACTTGGAGTGGTCCTATTCTCCTCTGCCGGAAACCACACGGCAAAGATTCGGGTCACTCATGCATTATTGTCCCGATTGCCGAATAATGACTATTAAATGCTTCTTCGTTATATGATCTAGTTTTGTCGTTTTAGAATAATGTTCTATCAAACAACATCTCTATGACTTCCATATTTGTCCCTTTAATTCGAAACTGTAATTAATAAGGTCTACGAGTCGGAATATCATTTCATCAACTAGATTGTTCATCATATCATGATATCAGCCGCAAGAAGTCCACTGCTGGACATAGGCATCGCCGAAGGATTGCCAATACAACCGATTGGCAGCGGCCTGCATCTAGCGTCTTTATACGAACTTAGTCAGGTTATCCGAACATCTAGGCGGTGGGTATCCGACGCTGCGCTTGCCGGTACGTAGTCACCATTCAAGAAACCTTCTGCCTCATCGGCCATCGGCTCTGCGCGCTATATTTTTTAACTTGTCCCATCAAATTGTTAATTTTAAAATTTCATGTTAATTTGTTTCATCAGATTAATTTAATTACCATTTTTTTTTGATACAAAATTGTCCTAACCAGCGGCAATAATGTCACTTTGAAAATATTTCCCTTTCTCCTATTTGCCACATATTAAGCACATGTTCTTGTAAACATAGGCCTATTTTCTGTGATGATCCGACACCTGCCTTTGTCCAGCGAAGATGTTCACTGAATATGCCAGCGCCTCTTGCCGTATTTCACACTCCATTGCGCGCGGAGATGAAGGTTTATTGTGCCTATAGCTATATGTATATACAGGGCAGAAATATACCCTTAAAGGCTTTAATCAGAACATTGAACATCGAGGCAGATGTCTCGTCAACTACATATCTTTGTTGCTTAATTTGAAATGAGTCTATACAATATGTAAAGAGTAAATACGTCGTAAGTAAGTACGTAAAAAAACACTGCTTATTACCACAAGATCCATTACATTCCGTATTTACGTAACTTGACAGAAAAAAACACGCCAAATTATGCCGAGTACGCCGATTCATGCAAAAGAGGTTTGGTGATCGCAGACAAGTCTGCTTATACCAATGAGAAAGCGGCGTGAAATATGTCTTCTTACACTAGTATATAAATAACTATAAAGTAATCAGTGATCACTCACTGTTATTTAGACAAGCCCATCACTGTGGGTCTATACTAGGCCGTGCCTGTATCATATACACTAGAACATAGACTGTATCATATCATATTTATGTGTATATGGCTGCGTGCGCCAAAACAAATCTGCTTATTACCATCAGATCCATTACATTCAGTATTTACGTAACTTGACAGATCAAAACACGCCAAACTATGCAGAGTACGCCGATTCATGCGAAAGAGGTGATCGCAGCAAGTCTGCTTATACCATCGAGAAAGCGGCGTGAAATATGTCTGTATATATATAGTTGCTTGCGCCAAAATGAAACTGCTTATTACCATCAGATCCATTACATTCCGTATTTACGTAACTTGACAGATCAAAACACGCCAAATTACTATGCAGCGTGCGCCACGCTCCCCATTACATTCTCCCTACGGCTACGAAAATCATATTTGAAATCTTAAGAGTTACCTATAGGATTTTTTAAATTAAATTCATGGATCATATGCTCTTAATGTTGTTATTACTTAGAATACCTGATAAAATTACGTCATAATACGATTTTTTGACGTGATAAATGCTGACTGCGCTCACAAAAAAGTATCACGTTCCGTGTGTAAAGCGTCGATAGAGAGGCACGATCGGCCTAAGCGTTCGGCTTGTGACGCATCTATCTGGATTGTATCTATATATGTATTTGTTATAAAATATAGTATCGTTGAGTTAGTATCCCATAACACAAGTCTCGAACTTACTTTGGGGCTAGCTCAATCTGAGTGATTTGTCCGTATATATTTATTTATTTATTTATTTATCTCTCTTCCACCGTTATCACGTAAAATATCGTCCATATCTTCGTTATCGCATTACGAAATAAAAACATGGGATTCATTGTGAAGTTGGTAAGTGAGGGAAACATTAGAGACTTCCTGATACCGGAGGGCCCATTATGTTACTTCTTAATTTACTTTTCAACAAGTCGATTATATTTTCCAAGTTTTGTTGAGTTGGGTCTCTCTCTCGTCTATATTTATATGTTATTATGTTTTTCCTGTATTTTTAATTTGGGGTTCCGTATCAGAAAGATTCTGTGCTTTTAGTCAACGCAATATGGCGACATCCAGATTCCATATTTTTAAAAAGAAAGTTATAACGACGACCTTCACACTCGCCTTGAAGATGGCCCTAAGAACTTACTTTGGGGCTAACTCAATCTGTGTGATTTGTCCGTATATATTTATTTATTTATAACTAAGTTTGTACAAGTGCAATCCTGTAACTCAATTTGAAAGCAGATACATAATCTTCCACCGATTGAGCTGAAATTTTGTATACTCGTTTAGTTTGGATGGCAGTGCATGGTTAGCTGTGTGGCGTCATTCTAAATCCAACATGGCGAAAGACCCAAGAAGGCGGACTAGCTAGTTATTTTTAGTATCCAAAAATATGGATAGATATCAAATTAAAGGGCTTGCTGAAAATAACTCGAAAAGTAAAGAGATGTAAGTACATAAAAGCTCGTTTTTAATGAGATTTTACTTTAAATTTATTAATCGAATGATCACCTCTGATAGGCTTCGCTGTCTGATTTTTAGATTTTTCAGTTATATCACTGAATGACTTACCAAATCCTGAAGCTTCGTACCACGATTTTACCTCATAAATATTACTTGCAAGATATGCCTTTTCTCATTTTGCCCATTCATGTCCTCTATTACAAGCAAATAAAAAGAACAATTCCAAGAATATAGGTTTTTCTGCACGGAACCCTTAGAAAACGACTCACACTAGGCCGGCTTATCCAACCTTTATATTTTTTCAAGT
Source organism: Elegia similella (assembly GCA_947532085.1). Lineage (NCBI taxonomy): Eukaryota > Metazoa > Arthropoda > Insecta > Lepidoptera > Pyralidae > Elegia > Elegia similella. The sequence continues at coordinate 3,622,317 of OX383936.1, forward strand.
AGATGCTGACGATCCGTTTACATAGTTCCGCAAATTTTTTTAAGACATCAAATGATTTATTTTTATATCTATCTAAACGAAGGAATATTCTTAAAGATTATTTCTCGGAAATATTTCAGAATCTCTTAAATGTTTACGAGGATCCGAGGCAGTGGCGGCTCTGGATCGGTGCGACGGTAACGGGCGCCATAATAGGGGGGCGCCGGCTAGTTGTGAAAGATTCTCTTTCATATGAATGTAAACTATACAGCACAACGTTGCATCTTCTCTGATTGACTGAGAAAAGAAGCCGTGCGCGAGTAAAAGGAAAAAAAAATTAAACCTAGTAAAATAAAATAGCAAAAAGCTATATCTAGAAAAAGTTCGTCGCGAATTACTTGATATTTTCAGCGACAACTACCAACTTTTTTACGTCTATTAAAAGTATAACTAAATGAGCAAGATGGATACCTAAAAAAATACAATATTTGGTTATAATTATTGAATTAATAAATTAAAAGTGAAAATTAACACTAAAATGGCAGACACGGGTTTGAAATGAGACTGGCGACAGGCCAACCAGTATCGTCACTTTCAACCTGATTTCATCACGCGTATATAGTATATCGCGCGATGTCCGCTACAAACGGTTAAGGGATACAGCGCCTTAACATATTCACTTAAGAACCAATGTGTATACATGTCTTTGCTCGTGACTGTACACCAATAGTAATACTTCATTTTGACTGGCTCAAAAAATTACCTTATAATGTTAAGTTAATTTTTCGAGAATTGTGCTTTTATGGATGAAATACATTAGAAACACGCAGTCGGTGCGCACTTACATGCTATAAAGGAAATTCGTCTTTTTTAACAGCATTTAACCCATAATTTAAAGCAATAAACCAGACAAAATCTGCTGATGCTTACCGTCGATGGCAGCCGCCACGCCTTCTTTGCATGAGATAAAGATATACTTTCTTTTTTAGAAGTAAAAACATAAGTCCATAAAAACAACTCAGCATTTACTGGGTGTTTCCAATTAGAAAAAACCAGCGCTGCTCTTCCGGTGGAGCCAATGCATAAAGTCCAATTTTCTTTATTAAGTGCATTAACGGGAATGACAACTCCGAAATGACAACCTCCGTGGTCCAGTGGTTAAGTTGCTTGCCTGTTGACCCGGGGGTCGTGGGTTCGATTCCCACCGGAAGCATACTTTGTTTAGTTGTTTCCAGTTTGGTTAGGACATTGCAGGCTTGAATCACCTGATTGTCTGATAATAAAGATGATTCCGTGCTTCGGAAGGCACGTTAAGCCGGTGGTCCCGGCTGCCATCTGGTAGTCGTTAAAGGTACCACGTCAGAGGCCGAGAGGCAGTTCCGAAGAACTCTGACACCAGGGTGTGCATGGTCGATTGACCGTGACACCTACTCGAAATGATGATGATTAACGGGAATTAGCGCGAACATACCGTTTTTCTCCAGATGTTTCGACTAGGTTGCACCGGCCGTGGTCACTGGTTGATTAACTGGAGTCAAACGGTATGTTCACGCTAATTCCCATTAGAGCATTTAATAAATATGCAGCGGAAAATTTAAACATACTAATTTTCTTTGTCCCATTGTATATCGGTCCGATGGTTCACTAAAATAAATCTACTGCAGATTTAAACTTAAACGGCTTACTTCTATGAAGTCAAAGCAGCTTCTTGAACACGCTGCTTTTAAATCATTAGCAAAAAAACTTAAGGGGCGCCATTTTCAGATCTTGCGCCATCTAAAAATGTTGATAGCACCGCCACCGATCAGAGTAGTCGTTCGGCTCGGTAATATTATAAAACACTCGTCAATTTTCTCCTTCATTTGATCGCCACACGGCTTCCTAAGTTTTATTATAGTCGGAGGCGATTTTACGACTCGGCCACGTGTTGTGCAAACTTGGTAGCTATCGCCGTCTCGTTCGTTTGAGTTATTTTAGAGGTAGATGAAATAATTGGCTGGTGCCATGGTCTAATAAGAATGTTGTAGCCAATTTGTGAGGCGGTTCAATCGCTTTTATTTTGAATTTCTAAGTAGGCAATTTTGAAAAAGCGTCTTAAAGTACTTTTGTAATAAGTACTATGTCAAACCATATTAACATTTATTTATTACTTTTCTTTAAATTATAAAGAAAATACGAAAATCCCCCGTTGTGAATATCGATGCGATTTTGTCGAGGTTAGATTTGCTGCATAGAAGGCTTTAATTACTAATTAATTCAACCTTCAATCAGTGCTTTGTTAGATAGCTGTTTAGAGGCCAGGGACCTTTCTGTTAAGGGTTGCGCCATATAAATGACAGTTTATCATAACCTCCAGTATTCCTATAATGCATTACTTATTACTTTTTACAAACATTACTATACAATATTGGCCATTAATATCCATAAAATAATTGTTCGTTTTAAAAAAAGAATATGTGAGATTCGAACCTCTAAACGTAGATCGAGGACCTTGCCCACTAAAAACTAATATGATTAATACAGCTACCAGAATAATATTGCCAAAGAGAATGTCTCAGCTAGGCCTTTCTGTCATGGGTTGTGCTAAATAAAGGGACCTCTATCACTTTAATGCAAAAAAGTACATGTGAGATTCGAACCCCTAGACGAAGATGAAGCATTTTATGTACCTACTTTGTTTGTTTTTCGTGTGTGTAAGTGGCCAACACTAGATGTCTGGTTTTAAGCCGCTTAAAGTCATCTGACATAGCTTTACGACCGCCATCAATGATGTCAGCCGGGACTAACGTGCCTTCCGATGTACAGAGGATCTCGAGCCATTTTTATGCCACTTGTGGTCACCCATCCCAGTGGGGACTGCGCTCGGGGTTGCTTAACACGCATAAGCGCTAAGCTCACGACCACTGACCCATCGGGCTTCTCACCTCATCTACTGAAAACTAATATGATTACGACAGCTAACAGGATAATATTCCCAAAGAGCATGTCTCAGCTTGTCGACGTCCAGTATCGTGTTAAAACTGCACTTTTAGGGGGCAACTACTGTTTCACTCATAATCTGATAATCAATACTCACTGAGCTTCTTGTGTTACGCTAATGGTTCCATTTTGCGTCGATGTGTGTATACAATATTTGAGCTTAGTCATACAACATTACCAATGAAATCTAAACCAATATTCTTTTCTATTTTTTAGCTTATTTGATTGTCCCAATGCTGGTCCCTTCCCTTTTTGTTTCCAGCTATCCCTATCGCTGGCAATAGTTTATTACCAGCTACTTCTGTATGCTTTAAAGTAAAAGTAATATTATAAAGAGGAAATCTTTGCGTGTACAGACACACATATCCTTGTAATCGAAATTCCACCAACAGAAAGTAAGTTTTCTTTCATGCTGGTCTGCAAGAAAAAAGTAGAATGTACTGGATGTAAAAGCCGATCGAGGGAATGATACACGCCCACCAACATGCTAAATTTGGCCTTTTAAGTCTTATGTGGCTTTTAAGTCGTGATAGTATGATGATAGAAAGTTACATCAGCGAGTGACAAACGAAATTGCAGGAAAACTGTTTGTTAAAAATATAATCAAACTAGCTTTTGCCTGCGGCTTCGCTCGCGGTGATGTCGAGCCATCGGGATCAGTACTTTTGCCTGAATTAATGTCTTGAGAACTTCATGTTTTTTTTGGAGTTGGTTAAAAACAATGCCATTAATTTATATTACATATTTTAGAAAAACTTCAATAACAGATTTATTTTTAGATTGAACAAAGAGATTGAATCAAAATTACTCTAACGGGCCATTAGGAAGATTACCGTACAACGAGATTAATCCAAAATGGCGGACTTCATCATAAAATTGTAAATAATGGATTTATGGAATATAAAAGATATAAATTTATTGTACAAAATCATTTGCTGAATTTGTGTACAAAAGACGGCATTTTTCCTAGGAAAATGTATTATTTCTTTTCTAAGTATTTTTAATTTTATAATCTGTCAGGTCCAAATCTGTTACTAAATTAAAATAAAATAAATATATAGGGACACGGACAAATCACGCAGATTGAGCTAGCCCCAAAGTAAGTTCGAGAATTGTGTTATGGAATACTAACTCAACGCTACTATATTTAATAACAAATACATATATAGATAAATAAATAAATATAAATATATACGGACAAATCACACAGATTGAGCTAGCCCCAAAGTAAGTTCGAGACTTGTGTTATGAGATACTAACTCAACGATACTATATTTTATAACAAATACATATATAGATAAACATCCAAGACCCGGGTCAATCTGAAAAAAATCATTTATTCCATATTGACCTGACCGGGGATCGAGCCCAGAAAATATGTTGTGACAGTTAAGCATGATGATTACTAGGCCACAGCGTTCGAATTTTTTACCGAGCTAGTACGCTCTGTGCTAAGTTTAGGCTTAAAAGTTTGGATTTCTAACTAGCTCTTGCCTGCGGCTCTTCACGCGTTAGTAACTGTAACTTCCCGGAATGAAAAGTACCGTATGTCCTTCCCCGGGCCTCAAACTACCTCCATACCAAATTTCATCAGAATTGATTCAATGGTTGAAGCGTGAAATGAAGACAAGCAGACAGAGTTACTTTCGTATTTATAATATTAGTATGGAAGTATGGATCTGTATGTCTACATGGTGAAATTTTGATCGTTTTATACCCTTAAAGGGGTGACTCAGACCATCAAAATGAACATTTTTTCATATGGGAATAATGCTTGGAACTAAAAAAAAAAAATCGACTTTCCCATACAAACTGGCCGGGCGGCGGGACTCTTTTGTATGGAAATGAAATTTTTTTTAGTTCTCAGCAATGGTCCCATAGTAAAAGTTGTTCATATTGATGATCTGAGTCACCCCTTTAAGGGTCCAAAACGTTCAAAATTTCACCATGTAAAGTCCTTGTATTAAATCTCTCTGTAACTGAAGCAAATACTATAATCCTCAGTTAATAACCTATGATGTTTGAAGAAGCAAAGCAATAAACTTAGCGCAAGCGGTTGCTAACTGACCGTGGGAGCAAGGTTCGGTATCCGGATGGAGAGCATATTGACTCTGCCGTACAAGGACGGGGTCTTTGACACCTCGTAAAGCCTACGCCGTGGTGTAATAATATTGCGTGACAAGTATAACCACTGGAAATTATTTTTGAACCACAGATGTTTGCCTGTCTTAACTATGTGTTTGTTGGAATAATTCATTGTATTAACTTAATTAGTATTAAGTATATAATGGAACAGTAGATTGGTTTGGTAGATCAGACCGGAATAACTCATTGACACATATTATAAATATTCAAGTTATTGAGGGCCTCAAAAAATACAATAAATAATGTCACACCAATTAATCGAATTTTGGACTCACATCCTTAATAAATTAAGAAATAAAATATGGTGAAAAAATTTCATGCGGGCGGTACTTGAACCGGCGACCTAGGTCTATGTACGACCTTTGCTCTGCCATATGAGCTACCGCACAATTCAATCTCAGCGCCGAAATTCTCCACCATATCCCATTTCTTATACGTATTAAGGCTTACTTTTTAATTTAATAATGAGTATATCAAAATAGCATTGTGAATGCAAAATAAAACACTTATAAAAATACTCCCATCCTTGTTACAGAGTGTCACATTTGTGTAACCCCCTCTATTATAGTGAAATATTATAATTAAAGGAAACAAAAACACTACAGTACCAAAAATACACTTTTTGAATGAAGTTTTATGAACCTTTTAATCAAGACAGTGGTATCTCGATTATGTTTATGTGTGCCTTTGGAGTTAAAAGGATCACGCGCAGGATCGTTTTTAAAAGGGGATTGAAGAAAGCCACCGGTGACGACTAAATGTGACGTCACAAAGCTTATGACCCTTCCCCCCCTCACTTCATTGTGGCCCTCCCCTTCCCTAAACGTGTCACGTAATTTATGAATGGCATATGGTATGGTTGATTTGGACATTGAATACTCTTTCACGCAAAAACTGGATGAATCTTAATAAATTAAGAAATAAAATATGGTGAAAACATTTTATGCGGACGGGACTTGAACGTGAATTGTAAAATGAGTTGAATCAAATACCTCACTTGTAAAAGTCGGGTAGTTGTGTAGGTGACGTTCGTAAGCCCTAATACGTATAAGGGGAAAAGGGGTAATGGTGGAGAATTTCGGCACCGAGATTGAATTATGCGGTAGCTCAGATGGCAGAGCATAGGTCGTACATAGACCTAGGTCACCGGTCCATTTTATTGGGGGCGGGCCGCATAAAATTTTTTCACCATATTATATTTCTTAATTTATTAAGATTATATCAAAATAGCATTGTGAATGCAAAACATTTATAAAAAAAGAAACTGGATGAATTTTGGTTTCTGATGTACCCGAATCAAAGAATATATTGCTGACATGAAGAATAGACGCTCAACCAAGTCTGCAGTCTGTGAACATGCCTTATACAAACCCAACCTCTACATGCGTTTTGATAATCGTCAAGTCCTTGCAAAAGAAAACAGATGCATTCCAAGAATGCTTCGGGAGGCTATTGAAATTTAAAAAAAACATTCTATTTTCAATAGACAGGATGGTTTGCAGTTACCACCAGCTTGGGATCCTGCCTGTCATCAATTTAATAAATCTCAAGCTCATCACAAGACTGCAAGACCTTCAGACATCGTGAGCCAATACTGCGTACATCCGGAACGTTATCAATAAATAATATAGGCGGTAGGCTTATATATAGTTCTTATAACATAAAGACAAATGTCATCTTAGTCTACCTGCGACCATGAAAACTGTAAAGTTTTCGAAACGTTAGGTGTAAAAATAATGAACGCAATAATACCGTATTAAAGTGATTTTATTTAAATGGATGGAATTTGATGAAAACTTATTGTTATATCTATACTATATATTATTTAATATTATAAAGCTGAAGAGTTTGTTTGTTTATTTGTTTGTTTGTTTGAACGCGCTAATCTCAGGAACTACTGGTTCAAATTGGAAAATTCTTTTTGTGTTGGATAGTCCATTTACTGAGGAAGGTTTTAGGCCATAAAACATCATGCTGTGACGAATAGGAGCGAAGTATCAATAGAAAATGTTTTGAAAACGGAGGAAAATTATTCATCTATACTAATATAAAAACGAATTAATCGTAATAACAGAAAATGCCGCGGACGAAGTCGCGGGCAACAGCTAGTCTTTATACATAACTCTACCAGATAACACAGGCTAATGACGCGTTAAAAGAAGCGGTAATAAGCTAATACTCTGTATGGATGACCTTGACATTAAACTGCTTTGGTAATCGATTATTTAATATCAGGAATAAAAACTAGCACAAGAGGCCGCATACAAAAGTGAAAATACTCAATGATCCGCAGCCGGGAACCGGTTCAGGTTTGTAATCATATGTCACTATCGACAGGCCTATTCGCTACAATAACTACGGTGATCGTTTTGATCGTCACTTCAAAATGCATTGCGGCTTTTGTATGATTGACTATTCATATTTAAGATATATAAACCGTAATGGATATTAAAGTGATCATCAAAACGTTGTACACCGTAGTTGTCAACAATTTGCGAGTAGGCCTGCAGATGATGACCGCTCAGGGGTTAAGTACAGTCCCGCGGGACATTCAAAAGTAGAATAAATGGGTATCTCTTGGATAGGTATACACGGTGAAATTTTGATCGTTCTGGACCCTTAAAGGGGTGATTCAGCCCATCGATATGAACAACTTTTCCTATGGGACCAATGCTTGAAACTAAAAATTAAATGGGCAGTTCCATACAAAAAAATTCGGCCGCCCGGTCAATTTGTATGGGAACGTCAAAATTTTTTTTTGAGTTTCCAGCATGGTTCCATAGGAAAAGTTGTTTATATCAACGGGCTGAGTCATCCCTTTAAGGGTCCATAACGATCAAAATTTCACTGTGTATAACATGCTCGTCTTTATCGACAATTACCATCAGGTGATATGGGACACAAATGCCTACTTCAATACTTAGTAAAAAATATAAACGGAATTTTGGGTTTGAAGTTGCTACTTCAATTGCACACGTCATCATCATTCATCATTTCAGCCGTAAGAAGTCCATTGCAAGACAAAGGCCTCTCCCATATATTCCTCGTTCAATGGGAGGATATTGCTGTGCTCACCACGCTTGGCAGACGGATTGGCGAGCTCAGAGCCAACCCTTGACTTCTTTTGCTTTCGACGCTGCTGCCCATTGTAAGCATTATTAAGCTGGGGAAGGACAGGTATTTGTTGGACTTGAAAAAAGAAATAAAAAATAAAAATATTTTTATTGACATTTCTCCTGTTTTATATATGTATAAGTAAATATGTCTGTTTGTTTAATAAAGGCTCTTGAATGAATAGGGAAAAGCAAGTAACAGCTCGGGAGTCCGCCTAGCTCCCCTAGACCGCCAATGGACAGAGTGGCTGTATTCCAAACCGAGTCAGAAACTACACGGCAACACAATTATATGTCACCAAGTCACCGTCCATCAGATAACGAGCCGTCAGCGATAATAGGCTAGTTTCCTAAAAAAATATAATTAGTCCGTCAGTTAGATATTCAAAAAATATTGGACACGTATTTTTTATTTTGTCGATTAAACAAAAAATGATAAAAATATAGCCCTTTGAAGTTCCGTGTGACGTCAAAGTTTGCTACAATTTTTAGCAAACTTTGACGTCACAAGCCCCCACTCCTGAACTTTGACGCGCTTTATCTTTATTATTTATTGTTTATTTGACAAAAGAAAAAATACGTGTCCAATATTTTTTGATTATCTAACTGACGGACTAATTATGTTATTATTACGACCCAGGAAACTAGCCTATTACTAAACAGAAGCCGAAAATAGAATAATCTACGCGTACAATTACACTTTCAATAGCGACTCCTGTCAAACGCGATAAAAAGTTGTCGCTACCAGGGTTGCCGGTGTGACCACCTCATTACAGCTCCATAGAATTAGTACAGTTCTGCAAAAAACTCCAAATATTTAAGGGGGGCTCCCATACAACAAACGTGAATGTTTTGCTCGTTTTTGGTCGATATTGATAACGGATATACAGGTTAAGGCTTCATTTATATATTCACTTTAAAAGTAAATAATGAAATTAAAAAAAAAAAAAAATAATGCTGGCTCCCATACAACCGACATGATTTATAGCAGTTTTTATATATAATGGCTCGGAACCCTTAGTGCGTGAGTCCGACTCGCACTTGGCCTGTTTTGAGTATAAATATGGCTATCATTAGTGTCTAAATGCTAAAATTGCCTACAGATATTTGACATAACTTAACGACTGCCGACAGTCATCATCATCATATCAGCCGCAAGAAGTCCACTGCTGGACATAGATCTCCCCCAAGGATGTCCAATACGACCGGTTGGAAGCGGCCTGCATCCAGCGTCTTCCTGCGACCTTAGTCAGGTCGTCCGACCATCTGGTCGGTCCATCTGCCGACAGTAAGTCGGTTAAAATAATTAAATTACATTAGTGTTGGCCATTTAAACACACTAAAAACAAACATGGTATAATTTAATCTTAAGCAAAACAAATAATAAAGTTTCTCCTTGTAGCGATTATATATTTTGATTGAAACCCCCGGTCAAAGTTTCTGGTCATTCCAGTTTCGAACTAAGGACCAACCCTACTGAACAAGTTTGCCTTCTCACTTACACTGTAGATCTAAACGATAACCACTATTTCTGTGATCGGGCCAGCTAAAACTATTCAATTTTGATCTTTATACCCATATATTTAAGCGACAATAGACTAGAATGTGTTTTATCGAGCGTGAATATTTTTATTAGGATCATTCAACTATTGTAAGCAAGTTGCAACAGCGCTGGTGTGCTGTTTTTGAACGGGTCGAATACGTAGGATTTTTGTATGTGAAAATCGTTCGGCTTGTGCAGTCACCCGCTCAAGAATAGTACCCCTGTCCCGTCGCCAAATATAGCTTTGCTTAACAATAGGTTAAATCTTGCAAACGTTATGGGCGAACATAGAATTTCATATAATTTATGCGTTTCGGTAACCTATGACAATGACAAAGCACGGATTAGCTATTCTGATAATAATATTCAAATGCGATAGTGTTGATACCTGATAGTGTTGTTGTTAAAAATAAAACTTAGGGGTTATGGTGCATATATTAGTGGAAAGTAATAAATATAATGAAGTGTTGGCATGAGAAAGTAACAAAGGAATGAGTTAGTTCACTACCAGTTAAGTCTTAATAATTCGTGTTTGGTCACAAATAGTAACGAAAAGGAATTAAAGATGATTCTTGATACTGTCTCAAGAATCATCTTTAATTCCTTTTCGTTACATTTTGTTCATTTTGTTCTTACAAATAAAACTTAGGCGTTGTAGTTATCATTATCCATATTTTGTGTAAAATGATAAATATAATTGCGCTGGCATGAAAATTAACTAAGAAAAAATGAGTTAGTTCACTACCAGTTAAGTCTTAATAATTCGTGTTTGGTCACAAATAGTAACGTAAAGGAATTAAAGATGATTCCTGAGACAGTTTGTACTTAGAAATAAAACTTAGGAGATGTAGTTATCATTATTATATTTTGTGTAAAGTTATAAATATAATTAAGTGTTGGCATGAAAATTAACAAAGAAATGAGTTAGTTCACTACCAGTTAAGACTTAATAATTCGTGTTTGGTCACAAATAGTAACGAAAAGGAATTAAAGATGATTCCTGAGACAGTAATTTTGTACTTATAAATAAAACTTAGGCGATGTAGTGATCATTATTCATATTTTATGTAAAATGATAAATATAATTAAGTGTTGGCATGAAAATTAACAAAGAAATGAGTTAGTTCACTACCAGTTAAGACTTAATAATTCGTGATTGGTCACAAATAGTAACGAAAAGGAATTAAAGATGATTCCTGAGACAGTCATTTTGTACTTATTAATAAAACTTAAGCGATGTAGTGATCATTATTCATATTTTGTGTGAAATGATAAATATAATTAAGTTGTCAAATGCTACTAGCTAGTAGACGGCCTGATTGGATGAAATGGTGATGTTGATGTGGTAACGTACTATTTTGTTTTACAAAACTATTTCTAAAAAACCGGCCGAGTGCGAGTCGATCTTGAGCACTAACTTCCATACCATTATCTATGATAAGTTTAAAATTATTTATTATATAATGTAACAAAAAATGTATGCGTTTAGCAATTTTTCCTTTATCTGTGCTATAAGACGTTGCTTTGTACCAAATTTCAGGATTCTGAGTTCACGGGAAGTACCCTGTAGGTTTGGATTCTCTTGCGAATGACGAAAATTTGCGGCATAAACGGCTGTATCTTTTGTTTGCGTTGGCCTAGAAGTTTGATTTTTCAGAGCTCCAAGGGACAGTAGACCTCAGTGTGCGATATGAATGTCAGCTTGATACCTCCACAAGTTCCCGAGAAAAAAGGACTTTACAGACAAACAGACGGACAACAAAGTGATCCTATAAGGGTTCCGTTTATTTTCCTTTTGAGGTACGGAACCCTACGGTACTGAAGATTATTCAGTTTAGATCACCTTGTATCTTTAACTTAGTACTTTTATACACGAGCGGAGTCGCAGGCGATACAATTTTGAGTCTTATTTTCGGTCTGATGAATTATGTAGACGATGGGGTTAGCAACCCATCACTATTTTGATTCCATTTTCCATCTACACGCCTACTAACACGCTAAACATGGCTTTTAGGTCTCATCGACTTAGGCTCTGTCTACTCTGCAAGGGAAAAAGATATAATAATTTTCGGGGACACATCATACCGAGTCCTTTAGAAAAAAAATTGTCTGTAAATTTCGGTTTACTGACGCCAATTTCACGTGAACGGTGGAAGAGAGATAGATACGTCACAACTTCACAAGCCGATGGGGCTTCTCTATCGCTTGTACCGCGCTCTCGCGGAGTTCCGGCCGGCGTTCATCGATTTATAACGACGTTATCAAGTCAATAATAAAAGTCCTAGCAATCGTGCGTATCAAATAACTTTAATTTCTTACACGTGGCGCGCCATCTGGATAATCTCAATCCGCCTCATTCCGGATGGAAAAGTATTAAGGGCCCGTACTACCTCACACTGCTTTGCATGATTGACTGTTATATCAATAATAATTAAATACTCAAGTTGAAATAAAAATGCAGCAAAGTTCAGGACTAACTCTGGTAACTATATGACTCAAAAACACGATTGCATTAAATTTTCTCGATAGAAAAAAATTGCAAAGTTGCCTCCAAATCACGTCTAATTTACTCGGTATATAGCATTATTCACCAAATAGATTAAAATTAACCTTGAATCTTTTGATTATTATTGCATTACAGATAAGGCAGCCATCATATGTTTTTCTTTTTCGAATAACCCTTGAATATTCCTAAAAAACGAAAATATCCAAAGTAGCCAACGCGTTTAGTTAGACCATCCGCGTTTGTATCGCCACGCCGCCTGGCATATGGCGGGCTCTTAAACCGCCGAGCAGTCAGTAAGGATTTGTACAAATATCCGAACGACGCGTCAACAAACTGGCGTATCCACATCCAATCGCTCCTGTTCATCTTCCGACAAGAAGCTTAGGACAAAGTGGAACTTGATCTGCAAAAAAATAATCAATACATAAAATAAAAGGGTAAACAAAATGTGTCTGTACATTGAAGATATTTACAAAAAATATATATACGGCGGTGGAGACATACTAATAGAGAAGAATTAAAAATAATGTCTGTCTGTTTGTCTGTTTATAGACGCTAATCTCCGGAAATACTGGACGGATTCCAATGAAACTTTCTTTATTATATAGCTATCTAGCCTGAGCAATATATAGGGTATAATTTATTTTGGAAAATGGAACACCCTGATGCAGACCTATAATGGTCCACCTGAACTATAAGAAATATAAAAATTACGAATTATAATAATACGCCGGAGTCATAAAGTCGCATCAGCTAGTATATTAATATAACCACAATCTCCCATAATGTAATCCTTAATCATTATCATTTCGAGTAGATGTCACGGTCCATCGACCATGCACACCCTTGTGTGAGAGTTCTTCGGAACCGCCTCTCGGCCTTACTAATATTATAAATGCGAAAGTGAGTTTGTTTGTTACGCTTTCACGCCGTAACTACTGAACCGATCATCATGAAATTTTGCACACAAGTTCTCTGAGAAGGACATAGGCTACCTTTCATCCCGGAAAAAAGTATTGTTCCCGAGGAAACGACGTTGATGCGAGCGAAGCGGGCGAAAGCTAGTATTAGTAAAATGCTATTGATATATATCGATAGAATTTGACTAATATTACAATTACGGACGTTTGTGGTTGTATGTTTGTTGAATATAAATAATAGTTTGTTAACTGAATTAACTTACTTTAAGATAAAAATTTATTGTATATAATAAATAACTACCACTGTTTTTGTCAGCTCCATTAATTAGTTCAATGTTTTAGTGGTGATGTAGGAGAGGGGAGGTACCTATCTAGTTAAATAATGCCTTCCTCTGAAGATTCATTATCCATGGCACTGACTTTACTATTAATAACTACTTGAATGTTGTCCGTACCTTTACGAGTATCTAATATAACAGTATGACTATTGTGTCATGTCACAGTTTCATTTTAATTTTTAGCCCTTGCCTCTACTTCTGATTTGACTACGATCTCTGTTCTCTTACTATACTCTATACGCTTTTTATACCTGGCCCTGATTGACATTGCGCGCATAGGCTGTCACATTCCGCTCCCCTTCCCCGCTCTCATTTTGGGTTATAAAAAATCTCTTTTGACCCTCGACGCTATCTCCATCAGTTTCCAAGCTCTGCTCTCGTTGTACTATACTCTGTGTTGCTATTTCTGCGTGGCCTTGACATTGCGCGCATGCGCTGCCGTCACGCTTTACGTCCACTCCCGCGCACCTCGCCCCCACCCCCGCTCTCACTCCATGTTGTAGCTCTGGGTTTTTGTTCATAGTCTTGTCTTAATTTTTAACCCTCGACGCTTTCTCCATCTGATTCAAAGCTCCGCTTTCGGCTCATTGTACTACACTTTGTGTTGCTATTTCTGTATGGCCTTGACATTGCGCGCATGCGCTGCTGTCACGCATCACGGCCGCTCCCGCGCAATCCGCTCCCCTCCCCCGCTCTTATTCCGGGTTGTGGCTTTGGGTTACCGGTACACGTGGTATGCTTTTACGTATGGACATACAGGTAATCTAACGCACCACGCACGGGGGTTAGTAGGGTGTTATTTGGAGTTAATACAGAACAACCAATTTGCAAAAGGTGCACTCATAGAAAAAGGTATTAGCAATTATTTCACTTCTCAAAACCGGCAATTCTTTAAATGACCATTTAGCAAAATGTGTAAATTTTTCGGTTGCTAAATAGTTTTTATTAGCGACCTCTGTGGCGCAGTGGTGAACACGCCTTGGCACGAGGGTGCCCGGGTTCGATCCCCGGCCAGGTCAAGATGGAAAATGATCTTTTTCAGATTGGCCTGGGTCTTGGATGTTTATCTATATATGTATTTGTTATAAAATGTGGGATCGTTGAGTTAGTATAGTATCCCATAACAAAAATCTCGAACTGACTTTGGGGCTAGCTCAATCTGTGTGATTTGTCCGTATTTATATTTCAAATTAAAATAATTGACTTATTTACAGACTTGTCAAATGTACATAAAACAGGAATATATGGCAATAAAAAAAATATTTGTTAATATATTTTACCGACACTTTTCATTACTTGGTAGTCTCTGAAATTTTGCTAATTTTAAAAACTCCCAAATACGAAATGCACATTTTTTTGAGGGCACATTTTGCCGATTGAACGTCCTGCGTTTTTACCCCAACATCGGACCACTCGACCCACTGGGCCCTTATCTCGATCTATAAATTACTTCACAGTTCTCTACGCGTTTTTATGCAACGTTCGTGTCCCTTTTGTGTGTTCTCAGCGATAAATATTTTTGGATTGTTTACTCCCTGTACCATAAAGACCTGGGGTTGACACTTCGTAATAATTATCACCTTGTCCTACATATACTTCGGCCGAATTATTTTAGACCAAGATTATCATGATGATTATTCGTGAGAAATGATATACAGTATTTACACAGTCCATAATTGATGGCAGTCGTTCAGCTATGTCCGATTAGGCAGTTCAAATTTAACAAACAACCTCTACACTTTTGTCAGTAAACAATCTTGTATTCGAAAAAGCTAGAAAAGCGGTTTAAGTTTATTTTTAAAAAATATAAATAATTATATAAAAAAATAACTGACACGTTACATTCAGCAGCAATTGCTAAAATAATTCTATTGAAAAGTACTTGTAAAATGTTATAAACAAGGGCAAACAGGCGTACTTAATTATTCGGGCCACGATATAAATAGCCAAATTTGGGGTGGAATAGTTCCCGTGGTACGGATTAAATAATATAATTACGTGCAGGGTCGTAATGACCTACCCTCATAAACCATGTCCCTTAGAATTTGAGCCGAGAATCGTAAACATGTCAATGTATGCAAAATGGAAATACAGTGGTCACATTTTAATAAATATTTATTTTTGATTACTTGCTTTACTATAAGAACTTTATTTTCATTGTTTAAAAAATAATTTTTATTTTCATTTAATACTTTTATTTTATTACAAACTGTATCATCATTTCGTATTCTTTTTAGTTTAAAATATAATACAATATTAAAAGTCAAGTCGTCCTACGTCCACGCCAACAGGAAGACGCTGGATCTGTATCCAACTTCAACCGGTCGTATTGGACATCCCTGGGATCCCTGGGGGAGGCTTATGTCCAGCAGTGGACCTCTTGTGGCTGAGTGAGCTTGTGATGATATTATAAGTAAGGAAGATTTTTATTCCTCCATGCTGATCTAGAAGAAAAGAAAAAAATAATCTACCAGCTGCTTCTCTTTTTGAGCAAATCGTAAACGCCGATCCAGGGTATGGGAAAATCTGACGAGTAACGTTAGTAGGCGATGCGACTAGCAACCCATCACTTTTTGATTCTGTTTTCCATCTAACGCCCACCAACATGCGCAACGTGCTTTACGTTGTCGTCGATCAGTCAAGAGCACCTCGGAAGAAAAGTGGAAGCCAATAAAAATCAAGAATACGGAATTAGCGCGCGTTTTACTGGACAGCCACCTTCAAGATTGCTGCCCCAGTTTGTCGCCTACAGAACCTATGCTGCAGTATTCATCATCAGGTCCTTTTTAGTCTCCACTACAGGAGCACGACCCTCTCTGTACTACTAGGGCCATACTTGGCCAGAGCAGCCAGAGGACTTGGCCTACACTCCCCACGCTGGCCGGACGGGTTGGAGAGGTCTCTTAGATGTTTATAAGCTTTGTTTAGCTTGTATTTCCTAAGTCGCCTTCTACGACATCCACGGGAAGACTGCAGTATTCATTAGGTCTTAAAGACCTTACATAGTAACTATTTAGTAATCTGTGCCTGGGCTCTGTGTAAAGTCGTGACATGTAGTATGTAATAAAAAATATTTTTCTTTTTGCCGTATATTTAAAGGCCGGCCTTTAAAGGGACTGACTGACATCACCTTAGCCCGAAAACCTCACAACTAAATCTTTACAGTATAAAATTCGCTTACATCTTTTAATCGATAAAGTGGTTGAAGAGGAAGGTTTATATGTATGTATACTTTATTGCTCCATATTAGTATCTACATTGCACCTGTTCGAAGCCGGGGCGGGCCGCTAGTTGTTAATAAAGCAGTAAGTTATCAACCGAAATCTCAAAACTAAAATTTGTATTTGTTGTAACGTTATAATTTAACCGTCCGCGCCTCGCCGTTAACATACCTATCATTATTGGAGATATTACGTCGTTTTAGTTGACGGCACAGTTATTACCGAGCCGCATGGTGACCACCCCTCGACGAATGCTCATTTCGTATTCAACATTTGACGTTTTATGCTTTGGTATCGACGTGAATGGGCCAGGTTGAAAATTCTGTCCTTGAATGAAATGTATGTATATGGAACGGCTAAATGCCGAAATGCGGGTACGTGGGTACGCCTAGTTTTAGCCGGGTAGAACTACGTGCAGCCAGTCTTAGATGGTTACACTTAAATGTATCCTGCTTGTTTTCGGCTAATAGCGTATATATTCTTTGGCTAAGTTAAGAAGATTAGCAGGGTTTAGCCTTTATCTTTCCGGCTAGATCTAGATTCAGCAGGTCACATATGGTTAAAATATATAGCGGGCAGATGAGCTTATGCGTCACTTAATGTTAAGTGTCATCGACGCTCATGGACATCTGCAACATTAGTTAAAGAACGCTTTTTTAGTTTTAAATATTAATTTATCCGTCTTTTGAAGGAAACCAGGTCTTAGCTTCGGGGATAAAACAGTGGCAAAAAATAATTTAATCGTCATCACAGGTTATAAGGTTCTTTATGTGTATGTTGTATCGGCTGTGATTCGTCGATCAGGCATGCATATCTCAATAAACAAAAAATAAATTACATTTTATATTAATAATAGCAAATTTATAACGGTAAATTACATTTTATATTATTAGGCAAAATGAATTGCTAGTAGCATGAATGGGCCGGCTCGTCCGGGGAAGTACGTCACTCTCACGAAAAATCGATGTTTGAGTAGAAGCCTTACCGCTTCTATGCTTCGTTCGGTTAGTGAGAGAGCTGGAGGCCCATCCTTCCCTCTCCCCTCCGCAGTTCTTTCCCCCTACTCCTTGGAAGGCCGACAACGCACCTGTCACACCGTTGTGTTGCAGTTGTCCATGGGCAGCGGTGATCACTTACCATCAGGTGTTATCATAAAAAAAACAGTAGAATAGCGCTGCAGGTCAAAAAGGTCTTCAGAGCACTTCCCATTAAAATACGGTAAAAATCAATGAGAAATAATAAAGCGCCTTACAATACTTACGGTAGAACTCGCTACTCGTACCTTAAAACAAAAGACTAGAGTAGTTTTTCTTCATTAATAGCAATTTTGAAACGGAACCCTCACACAATAGCTGCAGAGAAGATATATTTTATAGCTTCGTGCCTTTGTTGCAATGTTGCAATGCCGGTCAATAATCAATATAAAGCTGAGGTCTGATTGACACGGAACGCTATAGCGTAGTGGTTGCCGAAAAATATTCGCTGTAGCAATGAAAACAGAGAATGGGTAGCTGCGTCTCATTTTGCGTACATTGAAAGATTGAACGATAATCCGAAGACAGTTCTAAGTACTGGCAAGCAATATGTTAAAAAAAGAAGAAAAATGTTACTTTTTCCATCTTTGTCTTTTTGTCACTCTGTGTCGTGCAGTTACTGGGTTCCGGAGAATTCACATGTTGCGGTACGTAGCGCTTAAAATAGGGCTTTCCTTTTCTTGAGTACCTTGTAAATTAAATAACCATCATAGCCTTGTCAATGTCACTTCTTGGTATATAATCTTTATCAAATACTAGCTTTTGCCCGCGGCTCCGCCCGCGTTAATGTCGATACCTCGGGAACAGTTACATCCTTGTTCTTCATTGTCACTTACCATCAGGTGCGATGGGATACAAATGCCTAATTCAATATATAGTAAAAAAAACTTACAACTCTTAGCCGTGTGGTATCCGGCAGAGTAGAATAGGACCACTCCAAGTCTTCCCGTGGATGTCGTAGAAGGCGACTTAGGAAATACAAGCTAAACAAAGCTTATAAACATCTAAGAGACCTCTCCAACCCGTCTGGCCAGCGTGGAGAGTGTAGGCCAAGTCCTCTGGCTGCTCTGGCCAAGTATGGCCCTAGTAGTACAGAGAGGGTCGTGCTCCTGTAGTGGAGACTAAAAAGGACCTGATGATGATGACCCAAAAAGAGGAGGTACGAAGTTCCGCGTCAGCTATTTTTAAATAGCTTAGGTTTTTCTACTAACTTTTTGTTTAACAAACCATGTTTATAGTATTACACTCTAATCGCTCATAGTAAGGCCTTAGCTCTACAAACATACCAATATTATTCAGAAATAGTCCGATATTACATGGGATGGTTCGTACGCCCACTTTACTACCCACTAACGGCACGAATTATTAATATTGCAAATGCTTCGGCAATGACCAGTTTATTTTTGTTTCTTTGAACGCTCTTTCGAATGTTTTCTTTTAATAACGAGGAACTTGGTATTGGGGATTTGCAATGTCTGCAGTTTGTCCATGCTGAGTTCTGGGAGCATATAAAACAGAGATTTTAGCGGCTTTTGCTCTGCGTAAATCGTAAAACGAAATTGCAAAGTTTTGTCAGCGAGCTTTTCAGCGTGGAGAAATTCTCAAATGATGGTGTTGTCTTTGACTAGCATAGCTATGGTTTTTACGACCAAGCTGGTTACCGTGAAAGAGTTTTTCTTTAGAATTTAATCCTCGATTTAGTATCAGGATATGAAATATAAATAAATCAATATATACGGACAAATCACACAGATTGAGCTAGCCCCAAAGTAAGTTCGAGACTTGTTTTATGGGATACTAACTCGAAGATACTATATTATATAACAAATACATATATAGATAAACATTGAAGACCCAGGCCAATCTGAAAAAGATTATTTTCCATCTTGACCTGGCCGGGGATCTAACCCGGGCACCCTCGTGTCGCAGGCTGGCGTGTTAACCACTGCACCACGGAGCTGTCTATTAATTAAGTAAATTAAAAAATAATATACGGACAAATCACACAGATTGAGTTAGCCCCAAATTAAATTCGAGACTTGTGTTATGGGATACTCG
The DNA here is from genome assembly GCA_947532085.1 of Elegia similella. NCBI lineage: Eukaryota > Metazoa > Arthropoda > Insecta > Lepidoptera > Pyralidae > Elegia > Elegia similella. The sequence goes on from OX383936.1 coordinate 3,642,153, forward strand.
TATTAACTCAACGATACTATATTTTATAATAAAGACATTCACGAGTATATATGACATAGACATGTATGACATATATGACATTTATGTAAGACATACATGACAGACATAACCATACGAGACCCAGGTCAATCTAAGAAAGATCATTTTACATCTTGACCTTACAGCGGATTGAACCTGGGACCTTGAGTGAGACAGCCTGGCATGAGGAACACTAGGCCACAGAGGTTGTCAGACTTGCCTGAACTCCTCAGGGTTAGACGAATTGGCTCACAAGATTTGACCTAAAGTTTCGAGTTTGATCACCACAATCGCGATTGTTTCATTGATTTGCTTAACTTCGCCGATCGCCCCAGCTGTTACGACGACGAGCGAGCGACTTTAATTCGAGTTTCTATGGCAGCGCTTCCAAAAGTCGTCTGCATTGACCCCCAAGGCAGGGGTATTATTATAGGGGGCCCAGATAAAAGGAGGGTTTAGACAACACGCATTCATTTTGTTTTGTTGGGTTCAATGAGAATATGGCTTTTCCTGATTTGATATTTGCGATGATTGTTGCAAGTCGCGCTGTTGTTATAGCTAATGTTTTATTATTTAATAATATTCATCATCATCATTCCAGCTGTTAAAGGTCTACTGCTGGACAAAGGCCTCTCCCGAGAATTCTTCGTTCCATGGGAGGATATTGTCATACTCGCCACGCTTGACAGGCGGGTTGGCGAGCGCAGTATCTTTGGCTTCTTACGCTACCGATACTGCCCATCGGAATATTTTTTTAGCTGAAGAAGGATAGGAATTTGTTGTATTTGAGAAGGGAATTAAGGTATTGGGATACTACTCTTTGGATGAATGGGGGAAAAGTAAGCAGCTCGGGAGGCCGGGCGTTCGTACCATACCTACAACAACCGGTACAGTCGAGGATACCCCTGACCTCATCATCAGGTCTTTTTAGTCTCCACTACAGGAGCACGACCCTCTCTGTACTACTAGAGCCATGCTTGGCCAGAGCAGTCAGAGGACTTTGCCTACATTCTCCACGCTGGCCAGACGGGTTGGAGAGGGCATGCATCTCACAGATGTTTATAAGCTTTGTTTAGCTTGTAATTCCTAAGTCGCCTTCTACGACATCCACGGGAAGACTTAGAGTGGTCCTATACTACTCTGCCGGAAACCACACGGCTACACCCCTGACCTGAGAGAGTCATATCATTTTTCACAATTTATTGTCATATTCACACATTAACAATTTATTATCATATTCACCCACTAACAATTTATTATCATATTCTCACATTATAAATAACAATTTATTATCTCTACCACAGCAATAGACGCCAAAATTATTTTACAAGTACTTCCTGGTACAGATTAATAATATCCATATTTTCCTTAAACTTTTTACATAATATCTGTAACGATTCAATCACCTGACCTTGCGTCACGATGGTGAGACGTAATAATAAACGCAAATCAAGTCGCGAATAAGTATTATTTCCCTAAATGAGTCAGCCTTGGTATTGTCTGACTGGCCTGTTCTAAGTAAATGGCCGTGTGGTATCCGGCAGAGTAGAATAGGACCACTCCAAGTCTTCCCGTGGATGTCGTAGAAGGCGACTTAGGAAATACTTACTACACAAAGCTTATAATCAGCGTGGAGAGTGTACGCCAAGTACTCTGACTCCTCTGGCCAAGTATGGCTCTAGTAGTACAGAGAGGGTCGTGCTCCTGTAGTGGAGACTAAAAAAGACCTGATGATGATGATGATTAATTATTCTAAACACACGCCAATCCAACGTCCACTCAGCATGAGTCTATGCATTTTGCAATACCCCGACGCTGGTCTTCCACTGCGCGCTGCAACGACACGCCGAACCGTGTACATATAAATTTAACAATTATGAATTCAACATATAGATAAAAATGACGTTATTAAATGATAAAAATGTAAATATATTTGATGGAATGTAATGGTCTTCATAATTAATCATATGTGTATCATACATACAAACATATAAAATTGGCTGTATGTAAAGTCGGTTTACGGAAGATTATTACGGCGCCAAAGAGACGAGCAGCCCTTGGCTGTCGCCAAATCTACTGCAAGCAGTCGACAGATATAACAACTGCTGTCTGAAAAAGCCAACTGCAGCTCTCAACAGAACAAGCTGCAGCTGGCGACACTGACACAGATTTCAAATGAAAATTAAAATGAATAATTTTTATTCAAAATAGGATACATGTAAAGCTTTTTGAACGTCATATGTTTCTGTTGTTTATTTTTCTTTCTTTTATGTTTGTAAAATCAAAAAACTACTAGCGTTTCGGAATGACAACTGCTGAAAAGAATACGCCGAAAGAAACTCAGTTCAGTCTTGGCCTCTAGGTGCCTGAAAGGCTCGGACATAACAATATATTTTACAATGATTAAATTAAATTACTTGCATTAAAATATACATTTTAATTATGATAATATGCAGCCAATGACTGCAAAAATGTTGCTGCCGAAGCTGGGAACTCAATTTTTTTTTTACTTTCTTATACAAATAGACCGGGCGACGAAAATTTTTGTTTGAAAATGTCCATTATTTATTTATTCAGCTTAACATCACACTATCGTATGATTTCAAATTGCATAAAACAACGTGCTTGCATCGTACGATGCGCTGTAAGGCTTCTTGGCGCATCGCAATGAGGTATTTGACCGATTCTGAGGATATTTAAATACCTTTAATGCTATTTCGCCGCCCGCCCGCTCCGGGCGTTCGACTGTCCAAGGGTTATATTGGTAAAACTACTGTTAATAACACGATATCGATTCGTTAATTACGCTTAGTGACCCTTTTTGAGCGCAAGTTCATTTTTAAAACTATGAATAGGTTATAAACAATATTACGGCAAGTTAGTCCACTTATGCCAACTTTTGAATGAAGTCATAATGACTTCATAACAAAAGTGAACGAAATATTTAATACAGCTACCGAATAAAGTTCTCAATCTCAAGTCTTTCGTACAAAATGATAGCGTGTCATGAAGTTACAAATTTTAGTGAAACGTTTACAAAACTTTTTGAATTATGTGACTATAACTTTAGGTCTGAAGCAATTTTTTGCTCAATAATGTTTTGTATACGATTGTGTCTACTTATATATTTTTTAAAAGTTTTTCTATAGCACAAAAAAAATTGGACTCTGTTAAGTCGGTTTATAGACAATTTTACGAGATAACGGTGGAAGAGAGATAGATGTGTCACAAGCTGAACGCTTAGGCCGATCGGGCCTCTCTATCGCTTGTTCCGCGTTCTCGTTTGCACACGGAACGTGACACTTTATCGTGCGTGCAGCCGGCGTTCATGGATTTATAACACGTTATAACGTCATCATCATCAGGTCTTTTTAGTCTCCACTGCAGGAGCATGACTCTCTGTACTACCGGAGCTATACTTGGCCAGAGCAGACAGAGGATTTGGCCTGCACTCTCCTCGCTGGCCAGACGGTTTTCATGTCAAAAATAATCAAAATGCCTATTCTGGTAAAGTAAATAGTAAGACGTTCCGTTTGTCACATCGTTAATATGTAATTTATGCAGGTGAGAAAAGCATGACACGCTGTTGTGAAAATGTCATAAATAACGATTTTGTAACATATACAAAATCGTTATTTTGTAGGTGTTGCTGTAGATGATTCCGTGCTTCGGAAGGCACGTTAAGCCGTTGGTCCCGGCTGCTATATGGTAGTCGTTAAAAGAACTACGTCAGAGGCCGAGAGGTGGTTCCGAAGAACTCTGACATCAGGGTGTGCATGGTCGATTGACCGTAACACCTACACGAAATGATGATGATGAGTGCTTGCAAATTCTAGAAACGTGATTGGAGTCACAAGTTATTTGAGGGATAACTTTAGAGCGTACATTTTTATTATCTTCATTAATTTACATACATAGTATCACGTCTTTTTCCCTTGCAGGGTAGACAGAGCCCAGGTCTTTAAGAGCTAAAAGCCACGTTTAGCATGTTGATGGGCATTAGGTGGAAAATGGAATCAAAATAGTGAGGTTTGCTTACTAAAATGATTCCTCACATTTTCTTCCATTCCCTAGATCTGCGCGGGGAGAGAAGCAGCTCGTAAATATTTTTTGTTTTCTTTCAGACCAGAATGGAAGAGATTTTCATTAATTAAACTTCTATATTTTCCATCTTTGGACTGGATTATCCTTTTTTATCTGTTTGGTTTCTTTTCTTTTATTTCGTCCATGAATGGGGTACTTTTCTAGACAATGGTATTTTTTACACAATATAATATTGTAAAAACACTAAATTCTTCCTAATTTTTAAAGAAATTAAAAGTTGTTTAGATTAGTATCAGGATTTTACCAAAGGAATTTAATTGGCTTACCAAGTATATATCTACCCTTTACTCAAGTAAGTATATTTCAAATGATTGTGGTCTAAGCACCTTATCACACTAGCGAGTTGCGAGCGAGTTGAAAGCGGGGTGAGTGCGCAGAAGAAGCTAGGTGGTCTTCCAAGACCACCTAGCTTCTTCTTTAACGATAAATTATAGAAAGCCGCTGTAATTAATTTTTTTTGTAACATAAATGGACCGGCTCGTCCAGGGAAGTATCATAATGTCACATAAAATCGACGTTTGAGTAGAAGTTTTACTGCTTCTATGCTTCGTTCGGTGAGTGAAAGAGACGGAAACCCATCCGTCCAGCCCTTCCCTTCCCAACTCCTTGAAAGGCTGGCATCGCTCCTGTCACACCCTGGTGTTGCAATTGTCCATGGGCAGTTTGCCGTCCTATATCACCATTTGCCGTCCTATATCTTAAAAAAATACTCGACCACAGTAATACTGCTAATGAATGCAAAACGAAGAATGAAATGAATTCAAAAGAAGGAATTTAGGAAAACAACATGTATAAATTGGATGCAAATCAGGGTACTAACTCTAGCCATGCAACCATGGCTGGATAAATGAAACATCCAGCACGCACTAAAGCATCATCAAAAATAATGAACATTGAAACTACAGATGATATGCGCAAAACGCAAAACGTGTATTCGAAAAAAAACGTTTTATCCATGGCGAGCTCCGTGGCGCAGTGGTTGACACGCCAGCCTGCGACACGAGGGTGCCCGGGTTCGATACCCGGCCAGGTCATGATAGAAATGATCTTTTTCAGATTGGCCTGGGTCTTGGATGTTTATCTATATATGTATTTGTTATAAAATATAGTATCTCTTAACACAAGTCTCGAAATTACTTTGGGGCTAGCTCAATGTGTGTGATTTGTCCGTATATATTTATATTTATTTATCTCAAAAAACAACGTTTTTTTTTATTTATTTCAAATAATCCCCACAAAAGAAAACCGTGCTTTTTGTTTTATTGCATTTTAATCATTTACTTTGTTGTTCTGTATAATATTGGTTATCGCACTATAAAGTAACTGTTTTTATGAGGGACGGGGATCCAACCTTTTTTTTCCATTATTTTTAAGTTTTACCGAAAAATACTTTGCATATTTTACGCTATGCACATTTTGCATAGTAGGTATACATTAATTAATGCTCCAGCGGTGTGGTATCCGGCAGAGTAGAATAGGACCACTCCAAGTCTTCCCGTGGATGTCGTAGAAGGCGACTTAAGAAATACAAGCTAAACGAAGCTTTTAAACATCTAAGAGACCTCTCCAACCCGTCTGGCCAGCGTGGAGAGTGTAGGCCAAGTCCTCTGGCTGCCCTGGCCAAGTATGGCTCTAGTAGTACAGAGAGGGTCGTGCTCCTGTAGTGGAGACTAAAAAGGACCTGATGATTATAATTAATGTTGTAGTTTTTTTTATAAATGCGCGTTTTGCTAATTGCCCGTTTTGCGCATAAACCCTACAGGTTTAATGTATGCATGAACTCATTGCTCCGTAATTATTGTTAGCCGGCCACAATCGAGCAATTTGAATAAACAATAAGCAGGTACGTGGCAAAAATTGTGCGAGATAAACAAGCTATTATGGTAATGCTGGCATTGTTTGAGAGTAGAACGGAACGCACCATGGTGTCGGTTAGATGGTCTATGGTCCCGCTGCTACAGAAAATCGTTAGTACAGTCAGCCAAGGAGATACCTGACCCCGCCATCTACATATATCTTAGATTTTCTCTTAAACTAAAAGTAATATTAACATGAAAATGTATATTCAAGAAGTCTTAATTAAAATCTTCCTGAATATATATTTTCATATTAATATTATTTTTAATTAAGGAGAAAATTCAAGATATAGGTAGATGGCGGGGTCAGGTATCTCCTTGGCCGACTGTACATACATAGTATCACGTCCTTTTCCCTTGCGGGGTAGACAGAGCTTAGGTCTATAACACCTAAAGCCTACGTTTAGCATGTTGGTGCGCATTAGGTGGAAAACGGAACCGAAATAGGATTGCTAGCCGCATCGCATATTAACTTGATTCCTCAGATTTTACTAATTCCCTCGATCGGCTTTTACGATCTGCGCTGGAAGAGAAGCAGCTGGTACATTCTACGTTTTTTCTTTTCTCCCAGACCAGCATGGAAAAAGTTTGTTCGGATGAATTCTGGCAACTCAATTTTGAAAAAAATGTATAAGCGTTGCATGACAATAGGCGATGCGGTTAGCAACCCATCACTATTTTGATTCCGTTATCCACCTTTACGCCCTCCAACACGCTAATCGTGGCCTATCGGTCTTATGACTTTAGGCTCTGTCTACCCCGTCAGAGATAAAGACTTGATATATGGTATGTATGTATTTATGTTACTTACATACATTGTAAGTTAAATAGAAGTTTGTAGAAAGCAGCGAAGGATTTTTAACTGAGGGTATACCTAAACGTACGCCAACCGCAAATATTTCCTTTAGAATCTATCGATTTTTGTTAAGGCCACCTGGTGGAGTGCATGTCGCATGTACACCCGCGTCTATTGATTCCGCCGCGCAAAACAATGTGTTATTTTTGATTAACGACCGAGTAGCATGCAGCGCGCAGCCGGGACATTAAGGTAGTTGACAGAAGAATAACTTGTGAAGCTACAGGGAAGCAGGGAAACTGGTGTCATATTTTTCAAGGTGCCTAAAGGCATCTGATATTCATATTTTATTTATCGCTCACCATAGTCGTCATATTTCAAATGACGCGATAATATAAATCCTGTGTCTCGGGCTATCAATCCTCCGCCCAATTACATATAGCATATACAGCTTGATGACTGCCATTTGATAACAACCGAGACAAGGAGCTCGAGATATTTTTATGCTACTTGCGGGTCACCCATTCCAGTGGGGACTGCGCCCAGGGTTGCTAAAATGCGTAATTAATACATAGTTTTCTTCGGTTCATAGGTACGCTACATACGCATAGATCTTAAGTGATGGAAGTGGTTTATAAATGAACTTCAACTATCTTTAACAACTTATTAATATGATCACAAAATATTCTATTGTTTTTAAAATATATAAATGAGTGAATGACTGCATCCGCGTTAACTCCCACAGGAACAAATATCTAAGGCTTCCGTTGCCTTAGTTAGTAAATTTAATGTAGCAGGATATTTCCTAGACCCGTCAAGGGAATTTGACTTTATTTGTCATTTAATATTATTGAACAAACTTGGTTCCGAAGAGCTCTGACACCAGGTTGTGCATGGTCGATCGAACGTGTCACCTATAAGAAATGATGATGATGATAATGATCGGACAAACTTCAAAAATATTAGAGGAAACGCACATGATTGGGTAAAGAGCAAGCCTTAAAGTTTTAAATTAACGTGAATCTTCGATCTGATTTCTAATACGAGTATTCGCTTAATACATTGAGAATGAATCCAGTGCCGCATCTGTCGTCACTTTAATTTGTTGCATAGCAGCGCAGGGCGCTCGAGTGCCGGTGTGCACATTAACAAGATTTACTGGATTTATCAAATAATTCACTTTTACGAAACTCTCTTTTTCAGGTAAAAGATACAGAATTACGTCTCTATTGTATATGGGGTTTGCAAAACTCAATGCGTTTCGTTCCATGCGGATCCATACGCAAATTGCAATAAGGAAACTCAAGTTATCAAAAATTTACCTATAAATTGGGCGTACACTGCAAAAACTATTGATCTCCGATAATAAATTAATATCCGATAAAAAATTAGACAGCCCCGTGGCGCAGTGGTTAACACGCCAGCCTGCGACACGGAGTGCCCGGGTTCGATCCCCGGCCAGGTCAAGATGGAACATGATCTTTTTTAGATTGGCCTGGGTTTTGGATGTTTATCTATATATGTATTTGTTATAAAATATATATTGTTGAGTTAGTATCCCATAACACAAGTCTCGAACTTACCTTGGGGCTAGCTCAATCTGTGTCATATGTCCGTATATATTTATTAATAAATAGGGACATATCAAGCAAATTAAGCTAGCCCCACAGTAAGTTGTGAACTTGTGTCGTAGAATACTAACTCAACGATACTTTATCTTATAATAGATACTTATATAGATAAACATCTAAGACCCAGGTCAGTCTGAAAAATATCGTTTTTCATTATGATCTGAGTGTATCAATCTGTGTGATTTGTTAGTTTTTTTTGTTAGCTATTTAGGTGCCCACTGTTGGGCAAAAGCCTCCCTCCCCTTTACTTTTCCACTTCGCTCTATCTCTTGCCATCTCCCTCCAAGTTTTATCAAAAGCAGACAAGTCATCCGTCCATCTTGTTTGATTTGTTCGTATATGTTTTTATTTACCTCTATTTTTTTTTATTAGATAGGTATTAGTTTTGTCAGATTTCCTAGCTGCCCTGTGGCATAAGTGCTAAGGCCGATTTCTGCCTTCTTAGAGGCCCAGGTTCGAATACCTATTTGTTCATTTTATCGTTTCGAATACATAAATAGGGATGGGGGCAGAACTAAAGTAATTTGTTTTATGCCAGCTATCGCTATTTATTACATCAATTAACATTAACATACAAACTATTTTGCCCAACATCCTTGATTCAGCTCTGTCCACCCCGTAACAGTTAAAGACGTGATACAGTACCTTATAAAACATGCACGCGCGGATGCGCGGGTTGATTACTGCTAAATTACTTGCACCCCCTCGTTTGCAGGGATGGGGGGAGGGGTGAAGTCTTCAGGGGCGACGGATTGTGTGCACAGCACTTTGCTCGGCGTCCGTTAACTGCCAACACCAACTGTAAATACCTGCCGACAGTCTAACGCTAAGCGAGTTATTTGTAAAGGAACCAGAAAGCAAGAATACGCTAGTTTCCTTAAAAAATATAATTTGTCCGTCAGTTAGATATTTAAAAATATTGGACACGTATAATGTTTTCTATTTATAGCCGTGTGGTTTTCGGCAGAGTAGAATAGGACCACTCCTAGTCTTCCCATGGAGGTCGTAAGAGGCGACTTAGGAAATACAAGCTTTATAAAGCTCATAAACATCAATGACACCTCTCCAACCCGTCTGGCCAGCGAAGAGAGTGTAGGCCAAATCCTCTGTCTGTTCTGTCCAAGTATGGTATATCCGGTTATTCGGTAGTACAGAGAGGGTCATGCTTCTGCAGTGTAGACTAAAAAAACCTGATGATGATGATAATGTTTTCGCGATTGTTACAGCAGCACGCACTTGGCAGTCTACTAAGACTGAAGGTAGTCTATCTCAACCATGTAAACTGCAGTTTTCGAAACGTTAAGTGTAAAAATAATGTAATTAACGCGATAAAACTGTATTAAGGCGCTGTGCATCAGAACAATACCGTAAAACGTGTATTTTTTCGTCGCGCAGTTAGCCTTATTCATCAAAGAATACAAGCATGAAAAAAATATGAAGTACAGTTCAAAGATCAAAATAAATGGTTACATCAAAATATGTTCAAAAAAATATTTAAAACCTAACTAAATAAAATAGCAAAAAAGGTATATCCAGAAAACTTTTCGTCGCGAATTACATGATATTTTCAGCGACAACTACCAACTTTTATACGTCTATAAAAAGTATAACTAAATGAGCAAGATGGATACCTACAAAAAATATAATATTTGGTTATAATTATTGAATTATTAAATTAAAAGTGAAAATTAACACGAAAATGGCAGACACGGATTTGAACTGAGACTGACGACAAGTATGACACAAATATATAAAATATCGAGCAATGTCCGCTACAAACGGTTAAGGGATACAGCGCCTTAAGAGCGCCCAAACCGTCTTACTTTTCATACAACCGCTCGTACGTGATTATGGCGTTGTAACTGTATTTTTTAAATCTTTTGTACCTGTAATTACAAATCTTGTGTGCTATTTAAAGGTTTCTATTGAACAATCTTGACAGCTCCGTGGCGCAGTGGTTAACACGCCAGCCTGCGACACGGAGTGCCCGGGTTCGATCTCCGGCCAGGTCAAGATGAAAAATGATCTTTTTCAGATTGGCCTGGGTCTTGGATGTTTATCTATATATGTATTTGTAAAAAATATAGTATCGTTAAATATAATAAAATAAATAAATATAAATATATACGGACAAATCACACAGATTGAGCTAGCCCCAAAGTAAGTTCAAGACTTGTGTTATGGGATACTAACTCAACGATACTATATTTTATAATAAATACATATACAGATAAACATCCAAGACCCAGGCCAATCTGAAAAAGATCATTTTCCATCTTGACCTGGCCGGGGGTCGAACCCGGTCGCTCCGTGTCACAGGCAGGCGTGTTGACCGCTGCGCCACGGAGCTAGTCCCCATAACACAACCCCATAACGTTGGGTTAGTATCCCATAACACAAGTCTCGAACTTACCTTGGGGCTAGCTCAATCTGTGTGATTTGTCCGTATATATTTATTATTATTATTTATTGAAATAAAAAACTGAAATTATGAGAAATAAATTCAGTATAAGCCTCCAAAAATCTGGGATTTGCACAAATTTTACCTGAACTTCGGCGGTTCATAAAGTACTCATAAATAGTAAAAGTAAAGAAAATGTTTTTTATATAAACCTCGCAAATGTAATGAAGATTCTAAATGAAAAACATTTATTTCACTAACTTGTAAGCCATACTGATAAACACGTATTACCTGGAACAAGATTTTCGTTCAATGTTATCGCGTTCTCGCTTGCTTGTTAGTCAAATGGATGAAACAACAAGCTTTTCGGGCCGGAAGGGCCCTCATAAGTGATATAATTTAAATGTCGGAGACGTTGTTTTCTTTTGTCAATAAAAAAATTATAAAAATACAGCTTTAAATTCTGCGTGATCCTCGGTCAGGTTAAGAAAGTTTAGAAGTCTTACTTTGCTAAGTTATTCAAAGAAATATCAACTCAATGGTTAGGGATATGGTGAAATTCATCTCATAACGCTGCTGCGTTATAAGCTAAATTACTCCTCCTCTTCGTTCAGAGTCCTACAGAAAACCATTGCAAGCCAATTTTATTCTTTTAGCTCTAGACAAACGATTCATTTTTTGTTGAAGTTGGTAAACATAGGTTTTGTTAACCTGCGTTTACCGACTAACGAGCGCACATAAATATATCAAGATAGAACGGGGATGCCAGGATTTCGCCAAGGAAACGCGCGTGTCAGTTGTTGCATAAGCCGCGCCCCCAATTGTACTTCATTATAGAGAAATAGTAATGACATGCACAACAATAAATCGCGTAATATCGATAAATAGTTTTTCAGTTAAAAACCGCAGAATAAATAAATAAATATGTACGGACAAATCACACAGATTGAGCTAGCCCCAAAGTAAGTTCGAGACTTGTGTTATGGGATACTAACTTAACGATACTATATTTTATAACAAATACGTATATAGATACACATCCAAGACCCAGGCCAATCTGAAAAAGATTATTTTCCATCTTGACCTGGCCGGGGATCGAACCCAGGCACTCTCGTGTCGCAGGCTGGCGTGTTGACCGCTGCGCCACGCAGTTAGTCGAAATTAAGTATGTAGATGGTTATTTACATACTTAATTACGACAACAATGTAGCAAATATCACATTTTGAAGTAAATATGATCAAGTTTTTAAGCCGTTTATTTTATTACTGCAAGTTCATAAAAATTCCGACAGAGTCAACAAACAGCTTATTTCCTAGCTCTTTTTATTTTGAATCTGGCTGGCTGACATTTAGGAATGAAATTACAAGATATTCAAGAGATTAAAAAGAAAATAAAAACAATCTCTACAAAGTTGCCGATCAAAACAAATCGTTGCAGTTGCGTATTTAGCCTATTGTCAAATAAATTCTAAGCCCGGGTAATCGTGGTGCGAGGGGCGGCTAATGATTTTTCATATCTTGAACTGAGGAAAAATTGGAAAAGTATACTGAGGCAAGGATTACGTTGACATAACTAGCTTGCATTTTGCGACCCAAAAATTTGGGTGAAAGTACAGAAAACACCCCTTGGCGTGCCGTAGTAGCTACAAAATAACAACTTCAACTAAAGTATATGAGAATATGGCGCTTCATCCAAAATTATCTATAGTTGGTCGCGAAATAAATGATTATTATTATTATGATAATGTGTAAATCAGGATCGCCACTAAAGAATTAATTCAAGTCCTAATATACGTATAAAAGACGTTGCTTAACGTGCGACTAGCAATAGTAGCAACTACAGAACAACAAACACATTAGACGTGTTATCACGCGTGATTTCTACGAAAACAAGCGTCGCCTCATTTCAAGCATACTACTAAAGCAACACAATTGAGTAGTGACTCCTCCTTTGGTCAAAGTTTCACTAGGACTTCTCACTTTACACGTTAGAATAGCACAAGTAGGCATTTTTCGATTTTTTTTCACCTGATTTCTAACTTTTGTGCCTTTGACGATCGCGGCACAAACTACTTAGGTGTTTCAAGTGATCCTATGCAGTGACGGCGCGCGTGCCACGCCCCCTTGCCATTTCTAATGTCTTTGTTGTTCAGTGCCTGCAACTAACCCTGTTTTTCAAACGCTCAATAATAAGTATCGGTTTCATCAGCATCATCATTCCAGCAGTTATAAGTCCACTGCTGGACAAAGGCCTCTCTCTAGGATTCTTCGTTCCATGAGAGGATATTGCCATACTCATCACGCTTGGCAGCCGGGTTGGCGAGCGCAGTTTCTTTGGCTTCTTTTGCTTCCGGTGCTGTTGCCCTTTGGAAGCATTTTTAAGCTGGGGATGGATAGGAATTTCTTAGATTTGAAAAGAAAATGAAGGTATTAAGATACTATTCACACGGATAAATGGGGATAAAGCAAGTAGCAGCTCGGGAGGTCGGACGCGCGTACTCTATGCCATACCTGCACCGGACAGGCAGATGAAAATGACACCCCTGACTATTCAGCAGAGTAAGACGAGGCCTCAAATGTTTGGTACCATCGCTCGGCAAAGGACTGATCAAGTGCGCGCAAGGGATAGCGCTTGGCGGTTAAGCCCGTGAATGATGAGATAGGAGATAGTCTCGAGTCGCTCAAAGAAAAAAACGTAAGCGCCAAATTCGTTATTTCTATTTTATATAAAATCAGACCGGTTAATTGTATTTTCATATTTACATTTTGATGAATTACTAATAACCTATCTTTTAGTCTAAAAATCATTATTTCATTCGTCGCATTTGAGCTACAATAACAAAAACTCTGCGAACGAAGACCATTTTTCAAAAAATATTTCTATCGAGAAAATTTTATCAAAACGTGTTTTCATCTTCAATTTTTGGAGATGAAATAGTCAAAAATCATATTACTTAGATTTGAAACTCCTAATTTAAGTATTTTGCGAGATAAATAAGGTTCAGAACGACCTTATTTACAGTGGTATCGCCTTAAGGAGCGGCAAATATAAAAATCCCCGAGCTTCCCGACTTACCTAGCTACGCCAATGTCATGTTGTCATATTTGCTTTTAACAAATTCGCTTTTTTTTTTAAATAAAACAGCTGTTGTTTTTCGTTAATAACGTCCATTAATCATTAGTTTTATGTGAGCGACATCAATAGTGCCCGTTGAATGTCAAATTTGTTGATACATACTCGTACGTCATTCGAGGATAAACTTTTCAATTCTTGGCACGATATGTGTGTCATTTCATATTTCTATGATGACGACTGGTATGTTAGTTTCAAATGTTTTTAACTTGTTAATAAAATTAGGTCAACTATTTTACGGTTTATCCTTATTAATTTTTAAAACGTTGGATGGATTTGTCTCCTGTTCATATTACTTATGTGAAGATTTAGTAAAAATACTAATCAACGGGTTGCACTCCGTGAGAGCCGGCAGAAGTGAAAACTCACCTTTACGGCGGTCTCAGGTCACGTGTCCGTCTTACGAATTGTCGATCAGGTTAACGTGTCCTGAGTTTAACTTTTTTTACCCATCCCAAAAAGTGTACAAGCTAAAGAAATTTTCGCTTAAAAATGCAAGTATACTCCTTTAAATATCATATACTATTAAATAGCAATTATTATATCTTAAGAGTCCGACATATGCCAGGCGGCGTGGCGATACAAACGCGGATGGTCTAAACGCGTTGGCTACTTTGGATATTTTCGTTTTTCAGGAATATTCAAGGGTTATTCGAAAAAGAAAAACATATGATAGTTGCCTTATCTGTAATGCAATAATAATCAAAAGTTTCAAGGTTAATTTTAATGTATTTGGTGAATAATGCTATATACCAAGTAAATTAGACGTGATTTGGAGGCAACTTTGCAATTTTTTTCTATCGAGAAAATTTAACGCAATCGTGTTTTTGAGTCATATAGTTACCAGAGTTAGTCCTGAACTTTGCTGCATTTTTATTTCAACTTGAGTATTTAATTATTATTGATATACCAGTCAATCATGCAAAGCAGTGTGAGGTAGTACGGGTCCTTAATCATAATCAGCTGCAAGAAATCAACTGCTGGACATACATAGGACTCTCTTTAAGGAATTCCAAAATGACCAAAGTTTTGGAAATTCTTGTTATTTTCTATATAAAAATACAAATACGATTTCGATGAATTTTTATGTTTAGCTGCTTGTTGGGGTGGAAATCGATGTAGTTAGGTTTCGTCCCTAGGAAACACGGTCCACACGGGGATGTCCCCGTGTGGACCGTGGTGACATATATCCTTATCCTTATCCTGACTTATATTATAAATGCGAAAGTGAGTTTGTTTGTTTGTTTGTTTATTTGTTACGCTTTCACGCCGTAACTACTGAACCGATCATCATGAAATTTTGCATACAAGTTCTCTGGAGTACGGAGAAGGACATAGGCTACCTTTTATCCCGGGAAAAAGTACTATTACCGAGGGATCGACACTGACGCGGGCGGAGCCGCGGGCGAAAGCTAGTTTTATTATAATTTTAAACATTACATGGCTTGGCAAGTAAATCGCGTCACAAAATAAGTGCAACAAAACCTTATTAAAAAGATGACATGTTTTAAATCAGTTTACGTATAATTTGTGCAGTATAAACGCCAGTGATAAACAAAATTATATTGCACTAGGAATAGGGTTGCCAGGCGTCCGCATTAAGCCAGACACTGTCCGGCATTTCGTTTGCATGATGCAGCCAAATTAAACGGTGTCCGGGCCGGTCGAGATTTAGGCATTTAGAAAAAGGTTAAACTAACATTGTTCGCAGCTACGCTCACGTGAATAGCTTTTATTTTTCTTATGAGAAGGTTGCTATGATAGATAATATTAAGAAAGATGCGCGGAAAAAAAACAGAATACAGTTTGACAGTTGGCGTATAGGTAAGTCAGAACAATGTCGGGTCACCTAGTTAATAATATAAGTGCTTTGTATATGTTACGGCTAATAGGCGAAGTGCGGATACACCTAGTTCTAGCCGGGTACAACTAGGTGCAGCCGCGGGCACATGCGGTTAGACCTAGGTGTATCCTACCTATCTTCGGTTAGAACTAGGTATAGCCTTCATCATAGCGGCTAGAACTAGGTGCAGCCGCACATCAGTGGTTAAACTTAGGTGCAACCTATTTATAATCGGCTAGAACTAGGTTTTCAGGTCATTTATGGATTTTGGTTTTATTTTGAGTTCCTTATCTTGCTATTCCCGTTTGACTCGATTTCGTATCACCTCCATAGATTATCTTGCCCTAAATGTGATCATAGAAAGTGCCTCTGTAAAGCAGCCGGTATTTTGTGTAACTCGAAATGTCATTCAAGATCATATACACTAAATCATAAAAGGTATCACTAGTAGGTGTAGTATTTTGCCGGAAATTAGGTAAAAAGGCAGACGTTTTACCAAAATGTCCGGCAAAATGAGCTACTTTGTCCGGTTTCTCTGTTTTAAGACTTGGAAACCCTAACTAGGAACCAGAAATGCAACAGATATTTTCGCGTAAAAATAGCGGGCTGCGTGATTTTAACCTTAAGCTTTACATGCGAACTGCTTGACATTTTACAAATAATAATAAGTATAAATTTTACATTTTATTGTAATGGTGGCTCTTTTCTTGGAGTGATATCAAGGCTAGAATGTAATATTTATCATCATCATCAGGTCTTTTTAGTCCCCTTTGCAGGAGCATGACCCTCTCTGTACTACCGGAGCCATACTTGGCCAGAGCAGACAGAGTCCTCGCTGGCCAGACGGGTTAGAGAGGTCTCATTGATGTTTATGAGCTTTGTTTAGCTTGTATTTCCTAAGTCGCCTCTTACGACCTCCATGGGTAGACTAGGAGTGGTCCTATTCTACTCTGCCGGAAACCACACGGCGTAATTTCAATTAAAATACTAGCAAAATACCAGCAAAAATGCATAATAGTCTACTATCTGAATATATTATGAAAAGAAGAGATTTTTGGGTTCTTGTTTATTTTTAATGGGCTAGCTTCCATGCTGGTCTGGGATAAATGAAAAAACGTAGAATGCACCAGCTGCTTCTCTTCCCCGCAGATCGTAAAACCCGATCGAGGTAATCTGAGGAATCATATTAGTAGGCGATGCGGCTAGCAAACCATTTTTATTTAATTTCCTCCTAATGGCCAACAACATGCTAAAAGTGACTTTTAGGTCTTAAAGACCTAAGCTCTGTCTACCCCGCAAGGAAAAAAACGTGAGAGTATGTAGGTATGTGTATATATGTGTACCTGCTTCACATGCCAACTGGTTGACATTATAAAATAATAACAAGTGTAAATTCTACATTTTATTGTAATGGTGGCTTGTTGTTTAGAGTTTTAGAGTGATATCAAGGCTAGAATGCAGTAATATTTCTAAAAATATAAGTGAAATAGTAGCAATACATGTGAAAAGGCGTGGCACCTACTCGAAATGATGATGAAGTTATAAATGTTCGAACAACCCCGACTTTGTTTTATATACTAGCGAGCCGCCCGGCTTCGCACAGGTGCGATAAATCATACATATAAAGCTTCCTCTTGAATCACTATCTATTTAAAAAAACCGCATCAAAATCTTTAAAGATCTAAGCCTACATAGGGAGAGACAGCGGGAAGCGACGTTTCTATGTAGTGAAGACATTAAAAAAGACTATAAGTGTTGCTTGTTCGAAACCCTAAAAACTACACTAGAATTGAAATGTAATTCCAACAAAACGCTCAATACAAAAATTAATAACACTCCTTTAGGGTGAAGCCAGACGAGCGTAATTTTTTGAGTTGTGAGCCGCGTAATTTCTGTTACATTCAGTTTCATACAAAAGCCCTATTCTGCCACACGGCGACGCAAAATAAGTTGCGAGTTTGTATGAACAGAAATTATACGACCGAAATTACGCGGCTCACAACTCAAAAAATTACGCTCGTCTGGCCTTACCCTTAAAATCGCAAGTCACCGTCGACGCAATGACATAATAAAAAAATAATATTATAATGACGAATGTTTTCGCAGGTCCGATAAGAATTTGTTATATATAACACACGGACGCGGTAAACAGTTATTTCAAATCATATGTGCACACACAGCTGTTCGTGTGATCTTGACATTGACATTGAGCGTGTATAAATAACTTCATTCGAAACTAGATTCTCGCGCGGTTTACGATCGAGCTTTCTTTTAGACTAGCTGTTGCCCGCGACTTCGTCCGCGGCAATTTCTGTTGTTATGATTATTTAGTATAGATTAATAATTTTTCCCCGATTTCAAAACATTTTTTTTAATGCTTCGCTCCTATTGGTCGCAGCGTGATGTTTTATAGCCTAAAGCCTTCCTCAGTAAATGGACTATCCAACACAAAAATAATTTTTCCATTTGAACCAGTAGTTCCTGAGATTAGCGCGTTCAAACAAACAAACAAACTTCAGGTTATAATATTATAGTATAGATTAATTGTTATGGTACTTTTGACCTACTGACTGACCTTATACTGTGTGAATTGGTTAACTGAATTAAAAGGCTGGCAACGCTCTTGTCACACCCCTGGTATTGCGGTTGTCCATGGGTAGCGGTAACTGCCTCCGTGGTCCAGTGGTTAAGGCGTTTGCCTATAGACCCGGAGGTCGTGGGTTCGATTCCCACGGGAAGCATACTTTGTTTAGTTGTTTCCAGTTTGGTTAGGACATTGCAGGCTTGAAACACCTGATTGTCTGAAAATGAAGATGTTTCTGTGCTTCGGAAGGCTCGCTAAGCCGTTGGTCCCGGCTGCCATCCAGTAGTCGTTAACGGAACCACGTCAGAGGCCGAAAGGCGGTTCCGAAGAACTCTGACACCAGGGTGTGCATGGTCGATTGACCGTGACACCTACTCGAAATGAATGAGCGGTGATCACTCACCATCAGGTGACCCGCCAAGCGCCTGCGCGCTTGCCGTCCTGTAAAAAGCTCTCACTTTAGACATCATAAAAGTTGTTTAGGGCATCACATAACAACATTTTATAATATGTATCTTCGTTTTTCTTTGAATAATTTATTTAAATTTATTTAATCATCCATGCTGATCTGGGACTCTTCCATGCTGGTATGGGAGAAAAGAAATAACGAACAATGTGCCAGCTGCTTCTCTTCCCGCGCAGATCGTAAATCGAGGGATTGGGCTAAAATCAGCGGAAATGTTAATAGGCGATGCGGCTAGCAACCCATCACTATTTGATTCCATTTTCCATCTACACGCCCTCTAACATGCTAAATGTGGCCATAAGGTCTTATATACCTAAGCTCTGTTTACCCGCAAGGGAAAAAGACGTCGTGATACTATTTATTTAAAATGGGGGCACCATTCGACCTCCAAAACCCCTAATAAAAACGCAATCTCTGCACCTGATTACGAAGGAAAACATTTCAGTCGTATCTCTGAAGGTTATGTCGCGATACCACAGTTCGATGCCCGATATTTCGACGCTGATAACGCTGATAAGGACGATTGGTTCGCAGTCCAAGTGTTTTCTAGACAAGTCGAGCTAAGTATCTCTACTTGTCAATATAAGAGATAAAATGGATTATTTTATTTTACACTCACATTCCTTCTATGGACTGGGATAAAAGAAATAAGTGAAATGTAAAAAACCTTTATAAAAACAAGCTTTAATATACATTCCGGTGCAGATAAATGTGACATTACAATCTAAAATCTGTTGTTAGAGAGGTCGAATCAGAAACGAGGAGATTCGTAAGAGAACAAAGGTCACCGATATAGCTCAGCGGATTAGCTCTTTGAAGTGGCAGTGGGCGGGGCACATAGCGCGTAGAACCGATGGCCAAAGGGGCAGAAGAGTTCTCGAATGGCGACCACGTACCGGCAAGCGCAGCGTCGGACATCCGCCGACCATGGTCGGATGACCTGGCTAAGGTCGCTGGAAGACGGAACCGGTGGTATTAGAAATCCTTGGGTGAGGCCTATGTCCAGCAGTGGACTTCTTGCGGCTGATATGATGATGATGATGATGTTAGAGACGTTAATTTTATCTGCCCGTGATTATACATCACGTTAGGTTTCGAGTTATTTTCGACGATCTCTTTTATTGGATATCCATATTGTCAAAGTGCAACAAAAATTGCTATTCCGCCATCTTGCGTGTTCGCCATTTACAAACAAGCCGTTGGTCTCGGCTGTCATCACTGGTGTCAGTCGTGAAGCTATGTCAGATGCCTTTAGGCAGCTTGATAAATCTGACACCAGTGTTGGCCACTTACACACACGAAAAATAAAAGAAACAAACTTCTATTAAATTTTATTAAATACAGCCATCGCTTTCTATTTTATGCTGTTTGCTCCGATCTAATACCGGCGTGACTCGAAATCCATCAAAATTCTATTAATCTTCAAAATTGAAGTTGAATAACTGGAATTGCATTTTGTAGGAACGTTAGGGCACAATAAACAACTCTGGATTATGCAACAGTTTCTATTTGGCACCCCCGTCACGAAGGGGTTGTAAGTACCTCTTAACTGCTCTCGGCAGCTATCGCCATCTGGCGGCGGCGACTCGAACTATGACGTCATCGGCTTTGAATGAGTGATTGAATCGGATGTCAATTTTGTATTAATTTAAGGGTGTGAAGTCGAAATTTTGTAGTCGATTATTTCGCTTGGACGCGGAAGAAGGGTTGTGTGATATTAATATAAATAAGATTCAAGAATTATAAAAAAAATAGGCGATTAATTTAAATCACTATAATATTATAAATGCGAAAGTGAGTTTGTTACGCTTTCGCGTTGTAACTACTGGACCGATCATCATGAAATTTTGCATACACGTTGTCTGGGGTACAGAGAAGGACATAGGGTACATTTTATCCCGGGAAAAAGTACTGTTCCCGAGTGATCGACATTGACGCGGGCGGAGCCGCGGGCGAAAGCTAGTCGATCTATAAAAGAATTAAACGAAATTATGAAATCTTAAAATATATGATATCTATACTTATATTATAAATACGGAAGTAAAGTTACTTCCGCATTTTTAATATTAGTATGTCTGTCTGTCCTCTTCACGCTTCGACCACTAAAGTGATTTCAATGAAATTTGGTTAAGATGTAGCAAGAGGCTCGGGGAAGGGACAAAGAATACCTTTTATTCCGGAAATAAATATCCCCGAGGGATCAACATCCACGCGAGTGGAGTCGCGAGAAAAAGCTAGTTGAAAATAAAATAAAATATAATATAAATAAAAGGACAACTCTTAAAGTAAATCGTTAGAGTAATCTAAATATATATAACTCAAAGGTGACTGACTGACTGACATAGTGATCTATCAACGCACAGTCCAAACCACTGCACGGATCGGGCTGAAATTAGGCACGCAGGTAGATGTTATGACGTAGGCATCCGCTAAGAAAGGATTTTGATCAATTCTACCCCCACGGGGATAAAATAGGGGATGAAAATTTGTATGAAATTTAGCGCGAGCGAAGCCGCAGGAAAAAGCTGGTACGGAATAAAAGAAAAGCGAGGTCAGGGTATGAGGACGAATAAATAAAATAAGTTGTAGTACAGCCTCCGTGGTCCAGTGGTTAAGGCGTTTGCCTGTTGACCCGGGGGTCGTGGGTTCGATTCCGACCGGAAGCATACTTTGTTTAGTTGTTTCCGGTTTGGTTAGGACATTGCAGGCTTGAATCACCTGATTGTCTGATAATAAAAATGATTCCGTGCTTCGGAAGGCACGTTAAGCCGGTGGTCCCGGCTACCATCTGGAAGTCGTTAAAGGAACCACGTCAGAGGCCGAGAGGCGGTTCTGAAGAACTTTGACACCAGGGCACAGAATTAATATGAGTACTAAACCAGGGTGTGCATGGTCGATTGACCGTGTCACCTACTCGAAATGATGATGATGATGAATGAAATTAGTACATTTTGAGTGTCCGGCCTAGATGGTGGGTGTTGCATAATATTGGAATGTCTAGACTATTGGCTAACTAAGTACCTGAATGGTATTGTCAGCAACTTAAATAGGTCTCCATTGCCGGCACTTAGCAATAGAATAACTTAAATAGGTCTCCATTGCCGGCACTTAGCAATAGAATAACTTAAATAGGTCTCCATTGCCGGCACTTAGCAATAGAATAACTTAAATAGGTCTCCATTGCCGGCACTTAGCAATAGAATAACTTAAAAAGGTCTCCATTGCCGGCACTTAGCAATAGAATAACTTAAATTGGTCTCCATTGCCGGCACTTAGCAATAGAATAACAATTTGCGTATTGAAATAAATGAAAAACCTACCGCCCCTGTCTGGTCGAGAAAAATACACGAAGGGAAAAAGATGTGATTTTACCCTTGCGGGGTAGACAGAGCCTATAAGACCTGGCCACATTACGGTTTGTGGGTGTGTAGGAAATATTAGCACATTTCTCAAGATCCTGTTCCTGTATTTGTCGAGGAACCGCAATCCGTGTGTTTCATGATTCATTTACATATGTACATATAAAAATAAATATTGTCATGGATATACACGTATATAATGAAAGTCTCACGTATGTAGGTATATTCTATACATATAATAACAGTAAAAATATTTTGTCTGTACATTTAGAATTTTTTACTGAAATGGATAGAGGGACACTTAAAAAGAATAATAGAAAGCAAAAAATTTTTTTTCGAATTTTTTGTCTGTCTTTCTGTCTGTATGTATGATCACGATTATCTCCGAAAATACTGAACTGATTTACTTCAAACTTTCACCAATTGCTTTGTTTTAACTCAGCAAAACATTTAAAGTTTTTGTTTCATCAAAATCGGTGTATAAAAAAAAAAGGTTATCGTCATTTGAATGAACTCAAGGCATGAGTTTGCCTGCAAATATATAGCATGGTATTTGGTATGGAGGTAGTTTAAGGCCCAGGGAAGGACATAGGGTATGTTTGATTCCGGGAAATTCTACTGTTCCCGAGGGATCGATACTAAGGCGGGCGGAGCCGCGGGCAACAGCTGGTAATTACTATGTATTCTGAATCAAACACACGAAACTCTATACAACACTCTTACAAAAAGTGACAAGCATTAATTTATTTAAACACAAGAGTCCCGGGTCGAACTATATCTCTCAAGCGGAAAAAAACATGTCTCCTAGTTAGAAAATTTTCTAGCGGGCCGCGCTCCTATTGGTCGAGCGCGGACCACGTGACCTTTTGGTCGTGTTCTCAAAATTTAAATTATATCGCCGCGACGCGTATGGGTGCATTCTGTTACAATATATTATTACTAGCTTTCGCCCGTGGCTCCGCCCGCGTCAATGTCGATCCCTCGGGAATAGTACTTTTTCCCGGGATAAAAGGTAGCCTATGTCCTTCTCCGTACTCCAGAGAACTTGTATGCAAAATTTCATGATGATCGGTTCAGTAGTTACGGCGTGAAAGCGTAACAAAGAAACAAATAAACAAACAAACAAACTCACTTTCGCATTTATAGTATTAGTAAGGATTATTATAAAAGATCACAGACGATAGCAAATCATACATTTGCTGGGTATATTTTAAACGCTTCATTTTAACTTTATTTAAGTACTTCCGTTCCCATTGAAGATGTTTACGACATCCATCCCAACGGCAGTTAGCGTCGGAATGTGTTGCGAGAATGCTGCGAATGCTTGGCACCGGACTCGAGTTAACTTCACACACAAATTAAATAAATTAGAGATACGACACTACGAAAAAAACGGTTGCACTCCGTGAGTGCATGATAAGAGAAAATACCGCGCTGTAACAAGAGACTATTACTTCCTCTCCTACGATGCGCCGGTGGTCTCAGGTCTCGCGTCCGTCTTACGAATTTTCGATCAGGTTACGTGTCCTGACGCTATTTCAACTTTTTCCCCATCCCAATCCCATACCAAAAAGGGCACAACGCCGCTAAAAAAGTTTCCACGTCAAATCTGGCGAATTGAGAACCTCTTTTTTTAAAGAAATAATAGAAGACAGAAATGGCTCAGGATCGAGATAAATGGAAGGACATGGGAGAGACCTTTTCTCACTCACTGCGCACTCTCACCCGTCGGACTATCCTGGTACCTGCTCTTGTATTGCATTAAAACGTGCCGATTCGACAAAATATCTCGGTGTTATACTTGACCACAGACTGACCTTTCAAGCTCATATCAGAATGACATCATGCAGAGTACGTAAACTGATGTATGTCTTTAAAAAATTGCGATATGTAGCTGAGCCCCACATTGTCAAAATGGTTTATTTAGCGCTCGCCCAGTCACTCTTGACATACTGTATTACGTCTTGGGGTGGGGCTGCTAAAACCCATCTAATTGGTTTAGAACGAGCCCAGAGGGCCCTTCTTAAAGTTTGTACTCTCAAACCCATGCTTTTCCCCTCTTATTCACTATACCAATACTGTCAACTTCTAACAGTCCGTCAACTTTTTATTTTAAACATAATTTTAAAACTACATTGTGGACCTAAGCTGACTTCTACCGTCTCTCGGTCTGCCCGGCGCCCTCCACCTATCATTGGTCAAGTATCTAACACCGCCTTCTCTAGCCGTTTTTTCTCTTTCCTTGGTCCTTTTGTATACAATAAACTCAACCGTTTATTGCTATTACAAAATCTCACTAAGTTCTCTTGTAAAAAGCGAGTTACAAGCTATTTACAAAATCTTACCTACTCCGAAACAGAAAACCTAATACTATCTTTAGTTTAAACTATAAAGCATCACAATATTTAATCAGATGTTACCTGTGTTTTTGTTTTTGTATAGTTTTTGTTATTTTTATTTTTATTTTTATTTTCATAATTTTACTCATAAATTTATTGTTAATGTTCTTTTTATACTTATATATTACCTACCAATTTAATAAGTTTTCGTACACTTTTGTTATTTTACTCCAAGTGGGGGAGAGGCTGGTGTACTGAGATACAAGCTCTGCTTAGTTCAGACACCAGTCTCTCACAATCTTACATTTAATAACAAACAGTTTGTGTTTATGTCTTAGTTAAGTTTAGTGTAAAGATTGTGGAGAGCAAATAAAGAATTTTTACTTTTTTTTTTTTACCTTTGCCCAGCAGTGGGACAGAGTTAATAGCCAGATTTAATAGTAATATAAAGTTGGCGGATTACAAAATTAGTTGCAGTAATCGAAACGCTTGGATTAGGAGGTATGTTTGGGTAGAAATTACAGAGTAGACAGACAAAGTAGGGGAAGGCAGAAGAGAAAGGGGATGGAGTTTGAATGGGATGTTATGGGTTAAAATATATAACAAACGGCCAAAAAAGAAGTTGTATGCTCTCACATAAAAGTTATTAAACTTAAGGTTAGCCGTGTGATTTCCGGCAGAGTAAAATAGGACCCCTCCAAGTCTTCCCAAGGATGTCGTAAGAGGCGACTTAGGAAATACAAGCTAAACAAAGCTCATAATCATCAATGAGACCTCTCCAACTCGTCTGGCCAGTGAGGAGAGTGTAGGCCAAGTTCTCTGGCTGCTCTAAGTACAGAGAGGCTCGTGCTCCTGTAGTGGAGACTAAAAAGACCTGATGATGATGATAATGGGACCAATGCTGGTAACTCGATTTTTTTGTTTAAATTCCCGTACGAGTTGTCCGGGGGGCCGAACATTTTTGTATTGAAATATCCATTTTTTTTAGTACCTACAGTTGGTCCCATAGGAAAAGTTGTTCATGTTGGCGCGCTGAATCACCCCTTTAAAGGTCCAAGACGATCAAAATTGAACCCGTGTATATCAGCTCCTACATAAAAATCCATATTTATGATCGTGTGTCGTTTCTATATCTCTTTATTTTGTGCTTCAGGAGATACGCTAGATCAACAATAAAACTAATAAGCATGTCACCTGTGCTTACACTATTTTCGTTACTATAATTTACCGATGACCCGAAAAGAGGGGTGTTGTTTTATTTTATTGAAATTCATATCATAACACATATTAAGTTTCTGAGTTGTGAGTCATCAAACTGATAGGACGACGCATCCTTTTCGACCCGAAAACTCAATTTTCTTTTTAGGTGAACCCATGTCAGACAACTTGGCTCTTCCAGCATCTTCTTTATACGCCTCGTTATCGGAGTGGGGTTTTTGAACATTCGTTTATAGTATAAGCTTTGCAGCTTTGGAATTCCCTTCCAGTCAGTATTAGCAAAGCACGCAGCCGGCACGCATTTAAAAACGAAGTAGGCGCACATTGTCTTAATGTAGTTTTTTTTTTTACTAAGTATTGAAGTAGCCAATTGTCTCCTATCTCACCTGATGGTAAGTGACGATGAAGACGAGGATGTTAAATGCCTATTCAAGAGATAACCATTTATTCTACTTTTGAGTGTCCCAGGACTGTACTTTTTTAAAATATATAGACACAGGCAGTTCATTCCACACCTTAGCTACTCGAACCAAAAAGGAACTGTCAACGCGTTTAGTTCGACTTTTTGGTATTCCAACGATAAAAGGGTGAAATTTGAAGAGTATTTGAAAACTGTAAATAGTATTTAAATATATGTATTAATATTTTCTATTTATTTATTTTGGTATGTAAGTTTATTAATTTATTTATAGATCTTTTAGTTCTGGCTTTTAAATTTGCACTTCTAAATTTTTCTCTCGGCATCACCTGTTGGTTGACTGGTAGATAAAGCCTACGGCTTGAAGTCCGTCAATTACTTAATTGTAATGAAGTTTAAAACTAAATAAAAGCAATCACGATACCTTCAGATTTAATTTAATACAATTCAATTCATTTGCATTTCATATTGTACAATACATCAGCTTTAACAATATTGTCACTGCACTGTAATTAAAATAGGTAGAATAAGAGCAAAGTTGGAACGGCAAGCGAGCTTTAAAAAATAGATCTGTTGAGGCTGCAGCAATGTCGGCCGTCGTGCTCGACATTGCTGCAGCCTCAACGGATGCAGTATTATCGACCAGGGTTGCATGCATCAACTATTGGTGGCGGGCATGAAGGGACTAACAGTAGTGGGTGGGCGCTGGCCAGCAATAGTTTGCATGAACTAACTGGTGGCGGAAGCACGCAAAGTAAATTGTCTCAAAGTAAATGTAGCTTTGACTTCCGCAAAGTAACACCTGAATCTATTAAAAATTTTAAAAAATAGTTATTAATAATATCAGAGTATTTTGCAATTTTACTGAAACTTTCAGGGGAATCAAATAAGATAGGGTTATAACTTGACTTGAAATGTGGTAAGAAATAAGTTTAAGAAATAATTAATATTGTGGATTTGTAGCTACACCATAAAAATACATTTTTAAACGAAACCCTCGAAGCGCAAGTTTGACTCGCACTAGGCCAGTATTTCCTCCCTGTGTACCTGGTTATTCTTTAAATATTCATGAGACTGTTCCTATATTTGGAGCCTAATAAATCACAAATCACGACTCGGCATTCAGCGAGCGAATAAACAGAAAAACTGAGGCTTTTCGTTGCGCTGCCTCGGTTCGGTTAGGACGGAGCAAAAAACGAAGGCTGAGTTCCATGCATAGATTTCAGAATATTATTAGCTTAGATCGGTTCCCGGCCGGAATAGTTCGAGTACCAATGTCTCCAGTTAAATATATTTCAAGGTTTTGCTCCAAAATGCCTTATAATTAAATAAATATATACGGACAAATCACACAGATTGAGCTAGCCCCAGTAAGTTCGAGACTTGTGTTATGGGATACTAATTCAACGATACTATATTTTATAACAAATACATATATAGATACACATCCAAGACCCGGGCCAATCTGAAAAAGATCATTTTCCATCTTGACCTGGCCGGGGATCGAACTCGCAGTCTCGTGTCGCAGGCTCGTATTGACTGCTGCGCCACGGAGCTAGCCGCATAAATATTTAAATTGAGCCAGATTAATTGTATTTTTCGTGCTGGTCTGGGAGGAAACGAAGAATGCTCCAGCTTCTTTCCTATCTGTGCTGATTTTATAAATGGCGATGGAGAGAATGGACGAAAATCTAACGAATCATTGGTGAACAAAGACTATGAAATATAATTTTATTCAAATTTGGATATCATGAATCTCTTTTTGAACGTCATATTATTATTTTTAATATTTGCAAAATCGATAAACTACTAGCGTTTCGGAACGACTGCTGAAAAGAATACGCCGAAAGAAACTCAGTCCAATATTGGTCCCAACGTGCTATTTTGATCCACATCAAGCTTTAAGATGGCCTTTGGATCTTATGGCCTGATAGTCTGCGTAAGAGAGAAAGGCGTGAATTATATGTGCTTTCGGTGTTCATATGATTTTGACATACTTAGATAACAATCGCAGGTACTTAGACTTTCAAATCGATCGACAGATTCGCCTGGAACTGAAACTGGAAACAAAAAGCTCGAATTAGAAGTGCCTTTTTTAGTACCTTGGATGATGATGATGACGATGGTGATGATGATGACAGCTTCGCCGAATAGCATTGAGTGTTTATAGAAGCTTTGTCTTCCGATGAGACTGGAGTGTAAGATATTAGGCCTACTGGTAAGCCAAAAAAAGGTTTGTATTTTCCTCTAATATTTCAGTAGGAAAAAACCTCGCAAACTTGTTTTATAATCACCCGATAGTTTCTAGAATATCGTGGATATTTTAAGGACGTTAAGTTGAGACGGTGCAATGGAAAATACAAACAGACACGCTAACCGTCTGGGCGTGCTTGAAGCGACCTTGACAGCTGATGCCGGCTACTGCATCGATCTGGCACAGTTGACGATTGCTATGCTCCAACTAAGATACGCGAACATCGGAAATTTTAGACTTTTTAAGACTTTGCCAACTGATGTAAATATTTACGGGTGCTAAATAAACTGACTTATATTTAATATCATTATTCTCTTCAAAAATGTCAGCCCTCTTAATTACTTAGTCAGCCACAGTGACGTGCAGTCCATATAGACTATTAGACAATGTCTACCCTGCAGTCGCTAAGTAAATACCTACATTTTTTTTTCTTACAAAAAAATAATTATATTCGGTGCGCCTGCAAAATTCTGCTAGCAAATACTTTATAGTCGATTTTGATCAAGTACGGTGCTGCGGTCGCGGTCCGCGCGTGCCCGCGCCAAGCAGTATCTATACGCGTAAGCCGCGTAAGACAAAAATTCAAAGGTCTGACTTTTCACGCACACATAGAAAATTATTATACACCGATAGGAAATCGCTTTTGTAGTAGTACAAGTAAACATCTTTCATCGGCACACACATGCAAAGCAAATTGGCGCTGTGTGTGTGAATTTGAGACACTGTCTCCGAGGTTTCTATTGGCTGCCGCGCGCGATATTAATGTCAACGTCACCTGTCAATGTCATTATAGATATTATTCATACTTATGTAAATGTCATTGATTAACGTGTTTACTAACAATCCAAGATGAAAGTTTTATTTAAAAATTAAATGCTTTATCAGTTAAATTTCATTTGTGACAAAAATATTTTCATGTGAAAGTTGTGTCGCTTAGTGTTTGCATGCCGAAATCGAAATATAAAGTGTTTTGTGAACACGTTTTGAACAAATCAAGTACCTAACCGGTTAGTTATGGTTAGTTATTCTAAAGTTTAATCCACGTTTAATCTTAAACCTTACGTGTACGTGGCTCGCAGGTTGTAATCATATCTCTTATCTTTCGCTTGTTTTGAATACTTTTGCGGTCGAAGATCGAAAGACCATCATAATATTAAACGAGTTGTAGATAACTAGCCGTATAGTAAGGTAAGGTATATAGGTGGTATGTTTGTAAGGTAAGTTTTATAATTATGTCTACCCTATGATAAATGTCTGTGCACGTCACTGGTCAGCCACCATTATTGCGCGTCTCAAATATACTATTTTAGCCACTTTACAATATGTTAAGAAAACCCTGTCCGACCCTTGAAGGGGTGATTCAGTTCGTCGATATGAACAACTTTTCCTACGGGACCAATCCTACGGGCTGGAAACTAAAAAAAAAATTCGACATATTTGACAGACCAGTTTGTATAGGAATCTTAAAAGTATTTGTTGCGATCGCTGATTCCATAGGAAAAGTTGTTCATTCTGACGGGTTGAACCACTCCTTCAAGGGTCGTACAGGGTTTTCTTAACATATTATTATATTTATTATTATATTAGGGCGTTACAGTAGCTTACAGGGCTTGTTACCGGTACCAAATTCCCATTATAAGTACCGGTAAGTACCGGTATTACTATTCTGTTAAAATTTTAACGTTAATATAGGGTACCGGTAATCTAGTATTTAACGGTAATAATATTGTTAACAGTTAACGGTAATTTTACCGCTACTTGTTACCGGTACCAAATTCACATTATAAGTACCGGTAAGTACCGGTACCTCTATGCTGTCAGATTTTAACGGTATTAAAATTGCGTTAATTTTACCGGTACCTACGCATTGTTGCCGTCCGCCGCATGGGACTCGCTCCACTGTAAAAGTGCCGCCCCATTGTCGGCCCCCGCCTCACGCCGCCCATGCACAACACGGTAATGACACACATTAACAAAATGAAAATTCACGATACGAGTACCGGTACTGTTTACCGGTATTTAGTACAGGTACTTCTGTTATTAAACTTACTGATACCAATTCAATTACCGGTACCGTCGTTTTATTGAGGTACCGGTACCAATCCAATTACCGGTACCGTTGTATTATAGAGGTAACGGTACTTGATTTTTACCGTTACCAAATGTACCGGTACCAATCCAATTACCGGTACTGTCGTTTCATAGAAGTACCGGTAATGAATTTTACCGGTAATCCAACCCCTGGTAGCTTATATCGTCGATGTAAGCTACTGTAACAATACTTCTACAAGCTACTGTTAATAATATACCGAGCATTGTAATGCTATTTAAAAAACAATTTAAGTAAGTAAAAGCTTTCTCCAATTTAATCAACTTTCTATTCATCGGATATGAATGAAGTAGAATACCACACTACTAAATAGTCGGTAGTATTGAAGAAGTACGTACGCTTGAAATGCGTATACCCTACGGGGTAATATGTGATGAGAGAATTCGACGCGTTGATTCGAAGTCACGGTGGTGTAATGGTATCACACTTAGGGCGTTAACCTAAGGGACGTGGGTTCGAATCCTACCTGTGGCCGAGTTCTTTTTCATCACATATTTTCAATTTTAATAATATACCGAGCATTGTAATGCTATTTAAAAAACAATTTAAGTACTGTAACGCCCTAAGTCGGGGACGCTCGCTTCTGTTATGGTCACAAGGAAACCTCACGAACCTAACCTACCCTCTGGGGCTATGTTGTTTTTGTTATATTGGGGTTTTCGCATTAAGTTGGGGACGCGTGGCATTAAACATAATATTACGTCTTTTTTCCTTGCGGGGTAGTCAGAGCCCAGATCTATAAGACTTTATGGCCACATTTAGCATGATGGAAGGGCGTCTAGGTGGAAAATAGAATCAAAATAGTGATGGTTTGCTAGCCGCATCGCTTATTGACACGATTCCTCACATTTTCGCCCATTCCCTCGATCGGGTTTTACGATCTGCGCGGGAAGAGAAGCAGCTGGCACATTCTTTCTTTCTTCACGTTTTTTCTTTTCTCCCAGACCAGCATGGAAGATTGGCATTTAAAGAAAGGCGAATTATTTAATTAGAAGCCTTCTCATTTTCCCGTGGCTTGATTATGAAATCAGAGGTTGGTTTCCAGCCTAAAAGGGACCCTAAAAGCCAGATGTTTGGTTAGTAGAACCAACCCACAGGTGGTGCCGAGAAAGGAGAATTTTGGAAGTTGGTGTAGAAGTTTATACCTTAAGCAAAACCAACTTTTTTGTTCCGGTCGGTTATTAACTCTTTCAACGACATAGAGATAGAGGGTAACGCACTGAAATTCTTCTATATAAAAAAAAGTCCGTCTCCTAAATGCAGGTATAGCTGCATTTAGGACGGACTTTTTTTTTCCAATGCATAAAATAGTACATTACCTAACAAATACATACACCTACGAATAAGTAAACACACAAACACACACGTAAGTATGGATTAAATGGAGTGACGCATACATAGCCGGCCTGACCTTGCGCGGCCTTGATGTACCGCGCTCGGCAGTCGCTAAGGCGAAAGATGAGTGCACTGTTTGCAGTTATTTCTGGTGCACATAGCCATTTTTACACGCTTTTTATTAGCTTCACCTGTATGTTTGCTTGTTAGTTTGTAACCGACTTCTTTGAATTCGATTTTGGCTCACTTTAAAAAATCAGAATTCATTAAAATTTTGTAACCTTAGGGCCTTATCACATTACCGAGTTGCGAGCAAGTTGAAAGCGGGGCGAGTGCGCATCGAACTCGCTGCGAAGACGTCGCGGGTGCGCAGCCTGGGGTACTATTTTGACACTCGTCTTCGAGGGATTTTTGTATGGAAAAATGGCTCGTTTACGATCGGCATCATTTCAAAAATAGCACTCCATCGCTCGCGTCGTGCTATCCGCGTTTTGTACAATCAGTGCCAATCACGTGCCAATACAAATCAGTGCCGCGAGCTCGCTGCGCTCCAGCGGCGTCTTCGCGGCATGTTCGCTGCGCACACGTTGCCAACTCGCGGCGAACTCGCTGCGCACTCGCCCCGCTTTCAACTCGCTCGCAACTCTCGCTAGTGTGATAAGGCCCGTATCAAGGTCCGATGACAATACAATAATTTGATAAAAGCATGTATTTTAGTTTTTAAACTATATTTATTTTATTTACATTACTGCCTAACACTTACAACTACTGCCTCCGTTTTACCGCGAACGTCGGATTAATCCAACAAACATTTTCGTGCCCATTTCGCGCCTTTAGACGCAAAAAACAATATACGCGAAACACCAACTTGCGATTTTGTGGTGTTTTGCGTACTGGCAAAAATAATTACGTCAATTACCAACAAAAATGTTTTTAAAATATATTGTTTGGTAATGGTAACACATGAAAGATGTAATGTAGATTACAAAAATATAATGCCACTTTCCTTAAAATTTCTATGTATGTCCGAAAATCGAAGTCTGGTTTTAGTTTAAGTACTTTATCTTGTGACGTTTCTCAATACGCGTTTTACTGGTGTAGTAAATGGGGATTTTATTTCTACAAAAATGGTCCTAACAACAATCAATATATTTTTGAGATATGAGGCGAGCTCCGTGGCGCAGTGGTTAAAACGCCAGCCTGCGACACGAGGGTCCCCTGGTTCCCTCTCTTCCCTGGCCAGGTCAAGATAGAAAACAACCTTTTTAGATTGACCTGGGTCTTGGATGTTTATCTTTATAAGTATTTATTATAAAATGAGGTATCGTTGACTTAGTCTCTTACAACTAGAACTTACTGTGGGGCTAGCTCAATTTGTGTGATATGTCCCTTTAATTTTATTATTTATTTATTTTTGATCTTAAAAGTGCCACCTCCGTACTAAAAGCAGCAGTGAAATCAAAAGTGGTTTATTTCCGCAGCCTTTAGTGAAATAATTCAAATAGCCAAGGCTGTGGAGAACTGGAGACTCGTGTATTGTGAGTAAATCAAAGTCTCATGGCCACGCATACAGCCAGCGACCTCGTGCAGCCAATGCACCGATTTCTGCATTTAGGCTGCGTTTACACCAAATATGTGATGTGTAGCGGATGAGGATCAGTGTCAAATACTTATTAATTAATATCATTCCAAAATTCCTGTCTTTTATATTTTTCATTGAATCTGGTTGGATTGGGAAACGCAAAAAAAGAATCTCAAAATAAAACCTAAATCCAGCTGAAAACCTTGTTCTAGCCGATGTTAAATAGGTTCCACCTAAGTTTAACCACTGATGTGCGGCTGCACCTAATTCTAGCCGCTATGATGAAGGCTTTACCTAGTACTCACCGAAGTAAAGTAGGATACACCTAAGTTTAACCGGCTAGAACTAGGCGTAGCCCATTTCGCTTATAAATTTATTTTGGCCCTGGTAGAGTAGCGCTACGGGCAAAATTCATTTTAGCTAATAACATGAATGGGACCGGCTCGTCCGGGGAAGTACACACACACTCATACAGCAAATCGACGTTTGTGTAAAAGCTTTTCCGCTTCTATGCTTTGTTCAGTGAGTGAGAGAGCCGTAGGCCCATCCTTCCCCCTCCCCTCCCGATTTCCTTCCCCCAACTTCTTGAAAGGCCGACAACGCTCCTGTCCAAGGGCAGCGGTGATCACTTACTATCAGGTGACCCGCTTGCTCGTATGCCGTCCTATAACGTGAAAAAAATACATGTATATGTATTCTACAGTCATCACATCATAATACACGTGATTTTCGCTATACCGTTTCTTCAACAGCTGTTTTAAGCAAAACTGGGAAAATTAAGCGCTGGAGTTTTCCTCGCATGCAAACTCGCCTTTTGCACTTTAGCTTTGGTGGAAAGCAGCCATATCCTCGATGGAGCATTTGCTTGTCAAGCGAGACTGGAATTTGAATAGTCTCATAATAAGGTCAATTTCCTTGACGTGTTATGTCAATGTCTAAGTTAATCCTTACTAATATTATAAATGCGAAAGTGAGTTTGTTTGTTTGTTTGTTACGCTTTCACGCCGTAACTAATGAACCGATCATCATGAAATTTTGCATACAAGTTCTCTGAAATACGGAGAAGGACATAGACTACCTTTTATCCCGGGAAAAATACTATTCCCGAGGGCTCGACATTGACGCGGGCGGAGCCGCGGGCGAAAGCTAGTAAATGAGAATAGTTTTAAAACAAAATGGTTTTCTGTAAAGCCGGTTTACGACGATAATTTGACGTGATAATGGGGGAAGAGAGATAGATGCGTCACAATACGACCGGGTAGGCCGATCGTACCTCGGATCACTTGTTCCGCGGAACGTGACACTTTTTCATGCGCCGGCGTTCATCTATTAATACGTTAGCACGTCAAAAAATTAAACGATGTCAAACCAAGATCTTCCGATTCAGAGTTACTTGCGGTACAGTCGTAAAAGAACATTGATGTGGGTATTTTTAAGTCGTCCATCTTGTTTTGAGTTTATCACTGATTCAATACTTCAAGGTCAAGCTGCACCACTGCAGTGTTTGCGTGCGAAGAGACACGTAGTCTCATTACTCATGTTGTGACGCAGTGTTGCGAGACGATTGATAATAAACATACACACACGTGCAGTAGCGGGGCTGGGAGCTAAAGTTTTACTTTATTCACAATATGTAAGGAAAACCCTTGAAGGGGTAATTCAGCCCGTCGATATGAACAACTTTTCCTATGGGAACAATGCAGTGAACTCGAAAAAAATGTTGACGTTTTATGTCCTTTGTTTTTTTTTGGCCCTATGGTCCAGAGGGAGTGAGCTTTATTAGGGCTTACGCAACCCCGGGCGCGGTCCCCGCTTGGATGGATGACCGCAAGTGGTATATAAATATCTCGAGCTTTGGAAGGCACGTTAAGGCGCTGTATCCCTTAACCGTTTGTAGCGGACATCGCGCGATATATATTATACTCGTAATGAAATAACTAATAAGGTTGAAAGTGGCGATACCGGTTGGCCTGTCACTAGTCTTATTTCAAACCCGTGTCTGCCATTTCCGTGTTAATTTTCACTTTTAATTTGATAATCCAATTATTTATAACTAAATATTGTATTTTTTTAGGTATCCATCTTACTCATTTAGTTATACTTTTTATAGAAGTAAAAAATTGGTAGTTGTCGCTGAAAATATCAAGTAATTCGCGACGAACTTTTTCTGGTTATAGCTTTTCATCATCATCATCATCATATCAGCCGCAAGAAGTCCACTGCTGGACATAGGCCTCTCCCAATGATTTCCAAAATGACCGGTTAGAAGCGGCCTGCATCCAGCGTTTCCCTGCGACCTTGCACAGGTCGTCCGACCACCTGGTAGGTGGGTGTCCCACGCTTCGCTTGCCGGTTCGTGGTCGCCATTCGAGAACCTTTTTGCCCCATCGGCCATCGGTTCTACGCGCTATGTGTCCCGCCCACTGCCACTTCAAAGAGCTAATCCGCTGAGCTATGTCGGTAACTTTCGTTCTTCTACGGATCTCCTCATTTCTGATTCGGTCTCGCAGAGAAACACCGAGCATAGCCCTCTCCATTGCTCTTTGAGCGACCTTGAGCCTTCTTATGAGACCCATAGTAAGGGACCACGTTTCTGAGCCGTAAGTCATCACTGGTAACACACATTGATTGAAGACTTTTGTCTTTAGGCACGGAGGTATCTTAGACGAAAAGACAGTGCGTAGCTTCCCGAACGCTGCCCAGCCGAGTCTGATTCGCCGAAAGACCTCATCCTTGAAGCTGGAACTGCCTGCCTGGATCAACTGTCCCAGGTAGACATATTGGTCTACAACTTCAAGGGTGGAGTTTCCAACATCGACCTGTAACGGCGCAACATGGACATTTGACAAGACCTTTGTTTTGTCCATATTCATTTTAAGGCCCACTTGCTGTGAAACGCCATTGAGGTCATTGAGCATGGTGCTTAAATCCTCCAGCGATTCCGCCATGACAACGATGTCATCGGCAAATCGAAGGTGAGTGATATACTCCCCATTGACGTTGATGCCAAATCCTTTCCATTCCAGGAGTTTGAAGGCATCTTCAAGAGCAGTGGTGAACAGTTTCGGAGAAATAACGTCTCCCTGTCTCACCCCTCTCTGCAGCGGAATAGCCCTCGTGCTCTGCTCCTGTACTCGGACTGACATAGTGGCATTCTTGTATAAACACTTTAACACTTCGATATACCGGTGGTCAATGCGGCACCGCTGGAGAGACTGAAGCACCCCATGTTTCGATCGAATCAAAGGCTTTCTCATAGTCCACAAATGCTAAGCACCTGCCGCAGCGTATGGATGTGGTCTATGGTGCTGTAGCCTTTTCGCAAACCGGCTTGTTCGGGAGGCTGGAAGGCATCAAGCCTGTTCGCGAGACGATTAGTGATCACCCTCGAAAACAGCTTATAGACGTGGCTTAGGAGCGTGATAGGCCTATAGTTCTTCAGTAGGGTATTGTTACCCTTTTTGAAAAACAGGACTACCACGCCCCTATTCCACGCCACTGGCGTCACGCCCTCGAGCAGAACGGAATTAAAGAGCCTCTGAAGGACTTTCAGTACCGGCGTTCCGCCCGCTTTCAGAAGCTCTGTTGTGATTCCATCCTCGCCCGGTGCCTTGTTGTTTTTGAGCTGTTTGAGGGCAATCCTAATCTCGTACAGGCTGATGTCCGGGATGTCTTCGGTATAGTGTCGGGTTAGCTTGGCTCTAGGGTCTTTAGCCAGGCCTTCTTATAGCTTTTGCTAGGTTTTAAATATTTTTGTGAATATTTTGATGTAATCATTTATTTTGATCTTTGAACTGTACTTCATTTTTTTTTATGCTAGTATTCCATGACAAATAAGGCTAACTACGCGACGAAAAAATAGACGTTTTACGGCATTCTTCTGATGCACAGCGCCTTAAGCTGTTGGTCCCGGCTGTCATCACTGATGACAGCGTTAAGCTATATAATGTCATTAGGCAGCTTGAAAAATCTGACACCAGTGTTGGCCACATGCACGTACGAAGAACATAAACAAAGAAATGGAAGCCCACTGCAATCACAGTGAACTGCATGTGCATTCGATGCGACCTTGAAGCGCGCCCCCGCGACCTGTGATAAAATAAATAATTTAATAGCAGTTAGTGAGATTATATTATTATTTTTGTTTAATGATGTTGTTGATAATGTTGTTTTTTTGTGCTGTGACCTATTTGACTTTCGCATTTATTATTTTATTTATGATCCTCATTTAAATACCTATATATGTCAATACAAACTCTTTCTTTTTTTTTTAAATAGGTACGAATATTTTTTGCAAAATATCTTGATGGGTGATTCAGTCGCATAATTTTAACATAGTTTCGGATTTGATTTCTTTCATTGTATAAAATATCTTTAATTATATAAAGACACTGCTACTGCTACCTACTGCTGGACAAAGGCCTCCCTCTCTTTCCACTTTCTGTTTTCAAATCTTGTCTGTTCTGAGCTTTGGTTGGCCAGTCTTTGCAATACGCATCCAAGTCATCCCTCCATCTCCGCCGAGATCTTCCTTTATGCTGACAGAAATCCAGACCAAAGCTCTGGTGGCATACGGCTGAGACGCCCGGCCCAATCTCATTTTAGTTTCGCGGATGCGACGGCTACGTCAGTTACTTTGGTGATGGAACGTAGCGTGGTATTTCGGCCTCGATCAGTTTCTTCTGATGTTTATCATGCTACGTACCGTAGTGACGTCAAAAAGTAAAAAAAAAAACCAACGGGTTGTACTCAGGGAGAAAGGGCTCAAGTCAAATGACTGCTCGGTAGAAATAGGGATATTACTTCCTCTCCTACGCCGCGCCGCGCCGGCGGTCTCAGGTCACGTGTCCGTCTTACGAATTTCGATCACGTCACGTATTCTGACGCGAGTTAAACATTTTTTACCCATCCCAAAAAGTTTTGACTTCAAAAAAACTAACATGGCCTGACTTAGACTTTGAAATTCAAAGAAAAACGTATACAGCCTGAATCTTTAATTCAATACTACCCGTATATATCGTGACATTTGAAATAAAATAAAACGAAATTATTGCCATTTGTATGCTTATAAAGCCTCCTAGAGCCGTTCGGAGTGGTCAGCTATGTTTATAACCCATAGAATTCGAATGAACGACCATTTCTATTCTAAAAATGGATAAAATAAGCTTCTGAATTCAATTATGTCACGTTACGGGGAACGGCGGGCGACGCTACGGGGCGCGACTAGTCTAAACAAGGACAGACAAACGAATAAATTTTGTTATTATGATTTTTCCGTGTATTTTTACTTTTAAAAGCGAGTTATGGATCGAACTTAGCATTCGTTTTTGACATGGTACGTTTTATGGAATATTTATGGAGGAAAAGCGTTTGTTACTTCAAGAATTATTTTAAAAAAATATATTTTTATTGTCCGGTAGCTATAATATACATATATATAACTGTACTAGACGTTGCCCGCGACTTTGTCCGCGACAATTTCTGTTATTATGATTAATTAGTATAGATGAATAATTTTTCCCCGATTTCAAAACATTTTTTATTGATGCTTCGCTCCTATTGGTCGCAGCGTGATGTTTTATAACCTAAAACCTTCCTCAATAAATGGACTATCCAACACAAAAATAATTTTTCAATTTGAACCAGTAGTTCCTGAGATTAGCGCGTTCAAACAAACAAACAAACTCTTCAGCTTTATAATATTAGTATAGATATATACTATACAGCTCACTTCTGGATGAGATCAGCACAGGACCGAGACGGATGGCGGAAACGAAGAGAGGTCTATGCTCAGCAGTGGGCGGAAGACGGTCTGAGATGATGATGATGATGATAGCTATACTAGTGATTGACGACTTAAGGCAAATTGCTGGAAAGTACTGGATTGCGATAGCTGGAGAAAGAGAGGAATAGTATAGATAAAAGGAGGCTTATATCAAGCAAGTGGGTCCTGGAAAAGCTGATGATGATGATGAGTAATTTACATTTTGAAATATTCTGTCATAGCAAAAACTTTTTTGAATCATTAGTGTTTCGATTGTTTTAAATGGTGTTAATATTTAAATTTTTGTGGGATTCCCTGAAAACCAACAAAAATTTAAAAGTTAGTTATGTCAACAATATATGTATACTTTACTTATATATTAATATGATAAAGCTGAAGAGTTTGTTTGTTTGTTTTAACGCGCTTATCTTAGGAGCTACTGGTTCAATTTGGGAAATTCTATTTGTGTTGGATAGTCCATTTACAGAGGAAGGCTTTAGGCTATAAAACATCACGCTACGACGAATAGGAGCGAAGCATCAATAAATAATGTTTTGAAAACGGGGGAAAATTATTCATCTATACTAAGAAAAACCCTAATTAATCATACTAGTTTCCTGGGTCAAAATAATAACATTACAATTAGTCCGTAATTTAGATAATCAAAAAATATTGGACACGTCTTTTTTCTTTTGTCAACTAAACTAAAAATTATAAAGATATAGCACTTCAAAGTTCTTGAGTGGGGGCTCGTGACGTCAAATTTTGCTTAAAAGAGAAGCAAACTATGACGTCACATGGAATTTCAAAGGGCTCTAACTTTACAATTATTTGTTAAATTGAAAAAAGAAAAAATACGTATCCAAAGTTTTTTTAATTATCTAACTGACGGACTAATTATATTTTTTTAGGAAAGTAGCCTATTGCCGCGGATGAAGTCGCGGGCAACAGCCAGTTAATAATATGTTGAATAGCTTTCCATTCCGTTATTATATCAGTATTATTGTGACCAAAATAGCATTCCTGCATTACAGAACCCATAAAATTTCCAACGAACGAAAAATGCAAAATATCGCGCCCAAACTATTCGCGTGTGTCGCGTTTAAGAGGTAGCACCTCATAAATATGTAACGCGCACATAATATTCACATTTGCACGACACTCCAGAATATACTGTAGCAGCTGACATGTACAGCCGCGAGCATAACTATGTATACACATCGGCTCTTAAATCAATGTGGTAAGGTCTAAAATGGAATGCTTATTTATGCTCGTGACTGTACGAACTCTCACTCCCATAAAAAACCGTAAACTTTTTCTCTCAATCCTATATTTTTTATAAACCGCTTTAGAAGATGATTTAAGTCGTGCGGAGGCTTTTTTCAATGAGTGCCATAGTTTGAGACATAAAATCTTGTAAAAAACCTTCAGACGACGGATATTTAGTCTATTGTAGGTACATACACGATATACTCAGATTGGCCCTTCGGACTTCAGGCTATGCATACACGTAATCGCGGCCCATCAGGCAATATGAGAGTTTGCCCAAGCCTTGCGCACACAGGCAACGCGTGGTATCATTAGATTCGTATTCTTCCTCGGAGTGTCGTAGGCTATGTGACGTTAGTAAACAATATATACGGCGAACGTAAACTGACTAAAAGGCAGACGTGATATTTTTTTTTAAATAACCCACTTGTTCTATATTTATAGAACTTTTGATTTCGTTTCAAAATATATTATTCTTATGAGACAGGGTCTTAAATGTGCACGAGGATTCGCACCGGCTCAGCGAGTGTGAGCTAAATTCAATTTTATCTCGCTGGTAATAAAGTTGGAACTGCATTGAGTGTGCTATTGAGTTCCCATCTCCATTTTTCACCGTAATTGACGTCTGTATAGTGCAACTCCGAGGACTGTAGGTGCAACATTTTAGCTACTAAGACTTTTTTTATTATTTATCGAGTTTTCTCACGTGCTGAGGTTTTAAAGTTATTCGCGAGGAGATTTTTGTATTTTATGTGAGTACTAGATGTTGCCCGCGACTTCGTCCGTGGCAATTTCTGTTATTATGATTGATTAGTTTTTTTCTAAGTATAGATGAATAATTTTTCCCCGTTTTTAAATCATTTTTTATTGATGCTTCGCTCCTATTGGTCGTGATGTTTTATAGCCTAAACCCTTCCACAGTAAATGGACTTTCCAACACAAAAAAAACCACTTTGAACCAGTAGTTCCTGAGATAAGCGCGTTCAAACAAACAAACAAGTATATAGTAAGTAGTATAGACTAGTATAGATTGGTTCGGCATATATGTATATTTCTGCTTTATTGCCTAAGAAGATGTTGCATTTTTGTTAAAGTTGTTATTTTTGTCCGATCCTATCCATCATTCAGCCCTTAGATATGAACAACTTTTCATAGGGGACCAATGCTGGGACCTCAACATTTTTTTTCGTGTCCATACAAATTGACCGTGCAGCCGATCATCTTTGTTTACGAATGTCCATATTTTATGCTTTTATCCCATAGAAGAGTTGTTCATATCGACGGGCTGAATCGCTTATTCAAGGAACGAACAGTTTTATTCATTATTTCATAATTATATTTTGTAACATATTGTTTGAATATGCAAAAAAATAAATATTATCGTACGTCTCGTAAGTACTATGGTAAATACTAAGGGTCAATCCGTATGTGCTAACGCAACTCAGTTGTCCAGTTCTTGACGTTAAAGTCTTATAAATCGATGCATGCCCGTTGCACGCACGAAAAAACGTTACGTTTCGTAAGCAAGAGCGCGGAAAAAGCGATAGAGACGCACGATCGGCCTTAGCGTTCAGCTTGTGACGCATCTATCTCTCTTCCACCTTAATCACGTAACACTATCGTCCGTAATCTGACTTTACAGACAACCATTTTATTATTGTACAGATATTCATTTAATTTTACTACAAGCACTCACTAACAGCCTCCGTGGTCCAGTGGTTAAGGCGTTTGCCTGTTGACCCGGGGGTCGTGGGTTCGATTCCCACCGGAAGCATACTTTGTTTAGTTGTTTCCAGTTTGGTTAGGACATTGCAGGCTTGAATCACCTGATTGTCTGATAATAAAGATGATTCCGTGCTTCGGAAGGCACGTTAAGCCGGTGGTCCCGGCTGCCACCTGGTAGTTGTTAAAGGAACCACGTCAGAGGCCGAGAGGCGGTTCCGAAGAACTCTGACACCAGGGTGTGCATGGTCGATTGATCGTGACACCTACTCGAAATGATGATGATGAGTGACTCGTTTTTACCCTTTAGTTATAGAGCTCTAAAAAGGAATGTATATTTAGACTGGACATTGCTATTCATACGTGTTCCCATCTAAATTAAAATCCTGCCGTATCGGATAGATGTTATCTCGCCGACCCTGCGCTATCAGGACACGATCACACCCTCGTCCGCTCATGACGAGAAAGTTTAACTCTA
The DNA here is from genome assembly GCA_947532085.1 of Elegia similella. Lineage (NCBI taxonomy): Eukaryota > Metazoa > Arthropoda > Insecta > Lepidoptera > Pyralidae > Elegia > Elegia similella. Next base: position 3,684,833 of record OX383936.1, read on the forward strand.
CGTCAACGAGTCACTTATATAAATAAATAATAAATAAATATATACGGACAAATCACACAGATTGAGCTAGCCCCAAGGTAAGTTCGAGACTTGTGTTATGGGATACTAACTCAACGATACTATATTTTATAACAAATACATATATAGATAAACATCCAAGATCCATGCCAATCTGAAAAACTTAATTTTCCATCTTGACCTGGCCGGGGATCGAACCCGGGCACTCCGTGTCAAAGGGTAAGGCATATAGGCATACAGGCATATAACCTTTTTAGGGTTCCGTACCTCAGAAGGAAAAAAACAAACCCTTATTGGATGACGTTCTGTCCGTCTGTCTTTTTCTCAGGAGCTGTGAAAAAATCATACTTCTAAGCCAACGTAATCATTATAAATTGTAGGGAAAAGAAATTTGTTGATTAAATTAACCTGATATCAACTTGCACAAAATCAATCTTCCTACGAGGAAGTACTCAAATAATTAGGCGTATTTACTTGACGTTTAGTTATTACTTTTTACTTTATGTTGTTAATTAATTGTATTTTAACTTTTACTTATTATAACTTTAATTGTTACAGGTAAGCAGCACAAACTATCGGCGTTATTATTGTAGATCTCGTAAGTACTATGGTAAATAATTATAAAAATACCTGACAAGTGCGAGTTGGAATCGGTCATGAAGGGTTCAACAGCCTCCGTGGTCCAGTGGTTAAGGCGTTTGCCTGTTGACCCAGAGGTCGTGGGTTCGATTCCCACCGGAAGCATACTTTGTTTAGTTGTTTCCAGTTTGGTTAGGACATTGCAGGTTTAAATCACCTGATTGTCTGATAATAAAGATGATTCCGTGCTTCGGAACGTACGTTAAGCCGGTGGTCCCGGCTGCCATCTGGTAGTCGTTAAAGGAATCACGTCAGAGGCCGAGAGGCGGTTCCGAAGATCTCTGACACCAGGGTGTGCATGGTCGATTGACCGTGACACCTACTCGAAAATGATGATGATGATGAAGGGTTCCGTACCACAGCCCAATATTTAACAAAAAACACTCTAAAACAGAGCCCCCTTTTTGGCATGAACTTCCTGTTGCGGTATTCCTGAATCGATACGAAATTGGAACCTTCAAAAAACGAGGCTTATGTATTCTTGTCACACCCTGAATATTGCAGTCGTCTATGGGCAGCGGTGATAAGTGATCACCTACCATCAAGTGCCCGCATGCTCGTTTGCCGACGTATCTTTTTTATCTTTATTATTAAAAAAGACAAGTTATATTTTTTTTTTGACGTGACAACCTCTTATAATTCGATGAACGCTGGCTGTGTCACGTTCTGTGTGCAAGCGAGAGCGCAGAACAAGCGATAGAGAGGCACTATCGGCTAAGCGTTCGGCTTGTCACACATCCATCTTTTATCCACCGTTTTATCATAATTCTAATCCTAACTAATATTAAATGCGAAAGTGAGTTTGTTTATTAGCTTTCACGTTGTAACTACTGAACCGATCATCATGAAATTTTGCATACACGTTATCTGGGGTACGGAGAAGGACATAGGGTACATTTTATCCCGGGAAAAAGTTGTTCCCGAGGGATCGATATTGACGAGGGCAGAGCCGCGGGCTAGATAGAAAGCTAGTCGTCCATAAACCGACTTTTACTGTACAAACAACCAATTTTTTGTTTAAATTTGATCACTTTAATACGGTATTATCGCGTATATTACATTATTTTTACACCTAACGTTTCGAAAACTTTACAGTTTTCATGGTCAAATGTGTAACAATCGCGAAAACATCAGAAACCAACCAGTTTTTTGATTCACACCCACGGAGTTCAAATGCGATGCTTAAAGCTGGTCTGAGAGTAATGCGTGAGTGGGCGTTAATGCACCCCCACTCACTAACTCTGTTGTAATCGGATTACATTTTATACACGGGCTTAATCTATTGTAAGCTGTTATAATTGTAAAGATCCACGAATACCATTATGTTAAAGTCAACAAAATACATTACATGTTATTTGTTTGTATTAAAAAGAAAAAATCCCGACTTTCCATTTATTCACCTAGCTAAGGCCACTTAGGGTTTTAAGACAAACTTTTAAATAGCTCAATCATCAATACTAATAATAAATCTGTAAGGGTTGGTCATGGAGTAAGTTACTTAGATATCGTGTTTATAAGCTCTTTACATGATACTGACACTAAATTTACGATTTTTAGCATTTTGTTCTGTATTTATGTTATGTTCCTCCATAACTCGTAATCGAATTAACAGAATTTTATGAAATTTGGTCGATAAACATCTAGAGGTACAGCACACAAGATGGGCTACATATTTTGTTCTCCAGTTATGAAAAGACGAGGTCCCACGCGAATGGAGTCGCAGGCACTGCGCGCATTAATATAAAGACGATAGATTTGATTGTTTGTTTTTTGCATTGAATAGGCTCGGAAACTACGGGTGCGATTTGAAAAATTCTTTCACTATTCGAATCCGACATTATCCCTGATAAACATATACTATTTAAATTCCTATATGTACCCGTGTGAAGCGGGGCAGGCCGCTAGTAACTAACAAAAAGACCATCCGTGTGTTTGATTTCTATGATTTAGTTATTCCTTGCGTGTTGTATTAGTACTTAGCAGTAATTCATACAATAATTTAACCACTACATTTACGTGGCTACAACCAGCTTGTTTTTCCCCGAACACCGGCCATCCTGGGAAGCAATAGTATACTAGGAACCGAACCTGCTCTTATCGTGTGCACGATCCGGCGATGTAATGACTGAGTTCACTGAGTATCGAAGGGTTCTTAGAATCCTAACTAATATTATAAATGCGAAAGTGAGTTTGTTTGTTTGTTTGTTACGCTTTCACGCCGTAACTACTGAACTGATCATCATAAAATTTTGCATACAAGTTCTCTGGAGTATGGAGAAGGACATAGGCTACCTTTTATCCCGGGAAAAAGAACTGTTCCCGAGGGATCGACATTGACGCGGGCGGAGCCGCGGGCGAAAGCTAGTTATTTATATTTTTTTATTTTGCTTTGGTTTTCTACATCGTTTTTTTCCATTCTTGAATTGTTTACTTTAAAAAATATACTACATGAACATTGAACATAAACATCAAGATTAGAAGAAACTAGATATGAAAGACAGTTCATAGATGTCAATTCATGCAGTCTACAATTATTCAAGTAGATATTATAAACCTTCATGACTGCAAAACCAACTTTACTTGTATGCCATAAAGTCGAATTTCGAAAGCTGACCGTCGACAGCTTGCGGAAATCAAAATTCAAATTTAAAAGGAAAATATGCATCCTAGAATTTAGTGGGCGCTTATTTTTGAGGACGCTTTATTGTCGCGATTAAAAAATCTAGTTTTTTTTATACTTGACTAGCTGTTGCCCGCGACTTCGTACGCGGCAATTTCTGTTATTATGATTAATTAGTTTTTTTATTAGTATAGATGAATAATTTTCCCCCGTTTTCAAAACATTTTTATTGATATTTCGCTCCTATTGGTCGTAGCGTGATGTTTTATAACCTAAGGCCTTTCTAAATAAATGGACTATACAACACCTTTGTTTTCAGTTTAAACCAGTAGTTCCTGAGATTAGCGCGTTCAAAGAAGCAAACTCTTCAGCTTTATATTATTAAAAATATATATATATATATATATATATATATATATATATATATATATATATATATATATATATATATATATATATATATATATATATATATATATATATATAGATCATAATAATAAACGTAAAACATATAAACTTACAAACTGTTCGCCTACTTGGTAACTAAACAAAAACAACACACGATATTGTGAACTCAAATGCAAATTCGGCATTTTTTAACTGTGTTCCATACCTCTAACTTCTTATAGGTCTAGTCCTTACATAAAGTTAGTTGTACATACATACATTATTACGTCTTTATCCCTTACGGGGTAGACAGAGCTTTAAGGCTAAGGAAACAAAATAGTGTGATGGGTTGCTCGCCGCATCGCCTATAAAAATTTCTTATTGTTTCGCCCATGCTTTGCACTGGCTTTTAAGGGTCCATACTACCTCACACTGCTTTGCAAGATTGACTGTTATATCAATAATAATTAAATACTCAAGTTGAAATAAAAATGCAGCAAAGTTCAGGACTAACTCTGGTAACTATATGACTTAAAAACACGATTGCGTTAAATTTACTCGATAGAAAAGAATTGCAAAGTTGCCTCCAAATCACGTCTAATTTACTCGGTATATAGTATTATTCACCAAATACATTGAAATTAACCTTGAAACTTTTGATTATTATTGCATTACAGATAAGGCAGCCATCATATGTTTTGCTTTTTCGAATAACCCTTGAATATTCCTAAAAAACGAAAATATCCAAAGTAGCCAACGCGTTTAGACCATCCGCATTTGTATGGCCACGCCGCCTGGCATATGTCGGGCTCTTAAGATCTGAAAGTGAAGAGAAGGAGCTCGTACATTTTACGTTTTAGAGTGAAAAAAAAAATAAAACGTTTTTATTCTCTCCCAGACCAGCGTGGAAGGAGCTTTTAATGAGCAATAGATAGCCGTAGTCAGTTTTTAATACATTCATCAATTAGATCAACTATAGTTTTTCAAAGCATAGCAATTACAAAATAAATTATAAGTAAAACAACTTTTTGTATTTAAACAAGTTTATGTACATCACTTTATTTTTCGATTTATTTTCAGCGAGCCCTTTATTTTGATATCCATATTGTGTATTGATATCCATGTCCCGCTATGTTGGATTTAGAATGACATCACACAGCTAACCATGCATTGTTATCCAAACAAAACGAGTATACGACATTTCAGTTACATTTCCGAACAAACATAGTTACATACATTGCAAGTTAAATAAAAGTTTGTAAAAACATTGTACATTCTTCGTTGGTACATTCTTTTCTTTTAGCTCCATCTACCTTTTCAGACAACGTCTGCACAAAGCTGGCAATAGAAATTTCATAAGTCCTTTTCTAGAAAACAAAGCTTACAGAGCCAGAACAATAAGGATCAAACAAACACATTTATTGTCCTGTTTTCTCTAGACCTAGAAATTTAATTAAGACAAACGTTGACATAGAACGAATAATATCTGGAAGCGGCACCGCTGTCGGCACGCGGACAAATTGAATTTTTTACGAGCCCAAGTAATCGCATAATAAAACTTGTTTATTTATAGCCACTTCTAGTTATAGCCTATGTTGCTTTTACAACTTCATAGTATTAATTAGAGATATTGCATAAGTTTTTTCGGGGCGTCCCTCGTTTTGCCAAGATGTTTTTGCGAATGCTCGTTTCTATTTTTATATGTTTCGTTAAGTATTATAGCTAGTTAAGACAGCAATAAAGTAAATAGCTCGTGAGTACGTGACAAGTTTGTTGAAGTTCTTTTATTTATTTAAGTACTTACATACTTTATTACTCCAGTTTTCCTTGGTAGGCAGAGACTTGCTTCGATCCTGACAATGATATATGATGGCAAACGATAAGTGATCACCGCTGCCCATGGACAACTGCAACACCACGGTGTGACAGATAAGTTGTCGGCCTTTCAAGGAGTTGGGGTAAGGAAATGGGGAGGGGAAGGGAAAGGATGGGCCACCAGATCTCACACTCACCGAATGAAGCATAGAAGCGGTAAAGCTTCTACTTAGATGTCGATTTTTTGTGAGAGTGTGGTACTTCCTCGGACGAGCCGGCCCATTCATGCTACTAGGAATTCATTTTGCCGGTAGCGTGGCTCTACCACGACTCGGTTCATCTACACTTATCGTTCTCCTCATGGTCTTTGGTTTTTCTTATTATAGTAAGCATTTCATAAACTTACCATTCTTTCCAACAACTGTTGGAGAACGAGTCAAGAGAAATTTGCATTTGGTCATCATCATCTCAGCCGAAAGAAGTCCACTGCTGGACAAAACACTTCCAAATAAGTTTTTTTCTATGAGAGGATATTGTCGTATTCACCACGTTTGGCAGGCGCTGAGCATTAAAAGCATTTTTAAGTTGGCGAAGGATAGGAATTTCTTGGATTTGTGGAGAGAATACAGGTATTGGGATACTACTTACTTGGACGAATGGGGTAAAAGCAAGTAGCAGCCGGGCGCGCGTACTAGATGCCATACCTGCAACCTGCAAACAGTTGAGGATGACACCTGGGCAATATAGTCTGGGATGTCATACATTTGGTCTTGGGGTACAATTAACAGGGCGCACCTGAGGATCACACACGGTTCGTCACATCTGCCTGGTCTGATCAAGCAAGAGGCGCGATGGCGGCGTTAATGGATGCACTGCAACTTGAACTAATTATGGTTAAGCTCATTCCAATGAGTTTTTGTCAAATTCTCAAACTGTGTCAAAGTATACCCCTACCCAGGCTGTTATTAATATTGATGCTGATACTATCTATAACAAAATATACTTAGTTAACAATATTGACACAGATTCACAAAGTATACTTGGCTCAATTCAGTAAGTTTTAATGACCTATAAATTCGAATTTTCAAGCCATTGCATAGTACACCCCGAACCCAGGCTGTTTACAATATTGACACAGAATAACAAAGTATATTTGGCTCAGTCCAGTAAGTTTTTAATGGCCTATATATTCGAATTCTCAAGCCAATACAAAGTATACCCCGTACCCAGGCTGTTTACAATATGGACACAAATTAACAAAGTACACCTGGCTTAGTCCAGTAAGTTTTTAATGACATATAAATTCGAATTCTCGACCCATTACAAAGTATACTCCAAACCCAGGTTATTTACAAAATTGACGCAGAAAACAAAATATACTTAGCTAAGTCCAATGAGTTTTTAATGACCTCTAAATTCGAATACTCAAACCATTACAAAGTCCCAACTCGGCCTGTTTTTAATATCGATAGAGTAATTCAGGTGCGCAGATGCCGGGGATTATTGGGCGCAAATTAATTTGCCACAATAAATTTCTACTGTATAGGAATTATGAACGCGATATAAATTACGCTACGGTATTGTGGCCCTGAATTTATATTTTCTCAGGACCGAAAAGGGGTGAAATGGTTCTTGTTTGTTAGTTATATTATTTTTTTATTTTACGTTTTATCTACGTAAAAGCAGTACGGGACGACATCGTGCGCGCGTCTCAATTCACTTTCGCTCTGAAGAAGACCTCCGGATAAAGTCGAAACATGTCGGCCAGTAGCCAACTTTGTAATACGTGTGTAACCAGATTTAACATTTTTAAATAGTCTTTATATACAATACGTAAAGAAAACCCTATTCGATCTTTGAAGGGTTGAATCGGCCCGTCGATATGAAAATTTTTTCTTGTGGGACAAATTTTTTTTGACGTTCTCAGATAATTAATTATCTTCCACCTTTTGAGCTGAAATTTAGTATACTCGTTTAGTTTGGATGACAATGCATTGTAAGCATGACGTCATTTTAAATCCAACATGGCGGAACACCCAAGATTTTAGAATAGCTATTTTTGATGCACTTCGACGATATCCATATCGTCGAAGTGCATCAAAAATAGCTATTCAAATTAAAGGAAAACAAAAAGTGATGTACATAAAAGCTTGTTTTTAAAAAAATATTTACTTTTAACTTGTTTCAATGATATCTAAAGGTCATGGTACATAAAAGCCATTTCGTAAAAATAGTTTTTCGTAAAACCGCACAGTGGAGATCAACACTTCTCCACAGCGCTGAATGCCGGCGTCCATTTATAATTCAATGTCTGCAGCGTTTGCCTTAGCGAGCTTCAAACAAAGCGCAGTGGAAGCTTCAGTAATGTTAGTGAGCTTTTTCAACCTTCTCTAAACTATATATTGTGAAGTTTAATAAGTTTTTTCTTCGATTTCTTTTTTTGAGGTTTAAGGTGTTTATTTCTCACTAGCTGTTGCCCGCAACTTCGTCCGCGGAAATTTCTGTTATTATGATTAATTAGTATAGATGAACCAGTAGTTCCTGAGATTAGCGCGTTCAAACAAACAAACAAACTCTTCAGCTTTATAATATTACTAGCTTTCGCCCGCGGCTCCGCCCGCGTCAATGCCGATCCCTCGGGTATAGGACTTTTTGCCGGGATAAAAGTTTAAGTTAAACTATGTTCTTCTACGTACTCCAGAGAACTTGTATACAAAATTTCACGATGATCGGTTCAGTAGTTACGGCGTGAAAGCGTAACAAACAAACAAATAAACAAACTCACTTTTGCATTTATAATATTGGTTAGGATTATAGATAAAGAAGTATAGGTAAAGAATTTGAAAAATTTACTGACATGAGAAAATAAAATTTTACTTAGTATAAAAAAACATGAGCGTACAAAATGGACGAGTTAAATCACAAAATATAATATAAACTAAGACGATACCAACTACGAGTAACATTGCACACTTACTAAATACCCTCACGGGTTTTTAAAATCATCGATGGACTTACTCGATGCGCGTAATTGCCATCTAGCATTTTGCTTAGAGAAAAGAGAAACATAGAGTATACAACTGCTTTACCTTCCGCGCAGATCATAGCTGATTAAGGGAATGGCCTAAAATCATATACGATAGAAAGACGCTTGAAATATTCACAGACACGTACATATTATCACGCATCTTTTCCCATGGGGGTAGGCAGAGACTAGGGACCTCCACTTGCTACGATCCTTACAAACCCCTCCTTCTTCATTTACATCCATCACTCTCTTCATGCATGCTCGTCGGTTTCGGGTACTCCTACCTTGCCCGAACGTCCGTTGGGCAACCCACCAACCAACCTGCACACGTGGTTTTTAGTTTTTAAAGACCTGGGCTCTGTCGCCTCTGTCTACCCCGCAAGGGAAAAAGACATGTATGTTTACATAAAACTTAAAGCGAAAGGATTCCGAAGAACAACTGAGGTTGTAACTGGAAACAAGCTTAAATAAGCGATATTTACATTTATTTTAAAGTTAAATATTTTACTCTTTAATAATTAAAGCTCGACTCACATTGAACGTCCGCCATTTTGAATCCAGGAACGCCTCATTTGATCATCAAAGCGTTGCACGCATTAATTAATGTGTGAATAATGTTTTCAGTAATGCACTTCGGCGAAATTAATTTAAACAATATGTATTTCGATGCCTTCCAGCGATATATATATTTAAATCGTTACTCTGAATTCACATGAAGTCAGATTTCGATACAATATTCATTTACATATTACATTATTTTCAGCCAAAATGTTAAAATATTGTAAGACTCGTTGAAAATTGGAAATATCTGTGTATCTAAGGCATAGTGTTAAAAATCTCGTACGAAACGAACAAAATTATTTCGGGCTGGAACAAGATGAGTATCAAAATCCCAGGCGACATGCGTGATATAGTTTTCGGTTATACATTTGACAGTGGATATAATTACTGCGAGGCGAAAAAGAGACCTTATTTCAAGAATGGTTCATCATCGTCAGCTTTACACGACCCACTGCTGGGTATAAGCCTCCTTTTGTATGCGCCATTCTTCCCTATCATTAGCTTTCGCAATCCAGTTCTTACCAGCAATCAGCTTTATGTCGTCGACCCACCTAGCTGCCGGACGCCCAACACTACGTTTCCCATTTCTGGGATACCAGTCGGTGACAGCCTTACTCCACCTACCATCGTTCCTTCTAGCCAGGTGTCCTGCCCAGAAGAATAAATGGTTGTCACAATGTAAATCTGAGATATGGGTCCTAGACCGCTTCTCTCATAACTTTGAACGGATGCTGTCAGTGGGGACTGGTCTGCTCGGCCTCTTTGAGACTATTTTAGTTTATGTTATTTATTATCATCATTGCACACTCGATCGATAACATAACGTGTTCAAAAATAATCATATTATTTAACATTGTATGACTTTTAACTTAGCCATAAGTATATTACTGACGTAAAGAATTCTCAGTTGAAAATAAATGACGATTAAAAAGTGTCCAAATGACCTATAGTAAATAAACGTTTTTGAATTTTGAATTTGTCACGAAAACAGAAAAAGGAAAATTAATTTAATTATAATTCTTACTATAATTCTTATAATAATTCTTGTATGCAGTGATCGTTTTCGAAAAGCTCGTAGTCTTAAGCCTTTGAACATTAATAGTTAATAAAATATTTTTCAGGAAATAACATCGTTTTGTAATGTGATTTGATGTAAAAAGGTGCCTGCAAAGGCCTATTTTCTGAATAAACGTTTTGAATTTTATTTTGAATATTCCATACTAATATTATAAATGCGAAAGAAAGTCTGTCTGTCACGCTTCAAACATCAAACCAATTTACATAAAATTTAGTATAGAGGTAGTTTGAAGCACGGGGAAGGACATAGGGTAACTTTCAATCAGGGAAATTTAACTGGTTCGACACTAACATGGGCGGAGCTGCGGGCCACCAGCTAGTCCTTTATAAAAGAATTTATTGATTTAACTAGTATTTCACATCATCATAATCATCACCATCAGGTCTTTTTAGTCTCCACTGCAGGAGCATGACCCTCTCTGTACTACCGGAGCCATACTTGGCCAGAGGAGACAGAGGATTTGGCCTACACTCTCCTCGCTGGCCAGACGGGTTGGAGAGGTCTCATTTATGTTTATGAGCTTTGTTTAGCTTGTATTTCCTAAGTCGCCTCTTACGACCTCTATGGGAAAACTAGGACTGGTATTCTACTCTGCCGGAAACCACACGGCAAATTTCTTTTTCACGGGATATCACATACAAAATTTAAAATAACATCTCTGTTTTGTCTCCAAATCATTTGTTACAAATGTCAGCACTGGAACCTTTAAAAAAATCAGGTATCGCCTTAATGCGTCTCGTATTTTTCTGGGTATAATTCTAACAAATGCTTTCCCTCGTTCTCGTCTAAATGTTACTTACAATATAACGTTGGAGCTCTTACACGTTCCCCAAATTGATTCGCTATAAACGGCGACGCTGGGAACACTGATTTAGGATTAATAGATGTCGTTTCGAGCCATCACAAGCAGCTTTCGACTTTAAACCGCTCCGGATGGCACTTGGTTCAAAGATTGTCCATAGCTATACAGAGTGGAAATGCTGCTTGCATAATGGGTTCTTTTGAGCCAGGTACAATTTTTGATATATTTTTTAATGACGATATTTTTTTTTAAATCATCATCATACTTATTGTGCTTGTACTTGTTACTTAAAGTAGCCTTTGATTTTAATAAATTTTTTACTGTTTACGCCGTAAATGAGAAAGATGTGAGACGATTTGTGAGCGATGACGTAATGGCCGTTAATTAAACACTGCATTTCGGGATATATACATACATGTCTCTTTCTCTGTCTGACCATTCTTCTTCTACTTTTGAAACTTAACTGCCACAAGTTAAAATAAACTTCGCATGGAGGTATTTGTCTGTTTTTGTGACTTAGTTCTGTTAACCTCGTAAAGGCGTGATTAAAACGAACGATTTTATGTTTAAAAAGAGATACATGTATCCAATTTTGAATAAAAATCTTTGACTTTTGACTTTTTGACTTGACTTTAGAACGAATGTGCGTGTGTGTGACGTCTTAATTCTTACGAGTTAGACAGAACAAACACATTATCATACAAGTTTAATAAAAGATACTGTGTCGCTCGTGTTTCAACATTAATATAAATTAACTAGCAATTGTTTTATACTTAGAAAATCGCGGAAATGAAGTTAGTTGTCGTTTATATGCGTTGGGGTTTCTAAGACAAAACATCGACCTATCAACGTTTCAACCCTAGGGAACTCCTCGAGCAACGGTCGGTTAAACAGGCTCTAAATAAATAAAATGTATTACGTAATATTCCTGCGGCTATGTTCCCGAATCGATACGATATTGGAACCTTCAAAAAAGATTACTTTTCTTGAACCGGCTACGCTCTTGTCACACCTCTGGTGATGCAGTTGTCCATGGGCAGTGATGATCACTTACCATCAAGTGACCCGCTTATAAATTAAAAAATAAGATGTGGTTCAAAATTCCATGCGGGCGGTCTTGAACCAGCGACCTAGGTCTATGTACGACCTACGCCATGCCATATATGTGTGTAAGTGTTTTATTTTTCATTCACAATGCTATTTTGATATACTCTTATTAAATTAAGAAATAAGATATAGTGAAAAAAATATAAATAGTACATGAAATAAATAAGAGAATATCAAAATAGCATTGATAATGCAAAATAAAACACAAAAAATACTGCATGGTTTCCTACATACGTATTAGTCTTTCAAATTCATTGTAAAATGAGTTGAATTAAATACCTCACTTGTAAAAGTCGGGTAGTTGTGTAAGGTGACGTAAGCCTTAATACATATAAGGGAAATGGGATATGGTTGAGAATTTCGGCGCCGAGGTTAAATCATGCGGTAGCTCATATGGCAGAGCGTAGGTCGCATATAGACCTAGTTCACTAGTTCAAGCCCCGCTGCATAAAATTTTTTCACCATATCTTATTTCCTAATTTAATTTAATAAGAGTATAAGATAGATAAGATAATTTATTTGTGAAACATGTTACAGTTTACATTACATATAAGTAGGTACATACATGTATTGTAGATGTTACATAAAGAGTCGGAAATAAACATGTTCGGCCACATGGCATACAAATATTACGTCAGTCCTTATTACAAGACATGCATATTGTAGAATTATAGCAACCGTCAACTAGAGAAAATCAAGTATACTAGTCTTGATGCAAAAATAGTGGTAACAAATTTGATAGTCATACTCAATACATTTTAGGATGTCAAGTTAAGAATTGTATTAGTCAATTATTTAAAACAGCTGTCCATTGAGTCAAATTTGTTATAATTAATTAATTTATTTGTACTTTTATAATTTAATTTTATTGTCATTAAAATATTCATTTAATTTATAATAGCATTTAATAACTAATATTTTTTTAAGTTGATTTTTAAAACTGGAGATAGGCATTTCTTTTAAAGATAACGGCAGTTTGTTAAAAATTCTTGGCGCTAGGCAGAAAACACTACTGTGCATAAGTTGAGTATTGCTTTTCCGTGAACGTAATATGCTATTGTCCCTTCTGCTGCGAGTATTTCCATCATATCAAAATCCTCTGGCTGCTCTGGCCAAGTATGGATCTAGTAGTACAGAGAGGGCCGTGCTCTTGTAGTGGAGACTAAAAAGGACTTGATGATGATGATGATATCAAAATAGCATTGTAATTGCAAAATAAAACACTTACAAAAAAAAAATGACTCGCTAATTTTTTTTAACAAAGACAAAAACAATAATTAATACTAATAATTAATATTAATAATCATTTTCATTTCCTTTTTAGATTATAAATGTTTTACCAAATTATTACACTATTTTTTTATACTTTTTCAAGCTGATACATCTGTTAACATTAGTTGAGTTTAGTTTTTAACATTATTATATTTTTATAATTACAAACTTGTTGCTTACACATTATCACGCCGTACACGCATATTTAGGATAATGACAAGTGCTTTCATTTGGAGTAATAATTATGTTATATATGTCATAATCTGTTTTGTGTGTCAATAAATAAATAAATAAATAAAAACAAGAGATCACTTATTTATTTTGCATTGCGCCATCTATTTTACCTACATCTGCGGGTAAGACAAATGATTCCCGCAGCTTTGGTAAAAACAATCAGGGTTGCGAAAAACAACGTCTATAAAATTTGACTTGTCGATTTGTCTCCGTCTTTGTTAATACGCGCCCGGGCGTGAGTACGTCAAAAAACAAGATGGCTGACCTTATTTTCTTGATTGAATAGTTTCTAGTAGTTTCCTTTGTGTTTTTGGTCTGTCGAGCAGTTGTTTTGAGGATTCAGGTTATTCTCTCTCTTATTTTTCAAACAATATGTACTAGTATAAGAAATATTTATTTTAGACAATATACAATGTTTCTTTGTGTTATCATGTACTAAGAAGTATTTTTGGTATAGGAAATTAGTTTAGGTTTCAAATACAATAAACAAAATCGTCGCATTACGTTTATGGTCCATTCCAAATCCAGTTCTATTATACTGTCGTTGATTTAGGTTTACAGTCACGTGCGTTAATAATAATTCGGCTGTATTCCATTTTGCACCTTACCACATCGACTTACGACTCGTACTTAACCAATAAATATAGAAAACTACATTACAAAGCCATAATATATAGTAGGTTTGAAATGGGCTACGACTATGAAAGTCATGATTTTTTGAAAGATCAGGCTCTGGCTTGTCACTTCTCTACTGATAACCCAACCATGCGAATCCAGTAAGGGCAACTGTATAACATAGTTGAAAAAAGTAATATTTACAGTTCAAACTGTCGTGCAATAGTTCAACCGTGCCGTTCCTGCCAGGGTTTTGTGCAGCGTTTTTTATACAGACTGTGAACGCGTCACAGGCCGTCCGAACTCCGGACGGTCAAATGGCTGAAAAAAAAATATCCGGAAAGTTATACGGGTCGCGTGTAGGAAGTTTGTATGTATTGGAACAGGGTATAAAAGTTGCGGACTTTTTTTTAGATAGACGAAATTTCGGTATCGCACCAGTTAGTGCCTTACTTATTGTAGGTGCATGAAAAATGACAAATATGTTATTAAATGTTTGGGTATTTGAGTGTGTGATACTTAATTACGTTTCTACTCCTCAACGGATTTGGATGACACTTGAAACACCAAGTATCTAGATCATGCTGTGATGTGACTCAAAATTTAGCACGCGGACGTGGTCGCGAACAGGTTTATATAAAACGTAATCAGTAGAACTTCTTATTGTGTGGTGGGTTAACATTTATGTCAGTTGTTGCAAGCTGCCTTTCAGCATCTGACATCCAATAAGACTTCATCCCACTGCAGTTTCTGTTCAAGTCTTCAAGCGATTTAAGTATTCAGCAACAGAATCTGTTGAATACAAGCCGTTAAAATGGTCATTCACGTACACAAATTTTTCGATTAAAAATTATAAAAAGCACTTCTACCCTAAAAAATGGTTGTCTGTAAAGTCGGTTTACGGATGATAATTTTACGTGATAACGGAGGAAGAGAGATAGATGCGTCACAAGCCGAACGTTTAGGCCGATAGTACCTCTCTATGGCTTGTCCCGCGTTCTCGCTTTCACACGGAACGTGACACTTTTTCGTGCGTGCAGCCTGTGTTGATCGATTTATAAGGCGTTACCTCGCCAAAAAAAACTTGTGTTGAGCTTCTAGAAATTCAGTGATAGTTACATCCAAATATGTTCAACAATTTACAAGTTATGGTGGAATAATAAAACTGCATTCTCTTCTTTGTGCGCAGTAGTGTATTTACTCGGAAATCTCCCAGCGCAAAGCATTGCATGTAAAATCAAGTTAATTTCAAGTTGCAAATAAGCTTAGCCTGCGCAAGCTGGGTCTAGGACGTTGTAATAAGCTCTGAAGGCTGAATGTAGCTTCAAAGCTGCAGTTTGTGACGAGCTTTGCGATGTAAACTGATCCCTCTTATTTGAGAGCTGGCTCTTGTCTGTACAATTAACTCGTTTTTGTTATTAAATAGCTTTTTCTCAAACATGCTCGGAAATGTAGGCATTATTGTAGTAAAAAGAAGACACGAAGTTTGTAATTCTTGGCTGGTGCACTACTTTACCGGCCTAGGCCAGGAAAGTAAGTATGAAAATTCATTCCTGGCCGCTGCTCAAAACTTTTTAATTGATCTATGTAACTTGTACCATGTAACTTATCATACAGCCAATGGCTACCACATTATAAAAAAATGCACTCATCGAGCATATAAATATATGAATATGAAAATTATTTTATTAAAATGTTGGTATAAAATCTCACAAAAATATGCCAACAATAAAAAGAAAGGCGCGGGAAAGCAGATTTTTACCGTATTACATTTTTGGGTAAACTTTGACTGGGCTGTATGGGCTTTTCCTTAGCACCAAATGACAACTAAAAATTATAAAAGAAAATAACGCGGGAATCTACTATTGGAGTTTCGGCGGACAGCAAGATTGTTCTTTTGGATTGTTTTGCAGATTGCTTTTAGTGGACTTTATAATGTAATATCGGTGTAATTTGGTGTTATAAATGCCCATGTTTATGAACAATGTGTGAAATAACTGAAATAAAATGACATGGTGCGGCTGTGGTGCGATTTAGAGATTTAGTTACATTGCGGGCATGTGGTCGCTCGCGTTACTGCGTCGCCTATGATCAAACCAGAGGATTCGTGGGAATTGTCGCCAGGAGCTCTGTCGAGACAACGAAATGAATAACTCCATCGTTCCTTTGATAAAACGTTGAAAACTATGAAGAGCTAAAAGGTGTAGAACGCCCAATGCCGTAAAACAAATATGAAAATAAAAATGTACATACTATTATCGTTTTTTTATATTACTAGCTTTCGCCCGCGTCAATGTCGATCCCTCGGGAATAGTACTTTTTCCCGGGATAAAAGGTAGCCTATGTCCTTCTCCGTACTCCAGAGAAATTGTATGCAAAATTTCATGATGATCGGTTCAGTAGTTACGATGTGAAAGCGTAACAAACAAACAAACAAACTCACTTTCGCATTTATAATATTAGTGAGGATAAGGATACTCATTTATTCCCAGTAGTATGTCTTTCATTATTTCCTCGCATTTATTGAGAAAAGCACAATACATGCCTTTGCCGGGAATCGGCTTGCCGTACTCGTATGTATTGCCAAGGCCTCGCTGACGCTCGGCCTTGTAAACTCTACTCGTCCGGCAATCTCTTACTTCCCGGCCTCTGCAGTGTACTATTGCTGTGTGTTTCTAAACTAACAAAAAAATTAGCGAGCCTATCCTGTGTCATGTACGTCTAAATGTTTATCTACCAAGTTTTATAAAATTCGGTTAACCCTTCAAGCGCAAGAAACGCAGACACAATTAATTTTCTATTGTTATGCGTCCTCACTGGAGTTATGGAGAAACATATATAATATGTACATACACACATACATACAGAAAATCTAAAAGTCGTCAATTCAGTTTCAGTGTCATGTATAAAGCTTATAAACACGATATCTCTGAAAACAAATTAACACTTACTCCAGATTTATCCTTATCCTTACTAATATTATGAATGCGAAAGTGAGTTTGTTTGTTACGCTTTTACGCCGTAACTACTGAACCAATCATGATAAAATTTTGCATACAAGTTCTCTGGAGTACGGAAAAGGTTATAGGCTATCTTTTATCCCGGGAAAACATACTATTCCCGAGGGAACGACATTGACGCGGGCGGAGCCGCGGGCGAAAGCTAGTTATCCTTACTAATATTATAAATGCGAAAGTGAGTTTGTTTGTTTGTTTGTTACGCTTTCACGCCGTAACTACTGAACCGATCATCATTAAATTTTGCATACAAGTTCTCTGGAGTACGGAGAAGGACATAGGCTACCTTTTATCCCGGGAAAAAGTACTATTCCCGAGGGATCGACATTGACGCGGGCGGAGCCGCGGGCGAAAGCTAGTTAATAAATATGTAAGGGATGTAAGGTTGTATCATTAATCATATATCATCATACATAAGTTCAATGATAAAAGAACTATGCTACTGATTATCCAATATAAAGAGTATTTTACATAGCATAGTTCTTATATCATTGAGACTAAAGTGAGATAAGACATTATGTTTAAAACTTGGTCACTCACGTGCTATTTCGTCGGGATTGCCGACTACAATTTCTGACTCGTCAGGAGCCCATCTTCAAGGCGAGTGACCCGTGTTTTACCGTTTAACTCTAACACCCACTCGTATAGCGTTGCCATCTCTAAAAATCAAATAGCCGGACTTACCCATCAAAAAAGCCGGACTTTTGGGTTCCAAAGAATCATTAAGAAAAATTAAGGATTTCTGACAAAATGTTGAATAAAACACATATTTAAGACAGCTGGACTTATGTGAACTTGCGTTTAGTTGGGCGAGTCAGTAAAGCGACTATTATACCATCCTGAATCTAGGATCCGGAATTTAGCATCCGATAAGGACAAGAAATTCAGTCGTCAGAGCTCCTGATTACACCGTCCAGAACGTGTCCTGAACGGAGACTGCGCGTCCTGACAGAGCCATCCGTTGGCCATCCTGAATGCGTGACAGGGACGCCGCTATACGTGCGACGCGATTGGAGATATTATCGTTTCGTTTCTAACGTATAGCGGCGTCCCTCTCATGCGGCGATCCTGAATTCCGGATGGTTTCACTTTACGCTTCCGTTATGCTTCCGATAAGGACGTCGGAAGCCATTCTGTCCTGACAACGGATCGGCGATTAAACTGTCCGTTGACTATCCGTTGACTGAATTCCGGATCCTGAATTCTGGATGGTCTAATTGGCGCTTAAATCTCGTCTCGCTCGCTCGTCGCTACTGACTGACGTGATTAAATGGAAGGATAGTATAGCCAGACGGGCCGAACGCAGTCAAATTTGGCCGGACAAGAGGTCAAAAACCCTAACACTGTCCGGCTTTGTCCGGATGGATGGCAATGCTACTTGTGTACTGTAGGGATATGTTGATGGAAACACAAAACAAATAAACGTTTATATAGTCAAGGAAAATAGATCAAACGATCTCTGTCGCGGTGACATCCTCAATCGGCGCAAGCGCGTACCGCCAAGATGTCGATGACTGATTGTTGTCAACAGACTGAGTGACTTACAATGTTATAATGTAGAGAGTAAATAAATAAATAAATATATACGGACAAATCACACAGATTGAGCTAGCCCCAAAGTAAGTTCGAGACTTGTGTTATGGGATACTAACTCAACGATACTATATTTTATAACAAATACATATATAGATACACATCCAAGACCCAGGCCAATCTGAAAAAGATCATTTTCCATCTTGACCTGGCCGGGGATCGAACCCGGTCACTCCGTGTCGCAGGCTGGCGTGTTGACCGCTGCGCCACGAAGCTAGTCAAAGTCAAGAGAGTAGAGTCGTGGTAGAGCCACGCTACCGGCAAAATGAATTGTTAGTAGCATGAATTGGCCGGCTCGTCCGGGGAAATACCACACTCTCACAGAAAATCAACGTCCGAGTAGAAGCGGTAAGCTTCTATGCTTTGTTCGGTGAGTGAGAGAGTCGGAAGCTCATCCTTCCCCGGCCACTTCATTATCTCAACCACAAGTCCACTGCTGGACGTAGACCTCCCCCAAGGATTTCCAATACGACCGGTTGGAAGCGGCCTGCTTCCATCTTGGCCACTTACACACACGATAAAGAAACAAAGCCTTTAATAAAAAGAGTAAGTTATACTTATGATACTACGGTAGGCTAACAGTTATGGAACCATTGTAGTATACTAACATCAATTTACTACCTCTTACGTAGAAAATTTCGTAAACACGTTTTAAAAGTACGCTGGCGGCCGAAGAAAGTTACGATCGCCAATATTAGTGATAAGCCGAGTGTGTTATGGTAATAATTTGGCAGGCGAGTCGCTGGCGCTGCCAGCCTCCGATACTATCTCCGTGTGATACGAGCATGTATTCGGAGATAATATTGCTATGGGGTGCAAGCAGTAATGAACTTTACTCATAGTCGAAACGATGGAGGGGTAATGTTATTAAGATTTAGTTAGAATCAAGTTCATTTTTTTATTTTTATTTATTCTTATTTTTAATTAATTATAAGTATACCATACAATTTAAAAATAAAACTAATAAGCTAACCTACCATAAAATTACAGCTAAACTTAAAAATCTAAAAATACTTGCCCATATGGCATGTTGGCAAGAATGTTGGCTGCATTCCCACGCTGGACGCGCCTTATCCTTTGTGCGAAAAAGCAGCCAGCCCGCTTGTCACGTGCGGCGGAGATCAGATAAGGAGCAATCTCTTTGTAGAGAGCTCTCCCACCAGGACCCCATGGTCCAAATATCTCTACACCACACAAATATATAGTCTGTATTTAAGCAGGCATATTTGCGCCGCTTAGCGACCTCAGCTCAATTAGCTGCCTAAAATTAATTAGAGAAAGGTCAAATGAATTGTAAATCTCTTAAACCAGTTAAATACCAGAGTGATTTTAGGGACTTATAATTTGATTGACGTTTCTCTTATTTCATTTTCGACTTTAAAGGCATTTGACATAGCTAAACTTCCATCTAATGGACAAGTTGGACACTAAACCTCATTTTCTCCTTTCGCCATAAACGTTCCATTAAAAATACTAGTTAAGTGACGTCATAAATTAGGATTTTATACACGTCATATTGAGGATTTTGGTCGGCAGATATGTTTAGTATTGTAGTTATGGGTCAGACCTCAAAACAAAAGTTGTTTTTCATAGGCCAATGGTTATTTTATTTTTAAGATTTTTCAAGCTTTGAAACGCTTGAAGCTTTCAAGATGTGGCGCTGGAGCCGTATGGAGTGTATTAGTTGGACACAGAGAAAGACGAATGAAGAAGTGTTGGGACAAGTTAATGAAAAACGAAAACTGCTGAAGACGATTGGAATGAGAAGAGGAAGGATGTTTGGTCACCTTATACGACACGATCAATTTATGAAAAATATTATAGCGGGAAAAATTGAGGCAAGGAGAGGGAAAGGAAGACCAAGAAGAGCATATTTGGATGAGATAAAGGAACAGGCTGGAGTCGTGTCATATGGAGAGGTGAAGAGAATGGCTGAGAACCGAGAGACATGGAGAGGACTCCATCGACAAGAACACAGTTCTTAAATTATAGATAGATAGAAGCTTTGGAATGGACTTTCCTGAACAATTTTAAAAACTTACTTTATCAATATCAAATTAAAAGCCTTGAACGGACTTTTTCATTAATCATACATAAGCATTTTTCAGCTTAATCAGGTAAGCCTGGACCAGCAGCTTTAAGAAATTGCTTAGTACGTACTATACAAGTGGTTACAACAAGCGCAAAACTATTTGAACCAACCAATAATAAACCTACAAGCCTATTTCTGTGTTCTTGGCGGGAACTTCGGCGGATTGCACGGCGTGTGTTTTGGATTGTTTTGTAAATTGTTTCTAGTGGACTAATGTGAAATCGGTGTAATTTGGTGTTATAAATGCCCATGTTTATGAACAATGTGTAGAATAACTGAAATAAACTGTCACAGTGCGGATGTAGTGAGATTTACTTAGCGGGCTGGTGGACCGCCTCGCCTCGTTGCGTCGTCTGTGATTAAGTGGATTCGTGGGAATCGTCGCCAGGGGCTCCGTAGAATCAATGAAATGAACTACACCATCGTTTCATTGATCAGAAGACTTAGAAAAAGCGAGGGAAAACTTATTATTTATACTTGATACTGGCTAAATACGTAACGCGTGAAAGCCATAAATATAAGAAAAAAAAATGCCTATTTCTAAATACAAATGAATACGTCGCTCCTACAACATAACTGACTATTGGCCGAGTGACGTTAAGCACTGTCATCAATATTAATAGTGCAGATCGGGTGACATTTCAGAATGTCATCGTGATATATCGCCGCTGGAGCCCATTTTTAAACCATTAGACTCACTTTCAGCATGTGGCGTGAGCGCTCGAATGTGATTCGAGCACATGCATGCACATACACATGTATGAATACTTTTAAATAAATAAATAGCGTTTATTTTACAATGAAAGTACAAGGTAAGTAATACTTATATATAAGTACTAGCTTTTGCCCGCGGCTTCGCTCGCGTTAAGAAGTAGTAGTCATAGTAGCTTTATGAATGCAAAGTCTCAGCCCGATCGGTTTAAAATTGACAAAGTTTCCTACAAACTTTCATCCCTTATTTTATCCCCTTAGGGGTAGAACTGATCAAAATCCTTTCTTAGCGGATGCCTACGTCATAACATCTACCTGCATGCCAAAGTTCAGCCCGATCCCTCCAGTGGTTTGGGCTGTTCGTTCACTATGTCAGTTAGTCAGTCAGTCACCTTTGAGTTATATATATTTAGAGATTACTTACGTAAGTAATACTATTTGAACAGTATTTTTTTGTGTATTTTTAATCAAACGAGCAGACAGACATCTACAACATTAGGAAATGTGCTGATGCGTTGCTGACTCTTAAGATTTTTGTTAACACGCCTTTTGAAGGACCCCAAGTCATAGCACGCAGGGAAAACCTCTGTTGTAGCCCACAGTCCTGCTGTACGAGGGAAAAAACCACGTGACGCTCTGACATTTTTGGAAATCCATGTGTCAAGGATGTGAGGATGGACTTAATGGTGAACGGTGCGGTGGTAGAAAGGTGACGGTAGCACCAAAGGTAGCAACAAAGTTCTTCAGGACTCTGCCTATAGTATAGACGGTAAAACACGCACAGAGAGCCAACGTCTCTCCGGAGACTGAGGGTGTCTAAATCGTCTGTGAGTGTGGGATCGTCGATAATACGAACTGCTTGGCGTTTTTTTTACTGCAGTATGAATGGCAAGCATTAAATATTCTGCTTATGCACAAAAAGTTTATAAAGGCCCAGAATTATGTTAAAAAGAACAGTAGCGACTGGACTAATGCATGATCGAACGTTTGAAATAAATTTACCGTAGCAATATTCATCTTCATCATCAGGTCTTTTTAGTCTCCACTGCAGGAGCATGACCCTCTTTGTACTACCGGAGCCATACTTGGCCAGAGCAGATAGAGGATATAAGTAGCAATATTACTTTGTTATAATTACCGTCTATGATTCAGACCATATTCGAGGGGTATTTCAAAAAAATTGACAACTAGCTTTAGAAGTGAATACTGTTGTTTCATCAAAATCAATACAAGTAAGTTTTATTTGAAGGAGTGGATTATTTTCATTATTTTTCCCTTGCCTAGGTCTTTAAGACCTTAAGGCCACGTTTAGCAGGTTGGTGGGCGTTTAGGTGGAAAATGGAATAAAATAGTGATGGGTTGCTAGCCGCATCGCCTATTGACATGTCTCAAATTTTCGCCGGTTCCCTCGATCAGCTTTTACATAGTAAGGGAAGCAGCTGGTACATTTAAAGTTTTTTTTTTCTCCCAGACCAGCAAGGAATTTATAATATTAGTGTAATAACTATTTATATGCGAAAGCTTGATAATTCACATACCATCCGAACGGTTCAGAAATCGCCAACCTGATGACAATCGCGCCACACCCCTACGATTTGCATCAAATATTCAGTCAACTATATTTTACAGGTATAGTATGACGACAGTCGGACGAGTAAATTTTGAAGGTAATCATTTTAGACGGAGTTTTTGTAGGTAATAATTTTAGATGTGTTTTTGTAGGTAATCATTTTAGATGAGTTTTTTGTAGGTATCCTAATCCTAAATATATCCTAATCCTAAATCCTTACTAATATTAATAATAATAATAATAATAATAATAAATCATTTATTTCAGGTACTAAGTCCCATATCTTACATATACATTGAAAATATTAATCAGTATCATATTAATATATAACATAGATATAATAAAATGAATGAAGTTAAATTAAATTAATGAAATTAAATTACAATTAAAATAAAAACAAAGTATATAAATTAAAATAAGAAAAATTAAAATTAAATTAAAAAATTAAACTAGAAAAATTAAACATGTCAACAATCTTTTATGCAATGAAATTTTTGTCATACATATAGCAAGTCAAAAAAATTGATTTAATTATAAAATTTTTACACTTCAGGAGCCTCAAGTGGAAGGAAGCCTTCATTTTGCGCATTACAGCATAGAAGTCATCCACCCGGTTTTCTGCAAACATGCCGGACGCGCTACACCGCCACGGCAGGCGGAGCATTGCCCTAAATGCATTGTTATACTGCACTCTGATTGTGTTATAAGAGGAGGATTTAAATACTTCCCATAATTGAGCGGTGTAGAACGTTCGGCAATACGATTTAAACAATGTTATTTTAACATCTTTTGAGCTTAAGGCGAACCTTCTCGCGAGCATGTTGCTCTTTACAGCAATTGCCCTTCTCTGCCTTTCTAAGTCATCGTCATCACTTAGATTATTTGTCAATATGTGACCGAGATATTTAAATTTATTAACAATAGATAATGCTGTTCCACATAACATAATAGGTGATACAGTGTTTGGCCCTTTTCCAGTTTTAAATATCATAGCCTCCGATTTTGTCACATTATATATTAAATTGTGTTCAATAGCGTATCTCTCACAGATTTCAATAAGTTCCCTCAGACCGCCAATCGACGGGCTGAGCAGGGCCATGTCATCTGCATAGCTTATATTGTTTACGCATGCTCCGCCCACGTGACATCCGACTCTGGACCCGCTCAGCTCGCCGATCAGCCCGTCCACGTAAAGATTAAATAAGATAGGAGAAGTTAGTCCGCCCTGTCTTACACCATTATTCAGCTTATAACTGCCTGATAAGGACTGTTTCCACCTAACGTGATTAGATTGGTTGTTGTACCAATATTCTAACAGATTAATTATATTATTTGGAACTTGAGTTGCTCTAAGTTTACTCCACAATATTTTATAGTTTAAAGTTTCAAATGCTTTACTTAAATCGAGAAAACAGGCATAGATAGAAGTTTTTCGCTTTAAATAATATTTTACAGTGTTTTTCAATGCAAAGATTGCCAAATCTGTCGAGGAATTATTTCTGAAACCAAACTGGGCACTGTTTAATGTAATATTGTCATTAAGGTCAGGATAGATCAGCCTTTCCAGTATTTTTGATAAAATTGTGGCCAAAGAGATAGGTCGATAGTTAGCCAAACAAGATACGTCCCCAGTTTTGTTTTTAACAATCGGTACCACTATAGTTTTCATAAGTTCATGCGGTAAATATCCATAATGAATACAGGCATTCATGAGAGTTGACAACTTCTCATACAATAATAAACCACCGTATAAGACGTGCTCCACGCTTAGGCTGTCGTGACCCGGCGACTTCCCCCTCTTCATCGCGCGCACGCACTGTAAGACCCTGTCAGCTGTGACTGTGCCAAGGTGTCCGGCGCCGCACGGCTGGGGTGCCGGCGGCGGCTGCGAAGTGGTGGGAGTCGCCGCGCACGCCAGCCCAGGCGTGGCGCTTGGAATGTTTACATTAAATTGGTTTACGAACATATTAGCAATTTTTTCGCTATCTTGGCTGCCGTTCACTGACACGGGGATACTATTTTTAGGTTTTAATTTATTTGTTTCCTTCCAAAACTGTTTAAAATCCTTGTTGCGTCTATGTGTCGCAATGATATTCATTTTTATTTGCTCTTGGTTTTTAGATAACCACTTTACTTTATTTTTAAATGCTTTTTTGGAAGAAATCATATTTACAAAACATGGGCCTTGTGCAGGACAACCAGCACAAAGCCATGACTGATAAGCAATGCGTGCTTTTTGATGGACTTCTTTAATATGATAGTTCCAACCTGCAATGCGCTTACGGCTATGTTTGGCAGAAGATTTACCTACATAAGTAGCCATAGACGCATTACGCATGGAATCCACCAAGCTCTTGTAGTATGTATCAATTTTATCATGAATATTCGTGTCGGTGAACGGAAGAGCAGGTAACTCAGGCCAGGGGGCGGCACGCAAATAGTGTTCACATAGTGAGCTATATGCCTGAATTTGTGCACTATCCCTTTGACCCCAGATTACTTTATTAACACAAATATTACTTTGTAAGGCAGTCTTTGGCTTAATTAAGTCAACTTTACAGTGCACTGCAAGAGGCAGGTGGTCTGAAGTGAACATATTATAAATGCGAAAGTGACTTTGTTTGTTACGCCTTTACTATTGAACCGATCATCATGAAATTTTGCATACACGTTATCCGGGGTACTGAGAAGGACATAGGGTACATTTTATCGCGGGAAAAAGTACTGTTGCCGAGGTAACGACAATGGCGGGACAGTTAAATTTATATTTCAGCGCGTTAGCGTTAGGGTTGAGTCGCCTCTTCAAGGGAATGTCAAGGATAAATTTACACAAGTGTATATTATAACACAGTGATTATATAACATTTGCACTGTACTCAACACAAGTTTACGTGGAGTGGAATTGCATTCGCTCACATTTATTTCATTGTTTTAGAAAATGAAAAAAAAAATATGATGAAAATGAATATAATTTTTTGAACGTCATATTTTTCTGGTATTTATTTATCTATCTTTTATTATGTTTTAAAAATCTAAAAACTATTTATTTTATTTTTTCTATTTCAAAACTCAGTTAAATCCCTTTCGCAGACAAGTTCACATACCAACATTTCTCCGCGCTGAACAGAATTGCATTCGCTCACATTTATAATTCAATTGTTTCTGTTTGTATTAAGTAAGGCACGTTCGCAAGTTTCCGCAGAAAATGTAGACCTGCATTTTAAATTAGTTAGAGAGTGCAATTATTTTCAAATACAGACGTACAGTCACGTCTTATTCCTTTGCGGGGTAGACGGTTTAGGTCTATCAGACCTAAAAGCCACGACTTAACATGGTAGACGTTATGTTCACATACAAACATATCAAAATCTGATTACGGTACTATATTTTTAACAGTAACAATTAGTTATGTTACCTTCTATTATTGTTACCAAAATAAGCTCTGACTGAGAATTCTAGTGTTAATGTCTTTATATGTAATTTTTTCTGGCTTCCTCGATACAGGCTTGCCTAGTGAGGAAACCATAGGATAAGTTTCTTGTAAATAAAATTAATTCTGCAATAAATGTTCGAATATAAATAGTATTAAGTCGTCCTGTACTATGTGACTATGTTGCAGTTAATAAAAATATTTTAATTTATTTTTTATTTATAGTTGAATTTTTAAAATAGTTCAAAATGATGGATACAGATATAGTCAGATCTTTTTTCACATAGAATAGACGAGTTTACATATGTCTCACAACACGATATACATTTTGATTTGAGAAGGGAAGAAAACCATGTTACGAGTAGGACATTGGAGATGACAAAGGATGGAACTAGAGGCCGAGGAAGATTTAAGAAGAGATGGATGAACTGTATAAAAGAACACCTTTACTTTCCAATCTGGAAAGGAAAGGTATATCTAAAGAAATGGCGTCTGACAGGGAGAAATAAAAGATAATAACATGCGTTGTTGACTCCATTTGAAAATGTGGGATAAGGTGTAAAAGAAGATTAAAGAGCAATAGGTTGAGCTGGTTTGGACATGTCATGCGGAGGGAAGAGAATCATGTGACTAAGAGGGTTTTAGGTATGCAAATTGAGGGACGTCGAAGTAGGGTAAGACCGAAAAAACGCTGGATTGAGTGCGTCAAACAGGATATGGATAAGAAGGGCGTAACAGAGGGTTTGACGAGCGACAGAGCAAAATGGAAGAGGTTGACGTGCTGTGCCCACCCCACATAATAGTGGGAGAAGGATAAAGGGGAAGAAGAAGAAGGTGTAAAAGAAGATAATATTTATAATAAGGAAATAATATTTCAATTTCAAAATGCAGTTTGTATCCAGACAAGTAACCTCATAAACATATCTCCGCGCGGTGCGGAATTGCATTCGCTCACATTTATAATTCAATTGTTTCTGTTTGCATTAAGTAAGCGCCTTGTGATTTTCAAGAAACTTGCAGCTCGATAGTTAGAATTACTTTCCCACAGACAATTATATTAGAATCAGATTACGGTAGAATATTTATGACAGAAACAATTCGTTGCAATTTCAAAATGGTGGACGCTGACAATAAGTCAGATCTATTTACACTAACAATAGACCAGTTTTAAATATCATAACACGGAAGATAATTTGACGAAACAAAACTATAATTTCAAAAGGCAGTTTGAATCCTTTTCGGAGACAATTTCACCCCATACTCAACTCAACACATTTCCGCGCTGAGCAGAATTGCATTTACTCACATTTATAATTCAATTGTTCATGTTTGCTTTAAGTAATGCTCCTTGTGAGTTTCCTGGGAGTGGAGACCTGCATTTTAGAGTTAGTTACAGAATGCAATTTTCACATACAAGTATGTCTATTGAAATCTGGTTACTGAACAACTTTTGTAACGAAAACAAATCGTTGCAGTATCAAAACCGTAGATGCGGAAGTTAAATCTACTTCATTGATATTGATTTATACCTTTCCCGGTGTCTGTTTGTATCCAAATCTAACATTAATATTGAGCACATAACGACAAAAATCTTAGTAATAAAGTCCCGTTTTTACCCTTTGGGTACGGAACCTTAAGAACTGTTAAATTCACGTGTCGATTTTCGAAATAAGTTAGAAATATGAATAGTAGCATGTGTACAAGACCGTTATTTTTATGGCACTGGTACCTTGGCACATGCCGGTAAACGGTAATACAGATTGCAAATATCCTCTACAGCCGCACGTGTGAGCTCGCAGTAGGGCTGCCTCATGCAAAAAGATATAAATAGTGGAAAGTATTGTAAAATGTATCTAACCTTTCGGGTATTTCTGGGTAAGACATATGTGATGAGAGAATTCGATGCGGTAATCTGAAGTCACGGTGGTGTAGTTTTAGCGTTTAGGACTTAATTTATTTTATGCAAACGAGCCAGCGAGTACCAGATGGTAAGCGATCAACGCTGCCTATGGACAACTGAAACACCAGGATGTGACAGGAGTGTTGCCGGCCATTCAAGGAACGGGGAGTAGACATTAGGGGAGAATTAGGGGGTAGATTTAGAAGTAAAGGTATAGAATGACAGGTGGCGCTAGTTTCGATCATCTAAGCCCCTTAACATATAGCGAAAGAGCGCCTAAGCGGTATAGGTACTGCGCTACGGAGTACGCCACAAGCTGGTCTTGTGACTTAGCTTTGTCTACCCAGCCATAACGATGAAAAGTTGTCTTTTCCGCAATTCGTAGCTTAATCTCTAAACCCATAATTCAATTTTGTCGTCAGTGACAGCAATGTGTTGGCTACGGTTATTTTATTACGCGTGAGACTTATGTGCTTTTGGTCCGACTGTTTGCTGGCTTTTTTATTTCGTTACATCGTTATATATGAAGTTCAATAAAAAGCGCAAAGATCTTCGTTCTTGACGGGGATCCCACGACAGTATTCTTTTTTTACTTCAGTACGTTTTATTTTTCTGTTGAGAGAATAAGGACAACACTCATGCGACAACCCTGCCATATACCTACGTAGGCCGAACAAAACGCTTTAAGAGGTGCCGTGATTGACAGATGTTTATTCCTGTACCTTTTATTGTTTCCGAAGAGGTATTTGATTCTTTTGAACTCGAGGCACGCGTCCTTACTTTCTTATTTTATTTTATATATTTTTCGACGTTTTTCCGCGTTATAGAACGATCGATAAAGTTTTTGGGCACGTGCGAAGTATTATTTTTGATTGGCGTTAACAATCTTTGCTAGTTAGTGACAATTGTTTAATAAAGCCATTACTAAAACTGACTCAAGTCAGATCAAAAATGTATATGCATACATACTATCACGTCTTTGCATACAAAAGTCAAAAAAAAGTCAAAAGTCAAAGATTTTTATTCAAAATTGGATACATGTATCTCTTTTTGAACGTCATATTTTTATTTCTTATATATTTTTTTATATATGCAAAATTGAAATACTACTAGCGTTTCGGAACGACCACTGGTGAGAAGAATACGCCGAAAGAAACTCAATCCAGCCTTGGTCCCTACGTGCCTGAAGGGCTCTGAATACATTGTTAACATTAAATACAATTTTTCATACTATAGATTAATTTTAACATTTAATAATTGTTAACATTAAATAAATTTATATATATATATATATATATATATACATACTATGACTAGCTCCGTGGCGCAGCGGTCAACACGCCTGCCTGCGACACGGAGTGACCGGGATCGATCCCCGGCCAGGTCAAGGTCCAGAAAATGATCTTTTTCAGATTGGCCTGGGTCTTGGATGTTTATCTAGGTATATATGTATTTGTTATAAAATATAGTATCGTTGAGTTACGAGTAGTATCCCATAACACAAGTCTCGAACTTACTTTGGGGCTAGCTCAATCTTTTATTTATTTATTTATTCTTTCCTTGCGGGGTTGACAGAGCCTAGGTCCATAAGACCTAAAAAAAAACGCCACATGTAGCATGTTGATGAGCGTGGAGTTTCGTTTTGGCCGTCGTCCGGAATGGTCGCGTAGCCGCTTTGTTTAATTTTTTGTGCGGGCGCCTTTTTTTTTTGGCAATTGATGTTTCTATTCAGTGAATTAAGATGTGTGCGGGACTATAGATTGTGTTATATAATTTTCACCAAGTGTGCTGTTGGCGACCTAGACCAGGATGGGAATCCGGTGAAATTAATCCATTATATAAATATATATGCATGCCTAATGATTTATCATATCTTGAGCCTACACAGGGGGCTCAGAAAATTAAATTGATGGCTTCATACTTTAGCGTATTGTAATATTATGTGTTTTTATTTTTTAAATTGTAATATAAAGTGTCAATAATGTTTTTGTTGTGAGGGCAAATACTAGAGTAAAATACATTATTCGTATATCTGCGTCACTATCTTTTAGTTAATCTTTTGTGTTTGAAATGTGAAAGCATACGACATGAGATTCAGTAAAAAATTTCAACCATATATGATAGTATAAACATTATCACCAGTTTGTACTGGAATGCATAGGTAATGTGTGCTGTTGTAGATTGTTGATTTTGTGTATTTGTGATTATGTTGCGGTGCATTGAGGATGAACAAGGGAGAAAGAAGGCATTGCATTTATATAAATATTATAAATAAAAGATAAGCGGCTTGATAAGAGCGAAACCTTGTTGTAGGGTTCTGTAGGCATAAAGATATTGATTTCTGTGCTATTTAGCGCAGAATAAGCATTGATTTTCTGTTAACACAATGGTACTGTTAGAGAATTATTTATGCAGTAAAAAGGAGGTAAAAAGCTAACATTTTGCGCAACGATCCGTAGCAGGTAGCAGTTAGAACCCCGATGACCAGGGAGACCCTTTTTTTCTAAATGGACAGCCCAGCCTTCTAACCACCGGTGTACGCCAGATGTGGACATCGTCACGTCAGCATTGTCTTTTTGTCGCTCGAAGGGACGAAGCGATGTAAAATAGGCACGAGTATGAGCATAGAAATGATATTCGGTCTAACTGCAGTTTGCTTTGCTTGAGAAAAGTATTGGTTGAAAGACCGAAAGATGCCTCGAAGGACCTGCGTTCTATTTGTGGATTCGACCTCGCTCGGAAAGGAATACTCTACACTATTTAAAGTTTCCTTACTTAGATTTCTTATTTTCAAACTAGTAAAATCTGGTATACACTTGGAAAAACATCATATTGCATCAAAATTAAATTTGGCAAGTCTGTGACATCAGCTCCCTTCAACTTATCACACTGTCAATATTAACAGTAGAAGGTCATAAAACTATAACGATGAGCTCCTATAAAGAAAAGACACGGTCATGGGTCAGAACACCCTAAGAGAAAAAAATAATTAGCTCAATACACCAACTTAATTCAAATAGCAAATCCACTAATGGCTCATTGGAATAATGGGACAATTTATATAAAACTCTGAAGGATTCTGCATACTAGGTATATCAAATACCTATTGCGCAATCAAAATAAAGCCAAAGCCTTATTTATTTATCTCTTTGCTTGCATTATTACAAGATTCAAAAAAACCTCCAAAATCTTTAACAAAACGACACCAAAGCGCGATCTAACGTGAAAGGAGCGTGAGTAAACAGGAAAAAAAAGCATGAAACAATGTTGTCTTCCAGGGACTCGGCATAGTAGATATAATACAAATCACTTATGAGGAAAATAATATATACATTTCTTCTTAATCACCAAAGGAAATGCACTCGAGCGCAGACGAAACATTTATATATCTAATTGGATTCCAATTGGATTGTATGGAAAACGGCATTGTTCCTGGGACTGTCAACGCTGTGGCCATGGATCATTATAAATCCGCTCCAAGGGATTTTTTCTACAAGAACTATCAAAAACTACGAATAAGATATGGAGCAATAACCAGCGACGCGACGCGTAACTGAACATAACAAGTCCAAATACTTAAACAAAGCCCTCTTAAAAGAGAAGCAGAATGGATTCACGATGAGACAAAACTGACACAGAAACCAACCTGAATTCTGAAGAGTCTGAAGAACCCATATCGACCCCGAAACAATTTAATTTATCATCGGTTGGCAACGAGATGTACGCTCGGGCCCTCTACATATGTATATCGGACCTGTTTCACTCACCGTGTAGATGTAGAAGGCGTACCTGCGCGCGGCGGCGCCTTCGAGGGTAAAATTCGGTGGGAGCGACGCGCGCTTAGTCATGGGTGTTCGCCGACTTCGGCGAACTATGAACCGTATGGTCAAAGCTAAAGGTGTGGAATTGGCTTGCTGTAGGTATCTGATGTAAGGGGTGCTGCGTTCTGGTGCGAGCTAAGCTGCACCGTGTCGCTAGCTGCACTGAGTTGATGGTTCTTTGAATGCCTCTGCAGAGTGCGACTTCTGAACATAGGTACTTATTCTGTGCCTAAGACTTGAATTTTCTCGGAAATAATATTGAGATGAGGGTATATATTCCGAAAGACTTTAACGAAGACCTTCTGAAAATACTCATGTTAGTGTTGTTTAGGTCCTGGCCACATGTTTCGGTATCTGACTGTGCCTTAGGGTTATTTAAATTATGCGTGATCTATGGTCTAAACGTAACTACTGAGAAGTGATCAATCAAGAGTTAGAAAATACGAGCTGCAACTACTACTAGGAATGTAAACCGCGGGAAAACAGTCACCAAATCGGAAAATTAATGATATTCTAGGCGGAAAATCCTTAACAAAAAAAGTATGAAGAATGATATTTACACATTGGAAGACTTCTTAGACCACATTATCACCAACAATACGAGTGAAATCAATGAATAATGGGGAAATTTAGCGAATAATAAAACCTTTCCTCATGAAAAATGAAGAAGAAAAAAAAAAATATATTTGAAGTTGAAGACAAACACGGAAACAAACTTGGGATTAGAAAATACAATATCAAATTAAACAGGTGGAGCCCGTGGCCCAGTGATCGTGAGTATTAAAAACGCTCACACATGTTAAGCAGCACTGGGCGCAGTCCCTACATGGGTGAGCGCAAGTGGCATGAAACGATCTCGGGTTCCTCCGTGCTTCAAAAGCACGTTTAGCCGTTGGTCCCGGCTGTCATCTTTCATGGCAGTCGTAAACTATATCAGATGCCTATTGGGCAGTTAAAAAAAATCTGACATAGGTGTTGGCCACTTAAACACACGAAAAACAACAAAAAATAAGACACCCACCCAATCCTGAGCAGTCATTCGCAGTCGGTGCAAAAGATCCATATCTACGCCTTCAAGATCACATCAATCGCGCAGAAGAAGAGCTTACATGACAACAATACTACAACAGTGAACCTCCGAGAAAAAGAGCATCTCCCCTTCATGAGATTATTCAGTCATCAAGAACTGACGAGGAGCAGCGCAGTAGAACAAGAGGTTGCAGACGACAAATCGAATGAGGAAGTCAACGCAGCAACAAAGCAGTCCGATTTTCCTTCCTTTTATATATTACCCACCAAGTATAGTATCTATCTTCCCCATACTGATTTGATGCAAGTATTCGGTCGGTTCTAACTTCCTTTCTCTCCCCATCCTGACTGCGCCGCCCCACACTCCCAATCCTATCTACGTGCCCAACCGGTTTCTCGAGCCTGGATTCGAAATCCAACGCGGAGGGGGTAGCTGTGCAAGGAGCAAACACATCAACTTGTGTTCACAAGCGCCGTTACTAACTCTCCCTGGTGGACTTCTTTCCTACGCTCTTGCAGTTTAACCACTGGCTGGGCGGGCACAGAACAGAACAGAACAGAACAGACATGTAGCATGTTGATGAGCGTGTAGATGCAAAATGAAATCAGAATAGGGAACCGTACATGAATCCTCAGGTTTTTGCCTGTTGCCTCGATCGGCTTAACGATCTTCGAAGTTTTTTCTAACCAGCGTGGAAGAGCATAATAAAAATGAGTAGAGTATGACCATAAAACCCTTTTTTTATTAGTAGGTATAATAAGTTTTCTATTTTAAAACAATAGCGAGCATATTTAACATGATTATAGTTTGCATGTTGATAAGTTTGGATATTTGTCACTCAATAATGATTCAACTTCTAAACAGATCTGAGTGAATCTTGGTTGACCATACCCTTACATTTTGTCCCGAAATTATGCACACGGACGAAGTCTCGGTCGAATATCTATCGCATAAAAGACTAAACAATATTTTCACCGCACCTCGGCTCCCCAGTTACATACAATCAACTTCAAAAGCGTACTACAAAGAGACACTTCAATAATCCAAAAATAATTAATCATAAAAAATGGCTTCCCGAATCGAGGGAAGCTTTGTAAGAACTTCACACAATGCTGTCGTAAAAGCAATGATTTCTACAAAACGTGTAGTAATGAGCAGTTTTCTATAAAAACCCATTGTTGATACTGCGAGGGTGTATACACCCACACGATTTTATCCCCAATATGACGAGATTTACGTACGAATTTTCCTTGCATCTCGTTCCCTAACTAACACATTTTCATTCGGTTATTGTAATTTGATTGGTAGATAAAATTATATTGGGTATTTCAGGTCTGGCTTCATTGCCTCTGAATGTCGATAGATTTGGAATCAAATTGAGTGAGGTTTTAGTGATTTTCGTAAATGTGAAATGAAGCACTTCTCTCACGAATTTAATGCGGTGAGTGGGCTTTTTGCTTTTATTAAATTAAGAAATAAAATATGGTGAAAAAATTTTCATGCGGGCGGGACTTGAACCGGCGACCTAGGTCTATGTACGACCTATGCTCTGCCATCTGAACTACCGCACAATTCAATCTCGGCGCCGAAATTCTCCACCATATCCCATTTCCCTTTATACGTATTAAGGCTTACGTCACCTACACAACTACACCGACTTTTTTACAAGTGAGGTATTTGATTCAACTCATTTTACAATGAATTTGAAAATCAACTCATATGTAGGAAGCCATGCAATCCTTACTTCCTTACTAATATTATAAATGCGAAAGTGAGTTTGTTTGTTACGCTTTCACGCCGTAACCACTGAACCGATCATCATGAAATTTTGCATACAAGTTCTCTGGAGTGCAGACATAGGCTACCTTTTATCCCGGGAAAAACTACTATTCCCA
The DNA here is from genome assembly GCA_947532085.1 of Elegia similella. Lineage (NCBI taxonomy): Eukaryota > Metazoa > Arthropoda > Insecta > Lepidoptera > Pyralidae > Elegia > Elegia similella. Next base: position 3,720,068 of record OX383936.1, read on the forward strand.
AGGGATCGACATTGACGCTAAAAGCTAGTATTTTTATAAATGTTTTATTTCGCGTTCACAATGTTATTTTTGATATACTCTTAATCTCTCGCACTCACCGAACGAAGCATAATAGAAGCCGTAAAGCTTCTACTCAAATGTCGATTTTTCTGTGAGTGTCATACTTTCCTGGACGAGCCAGCCCATTCATGCTACTAGCAAAGAAATAGTATAACGGTATTTAATAAAGGCTTACATATTTACTTTTTGTTTCAGGTACGTGGAAACTTTGGTGACGTGTTTATGCCAGGTACCTTTCATACATACATAGTATCACGTCTTTTTCCCTTGCCGGGTAGACAGAGCCTAGGTCTGTAAGACCTTATGGCCACATTTAGCATGTTGGAGGGCGATAGATGAAAAACAGAACCAAAATAGTGATGGGTTGCTAGCCGCATCGCCTATTTGGATGTTGAAACAACATGCTAAAAGTGGCCTTCAGGTCTTATAGATTTAGGCTCTGTCTATCCCGCAAGGGAAAAAGACGTGATACTATGTAAGTATGTTAAAAATTTTACGTGTCCGCGCTTTATAAATCATATTGTGAAGTAGAGCAAAGCGATTTCTACTCGTATTTGATTTAGAAATTACAAATTCGTGTTAGTATATTATGAAGTTGGTTCCGCTGTCTGTTCGCTCATCATCATTTCGTGTAGGTGACACGGTCGATCGACCCTACAAACCCTGGTGTCAGAGTTAATGCTTTCCGTGGGAATCGAACCACGACCTGGTCAACAGGCAAACGTCTTAACCACTGGACAACGGAGGCAGTCTTTTCGCTTAGGTCTTTTAAACTTCTCAACGGATTTGAATGCAGTTTTCAGCAATAGACAGAGTTAATTAAGAGGAAGTAAGGAATCCGTGCGAAGCCGGAGCGGTTTGCTAGTCTATTCTTAAGCTCACACGATATAATCCCTACATAAACATTACCAACCACGAAAAACAATAGATTAACACATTATCACTTAGACATTTATCGGGCTTATCTGACAGGCTAAGACCAGCGACGGGAGACGTATCTGAGACCTCCTGATCCTGGGATTAGTCCACTGGGCCACTGCGGTGCCCAGTGGCCCAGTGTGTTGTAATCACACGGTAAGCTGTTAACACCGCCTTAACCTGAGGGCTAAGCTCTTGATTACTTGCTAAATTGTTTTCTTACTAGCTTTTCCTGCCAGTTCGTCTGCGTAATACATACATATATAGCGGTTCTGAAGAACTCTGACACCAGGGTGTGCATGGTCGATTGACCGTGACACCTACTCGATATGATAATGATGATGATACATATATATATATATATATATATATATATATATATATATCTATACATATAATAAAACAGTAAAAATATTTTGTCTGTACATTTAGAATTTTTGACTGAAATGGATAGAGGGACACTTAAAAAGAATAATAGAAAGCAAAAAAATTTTTTCGAATTTTTTGTCTGTCTGTCTGTCTGTCTGTCTGTCTGTCTGTCTGTCTGTCTGTCTGTATGTATGATCACGATTATCTCCGAAAATACTGAACCGATTTACTTCAAACTTTCACCAATTGCTTTGTTTTGACTCAGCAAAACATCTAAAGTTTGTTTCACCAAAATCGGTTCATTAAAAAAAAAGTTATCGTCATTTGAATGAACTCAAGGCATTAGTTTGCCTGCAAATATACACGGTGAATTTTTTATCGTTTTGGACCCTTAAAGGAGTGACTCAGACCATCAAAATGAACAACTTTTCCTATGGGAACAATGCTGGGAACTCAAAAAAAAATCGACATTCCCATACAAACTGGCCGGGTGGCGGGACTCTTTTTATGGAAATGACGAATTTTTTTTTTGAGTTCCCAGCATTGGTCCCATAGAAAAAGTTGTTCATATTGATGACCTGAGTCACCCCTTTAAGGGTCCAAACTGTTCCTGAGGGATGGACACTAACGGCGGCGGCGTAGCCGCGGGCAAACGGCAAACCAACCGAAACTGCTGCGCCTAGAAACTTCAAATTTGGTACAGGGGTTCTTTTAATGATGTGAGTGAGCGCTAAGAAAGGATTTTTAAGAAATTTAACTTCTAAAGGGGTAAAATTTATATGGAATTTTCTCATTTCTGGACTTAGAAGTATGAAAGTAGGTATAAAAGTTCTCGATTAAAATTAAAAAAGATGTGTGTAGGTAGATGAAATTTGCAAAATTCCTCCATTATGGGGTAAAATGGAGGTGGGTGGGTGGTATAAACGTATGAAAATAAGTATATAAGTTCTAGGTTACAATTAAAAATATCTGTGTAGGTAAAAAATATTTTCCCTTGAAGGGGTAAAATAGCGGGGTAAAGATTGTATAGGAATTTACTTATTTCTAGACTTTGAAGTATGAAAATAGGTAAATAAATTCACGATTACAATTGAAAAAGATCTGTGTAGTCTGGAAAAAAATCCCCCAGAAGGGGGGTAAAGTTTGTTTGGAAATTTTCTCATTTCTGGACTATGAAGTATGAAAATAAATAGGTATGTAAGTTCTCGATCACAATTAAAAAACATATATGTGGGTGAAATGGACAAAATTCACTCCTAAAGGGGTAAAATGGGAGGGTAAAGGTTTTATGGAAATTTTCTCATTTCTGGACTTAGAAGTATAAATAATATCCATACTTCCATACTAATACTAATATTATAAATGCGAAAGTAACTCTGTCTGTTGTTTTTTTACGCTTCAACCAGTGAACTGATTTGAATGAAATTTGGTATGGAGGTGTGAGGCCCGAGGAAGGACATATATGTTTGATTCCGGGAAATTCTACTGTTACCGAGGGATTGACACTAAAGCGGGCGGAGCCGCGGGCAACAGCTAGTATATATATATATATATACACATGTCACGTCTTTATCCCTTACGGAGTAGACAGAGCCTAAGGTCATAAAACCGAAAGGCCACGTTTAGCGTGTTGGTGGGCGTTCGTCTGCGTAATTTATAATCTACTAGCTTTCGCCCGCGGCTCCGCCCGCGTCAATGTCGATCCCTCGGGATTGGTACTTTTTCCCGGGATAAAAGGTAGCCTATGTCCTTCTCCATACTCCAGAGAACTTGTATGCAAAATTTCATGATGATCGGTTCAGTAGTTACGGCGTGAAAGCGTAACAAACAAACAAACAAATAAACAAACAAACAAACTCACTTTCGCATTTATAATATTAGTAAGAATAAGGATAAGGATGTTCTATTATGATATAACTTAAAAACTCTAATATTTTGAAATCTCATTAAAATTCTTTCAGTAGTTTTTGCGTGAAGGGGACACAAACATCCTGCACTTCTTCGCATTTACCAACTTTCAAATTCTAAACTCATTACATAGTATAAAACAAAGTCGCTTCCCGCTGTCTGTCTGTCTCTTTGTATGCTTAGATCTTTCAAACTACGCAAAGGATTTTAAATGCGGTTTCTTTTTAAAGATAGAGTGATTCAAGAGGAAGGTTTATATGTATGTATATATCGCACCCGTGCGAAGCCGTGGTGGGTCGCTAGTATATAATATTAGTTGGATTTTTCGATTTAAATCCATACCTTCCATACTAATATTATAAATGCGAAAGTTACTCTCGCAGGAGCAATACTTTTTTCAGGATGAAAGGTGGCCTATGTGTTTGTTTGTCTAGGTAAACCTGTGTGCAAAATTTCGTCAAGATCCGTTCAGCCGTTTTGGCGTGAAAGAGTAACAAACATCCTTACATCCATAAATACAAACAGGAAAGGAAGCATATTTTGTCTATTTGTCACATTAGGTCCTCTGGCTGGTCTGGCCAAGTATGGCCCTAGTAGTACAGAGAGGGTCGTGTTCGGGTAGTGGAGACTAAAAAGGACCTGATGATGATGATGATTAGAAGAGAGCGCGAACAAAGTTGCAAACCTAAGCTTAATAAATAAAATACTTACTAACAGAAGCCATATAATTATTTTTTATTTTTAATAAAATTAAGCACGTTATCTTAATAATACCATAGATATAATAGAATTGAGACTCGCCCATAAATCTTTTATTGGCCAACTCACGCCGCGCGCCATGTCAGCGCTGACTAAGGTTGTCACAAATTTTGGTCCTTACTTTTTGTGTGAATATATAGGTACATGATGAAATTTTTATCGTTTTGGACCCTTTAAGGGGTGACTCAGACCATCTAAATAAACAACTTTTCCTATGGGAACTAAAAAAATTAATGACATTCCCATACAAACTGGCCGGGCGGCGGAACTCTTTTGTATGGAAATGACGAAATTTTTTTTTAGTTCCTAGCATTTCCCCATTGAAAAAGTTGTTCATATTAATAGTCTGAGTCACCCCATTAAGGGTCCAAAAACGATCAAAATTTCACGATGTATAAAGACTAGCTGTTGCCCGCGACTTTGTCCGCGGCAATTTCTGTTATTATGATTAATTAGCTTTTTTATTAGTATACATGAATCATTTTTCCCCGTTTTCAAAGCATTTTTATTGATGCTTCGCTCCTATTGGTCGCAGCGTGATGTTTTATAGCTTAGCCTTCCTCAATTAATGGACTATCCAACACAAAAAGAATTTTCCAAATTGAACCAGTAGTTTCTGAGATTAGTGCGTTCAAGCAAACAAACAAAACAACTCTTCAGCTTTATAATATTAGTATCCTTACTCCTTACTATAATATAATATCCTTATCCTTATCCTTACTATTTACTATAATATTATAAATGCGAAAGTGAGTTTGTTTGTTTATTTGTTTGTTTATTTGTTTGTTTGTTAGTTACGCTTTCACGCCGTAACTCCTGAACCGATCATCATGAAATTTTGCATTCAAGTTCTTTGGAGTACGGAGAAGGACATAGGCTACCTTTTATCCCGGGAAAAAGTACTGTTCCCGAGGGATTGACATTAATGCGGGCGGAGCCGCGGGCGAAAGCTAGTAGATTATTAATGTTATGAACTCAAAATGTAAATTACTAGCTTTCGCCCGCGGCTCCGCACGCGTCAATGTCGATCCCTCAGGAATAGTCCTTTTTCTTGGGATAAAAGGTAGTTACGGCGTGAAAGCGAAACAAACAAACAAACTGACTTTCGCATTTATAATATTAGTAAGGATATCGGACAATGTCATTTGTATGTATACTTTTCGTTTATACTATGTTCCGTGTTTTTTTTTTCTTTTCTTACAATAATAATATTACAAACAAACTTTTTAAAGTGAATATCAAACCTTATTTATTCGTAGTAAGTTTAAGTGTAAAGTGGCAGTGGTTCAGTGATCTGAGAGCGCGAGCCATAAGCTAAAGATACCGAGTTCAAACCCCATCCGGCCAGACTTTTCCTTATAGATGATTTAGTTAATTTCCCTTATAGATGTGAAGATTTTTATTGGCATATAGTTTCTAGAAGTTTCTTAACAATTTTTTTTGCAATCTTTGCTGTTCTCTCTCTCACTCTCTCTTTCACTCCACTGTTCAAAAATAATCCAAAATATCCTTATTTTTTTAAATTAACCAAAATAGTTATTGTTTGTCTTATTACACACTGTGTGGAAACTTTCTTTACTAAATACTTATCTCTGATATTAATCAGTTACTAAATACTTATCTCTGATATTAACCAGAGATCTTCCATGCTGGTCTGGGAGAAAAGAAATAACTCAGCTGCTTCTCTTCCCGTGCAGATCGTAATAGCCGAGGAAATGAGCGAAAATTTGCGGAATCATGTCAATAGGCGATGCGGGTAGCAACCCATCACTATTTTGATTCCGTTTTCCATCTACACGCCCTCCAACATGCAAAATGTGGCCATAAAGTCTTACAAACCTAGGCTCTGTCTACCCCGCAAGGGAAAAAGACGTGATACTATGTATGTAAGTGACTATTTCAGCCGAAAATGTAAATAGTAAAATGTTCACATTAATATAGCGAAGTTTAATATTAAAATGTCTGAAGTGTATCAGCTTTACATTAAACCGGAATTCAGTTGAGGCATTGAAAGATTTGGTCCAAGTTTTTCAATCGCCTTCGAAGTAAGTCTCACCAATCTCATCAGAAATAAGTGAAGTTATGTTTGTAATTATACGTAAGTACTTGGCTTTTCATTGTGAAATAAATTTTGTTGTTTCTTAAGCGAGGTTTACAATGAAAATCCATAAGCGTTTAGAAACGTTCTACAGTAAAATTTGTTTCGTATAAGAAAAAAAATGACTCTAGCTAGTGTATAAAGAACTAGCTTTCGCCTGCAGCTCCGCTTGCGTCAATGTCGATCTCTAGGGATTAGTACTTTTTCCAGGGGCAAAAGCCTTTGTCATTCTGTGTTCTCATATTCATCTGTGACATTATTTAATTCATCCCACATTATTCATTACCCGAACGTCAAAAAAACATTTGAGTTCCTAGCATTGGTCCCATAGGAAAAGTTGTTCATATCGATGGGCAGAATCACCCCTTTAAGGGTCCAGAACGATCAAAATTTCACCGTGTCTAAAACAAATATTTGTTGTATCATTTAATAGGATGATATAATTATATTTATAGTATCTGTCATAATTTATATTATATATTAGCCGTGTGGTTTCCGGCAGTGTGGAATAGGACCACTCTTAGTCTTGCCATGGAGGTCGTAAGAGGCGACTTAGGAAATACAAGCGAAACAGAGCTCATAAACATTAATGAGACCTCTCCAACCCGTCCAGCAAGGAGAGTGTAGGCCAAATCCTCTGTCTTCTCTGGCCAAGTATGGTATATCCAGTAGTACAGAGGGTGTGTACCCTCTGTACTACTGGATATAGGTACCATGGTCAAGAGAGGGTCACAAGTTCTGATGATAATGATGATGATGATCTGTCATATAGGATTTCGTTTGATACACGAAAAAAATTCCACAATTTATGCATTTTTTATTGTTTAACCTTAGCTAGGTCATAGTACTATCTATTTTCTCAAATTTAAAGAACAATAAATGCCCTAGGAGTTAATTAGTTTGTAGCTTCCTATGACTATTACTGTCGAACCAAAACAATAATTTTAATAAATAATTTCCGTTTGCGTGTGACAACCCTACCGATATCTAAAATGTATCTCATCCGCACCATTTGACGATTCGCTTTCTCCGAGTTCGCATCGCGTCCTCTTTGTAATTTATGCGCGCCTAGTATCTCCATTTGTACCCGTATCATATTTCTGTGCTGACGATTCAAATGTAACATTTAGGTTAGGTTAGGTTTTTATCTAGCCTTGTATCTGCGGCTTTATCCATCATTTCAGCCGTCCATCTGCCTCCGTGGTCTAGTGGTTAAGGCGTTCGCCGGTAGACCCGGGGGTCGTGGATTCGATTCCCACGGGAAGCATTTTTGTTTGGTTGATTCCAGTTTGGTTAGGACATTGCAGACTTGAATCACCTGATTGTGTGACAATAAAGATGATTCCGTGCTTCGGAAGGCACGTTAAGCCGTTGGTCTGGGCTGCCTTCTGATAGTCATTAAAGGAACCTCGTCAGTGGCCGAGATGCGGTTTCTAAGAACTCTGACACCAGGGTATGCATGGTCGATTGACCGTGTCACCTACACGAAATGATGATGATGATGATTTCAGCCGTAAGAAGTCCATTACTGGACAAAGGCCTCTCCCAAGGACCCTTCGTTCCATGGTAGGTTATTACTTTACTTACCACGCTTGGCAGGCGCGTTTGCGAGCGCAATTTCTTTTGCTACTTATGCTTCTGATGCTGCTGCCCTTTGGAAGCATTTTTAAGCTGGGGTACGATAGGCATTTGTTGGGTTTAGGAAGAAATTGCGTTTTTAGGTAGATGATACATGGCATACCAGGTCAAACGATGGCTCTTTATTTTGTTCGCTATTGGCGACTCTAGGCTTCCTCTTACATCAGTCATTCCGGATCTTGTCCATCCTTGTTGCTCCACACATCCACAACATTCTCATTTCAGTCACATGCATCTTCTGTTCCTCTTTTTTTTTCGCTGACCAACACTCCGATCCATGCAATAAAGCTGGTTTTATGACACTCTTATGTACAAAATACACGTCAGAATTGTTACTACAATTAGGTACAAGTAGGTAACGCTATTTTTAGCAGGTGTAGAAAAGTACTTTGAGAATATGACAAGGCAAGGGTTTCAAATAAATAATGTTAATGAATGATCCTTTGTATTATGCTTAGAGTTAAGCGCCAATTAGACCATCCAGAATTTTGGATCCGGAATTTAGTCAACGGATAGTCAACGGACAGTTTAGTCGCATTCAGGACGTTCGATCCGTTGTCAGGACGGAATGGCTTCCGACGTCTTTAACGGAAGCATAGATGAAACCATCCGTAATTCAGGATCGCCGCGTGAGAGGGACGCCGCTATACATAAGAAACGATACAAGAATATCTCCAATCGCATCGCACGTATAGCGGCGTCCCTCTCATGCATTCAGGATGGCCAACGGATGGCTCTCTCAGGACGCGCAGTCTCCGTTCAGGACACGTTCCGGACGGTGTAATCAGGAGCTCCGACGACTGGATTTCTTGTCCTTATCGGATGCTGAATTCCGGATCCTAAATTCAGGATGGTATAATAGGCGCTTTAAGGGTGTCGGTAAAAATAAAATTATAATGGTTTTCTACTTTTGTATGGAAAATATTATAACAAGTAATTCCGTTTTTTTCCATCGCCATAGAATTTACATAACCCCTGGGGTATGGCCTTGACACGGCTCTCACCTCGTAGTGTTTATCTTCCGATAATCGTATAAATTGATGAGTAAAATGTAACGTTCTTCTGGAGGCTTATTATTGATATTGCAAAAAGTTCTAGCGATTTGGGGTAAAATTATGAATCGCCTGCTATTACAGGTGATTGTTTCAAATTATTTGACGAATTTTATGAATTGTTTGTCTTAAAACTTTTAACCAATATTGTTCAAACCGTTTTGATGGAAAGCGTCTTCCTCTAGAATTATACTTTTGCAAATATCTTGAAAACGAAGGCTGTGTTCAAAATTAATATTGTTTTATTCTACTTTTGACCGATTTCAAAAAAAGGAGCGTGTTCTCAATGCGGTTCTGTATTTTTATGTTTGTTACCCCTTCTTTTATTAACTGATTTGATTTTTTCACGTGATAAACGTCTTTTAAATCGATAAACGCCGGCTGCACGCACTAAAAAGAATCACGTTCCGCGGAACAAGCGATAGAGAGGCACGATCGGCCTAAGCGTTCGGTTGTGACGCATCTATCTTTCTTCCACCGTTATCACGTAAAATTATCGTCCGTAAACCGACTTTACAGACAGCCAATTGTTTTTTATTTGAAAGTGTATTCTATCCCATTGGATCCATTTAAATTTTATCAAAATCGGTTTAGTAGTTTGATTGAAGATTTTTTTATATGAATGATTATGAATATTTGCAAAATAGACGAAACGTTTCAAAACCACTACTTCTAAGATAAAAACGTCTAGTCCAGTAATTCAGGAAGTACGTTATTTAACTTTGTAATAAACTAGCAACAGTCTTTTTTTATGTTGAGCAAGCGGGTCACCTGATGGTAAGAGACCACCGCTGCCCATGGACAACTGCAACACCAGGGTGTGGCAGGTGCGTTGTCGGCCTTTCAAGGAGTTGGGGGAAGGAAATGGGGAGGGGAGGGGGAAGGATGGGCCTTCGGCTCTCTCACTCACCGATCGAAGCATAGAAGCGGTAAAGCTTCTACTCAGACGTCGTCTGTGAGAGTGTGGTACTTCCCCGGGCGAGCCGGCCCATTCATGCTACAACCAATTCATTTTGCCGGTAACGTAGCTCTACCACGACTAAAAGTCTACGCAAATATTCGACAAAGCGAACTATTCTTGACTACCAATAAAAACAAAGCAACTGCTAAAGAAAACTGCTAAAGGTCGCATTTACTCGCCTCACTAAGAGGCGGTTTAGCTGAACGGTCCACTTCCTAGCCTTAAAAGGCTAGATAAGACAATCTGTGGTACGATAAAATGAAAATGGCAGTTTGAAACCAATTCGGTCGGCAGAATACTGATAGAAATGACTTTCTTGAGAGGAGAGCTTTTCTTAATTATACGTTCTTATTCAAATATAGCATAAACAAGTTTAAGCAATTAATAATGCTCTTAAATATGTGATTTTACTGAGATTATTTAGTTATTATTATTATTATTTAGTTTAACGTAACCTTTAAAGGATAATAAAATAATCCGTGGTACAATAAAATGCAAATGGCAGTTTCAAACCAATTCTGTCGGCAGAATGCTGATATAAATGATTTTTTTGAGAGAAGAGCTTTTAAGCTTAAGGATAATTTCGCGAGCTCCGTGGCGCAGTGGGTAACACGCCAGCCTGCGACACGAAAGTTCCCGGGTTCGATCTCCGGTCAGGTCAAGATGGAAAATTATCTTTTTCAGATTGGCCTGGGTCTTAGATGTTTATCTATGTACCAGTATCTATTTGTTATAAAATAGAGTTAGTATCCCATAACACAAGTCTCGACCTTACTTTGGGGCTAGCTGAATCTGTGTGATTTGTCCGTATATATTTATTTATAGTAAGACAATCCGTGGTACGATAAAATGAAAATGGCAGTTTCAAACCAATTCGGTCGGCAGAATACTGATATAAATGACTTTATTGAAAGAAGAGCTATAAAGCTTATACAAGTCTAAGCAATTAATAATTATTATTTAAATATGTGATTATACAAAGATTGTTTAGTTTGACCTTAAAGGATAATAAAACAATTCGTGGTACGATAAAATGAAAATGGCGATATAAACCAATTCGGTCGGCAGAATACTGAATGACTTTATTGGAGAACGCTTATATTAATTAGGTCATTGTTTTTAACACTACCGCGAACGTGAGATATAGACCGACAGACAGATTTACTTTCGCAATCATAATATTATTAAAGTGGATTATAAATATGTATGAATTAAACCAAAGTACAAGTTATTTTTCCTAAATCTTTGACACTACGACAGCCTAAGATCTAGATCGCTAGCAAAATTTATCGCTTCCCTAGCGTGCACTTAGACCGACAAAAAGGCCGAAATTTGAGACTTACATTTTTCGCTTCTTGTCTGAGGACGAGACGGTTAGGAAACGCTTTGTATGAGAACTTTTATAGATATGCAAATAGTTTTAATCTGTTTTCTCGCGTCTAGAGCGAGAGGAGGACATTTTAACTCGTACGTTCTCATTGATGTTATTAAAATTATTCTGTTACATTTTGTATCTCCATCATCATCATCGTCATCATCGACAGCCTCAACTACCTCCGTGGGCCAGTGGTTAAGGCGTTTGCCTTTAGACCCGGCGGTCGTGAGTTCGATTCCCACGGGAACCATACTTCGTTTAGTTGTTTCCAGTTTGGTTAGGACATTGCAGGCTTGAATCACCTGATTGTCTGATAATAAAGATGATTCCGTGCATCGGAAGGCACGTTAGGCCGTTGGTCCCGGCTGCCATCTGGTAATCGTTGAAGGAACCACGCCAGAGGCAGAGAGGCGGTTCCGAAGAACGCTGACATAAGGGTGTGCATGGTCGATTGACCGTGTCACCTACTCGAAATGAATGAATCGTCGACAGCTTTCGATATCCCACCGCTGGGTATAGGCCACTTTCAATGCACGCCTTCCACCTCGGTCTTGTGCCTTACGAATCCAGTTTCGACCCGCGATTTTTCTATCTTCCATGCTAGTCTGGGAGAAAAGAAAAAACATAGAATGTGCCAGCTGCTTTTCTTCCCGCGCAGATCGTAAAAGCCGATCGAGGGAATGGGTAAAATCTGAGGAATTATGTTAATAGGCGATGCGGCTAGCAACCCATCACTATTTTGATTCCGTTTTCCACCTAATGCCCACTAACATGCTAAACGTGGCCTTCAGGTCTTATAGACATAGACCTAGGCTCTGTCTACCCCGCAAGGGAAACAGACGTGATACTATGTATGTATGTATGTATTTTTCTAACACTTTGTATAGTATTTTGTTACTATTTAATTATTTCTTTTTTTATTGATTTTTCGGTCTTATAGCCATAGGCTCTGTCTATGCCGGCGTTCATCGTTTTATAAGACGTTATCACGACAAAAACATGAAGAAAATAAATCGGCAACGCTTACGGAAATCTGTCTTAATGGCGAGTTCCGTGGCGCAATGGTTAAGGCGCTGTGTATCAGAAGAATACCGTACAACGTCTATTTTTTCGTCGCGCAGTTAGCCTCATTTTTCATGGAATACTAGCATGAAAAAAATATGAAGTACAGCTTAAAAATCAAAATATATGATTACAAAAAATATTTTCAAAAACATATTTAAAACCTAGCTAAATAAAACAGCAGAAAAGCTATATCCAGAAAAGTTTCGTCGCGAATTACTTGCTATTTTCAGCTACAACTACCAACTTTTATACGTGTATAAAAAGTATAACTAAATGGGCAAGATGGATACCTAAAAAAATACAATAATTGTTTATAATTATTGAAATATTAAATTAAAAGTGAAAATTAACACGAAAATGGCAGACACGGGTTTGAAATGACACTGATGACAGGTATGACACTAGTATTATATATATCGCGCGATGTCCGCTAGCGCCTTGACACGCCAGCCTGCGATACGAGGGTGCCGGTTTTCAATCCCCGGTCAGGTCAAGATGGAAAATGATCTTTTTCGGGTTGGCCTGGGTCTTGAATGTTTATCTATATATGTATTTGTTATAAAATATAGTATCGTTAAGTTAGTATCCCATAACACAAGTCTCAAACTTACTTTGGGGCTAGCTCAATCTGTGTGATTTGTCCGTATATATTTATTTGTCTTGAATTTTGGCTTCGGCTACACATATCATAAAAACGTGCTTGATTCACATATTTTATCTGATGCCAACTTTAAAAATGCCAATCTACTCAAGTATGAAACTCGATAAATATCTCCAATTTTCTCGGAAACTAAAATCTTGGCTTGAACGTCTTCTCATATTTAACGACTCACATTAAGTTTCGAGTGCATAAATTGCTGCCTGCTACTGCAGACTTATAAAACTAATAGAGACGTCACTCCAGACTGGTCTTCGAAAAGTGGTTTCGTTTTAAATTGCCAGTAGAATAATGGCTGCGCTTAGAACATCATGTCCTGAAGAGATTTTATTACTTAGATAAAGAATTACTTTATTAAAAACTCTTTAGATTTTATAGCTTGAGATACAATTCTGTTTTCGATGTGCGTACGTCTTAGTTTGGATGGACATTACATTTTCTTAAAGATCTTAAACTCGTAATAAATAATGTTTAACTAGTTTATTGAGTCAGCGTTGTGTTCTTTTTAACCGCCTTAAAAGGTTATATATTTTTTTATAAATGTTATTTTCTTCATAACTCCGTAATTTTATTTATTTTCTTTTTTATTTAAAACGATATGCTTCAAGATTGGTCCCATTGAAATTTCATCAAAGTCGGATTAGTAGTTTGTTTGTCGGTTTTTATATGAAAGATTGTTTCCAGTGCGTTACTGCGTCATCGTGCGTTTAATTCAAGCGTGGATGAATATCAATTGAATGCCATAATTCTTTTGATGCTCCGATTGTATAACCAATTTTTCCGATTTTGTTCTATTACGTCAAGTCTATCACTTATGCACTCTTTGTCTTGCACCTACAGAATTATGCAGATACTTTACTTTGTAAAGTCTTTGCCAAATTTCTTAGCGCTAAGTCGGGAGATTGTCGATCTTGGCCATCTTGGCAAGTGAGCTTGGTTAGGTTAGGAGTAAATTTACAGATTACAGATATAAACTTAATCTTTCACTGGGTAGACTAAGTAGGAGCTTAATCGCCCAGTGGGTGTACGCATTAAGCATTTATGAAAATATGGCGTTTCTTCTCTGTAGTGGTTGGTTTTTTTTCAGCAACCTCCGTGGTAAAGCTGTTAAGGCGTTTGCCTGTTGACTCGGGGGTCGTGGGTTCGATTCCCACCGGAAGCATACTTTGTTTAGTTGTTTCCAGTTTGGTTAGGACATTGCAGGCTTGAATCACCTGATTGTCTGATAATAAAGATGATTCCGTGCTTCGGAAGGCACGTTAAGCCGGTGGTTCCGGTTGCCATCTGGTAGTCTTTAAAGGAACCACGTCAGAGGCCGAGAGGTTCCGAAGAACTCTGACACCAGGGTGTGCATGGTCGATTGACCGTGACACCTACTCGAAATGATGATGATGAGTGGTTGGTTTTGAACCGCTAATACTTCGTTCGTAGCTTTCGAAGCATCCTTACTAAAGTTAAAAACGCGGAAATGTATGGATGTATAGATGTATGGTTGTTTGTTACTCTTTCACGCCAAAACGGCTGAACGGATTTTGACGAAATTTTGCATATTATTCGTAGTTTTGTAACATCCGGATAGATAGGATAAATGAGGTACGACTTAGCTACTAAAACTGCACAAATTTAGAATTATCATCAATTATCTCGTCACTCATTATTGCAGCCGCAAGAAGTCCACCGCTGGACAGAGGTATAATTATATACAAATCATCATCATCATTTCGTGTAGGTGTCACGGTCAATCGACCATGCACACCCTGGTGTCAGAGTTCTTCGGAACCGCCTCTCGGCCTCTGACGTGGTTCCTTTAACGACTACCAGATGGCAGCCGAGACCACCGGCTTAACGTGCCTTCCGGAGCACGGAATCATCTTTATTATCAGACAATCAGGTGATTCAAGCCTGCAATGTCCTAAACAAACTGGAAACAACTAAACAAAGTATGCTTCCGGGAGGAATCGAACCTACGACCCCCAGGTCAACAGGCAAACGCCTTAACCACTGGACCACGGAGGCTGTTGGATTATATTCTCGGATATCGGACTATATACAAAGAATCCTTGGAATATAGTATAACCCGGTGTAATTTATCCTATCAGATTTGTCGATAATCTCTCAACTACAGTTCCTAAGCAGAGTTTATTTTAAAATTCGACCGAGTCCATTTACCCCGTATGCAAAACAGTAAACCTCTGAATACATAAAGCAACCACTTCAATCGCACTCATAAATATTAAGAGAACAACGCTAGGAAATGTGTCAATTTGATCGCGACAGGCGAAGATATTGCCTTTCATGAGCCGATAGTGCTGTACTTCGCTGTTTTTATCGATAAGAAATTCATTTTTTTATTGACGCCATACAAAGCCAATTTAGGGCTGTCTAAGCCCGCAGTGCGAGCTATTGTGAGGCAGAAGGCCGAGCTTCGTGGCAAGGGCAAGGCCCAAACACCTCAGATGTCAGCAGTCAGCACGAAGTCGTGCTGACACCTGAGGTAGTCGAAGTGGTTGCTTTATGTTTTAAAACCCCAATTTAAAGTATAAAAGAGTAGGAGAGAGTACTTACTCTCTCCTACTCTTTTATACTTTAAATTGGGGTTTTAAATGATATTAAGAGGACTACGTTAGTTGTGTCATTATGATCACGATAGGCGAATATAGCTGCTAGTGCTGCCATCCGCAATTTTCATCGATAAAAAATTAACTGTAGGGCTATGCTATATGTTTATAATGCACTGTTTTCTACTTAAAGTCCGACATCTTCTGCCCGTATATGTGGATTTTGTTAGGAAATGTGTCAATTTGATCGCGACAGGTGAAGATATTGCCTTACATTAGCCGATAGTGCTGTATGCCGATGTTTTCATCGATAAGATTTCTTTTTATCCGAGATGGCCGCAATACAAGGCTAATTCAAGGCTTGCTATTACGATCCCGCAGGCAGAGTTTCGTGGCGAAGGCAAAGCCTCAGGAGTCAGCAGCGCCGCCTCTTACTCTTTTTACCCGACTACCGTGAAGCAAAAAGGAGGGTTATACTTTAAGTCCACCACCTTTTGTCCGTTAAATGTGGCCTTTTAATTATATTAATTCTTTCATGATGCCGCTAGTGCTGTACTTCGCTGTTTTTATCGATAATAAATTCTTCTTTTTTATATCTTAAAATCTGAGATGGCCAATTAAGGGCTCGCTTATACGATCCCGCAGGGCGAACTATTGCGACCTCACAGGCTGAACTTCGTGGCGAGGGCAAGGCCCGAACACCTCAGGTGTCAGCCCGACTTACCCTCTCGTACTCTTTTCTAGTTAGTCCGATATCTCGTGTCCGTTAAATGTGGCTTTTTAGTGATGCCATGATGTTCAGACCCATAACGGAGCTTCGATTTTACACATAATCCCTGCACAACAAAAAATCCAAACGTGTTACGCGTATGCACATAAACTCCCCACTCTAAAACGTTGTCACGTTTTAGATAAATATAATCAGTTGTTATATGTGTTTAATATAATCAGTATGTTCACATAAAGCGTTCGGATCCGCCACGTCCGCAGGCTCACTATATACATCTCTATGCATCGAAACAAACCGATATCTAATCGTATCATTGAAGATCTCTATCACATTTTCGTAACATGCATCCTATGTTCCTGCATTAATATGCATCCTGTGATTATCCATGGCCTAGTGGACGTGAGCATAATTAGAGTTTACGCAGGTCAAGCAACCCTGGGCGCAGTCCCCACTGGGGTGGGTGACCACAAGTGGCATAACAATATCTTGAGCTTCTCCGTGCTTCGGAACGCACGTTAAGCCGTTGGTCCCGGCTGTCATCATTGATGGCAGTCGTCAAGCTATGTCAGATGCATTTAGGCAGCTTGTTAAAAATCTGACACCACCGTTGGCCACTTACACACACGAAAAACAAACAAAACATGCGTCCAATCTTGTATTTTTTCTTTTGTACGTCTATTTTTTAAGAATCCTTAATACGCCCTTTTTGAAGAACCCTATCGTGAAGAACCTACGTTACCATGGCAGCTCCCTCATACTCGAAGCTACGTTTATTATATTGTTGCTAAATTTACTTCACGAAAAATCAATTCTCCGTGTGAGTGTGTGTGTGTGTATTAATAGGAAAGTAAGTAAGCAGCTCAGGAGGCCAGGCGTACCCGATGCCATACATGCAACCACCGGACAGGCAGTTTAGGATGACACCCCTGATCCCCAACAACATTGTTTACTTTATCGATATCAGACTAGTATAAACAACACTACACGTGACGTCGCTTGTAACAGTCACCATTAATAAATCTGTAGTGATAGAAAATACGCGTCGCATAATTAGAGAAGTTAGTTGCGGGACTAAAAACATTGTTTACTTTATCGATATCAGACTAGTATAAACAACACTACACGTGACGTCGCTTGTAACAGTCACCATGAATAAATCTGTAGCGATAGAAAATACTCGTCGCATAATTAGAGAGGTTAATTGCGGGACTAAAAACATTGTTTGCTTTATCGATATCAGACTAGTATAAACAACACTACACGTGACGTCGCTTGTAACAGTCACCATGAATAAATCTGTAGTGATAGGAAATACGCGTCGCATAATAAGAGAGGTTATTTACGAGTGTGTCTGTGCGTCGTTTTTCGTCATACCGGCGCGGCGCCTGCTCCTCGATTTCACTGTATTCATAGATATTTCATGTGTATCATCGTATGATTTGTGTGTAATATAAATAAATATATACATAGGGACATATCACACAAATTAAGCTAGCCCCACAGTAAGTCGTGAACTTATGTTGTAGGATACTCTCAACGATACTATATTTTTATAATAGATACTTATTTAGATCCAAGACCCAGGTAATTCTGAAAATACGTTTTCCATGATAACATGACCGGGGATCGTGTCGCAGATGTTAACCAGTGCGCCACGGAGCTGTCAACTTTGACCTTATTTTTCTTAATAATTGACCTTATATATCTCTATTAAACAGGAACCAAGCCCGGTGTATTAAATCCTGGTTAAGTACCAGTTTATCTCGATCGAGGCTACATTTGCCTCCAGCCTCGGATATCGCTAATAACGTACACAATAAAGCGAAGAGTTTACGATACTCGTGTAACCGTACACTCGACCAGATAAACTTGTATTCACCCGACTACGGCTGGCTTAAAGAAGGGTTTAATTAAATCCCTTTTTTTCGGTCTTTTCTGTTTTAATCTTTTTTTGTTTTAATTTAATTTGGTTTAATGAGTTAGGCAATATGCCTAACTCGTTAAACCAAATTAAATTAAAAAATTTTGTCATTACAATATTTTGATATAGGAATTGAATAAGTACTAGTACTTACGTACAAAATATTATTGGAAGGATAAAGTCGCCAAAGACTTGAAAGAGTTGGAAGTATCCGACTGGTCAGAGGTGGCACAGAATAGGGAAGAATGGCACACTTTAATGTCGGAGGCCAAGATCCACTTCGGGTCGCTGAGCCAGCGAAGTAAGTATGTACTTACGTACAAAAGTCGCACTCTGCAAAGGTATTTCAAGAAATATCAACTCAACGTAGTTAGTGATACGGTGTAATTTAGCTCGAGTCAGAACGCAGCACCTTTTAGTTAATACCTATAGCAAGCCAATTTTATACTTATAGCTCTGGACATACGATTCATAATTAGTTGAAGTCGGTGAACACATACGACCAAACGCGTGTCGTTCCTACCGGATTTGTTCGGTTTTCACCTTCGAAAGGGTCGCCATGCGTAGGTATGCTTTCGATACCTACACGGGGAGTGACTATATCATTATAAATTTTTGTTTGATTGAGAAAAGAAAAAATACGTGTCTAATATTTTTCAATAGCGTACCAGACGGACTAATTATTTTGAAAAGTATTTTTTTAGAAAATATGCCCTTTATCAAAATAGGCTTGTATCCTAAAAAGATACCATTTATAATATTAGTCCGTCTTATAAATTTCCGAAAAGTATCTGGCTGCTCTGGCCAAGTATGGCCCTAGTAGTACAGAGAGGGTCGTGCTCCTGTAGTGGAGACTAAATGATGATGATGATGATGATGATAAGATACGTATTCTTTCTTTTTTACAATCAAGCAAAAGATGATAAAGCGCATCAAAGTTCAAGAGTGGGGGCTCATGACGCAACAGGCCGGTAAAAAGTTCACCGGCCAGTGACGTCACAAGGAACTTTAACAGGCTATATCTTTATAATTTTTTTGTTTGATTGTCAAAAGAAAAAATACGTGTCCAAATATTTTTCAATAATCTACTAGACGGACTAATTATTTTGAAACGTATTTTTTTAGAAAACATGGCCTTTATCAAAATTCGTAGAACAGACGTTATTTATGATGTTAGCTATCTAGTCATGCGAGGCTATTAGTGTTTTACAAATAACCTGTATACTAATGTCGTCGTCATATTTCTAGGCTGTGTTTGCGAGACTTTCCGTAATGTTTAGTTTGCCCTTGGGATGCTTCTGCTAATGTATGGCATTTATCACCATGACGTAGCTGCTTGGCAAAAACAATGGGCATGTTTTGTAAAAAATACTTTTTTAATTAATTTTTCTTTTGCCAATCAAACAAAAATTGATAAAGATATAGCCCGTTAAAGTTCCGCGTGACGTCACTGTCCGGTACACTTTTTAGTGGCCTGTTACGTCATGAGCCCCCTAAACTTTGATGCGCTTTATTTTTATCATCTTTTGATTGATTGAAAAAATAAAAAATACGTATCTTATATTTTTCGATATTCTATCATCATCATCATCATCATGTCTTTTTATTCTCCACTGCAGGAGCATGACTCTCTCTGTACTACCGGAGCCATACTTGGCCAGAGCAGGCAGAGGATTTGGCCTACACCCTCCTCGCTGGCCAGACGGGGTAGAGAGGTCTTATTGATATTAATAAGCTTTGTTTAGCTTGTATTTCCTAAGTCGCTTCTTACGACCTCCATGGGAAGACTAGGAGTGGTCCTATTCTACTCTGCCACCACACGGCTATTCTATAAGAAGGACTTATTATTTTTAATGGTATTTTCTCAGGAAACAAGCCTATTGCAAATTTTGCTACTTATTCGTTTCCAGAATTTGAACATATTATTTCCTGGCTGAGTGTGCCAGCGATATCAGGTGCCGCACGTGAGTCGTAACCGCGATACGTGATTCTATACCGCTGCCTCTAATTGTAAGGTCAATGGATTCTAATTGCAACACGTATTATGAATATCAGTAGGAGAGATCGCCATTGGAAGGCTGCTCTTGCTGACGACTCAATATGGCAAAACCGATTGAGTTAGACCTCCAATGGTTTCAAGACTGGCTGGGCGAAAATCTGAATAGTCATGTGAATCGCTGACGTACTTAGCAATCGTCACTATTTTGATTGTGTTTTCCACTACTAGACTGATTTTGAAATACATTATCCAGGGTAATTGAATTAAAGGAAGCTTTCGCCCGCGGCTCCGCCCGCGTCAATGTCGATCCCTCGGTAATAGTACTTTTTCCAGGGATAAAAGGTAGCCTATGTCCTTCTCCGTACTCCAGAGAACTTGTAAACTAAATTTCATCATCAATCGGTTCCGTAGTGACGGCGTGAAATCGTAACAAACAAACTCACTTTCGCATTTATAATATTATTTAGGATTATACGCTGGCTAGTCAATAAATTCGCTTTCCACCAGGAACAGCAATCTGCTGCTAATGGCAATAGGTCGCGTCGCGACCCTTGAATTGTAATGGATGGTAGTAATATGAGTAAGCTGGATGACCCGTTGACCGCTGCACTTAGACCTGGCAAGAGCTATTTGATAATATTAATTGAAATGAGGAGATATCCTTACGCGAACGTTTGTGAGTATGTATGGATGTATAGATGTAACTCTTTCACAGTAAAACGGCTGGTCGGACACAGATAGATTATTCCCTGGATGAGAACATAAACTCCCTTTCATCCGAAAAAAATAGGGTGGGGCTGTGTCGGTTCACACGGCCGTGAAAAGGCCTATTTTCTGAATAAATCTTTGAATCTTTGAAAAAATCTTTGGCCGTTGGTTTTAACGTGAAACGTCATCAACGTCGTCATATCAGCGAGTCGCTTTTAGTGTTGAAGATTGAAAGAAAACCATATGCCGCAATGCAAACTCAAGGTTTTAGCAGCGAGCTGACTATATACTACGATGAATAGTTTTGTAGTTATTAATGTCAGACGAGATAGACCAATTTGTTACGGTCTGGTTTCCTGACATGGTACCCCGTGTATAGTACCGATTTTAAAGACGTTTCACGTCAAAAGGTACTGTTCCCGTGGTATTGACATTAACGTGTGCTTCGCTTGGTTAGTGAGAGAGCTGGAGGCCTATCCCCCCCTCCCCTATTTCCTCCTCTCACGTCCTCCTCACCTCCTTGAAAGGCCGTCAAAGCTCCTGTCACACTCTGGTATTGCAGTTGATCAATCGATGTTAAAGTAGAAGCGGTAAGCTGCTGTGCTTCGTTTGGTTAGTGTGTGAGCCTGAGGCCTATCCTCCCCTTCCCCGTTTCCTCCTCTTTTCCCCCATTTCTCCGTTACTCACATACAGAGTTCGGTTACGGCAACAGTGTCGCGAGTTCATTGTTTTTTCCCCATCTCTAAAATTGCCCAACGTGCCTAATTAAGTTTTGTCTTCAAAAACAATTCTCGTACGGCTGGCATTGACGAAAAAGCTTCTAGTACGATCACGCGATCGTCGCCATTGTCTCTGTCCAACGTGCCGTCTCGCATATTTGACTGTTTGTATAGAGTAACAAACATGTATATATAGATCTCAAATCTTACTTTAAAAGTAACCTAACAGATTACATAGTTACTGTAAGTTACATGCCGCCTCAACAATGCGTCGTCCGTCAGAGGTCACAGGGGGCGCTGCGGCGAACTTCTAGATTTACGACGTCTGATCCGAACTGCCCTGATTAAATGCCTCGAGTATGGAGTTCAGAGGTAAGGAGAACTACTACTCAACACTCTTATATGGGACATTACTCAATGTATCTATCTTAAATATTGAAACAGTAATAAAATGATAGTAGTTCAAAGCGTTAGTATTGCAGGAACTCAAGTGATTAAAGCATTTGTAAACTGAGTAAAGTGTGTCGAAAGAGCGCTGTTACAAAGTCATCATCATCATCAGGTCCTTTTTAGTCTCCACTACAGGAGCACGACCCTCTCTGTACTACTAGGGCCGTACTTGGCCAGAGCAGCCAGAGGACTTGGCCTACACTCTCCACGCTGGCCAGACGGGTTGGAGAGGTCTCTTAGATGTTTATAAGCTTTGTTTAGCTTGTATTTCCTAAGTCGCCTTCTACGACATCCACGGGAAGACTTGGAGTGGTCCTATTCTACTCTGCCGAATACTAAACAGTTACAAAGTAGACGCGTTCTTTTTAATTTCTTTTCACCATTCATCACCATCATTTTACCCGTAAGAAGTCTTCTGTAGGAAAAAGGCCTCTCCCACGAATTCTTCGTTCATGGAACGTATGATGGCGGATTTGCTTGGCAGGCGGGTTTGCGAGCTCAATTTCATTGGCCTGTTGTGCTTTCGACGCTGCTGCCCATCGGAATCATTGTAAGATTGGTAAGATTAGCAATTTGTCTGATTTGGAAAGAGAATAAAGGTATTGGTATACTACTCACTTGAATTAATGAGGGAAAAGCAAGTAACAGCTTGGGATACCGGGCGCGCGTACCCGATGCCACTCCTGCTAAGCAGTTTGAGATGGACACTTTAGACCTACTCTGTTCTCTTTACATTCTCTATTCATTTTTCATCCTACTTTAAGAACTATTGGCGCTATCCTTAAAATTTAACCCTTTGCAAAAGTGGCGCCATCACTGTCGCCACAATGCCTTAAGGTTTATTCCTCCATACACAGAAGTGGTGTTCCTTACCTATACTTTCCATAGTCTTGAAGTAGTTTAGAATTTAATGCGATACTATCGAGATCGAGTGGAGACATCTGGCAAATGAAATTGATACTTTTGAAACAATGTCGATTAAAATAATTACAACTGTTATTCAGTAAAGTAATTCATAGTTGTATTTTCAGTTGTAAGACAGCTCCGTGGCGCAGTGGTTAACACGCCAGCCTGCGACACGGAGTGCCCGGGTTCAATCCCCGGCCAGGTCAAGATGGAAAATGATCTTTTTTAGATTGGCCTGGGTCTTGAATGTTTATCTATATATGTATTTGTTATAAAATATAGTATCGTTGAGTTAGTATTCCATAACACAAGTCTCGAACTTACCTTGGAGCTAGCTCAATCTGTGTGATTTGTCCGTATATATTTATATTTATTTTCGATATTGTTAAATTGTTCCACGGTAAGGATAAATAGGGCATTTTTCATAACCGGTTATGAAACTTTGGTTACCTACGTAAACAGACCTCTGTGACTTACCATCATGCCAGGCTGTTACAGCGTGGGTCCTAGGTTCGATCCCTGGTCAGGTCAAGATGGAAAATGTTTTCTTTTTCAGATTGTATGGGTCTTGGATGTTTATCTATACATGGTGAAATTTTTATCGTTTAGGACCCTTAAAGGGATGGCTCAGACCATCAAAATGAACAACTTTTCTTATGGGAACTATGCTAGGACCTAAAAAAAAATTCGACATTCCCATACAAACTGGCCGGGCGGCGGAACTCTTTTGTATGGAAATGACGAAATTTTTTGGGTTCCCAGCATTGGTCCCATAGAAAAAGTTGTTCATTATGATGGTCTGAGTCACCCCTTTAAGGGTCCAAAACGATCAAAATTTCACTATGTATATGTATGTATTATTAATTCTAGCATCTAATTATGATTTTATCCCAGTTGCCGTTGAAACAGCTGGTACTTGGTGTACAGAGGCCAAGGAATTTGTAAAAGAAATAGGACGCCGCTTGAGAGACCGAGGGTTTGACCATCGCTCCGGATGGTACCTGGTCCAAAGGATATCCATTGCTATTCAACGAGGAAACGCGGCTAGTGTGATGGGTACCTTTGAGCCAGGTATGGTCCGGGGTGGTATTTTTGATTGACTATAAAATATTTATTTTATTTCTTGTTATGTACTTTAAAAAATATAATAAAGAATCTAGTATCGTTGAGTAGTTATCCCTTAATGCAAGTCTCGAACTTACTTCGGGGCTAGCTCGATCTGTGTGATTTTTCCATATCCCAACTAATATTATAAATGCGAAAGTGAGTTTGTTTGTTTGTTTGTTTGTTTGTTTGTTTGTTACGCTTTCACGCCGTGACTACTGAACCGATCATCATGAAATTTTGCATACATGTTCTCTGGAGTACGGAGAAGGACATAGGCTACCTTTTATTCCGGGAAAAGTACTATTCCCGAGGGATCGACATTAACGCGGGCGGAGCCGCGGGCGTAAGCTAGTACTATATATATAACATTAAAGATTCTAGAGTAGAAGTATGCGGGATTCGGTTTCTCTGATCTAATAATCTAATTAATGTTATAATTAACTAACCTAATTATGTCCTTGTTTCAGGTAAACATCATGACACAACAATACACGCGGTGTTCGATCCCGGTACGCATTGTTATCAATCACGTATGTTAAGCAACCTCAGGCGTGGTCCCAATTGGGATGGGTGATCACATGCTATAGAAACCTTTGAGCTCCTCCTTCTTCCTGATTCGCCGAAAGTGACAGCCTGCGTGATGCCAACTCTCCTTGGGTAGGTCCAGAATCTAGAACCGCGAACACCTATAATAATGAAATACACGTATTTGGTTTGGTGTTTGGTTCCTTCCATGCTAGTCTGAGAGAAAAAATAACTTAGAACGTGCCAGCTGCTTTTCTTCCCGCGCAAATTGTAGTAAAAAGAAGTGTAAGAAATAAGCAAAATTATATTCTTGAGCTTACTTTACTTGAGGTACTGCAATCCTAATACAACGTGATTTTGAACCTCCTAGCTTTATTGAAATCTCAGAATCAGAATCCCTAATGAAATATAGAACTGCAAGAAAAAAAGCTGAAAAACGAAAAAAAATTAGGGTTTCCCATACAAAGTCGCCGATCAGCTGGACGAATTTCTATGAAAAGTCAATTTTCATAGAATTTTTTCTTCGGTTTTTACCTTTTTTTCTTGCAATTCTGTATTCCATTAGGGATTCTGATTCCCAGATTTCAATATAGCTAGGGGGTTCAAAATCACTCTATATAACGTAAACAAAGACAATTTAATTACTTTCTGTCTTTGAATGTAGATAATAATATTATCAAAGTTACAGCTCCTGTATGAAAGGATAAAGTCTTCACACAAAATACGAAGACTTTCCCCGGTCTAACAGGTTCTATGTTATGTATCGATTTTTAGCACACCAAATAAATAAATAAATATATACGGACAAATCACACAGATTGAGCTAGCCCCAAGGTAAGTTCGAGACTTGTGTTATGGGATACTAACTCAACGATACTATATTTTATAACAAATACATATATAGATAAACATCCAAGACCCAGGCCAATCTTAAAAAGATCATTTTCCATCTTGACCTGGCCGGGAATCGTACTCCGTGTCGCTGGCTGGCGTGTTAACCACTGCGCCACGGAGCTGTCAACCAAATACAACAAATAAATTACATTTTCATGTTAAGTCCTAGTAATGATGATATATTACTGGGACACTGGGACTTAATATGATCTATGAATTTATTACCATTTAGTTGGACTCTACATCTATACTAATCTATAATTTATAATATTATAAAGCTGAAGAGTTTGTTTGTTTGAACGCGCTAATGTCAGGAACTCTGGTTCAAATTGGATTTTTTTTTTGTGTTGGATAGTCCATTTACTGAGGAAGGTTTTAGACAATAAAACATCACGCTGCGACCAATAGGAGCGAAGCATCAATAAAAAATGTTTTAAAAACGGGGAAAAATTATTCATCTATAACAGAAATTGCCGCGGGCGAAGTCGCGGGCAACAGCTAGTATACAATTTGTATGTAAAGAAAACCCTGTGCGATCCTTAAAGGAGTGATTCAGCCCGTTAAGAGCCCGCCATATGCCAGGCGGCGTGGCGATACAAACGCGGATGGTCTAAACGCGTTGGCTAATGTAGGGCATACCAGAGAAACACAAGATTGTCCATATACTTATTTATTTCCCGTTTAGTAGGAAGGTGTGTTTATGCAAAGAAAGCCGTACAACGAATAATCCACAATGGCTGTGGGAACGTAGTCGGGATACTTCAAGTGCCTAGTGACGGTTCGAGTTGCAATCATTAAATACAATATTTATGACCAACTGATGACATAGAGAGAGAAAGATTATTGAGTTAGACAGGGATAGAAATGTGATTTATTTTTGCCACATTCCAACTTGTATAGCTGACCCACAGGCTGCACGTGTAGATAGTTTGACAGTATGCCTTAAAAAAATAAAGCTAACTTTGGATATTTTCGTTTTTTAGGAATATACAAGGGTTATTTGAAAAAGAAAAACATATGATGGCTGCCTTATCTGTAATGCAATAATAATCAAATGTTTCAAGGTAAATTTTAATGTATTTGGTGAATAATGCTATATACCGAGTAAATTAGACGTGATTTGGAGGCATCTTTGCAATTTTTTTCTATCGAGAAAATTTTACGCAATCGTGTTTTTGAGTCATATAGTTACCAGAGATAGTCCTGAACTTTGCTGCATTTTTATTTCAACTTGAGTATTAAATTATTATTGATATAACAGTCAATCATGCAAAGCAGTGTGAGGTAGTATGGGCCCTTAATATGAACAACTTTTCCCATGGGACCAATGCTGGGAACTCAAAACTTTTTTGACGTTTCAAATAAACCAGGCGAACATTTTTGTTTGGAAATGTAATTCTTTTTTGAGTTCCCAGCTTTGATCCTATAAGAAAAGTTGTTCATGTCGACGGGCTGAATCACCCTTTCAAGAATCGTTTTCTTTACATATTGTGTAGTTTTATGTACTATTTTTAGCCGACTTCACAAAAACAAGTTTCTCAATTCCGTTTTTTTAATGTTTTGTTACCTCATTACTCAGACTTATTTTTTTTCGAAAGGTGTAATTACTTTAAAATCCTATTTAAATTTCATCAAAATCGGTTCAGCAGTTTATTATATTCAGTCCTAACTGCTCTTTATGTTATGCAAATGGTATTCGTCGCGTTTTGTAGGAATTGAATTAGGGGCAGTTTTTCAGGCTTAGATATAAAAGGCGAGCATTTTCAAGTTTTTACGATCCTACGCAGGTGCTGGCGGAACCTTTCTTTATGACTGCCTATGAAAGAATATAGTATTCCGCACTTGATACATATGTATGTGTTCGTTATGGGTCGAAATTGACTGCAAAGTAGGTACGCATGTGTATGCTAACCTTGAAGGTCATAATTTTATCTTTTTGTCTGAACGAAAACATTATTTTGTTGGCGAGCTCCGTGGCGCAGTGGTTAACACGCTAGTCTGCAACACGAGGGTCCCCGGGTTCGATCTCCGGCCAGGTCAAGCTATCTAGTTCTTTCCAGCAATTTGCCTTTAAGTAACAATTAACAATGTTGCGTGTTTCATTCATAAACTAGAAATGTAAATTTGACAGAGAGGCACGATCGGCCTAAGCGTTCGGCTTGTGATGCATATATCTCTCTCCCACCGTTGTCACGTAAAATTATCGTTCTTAAACCAAGTTTACAGACAATTTTTCTTAAAATAGAAGTGCCTTGGAGTGCCAGTATCTCGAGAACCAGGGCTCAAACACAATAACGGTTTATTGATAAAGATTAATTTTATATTACCCGGAATAATGAACCGTTTCTCGTGTAGCAAGCAAATTGAGCTTTCCTTATTCGCGTTGTTTATTAGCGAAAGCTCCAAGTTAATACTCTATTTCGCTTTCAAACAAATGGCCAGTTTTCGCAAGTCATTTGAGAAAAATTACGCGCCTTTGAGATGTAGGGCTGCCAAAAATTATAAATTTATAACTAAGAGTTGAGGGTACTTTTTTGTAAATTGTAGTTTTGATTATATTTGAACATAGAAAATTATACATAGTGAAATTTTTATTGTTCTGAACCCTTAAAGGGGTAATTCAGCCCGTCGATATGAACAACTTTTCCTATGGGACAAATGCTGCGAATCAAAAAAAAAATTGACGTTTTCATACAAAAATGTTCGGCCGCCCGGTCGATTTGTATGGGAAAGTCAAAAAAAATTTTTAGTTCCCAGCATTGATCCCATAGGTTTATGACAAACCGTTTTTTGAAACGAAGTTCTTTATGGGGGCTTCAATGATTGCTCAGAAAACGTCAAATAATAGACTTATCTTCTCAGCAATGCTAATTTTGGCACTTTTTAAAATAACGCCAAAGATTTGAAATTCTTGAAAACCTCACAAAATTCCAGTTTTTACATTTTTTTTTGCCATGAAGACATTTGTTGCGGTAAAAGTTTTAGGTAGTTGTGGTAAAGTCACGCTACCGGCAAAATTAATTTTTGTTAGTAGCATGAATGGGCCAGCTCCTCCGGGGAAGTACCACACTCTCACAGAAAATCGACGTTTGAGTAGAGCTTTACCGCTTATATGCTTCGTACGCTGAATGAGAGAGTCGGAGGCCCATTTTATTTCATTGCAAATGTATATATCTATAATCTGCCTTTTTCTCGCTTCATTTTGAGTCTGTTTGTCGTATTTTGCCAACCCTACGCATTTCCGTAATCATGTTAGCCCTCGAATAATCATTGATAATAAACCCTTTCTTCCCGGAGTGTTTAAAACCCTTTGAAGCGTCTTTAATAAACGATTAAATGTCTCATTGAGAACGCATTTCACCCCAACCCCCTCGATAAGCCAACCCCCTTATCTTCAAGGTTTCTTGGAAAAAACTCTTTTGATCAGGGATGTAAAAACGGCATTAGAATTTACTGTCGGAATCCTTTATTTTCTTTTGAAATGGTATTTATTTGTTTTTGACGACGTCGTTCCTGGATATAACTGTTTTGATATGCTGGGGTCATAAATTCGATTCCCAGCGAGTTTGATACGGATGGATGGGTGATAAGTGGCATAAAAATATCACGGTAACAGAGTCACGAATTGTTTTTCCCATCTCAAAAATACTCAACGCGTCTCAAGAAGTTTTTACTTCAAAAATAAGTTGTTTGTACATATATAGTTGTACACGAATATGTTTTCTGTGCTGCCATACAGATAGTAGTCGTTACTGGGTGTAATTGCTCAGTCTGCCATTGATCGCTCTACCCTGCATTTGATGGCCGTACTTCTGCTATACAGCGACGACTTACGTTGTTCCTAAGACAATGTGAAACAAAAATATATAAATATATACGGTGATTTTGATCGTTCTGAACCCTTAAAGGGATGATTCAGCCCTTCGATATGAACAACTTTTCCTATGGGACCAATGCTGGAAACTAAAAAAAATAAGGTCAGTTCCATACAAAAATGTTCGGCCGCCCGGTCAATTTATATGGGAACGTCCAAAAAAATGTTTGAGTTCCCAGCATTGGTCCCATAGGAAAAGTTGTTCATATCGAAGGGCTGAATCATCCCTTTAAAGGTCCAGAACGATCAAAATTTCACCATGTATATACATACAAGTATCGTTGAGTTAGTATCATACTGCACAAGATTTCAACACTGTGGAGCTAACTCAATCGGCCAGATTTGTACCTTAAAATTAATATTTATTTGACTATGTGTCTGCTCTATGTGTATTCTGCACCGTATCTCCCCTTTTACAATGGGGGGTCCTTCCATTCCCTTATATCAAATCCCTTTTCTTTTTAATACACCTTTCCTCTACATATGAGTACTTCTTTCCTTTATACTGCGTCTCTCTAAAGTATCCTCGTCTCCTGTTTCCATCCATTCTCATCTCCAATGTCCTTCTCGTAACAATAGCATTCTTCCTTTCTCATCATATGACAACTGCCTCCGTGGTCCAGTGGTTAAAGCGCTTGCCTGTAGACCCGGGGGTCGTGGGTTCGATTCCCACCGTTAGCATACTTTGTTTAGTTGTTTCCAATTTGGTTAGGACATTGCAGGCTTAAAACACCTGATTGTCTGATAATAAAGATGATTCCGTGCTTCGGAATGTACGTAAAGCCGTTGGTCCCGGCTGCCATCTGGTAGTCGTTAAAGGAACCACGTCAGAGGCCGAGAGGCGGTTCCGAAGAACTCTGACACCAGGGTGTGCATGGTCGATTGACCGTGTCACCTACACGAATAAGGACGATGTATACTCAGTCCAAATACCTACCTAGTTTTTAAGATAAACTAAAATTGTAAGTTGACGTCGATTGGAGAAAATGCGCTGTGCAGTTTGTTGCCGCTTCTTCTGCACTCCGCTTTGGAAGCGGCATTAAACTTAGCCAAAAGTAATGTACTGACGCCAACAATTCACAGTTGAAAATGTATGACCTGTAATATAAGGTTTTGAAAATTTGAAATTGAAATTTTGATGATGATATGACCATACCAACCTAATCCAGTTTTCGGCGCAATTTTCATAGTTCACCTTATACTCATCCTTATCTTTGCTAATATTATAAATGCGAAAGTGAGTTTGTTTGTTACGTTTTCACGCCGTAACTACTGAACCGATCATCATGAAATTTTGCTACCTTTCATCTCGGAAAAAGTACTGTAGCCGAGGGAAACACGTTGACGCGAGTGAAGCTGCAGGCGAAAACTAGTAAAGAAATATATTTAGATAATCCAATTAGACCACCTCTATAGAGGCACAGTGCCTCGGTCACAAAGACATTCGGCCTGAAAAGGCACTGACTTCACATATCGCCGTAACAGCAGTAATTTCCGGACCCAAAGATGATGGTCTACGGTTATTGATATTTCCAAAATAGATTTAACAACCAATTATTTTGAATGGCTACTTTATCTTTTCAGGGATTACGAGATGTTCTCTTATTATGGGTGTTTGTTTTGGTTGGGAATCATCGGGAAACTAGTGGTATTACCTAATCATCATCATCATCATTTCGAGTAGATGTCACGGTCAATCGACCATGCACACCCTGGTGTCAGAGTTCCTCGGAACTGCCTCTCCGCCTCTGCCTAATGGTAATATGATATCATCATCATCAGGTCCTTTTTTAGTCTCCACTACAGGAGCACGACCCTCTCTGTACTACTAGGGCCATACTTGGCCAGAGCAGCCAGAGGACTTGGCCTACACTCTCCACGCTGGCCAGACGAGTTGGAGAGGTGTCTTAGATGTTTATAAGCTTTGTTTAGCTTGTATTTCCTAAGTCGCCTTCTATGACATCCACGGGAAGACTTGGAGTGGTCCTATTCTACTCTGCCAGATACCACACGGCTAGTAATATGATATGCAGCAAGCCAATCATGTTAAGTTCTCTTTGATGATTTGTGCAAGACTTTTTACTGTGTGCATTTTTAAACTGTTGTTCCTACATAGCTTTACGTCTTTTTCCTATGTGGGGTAGACAGAGCCTAGGTCTCTAAAACCTGAAGGCTACGTTTAGCATGTTGGTGGGCATTAGGTGGAAAACGGAATCAAAATAGTGATGGGTTGCTAGCCGCATCGCCTATTAACATGATTCCTCAGATTTTACCCATTCCCTCGATCGGCTTTTACGATCTGCGCGGGAAGAGAAGCAGCTGGTATATTCTACGTTCTTTCTTTTCTCCCAGACCAGCATTGAAAAGAGACCAGCATTAATAAATAAATATATACGGACAAATCACACAGATTGAGCTAGCTCCAAGATAAGTTCGAGACTTGTGCTATGGGATACTAACTCAACGATACTATATTTTATAACAAATACATATATAGATAAACATCCAAGACCCAGGCCAATCTGTAAAAGATCATTTTCCATCTTGATCTGGCCGGGGATTGAACCCGGGCACTCCGTGTCGCAGGCTGGCGTGTTAACCACTGCGCCACGGAGCTGTCAAAGCATTGAAGAGCACTGTTGTTCCTATCCATTCAACAATTAACAATCAGTTCATACATTATAAATGGTGTGACTAACCCACTTTGTTTTATATGAATATGATACCAAATACCTATTTGATAGTTTACACAATTTATGGACCTTTTCTTGAAATAGGATCCCTAGAGGGAATGCTTAGCGAACCCGAGGGCTGGTCTCACTCAAGTTGTTAATAAATTATGAAATGTACCAAACACTCGATCGTTGCATCTGATCGCTGTGTCTGACGCGGGGCAAATTAGGCAGTAGCTGGACAGAGTTTGAACCTGCGAACAATCGCTTCGGTCTAGTCATAAATGGAGTTCTGAGCTAACAAAAATACAATCGAATTGATAAACTCCTGTTTCATTTTTAGAGTCGGTTAAAAAGTCTGTTAAGAAATATGTCCTTGCCTTTGGGTGCTTGCAATTTTTGGGCTATTGCAGTTAATTATCACGCAGCGGGGCATTTTTATACCCGCGGCCAACCTTGTCGCTTGGTCGGTGTTCGGACACGCGACGCTTCGGTCGAGTCGTAAATGGAGTTCTGAGCTAACGAAAATACAATCGAATTGATAAACTCCTGTTTCATTTTTAGAGTCGGTTAAAAAGTCTGTTAAGAAATATGTCCTTGCCTTTGGGTTCTTGCAATTTTTGGGCTATTGCAGTTAATTATCACGCAGCGGGGCATTTTTATAGCCGCGGCCAACCTTGTCGCTTGGTCGGGGTTCGGACACGCGACGCATTTACGTCTCTGGCCAGCGTGGAGAGTGTAGGCCAAGTTCTCTGGCTGCTCTCGCCAAGTATGGCTGTAGTAGAGAGAGGGTCGTGCACCTGTAGTGGAAACTAAAAAAGATCTGATGATGTATATCTATAATAATATCTGTGTAGTATAGGTTGGGCTGGATGGAGTTTGAACCTGGCACCATTCGCTTCGAAGCGAAACTAAAAGTTTACCCATACAACGAAACGTTTTTTGAGCGTTTTTTTTGTACTTAAATATTGTATGGCGGTACGGCACCCTTTGTGTGGGATTCCGACTCGCCCTTGGCCGAGAGAATTTCTTTGACAGCAAGTTTTTCGTGTAATTATTATAATCTAGCTCCGTGGCGCAACGGTCAACACGCCTGCCTGCGACACGGAGTGACCGGGTTCGATCCCCGGCCAGGTCAAGATGGAAAATGATCTTTTCCAGATTGGCCTGGGTCTTGGATGTGTATCTATATATGTATTTGTTATAAACTATAATATAGTTGAGTTAGTATCCCATAACACAAGTCTCTAACTTACTTTGGGGCTAGCTCAATCTGTGTGATTTGTCCGTATATATTTATTTATTATTTATTTATAATCCCTAACCTCCTACATCGCTTCTGTCTTTTACTTGATAATGTACTTGATACGAAACGCTTGATGGTTAACACAATTTATCGACCTCCACTTGAAACTCAACCCCTAAGGAAATGCGATGCCCATAGGGTCTCAAGTTGTAAATAAATTGTGAAATGTGCCAAACATGCATCTGACCGCTGCGTCTGACAACAGGGGGTGGGGATGAAACGGGACGTAAATATAATGAGCCATAAACGTCGAATGGACACAATCGCCACGGGTCCAAGGGGGCGATAAGGAATGTCCGCTGATTTTTACCCCACTTTGGCGAAGCTAAAAGGAAGGTAATGTGTTTTGGGTGTTTTCTTTGTGAGTTTATTCCTACGTTCGCTCCCTCGTATCCTACGTGCTCGTATCTCTGTTACCTTACCATCCAACATAATTTTACAAATGATATAGCATCTTGATTGTCCGTTAATCCTCCAATACGATAAAAAGGGGGGTATTATACCATTCTGAATCGGAACCGATGAGAGGGACGCCGCTATCCGTGCGATACGATTGGAGATATCTCGTATCGTGTCTAACGTATAGCGGCGTCCCTCCCATCGGATCCGATATTCAGAATGGTTTAATAAGCGCCTAAAAGGTGTTTCAATAAGAGTGCGCTATTTCGATTAAAAATAAAAATGCGTATTTTTTGAGTAAGTTGTAATATTTATATAAAGAAGACATGTTTCGATTATGTATGGAATAAAATATCCGGCAAATGGCCACCACAGGTCTGAAGACAGGCCATAACTCTTCTCATTAAAAAAATTCTATGACTTTTTGGCAAAGATGTGGCTGTATCTCATTGATAACACATTGAATCTCGGCTTTGAGCTCAGGTATTATTTCTGGTTTGTTCGCATAAACCGCGCTAGCACTCACACGCCTCGCGATGACAAAGGTCAGTAAAAAGATGCAAAAACTACGCGTCAAAAGTGAAAAGAAAGATGGAGTGTCATACTTTCAGTAAATACCGCTTTTAATGTTGTTTGTAAGTATGCATGATGTTTTGGCTCGGGGACATTATTTAGGCTTCATTTTGTATGAGACTGTGTATCTACCATTAAATTTGATCGAAGTTGCACGGCGTTAAATCGTATGTTGTGGTGGCCAGTTGACATCTGAATTCGTTAGCTGTTTTGGTCTAGAAATCGTTGTTACATACATATAAAATTTTGGGCTATCTAGTTTTGTACTCAAGGGCGTCATTATGGATTTAGTGTGACATCACTAGCCAATCTTCAGCGTACGGTCAAAACTTCGTGGTCAAGACGAGTGTTTAATTTACGCGCTAAGACGAAGTTGCGAAGTGCTGAGGTGCCAGCGAACTCAGGCGCGAAGAGCTAAGGCGCGAATGAACTAAGGTGCGAAGAGCTAAGGCGCGAAGCGCATCCAGGAAGGAACAAACATATATAATACATAAATAGCGGTAAAAATCATAACCCTCTTTTTGACGTCGTCGTAGTCGGGTAAAAAGTAGGTAATATTGATCGGCCAGCAATGAATATAGCACAATAAATCAAAGCATCGGAATTCTAATGGTAGCAGATTCGGGGGCGCGGATCGTAAATATGAACGCGCTATAAATGTCAAATTGACACAATGAAGGGCAACGTTGAACATAAACTGACTCAATGAAGGGCCACGTTGAACATTGATCGGTTTGATCGTGAATGGAGCTTCGCATATATTACTTCTTTTATTATTAACGCTTACGGATGTTAGTCAACCCTGTTTACACTGTCATCATCCGTAGTGATGTGCCGAAGAAAAATGTTCTGTACGCATTATTTCCTTTTTCCGGAAATTCATGGGTAAAATTCAATAATTCTCGAGAATTTCTTAATAGTTTTCGTACTCCAGATAGAGATAAAGAAATTTTCGGAGAAATTTTCCGACACTTTCTCTCCGTTTTCATTATCCGACACATGCATAAATGGGTGAGCTTTTGTGGCACTTGACAAGTGGCACTTCAAAAGCTCTTCCGTGCTTCGCAAGGCACATTCCCGACTGTCGTCATTAGATGTCAGTTGCCTTTGAGCAGGTTGAAAAATCTGTCAACAGTGTTGACCACTTACACATACGAGATATCACTAAACGTGTAAAACATTTCTCTGGGAAGATATATGTGTATTATAATATACCAAGGCCCAACTGGGTTGGGCATAGTTTACGTATAAACTCCAGGTGGTCTACCAAATAGTCGAATTAAAAAAAATCTAAATCAAAGTACCGTGCCGTGTTCACACTTGCGGATTTCGGCGTTCGGCCCCCCGCTCGACATTTTTCTGCGCATTAGACCGTCGACTATAAAACTTTATTTACGAGCGCCGTATGAATGCCCTTTTATTATGTTAATTTGCGGGCCTAATTTACGACGCGTAGGGCATGCAATCCCAAATTCCGGAGTTTCATGTACCGAAATTCCGGACGTATTTATCGATACATGTTAACTAAATTAAGGCGATTGGTGCTTTCAAAGTCAATTATTTGCTTGTAATTTTGCACTGAATACGCCAGTTAATTTGCCTCAAAAATAACATATTAGGCTCGGCCTCCAGTTTTGTAAACGCTGTAAATGTAGGCAGGGATAACGCCTGCCCTACTGTGCCTTAGATTTGCTATGTTTTATATGTGACAACGTCTTATATATCGATGAACACCAGCTACATGCACGAAAAAATGTCACATTCCGATTTGATTATTATTTTCATCACCATTGTCATTATCACCATCACCATCACCACTACGTTCATTATCATCATCTATCTCCCTTCCACCAAAATTATTGTCCGTAAACCGTTTTACAAACAATCATTTTTTAATACTGCGTCTTTGTATTTCTTGATTCTGGAACGCAGAATTCAAATTCGGAATTCCATAATTAAAATGTTCCGATATAGCACACCCTTGCACGCGATTGGTCCCAGACAATGTCACGCGGCTTCCTGTTTCGTGGACACGGTTTATGTCGGTAGGGATAACCCTGCACTAGTGTTCCCGGGATTTATGGCGTTTTTTAATGGCCGCGGTGCGCGGTGGCGTTGAATAGTGAATGGCAAATAGGACACTGTCATTTATGAAAGTAGGTTCGCGTTTTAAATATTTATTTAGTTTTTTTTGTGTTTGACGCCAAACGAGCAGACGAGTCACTTGATGGGAAGTGGTCACCGTCGCCCATGGACATCTGCAACACCAGAGGAGGTGCTGATGCGTTGCCGACTCTTAAGATACCTGTAAACACGCCCTTTGAAGAAGCCCAAGTCATAGCACACAGGGAAAACCTCGGGAAGCAGTCCATTCCACAATCCTGCTGTACAAGGAAAAAAAACCACTTGACGCTCTGACTTTTTTGAAAATGTGTAAGATACAAATTAAAAAGAAAATGATATATTAATTAATGTAGCTAATATTGTAAATACAAGTGAGTTTATATATTTGATTGTTTGTTCACGTCACCTATGGACATCTGGGACATCGGTGCTGTTAACAAATTGCTATCGACCTATACACGACTTTTAATTTGTGTCAAACTTCTAGAGCACATCATTATCATTACAAGCTTTATTTTTTTTCTTTCTTTTTATTTAAATAAATAAATATATACGGACAAATCACACAGATTGAGCTAGCCCCAAAGTAAGTTCGAGACTTGTGTTATGGGATACTAACTCAACGATACTATATTTTATAACAAATACATATATAGATACACATTCAAGACCCAGGCGAATCTGAAAAAGATCATTTACCATCTTGACCTGGCCGGGGATCGAACCCGGGCACTCCGTGTCGCAGGCTGGCGTGTTGACCGCTGCGCCACGGAGCTGTCAAATATTAATGTAGCCATATTAATATTTGACATTTGACATTTATTAATATTAATATAGCTATATTAATGTAGCTAATATTGTCAATACGAAAGTGAGTTTATATATTTGACATTTGACTGTTTGTTCACGACACCCATGGACATCTGGGACATCGGTGCTGTTAACAAATTGCTATCGACCTATACACGACTTAATTTGTGTCAAACTTCTAGAGCACTTAATCATCATTACAAGCTTTATTTTTTTTTTCTTTCTTTTTATTTAAATAAATAAATATATACGGACAAATCACACAGATTGAGCTAGCCCCAAAGTAAGTTCGAGACTTGTGTTTTGGAATACTAACTCAATGATACTATATTTTATAACAAATACATATATAGATACACATTCAAGACCCAGGCCAATCTGAAAAAGATCATTTTCCCTTTGACCTGGCCGGGGATCGAACCCGGTCACTCCGTGTCGCAGGCAGGCGTGTTGACCGCTGCGCCACGGAGCTAGTCTTAGTCTTTATTAAGCTAGAGAGAGAATGAATGGAATTTGTTGGATTTGATAAGGAAATGAAGCTATTGGGATACTTCTCATTAGGAAGATTGGAGGAAAAGCAAGTAGCAGCTCGGGAGGCCGGGCGTACTCGATGCCATACCTGCAACCACCGGACAGGCATTTAAGGATGACATCCTCTGACGTTAAGGATGTCATCCCTGACTTTAAGGATGACATACCTGACCATCAAGAGAACATCATCATCATCAGGTCCTTTTTAGTCTTCACTGCAGGAGCACGACCCTCTCTGTACTGTATCTACTACTAGGGCCATACTTGGCTAGAGCAGCCAGAGGACTTGGCCTACACTCTCCACGCTGGCCAGACGGGTTGGAGAGCTTGGCGCAGACACCTCGTAGTTTTGTATATATGACTATATATTTGGTACATTCGGTACAAAATATTTTTAAAGATGACATTTATATAATTTTAATATTTTGACATATTTTTTTATATTCATATATTATTTTCTTAAACATCATTTTGTAAAATTAAATTTACAATGACTATAATAAGGACAATGTATACTCAGTCCACATACCTAGTTTTTAAGATAAACTAAAATTGTAAGTTGACGTCGATTGGAGAAAAAGCGCTGTGCAGTTTGTTGCCGCTTCTTCTGCACTCCGCTTTGGAAGCGGCATTAAACTTAGCCATAAGTAAATTACTGACGTCAACGCTAGTTTCCTGGGTCGTAATAATAACATAACAATTAGTCCGTCAGTTAGATAATCAAAAATTATTGGACGTATTTTTTCTTTTGTCAAATAAACAATAAATAATAAAGATAAAGCGCGTCAAAGTTCAGGAGTGGGGGCTCATGACGTCACACGGAACTTCAAAGGGCTATATCTATAACATTTTTTGTTAAATCGACAAAAGAAAAAATATGTGTCCAATGTTTTTTTAATATCTAACTGACGGACTAATTATATTTTTTTAGGAAACTAGCCTATTCTTTAATAAGTGTCCAAATGACCTATGTTAAATAAATGTTTTTGATTTTTGAATTTGAAATTTGAGGTGTCTTAGATGTTTATAAGCTTTGTTTAGCTTGTATTTCCTAAGTCGCCTTCTACGACATCCACGGGAAGACTTGGAGTGGTCCTATTCTACTCTGCCGGATACCACACGGCTAATCAAGAGAACAGATATTATGGAAAACATTATTCAATTTAGAACCTCCTTGTGGCGTAACCTTTCATTTTCCCTTCAAACATGTCAATAAATTTAATTAGAAACAAAAAAATCAACTGCTATATGCAGTTTTGTTTCCTTGCGTGTTTTGTCACTGTTTACGAGCAGACGGGATATAAAATATTTTTCCGTGTTGACGGCCGGCTTGGTTGTCCGCGCCATCGATCGCCCTCGTAATTCAGAACCGGTGTAATTGCGACGTGAACAACTAATGGCTTGACCCGCTGGGTAATGGGCCGCGCGGGTTTCATTACAGACCGCTTTCCCGATGCCAAAATTTTAATCTGAAAAAGTACACCGGAAAATTCTGCGCCTCCGAAACTCCCGAGTGCCTTAAGTGCCTCGGTATTTTCGCTCATAATGGGCCTTAAACAGCTTTTAGTGATCGTTCGCAAACGATCTAGAAATGATGAGTTTTAGCCGAATAAACATGATATGTTGTCATAAAGCGAGCTGTCTATCGGTTAATGATAGTGATGAATGATTTATAGTCAATAAAGTTTGATCTCACAACCAGCAGACATTGGGAAGTACATCGTAATTCGCTGCATAAATCTTCAAAGTTTTTGAAGTGAAAATTTCTTGGGATACGTAAAAAATGTAAAAATTAAGTAAGGACACGTGACCTGATCGAAAATTCGTAAGACTGACACGTGATCTGAGACCGCCAGGAAGGCGAGTTTTCACTTCTGCCGGCACTCCCGGAGAGCGCATTCGGCAAACATCACCCGATCCCATTTGAGCTAAAATTGTAAAATTACATCCAAATCCATGCAGTAGTCTTTGCGTGTATTTCACTCATACCAAAGAATCTGATCCCCCATTTTATATAAATAAATAAATATATACGGACAAATCACACAGATTGAGCTAGCCCCAAAGTAAGTTCGAGACTTGTGTTATGGGATACTAACTCAACGATACTATATTTTATAACAAATACATATATAGATAAACATCCAAGACCCAGGCCAATCTGAAAAAGATCATTTTCCATCTTGACCTGGCTGGGGATCGAACCCGGGCACTCCATGTCGCAGGCTGGCGTGTTAACCACTGCGCCACGGAGCTCGCCAATTTAACACTCATACCCTAATATCTCAGAAGCTTCCAAATCCTTACATAAAGAAACACGAAAAATTCAATCGAACTTTTGTAATAAGTAGGAGATAATATCCTTTCCAATGTCTCCTCCACCGAAATAGGTAATAATAAAGTCTACCCGGGACCCGGGGGCTCGCTCGTTTTACTAAACAGAAATATGTAACTAAATTGTATTGTTGCTTCGTGAACTGGAAAACTGCGGCGCTCGTTATCTGGGAGCGAATTCTCAAACGGGAATGTTCCCTTTGTTCCCGTTACTTTTGCTACCAAAATATTGTTAAAATGCGGTCAGGTTAGCTCAAAAGATAAAAAGCCAGATTTAACGTTTCTTATTACGCTGTAATCAAGTGGTAGTTCTACGAGTAAATGGCGACTTTTTTTTAAATTTATATTTCACGGCAAACGAGCAGACAACCACCTGATGGAAAATGGTCTACGTTGCCCGTCGATTTTATTTGATGTGAAATATATGTTACTAGCTGACCCGACAGACGTTGTTCTTTTTTTTAATTTTTCGCGCAAGTTTATTAATATTTTCTTTCATAAAGAACCTTCTCCAAAGAAAAATAAATACGACAAAAAAAATGCCAAGTCGGTCCAGCCGTTCACACGTGATGCCGTGTCCAAGGGCAATAAGGATTCATTTTATATACATATATAGATTAACCATTATTGATATAAAATTGTTTTGACTACGCGTCGATGAATATTTTTTTATATACTCTTATCACGACCGTATTGTTCAATGCGTATTGTGTAACCTTGAACGTTTTATTAAAATGACAAAGTTAAAGGCACGTTGCTTAATCGTACAATAACGGGTGAAGGGTTTTGTTCGAAATTAGGCACACATTAAATTACCTTTCATTTTACAACGAACACGTTACCTACCTTCCAAAAAGTAATCAGGCCGGTTGGTGAGCACAGTTTCTTTGACATTGTGCATTCGATAGTGTCTCATAGACATATTGGCGAAAAAATAGCCTCGGTTTCGCCTTAGTTGGGTATATTCCTGGAGACACAAGAGGAACTTAGCAATGCGTTCATGTAAGCTCGTGTCACGTCCAAGTCCGCCGACCTAAGAGGATTAAACATTGTTTCCCCGTCGACTACACTATGACGGAATATTAACTGTTACAACAATGAGTTTTGTGCCTGTTTCGTGCAGAGAGCTAATAAAATCTATTTTAAGATTTCGTACCCAAAGGGAATAAATGGGATCCTATTGCTAGCCTCCGATGTTCGTCCGTCTGTCAGGGCTGTATCTTATGAACCGTAATCCCTAATGTATAGAAAGTATATATATTTTGCCCCTATACTAAAAAGTTTTAAAATCATAATCCATAATAGAAACTAAGGAACAGGCTTCTCGAGAACAAAAGCATAATAAAGGAAGGGTCGATGTGACCGGTTGTTAACACTGCCAAATTAATATTCATCTTGATTAACCCTTTCACCGCGAACGTAGGATCAATTCGATAAACATTGTCGTGCCCATTTCGCGAGCGTCGTAACAGAGAAATTTAATTCATTAGCATTTGTTTAAGGAGTGACACAGACAACGAATCTGACCAACTTTCATTATGGGACCAACTTCGACATCGTGAAAAAATTATCTGCTTTTTCATACAAAACTGGAATATCTACTTGGCCAAAACCTATGGAACA
Organism: Elegia similella; assembly: GCA_947532085.1. Taxonomy (NCBI): domain Eukaryota; kingdom Metazoa; phylum Arthropoda; class Insecta; order Lepidoptera; family Pyralidae; genus Elegia; species Elegia similella. The sequence goes on from OX383936.1 coordinate 3,761,692, forward strand.
GCTGATCTTGTTTTGGAATTTCGGAATTTTTTTAGTGAAAGTTGTTCAGATTCGTGGTCTGAGTCACTCCTTAAAAGTTTTCTAATGAATTTAATTTCGCTTCCTGTATTTCCGACCAGTCTCTTGTATTTCACTAAGGTGTATTCGGATAAAAATATGTTCAAAATAGATAAATATGTAGTCTAGTAATAATTTACAATGACATGCCTTTTATCTCATAATTAAGTACAACACTTCAATCCACATCCGTATTTAATTTGTTGTAGGTATTTATTTTCATTTCACTATGCTCCGCGCTGGGAGCACGCCAACTGCTGTAAAGTCTCGCAGTGAAAGGGTTAAAAAAAGGCTTTTCAGTTTCTTTTAAAAACGGACCACACACAAATGAATGCAATATGGAAATGAGACCAAGAAGTAATAGTGATAAATCAATTATGCTCGAATAACATTGACGCGATGACTAGGCCATGAAAATTATAGTTTATTTCGACAGTAAATCTTTCTACACCTAGGATTTACACACGGCAACAAAACGGCCCTTAAATCTTGGACTGTGACACGTTCACACTGGTTTGGGAAATAGAGGCGAGTACGAGACTTGTGCAAGATAGTAATGAGGCGAGTATTTGAAAAATTAAACAGATGCCCATGGACTGATCTTGTCGCATCTAACTTCCTACATAAAATTCCAAACTACGTTTCTACTAGCGGAGAAAACATCTACAAGTACGCTTGAAGCTGTTACGAAGTTCGATCAAAATCGGTCCAGTAGTTTCAGAGTTTATCCCGAACATACATCGTAACACGAAATTTTTTATATTTAAGGTCAATGTGAATTAAGCGCCTGTTAGGTCAAAGAAATGCTTTAGTATTAAATTTCGAGAAATCGTTTAAATAGTTTTTGGTTTTGTGTTGTCATACAAAATTATATTTTTTATAAACATGGATGGACTTAAATGGATCTAATCTTAAATCTTTAAACGAGCAATTATTGTATATATGTAAAATTATTTCTATGATCTCGAAAACGGCTCTAACGATTTCGCTGAAATTTTGTATATGGGGGGTCTCGGTAAACAATCGATCTAGATTAGTTTTATGTTTGGGAAAACGCGTTTTTTCGAGTTTTCATGCGTTTCCACGCAGAATATGGTCGCTAATTTCGGCTTCTAATTTCTTGCCGGCTACTGTCCGTCTGGTACAACGGGTCGGATGGCAAGAAACTAGTGTTACGGGTTCGAATCCCGCTCGGTGACTTACTTTTTATTTTATTATTTTCAAGATCAAGATTATATATTTTTTTTTGTTTTTAGACAAGTTTAAAATGTAGTTAATGTTTGAGATAACAATATATATTTCTCATAAATATAGATTATCACCTAAACACCACCAATACAATAAATAGTGAAAACCGAGCGAAGCTCGGTACTATTGAATGTTTATAGATTTATTAAACGAGGGATGTTAATAATGATGAATAGCCAGTAAAATGATTTCTAATTTTAAAAATAGCACAGTTTCTTCTTGACCAATGTAAATGCCACGTAAATATTCGTGTGTTATTTAATACTACTTCATCACTTAGCCACAATGTAACGATTTAGTGCTTAGGAAACGTGGCGGCGTAAAGTTTAGCGCTTATTGCGAATTTAATGGCCACACTTTTTAATGTACCTTTAAATTGTATAGGATTTACGAGGCTCGCGCTATTTCGCCTGAATTTTTAACGGGACTTTAAAAATTGCGGCTGGCAACACATTTATTTTTCATGCGAAATAAGTCCGTTTTATAAAACTGGCTAACTTCGAACTCGCTTTCGAGGAATAAAAAAAGTACCCTTATCGCCTTAAACTTTTTTGGTGTCGAAGTTTTCAATAGAATATAATTTATGTACTTGTATAGACTGTGATATAACATCGAATTTGAGGTGCCTACTTACTTTTAAAACTTTTATTTTGTTACATGATTCTTCTCCTTCGTCTTTTCCTATTGTTGACTCAAGTAATTTATTTCTGCACTCGATTATGTGGTAGAATATTTACCTAAATTCTAACTTAAAGTGAAGAATTGTGCAAATAGGCTTTGATTAATCTTTTAAATTTTTTATTAATTGTTATTCTTCTTATCGTGTCGGTCTTCGATCAAATAAAATGGTAGATACACAGTTTCATACAAAATGACGCCTTAATCATGTCCCAGACTCAAAACATCATTACAAACAACGACAAAAACGGTACCTACTGAAAGTATAACTCCATATTTTTTTTCACTTTTGATGCGTAGTTTTTGCATCTTTTCACTGTACCTTCGTCAACGCGAGACGTGTTAGTGCTAGTGCGGTTTATTAAAACTGTAGACAAAACAGCTCCGAAACTCTATTAGTGCGCTGTTTTGGTCGGTGCCACTTTTCGAGCGCGAATCGTGTATCTACCATTATATTTGATCGAAGGCGTCGGTGGCTGAAAACATAAAAAATATTACATTTTGTCCCTCCAGTAGGTAGCGACAGACACGCCACTCACTGAGGCAGAGTTGAGGTCGTACTTAAGGCATTATCCACCCCATAACTGGTATTTGCCTGTTCGTGTTTAAACCGAAAATACACCGCGTAAAAGTGTTTCATAACAACATGGGAGCTCGCTAATCCATCGGCGAATGTTTGCCCTGCAGAGTGTCGAGAGCAGTGTCGAGAGCGCGCGCTAGACTAGACATTCGCAATACAAACACTCGACGAACTACGCTCCGAACGCCCAGGGGAGTGTGTTTGCACGGACACAGGTAGAGCTTTCAATCCCGTGACAGGGGGATTCAGTATGTATCGGTCTCGAGTTGTTGGATTTTAGGTTTTTAAAATTTGATATCATCCAATAGTTGCATACATAGTTCTTATATCGGCGCATGTTTGCCCTGCTAAATGTAGGAAGCAGTGCCGAGAGCGAAACACGCTCAGACCTCCCAGGGGAACTGTTTGCGGAGACTCAGATAGGGCTTTTCGTGATATCTGCTTGTAACAAGTACATCCATCTATTCCTATCCAGTGTTTTATTATACCAACGAAGAAGAAGAAGGGGGGTTTTGATCAGCAATTAGATCTAAGTTGCAAATAAATAATCGTACTATCGAATAGTCACATCGTAATTACAAGCATAGATCTGGGCTACTCAATGCTCTGGTTGCCATCATTATATTTAAAACGACTTTAACCCTTTGGACTCTAGAAGAAAAAGTAAAAGTCATCTTAATAAGATCCAGAAAATATTCCTTGCGAGAACTCTCCCCCAATGATCTATCAGCTTTGAAAAATGCGCTTCTGCTTTGAAATTTTCAATCCCACTTGTTCCGAGATCCGACAAAGAAATGCGGGATTGGAAGCTCTAGAATACAGGCCACGCTGAACGAAATTACTTCCGCGTAAAAGCTTCTCCTGGATAAAATTATACCTACGATATGTTTGCTCAATATTCAAGTCTTCGCTTTAAGATATATTTACACGGACTTCGGACTTACAGCGCCAGTAGTACGTAAGGATACCCGCCTCTATATCTCCTCTAATATTGTATCATCATCATCAGGTTTTTAGTTTCCACTGCAGGAGCATGAACCTCTCTGTACTACCAAAGCTATACTTGGCCAGAGCAGACAGAGAATTTCGCCTACACTCTCCTCGCTGGCCAGACGGATGGAGAAACTCATTGATGTTTATGAGCTTTGTTTAGCTTGTATTTACTAAGTCGCCTCTTACGACATTTATGGGAAGACTCGGAGTGGTCGGAAAATATTACTGTTCCCGAGGGAATGACGTTGATGCGAGCGAAGCTGCGGGCAAAAGCTAGTAAATAATGACACGCTTAAAAACACGTCTGTTGTATGGGACTCTATTTTCTTTAAAGGTAAGTGGTTCGTTGTGAATATTGCCAATTTGCTACTATATACGCAACATAGTGTAGACTTATCCTGACGCTTTATGGAACCTAACATCCCTCTTGCTCGCTAGGGGATAAAAAACACAGGGGCAGGTACCACTTACAACCCCGCTAGTCGATATCGCGCGAAGTGTTCTGTGCACAACGACCACTACGTACGTACACACAACTTGTTTAACTACCCGGCTTTCAGAGCTTATACGAGGGCGTAGTTATATCTTTTACATGGGGGAAGGGTGTTACCAATTGAAACAGTTTCCAAAACAATTATAAACTATGTCAGTCAAAATAATGTAAGGTTCCAACATTACCTCACACATAATTATGTATATAAACGGGACTTAGCACGAACCTTTTTATTATTGGTTTCCGTTGACGTTTCAATGGAGTTACATCCATCGTGGTCGCAACGAGACTGGAGTACCGCGGTGTCATCTTGTGGTGGTGGACGCAGTTGCAGTTTCACTAATAATTTTGATAATTTCATTACCCACTTAGTTTTGTATTTAGGCATTAGCCCCGGTACACACTACACTAAGTGTCCGACTTTTTGTTCGACTCCGGATGACCACAAGATGACACCGCGGTACTCAAGTCTCGTTGCGACCACGATAGATGTAACTCCATTGAAACGTCAACGGAAACAAATAATAAAAAAGTTCGTGCTAAGTCCCGTTTATATACATAATTATGTGGTTAAAGCGCGAAAGTTTAAAAAAGAATATTACCTCACACATTTTAATTGTATTTATATGATATGTGTATACTGAAGAATAATGCAACTTAACATACATTCACATAAACACTGAAAACATAAATTTTTGGCAGTCGTGTAAAAATATGAACTTGTTAATCTAATGTAAAATTACTTAAATCGTCCTTCATACTATGCAGTTCTGGTCTTCAGGCAAAAGTAGAATTCTTATAACCAATATTATCTGTTTATAAATTAAGAAAAAAGACATTGCCGGAAACCCTCCTCTTAAAAATGATCAATTTTTAAAACCGCAAATTTGGGACCTCTCATACAACTTTATCGATTAGCTGGTCGATTTATTTTTATTAAATACCTACACACTACATTTGGTTACGAACTTGGGTCGCGGAAAACTAACACACTTTCAACAGATTTTATAAAAGATACATTCACGACCCAGGTCAATCTGAAAAAGATTGTTTTCCTTTTTGACCTAACCAGGGATCGAACGGGACCCTGGATTCAATGGCACTTGTATTACCAGAAGCTTCGGAGGTTGTCAAAAATAGGAAGTCCACATGTTTTCTTAGTTTTTCTCACTTTTTTACGACTTTCGGGGTGTTCAGAGATTTAAATCTTGTCAGGGGGGTTCAATATAACCGTGTATACGCCCACGCCTACATCTGATTTTTATTTTTACGACGACGCCAGCTATTTTATGTTGAGTGCCCGTCGATAATAGTGTTTTATTTTTTCTACGGCGATATCAGCGTAGTAGGCTAAGCTAGTAGATAAAAAGTGGCGAATGCGAAAATTTATTACATACTACCTTCTGTCTCACCCTGAGCCCGAAGCGTAGGAGCTCGATAGCCCAGGACGTAAGCATTATTAGCTTTTACGCATGTTAAGCAACCCCGAACGCGGTCCCTACTTGGATGGGTGACCGCAAGTGGCATAAAAATATCTTGAGCTCCTCCGTGCTTAAGAAGAAGCCGTTGGTCCCGGCAGTCATCATTGATGGCGGTCGTTAAGCTATGTCAGATGCCATTAGGCAGCTTGAAAATTTTTACACCAGTGTTGGCCACTTGCACATACGAAAAACAAACAAAAAGTCCCTCCTCAGTTAACAGACTTAGCTCATCATCATCATTTCGAGTAGGTGTCACGGTCAATCGACCATGCACACCCTGGTGTCAGAGTTCTTCGGAACCGCCTCTCGGCTTCTAACGTGGTTTCTTTAACGACTACCAGATGGCAGCCGGGACCACCGGCTTAACGTACCTTCCGAAGCACGGAGTCATCTTTATTATCAGCCAATCAGGTGATTCACGCCTGCAATATCCTAACCAAACTGGGAACAACTAAACAAAGTATACTTCCGGTGGAATTCGAACCCACTACCCCCGGGTCAACAGGCAAACGCCTTAACCACTGGACCACTGAGGCTGTTATACCTCCTACAGACTTAGCTGGAGTTTCTCTACAAACAATCTGTGTGACTGCGGTGCCAATCAGTCCATGTCTAACCTTCTGTCGTGCCCTATGCCCTACTACTTGCACGGTACAGGACCTCAATGAGGCTGATAAGGCGATCAGCGTACCCAAATACTGGTCAAAAGAAATTTTATGAAATGGAACCATTATGACTCGAAAAGAAGAGTTGCACCTAAAACATTTTTTCATACCCGCTGTTAAGCTCCAGATAGCTAACGACATACATGTGAGCAGTAATATACCTGCAGTTCGGGCCGGGGTAATGGCGTGGAAACCTGATACGCGCTCAATTTTAATCGCCCGTCTCTGTCTTTCTTATAACTTTTAATCACCCATCTTTGTTACACATACAACGTCTAAATTGACCACGAAATTAGCTTTAAGGGAAGCCTCAGGCCGTCAAAATGAACAACTTTACCTGTGGGACCAATGCCGGGATCTCCATATCGACATTTTCTTACATTACTTCGTCATCATCAGGTCTTTTTTAGTCTCCACTACAGGAGCACGATCCTCTCTGTACTACTAGAGCCATACTTGGCCAGAGCAGTCAGAGGACTTGGCCTACACTCTCCACGCTGGCCATACGGGTTGGAGAGGTCTCACAGATGTTTATAAGCTTTGTTTAGCTTGTATTTCCTATGTCGCCTTGTACGCGTCCACGGGAAGACTTGGAGTGGTCCTATTCTACTCTGCCGGATACCACACGGCGGTTACGTTACTTATTTAATTGAAATTATACAGTAATTAAGCACGAATTTTATATACCTATGTAGTTTAGTAATTATGAGTATAAAAATAATCGTAGGAGTTTATCGATGAAGTTGAAGGTGACTGACATTGAGTAATTATAACTTTTGATTTGACCGACGCAGGGTTCCCAAGATACTGACAGCGTTGCCTCCCGGGAGTCCCCAGCTTATGTTTCCCATTGCATGAGACTCCATGAGACGCGTGGACAAGTCTTTAATAATTAATTTGCTATTTGGCTCAGAGAATAAGTCTAGACGTCCATTGTTTTGATAGAATCGGGAAATTACACCAATAATCACGTTTCTTTTATGACGATTGAATATGGGACCATTGCTTGATTTTATAATTTTTCTTTATACGGCTAAATATATACACACTTTGTGAAAATTTCAATTTACTAAATTTCATATTACAAAAACAACAATAATATTATGTAAATATTAATCTGTAATTAAAGTTAATGGTCACCAAATGATATTTAAAATACCATACTATACCTAGATAACTAGAAAAGCAATTTCTAATCAATCACTCTCAATCTCTCAATCATACCATTAAAATGAAATATTTACTAACTAGGAAACTAAAAATTAATTAAATCTAAAATAAAAACCTACCTATAAATAAAATAATACATACTATAATAAAATAATTGACTTTTACAGTTCAATTGAGTCTAAATATCTCTATGACGGACGGGACGGACGGACCGAGAGCTCAGTAATAGGGCCCCGTTTTCTCCCTTTGGATTCGGAACCTTAAAAACGAAATACTATATCTATAGGTTGTTTTACTTATTTCTACACTTTATTTAGTTTCACCTGTCCCGATGACCGTCTTTTAATCAACTCTTGCAAGTTAAATTTGATCCACTTAACACACACACGGTTACCGATTGAGCTGAAATTTTGCATGCATATGTATATCGGATGACAATACAAAATTATGGAATCGCTGCGCTGGTCTGTTAATGGAGTCGGAAGGTGGCCATATGAACGCTTAATCTAAACAAGGTACACCAATCCTTTTTAGGCTCATTTCATTTGTCAATAGACCAACATCTAGGTTTCTCTGCCTGAAACCTAGATGTTGGTCTATTGCTTTTTGGTCTACTGCCTTGTGTAGAGGCGAAACACATGTCGCGAGCACGACGGCCGATATTGCTGCAGCCTCAACGGATGCAGTAGTATCGACCAGGGTAGCATGCATCAACTATTGGTGGCGGGCATGAAGGGACTAACAGTAGTGGGTGGGCGCTGGCCAGCAATAGTTTGCATAAACTAACTGGTGGCGGAAGCACGCAAAGTAAATTGTCTCAAAGGGAATGTAGCTTTGACTTCCGCAAAGTAACACCTGAATCTATTAACTTTTAATTTGTCTTGGATTTCATTATGAAGATTTTATTATTTTTATACTTTATATATAACAGCTTATATATATCTTTTTAAGTATAAAGTACTATACTTTATATATAGCCGTGTGATTTCCGGCAGAGTAGAATAGGACCGCTCCAAGTCTTCCCATGGATGTTGTAAGAGGCGACTTAGGAAATACAAGCTAAACAAAGCTCATAAACATCAATGAGACCTCTTGAACCCGTCTGGCCAGCGAGGAGAGTGTAGGCCAAATCCTCTGTCTGTTTTGGCCAAGTATGGCTCCGGTAGTACAGAGAGGGTCATGTTCCTGCAGTGGAGACGAAAAAGGCCTGATGATGATGATAATATAAAAGCTTGTCACAAAAATGTATTGTCGGCAAAAAAACTTGTATAGTCTCTAGACAACACAACAGAATAAATTTACAGATCGTTGGTCTATTCAATTCAGTACTTAAGTATTCGCCTATAAAATAGGTCTGCGATGTATGGGACGTGTTGACATATGAATTACAGAATCGGGCCAGGCCGTCTGGGTCGACGACACATGTCGTCAGTTTGGTTATTCACTTGTCTTTATTTCGTATTATTTTTTGTGATTGAATTTATGCTCGTACAGTCAGCCACCGAGATACCCGACCCCGCCCTCTACTCTTGAATATAATATTGCCATGAAAATGTATATCTACATACATAATATCACGTCTTTTTCCCTTGCGGGGTAGACAGGGCCTAGGACAATAAGACCCGAAGGCCACGTTTAGCATGTTGGTGGGCATTAGGTGAAAAATGGAATCAAAATAATGATGGGTTGCTAGCCGCATCGCCTATTAACATGATTCCACGGAATTTTGTGCCCGTTCCCTCGATCGGCTTTTACGATCTGCGCGGGAAGAGAAGCAGCTGGTACGTTCTACGTTTTTTCTTTTCTCCCAGACCAGCATGAGAGTATATCTATACTTTATTAATATTTACATTTATTAAGGAACTTCAGACAGAACAGAACAGACTTCCTTAAAAAATGTACATTTATTAAGGAAGTCTTTAGGCTATAAAATATCACGCTGCGACAAATAGGAGCGAAGCATCAATACAAAAAGTTTTGAAAAGTGAGGTAAATTATTCATCTATACTAATAAAATAACTAATTAATCATTATAACAGAAATTGCCGCGGACGAAGTCGCGGGCAACAGCTAGTTTATGTATATTTGAGTTGATTCCGTTTTACTTTTACGCCCACCACAACGCTAAACGTGGCCTTTCGGTCTTACGGCCTTAGGCTCTGTCTACCCCGAAAGGGATAAAGACGTGACAATATGTATGAATGTATATTTGTGTATTTATATAATAATGTATAAATGTACAGTAAATTATTATACATTTAAACATTTTGTGGACGATTAGTGTTAGCCAGAACTCATTTGATTGAAATCAATCATTATCATCATCATCAGGTCGTTTTTAGTCTCCACTACAGGAGCAAGACCCTCTCTGTACTACTAGGGCCATACTTGGCTAGAGCAGCCAGAGGACTTGGCCTACACTCTCCACGCTGACCAGACGGGTTGGAGAGGTGTCTTAGATGTTTATAAGCTTTGTTTAGCTTGTATTTCCTAAGTCGCCTTCTACGACATCCACGGGAAGACTTGGAGTGGTCCTATTCTACTCTGCCGGATACCACACGGCTAATTTTGAAATTGAAATCAATATTTCAAACAAAAGTACCTATTTACATAATCTGTTTTGAATCTAAAATCTTGAATCTTTTTCATCGGTAAATGCAGACTCTATCAGTGCAACCCTTAACCACAGAGTAGACAAAATCAGGCCATTTGCATAGCAATAGCCGTTCGGATCTTAACAGCAATCGCTCTATAACTTGATGGCCCGTTAAACCAACAATGTGCCCTTGTTCGGCCGTTACGACGTTTTAATCAATACCCCATAGGGGCTGAATATGTTTTTTATGTCTTTCTAATTCGGCTTGAGTGACGTTTCCGATATCGGGGGAATGGTTTTGGAGCTAAATGGAGCATGTTTATAGTCGGTAGTATATCTGATAGCATAGTTTACTTTGAATGTATCCGGTTGTAGATTTTAAATAAATATATAGGGACAAATCACACAGATTGAGCTAGCCCCAAGGTAAGTTCGAGACTTGTGTTATGGGATACTAACTCAACGATACTATATTTTATAATAAATACATATATAGATAAACATCCAAGTCCCAGGCCAATCTGGAAAAGATCATTTTCCATCTTGACCTGGCCGGGGATCGAACCCGGTCACTCCGTGTCGCAGGCTGGCGTGTTGACCGCTGCGCCACGGAGCTGTCATTGGATTGGATTGGATTGGATTGTGTGAATGCCCTAAATCAAGTGGGCAGGTACAGCAGACTGAGACTCATCATCATTTCGTGTAGGTGTCACGGTCAATCGACCATGCACAGCCTGGTGTCAGAGTTCTTCGGAACCGCCTCTCAGCCTCTGACGTGGTTCCTTTAACGACTACCAGATGGCAGCCGGGACCAACGGCTTGACGTGCCTTCCGAAGCACGGAATCATCTTTAATATCAGACAATCAGGTCATTAATAATAATAATAATAATATACACTTTATTGCACCATTATAACAAAACTTAACAATAGAAGAAACAAAAATAAAAAGAATAAAAAATAATGGGTACAAAGGCGGACTTATCGCAATATGCAATTTCTTCCAGCCAACCTCATTACTTTCATTCAAGCCTGCAATGTCCTAACCAAACTAGAAACAACTAAACAAAGTATGCTTCCGGTGGGAATCGATCCCCGGGTCACCAGGCAAACGCCTTAACCACTGGACCACGGAGGTTACACTGAGACTGATTTGAGTGCCGGGTCACGTGAAGGTAATAAAAATGCCGCAGAGCTCGCAAGGAAATAATGGAGTATGCTATTCATAGGATCCAAACCACAGAACAACAAAGAAGTGTAATCACGCGTGATTTCTATGAAAACAGCGTCGTCTCATTTCAAGCATACTACTAACGCAACATAACTGAGTAGAAACTCCTCTGGTCAAAGTTTCGCTAGGACTTCTCACTTTACACGTTAGAATAGCAGACATCGGCATTTATCGATTTTTTTTCACGTTAATCTTACTTTTGTTCCCTTGACGATCGCGTCACAAACTATTTAGGTGATTCAAGTGAGCTGATCGAGCGCATTGTTGGTGCGCGTGCCAGGGCACCTAGCTATTTCCAATGTCTTTGTTGTCCTGTGATCTGAACGCTTCTAAGGCCTGTCATATAACGTGGTAATACCTGCAATAAATGCGTATGATGACAGCAGTCACCAAGTTGAAATGGAGAAATCTGAGTGGACATACACCAACATGGCGGCCGTGGCACAAGTGTTGCAACCCCACAAACTTGGATTTAATTTTCCACTAACCCCCCTTCATATCTAAAAAAATAAATTTCGTCCTCTGACAAACGCACGCTAAGCCCAAAAATGTAATCATTTAATGGAATAAGTGGGGCTAGCTCAATTTGTGTGATTTGTCCCTCCATATATTTATGTATATCTTCGAGTCCAACTCATTTCAATTTTGTATCTATTATTATTTAATATTATAGATATTCTTCGGAGAGTGTGGTCAAGAGCTGCACGAACTCATACCACCTTCTCCTTTCTTCTATCGGACGTTCAGGCGCACCGCTGGGTACCATCCTTACCTAGTTAAAATTCCTATCATTCGTACCAAGCGCTGTTCCTCATCTTTTATTATGCGCTACAGCTAAGGATTGGAATGCATCCTGCGTCTGTATTCCCGAGCGCATATAACCTGAATCTTTTAAAAGTTCGAGTGAATAAATAGGCTTCTTCTGGGTGAGCTCGCTCGATCTTAGACCATATCTTTGCCTTTGGCCTAGATTATGGTCAAGAGTAAACCCATTTTATATAAAAGAAGTCTAATAGCACTTCACTCTTGACATTTCAAGTAGCCGATCAAGTTTACTGAACTATCGATATAACTTTGTAGGAACTTTAATCAAATACAAACAGTACAGGAAGCGCTTAAAGCAACTACTTCAAGATTAATCTCAAGTCCTCAACAAACCATTCACTATGAACTGAATAGTATACTTTAAGTACGTGTCAACGACTTGATAGGTCTTATTACAAAGCACTAAAGATCATAATCATCTTAATTTATAAGATCTGCAGCTTTGGTCTTTAACCGTGACTGTTTGAATAGGCCTATTCACGTTTGTCTTTTGATTTATAGCCATACAATTTGTATGGGAGCATATATTCGTAGCTGTGATGTAAGACGAATGCCTTGCTTGTTTGTCTATGGTTCGTTAGTATTTTTTCTGGCTAAAGAGTTACATGCCATTCGTATTTTAATGACCTCTGTGGTCTGTGGCTTAGTGGTTATGCTAGGCTGTCCCACCGGTGGTCCCAGGTTCGATCCCCGGTCAGGTTAATATGGAAAATAATCTTTTTCAAATGGACCTGGGTCTTGGTTGTTTAGCTGTATAAGTATTTGCTATAAAATATAGCATCGTTGAGTTAGAATCCCAAGTCTCGAACTTACTAACCTAACCTAACAATTCTCGAACTTACTTTGGGGCTAGCTCAATATGTGTGATTTGTCCATAAGATCAAATGGCAGGAGCTTGTCCAGGCGGCAAGGAGACTTTTTTTAATGGAAAGGCTCATAAAAGCTTTGACTCTATGTCATTACCACCCAAGTAACTGCCTCTGTGGTCCAGTGGTTAAGGCGTTTGGATGTAGACCTGGGGGTCGTGGGTTCGATTCCCACGGGAAGCATACTTTGAAAAGTTGTTTCCAGTTTGGTTAGGATATTGCAGGCTTGAATCACCTGATTGCCTGATAATAAAGATGATTCCGTGCTTCGGAAGGCACGTTAAGCCGTTTATCCAAGCTGCCATCTCAAAATCATTAAAGGAACCATGTCAGAGGCCGGTTCAGAAGAACTCTGACACTAGGGTGTGCATTGTCGACTAACCGTGTCCCCCCGTACGAAAATGAATGATCATCCAAGAAAATTTCCTACCAAATGATCATAGTCTAATTGCTCTGTATTGTCAGGCCTGTGCCTGTCTCACCTCACTCCCCGTGTCGGTATCGAAAACATATCAACGCGCGGCGGCCACTTCGAAACAGTAACACCGGGAAAATCCAGTAGAAACGACGCGAGTTTGGTTGGATTAGTAGCAAGTCGTCATAAATTCAACTCGTCAAGGCGGCTACGAATAAATAATAATAAATATATACGGACAAATCACACAGATTGAGCTAGCCCCAAGGTAAGTTCGAGACTTGTGTTATGGGATACTAACTCAACGATTCTATATTTTATAGCAAATACTTATATAGATAAACATCCAAGCTGGGTCTTGGAAGAACGGCGCAGAGTCAAAACAACAGAATATTAACCTTAATAGTCGACGCGACGCAAAGAGACGCGCGCCGCATGATGGCGCCGGGCGCACTACAAAAATCGACTTTGCTACATACTATTAAGGTTAATATTCTGTTGTTTTGACTCTGCGCCGCTTGTGGCGCGCCTCCGCCGCACTGCATCTGTTAGTTTCTTGCTTAAGGTTTATTATGACGAGTTGCGAAAATGACAAGTTGCGTTTATGACGACTTGCTACTAATCCGTTTGGTCACATGTGTTCACCGACTTCATCTAATTATGAAACGTTTGTTTAGGTACTTTCTTGACAGAGTAGTATTTATCTTCAGTTTTGTATCTAATTCACTCTTGACATTTCAAGTAGTCTATCAAGTTTACTGAACTATCAATGTAACTTTGTAGGAATGTTTATCGAATACAAACAGACCTATAACAATGAAATTGGCTTGCAATGGATTCTGTAGGTATCTAAACGAAAAGATGCTGCGTTCTGACGCGAGCTAAATTACACCGTATCGCTAACTGCATTGAGTTGATATTTCTTTGAATACCTCTGCAGAGTGCCACTTCTGTACTTAAGTACTAGTTATAGTTTCTGTGTTAGCTTATCGAGGCAACGACAAGGCGTTTTATTCTCATACTCATCGTCGGCGCTCATATTTTAGTCGACGCTTAGTGATTGTAGAGACGACCGCAATGGGCGGTTAGGGGTACTATTTTTAGACGGGTGACTTAAAAAAGGCGAGAGATTTTTTCGCACAAAATCACCCGTTCATAAACAGCGCCAACCAGGCGCCAACAGGCAAGTCGTTAATTTTATTCAAAATTGTTTCATGGTATTCATTTATACTGACCTCTTCAAAGCGTCATTAGTCGGTATTCCCGCCAAAAATATACTAGGTATTCATATTAAAAGACCACGCCTCACGAAAGCCTTAAGCCGCGTCATTACCCACCGTCTAATTGGGGTAGATGTGGCGTGCTACACTCGTTTACATAATTCCGACCTCTTCTCTCTAGCTTTGACTTTATTAGCTTTATGTCTACATATCTTACTTAAGAGCCCGCCATATGCCAGGCGGCGTGGCGATACAAACGTGGATGGTCTAAACGCGTTGGCTACTTTTATATGTTCGTTTTTTAGGAATATTCAAGCGTTATTCGAAAAAGAAAAACATATGATGGCTGCCTTATCTGTAATGCAATAATAATCAAAAGTTTCAAGGTTAATTTTAATGTATTTCGTGAATAATACTATATACCGAGTACATTAGACGTGATTTGGAGGCAACTTTGCAATTTTTTTCTATCGAGAAAATTTAACGCTATCGTGTTTTTGAGTCATATAGTTACCAGAGTTAGTCCTGAACTTTGCTGCATTTTTATTTCAACTTGAGTATTTAATTATTATTGATATAACAGGCCATCATGCAAAGCAGTGTGAGGTAGTACAGACCCTTAAAGAAACAAAATTAAAGGTTTTTTTATGGTATACGACGGCCAACGAGCAAGCGAGTCACCAAGGTGTAACAGGAGCGTTGCCGGCCTTTGAAGGAATTGGGGGAAGGAATGGGGGAAGGACGGGCCTCCGGCTCTCACTCACCAAACGAAGCATAGAAGCAGTAAAGCTTCTACTCAAACGTCGATTTTCTGTGAAAGTGGTATTTCCCCGGACGAGCCGGCCCGTTCATACTACTAGCAAAATTTACTTTTGTCGGTAGCGTTAGCGTGGCCCATTCATGCTACTAGCAAAATTTACTTTTGTCGGTAACGTTAGCGTGGCTCTACCACTTCTTTCTTCGTGGTTATTGTTAGCTTCGTCATCTCACACTAACCATTGGTGCTGGTAGGTCAATATGACTTAATTCTATGAACTGTATTCGAGTGAAATGCTAAGCACATGTGTTTCAACGCAGCTTAATGCGTATCTTCGTCGCGTATGAACAGCCATTAAGCTTGTTTGTATCTTATACTAGTGTTAGGAATGCGTGGAGTACATTATCTTAATTTCCAGTAATAATTTACGTGTCAATAATACCACCACTGAATAGTGTAGGTATATTTAAAGCAATGCACAGTAACATACATTGTACATTAATTAAGGAGTTAAATAAATAAATATATACGGACAAATCACACAGATTGAGCTAGCCCCAAAGTAAGTTCGAGACTTGTGTTATGGGATACTAACTCAACGATATTACATTTTATGACCAATACATATATAGATAAACATCCAAGACCCAGGCCAATCTGAAAAAAAAAACATTTTCCATCTTGACCTGACCGGGGATCGAACCCGGGGCCCTCGTGTCGCAGGCTGACGTGTTAACCACTGCGCCCCGGAGCCTGCCTGTGTTATTTAATTGAAGTGAACACTTCTTTGGCGGCTTTGTGCACTTTTTGGGATGGGTAAAAAATGTTAACCTTTCGTCAGGACACGTGGTCTGATTGAAAATTCGTAAGACGGACACGTGACGTGAGACCGCCGGCGCGGCGTATGAGTGGAAGTAATATCCCCCCCTCTTTCTACCGCGCGGAGTTTTCACTTCTGCCCGCACTTCCGGAGTGCAACCCGTGGTTTTTTTTTTTTATTATAATAATATTTCTACTCACAGTGCGACCATGGAAGCAACTACATTGGCAATAACGGAAGACCAGCGCCGATTGTTTCAAATTTGAAACATCCAGCTAATAATGTTTTCTAATGTTTTCGCGTTTGTTGCACATTTAAATTATATCACTTAATACGGTTTTATCGAGCTAATGCTGAGTTGGGACCATATTGGGAGATTGACCTCCTTTTTTGTCTTTCGTGTACTCAGGTCCACGATTTTGTGATTTTCCCAAATAAAGTAATTATTATCTTTATCATCCGCGCCATTATTTGCTTTCATATTTACCCTATATACTGCATACTAGCTGTTGCCCGCGACTTCGTCCGCGGCAATTTCTGTTATTATGATTAATTAATAATTTTTCCCCGTTTTCAAAACATTTTTTATTGGTGCTTCGCTACTATTGGTCGCAGCGTGATGTTTTATAGCCTTAAGCCTACCTCAATAAATGGACTACCCAACACAAAAAGAATTTTCCAATTTGAACCAGTAGTTCCTGAGATAAGCGCGTTCAAACAAACAAACAAACTCTTCAGTTTTATAATATTAGTATAGATATTACGATAGCTCGCTTGCAACGATCAACGTAAAATGAAAACCAGTTGTGTAAGCTTTTAAGGGTTCATTCACTAGATATTCATATTAAAAGGCCACGCCTCAGGAAAGCCTCAAGTCGCGTCATTACCCACCATCTAATTGGGGTAGATGTAGCGTGCTACACTCGTTTACATAATTCCGACCTCATTAGTCGCGTATTGTGCGATCTGAGGACTGTCATTATCCAATGACCCGGTTATGTTGCTTTTTGAGGGAAATCCTCGTTGTCGCGGAATGTTAGCTTTGTGACTTTTCATGGCGTTTTTCTTTTTTTACCCGACTGACCCACCCAGAAGGAGGGTAAAGTTTTTCGCGCGCATGTATTATGTATATATGTATGTAAGTATGTCTGTTCCATTGTCCACTCTTGTAGACTAAACGGCTTGACCGATTTTGAAGTGTAAGGTGTCATATGATTTGTTTTCCTGGAGTGCCATGTGACGTCAGTAAAATTTCAATATAGCGAACGTGAACTGGCAAAAACTTGCCGGTTCACGTTCACTTTAAAACACCCATTTTACGGACATAAATGCAACAATTTTTATATAGCAAATTGATAAACTTACCTATAAATATATCTTCATCATCATCAGATCTTTTTAGTCTCCACTGCAGGAGCATGATCTTCTCTGTAAAAATAACTTATGTGTAATGTTTTCTTGTTACAGGTACGTGGAAACTACGTGACTGTAGGTACCAAAAATCTGCATCTTATACAGGTGATTGGTAAGACATTTGACATATTGATAGAATAGTCACTATTCGACTTAATTATAGTCACAAAAATAATTGTAATAAATATGTAACAATTTGGTAAAGAATATTCTGATACAAATTTAAAAAAAAAATTGAAAATTTTGTTTTTGTTATGTGTTTTTATTATAAGCGAATTGATGCTGTACATTTTGATGATCAGGCAGATCAATATTGAGGGGTTCTTTTTCATCAGATTAGTGACGTACCACAAAGTTCTCTTAATTTTTGCATGAAATTTTCAGTTGTCCTAGAGAATTTCTCTTAATATTTCTTGCACTTGACAGTAGATAATTTTCGGAAAAATATATAGATGTGTTCAGTCCGTTCTCGAAAATGGCACCTCATAAATGAATATATCTAATGCGTGTAAATTGACCCTCGACGTTTCCTTTAAGGGGTGACTCAGACGATCCATATAAACAACTTTTCCTATGATAACAATGCTGGGAAATAAAAAAAAAAACGACTGGCAGAACTGTTTTGTACGGAAATGCCGCATTTTTTTTGAGTTTCCAGCATTTGTCCCACCCATAGGAAAAGTTGTTCATATTGATGGGCTGTGTCACCCTTTTAAGGGAACGTCGAGGGTACATTAACACGCTGTATACACAACACAACATCACTACATCATAGATGATATGGTACTGCTGAGCCCATCAAGTACAGCTATGAAGATATTGTTAAATATATGCGAGTCTTATGCTGTGGCTCAGGGGCTTAAATATAATGCCGCAAAGAGCGAGTTTATGATGTTCAGGCCGGATAAAACTCGCTACACAAATGTGCCTTATTTTAAACTTTGCGGCACCCCCTTGAAAAAGGTAGAAAGTTTCAAGTACCTAGGCCAGTGACCCAGTGTCACTGAGAACCTGAAAGATAATCAGGACATAGAGAGAGAGCGAAGGTCGCTGTCTGTTCGCTGTAACATGTTAGCTCGCAGATTTGCTAAATTTACTGACGAAGTTAAGACTACGCTTTTCAAGGCGTACTGTCAGTCATTTTATACGTGCAGTCTGTGGGTGAACTTTACGCAGCGGACATACAGCGACCTCCGCGTACAATACAATAACGCGTACCGGGTATTGATGGGGCTGCCGCGATTCTGCAGCGCCTCTGCCATGTTTGCGGAGGCTCATATAGATGGCTTCGCCGCGATCATGCGCAAACGAAGTGCTTCGCACCTCAGGCGCATGCGCGACAGCCCCAACACTATCCTGCGCGCGTTGGCAGATCGGTGGGACTCGCCGATGCTAGCTCGGTGGATACGGCTGCATGCAGTTGTGTGGACATCGTGCTGGCAGCGGTGGGTGCTATTTTTATTTTTATTATTTATTTTTTTATGTGTTGTTTGCTGTGATGTTATCTATGTCTTGTGTTACTAATTTTAGTTTTAAGGCCAATTATTACTAACATTTAGTATGGATCAAGATATCTGAAATAAAAATTTATTATTATATTATATTATTATAGTAATCTTAAACAATGTCTCACCTTAGACAAGGAACCATCTGCCGCGCGCTTGGAACTCTGGGCTAAAAGGTTTCCAACAACTGCCACCGGGTCACTCCTTGCCCTGGAGTAAGTGGAAGTCTCTCAACAGATTGAAGTAGGTGTAGGCAGATGCAGAGTGAACCGCAGAAAGTGGGGCATATCTACTAATGATAAATGTAGCTGTGGCGCTGTGCAATCCATGCCACATCTGTTATCATGATAACAGATGTGGCATGGATTGCACAGATGTGAATCGGATGATAATGATGACAGGTGGGACATCCAGGGCATGCCCTGGATCATCATCATCATTTCGAGTAGGTGTCACGGTCAATCGACCATGCACACCCTGGTGTCAGAGTTCTTCGGAACCGCCTCTCGGCCTTTGACGTGGTTCCTTTAACGACTGCCAGATGGCAGCCGGGACCACCGGCTTAACGTGCCTTCCGAAGCACGGAATCATCTTTATTATCAGACAATCAGGTGATTCAAGCCTGCAATGTCCTAACCAAACTGGAAACAACTAAACAAAGTATGCTTCCGGTGGGAATCGAACCCACGACCCCCGGGTCAACAGGCAAACGCCTTAACCACTGGACCACGGAGGCTGTTAATGCCCTGGATGTCCCAACCTTTTGAACAAAAGAGGATTTGGTGAAAGCAACTGATGCGGCTGTAAAGGTTGCATCATTCTGGGCAAGATTCATTTAATCGTTTGGACCATTTACACGATAGAAGAAGACTACATCTTTATCATCATTATCATCCGATTCACATAAGTATGGAACATTCGATCGATTCACTATCGCCCTAAAATCCATTTGCATCATCAACATCATCATCAGGTCTTTTTAGTCTCCACTGCAGGAGCATGACCCTCTCTGTACTACCGGAGCCATAATTGGCCAGAGCAGACAGAGGATTTGGCCTTTGATTTAAATCCATTTGCATGATTTGTATCAAACAAACGTATGCAAAAGCTTTTCTATAAAAACATTATTTTCCATCAAATGAAAATTGGAAAAAACATTTTCCAAGTTACATAATGAAATTATCGCCGTCAGCTATAAGCAACATGACAGGTTATAAAATTGTTAGCTTTGTTCCTTTGATTACAGCTATTAAAAAGTAAAATGTTTGACGCTGAACAGCTGAACGGTGAACAGATTGCATGTGAATGCGACATTGTAATCATTTTTAGGGTTACTTGAGCTGTGTAGTTTCGAAACACTTTGTTTTTTACTTTGAATGTTGTACAAAGAATACTGGAATGGAACTGACATGTCGTGCAAAATACCCTTAGGAGTTTGACACCCAAAGCACGAAGCGAATATTGTAAGTAAATTTAGTTTTTCTATATCACAGTTACATACGGACTTCTTTCGCCTCCCACCTTTCGAGTAAAATTGTCGCTCGCGTCGAAATTTAGCGACTTGCTCTCGCTAACAAAGCGACATGGAGCGAAAGCATGGTTCTAAAGTCACTCTAAAGTAACTACTGGCAAGAATTTGACATATTGATAGACGATATTCACTATTCGATTCTGTTTCCAAATATGTCAAAAATAGGCAATTTTTGTCAACGAATATAAAAGCTGCAACTTTTGGGCTTTTTTACATGTATTATTAATAGACACAACGTAACTACAATGTAGATACGATATGCCATTTCCATATTTGTATATATTATCAATTGATTTGGACTGTTTAAAAATAGTAAAAGGTCCAAGTTCCAAAACAAGCAGGTTTCCATAATGATCTGGGTTGGGAGTGGATAAAAAACTTTGTGTACACATCAGCGTCTCCCGCAAACAAAGAAATGAACGAAGATCTGGTATTCTTATTTATAGACGACTAGCTTTCGCCCGCGGCTCCGCCCGCGGCTCCGCCCGCGGCTCCGCCCGCGGCTCCGCCCGCATCAATGTTGATCCCTCGGGAATAGTACTTCTTCCCGGGATAAAAGGTAGCCTATGTCCTTCTTTGTACTACAGAAAACTTGTATGCAATATTTCATAATGATCGGTTCAGTAGTTACGACGTGAAAGCGTTACAAACAAACAAATAAACAATCAAACTATAGTATAGTATATAGTATTATAGTAAGGATAAGGATACTTGTGTTGCTGAAGCACGGTACCGTATAAGGAATGTTTAATAGTGATTTCACACGGAACCCTCCCTCTCATGCCTTTCATGCGAAAAGTACTTACAATTTTCTTAAATAAGCGTCTCCCAATTGTTTACAAGCCGTGTGGTATCCGGCAGAGTAGAATAGGACCACTCCAAGTCTTCCCGTGGATGTCGTAGAAGGCGACTTAGGAAATACAAGCTAAACAAAGCTTTTAAACATCTAAGAGACCTCTCCAACTCGTCTGGCCAGCGTGGAGAGTGTAGGCCAAGTCCTCTGGCTGCTCTGGCCAAGTATGGCCCTAGTAGTACAGAGAGGGACGTGCTCCTGTAGTGGAGACTAAGAAGGACCTGATGATGAATTGTTTATTGCGTGAGGCGGAGAGTTAGTGTGATCTAGAGCACATGGAATCTTGGAATGTTATATGGAATTAAATTTGCAGTGAGTTCTAGACTATTATCCAGGATATGTATTATTCTTTTACAAATTCATACGGAACCTTTCCTCTTTCGCCTCTCACCCTTCGAGGAAACGTCTAAACTTACAATTTTCTTTCATTAGGAACTCGCGCTTGCTTATTACGCGAGGTGGGGAGTTAGCGTGATTCTAGTAGAGCACTTGGTAATCTTGGAATATTGCTACATTAAATTTACATTGCAGTTGGTTTAAGGACTAAATTTGTTCGATATGTATTTTTTTTGCTAAATGACAAATTCATACGGAACTCCTCCTCCCTCTTTCCCTCTTTCGCCTCTCACCCATCGGGTAAAATCGTTACTCGCGTCCAAACTTAAAATTTTCTTTCATTAGGGACTCGCACTTGCTTATTACGCGAAGTGGGGATGGGGAGTTACCGTGATTTTAGAGCAATTGGTAATCTTGGATATTGCTACATGAAATTTACTTTATAGGGGTTTAAGTACAAATTTGTACTTTGTGTATTTGTTTGCCAAAAGACAAATTCATCCAAAACCTACGCTCTTTCGCCTCTCACCCTTCGAATAAAATCGTTACTCGCGTCCCAACTTATAATTTTCTTTCATTAGCCACGCGCGCTTCCTTATTACTCGAGGTTAGCTAGCGTGCTAGTTAGCGTGTTTCTCGATCACTTAGAAATCTTGGAATATTGCTACATGCAATTTACTTCACAGCGGATAAAGTCGCAGGAAAAAGCTAGTAATATATTTAAACTCATATGTAAAATTCGTACTTCGAAAGCCTCTCTAAAAATAATTATACACACTAAGCTGAAGCTTTCGAAAAATAAAGGTTTTGCCAGACACCTTTAGGCAGCTCGAAGAATCTCTCACAATATAAAAAGACTGCAAAAGTGTACACCATTTGTTGTCGCTGTTGTAATCTGTTGTCCTGCGCATTACTGTATAACCATTTCCTATAAACAAAGACGGTTTCCAAAAATATTTATCTTTTCGTACTAAACTCTCGGCTCTTACATTAACACTGCCAAGATAGTAGTATTAGTATTTTATTCCACATAATGATCTCGACGTCTGAAATGAGGGTATAAAAGTTTTTCTGTATTAATGGAGGCGAATCTTTACTCAAATAGATCGTTCTCGATTCTCGCTATTACATCGCTACTTGGCTTTGATTGATTGAAAATTACGGCCCTTTGTTCGGATTGACGCAGAACGTGCAATTCGCAAAATAAAACATTTCGCGATTAGTACACGTCTCAAAGAGGAATGTTCTCAAAAAAAGAATAAACACCATAGCGAAAATTTCACAAATCTAAATAAACATTTCGCAAAAGGAGCATTTTGGGAAAACATTTGCTCTTCCGTGATTATTTGTATATAATGTAAATATGTACGATATTTAAGATTTACGATGTTTATCGTATGGGAGAAAAGAAAATAACTTTGAGTAGATAATTCCAAAAATCCTTCCATGATCTTCTAGAAGAATTAACCGCGGTTTTGGATATTTTATTACTCACAATATCACATTCGTTGCTGTCCCATGTGCGGAATGAAATGCACATAACGAATGTTATTGGTAGGAATAATGGAATGGTTGGCCATTTACTTCTCCGTATCATTTTAAATATATTATGTTATATTTTCCTAAAGAGCGAAATGTTAGGCATTTTATAAAAATGCGCAGGTGTAAAATTGAGAAATATGCATTTTTTCGAGTGATACATTTTGCGAAATGCTCGTTCTGCGTCAAACCCATTCCGAAACGAAATGGTAGCTAAGTTGCCATTTTGTTAGCGGGCCTAGATTTTATTGACCCGTTTAATGATCGATTGGCGTTTATTTCTTTGGTATTATCTTTTCTATCGTGATAAAAATCTTATATAGAGCGTTTTTATGAGTATATTTCAAGGATGCCATATTTTAAATCTGTAATGTGTTCAGTGCATCAAGACTGGTGCGTTAATAACACCTTTTTAAATTTCTTTCTTCGGTTTTTCTTGCGTTAAATTCAAATAATTTCATATTTTTTTATTCAAAGTCAATTTACTGCTGTGAATCCCTCAATCAGGTAATCAAAGTCTATAGCGGTTGTATATTTATGCAATGTTTCAATGAGAAATATTGCAATCACCATTTAGTTTCGCGTATCCCGATACCAATAAATTCTCAAATAAAACACAAAACGTGTAAAAATAAATTAATGTGCTATTAATCCGCGATATTTATCAAAGTCTTTGTTTAAAGCTGTAGCTCCAAACAAAGAGCTCGATAAATTAAAAATGGATGTCACGGCAGATTAAGGTACGCATAAAAAGCCATAATTCAATGGAATTCGAACATTTTAACGCCATTTACCTCCATAGATAATTCAAGTTGGACGTTCGGGGGCCATATTTCACGCCAATGGGTGTAAGGTCAGGTTGGCCGGGCGCTCCGTTAATGTACAATTCGGAATTGTCTTTCTATCCTGTTTCTGTTTTGGCTTGCGTTGCTACAATTCTATAGCACGTATTATTTTTCGTGCAGTTGTTAGAAATACAATATAAAGTATACGATGTAATTCGTTTGTCTTATATCATTGTTTGTGCCTCATCGGTACCTACTGATGGAATACAATAACGAGGCAAGTCAAAAACAAGATGGACAGATGACTTGTCTGCTTTTGATAAAACTTGGAGAGAAATGGCAAGAGATGGAGCAAAGTGGAAAAAGAAAGACCTTTGCCCAGCTGTAGATCCGAAACGGTCAACAAAAAAAGTTACCTTAATTATCCTTTAGTTGTGTGGGCAAAGTCTAATTATAAAATTGTGAAAATCATAAAATTTTGGTTTTACCGTAAGATAATCCACTCAATTTATAGCAACTTTTATTATGAAGCTATTGTTCGTCGTCGCCGGGCCAGATGTCGGAGGTTGTGGGTTCAAATCGTACATGTGTATGCGAAGTTTTGTCATCACATATATTTTCGATTTTAATATTAAACCGAGCATTGTAATGCTATATTATACATGGTGAAATTTTGATCGTTCTGGACCTTTAAAGGGGTGAGTCAGCCCGTCGATATGAACAACTTTTCTTATAGGACCAATGCTAGAAACGCAAATTTTTTTTGACGTTCCCGTCCAACTTGACTGAAAGGCCGAAAATTTTTGTTTGGAACTGCCAATTTTTCTTTTGAGTTCCCAGCATTGGTCCCATAGGAAAAGTTGTTCATATCGACGGGCTGAATAACCCTTTTAAGGGTCCAGAACGATCATAATTTCTCTATGTACAGGTATGTAATAATATAATTAACCTAATCGGAGATAGCCCGATGACCGTATTAACTGAGGAAAGTTCCCAAAGATTCCAATCTATTGGAAACTCGATTTGGGGTGGTTAACCCTAAAAGGTAACTAATGTACTGCCATTCAATTAGTAATCTAAAATCTATTTCTTGTACCGAAGCCCAGTCTCAGGAATCCAATCACGAATAACATTAAGCTTTCAGAAGCTTCATTACAGTGGTTCCCAAAGTCTATTTATTTAGGGTCTATGAGGATTTTCAAGTAATATATGACATTAAGCTAGAATAATAAAAAAAACGGACATTAAAAAGAATAAATGGGTATCTCTTGGATAGGCATGTAGTAAGTAACATCCTCGTCTTCATCGTTACTTACCATCAGGAGAGATGGAAGCTACGAATGAGGATGGAAGACAAATGCCTAATTCAATATTTAATAATAAAAAAAGACTGAGCGGCAGACACAAAACATTATATCTCAAAAACCAATTAACCGTTTTGATAAAACTAGCACTATTCCCTAAGTTAGACTATATGTAGTCCATCAATTTTTTCAGTACGACTTATTGTTTTTGAGATATTTGCGGACAAACAAACAAACATATTAACAGACATAGACAGAAGCTCGTATTGAATACTCGTAACATATGCAAAAACTGTAATCTTTGCAATAAAACATATTTATCTAATTCGGTCGAATTGACTAAGTCCTTATTAAAGTTGGCCTAATATTTAATTTGGGTTTTTAATATATAGTAGATTTATTGGAAAATGCGGGTTTATGTAAAGAAACATCGTTACGACGAGAAGGTCAAGTCAGCATTCTCGTTGGATCTACGACTACGAAGTGGTAATCATAAAAAGTCAATTGTGTGTAAGTGGCCAAATGGGATTTGGATTTAAAGGCTATCTAAGAGTTAACTTAAATACTACCAAAGGATAAGATAAAAACTCTTTATTGTACCAGGAATTATTAGTAATAATAATTAAACAAAACCCAAGAATGAATATTAATAATAATTAAACAAAGGCGGCCTTATAGCTGAAGCCAGGTTGCCTGTAAGAAATTACAGGCAACCTGGCTCTGGAATAGCATTTTACTATAAAAATAATGGTAAAACGCATCTTGCTGTTATTTTTATTTATAGAGTTTAGATCAACGGCATAGCACTCGTGGTTACCAATCTTATGAAAAACAAGCCGGGTTGCTTAACGCTACAATGCGAACACTCGAGCTCCCCACATGCTCCATGGCACAAAACAGTTTGGGAACCTCTGCTCGAATTGAAGCTCAATTGTGTAATTATTGGCTGTTTGTTTTAATATTAAATTACCAATCAAGCTTAAAGGGTATTTGCCTGGCAAAGCCTTTTATTTGCTATAATTAAAGATTGGAGGTTCCGTATGATAGTTAGTTCTAAGTAGCTTTTAGATTTTCTGACCCGCTTTGATTATTTGAGTTTAGTAGTGGCTCGTTCGATACATTTTAGTTAAAACTTTGATTGTTGATTTGATTTTTGCTGTATATGGTTTGACCAAACTGCTTTGCTTTGAGGAACCCGATCGTATGTTAAACAACCCTGGGCGCGGTCCCACTGGGATGGGTGACCGCAAGTGGCTTAAAAATAGTTCAAGCTCCTCCGTGTTTAGTAAGGCACAAGGCGGAAAGCCGTTGTTCCCGGCTGTCATCTTTGATGGCAGTGGATAAGCTATGTCAGATATCTTTAGGCAGCTTGAAAAATCTAACACTAGTGTTAGCCACTTACTTACACGAAAAGCAGAGCAGCAAATAACCCTAAGACAGTCGGAAAGGCGAAGCCTAACTTTTTCCTCTGAGCTTTTTTCGAACGGACTATGTAGCTATCTCTACATGAGCTTTCGCTACTTTGCGGTACGTTTGAGGCGAAAAGAGAGAACGGAAAAAGTTACTGAAAAGCAGAGAAAGGATTAAAAAGGGAGAAAAGTAGAGAAAAGACAGCAAGAGAAGGGAAGAGGAAAAAGTAAGACATACGAATTATCTTCATTATAAGCCTACCTCAACTGCTTGGCCAGTGGTTTCAGGTATAAATAAATAAATAAATATATACGGACAAATCACACAGATTGAGCTAGCCCCAAAGTAAGTTCGAGACTTGTGTTATGGGATACTAACTCAACGATACTATATTTTATAACAAATACATATATATATATACACATCCAAGACCCAGGCCAATCTGAAAAAGATAATTTTTCATCTTGACCTGGCCGGGGATCGAACCCGGTCACTCCGTGTCGCAAGCTGGCGTGTTGACCGCTGCGCCACGGAGCTAGTCAGCTATGTTATTAACCAATGCCTACGCGCGCCCTGGAAGTCGGGCTGGTACTTGCTTTTCCATATTCCTTCATTTCCTTCCCAAAGCCAACAACTCCCGACTCCCGAATTCCGATAGGTAGCTGCGTTGGAAGCGCAAGAAACCAAAGAAACTGCGCTCATCTGCCCGCTTGCCTAGCACGGTGAGTATTATTGGGAGAGACCTTTGTCCAGCAGTGGACTTCTTATGGCTGAAATGATGATGATGATGAATTATCTTGCCTACCAAACATATTATCAAATTCAGAGGGCTTCATCCCTACATAGTATAAAACATATACCAAACCAGATACCGCCTGCTGAGAAACTACCACTGGGTGGCACTCTGCCCTGGCCAGTCTGGAAGTCTTTAAACAGACTGCGGGCTGGTGTTGACAGAAGCCACGAAAATAGAGCCAGGTGGGGTTTCTCCAACAGTAGTGAGTGCCACTGTGGTGCTATCCAATCTATGAGACACCTCTTGGTATGCCCAAGCGCAATTTCATGCTCTCAAGATCTAAATGAGGCAAACGAGCGGGCAATTGCGGTGGCAATGCACTGGTCGAAACATATTTAATTAAACGCAAAGCCATTTTACGACTCGATAGAAGAAGAAAAGTATAAAACAAACACGCTTCCCGCTGTCTGTCTGTCCCTATGTATGCTTAGATCTTTAAAGCTACGCAACGGATTTCTATGCGGTTTTTTTATAGATAGAGTGACTCAAGAGCATGGTATAAATTATCGCACCTGTGCAAAGCCGGGGCGGGTCGCTAGTTAGGTATAAAACACCGCCTTAACCACAGTACAGCGGTTATTCGTAACAAATGTTTAATTCGTATCGTCAGTAATTGTAGCCGCCATCGCTCAAGCCTCAATTATGTAATTTTCACTTCGTATCTTATTCGTTTGTGTGTCATTAAGAGTAATTACGTTTAATGTTTTATCGCTACTAAACGCTGGGAATTTATTATTGCACTATAAAGAAACTTCTTCGTTTTAGTATTTAAGTGTACCATTTAGTCATTTGCAATCTTATTAACTCGTTTACTTACACTGAACTATACACAAGAAGTAACAATAGAATTACGTCTACAGACGGGTAGTGTCAGCGAAAGTGTTAAGGATGTGACGTTGAGACGTTGTAAGGAAACAAACGGATAGCCAAATATAGTTTATTGGTATTATCATCATCATCATCATCAGGTCCTTTTTAGTCTCCACTACAGGAGCACGACCCTCTCTGTACTACTAGGGCCATACTTGGCCAGAGCAGCCAGAGGACTTGGCCTACACTCTCCACGCTGGCCAGACGGTTTGGAGAGGTCTCTTAGATGTTTAAAAGCTTTGTTTAGCTTGTATTTCCTAAGTCGCCTTCTACGACATCCACGGGAAGACTTGGAGTGGTCCTATTCTACTCTGCCGGATACCACACGGCTAATTATTGGTAATTCTTTTACAATATTAGAAGTGTCACTGAATCTCAGAGTTCAAGGGTATGTCTCGTGGTCCGATGATGGGCGTTAACTGAGGTGCTTAGCTTCGCCAGCTGCCCAGACGAAATGAAAAGCGTGATGGATGTAGATGAAGCAGAAGAGGTTTGTAAGGATCGTAGCAAGTGGCCATAGCCTCTGCCTACCCCCATGGAAAACAGGCGTGATAATATGTATGTATGTATGTACATAAGTACACTAAAATCTACACCCTCTTTTTTGGGTACTCGTGTAAATAGTAAAACTTAAAAGCAGATTATATATTAATCTTCCAATTTAAATTTAATCTTGATTTTTTCAATTTAAATTTAATCTCAACTTTATTAATCTAAATTAGGAAAACAAATACATTGAGTGTTATTTTTTTTCTAATTTAGGTTTTTTTTTTCATTATTTCTGGCACATACAGTCATAAAATATAAGATTACTATATGTTATAATTTATACATTTGTAGACAAAACAGTGCCGAAACTTAATTATCTAATATTACTTTTAAACATTTAAGGTCGCTAATAGTAATAACATTATAATAATATAAATAAGCAATTTTAAAATATTGAGCCTACTCTTCATCTAGCAAAAATAACAAATTTGATAAACCTATAGAGTAAATAATAAGTATACAAATATATATATGTAACAAAATACGATAGATGAGAGAAAAATCTAAGTTACATGAGATAGATATCCCAAACAGAAAGTTGTTGAATGACAGTCTTGGTATGCCCAAGCGCAATTTCATGCTCTCAAGATCTAAATGAGGCAAACGAGCGGGCAATTGCGGTGGCAATGCACTGGTCGAAACATATTTAATTAAACGCAAAGCCATTTTACGACTCGATAGAAGAAGAAAAGTATAAAACAAACACGCTTCCCGCTGTCTGTCTGTCCCTATGTATGCTTAGATCTTTAAAGCTACGCAACGGATTTCTATGCGGTTTTTTTATAGATAGAGTGACTCAAGAGCATGGTATAAATTATCGCACCTGTGCAAAGCCGGGGCGGGTCGCTAGTTAGGTATAAAACACCGCCTTAACCACAGTACAGCGGTTATTCGTAACAAATGTTTAATTCGTATCGTCAGTAATTGTAGCCGCCATCGCTCAAGCCTCAATTATGTAATTTTCACTTCGTATCTTATTCGTTTGTGTGTCATTAAGAGTAATTACGTTTAATGTTTTATCGCTACTAAACGCTGGGAATTTATTATTGCACTATAAAGAAACTTCTTCGTTTTAGTATTTAAGTGTACCATTTAGTCATTTGCAATCTTATTAACTCGTTTACTTACACTGAACTATACACAAGAAGTAACAATAGAATTACGTCTACAGACGGGTAGTGTCAGCGAAAGTGTTAAGGATGTGACGTTGAGACGTTGTAAGGAAACAAACGGATAGCCAAATATAGTTTATTGGTATTATCATCATCATCATCATCAGGTCCTTTTTAGTCTCCACTACAGGAGCACGACCCTCTCTGTACTACTAGGGCCATACTTGGCCAGAGCAGCCAGAGGACTTGGCCTACACTCTCCACGCTGGCCAGACGGTTTGGAGAGGTCTCTTAGATGTTTAAAAGCTTTGTTTAGCTTGTATTTCCTAAGTCGCCTTCTACGACATCCACGGGAAGACTTGGAGTGGTCCTATTCTACTCTGCCGGATACCACACGGCTAATTATTGGTAATTCTTTTACAATATTAGAAGTGTCACTGAATCTCAGAGTTCAAGGGTATGTCTCGTGGTCCGATGATGGGCGTTAACTGAGGTGCTTAGCTTCGCCAGCTGCCCAGACGAAATGAAAAGCGTGATGGATGTAGATGAAGCAGAAGAGGTTTGTAAGGATCGTAGCAAGTGGCCATAGCCTCTGCCTACCCCCATGGAAAACAGGCGTGATAATATGTATGTATGTATGTACATAAGTACACTAAAATCTACACCCTCTTTTTTGGGTACTCGTGTAAATAGTAAAACTTAAAAGCAGATTATATATTAATCTTCCAATTTAAATTTAATCTTGATTTTTTCAATTTAAATTTAATCTCAACTTTATTAATCTAAATTAGGAAAACAAATACATTGAGTGTTATTTTTTTTCTAATTTAGGTTTTTTTTTTCATTATTTCTGGCACATACAGTCATAAAATATAAGATTACTATATGTTATAATTTATACATTTGTAGACAAAACAGTGCCGAAACTTAATTATCTAATATTACTTTTAAACATTTAAGGTCGCTAATAGTAATAACATTATAATAATATAAATAAGCAATTTTAAAATATTGAGCCTACTCTTCATCTAGCAAAAATAACAAATTTGATAAACCTATAGAGTAAATAATAAGTATACAAATATATATATGTAACAAAATACGATAGATGAGAGAAAAATCTAAGTTACATGAGATAGATATCCCAAACAGAAAGTTGTTGAATGACATCAACTATTCAACCAACTCTGTTTCTTTTTTGTTAATTACAAACTCTGCAATACATCCGGCAAAGAGATCTTTAGAAACGGTAACCGAGTCAAATTTAATTAAACCGAACTTAAGACATTATTGACTTGAATGGCGAAGTTCTATTTGTCCAAACTCCCCTACAAGTATAGTACAAATAGTTATTTAGCGTTCCCCATAATCAAATCAGCCGGTTGCTCGTACACAATGGGTATGGAACTTGTAAGGAATGCCACTACAAACTTGGCTGAAACCGCTGGTGCGTAGCTATTTCAATTTATGGGGGGTATGGGCTCAGTGTAAGCGGGCTTACCATGGGTTCACAATAAGTATCATAGTATCACGTATTTTATCCCTTGCGGGGTAGACAGACTAAGGACCTCTTGCTATGATCCTTATAAACCTCGCTTCAACAACATCCATCACTCCTTTCATGTTTTTATTGTGGTAGAGCCACGATACTGGCAAACTTCATTTTGCTCATAGCATGAATGGGCCGGCTCGTCTGGGGTACCACACTCAGGTAGGCCCCTCACTTGGGGGTAGACAGAGCCTAGGTCTATAAGACCTGAAGGCCACATTTAGCATGTTGGTGGGCTGGTGGAAAACGGAATCAAAATAGTGATAGGTTGCTAGCCGCATCGCCTATTAACATGATTCTTCAGATTGTACCCATTCCCTCGATCGGCATTTACGATCTGCGCGGGAAGAGAAGCAGCTGGTACATTCTACGTTTTTTCTTCTCTCCCAGACCATCATGGAAGTTCACAATAAGAAGAAGAAAAAATCGAATACCTACTACTATACCTACTTCCCTTTTAATATAATAAATGCGTAAGTAACTCTGTCTGTCCGCCGCTAGAAAGGACAGGCGATTCTGCGGCTTCGCTTCAAAAAATACACCACCATATTGGTGTTATTTTGGAGCGAAGCCGCTCTAATCGTCAGCGCAAATATGAACAGGAATTACAAATAAGTAGCTCATATGTCTAAGAGTCAATTACGAGTAGTATGTTATAAGAAAAAAAATGTTTGTCTGTGCAGTCGGTTTACGGACAACAATTTTACGTGATAACGGTGGAAGAGAGATAGATGCATCACAAGCCTAACGCTTAGGCCGATCGTGCCTCTCTATCACTAGTTCCGCGCTCGCGCTTGCACACGGAACGTGCCACGTTTTCGTATCGATAAATAAGACATCACGTCAAAAAAATATTTTAATCCCCTGTTCAAAAACCGCTAATCCCTATCAGTGACACCCCGACGCGGAAAAGGCCGAGCGTTCATTCCTGCGGCTTCGTTCCGAAATTACACCAAGAGGGGTGCTCAAATCCTAAGCGCAAATATGAAGAGAATGGACAGAAGAGTAGCTTATAGCCCTTCTATCCCTTCACTTCATAGAAACATAATATAACGCCTCTTTCCCTTGGGGGTAAGCGTAGACTAGGGACCTTTTGCTATGATCCTTAACCTCTCTCGCTTCAACAACACTCACCACTCTTTTTTTAATTTTTTATTTTGGTAGAGCCACGCTACTGGCATAACTCATTATTGCTGGTAGCATGAATGGGCCGGCTCGTCTGGGGAAGTACCACACTCTCACAGAAAATCGACGTTGAGTAGAAGCTTTACCGCTTCTATGCTTCGGTGAGTGAGAGGGCTGGAGGTCCGTCCTCCCACCTCCTTGCAGGACTAGATAGCTACCATCATAAACAATAACATTGTTCTACGAGTTCTGACATAACCACAGAACAACAAACACATTAGAAGTGTTATCACGCGTGATTTCTAAGAAAACCAGCGTCGCCTCATTTCACATATACTAACGCAACACAACACAATTGAGTAGAAACTCCGTCTTTGGTCAAAGTTTCACTAGGACTTCTCACTTTACACGTTAGAATAACACACGTCGGCATTGTTCGTTTCTTTTTTTTTCATGTAAATCTCACTTTTGTTCCTTTGACGATCGCGGGACATACATAGGTGATTCGAGTGAGCTGATCGAGCGCGTTGTCGGCGCGCGTGCCACGCTCCCTTGCCATTTCTAATGTCTTTGTTGTTCTGTGGACATAATAAAATGAATAAAAAGTCCTGTCGTGGCATTTGTAAGACTACGTGACTTAGACCACGAATTTGAACAACTATCATTATGGGACCAACTCCGAAATGGCAAAAAAAATCAGCTGTCCCATAGATTTTGGCATTTTGGCCAAGTAGATATTCCACTTTTGTATGAAAGAGCAGTTTTTTTTGCCATTTCGGAGTTCCCATAATGAAAGTTGTTCAGATTTGTGGTCTGAGTCACTCCTTAAACGTTTGCTAATGAATTCAATTTCATCCTGTATTTTGTCTCTAGTTCCGTTCTCTCTTTATTTGTGGTCGTAAGTAATACGGGCGACGCCGGGTTCCGCGGATGTATGCGGTCTGGGATTTCGCGACCGCTGCGGTTAGCACTTTGCCTTCCGTTTTGCGTTTTTTTGTTTACAAATTATTCGGGTTTAGGGTGTCATGGGTAAATGTCCGTTAGCCTTTACAAGAATTTTACGGAAAATTAAATGAAATAGTACGAAAATAGGTATATTGCATTGATGTTTTTTCGTTTTTCTATGGACATTCTAATAATAAACACATTGGTAAAAAACTTAAATGTATTTCACGGAAAATGAAATGAAATAGTACGAAAATAGGTATATTGCATTGATTTTTTTTTCGTTTTGCTATTGAGCTTCTAAAAATAAACACAGCGAAAATTTTTTACATCGATTTCACGGAAAATTACATAGTACGAAAAAAGTTATATTGCATTGTTTTTTTTTCGTTTTGCTATGGTGCTTCTAATAATAAACACATTGGTTAAAAATTAAATGAATTTCACGGAAAATGAAATGAACTACTACGAAAATAGGTATACTGCATTGATTTTTTTCGTATTGATATGGACCTTCTAAAAATAAACACATTAGCGAAAATTTTTTACTTGAATTTCACGGAAAATGAAATGAAATAGGACGAAAATAGGTATATTGTATTGATATTTTTTCGTTTTGCTATGAACCTTCTAAAAATAAACACATTCGTAAAAAAATTAAATGAATTTCACGGAAAATTAAATGAAATAGTACGAAAATAGGTATATGGCATTGATTTTTTAACACATTCGCTGTCACTGCCCGCCTGTAGACGTAATTCTATTGTTATTTCTTCTGTGTCTGATTCAGTGTCCGTGAATGAGTTAAACATTAGTGAAAAAATACATTGCTAAACAAAAAAATCGTAAGCCTTAATACGTATAAGGGGATATGGGATATGGAGGAGAATTTTGGCGCCAAGATTGAATTGTGCGGTAGCTCAGATGGCAGAGCATAGGTCGTACGTAGACCTAGGTCGCCGGTTCAAGTCCCGCCCGCATGAAATTATTTCACCATATTTTATTTCTTAATTTATTAAGAGTACAAGAAAATCTTTCAGATATTTAGAATTATTTGGCCTAATTTTATAAAAAAATTAAAATAAAAACACAAAAAGCTGATGCTTCTAAAAAAGGATCGACAATAACGCGCCTTCGAAAGCTAGTATGTACGGACGTACACGGTTGCATTCCATTTTAGACCTTATCACATTGACTTAAGAACCAATGTAGTGTTAATGCTCGTAATTGTACATACTGTGAGTGGTATGTAAATCCTGAAATTTTTATTAATCAACGGCCATTACTGCGGAGTGCCGTCGTGAGTGACACAAATTACGCCAAATTGGACGCCGCCATTACGGATAATATTCTGATGGGTTTTATTGGACACCTCAATACGTCAACAAGTCTTTGTACGAGATATCAGGAACAATTTTGTTTATCAGGCAGGTCTGTCTCACTCTCACTCCCCGTGTCGGTATCGGAAACATCATCGAATATCTCTATATCAGGCCTTTTTAGTCTCCACTACAGGAGCACGACCCTCTCTGTACTACTAAAGCCATACTTGGCAGAGCAGCCAGAGGACTTGGCCTACACTCTCCACGCTGGCCAGACGGGTTGGAGAGGTCTCCCAGATGTTTATAAGCTTTGTTTAGCTTGTATTTCCTAAGTCGCCTTCTACGACATCCACGGGAAGGCTTGGAGTGGTCCTATTCTACTCTGCCGGATACCACACGGCTAATTATTGGTAATTCTTTTACAATATTAGAAGTGTCACTGAATCTCAGAGTTCAAGGGTATGTCTCGTGGTCCGATGATGGGCGTTAACTGAGGTGCT
This sequence comes from Elegia similella, assembly GCA_947532085.1. Lineage (NCBI taxonomy): Eukaryota > Metazoa > Arthropoda > Insecta > Lepidoptera > Pyralidae > Elegia > Elegia similella. Next base: position 3,797,230 of record OX383936.1, read on the forward strand.
TAGCTTCGCCAGCTGCCCAGACGAAATGAAAAGCGTGATGGATGTAGATGAAGCAGAAGAGGTTTGTAAGGATCGTAGCAAGTGGCCATAGCCTCTGCCTACCCCCATGGGAAACAGGCGTGATAATATGGATGTATGTATGTACATAAGTACACTAAAATCTATACCCTCTTTTTTGGGTACTCGTGTAAATAGTAAAACTAAAAAGCAGATTATATATTAATCTTCCAATTTAAATTTAATCTTGATTTTTTCAATTTATTCATCCACGGGAATACTTGGAGTGGTCCTATTCTACTCTGCCGGGTACCACACGGCGATGTAATGTCACATTATTACAATCATCGGATTATTACATCATCGAATATAAAATGTATTTATTTATTCATGTACACATAATGCAGTAGAAAAGAAACAAAGTTACAAATGGAAACTTAAGTACATAGGTGCTACTTATTTCAATAGAAATTTCATTCAGCAGACTGCGAGAGGAAAAGATCAAATAATCAAAATCAAAATCAAAACGTTTATTCAGAAAATAGGCCTTTGCAGGCACTTTTTCACGTCAAATCACATTTTAAAGGATCTAATTTAGTTATATTTATATTATTACTTAATGTGCAAAAGCTACAGACTACTACTAGCGTTTTGGAACCGACCACTGCAGAGAAAGTGAAGAAATGTATCTACTGTGAAGTTTGTTTGTTTGTAATATCTTTATTGTACGAGAAAAAAAACACAGAACATCAAACATAGTATAAACGAAAACTAAACATACAATGGCGGACTTATCCCATAAAAGGATCTCTACCAGTCAACCAGCCAAATGATTGAGAGGATGTTTACTAATTGGGCAGAAGAAAGTACAAAACAAGAGGAAGAAAATATATACTTAAATAAATAAATAATTTGCAAACATAAAATACATACACATTATAATATATATTATTTAAAACTTATATTTTCTTGCTTAGTTTCTATGTCTATCGATATAACGCATCAAATTCGCTCCTGTAGTTTCCAAGATTAGCCTAAACAGACATATAAGTGACCAGGGATATATATTATTATCCATATTTTACTATTATCCATATTTATCCTTATTTTTAGTATATTAAATAGGTTATCTACTCTGTTTTTGACTGAGGAAAAATATTCAACTATCTCTTTGACTCACCCCTAATCTATAAATGAATAATATTTATAACATTTACTTTGAGACAATTCACTTTGCGTGCGGAAGCACGTAAAGTTAATCGTCTCAAAGTAAATGTAGCTTTGACTTCCGCAAAGTAACACCTGAATCTATTAACTAATATTTATAAGTAAATGTCCTTGTTTCAGGTACATACAACATCCCATCACACGGTGATCTGAGCAGATTATGTTCGGTAACAATAGGCCAATTAGCTGGCAGACATTAATAAACAACTCTGATCACAGGAAGAATGAGATATAGCAAGCGTTTTATGATGTTTCTTAGTTATTTGTCGATAAAAATGCAGTGTCATGTCGTTAGTATCCAAAAAACCAGAAACAAGATCGGCCATCATCATTTCGTGTAGGTGTCACGGTCAACGGACCATGCATACCCTGGTGTCAGAGTTCTTCGGAACCGCCTCTCGGCCTCTGACGTGGTTCCTTTAACGACTACCAGATAGCAGCCGGGACCAACGGCTTAACGTGCCTTCCGAAGCACGGAATCATCTTCATTATCAGACAATCGGGTGATTCAAGCCTGCAATGTCGTAACCAAACTGGAAACAAATTAATAAAGTATGCTTCCCGTATCGAAACCACGACCCCCGGGTCTACAGGCAAACGCCTTATTCACTGGACCACGGAGGCAGTATACAAGATCGGTGTATGGTCGTTTGATTAATTTATGTTCGGTATTAATAGCTTAGCTAGCAGGCAGATATAAATATACAATTAAAATAATAGGATGAAGCAGATTCAGTAAAAGTAAAGTGGTATTTATGACCATTTCCACTTCCACAACGTAACTGATGTGATTTAATTGATCTCGCTCGAAGACACTAGAAATAAAAGTGAAATCAGAAATAGTAGAGGGTAAATTCCAAAATACTACTCAGATCCACGCTGTCCTTAGCAGGTAGAGTCAAAACCTGACGAAATTTTTCTGAAAAAATCCGAGTTTGAGTTCAAGTATTGTAGCCCAATAAACCATAAATACAATTTGAAATTTATTTGGATTAGTATTCGAATATAATATTTCAAAATATTACTGTAGTACCGTGAGATCATGAACCACAATTTTGCAGTTAGGTGTGTTTAACTGCAAAATTGTGACTTTTTAATCAAAATACAGGAAAATTTTGAGTGTATTTATTCGAATCGTGTCTCCCCGTTCTGTGATCTGGGACAACTATTAAATACAATACCGATGAACACGGCTTTGACACGTGTCAACTTGGGATGGGAATAATAGAGTCTAGGCGGACGACGCGTCTACTTGCTGTTCATTGTATTAATTTTGTGAAATAGCATACCGATTTGTCTTCCCGTATTATATTGTGAAATAGCTGACCGAGTTAATATATCTCCTTCTTCCTGTGACTCGAGTCAGTCACTATTTAATACGAGAGACGGACACAGCGTTGACACGTGTCAACTTTGGATTAATGGAGCCGAGGCGGATTTAATAACGACGTGTTGACTTGTTAATTGTATCACTATTGTCAATTAGCTGACTGAGGTTGTATTCCCGAAAAATATATAAACGTGTTTTTGTTACAAGCTTTTATTTGTGTTAGTATGTATTTTCTGTGCGTTAATTTACACACAGTGACACCAGCGAATTACCTGGGCGGCTGAACACTTTGTATGGGGGTTTAATGGCGCCGGGCCCCTGCCCCATTACTAGACTCGGTCAATCCAGATTGTTGGGTGTATTGTTAAAAAGAAGATAGAAAAGGAGTTAAAAACGTTAGGAAATCTATGAGCCTGTTCACAGCTGTCGATATTGTTGCTACATTGTAACGAAGCCAGCACGTACGGAAATACGACCGGTTTATTCCGGACCAGCAGCAGGTAAACAAAGTACAGGCTAGGCTTTTGTCTCAGCCGCAAGAAGTCCACTGCTTGACATAGGCCTCCCCAAGGTGTTTTCAGGCCGTTCTGTTCCGGGCCAAGTGAATGGCTGCACTTCAAGGCATTCAGGAGTGGATCATATATCATATTGTTACGTGGTTAGGGTTCAGGATTTGGAGTAAAACACCAAACTCTTCAGAGGGAATTTATTCACTACGGAATCCCAACACTGACTGGTCTTCCAACACGTCGAATATCCAAAACGCAAAGCACTCGTAGTCCTGGTCCGTTGCTGTGGTCGTAAATTTATCACTTATCAGTCGCACACAAATCACTCGTATTAGTATCGCTCACTAAGAACACTCGCGGTAAACTGATCAACGATCGCCACGTCCGCTCCCTTATATACTGACTTATGGGTATCTAGAAAGTTCCATATACTTCCGGTCCCGACGGCCGATAACTAAAACATTCCAGAATATTCGAGTGTGTGTATGAGCGGGATAGAATACATATGTGTGAGCAGGATGGAAGATGTATGAGCGCGACAGACGATGTTCGGAAAAGTTCTAGACTATTCTGTTCTGGGAGCTTCGCGACACTGCCCCCTTCTTAGAGACGCTCGTCCCGAGCGTCACTGTTGCTGCCATGATAACGTGCTAAGCGGTCCACATGCACCACTTTAAATGCTCCTCTTGGTTGTCGTTGAATGCGATATGTCACATCGTTCATGCGGGTGATCACCTTATATGGCCCTTCCCATCTCGTCTGCAGCTTTGGAGATTTTCCTTTGCGGCGTATTGGGTTGTGAAGCCACACTAAAGCTCCTTCTTCATAGCCACTCGTATTTGCTCTTCGGTCGTATCTAGTTTTCATGTTCTCGCTTGCTTGCAGCCCGTTTTCCCGAACTAGGTCATATACATCTCGCATTCTTTCCCGAAGATCCGAGACATAATCTGTCACAGTGTGAGAAACTTCTGGTGGTCTTCCCGTTAGCAAATCTACCGGTAACCGAAGTTCTCTGCCAAAATTTATAAAAGCTGGGGTCACTCTTGTGCTTTCGTGTTCTGAAGTCCGGTAAGCGAGGAGAAATAGCGATATGTACTTGTCCCAGTCTCTTTGATGGTTATCAACCAATTTCGCCAAATGCCTCTCCAGCGTCTGGTTAAAGCGTTCCACCATGCCATCTGACTGAGGATGATATGGCGTGGTCCTTGTTTTGTGCATTCCTAAAATCTTACAGATTTCTTGAAATAGTTGTGATTCGAAGTTCCGTCCTTGATCGGAGTGGATTTCCAAGGGCACACCGAACCGGCATATCACTTCCTCAACTAATTTGGAGGCTACTGTTGCAGCTTCCTGGTTAGGTATGGCAAATACTTCAGGCCACTTGGTGAAGTAATCCATTACCACCATGAAGTATTTATTTCCCGACTCAGTTATAGGAAATGGTCCTGCCACATCAACTGCAATGCGTTCCCAGGGTGCACCAACGTTGTAGAGCTTGAGGTTACCGCGATTTCTTGTCGATGGCCCTTTCACAGCAGCGCATATGGTACATTTGCGACACCAATCCTCCACGTCTTCTCGACAGTTGAGCCAGTAGAACCTTTCTCGTATCTTTGTTAATGTTCTCTTGACGCCAAGATGTCCGCCGGACACCCCATCGTGGACTTCACGAAGAACGTCTTTTACTTTAGCTCTTGGAACAACTACTTGTAGGTGAAACTCTTTGCCATTTGGTTTTTCCCATTTACGGTAAAGTATTCCGTCCTCCAAGACAAAACTGTCCCATTGAGCCCAGTAAGCTTTGGTGATTGGGCTTGTAGGTGCAACTTCTACCCATTTAGGTTTTTCTGCTCCGCGTTCTTTCCATGCAATAATAAGCCTTATGTCTTCATCATCCTCCTGAGCTTCTCTGAAGATCGCGTCATCCCATGGTCCCGGCGGACTCGCTCTTGTTAATTTCACAGCGATTTCTTTAGACTCCTGTTTGACACAGTGTTTACAATCTTCTGAGCAAGGCCTTCTTGAAAGCGCGTCAGCATTTCCATGTGACTTTCCACTGCGATGTTCAGTAACAAAGTCGAACTCTTGGAGTTGTTCAATCCAACGAGCAACTTGACCTTCCGGGTTTTTAAACTGAAGCAACCACTTCAAAGCAGCATGATCAGTTCTCAGTTTAAACTTTCTGCCGATGAGATACTTGTTGAAATGTTGCAGCGTTTTTACCACAGCTAAGAGTTCTTTCCGTGTAACGCAGTAGTTCCTCTCAGGCCTTGACAAAGATTTACTGAAGTAAGCTATTACAACTTCTGCGTCACCTTGTTTCTGAGATAACACTCCACCAATAGCTGTGTTACTTGCATCTGTGTCAACGATGAATTGACCATCAGTCTGTGGATATCCCAAAATTGGAGTTTTACATAAACTTTCCTTCAATTTTTGGAATGAATTCTCGCAAGTCTCGTCCCAGAAGAAAGGTCGTTTGTCTTCTGTCAAACGGTGTAAAGGTTTAGCAACCTCTGAGAATCCTTTGACAAATCTCCTGTAGTATGAGCACAGTCCCATGAAGGCTCGCACCTCTGTCTTGTCCTTCGGGGTAGGCCACTTTTGCACTGCTTCAACTTTATCAGGATCGGTTTGTACACCCTCACTGCTAATTACGTGACCGAGGTAGTTTACTTTGTTCCTGAATAGATGACATTTCTTTGAGTTCAGTTTTAAGTTTGCTCCCCGTATCTTCCTTAGGACTTTCTCTAGATTCCGCAAATGATCATCAAAGTCTCTGCCCATGATGATGACATCATCCAAATATACTAAGCAGGCATCTCCTACTAATCCAGCTAGTACACACTCCATAAGTCGCTCAAAAGTAGCCGGCGCGTTGCATAATCCGAAGGGCATAACATTGAACTGCCATAAACCTTTGCCAGTTGAGAATGCGGTCTTTTCTTTATCCTCTGGGTGTATTTCTACCTGCCAGTAGCCAGATTTTAGGTCCAAAGTAGAGAACCATCGCATTCCACTTAGAGTATCCAAGGTGTCATCAATTCGGGGCAACGGATAACTGTCCTTCTTAGTGATCTCGTTTAGTCGTCGATAATCTACACAAAACCGTGTACTGCCATCTTTCTTCTTAACTAGAACCACAGGAGAACACCAAGGACTTGCAGATGGTTCTATAACTTTATTTCTCTTCATGCCCTCCAACATTTCTTCAACTTCTTTCTCCTTGGCAATCGGTATTCGTCTTGCTCGCTGACGAATAGGTCTTTCGCTTCCAGTGTCAATCCTGTGCTGAACTAATGAAGTTCTTCCAAGATCTTCTTCTTTCGAAGAGAAGATATCAGCAAAACGCAACAGTGACTTCTTTGCGTCCGAGTATTGCTTAAAAGTCAGATTATCTTTGCTGTCTTTCAGAAGATCAATAATTGTAGAGTTATTCGCGATGTTAGGTGACACTGAGCTCAGCTTTGATTGACACTTTCTCATCCACACAACTTCTTCGCATTTTCCCACAGTATCTCCTTCATTGAGGCTGACCTCATGGAAGTCTAGGTTAACCACTCTTACCACTGCAGTATCGCTTCCACGCACTAAGGTTCTTGCTGTTAGGAGTCCTCTCGCAGTTGGTTTGTGTAATGTGTCCTCAATCAAAACACATCTCTTTGCCTCTGTTTTCTTAGCCGTCGTGGGCAGTCTCACCATTATTTGAGCCTGTGTTCGTCCAGGAATAACAATTTTGTTAAGGCAGGTTACTTTTCCAGTGGAAGCTCCAAGAATGAAGATTTCTTCATTACCACACTTGAAAACACCATTCGTGATATCAATTCCACAATTATATTTCTTCATAAAATCTAAGCCCAGTATGCAGTCATCAATGATTTCAGCTACGATGACATTGTGAGTATAGGGTGTCTCTCCCACGTACATCGTAACTGCCATTTCTCCTAGGACAGGTATTGGCTGGCCAGAAGCGGAAAGAAGCCGACAGTTGATGTTCTTGCGTCCCCTTGCCGCTTTCACTAGATGTGGCTTAACTATAGTCCTAGATGCACCTGTGTCTACTGTTATCCTGCAGTTTTTCCCATCCACTGAACCACATATTGCCAGACAATTTTCATTGCTTGCCTGTGAGATGATTATTGCTGGGGCTTCTTCTGAGCCAGCCAGTACCCGCCCCTTAGTCCTGGCTGTTACTCGTTTCCCTGCTTCTTTAAAGGAGAGATCATAAACTGATTGCTTAGGTCTTCCTTAATCTCTTTCTTGATCTCTTCTTTAAGCTGTTCCCTGAGCTCTTCCTTTAACTGTTTCTTTTTGCGGCAATTGAGTTGTAAATGGCCTCTTTCACCACAATTCCAGCACATAGGCCCAGTTCCATTATCCTTCTTTGAAGGGGCCTTAACCGCCTTGACTACCTCGCTTATCTCGTTAATTTCTCTCAATTTATGAACTTGCACATCTTGTCTTACCGCTTCCACTTCAAGGGCGTGTGCAAGGGCATCTTTAAGCGAGGTGTGATGTTGGAGCTTTACTGTAGCCCTTACCTCTGAATTCTTAATTCCATCCACGAAGGCTTGCAGTAGATTTTTCTCCACCATCCGGGGGTCTTCTGAGGGAAACGCTTTCCTTACGAGCCTCTCGATCTCTAATGCCCACTGTTGTAACCCCTCGCCTGATCGCTGGACTCGGTCGCGAAGCTGGGCTCGGAATACGTGCTCTAAGTGGCGTTCTCCGTACCTTGCTTCAAGAGCCTCCAACAAGTCCTTGAAGTCACTACCTGAGTTAGGTAGTGCTTCTAATACTGTCAAAGCGGAGCCCTTCAGTGCAACGGTGAGGGCTGTCAGGCTCTGTTCATTAGTCCATCCATTTGCTGCGGCAACAGTTTGAAACTGCTGTTTATACGCGGCCCAGGAAGTAGTTCCGTCGTAAGATGGCACTTTCACCTTGGGTCCAGGTGCATAAGCAACAGCGTTGCTCGACGTCACTTTCACGCCTACTGTCTCCAGTCGCAGCACTTTCTTCTCTAGTCCGGAGAAGTTTTTTTTCCAGACCTGTCACGCGATTATCCACCAAATCCACATCCTTACGGATCTGGTCCACCACGTTGCTGACTTTGCTGACAGCTGCTAATACCATTCGTTGGTCCTCACTCATATGATGCAGCTTTTCCTGCATACGCTTTTGTTCATCCCTCGAGCACTTTTGTTCATCCCGCATATTTTGTATTTCTCCATTAAGTTCCACATTGATGCGTTGCAGTTTACTCTGGTTCTCATTTATGCACTGCAACATTTGCATCAAGCTACCAAAATCAAAAGATGCTTGAGTGGGAACCTGGAAAGAGGGGCTAGGAAACGTGGCTTGATGATGGGCGGCTGGCATCTGTAGGGCGGCGGCAATCTCTTGGGAGGCCGTAACTTCCTGGGTGGCTGTGACGGCTTCGGTGGTTGCGACATTTTGGGCGGCTGCCCTGTCTTGGGCGGCTGCCATGTCTTGGGCGGCTGCCATGTCTTGGGCGACTGCCATGTCCTGGGCGGCTGCCATGTCTTGGGCGGCTGCGACCTCTGGGGCTACGGGCGGCAGTTGCTCGGCTGCGATGTTTTGGGCGGCTGGCGCATGTCGAGCGGATGCAACTTGGGCGGCGGCTGCGGTAGCCTCCATTGCACGTTGAGCACGGGTCCGGACGCCTTCCTTATCTTCTTCGTCCCTCGGCAACACTGGAATTTCCAAATCCCACACTTCTGACACCAAATGTTACGTGGTTAGGGTTCAGGATTTGGAGTAAAACACCAAACTCTTCAGAGGGAATTTATTCACTACGGAATCCCAACACTGACTGGTCTTCCAACACGTCGAATATCCAAAACGCAAAGCACTCGTAGTCCTGGTCCGTTGCTGTGGTCGTAAATTTATCACTTATCAGTCGCACACAAATCACTCGTATTAGTATCGCTCACTAAGAACACTCGCGGTAAACTGATCAACGATCGCCACGTCCGCTCCCTTATATACTGACTTATGGGTATCTAGAAAGTTCCATATACTTCCGGTCCCGACGGCCGATAACTAAAACATTCCAGAATATTCGAGTGTGTGTATGAGCGGGATAGAATACATATGTGTGAGCAGGATGGAAGATGTATGAGCGCGACAGACGATGTTCGGAAAAGTTCTAGACTATTCTGTTCTGGGAGCTTCGCGACAATATGTATAAAAACGGGTCACTCACGTGTTATTTCGTCGGGATTGCCGTCTATAGTTTCTGACATCAGGAGCCCATTTTTAAGGCGTGTGCAGGACGCGCGGCGGAGGATCGCGAACTGAAACTATAGTCGGCAATTCTGACGAAATAGCACGTGATTGACCCCTTTTTATTCATAATATATTATCTCAAGTTAGTATTAATGATATAGTTCATAGCTGACGGTATTCTAGCTGCGTTGTATCAAAGCAAGCACGTACGCAAATACGATCGGTTTGTTCGGAACGAGCAGCAGGTAAACAAGGTGCCGGCTGGGCTAGGCTAGGCTTTTAGTTCTATATCTACAAATGGTGTTCATATTAAAAGTATAGTAACAGAGACAGTAACAGTCGTGGTAGAGCTACGCTACCGGCAAAATGAATTACTAGTAGCATAAATGGGCCAGTTCGCCTGGGGAAGTACCACACTCTCACAGAAAATCGACGTCTGAGTAGAAGCTTTTTACCGCTTCTATGCTTCGTTATGTGAGAGAGCCGGAGGCCCATCCTTCCCCTCCCCATTTCCTTCCCCCAACTCCTTTAAAGGCCGACAACGCACCTGTCACACCCTGGTGCTGCAGGTGTCCATGGGCAGAGGTGATCACTTACCATTTTGTACCACATTGGTGTCTTATTTTTATTGCTGCCGATTTTGGAAGCTGCCCAAATGCCCAAAGGTCATAGCTCAACAACTGTTATCAATTATAATTTGACAGACGGGACCAACGGCTTAACCTGCCTTTTGAAATAGCTCAACAACTGTTATATATCAATTATGATATGACAGCGGGGACCAACGGCTTAACCTGCCTTTTGATGCATGGGGGTTACTACCCCCATGCATCAAAAGGCCTGTACCTGACAACTATCACGCTTATGGCATGGTTTTATGATGAAAATTATCACATAAAGGGGTGAAAAGGGGAATGGAAATTCGTATGAAGTAATCAATCTTACCTCGATTAGGTAGAAAGAAAATATTAAGAAAGTTGAGCGGAAAATTTAAGAAATTAAGAAAACTTAAGTACTTTATTAACTTATTAAATCCAACTTTAGTATAGTTAGCGACTATTTATAGTTAAGTCAATATATACTTATTGACTTAACTATAAATAGTCGCTAACTATTATAATGGTTTCAAAATATTACCTTTGACATATTGAGTGTCGGAGGCCCGGAGGCAAATTTACAAAGTCACAAGTCAGACTCTAATAGATGAGCTTTTGTTTATGCATATTACTCGACAATACCTAATCTATCTCAGTAAATAAGACTGTTTCTACATTTAAATTGTAAAAATACTAAGCTAATCGTAAATTTGATAAAAATAATTATCTGCGTTTTTTATTTTACATGAGAGGCAAGCAAGCAAAAATATTTTAGATTTATCTAACAAAGTCCACGCGATTTTGGTCAAGTTCCGTACTAGAATAGATTAGGGTTTCGTCAAGTTTTTGTCAAACAAAAGCTGAGCCAGTTCAGTTTGCACTTTCACTCTAATGGTATATAGCCTTTGTAAATTCGCGCCCCGGAGACAACAGCCACAAGACAATGGCGGTCAAACAGCCCCGTTCTGATATATTTCGGGCACCGCAATCCCATTTGGAAAGGAGCCCCAATCCGGCTCCACAATGGACGCGCGGTGAGATATTTACCTTCGGGCATGCTTGTCCAAGGCTGGCGATACGATCCTACTGTAATATTGAAGATGTGAAAGTTTGATTTTGAAACTAATTGAAAACAACACTACACAAGTTGGTGTCGTGTCGTGGATTCAATGGACACAAACACACTTGCACATCATACTAACAACCGTCGAAAATATTTGTATAGAATAATTAAGTAGTAGAGATACTTGTAGCACAAGTAGAGTCCAATGGGTCTAAGCATTATTAGCGCTTACGTATGTTAAGCAACCCCGGGTGGAGTCCCCATTGAGATGGGTGACCGCAAGTGGCATAAAAATATCTCGGGCTCCCGTGCTTCGGTAGGCACGTAAATCGTTGGTCCTGGCTGTCATCATTCACGGCAGTCGTTAAGCTATGTCAGATGCCTTTAGGCAGCTCCGTCACTAGTTTTTCTTGATAAAAAAGTGGTTGTCTGTAAAGTGACCACACTGGCACTGCACATCCAACAGGCGGAAGTGCAGTGCCAGTGTGGTCATGATGACCAGACCATGTTGCACCTCCTTTCGTGCCCTCTGTGCCCCACCAGCTGCACCAAAGATGATCTGTACACTGCATCCGAGAGTGGTGTCAGAGTCGCCACATACTGGAGAGACAAAATCTAATCCCTTGAGCCATCGACGCGAAAAGAAAAAGAAGAAGTCTGTAAAGTCGGTTTACAATTTTACATGACTGTGGAAGAGAGATGGATGCGTCACAAGCCAAACGCTAAGACCGATCGTGCCCTCTACCGCTTGTTCCGCGCTCTCGCTTGCACACGGTACGTGACACTTTTTCGTGCGTGCTGCCGGCGTTCATCGATTTATAAGACGGTATCACGTTAAAACTTGTCGGCGATACCGACTAACGATACGTTGTCTTTATATTAATTTCGGTCCAGCCGTCGACACAGGCAAAATAACAGATAGTGCAGTCCAAATAAGGCGATAGTGTTGATTTGGTTGTAGAGAACTTGAGGCAATGTTGACAGACGCTCTGCAACTGAGGATTGGATCGGAAGGAAGGGTGATTCTGTTAGGTGAAATAGGTTTACTAACGAGGTCCATCTGTATTCATAAACCATAGTATATGTATACGAATAAAGTCAATATTATTTGTTTATACTATATGTCTCCAAGATCTATATGGAAATGTCGAATTTTTTCGACTTTTCATCATTGGTCCTAAATGAAAAGTTTTTCATTTTTCGACTCGCCCATCTCGGTGGCTAATTTATTTATAGACTGTATACAAAAAAGGGTCAATAGGTCAGGTACTTGGTCGGGGGATTCATCCTCTATAAGAAGGCATGGTTGCAGGTATTCCATCAGGTTGCAGGTATTCCGCCCTGTCTCACGAGCTTTCCCTAATACACTTGTATCCACCCCCATTCACTTCCCAAATATATCTAATTCCTATATTACACTAATTCCTAATTTTCCACAGCTTAAAAATACTTTCAATGGGCTTTAGCGTTGGAAACACAAGAAGTGAAGAATCTGCGCTCGCTTATCCACCTGCCCCACGTCGTGAGCCTGACAATGTCTTCCCATGGAACGAAAACTCCTTGGGAGAGGCTTTTGTCCAGCAGTGGACTTCTTACGGCTGAAATGATCATGATGATACTACGACTATAAAATAAATAAATATTCAAGGACAAATCACACAGCTTAAGCTAGCCCCACTTTAAGTTGTGAACTTGCGTTACTCAACGATACTATATTTTATAGTAAATACATATATAGATAAACATCCAAGACCCAGGTCGATTTGTAAGAGATCGTTTTCAACCTTGACCTGACCGGGGATCGAACCCTGGGATTCAAAGGCCACAGTCTTCAAGAATCAACCTTTTTAGTATATTAAGTACTGCGAATTCCCACTGACGATGAAGAAATAAATTCACAAATCTCTTCGTTTCATCACAAACATCTATTATCAGAATCGCTACATTTTTCCGTTGAAATTCTCTCAAAGTAAAATGTAACTATCTTATCTCATTTCCAACTTCACCGCGTCAAACTTCAAATTCATCTTTTTCCGTCGTGACGTCACGCCACCCTAATTATGGGGTGTGTGTGACTCTCTGACGGCGATCAGCGAGGAGCGAGTTGGGGAAAAGCGAATTAGTAAAACAAATATCGATCTTCTTTAGATCATCATCATTTCAAGTAGGTGTCACGGTCAATCGACCATGCACACCCTGGTCAGAGTTCTTCGGAACCGCCTCTCGGCCTCTGACGTGGTTCCTTTAACGACTACCAGATGGCAGCCGGGACCAACGGCTTCTTTAGATGAGCGCGTAGAAAAGCGTATTTGTTGTCATGGAACTTTTAATTGCAGTGAATCTTCTTCTATAAGTACTATTTTTAACGATAGCATATTCTATCTGTAAACACAGTCGTTGTCTATTTAGTTTTATTAAAGTTCGATTGGTTAATTTTTTTTTTTGAGAATTCTGATGCCTTTTCTGCTTCTCATTCGCGTCTCTGATGATTTATTAAAAAAAATCCTAGATGTAGCACTCAAACTCATGAATTCTTATTCAGTTGGCTCCCGAAATAGAACAACTTTAACTCTTTTTGAATACGTCTTCCAAGGTCTTTAGGTTCTTATTAAATAATCAAATAAATGAACGTGACTTGTGTGGGATACTAACTCACCGATACTATATTTTATTACAAATACATAAATAGATAAACATTCAAGATCACCAGACCAGACAGGCCAATCTGAAAAATAATATTCCTACTGAATTTAAGGGTCGCAGCGCAGCCCCTAATACGCCAGCAGTGGGCCAGGCCCCTAATGTCGTCCGGCCACCCGCCCTGAATTAATTATGAGGCCATTTTCCACAGCACGGTGCAGTCACGAACCTGCACTGATAACAATCTTTTTGTTGAAAAAATTACATGGCTTTTAATTTATCTACGCGAGTATTCCAGCTTAATCTGTAATTATGGTCTGGCTTCCATTTTGGTCTGAATATGCCTGAAGTTCATAAACGAGGGTAGATTCCTAAATTATTACATACTAACACGTGTTTCCCCTGCAGGGTAGACAGAGCCCAGATCTTTTTATAACCTATAAGCAAAAATTTAGCAGGTTGGTGAGCGTCCAGATGGCAAAACGGAATCAGAATAGTGATGGGTTGCTAGCCACATCGCGTACTAATTAATTACATAAATACATCACGTCTTTTCCCTTGCGGGGTAGACAGAGACTATTTCTATAAGACCTTATGGCCACATTTAACATGTTTGAGGATGTGTAGGTGGAAAACGGAATCAAAATAGTGATGGGTTGCTAGCGGCATCGCCTATTGACAGGATTTCGCAGAATGTCGTCTATTCCCTTGATCGGCTTTTACGATCTGCGCGGGAAGAGAAGCAGCTGAAGCATGGAAGATCTTATACACGGTGAAATTTGATCGTTCTGAACCCTTAAAGGGATGAGTCAGCCCATCGATATGAACAACTTTTGCTATGGGACCAAATCTGGGAATTCAAAAAAAAAGGGGAAGTTCCATAAAAAAAAATTCGGCTGCTCGGCCAATTTGTATGGGAAAGTAAAAACAAAAATTTCCCATACAAATTGATTTGTCCCATAGGAAAATTTGTTTATATCAACGGGCTGAATCATTCCTGAGCCGGCAAAAACTGCGCTTCTAACTCTTGAAAACATATCCTCTTGAAAAAATGCCATGGTAATAAATGCAGAGTGACGCCGCTCTAATTGGCTGTCGGCTCTCGAAGTTTATTGTCTGTGATCCCTAAACATTTTTATTTCGCGCGCCCTAACGAACGTGTGGGAGGGCTTTTACGTTTTGTGCAGTAAATTCTGTGCCGGGAAAATCTGTGCTCATTAAAATGTTGGAATTGAGCGAATGGTGTATAATTAGCTATTTATTAAGCGCCTAAGTAAATAAAAAAAAAAAAGCGGGCGGGATTTGAACCTGCGACCTATGTACGACTTAGTCGTACATAGGCTTAAGGTCGCAGGTTCAAATCCCGCCCGATTGGAATTTTTTCACCATATTTTATTTCTTAATTTAATAAGAGTATATCAAAAATAGCATTGTTAATGCAAAATATGTATAAACACTTAAAAAAGTGTTAAATGTCGGTATTATTGACATAGAAAAACCCTGGGACAACACTTATATTATCATTAAGGTACGATATATTATTTGTTGCGACTTTTTTGCTGACATCATTTAAAAAAATAATGGGACGAATCGCACACAATTCTTTATACTTATTTGTGTGTTTCGTCCCATTGTACCTAATTGGGACGAAAACTTCATGGGACGAAACGATCAATTAATCTTGGACCTCGACTTTGGGCGTTACGTGTATACTTTTGTGCAATTAAGTTGTTTTTAATATAAAGATATCTTGACGTCAATCTTCCAACAGACTAAGCGAAGCACAGGCGAGTTCAAGACTTGCTGCCACTTGGAAAATGCCACTTAATTTACAGATTATAATATTATTAGACCTGTCAACCTCGTGAACTGTTGGACTATCATTCCTCTTTATCCCATTCTCTCTACAAGCGTGTGCGATCGTGTAATAAGCTGTATCACCTTTTAGAGTTTTGTGCCCAAAGGGTCTCAAAAGGAACCGTACTAGGCCTCCGATCCGTCGTATTTGACAATAAGCATAAAAAAAAGGGAGTGATTATATTCTGGGCTGAAACTACTCGGTTATTATAAAGACTCTCATTTGCGGCCTTAATTGGCGAGACAAGAGTCCGCAATCAGACATAATTCTAGCCTTCCAAGTAACGACAGTTTTCCATAAAAGCTGGTTTTATTGCAAGTTTTACGAGTTTATTTGAAGTGGCGAGGGACGCGTCTCTCTTAAGTGATTAAAATCGGAGGACTGCGCCGGGACAAAGCGGCGAAACGTTCAGATGAATTTAAATGGAGGGACGAAACAAAAGAGCGGGGCGGAATGCACGGCTTGTCATCTTGTAGCGAGGGATGCGCTAAACGCCGCCTCGCCTCCCTATAAGGCTCATCACCCATAAAATGTCGCGGAAGGAACGAAAAATCATATCTAAATCATGGATCTAAGAATCAGGATAGGCCATTACGTAACAGTGACGCAAATAATAATTCATGCAAACGTGTCACGTGTAAGCTCACGCACACATCGACAGTAAATAAGAATGCAATTTTCCTTCGTTCGAAATTCAAATTCAAATAAATGTAAAATTAATAGCTACTTATGCTGCACACATGTAACGTAAAAAGCTGGTGGCACTTGGGACGTCCTCTGCGCCTGGTCCATATTATGTATAGGTCCATGGTAGAAGTAGACCCACCAGACTAAGCAAACCCAAAACATATAGCGAAGCAAAAGAAACAAGAACTCCTACAAGACCCACCGGTCCAAGTAAACTAAACTGTTGGGCAGAGTACCTCCAAAAAGAGAAGAAAGCAAAAGGCTAATTATGATTTTATCATCATCATTATTACTGCCATAAGAACTCCACTGCTGGATAAAAGGCCTCTCCCAAGTTCCATCTTTCGTTCCATGGGAAGATATGCTATATTCACCACGCTTGGCAAGCGGCTTGGCGAGCATAGTTTCTCTGGCTTCTAGTGCTCCCGACGCATTTTTAAGCTGGGAAATGATAGGAATTTATTGGAATTGAGAAAGGGAATGAAAGTATTGGTATACTACTTACTCGGATGATTGAGAGAAAGGCAAGTAGCAGCTCGGAATGTCGGGCGTACTCGGTGCCATACCTATAACCACCAAGCTTTTAACGATGATACCCCTGACCCTGAGCTAGTTATGATTTCATCATCATCATCATCAGGTCCTTTTTAGTCTCCACTGGAGCACGACCCTCTCTGTACTACTAGGGCCATACTTGGCCAGAGCAGCCAGAGCACCTGGCCTACACTCTCCACGCTGGCCAGACGGGTTGGAGAGGTGTCTTAGATGTTTATAAGCTTTGTTTAGCTTGTATTTCCTAAGTCGCCTTTTACGACATCCACGGGGAGACTTGGAGTGGTCCTATTCTACTCTGCTGGATACCACACGGCTTTTATTGCACGGTAGTTATGATTTACTTTGATCTTAATAATTTTTGATGTCTAACACTTCATGCATACGAAGGAAAGAAAATGCAACCGTTTCAATGACACAACGACAAACCATTTCATCCAAAAAATATAGAGGTAGCGGGGCGAAACATACAATTTTTGCCAAAAAATGTTATATTGTGCGTGTTGTTTATTATTTTTCACTAACAGTTCAACTCTAATTGAGAGAAAGATTGCTCGAAGATCTAAGGTGGCACAACCTTCAAAAAACAAGTCTATGTTTTTTTCAAAAGTCCGGCAACGCTCTTGTCTTACCCCTGGTGTGGCAGTTGTCTATAGGCGGCGGTGATCGCTTACCATCAGGTGACCCGCTTGTACGTTTTCCGTCCTATGTCATAAAAAATCAGTCCGCCCGCTGTAATAAGCCTTCACACATATGCCCTTAGACTGACTTAGAAATTCGACGACAGCAGCAAGTGTCGCGCGATCGAGATCTGTCATTTGGTCCTTGAACATCAAAGTTTACCTTTAGATAGTCTAAGAAGAACTAACCACCAAACTCGACCCGTCATTTGTAATAACACCATGGGAGACGGGCCTAACATTTAAAAGCAGGCGTCGACCTTTTCAGTTCGCCGGGAAATGCTCGGCATGCACCTGAATGCTGATATTTCGATTCCAAGGCATGGCAGCTTTTGACGCTTCCGAATGCCTGGAAATTTTCAATTCACATTAAGGCCGAAATTGTTGCAGACAAGATAATTGGCGGTACATTTTTGTCTGTACCTGAACAGGCAAAGGAAATTCAGAGCTAGGGAATATACAATGAAAAGACTTTTCATAACTGGAATTGTCTGCCAGACTTCAAACTGGAGGCCAATTTGCAGATGGAAGTGAATAATTTTTTATTTTCTTGTGGTGGTGGTAATTAGGGAGCTTTTGGAAGTTTCGTTTTGCAAATGTCTTGTAAAAGAGTTCATAAAATACTATATTAGCATTAGACTAAGCATTGGACTCTGTTGACAGAAGAGCCCGCAGGGCCATAAACAACGACGTGGTCTCAAATAGGAAATTGCAATACCTGAAGCATCGCCGTAAAGTCGCTTGCCTATCGGTATTTTATAGGATCCATTTTGAATATTGTGCGAAAGCGCTCTTTGAGCTAGTTGAACCCTCACCATTCCTCCATCGGACTACGAGGCGCGGACAGAAATTTCACCCTTTTATAGTTGGAATACGAAAGAGTTGAACTAAACGCTTTGACAGTTCCTTTTTGGTTCGAGTAGCTAAAGTGTGGAATGAACTACCTGCGTCTATATTTCCAGACAAGTACAGTCCCGAGACATTCAAAAGTAGAATAAATAGGTATCTCTTGGATAGGTATGTAACATCCTCGTTTTCATCGTCACCATCAGGTGAGATGGAAGACAATGCCTAATCCAACATTTAGTTAAAAAAAAATCTTAGGTTTCTCAAGTATCATAAAAATGACATAAAATTTGAGGCAAGAGCCTCAAATTTTATGACAAGCAACACAGTCATCCAATGACCACGGCCGGTGTAACCTGGTCGAAACGAGTAACTTTTGGTTAACGTAATGAATACTCAATTACTCGCGCTTCACACTATCGGGGCGGATGCTACTCATTCTGTGCTATCCGCCCCGTTAAAAATTAAACCGAGGCAGATGACACTTGATCTGTGCCATCGGCCCCGTCGACCAACGGGGCCGTTTTACCGGGGCCGATGAATTAAGAGCCCGCCATATGCCAGGCGGCGTGGCGATACAAACGCGGATGGTCTAAACGCGTTGGCTACTTTGGATATTTTCGTTTTTTAGGAATATTCAAGGGTTATTCGAAAAAGAAAAAAATGATGGCTGCCTTATCTGTAATGCAATAATAATCAAAAGTTTCAAGGTTAATTTTAATGTATTTGGTGAATAATACTATATACCGAGTAAATTAGACGTCATTTGGAGGCAACTTTGCAATTTCTATCAAGAAAATTTAACGCAATCGTGTTTTTGAGTCATATAGTTACCAAAGTTAGTCCTGAACTTTGCTGCATTTTTATTTCAACTTGAGTATTTAATTATTATTGATATAACAGTCAATCATGCAAAGCAGTGTGAGGTAGTACGGACCCTTAATTTTTCCCAACAGTCCCGTCACCGGGGCAGAACCACCGGGGCGGATGGGAGTTACTCGTCGAAATGTCTGGAGAAAAACGGTATGTTCGCGCTAATTCCCGCTAATGCATTTAGTATAGAATAGCGGTTCTATATTATCGATTATTGAGGAGTTCGATGGTCCAGTTAGCGTGCGCATTATAAGCGCTTACGCATGTAAAACAACCTCAGGCGTGGTCTTCATTAAGGATGGGTGTCGCGCAGTTTGTATGAAATGACAGCGCGATATTTAATAATTTCTTGAGCTCCTCCGTGCTTCGGAAGGCACGTTAATCCGTTGGCCTGGCTATCATTATTAGATGGCAGTCGTTGAGCCATGTTAAATACCTCTAGTCGGCTTAAAAAGCTGATTCCAATGTTGGCCACTAACACACCCGAAAAAATAAAATGCCCCGATCACTCTCGGGACTTAGCAAATCATCATCATCATCAGGTCTTTTTAGTCTCCACTGCAGGAGCATGACTATGTACTACCGGAGCCATACTTGACCAGAGCAGACAGAGGATTTGGCCTGCACTCTCCTCGCTGGCCAGACGGGTTGGAGAGGTCTCATTGATGTTTATGAGCATTGTTTAGCTTGTATTTCGTAAGTCGCCTCTTACAACATCCACGGGAAGACTTGGAGGGGTCCTATTCTACTCTGCCGGAAACAACACGACTTAGCATATGCAGTAATGCAACTAGTAAAGCTGTATCTGAAAACAAAACACAGCTTTTTTGGGCAGTTGTTTAAAATACTTGATACCGGTAGATTGATGTTCGGATCGCGTTCGTGGCATAGCTTTGATTACCAAATGCAGAAATGCAAGTTACAACACTGTATAAACGTATTTATTAAGCTCCGGCACGCGAGCTTTTTATATCGCGAATTATTTAGTTGAGGTTGTTACTGTTTTTTTTAATTACGTTTTATTGTACACTAGTGACCCGCCCCGGCTTTGCACGGGTGCGATATATTATAGATTTAGAATTATAAAGCTTTCTCTTGAATGATTCTATCTATTAAAAAATCGCATCAAAATCTGTTGCGTAGTTTTAAAGATCTAAGAATACATAAATATTTCATAGCATACATTCTTCTGCGAGCCCTATGGGACCACAGGTCCACATCATCATCATCAAGCATATATAGGGACAGGCAGCGGGAAGTGACTTTGTTTTATACTATGTAGTGATGCATACATATTATCACCTCTTTGTCCCTTAAGAAATAGACAGAGCGTAAGGCCATAAGACCCAAATGCCACATTTAGCGTGTAGGTTGAAAACGGAAACTAAAAAGTAGGTTGCTAGCCGCATCGTCTATTAAACGAATGGGCGAAAATCTAAAGAACATCTTTTACGGCCTGCACGGAAAACAAGCAGTCGGTGAATTTTACCTTTTTTTTTTTCACTCGGACCAGCGTGGAAGAATTTTTCATCATTTATATATATATATATATCCTTACTTTATTATTATTATCTCTTTATTTAATTTATTTCTTAGATTTAGGTTTTTACAATATTTATATAAAAGTAAAATATAAAAATAAATTATAAAACATTATAAAAACCTAAACCTAGAGTGCCGTCAGCAGCGGGGCAGGGCTCAAGCTACCGGCAGTCAGGGCCAGAGAAAGAAACCTTCTAACTATTCGTGCCGTATCCAGGAGTATTTTTATTATTACTAATATAATAAATGCGAAAGTGAGTTTGTTTGTTACGCTTTCACGCCGTAACTACTGAACCGATCATCATGAAATTTTGCATACAAGTTCTCTGAAGTACGGAGAAGGACATAGCGTACCTTTTATCCCGGGAAAAAGAACTATTCCCGAGGGATCGATATTGACGCGGGCGGACCCGAGGGCGAAAGCTAGTATACATATAAAATCACAATGAACAAAGGAAGAAATGCTATTAACAACACTGTATTATCGGCTCCGGAACGCGAGCTTTTTAAATCGCGAATTATTTAGTCGAGTTGGTTTCTGCTTTTAATTGCTTTTTTCGTTGTAATATGTATTTCAGTTAGTTCGAATCCTACCTGTAGCGAATTTTTTTATCACATATTTTCGATTTTACTATTAAACCGAGCATCGTAATGCTATTTATTTTTTGGCGAGATCCGTGGCGCAGTGGTTAACACGCCAGCCAAAAGGTCAAGATGGAAAATGATCTTTTTAGATTGGCCTGGGTCTTGGATGTTTATCTATATATGTATTTGTTATAAAATATAGTATCGTTGAGTTAGTATCCTATAACACAAGTCTCGAACTTACTTTGGGGCTAGCTCAATCTGTGTGATTTGTCCGTATATATTTATTTTATTTAATATAATTTAATTATTTAAGATTTGTTATAGAAGAATAATACGTAATGTGGAGGAAGCTTTGCTTAGCAAATGCAGAAACGCAACTAAAAATACTGTATTAACGTGTTTATTAGTATTAACATCCAACACGCAAGCCTTTCTACTATTCCAAATATTTTTTCATTGTAATAAATATTTCAATTATTTAAGATTTGTAATATTACTTAAAGTAAAGGATTACCAAATACATAAATGCGAAAAACAATTAGCTTTTTATACTCTTATTATATAATAAAATATGGTGCAAAAATCTCCTTTAGTCTATGTACGACTTAGTTCGCAGGTTCAAATCCCGCCCGCTTGAGATTTTTTCACCATATTTTATTTCTTAATTTAATAAGAGTATATCAAAATAGCATTGTGAATGCAAAACCTCCGTGGTCCAGTGGTTACGGCGTTTGCCTGTTGACCTGGGGGTCGTGGGTTCGATTCCCACCGGAAGCATACTTTGTTTAGTTGTTTCCAGTTTGATTAGGACATTGCAGGCTTGAATCACCTGATGGTCTGATAATAAAGATGATCCCGTGCTTCGGAAGGCACGTTAAGCCGTTGGTCCCGGCTGCCATCTGGTAGTCGTTAAAGGAACCACGTCAAGAGGCCGAGAGGCGGTTCCGAAGAACTCTGACACCAGGGTGTGCATGGTCGATTGACCGTGACATCTACTCGAAATGATGATGATGATGAATGCAAAATATAAACACTTAAAAATATAGCTTTCTATGTTTTAACGTATTTATTATGTTCCGGCAACTGAGCTTTTTATATTGCGATTTATTTAGTTAGTTACTGTTTTTGATTACTTTTTCATGGTAATAAGTATTTGATTTAATTTAGATTTGTAATTTACTGTCAGGGTCAACTGCCTGTCCGGTGATTGCAGGTATTGCATCGGGTAATTGCTTTTTTTCGCATCCATCCGTGTGAGTAGTATCCCTATACTAGTTCCCTTCCCAATCCCAACAAATTCCTATCGTTCTCCTACTTAAAAATTCTTTCGAGGGGTAGCAACGTCTGAAGCCAAATAAACTGGGCTCGCCAACCCGCCTGCCAAGCGTGGTGAGTATGGCAATATCCTCCCATGGAACAAAGAATCTTTTGGAGAGGTCCAGGAGTCTTACGGCTAAGATGAATGAATGAATGAATGAAATGAATGAAATAGTTTTTATCTACCATAATATAAAAAAAAACAAAGCATACAAATTACCTTTACACAAAAATAGGTACAAAGGCGGACTTAGCGCTATGCAATTTCTTCCAGTGAACCTTTACCTTAGGGTAGGAAAAAATAAACAAAAATATTGAAACAGAGCGGCGCAGTATACGGTAAATAGATTACATAAATATGGAATAAATATATACATACATAAATACTTAACTACAAAATATATATTTATATCTGTTACACTTATTTAAGTGTTTAAAGCAAAACAGGTTTAAAACACCCAAATAAGTGTTACAGGAATAATTAATAACCTTATGAATATTTAAAAACACCATTATAAACCCTTATAATGGTGTTTTTTTGAGTCCCTGGTAACAATTCTTGAGGGACATTGATAATTACACTTACTTCGCTGGCCCAGCGACCCGAAGTGGATCTTGGCCTCCGACATTAAAGTGCGCCATTCTTCCCTATTCTGTGCCAACTCGGACCAGTCGGATACTTCCAGCTCTTTCAAGTCTTTGGCGACTTCATCCTTCCAGCGATATCTTGGACGCCTCACTGGACGGCGGCGGCGCCCGGAAGGTTGACCATAGGCTTTCTTTGCGGCTCGATCTTCTCCCATCCTCTCCACATGTCCTAGCCAGTGAAGTCGGGAAGATTTTATTTCTCCGATCATTAGAGACAGATCTTAAAACACCCTCTTTTTGCGCCGATGATTAAAAAAGGGGAAAGCTACTTTTCCGAATCAATGAAAACAAAAAACGCAGGAAAAACAAATGAAAGTTTACATCGATTGTTTTTACTGGTGCTAATTGCTTTATTTCCTCCGTCGGGTCGTTAATTACGTAAAAACTTGGAAATCGTTACAGGTCCGATGTTTCGCCGAGAACAGCCGGCTTAGCGGAGAGAAACTATGTTTTCATGTTTTCCGGATACGCAATCAATTCATTAGTTGTCCAACGGTTGCCTTAATCGTGGTTTATGAGATATACGTGGTGAAATTTTAATCGTTTTGGACCCTTATATGAACAAATTTTTTATGGGACCAATGCTAGGAACTCCAAAAAAATTTCGTTCTTTTACATACAAGAGTTCCGCCACCCGGCCAGTTTGTATGGCAACGTCGAATTTGTTTTTGAGTACCCAGCATTGTTCCCATGGGAAAAGTTGTTTATTTTGAATGTCTGAGTAAGAGAGTCCTTTAAGGGTCCAAAACGATAAAAATTTTACCATGTATAGCGGACGTGACAGAAAGTGCAGCCTTACATAAGGTGCTGACGTCCAAACTTCTTAGCAGAAGGACTAAAATACGGATCTATAAGACGATCATCCGTCCTATACTAATGTATGGTTGTGAGGCGTGGACGCTAACTTTAAAAGAGGAAAGAAGGCTGCTCGTAGCGGAAAGAAAGGTACTTCGTAAGATCCTGGGACCAGTGAAAGGAGAGGATGGTATTTGGAGAAGGAGAAGCAACGGCGAAGTACAAGACCTAGTAGGCGAGCCTAACATTATTTATGGGCGAAGTTAAAGCACATCGTCTTCGCTGGCTTGGCCACGTCGAAAGAATGAAGGAGGATCGAGGGGTGAAGAGAGCATACCTGGGCCGGCCGATCGGTCGCAGGCCGGTGGGCCGTCCCAGATATCGCTGGAGCACTGAGAAAAAATTCTCGTTTAGTTAACTAGAATATAGTTAATTTTACTAGATTTTATTGTAATATATATGACAGCTAACTGTTTTGTTCACTTTACTAGAAAAATCTGGTAATAGCTTAGCAAAATATCTAGCTCAGTTAAACATAATGCTGGTACACATCAATAACATTTTGGTATCGTGCACATTGCATTTATTTGTTTTAATTACATTATTTTTATTTTAAATATAACAGAATGAGTATATTGTGCAGTTTACTATTTTTTTTTATTATAGCAATACTTTATTTTTTAACTTTACCTATGTTAAGTAGGTAATTGCAACAGGCTTGTGGAAGTAGTAAAGACGTGACAAATTTGTACGACTCGGGCTCTTATGACGACTTAGATGCCTATTCGCCCACTATAAAACAACCCGCCCAACAGTCTCCAACTTCAACAATTTTAAGTGGTACAATCGCCCAACATTGGAGTAGGATAAGGTACTTCTAAAATGATGTAAGTGTACGACTTAAAATGAATGAAGGAGGAAGCTTACCCGCGGGCGGCTTTTATAGAGGTGAATTGGCACCTAAGCCATCATACGAGCCGAACAAATCTATCACGTCAACACACATATATTAAAAACAAGACCAACGTCCCTTTGGGTGTTCAGAGAGTGAACTGGATTCATGGCACAATGCTGGTTTTAAATGCTGGTGTATGTAGTGCACAAAAAACAAGCTGTTTTTTTTATGTTTACAATGTTATTCTGTAAGGTGCACTTATGGGTGGGATGCCTGAAATAAATTCAATTATTATTATGTTATTTATATATTATTTATTCAAACATTCTCCTTGCTGAAAATGGTTGTAGTATCTTGAGCGTACTGCAGTAGTGTTGAACTGGATGTCCTTTACAATAATGTTGCATATCTTTCTACGACTATTACTTGATAGCAGTCCACTTTCAGAATATAACTCTTTTAGTCCCTAGAAATAAAAATAATTGTATTGTACAACATCTTATTAAAAAAAGCTTACTAATTTATATTATTGTTATAAAGTTCCTATTTAAAAACTTACAGTGTATAAAAAAGACCCATTAACTGCTGGGTTTGAAGCACTGTTGGTACTGGTAGGCGAGTCTAAGGTTGAAGTACTTCAGGTGACCCAACAATACTATATTCTGGAGTTACGCTTCCTTTTTGTGTTGATTTGCTGGACGTAGATAAGAACCACATAAAGTTATATATATTAACGAAATGAGTTCAATTTTACTAAGTTGCAGTGTCAATTTTACACGAACGGCACAAAAACCACAAATTAGAAAGAATATGTGCACAAAAATGGCCCGCCTGCGCACACGACACACGATAAATAAAAAATGGCTCGAAAAGCACGCTACAATCTTTTTGACAAACGTAAACAACGTTTCGTTTGATGCACGGTATTTATGTTACACAAAACCATTATATGATAACCTTTATTAAAGTAAATAGTAGTTCCAACTTTTAGTACAATGGTTAACATAATACGCCTCATTTAATAGTTAGAACCATACTGCTGGTTAATACAAAATACATTGATAGGCACAGTGAAAAATAACCTGGTTAACAGTACTATAAGAATCTAACATATTCTAGCTTAGTAAACCTTACTTGCATTTTCTTAGAGATTACAAAAATATTGTAGTTTTCAATAGACAGCTAGTAACAACAAACAAATTATACAGGTAGACTTTATAATTATTACAATTTTCTCTTTACAGTAATAAAATGTACTTGTAAATAGGTTTAAGTATTGTTTACGAAAAATACGATTACTATAATATTCTGGCATACCCTACAATATGATTATTTGATGTTAAATGTTAATCCGGTGAAAATAACTTTATTCTGTTTCTTTATACTAGAATGATATTTACAATACGTTCTGGTAGTATTGTTAAAATTATTTTTCTCCGTGAGTGACGTGGTGACGGCGGACCTGCGCGAGCTGCAAGTTGGCGACAACTGGCAAGAGCTAGCAAAAGACCGAAAGCGCTGGCGTTCTCTTGTGCTAGAGGCCAAGACTCACTTTGGGTCGCTGAGCCAGGATAGTAAGTAAGTAAGTAAGTATAGCGGACGTGACGAAAACTTGGCTTTTACTTTTTTTGACGTGTTAACGTCTTTTAACCCGTCAAGCGCGAGAAACGCACAATTGATTTTCTATTGTTATGCGGACCGATTGGCCCGCTTGAGAGGTCAAATCGATGAACGCCGGCTGCATGCACGATAAAGTGTCACGTTCCGTGTGCAAGCGAGATGGCGGAACAAGCGATAGAGAGGCACGATCGGCCTACGCGTTCGGCTTGTGACGCATCTATCTCTCTTTTACCGTTATCACGTAAAATTATAGTCCGTAAACCGACTTTACACTTTTGCCCGCGGCTCCGCCCGCTTTTAACAGTAGAATTTCCTGGGATGATTTTATCAGTATACCTTTGTACACTATGTCCTTCCCCAGGCCTATAACTACCTCCATACCAAATTTCATCCAAATTGGTTCAATGGTTGAAGCTTGAAAAGGTGACAGAGTTACTATGTTTTTGTTACTATTAGTATGGATATGAATAGTATGGATTAAAAGTAAAGTAATAAATTCAAAGTAAATTAACCCTTACTCTTCTGGACAATTACTCTTTTGCACTGGCCATCGGTCTTCGCTTAGGTGCAAGGATTAATCAGCCTCACTTAACGCCATTGTGGGTTGGCAGAAAATGGGTTGGGTTATCATGGTCTTTCATGTTCTAGAAGTGCAGGCCGAATTCCACGACATGCCTCAATTAACGATACAATTAGAAGATCCTTGGCCACTGTCGGTGTTCCGTCACTTCTGGAACCGAGTGGAATCATCCGCACTGACGGCAAGAGGCCAGATGGTGTTTATCTGATTCCATGGCGGCAGGGAAAGTGCCTTGTCTGGGATACCACATGTGTGGACACACTAGCACCTACGCACTTACCAGCAACATCTACCCAGGGAGAAGCGGCTGCCGGTGCGGCGGACGCGGGCAAAAGACGTACATATGTTGCTCTCGGAGTAAAATTTTATTTTCCTTCCCTTCACAGTGGAAACGATAGATTCCCGGAGCCCAGATGCTAAGATTTTTTATAGGGACATCATAACTCGTCTTATTGAGGCATCGGGAGACCCTAGAGCGCGCTGTTATTTTGCTCAAAGAATCAGCATTGCTATACAGCGAGGTAATGCTGCTAGTATTTTGGGCACGTTGCCTCAATGTGACGAGTTGGAAAATTACTTCTATTTATAAGTAGTACATTAAGTAGAACAGCCTCCGTGGTCCCGTGGTTAAGGCGTTTGCCTGTTGACCCGGGGGTCGTGGGTTCGATTCCCACCGGAAGCATACTTTGTTTAGTTGTTTCCAGTTTGGTTAGGACATTGCAGGCTTGAATCACCTGATTGTCTGATAATAAAGATGATTCCGTGCTTCGGAAGGCACGTTAAGCCGGTGGTCCCGGCTGCCATCTGGTAGTCGTAAAAGGAACCACGTCAGAGGCCGAGAGGCGGTTCCGAAGAACTCTGACACCAGGGTGTGCATGGTCGATTGACCGTGACACCTACTCGAAATGATGATGATGATGAGTAGTACATTAATATGATGATCTTTGTAAATTGTTGAAATGAATAAAATGAATTTTATAATTAACCCTAAAGTTAATCGAATATATAAACGAAATAAATCACTTGAATCACAAATGTAGTTCACTAATAACTTGAAAGCAGTATTCCCATATGTGATCTGAAAATGATTTCAAACCTATGAAGTCGAATCACTTATGAAAATTGCGCCATCTATTCACCGTTTGAGGTTAATAGAATTAGCCTCGGAATTTCCAACAATTTTACATCGCAAATCGCTTGAAGTGAATGAACTGCACGGTCATTTTATTAATTGAAAAGTTTGTAATAGACTTGGTTTAGCTCACAACTTTGCCCGTATCACTTATACGTTATTGAACTTGGCACTTAAGTTAAAAATAAAGTTTTTTAGTCTCTTATAAATCGTATGAAAACGTTAAGTAGCTAAAGAGAAAGATTTTATATTCCTAGCAGGTGCTATTATTATTATCTCTTATTATCTTTCGCGTATTCAATCAATTATGCTGCCATGGTAATCACTACATAGTATAAAACAAATTCGCTTCCCTCTGTCTGTCTCTATGTATGCTTTGATCTTTAAAATAATGCAACGGATTTTAATGCGGTTTTTTTTATAGATAAAGTGATTCAAGAGGAAGGTTTAGATGTATAATTTAACGCACACACATGCGAATCACTAGTAATTAATAAAACAGAATTTGTTCACAGTGCTGTTTTAAAGGTATCATAATAACGTAAATCATATGTCTACCTTCATCAGTCTTATAATTGACCTGACAACAATATTGCAATATCCTATCTACACTTATATTATAAACAGGAAAGATTGTTTGTTTGTTTATATGGCTAGGATTGGCTCGAAACTACTGCGTCGATTTAAAAAAAATCTTATACAATAAAATCCTACATTATTCTTGATGTACATAGGCTATAGAATTAAATACCTATTTGTAACCGGACGTAGCCGGAGCGGACCGCTACTAATCAATATTGTCACTACTTCGAGCGCATCTCAACTTTGCCCTCGCTTTTAACAACATTTGCATTGAAATTGCTTAATTTCGTCTCATTTGAGTTTCGAATTTCACGCTGAATACTCGTAGAATCTTAGCGATGTTACATTATAAATTGAAATCAACATACAATACTTTTTAATTTTATTGCAAGTGGAAATGTTTTAAAATTGCCCACGCGTTTACAGACCGTTTTGTGGCTTGGCAGTTTAATTTTCCATGTAAGCCCACTATTGTAAGGCTCACTTACTAATACACAAAGGGAAGTCGAACGGAAGGCAATTTCCGCAAGGAAAAATTGATACGTTTTCAATAATAGCCAGTAGCTGGGTATTGTTGGTAGAATTTATATTCGAGTTGTTAGGAGTAGACTCTTCGAGTTGGTCGAGTTGTGTGGGAAGAAATTTTGCACTGTGGCTGGCAATAAAATGCAATTGTTTTGTAATGCCTTCTCTTGTTAATTCTTGTGCACGTTGGAAGATAATAAATTTAATTGAATTGCATTTTATATTATAAAATGCAGGTTTCAGCTTAAGTCCACATATTTAGTTCTAAAGTTAGATATAAGCATTTATTAAAAAAAAAAACAATTTTTTTAAGTCATTAAAATCTATGTGCGACTTAAGGTTCAAATCCCGCCCGGTTGAAATTTTTTCACCATATTTTATTTCTTAATTTAATAAGAGTATCTCTGATACTCTTTTGTATAAATATATACTCTTAAAACCGCCTATTCTTGTTATACAAAATCTCAGAATTTGATAACAGCAAGTAATAGAAACTCATTAACAATGATGCAGTATTGGTCTTCTTTGTCTCGGTTATGAGCAGCAATGCCAACAAAATATAAACTGTTCTTTATTACACGTTATTGAATGTTTAAATAAATATAAATAAATATGTAATCACATATCACACATATTGAGCTAGCCCGCACAGTTAGTTGTGAACTTGTGATGTGAGATATTAACTCAATGATACTAATGCTATATTTTATAACTAGCTTTTGCCCGCGGCTTCGCTCGCGTTATGAAGTATAAAGTCTCACCCGATCGGTTTAAAATTGACAAAGTTTCATACAACCTTTCATCCCATATTTTATCCCCTTGGGGGTAGAATTGATCAAAATCCTTTCTTAGCGGATGCCTACGTCATAACATCTACCTGCAGCATGCCAAATTTCAGCCCGATCCGCCCAGTGGTTTGGGCTGTGCGTTGATAGATCACTATGTCAGCCAGTCAGCCACCTTTGAGATATATATATTTTGATAGATAAATATGCAATATGTGAAGAAAACTTTGGTCTAAAAGGGGTGATTCAGGCCGTTCGATATGAACAACTTTACTTTGGGATCAAAGCGGGGAACTCAAAAAAATTACATTTATACAAAAATGTTCGGCCGCCCGGCCGATTTGTATGGAAACTTAAAAAAGAATTGAG
Source organism: Elegia similella (assembly GCA_947532085.1). Lineage (NCBI taxonomy): Eukaryota > Metazoa > Arthropoda > Insecta > Lepidoptera > Pyralidae > Elegia > Elegia similella. The sequence goes on from OX383936.1 coordinate 3,827,715, forward strand.
TTCCCAGCATTGGTCCTATAGGAAAATTTGTTCATATCAACAGGCTGAATCAACCCTTCAAGGATCGGACAGGGTTTTGTCTACATATTGTATAGACAAACATCCAAGACCCAGGGCAATCTGAATAAGATTATTTTTCAGCCTTATCCTTACTAATATTATAAATGCGAAAGTGAGTTTGTTTGTTTGTTTGTTACGCTTTCACGCCATAACGACTGAACCGATCATCATGAAATTTTGCATACAAGTTCTCTGAAGTACGGAGAAGGACATAGGCTACCTTTTATCCCGGGAAAAAGTACTATTCCCGAGGGATCGACATTAACGCGGGCGGAGCCGCGGGCGAAAGCTAGTTTTCTATAAATGTTATATAATTGGTCAAACGCGAAAATTTTGTCAACTGGTCAAGTGTTTTTTAACCGCTCCGATATGTTTTTGTGGATGTTAATATGTACCTTTAGCATTATTTTTGATGTTAATATTTATTTTCTTGTTACAGGTAAGGACTCAACTTCATAAGAGTATAAAATAATAACTTTCAATCAAAATGGTAAGATCTTCATCTAATACAAAAATTACATTTTTGTGGCATTTTTTTATTATAAACGAATCCGCACTGTAAAATGCTTTCTAAGACAAATCGAATGAGCCGAAACACGATGGGTATACCTTGTTTAGTTTAAGAGTCCCAATGGCCACCTTCCGACTCCGGAAGAGAGGCAGCTGGCACATTCTACGTTTTACCTTTTCTCCCAGACCAGCATGGAAGTTGATCCAATTAATTTAATCCAGAATGTCCCGGTTTCGATCCCCGGTCAGGTCATGATCGAAAACGATCTTTTTCAGATTGATATGGGTCTTGTATGTTTATCTGTTTATGTAACTATAGTAAATTTAGTATCGTTGAGTTAGTACCCTACGACACAAGTTCACAACTTACTGTGAGGCTAGCTCAATTTGTGTGATATGCATATTTTATGTATCTGATGATGATGATGAATAGAAAATCATACTTCATATCATAATCATGCAGAATAATATCAAATAGCAGGCAATATTTTCTTGTCTTTGGCGGAGTGAAAGTGAAATATATTCGTACACGCGAAATAACACGAAATATTTGCCAATTCTCACTGTAGCCTAAATATAAACCGATTCTGCACACTTCTCCGATTGGATCGCCATAGACAAACAAAAATAACCGGCCAAGTGCGAGTCGGCCTTGCGCATTTCGTACCATTATCCTTATCCTTACTAATATTATAAATGCGAAAGTGAGTTTGTTTGTTTGTGCTACTGAACCGATCACCATGAAATTTTGCATAGAAGTTCTCTGGACTGCGGAGAAGGACATAGGCTACCTTTTATCCCGGGAAAAAGTACTATTCCCGAGGGATCAACACTGACGCGGGCGGAGCCGCGGGCGAAAGCTAGTCTAAAATAACTGCAAAAATAATGTCTGTTGTATGGAAGCCCCCTTAAGTATTAATTTAATCTCAATTTAATTATTTAATCTTAAAATTAATTTATGTATTACTAGCTTTCGCCCGCGGCTCCGCCCGCGTCAACGTGGATCCCTCGGGAATAGTGCTTTTTCCCGGGATAAAAGGTAGTCTATGTCCTTCTCCGTACTCCAGAGAACTTGTATGCAAAATTTCGTGATGACCGGTTCAGTAGTTACGGCGTGAAAGCGTAACAAACAAACAAACTCACTTTCGCATTTATAATATTAACTAGCTTTCGCCCGCGGCTCCGCCCGCGTCAACGTGGATCCCTCAGGAATAGTGCTTTTTCCCGGGATAAAAGGTAGCCTATGTCCTTCTCCGTACTCCAGAGAACTTGTATGCAAAATTTCATGATGACCGGTTCAGTAGTTACGGCGTGAAAGCGTAACAAACAAACAAACTCACTTTCGCATTTATAATATTAACTAGCTTTCGCCCGCGGCTCCGCCCGCGTCAATATCGATCCCTCGGGAATAGTACTTTTTCCCGGGATAAAAGGTAGCCTATGTCCTTCTCCGTACTCCAGAGAACGTGTATGCAAAATTTCATGATGATCGGTTGAGTAGTTACATCGTGAAAGCGTAACAAACAAACAAACAAACAAACAAACAAACAAACAAACTCACTTTCGCATTTATAATATCTTAATATATATAAATCTCGTGTCACAATGTTTGTCCTCAATGGACTCCTAAACCACTTAACCGATTATAATAAAATTCGCACACCATGTGCAGTTCGATCCAACTTGAAAGATAGGATAGCTTTCGCGGACGAAGTCGCTGGCAACAGCTAGTTATTATATATATAGTAAAGTAAATAGTAAATAAGGATAAGGATAACATATTCTGTGATTATTTCAGGCGTCTACCTGTTGCCGTTATTAATATCGAGCAAAAACGAGTAGTAACATCGCGTTTGTTGAGCCCCCTTATAAATTTATTTTATTCTGTTTTGTTTTATTTTTCTTCACAGGCACATTTGGAAAAAAGGGGAGGCCTTTGTGGGAAACAAAAGCAGGCCAAAAATCAGTTTTTTTTTAGTATCCGTTGTTATAGTAGCAACAGAAATACTTTATTTTTGAAAATTTCAACTTTATTAACTATTACGGTTCATGAGATATAGCTTGGTGACAGACGGACCGACAGACACATGGACAGCGGAGCCATATTAATATGGTCTCGTTTTTACAGAACCTATTGTGTACAGAACCCTAAAAATAACCCACGTCAATAACATATATCGGGACAATAATAGATTTTCACGGCGGAAGTGTCCAGTTATGTAAACACAGCAGTTTCATCCAATGTTTATATGACAGATATGTATGCAAATTTAACGGGACCATCTAGGGATATCCACTTTTTCAAAATAACCGACGCCGTACGTAGATTGAATTTGTGAATTTTTATGTTGCCTTTACTTTTATGAATGTCGTAGAACATTTTTGAGGGTCTATTTTTACATACATAGTATCACGTCTGTTTGCCTTGCGGGGTAGACAGACCCTAGATCTATAAGACCTTAGGCTGGTTTTATACTGACGCGTTCGCCAGCGCGGTTGGTAAACTTGGTTAGCGTCTCGGGCCACGAGCTATGAGCGTCAAGGGATCGTTACATAATAAAATAAACCGCGCGGATGGCCCGCGCTGATGGCATTTCGGCCGCGCTTATCAACCGCGCGCGGGCGAGGAGTCACAGCGTTTTATAGTTTCGATCGGGTCATACGCGTGCTTATGGGCCGTGCTTGCCACCCGCGCGGGCGGTCAGCGCGACTGTAAAATCAGCCTTATGGCCACATTTAGCATGTTAGCATGTTGGAGGGCGTGTAGATGGAAAACGGAATCAAATTGACTAGCTCCGTGGCGCAGCGGTCAACACGCCAGCCTGCGACACGGAGTGACCGGGCTCGATCCCCGGCCAGGTCAAGATGGAAAATGATCTTTTTCAGATTGGCCTGGGTCTTGGATGTTTATCTATATATGTATTTGTTATAAAATATAGTATCGTTGAGTTACTATCCCATAACACAAGTCTCGAACTTACTTTGGGGCTAGCTCAATCTGTGTGATTTGTCCGTATATATTTATTTATTTATTTATAAATAGTGATGGGTTATTATTTTAGGCTCGGCATTGGCAATTATTTTTCAAAATTGAGTTCTGTGCATCCTGTTCATATTGCCTGGGGTAATTTAATGAATAACAGGCATTTACGCAACCTCTGTGGCTCAGTCGGTCCCGGATCCCCGGTGAGGTCAAGATGAATAATTATGCTTTTTAGAGTGGTCTGGGTCATATAAAAAACTAGCTGTGCCCGCGTCTCCGTTCGCGTCGAAGAAGCATATGATGTTTGTATGGGGCCACGTCTTATCGTAACTGGAGAAAATTATCTACCAAGTTTCATAAAATTCGGTCAATTCGGTTAAGAGTTATGGAGTAACATACATACAGAAAAAATCTAAAAATCGACAATTTGGTTTCAGTATCATGTATAGAGTTTATAAATACGATATCTCTCAAACACAGTAACTTACGTCATGACCAACCCTCACAGATTAATTATGAGTATTGATTGATAGTATTGTTCATCATCATCCTTTCGAATAGGTGTCACGGTCAATCGACCATGCACACCCTGGTGTCAGAGTTCTTCGAAACCGCCTCTCGGTCTCTGACGTGGTTCCTTTAACGACTACCAGATGGCAGCCAGGACCACCGGCTTAATGTGCCTTCCGAAGCACGGAATCATCTTTATTATCAGACAATCAGGTGATTCAAGCCTGCAATGTCCTAACCAGACTGGAAACAACTAAACAAAGTATGCTTCCGGTGGGAATCGAACCGACGACCCCCGGGTCAACAGGCAAACGCCTTAACCACTGGACCACGAAGGCTGTCTAGTATTGTTAGTAAACCACGACACAAGTTTCAGGTTCGTCAAAGGTCACGTTTAGCGTGTAATCGGAAATGGCTCTAACGATTTCGATGAAATTTTGTGTGTAGTGGCTTGTTGGGATGGAAAATCGATCTAGCTAAGTCTTATCCTCGGGGAACTTTTCCCCACTTGCGCTCGGTCACTTCAGAATAATTTTTATGGCAATGGTATTTTACGTAATTTTTTTTCAAGTATTAAATCTTTTTATGATAATTTAAGTAATAGAAATCAACTTAATTTAAATCTTAAACTAAAAAAAAAATAATTAAAACTATTAAACAAATACCTACCCAAATAACACCAAAACTATAAATAAAAAATGTCCCGCAGGTCGTTATCACACGGAAGGGTACCTAGAAGGCTGGTGGCATTGCCATATTATCTATACATATAATAAAACAGTAAAAATATTTTGCCTGTACATTTAGAATTTTTGACTGACATGGATAGAGGGACACCTAAAAAGAATAATAGAAAGCAAAAAATTTTTTTCGAATTTTTTGTCTGTCTATCTGTCTGTCAATAATGTTTGCCAATTATAAACTGAATACAGGTTTCATGATACGTAAATTGTTTATGTTCTTGGGGTAATTATAAAACAGCTATGCACCATTTTAGCTCGTTTGATAATAAGGCGACCTTTCAGTGAGCACCGGCCCGTGATACGGTTCAACGCTGTTCATAATTAGACCTAAGATAGGCTATCTAGGAATAAATTAAATATCGGAGAATTTACCCTGATTCTGTTGTAATGCAGAATATCTTTTTTTTTTGTCTAGCTCCATGGCGCAGCGGTCAACACGCCTGCCTGCGACACGGAGTGACCGGGTTCGATCCCCGGCCAGGTCAAGATGTAAAATGTTCTTTTTCAGATTGGCCTGGGTCTTGGATGTGTATCAATATATGTATTTGTTATAAAATATAGTATCGTTGAGTTAGTATCCCATAACACAAGTCTCGAACTTACTTTGGGGCTAGCTCAATCTGTGTGATTTGTCCGTATATATTTATTTATATTTATATCTCTTCCATGCTGGTCTAGGAGAAAAGAAAAAACGTAGAATATACCATGCTTCTCCTCCCCCTGCAGATTGTAAGAGTCGATCGAGGGTATGGGTAAAAATCTGAGGAATCATGTTAATAAGCGATGGGGCTAGCAACCCATCACTATTTTGATTCCGTTTTACACCGCATGCCCACCACGCTAAGCGCGGTCTTGGGTCTTATAGACCTAGGCTCTGTCTGCCCCGCAAGGGAAAAAGACGTGTAATATCACTTACAATGTTATTTGTCAGCAATGCGATCTAAAGTTGTGAACAGCCATAAGCAAAAGTTATTCAAAAGTGTCATATTGCGAAAACGACGTGTGAGTGACTTATTGCGAAAATTACATTGTGCGAATCTGACTAATTTTTGTGAAATTTTGTGAACAGAAACTTTTTTTTTTAAGTCTGTGTTTACGTCATATCCTCCTACGCGACCTTTCAGCGCGCACCAACCCATGATACGGCTCACCGCTTTTCATAATTAAACCGGGGATTATCTGTAATGTCAAGACTTCGGATGTAAGTATATCCAGTCTATTTAGGCGTTCATTATGCTAATCTTTGAAAGGATATTAATGTTGTCCCTTTATAATTATGGTTTGAGAGTTTCACTTAATATATAGTCGGCTAACTGAGAAAGGGTTTGTTTCTAAGCGGGTAAATACTTTTTAAGTGTTTTATTTTGCATTCACAATGCTGTTTTGATATACTCATATTTAACTTCTTAATTAACAGAATAGAAGTACCGGTTCTTATTCTGTGAATTTGGTACCTACCGGTACCAAATTCACACAAGTAGCGGTAAAATTAACGTTAACTGTTAACAATATTATTATCGTTAAATTACAAGATTACCGATACCCCATATTACCGTAATATTTTAACAGAATAGTAATACCGGTACTTACATGTACTTATAATGTGAATTTGGTACCGGTAACAAGCCCTGGTTGAAACGAGCCCGGGGGAACAATGTCAGGGAGCCATATGAGTTCGCTCGGTAAACGTACCCTCATCATCGTTTCGAGTAGGTGTCACGGTCAATCGACCATGCACACCTTGGTGTCAGAGTTCTTCGGAACCACCTCTCGGCTTCTGACGTGGTTCCTTTAACGACTACCAGATGGCAGCCGGGACCACCGGCTTAACGTGACTTCCGAAGCACGGAATCATCTTTATTATCAGACAATCAGGTGATTCAAGCCTGCAATGTCCTAACCAAATTGGAAACAACTAAACAAAGTATGCATGCTTCCGGTGGGAATCGAACCCACGACCCCCGGGTCAACAGGCAAACGCCTTAACCACTGGACCACGGAGGCTGTTACGTACCCTGAAATCATTACACTCCATTTTTGGAACAATCAGAAGGACTCTCGTTTTGCAGTCGCTCAACTAGATTCTTAACGAACGACTTAATCTTAATAAATAATTCATAACTCGGTGAATAACAGTACAATTTCCTACAGAATCCACTTCGTTACTATTCAGCCTGTCTGTGTGTTTTCAAGGACCGCAGTTCGTGAATTTGTTGGCTGGCTTAATTAATACTTGGTTACTGTGAGAGGGCCGATGAGGTCTTTTGGCTTTGCATATTTTAAAACAGTTTGGTTAAGATAAAATTAATAATCAAAGAACAAAAATGAACATTTCATGCGGGCGGGACAGCGACCTAACCTAGTATTGACAATAATATGACATTATTTCTCAGTCAACTCAGTCCACATACCTAGGTTCTAAGGTTTACAAAAATTGTGAGTTGACGTCTTTTGGAGAAAATACGCTGTGCTGTTTGTTGCCGCTTCTTCTGCGCTCCGCTTTGGAAGCGGCGAACTTAGCCATAAGTAAATTTTTGACGTCAACAATTGTTGAGAAGTGAAATATGACAATTAATAAGTGTTCAAAAAAAACCTATGTTAAATAAACGATTTGAATTTTGAATTTTTGGATTTTGACGTCCATGTGGCTCAGTGGTACCACAACAGCCTTTAAAACGCCTGTGCGGTCCTGGGTTCCATCCACGGCCAGGTCAAGGGAGAAAAACGATTTTAAATTGACCTAGATCATAGATTCTCTATCGTTTATCTAAATAAGTATCTATATTTTATAAGTGTTTTATTTTGCATTCACAATGCTATTTCTCTTAATAAGTAACTCTAAATACTAGGTTCTCTAAATACTGGTTTAAGTCCCGCCCGCATGAAATTTTTCATCATATTTTATTTCTGAATTTATTATCTATTCTTAAATATCGTTCAGTTAGTATTCCACTATACAAGTTAACAACTTACAGTGGGGTTAGCTCAATCTGTCTGGTTTGTCCCTATCATCATCATATCAGCCGCAAGAAGTCCACTGCTGGACAAGACGTATCACGTCTTTTTCCCTTGAGGGGTAGACAGAGCCTAGATCCATAAGAACTTATGGCCACATTTAGCATGTTGGGGTGCGTGCAGATAGAAAACGGAATTAAAATAGTGATGGGTTGCTAGCCGCATCGCCTATTGACATAATTCCGCAGATTTTAGCCCAATCCCTCGATCGGCTTTTACGATCTGCGCGGGAAGAGAAGCAGCTGGCACATTCTACGTGTTTTTCTTTTCTCCCAGACCATCATGGAAGAAGATTTCCAATGCAGTCTATCAAAAATTGGTCGGTTTACAGACAATAATTTTACGTGAAAACAGCGGAAAGAAATAGATGCCTCACAAGCCGAGCGCTAAGGCCGATCGCCTCTCTATCGCTTGTTCCGCACTCTCGCTTGCACACGGAATGTGACATTCTTTCGTGCGTGCAGCCGGCGTTTATCGTCGTTATCACGTCAAAAAAGTATTGTGGCCTTATTTCATTCCACAATTTTAACTGTTCCAGCCCGCCCCAACCGTTTAGGGCAATTTTATTTCAACAGTCAATTCAGATTCGGATGCAAATTGCAGGAACATCCACCTGTCAGGCTAACGAGGGTTGCCAAAAGTTTTCGCGTGACCACTCCGAATATTTTCCGTTCGGGGGCTTGTTTGTGAAGTTGGTTTGTCGTTTTACTTCGGGGATAAATAAATAATAATAAATATATACGGACAAATCACACAGATTGAGCTAGCCCCAAGGTAAGTTCGAGACTTGTGATAAGGGATATTAACTCAACGATACTATATTTTATACATATATAGATAAACATCCAAGACCCAGGCCAATGACTAGCTCCGTGGCGCAGTGGTCAACACGCCAGCCTGCGACACGGAGTGACCGGGTTCGATCCCCGGCCAGGTCAAGATGGAAAATGATCTTTTTCAGATTGGCCTGGGCCTCAAATTTTCTAAGTTCCCAGCATTGGTCCTATAGGAAAAGTTGTTCATATCGGCGGGCTGAATCACCCCTTCTATGGTCGGATAGGGTTTTTTTAACATATTGTATATGCTCCAGGGAATAAATGAATGGGTGTCATGTTTTAAATGTAAAGACAAGTCTTCCTGTGGTTCCTGTTTTGTAGCATTGTACTAAGAAGTTATCCGTTCGCAATTTTTTGTTCAAATTTTACGTTGTTAAAATGTTAAGTATGATATCATAATAAACGACGCCGGGTAGAAGCATGGATGCATCCAGAGACACGCTTGGATGAGCAAGAGATAAGCTTAACGGTTTCTCCCCAGTTTTTTTAGGGTTCCATACCTCAAAGGGAAACAACGAAACCCTTATAGGATCACTTTGTTGTCCGTCTGTCTGTCAAGTGTCTCAGGAACGCGTGAAGGTATCAAGCTGAAATCTATATCAAATGCTCAGGTCCCTTGGAGCTGTGAAAACATCAAACTTCTAAGCTAACGCAATCAAGATACAGACGTTTATGCCGCAAATTTTCGACATTCGCAAGGGAATCAACGAGGTACTTCCCGTGAACTCCGAATCTTGAAATTTGGTATGAAGCAACGTCTCAGATAAAAGAAACATTGCGTAAAGCATACATTTTTAGTTACATCATATGTTTTTAATAATTTAAACATATTAGAGATATCTAGCTTTCGCCGCGGCTCCGCCCGCGTCAATGTCGATACCTCGGGAATCTCACTCTTTCCCAGGATAAAAAGTAGCATATGTCCTTCTCCGTACTCCAGAGAACTTTTATGCAAAATTTTATGATGATCGGTTCAATAGTTACGGCGTGAAAGCGTAACAAACAAACAAACAAACTAACTCACTTTCACATTTATAATGTTAGTAAGGAAAGCATGGTACGGAACCCTTTGTGCGCGAGTCCGACTCGCTCTTGGCCGATTTTTTTTCTTCTAATATAACCTACTTACGATCACCACTAACTTAAAAAAAATTTAAATAAAATATAAATGTTGCATTACTGCCAAAGATGTTAGGATAAGAAACGATATCCATCATCTAATGTTCAGGCAATAACTTAGTCTAGACTAGACTATCTAGGTCTAGACTTATATTATAAAGAAGAAAGATTTTGTGTTTGTACCTAATAGATGAAATCTACGCGGACGGTGGCCAGACCCACCTGGAATACACATGAACACTAAAAACACAACATTAGTTTTTTTACGCAGTCGGTTGCTTGTGATGCTGTCGTGTTTCACTCGTATATAGCTGACATAAGATGCCATATTGGTCGTTATTGCCCAAGTACTATAAAACAGTTAATAATGTGTTCCCCCGTCGGCTTTGACTAAAAGTAATAATCCGTCATCCCACGAGGAATGCAATATAGCTGAAATGACAACGCGGATTGGATAATAGTCCACGACGTATTTTTACATTATGGAGTATTGGAAATTCTAGCGTACGTTGACTATAGAAAGTATTTTAATTTTTATAACGTTATGCATAAGTTTCATCTGTACTTGTGTCTTCTTGGAGTTCTTGTTCTTCTTTATACCACTTTGTGTTATGCCTATCTTGGATAGCAGAAGTCAATAGAATTTTATTAAATTTGAATGAGTTCCCCGTGCAACTATTATTTTCACTACGGCACTATGTTGAGCTGTCAAGAGAAACCGTAGTATGGGTTCGGATCGGTTTATTAACCAAGTTTTTGCACACTGACGCACGGTGTCTGTTCGGGAATTGTTCTCTAAAGCGCATAAACACTTTTGACACAGCTCAAACAATGCACTGGATTCCATGTACCCTTCGATTAAATATAATGGGAGATATACAGTCTCATACAAAATGAAGCCTTAATAATGTCCCCAAGTCAAAATATCATGCATACTTACAAACAACGACAAAAACGGTACATACTGAAAGTATAACTCTAGATCTTTGTTTTTTTACTTTTGATGCGTAGTTTTTGTATCTTTTCACTGTACCTTCGTCATCGCGAGACGTGTGAGTGCTAGCCCGGTTTATTAAAACTATGGACAAAACAGCTCCGAAACTCGATGAGTGCGCTGTATTGCCGGTGCCACTTTTCGAGCGCGAATCGTGTATCTACCATTATATATGATCGAAGCATGTACCCGACAGTTTGTAGCCGTTCTTCCGATTGGGATGCTTCCTAATTTCAATCGCTTCCCTAAATAGCCGGGGCATAAAATGGCGTTCAATAGCAAGTACTTTTGGCTGGTGCAGCTCAATCGGTTGGTTTTCTGCTTGTGCTAGATGCTCCGCTACGACAGACTTCACAAAGCTTTGAGGGACCAATACTGGACTTTGAGTTTCTTTTGGCGTATTCGTCTCAGCAGTGATCGTTACAAAACGCTAGTCAATTTTGCAAATATTAAAAAAGGGGTATTATGACGTAAATTACACATTTCATTAAATTTTATTTCATTAGGATCTGCGCGGGAAGAGAAGCATATTATTACGTCCTTTTCCCCTACGGGGTAAACAGAGCGTTGCTACAAGACCTACAAGCCACATTTAGCATGTTGGTGGGTGTGAAGGTCATCATCATTTCGAGTAGGTGTCACGGTCAATCGACCATGCACACCCTGGTGTCAGAGTTCTTCGGAACCGCATCTCGGCCTCTGACCTGGTTTCTTTAACGACTACCAGATGGCAGCCGGGACCACCGGCTTAACGTGCCTTCCGAAGCACGGAATTATCTTTATTATCAGACAATCAGGTGATTCAAGCCTGCAATGTCCTAACCAGACTGGGAACAACTAAACAAAGTATGCTTCCGGTGGGAATCGAACACACGACCCCCGGGTCAACAGGCAAACGCCTTAACCACTGGACCACGGAGGCTGTCAAGGTGGAAGGTGTGAAGGTGGAAAACGGAATCAAAATATAAAATGATATTTTGCATTTTTTTTGAGTTCCCTGGAACGACGAATTGAGTATTCGAAATTTACCTCTATTTCATTATATCTATAACATTTGTTGATGCTTTATTAATGCAATGCTTTTTAATAGAAAATATACAGAAATACATACATAGTATCACGTCTGTTTCCCTCGTGGGCTAGACAGAGCCTAGGTCTGTAAGACCATAAGGCCACTTTTAGCATGTTGTTGGGGCATTAGGTGGAAAATGGAATCAAAATAATGACGGGTTGCTAGCCGCATCGCCTACTAACATGATGAATGGGTTCATTAAACGAGACAGAGAGGTTTTTTAAGTATAGCTTCTCTCTTTATATTATTTTCTTTAGCTCCTTTTTAAGTTGAAACGTTACTAAGGTTTGTTTATGTTTATACGTTTTCGTTTACGGTGCTGTGGTTTGATGCCTGTTTTATTGTGATAGCCCGCGTGAACTTGAAGGCCTAATAAATACGAGATACGCTGAAGCCCTATGCAGATTGGGTTATCGTTCATATTTTATTTGGTAATTGAAAAATGTTATAATATTCGAAGTCGTCATTTGGTTTTTATTAATAAATAATAATAATAAATAAATATATACGGACAAATCACACAGATTGAGCTAGCCCTATATATGTACTATATTTTATAACAAATACATATATAGATAAACATCCAAGACCCAGGCCAATCTGAAAAAGATCATTTTCCATCTTGACCTGTCCGGGGATCGAACCCGGTCACTCCGAGTCGCAGGCAGGCGTGTTGACCGCTGCGCCACGGAGCTAGTCATGGAAGTCAGAAGGCCTTATCACAAAGTTTTTGAAAATAAATAAATAGTTATTTAAGTAAATTGTAGAGAATAGTATTTTTAGTAATACGACTTATAGTTTTTGACATACGCAAACATATTTATGAAATTTGGCACACATGTTTAGAAGCTGGTGTAGACTAACATATACAAAAACGATGTAATTAATTTATAATTATGGATACGGGTCGAATTGATAACCTCCTTTTTTTAAGTCGGTTCAAAGTAATTAATAAATTATGAAAGTAACCAAATGCAATCTGGAATGAACGGAAAAAACGATATTTACGCCGTCACAAAATGTACGCGAATGAAGTCGCGCCACTGCTTGTCTATACTTCCATATCCTTACTAATATTATAAATGCGAAAGTGAGTTTGTTTGTTTGTTTATTTGTTTGTTTGTTTGTTTGTTACGCTTTCACATCGTAACTACTGAACCGATCATCATGAAATTTTGCATACAAGTTCTCTGGAGTACGGAGAAGGACATAGGCTACCTTTTATCCCGGGAAAAAGTACTATTCCCGAGGGATCGACATTAACGCGGGCGGAGCCGCGGGCGAAAGCTAGTTATTATTATAAAGAGGAAAGATTTGATTATTTGCATCTAATAGGCTCTGAAACTACAGGACCGATTTGCAAAATTCTTTCTCCATTAGAATCCTACATTATCCCTGAAGAACATAGGCTATTTTAATACCTATATCTTCCCATGCGAACCCGGGACGGACCGCCAGTATAATATGAATTAAAAACACCAAATTTTCCAAATAAATGTTGATATTTCTTTGAAAATAGCACAATATCATATTACAGCGCGCTCTAGACATGAAAATGCGGAATTATACATGTCTAGAAGCGCCCGCGCGATGTCATTTACAGCAGATGTCTTACATCACCGCATGCAATTTGCGTACGCAGTTGTCGGAAAAATTGGATGTGCCACGGAGATGACGCGATATTTTTACGTTCTCAACTGAAATATGTCTGAAGATTCCACATTTATGTTGCATTTACATATGTTTATGGCGATAGTTTAGCAATTATAACGCGAGGATTTGTCGTTTTCCTATCTAGGCGATATTTTCAGATTGATTGAAGCTACGTAATCGCCGTTTAAAAATAATAATAATAACAACATTTTTTGCGGATATTCAAAATAATTAATCATGATAAACATTACATTTCCGTTATTCACATTTGTCAAATTTTATGTTGTCAGTATACTTATCTTCTAAGAAATTCATTTACGGATACATACAATCACGCCTTTTCTCCTTTCGGGGTAGACAGAGCCTAGATGTATGAGACCTAAAAGCCACGTTTTGAATGTTATTGGGCGTATAGGTGTAAAACAGAATCAAACTAGTGATGGGTTGCTAGACACACCCACTTCTAACATGATTTTTAGATTTCCGCCTCGATCGAGAGAATACTCTCGATCTGTTTTTCGACATTATATATTTTATATTTTCTCCCAGACCAGCAATCTCATGTAAATACTTACTTACTTACTGCAATGGCGCAGCGACCCAAAGTGGATCTTGTCCTCCGACACTAGAAGGCGCCATTTCTTGCGGTCATGTGCCAGCCGTTGCCAATCGCAAACTCCGAGGCTTTGTAGGTCTTTCATGATCTCGTCACACCAGCGATACCTAGGACGGCCAATCTCATGTAAATAAAATGAACTAAAAAATACCCAGATAAAATGCGGAACTATGGATTTCTAGAAGCGCCCGCACGAGATGTCAATTACAGCAAGATGTCTCGCAGCGTGCAATTTGCGTACGCAGTTCTCGGAAAAATTGGATATGCAACGACGATGTCAAGATTTTATATTTTCATCTCGCCTTTACAACTCAAATAAATTTGAAATTCTGCATAAAAAGTACCCATCTTATCGTTAACTAGCTGTTGCCCGCGACTTCGTCTGCGGCAATTTCTGTTATTATGATTAATTAGGCTTTTTCTTAGTAGAGATGAATAATTTTCCCCCGTTTTCAAAACATTTTAATTGATGCTTCGCTCCTATTGGTCGTGGCGTGATGTTTTATAGCCTAAAGCCTTCCTCAATAAATGACTATCCAACACAAAAAGAATTTTCCAATTTGAACCAGTTGTTCCTGAGATTAGCGCGTTCAAACAAACAATCAAACAAACTCTTCAGCTTTATAATATTAGTATAGATAGACTAAGGGTTTTAATAGACTTGGTTTAAACCATTAACCGCCTAAAGCAAACTGCCATTGACCATGAGATTAGAGGTGTCATCCTCAACTCCGTGCCGTTTGGTTAGCCGTGTGGTTTCCGGCAGAGTAGAATAGGACCACTCCTAGTCTTCCCATGGATGTCGTAAAAGGCGACTTAGGAAATACAAGCTAAACAAAGCTCATAAACATCAATGAGACCTGTCCAACCCGTCTGGCCAGCGTGGAGAGTGTAGGCCAAATCCTCCGTCTGCTCTGGCCAAGTGTGGCTCCGGTAGTGCAGAGAGGGTCGTACTCCTGCAGTGGAGACTAAAAAGACCTGAAGAAGACGAAGATCCTCAACTCAACTCAACAAGCCGGTGGCTGCAGGTTTTTCATCGGAATGCGCGCACGGCTTCCCGAGCTTGCTACTTGTTCATCCCCCATTCATCCGAGTGAATGTATCCTAATATCTTTATTCCCTTCCCAGATCCGCTATTCCTGTAATTAGGCAGCAGTGTCGGAAGCACAAGTAGCCAAAGAAACTGCGCTCGCCAACCCGCCTGCCAAGCGTGGTGAGTATGGCAGTATCCTCCATGGAACCAAACAAAGGCCTTGGACCAGAGCAGTCCAGCTAGACTTCTTACGGCTGATATGATAATGATGATTTTGGTCGGATAATGGCACATTATAAAGTTGGTCCGCGTTTAATAATAAAACCAAGGTCTCAAAAACATCATTATAAAGGATAAACATTCATAAGGGTTACAGGTTAGGTACACATGAATTCTGTTACATAATTATTCATGTAACACATATTTGGGTAACAGCCTCCGTGGTCCAGTGGTTAAGGCGTTTGCCTGTTGACCCGGGGGTCGTGGGTTCGATTCCCACCAGAAGCATACTTTGTTTAGTTGCAGTCACATTGCAGGCTTGAATCACCTGTCACCTGATTGTCTGATAATAAAGATGATTCCGTGCTTCGGAAGGCACGTTAAGCCCGTGGCCCCGGCTGCCATCTGGTAGTCGTTAAAGGAACCACGTCAGAGGCCGAGAGGCGGTTCCGAAGAACTCTGACACCAGGGTGTGCATGGTCGATTGACCGTGACACCTACTCGAAATGATGATGATGATGATGATGGTGGGTGTTTTAAACATATTTTGCTCTTAACACTTATAAAAGTGTAACAGATATAATGTTTTCTGTAATCAACCTATAAGAAAAGTGTTAAATTTTGTATGTACGTGTTTACACAGTTCAAATATATATGTTACGGTTAGAGTGATAAATCAAAAATTATAAATAATTGTCTATCATTATTAATAATTACCGAATGTAGAGGTAAAAGTGAGAAATTATTCACATTTGTCGGTGATTATTAATAATATAACCTTAGTACCGATAAATGTAATAACTACCGATAAAAATAAACGTACACTGGTGATTTTTTTCTCGATTGGCAACAGAGGTGCGGGCAGGGGTAGCGGGGCGGCGTGCGGGATGTGCGAGGCCACGCGAAGATTTTCCTTCTTGGATTCTAAAACTGATGTAATATTCCAGATCTACACCGAAAAAAACCTACAAATTGACACTCATGTCAATTTATAATGAAAAGTCGCATCCGCCATCTTAGATCACCTAACTGACGTCATTTTCGAGATTTACACCCCTTAAACCTAGAAAACGACACTCATGTTGGTTTATCATGAAAAGTCGTGCCCGCCATCTTAGATTACATAACTGAGGTAATTATCGTGATCATGACCCCAAAAAACCCAAAAAACGACCCACAAGTACAAGACCTACCCTTGTTTGCGTGATCTGAGACAAGCACTGTGTGTCATATCATATCTAATCTATACTTATATTATAAAGCTGAAGAGTTTGTTTGTTTGTTTGTTTGAACGCGCTAATCTCAGGAACTACTGGTTCAAATTGGAAAATTCTTTTTGTGTTGGATAGTCCATTTATTGAGGAAGGCTTTAGGCTATAAAACATCACGCTGCGACCAATAGGAGCGAAGCATCAATAAAAAATGTTTTGAAAACGGGGGAAAATTATTCATTTCATACATAAAAAAAATCTAATTAATCATAACTGCCGCGGATGAAGTCGCGGGCAACAGCTAGTTATAAATAAATACCTGCCGGACTAAAAACTTTGGGTTTTTATTTTATTTTATAACTTTTACCAATGTGTGTAGTGAATTATTAATAATGACTAGCAAAAGTAATTAATTTCAATTGTTTATTCACATTTACCAAAACACGAGGTTATTATTAATAATGTTATAAAATTATTAATAATTTTCAATTAATCAAGTTTACCGTAACATATACATATAGACATTCCTCAGGCAAGTGTACGTGTGCTGTCGCCTGTCGTATAGTGATGCCCATAAAAACCTTATTGATGTAACAGATATAACACTTATGAACCGGTATTTTTGAAAATAGATTGAAAGTGTGACATTTTATTTTTGTTTTATTTATAAAACAGAAATAAAAAAAATATGTTCAAACCGTTCAAACACTTTATTTGGATAGCGGTAAAGTCCCTGAATAAAATTGTAAAGTGTTTATATTTTTATTGGGTGGCATATGTTACTAGCATTTTGGTATTTATATTTATATATTTATATATTTTTGGCTTTTTGGTCTCATAGGCTCACTGCGAGCTCTATGGCACAGTGTTTAATACGCCGCCTGCGACATGAGGGTGCCCGGGTTCGATGTCCGGTCAAATCATGATGGAATACGATATTTTTCAGATTGACCCTGGTCTTGGATTTTTATCTATATAAATCAATAAATATATACGGACAAATCACACAGATCGAGCTAGCCCCAAAATAAGATCGAGACTTGTGTTATGGGATACTAACTCAACGATACTATATTTTATAACAAATACATATATAGATAAACAATCAATATTTATCAGATTGGCCTGGGTTTTAAATATAGTATATTTTATAACAAATACATATATACATAAGCTTTCAAGAACCAGGCCAATCTGAAAAAGATCATTTTTCATCTTGACCTGACCAGGGATCGAACCCGGGGCTCTCGTGTCGCAGGCTGGCGTATAAACCACTGCGCTACGGAGCTCGCCTTATATAGCTCAATTTGTGTGATATGTCCACACATATTTATTTATTTATAGACCTAGTTCTGTCTACCCCGCAAGGGTAAAAGAAGTACTATGTATGTTTATACCTATTTTCAGCAACATCGTAATGTTTCCAATAGATGAGATGAAAATACGATTATTTGCCAGACAATCTAATTAACCAGAACACATGAAAGTTCTGTTTCCGTTTCCGCGACTAATGTTTGCGCCCCGGATCGCCCTCCAGAGGAGCATTGTGCTCGTTACCGGCGATTTATTAACGCGAACACTGGCTCATGGAGATTTAATGCTCGTAAGAAAACAGGCACGCTTGTTATCTGTGTACAATCACCATTAAACATTAAAAACCGGCCAAGTGCGAGTCGGACTCACGCACGAAGGGTTCCGTACCGTTATCTATAAAAACGCCAAAAAAATCATTTATATTTATTTAATTATTTAGTTTTTAAGTGAATATATAAATAAATATTCTGTGAATATTTCAAGCGTCTACCTGTTGCCGTTATCAATATCGAGCAAAGTTTGTTATATGGGAGCCCCCTTAAATATTTATTTTATGCTACTTTTTAGTATTTGTTGTTATAGCGGCAACAGAAATACATCATCTGTGCACTTTACAACTGTCTATGTCACGGATCATGAGATACAGCCTGGTGACAGACGGACAGACAGACAGACAGACAGACAGACGGACGGACAGCTGAGCGATATTAATAGGGTCCCGTTTCTACCCTTTGGGTACGGAACCCTAAAAAACACAGATGTCTTGTTTTTTTATGTCAGCTGTGGATATGCTTTTGTACGATATGTTAGAGCTTTTATCCGTTTGTCGCCACGTAAGACATCGGTAAGAGTACACTGCATTTCCGTCTCTTCTTTTTGTGTTTCTAGGGTTTAGTAGTTTCTATGGCCACCTTCCAACTCCATCATCAGACCAGGGCAACGATTCCATAATGCATGCAAAATTCAGCCCAATCGATAACCGGGAAGTGGTTCAAATTTAACTTGCAAGATTTGATTACAGACAAACATCGGGACAGGTGAAACTAAAAGTTTGAATAAAAAGCTGTGGCACTCCCGAAGTGCCGTCCGAAGTAAAACTTGAATATTCGGTTACTTATACACGGTGAAATTTTTATCGCTTTGGACCCTTAAAGGGGTGACTCAGACTATCACTACTCTAGTTCTACTTAGACTAGCTCCGTGGCGCAGCGGTCAACACGCCAGCCTGCGACACGGAGTGACCGGGTTCGATCCCCGGCCAGGTCAAGATGGAAAATGATCTTTTTCAGATTGGCCTGGGTCTTGGATGTGTATCTATATATGTATTTGTTATAAAATATAGTATCGTTGAGTTAGTATCCCATAACACAAGTCTCGAACTTACTTTGGGGCTAGCTCAATCTGTGTGATTTGTCCGTATATATTCATATTTATATTTATTTATCAAAATGAACAACTTTTCCTATGGGAACAATGCTGGGAACTCAAAAAAAAATTCGACATTTCCATACAAACTGGCCGGGCGGCTGAGCTCTTTTGTATGGAGATAACGAATTTTTTTTTGAGTTCCCATCATTGGTCCCTTAGAAAAAGTTGTTCATATTGATGGTCTGAATAACCCCTTAAAGGGTCCAAAACGATTAAAATTTCACCATGTAAACAGAGATGACAGTGAATCTAATTCGATGATTTTATTCCTATCTCAAAAATGCCCAATTCGCCTAGAGAAGTAAATAATAATAATAAGCCATTTTATTGTCCTTCAAAATGAATTTGTTATCCTTAATCTATTGTTATTTATTATATTATTTATTTCTCAATTACCTGTTTTCGAGTAAAGTAGACTAGAGAAGTATTCACTTCAATTATTACACAGAAACTGGACAGAATACACCTACTGTTGTTCATTTAAAATATTTCTACAAATGTCCAGAGCTGAGCGAGGTGGATTAAGCGTTATTAAGAGTGTGCCTTCGCGACGACACTGTCTCCCCAGAACAAGGGTTGTCGAATGGGAGAGAAGCAGAAATGCGAAAGGGAATATTATTGCCTGTGGTTTTTAAAGAATGCAGGCGCGTAAAATAATGTTTCGAAGAATCGTGGTTTAGCTGTAGTCAAATAGATTTAATATAAATCATAAAATAGTTATAAGTACTTAAAAGAACTTTAAGAAATAGGGAGGGGCATTTATTGCTCTGAAGTTTAAAAGAATATTATAAGATAGCTTTGAGTAGCGAGCACGACAGTCGATATTGCTGCAGCCTCAACGGATGCAGCAGTATCGACCAGGGTTGCATGCATCGACGATTAATGAGGGGCATGAAGGAACTAACAGTAGTGGGTGGGAGCTGTCCAGCAATAGTTAGCATGAACTAATTGGTGGTGGAAGCACGCAAAGTAAATTATCGACAAGAGCATAACTCTCAAATCATCAGACGTACAATTTATAAAGCTAGTTTGTTTCTTCTTCGTGCGTATAAGTGGCCAACACTTGTATCAGACCTCAAGAAGCCCAAGCATCTGACATAGCTTAATGATTGTTAGCAAAAAGGGCAGCCGGATCCAACGGCTTAATGTGCCTGCGAAGCATGGAAGAGCTTGAGATATTGTTATGCCACTGGTCATAATAATATCCCATCCCATTGGGGACTGCGCCCAGAGTTGCTTAACATGCGAAAGCGATAGTTATGCTCACGCCCACTACGCCACTTTACAAAGCTAGTAAACCCTGGCACTCGTACTTTTTGTTTTAATTGCTAGAAGAAACCTCTATTTCGTGACGCCACAAAAGGATGGCAAGGCACAAAAGACTGCAGCAATCCTGTTACATTAAATGTTTAATGCTCTTTATTGCGTTTAGTTAAAAGTTTATGTAAACAAAGACGCGATTAATTTTGCAGTCGCTCCGTGACTCTTTTGAGGCGAAATAGGATTGTTTTTGAATAGTTTTTTGTCTTCTCTGCAGTGGTCGGTTCCGAAACGCTGGTAGTTTGCAGCTTTTGAACAATAATTAATAATTTGTATATAAATTTAATAAGTTTTATTTTAAATGTGAAAAAGTGCCTGAAAAGGCATATTTTCTGAATAAATCTTTGTTTTGCCCCGACTGTGAATGAATTATCGCATACATACTCGTAATCTCTTAGAAATGCTTTACTTGTTTAATAAACCTCATCAAATTATCCAAGTTCCAGTTCAATCTGAAAAAGATAGTTTTCCATCATGACCTGACCGGGGTCGAACCCGGGCACCCTGGTGTCGTACTGAGAAGTAGAAACATAAAAAAGTAAGAAATAATGAAACCGTGTTAGAGCCTTTTAGTTCTATCTTAACTGCACACTGGTACTATCACTCAGCATCATTAGCCTGATATCGCCGGCTACTGCGGCCACATTAACTGCACGCTTCCAGCAATAAACACTTATATATGAGTACAAAAAAAGAATGAAACCCTGGCAGAGCCTTTTAGTTCTATCTTAACTGCACACTGTTACTATCACTCAGCATCAGTAGCCTGGTATCACCGCCTACTGCGGTCACATTAACTGCACGCTTCCAGCAATAAACACTTGTAACGAGTACTTGTTTATTGTATTTTTTTGGTGCAATAAAGCTTTCTTCTATCGTATTGTACAAAAAAAAAAGAAAGAACGAAACCCTGGCAGAGCCTTTTAGTTCTATCTTAACTGCACACTAGTGCTTTTACTAAGCGTAGTAGCCTGTTATCGTCGGCTACTGCAATCACATTAACTGCACGCTTGCAGCAATAAACAGGTATCGTTGTCGTAGATAAAAGTAAGTGCGCTGCGCATTGCCTGCTAAGTGAACTGTGATTTAAGTGCTGCTTACAGCGTTTTCGTAGGTGATAGTGGCCAACTGTTATATCTTAAAAATAATAAGTATTAGTATGTTTTTCTTTCATAAAGCTACACAAAGCCTCTGGCGTGAGCTAATTCTTCTCTATTCAAATTTTGTGACTGGGCTGTTCAGCGTACAAGTCGTTCTTCATAAGCTCCATGATTCCATAAAGAATATCGAGTTCATAATTATGCATATAAATGGGACCTCATCATCATCATCATCAGGTCTTTTTAGTCTCCACTGCAGGAGCATGACCTTCTCTGTACTACCGGAGCCATACTTGGCCAGAGCAGACAGAGGATTAAACGGGACTTAGCACGACCCTTTTATTTATTTCCGTTGACGTTTTAATAGAGTTACATCAATCGTAGTCGTGAAGAGACCCGTTTACCTATACATTAACACGTGAAGCAAAAGGTACCTCTTTTTACGAAAACTGCGTGGACGAGGGAGTACGAAATTTTGCAGAAATATAGTTTATATAGAGAAGGAGTGCAGAATGCTACTATTATTTTTTAAATACATTAAATCAATAAAAAAAAAAAACATTACACCCTCTACCACGTATTTGTCACATAACTTATATTTTAAATTGATTATGGTCTAATTTCGACCATTGTGCGACTACTAGTGTGCATAATTATGTGTTTAGACCGCAATAGTATAAAAAAAAACCAAGAGCAAGGCCAAGTGCGAGTCGGACTCGCGCACTAAGGGTTCCGTACCATTTATCTATAAAAACGGCGAAAATCACGTTTGTTGTATGGGAGCCCTCTTAAATATTTATTTTATTAATTTTTTTTGTATTCGTTGTTATAGCGGTAATATAAGTATATCATTGAAAATTGTAGCTGTCTAACTATCACGGTTTATGAGATACAGCGTGGTGAGAGACAGATAGACGGAGAGCGGAGCTATATTAATAGGGTCATTTTTACCCTTTGGGTATGGAACCCGAAAAAAATATAGAGCTGCTTAAAGCGCCACTGCAATATGAAATGATATTCAGCTTATGAAATCTTGTTCACCGAACATTTTTATTTTTGGAGGCGTTTAAAAATGCAACGGCAGGGCAAACGGAGATAGTGCACATGCGCATTACTTTTTACGGTCACCCAAAGTGCCACACTAAAGATAGGAACGGCTATAGCCGTTACGTACCACCGTACAGGCTGCGCAGAATAGCAAAACCTACCGCCGAATAAAACCGTGTGAAAATATTACTGAAATAACGAACTTATAGCTACTAAGATTTAAAATGCAAAAACAACAGGTATCGCGCTGTCTCGCTCGTAATACTTGTACGGCGCCGCGCTGCAGCGAACTCTAGACATGGCGCGTACGCATCAGCCAATAGCGGACGGGTAACTACCACTTTTATAAGTCGCATTGGCTTTGTTCGGCGGCGCAGAACAGCAAATCATCATCAGGAGTAGGAGTCACAGTCAATCGACCACGCACACCCTGGTGTCAGAGTTCTTCAGAACCGTCTCTCGGCCTCTGACGTGGTATGGCAGCCGGGACCAACGGCTTAACCAGAGTTCTGGAGCACGAAATCATCTTCATTATCAGACAATCAGGTGTTTCAAGCCTGCAGTGTCCTAACCTAATCAAACAAAACAACCGCCGAATAAAACCGAGTGAAAATATCACTGAAATAACGAACTTATCGCTATTATATAAGGTTTGAAATCCAAAAACAGGACACGCACTGTTTCGCTCATAATACTTGTACGGCGCCGCGCTGTAGCGAATTCCAGACATAGCGCAACACAGATTCCTATAAAATGGTAGCAGACACACAAAAATTACAGTACAGTACTTCCACTTTTGTAAGTTACATCGACGTACCTGCGCAGAAATCTAATTTTGCATGGCGCGGCAATATGTTAATTTTATCATCATCATCATCAGGTCTTTTTTTGTCTCCACTACAGGAGCACGACCCTCTCT
Source organism: Elegia similella (assembly GCA_947532085.1). NCBI lineage: Eukaryota > Metazoa > Arthropoda > Insecta > Lepidoptera > Pyralidae > Elegia > Elegia similella. Next base: position 3,851,417 of record OX383936.1, read on the forward strand.
GTACTACTAGAGCCCTACTTTGTATTTCCTAAGCCGCCTTCTACGACATCCACGGGAAGACTTGGAGTGGTCCTATTCTACTCTGCCGGATACCACACGGCTAAGCGAATATGTTAATTTAGACACACATTACTACACCGTCCTATATCATAAAAGAAAGATGGCGGTTAAAAATGCATCGGCGAGCCTAGCCGGAGATAGTGCATACACATTACTTTTTATACTCGCCCAAAGTGGCGCAGTAAAAATACGGCCGTGGTTAAGATCGTAACCCGCTGTAATTCCACACTGTATTGTAATTTTTGTGTTTCTGTTACAATTTTGTAGGCAGTTTTATTGTACACTGTATTGCAACATTTGCTAAGAATATTTGTAAAATTTTATTACCAGTGATAAAATTGGAGGATGATTGCAGACGTCTGACACTAATATTATATAGAGGAAGCATTGAATAGACTCCGAAACAACTGTACCGATTATCCCTGATGAACATAGGCTATAGAATTAAATACCTTTATGTATCCCGCTAGTGCTTAAGAGTGTGCCGCGCGAACGAAGATGTCGAGTTCTGCGCAAGCCACTATAGGCTGCGCAAAACCATTATGCGATTATGTAATAAATTAAAAAAAACAAATATCAATATTTATATTTTTATAAAAAAATCAAGAAAGGCGTGACCTGCGAGATGCAAATATAAATATTTTATTATAATTATTGTTTTAGACGTAAAATTTAAAAAAAAAATCGAATAATATGTTTTAGGAATAACATATATGTATCGTTTTTAAATTTTATATGTATCTGTTTCAAATTCCAACAAGACGGTGATCCTATGCAAGGATCGACTTAAACTATACAAATGATTTTGATGTATTTTGAAATAGTGATTTAAAAATACGTCAAATTTCACAATTGCGTGCAGTACCGTCTTAATAAAGGAGATAGTTTAGCCGTGTGGTATCCGGCAGAGTAGAAAAGGACCACTCCAAGTCTTCCCGTGGATGTCGTAGAAGGCGACTTAGGAAATACAAGCTAAACAAAGCTTATAAACATCTAAGACACCTCTCCAACCCGTCTGGCCAGCGTGGAGAGTGTAGGCCAAATCCTCTGGCTGCTCTGGCCAAGTATGGCCCTAGTAGTACAGAGAGGGTCGTGCTCCTGTAGTGGAGACTAAAAAGGACCTGATGATGATGAAAGGAGATATAAGAAGAAGCAGAAACCAAAGAGCATATATCAGGAGTGACGAGTAGACGTCAGTTTCGTTTGATTTACTTTTTGAACTTCTATTTATTTTATTAATTAATTTGTTTATTTGTTGTAATATATTTGTATATTTTTAAGTGTTATAATTTTGCATTCACAACGCTGTTTTTATATACTCTTATTAAATTAAGAAATAAAATATGGCGGGATTTGAACCTTTGACCTTAAGTCTATGTACAACTGAAGGTCGCAGATTCAAATCCCGCCCGCTTGAAATTTTTTCACCATATTTTAATTCTTAATTTAATAAAAGTTTATTTTTGTATATTAAAAATGCGGACTATATTCGTACTAAATTATATTTTCTATTTGGATTTGTTTTAAAATGCATTGGAAAGCCTAACCCGAGATAGTGCATGCACATTACGTTTTACGCTCGCCCAAAGTGCCGCAGTAAAGATACGACTTAGCCGTAACCCGCTGTTATGTCACACCGTACTGTAATTTTTATATTGGGTCTTTACCTATGAAATTGGCATTTTCTATAGAGGATTTCGAGTAAATTGAATTTTTTATACTCACGTTTTAGTATTATTTCGGGATTGATAAATTGACCTGAAGTTGAATTTTGCATGTATATACGGACAACAGTAAGCTTGATTTACGCACTATAAAGTTTACAAAAAGATAGAAAATTAATAGAAAAATGACGACATTTTTGTTACGACTGTAGTTCCGCTGTTATGTCAACCGTACTGTAATTTTTATATTGGGTCTTTACCTATGAAATTGGCATTTTCTATAGAGAATTTCGAATAAATTGAATTTTCATACTTACGTTTTTAGTATTATTTCGGGTTTGATAAATTCAAGCAAAGTCAAAATTTGCATGTATTTACGGACAACAATAAGCTTGATTTACGCATTATAAAATTTACAAAAAGTTAGAAAATAGAAAAATGACGACATTTTTGTTACGACTGTAGGTGTATTCCGTTGTTATGTCACACCGTACTGTAATTTTTATATTGGGTCTTTACCTATGAAATTGGCATTATCTATAGGGAATTTCAAATAAATTGAATTTTCATACTTACGTTTTTAGTATCATTTTGGTTTTGATTAATTCAACTAAAGTCAAATTTAGCATGTATTTACGGACAACAGTATGTTTGATTTACGCACTATACAATGTACAATAATTAGAAAATTAATAGAAAAATGACGACATTTTTGTTACGACTGTAGTTCCGCTGTTATGTCACACCGTACTGTAATTTTTATAATGGGTCTTTACCTATAAAATTGGCGTTTTTTATAGAGAATTTCGCGTAAATTGAAATTTACATATTTACGTTTTTAGTACCTATCATTTTGATAAATTCTACTAAATTGAAATTTTGTTTGTTTTAACGAACATCAGTAAGCTTGATTTACGCACTATACAATTTACAAAAAAATTGAAAAATGACGACATTTTTGATCAAAATGGACAACATCTGAAACGAGTTCTTTTCATAAGCATTTTTAAAAAATTAAATGCCTCCGTGGTCCCGTGGTTAAGGCGTTTGCCTGTTGACCCTGGGGTCGTGGGATTCCCACGGGAAGCATATCTTGTTTGGTTAGGAAATTGCAGGCTTGAATCACCTGATTGTCTGATAATAAAGATGATTTCGTGCTTCGGAAGGCACGTTAAGCCGTGGGTCCCGGCTGCCATCTGGTAGTCGTTAAAGGAAACACATCAGAGGCCGAGAGGCGGTTCCGAAGAACTCTGACACCAGGGTGTGCGTGGTCGATTGACCGTCTCACCTACACGAATGATGATGATGCTTAACTAAAAATCATAGTCATTAGGAACAAAATGACAAGCGGAAAAACCGCCAAATTTTTAGGTAAAAACATTAAAGCAGTTTGGTAGCAGATACAAAACTAACATTTGCCATAGTAGATTGTTGCACCTTATTGCACCGCGTGCTTATTTGGAGCCCGAGCATTAGCGAGGGCTCTAAAAAGCACGAGTGCAATAGAAATGACTTAATGCGAGGTGCATAATCTGCTTTTCTTTCAACTACTACAAGAAAAGTAGGTATGTAAAAAATAAAACTGAAGATAAATTACAATTAGTTGAAAGTAGTTGTTTAGATTCCCAACTTTTTTTCTTTATGGCCATTATTTTACACGCCACTTCATATGCTACTCCAAAGATCTACTATGGCTACTCCATATGGCCGTTAGCTTGGCCAACCTTTATTGTGACATGTGACTATATGGCCCCGCCATAAAAAAAAACTAAACAGTGCAGTAAAGGATTTTCATACATTTTTTCTGCTCTAGTGCAGCAAAGTTCCGCTTTGTGCTGGACATATAGTGCAGTTATGATAGAATTGCAGCGTAGTTGAAAAAAAAATAACATTTTTTTTCAACTACGTAAAAGAAAAACACAGCCAAGTGCGAGTTAGACTCACGCATGAAGGGTTCCGTACCTTAAAAACGGCAAAAACTAATCACGTATCACTATCACGGAGCCTGGTGACTAACGGACAGACAGACAGACGGCAGCGGAGCCATATTAATAGGGTCCCGTTTTTACCCTTTAGGTACGGAAAATGTAAAACCCTTTAAGTAGGATACATGTATCGCTTTTTGAATGTCATATTTACGGAACCCTAAAAAGTACGAAGCCGAGGCACCACATCACTTGAGCCGGTCGAATGCCTCAAATACGAGTATAGATCAAAAACGACTCACGACTTTGTGTCAACGTATTCTCTTTGATCAACCATTGTTTTCTATTGAAGCCATGGTAAGGCGCTTGTTCTTTATTTGTTCACAGACCAACGTGCAAGTTCAAAAGAAGTGTTAGAAAACTTTAATAGTAATGCTCAGACGCTCAGGTACGCTCAGAAGTGGCCGTTAGCTGCTCAGTTGAGTCGTACGTGCTTCGATCCCGCACTTGTTACGGCGAGGGCCGTAAACACCTTGTTATTTGTTTGACTTGTTAGACAAATCATTTTTGTTTTGACTTCGGAAAGTTTCTTTGAGTTAGTAACAAATTTTTAATTTGTAAACTTTTTCCAAGACCACAACGGTGATTACTGATTTCACAACCTTTGAATTATGCAACAACACCTTGCATTTGTACAGTGAACTCATGGAGTGTGGCTCGGGACCGGTCGTGGAAATACCTGCAAGTACTCCACAGTCTCAATACTTCATATTAAACACACATAATAAAATAAAAAAGTATGTAAAAATAAATAGGATGATAAAGCGCACCAAGAAATTAATTTCAAAACAAAAAAATTGTAAAAGCCTGACTCAGCTACGTAAAGAAAAATTAAATCTATTTAACCAATTTAAATCATGCAAAGATGACCTTTATATGGCTAGCCGAATTTATGACACGGAGATTCATGAGTTGCAATCACAAATATCAAAACAACATGAGTCTTTAAAAAAATTGACTAATAATTATGAAATATGCCATAAACAATTGTATGAAAATATGATGGCGGTTAAAAAACACACTGAGTCATCTCACTGTAATAATGAGCAACATAGTACACAGGTGGCAATTACAATGTCATCTGAAATTGCTCAAGAACTTGATACACGTACAAAATGCGACTTGCAAATGAAGATAGGTACTATTGATAACAGTATTAATAAGAAATTTTCCTCTAACAAATTATTAGTTTATTCAGACGAGCTGGGTCAAGGCTTTAGTAGTATTTTTTCGAAATGTATAAATCATGATTGTACTGTACTAAACACATGTACACCCGGGGTATCTTTTTCAAATTTAATTGATAGCATTGACAGTAGTAATATAGATGAAAACACAACAATATTAATATTGTTTGGTGACAGTTCCTCTGTTACAAAAAGGAACATAAAGCAAAGTATTGACATTTTAAATAATTTGAATTTAAAAACTAGGTGTAAGTTTATGATAAGTGCTTTTCCGTATTCGGAATCACTTGATAAAGACAGAAATATACACATACATAATTTAAATGTACATATGTACAACATGGCCCGTTGTCATGGCGATTTTATTTTCTATTTAGATTTAAATAAGTTTATATCTAGGTTTAAGTTGACACAAGATACTATGTATCTTCCATTACATTTTAAGCGAAAAATAGCTTCACTTGTAGCTTTTAATTTACTTAGTCCTGTAAAAAGTAGTAAAACTGCTATGTCTTTTGACATAGGTAAATCTAATAGTAACGTTCAAGGTAGTATTATACCTGTAATATATAACTCTCACTCTGATTTAAACTGAGTGATAAGACAACAGTCAAGGCCAAAGAATTAAATATCATTCACCAGAACATTCAAGGCTTGACTAGCAAATTATTACAATTAGAATTATTCATAAATCATATAGATTTACATGTAGTATGCCTTACTGAACATTTTCTACAGCCCCATCAGCAACAATTTAATATAGATAATTATTCAGTGGCAAGCTCATATACCAGAAAGACTAAAGAGAAAGGAGGCAGTTTAATTTTAACGCGAAACAATGTCAAATGTAGAGAACGCAAAGATATCGTCAGTCTTTCGGTAGAATGTAATGTTGAATTGTCATGTATTGAACTTGAGGGATCTATTATAGTATGCGTATACAGACCCCCTAAGTCAAATTATAATACTTTGGAATTAGTAATTGAAGATATTTTGAGGAAACTATCCTGTAGTCCCAAAAATATCATAGTGTGCGGTGACTTTAATGTTGATTTATTAGTAACTACAACTGAAAGTGTTGGCTTGTTGAATGTATTTAAGTCGTTTTATTTATTTAATTTATTTTTAGAACCAACTAGAGTTAATGGTGATTCTGCAACATGTATAGATAATATTTTCTGCAATTGTAGTGCTCTTGATAAATACATAATTAAAAATCTCACTTCTGATCATTTTGGTCAGTTTGTCAAATTAGTAAATCAAGTAGAGGTAGACTTACCAAAGATAACGTATAGACCTATAACCAAAGGCAAAATCAAGGTATTCAAGGAAAATATATCAGAAAAAATGCCCCTAATCGAAGAAACGAGAGATGATCCGGATGCCCTTTACAATAAAATGTTTAATGTCATAGAAACTGAATTCAATAATGCCTTCCAAGTTAAAACTTGTACCAGACGTAATCGTAAAAAAATTAGTGAATGGGCTACTACAGGTATCTACATCAGTAGAAATAGGATATACGAATTACTGGCTATGAAGGCATATAACCAGGATCCTGAATTTATTAACTATGTTAGAAATTATTCAAAAGTTTTTAAAAAGGTATGTATGCATGCCAAATCATTATATACTAGAAATACTATCTTAAATTCTCAAGATAAAATAAAGACAACATGGAAAATTATTAACACAGAAACTGGTAAGAATAAACAGCGTGACAATAAAGTAGAATTAAAAATAAATAATAATGTTCTCAGCAGTAAGGCAGACGTTGCCCAATATTTTGAGGACTTTTTCACTAACATTCCCATAAACACCACTGCCTCCTTATGTTCATCGACAGATGAATCTAAAAAATTATTAACAAGTTGTATACCCGAATGTAAAAATAATTTAATATTTCAACATGTGACTCCGCTCACAATCATTGATACATTTAAAAGCTTAAATAATAAAAAAACTGGAGATTTGTGGGACATCTCGGTATCCGTCATAAGTAATATCATTAATGTAATAGCACCTTACTTAGCTTCTATTTTTAATAAATGTTTAGATACCGGTACTTTTCCAGCCTTGATGAAGCTGAGTAAAGTTATACCATTATATAAATCAGGGGATAAAAGTAATCCCACAAACTACCGGCCTATTTCCATTCTACCAGTTCTCAGTAAAATATTTGAAAAATTGATTTTCAATCAATTATTGTCTTTTTTTAATAAAAATGATCATTTTCATAGTGAACAGTATGGATTTACTAAGGGTCGGTCAACAACTGACGCGGGTGTAGCTCTTTTAAAACATATCTATGAAGCTTGGGAGGGAAAACAGAATGCTATTGGTGCTTTTTGTGATCTTTCTAAAGCATTTGACTGCGTAGATCACAATACCCTTATATCCAAGCTGAAACACTATGGAATCAAAGGTAAATCTCTCGACTTAATCAAATCGTACTTGAGTAGCCGAATTCAAAAAGTTAGTTTAGATGGGGTTCAATCTTCCGGATCATGTATTAGGATGGGTGTACCTCAGGGCTCTATCCTAGGGCCTCTTCTGTTCCTTATATACATTAATGATTTACCGTACTATATTAACACATGCAAGGCTGTACTATTTGCCGATGATACATCTCTCATCTTCCGAGTAGATAGGAATACTGACTCTTCTGACGAGGTTAATAGTACATTAGCTCAAGTGTTGGACTGGTTTACTGCGAACAATCTTTTGTTGAACGCTAGTAAAACTAAATGTATTAAATTTTGCTTACCAAATGTTGCAAAAGTTTCAACAAGTATAGTCGTCAATAATGAAACAGTAGGATTGGTAGACAAAGCAACTTTTCTTGGAATAACTGTTGATGCTGGGCTTCAATGGGGTGCCCATATTGAAAAATTGGCAGGGAAACTTAGCTCTGCGGCTTACGCGGTTAGGAGGATAAGACAACTAACTGATGTTGATACTGCGCGTTTGGTATATTTTAGTTACTTTCATAGTCTTATGTCGTATGGAATATTACTATGGGGAAACGCTGTAGATGTAAATACCATATTTGTTCTACAGAAACGCGCTATTAGATCAATATATAAATTAGGCGCCAGAGAATCTCTTAGAGAGTTATTCAAAAATATTAATATTCTGACACTCCCTTCACAGTATATCTTTTCTAATATTATGTTTGTGCGCCATAACATTCATTTATATAAAAAAAACTGTGATATACATAGCAGAAACACTAGAAATAAAAATAAATTATTTACACCAGCATTGCGATTGCAGAAAACTATGGATTCTTTTTTGGGTCTTGGAGTACGCTTCTATAATAGAATTCCCGCAGAAATATTAGGTCTGCCATTAATTCAATTTAAAACGGCTGTAAAAAATCATTTACTTAAAAGGGCTTATTATTGTATAAAAGATTATTTATTCGATAAAAATGCTTGGTAATAATTTAAATGTATATTTTAATGTAGTTAAATTTAATTTTTGTAAAATATATTGTTATATTCGAGCCCTTCAGGCACATAGAGACCAAGACTGGACTGAGTTTCTTTCGGCGTATTCTTCTCAGCAGTGGTCATTCCGAAACGCTAGTAGTTTTTCGATTTTACAAACAAAAGAAAGAAAAATAAACAACAGAAACATATGACGTTCAAAAAGCGATACATGTATCCTACTTTGAATAAAAATTATTCATTTTCATTTTCATTTTCATTTTCACAATACCACTTATTTATCCCCTTCGTCTAGTCTTAACCTTCAGTTATCGGAATTTTGATCTATCTATACATCCTGTAAATTTACTACCGAATTTACTTCTTGAGCTCCGGAAGGCCATGCTTCGGAAGGACGTTAAGCAGTTGGTCTCGGGTGTCTTCCAAAAAATTTTTTGAGTTAGTACCAGCTAGGTCCTTTTAAATTTGTAGACTTTTTAAATCAAGGCTACAACAGTGATGTCACATTACGACTTACTAACATCCTTCGTCTCGTCTTAATCTTCAGTTTTCGGTAAGTATTATGATCTATCTACGTATTGTAAATTTACCATAGAATTTACTTTTTCTCAACCTCCTCCGTGCTTCTGTAGGCACGTTAAGCCGTTGGTCCCGGCTGTCATCATTGATGACAGTCGTAAAGTATGTCAGATGCCTTTAGGTAGCTTAAAAGCCTGATACCAGAGTTAGCCACTTGCACACACGAAAAACAAACAAACCATCGACATTTCCTTGAAGGGGCGACTAAACCCGTCAAAATTATCAAGTTTTCTTGTGGATCCAATGAAGGAACTTAAAAAATATTTCGACATTTTTCGACAGCCCTACAGTTGCCTGGCCGGCCAAACACTCACGAGACGACAAATACGTATTTTCATACATACTTTGCTGTATTTGGCCAGTACAGCAATGTTGATTTATCTCAATCACGGTTGTCAAAATAATGTTCCGATTTCCAAGCTTGTTAGAGAAAAAATAATTTCGATATTTTTTTATTCGTACTAGTTAATAAGAGTGAGATTCACAGTTTGCGAGTAGGTAGGTATAAAATTTTAGCCAAATTATATCCTTATATTAAGCGTAGGAATATTATCTCACTATGCTTCGCACCCTTCGCGCATACGCTAATACTTTACATACCTATTATAAGTACTCATCATATATAAGACATATATAAATATATATGGATAAATCACACAGATTGAGCTAGCCCCAAAGTAAGTTCGAGACTTGTGGTAAGGGATACTAACTCAACGATACTATATTTTATAACAAATACATATATAGATAAACATCCAAGACCCAGGCCAAACTGAAAAAGATCATTTTCCATCTTGACCTGACCGGGGATCGAACCCGGGCACTCTCGTGTCGCAGGCTGGCGTGTTAACCACTGCGTCACGGAGATCCTCCATAAAAAATAAATATAAAATACTGAGACACCATAATGAAAACGGAAGAGAGTGCCTTACCCGCGTTTATTGAAACAAATGGCGTCGCGTATGACTAGCAGGAGTTATGGAAGAGCGATGCTTGCTTTTGGCGGGAAATTATTAACAATGGGCATATTAAAGTCAAAATTTGCTCGGGAGATTTGCTGTCTGTGGGTGGGTAGAAAAGTGTTAAAATATACTCAAAGCCTTGAGTACTGAAATATTCGCAGTTCTCAAAATCGAAAGAAACAGAAGAAAAAAAATATTCCTTCCATAGAAATTCGTCCAGCTAATCGGCGATTCTGTCTGCTCTACTTGGCAAGAGCAGACAGAATCGCCGATCAGCTGGACGAATTTCTATGGAAGGTCAATTTTTTTTTGTTTGTTACCTTTTTTTTCTTGCGATTTTGTATTCCATTAGGGATTCTCATTCCCAGATTTCAATATAGCTAGGAGGTCAATATCATTATTACCATCATTTCCTCCCAATGCCAAAAGTAAATCTTTAAATCGTTTTTAGGGTTCCGTACCTAAAGGGTAAAAACGGAACCCTATTAATATCGCTTCGCTGTCCGTCTGTCTGTCCGTCTATCACCAGGCTGTATCTCATGATTAGATATAGATTGGATGTTATTTTATAATATTTTTCGCCGTTATGCATTTATTTTTTCCTTAATAATTAGCTTATAGTATGTTTACTTGTATTGACGGACTCACGTTCTCTTACTTACCGGGTAATGACTGAAAATCAGTGTTTTGCTTCTTAAGAGCCCGACATATGCCAGGCGGCGTGGCCATACAAACGCGGATGGTCTAAACGCGTTGGCTGCTTTGGATATTTTGGTTTTTTAGGAATATTCAAGGGTTATTCGAAAAAGCAAAACATATGATGGCTGCCTTATCTGTAATGCAATAATAATCAAGAGTTTCAAGGTTAATTTCAATGTATTTGGTGAATAATGCTATATACCGAGTAAATTAGGCGTGATTTGGAGGCAACTTTGCAATTTTTTTCTATCGAGAAAATTTAACGCAATCGTGTTTTTGAGTCATATAGTTACCAGAGTTAGTCCTGAACTTTGCTGCATTTTTATTTCAACTTGAGTATTTAATTATTATTGATATAACAGTCAATCATGCAAAGCAGTGTGAGGTAGTATGGACCCTTAAGCAAATGTATCACTGAGTTGTTACCTTTTTGTATCACTGCGACACATTTTTTGATTTGATATATCAATCGTGACAGAAATTTATGTATAAGTCCTAGTTGTGTATCTTTCAGTACCTCCCTGTATGTTTGTAGGTGTCTCAGTTGATGCAAATAAAGTTTTTATCTATAATAAATTTTTATAAATATACGGACAAATCACACAGATTGAGCTAGCCCCAAGGTAAGTTCGAGACTTGTGTTATGGGATACTAACTCAACGATACTATATTTTATAACAAATACATATATAGATAAACATCCAAGACCCAGGCCAATCTGAAAAAGATCATTTTCCATCTTGACCTGGCCGGGGATCGAACCCGGTCACTCCGTGTCGCAGGCTGGCGTGTTGCCGCGGAGCTAGTCAATCTAGCTGAGCATATAGGCTTATCGTTTTTTTCGCCATCCATCACATTCATAAATATGTATACAAAAACCATTGTTCATTCTTATGTCTGGTTGAATATCCTTAAGTATATTTATTTCGCACGTTTCTAGAGAAAACCTTCTCCACATAATAGCCTCCTAGAAATGAATGCAAAACACGTCATAAATGGTACCAATGTTACATATCTTAGAATACGCAAAGTGACACTTGACATGTCCCATTACTTTGATATTTGCCGAAAAATTGCGCGGAAAGCTCCCTAATGCCCTGAAAACATCGTACCCCTACTAAGGGGTTGTTTGCACTGGACAGGACAACGACGTACGTAAACTAAAAAGTAGGCTTTTTAATCGGTATGAAAAATTTTTATGATATTGTACGGCAAACGAGCAACAGTCACCTGATGGTAAGTGATCACTGCAACAACAGGGTGTGGCATTTTTTTTTTGGAAGGACTATGTAGCTAGCTCCAAGTGAGCTTTCGCTACTTCACCGGGCTTTTGAGGCGAGGGCAGAGTGCCCTCAACCTTTTACACACCTTCACCAAAGGGCCCCAAGGAGGGACGGACTTCGGCTTTGGGCGTTATTGACCTTTTAAGGAGTTGGAGGAAGGAATTGGGGAGGGGAGGGGGAAGGATGGGCCTCCGGCTCTCTCACTCACCGAACGAAGCATAGAAGCGGTAAAACTTCTACGTCGATTTTCTATGAGTGTGGTTTACTTTTACTTTCTTATTCTTTTATATGTTTGGGCAAAGTATAGCATCATCTGATGATGATGCTATACTTTGCCCATTACATTCATCATCATTACATTCACAAAAAGTCAATTGCTGGCTAAGAGCCTCTCCCAAGGATACCTCGTTCCATGGGAGGATATTACCATACTTCGATTGGCAGGCGGGTTGGCAAGCTTAGTTTTATTTGGCTTCTTGTGCTTGCGATGCTACTGCCCATCGCAAGCATTTTAAGCTGGGAAAGGATAGGGATTTGTTGGCTTTGGGAAGGGAATGAAAGTATTGGGATACTAACTCGGATGAATGGGGAAAAAGCAAGTATCAAGCATATAGAATATGCTTTTTTAATCGTTCGCGCTTTAAACACATAATTATGTACATAAAAAATGTATGTAACTCCATTGAAACGTCAACAGGAACAAATAATAAAAAGATTCGTGCTAAGTCCCGTTTATATACATAATCATATAGAATATGCGTATATATTTTTTGCATTATGCTATGGAAAGACCTCACCCCAAAAAATACCTTAATAGTCCAAACTCTTTAAGATATAAACGTTGCAAAGAAGCGAGGCAGCCACAACAACATTCTGAAGGCGTTGTTATCCAATATAGAACCTCCTCCAAAATAGTAAAGTTTCGCTAGAGACTCCCCTTTGTTATTATCACACACGTCAATCATAATAAGTCTCCAGAAATTGGAATAAAGGCTTTGTTTTCGATCGAGAAGGCTGTGGGGCTCGCTCTCATTGAAACTGACTTTCGTGGATATATTAACAGTATTTCGTGAGTTTCAATAACAATTGGCTTCGTGTCGTGGTGTCGCGTGGTTTAATAAATAACCAAATAAAAGGCCTATTATTTTTAGTTTGGGTTAATTTATGTTGATAAATTTGAGGAATCATGTTAAATAGGCGATGCAGCTAGCAACCCATCGCTTTTCCTACATACTCGACCATCATTTGATTAATGAAACATTTAAAAAAGTTTTTTCACTTTCTAGCGCAAATGTAACTTCGAAAAATGGAAGCACAAGGTGCCAAAAAGCCAGCCCGTCAGCCAAGCGTGGTAATTGGTGAATATGGCCAATTGATACCAAGTGCCAGTGTGGCTACGATTCGCAGACAATGTCCCATCTACTTGAATGCCCATGCTGTCCCACATCTTATACAATGGAGAGCGTACTAACTTGACGTAAAGGCATTTCAGTACTCGACACGACGAAGAAGGTGAGTATGACAAAATTCTCCAATGGAACGTAGTTTCCTTGGGTGAGGCGTTTGCTCAGCGTGGATGTTAATTTTTAAAAAGAAAAACAATACATTTTATTTCTGTATATTTTCTGTTGTAAAGCATAGCACTGATAAGGGTGCTTTTCTCCATCTTTTCTTTCAGCTATGCTACGAAAATGTGAAATCTACACTCGACAGTACTGTGACCGTTTCCACCAATACAAAGCTATGTAGCTGCGCGAGGAAGATGCGTAGCTCGAGCTATGCTATGTATCGCCAAATACTGTAGGTACTGTGCTCTGCACATAGCTACACCACTTGCGATGGCACATAGCAGACATCCATAGCACGCATCGATAGCACACATACATAGCACGCATCTTTCCATATAAAGAAACATATCTTAGTTGAATCCGTTTCCACCAGTGCTAAGCTATGTGCACCAATGAATATGATTGGTGGATATCAAACGCATCCATAGCATTGTAGCATAGCACATCTCTGGTGGAAAAGCACCCTAAAACACGAACAATTTTATAGATATAATAAAATAGAGGTAAATTTCGAATATTCAATTTGTCGTTCCAGGTCTGCAAAATATCATTTTACATTTCAAATATACCTTTCGAGTCCTTTGAAATAAACGAATATAGTTTACAAAGGTTTTCAAACTGCCGGGAATAAAGACTCTTTTACAAAATCAATATTGAACAATTAATTTGGCCGTCAGGAGTACGATTTCTGAAACACTCGCTTCGCAACGAATGCATTGTTAAACTCGCGCTTGCGGATCTTAATTGCCCCTATTTGTTTCTTTTTTAATTTGTTGTTACGAATGATAAAATCAAACGTCAATGACAGCAATGTTCCTACTACGGAAACTTTAAACTTTCCGTCATACTTTACGATTCGTACAGTATTTTAACATTACTGCCATTCCGCACTCTTTACATTTCTTTGACGTAAATTTTAATTTCATCATCATCATCGTCAGTTTTCTACGACCCTTAGGGTATAAGCCTTCCTTCCTCTGCGCCATTCTTCTCTATCACTAGCATTCTTCTAAATTTTAATTTATTACACAAATATTAATATATTTTTACAAGACAGCATGAGAATTAATCATTTTAATGTCAAAATTGGACAATAGCGAGAAAGTTCGGTTATTATTCACGAGTGAATTCATTCGAGTTTTGGATGTCATTCTATCAGTTCAAAAATAAGCCTCCAGGTTCGTCGGATCGCATAACCTTTCCATTTCGCGGAGTGTCACTTTTTGGTTATGACTTCTCGGAGTAGAAAATTAATAAATTAAGGATCCCCAACATCAGAAAGTAATTTGATAAGTTTGTTCAATTATATCTTGGGTTCCTTGAATTTCAACTTATTATTAGAATATTTTATCTAGATCTTGACAATGTCATTTCACTCTGAAAGTAAAACAGTGTAATGTCTTTGGATCTTGGGAAGACATTTTTAAAACAATGAGGTTATTTCTCATTATTTATTATCTTCGGTTGGATGTCCATTCCTTGTTGAGCGTGTAATGTAATAAAGTGTAATGAAGTAAAATTAAATTAACTAACTTTCCAGTGATACGTTTTGCTTTAACAATATCCAATAAGAATAAAAACTTGATTCAAAAATGACTGTTCAGTCAGAGATTTTTCAAAAATATATTTTTCATTTGTAGTAATCTTGGCAATATAATATTTTCCTGTTTTTGCTAATGTTTTTTTATTTCATTGTTACAGGTAAGGAGAGAGATAACTACCGCCATCTTATAATTGAATTTAGAGGTATGACATGAAATTATCTGACGAAAACGTTACATTTCCTTGTATCAAATATTTATGACAATATTTGCCTACTACATTTTTTTCCATTTATCTGGAAGGTTGACTGGTAGACAATACTATTAGCATTAATTCCACCTTTTGTACCATTTTCTTTGGTAAATAAAGTTCAAATATATTGAGTTCAGTTTCTGTCTGAAGAATTTCCTCCCAAGCTAAAGAATGGAAAATCTGAATAATTGAAAAACATCGTATCTTTACTAATATTATAAATGCGAAGGTGAGTTGTTTGTTTGTTACGCTTTCACGCCGTAACTACTGAACCGATCATCATAAAATTATGCATACAAGTTCTCTGGAGTACGCAGAAGGACATGGCTTCCTTACATTCCGGAAAAAGTACTGTTCCCGAGGGAACAGCGTTGACGCGAGCGAAGCTGCGGTCGAAAGCTAGTTTTCCACATAAAAGAAATTAGATGATAATATTCACTTGACTTCATCATGTATACTCGTATATACTCGTACTTAGCAGTTTCAATCCTAACTTCAATGTAAGTAAAACGCCTTAATGACGCTTGATGCACTTCGATTCGTCGCAAAACACAGCAATAAATAACGAAAGTCTTACCAAACTGCTGAATAAGAAACCGGAGCGTTCCAAATTGCGCGCTGTGTCATATGGGAGCCGAGCGTCATTATTTTCTAATCAAAAACAGATTTAAATCCTCAACACGAGTAGTGAAAAATATCCGATGTTAAACTTACATGCAGGGTTGCCTCGCTCGTTTGGATAACTTACGCAATTAAAATTAAAAGCTGCAGACCGAAATCTAACATCAAACGTTGACATTTTGAGAGGCATGACTTGACAAATAACAAAGGATTGACCAATGGAACAATGGAAACTAAGGCAATTAAAAGCTGAAGTCCGACATCTAACATCAAACGTTGACATTTTGAGAGGCATGACTTGACAAATAACAAAGGATTGACCAATGGAACAATGGAAACTAAGGCAATTAAAAGCTGAAGTCCGACATCTAACATCAAACGTTGACATTTTGAGAGGCATGACTTGACAAATAACAAAGGATTAACCAATGGAACAATGGAAACTAAGGCAATTAAAAGCTGCAGTCCGAAATCTAACATCAAAAGTTGACATTTTGAGAGGCATGATTTGACAAATAACAAAGGATTGACCAATGTAACAATGGAAACTAGGATAAATAAAAGCTGGAGTCCGAAATCCAACATCAAACGTTGACATTTTGGGAAGCATGACTTGACAAATAACAAAGGATTGACCAATGGAACAATGGAAACTAAGGCAATTAAAAGCTGAAGTCCGAAATCTAACATCAAACGTTGACTTTTTGAGAGACATGTCTTGACAAATAACAAAGGATTGACCAATGGAACAATGGAAACTAAGGCAATTAAAAGCTGAAGTCTGAAATCTAACATCAAACATTGACATTTTGGGAAGCATGACTTGACAAATAACAAAGGATTGACCAATGGAATAATGGAAACTAAGGCAATTAAAAGCTGAAGTCCGAAATCTGACATCAAACGTTGACATTTTGAGAGACATGTCTTGAAAAATAACAAAGGATTGACCAATGGAACAATGGAAATTTGGCGAGCTCAGTGGCGCAGTGGTCAACACGTCAGCCCGCGACACGAGGGCTCGATCCCCGGTCAGGTCATGATGGAAAACGATCTTTTTACAGATTGGCCTGGACCTTGGATGGTTATATAAATATCTATTAAAAAATATAGTATCGTTGAGTTTAGTATCCTGAGTTCACAACTTACTGTGGGGCTAGCTCAATTTGTGTGATACGTCCTATATATTTATTTGTTTTAAAAAATATGAACGACTTGACGAATTGACCATTTTCACCGCTTTACAAAAAAAAAAAAACGCTTGACAAATGGTCAACTACCAAATGTTATCGATTGAACATTTGTCTTCTACATCGACTACAATGATTAAAATCCTCTAACTAAATTGATTTCTTCACCCCCATTATATCCGTGTTCATTCCTCAGGGTTCCTTAGGGAAAACAGTAAATAATAATTGTATCCAATTATCTTTAACATCCAAGATCCAGATCAATCTAAAAATGATCATTTTCTGTCTTGACTTGCCCAGTAATTGAACCCGGGACCTCCGATGTGACAGCCTGGCATGTAACCACTAGGTCTCAGAGTCATGGTCTTTTTAATTATTACGCCAAGTTTGATACAAATTCGTTTTATGGTTAAGGCGTGATTGAGTTAAATCAAATAAAATTTTTCGTTTATTTATCACTAGCTTTCGCCCGCGGCTCCGCCCGCGTCAATGTCGATCCCTCGGGAATAGTACTTTTTAAGTACTATTCCCAAGCCTATGTCCTGCGTACTCCAGAGAATTTGTGCAAATGCAAAATTTCATGAAGATCGGTTCAGTAGTTACGGCGTGAAAGCGTAACAAACAAACATACAAACTCACTTTCGCATTTGTAATATTAAGTAAGGATAAGGATCAGAATCCTATTTTGATTGTCAATTATCGTGTGAAATAAAAATTTCCTGAAAATTGAGAACTGTACACACATGGGTATTGGCAAACGTAATAACTGATTTATATAATGGCAAAAAGCATGTAATTAATATCAGCCGTGGACCAAAAGTCGTGTCGTGTTAATCTCTTGCTATTTGGCTTTTCGATTAAGCTCTTGCAACCCTACATGCACCAAACGACAAACGGATCACCCGACCTCTAGAAAATGGCTGGTTAATCTATGTTTAAGCTGGGACAAGTGCAGATAAGTGCGGCCAAGTATAGGGCAAGCCGCGCGGTCGGAAACTAGTTGAAGTCGGCTTGAAAAAAAGCGAAAAAGTTAAGATGGAATGAAAATTTGTTTAGGTAATAGCATTTTTTGCTGTAACCTATTTTCAGTAGTGGTTGGTTTAAAATGTTTGGCTCATTTTTCCTCTTTTTTACATTAAATCTTTAAAAAAGTAGACATAGCAAGAATTAAGGTAGATTTTAAAACAATAAGCGCACATCGTATGAAGAAGTATCACAAGAAGTATCGTTCGTTTAATTACTTCTCCATAATAACGTTCTATTTTTAATGTACTTGAAAGATAATCTTATTTTCATTTTATCTTCTACTGCCTTGTGTACTTTAATAATTACTCAATAATATCGATCTCAAATGTTGACATACTTTGATCGGTAAAAGTAAATAGTTCGCAACGTCTTTTCTTCCTTCCCGTTCTCACTCGGATGGTAAGTGCTCGCTAACTCGCGCCGACTTCTTTTTACAGCTAACTTTAAATTCAATCTACTCGTCGTCTGTTAGAAAATTCTAGCAAACAAACATGCTTCCGCGCTTTTTTCGTGTTTTATCGGTTTACTCTTTGGTCTGCAAACAAGTTGTTATAATGATCTTTTCACCTTACCGTTGTAGAAAAGCAAGCGTTGGTAAGAAAGGGGATATTTTCTGGTTTCTTAAAATTCATAGGAGCAAACGTGTTTTCGATCTCTTATTACAATGAAGGGTCAGTTTTTTTTTAGTTTAAGTTGACTCAATATTGAGATTTTCTTCGTTTATTAGTAACTATGCATGTTTAAAAAAAAATTAAACCTTGCATGTTAGTGTAAGATGAAATTAAAGATGAAACTATTTTGTACTATAGAAACGCTTTTTATAATATTGCAATCTACATTTTATAAAAAGCACTGATTAATCATAAATGTAGGACAAAGAAGAAACAAGTAATTTCCATGATCAGAAGTTTTTTGGTCATGTAAAAACAAAATGACAATACCTGTAAAGATACACCATATGACGATAAAATCTAAACAATATTTTGTTACACGTTCACCAAAGTAGATTTTTCTTCGTCATTTTATCAAGTCCTATTTTTGCGCTCCTGGCCCGACATCGAACTTCTTATAATGAGAATTTCGTCTGAAGGGGTCGCTCCTGATTGATAGATAGATAAACATTTTATTGCCGAGATACTCGCGTAAAAGTCGCTATCGGTAATAGAGATCGAGCCAACCTTGAAGGATATTTCCGAAACATAATAAAAAGTGGGACATGTTTTACTGGGATGACGTATCGCGTGGCATCCATCTTGAGCGCTGTCCATCCGATGTTGATAGTGCTTCGTTCGGTTATGATTTATTGAGATGTTGATACGTATCAGTCTGAAGGTAATGAAATACTTTTCTTAGGAGTCCTCTTTCGGATATCTTAAATAACATCTTATGAACTCCTTTCAGAAAAAGTCGAGTGCGAGTTGATGGGAATAATTGAAATATCCAGAAAAATATTTTTGTTTTTCTTTGTTTTCTAGTGTGTCACAAGTCTTTGAATAAACCGTGATGCATTGGTATCAGGGTTTATTCAGACTTCTGAAATAGCTTAACGATTGCAAACTCATGATAAGAAGATTAGCTCTTTAAAGTGGCTGTGGGCATGGCACTTACGCGGAGAGCCGATGGCGGATGAGGAAGAGTTCTCAAATGGCGACCACGTACCGGCATGCGCGGTTTCGGACATGACCAAGGGAAACGCTAGATGCCGGTCGCTTCTAACCGGTCATTTTGGCAATCCTCAGAAGAGGCCTACTTCCAGCAGTGAACTTCTTGCGGTTAAAATTATGATGATGATGATGAAAAGTGGTAACAAACAATCTAAGTAGATGGGGTTAATAGACGTTTCTGTTGTACCCATAAATGTTTTCTTTAACAGTGGAATCAGCGTCTTAGAAGAAAGAAAAGATTAGATAATGTCTATAATACAAGGTTATTTTTTCTTCTAATATATTAAATTCTCGTCTCACATAGTCACAGTGTTTGTAACAAAACTCCTCCGAAATGGCTTGACCGATTCTTATAAAATTGTGTGTGTATATTCAGTAGGAATGAAAAGAGGACGGAAACAATTTTTCACATACCTCAGTAATAACAGTGGTCCACGCCAATATTTTTTTAATTTATTTGGCAAAACAACATTTGATGGGTTAGCTAGTTTTAAATATAAAAAAGATAATTTGCTAAATTGCTAAAATCAACCAGAGCTACGAAGCTTCTTAAAAAAATATGTTTGAGTATTCCGTGACTCAGCCCTTTAAAAGTACAAATAGAAGATTCATTCACAATTGCAAATATTTACCATGCATTTTTGTACTTGTAAAGTAAAATTGATTTGGACAAAGTGGGCGCGGGCGGGCGGATATCGAAAGCTCATTTCCGGCGCGCGAGGCGCTTCCGACCCCGTCCCGCGCGTCCCGTCCCGTCTGCCATAGACTTACAAAGAAATAGACCGGGTCACAGTTAACTGGCTGGGATGTTGATGGCTGTGGGTGATAACGAAGAGATTTTATAGACAAGATAACAAACAATAAAAGAGCAGCACACCAAGGCTCGAAATTCAACCCGTACAGGGTTGAATTTTGAGCCTTGGTGGTTTTATGATTAACATAGTAACTAATGTAGATCCATCGGGAATACTAGATATTTCCGGGATCAAAGGTAGCCTATGTCCTTCCTCGGGCCTCAAACATTTGGTTTAATAGGTCTTGCGTGAAGTGGTAACAGACTAACGTTTTTATTTTTGCATATTTATGGATTAGTATGGATTTCCAGTAAATATTACTTACGCGCCTTAATATTTCAGAATATTTAAAATATTAACAAAGAAGTAATATCATCTCTATGACTAAAAGTGACAACGCTAGTTGCAACTTTCCGACACTTCTAGAAGTTTAAAAGTCTATGGTCTACACCAGAAAATACAGTTGATTTACAGCGGAGATAGTTTGACTCGTTAATAACGGTAATAAAAATATGCAATTAGCTGGAAAAAGTTCTTGCATTTTCTTGTTCTTGCGCGTATCAAGCGCGTATTTTCCATAGAGTTCAAGGCTGGATATCACCAAGTACAAATTGGCCTTTACACTTTATAGCCCTGGGCTCTGAAGATGTGATATGTATGTATAACTTGATCCTGCCGCATAGTTTTGGCACAGTTAATTTAATTTGCTTTGAATAGCGCGGGTAAAGCGGATGGGACGGCTTGATGAGTTATTGCCTCATATTTTATGTAGAACTTGTCATGTAAACTGTGCTTTAAGCTCACTTTATAACTATATATATATATATTTATAGGATATTAATTAGGCAATTTAATTATGTAACTTATATGGACTTGGTTGTCTGAAATAAAGAATTATTATATTATAACGGTCATATTACACATGTCTTAAGTATATACAGCGTGTATTTGTACGTATGAACTATATTAAAATCCTGAAATAAGAATGCCTAATTGAATAAAGAATTGTAAGAAAAAACGAAAAAAAAATAGACTTCTTATATAAATTCGCCCAGCTGATCGTGAATTTTGTATGGGAGGTCCAATTTTATTTTTCGGTTTTACCTTTTTTTTTCATAACATTCTGTATTCATTAAGGGATTCTGATTCCAGGATTTTAATATAGTTCATATGTTCAAAAGCACGCTGTACCAAATTTCAAGTATTGTACAGTAGTTTCGACTGTGCGTTGATATATATCAGTATAAGTTTACTTTTTATACATGGTGAAATTTTGATCGTTCTAGACCCTTAAAGGGGTGATTCAGCCCGTCGACATGAAAAATTTTTCCTATAGGACCAAAGCTAGGAACCCAAAAAAAAAAGGGCTTTTCGATACAAAAAAATTCGGCCGCCCGGTTAATTTGTATGGGAAAGTCAAAAAAATTTTTGAGTTCCCAGCATTGGTCCCATAGGAAAAGTTGTTTATATCAACGGGTTGAATCATCCCTTTAAGGGTCCAGAACGATCAAAATTTCACCGTGTATATAGATTTACTGCCCTATATGAATATCTATATGTATCAGGAAGACGTTAGAGGATGCAGCCCGCTTCCAACCGGTCGTAATAAAAATCTTTGGGGAGGACTATGTCCAGCATTGGACTTCATGTAGCTGAGATGATGATGATCATCATCATTTCGAGTAGATGTCACGGTCAATCGACCATGCACACCCTGGTGTCAGAGTTCTTTGGAACCGCCTCTTGGCCTTTGACGTGGTTCCTTTAACGACTACCAGATAGCAGCCGGGACCAACGTCTAAACGTGCCTCCCGGAAGCACGGAAACATCTTCATTATCAGACAATCAGGTGTTCCAAGCTTGCAATGTCCTAACCAAACTGGAAACAACTAAACAAAGTATGCTTCCTGTGGGAATCGAACCCACGACCCCCGGGTCTACAGGCAAACGCCTTAAGCACTGGACCACGGAGGTAGTATGATAATCATGATGATTAGTATCTACATTGCACGCGTGCGAAGCCGGGCGGATCTCCAGTAAATAATAAAACGTAAAAATTAAATCCTTGGCGTTTCCCCCTTCTCCCAACTAAGGGTAACTAAGTTTCGACACACGTTTAGGCAAATGCCCTCTTTATTTTCGCGCCATTGAATTAGGGGTCGTTGGGCCAGATTGAATCCCGCATCCTAGTTTGGGGGTGATTTGATTTTTTTCTCATTCCTGGCGATTATGCTCTAATGGCAACGCGGATACTTATTTGCGGTTATTCTTTTTGGATAATATTAAATCTTAAGCGAGATAACTTAATTATACATACATACATTTTCGGCAACGCATCAGCAGCTCCTCTGGTGTTGCAGATGTCCATGGGCGACGGTGACCACTTTCCATCAGGTGGCTCGTCTGCTCGTTTGCCGTCGGATATACATAAAAAAAAATAAAAAAATACATATTATCACGTCTTTATCACCGACGGGACAGACAGAGCCTAGGGCCATAAGATCCAAGGGCCACATTTATTAATGAGTGTAAAGGTGAAAGACGAAATCAAAATTAGTGATGCGTTGCATGTCGCATTGTCTTTAACATGATTCCTTATCGCACATTTCTTCAGCCGGCATTTACGGCGAAATTTATCATAAAATCACGTGTATTTACTCGTTTCGTTGATGATCATCATAACAAATCAAAACTAGTAAGCGAAGCCGACGAATAAAACGTGAGTAAAACTGCGATTCTATAATAATACTTATTGTTTCCATTAAATAAAAAAAAACATGTATTTGTCATGTATAAGGATTTTATTTTATATAAAACTAGCTGACCCGGCAAACGTTGTTTTGCCATATAAATAATGTCTAAAAAACAAAAAATAAATTTAGGGGTGGACTACCCCTCACATTTAGGGGGATGAAAAATAGATGTTGGCCGATTCTCATAGATACCGGATAAGCACAAAAAAATTCATCAAAATCGGTCAAGCCGTTTCGGAGGAGTATGGCAACGAAAACTGTGACACGAGAATTTTATATATTAGATATGACCCACTACTACGTTAAACTAAAATTAATGTTGTTAATTTTTTTTTAAGAAACTTTTTTGATATATCGTTTTTTCACGTTCTCAATATAATTTTTTACCGTTTTTCTTCCATACTAGTCAGGGAGAAATAAAAAACGTATAATGTGCCAGCTACTTCTCGTCCCGAGTAGATCGTAAAAGCCGATCGAGGGATTGGACTAAAATCTGCGGAATCATGTCAATAGGCGATGCGGCTAGCAACCCATCACTATTTGATTCCGTTGTCTATAGACACGTCTATAAGACCTTATGGCCACATTTAGCATGTTGGACATGCTAAATGTGACCTAGGCTCTGTCTACCCCGCAAGGGGAAAAGACGTGATACTATGTATGTGTATGTTTTTCTTCACTTACAGTCGGAAAACGCAAGTTCCGTTTTCTTTTGGGGTTAAGTACATTTTCTTGCAAACTTTTGATAGATATAACTTCGTTTCCTGTGCTGTAATGGTAAAGTTGACGGCAAATCTTGTGGATACAAATGGAATAAATCTCTGGAAAGGCCACCTCGCCGGGCCCCGGTTAGGGGGGGAAATGCTGGCTTGTTGTCGTTAAGAATTATAGGCACAATGGTCTCACAACAAAAGATGCCGTAGAGGCTACGGCATCCTTACGGCATGCTAGCTAGAAAATCATCCTTTAGTCAATTACCATATCAGTAACAGATATATTTTAGAGCACTGGAGGGCAAATGTGGTGTTGTTTGTAAGGGCTCGCGAGGTCTACTGTTCTCGCAGAACCACTAGTTATACACGCTACAATTTAGAAATATCTGGCATTTGTCGAATCTGGCATTAACAGAACTTGGCATTTTTTAAATCTGGCGTTTATCGAATCTGACATTTGTAGAATCTGGCGTTTGTAGAATCCGCCATTCTTAGAATCTCGCAGTTTAAACTCGTTTGACATTTCTAAAATCTGACATTAACCGTCGTCACCCCATTTGCCAGCCAGTCACAAAAAATCGAATGCATATCGCGGCCTCTGTCGCATCCCGTTTAATCCTCCGTACGATTATCTGTAATTTTATTTGCGAAACAAAAAGCCGGCGGATTTAAAAATGCAGCCTTTGTTAGTGCACCGCGCTTATCCGGATTTGCAAGCTGGTTATTTTATTTAGTCGGGTTTTATCAATTCCCGTGCCGGGTTTGAATTATTTGAATTGAAAACGCAGTAAAATACAAGGAATACAGTGTATGTTTACTTTTGGGATTAAAATTTTGATATTTTAACTGATTGTGTTGATTTTCGTGTGTGTGTAAGAAGCTAACACTTTTATCGGAGTTTTTGGTAATGCAGTCTGTTGGTACATAGAGATTATCTGGATTTGGAAGCTGTTTTTATTTAGTCGGGTTTTACCAATTCCCGTCGTTTAGGCCTTGTATAGAACTGAAGTATTACAACGAAGAAAAAATAAAATAAAAGACTTTATTATAAAGTTAAATTTAAAGTAGGATCAATGGGTTAGTATGATTAGTCGGATATACAAGTGGGAAAGAAGGATTAGTAGGATTTGTTATGTCGACAAAGTACTAAAAAGTTTACATATTTAGCACCAGACACTCATTATGAAAATATAGAAGCCCTGTTTTATTCAAGCCGTCTCTGTCCATTGTATTCGTATCTCGTTCAGCTTTCCACTCAGTTTCCACCCTGAATATATAGGTTAAGTTGAACATGGAATCCGTAAAACTCCTTTTGCATTCATGCTAGGTTATGGTGAGCGCGCACTGAAACGAAAGTAATTTGATCAAAGTAATTGAGCGTTCGTCCAATTAAGTTTTCGTCCCAATCACAATGGGACGAGACGAAAAAAAAAGGCGAAACGGCGAATCGCATAAAAAATTCTTGATTCGTCCATAACACAATGGGACGAAACAAGAATTCTACGCGATTCGTCCCATAGTTTTTTTTAAAGTTATGTCAGCATATAAATCAGATCAATAATATATTCAATATCAATAATATATAGATCACAGCTTACCAGGTGTGGTCGCAAGGTTTCATTACAAATAGATATTATTTACAATGCCGTGTGGTATCCGGCAGAGTAGAATAGGACCACTCCAAGTCTTCCCGTGGATGTCGTAGAAGGCGACTTAGGAAATACAAGCTAAACAAAGCTTATAAACATCTAAGACACCTCTCCAACCCGTCTGGCCAGCGTGGAGAGTGTAGGCCAAGTCCTCTGGCTGCTCTGGCCAAGTATGGCCCTAGTAGTACAGAGAGGGTCGTGCTCCTGTAGTGGAGACTAAAAAGGACCTGATGATGATGATGATGATTATTTACAAATCAATATTTTGTCTTTTGTTTTTATTAGGCTTGTGTTGCTGTCTGTACTACATTAAGTAATTTAAAAAATATAATAATACAAATATTGGGATGAATCGCTTAAATAATATATGTTTATATTTTAATATATATATTTATATTAGTTATTGTTTGAAATTAATGATTTCTTCACTGACGCGTTGCTGCGTTCAGCGTATTCAACGTTCAACCTGCAGTCACAGTTAGACTTACCAAAAACTGTAGTGCCGTTCAGTGTCACGTTGCCGTAGTGCGGCTGTGTTCGTGTTTACCTTTATTATACACCGCTTCTGCACTTGCAAAGCTTTTCTTATGCAAATGACGCGACGAGCTTGACAGCGTTCAAAAATATGACACCTGTACGTTAGGCGGGTGTTTCAGAAAGCTTTGTGTTCAAATTAAATAGAGTTACAGATGCGACACTTCATAAAATGTATGCTTAGCAGGATTATTGTCATTATAATAAAAATAAAAATAAATAAAATAAAATAATTTATTTCAGACAGCTAAGATCCATATAGTCATTTATAAAAACTAAACTAATAAAATAAAATAATATCAAATAAAATTTAGTACAATATTATCGAATAAAATAAAATTAAATTAAAATTAAATTGAATTGAATTGCATCGAATTAAATTATATTAAATTTCATCAAATCAAATTAAAAATCAATAAATATACATATAAAATACTCATTAAAATAATAATAAAAATAATAATTTAGTACCTTCTCTGCGGCATAGATACTGACACATGTCTATCAGAGCAATGCCGCAGGTAAGGACAGTCAAGTCGCTCGCTAATCATGTGCAGGATGACATTGGAGCTGGCCCGCACCCTGCGCACCAAGGACGCGCTCCGTTTGCGCATGGTGGTATAGAAGCAGTCTGTGCGCGCACGCGCGAACATGCCCGAAGCGCTACAGAACCGGGGCAGCCCCTTATTCATTGCTTAAGTTTATACAGTCTTAACTCTCAGTCCATATTAACCGCCTTTGACATCTTTAGTTGCAAAACGGTCGCGTGACTGAGACGCCATTGACAACTAAAGTTATTACAATTTGTACTCGCCTGGCGTCGGGGGTGAAGTAACGTAAACGAGCGCTGGCGTACAAAAGGTTAAAAGCCTTGTGTTAATATGGTGTCATCATCATCAGATCCCTCTAGTCTCCACTACAGGAGCACGACCCTCTCTGTACTACTCCATACACTTGGCCAGAGCAGCCAGAGGATTTGGCCTCTCCACGCTGGCCAGACGGGTTGGAGAGGTCTCATAGATATTTATAAGCTTTGTTTAGCTTGTATTTCCTAAGTCGCCTTATACGACATCTACGAGAAGACTTGGAGTGGTCCTATTCTACTCTGCCGGATACCACACGGCCAATTAATTTCTTCTGAGTTCACTATTTGTAATTATGATGTACAAATATATTTTCCTATACTCGGTCTACCTAGTCAAGGAATATGATCCCTCAACCATCCATGCTTACCTCATGAATCCAGCTACATAAATGCACATTACAATCTATTTGTATCCGTTGACGTTTCAATGGAGTTACAACCATGGTGGTTCGCAACGAAACTCAAAAAAAAAGAGATAAAAGAACATTACCCAGCTACAGTGTCTTTTGTTTTGGTTTACTGGATAAATATCTTAGTTCTTTAATAATAAAGTATGATTGCAGACAGATTTGACAAGCTCAATCACAGACTTTAGCGGTGCTCGCTATACCGTGGAATTCCTAATACGGTCTGCAATTTTAACTCTCAAAATACTGCTCTCATATCTCGTTTAGAAGTTTATTTTTTATCCCAAGGTTTGGAGTTGCGTACATTACAAATAATGAAATCAGAAGGAATTAATTAAATGATTCAAAACAATATTAGCTAAGCATAAGTCTCGTCATACGACGTTTGCGTATCGTCGACGAATCAAAAGTGGACGCATCACGTTATCCTTCTAAACGTATTTATTTTGAGCGTTCGTGTAAGGTTATGTATTGTGTAATACGGGGAAACACATATTACAGCGAAGTTGGCAGTATTCTTTGAAATACCCTTGCGTGGACTTTAACGACGTTGCAATTTATTCTACGTTGGCGATTTTGTTAGAGGTGTTTATTACACACGTTGTAACTACTGAACCGATCATCATGAAGTTTTGCATACACGTTATCTGGGGTACGGAGAAAGACATAGGGTATATTTTATCCCATGAAAAGTACTGTTCCCGAAGGATCGACATTGACGCGGGCGGAGCCGCGGGCGAAAGCTTGTAATATTATAAATATGAAAGTGAGTTTTTTGTTTGTTAAGCTTTCACGCCTTTACTACTGAACCAATCATCATTAAATATGGCAATTTCGTCTCGTGTCATGCCGTGAATGAACCCGCATGCTCGCCATTATCTGCCGTCCGTCACACACACCCGATACGAGTTGACGGCGAAATGTCCACATAGAAAATAAAGAAAAAAAAAGCACCGGGTTCATGTGAGAAATACAATTAGGTATATGGCATTGAATTGGAAAAACTATGGAAGCGTAACTCTTATACAACTAACGATTCAATATCAGTCTCATTTAAGCAAACAAACTTAACTCAAATCACAACGAAACACTTACGCACTCATAGACGAAGCTAGTTTGCGATTGGCCCCGTCAAGGTCACGGGGCGGTGTCAACATATCTAATCAACGCTATGGTGTCAACATCCGCTATGTTGACACCATAGCGTTGATTAGATATGTTGACACCGCCCCAGGTAGGTACCCTACCTACCTCCGTAATGTTGATGAATGGGTGAAAAGTAAAGAGCAGCGCGGGAAGTGAGCGCGCGTTCATACTTGCAACCACCGGTCAAGTAGTTGAGGATCATATATTAAGCTTCTAACACCCTTGACCTTTTGAGGATGACACCCTGAGGTTGTCATAAATTTAGCTTCTATTATGTAAAAGTAAATAATTCCAGGTGCATTCCGTGCATTATCTCGTGACGTGCAGTGAATACGCCGCACGGCTCGCCGTTATCATCTGTCACGGCACACGCACCCGACGGGTTTACTGCGAAATCTGAATGGAAAATAAAGAAACAAATTCACCATTTCCTAGTACTTTGCCGTGATAAACAGTACAATTAAATGCCGTGGATGCGACTAGCTACCATACGCTAGTAACGCTAGTATAAAATATGACATAAAAGTAGAAAATAATAAATAAATATATTGACAATTGGTATCGTGGAATATTAACTCAATGATAAATAAATAAATATATACGGACAAATTACACAGATTGAGCTAGCCCCAAAGTTAGTCCGAGACTTGTGTTATGGGATACTAACTCAAAGATACTATATTTTATAACAAACTAGCTTTCGCCCGCGGCTCCGCCCGCGTCAATGTCGATCCCTCGGGAATAGTACTTTTTCCCGGGATAAAAGGTAGCCTATGTCCTTCTCCGTACTCCAGAGAACTTGTATGCAAAATTTCATGATGATCGGTTCGGTAGTTACGGCGTGAAAGCGTAACAAACAAACAAACAAACAAATAAACAAACAAACAAACTCACTTTCGCATTTATAATATTAGTAAGGATACATATATAGATAAACATCCAAGACCCAGGCCAATCTGAAAAAGATCATTTTCCATCTTGACCTGACCGGGGATTGAACCCGGGCACTCTCGTGTCGCAGGCTGGCGTGTCGACCGCTGCGCCACGGAGCTAGGCAAAAAAAATGTTTCATTATCAAGTCTTACCCAATAAAAGTCTTACCGAATAGTGTGATAAACTCAAATCAGTTGGTTTAAAAAAGGGTCTGTAAAGTTCAGCTTGTTTCCGGCTCGTGCGAGCTGCAACGTGTTTGCATACAAATTGCAAGCTCATGAGTCCGACTGCACGGACGCAATATTGGATTTTCTAACGTGCTTAAGTGGACAACACTGCTACCGGATTTTTAAGCTACCTAATGGGTTTAACGAATGCTGTCTAATAATAACACCCAAACGGCTTTACGTGCACTCCGAAGCACAGGGCTCTAGATATTTTATGCCAGCTGGTATCACCAATCTAAGTAAGTACGCCCAGGGTTGTTTAACTTGCATAAGCTTTTAAAATGGTTTTGTGCCCTTTGAGTCACATTGCGTTAAGCAACACTGCTACTCAATGGGAAAAAATCCCGTTGTGTAGCTGTGTTACACATTGGGAAAAATATTTTCGCAATGTGTAACACAGCTACACAGCGGGATTTTTTTCCCATTGAGGGTTTGCGTACTATGAATTGAGATCTCGGAATTTCAATTAGTAGATTTTACAAATAGTATTATACCAAAAATTTACACCCCGACTGCCCTACCTATCTAAGGACACTTAGGTTTTTGAGTCGAACCTCGATAGGTTCGTCTTTAGGTATCGATATACCGAAACTGTCGAATTCCATCCAGTCGTTTAGAAGATACGAGGTACGATGTACGATTTACGATGTACAAACATACATTTTACGTGCAAAACACACCCTTTTTGGCAATCAATTTATGACCTACAAAAGTCTATATACATAGCCTTAAGGTGAAAATCGGTTGCACTGATTAGGGAGGCATATATACTCGTATTTAACAATATCACGAACCTTATGCCACATGTATAAGGCTGAAATTGCTGTTATTTTTAAATAGTATCCGTAGCTATGACTTTTTACGTAACTTCTATGTGGACTTTTGCGACTGTACAAGTAAAGTTGATCAATTGTGTCCGCCTGGTAACAGAACTTGAGCTTGCGCGAACTTCGACCGTGTTTGCATACAAATTACTAGCTCTTGAGTGCACGGGGGCACATTGCTAGGTACAGTCGGGAGTAGATAAACGTGACCACTCTAACAACAGATTTTAAATTGTAGAGGGGTCACATTTATCTGTCCTCGACTGTACATGCTGTGGGGTATTTGAGTACATACATATTAAATAAATAAATATATACGGACAAATCACACAGATTGAGCTAGCCCCAAAGTAAGTTCGACACTTGTGTTATGGGATACTAACTCAACGATATTATATTTTATAACAAATACATATATAGATATACATCCAAGTCCCAGGTCAATCTGAAAAAGATAATTTTTTCCATCTTGACCTGGCCGGGGATCGGACCCGGTCACTCTCGTGTCGCAGGCTAGCGTGTTGACCGCTGCGCCACGGAGCTAGTCAAATATTACCACGTCTTTATTTCTTACGGGGTAGACAGAGCCTAAGGTCATAAGATTGAAAGGCCACGTTTAGCGTGTTGGTGGGCGTAAAGCTAAAGGTGGAAACGAATGTTCAAGTTTTTACTTCTGACGGCACTTCCAGAGTGCCACTGGTTTTTTTTGGCGTGATAACGACTTATAAATCAATGAACGCCGGCCAACATAAAAGTGTCACGTTCCATTCATCATCTTAGCCGCAAGAAGTCAACTGCTGGACATAGGCCTCCCCCAAGGATTTCCAATATGACCGGTTGGAAGCGGCCTGCATCCAGCGTCTTCCTGCGACCTTGGTTAGGTCGTCCGACCACCTTGTCGGTGGGTGTCCAACGCTGCGCTTGCCGGTACGTGGTCGCCATTCGAGCACTTTTCTGCCCCATCGGCCATCGGTTCTTCGAGCTATGTGCCTATTATTATTGACTTGCTAAACGTGGTCTTTGGGCCTTGTAGCCATAGGCTCCGTGTACCCCGTCAGAAATGAAGGCGTGATAATATGTATAACATCACACTATTCCCCATAATCCTATATTTACATACATAGTATCACGTCTTTGTCCCTTGTGGGGAGACAGAGCCCAGGTCTATAAGACTTTATAAATAAATAAATAAATATATACGGACAAATCACACAGATTGAGCTAGCCCTAAAGTAAGTTCGAGACTTGTGTTATGGGATACTAACTCAACGATACTATATTTTATAACAAATACATATATAGATAAACATCTAAGACCCCGGCCAATCGGAAAAAGATCGAACCCGGGCACCCTCATGTCGCAGGCTGGCGTGTTAACCACTGCGCCACGGAGCTAGTCATTTATGGCCACATTTAGCATGTTAGGAGAGCGTGTAGGTGGAAAATGGAATCAAAATAGTGATGGGTTGCTAGCCGTATCGCCTATTGACATGATTCCTCACATTTTCGCCCATGCCCTCGATCGGCTTTTACGATCTGCGCGGGAAGGGAAGCAGCTGGCACGTTCTACGTTTTTTTCTTTTCTCCCCAGACCAGCATGAAAGCATTATTTACTCTACTAGCCACAAAAAAGGTCGTTTATACCGACCATCGCGCATCGGATGCCGACAGTTCGACACACATACCGAAAGTACGGCCATATTCACCACAATTCCACGCAGGTGCGCCACAGGAGGCTTCTTTTAAATCCATCCATCTTTTGACAGGGGTCAGGGGGAGGGAGGGAGGAAATGAGGCTTTCACCCTCGGGACGTTTAGCATACAGATTGAGTCCGGCGGACAGACGTGCGGCCGACGTGTTTTGTATGGCCGGTGCCAAGTTTGGGTTTAAAATAAATAAAGCACAGAACAGTTCCTCACATGCCTGACTTCATACTAGCTAAGTGAATGAAATTTTTAGAAATAATATGCATGTATGCATTTTATTTCCAAAAAAAAAAGAATGCGCGTAGATCTTTCTCTTTTCCATAGCCCAAATGAGCTAATGGAGACATTAAAAAGTCGTTTCTGTTACGCTGAGTTGATAAGCTGGTAAGTTCTTCAATTATATAGATTAGATAGGCAATGAAAACTTTTAATTAGCATAGTGTTAATATTTAAAGATAATTTTATTTTTTTTAAAGATAATTTTATTTTTTTTAAAGATTATTTTATAGTTATACTCCCAAGCATTAAAAATCAATTAGGTGATTGGGACCATTCAAGTTTTATGTATCAGTAATTTTAAACCCCTCCTCCCCCTTGTTAGCAAAAATAAGAATAGCTCTTCCCCCCTCCCCCCAAGCTTACGTAACATAGGTATAATTTTTACAAAATATGTTTTTTATTTTTCAAAATGTTGCTGACGTCATCACCGTGAAGACCCTTCCACCCCCTCTGTCAGCATAAATAAGCCTAGCCCCCCCCCCCATCCCCCATTCGCTGCTTACGTAATATTTTAATGAGCACATTCCGCGAAGAATTGATTTTATTTTTCACAAGATACCTTAATTAATCATAGTTGAGTGAAATACAGATATAGTATCACAAGGGATGTAGTAGGTATACAATTTTAGCGTAGTTTAATTACAGGTGACAAACAGAGCGTGAATCCTTAGTGGCGCTTTTCGCATAAGTAGGAAGGTTTTTCTTATGATATTGGTCGGTAAACGAGCTAGCGAGTCACTTGATGGTAAGCGATATAGCGCTGCCCATGGACAATTGCATTACTAGGGTGTAACAGGAGCGTTACCGGCCTTTCAAGGAGTTGGGGGAAGGTCATGGGGGAGGAAATGGGGGAAGGACGGGCCTCCGGCTCTCTCGCTTACCGAACGAAGCACAGAAGCGGTAAAGCAGACGTTTGAGTAGAGTTTTAAGTTTTATATTTATTGACATGTGTATATTGTTTTTTTGACTTAATTTTGTATAGACTCAAACATATTGTAGTGTAAACCTAAGCCGTGTGGTATCCGGCAGAGTAGAATAGGACCACTCCAAGTCTTCCCGTGGATGTCGTAGAAGGCGACTTAGGAAATACAAGCTAAACAAAGCATATAAACATCTAAGAGACCTCTCCAACCCGTCTGGCCAGCGTGGAGAGTGTAGGCCAAGTCCTCTGGCTGCTCTGGCCAAGTATGGCCCTAGTAGTACAGAGAGGGTCGTGCTCCTGTAGTGGAGACTAAAAAGGACCTGATGATGATATTGTAGTGCCCTACCAGGGTTCCGTGATGTACTTCGCTCATAATTTATAATATCTTCTGTAACCATGGAAATAATCAATAAATGAAATGAAATGAAATCAAACGTCGATTTTCTGTGAGAGTGTGGTACTTCCTCGGACCAGCAGGCCCATTCATGCTACTAGCAAAAAGGTAGCGTGGCTCTACCACAACCGAATAAAAAGGAAATGGTAGGTATTAAGGTAAAAAAGTAGGTATAAAACTAAGCTTTATTCCTGAGTTATCCTTCTGCACTCTCATTATTTTGCGGTTTGGGTGAGTCGGGCTCATATGGAGTTACGACTCGGAAAAAGTAATAGTATGTTTAGAAAATATCTCTCTCCGTTTCTCTAGTAAATAAAATTCTAGTTTTATTTCTATATTTAGTCATTCTACTCTTGGGGAGTTTGCTGGAAAAATATGAAGTTATTTAAAATCAGGTTGTGGCCAAATTTGTGATATGAAAACCGATTGTTTTGAATACTAGCACACTGGAAATAAATCGTAAAAACGTAGCTTTGAATGATGTATGATTAATAAGAAACGTGCTGTGTTTGTTAATTGGTTCTTAAAAATAATATGATTTAGATAGGGCTTTGAAACTAACAAAAAAGAATTTAAACATTTATACATCAATAAATAAAGATTAGATCATACAGTAATGATGAATATTATCCTTACTTATATTATAAATGCGAAAGTGAGTTTGTTTGTTTGTTTATTTTTTTGTTTGTTACGCTTTCACGCCGTAACTACTGAACCGATCATCATGAAATTTTGCATACAAGTTCTCTGGAGTACGGAGAAGGACATAGGCTACCTTTCATCCCGGGAAAAAGTACTATTCCCGAGGGATCGACATTGACGCGGGCGGAGCCGCGGGCGAAAGCTAGTATATGTATAATTTTAAAATAATATAGTCCCATATTATAGAATATAAAGATATATTTATTTTATTATTTATTTAATACTTTATTGCATCACTAAAAACAAATAAAAAAAATATTATAGAAAAACAAAAAGCGGCCTTATCGCCAAATGCAATTTCTTCCAGGCAACCAGGAAAATTACTACGAGGTAAGCCGCAAAATTTACGAAATTAAAAAGAAAAACTAAAGCATGGACATAATAAATATATATACAATATATATTTACATAAATAAATAAATATATACGGACAAATCACACAGATTGAGCTAGCCCCAAGGCAAGTTCGAGACTTGTGTTATGGAATACTAACTCAACGATACTATATTTTATAACAAATACATATATAGATAAACATCCAAGACCCAGGCCAATCTGAAAAAGATCATTTTCCATCTTGACCTGTCCGGGAATCGAACCCGGGCACTCCGTATCGCAGGCTGGCGTGTTAACCACTGCGCCACGGAACTGTCTATAAATAAATACCATAAGTGACGACTCGTAGGATTAAAAAACGTGACAGGAAATAAAAAGTGTCTACAAAGAAGAACAAGTGTGATTTGACTAGGAATTTAAAGCTGGCTAGTCTCATATCATAGAAAATTGGGTAGAAAAACATAGACACGTCCTTGCGCGATTTATTCCATATTCCAATCCCATATGGGGGCATGTAAACCAGCCGTGCCTGTCCATTCCGACGACTACGTGTCCGTCCATACGCGTGCGGGATTGCCGGGAATTAATTGTGGACAGAGGAGCTGTAGCAGAGACTAAGCTTTGTATTTTATCGTAAAAGGTTACTCTTATGCTATTTCTAAACGACCGACTTCACCAAACATATCTATACTAATTTTATAAATTATAAGCCTAAAGCGTTCCTCAATAAAATGGACTATCCAACTCAAAAATATTTTTTCATATTGAACCAGTAGTTCCTGAGATTGTTCGCGTTCAAACAAACAAACTCTTCACTATAAAGCTGAAGAGTTTGTTTGTTTGAACGCGAGATAAGTTGTAATTATAACCGAAGAAATAGTTAATGACTTTAATTTCAGCTCACAATTACTCAGGCAATAGCGCGCTTTTTTATTTTTATTTGCGAATGGATAATTTAACTGCAGCAAAAGTAACACAACTACAATTAGAATGTTAGCCTGTCGATCCATTTGACAGCCTCTCAATCAGCCTCATGTATCCTACGGATGTGAAATAGAAATAGAAATAGATTTTTTTTTATTCAAATTTGGATATCAAGTATCTCTTTCTGAACGTCATATTATTATTTTTAATATTTGCAAATCGATGATGAATGTCTAATGATCGAATGTCGCCCTCGATATATGAAATGGGACAGTGGTCAGTAAGATGGACCATACTACAGTAATTTGGACGCCGGAGCACCTAGGGTCAGTAGCAAAATTCCACCTGCACATCAATGAGGATCAGTAAAGTTGTAGCAAATTCAATAGGACTAATATCCACATTATTCTTCATGACATTACAATGATATATCTTTTTGAATTATCCAAATCGAACCATTACTTACGAAGATATTAATAATTTACATCATGCCGTTCCTGCCGCGAAAAGGCATTGCACGCCGGTGCGTGTGACGTCACTGTGACGGACTGAGCGCGGTCGGCAGTCGGCACTCATAGAGCGATCATTCGACTGAGCGACGACGACGCGGTTCGTCGCTATATTTAACAATTTATTGAAATAAAGTCTTGTTAGAGTGCAATTTTTATAATATTTACGTATAAAACGTACTTATTATGGGAACTAATAAAGAAAACAAAGCAAAAAAAGAATTTTTATTTTTACTCTTGATTGCTATATACACAATTAACTAAACCACATGCTATTGTTACAATATTATCAAAAAAAAAAAAGTATAAAATATGGACATATGCGTGAGGTCCGATCATTTAATAGTCTTTCAACTTCCATATGCTTCTTTCAACGAGAACTCTTATCGCTTATATCAGCGATCGTTTTTGTTTGCAAAACTTCTTCTGCTGTAGGTTTTGGGTTGGAACTGTCCGTACTTAAAACTCATTAAAACTGTTCTATTATTATCTTTTCTTAAAATCAGGTCTATAATTTTTAGGGTTCCGTACCTCAAAAGGGAAAAACGGAACCCTATAAGGGTTCCATTTCACTTGGTTATCCGTCTGTCTGTCTGTCAAGATCCTTTTTCTCAGGAACGTAGGAGCGTAGAGGTATCAAGCTGAAATTCATATCAAATATTCAGTTTATGCCGCAAATTTTCGAAGCCAACGCAATCTAAAGATACAGCTGGTTGTGCAGTAAATTTTCGTGTTTTTTCGATTTCGCAAGGGAATCAATACCTACCAGGGAACTTCCCATGAACTCAGAATCTTAAAATTTGGTACGAAGCAACGTCTTTTAGCACAGATAATGGAAAAATTGCGAAAAACATAAATTTTAAGCGACATCATATAAGAAAAATATTTTAATAATCTTTCGACATTCGCAAGGGAATCAGAACTTCAGGGTACTTCCCGTGAAATCAGAACCTTAAGAGACTTCAAACTTATACGTGCGCAAGGCCAACTCGCACTTCGCCGGTTTTTTTGAAAGCTTTTGACATTCAAACTAATGAGGCAAAACTCCCTTCTTCAGTTAATCTTAACGTAATTTTCCATTTCTTATTCCACCTGAAATATATAAATATAAAATAATATCATATTTTAATCGGCCACACATTTTTGTATGAAAATGTCGATATTGTTTTCTAGTCCAATCCTGGGTCCCATACGTTGTTCATTTAGACGGGTTGATTTAATGGTTTTAGGTACAACGGTGTTCACCCTTACATCCTGTATTAACTTATTTGCTTACAACAATCAGGAATAGCTGGGGCAGATACATATTATATCATTCATTATTTGCTTGTTACTCCAGCACGTCCCTGTGTCATTGTTTTGACCTTGGAATATTACATAGAAATGGAAACGGAAGTATTGGAAGGTAAGTAGGTTTGTCCACCAAACTAGAAAGAAATAAGTAGGTATGTTATTATTAATACATCCGCCTTATAAAAAGAGAATACATAGGTACTAACTTATTTCCATATCAACTTAATAAAAGGTAAGAATAGTTATGTAGGTACTTACATCGAAATGATATTCACAACATTGTCTATTGCCGGGGTAGAGGGTGGAGTCTTATAATTATCCCTTTTTACAACGGAATATAATTTTAAATTTTATTCCGTTGAAAAAGAGATGATATAAAATTCACACAAAACTTCGTGAAAACTATTAATTTTTCCAGATGTTTTGTGTCTTTCGGCACGTTAAAAGATAGTTTTTCTGGCGTTTTAAAAGAAGTGTTTGTGTAGTTCGGCACTATACAATATTTGTACATAGTTAAAAAGATAAATTAGACATAAATAATTTGTTTTAAAGTCGCAATTACCACGAAAACACTGCGCGCCTTGTCACTGCCAACGGGCAACTAGCGGCGTCCGTCACAGTGACGTCACAGCCACCGCGCCGGCCGGCCAGTGAATTTTGCTAGTAATTTGGTCATAACTTCGTCAATTTTTATCGTAGAACAATAATTTTTGCACTGTATGTTATGGATTTCTTAGCTCTATAATCCTGCATTCTCAACAAAAATCTTTACGGATCCTCATTCAGCACATCTTCCTTGCGAAGTCCGACACCTGTTTATTTGAACCCAAAATTTTCGCGGAACATGAAAACCGGCGACATGCTGATTGCGGTCGGAAATGAGGTCCTTGTTGGCTACCCCAAAGCTGGTCCATCTTTCAAACCACCTTTCTGTTTGAAAGTCTTTCTTAAACTTTGATTTATAGATACTCATTTTTGTTACGAAACGCCACTGGCTATTGCAATTTAAGAAACTTAATTAATTCAAAATTTCTTAATTAGTTATCATTTATTTTATTTATTTAATCTTAGGGAATTTTACAGCCTCAATGAACATATATAAATTGTTATATAATATCTATATGCTATTAACAAGTCTCCGCCTAATAATCATCATCATATCAGCTGTAAGAAGTCGACTGCTGGACAATGGCCAACTACGCAGTACTTGCAATTTAACCACAATTGATGGCCGATTAAGTAAGATGCATGAAACTTCGCCTCTGCATATATCTACTCCGTAGCTGGGAGACACGGGCGACACGGAATGCCCGTATTTGCGTATTAATGGCCGGACTTGGAATTGATGGGGTTTAATTAACAATTTGTACGTATTCCGGTTGATAAAAGGATCCAGCGATATTTAAAATAGTTTCATTGCGACTGCTTTATTTTATTCAGAAAAGAACCTTAATTTTTTTGAAAACTTATGTCCGTAAACCGCGTCTCCTATGGGCCAAATGCTGGAAAAAAGATTTTCTCTTATCTACGTGTTGATTTATCCGACAATTGGTATGAGAAAGCCGATTTTTTAAGCTTATCATTGGTCCCTTAAGGTATGTGTAGACCGTAAATTTACAACCGGTTCACTCAGTGTGTCGCTAAGGGATAATACAACTCCCGTGGTGCGTAGCGTAGAGTGAGCTTAGCCCGTAGACCCGTAGCAGTGCTACACAAAAATCATCGCTGTCGCTGCTGCTATTCAGAAACAAGATAAATTACAAGAAACCACCTATACTCGTACTGGAAGCCAATGTGTAGAATGCTACGCACGTAGCAGTGCTACAGAAAACAAGTGGTATGGTACGTAGCTCGTAGCGAATTTTCCAAGAAACACGCCGTAGCCCTGTGCTACAAATGCGTAGAATGCTACGCACGTAGACGCGTAGCTATGCTACGGAATTCGTAGCTGATGCTACAAATAGATGTTTAGGCCGTTTGCTGCGCTGAGCCACGCGATTGCCGCAGACACGCAGGAGCATTTGGAGCGGGTGATTGATTCTTATATTTTGCTATGAATTGTAAAAGTGAATTGTTTAATAACATCAAAAGACTTAAATCTTAAGTTTTCAATTGACCTTTTAAAACAAATCTGCTCGGAGCCCGCCGATTCGCCGCTTGAAAGAGCGTTGATCCGTCTTCCGCATCAGCGCCACGCATCACATACCCACAAGCGACCGAGCAGCTTACGGCCTTACATTTACAGTACTATGACGTATTGAGAAACATGACATTGCTACGAGCTACAAATCTGTAGAACGCTACACACGTACAACGCGCAGTATGACGTGGTATTATAATTTTATACCATAGCAAAGTTTCCATTGAGGGACGTGCCCCGCCCGTAGCGTGGAAGAGATACAAATGCGTATAATGCTATGCACGTAGGCGCGTAGCAATTCTATGGAATGCGTAGCTTCGTAGCGGCTGCTGTTTGTTGGAACTTTTGTGCGAATATTGTCTTGTTTCGTGTTTGAAACTTCTATGAATGTGAATCGCGCTATTTTATGTATTCGAATAGAAATATAAGGTTTATATACATATATACCTAGAAGTCGTAGAAATAGGGGCAGACTAAAGAAAAAGTGGATGGAGTGTGTAAGGGAGGACATGGGTAGGAAGGGTGTCATAAAGGATATGATCAGCGATAGATTGAAGTGGAGGAAACTGACATGCTGTTCCAACCCCCACATATGAGTGGGAAAAGATAAAGAAAAAGAAGACTTATACATAAATCAATTTTGTTTCTTTCATATAAAAATTGTTTTTTCAATTATGGTAGTAATTAAAAGTAAAATAGTACATACATACATACTATCACGTCTTTTTTCCCTTGCGGGGTACACAGAGCCCAGATCTTTAAGACCTAAAAGCCACGTTTAGCATGTTGATGGGCATTAGGTGGATGATGGGATCAAAATAGTGATGAGTTGCTAGCCGCATCGCCTACTATACATGATTTCCCGATCTTTTACGATCTGCGCAGGAAGAGAAGCAGCTGGTACATTCTACGTTTTTTATTTTCTCCCACACCAGCATAAAAGAAGTGACATATTAACTATGGTAATTATCATATTTATTTTATGTATTTCTTTGTGATATAGGACGGCAAATGAGCAAGCGAATCACCTGATGATAAATGAGCACCGCTGCCATGGACAACTGTAACACCAGGGTGTGACAGGAGGGAAACTGGTTTTCTCAAGTAGTTTGTCCCGCGATCGTCAAAGAAACACAAGTGAGATTACGTGAAAAAAAAGAAAAATGCCGACGTGTGCTATTCTAACGTGTAAAGTGAGAAGTCCTAGTGAAACTTTGACCAAAGGAGGAGTTTCTACTCAATCGTGTTGCGTTAGTAGTATGTGTGAAATGAGGCGGCGCTGTTTTTCATAGAAATGACGCGTGATAACACTTCTAATGTTTGTTGTTCTGTGGTTATGTCAGAACTTGTAGAACAAATGTTATTGTTTATGATGGTAGCTATCTAGTCCAGCGAGGAGGGGTTGGTCATTCGATTCTCTCACTCACCAAACTACGCATAGAAGCGGTAAAACTTCAACTGAAACGTTGATTTTCTTTTTATTTTTATTTTATTTTATTTTAGTTTATTCGGGAAACAAACAGTTACATGGTAAATTATAACTAATACAAACTTAACTTTTACATAAACCAATAAAGTTTCCACTATTATTTCTTACATACTATCGAACAGACAGTAGACTAATATTAAAAACAAGAACAAAAACACAGACTGCTACAAAAATTGAACAATATTTGTTGTTAATCTTTGATTGCATTTTTCTATGAAATCAATCACAATATCGCAAATATTTTAATAAAATTAGCATATAGATACTATTAATTTAATAGTTTTACTAAATAAAGAAAGAAAAATGGTATATTTGGTTAATAACATAACAATAAAAATTATAATACGTAGGATGTGATAAAACAGTATAGCCGTGTGGTTTCCGACAGAGTAGAATAGGACCACTTTAAGTCTTCTCATGGAGGTCATAAGAGGCGACTTAGGAAATACAAGCTAAACAAAGCTCATAATCATAAATGGGACTTTTCCAACCCGTCTGGCCAGCGAGGAGAGTGTAGACCAAATCTTCTATCTGCTCTGGCCAAGTATGGCTCCGGTAGTACAAAGAGGGTCATGCACCTGCAGTGGAGACTTAAAATATCTGATGATGATGATAATGATAAAACAGTGATGTACCAAAATCGATAATGTGATGATAATAAGATCAATACTTCTCACGATCGCGTTAGAAGTCGCAGTTAAAAGCTAGTTTGATATAAGCCCATGTTTTCGAATCCGATTACATTCCCGGTTCATCTGCGTGCGTTAGAGCCCGGGGTCCGCTATTATGATGGAATTTGTTTCATACATATTATGAGGCGTATTCCATGCTTCCATGCTGGTCTGGGAGAAAAGAATAAACGTAGAATGTGCCATTTGCTTCTCTTCCCGCGCAGACCGTAGAAACCGGTCATTTAAATATCGATAATCTAAATAATCATGGCAATAGGCGATGCGGCTAGCAACCCATCACTATTTTCATTCCGTTTTCCACTTTTACGTCCACCAACACGCTAAAGGTGGCCTTTCGGTCTTATGACCTTAGGCTCTGTCTATAGTATATATCACGTCTTTATCCCTTTCAGGTGTAAGGGATAAAGACGTGATAATATATATGCACTAGCTGTTGCCCGCGGCTCCGCCCGCGTTAGTGTCGATCCCTCGGGAACAATTAATCTCTCGAGTAGAATTTCCCAGAATCAAACATACCCTATGTCCTTCCTCGGGCCTCACACCTCCATACCAAATTTCATCCAAATCAGTTCAATGGTTGAAGCGTAAAAAAACGACAGACAGAGTTACTTTCGCATTTATAATATTAGTATTAGTATGGAAGTATGGATATTATTTATACTTCTAAGTCCAGAAATGAGAAAATTTCCATAAAACCTTTACCCTCCCATTTTACCCCTTTTAGGGGTGAATTTTGTCCATTTCACCCATATATATCTTTTTTAATTGTAATCGAGAACATACCTATTTATTTTCATACTTCATAGTCCAGAAATGAGAAAATTTCCAATTTCCAAACAAACTTTACCCCCCCTTTTGGGGGATTTTTTCCAGTTGACCTACACAGATCTTTTTCAATTGTAATCGTGAATTTATTTACCTATTTTCATACTTCTAAGTCTAGAAATAAGTAAATTCCTATACAATCTTTACCCCGCTATTTTACCCCTTCAGGGGAAAATATCGTCCATTTTACCTACACAGATATTTTTAATAGTAACCTAGAACTTATATACTTAAATTCATACGTCTAAGTCCAGAAATGAGAAAATTTCGATACAAAGTTTATACCACCCACCCACCCCCAAATTTCATCTTCCCACACACATCTTTTTTAATTTTAATCGAGAACTTATATACCTACTTTCATACTTCTAAGTCCAAAAATGAGAAAATTCCATATAAATTTTACCCCTTTAGAAGTAAAATTTCGTAAAAATCCTGTCTTAGCGCTCACTTACATCATTAAAAGAACCCCTGTACCAAATTTCAAGTTTCTAGGCGCAGCAGTTTCGGTTGGTTTGCCGTTTGCCCGCGGCTACGACGCCGCCCTTAGTGTCCATCCCTCAGGAACAGTTTGGACCCTTAAAGGGATGACTCAGGTCATCAATATGAACAACTTTTTCTATGGGACCAAAGTTGGGAACTCAAAAAAAAATTCGTCATTCCCATAAAAAAGAGTCCCGCCGCCCGGCCAGTTTGTATGGGAATGTCGATTTTTTTTTTGAATTCCCAGCATTGTTCCCGTAGGAAAAGTTGTTCATTTTGATGGTCTGAGTCACCCCTTTAAGGGTCCAAAACGATAAAAAATTTACCTAGTATATTTGCAGGCAAACTAATGCTTTGAGTTCATTCAAATGACGATAACTTTTTTTTTAATGAACCGATTTTGATGAAACAAACTTTAGATGTTTTGCTGAGTTAAAACAAAGCAATTGGTGAAAGTTTGAAGTAAATCGGTTCAGTATTTTCGGAGATAATCGTGATCATACATACAGACAGACAGACAGACAGACAGACAGACAGACAGACAAGAAATTCCAAAAAAATTTTTTTGCTTTCTATTATTCTTTTTAAGCGTCCCTCTATCCATTTCAGTCAAAAATTCGAAATGTACAGACAAAATATTTTTACTGTTTTATTATATGTATAGATTATATGTCTTACATATTTTAGTTTATCTTTGTTTGAATATATTGCATTTTTTGCAAAAAGTAATGTTAAATTATAGCACACAGCGCTGACAGAACAAACGACCCTGTCCATACAATTCACGAATGTTTTATGTCCAGTCAGGGACACGTACGCGGCTTTTGAAATACATTCAGCATTTTGGTTTAATTACTTC
Organism: Elegia similella; assembly: GCA_947532085.1. Lineage (NCBI taxonomy): Eukaryota > Metazoa > Arthropoda > Insecta > Lepidoptera > Pyralidae > Elegia > Elegia similella. Next base: position 3,895,550 of record OX383936.1, read on the forward strand.
GATGTTGCCTTTCATTACTTTCGTGTGATAATAATGAAATGAAAGTTCCGATACTAAATTATAAACGGTATTCGAGGACACGCGAAGTCCGTTGTCATAATTTATTAATTGACACGAAAAGAAGACCAAGGTTTTGTAAAACGAAGATTTCAGTAAAACGTAAAAAACGTTAAAAAAGAACTGACATGTTTACTACGTAATTTTGAAACAAACATACTGAAATTCATCATCATCATAAGCAACAGCCTCCGTGGTCCAGTGGTTAAGGCGTTTGCCTGTTGACCCGGGGGTCGTGGATTCGATTCCCACCGGAAGCATACTTTGTTTAGTTGTTTCTAATTTGGTTAGGACATTGCAGGCTTGAATCAGCTGATTGTCTCATAATAAAGATGATTCCGTGCTTCGGAAGGCACGTTAAGCCGGTGGTCCCGGCTGTCATCTGGTAGTCGTTAAAGGAACCAGAGGCCGAGAGGCGGTACCGAAGAACTCTGACACTAGGGTGTGCATGGTCGATTGACCGTGACACCTACTCGAAATGGTGATGATGATCATCATAAGCAGCCTGCGGCAGTCCACTGCTGGACGTAGGTTCTCCCAAGATGCGCCACATTGCTCTTCACCAGCTATGCTCATCCTATTGCTGCCAGCCAGAAGAGAGCCCAAACACATCCCAAGGCAGGCTCTGGAGTGGACCCCCCAGGGAAAGCGGAAGGTGGGCCGTCCCAGGCAGACTTGGCGGCGCTTTGTGGCGGCGGAGATGAAGTCAATCGGGAGAACCTGGCCCGAAGTAAAGCGCGTAGCCAAGGATAGATCGCAATGGCGAAATACTGTGGAAGCCATCTGCCCCACCTGGGGGCCATAGGACCTTAAGTCAAGTAAGCCATTGCTGCCAGCCGCCCTACGCAGATCGTACAATTCATAATCATATTAAATTTACAAACGTGAGGGCAACGTAAGACTGATATATAGGAACAGATTTTTCGAACTTTTCTCGTCTTGTTAGAGCTAGCATATTTTTCCAAATGTTCAACAACGACAAAAACAATCCAAGTCGAGATACTACGAACAGCCAGAAATAGCCGAACTTAATACAAGTAAAACAATATGTAGCAAGTTGATGCTAAGTCAATTCCAGTGTCGTCCGTCCGTACATCCGCTAAGTTTTTGTCTGTTTTTGTTTTATTATCTCGGAAAGTCGAGGCCGCCGACATATGTATTGTTTTATTTGTTTCTGTGGAAACATACGGGCGTTGTTGGTGGGACTGGACGCTGTTATTATGTAACCATTTGCATAATAAATCTATCGATCGAATTGCAAACTACCATCCAATATCAATTAAAGTTGTTGAGTTTTTTTCATGCCGTATATCATACTTTTTCTGATTGACAGTGATATGATAAGCCAGCAGTCAACATAAATTATTATTCAATTCTACTCCCATTCCTCATCATTATCATTTTAGCAATAAGCAAACAACGATGCATGCATGGTTGATTGACCGTGTCACATACACGAAATGATGATGATGGACATAGCCCAATAATTCACAATCACAAGCTTAGGGGTCATTTAAATATTACGAAGGCAGCAAATGGGGGGTGGGGGATCGGGGCTAAGCTTATTTTTGCTGACACGGTAGGCGGGGGGATTTGCACAGTGATGACGTCAGCAACATTTATCAAAATAAACAAATACATTTTGTGTGTGTAATGTTTACGTAAGCTTGGGGGAGAAGAGCTTTTCTTACTTTTGGTGGCAAAGGGGAGGAGGGGGTTAAAAATAGCTGATATATTGCTTATGTAATACTTGAACGGTACTTGAACTTGAACCCTTATATGTAGCATAATGATTATTATACATCCAGCATTTCTTCGTTTGACCACAGGATCGGCGGGTATTCAACGCTGCGCTTGCCAACACTGGTTGCCATTTGTTTATTTCCTGTTCCATCGACCCTTGGTTATGTACCCCACTGCAACTTCGCTAAGCTAATTCTGCAGCCGTCCGCTAAACAAACTTGGGGCTAAGCGTTTGTACCGCAGAGTTTCCTTCCAACATCCGCCGCCGTATGTTTTCACTCGATCACTCAATCACAATCACGCTTGGCCGACCACGAACAAAGCGCTTATTACGTGTATTTATTGACTTGCAAGTTATTATTCGCGTTTTGTTATATTATACAATATTTCTGGAGACATTTCTCGCGTGATCAACGGTGATATTAGTTATTTTTTCTTTTATTAGAGATTTCAATATAAGAGATCGGCGAAGATAAAGTAATATTTTTTTTATTCCACCTAATTTTTGTAGATTATATGTGACCTGTGATATGAGATAAATAAAATACAATATTTCTTAGTTTTATTTTTCGTCGTATTATTTCTTCGATATTACTCGTGTTTGGTCGAAGTCATCATCATTTTGTGTGTTTGTCACCGCTGAGAAATACCGAATTAAATTTCTCAAACAGAGTTTATTCGATAATATGAATAGTACTTTTTCCCGGGATAAAAGGTAGCCTATGTACTTCTACGTAATCCAGAGAACTTGTATGCAAAATTTCATGATGATCGGTTTAGTACTAATGGCGTGAAAGCGTAACAAACAAACTGCTTTTATATTAGTAAGGATACGGATAATGATTTAGGCGAGCTCCTTGGCGCAGTGGTTAACACGCCAGCGACACGCCCGGGTTGGATTCCCGGTCAGGTCAAGCTAGAAAATAACCTTTTTCAGATTGGCCTGGGTCTTGTATGTTTATCTATATATGTATTTGTTATAATTATGGTTGAGTTAGTATCCCATAACACAAGTCTCGAACTTACTTTGGGGCTAGCTCAATCTGTGTGATTTGTCCGTATATACTTATTTATGTAAATACCCTTATTCATTAAATATAATCAAAGCATTCCATTGCGCTTTCAGTATTGCATTCGCAAATAAAATGTTGGAAAAATAGTTTTGAATATTACCTGCAATCGCAGTGGGATTGTATTTCATGCGAAACCATTGCGATTGTTTTGCGTTTTTCGCTCGTTTCCTATTTAAAGCCACTAAATATTGAATATCGGAATCTGAATACGCGAGTTAAAAGTTGGATATCGTTTTTTTTTTAATTATTTGTAGTATCGTATTATTTTTTTATTTGAAACTGGATGAAATCGTGTTTCGTTTGTTTCAAATTACAAAAATATCCCGGCCGTATTCATAAAAAAAAACTACCTTAAATAACAGTGATATGATAGATATCATAGATAGTAGATTAGCCGTGTGGTTTCCGGCAGAGTAGAATAGGACCACTCCTAGTCTTCCCATGGAGGACGTAAGAGGCGACTTATGAACTAGAAGCTAAACAAAGCTCATAAATATCAATGAGACCTCTCCAACCCGTCTGGCCAGCGAGGAGAGTGTAGGCCAAATCCTCTGTCTGCTCTGGCCAAGTACGGTTTCGGTAGTACAGAGAGGGTCATGTCATGCTCCTGCAGTGGAGACCTGATGATGATGATAAGTAGATATCCAACCAAATTGGAAAGCCTATTTCTTTACAAATGTGACATAAATCTCGAATTTAGTGGGATATCCAATAGATCACTGTTTTATTTGACAAATAACAGTGCTACATACAAATATAAAGTCCATTTAAATATTTTAAAGCGCAGGTCAAAGAAATTTCGTAACAAATTTTAAGAAAACGACACGGTAATTTTAGTTTTAGCTTTTGCATACATTTTTTTTTAAATTTTGAATCAACTGTTTTGATTGTCGACGTCAATGACTTAGTATCCATAGTAGGTAATAATAATCGTGACAATCATGTGTAAGATCAACCAACAAAAGAGCACATAACCCACTCAAGTAGTTTGACGATCCATACACTAAATAGATGATATACCTATCCGTATCAACTATTTAGTAAAATATTTGAAATATTACTATCTAAATATTATTATAGTATTAATGACTTTCTGAATGATATCCTTTGACAAACAAGTATTGTGCTATGGTTTTAGTGATATTATAACTTTAATTATGACAACTAGAAAATGGTAGAGAAATTGATTATTTATTGATAAGTATTGATAATTTAGATTAATTGCAGTATTTTTGTTTACTTTATTTTAATTTTGACTATGGGACCAATAATTTCTTTTTTGTATTTGATGAAATATTTATTATTAACTAATAGATTCATATCACCTATTTAAATATTTGCATGCCTATCTAAAGGTGGAATACAAGCGCTTGTAATAATTTAAGAACTCTGTACTGTATTCTAGCGAATAAACTATTATCTTATCTTATCTTATCATAATTACTACTGGGTAGTTACCCAGTAGTAATTATGCGATAGTCCGGAATCGCAGTGTCCAATTTTGCCCTGTTGACTTTATCACCTTACATACTTCAGTTCCTTCACGCCTCATCTCTTCGCGCCTGCGTACTCGCACTTCAGCACTTCGCGCTTTTGTCTTTCGCACTTAAATTATACACTCTTCGTGACAATCATCTTTAAGATCCACTAACAATAACGCCCATAACTCACTTACGCAGTTTGTCCATACACTAAATAGTTGATACGGCTGGGTATTACCTAGTAGTAATTATGCGATTGTCCGGTATCGCAGTGCTCAGTTTTGCCCTGATGACTTTATACACTGAACTTACTTCAGGGGTACTATTTTTGAAAATGTGACACTCGTCTTCGAGCGATTTTTGTATAGAAAAATCGCTCGATTACGAACAGCCTCATTTCAAAAATAGCACTCATGTTCATTTACGCTTTATCGCTTAGCGCCTGCGTTTCACGCTTCAGCACATCGCTCCTTCGTCTGTCGCACTTAAAATATACAATCCTGAAATCGTGACAGACAATCCTGTGTAAGATCAACTAACAAAAACGCCCATAACTCACTTAAGCAGTTTGACGATCCATAAATTGATAGTTGATACGGCTGGGTAGTTACCCGGTAGTAATTATGCGATAGTCCGGTATCGCAGTGCCCAATTTTGGCGTGATGACTTTTTTACGAGTTTTCTAGTCGTACCTAATTTACGATGCCGTAAAGAGAGCGATAACAGTGTCTTCGTTCCAAGGGCTGCCAAGATACGGCAAATCAAAACAATGGGTCTGGCAACGTTGAGTTTTGTTAAGTCATATTGTAAGGAAACTTATGTGCGGGAGTGAATTTTAAGGCGCTGTGCATCAGAAGAAAACCGTAAAACGTCTATTTTTTCGTCGCGCAGTTAGCCTAGTTCTTCATGGAACACGAGCATGAAAAAAATATGAAGTACAGTTCAAAGATCAAAATAAATGGTTACATCAAAATATTTCCAAAAAAATATTTAAAACCTAGCAAAATAAAAAAGTAAAAAAGCTATATCCAGAAAAAGTTTCGTCGCGAATATCTTGATATTTTCAGCGACAACTACTAACTTTTTTACGTCTATAAAAAGTATAACTAAATGAGCCAGATGGATACCTAAAAAAAATACAATATTTGGCTATAATTATTTAATTATTAAATTAAAAGTGAAAATTAATACGTAAATGGCAGACACGGGTTTGAAATGAGACTATGGACAGGCCAACTGGTATCGCCACTTTCAACCGCTACAAACGGTTAAGGGATACAGCGCCTTAAGTACTTATTTTTCTTGGAGCTTCTGTTTATGTGGTAAGCTGTCAAACAAATTTCACGGTAAAGATAAAATGGAATGGTAAAGAGATTAAAGGTAGGACGTCTTGATTGCTGTCATACATGCAATTGGATTGATAAAATATGTCTTATATACTATTTTCTTTCTTTTACATACTAAAAGTGGTATATACCACTTTTAGTACGTAAAAGAAAGAAAATAGTATATAAGACATATTGTTTAAGATAAATTCTACGCGAGTTGTTTCAAATAGACTCTCGAAATTAATCATAATTAACATAACAAATATGTCTTGGGTACTTCTAGATTAATAATAACGGCTATTAAAACTTATCATCTATACTATCTATACTAATATTATAAAGCTGAAGAGTTTGTTTGTTTGACGCGCTAAACTCAGGAACTACTGGTTCAAATTGTAAAATTCTTTTTGTGTTGGCTAGTCCATTTATTTAGGAAGGCTTTAGGCTATAAAACATCACGCTGCGACCGATTGGAGCGAAGCATCAACTTTTTAAGCACTTGAAGCAAGCATAAACTATCTTCATTATGATAGAAGTTCTTAAGAAAACACACAGTTAGCCATTAGAAGATCGAATAATTCTTATAATTATGTATATAAACGAGACTTAGCACAAACCTTTTTATTATTTGTTTCCGTTGACGTATCAATGGAGTGTAACTCCATTCGTTACATCAATCGTACGCGTCCAGCGTGGTCGCGTACGATGGATGTAACTCCATTGAAACGTCAACAGAAACAAATAATAAAAAGGTTCGTGCTAAGTCCCGTTTAATATACATAATTATGAGTTCAAAGCGCAAAAGTTTAAAAAGGAATATGGCTAATTCTTATTTACCAAACCGTCGATAAATGGTTGAATATCTAGACTCTAAACGAAGATACAGGATGTTATCCAGACGCTAATTCCGGAAACTAGAAACGGCGGATCAGACGTTCTTGTCTACAAGATAATCTGGAGTCATATTTATTATCAGTTCTATTATAACATCAATTTTCGTTTAGTTTGTCTGTTATTGTCTGGCTTTTCATATTGGATTGTAAATAAATAAATAATATATACGGACGAATCACACAGATTGAGCTAGCCCCAAAGTAAGTTCGAGACTTGTGTTATGGGATACTAATTTAAACGATACTATAATTTATAACAAATACATATATAGATACACATCCAAGACCCAGGCCAATTTGAAAAAAGAACATTTTTGGAATCTTGACCTGGCCGGGGATCGAACCCGATCACTCTGTGTCGCAAGCTGGCGTGTTAACCGCTGCGCCACGGAGCTATTGTGTTAATGTAACACTTGTTAACGGCTGATACTAGAGAATAATTAGCAAGGGTGTCCCTTCTCAGGCCTACCTCGTTTCCAGTAACCATATTCCGGGGTCCATTTTGTTACAAATGTACAAAAATGTATATCACATATATATACTAACTAGCTTTCGCCCGCGGCTCCGCCCGCGTCAATGTCGATCCCTCGGGAATAGTACTTTTTCCCGGGATAAAGGGTAGCCTATGTCCTTCTCCGTACTCCAGAGTACTTGTATGCACAATTTCATGAAGATCGGTTCAGTAGTTACGGCGTGAAAGCGTGACAAACAAACAAACTCACTTTCGCATTTATAATATTAGTAAGGACTAGCTTTCGCCCGCGGCTCCGCCTGCGTCAATGTCGATCCCGCGGGAATAGTCCTTTTTTCGGGATAAAAGGTAGCCTATGTTCTTCTCCGTACTCCAGAGAACTTGTAAGCAAAATTTCATGATGATCGGTTCAGTAGTTACGGCGTGAAAGCGTAACAAACAAACAAACAAACAAATAAACAAACAAACTCACTTTCGCATTTATAATATAAGTAAGGAAGGATAAGGAAGGATAAGGATTGGTAACACAGCAAGTTTCGTTTCTAATGAAGACATCCCTGCCCAGAATGAGCCGGGAACTGCCTCTCATTGCTTTATGGGGCATGAACAGTCCCAGTGTTCACGTGTTGCCGTAATGGCAAAAACTTAATGGGCGGCGGATTAAATGTTTTCCTCCATATAGCAGTCAGGAAGCCTAGTGGTTGAGTGGTTGAAACGCTCGACGTGAGTCTGAAAGACTTGGTTTCGAATCGCACGCGGCTCCACTTGTATATCGATTTGAAATCTGATTCATGTGCCGTCGTTTTATATCTACCATTTACTGAGTATTAACTTCTGTTTGATACTGGTGAAAAAATCTAAACAATAGCGTATTGTTAACATAACTAGTAACTATAAATGCCTCCGTGGTAAAGGTGTTGCCTGTAGACCCGGGGGTTGTGGGTTCGATTCCCATGGGAAGCATACTTTGTTTAGATTTCTGCCGAAAAAATATTATATCCATATTGGATAACCTCATTGTATACATACAATTACATTGTAAAGAATTTCTAACATGATAAGCAAATATATTATTAATATGTGCCTTAATTGATATCCCTAAAACTTAAAAATAATATATTAAATGTTGGCCTGTGTAAGTAACGTCTCTATAAAAGCGGACACTTTTGCTTTGGAGCATGTCTTCCTATGACAAATGCAACGCATTTTTTAAAAAGAACTCGAAATTCAATCTGATGTTTTATAAGCATTAAACAAAACGAGATTTTTCAACGCAGCGCTACACTGTCCAATTACTGAGCGTCACTAACAAAATACATTTCCCCCACAGCATTGCAATCTCGCCCCTAAATTTTGCAGGATAAGGGTGAAAATATATCACAAATGCTGACGAAAAATGCCTAAAGACAGACAATACGTCTGCGCGCAATTATTAAAGTTCCGTAGACTTGTCTGACACGTCGCATGCCCGAAACACGGGAATGAATAGCCTTACACGTGTTTCAATATGGCAAAGTTGTAAATTTTCGTGCATCTTTTTCGTTTTCGGTTGGGTGTGAATTTTAGATGTAAATGCAGAATTTTCTCTTAACATTTTCTCTCTCTCAAAACTAAACGCCATCAACATCTGATCATGAAAACCTATGTGGCTCAGTGACGCAAGTGCCTTTGAATCTGAGGGTCCTGTGTTCGGTGCCTGGCCAGGATATGATGGAAATCGATTTTTTTCAGATTTTGGGTTGTTCAATGGTTATCTGTACAAGTATCCTTATCCTTATCCTTACTAATATTATAAATGCAAAAAGTGAGTTTGTTTGTTTATTTGTTTGTTTGTTTGTTACGCTTTCACGTCGTAACTACTGAACCGATCATCATGAAATTTTGCATACAAGTTCTCTGGAGTACGGAGAAGGACATAGGCCTACCTACCTTCTATCCCGGGAAAAAGTACTAATCCCGAGGGATCGACATAGACGCGGGCGGAGTCGCGGGCGAAAGCTAGTCTATTATAAAAGAAAGTATCGTGGAGTTAATATCCCACGACAAAAGTTCACAACTTACTATGGGGCTAGCTCAATCAAATGTGTGATTTGTCCTTATAGTATATTTATTACAAGAGACGTGACCTGATGGAAAATTCGTAAGACGAAAACGTGACCTCAGACCGCAGAAAGGCGAGTTTTCACTTCTGCCGGCACTACCAGAGTGCAAGCCGTTGTATTTTTTCTGAAAACGTATGAATCAATTAAGTAGGGATTTACAGAGTCTATGGCCATCAGATTTAAAGACCACGTTTAGTTTATTAATAGGCGTGTAGATGGAAACAGTGAATCAAAATAGTGATGGGTCGCCGCATCACCTAAAGACATAATAAATAAATAAATAAATATATACGGACAAATCACACAGATTGAGCTAGCCACAAAGTAAGTTCGAGACTTGTGTTATGGGATACTAACTCAACGATACTATATTTTATAACAAATACATATATAGATAAACATCATCATCATCACATCAGCCGCAAGAAGTCCACTGCTGGACACAGGCCTCCCCCAAGGATTTCCAATACGACCGGTTGGAAGCGGCCTTCATCCAGCGCCTTCCTGCGACCATATGGTCGGATGACCTGACTAAGGACTATAGATAATATAAGACTATAGTTTCTTGATCGCTTTCTAATAACCGCACGCAACATTCTACCCGAATTATATTACTTTCGGGCAATAAAACACACAGATATGTGGAAACATTAACTTTAACAGTCGTAATAACTTGTTGTTTGAACAATCGTTATTGCTTTGCATACAAATCAGTTTTTCTATCGTGAAAACTAATTATAGCAGTTTCGTATAACTGTTATTGATATTACTTTGTTATTTACGTTTGTAACGGGGATTGGAAAAGTTATTAAAACTAATGTTGCGATTGCTTTCCTATTTTTTTTTTTAATCTAGTGCATATATTAATAGTGTTATGAACAAAAGATATTATAATAAAAACTATTTTATTTCTTAAGGGGTAGTAAGAGCGTAGTAGGACTATTAAAAAGTGTTATATTCTAAAAAAACCTGCCAAGTGCGAGTCGGACCTGTAACCATCTTCCATCGTCGCTCACGAAGGGTTCCATACCATTATCTATAAAGACGGCAATAAAATCATGACAGTTGTGTGGTAGGGGCTCCCTTAAATATTTTTATTATTTTAATAAATTATTTATTTTTAAAATGAATATTATCTAAATATTCTGTAAATATTTTATTCTGTTTTTAGTATTTTTTTGTCATACCGGCAACAGAAATACATCTTCGGTGAAAATTTCAACGGTCTATCACGGTTCATGAGATACAGGGTGATGACAGACGGACAGACATACAGACAGACGGACAGCGGAGCCATATAAATAGGGTCCCGTTCTTACCCTAAAACGTACGGAACCCACTATTTTAAACGTAGTTTTAAAATAGTGTGTTTTAGGGTTTCGTACGTTTTAGGGTAAAAACGGGATAGCAACTCTGAAATTGCATATAATGTAAGGGATGTCCGAGGGCCAACTAAGGCGGTCTCACGCGAGACCGGACGTTTGTCGTTCTGTTGGACTAACTAAGCTTATTTGAGGCGTTACTATTGAAACTCGACGGAAACTCGAACGCAGATTATTTTGTATGGAAAACGTTTTCCATTTTAGGTTGGAGCCTACTACTGCTCACTTATTGATTTAATAGGAATTGGAAAGGGCTTGTATTGCCTCGGGATATGTAAGTAAATATAATTAACTGTCTTATTGCAAAACTTTGCCTGAAGTCAGACAAAGTTTTGCAATAATGGGATATTCTCGTGAATTTTGTGAGCACGTTCAATAATTACACAGAATTTATTGAGGATTCAGTATTTGGAAATGTTTCATATCAATATGGCGGAATTGGCACTAAGACCTAGCGCCAATGGGGTCTATGGCGCTAAGGACCATAGTGAATTTGCGGTGATAAGATCCGCGAGTATACTGTAGTGGCTCGATAAGTTGTTACAACTCCAATAGGTAATGTTTTACGAGTGTGACATCTGCCATAGCTTGATGACAGGCAGGAGCGGCTTAACGTGCCTTCCGAAGCACCGAGAAGCTCGAGATATTTTTATGCCTCTAGCGGTCACTCATCCCAGTTGGGGACTACGCCCGGGGTTTTTTAACATGCATAAGCGCTAGTTAGGCGTAGGCTAGTTTCCTAAGTCAAATTAATAATATAATAATTAGTCCGTCAAATAGATGTAATCAAAAAATATTGGACACCCCTAATTTTTTTCTTTTGTCAGTTAACCAATTAATCCTTATCCTTACAAATATTATAAATGCGAAAGTGAGTTTGTTTATTTGTTTGTTACGCTTTCACGCCCTTACTACTGGACCGATCATGATGAAATTTTACATACAAGTTCTCTGGAGTACGGAGAAGGACATAGGCTACCTTTTATCCCGGGAAAAAGTACTATTCCCGAGGGATCGACATTGACGCGGGCGGAGCCGCGGGCGAAAGCTAGTAAACAATAAATGTTCGATAGAAAGTATAGTGAACTGTAACGTTACATGGAATTTTAACAGGCTGTATCTTTATCATTTCTTGTTTTTTTTTTGCCAAATTAAAAAATACGTGTTCAATATTTTTTGGTTATCTAACTGACGGACTAAGTTATTATATTTTTTTGGACGCCGCATCCATGCATGGACCATCGAACACTAGGTCTACAAAACTAGTGTGCGATGAAAATGCAACACAAACTCGTCCGTACCCGTGGTAGGAGTCCAAAGGCCGGCCACAATTTGCGGCAGCATTTCGTTTGTGCTGAAACGGAGAACGCTGTTACAATCTAATGTAATATGCTTTAGTGGCTAAATTATGGTCGGCTGTGTGCGAACCCATGCTATGTAATATATAAATGATATTATATGTCATTTTATTGTAGACAAGCTGTCGCTGGCCACTCCGCTCATGTTAATGTCGATCCCGCGGGATATGATAACTGATAAGATCCAGGTAATTATGCATAACTTCGTCAAAATTCGTGCAGCTGTTTTGGCGTGATTGAGTAATAAACATACATACTCACAAACTTTCGCGTTTATAATATTGGTAAGGGTATGAATATCGGGATACATGAGTTTTATGTTCACTATTATGTTAATAAAGACCGCTGCACTACCTCTATCTATTGCAATCCCTGGAGCATCGCCGTAAAGTCGCTTGCCTATCGGTATTTTATAGGATCCATTTTGGAGAGTGTGCGAAAGCGCTCTTTGAGCTAGTTGAACCCTCACCATTCCTCCATCGGACTACGAGGCGCAGACTGAAATTTCACCCTTTTATCGTTGGAATACCAAAGAGTCGAACTAAACGCTTTGACAGTTCCTTTTTGGTTCGAGTAGCTAAGGTGTGGAATGAACTGCCTGCGTCTATATTCCCAAACAAGTACAGTCCCGGGACATTCAAAAGTAGAATAAATGGGTATCTCTTGGATAGGCATGTAACATCCTCGTCTTCATCGTCACTTACCATCAGGTGAGATGGGAGACAAATGCCTAATTCAAATTTTGTAAAAAAAAAGCCCCCCGCAAATTACAGTCACAGGTTTTCTGCCAAACTAATTTATTAGACAAATTTGAATTTCTGCCAAATTCATTTGCTGAGAAGATAACCTTATATTATATTTTAATTTAAATCACAACACTTTTATCGCGTTTAAACATTATTTGTCACCTAACGTTTAGAAAACTGCAGTTTTCATAGTCGCAGGTAGACTAAGTTGACATGTATTTATTGTGTTATAAGAACTAAGCAAAACTATCGACTACAATATTTATTGATAACGTTCCGGATGTATATATTGTAGGCGGTAGTTTTGCATAATTCTTATATATAACACAATAGACAAATCCCAACTTAGTTAAGTAGTATTTTCGTTTGTGATTGCTAAACTGATTATGTTTGAGAAGCTAAATTTGATGTATTCTAGCTCTAGAAAGCGATCCAACACAGCATGTCCTCCGGCAATATCCGGCACCTGGCCATTTGCATGCCATGTGACGGACCCACAGTATTAGTTCCTAGTGTAACGTTAGTCCGAATATATATTAACCTGACAGAAGGTACTACGCTAAACGGACATGTATTTGTTACAAAATGTTATAGAAAATTGTTGTATATGTCGAAATTGGATATGAGTAGCTTTTATTTCTGGTGAAAGGTATTTTTGTTGATCATTAAATACACAAAGTAGTTTAAAACTTTATTTTATTTAGACGTGGTAGAGCCAGCTACTGCTTATTTTTGCTAGTAGCACGAATGGGCTCGTCCGGGGAAGTACCACACTCTTTATTTAGGCTTTGCCGCTTCTATGCTTCGTTCGGTGAGTAAGAGAGCCAAAGGCCTCCATTTTTAATTCCTAAAGCCTATGTTCATCAGCCAAGTATGGCTCCGGTAGTACAGAGAGGGTCATGCTCCTGCAGTGGAGACGAAAAAGACTTGATGATGATACAATACAAAAATTCTTTATTGCACCATATTAGAAATATAAATGTTTAATTTTAATTAATTTATGTAGAATTAGGCGACCTTAAAACAATATCTTCCAGGCGACTTCTTAAGAGATGAAGAAAATGGACTGGAGCACTCTATATGTACTTTTGCAGCCTACTGTACATAAATATCTAATATACTTAAACTGATGATGATGTTCATCAGCGATAATGTAGAATTCAAACGGGGAAAGATTTTATCTAAGCGGTCTAGTAGTTTCGGACACTATTCAATGAAAAAACAAGCAATATAATCTTTACTCTTAATAATATTAGTGTATATTTGTGGAACAAATAACACTATAGAACAAAATTTCACGGTATGACAATTTAAAAAATAAACTCTATTTTACTTCCGCAGGTAATATTACAGCAAATAGAAAACAAAAAAGTCATTCCATTCGTTAAAATATACGGGAAAAAGCGAAACGAAAAATAAAACCTAGAGCTCCAGGGTTTCTAAAAGCGAAGTTACCTGGAACTAAATTAATATGGGAATACCGGACACATATAAAGTTAAATATGTTTTTGAGCGCACGCGGCTAATTGGCCCGTTGGAAAATGGTGGAAATACTAACAAATAAATGTCCACGTGAGACAAAGGAATATGGTATGCTTTGTTGAATACTTTTTGATAATTTCTCTGTATAATTTCTGGATATCTCTTGGATAGGCATGTAACATCCTCGTCTTCATCGTCACTTACCATCAGAAGAGATGGGAGACAAATGCCTAATCCAGTATTTTGTAAAAAAAATAACACGATGTGACTTTTTTACTAGCTGTTTAAGTCTTATGAATTTAAAATAAAGGATTGCTCTCCGGGAGTTCCGGCAAAAGTGAAAACTCCGCGGTAGAAAGAAAGAGGGATATTACTTCCTCTCCTACGCCGCGCCGGCGGTCTCAGGTCACATGTCCGTCTTACGAATTTTCGGTCCTGACGCGAGTTACTCATGTTTTACCCATCCCAAAAAGTGCACAAAGCCAAAGAAGTTTTTACTTCAAAAATATTGTTCAGCAAATTTTTTAACCCATAATCGTATCGTCGTAATCGTCGTAGTGTCGTGGGATACTAACGATACTATATTTTATGATGAAATATACATATAAGGTAGATATACATCCAAGACCCAGGGCAATCTGAAAATATGTAATAATTTTCCATCTATACCTGATTTTAACTACAGAATTATTAGAGTCCTAGCTTTTTCCTGCGGCTTCGCTCGCGTTAAGAAGTATAGTTTCATGCAAACTTTCATCCCCTATTTTATCCCCTTGGGTAGTTTGGTAGAATTGATCAAAATCCTTTCTTAGCGAATGCCTACGTCATAATATCTACCTGCATGCCAAATTTCAGCCCGATCCGTCCAGTGGTTTGGGCTGTGCGTTGATGGATCACTATATCAGTCAGTCACCTTTGAGTTATACAGCGTGATTTTGAACCCCCTAGCTATTTTGAAATCTGGGAATCCCTAATGGAACACAGAATTGCAAGAAAAAAAGTCGCCGATCAGCTGGACGAATATCTATGAAAGGTTAAATTTATTTTTTCGTTTTTTACCTTTTTTTTCTTAAAATTCTGTATTCCATTAGGGATTCTGATTCCCAAATTTCAATATAGCTAGGGGGTTCACAATCACGCTGTATATATTTAGATTTAACAAAGTTCCAACACAAAGAGAAAGAGAAGTTACAACAAATGCATCAAAGTTCATATGTACTTGTAATTATCAATGTTGTTCAAAAAAAAAGTGTGAACCTGTTGTGCAGTTGTGACTGTAAAACAATGAAGTCGTAGAACATTCACCTGCAAGCAAAGTAACTGCCTTAAATTATACAATTTGTCCAAAATATACAGAGTTTTATTTTTATATTTTATATTTTTGTATTTTAACAAGGAAAAGTCCTGAGCTCGTGCCTGTAAAGCCACAAAGGAAGCCGCACAATGGGGGTAATGGCGCGAGAATTGATATCGTCACCTTAGCTATTTACAATTACACTTTTATTTTCCTCTGTACTGGAAATTGTTGTGTATATACATACATTTTTTACATATTACTTAGTTGTGTAAAAAGTATAAGTATATGCACATATACTGCGTATATGTGTATATACATATGCGCAGGCGGAAGCTAGTTACCTTTCGTCTGCGGCTTCGCTCACCTAAATTATGGAATGGAGGATGAAAGATACCTTTTGTCCGTGCGCGCCTCAGAGTACAAATTTCATCAAATTCGGTTAAATATTTTAATCGTGTATTATATTGCTAATAGTATACAAGAGTTAAGACTCATAGGTAATAGAAGGATTAATTTAGACTTGGATACATACGTAGGATTTGTTGATTTAGAGAAAGCTTTTGATAAAGTTAATTGGAAAAAAATTATGAATACACTAAGAAGAAATGGAATAGATTATAGAGATAGAAAAATAATATACGAACTATACAAAAATCAACAAACAACAATAGAATTAGGAAATGAAAGAAAGACCGCTAAAATTCAACAGGGAGTTAGACAAGGGTGCCCTTTGTCACCAACAATATTTAATATGTTTATAGAAAATGTAATCTGGAAATTTAAGGAATCGGAAATAGGTGGAGTAAAATTGAATGGGCAAACTATTTATTTCATCAGATACGCAGATGACATAGCAATTATGGCCGAAAATAAATTACAATTGGAACAAATGCTTGCATGTATGGATAGTAATTTTCAGGAAATTGGTTTAAAAATTAACGTAAATAAAACAAAGATATTAAAAATAAGCAGAAACAACCATGACACTAAGTCTAAAATAACAGACCAGATCGCACTTGACGGTATTAAAATAGAAGAAGTAAATAAATTTAAGAATTTGGGGAGTGTTATAAGTTACGACTCCAGATGTAAATCAGATATCATTGCCAGAATATCCATGGCCAAAAGAGCTTATAATAACAAGAAACATATCTTTCACTCAAAAATGAGACGGTGTCTAAAGAAACGCCTCATAAAGACATACATCTGGAGTATCGCACTGTACGGTAGTGAAACGTGGACATTAACTAAAAAGGACAGAGAACGCTTGGAAGCTTTCGAAATGTGGTGCTGGAGACGTATGGAGTGTATTAGTTGGACACAGAAAAAGACGAATGAAGAAGTGTTGGGACAAGTAAATGAGAAACGAGAACTACTGAAGACGATTGGAATGAGAAGAGGAAGGATGTTTGGTCACCTTATACGGCATGATCAATTTATGAAAAATATTATAGAGGGAAAAATTGAGACAAGGAGAGGGAAAGGAAGACCAAGAAGAGCATATTTGGATGAGATAAAGGAAAAGGCTGGATTTGTGTCATATGGAGAGGTGAAAAGAATGGCTGAGAACCGAGAGACATGGAGAATACTCCACCGACAAGAACACAGTTCTTAAATTATAGATAGATAGATACAAGGTTCGTTTAAATTAAACGCAAATATTTTAAGGGCTGGGTCTCATAAGTTTTTTTTTTTTATATATTGAGTTCTTAATGTTTTTGATGAATTACAAATGTATTTTTCACCAATGGGTTTTTTTTATAAAACAAAAAAAATATGTGTGCGATATGCCTTTCTCTTTCGGTCGTTCGCATTTTTTTAAATATATTATTTTCTATATGCAAATATTTGTCATATATATTTAAGATGCTTGTATCCTTTCGAAACATAGGCCCAAAGCACTTTCCATTACCTTAATACCACATAACATTGTCCGCACCCGACCACTCATAACTCCAAATGTTATTAGGTAATGAGGGACAGACAGACACACAGCGTCTAATTGCGTTTGCTGCCACTATACGAAATTACTTACTTTTTCTACCCTTCTTGCCTTTGTTATATGGGTTCGCAGGGCAGGGTGCTGTCTTGTGTAACTGGTATGTACTCGCGTATTTTTACAAAGAAAAAGTTTAAGATATATGTTTTGTGAACTCTTGTGCTATTACAAAAACCTGGAATCTACTCCAATTTAATTTTTTTTCATCATATCAGCCGCAAGAAGTCCACTGCTGGACATAGGCCCCCAAAGATTTCCAAAATGACCAGTTGGAAGTGGTCTGCATCCAGCATTTCCCTGCGACCTTGGTCATGTCGTCCGAATACCTGGCCGGTGGGTGTCCGACGCTGCGCTTGCCGGTACGTGGTCGCCATTCGAGAACCTTTTTGCCCCATCGGCCATCTACACATCGGTTCTATTGTATGTGCTTTGTAGATACAAAGCACCTGGGTCGTGAGCATTCAATGTAGATTCCATATGTAGATACATATGGAATCTACATTGAATGCTCACGACCATTGGCCATCGGGCTCCCCTTTTTTGTGACAAGAATTTGTCATATTTTTAGGACTGAAACTGAATAAGATATCAAATCAAATAAAATAATTTATTTCGCATAAGTACATAAATAAGACACTTAGCTGTTTCCAGAATGCAATATTATAAAGTCACTAGCTTTCGCCCGCGGCTCCGCCCGCGTCCATATCGATCCCTTGGGAAGTACTTTTTCCCGAGATAAAAGGTAGCCTATGTCCTTCTCCGTACTCCAGAGAACTCGTATGCAAATTTCATGAAGATCGGTTTAGTACTTACGGCGTGAAAGCGTAACAAACAAACACACTTTCGCATTTATAATATTAGTAAGGATATATACAATAATTCAATAATATAAAATTTGTAATAAACAATAACAAAAAAGTACGAAATATTCATGTCCAAAGATTAAAATATATATTAATTAATTATAAATAGTCAATTAGTAATTATCTCAATGCTCTATAA
This sequence comes from Elegia similella, assembly GCA_947532085.1. Classification (NCBI taxonomy): domain Eukaryota; kingdom Metazoa; phylum Arthropoda; class Insecta; order Lepidoptera; family Pyralidae; genus Elegia; species Elegia similella. Next base: position 3,913,965 of record OX383936.1, read on the forward strand.
TTTAATTATTAATCTAAAAATTAATTTATATTATAAAAACATTTATCAATTAGCCCATTATTTAACTCCTTTTTAAATTTGTTAAGTGGTAAACATTTGATAGCTTCAGGCAAGCGGTTAAAGATCCTTACACACACTTAGAAAACATCTAGCTACAATTTTTATTAACCTATACTGACTGGTCAGATATGGCTTAGGATAGAAATAAATGGAAGGAGATGGGAGAGTCCTTTGCCCAGCGGGACAAAATTTATTATGACAGTAATATATTCAACCAAGTATTTGTTTGTTTCAGACGAGCACACCTCAGAAGTTGCTTGGAGAAACTCAAGGACATGGTTCCACTAGGCCCCGAAGCGTCACGACACACCACACTAGGATTATTAACAAAAGCGAAAAGATTTATAAAGGTAAAGTACCGAACATCTGACAGAACATCCATTCGTTACGTCACGTACCTAGTATTGTCACGCGATACGGAATAGCGTGAAAATATTGGGTCATGATTTATGACGAGGTTTTTAAGTCGATTTGTTACGGAGTATGTGTTTGGTTTTAATTTTTAGCTAGCTATGTTAAACTTAACCACGAATAACAAGATGTGCCCATGATTTTTTTTTTTCACCGGGCTTTTAACGCGAGGGCAGAGTGCCCTCGGCCTACATAAATAACATCACCAAAGGGCCCTCAGGAGAGACGGACCTCTGCTTTGGGCGTTGCCTGTGTGCGCAAGGCTTGGAGAGACGGCTAACTCTCATATTGCCTGATGGGCCGCGCATGCAAGCCTGAAGTGCCAATCTGATAAGTGTGCATCACCGACTAAGGAATAACAAAAGCAAAAAGATGTATAAAAGTAATGAACCTGCGACAATACAATATGTTAGTCGTCACATACCTAGTATTTCGTCACGCGATACGTAACAGCTTGAAAATACTAGATAATAACTAATGATGTTATTTTTAAGGCGATTTATTGTGGAGTATGTTTTTGGTTTTTATATTAAGCGACGTAAAATGTAACCACGAGTAACAAGATGTATACGAGTACATGACCGAACGAGGAATATTAACAAAAGCAAAGAGATTTATAAAAGTAATGGACCTCCGACAGAACATCCATTCATGTCGTCACGTACCTAGTATTTTGTCACGCGATATGGAATAGCGTGAAAATATTCGGTAATTATTTATAACGCGGTTTTAAAGTCTATTTGTTATGGAGTAAGTTTATTTTTTTCTCCTATTATATTAACTTCGTAGAAGATTCATTACATACAACATTTAATAATTACCACAATTAGAAGTGCCTTTTAATCACAATCATCATGCCAGGTGACTGGTGACAGCACAGGTCCTGTGTTGGATCACCGGTCAGGTCAAGATAGAAAATTATCTGTTCCAGTTTGACCTGAATCTTGGATGTTTATTATATATTTATCTATAATAAAATATAGTTATGTATGTCCTTGAATTAGTATCCCACGACACGAGTTTATGACTTGCAGTGCAGGCTAGCTCAATCTGTGTGTCCCTATATATTTATTTGATTATTTATACTCGATCTATATAGTCTATATTCTATCTATGTAGTGTCAAGACTTTTTCCCTTGCGGGGTAGACATAGCCTAGGTCTATAAGACCTTATGGCCACATTATTTAGCATGTTGGAAGGGCGTGTAGAAAGAAAACGGAACCAAAATAGTGATGGGTTGCTAGCCGCATCGCCTATTGGCATGATTCCGCAGATGTTAGCCCAATCTCTCGATCGGCTTTTACGATCTGCGCGGAAGGAGAAGCAGCTGGCACATACTACGTTTTTCCTTTTCTCCCAGACCAGCATGGAAGCCTGGATCTTGGATGTTTAAATATGTATCTATTTTAAAATATAGTATCGTTGAATTAGTATCCCACCACACAAGTTTAAAACTTACAGTGAGGCTAGCGCAATCTGTGTGTCCCTATATACTTGTTTCATTATTAATACTTGCTAACTAATTTATAAGTCTATGTACTTAATCTACTAGCAAAACAAAATTAAATTAAATTCGTTAAGAAACCTACTGAATAAAATACACTGTAAGTAACGATTACAACTTCATTAACTTAAATTTATTAAGTAATTAACAAGAAGGAGTCGGTAATTATTAGATCTTACAATGTTATTTTGTTTCTGCGGTATGTTAAGGAGGTACCTTCAGTAATACGATGTACTTAAACGGAATCGAAATGATGGGTAACTAGCCGCATCGCCTACTGCTATAATGATTCCTCAAATTTTCGCCCATTTCCTCGATCGGCTTGTACGATCTGCGCGGGAAAAAAGCAGCTGAGACATTCTAATTTTTATCTTTTCTCCCAGACCAGCATGGAAAATTATAATACGTACATACATGAACTCTTAAAAAAATTACACGCCTTTTTAAGCAGTAGTGTGGCTTCTGCCCCATATTTGAGTTAATTTCCTCTGACTTATTCGCCGGTTGACTGGAAGAGATCCCATCTTGAAATACGTCCGCTCTTGTAGATTGAACTTTTTAAACTGTATTTTTTTATAACTTCTTTCTATGTATAATAAAGATATCACAAACAAACGTAACATACATGTTTGAAAGACAACATGTACGGTAAATAAACAAGGATTCGTCAGGGGTATAATGGCATATTTTCCGTTCCAATACTAAAATCACAGTGACTCGAACCAAAATCGGATATCTGACATGTCGCTTTCCTTCGAGTCTCCATCGGTTTCAAAGTTCGTTGACATGTAACAGATAAAAGAAAATGTATATCCGTTATTTGCGAGCTCCGGGCAAAACCAGTAATGAGTATACGTTGTATATGTTACATCAACGTGAACGTAAATCCTTTGTGAGATAAAGCATACATAAAATATATCTGAAATATATTTGCGACATAAACAATGTTTTTCGTATAAGCAGTATTAATACTTAAATATATGTTAGTATGGTAATTCAAGATGGCTGTCGTATGACGATGGAATACCAAATTATTTTGATCAGAAGTAGGATTTTTCATGAGTTGAAATCTTTTTAGAAATGGGTTAGATTTGGACGGATTCAATTAAGTTTAGCGATGACGTGAAATTATGATATATATTATCGTATGCTTGACGCCCTATCTACTGAACCGATCGTCATAAAATTTTGCATAGCCGTTGTCTGAGGTACGGAGAAGGGCCTAGTGTACATTTTATCCTGGGGAAAAGTACTGTTCCCAAGGTAACGACATTGACGCGGGCGGATCCGCGGGTGAAAGCTAGTTGTACAATAATTAACACATATTTTTCTTATTTTGTTTTTGTGTGACAGACTGTAATAAATACATTTATTTTTTCTTTGTTCGAATACTTGGTATACTTTTGTTCGAATACTCAAAGGTTGCTTACGTCCAAGTACTCAAAAATCTAAAGAGCATCTTAACTAAAATCATTCTAAATTTCAGTAGGAGACTTTAAGATGTCATTAGTTAAGATTTTTTTGAGTATTCGGGGTTTAAATAGTTAATTTCTTCTCAACCTCGTAATCAACTTGAGCATTGATTAACTTTGAGTGTTTGGCCCAATTCTGTAAATGCTGTGTTCAGTGGTCAAAACTGAACAACTGTATCATATCATATAACACTAAAGTTTGAAAAATCTGACCCCAGTGTTGGCCACTTACACACACAAAAGCAAATAATAACTTGAGATGTTAAAACGGGTTAGAAAATACGCTATATCTTATCGTAAACTTCACCAGAAAAATAATATTTAAAGTTTCTCGACTGTACTATCTGAGAAGCGTTTATGGCTATAATCAAAACAGAGATAGGCAAACCCATTTTCAGTTAGTCTACCACGAATCTCGTTTCCTCATCTGAATTTCCCAGTGGCACATAAAGTAGACTTAAACTCCTTCCAGATTTCCATGGAAATGGATTCGTCCACTCAAAAAATGTAGCGTTAGCCTTCTCAGATAGCAGCTCTATGAAACTCGCTTTTGCTGACGGAACATTTCTTTGTTTGAGAAAAGGATTCATATATTTTCCAATTTTTTTCTTTATTTATTACGTAAACTTTGACGCACGAGATTTTTGGTCGGAATATAATAAAAAAACGACTGTTCATTAATTAAAAAGAAATGAAATATACTAAAGATACTTGCTCACCCGGTCTTTAAAAATTACAGGAGCATTCATTCTGGACATATCTCGAATTGGACACTTTTAAGACAGGACATTTCTTGAACTGGACATTTTTAGACTGGACAGTTCTCGCATTGGACATTTTTTCAGACTGTTCATTTCTCGAAATGGATTTTCATATGATTGGAAATTTCTTTAATGGACATTATTAGCTGTTTATTTTTAAATTCTGGACAAAAGTCGTGTAAATCTTCAAATCTATAATGAAATCTGAAATAGTCGAACACATTTTCAGTTAGTCTATCACGAATCTCGTTTACTCACCTCAATTTTTCCGGTGGCACATACTCCTTTCAGATATCCATGGAAATGGATCCTTCCTTTAAAAAAATGTAGCGTTAGCACTCCTTGAATAGTAGCTCTCTGTAACGTGCCTTTTGCTGACTGTTTCTTTTTTGTGAGGTCCAAATTGGATCTTTTTGAAAACAGGGTTTTTAGATTTTTTCACAATATTTTTGTTCTAGCTTCATATACTTTTTATTTATAGCCTATGTGCTATTCTGATGTGCGATGTATAAAATATGAATATATACGAACAAATTACACAGATTGAGCTAGCCCCAAAGTAAGCCTAAGACTTGTGTTATGGGATACTAACTCAACGATACTATATTTAATATAAAATACTATATATATTATAGATAAACACTGGAGACCAAGGTCGGTAGAAAAATATCATTTTCCATCTTGACCTGACTGAGGATCGAATTTAAGACCTACGCTGTGACAGGTATAAATTGAAAACGGTCGGCAAAATCCATCTAATAGTTTTTGTGTGAAGGAGTTACAAACTCACATACATAACAAATCATCTAAGCGATTTTCTAGTTGCGTCCGCAGCCTTGGTGCGTCAGAACCCGAGTTCTCTATTATGACAGCATTATTAATTCATGTTTTCATATGATTCATATCATCCCGGCCAGGTCAAGATGAAAAACGATCTTTTTCAGATTGACCTGGGTCTTGGATATTTATCTATTATAAAATATAGTATCGCTGAGTTAGTTCAAGTTCACAACTTACTGTGCGGCTAGCTCAAATTGTGTGATATGTCCCTATATATTTATTTGGCAAAGTTTTTCCAGCCGGCATGCCTGACACCATCGTTTGCTTGGTAGACCATGTTCATCTTTGAAAAATAGCCATCTTTAAAAAAAATATTTTAACAATTTTTAATTATTTTTCTCTGGTGCTTAGCAATTCTAAATTATCTTTATTGGGTGCTATGTAGTTACTAATATGGGCCAGTAAATTATACATATAAACCTTCCTCGTGAATCACTCTATCTATTGCTGAAAACTGCATTGAAATGCTGCGTCGAGTAGTTTTAAAGATACAGACAGCGGAAGCGAGTTCATTTTACACTATGTTAAGATAAATGCACCGTAGTATTCAGGAATTTTCTCGATCCAATCTAAAATTTTACCAAGGCCGAAATTTTTCAAAGAGCAAAGCCGTAATTTGCAGGGACAAAACTTTTTTAATTTGGCGCTAAGATGGCGAAAGCGTGTCTTCAAACAGTGTCATCCAGGGCCTATAAACAAAGGCCGAAGCAAAGGGTTCGCGCGCTTCCGCCCGGCGCCGTTTCCGGCCCGCCACTTCCGGTCCCCTCATTCCCCCTGCCGTTGGGAGCTTTTGGCTGGAGGCTGGTCTCCCGAGGCGCTTTTTTTAAGTTGCGTACGCTTTCACTGGTAATGGAAGTGCTCAGCCGCAGTTGACGCTACGGGTTGTATAATATTTTTTTGAATGTGATATTGTGTGTCACTCGTTGCTTTTACCGAGTTCGTAATGGAGGAATGTTCCCGCTTTGGAGTAATAGACAATGTTGCTGGTAATTTAACTGTTATCTTGTTAAAAATGTATACTTATGGAAGAATAAGTTTTTTTTTTTTTAATTAAAAGGTTTATTTGGCAATGAACGCTAGCTCCGTGGCGCAGTGGTCAACACCAGCCTGCGACACGAGAGTGCCCGGGTTCGATCCCCGGCCAGGTCAAGATGGAAAATGATCTTTTTCAGATTGGCCTGGGTCTTGGATATGTATCTATATATGTATTTATTATAAAATAAGTATCGTTGAGTTAGTATCCCATAACACAAGTCTCGGCTAGAGATACCTTGGGGCTAGCTCAATCTGTGTCATAAGTCCGTATATATTTAGTTATTTATTTAACTGTTATCTTGCTAAAAATGTATACTTATGGAAGCATAGGTTTAAAAAATACATATTTTTTGTTGAATTGAAAGGTTTATTTGCTAATGAATAAGGTACAGTGATTGTTTTCGTATTATGTTGATCTACTTATTCAGCTTCAATTACAGCGGGTAATTAATTTTTTGTATTGAAACGTTAACTGAGATTTGTGTGACATTCTATTGTTATTCATTTTATAATGTTACAAAATTTTAGACGTATTTAATCCTAATAATACAAACACAGTCCGGATTAATTCTAGAACCAGGCTTGAACCTACTTACTATTTTATCAAACGGATTCACTCACGCATTTTTAGTCGCTATCACCGACAAGGTTCAGCCAATACAAATGGCCATCTACAGGGCGAAATAATAATAAAAAGATTCGTGGTAAGTCCCGTTTATATAATTATAAGAATTACGCGCGAAGGTTTTAAAAATAATACTAACATGATATTTATTAATAGTAATCGCTAAAGGCGCAATCACAAATTCTCTTCTCCGTACACAATGGCGCGTGGCGATGACGAATGCGCGCCGCGTCCGGTGACCGCGTCCGGCCATTGCTCATGCCGCCCGGCTGCGCCCGACTCTATCTGTCGTAAACTGTTCTGTATTGCTTTGCGCATTGGACTAACGTAAACTTGTCATATAATACTTATTCGGTAAGGCCGTAAAATCCTTATCCTTACTTCCTTACTAATATTATAAATGCGAAAGTGAGTTTGTTTATTTGTTTGTTTGTTACGCTTTCACGCCGTAAGTACTGAACCGATCATCATGAAATTTTGTATACAAGTTCTCTGGAGTGCGGAGAAGGACATAGGCAACCATTTATCCCGGGAAAAAGTACTATTCCCGAGGGATCGACATTGACGCGGGTGGAGCCGCTGGCGAAAGCTAGTAGCTAATAATTATGCTACCAAGCGATGGTCTCAATGGCACGTAGTGCTGACGAATGGGCGACGAGTCCAGCCATCCGCCATGCCGCCCGGCTGCGCCCGACTCTATCTGCCGTAAACTGTTCTGTATTGCTTAGCGCATTGGACCAACGTAAACTTGTCATATTATTCTTATTAGGTACGGTAGTAAAATAGCTAATGATCATGCTATTAACCGTCGGCCTAAATGGCACGCAGCGATGACGAATGGGCAATGGATCCAGCCATCCGCCTTGCCGCCCGGCTGCGCCTGATTGTTTGCCGTAAACTGTTCTTTAATGCTTTGCGTATTGGACTAATGTAAACTTGAAATATATTTCTGACAAGCTTTTGCTCTCGGGCCGCATTCATGTCGATCCTTCGTGAACAGTACTTTGGGGTGAAAGCTTATAACCTTCTCCGTATTCCAGACAACGGACAACAAATCGGTTCAGTAGTTATGCGTGAAAGCGTGACAAACTAGCAAACTAAATTTCGCATTAATAATGTTAGTGAGGATTTTCGGCATGGCAGTAAGATAGATTATAATCACGCTATCAGACTTTGGTCTCAATGGCGCGTGGTGATGACGAATGCGCGCCGCGTCCGGTCCCGTGTCCGGCCATCGCTCATGCCGCCCGGCTGCGCCCGGCTCTCTCCACCGTATCTGTTTTGCTTTGCGCATTGGACTATCATAAAATTTTCAGTATATTGAAGTATTGATATACCACTTTTAATACGGAAAAACATACGGCATCTATTTTTTTTACAATTCTGTCAAAGAATTTCTTAGTGATAAATTTTAATTGAATTGGAATGAATATCTGTTACGGGTAGCTTTTTATTCTTATTGACAGTATTATATTGACATTGTGCACTTATAATTTACACTTACATTTACTATTACTAACAATTTAGAATTATTACTGAAGTTACTTTATACTTAACTAGCTGTTGCCCGCGACTTCGTCCGCGGCAATTTCTGTTATCATGATTAATTAGTATAGATGAATAATTTTTCCCCGTTTTCGAAACATTTTTTATTGATGCTTCGCTCCTATTGGTCGCAGCGTGATGTTTTATAGCTTAAAGCCTTCCTCAATAAATGGACTATCCCACACAAAAAGAATTTTCCAGTTTGAACCAGTAGTTCCTGAGATTAGCGCGTTCAAACAAACAAACTCTTCAGCTTTATAATATTAAAAAATATAGTATTATATATAGTATAGAAGTATAGATTTCATAAGCACGTAATAATTTACATAATTTACTAATTTTATTGATTTTGTTTGCCTTTTGGCGGGACATAGGGATCCCATACTTTGTTAACGTCTTTTGTTCAATCTGTGTTCACAAAATAAATTAAATTTACATTTGACCTTGGTATGCTAGAACGGGCCCTGGACTCCAAATCTCTATAGCGGATGCAATCTGAAAATGATCTGATGAGTAAGAGGAATCTTTAACTACCTTTATTAATACAATCAATCACTTGTAGATCTTTATGGCATTTTTAAAGACTTTCTCCTTGCGATTCTCACTATAATAGTCTACAAATCTAGGCATACATTTCGTATAGGTTAAAAGGACAAGTGCACAGCTGAATCATTTCCCAGCCGAAATTCAGCAGCGAATGCAAACAAGACGAATATTAACTCGGCTCGGCCTTCCGACGCAGCATTGTTACGTCTCGGACACCGGACGCCAGCCCGGACACGGTGCACATTCGTCATCTATTGTGAGAGGCGAATTTGATAGTTACATTCCAGAATTGTATTAGTTAATGCTAATAAATTCGGAAGCTCTTGAAACATAATTAGTAAAAGTACTATACAGAACGGATACTCGCAACGCCCCCCCGCAAGACGGTGTCCCCGCGCCTCGCCCCCGTTGTCCGGTGTGTTTCATAGCTTTGAAAAACAGGGTTAGTTGCTATTGCTAGTGTTGCTGGTAGCACGTTACGCGATGTTCTCATAAATAAACGTTAGTGTCAGATACAGAGATATCTGACCAGGCATATCTTAAATTATCTCTTAAATTAAAAATAATGTTATAATAAAAAGATTTCAATGAAGAATTTTTGAATAAACATTTTCATGTTAATATCATCTTTAGTTTAAGAGAAAATTCAGTCAGGTATCTCGGTACCTATTTGAATGTACTTGAATTTATCCTGCGGTGACAAACCTGATTGTTAGCTGACACATTGACGTGTGCACGGATGTAAAGTTTCGTTTCTATTAAAAATTCATTTATTTGCTTTAAATAGGGTACATACATAATAAGAATGTTACAAAATTTGTCAAGAACTAGTATTAGGCATAAATATTATTCCGCTTGTATGAAGCGCCATACCTGTGCTTTTGATTGCATTGTAAGGACTTTTAGAATTTGAGTTATGTTTTTACTTAAACTAGTATGATCACGGTTATTTGTTAACCGAGACAACAATACGTGAGTTGGATATCATGGCCATAGCAATTGATGAAGAGAAAATAGAAAAGCGAGGGGCAAGCGTGAAAGAAGACACTTAAGCGCGGGTATAGGTACCGGCAAACAACTCCCAATTGCAAATAATTTCTATGGAGAAAGGACAGTTGATTATTTGTTACCTAGATACACAACAATAATTTGTTAAAAGAGGAAGATTACAAAAGCGCAAATATATTTAGGAGAAGATTTAAAGATGTCCTACTGAATTCCATCTCATCATAGCTCTAATAATACCAAATTCAGATTGTTGTTCAGATATTCTTGTTTGTGAACTTGTTTTAAGTTTGTCTTTTAAACTAAGTTTCGGTCCAGCGTTTTTTTTCGTCGACAAGCTGTCTGTAACTTGGCGATGTTAAAATGTGCACAATGCTTGTAATTAATAATTGGATGGACAAAAAAAAACAAATTATGAGCGAGACTTACTCGTACCTATATTATTTTATGGGTATTGCCGTGTCCTGCTCACACGTTGCTCAAATTGTTTGCCGGGTACTCGTCCACGCGCTTACGTCTCTCCGTATAGTTACGGAGAGATGTAACCGCGTGGACGAGCCATAAGCGCCGGAATGCGAGTGACCACACACCGCAAGTGAGGCGAGGCGTTTACGTTACGATTCCGATTAGTGTGCATTTAAGTAGGAAGTTTCATACAGAGTATTTAATGCCTCGAGTATGAATTTATCGGATGCGGCATTGTGTTGTGTACGGCTCGGACACCGAATGTCGGCCGCCTGACCCGGACACAGCGCACATTCATCATCCATTGTGAGAGGTGAATTTGATAGTTACATTGAAGAATTATGTTAGTGAATATTAATTCATCTAACAGAGCTGTCATTTGATTTTAGTGACAATAATCAACTGAAGCTTTTGGGGAATAAGTGTTTCATTCGTTTTATAATGTCCTTTAGTTCTACCTCAAATTCTTCTTCTTCTTTACCTTTTCCCACTAATATGTGGGGTGGGAACAGCACATCAGTTTCTTCCATTTCAATCTATCGCTGACCATATCCTCTGTGACACCCTTATTACTCTTACGGAATCCATCCACCTTTTCTTTTATCATCATCATCAGTTCTTTTGATCTCCACTAAAGGAGCACGACCCTCTCTGTACTATCATATGAAATATGCTCTATATTTGGCCAGAACAGACAGAGTATTTGGCCGTGCCTTTCCTTTGGTCTTGCCCTTACTTCTAAAGGAGTCTTTTCAAAAGTATTAATGTTTTATTTTACAACAATATTCGCAAAAGCTACGTACAATTATTAATACGCAAATTACGGGTTACTCACGTACGAAGTCACGTATAACGTACGAGTTGAAAACGAAGAAAACCGGCCAAGCATAAATTAAAGTTATTAAGGCGAACACTATGCGCGATAACGAATGAGATTCCTGATTGCCAGTGTCGGCTAGTTAAGTCGGATATTGCGTTACAACTCCGTAATTCGGCTAGACATGAATGCTTGTTGAAAATAAAACTGAAGCTTTTAGCTCTACGGAAATGTGAAGAGCATTTTTAATTTTTGTTATTCTTCTTGAAATTAGAATAATAATAATAAATATATACGGACAAATCACACAGATTGAGCTAGCCCCAAGGTAAGTTCGAGACTTGTGTTATGGGATACTAACTCAACGATACTATATTTTATTACAAATACATATATAGATAAACATCCAAGACCCAGGTCAAGCTGAAAAAGATAATCTTCCATCTTGGCCTGGCCGGGGATCGAACCCGGGCACACCGTGTCGCTGGCTGGCGTGTTAACCACTGCGCCACGGAGCTGTCAATATAATGTAGAATAGGATAAGGTAATGTTTATTGCATTGAAACACATTTACACACAACACAATAAAAAACTAAAACAAAAGATAATGCCATTAGTGTTACAAAAGGTGACGACTTAGCGTTACGCTGGACTGGGCATACACGTTTTTTTTTTGGACGGGTGGAAAATGCCTTCGCATTATCCACCCTGCCACAGGAGAGCAGAGTGGGTAGGTGGGGTACCCACTAAAAACCCCCGGTGTCAACCGTCACTGCCGCTTTTGACGAGACTATGTGCTACTCTCGCTCCACAGGCCGGCGCGGCGGCCACTTTATATCTGGCCTCGGCTCGGCTCGCTCTAGGTACCTTCTCTAGCGAGAATGTTCGGAGCGGCTTACCCGCCAGGGTAGGCGCGTCTCGACACCGACGCGCCTTCCACCCGAGGGCCTTACTCTGTCGAGTGGCCGGATCGGACTAGGGATACCCTAATCCAGCACAAATTACAAGTTTGTTATTAATTAACTAGCTCCGTGGCGCAGTGGTCAACACGCCAGCCTGCGACACGAGAGTGCCCGGGTTCGATCCCCGGCCAGGATGTTTATATGTATTTGTTATAAAATATAGTATCGTTAAGTTAGTATCCCATAACACAAGTCTCGAACTTACTTTAGCTCAATCTGTGTGATTTGTCCGTATTCATTTATTATTTATTTAATTAGCTAAGGTATAAAAAGTACATCCGCAAATTACGTTGTCAATACGTTTTGTGTCCTACTACTGCGCAAATACGCCTCCATCTGGGTTCTCCACTCATCTCTATCTTTCGCTATATCTTGCCATCAATGTATAAATCTATCGAGGTCGTCCTCTCTGCCACAGCAGCCGTCCTGTACCCAGAAAATGGCAAGTTTTGCCCACCTTTCCACAACTAACATGTCTTACGCAGTCCCATTTCAGCCAATACTTATAGAAAGAATATATTAATGTATATTCGCGATAAGATAAGGATAGGAATTTATTGGATCTGGGAAGGAAAGGAAGATATTATTATACTACTACAGGCACGTAGGGACCAAGTCTGGATTGAGTTTCTTTCGGCGTATTCTTCTCACCAGTGGTCGTTCCGAAACGCTAGTAGTATTTCAATTTTGCATATATTAAAAAATATATAAGAAATAAAAATAGGACGTTCAAAAAAAGATACATGTATCCAATTTTGAATAAAAATCTTTGACTTTGACTTTTGACTTTACTTACTTGGAGGAACTGGAGAAAAGCAAATAGCAGTTCGGGAAGCTGTGTGCTCGTACCCGATGTTAGACCTGCAAGGCTGCAACCACCGGTCAAGCACTTGAGAATGACACCCATAAAAGAATTCTAGCCTAAAAGCTATTTATTGGGTCTTTATCTATGAACAGGCGTTTTCTATAGAGAATTTTGAATAAATTGATTATTTCATACTCACGTTTTTAGTATCATGTCGGGTTTGATAAATTAACCTAAAGTGATTTTTTTCGGAATATTTACAGACAACTAAGCTTTATTTACGCATTATAAAATTTAAAGAAAGTTACAAAGATAATAGAAAAATGACGACATTTTTGATCATCTGAAAGAGTTCTTTTCTTGAGCATTTTTCAGCAATTGAATTCAAACAAAATATTTAATGCATGCAGAATGTTAATAATATTAACACTTAACGTGCTTCGGAAGGCACGTTAAGCCGGTGGTCCCGGCTGCCATCTGGTAGTCGTTAAAGGAATCACGTCAGAAGCCGAGAGGCGGTTCCGAAGAACTCTGACACCAGGGTGTGCATGGTCGATTGACGGTGACACCTACTCGAAATGATGATGATGAAGATGATGACTTTTGAGATTGAATAAAAAAATGTTTTTGACTGAAAATCATAGTCATTAGAAACAAAATGGCAAGCGGAATATTGCCAATTTCGTAAGTAAAGACCTATTAAAAAATCATAGTCATTAGAAACAAAATGGCAAGCGGAATATTGCCAAATTCGTAAGTAAAGACCTATTAAAAAATCATAGTCATTAGAAACAAAATGGCAAGCGGAATATTGCCAAATTCGTAAGTAAAGACCTATTAAAAAATCATAGTCATTAGAAACAAAATGGCAAGCGGAATATTGCCAATTTCGTAAGTAAAGACCTATTAAAAAATCATAGTCATTAGAAACAAAATGGCAAGCGGAATATTGCCAATTTCGTAAGTAAAGACCTATTAAAAAATCATAGTCATTAGAAACAAAATGGCAAGCGGAATATTGCCAATTTCGTAAGTAAAGACCTATTAAAAAATCATAGTCATTAGAAACAAAATGGCAAGCGTAATATTGCCAAATTCGTAAGTAAAGACCTATTAAAAAATACAAATATTAAAGTAGGTCATATTTACACTGCGACAAGTATCACTAAACGAACGGTAACCACAAGTAGATGTCCCGATATCTAAAGAACGCAACGTGCGCGACGGAAATGAAAAGCGCAACTTGACAAATGTGTGTTGCCGCGTCGTGATAGCGCTGAAAAATTTTATTTACGATCCAACTTCGCCAACTACATATTTCATTTCCAAGGATATGAATAAAGTTGGTGGATTTGCGCGGTACATGTTTATGACATGTCGTAATTATGTGGAGGCTGAGATATGGTACAGTTTGCGTGTTTGATTACATGTAAACGCTACTTGATTTCAACGTTTTACAAGCTTTTATACTTATACTAGCTGTAGCCCGCGACTTCCGCGGCAATTTCTGTTATTATGATTAATTCGTTTTTTTATTAGCATCTATACTAATATTATAAAGCTAAAGAGTTTGTATGTTTGTTTGTTTGAACGCGCTAATTTTAGGAACTACTGGTTCAAATTGAAAAATTCTTTTTGTGTTGGATAGTCCATTTATTGAGGAAGGCTTTAGGCTATAAAACATCACGCTGCGACCAATAGGAGCGAAGTATCAATGAAAAATGTTTAGAACACAGGGGAAATAATTAAAGAACGAATTAATCAAAATAACAGAAATTGCCGAGGACGAAGTCGCGGGCAACAGCTAGTTATAGATAATACTATAGATCAAATACCTATATCTACCCGGGCGAAGCCGGAGTCATTTAATAAACGGATTCTTTAATAATGTTCCACAGTTTAACATTCACCAAGTAACAAAATAAAGGTTTTAATCAAATGAAGTATAGTCTAAAATTGTTTCATTTATCCGTGTAATGACGTAGAATTTTCCTCATCATCCCTCGTTTGCGGTTACTCGTTCCTCACCCCTCATCGTATAAAATTGCAACTTGAATTAGGGGACTTGTATAATATTGCAACTGTTAAGGGCCCGTACTACCTCACACTGCTTTGCATAATTGTCTGTCATATCAATAATAATGAAATACTTAAGTTGACATAAAAATGCAGCAAAGTTCAGAACTATTTCTGGTAACTATCTGACTCAAAAAAAAAGATTGCGTTAATTTTTATCGATAGAAAAAAAATTACAAAGTTGCCTCCAAATCACGTCTAATTTAGTCGGTATACAGCATTATTCACCAAATACATTAAAATTAACCTTGAAACTTTTAATTGTAATTGCATCCTAACTAATATTATAAATGCGAAAGTGAGTTTGTTTGTTTGTTTGTTACGCTTTCACGCCGTAACTACTGAACCGATCTTCGTGAAATTTTGCATACATGTTCTCTGGAGTACGGAGAAGGACATAGGCTACCTTTTATCCCGGGAAAAAGTACTAATCCTGAGGGTTCGACATTGACGCGGGCGGAGCCGCGGGCGAAAGCTAGTTACAGATAAGGCAGCTGTCATGTATTTTTCTTTTTCGAATAACCCTTGAATATTCTTAAAAAACGAAAATATCCAAAGTAGCCAACGCGTTTAGACCATACGCGTTTGTACCACTACGCCGCCTGGTCTATGGCGGGCCCTTAATGGGGGGCGCGAATAAAATTACCAGTGCACATTAGCGTATAAGGTTACTACTGAAAATTACAAGTCGCTTGCAGTCACAGATATTGTATAAAGTAGATTACGATTGTGTTATTATGAGTATGATATAAAAACCCACTATCATTTATAAGGTCAATCCTAGTTATATGAGGATTATTATATTGGCATCAAATACATAAACTAGATTTTAAGGATCTCCCATGTTATTGTGGAGTCCAAATATGAATGCCGACGATGTAAAGTATTAACAACATTAAAAGAATGATAGAGATACCGAATGTAAATAATATTTTGTGTGAATTGGTAGTATATTATATTGTGCATTGGACTAATTTGATTACGCATGCAAGTATTAAAATGTTTATATCTACACTTTTACACTAATATTATAAATAGGAAAGATTTTATTGTTTTTGCACTAAATAAGCTCCGAAACCAGTGGATCGATTTGAAAACTTCTTTCACCATTACAATCCTATATTATCGCTGCTGAACACAGTACTATAACTATGCGTACGAAGCCGGGGCAGGCCACTTCGCTACCGCCCAATTGTTTAGAGATCAAAATAATATTGTCATATTCAATTATAGTACAGTCGGCAAATAGACAATAATTTCAAATCTGTTTGTAGAGGGGTCAGTTTTGTTTGCCCCCGACTGTACGTACATCACTGTACGTTTTCACTAACATATTTTGATTTTAACTATAATTATTGATTTTAACTTGAAGGCCTTGGCACTTGGTTGGCTGTCTCGTTCGCAGGATCGAAATTGTGTCTAATTTTTACAAAATAATGAAAATCTTTTGAAAAATGAGATACATTTTTAATCTTTAAAAATGTTGAATTGTGCGAACTTGTCAGCCAACCAAGTGTCAAAGGCATATTAATGCTAAAGAGGGCAAGTGTAAAAGTAGCGATAAAACACATTTGTTATCTATTCAGATAGATAGTCTGTGGTATAATTCGCTGACAATCATCAGTTTAATCGTCAGACGGATTCTCTGTCGGAATGTATTAGCTGGGGCAATTAACCCGGGCTAAGGCGAATTTATCATGACTTGTAAGGAAATTAATATTTGCCTTTTGTTATTTTGCCTGTAAATTTTGGCTTAACTTATGCACAAATTACTTATTGTTTTAATCAAAAGAAAGGTACATACATACTATCACGTTTTTAAGACCTGAAAGCTGCGATCAGCGTGTTGGTGGGCATTAGTAGGAAACGGAATCAAAATAGTAATAGGTTGCTAGCCGCATCGCTTACTAATTGAAGTCAGATTTTCGGCGATCGGCTTTTACGATCTGCGCAGGAAGACAAGCAGCGTTGTCCTGTCTTAAATAAAAATAGAAGCCAACTTTTTTTTAAATTTTCCGAGCCACTTACTTATTATTTTCTTTTAAAAGAACTTTTTCCTGATAAATACAAACATTTCAAAAGAAGAATTAGCCAAATCGGTCAAGTCGTTCAAACGTGATGCCGTGACCAAGGAAGTGGGATTCATCAATACTACTACAATTAAATCTGTAAGGGTTAGTCATGCACAAGTTACTTTGTTTTCAGAGATATCGCATTTATAAGTTTTATACAATACCCTATGATAAGATTTTTAGTTTTTTTTTTCTGTGTGTATATTTCGCCATAACTCTTAAATGACCGAGCTTTATGAAACTTGGTAGATAATCATTTAGACGTACATGCTACAGAATAGGCTACTTATTTTTTCTCCAGTTATGAAGTCGCGGCCCCCAAAAAATGTACGCGAACGAAATCGAAAGAAAAGGAGATTTGTAAAATTAGGAGCTAAGTTGTCCAAAGAGCAAAATTTTGGCTATCCATTTTTGCGATCAGTTGCAAACTTTGGTAGCCCGAAATTAGCTGAACCCAATGCGTGCCGAAATGCGTTGGAAAACTTAATTTCCCGAATCAGCGGCCCCATCAGAACTATAATGTGTTATGAGGCAGGCCGGAATCAGTAAGTTTTCCGATTAGCACCCGCCGCTACCGACCCACACGCTTCGCCACCCCTCCACTCTAGGAAAACTAGTGTATGTACATATTTATACAATAATAGTGTATGTTTATGGAAAATACGGTTTTCCGTCTAATCTTTTCCCAGGTAGGTTTTTTTTTATCTTAGTGGGCGGCAAACGAGCAAGCGCGTCGCCTGATGGTAAGCGACTAGCGCTGCCCATGGACAACTGCAACACCAAGATGTAACAGGAGCGTTGCCGGCGTTTCAAGGAGTTGGGAAAAGGACATGGGGGGACGACATGGGGGAAGGATGGGCCTCCGGCTCTCTCACTCACAGAACGAAGCATAGAAGCGGTAAAGCTACTACTCAAACGTCGATTTTCTGTGAGAGTGTGGTACTTCCCTGGACGAGCCGGCCCATTCATGCTACTAGCAAGAACATACATAAAAAAAATATACGGTCGAATTGAGAAAACTCCTCCTTTTTTTGAAGTCGGTTAAAAAATGAATTTTGCCGGTAGCGTGGCTCTACCACAACAAAATCTCAGGTAGGTATTTAGTACACACGTATTAAGCCGTGTGGTTTCCAGCAGAGTAGAATAGAACCACTCCAAGTCTTCCCATGGATGTCGTAAGAGGCGACTTAGAAAATACAAGCTAAACAAAGCTAATAAACACCAATGAGACCTCTCCAACCCGTCTGGCCATCGAGGAAAGTGTAGGCCAAATCCTCTGCCTGCTCTGGCCAAATATTGCTCCGGTAGTACAGAGAGGGTCATGCTCCAACAGTGGAGACTAAAAAGACCTGATGATGATGATGATGACTAACTTTAGTCCTCGTTTTGTAATAAGACTGATACAATTCTAGGTCGGGCCGTCGTATTGCCCCCACCGCGGAAATTGTAAATCTTGCCGTTGGCTTCTAGAGTCTACAACAAACAAGTACCTACCTAAATTCGGTAATTATTCACCCACCCGACTGTTCGTAAACAATATCGCTAATTTTAGATCTACAGCGGTTGTAGGGTTAGATTGTCATTTGAGTCATGTATGTACTGGAGGATCTTATGGATTCTCATTTATATTCAAGCTTTTATATATGTATGTTTGTTAAGGTTAAATCTTGAAATTAATCCAAATTCGTCGTGTTTAGGTTCATTTGGTTTGTTTTGTCAAGCAATTAACAGTATGAATCGCTCGTTTAAGCCTGTCACTAAAGAAATTGAGAAACATAATAAATATTATACTTCTATTATTGTCTTTGTTTTCGTGTTCAATATATCGTTTCTAAGGAATAGTTGAAGATATTGTAACTATTGATAACAACTAAAAAAATTTGATAGTCCTGTGTCCTGTAGGTATATTAAAACGATTAATCGTCAGACATATCATAAGATCATATAGAACATCGCGAAAATAAATAAGATATTTTATAACGTTCAAATTATGATAATTGCATTGCTGTTTAAATATCTCAAATTAAACGAGTACGGTACAAAAGCAGCGTTGTTCGTGTTTCAACGCGGACCGACACGCGATACTCGACGGTTCGCGTCCGGCGTATTCGCGTTCAAATTAGAAAACAGGTGTGAACTCATTACAAAAGAAATAAGATAAAGGTAGTAAAGTCCAATGGGTCTGAACATTATTACTAATAAATTAAATTAAATGTTAACCAACTCCGGGCGCGGTCACCATTTGGATGGGTGATCGCAAGTGGCATAAAAACATCTCCAACTCCTCCGTGCTTCGGAAGGCACGTTAAACCTCAACGGTTTGAGGTTTCCCGGCTGTCATCATCATCATTGATGGCAGTCGTAAAGCTATGTCAGTTGCCGATGGGCAGCTCGAAAAATCTGACACCAGTGTTGGCCACTTATACACACGAAAAACAAACAAACAATTCTCATAAAAAAAAAACTTAAAAATTCATTTCAAAACTCCTTCGGCACTGCTATAAAAATAAACCCATATAAAATAAAAAAATTAAAAAAATCTAATTCGCTGAACCTCTTCCTTCCGAATACCCTATTAACGCAATATTTTAATAAGAGATGCGTAACTCTTGCTAAACTTATAAAGCAGTATATAACGTCCACTTTACCCTTAAAAAAGCGACGTAAACATGGCGTATTTATTCCCGTTCGACGTCCGACGTTGACGCATAGAGGTCGGAGGGCCGTCACGGCAAACGTATTGCTGTACAGCGACACAAATCAGGACATCTGTGATTCTGTGCTGCGAAATATCGGTCGAGTGACCACTAGACCGGTTCGACCAGTTTCTATTTGAAATTCAACCCGTAATCTAGTTATACCAGACATATCTCGCCCGATGTCGGTCAGTTTATACAAATTCAGAAGGAAAGGTATTTAGCTTGTTTTGTATTCAAATTTAACCAACTTCACTGTAATAATTAATAAATCTTGCTTACCGACCTTGATTGTCATATCGTGAAAACACAAACTGAGAAAAATATCAAATGACGCACTTTACCCGTATAAAAACGACGTAAACATAGCGAATTTATTCCCGTTCGACGTCCGACGTTGACGTATAGAGGTCGGAGGGCCGTCACGGCAAACGTATTGCTGCACAGCGACACCAATCTGAACATCTGTGATTTTGAACTGCGCGATATCGGTCTAGAGACCACTAGCCCGGTTTGTATGTGAAATTCAACCGGAAATGTAGTTATACCTAAAATATTCCGCCCATCACTATTTTGATTCCATTTTCGATCTACACGCCCACCAATATGCTAAACGTGGCAAAAGATTAAAGTCTTATAGACCTAGATTCTGTCTACCCCGCAAGGGAAAAAGACGTGATAGTACGTATGTACCTACATATGAGTAATTTTGAAGCTAAAACTTCCCGCAAACACAACAGTTAATGTCAAAGTCAGGTTGCTGCGTGAGGCCTCAAGCTAAATCAGCTAAATATATGACGTGCAATCACAACTCTATTACTGAGGTCTACCACAGAAATTTGACGCAGATCGGATACGGCGCAGAATGAGCACTTGCACGCTGGGGAGCAAATCAAAAACATAAAATAGTAAATAAAATATATATAATGTAGATAGATACATATTATATTCATTACATTTATTGATTAGATAAGTAGACGTTGCACTTCCCACCGATTCCGATTTGACTTGACAACTATCTACTCCGTTAACGATCATTCATTGCAATTGAAGCATTATTGTAACCCCACAACAACAAATCGTCAATGTCGGAGGTTGCTGTGTGCCACCTCAAGCTAAATCAGCTGCTGTCGACCACATTAGTGTGACGCAGATGGGTAGTCCATAAAATGTCTAAGCACATTTTTAATGCTGTGGTGAAAAAGTTTCGCTTATTTAAATACTTCCTGAATTACGCAAAATGTTTTATGTACCTGTCCATTTTAGAAAAATGGGCACATTATGCAAATATTTTTGTAGAGCACGTTGAGAAAAATACCTATTCTGAGCACCCATTTTGCGAATCGAACTTTCTCTGTCAAACCCGACCACAGTTACTTCTTCAACTTTTACCCTGCCTCGATCGTAAGGAAACAATTTTGTACATTATGCGAAGTACACGTTCTGCGTCAAACCTGACCACAGGTCACTTCACTTCCCAACACGCGGGTATTTACAAGCGCTTTTACCCTGCCCAATGCATTAGAAAAACATTTTACTACTTACTATTCACAGTAATTTAAATGCAATCAAGAATGTGCTCTTAATGAAAAATGCATTTTATGATTTACTCGTAACAAAATGCAATTCATGGTTGAATATTTAAGTACTTTGAACACTAAATCAACTCACGAGTAATATAAGTAAATGTACGTAAAATGAAAACTCGCCAAGTGTGAATGACATTATTACAGAACAAGGGTTCCGTAAAATATTTAACTACAAGACCACGTTTCTTGTATAATGCTAAAATCTCTTTCAAGCTTCCTCATTATGAGCAAATTCTTTCAAGCACAGCTGTAACCCCACCTATTTATGTTCTCCTTGCTTCGGCCGACTTGAGTCCGGAGTCAAGGACTTCCATGTCGCCCATGGTAGATTATGACCAGGGGGCAGATGCTCTGCCAGCTGTATGACAGACGCTGTTGGATATCTCTCCTTCCAGATATTAAGCCTTGATTAGTCGACTTTTAATATAAATAAAACATAATGCAAAAGTATCAATTAAAATGTTTACTAAGTAATAATACTCGTATACATAATTTATACTCAAGAAAACTAGCAACATTCCCTTGCATTTCTCGTAATATTGCGCAAACTGGCAACGTTTCCCTAATTAGATGGCCGTCCTATATTTATGGAGGCGCGAGGTCAGACCCCTGGGGTGCTCCCGAGCCGAAGGTTAATTATAGGTCTGATTAATACCCTGGATTATACGGAATCGACTTGCGTTTTTATTAATTGCACCGATTTGCTGTGCTGCCGGATTAGAGAGAGAGAGAGAGTTATAAGGTGTAATCGAAGCATGCTTTTGATTCGTATGGGATGTTTGTGGCATTAATAGTGTCAATAAAAAAAGGAATAATATACAAACATACATATTATTTATCCCTGACGGGGTAGACAGAGCCTAAAGTCATAAGACCGAAAGGCCACGTTTAGCATGTTGTCGTTTGGCATTAGGTGAAAAACGGAATCAAAATAATGATGGATCCGTGGAATCATGTTAATATGCGATGCTAGCCGGTCAATTTTACCTCTCCTTCGTTAGCACTATGGACGATTACGTACGCTAAGCAACCCCGGGCGCGGTCCCCACTGGGATGGGTGACCGCAAGTGGCATAGAAATGTCTCGAGCTCCTCCGTGCTTCGGAAGGCGTCTTAATATAGTTGAAGTCACGGCGATACCACTGTAAATAAGGTCGTCCTGAACCTTATTTATCTCGCAAAATACTTAAATTAGGAGTTTCAAATCTAAGTAATATGATTTTTGACTATTTCATCTCCAAAAATTGAAGATGAAAACACGTTTTGATAAAATTTTCTCGATAGAAATATTTTTTGAAAAATTGTCTTCGTTCGCAGAGTTTTTGTTATTGTAGCTCAAATGCGACGAATGAAATAATGATTTTTAGACTAAAAGATAGGTTATTAGTAATTCATCAAAATGTAAATATGAAAATACAATTGACCGGTCTGATTTTATATAAAATAGAAATAACGAATTTGGCGCTTACGTTTTTTTCTTTGAGCGACTCGAGACTATCTCCTATCTCATCATTCACGGGCTAAACCGCCAAGCGCTATCCCTTGCGCGCACTTGATCAGTCCTTTGCCGAGCGAAGGTACCAAACATTTGAGTCCTCGTCTTAACTATTGGTCCCGGCTACCTACCTATATATATGTAACACCGCTGACACCGGTGTTGGCCACTTACACACACGAGAAACATACAAAACATCTGCGTCAAATGCACATTGTGCTATTGCTTTCTCTATTTCACACACTAGTGAACAATCCACTAGTGTGCCTCACGATGTTTTCCTTCACCGAAATCAGGTAGTGATCGATGAAAATGAGTCTCAAACTCAAAGGCAGGGCTTGACTTGAACCCTAGACCTTTCGCTTATAGGTCGCCCCCTTAGACCACTGAGAATAACGCCCTCTTAGAAACTGCGCTCACCAACCCGCCTGCCAAACTTAGTGAGTATGGCAATATGGGGATATTACCATGGAACGAAAAGCCCTTTGTCCAGCAGTGAACCCGCCTGCCAAACTTGGTGAGTATGGCAATATTACCATGGAACGAAAAGACCTTTGTCCGGCTGAAAATATGATGGTATTTATATCGAGCTACAGGCAGATATCCGACTAATAACTAAATAAAACCTATTTCTCAATTAGAAGCCGCGACAAAAATAATATAAATAATAAACAAATAAATATATAGGGACACACAAATTGAGCTAGCCCCATAGTACGTCGTGAACTTGTGTCGTGGGATACTAAGTCAACGATACTATATTTTACAATAGAACTTATATAGATAAACATCCAAGACTCAGATCAATCTTTAAAAGATCGTTTTCCATCATGACCTGATCGGGAATCGAACCCGGGAATCCTCGTGTCGCAGGCTGGCGTGTTAACCACTGCGCCACGGAGCTCGGAGGAGCAGAAAATATGACGTTTAAGGGCCCGTACTACCTCACACTGCTTTACATGATTGTCTGTAATATCAATAATAATGAAATACTCAAGAAATAAAAATGCAGCAAAGTTCAGGACTAACCCTGGTAACTATCTGACTCAAAAACACGATGGCGTTAAATTTGCTCGATAGAAAAAAATTGCAAAGTTGCCTCCAAATCACGTCTTATTTACTCGGTATACAGCATTATTCACCAAATACATTAAAATTAACCTTGAAACTTTTGATTATATTTGCATTACAGATAAGGCAGCCATCATGTATTTTTCTTTTTCGAATAACCCTTGAATATTCTTAAAAAACGACAATATCTAAAGTAGCCAGCGCGTTTAGACCATCCGCGTTTGTACCGCCACGCTGCCTGGCCTATGGCGGGCTCTTAACATAAGAAACATGGCCAAGCCTGTCAACGAATTATTAATCGTTTGTTCAGCTATAAGAATAAAATTGGCTTGCAATGGATTCTGCAGGTATCTAAACAAAAAGTTGCTGCGTTCTGACGCGAGCTAAATTACAACGTAACACTAACTACATTGAGTTGATATTTCTTTGAATACCTTCGCAGAGTGCGACTTCTGTACGCAATTCTAGTACATATTCTTTGACATGGCTAACGTTAACCTAATACCATTCCCGTCCGTTCACAACTCAACCCTAAAAAAGTGCCCGGGGATATTTTAATACATTTGACTGCGATAAAGTGCCGAAAAACTCTGAAAAACTTCGACAAAGGATATACGAGCACGCCTAACAACTTGTTTGTAAGTGAAGTCTATGGCTCATGATTTAAGGTTTAAATCAAAATGATTTTAGACGTGTTTGTTAAGGCGTGGGCGTAATCTGAAATCCGTTTTCAATAATAAGGTTAGGCATCCGGTAATAACGTAGAAAGCAATGGAATATTCCTCCTGTCAATACGAGTATCTTATAGACAGACCTTGATTTCTAGTATATTATTTTGTAGATTCCCCTTTAGACGTTATTGAATTTGGAGTATATTACTTTACTGTATTTCACAAACGAAATAAATTATTAATATTAAATAGGAAGCGTGCGCGAGAAAACTGCTCAAAAAAATATTGCCGATCCTGTTTATAAAGAATTTTCACGTAATATTTGACGTCTATAAAACATATAATAGAGAGAATAGACTGGTACAGAATTCTATTCTATTAGCTAGCATTAAATCCGCCTTTTATATACCTTGTTTTTGGTAAATAAAGTTTTAATAAATAAATAGATACGAGGTTATTGCGTTGCCATCGCTAAAAATCAAATAGCCGGACTTACCCATAAAGAAGCCGGACTTTTAAATACAGTGCGCGAGTCAGTAAATATCGTCTCGCTCGCTCGTCGCTACTGACTGACTAAAGTGATTGAATTACATAGCCTAAAAGCCTAACAAAAGCCGGAGGAGATAGACGCAGTCAAATTTGGCCGGACAAGTTGTCCAAAAGCCTTACACTGTCCGGCTTTATCCGGACGGATGATGACGGATGGTCATTATATGCTTCGCTCCTTTTGGTCGCAGCGTGATGTTTTATAGCCTGAAGCCTTCCTCAATAAATGGACTATTCAACACAAAAAGAATTTTCCAATTTGAACCAGTAGTTCCTGAGATTAGCGAGTTCAAACAAACTATAATAATAGTATAGATTTCATAAACGGTTGACAGGTTCTTCCATTAATAATTAAGATATTCAGCTTTATCTTGCGTATCTAATGTAAGGCAAATTAATGTTATCTCCAAATTCTACATTGATGTACAAAGGTAAACCTAGACTACAATTTGCGTTTCTAATTATTCCATTTGCTCGCCAATATCAACCTTAATGTGGAGCAAATATGATAAATTATTAATCGTTCCGTCTATTATTTCATACACGATGTTAATACACCCTCTTAATGGAACTGACACTTCCATATGTATGGTAATCTCACTTAGAAACAGTAGACTCTCAGTTATTATACTTAATTTAACTCGTATATTGTCACCATTGTATTAGAATGATTGTCACACTACAAAATGTGCCGTGTGGTATCCGGCAGAGTAGAATAGGACCACTCCAAGTCTTCTCGAGGATGTCGTAGAAGGCGACTTAGGAAATACAAGCTAAACAAAGCTTATAAACATCTGTGAGACCTCTCCAACCCGTCTGGCCAGCGTGGAGAGTGTAGGCCAAGTCCTCTGCCTGCTCTGGACAAGTATGGCTCTAGTGGTACAGAGAGGGTCGTGCTCTTGTAGTGGAGACTAAAAAAGATCTGATGATGATGATGATGACAAAATGTGCCTTGAATTTTGTTATTTAAAGTAACTCGTTTTGACGTGATAACGTTTTATAAATCGATGAACGCCGGCAGCACGCACGAAAAAATGTCACGTTCCGTATGCAAGCGAAAGCGTGGAACGATCGGTCTAAGCGTTCGGCTTGTGACGCATCTATCTCTCTTCCACCGTTTTTACGTAAAATTATCGTCCGTAAACCGACTTTACAGTTTTACGACTTACAATTGTTTTTTAGGTAGATTCATAATCATTGTTTCAGCCGTAAGAAGTCCACTGCTGGACAAAGGCCTCTGCCAAGAATTCTTCGTTCTATGCGAGGATATTGCCATACTCACCACGCTTGGCAGGCAGGTTGGGTAGCGCAGTTTCTGACGACGATATCTGAATCCGACGCTGTTGCCCATCGGAAGCAGTTTTATTTAGAGAATATAAATATAAATATATACGGACAAATCACACAAATTAAGCTAGCAAAGTAAGTTCGAGACTTGTGTTATGGGATACTAACTCAACGAAACTATATTTTATAACAAATACATATATAGATAAACATCCAAGACCCAGGCCAATCTGAAAAAGATCATTTTCCATCTTGACCTGACCGGGGATCGAACCCGGAGCCCTCGTGTCACAGGCTGGCGTGTTAACCACTGCGCCACGGAGCTCGAAAGAAGGAAATAGTTACTTATTCAATTTTTTTCTAATAAGTATTGAAGTAGACATTTTTCTCCCATCTCACCTGATGGTAAGTGACGATGAAGACGAAGAGAATGTTACATGCCTATTCAAGAGATACCCACACTTACTCAAACCAAAAAGGAACTTTCAAAGCGTTTAGTTCGACTCTTGGTGTTCCAACGATAAAAGGGTGAAATTTCTGTCTGCGTCTCGTAGTCCGATGGAGGAATGGTGAGGGTTCCTCTTACAAACATAACCTTTAACGATTCTAAAGTATAATAAGTAATTATGCGAATAAGTGTCAGCTTAATAAGTGTTTTTGAAAGTCTCCATCCGTGAAGACTTCAAATAACCCAATAATTATACGTACAATATTAATTAGAACAATTAAATTATTGGCAACGCGAGTTGTCTTCAGCTCAGCGGAATAGCCTTCGCTTATTTTAACTGCTGAATGTTGGTAATTGAAGCCATTCGGAGAAACGGCGCCTTAATGGGTTCTGAAATTTTGGTGAGTATACTTCACATTAACTTTAATTCTAGTTTTGTGTCTAATTTTAGATACTGTGGCCGACTTGTAGAAGGAACTTCAAACTATACTTCCCGAAATAAGACAATAGTATTTTCTTCCTGTAGAAGTTGTAAATGAATTAAACAGTCCATTTTTTCTCCGCTTCGGAAGGCACGTTAAGCCGCTGGTATTGGCTGACATCATTGGATAGATTTTTTGCTAGGTTTTCAAAGGAAGCTAAAAAATCTAACCACATGCACATACAACAATCAGTCATATAAAAACTACTTAATTGATTTTGATATAATTCAATTTTGATATAATTCAATTGGGACCATGTCAGAGTTATGAGCTAACAAGCATGAAAAAACATACAACCGAATTGCGAACTTCCTTTTGATTGGGTGAATTCGTATGGGAGGCTCGATTTTTTTTCATCACTTTTACCTTTTAATTCTGCTGGTTAAGGATTCAGATTCCAATGAAATTATTCCAACACCAAAACACTGCCAAGTAAATTAAAATCACCCAGTATATCTCAAATAATAATAGTCAATCATGTGAAAGCTGTAATATATTTTGGAATGACGATCAAAACGTTGTACGTTGGCAGAATGATCTTCGAGATAGCTTATTTGATTATCAAATCCTACCATTACGTTTCTACCAAACGCTAACGTGAGTCGACAGTCAGCTGTCAGTACGCCAGAAGTGTTTTTATGTTTGCGCCTTATGTAGTGATGGATGAATGATTGAAGTGGAAACTTCTTTTGGCGCGTTGGGCATTTTTTGAGATGGGAAAAGCTGTCATTACTCCAGAAGTGTTTGATGTTTGCGCCTTATGTAGTGATGGATGAATGATTGAAGTGGAAACTTCTTTTGGCGCGTTGGGCATTTTTTGAGATGGGAAAAGCTGTCATTACTCCAGAAGTGTTTGATGTTTGCGCCTTATGCCGTAATGGATGACTGATTAAAGTAAAAACTTTTTTTGGCGTGTTGGTCATTTTTTGAGATGGGAAATGCTGTCAGTACGCCAGAAGTGTTTTCGATGTTTGCGCCATATAGTGATTGATGAATGATTGAAGTGGAAACTTCGTTAGGCGCGTTGGGCATTTTTTGAGATAGGAAAAGCTGTCAGTACGCCAGAAGGGTTTTGATGTTTGCGCCTTATGCCGTGATGGATGAATAATTGTAGTGAATACTTCTTTTGGCGTGTTGGTCATTTTTTGAGACGGGAAAAGCTGTCGGTACGCCAGAAGTGTTTTGATGTTTGCGCCTTACGTAGTGATGAATGAATGAATGAAGTGAAAACTTCTTTAGGCGTGTTGGGCATTTTTTGAGATGGGAAAAGCTGTCAGTACGCCAGAAGTGTTTTGATGTTTGCGCCTTACGTAGTGATGAATGAATGAATGAAGTGAAAACTTCTTTTGGCGCGTTGGGCATTTTTTGAGATGGGAAAAGCTGTCAGTACGCCAGAAGGGTTTTGATGCTTGCGCCTTATGCCGTGATGGATGAATGAAGTGAAAACTATTTTCGGCGCGTTGGGCATTTTTTGAGATGGGAAAAGCTGTCAGTACGCCAGAAGTGATTTAATGTTGCGCATTATAGTGATTGATGAATGATTGAAGTGGAAACTTAGTTAGGCGCGTTGGGCATTTTTTGAGATAGGAAAAGCTGTCAATACGCCAGAAGGGTTTTGATGTTTGCCCCTTATGCCGTGATGGATGAATAATTGTAGTGAATACTTCTTTTGGCGTGTTGGTCATTTTTTGAGACGGGAAAAGCTGTCAGTACGCCAGAAGTGTTTTGATGTTTGCGCCTTACGTAGTGATGGATGAATGATTGAAGTGAAAACTTCTTTTGGCGCGTTGGGCATTTTTTGTGATGGGAAAAGCTGTCAGTATGCCAGAAGGGTTTTGATGCTTGCGCCTTATGCCGTGATGGATGAATGAATGAAGTGAAAACTTCTTTAGGCGTGTTGGGCATTTTTTGAGATGGGAAAAGCTGTCAGTACGCCAGAAGTGTTTTGATGTTTGCGCCTTATGTAGTGATGGATGAATGATTGAAGTGAAAACTTCTTTTGGCGCGTTGGGCATTTTTTGAGATGGGAAAAGCTGTCAGTACGCCAGAAGGGTTTTGATGCTTGCGCCTTATGCCGTGATGGATGAATGAAGTGAAAACTATTTTCGGCGCGTTGGGCATTTTTTGAGATGGGAAAAGCTGTCAGTACGCCAGAAGTGATTTAATGTTGCGCATTATAGTGATTGATGAATGATTGAAGTGGAAACTTAGTTAGGCGCGTTGGGCATTTTTTGAGATAGGAAAAGCTGTCAATACGCCAGAAGGGTTTTGATGTTTGCCCCTTATGCCGTGATGGATGAATAATTGTAGTGAATACTTCTTTTGGCGTGTTGGTCATTTTTTGAGACGGGAAAAGCTGTCAGTACGCCAGAAGTGTTTTGATGTTTGCGCCTTACGTAGTGATGAATGAATGAATGAAGTGAAAACTTCTTTAGGCGTGTCGGGCATTTTTTGAGATGGGAAAAGCTGTCAGTACGTCAGAAGGGTTTTGATGCTTGCGCCTTATGTAGTGATGGATGAATGATTGAAGTGAAAACTTCTTTTGGCGCGTTGGGCATTTTTTGTGATGGGAAAAGCTGTCAGTATGCCAGAAGGGTTTTGATGCTTGCGCCTTATGCCGTGATGGATGAATGAAGTGAAAACTATTTTCGGCGCGTTGGGCATTTTTTGAGATGGGAAAAGCTGTCAGTACGCCAGAAGTGATTTAATGTTGCGCATTATAGTGATTGATGAATGATTGAAGTGGAAACTTAGTTAGGCGTGTTGGGCTTTTTTTGAGATGGGAAAAGCTGTCAGTACGCCAGAAGTGTTTTGATGTTTGCGCCTTATGCCGTGATGGATGACTGATTGAAGTGGAAACTTCGTTCGGCGTGTTGGGCAGTTTTTGAGATGGAAAAAGCTGTCAGTGCGCCAGAAGTGTTTTTATGTTTGCGCCTTATGTAGTGATGGATGAATGATTGAAGTGAAAACTTATTTCGCACTACACGTTGATGAGGTGTCAGGTAGCCTCCCTCGATAACGCCGAAAGACGGCACCCTTCGGCCAGAAAGTTTCCTTGGTGAAGGTTTCCAGCTGAGCAGTTGGAACACGCACCACAAACGAGATGAAGTTCACGTTGTGACGCGATTCCAACTTGAGGACCCTTAGTTCAGCTTCGTCTTCACTCTCATGTACTCCACCAGATCTTCACTCTTTGTAGAGTGATGAGGAATTTTATGCGTGTATAAGTTTTAAAGCTGTTGAGATGCATTTTTAATAAAACGTGTGTTTATTGTTACAGGTAAGAAAAGTGTCAATCTCTCATCTTCAAAATGTAAGTAATATTACAATGCCAGATGGTCGGATGACCTGACTAGGGTCGCAGGAAGACGCTGGATGCAGGCCGCTTCCAACCGGTCGTATTGGAAATCCTTGGGGGAGGCCTATGTCCAGCAGTGGACTTCTTGTGGCTCATATGATGATGATGATGATTACAATGCACAAAAAACAGAAAGGCATATACAGTGTTTGGTTTTGAACTACGCATCAATTAAATTCCAAGTTTTATATAAAAGTTGTTCGTACATAAACAAAAGTTGTTCATGTACGAACAACTTTTGTTTTAGACCAAACCTGAAATCGAGAATAAATTTGCTGCTCCGTACATTTTGAATCAGTAGATATGTATTTAATTATTTATGGAACACCCTATTGATTCTTCTCGATTTCAGGCTTGGTGCTGTTTTGAAACTGAGAGCCTAAATTTAAATCATCTATAGCTCAAGACCAAACACTTTATATACTACTAGCTGTTGCCCGCGACTTCGTCCGCGGCAATTTCTGTTATTATAATTAATTAGTTTTTTCCTTAGTATAGATGAATAATTTTGCCCCGTTTTCAAAACATTTTTTATTAATACTTCGCTCCTATTGGTCGCAGCTGTGATGTTTTATAGCCTAAAGCCTTCCTCAATAAATGGACTATCCAACACAAAAAGTTCCAATTTGAACCAGTAGTTCCTGAGATTAGCGCGTTCAAACAAACAAACAAACTCTTCAGCTTTAAATATTAGTATAAATAGTATAGATAATAAATCCGTACTAATATTATAAATGCGAAAGTGAGTTTGTTTGTTTGTTTGTTTGTTACGCTTTCACGCCGTAATTACTGAACCGATCATCATGAAATTTTGCATACAAGTTCTCTGGAGTACGGAGAAGGACATAGGCTACCTTTTATCCCGGGAAAAAGTACTAATCCTGAGGGATCGACATTGACGCGGGCGGAGCCGCGGGCGAAAGCTAGTATATTATAAAGGTAACGTACATGTAGGCGGTGTTTCCAATCTTATATTCTCAGCCATTTTGTCCGTAGCCAATTGGGGTTGCCTAGGCAGGTTACGGAGAAATTGCCTATTTGCTTACAGGCCAATTAATGTTTCCATCGCGCAGAAAAATGTATCCATCGACGTACGTACGCCCCGGGCGCGACCTCGTATAAAGTAAAAAGGCTTTTTTACTTATTCTTTATATGGCTAGCTCCGTGGCGCAGCGGTCAACACGCCAGCCTGCGACACGGAGTGACCGGGTTCGATCCCCGGCCAGGTCAAGATGGAAAATGATCTTTTTCAGATTGGCCTGGGTCTTGGATGTTTATCTATATATGTATTTGTTATAAAATATCGTTGAGTTAGTATCCCATAACACAAGTCTCGAACTTACTTTGGGGCTAGCTCAATCTGTGTGATTTGTCCGTATATATTTATTTATACTTAATCCATAATAGTAGAATGGCGGCCTTATCGCAATTGCAATCTCTTCCAGGCAACCTTAGGGTAGTTGGAAAAAGGACATTAAACAGGCAAGGTGCAAAGGAGGAGCAAGTTTAGGAAAAATACATTAATATAAAAAAATATATACATAAATACATACATACACACATATTACTGTACACGAAATGTTAGAGACCGACACCTGAACTTTTAGTTGAACAACTAGGCAGACGGTCCACCCGATAGTAGTCTGGATTGAGTTTCTTTCGGCGTATTCTTCTCACCAGTGGTCGTTCCGAAACGCTAGTAGTATTTAGATATTGCATATATTAAAAAAATATATAAGAAATAAAAATATGACCATCAAAAAGAGATACATGTATACAATTTTGAATAAAAATCTTTGACTTTGACTTTGAGTGTTTTGAAACTTACATCTTTAATACATGTTCAATGAATACTACTTTAGTGGTATACCCACGTTAAAGGTAAAATTAATTTTTGCTAGTGCATGAATGGGCCGGCTCGTCCGGGGAAGTATAACACTCTCACAGAAAATCGACGTTTCAGTAGAAGCTTTGCCGCTTCTATGCTTCGTTCGGTGAGTCATAGAGCCGGAGGCCCATCCTTCAAGGCCTCTTCTCTTCTACCTTCTTAAAATGATATGATTATAAAAAATATATACATAGTGAAATTTTCATCGTTTTTGGACCCTTAAAGGGGTGACTCAGACCATCAAAATGAACAACTTTTCCTATGGGAACAATGCTGGAAACTAAAAAAAATTCGACATTCTCATACAAACTGGCCGGGTGGCGGAACTCTTTTGTATGAAAATGACGAAATTTTTTTCGTGAACCCAGCATTGTTTCCATAGGAAAAGTTGTTCATTTTGATGGTCTGCGTCACTCCTTTAAGGGTCCAAATCGATAATAATTTCACCATGTATAGTATAGACCCTCTCAAACTGGGTATTTGTTCGCAACCAAGTTACGAATAGGAAAATCTATTGTCGCAACTAAGTGTACCTAAAAAAATTATCGCAGTTGCGAAAACTGAGGTACTAGTCTAAATAAAATGCAATATAAATTTGTATACATTTAAATCTATTTATTTATTAGCAATTTTTTAACTATATTTATTTAACATTTATTTATTTCTAATTTTAATTTTAATTATGTATTTAATATTTAAGTAAAGTGGTGCAACTAGGTGCCTTAACTGTTTGCAGTGCCCTTGCAGGGCGTCACTTGTTATCTAAAACTATTATGTAACACCTCTATGTAATTACTTGTGACTTGCAATAAAAATCTGAATCTGAATAGACTTAAAAAATTTAACATTAGATAGTTTTTAAAGTTCTTAGTTATATATATCAAATGTTGTGGTCTTATCAAACTGTCTGCTATAAAAGTAAGAGCAGTAAGCAATGTCTTTATCACGTCAAGTATCTAAGGTTCTACACTCCATAATAATACATTGTACACGAGGGGAGAAAGTGAGTGATATCCACGAGTGTGCATTTGTGACCCGAACAGAAAGTCTCCGCGTCTCCCCGAGGTATAACTACACGGACTACACCTAAGAGAAAAATAAAAAGTAATTTCAAAGTTAGGGAATAATCGCAATAAACACGTCTACAAGAAACAAATTCCAATTCAAATGCATTTCGATCTCTTTTTTTTAAACGATTCCTGCAGAACAGAACAAAAAAAAAATGTTAGTGGCCAGTATTATTTTTAATTTTAGTAGCATTATACGACAAAAATGAGTCAACACGTAACTCTTAGACGTTTGTCAGCTGTCATTGTCAGACAACTGATTAAACCAAGTTAGTACTTGGTTTAATCAGTTGTCTGACAATGACGTTGTCTGACTAACTTTAGTCCGCGTTTTATAATAACACGGATCATATTTTTTTGGCGTTTGTATGAAAAATTATGTCTAAGCAAAAAAAAACAAAATATTGACTACAAACTAAGGATTTTCATAGATTTAAACCTCCCACTGAGCGCGGGAGATAAACGTTTTTCATATATGTATTCTTCCCCCATATTTTGTAGGGAAAAACGACGTACTTTCTCAAGCAAAATTGAAAAGGAAAGAAGGCGCTTTCTGAGGTGTAGTATGAAAAACAATTGCTGGTTTTTCGGAAACCAGACTGCTGCCATAGTTGATATTTAACACGAAATAATCTCTACACATTTTTCTGCAGCCTAGTAAACTAATTTAATTAAAAAATAATTGCATAGGTACTCAATTTTCCTGCATATTTTTCACGCGGCCTAATTTAATAAGCTTCGAATTTGTTGCCCTCGGGCACTCTTTCCCCGGCATTGCGGAGAGCATAAGTGTAAAATAAAGTCGCTACAGAAACACGATCTAACATGGTGAGTTATCATTTGTAAATCATATTACTGATTTTGTCTTTGTCTACTTTTGGACTTCTTATTTTTAATAACAATTATGAGAACACCAAGTGGTGAGTAAATGGGATGTGAATTCGTGGGATGAGTACGTAATAACCCAAGTAAACTACTTGAAATAAACAGACGTCCGTCTTTTGTTAGCTACATACACATAGTAGCAGTAGCTTCTAAAAGGACGATAGGGCAAATAATTGAGTTGTGCTAGTTTTTTTCCACACAGTTAGCGTAAGAGCCAGAGAGAAATATATTAAGACGCCTTTGACAGTGATGCCATATAATAATAGCAAGGACTTTATAACCTGTGTACCACAATAAAGATATTTGATTGATTGATTTTTAGTTGGCTGTCTCGATCGCTCGATCATAGATTTAAAAGTTTTGATCAACTAATTTACGATGTAGTCAATGTCTAATTAAAATATTCACGATATTATTATTAAGGACTAGCGTTGCCCGCGACTTTGTCCGCGGCAATTTTTGTTATTATGATTAATTAGTATAGATGAATAATTTTCCCCCGTTTTCAAAACATTTTTTATTGATGCTTCGCTCCTATTGGTCGCAGCATTATGTTTTATAGCCTAAAGCCTTCCTCAATAAATGGCCTATCCAACACAAAAAGAATTTTCCAAATTGAACCAGTAGTTCCTGAGATTAACGCGTTCAAGCAAACAAACTCTTCAGCTTTATAATATTAGCATAGACAATAATGAAACACTTGTAAAAATGAGACACATAATAATCTTTAAAAATGTTTGATTTTCCGAGCGAGACCGTCAACCAAGTGTCGAAGACCTCTTAAGATATTTTTCCAGCCTCATTTTATTTTGTATCTGCGAGCAATTACAGCAGATATCCGACACCTAGCGATCGCATGTCAGACATTGCGTACAGGGTGGGCGCGTCGAAGCTGTGATGCATAAATATTTTTAACCACACTCTATTTCTCTTTCTGTCCATTAATTAGGTGCGAGAAAATTAACTGAAATTTAAAAGACAGGACATATAACAAGACGAGAGCTTTTTATATTCAGAATAAAGAGGAGAAAGCCTTTTAATTTGAGTTAATTTTCTCATTAACAAAAAACATTGGTTGTCTGTAAAGTCGGTGTACGGAAGATAATTTTATGTGATAACGATGAGAGGGATAGATGCGTCACAAGCTGAACCGCTAAGGCCGATCGTGCCTCTTTATCGCTTGTTCCGCGCTCTCGCTTGCACAAGGATCGTGATACCTACCAATTAGATAATATAAATTGAGCTAGCAATCTGTATGATGTGAAGTGCCCAAAAAAGTTCAAGACTTGTGTTATGAGATACAAATTTAACGATAGTATACAGGTGAAATTGATACTGAACAACTTTCATTAGCCGTGTGATATCCGGCAGAGTAGAATAGGACCACTCCAAGTCTTCCCGTGGATGTCGTAGAAGGCGACTTAGGAAATACAAGCTAAACAAAGCTTATAAACATCTAAGAGACCTCTCCAACCTGTCTGGCCAGCATGGAGAGTGTAGGCCAAGTCCTCTGGCTGCTCTGGCCAAGTATGGCCCTGGTAGTACAGAGAGGGTCGTGCTCGGATAGTGGAGACTAGAAAGGACCTGATGATGATGATGAACTTTCATTATGTAACCAACTTTGACATCGTGAAAAAATTATCTGCTCTTACATACAAAAGTGGAATATCTACTTGACCAAAATCTATGGAATCTTTTTTTTTTTTGTTAACTTCGGAGTTTGTCCCGTAATGAAAGTTGTTCAGATTCGTGGTCTGAGTCACTCTTTAAATATTTGCTAATGAATTCAATTTCACCCTGCATATACATAAACATTCAAGACCCAGACCAATTTGATAAAGATCATTTTCCATCTTGACTTGACAGGGAATTGAACCCGGGAACTCCTGTGTGCCTGGCATAATTACCACTTGGCTTTTTTTTTATTAGTGACTAACTACTAGTACTATTCAAATAAGCCTGTCTCGTCACGTCTAGTTATAGTAACGTAAAAGTTACGTAAAGCCAGGTATATCATTAGGCTTCAAAGTAAAAGGCCCAGTTCGTAATTGTAATTCAAAATTTACTTACTTAGGATACCTACAAAGTTTATACTCCCCCGGGCCCTTTCAGCTCAACATCTGGACTGGCAAAAATGTTATTACTTACGCCTTTTTACGACTTAAAAAATCCTTCACCGTGAATTTCGTGAAGTATTTAAAAATCCCGAGTCGACGATTCGGCCTACTTGGTAAATATTTGAGTATTTCTAATTGTGTTGTTTTTAAAAAGTAAAGGTAAGTAGGATCTATCATAATTTATGGGATTGTTTCTCATACATTTTAAAGGTTCCCACATTATCCTAACTAATATTATAAATGCGAAAGTGAGTTTGTTTGTTAGCTTTCCCGTTGTGACTACTGAACCAATCATCATGAAATTTTGCATACACGTTTTCTGGGGTACGGAGAAGGACATAGGGTACATTTTATCCCGGGAAAAAGGTTTTTGTCTAGATACATTGAATACGACACCAGAGTGCCCGGATTCAATCCCCGGCCAGGTCAAGATGGAAAATGATCTTTTTCAGATTGGCCTGGGTCTTGGATGTTTATCTATATATGTATTTGTTATAAAATATAGTATCGTTGAGTTAATATCCCATAACACAAGTCTCGAACTTACTTTGGGCTAGCTCAATCTGTGTGATTTGTCCGTATATATTTATACTCATTTATTTTAAACAGCTTCCCCACCAACGAGCTACAAAAAATTCAAATTACCATTTTTTTAAACGAGGATGCAACGTCCCTCCCCAACCCTTACACAATTTCCGTGTCAATTAGCGTGCAAACACTATTATCGCACAAAATCAAATTATCTACCGTCATCAGATACGAATTCCAATCACGCTCGTGACAGCGTGATAGACCGCGGCAGCGTGAAAAAAAATAAACTTGTCACGCGGGCACAGACTCGAGCTGTCAGGGGGATGATGCCGACTGAATGGCTTTAAATGACAGGGGGGTGATCGATTGAGTTTCAGTTAGGGTTTTTATGAACAGAAAAGTTTAAAAAGAGCTGTGTCAATTTAAAAAATGTATATGTATAAAACGCTTTAGATTTAGATAGATATTTTTTGGTTGATCGAGTGTGTTAGAGGCGTATACTGGTGTTAGATTTTGCAAGCTGCCTTTAGGCATCTGATATAGCTTAACGACAGCCATAACCGACAACCGACGGCTTAACATGCCTTCCGAAGTACTCTAGATTTAACTAATTGGAACATTTGAACGACCTGAAATGACAAGGATGATTTTTGGTTATATAAAAAAGTATAGGTTTTATAGAATTAGTAAGTTTTACGGCAGTGGGACGACATAAGTAAGAAAAAAAACTGATGAATATAAATTACATCTTTCATATAAATCCACAAACCTGAACCGATTGCAGTAGCATTGATTATAAAATTTTTTTTCAAGCGGGCGGGAATTGAACCTGCCACCTTAAGTCGTCTATTACCGCCCGCTTTAAAAAAATTTTCACCATATTTTATTTCTTAATTTAATAAGAGTATACATAAAAGCTAAGTGAAACGCTGGGGCAAGCTTTTCATGACATTTTTTGTTGTTTGCAATTTCACAAGGAAAGCTATGAAGAAAGTGATTAGGAAAAAACAAACCTTTAGAATCGGCAAAAGTAGGGTTTAATAAATAAAACTCTATTTTAAGAAAATACTTGAATTACCTTAAAGAAAAAGAAAGTATTATTCGTTTTTAAATACATTGAATAAATAAACAATTTGTTTGTCAACAGGACTCGGCGGAAAGGAAAATCTCCTTTAAAATTAATTAAACAATTGCTGTTGAGATTTAATTAGGGTTCCATATAAAAACGCGGGTGTCCATAACTTGGGGGTATAAAGAAATTTTTGAAATAAACGAACCTCTAGCGCTTGGGGGCAACTCAACATATGGAAAGTACAGAAATAAAATATTGAGCGTTCAGCGCTTATATTTTTCTGGGAAATCTATATCGATGGCTCAGCTGGCGTGAACATGATCGAGCATGTAAAGCAATCTCGGACGTGATCCCTACTGGAATGGGGACAGATATTTGTCAAGCTTCTTCTTGCTTCGGAAGATACGTTCAAGCCAGGCCATTTTGACACACGAAAAACAAACAAACATACAGTAAAACTATATATATTTAGATTACAGTTGAGTGTGTATGCTACTATACGGCCGCTATGAGAAGCTACACCGACACTACACTAGTGACAAAATTTTCAAAATCCTTATATTTTTGTTGATTTGAGCGCGTTTGACCCCTATCTTGCCTAATGGGAAGCAACTATGGGTGGTACATGCAAACTCAAATAATGCATATTTACACTTGAAAATTCCTACATACATTTGACGTAGCAAATTTTTCCATATGTATCCATACTAATATTATAAATGCGAAAGTAACTCTGTCTTTAGATGAAATTTGGTATGGAGATAGTTTGAGGCCCCTGGAAAGAGATATATAGATACCTTTCAATCTGGAAAGTTACTACAACCCGGAAAAATCTACTGTTCTCGAGATTAATTATTAATATTGATAATTTATTAATTAATTAAATAAAAATATTTTGTTTTAGTCATATTCATTCCAAGTATTTTAAAAATTAGCCAAAGACTCGGACTAGCGTCACTTCTCCACTTTATTTATATTGTGTACGCTAACGCTCGGGGGCTAGGGGACAGGTAGGGGGTGTAGAAGAATTAATACGTGCAACATCATATTTAAGACTGGCAACAAAATTCCCTAACATTTTTGTAGCTAAAAATGTCTTATCCGCTTGGGAGATGGGTAACTTTTTACTGAACTCGTGGAGTATTTGCAGACATCTCTTGATAGATTACCCAAACAACTTTACTTTCTTTTGTAGTAGTAGATATTTTGTTTAGCTTGTATTTTCTAATTCGCCTTCTATGACATCCACGGGAAGACTTGGAGTGGTCCTATTCTACTCTGCCGGATACCACACGGCAGAATGGTTTAATAGGAGCCTTACGGCTTAGGTGAAATTCAAATTTTATAGCTTATATTGTAAAGTTAAAACACAGTTGTTTATAATAAATAGCGTTAAATAAACAATGTAAGCCGTGTGGTATCCGGCAGAGTAGAATAGGACCACTCCAAGTCTTCCCGTGGATGTCGTAGAAGGCGACTTAGAAAATACAAGCTAAACAAAATATCTACTACTACAAAAGAAAGTAAAGTTGTTTGGGTAATCTATCAAGGGAAATACATGCTAAACAAAGCTTATAAACATCTAAGAGACCTCTCCAACCCGTCTGGGCATCGTAGTGGGGAGTGTAGGCCAAGTCCTTCGGCTGCTCTGGCCAATTATGGCCCAAGTAGTACAGAGAGGGTCGTGCTCCTGTAGTGGAGACTAAAAAGACCTGATGATGAAACAATGTATAAATAAACATCGTAGAATTAGAGGAAATGTTTTTGTGTTACCATTTATTTTGGCAGAATAGAAAATATAATGGATTGTTTATTTTTGCATAATTTCTCGGAAACATCGGGAAAAACAACGTTGGAACACTTTCCAATTTTCTAGCAATATTGTTAATATTATAAGATACTAAATTGTTAATCGTATTGCTAAGCCGTAAGCCTGTTAAGAGATTTAAAAATTAGGAATAATCGGGCTTCTTTCGGAAAAATATATAGGTACTCTGTTTATTTTGTTATTAGCTCATCATTTCGAGTAGGTGTCACGGTCCACCATGCACACCCTGGAGTCAGAGTTCTTTGAAACCGCCTCTCAGCCTCTGGTGAGTTTCCTTTATCGACTACCAGATGGCAGCCGGGACCAACGGCTTAACGTGACTTCCGTACGACAGCACGGAATCATCTTTATTATCAGACAATCAGGTGATTCAAGCCTGCAATGTCCTAACCAAACTGGAAACAACAAAGTATGCTTCCCGTGGGAATCGAACCCACGATCCCCGGGTCTACAGGCAAACGCCTTAACCAGTCTGGACCAAGGCAGTTCTTGTTATTTGTTAATCTTATTCTAAGCAAGTTAGGCTGCAGGCAGCGCGTTTCAACAGCGCGCGCTTGCCCGGCGTGTACTGTGAAACGAGTTTTGATATCGCGCATTTAGTTGTATAGTCATAATCATTTGGAAAAATATAATAACAGGATTAAGTAGCTGTTTATTTTCTATAGATAATAGTGCAACAGCGGCGTCGTAAAACATTGCAAATTGATTATTGAGCGCGTGCCTCGGCAGCGCTGACCGACGGCGCGCGTCTCGCGAACGGCGCGTTTGA
This sequence comes from Elegia similella, assembly GCA_947532085.1. NCBI lineage: Eukaryota > Metazoa > Arthropoda > Insecta > Lepidoptera > Pyralidae > Elegia > Elegia similella. Next base: position 3,954,766 of record OX383936.1, read on the forward strand.
ACTGCGTGACTGTGAAACGCAACTACTATCCAGTGATATTGCAAACGCTCGCGTGTGGCCGGCGCTGATTAAACGCGTGACTCTGAAATCAGCCTTATTATAAATTGCCGGCAGATAGTTCTCTTATAGGTAAGCTATTGCCACTTTTTTAGAGTTCCGTAGTCCACCCGTAGGAACCCTTATAGTTGCGTCATGTCCGTCCGTCCGGCTGTCCGGGCTCGTACTCCGCCGCTACTGCACCGATTGTCACGAAAATTGGTGGAGAGATAGATATTGAAGTTACAAAAGTTGGTTTTTAAAATAATGAAAAAATGTTCAATCCACCGTTAACTTTTGAAATATTACGTATACTAGAATAATTCTGAAAAAAATGTGGTATATACCTCAAAATATGTACTTTCAATTAAAACTATAGCGGTCTCGGTATCGTAGATAGACTTTCGGACCATCGGATAGCTACGGATCCTTTCATGTGCGTGCCCGACAGGCTCTTGGCCGGTTTTTTTGATGAACAGGACCACCACACCCCTGTTTCACGGCTTTGTGCGGAACCCCGTCCATCCTGACGTCAGATAATGCTTATATAAAGTATGCCAGGCATTGCGTGCGCTCAGTAGTGCTTCATGCAATTGACTCCTACACTTCAATGCGCAAAATCCTATTATATTGCGATTACAAAACACGCCATCGTATTGGTTTCTAGGGCCGTTATCTATTTACCCTTTTAACGCCACAGTCTGATATATGTGAAAAATCAATTGGTGGATCGGAAAAAAGAACATCCGTAGAAGAACAAAGGTCACCAACATAGCTCAGCGGATTAGCTCTTTGAAGTTGAAGTGGCAGTGGGCGGGGCACATAGCTCGAAGAACCGATGGCCGATGGGGCAGAAAGGTGCTCGAATGGCGACCACGTACCGGCAAGCGCATCGTTGGACACCCACCGACAAGGTGGTCGGACGACCTAACCAAGGTCGCAGGAAGACGCTGGATTCAGGCCGCTTCCAACCGGTCATATTGGAAATCCTTGGGGGAGGCCTATGTCCAGCAGTGGACTTCTTGCGGCTGAGATGATGATGATGATGATGATGAATTGGTGGACGACAAATGGATGCGTCACAGGCCGATCGTACCTCTAACGCTTGCTCAGCGCTGTCGCTTGCACGGAACGTGACACACTTTCGTGCGTGCAGCCGGCGTTCTTCGATTTATAATACGTTGTCATGCCAAACGTTATTTTCAGTCCTTATACACGGTGAAAATTTTGTTCGTTCTGGACCCTTAAAGGGATGATTCAGCCCGTTGATACAACGTGATTTTGAACCTTCTAGCTTTATTGAAATCTCAGAATCAGAATCCCTAATGAAATATAAAACTGCAAGAAGAAAAGCTGAAAATCGAAAAAAAATTAGGGTTTCCCATACAAAGTCGCAGCTGGACGAATTTCTATGGAAAGTCAACTTATTTTTTTCGGTTTTTACCTTTTTTTCTTGCAATTCTGTATTCCATTAGGGATTCTGATTCCCAGATTTCAATATAGCTAGGAGGTTCAAAATCACGCTGTATAAACAACTTTTCCTATGGGACCAATGCTGGGAACTCAAAAAATTTTTTGACGTTCCCATACAAATCGACCGGGCGGCCGAAAATTTTTGTATGGACCAGCCCATTTTTTTTTTAATTTGGTATCATTGGTCTCATAGGAAAAGTTGTTCATATTGACGCCCTGAATCACTCCTTTAAGGGTCCAGAACGATCAAAATTTCACCGTGTATATTATTACTAGCTTTCGCCCGCTGCTCCGCCCGCGTCAATGTCGATCCCTCGGGAACAGTAGTTTTTCCCGGGATAAAAGGTAGCCTATGTCCTTCTCCGCACTCCAGAGAACTCGTATGAAAAATTTCATGATGATCGGTTCAGTAGTTACGGCGTGAAAGCGTAACAAACAAACAAATAAATAAACAAACAAACAAACTCACTTTCGCATTTATAATATTAGTAAGGATATGAGACGCAAATAATACACGGGCCGTACTACGGTACGCCCGTGTATTATTTACGTGTAGTACATTTAAAAATAGTAATAATTAATTCCCAAACAGATAATATTTAGAAATAAATGCGTGGGTAGTGGGGCACGAATCATTACGCCCTTTATGGGCCATAACGCGCGGCTTATAATGCCGGGCGAGATAGCAACTGCGTGAAAACAAAAATAAATCACGCATCGACGAGGAGTCACCGGGAGGGCGAGCGGCCATGTTAGTCTCGTTGGGCCAATGTTTGGCAGATATTGTTTTCTTTACATACTTATCAGGTCTTTATCCCTAATGGGGTAGACAGAGTAAAAATAAATCTATTAAATAGCTGTGCCCGCGACTTCGTTCGCGTATATTTGTATGGGAGCCACGTCATATAATAACTGAAAAAAAAAATAAGTAGTAAGTATCCTGTGTCCTGTACGATGTTTATCCACCGTCACATCCAAGTTTCATAGAATTCAGTTTATTCGTTTAATAGTTATGGAGAACATACACTCAGAAAAAATACTAAAAGTCGTCAGTTTAGTTTCAGTATCATGTATAGAGCTTATTAACACGATATCTCTGAAAACAAAGTAACTTACGCCATGTAACATCCTCGTCTTCATCGTCACTTACCATCAGGTGAGATGGGAGACAAATGCCTAATCCAACATGTAGTAAAAAAATTACCATTGACCAACCCTTACAGATTTATTGTTAGTACTAGCTTTCGCTCGCGGCTCCGCCCGCGTCATTGTCGATCCCTCGGGAATAGTACTTTTCCCCGGGATAATAGGTAGCCTATGTCCTTCTCCGTACTCCAGAGAACTTGTACCTATGCAAAATTTCATAATGATCGGGTCAGTAGTTACGGCGTGAAAGCGTAACAAACAAACTCACTTTCGCATTTATAATATTAGTAAGGATAAGGATAAGGAAGTAAGGATAAGGATATTAGTAAGGATAAGGATAAGGATTGATACAAGACTAGCATATAAATAAAATAAAATAAATATATACGTACAAATTACACAGATTGAGCTAGCCTCAAGGTAAGTTCGAGACTTGTGTTATGGGATACTAACTCAACGATATTATATTTTGTAACAAATACATATAGTAATATATTCGGGATATTATCGGGAGCGGCGCAAGGAAACACAGGCGTACAGAGTATGACTGATTTATTTTAGGTTTACCCACATACAATTAATATCCATATGCCACACCTCCCCCCTAAGCTAAGTAACAATTCAACAACTCCAAATAATTAAAGTTCCTTATATAACTAGCTTTAAACTGTATATAATACAATATAATATAACAACCATGCCAACAGCACAAGCTACCTATTAACTATATAAGATAAAGGCTTCCGTTTTATGTGTCACATATATATTTTAGTAAATAAAATATACAGTGCCTAACAATACGCCAATAACTTTATGATTCGAAACCGTGACATGAGAAGCAAGGAAAAGTAATTGTATGCCAGCATCAATTTTATAATAAACAAAAATGGATGTGACGTAAATGTAGGTTAGGTATTTATCTTGCTTCCCATGGCACCCTTCCGACCATAAGAAAACTAAATTTGATAGCAAAGTATAGTAAACAGAAAATATAAAAAAATAATTTCTAAAGAAGTTTAACATAAAACCTTAATTCCGACCGATTCTAACAATACAGTCAACAAAAAAAATGCTATTAATATTAATAAAAAATTATTTACCACTTTTGTTACTTTTAGCTTTTAAAACACAAGCGCGTTTAGGCCGCGGTTCTTTATACTTATCAAGGGCACGCAATATGTCTTCGTTTGTTTTTTGAGTGTCCGGACACTTTGAACTAACGATACCGTCGCCTTGTAGATTTTCCGGTGGGGGGTCGAGCGTACCCTCCATGATGTCAGTAACCGGTTCCAAATTAGACCCGGGCTGTGCAGTTGCAGTTTCTGCCGTTTCCAACTCGCCAAGGACTGTAACAGGGGCTAACGAGTGTCTGATCGGTTTTTTTATAGGAAGTAACTGATCTATGTGGCGCTTCCACTCACAGCCATCCGACAAACGTACCTTATAAGTGAGTGGAGCATCCCTGGTAACCACGGTAGCTGGTGCCCATTTCTCCGCTCGAGCCCTATAGTCGCGAGCTAGGACTGAGTCCCCCGGCTCGACGTGCCGTGCAGCGCCGGGCCGCGCCCGCCCTGCGCGATCTATAGCTATTTCTACCGCGCTCTCCGTCGACGGCTTTAACACGTCTAGACGTCCACGGAGCCGACGCCCGAACATTGCCATCGCTGGTGACACACCCGTGGTGGAATGCTCACAGTTCCTATATTGAAATAAAAATTGAGCTATAGACGTGTTAATATCTTTTCGTTCGTGTACAGCTTTTTTCATTGCACGTTTTACTAGCTTCACAGCATTTTCAGCGGCCCCACTTCCGGCCGCCCGATAAGGACTAGTAATAATATGGCTGATTAGATTTTTGTTCATATAATTGGCGAATTCAGTTGAGCTGAAAGGGGGGCCACCGTCACTTATAATTTGAGAGGGCAAGCCAAACCGAGCGAAAAGTTCGCGTAATTTGAGTATAGTCGCCTCGGCGCTAGTGCTTGACATTCTCTGTACTTCGATCCATTTGCTGTGAGCGTCAATAGTAACTAAATAATGCCTGCCCTGAAATTCGGCGAAATCAATATTTAATCTCTGCCAAGGGCGCATTGGAAACACCCAAGGATGCAGCTGTGCGCGCGGCGGCGCATCACGTTGCTGTAGGCACGCCGAGCACGAGCGACACACACTCTCGATCTCCGCGTCGAGCTGAGGCCAATACACATAGCTCCGTGACAAATTCTTCATTTTAACAACCCCCAAATGGCCCTGATGCAGTTCATGCAACACTCTTTGTCTTAATACCTTAGGAATCACGACACGATGATTATATAAAATACAACCCCTATCGATGGCCAAACAGTCCTTGCGATGAAAATATGGTTTAACTAACTCGTCAGTCACTGCCGCTGGCCAGCCATTCAAAAGATAATCATAAATCATTTTTAAAATACTATCGTCTTGTGTTTTAATAGCTATCTCCTTCGCGCTTATAGGAAAATATTCTTCCACATAATTAACATAAGATATTACGTCCGTTTGCGGTTCGCCCTTTCGCTTGTCCGGCAGCGGCAAGCGTGATAACGCGTCAACATTCCCGTTATCCCTGGACTTTACGAATTCGATTTTAAAATCGTAGGCGGCTAACTTTGTAGCGTACCTTTGTAACCTACTTGCTGCTGTTTGTGGCAAACCGTATTTTGGGCCAAAAATAAACGTCAGGGGTTTGTGGTCCGTTTTGATGATAAACTGACGACCGTAAAGGTATTGATGATGTTTATTAACCCCGCTAATGATAGCGAGCGCCTCTTTATCCAATTGGCTGTAGGCGCGCTCAGCCGAGTTTAAAGTACGCGACGCGAAACAAATGGGGCGTTCGTCACCATTAGGATACCGATGAGATAACACGCTGCCAATGCCGTACGAACTACTATCCACCGCCAACACTAACGGTAGTTCTGGATTATAATGAACAAGTACCTTGCTACTAGACACAGCCTTTTTTACATTACAAAAACACTTGTCACATTCCGTGGACCAACTCCAGTCAACATTTTTCCGTAACAATAGGTGTAATGGGTACAAAATCGTGCTAAGTTTTGGAATAAACTTAGCATAATAATTGACTAAACCCAGAAAAGATTTGAGTTGGGTAACATCTTTTGGCGGCGGCGCGTCAACAATTGCCCTGATTTTGTTTTGGTCAGGGTGTAAACCATGCTTGTCAATAACAAATCCGACATAAGTAATGCTATCTTGTAAAAATGAACATTTCTCCAATTTAATTCTTAAGCCAACCTCTCGTAATCGATTAAAAACCGCCACCAAATTGGAAATATGCTCTGAGCGGTTCCTACCGGTACAGGCGATATCATCAAGGAATACCGCAACACCCTTTAGGCCCTTGAGGGTTTCTTCCATAAATTTTTGGAACTTTTCGGGAATACAAGTTAATCCGTATGGTGTACGGTTATAAATATATGTACCTATGTGTGTTGAGATGGCTGTACAAGGCTGGGAGTCCTCATTTAAAAACAATTGTTGATATGCGTTTGTCAAATCAATTTTTGAAAACTGCTCCCCCCCGCTGAGCGCTGCGAACAGCTCCTCGATTCGAGGCAGAGGGTACGGCTCGCGCATTAACTTAGGATTTATAGTCACCTTGTAGTCTCCACAAATGCGTATTTCACCTGATTTCTTAATCACCGGTACTATAGGAGTACCATATTCCGAATAATCCACTTTTCTGATCGTACCCTCACCCTCGAGTCGCTCCAGCTCACGTTCAACGGGCTCACGTAAAGCTAATGGCAAAGATCTAGCTTTAATAAACATGGTGTTTTGTCCGTCAAATGTAATGTTATCTTTTTGGTACAAATTCCTAATCCTGGGGCAAACACCGACGGGAACTGACGGCGAAGTTGTCCCACTAAACTGCTGTCGTTCATTTAAAATAATAGTTCATTTATTTGAATATTGCTAATTTTAAGTTTTCTTAGCCAAGATCTACCCAGGAGGGGCGGTCCACCGTTTTTGATAACAAACAATTTAAGGTCCTTAGCCGTGTGATCCCCGACAACAACATCGACATTAATAAAGCCTACAGATTCGATGGGGGTACCTACATATGAAGACAGAGAGATATCATAAGTCAAAATGGGCAAATCAGAGAAATTATTATAATAAAAACTTAAACTGATTGCGGATAACTTACTGCCAGTGTCCAATTCAAAATTTACCTCCCGGCCGTTCACTCGCGCCGGCAACATATACGGTTTGTCATTTGTTCCACGAACACAGATATTATACACCTTACTGTCCGATTCGTCTTCTTCACTATTAACTATGTAATTTTGTTTTCGCGTCGATGTTAAAAACGCCTGATTAGCCTCATGTTTAGCTAACTTTTTGTTACACATCACTTTGATATGACCCTTAAGGCCGCACACGTCACACGAGTAGTTTTTGAACCGACACATCTCCGCGCGATGATCTCGACCGCACCGCCAGCAGCCGTTGCTGCGGTGCCCACCTCGAGACGTCGAGGGATCACCAGACGAGCGTCCGCCACTGCCAGTTCCACGCACGTTCGCGGTAACGCGATATGCACGCTCCCCGGTTGAAACTCGATGCACCGGCTCAAGAGCGCGCGGCGCGCCCGCTGCTAAGCCACCCGCCGCCGAGTTACCGCTCGTCTGTGCATGTCGTTCAGCCGCTTCTAATGCTAACGCCAGCTCGATTGCCTTCTTGTATGTTATTGTGGGCTCAGCAAATATTCGTGACCTCATTTCATCGCTTGCCAGTCCTGACACAAACTGGTCGCGCAAATTTTCTTCCAGCGTAGTAGTAAAGTTGCATGTACTCGCCAAGTGTTTGAGAGCTTGTAAGTACTCGCTGAGCGATTCACCCACATTTTGTCTTCTCTGACGAAAAAGATGGCGTTCGGCGTTTTCTGACCGTTTCGGCTCGAGATGATCACCCACTATTTTCACCAAATCACTAAAACTTTTACTCCGGATTGCTCGGGGCGCATAAGTCACACATGAGATCGTATGTGGCTCCTCCAACTAACGTCACCAAGGTTGCAACCTTTAATTCTTCTTTTATTTCGTTTAACGCCATAAATTGTTGCACGCGCCTAATGTACGCCGACCACTTCTTGCTCGATAGGTCAAATTCCTCAACTTTTCCGATAGGCATTTTGATGTTTCGCACTGCACACACTGTCCCGAATACCGTAAATTGATTTTTAAACGGTAAAACTCGTCGCCAGTAATATATTCGGGATATTATCGGGAGCGGCGCAAGGAAACACAGGCGTACAGAGTATGACTGATTTATTTTAGGTTTACCCACATACAATTAATATCCATATGCCACACATATATAGATACGAGTACACATCCAAGACCCAGGCCAATCTGAAAAAGATCATTTTTCCATCTTGACCTGGCCGGGGATCGAACCCGGTCACTCCGTGCCGCAGGCTGGCGTGTTGACCGCTGCGCCACGGAGCTAGTCAAATATATATATAATATATATATACTAGCTGTTGCCCGCGGCTCCGCCCGCGTTAGTGTCGATCCCTCGGGAACAGTAGAATTTCCCGGAATCAAACATACCCTATGTCCTCCCTCGGGCCTCACACCTCCATACCAAATTTCATCTAAATCAGTTCAATAGTTGAAGCGTAAAAAAACGACAGACAGAGTTACTTTCGCATTTATAATATTAGTATTAGTATGGAAGTATGGATATTATTTATACTTCTAAGTCCAGAAATGACTTTACCCCCCTTCTGGGGGATTTTTTTCCAGTTGATCTACACAGATCTTTTTCAATTGTAATCGTGAATTTATTTACCTATTTTCATACTTCTAAGTTTAGAAATAAGTAAATTCCTATACAATCTTTACCCCGCTATTTTAGGGGAAAATATCGTCCATTTTACCTACACAGATATTTTTAATAGTAACCTAGAACTTATATACCTACTTAAATTCATACGTCTAAGTCCAGAAATGAGAAAATTTCGATACAAAGTTTATACCACGTACAAATTTCATCTACCCACACACATCTTTTTTAATTTTAATCGAGAACTTATATTAGGTATATAAGTTCTCGATTAAAATTAAAAAAGATGTGTGTGGGTCTTTCATACTTCTAAGTCCAGAAATGAAAAAATTCCATATAAATTTTACGCCTTTAAAAGTTAAATTTCTTAAAAATCCTTTCTGAGCGCTCACTCACATCATTAAAAGAACCCCTGTACCAAATTTCAAGTTTCTAGGCGCAGCATTTTGGGTTGGTTTGCCGTTTGCCCGCGGCTACGCCGCCGCCGTTAGTGTCCATCCCTCAGGAACAGTTTGGACCCTTAAAGGGGTGACTCAGGTCATCAATATGAACAACTTTTTCTATGGGACCAATGATGGGAACTTCAAATAAAAATTCGTCATTTCCATAAAAAAAGAGTCCCGCCGCCCGGCCAGTTTGTATGGGAATGTCGAATTTTTTTTGAGTTCCCAGCATTGTTCCCGTAGGGAAAGTTGTTCATTTTGATGGTCTGAGTTACCCCTTTAAGGGTCCAAAACGATAAAAAAATCACCGTGTATATTTGCAGGAAAACTAATGCTTTGAGTACATTCAAATGACGATAACTTTTTTTTTAATGAACCGATTTTGTTGAAACGAACTTTAGATGTTTTGCTGAGTTAAAACAAAGCAATTGGTGAAAGTTTGAAGTAAATCGGTTCAGTATTTTCGGAGATAATCGTGATCATACATACAGACAGACAGACAGACAGACAGACAGACAGACAGACAGACAGACAGACAGACAGACAGACAGACAAGAAATTCCAAAAAAAATTTTTTGCTTTCTATTATTCTTTTTAAGCGTCCCTCTATCCATTTCAGTCAAAAATTCGAAATGTACAGACAAAATATTTTTACTGTTTTATTATATGTATAGTTAACTAAGGGGTAGAGAATAATATGATAATACGTACTTCCTTTGGTGTAGCAACTACTGTTTTTGGGTTGTTGGCCCCAAACATTGGTGTGGACCAATATGAACGGTTTTATCATTTGTACCAACATCACCGGCGATTTCACCAATATCCTAAAAACAAATAGCTAAATGGTAAACGGGTAGCCGTCATGTAACGTGATTATGACTTCGGAAAGTTGGTTATTATCCGCTGCCGAATTATTCCGAGTAATAACGATATGTTTGCTCGAATTGAGCATAAATTGGGAACAAATCGTAAGAAAGGTTTCTGGGGCGCATAGTTTTGTTTTTACGTCAAACATTAATATTACCATACTAGCGGTCTATTCCGAATTCGAACGGTTATACATGGGACCAATGCATTCTTTTTGAGTTCCCAGCGTTAGTCCCATAGAAAATGTTGTTCATATCGACGGGCAGAATCACCCTCTATAAGTGTTCAGAACAGTCAAATGTTGACCATAATTTTGATGACAAATATTTTTTTATACATATATATTATAAAATTATTAAATTGTTATATTAATTTTATTATATTGTAAAATTAAATCCACACTTATTTCCCAAATTTATTGAAACAAGAAAGAGGTCAAATAATGTAAGATCTCAATATAAACAAAAGTTGATAACGGGCGAACATAATACTGCAATGATGAATAAAAATGTAATTTGTATGGCTCCCATAGTATTTAATAAATTGCCAGATTCTATTAAAAAAATAGACATATTGACATTTAAAAAAATTAAAATTGCTCCTGACTGAAAAATGTTATTACAATGTTAAAGAATATTTAAACGATATTTTGACATAATTATTATTATTTGTTAATGATTTAATTTTAATTTTATAATGTAATTTAATTATTAGATTTAATTTTAACTATGAATGCTTGTAAAATTATTTGTATTCTACTATGTTTTTTTTTTTTATACGGGTTTTATTTCCTTGTACATTTATTATTGTACGTCCTTTGGGACAGGACACAGTGATGCCATATAAAATATCAGTAAGATCTTTGTAACCTGTGTTCCACAATAAAGATATTTGATTTGATTTGATTATAGATGATGAAAAAATGAATAATTGCGTTTATTTGCTCATGAATAAGATAAACAGTACAGGGTGTAATAATGGAAATATATTCCGGTTTTATATTTTTTGATAATAATGTCTTATAAATCGATGAACGCCGGCTGCACGCACTAAAAAGTGTCACGTTCCGTGTGCAAACAGGAATGCGGAATAAGCGATAAAGAGTCATGATCGGCTTAAGCGTTCGGCTTGTGACGCATCTATCTCTCTTCCACCGTTTTCATCCATTTAGTAATATAAACTACTTGTTTTAAGGATATTTTAATACAATTAATTCAATCCGCGCAAATTCTGACTAGCTCCGTGGCGCAGCGGTCAACACGCCTGCCTGCGACACGGAGTGACCGGGTTCGATCCCCGGCCAGGTCAAGATGGAAAATGATCTTTTTCAGATTGGCCTGGGTCTTGGATGTTTATCTATATATGTATTTGTTATAAAATATCGTTGAGTTAGTATCCAATATCACAAGTCTCGAACTTACTTTGGGGCTAGCTCAATCTGTGTGATTTGTCCCTATATATTTATTTATAATCCATAATAGTAGAATGGCTTTTCATCAAAAAGCAGTACAGAAAGAACTAAACTTACTGAGCAAAATATTTCGAAAATTCAAAATAAATATATTTTATTCTATTTCGGAATATATAAATAAGCAAAAGATAGAATCACTGTAATTGGAGAGATTCGGCCCGAGATAGGGCATCTGGCACTTAGTCACGTTTCCACGTAACGACGGGCGGAGACGCCTATCTTCCAATTCTGGTACCGAAGGGACATTTGCAAAGGTGACGGCTCGACAGAGGCAGGCAATAAGATGTACGTGTACGCTTGCATTCGAATCTCTTAGATCACTGAAAGGGGAGATACTTTTTATTCCTCTAATTTTTTATTTTTTTCAATAAGTATAATTTTTTTTCTCTTCTATTTAATTTTTCTCAATATAATATATAGATAACTAGCTTTCACCCGCGACTCCGCCGGCGTCAATGTTGATCCCTCGAGAGCAGTACTTTTTCCCTATGTACTCCGTACCCCAGATAACGTGTATGCAAAATTTGATGATGATCGGTTTAGTAGTTACAACGTGAAAACGTAACAAACAAGCAAACTCACTTTCGCATTTATATTATTAGTTAGGATTAGGATTTATTGTAATTCTTAGACTAAGATAGTAGTTAGACTGTTTTTCCGTAGATTTAATATATTTGTTAAGTCTGAAGTATTTACATTATTAAATTGTTGTTTGTGATTGGTGATTTTTACTCACTTTGTTAATTTCCTTGACGTCAATATCTTCCAAGCCCGGTTTCAAAGGGACTTTTAAAAAGGAGACTCTTGTCACACCCCAGGTGTTTGCAGTTGGACAGCGGTGATCACTTACCATCAGGTGACCCGCTAGCTCGTTTGCCGCCATATGTCAATAAAAAATAAAAAAAGCGGGCCGTAACTATTTAATAAACGTCAATGAGAAAAACTACACCACTGCTATGTTTCTCGATATGTCTACAGCTTTTGACTTAGTCCTACATAACCTTTTATTGTCAAAACGACATGTAAATGGCGTAAGAGGAACTGTGAACAGCTGGATAAAATCTTATCTAGAAGGCAGAACACAATGTGTGGAAGTTGATAATTTGGATACTAAGGCTATTGAGAAAACATATAGATCAGGGTTTGAACAGAATAAAAGTGGTGTCCCACAAGGTAGCATTCTGGGCCCACTTTTGTTCCTCTTATACATAAGTGATATACCTGACATAGAAAATTGTAAAATAATATTATTCGCGGACGATATCTCGGTCATAGTTACTACTGATAAAAATAATACATTAGATCAACATAAATTTCATATGACAAATGCTATGACATTATTGACAAATTGGATGAAAAATAATAATCTAAAAATTAATCTTACCAAGACTCATTTTATTAATTTTAATAATTTCATACATCAAATAATTGAAATAAATCTGAACGGACAGATTTGCAGAATACGCGTAGCGTGAAGTTTTTGGGAATCATTGTTGATTCAATACTGAGTTGGAAGGAGCACATTGAGATAATCTGTAGCAAGTTAACTCGATTTGCGTATGCTCTTTATAAACTATCGATCGTAGCGGGTAAACATACAGCTCAAACAGCCTATTATGCATATGTAGAGTCTATCATGAGATATGGCATAGTTATATGGGGAAAAGGTGCAGAAAATAAAAAACTGTTACTAGCCCAAAAGCGATGTGTGCGTGCCATATGTAATATTGCCCCTGACGTATCCAGCAGACCGTACTTTAAATCCCTCAATATACTCCCACTTACATGCCTCTATATATATTGGAAGTAGGTTTATTTGTTCATAAAAACATGAGTAAATTTAAAAAGGCCAGTGAATTAAGTACTAGGAGTCTCAGGTTCCCTGATAAATTAATTTTGCAGGGAATACCAAAAACTCAAAGGTATAAAACGAATTGCTATGCAATGTGTATAACCATCTATAATCATATACCAAATGAAATTAAAGATGTACGACTAAATAAATTCAAAAGTAATTTGAGAACATGGCTATTAAATAATGTATTTTATTCTATTGATGAATTTCTGAATTATAAATGACTACGAATTAATTGTATATTGTATAAATTACTTAAAATTTAATGTAAATGGACATTGCTATTATAAATAATGACATGTATATTGTAATTAAAATTCTGCATGCTAATAGAATTAGCTAATTAGGTATAAGGACATATTATAATTTTATTGTACCATCTTTGTAAACCCTATTTACCGCAAATAAAGATTGATTGATTGATTGATTGATAATCTGTGACCGCACACAAAGTGTCCTGTCGGACCAAAACTATATCTGCTTCATTCTACTATCTACGGCGACAGTAAAGTATATTCTATTCAACCAGGATTATCAGGGAGTACTGATGACGTGCCTCCGTATTCGCTTTATCTGTTTGTATGTTCCCTTTGTTTCGTTTTAGAAGGTTGTGGAAGGCGGCGTACGTGGCATGCCTCACCGATTTATTTTGGCTCTATCTACATCTACACTATTCTAATTGAATTAAATTGAACTATGTAGCTCTATATCTACACTAATATAATAAAAAGGAAAGATTTGTTTTTTTTTTTTTTTGGACAAATCACACAGATTGAGCTAGCCCCAAAGTAAATTCGAGACTTGTGTTATGGGATGCTAACTCAACGATACTATATTTTTTAACAAATACATATATAGATACACATCCAAGACCCAGGCCAATCTGAAAAAGATCATTTTCCATCTTGACCTGGCCGGGGATCGAACCCGGTCACTCCGTGTCGCAGGCTGACGTGTTGACCGCTGCGCCACGGAGCTAGTCATTGATTATATAGATTCAAATCAAATCAAATCATTTATTTCGCATAATTACATAAATAAGGCACTTAGCTGTTTCCAGCATGCAAAATTATAAAGTTATATACAATAATTCAATAATATAATATTTATAATAAACAATTAATCCAACCCGTCTGGCCAGCAAGGAGAGTGTAGGCCAAGTCCTCTGCTCTGGCCAAGTATGGTATATCCGGTGGTGCACAGAGGGTTATGCTCCTGCAGTGGAGGCTCAAAGGACCTGATGATGATGATGAATAAACAATCAATAACAAAAAAGTACGAAATATTCATGTCCGAAGATTAAAGTATACTTATATTAATTAATTATAAATAGTTTTATTTTATTTGATTGATTGTTTTATTTGTTTGGTTGTTTGCATTGAATAGGCTCCGAAACTACTGGATCGATTTAAAAAATATTCTTCATTTGAATCCTACATTATCCTTGATCAAAATAGGGATATAGAATTAAATCTATTTCTACCCGTGCGAAGCCGGAAGTTACAAAAAATTGCTGTAGTCGTATAAATAAATAAGCATTTATTTATACATGGTGAAAGTTTGATCGTTCTGGACCCTTAAAGGGCTGATTCAGCCCGTCGATATGAACAACTTTTCCTATGGGACCAATGCAGGAAACTCGAAAACAAATGGACAGTTCCATACACAAATGTTCGGCCGCCCGGTCAATTTGTATAGAAACGTCAAAAAAAATGTTGAGTTGAGTTCCTGGTATCAAAGTTCTTCGGAACCGCCTCTCGGCATCTGACGTGGTTCCTTTAACGACTACCAGATGGCAGCCGGGACCACCGGCTTAACGTGCCTTCCGAAGCACGGAATCATCTTTATTATCAGACAATCAGGTGATTCAAGCCTGCAATGTCCTAACCAAACTGGAAACAACTAAACAAATTATGCTTCCGGTGGGAATCGAACCCACGACCCCCGGGTCAACAGGCAAACGCCTTAACCACTGGACCACGGAGGCTGTATAGTTTTAATGATATAAAAGCATAACATGTGTTTAAATTAATGCTCAATAGGTACTCAAAGATCCATTGTCATAATGTTGACAAGGTGAAAGGTGACAAACAAATATACAGTT
This sequence comes from Elegia similella, assembly GCA_947532085.1. Classification (NCBI taxonomy): domain Eukaryota; kingdom Metazoa; phylum Arthropoda; class Insecta; order Lepidoptera; family Pyralidae; genus Elegia; species Elegia similella. Next base: position 3,969,999 of record OX383936.1, read on the forward strand.
CAATGATGGACCCTGTCGGGAGTTTGGAGAAGAGGAGCACCTTATTTTTATCACTTCATCATCATCATCATCAGGTCCTTTTTAGTCTCCACTACAGGAGCACGACTCTCTGTACTACTAGGGTCATACTTGGCCAGAGCAGCCAGAGGACTTGGCCTACGCTTTCCATGCTGGCCAGACGGGTTGGAGAGGTCTCTTAGATGTTTATAAGCTTTGTTTAGATTGTATTTCCTAAGTCGCCTTCTACGACATCCACGGGAAGACTTGGAGTGGTCCTATTCTACTCTGCCGGATACCACACGGCTTATATCTTGGCAAATATCTCGACGTTAACCCAAACCTACGCATTCCCTAACGAACACAAAAATAACGCCTCCCTTTGAATTTGTGGATTTCGTAAAAGCCGCCCGTTGCGCGTACTCCTAGCTAGATAGTTGTTCCCACAGGCATTAATTCTGGAACAAACTCTGAACAAGCGACGACTGGAACAAGGAAAGGGGTGGGTGGGGGTTGTCAGCTAGGGGGTGAAGGAGGCGTCACGTGTGAGGCTTCACTAATTGAGTGTAAAATAAACCACTGTCGTCGGGACGTTGTTATTAAACCAAACTCTGGTGTTATTGTGTCGGCACGCTTTGACGCCTGTATTAGTGAATTCGATAGGTTTCGCTTCTCATCAACTTCTATACCTTGGATGGGAATTTATGTGAGTAATTTAATTGATTTTATATATACAGCCAAGTTAGACAAACAAACAGGGAGTCGTACCTCTTGATTGCACGCCTTGTCCACAAGTAACGTGGATTTTGTAGTTAAATACTGTACGATGTAATAATGTTTTAATTTTTTTGATATAGTCTTATCAGGTTAAGAAATAAAATACGGTGAAAAAATTTCGGCGCCAAGGTTAGATGCGGTAGCTCAGTTGGCAGAGCGTAGGTCGTACATAGACCTAGGCCGCTGGTTCAAAGCCAAAATTTTTTCACCATATTTTATTTCTTAATTTAATAAGAGTATAATATAGCATTGTGAATGCAAAATAAAACACTTGGCGTGTGTGCGTCTCACACTTGGCCAGTCTTTATTAATTTATGATCCTATTGTTGGTCAAATTGGAAAAGTTGTTCGTATGTATGAGGACATTGACCCTCTCCGATTACAAATATATAATCTTAAATTATACCAACGTTTTTTTACTGACAATAAAACTGAACTGAACAAACGAAAACGAGGTAACGACTGTAATAACAAAAGAGGAATTATTTGGAAATGAAGCCATAACAAAGGCAATTGAAGTGAGGTTATGTTAGTAACTCATAGTAGTTATAGCTGTAAACAAAACATATGGCGCATCACGCATAAACCACGATAACAATGTACGTACCGCACGCAACGATAAGTTTGGGGATGGGGGACAGTTTTCGCGTAAGAATACACAACTATAGCACAGGTGTGGCGCACACAAGCAGAGTAATGTTTATGTCTATTACAACTACAAACGAAACATATCCGTGCACACGTCAATATGCGAGTCAACGATCAGGGTCGGCATCACAGTATTATTATTTACTAGCTTTTGCCCGCGGCTCCGCCCGCGTCAATGTCGATCCCTCGGGAATAGTACTTTTTCCCGGGATAAAAGGTAGCCTATGTCCTTCTCCGCACTCCAAAGAACTTGTATGCAAAATTTCATAATGATCGGTTCAGTAGTTACGGCGTGAAAGCGTAACAAATAAACAAACAAACAAACAAACTCACTTTCGCATTTATAATATTAGTAAGGATAAGGATTAAATAAAAACCGGCCAAGTGCGAGTCAGACTGGCGCATGAAGGGTTCCGGACGGTTATCTATAAAAACGGCAAAAAAATCATGTCTGTTGTATGGGAGCCCTTTAAATATTAATATAAAAATATTTATTTAATTATTTATTTTTAAAGTGTATATATAACTATATATTCTGCGAATAATTCAAGCGTCTACCTGTTGCCGTTATCAAAATCGAGCAAAAACAAGCAAAATAATCACGTTTGTTGTATGGGAGCCCCCTTAAATATTTACTATAATCGTTTTTTTAGTATTTGTTTAAAGCGGCAACAGAAATCCATCATCTGTGAAAAATTCAGCTGCCTGTCACGGATCATGAGATACAACCTGGTGACAGACGGACATACAGACAGACAGACAGACAGACGGACAGCGGAGCGAAATTAATAGGGTCCCGTTTTTACCCTTTGGGTACGGAACCCTAAAAAATGACATTGAGGTTCCTAAAACCATTTCTCTCAAACGATACACTTCCAAACTGGTAAAATATGTGTCGTCCCCCTCTTATCTTTAAAAATAAGAGAATGAACCCATTAAAAAATTCTTTAGTTTTCAATTAACGAGATATGTCAAAGTCTTTGTGATTCACCTTTTTAAAAAATCGGAAACATTACGAGATGTTACTGGCCACTTCATATATTTAGGCTACCACTTTCATATATTTTTCTTTGAAAAAACTTATTCTGTATTTAAACTTGACATACCGGAGTTCCGTAATTTAACTGGCGAATCCCGCACTCCTTAGAATGCGCAACGAAACGGCTCGTATATGTTAATAGGCCGCTTCCGCGCTTTGTTTAGTTTGGCCAATTTATTCTTACCCCTCTTGATTAATATGCACGCTTAATGAAAAGGTATTCCGGCGAGGAGCTCGCTAGCCGAGTGGGCGTGCGCAATTAGCCTTTACGCATGTTAGGCACCCTGGGCGTGGAAACGACTTGGATTGGTGACCAGAAAAGCGTCAACATATCTCAAGCTCCTTCATTCTTAGATATAAAGGTCAACCACATTGTTGGCCACTTATGGTGACTTATGTAATTTCCTGGGAGGAAATTACTTTTCCTCTTGTGCTGTAAAAATATACGGAACAGTAAATTTTCACAATAAAAAATCAAATAAAGGTGTTTTTATAACAAATAGGCACCTTTTTAATTAGTTTGGCCAATTTATTCTTACCCCTCTTGATTAATATGCACGCCTAATGAAAAGGTATACCGGCGAGGAGCTCGCTAGCCGAGTGGGCGTGCGGTATTACGCTTTACGCATGATAAGCAACCCCGGGCGTGGTAATCACTTGGATTGGTGACCAAACCAGGTGCCTTGAGAAAACGAAACAGTGAATTTTGACCATCCTTATCCTTACTATCCTTATCCTTACTAATATTATAAATGTGAAAGTGAGTTTGTTGGTTTGTTTATTTGTTTGTTTGTTACGCTTTCACGCCGTAACTACTGAACCGATCATCATGAAATTTTGTATACAAGTTCTCTGGAGTACGGAGAAGGACATAGGCTACCTTTAATCCCGGGAAAAAGTACTATTCCCGAGGGATCGACATTGACGCGGGCGGAGCCGCGGGCGAAAGCTAGTAATATATAATTTGTTGTGCGTGCTGAACAACTTGTATGCCAAAACCTTGGATTCTATTCTGGAATAAAAGACCACAATCGGAAAAAGAAGGGTACCTACTTACGAGACAGGAAAAGCTTTAGGTCACTTACACAATGTTTAGATTTAAAGTGAACACTGAACTTTTTACCGGCGCTTCGTTGCAAAATGTCGCTTTCGCAAAATGTCCCCTAGTCGCAAAACGTCCTTTACACAAAATGTCCCTTACGCAAAATGTCCCTTTCGCAACGGGCGCTTATGTTTTTCTATTCATAAAGTATTATTCCTCGAAAAGCCGATTATCCGTTCATTAGGTAAAGTTCAAAAGCGAACCGGTGCATCAAGGGTATTACTTGATATAACCCCAGCTTTCCTAGTTCCTGGAACAATTTACAAGCATCGCTTCAATAGCGATGTAAACATTTATCAGGAAACTCCGTAAGCTAATACTTTGTTGCTGCATTTCTTGATCTCCCAGCTCGGATACGCAAAAGAAAAGTACTTTTTAAGGGCAGGCTACACCGTCATAGATTGCCAGCAAACGTTTCACCTCTTTTTATACCTTGGTTTATAGTCACACCGCGAACTACAGAGGTAAGCTACGTTAGCAATCCAACGTTGTGAACGAACTAACCTGTTCGTTCACCTCGTTAGCGTAACCTAGGTGGGAATCATAGTATGAAAAGAGGTTACACAATGCTTCCACGGCTCGCCCGTCTTTCCCGCTCCCTTTTTTGCTCCCCTGCTCCCCTCGCACGCTCGCCCGTCCATAGTTATCGGTGTGAACCCACATAGTTTAGCTCGCTAATACTTCGATTGGTTTGTATAGGTTTCCTCGCCTTGCTTCGACCGCCAGGTTGCTCGCTCGCTCTCTTGCTGATTATGTGACCTGCCTTTAAGTGTTACCATACCAGTTAATATTCATTCAAGTTTTTCAATGTACAAGTGGCTTTAGTCGTCGTATAACGTCCAACAGGGACACTTCGGTAAAGAATACAAATCAAATGATACCTCACACTTCTAAATTGGCCAATCCATTTTCGCTACACTAGTTTACAAAGAAACAGATATATTTACACACTTATAAACATACGGGGAAAATCATTGCCCTCATCCTGGTTCTGGGTCATTCGGGTTAAAATTGAAAGAACACTACTGCCCTGTCAAAAAACAAAAAGCCTATGTCACTCAGGATAACATATACATTCTACCAATACCTACTTTTATTTTTTCTTTAATAAATATATACGGATAAAACACACAGATTGAGCTAGCCCCAAGGTAACTTCGAGACTTGTGTTATGGGATACTAACTCAACGATATTATATTTTATAACAAATACATATATAGATAAACATCCAAGACCCAGGCCAATCTGAAAAAGATATTTTCCATCTTGACCTGGCCGGGGATCGAACCCGGGCACTCCGTGTCGCAGGCTGGCGTGTTAACCATTGCGCCACGGAGCTGTCCTACATACATCCATATATATTTACCATTTACTGATAAACCACCTATTTTTACCATCTATATACATCAACACTAGTCTACATGTACACTAGTTTACACTAGGACTAGTGTCATACACTGGTCTACACTAACACATTGTAGACAAACTAGTCTACACTTATAGTATTATAAAGATTAAAGATTTGATTGTCTGCATTGAATAGGCTCCAAAACTACTTGATCAATTTGAAAATTTATTTCAACATTATCCCTGATGAATAAAGGCTATAGAATTAAATACATATGTATATCTACCCGTGGGAAGTCAGGGCGGCCTAGTAAATAAAATTATAAATACTAAAATGTGTTTTTAATGCTGTACATCCTTGCGTGAAAGAAAACACGAGCTAAGTCGTGCTTGCCTAAAAGCTTCTACTATAGGTGGTCTGAATACTAAATAAATTTTATTTTAACTATCATCACGACTGGTTGAATTTATAACTGCCATTTGAATTCAGTTAATAGTTAATTGCAACTAAATCTGTCACGATTAGTAAAATACTTGAAATGTTTTTTTTCCTATGCATACGAGTAAAGGATTCATTTAAATGCAAATTTCCTACTTTCACGACGTTAATGATGACGTATTAAAGGACTACGATAATTTTCGCCGCCAAAGGAACTCTAATTAATTCGTTCCCGCAAACATTTACAAAGGCGCGATACAGTTTCGTACACGTAACCTATCCTTACTAATATTATAAATGCGAAAGTGAGTTTGTTACGCTTTCACGCCGTAACTACTGAACCGATCATCATGAAATTTTGCATACAAGTTCTCTGGAGTGCGGAAAAGGACATAGGCTACCTTTTATCCCGGGAAAAAGTACTATTCCCGAGGGATCAACATCGACGCGGGCGGAGCCGCGGGCGAAAGTTAGTAAGGAATAAGGCGTCAAACAGACGAGCAGCACTTTTCTGTCGACCAGTCAACATTAAGCAGTCGTCAGATATAACTGCAGCTGTTGAAAAAGCCAACTGCAGCTGTCGATTTTGCAAGCTGCAGCTGTCGACACTGTTCGGCAGCAGAATTCGACACGTCGACCGATGCAGCCCACCAATAACTGGAAAATTTGCTGCAGACCAGTGCCGACAGCAGCACTTTGCTGTCGACCAGTCAACTGCAAGGGGTCGACAGCTGCCGTTGGCTTTTTCGACAGCTGCAGTTGTCTCTGTCGACACCTTGCAGTTGACTGGTCGACAGCAAAATGCTGCTCGTCTGTTTGGTGCCTAGTAACCGTGTGACATCTCTGTAACGTATATTTCCTTGTATCTCTATCAGAATATATTTGGGAGCTAAATTTTAAAGCCCGCACTTAAAAGCCGACCCAAATAATTAAGATGAAGATGATAGGGTGTCGGTGTATGCGGAGTGGAGTCATGGAAGTAGATATCATACAGAGACCAAGGATCATACGGACTCTCTTTGATAAGTATGTAGTAGCGGGCGTAAGGGGCCTGAGGGAGCTCAGATCCACAGGTCTGCTGAAATGAGAGAAAGAAAATATATACGTACCAATAGATACATCAGGTTCTACAAATGTTTTTTCTCTCATCTAAGCGTCCTCCCGGTCTCATCAACTGAGAAATTTGATGCTTTAGAGTCCGGTATACACTACAACCATTAATTAATCAAAAATATAGAGCAATGCAATAAATATAGAGCAATGCTAATAATAAACTCTGAATGTAAGTTTCCTAACCCGAAAATTTCGTCATGGTTAACAACGCAAAAAGGGTTTACAAGTAGCCAAAGGTTATGGTAACCATTACTAAATGAAACGTAGAATAAAAAACAGCCACTAGTCGCAAACAGTACTGGTTTGTTTGTTTGTTACGCTTTCACGCCGTAACTACTGAACCGATCATCATGAAATTTTGCATACTAGTTCTCTGAAGTACGGAGAAGGACATAGGCTACCTTTTATCCCGGGAAAAAGTACTATTCCCGAGGGATCGACATAGACGCGGGCGGAGCCGCGGGCGAAAGCTAGTATAAAATATAATAACGCGTTCTGTAGAAAAAGGCTCTTGACAGACATATGGACAAACAAGTGATCCTATAAAGGTTCCTTTTTACTTTTTGAGATAGGGAAACCTAAAATTACCAATTCAATAACAACTTTAAAGCCTGACCTCCATATTACATCTACTCCATGTCAGAGTACAGCGTTCGCGTCGACTCGTAAATCCGCGATTACGCTCTCCCTACGAAGGTTTTAATGAGCGCACGCGGTTGAACCCCCCCTCGCCCCGCCCGCGCCTTCTCCACGCCTCTCGCGTCCCATGTGAGCCGATAAGCCGACTGAATTGCTCGCAACTTGAGAGACATGAACAGGCGAACAGCCTTCGACGTGTATAGCTAGCATAAAATAAAGACAGTATAAACCTAACTCTGACGTAGAAGAAAGAATTCGCTGTAGAAGCCAAAAATGTTTTGGGATATAAGATTGGTTATGCTCCCAGGGGACATTTTGCGAAAGGGACATTTTGCTGCCAGGGCACATTTTGCGAAATATTTTGCGTATTTGACATTTTGCGACCACGGGAGATTCTGCTACGAAGCCCTTTATCCCTTGCGGGAAGGCAGTGCCAAAAATCAAGTCCAAACGTCATATTTAGCAAGACGCACTTTAAGAAGAAAACAAAATGGGCATGCTCAGCGCCTACTTATAATTATTCCGAAGTTTACGCCAGGTACTTCAACGGTTGAGCCGTCAATAGGTACTGGTTAAAGCGTTATAATAATAAGTGATAAGCGTTTATTCAACACATCGGCTATTATGTGATCTCGATACTTTGTGTCTTTGGCAATCGACTCCGGCAATCGGCACCGACGGCTGAAATAAAAATTAATTTGAATAATTCCTGTTTGTGAGTCCCAGGGCATTTAATATGTGAGAAACCTTTTTATCTATGTTCAGAATCTGCTAATAAGACAGGTTATGCAATTTGTGCTATAAAATTGGTTATTTGAACTTATGAGTACAAGTGAAAATATTGCAATCTTTTGGTATTTATTAACCACCAAAGTTGGATTAAAAGTGGAAAATGAAAAGTGAGGCTTTTGCCCAGAAGTGGGACATATATAGTTAATAAAAAAAAAGTTACAGCTCTATGGTCTCAATATTTTATGTCTTTGGCGATCGACAACGGCAATCGGAATCGACGGCTGATATAGAAATTAATTTGACTGATCCCTGTTTGCGAGTCCCAGGGCTTTCAGGATCGCATTTAATATGTGAGTACCGCCTTTATGTCGTAATTTAATTAAACGTAAAGGTTCCCGATATTTGACGTGGCTGACGTTTGACATTTTCCCATTTCTCTATTCAATGGTACATTTATAACTGGAGGTTAAGGCGCTGTATCCCTTAACCGTTTGTAGAGGACATCGTGCGATATATTATATACTCGTAATGAAATAAGGTTGAAAGTGGCGATACCGGTTGGTCTCTCACCAGTCTCATTTTAAACCCATGTCTGTGTTAATTTTCACTTTTAATTTAATAATTCGAACTACTTATAACCAAATGTTGTATTTTTTTCTGAGAAGAATTTTTTTTAGGAATCAATCTTACTCATTTAGTTATACTTTTTATAGACGTAAAAAAGTTGGTAGTTGTCGCTGAAAATATCTAGTAATTCGCGACGAAACTTTTTCTTGATAAGCTCTATCAAGAAAAAGTTATATCAAGAAAAAGTTTCGATTTGCTGCTTGCGAAAATATTTTGATGTTTTTATTTATTATGATCTTTGAACTGTACTTCATATTTTTTTCATGCTAGTATTCCATGAAAAATAAATCTAACAGCGCGACGAAAAAATAGTCATTTTACGGTGTTCTTTTGACGCACAGCGCCTTAAAGCCGCTTTAAAATCACAATGAAAAGATGGTTCGAGAGGTCCTTTCGACATCCTATATATGGATATATAAAGTCGAAGTTAATGTAAGTAATCGTGTTTATTTTTCTTCTATCTATACTGATACTAGCTTTCGCCCGCGGCTCCGCCCGCGTCAATGTCGATCCCTCGGGAATAGTACTTTTTCCCGGGATAAAAGGTAGCCTATGTCCTTCTCCGCACTCCAGAGAACTTGTATGCAAAATTTCATGATGATCGGTTCAGTAGTTACGGCGTGAAAGCGTAACAAACAAACAAACAAACAAATAAACAAACAAACAAACAAACTCACTTTCGCATTTATAATATTAGTATTAGTAAGGATTATAAAGCTGAAGAGTTTGTTTGTTTGTTTGTTTGAACGCGCTAATCTCAGGAACTACTGATTCAAATTGGAAAAATATTTTTTATTTGTGTTGGATAGTCCATTTATTGAGGTAGGTTTAGGCTATAAAACATTACGACCAATAGGAGCAAAGCATCAATAAAAAATGTTTTGAAAACGGGCGAAAATTATTCATAGTTAAGGACATCCGACGCGTGCGATGCGTAAACGGTTCAAGTTACCCATAAAATGTCTACAGTATGTCTATAATAAAAGAAATTCCACGAAGTCACGGGCAACAGCTAGTTGTTTATAGTTTTACACCATGTCATCGGCATGCTAGTCAGTCATAATGTAAGGTTTTTACATAATTCATACATTACAAAGCAAAGGAAGTTAAAAATAATAGTTAAGATTCTGAGTTTCCTGTATATAGGTTTTGATTCCGTTTCGAATGTCGAAAATTTGCGGCATGAACGGCTGTATCTTTTGATTGCGTTAGCTTAGAAGTTTGATTTTCACATCTCCAAGGGACAGTAGAACTCCACGCGTTCCTGAAAAAAAAGGGTCTTGCCAAACAGACGGACAACAAAGTGATCCTAAAAGGGTTCTGTTTTTCTTTTTGAGGTAAGGGACCCTAAAAATGTACATAGGTTTATCTTTACTGAACTGTTTTAAGATTTTGTGTTTCATCACATTGCTTCTGAATCTCTGCGATACAAGTTCGTCTTACTGCAGGGTCCAAAGCCCAACAGTGCACATCAATGTTATAATATACTTTGTTAACTTTATGTTTTGTAAATGTTTTGTATATATACTTTGTTAATCTTATGTTATGTAAAAGTCTGTATATTTTTGGTGCTCCATTATAAATATATCTCCCTTAGAGTTCACGGCGGTCCCTTGAGAGGCTTGTGTGGGGATATAGATCAACATAATTATTATTATTATTAGTCGTAATAGGACCACTCCAAGTCTTCCCGTGGATGTCGTAGAAGGCGACTTCGGAAATACAAGCTAAACAAAGCTCATAAACATCAATGAGACCTCTCCAATCCGTCTGGCCAGCGAGGAGAGTGTAGGCCAAATCCTCTGTCTGCTCCGGTCAAGTATGGCTCCGGTAGTACAAAGAGGGTCATGCTTCTGCAGTGGAGACTAAAAATACCTGATGATGATGATGGATGTTTAATATAGAGGTAGTTTGAGGCCTGGGGAAGGACAAAGGTTACCTTTTATTCCGAGAAATTGTAGACAGATCGACATTAACGAGGACGGAGCCGCGCACAAAACCTAGTTATAAATAAACCAAGGGGCAGTTAATTCACAAAACAATTTCCAAGTATAATAAAGCTAAAGTACCTCCAGTTAACTGAAATATAAGAAATAAACATGTAGATGAGGAGCTGATGAATTTTAAACATCAAGACAAGCGCGGTATCGGTTATAATTTAATTGGTTATTTGAAAAGTTTTCCAATCTGCATGAGAAATGGAGCGGGGTACTTTTTGCCCGCTAAATATACGGGTTTTGTTGGTTTTGGGGCATGGCGTGTTTGGATACGCCAGATTGATTTTTGGTATCTGATTCGCTTCATGTTTTATATGCAAAAGTAGAAGCATGCCTCGTCTCTTTGACTGTTTTATTCAACGACTGCCCTGGCGGCCTATTTGCTAACTCAGTGACCAACGTTTTGATAGTCACTTCAAAATACATTGCGGGTTTCCTACGATTGACTATTTTTATTAAAGATATACAAAACGTAATGTAGTTTGAAATTACTATCAAAACGTTGTTTACTGAGTTAGCAAATAGGCCGGCTGGTGTGTTATGTTCTACAAACAAAACAAATAAAAATAAAAACTTTTTTATCTATAATATTATCGTCGTGGAAACGTCAAAGAGGATACCACTAACAAATATTATTTAATCAGATGACGTTTCAAATTTTTTTATTTCTAATTTACTTCCATGCTGGTCTGGGAGAAAAGCAAAAACGTAGAATCTACTAGCTGCTTCTCTTCCCGCGCAGACCGTCGAAGCCGGTCAAAGGATTGGGCGAAAATCTTAAGAATCATGACAATAGGCGTTGCGGCTAGCAACCCATTACTATTTTGATTCAATTTTTCACCTTTACGCCCACCAACATGAAAAACGTGGCCTTTCGGTCTTATGACCTTAGGCTCTGCCTACCCCGCAAGGGATAAAGACGTATTAATATGTATGTATATGTATGTACATTTCTAATTAATATTTACCTATTTTTACGCTTTAACACATTCTAAAATAAAAAGCCTTGTCAACTGTATACCTACTGCAAATTAACGATGTCTTTTAGAACTAAGTTTGCAGAGCCTTTGTCGAAATATGTTTTACCAGCTGTGCCCGCGACTTCATTCGCGTACATTATGATTTTAATTATTATTAATAATATTAAAAAATAAGTACCTATTCTGTGTCCTGTACGACTCAATGTTTATCTACCAAGTTTCATAAAATTCAGTTAATTCATTTAAGAGGAGGTACATTCATTCATATATATATGTTACGGTAAATTTGATTAATTGAAAATTTTTAATAATTTTATAACTATATTAATAATAACCTCGTGTTTTGTTAAATGTGATTAAACAATTGAAATTAATTACTTTTGGTAGTTATTATTAATAATTCACTACATACATTGGTAAAAGTTATAAAATTAAAAAAAAAAACAAAGTTTTAAGTCCCGCATGTTTTTATTTACAATATGATATGACACACAGTACTTTTCACAGATCACACAAACAATGGTAGGTTTTGTACTTGTTGTAAAGAAACTGTCAACTAAAATTACCTTTTAATCTGAACTCTTTTTTTTTTTTATACTACTTAGTAGGCAAACAGGCATACGGCCCACCTGATGGAAAGTGGTTACCGTAGCCTATGGACGCCTGCAACACCAGGGGTGCCACTCGCGCGTTGCCGACCCTGAAGAAATCTTTTCACGCCCTTTAATATACAAAGTTAAAAGAGTGAGAGAACAGCCTCTTGGCAGCGATAGGGTGTCGCTATTGCTGCCCTATCTTGAGGCACTAGAAAAGTGTCAATGTTAAATAACTTTAATTTTTAATATTTTTATATGGCTCATTTTACTAACCCTAGTTTATAAGCTTATTTTTGGTACTGACCTATGTTATGATTTATTTCTGAAATAAAACGTTATTATTATTTGTATCTCCTTTGGTTTCTCGGGAGTTACCCTGGTCTTTGAACAGGTCTAGGCTGGAGCAGAAACTATTGCATTATGAAAGAGAAATTTGTGGGTTATGGGATTGAAAAATGGCTGGACTTGTGCTAGGTTATTGCCAAGGATCGGAACCCTGCTGTTATTATAAAACGGCAGAATTTTAGACTCGTCATCACCATCAAGAAGGCTTATTAATACTTAGATTACGAGAGTCAAAGTATTAAAAAGGCCTCGGGATGATTCATAGTTATAAATTATTTTTCACTACCCCCATGGGAACAGGCGTGAAAATATGTATGTGTGTATTTTGGGGTGGAGATCTTGAAATAGATGTCATTTTTGGAATCCAAGATGGCGGACGTGACTTTTCATGAAAAATCATCAAGTGGGTCGGTTTTTTGGGTTTTTTGGGATCACGATAATTACCTCAGATATGTAATCTAAGATGGCGGGGGCGAATTTTCATGATAAACCAACATGAGTGTCGTTTTCTAGGTTTAAGGGGGCGTAGATCTCGTAAATGATACCAGTTTTAGAATCCAAGATGTCGGACGCGATTTTTCTTGGTGATTTTTGAGGCGCAGATCTCGAAAATGACGTTAGTTATGTAATGTAAGATGGTGGATGCAACTTTTCATTATAAATCGACCTTAGTGTCAATTTCTAGGTTTCTTTTTTCGGTATAGATCTGGAAAATTACATCAGTTTTAGAATCCAAGAAGGCAAATCTTCGCGTGTCCTCTCGCACATCTTGCACGCCGCTTCGCCACCCCTGCCCGCACCTCTGTTGCCCAATCAAGAAAAAATCGCCAGTGTACGTTTATTTTTATCGGTAGTTATTACATTTATCGGTACTAAGGTTACATTATTAATAATCACTGACAAATGTGATTAATTTCTCACTTTTACCTCTACATTCGGTTATTATTAATAATGATAGACAATTATTAATAATTTTTGATTAATCACTCTTACCGTAACATATACACAAACATACAGAAAACAACGATAAACACGATATCTCTAAAAAACAAATAAACTTACCCCATGAACCCTTACAGATTTATTATCAGTATTGATGATATGATAATATTGATTGATGATATGAAGATGTTGATGATTGATTGATGATATGATTGTTTATTAGTGAAGATTAAAGTAATGTCCTTTGTTCTGTACGTATAACGTGATTAAGTTATTCAAAATCATAAAGCGGACTCTGATAATGTAATATAAATTTTAACCAACTTCATAAAAGAAAAGGAACAATTCTAGAATGTTTTCATTTCTAAGCTGGCTAACGGAAAAATGCTCTACGCATTAGCGAATACCCCATCAAAATTGCCCTAACAGTGTTTCCAAGATTAGCCGCGGTACAGACAGATGATTAAAATTGGAACTACGAGTATGTATTGATGATATTGCTGTAACAAATAAGTATATTAACTTACGTTACTTACATTAGAAAAAAGCTAATTAGGATCGTCTAGAAACTACTCTGAGGAAGTTTCCAAAAGTCAGGAAATTGCGATAGACGTACTAAGGTTATAACAAGAAGTTATTAGCTTGATCTAATTACAACTTTTCGAGATACTTGACTAATTCACCGAGAATAGTTTTTACGCGACTACGCAGAACAAGTTGTGTAATGGACTTAAGTCTCATAAAAAACTGGCCAAGTGCGAGTCGGACTCGCGCACGAAGGGTTCCGTACCATCCTTACTTCCTTATCCTTATCCTTTCCTTATTACTTTATTACTATTATTATTATTACTTACTTTACTAATTATTACTAATATTATAAATGCGAAAGTGAGTTTGTTTGTTTGTTTATTTGTTTGTTTGTTTGTTACGCTTTCACGCCGTAACTACTGAACCGATCATCAGAAATTTTGCATACAAGTTCTCTGGAGTTCGGAGAAGGACATAGGCTACCTTTTATCCCGGGAAAAAGTACTATTCCCGAGGGATCGACATTGACGCGGGCGGAGCCGTGGGCGAAAGCTAGTTATCTATAAAACAGCAAAAAATAATTTCTGTTGCATGAGAACCCCCGTAAATATTTGTTTTAATATAATTCTGTGAATATTTCTAGCGTCTACCTATTGCAGTTATGAATATCAAGCAATAAAATCAGCAACACATAACCCCTCTTTGCAGTAGGGTAAAAAGTAAAGACGTTAATTTTAAATAAGCTCTTCCAAGGAGAAGTTTATTCAGGAAACAATTTCTTTCCAATTGTCTGATTCACAGAAAATTATGAGGAGTTTATGAGATGAAATTATTTGTGACTACTGCAGAACTGTTCAAATTGTTTATAATATGAATTGACAATCGAGACTATACCGGGTGTTACAAAACTACGAAATAATATTTATGGGGCATAATTAAACCATGATATTAAACAACTATCCCCAGGGAACATACATCGAAAAAAAGAAGTTTTATCCTTCCATAGAAAGTCGATCAGCTGCTTGCTTATTTTGTATCGGAGATCGAATTTTTCTTTTCATGTTTCGAAGTTTGTCCCATGGGTAAAGTTGTTTAATATTATGGACTGATCATGCCCCTTAAATATTATTTCATACTAGCTGTTGCCCGCGGCTCCGCCCGCGTTAATGTCGTTCCCTTGGGAACAGTAGAAATGATAAAAATTCCATACAAACCCCCTTAAGGGGGAATTTAATACATTTCACCTGCATAGATCTTTAGCCCTTAAGGAGGGGATTTTGCCCATTTCACCTACACAGATATTTTTTTATTGTAATGGAGAACTTCTTATTGTAATATTTCTAAGTAAATAAAAAAAAATCCATACAAACTTTACCCCACCTATTCTACCCCTTCAAGGGGAAATTTCGACCATTTTAACTACACAGATCTTTTTAATTGTAATCTAAACATATATACTTATTTTTATACTTCTATGTCCA
Organism: Elegia similella; assembly: GCA_947532085.1. Classification (NCBI taxonomy): domain Eukaryota; kingdom Metazoa; phylum Arthropoda; class Insecta; order Lepidoptera; family Pyralidae; genus Elegia; species Elegia similella. Next base: position 3,985,329 of record OX383936.1, read on the forward strand.
GAAATGAGAAAATTTCCATACAATCCCCTCTTTATCCCTTAAGGGCGAAATTTTGTACATTTCACCTAAACAGATCTTTTTTAATTGTAACCTAGAACGTATATACTTATTTTCATACCTCTAAGTCTAGAAATGAAAAAATTCCATACAAACTTTACCCCCTATTTACCCCTTCAAGGGAGAATGTTGTCTGGTTCACCTAAACAGATCTTTTTTAATTTTAATTGAGAACTTGCGTACCTACTTTCAAACTTCTAAGTCCAGAAATGAGAAAATTCCATAAAACTTCAAACCCTTTGATTTTCTAAAAATCCTTTCTTAGTGCTCATTTACATCATAAAAAGAATCCCTGTGCCAAATTTCAAGTTTCTGCGCACAGTAGTTTCGGCTGTGCGTTGATATATAAGTCAGGTTTGCCTTTGGCCCGCAGCTCCGCCCGCATAAGTGTCGATTTCTCAGGTACAGTAGAATTATTAGTTGAACCCGGAATACATTAGTTCATGACTTTCAATGAAACACCGTAATATTGAATTTCAATTGAATAACTTCAAAAACGGAAAGTTTACTAACTTTGCATCCCCGTTATATCCCCTTAAGGGATCATTTTTGAGAAAAATATTTTACTCGTGTTTCATGCCTTTTATTAAAGAAACTTCATGCTGAATTTCATTCGACTAACTTCAAAAATGGCAAAGTTTCATGCTTACTTTGCACCCCTATTTTACCCCCTTAAGGGATGATTTTTGAGTAAAATATTTTACTCGTGTTTCATACCTTTCAGTAAAGAACCTTCATGCTGAATTTCATTCGAATAACTTCAAAAACAACAAAGTTTCATACTAACTTTGCAACCCGTTTTTCCCCCAAAGGAGATAAATTTCCAAAAATCCTTTCTTAGTGCTCCCCTACGTTATAAAAGGAACCCCTGTGCAAAATTTCAAGTCCCTGCGTTGATATGTCAGTCAGTCAGTCAGCTTCTCCTTTTTTTTTAGTATGGATTACTATGGATAGTATGGATAGGTATAATGCTGTCGTATAATGATGATGAATTGACTTTGGATTTTAATTTTCTTATGTCACTTATAATTTTATTTTATTTTTGCTATATGTTTGCAGGCAAACTCATGCCTTGAGTTCATTCAAATGACGATAACTTTTTTTTTAATGAACGGATTTTGGTGAAACAAACTTTAAATGTTAAACTGTGTTAAAACAAAGCAGTGGGTGAAAGTTTGAAGTAAATCGGTTCAGTATTTTCGGAGATAATCGTGATCATACATACAGACAGACAGACAGACAGACAAGAAATTCCAAAAAAAATTTTTTGCTTTCTATTATTCTTTTTACGTGTCCCTCTATCCATTTTAGTCAAAAATTCGAAATGTACAGACAAAATAATTTTACTGTTTTATTATATGTATAGATTTTTGTAACACCCGGTATATAACTAGCTTTCGCCCGCAGGCTCCGTTCGCGTCAATGTCGATCCCTCGGGAACAGTACTTTTTCCCGGGATAAAATGTACCCTATGTCCTTCTCCATACCCCAGATACACGTTGTTTGCAAAATTTAATGACGATCGGTTCAGTAGTTACAACGTGAAAGCTTAACAAACAAACTTCACATTTATAATATTATGTTAGGTTATGCTCATCATCATCATTTTCAGCTTTCCACGACCCACTGCTAGGTATAAGCCACCTTTTGTCTGCGCCATTTTCTCTATCATCAGCCTTCGCAATCCAGTTCTTAGCTGAAATCGCCTTTATGTCGTCGACCCACGTTTCCCATTTCTGGGACACCATTTTCTGGAATAGGCCAGTTTCCTGAAAATATAATAAAAAGAAAAAATATTTCGCATAAGTGTATATACACTTAGCTGTTTCCAGCATGCAAAATTAATTATATAAAATTATATTATTATTACAAAAAGCCATTAAAAATTATCATCATCATTTCGTGTAGGTGTCACGGTCAATCGACCATGCACACCCTGGTGTCAGAGTTCTTCGGAACCGCCTCTCGGCCTCTGACGTGGTTTCTTTAACGACTACCAGATGACAGCCGGGACCACCGGCTTAACGTGCCTTCCGAAGCACGGAATCATCTTTATTATCAGACAATCAGGTGATTCAAGCCTGCAATGTCCTAACCAAACTGGAAACAACTAAACAAAGTATGCTTCCGGTGGGAATCGAACCCACGACCCCCGGGTCTACAGGCAAACGCCCACAGAGGCTGTTGGATTAAAAATTATATAAAACTTCATACGAGTCAAGATATTCTAAGACTATATTATATATATATAAATTACAATTATAAATTTAGGCCAGTCAATGTGAAAAATATAAGTTTATGGTCTGTTACATATTACATTATATTAAAATTAGGTCAAATGGAGAATTTATCTGAAATACAATTTTTCGTCATGCGTATCAATAATCAAAAAATATTGGACACGTATTTTTTCTTTTGTCAATGAAACAAAAAATGATGAAGATGTAGGCCGTTAAATTTACACGTGACGTCACAGTTCGCTGCACTTTTTTTTTGGAAGGACTGTGTAGCTAGCTCCCTCCCAGTGAGCTGTCGCTACTTCACCGGGCATTTAAACTACACTTTATATAAAACTGGCGGAGCCCCGACTCAACTTTTAGGTTCCTTTTTTTTTTAATGACAAAAGAAAAAATACTTGTCCAAATTGGATTATGTAACTGATAGAATAATTTTAATATTACCTTTTTTCACCCAGGAAAGTAACCTATTGGAAAATATTATTTATATCTTTTAACATTCTCTTTGTCATCTGAGCCTTTTTCGATTGGTTCTTCGAAACCGTTGATCACGGCTGTCGTCATTTATGGCAATCGTTAAGCTATGTCAGATGCCTTTAGGCAGCTTGAAAAATCTGACACGAGTTTTGGCCACTTACACACACGAAAAACAAACAAACATCACCCCAAAGGGGTAGGCAGAGCCCAAAGTCATAAAACCTAAAGGCCACGTTGGCCAAGTGGGCGAAAAGGTGGAAAGCGAAATCAAAATAGTGATGGGATGCTACTTACATACACGAAAAACAAAACAAAAAAAACAATATCTTGGAAAGCGGGTAAATTTTTTTAACTTCCTGGAACAGTTGTATACTAATTTAACCTTACAGTTACCGCAATATAAAGCTCTTTAAAGACTACTACATAAATTTAGCATTCAGTTGAGGTTTTACAGTTGTTATGGAACTAAAGTTGTACGTATTTAACCGTTGCTCCGTACTCGGCGTTGAAAAAGCTATTGCACACGGAAGCATAAACATGAGCTTTGAACTTTTTTGAGCGACCAGTGGGTGTCATTCCCGGGAAAGTCAGGGTTGGGGGATACATTACCTACGTAAGAGAAATCTCTACAAAAATAAATTTCTGTAAACTAATGTTCAAGTAGAAGGATTAATAGCTTTTAATTGAATTCAATTCATTTATTTGCATAATGTGGGTATACAGACAGATAAATGTTACATGTTCATTAGTCCCGTCCCGTAGTTCATAGTTCATTCATTCAATAACAACATATATTGTGTTTGAAACAAGTTTAACAAATTATAATCTAATCCTATCTATCCTAGTCTGATACTTAATAACTCTTTCATCATATTTAATATACTTATCATTTTATATTTTGGCTAGCTCCGTGGCGTAGCGGTCAACACGCCAGCCTGCGACACGAGAGTGCCCGGGTTCGATCCCCGGCCAGGTCAAGATGGAAAATGATCTTTTTCAGTTTGGCCTGGGTCTTGGATGTGTATTTATATATGTATTTGTTATAAAATATAGTATCGTTGAGTTAGTATCCCATAACACAAGTCTCGAACATACTTTGGGGCTAGCTCAATCTGTGTGATTTGTCTAGAAAAAACAAAATAAAAAAAATCTTGATAATATATTTAAAAAACTATTTAATTTTTAGGATTCCGTATCTCAAGAAATAAAAAAGGACAATTCGTCTCAGGAAGACATGGAAAATAAAATTATATATTTAATTCTGCAGAAAATTTTTATTACAATTTCCACAAAAGAACACATATCCGAGTTGTGCAGTTCATGCAACAACACCGACAAGCTGAGTCACCCCTTCGTTCGTTGTACATACAGTTTTAAACTGTTCGTTCAAGCACGTTTTGAGTTCAATAGGCATAAATCAAACTTTTAAATTGGTAGCATTCGTTTAGCCTACATTTTTAAAGGATTTGTTATATAACCATAAAACTGTTTTAATAAACTAAAAATTGTATTGCATTTACTGGATTAAGTTGCTTGCCAAAGCTATATATATACACGGTGAAATTTTAATCGTTTTGGACCCTTAAAGGCATGACTCAGACCCCGAGTGACCAGAGTCCCGCCGCCCGGCCAGTGTGTATGGGAATGTCGAATTTTTTTTGAGTTCCCAGCATTGTTCCCATAGGAAAAGTTGTGCATTTTGATGGTCTGCGTCACCCCTTTAAGGGTCCAGAACAATCAAAATTAAACCGTGTATATGCAAAATGCTGGTCAGACGCCTGTAAAAGAAAGCTGCAGCTAGCAGCCCTGGTGGACAGGGGGGTGGAGAGCAATGGTGGAGGCATCACGCCGTCGCTCCCGGCCGCGGATGAAATATCCCGCCGTAAATCTGCCCGCACTCGCCGCCCGCTGCCCACTGCACCAAAACATTGACACTGTAGATATCAACCCACAGGCATCCATTTTTATTTTCATGAAAAATGGTGTTGACAATCTTGGAACATAAAATTATTTATATAAAAAAATACTCTCTATTATCCTCTGTCTGCTCTGGTCAAATATGGCTCCGGGCTCCGGTTAGTACAGAGAGGGTCATGCTCCTGCAGTAAAGGCTAAAAAGACCTGATGATGATGATAAATAAACGACTTCAGTCTACTACAACTACAACTACTGAACATATTTTAATTTAAGTGGGACCAATTTAAAACCCTTTCAGACAAAAACCGATTCATAAATGAGCGACAAATGCGTTAATAGATCTTAAAAAAAAATGATGGTACCTCCTTTTTTTAAGTCGGTTAAAATGTATTGATTTTAGTATGCAGCTTAAAATACCTGTAACAAGACACCCGTGTCAAATTTCAAGTGAGCCAACTTATTGTCATATGTTTTTGTGATCTGCACCTCAAATACTTTGAATACCTTGTTGAAGTCATGACAAAATGGTGACAGTCATCTTGATCTTTATATTGCAATCTGCTTCCCAAATAACTCGAACACGATACCCATGTCGAATTTCCATGAAAACTGGCGGTTAGCCGTCTTCAACATCAAATTTATGTTATTTTGTGATCTACAATTGAAATCCTTAATTTTAGCCTACTGCACTAACAATTATACACCCTTATAGGTTAACCACAGCAAGTGTTAAATAAGTTTATGTTAAATTAAACATGAAAATATTAAAATAAAATCACTTTAATACGGTATTATCGCGTATAGGTATTACATTATTTTTACACCTAACGTTTCGAAAACTTAACAGTTTTCATGGTCGCAGGTAGACTAAGTTGACATTTGTCTTTGTGTTTTAAGAACTATACAAAACAATCGCATACAATATTTATTGATAAAGTTCCGGATGTACGCAGTATTGGCTCACGGTGTCTGATATTATATATACGCGATAATACCGTATTAAAGTGATTTTATTTAAATGTGTAACAATCGCGAAAACGTCAGAAACCATTAAACATTAGAATAATAAATAACAAAAAGACAAAAAGAAATTAATAAAGAACACAAAAAGAAGAAGAATTCATTATGAATTCCTTTTGGAATTTCATTTCTGTGTTGTGTTAAGAATGAAAGAAGTATGCAGCTACCCACCTATACTTTATTTAATTTGCTACACTGTCTCTACTGGCCGTTTAAACATTATTTCATAAAAATGTGGTTTTTGCGCTCCGGTTTGGCAAACTAACCGAAGGGTAACGCTTTTAACATCGTCTTCATATATTAAAGGTGGTTAATGAAAAACTGCGGCACGGGTGATTTATGGCTCGAATGAATTCTGTTTTTGGTGTCTACTGCATTAAATTCTTTGTTACTGAAATATACGTTCATATTTTAAACCCATTTTGATAGGTGTCTTTCTGTTGGTCTGGCAGAAGTGGAATGAACATCGATCAGTGCATCTCTTTCCGCGCAGATTTTTTTATGTTATAGGACGGCAATCGACCAAGCGAGTCTTCTAATGGTAAGTATTCACCGCTGCCCATGGACAACTGCAACACCGGGTGTGACAGGAGCGTAGACGGCCTTTCAAGCAGTTGGGTTGGCATGATGTCGTAGGCGATGTGGCTACAACTATAGCTGGAACATAATATAAAGTCTACTTATTCTACACAAACGAACATGTATACTTTACAAAGTACGCCATATATGCTTGTGCTTGTTAAAAAGCGAATTATCAAAAAAGTTACAAATAAAACGCGCTTTCTTTCCGTTTTCAAATGATGTACTTGGAATATACTGTGACAAAACGAAGTTTTTTTCATGGCAATCTAATAATTATTTTCGCCCATTCCCTCGATCAGATTTTACGATATGCGTGGAAAGAGAAGCAGCTTGTACATTCTACGTCATTGAAGTGATAAATTCTTTAGAGGCGCTGTGCACTTTTTGGGATGGGTAAAAAATGTTAAACTCGCGTGAACTGATCGAAAATTCGTAAGATGAGACCGCCCCGCAAAGGCGGCACTTCTGCCGGCACTCCTGGAGTTCAACCCGTTGTTTTTTTCTAACCTCACACCCATCATCATCATCTGCCTTACCATATCCCATTATCTGGGGTTGGCGCAATATGTCTTATTCTTCCACATTTCATCACATGAACATGATTTGTATCGTCTCATATTGTCTCGTCACTCACGCATACACAGGGTCCTGCAGAATATCAGCGCTGCAGTTTTTGTGCTGCAGCTTTATGCTGAGCCGGTCCCTTTTGGCAACCACTGCGACACTTTATTTATTATTAGTAGTATTTTTTTCTATGTATAAAGAATTTGTAGTTTATCATTTTAAGTTTATTACTTAAGATAACTATATAAGTAATTAACATTTTGTTAGTTTTAATCTTTTGTTATGTGTCGCATTGTGACTGGCCAATAAAGTTATTTTCATTTCATTTCTATATTTCCCATCTTTCCTACAGGCAATTAGACACAATACATCCACTTCTGTTTTGGTCTACCTCTTCCTCTATACCCATCAACCGTCATATTTAAAGCTTTTTTGGCCAGGTTTTCTTCGTCTATCCTCATCACATTACCAAACCATGCCAGTCTATTGCTTCTCACCTTATTTACCTTACATGGATAAAATTAGGATATTAAAATTACTGGGATGTAATCAAGGCGCCCTTAAACAGCGGGGTCTAATTCGGTTATTATAAATTTTGAGGAGCGCATCAATCACCCGACTGCTGATTAGGTATCTAGTTTCTACCTGTATAATGCTTATTAATTAGCGTAAACAACATTAAGCTTTTATCATTTCAGTTAACTTAATTCATACTTAGAGAAATTTCCTTTTTAACCGACTTCAAAAAAAAAAGGAGGAGGAGGAGGAGTGATGTACTATTCAGGATTTTTTTCTTATTGGATCGCAAAGCCTATACACACGCAAACAATAAAATTAGTTGTCTGTAAAGTCGGTTTACGGACGATAATTATACCTGATAACGGTGGAAGAGAGATAGATGCGTCACAAGCCGAACGCTTAGACCGATCGTGCCTCTCTATCGCTTGTTCCGCGCTTGCCTGCACACGGAACGTGACAATTTTTCGTGCGTGCAGCCAGCGTTATCGATTTATACCACGTCGAAAACAATCACAAGGTAAAGCCTATTCGTGCTCTCACTTGTGGCAATTTTCAAAGGTCTTGCAGTATTAAATAATTTCGCAGTTGTTTTACTGATTGCACCCATTTATAAGGTTCTCGCGACCTGCTTCCTTAGGGAGCGGACGCGAACAAAACAAATTTTTGAGTTTACTACTACAATTCCAGTTTCAAAATATATAGGGTATAGAAGGATGACTTCTCTACGTGAGTTTGTGATGTCAATGACACGTTAGGTTTTGTTATAGCAAGGAAAAACTTCAAATTTCATTGGAGAAAAATATTAAGGATTTGCGTGCTTGATGATGATGTGGTCCTGTGGTCCCTTGTCAGGGACATAGGGCTCGCAGAAGAATTCTCCACTTCTCACGATCCTGGGCTGTGACTTTTAGCTCGCTCCAGTTGAGTCCAGTTGTAGCGACCTCCTTCTCGACTAAACGCCTCCACGTTTTACGAGGGCAACCCGGTCTTCTCTTGCCCTGGGCATTCCATAGGAGACCTTGTTTGGGCAGGTGGTTATCAGGCCTTCGCAGCACATGTCCTATACATCGCCATTTCCATAAAAGGATTTGCGTTCTTACTACTTTTAAACTTTCGCGTTGCATATTTACTTGCAAAACGCAAACATACCATTTCTTTGCAGACGTGTCAGCCGGGTCACGGGATGACCGTGGACGACTGTCCGGACAAAGATGGGTTTTCGCGTTCATTCCCGATTTTGTATTGAGTACCTACTTTACACATTTATGTTACATGACTTCTTTAGCCTATTATATGGTGGCCTATAGTGTCCTGCGGAGTGCAGTACGGAAGGTGCGCGAGCTAGTTTTGCTCTGTACCTACGAATAATAATTCTTATTCGTAACTCTATAACTTAGGGTACCCTTTCTTGCTCTATTTATTTTAATATGTACATTTGTGCTTAAAGTGAAGGTATACATACACATGAATAAAAATTTATTGATACAGACTGCGTGCACTAGGAGGTTGCTTAACTTTGTACACTTGCCTTTGATTGAACAACGAAACCGACGACTGAGAATGCGTTCAAGCGCTCTATTGATGTAACGAATGTCTTTTTTTTAGCATTCGCGAATGCGAATGTGAATATTCGTTACATCACTAGATTGCAGTCGTCGCATCTGCAGCTCTCTATTTTGTGTTCCGAGTTTCGTTATCATTTGTATTCTCAATTGCTACAGGGAAATATGTAGCGAGCCACACTTGGCTAAAATGTTCCAATTTATACGTGGTAACAGCGCCCAACTTTGCCCATTTTGCGATTACTTCAACAAATACTTTTGAGATTGCTCTTTATTATTTCGAAATTAAACGAGTTGTGCAATAAAATTAAAATAATTATCATCATCATTGCAGCCGTAAGTCCACTGCGGGATAAAGACCTCTCCCAAGGATTTTTCGTTCCATGGGAGGATATGCCATATGCCATACTCACAACGCTTCGCGGGCTGGCGAACGTAATTTCTTTGGCTTCTTGTTCTTGTGAGAAGTACTCCAATACCTTAATTCTGTTCCTAAATCGAACAATTTCCCATCCTTCTCCGTGTCAACATATCTAATGAACGCTATGGTGTCAACTTAGCGGAGGTATCCAGGCTAGCTTAGCAGCTCGCCTCACTCACTCGCTATGATAGTTACTCCAGTGTCACTTTTCCGTCTTTCCTTGCGTTTCCTACACCACTTTACTACACAAGACACTACACAGCAGCATCGCAAGCACAAAGCTTGCGATGCTGCTTGGGCAGCGAAAGCATTATTTAAGCTGGAGAAGGATGGGAATTAGTTGGATTTAGGAAGAGAAGGAGGTATTGGGATACTTCTCACTCGGGTGAATGGGGAAAAAAGCAAGAAGCGGCTCGAGAAGGCCGGGTAAATTATGGTCTAAGAACTTTATTTCTCAAAAGAATACAATATTATATTCACTTACAGAGTAAGTGATGATGTAAGATAAATCACTTAAATATACTTATATAACTAAAATTCCGGTGAGCTTAATTACTGTAAACTGTGAATCCAGTTGGTCAAGAAGTTGATCAAGAAGCTCGAAGAAGTTAGTCAAGAAAATTCTCGTCATAACTAAAGCTAAACCAACATTTTCAACATCACAGCTATATAGCTGTGTTGATTATTTGCACTAGATAGGCTCCGAAACTACAGGACCGTACGTTAATCTGACGGTCCTGTAGTTTTGGAGTCTAGCTATATAGCTAGACCTGTAGTTTCGGAGCATATCTAGTGCAAATAAACAAACAATCAAATCTTTCCTCTTTATAAAAGTGTAGAAGTTTAGATAATGTACAAGTGTAAATGGAGTGATGCGTTTTTATTTTACGTAAGAGAACACGACTGATGTTCTGTTCCGTTGTCCACACATTTTGAAGCAACGTTTTCTCCCACACATTTCCAAAGTAAACTTTAATTAAGAGAATGCAAGAACATTGACGTGCGATGGCGCCAAGTTTACTGGATGAAAGACGTTCATAATTCCAAGAGTTCAGAACTATCACATATTGTCAACTTTGTTCGTGTGTTGACATACAGAATCCAGTTACGGTAGAAGCAATTTTCCAAAAATGTTATAAAAGTATACTTAACCCTTTCGCCGCGAAACATTTTCAAACAATTTCGTCCCCATTTCGCGAGCGTCGTATATTTCTGACCAAAAATCACTGTTTGGAAAATCTGGCTCTTTATTTCACTATTCCGAAATAACTACTAGCGTTTCGGAATAGTGAAATAAAGACTAAAAGCTTTTGAACATTAATTAATAATATAAATATTACTAAATTCGATCCTCTGAAATGTGATTTGACGTGGAAAGGTGCCTGTTAAGGCCTATTTTCTGAAAAAACTTTTGATTTTTGATTTTATATCTATATTTCTTCCATGCTGGTCTGGGAGAAAAGTAAAAACGTAGAATGTACCAGCTGCTTCTCTTCCTGCACAGATCGTAGAAGCCGAACGAGGGAACGGGCAAAATCCCGTGGAATCATGTTGCGGGACCAGGCGATGCGGCTAGCAACCCTTCCCTATTTTGATTCCGTTTTTCACCTAATGCACACATGCTAAACTTGGCCTTCGGGTCTTATAGACCCAGGCTCTGTCTACCCCGCAAGGGAGAAAGACGTGATACTATGTATGTATATCTATATAGGTAACCCTAAATCCCGTTTTATACCTTCCACCTCGATTTTAAACCATTGGACCTTCGACCTGGCAACATTGAATTAGAAAAACTATGGAAGCAGCATTGCGCTCAAAAACTGACACCACGCAAAGTAGATCAAAGCGGGCGGAGCTTAAAAAGTATTTTTCTTCCCAAACTAGTCTGCCGCACGCTCCGTGACGGAAGAAAGCGGCGATACGACTTTTTGTGAACATTTAACGATATATTTTTTGTGAACATCGGCGAAATCTTAACGAATTAAGAAAAAAAATATTTCTTGTGTAGTAAAGTGGTGCCAGAAACGCAAGGAAAGACGGAAAAGTGACACTGGAGTAACTTATCATAGCGAGTGAGTGAGGCGAGCTGCTAAGCTAGCCTGGATACCTCCGCTATGTTGACACCATAGCGTTCATTAGATATGTTGACACCACCCCGTGACCTTGACCCGGCAAATCGCAAAATAGCTTCGTTTATGAGTGCGTAAGTTTTTAGTTGTGATTTGAGTTAAGTTTGTTTGTGTAAATGGGACTGATATTGAATCGTTAGTTGTATGAGACTTACGCTTCCATAGTTTTACTAATTCAATGCCTGGCAACAATAGTCCGGCCGTTACGCCTAGTTATGCCTAGATTTTCCTACGTAATACCGAGATGACCTTCTTGCCAGACAGATTAGGTTTTCCAAGAGATTACGCCACGAGGACTAATCTTCAATCACTAAAGTGGTTTTGCTTTTTTTAAAATGAATTTTTCTTTTTAAGCTGGAAATTTCATTTTGGCCGATTTCAAAGATAATCCGATTTAGTACAAAAATGAGGTGACGTACTTATTTGCTACTAGTAGTGCCCGCGACTTCGTTCGCTTACATTTTGTTATGTTTGTATGGGGGCCACGTCTTATCATGACAGAAGAAAGAAATAAGTAGCCTATTCTGTGTCCTGTACGCCTAAATGTATATCTACCAAGTTTCAGAGTAATAGAGGAACATACATACATAAAAAAAAACAGAAATCCTCAATTTAGTTTCAGTATCATGTATAAAGCTTATAAACACGATATCTCTGAAAACAAAGTCACTTACTCCATGACCACCCCTTACAGATTTATTATTAGCATTGATACAGGGGATTTTGATTTCTCTAGCAATATTTTAATGTCGGAATCAGCATCCCTAATAATAAAGACACACAATGATTTTGTTTTCTTGCGGATGTATATTCTATTAGGTGAATGATTTGTTTGTGTGATCGTTTTTAACGGATAAGCAAAAACTACCTATTTTAACAGGTCCTGTCCATAAACAAGACACAATAGTAAAACAATTGAAATGTTCACATATGATTCATGGGACAGGGAACCTGTTAATAAGTTTATCACCTACATTATCCGCGAGACACATAGGCTATATATTATTTTCAGAAAAATTGGGAAGATTGCATTCATGTAACCAAATGTATCAAAATTTTACCTATAAACACATAACATAAGAGTAAGTTGTTAGTGAGACAGTCACAACAACAAAAAAGGAACGGTACAGTGGCTGACACTCAGCGAAGCCACGCTGGCAGTTACTTGACTACAGCAGTTTCATATATATATGCATTGCTTTCGTATCTTATACAAACTATTTCTCTTGTTACAGAGCTTGGAAGAAAGAGAGAAGAGACATTCTAGCCACAAAGAACAACTAGCGCGCGAACAACGTTACCTCAGACGGCGGTTAGAACAACTGCGTGCGTCGCCATGTGGCGTGACGCCGCGCAGCATCTCCGAGAGCTCAATGTCGCACACGCACGCCACGCGGGCGGACTCGCTGTCCTCACTCGAGTCCTCCTCGGGAGTGTCCACCGCTGAGCGGTCGCCGTCCTCCATCTCTGAAAGCGGTAAGTGCTTCTTTAGGCCGTTAACGTGATCGTGATCATTTACAACTAGCACGCGAACAACGTTACCTCGCGGCGGTTAGATCAGCGTGTGTCGCCATGCGGCGTCACTCCCCGCACTATTTTTGAGAGCTCATCATCGCAGACGCACGCCACGCTATACGCGCGGACTCGCTGTTCGTATCCGAATCCTCCTCGGTCGGGAGTGTCCTTCGCCGAGCGGTCGCCTCCGCGGTTAGTACTTCTTTAGATCAAATGTGATCGTGATCGGAAACTTATCGAGGACAGATCACACTTATGTCAATAGTATATGTAGCAATGTTGAAATTTCGACGGTAAAAGTGGTTTGACAAACAATACAATGTACAAAGTGAAAAATATGACAAAGGCTTGGTCCATAGTCGAATTGGCCAAGTATTGAGAATTATATCGCATTGCATAGTTACAGACTTTTCGCCACTAGTTTTTCGGACGGGCAATCCTAGATTCATCCAGTGATTTTCAGGTTATTATTACCCTTATTATAGTAATATCGATTATATATAACCCTTGTTATAACATATTAGACAAATTTGATTTTCACATTTTCGCAAAATTGCGGGTATATTGCAATAATCACGTCACGAATTTATCGATTTGATCCACTTATGTACCTTACTACAACAAAAATTTGAATCGTTGTCACCTAAATTCTTTATTTTACTCGATTTAAAAAATACAAGAATTTCGTTGAAACCCCTTTAGACCTCGCGAATTTAATCACAGTGAACTTACAATGGCTCTACTTACTTACTTATTACCTCATTATCCATTTCGGTGTCTACAGGGTCAAAAGGGCCATATTTAGCAAAACCGCGGGCTCAATGATGGCGAACGATGGCTAGTATAGTAGCAAACTGATTTCGAACCCTGTCTACAGCCATGTTTGGATGTACGTTGATGTAAACTTTCAAGAGTGCCGGCTATCTGCGACAACGGCGGTATCCCATACAAAATGGGTATCATTACGGCCAGTTTGTTTCGCGCATTTTGTATGAAACGACAAACATCTTTCGAATCGCGAACTTCAAGGTTTACCAAAAAATGCAATTTGTTTGGAATGACGCGACCTGTCATTTCAAGTTTATCTTTATATATGTATTTAATAGCCGTAAAATAACCGTAATAACCCTCTTTCTAAGGCAGTCGGGCAAAAAACAGCATTTATTCATCAATAAATTACATGTCTGGGGACGTAAATTGACATAATTCGGTAATTGTGTTTGCACAACATTGTAAATTGAAACGTATTAAAACGGGCCCTAAATAATTGGACAGTATTGATTTACATTTAAATTCGTGCGGCTCATAATCATTTTCAATTTGCCGCACATTAGACTCATTGTTTGGTTAAAGTTTATACTTTGTTAAATAATGAGAGGTATACACAATGTCTATATTACCAGCGTAAGGACCAGGCCTACGCACGACGATTGTCTCCAACGCGCTGGTGCGAAAAAGTCACTTTAGCACCAACGCGTCCTCACTCAGTCCTATGCGGTCTGCGGAACATTACGAACAGAACGTACGTCTGTTATTCTTTGATAAAAATTATTGCCCTAACGGCCCGCCATAGGCCAGGCGGCGGGCGTGGCGGTACAAACGCGGATGGTCTAAACGCGTTGGCTACTTTGGATATTTTCGTTTTTAAAGAATATTCAAGGGTTATTCGAAAAAGAAAAATACATGATGGCTGCCTTATGCAATTATAATCAAAAGTTTCAAGGTTAATTTTAATGTATTTGGTGAATAATGCTGTACACCGAGTAAATTAGACGTGATTTGGAGGCAACTTTGCAATTTTTTTCTATCAAGAAAATTTAACACAATCGTGTTTTTGAGTCAGATAGTTACCAGAATTAGTGCTGAACTTTGCTGCATTTTTATTTCCACTTGGCTATTTCATTATTATTGATATTACAGACAATCATGCAAAGTAGTGTGAGGAAGTACGGGCCCGTTGCGTATTTAAAGGCTGCAAAATTGATGATAAGAAAGTTAAAAAAGTATATGGGATGTCATATCATCGATAAGTAACATAATGCTATTTGTTGTAATTAAAATACTTAAGAAATTTTAAACTGATTCTAAAACTGAAGTCTGTAATGGCGCCAGCGCAAGGTTATACAAGGTTAAATCGTACGCTTGTACAACGCGGCACTTCGTAGTTCGATCGATTTAAAAGATGGCGATACTGTATGAAGAAGGTTTATAAAAAACTAGTTTTCGCCCGTGGCTCCGCCCGCGTCAATTTCGATCCCTCGGGAATAGTACTTTTTCCCGGGATAAAAGGAAGCCTATGTCCTTCTCCGTACTCCAGAGAACTTGTAGGCAAAATTTCTTGATGATCGGTTCAGTAGTTACGACGTGAAAGCGTAACAAACAAATAAACAAACTCACTTTCGCATTTATAATATTAGTTAGGATGTTCCTGAAGGCGTATCCTTACTTTTGAAATCGTTGAAGGTAATCATATTAAGTAAGGCTAGCCACATTTAGCTTTTTTTAGTTGTTTATGTCCCACTGCTGGGCAAAAGCCTCCCCATTTTCCAGGCATCCCTATTCCTAGCTTTCTCCTTCCAGTTTTTCTCATAATAATTTAATTCATCCGACTACCTTGTTCTGGGTCTTCCTTTCTTTCTTTTTCTGTCTGTCGGAGTCCATAAGGTAGCTATATGGGCCCATCTGTCCTGGTGCATACGGCACACGTGACCCGCCCAGTCCCAATTTAGCTTGCCTCACTTTTTGCCAACATCTACCATGTTTGTAATGGAGCGTAGGGTGGTATTTCTGACTCGATCTGTTCGTTTAGCATAAGTATACGGAGAAATCACACAGATTGAGCTAGCCTCAAAGTAAGTTCGAGACTTGTGTTATGGGATACTAACTCAACGATACTATATTTTATAACAAATACATATACACACATCCACACATCCAAGACCCAGGCCAATCTGAAAAAGATCATTTTCCATCTTGACCTGGCCGGGGATCAAACCCGGGCACTCTCGTGTCGCAGGCTGGCGTGTTGACCGCTGCGCCACGGAGCTAGCCAATAAAGCATCCTTACTAATATTATAAATGCGAAAGTGAGTTTGTTTGTTTGTTTATTTGTTTGTTTATTTGTTTGTTTGTTTGTTACGCTTTCACGCCGTAACTACTGAACCGATTATCATGAAATTTTGCAAACAAGTTCTCTGGAGTACGGAGAAGGACATAGGCTACCTTTTATCCCGGGAAAAAGTACTATTCCCGGTTTTCTGCGGATACCATTACAATAAAATAGTAATAAAATAAAATAGTCATTAATAAAGATATAATCCGCTTTGCTAACAAATATAATTAAGGTTTCGTGCATTAAAAGAAAATTAATGTTCACCATTAACCACGCATTAAATCGACCGCCATGTTCGTCGCTAGTTTATTATAAATAATGAATCGGCCATCTAATAGTTATTTCTCGTAAATAACGGCCGGGATGCCGGCTGCTGAATAAAATATTAGGTTCGCTGGTAAAACGTCTCCGAGACTCCTGGTAGCGGAGTCTGCAGAACCGGTTGGTATGAAATTTGGTATAAAGATAGTTGGAGGCTCCGAGAAGGTTATACGATAGTTTTTATTCCGAAAATCCCTTACCGTGTAAGGGGTGATTTCAAGAGTAAAAATATCCGTGAATTGGAGCGTGCTATTATGTTTTAGCCGTGTGGTTTCCGGCAGAGTAGAATAGGACCACTACTAGTCTTCCCATGGAGGTCTAAAGAGGTGACTTAGGAAATACAAGCTAAACAAAGCTCATAAACATCAATAAAACCTCTCCAACCCGTCTGGCCAGCGAGGAGAGTGTAGGCCAAATCCTCTGTCTGCTCTGGCCAAGTATGGCTCCCGTAGAAGCTGATGATGATTAAGTTTTTATATCTAAGATATGTTTCTATATGTAAGATATGGCGAAAATAATTTTTTTTGCACAAAGTTTGAGCTTGGGCAAAATTAACATACGAAAGAAATTTTGCCCAAGCTCAAACTTTGCGCTCGGTATACTACTCGTAAGTGTGTGCAATGGTACATATTGCCTATGCCCTATATGATGCAGGGTATCTCATCGAGATGGGTCAGTTGATACACGGTATTCTCATGTGAGTTGTGTTTTTATTAAAGCGACATCTCACAAAAGGTACATAAATATATAAATATATACGGACAAATCACACAGATTGAGCTAGCCCCAAAGTAAGTTCGAGACTTGTGTTATGGGATACTAACTCAACGATACTATATTTTATAACAAATACATATATAGATAAACATCCAAGACCCAGGCCAATCTGAAAAAGATCATTTTCCATCTTGACCTGGCCGGGGATCGAACCCGGTCACTCCGTGTCGCAGGCTGGCGTGTTGACCGCTGCGCCACGGAGCTAATCTCAACCTACATACCACGACTGAACCAATTTAAAATAAAATCACAGGTAAAAGAATTGGCAAGAATCCTTGGGAGAGGCTCTTGTCCAGCAGTGGAGGCAAAAGGACCTGATGATGATTATATTTTTATATCTAAGATATGTTTCTATATGTAAGATAGATGAAAATAATTCATGCGACCGGGAACCTAGCCGTGCGGTAGTCATAATCATCATTACAGCCGTAAAACGCCCACTGCTGGACAAGGGCCTCTCCAAAGGATTCTTGCCAATTCTTTCACCTGTGATTTTTTTTGGGTTGCCGGACATGTCCAAACAAAAATGTTCGGCAACCCGGTCAATTTGTATGGGAACGTCAAAAAATTGCCCTCCCAGCATTGGTCCCATAGGAAAAGTTGTTCATATCGACGAGCTGTATCACCCTTTCTAGGATCGGACAGATTTTTCTTTACATATTTAAGGATCGATGAGGACAAAGGCGGTTATAACGTTCGCAAATCGGTGCATCCAATCCCGGCTGCAGCCGGAGCTCAGAATCAGTTCGCCACTATTGAATTACACGGGGACGTCATACGACAAAGTTTAATCTCCCGGAGCGCGGACGGCTTATTATGCAAATAGTGACTGCTCGGTTATACCACTATGTCCAAGGAGGGTGACGACCTCTGTGTAGCAAAAGTGCCCTGGAATCGCAGTCGTGGGTTCGATCCCCGGTCTAGTCAAGATAGAAACCGATCTCAAGTTGACCTGGGCTTGGATGTTTATCTATACAGCTTGTAACATAACCAACGACGTTCCCGTGAAGGAGTGACTCAGCCCGTCAAAATGAACAACTTTTCCTATGTGACCAAGGCTGGGAACTTAAAAAAAATAAATTTTCATACAAAAGTGATCGGTCCGCAACTAGTATGAAAATGTAAAAAAAATGAGTTTCCAGCATTGATCCTAAAGGGTGTGCATGGTCGATTGACCGCGATACCTACTTACTCGAAATGATGATGATCGAAATACGAATAGTTGTTCAGTAACCCCTTCACGGGAACGTTTGTTAGTTTGTTTGTAATATCTTTATTGTACGAGAAAAAACACAGAACATAAAACATAGTATAAACGAAAAGTAAACATACAATGGCGGACTTATCCCATAAAGGAATCTCTGCCAGTCAACCAGCTAAATGATTAAGAGGATGTTTACTAATTGGGCAGAAACACGTACGAAACAAAAAAAAGAAGAAAATATATACTTAAATAAATAAATATTTAACGTCGTTAGTTATGTTACACGGGAAGTTAGAGTTTTGACGTGATAGGTACCTACATACGTATAATAAAAACATCAAGTATTCTTTACTATTAAATGAGCAAAATTTCTGCACTAAGTGGCGGCGCAAAACCTAAGTTCGGCGTAGGCCTTGTCGTTGTTTTTCGCAAATCATAGACTTCCCAAAACACTTCCCGCGAAGCCTTATGGCGCTTTTTCGCAATTCCTAAGCTTCCCAAGAAAAGGGTAATGAACTAATGGTCAAAGTATTGAATGTTATCTTCACGTTATGTCGTCTATTTCTTTTCCGGTGATAATATGACAGGCGGTATTGGACCTTTTTATTTTTCGGCATTTAGTTATTTTGCATACACAGAGATACTTTGCATACGCAAATATTGACATTCTGTCGGCCCGTTCCCTTTATCTTCGTATATCAACTGCAGACATTACTTCCTGAAGGAAAAAATCCTGTAAATTATATGGATACGAAGTTTGTTACACCTTCATGAAAGACAGCCTCCGTGGTCCAGTGGTTAAGGCGTTTGCCTGTTGAACCGGGGGTCGTGGGTTGGATTCCCACCGGAAGCATACTTTGTTGAGTTGTTTGGTTAGGACACAGCAGGCCTGAATCACCTGATTGTCTGATAATAAAGATGATTCCGTGCTTCGGAAGGCACCTTAAGCCGGTGGTCCCGGCTGCTATCTGGTAGTCGTTAAAGGAACCACGTCAGAGGTCGAGAGGCGGTTCCGAAGAACTCTGACACTAGGGTGTGCATGTTCGATTGACCGTGACACCTACTCGAAATGAATGATGATGAAAAAAAAAACTCCGCCTACTCCGGAAGTGCCGGCAGAAGTGAAAACTCCGCGCGGTAGAAAGAGCGATATTACTTCCTCTCCTACGCCGCGCCGGCGGTCTCAGGTCATGTGTCCGTCTTACGAATTTTCGATCAGGTCACGTGTTCTGACGCGAGCTTAATATTTTTACCCATCCCAAAAAGTACACAATGCATATAAAAAAGTTTTTGCTTAGAAAAGTTGGTTGCCTGTATAGTCGGTTTACGGACAATTTTACGTGATCACGGTGAAAGAGAGATAGATGCGTCACAAGCCGAATGCTTAGGCCGATCGTGCTTCTCTATCGCGCTCTCGCTTGCACGTGGAACGTGACACTTTTACGTGCGTGCAGACGTTAACACATCAATAAAATTCTCTGCAAGTTTCTATCGATGCGAAGTTAGTTACTCCGTCACGAAAAAATTGCTGAATGCATTTGACTTATTTTCAATATTATAGCTGTCGCATCAGAATAGCACAAAGGCTTTAATACCATAGCTATTAACATAGGCTATAAATTCCCCGAAAGCAGTGGGAAAAGCTGGTACTAAATAATTTGGTTACCATTGGAATCCGCCTTGAAGGACTGTTTTCACCCCCTCGTAGGGCGTGTCGCTAGGACGTGCCAGCCTATTTTGTTACCTTTTATTTATGCATTAACTTTTGCAATTTAACTGTCAGAAGCACACTTATACAGGATCGGAGGCCGGACATAAATCCCGGCCCATTGTTGGTTTCCATCCGAACTTTCCTCTTTTTACTATGCCTTTTCTTCCTATAGGATTGATATGTTAACGAGCGCTTTTATAGACCTTATAAATAGTGTAAGAGACGATTAGACGTGTCGTTAACTATGTTTATTCGTCGTTTCGCTTAATTTGTATTTATCGTGATCTGCAGACCCGCCCCGCGCGTATATCGGAACGTAAATATTGTATTTACATATCTATTGAATGAGGGAAATAGAGTTTCGTTACGCTTGTTTGTTTCGCGGAACACGGATCAACTTTTTTATTTCGTTTTTATATTTTCGCTAGGTTTTTGTATTTGAATACAAAAACCTAGCGAAAATATAAAAAGCATGTTTGAATAAATCTAATTTTAAATGCATACTGGAAGGACCTAGTGTTTATGGTACAGGCACGGCCTAGTTTAGACACAAGTGTGATGGACTCATCTAAATAACAGTGAGGTAAAGTGATTACTGACTGATTCCTTTATAGTTATACAGCGTGATTTTGAACCCCCTAGCTATATTGAAATCTGGGAATCAGAATCCCTAATGGAATACAGAATTGCAAGAAAAAAAGGTAAAAACCGAAGAAAAAAAATTGACTTTCCATAGAAATTCGTCCAGCTGATCGGCGACTTTGTATGGGAAACCCTCATTTTTTTTTCGATTTTCAGCTTTTTTTTCTTGCAGTTCTATATTTCATTAGGGATTCTGATTCTGAGATTTCAATAAAGCTAGGAGGTTCAAAATCACGTTGTATACAAATGTAATTAGATTAAGTTCAAAATTGTATGTTTTCATGAAATAAATAAATATTAAATATTATATTAATAGGGAGTATTGAACTGTGTTGATGTATTTTATTTATGTTGATGTATCAGAGTTCTTTGTTTCGGAAAAATCAGACAGCATTTAATCTATGGTAAAAATAGTATGGATGTTAATCTATTTTAAAAGATCTTTGCTCTCGATCTTTACAAGATAGAAGAATTTCCTGTCGGAGGTTGCTTATTAGGGTTCAGTACCTCAAAAGGAAAAACGGAACCCATAAAGGATCACTTGGTTGTCCGTCTGTCTGTTTGTCTGTCTGTCAAAATATTTTTTTTCAGGTACGCGTAGAGGTATCAAGCTGTAATTCATATCAAATATTTGGAATACCAAAGAGTCGAACTAAACGCTTTGACAGTTCCTTTTTGGTTCGAGTAGCTAAGGTGTGGAATGAACTGCCTGCGTCTATATTCCCAAACAAGTACAGTCCCGGGACATTCAAAAGTAGAATAAATGGGTATCTCTTGGATAGGCATGTAACATCCTCGTCTTCATCGTCACTTACCATCAGGTGAGATGGGAGACAAATGCCTAATTCAAATTTTGTAAAAAAAAAAAAAAAAAAAAAAAGGTGTACTGTCCCTTGAAGCTATGAAAAATCAAACTTCTAAGCCAATGCAATCAAAAGTTACAGCTGGTTATGCCGCAAATTTTCGTGTATTTTCGATTTCGCCCGTGAACTCAGAGTCTTGAAATTTGCTACGAAGCAACGTCTTATATATAGCACATTTAAAGAAAAAATTGCGAAAAGCATGAATATAAATTCATGCTTTTCGCAATTTTTTCTTTTTTATAAAAATATTTTTAATAGTTTTTCGACACTCGCAAGGCAATCAAAACCTGCAGGCTTCCCGTATATTATTCAGAATCAAAAATTTTTGATATAAAGCAACGTCTTATAGCACAGATAAAGGAAAAATTGCGAAGACCATTAATTTTGAGTTACATCATATAATAAAAATAGTTTTTAAAATTTCAAACTTATATACTAGCTTTCGCCCGCGGCTCCTCCCGCGTCAATGTCGATCCCTCGGGAACAGTACTTTTTCCCAGGATAAAATATACCCTATGTCCTTCTCCTGTACCCCAGATAACGTGTATGCAAAATTTCATGATGGTCGTCTCAGTAGTTACAACGTGAAAGCGTAACAAACAAACAAACTCACTTTCGCATTTATAATATTAGTTAAGATAATGTACGGAATCCTTCGTCCGACTTGCACTTGACCGGTTTTTTATTTTTTGTAACTTGTACTGTACCTAATTATAAATCTGATATGACTAACTAAATCTATCTGCGACCATGAAAACTGCAAAGTTTTCGAAACGTTAGGTGTTAGAATAATGAATAAACGCGATTAAACCGTATATATGTACAGGTCTGCTCGGCCTCTTTGAGACTTCTATCTATCTTTGAGACTTTTATCATATCTGTTGTTGTTGCACGCTCGATCGCTAACATAACGTGTTCCACAAAAATATGTAAATTAAAATTGTATATAACATGAAATCAGAAAAAAAAAGAAAAGATAAAAATATTAAATATCATACAAAGCCCTTCAGGCAAGTAGGCGACCGATACTGTTGAAAAGAGTTTCATTCGGCGTCTTCTTCTCTGCAGTGGTCGGTTCCGAAACGCTAGTAGTTTGTAGCTTTTGAACAATAATTAATAATTTGAATATAATATAATAAGTATTATTTAAAATGAATTGACGTGAAAAAGTGCCTGAAAAGGCCTATTTTCTGAATAAATCTTTGAATCATTGAATGTTTGTATTAAGTGATTTAATGTGTATAACAATCGCGAAAACGTTAAAAAACATAAAAAAAAACGTATGATTTTATAATACATATAAACGTTTTCGCCACAAATCTAACTGTATTGCCCGGTTTCACTCTTTAATTTCATTAAAACCCAAACCACATTCCCAACCCAACAAGGAGTACCAAAGAATAGTCGGAAACAAAAACAAAACATCTTTTATTGGCACTCGGCTGCAGCCACTTGTACCGGAGCCGGGAAATAAAGTGAATAAGAAATTAGAATTAGAGACCAATTCGGGAATTGTTTAGTTTGTTTCCCTTTTTAAGACCTCTCCATTCTTGACTCCAGTTTCCGCGTGTTGCTAAAAATTTCAATGCTAAATCGAAAGAAATGAAAGAAGAGATCAGTTATAGAAAAAAATTCTGCAGAGTTAACGTGCATTGCTGTATACTTAGTTTATACAATTATCAAATACGCAAAATAAAATCAATTTTAACTGTGACCAAAAAAAAATAGCGAATTTATACTATAAATAAATATGTACGGACAAATCAAACAGATTGAGCTAGCCCGAAAGTAAGTTCGAGACTTGTGTTATGGGATACTCACTCAACGATACAGAATTTTATAACAAATACATATATAAATAAACATCCAAGACCCAGGCCAATCTGAAAAGATCATTTGCCATCTTGACCTGACCGGGGACCGAACCCGGGCACTCTCGTGTCGCCGGCTGGCGTGTTAACCACTGCGCCACGGATCTCGCCAAAAGTGTACTTTGCTGTGACAGCGCATAATGCAATAATTAATACATTTTTAAAATGAACATGGACAAGACGAAAATAATGTCGAATGTCCATGTTGCGCCTTCTCCAGTGCTTGTTGGGAGCTCCATACTTCAAGCTGTTGACCAATATATCTATCTGGGTCAATTGATCCAGGTTGGAAGTTCCAGCTTCAAGGATGAGGTCTTTCGACGAATCCGACTCGGCTGGGCAGCGTTCGAGAAGCTCCGAAGTGTCTTCTCGTCCAAAATACCTCAGTGCCTCAAGTCGAAAGTATTCGACCAATGTGTGTTGCCAGTGATGACTTACGGGTCCGAAACGTGGTCGTTTACTATGGGCCTCATAAGAAAGCTCAAGGTCGCTCAAAGAGCTATGGAGAGGGCTATGCTCGGTGTTTCTCTGCGAGATCGAATCAGAAACGAGGAGATCCGTAGAAGAACAAAGGTCACCGACATAGCTCAGCGGATTAGCTCTTTGAAGTGGCAGTGGGCGGGGCACATAGCTCGAAGAACCGATGGCCGATGGGGCAGAAAGGTGCTCGAATGGCGACCACGTACCGGCAAGCGCAGCGTTGGACACCCACCGACAAGGTGGTCGGACGACCTAACCAAGGTCGCAGGAAGACGCTGGATGCAGGCCGCTTCCAACCGGTCATATTGGAAATCCTTGGGGGAGGCCTATGTCCAGCAGTGGACTTCTTGCGGCTAAGATGATGATGAATACATTTTTATAAAGGAACACACGAATAAACACCATATAACAAGTTGTATTTATTACAAATAAAACATGACGAGCTCCGTTATTTTTATTTATTTATTATTATTTATTCCGTGGCGCAGTGGTTAACACGCCAGCCTGCGACACGATGGCCGCGGGTTTGATCTCCGGTCAGGTCAAGATGGAAAATGATCTTTTTCAGATTGGCCTGGCTGATGATTATCTATAAGTATATGTATTTGTTATAAATATAGTATCGTTGAGTTATTATTCCATAACACAAGTCTCGAACTTACTTTGGTGCTAGCTCAATCTGTGTGATTTGTCCGTATATATTTATTATTTATTTATTATTATTACAAATAAAAGAAAACACGCCTTGTGTACAAATAATATAGCCAGTGCAAATCGGGGTGGTGAAATGATTCAAACGACACCCCATAACACTAAATGGGTTCGTGCATTTAGGAGTTATGGTGATGGCGAACCGCACATACCTAAATATACTCTAAAAACAAAATTTATTTTTTAAAATCTGTTACAAATAATATGTTTTTCACAATACATAGCGAAAACTTTATCTTCATTACCACTGATACCGTCCGTTTCTAGTATTTCTCACCGTTAGTACCCAGTACCCACGAGTACTGCAGACTTGTACAGCAACAAATAACGCTTTGCTGTTCACTAAGAAAAATGTTTCAAATGCACTTCCTGAGTACGGTCCTGGACTTCATTCGCCAGGGACCTATTCAGGACAGCTTTTGTAAATGGGATTGGGATATATAGGATGTTTCTTTTGTAAGCCTTTTTACTTTTTGCGGATATTTTCTATTTATAACCAACTTTAGACTTACCGGAAAGAGAAGGGTCGTAATTTTTGAAGGCCCTGCTGTATCTCTTACATGATTGCCTTTTTCGACCTGATTTTGAATAAAAATAGAAAACAACATAGTATAGGGTCCCACCTTAAAACGACCTTCACCGAGCTGGTTAATCGATGAAAAATATTTTATACTTGCTGTCGCCCGCGGCTCCGCCCGCGTCAATGCCGATCCCTCGGGAATAGTACTTTTTCCGGGATAAAAGGTAAAGAGAGCCTATGTCCTTCTCCGTATTCCAGAGAACTTGTATGCAAAATTTCATGATGGTTGGTTCAGTAGTTACGGCGTGAAAGCGTAACAAACAAACAAACTCACTTTCGCATTTAAAATATTAGTAAGGAAGTAAGGATTCAATCAAATACATCAATAAATATATTGGTTGTCTAAGAAATATCAGAATATGATTACTTAACAATTAAAAATATGTTTTTTTTTAAGCATATCACTGGTTTGGTTAATAGACAAATTCCATACCAATCGGAAGTATAAAGCCCATAGAATATGCAAACGATAGGCTGACTATTTTTTCCCGTCAGAACT
This sequence comes from Elegia similella, assembly GCA_947532085.1. NCBI lineage: Eukaryota > Metazoa > Arthropoda > Insecta > Lepidoptera > Pyralidae > Elegia > Elegia similella. The sequence goes on from OX383936.1 coordinate 4,011,101, forward strand.
CTTGGGTAGGCAGGTATAAACAGGTTTAGTTGTGGTAGAGCCACGCTACCGGCAAAATTAATTTTTGCTAGTAGCATGAATCCGGAGAAGTACCACACTCTCACAGAAAATCGACGTTTGAGTAGGAGCTTTACCGCTTCTATGCTTCGTTCGGTGAGTGAGAGAGCTGGAGGCCCATCCTTCCCCATGTCCTTTCCCCAACTCCTTGAAAGTCCGGCAACTCTCCTGTTACACCCTGGTGTTGCAGTTGTCAATGGGCAGCGCTGGTCGTTTACCATCAGGTGACTCGCTTGCTCGTTTGCCGCCATATAACATTTAAAAAAAAGTATATCGATACTAGTACCTAGCACCGGTCTGGTTAATGAATTAAAGTTCAGGTAATCGGACAAACATACGGTTGAGTCCGTTTAAAAAAAAAGGTTTCCTTTTAAGCCCTGGCCATTCTATTTTTTCACACAGTCTACGTTGCTTGCAATCTTATAAGAAACTTATTCTTTTGGTCCACGTTTTGTAAATAGTATAAATAAATAAATATATACGGACAAATCACACAAATTGAGCTAGCCCCAAAAGTAAGTTCGAGACTTGTGTTATAGGATACTAACTCAACGATACTATATTTTATAACAAATACATATATAGATACACATCCAAGACCCAGGCCAATCTGAAAAAGATCATTTTCCATCTTGACCTGGCCGGGGATCGAACCCGGGCACTGTCGTGTCGCAGGCTGGCGTGTTGACCGCTGCGCCACGGAGCTAGCCAATAAGAAAATAGGTAGGTATAATTATAGAAATGTTCATGTCTGTATGAGAAATATTGTGCACATTTGGAAATCGCCATTCAGTCAAGATATGCATTTCAGGCATGCAAGGCATCCCTAGTAGCATATACATGTAGTATGGAATCCTGTCTCCATCTTGTGTCACCGCGCATCACTTCACACACGCGATTACGGTAACGTGATTCTGCCGCACTCCGCACCTACAGGGCTGGCAACTTCGGGGCTGTTTGTGAATTACGTAAGCATAATATCAGCTATTTGTAAACAATTTTTAAGCTATTGCATAGCTTCTATTGCGGGCTTTGAGCGTGGAGACCAAATCCAGAAATTCCTTAACGAAAAAACCTAACACGCTCACCCATACCGGCACAGCGGTGATACTTTGACTTGGGTGTCGCGACAGGCTCGACGGAGTTACTGTTAGAGTGTTACAGTAACGGACTTACTGTAACAGTGAGTTAACTTAGTAACAGTAAGTTAACTTAAGTTACTAAGTCACAGTTACTGTTACAGTAACGGAGTTACTGCATAAATAAAATAAATAAATAATTATAATTGCATAAGTTGATAAAAAATGCTATGCAATAGCTTTACCGCGGCAGTCCCCGAATGTCACACGTCTTTTTTTACCTATGAAAGGTAAGAAAAGCTCTTCCCCCCGCTTTCTTCCCGCCCAGCTTACGTAAACATTGGTATAATTTTCACAAAAAAATGTTTATTACGCAAAATGTTGCTGACGTCATCACCACGTAAACGTTATGTTTTTTCGTTCACTGTTTAATGTGCAATATTTTCAAAAGTATGTTTAAAATGTGAATGAAATCCATATAACCATTCAGATAATATCAAAAAATTAACGATATTTGTCGCGGTCCGGCGAGCACACCGGGAGTACTCTTCGGAGGCCCGGCTGTTGCCGATCGCTCATATAAACTGTAAAATACCACACTACAGCTGAGAATGATATAGATAGAAAACATTGGGACGAGAAATATTATTTTTAAAATTTAGATTTTACGTTACTGACAGCCCTATGACCCCTCCCCCGCTCATGGCCCGTCGCCCGCGGCCGGAGCGGCTGTGCGGGCGCTAACTCCATTTGACAGTAATGCCATTATTATAACGTCATATCGGAGCTATAGGTCCGACGGCGAATCATTTAAAAAGCGAGCGAAATAGTAATAGGGCAGAAAATTGGCGGCAGGCTTGTGTAAATAATATATAGCTGCAACGTCAACTATTGGCGACTCTGGTCAACTTTCTGTTGGAAGATGTAGCGAGAAACGAAAGAAAAAATGGGTCATTCTTAGAAATATCCGACGCTGATAGACCAATTTATGTAGTCCATATTATTTTCGTGTATCGCTAAGTGCTACATCCAAAAGTACATTTGTTCAGTATCATCAATAGATCTCTCTTTCTAAATTGACGATCTCTTTGTCCCAGTGGTACCGCAAGAGGTTCCCGGCCAGGTCATGATGAAGAACGATTTTATTCAGATTGATTGGATGTTTTTCTATTACAAAATATCGTGGAGTTAGTATCCTACGAGGCATGTTCACAATGTAATGTGAGGCTTGCTAAATCTCTGTGATTTATTCCTATATGTATTAAAATTGTTGATTTTATACAGGGTGTTAATTAACAGTCTGAAATACTTGTAGTGATTAATAAAATTTCCTAAGTAATATCTCGAAACAGTTAGAAGGAAACCAAAAATGTGTGGGTTTAGCGGACTGTATTTTTTTTTATGTATGATGTATTACGAAACGAAATTAATGTGTGTTATGTTCTGAGGCAGATTTAATCGAACGAAGCTTACCTTGTTGGACTGCGGGGTGTCATGCATAGGTCGGTGTTTTAGCACCTGGGATAGGCTCCCAAGTCCTCAAGGTTCGTTCGAACTCACCAAGACCTGGTATCTCCCAGTACCTACTCTACTATACCGAAATGCGGCAAATCAGAGCTCTCTTCATCCAATCAGCCGCATGGTTATAAGCACACGCGTTTTAAGTACATTCTGTCGGTTTTGGTAAAATTTCATACTAAACACTTATTTTTTTTTTTTTCTAAGTAAACGAAGGAACCTCAAACAGAATTTACGAACGGTAATCGGTCGATACCTCAGTCTGTTCAAATAAATCCTAATATCAAAATAATACGCTAAAATCATTAGTAAATAACCCCGATCAACTGGTCGTTACCAGGCCTAGTGCATACAACAGTGCGCGGCCACTGTTTGTCGAGTCGAGAGGCTGCTCTGAGGTGAACCATAGACACATAGCAAGCTAGAAGTGTATAAATGGGTAAATTGCACACATTTTTTTCGTTATGTTTCGTAAAGAGCTCTCTTAAATAGACATATCACTGGAAAAAATATCTTGATAACTCAAAAACTCTAAGATATAACGGTTACAATACAAAGCCACAATTTTTCCTCTCGGCCTAATATCCATAAGAAAAATACAACAGACTAATGAATGATCTCATATTTTTTGTCATAACAATAAGATCAGTCAAATATTCTAATATAATGGGCATCTCTTGAATAGGCATGTAACATCCTCGTCTTCATCGTCACTTGCCATCAGGTTAGATGGGAGACAAATGCCTACTTCAATAATTAGTAAAAAAAAAAAAACATTTTTGGGACAAGCTTTTATTCTGGACCAATTAGTACTGTTGAAGAATTCCATCATCAGACCAGCTGTATGATCCATTTCAGCCAACTTTAAAATCACGCAGTTAGAAATACACGACGCGAACAAAACGTAAAAAGACCACATATCCATTTATGCGGTACATCTCACGGACATCACCCTCTATATACAATAGACAAACAATAAAAATATATAACCCTTCGAAACTTCGAACGCAGTTGGCACATTTGGTAATTCAAGACCTTTTTTTATACCCCGTTCCACCAAGAGGTTAATTGATTACAGTACGGAAAGCACATACAGTCCATTCCAGCGAGCATACATCGCCGTGGTATCGTCATTAGCGCTTGTGATTTACGAGTACGAGCCCGGCTTATCGCTCCCCGCCGCTTATTAATTACACCTCGCCCGACACCTACTGTATTGTGCCCACATGCGGGGGGAAGCGGGGGGAAGGTGCCAAGAAAAACACGGGTCGATGTGATTGAATAAATACTCGATTTTGCTGGTAATGAGAACCATGATAGATAACAGGGGTTTCCTTGTTGATTCATATATAGATATAGCATGTTTTAATGATTCTTGCAACAACTCGGACCTACAGGTACTGAGTTGTACATGCGGGAAGAAGAGGAAATTAATAAATATTCAATTTTGCTTGTAATCAGAAACATGATTGGAATTTCTCATGAGAAAGAACATCTTGTTTGTGTTATTTATGAAAATATGACATGTTCAACTGGTTATATTTAAACCATAACCGGCACCTACTGGATTATGCCAACACGCGATGAGAACGGGGGAGGATGCCAAGAAAAATACGCAGCCAAATAATTGAATGCTTAATACTGGAGTGTTAATGTAATGTCAAAAAGGTGTAAAACTCTTTAAAACAAGCTTATATGCACATCACTTAATTCTGGGATTGTTTTCAACGATCCTTTTAATTAGATTTCTATATTATCAGAGTGAATCAAAAATAGCTAAGCCGCCATCTCGAGTTGGTCGCCATGATGGATTTAGAATAGCGTCTAAACTAACCGAGTATAAAATTTCAGCGCAATCGGTGGAAATATATGCTTAAAAATTAAGTTGCAAGATTCCACCCGAACAAACATAGTTACATACATTGTAAGTTAAATAAAAGTTTGTTAAAATAACTGCAACATAATCTTCTAATCTTGTATTTATTTACCACAATATTAAATCTGTATGTTAAAAACTTGAATATTAATAGCAAAACACTGTTTTATCTTCGCGGGGACTTATATAATACACTAGCTGAAACAAAACTCTTGAATGCCTCAGGTTATCACGAAGTTTACATTTTATGGCAGTTAATAAAGTAATACATAATAGTAATTAAGAGCTATTTTGCAAATATAACATTATTTATATAGATAGTAGTCTGGCCAATTATGGCTCCGGTAGAACAGAGAGAGTCCTGCAGAGGAGACTAAAAAGACCTGATGATGATGAGATAGTAGAAACAACGCATATTTTATCTTCTTTTCCTTCTTTGGGGCGATCAAATTTTCAAAAGCTTATTTTAGCCGCTACCTTGCTTAGATAGCGAATGGCGCCATTATTTCATCATTCTTCGAGTTATTCTTGTATGTCAACGAAATTATAGTGTAATTAATTTCGTTTATTACACGGGGATGACGATAATTCTTCACGGATCCACTGTTATGATCATAGACGATGCAGCAAGGCGGACAACCACCAGCCCGATAAATCTCACCACAGCCGCACCATGACAGTCTTTTATATTTCTTAATGCACATGGGTATTGATAACACAAAATGCACCGATTACATATTATGAAATTCACTAGAATCATTTTGCCAAACATCCAAAACAAACATTATTTTACCGTTAACACAGCGGTATATGCGAAAAAAATGCAAACTTAATTCTTTAATAAATCCCTGTTTACTTAATTCATAGACTTTCCAGATTCAAAGAAATTTTATCTCTTCGCTGTTTCATAAATATATAAATATCAAATAACTATCCAGCCAGTACGAAGCGTATACGAAAAAATAAATTTTCATTTTAAACCAACATCAAAGTAAAAAATATTACAGCGGGAAAGAATACAGACTTTGAAAATAGAATCCGTTGATTTATTCCTCTCCAGGCCATAAAACAACAATATTGTTTATTCAAACTATTCGAAATATGAAATATTCTGTGCGAGAAAAGTTTTTCCTTTTATCTGTGGCATTAGCGTCCTCGCGTTCGGTATTATTTAGGTCGCTTTGGCACCGGGATATATGGGTGTAATTTTTTGAGGTCGGAACCGGACGCTGTGGGCCACCCGCAGGCACGGCTTGAAATAATTCCTGGAGCACTCGTATATCGCTTTGCGGAAGCTCCTCGCCATGCGGCCTCCATTTTGGTTTATTTGGCGGGAATAAGACTTCTAAACCAGTCTCTAGAATGTTCCATATGGCTGCACGCTGGGGCTATAAATTATAAGGCATATTTGGGTTTTAAATTATGTTGCTTCTTGGATAGAAACTAAATTCAACTTGGGCTTAAATTCTCAGAGTGTGTGCGATGCGAAATGAAAACTAAATAGCTTTAAGTGAACTTGCTTAAGTTAGTTTAAGCACTAGTTTTACACAATGTTTATTCTATGTAATTAACTACTATTCACATGTGATAAATTGTACGGCAAAGGAAAACTATTAAGAGAAACATTATGTTAACATAAAGTTAGTAATGTTACCAATTATGAACCTAAAATACTAAAAACGAAGTGATAATGGAATTCCCTAATGAACCCGATCAGTCTGAGGTTCGAATAAAAACTGCCACTCTTATAATTTTTATAGGAAATTGAGAATATCAAAATTTCTAGCATTGGTCATATATGGAAAGATTTTTATTTGGAGGGGTCAGTCGACCCTGCGAGAATATGTTGGCGTACATTTACACCTGCTGGTGTCTGTAAGAAAAAACGTAGAATGTACCAGCTGCTTATCTTCTTGCGCACATCGTTAAAGCCGATCTATGGAATGGGCGAAAATCTGAGGAATCATGTTAGTAGGCGATGTGGCTAGCAACTCAACAATATTTTGATTCCGTTTTCCACCAGCCCACCTACATGCTAAATGTGGCCTTCAGGTCTAATAGACCTAGGCTCTTTCTACCCCGCAAGGGAAAAAGACGTGATACTGTTACGTTGCTGCATGCCACCTGCATGCTGCATCTCGTCCAACCTCATTTCTTTCTCATCCTGTCCACTTTTCATTCCTCATTTTACCACTTCTTATTTCCGTTGACCACTTAGTCTCAGTTCTTCCATTTAGTGACTTAGTTCTTATAAAGCTTAGCTCTATCTCTTTAGCAAGGGAAAAAACGTGATAGTACATTTTCGCCTTGTATATGTATATGAAGGTTACTGAATGAGAAGCTTTTGTATATTGATAATCTTTCATATAAATAAACCGATTTTGATGAAATTTAAGTGGAACGAATTGGAAAGGATTAAAAGAAACAAAAAAAAATTGGTTTATAAATGACAGAGTATACAACCGAATTGATAACATCCTCCTTTTTCGAAGTCGGTTAAAAATATATTTTATCGTTGTCAATATTTATGTGATCGTGAGTTTGTATATTTTCAATCAGCTGTATTGCTAGGCACCGTATCACCGTCATCGGCGCCATATCTCCGAATTCATTTCTCGTCTCACGTCTCGTCGATTTCTCGAGACGACGTCGCGTTGGAACGTATTGCTTTGTTGATGTGCTTCCCTTTCAATCATGATAGCAGATATTGAAGAGCTCGATAGCCTATCGGGAGGCAATATTAGCATGGTCTTGAATGTTTATCTGTATAAGTATCTATAATAAAATATAGTATCGTTGAGTTAGTATCGCACGACTCATGATGACAACTTACTGTCGGCTAGCTCAATCTGTGTGATATATCTCTATACATAGTGAAATTTTGATCGTTTTGGACCCTTAAAGGGTGACTCAGACCATCAATATGAACAGATTTTTCTATGGGACCAATGCTGGGAACCAAAAAAAATTGGTCTGAGTCACCCCTTTAAGGGTCCAAAACGATACAAATTTCACCATGTATATTATAACTAGCTTTTGCGCGCGGCTTCGCTCGCGTTAAGTTTCATACAAACTGTCATCCCCTATTTTATCCCCTTGGGGTAGAATTGATCAAAATCCTTTCTTAGCGGATGCGTACGTCATAACATCTACCTGCATGCCAAATTTCAGCCCGATCCGTCCAGTGGTTTGGGCTGTGCGTTGATAGATCACTATGTTAGTCAGTCACCTTTGAGTTATATATGTATATATTTAGAAGATATAAAGTTTATTTATTTATGTTTTAAACCTTTCGGCAGTTAGAAAAATCTAAAACCAATGCGGCTACTAACACAGGCAAAAATATGTTTTTGTCGATCCCGCGGAAACAGTACTTTTTCCGTGCTGAAAGGTAGCCTATGTGTTAATCCAGGTAATAATCTATCTGTGTGCAAAATTTCGTCAAAATCCGTTTAGCCCTTTTGGCGTGATTGAGTAACAAACACACATCCATACATACTACAACTGATGAAGAGTTTCGTTCGGCGTTTCTTCTTTGCTTTTAGCTTTTGAACAATAATTCTTAATTTAAATATAAGTACTCGGTCCTATTAGTCGTTTGGTATGCGGCAGAGTAGAATAGGACTATTCCAAGTCTTCCCGTGGATGTCGTAGAAGGCGACTTAGGAAATACAGTCTAAACAAAGCTTATAAACATCTAAGAGACCTCTCCAACCCGTCTGGCCAGCGTGGAGAGTGTAGGCCAAGTCCTCTGGCTGTTCTGGCCAAGTATGGCCTTAGTAGTACAGAGAGGGTCGTGCTCCTGTAGTGGAGACTAAAAAGGACCTGATGATGATGACTCGGTCCCATAGGGAAAGTTGACATATCGACGTGCTGAATCACCCCTTTATAGATCAAAATTTCACCGTGTAATAGTCACCATGCTGGTCTGGGAGAAATGAAAAAACGTAGAATGTACCAGCTGCTTCTCTTCTCGCGCAGATCGTTCAAGCCGAATGAGGGAATGGGTAAAATCTGAGGAATCGTGTGAGGCAATGCTGCTAGCAACCCATCACTATTTTGATTCCTTATGTACTAAAAACGGGTCACTCACGTGCTATTTCGTCGGGATTGCCGAGCCGCCGCACGAGCAGTGCGTCGAGAGCAGTTACTTTGGGACCCTTCGCCGCGCGTCTCGCACTCGCCATAAAAATGGGCTCCTTACGAGGACGAAACTATAGTCGGCAATCCCGACGAAATAGCACGTGAGTGACCCGTTTGTAGTTCATAATGTCTGTATCTCACGTTAGTTTCAATGATATATTTTGATTCCGTTTTTCACCTAATGCCCACCAACATGCTAAACGTGGCCTTCAGGCCTCTAGGCTCTGTCTACCCCGCAAGGGGAGTAAAACATGTAACACTTAAATGGCATTGCCCCTTAGGCTGCGTTTACACTCAGAAATCAGATTTTGAGTATTGATTGGTCAATTCATGCACCGCTAAGCTCCTCTCCGCTCCACTCCGCGTCAGTGGGGACGCACCCTTATACAGGTCTATGGGTAGCAGTGCTCGTAGTATCTGACCTAATTAAGGCCGATTATCTAGCTTATCACCGCTCGCAGGGCTCATAAGGATTACTTCTTGAACTGTGCTTATAAGGATTATTGCCCGAACACAACACGGCATAGCATATTTAAGCCTTGCGTTTGTTTAGTTGTTTAAAAGTTTCTAAAATTCAGATAGAACGAGAAACAACATTCTTAAGACAATTTGCAATTCTTGGGATGAGCTTCTGCGTTTTGTTATAATTATAAATAACTAGCTTTTTCGATCGTGTCGATCGCTCGGAAACAATTGAATTTTTTTCGGAATTTAGGTACCCTGTGTCCTATATATGTCCTATATTAAATTATAGGTATATTTAATTTTTTATGTGTCTGTGTATCTCACAGAAATATATCAAGATAGAACGGCCAAGTGGGCGGTACACGCGTGTCTCAATCTTGCATGCAAGATTCTTAAACGTTCATTCAGTCAGCGTACACGTCCTGACTTGAACACATTGGTCATTCTGCGGTTTTTAACTGTAAAAACTGTTTATCGATATGACGCGATTTATTTCTGTGCATCTCACATTACGATTTCGCTAGTCATCATCAGGTCCTTTTTAGTCTCCACTACACGACCCTCTCTGTACTACTAGAGCCATACTTGGCCAGAGCAGCCAGAGGACTTGGCCTACACTCTCCACGCTGGCCAGACGGGTTGGAGAGGTCTCTTAGATGTTTATAAGCTTTGTTTAGCTTGTATTTTCTAAGTCGCCTTCTACGACATCCACGGGAAGACTTGGAGTGGTCCTATTCTACTCTGCCGGATACCACACGGCTAAACTAATAAGACTAAAAAAATTCGCTAGTAATGTAGTCAAATTGGGGGCTCGGCTTATGCAAACACTGACACGCGCGTTTCCTTAGCAAAATCCTGGCATCGCCGTTCTATCTTGATATTTCTGTGGTGTATCTAGGTTTATATACTTGATCCAAGTTCCTAGCGCATAAATAGCTACTGCACAGATTAGGAAGTCACTTTCCTTATTACAAAACTTGAACAAATCTAATCTTGCGAACTAACCCGGTTCAGCTTTAGTTTTCTAGTTACTTCTCCAAATATTTGCTGCACCGACTGCGCCATAACATAACCCGAAGTTGGTAATCCTTTCAGTTATATTAGATTTCACTATATCTTATTAGATAAGCTCGATGGCCGAGTGGTCGTGAGCATTATTAGTGCTTATGAATGTAAAGTAACCGCAGGTGCGGTCACCACAGAGATGGGTTAGTTGCGCTACCTTCGCCCCAGTTTATCCGCGGTAATTGAACTAAACTTCGGTCGACATTGCCGCCGATCTTACGCCCGACCGAAGTTTGGTTATAGGTACACTAACGCGTAGTAATTTCGGCATTATGTGTCGTCAGTAATTCAAATATCATTGCTGGCGTAATCACCTCAAATTTCGGTCGCGTACCTTCGGCATAGTGTGTTTACACACTAAATGAAGTTGCAAGATTTGATCCAAACAAAAAAGCATAATAAAGAATAGCAAACAAAGTATAGGTATGATTCCCTATATACAGGAGGAGGTGAAAATTGAAAATGTTTCAACAAGCCAAGCAAGATATCCTACTGATAGGACAAAAAGTAGGTCCACGGAAAAAGAAACATAATTTTGCATAAACTTAAGCATGTTCTTCTAAATATATGTGCTGCATCGTTCTCCGCTTACTCTGAAGTTGTAAAAGCAGTGTTCGCTATCCTAATAGCTATATATCTGTAGAATTTGTCTATCTAGCCCCTTTCAGAAGTTCTGATCAGCGATAGCATCCGTCTTAGGATTAATTTCCTATCTTTGCGAGGCATCCGCTCAAACCCGGGGATAATTGTGCCTTTGCGTACATTTTGCAGTCAAGATTCCTAGATTTTGCATCGGCAAAGTTGAACTGCAAATTAAAGAGAGTTAAAAATGCGACACTTCGTAGAACAAACACGTCGTGTTTGACCAAACAAAAGGATGCCAAAGACAGCACCAGATTTTTTTTTGCAAAAACAAATAAATAAATATAAATATATACGGACAAATCACACAGATTGAGCTAGCCCCAATGTAACTTACATTGGGGCTAGCTCAATCTGTGTGATATATATCTACTCTATCTATATATATATATATACTGCTGTGTGTGTGGCTGGGCCTCCTTTTGTCTGCGCCATTCCTCTCTATCCCCAGCCATCGAAATCCAGTTCTTGCCAGCAATTTGCTTTATGTAGTCGACCCACCTAGCTACCGGACGTCCAACACTAGATTATTATATATTTAACTAATTAATATTAATTAGGATTAAGTACACATATGAACATACGTACACATTGTACCAGGTATAACAAATGTCTAAAAGTAAGTGGTTTTACCTTAGTGGTTAGTTTTGCTCGGAGGGCGTTTCTTTGAAATTACGTAGATTTCTATATAAAACTCAGCTTTACAGCCTAAGATTTGTATGTAATACGTATCTTTAGCTAATAAAATCCAAGAATTTGCAAGGATAAGAATACAGTGTAGAACCGAAAATAAATTTGGCCATATCCTTCTGTAACTTGCTATATTTTACCGCCTACGCGAACAGACGTCAATGCATACTATGCGTTCTCTTTGACAGCGGGACTCAAAGGAATACTATGTCACTATATTGCAGATGGCTTACGTTGAAAGAATTCTGTTACAGATCAAAGTGATACTTTGTTGTACTCTGTGATACACGGGATGTCGACTTTTTGAATGATATGGGTATATTGGTTTTCACTTTATCCATTTACTATATACTTATATTAATAAACATTATAAATGCTAAAAGCAAAGATTCAGGCTTCCAGCTCTAAAAATGACGGACTTCCATACAAAATTTTAACCCCATTTTCACCCGCTTAGGGGGCGAATTTTTAAACCTACGAATGCCTACGCCATTACAACTATCTGTATGTCAAATTTCAGCGAAATCCGTTTAGTAATTTCGGCTGTGCGTTGATAGATGGGTCAGTCAGGTTTGCCTTTTATATATTTAGATGTTCAAATCCCAAAACAGCCTCCGTGGTCCAGTGGTTGAGGCATTTGCCTGTTGACCCGGGGGTCGTGACGTGAGTTCGATTTCCACCGGAAGCATACTTTGTTTCCAGTTTGGCTAGGACATTGCAGGCGTGAATCACCTGACTGTCTGATAATAAAGATGGATTACGTGCTTTGGAAGGCACGTTAAGTCGGTGGTCCCGGCTGCCATCTGGTAGTCGTTAAAGGAACCACGTCAGAGCCCAAGAGGCGGTTCCCTAAGAACTCTGACACCAGGCATGGTCGATTGACCGTGACACCTACTCGAAATGATGATGAGATGTTCAAAATGACGTTGCTGTATATCCAATCGGATACACAGAGTCCTTGATAAGTTCCACGATAACGGAATACTACCTATCTGACCGAATCGCCGATCTAAATGTCCACTACTCATTGATTTGTTATCCATTAGATAAAGATAATGGCTGTTCAGAGATCCCATTTGTTATATTGTCATGTCAGCGAGATGTTTGTTGTTCAGCTTTCGCGTAACGAGCTTTTCATAGATTACAAGGGTGTTTTAAGCTTTCACAATGTTCTGCTATCACTATTATACTATAAAATTAAATATGGTCAAAAAATTCCACGCAAAAAAGGTTTGAAACTGAATCGGCAGTAACCAGCTTTCACCGACAGTTGTTTCTACTATGGACTGATCACCATCACGACAATTCGTTTTTGAGCAATTCTATCGAGTCGTAAAATAAGTAGTATAAAAAAAAATAGCTATACGTGCACATGAAATATGTTTGCCTACTAAGTAGTATAAAAAAAATAGCTATACGTGCACATGAAATATGTTTGCCTACTAAGTAGTATAAAAAAAATAGCTATACGTGCACATGAAATATGTTTCGACCAGTTCACTAGCTCCGTGGCGTAGTGGTTAACACGCCAGCCTGCGACACGGGGTGCCCGGGTTCGATCCCCGGTCAGGTCAAGATGGAAAATGAACTTTTTCAGATTGGCCTGGGTCTTGGATGTTTATCTATATATGTATTTGTTATAAAATATAGTACCGTTGAGTTAGTATCCCATAACACAAGTCTCGAACTTACTTTGGGGCTAGCGCAATTTGTGTGGTCTGTTCCGGTTTTACGTTTTTTTTTTCGAACGCCCTTACATGTTACTCAAAAAGTATCATAAGTTTGCGAAATATATTCATGTAACCGCACGCACTGGTCGGAGATCCACCGACCAGGTGGTCGGACGACCTGACCAAGGTCGCAGGGAAACGCTGGACGCAAGCCGCTTTCAACCGGTCATTTTGGAAATATTTGGTAGAGGCCTATGTCCAGCTTCTTGCGGCTGTAATGATGATAAACCGCACGCAGACAAAACCACACCCAAAAGTAAGGTTTCCATTAATCTCTATAGCAACAACACACCTCGCGACTAGAAAACCTTCTTAATCTAAAATAAAAAACAACCCCCAATCGAAATTCTCCGAAAAGCCGTCACTCCAGTTACCTCGTGTTTCCACCTACAACCATGGATGTAATTTGCGTTCAATTTACACGAAATTGAATTCCTGGCGTCAAATATCTTATGAGATCCTAATTTCACTCAAACAGGTTTCTGTTTTTTTCCTCTTTTCCTCCGACTTCGAATATTCACGGATACACGTAACTAGGGTTACCAGATGAAAAAATCAAAAGTCTGGAAAAAAGGCGTGATTTACATTGAAATATCCTGAGATTTTTCGCAGCTTGAGCATACTGTTTTGTATGTAGTTAACAATTTAAAAAAGTCATTCGTAAAATAAGGGCTGATTTTAATTCTGCAATTATTAGGTACCAAAGTTGATTAAGTTGGTTTTGTTTAATTATTTTCTCCACCACTACCCCGGAGCCCTATATAACGTACGTAGGCTTGCTTGGCGCTCTCTTTCGTCTGGGCACCTAGCGAAGCTAGCTAAGGACCACGAGACCTAACCCTTGAACCCTGAGATTCTGTGACACCCTTAAGCGGGTGCCGCGCGAGCGAAAAACGTCGCTACTGCGCAAGCCATTAGGCTGCGCAGAACTATGAGGTGATTAGGAAAAAAGATGTAGTCTTAATATTCTCATATTTATATTTTTAAAAAAAAATAAGAAAGGGGCGACCTCCGAGACGTACATATAAATATTGTCATGTGAGAATTATTGTTTTAGACGTAAAAATTACAAAGATTTCGAAGAAAAATGCTTTTAGATATCATACCAAATATATATCATTTTTAAATTTCATATGTATTTATTTCAAATTGCATCAAGGGGGCGATCTTGTTCAAGGATTGATCTAAACTATACATATGATGTCTTTAATTAATTCAGCGCATAATACTAGTGATTTAAAAACACGTCAATTTTGACAACTTTGTGCAGTACCGTCTTAATATCGTAAAAGATTGATCAATAAATTATATTCGGCTATCCGTTTGTTTCCTTATACCGCCTCAACGTCGCAAGGTATTAGCAAAATTCGTTGTGTTTGCTTTTCTTCTCTTTAACATGTACTGTTTATTGGAAACCCTAAAAATCCTGAGATTTCCTAAGATCTGCGAAATCCGGCCCCAATTCTGAGAAGAGTCCAACAATCCTGAAATATCAGGACAAATCCTGAGAAATGGTAACCCTACACGTAACTGAATGAGTACCTCTATATTATTCAGGGAATTATTTTGGAAATACGGTAGCTGCGAAACTTGGCTAATGTTATTTTTCGTCGGAAAGTATCTTTGGTATTTTTAATATTATTTTACAAATGCGGAGTCTCGCCCTTCAAGAGTTTTTTTGTCTTGAGGTGATAAAATTTCTACAAATAAGTAATCTATACTTCTATACTAATATTATAAAGCTGAAGAGTTTGTTTGTTTGTTTGTTTGAACGCGCTAATCTCAGAAACTACTGGTTCAAATTGGAAAATTCTTTTTGTGTTGGATAGTCCATTTATTGAGAAAGGCTAGGCTATAAAACATCACGCTGCGACCAATACGTGAGAAGCATCAATAAAAAATGTTTTGAAAACGGGGGAAAATTATTCATCTACTTGCTTTCGCCCGCGGCTCCGCCCGCGTATATGTCGATCCCTCGGGAAAGTACTTTTTCCAGGGATAAAAAATAGCCTATGTCCTTCTCCGTACTCCAGAGAAGTTGTATGCAAAATTTCATGATGATCGGTTCACTAGTTACGGCGTGAAAGCGTAACAAACAAACAAACTCACTTTCGCAACCCTCTCCGATCCTTGAAGGGGTGTTTCAGCCCGTCGATATGAACAACTTTTCCTATGGGACCAATCTCTTCCATGCTGGTCTGGGAGAAGAGAAAATACGTAGAATGAGCCAGCTGCTTCTCTTCTCGCGCAGATCATAAAAGTTAATCAGGGGATTGGGCTAAAATCTGGGGAATCATGTCAATAGGCGATGCAGCTAGCAACCCATCACTATTTTGATTCCGTTTTGAATCTACACGCCGTCCAACTAAATTTAGCCATAAGATCTTATAGACCTAGGCTCTGTCTACCCCGCAAGGGAAAAAGACGTGGAACTATGTATGGAACTAATGCTGAGAATTCATTTTTTTTTTACTCGCGCTCACGAATTCGTGTTCCTCATGCAAGCGAGACCGCGGGACATGTCATAGAAAGGCACGATCGGCCTAAGCGTTGGGCTTGTGACGCATCTATCTCTATTCCACCGTTATAACGTAAAATTATCGTCCGCAATTTTGTTTTCATTTCATTTAATTAGTACGACTAGGCCATAAATGTACTATTTCCCCCATACTCATGTTACCTGGCTATAAAAATTGTCATTTTAAAATGCCAATCGCTAATACGACTATTATTTGTTTTACGGCCCCGGCGGGAGTGACTGTACTAATTTATTTTACGACTGTACACTGTGCGGCAGTAAAAGTGCTAACATTAACACTCCAATGTGACCTTTGCATTTTATAAACTAACTAGCAGTTGCCCGCGACATGAATAATTTTCCCCCGATTTCAAAACATTTTCATTCAACGCTTCCTTCCTATTGGTTGTAGCGTGATGTTTTATAGCCTAAAGCCTTCCTCAATAAATGGACTATCCAACACAAAAATAATTTTCCAATTTGAACCAGATTAGTGCGTTCAAACAAACAAACTCTTCCGCTTTATAATATTAACTAGCTTTCGCCCGCGTCAATGTCGATCCCTAGGGAATAGTACTTTTTTCCCGGGATAAAAGGTAGCCTATGTCCTTCTCCGTACTCCAGAGAACTTGTATGCAAAATTTCATGATGATCGGTTCAGTAGTTACGGCGTGAAAGCGTAACAAACAAACAAACAAACTCACTTTCGCATTTATAATATTAGTAAGGAAGCCTTCCTCAATAAATGGACTATCCGACACAAAAAGAATTTTCCAATTTGAACCAGTAGTTCCTAAAATTAGCGCGTTCAAACAAACAAACTCTTCAGCTTTATAATATTAGTATAGATTTTCGCTTTAAATACTTGTGTTAAGTCTGGTTCCCGTGTTTATTGCAGTTTTATTGGTAGTTTACATGATACTACATACCTACTATCACGTCTTTTACCTCGCGGGGTAGACAGAGCCTAGGTCTATAATACCTAAAAGCCACGTTTAACATGTTTGTGGGCGTGTAGATGGAAAACGGAATCAAAATAGTGACAACATGATTCCGCAGACTTTAGTTCAATCCCTCAATCGGCTTTTACGATCTGCGCGGGAAGAGAAGCAGCTGGTACATTCTACGTTTTTTCTTTTCTCCCAGAACAGCATGAAAGAGATTCGTCGGAATTAACTGAATTAACGGAATTTTATAAAACTTAAAATCGAAAATATGTGATGAAAAAATTTCGCCACAGGTAGGATTTGAACCCACAAACCTACGACATCTGGCCCGTCGATGCTCTCAACCACTGAGCTGCCGTACCTTCAAACACCGCGGCGAATTTGTTCATCACACATTATAGGTACACGCATTCGAAGCATGCGTAATCTCCATTACTACCCACTATTTAGAAGTGTGGTATCCAACTTAATTCATATCAGATGAATTGAAAGTTGATTAAAGTGGAGAAAGCTTTCCCAATTAATTATATTAATAGCATTACAATGCTCGGTTTAATATTAAAATCGATTTCGAGAGTTCGATTTTAATATTAAACCGAGCATTGTAATGCTATTAATAACATTCATTTATAAAACTTAGTAGATTATCGTTTAGACGTACAGGACACAGGAGAGGCTACTTAATTTTTTACTCCAGTTTATGATAAGACGTGCCTCCCATACAAACAAAACATAAAATGTACGCGAACGAAGTCGCAGGCACTGCTAGTTAGGAATAATAGCTATACCGAGCTGAGAAATAGACAATAATGACCCCAATAATTTCCTGCAAAACATATAAATAACGAAGTTTTTCGCAAGACGCATTGCCGTAGGTGAACGGCGTCACCGCCAGGGCCTTGGATTTATGGCCGGGGGAGACAAACAGTGGGTGAGTTATCGGGGGCGGATTTACCCTGGGCAGGTGTTTCTACTGAATGAAAGTCTGAGGCAGACATATTGGCAGTGCTGATGGTTGATCGCCTCTTTTTGTAGATTCGATTTAAGAGGCTTATTTGAGCGAATAGTACCAACATCTTTTTATTTTTTTACTCGTAAATTAAAAAGACCAAGGATAGAGGTAAATGGAAGGAAAGAGAGGAGGCCTTTGCCCGTCAGTGGGACACATATGGCTAATAAAAAAATGTCGTAAATTGGATCAAATTAAAAATCTAAATCTTTCTTTGCTGTAATTCACTTGGAGTATTTTTCGTATTGCTTATGAAATGAAATGAAAAATATTTATTGCAACACACAATGGCACACACAACACAAACAAAAAAGGACATAATAAGACAAAAACATAATAATAAGGCGGTGCCATCAGTATTACAAAAGGTGACGGCTCAGTATAACGCTGTACTAGGCATATGCATGACCTAGTACAACACTGATTTTCAGATTCGTCGCTTAGTCATCTTATACTTCTTATAAGACACGAAGATTTCATCAAAACCATTTTGGAAGGGAAGATCGAAGTTAGGAGAGAAAAGGGAACGCCGAGGAGGGCTTTCATAGACGAAGTAAAGAGACGGCCATGGTCGTGTCGTATAGAGAATTAGAGAGATCAAAGGTTTGAGAAAGATAGAAAATACTTCCTCCGACAAGCACTTATCACACAAATTGAGCTAGCTCCACAATAAGTTGTTAATTTATGTCGTAGGATACTAACTCAACGATACTATATTTTATAATAGATACTCACTAAACATCCAAGTATATAATACCTCTCCAACCCGAATGGCCAGCGAGGAGAGTGTAGGCCAAATCCTCTGTCTGCTCTGGCCAGGTATGGTTCCGGTAGTACAGAGAGGGTCATGCTCCTGCAGTGGAGACCAAAAAGACCTGATGATGAAACATCCAAGACCCAGGTCAATCTCAAAAATATCGTTTTCCATCATGACCTGACCGGGGATCGAACCCGAGCACCTTCGTGTCACAGGCTGGCGTGTTAACTACTGCGCCACGAAGCTCGCCGGACTCGCCAGACATCATACAACAGCTGTCGTTATACTATTAAAACTTCCAGCATTGGTCATTTACGCCAAGTTGTTTATAATGACGAACATTTACATGTATTTACCACTTCATTGTATATACAATACTAGCTACCCGGACCCCGGCTTCGCACGGGTGCAATGTATATAAACCTTCCTCTTGAATCACTATCTATTAAAAAAACCGCATCAAAATTCGTTGCGTAGTTTTAAAGATCTAAGCATACATAGGGACAGACAGCAGAAAACGACTTTGTTTTATACTCATCATTTCGAGTAGGTGTCACGGTCAATCGACCTTGCACACCCTGGTGTCCGAGTTCTTCGGAACCGCCTCCTTTAACGACTACCAGATGGCAGCCGGGACCACCGGCTTAACGTGCCTTCCGAAGCACGGAATCATCTTTATTATCAGACAATCAGGTGATTCACGCCTGCAATTTCCTAACCAAACTGGAAACAACTAAACAAAGTATGCTTCCGGTGGGAATCGAACCCACGACCCTCGGGTCAACAGGCAAACGCCTTAACCACTGGACCACGGAGCAGGGGTTGGAATACCGGTAAAAATCCATTACCGGTACCTCTATGAAACGACAGTACCGGTAATTGGTTTGGTACCGGTACATTTGGTAACGGTAAAAATCAAGTACCGGTACCTCTATAATACAACGGTACCGGTAATTGGATTGGTACCGGTACCTCAATAAAACGACGGTACCGGTAATTGAAAGAAGTACCTGTACCAAATACCGGTAAACAGTACCGGTACTTAGTACCGGTACTCGTATTGGGAATTATCATTTCGTTAATGTGTGTCGTTGCCGTGTTGTGCATGTGCGGCGTGAGGCGGGGGCCCACAATAGGGCGGCACTTTTACAGTCGAGCGAGTCTTATGCGGTAGACGGCAACAATGCGTAGGTACCGGTAAAATTAACGCAATTTTAATACTGTTAAAATTTGACAGAATAGAGGTACCAGTACTTACCGGTACTTATAATGTGAATTTGGTACCGGTAACAAGTAGCGGTAAAATTACCGTTAACTGTTAACAATATTATTACCGTTAAATACTAGATTACCGGTACCTCATATTACCGTTAAAATTTTAACAGAATAGTAATACCGGTACTTACCGGTACTTATAATGGGAATTTGGTACCGGTAACAAGCCCTGCCACGGAGGCTGTTGTTTTATACTATGTAGTCATGAAGATATACGCGAAAATACCTAATAAATACATGGTGAAGTTTTGATCGTTCTGGACCTTAAAGGGATGATTCAGCCCGTTAATATAAACAACTTTTCCTATGGGACCATTGCTGGGAACTCAAAAAATTTTTGACGTTCCCATATAAAACGACCGGGCGGCCGAAATTTATTGTATGGTACTGCCCCTTTTTTTTTGAGTTCTCAGCTTTGGTCCTATAGGAAAAGTTGTTCATATCGATGGGCTGAATCACCCCTTTAAGGGTCCAGAACGATCAAAATTTCACGGTGTATTCTAAACAAAAACGTAAACAAGAAATTCACCACTAGGCAATTGACTCAATAATAATAAATCCGAGTTAATGTTACCCAAACCCTGCGTGTTTCAATATTCCTTATAAATACATTAGGCCGAAGTTTAGACTTTAATAGTCCATTAATAAATCTGGATCCATTTGTAGGCTGCGGAGTAATCCGGCCACCTCAGGGCATTGCTTGCCACATAAATTGTACGCTCTACTACGCTCGACGTTTATATTCGGCTAGTTATGAACGGCTACTTCAGTAGAAAAAAAAAACCTATGCTTTATCCTTTTCAAGAGTCCGGACCATCTGTCCGGATTAGTCCGGACATGTCCGGACTTTTAGACTGTTGTCCGGATGTTGTCCGGCCCTTTAATTTGTTCAGGTTCACATACATACATCCGCGCGAAAAACATTACCCTCCTTCTGGGTGGTCTTCTGGTAACAAAACTTTTTTGCAATTTTCAATGACAAAGCATCGTTCTACGAAACAAGTTTTAAGTAATAAAGCTTCGTAGGTAGCCCACGCATTTCCAAAAGTAACTTTCTATGATTTGGAAATCGCTATTGTGTTTCATGTTGCCAAATGGCAACAAAAGTTCATGGTCAGAATCAGAGGCGAACTTTTGATACAGTTGATTGTACTTCTAATATTTACATTCTGAATACACGAAACTTGCCAAATGTTCGTCTGACTTCTACCCTTATGAAATTTTGTCGTAACCATTTTATGTAGGTAATTGTACTTGTTTACTTTGAAAAAATACAGGGTTATAGTTAACTAACGCAATACCTACTAAAGACGACTTAGGTACATCATGACTAACAACGTTTGTTCTATGACTTTTACTTAAGGCGAGGCCTCAAATGTTTGGTACCTTCGCTCGGCAAAGGACTGATCAAGTGCGCGCAAGGGATAGCGCTTGGCGGTTTAGCCCGTGAATGATGAGATAGGAGATAGTCTCGAGTCGCTCAAAGAAAAAAACGTAAGCGCCAAATTCGTTATTTCTATTTTCTATTTTATATAAAATCAGAACGGTTAATTGTATTTTCATATTTAAATTTTGATGAATTACTAATAACGTATCTTATAGTCTTAAAATCATTATTTCATTCGTCGCATCTGAGCTACAATAACAAAAACTCTGCGAACGAAGACCATTTTTCAAAAAATATTTCTATCGAGAAAATTTTATCAAAACGTGTTTTCATCTTACACTTTTGGAGATGAAATAGTCAAAAATCATATTACTTAGATTTGAAACATCTAATTTAAGTATTTTGCGAGATAAATAAGGTTCAGAACGACCTTATTTACAGTGGTATCGCCTTAATCGCAATACATAGTAAGATTTTACATACATTAGCTCTTATGTGGATCCGAGCATGCTCGTGGAGTTATTGTTGTATTTATTAGGGTTCCTCAAATGGAAAAAACGGAACCCTTATAGGATCACTTTGTTGTCCGTCTGTCTGGCAAGACCCTGTTTCTCAGGAACGCATTGAGGTATCAAGCTGAAATTCATATTAAGCGCCCATTAAACCATCCTGAATTTAGGATCCGATGGGAAGGACCGCTATATGTTAGAAACGATGCGAGATATTTCCAATCGTATTGCACATATAGCAGCGTCCCTCTCATCTGATCCGATTCAGGATGGTATAATACCCCCTTTACCTAAATACTCAGGTCTAACTGCCCCTTGGAGCTGTAAACAAATCAAACTCCTAAATCAACGCAATCAGCTAGTTATACAGCAAATTTTCGTGTTTTTTTGACATTCGCAAGGAAAACAAAACCTATCCCATGAAATCAAAGTCTTGAAATTTGGTACGAAGCAACGAAAGCACAAATAAAGGAATAATTGCGAAAAGCATTAATTTTGATATACATCATATAATAAAAATATTTTTAATAATTTTAAACTTAATAAATATAATGTTCGGAACCCTTCGTGCGCCAGTCCGACTCGCACTAGGCCGGTGTTTTTATAACTGAGAAATTTTCATTTAACTAAGTTCGTAAATAGCATACCGTCCCTAAAAGTAATCTCTTTGAGGAGCTGACTGTCAATTGCTGGTATTTTATGGTGTTAACACGTGAAGTATTTATTAAAAGTTAAAAAGCTTTTCTTAAAAATGCGCGAGAAACTTCAATTTTACTTCAACCATCATTTCCTTCGTCTTGATTATCAAAATTTTATTACAAATTAGGTGTTGCCCGCGGCTCCGCCCGCGTTTGTGTCGATCCCTCGGGAACAGTATAATTTCCCGGAATGAAAATATATCTTTTTCCTGGCCTCATTTTACCTCCATACCACATTTCATCCAAATTGGTATGATGGTTTAAACGTGAATAGACAGACAGACAGACAAAGTTACTTTCGCATTCATGTCGTTGTTCGACGGTAAATCGGAACGGAATCAAAACCTATAGGGTACTTAATGCTCGTGAACTCAGAATCTTGAAATTTGGTACGAAGCAACGTCTTAGAGCACAGATAAAGGAAATTGTGAAAAGCAAATTTTTACATCGTCACTATTTTAGTTACATCATATTTTTAGTTACGTAAAAATTCTCTAAGACCCGCACTTGACCAATCTTTTTTAGTTACATCATATTTTTAGTTACCTAAAAATTTTCTAAGACCCGCACTTGACCGGACTTTTTTAGTTACATCATATTTTTAGTTACGTTAAAATTCTCTAAGACCCGCACTTGACCGGTCTTTTTCAGTTACATCATATTTTTAGTTACGTAAAAATTCTATAAGATCCGCACTTGACCGGTCTTTTTTCTGAAACTATTACCATTGGTATATAATTTATTCATGCAGTCACAACTCCTAGGCCAGTAAAACATGGCGCCAACAGGAAATATTAAACATTTTCCGCACCATCTACGTAAAAGCCAACTTTCCTTTTACAAAATAAAACTCGCAGGCGAGGGCGGCGTTCAATTGGCCGCCATTTAACATGTATTGCAGGAAATTGGCGCCAACATACTGCCGCCATGTTGGTCAGACTACCCGGCGATAATTAGTCTATACATCCGAGTTGGAAGCAGACTTGAATAAGTTGAGCTCAGCTCCGAGAAATGTATTCATTGATATGCTAATAGAAACTTTTCCTGATTAAACATGCGTGGGTTTTAGGTAATAATATTAAAATAATGGTAAGCGAAAATTATTCAACTCAAATAGGTAGCCATATATATCTCGCGTCGTGTCTCATATTAGCCCGGCGGTCCCGGGTGACTTGCACCCAGGATAGGCTCTTCTGGCAACGTAGCTTTTTTAGGTAAAAGATGAGAGTTGCTGCTCTCCAAAGGCTTTTGCCATTGATTCTCAGATTGGCCCTTCAGGCTTGCATGCACGTACACGCGGCCCATCAGGCAATATGAGAGTTTACTGTCTCTCCAAGCCTTGCGCACACAGGCAACGCCCAAAGCCGAGGTCCGTCCCTCCTGGGGGCCCTATGGTGATGTTGTCTCAAAGGTTGAGGGCACTCTGCCCTCGCCTCAAACGCCCGGTGAAGTAGCGAAAGCTCACTTGGAGCTAGCTACATAATCCTTCCAAAAAAAAAAGTCATTATTAAAATTGTATCATGTTTTTACAAACTTTCAAGTATTTATTGAACTTTCAATGTATGTATACATGTTCGGTCGGGTGGAATCATACAACTCAATTTTGTAGCTGATATCTACCACCAATTGAGCTGAAGTTTTGTATACTCGTTTAGTTTGGGTGACAAGGCATGATGAGCTGTTTGGCCGAAGCCGCGCGGCGTAAGCATCATCCTCACTGTTATTCTTATCATAAGAACGGAACGGGTAGAGAATTATTAGAATCTTATGATTCTCTATACGTTCCTACTATAACTGATCGCAGATTAATTGCTATAATTCTTTTTCTTCTAATGAGTCGTAATATGGTTATACATACACATTAAATATGTTTCGACCAGTGTCTTGCTATCGTAATTGCGCGTTCGTTTGCCTTATTCAGGTCTTGTTGAGAGTCTTGTTAGGGTGACCCATAGATTTGACAGCACCACAGCAACATCGCACTCACTATCGTTGGAAAATGTCTGCGCTGCAGGAGCATGGCCCTCTCTGTACTACCGGAGCCAGACTTGGCCAGAGCAGACAGAGGATTTGGCCTACACTCTCCTCGCTGGCCAGACGGCTTGGAGAGGTCTCATTGACGATTGACGTGTAGTGCTTTGTTTAGCATTTATTTCCTAAGTCGCCCCTTATGACATCCATTTTGTTTTTTTTTATGACATAGGGCGGCAAACGAGCAAGCGGGTCACCTAATGGCAAGCGATCACCGCTGCCCATAGACTACTGCAACACCTGGAGTGTGACAAGCGCGTTGCCGGCTTTTTAAGAAAACAGACTCGTTGATATAGTTGAAGTCACACGAAGTGCAGTTTTTGCTATTATAAGTATTTTCTCATTCCAGACGTGGACGTGATTGGCTACACGTCCAACCAGAGCGACAGCGAGTCTTTAGTCTCCGGCCACAGCGGGGACAGCGGCGTGGGCTATGCGCGGGCGCGAAGAGCCCGGGGCTCCTCGCCCGCCGCCTTCACGCTCGCTCGCTCGCCGCCAGACACACACACCACGCGCGTGCGCCGCTCTGCACGCTCCTCGAGGGTTTAGGTAAGTGTTTATCATCACTATTAAAACCACAGAACAACAAACTAATTAGAAGTGTTATCACGCGTGGTTTATATGAAAACCAGCGTCGCCTCATTTCAAGCATAATAACACAATTGAGTAGAAATAAACTATTTTTAAGTGTTATATTTTGTATTCATAATGCTATTTTGATATACTCAATATTAAATTATACCTTTAGTACCTGGTTTAAACCATTCTCTGCCCAAAACAAATTGAAAATGACAGCTGGAAGCGTCAAGGTGATAAGTGTCGACTTATTTTGGTCGAATAATAGTTTAAACCAGGTACTAAAGTTTTATAATAACACGGGATAAGTTTAGTCTTCCCGTTTAGGGCACGGCTCCAGCAATATAATTAAATTTTGTCCGTCCGTCCGTCCGTCTGTCACCAGGCTGTAGCTCATGAACCGTGATAGTTAGACAGTTGAAATTTCCACAGAAGATGTACTTCTGTTGCCGCTATAACAACAAATACTAAAACATATAATAAAATAAATATATAAAGGGTACCGATACACCAAACGTGATTATTTTGCTTGTTTTTGCTCGATATTGATAACGTCAACAGGTAGACGCTAGTAATATTCAGAGAATATTTAGTTATATTCAACTTCAAAAATAAATAATTAAATAAAAATTAAATTAATATTAAAGGGGGCTCTCATACAACAGACATGATTTTTTTTGGCGTTTTTATAGATAACGGTACGAAACCCTTCGTGCGCGAGTCCGACTCGCACTTGACCGGTTTTTTTTTAAATGTCAGAGGTGTCGGTTACGCCGTAACCGACACCTCTGTATATAAGTAGTCACTTCTGTCAGTACTGCCGGAGTGCCCCAGTCTTTTACTAAGTACCGCAATGTAAACTAGATAATATATCTTTCATATGAATCCCAATTTTTCATGCATTACCGTACTAATGTTATAGAATGTTGTTGTTAATTTATTTGTGTAATTTTCCAGGTGATGGGCAAGCGGCGCTGGGGTCGCGGCGGCGACGCTCACGTTAACTTCGTAACGTAAACTGTAGAACATTTTGTTGATACATGTACTAAGGCGAATGTTGTTTCTGTGACTGAACGGAACGTGCCAGAGTCTGCGACAGAGTGACCGGCGACTGTGCCCGCGCCGCAACAACCCACACACACGCGACACGACACACTACATCACTGAGTACAAAATTGCCAAAAATTCTTTGCGACGTTTCGTTCTCTCCCGCGTTTCTCGTGTGACGTGTATTCCGTACATTTTCCGCATCGATGTCACTATTCCATTTTGTGTTAAACACTAACGATGTATGCGGAAATATATTCAATAATATATTATTTTAATATTTTAACTTTATTAATATATAAACTGGGCCATTCGACGACACTAGCCCCGTGATGATTTGATAACAGTTGATTATTTTTGTATCTATTATTGAATTTTTCTATTGGACATATTCAAATACAAACTGTCTTTGAGAGAGCGTTTTCAAAAAACTCTGTACTTACTGTTATTGATTTTCACAAAAAGATAATTTGCTACTGTAGCGAATGTTGTATAGATATATCTATTTTATATTTTGTATATAATTATTTTTTCTGTATAAATTAATCATTAATCAGTAAGCGTTAGATCTTTACGTCTGTACGTTGGGCTGCGCCGCCAGAAATGATTTAGCACTACGATAAACTTGTCCGTCGATTCGTTACTAACACATAAAAACATGAACTTAGTTACTAAGCGCTGAACATCCTTCACGAAATGAAATTATTTATAACATCTTTTTCTGCGTGTTGTGGATTTCCCTAAGCGAGTAGTTACTAAGCTCGTGTGAACGAAGCATAACAAACAGTACAGTACGGCTATGAGAATCCTAGGTGATAGTCACATTGCTTGATTCATTCACAAACTGCATTATATTTTGATTACAAGAAAAATCCTGTAGTAGACACTGTCGAATTTACTTTTAAACTTTCAAAAAATATGTACATTAGCTCAGAATTTTAAAATTATTTTGCTCTTTTGGTTTTGTTAAAAAATAAGTAACCTATGGCGTTGTAATGTGATGTGTTGTTCATCACCATTAAGTCAATCTATATTTATCATAATTTAAAATGTCTATATTATTCAATGATATAGTTGAGAGGATATGACAGTGTCTTCTGCACACAGCAAATATCACTTACTAACCGTCGTATTGTTAAGTATTAATATTGAATATTAATGATCTCACTCCATTGTCACACGTCCATTCTAGTAATATTATGTCATACAAACTCTTTACCAAAGAGGAAATCTGGTTTGTCAAGGGAAAATATTTACTGTAATGAATATGCGAGCAAAATTTACAAAATATGGTCGCAAAAAGGGTCATAGATCAATTTTCAAACTTAGAAAATATAACATATATATTAATATATTTAATTCTAGACCGTATTTATGTTTTTGGTCGTATTATTTGAACTTATATTTAAGAAATTTGTAATATAAAATGAAGTCAAAATTTTATGTTATATTCTTTATTTAAATGACATAATTAACTTCAATGGATTATATTTTATGTGGACATTTATGTACCAAAAATAATAATAAAAAAAGGAGCGACTTGAAAACGTGCTTGAGCACGAACAGTGGGGACAGCAAAGAGATATATTTTGTTAGATTGTATCTTGTAAATTGTTAATTTGTTGAACACTGACTGAATTTCGTTGTATTATATCTATTCTTTGGCGCATTCGGTAGAACGTTGAGTCCAATCTCACACTCTTCCCTCCGGCCTCCGGATGTGGGTATTTTCTTTTCTAATTCTAATATATTCATGAATTGTAAATTGTTTTAGGTATGGATGTTATAATAAGGATAGTTGTACGTATCATTTTGTAAGTAATGAATTTGTTTTAGAAATGACAGCCTGATCTCTTAAGGTAAATGCGTTAGCGCTTGTCTCCGTCGGGCAACAACTCTACACTCGAGACGATGATCACCTAGTTTAGATGCACTTAGTTACTATATACTTACACTCTTATTCATAAAAATTAGCAAACGTTTATTAAACCTATTTTAGTTAAAATTAAATAATTATTTTAGCTAAATGTCCATGGTCGATTGACCGTGACACCTACTCGAAATGATGATGAGTTAAAATATGTTTTGTCCTTATCCCTCTTTGCAACGATTGGCATGGCAAGAACGAGACAAAATATATTTTAACTAAAATAGGTTTAATAGGCGTTTGTTAATTTTTATGAATAAGAGGGTTAGTATGTAACTCCTGTGTGAGTTTCATGGTCAAAGTTTACAATATCTGTGGAAGTCAACTAAGCGAGTAACTCGAAACTAAGTTCATGTAAAGTAGGCAGTGTCTTCGCCGCAGACTCGCAATGTCTCAAAATGGAATTAAATTGGTTGTAATATGACTGAGTTTAGCACGTTTTGTCGCTTTTTGAAATGCGTGTTAACATCTTAATGACAGTGACTTTTATCACGTTTCTAGTTATCTAAATTCTAATTAATTTAAAAAAGATTTAGTAAGTACATAAGAATCGCTTATAATACTAAGTATGGTTAGTTTTAAATTGTATACTAGTGCGAATGTTGGGTTGAATTGCGTTATTGACAACATTTCTATGAAATGATGTGAGTTCAATGTTGATTAATTTTAAGATCGGAGATTGCGAGTCGCGGTGGAGTCAGCCCGATGACCACCTACACCTCGAGTCAGTTGGCAAGTTAAAAGCGTACATAACCTGTCTACATGTCACTGTTGCTAGTATTTCCTTCTTAGACAAAAATCGATTAGTACAGCCAAAGAATGTTCAATTAAATTAATCCGATTCATGACAATTTCGCGCTAACTTTTCATTTTTATCATTAACATGTAAAATATAATATTCTGCCCTTAGCCCTTGACCTTTAACTTTCAGAACTAACGCAAATGAGATCAAGATCAATCACACACAAGAAAAGGTGAGAAGCACATGGCTTCCGCTGAACGGATCAATTCCATAATTTAAGGGAACATTTTACTATTCATTTTAATGGGATTTAGCACGAACCCTTTATTTATTTATTTCCGATAAAATAAATTGTCTTTAAAGCGCGAAAGTTCAAAATAGAAAATCAATGGAAATTCTAATGACAGTGACGGGTAGATAAAGGTTGTTGCACGCTGTTGACCTGCCAACTGGCGCGCGGTATACGCCTCTGTCGAACCTGCCTCAACGTCAACAAAATTATTTATCGTTCGAATTATTTATGTATCACAAAATTATTTATTTAACTTTAGGACCATGCTTCGATTGTCTTGCTTCACTCAGCGTATCACATGCCTGCCGATTCAAAATGTAAATCCCGTATTGAGGGCAGGTCGTCTCTTTTGCACAATTATCGATTTTTAAGATTTGGATATTTTTAATCAACTTTCAATGACGTTGTGTGCTCTTTTTAAATTCGAAACCCCAAATCGCAGTGACTTACTTCGCAAATCGAAAAGTTCATGCGACGTGAAACAAAGGGACATTCATGGGTCATCAAATCCAGATAAATAGGTACCTAATTAAAAATGGGTATCGTGCGAGCGGGACAGCAAAGCTAATCAATACGGGATCTAGACCCTACCTCGCTTCAGTAAGAGAATCCGCACACCGAGCCACAATCGCCCACTTTATTGTTCCTTGTAGTTTACGTATGCTCGCTTTTTTTGAATTGAAATACGGAAACGGCATTGGATAGTAAAATTGCGTTGTGGCCGGGAACGTGCCAGAGTGTATGGGTGTCAGCGGCGACGGGACGAAAGAGTACAAATTCTGTAATAAGCCCCTACTCGAGTGTTAATTCTAATTAATTTTAAAACACGACAGGGAGAAGTATGTTCAGAGTACGAATAGGATAATGTAGCGCGGGCGATATGGCCAACTGATACAGTCATCTCTGCCTTTGGTGTTGTCTCTTCCTTAACTAAATTGTCTATGGTTTAGCTCTACAGCGTCAACGTTAATCAGAAAGGATTAATAACTTTATTAAATATAAAAGAAACACATACAACAGTTTTTTCAAAGGAAATAAAGAATTTAACGCATAAAAATGTGATGTGACGCAAACGATATTGCCGTATTAGGTAATCAAGTTTCTATGAATGAGCATAGGTTGATCATTTGTAAAAGTTGTTCATAATGATGCGTACCTACAGTGATTTCAAGCTCAATATCTTTGACAAACGTTGTATAGTCTCAACTGTTCAGTAGACTCACGCTGTAGAGTTAAAACACTAGAAAAGTGTGTCGCACTGTATGCGCGCATCTTATTAGATAAGAAATGTGTTATTAGCAGAGATCGGAACACGTATAGCCTATTTACCTAAACTTTGAGTATTACATCGCTCTAAAGTGAATAATACCGCTACCGAAAGAGTCGCGTAGGTTTATCCGAGCGATTATTACCGCCTACCTTATATTGATAAACCGGATGAATCCTTGCGGTTTATGTAAATATACTCTGCTCGTTTCGGTCACTGGTTATTAGAAATGAAATTGCAATAAAAATCCAATAAAAAAATTGTCCCTCCCGACAGTAGCGCCGCGCCGCGACAGTTTACCCAACTTAGTCACTGTAAAATATTATTCCGGCGTTGTAAAATAACAGTGCAATTGTAAATATTGGAGCCAAAATTTTTATACAAATTATTTCATAAATATATTCTTGGACCAAGTTGTGCGGCGCGGCGATAGGTGTCGCCACTGCAGCCGTTGCCGAGCATCGATTTAAGTTTTAACTGTGTTACAAAAAAGGGGTAATACTCGATGGCATGCGCTGTCCATTGTCCATAAGGAACGAATTTTCTAAACGAGACATATACAAGTTACTTGTAAAACACTAATAACCCACAGGACTAGGTAGCTATCATAAACAACCACGGAGGAGATATAGAGTGGAGACGGCGTAAGCTACTGTGCACTGTGATTCCAACTAGGTCCTGACGTCATCACGTTAACATCGAGAGTAGGCGTGGCCTATTAGTCTGCTGTTGTAGCTGTCAATGTTCGTACGTGGTTCGTTCTGTGC
This sequence comes from Elegia similella, assembly GCA_947532085.1. Lineage (NCBI taxonomy): Eukaryota > Metazoa > Arthropoda > Insecta > Lepidoptera > Pyralidae > Elegia > Elegia similella. Next base: position 4,042,115 of record OX383936.1, read on the forward strand.
ACACAGTGAGATTTTCGGACTTTTCTTGTTTTTTACGAAGAAAATCATGAAGTGTTGTATTATATCATTTAAACTACTCCGATAAACGTTCAGATGCTATGGAAGGAATCACATTTCATTTGTAAGTATTTTAATTCGTAATTTACTTAAATTATTCTAGAAGAATCTTTTGGCGACGTTCCGTGCTACTCATCGTTAGATGGCACCACTTTGCGTAATGGGACGTAAGAACTATAAAAATATATTAAAGCTAATTATCGTAATAACTAATAACCATAAGTACTGAAATTTGTTCTAAATTTATACCTAAAGACTTTTACCTTGACAAAAAGATTATGTTTATGTAGTTTCATAATTCTCTTTTAGTAGTAGTAGGTGTTAGGGACATCTAGTGACGGATAGATAAACTAAAAAGAAAGATCAACATCGAACTCATTAAGTAGTTGGGCTATTCGCCGCTAGATGGATATAAAGGAGGGAGTGAGACACAGAGCAAGTAGAGTGAGACAGATAATACTCCCCTCACCCCCTGTAAGTGCCACGCATTGTTTCATAGAAAATATTCCTTAGGGCAACTCCTCTCTATATCTGCTCCGTGTAAACAACGTTGGTTCTTCGACTTTTGATCATTGTATAAAAAATATCGCTGCGTATAAGAAAGGCAATCTAGTAAAATCATAATTTCGTGTAGGTGACACGGTCAATCGAACATGCACATCCTGGTGTCAGAGTTATTCGGAACCGCCTCTCGGCGTCTGACGTGGTTCCTTTAACAACTACCAGATGGCAGCCGGGACCAACGGCTTAACGTGCCTTCCGAAGCACGGAATCATCTTTATTATCAGACAATCAGGTGATTCAAGCCTGTAATGTCCTAACGAAACTGGAAGCAACTAAACAAAGTAGGTATGCTTCGCGTGGGAATCGAATCCACGACCCCCGGGTCTATAGGCCAACGCCTTAACCACTGGACCACGGAGGCAGTTAAATGATGATAAAAAATATAATCTTATTTTTATGAAAAGGAAATTCGCCGTCATGGGACGCTTAGGAGATAGGTATACAATTTGATATTAAGACGAGACGGCATACTAAAATGCATCTTTTCTCTATTCCTATATATGTCCTCTGGAGAAAATTGTTCTATATCACAAACTAAACATGCTCGTCAAATAATTTTGCCCTTTTTGTTACACGGTGATCGGGAATCGAAGCGACGGCTCGCACTGTCCAGCAGTGCTTAGCAGTTTGAACGTAGAGGCAAAAATTAGGTAACTCGTGACTATGCTGATGTGACTTGGCATTATTCAATGTAATTGACGAAGAAAGGCACATACTTTACTTTATGTAAAAAAAAGTTATAGAATTAATTTAATAAAATTATAAAATAAATTTTCTTTGTATTATTTGGGAACCTTACCGGCAGAGCAATTATTGTAGACCATCAAAAGAATGAATCAAACGAACAAAGTTATTTAAATTAAAGTGAAACTCTTGTCTAGGTAATTAACATATTACCATACGGGTTACTCACGTATAGGGAGCGTGTAATTTGTTTTTGCTCTAAAGAACTCTGGAGAAGTTCGCTAAATGCTGCCTATCGGGCAGTAGCTGATTGCATGTGTGCAGTAACTGTGTGAGCAACCCGTATAATCGAAATTATTAACTAATCATCATCATCAACAGGTCTCCTCCACTGCAGGAGCATGACCCTCTGTACTACCGGAGCCATACTTGGCCAGAGCAGACAGAAAGTCCCGTCTTCGTGGAAAGTAGCCTACGTTCACCCTATTCCTAAAAAGGGTGACCGCACAGACCCGTCTAACTATCGGCCTATTGCGATAACCTCCCTGCTCTCTAAGGTGATGGAGCGTGTGATAATCATCCAGCTCCTTGGTTACCTTGAAGATCATCAGCTAATGACCGTCAATACGGGTTCCGCCACGGGCGTAGTGCTGGTGATCTTCTTGTGTACTTAACGCACCGATGGGCAGCCGCCATCGAGAGCAAGGGAGAAGCACTGGCATTTAGTCTAGATGTCACAAAGGCTTTTGACCGGGTCTGGCATAAGGCTCTTCTCGCGAAGTTACCATCTTTCGGGCTTCCTGAGGGACTATGCTTGTGGGTCGCTAGTTTCTTATCTGGGCGAAGCATTCAGGTCGTTGTAGACGGATTATGCTCCGATATCATGCCCATCAATGCTGGCGTCCCCCAAGGATCTGTTTTATCACCTACGCTGTTTCTTCTGCACATCAACGACATGCTTAACACTAGTAGCATCCATTGCTATGCAGACGACAGTACGGGTGATGCATATTATGCAGGTCGTGCAAATATCCCTCAAACTCAGGTGGAGGAGAACAGAAAGAGACTTGTGTCTGACATTGAGACCTCTCTGGAGCAGGTCTCTGAATGGGGTAAACTAAACCTAGTTCAATTCAACCCTACTAAGACACAAGTCTGCGTGTTTTCCGCTAAGAAGACCCCATTTAACATAGCAAGTTTCGGGACACCTCTCTTACCATTTCTAAGAGTATTGGGATCCTTGGTGTCGATATTACGAAGGAGGTCCAATTCCGGAGTCATCTGGAAGGTAAAGCCAAAATGGCTTCTAAAAAACTTGGGGTGCTCAATAGAGCGAGGCAGTACTTCACTCCGGGTCATAGACTTTTATTATATAAAGCTCAAGTCCGGCCCCACATGGAGTACTGCTCTCATATCTGGTCTGGTGCACCTCAATACCAACTCCTTCCTCTTGATTCCATCCAACGCCGGGCAATTCGTATTATCGACGATCCCACACTCACAGACGATTTAGACACCCTCGGTCTACGGAGAAACGTTGGCTCTCTGTGTGTATTTTACCGTCTATACTATGGGGAGTGTTCTGAAGAACTTTTTGAATTGGTGCCACCGTCACCTTTCTACCACCGCACCGCTCGCCACAGGAGTAAAGTCCATCCCCACATCCTTGACACTTGGGTCTCCAAAAATGTCAGAGCGTCACGTGGTTTTTTTCCTCGTACAGCAAGATTGTGGAATGGACTCCCTCCCGAGGTTTTCCCTGTGTGCTATGACTTGAGGTCCTTCAAAAGGCGTGTTTACAGGTATCTTAAGAGTCGGCAACGCATCAGCAGCTCCTCTGGTGTTGCAGATGTCCATGGGCGACGGTGACCACTTTCCATCAGGTGGCTCGTCTGCTCGTTTGCCGTCGGATATACATAAAAAAAAAAAAAAAAAAGAGTAATAATAAAAAGAGAAATTTAAAAAGAATAAAATATCATAATGCAGGCTGAAGTACATACAAGCTACTCTACTTATTTTCTTTCTTTTCATTTTGTAAATAAAAGTCAACAAATGGGATCAAAACATTTTATTTGCTAAACCGACAAATCTGGTATATCGTCCAGCGAATAAACCAGTAAGTATACAAACACTACTGTGGCATTCTTGCCTACAAGTAAGTATTTATCACATTCAAGAAACCTGTCTACTCGATTGTCCCGATTTTAGAAACAAAAATTCTATAGGCTAGTTTCCATAAAAAATATTATTAGTCCGTCAGTTAGATAATCAAAAAATATTAGATATGTATTTTATATTATATTCTCGATTAAACAAAGAAATATAAAGAAGCCCTCTGGAATTCCGTGCGACGTCATAATTTGATACACTGAAGTTTGCTATTAAGTCACGTCACGTCATGATTTTTGATGCACTTTATTTTATAATTTATTGTTAATACGAGTATGCTAAAAAATAGTCCGTCAGATAATCAAAAAATACATGTCTAATATTTGATTATCTAACTGGACTAGTTATTATTTTGACCCAGGAAACCAGCCTAATGTGGTAAATCTTTCCGAGTTCACGTTATAAAACCATTTTCCTAGGCATCTTTATGGACCCTTCGCCCGTGACTCCACTCGCGTAGATTTCTTTCCCTCGGGAACATTCCTTTTTTCGGTATGGAAGGTAGCCTATAAGTACCGATGTGAGGGACGCCACTCTATCTCCAATCGTATCGCACGCATTGCGGCGTCCCTGAATCGCATTCAGGATGCGATTCAAGATGATATAATACCCCCCCCTCCCTTTTTTGTCCTATTAAGCCAACGCATATGCGTTTTACAAACTCACTTTAGAATTTATAATATTAGTGAAGATGCCCTTGGTAATGTTTTGTAAGTAGTGGCATTCTAGTTTCAACGGATAAAGTATCTTGAATGAGATCATACAGTGTCTTTAATGGTGAATCATACAGTTCTCACATCGAATGAAAATATTAACACAACAATTTTAATCTGCCGATATTATTTAAATGGAGTACAACATTCGAATAATAACTCATTCGAGCGTTTATGACACGTAAGCTCTTTTTAATGAGCACCTGTCGCGGTATAAATCGACAAAATTCATATTTGGTAACATCACATGAACACATAAGTAAAAACAATGAAATTTCACTACAATATACTCGTACACCAAAAACCAAGGAACATATAAACTGTGGAGTTGGCGCTACGTAACAAAGTTCACTAAATACAAATATTATAAAAACTGACTAGACAAATGAATTTACTTTTTTACACTTTCGCGCTTTCAGAGTTACATTACAGTAAAAATGATGCTTTATTTTAATGTAACTCTAAATACAACTTAAATTCATAAACAGGACTTAGCACGAACCTTTTTATAAGACTCGCTGCGACTACGACGAATGTGACTCGAATGAAACCTCGAACGGTTTCGGGCTAAATCCCGTATATATACATAATTATAGACGAATGATGCACCAGAACAGCTCAAGATGCAACCAGGGAGAGCCAAGATGGAAGAGCGGAGAACACAAATATTTCGGCGATATAAACAAGTAAAGTAATGAGTTGCGAACTCCACAAAGTATAAGAGCCTTGGTAAAACGTAATCATTGGAAGCTAACTGGGTACAAAGACATTGCAAAATATTATATTCAATATTTACACGAATATTCGACAACGCCAACGGCTTAAACACTATCATTATATTTTACAAACAATTAGTGGCTGCATATGGCCTGGCATAGATACTTAGAAAAAATACGGGGATATGATAAAAATATTTCTTTCAAATATTACATTCTCGTAACAAGCTTTTATTATTAGTAGTGTTAAGTTGGCAAATAGATATCTCATCGGGCGGTACATTAAGTTCCAAAAGCAATTGTTGGATGGCAGTATCCATTGCATTACATAAGTATTATATAATTATTTTAAGTATTAGTAACATATGTATGCAACACAAACAAATATAAATAAAAAAATATTCACAGGAAACGGCAAATTAATCCATTTATTATGAAAAAAATATTTAGGATTTTTAGTTTTAGTTGTCATTTTACTATTTTCTATTTTTATCACATCCACGCGTTATAAATAAAAAATATTTAGTGTCATTGCTGCCTTGCAGTTCAATAAACTATAATGTCATAATAATTTAACAAGGTAAAAATAATTCGTTTAAAACGGCAAGACATTTGCTAATATAACTAATATAATTATAATTCCTACATCAAGGACCAACACGAAGACGTTTTTAAACAATTTAATAGCGTTAAATAAGTACCTGCATTTCCTAAGCACATGGAGTAAAGGTAGCTATAATTCGTGTAACACAATAGTGCATTTTATACACAAACATCGAAAGAAACAAATATTTTGTCCTTTGCCTTCGTCGATCGATAATTATTATAAGCTGCATTTTATCGCAGCAATATCATATTTTTATACACGTATAACATTGCTTTACATCGCGCTGCGTACAATATCATTTAATTGCTGCTATGTCTCGTACTGTCTTGGCGTGCAATAATGCCAAATAAGGGCTAAGATTTTTACTTTTAAGAAATCCTTTTTCATATAGTATAAAATTAAATAAATAACATTTTTACATATTTAATGACTGGATCCACGTTAGTTAAATATAATAAATAACACTTTTTATTTTATGACTTTTTTATTCACGTTATTTTCTTATTTTTCTTAATAAATATTAAATAATATGAGAAAATAACGTAGAAATAAGACGTTTAAATATTTTTATAAAAGAAAAAAATCTAAAAAGACGGACGTTTCTTTGTTTTTGCCAAATATACACTGGGGTTTAAATTCTTGCCACTTAGATTAATTTCATAAAAATTAAACACATTGAAACATCGAAAGAGAATATGAATTGAACATTTCGAATTTGAACATTTACTACATCAAACTGGATAATTCTATATTTCTCTACTCCAAAAAGAAAAAAAGGCTGATTGTTACTGGATGGCATAATTACGATTAATTATGCCATCCAGTCCCAATATAAATAAATATATAATTCAATTGAAATAGTTCGGGGCTCAAATCCTAAACTTGCTACTACTTAGCTGCCATTTTCTAGCAAAATATTTTTTTTCTTACATTTATTCAGCATTTACACTAAGTCATATGAGACGCCTAATAAAGCCTATTTGGTAACAATTATCGTATTTATTTTCTATATAATAAACGTTTTTAAGAGGACTATAATTATTATTTTTTCTTAGACTACCAGACATAGGCAAAAAGTTAAAACCACGTTTTGATTTAAATTGAAACTTTAAAACCTCGTTATAAAGTTCAGAAAAAAATAAAATGAATTTATGGTAAGGGTCATTAAGGAAATCTAAAAATCGAATGAAATAAGTAGCTATAGTCCTTTGAATAACGTTTATTAATTAAACTACTATGTCGCGACATTTTGAACCTCTAAGCTATATTGAAATCCTGGAATCAGAATCTTTAATGATATATAAAATTGCAAGAAAAAGAAGTGAAAATCGAAAAAGAAATTAGATTTCCCATACAAAGTCGCCGATGAGCTGGACGAATTTCTATAAAAATATTTTTTTTTCTCGTTTTTTATTTCTAGATCTGATTCTAATTCCAGAATTTCAATATAGTTCAGAGGTTCAAAATCACGCTGTATTTGGCATTAATACTACAGTGAGCATTTTTAGGAATTCGTTTTTTTTCATGACAACATCATTTGGTACAAGACCAAGCTAATATCAAACAATACTATGAACCTAAACTTTTTGCGTTATACACAAAGGAAGGTAATATTTATAATTTAATAAATGAATTTTCAAAATATATAGTTGCAATTTCTACATACAATGTTTAATTGTTGTATGTAAAATAATAAGCATATTTTTAATTCTAGATATAATAAAAAATATACAAACGGAATGAACACGTAAAATTATCAATAAATCAAGAAAGTACGTTAATAACGCGTCTTAATTATTCTTTGGAATGGTTTATATTAATTCATTACATTATCTTTACTTCGTTCGAATAAAATATTAAATTGTTTCGCCCCCACCTATTCGTATCCTAACATTTCATACAACGTTACAATACCTCCATTTACTTACAACAATCTCGATTTAATATATTTGAACACACACTGGATATTAACCATATACTTTATACTAGTCGCCATGACACGGTTCAATACAGGCCATTGATTCGTCTTCCTTTTTTGAGTCGGTTTAAAATTTAGTGCTAGTTCGGCAGCACGGTATAATGATGCCCGATGGCAATTGCAAGACTTTCGAATTTGCAAGGCTTGTAATTACGCAATGTATCAATGGCCGCTATTGACCAACTAACAGGTAGCTATCATAATTCAAAGCAGTAACCGTCGCATAGTATCGTAAAGACATTTAGGACATATTTAAGTGTTTGGCCTTCAGTGCTCAGTCCAACATTCCGAGCGAAACATACCATGAATATACTTTTTGGACATGACTGATAATTCGAAACTAACTTACCTTTCTGTGCACAGCACAGGTTTTCATCAACGACACATAATATCCGTCAATCTGGCACAACTTGCCATAAAATCGATCGGTTCTTGCGTAGTGTCAGCACAGCCGCGAAGCTTGCCATCATAAAGTCGCTCTGCACAGGGTTAGCACAACAAGCAAATGCACAGAATCCGGTGCAGGGCACAGGGTTCAGTGCAGGGCGCAGGATTACTTGTCGCAGTCCTGCACGAGCTGCTCGGCGTCGTCGCGGCGCCGCGTGGCCAGCGGCCGGCGCAGCGGCCGCGGGTGCGGCAGCAGCGAGAACCGCTCGCTTTGCGCGCTCGGCTTTTTACTTAAGGCATTACGAAGGTGCGTCTCACCTTAAACAGAGATTTAATTACACTATTATCAACTAAACTTACTAACCTGCCACCTAGATTTCGCCCGCAGCTCTGCTCACGTTAATGCCACCAAGGCGTTCGCAAAAAAATCATGATGATTGGTTCAGTATTTAAAACGAACAAGAACTGAAATTACCAAACAAAAAACTCATTTTCGCATTACAGATAAGCGATATACGGGTTACTACCGTATCATGTCGTCAAGCAACTGATTTCATACGTGAGAAACTCGTATACGACAATTTAATCATAAATTCCCAGTAATTCTCGTTGTTCAGAATAGTAAATGACTACATCTCTTATATTTTGGGCTAAAATACAATTAATGTAATAGCAAACTTTAAAATAAAATAAAAACCTCTTAAAATATCTATCACAAGCTTTTCTTTTGTGTTTTTGATTTTGTTGAAAAAATATAACAATTTTACAGGGCAACACTGATAAGTGGCAATACTTGATTGCCATAGTCTTGTTTGGCCAATGGAGAAGACAATTTTTTTTATTCTTTTTTTTAATTACCAACAAAAAAATGCGAAAACAAAAACTATTAGAACAGTTTTTAATTTTTACGTTTTTCAGTATTATAAAGTATTTATATTTGCGGAGAACCTATTTCACGTAGTATGATTACAAGCTTTTATTTAGTTTCACCTGTCCCGATGTTTGTCTGTAATCAAAACTTGCGAGTTAATTTTGATCCACTTCCCGGCTACCGATTGAGCAGAAATTTTGCATACATATACAATATTATTAAATCGTTGCGCTGGTCTGATGATGGAGTCGGAAGGTGGCCATTGGGACTCTAACTAAACAAGATACACCAATCGTGATTGTGTTCATTTGATTTGTCTTGGAAAGCACTTGACAGTATGGATTCGTTTATAAAGATTGTCACAGAACGTAATTTTTGCAAAAAGACTTGTTTTCTATTCAAAAGAAAGTGATGAAATATCGCACAAAATACATGGTGAATTTTTTATCGTTTTTGGACCCTTGAAGGGGTGACTCAGACCATCAAAATGAACAACTATTCCAATGGGTACAATGCTGGGAACTCAAATAAAAATCGACATTCCCATACAAACTGGCCGGGCGGCGGAACTTGTATGGAAATTACGAAATTTTTGTTGAGTTCCCAGCATTGGTCCCATAGAAAAAGTTGTTCATATTGATGGTCTGAGTCACCCCTTTAAGGGTCCAAAGCGATCAAAATTACACCATGTATACATGGCAATTACCAGGCAGTGACAACGGGCGCCCGCACAGTGACAAGTCATGCGACCGCGGGGACGCCGAGCGGGACGAGCGCGGACGCGCCGCCTGCACGCTGCTGTCGCGGCGCCGGGGGGATCGCGCGCCCAGCTCCTGGGGGAAACGCTAAAGTTTCATACGGCCATATTAACTATTCGTGATCCCTCACATTGACTTGCTTAATGCGCTAAAATTGTTACATAAATCCATTGAAAAGTTACATTTGAGGTTGCGTTTGTCAGAAGACGCAATTTTTTTTTAGATATGAAGGGGGAGTGTGAAGTTAAATCCACGTTTGTGGGATTGCAACCCTCATCCCTCGACCGTCATCTTGGATAAAGGGGTTCAAACGGTTTATCTGCCAAACTATAGGTCTCTTATAATAAAAAATGTTGCAAATAAAATTATCTACATTAATTTTTATCTAGTAACTTTTAGTCGTAGAACCATAAAAAAGTTATAACTGAAAAAAATATATTTGTCGATATAACATTTTTTGTAATCATTTTACAAAAAATAATATAAAAATGTCATGTATAATTTTATTTTAAAATTATTAGAAAAAAGTTATATCAACAAATTGAAATCTTTTTCTCATTTTTTTTATTTATGGCTCTACGACTAAACGTTATTGGACAACAAGTTTAATAATTTTATTTGCATCAGTTAATGTACATTTTTTTTGTGAGACTTATAGTTTGGAAGATAAACCGTCAAAACCATTTAAACCCTTTTCCAAGATGGCTGCCGAGGGACAAGGGTGCATTGCAACCCCACAAACTTGGATTTCACTTTACACTAACAACCGAAAATATCTAAAAAAAAAAATTGCATCCTCTGACAAACGCACACTAAGCCCGAGAAATTTAACATTTCAATGGACTAATCGTGCATGCTAACAAGGGCTGAGATGACGGTACAAAATTAACAGTAAGTGCTTGGCCAGACTGCACACGTGGGCGCGGCGCGATACAAACATATGAAATCTTATTCGAATGTCCATGGGCACGCAGGCGCGGCAAGCGGCGCGGACTGAATGGCGCGGGGAGCACGCGGGCAACTTAAGCCATACCGAACTAACCGCGCGCGTTGGTCACGCGCTCAACTACAGACAAGACGCCACCTTCGCGCCCGCGTGTTTAGCCTGGTCAAGCACTAAGACAACGGACAAAAGCTATCTCAGATCTACAAACCACCCTTCCCTTGTTTTATTACAGAAACGTGAAATATTCCCAGAAGAAATTCCAAAAACATTTCAATAATAGTAGAAACTAGGTAGTAAGATACAATTTTGATCCTACGAAAAGTAGTAAAGTTCTACTAGTGCGGTGAGTGACAAAACGCGTATTCAAGGCTTTATACTTTTCGTACTCTAGATTTTTTTCAATAGAAATCATGAAGAGAAACTTTCTGAGGCTCTCTTAGCCATGTCACATCATCCATTTATTTTGCCATTCGATTTTTTCATTCGATCATTCGAATTGGTCGTTGACGGTCAATAATTTTTTTGTTAATAACAAGCGAGCATATAACGCGCCAAACGATTGTCTCCTCTCCGGTCTCTGCGAAAACACCTAATGGAAGACTACCTTAAATACAGTACTACTGATAGCTACTACATAAGACTTGAAATCCAAAAATAACAGGACTCGTGCTGTCTCGCTCATAATACTTGTACGACGCGGCGCTGCAGCGAACTTCAGACATGGCGCGAACGTATCAGCCAATAGCGGACGGATAATTTCGCGCCATGCAAACATTTCTTCGCAGGTACATCGGTGTAAGTTATAATAGTAGTAGTACTGAACTAAATAAATATATACGGACAAATCACACAGATTGAGCTAGCCCCAAAGTAAGTTCAAGACTTGTGTTACGGGATACTAACTCAACGATTCTATATTTTATAATAAATACATATATAGATACACATCCAAGACCCAGGTCAATCTGAAAAAGATCATTTTCCATCTTGACCTGGCCGGGGATCGTCGAACCCGGGCACTTCGTGTCGCAGGCTGGCGTGTTGACCGCTGCGCCACGGAGCTAGCCCGTAACTACTGTGCAAAGCAAAGCATAGTGCAACATAGACGGACGACACATAAATATGGAGTTAGTAACCTTTTCGTGTGAGTCCACAGAGTACGCGCTGTACACCGGACTGTCAAAGTCGAACGCGCTCGACGCGCGGAACGATAGCGAGTCTTGAAACAGGATTAGTAAGCGTTAGTTAGACTACGAGCAGGGTCGTCTTAAACTTAAACCGTCTCATTATAAAACGAGGACTAACTTTAGTACTTGGTTTAAACCATTATCCGACCAAAATAAGTCGACACTTATCACTTTAACGTTTGGTCAATTGTCATTGTCAATTTGTTTTGGATTGATATTGGTTTAAACCCGGTACTAAAGTAAGTCCTCGTTTTATAATAAGACTGTATCAGTTTTATTATAAAACGAGGACTAATTTGACAATAACAGTTGACCATAAAATGAGGACTAAATTGACAATGACAGTTGACCAAACGTCAAAGTGATAAGTGTCGACTTATTTTGGTCGGATAATGGCTTAAACCAAGTACTTAAGTTGGTTCTTGTTTTATATTAAGACGGAAAGGCTCCAAACGATTCTGATTCTGGCAAAAGGGGACGAAACGGGTTCAAAAACTCGACTGTCCCGGCGGGCGGTGCCCCTTTGACCCGACTATCGTTGTCCACTGAACTCGCGGGGGCGTGCAAGTACTTTCAGCGGGGAGGAGGTTAAATTTTCGACAATTTCGGCGCCCCCTAATACCTGGCGCCCGGGTGCGCCGCACCCCTTGCACCTCCGGGTTAAGACGGCCCTGACTACGAGCATGAGACACTTAAAAACTAAAGGACTAAAGGCTATTTACTCTAAAACTTAACTCTTCTCCAGTACAAATTCCTGCATCGCCAAACTTGTTGACAAACTACCTAGCGCATTAATGGTACATTTAGGTACCTCAAAATATTTGATAATCATTCGAAGTAAAGTGCGCGCGCTTTATGTAAAAGTACTTACAAAGAGTATATCGTTCTGCATATTTAAATAATCATAATAATTGGAAACGAGTTCATTTCTAGAGTAAACGATCTCTACGCATTGTAATCTTCGATCAAATATAATGTGGCACCGGCAAAACAGCGCTCTAATTGAGTTTAGGAGCTGTTTTGTCCACAGTTTCAATAAACGGCGCTTGCACTCGCACGTCTCGCGATGACGAGGGTCAGTGCAAAGATGTAAAAACTACGTGTCAAAAGTGAAAAAGAAAGATGGAGTGTCATTCTTATAGTATTTACCGTTTTGCTGTTGTTTGTAAGTATGCATAATGTTTTGGCTCGGAGACATTATTTAGGCTTCATTTTGTATGAGACTGTGTATCTACCATTATACTTGATCGAAGATTGTAATAGATAAGGCGCTGTACGGCGCGACTATTTCTTAAGCAATTATCAAAATACCACGCCTACCCCTCGCTCCTTCATCTTATATAAAACTAGCTGTTGCCCGCGACTTCGTCCGCGGCAATTTCTGATATTATGATTAATTAGGTTTTTTTCTTAGCATAGATAATAATTTTCCCACGTTTTTAAAACATTTTTTTATTGATGCCTTGCTGCTATTGGTCGCAGCTTGGTGTTTTATAGCCTAAAGCCTTCCTTAATAAATGGACTATCCAACACAAAAAGAATTTTTAATTTTGAACCAGTAGTTTCTAAGATTAGCGTGTTCAAACAAACAAACAAACTCTTCAGCTTTATAATATAGTATAGGTAGGCTATTTAATAGCCTATATAGGGAGCACATATGTCTTCCGCCACCGGCGACCGAGCTTTGCTGAGATAGATTATAAGGGTTTTTAAGCAATTAAATAAAGAAAAAAGACTAATACAGTATAGATATGTAAATGTTTATAAAAGCTAATTTATTGTATGGCTTCCTACGTATTAATTGATTTTCGTATTAATTGTGAAATTAGTTTTATCAAATACCACACTTGTAATCAGTGTCGGGTTATCACTAAGGCAAAATAGGAACGTGCCTAGGGACACGAGGATAGGAAGACGCTACCCCCGCCGTTGCCACCGCGGCAAGGCAAAAAGGTTGATGAAAGGCGGTAATAAAAAGCCTATGGTTGACAAACTAATGTCCCCCCCCTCGTCGTTGCACGTCAAATGGTTGATAAATGGGAGGCAGCAAAAATTTAAATTGCCTTTGGGCGTCAAATTTTGTCCGCCTCTGCTTGCAATAGTGGGATAGTTGTATAAGGTGACGCAAGCCTTAATGCGTACGAGGAATGGAGTATGGTGGAAATATTCGATGCGATCTGTGCTCAATTGGCACACACCTAAGGTCGCCGGTTCCAACCCCGCCCGCGTCGAATTTTATCACCATATTTTATTTCTTTGTTTAACAAGACTGCTCTGTTAGTCTGTGGCGTAACTACAGGGTGACATGCTGACAAAATGCCACGGGGGATCGTAGGGGGCCCGGGGTCAGGAGCGGAGGGGGGTAAATGGGCTAGCTAAGCTACCAATAAGCCATTTGCTGAACTCAAACTCTCATGGGCCTCATTGTATGAGTTTGCCTCGGGCGCCTCAGACGGTATAGTTACGCCACTTTTGATAGTTCCCCAGTGATGACACTTACCTAGTTCGTGTAGATTTCAGTAATTTTTACGCCGTTACTTCACACAGATAAATCCAGAAAGGATTGAATTCGTAAAATTTTCTCTCATTAAAAGCATTGTAAGACAGACTGAACAAAATAATGACATAATTAAAACGCTTTCTTTGAAGACATAAAAAGGATTACAGAACAAGTTACTGAGGTTAGCACAAAAGATTTTAAAAGAAGGTCTATAGTCTATAGTAATTTTTTTAGAACTTGTGAACAATGTAAGATTGCCATTTGAAATTCGCTATCGTTTCATGAATTTCTGGACAGACATTAATGACGTTTTACCATTAATATGATCTTGAGTAAAAAAAAAACCATGGAAAATACCTATTTTCACTAAATACCTAGGTATCCAATGCTTGTTTCTCTCATTAGTTGTGTTAGATTTGTTCACATTGTTCACAAATTCTTAAAAATGCGTGAAAAACGTGAAATGTACTAGATGCTCTTTTTCTCGCTCATACCGAAACATCCGGACGAGGGAATGGGCGAAAATCTAAGGAATTTTGTCAATAGACGATGCGGCTAATAATATGTGTCGTTCCATGAGTAAAGGTACCTTATGGACACTAGTACTCAGTGGCGGCCTTACCCATTGCGAGGCTCCGGGCGGCAGGTCTCTGCGAGGCCCTTTGTCCTTCGTGAAAAGTATGTGATGCAAAAGTAGGTCTGGTTGTTTGGTTTAGTCATGTCATTTGTCATGTTTGACAAGAAATGCTGAAGTTATACAAATAAATAAAATTTGAGTTTATTTTAAAACTCATATTTTATTTTACACTAAATATTTACAAAATTAACAAATGTAGAGATGATAAATTTTAAAATTTATGTTTGCGGTTTTACCTAAGACTAAAATCTTTTTTTTTTAAGTAACCTATATTTTCCCACTGCGGCATGAGAAATCTAAAATCTTTAAAACACAATATTCGTACGAATGAGCTACGTCATTTTCAATTTTCCAAATTGAAACGATAGCACGGGCTGAAAGTAGATATTGTGTCATCAATCAATTTGCTTGGGTTGTTGCGCGAGGCCCCTGCAAGAGCGAGGCCCCGGGCGATTGCCCTGTTCGCCACCCCCTAAGGCCGCCGCTAGTACGGCATTGTGTTTATTTTAGCTAAGTAAAATTGTATGAATCGTTTTTCTAAACGTCTTAAGCGCCAGCGTCCATAAGGTTTTTACCTGTGGAACGTAACAATATGTATGCATGCAAATGCTATAAAAATTGTTGTTACCATGAGGCCAGCTGCTGATTGGCGGTGGTGATCTGATCATGTGTTCATGGACCTCCTTCAGCGTGAGTGGATCGTCTTCAACAAAGTCCAATGCTGTGCTGCCGAACTCCTGAAAAATATATATAAATAAATAGAGAGATTATAATTTGTACAGGCAATGAATGTTTACCTAGAATGTACATAAATACATTCGCGCCGCGATAAAAAGATACATTTTGACGTTTGTCATTCAGCGTTACCGTTATTCGAGATACAGGTTTATTCCGAATTCGATGGTGGGTAGTTGAATAATCGAACGTATTTGAATAAGCTGGTACCATAGGCTATATACTTACCTATGTTATTGTACACACATTATTATGTAAAAAAACTGTCAAAATCCTTAGGGTCAATTCAGACAAGGCGGAAAAATGCTCCAGCACTTTTAAATGATAATTAAATATCAACCTTATTCCATTCAATCAAAGCTGAAAATAGTACGCAACATTTAAAAAATCCGAAGGGTTCCGTACCATTATCTATAATAAGTTTCAAATTATTAAAAATATTTTTATTATATGATGTAACTTAAAATGTATGCCTTTCGCAATTTTTCCTACTTTGTGTACATTACTTTGTACATTTCAAGATTCTGAGTTCACGGGAAGACAGACAGACATACAGACAGACGGACAACCGAGTGATCCTATAAGGGTTCCGTTTTTCCTTTTGAGGTACGGAACCCTAAAAAATAAGATTTCAATGTTGCGTACAATTTTACCGCTTTGATTGACACATACCATCTGGTCCCAACTTCTATCGCGTAAGATTTGTTTCATAATCGTCACATAGATGGCGCCATATGTTTATTCACAACTATGTATCCACCATATTATGAGAAAATAAAATAAGTATATACAAAAAAAATCTCATTTAAGATAAAAAAAATATTTTCGACTTATATTAAAATAATAATTTTCAGTTTTACTTGGTTTTTTTTAAAGAGTTTTCCAAGTTTAGAGCGTGACGGGTGGAAAAATTGTCACTAATGCACTGCATCGCCCTCGCCGCAGCCCATAGTGGCAGTGCGTGGAACTAACTGCCACAACCTGCCGGCATGGTTGCCAGGCTTGTACGTGCCTTAGACACTTGGCTGTCTCACTCGCACAATCAAACATTTTTAACTTGTAATGGATGTGTAACCAAAGTATGGCAATAAATGTCTTCTTTGATTTTTTATTTTATTTTAAAAGATCTTGGAGATGTAACCTTGACATTCATCAAGAGGTAACATAATAAGATTGCAGTCGGAACTTGTTATGTTAGATCAGATATAGTAATTGAATTGAAGCCAATAACTAGTTTAGATAAATCAATGTGACATGCTTATTTCATTTACGGATTTTTTTACATTTGTAGTGAATGATTTGAAACATTTATGTTAAATTTTTTACAGTTCATAAAAGATTTATTTAATAACTAGTGGGCCAACCCGGCTGCGCCCAGGTAAGTTTTATACACTTACTGGGGATATGTTTTACAGTATAGCGATGACCGCATTAAAAGTGGCTTAGTAGGTACCATAAGTAATAAGCCTAATAGTTTCCAAGATTAGCCTATACAGACTTCAATTTATACTATTGTCGCGAGGCTCTCAAATGGAATTTACTAGAACTTTCATGAACATTGTCTGTCCAGCTCACACACATCTTCCATCTCGGTCACACACCTTCTATCCCGCTCATGCATCTTCCCTCCTGCTCAAACATATGTATGCTATCCCGCTCACACACAGTTTCAAATATCTAGAATGTTCTGGCTGTCGGAACAGAAAGTAATTTCTTCACGGTGATATAGGTTTATATAATGATTCAATTATATAAACCTATATCACTGTGAATGAGACAGCGGACGGGGTGACCGACAATCAATTGAACGCGAATTTTCGTAACGTTAACTTCGACCAAAGAGTGATTTATTTCTACAACCCAGCAACAAACCAGGGGTTACTACTATTTTTGAAAGTGAGACACTCGTCTTCGATCGACTATTGTATGGAAAAATCGCTCGTTACAATCATATTCATATAATATTCATATTCATTTATTTCATAAACAATTATACATTGTGTCGAAATTATAAATTAACTTAAATCTACCTTATCTTCTAATATAATCTATCTAATACTACAATATAATTTAATAATTCACATATTAATTTACATCGTATTAAACTTATTATGGCAATTCAAGCCATAATAAGTTCAAATATACATAACTCTATCTGCCATTTAAGAAATCTTCGGTACTATAATAGCATTTTCCCAGAAGGTATGACTTTAATCTTTTTTCAAACTGTCGAGTATATAACAAATCTTTGATATCAATTGGTAATTTATTGAAAAATTTTTTGGCCGAGTATTGAGCGCTATGTTTGACAATCTCCAACTTTGGTACTGTTGTTGTTAAAAAGTCTTTCCTCCTACTGCTTTCTCTTAACTGTCGGTCTTCTCTTGTTTCAAAGTCATTAATATGTTTTGCAAAATGTGACAGCAGCACTAGAATATATAGGCTTGGGATTGTCAATATACCTAGTTCGATAAATTTGTCTTTACACGATTCCTGTTGTCGTATACGGGTCATAATTCTAATAGCCCTTTTTTGTATAACAAAAGCCTTTTGCACATTATATCCATAACTAGATCCCCAAAATAATATACTATATCTAAATCTCGACTCTATCAAAGCATAATACACTAATTTTAAATGTTCAATATCAACTTCGTCCCTTAAACTTCTAAGTACATAACAGGCTGAGCTTATTTTCGATTCTATGTCCTTTAGCTCATGTTTCCAATTGAGTAGATTGTCAATATGTACACCCAAAAATTTTACCACTTCCATCATGGGTAAAGCTCTATTATTTAGTGAGATGTCAATTTTTTCTTTATTTTTTGTATTAGTCTTAAACAACATTAAATTTGTTTTAGTGGCATTAACTATGAGGTTATTTGCATTAAACCAGTCATTTAAGATTTGTAATGTTTTGTCAATAGTTGATTTAAGATTAGTCATGTTGTCAGCAGATATAATTATTTTAGTATCGTCAGCATATAATATTAATTTTGTAGATTCTGGATTAGTAGTACATGTCAATTCAATCAAATCATTCATAAATATTGTAAAGAAAACAGGTCCCAATATACTTCCCTGCGGTACACCCATTTTTATATTTACCATTTTTGATTTATATATTTGCTCAGACCCGTTGTGGTCTGGACATGTTATTTGGACAAACATTCTTCTGTTTTGCAGATAAGATTCGAAAATTTGTAGGGCTTTACCTCTTATTCCGTAATGTTTAAATTTCTCTATCAACAGTTCATGTGTCACCGTATCGAAGGCAGAGCTTAGATCCAAAAATACCCCAGCCACTCTTTTTTTACTATTTATTGCACTAATAATGTCATTTACAAGAGTATCTATTGCATTAGCTGTTCCTACTCCTCTTTGGTATCCATATTGCCTCTTATGGAGTATATTGTTTAAGTTTAAGTGTCGGACTAATTTAGATTTCATTACTTTTTCCAAGATTTTTGATATTATTGGCAACAGCGAAATGGCCCGGTACATTTTCGGATCAAACCTGGAACCTTTTTTATGTATTGGTATGATCTTGGCAAGCTTGAGCTGGTCGGGAAAAATACCCTCTCGTAGACAGTTATTACAAAAATCACTTATAGGCTTAGCAAGCATATCTATAATCTCCTTTATTATTGTGATAGGCACATCATCATAGCCACTAGATTTTTTATTTTCCATAACTTTTACTAATTTTATTATTTCTTCAGGCGTAGTAGGCTCTAAAACCATTTCATGTGATACAGCTTGAACAGTATTACTAAGAAACTGTTTAGCTTGATTTATATCTATAGTTTCCACTAGAACCTAAGCTGAATTGTTCCGCGATCGGCATCATTTCAAAAATAGCACTCCAGGGCTACGAGTTCTTTGTGTATCGTATATTCATGTGTTGGAAGACCTGTCATGTGTCAATGTTGGAATATTGCATTGGATAAATTCCTAACCTAACCAAAGCTAAAGCTGGACAAGACACGATTTAAAGAGCTGACGCCCACCTTCAGTGATGAAGCGGCACTTAAAGAAGAAGAAGAACCAAAGCTAACTCTATTTAATGATGTTATGATAATTTTTTTGATTTTGAAAATTCATGTTTTGTGTAACATTATTTATAAAAATAATCAAAAACCTATTGTTAGTTATTTATGCATAGGTAGTAGTCCCATCATCCTCATCTACCCTCATATTTCCTGTCATATTTCCTTATGCACGCATATGAGGGTAAACCAACAAAACCCGAGACGTCAGCTCTGACTGATCGTTCTGTTCGAGTTCCGCCGCCGTTCGGTCGACACCCGTTTCAATAACCTGTCCCGTCAACCGCCGCGATATCGGTCAGCATCACCGGTGTCTAGACCGGAGTGAAAGAAGGTGAAGACTGAAGAAAGAAACAATAACCATCCCGGCCGCCGCAGATACCTAGGCGCCCACGCCAACGCGATACGAGCGGTAAGCGTGCTTCCACTTCATCTCCCTTTCACAAAATTACCATTGGTCCTTCTGCCGAATTCCCTGTTCCCGCGTCCTAAATATCTAATTTTCATTTCTACTTGGGGAAAAATCATATTTTTACTTCATTTTGTTCAAAAATATTTTCCCAATAACGTATCCATCTTGGTTTCATCTGTCATGTTCAATTTGACATTAGTTGTCAATTGAATGACTAAAGGTTCTATCACACTGTACTGTTTTACTTTTTAATCGGTAATCATCTATAGGTTCCACCATAGACAACTTTGGTTCGTACCAACACTATAGAAAGAATCGTTCTTTCATTCACTTTGTTCATTCACGGTAGTGTCAAGTGTCAGTCATTGTCAACTTTGTTTACATAATTAATTCTTATAAAAATTAGTCTTATTTTGCACGAAAATGACTGGCGAACGTGCTAAAAAGGGTTTGGAAGATCCGTTACATGACTCGAGTGTCGTCACAATGCAGATTAGTTTCAGTTTTATGCAAAGTTTGTATAAATACGCGAATGATGTGGTTGGAGCACAAGGCAAAGCCAAGCCTGATGTTTTGATGAATTTTAGCGCCAGATACAAGGACATCGACCAGTATCGTGATAAATATGAGTCCGCGTACTCATCATTTGCATCGAAATGTGTAGATCAAACGCTCCGATCGCGTTGTGATGAAGAATTTACTAGATTTCATGACATGTATTACTCAATAAAGGTTTTATATGAGACCTTCTATCCTACTAAGGATAAACCTAATGGCTGTTCGGATCACCCTAAACTAAATCAATTCTACCTACCTAAAATTACAATTAATCATTTCACTGGTGTTTATACAGAGTGGCCCAACTTCAAGGCAATGTTTGATAGTTTGATTCATAACTGTGCTGAGCTCAACAATGTCCAAAAAATGCATTATTTATTTAGCCTTCTCCAGAAGGAGCCAGCTAGTTTAATTAAGCATCTGGAATTATCTGACTCAAATTATAATATTGCTTACACAATTCTCTGTGAAAGGTATGAGAATAAGCGGCTTATTGCTGATAAACATCTAGAAGCTATCTTGTCACTCAACAATCTAAATTCCAATCAGTTGTCTAGTGGTCTGCGTAAGACTGTCAATGTTCTGAAGGAAAATCTTCAGGCATTGTCCGCTTTGGGGTTTGACGTTTCATCATGGAGTTTTATTCTTCTCCACATAATTGTCAGGAAATTACCCACCGAACTACGTAGTAATTTCGAATTAAAGCATGGTACGTCAGACATACCAACATTTGAAACTTTAATTTCTTTTTTAGAAACTCATCTCAAGGTATTAGAGGCTGTATCTGGCAGTAAAGGAACCTCATCTAATAGTGCTGTTCAGAATACCCCTAAATCATCTCATACGGTTACTTCCTCTTCATCAAGCAACCCATGCATATGCTGTAAGGGGGATCATCTTTTATACTCATGTGACAAGTTTAATAGCATGACGCCACATGAACGCAAGGAATTTGTTACAGGAAACAAACTTTGTTATAATTGTCTACGCGCACACTCTGTTAATAAATGCATGTCTAAGAGCTATTGTCAGGTGTGTCAGGGGCGTCATCATACTAAACTTCACTTAGATTATCAATCTTTATCTTCTAAGGATTCTGCGCCAGCTGCAGCACCGTCAGGTAATGTTGCAGCTCATAGCTCAACAAATGCATCTTGTCATAGTACTCATGGTGGGTCTACTATGATGTTAGGTACTGCACTTGTTGGTGTCCAGGATATCAACGGTCATGTCCATCAAGCGAGAGCTCTCCTTGATAGCGGGTCGGAGGTCACCCTAATGACAGAGAGCTTGGCTCAAAAGCTACGCTTGCCTCGATCTAAATATGGACCTATAAACGGTATAGGTGCCTGCAGCAATAATACAAATGGTAAGGTCAATTGTATTATTCAACCTCTATCTTCTAATAATACTCATTCCCCACTTATAACTTCAGCCATTGTGTTGAAGAAACTTACAAAAAATAATCTTCCATGCATAGCAGTCTCATCCTGTGTCCTCGAGAAGTGTAAAGACATGATACTGGCGGATAGTAGGTGTACCATTCCTGGACCTATAGACATGCTTATCGGTCTCGACCTGTATGATGAAATCTATGACGGTAGACGAGTGAAGCTCGGAGAGGGCCTTCCCATCGCTCATGCCTCTATATTTGGATGGGTTCTACGGGGTAAGGCACCGGCACACTCAGTGTCATTTCATACAATCGGCACGACCGCTTTGACTTGCACTACTGACCTGGACACTCTACTTACTCGTTTTTGGCAAGTAGAGGAAGCTCCTACGAAGGTCATCCAAGATCCTGAGGATGTGCAGTGTGAGACTCATTTTGTAGAGACACATTCTCGTGACTCTACCGGCAGGTTTATCGTTCGTCTTCCATTTCGCAACTCCTACCAACCCTTAGGTGAGACTCACTCTAACGCTTTAAAGCGCTTTCATAATTTGGAGCGCAAGCTCATGAAGAACGAGAAGCTGCGTACCATGTATAGAGCATTCATGGCAGATTATCAACAAGCCGGTCACATGCGACCAGTCTTCGGTCCCTTGTCCAAGAATCGCTACTACATTCCGCATCACGGAGTCCTAAAGGAGAGCAGCAGCACTACTAAACTACGAGCGGTTTTTGATGCATCTTCACCCAGCTCATCTGGAGTTTCTTTAAATAACGTGTTGCTGCCCGGTCCCAAGCTCCAGCAGAATGTAGAGGACATTATTTTGCGTTTTAGGACCCATGCTGTCGTTTTCACTTGTGACATTAAACAGATGTACAGACAGGTGCGCATGCACGATGAAGACTGCGTGTACCAGACCATATTTTGGAGAGAATCGCCTGATCAGCCTTTGCAGCAGTTCGAACTCACTACCGTCACCTATGGCGTCTCTAGTTCCGCTTATCTCGCGATGCGAGTCATTCAAGAGTTGGCCAGTCTGAATCAGTCTAACCAACCCGAGGTTGCTAGAGTCCTACGCGAGGATACTTTTGTTGATGACGTCATCAGCGGCAGCCACGATGTAGAGTCCGCTAAAGATCTACAAAGGCAAGTGGTAGAGACTCTGGCTCAGGGAGGCTTTCAGCTGCGAAAGTGGGCTAGCAATTATGACGAGCTTCTAGAAAGCTATCCATCTGATCATCACGAGCAGCCTTTTCGATTCGAAGAATCAGGTGATCAGATTTTCAAGGTCTTAGGGTTGGAGTGGAATTCTCAAACAGATAGTTTCATCTTTCACGTTTCAAATATAGGGGAATGTAGTACCAAACGCCAAATTCTTTCAAGTATCGCACGGATTTACGACCCGTGTGGCTATTTCGCTCCGATAACTTTCTACGCGAAAGTCATCATGCAGCAGTTGTGGCTCGACAACGTATCCTGGGACGACGCTCTTCCGGAGCACATTTCCAAACTGTGGAAGTGCTTTGTCGAAGGTTTTGCGTGTTTGAAGTTGCCTAGCCTTCCGAGATTCGTGCTTGGTCAAGGAGACATTCGGTGTGATCTCATGGGTTTCAGCGACGCTTCTGAGAAGGGCTACTCAGCTGTAGTTTATCTTAGAGTCCAATCATCTCACACCGATGTCAAGGTCCATCTTCTTTTATCGAAATCGCGGGTTTCTCCCATTAAACAGAAGCTTACCATTCCAAGGCTCGAGCTCTGTGGATGCGTTCTGCTCGCTAAACTGCTCAATCACGTCTCTGCTGTGCTCGGCAAATGTATTCCCATTGCTGACACAATCGTATGGTGCGACTCTACAATCGCCCTTGCTTGGCTCAAGACTCCTCCTCATAGGTTACAAACCTTTGAGTCGAACAGAGTCTCTCAAATAAACGGATTTATCCCCAACGTTACATGGCGGTACGTGCCGTCAGCGCTCAATCCCGCTGATTGCGCTTGTCGAGGGATGCTTCCTTCGGACATCGTTCACCACCAATTATGGTGGGGTCCTGCATGGTGTAAGGACGATCCGTCAAGGTGGCCAGTTAACGTCACTGACGCATGTGAAAATTTACCCGGACTTAAACCAAGTGCATCGTCGTATCTCACCGCGGATGTTGATATCTCTGAAAAGACAGAACCTTCAGAGTCTCTTCTGTCAAGGTTCAGTTCTCTCTCTCGTTTAAAACGCACAGTTGCGTGGTGCTTTCGTTTTATCCACAACTCGCGTAATCGACAAAATAAAATGATTGGACGCCTGTCAGTCCAAGAGTTGGAAGGTGCTCTAGGTAGAGTCATCAAGCTGGTACAGGATGAGGCATTTTCGGATATTATCTCTCATCTTAATAAAGGGCTGCGTTTGAAGGGAGCCATAGCGCGATTAAATCCTTTCATCGATTCCGATGGTTCTATCCGCGTAGGAGGAAGGCTCCAGCATTCCGACTTACCTTTCGCTACCAAGCATCCACTCTTGCTGCCAAAGCGACATCATTTTGTTAATATCTTGATTGATTTCTATCATCAAACGCATCTTCATGCTGGACCCTCCATTTTGCTCAGTATTCTTCACCGAAGATTTTGGATATTATCTGCTAGAAGCATTGTGCGTCATAGAGTTTATCTGTGCCACAATTGTCATCGCTTCAAGGCCCAACCTCTCGAGCCTCTGATGGGCAGCCTGCCGCCTAATCGCATTCGGCAATCACGTCCCTATTCGAAAATCGGCATTGATTTCGCAGGTCCCTTCAATATCAAGGTATCCACAATCAGGAATGCTAAGCTGCGCAAGGCCTACCTATGTGTCTTTATCTGCCTCGCTGTTAAGGCTGTCCACTTGGAAGTAACTTCCGACTTGTCCACCAATGCATTCATTGCATGCTTTGACAGATTTACGGCTAGGCGTGGCTTGCCCTCAGACGTTTATTCTGATTGTGGGAAGAATTTCCAAGGCGCGAAGCGATATTTGTCAGAGGTAGAGGCCTTTCTTACCTCTAAGGAAGGTGAAATAGGCGACGCTTTGGCTAAAATGGGGGTCAATTGGCACATGAACCCACCTTATAGTCCCCACATGGGGGGACTATGGGAATCTACGGTCAAATCAGCTAAACTACTTTTAAAAAGAACAATCGGAGAACAAGTGCTGACCTTCGAAGAAATCGTAACTGTTTTTGCGAAGATTGAAAGCGCTCTAAACTCCAGGCCGTTATGCCCAATGTCGAGCGACCCGCACGACCTTGAAGCACTAACTCCTGGACATTTTTTGATAGGACAGCCATTAGTTTGTCTACCGGAATACGACTACGATCAGACTCCAATGTCTCGACTCAACCGTTGGCAACTTATTCAAGCTATAGCACAACATTTTTGGCAGAGATGGCGGCTTGAGTACCTTCACCACCTGCAACAAAGAGCCAAATGGCACAACTCTATTGACAACCTAAAAATCGGAGACTTAGTTCTCATAAAAAATGATCAAGCGCCACCTTTGCGCTGGCTAAAAGGTCGTGTGCTCAAGCTCCATCCTGGAGCCGACGGTGTTGTCCGCGTGGTAGAGTTGAGAACAAAAACTGGTACATGTCTTCGATCTGTGAGCAAGGTCTGTCCCTTGCCAGTAGATAATACCGGTACAAATTAAATTGAACTTTCTATCAAACCCTTTTTAGCAATAGGTAACTTAGATTATAATTTAGTATTATTTCAATTCATTAATATAAACTCATCTTAAAAAATATGGAAAATCAGCTTCATCAATTTTAGAATTAACACAAAGAGCTTAGCAGCTCTTTGGGGGGCGGCTTATGTTAGTTATTTATGCATAGGTAGTAGTCCCATCATCCTCATCTACCCTCATATTTCCTGTCATATTTCCTTATGCACGCATATGAGGGTAAACCAACAAAACCCGAGACGTCAGCTCTGACTGATCGTTCTGTTCGAGTTCCGCCGCCGTTCGGTCGACACCCGTTTCAATAACCTGTCCCGTCAACCGCCGCGATATCGGTCAGCATCACCGGTGTCTAGACCGGAGTGAAAGAAGGTGAAGACTGAAGAAAGAAACAATAACCATCCCGGCCGCCGCAGATACCTAGGCGCCCACGCCAACGCGATACGAGCGGTAAGCGTGCTTCCACTTCATCTCCCTTTCACAAAATTACCACCTATTCAATCTTATTTTACATAAGAGAAGTCTATAGCCTTAGTAACAAGCTGAAAATCAATATTAAGTAACTAGTACTTAAACTTAATGGTATTATAACTTGAACATTGGTAAACTCGTAAAATCAGTCGCGGTTTTTGTGGTTACCTGCGTAATCTGGCAACGGCCTTGGGAATGAGGCCCGTAAATCTGATTAAGAAATCTGAGAATTATAAGATTTGTCGGTTTATCATCATGTGTTCAAGGCAAGCCGTTATACAATGGGAGGTGACTAGGCCCATTGGAATGGGATAGGGATCTTAAAGCGCTCCCCCTTAATTTGCCATATGTGAAAAAGTTATATCTTTAATTAAATCATTAAATAGACAAGATATATCAATTTATAAAGATTATGTATGCAAGATTTAAGCTCAGAGGTTGGGAAATGGGTATTGAAAGATGTGATTACAGACAAACAACTGGGACAGAGGAAATCATCAGTCCAATCTAAAATGGTTTGAGTATGATATCGGCGAGCTCCGTGGCGCAGTGGTCAACATGCCAGCCTGCGACACGAGGGTGCCCGGGTTCGATCCCCAGCCAGGTCAAGATGGAAAACGATCTTTTTCATATTGACCTGGGTCTTGGATGTTTATCTAAATAAGTATCTATTATAAAATATATATAGTATCGTTAAGTTAGTATCCCGCGACTCAAGTTCACAACTTACTGTGAGGCTAGCTCAATTTGTGTGATATGTCCCTATATATTTATTTTAGTTTATTTATTTATATTTACTTCGTATGTTTTCTCAAAAGGCCGGCAACGCTTTTGTCACACCCCCGTTGTTGCAGTAGTCTATGGGCAGTGGTGATCGCTTACCATCAGGTGACCTGCTAGCTTGTTTGCCATCCTATGTCATAAAAAAAATAGTACCATATGTTACATACCTGTGACATAAGTATGGTGTCGTCCGACTCGCACTCATCGTGGTGACTCTCAATGAGGCTCTCTCTGCTCGCCATCACTTGCTGAAATTAAAACAAAATAATCCTCTTATTAATTGAAAGATTTATTTAAATTCCGAAATTTTGTATGGATGTGATGATGTTTCCTGCACGGAAAAAGTACTGGATAGATTTAGGCTGATTTTACAGTGACGCTGGCGAGACGCGCCGTTGACCAGTGCGTTTCAACAGCGCGCGCTTGACCAACGTGCGCTGTGAAACGCGTTTTGGTATCGCGCATTTCGTTGCAATATACAGTTGTGTATAGCCGTTATCATTGGGACAAATATAATAACAGGATTAGCTGTTTATTTTCTATGGAAAAGAGTGCAATAGCGATGTCGTAAAGCAATGCAAATTGGTTATTGAGCGCGCACTTCGGCAGTAGCACGACGGCAGCGCGCGTCTTTCGAAAATGAAAATGATTTTTTTTTATTCAAAATAGGATACATGTATTGCTTTTTGAACGTCATATGTTTCTGTTGCTTATTTTTCTTTCTTTTATGTTTGTAAAATCGAAAAACTACTAGCGTTTCGGAATGACCACTGCTGAGAAGAATACGCCGAAAGAAACTCAGTCCAGGCTTTCGGACGGCGCGTTTCAAATGCGTAAGTATGAAAGGCGACTACTACCTAGTGAAATTGCAAGCGCGCGCGTCTGAACGGCGCTGTTCAAAAGCGCCACTCTGAAATCGGCCTTAGTGAAATGTAAATGGACTTTCTACATCAGAATAGAACATGGGCTATAAATAATGAGGAAGAACATGCGGTAAATTGCTATTATTTATAAAGTCTTTTAAAGACATAAAAATCTATAATAGATTTAGTTGAAATATTGCATACATGTAGTTCCAATTAAGGATAAAAATTATCATTCCAATTGTGAGGCGATGAATAATGTCATAAAAAGATTAAAAAGCCTTATCATCATCATCATCATTGTAAGCCCAATCATATCCAGTCTTGGATGTAGGCCTCCTCCAATTTCAACCATGACTGGCGGTCTTTTGCCCGTCTCATCCAGCCATGCCCTGCGTGTCGTCGGATATCGTCAGACCATCGCTTTGGCGGTCGCCCGCTTCCTCTTGTGTTATTGCGTGGACTCCATTCCAGGACTCTCTTTGCCCATCGTTCATTTGCCATTCGGGCTATATGTCCAGCCCAAGTCCATTTCTTCTTTGCGATCGTTGTGACTATATCTCTCAGCTTAGTTTTCTGGCGTATCCATTCGTTGCGCTTCCGGTGTCGGAGACTGATTCCGAGCATTACTCTCTCCATTCCTCTTCCGCGGACTGTTTGGTGAGAGACATAGTTTCAGTGCCGTAAGAAAAGACTGGTGATATGCACTCTTCAAATACTTTGGACTTAAGCTGGAGTGGCATCTTGCTCTTAAAGACTTTTTTGTTGGCTCCGAAGGCTGACCAAGCCTGTGCGATTCTACGATCGATCTCTGCTGTTTGGTTCTCACTCCCCAGTGTAATTTTGTGGCCAAGGTAGATATATCCCTGGACCAGGTCAACGGGTAGATGGTAGTTATCGACATTTGGCAGGTTTGTCATTAGTTTTGTTTTCGAGACATTCATCCTCAGGCCTACTCTTGCAGAGTGATCTCTTAGGCTGTCGATCATTGTCATCATTTCGTCGATGTTATCTGATATGAGGACGATGTCGTCAGCAAACCCTAAATTTGAGAGTTTTTTCCCGTCGATCAGCAGAGCCTTCTCGAACAAGAAAAAACTATACATCATCATCAGGTTTTTTTTAGTCTCCACTGCAGGAGCATGACCCTCTCTGTACTACCGGAGCCATACTTGATCAGAGCAGACAGAGGATTTGGGCCACGCTCTCCTTGCTGGCCAGTCGTGTTGGAGAGATCTCATTGATGTTTATGAGCTTTGTTTAGCTTGTATTTCCTAAGTCGCCTCTTACGACCTCCATGGGAAGACTTGGAGTGGTCCTATTCTACTGTGCAGGAAACCACACAGCTAAAAAACTATATATTGAACTATATTGGATCCATTTTTAGGAATGTTTTATATGTCAAAAGGGGCCAAAGTACCTACAGAATACCCTACATACCATTAGTGGAGCACCCATTACAAGATTACCAATGAATGGTGAGCCAACTTTAAAACTGCCAAAATTCCTGCTAAAGTCTAAGCCAACTGACGTACTAAGCACAAAAATAAGACCTAGAATCCTAAAATTTGGCAAGTACCTATACCCTGCTATTGTAACGGGTGGCGCAAAAGTACTGGCACTAAAGAAAATACTTTTATTTTTTTTATATGACATTTTCTGTCATTCTGTTTTTGAAAATTGTGTAGTGAACAAATGTAAAATACACTGAAAATAAACATGGACCGTTTTACTCCCCAAGAACGTGGAATAATTGTGTGAGGGACGCTTTTCCAGGCCGAGTTATCTCTCGTTTTGGCGATTTGCCTTGGCCTGCAAGATCACCCGATCTGACCAGTCCAGACTTCTTTCTTTGGGGTTTTTTGAAATCTCGGGTGTATGTGAACAAGCCACAGACTCTCGCAGCTCTAAAAGAAAACATTCGTCAAGAAATAACGAACATATCGCAGGAAGTGTTACGGCAAGTTATGCAAAATGTCATAAATAGGGCTCAAATGTGTATCAACTCTGGAGGTCACCATTTAAAAGACATCATCTTTAAATCCTAATGGTACGAAATTTAATGGCACAAATATACATTTAAAAAAACCTAAATCTAGTTTTCTAATTTAGAAAAAATGTTATAGCTGAACCAAATAGGGTCTTTACTTTTGCGCCACCCGTTACTAAGGCTCCATTAGAATCAAGCCAAGGGGACCGTTCAAGTATTACGCAAGCTACATATTAGATAATTTTAACCCTTTCCTCCCCCTTGTCAGCACGACGCAATGAGGCTAGGCGGATAACCACCAGCCCACTAAGTAAATCTCACTACATCCGCACTATCACAGTTTATTTCAGTTATTCCACACATTGTTCATAAACATGGGCATTTATAACAACAAATTACACTGATTTCACATTATAAAGTCCACTAGAAACAATTTACAAAACAATCCAAAACACATGCCTTGATGTCTGCCGAAATTACCGCCAAGAATGACAGCCTCCGTGGTCCAGTGGTTAAGGCGTTTGCCTGTTGACCCGGGGGTCGTGGGTTCGATACCCACCGGAAGCATACTTTGATTAGTTGTTTCCAGTTTGGTTAGGACATGCAGGCTTGAATCACCTGATTGTCCGATAATAAAGATGATTCCGTGCTTCGGAAGGCACGTTAACATGCCTTCCGAAGCACGGAATCCGGGTCGGGGTCCGGTGGTCCGGGCTCACAAAGGAACCACGTCAGAGGCCGAGAGGTGGTTCCGAAGAACTCTGACACCATGGTGTGCATGGTCTATTGACCGTGACACCTACTCGAAATGATGATGACCGCCAAGAACTCCATGTTTGATGTTTCAGTAATAAATAATTATTACTGAGACATCAAACCACAGATAAGTAAGAACAATAGTTGTTATGCTTAAAGGATTCTGGTTAACACCATAAGAGAGGTCACTTGAAAGAGGTTATCAGCATATTTATACATTACAGTCCCCATGCAAGAATCATGTATTATGTTGCTAAAATATTGTATAGAACAGAACTCTTGGTGTGTGTACTAATGCGACTTACACTTGGTTAATTTTTATTTACAGAAGCTCCCTATGATTTATTACTTTTTGATTCACTTGTATCAATAACTAACAGTTATATTAGATTTTCATAACTGCCAGATATGTTATAATTATTGACTGAACTGTTACATTGAAGAAGTTGGATAATATCTAGCAAATAATCATGCCATAATTCACTCTTATGTAATTCCGCACAAAAAGGGGTTTCACACCCACCTGAAGGTAAGGATTGTCTTGTCTGGAGAGTCTCAATGCCTCCATGTCCTGGGCTATGTTCCTCGTTCGCCCTGGAGTTAACAGGACCGCGGGAGAACTGCCCATCGGTGGTGATAACACTGCAAAACACCACCATAAATAAACCCAACAAAAACAAACAAATAAATAAATTAACTTAGTAAATACACACTTACCGGATAAAGAATCAGTGCTTCCTTCCATGCTTACGTTAATTTACGCACTACACTTAATTAATTCCTAAAATGACTGCAAAATTATTTTACTTCAATGAATATTTGAACGTTGCCCCTCGTCACATTAACCATCCGTGTGTACGATTTATTCATTTAATAACGATTATAACTTTAACGGTAACGGTGTTACTGTTTTATCATGTGAAATGCATATTTTCTCTACATTTTCGCAATATTTTTCATGGAAATTAAGGTACTAGAAAATTGATAACGATTGACTGACAAGTTGACTGACAGCTGACATTATTCCGTTCTACGCTACATAACTTGCGTTATCTGCGATTGCCAATGACAGCAGTTAGAACGTTCCGTTTTGGCGTATTCGTTCGTAGTAGAAATGGTAGAAAATAAAATAATAATGTACCCTTCCCAGCCCAGGGGCACTATTTTTGAAAGTGGGACACAGTGTCACTCGTCTTGGAGTGATTTTTGTATGGAAAAATCGCTCGTTTACGGACGGCGTCATTTAAAAAATAGCACCCCTGAACGGGGCACCGCAATCTGATACCGATAGCTCGGTGGCGCCGCTCAACTTAGACGTTCTTGGTGTTATTCTTCTGAGTTTGGTAGAGCCAGTTTACTGTTGGTGGGGCGATGTCGGCGGATGACAGCGTCCTCGCAATGATCTTATAGAAAACCTACGTAATTTATCATTCAATAGAAATAGCAAAGTAAGGGCCTAATAACGCGAAATTTCAAAAATAGTACTCCAGAGCTAGTGACCCATCTTGCACATAAATCTGGAGTGCTATTTTTGAAATTTCGTTCGACGTTCGTAAACGAGTGATTTTTCCATACAAATATCGCTCAAAGACGAGTGTCACACTCAAAAATGCCCGTGGGCGGCAGGTTACAAGATCGGCAAAATAGCAAATGTACATTATGTCAAGAAAACCCTGTCAGATCCTTGAAGGGGTGATTCAGCCCGTCGTTATAAGTATATAAGCTTTTGTTAAGGGACCAATGCTGGGTAGGACGAGTATGCAGAAAACCCTTTTCAACATCACGTCGCGTCGCGTCAGTAGCGCCATTTCATGGTGTTGCCAGGGATTCAAACCCATCTTTTATGTCCGCGTAACGCTGATAGCAGCATTACGGGTCTACGCTGGTCTGTTTCACGAGTCGGGTTATTGAATTTCACCACCAATCCATAAGGTTTTACTTTTTTATGTCAAAGTGGCTTTTCAAGCTGCCTTAAGGCTTCCTGGAAACTAATTGAAATAACCGCAATCATGGTGGCAGCTGAGAAACATCGCCTCACTTAGATACAACAGAAACTTAAAAATAAATAAATAAAACAACAAGTTGAACTTGATATATGCGTTTATTTGTAATGTGATTAGCTAAGGCACCTCTCAGCGCTCCTTCTAATGCGACAACACTGTAAATAATCCTTTTAACTTCAACAAATTTACCAAAGCGAACACTATTTACATAATAATTTATGCAATCCGTGTCAGAATTTTTATAACAACAGCAAACAGCGCTAATATATCTATTCATTTTGAAAAATATTTACTAATGAAAAAATATTGTTTATGAATGATAATTTATATGTCTTATATCATAGTATCGTTTAGAATTCGTTGTCAGTGAGTACGAACTGGGCTGCGCTGCCGTAGTCCAGAATGCGGTTCTTGATGCCCTTCAGCTTGGCGATGTAGTGTTTGTGAATCTTCGTGTTGGTCCGTTTGTAGCGGAGGGCAGTTATCATTTTATCAACAGTGTAATGCAGCCAAAGTATGTTTGTGTACGGCTCGAAATTCTTCCAATCATTTCTGTAAAAGAAAAATGTATAGTTTAGAAATTAGATAAAAAACAAATATTTGTACAGTCAGCCAACGAGATACCTGACCCCGCCATCTACCTATATCTTGAATTATCTCTTAAACTAAAAGTAATATTAACATGAAAATGTATATAATCAGTATATTCTTAATTTAAACCTTTCTGATATATATTCAGAAAGGTTTAAATTAAGACTTACTGAAACAAACATAGGTACAAATAGCTATAACTACAATGCGATATGTATGGAGCTAATTGCGTAGGTCTTTAACTTTGAGTACATTGCTCTGTGTTACAAAAAACTCTTCTATTTCTTATCAATATTATTTTTAGTTTAAGAGAAAATTCAAGAAATAGGTAGTTGGCAGGGTCAGGTATCTCGTTGGCTGACTGTACTCTGCCTAAAATTTTCCATTCTGGTCTGGGAGATAAGAAGAAACGTACAATGTACCAGCTGCTTTCTTCCCGCACAGATTGCTTAAGCCAATCGAGGGAATGGGCAAAAATCATCTAGCAATCCATCACTAATTTGGTTCCGTTTCCCACCTATACGCCCACCAATATGCTAAACGTGGCTTTTAGGTCTTAAATAACTGGGCTCTGTCTACCCAGCAAGGGAAAAAGACGTTATAAAAAAATGCAAACTTAAATGAGAGTTCCATCTAACATTCATTTGTCTTTCTTAGTAATTTTATTTTTTGTTGGGCAATTGTTTCTCAATTTTTATTATTAGGTCTATACTCTGTTTGTTTAGGTATTTAAAAACATTTAAACAATCTTGATACGTCTTTTTATTGAAATGTACACTTTAAAAATCTAAATATTTGCATTTTCCTTGAAATTCATGAAATTACTTTTACATTCACATAGAATTTGTAAAGTGTAAATTTCAATAAAAAGACGTATCAAGATTGTTACCATGTTTTTAAATACCTAAACTCACCACTCACCCCAGCTTATCGCGCATGCCACGGTACACCTCGATAGTCTATGGGTTGAGATTCGCCTAAGGATGTTTCAATCGAAAGACTTATACTACTAAAACACTGTAGACATAGACTCAATTAGTGGGTTTTCATCCGGTTGAAAGCACCTCAACCTGACCATCGTTGTAGACGTTGGGTATAGACTTTACCGGTCCTATCGCACTCACCCCAGCTTGTCGCGCATGCGGCGGTACACCTCGAACTGGTAGTCGCCGAGCGCGTCGAACAGGCCGTCGTCTTCGGCCAGGTCGTTATAGAGTGCGGCGCAGTCGGAATGCGCCAGCGGCAGCGACAGTCGCGACAGCGAGTAGTCGATGATGGTGGCCGCCACGCCGCAACGCGGCACGCGGTGCGCGCGACCGCGGAGTACGAACGTCGCGAACTGTACAATGAGAGACACTCTTCAGTACAGAACAACACACATTAATAAATAATAAATATATACGGACAAATCACACAGATTGAGCTAGCCCTAAAGTAAGTTCGAGACTTGTGTTATGGGATACTAACTCAACGATACTATATTTTATAACAAATACATATATAGATACACATCCAAGACCCAGGCCAATCTGAAAAAGATCATTTTCCAACTTGACCTGGCCGGGGATCGAACCCGGTCACTCCGTGTCGCAGGCAGGCGTGTTGTCCGCTGCGCCACGGAGCTAGACAATATATACACATATATACATTAGATTTCTATGAAAACCAGCCTCGCCTTATTTCAAGCATTCTACAAACGCTACAATGTTAACTAAAAAAAATAGCATTTAAAATAATACCGTCTTATAGATCATCGAAAAATATTAGATACTAGCTTTCGCCCGCGGCTCCGCCCGCGTCAATGTCGATCCCTCAGGTTTGGTACTTTTTCCCGGGATAAAAGGTAGCCTATGTCCGTCTCCGTACTCCAGAAAACTTGTATGCAAAATTTCATTACGATCGGTTCAGTAGTCACGGCGTGAAAGCGTAACAAACAAATAAACAAACTCACTTTCGCATTTATAATATTAGTTAGGATGTATTTTTTCCTTTTTTTTTCAATTAAACAAAAAATTATAAAGTTCCGCGTGAGGTCACTGTCCGGTACACTTTTTACCGGCTTATTGCGTCATGAGCCCCCACTAGTGAACTTTAATGCGCTTTATCTTTTTTTTGTGATAGACAAAAGAAAAAAAAAAGTATATAATATTTTTTGATTATCTATAAGACGGAATAATAATCTTAAATGCATTTTTTTTTTGGGAAACAAGCTTATTGATTAGGAGCTTCTCCTTTGGTTAGTTTCACTAGGACTTCTCACTTTACACGTTATAGCACACGTCGGCAATTTTCATTTTTTTTCACGTTAATCTATTTTTTGTGCCTGTATTTATCGTCACTTCAAAATACATTACGGTTTATTAGGGTTCCGTATTCAAAGGGTAAAAACCTGTATATTTTAAACGTCTACCCATCGCCGTTATTAATATTCAGCAATAAACGGCAAGTATGTTCCATACATAATACAAACGTGATTCTTTTGTCATCTAAATATTTCATTTTATTCTGCTTTTAGTATTTCTTGTTATAGCGGCAACAGAATTACGTCATCTGTGATTTTTCAACTGTCTAGCTATCACTGTTCATCAGATACAGCCTGGTGACAGACAGTGGGGCCATAGTAATAGGATCCCGTTTTTATCCTTTGTAGGAAACCTTAAAAACATCTTGACAAATATAATTCGAATTCTAGCATTTAAGCCGCTGTTTCAAACAAATTAATTCATTTAATCTTTTATAGTGTATTGTATACAACATGTGGTATTTACCTTCTGATCAGTGGGCGATATCAGCACGTTCCCCCAGTGCAAGTCACGATGCTCGAACTGAAAACTCTCTTCACCGACTGCGAGCGCGAAAGCCACCTGAAACACAACGTCATACTGTGATTATACTTGTAATTATTTTATTGCCATCATAAAGTAATAATAGGATTAGATATGGGTGTTAATGTTTCGAGTTTGTTTGTTTTTTGTGTGTGTAAGTGGCTAACACTGGTGTCAGTTTTTCAAAGGCATCTGACGTAACGACTGTCATCAATAATGATAGCCGGGATCAACGGCTTAAACTGCCTTATGAATCACGGAGAAGCCTTAGATATCGTCACTTGCGGTCACCCACCTATCCCAATAGGGACCGCGCCCAAGGTTACTTACCATACGTAAGCGCTAATAATGCTCAGACCCACGGGATCATCGGTCTCTTCAATTAACTAGAGTAACTTGGAATAGGTAAATGAGCAAAATATTTAGGAAACATCCTTCGTTTTTCAATCTTTTGTAGAGAGCAAGGTAAGTAACATAGTAAAGCATAAAAATGTATGTCATTTCAAAATTGATGATTTTGGAGAATGGCACATAATAAGTTAGCAATATAAAATAACCAGCTTTCGCTCGCGGCTCCGCCCGCGTCAATGTCGATCCCTCGGGAACTTTTTCCCGGGATAAAATGTACCCTATGTCCTTCTCCGTACCCCAGATAACGTGTATGCAAAATTTCATGATTATCGGTTTAGTAGTTACAACGTGAAAGCGTAACAAACAAACAAACTCACCTTCGCATTTATAATATTATAGTTAGGATAACCTGGCTAACAGAATGCATTCTAAATAATTGCAAAACCTTACTAAGTTTTTAAGAACTAACATTAAGAACAACTTTATTTTGTTTAGTACAATTGCATAAAAACAAAATACAAAACAATTTACTTATCTAAAAACACATTTCAAATCAAATAATACCCTCGTAAACCTGCGAGATTATTAGTGTTTTTCAAGGAATCCTGTATATATACAAAGCAAATTATAGTAAAAACAACATTAATTTCGGCCAAACGTTTACAAAAGCCTACAAAATTAAGATAACAAACAATACATTATGCGCATTTATCTCTCGGTGTGGTAAACAGATCAATACAAACACGTGGCGTACGTTGACCCATCAAATTGCCTGTGCTGATGGACATACTATATATATCTCTACATATTGACTAGCTCCGTGGCGCAGCGGTCAAGACGCCTGCCTGCGACACGGAGTGTGACCGGGTTCGATCCCCGGCCAGGTCAAGATGGAAAATGATCTTTTTCAGATTGGCCTGGGTCTTGGATGTGTATCTATATATGTATTTGTTATAAAATATAGTATCGTTGAGTTAGTATCCCATAACACAAGTCTCGAACTTACTTTGGGGCTAGCTCAATCTGTGTGATTTGTCCTTATTATATTATATTATATATCTCTACAAGTCTACATATATATATTTAGGAATGATTTATTTACTATCAAACAGAATTTTTTTTTGATAACGTGTTATAAATCGATGAACGCCGGCTGCATGCACAAAAAAGTGTCACGTTCCGTGTGCAAGCGAGAGCGCGCAACAAGCGATAGAGGCACGATCGACCTAAGCTTTCGGCTTGTGACGCATCTATCTCTTCCACTGTTGTCACGTAATATTGTCGTCCGTAAACAGACTTTACAGTAACCTATTTTATTATTTTATCTGATTTAGGAGTAAAACAATAAAGCGCCTTATCATCATCATCATCAGGTCTTTTTAGTCTTCACTGCAGGAGCATGGCCCTCTCTGTATTACCGGAGCCATACTTGGCCAAACCAGACAAGAGGATTTAGCCTACACTCTCCTCGCTGGCCAGACGGGTTGGAGAGGTCCTACTGATGGGATAAAGCGCCTATTAATCCTAAATTCAATCGCTGATGAAGGGACGCGGTAATACCTGCGATACGATTGGAGATATCTCGTATGGTGTCTCACGTATAGCGGAGTGACAATTTTTTTTTTCATTTCACATATGACAATAGTAAATAAAATCAATTCTTTTTCCCGCGTAAAGCTTGCCGAAAAAAAGGCAAGGAGAGTGTATATTTAATTTGTATTGATTGTAAAAATTTTGAAGTGTTAAGATATTTTTTTTTTTTCTAGCTTTCCATGTCTCAGCAGTGGGACAGATAATTACGATGAATAAATATTTCTTTTTTATTTTTCCTTTTGTGAGAAATCTTTACTCTTCCTAAGGGCCACCAAACAAATTTTTATACGGGGCCCGGCCAAGGCGCGCTACGCTTCTTGTTTCATGTCTGCCTAAGCGATTACATAGACATCGATTCACGGCCAATCTGATAAAATATTCAGCGACAGATAACACATTCGTGTGGGTATTGATTTAGGTCTAGAAAAACAGTCCTAGACACCGACGGGTCGTTGACTCACGGCAATGTCACATAACGAAATGTCAATGCGCGTCTGATCTAGACTTTGTGCGTAAAGATAACGGTCGCAGGATTTGAGAGCACATTTTCTCTCGTAAAACATCAACAATTAGTTATCTGTACTAAAACTGCCACTGTTTACCACAGATTAACATTTAACATACATACTTTTGTCTTTTCCCCTTGCGGGGTAGACAAGAGCCCAGGTCTTTAACCTAAAAGCCACGTTTAGAATGTTGGTGGAAAACGCAATCAAAATAGTGATGGGATATTCGTAGAATGGGATGCTATTACTAGCCGCATCCTGTGTCCAAAAAAAACCACTTTCTGGGCGAACTACTTTTACTAATATGTAATTTTAATAATAAAAAAATATATATGAAAACACAAAAAGTAACGTGTTGATTTCTTGAATTTTGCTACTTTAGTCTACCCCACAAGGAGAAAGACGTGATAGTATATATGAAGTCTCATTTTGTAGTTTCATAGCGAAATTATGAAGACAGTTGAATGTCAAACATGTTTTTCATATTCGACCTCAAACAGGAAAGGTTGTAGACGAAAAGGGGTCAATGCACCTATTTATCTAAACGATCAATTCTATTACGGAAACAACCTCGTTTTGTATGGAGTTGCTATTAATATTAAGTTCATATGTTAGTTATAAAGACACCTGCTTTTTTTTTGTTTTATTATGTGCGGTCAGTTACATGGCCTCGTCTCAACCTAGTCTCAACCAGTATTTGGGTCCTGCTTATCCTGGTCAGGGGCCTACTGAAGTTCTGTCGCCCGAGGCCTTGCAATGATTAAGGCCTTCACTGATGCCTGGATACATCCATACTATTATTATATGTATATCCGAAACTGTATGTCTGTTACTTCTTCACGCTTTAACCACTGAACCGATTTCAATGAGATTTAGCATGGAGGTAGCTGAGGCCCGGGGAATGACAAAGAATACTTATCCCGAAAAAAAAGTGTGTTCCCGAAGGGATCGGTATTCACGCCGACCGAACGTTTTGATTTATTCGACTTTTTTGTCTTACAGACAAATCTTATGGACAGATGACAAAGTTCCAGATTCTTCATCAATGTAGTCAGCTACCGAGATACTTATCAAATTCAGTTTAATAGATAATAATAATAAATATAATAAATATATACGGACAAATCACACAGATTGAGCTAGCCCCAAAGTAAGTTCGAGACTTGTGTCATGGGATACTAACTCAACGATACTATATTTTATAACAAATACATATATAGATACACATCCAAGACCCAGGCCAATCTGAAAAAGATCATTTTCCATCTTGACCTGGCCGGGGATCGAACCCGGTCACTCCGTGTCGCAGGCTGGCGTGTTGACCGCTGCGCCACGGAGCTAGACAAAAGACTTGACCCCGTCCTCTACCTATATCTTGAATTTTGTCTTAAACTAAAAATAATATTGATAAGAAATAGAAGAGTTTTTTGTAACACAGAGCAATGTACTCAAAGTTAAAGACCTACGCAATAAGCTCCATACATATCGCATTGTAGTTATAGCTATTTGTAACTATTTTTAGTAAAACGTCAATCGTGATAGTTGCCAGTAATATTTCTAGTATAATACTATGTACGTATATGTAGGTGTATAAAATAAATGATAGATTCTGAATCTGAAACTGAAACTACATACAGAAGTAAAAGAGAAATTTTACGCACGATGACAGACTCCACACATTTTGCTTCAATTGTATAAATTAAAACCGAGACTGAACATTGTTTCTGAAAAACTGACAATCTTTCGCGAAATAATAGTCCAAACCAGTTCCTGTCCACCACTAGCGTCCGGCATGACGCATAAAACAGGTCACGAAAAGGAAAAACGTCTCTTGCGTCAAACATTCGTTGATGAACACGGCTAGAACACGCATCATGCTGACAAAAATAGAAAAATAAAACGACAAAGGTCGGTAACATTGAAAGCGGTCGGCGTTTCCGCGGAGGATAAGTGAAAATCTAGTCAAGATGGTTGGGACTTGTACTAGAGATTCGCTTACCTTCCGAAGAAACTCATCATGCTGGGAAACTGAAAAAAAAGGTAGGTTTGGTCTAATTCAGATGGTGTTTTTTTTTACCGGTTCTTTAATTTCTTATGGACAGATTAGCTGATCTTTGCTTATAAGATAGAATTGTTTTTAATACAACGGGACGGCCTCTGTGGCCTAGTGGACATTATACCAGGCTGCCACCGCACAGGCATAGGACCTGGGTTCGATCCCTGGTCAGGTAAATATGGAAAATTATTTTTTCATATTGATCTGACTCTTGGATGTTATCTATAAATGTATTTGTTATAAAATATAGTATTGTTGAGATAGTATCCCATAACACAAGTCTCGAACTTAGGGGCTAGCTCAATCCATGTGATTTTTCCGTATTAATATATTTGTAAAACAGTATTGAATGTTTTACAAACAATAATAAAACGTTGCTACAAAAACAACAAGGGTCAAAAATATAATAAATATATATATATATATATATATATATATATAAATATATATATATATATATATATATATATATATAGTTATTATATTACTGCCATCTGAATTAGAACCAAAGATTCCGCACGTACACAACAAAAACAAAGTACATTATTCTACTTAAATAAGTGCAA
Organism: Elegia similella; assembly: GCA_947532085.1. NCBI lineage: Eukaryota > Metazoa > Arthropoda > Insecta > Lepidoptera > Pyralidae > Elegia > Elegia similella. Next base: position 4,083,091 of record OX383936.1, read on the forward strand.
AATCTTTTAACACACAATAATAAAAACCAGTGTTAACAAAAAATCAACAAACTATACTACAAAAGAAAAACATAAAAACGAACAATGATTAATGAAAAGCAATAAAATCTAATCACATCAACACATCAACCTTTATGTACATACATACTTAGTATCACGCCTTTTTACCTTGCGGGGTAGACAGAGCCCAGGTCAAGAAGACTTTATGGCCACATTTAGCATGATCAAAGGACGTGTAGGTGGAAAATGGAATCAAAATAGTGATGCGATTGCTAGCCGCATCGCCTATTGACATGATTCCTCACAATTTTGCCCATTCCCTCCATCGGTTTTTACGATCTGCGCGGAAAAAGAAGCAGCCGGCATTCTACGTTTTTTCTTTTCTTCCAGACCAGTATGAAAGATGTATGTAGTTTTCAAATTGTATCTTTTTTGTGTGTACAAAAAAGAGTATACAAACAAACAAACAAACTATATATATAAAGGCAACACGCTGAATGCAGGTTGTGTTTATTTTTAATTCCAAAAATAGACCTGTTGTATACACAAAAAAATATAATAAAGATGACTAAATTATTTCTGTATATAACAAACAAATAAAATAAAATATGGAAGGTCACAGTATGAAATTCCGTTTTACGATCAATTTACGTGTCCAAAATAAAATTAACATCAATTTATTACATAAAGAGTATAAAACAAAGTTTGATGACTCAGTTCTTGTCTGATAAGTAATAATTCAAAAAATCAACTTTATTCACCGCTATCATTTAGGTTATTTATATCGTAAGGCAATTACAATATTATTGTTTCTTTCGTTTTTCGTGTGTGTAAGTAGTCAACATTGGTGTCAAATTTTTCAAGCTGTTAAAGGCATAACTTTATATATGACAATATTAACCGAAATAGTCAATTACGGAAAGTACAGAGAGATAAATAATGGATACCGAAAAAATGTAGTTTCTTATATTTTGACGTTAATAAACCCTAGCTTTTGAACAATCCTTACTAATATTATAAATGCGAAAGTGAGTTTGTTTGTTCATTTGTTTGTTTGTTACGCTTTCACGCCGTAACTACTGAACTGATCATCATGAAATTTTGCATACAAGTTCTCTTGAGTACGGAGAAGGACATAGGCTACCTTTTATCCCGGGAAAAAGTAGTAATCCCGAGGGATCGACATTGACGCGGGCGGAGCCGCGGGCGAAAGCTAGTAATTAATAATTTGGATATAAATTAGTATTATTTTTTAATGTGAATTGACGTGAAAAAGTCCCTGAAAGTACCTCATTTCTGAATTAATCTTTAAATATGATACACGCGTAACATGTTAAGTATTATACAAATCACTAATATTATAAATGCGAGAGTGAGTTTGTTTCTTTGTTACGCCTTCACGCCCTATCTACTGAACCGATCGTCATGAAAATTTGCATTACCCTTGTCTGGGATACAGAGAAGGACATAGTGTATATTTTATCCCGGAAAAATTTACTGTTCCCGAGGGATTGACATTGATGAGCGCGGAGCCGCGGGTGAAAGTTAGATATATTGATAACAATGTCTTGTCCGTAACGACCTGGCCATGGATCGAACCATAAGTGACGTTGATAGTTTCACTATGGGGTCATCATAATTGAACTTTGCATCGCGTCATTAGCCACTTACGACTGCTAGTATCTTACGCACGTGCTGACGTCATCGAATGCATAAGTTGCAACAGTTATTGTGAATTACAAACCAATTACGCAATGTGTCGCGTGATTCGAACCTGTTAGTATCGATTTAATGATTACTGGTTCGATCTGGTACGAGTATGCGCCGATAAAGGTTCCTGATTTTAAATTGTATTCAGATTTAATCATATCAACCGCAAGATGTTCACTGATGGATATAAGCCTCAATCACAATAACCACTTGGAAGAGTCCTGCATCTAGTCTCCCTGCGACCTTGGTCAGGACGTCCGACGTCCAACCACTTGGTTGGAGGGTGACCGGCACTGCGATTGCCGGTACGTAGTCACCATGTGACCTTTCTGCTTCATCGGCCATCGGTCTCTCAAAAAGGTAATCCAATGATCTATGTATGTCGATGACGTTTTTCTTTTACGGATCTTATCATTTCTGATGGCATTCAGTAAAGAAACACCGATTGAGCATAGCCCACTTCATATCTCTTTGGGTGACCTTGAGCATTCTTGTGAGGCCCATAGTAAGAGACCACGTTTCTGAGCCGTAAGTCGTCACGGGTTTAGACTTTATAAACAGATACTGGTCAATGTTTTAGCTTCGCAACAATGTTATTAAAATCAATATCAACTTACAAAACATGGTTTGTCTTTGCAAGCTACTAATGTATGTTGTAATGTAAAACAATGATAAATAACAATGATCTTCATAAGATAAAACAGCCATTACTACATTAAATATAGTTTGTATCGATAAGCCTGGTGGGTACATTTTAGGCTTCCCTTGCTGCTAATTCGTGACCGATTTTGTTACAGTGTACTACAGGGGTCTCTTCTAGGACCAGTGTGTTTCATGTATGGTTATTTTACGACAAACTATAACAAACCTGCAGGTGCATAAGTGCGTGCATGCATGTGTTATTGTGTATTGAGGAGATTTTAACACTACGTATCGCCAGGCATCGGCCAACACCATAGATTTAAGAATATTATTAGGTTAGATCAGTTCCCGGCCGAAATTAGTTGGGAGTACCGATGTCTCCAGTTAAATCTTTCAAGGTTTTGCTTCAAAATGCCTTATAAACACAATTTTATGACACTTATGGTAGGTGATGCCATGATGTTGCAGACTCATAACGAAGCTTCAATTTTGCACATAATCGCTGCACAACATGGCGTTTGAGAAAAAAATCAAACGTGTCACGCGTCTGCGCATAATCTCTCTATTCTAAAACGCGGTCACGTTTTCGAGAGATATAATCAGTTTGAGCATAAAGCGTCCGCGCCTGCCACGCCCTCAGGCCCTCTCTCTCTATACATCTCTGTGGGCAACACATTTGACTTGATACGTGATACCACAAGGGTCATTATTAGGGCCTTTTTTACGCATAAAAAAAAATCCATTTAGACGCTGGATGCGCTTACAACTTACAACCGGTCGTATTGGAAATCCTTGGGGGAGCCTATGTCCAGCAGTGGACTTCTTACGGCTGATATGATGATGATGATGAATCCATTTATATAATCTATTTAAAACAGCAACAAACCTGCAAGAACAACGCGTGCGCCTGCTCTGCGCTGTTGAATTGATAGCTCTCGAGATCTTGTCCAGCGTTGGCGAGTTCCAACACTATGTACTGCTGGTCGACGGGCAAGATGGCCGGGTTGTCGTTCTCAGACCCCTTGCATTCGTCGTACAGCTCCCACAGGTCCAGCAAACGAGACGGGTAACTGCCGTATACACACCTTACAGCGAGTACCTGAGGGCAAAAAGTTCTAAATTAATGGACAACGGTCAACGGCACACAATATACTGTAAAGAAAGAAGTTTTTTTGCAAAAAATGCATTTTTGTGACAAGCTTTTATTATAAACGAATCCACATTGTAAAGTGCCTACCACTGGGTGGCAATCTGCCCTGGCCAGTCTGGAAGTCTTTAAACAGACTGCGGGCTGGTGTTGGTAGATGCCACGAAAATAGTCAGGTGGGGTTTCTCCAACAATAGTGAGTGCGACTGTAGTGCTATCCAACCTATGGGTCACCTCTTGGTGTGCCCAGAAAGCCCAACTTTGCTCTCAACAATATCTGAATGAGGCAAACGAACTGTTCACACTAATGTAGATACGGACTCTATTATGGCTTGATGAAGCATATTTTATTGCAACGCGAGTCACGGGTCATCTTCCGATCCTTGCGAAAGTATTGGTCGCTGCCAAAAAACTAAATATTATATTAGGTTATAATTTAGTTTAATAGTGTTTGTTTTGACTTATTTTCTAACTTCAACTCGTACCTCTGCCCCACTTAACCCAGCTGATGTCTCCTCTCAGATACCTTTATGATTGGAAGTGATCCCCTCAAGGGATAAATCCGCCATTGTTCATATTTTTTTTTAGTTTAACTTTAATACTTTTAAGATGTATATTGTTTTTATGTACAATTAAGTATTTACAAACAAATATACCCTTCAATAGAACGCCTTCGTTGTTTAAGCAGTTTAAGACAGATATTACAAACTTTCACTTGGCAAATATCAAGCCAAATTATATATCACAGACAAAAATAATTCAAATATCTTCTAATAGAATAGCTTAAAAACTATAATATGCATATGCAACGGGTAATAAGTGTGTATTTAGTGACCTAGAGCGAAACGAAAGAAGCGAAGCGAACTATGCAATTTTAGTCGTCTTTACTGACGAGTGAAAGTGTGTGTTTGTTGTTACGCTTTCGGGCCGTAACTATTACACTGGCTCTATACTTTGCATATTGCGCACCAGTGCCTGTACTTTGTAAAGTATATTATAATAGTTTTCTAACAGAGGTATGTTCGTGAAAGAGTATAGTTTCAGAGATTGCGCTGATTTTGTTAGTATGTCTGTAAGTCCATGAATTTAATAGGTAATAAGTTCTGAACTGAGGAAGTAGATACATGATTTAAATAGAAAATATTAACATACTGGTGAAATCGATTGCGCTACATTCTGAGTACACCTAAACTTAAAATTATTAGAAATATAAAAAAAAATATGTAAAAATATAAATGAAAGTATATAAATTAAGACTTTCGTTGATTCAAGATCTAATATGCATAATTAATCTTTTTAAAATTAAATAAGCAGAATAAAAAATAAACTGTTTTTTATTGATTAAAATATATTTTTAAAGTTGTATCCTGATGATGAACTGCATTATGTAGCATAATTTTTCCTAAATATTACTGTGGCTTATTTGCTGAACCAATTCGGATGTGAATGAATGAATGTATTTTTTATTTCAAAATATCATCGTATTTGTTTTGTAGTCCATGGGATTAACCCGATCATTTAAGAGGCTTTCGTGGGGATACAGTTCTAACACGTACCTAGTAAGGAAATACAAGCTAAACAAAGCTTATAAACATCAACGAGACCTCTTCAACCCGTATGGCCAGCGAGGAGAGTGTAGGCCAAATCCTCTGTCTGCTCTGGCCAAGTATGGCTCCGGTAGTACAGAGAGGGTCATGCTCCTGCAGTGGAGACTAAAAAGACCTGATGATGATGACGTACCTATTAGCCTTTTATTTAGAAGTAGGTCTACTGCCACTCTGGTTAGTGGTGTTGTTACTCTTATTCTTGTGATTTTTGATCAAAACCATACTGAAAGAGGTAAAAACTTTATGCAGTTCTACGAGAGAAAAAGCAGCATCCCCAAATACTATACCTCTCTTTCTTTATAGTTTTTTTGGGGGATTAGACAGCCTACGTGGTCCAATGGTTAAGGCGTTTGCCTGTTGACCCGGGGGTCGTGGGTTCGATTCCCACCGGAAGCATACTTTGTTTAGTTGTTTGGTTAGGACATTGCAGGCTTGAATCACCTGATTGTCTGATAATAAAGATGATTCCGTGCTTCGGAAGGCACGTTAAGCCGGTGGTCCCGAATGCCATCTGGTAGTCGTTAAAGGAACCACGTCAGAGGCCGAGAGGCGGTTCCGAAGAACTCTGACACTAGGGTGTGCATGGTCGATTGACCGAGACACCTACTCGAAATGATGATGGTGACTAGAAAACTGTCTTTTTGTGGTGGAACTGATGTCGATTCAGTTTTTGCCAACTTACGTAGGTAATCACTTATATGAAAACGATTTACTCAGGAAACAAAAGCTATTTGTCATATAACAATAAAAATAATTATCATTATAATTTGAGGGTATTCAATTACATCCGGAATTACGCAATGTCTATACAATCGGCCTTCCTCCAACAATCTTATCGACATCGCTTTGGCACGTGTGCTCGGGGCACGTTTATTATGATTATGATAGGGCACAATGCGCGTTATGTGATCATCAGGGAGGTTTCCATTATGCTCTTATTATAAAAAACGGTCAAGTACGAGTCGGACTCGTGCACGAATGGTTCCGTACTATCATAAGTTAAAAATATTTTGATTATATGATGTATCAAAAAAATATGCTATTCGCGAAATTGCACGTTGTTTCGTACCAAATTTCAAGATTCTGAAGTAACCTGTAGGTTTTGATTCCCTTACGAATGTCAAAAATTTGCGGCATAAACGGCTGTATCTTTTGATTGCGTTCGCTTAGAAGTTTGATTTTTTCACAGCATCAAGGAAAGTAGACCTGAGTATATAAACTTCAACTTGATACGCGTTCCTGAGAAAAAGGATCTTAACCACAATCGTAACAGACAGACTCACAGCAAAGTGATCCTAGGGTTTCGGTTTTTCCTTTATAGGTACGGAACCGTAAAAAATACATTCTTTGCTACTGCGAAAGATCACGGCAGTAGACGAAAACGGAGTAGCGCTAGCAGCATCATTATTTTAACCGCAAGAAGTTTTGTAGGATGCTATACATAGGCTTCTCCTAAGGATCTCCAAAATGAAATGAATGAATGAAACGTCTGGTGAAAAACGGTATGTTCGCACTAATTCCCGTTAATACATTTAGTAAATAAGCAGCGCGAAAGTTTAAAAGTATTTATCTCCAAAATGACCGGCAGGCAGCGGTTTGTATACAGCGTATCCTTGCTACTTTGATCGGGTTATATCACTGATCTGAAGATAGTAAAGGCCTGACCTGGACTCAGAAATAAGGCCTAAGGCAAATTGAGTTGGCATCTGGCATTAAATGGTCAGAAAGAGTGAGTTTGAGGAAGATAACGCAAGTTTTATATGGATGTAGGTTTTGATTAGGACTACAATCTAGCTATATGAAAGATTGAAGACACAAATTCTTTTCATCCATACCATCACCAAGAGTAGCTGGATAGATATACCCAGCTACTCGGTGATAGTTTGGAAGTAATTGATTGATCAACGAAAGATAACGCATACTGAAAACCGGTGTTGATTAAGTTAGAAAGTGCTAAAATAAAAAAAAACTTTCACTTAGTTTTGGAAATCAAAACCAGATTTCAAGATGTGGTATTAGTGTTGCCAGGTGTTCCGATTTCGCAGGGACATCGTCCCTGATCGGGACGCTAAATGTCTAACTAATCCATAAGTCTAATTTTATTGTATAACTAGCTGCCCCGGCGAACTTCGTTTCGCCATAAGTTAAAAACTATCCTATCTCTCAAGTTGGATCGAACTGCACATGGTGTGCGAATTTTATTATAATCGGTTAAGTGGTTTAGGAGTCCATTAAGGACAAACATTGTGACACGAGATTTATATATATTAAGATAAAATAAAATATACAAATAATGTAAATTGCGAAAAGCGATAAATTGCACCTTTTAATAATAAAAAAAATGTTTAATTATATTTAATATCATCTTAAATGCTTAAAAATTCAGGCCTTATTTATTAAAAAAGTCTGTCCCGATTTACGTCTCGGTGTTTCAATTTCTGCCCTGATATTAATCCAAACGGACCTGGCGACACTAGTGGTAATAATCACAGACACAGAGAGACACTTTGAGACATGGCACGAGCTTTCTCTTTTGCCATCACTACACGGTCCCACAGCTGGGCAAAGATCTATCTCGTCACCTTCTACTTGTCTCGATCCCAGATTGCCACCCAGCTTCAGCTACGCTGAAGCCTCATGCCACCATTTTCTTTGCCTATCATCCTGCGATTCATTCATTCATTTTCGAGTAGGTGTCACGGTCAATCGACAATGCACACCCTGGTGTCAGAGTTCTTCGGAACCGCCTCTCGGCCTTTGACGTGGTTCCTTTAACGACTACCAGATGGCAGCCGGGACCACCGATTTACGTGCCTTCCGAAGCAAGGAATCATCTTTATTATCAGACAATCAGGTGATTCAAGCCTGCAATGTCTAACGTAACTGGGAACAACTAAACAAAGTATGCTTCCGGTGGGAATCGAACCCACGACCCCCGGGTCAACAGGCAAACGCCTTAACCACTGGACCACGGAGGCTGTTACTAACACTAGTGGTAATAATCACAGACACAGAGAGACACTTCGGGACATGGCAAGCTTTCTCTTTTGCTGGGCAAAAAGATCTCTCTCTCGTCACCTTCTACCTGTCTCGATCTCAGATTGCCACCCAGCCTCAGCTACGCTGAAGCCTCATGCCACCATTTTCTTAGCCTACTCATCCTATACGATGACCATCCTCAACTAACTAACACTTAATGGAATTTAGGCATCCAAACAAGTGATTATAACGTAAATATCCGGCTTTAATTTAAATTGTCTTTGGTTACAGCACGGATCAGCATACCAATAATTGCTTACAAAATACGACACGCTACTTAAATTATTGCTGGTTTATATAATTTTTATTACTAAACGGCGTAACAATTAGGTCGCCACATCGTAATTGTTGCTAATCAGCAATTAAATACTTCGTAAAACTATCCTATTTTTACCCGACTGCAAAGAAGAGATCTAAACATATCTAGCGCGTGTATATTTGTAAATTTCTTAATTACCTCGTATCTTCCAAACGATTGGATAGATTTCAACAGTTAAGGTATCGTTAGGTTAGGTTAGATAGGTGTTCTTAGATAGGTTTTATAAATAAAAGGGACGCGTCCGGATTTTGAATTTTTGACTAATACTATTTTTATTTATGAGGGTTTTCTTTAAAAAGCAACGACAGCATTGAGGCTTTGGGTCCGCTATACTCTCATTGTGCAACAATGTGCCCGTTGTTGCTTATCAAATATTAACCAATGACAGTGGCTCATAGGACCCTACGATTCTGTGCTGCCACCTGGTGGTAAGTATTTCTAAAAAGCCTCAGATTCTGACATACATGCTTGTTTAATAAGTAGAACTAGCTGCCTCGAGAAACTTCGTTTCGCTATAAGATAAAAACTCGTATCGTTTAAGTTGGACCAAACTACAGATAGTTACGAAGTTTAATCAAAATCGGTTTAGTAGTGTCAGAGTTTATCCCGCAAATACATCTTGCAGTGAGATTCCTATATATAGATCCGTTGATTCCCCTTCCGCGCAATTGTAGAAATCGATTTAAATAATTGTATATCATGCAAATGGAAACTGACACTATTAATGATTCACTATACTAACTTTGTTTTTAATCCCTGACACTGGCTCTGTCTAATCGCCAAACTATAAGAACGTGACTAAATCTTTTCTAGTTTCATTCTTCTTGAGGATTATATTATGAGAAAACAATACTACTTTCTCGCCGGTGTTTGGTTTGATTTTCCCACGGTTTTCCTCGCAATCAAATTATTTTGCTTCACCATCCGGCACAGGCATGAAGCGGCATGTAAACAGCAAAATTGATAGTCAATGTACGGTGGCCAGGGCCAGTGCTGTCCACCATCCATCCAGTTGAAGATAACACCCTTGACCAGTATCAGGGGTGTACATCATCATTTCGAGTAGGTGTCACGGTCAATCGACCATGCTCACCCTGGTGTCAGAGTTCTTCGGAACCGCCTCTCGGCCTCTGACGTGGTTCCTTTAACGACTACCAGAAGGCAGCCGGGACCACCGGCTTAACGTGCCTTCCGAAGCACGGAATCATCTTTATTATCAGACAATCAGGTGATTCACGCCTGCAATGTCCTAACCAAACTGGAAACAACTAAACAAAGTATGCTTCCGGTGGGAATCGAACCCACGACCCCCGGGTCAACAGGCAAAGTCTTAACCACTGGACCACGGAGGCTGTTTATCAGGGGTGTTATAACTGCCACCTGTGGTTGCAGGTATGGCAGCGGGACCGCACGGCCAGCTTCCCGAGCTGCTTTTTTATGTCAGTTTGACGGCAAACGTGCAGACGAGCCACCTGATGGAAAGTGGTCATCGTCGCCCATGGACATCTGCAACGCTGATGCGTTGCCGACTCTTTAAGATTCTTGGAAACACACAACAACACACTTGCTGCACTGTTTTGATTGAAACGTAGTAAGGGTAATAAGGTACAGTATTTTTATCTACAAGCATGGGCGAGCCGTTAACAGACTTAAAAAAGGAGATATCAATAAGACTTGTATGTAATATTGTTTGTTTTGATATTGATAGAATTATACAATATTTAAGTCTATACCAGCTTCCAAACAAAGTGGGAAATTTCATAAGTGTAGGTATGTATTGTTAGCTTGTCCGCGCATATCTCAAAATCTATATCGGGATTACAAAAAATTGGTTGCCTGTAAATTCGGTATACGGTCAATAATTTTACGTGATAACGGTAATATATAATATACATAGGTATAAATAAATAAATAAAAAAACCGGCCAAGAATCGGACTCACGCACGATGGGTTCAGTACTAAAAATTACATGCTGTCCCGGCCCCAAGTGGGATAAGGTAAGGAAGAAAAAGAACAAGTCGGCCTGTTTTCGCGGGTATACTTGGAATGGAACCTCTGTTTCCGTTCTGCACATTAGTTAGTTGTTACTTCTGTGCCGTCGACCTTCAGTTTTCCTATCTGCATTGCATGTAAAGAATTAAGATATCGCGCTGATTAAATAGATTTCTTTATTATGAATCATTTTATACGGAAGTGTAAATATCTTTGTATTTATACGGAATAGAATCACTGATAAGTAGTTTCAATCGGCGACTTCAGAAAAACAGATTATATTTCGACCTGTTTGTGGCTTGGGTTCACCACACACGCTCGTGTTTTTGAAGAAAATGTTAATCGAAAATATCATAATAAACAAAAATTTTGTATAGCACCAAAGGTAAAAATTAAATTGCTTAAAACGTAGTCTTATAATTTATAAATGACGCAACTCTCCGCGCTTTAGAAATGTCAGAATGCAGAGGAAAGTGAGTTCTATCGATTCCATTATGCAAAATATCTAGATTCATGCTGAGCTATTATAAAGCCGGATGGCCACCGGGGGCAGACTTAAGAGGAAATGGCGCCATGGTTTGGACGCACACAATAAAGATTGACGCACTTTACAGGAGCATATGGAAACAGAAAGGGGAGGCCTTTGCCCAGCAGTGGAACAAACGAATAGGCCTTATATAAAAGTATGTTGTCTGAGATAAAGAATTAGTTTTGTATCTTAAGAATATATATTTGGATTCCTTCTAGCAATCACAGCCTTAGGGGTAGCTTCGTTTTCACTTCTTGACTTGATCGTATAAAAAACCGACTTCAATTAAACTACTGAACCGATTGTGATAAAATTTAAATGGGACCAACTTGAAAGCATACCAAGTATGTCAAACAATTTTTTTTAAATCAGTTCATAAATGATGTAGTTCTAAGGTAGAGTTTCTTAACCTTTTTCAGTCCGCGGACCCTAGAAAAGCAAGCACAATTTCAAGAACCCCCTTAAATAAGGAATACATTTACGACAAAAGAATAACATTTTTATAAAAAATAATTAATAGTAATTTCTATCTTGAGCCATCTCTGACCATTTGGTATTAAACTTCCGCATATCATCACTCCATCGCGTACGCGGTCTACCTCTATTTCGTCTATGGGGGAGACCTTTGCCCAGCAGTGGGACAATATAGGTTAATTAAAAAAAAAAAAAAAAAAAAAAAAATTAATAGTATTCGGGTTAATGTTTTTACTTAGTTATAAAAATAATAGATGTAGCTAGCATTTATTTATTAATTCAATTGTTTATAGATAAGACTGCGGCCCCCCATAGACATACTCGCGGACCCCTCGGGGTCCGCGGACCACAGGTTCATCATCATCATCATCATCAACCTATACTAGTCCACTGCTGGACATAGGTCTCTCACATGGCACGCCACTGAGCTCGATCGATCGACCACAGGTTAACAAACATAAAAAGTATACAACACAATTGATAACCTCCTCCTTTTTTAACATCGATTGTAAAGAACGCTGAATTTTAAACTTCAAAGAATGTTAACAACATTAGTGACCCGGTCCTGTACATTTTTCACGTGGTACAAGCTATTGTGAGTCTATTCGTAAGTTGTACTAATTGATAAGCAAACTGGGTCGACTATCGACACATTATCTGTACAGCTGCGTGGACGCACACGCCAATTGTACAAATTGACACTTTTCAAATTCTAATTAAGGTCACACGATGATATCCAATAAGTGACCGCAGATAGACCTTATGAATGAAATGAAAAATATTTATTGTAATACTTGTGTTCTGTGTGCCATTGTGTATTACAAAACAGGACAGTATAAGACAAAAACAAAATTATAAGACAGTGCCATCAGTTACAAAAGGTGACGGCTCAGTATTACGTATTACGCTGTACTAGGCATACTTACTAGGCCTTACGTCTTTATACCTTACTGGTGTGAAAGGACCAAAACACCTAGACAACATATTTTAGAAGTAAAGTTATTTGTGTTCTGTACACAAGACACAGAAGGTCTAGTTTAGCAAAATGTCAAGTTTAAAGATGGCAAAGAAGAATCGAAAATAGTTACAAGTAGCGTAGTCATCTCTAAAAATAAAAAAGCCGGACTTTTGGGCCACAAAGCCAATAATTAAAACAATAAGGAATTATGAAGAAAATGAGGAATAAACACACTTTTAAAAGCCGGTCCTTTGAATTCCTAAGTCGTAGACGCTAAAAAAAGGGGATTTTTGCCTTGATGGATGTGATTGAATTGAATTATAGTATAAAAAGCCTAACAAAAGCCGGACGGGCCAGACGCATTTAAATTTGGCCCAACACTGTCCGGCTTTATCCGGGGGTATGCAAGTTGGCAAAGCAAAGGGCAGCCCGTTTGCCATTTTTGTCCCCAAATTTTTGGTTCTCCAGATTAACATTGACTAAATTGATGATTTATCCAATACTATCTTTAGCCGGCGGCTCCACTTGCGTTCATATCCATCCTTCGGGGACAGTACTTTATTCCGCGACGAAAAGTACCTACCCCGTGTCCTTCTCCGTACCCCAGGCAACGTGTATGCAAAATTTCATGATTATCGGGTTAGTAGTTAAGGCATGAAACCATAACAAACAAAGTAACTTTCGCATTTATAATATTAGTAAGGATATAAAGGATAGGATTATTATGTATGCAATTGATCAAGCAAGGAAGAGATGTAGTTTGTAGTATCTCTCTTGCACATATTTAAACCTAACCAGAAAAGCAAGCATCTTTGTTCACTAGAGCACAAAGATTTTTATCTGTTATCTATTATTCAAAATGAAAAATGTGTTAAAATGTTGAATAACAAGATCCCGTAAGCCATATGCATAGACGGCCGCATTGTAAAGGCGCAGGTAGAAACAGCTATACAAAATTAAAATTCCTCGAGGCAGGTATACTTTTTTTTAACACGGTCAACAAACCTAACCTAAATACAAATTTAAAAAGAAATATTCAAAAATAGAATTTTGTTTTTGTTAAGGTTATTGTATTTGCCAAAACTATGTGCCATAGTAGACTGTCATGTATTGTAAGGTCACGCAGATCATGCATGTCCTTGCTGGATACGGGTAAGAATCTGCCGAAGGCCCAAAGAAAAACATTTTTGCGACATTTTTTTTCTTTTTTTTAATTAATTACTAGCTGACCCGGCAAACGTTGTTTTGCCATATAAATAATGTCTAAAAAATAAAAAATAAATTTAGGGGTGGACTACCCCTCACATTTAGGGGGATGAAAAATAGATGTTGGCCGATTCTCATAGATACCGGATAAGCACAAAAAATTTCATCAAAATCGGTCAAGCCGTTTCGGAGGAGTATGGCAACGAAAACTGTGACACGAGAATTTTATATATTAGATTGAAGTAGGCATTTGTCTCCCATCTCTCAGACATAACTTTTTTATCACTGCCAATATTTCTTCTTTTGCTTTACCAAACTATGTTAAAACAACACTGTTGTTAGATTTTTAACTCGACGACAGTGATAAAAATCATTTACGGAAACTTAGAAACACAATGAAATAGTTCCTATGTCTAAACCTGGGTTATTACTGAGCAGGTTTTTACTTTAATTGATATAGTAAAAACCATCATCTACGCCCATCTTCGGCCCACTGCTGAGCATAGGTATCTCTTCGTTTCCACCTTCCGTCTCGGTCCTATGCTGATCTCATCCAGTGTATCCTGCCTACTATGACTTATGGTATTGAAACATGGTCGCTCACGAAGAAGACTGCGACAGACAGCCATGGAGCGAGCCATGCTCGTCATCTACTTACTAGATCGTGTTTCAAACACCGTAATTCGACAATGTACTAAAGTACAGGTTATCGGAGTAGCGGCCATAAACCTTAAATGGAACTGAGCAGGTTACCTGGCCAGATGGAGTGATGGCAGATTGAGCAAGGACTTAACCGAATGGTGTTTGACGTCCTTTTATGTGATGTCATCAACATCATTTCGAGTAGGTGTCACGGTCAATCGACCACGCACCGCTTCTAGGCCTCTGACGTGGTTCCTTTAACGACTACCAGATGGCAGCCGGGATTAACGGCTTATCGTGCCTTCCGAAGCACGGAAAATTATCTTTATTATCAGACAATCTGGTGATTCAAGCCTGCAATGTTCTAACCAAACTGGAAGCAACTAAACAAAGTATGCTTCTCGTGGGAATCGAACCCACGACCCCCGGGTCTACAGGAAACACCTTAACCACTGGACCAAGGATGCAGTTAATGTATGAGATGGGTTGACGATATAGTTAAAATCGCGGGTCGTTTCTGGATGAAATTTCACTTACCTCGTTAAAAACATCAGTAGCATTCTCCACGGAATGCAAGTCCAGTGCATCTATATCTTTTCCCTCATCAAAGTGACGATTAATTTCTGCTATGGGAGCGCGTAGGGCGCTCAATTCCCTGGGGACAAAAATTATAATTTAGGACAATTGTAAGTACATATATATTACAAGCCGTGTGGTATCCGGCAGAGTAGAATAGGACCACTCCAAGTCTGCCCGTGGATGTCGTAGAAGGCGACTTAGGAAATACAAGCTAAACAAAGCTTTTAAACATCTGTAAGACCTCTCCAACCCGTCTGGCCAGCGTGGAGAGTGTAGGCCAAGTCCTCTGGCTGCTCTGGCCAAGTATGGCTCTAGTAGTACAGAGAGGGTCGTGCTCCTGTAGTGGAGACTAAAAAGGAGCTGATGATGATATATTATTGCGTCTTTATGCCTTACGGGATTGGTACTGACCAAAGGAAAAGTTTAGAATGTTGGTCCGCATATAGGTTGAATATAGAATAAAAAAAATACACAGTCGAACATAGAACCTCCTCCTTTTTGAAGTCGGTTGAATAGTGATGCGTTGCTAACCGCATCGCCACAGATTACTAAATAGTTATCGCCTTAGATTTTTGCCCATTTATCTTCCAGCTTTAACCAGTTTCTTTCAGCAAAAAAATTGTATGGCGCGAAAATATCCACCTACTATTGGCTGATGCTTACGCGCCATGATTGTATTTCGCTGCAGCGCCGCGCCGTACAATTAATATGAGTGAGATAGCATGAATCCTGATGTTTTTGGATTTTAAATCTTATGTAAAATAGGAATACGTTCGTTTTTCAGACAGCTCCGTGGCGCAGTGGTTAACACGCCAGCCTGCGACACGGAGTGCCCGGACTGCCCGGGTTCGATCCCCGGCCAGGTCAAGACGGAAAATGATCTTTTTCATATTGGCCTGGGTCTTGGATGTTTATCTATATATGTATTTGTTATAAAATATAGTATCCCATAACACAAGTCTCCAACTTACCTTGGGGCTACCTCAATCTGTGTGATTTGTCCATATATATATATTTATTTATTTATTTCACTCATGTTTTGAATCGGTATGAGTCGGCGGTAGGTTGCGCTATTCTGCGCCATCGAACAACGCCGAATACCTGTATAATATCCTCTGCTACTGTGTTTAATTAGCCCATGACATAATCTTTGAGTTCTAAAGTGATTCTTTCTTGTTAAGATAAGTACAAAATCACTCGCGAGAATATTAATGTTATATCTGGGAAGGCCTCATCTTGTCACATTCGCGTAGGTTTAGCCTTCACCTTACTGTGCCGCTGTGCCGAGTTGAACATTTGCCTGATACTCTCTTTATTTACCTACTTAACTTATATTGCCTACTGCCATCTATCGACGACTATTAGAACTAAGCTTGCCAGAACATTTGCCGAAGCGCGTGCCACGAGATATGTATACTAATAAAGGATTATACTATCTACTAGCTGTCGCCCGCGGCTTCGCTCACGTTAATGTCAAACCCGCGGAAACAGTGCTTTTCACCTGGATGAAAGGTGGTTATGTGTTAGTCCAGGTAATAACCTATCTCTGTACGAAGTTTCGCCAAAATCCGTTCAGCCGTTTTAGCGTGAAAGAGAAACATCTATACGTACTCACAAACTTTTGCGTTTAAAATATTAGGAAGGATGCTAATATCATGTGAAAGTGACTCGTATCCGATCCATTTGATGAGCCGCAGGCGAAAGTCCGTTTTAAATGATGTCGTTCCGTCAATCGCTGTAGGATATGTCTCTTCTTTTCTCCTCTATTATTGCGTTATCATCGGTGGCGCAATGGCGCAGTTTGCAATATATTTACGGCTATGATTAAACTTTGCCATTCTCGTGTGAGAATTTCTTCTCTTAATTACGTGAATTATTGGAAATTTCTGACTTTTACGGAGTTTTTTTTTTTAAAGAAATTATTTACTCTGCACATCACTATCGACGGCCTCCCCTCTGACACCAATCTCATCAGTAAATAATTATTTATTACGAAACTGCTCTAAAATACAAAACATAAAGCCAATGAAAAAGAAACAAAATACAGAAAGAACTTGATCCTGCCGACTAAAGGCAATGACTCAAGAAAAACCAGGGTCAACGACTAGCAATTGCGAACAGTTGACATAACAACTAGAAAAAGGTCACTTACTTAATGTGGCTGTAATTATTTCCATTGCTCAACACATTGCAAACAATAAGACAGGACTTTCGGAATTCTAGACATTTCTCGTAATCGCAAATTAATCATTTGCAAACAATATTATCGGCTGCAGACTGGCTGGGTTGTGATAAGGTCGTTTGATGTGGAGATATGATTCACAAGTTATTTTACCGATTTAAAAGGAAGGAAGAGTTCCCATTAAGCGATCGTTTCGATCGTCACTTTTTGACAGACTATACCAATTTTTTTTTTTTTTTTTTAATTTTTGTTACCGCATAATTTCGCCATTTATGAATTTCTAGTTTGATTGAAGTCGGTTTTTTATACTAAAGACTGGTTAGAAGAATTGTTATATTTGTCGAGCGTATATTCTTTGGCATACTTTTCTGGAAGAATCTAACGTATCTGCGAGTGATCATCTTCATTACTCAGCACTTAATCCTATCCTAAGTGAGTGATATATTTATCATCATCACTAACAAAGCCCACCTTTCATCTACTCATTCAAGGTCCTGTGCTTCTCATCCAGGCAGGGCCCATTTTAAAGTGTGTAGGGCCCACACTATAAGTAAATTGGGGGTACGCACTAGAGCAGATTTTATAGTATTGGTTACAAAATAAAGTAATGCTAAGCGCGTGTTTAACGCGCATGTCACCAATTTCGCAGTGAAAGTATAATAGCTTCTTGCAAATAACATTGGACAAATGTTACATTAGTTAGATTTGTCTAGCCTAACATACATTTAACCGCGCTTAATATCTTGAAATCTATTTTGTTTCACCAATAGAATAAATATTCTAATGTTTTAGCGATTGTTACAAATTTAACTAAAATCACTTAATATGATATTATTGTCTCCTTTTTATACAAGTCTGCAGTCTGTGAACATGCTCTAGACAAATCCAACCACTATGTTTTGATAATCCTAAGACGTTGCAAAAGAAAACACATACATTCCTAGAATGTTTCGTGAGGCTTTTGTATTAAAACATCCTAATTTCAATACAGAGGGTGGTAGGCAGTTACATATGTAGCACCAGCTTGCGCTCCGCACATACAATAAATATTGTAGACGGTAATTTTGCATAGTTCGTGTAACATAATATACGATTTCGTTTTCATATGGTATTGGTAGTTTAATAGACAAATTATTAAATAGCGCCAAACAAGCTCCTAAGGCGAGAGTGGAACAATGGCTTAACAAATACCCGCCATCACCAAACCAGATACCGCCTGCTGAGAAACTACCACCGGGTGGCCATCTGCCCTGGCCAGTCTGGAAGTCTTTAAACAGACTGCGGGCTGGTGTTGGTAGATGCCACGAAAATAGTCCGGTGGGGTTTCTCCAACAATAGTGAGTGAAACTGGTGCTATCCAATCTATAGGTCACCTCTAAGTGTGCCCAGAAAGCCCAACTTCTTGCTCTCAACAAGATCTGAATGAGGCAAAATGGACGGGCAATTACGGTAGCAATGCACTGGTCGAAACATATTTAATTAAATGGAAAGCCATTTTACGACTCGATAGAAGGAGAACAAGAATTGTGAACTTAGTCTACGAATATGAAAACGTAAGTTTTTAAAACGTAAGGTGTAATAGAAATGTAATAAACGCGAAAAACCGTATTAAATGGTTAATTTAATTTTTTTTAGATGTTAACCTCACTTTAATCAAAGAATATATACACTACTTTAATATAATTTACGTAAATTACGAGCGTGTGTACATTTTATAAGAGCAAATCTGGCAATATTCCAGTGTAGGTATACTGTCGCGCGTGATATCGTCAGTTAACTAGGAAGTAGAGTCAATTTGATTATCTGCGATGTTTTAGCTGACGTCAGGCTGTCGGCCGTCTGTGAAAACGTTGCCAAATCATATATCAGCTTAAATACAGTGCTACAAGTATCCGACGACCTCAATGGCGCAGTGGTTCAGCAATTTAATCGCAGGGTCCCGGGTTCAACCCCCGGCCAGGTCATGATGGAAAACAATCTTTTACAGATTGTCCTAGGTCTTATCTATTTATGTATCTATTATAAAATAAAGTATCGTTGAGTTAGTATCCTACGACACAAGTTCACAACTTACTCACTTTCGCATTTATAATATTACAGTTAGGATAGGATTACGATAAATGTCCGATATACATTTATATGGAAACTAGCTGTTGCCCGCGACTTCGTCCGCGGCAATTTCTTTTATTTTGATTAATTCGTTTTTTTATTAGTATAGATGAATAATTTTCCCTCGTTTTATAAACATTTTATATTGATGCTTCGCTCCTATTGGTCGCAGCGTGATGTTTTTTTTTTTTTTTTTTTTTTACTAAATATTGAATTAGGCATTTGTCTCCCATCTCACCTGATGGTAAGTGACGATGAAGACGAGGATGTTACATGCCTAAAACCTTCCTCAATAAATGGACTATCCAACACAAAAATATTTTTTTAATTTGAACCAGTAGTTCCTGAGATTAGCGTGTTCAAACAAACAAACTCTTCAGCTTTATAATATTAGTATAGATAATATCAAGCAAAAAATGTATATGGCTCCATCCCAGAGCGAGCAAGAGAAGTTGAAAAATGATAATCAGTGACCGGCTATTGGAGCGATAGTTAAACGAGCTCTAGTTTTCTACGCAAATTACACTTTACTTATGCAATTAAATTGCTGTCTGTAGGCTTTAGAGTTTGATATCTTTCAAAATCAAGAAATCATTTTCTCGATGACAGTCTTCATGTTCATTAAAGGTCATCAGGTGAGTTTCAATCATCTGATTGAAACCAACTCAAATTCCCATGGCGGCACTGCCGCGGGGACTGGAAAAAGTTACAAGTACTACAATGGACGAAAATCTGACGAATCATGTTAGACAATGCGGCTAGCAACCCATCACTATTTTGATTCTGTTTTACACCAACATGGTAAACGTGGATTTTAGGTCTTAAAGACTTGTGCTTTGTCTATCCTGCAAAGGAAAAATACGTGATAGTATGTCTATGTATGTAATAAAAGTAGTAACAGCCTCCGTGGTCCAGTGGTTAAGGCGTTTGCCTGTTGACCCGGGGGTCGTGGGTTCGATTCCTACCGGAAGCATACTTTGTTTCCAGTTTGGTTAGGACATTGCAGGCTTGAATCACCTGATTGTCTGATAATAAAGATGATTCCGTGCTTCGGAAGGCACAATAAGCCGGTGGTCCCGGCTGCCATCTGGTAGTCGTTAAAGGAACCACGTCAGAGGCCGAGAGGCGGTTCCGAAGAACTCTGACACTAGGGTGTGCATGGTCGATTGACTGTGACACCTACTCGAAATGATGATAAAAGTAGTTTAATACTCACATAGCAATCACAATCTCCGAGATGATCTCGTGGAAGTCCTTCTGGCTCTCCCCATTGACCTTGGTGGTGCCTGCGATGGGGACTATCTTCATTACACGCGCTCTGCCATCCCGCGCACGCCACAGAAATACTTCCCCGTACACACCCTCGCCGATCTTGTGGCAATTCTTCAGTACCCTGTTGGAGACACAGTTCTCATCAATTTATTTCTTTTGCTGATGCTAGTCAGCCAGTATCAGGAATTTTACCGTCTGGGGGATGTGGCCCATTCCTTACATATGGAGTTGTATGTACACGTCAGCTTTTATGCCGTCCGGAAAATAAATAAATACATACGGAACAAATCATACCGATTGAGCTAGCCTCAAAGTAAGTTCGAGACTTGTGTTATGGGATACTAACTCAACGATACTATATTTTATAACAAATACATATATAGATACCAATCCAAGACCCAGGCCAATCTGAAAAAGATCATTTTCCATCTTGACCTGGCCGGGGATCGAACCCGGTCACTCCGTGTCGCAGGCTGGCGTGTTGACCGCTGCGCCACGGCTGGTCAGGAATTACTGTTCCTGACTGTATGTACATTACCACATTGTTTCTTCTAAAATGATCTGACTAACAAACAACGTAGTAAGAAAGACTGAAAACTCATGAGCTAAGTACACATTTACCCATAACATCATTAGTCATACAACAAATATTTACTATTGTGCTCCCACAAACCAATCACACGATGATTCACGCTTCGCCATAACAGCTGATACGAATGAAATAGTGAATGATGTCATTTGAGTTTGGGAAATTTGCTCTTTACTATTATCCTAACTAACATTATAAATGCGAAAGTGAGTTTTGTTTGTTTGTTACCTACTGATCCGGTCATCAAATTTTGCATACACGTTATCTGGGATACGGTACATAGGGTACATTTTATCCCAGGAAAAAGTACTGTTCCCGAGGGATCAACATTGATGCGGGTGGAGCCGCCGGCGAAAGCTAGTTTTCAATAAACAGGATATAGTTACTTTAAAGAATTTTAAAACTATTTAATCAGATTGTCTAGAAACCGACTGAGCCTTTACCACCGGAATGGTGATTGTCATGTACTATGCATAGACGCTTGAACGTATTTTCTAATACCAAAGTGTAAATTGTACTAATACAATACTGTAGTAATTTGGGACAAAGATTTCAGTTTTAAGTCTCAATTCAAATAGAAACGTTTATTTAGGAAATCAGGTTTTGCAGGCACTTTTTCACATCAAATTACATTTTAACGTATCTAATTTAATAAGATTTATATTATTAATTAATGTTCAAAAGCTACAGACTAGTGTTTCGGAACCAACCACTGCAGAGAACTATGGCTAACGATAAGACTGTTTATTAAAGGGAACTTTCCACACGGCAAGAAAGCCTGGCGTCAGGCAGGCAGATGGCCGTAATTACTTCGCCATATCATATAATAGCATTAATGCTGTCATAATAGCAAATCCCGGACTCATCACATCTGAGGATGCAACCGGAAAAATATTCGGATTAGCAGAAGCAAGCAGTGATTCTTATTCTTTTTGAAAAACAAAAATTATACGAGTTATCAATCAAACATTTACAATACTTATTACAAATACATCTTTCGTTTTTTGGGCAATGTTTATCAAATATGATTCACCAATGCTCAATAACATTGCTGCACATGAGTAATAATTTCATCAGAATAATGATTTGAAGCTACACATTCTTATCTGCTATAAAATCTAATTATAAACTTTTGTGTCAGTGTTTGTAACAAAACTCCTTTGAAATGGCTTAGCTGATTCTTCTTAAACTGTGGGTTTATTCAGTAGGTCTGAGAATAGGCCGTAAACTATCTTTTATATCCCTAGGGGTGGTCCACGCCAATTTTTATATTTATATGAATATAAAATAATTAAATTGGGGGGTAAAATTATGTATTTCCATGACTTCAAAGAAATTATTTGAATTGGGGCCAAGAGTTCTTATGAAACTATTTCACCATAATTTCTCCGATTATAATAAATTCTAAGAAGAAACAACAAACAGCTTACCAAATTCTTAAAACAGTCTCATTATTAATTCCCAATTTTGTTATCAATAACCTTAATTATTTTTAGCTTATCTTGTTGCTATTCAGAGGTCAAAACACATAAAAAAACGGCAATCGGTCAGTGGCTATCAAGCATAAAAATTTCAACTTTGCACTAGCCTTCTTGTATTGAAAGACCCTTTTGAAATTGTACTTTTAAACAGGAACTTCTAACATGTACACAATGAGTGAGGCTCCATAACAAAGATGATTTTCTCAAATATCTACTTATTATAAGGGGGTATTATACCATCCTAAATCGGATCCGATGAGAGGGACGCCGCAATACGTGCAATACGATTGGATTTATCTCGTATCGTGTCTAACGTATAGCAGCGTCCCTCCCATCAGATCCTAAATTCAGGAAGGTGTAATAGGTGCCGCAAGGATTCTCTCTTCTGAATCGGTTACTGACAAGAAAGAACAAAGACGTATGTTGAATGAGATATATAATATATCCATGGGTGCCTAACATACTGTGACATCCGTCTTGTCATTGACTTATTCAGAAAGGCGATTGAATCTTTTAAAGTGATGCAGATGCTTAAAGTAACATTTTTAAACACTATCACTTGGATACATATGCCTGAATTCTAACATGGTACAATGTGATGTGGTGAATGTGAATTGTGAGAAAGAAAGACCTATATGTTTACGTAACATAGCAACAAGTTACATAAATTAGGTTTCAAAACTAGGCCATGCTTAAAACTAAAAACGAGACAAAAAAAGTGTGTCACACTGCAAATATTAGTTGAGAATATGTTAGCACTGAATTAAATGTCTATTAAGTTATTTGTCTTTGCATATAATTACTGAGAAAAGGATGATTCATAAGTCTAGGTAGGTACATTGTTTTAAAAAAATACTAGGTGTTTGGTTATGCGCTGTTTGAAAATTAAGCATCATCAAACCATATCAATGGGCATTATTTCTGTTGTAGGTAGGTAGTGAGTAAAAGCATTTGGTTTTTGGGAAAGTCTCTAGAGATACATAAGAAAGAGGTAGGTAATAACAAATTCTCTGGATATTATACTGTGTTAACTTTTTTCTGTATACCTACGTAAATAAACAAAATGTCAAAAAACACCATGTGATCACTTTTGTTATTACAGAGCCAGGATCTTGTTATTGGAGTGATTCCATATCCTTGGTTAATTATTATAATTCCTTTGTTTTCACATTTTACTTATTTTAGGAGTGATTCCATATCCTTGGTTAATTATTATAATTCCTTTGTTTTCACATTTTACTTATTTTAGACTAGGTTTTGCCTGCTGCTCCACCCGTGCCCGCGTCAATCCCTCAGGAACAGAATTAACCAGAATAAAAGGTACCCTACGACATCAAACTACCTTCATACCAAATTTCTTCTAAATTGGTTCAATGGTTGAAGTGTGAAATGGTAACAGACAGACAGTTACTTTCGCATTTATAATATTAATATGGATTTGCTTGAGAAACCTCCTCCGTTGTCTACCTTCTATCTTCCCTTTAACTATTGTTTGAAATATGGCATCATGTCTGAATAAGTAACCTAGCATTTATATTTTTCTACTTTCTATAGTAATTATTATTAGCCTCTTTTCTATTACCATGTCTTATTACTAATATCTTTTCATTAATTATTTTAAAATAAAATTACCGCAAGAGGGTAGGTATTTACATAAAAGAAATCTAGGATACCTACACCAATTTTCTGGGAAACCCACAAACATATTCTGTGTCACGCCAAGGCGTTGAAAAACAATGCTACCTTGCGTGACCCACTTCATGCCATTTTCGCAAGGTCAAAGAACTACAAGCACAACTGCATTTTTCAATCTAAAATTAGCTACTTACGTATCTGGATAGCATTCATCAAACAGTAGGACCTCTGTTTGGTTACAGCGTCGCAAGACGTAGTCCCTCGCAGTGGCAACTCGACCCGCTGTGTCATGGAAGGTCTCTAGTACTGTGACCTCGTGTTCCGAGTCAGCGATTGATAGTTTAGATAACTCGACAATCGTATCATCACAGTCTTCGTTCAGAAATCCTGGAAATAACGCTCCAGTTAGCCCCGAGATCTAAATGACACACAAGGAAGTAAACGAGTTGACGACTTTCGCTACGCTACGCGTAACTGTTACGTAGACGCCACTTAAAAATCACACGATCTCAATTGTTTTCACACGATAAATTATAAACTAACCTGTGTATTGCAGGGAAAGATGCATGCACTTGGCTTTGGACACTTTTTAACAAACAAAGGCTCAGAAACCAGCTATTATCCCGTTAAGGATAACAAATGGCAGTCGAAATTACGGAAAAAACCACAAGTTTTTACACGATTGCAAAGTTCTCACTACTATTATCCCGCGATAATAGTAATTGTTAAACACTACAAATTGTATTTTAACACGTGATTGTTAAATAAAAATAAAATAAAAATTATGGACAAAGACCCAACGAAGCGTCTTCTTCCGCGAAACCCACGAAATGCGCAGAAAAGACAGATAAAAAATGTTAAGTTTCTCTATCGGTGTTGCCATAGTAAAAATTATTATTTCTACCAAAACCTAATTACAATCACTCTACCATATTACAAATATTGGATTTTTAAACGTGAGATTTTCAGATTTCTAATAGTTAATGTAAAATAATTATAAAAATGTTACCTGTCAAGTCATCAAGTACAGCCGTAGCACATAAGCTTATTCTGGAATTATTTGGTTCCTGTAAGAAAAGACAAAAATTTACATTTTTTATCAATCGACAAACAATGACAATATTTTATCGAAGTATCTATTTCATAAGGTTTATTCAAAAACTAAAAACACGACCGCCCTACCAAAAATAAAATATGGCCTATATCACTCGAGAGGGTATTAGGAAGTATTCTAACGATAAATCTAACCAATTGAGGCATTTAGAAGTTCTGTGGTGGAATAAACAACTCACCTAAACATATAAACTCAAAACAAAATTACAGAATCGGATGTTAATTTCACATAAGATCACATAGAAAATTAGAGCATGAAAAAGAGACACTAAAATCAATAGCCCATATTTAAAGAAAATATTCTCTCGTTTTCGTTTGATAATGAAATGAGGCAAAGACAGCCAGCTGAAAATCCTTATTTCGATTTCAATGATCTAGCAGAGCGCCTTAGGTGCTTTCTTTAGCAGCAAAAAATAAATTTTACGTTTCAAATTAGCTAGTTCTGAGATAGAAAACTTCTTTTCATTTTACTCTAAGGCCACTTTGGGAGAGTTAGGTATAGTATTAAAAATAAAAGTATAACTCACTTTCACAATCCGTATTGTAGATCTGCAAGGCTTGGAAATAAAGGTACTCCTTCGACTATTAATTGATTCATTGTGTAGTAAACCTGTGGGAAAAAAACAGTAAATAACAAGTTCTATAGATAAATTTAAATATTTTTCGTTTAAAATACACACCTGACATTACACTGAAACTTTGGATGGAAGTGACAGGTGTTAGTGACTTCCAGAAAAAGGTTTTTTTTTATTTGTGCTGTCTTAGCAAAGAGGACGAATGTGTAATAAAAAATAAAAATATATATTAATTGCATGCGACCTATCACGCCTAAAGATTTATCTGGAAATATCATTATCTAAGCACTCTTTTAATTTTAACTTAAAACACTATTTTAATGATGGTAATTAGTTAATTATTTACCTTGGTCCTGCATTTGCATAGTGCTAATGACGCTCTGTCTATACTTTCTTCCCTTGGTCTGCAAAGGCTCTTCCTCAAGAGCAGAATGGTCAAAATGATCATTCATCATAGTCATTCTCCTATAGATACTCAAAGATCGCTCCCACTTCTTGCCAGGCTGTAGGACTATTGATGGCTTGAATTCTACATTTTTAAGTTCCTCTTCTTTTAATAAACTTTCTCTTGCACTCTTTCTAGTAGTAACAGTTGATCTACCTCTATCTTTCTTTATATCTGCCGAGATTGTTAATATAGGACTCTGTGCTTGGTCATTAACTAAGATAGCCTCATTATCACTTAAATCAGTCTTTATACCACTATTTCTATTGCTAAGTACAGTCTTGTCACATTCTAAACTACTAACACTTTCATTAGAATCATTAAAAGTTAGGAACATTGAATCATTCACTTCATTCCTTCTTCTAGTAGTAACAAAACTTATACATCTATCTTCATCTGTGTTGCTGTTAGAATCAGTATCATTGTCATCAGAACTATCTTTAGAAGTATCTAAATAACAGTCTTCTTGAAGATTTTCAGAAATACTAGTATTTGCATCAGCGTTATTAGACTGATCGGAAATATTATCAACACTCTCATAATCTTCACTGTCTTGACAACTATCACTATTTTCTAACTGAGTATCGGCCATTTTACTATAATACTTCTGGAATACAGAATCATTGAGTCTTTCAACTTCAACAATTGGTAATTTACTAAAGTACACTCTACTATCATTTTGAGATATATCTCCACTGTCACATGTGTCATATAAAGATTGGTTATCTGAATTATGAGAGCTTGAAGATTTGTCTTCAGAAACTTCACTGACATCAGACTCAATACTATTTTGTGACGAATTTTTGCTATGCATTAAGCTCTGAGAAAAATTTGCAGGAACATATTTTTTTTCTTCATCTTCTTCCAATAGTTGAGAGATCATTGCACTATCATCTTGTTGGCTACCACAGTCTTCATTTAATTCATTTTCCAAAGAATTGTCATTGGAGAAAAGCATGACACTATTTTCTAATGAATGGTTATAATGAGATGCATCAGAATTATTTGTGCTATCTAATGTTTTTAAAGAAGTTTGTAAATCTTTATTATCATTTTTGTCATTTTCTGGGCTGTACACAGCTACTATTTCATGGTTCTGTAAACTATCATCTAGTTCTTTTTGTTCGTAAGTGTCGGAAACATTTTGAATGACAGAAAAACCCAAAAATGGTTCTATTTCAGTGGTTTGAAGGGAGCTTAGCTCAATACTTGATATAACTTTGTTATTAGATTGCTCACATTCATTTACTACTATAGCAGGTTCTTCAAGCTTATCAGTACCTACATTATCAACGACTAAAATCTTATCAATGTTTTCTATCGAAGTTTGTTGAGACGCTTTGTATAGTGAATTGCTTTTGTCTCTATGCTGATTACAATCTTTAACAGAAATGGATGGCAGTTTGTAGTTGTCAGGTGTTTTGAACACAGGAGATTTGCATACATCTGTAGAGAGTTTGTTCTCTTCTTTAAAAGATAAAAGCTGTTTACTTTTATCAACAAATATAATGCTATCATTACTATTATTTTGAGAGGACTTATTATCTAAGCTCTCATTGCAAACTTTAGTGCTGATTGGAGAAATTTGATATATTGAAGCACCTCTATATTTTGCTTTGAAAGGAGTACTGCAGAGTGGAGAAACCTGTGATATTGGTGACTTTATATTCGTAGTTAATCTGTGATTGACAAATTTGAATGGTTGTGACAACTTTCCTGGTGTTTTTGGGCTTGATTTTCTTAACAAAGAAAAGTTTTGCACCAAGTCTTTAATAGACTTATCCAAACTTGTAGGACTTTTCTTGATATCCTTTTTTTCTATAAATAATTCATGTTTGAGTATGTTGGATGTGTCTGGTGTTTTGCAGTTGTCCAAATTTTCTTTTTCAGATTCTTAAACAAAAAAAGTTATAAGTAAAACTTACATATAGATTATAATGATGAAAAAAAAATGTTGCTTAAATCGATGTGGGCCCTTCAAGCAACATTTTTTTTGTGTGGTGGTTTACATACATATAAAAGCCACCAACTAACACCTGTGGAAACAAAGTACAAAACCCCTCGGTTTTACAACAACTTGCGTTTTGTTTCATAAAGCACTGGATATATAGAAAAGATAGACGTAGACGGGGCGCGGACAGGGCGTAGATGGAGCGTCACGACTTTTTAAAACATATAGAAAAGAGGGGGCACCAACGTTACGCTTGGGCGCCGTGGGAGATGACAGCTGTCCGATTTTGGTGTGGCAAAGCAATTAACACAATTTTTTTTAGTGTAATGGACGATCTACATGTTTCCAGATCGTCCTCAAGAAGTATATATATGAGTCCACAATGTTTTAACTTCATATTCACCAAGGTGAAGAATGCTTTACAGAAATGTGTCCGAGCGCCCGCAACCCCGTTTCGCCGTTCCGTCGACTGCTTGCGCCTGTGCCCCGTCCGTTCTGTATGTTTTACAATACGACACAGATGAGTAAGCATTGTGACTGCACCCTGTCTTTTCTTTATGTTTTGCGTCATATCACAACGCTTTTATAAATTTTGTATGAAAGGGATGTGGAGGAGTATATATATCTGTCTTGTTTTTCCTATATGCCCAGCACTTACAAGTCTTAAGGTATGACAAGCAAGTTTTTGAGTGCTGCTTTACAGACACAAACACCTAGGTAGACAAAGTACAAAACTCAGAGTTTTAAGGAATGAAAAGCAAGTTATAATAGCATTGAACAGAGAATAATACCTAACACTCATAATGTGCTTGTATTTATAAAATATCTGCTTGCATGCAATTTTGTTCCAATATAAATACTGATGTACATTATGTATATTTTTGTAAGTAATAAACTTTGTAGGCTTACCACTGGTCTCACTGGAATAGTTAAATTTCTTCAATTTTCTTGTTTTCCTTTTATTATAGGTTTTTGCTTCACTGAAAAATAATAATATAATTTAACTATAAATTTAACAAATTCTACTACACATTTTATTTATTAATTAATAAAATAATATTAATAATCTTTGAATAGCTATGCCACAATATCATACATAAGCCATTCTAATGTAACCCGACAGACGTTGTTCTGTATAAAAAACAAATGGCAAAAAATACTTTAAAAGTTAATAATAAGTTATTAAGATTGTGAAGTTTTCTCATTCTTTTACATTTTCTGTGCAACGTTCTATATTTTGATTCATAAGAACCTTTTCCTGAGAAAAACAAACACGATAAAAAAGGAATTAGCCAAATGGATCCAGCCATTCACACATTAAGGGAAATAGGTGGCCAAGGGAAAAAGGTATATATATATATATATATATATATATATATATATATATATACTAGCTGACCCGGCAAACGTTGTTTTGCCATATAAATAATTAGATGTTGGCCGATTTTTATAAATACCGGATAAGCACAAAAAATTTCATCAAAATCGGTCAAGCCGTTTCAGAGGAGTATGGCAACGAAAACTGTGACACGAGAATTTTATATATTAGATATATTATGCCATATTTTTGCTAACTCTATAATCTATATATATATATATATATATATATATATATATATATATATATATATAGATTATAGAGTTAGCAAATTTTTGCTAACTCTATAATCTATATATATATATATATATAGATTATAGAGTTAGCAAAAATATGGCAGTGAGTGATTATTGCGGAATCGGACTGGCCGTATAGTCGAGAGGTGGTATTTGCCGGTTAGGCCCTGGCTTGTACTAGGGCTTGTGGCATAAATGTAGAGATCAGATAGTTTAGAACAGAAATTCCTGTTAGGTGATAATTTTTAACCCATTAACTTATTGCCATTGTATCTTGACATGTATTATGTCATTATGGCTACATTTTGACAGTTTCAGGGTTAATAAATGAAATTTTAAATATCTTAAAAGTAAGTCAACTCCATACAAATTTTCATTGCTCAGGCCCTATACTGGTCAGCCAATCCGGCCCTTTGAGCCCAGTCTGACCCTGGAAAGAAATCATTTTAGTAAATAAATACAAGCAACTCACTTTTTATATCCAAACAAACCACCTCTGTTAACTTTAAAAGAATCATTTTGGTTTGTCGATGGAGAATTCAACAGCTGGTCGAAAGGGTCCATAGGTTTATTTACATGTAAAGATTTGTTTGGCGTAAGATACACAGACTCTAATGCAGACTCTTTGGACGGCTCAGGATCTTTTACTATGCGTTTTACGTATTTTCTCTTACGCACTTTGCTAGGAGGAGCTGCTCGAAAGTTTACCGAAGACATCTCTCTTTTAGTTTGCTTGATATTTTGGATGAAAAATGCATCGAAAGCGGAACTTTTCTCATCCATGGTAAGTAACACATCTTTGTGATCCAGCGCGCCACTGGCATCCTTTTTGGATCTGTATGTTCTCCGCATTTTATGTGCAATTTTAGATCATAAAAACACAAATTATATATTATTTTATATTTTGTTCAAATCTACAAATTCAAAACAAAACAACAGACTTCATACGTAACGTCAACGTCATTTGAACGTCACTTTTTTTTATGTATCGCTTTCACGCGTAGACTATTTAGCCAGTATCAAGTATGAATATTTGAGGTACCTACTTTTATCATTTATTAAGTACCTTATAAAAGTATTATACATTGAATTAGAAAAACTATGGAAGCAGCATTGCTCTGAGATTGTGCTCAAAAACTGACACCAAAGTAGATTAGCGCAGGCAGGGCTTAAATAGCTCAGAACAATTTTAAAAAGTATATCTTTTCGCGAACTAGTCTGCCACGCGCTCCTTGCGTGCCGGAAGGACGCGTCGATAAAAGCGTTTAACGACATATTTTTTGTGAACGTCGGCGAAACTTAACTAATTAAGAAAAAAATGTTTTCTTGTGTAGTAAAGTAGTACAGGAAACGCAAGGAAAGACGGAAAACTGACACTGAAGTAACTTATCATACCGAGCGAGGCAAACTGCTGGCCTAACTACCTACCTTGCTATGTTGACACCGCCTCGTGACC
The DNA here is from genome assembly GCA_947532085.1 of Elegia similella. Lineage (NCBI taxonomy): Eukaryota > Metazoa > Arthropoda > Insecta > Lepidoptera > Pyralidae > Elegia > Elegia similella. The sequence continues at coordinate 4,114,357 of OX383936.1, forward strand.
TTGACGCGGCCAATCGCAAACTACCTTCATCTTGAGTGCATAAATTTTTCGTTGTAATATAAGTTTGTTTGCGTAAATGGGTCCTGATATTGAATCGTTAGTTGTATGAGAGTTACGCTTCCATAGTTTTTCTAATTCAGTGGTATTACCTACTTATAATATTAAGTAGGTACCTACCTATAATTGAGATTTTTCTTTAAGGATTGCAGCGCCCGCTATCGTGCGTTCGACTGCAAACGTTGAAGGACTTCACCCATACATTTTCTATAAAAAAAGTTTTGGGTGGTTTCTAAACATGGTATGGTTTATAAGGATACGGCGGCGCCCGCCGTATCGTGTGTCCATCCACAAACGTTGAATGACTCACCTATACATTTTCTATGAAAACTAGTTTGGGTGGTTTATAATTAAGAGCAAGGGTTTCTCAGGGCGCTCTCACGGTCGTGCGTGCCTGCGGTAGTCAAAGCTCCCCTCAACGGTGGTTCCCTTTCCATTCCATCACACAAGAACTTGCATATGGCGTTTGTGGATCTTGAAAAGGCAAGCGGATTAGTAGCAAGTCGTCATAAACACACCTCGTCATGCTGGCGCAACTCGTCATAACGAACTTTTAGACATTACATTCGTATCGTCGCAAAACGTCCCTTTCGCAAAATATCCCTTGCTTTGCGCACGTCCCTTTCGTAAAATGTCCCTTGGTCGCAAAATGTCCCCTGGTAGCAAAATGTCCCTTGGTTGCAAAATGTCCCTTTTCCAAAATTCCATTATTTTTTTATAAAATTACTATAAAGTGAGTTTGTTTGTTACGCCACCACGCCGTAACTACTGAACGAATTATCATGAAACTGCAAAATGCAGCAAGTGCAAAATTTAATCCAAATCCCTTAAGCCGTTTAGGCATGATGGAGTTACAAACACCCACACATACAAACGTACAAACGTTCGCATATTTTATAAAATTAGTAGGATAGTAAGATTTTACACTGAGTTTGTATGTTTGTTACTCCATCACATTTTCACATTACGTTAGTGAGTATAGAACAGGAGGGTCTTGAAACTTCTCTTCTCCGCGCTATGACGGTAGTAAAAGATAAAGTTGTAAAATGAGGGAAATTTAATGTCGAAGGTTCGTTATGACGAGTAGCGAAAATGACGAGTTGCGCCAGTATGACGAGTTGCGCCAGTATGACGAGTTGCGCCAGTATGACGAGTTGCGCCAGTATGACGAGTTGCGCCAGTATGACGAGTTGCGCCAGTATGACCAGTTGCGTTTATGACGACTTGCTACTAATCCAGGCAAGCGAGTGAGTCTTACAGCCAAGCAAGTGTAATGTATTTTTCTGTCTTCAGTTTTGAATTAAATGAAGTTACGATAAAAAAATTGTACACCAGTTACTTTGGTTGTACATCAAATTAACTATGGTGTACAAGGATAGGCGCAAAATGCTCAGTCCCCCATTGTTGCCTATATCGGAATACCGTAGATGCTTTTGGGCATCACGGACGGACTTCAGAGGTGCCGGCGGTTTAGGGCATCATGCTGCCGTAAAGAATATAATCTATCGTGCTCTTGCTGCAGCATCCACGTTCCTGCCGTTTTAGAACCAAACGTCTTGACATGGGATGATGGCAATGGCTGGTGCCCTGGAGATTCGGGTGACCGGCCTTTATCTTGTGTGGAGTAGACAGAGCCTTAAGAGAGCCAAGTCACAATAATGTAAGGCCATTGGGCAAAATTGGGGGTAGATGCATACCTATATCGCTAAAATTACTTCAGGACTGAAAAATATCTCTTAAACGATACCCATGTCGGTCTTCATGAAAAGTAGTTTCGATCATCTTGGATCTCAAAATTAACGTCATTTTTGTATTCCACCCCAACATGAAAAAAAATTTTGCTCTTCATCCTTGGTCGTTTATTCGCCCAAGTGTCATCCCAAAATACCTCACGAACAGGACTCGTCGTGTTACCTAAGTGTCAAGTTTTACGTAAACACTTCAAATTTATCGAGGAGTAGGAATTTATGTGGTGGCAATTTCTATCAAGTGGACCGAACATAAGGATGGCAAGTACACCGATATGGAAAATATACTGCTTGGACTAATAGGCAGATACAAATGAACAGAATAGGTAGCAGACCGTTTGGTCAAGTGAGCTGATGGGGAATTAGATTGGTCGTTACAGAGGGACAATGATTCGCTAGGTGGCATCTGTTTCTGGCTCATTGCTCGGGAAATGACGCAACTAGTATTTTTTTTCTCCCATACCATCAAAAGAAATGTTGGTCGGACAGTACAAATAAAAAACTGCCTTGTTTTAAACTTATTCTATTTAAAAATATACATAGTTCCTGTAACATTATATTGATACATTGCAGCAAACTACGTTATAAGGTACCACATTTGAATATGCAAGAAATATTTAATATAACACTAAATTTAAGACAAAGATTATCAAGTCTTTGGCAGAATTCCTTTCGTTTATTCCAGGTGTAAATTTACCCTCGACATAGCCCGAAGGGGTGACTCGGCCCTGCAATATGAAGAACTTTTCCAATGGGACCAAAACTGAAACCTCAAAAAAAATCTTCGCTCGACTTTTGTATGGGAATGTAAAAATACGATTACTTAACATTGGTCTAATGGGAAAAGTTGTTCGTATTGACGGCCCGAGAAGCCTAGTTTTCACGAAGTAACAGTTACAACAAAGCCCACGTCAGGAACTACGACTCAGTTATGCTTTGGTTTCCTACACCGACCGTCATGAGTATGAGAGCGGAGGTGGGAACGAGATGACCCTATGCTACCTACGTAAGTAAAATGGTTTTTTTTTGTTGGAATTACTATATATCGGCGTTCATTTTAAGGGTTTTAATGGTTTATCGCTCGTTTATAGGTATAAGTTCATCCCACCTCCGCACTCCGACACGACGGTCCATCTAAAAAACCAGAGCAACTGTCTGTAGGTGTTCCAATCCTCTTGGCGGCTTTAACCAAAGATTGTCGGATTCATAATTAAATAAAGCTCAAGCCGCAAGTTTATATCATACCACATGCAATGGACTTGATAAGTGTACTCATCACTTTCGTGTAAACTAGGAGTCATTTAGTTGAAAATCTGTAAACAAAGCTGTAAGTTAAATGTAAAATCTAAGAATACATTACCTAACCCACCAACAATATATGAGTGAAGTCTTTGATTTTATACAATATCTACATGTTTTTTGAGGGCCATAATGACGCTACGAAAACCTGCAGATGTTAAAAACAGAAAAAATATTACAATTATTAAAACAGATATATAAGTCAGCATTTGAAACTATGTGTAGTGCATTGATTTACATAAATCTTTAACGAGAGAAGCACTACGATGTTGCATGCATGGGAAAAACCTCGCATTATCATGGCACATAACATCTTGTCTTCTGTATAGGACAATACGAAAATTATGAATGTATTTCTTATTCAAATACAGGAACATGTCTGTGGGCGATAAGTCTGTACACTAACATTAAACTTCACACAAAAACCTATGGATTACTCCAAAAGTGGCCGCCGCTTATGTACAAGAGTAGTAAAGGGTTATGCACTCTATAGTATCATCCCGCTCTAACCACCGTCCGACGTTGCCGACGGCGATTGAATCTTGGGAAACCATAGCTTAAGACAGCGACTTTATGCTAGCGAACAGATATTATTGCTTGTTTATGGAATTAGTCTTTATGTGTAAAAATATTGAAAGGATTGGATTTCTAGGAAATAATAGTATAATCCGATTTTTGTGACAATTCCACCTAGTAGTCTAGTCAACAAGTGCTTTTTAGGTCAAAACTTTTTCGTATATTCCGAAAATTATGATTGAGGTGTCATTTGATTCGGAATGGCATGTAGATATTTTTTAAGAAAATTCAAGGGCCGCTCGCAAAAATTGCAATAGTTATAAACAATTATGTGAAACAGAAAAGGTGTTTGGTTTTTCGAACCTCAAAAACTAATACGATAAAGTTTTGACCTAAAAAGAACTTGTTGACTAGACTATAAGTTTTCCCAAACAATGAGGATAAAGGAACAATATACTATATAAAAATACCTACAAATAATAACATAGTATAAACAAAAGTTTGTCTATGACACAATAAACCAAGATTAACGAATCAAATGACCAACACTCACAATAAAGAGAGTAATGGATATTTTTATGACATAAAAATAGAAATATGTGGATCTTAAAAATAAACAACAATAAAAGTAATCATACTCATGGTTTCGAATTTAAAAACAATTTAAATAAACAACAAATGTATGGAGTTTCATAAAATATTTTTTTTTTAATTCACAAAATTAATAATACTGCATATAGGATTGTTTCTATTTTGTTACAACTATAAAGATAATATACTTATTACATAATTTAAATTCAAAACCCAGAGTAATTTGTAAACGGAATGAATGATTAAGGTAATGATTCACTTTTTTATAATAAAAAAAACCTTATTGGCAAACAAGTGTGAGAATTAAAAAATCTTTAAAAGCTTCAATATTTTTTCTGCCGTTTTTAGGTTTTATGCAAAATATCAAGTTAAAATAATCAAACAAGAGTGCCGTAAAACCGTTTATGACTGATGGATCGTACCTTCGAGATGGTACAGTAATGCCTTGGTTTCTGCTATTGTAGTGCCACACACCGCACTCCGTCCGAGCAAGATATACCCATATACATAAGAGAAACCTTTATAACTTTATCTTTTATATATATAGGTATGTCCTGCTCAGACGGACGTCAAGTGCGGCACCGCAATGTTAGATACCAAGACATTAGAGTGAACAACATGGTGAGATTATATGGGACACTGTTCATATTTCCCTTAATCCGTACCTAGATGGCTTTAGCGTTATTTTGGTAAATATGTAAAATATATGTTCTAATATGAGCTGAAAATATTTTTTTATCTTAAATATCTACCTATCTTTTCGTCGTCTCATAATTATTATGGTTGAAAGAAATCGGACCACATAATTCAACCCAAGCTCGGGCTGCAACCCTCAACCTACTTGGCAAGGGTAGTGAGCGTTTTCGGCCCTATCTGAACTTACAGCTTATAGGATATTTCAAGATACACAGTATACACAACATGGCACGGGCGACGTAAACGTTCATCTGGCGTCCATCGCCATTTTGCATAAACATTATTAGCAGAGTGGTGTCTGCTTGTAGCGCGACACAAACGTAATCAACGGCTTATAGACGTATAAATTCGGTTGGAAAACAAAATTCTATTGCACATTGACAACTGAAAGAATGTAAGCTTAACACCCAGCCAATAATATATGTTGTTACTAATAAGCTAGAAAAGAGAGTACCCCATATAGCCCGTTTTATGTTAGTATCAGAACGGTGAAGTTTACTGGCAACTGGCTCCAACTTTTGACAAATATTATACATACACAAGTTAAGCCAAGTCTTGGTACTGAGGCATAACAGCTTAGGATGCCCCTGGCAACACAGTCAGAAGGAGAAATAATATTAATATATATACCGCGTGAACCTCTGAACTATACTGAAATCCTGGAATTAGAATCCATAATTAAGAATATAACTGCAAGAAAAAAAAGGTGAAAATAAAAAAAAAAAAACAACAACCGCTTATTAAACCATAAGCGTTTGTTAATTTCTATAATGTATACAGACAAATTAGTTAACAGCCTCCGTGGTCCAGTGGTTAAGGCGTTTGCCTGTTGACCCGGGTTTCCCACGATTCCCACCAGAAGCATACTTTGTTTAGTTGTTTCCAGTTTGGTTAGGACATTGCAGGCGTAAATCACCTGATTGTCTGATAATAAAGATGATTCCGTGCTTCGGAAGGCACGTTAAGCCGGTGGTCCCGGCTGCCATCTGGTAGTCGTCAAAGGAACCACGTCAGAGGCCGGAACTCTGACACCAGGGTGTGCATGGTCGATTGACCGTGACACCTACTCGAAATGATAATGATGATGATGAGTTAAAGAGCATCAATTTACACTAATATTGATAGCACATATGGTAACTATGATGAAAAACTGAATGTTACATATGTTACAAAATCTATTTACAATTAGTCCACCATTCTGATTCATACATAAATAAGAGCAGGAAAGAATAGGCCAAATAAGAACTAGTGCTAGCCTAAATTCAACTTTTATTTGACCACACAATGCTTTATATCAGGGCTGCATTATTTTCTTTTGTGCAATGCAAAATAAATAAAAATACGATTTCAAAATCGGTCGGATTTATCCGACGTTCGCGGTCAAAAGGTTAAGTACATTAAAGTATATTATTATCAGAAAGGCCATAAATTAAACCTTCAAGTTGACCTCAATTATGCAAGTTCCTTCTATTGTAATAATTATTTAATGTAAAACCACAAACAGAGAAGTAATCTACTTTTTAAATAAAATAAATATAGCTTAAAAATGAAATAAAAATTTAAATATTTATTAAAAAAAATAAACTGAGTTTCCAAGATAAAAAAATCTGTATCAAATAAAAACATGCATAAAATATTACTATTACACCAACTGTTTCACTCACGTATTCGACAGTATCACCGACAAATTTCTAAGGGTTCGAGGGACCACCGTCCTTCACACTCGCCCTGAAGATCCTCGCCCTAAATTGGCAGAAACTTGTCCACCATACCGACTAAGTCATGAGTGAACGCCATTTGTCGTGATTGTAATTATGTCTCGCGTAAATTTTAAAAATATTCATGCATAACATATTGTAGGTTTTATTTACGCTCGAATGCAGCCCTGGTTACATTTAGTTTACATGAACTTAGCAGACAACTTACTATGTGTGTAGCTAAGTCCATGTATATAGTGCTGATAAAAACCCTTATAATATCACATGAATTTGAAATTCGGCTGTATTGTAAACCTATCTGATCACATAATCTTACGAGAACACATCAATGGGTCTTGGTGACATCGTGGATAGGTTTGGGTGCGTGGGACTAGCCAGTGGATCACCGGTGCGAGATTCTATCCTCTTCGCCTCCATCGTCGCTTGTTTTACAGCCTCTTTGTATGGACCCCTCTTTTTTTTGTTAAAGCGTATCTGAAAAGTGATAATTACAAATGTTAGCAAGGTTATAAATATATAATCAGAGTAAAGGGTAAGTTTTGTCGATTTATTATTACAATAGATCGATAAAACTTAAGGGGGTGTTATACCATTCTGAATCCTGAATCGGATCCAATGAGAGGGATGCCTCTATACTTGCAATACGATTGGCGTTTCTCCCATACTTACTCTAACCAATATATTTAATAATAATTAAACACTTATATTGATAGGTGTTTTATTAATAGCTGTACCTGTGATTCCATTCGCAAAGGCGGCCCTGTTTTATCATAACTGGAGAAAAAATTTAAGTAGCCTATCCTGTGTCCTGTACGTATAAATGATTATCTGCCAAGTTTTATATAAAATTCAGTTAACTCGTTTAAGAGTTATGGAGGTACATACATACAGAAAAGAATCCTAAAAATTCTATGACTGACCCTTACATATTTATTATTAGTACGGTCAGCTTCAAAAGTGCAGTCAGAATTTCTCACACTAATTGCTTAACAAACTAGTCGCACTTAAGACCTTGTGATTATGAGTTGTTGCTAGTCTCTGTGTGTGCGCCGATGTATTGACGTAGATACGATAAATGTTATTCTTAAATTCAACGCTTTCTGCAGATACGAGCTAGCCTAATGGTTAATGGCTGCAGTCGCAGAATAGCGATCTTGCCTGTGGGTAGCAGGTTCGAATCTCACCACACAGTGATGTTTTACTAACGTTTTGTTGGTTTTTTAACATCGTTATTCATGTTATTCGTAAACTGTCTAATACGATGTTTCCGTATCGTATCTCATATGGTGCAGAAATAAAAAGTCTCAGAACATGGACTAGAAAAGTGAATATTTGACGGTGAATGAAAAAAGACAGATGTTTGTCATTTAACCGAGTTCGTACTCGTTATAGTTGAATCGTGGTGAAGACAAACTGACGTGTGTTTAAGTGATTCTATTTGGGGTGTTAATTACCTACAGTTTTGAAAATGCAGGCGAACATAAATATTGAGACAAAGGCGAATATTTTTTCTCTGTATAGCCGTGGCCGCAATATATCAGAAATTTCAAATGAAACTGGATTAAGTGTAAGTATTTTTACTGCTTTAAAACAGTCGTTATTTACTTAAAAGTATTGGTTATTAAATTATTTCAAATTAAAGTTTTAAGTTTTTAACACATTGTATTGCCATTTTAATGATGATTTGCATCAATAAGTGTTAGTTTTTGAAATAAAATAAAAAATATTAGATTAATATAGTTTCAATCACAACGTAACGTAACTAGCCTTCTTATTTTATTTCAGTGGAGGACCGTGAAACGTTGGGTGACTTGGGTGCAGCGGTTTGCTGACGAGGGTACTCTTGCCAGTTGGCAGCGGAGTGGAAGACCGTCGATTATCTCTGACTATCAGCGCCGTATGATGTTTTTGGAACAGTTTTGTTGGGACTGAAATATGTGCCAATATAGAGGGATCCATGCGTCGTCGTATACTTGACTATATTGACAATAATGGTGGCTATACAAAATATTGAGTGAAATACCCCATTTGTGTTTAGACAAATCATGTTTTACTTGAAGTATACTAAAACATTTCCTAATACTCAATTATTTTAAAGCCCCGACAAAAAGAGAGGAGTTTAAGTTTGACCACCGCTATGTGTCTATCTATTTGTATCACCGTATCTCTTAAACAGGTGAACTGAAGTGTATCCGTTTTTTATATGAAAGTATTATTTTTAGCGATATCCTTAAAAATATAGTTTTATACTAACTTGTTCATTTTGTATTACAATGGGATGTGTTGGTTATGTTAATTTCCGTAAAAGTTGTTTGTAAACAGTAAAAGATTGAGGTTAAGTTTCAATCCTCTTTTCGTAATGAAAACGAATAATTAACCTCAATATTTACTATGAGCGTGGGTAAAATTTATGTGTAATGTAAAAATTATTTTTAATAAAATAAATAAATAATAAATAAGTAGATTTTTTAATTAAAAGAAATATAAAGAATTACTGTTCTAACCTATACGAGTATAATAGTTTCTTTTTTAATTCTATTATTAATTCTTAATTTAACCTATATATCAATATTTATTCTACCTATATAATTTTTAATTCTAGCTTTTTAAATGTGTAAATAAAACTTAGGTATAATTACTATTCTACCTATATTTATTTATACAATAAACATAAATTTTACCTACACTCATACGGATACGGACAGTAGTCCGTAGTGTAAACATATTGACCGTTATAATATTTGTCACACTGATATTTTATTTTATTACTTAAATGATCCGTCTAATAAACCGTTACCATGGTCTTTGTGCAGTTTTATTTTTTAACAAATGGATTAATACCTATCGCATGCAGTATATAAAATAAAGTTATTAAAAAAATACTATGAGTTAAAAATTAAATTATTTAAAAATGATATACTAAATGCGATACGAACCACGGTCATTATATTAGCCGTCGAACCATTTACTGATTAGACCAATAACTTGCTATGACGTGTGGCGAAATTAAGAACCGGTTCCATCTCGCCTGTCGTAATGACTCTTATTACTATTCCAGTTTTCTTTACAATACACCTATAGTTAGTGCTATGTTGTCTGTGTCAAGCAAGCACGTAGCAGAGTTGTGTGGGTAATGTGATAATGATCACTGTGTGCATTATGGACACAAACACTCACGCAAAGAGGGACGATGCGTACTGCAAAGTAATTTGATCTCTAAGCTATGACTCCATTTATACTACTTGACTGTACATTGATATAGAGCCAAGTGTTAATCAGAATCCCACACAAGGGTTCTATACAAATTTATTTAATTTGACCATTTTCCAAAGAAAGTTAGTAAATTCACTTTAAGTCAAGAGTTATCATAATAACTGATTATACAGAAAGGTCAAAAGGCAATAGATAAATTACGATCCACATGTATGACAAAATAATTACTTGTTTTCCTCCAACAATTTTGAGCATACTTAGTCCCTTCGTTCATATCATCATCATCATCATCAGGTCTTTTTAGTCTCCACTGCAGGAGCATGATCCACTCTGTACTACCGAAGCCATACTTGGTCAGAGCAGACAAAGGATTTGGCCTACACTCTCCTCGCTGGCCAGATGGGTTGGAGAAGTCTCATTGATGTTTATGAACTTTGTTTAGCTTGTATTTCCTCTTATGACCTCCATGGGAAGACTAATTTTTTTATTTATTCTACTCTGCCGGAAACCACACGGCACCACAAATAAGGAAAATCACATATATCACAAATAAGGAAAATGAATAATGTTCATAAAGTCAAAATGTAATGTTTTACCTTGTAGTCTTCTAGGAATGGGCTCAAGCTGTCACATGGCATCAATGACGATGTTGTAGAAGCATACCATGCCACATGTGCTTTTGACGCAGATGTGACACTCAGCACTCTGCCCGGCCACCAAGGAAACCCAACCACTTTGCCCCAAACGATGTCCCCAGGTGCCACTCGTATTAACTTCCCCCCACTACTCTCTGTAGCAGTCTCTGGAAAGTCTGGCACTACTTCCCCTTCCCAATCTTCAGAACCGCTCTCTGCAACATCCTCTCCTTGCCGCTCATACGAATTGGTACTTAACCTCCTCAAACTTATAGACAGCTTTTGATCAAAACAGTTATCTTTAATATCACTAAAACAGTCCATTGATTCCTCGTTACTTTTACTCATATTTTCGTCCCTTTTCTTCTGCACTTTATACTTCTTTTTATGTTTCACTTTGTGCTTGTGTTTCTTTTCTAAAGGGTCTAATATCGGCTGATTAGACATGTTATTTCGAGGTGACAATGCACCTATATGTTTTGGTGATTGCTGTAACCAACTCTCTGTACTATCTTTATCAACTGCACTATTTTTCTTTGCTTGCTTCTTAGCTCTTTTCATAGCTTTTTTAGCTGCTTTTGCAGGTTTAGACATATCACATGAAACACCTGAGTCTTCATTGAAGTCTCCGGTGAGGGGGGGTATTTTTACGACAGTACCTTCACCTTCACCAAAGCAAATTTTTAGGGTACGAGCACTTGAAAACATGGAGCTAAAAGATACATCAGTGCCATTTTCGTTTTCATCTTTCATGTGTTTATCGGATATGTCACTCTCAGGGACACTAACAAATGCAAGCTCCTGAGTTTTCTTCTCATCAGTGGATCTGTCTTTACTCCTGCTTAATTTTTCACTAGCCTTAGATTTTGAGCCTTTTATGGCACTAGATATTTCGTGAGGATGCAACCTTGACAGTTTGGGTATCAGCATGCTGCCCATTAGGAATTTCTTCTCGACACTAGATGAGTCAGAGGTCTCTTGGACGGTGTCGTCATCCGAATCCAACTTGCGTTTTTTAGACACGTCCACATTTTCGCTGTTATCATTACAGATTCCTTTACAGTTTGAACACAGAACCTTTCGAGGCCGCAGTCTCACTGTCATCTTTTGTCGCTGTACTTTAGCCTTGGGACCAGGCTTTTTTGACTTCTGTATGCTCTCACTAACGTAACCAGGTTCTTGGTATGTATACCTTTGACTAACGGAATGTAGCCTATCATTTTCAGTATTGGCTGTTTCAGGTTTTTTACTAAATGCGGGGTGTAGACTGTATACTCCAAATGGTAAATTACTGAAAATAATATAGAATACGCCATGAAAATCACGTTCCCAACAATAATCAATATTCTACACGACACGAAAACACAATATACCAACCCTTTATTGGAATCCAAGAGTACACCTTGGAACTTTTTGTTTTCACTACAATACGAAACAACAATTAAATCTGCTAAAGCTTCTTCCACATTTACTAAAATCTGTGAATTCTTTTGAATCGTCATATCGGCTGTTGTAGCGACAGCCGCCATATTTATGTGAAATTAGAAATGTAGTCTGTGGTGAAATCATAGACCAAAAATATTTTTCTTGTACAGTTTTTTTTAATGAACAATACACACAGGCAGTAGTGCTATTTTAGAAATTTCACCGTTCGAAAAACGTGCGTTTTTTCATACATAAATCGCTCGAATACTTTCAAAAATAGTACTCTTGGTCACAGGCCACAGCACATTCTATAAAAGAAAACGCTTATTATAAAAATGACACAGATGCTGTGCTGTTACCAAAGAACTTACATGTAAGTCCTTTGGCTGTTACCTACTCTGTCAACTTATATCAGTTTAATCTGCTTGATGAAATAAATTCACTTATCATTTGAATAACATGAAATGATTTATTTAATTTTCTTCGTTATAATTTTATCGATTCATCAGATAGTCTTTAATCGTTCACTGTTATCGATTGAGTGAGTGAATGAAACTCTTATAATGGTGTTGCCATTTTTTGTGACATTTGACACTGACAGTCTATCTAACAGACAGCTGTTGTGCTTGTCTTGCTTGTCGAATACGAGTTACGAATACGAGTGCGTTATTAATTTAAACTAACTATAAAAGTATACTTTAATAAATAAAATCTTTCGGATTCAGAAAAAGCAGTAAGTTTATTATTAACCAAATTTACTTATTGGTCCGGTTATTTTCGTATCTGCTGTTATTACTTACATAATCTTGTGCCGTGTGACTGTAGTTTCGCTAATTATGATTTAAATTTACTTGTTTAAACAGCCTTGAACATTTAGTCAGTACAAATCTATCCTAAAATTACATTGTCTTTAATTCATTTAAGAAATACCAAAGAACTACGTTGGGTCAGTCACAATATTACTTTTTATGTTTGTAAAAGAAATCGATTTGTGTTTTTAATGTGTCAATCCGATAATGGTTTCTACGCCGGCTGCGCCATGTAAAACTCGTACTAATGTAGAACTTTTCCCCCAAAAAGCAAAAAGCTAATACAAAAATGTTTTATGCCTGAAAAATAATAAGCTATAAAAATGCTATATTTAGCACTTTAAATATATAACTTAAATATATATTATTGCCCTGTAGCTATGTCGAGAATAGACATCACTCAGCCCTTGTGGGACCAGAGCACCTTCTATGGGAGATTCAGGCACTTTGCTTTCATCTCTAACCCCCTGTTGTCTCTGGTTGGGGAAAAAGAATTACTGGAAGCCAAAGAACTGTATCTGCAGTACAAGTAAGTATATTAAATTTATTATAGCAGCAGGATTGGGCAGTATTTGAATTTCTTCTAAAAGATTCTCTTATAGGACCAGATAATTATCTTATTTTGATAGGGACGGAAGAAATAACTTTCTTAGCAGCTTCAGAGTGTAATTTCCAATTCCTTTTTATGGAGAAAGGCATGGGAAAAGATAATAACTAACACAGAAATGGGTCTTTGACCGTGATTGATTATTCTCTATAATCAAAAATTTATAAATATTGTGGTACCTTACTTCTTTATAATCAATCCTTACTAATATTATAAATGCGAAAGTGAGTTTATTTGTTTGTTACGCTTTCACGCCGTAACTACTGAACCGATCATCATGAAATTTTGTATACAAGTTCTCTGGAGTACAGAGAAGGACATAGGCTACCTTTTATCTCGGGAAAAAGTACTATTCCCGAGGGATCGACATTAACGCGGGCGGAGCCGCGAGCGAAAGCTAGTTATTAATAAATATTGTGGTATCTGTATTTGTACTTTTGGAACGCATGTTAAGCTTTTGGTTCCGTTATCACCATTGTTGCCAGTTGTTAAGCTATGTCAGATGCATTTAGGCAGCTTGAAAAATTTGGCTACAGTGTTGGTTTCCATGCATGAAAAACAATCCAAAAAAAACAAGATTTTGAAATAAATACTTAATTTCAGGGCAGGCAAAGAGCCAAAAGACATTCCTTTCGAGAATGTGGTCCGTGCGAAGCAGTTGTATGAATCGGCATTCCATCCTGACAGTGGGGAGCTTCAGAATGTGTTTGGCAGAATGTCCTTCCAGATGCCAGGAGGCTGTCTCATTACTGGAGCCATGTTGCAGTGGTATAGGTAAGGGCTTTTATTGTACTATTTACTTTATGTTACTGACTCTCCAATGACAAGAGATTTGCTTTTAAGTTAGGAGAAGTACTTGAAAGTAACTTACTTCTTTCCATACTGGACCAAAAAAACTAAGCATGTATCAGCTGCTTCTCTTCCCGTGCAGATTGAGCCGATCGAGGATTGGGCTAAAATCTGAGGAATCATGGCAATAGGCAATGTGGCTGTCAACCCAACACTATATTGACTCTTCTATCAATATAGTGATCTCTCATAGCCCTGAGCTCTTGTCTGCCTCGCTAGGGCAAAAGATGTGATGGTATGTATGTAGGTTAGGACAGCTCGAGTTAAATTGCCACTGATAGACATCCGTCTAGATAGAAGTCAATAAAACCACTCCTTTATTTCCTGCCAAAAATAGTCATTGTGTAAGTTTCTTTACAACTAATAACACCAACAAGAGCCTAGCTCTTTTTTAGACAGAGAGGTACATACATCTGGGTGAGTCCTAATCTTTTGTTGCTAGCTCTGTCTCAAAGGTGTCAAGTTAAAATATAGGAGAGCTCAGCTATATTTACAACCTCTTAATTACAGTGTATGGTTTGAACCTCACAATATCATAATTTGTTGATATTCTACGCGCCGCGTGCGTCTTAACATCATCATCATCATCATCATCATCGACCCTCTCTGTACTACTAGGGCCATACTTGGCCAGAGCAGCCAGAGGACTTGGCCTACACTCTCCACGCGTCTTAACATAACAAAGTTAAATTCAGTTCATATTTCACCGTCGTCGTGTACTCGTGTATCATTCCTAAAAGTGTATAGTTTCCTTCCTATTTATGCAATTTTTCTTTGAAAAATACGTTCAGTTACTTAGAATTTTATTGTCTGCCTACCATCCTGAATCAGTCAGTGAGGAGAGGGCCGCCGCAATACGTTTTTTTTTTTTTTTTTTTTATGTGTATCCGGCGGCAAACGAGCAGACGAGCCACCTGATGGAAAGTGGTCACCGTGACTAATACGTGAGAAACGATTGGAGATATATCCAATCGTGTCTCACGTATAGCGGCGTCCCTGTCGTCACTCACTGAATCCAGGATAGTTTAATAGGCGATTTATTCTAATAAAGCCTTTTGTTGTTCTTTAATCATTTTTTTTGTATTTGTTTTTAATGGTACAATAAAGTGTTAAATAAATAAAATTAATCCTTACTAATATTATAAATGCGAAAGTGAGTTTGTTTGTTTGTTTGTTTGTTTGTAACGCTTTCACGCCGTAACTTCTGAACCGATCATCATGAAATTTTGCATACAAGTTCTCTGGAGTGCGGAGAAGGACATAGGCTATCTTTTATCCCGGGGAAAAGTACTGTTCCCGAGGGATCGACATTGACGCGGGCGGAGCCGCGGGCGAAAGCTAGTAATAATAATAAATAAAATAAAAACGTTTTGTTATGTCGTCGCTATTGTTACATATTCAAATTAAATCACGGTTGTATCTGCGGACATGAAAACTATAAAGTTTACGAAACGTTAGGTGTTATTATAATGCAATAAATACGTAAACGGCCGTGTAATAAATTTCAGAAAATGTGGAATTCAAGACTATGAATGAAAACATTGATGAATTAAAGAAATTTAGCACTGATCAAGATAGGATGAGGACAAAAAGTTTCAATTCTCTTTGCCATATTTTAAATGCCAGCCTTTCCTCTTGTGTCTTGATGTCAATAAGAAACATGTCATACTTTTCTATGTATGAAAAATAAGTATATGACTAACGTCACTAAGGCTGCATGTGTGCTCTTATCTCCATTCAATTATGATCTTTATGAACAACATAAGAGTATTGTTTGTGATCAAGATTTGCTTGTATTTACTTACAGCGACCTTGTCTGTGTTCGATTTGCTTTGTCTAAGAGTAGTTGGCCTTGATTATCGTGATTTTAGTCGTAAACAGTAAGACAGTTAAACGACAAATTAAAAATTATGATTACAAGATATCATGATGATGATGTGGTATCCGGCAGAGTAGAATAGGACCACTCCAAGTCTTCCCGTGGATGTCGTAGAAGGCGACTTAGGAAATACAAGCTAAACAAAGCTTATAAACATCTAAGAGACCTCTCCAACCCGTCTGGCCAGCGTGGAGAGGCCTACAGCCAAGTCCTCTGGCTGCTCTGGCCAAGTATGGCCTTAGTAGTACAGAGAGGATCGTGCTCCTGTAGAGGAGACTAAAAAGGACCTGATGATGATGATGATGATAGTCAATGTCATCCTCAACTGCCTATCAGGTGGTTGCAGGGCTAGGCATCAAGTACGCGCCCGGCCTCCCGAGCTACTTGGTTTCCCCCCTTTCATCCGAGTGATTTTATCCTTACTAATATTATAAATGCGAAAGTGAGTTTGTTTGTTACGCTTTCACGTCGTAACTACTGAACCGATCATTATGAAATTTTGCATACAAGTTCTCTGGAGTACGGAGAAGGACATAGGCTACTATTCCCGAGGGATCGACATTGACGCGGGCGGAGCCGCGGGCGAAAGCTAGTAAAATATATATCCTTATCCTTACTAATATTATAAATGCGAAAGTGAGTTTGTTTGTTTGTTTATTTGTTTGTTTGTTTGTTACGCTTTCACGCCGTAACTACTGAACCGATCATTATGAAATTTTGCATACAAGTTCTCTGGAGTACGGAGAAGGACATAGGCTACCTTTTATCCCGGGAAAAAGTACTATTCCCGAGAGGTCGGCATTAACGCGGGCGGAGCCGCGGGCGAAAGCTAGTGTTTAGAGTTATATTTCAAACGAGCTGAAGTTTAGGTACAATACTTTGAAACAAGTATCCCAATACTTTCAATTCCTTCTTAAATTCAACAAATTCCTATCCTTCCCCTTTTAAAATATTTCCGATGGGCAGCAGCGTCGGAAGCACAAGAGGCTAAATATACTGCAACTTCAAAATCAAAACGTTTATTCAGAAAATAGATCAACAGTATTGGTCGCCTACTCGCCTGAAGGGCTTTTTAATTTTATCATCTATCTTTATCATTTACCATCTAATTTTTTAATTAAAACTTAAATTAAAAATAAAATGAATCTATAAAAACATCAAGTTAAATAAAATATTGATGCCAAATCGCTGCGGTCTGCTGGCAGGGTGCCCAAAAGGCTGGCGGCATTTCCTCGCTGGATGGCCAGACTCAGTCTTTGCCCGAAATGCGCGCCAGCCCTTAGGTCACCGGAAACGACGATTAGGCGTGCGGAGATCTCTTTGAAAATTTGTCGGGCCTCCCCACCCCACGGCCCTAAAGTCTCCAAATTTTTTAATTTATCATTTCTTTCTCGTTTTCATTTCTGACATTTTTTTTATATGCATTATTATTTTTTGGAACATATTATGTTAGCGATCGAGTGTGCAATGATAATATTTTACATATTGCCATACTCACCAATTCACCATGCTCGGCATGGAACAGAATCTTTAGGAGAGGCCTATGTTGAGCAGTGGACTTCTAACGGCTAAAATTGATGACGATGGTGCTGATCATGCTGCTGGCAGGTAGTATGCATACAGTACATGTCACTTATTATTACAAAATTATGTAATTAACAATAGCTAACTATCCTTACTATCCTTACTATTATAAAGGCGAAAGTGAGTTTGTTTGTTTGTTTGTTAAGCTTTCACGCCCTAACTACTGAACCGATCATCATGAAATTTTGGATACAAGTTCTCTGGAGTACGGAGAAGGACATAGGCTAACTTTTATCCCGGGAAAAAGTACTGTTCCCGAGGGATCGACAATGACGCGGGCGGAGCCGCGGGCGAAAGCTAGTAATATTATAAATGCGAAAGTGAGTTTGTTTGTTTGTTACGCTTTCACGCCGTAACTACTGAACCGATCATCATGAAATTTTGCATACAAGTTCTCTGGAGCACCGAGAAGGACATAGGCTACCTTTTATCCCGGGAAAAAGTACTATTCCCGAGGGATCGACATTGACGCGGGCGGAGCCGCGGGCGAAAGCTAGTGTAAATATAAAAATAAAAAAAAGGCAAACGCCTTAATCGCTGGACCACGGAGGTAATCTTTTACATTGTAGGCATTATTTGAATTTGCGTGTACCACTCTAGATCTAGGTTTGAGCTGAAAAATCTGACCTTAATATTGATAGGGTGGACTAGTGGCTATAGGAATTAAATAAAACGTAAATAATACTTGCAAACATTCCGTTTACTTGTATGAGAGAAAATATATTTTACATAGTGACACTGTACATCAAAATAAAAAACATAATACAAATGCAGTGCATCATAGACAATAATACGTGGACAGCATTACGACCTTCCAACACCTTCTCCTGATGTTCACTCATGTTGCCGAGACACGTTTCTATAAATGCATTAATCTTGCACAGTGTCTTTCAAACTTTACTTTTGACAATGGTTTTGTCATTACGTCAGCTAACTGAACTTCTGTGGGACAGTAGCTAATATTTATTAATCCATGCACGAAGTGTTCATGTATAAAATGGTACCGCACGTCTATGTGCTTCGACCTTTTGTTGAAGGATCCAGACTTCACAAGTTGAATCGAACTTTGATTATCAACATGCAAATTTATTTTTATATCCAAACCGGTTATTTCTTGCAATAGAGATTTGAGATACAATGCCTCTTTACAACAGTCTGCTGCGGCTATGTACTCGGCTTCAGTCGACGATAGCGCTACTATAGGCTGCCTCTTGGATGCCCATGATATTGGTCCATCAGCTATCATTAGCACGGAGCCAGAAGTGCTTCTTCGCGTCAATGGATCTCCAGCATAATCCGAGTCGCTTCTTTTCAAATAGAACCTTGTAGCCACGATCCGTAATTTTGCTTGCAGAAATTAGATTATTCGACAAATCAGGTACATATAATGTGTCAGAAAGACTAATTTTAAAGCGTCGATCCTTTGTATAAAGCTCGGCTTTTCCTTTCCCTTTAACTTCGGTCGTATGCTTTTCTGAAGCTAGCTTTAGAGTGTCAGTCGCGGGGATTAAGTTATGGAGTATACTTTTATCACCCGTCATATGTGACGTACAGCCACTGTCAAGACACCATAAATTGCCTTTACATTTCGACGTTCCTGTCGATAAACAGATATGATATGTCTTTTCTTGACCTTTAGTTTTATTGGGGTTATTGGGTCTCTTCTTTGACCAACAAGCTTCTGTGGAATGCCCTTTCTTATTGCAATCCTTGCAAAATTGTACCTTTTTCTTCGTTTTTGTGTAGAATGCTTCTGAAGTCTGAGGTTCACTCACTTCGGTTTGCCTTCTTGCTTCGTATTCTTCTACGATTTTTATTTTTAAATTGTTAGGACTTGGCAGAACATCTCTCGACTCTATTGCCGTTCGGAAGCTATCGAAATATGTAGGTAAACTGTACAACATCATTATACTTAATAGGTCTGGATGAATTTTGACATCCATATCTTCTAATTTACCTACTACATCCATAAAATTACTGAGATGATCTCTCACATCTTCTTGTGGAGTCATTTTCTTCAATACTAGTTGCTTTAATAGCGTAGCCTTTCTTGCCGGTCCTGAACTTTGATATACAGACTTTAGTTTGTCCCATACCTCCTTGGATGTATTACACCCTTTAATTTGTTTAAGTTCTGTTGGAGATATAAGTAAAAATAGCTCTGACCTTGCCTTTAAGTCTTCCTTTAAGAACGCACTCTTTTCTTCGGCAGTCGCAGTTGCCGCTAACGTTTTTTCACCACTAGCGTATTCCCACAAATCGTCTCTTATGAGAATCGCCTGTGCTTGTAAGCACCAGGTATCATAATTTGATTTTGTCAACGGTTCTATGCTTCTAAAACTCGAGCTCATTTTACAAAATTTTATTTTCTCATTTACTTACTATTTTTAAAATGCTTCTTCCATTTGCCACTATATATTTATCCAACTACGCTCTGCTACCACTGATAGGGTGGACTAGTGGCTATAGGAATTAAATAAAACGTAAATAATACTTGCAAACATTCCGTTTACTTGTATGAGAGAAAATATATTTTACATAGTGACACTGTACATCAAAATAAAAAACATAATACAAATGCAGTGCATCATAGACAATAATACGTGGACAGCATTACGACCTTCCAACAAATATGCTTATTAAGGTCAGATATTTGCATCTATAGAGCTCTATACACGCATAATCTTCTCCATTCAACACTCTGCGCATTTATCTATACTATAATAGGTATTATATATGGGGGAAAGATTATTGTGTTTGTTTGTAATGGGTAAACTCAAAAATTAAAACCGATGTTTAAAAGTATTTCCCTATAGATCCTACATATTAATTTAAGCGAAGTCAGGCGCGGGAATACTATGCACTTTTGAAATTTCCACTATATGCTAAATAGAAATTTGAAGTGCAATGACTTCACGTTTTTGTCGCAAAATATTCTGAATAGTTCGAGTCCCAGCCCAGTTGTTGCCAAGTGTCGTATATTACACGTAGTTCCACAAATATGACGCTTAAAAATAGAAATAGGCTGGCCCCGACAACAGTTGGAATAAGCAGTGTCATTTTTCTCGTCCCATTCTGACCATAAGCACATAATAAGAAGTACTAACGTACTATAAGGCCTACTGCAAGATTGACGCCTCCGTAAATTAGCCCATTCACCGTAAACACAAGAACCTAGGAAGATTAGTGTCAAGAATAACTGAATAACTAAGTTAAACTAAGCTTTAATAAAATTATTTGAAAAGCAAATGCAAAGTGCTGCGAGATAAATATATAAATATATATACGGACAAATCACACAGATTGAGCTAGCCCCAAAGTAAGTTCGAGACTTGTGTTATGTTATGGGATACTAACTCAACGATACTATATTTTATAACAAATACATATATAGATACACATCCAAGACCTAGGCCAATCTGAAAAAGATTAATTTCCATCTTGACCTGGCCGGGGATCAAACCTCTCGTGTCGCAGGCTGGCGTGTTGACCGCTACGCCACGGAGCTAGCATTAAAAGGAGCAGGCACATTCAATATTCTACCAGCGTAGATCTAATCTAAAGAGCGTTTAGAGCACAATATTTACAATAATATTCATAGGTTTTTTATTTTTCAGTTTTTGCATCGTACCTTAAAATACATTTTAGTTCTAGTTGTATAGTTTTTGCTCTGTGGTTGTAGGTTAGTAACGTTTACGTACATCAAACAGGTTTGACAAACAAGACGTGCCCCTCATTACGTAATCATCACATATTTTTAGCGCGTGGAATAATTTGTCTGTTGTTGAGTTTCTTTTATGTATATTTCCATTCTATCGTCATTTTAGCTTTTCTTCCACGTACTGATGAGCCTCCTTTTCTCTTATTACATCTCGGTTCTGTGACTGTGATACTGCCTCTTCTACCAATAATATAAAACTTTCTTTCGTTTTTACCTTCTTTATCTTTTGTTCTAAAGGAATATTATTTCTGACCAGTAACAAAACAACCTATACATGTCTTTATAGCTCCTTTACCTTGTAGCTTATCAAGGATGGGGTCACGATGACGATTACCCCAAATCACACGAATCATGTCATTGCCTAATCAATCAATCACGAATTACCCAAGGCCGACATCTCGGTCCTAACCCTTAATTGTCTTGACGACCTCTGTGGCCTAGTGGACATCATGCCAGGCTGTCACATCGAAGGTTTCGGGTCCGAACCCTGCTCAGGTCAAGATGGAAAATTACCTTTTTACATTAATATGGGTTTTGGATGTTTATCTTATGTATTTGTTATAAAATATAGTACCGTTGAGTTAGTATCCCATAACACAAGTCTCGAACTTACTTTGGGGCTAGCTCAATCTGTGTGATTTGTCCGTATATATTTATTTATTTACATTTTTATTTTATTTCGCATTACAATATGTGTAAAAATGAATACTTTTTTAAATAGAGTATATTTGTAAAAGTATTCATTTTTAAAATAGAGTATGTTTAAGTTTTAGCTAAATCAACTTTGGTTTAGGTAACATATCAAAAATAAAACATCTAATTTGTAATGTTAAATTAAAAAGCTTTTCGCTCTCGAATTTACTTTTGTGGCTAGCTCAATCTGTGTAATTTGTCCTTTTCCGCCTCTTTGAGACATATCTTTTATCTTATCTGTTTTTGTTGCACGCTCGATCGGTAACATAACGTGTTCCACAAAATTATGTAAATTAAAATTGTATATAACATAAAATCAGAAAAAAAGAAAAGGTCATAAAATATCATAAAAAGCCCTTCCGGCAAGTAGGCGATCAATACTGTTGAAAAGAATTTCTTTCGGCGTCTTCTTCTCTGCAGTGGTCGGTTCCGAAACGCTAGTTGTTTGTAGATTTTAAACAATAATTTGAATATAATTTAATGCGTATTATTTAAAATGTGAATTGTCGTGAAAAAGAGCCTGAAAAGGCCTATTTTCTGAGTGAATCTTTTATTTATATTTATTTATTATTTATTAATCATCGTGGAGCTAGATTATCTTTTGGCGCAGTTTGATTGCTTCTTTCCATCATAGCTGCAAACCGAAACATCCTGCCCTGCGATGATTAGCGATCTTTATAATCAAATTTTACGGCCTGTCATACTCTGAGCATAAGTATACCATATATGCCATCATCATCATTTCGTGTAGGTGTCACGGTCAATCGACCATGCACATCCTGGTGTCAGAGTTCTTCGGAACCGCCTTTCGGCCTCTGACTACCAGCTGGCAACCGGGACCAAGCTTAACGTGCTTTCCGAAACACTGAATCATCTTTATTATCAGACAATCAGGTGATTCATGCCTGCAATGTCCTAACCAAACTGGAAACAATTAAACAAAGTATGCTTCCCGTGGGAATCGAACCCACGACCCCCAGGTCTACAGGCAAACGCCTTAACCACTGGACCACGGAGGCAGTTACCATATATGCCCAGAGTACATATGTCAAGCTACACTGACGCCTAGAGCAACGGCTGTACTGGTTCCACTCTGTAGAACTTGCAACAAGCTCTTGAAAATTGACTAGTTTTTTTAATCGTTGAGCGGAACGCGCTCCGTTCCTGCACCTTACTTTTAGTCTTTCAGTAGCATGAATACTCTCTGTAGTAGAATGAAGGCTCGTCTGGGGAAGTACCACACTCTTACAGAAAATCGACGTTTGAGTTAAGCTTTACCGCTTCTATGCTTCGTTCGCTGAGTGAGAGAGCCGAAGGGAGAGAGCCGGCTTGAAAGGCCGGAAAAGCTCCTGTCACACCCTGAGTTGCATTGCAGGCAGCGGTGATCACTTATCATCAGGTGACCTGCTTGCTCGTTTGTCGTCATAAAAAGAAACTAAGTTTGGCCGTAAAGGTTGAAACAATGTGATATAAATACTTTCGCCACAAGGAAATCTAAACGGGGCTTGGCAGCAGCTTCGATGACGATAAGTCGAGCCCCCGTTACGTAAGGATCGGTCAATGCCAACATTGTGACGAGGTTAGTGGCCGTGACGCATAGGTGAGACAGGCGAGACGGTCTTGGTGTACTCTTTAAAAGAAAACGTATGATTTTTGTTTGGTTTAAAAGTAGTACCATTTATGCATTGTTTTCCTCTTCCTTTATGTGGTCCGTGTATGCTCTTGCATTAAAATTGGTAACCATGTGTTTTGGTTGCAATTGGTAATGTTTGATCCTGTTGAAGCAAAATTGACTTTCACCTCTTTGATTGATTCCTATCAGTGCGCCATATTGATATGAAGAATCAACTAAGGGCCGCGCTACACTGGATTGGCATGGGATGGTATCGGAAGCCACGCGTCATTTCAAAACAAGCTATTATAACCTTTATGACTAGTGGTATAAGATGACTAGACGCCTGCGGGCGCGCATCCGATCGAACCGCCGAGCCTCACATTGAGCTAGCTCCACCCGTCGCTTGTTATAATAGCTTGTTTTGAAATGACGCGTCGCTTCCGATGCCATCCCATGCCAATCCAGTGTAGCGCGGCCCTAAACGGACAGGGATGCAGTCATCCAGCCCTAAGTAATCTGGGTCTGTTTAGTGAGACTGTCTCGTGATTTGATCGTACGCCTCGTCTAAAATTGCCAATAAAAAAAATAGTCTTGCACCATACAAATATACATACACATTCGTTACCATCATATGTCGGTGTTCCATACATATCCCGCATGTAGACCGCAATTATCATGGTTACAAGTGGTGGATTCAAAAACATGGATGGGAACAGACGACACAGTAAAGTTTATTATTTATTTATGATATGCACATATATTGTGTACAAATCAAATGTATTTTTATATGTGCATTAAGCCGCTGCAAAGGTCAGCCGTGACGCTTGACCTGTGCCCACGTGTGAAGTTTTCAATTCGATTTTTATATTATAGATATAAGATGAGCTGACCCGACAAGCGTTGTTCTGTTTTATACCTTTATTATTTTTTTGAGTTCCCAGCATTGATAAAAAATTCCACGCGGGCATGGTTTAACCAGCCGTGTGGTATCCGGCAGAGTAGAATAGGACCACTCCAAGTCTTCCCGTGGATGTCGTAGAAGGCGACTTAGGAAATACAAGCTAAACAAAGCTTATAAACATCTAAGACACCTCTCCAACCCGTCTGGCCAGCGTGGAGAGTGTAGGCCAAGTCCTCTGGCTGCTCTGGCCAAGTATGGCCCTAGTAGTACAGAGAGGGTCGTGCTCCTGTAGTGGAGACTAAAAAGGACCTGATGATGATGATGATGATGGTTTAACCATAGGTCACACATAGACCATATGCCCATGTAAATGCGCAGATGATGAATTCGAATTCCGTTCGCGGATGATGTCTCGTTGCTATTCCAGTGCGAAAGACGTGACTAGCTCCGTGGCGCAGCGGTCAACACGCCAGCCTGCGACACGGAGTGACCGGGTTCAATCCCCGGCCAGGTCAAGATGGAAAATGATCTTTTTCAGATTGGCCTGGGTCTTGGATGTATATCTATATATGTATTTGTTATAAAATATAGTATCGTTGAGTTAGTATCCCATAACACAAGTCTCGAACTTACTTTGGGGCTAGCTCAATCTGTGTGATTTGTCCGTATATATATATATATATATATATATATATATATATATATATATATATATATATATATATATATATATATATATATATATATATATATATATATATATATAAAGCACAAATGAATCACGCGCTGTATTAAAAGACGCGATAACTAACCTTAGAACTTAGAAGACGAAAATAATTCAATTTAGGCCTCCTCAAAAATCCCCTCTTATCTTATCTCCAAGTTTAAAAATAGGCAATATAATCGTTGACGAAGTAAAACATTTTGACCTCTTAGGAATAACAATTGACACCCATTTAAATTGGAAAAAGTATAAATACTAACTTCGATACGGCATTATCAGCATACTAC
This sequence comes from Elegia similella, assembly GCA_947532085.1. Lineage (NCBI taxonomy): Eukaryota > Metazoa > Arthropoda > Insecta > Lepidoptera > Pyralidae > Elegia > Elegia similella. The sequence goes on from OX383936.1 coordinate 4,139,924, forward strand.
GCTTACGCTCATTCGTGGTTGCGTTACGGAGTTATTCTTTGGGGCAATAGCGTCGATGTGCAAGACCTGTTCATCATGCAAAAGAAATGTATCCGCATACTCACTAATACCCGAAGCCCAGACAGCTGTAAACCATACTTCATCGAGAAAAATATTTTGACACTCCCGTCACTATACATACTAGAAATAGCCCTCTTCGTCAGGAACAATTTTATCTATTTACGCAACTAAAGGATACACATGTTATTAAAACCCGACATAAAAATCGACTAAAGTTACCAAATTCAAACTTAGCTATGTTTCACAAAGGTCCATATGTTATGTCAATTAAAATATTTAATAAAATACCCGACATAATAAAATCTGAACTCAAAGACACGGCATTCAGAACACGATTAAAAGCACTACTTATCTCTAAGGCATATTACTCTGTAGACGAATTCCTCAATGACAAATTTAATACCTAAATATCTACCAATTTATGACCTAACTAGCTGTCGCCCGCGGCTCCGCCCGCGTTAATGTCGTTCCCTTGGGAACAGTAGAAATAAAAAAAATCCATACAAACCCCTCTCCCTCTGTTTTTCCCCTTAAGGGGGAATTTAATAAATTTCACCTACACAGATATTTTTTTATTGTAATGGAGAACTTCTTATTGTCATATTTCTAAGTAAATAAAAAAAATCCATACAAACTTTATCCCACCTATTTTACCTCTTCAAGGGGAAATTTCGTCCATTTTAACTTCACATATCTTTTTAATTGTAATGTAAACATATATACTTATTTTTATACTTCAATGTCCAGAAATGAGAAAATTTCCATACAAACCCCCCCCCCCCCCTCCCTTTTATCCCTTAAGGGGGGAATTTTGTACATTTCACCTACACAGATCTTTTTAAATTGTAATCGAGAACTTACATACCTATTTTTATATTCTAAGTCTAGAAATGGAAAAACTCCATAAAACTTCACCCCCTTAGATTTTCTAAAAATCCTTTCTTAGTGCTCATTTACATCATAAAAAGAATCCCTGTACCTAATTTCAAGTTTCTGGGCACAGTAGTTTCGGCTGTGCGTTGATATATAAGTCAGGTTTGCCTTTGGCCCGCGGCTCCGCCCGCGTAAGTGTCGATTTCTCAGGAACAGTAGAATTACCCGGAATACATTAGTTCATGACTTTCAATGAAACACCTTAATATTGAATTTCAATTGAATAACTTCAAAAACGGAAAGTTTCATACTAACTTTGCATCCCCGTTATACCCCCTTAAGGGATGATTTTTGAGAAAAATATTTTACTCGTGTTTCATGCAATTCAGTAAAGAACCTTTATGCTGAATTTCATTCGACTAACTTCAAAAATGGCAAAGTTTAATGCTTACTTTGCATCCCTGTTTTGCCCCCTTAAGGGATGATTTTTGAGTAAAATATTTTACTCGTGTTTCATACCTTTCAGTAAAGAACCTTCATGCTGAATTTCATTCGAATAACTTCAAAAACGACAAAGTTTCATACTAACTTTGCAACCCGTTTTACCCCCTTAGGGGATGAATTTCCAAAAATCCTTTCTTAATGCTCCCCTATGTTATAAAAGGAACCCCTGTGCAAAATTTCAAGTTCCTAACCCATTTTTATTTTTGCTATATGTTTGCAGGCATGAGCTGACCCGACAAGCGTTGTTCTGTTTTATACCTTTATTATTTTTTTGAGTTCCCAGCATTGATAAAAAATTCCACGCGGGCATGGTTTAACCAGCCGTGTAGTATCCGGCAGAGTAGAATAGGACCACTCCAAGTCTTCCCGTGGATGTCGTAGAAGGCGACTTAGGAAATACAAGCTAAACAAAGCTTATAAACATCTAAGACACCTCTCCAACCCGTCTGGCCAGCGTGGAGAGTGTAGGCCAAGTCCTCTGGCTGCTCTGGCCAAGTATGGCCCTAGTAGTACAGAGAGGGTCGTGCTCCTGTAGTGGAGACTAAAAAGGACCTGATGATGATGATGATGATGGTTTAACCATAGGTCACACATAGACCATATGCCCATGTAAATGCGCAGATGATGAATTCGAATTCCGTTCGCGGATGATGTCTCGTTGCTATTCCAGTGCGAAAGACGTGACTAGCTCCGTGGCGCAGCGGTCAACACGCCAGCCTGCGACACGGGGTGACCGGGTTCAATCCCCGGCCAGGTCAAGATGGAAAATGATCTTTTTCAGATTGGCCTGGGTCTTGGATGTATATCTATATATGTGTTTGTTATAAAATATAGTATCGTTGAGTTAGTATCCCATAACACAAGTCTCGAACTTACTTTGGGGCTAGCTCAATCTGTGTGATTTGTCCGTATATATATATATATATATATATATATATATATATATATATATAGATATCTCCACTCGACATTTGTTGATCGACCGTCTCGTGGCATCAGTTATTTGTTGATCAGTTGGCAATTGTTGATCAGGACAGCATTTATTGATCTAATGCTGGATTTTGCGTACATTGTGAGCAATCCGATCTCAGATTAGATCAATAATTGCCAGCCCTCTGGTGGTAGAAAATTGAACTTTTTTATACAATTCCACTCCGTCAATTATTGATCAGATTCAAATGGGCCAATGAGAGGCTTCCTGCTCTACGATTGGCTGAGTCCATTGTGCGCTGTTGCCACTTCGCTCTAGATCGCATCGCAACTGTTAGCTAAACAGCTGTGATGGAACGACCTGTCATCTATTCTGTAGTTACCTATTTATTAGGATTATAGAATGCAAGCAGTGCCCGCGACTCCGTTCGCGTACATTACTAATTAATTATGTTATGTTTGTAGGCAATAAGTCATGAGCTACGGGGCGAGGGCGCAGCCCGAACCGATGATCGGAGTGTCGAGGGCAAAGCCGACGCCCCCCCCCCTTCCCCCACTCCCCAAGTGTGCTGCAGTGAGGCCGCAGGCCGAACTGCCAAAGACTTGGGCCGCGAGCCCGAAGGCCGAGCTCAGAGCGGAGCCCGAGCTGCTGAGGATTCAGCACGACCCCCCCCCCCCCTCCCCCTCCCCCAAGTGTGATGCATTGAGGCCGCAGGCCGAACTGCCTAAAAATTGGGCCGCTAACCCGCAGGCCGAGCTCAGAGCGGAGCCCGAGCCTCTGAGGATTCAGCACGACCCCCCCCCTCCCCCCACTCCCCCAAGTGTAATGCTTTGAGGCCGCAGGCCGAACTACCAAAGACGTGGGCCGCGACCGAGTTCCAAGGCGAGGGCACAGCCTGAGCCGTTGAGGATTCAGAACGACCCCCCTCCCCCGCTCCCTCCCCCCCGGATAGTGCTGCATTTAGGCCGCTGGCCGAACTGTCGAACACTGGGGCCGCGGAGCCGCAGACCGAGCTCCAAGGCGAGGGCATAGCCTGAGCCGATGAGGATTCAGAACGACCCCCCTCCCCCGCTCCTCCGCCCCCCCCCCCCCCATGGTGCTGCATTTAGGCCGCCGGCCGAACTGCCAAAGACTTGGGCCGCAAGCCCGCAGGCCGAGCTCAGAGCGGAGCTCGAGCCGCTGAGGATTCAGCACGACCCCCCCTCCCCCCACTCCCCCAAGTGTGATGCATTGAGGCTGCAGGCCGAACTGCCAAAGACTTGGGCTGCGTGGCCGCAGACCGAGTTACAAGGCGAGGGCATAGCCTGAGCCGTTGAGGATTCAGCACGACCCCCCCCCCCTCAAGTGTGCTGCAGTGAGGCCGCAGGCCGAACTGCCAAAGACTTGGGCCGCGACCCCACAGGCCGAGCTCAGAGCGGAGCCCGAGCTGCTGAGGATTCAGCACGACCCCCCCCCCCTCCCCCAAGTGTGATGCATTGAGGCCGCAGGCCGAACTGCCTAAAAATTGGGCCGCGAGCCCGCAGGCCGAGCTCAGAGCGGAGCCCGAGCCTCTGAGGATTCAGCACAACCCCCCCCCCTCCACCCACTCCCCCAAGTGTGATGCTTTGAGGCCGCAGGCCGAACTACCAAAGACGTGGGCCGCGACCGAGTTCCAAGGCGAGGGCACAGCCTGAGCCGTTGAGGATTCAGAACGACCCCCCTCCCCCGCTCCCTCCCCCCCGGATAGTGCTGCATTTAGGCCGCCGGCCGAACTGTCGAACACTGGGGCCGCGAAGCCGTAGACCGAGCTCCAAGGCGAGGGCATAGCCTGAGCCGATGAGAATTCAGCACGACCCCCCCTCCCCCCACTCCCCCAAGTGTGATGCATTGAGGCTGCAGGCCGAACTGCCAAAGACTTGGGCTGCGTGGCCGCAGACCGAGTTACAAGGCGAGGGCATAGCCTGAGCCGTTGAGGATTCAGCACGACCCCCCCCCCTCTCCCCACCCCCCAAGTGTGCTGCAGTGAGGCCGCAGGTCGAACTGCCAAAGGCTTGGGCCGCGTGGCCGCAGACCGAGTTCCAAGGCAAGGGCATAACCTGAGCCGTTGAGGATTCAGAACGACCCCCCCCCCGGGTTGGTGCTGCATTTAGGCCGCAGGTCGAACTGCCGAACACTTAGGCCGCAGACCGAGCTCCAAGGTGAGGGGACAGCCTGAGCTATTGAGGATTCAGAAATCCCCCCCCCCCCCCACTTCCCCAAGTGTGCTGTAGTGAGGCCGCAGGTCGAACTGCCGAACACTTGGGCTGCGAGGCCGCAGACAGTGTTCTAAGGCGAGAGCATAGCGTGAGCCGTTGAGGATTCAGCACAATCGCCCCCTCCACTCCCTCCCCCAAGTATGCTGCAGTGAGGCCGCAGGCCGAACTGCCAAACATTTGGGCCGCGAGGCCGCAGGCCGATCTCCAAGGCGAGGGCATAGCCTGAGCCTTTAAGGATTCAGCACAACCGCCAATGATTATGGCAGGTGTCCGGCCCTTTGCAATAACCCAACACAAGTCCAACCACATTTCAATAACATAACCCAGTAATTTCTCTTTAAAATGCAATAGTTTCTCCTCCGGCCAAGACCTGTTTAAGAACATATTATATATTACTATTTCCAGGAACGGTTTCTGGCTGGAGACACACATTACATCAACTTCTCCAAAGGGCCTCTAAGTGTTGGATCTATATTCCCACGCAAGCTCATTTAGCTCATTCTCAAAGGACCGGGGCATGTCCCATGACTTAAAAAGAGATACAAATAATAATAATAAAATTCATACAGAAATAGACATTTCCTTTTTATTTTCATTTGCACTTGGCCTTGGTCATGGGTAAAAATTGGGAAAGAAAAACATAAAAAAGAGCTCGAAATAATAATAATAAAGTTTACAGAGGACATACAATGACTTGGAAAGTTTAGTAAATAAAGTATAGCATATACGAGAAATTCTTGTATATAACAATCTAGTGTCACGATGTATGTTCGGGATAAAATCTAAAACTACAAATTTTTTAGATTTTGAACAAACTTTATAATTATCTGTAATTTGGTCCAAATTAAAAGATAAGATTGTTTTAAAGAGTGTTTATTTTATAGCGAAACAACGTTCGTCGGGACAGCTAGTAATAATAGTAAATCTGTAAGGGTTGGTCATGGCGTAAGTTACTTGGTTTTCAGAGTTATTGTGTTTATAAGCTTTATACATGATACTGAAACTAAATTGACGATTTTTAGTATCACGTCTTTTGCCCTTGCAGGGTAGACAGAGCCTAAGTTTTAAGACCTGAAGGTCACGTTTAGCATGTTGGTGGGCATTAGGTGGAAAACGGAATCAAATTAGTTGTCAAATGAGTGATGGGTTGCTAGCCGCATCGCCTATTAACATGATTCTGCAGATTTTATCCCAATCCCTTGATCGGCTTACGATCTGCGACAATGTATGTATGACATGTAGCAAAATATGCAACATATGAATTCTCTTCGCTTTAAACTCAACACTTCCTAAGTAAGAGGCCGGTAAAGGTGGATCAACAATTAATGCGGATTTCAGCCTGATCAACAATGGAGGTAAGAAGTGTCATCCTCAACTGCCTATCCGGTAGTCGAAGTAATGGCATTGGGTATGCGCACCCGGCCGCCCGAGCTGCGTCTTGCTTTACCAGTGTTAGTAGTATCCCAAAACCTTTATTCCCTCCCTTATCCAACAAATTCCTATCCTTCTCCAGCTTAAAATTGCTTTCGATGGGCAGCAGCGTCAGACGCACAAGAAGCCAAAGAAACTGCGCTCGCTATCTCGCCTGCCAAGCATGGTGAGTATGGCAATACCCTCTCATGGAACGAATAAGTATCCTTGGGAGAGGTCTTGCAATGCACTATTTGCTGTTGTATTGATGAATGATGATGATGAACAATGGCCGAAAGGAGGACAACACAGGAAAGGCTACTTCTGAATTTAGTATTTTTTTTTATAGTGGCAAAATAAATACATCATCTGTGAAAATTTCAACTGTAACTATCACGGTTCATGAGATACAAGATAAAGTATTATGAATAATACGCTTATTATTGCACGTTGCACAGGTGAACAAAGTTGCAGCAATATCGGTTCTGTGAAAGCTGACTTCCTAGTGACAGAAACATCAAATACTTTGTCATTTGTTATAATATCTGTATGACTATAGGAAAAAACCGGCCAAGTGCGAGTCGGACTCGCGCACTAAGGTTTCCGTACCATTATCTATAAAAATGGCAAAAAAGTATCTCTGTTGTATGGGAGCCCCCCTTAAATATAAATTTTATATCAATTAAATTATTCATTTTTGAAATTAATATATAATTAAATATTCTGGGAATATTTCAAGCGTCTACATATTGCCATTGAGCAATAATGAGCAAAAAAAAACACGTTTGTTGTATAGGAGCCCCTTTAAATATTTATTTTTTTCTGAATTTTTTTTTGTTATAGTGGCAACAGAAATACATCATTTGTAAAAATTTCAACTGGCTAACTATCACGATTCATGAGAAACAGTCTGGTAACAGACGGACGGACGGACAGCGGAGCCATATTAATAGTGTCCCGTTTTTACCCTTTAATAACGGAACCCTAAAAAGGGTACATATCCAATTACATAATATTTGGACCGACTGTTCATATCTGTCATTCGAAAAAATCATCAGAGAAATGTGATGACGCGTTGATGTATTTTCTATGAACTTGCGTCTGCGACAGGTACCTGACTGTAAATCGAAATGTTTATCTACCAAGTTTCATTTAATGAACTTATTTATTTACTAGCTGTTGCCCGCGACTACGTCCGCGGCAATTTCTGTTATTATGATTAATTATGTTTTTTCTTTGTATAGGCGAACAATTTCCCCCCGTTTTCAAAACATTTTTTATTGATGCTTCGCTCCTATTAGTCGCAGCGTGATGTTTTATAACCTAAAGCCTTCCTCAATAAATGGACTATCCAGCACAAAAAGAATTTTCCAATTTGAACCAGTAGATCCTGCGCGTTCAAACAAACAAACTCTTCAGCTTTATAATATTAGTATAGATGTTTCGCATTTAACTCTGTCTGTCATTTTTTACGCTTCAACCATTGAACTGATTTGGATGAAATTTGGTATGGAGGTGTGTGGCCCGGGGAAGGACATAGGGTATGTTTGATTCCGGGAAATTCTACTGTTCCCGAGGGATCGTCACTAACGCGGGCGGAGCCGCGAAGACAGTTACTTTCGCATTTATAATATTAGTATGGATAGTATGTGTAGGTATATTGCTGTAGTATACTGATGATGAATTGACTTTGTATTTAAATTTTCTTATGTCACTTATTATTTAATCTCTTACTATTTAAGTGCTATTTTAAGGCTCTTAAAGCCCCTTAAAGGGTGACTCAGGTCATAAATATGAACAACTTTTTCTATGTGACCAATGCTGGAAACTCAAAAAAAAATTCATTTCCATATTAAAGAGTCCCGCCGCCCGGCCAGTTTGTATGGGAATGTCGATTTTTTTTTGAGTTCTCAGCATTGTTCCCATAGGTAAAGTTGTTCATTTTGACGACTGAGTCACCCTTTTAAGGGTCCAAAGCGATAAAAAAATTTACCGTGTATATTTGCCGGCAATCTAATGCCTTGAGTTCATTCAAATGACGATAACTCTTTTTTTAATGAACCGATTTTGATAAAATAAACTTTAGATGTTTTGCTGAGTTAAAACAAAGCAATTGGTGAAAGTTTGAGGTAAATCGTTTCAGTATTTTCGGAGATAATCGTGATCATACACAGACAGACAGACAAGAAATTCGAAAAAATTTTTTTTGCTTTCTATTATTCTTTTTAAGTGTCCCTCTATCCATTTTAGTTAAAAATTGTAAATGTACAGACAAAATATTTTTACTGTTTTATATGTATAGATATTATATGTATAGAAGAGTTATGGATAAACATACATACATACATGTATACAAAAAATCTAAAATTCATCAATTTAGTTTCATGTCATAGAGCTTATAAACACGATATCTCGAAAAACAAAGTAACTTAGTCCATGACCGACCCTTACAGATTTATTATTAGTAGTTATATAATAGCTATAGGATTATAGGTAGGTACTTTAATCTTGCCAGCTAATCAATACTACCATAAAGGTGTTAAAGTGTCATCATTAGTTCGTAATTGTAGTAAATATGTGTTTAACTTCGTTAATTAATTGTTATGACCTGTCTTAGGCAGCTTGTAATTGTTCTTTATTAAATGATTGATTACTCGTGTTATCTGTTATTCATCGTTCATACCATAGGTAGGAAGGTAGAATTAATACACAGTCCTCATAGAAAAAAAACACTTGCATACATTGTAAATAGTAGTAAATCAATACATACAATATGTAAAGAAAACCCTGTCCGAGCCTTGAAGGGGTTCTCGATCCTAATGCAGCCCGTTGATATGAACAACTAACGTTAATATGAATAAATATAAATAAATAAATAAATATATACGGACAAATCACACAGATTGAGCTAGCCCCAAAGTAAGTTCGAGAACTGTGTTATGGGATACTAACTCAACGATACTATATTTTATAACAAATACATATATAGATACACATCCAAGACCCAGGCCAATCTGAAAAAGATCATTTTCCATCTTGACCTGGCCGGGGATCGAACCCGGTCACTCCGTGTCGCGGGCTGGCGTGTTGACCGCTGCGCCACGGAGCTATTCAAATGATGATGATGAACAATGGCCAAAATGAGGACAACACAGGAAAGGCTACTTCTGATTATAATATTTTTTTTTTTATTATAGCGGCAACAGAAATACATCATCTGTGAAAATTTCAACTATCTAACTATCACGGTTCATCAGATACAGCCTGTTGACAAACGTACGGATGGACGGACAGACAGACGGACGGATAGCGGAGCCATATTAATCGTTCGATACACTTTGATTTTGCAAAGAAAATATTTTTGTAACTATTTTTCTTTAGCCGTGTCAAGAAAAAGATCAAATCTTTTGCAATTTTAAAAGCAGCAAAATGATTGGGAAAGATTAGATCCCAAAAATTTCAGGCAAGACTTAATGCTGATCGAGAACATCAGGCTGCATCTCGCTCAGCAGAATCCTCTTCGACTTGCGAAGCACATCTGAGCGCTGATCGTGAGCGTCATACGTCATCTCGCGATTCAAAAATTAACATACATCGAGACTCACGCCTGAGTTCTCAACGTATTAACACGTCTACGTCTAGGTATCTAGAGACCAGTGAGGAACGTGATGTGCGATTGACTTCTTGCCGTAGGTATATGCACAACCACGTCTAGGTCTCAGTTGCGATCCACGTTCCTCACTTGTTTTAGAGTGCACTACAGAGTACTGATCATGAACGTCAGTCGACGCGAACGAAGTCGCAGGCATCAGCTAGCAATCAAATATAACACGCCTACAAAATATACTATATACCAATTTATTTTAGATGGATTGTTCGCAAAGATCGCCTTTTATCACAGCATAGATAATAGATAGTTCTATATATATTATCTATGAATGGATTGTTAGCAAAGATCGCCTTTTATGACAGCATACGGCGTGATTCCCGTTGTATGTAAATTTCTGAATCGCGAGATGACGTATGACGCTCACAATCAGCACTCAGGTGAGCTTCGCGAGTAGCATAGGATTCCGCTAAGCGAGATGCAGCCTGATGTTCTCAACCAGCATCAAGCCTTGCCTGACATTCTTGGGATCTCATCATCATCATCATATCAGCCGCAAGAAGTCCATTGCTGGACATAGGCCTCTCCCAATGATTTCCAAAATGACCGGTTGGAAGCGGCCTGCATCCAGCGTTTCCCTGCGTCCTAGTTCAGGTCGTCCGACCACCTGGCAGGTGGGTGTTCGACGCTTCGCTTGCCGGTACGTGGTCGCCATTCGAGAACCTTTTTGCCCCATCGGCCATCGGTACTACGTGCTATGTGCCCCGCCCACTGCCACTTCAAGGAGCTAATCCGCTGAGCTATGTCGGTAACTTTCGTTCTTCTACGGATCTCCTCATTTCTGATTTTGTCTCGCAGAGAAACAACGAGCATAGCCCTCTCCATTGCTCTTTGAGCGACCTTCTCTTAGGTGATCTTGGGATCTAATGATTCCCAACATTTTGCTGCTTTCAAAATTGTAAAATATTTGATCTCTTTCTTGACTTGGCTAAAGAGAAATAGTTACAAAAATATTTTCTTTGCAAAATCGAAGTGTATTGAACGATTAATATGGCTCCACTTTTCGTCCGTCTGCCCGTCCGTGTATCACCGGGCTGTATCTCATGAACCGTGATAGTAAGACAGTTGAAATTTTCACAGATGATGTATTTTTGTTGCCGCTGTAACAAAAAAATACTAAAATCAGAAGTAGCCTTTCCTGTGTTGTCCTCCTTTCGGCTATTGTTCGTCATCATCATTCATCAATACAGCAGCAAATAGTCTATTGCTGGACGAAGGCCTCTCCCAAGGATACTTATTCGTTCAATGGGAGGATATTGGCATACTCACCATGCTTGCCAGACGAGATTGCGAGCACAGTTTCTTTGGCTTCTTGTGCGTCCGACGCTGCTACCCAACGGAAGTAATTTTAAGCTGGGGAAGGATATGAATTTATTGGATTAAGGAAGGATATAAAGGTATTGGGATACTACTAACACTGGTAAAGCAAGAAGCATTACTTCAACTACCGGATATACAGTTTAGGATGACACCCCTTGCCTCCTTTGTTGATCAGGCTAAAATCAGCATTAATTGTTGATCCACCTGTACCGGCCTCTTACTTAGGAAGTGTTCAGTTTAAAGCAAAGAGAATTCATATGTTGCAAATTTTGCTACATATGAATTCTATTCCTAACGATGCTATGTTTAATTTGGAGTAAAGTATGTAACTCGCCAACGACTGTCTCGGCATTCATTGGTCCCATAGTTGTAAAATTTTTCATATCAATGGGCTGAATTAGGATTGAGAATCCCTTCAAGGATCGGACACTACTATTTATAAAGTACTAGCTTTCGCCCGCGGCTCCGCCCGCGTCAATGTCGATCCCTCGGGAATAGTGTTTTTTCCCGGAATGAAAGGTAGCCTATGTCCTTCTCCGTACTCCAGAGTACTTGTATGCAAAATTTCATGAAGATCGGTTCGGTAGTTACGGCGTGAAAGCGTAACAAACAAACAAACTCACTTTCGCATTTATAATATTAGTAAGGATGCAAGTGTTTTTTTTTCTATGAGGATTGGGTATCAATACTACCTTCCTACCTATGGTATGAAGGATAAATGATAGATAACACAAGTAATCAATCATTTAATTTCTCCTCTGTAATTATTAAACTACCTCTGTGGTCCAGTGGTTAAGGCGTTTGCCTGTAGACCCGGGGGTCGTGGGTTCGATTCCCACGGGAAGCATACTTTGTTTAGTTGTTTCCAGTTTGGTTAGGACATTGCAGGCTTGAATCACCTGATTGTCTGATAATAAAGATGATTCTGTGCTTCGGAAGGCACGTTAAGCCGTTGGTCCCGGCTGCCATCTGGTAGTCGTTAAAGGAACCACGTCAGAGGCCGAAAGGCGGTTCCGAAGAACTCTGACACCAGGATGTTTATGGTCGATTGACCGTGACACCTACACGAGATGAATGAATGATTTAATTAAAGGGAAATCTAAAACAAGCTACCTAAGACAGGTCATAACAATTACTTAATTAACGAAGTAAAACACATATTTACTACAATTACGAAGTAATGACGTCACTTTAATACCTTTTTGTGGTAAGATTAAAGTACCTACCTATAATCCTATAACTATTATATCACTACTAATAAATAACTTGTCAGGGTCGGTCATGGAGTAAGTTACTTTGTTTTCAGAGATATCGTGTTTATAAGCTTTATACATGACACTGAAACTAAATTGACGATTTTTAGATTTTTTTTTGTATGCATCTATGTATGTTCCTCCATAACTCTATAACGAATTCAGTTCATTATATGAATATTGGTAGATAAATATTTTGACGTACAGTCAGGTACCTGTCGCAGACGCAAGTTTATAGAAAACTAGCTTGCGCCCGCGGCTCCGCCCGCATCAATGTCGATCCCTCGGGAATAGTACTTTTTCCCGGGATAAAAGGTAGCCTATGTCCTTCTCCGTACTCCAGAGAACTTGTATGCAATATTTTATGATGATCGGTTCAGTAGTTACGGCGTGAAAGCGTAACAAACAAACAAACAAACAAACTCTTTTTCGCATTTATAATATTAGTAAGGTTTGATATGTACCCTTTTAAGGGTTCCGTACCCAAAGAGTAAAAACAGGATCCTATTAGTATGGCTCTGCTGCCCGTCTGTCTGTCTGTCGTCCGTCCTTCTGTTACCAGACTGTATCATATGAACCGTGACAGTTTGCCAGTGTGAAATTTTTACAGACGATGTATATCTGTTGCCGCTATAACAAAAAAAAACCGATCAAGTGCGAGTCGGACTCGCGCACGTTATCTATAATAAGCATTATTGCATAGCAAAATTTAATTATTTAATATATTTATATTATATGTTGTAAATAAATATTTACACTTTTCGCAATTTTTTTTTACTTGTGCTTTACGACGTTGCTTTGTACCAAATTTCAAGATTCTGAGTTCACGGGAAGTATCCTATTGATTTTGATTCCCTTGCGAATGTTGAAAATTTGCGGCATTAAAATTTAATAATATTATGGTAACATGATGTTACAAAAAATGAAGACCTTTCGCATTTTTTTCTTTATCTGTGCCTTATGATGTTGCTTCATACCAAATTCCAAGATTCTGAGTTCACGGGAAGTACCCTGTAGGTTTTGATTCCCTTTGGAGTTCGAAAAACATGAAAATTTGCGGCATAAACGGCTGTACCTTTTGATTGCGTTGGCTTAAAAGTTTGATTTTTTTACAGCTTCAAGGGACAGTAGACTTGAATATTTGATATGAATTTTAGCTTGATACCTCAACGTGTTCGTGAGAAAAAGGGTCTTGACAGAGCGACGGACAGACGGACAACCGAGTGATCCTATAAGGGTACCTTTTAACCTTTTGAGGTACGGAACCCTTAAAAATACTAAAATCAGAATAAAATAAATATTTAAGGTGGCTCCCATACAACAAACGTGATTTTTTTTGCTCAGTTTTGCTTGATAATGTTATATATTCACTTCAAAAATAAATAATTAAATTAATATAAACGAAATATTTAAGGGGGGCTCCCAAACAACAGACATTTTTTTACCGTTTTTATAGATAATGGTACGGAACCCTTAGTGCGCGAGTCCGACTCGCACTTGGCCGGTTTCTTTCTATAGTCATACAGTTATTATAACAAACGACAATGTATTTGATGTTTCTATACTATCACTAGGTAGACAGCTTTCACAGAACCGATATTGCTGCAACTTTGTTCACCTGTGCAATGTGTAATAATAAACGTATTATTCATATAGTCTTTGCCTCACTCACCTCACCGGGTTGAGTTATACTGAATCCTCAACGGCTCGGGGTTCACCCTCACCTTGGAGCTCGGCCTTCAGTCTCGCGGCCCAAGTGTCCGGCAGTTCGGCCTGCGGCCTCACTGCAGCACACTTGGGGGGTGGGGGAAGGGGGGGGTCGTGCTGAATCCTCAACGGCTCGGGCTCCGCTCTGAGCTCGGCCTGCGGGCTCGCGGCCCAAGTCTTTGGCAGTTCGGCCTGCGGCCTCACTGCAGCACACTTGGGGGAGTGGAAGGGGGGGGGGGGCGTCGGCTTTGCCCTCGACACTCCGATCATCGGTTCGGGCTGCGCCCTCGCCCCGTAGCTCATAACTTATTGCCTACAAACATAACATAATTAAGTAGTAATGTACGCGAACGGAGTCGCGGGCACTGCTTGCATTCTATAATCCTAATAAATAGGTAACTACAGGGTCGTGCTGAATCCTCGACGGCTCGGGCTTCGCATTCGCCGTGGGGCTCGGTCTACGGCCTCACGGCCCTAGTGTTCAGCAGTTCGGCCTGCGGCGGCACTGCAGCACACTTGGGGTAGAAGGGGGGGGTCGTGCTGAATCCTCAATGGCTCGGGCTTTGCCCTCGCCTTCGAACCATTTTACCCTTCGTGGCTTTAGGGGTGAATATTGCCCAGTTTCCCCTACATAATCTTTTTTAATTGTAATAGAGAACTCATACACCTGTTTGTATACTTCCAAGTCTAGAAAGTACTGCTGTAGCGTTATTAAATAAATAAATAGAAATGAGAAAATTTCCATACAAACTTTCCCCCTGTTTTACCCTTTCAGGGGGAAGTATGTATGGAAATTTTCTGAATGAAGACAGATGAAGTGTCTATGAAGACAGACAGACAGACAATATGACAGAGTTACTTTCGCATTTATAATATTAGTATGGATATGGATACTGGTAGTATGGAATATAAAAGTAAAATAAGTTCTTACATACTTATGTCGTCCGTCTCCTAAACAAAAATACGTAATCATAAGACCTTAAAAACACATCATCCAACGAAATACACCGACTGCACGCGCACACTTTCTATCTCACTTTAACATACTTCCATTTCGTTTTTTGCGACGTTGCCGCTCTGCCGCCGCGTTGCTCGAAAGCAATAATTCGCAGCAAATATTGATCAAACGCGGTATATATTCGATCAACAAAAGTATCCTCAGTGCATGAAAAAAGGCGGTTAATTGATCAATAATTGTCGTGATAATTTATGACGAGTATTAGACTTTACGGCACAATTAAGCAAAGTGTCGTAACGAGGAGAATTCATATATAGCAGAAAGAGCACGATAGACCCAAAACTTTCAGAGTTAGAGGCGGGTAAAGGTTGATCAACAATTATATCGGATTTCGGCCTGATCAACAACGGCCGAAAGGAGGACAATATATATATATATATATATATATATATATATATATATATAAAGCACAAATGAATCACGCGCTGTATTAAAAGACGCGATAACTAACCTTAGAACTTAGAAGACGAAAATAATTCAATTTAGGCCTCCTCAAAAATCCCCTCTTATCTTATCTCCAAGTTTAAAAATAGGCAATATAATCGTTGACGAAGTAAAACATTTTGACCTCTTAGGAATAACAATTGACACCCATTTAAATTGGAAAAAGTATAAATACTAACTTCGATACGGCATTATCAGCATACTACGCTTACGCTCATTCGTGGTTGCGTTACGGAGTTATTCTTTGGGGCAATAGCGTCGATGTGCAAGACCTGTTCATCATGCAAAAGAAATGTATCCGCATACTCACTAATACCCGAAGCCCAGACAGCTGTAAACCATACTTCATCGAGAAAAATATTTTGACACTCCCGTCACTATACATACTAGAAATAGCCCTCTTCGTCAGGAACAATTTTATCTATTTACGCAACTAAAGGATACACATGTTATTAAAACCCGACATAAAAATCGACTAAAGTTACCAAATTCAAACTTAGCTATGTTTCACAAAGGTCCATATGTTATGTCAATTAAAATATTTAATAAAATACCCGACATAATAAAATCTGAACTCAAAGACACGGCATTCAGAACACGATTAAAAGCACTACTTATCTCTAAGGCATATTACTCTGTAGACGAATTCCTCAATGACAAATTTAATACCTAAATATCTACCAATTTATGACCTAACTAGCTGTCGCCCGCGGCTCCGCCCGCGTTAATGTCGTTCCCTTGGGAACAGTAGAAATAAAAAAAATCCATACAAACCCCTCTCCCTCTGTTTTTCCCCTTAAGGGGGAATTTAATAAATTTCACCTACACAGATATTTTTTTATTGTAATGGAGAACTTCTTATTGTCATATTTCTAAGTAAATAAAAAAAATCCATACAAACTTTATCCCACCTATTTTACCTCTTCAAGGGGAAATTTCGTCCATTTTAACTTCACATATCTTTTTAATTGTAATGTAAACATATATACTTATTTTTATACTTCAATGTCCAGAAATGAGAAAATTTCCATACAAACCCCCCCCCCCCTCCCTTTTATCCCTTAAGGGGGGAATTTTGTACATTTCACCTACACAGATCTTTTTAAATTGTAATCGAGAACTTACATACCTATTTTTATATTCTAAGTCTAGAAATGGAAAAACTCCATAAAACTTCACCCCCTTAGATTTTCTAAAAATCCTTTCTTAGTGCTCATTTACATCATAAAAAGAATCCCTGTACCTAATTTCAAGTTTCTGGGCACAGTAGTTTCGGCTGTGCGTTGATATATAAGTCAGGTTTGCCTTTGGCCCGCGGCTCCGCCCGCGTAAGTGTCGATTTCTCAGGAACAGTAGAATTACCCGGAATACATTAGTTCATGACTTTCAATGAAACACCTTAATATTGAATTTCAATTGAATAACTTCAAAAACGGAAAGTTTCATACTAACTTTGCATCCCCGTTATACCCCCTTAAGGGATGATTTTTGAGAAAAATATTTTACTCGTGTTTCATGCAATTCAGTAAAGAACCTTTATGCTGAATTTCATTCGACTAACTTCAAAAATGGCAAAGTTTAATGCTTACTTTGCATCCCTGTTTTGCCCCCTTAAGGGATGATTTTTGAGTAAAATATTTTACTCGTGTTTCATACCTTTCAGTAAAGAACCTTCATGCTGAATTTCATTCGAATAACTTCAAAAACGACAAAGTTTCATACTAACTTTGCAACCCGTTTTACCCCCTTAGGGGATGAATTTCCAAAAATCCTTTCTTAATGCTCCCCTATGTTATAAAAGGAACCCCTGTGCAAAATTTCAAGTTCCTAACCCATTTTTATTTTTGCTATATGTTTGCAGGCAAACTCATGCCTTGAGTACATTCAAATGACGATAACTTTTTTTTTAATGAACCGATTTTGATGAAACAAACTTTAGATGTTTTGCTGAGTTAAAACAAAGCAATTGGTGAAAGTTTGAAGTAAATAGGTTCAGTATTTTTGGAGATAATCGTGATCATACATACAGACAGACAGACAGACAGACAGACAGACAAGAAATTCCAAATTTTTTTTGCTTTCTATTATTCTTTTTTAGTGTCCCTCTATCCATTTCAGTCAAAAATTCTAAGTGTACAGACAAAATATTTTTACTGTTTTATTATATGTATAGATTACCTCAATCTCACGTGAAATGTACCTACATTATATTAATTTTTGACATATATTTCTATCTCGAGTGACTTTAATTTTATGTATTAACTCCTATTCACAAATGCAAACATTCGACTAAAATTTAATTTAATTTAATTTGTTGGTATAATCGCCACACCCTAACTGGGTACATGTTAATCTGCACAATAATTCTGTCAACTTTATGCTGTACATGTAAGCGAATAAATGAATACGAATAAATTTTTTTTCACCATATCTTATTTCTTTTTTCATTAAGTCTAGTCCAGAATTTCCCTGAAATGTGTAAGACTGGTGGTGAACTTAAGGTGAATCGTTAGAAAGGTATTCAAAGTAGGTGTATTTTTATTGTACTTTAATATATTTAGCTTCAACTATTGGAATAAGTTTACAACTGTAATGCTAAATGTAAGAGAATAAAATATGCTATAAATTATCTTTTACAGAACAGCAACAGCAGTGGTCTTCTGGCAATGGGTGAACCAGTCGTTCAACGCGTTGGTCAACTACACCAACAGAAACGCGAACTCTCCTCTTACAACAACTCAGATGGGTGTCGCGTACGTCTCAGCTACCTCTGCGGCCATGGCCACGGCACTGACATTCAAATTCGTCGTGCAGAAACGAGCGAAAAACCCTATTCTAGCTGTAAGTATAAGTAGGATCCTAACAAATAGGAACAAGAACCATCCCCTAACTACCATTTAGATGGGCATCGCGTATATGTTAGCTACCACAGCAGCCATGGCTACGGCACTGACCTTCAAATACGTCGTCCAGAAACGAGCAAAGAACCCTATGCTCGCTGTAGGATCATAAACAAATAGGAACAAAATCTCTCCTTTAATTACCATTCAGATGGACATCGCGTATGTCAGCTACTTCAGCAGCCATGGCCACGGCACTGACATTCAAATTCGTCGTGCAGAAACGAGCGAAAAACCCTATTCTAGCTGTAAGTATAAGTAGGATCCTAACAAATAGGAACAAGAACCATCCCCTAACTACCATTTAGATGGGCATCGCGTATATGTTAGCTACCACAGCAGCCATGGCTACGGCACTGACCTTCAAATACGTCGTCCAGAAACGAGCAAAGAACCCTATGCTCGCTGTAGGATCATAAACAAATAGGAACAAAATCTCTCCTTTAATTACCATTCAGATGGACATCGCGTATGTCAGCTACTTCAGCAGCCATGGCCACGGCACTGACATTCAAATTCGTCGTGCAGAAACGAGCGAAAAACCCTATTCTAGCTGTAAGTATAAGTAGGATCCTAACAAATAGGAACAAGAACCATCCCCTAACTACCATTTAGATGGGCATCGCGTATATGTTAGCTACCACAGCAGCCATGGCTACGGCACTGACCTTCAAATACGTCGTCCAGAAACGAGCAAAGAACCCTATGCTCGCTGTAGGATCATAAACAAATAGGAACAAAATCTCTCCTTTAATTACCATTCAGATGGACATCGCGTATGTCAGCTACTTCAGCAGCCATGGCCACGGCACTGACATTCAAATTCGTCGTGCAGAAACGAGCGAAAAACCCTATTATCGCTGTAAGTAGGATCCTTAACAACAAATAGGAACAAGAACTATCCCTTAACTACCACGCAGATGGACATCGCGTGTATGTTAGCTACCACAGCGCCATGGCTACGGCACTGACCTTCAAATACGTCGTCCAGAAACGAGCGAAGAACCCTATGCTCGCTGTAAGTATAAGTAGGATCCTAAACAACAAATAGAAACAAGAACTCGTCTCAACAAAAAAGTAGTTACGGCGTAAAAGCGTAAAAAACAAACTCACTTTCGCATTTATAACATTAGTTGGAATAACCAATACCTAATTTAGATAACAGAAACTTGTATTATAGGTAAGAAAAATAAAGGGAAGTTTTTAACTAGTCTACTATTGTATTCCTGTGTTGTTCTCAAATAAATATTGCTTACTTACTTAAATATTATTTAAAGTAATATGATTACCATTATCATTTCGAGTAGGTGCCACGGTCAATCAACCATGCACACCCTGGTGTCAGAGTTCTTCGGGACCGCCTCTCGGCCTCTGACGTGGTTCCTTTAACGACTACCAGATGGCAGCTGGGACCAACGGCTTAACTTGCCTTCTGAACTACGTAATTATCTTTATTAACAGACAATCAGGTGATTCAAGCCTGCAATGTCCTAACTAACCAAACTGGAAACAACTAAACAAAGTATGCTTCCCGTGGGAATCGAACCCATGGCCCCCGGGTTTAAGGGCAAACGCCATAACCACTGGACCATGGAGGCAGTCATATGATTATCAATAGTATGTTTTTCCTTATCACTATGACAGAAATGGATGTATCAAATATAAATCACACTTATTAGTATCACCGTTTCTTAAAAAACATTAGTAACGCAACATGGGACATGATAAAAACTATAACATGCTTGCTATGATGATTTTTGTTATTTAAAATACTTTTATAACTAATTTAGAGCAATATTTTCCACATAAAATATTTGCTACTTTACTTCTCAAAGTTAACGTACCAAAAGGGTCAAAACAATTCGTTTTTTTATGGTATAGGTTCGTATAGGACGGCAAAGCGAGTCATCTGATGGTAAGCGAACAACGCTGCCCATGGACAAACTGCAACACCAGGATGTAACATGAGCGTTGCCGGCCTTTCGAGGAGTTGGGGGAGGACATGGATGGGAGAAAATGGGGAGGTAAAGAATGGGCCTCCGGCTCTCTCGCTCACCGAACGAAGCATAGAAGCGGTAAAGCTTCTACTTAAACGTCGATTTTCTGTGGCAGTGTGTTACTCTCCCGGACGAGCCGGCCCATTCATGCTACTAGCAAAAATGAATTTTGTCGGTAGCATGGCTCCTCCACTATCCATGGTCAGATAAAAACACCATGGGCCAAATAATGATAGAGAGTTCTTTATATTTAGGCATATTAGACCTCACAGATTTGTATTCACTCATACCATATCTTTCGAACACATACTTATTCAAGCGGATCTTTTTGTGTGATCATCATCATCATTTCCTGTAGGTGACAAGGTCAATCGACCATCTGACACACACCCTGGTGTCGGAGTTCTGCGGAACTGACGTGGTTCCTTTAACGACTATCAGATGGCAGCCGGGACCAACGACTTAACGTGCCTTCCGAAGCACGGAATCATCTTTATTATTAGACGTTAGGTGATTCAAGCCTGCAATGTCCTAACCAAACTGGAAACAACTAAACAAAGTATGCTTCCCATGGGAATCGAACCCACGACCCCCGGTTCTACAGGCAAATGCCACTGGACAACGTAATGTATAAACAAACTTGTACTTGAACGGACAAAATCTAAATATTTTGATTTTACAACGCTCGAAGTAACGTGTTGAAAAACATATAAATGTACTACACAGACTTGCTACCACTTTATGAGATTATTATCAAGTTGTATATGTGTTCATGTTATTTATTATCGGAATATGAAGTTTTCTTATCATGACACATGCATCAATCAAATCCTGTTAGATGCTATGAGTATATTTACTTTATTTCTGTAATTTGAATAATTTCTACATTAAACCACAGTTGAACTGATTGTTAGACATATAACCTAAGTTTTTAATCTGAAATTTAATCTTGGGTTAATATTTTAACTTAAAAGATTGGAAATTATTTGCGCTAAAGAATTCATGAAGTGTATAAATATTAATTTTTGTAGTTATAAATTCTTTAGCGGCGTTGTACACTTTTTGGGATGGGTAAAAATTGTTTAACTCGTGTCAGGACATGGCCTGATCTTAAATTTGTTAGACGGACACGTGACCTGTGACCGGTGCGGCGTAGGAGAGGAAGTAATACCCCCCTCTCTTTCTACCGCACGGAGTTTTCGCTTGTGCCGGCACTCCCAGAGTGCAACTCGTTGTTTTTATTATGACTAATAAGGCCCAGAACTTATAAAACCGGCCAAGTGTTAGGGATAAGGGAATAATATTTGAGTACAACAAACGCTTAGCTGTGTGGTTTCCGGCAGAGTAGAATAGGACCACCCCTAGTCTTCCCATGGAGGTCGTAAGAGGCGACTTAGGAAATAAAAGCTAAACAAAGCTCATAAACATCAATGAGACGACTCCAACCCGTCTTGCCAGCGAGGAGAGTGTAGGAATCCTCTGTCTGCTCTGGCCAATTATGGCTCCGGTAGTACAGAGAGGGTCATGCTCCTGCAGTGGAGACCAAAAAGACCTGATGATGATGAGTAAAATCTTGAAAAAAAGAACTTAGGCTAGTTTCCTGGGTCAAAAAAATAACATTACAATTAGTCCGTAATTTAGATAATCAAAAAAATTTGGATACGAATTTTTTCTTTTGTCAATTAAACAAAAAAATATAAAGATATAGCGCTTCAAAGTTCATGAGTGGGGGCTCGTGACGTCAAAGTTTGCTAAAAAGAGTAGCAAACTATGACGTCACATGGAATTTCAAAGGGCTCTAACTTTACAATTGTTTGTTAAATCGAAAAAAGAAAAAATACGTATCCAAAGCTTTTTAATTATCTAACTGACGGACTAATTATATTTTTTAGGAAACTAGCCTATTCCGAAGAGTTATGTTTTGTAATGCTTATGTAGGTACTCAAGGTTGCGTTTTGTTTACAGAGGTTTGTTCCGTTCGTCGCCGTGGCCGCCGCCAACTGGGTAAACATTCCATTGATGAGGCAAAACGAAATTTTGTTAGGTAAGGATGTTTAATGTAAAGTAGACACTGATACATTTTGACACTGATACATACTGAGACAGCTCCGTGGCGCAGTGGTTAACACGCCAGCCTGCGACACGGAGTGCCCGGGTTCGATCCCCGGCCAGGTCAAGATGATAAATGATCTTTTTCAGATTGGCCTGGAACTCCATAGTACGTTAAGCTTGCCCAGATGTCGTAACTGGCCAATTAAAATAATTTTGAAAAAATCGTTTATTTCAGACAAGTCCATATTGTGAGCATTAACAATTTTTTTTTCATAACATTGGCGCATATTGTAATATCACATTACTAATTAAAAAAAACCGGCCAAGTGCGAGTCGGACAGCCGCACAAAGGGTTCCGTAACATTATTTTTAAAAACGGCAAAAAATATCATGTCTGTTGTATGGGAGCCTTTCTTAAATATTAATTTTATTTTAATTTAATTTTTGTTTTTAATGTAAATAAAATAACTCAATATTCTGTGAATATTTCAAGCGTCTACCTGTTGCCGTTATCGAAAACGAGCAAAAAATCACGTTTGTTGTATGGGAGGCCCCGTTAAATATTTGTTTTATTTTAATTTATTTATTTATTTTTATAGTCCATATATAACTAAATATTCTGTAAATATTTCAAGCATCTACCAGTTGCCGTTATCAATGTCAAGCAAAAAAATCAAGATTGTTGTAGCCCCCTTAAATATTTATTTGATTCTGTTTTTTAGTATTTGTTATTACAGGGGCAACATAAATACATCATCTGTGAAAATGTAAACTGTTTAATATCACGGTTCATGAGATACAGCCTGGTAACCTACAAGACAGACAGACGGACAGCTGAGCCATATTAATAAAGTCCCGATTTTACCCTTTAGGCACGGAACCTTAAAAATTACAATGTAATTTAAGCATATAGATATTTTACGTATTTGATCATTATCAAAACTATAGTATATCCATATTTACTTGCCAGATAAGTATAATTGGGCGATAAAGTGATTAGCGGCTTGTTCACCTTTGTAACATTATTACCAGTGACATTATCTTGTTTTTGTTATCTATAAATAGTATTACACTTGCTTTTTATTTATAGTATAATAAATAATAGATACCAATTACGAAATAAGATTTGATGCTATTTCGTAAACATTCCACCAATTAAGCTTAGCATTGGTCGTACAAAGACCAAGTCACTAGTTCGAATCCTGCCCACGTGAATTTTTTCACCATACCTTATTTTAATATCAGAATAGCAGTGCACATCGTTGATCCGCTCTTACATTTTCCATCCTGCTCACACATGTGTATTATATCCCACTCACACACTGTCTCGAATATTCTGGAATGTTCTGACTGTCGGCTATCAGGACAGAAAGAATATGGAACTTTCTAGAGTCCCATAAGACCGTAGGTAACGGACGGGGCAATCAAAAGCAACGCCCGTTGAGATAGCAAAAGCTCACTTGGAGTTAGATACGAGTCAATTAAAAAGAAAGTCAGTTGACCGCGAGTGTTCGTAGCGAGTGCTAATAATCTTAATCATCATATCAGCCGCAAGAAGTCCACTGCTGGACATAGGCTTCTCCAAAAGATTTACAAAATGACCGATTGGAAGCAGCTTGCAACCAGTGTTTCCCTGCGACCTTGGCCAGGTCGTCCGACCTCCTGGTAGGTGGGTGTCCGACGCTGCGCTTGCCGGTATGTGATCGCCATTTTTCATCGGCCATCGGTTCTACGCGCTATAGTGCTAATAACACGAGTGTTTAAATTGTATGCGAGTAACAACAGTGATAATTCCGACGACCACAGTATAATATAATAATAATAATGATTTATTTCAAACTGTACAGTTCACAATTCAAGTTTATATGATACAAGTACAAAACTTATGTTAGAAAAAACCTAAAGTGTGGGTAATTAAGAGTAAGAGTATCTTAAGAGTCGGCAACGCATCAGCAGCTCCTCTGGTGTTGCAGATGTCCATGGGCGACGGTGACCACTTTCCATCAGGTGGCTCGTCTGCTCGTTTGCCGTCGGATATACATAAAAAAAAAAAAAAAAATTATCTTGCTTTTTTGCTATGCACCAGTAACGAACCGGGACCACGAGTGCTTTGCGTTTTGGATATTCGACGTGTTGGGAGACCAGTTAGTTCTCAGTGTTGCGATAGCGTAGTTAATGAATTCCCTCTGAAGAGTTTGGTGTTTTACTTCAAATCCCGAACCCTAATTAACTCATCAATCGCGAGAAATGAAGACACCATTATTTTCTATTGTTATGCGGCACGATCGGGTAACCGTAGTTTTTGCTTTGATTCAGCGAGATCTATTAATTTTTCAGGTTTGGACGTAACGGATGAAAACGGAAAAATAATTGGCAAGTCTCAAATAGCGCCAGCCAAAGGAATATCACAAGTGGTCACATCCAGGTATGTTTACTACATATCTTTGTAAGTAAGTAAAAAGTAAGCTACACGATATAAAAAAATAATACCTATTTCCCTTCATCATCATCATCATCATCATCAGGTCCTTTTTAGTCTCCACTACAGGAGCACGACCCTCTCTGTACTACTAGGGCCATACTTGGCCAGAGCAGCCAGAGGACTTGGCCTACACTCTCCACGCTGGCCAGACGGGTTGGAGAGGTGTCTTAGATGTTTATAAGCTTTGTTTTAGTGTCTATTTATAGTTAAAACAGAACAACGTCTGTCAGGTTAGCAAGTCAGCTCCAAGTGAGCTTTCGCTACTTCACCACCGCCCAAAGCCGAGGTCCGTCCCTCCTGGGGGCCCTATGGTGATGTTGTCTATAAAGGCTGAGGGCACTCTGCCCTCGCCTCACTCAGATTGCCCCCCAGGCTATGCATACACGCGGCCCATCAGGCAATATGAGAGTTTGCTGCCTCTCCAAGCCTTGCGCACACAGGCAACGCCCAATCCCGAGGTCCGTCCCTCTTGGGGCCTTTGGAGATGTTGTCTATAAAGGCTGAGACCTCAAACGCCCGGTTAAGTAGCGAAAGCTCACGTGGAGCTAGCTACATAGTCAATTAAAAAAAACTACTGTAATTGTTAAATAGAATTTAACAAATATCTATACCTACTTTCTTTGTCGGCGCGAGGCGCCATCTACCTCGATAGTACTGAACCATAAAGGATATGGTAACACAAAATAATAGTCCGTGGTAGGTGGCGCTAACGCGCAACCGAAGCTGGGAACACTTGTATTAATCACTACACTGGCAACATTGTCATTCTCGATTGTAGAAGAGAGAGACGTGTCCGTTTGTAATTTTAATATCTCTGTAAATTCCTCCATCTCAATCCTGTTTCAATCCTTTTTTGGGCGTCACATTTTATAGTAATATTGACATATTTGAAAGTGAGACAGCACCACGTCATATTGTTTTGCTAACAGTAAAACATGTAATATATTTTCAGAATCGTAATGTGCGCGCCTGGAATGCTACTGCTGCCTGTGATCATGGAGAATCTGGAGAAACGTAGGTGGATGCAAAGAATCAAATGGGCCCACATCGGCATTCAGACTGCTGTCGTGGGAGCATTGTAAGTTTTTTGATGATTTATACATACATACATACATACATACTGTCATGTTATTTTTCCTTGCGGGGTAGACAGAGATAAAATCATTACAAAGATTGTACTCTATAGAGATCACCATAAGGTACAATCTTCTTGACAATAAAGAAAAAAAAACAGCTTAAATGCCAATGTCAGTATTCAGTTAGTAATAGTTGTATAATGTAAATTTTACAAAACTTCATAATTTTCCAGCTTAACATTTATGGTGCCTACGGCCTGCGCGTTGTTCCCACAAAGATGGTAAGTTCTTTAATTAAACACTAAAAAAAACAAATAAATATTTTAACTTTATTAATTTTATATATAAAATAACTTTCTTTCAGCAAACTATCAATAGACACAATCAAGCGATTCGAGAAAGACAACTACGAACAGATTTTGAAGAACACCAATGGAAAGCCGCCAGAATACGTCTACTTCAACAAGGGATTGTAAATTATCACTATTATTATATAAGTCTTGCATTGAGTTATAGGTAGTGATCGGAAAATGCAGAGCAAATTCACCTCAACTCGCAAGGATTGGATATTTACAGAATTGATAATACCAATGCTATATCAGGCGCGCTGTTAGGGATAAGTATTTACTTTGGGAGATTAAAGTTACGTAAATACACTCCCTTATTCCGATCACTGGATAGGTCACTTGACTAAGTGCTTAAGGGTGTGTTTGTTGAATGGAAACCAATTAAATATATTAATTTAAAAATCTGTTATAACGGGGGTTGCACTGCCATGTTTTATAATTTTATTTTTAAATTGGCAACACTGTCTTGTCGCTGAAGGTGACGTGAGTATTACAAATATTATTGCATTATTATTTTTTAATTTAGATTGTAATACCTAGCACAAAATGATTTTTTAATTTGTTTTAAGTGAATGATAGTTTATAAGAGTAATTATTTGTATAAAGATCATATCAATTGTTTGTTAAAATTTTTATGTCCTGTATTTTTTGGCATTATTAAATTTTTTATCATACATTTTTTTGTAGTATTATATGAAATTTTACGAATTATGTGGAGATCTGGTATTTTTTTTGGAATATTTAATTTTTTAATACACTATCACTTTTTAGTCTTTTTAGGACTCGAAGGTGATAATTTATACGACAAGTAAGATTACATTCGACATTCCAAATACATCAACACGCTTTTTAAGTCCACTTTGAGCTTAAGTTTCAATTATGTTAATTCTCTAGTTTGTAGTTGCTGCTCAACATGATTTATTGTATTTTACGTGTGTAAAAAAAAGCAATTTTAAATTTGATGGTGTAAAAAAAGTAATTTAGAGTTTGATGGTTAAAAAAAAATACTTTTGTTGATTTCGGAATATTTTATTATCTTTAACACTGTACCACTTAGTCTTCTGTACCGATCATGGTAAAATAGGCTAGTTTTCTAAAAAAAATTATTAGTCAGTTAGATACCAAAAAATATTAGACACGTAGTTCTTAATTCTTATTGCAAATTGAAGAAAAAATTACAAATATATATAATAATAAATAAAAATAAAAATTATTTATTTCTCACACATTCAAGACATCAAACAAATCTGTAAGTGTCATAATAGGTAATGTGAGCTGGAGCCTAAACTAGGGCAACCCTGTATTTCAGGCCTCCAGGTCTCACCTATGAAAAACAACGCCGGAGGTGTTCATGTCATTGTATGCACTTTTAAGTCATAACGGGAAAATATATATCTCTGCAGTGGTCGGTTCCAAAACGCTAGTAGTCTGTAGCTTTTGCGCAAAAAATAATAATATAAATATTACTAAATTAGTTTCTTAAAAATGTAGCACTTTAAAATTAAGTTTGCTTCGCTACCGTTTTTTAAAAATCTATGACGTCACGAGCTACTCTTTTGAGTAGCTCGTGACGTCAAAGTTTGTACTTTGACGCGCTTTTTTTTTGTTTTTTTCTTTTCATCGCCATTTATTGTTTAATTCACAAAATAATATGTAAGTGCCCGGTTTATTTTTTACCTTACTGACGGAGTAACCCTCAGCTGCCGCGAGGCCAGATCCGGCCGCATAACGATTAAAACTCCATTGTGTCTGCGTTTACGTGATTGACGGGTTAATATTAATAGTTTGATCAAGAAAACTAGTCTATAGCGCCTTGTCTATTGAAAAATTAGAGACAAAAACATTATTTCCTTTTACCGTCGGCTCTGAAGACTAGAGAATATTTTGTTCTTATTTGTAACGTTATTATTATTATTAATAATAAGTTTGTATCGGTGTAACATTTGTCGGCTAACTACTTAATTATTTGTATAACAGATTATAATAGCTAGTCAAAAATGGTGATTTGTTTGTTTTTCCTTCATAACTAGGTGCCATTAGCAATTGCTAGTTAATTAAAATGGCCATTTGTACCGTGTTCTGTTAGGAAGTGATATATGAAGGACATACCCAGTCAATGGTAGTGAATTTTCCCCTTATATCGGAATACTAAAAACTGATGAGACTCTGTTCAGAGATTAGATGTAGCATTTGGGGATGCAGCTGTTCCTCTCGTAGAGCTAAGAACTAACTAAGCATAAGGTTTTAACCCCTTTCGACGAATATTATAAAGCTGAAGAGTTTGTTTTTCTTTTTGTTTGAACGCGCTAATCTCAGGAACTACTGGTTCAAATTATTTTTGTGTTGGATATTCCATTTATTGAGGAAGGATTTAGGCTATAAAACATCACGCTGCGACCAATAGGAGCGAAGCATCAATGAAAAATGTTTTCAAAACGGGGGAAAATTATTCATCTATACTAATAAAAAACTATTTAATGATAATAACAGAAATTGCCGCATACGAAATCGCGGTATCATACATATATCTTGATTTTTTTCTTAAACTAAAAGTAATAGTAACTTGAAAATGTATATTCAGAAAGTCTTAGTTAAAATCTTTGTGAATATATATTTTCATGTTAATATTATTTTTAGTTTAAGAGAAAATTCAAGATATAGGTAAATGACGGGGTCAGGTATCTCGTTGGCTGACTGTACTTGTATGGTTATCATTATTATTATTGCCATTGTCACGCATTTGTTTTATAATATGCTTAGCATAGTTTGTCCAAGAAACTTATATTATTAGCTTGTATTTTTATTTGCAATATTTACTTACAGAACTTTGAGTCAAATTATTCAATATAAACGTAGATTAAGAGTAGTTAGTTTTTAGTGTTAAAGCGAATATGGTTCGTTATCTGTGAAACCAGAGGTTGTTTGTTGCGTTCTAAAGCTGTGACAATAAATATTTGAATGTTTATTGTATTTTATTTTAAGTGGATTTGTTTATAATTTACTTATTTGTTTTTAATAGCATTACAATGCTCTTTATATTATCAAAATTGAAAATATGTGATGAAAAAGAACTCGGCCACAGGAAGGATTCGAACCACGTCCCTTAGGTTTAACGACCTAAGAGTGATACCATTACACAACCGTGACTTCGAATCACAGCGTCGAATTCTCTCATCACTTATTACCCCGTAGGTTATACGCATTTCAAGCATGCGTACTTCTTCAATACTACCCTGTCACGGCTTCCCATATTTTAGGGAGCCTTTCCCAAGCGGGGAACCCAGCGGGGGGGGCACTGCGGGACGCGCGGGCAGCTACATCGACGCGGCCGCGGCTCGCAACGCTCTCTTCCACCCAAGTCAGCGCTGGCGCAAAGACGTATACATTCGAAAACACTCGCGCGCCACGCGTCCTTTAAATTGTATCTGTAAAATAACCTGTACTGTGATCTGTAAGCAACTTTCTTTTGATGCCGCAAAAAGGGCGGTTAAATAAGTATTATTTTATACAAAAACTAGTTTGAATTAACTCCTCCGGCATCCTCACCTGCGTCGAGGCTATAACACGGCGGCTTCGACATATTGGCGACCGTAAAAGGACATAAACGGATACAAGAGGAAGGCGCGTATGCTGAGGCTACGACTCGCAGCGGACTATCTACAACGGGAGAAAGGAGCTTTCACGACGGGACCTGCAGCATTTCATCTGGAGGCCTAACCTAAGTTAAGTGAAGTGCCCATTCCTTTCTACCTACCTATTTTACTCCCCGAGTTCAGTGTGCCTCTCTTTGTGCCAGCGTATTAATACCTATATTTAGGTGCCTACTTTGCATAGGTTCAGCTTTTTCGCAACCTACATGCGTGTACCCATGTATGTACATGGTGCAGGATTACCTAGGTACTTATTAGTGGAATCGAGCATAACTAACTACTATCAAAGGTATCTATTGCAAGAGCATATAGCTCATTTAACGTGTTTTTTCTAGTTTTGGGTCTAGCAATGCCTATTATTATTGGTTTCTAAATACAGTACCTACAACAACGCTGCGTGTTATTTACGAGTTATATGTGTCTATGTACCTATAGCTGCTTTTGGGTGCATAATTCATTGCAATTGCACTATTTCACACTAATCCAACAGCACGCAGGTTTGTACCTACAGCATACAGCAAGCTTTTCATTTTTTCGTGTGCACGCGGTAGCCATTTTGTTTTTGCAAACGTGGTCGAGCCACGCCCGTGTCACGCTTGGTACTTACTTACATACCTGTCCTACCTGCCTTGGTGAATACGAATTGGGAATCTCATACCTATCTACGTTTCAAAAAAAAATACACACGCATGTTGCACCTAGCTTGAAAGACATATGCCGACTATTTCAGCTCTTCACGCAAGGAAGACGTGAAGCGAAGAGCCTAGATCAAAGGCGTCGGCTGATTTCCTGTCTGTTCTCCGTGGTGACGCTGACGGCACAGCGGGGCAGTGCAGTGCATCACGGCGCATCGTGTCTACCGAGATTCCTGGCACCGGCTGTTGACTGGATTGGGTTCGATTTCTGCACAATTCATTGTTTTTTTTTTTTTTTTACTCCATTTTCAATTAGTGTTGATCGAGTTTTATATACGTACTAGTCGAGTTTATTGATACAATATGCCATTAAGCATGGAAACTGGAGATACCTCCGCAATCAAAAGGGATACCATATTGATTAGGAAGCGGGGTGTACTAAAGGGTCGTTTGACCAAATATGAGCAATATTTGAATACTATTAAAGACTCTGGAATTTCACTCACAGTTCAAAAGGAACTTGAATTAAAGCTCGATACTATTCAACGTTTAAGTTCTGAGTTTGAAGTAATTCAAAATGAAATTGATGAGTTGTCATCTGACATAGACGGAGAAATTGAAGAAAGAGATGCAATAGAATCTCGGATTTTATCATTGCTCGCAAAGGGTCAAGCGATCCTAGACACAAATAGCAAATCGGTTCCCGAACCAGTGACTGACATAGACAACCAGTCAGTCAGTCATTGCAGTCATTCAAATTCTATTAAATTACCTATTATTAAACTGCCCACGTTTGATGGCAACTATCTGACATGGTTGGAATTTAAAGATAGTTTCGAATCTATGATACACAATAATCAAAATATTCCACTAATTAATAAGTTCCATTATCTGCGCTCGGCATTAGAAGGCAGCGCTTCTACAATTTTAAAGTCTATCGAATTTACGAGTAAAAATTATGAGGCTGCCTGGGAGTTACTGTGTCAGCGTTTCAATAATAATAACATTTTAATTAATAATCATCTAAGAGCCTTGCTCACCATAGAAAGCTCTCCCAGGGAGTCATATAAAGCGCTAAAGTTTGTAATAGATCACGTTTCTAAACATCTGAGAGCGCTGAACACGCTCGGTCAACCGACTGATAAGTGGGACACACTGATAATATACATAGTTTCTGCTAGATTAGACACCACAACTGCTAGTAAGTGGGAGGAACATAAAAGTACACTCTCAGAGTTACCTACTTTAGATAATTTCTATTCATTTTTACGGTGCCGAGCTGATATTTTGGAAACGTCTTATATTAATCGTTTTGGCGAAAAATCTAATTTTAATCAATCTAAAAATACTAAATCATTCTTTATATCCTCTGATAACAAACCTAGTGGTAATGAATGTCCCTGTTGTAGTCAAGTACACCGCATTTATGATTGTGAGAAGTTGAAGGGTATGACGGTTGATAATAGGATATCTGAAATTATTAGGCTAAAACTTTGTAAGAATTGCTTGCGTGGTGGCCACATTACTGCTAAATGTCATGCTAAAGGTTCATGTCGCATATGTAAAAGGAGACATAACTCATTGTTGCATAAGACACAGGTGTCAACTGCTACAGAGCCATCAGTTGATCCAGTTCCTGTATCTCTTTCTGTTTTGTCACCACCGAGTAACCAAGTAAATCAAGTTTTGCTATGCACCGCCCTCGTCAACATTGAATATAATTACAAAATTTATACTGTAAGGGCTTTATTAGATACAGGTAGTCAATCATCATTTTTATCGGAGGATTTAAGAAAACGAATGGGCCTAACTAGTAATGATGCTAACATTAGTATTGCGGGCATAAACAATTCATTATGTCCCATATCAGGGACACGCAATCTTTTAATTAAATCTCGTGTGAATTCATTTAACACTAATGTAACGTTTTTATTTGTCCCATGTATAACTGGATTTTTACCCAATTTGGAGGTCAATATTAATGAACTTAATATACCTAAAAATATTCAACTTGCTGACCCCACCTTTTTTAAGCCCTCTAAGGTAGACATGTTACTCGGGTCTGATATTTACTGGGACATTGTAGGGTCCAAACAAATTAAACTAGATAATAATGCAACTGTATTATTAGATTCAAAACTAGGATGGTTGGTGGCAGGTCCCACAGCTAGGACATCGTGTACAGTGCCCCAATTATTTTGTAATTTTTCGAAAGAAATTAAAGACTCTTTAGAGCGTTTCTGGCAGATTGACGAACTGCCTAAGGTCAAGTCTCTCTCCCAAGAGGAGAAACAATGTGAAATTCATTTCAAAGAGAATACCAAGCGGCTTCCTAATGGTAGGTTTTCGGTTATGATACCATTCAAGGAATCGCCTGAGAGTGCATTAGGCGACTCTTATTATTTGGCCAAAAAACGTCTCATTAATTTAGAAAAAAGATTTCATCGTCAACCTGATTTAAAGGCTCAATATAGTTTATTTTTGAAGGAATATGCGGACCTAGGACACTTAACGAAAGTAGATAAGCCACACTTTGGCTATTACTTGCCGCATCATGCTGTTCTAAAATTAAAAAGTGAAACAACTCGCCTTAGAATCGTATTTGACGGGTCAGCAAAGTCATCCTCTAATAAATCCCTAAATGATATTCAATTAATAGGTCCAGTAGTGCAAAGCGATTTAATTTCTATACTGTTGAGATTTCGTAATTATAAATATGTGCTGACTGCTGATATAGAAAAAATGTACAGGCAGATTGAAATCGACGAGTCGCAGCGTCATTGGCAGCTTATATTATGGAGAGATAATGAGGATCAACCTATTCAAGTATTACAATTGAACACTGTCACTTACGGCACAGCATCAGCTCCATTTTTGAGTACTAGGTGTCTTTTACAATTATCTCAGGAGTGCCCTGATAAAGATATTTCTAATATTCTTAAAAACGATTTCTATATCGATGATCTTAGTACAGGAGCCCATGATATTAATGATTTAAAACGAATTTATGAGGGCATAGTATCAACATTAAATTCTGCTTGTTTACCCTTAAGAAAATTACGCTCAAATGTACCTAATTTAATAAATGACAGTGAATCGTTAACTGTACTGGAGTTAAACAAAGATTCTAGTGTTTTAGGACTAAATTGGTCTCCAGCATCCGATACATTAAATTTTCATACTGATATAGATCCACCTTCAAAGGTCACTAAACGCACTATTATTTCAATGACCTGTAAGATATTTGACCCACTAGGAATTTTATGTGCCTGTATAATTGTGCCTAAAATTATATTAAAGGAACTATGGGCGTCTAAACTAGACTGGGATACTCCAGTTCCCGATAACATTGCAAAACGATGGAACAGTTTTATAAACAATCTTCCAGTTCTATTTGCCATCAATATACCTAGAAGGGTTTTATGTGACACCCCACATGACATCCAGTTGCATTGTTTTGTTGATGCAAGCCAGCATGCCTTCGCAGCGTGTGTCTATTTGAGGTCTCGGGACAACAACCAAGAGTTCACTGTACGGCTATTAACTGCGAGAGCACGTGTAGCACCCATGAAACAGCTGACTATTCCTAGGTTAGAGTTGTCAGCGATGTTACTAGGAGCGCGTTTATGTAATAAGGTATTGCAGTCAATTCAGTCATATTCTAATATTACTGAGAAAATTATGTGGTCTGATTCCACCATTGCACTAGCATGGGTTAAGACACCCCCTAGGGATTTAAAAATGTTTGTATGCAACCGTGTAAATGAGATAAATGAACTTACAAATGATTTTATATTTCGTCACATACCTACAGATCAGAACCCAGCTGACTTAGCATCTCGAGGCGTTGAACCCAGTCAACTAAGGTCTTCTTCCCTTTGGTGGCAGGGTCCCTCCTTTCTGAGTGAGGAACAGTGCAATTGGCCTCAGAGTAAATGTCCATCTGTCTCACTACACGAATTGCCTGAACTTAAAAATAAGGAAAACACATTAACGTGTAATTTATTAATTGATAAAGATTCTAAACTTATTAAATTTGATAACTATTCTAATTACTTGAAATTACTAAGAGTATATGCATATGTCTTACGTTTTTTAAATAATTGCAAACCTACTAGCACTAAAAGTACTGGTCCCCTTGGCCCTGACGAGATAAATAATTCATTACATCTATTAGTTAAGTATAGTCAAGCTGAGTCATTTCAAAGAGACATAGTTTTAATTTCAAATAAAAGGAACTTACCAAGGGCATCTAAATTATTATCTCTTAATCCATTTCTTGACGACAAGGGTTTATTAAGAGTAGGAGGTCGTATTAGCAATTCGGATTACGCATATGACAAGAAGCATCCAATGATTTTAGATTCCAAACATTATTTTTGTAAATTAATCATGTCATATGAGCATCATCGTTTGTTTCATGCAGGTCCACAACTGCTTCTAGCATCTATTCGAGAAAAATTCTGGCCTATACTAGGAAGAAATTTAGCTCGTAAAGTAACAAGACACTGTGTCATATGCACTCGTTTTAGAGGTAAAAATGTTCAGCCTATTATGGGTAACCTACCTCCTGAGAGAAATGTACCGACGTTTCCTTTTTATTATGTCGGAACTGACTATGGGGGACCTTTTAAGATTTCTAGTCGTAAGGGCAGAGGTAGCACTACGTCCAAATGTTATTTATGTTTATTTGTGTGTCTCACGACAAAGGCGGTTCATTTGGAGGTGGTCAGCGAGCTCAGTACACAAGCGTTCCTTCAATGCCTGCGTAGATTTGTTTCACGGCGCGGCAAGCCAGCTAAGATCTTTTGCGATAATGGCACTAATTTTAAGGGAGCAAACAATGAGTTGTGTAGAGTTGTGCGGTCCAGCAAGCAGTCGTTGACGGATTTCGGTACTAACGATGGTATTAAATTCTCATTTAGCCCTGCGTATTCGCCAAATTTTGGGGGAATTTTTGAAGCCGGCATTAAATCCGCTAAATATCATATGAAACGAATAGTAGGTAGTGCTAGCCTAACTTTTGAGGAACTAACGACAGTATTTGTACAAATTGAGGCTATACTGAACTCTCGCCCTCTCACGCCTCTATCATCCGATCCCAACGATCCTTTACCATTAACTCCTGGGCACTTCCTTATAGGGAGACCTCTAACTGCGGTCCCGTCCCTACCAATAATGGCATTGAGACCCAGCAGATTTGAGTTGGTGGAGAAACTTCGGCAGCAATTCTGGGCCCGCTGGAGTCGCGAGTTCGTCGCCGAGTTACAGCAGCGAACGAAGTGGCGCACGCAGCAAGGGTGTCTACGCATCGGTGACATCGTAGTGCTGAAGGACGACCAGCTGCCGCCCATGCAATGGCGGCTCGGGAGGATACAGCAGTTCTACCCGGGGCCTGACGGCGTCAATCGTGTGGCCGACGTCCATACAAGGCAAGGAGTCGTGAGGAGGGCTGTATCAAGAATGTGTCTGCTACCTACTTCAATGTTGTAAGCTACAGCTTGCAACGGGGCCGAGGATGTCACGGCTTCCCATATTTTAGGGAGCCTTTCCCAAGCGGGGAACCCAGCGGGGGGGGCACTGCGGGACGCGCGGGCAGCTACATCGACGCGGCCGCGGCTCGCAACGCTCTCTTCCACCCAAGTCAGCGCTCGCGCAAAGACGTATACATTCGAAAACACTCGCGCGCCACGCGTCCTTTAAATTGTATCTGTAAAATAACCTGTACTGTGATCTGTAAGCAACTTTCTTTTGATACCGCAAAAAGGGCGGTTAAATAAGTATTATTTTATACAAAAACTAGTTTGAATTAACTCCTCCGGCATCCTCACCTGCGTCGAGGCTATAACACGGCGGCTTCGACATACCCACTATTTAGTATAGTGTGATATTCTACTTCATTCATATCCGATGAATAGAAAGTTGATTAAATTGAATTGTTTTAAATTGTTGGAATACTTCTAGGTTAGGCTGGCGCGTGTCTGTAGTTTTAGGGAAACCTCTAGTGCTAAGGGGCACCCCACATTGCGCCGAGGGAATCAAGCATTGAGAGACATACACGCATGGAGGAAATGAGGTTAACTTTTAAAGTTTAATCAAGGTGAATTGTCTTCAATTCAGACCTCAGTCCTCGACCTGTTTGCTATCATTTGTATAGCTGATGTGCCCACAGTAGTGGTGACACTCACTGTACGGCTTAACGTGTCTACACCGAAGCACGAAGGAGCTCGAGATATTTGTGTTTATATATTTCTAGAGTGATCGTGACAAGATATTTAGGATCAGTAAAAGAAAAGACAAAATATAAATCTGTATATTTATTTATATTCGATGAATACTTAATATTAACAATAGATAGACGACCTTGGTACTCTACCGAGCCGTGATATAAATTACACGATTTACATTTACAGTATTCTACGTATTTTACACGTTATAAGGCACCGGAAATGAGTATATGACTTCAGTTTTTTGTTGGCACCTAAATGAAGGAGTCTTGGTCCAAGAAGTTTTCTAGTAAGTCCTGTAGAACTGCCAACATGTTCGTAAAATTTAAGACAAGAAAACTAAATTTTATAACACATGTTTTATTCCAAATGTATGATAGATAAGACAAAATTTTTTACATGTCTGTGGGGTATTCGTAGATTTTTTTTCAAAATTACATTACATAATAGATACATATTAAACATTTCCCTAATTTCAATAAGCAGGATGGTTGGCAATCACCAACAGAATGGGATCCGGTCATCAATATCACAAAATCTCAAAGCCAGCAGAAGACTACATTACCTTCGGACACAGCCAATACTGCGTACAGCCGGAACGTTATTTGTAAAACCTCAGACACCCCAAAATAATTTTATTATAAAAGAATTATATAAATTATTAAACTTAATTTTGGCGGATTATGTACGAAGATGCATAGCATTTTTGTTTTCTTTTGCATGCTGCAAATTAAAAAGTCTAAAGTAATTACGCGCGACCTAGGGCGACGTTGCCGCTACATTTTGGTTAAAATTTGACCCGTATTTTTTATTCGTGGAATCGATTCTACTCTCGATTATGAACAAACCAATTTCAGGGTTTGCGCGTTTTTATTAACACGTTGCATATTGTAGGCGGTCGTTTAGCATAGTTCTTATAACATGATAGACAAATTTCAACTTAGTCTACCTGCGAACGTGCAAAATGATTTGTTTTTATTACACCTTATTACACCTAACGTTTCGAACGTCAAGTGTAATAAAAATTTAATAAATGCGAAGGAACCGTATAGGACTAAATTTAAATGAGCGAAAATATTAGAAAACAATATTATTTTATTCAAGAGTTCTGGTTTGACGGAACCACCTTTAATATTCCATGATGTTGGTCTTCAAAACAGATCCAAGGGTGAATCCATTTTTATAAAAAAAAATAGTACACCATGTTACCACCAATATAGAAAGTAATATCATCATCATCATCATCATCATCATCAACCTATACTCGTCCACTGCTGGACATAGGTCTCTCCCATGGCACGCCACTGAGCTCGGTCTTGAGTTTTTCTATATAGTAATATACTTGTTTTAAATTTTACGTACTCCATGAAATTGGCCTAGGATAGATCTTTTTAAATAATATATAAAAAAAAGAATAATAACACTGGCTTCACAAAACCAAGAAATATATTTTTTTTAACCACATTTTAATGCCCATATTTTTCTTTTGCAACTACTTTTTACCGTTTATTTTTGCCCTAGAAGAGATTCTAGTATTGTATACAATTTTAATTCTGTCTAATTATGATACCTTATGATAAATAATTAAATACGTTGTCAACTCATTTTCAAGTCAAACTAGATTTTAAAAATTTACTATAACTTTTTAAATACATTGTCTTTTAAACATTGGAACGTGATATAAATGCAGTATGGACAAGTATTCGAGAATCTTTCAGGTGCCCAACTAATCTAAACTAAAATCTTAAAACTAAGGTTGGATTGCTCAGGTCTATATGCAAGTTTTATATGCTACATATCTGTTATTTACTGTCGTTGACCTACAGGCCTGTTTGCTAACTTATAAAAACTACGGCGTACAACGGTTCGATGGTCGCTTCAACTTAGGTATATGACGGTTTATATATGTTTAATAAAATAGTCAATCATAGTTAGCGAATAGGCCTGCAGAAGGAATAAGTGTGTAGACAAATGTAGCGGGAAAACGGCCGTAAAGTAATTGTAATTTCACTTTGAGTCAAAGTGAAAGTGACGTCGTTCGACCTGTGTCAAAGACTTTGACACAAGTGGAAAAACTGACTAAAATTTATCGAGTAGTTATGAGTAATTACTGCTTAGCCGCAACTCCGAAAACACTCGGGGTATTGATCTAAGTCACTGGCTACAGAAATCACACAGGATTTTTTTGAATAGAAAAAGACAAGAAATATTGATCGCCCTGAATTAAGTTGTAGCAGAACATTTACAAAACACTTGCACTTTATCGAGTTAGCCGCCACTTCGAAAATACTCGGAGTATTGATCACTGGCTACAGACATCACACAGGATTTATTTAAAAAGAAAAAAAAAAATTTAATCGCCCCTAACGAATTTGTAGCAGAGCATACAAAACACTTGCACAGACCCAGCAACCCAGTAAAGCTTAGAAAATGTACAAATCAATACACATTGGCCTTCTCGAGAAGCACGGAGGCATCGCACATGGCTTTGGCGGTGGACCGCACCAGGAACAGCAAATGCAGCTGTTCGAAGGCGTTGAGCTGTATGCGCGTGCGCACCAGCCCGTGCAGCACGGTGGCGCGCTCCAGGTCCAACCAGCGCTGCAGCGACAGCTCCCTCTCCCCCACGGGCACCCCCTGCACCACATCCAGGGGACCCCACAGCATGAACTCCAGCACAGACTTCGCCTGGTTCAGCGACACGGCGCGTTCTTCTTGTAGCACCTCTTTGAGGAGCGGCGTGACTTTCTCTCCCGGCAGGAGGATCTCTAAGGCCTTCGTGGCGCATTTACATAGAGAATTTAGGTCCTCGTCCGTTGATTTGTTGCTGTTGATCTCTTCGCTCAATCTGGAAGTTAAAATTATTGTGGTCAGAATTTACAGTGAAAACTTAACTGAGGTTTTATTGATCAAAAGTCCTAAACACTTATCATTTTTGAGATATTATCGGCCAGCCAACGAAGAAGGACCTGTTACACCCAACCATCAAGATGTACGTGTGAACATATTATCTAGAAGCAATAAACCAGTTTACAATGTGACGTTATTGCTAATGATGGTGCTGCTGCTGCTGCTGGAGGTTGGGAACGTGAAATTTTTCGTGCATGCTGCCGGTGTTCATCGATTTATAACACGTTATCATGTCAAAAGGGCCAAAAAATAAAGTTATCTACGATTTAGTATCCTTAAAAATGACATTAGATTAGAAGAACATAGTATCGAGTGGTTGCAATATTCGATCATTATTAAATCGGTAAGATATTTTTCAAATTCTGTGTCATTAAATTTGGACATGGCTGGATAGGATGGACAGAATTTTTTTATATGACAATATAAAGAAATAGATGCATTCTACTCGATTGTTATATGAAATTAATGAGACATAAAGGTGATATTCCAACCAGACGAAGAAGAAATACCAACTTACCCCTGTAATATGCACAGCCTTCCATAAGAGTTCGTTTTCGGCGCCCACAGAGAGTTTAGCCTGTCATCAGGCGACGGCAGATTCAGGGTGCTTCCATGGGAAACTAACGGCTGAATCTCCTTCAGCGCTATAAACG
This sequence comes from Elegia similella, assembly GCA_947532085.1. Taxonomy (NCBI): domain Eukaryota; kingdom Metazoa; phylum Arthropoda; class Insecta; order Lepidoptera; family Pyralidae; genus Elegia; species Elegia similella. The sequence continues at coordinate 4,180,274 of OX383936.1, forward strand.
ACGTCAAACTCTCTGGTATCTCCTCCAACCCTCGCGCTTGGAGGCACTTCAAGCCGTTGATGAGCTGAAGCATCATGAAGATAGCTTCGTGCGTCTGCTCGGTTTGGACGAGCTGGTGGTCCTTTGTACTTAGGCCTTCGGCGGCGTGCAGACTCTCGCCGTAGGACTGGATCGTGTCCACTTGGGCGTGCGCCAACACGACAATAGTGGCTGGAATGAGATAAAGCAATGTAAGTAATCCGATATTTTCTTTCATTTATATACTACTTTTAATGAATGTGAGTGTGTGAGAATGAGATTTATCAGTCGATCCATCATTCAACTTGGTTGAATGATGAAACCTTTTTCTGGACTAAATGTTTTTTCTCGACTGTTACACGTTTAAATTTATTGAGTTTATTACATTATTATTACAACAAACGTTTCGAAAACTACAATTTTCATGTTCGCAGGTAGACTAATTTGACATTCGTCTATTTTGCTATAATAATAGACAAACGACGACTTACTTATTACTTAGTCCACGTGCGACCATGAAACCAGCAAAATTATCGAAACGTAATATATAATAATTATGTAATAATCGCGAAAAAACCGTATTTAGTGATTTAATTGAAATAAAGTTCACTTTTTCACTACATCATTCACCAAAGGAACCAATGGTTCTGGAATAAATTCAGTTAATCAGTGAAGATTGTAATTTACTCATTCCAGTGTGATTGGCTCCAAAAATCACGAATTTGGTTTAGATTTGTATTGATCAATGTGTAATGATCAAAATGCATTAAATGCTACGCGATATAGTTCGAATATAGCCCTAAAAAGCACTAAATACTGGGTGGCGCAAAAGTAAAGACCCTATTTGGTTCAGCTATAACATTTTTTCTAAATTAGAAAACTAGATTTAGGTTTTTTTAAATGTATATTTGTGCCATTAAATTTCGTACCATTAGGATTTAAAGATGATGTCTTTTAAATGGTGACCTCCAGAGTTGATACACATTTGAGCCCTATTTATGACATTTTGCATAACTTGCCGTAACACTTCCTGCGATATGTTCGTTATTTCTTGACGAATGTTTTCTTTTAGAGCTGCGAGAGTCTGTGGCTTGTTCACATACACCCGAGATTTCAAAAAACCCCAAAGAAAGAAGTCTGGACTGGTCAGATCGGGTGATCTTGCAGGCCAAGGCAAATCGCCAAAACGAGAGATAACTCGGCCTGGAAAAGCGTCCCTCACTAAGTCCATAGTGTCGCGCGCTGTGTGTGCCGTAGCGCCGTCTTGTTTATTTTTAGTGTATTTTACATTTGTTCACTACACAATTTTCAAAAACAGAATGACAGAAAATGTCATATAAAAAAAATAAAAGTATTTTCTTTAGTGCCAGTACTTTTGCGCCACCCAGTACATTCATCACATAATGAATCTAAGAAAATTTTGCGCTCCTTCCCTGTGATAAACCGTGTTATTTTAAAGACCCCTACTCTTAGCTTTAAGTTAAGGTCTTCCTTACCTTGAACCAAATCGTCGCTCTCCTCCCCAAACTGCTGCAATGGCACCAAATCGCAGAACTCCGTGATTGCATTCAGGCTCAGTGTCGATGGCTGCACCGACTGCTGGCAGATCATCTGCGAGGCCATGTGCTCCTTGTACAGCATCAGGGTGACGTTGACGGGGCCCTGGCTAGAGCTCCAGATCGCTGGGTAGAAGATCCGCTTGCCGGCTCTGACTAGTTTGCCAGAGGATTGGATGGAGAAGTCGTTCCACCGGAGGTTGGTGCACGCTTTTAGGCCACGAAGGGAGGGCTGCATGGTTGCACTTTGTTGGACCTGAAATTGAATTATTCTTTGTTAATATGAGTAGGTAAATTTTTATAGCTTTTATTAACGTTTTTTTTTCACTACTGTTGCAGTTTAACGGGTAAAAGAGAAGAAATTTCATCCAAAAAGCTTTATTGAAATCTTATAACGATTTTTATATTTATTTGACTGAATAAAGAGCATCTAAAAGTTAAACAGATCGATATTAAAAGTGATTGCTAGTGAATAATTACCTGTTCTAAAACTTGCGCAAGCGCCTCGTGGTTCGCAATAACAACAGCTCCATAGTTGTCTTCCAAGTTTTTATGCACCACGCTCCGTCCCTTCCTCACTCGTAGTTTGTTCGTCGTGTTCTTCGGCGTCATCTCGCTGGAGTAATCCTCGTTGGTGGGACTGTCCATGGCATCGGTTGAGCTGTAAAAGCTGTACGGAGAGTAAATCTCCGACTCGGTTTCGCTTCCGCAGTACGGAAGAGACGACCTGTTGAATCCGTTATTGTATTTAGGATACTCTGAAGCCTCTGCTTCTTCTTTTCTTGGCTTGATTCTGCTTTCGGTGCTTGGCTCTCTGGGTTTAATAGCAGCGTCACATTCGGGTGAACTTGAGCGAGCGTGGTTAACGTATTCGTAATCACTGTCACTATTCTTAGCTGAATCACAGTTTTCTTCATCATATTTAGCGGAATTGTAGACGTCATCGTAGTTATGAATAACAGTCTCATTGGTCGCTTGTACGATTTCTTGTGGTCCATCATCTATTTCGTCTTTATCATCATCTATTGGAGTCCTGCGTTTGGGCAGTTCTAAATGTGCTTCCCGTTCGCGCATACTCGCTGTTCGTTCGGGTTTTCTTGGCGCCAATGCTGATCTGATTTCTCCTGAAAATTATTAGACACTTGATTGATCGATTTGTATGTACTATTTAATTTCTTTACTGCATTAATAAGGGTTTTTTTTAAATATTATAATTTACTTTTAACGTGCGGATTTCTGTATGATGAAAGTATCAGAGAGAGTAAAAATAAAGTCGGAAAGTGAAGTTGAACTGCAAATTATGTATGTAAGTTACTTGTACTGCTTGCTCTACTTCACAAGATGTATAAGTATTCATGACTAAATTAAAAAAGCAAATTTCTTTTTCTGTGTTAAAAACTGCTTCGGTTGTATTCTATTATTGCATATTATCTCTAGATTTACTCACCTAAATTCGCGTAAATATTGTCGCCTTTATTGGGCATGTTTGCCCAAGCTTGTTGTTTCTGTTTCTTCTGCAAGGCCACAGATTTGGGTGGCGGCGGCCGAGCAGGCTTTGGCACTATAGAGGCAGTCTTATAATCCTCGCTAGACTGTCTAGGAGGGGGAGGGGGCTTGTTCACAACTCTAGGTGTTTCCACATCTGTCGCGGAACTACTACCACTGTATATTGATGATACATCATCGTGACTCACTCGTCGCATGTCGGAATTTTCACTGGTCTTTACGACCTCAACGTTGGACCCGTTTATGTCCAAGGGATGGATAATGACGAGACGCGGTTTAGGTTTCGGCGTCAGATCGTAGATAGATTCCTCAGTTTTACAAGGAACTTTAGCAACCGCCGCAATACTTAGCTCTTTCTTATCTAAATCTTTAGACGAGCCAATCCGTAATAGCTTCTTGATTGAGAACTTATATTTTCCTTTACGTTTTTCGTCAAGAAGTAAGTTGTCATGAGAAAGAGAAATATTCCTTCTTGGGGCTGGTTCTGGAACTGTCTCAACCTTTTTGATTTCGGGCATTTCTTCAACTGGTTTGGGTTTCGGAGACGACGATAGCGTAGCCCTTTCTCTCTTTTCCATTTCTCTCACGACCGGTGAATCTGATTTAGTGAACCCACTAGGATTTCTTTGGTACAAGTTATTAGCATACTCTTCTACCGACGGGGATGCGGGTGGTGTGGGAGCTTTTCGTTTGCTTAAGCTATGTAATGAAGTGTCACTGTCTTGTTTGGTTAACACTGGCTTAGCATAATAAATAGGATCAGGCTTATCTTCATGAACTTCAGTGATTTCGTTATTCTTCTCATCAGACATCCTCATAACCTTTTCTTCCTCTTTTTTAGTCGTGTGCTGTAAATGCATGACTATTTGTTGCTGATGAGTCGTGATCGAACTTTTCTTTGTTGTTTGTTTTATCACTGGTTTTACGGGTAGTTTTGGCTTTTCCGGTACGGCTGGTTTAGGTATTGGCATTATATCAGATATCATTCCGTGTAGGAATGAGGGACGCGGGTCCATGGTGGGAATTGGGCTCTTCGGCAAGGCTGGTGCCGGAGCTTCACTTGTTTCATCTGGGTCTGCTCGGCCATCTGGTTCACCCGCTAATTCACGACTAGCTTCCGCCGAGAAAACCGTTTCTGGTTGTTTCGGTATTATCGGTGGCATGTCAAGAATTGGACCTTGGAATGTTGAATAACCAGTACTAGCCTGTCCATCTACTTTTCGTAGCTGTCCAATGGGTGACATTTTGATATTTTTATCAGCTTCATTAAACACTTTTATCTTTACGGTTTCTTCATTCTTAGGCGGTTCTGAGAAATGTCCACTATCGTCGTTATCAGAGTCTGTCCGTCCACTAAAGCTCTCGTCATCGGACGCGAGTGAGTTATTTGCAGTGGAATTCAAAGTGCTTACCGCTGAGTCAACACTGCTATTTTCAATGTTTATTTTACAGAACTTGAATTCTGATCGGCTGAGGTTAACTTTAGGCCTTTCCTGAGTTTTTGGTAAAGGTGACTTTCTGACAATACCATTCTTCTTAGTTTCATTCATCTCTTTTTTGTCAATATCATCTTGCATGCTCTCTTTCATTTTTTCTTCGATGACAGTAGGTTTTGTATTTTCTTTTTGTGAATTAGAACTGCTGTTGTTTGTAATGTATTTTTGTCCCAACGTTTCAGATATTTCCTCCAAAAGAGACTTTTCTGTACATATTGTATTTGTAGCACTATCTGCTCCAATTATTGTTTCTGTTTCTTTTACATACGAAGCTAAAACTATATTTGTTTTATAACTTGATGATTCACTACAGGACTCTGTTCCATTTCCTGTAGGTTTTCGAATTTGGGACTTACTATTTGGTCCTTTATTTTCTTGTCCAAAAGGAGTGACTGACACTAACAAAGTCTTCTTTTTACCATCAGAGTCAGTTTGCATTTTACCTAGTAATAATGATGTATATGACTTGCTTACTGTTTCTCCTAATAGATTAGCTTTAACAGTATTGAAATCTGTGTTAGATTTTGTTATTTTGTGCAGTTCCTTTTCCTCTTCTGTGTCAGGGAAAATGTCATCATCATCGTTTTCCTCCGAAACTTCGAATTCCTCTCCGTCTGACCAATCGTCACCTCCAAACCCTATGACACTGCATACTTCTTCTGGAAACCGTACGTTTCTCTTGGCCTTTTTCTTTGGATGTATCTTAAGTATACTTGGAGGTGTCTTTTTGAAGAATGTGCTTCTGTTTTGGAATGGCGTCGCTAGGTATTTGCTGCCTTCTGTGACTCTGTCGTTCTTGACGTGTTCTTCTCTAGATTTGAAGCAGTTTGAGCAGAAATCTTTTTTCCACGCATTCTGGACGAAGTTGTGGCATACCGGTGACATCTTGCCCTTTGAATACCGTCTGTTGATCACATAACTGGCATTCTGAAAAGAAAGAAAGGTCACCATTACTTATCGGAAATAATAAAAAATAGTACAACGAAAATATATTTTAACATAGGTACGATGTAAATTTGCAATAAATGACGGTACAAACAAAGTTGTTTTAGAAAGGTATCTAAGAGAAGTGAGAAAAGATTATGTGCTGCAATTCGGTAGGTATTTTTTTTATCTATATACCTATACTCGTATTATAAACACGGAAGATTTGACTGTGTTTTTTATACAACTAGGTATGCAAACAGGTCTACGACCCAATTGATAGAAAGCGGTTAGCCTGTACCGCCTGGTACATCAGGGGTGCCACTCCCGCGTTGCCGACCCTGCAGTAATCTTTTTACCACTTTTTGTGTGATAAAACGGCTTTTAAATTTCTTTTGCCTATTAAAAAACTTATTTATCAGTGGGTAACATAGAAACAGGTATTTCTCAGCCCCTGCGAGGGAAACTAATCTGGAGTTTGACTTAATCTACATTCTTGCATTTTTTGGCGTTTTTTTTTCTTTTCTTCTATTGGCCATCAAACTTCATTTAGAAGCTTATTTTAGCCAGTGTCTATTTATATTTCGAGTTATTATTTCACTGAATTGATGTTGTAATGCACTGTCGAGTATGTGATTGTCTTCATATGGTTCCTCGAAATGCGTGCTCGGCAAAAGTTTACGTAAATTGCAAAACCATGGAGTCGTGGACATGGTAATCAGCTAATTTGCGTTGCTAACTCGACGATTTGCATCGAATCGACTATTTTCTTTTGCCAATACAGAATAACGAAGTGAAGTCATCTCTTGTTACGTATTTGGTGGGGTAAGCAATGAACTGATGGTTGGAATAGTAATAAGTTTGTGTAATATACTCTGGAGTATTCATTATATTGTCCCTCGATAATATCCAACAATAACATTATAGACACCTAAGCTTTTGGGAATTATTTGAACAATAGACATAAGGGCATAGATTTAAAAAATATGCATAAGTGGCTTAGATCATCTATATACTTAGTAAGTGTTTTGTTCTTTTAGAACGTCCTTGGCTTAGATGAGCGACATTAGCGCCACATGTCACCTTATTGTTTTATTCCTAAATCAAATTAAATTAAAAAAATGTCTAGTTCTGTACTTTCGTAGTACTTAAATGACTTGCAGTAATTCAGGTGTTACTTTATTGGTGGCCACTTTTGACGATAATCTGCAATTCTCTTAATTAACCGAATGCAAAATAATGATGAGTAATATCAAAATTCGATAATGAATTCGTTATTTTAAATTTTGTATTGATTTGAAGGGGTAACGCGATTGGAAAGGTAGCGCTAGATTTGCTGTTTTTTTTTTAACTATTAAATTCAGATAGCCTATGTGTTAAATCAGATGAATTTGTTTTGTAATGTAAATCTGGTCTTCATTATTTTGTTTGTTCTGAAGTAAGCTGTGCAAACGGTGATAATAAGTTTGATGTTGTTAAACTTTCACGTTGAATTATAAATGGTGAAATTTTGATCGTTTTGGACCCTTAAAGGGGTGACTCAGACCATCAATATGAACATCTTTTTCTATGGGAACAATGCTGGGAACTAAAAAAAAAAATCGTCATTTGCATACAAAAGAGTCCCGCCGCCCGGCCAGTTTGTATGGAAATGTCTAATTTTTTTGAGTTCCCAGCACTGTTCACATCGGAAAAGTTATTCATTTTGATGATCTGAGTCACCCCTTTAAGGGTCCAAAACGATCAAAATTTCACCGTGTATTTACAATTTAGAGACAACTCATATTATGGAAAGCAGAGATCCCTCTCTCCCGGCCTCCCGGCTTTTGCCCATCAGTGGGATTTAACGGGCTAGTAATATTATAGTTTGAAAGTGAATCCTTTGCTCTAACAATCCTCATACACACAAGCGTAACAGCCACTAAGATGATGCGCATATCGTAACATGGGCAAAGAATATATACGCTAACAGGGGTTCTATTTGAAATGATAACTTCACCAATGATTTTTGTTTGAAAAAAAGATTATTTGTGTAGTCGCTTATTAAAAAATTGTCTTCTGTAAAGTCGGTTTACGGATGATAATTTTACGTGATAACAGTGAAAGGGAGATAGATGCGTCACAAGCCGTATGCTTAGGTCGATCGCGCCTCTCTATCGCTTGTACCGCGCTCTCGCTTGCGAACGGAACGTGTCACTTTTTCGTGTCGCTGGCATTCATCGATTTATAAGGCGTTATACGTCAAACGTGGTATAGTTTATGTGTGCCTTACTCTACCTAGATACATACACATACATACATACATAGTATCACGTCTTTTTCCCTTACGGGGTAACAACCCGTCACTGTTTTGATTCCGTTTTCCATCTAGTGCCCACCAACATGCTAAACGTGGCCTTCAGGTCTTATAGACCTAGATACATAGAACTATTTGTAAAGGAATGCCATACTCTTTGCTGTTCCGAACTTGTTCCACATACTAGTGCCGCTGTCACCAAGTGACCTAGTCCAGTTTTATTGTTCCCCGCTCTTGAAGGCCATTAGCCACGCTTCCGCCTGTGCCATGACACATTACCATAAGAATGTGATTGGTACTTTCTCCGTAAACAGCATGGGTGTCTCAGCTTTACGCTACCATACCAGTTTTATATCTAAACAAATAAAAGAAATATTTGAATGAGAAGTAATTCCAATTTATATACAAATTTTAATTTCGAATATTATTCTAAATGTAATTTTTTATAAATAATTTTTGTACCTACTCTAAATTCCTACGCCTATGAAGGCAGAATATGTTTGCCCTTGTTATATTTGTAAACACCTTATGTCATCACCATATTCGAAGGAATAAATGATTATTATTATTATAATAAAAGTGCACAAAATTTTGTGTAATAACAAACAGTTTCATGATGACGTGATTAGACTTGGATTAGTCTTACATTTTTCTATCTAATCATCATCATCATTTCGTGTAGGTGTCTCGGTCAATCGACCATGCGCACGGTTCCTTTAACGACTACCAGATGGCAGCCGGGACCACCGGCTTAACGTGCCTTCCGAAGCACGGAATCATCTTTATTATCAGACAATCAGGTGATTGAAGCCTGCAATATCCTAACCAAACTGGAAGCAACTAAACTTCCCGTGGGAATCGAACCCACGACCCCCGGGTCAACAGGCAAACGCCTTAACCACTGGACCACGGAGGCTGTACCTAATAAAATTAAGGATATGATTGTAAACCTGGGAAGCCGAGTACCATGTGTTTAGTCGTAGCAGTGCCACGCTACCGACTAAATTCATTTTTGCTTGTAGCATGAATGGGCCGGCTCGTCCAGGGATACCACACTCTCATAGAAAATCGAAGCTTAGCCGTTTCTATGCTTCGTTACGTGAGTGAGAGATCCGGAGGCCCGTCCTTTCTTCCCACCTCTACAACTTCTTCCTCCCAACTCCTTGAAAGGCTGCTAATTAACGCTCCTGTCTCACCCTGGTGTTGCAGTTGTCCATAGGCAGTGGTGGTAGCTTACCTTGTGGCTAGTTTGCCGTTCTATATCATAAATAAGTCATCCTAGCTTTTCGTTAGTTTTCTTCGTAGGCTTTTACGTAAGAAGCAGCGGCATAGTTACTTTGTGAACTGTTCTCACGTCATCATAGCCGAATCTAGGTACGAGGTCGTGTGTTATACATAAATAAAACATTGATATTTTTCACTGACAGCATATCTCAATAGACCTAAAGTGTTATTCTAATCCTAACTAATATTATAAATGCGAAAGTGAGTTTGTTTGTTTGTTTGTTACGCTTTCACGCCGTATCTACAGAACCGATCAGCATGAAATTTTGCATACAAGTTCTCTGGAGTACGGAGAAGGACATAGGCTACCTTTTATCCCGGGAAAAAGTACTATTCCCGAGGGATCCACATTGACGCGGGCGGAGCTGCGGGCGAAAGCTAGTAACAAATAATGACAAAAAGTGTAATTTTAGTTCACTTTTATATTATTCGAAGTACCTATAGTAACATGACTTCATTGTAGTAAACTTTGTTTGCTTGAATAAGTTAATGTGTTGGTACCTAGTTATAATTTAATACCTTAATTGATTGTAAACCACATTATGCAAATAAATAATTGAATTGATCCCTACAGCTATTCGTGAAATATACTCATTTATCAGTAAAAAGTGACAGTAAAATGCGCGTAAATATAGGTTTCTCAAAAACTGTAAAATCGTGCAAAATTATAATTAAGACATTGCGTCATTAATATAGTTTCACCTGTACAAATATAATTAGTAATTAATTAATCAACTGTGAGGAATATTACAATTCTAGTAGAAAACAACTTCATTGAGTTATTAGAATTAAAATTATATTAAACTAGCTATTGCCCGCGGCTCCGCCCGCGTTAATGTCGTTAAAGGTACCCAATGTTCTTCCCTGGGCCTCAAACTACCTCCATAACAAATTTCATCCAAATTGGTTTAATGGTTGGAGCGTGAAAATGAGATAGACAGAGTTACTTTCGCATTTATAATATTAGTATGGATATCCATATCCATAGAGGATATAGTAGCATATTATTTATTTTGTTTTAAAAAAACCAAATCAGTTTTACTTAAAATGAAAGTAAGTATATCTACATTATACTTCTCGTAGAAAATGAAATAATATAAGTTTAATAGGATAGGTATAAGGAAGAGCGGAAATATAATAAACTAGCTGTTGCCCGCGACTTCGTCCGCGGCAATTTCTTTTATTATGATTCATTCGTTTTTTATTCTTATAGATGAATAATTTTCCCCCGTTTTCAAAACATTTTTTATTGATGATTCGCTCCTATTGGTCGTAGCGTGATGTTTTATAGCCTAAAGCTTTCCTCAATAAATGGACTATCCAACACAAAAACAACTTTTCAATTCGAACCAGTAGTTCCTGAGATTAGCGCGATCAAACAAACAAACAAACTCTTTCAGCTTTATAATATTAGTATAGAAGTATATATAGATTTATGAGTATATCAAAATAGCATTGTGAATGCATAATAAAACACTTAAAAAATAAATGTAATCACTTTTTATAAATAAATCGATTTCACTTTTAATCGTAACTGAAAGTATATAATATATTTGTTGCAATTAGTTTTTATGTTCATAAAAACAGTACCGTGTTTTGCTCGCAGGGTAACTACACTTCACACGATACTAAAGTATAAAAACCCGCAAAGCGCGAGTTGAACTCGCGTAGAGAGAGTTTTGTATGATGAATATAATATTTTGAGTTCCGAACAATTCGTTTGCTTTTCATATTTTTTTTTTCAATCATCTACATTTCTTGTCGGGACTCGGTCAATCGACCATGCGTACCCTGGTGTCAGAGTTCTTCGGAACCGCCTCTCGGCCTCTGACGTGTTTCCTTTAACGACTACCAGATGGCAGCCGGGACCAACGGTTATGCCGTTGGTCCTGCCTTCCGAAGCACGGAATTATCTTTGTTATCAGATTATCAGGTGATTCAAGCCTGCCATGTCCTAACCAAACTGAAAACAACTAAACAAAGTATGCTTCCCGTGGGAATCGAACCACGACCTCCGGATCTACAGGAAAATGCCTTAACCACTGGACCACGGAGGCAGTTTTTATTCGATGCTTCCCTGTTTTGTTGCGAAAAGCAAGCAGATCGCATTTATGTATTTAGACGCTAAAAGTGGGTTATTGTCGTTGGGTCTTCTGGATCAATCATTGATATATTGAAGGTGGCAAAAATCGCCGAATCTCCCGCAGATAAAATCCCGTGTTTATTACAATGAATAGTCCCCCTAGAGATTGTATTCTAGAACAGCTGTCTCACGGGTCGACCATTATATTTTGACGGTCACTGTCTGTTTTTGTTGTACAGTTTATTTATTTTGCACGTGAACAACTGCTGATGTAAGTAGTGATTTATGTTTTTCATTAACTCCTTCCCGGACACTGCACGGCTATAGCCGTTATAACAATAAAACTTCCCTATATTGTGTGTGTCTCGTTTAGTGTTCGTCAAAGTGTTAATAAATAAATATTTTATGAAAAAATCAGAATAACGATAATGCGATGATAAATATATCTATAGATCACTATATTTATCTACTATTTTTATGACCGCTGGTATTCGGAGAAGTGCCGGATAACAAAAATATAGCTTCTATTCAATTAATATAAATTGATTAATAAGATTAGGACTAGGGATACCCGTTATCACCGAAAAACACACTTTCTACTGGGTTTACATGATCGAGAACGGAGGGCGAAAGTTGACATATTCAAAATAAAAAAAAAACATTTATTATAGGTTTATTTGTATATTTTACTTCTCAACTATTGTTTTCGTCAATAATTTACTTATGGCTATGTTTAATATGACTTTGTTCCAAAGCACAGCGCATTTTCTCCAAAAAAGGACAACTCACAATTATTGAAAACCTTAGAAACTAGGTAAGTGGATTGAGTATACCTCAGAACAATATCGTTCTGAGGAGTATACATTGGTTTATTTAAATGTCATGCTCAAATAATGTCATGTTATTGACTAGCAAAGAAAATATAATACTAACGAGAGACGCATTTTTTTTAAATCTATGCTAACGTATGACGCCAACCTCGTACAAAAGTATTGACCCAACTTTGTGTAATATATTTAATAATATTAAAGGCTTATTATATACAAAAGTCTAATAGAAATTGATTGCGGCTGCACGCACAGATGAATACAATACAGCTATGCGCATAAAACTAGGCAATTTAAACAAAAGACTAAACAAAACATTAAGAAAACTAGGCCAAGAACGATAAAGTATTTGAAACTGTGAGATTATGTTCACCTACGTCATCCTTCTCCTCATCCTTGCCTGTAGACCCGGCGGTCGTGGGTTCGATTCCCACAGAAAGCATACTTTGTTTAGTTGCTTCCAGTTTGGTCAGGACATTGCAGGCTTGAATCACCCGATTGTCTGATAATAAAGATGATTCCGTGCTTCGGATGGCACGTTAAGCCGTTGGTCCCCAGCTGCCATCTGGTAGTCGTTAAAGGAACCACGTCGGAGGCCGAGGGGTCGTTTCAAAGAGCTCTGACAACAGGTTGTTCATGGTCGATTGACCGTGTCACCTACTCGAAATGATAATGATAGCGACATTCTTCTCTTCATATTTTTAGGTTCGTTGGCAATTCTGACAGCTCGCTTAGAAAACAAAGAATCCTCTTCGTTTGGATGTAGCATAACTGAAGGAAAAAAACAAAACTTATCTGATGCAAAAGCATGTTCAAGGAGGTTCGGTGTTAGAGAGATATCCGGTCCTAAATAACTTTCTCGAATCGTGTATCAATTAGTAATTAGAATGTATCCCGTTGCCTTAAAAAGGGTTTACCTTTTTATATTTTTCCCACCAATTTTCTTTCGTAAGTTGGTGGGAAAAATATTCCCTTTGCCTTAAAAAGGGTTAGCCAACCCCGGGTTCTGAAGCCCTATACCTAAGAATGCAACCACGCATATGAGAATAAACATAGCATTATAAACAAAGAACCAAATAACATCATTAAGGTAACGAGGGCAAGAACGAAAGAGCGTTTGAAACTGCAAGGATGCACAGATGAGGGGCGTTGACCTCCATCTTTGTTGCGAAAAGCTAGCTTCTCTTCATGGTTTGGAATGGAAAGATGTTTTTTTACATTTATCCTATTTTCAACAGAATTCGAATAAGGAGGAAGTTCTCAATGCGTCGGAATCTTTTTCATGTCATAAAAGATAAAACATAAATTGTACGTTCCTCGACATTTTTTTTTATTTATGTTCCACGATTACTTAAAGAGGCCTAGACCGATTTGGAAGTCTGTTTTTTATTTGAAAAGGTATACATCATTTGGTACCTTTTAAATTGTATCAAAAATAAGTCCGCCATTGTATGTTTACTTTTCGTTTATACTATGTTTTATGTTCTGTGTTTTTTTTTTCGTACAATAAAGATAAAGATAAAGATAAAGATAAAGATAAAGATAAAGATAAAGATAAAGATAAAGATAAAGATAAAGATAAAGATAAAGATAAAGATAAAGATAAAGATAAAGATAAAGATAAAGATAAAGATAAAGATAAAGATAAAGATAAAGATAAAGATAAAGATAAAGATAAAGATAAAGATAAAGATAAAGATAAAGATAAAGATAAAGATAAAGATAAAGATAAAGATAAAGATAAAGATAAAGATAAAGATAAAGATAAAGATAAAGATAAAGATAAAGATAAAGATAAAGATAAAGATAAAGATAAAGATAAAGATAAAGATAAAGATAAAGATAAAGATTTATTTGCATGAAATACATTACAGTAGTTAATATGTAGTGGTTAACAATGTAGGTCTTATGTAAGTAATGTAATCAGCCTGCTTGCAGGCGTGCAAATATTATTTTTATAAATTTTTACATTTGCCATTAAATTAGAAATAATAGTAGCAACAATCAAATAAAGTCACAATTCACCATCAATTATTATCACTTAAATGTCACAAATATTCCGTCTTATATATTTTCGTCAAGTATTTAATGTCAAATATTAATGAATCACTCAGTCTCTACAATCTAAATATTCCTTAATACTATAAAAACCTTTCTCCTTCAACCATTTCGTCAATGTTATTTTGAACTTATTGTTATTTAAGCTTTTAATATAAGTCGGAAGTTTATTAAATATTTGAATGGCCATATTATAAGCATTTTTTTTGTATATATATTTCCGTGCACTTTGTTGAAATAAGTTATGTATATAATATGATCTTACCTGTCTTTTTGATACTTGTGTAAATAATTCAAAATATTGTGGATGTTTTTTTACAAAGCAGCATAGGTCTCTTATGTACATGCAAGGTAGTGTCAATATATTTAACTTTTTAAATATTGGTCTACAACTGTCTAAATACCAAGCGTTTGATAAGGCACGTACACATTTTTTTTGTAGACGAAATACTCTATCTGCATCAACAGAATTACCCCATAGTATTAATCCGTAACTCAGCACCGAAGATACATATCCGTAGTATGCTTGTAAGGCTGCTTCAATTGATACAGTCTGTCGTACTCTTCTTAATGCATAAACAAAGCGGTCAAGTTTATTACATATTTGATTTATGTGCTCTTTCCAATTTAAATGCTCATCTAGGTGAAAACCTAAAAATGTTGTATGGCTTATTTGTTCAATTTTATTAGTTTTGTAGTAAATATTGAATTTTGGAGTACAGCAATTGTAAGATTTAAATTTAATAAATTTAGTTTTTTCTAGGTTAATTTTTAGATCGTTTGAATCCAGCCATTCTATTACTTCGTTTAAGGCATTACTCGCTAGGTGTTGACAATTATTTTGGTCAGTACATTCTATGGTAAGTGTGGTGTCATCTGCAAATTGTATTATTTTATGAGTATCTGGAATGTCATTAATATATAATAAGAATAAAATTGGAGCGAGTATTCCACCTTGTGGGACCCCTACGTTGTTTGTTTTAACTTCTGATCTGTAGCATTCTTTAATGTTTTTACCATAACTAGATGTTGTTTTACTAATTTCTACACATTGTTTTCTATTAGTCAGGTAGTTTTCTAACCATTCATATGCTTTACCCCTAATTCCGTAATTTTCTAACTTTTTAAGTAGCTTTTTATGGTTTACGAAATCGAATGCTTTGCTCAAATCAAGAAATATCGACATAATTGGAGTACCCCTATTAATACTTTCAGTTATATACTTAATTAACTCAAAACATGCTAGGGTAGTGGAATTACCTTTACGAAATCCAAATTGATTAGGATGCAAGATATTACATTCATTTATGAAGTCATTGAGTCTAGTTAACATCGCCTTTTCAAATATTTTCGACAATATTGGTACTAAAGTTATTGGTCGATAGTTAGTTGGATCTTGTTTATCACCCTTCTTGTATAGAGGTTTAACTATAGATAATTTAAGTTGATCTGGGAAATATCCTTGAAGGAAAGACAAATTGATTATATGGGCTAGTGGTTTGCATAATATTCCAGCGCAAAGTTTCAGCATTTTTGTACTGATGCCATCATAACCACAGGAATTGGTACTTTTTAAATCTTTAATAATTTTATATATTTCGTCATCATTAACTGGCTTTAAATATATAGTTTTAGAATTAAATGTCGTTTTATTCTTAGTCATATTTTTATTATTACAATTTGAATGTCCATTAGTTAATTTTATAAAATAATCGTTAAAGTTGTTGCTAATTTCTTGTGGGTCTGTATATAAATTATCATTAAATTTCATTGAATTCGTATCGGGTTGATATTTGTTCTTAGGTATAGATGTGGATATTCTGTTCCAAATAGCTGAAGGGTTTTTGCCATGTCGCATATAGAATTTTTTATTACTTATTTGTTGTGATACATGTATGCATTTTCTTAGAATTTTACTGTATTTGTTAAAGGTTTCCTTATATTTATTTTTATTTGTGCGTGAATATTTGTATAAAAAAAATAGTTTTCGCTTATAATTGCTAGACTTTTTTAATCCTTTAGTTATCCACGTAATCTTTGATGATCTTTTATTTATTTTTACTTTAGTTATGGGAAAACAAAGATTATAAAACAAAAAAGATATTACAAACAAACAAACAAACAAATTTCTTCACTACTTAAGTACTTTGATAGAAATAGTTTTTTTTTGTGAAATATTATCAACTAGCTTTCGCCCGCGGCTCCGCCCGCGTCAATGTCGATACCTCGGGAATAGTACTTTTTCCCGGGATAAAAGGTAGTCTATGTCCTTCTCCGCACTCCAGAGAACTTGTATGCAAAATTTCATGATGATCGGTTCAGTAGTTACGGCGTGAAAGCGTAACAAACAAACAAACAAACAAACTCACTTTCGCATTTATAATATTAGTAAGGATAAGGATTATTGTGTTCATTCATTTTGATTCATGGCCATAACAGAATTTCCTCAAGTAGCCTGAAAATAATCTGTATAAATTTATGATATGCCATGTCATCCAGCATAAGTGCTTTCTGAAACATGAAGGAGCTGAAGGTCCATTAAATTGTGAAACACGTCTATGGTTGAACTCTCATTATTTTCCATGTAATCAAATAAATAAATAAATGTAATTATATACGAACAAATCACACAGATTGAGCTAGCCCCAAAGTAAGTTCGAGACTTGTGTTATGGGATACTAACTCAACGATACTATATTTTTATAACAAATACATATATAGATACGCATCCAAGACCCAGGCCAATCTGAAAAAGATCATTTTCCATCTT
Source organism: Elegia similella (assembly GCA_947532085.1). Lineage (NCBI taxonomy): Eukaryota > Metazoa > Arthropoda > Insecta > Lepidoptera > Pyralidae > Elegia > Elegia similella. Next base: position 4,197,092 of record OX383936.1, read on the forward strand.
GACCTGGCCGGGGATCGAACCCGGTCACTCCGTGTCGCAGGCTGGCGTGTTGACCGCTGCGCCACGGAGCTAGTCAAAAATCTATTACTACTATGGCGGCTGTCGAATGGAACCTGTACCATGAGATGCAAAAAAGGTTCTAAATCATTTGTGCAAGGAAGGATGCAGCCGAGATGAGGGGCGTTGACCTACATCATCGTTGTGAAAAGTTAGTAAACACAGCAAACCTGCTTGCGGCTAAGTTATGGTTTCGATTTCAATGGAACTACTTCTATTTTTAGTCGATTGTTGGAATAACACAATGGACATTTTTTTTTCTTTCTTTGAAATGGACTCGCAATATTTTGCTCTTTATGAATTGCACGATTTAAAAGTTGTCATGTCATAAAGTTCATACAAAACAACAGGCCACAGTTCTATTACAAAGCAAATTACATGATTAACTTATTTGGAGAAAAGGGGGTAAGTTGCATATGTCACATATGTACGTTAAATAATAAATAAATATGGAAAATTACAAAGATTGAGCTAGCCCCAAGGTCAAGTTCGAGACTTGTGGTATGGGATATTATTTTTAATAATTATTGAAGTAGGCCTTTGTCTCCCATCTCACCTGATGGTAAGTGTCGATGAAAACGAGGATGTTACATTCCTATTCAAGAGATACCCATTTGTTCTACTTTTGAATGTCCCGGGACTGTACTGTATGGGAATATAGACGCAGGCAATTCATTCCACACCTCAACTCAACGATACCTACTATATTTTTAATGAAATATGTATATTATTTAAACATCCAAGACCCAGGCCAATCTGTAAAAGATAAAAAGTACTAAATGTGATGTCAACGTCAACGTGGACGGATTCGCAGGCAAAAACCAAAGTATATTTTTTTAACAAAGCACAGATTGCATATGCAGTTCACTGCAGAGCTGAAGTTGTGAACATGTGCTATGGGTGGATCCAACGATACCATATTTTATAAAGATAGAGATCGTTAGTCTGTGCTTCATGTAAAACAGGCATAAATACATACATACATAACATACATATACAGGCATAAATACCTCTTTATCCCTTACGGTTGTTATGTTATCTTATGTTACTTTGTAAAAAGGCTTATTATATTATTGAAGATTTCCCTAATGACAATAATATTTGGCTTGAGCTTGGCGCGGACACCTCGTAGTTTTGTATATATGACTATATGTTTGGTACATTCGGTACAAAATATTTTTAAAGATGACATTTTATTATAAAGTTTCAATTTTTGTAATTTTTTTTATTACAACATTTTAATTTCTTGAACATTTTTTTTAAATTCAATTTATAATGACTTTAATAAGGACAATGTATACTCGGTCCACATACCTAGATTTTAAGATAAACTTTTTTTTTTACTAGCTCTGTTGCGCAGCGGTCAACACGCCAGCCTGCGACACGGAGTGACCGGGTTCGATCCCCGGCGAGGTCAAGATCGAGGAAAATGATCTTTTTCAGATTGGCCTGGGTCTTGGATGTGTATCTATATATGTATTTGTTATAAAATATAGTATCGTTGAGTTAGTATCCCATAACACAAGTCTCGAACTTACTTTGGGGCTAGCTCAATCTGTGTGATTTGTCCGTATATATTTATTTATTTAAAACTTAAATTGTAAGTTGACGTCGATTGGAGAAAATGCGCTGTGCAATTTGTTGTCGCTTCTTCTGCTTCACTACGCTTTGGAAGCGGCATTAAACTTAGCCATAAGTAAATTACTGACGTCAACAATTCTCCGTTGAAAATATATGACACTTAATAAGTGTCCAAATGACCTATATTAAATAAACGTTTTGAATGTTCTTGTATGTTAGGCATGAATGTATAAATCTATTGATATACATAAAATATTTAAAGTATTCAAACAACTTTATGTTAATTACTTACGTGCTTTAAGCAATGTAGACACATAATTATACATTTTTGACATCTCCATTTGGCCTAAAAGCGTTTTATTAAGCTGTAAATACTTATCATGTTATTTATCGCCGGTTGCAGAAGAATTCAGGCCATCAAGACCACATGGACACCGGTGTGAAAGAGAAATTGAGGCTCAACACCTCCGCAAATAAAAGAATTGTAACTATGTACGTATTTTTTAAACGTCTTCAAAAAAGGAGTAGGTTATCGGTTGTATATCTATACTAATACTAGCTGTTGCCCGCGACTTCGTCCGCGGCAATTTCTGTTATGATTAATTATTACCTATAGGTATATAATTATAACCCCGTTTTCAAAACATTTTTTATGTTTTATAGCTTAAAGCTAATCCTTCCGCAATAAATGGACTATCCAACATAAAAATAATTTTCCGATTTGAACCAGTAGTTCCTGAGATTAGCGCGTTCAAACAAATAAACATACAAACAAACAAACTCTTCAGCTTTATAATTTTAGTATAGTAGATTATAAAGCTTTGTTTGATAGTCCATTTATTGAGGAAGGCTTTCGGCTATAAAACATCACGCTGTGACTAAAAGCAGCGAAGCCTCAATAAAAAATGTTTTGAAAACGAGTAGAAAATTATTCATCTTTACTAAATTAATCATAATAACAGAAATTGCTAGTTTTTTATATGTTTGTTACCTTATAGCTCCGTCATTTTAAAAACCGGTTTTGAAAATTCATTTTTTGTTTGAAAGGGTCTTTCAAATTGGTCCCATTAAAATTTTATCAAATCGGTTCAGTTCAATGTTTGTTTTTTTTTTATATGAAAGACTATTTACATCGTAATACTTGATTTCTGATTGACATTTCCATGTTAGTCTGAGAGATAAGTACAAAAGTAAAATGTATAAGCTGATTTTTCTCCCGCACAAATCGTAAAAGCCGATCGACCGAATCCCCGGGCTCTGTCTGCCACGTAAGCGATGAAGACGTGATTGCTATGTATGTATTGTACATACTTGATTTACAAATATTTTTTGATATTTAACTTGTAAACTTACAACCGAAATTCTCTTGAAGCCGTAACTTAGCCCCTTGTCCCTTTTTCTATGGGACCAATGCTGGGAACTCAGAAAAAAATCATCATTTTCATACAAAACTATTTAGCCAGCACGGCAATTTGTATGAAAATGAAAAGTCGATTTTCTTGTCAAAATTTTGGTGGTAAATCTATAACGCGTTGATGTCTTTTGTTGTTGAAGAGTTTTATCATATAAATCGACAGAAAATAAAAAAAAATCACGTCATGAGCGTAGGAAATAATAAAAATATTATTATTTCCTACGACACGACAAATTACTATTTTTCTAGACTGAAGTACCCTCTAGGTATCCTTTCCATCTATGGCGTTTACTGAGGTAGTGATCTCATACAGATTATGTCACGCCGTACCGATACATATATATATTATATGGACATAACATGCAAATGATTTCGTGATCTACTCGCGTGGAACACTGGCTTTCCAACTGTTGATGTTCCGCTTACGTTTAGCTGTTTCCTTCTACATGTATATAACTATATATATAATAATATCTTATATGTAGTAACACCAAAGCGATTAAATATATAAGTACTACAGAGAGGAAAAAGGAACCAAAATTATATCTGTGTATGTGCAAACTAAACATATAGAACGCTTATAAAAGTTATTTTAAGAGTCATCCACAAATAACATCACACCAATTTCATAATTTTTAGAACGCATAATGTGCCAGCTGCTTATCTTCCCGCGCAGACCGTAGAAGCCGGTCAAGGGAATAGGCGAAAATCTAAAGAATCATGACAATAGGCGATGCGGCTAGCAACCCATCACTATTTTAATTCTATTTTCCACCTTTACGCCCACCGACACGCTAAACGTGGCCTTTCGGCCTTATGACCTTGGGCTCTGTCTACCCGGTAAGGGATAAAGTCGTGATAATATGTATGTTTGAAGTGAGGTTCAATTTTGCAACAGCAGGAAATAAAACAACAAAGAAAATAGTGATGTCAAAGGCTTCATGTAACGGTAGTCAACATAAACATTATTATCTTATCTGATGCACAGCAAACAAAAGATAATTCTAATCTATGTAAAGTGCATACGTCATCATAATAATAATGCATTCTGCATTCAAGCATTGTTGATTGTTATTATATCTGTTTATCTTGTTTTAAGTTCAAATATTCCTGAACATAGACTTTGTCTAAAAGTGGTCAGGGTATAAGGCCAGGGTTCTACAAGGTCAGCGGTGTCATAAGGTCAGGGGTGCCTTATGGTCCGGGGTGACATAAGGTCAGGGGGTGTCATAAGGTCAGGGTCAAAGCCAACGACAAAGCGGTAAGCGTGGCTAAATATTGGTCAAACAAAATACATTTTCTGACGGAGACAGATATCTTCTCCGGCTGATACATCATATCTGCACTACCCCGGTTATAAGCTGGAACACAATTTTGTGTCTAAAGCCGGGGTATGCATGTACGTCCGGGACGATGTCTGCTGTCGTCGTCTCCACGGCCTTGAAGAAAGAGGCCAGTCGACCTTATGGGTGCGCATAGATCACGGAGGCCACACCCGTGTTTATGCGTGCCTATACAGGCCTCACGGTGGTGACTTGAGCACGGCTCAACTGTATGAGCACCTGCAGCTATCGACTGACAAGGTACTACAGCAATATCCCTCCGCAGAGTTGGTTATCCTTGGCGACTTCAATGGCCACCACGTGAATTGGCTTGGATCCCAGAGAACTGACTTTGCGGGGAGGTGTGCATTTGAATTTGCTCTGGCCCATGGATTCTCGCAACTGGTTGATTTTGTAACCAGAATACCAGACGTCGAGAATCATGAGAGTTCCAAGCTGGACCTTTTGCTGACTACGCATCCGGACAATTACACTGTCGCAGGTGAGGCCCCTCTTGGTACCTCGGATCACTGCGTTGTCCGGACTCAAGTGCCCTGCTCGCGGCAAAAACCGGACCAGTCACCCGCACGGTGGCGCCGCGTGTGGCACTACAAGTCAGCAGACTGGGATGGACTGCGTGAATTTTACGCGTCGTACCCGTGGAGGCAGCTCTGTTTTGCATCGGAGAATCCAGAAGCCTGCGCGACAGCCGTCGCAGAGGCAATTCTAGCGGGGATGGAGTGTTACATCCCAAACCCGCTGGTGCCTTTTGGTACTAAGACCGAACCGTGGTTTAATCGACCTTGCAGAAGCTAGGTCCCGTAAGCAAACTGCATACGAGGCTTGGACCACAGCCCGTGCCAATAAGGACTCTGATGTTTCCGATGCGAGACGGAAGTATAACGCTGCCTCGAGGTTCAGCAAAAAAGCGTCTGCTAGAGCAAAGTTCGATTTCATCGGCAAAGTTGGTGAGCGCCTTGTTAAGTATCCCTCTGGGAGTCGAGCTTTTTGGGCGCTTGCTAAATCTGCCGAGGGAAACTTTTGTCAGTCGTCATTGCCACCATTGCAAAAGCCAGATGGCGGTCTGGCCCATAGCGCAAAAGAGAAAGCCGATCTCTTAGGCTCTCTATTTGCCTCAAACTCGACCATGGACGATGGAGCTGCTACACCCTCTTCCATTCCTAAGTGTGACTACTCCATGCCGGAGATTTCCATCACACAGCGGATGGTTCGGCGGGAGTTGCTAGCTCTGGATGTTCACAAGTCGAGCGGGCCGGACGGCATCCCTGCGGTGGTGCTCAAAAAGTGTGCTCCAGAGTTGTGCCCAGTCTTAACGCACCTTTTCGCGCTTTCGTACCGCACTGGGCAAGTTCCATCTTCGTGGAAGACTGCACTCGTGCACCCGGTGCCCAAAAAGGGCGATAGATCAGACCCATCGAATTATAGGCCAATCGCCATTACCTCCCTCCTCTCTAAGGTGATGGAACATGTGATAAATACACAGCTCCTGAGATACTTAGAAGAATACGACCTCATTAGCGACCGTCAATATGGCTTCCGTCACGGTCGTTCTACAGGTGATCTTCTATTGTATCTCACTCACCAGTGGGCATCGGCCATCGAGAGTCGAGGTGAGGCATTAGCATTTAGCTTAGATATGGCGAAGGCGTTCGATAGGGTCTGGCACCAGGGTCTTCTTTCGAAGTTGCCGTCATACGGGCTTGCTGAGGGACTCTGCAAATGGATTGCTAGCTTTTTGTCCGAAAGAAGCATTAGAGCAGTGGTTGACGGAAGCTGCTCTGATAGCTTAGACATTAACGCTGGCGTTCCGCAGGGTTCTGTGTTGTCCCCGACACTGTTTCTTCTGCATATCAATGACATGCTGTCCATTGATGGCATTCATTGCTATGCGGATGATAGTACGGGTGACAGGTCTTACACGGGCCGTGCGAACGTCCCTCGCATAGTTGTGGACGAAAGCCGCGTTCAACTTGTGTCCGAAATTGAAAACACATTGACGAAAGTCGCTGATTGGGGCCAAAAAAATCTGGTCAATTTTAACCCCTCGAAGACACAAGTTTGTGCGTTCACCACTAAAAAAACTCCATTTGCTGTAGCTCCACAATTTCAAGGCACATCCCTTACCATCTCCAACAGAATTGGAATCCTTGGTGTCGATGTTTCTGCCAGCGTTCAATACTGCAGTCACTTGGAGGACAAGGCCAAGATGGCATCAAAAAAGCTGGGTGTGCTTAACAGGGCTAAGCGGTACTTTACCTCTGGGCAAAGACTGCTACTTTATAAGTCGCAAGTCCGTCCACACATGGAGTACTGCTGTCACCTCTGGGCAGGTGCACCCAAATATCAGCTGGATCCATTTGACTCAGTCCAAAGACGAGCTGTCAGAATTGTCGACGATCCCAATATTACAAACGGTATCGAGCCACTGAGTCTAAGGAGAGATTTTGCTTCTCTCTGTGTGTTTTATCGTTTGTATAATGGGCAGTGCTCCGAAGAATTGTTTGAGTTGATGCCTACGGCCACTTTCCATCATCGCACCTCACGCCATCGGCAGGGAATTCATCCCCACACCTTGTATCCTAAATGGTTGCGTACAGTACGCTTTGAAAGGAACTTTATTCCACGTACGCTTAAATTGTGGAACGAACTCCCAGCCATGGTTTTCCCGAGTGACTACAACATGGGGTTCTTAAAAAAGGGCGTGAAAAGATTTCTTCAGGGTCGGCAACGCGCGAGTGGCACCCCTGGTGTTGCAGGCGTCCATAGGCTACGGTAACCACTTTCCATCAGGTGGGCCGTATGCCTGTTTGCCTACTAAGTAGTATAAAAAAAAAAAAAAAAAAAAAACATTTGAAAATAGCCCTCTCCGCCCCGACAAGAAGAAGAAGGGGTGTCATAAGGTCAGGTGTGTCACCCTCAACTTCTTGGCCAGTGGTTGCAGGTATGGCATTAAAGAAAGAAAGAAAGAAAAATTGTTTATTAGCGTCAAATATCATGGTAAGATATAACTTTTTTGTAGATTAAGTATTTTAAACATAACGCTAAACCGATGTCCACTCAGCATGAGTCTAGGCATCTTGCAATACCCCGACGCTGGTGTTTAGGCCTACATATGCCTTTGATTTTTTAAAATAATTATGCGCGAGTGTTGAATTGCTTTATAACCGGCGTAGGCGCGAGTGCATTATGTGTCATTCTACTAAGAACTTGTCACTTCTGTATCGATCGACGTTGCGCTCGCAACATTTAACTTGTAAATTGTACTTTACTAAAATTACATCAAGTATTCAAGAATTTTCGAGTTTCATTGGCTCCAGTGTGTCAGGCGAAGATACATATTGGTGGCCCATGAGGGGAACCCAGCGAAATAACAAAATTCAAGCATTGAAATAGTCGAGTACGGCGGCGTCGTAGTTGGTAACCGAAGTCTCCAAATTTCACCAGTGCAGCAGTGGAGATATAAGGAAGGAGCATCCCAATATCAAAGCGGTCATTGAAGCAGCTAAAGTTTCAAACCAGCAGCGGATTCCAAGAGATAAGTGTTCCAAATTCATTTCGTATCCTCCTTGTACCTACCTACATCCTAAAATAAAAATATCCCCATATAAGGTGTGGCCAATTTACGTGTTCATTCCAATGTTGTTTTGTTATTGAGTGTTTATCAGGTTAACGATATAACACAAATATCGTGAACAATAACATAGGTACATTTGCATAAATAACTGTAAATTCCCGGAATTTTCGTATGAAATTCAAACATTGGTCATTTTCTGTCTGTCTAAAACCAACTTAAATAGTAACTTTTGATTGCTTTCATTATAAATTTAACTAGGTAATTATTTATTTAGTGTTTTATATCTACTTATCATAAATAAATTTAATTAAATTACCTAGTTTGGTGGCCCATACTATAAACAATAACGTAAAGAATAAATCTATAGCGCCAATTGCTTCGCGGTTCTGATTAGTCGGCCGACTATTCCAGCTGTTCCCGAGTCGCACGTCACGTCGGGACCTGGTCACCTAGCGGGCACCCAGCTCGACACTGAGTGAACCGCGGGCGTGCTGAGGGAGTACCAGCGTAGCGAGGAGCGTGAGCCATTTATTTATTTTATTTAATTTTATTACGAAACATTCTTGTTCCGGTTTGCATTGACTTTGAGTTGTATTTCCTTTTGGTTCTTTAATTTATATTCAGTATGCCTAATACTACGTCACCCGACGCTGACAAAACTGCAGCGAAGGAATTAACATTGAGGGAATTATATATAAAGCGTAGTTCAGTTAAAGGTCAGATAACAAAATTTAAGTCTTTTTTGTTCAATGTGAATCGAAACAAAGAATTATCGAGCCTCGAACTGACGGAGTTATCTGTCAAATTGAGTAGGTTCGAGGCACTATCGTTGCGTTTTGATGACTTGCAGTCTCAGATTGAAGTATTAAATTTTGAAAATTTACCTCGTGAAATAGATGAACGGGAGAGTATTGAGCATGAGTTTGTAGTTAACATTGCTGCGTCAAGAAAAATTATTGACGATTATAATAGGGATTCTCAACGGCATGAGTCATCCTTTCACGAAGCTAGTGCACATTATTCTTCCGAACATAACGAAACTTGTAATGTTGGATTTAAATTGCCGCAGATTCAAATTTCGAAATTTAATGGCACATACTTTCACTGGCTAGAATTTCACGATACATTCGAAAGTCTTATCCATAAAAATAGTCGTATTTCGGAAATTCATAAATTTCATTACCTTGTTTCTTACTTGGAAGGAGAAGCAGCATAAAAACTTCACCGTGTATATTTGCAGGCAAACTAATGCCTTGAGTTCATTCAAATGACGATAACTTTTTTTTTAATGAACCGATTTTGATAAAACAAACGTTAAATGTTTTGCTGAGTTAAAACAAAGCAATTGGTGAAAGTTTGAAGTAAATCGGTTCAGTATTTTCGGAGATAATCGTGATCATACATACAGACAGACAGACAGACAGACAGACAAAAAATTCGAAAATTTTTTTTTGTTTTCTATTATTCTTTTTAAGTGTCCCTCTATCCATTTTAGTCAAAAATTCTAAATGTACAGACAAAATATTTTTACTGTTTTATTATATGTATAGATTATATTTTATTCACTTCCTTGCTGATCTGGGAGAAAAGAAAAAACATCGAATGTGCCAGTTATTTCTCTTCCCGCGCAGACCTTAGAAGCCGGTCAAGGGAATGGACGAAAATCTAAAGAATCATGACAATATGCGATGCGGCTAGCAACCCATCACTGTTTTGATTCTATTTTCCACCTTTACGCCCTTATTTTGGAGTTATTTTTAACTGGCGAAAATCTGAGGAATCATGTTAGTAGCCGATGCGGCTATCAACCCACTATTTATGATCATTAAACGTGGCCTTTCCGTCTTATGACCTTAGGCTCTGTCTACCCCGTAAGGGATGAAGACGTGATGTATGTATCCTAACTAATATTATAAATGCGAAAGTGACTTTCTTTGTTTGTTACGCTTTCACGCCGTAACTACTAAACTGATCATCATAAAATTTTGCATACAAGTTCTCTGGAGTACGGAGATGGACAATAAGAATACAAGGACATAGGCTACCTTATGTCCCTTTTGTTTGGAAAAAAGTACTATTCCCGAGGGATCGACATTCACGTGGGCGGAGCCGCGGGCGAAAGCTATTGTATTATATATTATATATTAAGATGTTCGACTTCATTTAAAGACCTCAAGACTTTAAAAATACTTTATTGTACTTACGTACGAACTCACCTTGAATATGCCTCCCAGGTATGGAACCCAATTTATAATGTTTATACTGACCGCATTGAAGGCATCCAAAGAAAGTTTATCAAGCATCTTTGTTTCCGTCTCAAGAGGAATTATAGTTCTCAAAATTATTTAGATCTGTGTAAAGAGCATCATCTCATTCCCTTGAACATCCGTCGAAATGTCGCTGATATAATATTTCTATTGAAGATAGCTTCTAGCCTAGTGGACTCTCCTGAATTGTTATCCAAAATTATGTTGAATGCTCCATCTAGATTACTCAGATTTAACCCCCCTCTTTACATTCCAGTTGTATCTACGAATTACCGCCAGAATTCTTATATTTTGCGTGCGGGCGACAATTTTAATAATATCTCTAGAAATATCGACATTGATTTATTCACTGCAAGCGTAACGAAAGCTAAACGGATACTTTATGAGCATTTGCTCCAGTAATGTAATGGCTAGATTATTTCTTTCCTGATAATGTTAGTGCATTTATTTAAGAAAGGAAATTTACCAATTAACATTTTTGATAAAGGTACACTGACCTCTTGTAGCTGTTTTATAATAGTATGATGTTATTGTTTTCTTTTTTAGTAGCGTTTTAATGTTCAACTTTTTGTTATCATATATTGTTTCTATTGGTGAGGACCTATAATTGGTTATATTGTTGTTATACTTGTTATTTATTGTGTTTTTTTTTTTGTAGCTGTTGGTCTTCCTATGAAAATAAAATAAAATAAAATAAAAATATTTTTATATTCGTAGCCGTAGTCATGGGATCACATATCGCTATACCTATCGCTTACGATTTGTTTCATACTCATCACATAGATGGCGCCATAGGTTCACAATCTACTGTATCTACCTACAATAATTATGATGAAAAAATAAAATCGGTATTCACGACAGACATGATTTTTTTGCCGTTTTTATAGATAACGGTACGGAACCCTTCGCGCGCGAGTTCGACTCGTATTTGGCCGGTTTTTATAGTCTTTTTTTTTATTTTGAATCATCATCTTCATCATCTTCAGGTCCTTTTTAGTCTCCACTACAGGAGCACGACCCTCTCTGTACTACTAGGGCCATACTTGAATTATTTTGAATGTTTCGTCCTAATGAATTATTTAGTAACAAATAATTTTTACCATAATGTCCAGTATTTTTGCACGCGGAGCACTCTTTAAGAATGGCTAAATTAGATCATAATACTTTTTTTTTCAATTTATTTGGGTAAGCTAACAATGGTACATTGTATAATACTAAAAAGGACAGACTTACAAAGTGGAAAATAAATGTGCCATCAATATCGCCAACCACCGATTACTATAATCAATAGTGAGAAAAACAAAAAGTTCGATAGGAAGTTAAGATTGGTAGGGCTACATTAATATTTAAAATACTAATAATAATTATAATTACAGGTTTTTCTCTTGTGTTCATAAGTTACATTTACTCGTTCCTAATATATTAAAATTTGTGTTAATGTAACGCTAATTTAAAAATTGATATTTAACCTTTAAGAATTAGTATTTTTATAACTTAAGATCTTCCATTACGACTGTACTAATTTGGAACTTTTTATGGCGTCTACTTTACAAATTGGCCCTGTAATAAAGGCTTAACTATGAATCAGAAAATGACTAATACCGGGTTATGCAACACAACACAGCAGGTACTGGCTCACCTGTTTCTGTGTATATTTAAGATGATTATTTACACTCTTATACGTATTGGAATAAGGATTGATATTGAATGTTAGTTGCAGAAGTCTAAAGTTCAAACGTTGTCTTAGAACTAGGTGCGGTAGAATTGTTCTTTGCTGATAATATCCTTGGGTGTATTAGGAAGTGCGTAGGAGCCATTTCGTAAGTTATATTAATTATCAATAAATAATAGAGTATAGTAGATAACTTAAGATTTCAATTCAACTAATCGATACTAATGTTAGAATAAGAAAGATGGAAGGTATAGGATGTTTGAAATTACTAAAACGATTCTCAAAATCTTTATATTATTTTTTATATATACGGACAAATCACACAGATTGAGCTAGCCCCAAAGTAAGTTCGAGACTTGTGTTAGGGGATACTAACTCAACGATACTATATCTTATAACAAATACATATATAGATAAACATCAAAGACCCAGGCCAATTTAAAAAAGATCATTTTCCATCTTGACCTGGCCGGGGATCGAACCCGGGCACTCCGTGTCGCAGGCTGGCGTGTTGACCGCTGCGCCAAGTAGCTAGCAAAAAAAAAATTCACCAATGAGATATCACTGCACACCATAGGTTATATTTTAACCCACTTAACCCCTTTAAAGGAGGAAGTTCTAATTCCTCCAAATTGGTCCATTCTAATTTCATCAAAATTAATTAAGTATATACTTTGGTTGACGCCGGTTTTTTTTATTTGAAAGATTATACCTGAGGAGGGTTTGGTGGTTTTTTTTGTAACATTCAGTAATTTATTGATCTAAGGTTTAGGTAACACTTGGACACTATGAATAAAAGTACTGTTTATTTAAAGTCATTAAAAATCTATCAATTCTCAAAGAATCAGGTATTTATAAATGATGAAAGAATAAAAAAGTTTTTAAAATATATCTAACACAAATTAAGAGCCATAAATAAGTTACATTACTGCAGTTCGCAATTAAGACGCTAGTCACGAACTGACATCATTTCCATATTAATGTTTTTGAGACCTCAAATTTCGCAAAAAAATACCCCACCTTTTACCAAAACTTGTTTAAAGTTTTATTCTTTTAAATTTTGAGTTCTAAATTGGATGCGATAAAGTTCATTTTCGATCTTGGTATTTGTCAAATGCACAAAGCTGTATTTTTGGTAGATACTCGTATATTATCAATCTAATAATAATATTATTCAGAACTGAACGCGTCATTGCCTTTTTCGGAATGTTCCATTTAGGTTCGTGTAGCGTATATATTCTTTGATTTAGGGTCAACAACTGACGGATCTGGTTAGGTAGGTGTAATAAAATCGCTAAATTTTATTTGGCTACAAGGAAAACATAAAGAAAAATATATACATTTAAAAGTATGTGTCTTTATAATATCAAAGGTAAACATAGATATGAGTTTCTAGTTATCTCCATAGCATACACCTACTTAACTAAAAGTGTTAGCTACCTCGTTATTCTATAAGACAATTTTCTTTTGATTTTAAAGTATAGACGAGCTTCGTCGCGCAGTGGTTAACACGCCAGCCTGCGACACGAGGGTTCCCGGGTTCGATCCCCGGTTGGGTCATGATGGAAAACGATATTTTTCAGATCGACCTGGGTCTTGGATGTTTATCTTGGATGATAAGTATATAATATTATGAAATATAGTATCGTTGAGTTAGTATCCTACGACACAAGTTCACAACTTACTATGGGCTAGCTTTATTTGTGTGATATGTCCTTATATATTTATTTATCTTGATACCACTAGTGTACTAGGCACTGTGAGCAGCAAACTTCGCGAGACACTCGTATCCAAGCAAACTCACAATGGCCCTAAGCGCTATATACCCCAATGGCGCATAAAGGCCCTTCGCGCCAATACCGCCATTTTGAAACAAAAACTAAAGGGTTTTATTTCAATAGCTGCATAAAGCATGTTGAAACAAACACTTGTTTCAACTGTGTTTCAAACTGTGTTTTTTCAATATGGCGGTACTGAATCGACAAAAATATTCTATGTAATTTTTGAACCGTCTCAAAAAAGAGAAGTGTGACCTATAGAAGAGAACAACCGGACAGCTGGACATATGAACAACTTTTTGCCCAAGCTGGAGCGGAGACGGTCTTGGACTTGGATGTTTATATATTATCGTTGAGTTAGTATTCTACAACACAAGTTTACAACTTATAGGGGGTCTAGCTTAACAGGCCTATCATACTTGGTTGTCTGTCTCGCTCGCACAACCAAACATTTTTAAAGATTATTAAAAAATGTGTCTCATTTTTACAAAAGTGTTTTATTATTATCCTATATAACTATACCGTAGAAATTTAAGAATGTTTGTGCATTGTGTAGACATGACTACTTCGTAAATGAGTTGATGGAAGATTTAAAAGTTTTGATCAATTAATTTACGACGTAGTCAATGTCTAATCAGTATAAAATCTTGTCTAAAATATCCGAGATATAGTTATCTAGGATAGTAATGAAACACTTGTAAAAATGAGACACACTTTTTAATAATCTTTAAAAATGTTTGATTGTCCGACAGTTTTTTCTCCCAGACCAGCATGGAAGTCGATTTCTCTCTATACAAAAATCATACATTTTCCAACTGCCACTTCTTCTAAAGACTAAAGATATAGGGACGAATCACATAAATTTAGTTATCAACTACACAGTTATCACACACTAAGTTGTTCAATTGTGTCGTGGTATATGTACTCATAGGCCGACGTTTTAAACTAATATCATCAAGAAAAAAAAAGATTTGAACATGTTTTTAATCGAGCCTTTTTAACGTCATCGGATTTTAAATTAATTTTTCCTACCAAACGCTACGAAACCAAAAGAAACATAACCAGCTAGTAACAGAAAAATTAAATAGAGAAGCAAATGTCTCACAGATTAAATTCAATTCTGAAGGAAACAAAGGATGCATCCACTCAGCTAATTATTACATACCTCGGCTTGTCTTGTGAGAACCGACTTGAACTTTGAGGTTATGTAATGTGGGGTCATTGTTCGACTCCACATTTCTTGGCAGCTTTATGCAGCTTTTGAAGTAAATACGCAGGGTGTTTGACCAGTGCAGACACGATTGAATCGTGTTTGAAATGGTCATATTTCAAACACCATTCAATTGATTTGAAACAAAACAATTAAGGTATGGTATTTAATTTTGTCTTCATAAAGGAATTATTTATAACTAGCTTTCGCCCGCGGCTCCACCTGCTTCAATGTCGCGTGTGATCCCTCGGGAATAGTACTTTTTCCCGAGATAGAATGTGCCCTATGTCCTTCTCCGTACCCCAGATAACGTGTATGCAAAATTTCATGATGATCGGTTCAGTAGTTAAAACGTGAAAGCGTAACAAACAAACAAGCTCACTTTCGCATTTATAATATTAATAAGGATAGGATTTTTCAATTACGTATTTTTATTTCTATACTAACGTCTACCTGGAACTTCGTCCCCGTCAATACTCGTAACTCGCCTGAGAATGTAGCTTTTAATGGTTGATAAATGAATTGTAAAAGAAATTTTATTGAATTTTTACAATGGAATAAACTAGAATGAGTACCTAGATTGTTTTACTGATGTTTCTTGTTTTACTGATGTATGATGTTTGTAATCAACTATTAAAAAGAAATAATCCGGTTTATAACAGATGATTAAAGTGTTAAAGTTTGTAGGCACATACATTTTATCAAAATAGTTATGGACTGCTAGCCGTATCGCCTATTGTCATGATTCTTTAGATTTTCGCCCATTTCCTTGACCGGCTTCTACGGTCTGCGCAGGAAGAGAGGCAGCTGGCGTATTCTACGTTTTCTTTTCTCCCAGACCAGCATGGAAGTTTTTAAAAGATAAAATTAAATAACACAGATGTTAATGGATATCATCACCGCAGGTAGTAAAGAAACAATCGTCTGTTTGTCTGTACAGGAATAAAAAGCGAGACAATGGCCGAATTTCCCAAATGAGTTCTTTGTTGATTATCACGATCGACCATCTCGCTTTGTTGTCTTATCATTTAAATTTTTTAAGTTTTTCGGTTTAAATGTGTATAATTAATTAAGTAAAGAAAATGCAAAATCGAAGAGATGAACCAGCCTGATTTCTTTTCTCCTCTTTTAATTATCTTAAGTAAATACAAACATAACAATTACCTACCTACATTAAACTATACTGGGAACGATGTACCTAGTATTTGTTTAAGAATTGACATAGTTAAAGTTAATCAAAGTCATACTGGTACAATAACTACTTGTACTTGTATGACAAACTAAAAGGAACTCGAGGGAATACTTTATTTTGCATATACATACATATATGTATACAAATACACACAGATTGAGCTAACCCCAAAGTAAGTTGTGAACTTGTGTCGTAGGATACTAACTCAACGATACTATGTTTTATAATAGATACTTAAATATAGATAAACATCCAAGACCCAGGTCAATCTGAAAAAGATCGTTTTCCATCATGACCTGACCGGGGATCGAACCCGGGTACTGTCGCAGGATAGCGTGACCACTGCGCCACGGAGCTCGCCGAAATTTTATAAATATAACCATGACGACTCCAAAAGAAGAAGAAAATAGGAATTCGAATATCGATGGCCGTTTAGTCAGCATACTTATCTATCTATACTAATATTATAAGACTGAAGAGTTTGTTTGTTTGTTTGAACGCGCTAATCTCAGGAACTACTGGTTCAATATAGAAAATTCTTCTTGTGTTAGATAGTTCATTTATTCGAGGGTGCTCAATAAGCTTTTTGCATTGTGTATGTCCCATTCTTACTTGCCCAGTGATCTGATGACTACTGTGGTGGTTCCGATAGTTAAAAACAAAACGGGTGATACTAGCGATAGGACCAATTATAGGCCCATCTCCCTGGACACAGTAGTGGCAAAGGTGCTTGATAGTCTGCTTAATAAGCAACTTGATAATTATATCACACTACATGATAACCAGTTTGGTTTCAGACCTGGTCTTTCCACAGAGTCCGCAATTTTGTGTTTGAAGCAGACTGTCAAGTATTATACAGAGCAAAACACCCCAGTGTATGGCTGCTTTCTTGATCTGTCGAGGGCTTTCTATCTGGTTTCTTATGATATTTTGTGGCAGAAACTAGACGAAAAGAATGTGCCACCTGAGCTGAGTAATTTATTTAAATTCTGGTATCTCAACCAGATCAATGTTGTAAAGTGGTCGAATGCATTCTCGGAGCCTTACAGGTTGGAATGTGGAGTACGGCAGGGAGGGCTTTCTTCGCCTAAACTCTTCAACCTGTACGTGAATGCGCTGATAGAGGAGCTTAGCAGTTTGCATGTCGGTTGCCATATTGATGACGTATGTCTCAACAACATTAGTTACGCGGACGACATGGCTCTGCTGAGTGCCTCTGCCTGTGGCCTCGACGGGTTGTTGAGTGTGTGTGAGCGATACGCCACCAGTCATGGCTTAAAATACAACGAGACAAAGAGTGTATGTATGGTTTTTCAGGCCGGAGGGAAATGTCCGGATACTAATCCACCTACTATATTAAATAAGTCGCCCTTGCAAAGGGTTTATAAATTCAAATATCTTGGACACTGGCTGACTTCCGACTTGAAGGACAATACAGACATTGAAAGGGAACGTAGGGCGCTATCGATGCGTGCCAATATGATAGCCCGTAGGTTTGTTCGTTGTTCGAGACAAGTTAAAATAACTCTTTTTAGAGCATACTGCACATCCTTTTACACGAGCAGCCTATGGGTGCAATATACGAAGAAGCAATTTAACACCCTACGTGTCCAGTACAATGATGCCTTCAGGGTTTTGTTGGGGTTGTCTCGACGTTGCAGCGCGTCGGGGATGTTCGCCGAAGCGCGAGTGGATTGTTTTTATACAACAATGCGCAAACGGTGCTCATCTCTGGCAAATAGACTTCGGGCCAGCTCTAACAATATTCTGAGGTTATTTGCCTCCCGTGTCGATTTTCAGTATGTGAATCACTGTTCAATGGTACATATGCTGAGGAACGAACAGGTGTGATGTGTGTTTTTGCGCGATATATTGTGTTTGTGTACTAACATTAGGTTTTTAAGGTCTCTGTGTTACTAACAAAAAATGATCTATTGTTGGTCGATAAATAAATGATTATTATTATTAATATTATATTATTATTATTGAGGAAGGCTTTAGGCTATAAAACATCACGCTGCGACTAATAGGAGCGAAGCATCAATAAAAAATGTTTTGAAAACGGGGGAAAATTATTCATCTATACTAATTAATCATAATAACAGAAAATGCCGCGGACGAAGTCGCGGGCAATAGCTAGTAGTCGATAAGAAGAGGAGTAAAACCAGGGTCTCAAGCGAAGGGTAAAAGACTTAAACGTACAGTAAGCATTTGAGTTGACCACTTGACCTACCCGCGCACCTAATTATCTTATAGAGCAAGTAAAGTACCAGATTCCGGCAGTGACATCACGCCACAAAAACAACAAGGTCAGATGCACTTTTTAGTGGAGAATCGCTGGTAGAGCGTGCTTAGAGGTCGCGGCGACATTTGCCGCTTGATGACCATCAGGGCTGCCTATTGAGAGCACATTGATAAAAAATAAGTCTATTAATGTTATCAATCAATGAAGCTATAAGATTGTACCATTTATTGGGAGCAAAAAATAATACATTGGAATATACGAAATCTATAGATAAAGGTCGTCCATTTTGGTTTGGTTGCTGGAAAACGAAATTCTGAGGAATTGTGTAAGTAGCAACGGGCAACGGCATGCAGCTAGCAACGGAATCCCACCACTTTATCGCAATTCACTTTAACTATTTTCATTTCCCATAAAACTATTTATTAACGCAAATTTTTTTTTTCGTAGGAATTGTCGCCAGGTGCTCCGTAGAATCAACGAAATGAACTACACTATCATTTTATTGATTAACATGTTAGAAAAAGCGCGGGAAAACTAATTTATACTTGACTAGCTTTCGCCCGCGGCTCCGCCCGCGTCAATGTCGATCCCTCGGGAATAGTACTTTTTCCCGGGATAAAAGGTAGCCTATGTCCTTCTCCATACTTCAGAGAACTTGTATGTAAAATTTCCTGATGATCGGTTCAGTAGTTACGGCGTGAAAGCGTAACAAACAAACAAACAAACACAAACAAACAAACAAACTTACTTTCGCATTTATAATATTAGTTAGGATTAGGATACTGGCTAAATACATTACGCGTGAATATCATAAATAAAAAATATTTGTCAATCAGCAGCTGACCTATAGTCGCCCAATAACAGCACTGTGCTGCTGCCGCCACTTGTTTCAGTTTAGAACACCCATATTATTTAGACGTGACAGCCCTGTTGTTTGTTTTGAGTGGGATGATGAGCGAAATCGAGACAGCGCCGATTTGCGATGACCAGACTTGCTTCACTATCTTAAATGACTTTCACTGTTCACAGAGCGGCTTTAAATTGGGGGACGATTATATGTCTTCTCTCCTTATGAGTGTTTTGGAGAATTACAGCGAAAGTGGTGAAAAGTTTTTGAAGTGATATATGGTTGTAAACAAACTACAATAGTATAGACTTATTTGTGTTGCAATTAAGTAGGCATTATGCTTTTAATACTGACTTGATCTTAGTAAATTAGGGTGGTTTAAATTTTATTAAATGTTAAGTGACTGTTGACACATAGGCATACTAAAAAAACCAATTACAAATCTCTCGGTCGGAAAATATAAATAATAACTAGCTTACCTAACCCGAATCTTTGGTAATACATGGTACGTTACTGCAACGGCCGGCAAAAGGGGTTATGTAGTTTCGAAGTTTGAGAGGCATTGACGGACGAAAGTGTCACTTGAGTCCATATATAATGCCTCATTACGGCCAAGTATGGTGCTTTTCTCAAATAATATGCGGAAATTCAAACAAAGTAGAGCAGTACAAAATTTACTTACAAAACGAGACGTCATTTTTTAAATCAATGCAATACACATTTATCAAGCGCCAAAATGTTTCTTTGTTTTTTGGACGCAATTTTTTTTTAATCTATGGTTTTTTGTATTTCTTTATATTTGTATAAGACAGTTCTAATTTTAAATAAAATTATCCTTCGTGGTAGCATTATTTTGGATTATATCGGAGCATAGATTTAAAAAAAAATCGTCTCTTTCGGAGCAAACCCGTTGTTCCATTTTTAAATTACACGGCAGATATGAGTTTTCATAGTTAATTTGCTGGCGTGTATGTGGCCAGTACAGCAATGTCAATTTATATCAAACAAGGTTATTAAAGAAAGAATCATGGCGAACGCCCATACATCGAATGTACAGAAAAAAAAAATTAAAAAAGAGAAGATGAATTACATAGCAGTATTGACGTTTCCTTACTAGTAACATGTCTGCATAATAGAAATATTTTTAAACCCCCGTTTATATAAAATATTTCACAATAAAAGTTAAAGCTTTATTGCCATTTTCATTTGCCTAAAAAAGTTCACAATGGTTGTCAAACTGACTGTTTGTTGTAGATCTGTCACTCAGAACTGTCCGGTCAATGAGAAAATGTCAGTCGGATGGACAGATTTTTTTTTAAATTTTAGCAGATGGTTGCCTGCTTGCGTGGTGTTGCCATAAATTAATATATTTTAACGTGTCAGTTGCAGGTAGTGTTCGGATATTAACTCAAAAATTATTAATATGCGTTCGGATATCGATAAAAAATCAGTATTTAAATAAATAAATATCTTTTTTTCCCCGTCTTTAAAAAATATTCTGATTAATTCAAGTTATTGACCAAAGCCGTAGTAATGATATAAAAATTATTGCACATTCTCTTTTTTTTTTAATTTAATTTGTACAAATTTCGCCATGATTCTTTAATGTTTGAATTTCCATGCAAGTTTGAGAAAAATAAATATGGTACCTATTAGTTAACATGGCCCTATGACAGAACTAAGCTTACCTATCTAAAAATTTCTAAACGAGAGGTAATTTTTTTTTTGGTATTTCAATTTATTGATGAAATTTGCAACCCGCCAGACTTGAATAATCAGGCATTTCAGTGGTCATTTACCCAATGCCTAGTCTGCAACGTAGAGACATAGAATCTTGAGATAACAGGTATCGGAAGATATATGAAATATGTTTAATAAATGCAAATGAACGTAGTTTAATTTAAACAGGACGGAACCTTTTATGGTTCAACCATGGTGGAAATAACTCCAAAGAAACATAGCTTCGTTTCGTTTATATTAATAATTATGTGTTTAAAGTGCGAAATATTAATAAAATAATATAATTTATTACATTTCCACCTTTCTTTCTTGTATTTCACCGGCTAATACCGATCTCGAAATTAATCTGACAAAGTTAAAAGAGCCGTTGACAGTTTTCAACTGGGCATACATGCATTAGCAGCTGCGGTTTAAAAATGAGCATTTAATTGTGAATATGAAGAAATTTTTGATAGATTAGTGTCTGCGATTGGGACATTGGTATTTAGATTGAAGAATGTTACGTACGAGTTCATTGACTGCGTGCCAATGGGAGTTGTTCGTAACGTAGAAGTATTTATGCAAGAGTCCATAAATAATTACGCTGTCATTTTCATGAAACGCTTTATATTTTCAGTTGTTTAAGCTTTTATAAAAAATAGACTAGGTTTCAAAAAGAAAATTCATAAAGTAAACCACTGTTACATAAAATAATTTCTGAAGCAACAGCAAAACGCGAGTATTATCGCTATATCATAATTATATCTCCGCATTTCTTTGGTCTTAGGTAGAGACTGTCCACGGAGGATGGTAACGGCAGAAACTGGTCGGCCGACCTGTTTCTGATTCGCGGCGGTCGTGAACTCCTGGCTGGCTAGATTATAGTTGCACGACACAAATCTGAGGCAAGTGAGAAATGAAGAATTGAATATTGCTGTGACTGTGTTAAGCTTGACTTATAAAGAAGTCAACTGGCAGAGGAATAGAAAAGGCTCTGTCAAAAAGGACATGCATTTTTACACGACTGACAAAAAAGCAGTGTATTGTTTTTCGAGTTTATGCATGTAGGTAAGCAAATATTATGTAAGTTTATTTCTTCCACACTAACTTCTAAGTGTCTTAACGTATTTGGTGTACGCGTATCTCGTTAAAATCTTTACATTTTCCCTAGTGATATAGACTATACATTTTTTGACAGGACAGTTTTGTTATTATTTTTCTTTTGAAACATTTGTACATTATTATTTTATGTAAGTATTTTTTTTATCGTCATGAGTTTTTGTTTTGTTATTAGTGTTAAACCAGGGTGTGCATGGTCGATTGACCGTGACACCTAATCGAAATGATGATGTTTTGTTAATACCTACCCCAAGACAAAACAATAATATAGAAAGCAAATATTTGATAATCTACGTCAAATCAAATAGGTTGAGTAGCGACATTCCAAGTGATCAAACTGTTTAAAATGTGGCCCAGAGAAAGCGGTGTAAAAAGAGGTCTTACATCACTCAGAAGTTATTGACTTCTGTGTGAACCACTTCGATATTGTGCTGTTCAACTTGTCCATCAATATAGGCACGCAACTTAGGGATTTTTTATTTTACAGTAGGTTTCTATTTCTTATGTATAGACATTACTGTAAATTATGTAGTTTGTTCAGTTAAATAAAACTGATGACTGAGATTATGTACTCTCTACACCAACTCTCCCCGTCTAAATCTAAGGCTGAAAACACGAAGTTATCAAATTCCAAGCTGGAATTGTTAGTTATAATGAAATAGCTATTCATTTGATTGTAAAAGCTGAAATCCTGAATCTATCTGAAATAAAAAGAAAACAAAGACGAATGTGCAATAGAGTATTAGACTAGTGCACTCTACAACAACTCTACCTGTCCATTTTTATAGAACTCGCTCTTAAATTAGCTTTGTAGGTTTTAGTGTTCAAATACATAGACCGAGAAGAGAATTTTGAGACTGCAATTATGAAAGTCACACTTGTTACGGGCTCTCGCTTACACACGGAACATAACACTTTTTTGTGCGTGCAGCCAGTGTTCATCAATTTATAAGTCGTAATCACGTTAAAAGGAAAACAAAGACGACCGTACAGTAGAGTATGTAGTAGGCTAGTGCACTCTACACCAACTCTACTAGTCTATATCGAAGGCTGAAGACACGAAATGGTCACATTCCAAGCTGGAATTGTTAGTTCCTTAATCCTTAATCCAATTGAAATTAAAATGAATAACAAAGACGACCTTGCAATAGAGTTAGCAGACTAGTGCATTCTACCACCAACTATACCCGTCTACCGAAGGTTGAAGACACGAAGTGATCATATTCTAAGCCGGAATCGCAAGTTATAATAAAATTACAACTGACTTGATTGTAAAAGTTGAAATCTTAAATCAATTTGAAATTAAAAAGGAAAACAAAGACGACCGTGCAGTGGAATAGTAGGCTAGGGCACTCTACCAGTCTACCGAAGGCTGAAGATACGAAGTGATGAAACTCTACGTTGGAACCGCCAGTTATAATAAAAAAGCAACTCACTTGATTGTAAAAGCTAAAATCCTGCATCCATTTAAAATTAAAAAAGGAAAACATTGTAAACGTCACTTCACTATGCATTGATTTGATGACTGATCGATGTTAGTTAGTCACATCTGATAATCCTTGCTCGATTGCATCAATGAGTCATGCAACTGATTGTATACGATAGTCAATTTGTCTGTACTACACGTACTGATTAGTGGAATCGTATGATTTCATTGAATATTGTTTTCCTACAGGTTTCATTGTCAATTGTCACATATAATTACAATATATCAGCATTGTAATATGACAGCCTCCGTGGTCCAGTGGTTAAGGCGTTTGCTTGTTGACCCGGGGGTCGTGGGTTCGATTCCCACCGGAAGCATACTTTGTTTAGTTGTTTCCAGTTTGGTTAGGACATTGCAGGCTTTAAACACCTAATTGTCTGATAATAAAGATGATTCCGTGCTTCGGAAGGCACGTTAAGCCGGTGGTCCTTGCTGCCATCTGGTAATCGTTAAAGGAACCACGTCAGAGGCCGAGAGGCGGTTCCGAAGAACTCGGACACCAGGGTGTGCATGGTCGATTGACCGTGACACCTACTCGAAATGATGATTACAATATTTTTTAAAATTAATCACATACTCTTTTATCCGAAACATGCTTCGTAAATGGACAGGGAATCATCAGCAATATGCTTCAACATCAATAAAAATGCCTCCGATGGGCAGCAGCGTTTGAAACACAAGAAGCCAAAGAAATTGCTCTCGCCAACCCGTGCCACGCGTGGTATGACATGGACCGAACACTCCTTGGAAGACGCCCAGCCGTGACCAAAATGATGATTGAAATATTTATATCTGATTTATATTTCTTCAGCGAAAGTATTTGTTTTCAAGTTAATGCACTTTGTTAACTGTTGTATGCACAATTTTTGTCTGTTTCTCTGGCAGAAAACTATACCATGATTTTGCCTTTTTTGATAAGTAGACCTTTAGAGAAAAGGTAGGTACTGCCCTGCGCTTACATTGTCTTGATAAGAAGACCGTTATACCGGACTACCGAGACAGCAAAAAGATAATTAAAATTAATTTGTTTGTTTTGATAAATAAAAACACCACCAACGAGATTTCTTAAATAAATGTTGTAGTCGTTGCCGGTGACTCTGTATTTAAACGTAATTAAGAAATTTATGGACGTTAACTTTACCATACAAATATCTGCATAATAATGCAAAATGACGTATAAAATAACTATTTCGTAGAATTCTGATTAATACAAACATAAAGATGACTAATGCTTATATTATTGAAGGATTAATATCATTTCACATTAAAAGGTGAACCTGGTATTAAGGACAACAAGCTTCCGATGACATTCATACCTCGGCTTTAATCAATGCAAATAATGACTCATAAGTAAACAAAATACATTTTCTTTCTGAATCAAATGGTTTCTTAACTTAACAAACATACGTATTACTTTTATCCGTTTCAGGGAACATTAGAAGTACCAAAGCTTTTGGCACTTTCTATTAACCTGGGCAACTCTGTGTCTATTACATAAAACTAAGGGATAGTTTGAATTTAATCATCGGACGGCTTTATATTGCTAAAGAAATGTTATTGGCCAGATCATCACCATCAGGTCTTTTTAGTCTCCACTGCAGGAGCATTGAGCCTCCCTGTACTACCGGAGCATTACTTGGACAGAGCAGACAGAGACAGAGGATTTGGCCTACACTCTCCTTGCTGGCCAGACGGGTTGGAGAGGTCTCATTGAAAATACAATGAGCTTTGTTCAGCTTGTATTTCCTAAGTCGCCTCTTACGACCTCCATGGGAAGACTAAGAGTGGTCCTATTCTACTCTGCCGGAAACCACACGGCGAGATCAACTCTGTCACTATTACACAAAATTAGAGGATAGTTTGGTTTTAGTCATCGGTTGGATTTATATAGCAAAAAAAAAAAAAACTAATTGGCCAGGTCAAATCTGTCTCTATTATACAAAACTAGAGGATAGTTTGGTGTTAGTCATCGGTTGGTTTTATATCGCAAAAGAAAAGAAATGTTATTGGCCAGGTTAACTCTTTTAGTATTACACAAAACTAGGGAGTAGTTTGGATTAAGTTATCGGCCAGTTTTATATTGAAAAAGAAAAGTCATTGGCCAGGTCAACTATCACTATTACACAAAACTATTGGTTTTATATAGCAAAAAAAAGTAATTGGCCATGTCAAATCTGTCTCTATTACACAAAACTAGAGGATAGTTTGGTTTTAGTCATCGGTTGGTTTTATATTGTAAAAAAAAGTAATTGGCCGGGTCAATTACTTTTTTTTAAATTAAACCCCTAGTTTTGTGTAATACTGAAAGCAGTATTACACAAAACTAGGGGGTAGTTTAGTCATCGATCAAAGTTAATTCAAGCTGAAATCATAATGGAGTTTTACTAAATATAACTAATTGATTCATTCATGCTTAGTCAACAAGCTCTCAATATTGTTCAATGAACTACAGTTTATGTTACCCAATTACTATTTAAGAACCGAAACGTGTTAGGAAAATAGACAATAGTTCAGAAATAGCTGGCCCTAATGCAGTCTGCTTTGGTTGTGTGTTGTTCGTCCCCTTTACTATTATTGGAGTGAGATAGTTGACTCTTATATTTACCTAGGTAAACATTTAAACGGGTGCCGCGCGAACGAAAAACGTCGGGCTGCGCAAAACCATTAGGCTTATAAATATAGGTCTTGGATGTGTATCTACATATGTATTTGTTATAAAATATAGTATCGTTGAGTTAGTATCCCATAACACAAGTCTCGAACTTACTTTGGGGCTAGCTCAATCTTTGTGATTTGTCCGTATATATTTATTAATATTATAATTTATTATATTAATATCGAGATCCTGCGAGATGTAAATATAAATATTGTAATATGAGAATTATTGTTTTAGACGTAACACTTGCAAACTTTTCAAAGAAAAATGTTTTTGGATACAAGTATCATAACTATATAGTTTTTAATTTTTTTGTGTACCTATCTGTTTCAAATTCCAACTAGGGTGATCTTGTGCAAGGATCGACCTTAATTATACAAATACTTTTGATGTATTTAATTAATTCAGTGCATAGTAGTTGCAGGAAATTGTGGAAATTGGCGTGTTTTTAAATCACTAGGATTTAAAAACACGGCAATTTTAACAACACGAGAGACACGAAGGAGGTTCGATCCCCGGTCAGGTCAAGATGAATAATGATCTTTTTCAGATTGGCCTCGATCTTGGATGTTTATCTATGTATGTATTTGCTATAAAATATAGTATCGTTGAGTTAGTATCCCATAACACAAGTCTCGAACTTGGGGCTAGCGGAATCCGTGTGATTTGCCCGTATATATTTATTTATAATGTGTAAGTAAATTATGCGATGCTTAAAAGAATATAAAATTTTAACCCAAATAAACTAAAACCAGACCTAACCACAATTCTAACTTAAGCTAAGCATAGGTTTTAAGACAATGGTCTAGAAATAGCTGGTTAATGCAATCGGATTCGGTTTCGTAGCGGCGCGGTGGTTGTGTTGCCCCGTTTACTATTACTGGACCGAGTTAATTGACCCTTACTATGTTTGCTACACAACGAGCACAGACAACAAGAAACACTACAGAAACGAGGAGATATATAAGATAACAAAGATCACCGACATAGCTCAGCGGATTAGCTCTTTGGCGAGGCACATAGCGCGTAGAACCGATGACTGATGGGGCGGAAGGGTTCTCGAATGGCGACCACGTATCGGCAAGCGCAGCGTCGGACATCCACCGACCAGATGGTCGGATGACCTGGACCTGACTAAGATCGCAGGAAGACGCTGGATGCAGGCCGCTTCCAACTAGTCGTATTGGAAATCCTTGGGGAAGGCCTATGTCCAGCCGTGGACTTCTTGCGGCTGATATGCTGATGATGTTAGCTACAGTGAGCATAAAAGATTGTATAAATAAATAAATATAAATAAATATATACGAACAAATCACACAGATTGAGCTAGCCCCAAAGTAAGTTCGAGACTTGTGTTATGGGATACTAACTCAACGATACTATATTTTATAACAAATACATATATAGATACACATCCAAGACCCAGGCCAATCTGAAAAAGATCATTTTCCATCTTGACCTGGCCGGGGATCGAACCCGGTCACTCCGTGTCGCAGGCTGGCGTGTTTTTTCTAGATTAAAAATGTATTTTTTTGTATTTTTACTAGATTGTGTGAAATCATTTAATTCTCTAGTGTTATGAACAGAGGTCGGAATAGGTAGAGTTATTTATGTATTTAGACTGATTAAATACAGCGAAAGAATAAAGCGGATATGAGATTAATTTTAAAGAGCAGAAAAATCCCGTGAAGCAAACACTTTAAATTTTAGTGGTACTTTGAATGAATTGGCCAAGGAAAATGATTCTGATGTGGCGTTTGAATAAGGAAAACCTAACTAGTCTAGGCTAAAAGCAAAAGTATTTTGTATTTATAAAAAAGGCGAATTTGTTTAAGAATTTGTATTGTGAATTTATGTAAATAGTAACTACTTTGTTTTATTTGTCTTATTTTATCTATCTCTGAGGTTTTTATTATTATTATTTTTTATGATATAGAACAGGAAACGAGCAAGTGAGTCACTTGATGGTAAGTGATCACCGCTGCCCATGGACAACTGCAACACCAGGGTGAGACAGGTGCGTTGCCGGCCTTCCAAGGAGTTGGGGTAAGGATGATTTATTTGACGTTGGCCACACGGGATTGTCCATTTGAAATCCTGGGAAGATCCATATTAATATCAACATACTGATGCAAGTACATAAATAACCTAATTCCGACCTCTGGTTACTAAGTTTAGTTATCCATAGGTTTACATCTAACCACTACTGTTACATATTTTTTTTCGTGTGTGTAAGTGGCCAACACTGATGTAAATTTTTTCAAGCTGCCTGAAGTCAACTGACATAGCTTAACGACCTGCCATGAATTATGACATCCGGGACCAACTTATCGTGCCTTCCGAAGCACGGAGGTGCTCATTTTATGCCACTTGCGGTCACCCATCAAGTGGGGTCCGCGCTCGGGGTTACTTAACATTCGTAAGCGCTAATAATGCTCAAATGTATTCTCAGAAGCGTTATGAAGCACTGACAGCCAACATTATATGTTTTTAAACAAACGTTCAATCTGTTTAATGAATGCATGTGAATGTGAATGAAATAATACAGTTACTGTTATGAATATAATGTTATATAATTTCCCGTGAGAATCTTCCGAATTGGTAGAATCTTTCCATTGTGGCAACACTGAAAATTTTTGTTTGGAAACAAAGCGCGCAAATGACCGCAGCGAATGCGGACCCGGTCTTGAACTTTGGACAATGTGCAGTATTGTGCAGAAATGGTAGTAAATTGTGTATGGTGTATGCGTCTGCTGGGCATGCAGAGTCATGAAACATGCAGCGGTGACATCAGACGGTGAGAAAAAGCTACGTTTTAGGAATACAATTTGATTCTTGTATATTTATTTTTGAGTTGTTACGAATATGTCAGAACTGTTATCGTTAACATAATATAGCACTAAAGAGCATAATAACGAAATATTAGGCTATTCAAATAACATCGAATCGACTAATAAAGCAAAAAGAACCGATTTTGTAACTGTCAATTCAAATTCAAAACGTTTATTTAATATATGTTTTTTGAACACTTATTAACTGATAATACCTGTTACTCGGTAAAATTTAAGCTAACCTAGTATAAGTTAGGCGTTATATTCGAGAACACATATCTTAATTTAATAAGAGTATATCGAAATAGCATTGTGAATGCAAAATAAACACATTGAAAATATAACACCTCTAATTTATTTATATTAATCTCTTTAATGATAATTGATTAAATTGAAATGATGATTTCGGAAATAGTTTGGAGGATAAAAAATTTACCTAGCGAAGCTTTTCCTTCGTTATCTTACCCGAGTGTATATTATCTGTATTAGGTATCACATCTATAGGCATCCTTTAAAGGGGTAGACACAGACGAAGGTCGCAAGGCCAAAAATAGGATGTGTGCAGCTTGAAAAATCTGTCATCAGTGTTGGCCAAATATACAACAACTAAAATTGTCGTCGCAGAGAACAATTGTTATTCTTTTGTATTACAACTAAAGAATATCAGATGCTTGATTAAAAACTTGACAACATAAAAAATATGAAAGACAAAAATATGTTAGACATATTTTTACAACCAGATTCTTGGAAAATAAATAATAATCTTGGAATATGCACGCAAAATGTTTAGTCGAAGTTAAAACAATACACATTTTACAACCCCGTTCTGAGAAACTGGCTCGACAAACGACAAATGGCCACATTATGGTCCCAGATGCGGCTGGCCTACGTGGTCCAGTCGATCGGATGTAACGGGTTTATGGGCTTATGCTACTTTCTCAAACCAGTCTTCATATTTTTTTGTTCGTCATTTACGAATGATTGATCGCTCTGGGAAGTGTAGGATGTGGTAATTTGAGTAGACGTTTTGGGTTTTTGAGAATTTTAGACTACCTCTATGTCTCAGTGGTACATACATATAGTGCTTTTGAATTGCAGTCCCGGGTTCGATCCGCGGCCAGGTCTTGATGAAAAACGATCATTTTCAGATTGGCTTGGAAATTTAACATAACATAGTATCACGTATTTTTCCCTTGCGGGGTAGACAGAGTCTAGGTCCTTATGACCTTATGGCCACATTTAGCAAGTTGGAGGGCGTGTAGATGGAAAACGGAATCGAATTGTGGTTATGGGTGGGTTGCACATCGCCTATTGACATATGAATCCTAAGATTTTGAAAATGTATGTAGGTATCTGTTATTAAAACGAATATCGTTGAATGAGTTTCGCAGGACTAGGACACAAGTTCACAACTTACTGTGGGACTAGTTATACTGTCTCTTACCTAAAATCCGTCACTTCGACTAAAACTATTATTGGCATATTTTTTTTAACCTTTTGGCTAATAACTTTTGTATAAAATAATGTCATCCTTACTTCCTTACTAATATTATAAATGCGAAAGTGTGTTTATTTGTTTGTTTGTTACGCTTTCACCCCGTAGCTACTGAACCAATCATCATGAAATTTTGCATACAAGTTCTCTGGAGTACGGAAAAGGACATAGGGTACCTTTTATCCTGGTAAGAAGTACTATTCCCGAGGGATCGACATTGATGCGGACGGAGCCGCGGGCGAAAGCTAGTTGTTAATATTGTTGTATGCTGACAACCTTATACATATAAGTAGGTACAGTCGGGAAAAGAAAACTGACCCCTTTAATTACAAATTTTATGTTGTAGGTCACATTTATCTGTCCCGACTGTACATAGTCTTTAGCTTACTTACTATTAAAACGATGTGACTACAAGTATATAATACATAGTAGGTATTAGCGACTCCACCGGCTTCGTACGGGTGCAATGTAGATACTAATATGGGGCATCTATTGCTGAAAACTGCAATAAAATCCGTTGTGTTTAAAAGATCTAAGCGAACATACAGCGGAAGCAACTTCGTTTAATATTATGTAAAGAAGTAAGTAGGATATCAATTGTCAGTGAAAGGTGATTATAATTTAATCACTTCAATTCATTAGGGGACTCTAAAAAAGCATTTAT
Organism: Elegia similella; assembly: GCA_947532085.1. Lineage (NCBI taxonomy): Eukaryota > Metazoa > Arthropoda > Insecta > Lepidoptera > Pyralidae > Elegia > Elegia similella. The sequence continues at coordinate 4,228,242 of OX383936.1, forward strand.
CAACGTCATACTAATCGGAGGTTACCGTAACAGGTGATTACTAAATTATTTAAATCGACAAATAAATTTAATTTTAAATAACTATTCTATTTACAGCTTATCTATATAGACATCTATTAATTTTTAAACTGTCGAGGCAATCGACCTTTCAAATAAAAAAAAATATACAGCAACAACGGAAATTCGCATCCGATTCACACGGTAATTCAATGTGATTAATTTTTAATTAATCTTGATTATTATAAATTATTTGTGATCACGGAATGTATAACATAGAAAACTTTATATGCTGGTTTGGTAGTAAAAATAACGTAGAATGTACAAGTTGCTTCTCTCCCTCCGCAGATCGTAAGGCCGATCGAGGGAATGGATGCGGAGTTCGCAAAATAATATGTACTAAATATTTAAAAACGTTCCCTAGTAAAAATAAAAGTGTTTTCATCTTTGTATTTTTTTACGTAAATAGGAATATTTACCTCAATCGACACATGATTTAGTAAAATTTCATAAATATTTATACTCTGTAAATTTCTACTATAAAATGGTATTCTAATAAAAGATATACATTCGGATTTTTAACGGCAAATCTAAATTATTACATATTCTTTGTTTTAAGCAACAGGTAACCAAAATTAATTAATTTAAAAATAAACCACATTTATAGATGATCATTTTGTGTAAGCCCGATCTTAGTGAATGTTCGTAAAACCCTATAAACAAATCAATACTTCATTTCCAATCAACGCTCGAATGTGCTTAATATTACCGATGTTTTGGACATGTGGTGAGCTAACACATGTGGCGTGGTGGGAATATCGACACTTCAAAGGCTGAGATTAGGAGAGTGGCGCAGATGAGTGATGTGTGTGGGAGTGACGCTTCCTGGTTATACTTCCCTGATTATTTTTAGAGCAACACTTTGGCTGTTAGAACTAATTATGAAAGTTAGTGTTATATGATACAACGTATACAATATGTAAAGAATACCATGTCCGATCCTTGAAAGGGTGATTCAGCCCGTCGATATGAACAACTTTTCCTATGGTATCAAAGCTGGGAACTGATAAAAGAATTGGGATAAAATGGACATTTTCAAATTGTATTGAAATGTCCAACAAATTTTGAGTTTCCAGCATGGGTTTCATACTTAAAGTTGTTCATATCGACGGGCTGAATCACCCCTTTAAGGATCGGACAAGGTTTTCTGTACATATTATATAAATGTAAAAGCGACAGTATACGGCTTTGGGAAATTTTAGCACTATCCATTAGCATATAAGGGTTGCCAACATTTTATAATGGTAGTGTAATGAATAGCCAATACCAATGAATTTGAATTGAAATTGATTTATTTTCCAACAAGTTAAAGAAATAAATATATACTGATAAATCACACAGATTGAGCTAGTTCCAAAGTTCGAGAGTTGAGTTATGTGGTACTAACTCAACAATACTACAATTTACAAGTATAACTATAATAAAAATCAATATTAAAAGGATATAAATAAATTTATTACTATAATAACACTAATCATAATTATCAGGTCTTTCTAGTCTCAACTGCAGGAGCGTGACCCTATCTATACTACCGGAGCCATACTTGGCCAGAGCAGACAGAGGATTTGGCCTACACTTTCCTCGCTAGCCAGACGGGTTGGAGAGGTAGAGGACACTAATTATACGTCACTTAAATTAGAGGAATGTCCGTACATTCCTCTAATTTAAGTCTATCTATCAAATAGATCATAGCCGTCTATGATCTATTTGATAGATAGAAGATTAATGCCTTACAAGACGCATTTATGATACCACGTGACCGCATTGCACCCATTTCCGGCAGTACAGTAATCTATGAATGGACTGATATGCAACTTCTACACTACATTCGACTTTAACTCAACGCAATAAGGTTTATAATAGCTAGAATACTTGATTCTAATTTCGTCTGCGTTTACTCTGTCGCGTATTTAAATAGGACAGATAAAATAATTCCTGTTAATGTTTACGAAATAGATTACTTAAGGATTCTATATTTAACGAAAATGTAAAATTATAAGCAGAATCGATGATAAAATTAGATAATATTTATTTTTAAGCTATAAATTTTACAATACATTTTCTAGATCTGTCTCGTATTACAAAACCATTGCAATAGACATCTTTTATACCATGTATACCGGCTGGTACATGGTTGGTATACATATAACAAAAACAACATAGGTATTCACCCTCCTTTTTTGCTTAACCAATTAATCCACACTAATTGACATTTGCATGCCAGTCCGTAATACTTTTTTCTATAGTGTTTGCGGTTACAATACTGATTATAGCTGTACTGACGAGTTTTCGATACGCACCACACATATACAAATATGCATTGGGCATTGAGCAAGCATTGGACAGCATTTTTTTATTTATTTATTATTCGCCCATAGCAAGTTAAGACCACTATTTTTTTAGTCAGTATTTTTGAACCCAGGTTCATTTCTCCCCAATTTAAAATTAAATTTATAATACATGTCTAGATGTATACATTCGGCGGAAGACCCAACAGATTTATTATCTTTTATTGGTACTATTTATTCGGGGAGAAACGTAACAGATGAAAACATCACTACCGCAACTTTTCAACGTACAGGCGATGTGAGTATATTACTAGTTTTGCCATATTACTATAAGTACGTAGTTTAGCCTTTGGTCAACACCTGTTGCCTTGCCCTGCGTGTCCTACCCTTAGAGCATAGGGTAAATGCTCTAAGGTCCTATCGCACACGCGAGGACCTATACAATGCCACTGATAACGCTGTGTCAGTGGCAGAGTTCTGGTCAACACAAATTTAATTCGCCCGAGTCGACACTATAAGAAGAAGAAGCCCTTGGTACACCATAAGGCTTGCCTAATAAATTTGTAGTAAGCAAAAGCTACCGCGCATCAACTCAAACATTCGTACGTGTCAAAATGCACGTTACAAATAATAGTTCTGAAGATTTACAGACGGACGGACTTGAGGAATGTTACAGTTGTATAAAGGTTTATGTTCTCCCAATTTCACGGACTTCAAAAACTCAAAGCATGTGTGTTTATATTTATAGCCGTTCCTACAACGATTATTGTGTTAAATTGTACTCGTGACAAAGAGTTTGGATTATTTACAGTCAAAAGTTCGTAAATTTATAACTTTTTAATACCTATCATCGATTAATTCACTAGCTGGTGTTTTATCCGCACTTGTTTTGTTTTGCAACATGTCTGAAATCATAGAATTTTTCAACACTGTACATTTTTCGTATTCCATACAATGTTTTCGTAAAATCAGTTAGATTGTTTCTCCTAGTATAAATAAAATGTACCTTTGTTAGGTTTTAACAGAAATTATTGATTACGTACTATACTACAAGAATCAAGGTCTTAAAGTTAATATAATTAAAAAAGAAAACACGAACATAAATAAAGTGCTAAATAATTAAAGAACGGCTTTGTGACCTAGTGGTCATTATATCAGGCTGCCATACTGACTGAGGTTCCGGGTTCGGTCCCAGGTGAGGTCAAGCAAGATGGAAAATGATATTTTTTCAGATAGGCCTGGGAGCTTGGATGTTTATATATATGTATTCTGTATAAAATAATACATAGTATCGTTGAGTTAGTATCCTATAACATAAGTCTTGATCTCACTTTGGGGCTAGCTTAATCTATGTGATTGGTCAAATGTTTATTTAAACTTAAACCAGTACGGAAATAAAACTAATTACCTAAACATAATTGAGATGAGGAGTTTACTGATTCCAGTACCTTGAAATCGTGTTACTATATCTATCCATTTTATACACCTAAAATCAAACAATCCATAGGCAATTTGGGTGGTCTGATTAACCAAACGCATTGACTACCAAACGAGTTTCAACAAACATCTGCCAGCTTTCCAAAGACGCCTTCGTAATGTCACACCGTGCATCTCAAATTCAAATGGACGTTACATTTAAATTATTTCATTAATTAAGCGATTCCCTCGGCAGGCCGCTTTCTACGGCTAGTGCCTTTATTACGTAAGATTAAATTGATTAATTCTAATTAATCACTGTTAAATTTTGTTGTCAGTTGCTGAGCTTGTTATGTTTTGTTGTTTATTTTCTATTTTTAAATTCTTTACATTTTTCTTTTATTTCGCATTACAATATATGTAAAAATGAATACTTTTTTTAAAATAGAGTATATTGTAAAAGTATTTATTTTTAAAATAGAGTATTTTAAGTTTTAGCTAAATCAACTTTGGTTTAGGTAACATATCAATAATAAAACATCTAATTTGTAATGTTAAATTAAAAAGCTTTTCTTGAATAATTGCTTTATTTATGTGACATAATATAATACACTAGCTGTTGCCCGCGACTTCGTCCGCGGCAATATCTGCTTTTATGATTAATTAGTATAGATGAATATTTTTCCCAGTTTTTAAAACATTTTTAATTGATGCTTCGCTCCTATTGGTCGCAGCCTAATGTTTTGTAGCCTAAAGCCTTCCATAATAAATGGACTATCCAACACAAAAAGAATTTTTCAATTTGAAACAGTAAAACAAACAAAAAAACAAACTCTTCAGCTTTATAATATTAGTATAGATACTGCCACATATTTTTCCCTTACTGGGTAGACAGGGTCCAGGTCTTTTAGACCTAAAAGCCACGTCTAACATATTGGTGGTCATTAGGTGGAAAACTGAATCATAGCAATGGGTTGCTAGCCGAATCTCTTACTAGTATGATTCCCTAGATTATTACCCATTCTCTCGATCGGCTTTGGCCACCTGCGCGGGAAGAGATGCTTCTCTTCCCGCGCAGGAGTATGTACCAGCTACTGCTGGTACATTCTCCCAGATCAGCATGGAAGACCGACATGTGAGATAATTTAAAAATACTTTTGTAGGTATTTATTTACGACTGGTTAATTATCAGGTAGGTAGTTGCATAAATTAAACGCAATTCTTTGTTACAAACAGCGATATCTTCCTCGTAGTAAACATAACATTTAATTGCTGGGTGACGATAATAACATGCTCGGATCAGGAAAGTGTTACAGAAGTGCAATGAACTGATTGAGTCGATTAATGGTTGCTGTTAACGCTTTTATACAACCATTTTTATAAGTTCTTTCATCTTCCATGGCTGGCATGCAGAAAAAAAGTTAAATGTGCCAGCTGCTACTCTTCCCGCGCAGAGAGTAAAAGTCGATCGAGGGAATGGGCGAAAATTTGAGGAATCATGTCAATATTCTTCGTTTTACATCTACACGCCCACCAAAATGCTAAATGTGGTCATAAGATCTTATAGACCTAGGCTCTGTCTACCCCGCAAGGGATAATGACGTGCTACTATGTAATGTATTTTTATATTCTGCGTCCCTACAAATGTTATAAATACGAAAGTGAGTAACTACTGAACCGATCACCATGAAATTTTGCATACAAGTTCTCAGGAGTACGGAGATGGACATCATCATCATCATCATCATCAGGTCCTTTTTAGTCTCCACTACATACACTACATACAAACATGTCCAGTTTCAACTTCGTCTTAAATAAACATTGATTAGTAGTAATTGTATGCATTTACCTACTATGACAAATTTTTGCCTATAATTACTGGTATTTATGTATTTTGGTATTCGTGGTCAGCCAATAATATGGTTCTTTCGGGGAATATACAGTCTCCTTACGACTAAGACATGTGTTAAATAAGGATTTGCAATGATTTGTGACCATGTTTGTGCATGCATTTAGAATAAGCTAATATTCGATAACGTTTTGGAAATTATTGTTGCTATCAGATATTTAAAACTGATTAAGCAATAGCGAAGCTGTTTGAGCTGAGTTGCTAAAAGCTAATATCTGTATTCTTCTTCTTCTTAAGGTGCCTCTCCAACTAGTGAAGGTTGGCGATCAGCTTGGTACAGTCATCTCTATTCTTGGTTCTATATAATATCTGTATTAATTAGGGCTGGTTTATTGTAATAGTGAATTGAGGCAGTGCGAAGTAAAACTATTATTTTTTTAAAAAGAGAAGTTAATTATCCTCTTAGAGTACTCGTATTTAGGTGAGTATGCAATCTACCACAATATAGACGATTATCACGTCTTTATCAATAGCGGGGTAGACAGCGTCAAAGGCTATAAGGCCCAAGTGAAAAAGGAAATCTAAATAGTTGTGGGTTGCTAGTCACATCACCTATTAAAAATATTCCTCAGATTTTGACCCATCCCTTCGTATTGGTATGGTTTGCACAGGAAGAGAAGCAGCTGGTACATACATACACATTATCACGTCTTAATCCCTTACGGGGTAGACAGAGCCTTAGTTCATAAGACCGAAAGTCCACTTTGAGCGTGTTGGTGGGCCTAAAGGTGGAAAACGGAATCATAAATAGTAATGGGTGCCTAGCATCGCCTATTGTCATGATTCTTTTGATTTTTGCCCATTCCCGTGACCGGATTCTACAGTCTGCGCGGGAAAAAAGCAGCTGGCACATTCTACGTTTTTTCTTTTCTCCCATATTAGCATCTACCAAAATCTTCTACCATAAGTAAGCCAAAAAGGCGATATCAAATTTGTTAATAAACATAATTAACCGCTTTTCGTAAAGATGATCGTTCATCTCCCCAGTTGCGGCCATTATACAAAAAACTCGTAAAAGATAACCGCTTTGATTGACAGGTTGCTGCACAAATTTCGATGAGGTTCATGGCACAATAAAATCTAATTATATCTACTTGTGCAAAGGAAGCGGTCGCTTTATGGATCCATGATTTTTATTGTTTCCTCAATAAAGTACCTACTCGTAAGCCAAGACCAATAGACTTCGTTACAATGTTTTATGATTACTTCATCATCATTTCGAGTAGGTATCACGGTCAATCGACCATGCACACCTGGTGTCAGAGTTCTTCGGAACCACCTCTCGGCCTCTGACGTGGTTCCTTGAACGTCTACCAAATGGCAGCCGGGACCAATGACTTAACGTGCCTTCCGAAGCACGGAATCATCTTTATTATCAGACAACCAGGTGACACAAGTCTACTATGTCCTAACCAAACTGGAAACAACTAAGCAAAGTACGCTTCCCGCGGGAATCGATTCCACGATCCCTAGGTCTACAGGTAAACGCCACGGAGGCAGTTTATCATCTATCTATCTATCTATATCAGGTCTTTTTAGTCTCCACTACAGGAGCACGACCCTCTCTGTACTACTAGAGCCATACTTGGCCAGAGTAGCCAGAGGACTTGGCCTACAGTCTCCACGCTGGCCAGACGGGTTGGAGAGGTCTCTTAGATGTTTATGAGCTTTGTTTAGCTTGTATTTCCTAAGTCGCCTTCTACGACATCCACGGGAAGACTTGGAGTGGTCCTATTCTACTCTGCCGGATACCACATGGCGTAGTTTATCATAAACTGCCTCTTTATTGTAGGTATACCTAACTTTTTCTTATTTGAGTGTGTTAATTTCTACCACTTCTATCAAATTTAAAGTTGTAGATATATATAAAATATAATTTTCTTGTGCTTTTAGCTAGTCTTTTCCGTATAACGAAACTTTGATAAATATTTAAAAAAAATGTAAATACGACTATCATAAATGCGATCATAAGATTTTGGTCACGTTACTGTTGTATGGCGGCAATGTAAGATATTTAAAAACATTCAAACTGATTTAAGGCTTCAATTTAAAGAACCAATGTTGCTAAAACATTATCACGTTACCTCATTGTAGACATAGTATTTTTACTATTGTGGCTGTAACAGGATTGTCTCTGCACGTGTTGGACGATATAGAGCCTAAAACTATTTTTATTTTTAACGACTTTTATTTGATTGGACATCACACATCATACAGGATCAAGAAACATAAAAATTTTCTAATGTTTTCGCAATAGTTCCAAATTTAAATTAAATTACATAATACAGTTTCATCGCGTTTATTTACATATTATTACAACTAACGTTTCGATACTTTATAGTTTTCATGTTCGCCGGTAGACTAAGTTAACATAATTAATTATGTCAACTTAGGTGTAATAATAAACCTGATAAAACCATTTTAAGTGATTTAATTTAAATGAAATTTTTAAGCTAAAACACGTAAAAATGTCGTGTGTCCTGAACTTCCTTCAGATTCAAAAGAAAGGGAGTGCACAGTAACTAGTTATTTAAGTAAACGTAAAAATTATTTTCATTTACCTGATCGCTGTAAACCCGAACGATCCAAGAAGCGATCCGAAAGAATGTTCCAACTTTCAATCCAGTGAAAGTATCCTCGGCCCTTCTCACACACTGCACTTCACACAGGGCACTGTCACCACACTCGAATCGAATCCAAAATATCGGTTATCACAAATTCACAACTGACGTGCGCGTGCGTCGATTCAACTCAGCCGTTTGAGTCGGTGAGCGGTGCGACGGGTGCTTCGCCCCGCTTCGTCGCTGAGTCAGTACTGGCGGATGGAGGCTCGCTCGCTCGATGCATTCGATGTTTTGGTTTTTGCTCAAGATGGTCTTTCGCATGCTGTTGTTAAAAGTTCGGTACTTGGTACGGTATTGATTTAAAATGATTCACTTGTTGTAAAAACTAAACTTTGAATTGCTTTTGAATTTTACTTTTTACTTAATATTTTTGGCGAGATAACTTCTTATAAATCGGTAATGGCTGCAGCACGAAAAAGTTTCGCGTTCCGTGTGATCGGCCTAAGCGTTCGGCGACGCATCTATCTCTCTTCTACCATTATATCCGTAAATGTACTTTACAACAAATATTTTTTTTTCAAGAAATTATAAATATTGCCCAAGGCCCATGAAATATGAAACATTTATCCAGATAAAAAAGTCAACAACAGAAAGAAGAACAAACAAAGGCTAACATTGGGTCGAATTATTTAAAAAATTCTGATGTTTTCGAAAAAGTCTAGAGATTTCATTGACAAAAATCTAGGTTTATTTAAGTCAGCGACTAGCTACAAATTTAATGAATGAATTAACGAATCGCTAATCTACGCATTTCAAAAGTCATCTTTTGGTTAAAATCTATCGGTTTCCATATCAAGCCAATTGTCTGACTCCACGATGTTGATACATTGTCTACGAAGACATCCTCTCACCCATGTCTTCTCTCACGCGCCGCCGGTGCGAGCTCGAATCGGAATGCAATCTCCCTCACTCTCTCAGGCACGCACACGTTTTCTCCTATCCGCCGCATCGTCTCGTTTCCTCGCTTGACAGTTGTTCCCAATTCTGTGTCCATTTTTTGCTACCATGGATCCCTTGAGGCATTCACCCGGCACGTTTAGTTTCTAATAAATTGTCCTTTTGAATCTGATTTGATGACGTCACTGTTGCGTGACATTTGGAGTGGTTTTGATGTCGATTATGTAATTTAAATTCTTTTGAGGTTTGGATTCTGGTAAACTTTTATTTAGCTAGTAAACTTTACGCAACAAATAAGTGAGTGCAAATTCTAACTTGATACCCTTAAAAAGGATTAGGATGATATCTTCCCAAGACAAGTTATACATATACACGGTAAAATTTTGATCGTTCTGGACCCTTAAAGGGATGATTCAGCCCGTTGATATAAACAACTTTTCCTATGGGACCAATGCTGGGAACTCAAAATTTTTTTTGACTTTCTCATACAAAATGACCGGGCTGCTGAAATTTTTTGCCTTTGTTTTGGAGTTTTGGACCCAAAAGGATCAAAATTTCACTATGTAGGTATATTAAGGCTTATTAATTTTATCGTCATTAGAGGCAGCAGTAACAAAGAGTTGGAGCATAAGCTAACATTTTTGTTCTTGCAGTCGTGAGCTTGTCATATTAACTGTTTGCAAAGTCACAATAGCAGTACTTGTAACAGTTCTACGATGTCTGTCAAAAACGAAGATAAGAATCTTTATCTAACATCTAGTCACGTTTTAGATAGGTACATACCGTTGCAAAGACGACACAGATGGGGATTACAATATTGATAGAGATACGTATTGAAGTGATATGAATGAACCTAAAATGGTTGATCATCATCATCGTTTCAATTGTAAGTAGTCCACTGTTGGCCAAAGGCCTCTCCCAAGGATTTGCAGTTCCATGGGAGGATATTGCCATACTCACCACGCTTGGAAAGCGGGTTGGCGAGAAATAAATAATATCTAATATATAAAATTCTCGTGTCACAGTTTTCGTTGCCATACTCCTCCGAAACGGCTTGACCGATTTTGATGAAATTTTTTGTGCTTATCCGGTATCTATGAGAATCGGTTAACATCTATTTTTCATCCCCCTAAATGTGAGGGGTAGTCCACCCCTAAATTTTTATTTTTATTTCTTAGACATTATTTATATGGCAAAACAACGTTTGCCGGGTCAGCTAGTCTAGATTACATAGTAAATAGTAATATAACAAATAGAATATTTTGTTTTTTTTAAATTTTTACACGTGTTTCATGGTCAGGTGGTTTCATCCTCAATTGCCTGTCTGGTGGTTGACGTATGGCATCGGGTACGCACGCCCGGCCTTCCGAGCTGCTTCTTGCTTGCTCCATTCATCCGATTGAGTAGTATCCCAATACTTTCATTCCCTTATCAAATCCAAGAAATTCTTATCCTTCCCCAGGCTACAAATGCTTCCGATGGGCAGGGGCACCAGCGTCGGAAACAAATGGCCATAGAAACTGCGCTCGCCAACCCGCCTGCCAAGCGTGGTGAGGTGGCAATATCCGCCCATGGTACGACGAATCCTAGGAAGAGGCCTTTCTCCAGCAGTGGACTTCTAACGGCTGGAATGATAATGAAACGTGTTTCCGAAATTAGGTTAGATGATTGGTTCGCTCGTTTCGGAAATTAGGTAAGAAATAATTAACACGCTTAAGTTCACTCATCATTGGTTAGGAAACAATTAGAACCTACAAACAGTAACAAGGCCAATGTAAATTAGCACCAGCATAAACCAGAAGCACGAAAACACAACCATTATTATGAACTGAATTCAAGGTATGATGAACCAAGTGTCATCAAAATCATAAATCATATTGTTCAGCTAGGTTACTTATCCTATTGACTTAAGGATGATTGATTATCTAAACGTCCGATGTAAACAACTAGAGGTTGTTAGTTGAAACCATTGTTGCATTTCTTCAAAGAAGACCTCAAAAGTATCATCTTGAAACAAAACAAACAAACAATGGGCCCAGAATAGACGAAAACGATAAAGCACACCGCTGCTGTAGTACCTTAGCTGGTGAAAATTCATCACCTAAGATGTCTTCTGGTTATCATCATAGGATGATAACTCGATAATCACCATCATCATTCCAGCCGTAAATGCCTACTGCTGTACAAAGACGTCTCGCAAGGATTCTTCGTTCCATGGCAGGATATTGCCATACTCACCACGCTTGGTACGCGCAGTTTATTTGGATTATATTGGTTCCGATGCTGTTGCTCATCGAAGACGTTTTTAAGCGAGGGTAGGGTAGGAATTTATTGGCTTGAGAAATGAGATAAACGTACTTGGGATAATACATACTCGGAGGAATTAGGGATGTGTAAGATGCAGCTCGGGTAGCCGGGCACGCGTAGCCATATCTGCTACCACCGGACAGGCAGTTGAGATCACTCCTGATCTAAGAAGATAACTAGATACAGTTACACATTCCATCATTTGCGATCCAAACACTAATGGGATATCACGATCAATAGATTAGAATGCTGTTATGTGAAAATATTTCTTCGGAGCGTAATAGAAATGCTGGGAACTATATGACATTTTTTCCGATTTGGTTTTGCAAAGAACGTGCTGCAGAGTAATTAAATTTACATGCTTTTGATTGGCATAGCAATGAAGTTTATTTCGAACAATGAATAGGTAGCAGTAGGCCTACTTTGCGTTTTCAAGCTTGTGAATAGGTAGTTCTTACCAACAGAGATATCATTATTAATATACAGATTTCAATCATAATGACAAATACGTTTTAAAATTACTCAAAGTATTTGATATTCATGTTTTTTTTTATAATACGTTCTACATATTAAAAAATAATAATCAAGAATGCCACCCACTTAGTTCTGAGCTAGACTACCCATGTTAGCAGCATTTCCTTTTTGAATGGCTAAGGATAATGAACCAAGTACCGTTCGGTGCGGTGGCCATAACCTCTGAACTTATATCCTACACCTCATAATCTATATTAACCTACTGACAACACAATATATTTTATTTGCTAATACTCTGACCGAAAAAGAACCATTGTAAGGACACCTCAAACACAATCATCTTTGTTAAATATTATGTATTTCTTAAGCAAACATGTTTTACAATACAAAACTGATTGAAGGCCTTGAAACATAAAGCTGACGTCAAAAGAAAAAGATTCTTGTCAAGACCATCATGATTAATGAAGTCCACTACACCAGAGCAAATAAAAGGGACATGAAAAAGAAGAAACTGATGTGTATGAGTTTAAATAAACTCATGGTGAGCCAAATAAAACGACTAGAGATTCATATGTTGATGGCATATCGTTAACTTCCTTGAGATGTGCCGTTAAATCATGCAGATTGGTTACTAAGTGTATTAAAAAAGTGTAATTTTTTTACTAGACTTTACATAAAATTACTAGGAATAATGATTACCCAAAATCTGTTAGTTTATTTGACACAATAGTTATACAATTAAATCGTTTACTTTGAGACAATTTACTTTGCGTGCTTTCATGCCCGTTGCATGCAAAACTATTGGTGGCGGGCGGTAACTAACAGTAGTGGTGGGAGCTGGCCAGCAATAGTTTGCATGAACTAACTGGTGGCGGAAACACGCAAAGTAAATTGTCTCAAAGTAAATGCAGCTTTGGCTTCCGCAAAGTAATACCTGAATCTAGTAACAATTAAATCGGGTGAAAATTCACCGACTGATTATGATTAGTGAAGAATTCATTGATTATAATTTGTATAATTATTTGCCTCAGAAGGAATTGATGTCTGAAAATTTAGTTTTTAGAATTAATGTACACATTAGTAATGAAATTTATGTCAGTCAACAAATATTAAGATTGAAGTTTCTAATAAGTACCTAATACTACCTAAATGTCAATGCAATATTTCGTAAGACGTAGCTTAGGTAATCTATTCCGTCTATATCATCAGTCTTCAACTCATCATTAAGGATATGTCTGACGATCACTCATATCCTTAACTAGCTGTTGCCCGCGACTTCGTCCGCGGCAATTTCTGTTATTATGATGAATTAGTATAGAAGATGAACAATTTTCCCCCGTTAATTTTTTTTTATTGTTGCTGCTTTACTATTGGTCGCAGCGTGATGTTTTATAACCTAAAGTCTTCCTCAATAAATGGACTATCCAACACAAAAATAATTTTCCAATTTGAACCAGTAGCTCCTGAGATTAGCGCGTTCAAACAAACAAACTCTTCAGCTTTATAATATTAGTAAAGATGGCTTTGTTGCAATAGAATTACACATACGGTAAAATCTTTCTCAACATATTCCCATGAAGATCATGTTAATCGGATAATTTGAGCTCATACGTCACTCGACATGCCTTATCACGGGTGACTGCATCAACGTCAACCGCATGAAGGACGCAGAACAATGATATGAAAGCCGACACGGCAGCCATTGTGGCACTGCCACAAATTGCTGAGAAAATTCAACGAGTCCATAAAAGTTTTATGGTGCCACTGGTAGCTTTGAATGCCAAGAGTTGACAGAAAACCCTGACATGCTTGTAAACTATGAGATTCACAACTTAACCTGTCAGTACTGTGGCGAAATACGTTTATTTACTGAAATTACTTTCTTAGGAAATGCGAAATAAAATATGTAACATAGTAAAAGTTTTAAGTAGTAGTTAATTATTATTAGGAAATATGAGCTAAACAAAACTTATAAACATCTATGAGACATATCCAACCCGTCTGGCCAGCGTGGAGAGTGTAGGCCAAATCCTCTGGCTGCTCTGGCCAAGTGTATGGAGTACAGAGAGGGTCATGCTCCCGTAGTGGAGACTAAAAAGACCTAATGATAATGATGATGAGTAAAAATTATCTGTCAGAAGATGATATCAATAACCGTGGTTTATGCCTGTGTCTGTTTATAAATACTGAGGCCGAAGATTCAGCCTTATTTATACCAAAACCGAAACCACACATTACGTCGTTCCTACAAATCACACTTGAATCAATAAATCTAAACGTGATCCTGTGTCTATGGGCTGAGTTGACCTCATGTGTCAAACTTTCCTTCATTGTTATCAGTGTATGTCTGATCGTGTGTTTTGATCTACTCGCCTACATTGTGACGAGCAAAAAACATTGCCAACATCCGCCTTCAAGCATTGTGTTGGTATCAAGAAGATCGCTGATACAAATACTCGTTGCCTCATAGTTAATCTAAGTGAATTAGAATTAATCGATTTTAATTAACATGTAGATTAAATTATTAATTAAAAATCATCTTAGTTAATTACTTCTTTTTAATTTTTGAGATGTAAGATCCCTTTTATTTGCGAGCCAAGTATATTGCTTGCATAATAAAATAGATAATCGAAATAATACCTCGTTAAACATATACAAACTATTACGTCTTTTTTCCCTTGCGAGGTAGACAGAACCTCGGTCTTCGGCTAAAAGCTACGTTTAGCATGTTGGTGGGCATTAGGTGGAAAACAGACTCAAAGGAGTGATGGGTTGTTAACCGCATCGCCTTCTAAGATGATTTGTCAGATTTTCGCTTATTCTCTCGATTGGATTTTACGATCTGCACGGGAAGAGAAGCAGCTGGTACATTCTAAGTTTTTTCTTTTCTTTTAGACCAGCATAGAAAATATAATACATATATGGTATTGTTGAAAAACTTTGAAATGGACGGAAAAAAAGGCAGCAACTGCGAAACACCGCTGGATTTATTAACGTGATATCTTATAAATCGATAAACGCCGGCTGCACGTACGAAAAACGTCACGTTCCGTGTAAGTAAGAGGGCGGAACAATCGATAGAGACGCACAATCGGCCTAAGCGTTCGGCTTGTGATGCATCTATCTCTCTTCCACCATTCTCACGTAAAATTATCGTACGTAAATCGACTTTACAGGCAACAATTTTTATTTCATCAAAATAAACATGAACATTCTACCTCTCTAGTTTTTTGTTAAAAGTAAGTAAGCAGCTGACACAATTTAGTAAGTATCGAATGTCATAGCATATTTGCACAGCTTTAGTCCATTCAGTTATTTGATATTGCTGAGTAATGCGACATGCGTTTTTGTTTGCTAAGTAGGCTGCAATATTTACTACTTTAGTCGCAAAATATTAATTCATGTTTGCAGGTTTCGCTGTATTGTTTGGGTTATTTCATATTAGCTGACCCGGCGAACTTCGTTCTGCTAGTAAATGATTATCTTGCTTTTTAGGGTTCCATACCTAAAAAGGAAAAAACGGAACCCTTATACGATCACTTTGTTGTACATATGTCTGTCAATAACCTTTTTCTCAGGAACAAGGAAGGATGGAGGTATTAAGTTGAAATTCATATCAAATACTTAGGTCTACTGTCCCTTGGTGAAAACATTAAACTTCTGAGCCAACGCAATCAAAAGATACAGCCGTTTGTTTATGCCGCCAATTTTCGACTTTCGCTAGGAAATCAAAACCTACAGGGTACTTCCCGTTAACTCAGAATCTTGAAATTTGGTACGAAGTAACGTCTTATAGCACAGATAAAGAAAAAATAGACAATGGTACGGATCCCTTCGTACGCGAGTCTGACTCGCATTTGGCCGGTTTTTTCTTTGTTATTTATAGTCGTTTTTTTTTCTGTTTTACGGGCTTGCGAGTTCAGACACATCCATCAAATTAAAGGTCAAAAAATAACCGTTCTTGAGAGTATAATTATTATACTTAAGTAACCCAACTTTGTTTTTCATCCTATTTTATGTTTGCATAATCAAAAAACTAACATCGTTTCTGAACGACCACTGCTGAGAAGACTTCGCCGTAAGACCAACGGCAGCTGAGTTAAGGGTCCATACTACCTCACACTGCTTTGCAAGATTGACTGTTATATCAATAATAATTAAATACTCAAGTTGAAATAAAAATGCAGCAAAGTTCAGGACTAACTCTGGTAACTATATGACTCAAAAACACGATTGCGTTAAATTTTCTCGATAGAAAAAAATTGCAAAGTTGCCTCCAAATCACGGCTAATTTACTCGGTATATAGCATTATTCACCAAATACATTGAAATTAACCTTGAAACTTTTTATTATTGCATTACAGATAAGGCGGCCATCATATGTTTTGCTTTTTCGAATAACCCTTGAATATTCCTAAAAAACGAAAATATCCAAAGTAGCCAACGCGTTTAGACCATCCGCATTTGTATGGCCACGCCGCCTGGCATATGTCGGGCTCTTAACTTCGGTATCAATTAAAGGGTCAGTGGTTAACTGCAATTTGTCTCGGTGCGGGTCCCTTCCACAAATTATTCAATTGCCGACGTGAGTGCCCCTTAACTGCAAGTCATGAGGGATACGCACGCTTATGGCAGTTACAGAGTATAATAATTTAACTATGAATTACTATTTTCACTATTGAGATTATTCAAGTATAACGTTATCAATATATCAGCTGCTTTTAATCCCCTCCTCCCTCTTCTCAGCATAAGTAAGAAAAGCTCTTTCCCCTTCGCCCGCCTCCGGAGCTTACGTAAACATGTATGTTTCTTTATTTGCAAATTGTCGCTCACGTCATCACCATACAAACCCCATGTCAGCAAAAATATTCCTATCAAGAAAATAAGCCACTATCTTAGATCACGTAAACATTACATGCCTATTGAAAAACCTGATGTCTACAAAAATACAAAATAAACTGCAGTTTTGCTGTAGTTGCGAGTCGTATAAAGGGTCGTCGTATAGTCGTTTAACTTTTGTTCGCAACTTCATCCGCATAGAAAAAGTCGAAAATGGTTCTAATAGAAGTAGATAGGATCAAGGAATCACGTCCCAAACTTTGCGCTCCCTTTTTCATCCCCTTAGAGGTCGAATTTCGGAAATCCTTTTAATCGGATGCTTACGACATACAAAGAACACATCTTCCAAGTTTCAGGTCTCTACGATCAGCGGTAGGCTGTGCGTTGATCTATTAGTCAGCCAGGCTTTTTTTTAGAAGGTCTATGTAGCTAACTCCAAGTGAGCTTTCGCTACTACACCGGGCGTTTGAGGCGAGGGCAGAGTGCCCTCAGCCCATATATGTATGTATGTATGTACAGCCCATGTCTTATAGACAACATCATCAAAGGGCTCTCAGGAGGGACGGACCTCGGCTTTGGGCGTTGCCTGTGTGCGCAACAGCGAAAGCTCACAAAAAAAATTAAGTAGGCTCATAAATAAAGGAGTTACGAGGTAACAAACGTTAAAACATAGAACCGCATTGAGAACCTTTACTTTTTTCAGAAGTCGGTTAAGAAGAGAATTTATTGATACGAAATCACCAACAAAAGATCACAGTGTCTGTTTCTCGATCGTCCGAGGAGCAGATGAGTAACCGGACGCCGCCCGGCTCCGGCGTTTGGCGCCGTGCCTTATCGGCGAGTTATCTCGAAACAGGCGTTTGTTATATTTAAACGCTACTGATACTTAATAACTAAGACGTTATGTGGCAACAGGCACGTTGTGTGATGTGATGTGATGTGATGTACCATTCATACTGCATCAACTTATCTCATATTCCAGTAAGTTCTCAGTTGAATCCTGAACTGTGGAACTAGCCTGTCTTCTGCACATTTTGTCTTGAGTCTTGAGCATCATAAGGTTGATTTCAGAGTCACGCGTTTAAACGGCGCCGGACACACGCGCACGCTTGCAATTACACTAGATAGTAGTTGCGTTTGCTAGTCACGCAGTTCAAACGCGTGAGACGCATGCCGGCGGCCTGCGCTGCCGAAAAGCGCGCTCAATAATCAATTTGCAATGTTTTACGACGTCGCTGTTGTACTTTTTTCCATTGAACATAAACAGCTAATCCTGTTATTGTATTAGACTCAAATTTGAGCCAATGATGGCGACTATACACAGCTGTACATTACAACGAAAACCGGCGCCGTTGACCAGGGCGTTTCAACAGCAGCGTTAAAACTCCCTGGTCAACGGCGCCGGTCGCCGGGGCGCCACTTAGAAACAGCTAATTGATCTAAGTTATAAAGTAATAAGGGTAGCATTCCATACAAACATTTTAAGGAACGCAACACGTGCCGCTGTCGCGTAACTTCAAATTCTACCTTAAGACTTGGTTGGCTATTCCGAAGCTGAGGAAGATGTGATTCAGTATGGTCACGGTGAATTGCCAGTCAGTTACAGTTTAACTTGACTGTAACAAGTTTATATTTAGAAGCTCTATGGCTCAATGGGCGTAGGCATTATTAGCGATTACGCAAGATAAGCAACCCCGGGCGTGGATTTCATTGAAGTGGGTGACCACAAGTGGCGTAAAAATATCTCGAGCTCCTCCATGCTTCGGAAGGCATTTTTGTGGTAATATTTATAGCAGTTGTTAAGCATATCAGATGCCGTGCAGCATGGAAAATTTGACATCAGTGTTTCCAATTACACGAAAAAGAAACGAAACTAGTTAGTTGCTATTACACAAACTTCTTTTCCGTTTTAAAAATAAGTCGCACCAAATTCAGTTAGTTTTTTTATACCGACACGGGAGATAGGCCTGATCCAAATGAGATGGCCATTTACTAGTCAATTTAAGGTGCATACCGGAACCATGATAGCATAAATCGTGTGTTCATCATTACGGGAGCGACAATTTTTTGAACAAACTCCGATGTAGGTCGGTAGCGCGCGCACCGTTACTCAGATGGATCTCTGGTTTATGAGACTCGTAAACATTCTTAATTTTAGATGATATTATATTTTAGAGGACAATTTCTAAATACAAGCTCTTTAAGATTCTACAGCACGTTTAGCAGTAAAAGATGTTTAGTATGCCTATTTGTACGAGGCCCGTATACTGCTTACTCATCATGCATACTCGCGACAATTAAGTAAAGAGTTCCTTTTCAATTATTTTTTTTGGAAAGACTATGTAGCTTGCTCCAAGTGAGTTTTCGCTACTTCACCGGGCGTTTGAGGCGAGGGCAGAGTGCCCTCAACCTTTTAGACAACATCACCAAATAGCCCCCAGGAGGGACGGACCTCGGCTTTGGGCGTTGCCTGAGTGCGCAAGGCTTGGAGAGACAGCAAACTCTCATATTGCCTGATGGGCCGCGTATACGTGCATGCAAGCCTGAAGGGCCAATCTGAGAATCAATGGCAAAAGCCTTTGGAGAGCAGCAACTCTCATCTTTTGCCTTATGGGCCGAAAGCTTCGTTGCCAGAAGGGCCTATCCTGGGTGCAAGTCACCCGTGACCGCCGGGCGGTCACCAGTAATCGGAGCTAATCCTACCCTACGCACTCTGTTCCGGTGTCGAGTGCGAGGGGTTCGGGTGGTGGGATTCCTCTGGCTATTCGGAGCCGAAGAGGGGTCGGGGCGGGTCCTTTTCAATTTAGTCCGTAATCAGCTTTTATACGTATAACACATTTCCATTTAGACATTAAAACCAACTATTGTAAATCGCAAATAAATTGTGTGTTAAATTCGT
Source organism: Elegia similella (assembly GCA_947532085.1). Lineage (NCBI taxonomy): Eukaryota > Metazoa > Arthropoda > Insecta > Lepidoptera > Pyralidae > Elegia > Elegia similella. The sequence goes on from OX383936.1 coordinate 4,247,952, forward strand.
GCATCAAAGTTCGCCTAAACTACTAGCTTTCGCCCGCGGCTCTGCCCGCATCAATGTCGATCCCTCGGGAACAGTACTTATTCCCGGGATAAAATGTACCCTACGTCCTTCTCCGAACCCCAGATAACGATGCAAAATGTCATGATAATCGGTTAAGTAGTTACAACATGAAAGCGTATCAAACAAACTCACTTTCGCATTTGTAATATTAGTTAGGATATAACAACTAAAATCTAAAGTGTATCGTCCTGGACTATACACTATTTTATATATAAAAAATAGTCTCGTGGGAACTGACTTATAATATAAATTATACTTTACACTTTATTTAGTGCCTGTTTAGAGACGCCGTCGCAGAAATGGACCAAAAATATTTTATAAGATGTATAATTATATCGCATATTCGTGCGAGTTTGAGGACTCACAAGAAGAATCCGAAGATTATATTTTAACCAAGACTTGTCAAACGAAAGTTACTGAACACCAAGGAGGTGACAATACAGATTTTGAACAAGTACGAAAGTAGGCCATTCCCATCCGCGTCGGTAGTCCGCATCTCCGGTTTTCGATGTTTTCGCTTTCGCAACTTTTGGGTTACTGAGAAGGCGTATCAACCACCGTATTATTTGTATCGATGACAGTGGCGTATCTACGAACTAGACTAGCTGGTGGTGGTGAGGCTATTGAAATTTAAAAACATCCCAATTTCAATAGAGAGGATGGTTGGCAGTTACCACCAGCTTGGGATCCTGCCTGTCATCAACTTAATAAAATCTCAAGCTCATCTTAAGACTGCAAGACCTTCAGACACCGTGAGCCAATACTGCGTACATCCGGAACGTTATCAATAAATATTGTAGACGGTAGTTTTGCATAGCTTTTATAACAAAAAAGACAAATGTCAACTTACTTGCGGCCATGAAAACTGTAAAGTTTTCGAAACGTTAGGTGTAAAAATAATGTAATATACGCGATAATCATCTAATTATATTATATTACTGCGGTAAATCTCGAATGAGATTATGCTACATTGTTTAGATTTATGATATTTTTTGTATTCTTTTGAAATATATAAATAAATCTTCCATAAACCCATTCACTGTATTGAGATAATATCCAATTTGTCACCAGAATTGACCTGTAATTTCATTATATACTCATTCACACATAAATAGTTCGTATATTAATATTCTCAGAGTTATTTTTTCTATGAATGATTAAAATATGAATATTTCCTCCGAATTATTTGTCACTCGCCGGCTAACCTTGCTTTCACGGCCGCTATAACCCCGGCTACTTAAATATCGAACCACTCAAATGTATTATTTTTTGCGAAGTCCATTGTCATATCGATTGAATAACAAAAAACCGGCCAAGTGCGAGTCGGACTCGCGCACGAATGTTTCCGTACATGTAACAGTACAAGTAAATTATTAAAAATATTTTTATTATATGATGCAACAACAAATTTATGCTTTAAGCAATTTTTCCTTTATCTGTACTATAAGACGTTGCTTCGTACCAAATTTTAAGATTCTGAGTTCATGGGAAGTACCTTGTAGGTCTTGATTCCCTTGCGAGAGTCGAAAAAACACGAAAATTTGCAGCATAACCAGCTGTATCTTTTGATTGCGTTGGCTTAGAAGTTTGATTTTTTCACAGCTCCAAGGGACAGTAGACTTAAGTATTTGCTATGAATTTCAGCTTAATACTTCTACGCGTTCCTGAGAACAGACAGACAGACGTTCAACCGAGTGATCCTATAAGGGTTCCGTTTTATTCCTTTTGAGGTACAGAACCCTTAAGACGAGGACTCAAATGTTTGGTACCTTCGCTCGGCAAAGGACTGATCAAGTGCGCGCAAGGGATAGCGCTTGGCGGTTTAGCCCGTGAATGATGAGATAGGAGATAGTCTCGAGTCGCTCAAAGAAAAAAACGTAAGCGCCAAATTCGTTATTTCTATTTTATATAAAATCAGACCGGTTAATTGTATTTTCATATTTACATTTTGATGAATCTTTTAGTCTAAAAATCATTATTTTATTCGTCGCATTTGAGCTACAATAACAAAAACTCTGCGAACGAAGACCATATTTCAAAAAATATTTCTATCGAGAAAATTTTATCAAAACGTGTGCATCTTCAATTTTTGGAGATGAAATAGTCAAAAATCATATTACTTAGATTTGAAACTCCTAATTTAAGTATTTTGCGAGATAAATAAGGTTCAGAACGACCTTATTTACAGTGGTATCACCTTATAAATTGCGCCTACGGACTATTTTTTATAGGATCAATAAATACGGTAGTTGACATACGGTACTCAGTTGCAAGCATTGGTTTTTATGTAACTAGTAGTTTCGCGATTATTTATGTATTATTGACGAGTTGCCGGGTTCGATCCCCGGTCAGGTCAAGATGGAAAATTATCTTTTTCGGATTGGCCTGACTCTCGGATGATTCTATATATGTAATGTTATAAAATATAGTAAGTTCATAATGGTTTTTAATGTTTTCGCGATTGTTATACATTTAAATAAAACCACTTTAATACAGTATTTCATTTTGGTATAGTTTTGTTAACCATCCAAGCTTAAAATAGGGCATTAATGAGCAAATTATTAGAAGAACGCCAGTGAAATATAAGATACTACTTAAGTGCTTAGGTACTCCCAAAACAAGGTTTATGGAGAATATTAGCTTTCACCCGCGGCTCCGCCCGTCTTATGTCGATCCCTCGGGTATACTTTTCCCGGGATAAAAAGTAGCCTATGTCCTTCTCGGTACTCCAGAGAACTTGTATGCAAGATTTCATGATGATCGGTTCAGTAGTTACGGCGTGAAAACGTAACAAACAAACGAACAAACTCACTTTCGCATTTATAATATTAGTTATGTTACTGAGAATGTACTTGTTACTGAGAAAACTGCAAAAGAAGACGTCTGACTTACAAAACGCGAGTTTACTTAACATTTCGCGGCAAATCATCGTACGTTTAATTTCAGTGAATCGGTCACTTAAGAATGAATGAGTAACGTGCGTATTACGGACTCTTTGGCACAATTTCAAAATGTTGTGAATCAATGATATGACGCGTGCAGCGAAATTGTGGCACGTCACTATGACAACCGGTTATTGAACTGGAAAAGTGCGTAACATCACCAATTACAATAATAATAAATAGTATTATATAGATTACAATATTATAATGAATAATACTAATAATAATTATAACTACTATATAATTATACTATTATAATAAATATATACGGACAAATCACACAGATTGAGCTAGCCCCAAAGTCAGTTCGAGACTTGTGTTATGGGATACTACCTCAACGATAATATATTTCATAACAAATACATATATAGATAAACATCCAAGACCCAGGCCAATCTGAAAAAGATCTTTTTCCACCTTGACCTGACCGGGGATCGAACCCGGGCACCCTCGTGTCGCAGGCTGGCGTATTAACCACTGCTCCACGGAGCTGTCATATAGGTTGAATAGAATTTGGGAAAGAGGAAATGTCAATCGGGTGGAAATAGATCTTTTTCAGATTGGCATTTCACAGATGGTAAGGGCCACATCACACTATATTGCCTATGGCGTCAAACACGTCGAGTCCACTATAGTCAAAATGTACTCTGTAACTCGTTCTATTGAATTAATGAATTAATGTTTTTCCATGGCCTAGGGCATGGAAGGTGGTTAAAACACCGACTTAGTTCGGGTTTCGTTCAATCTTTTTCATAATCGTATCCTCATGCCTGAGGGTCGTGACCATCGGGAGCAGCTCTCCTCACAATGGTTTTCCACCGTGTACGGTCTTGCGCCAGGTGTATGGCTCCTTGAGTGTTAGTGCGCGCCACTCTACGAACGATATCAGTCTATATTGTGGGCGGTTTCCCTTGACCTCTGTGTCCTGGGACATGGTCCAAAAGTATATTTTTTTCGAGACTATCCGGTGCGCGTCGCGCTATGTGGCCGAACAAATTAAGAAGGCTTTGGAGACACATTGTAGACAGTCACTCTCAATTGCGAGGTTCCTGCAAAATAGACACATTTGTGCGGTGCGCTTTCCGGGGAATTCTTAGCATTTTACGCCAACATTACATCTCAAATGCATCTATTCTGGCCTTAAGGTTGGGCTTTCACGTCCGTTCAATCAGAAATGGTAAATTCATTAGTGACATAAGAATTTAAATCTGGCAAAACGTTATTTGAGGGTTTTTTTTTTGCTAGCCAAGGGCAAAGGCCCCTATTTCTCCACTCATCTTTGTCTACTGGCTGCGATGGACTTGAAGATTAGGTTACAATAATTCTTGGTTTTGGATAAAGATTACAGAACCTAATAAAACCGTAATGAAATAATGAATAATAGAGAAACTTTTTATTCATTTTTATTCTTTTTGTAATAGGTATCTTTATTTTACGAGAAAAAACACAGAACATTAAACATAGTATAAACGAAAAGTAAACATACAATTGTGGACTTATCCCATGAAGGGATTGACTTATCCCATAGTTAAGTACTTAAACTAAATTTACAAAATGAGTTGTGTGAAACGAAAAGAAAATATATTTTGGCGCCGGATCAATTTAAGATGTGATTCAAAGATGACGCGTACAGCGATGCGATATTGTGGCACAACCAACATCAGTTAGGTCACGTCACTAGTGAGCCAATCGGCTATTGAACCGCAAAAGTGCGTAACAACACTAATTATTATAGTATGAAGAGGAAAAGTCGTTCAGTATAGGGCAGTCACGTACAAAGTGCATTGTTTTTGTGTCATTTGTGTCTTCTTCTGTGGCTTAGTGGTAATTATGCCAGGCTGCCACACCGGAGTTCCCGGTTTCCATTCCCGGTCAGGTCAAGATGGAAAATGATCATTTTCAAATGGCCTGGGTCTTGGATGTTTATTTATATATGTATTTGTTACAAAATATAGTATCATTGAGTTAGTATCCCATAACACAAGTCTCGAACTTACTTTAGGGCTAGCTCAATCTGTGTGATTTGTCCATATATATTTATTTATTCTTCTTAGCGTGTTTACTTGGCGAATCATATTTGTGTTGATCAGAACTCTGCTGACATTGGCGTTGGTCCTCGCGTTTCAAGGTGGTACACAACAGGTGTGCCATGGTAAGGAGGTGCACTACAAGTCTAGAACTTACTTTGACGCTAGCTAAATCTGTGTGATTTGTCCGTATGTATTTATTTTAATTTTATAAAATTGTTGTGTTAAGAATTTCTCAATATAATCATTAATAATAAAAGGTCATATGTAAATGTACAACATTATAATATATAAAGTTATTTATGGTGTAAAAAATATTCGCATGTTCAGAGGCCACAATGATTTCAAATTCACAAACAAATTCTTGATACTCAATTATAATTGATAATAAATTAGAAGATTATATTAGATTGAAGTATTTATTAACATTTTATCCTTGATTTTGATGAAAATAAATTGAAGCAATATTTATCTAAGTTGAATTAATGAATTAACTCTTTATTGTACATCAAAGAATGAGCTTATAAAATAGAATACAATTAAAAGATTTAAATGCACAATGAGCGGTCTTATCGCTTAAAGCGATTTCTTCCAGACAACCGATCCGTAGTTGGAAGCTAATTTGGAACTGACGAATTTTAAGTAAGTACCACAAATAGATCCCATATTATCCATACTAATATTACGTAAATATGGTATAAGTAACTCTAATCCTTGGTCAGCGATGAACAGAATGGATAGAAAGACAATTCTCTCTATTCTGTTCATGTCAATACTGTGCCGTCCCCACATTACATGGGATGAGGCAATGTAACAAGAAGTGATAAGGTGAATTTAAATGATATTTGGTATGGATGTAGATTGAAATAGGGTTCCTTTTATCCTGAAAAAAGGCACTGTTACCGAAGGATCTTTATATACGCACAGTTTGTAGATACCTAAATAATCCGAAATATCACTGTCACACAAATGTCAATAAACTTTTATACATATTAAGGCAAAACTACCTATAAGGCAATAATTAATAGCTAAGTACTCATAGGTCACTTTAGTACTTGATTGAAGGGTTTGAAGAACATTTCTATAGTTTCTATAGGAATAAAATTTATATTCTAATCATTGGATAACGCCATATAAAGGGAAAGTGACCATAGACACACTCGTAACCTTTCAAATACGCATTGAAGTGGCACTTTCTCCGGCACAATGGGAATAATAACACTGGCCACAATTAATATTCACGTCATAATGTCTCCTTCATTCGAAATTCGAATTTTAAATTATTTTGTTTGGTTACGCAATCGAATATGCCATTACAGTGTCTTTGTGATTTTTTCGCCGGTTGTACTTTCACAGGCGTGTATGGAGTGAATGGTTATAAATATTATAATGACTAAAAATTAAAGTTTTAATAATGACCCCTATTATTTTTTGCTTGCTTACTTTTTTATTGACCTGTTATGTAAAATTAAATAATGTATTAAGCTTACGTTTCGTTGTATTTTTTAATCTGTGATTTAAAAGTCGTACCATTTTTGTCTAGCGTGCGGTAAAGGAATTAAGATATATAGATATACTGCACGATTATTGAGTTTGTCTGTGGTAACTTATCTAATAAAGATCATCAATAAATCAACACTCATCTCACGGCCATTTTTTTTTAAACAATATTCGTTTTATTAATTTCGCACACAATATCGCAGACGATTAGAAAGCAAACAATCGATTACGGTCAATATTATAAATTATCGAAACTAAACAGAGTATCGCTTTACAAATGAAGTGGTTGAATTAGTTTTTGTCGCCGGAAGTCCATTTTAATTACCACTCATTACAACTTAATTGTTTTTTTTTCTTTATTACGTATGAAAGTAAATTAATGTGTGTACTTCCGTATATGTAAAGGTATAATGAAATATAACCACATCAATGAAATTAGGTACATAAATATTTGTGTTTTATTTTGCATTCACAATGCTATTTTGATAAAAAAAATATGGTGAAAAATTTTCAATTGGGCGGGATTTTTTTTCACCATATTTTATTTCTTATTTTAATAAGAGTAAAAATAAAACACAAAAATATATGTACCTAATGTTTTTATTGTGGTTAAATTATATTTTCGGTATTTGTTATGCCTTTACATACGTCTTTCTATTAGTTTTAAAGGGTTTCCCAAGGGGTAAAAATCTATGATTTTTGTCAAATTCTAGAGAAACCTACCAAAACCCAGTTACCTTTGTAGAATAATCTTTTGTGGTTGGGTGAACAGCTCAGATGGGAATTTAAACCATGTACTTTTCAGGGTTCCGTATCCAAGGGATTCCATAAGGACTCCTATTCCGTCATCCGTCTTTTACAGGGTTGAATTAAACCGTAATAGGGTAGAGACTTAACTTTTCACAGAATGGGTAAATCTATCCGTAAACCGACTTAACGACGACCATTTTTTTTATTTGATACTGCTGCTTAATGCCGGTAGATATAGTGAGTGTAGACATTGGATTGCATAAGAAAGCAATTGCCTGACAAATCGCGGTCACTCTTTATTAGGCAGACCATCCCGCTAGCCTGTTATAAGAAAAAACTAGTCCTATAATTATCAAACTGTTCGAGCAACAGTTATTTTTTATTTCGTGACCGATACAGGTTTTATGTTATTAATTTTTAACTAAAAATCAGGTTATACAGGCAGAGGCAAACCATATAAGTTTCTAAACTAGTATCTTGTATATTATAAGACTAAATTCCTTATACTTACGTCTATTATGAGAATGGAATGTTTTAATTATTGTACGATGTTATTTTGGTTTGATTCTCATCATTTTACTTGTTGTATTGAGCTTCTTTCAAATCGGGGGACCTATTTAAGAAACCATGTGGTTTTTATCTACACCTACTGCTCAATAGGGGAATTTCGAAATAGGAATTATAACGGACGGTCGCCAGTCTAATAACTACTTTTTTTGGTTGTTTATTTTTTTTTACTATATTGTAATAGGCATTTGTCTCCCATCTCACCCAATGGTAAGTGACGATGAATACGAGAATGTTTTTTCTACTTTTATTCTACTTTTGAATGTCCCGGGACTGTACTTGTCTGGGAACATAATAGACGCAGACAGTTCATTCCACACCTTAGCTACTCGAACCAATAAAGAACTGTCAAAGCGTTTAGTTCGACTCTTTTGTATTTCAATGACATAAGGGTGAAATTTCTGTCTGCGTCTCGTAGTCCGATGGAGGAATGGTAAGGGTTCAACTAGCTCAGACTAGCTCAAAGACCGCTTCCGCACATTCACCAAAGTGGATCCAAAGTTTAATGTTTCGTCGTGAGATGTTAAAGCGCAGGCCACACCGCCAGCTAGCGAGCGAGCTGTGCGGCATCGTTTCACTTCTTTTCATATTTTGGTTCACACCGCGATCTACAACGATAGGTATGCTACATTAGCAGTGACGTGCACAGACATTTGTCATAGGGTAGACATAATTATAAAATTTACTTACAAACATACTACCTATATACCTTACCTCACTATACGGCTAGTTATCTACAACTCGTTTAATATTATGATAGTCTTTCGATCTTCGACCGCAAAAGTATTCAAAACAAGCGAAAGATAAGAGATATGATTACAACCTGCGAGCCACGTACCACGTATCATACAGTTTAAGATTAAACTTTAGAATAACTAACCATAACTAACCGGTTACTTGATTTGTTCAAAAGCAAGCAAGTTCACAAAACACTTTATATTTCGGTTTCGGCATGTAAACACTAAGCGACACAACTTGCACATGAAAATATTTTTGTCACAAATGAAATTTAACTGATAAAGCAATTAATTTTAAAATAAAACTTTCCTCTTGGATTGTTTGTAAACACGCAAATCAATAACATTGACATAAGTATGATTAATATCTATAATGACATTGACAAGTGACGATGACATTTACATCGCGCGTGGCAGCCAATAGAAACCTCGGAGACAGTGTCTTCAATTCACACACACAGCGCAAATTTGATTTGCATGTGTGAGTCGATGAAAGATGTTTACTTGTACTACTACAAAAGCGATTTCCTATAGGTGTATAATAATTTTCTATGTGTGCGTGAAAAGTCAGACCTTTGAAATTTTGTCTTACGCGGCTTACGCGTATAGATACTGCTTAGCGTGGGCACGCCCGGGCCGCGGCCGCAGCGCCGTACTTGAACAAAATCGACTATAAAGTATTTGCTAGCAGAATTTTGCAGGCGCACCTAATATAATTATTTTTTTGTAAGAAAAATAAATTGTATTTATTTAGCGACTGCAGGGTAGACAGTGTCTAACAGTCTATATGGACTGCACGTCACTGTACATTAGCGTTGTCGCCCGTCTGCTCTTGCTTTGTCTCCAATGCTCTCCCGTTCGTCCATAAGCAGTTTTCGATGTGAACCCACATAATTTAGTTCGCAAATGCTTCGCTTATTAGTTTGTATCGTTTCCTTCGCCAGCTCGCTTGCTAGCTGGCGGTGCGGTGTGGCCTGCTCTTAATAGATTCATCCTTCAATTACTTGGGACCACAAACTTTGGAAGATATCTACAGAGACAAAGATGGAGTTCTCTTCCTTTAGCCTGGTAATATGACAAAACTTACTCACTGATTAGATAATGAATCTGCATCAGTAAACACCAACTTACCTGAAAGAAAAAAGTAAAATATTAAAACTGTATCCGTAATTAATACATAATAAGCCGATAGTTATTAACTTAGATGCCTAAGTACTATTACATATTCATTACGATTGAATTACTAATCGAATAACTCGTGAGAGTCGTAACTGTACAACTGTTGCACTGACACAATCGGAAGTGTGTAACTGTCTTTAATTACAATGATAATGGTGTGAATACACCTTATGTTAGATAGCGGATGTATAGCACTTTATAAAGACCATATAGGTCGGAGAGAATTATATTTGCCTTTGCGAGGTAAATTTTCAATTAATTTCAGCGAACCCTTCCTCTTTGTCACTTATGTAGACTGAACTTAATCGAATTATTTTGTACCTAACATATCTTGAACAGTTTTTGGGGTAATTAACCATTCGTTTTCATTGCTATGCCTATTTATGAGAGCTCTTTCTATAATAAAATAAAAAAGTTCCTTATTTAATGATATAGGTTGTAATCGGGGTAAAGAATTTGTATAATCATTAGTACTTAGCTGCACAGGAGGGGAATATTCTGATATCTATGGTCTTAAAGTTTATGCACAAAAATGGTTTGCACCACCCACAAGAGCATTTGGAAAGTAAATGAAAATAATAAAATTATTTAATTTGGTAAATATTTTTTACCAGTTTTTTCCTTCGGCTTCGCCCGCGTTAATGTCGATCCCCCGGAAATAGTAACTTTTCCCGCGATAAAAGGTAGCCAATGTCCTTTTCCGTACTCCAGAGAACTTGTGTGTAAAATTTCAAGATGATCGGTTCAGTAGTTACGGCGTGAAAGCGTAACAAACAAACAAACTCACTTTCGCATTTGGCTACTAAACGAAAAAAAAATTGCGTCTTAGTGGAGAATCGTGTTTTCTGAAGATAAATTTGTTATTCAAAATATTGTTTATTGTAGTTTGGCATGCAGGCTATCTTGGACATTTACTTATTGGTTCCTAACTTAATTAGAAGTAAATTCAAAAAAATCGCGAACCATCAATAGTTGATCGATCTGGTGTGTCCTTACTCCAGATTTGTTACAAAAATGTTTTATATCTTTTTTCTACTGCCTTATTTTGACCAGCATAAATGTTCATAATATTAAAAAACAATGTGGTTTAAATAAATAAAATAAATTTCATTAAAATTTTACTTAGTTTTGCGTCAATGCAAAAAGAAAGATGTGTCCGACGGTTTTCGTTGATTACTCTGGGACGATATAAAATCGTCTGCACCTCCCTAGTTTTTGAACGCATTGCCCCGTTTTCCCATAAGCTAGCTATTCCCAGTCGCGTTTCAACATTTGTAGGGAGTTGTGGTGCACTGCGTTCACGCATTGGCGATTTACGAAGGTAAGTAACTGATCACTCTGGTTTTGGTTTCCAAAATTATTGATTGCCGTGTTTCGATTTTTTTAATGACACGTTATTTTTCATGCTAATTTTGTGGCCTAGAGTGTTTATATTGAAAATATAAAAATAATGTAAAATAGTGAAATTCTTAATGTTATTACTTTTGCCAAAATTAATGAAAATGTAACTTTTTTTGACTGCTATGGCCATGGCGATCAATAATGTTATAAAATTGGTGAGGTATTGGAGTAATATTAAACTATTTTTTTGTAAAAAGGTTGCTGCAAGTGTATTTATCTGATATATTTTTGTAAATAGCACCAACTGGCTATGTTTTACGAATGTATGGCTAGAACAGTATAAAAATATATTGTTTTGAATTGAAACAAAATGTTTTGTTTCTGTTAAGTTACTCTTAAACTATTTATCTAATATAGCAATAACGCATAACTCTAATAGTTATTTTTAAGTGTCAAATTCTAGGTTTTGTGCTCGGTTCCGATTTTAAATTTCATGAAGATCGGTTTATTAATGAGGACTTGAAGACATAACAAACAAACATTCGAATTTTAATATCTGCTAGTATTAGGTATAAATTGTAACAAACAAATAAACAAACAAATTTATCTTTCCTGTTTATAATATTAGTATAATTAGTATATATAAGTTATATTAAGATATATATGCCACTAACAGATAATTAATATTATAAATATAAAATTATTTTTGAATGTTTGTTAGTTTAGCCCAACGGTCGATAAAAATGAATAAAACACAAAGCATACTTGCTATAATGTATGAAACTATGAGCGACTCTCTATTTTAATGTGCCCAACATTTAAGTAAAGAGTCGATCATAATTGTTTAGATTTATTTATTATATAATGTAGGTAACTAACATTAACTAAAAGATCAATAAAAAAAGATTCTTATTTTTATTTCTGTTGTTTAGCAGTCTAATAATTTAATTGGCACTACTTTGATTTGTTCTCTTTTATTTTAATAGTTTTTTTTTGTTACATTAATTTTGTTAGAAAAATAATACCTGTACGAACATAAAATGCAAGAGAATTAAAAGTATATATTTGAATGGTTTTTCCTTTAAAAAAGTTCTGCTTTCTTATCTGTTCATGTTCACTTCATTGTGATTTACGATGATATTTCTATAGTAAGTTGAGTGTTACATTTTAAGGAATTTATTTTTTGCCACGTTTAAAACTATAATTAATGGTATTCTTTGATCGATTTGGCGTCTATATTGATCGCTCCGGTCTCAAAAATTTCAACAATAAATATCTCAAAAACCATTTGTTTAAGAGGGCCAATAAGAAAAAAATAATTCGCTTATGGTTTTCGGTGTAAATTAATATATAAAACCTATTTACTATTGGTAAATAAAAAGCACCAGAGCGATCAACAGAATAACGTTTTTTTGGAGAAATAGCCATTTATAATATTAGTAAGGATTAGTAGGTACAAAACATACAAAATCAAACAAATTGCCAAGAACCGCCTTTATCTTCCAAGGAAGAAAATCATTTTTAATCGTGTACTTTATTCGCTGCGTAACAAAATAAATAGCCACAGCCGTTCCGCTCGACGCATCAAAGTGTCCTGCGTTTGTACAGGGCGTGCCAAGTCTTTGAAGCTGCCGATAGCGCCGACACTTCATTTGTGGGCTGCCGGTATCGCGTCGCCTTGTCAAAGCGCGAAAACCATTTGGTCGGACAAAGTTTACCATAATAAATAATAATAATAAATAAATATATACGGACAAATCACATAGATTGAGAACTTAACGATACTATATTTTATAACAAATACATATATAGATACACATCCAAGACCCAGGCCAATCTGAAAAAGATCATTTTCCATCTTGACCTGGCCGGGGATCGAACCCGGTCACTCCGTGTCGCAGGCAGTGTTGACCGCTGCGCCACGAATCTAGTCAACCTTACAATACCTTATTTTGCTCTCGGACCATGTATTGATTGATTTACACCGTCTACGAATGGGTTTAAATTGGAATTTTCTATTGAAAATTATAATAATGCGAAAGTGGCAATTTACTTTTAATACATGGGATAAAACTACGAAAATAAAGTCACGAGCAATTAACTAAGTATGAATAAAACAATACACTTTCATGATGTTTCTCAAACAACAGAGCTTGTTTACATAAATTAAAACTTGGTGTAGTGAGACACCGTGATAATTAATTGTTCCAAATCATGCTCTCATGAGAATTCGGTCTGTTTATTTTTCGAATGATAATAATAGTTTGTTGTGATTTATTTCACATGAAAATTCGACGGATCTCCAATAAAGTCTAACAATATATTAATAGCATTACAACGCTCGGTTTAATATTAAAATCGGAAATATGTAATGAAAATAAATATTTTTTCATCACATATTTTCGTTTTTAATAATATGTATGTATATCCATATCTATTCCATATTAATCCATAGTAATAAATGCGAAAGTAACTCTGTCTGCCTTCTTTACACGCTTCAACTACTGTATCAATTTGGATGAAATTTGGTGTATAGGGAGTTTGAGGCCAGGAAAAGGACATAGGGTACCTTTCATTCCGGGAAATTATACTGTACTTATAGACCGGGGGCCGGTGGTAGGACTTCCTACCTCATAAGATACCTCAATGAGACTAGTATGTAGTGAAAGTAGGTGCTTTGGAGGTGGGGGCCAGGTAGGGTTGCCACTCCGTAACCTGGAAGAACCATAAAAAAAAAGGTGTCGAAAACGTCAATTTTGGCCAAAAATTATCTCATCAGATACTCGAACGGGAGTTTGACGTAGTGAAAGATATCCTTATGGAGAGGTGAACCAGATAAGGTTGCCTGCGGCAACCCTGGAAGAAGTCCAAGTTCAGCCACCCTGAAAGGGGCGATTTTTCATGGTATTTTATCTCATAAGATACCTCAATGAAACTAGTGCCCGATGTTAGTTCTGAGGGTCGGCACTGCGAATAAAATAGGTTGCCTGCGGCAACCCTGGAAGAACCCATGTTCAGGCACGTTTAAGACGTGGAATTTGAAAATTAAAGTACTAAAAAAAAACTCGGAACCATATCCAAAAGCACTGCAGGATTACGACCGTAATATTATTTTTAACCGACTTAAAAAAAACAGGTTTTCAATCCAATGTTCAATATATTCTCTAAAACTTTTAATTGCATTGTAACTAATATTAACTGATGTTTCATATTACATTTGATTTAGTGTAAGTTCCATCAAAATCGGTTCAGTAGTTTTCGAGATATAGGCTAATACGTATAACTGTGCCATTTTTTTTAATCTCATATAGTACATGAATGAAACTAGTGCCCGATGTTAGTTCTGAGGGTCGGCACTGCGAATAAAATAGGTTGCCTGCGGCAACCCTGGAAGAACCCATGTTCAGGCACGTTTAAGACGTGGAATTTGAAAATTAAAGTACTAAAAAAAAATTCGGAACCATATCCAAAAGCACTGCAGGATTACGACCATAATATTATTTTTAACCGACTTAAAAAAAAACAGGTTTTCAATCCAATGTTCAATATATTCTCTAAAACTTTTAATTGCATTGTTACTAATATTAACTGATTTTTCATATTACATTTGATTTAGTGTAAGTTCCATCAAAATCGGTTCAGTAGTTTTCGAGATATAGGCTAATACGTATAACTGTGCCATTTTTTTTAATCTCATATAGTTCATGAATGAAACTAGTGCCCGATGTTAGTTCTGAGGGACAGGACAGCGAATAAAATAGGTTGCCTGCGGCAACCCTGGAAGAACCCTTGTTCAGGCACGTTTAAGACGTGGAATTTTAAAATTAAAGTACTAAAAAAAAACTCGGAACCATATCCAAAAGCACTGCAGAATTACGATCGTAATGTTATTTTTAACTACTTAAAAAATATAGGTTTTCAATCCAATGTTCAATTTATTCTCTAAAACTTTTAGTGTATTGCAACTAATATTAATTGATGTTTCATTTTGTATTGGATAAATTATATTTAATTAGCCACATATGTTCATATTAATTATAATAAATATGTCTGTAATCTAGGATAAGCATTTCAACACAATTGTTTTTTGTTTTTTGTTATGATAAATGAATTGAATTGAATTTACGTTACATTTGATTTAGTGTGAGATTCATCAAAATCGGTTCATTAGTTCTCGAGATATAGGCTAATACGTATAACTGTGCCATTTTTTATCTCATGTAGTACATGAATGAAACTAGTGCAGGTTGTAAGTACTGACGATCTTGTATATGAATAAAATAGGTTACGGATTTATACGTGGAATTTGAAAAATAATCATTTATAAAGGAAGTTGGAATTATATTCAAAAGCAATGCGAAATTAAGATTGCGATGCTTTTCAACTGACTTCAAAAAAGTGAGGTTATCTTTTCCATAACCTATTGGTTATGTTAATTTTACTTATTTTATATTATTTTGGTTTAACTTGTTGCCAGTTGCATTAAACTAGGTTAGCAGTTTTCGAGTTATAAACAAATACGTCTCAGTGTAAACTTTTAGCTTATACGGAACATTTGTCTCCGTAATAAATCAGTGAAACACACCAACTTTCTATGTCTACAGAGGCAATAAACGATATAAGAGCATTTCAGACATTATTCTCGCCACACCCGGTGATGCGAATAAGTTTAACAACTGGCGAGTAGAAGCAGATCTGCTACCTTTATCTGATCATAGAGCCATGACCATGGAACTGGTATATGTGAATTAAATGATACAACAACAATCCCCTCAAAATACTAGTACAAGGAAATACCAAACAGCGAAAGCTAACTGGACTATATTTGAAAAGAATGTTAGAGGAAAACTCCTAGCAGATCAAATAACCCAGTACTCAATCAGCCGTATTAAAGATAGGGAAGGCCTTGATGACCTGGTGGCCAGATACTCGGAGATTGTTACAAGGGCTTGCGAAGCATCGATTCCCAAACTTAAGCCTAAAACGTAATGTAAATTAATAAAGTGGTGGAACCCGCTACTGGCTGAGATGAAAGCTGTTAAAAGAAAGAGAACATCTGGGAACGGCTTATAGGACTGTGAAAGCGTGTGGACTGGTGGAGAAGGACAGACTAATGAAAGATCTAAACGGAAGCGGCCTTTTGTGTCCAGAAAAGTCCGCAGAACTGCTGGCTGAAACCTTTTATCCAACCGACACATAGGCGAGGCTTCTTGAGTCATTGCTTAGAATGACTCAAGAAGCCTCGAAATGATACGAGAAGAAGCCGAAAACATTGTACGGGCCCTGGATACCGAAACGCTCATCTCGATGCAATGTAACCGTTTCGTATGTACGAGCTTCTTACAGTGCTGAATGGAATGAGCCCAAGAGAGGCCCCGGGACATGATGGCTTCACAGCTAATATCTGCACCCATGCACTTATGGCTTGTCCCGAGGTTATGCTTGCCCTATATAACGCATCCTTACGCCTCGGATATTTCCCCAGAACCTGGAAAAGAGCTGTTATAAAAACAATACCCAAACCCGTTAAGGAGGACTACTTCGCACTCACAATTGTAAAGGAAGCCCAAAACGGGAAACAGATGGCATTAGTCCTATCACTGGACATTGAAGGGGCATGCGATAATGCCTGGTGGCCCGGTGGAATAAAGGGATTGGCAGAAAAGAGAACAGATCCGGCTTTGATGCGGCTCATGGCAAGCAACCTAAAAGATAGGAAAATAGTGCTCCAGTACGCAGGAGCCACAGTTGAGAGGAACACCACTAAGGGGTACAACCAGGTTCGACATGTGGCCCGCTACTGTGAAACGTATAGCTTGACCCGCTCCTGAGGGAAGCTGAGAAGATCGAGGCTCATGTAGAAGCGTACTCTGACGATATTTTTATCATAGCATCGGGAAAAGACCAATACCAGGTTGAATCTAAAGCGAATGCCGCCCTTAAGCTTATTACGGCTTGGGGAAGGAATGTAAAGATGAGATTTGCAGCGCACAAAACTTAAGCAATGCTGGTCATACACAAGCTAAAGTTCTCCGAGCCTAGGGTGTATCTGGAGGGAGCGCCAATCGCATTGAGCGAATCGATTAAGATTCTGGGACCCTAGATTGAAATCTAAACTTTAACGCCCACATAAAAGAGGTCGCCAAGGAAGCCGTGAACCTCCATAAAATGGTAAAGAGAGCGTCAAGAGCACAAATTATAAAAATGCTATTCACAGCGGTAATAGAGCCCACAGTACTCTATGCCGCAAGTGTGTGGCGTGATGCAGTGCAGAACAGGTGGGTGAAAGCGACTCTCGATCGCCTCACGAGACGATTCACAATAATGATCACAAAGTTACACCGAACAGTCTCATTAAATGCTACGTCTGTAATGGCCGGAACGCTTCCCTTAGATCTTAGAGCCAGAGAACTTATAGAGCTCTATGAAATGAAAAGAGGAAAACCGATACCCAGTCTTCCAGGACGCCCGACCTCTGAGTCTTGCTGACCTCCAGCTCCAGATAATAGAAAAAGAACCCCATTCTCACTTATAAGTAATTATAGTGATCTCAATAAGTTGGATGCGGAGAGTATTCGGATCTATATGTATGGGAGAAAAACTGAGGGCAGAGTGGGAGCAGGTGCAGGTGCATACGTCTGGAAGCTTGGAAGGAAATTTTAAAAACATTTTTTAAATTAGCAGACTACTGCACAGGGATTTTAGTATGGCGGCCAGAGCTGGCCGCCATACTAAAATCCCTTGAAATATCCACAAAAAGAACATATGACAAGGCTGCAGTTCTCAGTGACTCAAGATCAGTTCTGGAAGCGGTGGCTGACGATCGGAAACCACACGGCTAAAAACTGTATAAAAGAAGGCAAACATAACCATTTTGATTCAAAAAGAAGAAGATTGGGACTGGGTATGGAGTTGACACATGAAAATACATTGAGAGCATTTGGACTGCTGTAGACGAGTCATAAGATGTGTGGCCCGGGCGAACCGGGAAAAATATTTAATGTTTATATATAAATAATTAACATAACCAATAGGTTATGGAAAAGAAAACCTCACTTTTTTGAAGTCGGTTAAGAACCATCGCAATCGTAATCTCGCCTTGCTTTTAAAAATGGTACCAAATTATTTTTTAAATGATTAATTTTTCAAATTCCACGTATAAATCCGTAACCCGGAACAATCCAAGTTCATCCCCGAACTTGGATTGTTCCAGGTTTCGGATTGGCAACCTATTTTATTCATATACAAGATCGTCAGTGCTAACATCGGGCACTAGTTTCATTCATGTATTATATGAAATTTAAAAAAAATGGCACAGTTATACGTATTAGCCTATATCTCGAAAACTACTGAACCGATTTTGATGGAACTTACACTAAATCAAATGTAATATGTTTAATATTATCAGTTAATATTAGTTACAATGCAATTAAAAGTTTTAGAGAATATATTAAACATTGGATTGAAAACCTATTTTTTTTTGAAGTCGGTTAAAAATAATATTACGATCGTAATCTTACAGTGCTTTTGGATATGGTACCGAGATTTTTTTTATTACTTTAATTTTCAAATTCCACGTCTTAAACGTGCCTGAACATGGGTTCTTCCAGGGTTGCCGCAGGCAACCTATTTTATTCGCAGTGCCGACCCTCAGAACTAACATCGGGCACTAGTTTCATTCATGTACTATATGAGATTTAAAAAAATGGCACAGTTATACGTATTAGCCTATATCTCGAAAACTACTGAACCGATTTTGATGGAACTTACACTAAATCAAATGTAATATGAAACATCAGTTAATATTAGTTACAATGCAATTAAAAGTTTTAGAGAATATATTGAACATTGGATTGAAAACCTGTTTTTTTTAAGTCGGTTAAAAATAATATTACGGTCGTAATCCTGCAGTGCTTTTGGATATGGTTCCGAGTTTTTTTTTAGTACTTTAATTTTCAAATTCCACGTCTTAAACGTGCCTGAACATGGGTTCTTCCAGGGTTGCCGCAGGCAACCTATTTTATTCGCAGTGCCGACCCTCAGAACTAACATCGGGCACTAGTTTCATTGAGGTATCTTATGAGATAAAATACCATGAAAAATCGCCCCTTTCAGGGTGGCTGAACTTGGACTTCTTCCAGGGTTGCCGCAGGCAACCTTATCTGGTTCACCTCTCCATAAGGATATCTTTCACTACGTCAAACTCCCGTTCGAGTATCTGATGAGATAATTTTTGGCCAAAATTGACGTTTTCGACACCTTTTTTTTTATGGTTCTTCCAGGTTAGGGAGTGGCAACCCTACCTGGCCCCCACCTCCAAAGCACCTACTTTCACTACATACTAGTCTCATTTGGGTATCTTATGAGGTAGGAAGTCCTGCCACCGGCCCCCGGTCTAGACCGGCGGCCGGTGGCAGGACTAAGTTCCATCAAAATCGGTTCAGTAGTTTTCGAGATATAGGCTAATACGTATAACTGTGCAATTTTTTTTTAATCTCATATAGTACATTAATGAAACTAGTGCCCGATGTTAGTTCTGAGGGTCCGAAGTGCGAATAAACTAGGTTGCCTGCGGCAACTCTGGAAGAACCCATGTTCGGGCACATTTAAGACGTGGAATTTGAAAATGAAAGTAATAAAAAAAATCTCGGTAGGTACCATATCCAAAAGCACTGAAGGATTACGATCGTAATGTTTTCTTTAACCGACTTGAAAAAAATAGGTTTTCAATCCAATGTTCAATATATTCTCTAAAACTTTTAATTGCATTGTAACTAATATTAATTGATGTTTTATATTATATTTAATTTAGTGTAAGTTCCATCAAAATCGGTTCAGTAGTTTTCGAGATATAGGCTAATACGTATAACTGTGCCATTTTTTTAAATCTCATTAGTACATGAATGAAACTAGTGCCCGATGTTAGTTCTGAGAGTCCGAACTGCGAATAAAATAAGTTGCCTGCGACAACCTTGGAAGCACCCATGTTCAGGCACATTTAATACGTAGAATTTGAAAATAAAAGTAATAAAAAAAATCTCGGGACCATATCCAAAAGCACTGCAGAATTGCGATCGTAATGTTATTTTTAACCGACTTCAAAAAAAAATAGGTTTTCAATCCAATGTTCAATTTATTCTCTAAAACTTTTAATTGCATTGCAACTAATATTAATTGATGTTTGCCTCTGTGATAAATCAACTTTCTATGTCTACAGAGGCAATAAACGATATAAGAGCATTTCAGACATTATTCTGGCCACACCCGGTGTTGCGAATAAGTTTAACAACTGGCGAGTAGAAGCAGATCTGCTACCTTTGCCTGATCATAGAGCCATGACCATGGAACTGGTATATGTGAATAAAATGATACAACAACAATCCCCCCAAAATACTAGTACAAGGAAATACCAAACAGCGAAAGCTAACTGGACTATATTTGAAAGAATGTTAGAGGAAAAGTCCTAGCAGATCAAATAACCCAGTACTCAATCAGCCGTATTAAAGATAGGGAAGGCCATGATGACCTGGTGGCCAGATACTCGGAGATTGTAACAAGGGCTCGCGAAGCATCGATTCCCAAACTTAAGCCTAAAACGAAGTGTAAATTAATAAAGTGGTGGAACCCGCTACTGTCTGAGATGAAAGCTGTTAAAAGAAAGAGAACATCTGAGAACGGCTTATAGGATTGTGAAAGCGTGTGGACTGGTGGAGAAGGACAGACTAATGAGAAATCCAGACGGAAGCGGCCTTTTGTGTCCAGAAAAGTCCGCAGAACTGCTGGCTGAAACCTTTTATCCAACCGACACATAGGCGAGGCTTCTTGAGTCATTGCTTAGAATGACTCAAGAAGCCTCGCAGCGATACGAGAAGAAGCCGAAAACATTTTACGGGCCCTGGATACCGAAACGCTCATCTCGATGCAATGTAACCGTTTCGTATGTACGAGCTTCTTACAGTGCTGAATGGAATGAGCCCAAGAGAGGCCCCGGGACATGATGGCTTCACAGCTAATATCTGCACCCATGCACTTATGGCTTGTCCCGAGGTTATGCTTGCCCTATATAACGCATCTTTACGCCTCGGATATTTCCCCAGAACCTGGAAAAGAGCTGTTATAAAAACAATACCCAAACCCGGTAAGGAGGACTATTTCGCACTCACAATCGTAAAGGAAGCCTAAAACGGGAAACAGATGGCATTAGTCATATCACTGGATATTGAAGGGGCATGCGACGGGTTGGAGAGGTCTCATTGATGTTTATGAGTTTTGTTTTTTATCTTGTATTGCCTAAGTCGCCTCTTACGACATCCATGGGAAGATTTGGAGTGGTCCTATTCTACTCTGCCGGAAACAACACGGCTATCGTAAACCACACGGCTAAAAACTGTATAATAGAAGGCAAACATAACCATTTTGATTCGAAAAGAAGAAGATTGGGACTGGGTATGGAGTTGACACATGAAAATACATTGAGAGCATTTGCAGACAACCAACTAAGGAAAACGCTGTTGGACTACTGTAGACGAGTCATACGATGTGTAGCCCGGGCGAACCGGGAAAAATATTTAATGTTTATATATAAATAATTAACATAACCAATAGGTTATGGAAAAGAAAACCTCACTTTTTTGAAGTCAATTAAGAACCATCGCAATCGTGATCTCGCCTATTATTATATTATATATTAAATATGGTTTTAACTTCTTTTTTAAATGATTAATTTTCAAATTCCACGTATAAATCCGTAACCCGGAAGAATCCAAGTTCATCCCCGATCTTAGATTGTTCCAGGTTACGGATTGGCAACCTATTTTATTCATATACAAGATCGTCAGTGCTAACATCGGGCACTAGTTTCATTCATCTATACATATAATAAAACAGTAAAATTATTTTGTCTGTACATTTCGAATTTTTGACTGAAATGGATAGACACTTAAAAAGAATAATAGAAAGCAAAAAAAATTTTTTGGAACTTCTTGTCTATCTGTCTGTCTGTCTGTCTGTTTGTCTGTCTGTCTGTCTGTCTGTCTGTCTGTATGTATGATCACGATTATCTCCGAAAATACTGAACCGATTTACTTCAAACTTTCACCAATTGCTTTGTTTTAACTCAGTTTAACATTTAAAGTTTGTTTCATCAAAATCGGTTCATTAAAAAAAAAGTTATCGTCATTTGAATGAACTCAAGGCATGAGTTTGCCTGCAAACATATAGCAAAAATAAAATAAAATAATAAGTGACATAAGAAAATTAAAATCCAAAGTCAATTCATCATCATTAAACGACAGCATTATACCTATCCATACTATCCATAGTAATCCATACTAAAAAAAAAAGGAGAAGCTGACTGACTGACTGACATATCAACACAGGGCCTAAACTATAAGGGTTAGGAACTTGAAATTTTGCACAGGGGTTCCTTTTATAACGAAGGGGAGTACTAAGAAAGGATTTTTTGGAAATTCATCTCCTTAGGGGGAAAAACGGGTTGCAAAGTTAGTATGAAACTTTGTTGTTTTTGAAGTTATTCGAATGAAATTCAGCATGAAGGTTCTTTACTGAAAGGTATGAAACACGAGTAAAATATTTTACTCAAATATCATCGTTTAAGGGGGTAAAATAGGGGTGCAAAGTAAGCATGAAACTTTGCCATTTTTGAAGTTAGTCGAATAAAATTCAGCATAAAGGTTCTTTACTGAAAGGTATGAAACACGAGTAAAATATTTTACTCAAAAATCATCCCTTAAGGGGATATAACGGGGATGCAAAGTTAGTATGAAACTTTCCGTTTTTGAAGTTATTCAATTGAAATTCAATATTAAGGTGTTTCATTGAAAGTCATGAACTAATGTATTCCGGGTTCAACTAATAATTCTACTGTTCCTGAGAAATCGACACTTATGCGGGCGGAGCTGCGGGCCAAAGGCAAACCTGACTTATATGTCAACGCACAGCCGAAACTACTGTGCGCAGAAACTTGAAATTTGGCACAGGGATTCTTTTTATGATGTAAATGAGCACTAAGAAAGGATTTTTAGAAAATCAAAGGGGTTGAAGTTTTATGGAATTTTCTCATTTCTGGACTTAGAAGTTTGAAAGTAGGTACGCAAGTTCTCAATTAAAATTAAAAAAGATCTGTTTAGGTGAACCAGACAACATTCTCCCTTGAAGGAATAATTAGGGGGTAAAGTTTGTATGGAATTTTTCCATTTCTAGACTTAGAGGTATGAAAATAAGTATAAACGTTCTAGGTTACAATTAAAAGGATTTCCCCCTTAAGGGATAAGGGGGGGGGGGGGGGGGGGGGAAAGTTATTGTATGGAAATTTTCTCATTTCTGGACATAGAAGTATAAAAATAAGTATATATGTTTACATTACAATTAAAAAGATCTGTGTAGTTAAAATGGTCGAAATTTCCCCTTGAAGGGGTAGAATATGTGGGGTAAAGTTTGTATGGATTTTTTTTATTTACTTAGAAATATGACAATAAGAAGTTCTCCATTACAATAAAAAAATATCTGTGTAGGTGAAATGGGCAAAATCTCCTCCTTAAGGGCTAAAGATCTATGCAGGTGAAATGTATTAAATTCCCCCTTAAGGGGAAAAAGCAAAGGGGCAGGGGTTTGTATGGAATTTTTATCATTTCTACTGTTCCCAAGGGAACGACATTAACGCGGGCGGAGCCGCGGGCAACAGCTAGTGCACTATATGAGATTTAAAAAAATGGCACAGTTATACGTATTAGCCTATATCTCGTGAACTACTGAACCGATTTTGATGGAAGTAATCCTGCAGTGCTTTTGGATATGGTTCCGAGATTTTTTTTATTACTTTAATTTTCAAATTCCACGTCTTAAACGTGCCTGAACATGGGTTCTTCCAGGGTTGCCGCAGGCAACCTATTTTTTTCGCAGTCCCGACCCTCAGAACTAACATCGGGCACTAGTTTCATTGAGGTATATGAGATAAATTACTATGAAAAATCGCCCCCTTCAGGGTGGCTGAACTTGGACTACTTCCAGGGTTGCCGCAGGCAACCTTAGCTGGTTCACCTCTCCATAAGGATATCTTTCACTACGTCAAACTCCCGTTCGAGTATCTGATGAGATAATTTTTGGCCAAAATTGACGTTTTCGACACCTTTTTTTTATGGTTCTTCCAGGTTAGGGAGTGGCAACCCTACCTGGCCCCCACCTCCAAAGCACCTACTTTCACTACATACTAGTTTCATTCCGGTATCTTATGAGGTAGGAAGTCCTGCCACCGGCCGCCGGTGTATTATAATTGTCCAGATAATGTTTATATTGTTTTAACCGGTAGGTGGCCATGGTGATAATCCTTACTAATATTATAAATGCGAAAGTGAGTTTGTTTATTTGTTTGTGACGCTTTCACGCCGTAACTACTGAACCGATCATCATGAATTTTTGCATACAAGTTCTCTGGAGTACGGAGAAGGACATAGGCTATTTTTTTTTAAATTTATCCCGGAAAAAAGTACTGTTCCGGAGGGATCGACATGACGCGGGTGGAGCCGCGGGCGAAAGCTAGTAAATAAATAAATATATACGGACAAATCACACAGATTAAGCTAGCCCCAAAGTAAGTTCGAGACTTGTGTTATGGGATACTAACTCAACGATACTATATTTTATAACAAATACATATATAGATAAACATCCAAGACCCAGGCCAATCTGAAAAAGATCATTTTCCATCTTGACCTGGCCGGGGATCGAACCCGGGTACCCGGGTTCCGGGTTCGTGTCGCAGGCTGGCGTGTTAACCACTGCGCCACGAAGCTGTCGAGTGATGCCCTTGTCGTTCGCCTCATTCAAATCCTTAAGGCGAGGCCTCAAATGTTTGGTACCTTCGCTCGGCAAAGGACTGATCAAGTGCGCGCAAGGGATAGCGCTGGGCGGTTTAGCCCGTGAATTATGAGATAGGAGATAGTCTCGAGTCGCTCAAAGAAAAAAACGTAAGCGCCAAATTCGTTATTTCTATTTTATATAAAATCAGACCGGTTAATTGTATTTTCATATTTACATTTTGATGAATTACTAATAACCTATCTTTTAGTCTAAAAATCATTATTTAATTCGTCGCATTTGAGCTACAATAACAAAAACTCTGCGAACGAAGACCATTTTTCAAAAAATATTTCAATCGAGAAAATTTCATCAAAACGTGTTTTTATCTTCAATTTTTGGAGATGAAATAGTCAAAAATCATATTACTTAGATTTGAAACTCCTAATTTAAGTATTTTGCGAGATAAATAAGATTCAGAACGACCTTTTTTACAGTGGTATCACCTTAATTGTGCAGGTGGAGGGACAATTAGGACACGTCAATAGGTGAGCCATAGACTGAATGGCGCCGCAGTCGCAAATATTAATACTTTATTAACAATTATAGAATTAAAATTTACGCGAGATAAATTCATTATTATAAAGTCAGGGATGTCATCCTTAACTGCCTGGCCTCACGAGCCGCTACTTCCTTTTTTTCCATTCATCCAAGCGACCAGTATCCTAATACCTTCATCCGCTTCCTAAATCCAACAAATGCCTATCCTTTCTCAGCTTAAAAATGCTTTCGCTGGACAGCAGCGTAGGAAGCACAAGAAGCAAAAGAAACTGCGCTCGCCAATACCAAGCATTGTGAGTATGGCAATATCTTCTCATGAAACGAAGAATCCTTGGTAGAGGCCTTTGTCCAGCAGTGGACTTCTTACGGCTGAAGTTATGATTATATATTTATTTATTCATGCAAACTGAATAGGATATTAAGTACTCGCTGATAATGAAAATATATGTCAAAGAACGTGAGTTTATTCATTACAAACTCACAAACAAATAACTCATCTGTCGTTATAATATTAATTTGCAATAGACTAACATGAGCTTTCAACACTTTTACAATTACAGTCGTAAAGGAAACTATAAAGTAATATAACTAAGCTTTATTAAAAGCTCTTTAACTAAGTAATAGGTACTTTAAAGTCATTCTATTCTCGAAGAGAAACTAATGACTTAATGACTTTAAATTACCTACATATTACCTTTCAATTCAGATACTTACAAGTACATATATTATTTATAAGTTTAACTGGATGGAATTATTATAATAAATAATTATAAGCTTCTTTCAAATAATATCTAATCTTCGTGAATGAGTTTCATACAATAATCAATACTAATGATATGTAAACATATTTAAGAATATTTTCAATTCAAGTTGTATTTGCCTGCAAACCTTGTAACCATGGTAACGTGCACAAAAGGCTAGCAGAGTTGCCATGTTGGACGGCAATGCTTACCCTTTGAGCCAGGTAGGTAACTGCAAGATCAGTGTCTTTTATAGAAAACCAGGAAGCGATGGGCTGATGGACACCATGGACCTATAATATTGCCCCAAAGGGCTCAAATATGTAGCAATCTTCGAAACTTTCATGCTTACTCCTTCTAAGGCTTTCTACCGCGGCTGCTGCTGTGCCAGCCTTTGACTTGGTGACCTGCAGATGACCCGGCGATAGGGTATCAACGCATGAAGCATCCTTTACCAAAGGTCGCCTGAATTGCCAAAACACCAAAGTATCTAATAAATAATAACAGCCAAAAGAAAACTTAAAAATTCATCCAAAGATCATAGGAATTTGCAAAAGTGCACATTTTTAATTACTTGTTTTAAACAAAGATTTTGGGCATATTCCAAAGCAAAAAGTAAATTAATAATAAAATTAATAATCCTACTACACATATATTTTTTTAAATTTTAAACTACCTACAAATAAATAATTTCATAATCTAAGTCATCATCATCATCATTTCGAGTAGGTGTCACGGTCAATCGACCATGCACACCCTGGTGTCAGAGTTCTTCGAAACCGCCTCTCGGTCTCTGACCTAGTTCCTTTAACGACTACCAGATGGCAGCCGGGACCACCGGCTTAACGTGCCTTCCGAAGCACGGAATCATCTTTATTATCAGACAATCAGGTGATTCAAGCCTGCAATGTCCTAACCAAACTGGAAGCAACTAAACAAAGTATGCTTCCGGTGGGAATCGAACCCACGACCCCCGGGTCAACAGGCAAACGCCTTAACCACTGGCCCACGGAGGCTGTTGATGATGATGATGATGATGATGATAATCTAAGTGACCGCAAAAAATTTTATAAAATATAATTAAAATACCAAAGATATTAATAAAAAAATTCAGACTTATGTATGTTGGAAGCATCGTCGCGTTGATTTGCAATTGCAAATAATTTTCCCATTCATAGGCAGCCTTATTTAACGACTTAAAAAGAAGAAGAACTATTAAATTAATAAACGCAGACGAAAAAGCCAGTCTAGTCTACTTTGGTCTTGCACAAAAAGTTCACTTAGAGCTTACGAAACAATCGTAGGTCTATCAGAGCTTTGCAAGCTCAGTCAGAGGCGGCTCTAGCCCTTGTGGCGCCCATGTGCTACCAGTCGCCTGGCGCCCTCTAGTAGGAACGGGGTCAAAATGAAATACAGTTATATTTTCCACAATTCATCGTGTTTTCAAACGAATCAAAGCAGGTGCCGGCACGCGCCTTTGGTAGCGACGCTACACTACGCTAATATCCTTACTAATATTATAAATGCGAAAGTGAGTTTGTTTGTTTGTTACGCTTTCACGCCGTAACTACTGAACCGATCATCATGGAATTTTGCATACAAGTTCTCTGGAGTACGGAGAAGGACATAGGCTACCTTTTATCCCGGGAAAAAGTACTAATCCCGAGGGATCGACAGTGACGCGGGCGGAGCCACGGGCGAAAGCTAGTTATCTATAATTATCTGTTTTACGGCGGATTTCACGTTACAAACGCTACCGCGCGCCTGGCTTCGGCCGTAACACGGGCGCAGGGTCTTTGAGAGCGCCGGTGCCGCGAGCGACTCATTTTTGGAGGTTGCATAAGAGGGCGTTCGTCGCCCCCTTAGACCCGGCGCCCGTGTGCGCTGCACACCCTGCACTATAGGTAAAAACGCCTCTGCTCAGTGCTGGTCGAACAGGTCCGGGGTGCAATGAACTTCGTGTCTCTTTCTAACACTATTGTTTTTCTTTCTTTTAATAAGTTGTGAACTTAGAAAGTAGCTTAATTTGGTTTGAATTGCTTGGTAATTGTTCGTGATTTCGTTATAAGTACGTTTGGGAATTAAAGCAATGGGCGGGAAATGTAATTTTATGATATTATCGAGGTGGAAGTTTTGTAGCAGTCATACAACGAACTTGGGTACATACGAGGACGTGGCTTTAGTGGGCTGGGATTGGTAATGTTTTTTTTTTTGTTCCCTAGCCTGTTGGTGTTGTGTCCCACTGCTGGGCAAAGGTCTCCCCCTGGATTCTCCAGTCATCCCTATGCTTCGCTACTTCTGGTAATTGTAATGAGTATCTGGATTGGTAATGAGTGATATAAAATATCACAGGAAAATGTTGACACCAGCTACTCACACACGATAAACAACAACAACTTACGATTATCCGGTGAAAGCCTATCTTCTGTATTTTCTGTCTCTCTTTGTTCCATCCTGGTTTAGGAGAAATAAAAAACGAGAATGTGCAGCTGCTTCTCTTCCCGCGCCGATCGTAAAAGCCGATCAAAGGAATGGGCGAAAATCTTAGGAATCATGTTAGTGGGCTATGCGGCTAGCAACCCATTACTATTTGATTCCGGTTTCCATCAATATATTCATTCATACACAGACTCGAACAAGTTGTACCTACCTTTATTTTCCTTTCTTATTGTCTCCCAGTATTTTCCTTGTTGGAATTTTATTACCTTTATTAGGGTTCCATACCCAAAGGGGGAAATATGGGGTCCTAATATAAAGCTCCAATGTCCGTCCGTCCATCCGTGTAAGTAGAAATTAACAATGAAATTAAAAAATATTTAGTGTAGAAACACAAACAAAAATACAATTAAAAAATAAAATTTCCGACTAATAAAATTTGTGTAACAATAAAAGAAGATATTATATTATTATTTTATTTAAATTTTTATTTAATCTAATTCAATGAAAAAGTAAGCATTTGACTACAATTATTTAGTGTTAATAGCGCTGTCGCTAATTCGCTGTTAATAGCGCTACTTTTTGCGCGTTTAATTTGTATAAAACACCCGTAAGCTTTATTGTGATCAATTTGTTAACCTTTACAACGTCAGTGTAATAGTCTCATCAAATGTCTGCGGTACAGTTAGCCAAACAGGTTCGGAGAGGGAACCACAGTTATACTGCGACTCATTGACATCGCGCTTGCTTGCGACATGACGCCAGAAGTAGGTATAAACTTTATTGCATTATTATGCCGCCAGGCAGTCTCAGGTCACGTGTCCGTCTTACGACTTTTCGATCAGGTCACGTGACCAGAGAAGCTCCGATTACTGGTGACCGCCCGGCGGTCTCGGGTGACTTGCACCCAGGATAGACCCTTCTGGCAACGTAGCTTTCGGCTCATAAGGCAAAAGACGAGAGTTGCTGCTCTCCAAAGGCTTTTGCCATCGTTACTCAGATTCGCCAGGGAAAACCCAGATTTCGATATCTTTCTACCCAAACTGGGTCTATATATTAAAATAGTTAAAGATATTCTATATCACAAGCTGCAAGGTCAAACAACTGCCAGTTTGTAGGTATACATAGGTATACCTACAAACTGGCAGTTGTTGTGTTGACCGTTCAATATTAATTTTACTTTTATTTTTATATAGTTTTTAGGCAATTATTTATATATATATTTTGTACCAATTTTATTTAATTATTAAGTTTGTTTTAGTATATTTATAGCTTTTGTGTTTATATAATTTAATAGATTTTATCTGTAACTTTCTTACCACTTTTATATGTGCACACATTATAAGTGGAATACAACCTAGTTTTAAATCCTTTGATTTGTATGTTCTGTATTTTTTATTGGTTGTAATCTGTTATGTGTGATTATAATAAATAAATAAATAAATAGATTGGCCCTTCAGGCTATGCATGCACGTATACGCGGCCGATTAGGCAATATGAGAGTTTGCTGTCTCTCCAAGCCTTGCGCACACAGGCAACGCCCAAAGCCAAGGTCCGTCCCGCCTGGGGGCCCCTTGGTGATGTTGTCTATAGAGGGCACTCTGCTCCCAGCCTATATACGTATACCTATATACGTGAACGACGAAAAAAAACGTGTCCTGGCGCGAGTTTAACATTTTTCACCAATCCCAAAAACAAAGAGAAGTTTTCACTTCAAAAATCCGCCAAACGCGTATCCGTACGCACATAAACTCCTTACTATAAAACGCGGTCACGTTATAGTAAAATATAATCAGTTTTTTACATAAAGCATTTGCCACCGCCACGCCCGCAGGCCAACTCTATACTGTGTGATGTCCAACCATTTAAAAACGTGCTAAATAATTCTCGCCCGGTTAAAGTAAGACACAGTCACAATACTTGTTTCTAACTTATTCATAGAGCAGGAACTACAAATGAACGGTTCTCTACGGACTACCGAATGCAAATCTAAGAACTCGATCCCACGCTCACTTGTAGGCCGCCGGATGTTCGTGTGGGAGCGCCTGGAAGACGTCACGGTTGGCCAGCCAGGCGTCTTGGCAGGAATTTTTGAGGAGCGGTAAAAAATGGTAGGTAGCAAAGACAAGACATAAATAAACTAACGAACAGACTAGACCTCGTAAAAAAATCATGGTCTCACTTTAGTCCTTTTAAAAGCAAGTACGAAGTACTTGAAGTTAGGCCTTATAGAGTTAGGATGCATAGAAGCAGAAGTTTAGCGCTATAAATGATATAGTAATCAGTGTTGCCAGGTGTCCCGGTTTGCGCGGGACGTCGCGCAGACGGGGTCTGGGGACTATGCGTCCCGATTTGTATCTGATCGGGACGCTTCAGACCTCTAGCGTCAAAATTTGAGGAAGTCTCATACAAACTTCCATCCCCTAGTTTAAGGGGTTAAAAGCACCATTTTAGATTTTGTTGTTGTTTGTGAACTAATCTAGCGTACCAAATTTCAGCTTTCTAGGACATTAGGAAGTACCCTAAGGATTTTGACGATCATTAGTAAGTCAGTGACGAAATCAAGGCTTTTTAGATACCAATGAAATCGTAACCTATGCAATTAAAACTTTAAATTTTTAATAAGTCTACAAAAGCTTTTTTTATCTGTTATAATCCAAACTCAAGTTATGAGGATCCAAACTCAAGTTATGAGGATCCAAACTCAAGTTATGAGGATATTGACTAGCTCCGTGGCGCAGCGGTTAACACGCCAGCCTGCGACACGGAGTGACCGGGTTCGATCCCCGGCCAGGTCAAGATGGAAAATGATCTTTTTCAGATTGGCCTGGGTCTTGGATGTTTATCTATATATGTATTTGTTATAAAATATAGTATCGTTGTGTTAGTATCCCATAACACAAGTCTCAAACATACCTTGGGGCTAGCTCAATCTGTGTGATTTGTCCGTATATATATATATATATATATATATATATATTCTTATATTCTTTTCAAAAAAACGACTAAGCGCATCGAGAAAAGGTAGGTAGTGCCCTGCGCTTCGCTTGGCTCGTCTTGGCGAGGGCACTACCGTGCCCTCAGCTCTACTGTTATTTTCCAAAACAAACGCATTCCAATCCAAACCGTGTTGGTTTTATCTAAACTACTACACCGAAATTGATCCCCTTGATCCCCTATTATAATTAATAGCACCATATGTTCCCTGTCCATGGCCAGGTTATCGCTTTTAGAGCCCAATTTAGGCTATTTCTGATGCTCAAATAAAATTTTCGATGGTTTGGTTAGTACACCTTATAGTGCAGTTTATTTTTGGAGGCTTTATGCGTTTGGTTTATTATTTACTTCCTTTTACTTATGAGAATGGATTTTAGAGAGTTACTAAGAGTTACTTATTTGTTAAATACTTGGCCAGAGCAGACAGTGGATTTGGCTTACACTCTCCTCGCTGGCTAGCCGGGTTGGACAGGTCTCATTGATGTTTATGAGCTTTGTTTAGCTTGTCCTAAGTCGCCTCTTACGACATATAGGTACGGAAATTTAGAGTGGTCCTATTCTACTTTGCCGGAAACCACACGGCTAATGTTGGTGCACCATTGAATTATTTGGATACATGATCGAAATAGAGTGTTTAAGGCTCTAGTAGCTTACGGGTGAGTTGTAGTACCTAATAAGTAGGTACAGTAAGGTACAATATCACGTTATTGAAAAAAAGAGTAATTTGCCTATAAATTAGCAATTCGACGGAATTTGCAGCGGCGACAGTTAGATCACGCGGTAACTACGGACTATAGCTCGTTTTACCGCGTGTTGCCGTTCAAGTATTTTTAACCCCCTCCTCCCCCTTGTCAGCTCTTCCCCTCTCCCCCAAGCTTACGTAAACATTGGCATCAGTTTCACAAAATATATTTCTTTATTTTGCTAAATGTTGCTGACGTCATCACTGTGTAAATACCCTGCCCACCATGTCAGCAAAAATAAGCCTAGCTCCGACCAAAAACAACCCCGCATTTGCTGCTTACGCAATATTTGAATGACCCCTTAGTCGCAAAAAAATCTATTTATTTCATTGGATAACAGAGTAATTTGCCAAATACCTATAATCTATATGTATACATACTTGATTATTTCCATATAGACACAGAGTTTCCGAGGATAGAACTTATTACTTAGTTGTATTTGTATCACAGACAAGCTGTCCCGACGAAATTCGTTTCGCATGTTGTCGTTTAAGTTCTATCTATTTTTTAGTTTTCCGCGCAACTTTCATAATTGACCGAACGAGCGAAGCGAGCGAAGCGTCTCAGTTTCGACTGGCCCAAAATTCTTTTGTCCGTCTGTCTGTCTGTCTGTCTGTCTGTCTCTTCTCGCCTACAGGTCGCATTTCTCAAGCGATTCTCATGAAATTTTGTGAGCAGGTTCGGTAATTATATAGAATTTTTCTGTCGTGCCAGTTTTTCGAAATTTTACAAGATGGCGGAAATATGGAGGTCCGAAACTTAAAAAAACTCATAGTACAGCTATTTGAAAAAAAGATCAAAAATGTCATAAGACTTTTTTGTTATTCTCATTAAGACGCAACTTTTTTGTCTGAACAACTTTTTTATACGATAAACTTGAATGTGTTTATAGTCGGCAATTTGCCCAAAAGTTGTCTGAAATCGATTTTTTGTATATTTTTTTGTATGAGTGCATTCAGTATGATGTCGTAAATACAAATCTATGGTATGACAAGTATGAAAATGGTGCGTAGTAACTGTGACGTCAGCGATACAGAGAAAATTTTTTTTATATGAACCTACCATGTGCGGTATCAAATAAAAGGGTTTTATGAGTAGATTATGTCTATCGCACTCCGCGGGGTTTGATTGCGCACGTGGCGCGACAGCAATAGATATTATAAATACCTATTTTTCAATTCTCTCGAGCCTGTTTCCTCTTAAAAAAGGGTCTGGTCGGGTCTTCTGGTAAGAGGAATGTAGGTTTAAATTTCCGTTTCCGGGAAATAGTAACTGAAGGAAATCATCTTTTTGTCAATAAGCATATCAGTAACCGATATATTTTCGAGCACTGGAGGGCAAATGTGGATGTTGGTTGTAAGGGCTCGCGAGGTCTACTGTTCTCGCAGAACCACTAGTTTATTATTTCATAACAACCTTCTCCTGAGAACAGCAAATACGACAAAAAAGAATTAGCCAAATTGGTCTAGCCGTTCACGTGATGCCATGACCAAAGGAAATAGGGATTCATTTTTAGGGTGTTTTACCCAAAGGGTAAAAACGGGACCCTATTAATATCACTCCGCTGTCTGTCTGTCTGTCTGTCCGTCTGTCCGTCTGTCCGTCTGTCCGTCTGTCCGTCGGTCCGTCGGTCCGTCGGTCCGTCGGTCCGTCGGTCCGTCGGTCCGTCGGTCCGTCGGTCCGTCTGTCCGTCTGTCCGTCTGTCCGTCTGTCCGTCTGTCCGTCTGTCCGTCTGTCCGTCTGTCCGTCTGTCCGTCCGTCTGTCCGTCTGTCCGTCTGTCCGTCTGTCCGTCTGTCCGTCTGTCCGTCTGTCCGTCTGTCCGTCTGTCCGTCTGTCCGTCTGTCCGTCTGTCCGTCTGTCCGTCTGTCCGTCTGTCCGTCTGTCCGTCTGTCCGTCTGTCCGTCTGTCCGTCTGTCCGTCTGTCCGTCTGTCCGTCTGTCCGTCTGTCCGTCTGTCCGTCTGTCCGTCTGTCCGTCTGTCCGACTGTCCGTCTGTCCGTCTGTCCGTCTGTCCGTCTGTCCGTCTGTCCGTCTGTCCGTCTGTCCGTCTGTCCGTCTGTCCGTCTGTCCGTCTGTCCGTCTGTCCGTCTGTCCGTCTGTCCGTCTGTCCGTCTGTCCGTCTGTCACCAGGCTGTATCTCATGAACCGTGATAGTTAGACAGTTGAAATTTTTAAATATGATGTATTTCTGTTGTCGCTATAACAACAAATACTAAAAAATAGAATAAAATTAATTTTTAGGGGCTCCCATACAACAAACGTGATATTTTTGCTCTTTTTTTGCTCGATATTGATAATGGCAATAGATAGACGCTTGAAATATTTACATGTTATATAGTTATATATTCACTTTAAAAATAAATAATGAAAATAAAATACAATTAATATTTAAGGGGGGACATACAAAAGACATAATGTTTTTTGCTTTTATATGGATAATGGTACGGAACCCTTCGTGTTAGAGTCCGACTCGCACTTGGCCGGTTTTTTATATATAGAGATTACCTAATAAACTTGTACCACAGATTACCAAAAAATCTTGTACCGCGTGATTTATCTTAAGTACTACCTATAACTTACTCGTAAAGACCACTTCAGTCAGACTACTTTTTGCTATTCCCAATGCGACAACGAAATTAGTAACGCGTGCATGGATTTATCTGCCACGCCACAGATCCGTAAAAAACAACCCCCGCTCCCGGCTTTCTGTGTTATCGAACAATTTAAAACGCGTAGTCATTTGTTTTTTGTCCATTGCCACCGAAGCCCAGCTAAATTAGACGCACGATGCAACTGTACATGGTGTTTCAATGGTCAAATGTCAGTTGCATAAGATCTTTTATTCTACGTATGATTTGGTCTGAATAAAAAATAATTTATATTAAAATCGAAAATATGTGATGAAAAAATTTCGCCACAGGTAGGATTTGAACCAACAAACCTTCGACATCTGGCCCGTCTTTTTTCATCACATATTTTTGATTTTAATATTAAACCGAGCATTGTAATGATTTAAAAAATAAATGATTTATATATTTAAAAGTGGGCATTTTTATTAGGATCGTTTTGAATATGTCAGAGCTAACATCATATTTGGATAATCTACACTAAGTACTATACTAATAATAATTATTACAAAGGAAAAAGATTTCATTGTTGGTTTGCATTGAATAGGCTCCGAAACTATTAGACCAATTTGAAAAAATTTTTCACCATTACTATCCTACATGATTCCTGATGAACATAAGCTCTAGATTAAACCTATATCTACCCGAGTGACTTACAATGAGTGTTACCAGTGATGACTTACGGATCCGAAACGTGGTCCCTTACTATGGCTTATAAGAAAGCTCAAAGTCCCTCAAAGAGCTATTGAGAGGGCTATGCTCGGTGTTTCTCTGCGAGATCGAATCAGAAACGAGGAGATTCGTAAGAGGACAAAGGCCACCGACATAGCTCAGCGGATTAGCTCTTTGAAGTAGCGCGTAGAACCGATGGGGCAGAAGGGTTCTCGAATGGCGACCACGTACCGGCAAGCGCAGCGTCGGAGATCCACCTACCAGATCGTCGGATGACCTAAGCAGGAAGACGCTGAATGCAGGCCGCTTCAAACCGGCCGATCTTTGGAACTTGCTTAATTTATATTATTCTGTTTCTTATTAAAAAGCACAGATATTGTCTGTGTTAAAAAGCCAATAAAATTACTTACACTCTGCCACAGCACACTGCACATAGATACCTACCAATTTGATAAAAAATTTCTACGATATCACTAATCTTGGCCAGTTTCTACAACTCACCGTTTTACGAATAATCCTATCGGATGGTTTATTTATTTTATGTTTCAAGTTTAGTCAACATCCTGTGTGCGAGGCATTTTATGTTTGTGGAGGGATGTCTAATGGAGTGTCTGTCCATCACACTTTATCTATAAATGAGGGGGAACTATTTTTAATGAGATATAAATACTTGATAGGGCAACTTAGTTTATAGTGTGGCGCTAATTTGCGTGATAAATTTCAAAAGCACATTTATATGTCAAAGACTATATAAGATCATCATTAAGATCATCATTAGTATACTAAAATTGTAAACACATAGTATTCATTAAATATGAAAATAGATCCCGACATATCTAATCTATCTGTCTGTCTGTATAACTTAATCTTGAAAACTATTGGGGCGTCTTTGATGCGGTTTTCGCTACGTGTATAGGGATATTTCGTTTTCGGGAAAGGTATGTGTTACCCGGAAAACATGGTCGTCCTTTATTAGACATAAGGGTCCAGAAATTTTGCCCAATATAATGATCATATAGTTAATTCAACAACGATTCTACGATTAACAACAGCTAAAAAGGCTCAGGGCCTATCTGAAGATGTACCAACTATATCAATTAAAAGTAAATTTTTCTACTGCTACTAGAGAACATGACATGAAAGTGTAAATAATTTAATAAGAAATAATACAGAATTCACAATAGTTTCGTCAATATTACATACATACATACATACTATAGGGGGTAGGCAGAGACTAGGGACCTCCACTTGCTACGATCTTTACTAACCTCTCTCGCTTCGTCTACATACATCACTCTCTTCATGCATGCTCGTCGGTTTCGGGTACTCTTAACTTGCCCTTTGCAAGAACGTCCGTAATCTGGTCACGGTATGTGCGTCGAGGCCGGCCCTGGCGTCAATATTACAGATACATTTAAATCAGTCAAAAATATCACCAGAATCGTACACGGTTCAATCAAAGGTGCCCATTATGCTTGCCGCGTTTCCTCTTTGGATTGTTATGGACAGCTTTTGAACCATGTACCATCTAGAGCGGTGGTCTTATCCACGGGTCTTTAATCGCCGTCCTCACTAACAAAGTGCTTCGCTTCTAAACACCACGGTCCAGTTGTTGCTACGGCAACCGGGACGAATTCGTACTGGTTA
The DNA here is from genome assembly GCA_947532085.1 of Elegia similella. Taxonomy (NCBI): domain Eukaryota; kingdom Metazoa; phylum Arthropoda; class Insecta; order Lepidoptera; family Pyralidae; genus Elegia; species Elegia similella. The sequence goes on from OX383936.1 coordinate 4,285,293, forward strand.
GACAAAAACGAATATTTGGTATTTTGTCCAGCTGCCACCTTTGCAGCCGCACCAGGTGATCACATAAAAAATTACGCTGTATAGGTGATTTAGATGTTAAATATCAAGATACTAGCTATCGCATGTGGCTGCACTCGCGTTAATATCAATCCCTATAGAACATTTTTTGTGGTATTAAAGGAAATATTTGTCCTTTTTCATACCCCAGACAATTATGCAAATCTTTCATGATTCGTGTTGAGGCGTCAAAATTTACAAACAAACCTATAAATAAAGAAACAAACTGACTTAAGCTATAATATAAGTAAGAAAAAGTCATGGGATAGTTATTTTTTCAGAAAACTGTGAAGATATTTTCACACGTTATTTTATCACAAGATAAGGTGTCTAGATTGTGTTGATAAAATACAAGATGTGCAGATATGTGATTATCTCGAGATTACGTGGATGTTGTTACGTCTGTTTGTTTTTGTGTTCGTTAATGACGCGGAGCTGCGAAGAGATTGGTTTTCTTGGAAGAAATAACTATTCAGGCGTTGGATAATACACAGTTATTTCTAAAACTATAGGTACCTCGCAGGGCTTGATAGCTAACATCATGAACGATGACATTAGTTCTACAAGTTCTGTCATACTTTAAAAAATTATATAAAAAATATTTTTCAAATTTTTTTATGTCCTGTCGTGACATTTTTAAGTCTAAGTTAACAAAAGGGCAATGCAACCCTCGCGCGTTATTTTTCTTTGCAATGCCCGTAGAGTTGTTAACATTCAACCGGTAAACTTAAATTTATATTCATTTGTATGTGTGACTTTGAAAATAAAATCTAAAAATTATCTAAGATCAAACATTATTGTTTAAGATGTTAGCACTCTAGTCCCGCGTGGTATTTCGTATTGTTAAGCAACCCTGTATATCTGTACATAAGAGTTATCTGTACATAAGAGTAACCCTGTATATAAGAGTTATCATCATCATCATTCCAGCTATTGCAGTCCACTGCTGGACAAGGACTCTCCCAAGGAGTTTTTGTCTCATGGCAGGATATTGCCTCACCACGCTTGGCAGGCAGTTGGTGAGCGCAGTTTCTTAGGCTTCTTGTGCTTCCGACGCTGCTGCCCATTGGAACCATTTTTAAGCTGGCGAAGGATAGGAATATGTTAGATTTTGGAATGGAATTAAAGTATTGGGATACTACTCGCTCGGATGATTTGGAATGAGTACAGTGACCAACGTTTTGATAGTCACTTCAAAATACATTGCGGGTTTCTACTATGATTACTACTTTTATTAAAGATATATAAAACGTAATGTACTTTGAAATGACTATCAAATCGTTGTACACTGAGTTAGCAAATAGGCCTGCTGGTCGGGAGGCCGGGCGCGCGTACCCGATGCGAAACCTGCAACCACTGAACAGGCAGCTAAGGATTACGCCCTAGAATTATCAGAATAAGCAGTTTTTACTCGTTATTTGATACCATACTTAGCGTAGCGTGTTGGTTGTGTAATTAGGAAACGGAATCATCCTTACTAATATTATAAATGCGAAAGTGAGTTTGTTTATTTGTTTGTTTATTTGTTTGTTTGTTTGTGTATTTGTTTGTTTGTTACTCTTTCACGCCGTAACTACTGAACCGATCATCATGAATTCTTACTTCCTTATCCTTACTAATATTATAAATGCGAAAGTGAGTTTGTTTATTTGTTTGTTTGTTTGTTTATTTGTTTGTTTCGCTTTCACGCCGTAACTACTGAACCGATCATCATGAAATTTTACATACAAGTGCTCTGGAGTACGGAGAAGAACATAGGCTACCTTTTATCCCGGGAAAAAGTACTATTCCCGAGGGATCGACATTGACGCGGGCGGAGCCGCGGGCGAAAGCTAGTAATATTATAAATGCGAAAGTGATTTTGTTTATTTGTTTGTTTGTTACGCTTTCAAGCCGTAACTACTTAACCGATCATCATGAAATTTTACATACAAGTGCTCTGGAGTACGGAGAAGGACATAGGCTACCTTTTATCCCGGGAAAAAGTACTATTCCCGAGGGATCGACATTGACGCGGGCGGAGCCGCGGGCGAAAGCTAGTAAACTTTTAAAAGTAATGGATTGCAAATTACCTGACGCAACGCATATCCCTCGCGATACAGCGGGGGAATGCTGCAAGTGTTATGGCACTTTTGCGTCAGGTACAATTCGGGGCAGACTTAAGACTAAAAAGTATACATGTATATTTTAATATTAATTTGACTATATACACGGTGAAATTTTGATCGTTCTGGACCCTTAAAGGGATGATTCAGCCCGTTGATATAAACAACTTTTCCTATGGGACCCATGCTGGGAACACAAACATTTTGGCGTTCTCATACAAATCGACCGGGCGGCCGAAATTTTTTGTATGAAACTGCCCATTTTTTTTGAGTTCCCAGCACTGGTTCCGTAGGAAAAGTTGTTCATATAGATGGGCTGAATCACCCCTTTAAGGGTCCAGAACGATCAAAATTTCACCGTGTATATATGGACCAATAATTTTAATAACCAAAAATGGATTGCTACCCGCATCGCCTATTGGCGCGATTCTTCAGATTGTAGCTTGGATCTGCGCAGGAATAGAAGCAGCTGGTATATTTTACTGTTTTCTCATACTCCCAGAGCAGCACGGAAGCAAGTCTGTTTTTATTAAAATTTGCGACATGACTGGACTAGCTATCGTGTATAAAAACCATATCCCACTATCCCACGCAATAGGGCAATCTCAGTAAATCAGCGTTTACCGTTTAGTAGTTATTGCATAAAGGACGAACATACGCAGTTTCCCACACCAGCTATTAGGAGGTGCTAATAGTGAACATATAGTATTGTGTGTTAATGAGTTTTTGAAGATATATTATGTCTCGGAGGTACTCTCTTGGTGCTTATTTCTTAAAGATAGTTAAAGATGTTTGTTTTGAACAATTTCAATAAAGGAGGTTATCAATTCGTCGTGTACATGTGTTATACTTATATATAATTGCACAGTTTCTGTATATGCAAGTCTAAACCAGTGTTTTTACATGTGTGCCAAACTTCATGGTGCCTTGTAGATACTAAAATAGTAAACTAGCTTTTGCTCGCGGCTTCGCCCGTGTTAAAGTCGATCCATCGGGAACAGTAGAATTTCCCGAAATAAAGGTACCCTATGTCCCCGGGCCTCAAACTACCTCCATACCAAATTTCATACAAATCGGTTCAATAGTTGAAGTGTAAAAAGATGACAGACAGATAGACAGAGTTACTTTCTCATTTATAATATTAGTATGGAGTATGGATTAGTACGGATTGTATGGATTGGTGAAAAAAATATTTTTGAGCTAGCGATTCACTGAATACTTCTTAGAAGATTAGCCGTCTTTTTCGATGAAATATGATTGACATCGTGTTACGCTTAGATTTCTCACGACTTCACGAAAATAAAGATAAGTCTGTAGGTATCATGAGATAAAAAGAAAGTGTTAGTAATGATGTGTACGAATATACTGACATATTTAGCTATGATCTCGGAAACGGCTCTAACGATGTCGCTGAAATTTGGTATATGGGGGTTTTCGGTGGTAAACAATCGATCTAAAATAGTCTTATGTATAGGATAACGCGTTTTTTCGAATTTTCATGCGTTTCTCTTGCCACGCAGAATATGGTCACTAATTTCGTCAAAATCCATTGAGTAGTTTAAAAGATCTAAGCGAACAGACAGCAAAAACGACTTCATTGTATACTACCTATGTAAAAAAGATACAAAAACTACGTCACTGGCTGTACTCAACTAACGGGTTCTCCCTCCCTCCCTAACCCACCCCACCCAGCAACACCCTGCAAAACACAGTTTTGCATGATACGCGCCTAGATGGCGATAACTTAAGTTAAAACGCGCTTAGAAGTTTTTTCCCGAATATCCATAAGATATTCTTTTAAAATATAATTAATCTTATTATGCTTAAAAGTATATTGATCACTCACATAATTTTTGTAGAGTTCCTCAGGAACTTTTATAATCTTACTAGCTTTCGCCCGCGGCTCCGCCCGCGTCAATGTCGATCCCTCGGGTATAGTACTTTTTCCCGGGATAAAAGGTAGCCTATGTCCTTCTCCGTCCTCCAGAGAACATCAGAAAATCGTGTTGAGATGATGGTATATATTTCTTACATATAGGTATTCAACCTTACGGATGACCTTATTTATTGAAGTCAGTTAAAATGTATTTAGTTTCAACAAAAGATTCAATTTGTATACCTCCTACTTCTCTCCTATTCAAATGTGTAGGGAACCCTGGGACAAGTGCATGTGAGTGGGCGTGAATGATCTGACTGCGTGGGATACAGGAAGCATACATTACTGTGCATACGTAACCTTAAACTTGAACCATTTGGTTTATTAATACCTAATAGGAGTAAGAAAAGGCAAATGATAGAAAAAAATGGAGGAGGCCTTTCTTTCTTTCTTTTAGAGTCGTACTGTCTTTTTACTTGTTATAGTAATTTTGCCCAATGTGATGTGAGGTCTAGCACTAATGTTATTTTGGAGTTATTTTTAATTGGCGAAAATCTTAGGAATCATGTTAGTAATTGCGGCTAGCAACCCACTATTCATAATCACTAAACGTGGCTATTAGGTCCCTTAGATGGAGGCTCTGTCTACCTCGGAAAGGAAAAAACGTGATTGTATAGATGTATTAACAGTGACACGGTCAATCGACCATGCACACCCTAGTGTCAGAGTTACGTGATTCCTTTAACGACTACCAGATGGCAGCCGGGACCAACAGCTTAACGTGTCTTCCGAAGCACGGAAACTTCTTTATTAACAGACAATCAGGTGATTCAAGCCTGCAATGTCCTAACCAAACTGGAAACAAGTAAACAAAGTATGCTTCCCGTGGGAATCAAACCCACGAGCCCCGGGTCTACAGGCCAACGCCTTAACCACTGGACCACGGAGGTAGTTAAAGCTAAAACACTGTAATCATGAAACGAATGAACAGATCAAGTGTAAGGCCACACCTGCGATGTATCCTGTAGCCTCGCGGATCGCATCATACAAATAGACCGCGCATTATGTATGACTCAGTTTCCGTGCGGTGCATCTGCGCCGTGATTTTATTATGGCCAACTACAGTCTAGATATCAGTTAGTATCGTGTATTCAGTTGAAATTGCCAACTAGTTTCAGTCTGTTGCAAAGATTATCATCAGGGCGAGTGTTAGGGGTGGCGACATGGCTGTTTCGCTTCACTCAAAGCACTGAGGGAACCATGACTTTATAATCTCGCGTAAGTTTTAATACTATTAAAAAGTAGTTTGTTTTTCATGTGTGTAAGTGGCCGACGACACAACTTACACACACCAGAATCACCAGGCCTTCGGGTAATGAGCATGAAGCCTGTTCTGACGGCGCGTGGTACGATAGTGGTTTTTTTTGTAGTAATGTGCTTTTACCTGATTTCCTATTAAAATTTACTATGAGACTACTGTGGAAGAACTAATTAGTACCTACTTCCACCCCTAATCGTCCCCGTTCCAAGGGTACCCATAATGCTAGCCGCATTACCTCTTTGAATAGCCATGGAAATCCTTTGAACCAGGTACGACCCGGAGCGATGGATACCTAATAGATGTGATGATTTCTCTAATGACGCGTTACATTGTCGATGTGGAGTGAGTGAGTACAGCACACGACCTGTGCAGAAAGAGGGCAGCGTGTCAAGTTTGCTTTCACGCTAAGCGCTGCCACTGAGATGCGAATCAATACGTTTAGTGCTTTCTAATTACCTTTTTTATGGGTGCACTTCGATAGTATCGTTTTGTTTTTTTTTTTTTTATTTATATCCGACGGCAAACGAGCAGACGAGCCACCTGATGGAAAGTGGTCACCGTCGCCCATGGACATCTGCAACACCAGAGGAGCTGCTGATGCGTTGCCGACTCTTAAGATACCTGTAAACACGCCTTTTGAAGGACCTCAAGTCATAGCACACAGGGAAAACCTCGGGAGGGAGTCCATTCCACAATCTTGCTGTACGAGGAAAAAAACCACGTGACGCTCTGACATTTTTGGACACCCAAGTGTCAAGGATGTGGGGATGGACTTTACTCCTGTGGCGAGCGGAGCGGTGGTAGAAAGGTGACGGTGGCACCAATTCAAAAAGTTCTTCAGAACACTCCCCATAGTATAGACGGTAAAATACACACAGAGAGCCAACGTCTCTCCGTAGACCGAGGGTGTCTAAATCGTCTGTGAGTGTGGGATCGTCGATAATACGAATTGCCCGGCGTTGGATGGAATCAAGAGGAAGGAGTTGGTATTGAGGTGCACCAGACCAGATATGAGAGCAGTACTCCATGTGGGGCCGGACTTGAGCTTTATATAATAAAAGTCTATGACCCGGAGTGAAGTACTGCCTCGCTCTATTGAGCACCCCAAGTTTTTTAGAAGCCATTTTGGCTTTACCTTCCAGATGACTCCGGAATTGGACCTCCTTCGTAATATCGACGCCAAGGATCCCAATACTCTTAGAAATGGTAAGAGAGGTGTCCCGAAACTTCGGTGCTATGTTAAATTGGGTCTTCTTAGCGGAAAACACGCAGACTTGTGTCTTAGTAGGGTTGAATTGAACTAGGTTTAGTTTACCCCATTCAGAGACCTGCTCCAGAGAGGTCTCAATGTCAGACACAAGTCTCTTTCTGTTCTCCTCCACCTGTGTTTGAGGGATATTTGCACGACCTGCATAATATGCATCACCCGTACTGTCGTCTGCATAGCAATGGATGCTACTAGTGTTAAGCATGTCGTTGATGTGCAGAAGAAACAGCGTAGGTGATAAAACAGATCCTTGGGGGACGCCAGCATTGATGGGCATGATATCGGAGCATAATCCGTCTACAACGACCTGAATGCTTCGCCCAGATAAGAAACTAGCGACCCACAAGCATAGTCCCTCAGGAAGCCCGAAAGATGGTAACTTCGCGAGAAGAGCCTTATGCCAGACCCGGTCAAAAGCCTTTGTGACATCTAGACTAAATGCCAGTGCTTCTCCCTTGCTCTCGATGGCGGCTGCCCATCGGTGCGTTAAGTACACAAGAAGATCACCAGCACTACGCCCGTGGCGGAACCCGTATTGACGGTCACTAATTAGCTGATGATCTTCAAGGTAACCAAGGAGCTGGATGTTTATCACACGCTCCATCACCTTAGAGAGCAGGGAGGTTATCGCAATAGGCCGATAGTTAGACGGGTCTGTGCGGTCACCCTTTTTAGGAATAGGGTGAACGTAGGCTACTTTCCACGAAGACGGGACTTTTCTTGAGGTGTAAGACAGCGAGAATAGGCGTGCTAACACCGGAGCCAACTCAGGGGCGCATGTTTTGAGCACAATTGCTGGAATGCCATCAGGCCCGCTGGACTTCCTGACGTCGAGGGAAAACAGAGCACGTCGCACTGCACTTTGAGTGAACCGAATTTCCCGCATTGAGTGCTCGCATCACGGTAAAAAGGGCGGCGATGCTCCTCCGTCGTCAAGGGTAGAATTTGACGCGAAGAGAGTAGCCAAGAGATCGGCCTTCTCTTTTGCGGAGTGAGCCAGCGAGTCCTGACGATTGTGCAGAGATGGAAGTGAAGGGCGACAGAAATTCCCCTGCGCTGCCTTAGCAAGAGACCAGAATGCTCTACTCCCGGAGGGATAGCCAACCAGTCTCCTACCAATGCGCGCAGTGTGCGCAAACTTTGCTGCAGTGATCTGCTTCTTGTAGGCTCTTGAAGCTGCGTTTAACCGCTTCTTCACATCAGAAGTATTACGATCCTTGACATTTCGCGCAGCAACCCAGGCTTCGTAGGCTTCGCGCTTGAGGTGGGCGGCATGCAAAGACGAGCAACGAAACCAAGGTTGAGACCGCCCTCCGATACGAACCGCCGAGCTGGGAATGTAGCACTCCATGCCCAGCAGTATCGCTTCGGCGACAGCTTTCGCACAAATGTCAGGATTTTCTGATGAGAAGCACAACCGTCTGCAATGGTAGGATGCATAAAACTCTCGCAATCCATCCCAATCTGCTGACCTATAATGCCACACACGACGCATACCAGGTGGTCTGGATTGCGTGGTCTGACCGGATGGAACCACAGCACGTACCAGGCAATGATCCGAGGTTCCTAGAGGGGCATCACGGAATACCTGGTAATCGTTTGGATGTGAGGTCAGCAGAAGATCCAACAAAGCAGGATTGTGTCCTTCAATATCAGGTATTCTGGTAGGACCATCAACTAACTGGTTGAGGTCATTTGTTACAGCAAAGTTGTATGCAGCCTTCCCAGCGTAGTCGGTCTTCAGTGATCCTAGCCACTCAAAGTGGTGAGCGTTGAAGTCCCCTAGGATCACTACCTCCGCCGATGGGTGCTGCTGGAGAATTTCGTCTATGCCCTTCTGTACATGCCCGAGAAGTCGGTCTGTTTCGGCATCACCGCTATGGGACCTGTAAAGGCACGCATAGAACCGGATGCGGTCACCGTGATCTACGCGCGCCCATAACAATGACAGGTTTCTGTCTTCAAGGCTGCTGAGACGTCGACAACATACATCCTCCCGTACGTACATACACACCCCAGCATTGGGCATAAACTTGTGCTCCAAGCTGAAACCGGGATACAAGAGATATGTGACGTCGGTAGGAGAGGATATTTGTGTCTCAGTCAGGAAAAATAGAGCCGGCTTAGTCGTCTCCAAGTGATGATGGACGACATTGAGGTTGGAATGCATTCCTCTGACGTTGAAGTCAATATACTGAAGACACTATATCTATTTGATGAAATAATAACAGTGTATTCATAAAAACCTAACTATTTTAAGAGTGTTATAGTAGGTATCCAACTTAATTGAGAAGAGCAGTCATATTTGTGGAATATAACATTTTAATTTAGTTGTTTCCTTATTATACATTATTATTTCGTAGTGTATTTTAATAGAGTAAAAGCAAGACTCCGGTAGTACAGATACAGAGCGGGTCATGCTCCTGCAGTGGAGACTAAAAAGACCTGATGATGATGATATTTTAATACGGCTTAAAGACTTTTCCTCTGATTGTTATCGTGCTTGCCGTGTAACCACAGTATTGTCTGTGCGTGTAAAATATGAAACACTCTAATACAGCACACAAAATTTAACCTTTTTAAACCCCCCTGCACCGTCGCCACGCTTTTTCCTATTTCTTTAACACAGATAGATAGAAAACCCTCATTGAATGGTGTTGGTCCATTTCTAAGGGGCCAAACACGACGAGGGGGGGAAGGAATTCCAAACGTGACAATACGTTTGGAATTCCTTCCCCCCTCGTTGTTTTTGGCCCCTTAAAAATTCTAATATTTGTACTACCAGATGGCAGCACTGTAGCCGGACCCGATAAGCTATCATTAGATTACTTAGAGCAACAACTGCTACCACTTATTTCAGGACAAACCCATGAAATAATAAATATATAGGGACCAATCACACTAATAGAGCTAGCCCCGTACAATAAGTGTGATTGGTAACTGTAAGTTGTGTGTGAACCTGTGTCGTGGGATCATAACCATACTTTATTTTATAATAGATAATTATGTAGATAAAAAGCCAAAACCTAGGTCAATCTGAAAATATAATTTTCCATTTTGACCTGACCGGGGATCAAACTCGGATCCCTGCAGTTCCAGATCGGTCATTTAGGCACTTGAGATGCCGATGAGCTACAGAAATCATCGTTGAAATAGTACTGAAGAAAATTGTAAAGCCTTAGCTGATGAAGTGCAGTTGGCAGTAATAGTAATACTAGTAAAACTAGACCGTATTGCGTAGGTAGGTACGTGCTTTAAGTTGCGAGCATAGTAGATTCGTATTGGCGGATGCAGAAGTACTCGTATACTCTAAACTTCGGATGTATCTCATCATCATCATATATACAGCCGTAAAAATTCACCGGTGGAATAAGGACCTCTGCCAATTATGCTTCGTTCCATGGAAGGATATTGCCATGCTCACCACCAGGCTTCTTGTGCTCTGACGCTGCTGCCCATCGGAACCATTTATAAGCTGATGAAGGATATGTATTACGCTGTGGCGAGATACGATACGACGGCGAAACATTGCACATGCCTAAAGGGGCTCGGGTGTTTTATTTATTCCATACTAGCGACCCGCCCCGGCTTCGCACGGGTGCAATGCTAATATCTTTAAGAGATAGACATATACCACCGCGGACTTTTTTGTTGACCTTTAAGATATACAATACTTGTAGTACATTAATTTGATTTATCTCGTGGGGTTCAGCCAGTGCTTGTAATGTAAGCGCAAAAAAATGTGTTTATTTACGACATCACATTGGAAACCTCTTAATTTATCAGTGTTTCTCTACAATATTATGCATATGTTATACATATAAACCTTCCTCTTGAATCACTATATCTAATAAAAAAACCGCTTCAAAATCCGTTGCGTAGTTTTAAAGATTTAAGCATACATAGGGACGGACAGACAGCGACAGCGACTTTGTTTTATACTATGTAGTGATTAGCTTCGATCGTTTGTAAATCGCTATTCTCTGGTTTCTAAGACCACAATCTTTCGCACCGTAGCGGAACATAAGCAAGCATATACATGTGACTACGATATGTAATCCCGTGTCAAAGCGTTTACACTGTACACTGTTGTTCTACTAGTACAAGTGTGTTTGACCTGCCTGAGTAATCTTATTACAGACAATAGAAATTAAGTCTAAGTACTAGGTCTCTTTGTAAGATATCCTGGATTAATTTGGTAATTCAATTACTTAGAGGAGATTAAGTTACTAATTACGTTTAGGTATTGCGCAAGTTCCTAATTCTTCAGATAGAGGGACTTTTACATAAGCAAAATATCTTATAACAAGCTCTTACAAATGTTTGATTTATTTATTTATTTATTTATTAATAAAAAGAGATTGCACAGCATTACAGTAATACCAAAGCACTGCACAACTTAACTTAGGACTACGGATTCATCTATCCTTTTCACAAAATATTAAGTATTCATTCGTCAAACGTACAAACCTGTCAGCAAAAACATCACATTCCCTTCCTTTTATTGATGCCAGGAATTCGTTGAATTCAGAAAGACCTCGCAAAAGGGGGGACTTCGCACGAGCAATTGTGTTTGAGGGGGGAATTGCAAGCAGTCTGTGTCGGCGAGCACGCAAGTATGCTCAAGTATATACGCAAGTATGCAATAAAAGGAAGGGAATGTGATGTTTTTGCTAAAAGGTTTGTACAAATGTTGTTTGGTAGAAATAGTCTAAAAAGGCGCGATACAAGCTCCGGACAATCCGATTCACCTTGATATAAGATCAATGCAAGTAGGGTGCAATTGAATTTGTTAGCAAACGTTTAAGGAGTGACCTCAGACCACGAATCTGAACAACTTTCATTATATGGGATGGGACTAACTCCAAAAGTGCAAAAAAATTAGCTGTTCCATAGATTTTGGCCAAGTAGATATTCCACTTTTGTATGAAAGAGCAGATAATTTTTTCACTATGTCGAAGTTGGTCCCATAATAAAAATAAGTACGTGATCCTACTTATACAGGTGAAATTGAATTCATTAACAAACGTTTAAGGAATGACTCAGATCCCGAATCTGATCAACTTTTATTAAGGGACCAACTTCGACATCGTGAAAAAATTATCTGCTCTTTCATACAAAAGTAGAATATCTACTTGGCCAAAATCTATGGAACAGCAGTTTTGTTTGCACTTTCGGATTTAGTCCCATAATGAAAGTTGTTCAGATTCGTGGTCTGAGTTAAACTTTAAACGTTTGGTAATGAATTCAATTTCACCTGTGTCTTTTGAAGTGATGGATCACGTACTTATTTTGGGTTCATCAACATCATCTGAGCGTCCCGGACCCCGGTTGCATCCTCAGCTGTGTTGGAGCTCAGCTATTATGACAGAAATCATGCTGTAGTATGATTTGGCATAATTTTTACATCTGACCGCCTGCCTGATGCGGTAGCGCATTGGTATCACAGTATCTCGGTACCTCAATGACCACGAGAGGTACTTTACTCATTTATGTTGTCAGTCTGGGCAAATTGGGGCAAAGTAGGAGAGCGCAGTCAAGTTTAGGAAAAATATTAGTTTGCCCTGTCAAAAATATAATTTCATTAATTATTTTATTTTGTATGTTTGGACAACTTACAGCTTTTAATTTTAGCAAACAAATAAAAATTATAGCCATTGTTAATCGGGAGGGTGCAAGGATTCTAAAGATACCTTTAAACCCGTAGAACCATTTAGAAATTAAAGTAGAATTAACAAATTCACAACTACTACTAACAATAAATAAATGAACTCTAATAGAAACAATACACTCTTTTTTTTTTTAAATTTTCGCGCTTTAAACACATAATTATGTATATAAACGGGACTTAGCACGAACCTTTTATAATTTGTTTCCGTTGATGATTCAATGAAGTTTTATTCATCGTGGTCGCAACGAGCAAATGATAAAAAGATTCGTGCCTAAGTCCCGCCGTTTATACGCATAATTAAGAAAAACGCTCTATTTTCTCAGAGTCATTTATTAATCAGTTTATATTTCGGAGCTCAACAAGGCTGTGTCATTATAACAGCACCATACCATGTCTTATATCAAGACGTGATGATGTTACGGTTTGTAGAGTATCTAGAACACAATGATCTTTGCACTTGTTACCTTGAAGTTGTCGGATTTGGCATGCAAGTGTAAACTCGAAATATGCTTGCGGCCAAGTTCGTGAAAATATGAAAAAAATAAGGTAGGTACTAACTAGTTGCTCTGTTTTTCGGTTTGGATGCAACATGCATTTTTGTTTAAATAAAATCACTTTAATACGGTGTTCTAAGAACTATTTATTGTATAGTTCTTATAACACAAAAGACAAATGTCAACCGTATTAAATTGATTTTATTTGGCATTTGTATTTTGTGTTATAAGAACTTCAAAATACCTAGTTAATTAGAACACAAAAGACAAATGTCAACTCAGTCTACCCCTGACCATGAAAACTGTAAAGTTTTCTTGAATATACGCGATAATATTTAAGATTGTATTTAAGATTATGTTATATTATGGAGAGCAATAAATATTTGATTGATTGATTAATACCGTATTAAAGTGTTTTTATTTAAATGTGTAGCAATCGCGAAAACATCAGGAACCATTATGCATTTTTGCGTACTCGCTATCATTTGGCAAATAACGGTATACAGTCGAGGGCAGATAAAACTGACTCTTATAACAACAGATTTTAAATATACGTTTTTGTGTTTTATTTTGGATTCACAATGCTATTTTGATATACTCTTATTAAATTAAGAAATAAAATATGGTGAAAAAATTTCAAGCGGGTGGAATTGGAACCAGCGACTAAGTCACCAGGCTGTATCTCATGAACCGTGATAGTTAGATTAGATTAGATTATAGATAATAAAAAGTAGAATAAAATAAATATTTATTAGGCGCTTGAAATATTCACAGAATTTTAGTTATATATTAACTTAAACAATAAATAATTTAATAAAAATAAAATTACTATATAAGGAGGGCTCCCATACAACATACATGCGCGAGTCCGACTCGCATTTGGCCGGTTTTTTACCCTTTTTCTTGCCATTATATATTTTAAAGGCATGAGTATTTTTAGGATTATTCTGAGGACATGAAATATTGAAATTAGATTCCGTTTGCACTTTTACCGTTGTCACATTGGCTGAGTGAATGTCGGTTGTAAATTCTCACGCTGAACTTAACAAAAAGATTAATAATTAATAAATAAATTTGTAACGTAAGATCTTGTCTATGGATTACAATTTACGAAACATCTGACCCGTCGTATGACATTACTAGTGCAACACCGTGAACAATCTCCGAAAAACCGTTGTTTTGTTGCTTAACTGTAATTGCGACCTAACTATAGACCAATAATGTATTAAATACTATCGGCTATATTATTTATGCTATAGCCTTTGTTCATCGGGAATAATGTAGGATTCTGATGGTGAAATAATTTTTCAAATCGGTCCCGTAGTTTCGGACCCTATTAAATATAAACAAACAATTAAATCTTTCCTCTTTATATTTTTTGTGCAGAAGTGTAGATTAGTCAATAGGCTATATTTATATTTAAAGGTTTAGGTAAAAAACCTGTTCTTTGTAAATTAATATTGACCAATCGTCGTACTCCTAATCGTACTACTGCTTATCCAGTTATATCCACCATCTTACTTTAAAAAAAATTTTCTTTGCAAAATATATGACTACTGGCTTTGTTTAAAACTAGCAACCCGCCCCGGCTTCGCACGGGTACAATATAGATACTAATATCAGGCAGTATATAAATCTAAACCTTCATCTTGAATCACTTTATATATTGTTGAAAACTGCATTAAAATCCGTAGTGTAGTTTAAACTACTGTTCGCTTATATCTTTTAAAAGATATAAGCGAACAAATAGCGGAAGCGACTTCATTTTTATTATACTATGCAAACAAAAGATTTTCTGTAACATATCACGTCTTTTTATACCTTGCGGGTTGACAAAGTCCAGGTCTATAAGACCTAAAGGCCACGTTTAGCAGATTGGTGGTCATGTAGGTGGAAAACAGAATATTTTTTCTTTCTTTTAAAGTTTAGTTATTCTAATTTTTGAACAGCTAAATTTATTATAGCATTATTCATACTTTATTATTTTAATATAGCATTACTATCATTAAATCCAGTTTAATTATGCTTCGGTCAAAGTCTACAAAGCAACAAAGTAAATTTCTCCTAAACAAGTTTACTAGAACTCGTTTAACGCATTTTCCCTGAGGTCGCTACAAAAAGCGGCAATAAAATGACTATTATGTGTAGCGTAATTATGTGAAAAGTAGGTGTCACACTCGCCTAGAATCCACGACACTGTACCTGCTCGTATATGGAGAGAAAATTTGATTATAAGCGTATTAATAATTTGCAGAAAATGGTAATATTTTGCATATATCTCGGAGAAGGAATCGAGATGTTGTTCAAAAAATTCAAAATTCAAAACGTTTATTCAGAAAATAGGCCTTTGCAGGCACTTTTTCACGTCAAATCACATTTTAAAGGATCTAATTTAGTCATATTTATATTATTACGCACAGGTTGTGGTAGAGCCACGCTACCGGCAAAATTAATTTTTGCTAGTAACATGCATGGGCCGGCCCGTCCGGGGAAGTACCACACTCTCACAGATAATCGACGTTTGAGTAGAAGCTTTACCGCTTCTATGCTACGTTCGGTGAGTGAGAAGGCCGGAGGCCCATCCTTCTCCCCCTTCCCCATGTCTCCCATTTTTCCCTACTCCCAATGTCCTCTCCCCAACTCCATGAAAGACTGGAAATGCTCCTGTCACACTCTTGTGTTGCAGTTGTCCATGGGCAGCACTAGTCGCTTACCATCAGGTGATTCGCTTGATCGTTTGCCGCCCTATAACATAAAAAAAAATAGAAATCGAAATTACTAGCAGTAGATATGGAGTGGAGAGGGTTTATAGAATATAGAAAATATTAACTAATATGCGGTAAGGCTGGAGTTGTGTAATATGGAGAGGTGAAGAGAATGCCTGAGAACCGAGAGACATGGAGAGTACTCCGACAAGAACACAGTTCTTAAATTATAGATTAGATTAGATGCGGTAATAGATAATAACCCTGATCATGTGGTCCAAACTCCTATCGCTTACGATATTTTATACTCATCACAGAGATGGCGCCTGTGATTCATGCATTTGAAAACTCATCAGCAGTATGAACAACACTATGAACCATAGAAATTGAACATTCTTCATTTTTTCGAAAATTTTTATTTATTTCTGCACGGGTGTTTAAAGTCTATAAACACCCTTGCAAAAATAAATAAAAATTTTCGAAATAATAAAAATACCGGTATTTCATCCTCAAATACCGGTATCAAAATACTTTGATACCGGTATTTGGTATTTCGGTATACCGGTATCCATGCCCTACGCACAGGTTTATTCACAACTGTATACACCATATTATGAGAAAATAAAATCATCATTCACGGAAAATATCTTATTTCAGATGAAAAAAAATATTTTGATCGCATATTAAAAAAATAACTTTCAGTTTAACTTGGTTTTTTCAACTTAAAAATAAGCATCGCTATCTGTCACTTGCGCTGCAGCGCCTTCATCGTCGCCTATAGCAGCAGTTAATATGCTTGCCGCCTATTTGAGCTTGGCTGCAGTAATATAATCAGTTGAATGAAACTGACTGACTCGGGTTAAACTAAATTCCAGTACAAATTTGTTATACATATTACATAATCCAATGGTACCCAAACCTCTGCATGACTACGCCAAATCCACGTCTAGGCGTCACGCACGCACATCCCAACATTCCGCTCTGAATGACGTTCGCCAATTAAAGCCGCATCACAATGGCGGTGGTCTATTTCTCCGCATTGAGTAACGCTATCCGAACTGCATTCGTTATATAACGCAAGCTCAGTTCGATGCACTCTAACAAGCTTTTTGATTCCTATTTTTTACCTATTTGTGGGGGGGCTGAGTGTCACAAACCTTCTACTTTCCTCGCTTTAATATTATAAATGCGAAAGTGAGTTTGTTTATTTGTTTGTTTGTTACGCTTTTACGTCGTAACTACTGAACCGACATCATGAAGTTTTGCGAACAAGTTCTCTGGAGTACGGAGATGGACATAGACTACCTTTTATCCCGGGAAAAAGTACTATTACCGAAGGATCGACTATGACGCGGGCGGAGCCGCAGGCGAAAGCTAGTATTATTATACTTATCAGGTTCACTTTTGTGTCGGGGCTACGCCAAAACTACCAATCTAGTTTAGGCGTCACGCACAGACATCCAAACATTCCGCTCTGAATGACGTTCGCCAATTAAAGCCGCATCACAATGGCGGTGGTCTATTTCTCCGCATTGAGTAACGTTATCCGAACTGCATTCGTTATATAACGCAAGCTCAGTTCGATGCACTCTAACAAGCTTTTTGATTCCTATTTTTTACCTATTTGTGGGGGGCTGAGTGTCACAAACCTTCTACTTTCCTCGCTTTAATATTATAAATGCGAAAGTTCGTTTATTTGTTTGTTTGTTACGCTTTCACGCCGTAACTACTAAACCGACATCATGAAGTTTTGCGAACAAGTTTTCTGGGGTACGGAGAAGGACATAGACTACCTTTTATCGTGGGAAAAATTATTATTCCCGAGGGATCGACTATGACGCGGGCGGAGCAGCGGGCAAAAGCTAGTATTATTATACTTAGCAGGTTCACTTTTGTGTCGGGGCTACGCAAAAACTACCAATCTAGTTTAGGCGTCACGCACAGACATCCTAACATTCCGCTCTGAATGACGTTCGCCAATTAAAGTCGCATCACAATGGCGGTGGTCTTTTTCTCCGCATTGAGTAACGTTATCCGAACTGCATTCGTTATATAACGCAAGTTCAGTTTGATGCACTCTGTAACATGCTTTTTTTGCTTCATATTATGAATCCATTACGGAGTTTTAAGCCAGTTATTAATGATAATACAATTATTTTTGCCATAATTGACTTTTATGGCTGCTGTACGGTGCAGGTAATGGTTGTTGCCTAATGCTTTGGTTTCTACCATTGCGGTGCCGCATTCCGAGTACGACAGACCTTTAAAATTAAGGTCCATTTAAATTAAGCGCAAATATTTATAAGGGCTGGCTTCCATAGGCCAAAGAAATGTTTTAGCAAATTGTAAGGAATCGACACCCTAGTTTTTGTTTTAGTTTTTTCATACAAAATATTTATTTAAATTAAAATTAATAAGTCAGCAGTTTTAGTTGTCGACGTCAGTGAAAAGTCGTTCACCAAGAAAATGCTTGTTTTGTACACATGGTGTATTTTTCGTCTAAATGTTATTTTGCTTCTAAAGCTTAAAATCATTATCTCAGCCACAAGAAGTCCACTGCTCGGTCGGTCGGTGGGTGTGCAACGCTGCGCTTGCCGGTACCTGGTCGCCATTCGAGCACTTTTCTGCCCCATCGGCCATCGGTTCTTCGAGCTATGTGCCTCGCCCACTGCCACTTCAAAGAGCTAATCCGCTGAGCTATGTCGGTAACCTTTTTTCTTCTGCGGATCTCCTCGTTTCTGATTTGATCTCGCAGAGAATTATTATTAAAATATTTGGGCTTAATTTAAATTGACCTTATCTATAAAATAGTTCGATTGGCCTATAGGTGGCGGTAACGGCCAATCGAACTATGTATTACCAAAGACAATATATTATATTGTCTTTGGTATTACCCCGCAAAACGCCGCAACTCTGGCCCGCTTCATAATTATTTCCACTTTTATTACATACATATATTTAATATGATAGCAAAAATTGTTGTTGTAAAAAAAATATAGCACTAAATTACGAAGTTCTTTGTCGACAGTACTCATAAATTGTACTGGTGACTGTGACGTCATTTGCTGACGGCCATCTTGAAGTAAACTAACAAAATAAGGGATGTGTTCCCTTATTTTGTTAGTTCACTTCACCAGGCTGTGTATGGTCGATTGACCGTGACACCTACTCGAAATGATGATGATGATGAGGGATGTGTTTTCAGTTCAAGTACCTTCTTAATTCGGGTAATGTAATACTTAAATCTAAATGACCACGCAGACAATTTTAAATTAATCTACTCTAAAAAATCACAATTTGCGGTCGCATAAAATCTTAAATGGATTTTTTTATGCGATTTTCTCTGAGGCCGCATTAAAAACTAAGATAATTTACGTTGCAACATGCACATTTTAATGAACGACCTATATGCCGCCTGCTGGTTTGAAGGTTACCATCTGTGGTTACGGTTTGTTACGATGGTTACATAAAGTAGGCCCACTAGTGGTCCGCGACTCACAAAATTTGTCGACGTATGTTGCTGATGAATCTTTGTTGATTTTTGACGAAGCTTGTGGCAGATAACATGCATGTACTTAGGGACCGTTCAAGTATTACGTCAGCAATATATCAGTTATTTTCAACCCCCTCCTCCCCCTTGTCAGCAAAAGTAAGAAAAGCTCTTCCCCCCTCCCCCCCAAGCTCACGTAAACATTGGTATAATTTTTACAAAATATGTTTATTTTGTAAAATGTTGCTGACGTCATCACCGTGCAGACCCTTCTACCCCCTTTGTCAGCAAAAATAAGCCTAGCCCAGATCTCCCACCCCCCATTCGCTGCTTACGTAATATTTAAATGACCCCTTACTACAATAAATTTTAATCTCACGAAATGAACTCCTACTATTATAAAGTACTAACTGTTTTCCCGCAACATCATATAATCCCGCGTAAATTATAGCCTATGTTACTCGTTGAGAAAGTAGCCTGTTACGGTGCAAGAATTTTTAAAATCGGCTCATTGGTTATTGACTGAATGAATAAATCATTACAAACAAACTCACAATCAAAACATGGCTTTCTATGTAGTCTTTTATGGTTTCTTTTTTCAGAGAGATAATTTGCTTTGCTTTTTTATGTTTTTATTGCATTCACAACGCGATATTGATATAATCTTTCTATATTAAGAAATCTACGCTGGTACAGAAGAAAAAATAAACTTAGAATTTATCAGCAGCTTCTCTGCTATCTCCCGCGCCGTAAAAGCCAATCGAGAGATCGGGCGAAATCTGAGAAATCATGTAAGAAGACGATGCCGCTTTGAACCGACCTATATAGGTCGTATAGGCCTAAGGTCGCTGGTTCGAACCCGGTCCGTGTGGAAATTTTACACAATATTTTATTTCTTAATTTGACATGATACTTTATTCACCTGCAAAATAACACTTGCGGCGCTTCTTACATAAGTTGCATTTTTGACGTGATAACGTCTTAAAATTGATGAACGCCAGCTGCACGCATGAAAAATTGTCACGTTCCGTGAGCAAGCGAGAGCGCGGAACAAGCGATAGAGCCACGATCGGAACCGTTCAGCTGGTGACACATCTATCTCTCTTCCACCGTTATCACGTAAAATGATCGTCTGTAAACCGACTTTAAAGACAACCAATTTTTATGTATGTTTTGGCATGCCTTGACACAAGTTAAGATAATTTACGTTGCAACATACACATTAATAAACGCCAGCTTATACGCAGGCCGCCTGCTGTTTGAAGGCTGTGTGGTTACGGTTTGTTACGATGGTTTCATATGTAGGCCCACGAAGTGGAGATGATGCCACCTTAATAATGATGTACAGCTGTTTCCAAGCTTCTATGGCGAGTCAAATTTGTTTTGCAGAGAAAATTGTTGAGTATCATGAACTGAGAATTTTTTTCCTTTGACTGGATCCAATACTATTTTTTATGACACATATTTTAATAAATAAAATATATATAGGGACATAGGGGAGGGGAGGGCAAGATGGATATAGCGGGCAAAACGAATCATTTTTCTATATTTTTCTATGATCTCAGTAAAGGAACATCACTAGTGCAAGGGGATACGAGACGAGTGCGGGGTTCACCCGCCAGTCGCCATTCGCCAGTTAGGGAGTGAGTAAGTGCGTTAGTGGCAAAAATCTAAACGAACGTACGAAAGTAAAATATTTGATTGAGGTGAGTTTCGCGATATTATACTTGACAAACCATATAGAAATTATGTTAACATTGTTTCTTTTGTCTTATCTCATGTAATTTCAATTTTGTTATTCAGTTTTTCTGTTCCGCTAGCATAAAAAAATGCAGGATAAATTTTTAAACATTATGTGCCCTGTCGGGTAAGATGAATATGGTTGATTCGTCTTACCCTCCTATATGTATCTTATCTGATTTGATTCCGTTATTCCTGGTTTTCGTTACAGATGGTTTCCAATTATATGAGAAAGATGAAGAGGGGTGACTGGACTAAAAAAAATTAGAACGGGCAACGGAAGAAGCAGCCAAAACATCCATGCGAACAGCAGCTAAAAATTGTTAACGTTTAGCACGTACAAAAAATAATCTAGTAGGTACCACAGTGTCACCACCTACACAAACGGCTGCTCTTGTGGCTATTACACTACACATCCAGTTCGATCGTGTTTCTCTTTCACCAGCTGAAAGATCTGAGTTGATTGTACAACGATATTTCGACTGCCATCGCCCGTAAGCGTTGGAGAAAGAAAGAGAAGATGCCAAAAATCGGAAGTTATAACTTCTACGCCAATAAAAGTAGAAGAAAACAAGAAGTTTAGCTGCAAGAAACCTAGGAAAAACGAGAAAAACCATCCAGAATTAAAAAGACTGCTATTAAAAGTACTAAGAGTGCCCATGATCCGTACTTTACACAGTGCTTGTGTGCAGAATTTCATGAAGATTGGATTCAATGTTCCAAATGCAAGGATTGGACCCACGAAGCATCTCCCTCGTACCTTGGCGCAGAAACAAACTTTTGTAATGACTGACAGGACTAATGACGTGCTACGTTTTTTGAATCATCTTGCCCGGACGCTTTGAACCAACTTACCCGATAGGGTAGGGTAAGATGATTCAAACCAAAGAATTTAAATATTGGTCTCTTTTACTGATTGTGATTATAATTATAACTTGTTTAATAGTAATTTTGAAAGTCTAATGATAGCTAGTTTTTAAGAAATATATGTTTCTTTTGAATGACAATATTGACTATTTTTTTTTAATTGTTCTTGTTAACTGAACCGTTTTGCCCTCCCCTCCCCTATCACACAAATTGAACTAGCCCCACAGTAAGTTGTGAACTTGTATCGTAGGATACTAAGTCAATGATACTACCTATATTTTATAAAAGATAATAAATTATTTTATTTTCAATCTTCTTCTTCTTCTCGAGTCAAAATGGCTATTCTTTACACTAGTTTTAACCAGAATTTGGCCACATCCACGGCACTATCGTTATTTAATCGATGTTTTCATTTTTAATAGATTCTTATATAGATAACCATCCAAGACCCAGGCCAATCTAAAAAAGATCGTTGTCCATCATGACCTGACCGGGGATAGAACCCGGGCACCCTCGTGTCGCAGGCTGGCGTGTTAACCACTGCGCCACGGTGCTCGCCTCATTACAAGGGGTTACTGTCTTACTGAGAGCGTTTTAAGACGTCATTAGCATTCGTACACGCAGATTTTCTAACCCCAATTTAACGTTGTTTTAGGTTTTTCTTGCAAAAAAATAATTTGTTTTTTATTATAGACATCATACATAAAATAAAGCTACTAAAATGAATCTATTTCTAGTTACACAATAAAATAAAAAGCGGCCGTGAAAATGACGTCACTGCAGAAAATTCAAGTTTATGATTGAAAACTTTGATAAACGGAGAGTAGCCGTCATTTCCTGCTCATCAAGACTATCTCATTCTACCTCTATTAAAAATGTTACGATGCAAATTAAACAAAATATACTTTTATTGTTATGAGTTTGTCTTGTACTCGTATCGTATTGTTCTGTAGCAATACGGTTACATCTGTATGTTACTGTTAGTTAAGATTTTTGCTTCCTTTTTTAAGGACCATCAGGAAAAAGTACAACAGCTACACACAAATGATTTTTAAAGCAATACATATTTTTTTTTTTATAAAACGTGGAAATAACGAATTAGATCTCTTAAAATAATATTTTCTTTCAGATAAAAAGATAAAATCATGACCTCCACATAAGTTAGCATACCTAATTCATGCTTCTTTACTTTCTGTATGTTTAACACTTAGCAGGACACTAAACGAGACACAAACACAATATAGAAGTTTTATTGTTACAACGGCTATAGCCGTCTAGTGTCCAGTAAGAGTTAAGTATTTTATGACAGGAACCTTGGGCTAAAATGGCTGCTTTTCTTTTTTGTATAATTGTCGAATACAAAAGCCAGCTAAGTATATAGTTTCGCAATGGACGGCGTTTCAAAACACCCACTGTCTGTAACTGAACACTCGTATTGTGTATCATATGAATTGGTCGGCAGCGCTTCTCAAAGGGAGCGTTGATTGTAAATAGTGAATTAGGGTCAAAAATGTTTTAACTTTAATGAGAAAGACTGTGGTTAAGAGTTTTGCTAGAATGTTCGCTACTGTTAGTAGGTACTTACTTTAGAAGGCAGGTTAGTTTCCACTGATTTGCTACATTGATTTGATGTTTGTAGCGACCATAAAACTCGTATGTGTGTGTCATTTAAATTGGTTGGCAGCGCATCTCAAAGGAAGCGTATTGTCTACTAAAGGCATAGTATGTTTGGGTATTATTAAATGGAATCTATACA
Organism: Elegia similella; assembly: GCA_947532085.1. Classification (NCBI taxonomy): domain Eukaryota; kingdom Metazoa; phylum Arthropoda; class Insecta; order Lepidoptera; family Pyralidae; genus Elegia; species Elegia similella. The sequence goes on from OX383936.1 coordinate 4,308,642, forward strand.
TCAAATATTTTTATCAACTAGAACAGTACTATATTTTAAGAGGTCATCAAAGGTCGGTATTACTGAAATCTATATTATTCTTTATTTTTGCCCTGGTTTTGAAATTAATATGCTTACTTATATGGCAAACCTTTTAAACCGTCTTTGACCTACATTCAGATCTTATGACTGTGCTGACATTTATAAGGCCAATAACTTTTTTGCTGGATCTGTCATATACATGGCAAAACATCCAGCCTCTACTGTACAGATATTTGGTGCAAAAAAAGCATTACCGCTTAGCTTTAAAGACAAAGAAAGAAACGGTACGGTTACGATTGGTATTATAAATATTCATAAAGATTTTAGAATTACACTTATTTAAAAGGCCGGCATCGCTCTGTTAACAACTCTGATGTTACAGATGTCCATGGGTGACGATAACACTTACCATAAGGCGTTTTGTATGCTCGTCTGTCCGTATAAGAATAAAAAATATATATTTAGATTTATATTAGTTGAACTTTACCACCATTTAATAATAAAGAAATGAAATTTTGTAATCCTATTGAAAATCACGTAAACCTAAATACCACATCAGAGTAAACACAACACATACAAAGTATTAAAACTAAAATTTGAAAACAACTGTATTAAAGGGCATCATGCATGACCTTCATTGTTCCTATTCAGCCTTTGAGATCCACTGTTCTATTATACTAGACAGGGAAGGCCGGAACTATGCTGTTAGTCTCATTGACCAACACTGGCCGTCGACAAAGGAGACGTGTAAACGGACGTCATTGTGTTACTATTAGTATTGAAGAATACATGTGGGCTTGGCTGAAAATTAACAAAACAAATCTGTTTCAATCATATCATGTTGACTTCTGGTGATGATAACAAATTTTCCCGAATTAAAGTGTGGCCATTTATTAACATAAGCATTATGGGTAGAAACAGGCTTGTTCGAGATGCTGGAAAGCATCGAGCCTATTCGTGAGACGATTCGTGATCACCCTCGAAAACAGCTTATAGACGTGGCTCAGGAGTGTGATGGGTCTGTAGTTCTTCAGTAGAGTATTATCACCCTTTTTGAAGAACAAAACCACCACACCCTTGTTCCACGCCTCTGGCGTAATGCCCTCGAACAGAACGGAATTAAAGAGCCTCTGAAGGACTTTCAGTACCGGCGTTCCGCCCGCTCTCAGAAGCTCTGCTGTAATTCCGTCCTTGCCCGGCGCCTTGTTGTTCTTTAGCTGTTTGAGGGCAATCCTAATCTCGTACAGGCTGATGTCCAGGATATCTTCGGTATAGTGTCGGGCTAGCTTGGCTCTCGGATCTTTGGCCAAGCTGACAATGGGTTTGGTTATTGAGGTATAAAGCTGTCCATAAAACCTCTCAATCTCTCCCAGCACCTCGGACTTGTCGAAGCCACACCGCCGTCCTCCGTCTTCAGCTTTGTCAATCGACTTTGCCCAATAGACTCCACCCTTGCGAACACTTTGGAGCCTTTGTTTTGCTCTTTAGGAGCAAATGTCGTGCCGCAAGGATTTTTGGATTTGTATATTGAGCTGTCGATGCACGTCCGCGTCATCCGAGGTCTGCAGCGGCATGGATAGTCGCGTGGCTATCAAGTTCAGGGTCTGAGATCTTTTGAGCTTTGTGTTTGGGGCGGGACCTAAAGAACCCCACCTCCTGGATAGTCTTTACAAACCCATTGTTTAACTCGTCCACTGCGACTCAATCCTTCAGGCGACGTGATTGTATTGTATTAATCATAACAAAGACATTGAACTAAGTGAAACAATTATACATACTTCATTATTATTGGTCTCAATTAAATTTGGATCAGGGTCGAAAGAAATGTACCTAAGTGCCTAGGATTTGGCACAAACAGACAAAACGTCATGGAAATTATCGATATATGTGTGTTATGTAAACGAAGCGTTTGTTTAATATAAATGAGTTGGTTTCGTAATGTGACCTCGTGCTGAATCCTCGGCAAGAATGTTCATAGTCGATTATTGTATGCCACTGAATAAATAGTAATTCTTACTAAAGTAGACAAGTAGGTATATCTTCTCTTCCATGCTGGTTTGGGACAAAAAAAAAACCGGCCAAGTGCGAGTCGGACTCGCGCACGAAGAGTTCCGTACCGTTATCTGTAAAAACTCATGTCTGTTGTATGGGAGCCCCCCTTTAATATTATTTTTATATAAATTATTTATTGTTAAAGTTAATATATAACCGTAATTTAAGAGCAAAAACAAGCAAAAAAATCACGTTTGTTGTAGGAGCCCCCTTATATTTATTTTATTCTATTTTGTGGTATTTGTTGTTATAGCGGCGACAGAAATAAATAATCTGTGAACATTTCAACTGTAACTATCACGGGTCATGAGATACCGCCTGGTGACAGACGGACAGACAGACAGCTGAGCGATATTAATAGGGCCCCGTTTATACCCTTTGGGGTATGGAACCCTAAAAACGTAGAATGTACCACTTGCTTCTCTTCCCGCACAGATCGAAAAGCCTATCGAAGGAATACGCGTAAATCAGAGGAATGACGTTTCTTTCTTTTTCGTGTGTGTAAGTGGCCAACACTGGTGTCAGACTTTTCAAGCTGCCTAAAAGCAGCTGACATAGCTTAACGACTGCCATCAATGATGACAGCCGGGATCAACGGCTTAACTGGAGGAGGAGCACAAGATATTTTTATGCCACTTGCCGTCACATTTAGGACTGCGATCAGGGTTGCTTAACATGGATGAGCGCGTCTAATGCTCACTACCACTGGGCCATCAGGCTCCTCCGAGGAGTCATATCAGTAGGCGATGCGGCTAGCAAACCATCACTATTTTGATTCCGTTTTCCAACTACACGCCAACAATCACGTTAAACCGCAGAATAATTAATAGTACTAACATGGGTAAAAGAATCATGGCGAACGCCCATACATCGAATGTACAGAAAAAAAAATAAAAAAAGAGAAGATGAATTATATAGCAGTATTGAGGTTTCCTTACTAGTAACATGTCTGCATAATATAAATATTTTTAAACCCCCGTTTATATAAAATATTTCACAATAAAAGTTATAGCCTTAATGGCATTTTCATTTGCCTAAAAAAGTTTACAATGGTTGTCAAACTGACTGTTTGTTGTAGATCTGTCACTCAGAACTGTCAAGTCAATGAGAAAATGTCAGTCGGATTGACAGATTTTTTTTTATTTTAGCGGATGGTTGCCTGCTTACGTGGTGTTGCCATAAATTAATATATTTTAACGTGTCAGTTGCAGGAAGTGTGCGGATATTAACTGAAAAATTATAAACATGCGTTCGGATATCAAATAAAAAATCAGTATTTAAATAAATAAATATCTTTTTATCCCCGTCCTTAAAAAATATTCAGATTAATTCAAGTTGTTGACCAGAGCCGTAGTAATCATATAAAAAATATTTCACTTTCTCTTTTTTTTTAAATTTAATTCGTACTAATTTCGCCATGATTCTTTAATTCATTAGCAAACGTTTAAGGATTGACTCAGACCACAAATCTGAACAACTTTCATTATGGGACCAACTTCGACATCGTGAAAAAATTATATGCTCTTTCATACAAAAGTGGAATATCTACTTGGCTAAAATCTATGGAACAGCAGATTTTTGCAATTTCGGAGTTGGTCCCGTAATAAAAGTTGTTCAGATCCGTGGTCTGAGTCACTCCTTAAACATATGCTAATGAATTCAATTTCACCCTGTAGGTCTTAGACGTAAGTATAAGGTGACGGATGAAAGACATTTGCATGCAGCGGAGATGAGAATGTTGAGATGGATGAGTGGAGTGACTCGAAAAGATAGGATAAGGAATGAATATGTAAGAGGAAGTACGAAAGTAGCCCCCATAACGGAAAAATTGAAAAGCTGTAGATTAGGATGGTATGGACATGTTTTGCGAAGAGAAGGGAGCCATATAACTAGGAAGGTGTTGGATATGAAAGTAATTGGGAATCAGAGCAGAGGCAGGCCAAAGAAAAGATGGATTGAGTGTGTGAAGGAGGATATGGGTAAAAAGATGGTAACCAAAGAAATTGCTCAAGATAGAGCGAAATGGAAAATACTCACATGCTGTCCCGACCCCACTTAAAGTGGGATAAGGTGAGGAAAAAGAAGGTCTTAGACGTAAGTTTTAAGATGGGATAAGCCGAATTGAGATACTACGTTTATGTATTATATCATAGTTATGAATAACATGTAACAGTTACAACTTTATTACAAGTTTAATACGTGCGTGTTAACGTGTATTTTGCGTGTTTCTTCTAAACTCGAGTCTCCATTTGCCGGTACCAAATACTTTTGACACCAAAACTTGGTAGTATTGCTTACGCAGCATTACGCCATATCCGTTAATGTAATGCCGATTGTAACCCATCCGGATATTGGCCGCATCCGAAGTTTTCATTGGCCGCATTCAAAATTGTACCAGCTAATCAGTTATCAGCTTTTATTGATAAACCTGATATTTGATAGAATGGTAAAGGATCAAAGTAGATTTATATTTTCTCAAAAGGGTCAGAAATTAGTGTAGTAAATTTTAAGTATTTATACATTACTTTTAGTACTATAATAAGTTGAAAGTAAATATGAAAATTCATTTCGGCCGCTGCTCAAAACTTTTAATTCATCTATGTTACCTGTCGTACAGCCAATTGCTACCACTTTTTAGAAAGTGCACTCTTCGAGCATAAGTCCAAGATATTAGTATATGAATATGACAATAACTTTATTAAAATGTTTGTATAAAATCGCAGAAAAATATGCTTCATTTTCGTTGCGAAAGAAAAAATCAATAATCTATGGTATATTTTTTTGGGTAAAATATGACTGGGCTGTATATGCTGTATATGTTTTCTTAGCCCTTATTGACAATTGAAATTTAAAAAAGTAAAAACGCGGGAATATGGTTTGTTTTACACATTAGTATTTTATATTATACTCATTTGTATACAACTATGAACCAAATGGTGTCTTAAATGGTTTTAAGTTATCGTAATATCAGTTATGTTTGAGTTATATTTGAGAATACTTATCAATTTGGACCCTAATATGATACTATAACTTGGGGTCCTTCAAACGGCGTGTTTACAGGTATCTTAAGGGTCGTCAACGCATCAGCACCTCTCCTGGTGTGCTTAGCAGATGTCCATGGGGGAAGGTGACCACTTCCCATCAGGTGGCTCGACTGCTAGTTTGCCGACAAATATAGATAAAAAAAAATACACCTCTATTTCTGTGTCAAGCAAGCCGTCAGCTAACTAAATGCCTATATCTATGCTTATAATTGGTAATATTGTTAAACTGTGGAATGAGTTGTGACGTGCCGGATGTTCATCTTTCACAGCTGATCGAGTTTTAATGGAATGCCTTCACGCGACCCTCAGGTGGAACAGATTATCTAGGGGATTCGTGTCCCGCACGCCCTGTTTATCGATGTGGGGTTTCCGTGATTTGATAAAAGAATCGTTTTTATACTAAAACTAAAAATCCTCAGAAAAGAGATAAAAACTACGAGATAAAAACGTAGTATCAAGATAAGTACTTGTTTGATGATTTTCTCATACGCGTTTTATTTTAGTAGCGGAATTATTCAGAAACAGAACACAAAAGAAACCATGTTGATCATCCGATCTGGGTACTTGCTTACTTTTGCCAGCTACGGTGTAATAAATCGTTCTGATGGCAACTTTAACATCCATTACATACGGTTTATAAATCTTAAAAAAATAGTCGATTAAACGCAAGCTGTAATGTGTTTTAAAGTGACAATCTTCATGTTCCCCGTAGTTCTGGGAAGTAAAAAAAAGCGTCATAATATAGCATCTGCTTTTCTTACCGAGCAGCTCATAAAAGTTGATCAAGGAAATGAGCGAATCCCTTTGAAATCGTTTCAACAGCCTCCGTGGTCCAGTGGTTAAAGCGTTTGCCTGTTGACCCGGGGGTCGTGGGTTCGATTCCCACGGGAAGCATACTTTGTGTAGTTGTTTCCAGTTTGGTTAGGACGCAATGTCCTAACCAAACTGGAAACAACTACAGGCTTGAATCACCTGATTGTCTGATAATAAAGATGATTCCGTGCTTCGGAAGGCACGTTAAGCCGGTGGTCCCGGCTGCCATCTGGTAGTCGTTAAAGGAACCACGACAGAGGCCGAGAGGCGGTTCCGAAGAACTCTGACACTAGGGTGTGCATGGTCGATTGACTGTGACACCTACACGAAATGATGATGACCGAGCAGATCATAAAAGTTGATCAAGGAAATGGGCGAATCCCTTTGGAATCGTTTCATTGGGCGATACAGTAAGCAACCCTCGCAACTTTTTCCTTTTCGAGCTACACGCCCTTATCACGATAAACGCGGCTTTTAATTCTTTTGACCCTAGGCTCTGTATACCCCGTAAAAGATGAAGTCGTGATTATAGTCTGTATGTGCGTAGGTATGATGATTTATTTTCTGTAATTCCAAAGATTCTGCATACCTATAAGAAATGAGGGGGTCAAAATTTACAATAATAGGTATTTATTCTCACACTATCACTACGCCAATGTTTACGAGTTAGAAATAGCCTCATTTTGGCAATAAGTGCTCTTTTTCACTCAACCTACATATTCAGCAATCAACACTATTGTATTGAAAAATTCCTTTATTTTCCTTCTTAGAAAATTGTTAAACACCCATTCTTATAATTGGGTGCGGGGGCATTGTTAGTGATGTTGATATTCGCTAATGGGGTAACCTGCCGCAGCAATGGCTTTCTTACTTACATAACTTACTGTTTACGTTACAAATAAGGCAATGAAAATTCATATAGGTGATAAAACGTGACATTAGAATTAGACTTGTTTTTGGAAAGTTCATGTTTAACGAGAAACGCAGTTATTTGCGGAGATTTAGTCATGTTTATCTAACAAATGATAGATCTTACCTACTTATATGTAAATCCTGTACGAATAAGTCAAATATCCAAACACAGCACTATCACTAAACAGTTTTCATTCACTTATATTATAACTAAAAAGTTTTGATTTTAGAGTGTATCCGAACGGGTTTTTACTTTTTAAAAATGGCCGTGCTTAGGACGTCGCGCGCCAACGGAGCGCGTTGGAATACTGGCTGAATAATCTAACTGCACTACACAGACAGGAAATGCAAGCATGATGAAGATGTCATGTTAATTAGTCGTATTAATAACCTATTCGGACTTAGTTTTTATCAACGGTGACTTATCTGTGTTTTAAAGTTTTAATTGCTCACTATGTCAAGTGTGAAAAGGCACTAACCTAAAAAGATGATGCATTAAAATTACGTAACTTCATTAGGATTAGGATCTTTTTTAGACTTTTATGTAACAAGTCTTGTTTATAATATAAGTCAGATAAACACTTGCTCTAGTGAAAGGAAGCTCGTGAGACTCGCCTTGGGACAAAAGTGTGAATAACTAGTTTGACAGTCGCATAACAAAATAAATGTAAAAAGAAAGGAGCACACGATATATCTGATTTTGCTCGTATGTGCTCATGGACGTATAAATATGTGCTATGGAATGTTTAGTTTAACTATTAAACTTGAGATTCCGGAAATATTTAGGACAAAGACTGCATTTGAACACGCGAAGCAATCTTACTTAGATAATCAAACCGGTTTCATGCACTCTTGCCAACTAGGAATTCAATTGATGATACAATTTTGGGAAATATATTAATTTTGTTGAAATATACTTATTTATTTATTAAATCTGACGTGAGATATACTAACATTTTAATTTGAGAAATTTAGGGGTTACGTACCCGAATAATAATTATGTGCGGACCGGGACTTCGTGCACGCGTCTCGCTCGGTTCACATTCGCCCTGAGGACCTCCGGATTAGGTCGAAACATGTCGGCCTGTAGCTGACTTTATACGTACTCACGTATAAAGTCAGTTACAGGCCCATATTTCACATATTAAACATGTTTAAAAGACCAATTCCAGGTTGAATAAATATAGTATTAGGAAAAAAAGGACGCTTTTATCAAATTATTTTATTGTCATCGGTCCTTGACAAGTCTACAAAATTTTTAATTAAATCTGAGCTTGACCCATTTTAAACAAAGTGGGTCAAAATCGAGTTCAAAGAAGTCGGTTACAAACAAACAAACATACAGGTGAAACTAATAGGTATAAAGCGTATAAAAATCGAATTTGTAACTCCTAGTTTATAATTTTTATAAATCTATAAACAGTATCGATTGAAAAAGACGCACGACTTATATCCATTCCTTAATCGTCTTTTACAGTCTTTGCAAGAGGAGCAATATTTTTATATGTACATATAAGTGTATAGTATGGAAGTTTTGTCTTGAGTAAAATCTGCTTAAACCGAACAAGTAGACGCCCAAGGAACGATTAACGTACTGTTGGTTGAATTCGAACAAAGAGGCAGTACCATTTGTATAGGAAATAACTATCAAGGTTACCCGTCACCACCAGTGCGGTGACCTGGCTTCATACAAATTGAGGAAAACGGAATTTACATTGTCCATGATGTAGTAAGAAATAGGTAAGAAATAATGACGGGTTCATATTGTGATGTACTTTTACCAGGAGAAAATTCTTCCCCGAGATCCCGAGATTCCAATATAGCTAAGAGGTCCAAAATCACGGTGTACAGGGTGAAATTGAATTCATTAGCAAACGTTTAAGGAGTGACTCAGACCACGAATCTCAACAACTTTCATTATGGGACCAACACCGAAATTGCAAAAAAAAAGTCAGCTGTTCCATATAATTTGGCCAAGATCTACTTGGCCAAACTCCACTTTTGTATGAAAGAGCAGATAATTTTTCACGATGTCGATGTTGGTCCCATAATGAAAGTTGTTCAAATTCGTGGTCTGAGTCACTCCTTAAACGTTTGCTAATGAATTGTAAAATGTATACTCAGTCCACATACCTAGTTTTTAAGATAAACTAAATTGTAAGTTAACGTCGATTGGAGAAAATGCGCTGTGCAGTTTGTTGCCGCTTCTTCAGCACTCCGCTTTGGAAGCGGCATTAAACTTAGCCGTAAGTAAATTACTGACGTCAACAATTCTCAGTTGAAAATATATGACAATTAATAAGTGTCCAAATGACCTATATTAAATAAACGGTTTTGAATTTTTGAATTTTTTGCTAATGAATTCAATTTCATCCTGTATATCATCATAAAAGTTAATCTTCGTCGACTTCTTCAACGTCAGAGGAATGCATTCCAACCTCAATGTCGTCCATCATCACTTGGAGACGACTAAGCCGGCTCTATTTTTCCTGACTGAGACACAAATATCCTCTCCTACCGACGTCACATATCTCTTGTATCCCGGTTTCAGCTTGGAGCACAAGTTTATGCCCAATGCTGGGGTGTGTATGTACGTACGGGAGGATGTATGTTGTCGACGTCTCAGCAGCCTTGAAGACAGAAACCTGTCATTGTTATGGGCGCGCGTAGATCACGGTGACCGCATCCGGTTCTATGCGTGCCTTTACAGGTCCCATAGCGGTGATGCCGAAACAGACCGACTTCTCGGGCATGTACAGAAGGGCATAGACGAAATTCTCCAGCAGCACCCATCGGCGGAGGTAGTGATCCTAGGGGACTTCAACGCTCACCACTTTGAGTGGCTAGGATCACTGAAGACCGACTACGCTGGGAAGGCTGCATACAACTTTGCTGTAACAAATGACCTCAACCAGTTAGTTGATGGTCCTACCAGAATACCTGATATTGAAGGACACAATCCTGCTTTGTTGGATCTTCTGCTAACCTCACATCCAAACGATTACCAGGTATTCCGTGATGCCCCTCTAGGAACCTCGGATCATTGCCTGGTACGTGCTGTGGTTCCATCCGGTCAGACCACGCAATCCAGACCACCTGGTATGCGTCGTGTGTGGCATTATAGGTCAGCAGATTGGGATGGATTGCGAGAGTTTTATGCATCCTACCATTGGAGACGGTTGTGCTTCTCATCAGAAAATCCTGACATTTGTGCGAAAGCTGTCGCCGAAGCGATACTGCTGGGCATGGAGTGCTACATTCCCAGCTCGGCGGTTCGTATCGGAGGGCGGTCTTAACCTTGGTTTCGTTGCTCGTCTTTGCATGCTTCATGCATGCTTCTGATTTGAAGAAGCGGTTCAACGCAGCTTCAAAAGCCTACAAGAAGCAGATCACTGCAGCAAAGTTTGCGCACACTGCGCGCATTGGTAGGAGACTGGTTGGCTATCCCTCCGGGAGTAGAGCATTCTGGTCTCTTGCTAAGGCAGCGCAGGGGAATTTCTGTCGCCCTTCACTTCCATCTCTGCACAATCGTCAGGACTCGCTGGCTCACTCCGCAAAAGAGAAGGCCGATCTCTTGGCTACTCTCTTCGCGTCAAATTCTACCCTTGACGACGGAGGAGCATCGCCGCCCTTTTTACCGCGATGCGAGCACTCAATGCGGGAAATTCGGTTCACTCAAAGTGCAGTGCGTCGTGCTCTGTTTTCCCTCGACGTCAGGAAGTCCAGCGGACCTGATGGCATTCCAGCAATTGTGCTCAAAACATGCGCCCCTGAGTTGGCTCCGGTGTTAGCACGCCTATTCTCGCTGTCTTACACCTCAAGAAAAGTCCCGTCTTCGTGGAAAGTAGCCTACGTTCACCCTATTCCTAAAAAGGGTGACCGCACAGAACCGACTAACTATCGGCCTATTGCGATAACCTCCCTGCTCTCTAAGGTGATGGAGCGTGTGATAAACATCCAGCTCCTTGGTTACCTTGAAGATCATCAGCTAATTAGTGACCGTCAATACGGGTTCCGCCACGGGCGTAGTGCTGGTGATCTTCTTGTGTACTTAACGCACCGATGGGCAGCCGCCATCGAGAGCAAGGGAGAAGCACTGGCATTTAGTCTAGATGTCACAAAGGCTTTTGACCGGGTCTGGCATAAGGCTCTTCTCGCGAAGTTACCATCTTTCGGGCTTCCTGAGGGACTATGCTTGTGGGTCGCTAGTTTCTTATCTGGGCGAAGCATTCAGGTCGTTGTAGACGGATTATGCTCCGATATCATGCCCATCAATGCTGGCGTCCCCCAAGGATCTGTTTTATCACCTACGCTGTTTCTTCTGCACATCAACGACATGCTTAACACTAGTAGCATCCATTGCTATGCAGACGACAGTACGGGTGATGCATATTATGCAGGTCGTGCAAATATCCCTCAAACACAGGTGAAGGAGAACAGAAAGAGACTTGTGTCTGACATTGAGACCTCCCTGGAGCAGGTCTCTGAATGGGGTAAACTAAACCTAGTTCAATTCAACCCTACTAAGACACAAGTCTGCGTGTTTTCCGCTAAGAAGACCCCATTTAACATAGCACCGAAGTTTCGGGACACCTCTCTTACCATTTCTAAGAGTATTGGGATCCTTGGCGTCGATATTACGAAGGAGGTCCAATTCCGGAGTCATCTGGATGGTAAAGCCAAAATGGCTTCTAAAAAACTTGGGGTGCTCAATAGAGCGAGGCAGTACTTCACTCCGGGTCATAGACTTTTATTATATAAAGCTCAAGTCCGGCCCCACATGGAGTACTGCTCTCATATCTGGTCTGGTGCACCTCAATACCAACTCCTTCCTCTTGATTCCATCCAACGCCGGGCAATTCGTATTATCGACGATCCCACACTCACAGACGATTTAGACACCCTCGGTCTACGGAGAGACGTTGGCTCTCTGTGTGTATTTTACCGTCTATACTATGGGGAGTGTTCTGAAGAACTTTTTGAATTGGTGCCACCGTCACCTTTCTACCACCGCACCGCTCGCCACAGGAGTAAAGTCCATCCCCACATCCTTGACACTTGGGTCTCCAAAAATGTCAGAGCGTCACGTGGTTTTTTTCCTCGTACAGCAAGATTGTGGAATGGACTCCCTCCCGAGGTTTTCCCTGTGTGCTATGACTTGAGGTCCTTCAAAAGGCGTGTTTACAGGTATCTTAAGAGTCGGCAACGCATCAGCAGCTCCTCTGGTGTTGCAGATGTCCATGGGCGACGGTGACCACTTTCCATCAGGTGGCTCGTCTGCTCGTTTGCCGTCGGATATACATAAAAAAAAAAAAAAAAAATCTAGTTTTGCCAACATAAAACCACCATCAACACCATCTTATGCAATGTTACCACAGATATGTACGCAATCCATATTGATATCTATTTGTAACAAGTAAACCCTGTCCAGTTTATAACATGTTCGATCAGCATATCTAATTATGTCTATTAACTGACCTCGATTCCATAAAACCTTTCTTAGTAGGTAAACGGATCTTAATAGCTATACAATTTGTGTTAACTGGTTAATAAATTGAAATTATTATTATTATATGCATATCCTTTTGATTTACGGGTGTTTCCTCGATCCATGGCCTCAATCCTTTGAGAGGCGTGCATGGGGATATACAGGCTGACTTGTAAATCACGTGTCATATGACATCATCATCATTTCGTGTAGGTGACACGGTCTATCGAACATGTACACCCTGGTGTCAGAGTTCTTCGGAACCGCCTTTCGGCCTCTGACGTGGTTCCTTTCGACTACCAGGTGGTAGCCGGGACCAACGGCTTAACGTGCCTTCCGAAGCACGAAATCATCTTTATTATCGGATAATCAGGTAATTCAAGCCTGCAATGTCCTAACCAAACCAGAAGTAACAAAACAAAATATGCTTTCCGTGGGAATCGAACCCACGATCCCCGGGTCTACGGACAAACGCCTTAACCACTGGACCACGGAGGGAGTTAGGGAACCTAAAATATCTGTGAACTCAAGGACATGATAAAATATAATTATTGATCTAACGTCAAAAATATAAAAAAGCTACTAATAATAAAATAATTACCTCCCTAATTTGCCCTGCTGATCGGTGACTTTGCATGGGATGTCTAGTTATTTTTAGAGGATAGAGTGGCACGATCGGCCTATGCGTTCGGCTTGTGGTGCATGTATCTCTCTTCCACCGTTAAATTATCGTCCGGAAACTGACTTTACTTGCATTTTTTTCTGTATTCCATTGGGGATGATGTTTCCAAGATTATAATATAGCTCAGGGGCTAAAAATCAGCCTGTATAGTATGAGTAAGTACTCGTAGAAGCCAAGGCAACGCAGATTTCTTTGTATGATTTTAACATCAATCCGATGAGTCATCCGTGTGCTTGCACAAAAGTCTCAAGGGCGCAGACCCTTTTTACCGAGCACTGCTCATAAGCCAAAAATAAGGGGCCTGTAAGGTTTCTCTTACTTATGGGTAATTAATGTAGCGAGGTAATCAAAGTGTCAATGTAGGCAGATAGGATTACATAGGTACATATAGAATTAAAGAAAAAGAATCGTACCCGTATTTTCACCAATCTTATTTCCTTTTTTAATATGAATATGTCAGACTGATATTTATAAAAATAAAGAAAGTTAATTTCTGTATTTCATCAGGCAGGTTCGGGGTGTCATCCTTCCTGTCCGGTGGTTGCAGATTCACCGACCTCCCGAGTTACTACTTTTCCCACATTCATCCAAGTGAGTAGTATTCCAAAACCTTTATTCCCAAATCCAACCAACTCCTATCATTCCCAGCCTCAAAATGCTTCTAGTCTGCCAAGCGTTGTGATTATGGCAACATCCTCCCATGGAACGAAGAATCCTTATAATAAAACAGTAAATATACATATAATAAAACAGTAAATATACATATAATAAAACAGTAAATATACATATAATAAAACACTAAAATATTTTGTCTGTACATTTAGAATTTTTGACTGAAATGGATAGAGGGACACTTAAAAATAATAATAGAAGGCAAAAAAAATTTTTCGAATTTTTTGTCTGTCTGTCAGTCTGTATGTTTGATCACGATCATCTCCGAAAATACTGAACCGATTTACTTCAAACTTTCACCAATTGCTTTGTTTTAACTCAGCAAAACATTTAAAGTTTATTTTTTCTAAATCGGTTCATAAAAAAAAAGTTATAGTCATTTGAATGAATGCAAGGCATGAGTTTGCCTGCAAATATATAGCACTTAAACATAGGTAAATTAAAATCGAAAATCAATTCATCATCATTATATGACAGCATTATACCTATCCATACTAATCCATACTAATATTATAAATGCTAAAGTAACTCTGTCTGTCTTCTTTTCACGCTTGATTATATATCTTTATTGAAATATTCATTTTTACAAATATTGGTAACAGGAAATCTCTGGGCTCCACACTAGGATTCCCTGTGTCGTGGATACCCAGTCTCTTTCGTGAAGATGTTTTGTTGGATTATTTGATTATTTGCAGTGTTGTTTTTAAAATTGACTAGTACTACTTATATAAACTATAAATATTGTACGTCTTATAAGACAGGTCACAGTGAAACGAAGTTAAGCATTAAGATCTTTTGTAACCTGTGTTCCACAATAAAGTGATTTTGATTTTATTTGAAAATTTTGAAGATGAATTTAAATACTAAAATCATGCAAATAATCCTTGGGAGAAGTCTTTGTCCAGTAGTAGACTTCTTACGGCTGTAATGATGATGTTGATGATTTCATCGGGCAATGGCGTCTCTATGCTACAACCGAACTGTAGAATCAACTTCCTGCTGTGGTATTCCCGAATTGATACGACATTAAATAAAAAAATAAATAAAATTCTTTTATTTCAGGCCACAAATTTTGTCCATAGATAAAGTTGTTAGTAACAGATAATCTTACACTATGTTAGTAGAAACTTATACGAAGGACATTGGAACCTTCAAAAACAAATCCATGCTTTCTTGAAAGGCCGGACCGCTTTTGTCACAACACCCCTGGTGTAGTTGTCCATGGGTAGCGGTAATCACGAACGATAAGTTTCCATGTACAGTGGCATTTATGTTTACGCATGGTCAATTTAAATGTCTTTATAAAAGTCTAATTTTTATAATGATATTACAGTATATTCCATAAAAGGTAAGAATTTTGATTACCATGTAATTTGTAGTGTAAAAACGCAAATTTTGCTTGTTAGACATAATTTAAGATATTAAGCAACTCTAGCCTAAGGCCTCAGGCAATGAAACAAGGCGATCGTGTTATTTAATTATATGTAAGCAAGGTGTTTTGTAACGTACCCGTATTATTACAATGCATGCTAGTTTTTTTAATCAGAGGTTTAACAAGTACTTGGAAAATATAAAAAATATTTAGGTTCTTGGTCGGTCACACGATCCAAACACGTGGCAAGACCTTGTGGAAGCCAGTTTGCTAATGAAAATTTTAATAAAAGTTTTCTGTCTGAAAATAGACCCAGCTTAGAAAAAAACTAATGATTGAACTATCCAAATCTACCTAGATTTGGATAGTTCAATCATGAGTTATTTACCTTTAGGTTTTTTTTTTACCTTTAGGTAACATGAAAATACTCGTTCAAGTTCTCTTTGTAGGTATCTAAACATTTTATAAAAGCAAAAAAAAAACAGCGGTATATTACTTGCAAATATTTTGTGTAATTGCTTAAAGTTAGATTATTGTCGATAACTTATAGATCGCGTGTCAAGTGCAAATAAATGCACAAATCTGCATTTTAGCGCATTATGACTCGGTTACTTTATTTTTGTTAACCTTTACAAATGTTAAAAACAAGATCAGTTGTAAACGGCAGCAATTACAAAATTACAGCATTTAAAAACTAAAACACATAACTGGCTGCATATAAAAAAAAACTGGCCATAGACAATAAATTGTTCCTTATTTAAATATTCGTGACCTCGAATATACCGCTAAAGTAGACGAATCAAATGAGTACACCGATTACAATCAATATTACTGTAATTTGCAAGCAATAACTCCATAATCGCAACGGTATCTGTGAGAACTACGGTTTATTAATAGGAAGAAGTCTGTAGGTATCTTATTTACAGCTAAACTAGTATATCAATTACAACATAAATCATACGTTCTTTAATAGACCGTAGTCCCAACGCGATTTTCTGATATATAAGATAGTGTTTTGGGACTGTAATATATGAATGGGCTCTTCATTTGTAAACATAATTTCTTTCATCCGGTTAGTACCTAAGCGTATCGGAGTTAAGGAAGTCTAAAAAGTTGAAAAATTGTTAAAAAAATGTAAGGGTGATTGGGTTAAAATTCTTTATAAGCACGATCGGCAGTATTGTTTTGAGCAGTTTGGATCAATTTCCGTGTTTGTTTGAGGAAGCACTTGACCATTGGGTCACGGCTGACTCCCTTTTTATGATTTTTTACGTATAAAACTTAATATGTATCTTAAGAAAGCCTGGTAAGAAATGAGAAAAAACTGTCTAAATAACTTTAAGAAAGGAGTCCCAATATAGTCCTGAATATGGTTTCATTGCACTATCAAGTACATACATATGGCAACCAATTGTGTTGTGACCAATTTAGGGCAAAGAACCGTGACATAAATCTGCTCAGAACAAAACTCAAAATTCAAATCCAAAATCGTTTATTTAATATAGGTCATTTGGACACTTATTAATTGTCATATATTTTCAACTGAGAATTGTTGACGTCAGTAATTTATTTATGGCTAAGTTTAATGCCGCTTCCAAAGCGGAGTGCAGAAGAAGCGGCAACAAACTGCACAGCGCATTTTCTCCAATCGAGGTCAACTTACAATTTTAGTTTATCTTAAAAACTAGGTATGTGGACTGAGTATATATTGTCCTTGTTAATTACTGTTAATTAGTCATTATAAATTACTGCCGAACAATACTGCCGATCCTGCTTATAGAGAATTGTATTTAACACATACTCAATACTAAACATAAACTAAGTTTCACTTCATTAAACAAACCAAGAATATGTGTTTTCGCCATTAAATAGTACTTGTCCAGCCGGCCCTCGGCTGTTTGAATATTTATCGTTTTCCAACGCAAAAGAAAGTCCAATGGCGGCGTAACACTGTTACGTCATTATTTTCGGTTCAATGATGTTGGTGAGTCAACTACCGGTGTCAATAACCATCTACATAAAAATTTTTTGACGTAAAAAGTATATAGAATTTTGGCATGGAGTTTGAATAAAGACAAAGAATTTTTTATTTGCTTAAACATGTGTTATTTACATTAAATGGATACATATATAATGATGATGATGATGATGATGTCCTCCCAGACGTATCCGTCGACGGCGACACCCTTAGCTCGTCTTCGCCTGGGCTCTTGCATGAGCGCGAGCATGACTCGCAAAACCAAATTTTGTTTTGAAGGTCCTATTGCAAGAAGCGCAGTAAAGAGACCCACTACGTCGAGCTAAGATCGCTGGAATGGAGTGTATGCTAATGAAAGGCCAACTACGCTGGTGTGGACACCTTGTACACATGGAGTCTTCCAGATTACCAAAAAAGGTATTTTACTCTGAGTTTAGCTCAGGTAAACGAAAGCCTGGTGGACAGTTTCTGCGTTACAGAGATGTCTTTAAACGCCACTTGACTGCTATCGGCATGTCTAGTGAGTCATGGGAGGAGCTTGCAACGCAGAGGTCGGAGTGGCGAACTGCTGTCAACACGGGTATAGAAAACTTTGAGCGTTCCCGTCTTGAAGACCTTGACGCCAAACGCCTAATCCGAAAAACTCGACCCAAGCCCTCCTACAAGTATACTCGAAATTCAAGTGGATACATATATACATACATAGTATCACGTCTTTTTCCCTTGCGGGGTAGACAGAGTCTATACCCGACCCGAAGGTCACTTTTAGCATGTTGGTAGGCATTAAATGGATATGTTACTACGTTAGAACTATTACCTACTTATTCTGTAATGTTACAAAATGTAGACTGATATGTTTACCTTTTTCTAATCATCTACATATGTGTATATAATAGGTAGCTCCAAATGAGCTTTGGCTACTATCAGGGGTCGTCTTTTAATCACGTGAAATTTTAGCAATTTCTGAACCCCCTGGTGGTGTGGTAAGGATGAATTTTAGGTAGGAAGTATCTTTAAAAAAATTAAAACATTATCTTTAAATACATGGTAAGAGGTATAATCTAATTGATTTCTGGAAAATTAAGCACCGTAAAAGAATAGACAGAGAGTCATTTGTTGCTTTGGTGGTTTCTGGTATGCTCCCCCCCGCCCTTTCAAGCTTCACATTGACGACCCCCTTCTGGAACGCTTATGAGTGTGAAGGCTCGACCGTCCCGACGCTCTAGCCGAGTTCCACATATAAAGATGTTAGGAAGAGCACAAGACGACACACAGAACACAGCTAATAACTTTATTATAACTTTGCTTACAACTTCAATAAATTATTATCAGAGACATGCTCCAAGATATGGTAGTAGACACATAGTAGACTGAAAGATGTTAACAGACTGGAAGGTGGTAGCAGACTGAAGAATGAGTGATGAGAGAGAGAGTAAGTAATCTAAATATGGAATGGAATGGAATGAAATTTGAATTAAAAATGAAATTTGAATTAAAATAAGGAATGAAAAATGGACAGGATGAGAGAAATGAGGTTGGATGAGATGCAGCATGCAGGTGGCATGCTGCAACGTTACATGAGTAAGCGGAAATGGCTGGATGGAGGTATCGTTAGGATCGTTTGAAAAACCCAAGTTTTCTTAGATGAAAAGAGGCAGTGTAGTCAGATTTTTACAAGCTTTATGTATGTATGTTATGTATACTATGTTTGATCGGGTGGAATTTTGCAATTCAATTTTGAAGCAATATCTCCCACCCATTGAGCTGAAAATTTTTAATACTTTTTTAATTTCGATGACAATGCATGGTTAGCTGTGCGACGTCATTCTAAATCCAACATGTCGGCACACCCAAGATGGCGGACTAGCTATTTTTGATGTACTCCCACAATATGGATATCAAATTGTATCATCATCATCAACCTATACTAGTCCACTGCTGGACATAGGTCTCTCCCATGGCACGCCACTGAGCTTGTATTGGCTCGCTAAAATAATTATTATCATTTCAAGTAGGTGTCACGGTCAATCGACCATGCACACCCTGGCGTCAGAGTTCTTCGAAACCGTCGCTCAGCCTCTAACATTGTTCCTTTAATGACTACCAGATGGCAGCCGGGGCCAAAGGCTTAACGTGCCTTCCGAAGCACGGAATCATCTTTATTTTCAGACAATCAGATGATTCATGCCTACAATGTCCTAACCAAACTGGAAGCAACTAAACAAAGTATGCTTCCCGTGGGAATCGAACCCACAAGCCTCGGGTCTACAGGCAAACGCCTTGACGACTGGACCACGGAGGCAATTAGAAAAATAAAGTGATGTACATAAAAGCGTGTATATTCTTTAAGTTTTTGAAGTGAAAATTTCTTAAGCGGTGTTGTGCCACTTTTTGGGATGGGTAAAAAATGTTAAACTCGCGTCAGGAGCAGAACACGTGACCTGATCGAAAATTCGTAAGATGGACACGTGACCTTAGCCCGCCGGCGCGGCGTAGGAGTGGAAGTAATATCCCCCTATCTTTCTACCGCGCGGCAAAAATTTATGCCTGCTCCTGCTGTAACTGTGTGTGTAACGTGTGTCAATGTTATTGTCTGTGGTAGATGTTCAAGTTTTCACTTCTGCCGGCACTCCCGGAGTGCAACCATAGGCTGTTTGTGTCAGTCGACTGATTCTTATTGTGAGATCTGTTCAAACTAGCTAGTAACCACAAATCCATCCGCGTTAGACCTTACGACCTTTGCATTTAACCAAATTATTTTAACTTTTTGTTTGGTAAAATATTTTATAGGTATAGTCTTATTTTGTGTGTACATATTAGGTATTATGTTTTTCAAATGTTACGTGTGTACTTATTTAAGTAGTTGGATTGTATGCAGATCACAGTGCATCCAGGCAAACCCTCGTGGTTTTTGGATGACATTTAAATGTAATCTTTTGTATAATGTTCTCGACTTAATAAATTTAAAAAAAAACCCGTTGTTTTTTTACCTTTAATTTATTTATTTTAGAAAAAAAGCACAACTGTTTAATATGCAGTCGGCCGGCACAAAGTAACCTTGGCTCCGTTTGTTTCCACTCTGAATCCTCGCCACTCGCCTTATTTCTAACAATCGTTAACTTCATTATAATTAGCAGTGAAACCGAGTACTTTCACTGTCATTGTTTTATAGGCGACGATGTGTTGCATTTGTTTGGCCTAAGTTTCTTCCAAATAAACTTAATTTAGCTTTTTCTACCTGTTTGTTCTTTTTCGTGTGTGTAAGTAGTCAACACTGGTGTCAGATTTTTCAAGCCGCCTAAAGGCATCTAACATAGCTTTACGACTGCCATGAGTTTTTTTCGGCGTATTCTTCTCAGCGTTCCGAAACGCTAGGTAGTAGCTTATCGATTTTGCAAATATTAAAAATAATAATATGACGTTCAAATAGAGATAGATGATATCCAAATTTGAATTTATTCTATTTCATTTCATTTTCATCAAATGGCAGCCGAGATCAACGGCTTAACGTGATAGGCTCTAGATATTTTATATGCCATTGCGGTCACCCACTATATTGTCTGTGCGGTCACCCATCACGGTGGGGACCGCACCCGGGGCTGCTTATCTGACCTGAATCTACTTACGCCATTATGAACGCAGGAATAATTCTTGGGAATTATCGAATGTTTTGTCATTGCTTTCTTAATTTCACATATTAATAAACAATCAGTTTTAAATAATACGGTCCGGGATGCCGTCCTCATCTATCTGTTCGGTAGCTGAAGGTAAGGCATGCGGGTACGCGCGTCCGCCCTCCCGAGCTGCTTCGAACTCAACCATCACTTCAACAGAATTAACAGCATCCCAATTACATATATTCCGTCTTCATATCCCTACGAATCCTGCCCTTTACAAGCTTAAAACCGACTCTGATGGGCAGCAGCATCAGAATCGCGATAAGCAAAACTGCGCTCACTAACCCACCTGCCAAACATATTGAGTATGGCGAACCCTTGGCCCAATACTTTCCAATAGGTCTCGTTAAAATTTTATTAAAATCAGTTCAGTGTTTTGGTTGAAGTTGTTACTTGATTTATTTATTATAGATTACCAATTATTTATTAGATAGAGGTATAATTGATAATCATTCAGATAAAAAAGCGACGGTACCAAAAGAATTTTCAAAATGGTTCATAAATGACGGAGTTATGAGTACATGACGGAGTTTTGTGAAGTCGGTAAAAATATCTAATAGCTCTATGGATAGGCTTCAGTCCCAACAAAATAAAACACGCACATCAGCTGGAAATCAATACCTTAAAATGGACGAAATTCCGATATATAAGTAAATTTAAAATAAACACAAATATACCATAAGCTAGAATAACGTTTTAGAAGCAAAATAAAAAATCAACACGCTAGTTTACGAGATATTTGACCTAAACATTTAGAAAAAGGACGAAAAAAAGACACGCTGTGTACAAAAAAACACTTTCTTGGCGAATAACTTTTTACTGTTATCTACTATAGATACTAAGTCACTGACCTCGACAATCAAAACAGCTGATATATCGATGTTTAAAAAAAAAATTTTTTTGTATGAAAAAGCTAACATAAAAACCAGCGTGTCTATTTCTTAAATTTTGCTACAAAAGCATTTTATTGACCAGCCCTAGGATACCAGCCCTTAAAACATTTGGGCTTAGTTTCAACATCATCATCATCAGGTCTTTTTTAGTCCTCACTACAGGAGCACGACCCTCTCTGTACTACTAGAGCCATACTTGGACAGAGCAGTCAGAGGGCTTGGCCTACACTCTCCACGCTGGCCAGACGGGTTGGAGAGGTCTCACAGATGTTTATAAGCTTTGTTTAGTTTGTATTTCCTAAGTCGCCTTCTACGACATCCACGGGAAGACTTGGAGTGGTCCTATTCTACTCTGCCGGATACCACACGGCACGGCTAAGTCGCCACGCGCTTAGTTTAACCTTATATAATATTTGTAAATAAACGGAATATCTGTAACAGCATTAGTGCAAAGGTCAAACTATTATGCCTATTGGTGGTTCAAATATACGTAAAAGAGAAAACTTACTTTTATCACTTGACATAACAGTACGTGATAGCATGCGACCTCTGTTGTGTGGGGCAATCGATGAGAGAATAGCGATTAGCGGCGAGGGTAGCGGAGCGATAAAGTTTGAGAGAATTTTTAACATAGACATAAAACATTTGAATTTCTATGAAAAGTTTTTTCCACATTTATTTTTAATTGTTATTTTGAAAAAAAAAAATAATAAACTTTGGTCCACACTAGCAAGAGCAGTGATTCGCAAACTTTTTTTTACATTTCAGATCGAAGAATCAAAGTTTATGCCATATTCAACCATAGTAATAACCTTGCATTCAAACTGGAATATTATTTAAATGGAAATATTGGGTCTTTATCTATGAAATTGGCGATTTATATACAGAATTTCGAGTACATTGAATTTTCATACTCAAGTTTTTAGTATCATTTCGGGTTTGGTAAATTCAACTAAAGTAAAATTTTGCAACTATTTACGGACAATAGTAAAGTAGAAAAAGAATAGAAAATGACTACATTTTTGATCAAAATGGACAAAATCTGAAACAAGTTCTTTTCGTGAGCATTTTTAATAATCAAATTCAAAAGAACAAAAAAATTTATGCATGCAGAATGTTAATGATATTTTAAGATTAAATAAAAAAAAATGGCAATCGGGGCGTTGTGAAGATGTGTAATGTCAATAACATTATAAATCGTTTATTTAGTGATAGCTTGATCTGTGTGATTTGTTTCCGAAAAAAAACTTTGTGTTACCTAGTCATTACTAGTATACAATTCGAATTAAAAAGGTTAAATAATAATAATAATAATAAATAAATAAATATATACGGACAAATCACACAGATTGAGCCAGCCCCAAAGTAAGTTCGAGACTTGTGTTATGGGATACTAACTCAACGATACTCTATTTTATAACAAATACATATATAGATACACATCCAAGACCCAGGCCAATCTGAAAAAGATCATCTGCAATGTTTGGTCAGATGCTTTCATTTACACTTGCCTATAAGAATTAACTCATAGGCAAGTCTATATGAATGATAGTAATTAACTGACTTTCAAAACGAAAAAAACCGCATTCCAATATTCTATTAATTTACACACCAAACACCGTTTTAAAAGAAAACTTGTATTCATTATTCCATATTATATTACCTATCTATTCTATAGTATTTGCTTTATCGCTGTTATGTTATGCCTTGCACCAAACGGAAGATGGTTATGCAAGCCACCTTTCTCACAACCTTTCAACCCTAGTACCTGTCGCGTACAGAGATTCTGTATTTGCATACAATAGAAAATAACCATAAGTCATGCTAATAGAGTCGCTTTTCCCATAGCCTGGCGTTGAATAACTGTTGTTATTAATTGGTCAACTGTCAAGTCTGACAGGATATAAAGCTGTATGATGAACGTAATATTATTATAGAAGATGACGAATCACTTCTTCTTTTTAACCGACTTCAAAAACAGTAGGAGGTTATCAATTCGGTTGCATTTTTTTATGTTTGTTACCCCAGAACCCAGGGGTTGGAATACCGGTAAAAAATCATTACCGATACCTCTATGAAACGACAGTACCGGTAATTGGATTGGTACCGGTACATTTGGTAATGCTAAAAATCAAGTACCGGTACCTCTATAATACAACGGTACCGGTAATTGGATTGGTACCGGTACCTCAATAAAACGACGGTACCGGTAATTGAATTGGTATCAATAAGTTTAATAACGTTAATAACAGAATTACCTGTACCAAATACCGGTAAACAGTAGCGGTACTTAGTACCGGTACTCGTATCGGGAATTATCATTTCGTTAATGTGTGTCATTGCCGTGTTGTGCATGTGCGCCGTGAGGCGGGGGCACACAATGGGGCGGCACTTTTACAGTCGAGCGAGTCCCATGCGGTGGACGGCAACAATGCATAGGTACCGGTTAAATTAACGCAATTTTTAACAATATTATTACCGTTATTTTTTAGATGATTACCGTTAAAATTTAACAGAATAGAAGTACCGGTACTTATAATGTGAATTTGGTACCGGTAACAAGTAGCGGTAAAATTACCGTTAACTGTTAGCAATATTATTACCGTTAAATACCAGATTACCGGTACCCCATATTACCGTTAAAATTTTAACAGAATAGTAATACCGGTACTTACCGGTACTTATAATGGGAATTTGGTACCGGTAACAAGCCCTGCCCAGAACACCTTCATTTATGAACCTTTTCGTTTCCATTTTAATTTTCTTATTTATATTAAAAAAAACTGGTTTAGTGAGTGAGGAAGTTGTGAGAGAAAATGCACATGCAACATACTACCATCATCATCATCCTCAGTACAGCCACAAAAGGCCAATGCTGGACAAGGACCTCCCCAAGGATTCCTCATTCCATGGGAGGATATTATCATACTCGCCACGCTTCGCAGGCGGGTTGGCGAGCACAGTTTCTTTGGCTTCTTATGCTTCCGACGCTGCTGCCTTTCGGAAGCTTTAAGCTGAGGAAGAATATAAATTAGTTGGATCTGGGAAGGTAATGAAGATATTGGGATACTATTTACTCGGATAAATGGGGGGAAACAAATAGCTCGGGAGGCCGGGTACGCGTGCCCGACGCCATTTTGCAACCGCCAGACCGGACAGGCAGTTGAGAGGACACTCCTGACAACCAACATCCTTATCCTTATCCTTACTAATATTATAAATGCGAAAGTGAGTTTGTTTGTTTCTTTGTTTGTTACGCTTTCACGCCGTAACTACTGAACCGATCATCATAAAATTTTGCATACAAGTTCTCTGGAGTACGGAGAAGGACATAGGCTACCTTTTATCCCGGGAAAAAGTATTATTCCCGAGGGATCGACATTGACGCGGGCGGATGCAGGGAACTCAAAAATTTTTTTGATGTTCTCATTCAAATTGACCGGGCGGCCGAGATTTTTTGTATGGAACTGCCCATTTTTTTTTAAGTTCCTAGCATTTGTCCCATAGGAAAAGTTGTTCATATCGATGGGCTGAATCACCCCTTTAAGGATTCAGAACGATCAAAATTTCACCGTGTATATAGTATTGCCATAGCGCATACGCATAGACAAATTAATTTGTGAAAGTCCGCAACTATTCTAACAGTTAACTACGTGGAAAATATTGTGTTTCTTATTTCATATTTTACTTGCTTTTACGACTAAAAAATAAAAATATAAAATATCATACAAAGCCCTTCAGGCAAGTAGGCGACCAATACTGTTGAAAAGAGTTTCTTTCGGCGTCTTCTTCTCTGCAGTGGTCGGTTCCGAAACGCTAGTAGTTTATAGCTTTTGAACAACAAATAATAATTTGAATATAATATAATAGATATTATTTAAAATGTGAATTGACGTGAAAAAGTGCCTGAAAAGGCCTATTTTCTGAATAAATCTTTGAATCGATACTTGAGTATTTGTTTTGCTAAATAGATTTGAGCTATCATTGGTGTTTTAAATATAACTGCCTGTAGTATTTAGATGAGAAAATATTATTTCTTGGTTTATGTTTGTTTTTACTTCATGCTGGTTAATATTACATCTCACTTATACGAATTTCTTATGCTTTAACATAAACTTTTGTACAAAAAAGAATAATAAATATGCGTCAAAGCTCGCCCCACTAATAATCAAGCATATATTGACTTGTTTAATTGTTTATTAATACCTAGCTAATAGCTCAGACTGAGCTATTAGCTAGGTATTAATTATTATAGCAACATTTAGCGCTAGTCATACTGTAATAAGTAGGTAATTTTAATGGTATATCTATGTAAAAAACCTACCCCTACGTGCTATTCGATATTACCGACATAGTTTCAGACTCATCATCATCATCATCAGATCTTTTTAGTCTCCATTGCAGATGAGGCCTCTGTACTACCGGAACCATACTTGCCTAGAGCAGACAGAAGATTTGGCCTACACTCTCCTCGCTGACCCGACGGTTTGGAGAGGTATTATTGATGTTTATGAGCTTTGTTTTGCTTGTATTTCCTAAGTCGAGTGGTCCTATTCTACTCTATCGGAAATCACACGGCTAAACCGTGTTTCAGACTCATCAAGAGTCTATTTTCAAGGTGAGTACAGGATACGCGATGCCGGAGAATCCAAACCCCATACTTATATTTAGAGAGCATTTCAATTTAGAAATAGTACCTACAAAGTGAATATACCTAAACAAATTATAATTTTAATTTAACGTTACCTACATTTTACGTTTTTGTTTTCTCCCAGACCAGCATGGAAGAATAGTATATTTAAAAAAAAAATCTCTGTAATTACTTCTGGTTGAGCAGATTTTTTTTCTCCGGCAAAAAAGGTCAGGTATTAAACCGCTATGACTAGATCGGTACGATTGTATGACATTATTACCCTAATTACCCTGCCCGGAAACTGACAGGTATACTTATAATTGTCATACTCATAAATCCTTACTAGTCATAATTATAAATGAGAAAGTGAGTTTATTTGTTACGCTTTCACGCCGTAACTACTGAACCGATCATCATGAAGTTTTGCACACAAATTCTCTGGAGTACGGAGAAGGACTCCCAGAAAAAGTACTGTTCCCGAGGGAACGACGATGACGGCAGCGAAGCTGCGGGCGAAATAGTATAAAATAAACTGCTTTTGTATTGGTGTCGGCCGGAGTGCGACCATGTGACTAGGCTTGACCAAAGACAATATAATTCTAAGGAATAATTTAATCGATACTCATATGGAGTAAAGTGGTCCACCAAGTACCGGTTTCAAGCTGAATGGTGAAGGGCTGACATTAAGTAGAACATAAGAATGTTGGAAACTAGCCGTTCATTCATTTAAAGCTATAGATTGTTGTTTCACAAGGGCAGCTGGCACAAATTACTGAAACTTCAGAAGTATAGACTCGCTGGGACCAAATTAATGTAACTCTAGCGAACAATGTAAATGGCACATAGCGCGTCCGTGCTTCGGAAGGCACGTTAAGCCGGTGGTCCCGGCTGCCATCTGGTAGTCGTTAAAGGAACCACGTCAGAGGCCGAGAGGCGGTTCCGAAGAACTCTGACACCAGGGTGTGCATGGTCGATTGACCGTGACACCTACTCGAACTGATGATGATGATAGCGCGTAGAACCGATGACCGATGGGGCAGAAGGGTTCTCGAATGGCGACCACGTACCGGCAAGCGCAGCGTCGGACATCCACCGACCAGATGGTCGGATGCCCTAACTAAGGTAGCAGGAAGATGCTGGATGCAGGCCGCTTCCAATTCGTATTGGAAATTCTTGGGGGGAGGCCTGTCCAGCAGTGGACTTCTTGCGGCTGATATGATGAAGTATAAATGGAAACGTTCGCGCAGCGTTACAACGTTTTTGACGTGATAATGTCTTACGTTGCACGCAATAAAAAGTGTCACGGTCCGTGTGCAAGCGATAGAGAGGCTCGATCGGCCTCTTCCAATGTTATTTATCACGTAAAATTGTCGTCCGTAAACCAATTTTACACACGATAAATTTTTTTATGTTACGCATTTACACATCTACTTGTGACATTTCACGAAATGTTTAAGAAGTGCGTGGAGTTATTTCATTCCATTTTAATTAAACGCTAATATTTTAAAGAAAAATAAAGAATATAAAATAATAATATACAATAATTATTTATTCCACTATAATTTATTACTTATTAAACTATAATTTAAATTATTTATTACATTATAATTTATAGCAGCCCTTTATAGTATAGTATATGTGTTAAATTAAGAAAATAAATATTAATAATTATTTTTATCATTTCCTTAGACACATGTCCGATTATTAAGGGCTGCAATATTGTTATTAAATAAAATTTATTATTATTTTTTCCATTCGTGTGTGTTAGTAAGTAACATTAGTGGATGTGGCCTCCATGGTACAATTGTTCACCTTGCTACACGAATGGCTCTAGATATAATTTTCAGTGCGGGCAAATACATTTTGTCTGCAATTATGGAGCCATGAAGGGTTGGCAAATCTTATCACAACATGAATTACTAATATGCTGTCATTATAGTAGACCCCATACTCCGACGCACCACATCTAAAGTTGCAACTGGGAAAACCCCTAGATGAGGAAGATGAGTGGCTAACATACCTGCTACATTTTACAAACAGGATTATCTTATATCTATGTTCCAAACATTATAAATATTCGAATGATAAATTGACATAAATATTAAACATGACTATTGTAAATATTTAAATAACTAATTATAATTTTTTATGTTAATTTTATTATGATAATTATTTTGGTATGCAGACTTTTCAATATTAATTTGTTTTGATATTTACACGCTGAGATTAAAGTCGGCAAAATATGTTGAAATAAGTTAAAAAATGTACCTTTATACATCTTGAATGTTCACGTATATTCTTATAATGAATTATGTAATTATATTCTAGCACAAGTGTAAGTATCCTCTGTTTCCTTTTTAATTTGTGAATGGGTGAACGATGGCCGATGTCCTAGATACATGGACCATTCGATTGCAAAAATCTGATGTTGGGAACTTACGAAACCCGATGGAGTTACTAAGTTTCTGTATCTGCTCTACATCTGAACCAAGCACGAGGACCTAGGGTTGCCAGAACAACCATAACTCATGCTTCAACTCCTGTATGCCATATGTAATTGTCTTTATATGGCTTTTATCTGATTCAGTAAAGTTATCTTCCTCCGTCGAATTTCTATGGATAAGCATTTGTGAATAAACTTTATAGTAATGGTGACAACCTTCGTGGTCCAGTGGTTGAGACGTTTGTCTGTAGACCCGGGGGTCGTGGGTTAGATTCCCACGGGAAGCATATTTTGTTTAGTTGCAATGTCCTAAACAAAGTGGAAACACTTTGTTTAGGACATTGCAGGCTTGAATTACTTCATTGTCTGATAATAAAGATGATTCTGTGCTACAGAAGGCATGTTAAGCCATTAGTCCCGGCTGCCATTTAGTAGTCATTAAAGGAATCACGTTAGAGACCGAGAGGCGGTTCCGAAGAACTCTGACACCAGGGTGTGCATGGCCGATTGACTATGTCACCTACGCGAAATGATGATGGTGATGAGTAACGGTACTCACTAATTGGGGATTTAATTTATCAGTTACGAAAAACAGCAGTAAAAAGAGCGTAAAAGGAATAACTAATAGGAAAATCACTCTGAGTAATTCTTAGTTATTGACTAAAAAAACTAAACGTAAAAATATATGTGTTCTACGGACTACGTAGATCGAATAGGGATTTTCTCTTGTCAGAAGTTTATAAGCCTCTTTAGAGTTTTCGGTTGGCATCGATTAGTCAATAAAACATTGAATCTAGCATGCCAATCACTTTGTTTTACTTGGTTTGAAGGACAACGTAAGTATTTAAGTAAGAACGCCTCCCATGCATATTCCGCATGTAGGAAGATCTCAAGAATTTCAGCTTTACTTTAACAGCCAACAATTAATTTTCGTCCACCTACTGAAGACCCTCGAGAAACCTACGTAAACCTAAATACAATTTAATAAGTACATCTTTAAATGAGTAAATTAAACGCTATGTAAAAAGGTCAGCAAAACGAGCAACGATCGATCAAAGTGACGCATGCTAGCGCCATCTGTTAGCGCTCGATGACATCACTTAGTAATGGAAGGAACTGACAGTTAAATTCTGCCGCCAATTTTAAATTCCACAACTTTATTGCGTTGGAATAAGGTTGGTTATCGTATTTAAGTACTTCTTAAGACTAATTTACTGGGCTTGTTAATGAAGATGTATTTATTTCAGTCACAGGATGTAAATCAAACTTTTACTTTTCATTTTGTACGCCGTATACAGGAGCTAAAATAGACTTGCTTTCATTAGCTTTTTCTGGTTCAGTGAGTAAGCTCTATTGTTTGAACTAACATTAATTAGGCAAGCAGTTTGACTTTAAAAACTATCCTATCTCTCAAGTTGGATCGAACTGCACATGGTGTGCGTATTTTATTATAATCGGTTAAGTGGTTTAGGAGTCCATTGAGGACAAACATTGTGACACGAGATTTATATATATTAAGATTTGTGCTAGTTAATGAGTAAGCTTTATTTCAAAATTACGTTTGCATATAATATATAGGCTTCATACTTATGATTGGTATGTCATTTGTCTATTAACGGAAACGGTGATATGTTTAAAAAAAAATTAAAAATTTTCATTGGGCCGTTTAATTATTTTGCACTGAATTTTTTTAGTCAACCCACTTGCAATATATTAACTAACATATTTATTTTAATATAAAATACTTTTCAACCATTAACCGTTCGGTGAAGGTCGTTCTATACTCGGATCCTATACTAGGAGATTTTTGATGTAAAACATTTATAGCGGCGGGATAGAACAACTGTTGGCATGGCGAAACGTCGCTACGGTATCCTTATCCTTACTAATATTATTAATGCGAAAGTGAGTCTGTTTGTTTGTTACGCTTTTACGCCCTAATTACTGAACCGATCATCATGAAATTTTGCATACAAGTTCTCTGGAGTACGGAGAAGGATATAGGCTACCTTTATCCCGGGAAAAAGTACTATTCCCGAGGGATCAACATTAACACGGACGGAGCCGCGGGCGAAAACTATAATGTATATACAAGGTCCATTTCTATTAAGCCCGAATATTTTAAGGTCTGGGTCTAAGAGACCTTAAAATATTTGGGTTATAGTCAAAGAAATGCTTATGCAAAAATAATGAAAATCAACACGCTAGTTTTTGTTATTGTGTTTTCATACAAAATTATTCTTTTCTTTTTATTAAAATCGAATAATTAGCTGTTGCCAACATCAGTGACTTTCTATTCATAGTAGATAGCAGTAAAAAGTTGTTGTCCAAGAAAGTGCTTTTATGTATACAGGGTGTTTTTATCGTCTGTTTTTCTAAATGTTCAGGGCCAGATATCTCAAAAACTATAGCGTGCCGATGTTTTTTATTTTGCGTCTCAAGCATTTTTCTAGCTTATAGGTGCCAGTTCTTAAAATATTTGCGCTTATTTAAAATTTGCTTTATATAATGTAGATATAATGTACAAAATAATTTTGATGTTTCAAATCTGCCATCCATCCTGAGACAGCTCACATTTTTTTTCACTTTTGTGCTAGTCAATTATTGGCAGTAAAAATAGAACCATTCTATAAAGTAAGTAAATGTGTATATCACTTCCACCAGTTGGTGGTCTGCCCGACCATATTGTATATTTATGGTAATCATCATCATTTCGAGTAGGTGACACGGTCAATCGACCATGCATGCACACCCTGGTGTCAGAGTTTTGCGGAAAAGCCTCTCGGCCTCTGACGTGGTTTCTTTAACGACTACCATATGGCAGCCGGGACCAACGGCTTATCGTGCCTGGTATTGATAATGCCTTTTGGTAATTAAACTGAGTTATTGTCTTTAGAACTGCGTGCACTATTGAATTATGCAAATGTGGGTTGTTACGTGATAGGAATTTCTATTGAAGTTATACGCAATCGGTGCATTCAAAACATACAAGCAACACTAATAATATTTTTTACGAAAGTAAATTGATAAATGATTTTAATCATATGATTGTAAATCATACGGAATCTTTAAAAATATGACAAGTACTCATAGATTCTGTATCTGCAAAAAAGTTACGCAATGTCAAAGTTCGCAAATACGGTTATAGAGATTAATTAAATGTTTTCTGGCTCGCAATTTACTAACATTAGGATAAGTATTTTGTTTGTTTTTTACTAATACTCTATGGATCATGGTCTGAAATAAAGAACTAATTATTATTATTATATTTATGACAAATTGTTTCTATTATTAAGCATTTTTCAGAATTGGTACTGGAAAAAGTAAACTTGTTTGCTATGGAAATTGAAGGTATAAGAACTGTTTATTTTAAAACACTGTATTGGCACCACTGACCATATTTGTACACCAGCCATTTGTTTAACATCACGCGTGGCACCTACGACCATTTAAGGTTAGGGACCTCCACCTGATTGTCCCACAGAATGATTATACCATTAGAGACATGACCTAGGTCAAATGGTAATCTATAATGGTTAGGAGAAAGGTTAGAGTACATTAAGCGCAGGCCATGCTTCATAACATAATGTACAATAGTACATTATGTTTATTTAAGTGTTCTATGTTATCATAACTTCACGAGTTGTTTTAGGCATACTACGACTGTTGTATCAAAATATCTCACGAGAAATCATACAGTTTTTCAACACACATGGTGTAAACGTAAATAATGCACATTCAACATGAAACAACTCAAATTAAACACAATATGTAGTAGCGGTAGAAGTTATAATTGCGATATATTTTTGTACAACTATAGGCATGTCGGATTACAAGCGCTGGATAATCGGGTGTATACAGTGGATCTGTATTAAAAAAACCGGCCAAGTGCGAGTCGGACTCGCGCACGAAGGGTTCCGTACCGTTATCTATCGAATGTAATACAATCTTCATTTTGCGGTTGACTCCATACATTTTGTTTGGCCGACTGTAACTGCATAAGTTGGTCGAGTTGTATAAAAATAACTATCTATGACACCGAGACATAATTTGAGGTATATACCACATTTTTTTTTTAGAATTATTTTAGTAACATTTCAAAAGTTACGGTGAGAGGGCACCTCAAATTTTAACTTTGTATTAGATTATCTCAAGACTGGGGGGTTTGATCTACAAAGTTTCAAAGCAGTTTTTAAATTCACTTTTCGTTGTATGGGAATTGGCAGTGGAAAAAGTTGAAAACAAAAAAAAATTAATAACCAACTTTTGGAACTTCTATATCTGTCTCTCCGCCAATTTTCGTGACAATCGGTGCAGTAGCGGCGGAGTACGAGCCCGGACGGACAGACAGACGGACGGACGGATGGACATGACGAAACAATAAGGGTTCCTTGTGGACTACGGAACCCTAAAAAAGAATAATGATATTCGAAAAGAGGTACCTACATACATGAATTAAATTATTACAAATATCACACACAACAAACTTTTTAAAGATTCCTAAGCAGGGTCAGGTAAAATGTCGCGGGGCTAATACCTAATCGTATATGGGAGGAAGACTAAAAAAAAACTTCGTCTTCTTCTATCACTTGATAGCTTTATGTAAATTAAATAAATAATAAATAAATATATAGGGACAAATCACACAGATTGAGCTAGCCCCAAGGTAAGTTCGAGACTTGTGTTATGGGATACTAACTCAACGATACTATATTTTATAATTAATACATATATAGATAAACATCCAAGACCCAGGCCAATCTGAAAAAGATCATTTTCCATCTTGACCTGGCCGGGGATCGAACCCGGGCACTCCGTGTCGCAGGCTAGCGTGTTGACCGGTGCGCCACGGAGCTGTCAAAATTATTATACATACTGCTAAATGACTGTCAATTGTCCAAGGTATCAAATAAACATGAAGATGCGATGCAAGACTGTCACGTGTCATTACTCCTGGAACCAGAGCGTGACGCGCCAGTTTTGTAACAGCCTTGGCACAGCTTCATGTCATATGCCTACGAATGGAGCATACTCTGTATTTAAAGGTATAAACAGACGAATTAGTTAACCTATCGAATGACATGATGCAATGCTTAGATAAGTCTAGGTTGGTATACAGTGTGATGTTTTTTTTTTTGAGAGGACTATGTGGCTATCTCCAAGTGAGCTTTTGCTACTTCACCGGGCGTTTGAGGCGAGGGCAGAGTGCCCTCAACCTTTTAGACAACATCACCAAACGGACCCCAGGAGGGACGGACCTCGGCTTTGGGCGTTGCCTGTGTGTGCAAGGCTTGGAGAGACAGCAAACTCTCATATTGCCTGATGGGCCGCGTATACGTGCATGCAAGCCTGAAGGGCCAATCTGAGTGTGTACCTATGAACTATACAGGGTGAAATTGAATTCATTAGTAAACGTTTAAGGAGTGACTCAGACCACGAATCTGAATACCTTTCATTTTGGGACCAACTCCGAAATAAGAAGAAGCGTAAATTTTCTCCAAAAAAGAAAAAAAAAACAGTTTTGTTCTTTTTTAAAGAAAAAGACATCAACGCGTTTTCTTCTATTCCATTGGATTCAGGGTCATCATCATCATCAGGTCCTTTTTAGTCTCCACTACAGGAGCACGACCCTCTCTGTACTACTAGGGCTATACTTGGCCAGAGCAGCCAGAGGACTTGGCCTACACTCTCCACGCTGGCCAGACGGGTTGGAGAGGTGTCTTAGATGTTTATAAGCTTTGTTTAGCTTGTATTTCCTAAGTCGCCTTCTACGACATCCACGGGAAGACTTGGAGTGGTCCTATTCTACTCTGCCGGATACCACACGGCTAATGATTCAGGGTGTGTGAAGTGAATTCCATTAATGTTCAATTCCTGTAATACAAGTAAGTCAAACCTACCTATCTCAGGCATCAGTTTTCTCCACTCATTTAAGGTTTTTTGTGTCATGCAAATTATCTGTATTTTTTCTTGTAAATAATTTGAGAGAAAATAAACGATTTAAATACTTATTATTATTTCTTATAATTAATTCAAATGTATTTAAAATGTGGGTAGGAAGAAAGACGAGATCAAAATAGTAATTAACTAGCTGTTGAGCGCGACTTCGTCCGCCCAATAATTTTCCCCCGTTTTCAAAACATTTTTTATTGATGCTTCGCTTATATTAGTTGCAGCGTGATGTTTTATACCCTAAAGCCTTCCTCAATAAATAGACTATCCAACACAAAAATAATTTTCCAATTTGAAGCAGTAATTCCTGAGATTAGCGCGTTCAAACAAACAAACAAACATACAAACAAACTCTTCAGCTTTATAATATTAGTATAGAAGTATAGATTTACCTATCTCTCTTAATTAATAGACCAATTAATAAAACACACATCAATACATATATTACAACAGATAAATGCAGTTAAGGCCAACCACACGAGCCACCAAGTAAAAAACCGGCCAAGTGCGAGTCGGACTCGCGCACAAAGGATTCCGTACCATTATCTATAAAACGGCAAAATATTGTCTTTTGTACTCGTATGGGAGCACCCTTGAATATTTTTTTCTTCAAATTTATTATATTTATTTTTAAAGCGAATATATAACTATATATTTTGTGACTATTTCCAGCGTCTACCTGTTGCCGTTATCAAGCTAAAAATTACGTTTGTTGTCTGGGAGTACCCCTTAAATAATTATTTTATTTTGTTTTTAGCCTATTTGTTGTTATAGCGGCAACAGAAATACATCATCTGTGAAAATTTCGACTGTCATATTGTCACGGTTAATGAGATACAGCCTGGTGACATGGGATAGACAGACAGACGGACAGCGAAATCATATTGATAGGGCCATTTTTACCGTTTGAGTACGGAACCCTAAGAACGATAATAGACCAATACTAGTCTCCAACAATCCAATAATGCTATAGAGAACGAAGGCCGCCGGCATTTCGTAACGCTCTCAAGCTGGTTAGTAGTAAAATTTTCTTATTAACGTTCCATACATTTGTATCAAAGAGATAAAATTCAATTAAAAAGATGGCCTAGTGGGTGTGAGTATTATTTACGCTTACGCATGTTAAGCAACCCCGGGCGCGGTCCCCACTAGGATGGGTGGCCGCAAGTGGCATAAAAATATCTCGAGCTCCTCCGTGCTTTGGAAGGCACGCTAAGCCGTTGGTCCCGGCTGTCATCATTGATGGTAGTCGTTAAGCTATGTCAGATGCCTTTAAGCAGTTTGAAAAAATTGACACCAGAGTTGGGCACTTGCACACACGAGAAACAACAACAAACAAAGAGATTAAATATACAAGTACTATATATATTTTACTATATTGGCGACCTTCGTGGCGCAGTGGATAACACGCCAGCCTGCGACACGAGGCCCGGGTTCGATCCCCAGTCAGGTCATGATAGAAAACGATCTTTTTCAGATTGACCTGGCTCTTGGATTTTTATCTATAGCTATAAGAATCTATTATAAAATATAGTATCGTCGAGTTAGTATAGTACGACACAAGTTCACAACTTACTGTGAGGCTAGCTCAATTTGTGTGATTTGTATGTCCCTATATTTTTGTTTTATAGATATAGATTAGGGAGGAAATAGGATATGTTTAATCTTTTATATAATTTATAAGCTCATGTATTATACTGTACCTGTTTGTTTTTCTAATAAATAAATTCCCTATTTTGCATTAAGTTAACTATTTTTCAGATTCACGTAAAAGTGTACTGATGCAATTTAATTAATTAACACAACACAACATTCAGCCCACTGCTCTACCCACAAGTTAATGAATTAACACCTCTCCATACTAACTCTCTCACCCTTGTTTGACTCAATATTTGAGGCCACCCACGTAAGATTTTCCATGTCAGCTACTTCCCGACGATCAAGGGAATAAGTTAAACTTACTAATAATGATAAATAGGCTCTTTGCAACCGTTTTGCAAATAGACGATATAAGATCAGCATATGTATTATAAGTAAATAAATATATATGGACAAATCAAACAGATTGAGCTAGCCTCAAAGTAAGTTCAAGACTTGTGTTATGGATACTAACTCAACGATACTATATTTTATAAGAAATACATATACGAGTATAGATAAATATCCAAAACCCAGGCCCATCTGAAAAAGATCATTTTCCATCTTGACCTGTCCGGGGATCGAACCCTGGTACTCTTGTGTCGCAGGCTGGCGTGTTAACCACTGCGCCACGGAGCTTACCTAAAGTATAAGTTACTAAACTATTTGAGATTCACTTTTTACGGATCCCTGAAAAGACCGATAGACAAACGGAACCCTTATAGGATCACTCGTGTGTCTGTCTATCCGTCTGTGACTACGAATCTACTATACGGATTTGGATAAAATATTGCATACTGATAGATTATTACCTAGGTTAACACATAGGCTACATTCTATCCCGAAAAATATAAGGTTTCTTTGAGATTAGCAAAGACTGCTGTGCCATCTAGAGGACTTTCTCAGAGTTATCATACTATCCCATCCTACTCCTATATCTTATTAATATTATAAATGCGGACGTTTGTAAGTATGGTTGTTTGTTATTAAATCACTAAAACGGCTTAACGAGTTTGGATGAAATTTAGCATCCGCATCATTTTATTCGGAGAAATTGTAAGGTTACGGCCTACACGGACGAAGACGCGGGAAACAGCTAGTGTTTTCATATTTCGATCATCTTCATCTTCAGGTCTTTTTTGTCTCCACTGCAGAAGCCCTCCCTGTACTACCGGAGCCATACTTGGCTATAGCAGACAGAGGATTTGGCCTACACTCTCCTCGCTGGCCAGACGGGTTGGATAGGTCTCATTGATGTTTATGAGCATTGTTTAGCTTGTATCTCCTAAGTCGCCTCTCACGACATCCATGGGAAGACTAGGAGTGGTCCTTTTCCACTCTGCCGGAAACCACACGGCATATTTTCGATAAACATTTCTTAATTCTTTTAACAAATGATATTTTTTCAGTTGATATGTGTATAGGTTTTATTTTCCTATAATAACCTCCGTGGTCCAGTGGTTAAGGCGTTTGCCTGTTGACCCGGGGGTCGTAGGTTTGATTCCTAACGGAAGCATACTTTGTTTAGTTGTTTCCAGTTTGGTTAGGATATTGTAGGCTTGAATCACCCGATTGTCTGATAATAAAGATGATTCCGTGCTTCGGAAGGCACGTTAAGCCGGTGGTCCCGGCTGCCATCTGGTAGTCGTTAAAGGAACCACGTCAGAGGCCGAGAGGTGGTTCCGAAGAACTCTGACACCAGGGTGTGCATGGTCGGTTGACTGTGACACCTACTCGAAATGATGATGATGATTTTACCTATCCTTAAAGATGTGCATAAGTTACTCGGTCTTTGGCATTTAGCAATGTTGATGGCACTTTATGTCGACCATGGCCTTTATCTCTAAATGTTCGCTTGATATTTTAAACTAAGTACTCTTTAACTAGTTATCTGTCAAATGGCAATAAAATGTCTTTGAAATGTAGGCAATTGAGTTTAAAACAATTAAACACAAACAAATACCTATTTATTTACAGTAAAGATGCATGAGCTAAACAAAAACCAAATAAAATTTTAATATTTTGTAAAATCAACGCATTACTTGAGATATCATAGAATCATGAATTCGTTGATCTTTTTGCTAATATACCTAATCAAGATCAACTTACATAAGTTCTTATTTAACTTATATGAATGTTTTTATTTACTAAGCTATCAGCTCTAATGCCGGCCAGGAACGGAAAGTGAAAGTTGCTTACCTCGAAGTCGCCTCGCTCCCGCACCACCATTACTTTTTTGAAGAAAATCTGGGGCATATTGTGACCTTTGACCCCACTTTGTTGCAAAAACAAATCACTGTTCTAATGGTTGAACCATTAGATTAAAAAAATATTTAAAAAAAGTTAACTTCAATAAGGTTTACCGTCACTTTTGCCAGTTACAAATACTCTAAATTAAAATACGAGTTTTATGATTTCTATTTCACTTCAAATAATACTGGCCACTGCACAATTCACAAATTTAAAAAACATATTTGACAATTTTTATTGGCGCGAATACAAATGTCAGTAACTTTTTATTTATGAGGCACAGGTCGATTGTTATTGATAAACAATGATCAGGATTACGTTTATAGGTAGTCACGTATTCGTGAGACGAATCGGTAAGCAGGTCCAATAGATCACTGTATGTCCGGCGACAAAGTAACTGAAGTATGATTTGAGCACAGACCTTTCCCTTCTAACACTTTGTAAGCAACTAAGCTACACAACAAGTATAATGTTTATAAGTATGACTCGGTGTAGGACGGACTGTCGCAACGCTTGGCGATATTCGCATTTAAAAACTTTAACAGTAGACACATAAAGTTGGTTTTACTTTAGCAAATTTTTCAGAAATCGTGCAAAACTCAAGCTTGTTGTAGATGCAATACCTAGGCTAGCTAACTTGAATCTGAGATCCTGATGTTGAAAATCTCCGAGTAACTAACGACTTAAAAAACTTGAATAACTAGTCGCAGGAAGTCATTGAGATCTGGCTGGCATTTTATTTTCCGCCTGTTTCTCTGCCTAAGGGCATATAAATAGATAGAGGTAAATGCATCCGCTGTAACCGGAGTCAATTTATTGCATAATCTCTTGGAATAAGAGCTTTAAGTTAAGCATCCGCCACACAGCTGCGTTGTATGCTACACTATAGGTCGATGGATATATCACTAATCGACCTAACTCCTAGCTACCACCAAAAAAAAATTTTGCAATGTCTAGTACTGCTGTACCTACTTTATTGCTTGCAGCTTCACCTGCACGGTGTTGAATGTAACAAATTCATACCATTGCTTCATTTTGACATGAAGGACGACTTCCTTTTATTGAATAAGGATGTACGAAATTCTGCCTTAAGTATAATTGTGCTAAGTCTCTAAAAAACTTATTTGATACTCGTGATATCATACCGTGTAGCCGTGTGGTATCCGGCAGAGTAGAATAGAACCACTCCAAGTCTTCCCGTGGATGTCGTAGAAGGCGACTCAGGAGATACAAGCTATACAATGCTTATAAACATCTGTGAGACCTTTCCAACCCGTCTGGCCAGCGTGGAGAGTGTAGGCCAAGTCCTCTGGCTGCTCTGGCCAAGTATAGCTGTAGTAGTACAGAAAGGGTTGTGCTCCTGTAGTGGAGACTTGAGAGGACCTGATGATGATGATGATATCATACCGATTCTAATAAATATTGTAAGTTAATCGGTATTCCTTTAGACTGGCAAGTCAGATGTCATCCTCAACTACCAGCCCGGTAGTTGCAGGTATCATGTATGGTATCGGATATGTGCACCCGACTACCCTAGCTTCTATTTGTTTTTCTTCCATTCACCCAACTGAGTAGTATCCCAATACCTTTATTGTCTTCCAACAAATTCCTATCCTTTCCAGCTT
This sequence comes from Elegia similella, assembly GCA_947532085.1. Taxonomy (NCBI): domain Eukaryota; kingdom Metazoa; phylum Arthropoda; class Insecta; order Lepidoptera; family Pyralidae; genus Elegia; species Elegia similella. Next base: position 4,348,787 of record OX383936.1, read on the forward strand.
AAAAATGCTTCCGATAACAGGGTCGGAAGCACAAGAAGCCAAAGAAACTGCGCTTGCCAATCCGCCTGACAAGTGTGGTAAATATGGCAATATCCTCCTATAGAACGAAGAATTCTTGGCAGAGGCCTTTGTCCAGCAGTGGACTTTTTACGGCTGAAATGATGATCATGAATGATCATTCTTTAAAGCCGCCAGTGTCAGTTAATTGACTGAAAGATTTTATAGAAATCTTTCGCTTTAAAATTCTTTTTATGTGAATGCAAGCGATTTTGTCAAACCATATATCGGCGCAATGAGGTACTGGCTTTAATATCTTCTTGATTACAATTTCCTAGGTTTCAAAGTTTAGAACCACACATAACCAGTAATAATCTTGGCATGTAAGACCGCTCATCTAGCCTTGAGTGCATATTAGTAAGTACCACTATTATAGTATTTACTTTAGTAAGGTACTCAGTATCTCAGAGTCCTGCTGTTTATCAATATTATAATCCGTATCCTTACTTCCTTACTTATACTTACTATAGACTATATACTATACTATATACTTACTTACTTACTATACTATCCTTACTTCCTTATCCTTACTAATATTATAAATGCGAAAGTGAGTTTATTTGTTTGTTTGTTTGTTACGCTTTCACGCCGTAACTACTGAACCGATCACCATGAAATTTTGCATACAAGTTCTCTGGAGTACGGAGAAGGACATAGGCTACCTTTTATCCCGGGAAAAAGTACTAATCCTGAGGGATCGACATTGAAGCGGGCGGAGCCGCGGGCGAAAGCTAGTAATATATAAAGTTACTAGCTTTCGCCGGCGGCTCCGCCCGCGTTAATGTCGATCCCTCGGGAATAATACTAATAAACAAATAGACAAACAAACAAACTCACTTTCGCATTTACAATATTAGTAAGGATAAGGATAAGGATAATTATGTTTTTCATGGCATATTTGTTAACGCTAGTCTGCTACACGAGGGGTTCTAGGTTCAATTCTCAGCGCCGGAAAATATTTGTCTTCAATATTGGCAGGTATCTGTCTGTTCTGGCGATAACCTAACAGACTGGCATCATGCAGGCGGTCGGCTGAAAAAACTCCACCAAAACTACTACAGCAATCATAAATTACCAATATGCTTTCATAATAGCGGACCCGGGCTCCGACGCACCACAGCTGAGGTTGCAACCCGGATCCCCGCTCAGGTAAGTAGAATATACTTACGAGACGTAGAATAATCCATATAAGTATTTCTGAGTTCGGATGTTGGCCTGAAAAATAATAGCAAAACGAAGTTCACTGGGACAGCTAATATGGCATAAATCCGTGCTCATCGTCATTGATTGTCGTCATTGATGGCAGTCGTCAAGCTATGTCAGATGCCTTTAGATAGCTTGAAAAATCTGACACCACTGTTGGCCCCTTACACATACGAAAACTAAGCAAGCCATTTTGATGGCGAGACATGTTGGACTCTGTTATAATTTGTCACACCGTTCTCGTAAATTAATAAATCATTTCATTTCATATAAAAAAAGGAGAAAGGATGTCAAATCCAATACTTGCACTAACCGCTCTTTCTCCGATATCTGAGGATTAGAGCACTATCAAAATACGCTAGCCCAAATTTCTCCAAACACCATTCATCTATGCCATTCAATCGTCTCAATGACGGAATGTGCCGGTTGTTACGTAAATTCTAGTAAAACCGCATTTTAATTCTTCACTGACTTCGACTATGCTTGTTCTTTCGTAATGTTCAGGTTTTAGACAGTCATTTACGACTTGTGACGAACTGAAAATACTACTTTTTTTATTGAAGCGTAGCCTGTCCTTCAATGGCACAAGCAATGCCGGGTTTGGAGGTCTGGAGGCCCCGGTGCAACCAAGAGTGGAGGTCACATGGCCTCCACTCATGGTTGTTATGGCCCAAATTATTTTCCAAATAAAATTTAAAAAAAAATTGAGTTTTCCAATAAAAAAAATATTGTGAAACCAAGTATAGTAGATTCTTTTATATAGATTATTTAACAAATATATAAATGGGAATCAAGAATTATCTAAAATTAAATTTTAACGTTTACAAACGAAACCATCAGAATTAGATATTTTTCCGAAGTATCTATTGTGGATTGTTTCTATTCGTTAGCTGGCAAATCCTTCAACCACGATGGCAAACACCGACTCAAAAGAAGAAGATGTACTTCTATTAGGCTTCTGAACCCAAAAGGTAAAAACGTGACCCTATTACTAAGCCTCTGTCCGTCTGGTCATCCATTGGACACAGGGCTGTATCTATTGTTTTTGACAGCTCCGTGGCGCAGTGGTTAACACGCCAGCCTGCGACACGATGGTGCCCGGGTTCGAACCCGTACCTCTACCATGAGTTTGGATAGTAAACTAACAAAACGTAACTACAATAGTAACAGTGAACACGCAAACTTTATCGTTTGCGTCAAATACCTACCATGAGTTCAATTGAACGTAACTATCTTCGTTAGCGTCTAGACGAATAGCAGTGTAGTAAGCAATGATTTGTTACTCACTTCACACTCTTCGATTATGCCAAAAACCTGCCTATCAAAGCATATATTACATTTTTAAAAAGTTATCTGTCACTTCCATAGTATAATACGGTAAAATTGGAAAGTTATTGTTACTATGTATTTCGTAACGTGTTACTTGTATTCATATTTTTGCAGTATTTCTTAGTCGTGAAAGAAAAAAATATTTTGTTTGTTTTGTGTAATATGAATAAATATTTTGTTGAAAAAAATTGGGTGAATGGAAGAATAAATAAAACACTTTTAATAAAATAGCTTTTTATTTATTTAAATCAAATATCTTTATCGTATTCACTCTTACATATCTTACACAGCCGAAAAACAAGACTTTGGGCTCTGAAGCACCTATGCTGAGGATGCAATTTGGAACACATTCAAATGAGAGTCAGACTTAGCTAATCAAAGGACATGTTCAACAGGACAGGCATGTTGTAGGGCATAATATAATAAACGCCTGTCCTGTCTCCAAAAAGCCTCACCATATTTAAAATATCTATATATAGGTAGGTACTTGTGTTCACTTATGAGTGTACAAAGAAATGTAAAGGGCACTTTTGGCCTCTACCGCTGTACTCAACATTCACAATTTCTTTTGTGCTTCGTGCTTCGGATCCTGGAGTCGGCTTGACAAGATAGCATGTACATTATTCATACAGTAAAATGCTTTGACAAAGTTTTTATCACTGTTCTCTGTTTGCCTGACTTCCACCACTTCCCATGGGTTTTCACAAAATGTTATTTTAGTCCTAAGCACGTCTTGTAGGTAAGGTACGCTATCCATTGGAAGAGACAGAGTGATCATTGTAGGCCGAAGACCACCGCCATGTACAATATCGCGGGCACTTATGGTGTTTGACAATGTACCACCATATACCATCACTCACTCGTGTTTTACATTTGCTTGCATCGTCTTTTGTAATGCTTCATCCTAGAGCCCGTTTTAAGACAGCAAGTACATTATTCATACTGTAAAATGTTTGACACAGTTTTATGGAATTCCGCTTGACTACATCCACTTTCTTTGGGTCTCCACAAAATGTTCACTTTCGTCGTCTTGTACGCCATCCATTGGAAGAGACAGTGCTCTTTATGGGCCGAAAACCACTGTCATGTACATGATATTATCATAATGTCTTTAAAATAAAGAAATACGAACAAAATAATTAAAATTCAACAAGACTATTTCGATCTCACGTTGAAAATGTTTAGTGACTCCCGTAAGTACTGTAGTTAACGTAAATTACGATAGCAACTGTCAAAAATGTAACTCATGGTACCGAAACTGTAGTTAACTGTCAGTTTTCTATAGTGTGTATCGTGAACTTGCGTAAACGTCACTATAGTAGTTAACTTTACGTTTACTATGCGACTCATGGTAAGTATTTTTAGTTCATTGACTATCCGCTAGGGGCGCTGTTCAAATTCCATATAAATTATTTACTACAGTCGCTAGCGAGTGTAGTTTGACAAAACTCATGGTAGAGGTACCGGTCAGGTCAAGATGGAAAATGATCTTTTTCAGATTGGCCTGGGTCTTGGATGTTTATCTATATATGTATTTGTTAAAAATATATAGTATCGTTGAGTTAGTATCCCATAACACAAGTCTCGAAGTTACCATGGGCGTAGTGTATATATTCTTTGCCATGGGGCTAGCTCAATCTGTGTGATTTGTCCATATATATTTATTTATTGTACCTTAATAAGGAGAATTGAGACTTGAAAAAAATTACAGTCACAAACACATCTTTTAACAGCTATAATAACAAATAATAAAAACAAATTAAAATTAATATTTAAGGGGGAGAGCTACACATAAAAGTATTTGAGCATTTTTTGTAGTTATGTATTTTCTGATGGTATGTAACCCTTTCTACGTGCGAATCTGACTCCCATTTTGCCGGTTTTATTTAAGTCTGTTGTTACCCTACAGTCATTTTTAATGTAATAATGGAAAGAATCACGTACGAAAGTAGCTCTACATTTCAAAAGCCTAACTAGGTTAATTAATGCACTTTTACTTACAATCTTAAGTTATTACCGCTTTGCAACCACAATCAGGTCCATGCCGATATCACGACTCACGACTTAGCTACAATTAGATGTAAGAACACCTAGTAAGTACCTAGTAAGAGTGCTGTTGGTATAGACTTTCTAGTCAATAGGGTATTTTTTTTCTCGTTTTGAAAGGTACAATATAATTATACTAAAATAATACTAAATTACTTATAATACTAAAATTAACATCATCATCAGGTCCTTTTAGTCTCCACTACAGGAGCATGACCCTCTCTGTACTATTAGGGCCATACTTGGCCAGAGCGGCCAGAGGGCTTGGCCTACACTCTCCACGCTGGCCAGACGGGTTGGAGGGGTCTCATAGATGTTTATAAGCTTTATTTAGCTTGTATTTCCTAAGTCGCCTTCTACGACATCCACGGGAAGACTTGGAGTGGTCCTATTCTACTCTGCTGGACACCACACGGCTTAAACAATACTACTTAAAAAATATAAAAAGTCAGAGAATGTGTAACTACGCGGTTAGAGTTTATACCTTAAGGCGAGGCCTCAAATGTTTGGTACCTTCGCTCGGCACAGGACTGATCAAATGCGCGCAAGGGATAGCGCTTGGCGGTTTAGCCCGTGAATGATGAGATTGGAGATAGTCTCGAGTCGCTCAAAGAAAAAAACGTAAGCGCCAAATTCGTTATTTCTATTTTATATAAAATCAGACCGGTTAATTGTATTTTCATATTTACATTTTGATGAATTACTAATAACCTATCTTTTAGTCTAAAAATCATTATTTCATTCGTCGCATTTGAGCTACAATAACAAAAACTCTGCGAACGAAGACCATTTTTCAAAAAATATTTCTATCGAGAAAATTTTATCAAAACGTGTTTTCATCTTCAATTTTTGGAGATGAAATAGTCAAAAATCATATTACTTAGATTTGAAACTCCTAATTTAAGTATTTTGCGAGATAAATAAGGTTCAGAACGACCTTATTTACAGTGGTAACACCTTAACTAGTGGCCCGGCCCCGGCTTCGCTCGGGTAGATGTAGGTATTTATAGTATTAGTATGGTTGTGTAGTTATAGAACACAGAAATACCTTTATGCAATAAGGAACCGAAAAAGTATTGAAATTCCGCCTTGTTTGGAAGATCGAAGATTTATAAATAAAAGAGAATTTTATTACATTTTGATCACAAAATAGCGGACCCTCAGAATAAGGACTAAGCGGACCCGACAGACGTTGTTCTGTGTTATCTATGGATAGACACCAACTGTCAAAAGACAAATTGTTTGTTTTTATTTTTTTTATCGCACTACTTTTTTAAATAAATATAAATATATACGGACAAATCACACAGATTGAGCTAGCCCCAAAGTAAGTTCGAGACTTGTGTTATGGGATACTAACTCAACGATACTATATTTTATAACAAATACATATATAGATACACATCCAAGACCCAGGCCAATTTGAATAAGGTCATTTTCCATCTTGACCTGGCCGGGGATCGAACCCGGTCACTCCGTGTCGCAGGCTGGCGTGTTGGTTGACCGCTGCGCCACGGAGCTAGTCCAAGAATCCCTAATGGAATACAGAATTACAAGAAAAAAAGATAAAAGTTGACCAAAGTAAATAAGGATTATCTTTTATATACCTCATGATTTTGAACCTCTATACTAAAACCCTGGCATTAGAATGCCTAATGGAATTCAAAATTGCAAGAAAAAAGGTAAAAAAAATATACTGGCTTCCCATACAAAGTCGCCGATCAGCTGGGCCAATTTCTATGGAAAGAATTTTTTTTTAGGAATCTGATTCCAGCATTTCAGTATAGATAGTTTAGAAATAATACATAGATTATTGCTGCATTAAAATCTGTTGAGTAGTTTAATAGATCTAAGTGAACACACAGCGGAAGTGACTTCATTTTATAATATGTAAAGTAAGACTAGCTTGTGCCCGCAGCTCTATGTCACCTTTGCTTAAAATTGCGTCCTCAACTGTAGTTCTTCAGAGCCAATTCAGAGTCCAGTATGTTATATTAACTGTTAGATGGCACTTCTGTCATACCATTCATCTTAATGAAATGACGCACTCAAGCAGACAGCCCACCTGCTGATAACAGACTACCAGACGAGTAACACCAACACCAACGCTGTAATCACTGTCATTCATTCAGTCTTAAGGGCCCGTACCACCTCACACTGCTTTACATGATTGTCTGTAATATCAATAATAATGAAATACTCAAGTTGAAATAAAAATGCAGCAAAGTTCAGGACTAAACCTGGTAACTATCTGACTCAAAAACACGATTGCGTTAAATTTTCTCGATAGAAAAAAATTGCAAAGTTGCCTCCAAATCACGTCTAATTTACTCGGTATATAGCATTATTTACCAAATACATTAACTTAACCTTGAAACTTTTGATTATTATTACATTATAGATAAGGCAGCCATCATATGTTTTTCTGTTTCGAATAACCCTTGAATATTCCTAAAAAACGAAAATATCCAAAGTAGCCAACGCGTTTAGACCATCCGCGTTTGTACCGCCACGCCGCCTGGCATATGGCGGGCTCTTAATATAAATATGAATCAGAAGTCTTCGGTAGGCGTATCTTGTAATGAAGACGTAGCGAAGGTGTGAAATTACGTAATGTTTTTAAATTTATGTAGGTACCTACGTAATAATAATTATAACTTATTTTAACTTGTGCAACTTTCACCTTTTAAAAATCTGGTTGAGTTAGAAAATTTACGAAAACACTGATTTATATACGAGTAAAACAAACGAAGAAGTGCAGGATATAGTAAACGAAAACAGATTTTGCAAGCTGCCCAAAGGCATCTAACGGCTTAACGACTGACATTATCAATGACACATGGGTCCATGGACTAAAAATTTAAAATTTATCCTAAAATCACTTGCAAGTTTTTCCTAGCTACCTCATTAAGATGATACGAGGACTAATACGTTGTGAGTCCGAATAAATACATACTACATAGACATACTAATAAGTTATTTACATAAGTATGTCATTTATTAATTTTAAATATAAATTACTAGATTTCGCCCGCGGCTCCGCCCGCGTCAATGTCGATCCCTCGGGAATAGACCTTTTTTCCGGGATAAAAGATGGCCTGTGTCCTTCTCCTTACTTCAGAGAACTTGTATGCAAAATTTCATGATGAGCGGTTCAGTAGATACGGCGTGAAAGCGTAACAAACAAACAAACTCACTTTCGCATTTATAATATTAGTTAGGATGACTTAGTTTATAATATTAACATGAAGTGAAACTAATACATACTTACATACTAATATTATAAAGCTTAAGAGTTTGTTTGTTTGTTTGAACGCGCTAATCTCAGGAACTACCGGTTCAAATTGGAAAATTCTTTTTGTGTTGGATAGTCAATTTATTGAGAAAGGCTTAGGCTATAAAATATCACGCTGCGACCAATAGGAGCGAAGCATCAATAAAAAAGTTTTGAAAACGGGGGAAAATTATTCATGTATACTAATAAAAAACTAATTAATCATAATAACAGAAATTGCCGCGGACAAAGTCGCGGGGGACAGCTAGTATGTATTATAAATTCAAAATTAACTCTGTCTGAATGTATATTGTCTGTCTCTTCACGCTTCAACCACTTCGCCGTTTTAGATGAAATTTTGTATGAAGGTAGTTCGACGCCTAGCAAAAGATTTAGAATTTTTTATTTTGGAAAAATCGACATTCACACGAGTGGAGCCGCGGGCAAAAGACACTCCTTAATTAAGTTGTGCTAGTACTACTTAATTAAGTCACGTTGCGACACGAGGGCCCCGGGTTCCATCCCCGGTCAAGTCAAGATAAAAAATGATCTTTTTCAGATTGACCTGGGTCTTGGATGTTTATCTATATATGTATTTGTTATAAAATATAGTATCGTTGAGTTACCCCATAACACAAGTCTCGAACTTACTTTGGGGCTAGCTCAATCTGTGTGATTTGTCCGTATATATATATTTATTTATTATAATTACTTAATTAAGTAGTCTAGAAACCATATTTTAAAGTTACATCGCAAAAGTAGTTACCGTTTCAGTAGCCACATGTAGGCTACGTTAAAGTAAATGCATTTACGTATTGCGAGCGACCGCAGCCACAACACACTTACCTAATTCCATATGTTGCAGCTTTATGTTCATAGTATTCCACTTGTGGTCTACTTGCGCGGTGCACATACGAAATGCCTTCATTTCTAGTGATGTTTATGTTTGATAATATTACCGTAGCACCAAGTAGATGCAATGCAATGGAGATTACTTAAGGCGCTGTATCCCTTAACCGTTTGTTGCGGTTAAGGGATACAGCGGCCTGTCAATAGTCTCATTTCAAACCCGTGTCTGCCATTCCCGTGTTAATTTTCATTTTTATTTAATAATTCAATAATTATGACCGAATATTGTATTTTTGTTAGGCCCTTTCTTACGCCTATAAAAACTAAATGTTACTCTTTTTATAGGCGTAAGAAAGTTGGTAGTTGGCGCTGAAAATATCAAGTAATTCGAGACGAAACTTTTTCTGGATATAGCGATTTTACTGTTTTACTATTTTATTTTGTACTAAATATTTTTTTGAAAATATTTTGATGCAATCATTTACTTTGATCTTTGAACTGTACTGCAAATTTTTTTCATGATAGTATTCCATGAAAAATAAGGCTAACTGCGCGATGAAAAAATAGACGTTTTGACAGTATACTTCTGATGCGCAACGTTTTGGCTGTTAGGGTCCATGTCTCTGAGGCGTACAAGAAAATGGAGAAAATAAGTAGCAGTGTAACACAAACAGGGAAAAAACACAAGTTACTATGTTATTTCACCAATCTTATTTCATAACCACATACCTCATTCGAAGCGTAATCCATCGATATCCATCTAATTTTATTTCCATACTTTGAAAATATAAGTAAATAATCGCATGCTATGTGCTAGCATGCGATTATTTACTGCATATATTACCAATGCAAATCAGGTTCATGCACCGTCAACAGCACGTGCAATAACATTTTTGTAGTACGTGTGAGAAGTGGTGAAAGTCACTACTGCGCCTGAATAATGAGTTATGTATGAGTTTCATACCTTCATATTGGGGCCTAATTTGTTTGGCAGGATATTAATAAAATTTGCATATAGGGTAACTAGTACCTGGGCGACCGAGCTTTGCTCGATTATTACTATTTATTGTAATATGGTGGTGTTTAGGTGATAATCTACATAAATTTAAAAAGTAAAATGTGAACTGACAATTATTATTTACAATCGATTTCTGTGTCAGGTGTTTGAATTCAGTGATCATAATGAAAAAATGTTCGAGTTAACATTATATATTAATAATGTTAACTCGAACATTAACATTTTTTTAACATAAGGGAACTATGCTGGGAATTAAAAAAAATGGGCAGTTCCATACATAAAATTTTGGCAGCCTGGTCATTTGTATGGGAACGTCAAAAATTTTTTTTAGTTCCCAACATTGGTCCTATAGGAAAAGTTGTTTATATCAACGGGCTGAATCATACCTTTAAGGGTCCAAAACGATAAAAATTTCACCGTGTCTACTTTTAAAATTCATATTTGGAAACACCCGCAAAATGTGCAACTTAGATTGCAAAATTGTATTAGTTTTACGTTTCTGTCACGTTGCAGAAATGTAATTTAAATAACACGCTTCGTAAAATGCAAACTCAGAGTTTATTGACTTTGGCCGTTATCAATGTTTTTGTTTCTTATCAAATAGTATCAGAACCAACCGTAATAAATTGTTTTTAAGCAGCGATTACATTACCCAATTTATCGGGCCGATCCGTCGGGACACTAATGCGTCTATTACACTACACGGTATTCAGTCAGACTAAGTCTAACTAGCGTAGTGTAATAAGAGTTAGACCGTCTTACTCTGAATTCAGTCCGCAAGATCGGGCTCGGCGAGGCTAACTGGCTTAGAGTCTGAATATCGAGTAGTGTAATAAGCGTTAGACCGTTCAGTCTGCGCTCGCGTCCACAGGGAGCGGACGTGCGCGTGCGCCACGTATATTTTATTCATATTAAGTGTGTCTTGTCTTGTTTGCGTTACCTTTACAATAATGGCGCGCAGTAAAGAAAAATAATCTTTCATATGAAACGATTATGAAGAAATTTAATGGGACCAAATTGAAAGCATAGGTACTCTTTAAAAAAAAGAACAAATAACAGTTTTAAAAATTGGTTTAAAAATGACGGAGTTCTGAGGTAACAAAAATTAAAATAAATGCAACCAAATTGATATTCATCGTCATCATCAGGTCTCTTTTAGTCTCCACTACAGGAGCACGACCCTCTCTGTACTACTAGGGCCATACTTGGCCAGAGCAGCCAGAGGACTGATATTAACCTCTCCTTTTTTTTAAGTCGGTAGAAAATAATTATTAAGCATGACTGCATGCTAGAGTTGTATCATGAGATGCCATGTTTATGAAAAAAATAATCATCAAGATTATTTGAATAAAGAAAAACAAAAGAAACATGTTTTTTTGCTACGGCAAATTTTTGGGCTTATAAATTGCAGGTGCCATTACAACCGCCAACGTCGACGTCTTGCGTGCGAATGAGCAAGCCCGCGTTTTTCAGTCTAGTGTAATAGCGAGCGGTCTAATTAGACTCGAAGACAGACTGAATACCGTGTGCTGAATAACGCGTAGTCTAATAGGCGCTTAACTGCCGATATTTAGGGCCTTGCGTTTACACTTGCACTAGGTCGCCTCCCTAACTCAGTTGGCCGCCGCCCGTGTAGCTGTAAGGATGTCTCCTGCCTGTCTCTTCCAAGTACGAAAAATTGGAAAATTCGACTATCTTATAAATTTTGTGACATCATATCAGAAACAAGACACATTATTTAGAGAAAGTGTCAGTGCTAAACAACGATTAGCTGTAACGGTCAGATTTTTAGCGACGGGAAATTCATATCATGACCTTAAATACAACATGCTGGGCTATCTATAGATGTCTAAAAACACTATATGTATGTAATATAATATAACTAATATTATAAATGCGAAAGTGAGTTTGTTTGTTTGTTACGCTTTCACGTTGTAACTACTGAACCGATCATCATGAAATTTTGCATACATGTCATCTGGGGTACGGAGAAGGACATAGGGTACATTTTATCCCGGAAAAAAGTACTGTTCCCGAGGGATCGATATTGACGCGGGCGGAGACACGGGCGGAGCCGCGGGCGAAAGCTAATGTAATATAAGTAAAATATGTATGTAATGTAAGTAAAAGTCAAATTGTCTTTTTACTCGTATACGATATACGAAGCATAATCCTTTATGGTTGACCGGTATGTATGTATGTTCATCTGTTGCTACGTTAACGTCTCTCACAAATAAATATCAGAATTTGACGATTGAGTTATCGTTAGTTGTCAGCTGGTCATAGGCTCTGTAAAGTCATGAAAAATTTAATGTGACGCCTTGTAGTGTAGGCACATTCCAAAAATATATAATAATATGTAAACAGAACGTCCGCTCGCATCAAGCGCCGCGCGTCTACTGACCTCCCTTACTCACTGACAGCGATCACACCACCCGATTTACGCACTAACTAGGGAGTTAAGCGCCTATTAGACTACGCGTTATTCAGCACACGGTATTCAGTCTGTCTTCGAAACTAATTAGACCGCTCGCTATTACACTAGACTGAAAAACGCGGGCTTGCTCATTCGCACGCAAGACGTCGACGTTGGCGGTTGTAATGGCACCTGCAATTTCTAAGCCCAAAAAATTTGCCGTAGCAAAAAAACATGTTTCTTTTGTAATTCTTGAATAATCTTGATGATTATTTTTGTCATAAACATGGCATCTCATGGTACAACTCTAGCATGCAGTCATGCTTAATAATAATTTTCTACCGACTTAAAAAAAAGGAGAGGTTAATATCAATTCGATTGTATTTATTTTAATGTTCGTTACCTCAGAACTCCGTCATTTATGAACCGATTTTTATAACTGTTATTGGTTCTTTTTTTTAAAGAGTACCTATGCTTTCAATTTAGTCCCATTAAATTTCATCATAATCATTTCATATGAAAGATATTTTTCTTTACTGCGCGCCATTATTGTAAAGCCGTGTGGTATCCGGCAGAGTAGAATAGGACCACTCCAAGTCTTCCCGTGGATGTCGTAGAAGGCGACTTAGGAAATACAAGCTAAACAAAGCTTATAAACATCTAAGACACCTTTCCAACCCGTCTGGCCAGCGTGGAGAGTGTAGGCCAAGTCCTCTGGCTGCTCTGGCCAAGTATGGCCCTAGTAGTACAGAGAGGGTCGTGCTCCTGTAGTGGAGACTAAAAAGGACCTGATGATGATTATTGTAAAGGTAACGCAAACAAGACAAGACACACATAATATGAATAAAATATACGTGGCGCACGCGCACGTCCGCTCCCTGTGGACGCGAGCGCAGACTAAACGGTCTAACGCTTATTACACTACTCGATATTCAGACTCTAAGCCAGTTAGCCTCGCCGAGCCCGATCTTGCGGACTGAATTCAGAGTAAGACGGTCTAACTCTTATTACACTACGCTAGTTAGACTTAGTCTGACTGAATACCGTGTAGTGTAATAGACGCATTAGTGCGATCGGGTAGCCACGATTGCCCTAAATCGGGACACTAACTCCCTAACTGCGATTAGACTTCCCGATTTAGGGTCCCTAACTGAGATCGGGCCCGAGAAATTGGGTAATGTAATCGCCGCTTTAAGGCGCAAAGCACATTGGTCTGGCGTCTGGAACGGACGTGGCAAGGGCATTTACTTTTCTATTTAAATACCGTACTAAATGTTTGGAAATAAAGTCGCAATTTGAACACACTTCAACGGGCATCATCGGACGCGCTAAAGCGCGCCACTTCGGCGCCCGCGCCAGTTGGCCCTCAGTATGGCGTCAGTTCGCAGTCAGCGCGCACGTATGGCATATGTCTTCTAGAGAAGCGATTATAGAAAATAAAAATGCGTGATGACATCGAGTTTAACATAGCATTCTGTGAATGAATAGAGAAACATCCAGTCATTTATGATCATACTCGCCATGATTATTGTAATAGAAACGTGCCATGCCTGCGCCCGATCAGAGCCATGTCCTTGCCCGATCTAAGCTATGTCCGTGCCCGACGCCAGATCAATGTGCTTTACGCCTAACGGTATCAACATTTATTATGAATGAAAAGGATATTGAACTTTTATGGTGTAGGTAGTAAACAATTACTATGTCCTTATTAAATTTGGAGTTTAGGTACTATAATAAATAAATAATAAATATATACGGACAAATCACACAGATTGAGCTAGCCCCAAGGTAAGTTCGAGACTTGTGTTATGGGATACTAACTCAACGACACTATATTTTATAATAAATACATATATAGATAAACATCCAAGACCCAGGCCAATCTGAAAAAGATCATTTTCCATCTTGACCTGACCGGGGATCGAACCCGGGCACCCTCGTGTCGCAGGCTGGCGTGTTAACCACTGCGCCACGGAGATGTCAAAATAATAACAATAATATTCACAAAAAGGCCAGAGGTCTCATCCTCAACTGCCTGTCCGGTGGTTGCAGGTTTGACATCGGGAACGCTCGCCCGGCATCCCGAACTGCTACTTGCTTGAATAGTATCCCAAAACCTACATCCCCTTCCCCAAATCCAACAAATTCCTATCCTTCCCCGGCTTATAGCTAAATTTGATATCATTCCTAGACTTAACGTAACTCAACACTCGGCTAAATACCAAGCTGTGAGAATTTTCAATAACTTACCTGTTGCTTTTAAATGTATCTCGAGGTTTAACCAATTTAAAAATACACTGAAACGCTTCTTACTGGAAAAATGTTTCTATAGCATTAATGACTATATACATAGTTGACATATCTTATTATTATAAATTATTGAACTTATGACATGCCGTATTTGGTACAAATGCTGACATATAAATTAATATAGATAATGCTGTTATATAGATTATTATTGTTATTTCTCGTTTGAATTGTATCGGAACTATTATTGTATTAATCTTCATAGTTATATAATATATTAATAAAATGGAATAGCATGTAACGACAAAGAATACTGTAAGTTAAATATATTGTCAAGATTAAAATGAGAAAGATATTAAATATGTTAAAACAGTTATTTAGTATTAGACTAGGATAGATAGGATTATATTATAATTATGTTAAACTTATTTTATTTCAAACACAATGTATATTGTTATTGAATAAATGAACTAACTATGAACTATGAACTTAAAAATTCTTCCCATGGGCAGCACAAGAATGACAAAGAAACTGAGCTCGCCAACCCGCCTGCCAAGCGTGGTCACTATGGTATCCTCCCATGGAACGAAGAATCTTTGGAAGACGCTGAATCACCCCTTTAAGGGTTCAGAACGATAAAAATTTCACCATGTATATATGGGATGTATGAATGTTTGTTACTCTTTCACCCCAAAACAAAAAAAGTACAGTTTCCGCGAGATCGACATGAACGTAAGCGGAGTCGCAGGCTACAAATTGTTACATAGCAAAAAAAAAGTATTTGACGCCAATGAAAACTACTTTGCGCCATGTGTTTCAAATCTACCTATATTAAACCTCAACAGCAATATACCAGCTGTCCGAGTCAGTGGACCTACCACTGGGTAGGTCATGCTAAATGTCAACCGACCTGGCTGATCCTTTATCGATAGATCAGGTTTGTCTAATGCTATGTATCATTTTGTGTGGAATTGGTCAAGGGCATTTGGATTCAATTAACTGTCTGGCGTTCCGTAGTGTGATTTTTTAAGGAATTCAGTATTTTTGAAGTGACTTCACAAAAAATTAAAAAAAAAACTTTGAGTTCAGCCCGTTGTTTTTTTATCATACGGTGAATTGCCTTGTACAAATTATCATAAAATATTACTGTATTGGTGTGGTTTTATTTATTTACTCGATCTTTTTACACGACTGCGAAAAAAAAGAGTATTATTTATAGAGTTAAGTTCTTTGTATGTATGTATGCTATCAACAGAGCCTCTTACCCATCTCAGATTGATTAGTTAAAGTGTGAAAGCGTAACAAAGCAATAAAAAGTTTTTTGTTATATTCCGAACTCCAAACGTAGTTTCCGGTTTTATCCTCAGCTGGATTTTCGTCCCAGCTTCGAAGCCCGGGGTCTGCTCCACTTTCCAGCCTTTTCTTCTCCGATTCGCACGGCCTTAAACTCCTCACAACATAGGACGCCAAACATCCTTGGTTGCGAGGAGTTTCAATAAAGTATTTATTCATGCCTCCGCAGGACTATTACTTTTCTATGGCCTAAGAAATACCCAATATTCGGTACTATTTACTAAAACTACTATTTACTAAAAACACTGAAATATTAATATTGTAATATTTTTGCGTGTCAAAAACGACCTTCACGGTAGTGTTGGGCGCACTTGAAATAAACCTAAAGTATAGATCATCTTTTAGCCGTGTGGTATCCGGCAGAGTAGAATAGGACCACTCCAAGTCTTCCCGTGGATGTCGTAGAAGGCGACTTAGGAAATACAAGCTAAACAAAGCTTATAAACATCTAAGACACCTCTCCAACCCGTCTGGCCAGCGTGGAGAGTGTAGGCCAAGTCCTCTGGCTGCTCTGGTCATGTATGGCCCTAGTAGTACAGAGAGGGTTGTGCTCCTGTAGTGGAGACTATAAAAACCTGATGATGATGATGATGATATAGGTCATCTTCGGTTGAAAAAGGTAATTCTGTCAGACGTCAGACGGTCTTGGAAAAAAGGCTTCGGCAGAAAGATCTTGATCTTTGAAGACTTTGAAGTTTCTTTTTAAGTCGTACATTTTAAAAATTGTAAAAAGAAAAACGTATGTAGGTATATTGCATTATGTAAGTAATCAATCAGATTGCTAAGTACATACTTAAACAAAAGCAGAAGCTGGATTTCAAAATACTTACGTTATCGAATTAAAACCCCATCACGTGTCGTGACTGCGGCCACGTTTGTATTAAGTAAAACAGAAGAAAGATAAAGCATCTCGAATCGATATTTGCATACTTACATGTTGCGTGCGCGTGCGCAATACAGGAAACAAGTGAGTTGGAAGTGTTGGAATGGAACACTATTTATTACTCGTATTGTCTATGATTTAAAGTAACGACTAAATGAAAATCTCCTGTTCGTGTGGTGCCTGGTGCCACTCCTTAGACCATGGCACACCTATCCTAACACCTGCACACGCGAGGATCTAATCTATACTTAAACGATATCACGTCTCTTCTTCTTTCGAGTCGCCCGCCATGGTTATATTTGTTTAAATAATGTTTATATTGTATTAACCAATAGGTGGACACGGTGATACCCTTGTCGTTCGCCTCATTCGATCCTTAATTGTGCAGGTGGAGGGACAATTAGGACACGTCAATGAGCCATAGACTGAATGGCACCGCAGTCACAAATGTCATTATTGGTGAAACCCCACCTAACCTGGTTTTCCTGGACTCTCCCTACACCAGCTAAAAGGCTGTTAAGAGACTTCCAAATAGCCCACGGGAGTTTATAGCCCCGGATACCACGCTGGACGCCACTAATAACGCTGTATCAGTTGCCAGAGTTCTGTAGGCCTACTCCTACTCGCAAATTTGACCACCATGGTGTACGTTTTGATCGTCACTTTGAAATACATTGCGGCTTTCGTATGATTGACTATTTTTATGTAAGATATATAAACCGCAATGAATGTTGACGTGACTATCAAAACGTTGTACACTTGTTGTCAAAAGTTATCGTCTCTCTCTCTCTCTCTCTCTCTCAAATTTAATTCGCCCGAGACGACATGAAAAAGGTTTTTTTTAAATAGTTTCAGCAAGTTATGCTTACATATTATATGTGGTTACGATTTCACGAAATAGGACAAACGCAATACAGGAAACCCAGGCGTTTGTTCTCATGATGTGTTAACTGCATATGTCGGTCGCCATTTTGAACTACTTTCTCGTAAATAGATGACATTATGAGGTGGTAATACATTAGGAACATGGTTTTCTTCTTAGATGTTGTAAATTGCATTCGGTAATAGAAACAGATGATCCGTTTCTTTTGACGAATGAAATATTTTAATAAATAATATTTTTATCTTCGAAGCTTTGAGTCCAAAGCTTTATAATTAGTGATTAATAGCACCTAGTGATATTAATCACTAATTCAATATAGTCGAGTCATTCTGTAATTTGATTTAAACCAGTCCCCACCACATCGATTTAACTATTTATATTTTAATATTATATATATATATATATATATATATATATATATATATATATTATTAGTCTTTTTGCAATAATTAAAAGCCTTATTAAAATATATAATATATATATATATATTTTAATAAGGCATTTGCAATGATTAATGAGGAATGAGATAATGTGCAGGATTGAATCGCGGTAGTTTAATTGGTAAAATATAGTCATGCCTACGTCGTAAAAAGACCAAGTCGTTTTTCGGATCCAGCTAGCATGGAATTTTTTCACCATATCTCATTTCTTTATATAATAAGAGTATATCTTCCTTACTAATATTATAAATGCGAAAGTGAGTTTGTTTGTTTGTTTGTTTATTTGTTTGTTTGTTACGCTTTCACGCCGTAACTACTGAACCGATCATCATGAAATTTTGCATACAAGTCCTCTGGAGTGCGGAGAAGGACATAGGCTACCTTTTATCCCGGAAAAAAGTACTATTCCCGAGGGATCGAAATTGACGCGGGCGGAGCCGGGGGCGAAAGCTAGTATTAAATAAAAAAGCCCTTCTCAATATGTCGCATGAAGAAACAGAGGAATTATTAACAGTTTTACCATAAGTATTATGAATACTTCTTTTATTATTTTTTAATTTAATTTTTAACTTTGTACACAATGTTATTTTTGTTTTTGTAATTGTTTGTAATGTACCTCAATTTAAACCTTCCTCTTGAATCACTGTATCTATTTTTATAAAATCGCATCAAGATGTTTAGTTTTTTAGATCTAAGCATACATAGGGACAGACAGCGGGAAGCGACTTTGTTTTTAACCGACTTCAAAAAAAGGAAGTTATCAATTCGGTTGTGCTTTTTTATTTTTTTATGTTTGTTACCTCAGAACTCCCGACATTTATAAACGGTTTGAAAAAATTTTATTTGAAAGTTGGTCCCATTTAATCCCATTTAGTCCCATTTATCAAAATCGGTTCAGTAGTTTAATTGAAGTCGGTTTTTTTATATGAAAGATTATATACTATGTACTTATGCTGTCATATTAATCGGTGGTGGCATGTCCGAGCGGTATCTTGATTGCAGTTTTTAAGCTATATGTATATGCATTTATGCTATGCCTATATACATATCTTATACAATGTTTTTCAATCAATATATGTAGGTATTTAAGTAGGATACATTTTATCGAAAAAGTTAAAGCAGTAGGAAAATGCATATCTGTTCCGGTATATTAAGTCGGATTTTCCTATTGGTTGGGTTGGGAGTACTAGAAATTATTAGAATAGTCCAAAAACCTCCAATTTTTAGTGGCATTATTTTTGTGGCATTAAATTTAATGGCATTTCTCATTAAATCTCTATTATGCAATTCCAGCAAGTATTAGCAGTTTAACTACCCTAAGTAGATTAAGTACTTACATTTAGGTCATATCCACTGCTGATCCACGACCGCTTAGCCAGGATGCCACCGACATACTTCCTCCTCCATTTCGTCAACAGTCCATCACTCTTCCTCTTAGAAGATCTCCGGGTCACTATGTACCGTTCCATATCGCATCACACAACACAAACGTCAATGTACAACAAATAATTATTTTCACTTACTTACTTACACACGATAGCTACAGTCCACGGACGTGTTAAAACTAAATACATAAAATAACAAATCTTGACCACCGACCACTAAGTGTTATATAAAATGTAACGTAGCGACGCGAATTAATTGACTCTTTCTGACTACATACTCTCAAGCTGTAACTAGTGCGTCACATGTGTAAACTGCATTTAAAAAAATAGAAAGTAAGTAATATTTCTATTTACGATTTAAAATTTTAAAAACGGAACGAAACAAAAATGAAAACTTTTTGTTTCTATTTGCGATGATGAATTTGAAAATGGAACGCGGCAAAAAGGATAAAGTTTTTGACGCGTTTATTTTCGGGAGCGTTCAGTTCAGAACATCAGAGGCGTCGTCCTGTGACTAAACTTGAGTCGCTAATAATAATGTTCGGTAGACTTTATTGTCGCCTTATTTGTGTTACGGTATGTTGGAACGAATACAAGAGCGTGATTCGAATGCTTCTATAGATTCATTGTCGTTACCTACCATTGACAATAGACGCTCGATATGCGACGCAGGCCGGCCCGCATGTTAGTGGCCAATTTCCCCAACCTAAATACCTGATCAAGGACGTATCGCTTACGTGGGAAATAGGTCTATTGAACAAAACGGTCTGAAGTAGGGCTTCACTGAAGATATTTGATAAGTGGTTTAAACCAAGGTCATGGATACAATAAGGCATAGTCATTTAAGTAGATCTCCCCATTGTTGTCACAATCATAATGTACTCGTATGTTTTCCTTACTAGGTAGGTAAATAGTAGTTATTTTATTAGAATGATTAATCTTGACTTAAAATGTTACATCTCACTGAACTCGAACTGAAAATAAAGTGATGTACAAAATGTTTACTTTATTTTGTTTAGAGTAAGCAGAAAGAAAAAAGACAATATATAAATATAAACTAAAACTACGATTATCACGTCATACATACGCCCTACTAATCCAGTGCAATAATACTTAAAAGATGTTGATGGGTATGCCAAGATTTTGCAGTGCTGTCGGCCGCCCCGGGTGATATTCTTGCTAGCTACACCACTGATCTAGAGAATGACAGTTCCAATCTATTCTGATTTTTTAATAAAATAATGGACCTACCATAATGTCCATATATGCTAGAGTCTACATGCACTGTGCAGGTAATTTATACATCAACATCTCAGCCACAAGAAGTCCTTTGCTGGACATAGGCCTAAAGGATAACCAATAAGACCGGTTGGAAGCGGCCTGCATCCAGCACCTTCCTGCGACCTTGGTCAGGTTGTTCGACCAACTGGCGGGTGTCCAACGCTGAGCTTAGCTTTCCGATACGTCGTCGCCATCCTAAAACCTTTCTGCACCATCAGCCATCGGTTCTACGCGCTATGTGCATTGGACTTACTGATTACTAAGTATCACTTATTGACTATTAAGCCGTGTGGTATCCGGCAGAGTAGAATAGTACCACTCCAAGCCTTCCCGTGGATGTCGTAGAAGGCTTTTTTTCACGAAGGACAAAGGGCCTCGCAAAGACCTGCCGCTCGGAGCCTCGCAATGGGTAAGGCCGCCACTGCCTACATATAGGTATGTAGTGTAGGTATATCAGAGTTTAAATATTGTTTGTTTAAACGATTATGTGAGCGCAGCCGAATATGTCTATTCTCTACGAAGTTCTTCTACATGATTGTCACTTTAAAGACTTCAAGTTATGTCAAAATACCCAAAAAATAATGATGATGAGTCCTACGCCGCGGCTGCATGAAACTTTTCTTCAAACATATGTACAATAATATGTATGTCGTGATTGTCGTGACGGTGTCGTGTATTAATCCATTAGAATCTAGTAAGATTTCGTTACCACCTTCCTTATTGACTTTGACGTCTACGATTTAGTCATAAAATGTACTAGAAATAGCAATACATTGACTAGCTCCGTGGCGCAGCGGTCAACACGCCAGCCTGCGACACGGATTGACCGGGTTCGATCCCCGGCCAGGTCAAGATGGAAAATGATCTTTTTCAGATTGGCCTGGGTCTTGTATGTGTAATCTATATATGTATTTGTTATAAAATATAGTATCGTTGAGTACTTACTTTTGGGGCTAGCTCATTCTGTGTGATTTGTCCGTATATATATATGTTACGGTAAACTTGATTAATTGAAAATTATTAATAATTTTATAACATTATTAATAATAACCTCGTGTTTTGGTAAATGTGAATAAACAATTGAAATTAATTACTTTTGCTAGTCATTATTAATAATTCACTACACACATTGGTAAAAGTTATAAAATAAAATAAAAACCCAAAGTTTTTAGTCCGGCAGGTATTTATTTATAACTAGCTGTTGCCCGCGACTTCATCCGCGGCAGTTATGATTAATTAGATTTTTTTTATGTATGAAATGAATAATTTTCCCCCGTTTTCAAAACATTTTTTATTGATGCTTCGCTCCTATTGGTCGCAGCGTGATGTTTTATAGCCTAAAGCCTTCCTCAATAAATGGACTATCCAACACAAAAAGAATTTTCCAATTTGAACCAGTAGTTCCTGAGATTAGCGCGTTCAAACAAACAAACAAACAAACTCTTCAGGTTTATAATATAAGTATAGATTAGATATGATATGACACACAGTGCTTGTCTCAGATCACGCAAACAAGGGTAGGTCTTGTACTTGTGGGTCGTTTTTTGGGTTTTTTGGGGTCATGATCACGATAATTACCTCAGTTATGTAATCTAAGATGGCGGGCACGACTTTTCATGATAAACCAACATGAGTGTCGTTTTCTAGGTTTAAGGGGTGTAAATCTCGAAAATGACGTCAGTTAGGTGATCTAAGATGGCGGATGCGACTTTTCATTATAAATTGACATGAGTGTCAATTTGTAGGTTTTTTTCGGTGTAGATCTGGAATATTACATCAGTTTTAGAATCCAAGAAGGAAAATCTTCGCGTGGCCTCGCACATCCCGCACGCCGCCCCGCTACCCCTGCCCGCACCTCTGTTGCCAATCGAGAAAAAAATCACCAGTGTACGTTTATTTTTATCGGTAGTTATTACATTTATCGGTACTAAGGTTATATTATTAATAATCACCGACAAATGTGAATAATTTCTCACTTTTACCTCTACATTCGGTAATTATTAATAATGATAGACAATTATTTATAATTTTTGATTTATCACTCTAACCGTAACATATACATCTTGTACCTTTATGGTCGCCCACGTACTACGTACTTATATTACATTACATGAGTATTTTAATCAGGCCTCAGGCTGGCCAACCAGGCACCCTAACCGGGGCCCAGCGCTCCCGCGCACCCGACCTCCCAAACTGCTTCTTGCTTAATTATCTGTGGTTCAACTGCCTCCGTGGTCCAGTGGTTAAGGCGTTTGCCTGTAGACCCGGGGGTCGTGGGTTCGATTCCCAAGGGAAGCATAGTTGTTTCCAGTTTGGTTAGAACATTGCAGGCTTGAATCACCTGATTGTCTTATAATAAAGATGATTCCGTGCTTGGGAAGGCATGTTAAGCCGTTGGTCCCGGCTGCCATCTGGTAGGCGTTAAAAGAAACCACGCACGTCAGAGGCCGAGAGGCGCTTCCGAAGAACTCTGACACCAGGGTGTGCATGGTCGATTGACCGTGTCACCTTCTCGAAATGATGATGATCTGTGGTTTGACGTCTCAGAAATACCTAAGCAGCTATTATTTTAATTATCTTTGTGTGCAACTATGCAGCAACAAAACAAGTTTCTTGTATGGGCCTCATATTATTTTTTATTATATGTTGTTATAGCGGCAATATATTATACACACATTCGGTAAAAAATTCAAGTCTCTACCAATCTGTTAATAGATACGGACAGACCGACGGACATCGGAGGCTTAATAACAATGTTTTTTGGCACCCTCTTGGCACGGATCCTAACAACTTGATTAGTGTAACGTAAAGGTAGGTCAAAAAGTTGTAACGAAACTTAGCTACCCAGAAAATTAATCAATGGAAATATACTCCATTTTATTGATTGTCTGCCGCCAATTGACACAAATATTTTATTTACAACCGTTATTCATATTAACGAGTTGCATCATTCATTTGACATAATTTTCTTATGGCCTTATGGCAGGTAGGTACCTATGTACCTACCTGCTTGCACTTGCATACTATTAACCGCATTTCCCCTGTCTGTGGTGAGTAGATTTTCCTAGTTGCTTAATAAAATCTTAAATTATTCTGTGGAATTAAGTAAATCATTGGCTTCAATGTGGTTTCAATAATTTATTTATTTATTATAATTGATATCATAACACCATAACTGCCTCCGTGGTCCAGGGGTTAAGGCGTTTGCCAGTAGACCCGGGGGTCGTGGGTTCGATTCACACGGGAAGCATACTTTGTTTAGGCACGTTTAGCCGTTGGTCCCAGCTGCTATGTGGTCGGTACTTGTGGGATACTAGCTCAATGAAAGTTCTATAATATTTTATAACAGATAACTACAGTCATACATACCCACTACATACCGTGTGATTTTGAATCTCTGAGCTATATTGAATCCTGGAATCAGAATCCGTAATGAAGTAGGTATAGAATTGCAAGAGAAAAAAAATAGTAAATAAGTTGAAAATTAAATTAAAAAAATAAAATTCGGCTTCCCATATGAAGTCGCCGATCAGCTGGACAAACTTTAATGGTTGTTCATTTCTTTATTACATATAGGTACCTACGAGACAAACTTAACGAGGTTTGTCTTAAAAATAGGGAGATCAGTCTGGTTTTAAGTTTTGTCTCTTCATAATCATATTTCTTGTTTATACCTACATTTTGTCAAAACTCGAGGTAGGTACACCTCACAAATGGCCGGCATAAATACGAATATGTAATTCATGACCGGTGACGGACAATGCGGCCACTAAACTCATATTACGATGCGCCTAGTCGATGGCTGCCGGCAGCTATATTCGGTCGCCCATATGCTTCGCCGAACCCATCTATTTAGTAAGCGGTTCCTTTGTACCCTGATAGAACTGTTTCAGATTTTGATATACGATATTAACCCTTATCGCTTCAAGAATAGAGAGCATAATGCTGTGCAAAAAATTCTAGGGTAAAGTGAGACGGAAATACCTCGCTCGGCATTTTTTCCCTCTCGCACCCTTGCCATTGCATAAAAATGTAAATAATAGAAGAAAATGGTAGTAAAGCAAAACAGCAATATTTAATTAATAATGAAATAATTCCCGTTTTATTTTACATGGAATAATTAATTTATTAACTGAACTGTATGTTTACAGTTAATTTTGTATTTATTCTTATCGAAAATAAAAGAGCAATCTTAATATAGTATTAAATTTAAATTTAGTCTAGCAACCCTAGTACGATCTCAACATTGCCGCCATATTATTAATAAAAAACCCGCAGCCTTCGAATTTTTTAAGCAGACTGAAAGAGTAAAGTAATATAACTTGTTGTTTCAAGAGATCTCGAAGCGACAGTGCAGTGCATTGTGCATTATCCTTTCTCAGGTAAATAACATAACCGTTTTTAGTTAGTAAATGTTGTGCCTTGGCTAGGGTGTCCATCTTATCTGCCGAGTTTGTTGAATCTGATTTATCAGTAAAGTCAAAGTCAAAGTCAAAGATTTTTATTCAAAATTGGATACATGTATCTCTTTTTGAACGTCATATTTTTATTTCTTATATATTTTTTTATATATGCAAAATTGAAATACTACTAGCGTTTCGGAACGACCACTGGTGAGAAGAATACGCCGAAAGAAACTCAATCCAGCCTTGGTCCCTACGTGCCTGAAGGGCTCTGAATACATTGTTAACATTAAATACAATTTTTCATACTATAGATTAATTTTAACATTTAATAATTGTTAACATTAAATAAATTTATATAAATTTCCACGCATTTTTATCAGTAATATAATCATCAATGCAGTAATAAGCCTTTTTTATTAACTGGTTTTTTACAATCGTTTTGAACTTAAGTAAAGGCAGACCTAATATTTCTGCAGGAATTTTATTATAGAAGCGTACTCCTAAACCCAAAAATGAATTCATAGTTTTCTGCAATCGCAATACTGGTGTAGCTAATTTATTTTTATTTCTCGTGTTTCGGTCATGGATATCACTATTTTTCTTATATAAATCAAGATTATAGCGCACAAACATAATATTCGCAAATATGTACTGAGAAGGTAAAGTTAAAATATTTATATCTTTAAACAATTCTCTAAGAGATTCTCTAGCACCAAGTTTATATATAGATCTAATAGCGCGCTTCTGCAGGACAAATATGGTGTTTACTTCTGCAGCGTTACCCCATAGTAAAATCGCATAAGACATAACACTATGAAAGTAACTGAAATATACCAAACGCGCAGTATCAACATCAGTCAGTTGTCTAATTCTCCTGACAGCATAAGCTGCAGAACTAAGTTTACCCGCTAACGTAGTAATATGGGCACCCCATTGAAGCCCGGCATCAAGAGTTATTCCAAGAAATGTTGTTTTATCAGTTAAATCTAGTGGTTCATTATCCATTACTATTTGTGTTGGAATTTTTGTAACATTTGGTAAGCAAAATTTAATACATACAGTAATGTGTACTTATAGGTACTTCGTACATAAAATCCATATTTCCATACTAATATTATAAATGCGAGAGTAACTCTGTCTGTCTGTCTGTCCCCTTTTCACGCTTCAACCATTAAACCTATTTGGAAGAATTTTGGTATGGAGGTAGTTGCAGGCCCGAGGAAGAAATTCTACTGTTCCCGAGGGATCGTGACTAAACTCCCCTTGAAAGGGTAAAATAAGGGGGGTAAAGTTTGTATGGATTTTTTCTCATTTCTAGACTTAGAAGTATAAAAAAAGATACAAAAGTTCACGATTACATTAAAAAAAGATCTGTGTAGGTGAACTCTGTCTGAGGAAGAGGAAGAACACAGGTTACCTTTCATTCCGGGAAATTCGACTGTTCCCGAGGGATCGACATTAATGCTGGTGGAGCCGCGGGTAACACCTAGTTATAGAATAAAGTTTCAAAGGCGTACTACGAACATCTCTACTGTTGCTTTTCCCTTCTACAGTTGCTATTTGTCAATAAATGATCATAGCATAGGGTCTTATCAATGACACCGACATAGGTACCTACCACAGAAATATATCAGGATAGAATGGCTACGCGTGGACTTTGCAAAGGGAACGAGTTTGTCAGTTTTTGCATAAACTACGCCACCACCATTACGTCATTACTAGCGAAGTGTAGTAACTGCCTTCGTGGTCCAGTGCTTAAGGCGTTTGCCTGTAGACCCGGAGGTCATGGGTTCGATTCCTACGGGAAGTATACTTTGTTTAGTTATTTCTAGTTTGGTTAGGACGTTGCAGGCTTGAATCACCGGATTGTCTGATAATAAAGATGAATCCGTGCTTCGGAAGGCACGTTAAGTCGTTGGTTCCGGCTGCCATCTGGTAGTCGTTAAAGAAACCACGTCAAAGGCTGAGAGGTGGTTTCGAAGAACTCTGTCACCAGGGTGGGCATGGTCGATTGACCGTGACACCTACTCGAAAAGTTCGAATTCATTTCGTAACATGCATTCCATATTATTTACTGATAAATATTTTAATGAACACATGGGAGCAACCAAAAAAAATCTGAGATAATAATGTTAACTATTAAATATTATCGATAATATCAGTTCGAGTGCAACAACGCAATGCTAATGCAGCTTTCGTGTTGCTATCACACAATTGAATTTACATTGCGCGTTCTCCTTGGAATTTATAAAATGTTTTTAGAACGCGTATTGGATGTGAATTACTCGTAGTTGTATTGTCGTTTTATATTGAAAATATTGATAGGTCTTTTTTTTTTTGTTGTTAATCACGATTTTAATTTAAAAAAAGTATTGATCCATGAAAAAAAATACCTTGTTTCGACCTATTTACTTTCATACTTTTCTTTTTATAATTAAACACCGCTTAATAAAGCATTTGTTCAAGTTGGGACGTGCGCGCTGACTGAATGAACGTTTAACGAATCTCATACGATCGTACAAGATTGAGAAACGCGTGTACCACCCATTTAGCCGTTCTATCCTGATATATTTCTGTGGTACCTACCTAAGTACTTCATGTCCGAGAAATCTATTCTATAGTTGGTCACCCTACTTTAGAGCGAGATAGAATTCCGAAGTTTGTCTTCACTTTCTGCTCCAATTATTACTATGAGAGCTCAGTCCTTCTACTATAACGTCCTTGGCCGAACCTAAGTAAATATGTAAATGTCAGATCGTTAGAATACACGAAAATGTCAAAATCTTCTTTCGACAATGATGGCTTTCAAATTGTAAAAAGTAAAAAATCTTCACGAAATAAACAAACAAGGTTACCAAATAAACAAATAGATTTTATAAAGGAAGAGACGAGTATCGATATCGAAAAAGCTGAAGGGTAGGTATAACATCTGTTGTTAATAATCAATGTGTATGTTTTTTGAGGTTATGTGGTTTTATATTTTTTTATGTGTTTACAGCCGGATCCAGGCTGCTGTAAAGGATTTGAGGCATTCGGAATATCTTGCCAATCTATTAAAATCTGTAAGTACCGTTGTGAAGGATAGAGAAGTCATAGAAATACTTTGTTTAGGTTTAGGGCATATTGCTGAATGCAATATTTCTCGACATCAACTGGCCCTTTTATTATGCCTTAAAAGTTTGTGCAATCCTCAGAAAATTTGGGTACATGATCCAATATTTTATACAGATGAATGTACATTATTGAAACAGTTGAATCTTGATGTTATTGAACAAAACAATGAGGGAAGTTATGTAATTACCAAAGAAGGCGTCACTATTGTGTACTTACCTCACTGTCCTAAACAATTGACCAATAACTTCCTTTGGAGCAACTGGAGCATCAATCTTCAACATTGTATTTTAATTTGTAACAGTTTTTCAACTTTATTTGATATTCAACCTAGTAGAATAATATCAGAAACTGTCCCATACATATTCAAAATACAACCATACACATCGGAAATAGTATTGCAGAACAGTTTTAAATATTCTGATATTTTCAATGATATATCTATTCATTACTTTCCCAGTGAAAAATTAAAAGCTCTTGGATCAGAATTTTGGAATAAAGGTGAAAAACCAAGTTATGAAAATACTGAAGAATTTATAACGTCTTTAATGGTAGAAAAATTGACCATTTGATTTGTTCAAAGGTGTAAAATGTCATCAATAACATCAAAGCCTGCATTAGTGACCCTCAGGCAGTTGCTATCTGAGCTCCGTAAACAAAGTAGTACAAAAAAACTATCCGAAAACCAAATGGCTCAATACATAATGAGTCAGTATCGTAAATATCAAACAACAGATCAACAATTGTGTAAAGCTATAGACGAGATGCACTTCAAGGCTAAAACATATCGTGATTACTTGCATTTCTCAAGGAAGTATAAGGAAATAAATGTGGAGTTCCGAGGAAAAGGAGAGCGGTCCCTGGAAGAAACAGCAAGTATGGTTGGATTCAAACTACCGCATGACCCGAAACCTTAAATTCTCAAAAATATACCTAACTGTTTGTAAATATTCATCAATGAGATAGATTAGTACAAAATAAAGTAGAGAAGTTGCAAATAAATTATTGAATAAATTCTGTTGTTTTCATTTACTGTGCCTGATTGTCTATTTATCCGAAACATACAAGTCTGATGGGTTACGTGATAGAATATATTATAATAAAACAAACTAAATAAACATTAAAAAAATGTGTTTAATGTATAAAACAATACATGGTGAAGGAATTGCTATATCTGCAACCACATGCGGTTGTTTTAACATTTAATCTGTAAAATATAAAGTAATTAGGAAGGATCTTATAGCAGTTTGCTGTACTTTTTAATTATGATCATATCTATTTTGAATTTGGAATGGTAAAATCACAGCAATATTTACAAAATGGCAGTTCATTATATTTACAAACCCAATATACAGGAAAAGGGCCAGAAAGTACTTATATATTTTAAAAATAATCTTTAAGGTTTCTTTGTTCAAAGTCATTTACATCTGACATGACAACTGGAACGTAACAATAACAGCAAAAACCATTGGGCTTAATGTGTTCATAGAAGCATTGAAGCAGTTCTTTACTAGTAGGCTTAAGGTTCCCACCTTAAGCCTACTAGTAAAGTACAAGTAAAAAATAATGAGTTCCAAAATCAACAAACAACAATCTCTGCGGCCTGGTGTCAGCCAGGCTGCCACAGCGTAGGACTGGGTTTAATCGGTCAGGTCAAGATGGAAAATTATCTTTTTTAGATTGACCTGGCTCCACAGACAATATAACCTATATATAGGTTGTATTGTCTGTGCCTGGCTCTTAGTATCCCATAAAACAAGTGCGAACTCACTTTGGAGCTAGCTCAATCTGTGTGATTTATCCGTTAATATTTATTTATTTTTTAATGACTGGTAAAGTAGCTCAGAGGTAAATAAAAATACTTTGAACTAAACGAAGTCTATGTCTATTGCTTGTACTCCTTCTCTATGAGCTTGGCGATAGTCTGCAGCTGCATGTTGCTGGTGCCCTCGTAGATGGTGCCGATCTTGGCGTCCCTGAAGAACTTCTCCTGAGGGAAATCTCTGGTGAATCCAACTCCGCCCATGAAGTCAATGCATTTGGATGTTAGCGTTTGGGCGATTTCTGGAATGAAAGTAGAATTTTTAATAATAATAATATCTTTATTGTGGTACACAGGTTAAAAAAAGATTATAGTTACAGATAATGTGTGTGTCACTGTGACCTGTCTACATAAGACGTACAATAATAAGAAGGAAATACCCTAACAAACTAAAACTTCAAAACAATGTTAAAATTAATAAAATAAAAAAATACTCTAAAATCCAAATAAAATATTCGTCCAAATCTATATAATTCTAATCAATTAAATTGTCATTTAAGTAATCATTCATATTATAGTAGCATTTCTTTGTCAAAATAGATTTTAATTAATTTTTAAATGTCACTAAATCTGAAATTTTTATACTATCTGGCAATTTATTAAAAATAATTGGAGCCTGTAAGAACCGTTCCCTGGTTTGCTTAACATGCGTACCTGAAGCATAGTATTTGGCCATGGCGGCCTCCTTGACGAATTCCAGGCCGTTCTCCTTGAGCCTGGCCGCGTTGTAGGTGAGCAGGCGCGCCGCCTCCAGCTGAGTCTGCAGGTGCGCGATCTGGTAGCTGATGCCCTGCAGTTTGTAAACTATCATCAGGATTTGGCCGCATAACCTCTGATCTATGAGCAGGGTCCTCTTAACCATAACAAGAGCCCGTGCGAAGAAACCTGGCGCCTCTTGAGGGGCTAGAAATGGGGACAAAACGGTTCCTAAAACTCGACAGGCTAGGCGGCCTGACCATCGTCCCTTCTCACCCGACTATCGTCGTCCACCTCTTGAGGGCGGATAGAGAGGGTACATTTTCGCAAATTTTGGCGCTTCCTAATAGCAGGCGTCGCACCCCTGGACCCCCGGGTTGAGACTGCCCTGTCTATGAGTTACAATAGATTTCATCGAGCTTGTTTCATCATTTACCATCTTGACCTGACCTGATCAAAACCGGGACCTTCGGTGTGATAAGTCTGGCATGACGATATGTAGGCCACACGGGTAGTCAAGTTGCTTATTATCTATTCAATGCTTGGAACTGTTCAGTGTCGAATACTCTTGAATTCTTGATTGTATTAGATTGTAAACAACTTGATCATATTAAGTAGTTCCTAGTGTTCTCATCATCATCATCAGGTCTTTTTAGTCTCCACTGCAGGAGCATGACCCTCTCTGTACTACCGGAGCCATACTTGGCCAGAGCATACAGAGGATTTGGCCTACACTCTCCTCGCTGGCCAGACGGGTTGGAGAGATCTCATTGATGTTTACGAGCTTTGTTAGTGTTCTATCCATTGACGAAGGAATTTACGATCTGCTGGTGCTGATTATGTTTGATCAAACTCGTAAGCAGCTTATCCAACGACTAACAGTGCCGGTCCGTGGGTAGAGCAGGTGTGGTTCAGTGCCAGATTGACCTTACTTAAGGAATTACATTTTGGGGAGCACCATAATCATCATAACAGCCACAAAAAGTCCACTGCTGGACAAGGGCCTCTCCCAAGAATTCCTCGTTTCATGGGAGGATATTTCCACGCTTGGCAGGTGGGTTGGCAAGTGCAGTTGTTTTAGCTTCTTGTGCGTCCGACACTGCTGTCCATAGGAAGCATTTTTTAGCTGGGGAAGGATAGGAATTTGTTGGATTTAGGAAGGGAATAAAATATATTTGTATACTACTTCTTCTTCTTCTTCTATCGATTCGTAAAATGGCTATATAAATACATTTTAAATACCAGTTTTGACCAGTGCTTTGCCACCATGATTGCCCGTTCGTTTGCCTCATTCAGATCCCGCTGGGAGCAAGAAGCTGGGCTTTGTGGGCACACCAAGAGGTGATCCATAGATTGAATAGCACCGCAGTCCCACTCACTATTGTTGGAGAAGCCTCACCTGACTCCGTTTTTGTGGCATCTGCCAACACCAGCCCGCAGTCTATTTAAAGACTTCCAGACTGGCCAGGGCAAATTGCTACCCGGTGTCTCAGCAGGCGGTAAATGGTTTGATGATGGCGGATATTTCTTTAGCTCACTCGAATGAATGGGGGAAAAGTGAATAGAAGCTCGGGAGGCCGGCCGCGCGTACCCCTATCCGATGCATGGCGATGCCATACCTGACACCAACGGACTGGCAGTTGAGGATGACACCCGTGACGATGACGTTTGGCCTTAATTACTTACTACCTACTTACTCATCTATAAATACTGGGTGGCGCAAAAGTAAAGACCCTATTTGGTTCAGCTATAACATTTTTTCTAAATTAGAAAACTAGATTTAGGTTTTTTTAAATGTATATTTGTGCCATTAAATTTCGTACCATTAGGATTTAAAGATGATGTCTTTTAAATGGTGACCTCCAGAGTTGATACACATTTGAGCCCTATTTATGACATTTTGCATAACTTGCCGTAACACTTCCTGCGATATGTTCGTTATTTCTTGACGAATGTTTTCTTTTAGAGCTGCGAGAGTCTGTGGCTTGTTCACATACACCCGAGATTTCAAAAAACCCCAAAGAAAGAAGTCTGGACTGGTCAGATCGGGTGATCTTGCAGGCCAAGGCAAATCGCCAAAACGAGAGATAACTCGGCCTGGAAAAGCGTCCCTCACTAAGTCCATAGTGTATTCCACGTTCTTGGGGAGTAAAACGGTCCATGTTTATTTTCAGTGTATTTTACATTTGTTCACTACACAATTTTCAAAAACAGAATGACAGAAAATGTCATATAAAAAAAATAAAAGTATTTTTTTTAGTGCCAGTACTTTTGCGCCACCCAGTATATACGGACAACTCACACAGATTGAGCTTGCCCCAAAGTAAGTTCGAGACTTGTATTATGGGATACTAACTCAACGATACTATATTTTATAACAAATACATATATAGATAAACTTCCAAGACCCAGGCCAATCTGAAAAAGATCATTTGCCATGACCTGACCGGGGATCGAACCCGGGGCCCTCGTGTCGCAGGCTGGCGTGTTAACCACTGCGCCACGGAGCTCGCCTTTATCTACAACCCAGGTGTACTCTTGCCACACCCCAGGTGTTGCAGTAGTCTATGGGCAGCGGTGATCGCTTACTATCAGGTGACCCGCTTGCTCATTTACCGCCCTATGTTATAAAAAAAAATACAATGTTACCTGGAAGGAGTAGATGCTCTTGCCGAACTGCTTGCGGTCCAACGTGTAAGGGATGGTGGCGTCCATGCAGCCCTGGCATAACCCCAGCATCTGCGCCGCGATGCCGATGCGGCCCTCGTTCAGGAACCCGGCCGCGTACTTGTAGCTGGGAACGGGGAGTTTCAATTTACTTGTGGAGAAATCCATAATAAGTATTGTCAAAATATGGAGCTCAAAAATAGGGAGTCTTTGACGTTGTGATCAATTTCACAGCTTTCAGGTACAATGAGCTAAATGTCTCGATTCGGGGTTGGTACCATTTAGTGGAGACGTCTCCACTTGGGGAGCGTAACCAGATGTCTCATGTTTACTTATGTCTTTCGCGTCGCCAAAGGTGGATTTTGGATCTTACGATGTGAGATTTAGTCTACTTGATACGTCTTCTTCCTGTTATGTGGAAAGTTTACTGGACTCCCAAGGATTGCGAAAAAGACTAGTGGGAAGCGGCCTATTTTGAGGGTTTTCCTGAAATCCTGGCTGGAGTGACTGTGTAGCTAAGTGAGCTTTCGTTACTTCACCAGGCGTTTGAGGCGAGGGCAGAGTGGCCTTAAATTGAATAGGCAACAAAGGGTCCCCAAGTGGGACGTATTGCTTGAAGGGTTGTGATGGCATACATATGTGTAGGAACCTTAGGAACACTTTAGATCTGAGAAGCGATGGCAAAAGCCTTTGGAGAATAACAATTCTCATCTTTTGCCTTTTGGGCTAAAGGTACGTTGCCAAAAGGGCCTATCCTGGGTGCAAGGCATTTGGGACCGCCGAGGGTCACCAGTACACCACCTGTTGTACATATGTACGTGGACTAGACAACCAGGTCTTTCACATATGTTATGTAAATTGGAAGCTGTTGTGTATCGATTTCACTGTATTGTTCACTAGTGTCAGTGGAACTTACCCTTTGCCGTATTCTCCAAGGATATTAGCTTCAGGAACCCTGACATTGTCAAAGTGCACCATGCAGGTACCAGAAGCCCGGATGCCCAGTTTGTTCTCAGGCTTGGCGACGGACAGCCCGGGGGTCTCGCGGTCGACGATGAAGCAGGTGATGCCTTTGTATCCCTGGAATTGAAATACGGTTTTTAATCTTTAGTTGTTTCTTGGAGAAAGTCATGAAATGCCTTCGTAATAATTATATTGTTTTACCTACCTACTGTCAGTCGAACGTACTGCTGTGATGGAAGGAGGTACTCTTAACAATATTTTGCATCGCGGATTATGTAGAGAAACTACCGACTTGTATAGGTCGTGCCAAACTTTATTGCCGGTCTGAAGTGAGATGTGAGTGTTTGCGTGTGCTGTTACAAGCAACGAGCGCATATGTTGCAGCTCACAGTCACATAGGAATGCAGCACAAAAGGGGGTATTATACCATCCTGAATCGGATTCGATGAGAGGGACGCCGCTATACGTGCGATACGATTGGAGATATCTCGCATCGTTTCTAACATAGCGGCGTCCCTCCCATCGAAAGCGACGCGCGTTGCGGTTTTCAAAATATAGCCGCTATTTTGTCAAGAGACTAACTTAACATTACCTTTACTATCGTTTGTTTAATATTTCGATATCGATATATTATTGGATCAGTAAGTACAAAGTGCGATTTTTATCTTTTCAGCAACACACCTTGTTGATCGACCTTGGAAAATCCTTACCTAATTCATACATAGGTACCTACATAACATAACGTGCCATACACAGCGTTGCCATGTTCCATTATGAGTTCTTCAACGGTGACTAATTTCGATAACCGAAATGTTTTCGAATAATAATTACATAGTTATCGCCACCATGCTGACCCAGTAAACAAATCATTATGAACAGTTGTTATACAGCGAATGTTATTCTGATAATGAAACGCAAACAAGTTATTGCATAATGTGACGGTAATTTACATGGACATTGTATTAAAAGTTATGTATTGAATATGCCGGTAGCATTGCACGGGATTTCGCCGCCATGTCCCAAGACGGGGAAGAGGGGTTTTTAAATAGAAACATTCGCCACTGCCGCCCCTTGTCTGACGGTTACCGCCCGCGATTTCGCCGGAGTCGCCGGTGCCGTCCTCTTAACATGCTATGTGGACCCCCTCCCCCCCTACGCTACGCCAGTGTAAGTATGACTTCAGTATCATCTTCCTGTTAGCATCTATAGCTTTGATGGGTCGAGGCCAGGATTCGCTATTATGCAATTATTCAACCGGGAATATGTTAAGATGAGTGAGAGAGAGAGAGAGAAAGAGAGCCAAACGCGACTGACTACTAAATGAGAGACTAGATCCCTCGCAAGTACTTGTACTTCATATTCTCTGGTATTTGTCTACGGTTCTTGAGGTATCTAATGATGCCCAGCAGCGGTCCTTAACCATGGCCAATGGCTTGGATCCAGGCAGCAGATCTTTGCGAGGCTCCTATTGTTGTTCCGTCAGCGGCAACGTATTGTCTTCGTTGAGGGTGTTAAAAGCTCCAGAGCGCAAGGCCCTTATCAAGGTAGGCATCTAAGCGCGAGGCCCCGGGCGGGTGTTCGGTTTGCCAACCCCTAAAGCTACATCTGTGTACCTGAGCACCGCAGCTGTAGATACAACCGGAAAGCGCTCAGTTGAGGAGGTGGAGAAAGAGACCATTCTTACCTTAGAAGGATCAGCATTCGCCATGACTAGGAAGACGCCAGCGACGTCGGAGTTTGAAATCCACATCTTGGAGCCGTTGATGACGTAATGGTTGCCATCTTTCTTCGCCACGGTCTTGAGGGCGAAGGCATCGGAACCTGAGGTTGGTTCCGTCAGGCAAAAACTGCCGGCCTGGTGAAGAAAGTTAATAGTATAATATGGACTAGGTATGTGACGTCACACCAGATACAAAATGGCGCCTTCTCAGAGTTCAAAAAGTCGCTAAGTTAAGAAATCAAAGTTTTTTTTTATATATTCTGTTTAGTATGAAATTATTTTAATGTTGATTACAAAATAGGTACATTATTTATTTATGAAATATTATATTCCGTCAAATTCAAAATATCCCTGGTATGTAAATCTAGTAGGTACCTAATAAGTAGTCGGATTTTTAGTTTTATATCTAACTTTATCTTGTGAAGTTGTGACGTGTCTCATTATGCGTTATCTACGCAGCGATTCCAGTAAACAACTTGTTTGTTTCTTTTTCGTGTGTATTAGTGGCCAACACTGGTGTCAGATTTATCAAGCTGCCAAAGGTATCTGATATAACTTAACGGCCGTCATCTATGATGACAGCCGGGACTAACAGCTTAGAGTACCTTCTGAAGCATGGAGGAGCTCTAGATATTTTATGCCACTTGCGGTCACACATCACAGTGAAGACCACACCGAAGGTTGCTTAATATACGTAAGCGCTAATACTGCTCAGACCAACTGGACTATCGGGCTCCTAGTGAATGGTGATTTTATTTGACGGATTTTTTTTTTCTAGTTCTGAAAAAGCGATCTTTTTATCGCGCATTTTTCCTCTATTCGGTCATTGTACTTTCTACACTAATAACAAAGAGGAAAGATTTGATTATTTGTTTGTTTGCATTGAGTTAGGCTCCGAAACTACTGGACCGACTTGAAAAAATATTTCACTACTAGCTTTCGCCCGCGGCTCCGCCCGCGTCAATGTCGATCCCTCGGGAATAGTACTTTTTCCCGGGATAAAAGGTAGCCTATTTCCTTCTCCGTACTCCAGAGAACTTGTATGCAAAATTTAATGATGATCGGTTCAGTACTTACGGCGTGAAAGCGTAACAAACAAACAAACTCACTTTTGCATTTATAATATTAAGTAAGGATTCATTGGAATCCTACATTCCTGAAGAACAAAGGCTATAGAATTAAATATCTATATCTACCCATGCGAAGCCGGGGCGCCCGCTAGTCATTAAATAAAGCTTATTTACTGCAAAATCAACTGGTAGGTATTTATGTAATCATGTAGAAGGACTCTATGTTGACTAGCTCCGTGGCGCAGCGGTCAACACGCCAGCCTGCGACACGGAGTGACCGGGTTCGATCCCCGGCCAGACTAAGATGGAAAATGACCTTTTTCAAATTGGCATGGGTCTTGGATGTGTATTTATATATGTATTTGTTATCAAATATAGTATCGTTGAGTTAGTATCCCATAACACAAGTCTCGAACTTACTTTGAGGCTAGCTCAATCTGTGTGATTTGTCCGTATATAATATGTTATCACTAAGTGTGTCGGTATTCGGCGATCTATGTTTATGTCATTCTCATAAGACGATTACGGCTATTCAGCAAATAAAGTAACTTTTCAATGTAACTATTAGTAAAATTTACTATCATGTAGGGACAGCGCCATACATTTTATTATATTCAAGTCAGCTACTCATAAACATATTAGGTTCATACTTACGTATTCTGTGCACAGTTTTGTACCATTATAAGCATGGACATGATGGTTAAGTACCTCTAGTATCTAGTAGAATGAGCTTCGATCAAATATAATGGTAGATACACAGTCTTATACAAAATGAAGCCTTAATAATGTCCCCAAGTCAAAACATCATGCATACTTACAAGAAACGACAAAAACGGTACATACTGAAAGTATAACTCCATATTTTTTTTCACTTTTGATGCGTAGTTTTTGCATCTTTTCACTGCACCATTGTCATCGCGAAACGTGTGAGTGCTAGCGCGGTTAATTGAAACTGTGGACAAAACAGCTCCGAAACTCGATTAGTGCGCTGTTTTGCCGGTGCCACTTGTCCTGTGTACCTACCATTATATTTGATCGAAGATTATAATAATATAATAATAATAATACATTTCTTTATTTAAGGTTACCCATTACAAAATGATAGATGTACTATAGTACCTATAGATATAAAATTAACTGAAATTACATTATAAAATAAAACATTTTAGTACAACGTACGAGATGAATCTACCGTGAAGAACTATAGAGCCATCACTTTTTATTAAGTTCCCGATGTGCTTTCGTCCAATACTCCATCATCGGGCTTTTTAAATCTTGGCTCACGACATTAAGAATACTATTATCAGAATTACGCAATCTGTCCCAAAAGGAAGATATACGTGTCCTGATAATAGCATAGAAGAATTATGAGTATCATTGATAACTCTTCCACCAAAAGCCTCATATTTATAAGGGAGAAGGTATACTTACGTATTTCGTGCACAAGTTGGTCAAATATTTCTGCTTCTGCTCTTCCGTGCCCAACTTCATGAACAAGGAGTTGACTAGGGTATTGTGGATGTCTACATACGCTGCCACCGCAGGGTCAACCCTGGATAGCTCTTCAACCACGAGCATCATGGTCAAGAAACCACAGCCTGAGCCGCTGTATTGCTCTGGAGTTTCAATGCCCATTAGCTGTAACGAATATTTTAAAATATATTATTCAGACAAGCTTAGAGCTAAAAAAATCGGCCAAGTGCGAGTCAGATGTGCACAAAAGGTTTTGTGCCCTAAAAATCATATTTGTTTTACGGGGGGTCCCATTAAATATTTATTTTATTTTAATGTAATTATTAATTTTAAAGTTCTGTGAATATTTCAAACATCTACCTGTTATTGTTATTATTATCAAGGCAAAAACGGCAAACGGCAAAGTAGTCACGTTCGTTGTATGAGAGCCCCACAAATATTTATTTTATTCTGTTTGTGCAAATGTAGTTTTTGTGTCTGATTTAGTGTTTCGCCAGAAGGATCACGCCAAAAACTCTTATTTTTAGCATGGTGGTAGTAGGATGGTATCTCGGAAGGCGAGGTCCGTGGCGCA
This sequence comes from Elegia similella, assembly GCA_947532085.1. Classification (NCBI taxonomy): domain Eukaryota; kingdom Metazoa; phylum Arthropoda; class Insecta; order Lepidoptera; family Pyralidae; genus Elegia; species Elegia similella. The sequence goes on from OX383936.1 coordinate 4,387,953, forward strand.
GTGGTTAACACGCCAGCCTGCGACACGAGAGTACCCGGGTTCGATACCCCGTCCGGTCATGATGGAAAACGATCTTTTTCAGATTTACCTGGGTCTTGGATGTTTATCTATATAAGTATCCTTACTAATATTATAAATGCGAAAGTGAGTTTGTTTGTTTGTTACGCTTTCACGCCATAACTACTGAATCGATCATCATGAAATTTTGCATACAAGTTCTCTGGAGTGCGGAGAAGGACATAGGCTACCTTTTATCAAAAAAAGGAAAAAGCACTATTCCCGAGGGATCGACATTGACGCGGGCGGAGCCTCAGGCGAAAGCTAGTCTATTATAAAATATAGTATAAAATATAGTTGTTGAGTTAGTATCCTACGACACAAGTTCACAACTTACTGTGGGCCAGGGACTAGCTCAATTTGTGTGATATGTCCCTTTATATTTATTTATTTATAAATTTACTATCGTTGAAGTTTCCACGACGTAGATAAACTAGAGTTGCACAATAATAAACACAGAGGGCGTTACGTGCTAAACTTAGCAGATATTTATACTAGAACTAAAAATTGGAACTAAGCTTGCCAGAGAGCTTGCAGCCTGATGAGATATCGCTTCTTGCAGAATAAAATATCTATATTTTTACTTACACCGTTGTCGAAGAGCAGCTGTCTAACTCCTTCGTCAATTTTGTGTTCATCTTCCATTTTCTTCACCAGAGGTGCTATTTGTTCGGTGGCCAGTTTCCTAACTGGAAAGGAAACAAACATTTTAAAAATATATGCTTATCCTTCCTCACTAATATTATAAACGCGAAAGTTCGTGAGTATGTATGGATGTGTGGATGTATGGATGTTTGTTACTCTTTCACGCCAAAACGACTGAACGGATCTTGACGAAATTTTGCACACAGATACGTTATTATCTGGATTAACACATAGGCTACCTTTCATCCCGGAAAAAAGTACTATTCACGCGGGATCGACATTAACGTGAGCGAAGCCGCGAGCGATAGCTACTTATATATAATTAGGAAAAGGATCTCTAATTAAATCGAAAATTGTTAAAAAAATTATGAAAACGAACAATAGATACATTTAGACCTGCCGTCTGCCGTACAAATTTGACTAGCTAATCGTTATACCACGTGATTTTGAACCTCTGAACTATTCCTGGAACCAGAATCCCTAATGGAATGCAGAGATGCAAGAAAAAAGGTAAAAAGAAAAAAAAAATATCTTTCATATAAATTCGTCCAGGTGATCGACGACTTTGTATAGGAAACCTATTCTTTTTTCTATTTTTAGGTATTTTTTTTGCAATTCAATATTTCATTACGGCTTCTAATTCCAGCATTTCAATATAGTTTAGAGTCCAAAAACCTGTATAGTGAAATTAAATAATAACTAGAATTTCATCATCAAAAATTACCTCCTCATTCAGTTACTTTGTGAAATCTTACGATGTAACTACTTGTAGGTAGTTAATGTATTCGACATAAGGCAAAATATGCTTTGTTTGATCCATGATTAAAGAACTTACTAAGAAGATCTTGGGGCTAAAAATATTTATACCTACTAGTTATATTCAACAATGTGTAATCTAACTTTATCACTACGACAAAAACTTATTTAACATAAGTCTGCGGGGTTATTTTTTGTCGTTTAAGGAATACATAGCTAAATTTATGACACAAATAGACATTAATTTACATTAACCAGTTTGAGCGTACAAGCCTTATACGAAAAAAGGTAATATTTGAATTGCGTCTCTGAATTCTGTTACTTTCCACTCAATGCCAGCGTTTTTTTGTGACCAAGACGAAAGCGTGCTAGCGTCTTCAGTAAGGGCAAAATTTTAACAAAATTATGTGAAACAAATGAGAAAATATCTAGCTAGTTCGAAGGTCAAACAAATAAGAAATAAATCTCGCTTGTTATCTATGTACCATCTATACCTATACGATCGAACGAATGAGAAAAAATCTCGCTAGTTCCACGATCGAACGAATGAGAAAAATCTCGCTAGTTCGACAGTCGAACGAATGAGAAAAAACCTCGCTAGATCGATGGTCGAATGAAAGAGAAAAAATCTCGCTAGTTCCACGAATCACGATTGAACGAATAAGAAAAACTTTTACTAGTTCGGCGATCGAACTAATTAATCTAACGAGTGAGAACTAAAGAATCCGCTACTGGTTATGATTCAATCTAGAGAGTCGTCTATGGAACATAATCTGTTATTTTTTCTTTTCTTAGTACGTAATTACTGTATTATGACGATATAATAGTTCTCGTATCATCCATAAATCAGACTGTCCTTGTATGTCATCATAAGCCTAATACTAATATAAAATTATTTAATGAAACATTGAATTGCAAAAAAAATACCTGAAAATAGAAAAAAGAATAGGTTTCCTATACAAAGTCGTCGATCACCTGGACGAATTTATATGAAAGATCATTTTTTTTTGCTTTTTACCTTTTTTTTTGCATCTCTGCATTACTTAACTTTTATTACGATCAACAAGGTATAACATTGTACGATTACATGAAAACCTAAATTCCGTCCAGACTTTTTTGTTTTTTACAAATAAACTCCCATACAAACATTCATCCTCACTATCTTTTACCTACGATTACTTGTTAGTATCTAAAAAGTGATATACGAATATATTTCTGCTCCTCGAAGTGACTTTAAATGCTCTTGTTATCATACGAAATGTTATCAGTGTTACTGACATCCACTATATACGTACCTACGTTTATCTCTGTTGCCGAGAGCTTATTATTTGTCAAAGCCGATATCTTATCTTGATAATAATTTGACAATGTGAATTGTTTTTTATTTGATCATGAGATATGTTTACTGGTACGCCTTGGATGCTAAATAGTAAGCTCCGCCTGCTATTGTATGTATACAGATTAACGATAGAAACTCTTGTGCCGTTTGGTTTCCGGCTTAACTGTAACAGTAACAGTAACAGATATATTTTAAAGCACTGGAGGGCAAATGTGGATGTTCGTTGTAAGGGCTCGCGAGTTCTACTGTTCTCACAGAACCACTAGTCTTAGCGTTTTCGTGGTGGCATTATAAGCTGTGGTGGGTCGGTCCCTGGGTCTACTATTATGTCATTCATACTGTAATCATTTCAGATGTAAGAAGTCAACTGCTTGACGAAAGCCTTTCCTATGGATTCATATTTTCATGTGAGGATATTGCCGTACTCACCACGCTCGACAGACAGGATAGCGAGCGCAGTTTCTTTTGCTTCTTTTGCTTTCGACGCTACTGCCCATCGGAAGCATTTTTAAGGGAAAGAATAGGATTTTTTTATAAGAAGCAGCTCGGGAGGCCAGGCGCGTGTTCACGATGCCATACCTGCAACCGCCGGACAAGCAGTTAAGGATGATACCCCATACATATTGTAATATTATGATAAAAGTATGATCGAAGATAATTTGACTAGCTCCGTGGCGCAGCGGTCAACACGCCGGCCTGCGACACGGAGTGACCGGGTTCGATCCCCGGCCAGGTCAATATGGAAAATGATCTTTTTCAGATTGGCCTGGGTCTTGGATGTGTATCTATGTATTTGTTATAAAAATATAGTATCGTTGAGTTAGTATCCCATAACACAAGTCTCGAACTTACTTTGGGGCTAGCTCAATCTGTGTGATTTGTCCGTATATATTTATTATATATTTATTTTATTATAAATGCACAGAATTCTCGTGTACAAGCATAGTGAAGGATGGCTGGCGTCGGGCAGGATCTTTGGTGTTGGTTGCAGAAAAACAAAAACTATATAAGCCATGCTAAATCTGTCTACCCAGCGAGGGAAATAATTATGTATATACATATATTTTGTAAGCTTTGGTTCGTCTGCAGAAGGGTATTTTATTGGGTCAGTCAAACAGAAGGACCCATTGAAAATGAGCGCATACGAACTGCCTGAACTGACATGTGAATGAGAAGATTGGCAATGATTACAATTGACGTGTGAATTGCATGTTGCATGAGTTATATGACTTTATAAATATAGATAATATTTTTTTTATCAGAATAATGAATATAAAACAATAACGATGGATCATTTAAAAATGCAAATGCGCCGATAGTACCTACCTACATGGCATGCAGAATAGATTCAAAATTTAAGTATAGGTATAGATGGTACATAGATAATTAGATATACCTATTGTCATGTAGTTTAAACATAGTATGACCGCTGTAACAATAAATTCTAATCAAAACGAATCCTAAAAGGTACATAATATTAAAATGCGAAAGCGAGTTTGTTTATTTGTGACGCCTTTACGCCCTATCTACTGAACCGATCGTCATGATTTTTTTGCATACCCGTTGTCTGGAGTACGGAGAAGGACAAAGGGTACATTATCCCGGGAAAAAGTACTGTTCCCGAGGGATCAACATTGACGCGGGCGGAGTCGCGGGTGAAAGCTATTATAATATAAGGCGGAGAACAACGAATTCACGCCGCAATTTCTTAACCGATCATTGTGAAATGTGGCATAGCCACCTTGCCGTGGTACATTTATATTTCAGCGAAACTATATATATATATATATATATATTAAAAGAAGCTGACTGACTGACTGACTGGCATATCAACGCAGGGCCTGAACTATAAGTGTTAGAAACTTGAAATTTTGCACAGGGCTTCCTTTTATAACGTAGGGGAGCACTAAGAAAGGATTTTTTGAAAATTCGTAGGGAGGTAAAACGGGGGTACAAAGTTAGTATGAAACTTTGCCGTTTTTGAAGTTATCCGAATAACTGCAACAGCATGTTTCTTTATTGAAAGCACGAAACACGAGTTAAATATTCAATTTTCTCATATTTAGACTTAGATAGAAGTATAAAAATAACTATTTATGTTCTAAATTACAATTAAAAAGATCTGTGTAGGTAAAATGGACAAAATTTCCACCTTACGTTAAAGTATGTATGGATATTTTCTCATTTCTAGACTTAGAATTATGAAACGATAGCACTTAAAAAAAGGTCTGTGTAGGTGAACTCTGTCTGTCTGTCAGTCTGACGTCTTATCACACTTTAACCAGATTTGGATGAAATTTAGTATGGAGGGCCCGGGCAAGGACCTTTATTTCCGAGAAATTCTACTGTTTCCGAGGGATCGATATAAACGCGGGCGAAGTAGCGGGCAACAGCTAGTTAGTTGTAAGAAAGAACATTTCCCGAGGGATAACATAACAAGGTCAAGGGCTAATCACAACGGGCAATACCCAGTTATGATAAAGATAAAAAGTCTGAGTCGGATTTGCGGACCAGGGGTTCCGTAATATTATCTATTAAAACGGCAAAAAATCACGATTGTTGTATGGGAGCCCCCTTAACTATTTATTTTATTCTGTATTTTAGTATTTGTTGTCATAGCGAAAATAGAAATACATCATTTGTGAAAAGCTATGATGGTTCATGAGATATAACCGGGTGACAGACGGACGGACAGACAGACAGACGGACAGCGGAGCCACATATATTAATATGGTCCCGTTTTTACACTTTGGGGGGCCCATCAGGCAATATGAGAGTTTGCTGTCTCTCCAAGCCTTGCGCACACAGGCAACGCCCAAAGCCGAGGTCCGTCCCTCCTGTGGGCCCTTTGGTAATGTTGTCTACAAAGGTTGAGGGCACTCTGCCCTCGCCTCAAACGCCCGGTGAAGTAGCGAAAGCTCACTTGGAGCTAGCTACATATTCAATTCGAAAAAAAAAATACCCTCTGGGTACGGTACCCTTAAAATAAGGGCATACGGCCCATAATCAGTGGCAGTAATCAATAAAAGGCTGTTATTATTACACAAACTAAAGAAAATTAAATTATTTGTGTAATGTTATCACAAATGGGCTGAGCCGTGCTATCAATGTCACACATTTATCTTCGTACGTAACATTATGACATACATATGTAAGTAGTACTATTGATTGAAAGGCGTTGCCTTTTTTTTTTTTTTTTTTATATTAAATGAGTTTACTCTTGACCATAATCTAGGCCAAAGGCAAAGATATGGTCTAGGATCGAGCGAGTTGCCTGAGTCGATTGTTAAAACCCGGCCAAGTGCGAGTCAGATTCGCGCACGAAAGGTTCCGTACCATTATCTATAAAGACGGCAAAAAAATCGTGTATGTTGTATGGGAATAATATTCAATCCCCTTGAATATTATTTTATTTTAATTTAATATACTCAATATTCTGTGTAAGGTGAATATACTTATATTAAGATAAATTTTCTGTGAATATTTCAAGCATTTACCTGTCGCCGTTATCAATAACAAGTAGAAACGAGCATAGAATCAGGTTTGTTTGTTGTATGAGAGCTCCCTTTAATATTTATTTTATTCTGTTTTTTAATATTTGTTGTTATAGCACCAACATCATCTGTGAAAAATTCAACTGTCGAACTATGACGGTTCTATACGGACTATGAGACTGTATCTCATTAACCGTCATAGTTCGACAGTTGAATTTTTCACAGATGATATATTTCTGTTGGTGCTATAACAACAAATATTAATAAACCTGGTGACAAACGAACGGACAGACGGACAGCGGAGCCATATTAATGGGGTCCCGTTTTTATTATTTTGTGTACGGAACCCTAAAAACCCGACTGCCTCTCTGACAGTTTACGTCCGCCACATAGATGTTTTGTTAACGTCACATAGCCTATGACACTTCGGGGAAGAATACGAATATAATAATACCACACTTCAAAATTTGTCAAGCCTATAAGGCGAGGCGAGACGACAATGGAACAGATACAGACATAGGTAAATAAATACGCGCGAAAACATAACCCTCCTTCTGAGTAGGTCAGTCGGGTAAAAGAGGTGAATGACGTTACAGATAAGAAGCGAAAGAAAATCTTTTGAACTAAGTTGTAAAAATTGGCGTCGCTTAGGTTAATATCTAAGTTCCTTAAAATAATACTGTTGATACCTTGCTTCGTGGTCGTGGTTGATACATACGATAAACTACGTGGCACATTAGGTACGTTACAAAACTTATGAAACTACCAAAACCTTACTTGTTTCTTTCATAGCTAATTCATCGTCCGTCAACATGGTCAAAGGTCGTGGAGCAGACGTTTCTGAGCTGTAGCTTTTCATCTGGGTCTTTGAACCAGCTGCCACAGGAGCCCGCCATTGCTCCAAGATCTGTAAAAACCGCGAAGAATTTCAAAAATCGAACGCGCCCTTTTTCTTTTTTGATATTACAATTTTTGTTTTTTAATTGCACTGATCACACACACCTTGCTGCCAACGATACGGCGTAATGGGAACATTGTTTCTTATTTCTATTTGTATGACCGCGTTGGACGTGCGTGCGCCGGCGCTTTGCCGTCCGGAATACAGACTGGTTTGACTCTGAAATACCTAATTCGTATTGGAGGCCGGTTATGCCTATTATCTCACTCGTACCCAGATAACAAGTTTCGAGCAATTGGTGATGAATGGCACGCACGGCATTAATGAGCTTCAATAGAGCCTTTAAATTATATGATTGGGAACATTTCGAAGAGTATTGGAAGATTGTTGCGGTTAGTTATAGCGGTAGGTACAAATGTTTCGACAACACATATTCTTGCATTCTATCAAATGAAGTTTATTACATGTACCTACATGTAATAAACTTTATTTCATAGAATGCAAGAATATACCTATATTACCAAAGACCGATGAACTGACTTCTATGTTGTTATTGTTTTTGTTCGTGTGTGTAAGTGGCCAACACTGATGTCAGCTGTCTATAGGCATCTGATCATAGCTTTACGACTGCCATCAAAAATGACATTCGGGACCAACGGCTTAACGTGCCTCCCGAAGCACAGAGGAGCTCTAGATATTTGTATGCCGCTTGCGGTCACCCATCCTAGTGGAGACCGCTTCCAGGATTGCTTAACAAATGTAAGGGCTAATTACGCTCAAACCCACTAATCGGGCTCATCTGTTTAGTGACTTCTATGAAGAACTGTTTAGGTAATCTAAGTACACTTCATAACTATCTTCTTATTGTAAAACGCGGACTAACTTAAGGAGTAAGTTCTTTAAACCATTAACCGACCAAAACAAATTGACACTTACCGATCACTTGGACGTTCGGTCGGATAATGGTTTAAAGCAGTGGTTCCCAAAGTTGACTGGGCTACGACTCATCTGAAATAAGTTTACAAACTCGGGACCCACCTCTAGGAAATTTAAGCGTTAGCAATATGAATAAAGGACTTTTGAAATAACAAACTATTTTAATACAATCTTTTATTACTTAATTATATAAATTTAATGGAAAGGATGAAATTGTTTCCTATGTTTCGCCATTACAGTTTTGACATCTACTTCAACTTTAGTTACTCTTAATCGCAGTGAGTTTGATATGTCCAATTTATTTCGGTATTTAGTTTTAATGTTCACCATATTCGAAAACCCAGCCTCACATAAGTATGAGGTAGTAAAGGGGAGGAGGACTTTCATAGCTTCATCAAACAGGCATGGATAACTATCAGCAACCGAGAGCCAGAATTTCGTTAATTGCTTACGATTGAAACTATTTTTTTGTGACGAATCTTCTGATAAATCAATTAGTTCTTCACTTGCTTTTGTTGACATACCAGTTGGTAGGGGGTCTTGAAATGGGTTACAAATCCAATTCAACAAGTCGACCTTTTTCATCTCCTCGCCGAAATAGTCGTCAAAGTTTTTTTTAACAATGATAAATGGGCAGAAATTGCAAATACTACGTTCATCTTTGGCTGCACTTGGTTTTCAACAATAAACGTTTCAAGTGTTTCAAAACAATCGTACTTCCCATCCTCAATATAACTCTTCCACAGCAAAAGCTTTTTCATAAACGCCCGAATTTTATCGTGAACCGCAAAAATGTCTGACCCGTTTGAACCTTGCAAATATAAATTGAGTTCATTTAACTTCGAAAAAATATCCGCTACATATGTGAGCTTGAGAATAAATTCTTCGTCCATTAGATGTTCAGTATATTCAGTTTTTCCTTCCAAGTAAATTAGAACTTCGTGGCGTAATTCCACTAATCGTGTCAGTACTTTTCCCCTGGATAACCAACAAACTTCGGTATGCAACAGGAGAGATGTATGAAGACTACCCATTTCTTCACACAGCTTTTGAAATAAGCGAGCTTGCAAGGGTCTTGTTTTAATATAATTTACAATTTTAACAGCTGTATTTAGAACTGTTTTGAAATCATCAGGCAATGCTTTGGAAACCAGTGCTTCTCTATGAAGGCTACAGTGTGTCCACGAAGCATGGGGACTTTGTTCAAGAATTCTTGTAACCACGCTGCTATTTTTCCCGCACATTGCCCGCGCACCGTCAGTACATATACCGATGCAGTTCTTCCACTGTATACCTTTTCCTTTTATATGGGAATCAATTACGTTGAAAATTACCTCAGCTGTTCCACGAATAATTGGCTTGCAAAACAAAATGTCTTCATGCACGTCTTCTTGCCATTATAACGCACAAAAACAATTAATTGAGATAGGCCTTGCACGTCTGTAGACTCATCTAGTTGCAGAGCATAATATTTACTATTAATCATTCGCTGGATTCAGTGAACGATGTCCAGCAGTGGACTTCTTGCGGCTGAGATGATGATGATGATGATGATTCGCTGGATTAATTCATCTTCTGTCCATTCAGCCATTTCGTCAATTCTTCGCGCAACAGTATTATTCGATAGTGGTATGCGCTCGATTTCTTTTATTTCTTTTTCTCCAAACATAGCTCCAACAGCATCTTTAATCGATGGTAATACTAAGTCTTCGCCAATAGTATGAGGCTTACCTGCTCTAGCGATTCTTAAGCTAATGAGGTATGAGGCATATACAGTATTTTCATTGATATTAATGAAATGAGAAACAATATTTTTAGAAGACTTCATTTCTAACTATTTTGAAAAAAAAGTCTACTGGCTTGTTTATAGAATGGGAATGCTTTGTTTCTGTATGATGTGTCAGCTTACTTGGACGCATACTTTCGTTCGCTAATAGTTCGTAGCAAATCACACATTGAGGACGCGGATTTGTCGTATCATGATTCCAAGTAAATCCTAATTTTAGATATTCCGGGTCATATTTTTTCACCACTTTCCGACGTTTCGTTGACTCGACGCGACTTGTTGAAGGCATTTGGAAGTCAGACTCAGTGCCGCTTTTGTCACTCAAATCACGACTTGTTGAAGGCATTTCGAAGTCATACTCAGTGCCGCTTTTGTCACTCAAAAGATCATCTGTATTTTCACTACTATTTTTGCAATCAACTGGCGGTGGCGAGATAGTTTTTGCTACCCGTTTTAACCACTTTTCCATTATTATCTTCAAACGTAACTAACTATTTTCAAATGAGATTACAAAACCGATCGCGCGTCGTCAGTCGTCAGTCGCCCGCCGCCCGGCCGCTGGCTCGGACGGTTGGTACTATAGGCAGGGCCCACTCAATATTCGCTCGCGACCCACCAGTGGGTCGCGACCCATAGTTTGGGAAACCCTGGTTTAAAGCATACTAAAGTTAGATAGATAGTAATAAGTTATTAGAAAACGAGAAGTAGGCCTAACTTTGTATGGTTTAAAGTTTTAAACCATTATCCGACCAAAACAAATTGAAAATGACAGTAGACCAAACATCCAAGTGACAGTGTTCAGCGATACGCGCTCGGCAACAGTCGCGTACCGCCGCATTGCACTGTCACGAATTTTCGCGAATTGCGCGGCTCAGCCGCTGCCTGATATCGCTATGAGTTCCGAAACACTCATAGCGAACGAACTGTTGGCGTTCATCCAACACGCCATCGACACCATGGACGAGATCAGCATCTTGCAGATCTGCAAGTCTAACTTCAAGGAAGAGGAGATTTGCAGTGGCAAGGAGCTGCTGTACAGGAGTCTCGGCATGGCTGATCGAATGCCGTCCCGCAGAAGGGATGAAAGGGGTGAGAGGAGTCTGCAGGATGTCATCAACCTGCTGAAGGTGACTGACCCGGACGACGTGCCCACATTCGTGGCGAAGCGGCTGGACAAGCTGCCTCCCGTCACATTTGACCTCTTCGACGTCACCAGGTTGCTGAACGACATCACCGCCCTGAAAGCAAGCCTGGCCGAAGTTCAGTTTAGGTTAGGGGTCTCGGAATCCACCATCGGTGAGTTACGTACCGAATTATTAACTTTGAAAAGTGGTGATTCGGTAAGTAGGTCGCCTGAGACCGCTAACGTAAACACGCGACGAGGTGGCGCGCAAAATGTCTCCATCAGCAGTTTGCCGTCGCCGCCTGTTGTTGTGCGCGCTACACAGCCCGCCGCCCGCTCCCCCGCACCCGCCCCGGTGACGTCGAGCCCGAGTGCGCCGCCACCACGTTCCTATGCCGCGGCAGCCGCTGCGCCCGCGCCCGCCGCCACCCCCGCCGAGACCACGAAGCGGCCCTCGGCACAGGGGAAAACAGGGAGACGGCGTAAGCCAGCTCCCACCAAGTCGTTGCCACCACCGGGTCCCGAGAGGAACCAGCGCGACGAAGAGGGCTTCATTAAGGTGGAAAGGAAGAAGAGGAAGCCCGCGAGCCGCAACCACTGCGGAACCGCGCCGACCGGACCGGATTCTCCGCTGCGTCCTGCCGTACCATCGACGCAGCTGTACGTGTCCCGCCTGCACTGGTCCACGAGGGTAGAGGAGGTCGTGGACTACGTCCGAAAGAAGTCCACCTTCACCTTGAGGGTTGAACGTCTGCACTCTCGCCACAAAGCGAACTTCAATTCTTATGTGGTGAGAGTGCCGACGCATCATCTGCCAACCTTCATGAAGGAGGACTTTTGGCCGCAGGGAGTCGTGTTTCGGAGGTTCCGAGGTCGGCTGCCTGACGTCACCGCGCTTCACACGTCGCCGGCACTACGTGTGATATAGGATAGGATATATAATATTTATTTTAGTTATAAGGTATTTATTTTATGAACTTTATGTATGTTAGTCTGTAAGGTATTTATAATATGGGCCTCTGGTATTGTACATAATTGTAAGTACAATACTATTGCCTGAAATAAATGAGTTATTATTATAAGTGTCAATTTATTTTGGTCGGATAATGGTTTAAACCAGGTACTTAAGTTAGTCCTCGTTTTACAATAAGACGGTGTTAAAATTCTAACGGGAATAATTTAATATCGATGTAGGTACTTATCTAGTAGGTACACTTTTTTTTAATGTTGTAAAAATTTACAAGTCGGTCCAGTATAGTTTCGGAGCCTATTCAATGCAAACAAACCCACAATAACATCTTTCCTCTGTATAACATTAGTATATATTAGTGTGTATGTAAGACCACTTTAAGGAAACAGGGTTATGATCTTTGTTTTAAATAGTAGATACAAATGAAGGCCTACAGTTTCTACATAAAAAGCTTCGCTAGTTTTTACAAGGCTGCCAAAAAAGGGAGTATTTTGTTTTAGGCGCCTATTAAACCATCCTGAATATCGCGCTATACGTTAGACACGATACGAGATATCTCCAATCGTATCGCACGTATTGCGGCGTCCCTCTCTTCGGATCCGATTCAGGATGGTAGGTATAATACCCCTCTTTAAGAGTTCATGTATGTATTTTTTTTGGCAGGGCTGGGAGCGTTGTTATAGGGACTTCTTCGAAAAAACCGTCTCGGACTCGCACACGAAGGGTTCCGTACAATTATCTATAAAAATATTAGCTATATAATGTACCTAAAAATGCATGCTTCTCGCATTTTTTCCGTTATCTGTGCTTCATGACGATGCTTCGTACCAAATTTCAAGATTCTAAGTTCACGGGAAGTACCCTGCCCTGTAGGTATTGATTCCCTTGTGACAGGTTTTGACGCAGATTTTTTTAATTGATAGAGTGATTCAAGAAGATTGTTTATATAGGTATATAATTTAACGAACCCGTGCGTATACGGGGCGGGTCGCTAGTCAAGTATAAATGAATTTTCCCGCTCTTTTTCCAAGTCTTGTAATCAACGAAATGATGGTGTAGTGTAGTTCATTTCGTTGATTCTTTGCGAGTTGACGCAATGAGGTGGCCAACCACTAGCCCGCTAAGTAAATCTCACTTCACTATAGCCGCACAATGACAGTTTATTTTTAACATGGATATTTCTAACACCGAATTACAATGGATTTTACATTAAAAATTTGGATTGTTTTGCAAATTGTTTGTAGTGGACACAAACAATTTGCAAAACAATCCAAAACAATTTTTTGAAGTCGGTTAGAATTAAAACCACCACTGATGCACGATTGCATTGACCAAATATTTATTTAACGATAAAAGCCAGTGTTATTCGGGGTTACCTAAGGATTCCAACATTACCATCAATATGTATACTATACTCAATATATACCATCAAAATAGACATCCAAAATTGTTCAGGCATTATTGGAATTATGGTGTAAAAGAAAAACACACATACATATGTACATAGGGATAATGCTAATTTATATTACTACTAACTTAACAAAAATTTACACTTTACCCATATCTTACACTAAGTTCATCCACACCCTCGGCACTAAGTTGGTCGTCGATACTAGTGTCGTCTTGAAAAAGTAATATATCTTATCTGCGGTCACACGACCATACAATAATTCCAATGAATACAGAACCAATTTAATAAGTACTAAATTCAGATTGCGTTGAAAATGTTTTGCGTGCTAAGGAACGTCTTTTTGACATTTGTCCGGATGTTACCATTCGGTTGGTACCCGTCTTTTCTAGAAACCTGCAGAAACTACGATAGTGTTGCCAGTTATTGTCAGTCTACCAACATAATTGGGCAATTGAAAATACTTAGTGTAACTCTCCTGTTGTATAAATTGTATACGTAACCCAGTGTATGTACCACTTTCTTAAAAGAATTTTAAAAACATACGGTATGCGATTACACGAACTTTCGTAATTATCTACGGTTTTTTACACGACTGCAAAAAAGGATTGTATTTCAAGTTAATTTATATAAATATGAATATTTGTGAGTTTATTTATTCCACCAGTGGTGGTTCATCTTTAAAATCCTTAAACCTTTCCAAAACTTAGAATGATGAGACTGCATGAAGAATAACATAGGCTATAACAATGGTAAAGTAGTCATGTTCTTATAGTTAATTTTCTTTGATAAAAAAAATGGTTCTCTGTAAAATTGGTTTACAGACAATAATTTTACGTCATGTACCTACGCTTGTTCCGCGCTCTCGCTTGCACACGCAACATGACACCTTTATCGTGCGTGTGTGTATTTTAGATATATAAAACGTCAAAAAATGTTGACGTACTATTTGTTGACATATGCTTAGGAATTCCAGGTTTGGTTTACGCTTTGATAAATGACTGACTACAAGTCTTTGGTCTATCCTAATAATATGTAAATAACTATGGGTCTATCTATCAAATTAATTAATATTTTAATATGGTAATTGAAGTTATTACAATGGCAACACTCAAAGGAACTGTCAATAGTCAGACAGTGGGTCAGTCATGGTGAAACGCGACTTTTCTCGAAACGTGAATTTATGTGAAGACCTGTGAGTGCAATTCAAACGATTGACGTTGTTTTCTGACTGTAAGACATTGTGTTCAGCTGCCTTGCAAATATCCAATCCTACTGTGTCTCAGAATAAGTGACCTTGTACAAAACCGTGGTGTAATTTAACATTACGATTCTCTAGTCCGTGTGTTCACAAAATCCCGTGAAGCATGGCTAAATGGGGAGAAGGTGATCCTCGATGGATTGTAGAGGAGCGTCCGGACGCCACTAACGTAAATAACTGGCACTGGACGGAGAAAAATGCCGGACCATGGTCGAAAGACCGCCTCAAGGAACTTCTTACTAATTTAAAAATAACCCAAAATGGTATTAACTGTAAGATAACTGAACTTGAAAAGATCGACGGAGAGGCTTCAGCGAATAACAGGAAAGGAAAGCTAATATTTTTCTATGAATGGGACATTAAATTGAAGTGGGAAGGCCAGTTAGCCGGCGGTAGCGATACTGTGAAGGGAGAAATTCAGATTCCGAATTTGTCTGAGGAGAATGACGTCAGTGAAGTAGATGTAAGTATAAATATTCTAGTATCCTTGGGGAGTGCTGATATATTCATTTGGGCTCCACTCCAGAATCAATTTGAATTGAATGTGTTCATATGATTTAAGATTCATATGAGATGTGTAACTTAGTGTTCTTATTTTGAACAGTGTTTTTCACAAACAACTTACATGTCTTTATAACATTACAACCAAAAGTTGCCTTTATGACAAACACCTTTCACACCCTATCTCACACACCAGCCATCTTTTCCAGAGATTTCTGTTCCAGTGTAATCAATACATATATACATACATATGTATAAAAAAACTAAGAATTATGTACAGTCAGGGATGCACTCTACTTATATCTCGAATTTTCTCTTAAACTAAAAATAATATTAATATGAAAATTTATATTATGAAAGACTTCTTTAAAATATTTCTGTATATACATTTTCCATTTCATTATTATTAAGTTAAAGAGAAATTCAAGATATAGGGAAAGGTCAGGTATCTCTGTCACTGACTGTACACTGGAAAATAGGAAATTTTATAGAGTTTATATTGAAATAGAGAACTATGTCCAGCATTGAGATAATATAGGTAAAAAAAAGTTGAAATATCTGTCAGGTGATGCAACTAAGTTATGGAAAATGCTTCATTTTTCTTTTACTAACTGGGAGACAAATGCCTAATCCAACATGGATTAGGCATTTGTCTCCCATCTCACCTGATGGTAAGTGATGATGAAGAAGAGAATGTTACATGCCTATCCAAGAGATATCTAGTAATGATCCCTGGAAGTCAATAACTGATTAGTTCAATTAGTGTGAAGTCTTAAGATGCATGTTTGGTCAAAGTGTACTGAACAATCTGCTAGTTTTGTGACTTAAAAATAACTCAAAATAAGACCTAATTTTTCATATCAAAGCAAAAGAGGCTTGTTTTGAGGTCTAATGTCATTGCAACAATAAAAAATAATACAACATCAAATTTTTAAGTCAATTTAATTTCCTAATCTCATACCCTTTGCCCAAAGGATGTTTTGTGAATGTCATTTCATTGGATTTGAGTGAAGATTTTATTTTCTAAGGATTGAGAAAGTCAGGTCAGGTTGTACCAAGCTTATTAATGGTGAATACAATTTTTTTTAAAAAGGGTGTTTACTATAACCCGGTCAACTTCTGAACGCCCCAATTGGGAAACATAATAATAGATAATCAATTGTGTCTGCGTTTCTCGCGATTGATGAGTTAAACACTCCTTTTCAGATGACAGTGACAATCAAAGGTAGTGGTGAAGAAGCTCAGCGAGTCAAGGCATTCATGCATAATGTTGGTAAGGGTGAGATCCGGAAGCAACTCAAAGAATACATACGCAGTCTCAAGGAAGAGTTCTCAAAAGGCCTCATCCTCCCCAAAAAGGGAGAAGCACCAATCAAACCTGACAACATCTCCATGATAACAAGCGGTTTTAATAAGAAAATCAATATGGAACCAGTGATATCTCAGAAAAATAACCAACAAATTGGCTGTAAGTTAGATACAAAAACTATTGAGCTGTCGGAAAAATTCCAATGCAGAGCGGAGGAGTTTTACAATGCTATGACTCGAATAGAAATGGTTACCGCTTTTACACAAGTGAGTATTATATCCTTGTTAAGACTTAGTATTCTTAGCATATTTATTTTTATCAAGCAGCTCGCCCAGAAGTGCTCATGCTATGCTCAAACTCAATAATTATGCAATGTTGGACATTGATAGAATTCACCTCATATTTTTGACGCCCACCAACGCGCTAAACGTGGCCTTTCGGTATTATGACTTTAGGCTCTGTCTACTCATAAGGGATAAAGACGTGATAATATGTTAGAGATGTTACGGAGCTTCGTCTTTGACTCGGTATAGACGGAACTTCAGTTTAATCCTACACCTTCGGTTCTGACTTCGACTCTGAAACTTTTGAATCGATTTTGGAGGTCGAAGTATAGCAAATAGCGGGGATGCGTTGACCGTAAAGCGACTATTATACCATCCTGAATCTAGGATCCGGAATTTAGCATCCGATAAGGACAAGAAATTCAGTCTGATTACACCGTCCAGAACGTGTCCTGAACGGAGACTGCGCGTCCTGACAGAGCCATCCGTTGGCCATCCTGAATGCGTGAGAGGGACGCCGCTATACGTGCGACGCGATTGGAGATATTATCGTATCGTTTCTAACGTATAGCGGCGTCCCTCTCATGCGGCGATCCTGAATTCCGGATGGTTTCACTTTACGCTTCCGTTATGCTTCCGATATGGACGTCGGAAGCCATTCTGTCCTGACAACGGATCGGCGATTAAACTGTCCGTTGACTATCCGTTGACTGAATTCCGGATCCTGAATTCTGGATGGTCTAATTGGCGCTTAAAAACAGGATCAGAATTGTCGCGCGGGGAACCTCCCGGCCTCCCGCTACGTCGAATTATTTTTTCAGTTGTTGTTTGTTTACGCACATGACATAACATGTTTATAAGTTAGGTAATTTGTTTTGATTTTTGCGGCTTAGTCAATAAATGTGATTCAGATTTTATTGCAAGTCACAAGTAATTACATAGAGGTGTTACATAATAGTTTTAGAATACAAGTGACGCCCTGCAAGGGCACAGCAAACAGTTAAGGCACCTAGTTGCACCACTTTACTTAAATATTAAATACATATTTAAAATCAAAATTAGAAATAAATAAATGTTTAATAAATATAGTAAAAAAATTGCTAATAAATAAATAGATTAAAATGTATACAAATTTATATTGCATTTTTTAGCCTGCTGCGTAGAGAAATGGAAGCTATTTTTAAATAAACTTATCATCAAAAAAATCTTATAATTTGTAGTAACATTTTTTGATCAGGAATAATTTTAGATGTTTATTGAATAGGGAGAGTTTTTTTATAGTTTTGAAGTTATTGGGAATATGGTTGTAAATTTTTATAGCCATATGATGAGGGCTAGACGAAACTAATTTCAATGTAGTGGACGGCAATATCAATTTGTTTGAGTCTCTATTGTTTCTTTTATTCTTATTTTCCTTTAAAGTAAATAGGTATTCATATTTCCTCACAAACTTGCACATTTCCAGGATATATATCGAGGTTAGGGTCAAGATTTCATATTTAATAAAGTAAGGTCTGCAGGATGTTGTTTGTTCAATATTAACCAATATTCTAATGCATTTTTTTTGTAATGTAAATACGTGATTTACTTCACAACAGTTACCCCATATAACAATACCATAAGATAATCTGGAATGTGCATAAGCAAAGTAGGCTGCGAGGGAAGTTTTGAGGTCTGACGCACGTTTCAATTGGTTTAAAGCATATGTAAAAGAGGATAATTTATTTTTCAATTTTTGAATATGTGGTTTCCATGTTAAGTTAGTATCTAAATCGATGCCTAATAGTGTAGCAGTGTTCAAAACTTGCAGTATTGCATCTTTGAAATTATAGTTTATTTGTAATGGTTTTTTCTGAGAGGGTTGATCGGTTTTGTTTCGGTACAATGGAACCGAAATCAAGTTGCATGTATTTGATTTTGTTTGAATTTGAATTTGTGTAAGAAGACGTATTCAAGAAAGGGAGGTATGACAGCGTCGTTAAAAGGTCATTCATAGTCTGTCAATGCCACTGAATATAAATACTTATTACAATTAGAAACTGTATTTCTTTGAATAAAAAAAAATATCTAATGCCACCATTTTTGACCCTGCCTGATTCTGGTTCCGAGTCCGATAAATCAAATTTGGAAAAATCCGACTACGACTTTGGTTCCAATAAAATGACCTCCGTTACATCTCTAATATGTATGTATGTACAACCTCCGTGGCTCAGTGCTACCGCAAGTGCCTGTGAAACTCAGGGTCCTGGGTTTATTCCTGGCCATGTCATGGTGGAAAATTATCTTTTTCAGATTGGCCTGGGATCTTGGGACTTGGATGCTTTTCTAATTAAGTGTCTATTAAAAAATAGATTATCTTGGGTTAATATCCCACGACACAATTTCACAATTCACTGTAGAGCCCAATCTGTGTCAATAGTTCCTATTTATTTAAATTTAGAGATAAACTTTTGTGTTACTTGGATTACATACATTACTCTTATCTTCTTGTGGAAGCCTAGGTCTCCAAGCACCTATAGTGATCTGTACTAACAATATTAGACTCTGTTCAGAAAGAGGTCGGACGTAGTGTAAAAATGAGCTAACATATTTTTGACATAGCAACTCTATTTGGACATTTGTTGTCCTATGAAATAATATTTTGACGTAAAACAACTTTAAAATCGGTAGGTACTATATACCCGTATATAGTATTTTAAAGTCCGTGTCAGAAAACCAGACCGTAACGAATTGGTCTATATCGTCTGACATTATTCACTACAAAACTTTTCGTCATAGAAACATGATTTTAGTGACATTATTTAGCATACATAGTCAGCTCGCTGCTAAGACCTTAAGTTTGATTCGCGGCATCTGGTTTTCTTTTAATCTTTAACACTAAAACGCCTGGGACTTGGAAGTTTATCTACATATGTATTAGTTAATCGTTAAGTTAGTATCACATAACACAAGTCTCAAACTTACTTTGGGCTCGCTCAATCTGTGTGATTTGTCTCTATATATTTATTTATTTATTTACATACTATGAAAAAAAGCGACTCGCTGTTGTAGACGTTTCACGTTAAAAGCCCCACCCGATTTTTTATTTCGAGACAGAGTCCTAAGGTTGCTGGTTAAAACTTTCGAACCCTGCTGTGCACCATGTTTTATTTATTAATTTAATAATAGTTTTATTTCACGTTGAATGTACTTGTTGTTTTTTTTTTATTGTAAAAAAGATAGCAATCCTTGATAAACATCCCAAGTACAGTCGCCTGCAAAAGTCCATATAGAAGTTGCGTAAAAAATCGTGTGTAGCTCCGGATAATATTTAAAAATAACAGCAATGGCAACCTTTACATGTGGCATAAGGTTCATATATTGTTAAATATATATGCCGCCCCAATCAATGCAATCGATTTTCACCTTAAGGGCTACGTATGGACTTTTGCAGGTGGTCACCTGCAAAAGTCCATACGTAGTACATACCACAATATACAAATAAATTCAGTCATGTGTATTAACAATCCCAACTACACTTCCAGGGTCATGTCAAAATGGACGTGGAGAAAGGCGGCAAGTTCGCGTTGTTTGGGGGTAACGTGACCGGAGAGTTCCGCGAGCTGCAGCCGAATAAGAAGATTGTTCAGTACTGGAGACTGAAGCAGTGGCCCGACCAGCATTTCTCTGAAGTTACTTTCAATATAGAAGAAAAGGTATGAAGACTTATATTTTAATCTTTTCACCATTGTGCTCCCAGACCGAAGTATAGTAAATTGAAATAAAAACCGGCCAAGTGCGTGTCCGACTCGCGCACGAAGGGTTCCGTACCGTTATCATGTCTGTTATCTCTTTAATATTAATTTTATTTTTATTTAATTATTTATTTTTAAAGTGAATATATAAATAAACATTCTGTGAATATTTCAAGCATCTACCATTTGCCGTTATCAAAAACAAGCAAAAGAAAATCACGTTTGTTGTATGGAAATCCCCTTATATTTTTATTTTATTATATTTTTTGTATTTGTTGTTATAGCGACAACAGAAATATATCATCTGGGAAAATTTCAACTGTCTAGCTATTACAGTTCATGAGGTACAGCCTGGTGTCAGACAGACGGACAGCAGAGCGATATTAATAGGGTCCCGTTTTGCTGCTGCTGCCATCAGAAAACTGTGAGAACTGCGCCGAATACGGGACAGCTCACAGTGTTCTAAAAGCAATAGCCGAGTGAGGATTGTCCGTTTCTTGGCCATTTAATGCGGCCAACAATGTCACTAATAGAATAAAAGTACTAACGCACCTACATATAAGTTTACTAACGAAAATGGTTGTCTGAAAATAAAAAAAATATTTTATTTTTATTTACCGTTTGGGTACAGAACCCTAAAAATACCTTCAACAAATATTGAGGTGCAACACTTAAGCTCGCCTCTCTCGCCTCGCTCGCTCGCTGGCGCTGTGAACTGCCCTCTATGTATAACCTCATGATGTCTTTCACAGGATGACCACACCCTGGTGTCCCTGAAGCAGGTCCTGGTCCCTGCGTCCGAGGTAGATCAGACACGCGAAAACTGGCGGCGGTACTACTTCGACAGCATCAAGCGCGCCTTCGGCTTCGGCGCCTTCCTGTGATGTTGCAAGCGCGCTTAGACAAATTAGGTTGGTATATTATTATTACTATCACTCTCAGATCAGGGGTGTCATCCTCAAGGTCCGGTGGTAGCAGGTATGGCATCGGGACGCGCGTCCGGCCTCCCGAGCTGTTTGCTTTTCCCCCATTAATCTGAGTGAGTAGTACCCCAATAACTTTAATTCCCTTCCCAAATCCAACAAATTCCTATCCTTCCCTAGCTTAAAAATGCGATGAGTAGCGGCGTCGGATCGTGCGGAAGCACAAGAAGCCAAAGAAACTGCGCTCGCCAACCCGCCTGCCAAACGTGGTGGGTATTGCAATATCCTCCCATGAAAGGAAGAATAGTTGGGAGAGGCCCTTCTCCAACAGCGGCCTTTCTACGGTTGTAATGATGATGATGATCGCTCTCAGAATGGATGTTATCGTGACTTTTGACTACTAGGGTGTAAAACGTTTTTATCGTAGTCTTTAAAATACATTGCGGCTCTCGTATGATAGACTTTTTTTTATTTAAAACGGCCCGCCCCGGCTGTACGGCTAGATATAGTTATATCTATAGCCTATGTTCATCAGGGATAATGTGGGATCCTTATGGTAAAATAATTTTTCAAATCGGTTCAGTAGTTTCGGGGCCTATTGAGTTCAAACAAACAAACGGTCAAATCTTTCCTCTTTATAATATTAGTGTAGATATGTAAGCCGACATGAATGTTGAAGTGGCCATCAAAACGTTGTACGGACGGCTGCAGAGAAATCTGACCCACTGTCAGTAGTGACACTATACTGAGAGAGGTCAAATTTCTCTGCAGCCGTCTGTACATCTTTGTTGTCAAAAGTAAGTGGATAGGCCGGCGCGCGGCGGGTCACACACATACATCATGCTCGTATATATTTTTATTCCGCTCACCCACAGTCTCAAATATTCTAAAATATTTTGGCTGTTGGGACCAGAATGGAACTTTCTAGATACCTATACTATAAGGGTTAAAACAGGGCGATCGTCTATATCAGTGGATATAGCTTTCGGCCCATAAGGCAAAAGATGAGAGTTGCTGCTCTCCAAAGGCTTTTGCCATTGTTTATCAGATTGGCCCATCAGGCTTGCATGCACGTATACGCGGCCCATCAGGCAATATGAGAGTTTGCTGTCTCTCCAAGCCTTACGCACACAGGCAACGCCCAAAGCCGAGGTCCGTCCCTCCAGGGGGCCCTTTGGTGATGTTGTCTAAAAGGTTGAGGGCACTCTGCCCTCGCCTCAAACGCCCGGTAAAGCAGCGAAAGCTCACTTGGAGCTAGCTACATAGTCAATTCAAAAAAAAAAGAAATAAAGAAGATCGTCTATCAGTTGACCACAAAATTTCGTAACATTAACTTCGGGTGATACGGTTAATAGGCTTGTTTCCTAAAAATACCCTTTAAAATAATTATAGGCCGTGTTATAGAATATCAAAAAATATAATATACTTATTTTTTCTTTTTTCAATCAAACAAAGGATGATAAAGCGCATCAAATTTCAGGAGTGGGGGTGCATGACGTAACAGGCCGGTAAAAAGTGTACCGGTCAGTGAGGTCACGCGGAACTTTAACGGGCTATATCTTTATCAATTTTTGTTTGATTGAAAAAAAGAAAAAATACGATTCGAATATTTTTCGCGCGTAGGTATGATTTCGATACCTACTCGGGACTCGGGGAGTGGGCCTCGTAGTGGGAGATTGATTAATTAATATTTTTAAAAGCTATGTATCATTCTTTAGTTTTAATCTTGTTTCTCTTCTTTCCAGGTTCAATTTTACCACAACAACGATTCTTCAGAAGAATTTTCCGCTTTCGGTCCGAAGCATCCGCAGGTTTTTTAATAATTTGTATACAATACAACTGTGATGTATTTACTGCTAATCTATCAACAGCGTCTGTACTGAATTGATTTGTATAGATTATTTATAATGGACCTACGACCGGCAAATTTTAGTCTCGCTATCCGTCCACACATTAAATTCATCATCAAATTTAGGAGCTGCGCTCTTGTCGTTGGAGCTTTTTTCATTCCTCTCTTTCTTCCGCGAGTTCCTTTACTTCTCTATAAGAAGTAACCTTTATTTTTTCTTCTATTTGTTTTATAAAAGTGTGTCTCGGTCTTCCCGGTCAAATTGTCGAATCAAATTGTTATGTATTATTAGGTATCCTACCATCTTCCCTTTTCTATTCTTACATTAAATTACGGCATCAAATTTCACACCTAGTCCGAAAGCTGGCGAAAATTCGATTAAGTCCTTGGGCAATTTTTTCAAGTAAGCGTGTCACCTGATTGTAACTGATCACCACTGCCCATGGACATCTGCAACACTAGGTGTGTTGCCGGCCTTTCAAGGAGTTGGCGGAGGAATGCGCAGGGGGGAGGGGGGTGTCTCTCACTCACCGAAAGAAGCATATAAGCCGTAAAGCTGCTTGAGTAGCTTTACGGCTTCTTAACTAATTAAATCTAATGAATTAATAATTCTCTAATTAAATCTAAAGATTTTTGGGGTTAATCTGGCTAAAAGTAAGCTATTTTCGAAAGCAGAAATTGTAGGTAAATTTTTCAAAGGTTAATTTTTGGATCAAAAATGTTTTTTAGGCAATTTGAATTCATAATAATTTATTTAGCTTTAAATGTAACATTAACAAAATATCAAATTATTTATAATCTGCATTTGAGAGTTACTAACTTTTTTCTCTACTAAATGAAATATGATTTCTTTTTTTTGAGTACAATACTTATTTAAATATTTTTTTGTATACAATAAAACCCTTTCTCAAGAAATACTAACGGCAAAACCTATTTTAGTTCTTGAGATTAAGCATAGGCAAATATGAGTTCCATGTATTTTATTGTATGACATTAATTAATAAATAAAAATAATAAATAAAATGCATTTAATTCAGACTAATAGCGTCAAAAAAATGTTAATAAATCATCATCATCATCACCTTTTTTTCGTCCGGAATTTCACTTAAACTTCAATGTAGAATTAACCAATCTGCGACAAAAGGTACTGGCTTATTGACTTTTTATGGGCAGAGTCGGGTTGGAACGTATTTACAATGCAGCAAAGAAAAGTAAACCTTATCTTTAGCAGATACAGTTCCTAATTGAATGGCGCGGTGGCAGCCGCTGGCGGCGTCCGCTTTGTTTTGTTTTTTGCATTCAAATGTGAAATTTAAGTGTTGTTAAGAAAGCCCATTTTCCTTCGTTGCATGGTAAATGTGCGCCGTAATGTATTGTGTCGATTATTCTACGCTAAAGTGACATTCCGGACAGAAAAAATTGGTTGTCTGTAAAACGGTAGCACGGGCGATAGTTTTACGTGATAACCGTGGAAGAGAGATAGATGCGTCACAAGCCGAACGCTTAGGCCGATCGTGCCTCTCTCGCTTGCACACGAAACGTGACCCTTTTTAGTGCGTGCAGCCGGCGTTCATCGAATTATAAGATGTTCATACAAATCTATTTAGTACAGACATTGAATAGAATTATATCCTCATCGCTGGAACACTTTGTTTCATTTTGCTGTCTATTGTAAGTAGGTCATGTATGTGTAACTTTTTTAATTTATGGAGATGTCCAATAAATTATGTTAGACTATGCCGGCTGTTTTATTTGCTTTTTTTATCCCTAGCTTCATCATCATCATCATCAGGTCTTTTTAGTCTTCACTGTACTACCGGATATACCATACGTCTGGAGAAAATTGGTATGTTCGCGCTAATTCCCGTTAATGCATTTAGTAAACACAACAATACACTCGTTTTAGTGATAGTCGAGTAAAAATATGTAGTTCACGTGCTATCGCAACCTTACAGACTAACAGCTGACCTGTACTATAAATATGTTCATATCTGTTTACATTATTAATAACAACTCATTAACAAAGGCATTTTTAGAGTTCCGTACCCAAAGGGGAAAAACGGTGCGCTATTAATATGGCTCCAGTGTCCGTCTGTCTGTCTGTCCGTCCGTCTGGCACCAGGCTGTATCTTAGAACCGCGATAATTAGGCAGCTGAAATTTTCACAGATGTATTTCTGTTGCCGCCTATAACACCTATATCCCCAGACAAGTACAGTCCCGGGACATTCAGAAGTACAATAAATGGGTATCTCTTGGATAGGCATGTAACATCCTAGTCTTCATCGTCACTTACCATCAGGTGAGATGGGAGACAAATCCAACATCTAGTAAAAAAAAATCAGATAAATACTCATCATCATTATTTCGAGTAGGTGTAACGGTCAATCGACCATGCACACCCTGGTGTCAGAGTTCTTCGGAACCGCCTCTCGGCCTCTGACGTGGTTCCTTTAATGACTACCAGATGGCAGCCGGGACCACCGGCTTTACGTGCCTTCCGAAGCACGGAATCATTTTTATTATCAGACAATCATGTGATTTAAGCTTGCAATGTCCTAACCAAACTGGAAAAAACTAAACAAAGTATGCTTCCGGTGGGAATCGAACCCACGACCCCCGGGTCAACAGGCAAACGCCTTAACCACTGGACCACGGAGGCTGATAAGATAAATACTAAAAAATATTTAAAAAAAAATATTTAAGGGGGATGGGAGCCACCACAACAGACATGATTTTTTTGCCGTTTTTATAGATAATGGTACTTCGTACGCGAGTGTTACTCGCACTTGACCGGTTTTAATCTATCATTTTGTTTATGACGTGTATAGGTCTGATACTAAAATATCTGACCAGACACTCTACCTAAGTATTCATGGTAAAATTTTGATCGTTCTGGACCCTTAAAGGGGTGATTCAGCCCGTCGATATGAACAACTTTTTCTATGCGACCAATGCTGGGAATTTAAAAAAAAATGGGCAGTTCCATACAAAAAAAAATCGGTCGCCTGGTCAATTTGTATGGGAAAGTCAAAAAATTTTTGAAAATGAATACAGTCTTTCTGAATATACATAATTTTTTGTTTATAGAGAAATTTTTGTATTAGGTACCTAATTATCTGACTGTACATACGTACATGCCAACTCATAGCTGAACGCATGTAGTTGCAAAACGGGTGCTAATTAAACTGACTATTTATTTAAATAAATAAATATATACGGACATGTGACACAGATTGAGCTAGCCCCAAGGTAAGTTGGAGAATGGGATACTAACTCAACGATATATATTTTATAACAAAAGATAAACATCCAAGACCCAGGCCAATCTGAAAAAGATAATTTTCCTTCTTGACCTGGCCGGGGATCGAACCCGGGCACTCCGTGTCGCAGGCTGGCGTGTTAACCACTGCGCCACGAAGCTGTCAATTTCATTATTCTCCTCTAAAAATCTGCATTGTCCTCTGAAGTACTAACACCATTGATGCGCGTCTAAAAAATAATATCTAAGTTACTGTGTAACGCCCTAAGTTGGGGACGCTCGCTTACTTCTGTTTTGGTACAAAAGAAAACCCTCTGTGGACATGTTGTTCTTTGTTATTGGGGGTTTCACCCCAACTTGGGGACGCGTAGCGTAGCATGTTTTCTTTTGTATTCAACAGTTCACCTGTCCCAAGAAGTCATTGTAGGTAGTCATCACATCATCATCAGGTCTTTTTAGTCTCCACTGCAGAAGCATGACCCTCTATGTACTACCGGAGCCATACTTGGCCAGAGCAGACAGAGGATTTGGTCTACAATCTCCTCGCTGGCCAGACGGGTTGGAGAGGTCTCATTGATGTTTGTGAGCTTTGTTTAGCTTGTATTTCCTAAGTCGCCTCTTACGACCTCCATGGGAAGGCTAGGAGTGATCCTATTCTACTCTGCCGGAAACCACACGGCTAATTATAATATTGTAGATAGTAAACAGTAATTTTCTTATTTTATTTTATCAAATAATATTAAACGCTCAATAAATATTTTTGTCAATATTATCGCCTCTTCAATATGAAACAAGAACTGTCAATGGCTTCTTATCGGTCCGTATTGCAGTTATACATTTTAACATAACACAGCGTAAATTCTATATAACAACACTAAAGGGACGTTTATGGCGTATTGAGAGTTGTCGTTAAATCGAAATTGCTTCTATTGCGCGTATTGATAAAACTTTTACGTCAATACACATATTTGTCTGTGATTTTCTTAACTCGTTCACTGACACTGAACCAGACACAAAAGAAATAACAATAGAATTTCGTCTACAGGCGGGCAGTGTCAGCGAAAGTGTTAACCTGCTATATTACAGTTTGAAAGCTTGTCAGCAACTAAGAATTGATACCGTATAGAGAATCCATAATTTCTTAACAGTCTACACGTGTAATACAATCCCAATTTGTTAACCAAAGATCGAATTTCTTACAATTTTCGGTACGTATGATGCCGTCAGTTGAGTATATTACGAGCTAGTTATAAAGCAACAAAAGAGCGCACACAACTGCAGTTTTTACCAATTTGGGCATCTTAGAAGTTACTGTTTGTTACTTAATAATGACTTACATATTGTTGTCGTTATCGAGAGAGGACGTAATGCTACATAGATATCATAATATAGAAAACAAGTCAAACCAAGTCTCGTGATTCTGACGCTTTAGAGAGTTTGTCGTTAAATCGAGTGACGTTACATGGAGTTAGCACTGTTATGCACCTAATAATGACGTACATATTGTTGTCGTTATTGAGAGTGGACGTAATTCTACATAGAGTGTATCATTCTATGGAAAACAAGTCAAACCAAGTCTCGTGATTTTGACGCTTTAGAGAGTTAGTCGTTAAATCGAGTGACGTTACATGGAGTAAGCACTGTTTATTACAACCCTACGTCAGCATCACCAGAAAAAATTGCAGTCGTTATGTCAGATGAAATCCAACACCAGTGTTGGCCACTTACACACACGCAATCGAACCTACTACCTACAAAGTAGGGTGTTAATATTCATGACTGACTTTGGTTTCACGACACTACAAAAATGCCTATCCCTCTGTCCTCCGCATTATTAACTTCTAATTATAAAATAATAGTTATAACAACCGGAATCTACCGATCAACCTTGTGGTCCTACAAATTAACAAAGCACGCAAAATAAAAAGTTTATCAAGTTTGACCTCTGGGGCCAAATGGTGTTATCACTTGGCCAGTTGTTCTTGAACGTTCGAACTGTGAACATGAAGACTCTTTGGATTTATTTGCTTTTGAAAACTGTGAGTTAAATCTTAATTGAGTTATTCGGAAGATATATTTTTAATTGTTAGATTATATTGCCAAGATTCATTGTAGGTACATTGGATAAGCAATAAAAACAGACATACGTAGTCAATTAATTCAAGTAAGAACGTAGCAAGTATAAGTATGTAACTTAGCTGGGTGGGAGTTATTTTTAACTGTCTTTATGTCTGTCTGAAATAACTTCTTTTTGTTATGGTTTTCGCATTGTAGGAGAAAGTAATAAAACATTAAACAATAACATAATTTGGGATAAATTAAGTATGACTTGGCCCTAGTTTGGCCGATTTCAATTAAATTAATAAATAAATAATATGTTTTCGTTTTTTCACCACTTTTCGGCAGTTACCTAGCTATTTATTCACACAGTAAACATATTACTATTCAACACTGTCATTTGTTGATTAATGAATCTATAAATACTAATATTATAAAGATATTGTTTCTTGGCCCGATGGCTTAGTGGGTGTGAGCATTATAAGCACTTACGTATGTCAAGCAACTCTGGGCGCGGTTCCCACTGGGATGGGTGACCGCAAGTGGCATAAAAATACCTCGAGCTCCTTCGTGCTTCGGAAGGCCCGTAAAGCTATGTCAGATGCCTTTAGGCAGCCTAAAAAATCTGCCACCACTGTTGGCCACTTGCACACAAGAAAGAAACTAATGGGCTGAAGAGATTTAAAAATATATATTTTACTTGAGAGCTTTACCAGCGAGTAACATAGGCTATATGCTGATGAAGCTGCGGAAAAAGCGAGTAGCAAGTGAAGGATAATGAAAAAGATAATTTCTTGTGATAGACATGCTTGGGTTCAAAGTTTACCTATAGAGTAGGTAAATCTGATACCTATACACCTCTAAGCTAAACACGCATCGCAGGCATCGTGGCGTCTACCTCTGTTAGAGGTGGTGAAGCGACTGTTCAGCAGGCCTATTTGCTACCTTAGTATACAACGTTGTGATAGTTACTTCAAAATACATTACGTTTTATATATCTTATAAATAAAAATAGTCAATCGTAGAAAAGCCGCAATGTATTTTGAAATGACTATCAAAACGTTGTACACTAAAGTTAGCAAGTACTCCGGTAGTACAGAGAGGGTCGCTGTCCATGGGTACTATGGGTACGTACTAGTAGGTACTTATTCTGTGCTATGGGCAGGTCGTCAGGGCAGCAGTGGAGCCTGCGAATGAAAAAAGCGTATCATGGTCGTTATAGCTATCTATATCTGGCTAATTATGGCAGAGTAGAATAGGACCACTCCAAGTCTTCCCATGGATGTCGTAAGAGGCGACATAGGAAATACAAGCTAAACAAAGCTCACAAACATCAATGAGAACTCTCCAAACCGTCTGGCCAGCGAGGAGAGTGGAGGCCAAATCCTCTGTCTGCTCTGGCCAAGTATGGCTCCGGTAGTACAGAGAGGGTCATGCTCCTGCAGTGGAGACTAAAAAGACCTGATGATAGATGATATATCTGGCTAATGTAATATTTCTTTTAAGTTCCAGTTGCCCATATTCGCTCAGGCCGCATTTGGTACTTCATTTTTGGAGAATTCGAAACTGGTAAGTAGGTATTACGTACATATTTTTGACCACAGACTCAAAAAGTTAAGTTTGACCGGTATGTGTTCACACACATGTGTGTCTGTCTGTGTCACTGTAGATCTTGAATGAGAAAACCACAGAAATGCAATATTCTAAAACTGAAAGCAGGTTTTCTTGCGATGGTTTTTCAATAAGTTTTATCAAAATATGTCCAGCCGTTAACAATATAGTGATTTTTATATCGGGGCTGCTTAAAATTATTATTTTTAACAATTTAGAATTTTTTAGCTATTTCAGTCACAATCGATATTATTCCACAACGAGATTTACCACAGCTATCTACACTAATATTTTAAAGAGGCTCCGAAACTTCTGGACCGATGTGAACTTTCACCATTGGAATCCTACGTTATCCCTGATGAACATAGGCTATAGAATTAAATATCTACACATGCGAAGCCGCGGAGTTCGTTTGTTAAGCTTTCACGCCTTGACTACTGAACTGATCATCATGGAATTTTCATACCCGTTGTCAGGATTAATATCTACGGATGTATACTTTTCATCCCCCAAATATGTGCTATTCCCGGGAACCACCGCGGGCAAAAGCTTTCTTTCGCATGTTTTATCTTGCTCTGAGTTTTGCAATATCTTTAAAATATCATTCAAAACTCAAAGACGTTTATTTGTTACTTAAGTACTTGTATCAATCAATCAATCAATCAGTGATCAGATAAGTACTTATACGCATTATAAGAGGTAGACAATACTTACTCGTAGAACGCAGACAGCTTCTACAATATAACGCAAGCGATGCCGCTGGCAATAGTGAGTAGGAATGTGTTTTTAGGGTTCTGTACCTCAAAAGAAAAAACGGAACTCTTATAGGATCACTTGGTTGTCCGTCTGTCTGTCGGTCTGTCAAGGTCTGTCCTTTTTCTCAGAAACGCGTAGATGTATCAAGCTGGAATTCATATCAAATACTCAGGTCTACTGACCCTTGGAGCTGTGAAAAAATCAAACTTCTAAGCCAACGCAATCAAAAGATGCAGCTGGTTATGCCGCAAATTTTCGTGTTTTTCTGACACTCGCATGAGAATCAAAACCTCCCGTGAACTTAGAATCTTGAAATTTGGTACGAAGCAACGTCTTATAGCACAAATAAAAATTGCGAAAAGTATAAATTTTGAGTACATCTTATAATAAAAATATTTTTAATAATTTTAAACTAATCTATACTAATATTATAAAGCTGAAGAGTTTGTTTGTTTGTTTGATTGTTTGTTTGAACGCGCTAATCTCAGGAACTACTGGTTCAAATTGGAAAATTCTTTTTGTGTTGGATAGTCCATTTATTGAGGAAGGCTTTAGGCTATAAAACATTACGCTGCGACCAACAGGAGCGAAGCATCAATAAAAAATGTTTTGAAATCGGGGAAAAATTATTCATCTATACTAATTAATCATAATAACAGAAATTGCCGCGGACGAAGTCGCGGGCAACAGCTAGTTATATATAATGTACGGAACCCTGTGTGCGCGAGTCCGACTCGCACATGGCCGGTATTTTTTTAATTTCCTTTCTTAAATAAATATAAATTTATAAGAAGGACGAACCTTGATATTGAAGTATTGTTATAGCCTTAACAAGATTTCTTCCGTTCTTATGATATCTTGAACAAAGAGAACTTGTCAATATATGTATTTACTTCCGTTCTTATCTTACTATGACTATGAATGAAAGGAACTTCGTTCGTGTTTTAATTTATTTCCATAAGGTTCCTTTGTGATTATTTTTCATTGTAATTTGTGTCAATACGGCTAATTGGTCAATTGATCAAAATAAACTCAATATTATTATATAATTATTAGCAATTGAATCTTAATATTTCGGCAATACGTAACGTTTTTTTTATTTTATCAATCTGTAATATTTTAACATTTAAATTAAGAGCGAAATAAACTAAGGGACTTTCTGTTATATTCTAAGAACTATTGTATTCTATTTTAAGAAATAATTATCATAAATATCATTATAATTAATTGTTGTCCCCAAAACATAGTTGTCGTTGCATGATAGTCGTTTAAATAATTGAAACAGGATAACTTGCTACACGCAATTTTGCTTATAATCAAGATGCTTGAATAATTTTACATAAGTTTTCTTTAACAAGGCGAGGATCTACGTTTTCTTAGATCTTTTTATACAAAAAGCTACCATTCTACCATACGCAGCTAAGCTTACTATAATGAAGATTTTGGGAACAATACTTTTTATGGAAAATCAACCAGATATGAAGCAAATTACAGTAAAGATTAATATAATTCCTTCGTTGTATTACGTTATAAAATCATAAAAATATATATTACTAAGAGGGTTCTAGGTATGCAAATTGAGGGACTCAAAGTAGGGGAAGACCAATGAAACGCTGGAATTAGTGCATCAAACAGGATATGGATAGGAAGGACATAACAGAAAACTGGACAAGCGACAGAGCAAAATGGAAGAGATTGACGTGTTGTGCCGACCCCACGTAATAGTGGGAGAAGGATAAAGAGGAAGAAGAAGTTTCAGTACCTAGTACATTTCAGAAAGACATGTTTATAAATTAAGTATTTAAAATAAAAATAAACATGGCTCTCTGAAATAAAAATAAAATATATTTTTTAATTGCGAATAATACAGGAAAATATTCAGGTTGAAATTGAATTCATTAGTAAACTTTAAGGAGTAACTCAGACCACATATCTAAATAATTTTCATTAGTTTAGGTACATACTCTAAGTACAGGACTAAGAGTATGTACCTAAACTTATAATAAATATGCACAAATGAATACAAAGAAACTTTATTCTATTTCAGTGTCAAGGATGGACCTGCCTTAACAACAAATTAGGTCTGCCTAGCACCCTACCTCCCCGAGAGCAGTATGAAGCCGTCCTAAAGTCATTACTACCTGAAGGATGGCACAGTGCTGAGCTGGACAAAGTCCTAGATACTTGCTATAATAATAGGACCAGGGCGTACACCAACACCTGCCCGGGTCAAGCCCTTATGCATTGTGTGGTCGATAACCTGATAGAGGTAAGTCACGGTAATGAATGATATAAAGTTTATCGGTGTGTCTTCTTTGACATTTATTGTTTTATTTAAAACAGCGTGAAATTGAATTCATTAGCAAACGTTTAAAGAGTGACTCAGACCATGAATCCGAACAACTTTCATTATGGGACCAACTTTGACATCGTGAAAAATTATCTGCTTTTTCATACAAAAGTGGAATATCTACTTGGCCAAAATCTATGGAACAGCTGATTTTTTTTATCAATTTCAGTGTTGGTCCCTAAATGAAAGTTGTTCAGATTCGTGGTCTGAGTCACTCCTTTAATGTTTCTAATAATTTTCTAAAAACAACTTTTATTCGTCGCGTAAAATCTTAATTTATAGAATCTTGTTCATTTACAGAATTGCCCAGAGTCCCTTCATCAAAAAGACGATGCCTGTACGCCAGTTTCGTGCACGGCTGGTTTGAAATACATGTTCTCACAAAGGTATTTACATTATTACGTTAGTACTTATATACAGTGGTCGGCGCACATAGCGCGTAGAACCGATCGCCGATGAGACAGAAAGGTTCTCGAATGGCGACCAAATACATTTGAATATAACCACGTTTTGTGATTATGTTTAAATATTCACCGTTCGTAATAACATATGGGATTATGTTATTAAGTCCAACTTCTTCTATCTTGAACTACGTACATACGTCCAGTATGTAAATAAATATATTATAAGAGCTATCGCCCGCGGCTCCGCCCGCGTTAATGTCGATCCCTCGGGAATAGTACTTTTTCCCGGGATAAAAGGTAGCCTATGTCCTTCTCCGTACTCCAGAGAACTTGTATGCAAAATTTCATGATGATCGGTCTAGTATTTACGGCGTGAAAGCGTAACAAAGAAACAAACAAACTCACTTTCGCATTTAAAATATTAGTTAGGATTTTATGGATATATATCGTTGCATAAAAACAGCCCAGTTTCATGGCGATAGCGGGACGCACGGCGGCGGTCACGGACTGTCCGAAACTATAGTCGGGAATCCTGACGAAATACCACGTGGGTGCCCCTTTTTTACATATATTTAGGATATTGATGTATTGTTGCGAACCGAAGGGTGGAATATATTTAAAACGGCTTTTTAATCCAAGGAATTAACCACGAACAAAGATAGCTTTCCTATCAATAAACTATTTTTAATCGTTGACTAGCTCCGTGGCGCAGCGGTCAACACGCCAGCCTGCGACACGGAGTGACCGGGTTCGATCCCCGGCCAGGTCAAGATGGTAAATGATCTTTTTCAGATTGGCCTGGGTCTTGGATGTTTATCTATATATGTATTTGTTATAAAATATAGTATCGTTGAGTTAGTATCCCATAACACAAGTCGAGTCGAACTTACCTTGGGGCTAGCTCAATCTGTGTGATTTGTCCGTATATATTTATTTATTTAATTTACTATTTTTAATCAATTTTTTCAGTCGTTACATAGATTTTGAGAAGAATCTGCCCAAGGAACGTCGTCCCGCCTGGTTTCTGAAAAATGTGAGTAATGCACATATTTGTTTGAAAGGACACGAATACATGCCCTTGGTAAAATTTTGTTTTTACTCGACTGCCCAAATAAAGAGTGTAATATTTCAAGAGTTCATGTATGTAGTCTCATTATTCCACCATCATCAAAATTGAAGAGCAACGCTTTTGTCGGTGGAACTCCCTCCATCTTAGTCTATTCTCTGCCAGTCTTTTCACATCCTGGTACGAAACCCATTCCACTTTTTGCTTTATTTGTACAGGTACCTACCGTAACTGTGCCTGGGCTTTCCTCTCCCTCTTCTTCATTCTATTTTGCCTTCTATTATAGTTTTCATAAACTGATCGTGTCGCAACAAGTGCCCTATCATATTAAGTCTTTGATTTTCTATGGCAGTTAAAATAGATCTTTTTCTCTATTTAAAACATCTTCGTTAGTTTCCACCATAACTAAAAAAATCTTGAATAGATTAGGATGAATGTGATATCGTTGGAATCCATACATCGCTCCAAGTAACACTGCATTGGTTTTGTGCTGGTCTGATTCTGATAACGGAGAACTCATCAACGCTAAATATGCCAGTCACATATGCAGTAATTGGCTCACAATAAAAACTTGTCCCAAAAAGGAAATTGTTGACTTATTTTGTTATATGTAAACATTTATTACCCATTATTTATTTTCAGTATTTCGATTCTAAATGCTGCGACCTGCAGCCGCTCTTCAACTTGTCGGTCATGACTGAGTGTGGAGTATCAGAGTTTATGCATTATTACGACCACAAGCCGCAATATGAGGTCGTTTCCTTCAACAGCTATAAGGTACTGGATTATTAATGGTTTTTTGAAATTCTTTCGACCAGATGGAAGCACTGAAATGGAGGATCCTATGAGCCGCTGTCATTAGATTATATTTTACAAATAGCTACAACTGATACATCGTCGCTTAATAATAGCTTACCGGTCCCAGCGCCTTAGTGCTGCCGCCGCTATTTTAGATAATTTAGACTGCAGAAATAGGATTTGGAGGCTGTAGTGTTTGTGCCATTGAATTAGAAAAACTATGGAAGCAGCATTGCCCTCAAAAACTGACACCACGCAAAGTAGATCTAAGCGGGCGGGGCTTAAAAAGTATATCTTTTCGCGAACTAGTCTGCACGCGCTCCGTGACGGAAGGACGCGTCGAACAAAGCATTTAACGACATACTTTTGTGAACATAGGCGAAATCTTAAAGTATTAAGAAAAAAATGACTTCTTGCGTAGTAAAGTGGTGCAGGAAACGCTAGGAAAGACGGAAAAGTGTTAAGACGGACTGGAGTAACTTATCATTGGTAAAATATTTTTTGCGACTGCTAGCCTACTTACCTCCGTTATGTTGACACCATAGCGTTCATTAGATAGATATACTTACTTTGGGGCTAGCTCAATCTGTATGATTTGTCCATATATATTTTTTTATTAGCCATTTAGGTCCCACTGCTGGGCAAAAGCCTCCTGTTTCCCACCTTGTTCTATTCATAGCCATGTTTTGCCATCCCTCATTGAAAGCAAACAGCTCGTCTCTCCATCTCGTTATTGGCTTCCCTCTTAAACATCTTCCATATATTTATATATTTATTTATTATTTATTTACTTCACACCACCCCGTGACCTTGACGCGACCAATCGCAAACAAGCTTCGTCAGTGAGTGCATAAGTTTTTCGTTGTGATTTGAGTTATGTTTGTTTTCGTAAATGGGACTGATATTGAATCGTTAGCTATAGGAGAGTTACGCTTCCATAGTTTTCTAATTCAATGGTTTGTGCTATATCACATACACAAGTGGAGAGCACAATAAGTATGATAGTAGTTAGTCGCGTGCGTACCGACGCAGAGTACACTTGGTGTGTGGTAGTGAGCCAGTGTAATTATGTGTAGTAATATTCACGTACTACAGGGGCGCTGCTGTTCCTCTCGTAGTACTGGGTATTGTTTGTATTACCTTTCGACATTCCGTAAACAAAATAGCAAAAAATATTTGAAGGGATACAACAACTTTTTTCATTTCGCAGAAACACGCAACATTGCAGCAACCAATTTCACTCCACGTAAAACTAATTGCACCTAAAAAAGTAAGTATGTACTACCTAAACTAAATCGTAATACATAGCTAATATTTTTTATTAATCAGGTCTAATCTATGCTTTTAAATTTCAGACTCCTGCAACTCACGTCGATGCTGTGAAAATAGTCGATTCTCCTGCTACAAATCCTCCAGAGAATGTAGATATTAAGGTAAGAAGCGGAACTAAATGATAACACCAAGTTAGAAGCACTTTACTGTGTTTCATAACATTAAATCATGGATAAAGGAGCACGACGAAAGCTCTCTACAGTCAGGGGTACCTGCCTGTCCGGTGGTTGGTGGTTATATATGATGGTAGAGTATAGCTGGTAAAGTAACATTATGAAGTCTGTTCTAAGGTAATAATTGTAATATTATATCTATTCTATAAGGTAATAATTGTATTATACTAATATACCCCTGACGGGTGACATCCTCAACTACATCAGGTACGCTTCCGGCCTCCCGAGCTGCTTTTTTCTGTCCAGTAGGTGGCTACTTTCATTATCCTAATTGGCATTATCCATGAATTATGAAACCCACAGAATAACAATGTGCGACACAAATGAACACGTTGCCTATTTTTTCCTCTTTTAAGGGTTCCGAACCCAAAAGGAGCCAAAAGAACGCTATCGATGTTTGTCCATCCGTCTGTATGTATTGATCCGTACTAGGTAGGCACTTGATTTTTTTACAAATTGAGTATATCTATTAAGAATTACCATACGTATGTGTATGTTCTGATATCAGGTAAATTTAATTTAAATTGTCATTTCAGAATCTCGATCCCTTGGACTGCTGCGATATGTCAGACTTCATCCAGCCAACGTGGCGAGCGGAATGCGACTTTGGTCTGATCTGGGACAGTCACACCAGACTGGCTCTAACTAATGTGGCTTCTCCCACTGACCCGCCGACCACTGTTAGTCCAGAGCCGCCGAAAAATGATGTGAAGATTGTGCCACTAAGCGTAAGTGGTAATTTTAGAAATATTTTTTTCGTAATGCTCGGTTCCAGATACTTATTTTAGGATTCATCATCATCAGGTCCTTTTTAGTCTCCGCTACAGGAGCACGACTCTGTCTACTAGGGCCATACTTGGCCAGAGCAGCCAGAGGACTTGGCCTACACTCTCCATGCTGGCCAGACGGGTTGGGGAGGTCTCTTAGATGTTTATAAGCTTTGTTTAGCTTGTATTTCCTAAGTCGCCTTCTTCGACATCCACGGGAAGACTTGGAGTTGTACCGGATACCACACGGCTACCACATTTTAGGATTACGATGTATTTATTTAAATTGATAAAATAATGGAGCACGGTGGATTGAATATACCTAAGACGCCGCGGTATAATATTAATTTATGGTTTAACTTGCAGTTTCAAATATAAGAAGATTTGTTATACGTATTTAACAAAAAGCATATCAATTCGACCCGCATGTATATAATATTTTTAGAATTGCATTCCGAGACTTTTCAGCCATTTTCGTTGTAAGTAATTCATAAGTATTTTGTTGGGTTTATATTTTTTGGCGTTACGTGCGGTCACTTTTTGATGTCTTATTTAAAGCAATTAGATTGTAAATTATAGAGAAAATTACCAATGTGTGCGATATCAGTTTCTATAGTATATATATTCTTCTATTTCAACATGCTGTATTACAATTCCAGTGTGAGAGCGAGACCTGCGTGTTCAACAAGCTCAATATCCTCTCACCCACCGGCGACATGAACCTGGACTCATTTACCAAGCTCCTCGACAACTTCACCCAAAACCACCCGGAGTTCAACAAAGCCAAGGCGAGGGTCATCACGGAGTGTATGAGGAAGCCGCTTCTGGGCTATGACGAGGAATGCCAGATTAACAAAGTAGGTAATACTATAAAAAAACTACTTTAGTCCATAATACAGTAAATTTAGTGAAACAGTAATAATTAATAGTAATTTTAGAAATTTTAGAATATATCAAGCATAAATGCCAAAATTAATAATATTGTATTACTTTTCTTCTTCCCGTAATTTTAAGCTATGTTGAGGAGCTTAATGATCCAGTTAGCGTGCGTATTATTAGCGCTTACGCATGTTAAGCAACCCCGGGCGTGGGTAACCACAAGTTGCATAAAAATTTGTTGACCTCGTCCGTGCTTCGGAAGGCGCATTAAGCCGTTGGTACCGGCTATCATCAAATGACACACACCTGCACGACCGGCAACAAAAGATTTCTTCAGGGTCGGCAATGCGCGAGTGGCACCCCTGGTGTTGCAGGCGTTCATAGGGTACGGTAACTGCTTTCCATCAGGTGTGCCTGTTTGCCTACTAAGTGGTATAAAAAAAAAGACAGTTTCGGTCTCCTTGCTGACCTGGAACATGGCGGGCAGCTGCTACAGCAGTGACGTCAGCACGGGGCTGTCCTCAGCCCGCGACAGTCACATATTGTATATAATGCATCATTAAATGGTGGTCATTAAGCTATGTCAAATGACTTTAGGCAGCTTGAAAAATCTGACATTTGTTTTGGCCACTTAAACATACAAAGATGTTCAGAATGTTATGTTCAGAAATAGAAGTGTCGTAAGAGGAAACATACATAAGTAAATTTTGATGGAATTTAGCGTTTTATTGTTTGACTAGCTCCGTGGCGCAGCGGTCAACACGCCAGCCTGCGACACGGAGTGACCGGGTTCGATCCCCGGCCAGGTCAAGATGGAAAATGATCTTTTTCAGATTGGCCTGGGTCTTGGATGTGTATCTATATATGTATTTGTTATAAAATATAGTATCGTTGAGTTAGTATCCCATAACACAAGCCTCGAACTTACTTTGGGGCTAGCTCAATCTGTGTGATTTGTCCGTATATATTTATTTATTTATTGTTATTTTTAATCTAATTTCAAATCATTGTCTGTTTTTTCAGTACTGTCCTTACACTGATAGGAAGCATGACCCTTGCAAGTAAGTACCTACTAAAGAGCTTCCAATTGCATTACTAAAGTTTAATATGTTAAATTATCTGACATTTTTTTCTTCTTTTCAGGGACCCTAAATCTAACATGATGTGCCAAATAAGTTCATCTCAATTCAGACCTGTAAGTATTTTTAATAAGTGTACAAAATTTCAATTTAAGCGGTCCAGTATTTGGAGTAAATTGGCTGTGACAGCCGGACAGAGAGTCACGAGTGATCCTATTCCGTTTTTTCAATCGGTCATACGGAACCATAAAAAGTTCCAATAATGCTGAAAACGTGCACTAATCTAGCCTCGTATCACCTTTTATGAACTTTCGATAACCTTATCGATTAACATAATATAACAAAAATAAATTGATTTGATTGGCAGAAATAACTAAAAAGACTACTCTTACAGAAATACCGCCGCTCCTTCTGCAGTCTTCCTAACTTCGTCCCTGTGAACGCTCTCACGGAATGTGGTGTCGTCTCTCTCTCTCATATGAAGTATGTGCCACAAAGAGCGAGCAAGAAACATTACACGGTCAGGCCGAGTCTTGGGGTAAGTACTTTCCAGGTGTGTTCAACCAAGTTAGGACAAATTAGATAGGTATACTACATTGTCGATAGACCACTGAGTGTGGAGGCGATTTAAGGGGGTATTATACCATCCTGAATATCGGATCTGATGAGAGGGACGCCGCAATAAAAGCGATACGATTGGTGATATCTCGTACGTGTCTAACGTATTGAGGCATCCCTCTCATCAGATCCGATTCAGGATGCGATTCAGGATGGTATAATAATACCCTTTAGAAATTGCTATGGCGAAAGACCAAAAGTTGAAAGAATTAATAATTTACGTCTCTTATCTTTCCAGTGCCAACCCATGACAGAATCTACAAGCTGTTTACTGGACAAGATGTCTGTCCTCAGCAAGTACAAATTCATGGACTACTTCAAGATGAAGGATCGCATCAGGCATTTCTCCAACCAGTCCGAGTGGGCCGCGCTCACTGATGTCTACATTAGTGCCTTTACCAACAAACCCATGTATTCCAACCACTGCAACTCGCCCAAACAGCTGTTAAATGTCATTGACACTATGCTGATGGTAAGTTAAGTCCATTCGTGGTGTTTTTTTGTTGTTTTTCATATGTATAAGTGGCTAACACTGGTGTCAGATTTTAAAGCTGCCTATAGGCATCTGACATAGCTTAATGACTGCCATCAAAGATGACAACAGCGGGGACCAACGGCTTAACGTGCCTTCCGAAGCACGGAGGAGCTCGAAATATTTTTATGCCACTTGCGTACTGCGGCTGGGGTTGCTTACCATGCGTGAGCGATTTCAATGCTCCCGACCACTAGGCCATCGGGCTCCTCTCCTCCATTCGTGGTGTATTTTTCTGATATAATACTGACCTTCAACAAACACAAGGGTCTAAGTGAAATTAAAAAAGCGGTAGATAGAGAAATAAAAGTGAGGATGAGAGACAGAGAGGGAAAGCACACAGCAGGGAAGGAAGATGGTTTAAGTAAGAAAAGAAGAGAATGTAGGTATACCTATCTCAAGTAATCAACTACGGGTACATAAAAACTCTTACATGCTTTCAAAGCTCCTAATGAACAAAAGTAGAAAAACTGGATGTAATGAATGGAAGCAAGACATACATACAATTACGTCTTTTTCCCTTACGGGGTAGACAGAGCCTAGGTATGTAGGACCTAAACGCCACGTTTAGCATGTTGATGGGTGAGGTTGAAGACTGCATCAAAATAGTGATGGGTTGCTAGCCGCATCACCTACTAAGATGATGCCTCAGATTTTCGCCCATCTAGGTATTTTCATTTCTCCCAAACTAGCATGGAACAGACTCTGGAAAGTGAGTTTGTTTGTTACGCTTTCACGCCGTAACTACTGAACCGATCATCATGAAATTTTGCATACAAGTTCTCTGGAGTACCGAAAAGAACATAGGCTTTTTATCCCGGGAAAAAGTATTATTCCCGAGGGATAGACATTGACGCCGGCGGAGCCGCGGGCGAAAGCTAGTGACTTAAAAAAAACATCAACAAGCCCTTTTCAAAATTGCGACGTGTATAAATGATATATTTTATATTTTATACACGACGCAATTTATATTTTGTATAAATCCTATTTCAGACCTGCCCCGTCTCCTTACGGAAACAAACGCCACAATGCAACCGGTTCTTCACAGAAACCATGAGCGCAACTCCTTACAGCAACACCAATCTAACCAAAGTCAAACTGAACCAGTTCATCAACCATTTTCACCACGTCTTCTTACCAGTGCCTTTATACCAGCCTAGTACCTACCCTACCAATAAGCCTACAATACAGTACAAAAATTTATACAACTATGGAGTACTAGCGTCAGGGAAAGTGCCTCCAGTTTCCATAATAGATGTGAAGCCAAAGACTAATACGAAGCCTTTGTTGATCCTACCGGTATATATGCGTTTGCATAACCAGGGGGTGAGGTATCCCGCTACCGGTCGCGCAGTTCCTTATAGCAGCCCTTTACTTAGGAGTGGACCTTTAGGTCAGAATTTGGGCACTACGCCTGCTAAACCTAATATGATTTAAAGCTTTGATAAAAAAATATGCAGAAATGGAGGCTACACTGTTAGTTAATAGTATACTTAAGTCTACATGACTTAAGTGTTATGACTCCTTTATATTAAGATAATGTATATTATTTACATTACAATGTTAAACTATAAAAAAATATTAAAATGCAATCAATTACCAAAGAACGAAAGTTGGTCCCTTACTATGTCTTATAAAAAATTCGAGTTCGCTCAAAGAGCAGAGGGCTTTTCTCGATGCTTCTGTGCGAGTTCGAATCAGAAACGAGGAGATTCGTAGAAGAACTAAGGTTACTGACATATCAGTGGATTAGCTCTATGAAGTGGCAATGTGTGGGGCACATAGCGCGTAGAACAGAGGACCGATGCGCAGAAAGATTCTTGAATGGCGACCACGTACCGGCAAACGCAGCGTTGGACACCCATCGATGAGGTGGTCGGACGACCTGACCAAGGTCGCAGAAAGGCGCTGGATACGGGTTGCTTTTAACCGGTCGTATTGGAAATCCTTGGGGGAGGCCTATGTCCAGCAGTGAACTTCTTGCGGTTTAGATGATCATGATGACCAAGGATTACCAATTTGGCATAAAAGTGTGAAGAGTAATTATTCTAATACATCGCTTCTCGTTATGAAAAAAATACGGGACTCAAAAAGAGGAAGTTCTCAATTCGTATTATAATTATGGAGGACTTTTATAAATTTTTATTATGTATGTAAGTCCTCTATGCTTAAAGACGCCTGGGTCGATTTGGGGAACTCAAAATCGGTTCAATAATTTCGTTGAAATTGGTTTTTTATACATATCTAAATGATTATTATTAAATTTTTATCGTGCGATATGCAATGAGGATCAGTAAAGTTGTTGCAAATGCAGTAGG
Source organism: Elegia similella (assembly GCA_947532085.1). Lineage (NCBI taxonomy): Eukaryota > Metazoa > Arthropoda > Insecta > Lepidoptera > Pyralidae > Elegia > Elegia similella. The sequence continues at coordinate 4,431,228 of OX383936.1, forward strand.
ACTAATATCCACATTATTCTTCATGACATTACAATGATATATCTTTTTGAATTATCCAAATCGGACAATTACTTACGGAGATATTAATAATAAACATCATGCCGTTCCTGCCGCGAAAAGGCGTTGCACGCCGGTGCGTGTGATGTCACTGTGACGATTCGAGCGCGGTCGGCAGTCGGTACTCATAGAGCGATCATTCGACTGAGAGACGGCGACGCGGCTCGTCGCTATATTTAACAACTTATTGAAATAAAGTGTTGTTAGAGTGTAATTTTTGTAATATTTACGTATAAAACGTACTTATTATGGGAACTAATAAAGAAAAACAAAGCAAATAAAGATTTTTTTTTCACTCTTGATTGCTATATAGGTAATCTTGTAAATTAACTAAATCACATGCTATTGTTACAATATTATAAAAAAAAAAGTATGAAACATGGACATATGCGTGAGGTCCGATCATTTTAGTCTTACAACTTCCATATGCTTCTTTCAACGAGAACTTATCGCTTATATCAGCGATCGTTTTTGTTTGCAAAACTTCGTCTGCTGTAGGTTTTGGGTTGGATCTGTCCGTACTTAAAACTCTTTAAAATTGTTCTATTTCTTATCTTTTCTTAAAAGCAGGTCTATAATGTTTAGGGTTCCGTACCTCAAAAGGAAAAAACGGAACCCTATAAGGGTTCCGTTTCATCACTTGGTTATCCGTCTGTCTGTCTGTCAAACCCTTTTTTCAGGAACTTAGGAGCGTAGAGGTATCAAGCTGAAATTCATATCAAATATTCAGATCTACTGTCCCTTGGAGCTATGAAAAAATCAAACCGTTTATGCCGCAAATTTTCGAAGCCAACGCAATCTAAAGATACAGCTGGTTGTGCCGCAAATTTTCGTGTTTTTTCGATATTCGCAGGGAATCAATACCTACCAGGTTATTCCCATGAACTCAGAATCTTAAAATTTGGTAACGAAGCAACGTCGATTAGCACAGATAATGGAAAAATTGCGAAAAACATACATTTTAAGCTACATCATATAAGAAAGATATTTATAATAACTTCAAACTTATACGTGCGCAAGGCCAACTTGCACTTCGCCGGTTTTTTTGAAAGCTTTTGACATTCAAACTAATGAGGCAAAATTCCCTTCTTCAGTTAAACTTAACGTAATTTTCCATGTCTTTTTCCACCTAAAATATATAAATATAAAATAATACCATATTTTAATCGGCCTCACATTTTTGTATGAAAATGTCGATATTGTTTTCTAGCCCAATCCTGAGTCCCATACGTTGTTCAATTAGACGGGCTGATTTAATGGTTTTATGTACAACAGTGTTCACCCTTACATCCTGTATTAACTTATTTGCTTACAACAATCAGGCATAGCTGGGGCAGATACATATTATATCATTCACTATTTGCTTTTTACTCCAGTACGTCCCTGTGTCATTGTTTTGACCTTGGAATATTACACAGAAATGGAAACGGAAGTATTGGAAGGTAAGTAGGTTTGTCCACCAAACTAGAAAGAAATAAGTAGGTATGATTTTTTTTTAAACATCCAGCTTATAAAAAGAGAATACATAGGTACTAACTTTTTCCATATCAACTTAATAAAAGGTAAGAATAGTTATGTAGGTACTAACTTCGAAATGATATTCACAACAATGTCTACTAGCCTGGGTAGAGGGTGGAGTCTTATAATCATCCCTTTTTACAACGGAATATAATTTTAAATTGTATTCCGTTGTAAAAAGAACAAGTTGCAAAACTTCGTGAAAAAATATCAATTTTTCCAGAAGTTTTGTGTCTTTCGGCACGTTAAAAGATAGTTTTTCTGGCGTTTTAAAAGAAGTATTTGTATAGTTCGGCACTATACAATATTTGTACATAGTTAAAAATATAAATTAGACATAAATAATATGTTTTAAAGTCGCAATTACCACACAAAACACTGCGCGCCTTGTCACTGCCAACGGGCGACTAGCGGCGTCCGTCACAGTGACGTCACAGCCACCGCGCCGGCCGGCCAGTGTATTCTGCTAGTAATTTGGTCATAACTTCGTCAATTTTTATCGTAGAACAATAATTTTTGCAATGTATGTTATGGATTTCTTAGTTCTATAATCCTGCATTCTCAACTAAAAACTTTACGGTTCCTCATTAGTTAATAATTTTGTATGCTAATTGTGATTGGATGTTTTGTTGTGTGTGTGTGTGTGTGTGTGTAGTGATGATTGTAGTGTTTTGATATTTTAATGAATAAAGTAGGTATGAATATTGAAAGATGGTTATTTTATTTATTTCAATACAGTCGGGCCCAGTAGGTACCTTTCATTCCCTTCCCAAGTCCAAAATGCTTGCGATGGGCAGCTATATATACTATAGCATCAGAAGCATAAGAAGCCTTTTTTCTCTCTTACTTGTTTTCCCAACTGTATATTTATGTAAACTAAACCACGGTAATGATCGGAATATCTAATTACCGTGACTAAACTTAATTTATGTGTACTAATTATCTAACCGAGCTAACATTCTTCTCTATTATAATTTATTCTAATAACTCTCTAGCTGCATCTTAGTAAAGAAAATGTAACGTGGTTGGTAATAAAATTATATATGCTTTTTGATATAATTTTTATTCTTTAATATGTATTTTGAAACCGTTAGCTGTTCCGTAATAAAATAAAAAAAAAACAAAAGAACTGCACTCGTCTGCCCGCCTGCCAAGCGTGGTGAGTATGGTAATATTCTCCCATGCGGCGAGGAACACTTGCCATCAGTACACTTTTTTTGTAAGGTAGTTTGCGTAAAATTTACATACTATAACATTTGAGAAATAAATAAAACATTTCCGAAGCAATATGAAAATTTAATTCGATAAATATAATTATTATGTGTACTGTCACAGTAGTTATTGTACTTAAAATACACTTATTTGACTAATAAACCGTTTCGCCATATCGTCACCAATTTTCATATCGTCAGTCTTACAAATTATCGAATGAATGAATAGTGCAAACATGCAAATTTTGAATAAATAATGAATAATCATTCAACACCATATTATAAATAGAAAAAACTTTTTTTAAGGAATTAAACAATTCAAATATTGATTTTTTGTGGTTTTGCAAGTATACAATTGTTTTATTCAAAGATTTTAATATTCACTAAAAAGAGAAAATTTGGAATAGTTCAATAAATAAGTTTTAAGTAGGTATTTACTCTGGATATTTTATATACGTTTCCAACACATACAAACAAACAAATGTTCACAAACCTATCGTATTTTTTTTTAAATTTTATATCTTAATACACTCGTTTTTAAATAAATTAAAGTAAAGCAAGGACACGGGCTTTGAGTTTAACTCAAACTTATAATTTAAAATAACAACATAAAATAATAATTAAATAATTGCAGTTTCAAACCAAGGCACGATGTTTTAGTATTTTAAAGCAAATGGGAAATGGCAAGCAAATTTTTTATAAAAAAAAAATATTCGAGTCTATATTTTATATGAATAGTCACTGTACAAAATCAACGTCAAACGATTTTATTAGCTTTGTAGCTATTTACAGGATAATGTCATTTTATATAATAAAATCTATATAACTATCTACAGTTGTCTAAAGTGATAAAAACGTAGTTTACAGATGAAACGTGAATAAAAAATAAAAAATATCTGTTATATCTAAAAAATACTAATTGCATTGTTGAATATAAATGTCGTAATTACGAACTACAGCGATTAATACGAATAGAAAATCTTAAAACCATAATGATTTTTGATAAAATGCCATATATATAAACTCAAAACACTCATCAAAATTATATTCACAGATAATCAAGGCATGTTTAAGCTTATGCTATCAAAGTTTCTCATAGACCGGCTATCGCCGCATAGACTGTGGGATCCAGCGTTAATTCGCGTCAAGATCTCTTGTTGCAACGCCTTAAGAGTTCTGACAGCTGATAGATCAGTAGTTGGTGCTAGGACTAAGGCCCTTCTGGCGTGGGGTAAAGCTTCTGAAGGTTTGTTAAGGGCTAAGATAGCTCGGGACATTGCGTACGCGCATTCGAAGGCATTTGGTCGTAGGACTGATGCGCGGGCGGCTAAGTCGAGGGCTTCGGATGGTTCCTGGAATATAAAAAACATATTTATTTATTACACATATAGGATAGTAGTAAAGACTTTACTAACATTGGTTGCTAGCTTTTCGTGTGTGTAAGTGGCCAACACTGGTCAGATTTTTCAAGTGCCTAAAGGAATCTGATAGCTTAAAGACCGCCATTTAATGAGGACAGCCGGTAACAAGGGCTTATCGTGCCTCTCGAAGAATGGCAGAGCTCGATATATTTTTATGCCACCCATCCCTGTGGGGATTGCACCCGGGGTAACTTAACCTGCGTAAGCGCTAAATATGCTCACGCCCATTAGGCCTCGGGGTCCTCAATGATTTTCTGTTTAATATTCAGCATTATTTACCATCTTAGGTGCATTTGGTTACTAAACAGCAAAGAAAAGCTTTTTTTATAGAAACTCTATAGGAAGAGGTCAGCAGCACACCAAGCAGCTGAACCGGCAGATGAAGCGCATGTAATTTAGCGTAAAAAAATCATCATCATTATCATCATCAGGTCTTTTTTGTCTCCACTGCAGGAGCATGACCCTCTCTGTACTACCGGAGCCATACTTGGCTAGAACAGACAGAGGATTATGCCTACACTCTCCTCGCTGGCCAGACGGGTTGGAGAGGTTTCATTGATGTTTATGAGCTTTGATTAGCTTTTATTTCCTAAGTCGCCTCTTACGGCCACCACACGGCTAGTAAACAAATAAATCAGTAAACAAATAAATAATAACAATGTTTACTTACGTTGAGTTTCCTCTTGCATCTCGACAAATTCAGCAGTAGATTAGTCTTCAACTGCACAAACGCAGACACGTGTTCGTGCGGAACAGGCTGCGTGCTGGGCGTGGTCAGTCCTTCATCGCTGATCAGAGGGTTGATTTTCTTCAGTGCATATTGGTATCGGTGGGCCGCTTCTGAAGGCCGGTTCTTGCGGTACAACATGTTTCCGTCTTCAAGTAACTTGTTAAGCAGGATTAACCTGGAAGTGATGTTAAAATTAATTTTCTCTAGTACAGAACTAAGATTAAGGATTTTCGGATATGTAAGGAGGTATCCCTTAATTACGTGATGCGATTTAGGCGATTTCCCCTCCATGGCGAGATCTCGTTAGTCGATTACTCGACTATCTATCTCCTCTAGATCTCACGCGAGATTTGTCTGTGCGAAACTTCATTTATTTTTTAATAAATTCCGATGAAAGTAGACTACAAGGATTCATGTGTAGCGTCTGGTAAGTAGTCTTTGTAGCCATGTCTGAACATGACTACGAAGACTGAACTTTATTAGGAAAAGTACAATCTTTCTTAGGAAAAGTTCAGTCTTAGGAAAAGTTCAGTCTTTCTTAGGAAAAGTTCAGTCTTTCTTAGGAAAAGTTCAGTCTTTCTTAGGAAAAGTTCAGTCTTTCTTAGGAAAAGTTCAGTCTTTTTTACGAAAAGTTCAGTCTTTGTAGTCATATATAGACTGTATAGACATGACTACAAAGACTGAACTTTTTGGTAGAAAAGCGAAAGGAAAAAAATACGTGGTATTTGCCGAGCCTTCCATTGCATGAGATCGGAAGAGATTCGGCTGGACCCCCTCCCCCCTAAACACCTCACGTAATTAATGGAAGTCCTCTAAATACTAAGTCTAGTATGAGAATTCAAGCTTCCCAATAGGCACCAAAATGACTCTAGCTTTTATAAATTTCGGAGAAGCAGAACAATTAAAGCAGAGTTTTTCTAACATTAATAATAAATACTTACATAAATTCTGGTTTGCCTGATGCCATCACCCATGTTGTGGGCCCAAGTTTAGCGCCTTTTCTTAGGAAACAGTTCACCACCTAGATGATGAAAAAAAAAACAGGAATAAATAAACGCATTTGTGAAAACAAAATACATTTCCTATGTGAGTGGGGTTAGAGCTTTGTTTATCAGCTATATTAAATATTTAGTTTATGGTAATGGATTCATAGTATTTTCTTTATACATTTAGGATTTATTAAATGGTAAAATGGTATTTTAAGATTTCATACTTTTAAAAATATTCTTGCCCACCCGACTGTAACCGATAGAAAATTAAAAGAGCTCTCAACAATATTTTTAGATAGATATCATCAGTAGATAACATATGGAACATGTTTTGTATTATCTCAACTTTTGTCCAATACCGTATTAACTGCAAATGAAACTATTCGAAGTGCTTTTTGAAACAGCATACTTCAAATAAAAAGAAGAAGGAAGGTACGTAATGTAAGTCTGAGATACTTACAGGAACATTCCTCTGCCCAATGGCCCTGTCTAAAGGTCTCAGACCACTATGATCAACCTTCTCCAGCGATGCCCCACGCTCAAGCAGTATCTCGACGAGGTCTGCCGGCCCTCCGCAGGCCAGGCCTAGAGGAGTTCGTCCGTTGCCGTCGGGCTGATCTATAAACAGAGATTAGGTTGTGGATAACTTGGTACACAGTTTGCATTTAAATGTTTGACATTTAAATGCTTATCATTTTTAATATCACTGTACCTCTTTTGCTATGGCAAAAGAGGTACAGTGATAAGTCGCCAGTAGTCGCAACAGCCGAATGAAAATATCAATGAAACAACGAACTTATAGCTACTTGAAATCCAAATCAATCCAATACAGACTTGAAATCCAAAAACAACAGGACTCGTGCTGTCTTGCTCATAATACTTTTACTGCGCGGCGCTGAAGCGAACTCCTGACATGGCGCATACGCTTCAGCCAATACGAGTAGCAGACAGATTTTTTGCGCCATGAACAAATTTAATTTCTGCGCAGGTACATAGGTGTAACTTTTAAAAATGATAGTACTGTATAGATTTTAGGACCCAATTGTAGTTTGAGTATAAGAATATTACGAGGACAAAATAGCAGCAGTCCCATTAAGAACATAACTAATTCCAGAAAATCGCAAGAAAAATATATTTCTAACGATCTATCTGTAATGATGAAGCATTCGGCGTATTCTTCTCAGCAGTGGTCATTCCGAAACGCTAGTAGTTTTTCGATTTAACAAACATAAAAGAAAGAAAAAGAAACAACAGAAACATATGACGTTCTAAAAGCGATACATGTATCCTACTTTGAATAAAAATTATTCAATTTCATTTTCATTTTTAAAAATGTGACACCCCCTCATGGTTCTGAACAAAGCATAGTGATCGTAATTAGCGTAGTTCAATCTATAGGAAATCTTACCAATGAATGCTCCTCTGTCTAACAGCAAGACCATGGTGGATATCCTGGATCGCAAACCAGTCCACCCTAATGCAGGAACACCATCAGCATCAATTGAATTTGGATCAGCTCCTGTTTTGAAAAACAACGTACAAATATTGAAAAAGATCCACAGGTTCAGTGCAGTATAATGGACAGAGGAAAAATAACTACGGTGAATGTGTTCAGTTAGGTTGGCAATATACAATTATGAATTTCTTGAACACCAAAAGCAATAAATGCAAAAAAAAAAATCCGGACGGAGAGACAAAGAGTATCAAATTCTGCATATATCTATATTTTACAAAGAACTTAACGTACCGTGATCCAACAAGATCTCCACGACATCCGCATGACCTTCAGCAGCAGCTAAAATCAGCGGATTCTTCCCTCCAGAGCCCGCCACGTCGGCTCCAGAGTCCAATAGCCGCAGCACTAGAGTGGACCTGCCGTTCTTGGCCGCCAGCGCTAGCGGCGACATCTGGCGCGCGTTGAGGGAGTATGGCGTGGCGCCGCGCACGAGAAGCGCGTCTGCGATGGCCGCATTCCCGGTGCCGCACGCCGCTGTAAGCGCCGTCTCGCCCGTCACCGGACAGATACCGTCCGGCTGGAAATAACAGAACATTTAGTATTTACATCCTCCATGATAAGATTAAAGAGATCTGGTATAAAGATGCAAAAAAGAGAAGAAATCGCAAGTTATTATGGCTATAACTTGCGATTTCTTCATCATCTCAGCCGTAAGAAGTCCACTACTGTACTGGCCTCGCCCAAGAATTCTTCGTTCCAGAGAATATTGCCATAGTAACTACGCTTAATAGGCAGGTTGGCGAGCGCAGTTTCCTATTTATTAGTTGGACGCTACTACCCATCGGAAGCATTTTTAAGCTGGTGAAGGGTTGTTGGATTTAAGGGGGTAAAGGTATTGGGATACTTCTCATTCGGATGAATGGGGGATAATCAAGTTGCAGTACGGGAGGCCTGGGTGGTACCTGGTTCAAAGGATATCCATAGCTATCCAAAGATGGAACGTGGCTAGCATTATGGATACTTTTGAGCCAGTTACAATTCAGGGTGTCATTTTTGATTAATTTTCTTTTGTGTGTGCCTGTTCTTTTGTTTTTTTAAGTTTAAAGTTTAAATAAATAATATCAACTGACCGTAGGTAAAGTCATACAATATTTCTAAAAGATTTTTTTTATTTAATGAACTTCAGGTGAACAAATTACATATATTCTAATTAACTTATGTAGGTCCATGTAAAATATTTTTACAATATAGGTGAAAGTAGAATAAGTAAAATACACTCACTATTAACTCTGCAGTATCCAAAAGATACTCCACGATGTCCAGATGACCGTTCTGCGCAGCCGCAATCAACGCATGCCTGGACCCCGGCACCAGCTGCTCGATACTCCCATCATCGATATCCAAGGAGTTCCTGTCGTCTCGCCCAGTTTGGCAACCGAGGAGGTATATCACTGTGTCGCGGTGACCATTCTTCGCTGCGTGTACTAAGGGAGTTTGTTCAGCTGTGTCTGTGTGGCTGAGGGATGCGCCTGAAACAGTTTAAATTATAAAATTAATAATAAAAATCTAGAAGAAGGGTGGTAATGAGAGTTTGATTTTGGTCGATGAGTTAGCACTAGATTTTCACACGTCAAGAGGACCCCTTGATCAACGAAGTGTGACAGTATGTGAAGACGGGGAGAAAGGGGTGTGAAGCTTTGTGACGTCTCACGAAAAAAAACTAGCCACCATTGTATTAATCTCAGAACAAGGACTAAATCAGTATTAATTAACATCAAATAATAACTTATGTATATTATATACACATAATATGAGTCTACCAACTACCAACGATCCCAGGCGTGAAAAACTTAAAAATACTACGCAAATAGATATAACATTACTTGAATATCAGGATTATACAACTTGTGTCGAAAAGAATTATTTTGTTTATGTAGGTATGTTCTGACATTTCTTTAAATTAAAATAAGTGACATCACACGACAGTAGTGTCACTCAAATGTAACAAAGGCGGTGGTTTAAATATTATGAACTCGGTGTGACGTATTTTATGGACGGGCCCTAACCCATAAAGGACTTAACAAATACTAGAATCGTTAATAGCTTCATAAACAATCGTCAAATCAATCATTTTATAAGCTAGGACAAGGACTCTTACCTGCTGCAATAAGTCTTCTAGCAACATCAGTGTGACCTCTCTGACATGCAAGGGACAACGCCGAACATCCCTGAGAATTAGTCATTTCTAAGTCCGCCCCAAACTCGATCAACAGCCCCACCATGGATATGATTCCTTGGTACGCATACATGCATAGTAATGGCGCATTTCCAAGGCACTCTGTTATGTGGTTCGGTGATCCACCAGCCAACAACATCAATCTTGATACTTTAACATTTGGAGTGTAAATGTTCCTCAGATTGGCAATTGCTTCTCCAACGCTGGAAGAACTTGTCGCAACCATCGCGGCTTGAAGGTCTCTAGGACACAAACCTAGCTGAGCTGGACCCAAATTTCGATACATGTGTGCCTTTAGAATATGATGTCCCAGTTCCATAGTCTTTTCTGAATCTAAAGGCGCTTGAACTCTTGACAGTCTGAATGCTATGCCACAATGGCCAGCTCTTAAATCGCACAAAAACTTTGCACTCTCATTATCGTCACGTCTTATCAACCATTCCCTGAATGATGGGTGAAAGAACATATACGTGTTATCGATTCTCTTCACAAGAAATTCTGAGAGCGTTTCGAATCTGTCACAAAATTCTTCCCATGGTAGAAACTGGTTCACCAATAAAGAATTTACAGAATAGTATATTTCTACCAAAGTTAAGGGATAGAGAGCTGCTAGGCAAACGCTTAGAATATGCGTTATCTTCTCAAACGATTGTACTGTCGGGAATCTCAAGTTAAACTGCAACAAAAATATTTGTGCCAAAGATATTGGCACGACTTTGTAATTAGTAGATTTCACGACAATGTGGCTTCTCTCGAGTAGATCTAGGATTAATTTGAGGAATAGGAATGATCCTTGGCTTAAATGCAGGACATATTGTGCAAACTTCATCACTGAATTGTGCACTCCTTCCGACTTTCCTGTCGAACATTTGATGTTAGTTTCTATGATAGGTGTGGATTGTACTCTTACGTTGAAGTATTCCAGTAAATCCTTATGTACATTATCTGATTCGTCTAAGCTTAACCTTGTGTACGGAAGCTGTTTGGTTAATTCTAAGAATTGAGTTCTGATTGTAGCCACGACTTTAAGCCATGAAGGCATTTCTGCAACATGTCTTGTAAGGAAAGATGCTATGGTATGACCATGATCTGGTCTGTGGTATTCGGCTTCGCATAATCCATCAACAAGGATGATGCTGTTGCTGGAGTCTATACTTCCGTTCTTCCTTAAGATGATGAGGGGTTCAATGATTCCTCTCATGAAGGCCAGGTCTGGGTCTGCTATACATTCCTTAAGAGACAGGCACGCTATAAGATGAGGTTCGCTGAGAATATACTCTCTGTAAGCTTGTAGTCTTGGTGCTTGGCAAAGTTGAGCTGCCAAGGAATGTACGAATTCACCAACCAGGCATGTGCTGTTGTTGTCAGCCTAAAACAAAAAAAAAGGAATTTAACTATTCCGTTTGTTATTTCACCTGTTGCATACTCAATGACTTGTAATCTTTTCTAAGTAAATATTTTGAAGTGTTTGACTGTGATGTTGTTCGTACCTCAATTGAAATTTCATTGGCAAAATTATCAGAGGCTCTAAGTAATATAAAATCTAGTATCGATTAAACATTTTCTTCACTTCTATCGTTATTTGAACCTCTCTGTTTTATCCTATGAGAGGGCAGAATAACACCATAAGTAAATCATATAAACTTGTTTTCTATAAAAAGGTCTTCTTACTTGACAAAAATGATACGCCACAACATGCGAAGCCAGATGCGTGAACAGGCCCGCGGTCATCTCCTCAGGCAGCAGCTCCCTGATGTCCGATTGTTCTCTCAGTTCCTCATACTCGTAGTTTCGCTTTCGGCCGAAGCAGGAGTACTCGACCAGTTGCAGTATCAACGCCGTCTTGCCTGTTCCTGGACTACCCGATATTAGGATCCCTGAAACACCAGATCATGATTTTTAGGTTAGTTACCTAGTAACTGATTATATCCAACTGCATAACAAATGCAACCTGTTTTAAAGAAACGACCCCTGTAAAAATGATATTTGTGAGTTTAGAATACGTGACTGTCAGAAACTTGTGATTTAAGAAAAATTCCAAATTTTTCTATGAAACATTTCCATAGAAAAATCACACGTTTTCGAGCAGTCGTGCATTCTAAACTCACAAATATCATTTTAAACTCGTCTCGTTAAGTCGCCCGTTTAAAATAGTACCCCAGATTATATCTATTGTGCACGTTGTAAAAACTACCTCGAAAAACTACTCTCGTGATACGGATCACATAGACAGTAAAAAAGATTTCTCTTTTCTATTTTATGTGAAAGTTATGGACATTTTGTGTTCGTTTTAGGGGTTAAAGTGAGAATTTAAACATGTTTAAATTTTTATATTGTGTTATTGTGTAGTTTGACCTTGACCTTCATATAACAAAGACATAATATTCCAATTAATGAAAGAAACAAACCTGATGTACTGGATTCCAAAGCTTTCTCCATATCCCTTATCAACCAATGCCTTCCTGCGAAATAAGCATTGCTGTCCGTCGATGGAACTTCAAAGAAAAGCGGTCTTAACGTCAGTGGTAACGATGGGTACACTGCAAAAGGAGAAAAATAAACTCAGTATGGTATTTTTATGTTAACAAGCGAAGCAGGACTTTTTGGAACAACCTTTTACGGTTAGACACAACAGGACCAGTGCAGTAACAAGCCGAATTATACTCACAAAGTGAAACGAATAAATTATAATAATAAAATTTGTAATAACTTGGATTTAATAGCTCCTGGTTTGTTACCTTGACATAGTTTTGTCTAAATATTAAATATTATATTCTGCTCCTAGTAACTTCTCTAAATCGATATAAAGAAAAAAACTATTTACGATAAGTATTGTAAAAAATGCAGATCATAATGTCATACCGGTACAGATTTTAAAGTTTTCGATGAACTAATATTTGCATTTTCAGAAAACATTACAAAAATTTGTCCAATTCGTCCGGAAAAACAAAACTAATCAATTAATGTGAACTGCTATGTTGATGATTTTATCGAAGTTTACAATACAAAAGTACAGTTGTATAAAATCAATTAAGAAATATGTTTCTTTAATACAATTACTACTATAACAGCAAAATTTTCTTTTTTCATTCATACTATATCGTCTTTTTTCCTTTGCGGGGTATACAGACCCGGTCTTTAAGGCGTGAAAGCCACATTTACTTTTGGACTTTAGGTGGAAACCAGAATCAAAATACTGACGGGTTGCTAGCCGCCTACTAACATGATTCCTCAGATTTTCGCTTATTCCCTCGTTCGGCGCGGTAAGAGAAGCAACTGGTACGTTCTACTGTTTTCTATTCTCCCAGACCAACATGGGAGAGATTTATTTTGTGCCTTACCTTTCTTGATTTCCGAAGAAGATGAAGACTGTTTACTGCTGACCCTCGCCGACCGCCTGGCTGCTGTTTTTCTGGACTTGAAGAACCCGCTTGACATGCGCGTTAGTTCTTCAGATCTGCCGCCTTGCAACGCTGCAAACGGAAATTTATTATAATCTAAAGAGAAACTAGGAAGGAATATCAGTCTCGTTTTTACTAATCATAAAATGACTGCAGTTATAATTTTAATTGCCATTAACATAACAATAACGATAAAAGCTAGTTGAATTATAATGTCTATGATAGTAGTAACCTGTGTTTTTTCGAATGGTAAAGTACATTTGAAAAGACATTTAAAAAGAAAGTACCTACTAAATAAACATGTGTCCCTTGCAAGATATTGGGAAGCCGAGCCGATAAAAGAATCCTGAAGATTACCCAATAAATTTAACGGTAAATCTTTTTGAATCAATCAGCAGTATCTAAAAAGATAATCCCAAAGATACATAGGGTATAAAGTTACCGTGAGCAAGGATTCCCGAGTCTACTATAACTTACTATGAGCTGAATGTCGTCTACTACCAGGGCTTGAAGAGGAGCAGTTGCTAGCGGCAGACAGCGACATAGACGCCAAAGACCCAAGGGAATCCCGGCCTAGGGGAGTAGCCGCGTCCACTTCTGATGATCCTGTTAGCGTTGACACCTGAAAAGTGATAAAATTTGAGTTACTATATTTCTCTAATCAGAGTATGTTCTTGCATTCTCAGCTCCAACGCTTTCAAAATAGGGCAAAGATGAGTTATCCTCATAAACTATTTTAAAAGGATGATTGATCGACCTTTAAATGTTTTAATCAATTGATAAAACAATACAAGAAAAAAGAGAGTTTCCATCTAAACCAGTCTGTTTCGCAGTGCGTGTAGCGCACGTACAAAAGTCGCACTTTGCAAAGGTATACCTTTGCAAAGACTTTTGTACGCAAAGGTATACAAAGAAATATCAATTCAATGTAGATAGCAATACAGCGTAATTTAGCTTGCAGAATGCAGCACCTTAGTTTAGATACCTACAGCAAGTCAATTTTATACTTAAGAGCCCGACATATGCCAGGCGGCGTGGCGATACAAACGCGGATTGTCTAAACGCGTTGGCTACTTTGGATATTTTCGTTTTTTAGGAATATTTAAGGGTTATTCGAAAAAGCAAAACATATGATGGCTGCCTTATCTGTAATGCAATAATAATCAAAAGTTTCAAGGTTAATTTTAATGTATTTGGTGAATAATGCTATATACCGAGTAAATTAGACGTGATTTGGAGGCAACTTTGCAATTTTTTTCTATCGAGAAAATTTTACGCCATCGTGTTTTTGAGTCATATAGTTACCACAGTTAGTCCTGAACTTTGCTGCATTTTTATTTTAACTTGCGTATTTAATTATTATTGATATAACAGTCAATCATGCAAAGCAGTGTGAGGTAGTATGGACCCTTAACTAGCTTTCGCCCGCGGCTCCGCCCGCGTCAATGTCAATCCCTCGGGAACAGTACTTTTTCCCGGGATAAAAGGTAGCCTATGTCCTTCTCCGCACTCCAGAGAACTTGTATGCAAAATTTCATGATCGGTTCAGTAGTTACGGCGTGAAAGCGTAACAAATAAACAAACAAACAAATAAACAAACGTTGGTCTGATGTGCCTTAACATGGATCTACCAAGTGTCACTATATGATTTGCACTCCTCTGTCATTGTGCGTAGTGGATTCGCCACTACGCACTATGGAAAACTACCGTATCGTTAACGCATTAGCTAATAGGCCATAAAAGTTGCCAAAAGGCGTCTACATATAAACGAATAATAGCACTGTGGTCTACGAGACTGTACAGTTTGGGAACCTCTGGGTTACATAAATAATACATTAATTTCAATTTATGCAAACTTAAAGACATAAAAGTGTTATAGGCAGCTCGTAATACGCAGATAGGATATAATTTACAAATTTTATTGAGGAAGGCTAAGTAAACATAGATAGTATAGCGTTAGATACACCTTCCTTTATTGCATCGATGAGATTTTGTAATGGATAAGATATGTTTTATAATAAGACATAAAAACCCTCACATCTGACCGCTTCCCTGGTTGTATGTTTACTTTTATGCACGGTGAAGTTTTGATCATTTTGGGCCTATAAATTGTAATTGTATTGTACTATAAATTGTAAGTTGACGTCTGGAGAAAATGCGCTGTGTAGTTTGTTGCCGCTTCTTCTGCAGTCCGCTTTGGAAGCGGCTCTAAACTTAGCTTTAAGTAAATTAACGTCAACAATTTTTTTGTTGTAAAATAAATGTTAACATTAACCAAATGATATGTAAAGTATCTTATGATAATTGATTGATGATTAATGGGTATCTCTTGGATAGGCATGTAACATCCTCGTCTTCATCGTCACTTACCATCAGGTGAGATGGGAGACAAATGCCTAATCCAATATTTAGTAAAAAAAAAAGATGACTAAATGATATTTAACTTTGACTTTATTTGACTTTGCCCTTAAAGGGACTAATCAGCCCGTCGATATGAACAACTTTTCCTATGGGACCAATGCAGGGAACTCAATTATTTTTACATTCACATACAATATTTTTATAACTGTTTTTTGGAATGGAAAGCGTGGAAATTTTTCACCATATTTTATTTCTTGATTTAATAAGCGTATTCCTATACAAACCGACGGTGGAACATTTTTAAATGGAAGTGTAATTTTTTTTGAGTTCCAAGCATAAGAAAAGTTGTTCATATCAGCGGGCTGAATCGTCCCTTTATGGGTCCAAAACGATCAAAATTTCTTAATGTATACAACCGGGATGCATTAAAGACTGCAAGTTAGTCTCATGCTGAAGAGGACTCCTGGCTCCAAAGTACCATGGCTGTGGTTGCAACCGAAAAGGCTTGGATGATAGTCTCATGCTGTAGCAAACGTAGCAAAGTTTCCACAGTTGGCTAACTGCATGAGACCAGCCCTCTTTATATATATTTTTATATAGTCTTAGATATGATTTTAGAATGATTATTTGTGTTTTTTTTATTAATCGCCTCCCATGCATCTTAAAGGTATTGAATCGACGATTTAGCAGTATTCATTTTTAAGGTTACATTTTCAATTAATTTTGTAATATTTTTCTTTCAATTCATGAAACTGTTAATAAGAGTAGTATGAAATTCCACATAAAAGGATTCGAAATTTCTCTACATCCGATAAGTGAAAGAGAAGGCGAAAAAATCCTTTAGTCCTAAAAATTGGTCTGACCTTGCGAACGTAAGGCTAGGGCAACCTTTTGATCTAAGACCTCTTATTGTCGCCAAGAGACACTAGTTCGGAAAACATATTTGGAGCCGACGGATTTCCAAAGGATAATGGCCACAGAACCACTTCTATTCCACTCTGTGAATAAAACTCATCAATCATTCATATATATAAAATGATAAGTTGTACGACCGCACGTGCGCATTGCTCACAAGTCATACATGATCATGAATAAGCGATCTGAGAGTGACCCACTTAGCTGGGATCATTGAGAATAACACGAGGTCGGCCTGTAAGTCTATTAGATTATAACACACCGTACAGGGACTAGTGATGCGAGAAATCATATGGTAATACCTTGCATGCCATGAAGCCTCCACCACACAGATACAAATTTAACTCTCAGTAATATCGCTAGTTCCAACGCGGCACCTGTTCCTGCGTGTACATATTTTTTTTTACGCATATTACTAGCTCCGTGGCGCAGCGGTCAACACGCCAGCCTGCGACACGGAGTGACCGGGTTCGATCCCCGGCCAGGTCAAGATGGAAAATTATCTTTTTCAGATTGGCCTGGCACTTGGATGTGTATCTATATATGTATTTGTTATAAAATATAGTATCGTTGAGTTAGTATCCCATAACACAAGTCTCGAACTTACTTTGGGGCTAGCTCAATCTGTGTGATTTGTCCGTATATATTTATTTATTTATATAAAATAGAGGATCTTGGAAGTACTTTTCCTTATTAAACTTTTCTTCGCAATGAGTATCCTAACCAGAGATGTAACGGAGCTTCGATTCCGGTTCCGTTAAGTCGGAACTTCCGATTATTATTACACTTTCGGTTCCGACTACGGTTCCGATACTTTTGTATCGGATGTTAATCGGAGGTCGAACGAAACAAAGCGGGCGGCGCGCGACGGCCTGTGCCGAACAGGTTCATACATGTCGCGCGGGGAATCCCCCGACCCCCACTACGTGCACTCTATCATCAATTATTTTTTCACTTGTTATTATTTGTTACGCCCACGACACGTTTATAGGTTATAGATAATTAATTTGATTTTTGCGGTTTATTATCAATGAAAGTGATCTGTTTTTGTGTGGGATAATGAAACCTAAATCCAGTTGTATTTGGAACTACTTCAATGAAGTTAATTCAGATTCGGCAAAGTGTAAACTGTGTATGAAGACGTATTCAAGAAAGGGAGGTACGACAACGTCCTTAAAAAGTCATTTGAAGTCTGTCCATGCCACTGAATATGAAGAATTCATTAAGTCAGAAACTGAAAAAAAAGATACTGTACAGCCTTCGACTTCGACGCCCCTTCAGGATGCTAAAAAACAAATGACTTTAAAAGAAACTTTGCTGAAGAATACAAAATGGTGCACTTCTAATGCTAAATCTAAGGAAATTGACAGATTAATTTCGGAAATGATTGCTTTGCAAGACCTACCCTTCAATTTTGTGGAAGGTACAGGATTTCGACGACTTATGCAGTTTACTGTGCCGAATTATCAGTTAAAGGGAAGACATTTTTTTACGGAAAATATTTGTGGTCATTTATATGAAACATTAGCTAAAAATATTAAAGATTTGCTTACACAATTTAAAAAGATCTCATTTACAATACAACAGACATTTGGACCGAACCAAGTTCGAATGTGTCTTTATTGAGTCTGACAGCGCATGGCATAAATAGAGATTTTAAAAGGCTAAAAGTTATTTTAAAATGCGATACATTTGACGGAAGACATACAGGAGATCTAGTTCTTGAAAAAATTAACAGTATGTTGATGGAATGGGGCATCATAAAAGAGAAAATTCATTGTTTTGTACGCGACTCAGGATCTAATATGATACGAGCAATGAAACTCGGCGAATTAGCTGATGTCAGTTGCACTGTACATCAGTTGCAACTGTGTGTGCGAACATTGTTAGATTCTGATGAAGAAACGAAAGCCTTATTATCGAAATGCAAAAAAATTTCGACGCATTTTAATCATTCCCAAATAGCTCAGACTGAACTGCATAAAATACAAAAGGAACAACTCAACCAAGAATGTTTGAGTGTAAAACAGGATTGTAGTACGCGGTAAGTTCTTTAATTTGTGCATTTTTTTTTTACCTCCAGATTATATTTCAATCAAAGATCTATGCACGCTAATACAATAAATTCAAATAAAACTACTAAATAGATTTTATTCAAACTTGCTGTCGTATAAGGACGCTGATTATAATGAGTGTAAATATTTAGTTTTTATCATTAATTTAATTTAAGTTATACTGTATATAAGTGTAAATTGTAAGCGTTAATTAAATTAATTAATCTGTTACAGGTGGAATAGTACATTTTATATGTTGGAAAGAATGATTAAAATACAGGATTCTCTATGCCTGTACGCATGTAAACACAACATCTCTCAGTTGTCTCCTGAAGAATGGCTGCAGCTTCAAAAAAAAAGTGACTATACTTCAACCTTTTGAAGAAATTACCCGAAATATGAGTGATAATAACGCCAGTATCTCATCAGTAATTCCACTTATACACACACTCAAGTATACATTACAAACTGAAGCCAGTAAACAAGATACGAATGAAAAATTTAAAAGTATAATAAAATGCACCGTCGATCAATTAAATTCCAAATTTGGTGACCTTCAAACAAACAATTTCTTTGCAATAGCAACCTATCTAGATCCTCGGTATAAAACAATTTTTTTTAATGAAGTGGTTAAAGAGAAAATTGAAACCGAAATAATGTCACTATTTGATGCAGACATCTAAAAACGAGGCTGATAATATTGGCGCTCCTGTTGAAAAACGGGCAAGAATGGAATTACCAGCAGAAGCTAGCCATAGTAATGTCCAAACAGTTTTGTCGAATATATTGTTAAGTAGTGATGAAGACGATGATGATACAACATCTGGAAGATATGCAGTTTTTGACAAATTTGTTGTAATGAAAAGTATGCTAAATGAGTACAATAAAGAAAAACGTATAAGTATTAGTGATGATCCGTTATTGTGGTGGAAAGTAAATGGAAATACAAAATTCCAGCCCCTACAATCAATTGCCCGGCAATATTTGTCATATCCACCGGGCTCGGTAGCTAGCGAACAACTTTTTAGTGGTGCTGGCCTAATTAACGACTCTTTAAGAAATAGATTGGATGGGGACAAAGCATCAAAGCTTTTGTTCATAAAGTACAATACATTACTTTTGGAGTCCATTTTGATTTAATTTGTTTTAGCTTTTGTTCATTTATTGTAATGTAACCAAATGTAACACGCTACTTTGGGTTTTAATTTTAATTAAACTTTAAATTCATTAATTTTATCTTTTGTTTATTTGGAATTATGCCAATTTTTTTTCACAGTTGTTTTTTATTTTATAATAAAAAATAAAAATGAAAAGAATTGACTATAAATCATGTTTTATTTGTCCTTAAACAAACTGACCCTGCCTCCGATTTCGATTCCGATTCCGATAAATCAAATTTGAAAACTCCGATTCCGATTTCGGTTCCGATAAAACTACCTCCGTTACATCCCTGATCCTAACGACATAGTATATTATAATCATACGTGCAAGATCCAAGTTAACAACAGTTTTGTAAATAGTGCTAACCAAGTAAAATAATGAGAGGTCGTTATTTAACAATAAAAATAAAATACCAGTTAGTTAAAAATATATCATGACAATGATATACCGACATATTTTTTGTTTTTACTCAAATGTAAAAAAAAACTAAGGATATGTGAACATGATTTATCTGACTTCGTAGAACTATACCGTCGCATTATGCAAAGCAAATATTTTAAGAAAATATTTCTCAAGATTCTCCTTAATTTGTGACAAAAGCGGTACATACTGAAATTATGACACTCCATCTTTCTTTTTCACTTTTGACGCTTAGTTTTTGCATCTTGTGCATAGATTTAAAAAAAAATTGCGTCTCTCATCTTGTGAGTGCTAGCGCGGTTTATTGAAACTGGACAAAACAGCTCCAAAACTCGATTAGTGCGCTGTTTTGCCGGTGCCACTTTTCGAGCGCGAATCGTGTATCTACTATTATATCTGATCGCAGATTGTTAATTAATAATTTAGATAAATCTCACAGAATACAGATATACATTGTTATTGCAAATAAATTAGTTGAAAATAGAGACAGATTTAGTATGCAATAACGCGATATTTATAGACTGATATATCTCTGTAGTGTGGTAAAGTCCTTATACCTAGTATTACCATAAGAATTCTCGCTTCAACGGATAAATAGTCGTTAGTATGTCTGTCTTGCTGCTTTGTGGATCACACTGAAGCAGAACATTGGTTTACATTATGCATCCCGGTGTTTGAAGAATTGATTTAATAGCTGGTTCAGTTTAATGGTCTATACTATAATAGTTTACATGACACGTATGTAATGTTGTGTTATGCTGTGGTCCGTAAGACAGTCATATTTTAAGTGGTTAGCTGAATTAGGCACTCACTGTTTAAGCCTATTGGTTGAGGTTTTTGAATTAATAATATCCTATCTAGTATATAAATAATAAATATAATAATAAATACGGACAAATCACACAGATTGAGCTAGCCCCAAGGTAAGTTCGAGACTTGTGTTATGGGATACTAACTCAACGATACTATATTTTATAACAAATACATATATAGATACACATCCAAGACCAATCCAAGCCAATCTGAAAAAGATTATTTTCCATCTTGACCTGGCCGGGGATCGAAACCGGGCACTCTCGTGTCGCAGGCTGGCGTGTTGACCGCTGCGCCACGGAGCTAGCCAGAAAAAGTATATAGCTACGGATCATCTACCATTTACTGGACTGGACTGGTATTGTGTGAAGTTGGTCTTATTTAGCTTGCTTCGTCGTTCGCCCAGAGGAAGGCCACGTCGTATATAGTTTAGTTACTAACAGAGTTGTTGTTGTTTTAAGCGAGCATCAGGGCATCGAGCGAAACGAGCAAAATTCAACTATCACGAGCTAGTATCTTGCGTGTCTCCGCTCGCGCAACAGAAGACCAAGTTGCATGTACGGTCATTCTACATGCATCTCTCTTATCTTTTAAAGACTTAAGTTACTTACTGGGCTGATGTTGTGTGAAGCGAGCGTGTGAGCGTCCAGCGAAGCGAGCGAAGTGCAACTATCGCGAGCTTCGTTCCTAGCGCTGTGTCGCTCGCCCTACAGAAGACCAAGTCGCTATACAGGTCGTTCTCCGATAGCTCGTTACTTATTGTTAAAAGAGGTTTACTTTTGTTACTTACTGGGCTGGTGTTGTGTGAGGCGAGCGTGTGCGCGTCGAGCGAAGCGAGCGAAGTGCAACTATCGCGAGCTTTGTTCCTAGCGCTTCGTCTCTCGCCCAGGAGAAGACCAAGTCGCATGTACAGGTCATTCTGCCGTCGGGCCTCATATCCTGGCTGTTTGATGTGGCCGCCTTCGTCATCTGAAATAATAAGCACATATTATAGTCATGAACTGATTTCAAATGATTTTTGGGAAAATAAACCTTTTGATTGCTGAAAGTGTCGCTTTATGGAAACTATTATTGCTCAGAAAATACTTAATTAAGTATGTAATGCTATTGTGAAACAAACCCAAGATATTAAACATTTAAGGTTGACTTTGGTTTAAACATTTATGGTTAACTTTAACATCCGTTACGGATCAAAGTTCGGTGATTTTGTATGAAACGACACCGTGACTTGTCATTCCATACAAAATGCCCGTCACTTGCCGCTGCCACCGAATTTCAAAGTTAACCTTTACAAAAAATTAACACGAAAAAACAAAAATTCGTGACATTTATCATCAGATGTGCTCTGTGTAGTGACAACGTGACAAAAATCCATGCTTAAGTTCAAACTCGTGAATAAAAATATAAACAAATCAAAATAATGGCATGCGGTTCCACTCCACGAACATGCTAGGGTTGTGAAATGCATATTACACACACAGTATTGTATTTTAATTTCGAGTGTATTGGCCCAGATATATACAAGCTTTGGTGGCATGGGAACAATTCAGCATCACAAAATGCTGGACTCGATGGAGTCATACGTATTCTCCCAGATGGTTCCAAACATCGCGTCATCTCTGTGGCCTAGGTTGAGGTTCATCATCATCATCATATCAGCCGCAAGAAGTCCACTGCTGGAGATAGGCCTCCCCTAACGATTTCCAATACGACCGGTTGGAAGCGGCCTGCAGGTTGAGGTTGAGGATCAGTAACTGCGAATAAGTCCCTAAGAAGAAACAGTAACCGCTGCATGTTGCTGCTTTCTCGAAGACTCCTTTGGTTAAAGGGTAAATTAGCGGCGGCTGTTTTTCTCCACAAAGCGATGAATAAGAGCCTAGCTCTTAAATTGTGGACGGATTTGATTAAACAGGCAGTGATGTTTTCCTATGTATAAACTTCAGAGATGTAAATATTCGGATATCTATGGTATAAACGTACGTAATTATTAGGTTAAAAGACCAAGGACCATAAAAATAAATCCGTATTTCACACTTTACAAATTGTAATTATAATAAGCACTGAAATCAAAACAAAAACACGAGCAAAATTCAAGTCCCTACAAAACATTTTTATGTCATAAAGTGTTTTATTTGTGGCAGTCCAAACAAAATTTCTCAATTTTTTCCTAGAATAGTTTCTATTAAGTTTTTTTAACGAATATTTTCCCACACTAAGCGCCCTATCTTTGGCCTCATTGAGGTCTTCAACTGTGCAGACAGGCACCGTTAGCATCTTTTGGCAACCCTAAACCACACAGGCTTTATTGCACATACGTTAAGTGCATTAACAACTGTCGTTATGTTGATTACTACACTGGTGTGTCACTGACTGTTTATTCAGCAGAGTTTTATAGCACAGCAGGTAGCCAGGATCGGACTGTGAAATGCCTAGGTTTGTTTGTTTTTCGGCGACCAATACTGTTGAAAAGAGTTTCTTTTGGCGTTTCTTCTCTGCAGTGGTCGGTTCCGAAACGCTAGTAGTCTGTAGCTTTTGCACGATAATTAATAATATAAATATGACTAAATTAGATCCTTTAAAATGTGATTTGACGTCTTTGCCTGCAAAGACCTATTTTCTGAATAAACGTTCTGATGTTGATTTTTCGTATGTGCAACACTGTGTCATATTTTTCAAGCTGCCTTAAGGCATCTGACGGACTGACTCACCCCTTCACGGGAACGGCGTTGGTTATGTTACATGCTATATATGATAGGATATATGTACCATGACATAGGTAGGATGCCTTTCGTCTCGGAAAAAGTACATTTCCCGAGATGAATATATAATATTTAAAAAAAAAATCCCTAGGTATCGACATCCACGCGAGCTAATTTAAAAGCTAAATTCATCATAAATTATTCATATTCTATTTAATAATAATCTCTGTAATGAAAAGGTATTCGCTCGCGTTAAGAATTGTTCAAAATCCTTTCTTAGCGGATGCCTACGTCATAACATCTACCTGCATGCCAAATTTCAGCCTGATCCGTCCAGTGGTATGGGCTGTGCGTTGATAGATCACTATATCAGTCAGTCACCTTTGAGTTATATATATTTATATATTATGGTATTAACGGCAGGGGCTAACGCTGTCTAGGGCCCGGCTGACAAAAGCCACTTCACCATATGGCCAGTCCGACCCTGCGTCTAGTTACCTATGTAGCTGAGGTTGGTCTACCGCCCACACCGTGACTGGTGTCAACATAGAGTCAGCTGTTGTAAAATAATCATTAAAAACACATTTTCCTGTATCGGTGTCTCAAGTTATGTGATTCAATTACACGACCACTTTATTATTTCCTCCCAAAAATCTTCTGGTGTTGTTAACACTTCTAAAACGAAGTATTTTTATGTTTAATAATGTTTTTCGCGATTGTTACACATTTAAACTGAAAATGAAAAATATACGCTCAACCTAGTCTGCTATCTATGAACATGCCCTGGAAAAACCCAACCACTATATGCGTTTCGATAATCCTCAAGTCCTTGCAAAAGAATATACTTAGATACATTCCAAGAATGCTTTGAGAAGCTATTGAAATTAAAAAAAAATCCTAATCTCAATAGAGAGGATGGTTGGCAGTTACCACTAGTTTGGTATCCGATCATCAATTTAATAAAATCCAAGCTGCATCTCAAGCATCACAAGACTGCAAGACATTCAGACACCGTGAGCCAATACTGCGTACATTCGGAACGTTATCAATAAATATTGTTGGCGGTCGTTTTGCATAGTTCTTATAAAACAAAAGACAAAATGTCCACTTAGTCTACCTGCCGTATTAAAGTGTTTCTTTATAATGTTATTTGGCAGCAAACCAGCAAGCGAGTAAGCGATCAACGCTGCCCATGGACGACTGCGACACCAGAGTATGACAGGAGCATTGCCAGCCTTTCAAGGAGTTGGGGGACATTGGGAGTAGGGAAAAAAGGGGGACATAGAGTGGGAGAAGGATGGGCCTCCGGCTCTCTCACTCACCGAACGAAGCATAGAAGCGGTGAAGCTTCTACTCAAACGTCGATTTTCTGTGAGAGTGTGGTACTTTCCCGGACGAGCCGGCCCATACATACTACTAACAAAAATGAATTTTGATGGTCACGCTACCACCAAAATAAATTTTTGTTAGTAGCTCTACCACAACTTTTTGTAAATTTTCATTTTATATAATTTATTTATTGCATTTAAAATTTAAATGCGTAACAATCGTGATAACATCAGAAACCATTATGAGGGGAAAGGTAAAAAAGCGATAAAATTGCCTCACATCCCCATAGAGGAATGAAAGACGACTAAATTGTTTTATTATTGTGACTAAATAATTTTTGGAAATTCTCGGAAAAAGCTCAATTGTAGCAAAGAAATATATTAATCAAAAGATAATTAAAGTACCTTAATTATTAATTAATTTGTATTTTGACATGTATAATGTGAAATTGTATATTAACTTATATCTTACTTATCTTATCCGTGACCAGAAGGCTGGTCTATACCTTGGCCAAAAGATCAGCATTGCCATCCAACGTGGCAATGCTGCCAGCCTTTTGGGCACGCTACCGCGAGGCAACGATTTACCCGGCCTTTATCATTTGTAAATATATATTAAAATTTATTTATTTTTAGTTGTAGCATTAGTTTAAATATTTTATATTTAAATTGTATATATATTGATAAAAAACTTATATCTTTAACAAATAAGCGATTTAGTTATTAAAAATTTATATACTATTAAAGTAACTGTTTGTATTTATGAGAGTATCGCTTTTCGTATTGTATCTTGTATTTGAATATTTCTTATTTATTTGAGTTCCAGGCATAGGTCCCATAGGAAAAGTTGTTAATTTTGACGGGCTGAGTTAACCCTTCACGGGAACGTCATTAGTTATATTACACGCTGTATAGTACAAAACAATAATAAAAAAATCATCTGAAAATAATGTGTACTTCACAATTTCGTTATTTGAGTAAAATACATGTTTCAAAATTGAATTTCTTAACCTTTCCAGTTTTGTGTATCTCATACATAAATCATCATCAGGTCTTTTTTAGTCTCCACTACAAGAGCACGACCCTCTCTGTACTAATAGAGCCATACTTGGCCAGAGCAGCCAGAGGACTTGGCCTACACTCTCCACGCTGGCCAGACGGGTTGAAGAGGTCTCACAGATGTTTATAAGTATCATGATCATCATTAGGTCTTTTTAGTCTCCGCAGGAGCATGACTCTTTCTGTACTACCGGAGCCATACGGAAAACCGGCCAGACGGGTTGGAGAGATCTCATTGAAGTTTATGAGCTTTGTTTAGCTTGTATTTCCTAAGTCGCCTTCTATGACATCCACGGGAAGACTTGGAGTGGTCCTATTCTACTCTGCCGGATACCACACGGCTTCATATACATAAATATTACATTGTACTTGTAACTAAATTATAATATAATCATTATACTGAATCTGAACATTGTATATTGTAAGCAGTACTATATGTAAGAATTTCAACCACAGAGGAGTCGGTGCAATTTCTCCGAACAGAGTAAACATGCCCTTTAACAATTCGTAAGAAGCGTAACAATGAATGGGTTCGCGTCGGTGTAGAGCCAAAAGAAATACGATTTCATAAGCATAGGTACATCTAGAGTACCTGTCAACATTTTCTTTTTAAGTCGGTAGGTATTTTATATAGTTTCTCTAAAATTCGTGCTTATAGCAGGCCTTAATTTGGGCCAATAGTTTTGAATATATTTTTGGGGATGACAGTTTATACATTAATATAACTATTTCTATAAAACTTATTTTCTTTTCTCGTATTCTTTCTATGTTTAGTCTTATTTCGCGGAAGACGCTGCGCTCCACGATACAAGGAATCCTGGTGTGGAGTTCAGCGCTACACTGATTAAGTACCTATCTTAGTAATATGTATTCTTATATTTAGTACTTGTGCTTACAGTGACTCCAAAGCACAGGTTATGTAGCCTAGTTTGGGGCCTCTGTTTTTTGTATTAAGGCTGTATTTTATTTAAGTGCTTAATCATAAGGAAATTGTATTTAGTTTCAAAAATAAACGATTTTTATTTTTTTATTTTATCATAACATTGCCTTTGGTATCCTGACGTTCGATTGAGCAAAAATTTTATATGCTTATGTAAATCGGACTGAAGTAGTTCATAATACTTTCTAACAACCTAGAGTGAGATTTGGAACAGGCAAATTACTTCAGGAATTGGCAGAAGGGGAAAACCCAGGCAGTGCTGGCTTGATGTTGTTAAGGATGATATGAGTGCCAATGATCTCACAATCAAAGACGCCGAAGACCGTGCGAAAAGGAGAAAAAACGGAACCGGGACTCCGAAACAATTGGAGGATGCAACAAGAGAGAGAGAGAGAGAAATAAGAGTCAGATTTGGAGAACGTGAGAACGGAACATAATAGAATAATAAGGACTATAAGTGTAGATAAATTTTGTAATATTTTAGTCACGCTCGGTGGTTCTATGGCCCCAACCCACGGTGTCAAGTTAAAATCGCGGAACGGCGTTCCCACGACGAGTTTCCGCAGGTGCAGTCTTACACCGCAACTTCTAACTAAAGTTTACTGGGGTATATATAGGGTGTTTAATTAATAGGGGTCAGTGATGACATCTTTAACTATTCGTGAAAGAAGGAAGATGTCGGAGGATAAGACAAGATTTTTTCATAATCGATAATTTACGATTGCCGGGTCAGATGAGAAACTTGTTGAAAACTTATAGACGCAGTTTTTTGGGCTTTTCTTTATAGGCTCCATACAGTGACGACAAACGGCATAATGGTGCATGATCAAGCATGAAATTTGATACTCATATCTGCTAAGTATCGCCCATTTTTAAATGTGTAACGGTCTCATAGTCACTGTGATTTATTTGCGTAATCCTAACTAATATTATAAATGCGAAAGTGAGTTTATTTGTTTGTTTGTTACGCTTTCACGCCGTAGCTACTGAACCGATCATCATGAAATTTTGCATACAAGTCCTCTGGAGTACGGAGAAGGACATAGGCTACCTTTTATCCCGGGAAAAAGTACTATTCCCGAGGGATCTACATTGACGCGGGCGGAGCCGCGGGCGAAAGCTAGTTCTCATATAATTCTCAGTATTCTTTATCGTTACACCCTGTATAATGCTATAGCATTAACCTTGCAGGTTCTAGTACATCCGAAAGCCGACACTGTAACAGGAGACGAGCATTGTGTGGCCGGACCACAGTTAGATAAGAGCTTCCATGTAGATGTTCAGATAACCAGTGGTTGGCCACGAACGGCCGTCAAGATTGAAACTCAACCTACTCGTATTTTTACCAGACTGACCTACCCAGAAGGAGGGTAATGTTTTTCGCGCGTATGTGTGTAATTATGTCTGTTCTATTGTCGTCTCTTGTAGCCTGGCTTGACAGATTTTGAAATGCGAGGTATCGTTAGATTCGTATTTTTCCCTGGAGGGTCATACGAGTAGCATAGGCTATGTGTCGTTAACAAAAAGGGAGACGGGTTTTTGATTTTTGAAATAATTCACTTGTTATACCTGTGTAACTAGTGACCCGCCCCGGCTTCGCGCGGGTGCGATAGATTATACATATAAACCTTCCTCTTGAATCACTCTATCTATTAAAAAGACCGCATCATAATCCGTTGCGTAGTTTTAAAGATCTAAGCATACATGGAGGGACAGACAGAGGGAAGCTACTTTGTTTCATGATATGTGGTGATAATAATAAATATGTATATATGGACAAATCACGCAGGTTGAACTAATCCCAAAGTAAGTTTGAGACATCATTGGGTTACTTTTGGGGACTTACTTTTGAACTTACGTGTTATGGGAACTCAATGATACTATATTTTTAACTAACATATTTATATAGATAAACATCCAAGACCCAGGCCAATCTGAAAAAGATCATTTTCCATTTGAAGTGACCGGGGATCGAACCTGGGACCTCTGATGTGACAGCCTGACATGAAGACCGCTAGGCCAGAGAGCTCGTGGATTTTACTTACATCTGGATCACATCTTCTTGGCGTGCAACAGACGTGCAAAGCCGTGAAAAGTGCTAGTTATAAAAAAAAACACTATTATTCATCATCTTCATTATTTCGTGTAGGTGTCACGGTGAATCTACCTGATTGAATGCACACCCTGGTGTCTGTTCTTCGGAACTGCCTCTCGGCCTCTGACGCGATTACTTTAACGACTACCAGATGGCAGCCGGGACTACCGGCTTAACTTACTATCCCAACCACAAAATCATCTTTATTATCAGACAATCATGTGATTCAAGCCTGCAATATCCGAACCAAACTAGAAACAACAAAGCATGCTTCCCGTGAGAATAGTACCCAAAACCCCCGGGTCTACAGGCAAACGCCTTAACCTTTGGACCACAGAGGCAGTTATATTAAATATGTTTTGTATTAAAACCATCCTTAACTAAAGTTTCTTTATAAATAAGTACGTTGAACCTTTTGCCCTCCAACTTAAATGATTAGGTACATTCAAATTTAACATCAGATAGTTGGCCTTCGCTTTTCTTGCACTTGATAATAACTTATCGTTAGTGTCCATAAATGCCCATAATCCATGATATAGAGCCTATTCATCACTAGAAATCGCTCTGAATACGTATAGCTTAAATTCAATAAACGCACCTATTCAATGTCATCGTTATTTAATGATTAATAGACGGAAATGCTAAACGTCGCAGTCTCAACGTGTGCCGTAGTTTTTTTTATATTATATTTATATGTATAAATATAAGATATACATGGTGATATGTTGATCGTTTTGGACCCTTAAAAGGGTGACTCAGACCATCAATATGAACAACTTTTTCTATGGGACCAATGCTGGGAACTCAAAAAAAAATCGTCATTTCCATACAAAAGAGTTCCGCCCGGCCAGTTTGTATGGAAATGTCGAATTATTTTTTGAGTTCCCAGCATTGTTCCCATAGGGAAAGTTGTTCATTTTGATGGTCTGAGTCACCCCTTTAAGGGTCCAAAACGATAAAAATTTCACCGTGCATATTCTATGGGCCCATAATATTGTTATAATCTATTGCCTGATTAATATAAATAAAGAAAAATAAATAAATAATATAACCAAAGGGCCTAAGGGAAGGTTTTAATCATAACAAATTTCATATAAATAGCTTCATTGATTGTATCGTAAAAAGATAACAGACGGATAGACAGACATGTAGAGTTAATTTTGCATTTTTAATATTATGTAATTAGTGCAGTAAGAATTGATAACGTCTACTTTCATAGAAAGTCACTTGCTTGATTTAAAGTGAAATTAGTTCATTCGTTTTAGGTTACTTTACTCATGTTTATTCAGTTGGATTTGCGGACTAGTTTTAGTCTGTTACGAAGACCATCGGCGGTGAGTGTTAGGGAAGGCGACACGGCAGATTCGCTTCGGTCAAAGCATTACAAAATCGCCAGTGTCGCCTCCCCTTAGCACTGGCCCTGATGATGGTCTTCATAACAGACCAAAGTAGTCGGCGATTCCTACTAAGTAAAAATGAGTCAAACCGTGTTTCCATCATGAGTTTATCTCGAGTAAGTTTTACTACTCTCTTCAAGTTTTATCAAAGGCAGACAAGTCATCTGGCAATCTTGTTTATCACCTTTTATTTGATTGAAAAGTTAAAAAAATACGTATCTAATATTTTTCGATAATATACTCGTATAAGACGGACTAATTATTTTAAATGGTATTCTTTAAGCAAACAAGCCTATTGTTTCAAAAAAAATGATAAATCTTGGAGAGAGATAGCAAGAGCTAGAGCAAAGTGGAAATGTAAAGGGGGTTTTGCAAACAAAAGGCTTATACTTTTGCTAAATAGGTAACAAACAAAAGTTTAAATACTGATAAATTCGTTTTTATTTTTTTTATTTTATAAATTTTACTCTCTCTTCGTCTATTATAATATATAAACATTTAATAAATCGCGATATAGATTTAATGTTTATAAAAGACAGATGCGAACTAAGACTGTGTCTTCCATCTCAAATCCTTATCCTTACTAATATTATAAATGCGAAAGAGAGTTTGTTTGTTTGTTACGCTTTCACGCCGTAACTACTAAACCGATCATCATTAAATTTTGCATACAAGTTCTCTGGAGTACGGTGAAGGAAATAAGCTACCTTTTATCCCGGGAAAAATAACTATTCCCGAGGGATCGACATTGATGCGGGCGAAAGCTAGTATATCTCTAAAATAATAAACCTACTTACAATTATTTGTAGTCATGCTTGATAAAAAATTAATGACCATACAATTTTATTACACACTTTTATATATTTTGTGTTCTTTTAATTTAATTACAGGAAAACGTTATTATTTTACTATTAAACAATTATGTTAATATTCCGTTAGTATATCATAATTACGTGCAATAAAATTGAGTAAAGGAGCATTAAATGACTAACAAGCTTGTTAATGTACGTATACATAATTCTGAACTCCTACATTATATCTGTGCTATATTTTAAGGATGAAATCGTCCGTCGATACCCTAATACAGTATACATCCACAAAAAAGGTAAATTATAATTTTGTTTACGTTTTTTCCTGGGGGATTTTTATTATCAATATTTTATTTAGGAATTATAATTCCAACATTAAAATATTGCCAGGAAGTTCAAAATCACCTTGTATTTAACTTCTATAATTAAGCCGTGTGGTATCCGGCAGAGTAGAATAGGACCACTACAAGTCTTCCTATGGATGTCGTAGAAGGCGACTTAGGAAATACAGGCTAAACAAAGCTTAAAACATCTGTGAGACCTCTCCAACTCGTCTGGCCAGCGTGAAGAGTGTAGGCCAAGTCCTCTGGGTTCTCTGGCCAAGTATGGCTCTAGTAGTGCTCCTGTAGTGGAGAGTAAAAAGGACCTGATGATGAATTAAGGTTGCCCCGGAGGTTAAAACCATACATACGTTGAAAAGGACTTGTGGCGAAAATTGATAATTTTGGTATAATTTACAGCACTAAATCAATTTATCTCATAATCCATGTACGTTATTATATCAGTTTAGTTAAAAATTAATGGTTTAAAAATTATAAGCCTCCAAACATCGGCATTTTTGCACCATTGTTGATCTAACTTCGGAGGTAAATAAATACCATTATGAACATGTAGATTCCAATATTTTTATCATAAGCTCTAACAACACATTTTTCCTTATGTAAACGCAATAGTTTTCTCAAAAAACATTTACGTTCTAAAGGACGGCAGGCGCGTTGAATAATGCTCCGGATTTACGTGGGCAGGGGGCATCTTACCAACAATCACGTTGCTCAATTCCGGTGAGGACAAGTACTCTTTCTCCTCGAGCAGCCGAATAGTGTCTACACAATTACGGACTTTACAAGCAAACTCCGTTATTAAATCGTCGTCTTATCTCAGTCATTCGCATAGCGCCCCCGTTTGATACAGGTGAAACAGCAATTACCCAGGAATAGGCTGAGCAACATAACTCACAACGACAACACCACGGAAGCTGCCTCAGAACAAAAAGCTCGACCAAAGCTTGGTCCATTGACGAATGATCTATTGATAGATCGTTACGATGGCAACAGTTATCGTTGATCTACGATTAAGCATAAAGGGTGTGGTTTAATGGATCATTGCCTCTTCACAGACCATAGAGAATGGCTACTGGAATTGACGGGTGAAATTGATATCAGACGACATTTTAATTCTGTCGTTAGGGCAGAGTCATTCTTCGGAAATAATCTTCGAATATGGAGCATTGGAAAAGTACGAGTAAAAGGGGCTGGGTAGAAGTTAACGACACGGCGCGCGCGGTATCGTGCCGTTAAATGGTGACGATGACGTATCGTTGGCCGGTACGTTGACATGCCGTTGTTGTTTTTGTTTGTGTACGTAGCCAACACTGGTGTAAGATTTTCAACCTGCCTAAAGGCATCTGACATAGCTTAACGACTGCCATTAATGATGAGATGACCAAGGATTTAAGTGTCTTCCGAAGTAAAAGAAGCTTGAGATATTTTGTTGTTCAAAATAAATTTCTGAATTGAATAGTAAATGTCAGATAAATAAAGCTGAAAGAGAGGAATTGTATTCAGAAACACAAACAACTTTTACAATGGGATCAAACAAGAAATTGTTCGTCGGGTGGCGTGGAAGGATTTGTCCATAAAGTGGATGACGTTTATCATGATCCTGTTTGTATTTCTCTACTGCATTGGTGATGTTGCATCGTACATCGGGTGGTGCTTTGCCTAATAAGGTGTACAGATGAGATAGCGGTGTTGGCTGAAGTGCACCATTGACAATCCGACAGGAGGCATTAAGGGAAACGTTAAGGGAACTCTTTCGCGTGCGTGGAGTTTTTGTGATTAAGGTCTATAGTAGACCATCAGTGTTTTAATTAAGTATTTTTATTTTATTTTTAACTTCTGTAGTTTTCGATATAGGGCCACACTAGAACTAGTAGAACCCTCACCATTCCTCCATTAGACTATGAACGCAGACACAAATTTCACCCTTTTGTCGTTGAAATACCAAAGAGTCGAACTAAACGCTTCGACAGTTCCTTTTTGGTTCGAGTAGCTGAGGTGTGGAATGAACTGCCTGCGTCTATATTACCAGACAAAAAGAGTCCCAGGACATTCAAAAGTAGAATAAATGGGTATCTCTTGGATAAGCATGTAACATCCTCGTCTTCATCGTCACTTACCATCAGGTGAGATGGGAGACAAATGACTAATTCAATCCCAACTTAATATTATAAATGCGAAAGTGAGTTTGTTTATTTGTTTGTTTGTTTGTTACGCTTTCACGTTGTAACTATCATGAAATTTTGCATACACGTTATCTGGGGTACGGAGAAGGACATAGGGTACATTTTATCCCGGAAAAAAGTTCCCGTGGATCTACATTGACGCGGGCGGAGCCGCGGGCGAATGCTAGTACTTTATAAAAAGAAAACTAGAGCAAGCTACGCCACTGAGCTGCTGCGAAACTTTTTTCCTCAGACTGCAAACAGCATATCATTGAGGTAGTATAATATCCCAGACGATTACTTTAGCATTATGCTCGGCCATTCCAGCTATTTATGATGGCAAGTTATCTAATGGGGATGCGCAAAAAGCGTTACATCCCACGCTTGGGAGCTGGTTCTTCGTTCATTGCCAGAGGATACTGTAATATAAATATAGGTACTTAAATATTACCTACAGTGAGCTTTGAACTAATCGTAACCTAACTGGATGCCTTTTGATTAAAATTGCGCTCCAATATCCATAAGACGTATACAATACACGCCATAAATCAACAAAATCAACGCTTTCATATCAAACGTGTCGCTATCAGAATTCATCCGAACACACGAGTTTCGGTGAGGCTTGGCCGATTTTGTGCCAAAACTGAATCTGTGGCCGAAAGTCTATTTTTTTTAGTATCATCTGTCCCGATGTTTGTCTGTGATCCAATTTTGCTAGTTAAATTTGATCCACTGTATGTAAATCGGATGACAATACAATATTATGGAATCGTTGCGCGGGTCTTATGATGGCCATAGAAACTTTTAAACTAAACAAGGTACACCAATCTTGTTTGGGCTTGATCATTTGGGCATCTGGATTCGTATATAATAAAAGTTTGTCACAAAAAATTAATTTCTGCAAAAAATCTAAATAAGCTAAAAATTGCCTAACCTAACCTTCAGTCGCTGTCTACAAATATCATCATCAGATCCTTTTTAGCCTCCACTACAGGAGCACGACCACTAGGGCCATACTTGGAAAGAGCAGCCAGAGGACTTGGCCTACACTCTCCACACTGGCCAGAAGGGTTGGAGAGGTCTCTTAGATGTTTATAAGCCTTGTTTAGCTTGTATTTCCTAAGTCGCCTTCTACGACATCCACGGGAAGACTTGGAGTGGTCCTATTCTACTCTGCCGGATACCACACGTCTACTACAAATATGAACGTAACTAATTCAATGTCCGTCGAATCAATACAAAATGTCTGTCGGAAATAAAACCGTTTTAAAGAAGTACCGTAACCGTATCATATCTTTTACAACTTCAATCCATGTAACCACTTTCCAAACATCGACGCGTCAAAGAAACATTGACCATGACACATACCAGTTCTTCTCATTGTATTCAATGATTCAATCTTAAATGTCAGCAGCCCGTATTGTTACGCTGTATTGTGCTTCACTGTGTTACAGATTGTCAGGAGTTAGAAGTCAAGGTCTTTGAATTTTATATTCACATACATACAGACATATGTTATTTCGTCTTTTCCACCTGCGATGTAGACAGAGCTCAGGTCTTTAAGACTTAAAAGCCACCTTTAGTATGATAATGGGCAATGGATAAATGGCAAAAAATGCAGGTGAAAAACAAAGAGAGAAATAAAATGTTCCGAGTTTGTATCATCATCAGGTCCTTTTTAGTCTCCACTACAGGAGCACGACCCTATCTGAACTACTAGAGCCAAACTTGGCCAGAGAAGTCAGAGGGCTTGGCCTACACTCTCCACGCTGGCCAGACGGGTTTGAGAGGTCTCACAGATGTTTATAAGCTTTGTTTACCTTGTATTTCCTAAGTCCCCTTCTACGACATCCACGGGAAGACTTGGAGTTGTCCTATTATACTCTGCCCGATACCACACGTCTATATTATAGAAATTGGGAATTATATCTTTCTTTTAATTCATTCACACATACAAATATGTATGAGCTTTATAAGGATGTAAAACTTATTTACGTTAGAATGTTTCGATTAAAAAATAACTGAATGAAATTTGAGTTATGTTAGGCAACAGAATAAAATAAATTGCATTAAAAGATCCACAACATGTTAAACGTGGCAAGGGAAAAAGACATTTCAGACTGTCGCATTTTTTCTGTTGGAATTCTAAGACAAACAAGTGCCCCAAGAATGTTCAATTGAGATTTTGAAGTCTAAACCAAAAACTTTCCATTTCTTTTCAGTATAGATTACTAGCTTTCGCCCGCGGCTCCGCCCGCGTCATTGGCGATCCCACGGGAATAGTACTTTTTCCCGGGATAAAAGGTAGCCTATGTCCTTCTCCGTACTCCAGAGAACTTGCATGCAAAATTTCATGATGATCGATTCAGTAGTTACGGCGTGCAAGCGTAACAAAAAAACTAACAAACTCATTTTCGCATTTATAATATTAGTAGATAAGAAGATTATATCCGTCTTACGTTTCTAAATGAATGTCATGACCGGCTAACTTCATATTTAAAACTGTCCGGAAGCAGTTATTTTTTTTCCGGAATTAGTAATTCGGTTGTGTCGATCGTAATTGTTAGTCGTTGTTACGTTTCATTGAGTCTGGTGACGGTTGAACGGGTTTGTGACCATGTGCTCGGAAAGTGAATAGGCTGATAGATTAGGCGCGATTTACACTTTTATTTATACTAATATTATAAAGATGAAGAGTTTGTTCGTTTGTTTGAACGCGCTAATCTCAGGAACTACTGATTCAAATTGGAACATTCTTTTTGTGTTGGATAGTCATCACGCTGCGACCAATAGGAGCGAAGCATCAATTAAAAAATGTTTTGAAATCGGGGAAAAATTATTCATCTATACTAATTTACCTCTCCAACCCGTCTGGCCAGCGAGGAGAGTATAGGCCAAATCCTCTGTTTGCTCTGGCCAAGTATGGCTCTGGTAATACAGAGAGGGTCATGCTCCTGCAGTGGAGACTAAAAAGACCTGATGATGATGATTCAGAAAATAGGACATCAGTGTTTCCACGCCAAATCACATTTCCAAGGGTCTAATTTAATAATAATTATCTCTAGAACCATTCCAATTATAGCATTCCCATGGCAAATGAATCTCATAAGGTTCCTAATATTGAACGACAAGACTATAGCACCTTCAATGACAGACCTTTAAAAACTAATATGAAATATGTCCGATCCATTGTCTCATTCTTTGATAGGTATCAAAGTATTATTAAGGCGTTGTTTACGAAACGCCTTTCCACTGACAATATATCGAGGGCGGCTGTCACCTTGCCTTCAGATCCAGGGCAGCCTTGACGTCCCACAGTCGGGCTTCTAATCTGGGTAATCGGTAGTATAAGTCAGATTATAGATTTCGTTGTGTTATGAGGATTAGGACAACGCACTTTAAAAGAATCACTTATTTACTGGACTCTGACTTACCAAGCAAAGTTTTTATAAATTATACATAATATTGTTATAATTTTTTTACTTGATGAAGATTTGCCATTAATATAATGACAAAATCTACCTGCTTCTAGGAATATTTCCAATGCTACTTTTGAAGACTTAGCTGATGTATTAGGATGGATAAAGTTTTTGTTATTCTATCTGTATCAACACTAATATCATAAAGAGAAAAGATTTGATTGGTTGTAGAGTCTACTCAACTCTGAAACTACAGGACTAATTTGAAAAATTGTTAGCTATTAGAATCCTACTTATCCCTGATGGATATATATCTACTCGAGCCAGCCGATAGTATAATATAAAAACAAAAGATTTAGAGGGTCAAAGCACTAATGCTCAACATTACATAGATAAGATTATGCTTGTTGGTCATAATTAAAAAGGCTTCAATATCAATTGGATATGGCTCTCACTAGATGGTTATAACAATAGATTATTTGAAACAAATCAATACAATTACACGAATAGAATATCGATTCTATTTCAAAATATGCAGATTCACCATTTCACAATACGCCTACGTTTTCGATAGTCTCGTCTGCTTTCATAACACAAAACACACTAAAACAGTTATCTATCTATTGGATTGCATCACTCACTAGAAATTCCAAGCATACAATCTATTCGTCTTTAAATCATCTATGGGATCTGACACGTTAATTTACATACACAATTTCGGGGCTATAATTTCTTTGATTTTTATCTCTCATATCCACTGTATCACTTATCAGTTAAGATGATCGCATTCGCCTACGAATCGATATGTTACTTTTGTCACCGATTTCTTATCTCGGTTTTAGTATCGATTGTTAATATATCTTCATCACGCGTTGAATAAAAAGTCATGACTCATGCAGTGAACATTAGATGTTTATTCTGTCGATGGTAAATATTCACTTGCTCGCACGTGTAGTATCGATTAGACAATCGATAATGATATTGATAGGTTAACTGTTATAAAGCAGATACACACTGAATACACATTACAACGAAATTAAAGAAATCGAAATTTCAAAGCGTTACCTAAAACAAACGCAACAAAACACTCGGATGCTTCAACGTACAATACTAGTATAAAACAAGCTGTGTATCAAAGTGCCGTGGTTTCCGAGGATATGCAAACAGGCAATAAGAAGTGCAAAACTCGAGACCCTGCCGGATCGGTTGCATTGGAATGTGGACTGAATACCGACGCAACCAATTAGACGAGTATCGATTCTTAAATCGAACTCGTCGATAAGAAAATGCCATTCTCTCTATTAACATTATTTTTAAATTCCACTTGATTGTGTTATTTGTATCCAAATAGAGAATTAACGAAAAAAAAAAACTTTTTTAATGCTTCTAATCGACAGCAACAAGTTCACATTCCAAAGACCAATATATATAATGTATTCTCCGTGCCTGCCAACTGATTGAGTCCCTGTGGCACTGAGAAGCTCGCTGACCAGAGCGATCTGATCTTATTGAACACCACGCTCGGCCACGCCGCCATCCTTGGACCTTCCTCTGGCAATCCTGTTGAAGAACCTAGTGTCAAGCTATTGACAAACAATCCTACAATATCCGGTTTAGTCACAGCTCATTTAGAAAATTAATTGGGCATTTCGAATTTGAAAGGACAATATTATTCACGCCGACAGATAGTAATGTTACAACCAATTGACAAACTAATTTAGGCGCGAAGGGGCAAGGGCCGTAGCGAATTGCAACTAATAGATTATTAAGAAACCCACGGCTTTATGAACCCAATGTGTATTTCAATGTGCCACGGAGAAACAGAGCGGACCAGAATGATATAATTAATGGAAATGAAAACTGTAACAGATGCCGAGATAACGTTCGCAGTCGGGCTGTCTGCGCGGGCAGGCTTGCGAAACAGCAAACTATACCTAAACTAATAAATACACTAGTCAGACAACCGGTCCTTTACGGAACCCCTACGTACATCCGGCGGGCGCGCGTGGGCACACTGTCGCAAGTCACTCAAACTTATTTACGATGCAAGGATCCTTGCTGTTTTCGAAAACATCATAAAAGAGCCTAAGGACCGAGTGAGAGGTGCTACGCTGGCAGTTTGTGAATGAGATTTCAACTTTGCCGTAGAAGGTATCAATGGAGTGCATTGCGTGTGCAGCGGCCGGGGCTTACGCAACGTCGATTTGCATCGGCTACCACGCGCAGGCCCACAGGTATGCAAATGTAAACACTGATAAACTACTTACCGGATAGAGGCACGTGGTTCTCGTGAGAATGCCGGGAGGCTCGGGGTCCGAAGGGACTGCGGAGGGATTTGGGGCTGAGGAAGAATCTTCTCCTTGTATGCGGTGGTGTGGGGCAGCTTTGGACCAAGTTGGTGGGTTGTTTTGGTGGCTTCGGCAGCCGCATAGGTGACTGCCAGTCCTGGTCTTGTCGCTGCGGCGAGGGGGTGTATCTCTCCATCACTTGCCGTCTGCCCTGGGTCTTCCTGGCGCACAAGGGGCACGCTTCGTTTCTGAACATGCACGAGTAGCAGCGTTCATGTCCACACACGTCGATCAGCTTTCTCTTCTTGCCCTTGTCAAAGGGCATGTTACAACTCGGACAAGTTGTGCCTCCAGTCTCGCTTTCGAGCAGTTGTCGTATCGCCGCCAAGTCTGCAACAAGAATGGTGAGCGTTAATTCTGTTTTGATGATTATCGACTAGTTGATATACATTTATCGCTTAGTATGCAAACTGGATAGTTGTCGTTCCATGCATGGCAATCGATTTACGTTCTAACGATCCTTGAAGTTATTCTAACGAAGGATAATGATATAATTTATGTTCTACTCGCCATGGACTGTTAGAACCAATTAAACGTCGAGGATGTTAGAGATGGAATTTAAATGGGATTGTGTTAATACAAATGATGGTATTTTTACGATTTACAATCTCTAATGCTTCCTTATATCACCCCCATGGCTATTTAAACTTCCTGTGCGTAGTGTTTCGTCATAAATATTTTCGTATCTGTAAATTATCGTCATGTGGAGGCAGTTTCATTTTAAAAACTGATTTATTGGTAAACATCATTACGACTTCTGAAAACGCGGTCCCCGATCAAAACTTAAATCAACACTTTCAAATTAAACGGCTCATAAATCAAGTGTCAGTAAACGAAGTAATTAAATCCGAAGCTCGTGATGGTGAGAGAGAGCATTATCGGCCATTTCTGTCTGTCGGGTGGGTAAACGAGTTGTCCTGATTCGCCCGCGACAAATGACACAACTTGAAGATTGACCGCCGCCGCGCAAGCGGGTTATTCACAACTTGTCTCAATGTGGACACGTCTCAAGTATGTACCTGCGTCCGATTTTGGAAGTCCATATATTATAGTAATTTATATTATTAAAATGAACCACATAAAAATACCACACTGCCCTAATTAAGGTTCTCGACCTAATCCTTTTTGTAAGTTCTATCTCCTCTATAGTATACATAATTATTATCTTTTTAATATTAGCTAACGCAAATAAATACATTATTATTATGTTTGAACTTTATTATAAATGTACATTATAATTTGTATGTATTAAGGATTAAACGAGGCTATTATTATAATCTCTTCTATTAATTGTGATAAATTACGTTAGTAAAATAAAGTGTTACAATACTTTACGACTGC
The DNA here is from genome assembly GCA_947532085.1 of Elegia similella. Classification (NCBI taxonomy): domain Eukaryota; kingdom Metazoa; phylum Arthropoda; class Insecta; order Lepidoptera; family Pyralidae; genus Elegia; species Elegia similella. Next base: position 4,471,909 of record OX383936.1, read on the forward strand.
TTCTTGTGTCTCTAATAAACGATGACAATATAAAACTTATGATATGAATCAATTCTATTTCTTCATAGCTAGGTATTATTTTCGAATAAATATATAATATACCGACGAGGAAACAAAAATACTTATTTCAAATTACCGTACAGCCATCCCACATATGGCCCAACGATTTTTTTAATACGTTACTTAAAATACAGACGAAAAAAATACTACGGCAAACTTAAAATACGTCATTGAATCACCCTCCACTCACGCGCATACCTCAAGTTCCTTACAGATGTTTTTCTTTTTAAGCACAATCATCAAGTGTCGTGTAGTCATGAGAAATTAGTTATTTTACGTGCCTATTAAATTATACGGTATTTATGGAGTATAAAATTAAATGATTATTTTCTTCGAGCCTGCGAACACAATTTACTCGAAGTTTCGATTGCAACCCGTTCCTCGTACACTTTCCTTTCTTGACCTTTATTAATACCTGAAGTTATATTATTTCAATATTTTATGTCGCTAATTGCTTTATAGCGTCCAGTTTGCTCTTTAGAAAATATGGAAAATCTGCATAGGTTTGATCATCATCGAAGAAAAATAATCTTCCCGACTTCGCTGGCTAGGACATGTGGAGAGGATGGGAGAAGATCGAGCCGCAAAGAAAGGCTATCATGGTCAACCTTCCGGGCGCCGTCCAGTGGGGCGTCCAAGATATCGCTGAAAGGATGAAGTCGCCAAAGATCTGAAAGAGTTGGTATCCGACTGGTCAGAGATGGCACAGTCGGAGGCCAAGATCCACTTCGGGTCGCTGAGCCATCGAAGTAAGTAAGTATGCATAGTATTGTAATTCATTTTCTAGGTTTCCCCTATCTGTCTAAATTTATTAGCGCATCTTTGTTTTCTTTAATATTCTCTTCGTTCCTACTAATATACAGCGTATAAATTGACCCTCCACGTTTCCTTAACTGGGTGTCTCAGCCTATCAATATGAACAACTTTTCCTATGGGAACAATGCTGGAAACTCAAAAAAATTAATTCGACGTTCCCATACAAAATGGCCGGGCGGCCGATGGTGACCGAATGGCGATTTTTTTTTTGATTTCCCAGCATTGATCCCATAGGAAAAGTTGTTCATATTGATAGTCTGACAAACCACTTTAAGGGAACGTCGAGGGTACATTTATAAGCTGTATATTATTAACATAAGTATGAACTTTCAGTATTCTGAATTACGTGACTATTTTATTTATTTAAACTTTATTGCACAGTTTAAAAAAAAATGTACAAAAGGTGGACTCAAGGCCATATGGCATTCTCTCCCAGCCAAACCTTTGGACCAAAAAGAAAGTTAAAGTGGGTGGTGCGATAAAGTGCCAAAATTTTGACATTTTTACTTGACTCGTGACAAAGCGAACAGGAATTATTATAACGCATGTAAAGCACGCCACAGGCCGGTTTTGATATTTTCTTCTCCAATCACTGACAGCAACCCTACGTACTCGTATATCGTCGCTCCATCTAGCCCAAGGGCGTCCTACACGTCAGTGGCGTGCCATAGGAGAGACCTATGTCCAGTATTGTCCAGCAGTGAATAAGTGTAGATTGATGATGATGATGATAATGATGACATAGAGCAACTCTCAACGTGGTAACGTTGTGGGATAGGTGGCACAAGATTTTCTGGAGTTTCTGGGTGCTTCGGACGGCACGTTATGCCGTTGATCTCGGCAGTCGTCACTAGATGGCGGTTATTAAGCTATAGGTCATCAGTGTTGGCTACGAAGCGATTGAAGTTGTAAACAAGTAAAGGCATGTCTACCCCGTAAGAGATAAAGGCAAGATTATATGTATTTTCTGTTTTTCTTTTGGGAGAAATCACACAAACAGCAAAAGAAAAGAACATCTAAATGAATTGATAGAGTCTGTCATATCCTCCTTAGCGTAACTACTTTTTAATGATAAAAGATGCAGTACCAATGACAATTGTAGACATGTTAGAAATATAACTTCAACACGATCGTCCTTCAGACAAAAGATAATTAATTGTTAGTTGTCGTTTTTACAGCTTAAGAGATGGCTAGCCATCTTATTCAATTATGACTATGTTATGTAGCCGTTTGGTTTCTGGCAGAGTAGAATAGCCCACTCCTAGTCTTCCCATGGAGGTCGTAAGAGGCGACTTAGGAAATACAAGCTAAACAAAGCTCATAAACATCAATAAGACCTCTCCAACCCGTCTGGCCAGCGAGGAGAGTTTAGGCCAAATCCTCTGTCTGCTCTGGCCAAGTATGGCTCCGGTAGTACAGAGAGGATCATTCTGCAGTAGAGACTAAAAAGACCTGCTGTTATCCATCGCAAGCATTTTTAAGCTGGGGAAAGATAGGAATTTGTTAGGTTTGGGAAAGGAATGAAAGGTATTAGGAAACTACTTACTCAGATGAATGGGGGAGAGCAAGTAGCAGCTCGAGTTGCTGGACGCACGTACTCGATGCATACCTGCAGTTAAGGATGACACCCCTGACCATATACGTGACTCAACACTCTATTCATTTATAGACAGAAAGATACAATTCTATTTTGAAGTAGCTGTATTATTATCAAATGTTAATTTATTATATCTCAATTACATACTTTTATTTGCCAATGTGTCCAAAATATTGTCACTTATCTTTTCTCCCCTCATCAATCAGTCCATGTCTAGACTGATTACGACAGTCGGACGACTGTCACCGGCGGCAGACCCTCATTCATTAAGCCTTTTTTATTTACGTGAATTATTTGATTCATTAACAATGTCCTTGGTTGTTGAGAATGATTAATCTTTCTTCACTGTGTAGCTGAAACGGTCTGTAACGGAGCGTTATTTTTGTAATGATCAACGAGACGAATTTCTATAGGAAGTCAATTTGTTTTTCATCTCTTTTTCTTCAATTATATTAGAGTGTATAATTCCGAGATTAAAGTATTGCCGGAAGCTTAGAATTACCCGGTATCAGCTTTCAAAGTTAAAATAATAAAGTAAAAGGTAGCTGCATCAATTTATCATTTAAATAGCCTTTAGTAGACATGCCTAGTCAACTCATTACACCACATTGGAGGAGTCAGGACGGGGTCATGAGAACCAATGACTTCGCACGATTGCTCACTTTCAAATATGCTTTTTAGTTTTGGACCACTTAGTTGTGAATTTCAGAGAAGTGAAATCATTATCTTCACATAGTATATAAAATGAAGTCGTTTCCGCTGTCTGTTAAGTTAGATCTTTTAAACTACTCATTATAGATACGTAATATCACGTCTTTATCCCCTACGAGGTAGACAGAGCCTAAGGTAATACGTAAAGTTGGAAAACGGAATCAAAAGCCGCATCGCCTTTTGTCATGATTCTTTATATTTTCGCCTACTCCCTTGATCGGCTTTTACGGTCAACGCGGGAAGAGAAGCATCTGGCACATTCTACGTTTTTTCTTCTCTTTCAGACCAGCGTGGAAGAAACTACTCAACGGAATTTAATGCAGTTTTCAGCAATCATCATCATCATTAGGTCTTTTTAGTCTTCACTGCAGAAACCCTCTCTGTACTACAGGAGACATACTTGGCTAGAGCAGACAGAGGATTTGGCCTACACTCTCCTCGCTGGCCAGACGGGTTGGAGAGGTCTCATTGATGTTTATGAGCTTTGTTTAGCTTGGATTTCCAAAGTCGCCTCTTACAACATACAAGGGAAGACTTGGAGGTCTCCTATTCTACTCTGCCGGAAACCACACGAGTAATTGGCATATTTTTAGCAATAGATATAGAGTGATTCAAGAGTATGTATAGTTTACTGCCCCTTATTAGTACCTACATTGCACCCGTACGAAGCCGGGGCGGGTCGCTAGTTTTCACTAAATGTAAAAGCGCGTGTTGTAAGTATTTTTTCACTGTATTTAGATGAATGGTAATAAAAAACGACATATTAAAGAACAGGAATTAAAGTTATTGACCTCTCAACTTGGACGAATCAACCACCAAGCGGTCCAATGAGGACGCATAACAATATAAAATCCATTGTGTCTGCGATTCTCGCGTTTGAAGGGTAGTTTAATCCATTGTACGCCTAAATCAAATAACGATATCAGCTGAATTCAGGCTGGCAAGCAAAACAGTTTATTTGTTTGATTGATGTTGTAAAAATAAAACTGTGCTGACCTGCCTATTTGCCAACTTTCAACAACCACGGTGTACAACGTTTTAAAGGTCACTTTTCGCCCCTTAGTTCATTCGCGTCTCAGCTCTTCGCACCTCAGTTTATTCGCGCCTTAGCTCTTCGCGCTCGAGCTCGCTCGCACCTCAGCATTTCGAAACTTCGTCTTTTGCACCTAGATTACACACTCCACTTCAACATCCATTGCGGTTTATATAAAAACATATGGGTAACAAAAACTATAAACTTCAAGCAAAACAAATCACCGCTTTGTTCTGTGTGTTTATAAATACGTACATCTCGACTCAATACATTGTAGAAGGCCATCCCATGTCTACCAGTCTAGACGCTGAATCACGCTAAAATTGCTTCAAGCAAAAACATATGAGTGTATAGGGCTCTATCATACAGAATGTCTGCCAGAAGTGTGTAAAATTTTTACAACTGCCAGAAAAAAGTAGTGTAATGTTTTCAAAGTTTGTATCTAGGTAAGTATGTATTTGAGTTTCTTTATTCCACCGTATCTTCTTAATGCCTCAATGGATTTGGACGTATCGTTAGAAACCTAATAGCGTCCGAGTGACATTGGTTGTAACTTTTTTGGCAGGGCAGGTGTGTTTTCACCATGATAACGTCTTATAAATCTATGAACGCCGGCTGCATGCACGTAAAAGAGTCACGTTCCATGTGAAAACTAGAGCGCGAAACAAGCGATAGAGAGACACGATCGGCCTAAGTGCGGCTTGTGACGCATCTATTTCTCTTCCTCCGTGGTCCAGTGGTTAAGGCGTTTACCTGTAGACCCGGGGCCGTGGGGTCGATGCCCACGGGAAGCATACTTTGTTTAGTTGTTTCCAGTTTGATTAGGACAGGCCTGAATCACCTTATTTTTTGATAATAAAGATGATTCCGTGCTTTGGAAGACACATTAAGCCGCGTTGGTCCCGGCTGCCATCTGATAGTCTTTAAAGGAACCGCGTCAGAGGCCGAGAGGCGGTTCCGAAGAACTCTGACACAAAGTGTGCATGGTAAATTGACCGTGTCACCTACACGAAATGATGATGATCTCTCATCCACCGTTCGTTACCATCTCCGTATGGTGATATATCGTCATTAAACCGAATTTACAAAACCATTTTTTTGGCAAATCATACTACAGTATTGAATGCTGTCATAATAGCGGACCCCGGGCTCTGACGCGTCACAGCTGAGTATGTTAACCCGGATAAACGCTCTGATGAAAAAATACAGTAGGGCCGTCATAAAAATCCTGTAACAAGTTTCTCATTCCGCGTTAACTACGAGGAAAATGTACAAAACGGGGATTTTATTCCTCGTAAAATGTATTTTAGTAGCCATTTGTGGTAAAAAAATAACGACTTTTCAATCACTATTTTAGTATATTGAACTGCCGCTTCAGTACTACAAAACTACTGTCGAACCGGGATTTAGTTGTTGTAGTTTTCTGAATGAACATGAGTTTATGTTTATAATGGCAAGCTTCGTGGCGCAGTGGTCAATACGCCAGACTGCGACACGAGGGTGCCCGGGTTCGATCCCCGGTCATGATGGAAAAGCGATATTTTTTAGACTGAACTGGGTCTTGGATGTTTATCTATATAAGTATCTATTATAAAATATAGTGTCGTCGAGTCAGTATCTTACGACACAAGTTCACAACTTACTGTAGGGCTAGCTCAAGCTCAATTTATGTGATATGTACCTATATATTTATTCATTTGTTATCAATCAGCCTATTGCAGTCCACTGCTGGACGTAGGCCTCCCCAAGGGCACGCCACAGTGCACGATCTCCCGCTTTCCTCATCCAGCCACTACCAGCGACCTTCCTCAGGTCATCGGCCCATCTGGCAGGGGGGCGTCCAACACTACGTTTGCCGAGACGTGGTCTCCATTCGAGAACCCGTCTACTCCAACGCTCGTCGGTTCTGCGACTAATGTGGCCAGCCCACTGCCACTTCAGCTTGCTACACTTTTGGACAATGTCTAAAGTTTTGGTCCTCTGCCGGATGATTTCGTTACGGATTTTATCCCGCAACGAAATACCGAGCATTGATCTTTCCATAGCTCGCTGAGCGACATGTAGTCGGTGGGCCAGCCTGACTGTCATGTTCCACGTCTCGGCTCCATATGTCATGACGGGTAGGACGCACATATTGAACACCCTGCTCTTTAGGCACTGCGGTAGTGTTGACGAGAAGATATGACGCAGCTTCCCAAATGCTGCCCAGCCCAGCTGCACTCTTCTTGTGATTTCGCGCTCGAAGTTGTCTCTACCTAGCTGCAATGTCTGCCCGAGGTAGACATATTCTTGGACAACTTCAAGCGCATTATCATTGATCAAGATCGGCTCCGGCGTAATAAAGTCGTTGAACATGACCTTGGTCTTGTCCAAGTTCATCCGGAGACCGACCGACATTGAAGCAGCTTCAAGGCTGTGCAGCATCTTCTGCAAATCCTGCAACGATTGTGCCATCAATACTATGTCGTCGGCAAAGCGAAGGTGACTGAGATATACGCCATTGATGTTGATGCCCAGCCCGTTCCAATCCAGAGTTTTGAAGACATCTTCCAGTGCGTTGGAGAACAGTTTCGGAGAGATGACATCTCCCTGTCTCACCCCTCTGAGCAACTGGATGGGTTTCGTCTGGTGGTTCTGTACTTGGACGGACATCGACGCTGATTTGTATAAACTTCTCAGTACCTCCACATATCTCCAATCGACTTGGCATCGCTGCAAGGATTCCAGAACAGCCCAGGTTTCTACGGAGTCGAAGGCTTTCTCGTAGTCCACAAATGCTAGGCACAGCGGCTAATTATACTCCTGCGACTTCTGTATAATCTGCCTTACTGTGTGAATGTGGTCCACGGTGCTAAATCCTTTTCGAAACCCAGCCTGTTCCGGTGGCTGGAAGGCGTCAAATCTTGCGGCAAGACGATTCGAGAGAACTCTCGAAAACAGCTTATAGATGTGGCTTAAGAGCGCGATTGGTCTATAGTTTTTAAGGAGGGTTTTGTCTCCTTTCTTGAAAAACAATGCCACCACGCTCTCACTCCACGCCCTTGGGGTAGTCCCATTGGCTATGACGGAATTAAATAGCTCCTTTAGCTTTTTCAGCACTGGAGTTCCTCCTGCTTTGAGAAGCTCTGAGGTAATTCCGTCTTTGCCGGGAGCCTTCCCATTTTGAAGCTGTTTGAGAGCCCTCCCGATTTCGTCTTCATCCACTTCTGGGAGATCGTCGGTAAAGTGGCGCGTCAGTGTGGCTCGTGGGTCGTTCGCGTCAGGTGGAGGCTTTGGAGCATGCGAGGAGTACAGCTTCTGATAGAAGTCTTCAACTTCGGCGAGGATCTCCGGAACTGACGTGACGGTTTTGCCTTCCGAGGTTTTGAGCTTCGTCAGGTGGCTCCTACCCAGTCTTTTGGCAAAGACTTTTGACCCCCGATTTTGCTCAATCGCCTCTCTTATGAGATTCGTATTGTAGCTTCGGAGGTCACGTCTCACCGACTTGCGGATTTCTTTGTTTAGACGGTGGGTATCCGACGAAGCTTCCTCTGGCATCTCACGGCGAATCTTCATCAGTTCAAGAGTCTCCGCCGAAAGTTTAGGCTTTCGGCTACCTCGCTTGCTCTTGAAGTGCCTGACTCCTACTTCGCGAAGTACCTTGGTCACACTTTCGAGGTCCTTGTCAACATCTTCAGTGGTTTCCAGCGCAGCGAAGCGATTGCGTAGTTCCAGCTGGAACGCTTCAGAACCATTTACGGTCTGGATCAGTGTTGGACGAAGAACGGATCTCACCATACGACTCCTCTCAACTTTAAAGTCAATACTTAGGGTGCCTCTTACCAGTCGGTGGTCACTGCCGGTATGAAACCTATTGACCACAGAGACATCCCTAAATATGTACTTCTTGTCTGTCAAGATGAAGTCGATCTCATTCTTCGTCTTACCATCAGGGCTTTGCCAGGTCCACTTCCTATGGGGCTTCTTCTTAAAGAATGTGTTCATACAGAACAGCCCCTGCATATCTAGGAAGTTGACCAGCATTTGCCCCCTCTGGTTCCTTGATCCAATTCCGTGTGGCCCGATACGCAATTCGTTGCATTCGCGCACTCCCACTTTGGCGTTGAAGTCTCCCATGACAACGGTAAAGTAAGTCTTGGTGGTGTTATTTATGGCCATTGCGATATCTTCATACATAGCTTCGACCTCTGTATCAACGTGTGTCGATGTCGGCGCATATACCTGTATAACTTTGAGGGAATACCTCTCGGTCAGTTTCAGTACAAGGTACGCTACCCGGGTCGACACACTTGATACCTCCAACACGTTGTCACGGAGAACTTTGTTGACAAGGAAGCCCACGCCACCCTGCGACTGCTGGTCACCCTCTCGGAAGTAGAACAGGTGGCCGGATTCTAGGGTTGCCATGTCCTCCCCCTGTCTTCGGACTTCAGACAACCCCAAAACGTGCCACTTGATATTTTCCAGTTCTACTTCCAGTTGTTGTAGGCTTTCGTCCAACCGTAGACTGCGTCCATTATACGTAGCCAAGGTCAGGTTGTGGCAGCCATCTTTCGACTCCCGGGGATTCTTCGCACCCCCCGCCCCATCGAGATCAAGGCCGCTGCCGTGGCTTGGAACCGTGGAGCTACCGGGAACTGGGGGCCGTATCTGCGGCGTACTTATCATCTTGGGGGTTTATGCCCATACTCACCACGCTGGGCAGGCGGGTTGGTGAGCGCAGAGCCGAGTCTCGCACCGACGGCGCTGCTGCCCGCCGCCGGTCTGGGTATTTAGACTCGACCTGTAGGATGGTTATACCGCCATCAGTTCGGTGGCCAGTACCTCGTCTGTTGCTTAGCAGGGTGCACCGCGTGCAGGTGAGGTTGACTTGGGACATGAAGGTGGCAGGCTGTCCCCTTACACCCCATTTGTTAAGGGTCTCCGAATTCAGCACTAAAGGTTACAAATTTAAAAAATTGCCGAATATTGGACAAAACTATTACGAATATCGCATTGGTAAAATGTTAAAGTGTCATCTTGTTGATGCTTGTCTTTGTTTATAGTGCAGTAATAAGCACTTAGCTGCTCTGACAATTGAGTTTTTGAACTTGTAGTGCAGTAATAATAATCGTTCACTCATTTTTTTATTGGGGCTTAAAAAATTACATTTACACTAATAGGCTAGTTTCCTAGGTCATAATAATAACATAATAATTATTCCGTCAGTTAGATAATCAAAATATATTGGACACTTATTTTTTCTTTTGTCAAATAAACAATACATAATAAAGATAAAGCGCTTCAAAGTTCAGGAGTGGGGGCTCGTGACGTCAAAGTTTGCTAAAAATTGTAGCAAACTATGACGTCACACGGAACTTCAAAAGGCCATATATTTATAATATTTTGTTTAATCGACAAAAGAAAAAATACGTATCCAATATTTTTGAATATCTAACTGACGGACTAATTAGGAAACTAGCCTATTGTCTAGATACCATATCTGGACCTGGCAGCGCACGTGAACGGACCGTTATATTCACTTACTGAACTGTCAATCAATTTTGCACCATAAAGTCTTCCATATAAAATCAAAAGTTATATTTTAAGATCTATTTGGATTTGTTTTTTCAAGACCAATAATGACTACCAAGAATCTTAAGGTAATTTTCAGTAAGTCTCACTGTTTTGTATTTTGGTTTCTTTATTAATGCTAGACAGTTATTATGTTTTTGGAACATATCATTATGTTTTTGAATTCGTTTTAGTATTATGTTTAGAAGTAGGACTACAGGAAAAGTGTACTTTTACTATCTATTTTAATAACGTTGAAATTAACTCATTATACGAAGTTGGTTAAAATTTACGAAGGGGAGTAGGGAACTGAAATGTAATGTAATGTCTATGGGAGGACAGAAGGAATAGAAATAGGACGAGTTAAGAACAAAATATTAATATATTTACTAAAAATAATGTTTAAGATGAGTTGAGAATATAAATAGGATGAGCAAGGAAAAAAGTAATTAAGAAATGCTAAGCGCTACACCATAAAGTTCGCCGTCGTACTGATGTAAGTTTAATCGCCACATACAACAATTTTTTTACTACACGTATTGATATCTAAGGTCCATTTAAGTCATAGGTCAAAAAAAGCTTTAATAGCTAATTTTAAGTTATCGACACGATAGTTTATATTTTAGTTTTTGCAAACATAATAATATTTGTTTCATGAAAATCTTTATATCAACCATTTTGATGGTCGACGTCAGTAAAATAGTATTCATAGTAAGTAATAGTAAAAGGTTGTACGCCAAAGAATGTGTTTTTTTGGACACAGTTTGTTCAGGAGTTTTGTTCATCTGTTTTTCAAAATATTGAAGTCAAAATACCTCTTAAACTAGTGTAGATTTTTTCGATTTGCTTCTAACGCATTATGTTGAATGAAGTGACATAGGTTATAACATTAATAGCAAGACAGACGTGTTTTAGACGTGATATACATATATATATACGTATACATCGATGAAAAGTGTCACTTTCCGTATGCAAGGGAGAGCTTGTTGCAGGATGTTTTGTTCATCTGTTTTTCTAAATATTTAAGTCAAATACCTATTAAACTAGCGTGTAGATGTATTTATTTGCTTTTGAAGTATTGTGAAGCTAATTAAATGGGATTTGTGTACGTACAGTCAGCCAATGAGATATCTGACCCCCTACAACAGCGCCATTTTTCGCAAACTAAAGAAACATCCGTGGTTTAAACCCAAAGATAAAAATATACAAGTGTAATATCCTTTGCGACTAGTGCCATCTATTGAATTGTGAATGAACAAATAAGGTTATTAAGCAGAAATCTGATACCCTTGACGACTAATGCCATCTATTCGATTTTTGATAAATAAAACAAGCCCTAGCATACGATACGCTTATTTCAAAGATACTTCAATAGTTAGATGTGGCGCAAGTGGTAGGCACTACGGTTTAATAGTTAATGTGATTATGAATAAACAGGGTCAAATCCTCCAAAGCTTTTTATTTTTTACAAATATCACCAACTTCGTATTGTGATGTTGGTGTAATTTTGGTTGTTTTAACATAATGTTACCGAGCTAATTACTGTGAATAAAAAGCATTTTAAATTTTTAATTACTTTATTACATCAAAAAAATGTAACAGTGAAATAAATACCTGCCTACTTAATTCAAACTATGATTAATCTTCTGTAGAGAGAACCAACATGTTACTTAATAAGTAACAATTTACATCTCTCAACTTCTTTTTAATCATAGTATTATATTTTTTTAAATGTGTAGGGTCAAATAGTGCTATGTGAATAACTTTGCTTCGATAATAGTATAAGAATAAATATAAACCTATGGCATTAAATGAATTTTAATATGGGAGAGGGTGACCCCCATTTTGAAGCTTTTGTTCAAGTCTATTTGTCATTTCACTTACCATGTTAGATCAGATCACATATCACTTATGCGCATATTTATTAATTTAGTATAACCTTTTTGTCTAAATTGATTAAAATCAAACTTTACTCGTGTCTCGTGTCCCAGTTAAGCACTATTTGACCCTACAATCTGGGATTTTAATTGGTCACTCAATAACAGTTAGATCACAGAACAATTGTCTTAAATAAAATATATTCTACATTGCAAACTGTTGGAATCACCACATCTCATAAATTTTCCAAGTATTTTTCTTTATTCATCCGGCCGCCGAATTCTACCAGCTCCCCTGGGCCCATTGAAGACATCTGTCCCCAATAACCTGCAAAACAATAATACGATCAGTTACCTATTATTCTACACTGCGTAATACACTAGGTATTAAATATTATTATTATTTTACTTCACTATTTAATGAATATTTTTACCTAATGTTATCCTGCCACTGTTCTCAAAGGCAAATTATTTTGATGGCTATACGCTGGCCATGTCTTCTCCGCAATATTTTTCTGCCATCATCATCAGACTTAAAACTTTTTTCATCAGAATAAAATACGATCTCGTTCTTGTTGAATGTTTCCTCACTGTTTCAATTGAAATATTGTAGTGTATATGTTACGCCAGTTGACTCCGAATCCACAAACGGACGGTGTTTCTCTGTAAGAGATATATTTATCTTAGACATTTATCACAAACCCTATGTTTTACGGAACAAAAAATAGTGTGACAATTAAGTAAGTATATTAAATACTTATAATTTCTACTTACCGCGATACCTAACTCTCTAGATATAGATATTTTAAATACTGTGGTTGTCTTTACAATACAATATTAGCTTTCACAAAATCTGCTATATAAGATGAAACGGGATGCCTAATAACTGGTGGGGTTTTGGATCACTACACAGTAATCGCAGTATCTTATTTGTGACGCGAGTGAACAATATTTTTGATTAGTTGGTATCAGGTATAAATAAATCTGATAGATTACCCTCAATTTATTTGTTAAAGCAATGCGTTGCAGTTGGTGACAATGATGTCATAGCAGTAGAAATAGATAGCCAATTTCGCCCGAGATGTCATATCGTCGGTTGGCGTATTGAGATGAGCGCTAGCTTCTCAAGTCGTGGGTCCATGGTTCGAATCGAACTTTACGTAGGATTGTTTTTGATTCTTTCTTGTTCTTACCATTGATGATTACTTGAATTATTAGCTGAGATTATTAGAAACACAAAATTTGCAACTGAGCAGGTTATCAGAAACAAGTTTATACCAGCAGTTGTCTGTCTACTTGCCAAAAATCACGGTAGGTGGCGCTTCACAGCAAAGTGTAAATTTACGTTTTAAAAGTCAGGGGGTCAGGTATCTGCTTGGCCGACTGTACACAATATGAACCCTTATGTTTTACCTACATGTACGCGAATAAATGAATACGATTTCTACATTTTGAAAATATTCTTGGTAATAATTATGATATTAAAGCACCACCCAACAAATTATACCTTTATCTATGATTTGAATAATTACTTCATGAATAATATTAATTTATCAAAGATTGCTGTTGACGTTTCATTTACTGGACTAATATAAACAACATGAAATTCCAACTAAATAATTATCTGTATAATAAATTAACAAATCAGTTTAGGAATAAATCATCTGAGAAGCCTGGTAACTGGATGTCTGTTGGATAATTAGTTATTTAGATGAACTTATCGCAAAATCAGAAGTCGAAGCATAGATAAATATCTTGATATACAGAGTAACTTGAAAAACACTATTATCCTCGCAGAAATAAATTTCTAACAACAGTTTTTGATCCACGATTTTTGATAGTTTGTTAGTTAAACACTTATAAATTATCAAAAATCGTTCATACTTACTAAAATTATCTTCTGTAGAGAGAACCAACATGTTACTTAATAAGTAACAATTTACATCTCTCAACTTCTTTTTAATCATAGTATTATATTTTTTTAAATGTGTAGGGTCAAATAGTGCTATGTGAATAACTTTGCTTCGATAATAGTATAAGAATAAATATAAACCTATGGCATTAAATGAATTTTAATATGGGAGAGGGTGACCCCCATTTTGAAGCTTTTGTTCAAGTCTATTTGTCATTTCACTTACCATGTTAGATCAGATCACATATCACTTATGCGCATATTTATTAATTTAGTATAACCTTTTTGTCTAAATTGATTAAAATCAAACTTTACTCGTGTCTCGTGTCCCAGTTAAGCACTATTTGACCCTACAATCTGGGATTTTAATTGGTCACTCAATAACAGTTAGATCACAGAACAATTGTCTTAAATAAAATATATTCTACATTGCAAACTGTTGGAATCACCACATCTCATAAATTTTCCAAGTATTTTTCTTTATTCATCCGGCCGCCGAATTCTACCAGCTCCCCTGGGCCCATTGAAGACATCTGTCCCCAATAACCTGCAAAACAATAATACGATCAGTTACCTATTATTCTACACTGCGTAATACACTAGGTATTAAATATTATTATTATTTTACTTCACTATTTAATGAATATTTTTACCTAATGTTATCCTGCCACTGTTCTCAAAGGCAAATTATTTTGATGGCTATACGCTGGCCATGTCTTCTCCGCAATATTTTTCTGCCATCATCATCAGACTTAAAACTTTTTTCATCAGAATAAAATACGATCTCGTTCTTGTTGAATGTTTCCTCACTGTTTCAATTGAAATATTGTAGTGTATATGTTACGCCAGTTGACTCCGAATCCACAAACGGACGGTGTTTCTCTGTAAGAGATATATTTATCTTAGACATTTATCACAAACCCTATGTTTTACGGAACAAAAAATAGTGTGACAATTAAGTAAGTATATTAAATACTTATAATTTCTACTTACCGCGATACCTAACTCTCTAGATATAGATATTTTAAATACTGTGGTTGTCTTTACAATACAATATTAGCTTTCACAAAATCTGCTATATAAGATGAAACGGGATGCCTAATAACTGGTGGGGTTTTGGATCACTACACAGTAATCGCAGTATCTTATTTGTGACGCGAGTGAACAATATTTTTGATTAGTTGGTATCAGGTATAAATAAATCTGATAGATTACCCTCAATTTATTTGTTAAAGCAATGCGTTGCAGTTGGTGACAATGATGTCATAGCAGTAGAAATAGATAGCCAATTTCGCCCGAGATGTCATATCGTCGGTTGGCGTATTGAGATGAGCGCTAGCTTCTCAAGTCGTGGGTCCATGGTTCGAATCGAACTTTACGTAGGATTGTTTTTGATTCTTTCTTGTTCTTACCATTGATGATTACTTGAATTATTAGCTGAGATTATTAGAAACACAAAATTTGCAACTGAGCAGGTTATCAGAAACAAGTTTATACCAGCAGTTGTCTGTCTACTTGCCAAAAATCACGGTAGGTGGCGCTTCACAGCAAAGTGTAAATTTACGTTTTAAAAGTCAGGGGGTCAGGTATCTGCTTGGCCGACTGTACACAATATGAACCCTTATGTTTTACCTACATGTACGCGAATAAATGAATACGATTTCTACATTTTGAAAATATTCTTGGTAATAATTATGATATTAAAGCACCACCCAACAAATTATACCTTTATCTATGATTTGAATAATTACTTCATGAATAATATTAATTTATCAAAGATTGCTGTTGACGTTTCATTTACTGGACTAATATAAACAACATGAAATTCCAACTAAATAATTATCTGTATAATAAATTAACAAATCAGTTTAGGAATAAATCATCTGAGAAGCCTGGTAACTGGATGTCTGTTGGATAATTAGTTATTTAGATGAACTTATCGCAAAATCAGAAGTCGAAGCATAGATAAATATCTTGATATACAGAGTAACTTGAAAAACACTATTATCCTCGCAGAAATAAATTTCTAACAACAGTTTTTGATCCACGATTTTTGATAGTTTGTTAGTTAAACACTTATAAATTATCAAAAATCGTTCATACTTACTAAAATTATAAATGCGAAAGTTAGTTTGTTTGTTTGTTTTACGCCGTAACTACTGAACCGATCATCATGAATTTTTGCATACAAGTTCTCTGGAGTACGGAGAAGGACATAGGCTACGTTTACTATTCCCGAGGGATAGATACTGTCGTGGGCGGAGCCGCGGGTAAAAGCTAGTAGAAAATTAAATATTTATTTAATTTTTTGATGATCGCAACTACTCTACGTGCATCGCAAAGAAAGAATGCGCGCGTCGACCTTTCGTTTTCATAGACTTAAAAATGTCACGTAAGGTCACAAAAAAACTTGAAAAATCATTTTATTTAATTTACTATGTTATATCAGAACTCGTAGATGTCAGACTTCACGAAGATGATTATAAGTTACCTATATCAGACTTTACGTTTATGTATGAAGAACCTAAAATTATGTATTGTTAATTAATTCTCCATATACAATATTTACTAACGCAACACAAATGAATAGTAACTCCTACTTTGGTCAAAGCTTCACTAAGACTTCTCACTTTACACGTTGGAATAGCACACTTCGGCATTTTACGATGTTTTAAAGTAAATCTCACTTTTGTTCCTTTGGTGATCGCGGGACAAACTACTTAGGTGATTCAAGTGAGCTGATCGAGCGCATTGTCGGCGCGCGTACTACGCCCCCTTGCCATTTCTAATCTCTTTGTTGTTCTGTGCGTGTAATAATAATGTACCTATCTTTTCACAAAACCATACTTACGATTTGCCGTGAATACAATAAACTATTCCAAACCTATCACCACGAGCAACCTGACATCTACATATAATTTGTCATTGAATAGATTTCCTAGCTTATCCTTACTAATATTATAAATGCGAAAGTAAGTTTGGTACGCTTTCACTATTCCCGGAGCCCGCGTCAATGTCGATCCCTCGGGATCTTCGATGTCGATCTTCTCGGATGTCGATCGAAAGCTAGTTTATTATATATATTGTATTTTTGGTGGGCGAAAGCTAGTTTATTATATATATTGTATTTTTGTATTTAGTACCATAACTTGTGTGTAATCATTTTCCATTTAAATATCACTATCTTGTAATTTTGACGTCTCATATTTATCTCAAAAGATTACATTTTAGTGTTCGATATTTTTCGTTTTCACAAAAATGTACTAAACAAAACAACTTGTTCAATAGCTACTCTATGTTTTATCTCAGAGTAAGGGGGGGGGGGGGGGGGGGGGGATAGATTTTATTACGTCAGTTATTAAGTTGACATTTTAAATTAACCAATGAATCAAAGTAATATAAAGAGTAACCGCTTATGTCGTATCGAAGGCACGATTGTTTTAAGTACTTTTAAGCCATGGGAACTTAGATTGTAACTTTAGTTAAAGCTGCTGCAGTGTAACAAAATACGAAATTGTGCCTTAACTAATTTCAATAGAGTTTCAGTTAGTCTAAAGCGCTGTTTCAGACAGGAAATGGCAGGTGTCGAGTTAAAACTGTTAGGTATATACTGTCATTTTGTTGAGAGTATTTAGGTAATTTCGTTAGCTTATCTGAACGCAAAAAGTTAACTTTTATAAAAAGAATTTATACGAATGAATTAAAGTAACAATGAGTTTAATTTTTCGAAGAAAGCACCCTTTATATTATAAATGCAAAAGTGAGTATGCTTGTTTTGTTTTTTACGCTTTCACGCCGTAACTACTGAACCGATCATCATGAATTTTGCATTCTCTGGAGTACGGAGAAGGACATAGGCTACCTTTTATCCTAGTATTCCCGAGGGATCGATATTGACGCGGGCGGAGCCGCGGGCGATAGCTAGTAATATATAATTTAAATGTAAATCCAGATAATGCAATATTATGGTACCATAGACCTGATCTGATGGATTCGGAAGGTGGTAGGCAATTTAATCTGAAAAAGATTAACCTATCCAGTTTCATTTGATTTGTCTAGAAAAAGCAAAAATTTCTTATAATAAAAGGTTGTCAATTTTTTTTTTTCTTGGGGAAGTCAAAATTTGGTTGGTTATACCTATTGGTAAAAGTTACTGTGTAGAATCTCCATGTACAAATGTAAACCTGTTTTTTAAGAAAATACAATAAATCTATTTTTATTTATTTAATCTTAAGGTATTAAAAAGCTATTGTTTATGGAGTATTTTATTGATATATTAAGAGTCGGCAACGCATCATCACCTCCTCTGGTGTTGCAGATGTACGCTGACCACTTTCCATAAGGGACTCGTCTGCTCCTTTGCAGTCAAATATACATAAAAAAAGCTAATTTATGAATTAAAATATCCAGTTTTAGCTTTACCATTTAACAAGCGGCTTTGCTAATTCGCCAAAGGCAAGGAGCAGTTAACGACCACATTAATGAGTTAAATGCAAAGTTTATGTCATAGTTCAAATTAGTAATTACCCTACGTTAGTCATACTTAACTCACAATACAACTTTCTTATAATACATTTGTGTATTTTAAACTATAAATTTTCCTTCTTTTACTAATATTTGCCCTTATTATTTTTTTAATCTGCTTGCTTATATCGTAAATGCGAAATGGTTTTCTTGGTTCCTCATACCAAACTGAAGCAAATTGATATAACGTGTTTGGCAAAATCTTCGATTCGCTTGTGTTACTGAAAACTGTTTTTTTTTTAAGATAATCAAGGAGAACGACAAAATACGGCTTTTATAGTTTTATCAAACTTACTCTATAACATAACAAACAGATTTTAGACAACCTGTGAAAATGAAAACTGTAACATTTTTGAAATATTAGGTGTTAAAGTTAAGGCGTAATAAAAGCGTATTATTAAGTGATTTTATTTCAATACCTTCAATTTTTTTTTAGTTGTTTGTTGTAGTCTAACAATTTAGTACACAGGTACAACTGTTAGCGAATTTTCCAGTCAAACGAAGGCTAATTCACGCAGCTTTTGAGGTTAACCACTAACTGGGTTAGACCATTGATTACCATTACCCAATATTAATAAATTAGTACAAACAAACAAGTGACTCACTAACTGCTCGCTCTTCTACCGCGCAGTACCTAAACAAAAAATAAATAATTCATTTTGACAGATGCAAATCATAGACTAGCTCTCTCTCCGTTCTGATGATGTATTAGGTCGATGGTAGAGATTTATGCGCAAGCGCAGTCCGTTGGTACAATTGCAAATGAAAACTTCTGTACAAAATAAAGTTGATGCAGAAAGGTATGACAGGGATGTTGAATAAAAAAAAAAATGATGCCTGAATCTATTTTTGATTGTACGAAGATTGATGGGATTTTAATAAAACTTTATTTAGATTGAATCATTCAATCTTTCATTCGAAGTATATTATACATAAAATTAATAAAAATATTTTATATAAATGTGGATACGGAATGGCTTGTGGAATAGGTCAAGTCAGGACCATATAGGGTCATATTATAATTGTATATCAATCAACCAATCATCTTTATTGTCAAATCAAAGGATAGATAGGTGAACACTGGTATTACATTGTTTTCAAAAGGATAAATTTGTTCATCGTGAGTTTTTTATGTAGTTACGAAGTTTTTCTCAACATCACTCATCTGTCTAATATTTTAATATTGAGCAGTAATGTAACCTGTCTAAACATAGGGTTGCTTTCATAGCTTTTTCTTCTCTGAAAATTTAATAGACCATTCAAGTTTTCCATTTTGTGCCCAAAAACAATTGGATTGTATTTGTATTGTGATCAAAGCAGTGAAAATGCTGAGCGTTGCTTGCTTGTCCGTGTATACTCTCACTATTTTGTGATTTGTACTTATTGCAAATGACATCTACTCGCTGTTATCAGATTGCACCTGTGCCCAGCTGAGATGGCGTCATTCATTAGTGTCAATGGTCAATGGCTGATGCAGTCAAGGCAGATAAGAAGTAAGAAAGGGTATTGTTTGTTTGAAGGGTTTATAATAAATAGGGTCGGGAATTCCCAGCATTTATCACAAAGAAAAAGTTTAGATTGTCGGACTAAATTAACCCTTTCAGGGAATGACGAAGGCCTCCGGCTCTCTCACTCACCGAACGAAGCATAGAAGCGGTAAAGTTTCTACTCAAACGTCGATTTTCTGGAAGAGACGTTATTACGCCAATAAACATATAATACCATGTAGTAACGTATCAAATACCAGCAAAATCTATTCACAAATGATCAGCCATTTCCCGATTACATAGCATATTACACAACGTCTGCAAATACTGTTTATTGAGTTTTACCAAAAAAATTTATAAACAAATATTTGCGTTTGAAATCGTCTGTAACGGACACACACTTCGTCAATATTGGTTTTATCGACGTAAATCGTTTACTCATAGATATATTTGGTGAAATATCCCGTTTCTTTAATATTTGATTTCGTCAGTAATATTAAGTTCTAGGTCTTTCCCCATGACTACTTCCGGTACCTATAGCCTATGTTACTTACTGTTGTAGTTTCTATATGTGATAGACATTTTAAAGTTCCAGTACTACAAACAGACAGACAATCAAATATTTCTTCTTTATAATATTAGGCTTGTTTGTGCTACTCAGCCTATGGGCCTCTTTTCGGTATTTTATTACTCAAAAAGCTATTTTGCAAGTTATAGCTGCTACAATTTTACTATATAAATAATTAATAAAGTTGCTGTTCATAACTAGTTAAAAAAGTTGTATGTAAGCTAGTAAAAAGAGGCAGACCACGACCAAACTTTTCAGACTAAACATGAAGGATACTTTTTTAGGATTATGGGACTTATATAATTTTTCGATCCTTCTCCCCTCCCTTAACATACCGTTAGATTTTAACTTCACCTCCCCCATCTCCCTAAATCTCACGTGAGATGTCTCGGTCCTTAATTTCGTTGGATATCATTATGTTTTATGCATTCATAGGTAAATAATTAATAAAAATACAATTCATACATTTTCATTTATTGAGATGATAGTACTAAGACTACAAGGATCCAAGTGAGACTACTGGAACTGACGTAGGTAACCATGTAGATTGGACTTTTAGGAAGAAATAAATGATTGACCTTTTCTGTACCGGATGGATATGTGCAGCGGAGAAGGCAGCCCCCACTGCTCGCTTTACCAAACGCTAGAACAAATCTTTTGGCGAAAATGCCATACGTTCGGGCCATTCGCCTTTTAAATAATGTGCATGAGCGAGTGGACATTTTTTCATGTCCATTGAGTGAGTTAGCAAAGGTAACTTTATTTGCGATTTGTTATAATAGGTAATAATTAATTTAATTTATTATTACAAAAAAAAAATTATATAGGTAATTATTTTGATTTTCAATAATATTCAATTAATTGTATTTGTATTTCTGTATTTTATTTAATTTATAGTGATTTATGTCTTATTTATTTTTCTTTTTTTTGTATCTGCACTATCGCATTGGGGTTACCTGAAAAGATAGTGCATGCATGAAATATAAATAAATAAATAAATAAGAAAACGTTATAATTGCCAAAGGAGGGTCTCCTTTTCCCAGAAAGTGATCAGGTGTGATTTAGTAGATTGCTAGTTCTGAACTAAATCTCCCCCGATGAAGCTGGAGGCTTAAAAACCTCCAGTAATTTTGTGAATGCTCCCTTAGCTCAAAACTTCATTCCTAGAGGAAACGAGCGAAGAAGAACCTTTCTTAAAAGAAATAGGTAGTTTCTGTTTCTAAAAAAGAAATTAGATTGATGAATTCATACAGAAATTTGAAAGTAACTCACGTAACATAGTATGACGTCTCTCTCCCCCGCGGGGCAGACAGAGCCTAGGTCTATAAGGCCCGAAGGCCACATTTAGCATGTTGGTGGGCTAGAGGGCACTTTATTGTTTTCACTCATACACAGGGGTTGGAATACCGGTAAAATTTATTACCGGTACCTCTATGAAACGACAGTACCGGTAATTGGATTTGGTAACGGTAAAAATCAAGTACCGGTACCTCTATAATACAACGGTACCGGTAATTGAATTGGTACCGGTACCTCAATAAAACGATGGTACCGGTAATTGAATTTGTATCACTAAGTTTAATAACGGTAATAACAGAAGTATCTGTACTAAATACCGGTAAACAGTATCGGGAATTATCATTTTGTTAATGTGTGTCGTTGTCGTGTTGTGTATGTGCGGCGTGCGTGGGGCGGGGGCCGACAATGGGACGGAACTTTTCCAGTCGAGCGAGTCCCATGCGGGGTACGGCATCAATGCGTAGGTACCGGTAAATTTAACGGAATTTTTAACACAATTATTACCGTTATTTTTCTAGATGATTACCGTTAAAATTTAACAGAATAGAAGTACCGGTACTTACCGGTACTTATAATGTTAATTTGGTACCGGTAAAATTACCGTTAACTGTTATCAATATTATTACCATTAAATACTAGATTACCGGTACCCCATATTACCGTTAAAATTTTAACAGAATAGTAATACCGGTACTTACCGGTACTTATAATGGGAATTTGGTACCGGTAACAAGCCCTGCTCATACATACATAGTATCACGTCTTTTTCCCTTGCGGGGTAGACAGAGCCCAGGTCTATAAGACCTTATGGCCACATTTAGCATATTGGTGGGCATTAGCTGGAAAACGGAATCGTAATAGTGATGGGTTGCTAGTCGCATCGTCTAATGATATGATTCCTCAGATTTCCGCCCATTCCCTCGATCGCCTTTTACGATCTGCATGGGAAGAGAAGCAGCTGGCGCATTCTATGCTTTTTCTTTTTTCCCAGACCACTCATATATCTTCGAATCTCTAAAACTGTAATGAAGACATAAATCCAACTTGTTATGTAAATAAAATTCACAATGGACAATATAGATTTTAGTATCTGTGTGTTTGGTATCATCTCTGGCCGTCTGTTAGGCGTCGTAAACATGTTTTATTGTTCAAACTGCCTAACAAACATGGGGACATAAACTACAAAGTTTGTTCATTGTAAAGGTAACATACTAGGTTTTAGAATAGATTCGTACATTTATAGATATATATTTAAGTTGTTTTTTATTGACCGAGCGAGCGCTAAGAGCTAACAAAGCGTCTCCGTTTCAGCTTTTGCAATAATTCTTTTTATTGTCCTGCTGCTGTTGTGATGACTGCCTCCGTGGTCCAGTGGTTAAGTTTCGATTCCCATGGGGAGCATACTTTGTAAAGTTGTTTCCAGATCGGTTCGGACATTGCAGGCTTGAATCACCTGGTTGTCTGATAATAAAGATGATTCCGTGCTTTGGAAGGCACGCTAAGCCGTTGGTCCCAGCTGCCATGTGGTAGTCGTTAAAGGACCTACGTTAGAGGCCGAGAGGCGGTTCCGAAGAACTCTGACACCCCTTGTGTCAGAGTTCTTCGGAACCGCTTCACACCCTTTGTGCAAGGTCGATTGACCGTGACACCTACTCGAGATGATGATGATGATATGATGGAGCTGTTATCGTATTAGGTCGCATTTTGCTACAGATTCTCGTAAAGTTTTCTGAAAAAGTGCGATAATTACTAATAACTTTTTGTCGATTCAGGTTTTGAATTGTTATATCTAAACCTAATCTCCTTCATGAGATCATCACAGGACCGAAACGGATGATGGAAGCGAAGAGAGGCCTATGCCCAGCAGTGGGCGGGAGATGAGCTGAGATGATAATGATGATGAAAGAAGAAATCCCCAATATATGTCGGGTGGTACACCTATCCCTAACAAGCCATCCTTTCTGGGGAAAATAAGTGGATATAAATAGGTAAATAATGTCCATGAGTTAACAAAAAAATATCGATTCTGTAGTAATCTCATTTTGCAACGTCTACAAAAATGTTTACTTGTGCAATTGCTATTTCAGTTTTAAATATAAACTTGTGGTTGTAAAATATGTACTTACATACAAAGGAATAGTATGTAACACAAAATAAAACAAAGGTTTTGTTTTCAAAGATTAATAAGTTGAGGTTTTTAATCATTTTGGAAACGTTTCCTCCATAGAAGTATGAAGAGCAATTTTTTTTTTAAATCTGTGCGTTTCCTCTGTCATATTTTTTTATCTTGTAATCCACAGAAAGAGTTGGGAAGACGAACTGCAATCCTATCGGAAAGACTGGACTTCAGTAGCCCTCGATCGAAATAGTTGGAATGATGAAAGAGAGGCCTTTGCCCTGCAGTGAGATAGTATGGGCTAAAAATAGAAATAGAATCCACATTTCAAAGAACTAGGCAATAAAAAAAATATATAGGATATAGAGTTTCAAAATATTAAAAAGACATGACATCTTGAAAGGTTCTAAAGAGAGTTCAAGACGTCTTCAGACGCAAACCAAATTCATTGTGATTTAAAATAAGATTGATCATCTCAATAGACTTTTTAATTTTGATATGACACTGCATTGTTGTTTGTTTGTTTGTCCGTTCACAGATTAAGTGCACTTTAACATCAATAAAAGCACCTTGTCTACTTCATTTCACAACCTCTGGCTCCTAATTTTGACAAGCGATGAACGAAAATAGTTCCCATAGGCACGGCAAAGAATAGGAAGTTGTAAGAAAGAAAGTATCATTCTTTGCATGGCTTAAGTTTTAGCTACTTCATGCACGAAATTCTGAAAATTTACGTGTTTTTAAATCATTAGTACTATGCGCTGAATTAATTAATTACATCTAAAGTATTTATATCATTTAGGTCGATCCATGCACAAGAACGCCCCCTTGTTGGAATTTGAAACAGATACATATGAAATTTAAAAACGATATTATATATGTTATGATATCTAAAAACATTTTTCTTCGTTAGGTTTGTAAATTTTACGTCTAAAACAATAATTTATCACGGAGGTCGCCCCCTTTCTTATTTTTTTCTAAAAATATAAATATGAAAATATTAAGACTTTTCATCTTTTTACATAATCGCCTAGTGGTTTTGCGCAGCCTAATGGCTTGCGCAGTCGCGACGTTTTTCGCGCGGCATCCGCTTAAAGTGTGCCGCGCGAACAAACGACGTGTTCAGCATGTTCAGCCTTTGAATCGTAGGGTCCCGGGTTCGAACCCCAGTCAGATATTGGCGGAAAATGATATTTCGGCTCCGCCCGCGTCAATGTCGATCCCTGGGGAATAGTACTTTTTCTCGGGATAAAAGGTAGCCTATGTCCTTCTCCGTACTCCAGAGAACTTGTATGCAAAATTTCATAATGATCGGTTAAGTAGTTACGGCGTGAAAGTGTAACAAACAAATAAACAAACAAACAAACTCACTTTCGCATTTATAATATAAGTAAGGATAAGGATTTCACGATACAAGTTCACAACTTACTGTGGGACTGGCTCATTTCGTGTGATTTGTCCATTTATATTTATTTAGTTAACTTGTTTACTGTATCACGTGCGAAAAACGAGACAAAAGAAACTCAAAAAGTGCACCACAGTTGCTTGTTTTTTAAAACAAATTACAATCAAATATCAGTCAAGCTTTAAAATTGTAATACAAAAAGACAACGGAAGTATAAAAAAAAATCAGTATAAAAAAAAATGCGAGTAAAGCTGTCTCTGAGAGACAATATTAACGTAGGTAGTATATATATGTTTGAATGCTGTGGTTATTCTATACCCCATGTCGAGCAGGTCCATTGATGGTAAAAAGTTGACAGCGTGTGGGCAGCGGAAGGCACTTACAAACGTAAATAGTACTTGTTGGGAACTAAAGCTGCGTGCATGGAGCTAAGGTTGCTGCAGTTGTTTTAATAAAAGGGGTATAACATGCACGTCTTTCGTGGGTGTGACTGTCTTCTGTCTTCTGTGATGCTCCAATGAAGAGGACCATTTTGATGAAGTATTTTTGTTGAAAAAATGTCTCTCGGAGGTAGATCTTGTCTGTCTTTGGTGTATATGTTATCACCCTGTGTAGCTTCTCATGGATAGTTTTGATAACAAGTAATATTAGTCCCAAGTAGTCTACTTAAGAGTATGGCATAGGACAAAGAATCCTTGGTAGAAGCCTTTCTCCAGCAGTGGACTTCTAACGACTGAAATGTAGACGAGTCTACTTTCATAATAAATATGTTAAATATTGCAAAAACTTCTTCTACATTATTTCTTGAATTTCAAATTGTGTGATATTTTATGGTATAAACAATTAAGGCGCTTGAACCAGAAAAAAATGCGTCACCCATCATTTCATTTTCTTACTCATGACCCCGATCAAATTAAAAACATCTAATTCTGTATTACTTGTTTTCATTATTGTATAAGATATTGTGTAGGAAAGCTACTAATCTGAGGGAAGAGAAGTTTTGATAATACTACAAGTAATTTACTACCGAAGTACAGAATTAGATTTTTTGAGTTGATAAAAGATTCAAATATTTAGTCAGAAAATAGGCCTTTTCAGGCACTTTTTCACGTGAATTCACATTTTAAATAATACTTATTTAATTGTTTTCAAATTATTAATTAAGTTAGTTTCTTCGATCAGGTTTAGGAGTAAGAGAATAAAAAGATGGGTGCTACTTTCGCTAAAAGTTCACGCATCAATTGGAAATGTGGCATCATTGCCCAATAATGCGTGAACTGCTAGCTGCTGCATAGCATTTATAAAAAAAATTACTTAGGAATTTCCAAAAAAAAAAATATTTTGGAAAGAGTTTGATAGCCTAGTGGACGTGCTTTTTTAGCTGTTGGCTTGTGATATCAAGCTACCGGCCACAATTGTAGTGTAGTACGGACTACAATTATTTTTTTTATATTGGGATATATCACACAAGTTGAGCTAGCCCCACAGTAAGTTGTGAACTTGTGTTGTAGGATACTACAGATAAACATCCAAGACCCAGTCAATCTGAAAAATATCGTTTTCCATCATGACCTCTTGATCTTGATCGAACCCGGGAACTTTCGTGTCGCAGGCTGGCGTGTTAACCACTGCGCCACGGAGCTCGTCAACTTGGATTTCAGGATTGGTTTACCAACGTAAAAGTTAGAAATATAACACACGAGTTTGCTCTTCTTGCCCATAAATACGGCTTTACAGTCCGCGGGAATGTCCATCTCTATGTAATTGCCCACGGCTGGGAACGTTCACTTTTGAAATAGCCCTTGATGAGGCAGCATTGGGGAAATTAGGCTGATTTTGGTCGATAAACAGAACTTTTATGGAGCTTCCTGTGGTTTAATTGCATGTTGACTCTTTGTTCGTTAGTGTGTTATGTAATATTACGTTTTCGATTTTTGGGTTTCGAGAATTTCTCGTTTGTAACTTCGTATCGTACTTACTTTCAGGCTGGGATTTGAAATATTTATTTTTGTATTTTTTATTGGCTATTTGTCTTTCTTCTCAGCAAGGGCTCTTTCCCTTCATAATGATAATATTCCAAGAATAATAATATACAGGAAAAAATTGGAGCGAGTTGACTGTTGACATACAGAGCTGACCCTAAATAGAGAAAAGGAGATGAACAAGAAGATAACATGCGGCAAATGGTTTCAATAAATAAATATATAGAGACATATCACATAAATTGAGCTAGCCTCACAGTAAGTTGTGAACTTGTGTCGTAGGATACGATACTATATTTTATAATAGATACTTATATAGATAAACATCCAAGACCCTGATCAATCTGAAAAAGATAGTTTTCCATTATGACCTGACTGGGGATCGAACATGGGCACCCTCGTCTCGCAAGCTGGCGTATTAACCACTGCGCTGGACCAAATAATACTGAAACTTCAACAGAACAGTTGGTATTTGTCTACTTTTCCTTTACATAAAGCCGCAGGTGACTCAACACGCAAGTTATCCCCACCGGGATCAGATAAGTAAAGTTCAGGCTGTTCCAATAAATACGAAACAAAACGCGAAACCGAACCGGTGAAAGTGGTATCGAGTTAACGTCAGGCATAATTCCGCTGAAACTATAACAGTAACTCGCGCAATGTTTTTAAAACGTGACTAGTTTCAATGGGAAGTAAGCGCATTCATAATGTAGTAAATACACGGAACAAAACGCAAATTTCCTGGATATTAATCGTATTATATTCCCATTCTGCCGGCCTATTTTCTAACTCAGTGACCAACGTTTTGATAATCACTTCAAAATACATTGCGGGTTTCCTATGATTGACTATGTTTATTAAAGAAATATAAAACGTAATGTACTTTGAAATGACTATCAAAATGTTGTACACTGAGTTAGCAAATAGGCCGGCTGGTCTGGGAGAAGAGAAAAAACTTAGAATGTGCCAGTTGCCTCTGATGTAAATCAATCGGCTTTTACGATCGTAAAAGTCGATCAAGGGAATGAGCGAAAATCTGTGGAATATGTCAATCATGTTCAATGGGCGATGCGGTTATTAGCAACCCATCATTATTTTGATTTCGTTTCCACCTACACCTCCAACTTACTTTTTTTGTTTTTTTTTTGTCAAGGCGTCGATATGTATACACATTCTGGGAACTCCTATAACTTAAATTCATACAGACCTTTTAGAGCCAAAATGGTTATTAAAGCTTTCTTTTATACAGTTTTTGACCAGTCTGTGTTCACAGCGACTCCTTCGCCATTTGCCTTATTAAGATCTTCGCTTGTGCAGGTGAAGTATA
This sequence comes from Elegia similella, assembly GCA_947532085.1. Classification (NCBI taxonomy): domain Eukaryota; kingdom Metazoa; phylum Arthropoda; class Insecta; order Lepidoptera; family Pyralidae; genus Elegia; species Elegia similella. The sequence goes on from OX383936.1 coordinate 4,500,176, forward strand.
CAGCCTTGTGACGGACGGATGGACGCACAGCGGAGGCTTCTCGTATATAATTTCTAACTCGTAGCAGTTTAGTAATGAAATTAACACATTAAGATGTATAAACCTCTCAACATATTTTTTGGGTTTTCTTTCAATAGTTATCATTATTTAATAGTTTAAATAAATAAATATATCACACAGACTGAGCAAGCCCCAAAGTAAGTTCGAGACTTATGTTATGGGATACTAACTCAACGATACTATATTTTATAACAAATACATATATAGATAAACATCCAAGACCCAGGCCAGTCTGAAAAAGATCATTTTCCATCTTGACCTGACCGGGGATCGAACCCGGGGCCCTCGTGTCGCAGGCTGGCGTGTAATAGTTGTCTTTGGTAATTGATATCCATATTTTTATTAAGTTCAACTACTGTTTCAGGTTTTTTTAGCCCTGTCTGTCCTATAAAGGATCGCGACGCGATATGTGCTCTATGAAGTATGATTTCGATTTCACATCTGTTTATGGCGACATGCCTGAACTTTAGTTATCTGATGCCGTGGATAAGTTGCGTGCAGCCACAGGCTATGTCAAACACCTGTGGAGTAATGTAGTTTCTCAAGGCGATAGATAAAGATATCTATTTATTTTATTGGAAACGTTAATATCATTTTCACTATCGGGTTATGGAGATATGACCAGAATAATAATCTGACGTTTTTACCCACTATAAAGATGGGGTCGGTACAGCATTTTGGTCAAACTATGCCATGAAAGAACTTTTGGCATTGAGTATCTCCTGGGGGAGAAGGCCGGGGGATTCTGGTGGACTCAGCCCATTCAAATGAACAACTTTTTCTATGCGACCAATGCTGGAAACACATTTTTTTATAACATTATTGTACCAGTTGCCGGGTCGGCCAAACACTATTGTATCATCATCATCATCAGGTCCTTTTTAGTCTCCACTACAGGAGCACGACCCTCTCTGTACTACTAGGGCCATACTTGGTCAGAGCAGCCAGAGGACTTAGCTTACACTGTCCACGCTGGCCAGACGGGTTAGAGAGGTCTCTTAGATGTTTTTACTATTGAATGAAAAGTATTTTTTTTTTAATTTACAAAATTGGTCCTGTAACAAAAGTTCTTCATATAGACGGTGTGAGTCACCCCTTTTAGGGAATGTAGAGGGTAAATTTACCTGTATATGTTTGCCTTCATAAGAAAATTTCTTAACGAGTACTGATAAATACTATAGCATGGTGAAATTTTGATCGTATGGACCCTTAAAGGGGTGATTCAGCCCGTCGATATGAACAACTTTTCCTATGGGAACAAAGCTAGGAATTTAAAAAAATTACATTACCTAACAAAAATGTTCGTTCAATATGTATGGAAATGTCAAAAATATTTTTGAGTTCCTAGCATTGGTCACATAAGAAAAGTTGTTCATATCGACTGGCTGAATCACCCCTCTAAGGAACGGACAGGGTTTTCTTTACATATTGTATGTTTGTCTTTATAACGAAATCTCTATAAAAGCTACAAAACTAAAAATTTTTAATCATATCTAAAATTAAAACCTACCTACCTATAAATAAAAACCTACCTATAAATTAAAACCCACCTATAAATAAAAACCTACCTATAAATACAAAATGTCACGCAGGCCATTGTCCTGCAGTAATGTGCCCAGAAGACGAGCAGCATTACCACGTTGAATGGCAATGCTTATTCTTTGAGTAAGATAGTTACCAGCCCTCTGGTCATTCGACCAGCCTTTTGTGTTAAATTAACCCCACGGACGAAATTTCTTAATTTACATGTATTGGACGAAAACAATTTAAAGAAACATCAGTTGACTTTGATAGACATGCCAAAAATATTGTTGGACGGTACATTTTGATTTTCATAATTTTGGGCATGTATCTTATGAAACGTGAGAAAACATCTTATTCTTCAGGTACAAGACGGAAAAAAGTAGCATCGATTGACACCAATGGACATCTAAGGGAGATTTAATCAGTGCTCGTGCAAGCAATGGTGACTTTAGCACGAACAGTTGCGACACGTTGCCGAGATGGTATCGTTGAGATATTATCGTTGGGACATGACGGAATACAAAATGTTGAGAAAAGTATCAATAAAAGACGAGACAGGTTGAAATAAAATGTTGCACAATGGTTGATGTTGGCGATCGAAATTGGGGTTTGTGTTCTTAGGGTTCCGTACCCAAAGGGTAAAAACGGAACCTTATCAATATGGCTCCGCTGTCCGTCTGTCTGTCCGTCCGTCACCAAGCTGTATCTCATGAACCGTAATAGTTACACTGTTGAATTTTTTCACAGATTTATGTTGCTGTATAAACAACAAATACCAAAAACAGAATAAAATAAATATTTAAGGGGGCTCCCATACAATAAACGTGATTTTTTTGCTCGTTTTGCTCGATATAGATAACGGCAGCCGGTAGACGCTTGAAATATTTACAAAATATTAAGTTGTATATTCACTTCAAAAATAAATAATTCAATTAAAATAAAACAAATATTTAAGGGAGGTTCCAAAACAACAAACGTGATTTATTGGCCGTTTTTATAGATAATGGTACGGAACCCTTCGTGGGCGAGTCTGACTCGCACTTGGTGGTTTTATAGGACGGCAAACGAGCAAGTGAGACTCCTGATGATAAGCGATCAACGCTGCCCATGGACAAATGCAACACCAGGAAAATTTTATGATGATCGGTGGAGTAGTTACGGCGTAAAAGCGTAACAAACAAATAAACTTACTTTAGCTTTTATAATATTAGTAAGGATAAGGATAAGGATATGATATAATGGATAAAGTGACGATCAATGGTTGTCCACCCTAAATGTAAAAGTAAGTGAGTAAGCCTGCTGGTCTGGGAGGTTAACAGTCAAAAACAGACCGACAGACAGACGGACAGCGGAGCCATATTAATAGGGTCCCGTTTTTACCCTTTGGGTACGGAAACCTAAAAACAACGGGTTGCACTCCGGGAAGTGCCGGCAGAAGTGAAAACTTCACGCGGTAGAAAGAGAGGGGGATATTACTTCCTCTCCTACGCCGCGCCGGCGGTCTCAGGTCACGTGTCCGTCTTACGAATTTTCGATCAGGACGCGAGTGTAACATTTTTCACCTATCCCAAAAAGTGCACAACGCCCCGCTTAATACGATTTCACTTCAAAAATCTCTATAACCTCTCAACAACAAGCTCTCATTCAATATCGTTAATACGATGCTGGAGAGTTAAAACGTTTAAATAAGTTATTAAACCTTTAAACAATCAAACCGAATATCAATTACTCTAGACGCAACTTTCGAGGGAACAATTAAGTATCTCTATAGCACGTAAACGCTATCAGCGGATCGAATCTATTTGCTATCGGCGGCTAATAACCAACGTTTTACGGTAATTACTGGTAGTATGTACTTTCTAATTTATTTTTGTTTTGTTGACGGATGTTTATGGTTTACCTATGAGAACCGCCTCTGTGGTCCAGTGGTTAAGGCGTTTGCCTGTAGACCCGGGGATTGTGGGTTCGATTCCCACGGGAAGCATACTTTGTTTAGTTGTTTCCAGTTTGGTTAGGACATTGTCAGCTTGAATCACCTGATTGTCTGATAATAAAAACGATTCTGTGCTTCGGTAAGCACGTTAAGCCGTTGGTCCCGGCTGCCATCTGGTAGTCGTGAAAGGAACCAGGTCAGAGGCCGAGAGGCGGTTCCGAAGAACTGACACCAGGGTGTGCATGGTCGATTGACCGTGTCACCTACTTGAAATGATGATGGTGTCCTTTGAGAGCTACTCTCATTCATTAACTATTAATTCTCTTTTTCGAGATATAACGAACAACTTTAATTTTATAAGTGAGATCTTGATAAACGCGTATCCCAAAGGGAACTTGGTACATTAACCGATCGCCTTTAGGGTATACAATATATATATATAAGAAGGAAGTAGAAAACGATCGTTGAAGGGGTTACTTTACTTATGGGATCAATGCTGGGACCTCAACACCTTTCCAAACAAAAATGTTCGGTCGCCTGGTCAATTTATATGGCAACGTCAAAAAAAATTTTGATTTTGGAACTTAACAAATTTTTTGGGCCCATAGGAAAAGTTGTTCATATCGAATCCTCCCTTCAAGGATCGGACAGGGTTTTATGTATACAATGAGTAATCAGATAATTGAATTGTGTTATTTAAAGAAAGAGTCTGATCTGTTTTCAGTACAAAATAGATTGTCACGAAATTTCCGTGCAAGTTTCCGGTAGAGAGTAGTTATAGTAAATCGAAATCGATACAAGAAATCATTGTTATTGTGGCAGAACATGACAAACTCCATAAGGTAACACCATCACATCTGCATACTACACCTGCAATAAATACTAGAGAAATCGCTCGTATTTCCCAGTCCAATTAGACAATTGAGAGTATCTACTTTGAGTTAGGATGCCATTAGGATCGCACGATCGGCGGTACCACGGTATCTCGAATAATTACGATCGAGGAGACAGTGAGAAATCTGGGCTGCTGCGCATATTGCGTTAGATTAAGAGCTGTGACTCTGAGAGACTCGAATCTATGAATTTACCAATAATAGGACTAAGCTCGTTTTATAAGGGTTTTTAAAACTATTACAATGCTATAAATACTATCTTACCAAAGATCTTAGGTCTATGTATCACCTGTAGGTCGCACATAGACCTCAGGTCGCTGGTTCAAAGCCTGCCTGCGTGTTTTCACCACTTATTTCTTTATCTAATAAAGCCAAGCTTGTTTTTTTTTGGCTCTTCCTTTCGACATACATTGTTTTTTTCGCAGGCTTACTCTATAAGCATTAAACTTCACGAAAATAACGTTTTTTTATGTATTAGATATTTAATTTTGCTCCTATAATAATTTTCCAACAATTCTATTTAAAAATAATATTTCATATAAAAAAACCGACTTCAAACAAACAACAGTACTGATTTTGATAAAATTTAGTGGAACCAATCTGGATGCATAATCTTTCAAATAAATAAATATTTTTTTCGAAGTGGTTTTAAATGACGGAGTTATCTTTTGATTGCGTTCGCTTAGAAGTTTGATTTTTTACAACTCCAAGGGACAGTAGACCTGAGTATTTGATATTTCAGCTTGATACTTCCACGCGTTCCTGAGAAAAAGGTAGACAAACAGACAGACAGACAGACGGACAACAAAGTGATCCTATAAGAGTTCCGTTATTTCCTTTCGAGGTACGGAACCCTTAAAAACGTAGAATGTGTCAGCTGCTTCTCTTCCCGCGCAGAACGTAAAAGCCGATCGAGGGATTGGACTAAAATCTGCGGAATCATGTCACTAGGCGATGTGGCCAGCAACCCATCACTATTTGGTTTCATTTTCCATCTACACACCCTCCAACATGCTAAATTGGGCCATATGTTCTTATAGACCTAAGCTCTGTCTACCCCGCAAGAGAAAAAGACGTGACACTATGTATTTTTTTTTTTACTAAATGTTGGATTAGGCATTTGTCTCCCATCTCACCTGATGGTAAGTGACGATGAAGACGAGGATGTGACATGACATGCCTATCCAAGAGATACCCATTTATGGAAATTGAATATAGTCTGTTATGGCACTAGCGAGTTCAAACCATGTGTCGGTTTACGTAACGGGCGACATTTGTTGGTCTTATCTGTGATAGGGCTACTCATTTAGAGGATCTTATCCGAGATGCTTAGTCTGACGATGTACGGTTACCGTATTCCTATACTGAAGTAAGTAATGATAGTAATAAATTTTGTTTATCCACCCCGGTATAGTACTGTGGGTGCCATGGATGTGGACATCGACATGGCTATTAAGTCATTTAAAAATTAGATACGTACTTATCACTTGAGGTATTCTCCGGGCTAGCTCCGTGGCGCAGCGGTCAACACGCCAGCCTGCGACACGAGAGTGCCCGGGTTCGATCTCCAGCCAGGTCAAGATGGAAAATGGTCTTTTCAGATTGGCCTGAGTCTTGGATGTGTATCTATATATGTATTTGAGTTATTATCCTATAACAAAAGTCTCGAACTTACTTTGGGGCTAGCTCAATCTGTGTGATTTGTACGTATATATTTATTTATTGGTTTATTCGTATTTATCCGTAATGAGGTATGGATCCTGGAGTTTAAGATACAAAGCCCGCGTTTCGCATGAGGTTGGGCGTTGTGGTGAAAAAGTATAATCCAAAATATTTTTGATCGCAACTATGTGATACTAATTTTAAATTAAAAAAATGTGTGATGAAAAATTTCACCACACGTAGGATTTGGACCCACGCCCCTTAGGTTTACGCCCTAAATGTGCTTTCTACTACACCACCGTGACATCGAATCACCGCGTCGAATTTTCTCATCACAAATTTATTACCCAGTAGATTTAAGTGCTTGTTCAACAACTTTTTAATAATTTAGAAAATGTTTGTAGAAATAAAATGAAAGGAAATTATACTCTTCTGCTGGACACTGGTCTACCTAAAGATTCCCAATATAATCGGAGCTTCCATTAAATAAGATTGGTTTGCCAAACTCTCTACGCTTGGTGGATAGGTTGGTGAGCGCAGGTTGTTTGGCTTATCTCGGCTGCGACGCTGCTGGCAATCGAAACCGCTCTTGAAGCGTAGGAAGGGTAAGGGTTTATTGGGCTGGAGAAACGAGATTGAGGTATTTGGGATGCTACTTACTGGATTAGGTTGTAGATAAGTTCCGAAACCACCGGTAGCGTTACCATCAGTCAGATGGTTGAGGGTGACACCCTGACCATACCCTTCATAATTCTTCTTCTTCTTGTGGTGTCGGTATGTCAGTTCTCTCCATTTTTATCTGTCGCCTACTACTGCCTTTGTCGCTGCTTTCTTGTTCATACTCTCATTGACACAATCCATCCATCTTTACTTAGGTCGTTCTCTGTTACGGGTTCAATCTTCAACTCTAATGCCTTCTATGCGATATGACCATCTTCTCTCCTCATCACATGCCCATACCAACTCAGTCTATGACTATGGACCTTTTCTGTCACTGGCGCAACTTTCATACCACACCCTCCATAATTATTGAATTCAAAAATGAAATTGCCGCTAGAGGCCATATAGCTTTTCAAGCAGATCTATGTCACTTATATCCTGTAGGTGTTTGTCAACCAACGATGGTATTATGGCACACAAAATGGCTTTGTACCTGTTCCTCAATCAGAATACAAATTAGACACCGCCCAATAAAAGCACCGCAGATACCAGCAACGACAAGATGGCGGTTCCTTTTGTACGCTCACCTATTGATTTACTAGACAGGGTTTACCACCTTGAAATCGAAAGTTCAATTTCTTTAAAGGTTATTTACGTAGATGTACAAGCTACTTTCCACCTGCGGCTTTGTTTAGGTAAAATTCATTACGCCTCGTGTCTCTCGGGAGCGTTTTCAAGATAAAATAACCGCATGAGCACTCCGATAATCTTTGCGAATGTCATGAAGGTAGGTTGTTTATATGAGGAAACGGCTGATATTCTTACGAAGTCGCGGGCAACAGCTGTCATTTATAAATAGTCTATACTTTGTACTTGACAGACTTTCTGCAGCCTTGCTGCAAAATCAATTTTAATATTTCATCATTTCAATTTTATCAAAATGTAATATTTGATGTTGACATTATTCACAAAATATACTACAAAAATAAGATAGAACTGCTGCTCCAAGAAACACAAAAATATCCCACTTATTGTATAAACAAATGGGTTTTTAGGTAAATGAAATCTGAGTCTACCTACTTTCTAGTGACTCAAAGTGGCAATTAAGTCATTTTAAAAAGACAATTTAGCGATTTAAAAGCAATAATTTAGTGATGCAAAAGTGACAATTAAGTGATTTAAGAGTGACAATTGAGTGAGTTAGTTAAAGAAGCACCTTAGTAAGTCCGAGAGTTCGCACGCTCGCGAAAATAACGCGAAGCGACTAAATGTCACATTCTCACTAGCTCCTAGACTATATACCTATGTTTGAATAAACTTATGGTTATGGGTAATTAAGGTAATTTAGGCTATACGAACAATTTAATTGAGAAAAGTATTTACGGTCGAATTGAGAAACGTCCTTTTTTATATACATGGTGAAATGTTAATCGTTTTGGACCCTCAAAGGGGTGACTCAGACCCCTTTGAGGGTCCAAAACTAATGAACAACTTTTTCTATGGGACAAATGCTGGAAACTCAGAAAAATTTCGTCATTTCTATACAAAACTGTCCCGCCGCCCGGCCAGTTTGTATGGGAATGTCGAATTTTTTTTTGAGTTCCCAGCATTGTTCCGATAGGAAAAGTTGTTCATTTTGATGGTCTGAGTCACCCCTTTAAGGGTTTAAAACGATAAAATTTTCACCATGGAGGTATATGCATAGGACGGCAATCGAGCAAGTGGGTTACCTGATGATAAGCCACCGCCGCCCATAGACAACTGCCACACCAGGGGTATGGCAAAAGCGTTGCCGGCCTTTTAAGAAAACATAGACTCGTTTTTTGAAGGTTCCAATGCTTTTTGAAGTTGAAAAAAGAGCCACTTGTGGCGGATCGTCTCCCTTTCATCATCATCATTTCGAGTAGGTGTCACGGTCAATCGACCATGCACACCCTGGTGTCAGAGTTCTTCGGAACCGCCTCTCGGCCTCTGACGTGGTTCCTTTAACGACTACCAGATGGCAGCCGGGACCACCGGCTTATCGTGCCTTCCGAAGCACGGAATAAAATACAATTAAAAATATTATTAAAGAAAATACAATCAAAAATATTATTGAAATAATGAAATCGAAATTAATAATTAATATTCTTATTAAATAAAATAATAACAAAATCAATAACTAATATAAATATTGAATACTATAATTACAATTAAATAATATGACATAATATTAAATAGATATATTTTAAACCATATCACTTTGAATACAATATTATTAATAAACTGTTTTTAGCCTCTCTCTCATTGCAGCGCCCGACAGGGCCCTTAATTGATACTAATTTTGTAATAAAAGACCTGTAAAATACATTAAGGAAGCAATAAACGATTGATTGATTTATTGATTGGAATCATCTTTATTATCAGACAATCAGGTGATTCAAGCCTGCAATGTCCTAACCAAACTGGAAACAACTAAACATAGTATGCTTCCGGTGGGAATCGAACCCACGACCCGGGTCAACAGGCAAACGCCTTAACCACTGGACCACGGAGGCTGTTCCTTTGCTGTTGTCTCCCTTTAAAATTTTCCCGATTTTTTTGGTGCCTTGTTATAATAAAAAGTTGGGCAAAAATATAATCGAAGGCTATTGTCTGCGACTCCGTTCCCGTGGGATACGGTTATCTTATAGTCTATTCGGGTCCCCGAGCCGACCCCCGGCTCTTGTACCCGGAGTTCCGAAGCCTCTCAGGTGCGGATTTAATCGACTCGCTTAGATGACAGAGAAATCTTTGGTATCGCAGCACTCGCTTTTTTTTATACTTTGGGTAACATTAATGTAATTTTCGTACAGATCTTGACTAGCTTCGTGGCGACACGGAGTGACCGGGTTCGATCCCCGGCCAGGTCAAAATGGAAAATGATCTTTTTCAGATTGGCCTGGGTCTTGGATGTGTATCTATATATGTATTTGTTATAAAATATAGTATCGTTAATTTAGTATCCCATAACACAAGTCTCGAACTTACTTTGGGGCTAGCTCAATCTGTGTGATTTGTCCGTATATATATTAGTATATATATCTCTAATGTATTCGAAAATAAAACATAGCCTGTAGCTTTAACTACTGGATTAGTTTTTAAGTTCCATTACAATATTTCCTGATTAAAATATTAATCAGGAAATATCGTAATGGAACTTCTGTTGTAATGGAAATTTGAGTCTAAATAAGAATTTAATTAAATACATATTTTACGATGGCCAAAAGGATCTGTTCCTCGCCTAATATGCCTGCTCTTAGATCCTGAATGCTCCGACTATATTACTCTACAACTGAGTGACGCTGTACCATAAACTAAGAACGAGTTTGTCAGGTAATTTAGGTTCCAATTTAAATTTAGAATATCAATTTTGAAATGAACCTATAACCTTTCTGGACAGCAAAATCTGTGATGCAACTGTTTATACAACCTGAGTCCATAAATAAAAAACCCTTATTTCAACTTGACAAAGAATGTACTTTCCTTCTTATTTTTTTATGAATTTTCTGAAACAACATAAGTATCGTAATAATAAGTGAATTACTCTAATGCTTTTACGAACTACTAGCTGTGCCCGCGACTCCGTTCACGTACATTTGTATGCGGCTAAGTCTTATTAAAACTAGAGAAAAAAATTAAGTAGCCTATCCTATGTCCTGTACATTTAAATATTTATTTACCAAGTTTCATAAAATTCAGTTAATTCGTTTAAGAGTTATGGAGAAACATACATACACAGAACAATATTCTAAAAAGCCTCAATTTAGTTTCACTATCATGTATAGAGCTGAAATTTCTAAAACTCATAAAGAAATAGATACAAACGTTTAGCGACGTCAACGTCTGTTCGTAAAAGGCGAGCGCGGAAGGAAAGCAGTTAAAAACAGTTGTAAGACAAGGATATCGCAACTCGCAACCATTCGTAACCACTGCCGTAAACTAATTAGACTACAGATGGATAGCCAATGAATGTATGTCACTAGGGAAGAATAATTGGACGCCCCCCGACCAGATGGACCGATGACCTAAGGAGGGTCGCTGGAAGTGGCTGAATGAGGAAAGCGGGAGATCGTGCACTGTGGCGTGCCCTTGGGGAGTCCTACGTCTATCAGTGAACTGCAATAGGCTGATTGTTTGAAGGAAGAATAATTAGATTAGACACAATTTTAAACAGGTTTATTGGACAATACAATTCTACTCAGAACGATTCTGAAGCCACTTAAACTTTAGGCATATTTTTTATATTTGCATATTCCTCATTTAATAATATATCGTTTTAATCTTTAGTTTGTTATTATTTGTTCGTTGCTAAGCATTAAGTAGGTACCAAGATGACGTGAGCTTCGTTCGGATAAGTTCTCCAGGGATGAGATCTATTAAATCGATATTTCACCGCAATAAGACCTTATACAGATTTTTTTTATAATAATCATGAGTATATATGTTACGGTTAGAGTGATTAATTAAAAATTATTAATAATTGTCTATCATTATTAATAATTACCGAAAGTACAGGTAAAAGTGAGAAATTAATCACATTTGTCGGTGATTATTAATAATGTAACCTTAGTACCGATAAATGTAATAACTATCGATAAAAATAAATGTACACTGGCGATTTTTTTTCTCGATCGGGCAACAGAGGTGCGGGCAGGGGTGGCGAGGCGGCGTGCGGGATGTGCGAGAGACGCGAAGATTTGCCTTCTTGGATACTAAAACTGATGTAATTTTCCAAAACTACACCGAAAAAAACCGAGAAATTGACACTCACGTCGATTTATAATAAAAAGTCACGTCCGACATCTTAGATTATATAACTGACGTCATTTTCGAGATATGCACCTCTACACCCCAAGAACCTATAAAACGACACTCATGTTGGTTTATCATGAAAAGTCGCGCCCGCCATCTTGGATTACATAACTAAGGTAAAAACCCAAAAAACGACCCCTTTGCAGGTTGCAGGTTTTTCATGAAAATTCGCGTCCGCCATCTTGGATTCCAAAAATTACATAATTTTCAAGATCTCTACCCTAAAATAGACACTTACATATTTCATGCCTGTTCCCATGGTGGTAATCTCGAGGCCTTTTTAATCAAAGTAATAAAAAGGCCTCATCACAAGAGGCCTTCTTGATGGTGATGACGATTCTATAATTTTGCCATTTTATAATAATAGCAGGTGTCCAATCCAGGCAAACGTAGCACAAGTCCAGCTACATTTCAATCCCATAAATTTGTCTTTCATAATGCAATAGTTTCTGCTCCAGCCTAGACCTGTTCAAGGACATATCATACATTGGTATTTCCAGAAACGAGTTCTGGCTGGAGACCAACTTTACATCAACTTCTCCAAAGGGCCTCTTCATGTTGGATATATATCTCCACGCAAGCCTCCAAAGGACCGGGGTAACACCCGTGAAACCAAAGTAGATACAAATAATAATACTAATAACGTTTTATTTTACAAATACATTTCTATAACATAGGTTAGTACCAAAAATAAGCTTATAAACTAGGGTTAGTAAAGTGAGCCAAATAAAAATATTAAAAACTAAAGTTATTTTACATTGACACGAGCAAGTCTCGAGTCAACGTGGACTCTGTTCCAGTAGCTCAAGATAGGGCAGCAATAGCGACTCCCTTTCGCTGCCGAGAGGCTGTTCTCTCACTCTTTTAACTTTGTTTATTAAGAGTACAGATTAAGAGGTGATTATTGTTGTCAGTTTCTTTAAAACAAGTACCTACCCTTGTTTGTGTGATCTGAGACAAGCACTGTTATATGTGTCATATCTTACGAATAAGTAGTATCGTCGTCATATCATATTCTTAATAAATACCTGCTGGACTAATAACTTTGGTTTTTTTTATAACTTTTACCAATGTGTGTAGTGAATTATTAATAATAACTACCAAAAGTAATTAATTTCAGTTTTTTATTTACATTTACCAAAACACGAGGTTATTATTAATAATGTTATAAAATTATTAATAATTTTCGATTAATCAAATTTACCGTAACATATACATATTTATATCATCATCATGATCGTCATCAGGTCATTTTTAGTCTCCACTACAGGAGTACAACCCTCTCTGTACTACTAGGGCCATACTTAGCCAGAGCAGCCAGAGGACTTGGCCTACACTCTCCACGCTGGCCAGACGGGTAATGAATACAATACATGAATACGGGTAATAATCCTTAGGAAATACAAGCTAAACAATGCTTATAAACATCTAAGAGATCTCTCCAACCCATACTTATATAGAAGAATATAAGAAGTGCCCGTTTAATAGTATAGGATATGTTAAGAAAATCATCAAAAGATGTTCGGGGGTGAATTTGTCTATTATGTAGTCAATTAGTTAAATCACAAAACTCACGGCGACTTATGTAGTAACTCTGAAAAATCTTAACTAATCACGACTCAAATTCTCGTGCTGTCTTTATCTTGCTAGGTAATTGTCAAGACAGCGACAGAAAGAGATTTGAGATCGATTTTAGTTAAGATATTCTTAAGATGGTTTTGAGTATTTGGGCGTTAGTGACTTATATTTTTAAGTCGGCGAAAGAATAATAAGTTTTACATCAATACTGCACTTCTAACTTGTAACTAAACTAAAATACATTACAGATCGCACAGTGTTATATCTGTTGTCTCGATATTTTATGCCGGTACATTTCATTCATTTATTCATGGTGCAATGGGCAATACCTCTAATGAGATATACGTGACAAACAATCTTAACATCTATTACCAACAGCACAGAGTCCAAGTTAGGACGGGGCTAATAAATATAAATTGTTATAGCTTGTCAACGAGCCCTCACCCGTTAAGGTAGAACTTCTTATTGCAGGAAGATGGGAAATTGATAAAAACGTCATAACTTAAGTACTAGATAATGATTTTGATAGCGAAAATATTTTGGTCTATGATCACTAATGTTTTTCATGTGTAGAAGTGGCCAACACTGGTAGCCGACTTTTTTAAGCTGATTAAAGCAGTGATGTCAACCGGGACCGACGGCTTAACGAGCCTTCAGAAGCTCGAGAGATTTTTTAACACTTGTGGTCACCCATCCATCGGGCTCCTCACTTATACCAATTTAGTTGCAATTTTACCAGTTTATGTTCAGGCTCCTCCAACTGTTAGTCATAATTACCTGGAAACAAAAAAAAAACTATTATTAAATAATTTAATAAAAATAACACTAAAAATATAAAAAAACAGACCTTCCATACAAAAACTGCAATCATCTGAACAGGTTCCTATAGGAAGACTTATTTTTTCCGTATTTCCAAGTTGGTCCCCTAGGAACGTAACGTAATTCAATATATTGGACTGATCATGCCCATATGTAGGTGTAATGTAATTACGTAACACATTCAAAAAATCTTCCAGGTGAACAAACAGTTTGTATAAAAATAATAGATAAAAAATTCACACCGTGAAGTTCTAGATACCTTATAATGTAAAAGTGAGTTTGTTTTTTACGCTTTAACGTCTTAACTCATGATTATAATTTTGCATATACGTTATCTGGGTTACGGAGAACGACACAGCTACCTTTAATCCCGGAAATAGAAATTAATTTATTAGTTTTTTTTTTGTTGCTCTAACTCAGTGGTATGTTTCCGTGTGTTATGAGAGTCAGGCTCCTTCAAGTTACAAGTTACTAATTTACCGGAAATACACTGATCCCGAAGGAACGACATTAACGCGAGCGCAGCCGCGGGCGAAATGTACTATTAGAATAATAGCAAAACATTAGATAACACAAGGGCCGGTGTTATACAATATCACGACAGCTCTAAAGGCAGGAAGTGGCCGTAATAGTCTCCTGTACGACATGTGAAAGGTGGACCTCCAGCGGAGGCTGCCTTAAGATATAGATAAAACTTTCGGACTGATGGAGTTCGTGAAATAGCGCTATTAATAGTATATTAGGAATAGTTATATGTAGTTTTAAATAATATACTATAAATTGTAAGTTGACGTCTGGAGAAAATGCGCTGTGCAGTTTGTTGCCGCTTCTTCTGCACTCCGCTTTGGAAGCAGCTCTAAACTTAGCTTTAAGTATATTAACAATATTTTGTTGTAAAATAAATGTTAACGTTCACCAAATTATATGTAAAGTATCGATGAATAAATGATATTTGATTGATTTGATAAAAAGAAATTAAAAGTACCTATATTAGAAATAGAAATGTAAATGGGAACAACTTGAACATACCCAATCAAACAATTTTTTTTTTTAATCGGTTCTTATAAAACACAGTGTTCTATGGTAACAAACATTAAAAAAAAACATATAATCGATTTCATATCCTCCTTTTTTTGAAGTAGGTTAAAAATATTGGACAGATTTTTTCTTTGTTAAATAAATAAAAGATGATAAAGATATAGCCCGTTAGAGATCCATGTGACGTCACAGTTTGCTAAAACTTTTTAGTAAAACCTGATATCACGAACTTATGAACTATGACGCGGTTTATCTTCATATTTTTTTAATTGACTACATACATCATGGTATCACGTCTTTTCCCCTTGCGGGGTCTTAAGACCTGAAGACCACGTTTAGCATGTTGGTGGGCGTTAGGTGGAAAACGGAATCGAAATGGTGATGGGTTGCTAGCCTATTAACATGATACCTCAGATTTTACCCATTCCCTCGATCGGCTTTTCGATCTGTGCAAGAAGAGAATCAGCTGGTACATTCTATGTATTTTCATTTCTCCCAGACAAGCATGGAAAAAATTGACTTCCATAATCCAATATTTTTATAAATATCTAACTAATGGACTATATTTAAGATAATTATTTTGAATCAGGAAACTTGCTTATTCCAAAACGCTAATGAAAACTCATTTACTTCCCTTAAATATCGTTATGAATGAACAAACAAAACAACAGAAGCTTTGTTGATTACGTGATTGTATTCATGAATGAGACGCATGCATCAGCGAGATTTCATTTGCTTTTCTATGCCTTTGATTTATTATTAAGGTCTTGGGCTTAAGGGGATAACTTGAGTTTAATGGCGCCGCCAATTAAAATAAGTTCTTTATTGGAGAACCAATAATGCAATCACAAATTTTGTTACAGAAGCTTATAACGATGTATTAAATGTTTTATAGTTACTTTACTGATAAGCGTTATAAAGTTTTACGGCAAAGCTGGCTACATTTGACGCATTCGATTCACATTATGACAATATTTTCAGATTTTTACAAATTTACACACTCAAACTAACGTGTGCAACTTAATACATAAACTTATTGGTCGGGATTGAAATAAAAAGAAGAAAACACGCTCTTATTTACATTACAGATTGTTTGTTCATTATTTTACGATGTAAGTGGCCAATACT
Organism: Elegia similella; assembly: GCA_947532085.1. NCBI lineage: Eukaryota > Metazoa > Arthropoda > Insecta > Lepidoptera > Pyralidae > Elegia > Elegia similella. The sequence goes on from OX383936.1 coordinate 4,516,304, forward strand.
GCTGTCAGTTTTTTTTGACAATCAATCACCTCGATTTTTATAGCTACAATTGTTCATATTCATTCATAGAATAGTTAATTGAAGACACGAATAGCACTTTAAATAATTAATGTACATATGTTGCAAATTACAATAAACCACTCTATCTATTAAAAAAAAAGCAAAATCCGTTGCCTAGTTTTAAAGATCTAAGTATAAATAGAGACAGACAGGCAGCGGGAAGACTTTATTTGATACTATGTTTCTAATAAAGAGCGCCACTGCCCACAAGGTGTCCCCTTAAAAGCAGGGCTAACTGATTTTCAATTTGATATTAATGATCTTGAACCACGCTACACTTGCTTTTCAAATGTATGTAAAGAAATTTTAAACAATGATTTAAATTCAATGCCATGCTTTTATGCCTGTTACATGAAATACGCTTCAATCTATTAATAATAGTATGTTTTTATTCCCAGCTTTAGCCGTGTGGTTTCCGGCAGAGTAGAATAGGACCACTCCAAGTCTTCCCATAGAGGACGTAAGAGGCGACTTAGAAAATACAAGCTAAACAAAGCTCATAAACACCAATGAGACCTCTCCAACCCGTCTGGCCAGCGAGGAGAGTGTAAGCCAAATCCTCTGTCTGCTCTGGTCAAGTATGGCTCCGGTAGTACAGAGAGGGTCATGCTCCTGCAGTGGAGACTAAAAAGACCTGATGATGATTCCCAGCTTTAACAATAAATGTGTACAAAGTAATTAAAAGAAATAAAAAACAAACATTGTATTGTAGAATAATGTTTTCTTCAACCATAATGACATTCTCATTGCCTAGGTATAGTAAGGTAACATTGTCTTGATATTTATTTTGTTTTAGAATATTTTTTAGGGTACCGAACCTCAAAATGAAAGGATCCTTAAATAATCAGTCTGTTGTCCGTATGTCTTTCTGTTAAGACGCTTTTTCTCAGGGACGCGTATTGTTATTAAATTGATTAAGTCACTCAATGACATCTGTGGTTTCTTAAAGCTCAGGCTCAACTTAGGTCAACGCATACAAAAGATCTAAGCTCAGAACTATAAGTAAGATCAGTAGATGTCAAAATCCACCAACAATCAGGTTGTTTTTTTTTATTTATGAGTCATATAATGTATAACATATAACGTATCAAGTATAATGAAGTTTCTCGCGCTTTCTTTATCTTGTTAATCAACGAAATTAATGATGGTGTTAATCATTTCATTAATTCTACAAAGCCCCTGGCGACAATTCCCACGAATCCACAAGCTTGATCATGATCACAGACGACGCAACGAGGCGGACAACCACCAGCCCGCTAAGTAATTCTCACTCACTACAGCCGCACCATGACAGTTTATTTTAGTTATTCAACACATTGTTCATAAACATGGGCATTTATAACACCAAATTACACTAATTTCACATTATAAAGTTTACTAGAAACAATTTGTAAAATAATCCAAAATAAAATTTATGCAATCCGCCCAATTTCCCGCCATGAACTCCCCAACCAATCAGGTTTAATTATCATATTTATGATCATATGATCTCAAAATCTACTATTTGACAGCTACTGTCAAAAATACCTCTCGTCGCAGTGTCGCCACCTAGGGACAAAATAGATTCCGTAAACTCTCAGTTTATTGCAAATAAGAAATGCACATTTAAGTACTGTCAGTACATTAGTACTTTAAAATAAGGAGGTAGTTAGCTCCCGCTTCGGCTTACTGCTTAGCCTTGATTGCAAATTAAATATATACTGTAAGTATAAGATAGGATAACTAGAAGCTGTGTATCAGGGACGGGCTGACTTTCTTCTATAAATAAACCATCTTGCGATGTTTTCAAGGTTCTGTGTGCTCGTTTAATTTTAATGTGGATTAGGGTTGCTATAAATATAGAAGGTAGTTGTCCCAACGAGTTTTTTTTTTCCATGGGCAACATGGGCATGACACTTACTATTAGGTGTTTCGTATGCTCGTCTATCCGTATGGGAATAAAATAAAAAAATTAGCGCGGTCATTCGTAAGATGCTTAAAATTTTGCGTCTGGTGCCTCATCTATAGGTCGATTAGTATTTTGATCTATTTCACGAGTATAATTTTGGATTTCTACTTTGATAAGAGGAAGAACAGTGCCACGTTTTTGACGCCAAGAACGCTTTTCTCAAGAATCACTCATAGATAGATAGATAGATAGATATCAACTTTATTAGCATCAAAAAGACACTCATAGGAACAACCGCTCATTCTAAACGGAACCTGAACGATTTTATTACTTAAATTTATTGTAACACAGCCGTGACGTTCAATATCGACGTTAGATGGCTCGTAAAAGAGAGATTAGGTTATTTTATGTGTCAATTCATTTTCATCAAGCTAAACGGTTGGAAAGTGACATTCATCAGGCATAAATATGTCGGACTAGTTGCGCGCGTCGGCTGGGTAATGGGTTAGGTTTATTACTTTCTCAATAGACACTTGAAGTGAAGATGAATCATTTATTTCCCTTTATGCTGGTGGTAACAAGGCTCCTAATGTGGCATAGTGGTTAATATGCCATTCCGCTAACTGTAAGGCTCTGTATTCAGTTTCCAAAGCATTTGCCTTGCCGTGTGGGAAGAGGTTATAAAGTTTAGTTTGTTTTTAAGTATGATTAAATACTTAATGGATAAAGGATAAGGATTTATATTATTCTGCTACACATGATTCCATGGAGTTTACTTTCTAAATTTATTTAATTTTAAATTCCTACTACCAAATGACTTTCCAACGAAATTTCGCATTAAAATGTCACGTGAGTATTTGGGGAAGGGACCTATTCGAATGGATTTGAGTCAAAATTGATGAATCCATGACGAGTACTATAGCTGACACAGAAACCCTGTATGGTTCGTTGTGCAACTAATCTGAACCCAGTGTTGTAACCGAGCTGGCATAATATTTTCAAGACATGATTTATTGAAGGGATTTCGAAGATTAGTTTCGATTAAGGTACAGTACAATAAAAGGTATTGTGTATCCTTATTGATTTCAATGTTGAATCATGATTATACTCTGTTGAACAGATAAACAGGATGTGTGCGACTAAGTTCTTCAATTCTAACAAAGATTTCAGTGCGAAAAAGAAAATTAAGTAAAACGCTGAGTAACGCTTTTTGTATTTTTTTGCACTTTTGTATTAAATACAGTGATAAGGGTGATATACCTGAGGAGGGATGGCAGGCGACCAGCCGTAAAAGTTATGCCAAATCACTTACATAGTACCGGACCTCGGGCTTCAACAGGTTGTAAAGGTTATTGTAAAGGTTTAAATTAAGTTGTAAAGGTAATTACAATTCTATGTCAACAAAGTTTAATGAAACTTTAATATTTGTGCAATGTTTTTTTATCAGGGTCCATCAAGAAAAACAAAATGTACGTGAAAATATTTTTTTAATTAACAGTATATAAAAAAAAATCAGTATACCTATTTACCGAGAGTATATTTCGCTAATCACTTTGAAACACCATAAATGCGTACTGGCAATATATTTTCAAATGACATGTAACTTTATTTGAGTTTACGGAAGCCGTTAACTGAAAATAAGTTACGATGAGCTACTTATAGAAAGATACTAAGACCGTCAAGATTGCAATAACTGTAAACCAATTTAGAGTTCCTAAGACCTGCAGACCCAGTCTTTCACCACAAACCTATAATTTACATTTAAATCGGTTGATCAACGAGCAATTAACTGAGCTCCGTTGATGACTGATTGTGCATGATATCGTGACAACTAACAGTAACGTGTTTGGAGAACAGGAAAGTTTTGGGAAAAAGATTATTGACGATTCTTGTGATACATTGTATGAAAGAACGGAAATAATGTTAAAATTTACTTTTTTTTAAATCATAAATTCATTCCTGGAAAAAAACATGGAGGTTTGTGATAAAATGCTTACTGCATTTACTTAAAATGTTACTTAGCCAATACTGATCTCTGTTTTTTAAGCTGCGTATAGGTATCTGCTGGCCTATTTGCTAGTGGACAACGTTTTGATAATCACTTAAAAGTAAATTACGTCTTTCGTATGATTGACTATTTTTATTAAAGATACATAAAACGTACTGTATTTTGTAGTGTCTATTATAACGGTGTATATTAAGATAGCAAATAGGCCGTCTGGATATAGCTTACGATGAGCAAAACCTTTGTCGTCAATGTAAGGAATATGCTGATACTTGAAACTGGAGACTATATACCTTAATTTTTGCTTAGAATTTAGGCCACTTACATACATAATATACAAACGTTAGTAAATTTTTGAAATAGGATTATTAAACTTAAAAAACCTCTTGGTATAAAAAGTGGTTTATGTAGGACGGATTAAGTAATTACAAAAACTAAGCTAATTAATCCTTTCAAATTGCTCGATCAACGTTCTAATTCTTCTCATACCCGACCAACAATTTACGATCTAAGTTTGCTAAATAACAATGCCGTATGTCGGGAATCCTCGGTTTTCACCAATTAGGGCAGCGCACATAAACGCAGTGTGTCAACGTGATGTAAAAATCGGCTGCGACAGGGTGCAGGAGTATATTTAACCCCTACCAAAAAGTTTTCTGTCCATGTGTATCAGTCTGTCGGATTTAAATGTAGTTTTGTTTTTTATTTGAACCTAACGGTAACGGGCAAGGTATAGTGTTAGTCGAAGTTGGACAACAACAGCCAGGATAAAAACCAGTCACTGAAATATTGCAACTAAAACATTGATTTTAGGTTTAAATTATTGTTTAAGACAATAAAGTAACTATATTGACTAGCTCCGTGGCGCAGCGGTCAACACGCCTGCCTGCGACACGGAGTGACCGGGTTCGATCCCCGGCCAGGTCAAGATGGAAAATTATCTTTTTCAGATTTGCCTGGGTCTTGGATGTGCATCTATATATGTATTTGTTATAAAATATAGTATCGTTGAGTTAGTATCCCATAACACAAGTCTCGAACTTACTTTGGGGCTAGCTCAATCTGTGTGATTTGTCCGTATATATTTATTATTTATTATTATATATTTAGTACTTTTAGGGTCTGTTAGAAGACTGTCAAAAATTGTAATTTTCGACAAAAAATGTGTAGTTAATTTAATTCACCAAATATTGCTTTTTTATTTTAATATTTGGTAGTTGTTTGTGACGTCACTCTTTCTGACAGCAATGTCTTCAGATAAATGGATGGATTAAACCTGCAGATACATCAACCTGCAAATTTCAAAGTCTAAAGCAGCCATGCTTCACTTCGCACCTTCGTCTTTCGCACTTAAATTACACACTCGTCATTCATGTGCACCAGCCCTTACAGGCTGGGGACATTTATTTTGGGTCCTCATTTATTGGTTTTGCCCTTTTTGGCCTTGCGACAGGAATTTAAGGGGGTTAACGCTCGCAATTGATTCACGAGCAATTTTGACCATATGCCAGCTTTGAAAGCATTGATTATCGGGATTGGGCTCAATTTATGGGGATTTCTCATTTGGTTTCAGAGAGATACTTGAGTTTATGAGAGATTTTGCATTTGTATTGTGACTTTGAATGTTGCCAAAAAATGATTTCAGATAAAACCTTCTTTATGTATTTATCTTTCTAAAATGTATAAGACTGGTTGGTTGACATAGGTAAATATAAGTATATTTTGTAGATAAACGTATTAATTAAAAATAAATAGAGTCTTTTAACGTGTTACCGTCTTATAAACTGGCTGCATGCACGATAAAGTTTCACCTTCCGTGTGCAAGCGAGAGCGCGGAACAAGCGATAGAGATGCATGATCGGCTTGTGACGTTTCTATCTCTCTTCCACCGTTACCACCCGGATACCGACTTTACAGACTACCAATTTGCTTTTGAAAGGATGCATTCAGATTAATCTCATTGAAATTTCATCAAAATAGGTTCTGTAGTTTGTTTGAAGTCGGTTTTTATATGAGATTATCTTCTTAGGGAAATACGTGGGTCTTGGAGACAATTATGTTTTTTTACCCTTTGCAGTGGAGATCCATCTTTGGGGCCCAGATGCAAAATATTTTTTTAAGGACATCACAACCCGTCTCATCGAAGCAACGGGTGACCCTCGTGCTGGCATTTTGATCAGGGTATAAGTATCGCTATTCAGCGGGGAAATGCTGCCAGTATTCTTGGAACGCTGCCTCGATATGATGGGTTGGAAGAAGTATTTTATTTTTAATTGTTTTTCTTTTCTTTATCTAACATAGTATTGTATGCGTGATAAATAAATACAGTTATTCTAAAGCTCACCCAACTAATCACTCTGTTAGTAAGTATATCTAGCTTAATCTATATAAGCTTTGCACTTATGTGTCCACCAATATCCTGAACGAAACGCTTTGATCCTATGGGCTTAGGCTTTGTCTAGCCCGTAAGGGATACAGTTAATAAATTTTAAATGTGTAAATGTACCCTCGACATTCCCACAAAGGGGCGACTCAGCCCGTCAATATGAACAACTTTTCCTAAGGGACAAACGCTGGGAATAAAAAAATCGGCATTTCCATATAAAAGTGTTCTGCCGCACGGCCAGTTTGTATGGGGATGACGAATATTTTTTTGTTTCCAGCATTGTTCTTACAGGAAAAGTTGTACATATTCATGGGCTAGGTCGCCCCTTTAAGAGCGCACCAATGCGACCCGGCTGAAGCCATTTCGCACCCCGCGCCCCGCGCGAAAGCAGGATAGATCTAATGACCGTAACGCGTAAAAAATGAGAAGAAGATAGTGGGTAGGCACAAGCGGGTGTCCTATAATTAACGGGCGTAAGCGCCAAATCACATAATTGTTATTTAAAATAAAAGTACGAGGTAAATGAGTAAAAAAACTTTACCAGATTTTAGAACTAGTTATTGCTCAGCTAGGAAACTAAAAATCATTGCTAAAGACCTTAGGGTTTCGCAGTTCTGACCACAAACATCAAATAAAGGGGCTATGTTTGCAAAATAAAAGTATCGAGGTTTTTGTTATTAATCGTGTTTTCAGGTTTAACAGTTTTAAGAAAATATGTTGAAGTTATATATATATAATAAATAACAGGCATGTAGTCGTTGTAGATATAGACATCTAGACGAATGTTCATTGACAAGTTTCGCATTCGTGCCCTCTTAAGGGAATGTTGAGGGTCAATTTACTCGCAGTACATACGTAAAGATATTACACAAAAGCATCAATTTCGCCAGAGCCACCGTAAGAGCCTAACCCAAATATGAAATAATTAACAAATAATTTGCATTAATTTAACGAGGAACCAACTGGTCGTGCGCCATGTAAAATAACTGTTATTATGGTTATGTAAGCTATGGTCATTGAGTGGGTATAGCATGGAGACGACACTGTAAGTAATTTCAAAGTGGATAATAATAGGTAATTGGCAATGATTGTGATTCATCTTATCAATAATGTTCGCAGATTTTTTCCTTTTTTCTTTCTTACTTACAATTCGTTTTATTATTTTGATGCTGACCTCAATTTGCTTTACACTCTCATAAAATCTCTTTTTTTAAGATGACGTTATTATTATGACGTTATAAAGTTAATTTGTTTAACTCTCGGTAATTTTTTTTAAGGACACCTTAATCGAAAAAGGTTATGTAGCTAAATGGGTGATAGAAGGCTTTATACTTATCCTTACTAATATTATAAATGCGAAAGTGAGTTTGTTTGTTTATTTGTTACGCTTTCACGCCGTAACTACTGAACCGATCATCATGAAATTTTGCATACAAGTTTTCTGGGGTACGGAGAAGGACATAGGCTACCTTTTATCCCGGGAAAAGTACTAATCCCGAGGGATCGACATTGACGCGGGCGGAGCCGCGGTCGAAAGCTAGTACTTAAATAAAAGAAAAAAAAATATTTATTATCAAAAGCCCAAAAAGCTATCTGTTTTTAGAAGAGGCTCAAAATTATTTTTTTTAATGTTTTCGCGTTACATTTACACACAGTATTTTAAAAATTAAATCGCTTTATACGGTAAACAGTCAGTGCCATTTATTATACTAATAAACCTAACGTTTCGGAAACTTATCAGTTTTCAAAATAATTATAAACAAATGCCTACATCAATAATTAATAAAAAAAAATATTTTCTTGTGTTCACAACTCTGATTTCAGATTTTTCGACTTAGCAATTGTCTTTTCCTGTCTTTGACCATCATGTATCTTTTGAATTCACATTATATTATAATATTTTACGTTTTGTCACTCAAGATTGGGATATTTTAACTCAGTCAGTAAACCCTGTTGTTATCTTCACAACTGGCCACCACTGCGTAAAGTTGATAAAGCTTCATGTTATGCACTTTATTAATATTATAACCATAATTACTCCATGTTGGTCTGGGAGAAAAGTCTGTTCCGGCGCAGACCGTAGAAGCCGGTCAAGGGAATGTGCGAAAATCTAAAGGATCATGACAATAGGCGATGCGGCTAGCAACCCATCACTATTTTGATTGCGTTTTCCACCTTTACCTACGCTCACGCTAAACGTGGCCTTTCGGACTTATGGCCTTAGGTTCTGTCTACCCCGTCAGGGATAAAGACGTAATAATATGTATGTATGTATAACTATAATGATAGAAATTATGTGAAAAAGGTGAAGAGAAATTAAAAACGTGCAAACTCCGATAACTATTTTAAATTCATGGTTCTTAAAAGTACTTAGTAAGAAGCATAGGTACAAGCATATGTACAATCAATCAAGTAACTCTCTAGGTGGTTTTCCACAAACAATTATCAATTTCTCAATCAAACTAAAATCAATTGGTTCCCAAGCTTTCTCGACGTTGAAGCATCGCTATTATTTTACTGATGTAATAATTTAATACAACGTGATTTTGAACTCCCTAGCTATATTGAAATCTGGGAATCAGAATCCCTAATGGAACACAGAATTGCAAGAAATAAAGGTAAAAAACGAAAAAGAAAATTAGGTTTTCCATACAAAATCGCCGATCCGTTGGACGAATTTCTATGAAAGGTTAAATTTATTTTTTCGTTTTTTACCTTTTTTTCTTACAATTCTGTATTCCATTAGGAATTCTGATTCTCAGATTTCAATATAGCTAGGGGGTTCAAAATCACGCTATATATTGCTTACATAGGAACCAATAAGTAAGAATTACTTTGAAATTGAATGGAAGACCTAATAGTCTTATAACGAACATAATATCCTTATGTACGTAACTAGTTGCCGTAGAGCCACGCTATCGGCAAAACTCATTTTTGTTAGTAGCATGAATTAAATGAAATGTTTATTTGCAAGGGTTATCATACATATAAATTCCCGCCTTTTACAGTAGGCATGCAAAAATTATATTAGAAGGAAGTTAAATATTATTAGTCATTACAGATTTAATTAGCATACAAATTTCACTATCTTACTAAATACAATTCATGTCAAATATTCGTGTATGTCATAATAGCATTTATCAATTAACTATTTATGCTATTTATGTTAAAATTGTTTAAAACTAAGCATCTTTAGGTCGACTGGCAGTTTATTATAAATTTTTATCGACATAAGGTAACAATTTTTATTAAATATAGTGCCCTTACAGATAGGGTGCAATAGTAGCGTAGGATCTCTTGGTCTTAGTCTCTGATTTACGACTTTGATATCGAAGAAATCTGAATGTGTCTTAACAAAACAACAGCACTGATATATGAATGAGAACAAGAATTCATTTACAAATCTTAACTTATAGTATAAGCAACTGTTAGAACCGATAAGTTTGCAACAGTATTACGACTTAACTCATACATTATCCTTAAAAATAAATGTTGATTATTTTTATTTTGTTACTAAGAAGATAGAGTGAAGCTGAGAAAATACGCATCATATCAGAATTACTAAAATTAATAAATAAAGTTAACTAAACATGTTCAGCAAAAAAATTTCCTATTAATAGCTTTCTTCAATACCGCAAATTTTATACCGAGGATATCGACATCGATTTAAAGTGGTGGATATAAAATAATTCATTTTCCACCACCACGTTTAACGTGGAATTTGAGTCGTATGATCTTGGTACCCCGAAAGTGATAAGTGATATCATGTATGTACTTATTAAAAATCAATTTTGAAATTTCGCCAACCGAAATCAAGTAGGTAGATAAAATACTGGATAATAACGTGTAATATTTATTTCGTAAAACTCAGCACAGTGGCAGTTGAACATCGATTGTAAATAATTGTAATGTATTAAGTATTATTGGAGGAATTAAATGGGTACTGATGAGTGGTTACAACAATAAAGTTAAGAGCGTGTTGGTTGCGGCGGGTTTGGTGTTACGAAATGGATTCTGAAGAACTTTAATGATTGAAAACGAGTATTTTGATTTGTTTTCAACGAGATTGTGAAATATTGAAATTATTTTAATGAGAGAAAGAAGTGACCTGGTCATTATAATTTTTAATCAGTATCAGTACACTTTATTTACACAGAATTACGTTTGTGTAACAGACAGAGATTAAGGATCGAAGGAGCCGAAAACTGCAGCGATGAGCGTATAGAAACAGGAATCAAAAATAAAAATGATTGAAAACGAGTATTTTGATTTGTTTTCAACGGGATTGTGAAATATTGAAATTATTTTAATGAGAGAAAGAACTGACCTGGTCATTAAATTTTTTATTCGGCATCACAAGTCATGATTTACGCAGAATTGCGTTTGTGTAACAGACAGAGATTAAGGATCGAAGGAGCCAAAAACTGTAGTGATGATCGTATAGAAACAGGAGTCAAAAATAAAAATGATTGAAAACGTGTATTTTGATTTGTTTTCAACGGGATTGTTAAATATTAAAATTATTTTAATCAGAGAAAAAAGTGAAGTGGTCATTATATTTTTTAATCGGCATCAGTATGATTTACGCAGAATTACGTTTTTGTAACTTCCGAGAAAGACAGAGAGTAAGGATCTAAGGTACAAAAAACTGTAGTGATAAGCGAATGGCAACAGGAATCAGAAATAAAAACAGGTTATCAGCCGCAAAAAGTCCACTGCTGGACACAGGCCTCTCCCAAAGATTTCCAAAATGACCGGTTCGAAGCGTCTTACATATAGCGTTAACCTGCAACCTTGATCAGGTCAAGGTTCGTCTTCATCAGCCTAATCTATTCTAACTAATATTACAAATGTGAAATTGCGTTTGTGTGTTTGTTTGTTTTAAAGATTTACTCCTTAACTGCAGAACCGATTATAAAATTTGGCATTCACGCGTCTCATCATCATCATCAGGTCATATTAGTCTCCACTGCAGGAGCATGACCCTCTCTGTACTACCGAAGCCTTACTTGCCCAGGACAGACAGAGGATTTTGCCTACATTCACGCGTCTGGGAGAACGATACCTTGCATCTCGGAAAAAGTACTGCTCTCGAAGGACCAACATTAACGCGACCGAAGCCGCGGGCGAAAGTAACTTCTTTAATATGCGAGTAACCTTAGTTTACGGATTTTCTTAAATCGTCTTTTACACTATGAGAAGTAGCTGGCATATTCTGGTTCGTTTTTGCTGTCGTTACATTGATTTTTTTATTGATAAGAAAATGTCACCATTTTTATTGCATTTAGTACGAAAATGTCAAGAGGACAAATTGGTAATACGTACATGATTGTTTCTTCGAAAATGTTTTGTCTAATTTGACCAGTATCATAAAATTCATAATTTAATGCCTCGAATATATCGTAAAATCTGGTTTATCTTTAAGGAGACCACTTTACCGTTGCGATGTGAAGTTATTTCGGTTCATATTCTCATAACAATTTGTTATGCTTGTAAAATGTTAAACAGGAGGTGATGTGATAAGATAAATGGAATTAATTTCGCTTCTTTGCTTTGTTCAATGAGTGAGAGAGCTCCATTCCCCTCTCCCCCCATGTCCTCCCCCAATATCCTTTCCCCTTGAAAGGCTGGCAATGCTCCTGTCACACCCAGGTATTGCAGTTGTCCAAGGGTAGCGTTAATCGCTTACCATCAGATGACCTATATCATAATTTTAATGATTTCAGGAAATACAAAACCACTTTTTTTACAAGTAGGTCAGTTATAATCTTATGCACTAAATTGCATTCTTTCGTAATCGGAAAAGTTTGGTTCTCCTCCTCTATCTCTTCTTGTACAAATCCCATAATAGATTGTTGTTCCAACGCGATTTCCTGACGTATAAGATAGTGTTTGGAGACCATTATATGTATATGAAATTGTATATTTCTTGTATGTGTGTTTATGTTGCTATTTGTAAGACAGCGGAGCCATTTGAATAGGGTCCCTTTGGATACGGAACCCTAAAAAAGACAGAATGTAGAGTTATACGTCATTCTTATGAACTGCTGCTTGATTGCCTCACTTTTTGAAGACAATTGCAGTAGACAAACTAAAAGGAAGAAGGGGAGAGAAAAACTTAAGACGATACTGCATGAAATTGTGAGAATTGACGTGTTTTTAAATCATTAGTACTATGCGCTGAATTAATTAAATACATCGAAAGTATTTGTATAATTTAGAACAATCCTTGAACAAGATCGCTCCCTTGTTGGAATTTGAAACAGATACATATGGAATTTAAAAATGATATAGGTATATAATATGATATCTAAAAGCATTTTTCTTCGAAAACTTTGTAATTTTTACATCTAAAACAATAATTCTCAAATGACAATATTTATTTGTACGTCTCGGAGGTCGCCCCCTTTCTTATTTTTTATTAAGATATAAATATGAAAATATTAAGACTTTTTTTTTCCTAATCGCTGAATGGTTCTGCGCAGCCTAATGGCTTGCGCAGTAGCGACATTTTTCGTTCGCGCAGCACCCGCTTATAACACTTATCTATACATATAATAAAACAGTAAAATTATTTTGTCTGTACATTTCGAATTTTTGACTGAAATGGATAGAGGGACACTTAAAAAGAATAATAGAAAGCAAAAAAAATTATTTGGAATTTCTTGTCTGTCTGTCTGTCTGTCTGTCTGTCTGTCTGTCTGTCTGTCTGTATGTATGATCACGATTATCTCCGAAAATACTAAACCGATTTACTTCAAACTTTCAGCAATTGCTTTGTTTTAACTCAGTTTAACATTTAAAGTTTGTTTCATCAAAATCGGTTCATTAAAAAAAAAGTTATCGTCATTTGAATGAACTCAAGGCATGAGTTTGCCTGCAAACATATAGCAAAAATAAAATAAAATAATAAGTGACATAAGGAAATTAAAATCCAAAGTCAATTTATCATCATTATACGACAGCATTATACCTATCCATATTATCCATAGTAATCCATACTAAAAAAAAAAGGAGAAGCTGACTGACTGACTGACATATCAACGCAGGGCCTAAATAAACTATAAGGGTTAGGAACTTGAAATTTTGCACAGGGGTTCCTTTTATAACGTAGGGGAGCACTAAGAAAGGATTTTTGGAAATTCATCTCCTTAGGGGGAAAAACGGGTTGCAAAGTTAGTATGAAACTTTGTTGTTTTTGAAGTTATTCGAATGAAATTCAGCATGAAGGTTTTTTACTGAAAGGTATGAAACACGAGTAAAATATTTTACTCAAAAATCATCCCTTAAGGGGGTAAAATAGGGGTGCAAAGTAAGCATGAATGTTTGCCATTTTTGAAGTTAGTCGAATGAAATTCAGCATGAAGGTTGTTTACTAAAAGGCATGAAATACGAGTAAAATATTTTTTTCAAAAATCATCCCTTAAGGGGATATAACGGGGATGCAAAGTTAGTATGAAACTTTTCGTTTTTGAAGTTATTCAATTGAAATTCAATATTAAGGGGTTTCATTGAAAGTCATAAACTAATGTATTCCGGGTAATTCTACTGTTCCTGAGAAATCGACACTTACGCGGGCGGAGCCGCGGGTCAAAGGCAAACCTGACTTATATATTAACGCACAGCAGAAACTACTGTGCGCAGAAACTGAACTTTGGCACAGAGATTCTTTTTATGATGTAAATGAGCACTAAGAAAGGATTTTTAGAAAATCAAAGGGGTTGAAGTTTTATGGAATTTTCTCATATCTGGACTTAGACGTTTGAAAGTAGGTACGGGAGTTCTCAATTAAAATTAAAAAAGATCAAAGAAGATGAACCAGACAACATTCTCCCTTGAAGGGGTAAATAGGGGGTAAAGTTTGTATGAAATTTTTCCATTTCTAGACTTAGAGGTATGAAAATAAGTATATACGTTCTAGGTTACAATTAAAAAAGATCTGTGTAGATGAAATGTACAAAATTCCCCCCTTAAGGGATAAAGGGGGGGGGGGATTGTATGGAAATTTTCTTATTTCTGGACATAGAAGTATAAAAATAAGTATATATGTTTACATTACAATTAAAAAGATCTGTGTAGTTAAAATGGTCGAAATTTCCCCTTGAAGGGGTAGAATAGGTGGGGTAAACTTTTTATGGATTTTTTTTATTTACTTAGAAATATGAAGTTCTCCATTACAAAAAAAAAATATCTGTGTAGGTGAATTGGGCAAAATCCCCTCCTTAAGGGCTAAAGATCTATGCAGGTGAAATGTATTAAATTCCCCCTTAAGGGGAAAAAGCAAAGGGACAGGGGTTTGTATGGAATTTTTATCATTTCTACTGTTCCCAAGGGAACGACATTAACGCGGGCGGAGCCGCGGGCAACAGCTAGTAGAGAAATAAGAAACAAAATAACGTAATAAAAACTATTTCATTACACTACAGAATGAATCAACCAAAGATGATTCCTCCTTCAGGGCGATTTCCACAAGAAAAGCAATGCTCATCCAATTTCCAACCCAGATCATGTACAGTTATTCGATTATTGTAATTCCTGTCCACGCGTGGGCAACTCATCGGCATTCAATATTGATTAGAATATAATTTTACTGGTTACAGACAGACAGAACGCGTTGTTTTATATAATATATGAAGATTTGTAGCAGTTATAGATGTATAAATGATAGATTGTAGCCGTGGGCATAATAGAATCAATTTTAGGGCAACGGTCTTTGTGAATTTATTGATTTTATAGTTTATTATATGTAGAGATTTACGGCATTTTGTTTGAATTATTTATTTTATTTGTTGATTGTTAACTGTAAAAAAATCACATCGCACACTATACTACACACTCATTACGTATGGCAATCGATGCCTGATTACCAATAAGAATTAGTATATATACTTAATAAGGACACTGTTAGGCTTCGTTTACGTAGAAGCGGGGCGTGCGGGGCGCGTAAAGCGGTGCGTGATGTCAAAATCTTAAAAATATGGCTAATGGCGCCGTTTGCGGAGCAGTGTTTTTTTCGAGAGTTTGCTATTAGATGTGTGGCACGCGCCTAGACCTAGGCTCTGTCTACCCAGGAAGGGAAAAGACGTGATATTATGATACTATGTATGATAATATATTGGGCGTCATAAGCAAAAGCCTTATTTTGGGTTTGCTGTAGTTCAAGTAAATATACTATGACTATGATATTTTCACACAGAAGCCAAAGTAGTTGACTGATAAATAAAATACAGCAATCATCTATAACACCCTGAGTTGTAACCCTACTGACAGCAAATATAAAAATGCGATTAATAAGTTAATACTGGAAGCTTTAGCTTCATCCCCTTCCCCTAACCTTTCGTTTTTGTCACGTGCCCTGACATTTGTCATTTTGATCCTCCCATTGCAATTGACATCACGACCTAACCGTCCGTAATGACAGTTAAATATGATAACCTTTCATAAAAGCGTTGAGAGCCTTTTATTTTAGTGATGAATTAGTTTTTAGTTTTTAATTTGCTTATACATACATATTATACATCTGGATATTTTTAATATGTCACTAAATACGCTAAAAAATAATTTGAAGACTAGATTTAGCTCTTAGGTCCTAATTTCTTTTCTTTGTTACAACTTTTCGTGTATCATGTACATGCCACCATGTAAACTTAGTTAGGTATAGGTATCTTTAACGTTAGATTAATACCAACCATCTGATAATATTACAACCTATCTTTTAATTCGCAACTGCTACGTTAAGAATCTTTATAAATGCTTTCTTTTATTGTTAAAATATAAATTTACTGGCACTATTTAGGTCTATTAACTTAAGTTAAATTGTGTGTACTATATGTAAACTGTATATGACTGTTTGTTGCCATAAATAAATAAATAAAAATAAAAAAAAAAAAAAAAATTATCACGTCTTTACTTACCGGGTAGACAGAGCTTAAGGTCATGAGACTAAAAGGCCACGATTAGCATGTTGGTGGGCCTAAAGGTGGAAAGCGGAATCAAAATAGTGATAGGTTGCTCACTGCATCGCGTATTGTATTTTTTGTTTTGTCTTTGAAAATACACAAATATGTAAGTAAGGTGCTTGACTAGACGTTTTATATTTCGTCTTTGCGAACTAAGTTTGTCAAGCTTTGTTTATTTTCTATATTTTTTATCCCTGTTGTTTTATGAAACCGTTTCTTTTCTACCTTTTTGAAGACGAAAGATTTCTGCCTAAAAGGTAGTACTAATGTGTCTAAGGACTCTACATACACGCGAGCAGAACTGCGGGCGAAAACTATAAAAATATAATTTATATAATGATTCTCATTTTTAGTTTTCAAATTCATAATAACTATTGAGTAAATACTTCATGTAATACAATAATTAACTAAACTAATATAAATCTGTGATTATAATAACTAGGTGTACACATATTTACATGAGGGGTCATTCAAATATTACGTTAACAGCGAATGGGGGTGGGGGTCTTATTTTGGTTGGCTTGGCTTATTTTTGCTGACAAAGGGAATAGGGGGACTGCATGGTGATGACGTCAGCAACATTTTGCAAAATAAACAAGCATATTTTTTTGTACCAATGTTGGGGGAGGGAGGAAGAGCTTACTTTTTTACTTTTGCTGACAAGGGGGAGGAGGGGGTTGAAAATAACTAATATATTGCTTACGTAATCCTTGAACGGGTCCTGAAGAGAAAATTAAAAAGGGTTGAAAAATAAACATAAAAATATCTTCGAAATCCTGCCCAAACGCTGGCTGCATTCCCCCGTTGGATAGCTATGCTAATCCGTAGGGCGAAAAAGCGCCAGCCCAATAGTTTTTATATTCAAATAATTATTTGCAAACAAAAACAACCAGTTATTAATAATTGTCATATGCGTCACGCCACAAAACTTTATGACACCGTAAAAATTAATATGAAATGTGAGGTTATAAAACTTTGACACCTAATTTAAAGTGACAGATGTTTAGAATTTAAAATCCATCACATTAAGCCATGCAAAAGTGTCAAAGTCGTCAAAACGTTATAAAGATTTCTCTTTTTATTTTACCACAGTAAAGTTATAAACGTGATTTATGCCCGATTTATGAACAGCAAATATGTGAACAACTTTTGGAAGGAATTTTAATGTTCTATATTTTATTTATTCTTATTGAATGAATGAAAAATTATTCAAGAAACATGGTCTCATAATTGTTAGTAGATACAATCCTTACTAATATTATAAATGCGAAAGTGAGTTTGTTTGTTACGCTTTCACGCCGTATCTACTGAACCAATCAGCATGAAATTTTGCATACAAGTTCTCTGGAGTACGGAGAAGGACATAGGCTACCTGTTATCCCAGTTATATCCTACTATTTCCGAGGGATCGACATTGACGCGGGCGGAGCCGCGGGCGAAAGCTAGTTAAAAATATGAAAGTGAGTTTGTTTGTTACCCTTTCACGCCGTAACTACTGAATCGATCATTATGAAATTTTGTATACAAGTTCTCTGGAGTACGGAGAAGGACATAGGCTTTTATCCCGGGAAAATGTACTATTCCCGAGGGATCGACATTGACGCGGGCGGAGCCGCGGCGAAAGCTAGTAATTTTAAAAAAATAATATTAGTAACTTATACACCTAAAACTAAAGAAAATTTTAGTATCCCACTGCCGTACCATTCCAGCTGAAGTGGAACGACAGTGGTTTACATCAGACAATCTGCTCGCAATCACCTTCAGGATGCTGTTACCGCCTGCACGCGGCGCACCAGAGACGCACATCTTTTGCGCATTGTGATTATTTATTTTACTTTATTTATTTATTTCAGTTACACACTACGGACTAGCTCCGTGGCGCAGCGGTCAACACGCCTGCCTGCGACACGGAGTGACCGGGTTCGATCCCCGGCCAGGTCAAGATGGAAAATGATCTTTTTCAGATTGGCCTGGGTCTTGGATGTGTGTCTATGTATATGTATTTGTTATAAAATATAGTATCGTTGAGTTAGTATCCCATAACTATAACACAAGTCTCGAACTTACTTTGGGGCTAGCTTAATCTGTGTGATTTGTCCGTATATATTTATTTATTTATTTATTTACAATATTTTTACAAGTTACTACCCAATACAATATTGTACTTATTTTTTTGTAACTGAGTAGAAATTAGTTCGTAAGATATTGAAAACGGCAAGGTTAAATGAGTGAGACCGAAAAGGCAGTTGGTTAATGACACCCCTGACCTAAGTTTATATTATTTACTAGCTTTCGCCCGCGGCTCCGCCCGCGTTAATGTCGATCCCTCGGGAATAGTACTTTTTCCCGGGATAAAAGGTATAGCCTATGTCCTTCTCCGTACTCCAAAGAACTTGTATGCAAAATTTCATGATGATCGGTTCAATAGTCACGGCGTGAAAGCGTAACAAACAAACAAACAAATAAACAAACAAACAAACTCACTTTCGCATTTATAATATTTCTTAGGATGCTCCAAAATTAATAATTACATTTTAAAGACATTCCTACGTCTACCCTCCTTGTGTATGCTTTTACACGAAATGTAGGTGATTTTGTTAAACTGCCTTGTAAATCACTGTTTAATTATTTTTAAGTGTTTATATTTTGCATTCACAATGCTATTTTGATATACTCTTATTAAATTAGGAAATAAAATATGGTGAAAAAATCTCAAGCGGGCGGGATTTGAACCTGCGACCTTCAGTCTAATTTAATAAGAGTCACTGTTTAATTTGTAAACGACTTCAAAGAAAAATAAAAATTTGTAATTTTAAAATGTTTGCAACACTCCGTTATTTATGATCCGATTTTAAACATTCTTGAAAGTGTATGCTTTCAAGTTAGTTCCATTTAAATATATCACAATAATTTTGAACAATTTTGAACCGATTGTGATATATAATTATATATCACAATCGGTTCAGTAATTTGATTAAACTCAGTTTTTATATGAAAGATTATATTAACTTACGTTTAAGGAAATGAATATTACTATTCCATTCTGGTTTGGTAGGAAAAAAAACCTAGAATGTGCCAATTGCTGCTCTTCCCGCGCAGATCGTAAAAGCCGACAGAAGGATAGGGCTTCAATTTGCGGAATCATGTCAATAGGCGATGCGGCTAGCAACCCACTACTATTTAATTCCGTCTTTAATCTGCACGCCCTCCAACATGCTAAATGTGGCCATAAGGTCTTGTATACCTAGGCTCTGTCTTCCCCGCAAGGGATAAAGACGTGATATTATAATATTACTATTAAAGTTATTAGGCGTGTTATATCGCTGGGCACGTTGCTCATAAACACGAAATAAACAAATTTCCAAATCACATCGTTCCGTTTCAGGCTAACCATTATAACCTGCCTAAAAGCCATAAAAGCGCTGAGTCAGGCACCCTAGGTGTTGTCAGCGGGCGTGGTCAATTATTGTCATGTCGTGTACAAGTACAGTCATTCACAAGTATTTGATTTTTTTTTTTGAAATTTGAAATTTATTTCGCTTAAGTGTCGTAAGAGTAGGTGAAATACATTAATTTTAGTCCGCACACTTAGCCGTTTCCAGCATGCAAAAGTAAAAGTAAAAAATAAAATAAAAATTATGCGTAACATATGTCAAAGTATTTATAAAGCTAATGATAATCAATCAATTAGTACTTACAATGCAATGTCAATTTCAATTAGATTAGTAAAATAATTTCTGTATCATATGTCAAAATAATTATAAATGTCATGATAGTCAATATATACAATTGAATGTCGATTTAAATAAAACTATACCGTAACAGCTTTTTTTTTTCTTTTCGACTAATGGTTTAAAATCAAAGTAATTTTTTTTTTTTCATGATGGTAAACGAGCAAGCGGGTCATCTGATGGTAAGCGATCAACGCCACGCATAGACAACTGCCACAGTAGGGGTATGACAAGAGCGTTGCCGGCTTTTAACTTCGTCTTTGAAGGTGGCAACAGACGTCCAATTTTCTTCCGATCCAATTTTAGTGCAACCATTTTTAGAAAAATAAGAAACTTCCTTAATCTGCATAAAATAATTCCAAGATTTTAGAGAGATTGCAATAAAAAAACCTTAGGGTCGTATTTCCATACAAGCGTAGTCCCCTGATTCCTCGCCGGATAGTACCAGTAGAACATTGATTTTTTACAAAAATATATAATGGATATAGTAACATGTCCCTATGTTTTAATTTTTTTCCTAATGAAATTATTTAAAGAGATATGAACCTTCAAAAACCTGAAAAATTTGTAAGAATTTCAGTTGTCTTCAAACATCAAGAAAACAAATTCGACGCGATTATATTACAAAAGGAAAATATCGTAACACAGCCAATTCTTATTTTAATTTTGTAATAAAAAAAGAAATAAAATCAAATAAAGTTTTGGAGAAGAAATCAGTTTATTTATTTTATTTATTTATTTATTCAATCATCATCATCATCATCAGGTCCTTTTTAGTCTCCACTACAGGAGCACGACCCTCTCTGTACTACTAGGGCCATACTTGGCCAGAGCAGCCAGAGGACTTGGCCTACACTCTCCACGCTGGCCAGACGGGTTGGAGAGGTCTCTTAGATGTTTATAAGCTTTGTTTAGCTTGTATTTCCTAAGTCGCTTTCTACGACATCCATGGGAAGACTTGGAGTGGTCCTATTCTACTCTGCCGGATACCACACGGCTATTATTCAATACAAACAAACAATCAAATATTTCCTCTTTGTAACATCAGTGTAGAGTCGCGTTGGAAACCAATTGATGTGTGGCCGACTGTACTTGAGGAACTAATATAGACTATTTATGAGACCACTGTCGTTTCAACGGGTTGTATTGTTAAACGATATTACTCTACTTGCTATGGTAATATTAGTAAGAGCGAGATAAATAGAACTTGTTAGAGAGTATGGTTCAATTGGTTGACAATAAGAGGAAAACCAGCCAAGTGCCAGTCGCAGTCGCACAGAAAGGGTTCCTGCCATTGCCATTATTAAGAATATTTTGATTACACGATGTAATTAAAAATTTATGCTTTTCGCAATTTTTCCTCTATATCTATAAGACGTTGCTTCTTACCAAATTTTCATGATTCCGAATTCACAGTAAGAATCCTGTAGGTTTTGATTTCCATGTGGAAAATTTCTGGCATAAACGGCGGTTTTTGCGTTGTAGAAGTTTGATTTTTTCACAGCTCTAAGGAACAGTAGACCTAAGTAGTTGATATGAATTTCAGCTTGATACCTCCACGCGTTCTTTAGTCAAAGGCTCTTGACAGGCAGATAGATGGACAACAAAGGGTTCCGTTTTTCTTTTCAGGTACGGAACCCTAAAAATACAGTGTTTGATCAAACTCCGCTAGTAGAGTTCAAACCTAGTGTGCTGTTTTTATTGCATATAATTTTAACATTTGCTTTTATTTCCAAAATAAACTAAATAAAAAAAAAACTAAAAATATTGGCAGATGCGTATCTATTGATTTGCTTTTGCTGATTTTTTTTTAAATTGAGATACTTGTGCGTAAGGTAGCCGATGTACCCAGGGCCTTTAACAGGTAAAAGACGGTCCTGATTATACAAACATATCTTATTAGTTTACCATAGAAAAGACGTGTGTAATAATGTAAACAAGATGATATTTACATTTGTTTCTCACGCTCGTAACCAGGTATTTTTTTTGCAAAGATGTGTATTCTGAGAATACGTCCAAATGTCCTTACTTAGTTCGTGAGTCATGGCGCTCTAGTTTCGTGACATCTCAGATTACTTTAATAATGTTGTCTGCCTTCGCTCTGAGTATAGCTCCGAGCGACGTCTCTACTCAAGTACAGTCAGTGACAAAAGATAATGCAACCGTTCCATACATTCGTGGTCCCAAGTATTATACAAATCAAATTTGCCCAGTTTGAAAAGTTTTAGAATAACAATTCCTCCTAGAAAAATTGTTGAATTGTGCATTAAGGAATCAAGTTATTTGATTTTATTTTGACTCAAGTTTCGTATATTTAAACCATTTCTTAATACTCAGTACTATAAATCAATTTCGTTTCTTTAGTTTTATAATCCTATTGTAAGTTTCTTCGTTTCATTGAAACTAACGAGAGATAAGTACATTTTACTATTTCGAGAACAAGAATTAAGTCAAGTGACCTATTTTAAAAAAATATAATTATTGACTTGATGTTATCGTCCTTAGACTTTCAAGAGGACGAAAATTTGGGTAATTTTGACTTAATACATTCAATTTCAGATAAACCACTTGTGCCTTCGACTGTACTTACAAGTATACTACATTCAGGTTCAAATAATTGTTTGAATTAGACATAATAACGTCAGGTTTGTTTATGAATTACTTTTGCTGTAACTACGTAATTGCTCTGAATAAATTGAAATTTGAAACATGGTCGCGAAACTCGTTAAATTTGGCATGATTTAGCAATGTTATACATTACACCTATAATCAATATGTATGTTCATAACATATTGAATAAAGGATAATCAATATGTATGTTCATAACATACATATTGATTATCAGCCTTTAAATTATCATTTAAACTAGTTTTCACCCACTGCTCCGCCCGCGTCAATGTCGATCCTTCGGAAACAGTACTTTTCCCTGGGATAAAATGTACACTTTGTCCTTCTCCGTACCCTAGACAACGAGTATGCAACATTTCATGACCATTGGTTTAGAAGATAGGGCGTGAAGGAGTAACAAACAAACAAAGTCACTTTCGCATTTATAATATTTGTTAGGATGCTCTATAATTTGCATATGAACTAGAACATTTTTAATGTGATATGAGTGAACATAGAAAGTTATGCGTAGAAAGAGGTGTATTATAGGTAAATCAGATAGAAAATATTTTACCAAAAGGCAGCGATATTGTGTCCTTCACTAAGGTAAAGTGTCGATAGAACGGGTTCGATGCAACGACCGACGATGTAGTGACTGGCGATATTGTGCTCTAGACCCTAAACCACTAAATAAATCAAATATGTTTGTTTTCTTCATTATAAAACAATACTTATTTGATTAATGCTAACGTGAGATATAGACATTATTAAAATATGTAACAATGGGTTACTCTCGTACGAAGTTAGATCGAAACATCGGGCGCGCGTCTCGATCCACATCCGAATGAGGTCGAAACATGTCGGCCAATGTTACATATTTAAATAATACATATTTGACTTGGTGATCAGAAGCTACCATTTCGTAGGAAGAACTCTCAAGGTATGTAATATGGTCTTCCAAGCTGATAGCTCCTGTTTCTCAATCTCGTTTGAGCGAATTTTTATCACTTGTCTCGTTTGAAATATTTCATACTTATTTGAAGAAAGTGTATTTATTTATCTAAGTACCTCCGATTCGTGTCATTTTCTTTTGGTTTTGTATGAACTGAATGTAGATTATTTACCTGTAACAAAAATAAAACAAACATTAGTTCTTGTGACAATAATCTTTCATATATAAAAACCGATTTCAATCATCATCATCATTTCGTGTAGGTGACACGGTCAATCGACCATGTACACCCTGGTGTCAGAGTTCTTCGGAACCGCCTCTCGGCCTCTGACGTGGTTCCTTTAAGGACTACCAGATGGCAGCCGGGACCAACGGCTTAACGTGCCTTCCGAAGCACGGAATCATCTTTATTATCAGACAATCAGGTGATTCAAGCCTGCATTGTTCTAACCAAACTGGAAGCAACTAAACAAAGTATGCTTCCCGTGGGAATCGAATCTACTAGGCAAACGCCTTAACCACTGGACCACGGAGGCAGTTACCGATTTCAATCAAACTACTATATCATTGTGATGAAATTTAAATGGGACCAACATGAAAGCATTTCATTAAAATCAGATCTAAATGACAGAATTGTATGATAACTAACATTAAAAAAATACAACCGTATTGATGACGAGTTGCACCTCGTCTTTTTTTTAAGTTGGTGAAAATGAAGAATCACCCAGTGTGGGCCTGTTCATTATGTTTAGAAATATGTTTCTGGTAATGTCCAAATTAAACTATTAATTGCGCCTTCGTGCTTCAGAAGGTACGTTAAGCCGTTAGTCACGGCATTGCTTGCAGACGTTAAGCTATATCAGATATCTTTAGGCAGCTTGAAAAATCTGACACCAGTGTTGGCCACTGGCACACTCGAAAAACAACAAACAATGGCTTTTTACTGTCTTCATGGTAAGGGGTGTTATCCCTAACTACCTGTCTGGTATAGGGTACGCCCGGCTTCCCGAGCTGCTATTAGTTTTCCCCATTAATCCGAGGGAGTATCCCATAATCTTCATTCCCTTTTCAAATCCCTTCCTTATTCCTATCCTTTTCGAGCTTAAAAAAGCTTCCGATGCGCAGCAGTGTCGGAAGCTTAAGAAGCCAAAGAAACTGCGCTCGCCAACCCGCCGGCCAATCGTGGTGAGCATGGCAATATTCTCCCATGGAACAAAGAATCCCTGGGAGAGGTTTTTGTCCAGCCGTGACCAGCACTTTTTGTGGCTAAAATTATGATGATGATCATGACTGTCTCCAAAAGAACAATTTGTACTCTGAGCAGAAAAAGAAATAAACTTAAAAACATGTAGTTACTTCTAAATTATATTGAACTCACGTCTACTTAACATGAGCATAATGTTATTTAGTTTTAGCAATTAAGTGTCAGAAATATCACCAATGTGCGATGTGCTGCCAGTTTTATGTACGAGTTGATATTTGTACTATTTTATTGTCGTGCCGGAATTCTGTGAGAAATTATACGCTACTGCTGCCAAAGATCATCGTCCATGGAAACGTAGTTTAATTGCTCTAAGTTTATTGCGATACTACCAAGTTGTTTCTTTTTTATATGTTACTAGCTTTCGCCCGCGGCTCCGCCCGCGTCAATGTCGATCCCTCGCCAATAGTACTTTTTCCTGGAATAAAAGGTAGCCTATGTCCTTCTCCGTACTCCAGAGAACTTGTATGCAAAATTTCATGATGGTCGGTTCAGTAGTTACGGTGTAAAAGCGTAACAAACAAACAAACTCACTTTCGCATTTGTAATATTAGTAAGGATAGGAGGGCAAACGAGCAAGCAAGTCACCTGATGGTAAGCGATCACCGCTGCCCATGGACAACTGCAACACCAGGGTGTTACATAAGCGTTGCCGGCCTTTTAAGGAGTTGGTGGGTGGAGAATATGCAGGGGAGGGGAGGATAAGCTTTCATTATAAACGAATTTCCACACTGAGTGTTTTCCAACACAAATCAAATGAGCCCAAACACGATTCGTGTACCTTGTTTAGTTTAAGAGTTCCTATGACCACCGTTCCGACTCAATCATCAGACTAGCGCACG
The DNA here is from genome assembly GCA_947532085.1 of Elegia similella. Classification (NCBI taxonomy): domain Eukaryota; kingdom Metazoa; phylum Arthropoda; class Insecta; order Lepidoptera; family Pyralidae; genus Elegia; species Elegia similella. The sequence continues at coordinate 4,541,995 of OX383936.1, forward strand.
ATTCTATAATATTATATTGCCATCCAATTTACACATGCATGAAAAATTTCAACTCAATTGGTAACCGGAAAGTGGATCAAAACTAACTTGCAGGATTTGAATGAATGAATGAGAAATATTCTTTATTGCACCAAAATTAGGATACAACATCATTTATTGCTATTATATATAAAGTAGCTCAAGAGGCGGTCTTATCGCTTAAAGCAATCTCTTCCAGACAACCTTTGAAGATATGAAGACACTTATATACACAGGTGGCGCAGAAATTAACAGATAATTATAAAAGAAGAAATTTATGACTTATATAATAATTACTATCTATAATATATAAATAAATAATATATAATAGATTTGATTTAAGACAAAAAGCGTGTAAACATAGTGCTTAATTTAACTTTATTAAACAAACCTTATAAAAAATGGTTATGCTTTTAAACAATATGAACAGACTTGAAAGAGAAACATGTAAGGTGGTACTTCCAATGACTTTACTTGCCACGTCAATCACATGACTCAGAGATCTTTTCAGTCAGCCATAAAACCGTACATTGTATTGTAGTTGATACTTTCTTAAAACAATTTCAACTCGAAGGCATAAAACTGCTTGCATATTATTAGCTTACGCATACAATTTATTTCTATACAGTAATGCAAAGGTGCCCTGGGAGCAATGCCCTCATTTATTAAGTGCACTGCATGCGGGACGGGGTAAGGCATTGGAAGCTTAGTATAAGTAAATAAGGTGGATACAGATAGTCAGTTTAAAATTTTAATGGTTACTTTGGTAGCTCTTCGCGTTTCAAAGCGTTTGCTCTATTTGTTTGGTATCGATTGGTACCTAAGTCAATATTATTTAGAATTTCACGCCTTATAACATACTATTATTGGGCTTCTTAAGTCTCAAATAAGTCGCTTTCTCCGTAGACACCAGTCATAATTTCTGCCGTAAGAAGTCTACTGGAAAAAAGCCTCTCTTAAAGGTGGGTCCACATTTGTAGCATCTAACCGTGTCACGATCAGTCGTATGGTTTCGGGTATTTGTATCATAGATATGGACGCTCATTTAGTTCATGTCGTATTATTAAAGCGTATTTTCTTTAAAAACACTTCCATTCTTATCAAATGCCGTATCATGTCAGTGTATCGGCGGCTTTAGTTTTGCAAATATAGCCGCTTCATTTTCTTCCTATCCTCGTATCTTTTCCTGATACGCTTTCTTTCAGATTAATTTGCCGTATAAGATACGGCATGTATCATTAATGGGTATCATCTTGCGTCCAAACTAGCGATTATGATACACGCCGACGCCATGCAACCGAAATACGATACACCGAAATGCTACAAATGTGGACCCAGCTTTACGATTCTTCGTACCATGGGAAGATATTGCCATACTCACCACGCTTGGCAGATTAGTTGATGAGCGCAGGTTCTGTGGCTTCTTGTGCTGTCGAAGCTGTTGCCTGTCGGAAGCTGGATTAGGAAAGGAATTTGTTGGATTTCGGAAGCCACGTTTAGCGTGATGGTGGGCGAAATGTACTAGGATACTAATGACTACGAAAGTAAAAAGCAGCTCGGGAAGCTGGGCGCGCATACCTGATACTATACTTGCAACTACCGGCCGAGATTTTGAGGATGACATGACAACTCTGACCTAACCGTTACCACTTATCTCCATCAATAAATACAAACATAATTTTATAAATTTCACTACGAAGAGCTACTGGGAACTGTGGCGTTCGTTTCTTCAAGATCTTTTTTCACCGAAAAGTAAGCGATGTTATATGAAGTAGTTCTTCTGTATAACATATACTATGTCAAAGGCACGCACCTCTGTAAAGATTGTGCGGATAATGAGTGCGGCACAATGGAATTTTATTGACAATCAGCGCGTTTACAAGTTCCTTTTGGTGATGGAGAGTGGAGAAAAAATGCGGACGAGCAAAAATGTTTGCACCTCGAACAGGACATAGTCCTAAATTGGAAGATATGATGGATAACATACATACATACATACATACATATTATCACGTCTTTATCCCTTACGGAGCAAACAGAGCCCAAGGCCATAAGATCCAAAGGCCTCGTTTAGTGTGATAGTGGGCAATAAGGTAAGAATACGAAATCAATGATGAAGTGCCAGCCGCATCACCTAAAATTATGATTCTTTATATTTTCGCCCATTCCCTCGACCGGTTTCTACGGTCTGCGTGGGAAGAGAAGCAGCTAATAGATTTTATGTTTTTCTTTTCTCCCAGACCAGCATGTTAATATTCCCTCAGACCATCTTTTAATTAGGATACGATGGGGTTGACATTTGGATTCCTTTTTAAAAATAAAGAGAAAAGGCCGTTTAAAAACAAAGAGAAAAAAAATACAGACCAGCTTGGAAGAAGTATGATGGATTGTTAGCTTATAAGTATACTCGTCCACTTCAGGGTAGATAATGCCTAGGGAAAGTTTGTTTAGCGTCGTATTGCTCCACAGTCAAAGAATATATACACCAGTGTAACGGGAAAACGAAATTGAGGATTTGTTACTAGTTGTTAGCATAGTCCCACCGTGATGGGTGACCACTCCAATGGGTGGCACACACCGGTACATGGCCGCTGTCTGAGAACCTTTCTGCCCCATCGGCTATCGGTTCTATGCGCTATGTACCCCACCCACTGCTTTTTCAAAGAGCTGATCCGCTGAGCTATGTCAGAAACGTGGCCGTTTACTATGGCCCTCATAAGAAAGCTCAAGATTGCTCAAAGAGCTATGAAAAGGGCTATGCTCGGTGTTTCTCTGTCATATCGAACGAACGAGCAGATCCGTAGAAATACGAAGGTCACCAGGTACTTCTATGCTTGCTAAATAATATATTAAAACAAAATTTAATGATTTGCATTTTAATTGTCTCTATAAACATAGAGCATTTAATATTGCCCATCAAGGCGATGCCTTTAGGTAGGTGTGATTAAGGATCATTAAGTGACTTAATAGTAGCCGTATGGTTTCCGGCACAGTAGAATAGGACAAATCCAAGTCTTCCCATGGATGTCGTAAGAGGCGACTTAGGAAATACAACAAAGCTCATAAACATCAATGATACCTCTCCAACCCGTCTGGCCAGCGAGGAGAGTGTAGGCCAAATCCTCTGTCTGCTCTGGTCAAGTATGGCTCCGATAGTACAGGGAGGGTCATGCTCCTGCAGTGGAGACTAAAACGACCTGATGATGATGATGAAGTGACTTAAAATACTACTTATCACGGCTTTTCATGCATCAAGTCACTCACAAATCACAAAAAGTAAAAAGTGACTTAAAATACTACTTATCACGGCTTTTCATGCATCAAGTCACTCACAAATCACAAAAAGTAAACGAATACTTATTTCGCATAGCTTCTATTGCCTTCATATTGCGTCTGGAATTGACATTATGGTCCCAATTCAAATATGTCAATCCAAATTTGGTCTTATTCAAAAACAGCTTTGGCGAGCATGAATAATGAATACATATTGCCACTTTCACGTTCATAAAGTTTAAGAGAACAGGATCAAGTCTGCCTACTGGTAAATATTCAACGAAGGCTATAAACGAAGACACCTACAGGTGACTCGGTAATCATCTTATATTTGAATAACATTATGTGTCATAGTAAAGTCATCACAAGTTTTCTTCATTTCTGCCGTTTTGAAAACCTGTATATATAAAATTATGCTAACGGATGGTGGAATAGGATCGCGTTATTTCAGTCAGTTCAATATTGTATATATTGAACAATATAGTTATACAAGATTTTACTACGTTGCATGTCTGTCTATTCCATCTACAACTACTCCTTCTCAGAAATGCGTGTGGTTATCAACTCGAAAACTTATATCATAGACTCTGTCAACGCACCTACTAGCGACATCTGTGTAATTGATGACGCGAGCAGGTGCGTTGACAGACTCAATCAAATGCTTTGGAGACGTAAAAGAATCATCTAAGTCCAAGAAATAAAAAAGTACGGCCTTAGCTATGTTTGGTTAAATTTGGTCAAAATCGGTGTTATATTAGTTTTGTAAGCTATGAATCAACAATAAAACAAAATTATATTACCATAAGAATTCTTATAATTTCTAACAACCTTTGCTATGAGGTCAAATGCTCTTTCACACTTACAAGAACGACCTATGACGTCACACCTGTTTGGTTTTCTCAAAGCGATGTAATGAACTCGTCTAAAAATGTGATTAAACTTTTATATCTCAAAATGCCTATTTTTGGGAGGTTTTATCATATCAAGACGAAAAAAATATGCATGTACTTTTGTAGGTATAATCAAGGAATTTTGAATATGTAATGTGTCCTAGGCCTAGTGGTAAATGTAGTAATGCTGGAATTAAAATTTTGGTCTTATGTTGAAAGTCTTTATTCATATTTTCGCAAATCGCAAAAAAATTAACTAAGAAAACAATATATATTTTTTTAGTCCGGAAATTTGTGAGCTATATGTCCAAGGAAACCAAATAAAAGATTTTTACCTTAAGTAAGAGGAACGCCACATTTCAGTGACATTTTAATGAGAAATGAAGATATCGTAAACACACCATAAGGTTGACAATGAGTATCATCTTACAAAGAGTATCGTCATGCAGAATGTATCCTACACAAAGCGACAGTGTCGGTTGACGTGGGCTCAAATGGCACAAAGTTATATTACAAAATAGCGAGAGTAAAGAGGTTAAACTCATAATATGTACTTTACTGTTCAATGTACAATAGGATTTTTTTTAATTAGCCGTGTGGTACCCGGCACAGTAGAATAGGACCCTTCCAAGTCTTCCCGTGGATGTTGTAAAAGGCGACTTAGGAAATACAAGCTAAACAAAGCTTATAAACATCTGAGAGACCGCTCCAACCCGTCTGGCCAGTGTGGAGAGTGTAGGCCAAATCCTCTGGCTGCTCTGGCCAAGTATGGCTCTAGTAGTACAGAGACGGTCGTGCTCCTGTAGTGGAGACTAAAAAAGACCTGATGATGATGATGATGTACAATAAGATTCAAATAAACAGATTCATTAAAATAAAATATCATCCAGAATGAATACTACATAACATAATGGGATAGTGTCAGTTGACTTTTGTACAAGTGGCACATACTCACAAAATTATAGAGGCTTAATTTGTGAGTATGTGCTTGGTCCCATAGGAAAAGTTGTTCATATCGAAGAGCTGAATCATCCCTTTAAAGGTCCAGAACGATCAAAATTTAATTGTGTATAGACCTAGCTGCAGATCAAAGTCCTGCACACAACACAATTTTTTACCATATCAGATGTTTTCTTTTACAAGTGTGGCTTTATTTCTGCACGTTCAGTGTTTTACTAAACTTAAGCGCCAGATGGCACGCATGAAGTAATTTTCTGCGATTAGCTCAGACACAAAGAGGGTATTACCATACTCGCAATGATATGCAATTCACGGTGACCATAGAGTAAGTTGGTACGTTTACGAGCAATATATAAAACAGTATTAACATACAAGATATACTGCTATCACATTTTTATCCTGGAGGCCTGGATATCATTTATTTCAACCGCTAAGCATTCATGTTTACGTATTTTAATTTCCGTTAACAGCGGCTTCTACTTAGGGGTATCATAACAATGAAATTAAATGAAAAAAAAATAGTTGCCAGTAATGTTACGGACGATAATTTACGTAATAACGGGGGAAAAGAGATAGATGCGTCACAAGCCGAACGCTAAGGCCGATCGTGTGTCTCTATCGCTTGTTCCACGCTCTCGCTTGTACGCCGAACGTGACATTCTTTCGTGCATGCAGCTGGCGTTCATAGATTTATAAGACATGTCAAAAATATTACTGTAAATGACATAAACTAAAATACAATTTAACTTAATATTAAACATAATTAATCCTTACTATAATTGCGAAAGTGAGTTTTGTTTGTTTGTTACGCTTTCACGCTGTAACTACTGAACCGATCATCATGAATTTTTGCATATAAGTTCTCTGGAGTGCGGAGAAGGACATAGGCTACCTTTTATCCCGGGAAAAAGTACTATTCCCGAGAGATCGACATTGACGCGGGCGGAGCCGCGGGCGAAATCTAGTAACAACATAAAAATAAAAAATTATAAATAACTTACAAAAATACAATTACAAAAACGATAAAAAAGAAAATTAAACAAAATTTACTACAATAGGTGATAGCTCAGTGTTACGCAAGACACATCATTAGTGACCAGCACTGATGTCATATGTTCATTAATTATAAAAAAATCTTTAAGCCTAATTCTTAAGCTTAATTCTTTCTTACCCCCATAAGAAAAAGTTAAATTAATGGTCAAAATTGAATCACGTGATTTATTTCAAAGCTCAACCGTGCCGTGTGGTTATCTAATTATTATCCTCAAAATTTTACCAAATATGCGTAGATTACAGAAACCGGAGAGACTGCTAATGCATCCATAGTATCACGTCTTTTTCCTTACGGGATAGACAGAGAATAGGTCTATAAGATCTGAAGGCCACGATTAGCATGTTGGTGGGTATTAAGTGGAAAAGGGAATCAAAATAGTGATGGGTTGCTAGCCGCATCGCCTATAAACACGATTCCTCAGATTTTACCTATTCCCTAAATCGGCTTTCATGATCTGCGAGGGAAGAGAAGCAGCTGGTACATTCTACGTTTTTTCTTTTCTCCCAGACCAGCATGGAAGAGACCAGCATTTAATGAAATATATGTATGTACATAATAAATGTAACAAATCAAAGCAATAAAAATTTGAATTAAATTTTAAACTTCAATAGAACGGTAGGAGCTAAATAACCAAGAGAATGAAATCGAAATAGAAAATTTTAATTTCACAATAGACCAGACGAAACAATCACTATAGTATATCCAACCGCACGCCGTAAGCTGTACCATTTCCTTAGAACAATAACAAACAGCGAGGTTGCGGAAGGATAACTTATTACCTATGTTGGTCATTACAGTTACTCTTTATTATTGCAATCATCATCATCATCACCAAAGCAGCGGATGAAAAAAGGTTACACGTGGCGTAGATGCGGATGTTGAGATGGATGTGTGGTGTAACGCGAAAAGACAAGATCAGGAATGAGTATATTAGGGGAACTGTAAAAGTGGTACCTATAACAGAAAAAATATGAAGTAACAGGTTAGGGTGGTATGGACATGTCAAGAGAAGAGAGGAAAGTCATAAAACTTGGCAGGTTCTGAAAATACATGTCAAAAGACATCGAAACAGAGGGAGACCAAAGAAACGTTGGATGGAATGTGTAAAGGAATAAGTAGGAAGGGACTGATGGACGAGTTGATGGAGCTTGCCCCAAAGTAAGTTCTAGACTTGTGTTATGGGATCCTCATACGCAAACTCAACGATATTATATTTATAACAGATACATTTTATAGATAAATAACCAAGACCCAGGCTAACATCATAAACTATGTAATTTTAAATAAAATTACACAACAGTAGTCAACTATTAACACTGTATTTAAATAAAATAGTAATAATTAATTTTAAAAATATATTAACAAAACGTAGCAATAATTATTTAAAATAACCGAAACCATAGAAGATTAAATTTAAGAATGTATCGTCCATTGGTACTATACTTCCTTTCCCCGCCACAAATTTGGCGTACAAATTGTCCATAAAATGTCCATTTTAGTCAATAGTTTTAAATAAATTGTCTTGTAAAAGTTTGAATTATCATCATTATTATAAACTTACACTCGATCACTGCTGGACATAGGTCTCTCCCATTGAGGCATAACATGAAAATAATAATTCAGCCGTCTTTATGTCATCGCTAGTGGCTGAAAAGTTATCTCCATGAGCTTCTAGACCATTAGTGGTGTCTGTAACTCACTCTAATTTACAGAACAGTTCCCGATCAGACCTTTTGTTACGTGCATTTCTAACTTTCAAATAATTGCTGTCGACGGTTGATATACCGATCGCAGCGCCGTGCTTGAGATCGCTTCGAAGATTTCTACGGCGCCGATACAACTTAGTGTATTTGAATAAACGCCTCAGAGGCTTAGTTTCGAATCGGTATAAATAGATATACCCTGTTTTAAAAGGTTTATTGTCCTGAAACTGAAAGTGAATGTTCATAGACACGCACTGGGAAAAAATTGTTGTGGATGTCGCGTTGGCGTAGCGAAGACTGATCAACATAAAGTTGATAATACCGCTTGGTCATAATTACGAAAATAAATTAAGTCCTCAAGTCGATGTAGGGTATAATTGGTCAAGCAAGAAAATTTTGCCAACTGGTCAATAGTTTTTTAACCATTCCTAAAAAGGTCTATTCGTCAAGCGGTGCAAAATGGTTAATATTGGTCAATGTCTGTATTTGATATTGAAAAAAAATTGCGATTTTAGAAACCCCGCGAGATATGAAATACATCTTAAAATTGTTACATGCTAGCTTATGAAAGTATCATGCCGTTGGACATCACGGCATAGGTAGATTTCCATAGTAGGTCTAGATGCCATTAGTAACTCACTGACATTACCTAGAAAACAATCATCGGTATAAGACTTGTCGTTTGTTTTCGTGTTTGCAAGCGACCAATACTTTCACCAGATTTTTCAAGCTGCAACTCAGGATGATAGCCGGGACCAATTTCTTACCTGTGCCTTCCTAAGCACGTAGGAGTATTATACAGCGTGTAACATAAACAACGACGTTCCCGTGAGTGGGTGACTCAGCCCGTAATGAAAATGAACGTTTCCTATGGGACCGAATTGCAAAACTCACTCTTTTTTTGACATTTTCATAATAATTGCGGGGCCGGCCGAACACTTTTGTATGAAAATGTAATTTTTTTTCGAGCTCCCAGCATTTTTGTTCATTTTGACGGGCTGAGTCAACCCTTCACGAGAACGTCATTGCTTACGAGTATGTTACATGCTGTATATTTTATGTCACCTGGGTTCACGAACACAAGTGGTAACCACACCTGTGGTTTGCGTGTTTTGCATAAGCGGTAATAATGTCTCCGTGCACTTTGCCCTTAAGCTCCTTATAAGTACTATTTCATTTATACATTCAATGTGATTCTAAACCTCCTAGCTATATTGGAATCTCGAAATCAGAATCCTTAAGGAAATACAGAATAGCAAGAAAAAAAAGATGATTGTAAAAAAAATTAAGGTTACCCATACAAAGTCGTCGATCAGCTGGACCATTTTCTATGGAAGGTCAAATCTTTTTTTTTCCTATTTTACATTTTTGTCTTGCAATTCTGTATTCCATTAGTGATTCCGATCCTCAGATTTCAATATAGCTAGGAGGTTAAAAATGACGCTGTATGTATGTACTTACACAGTTCAGTAGATGAAACCCTGCGAGGTGTGTCAATGACATAAACTGCCTCAGATGGCGTCTGTACTCATTAATTGTGAATTGTACGACTCTTCGTTACCATAGACCACAAACAACTTGTAAAAGGTATATATGCTGATTGCTATCTTCACTCGCAGTTTCCTAGAAAGTAGGAGAAAACGTTTCTCTCTTTGACCCTCAACGCAAAGAGAGATGTTATAAGTTTAACCGCTATGTATGGGATGTATCTGTCTGTGCCACCGTAGCCCTTGAACAGGTGAACCGATATCATCATCATCATCATCAGGTCTTTTAGTCTCCACTGCAGGAGCATGACCCTCTCTGTATGACCGGAGCCATACTTGGCCAGAGCAGACAGAGGATTTGGCCTACACTCTCCTCGCTGCCCAAACGGGTTGGAGAGGTCTCATTGATGTTAATGAGCTTTGTTTAGCTTGTATTTCCTAAGTCGCCTCTTCTCACGACATCCACGGGAAGACTTGGAGTGGTCCTATTCTACTCTGCCGGAAACCACACGGCCAGTTGTGAACCAATATGGATGTTGCTTTTTATAATTCAAATCAGATTTCTAACGATGGTATTTAGACATCATCATCATTACAGCCGTACGAAGTCTACTGCTGGACGAAAGCCTCTACCAAGGATTCTACGTTCCATGGGAGGATATTGCCATACTCACCATGCTTGGCAGGTGGGTTGGCAAGCGTGGTTTCATTGGTTTCTTATACTTTCGTCGACTGCTCCCCATCAGGTACTCAAAAAAGGGAAGGTTAGAAATTTGTTGGATTTGGAAAAGAAATGAAGGTATTGACATACTTCTACCTGTAAGTAGCAGGTCGGGGGGACATATCTGCAACCGCTGGCAAAGTAATGGAATATGGCACCCCTGACTTGTATTTAGAAATTATTTTGCTGTGCCCTTACAGGATTCATGTCTAAACTTAATGTACTTCTTACACCATATGTACAAACAATGTAAACACATGAGATGTAATAACTGATGAGTATCTAAATATTTTTTTTATTATATCCTTTACAATATAATTATATCCGTCAATGAGGTACATCTGTCTCGGAGGTTGCTGATTTTTTTTCATTCAATTTTACTTACTACAGTACTGTACTTTAATTCAGTACTGTAGTAATTTACTATAATCTTAGACATTAAGATTTAGAGATTTAGTAAGAGTCACCCATCTAAGTACTGACCAAGCCCAACGTTGCTTAACTTCGGTGATCGGACGAGAACCGGTGTTTTCAACGTAGTATGGACGTTGGCTACAAGATATATTATACATATATAAATACATAGATATATTTATACAATTTAACTTGCTACAGTACTGTACTTTACATCAGTACCACAGTCAGTACTGTAGTAATTTTACTATAATCTTAAACATTTAGATTTTGAGATTTAGAGAGAGGTATATATTCATAATTCTACTATTTTAAGTTATATCGAATGCAAAAAAATTATGTTTTAGTTTGATTATCTTTAATGATGTTACAAAATCACTGAAAATTACAAAAAAATATGGATTTTTTAACACAAAGTTACGATAATGACAAAAGCTATAAGTAATTGTTATATATAGCAGTCGAACTGTCGGCCATATTTCTGACACTCAACGAGACCCAATATAAATAAAACAATATTTTTTATGTCTCTTTTCTTGAGTCTCCACGAAAGGCAATTAATTACTGATTAGAAAATGATGTAAAACCATCCACAAAATGTAAATCATCTACAGAAGAAAGTAGCTAAATAAGCTTTCGATGTGATTTCGATACTATAATTGGTTGTAACTTCCAATCGTCCGACAAAACAAATAACGAAGCGGCATCCGAAGCACGCGACGAACAGCCCATGAGCGACATATGGGAGTCAGTATGAATCGTAGGTTCTCAAACTCATTGAATACCTTTTCTGAAAAGATTTTTCTGCACGCATAATTCTTTTCTCCTCTTGGGTTACTTAGTTCACACAATATGCAGATCAGCTTTAAAACAGTACCTCCAACATTTATATGAATAGAAAATAAAATTTTGTTACTTCTTTTTTAATTCAAATAATGTTTTTATGTGATGTGAATGACAAACATATAACAAAGGAATTAAGGACGTCTGGGTCTTCTGGATTTGGATGAAATCTGGGTTGTAACAGCAACAGATAAAAAAACCCTTTTCGGCAACCAGCGCTCAAGGGCTGCTCAAAATAACACAAAAGAGTTTAAAATAATCCATTACAAAGACATCTGGATGTTACCAAAACAAATTTTTGCGACATTTTATAAGAACACAAATTGAGTGAAAAAGCTCTCAGGTGATCAGGGTGCTAGGGAAATCTGGGTTACAATAGAACTTGTGAAAAAATCTCTCCTTGGCACAGCAACAAGGGCTTAAAACTAGCCGCCCACTTTTAGAACCTCTGGTTCAGATCTAAACAATCCTGGGATAGCAATGCATTCCTCTATATAAAACAAGGAATGTATTTTTAATGAGAAGTTTTGAAACAAAACATGGCATGCGACTCGTATGGTCTTGATAAAATCTTACTTTTGTCAGTTCTCTGAATCATGTTATTGCGTAATGCTAGAAAAGTGACAGAACTGGATAATTTTGTACGATATGAGCAAAAACTTGGTGCGGTAGAAATATTACGTGCTTTGAGTACTTAGAAATACTTCTTAGAACTACAAGTACCTACTTGGGGACAAAAAAAAACAGCCAAGCATGAGTCTGACTCACACATCTATGGTTCTGTAAAAATACTACTGCACCATATACTTTTCTGTGACGTACCTAGTTTAAAATTTACGAATTTGTATGTAATTTTCCTAGACTTGAGCTATAAGATCTTCATCATGACCATAATGTCAGTCGCAAGAGTCCACTGCTAGGATAAAGGGCTCTCCTAAAGATTTCCAAAATAACCGGTTAGAAGCCGCTATCAGCGTTTCCTGCGACCTTGCCCAGATTGCCTGACCACTTCGATATAAGATCTTGTTCTGTGGCAAATTTTTATGAACCACTATCAAAGAGAAGTACCTGTGACCTAGAATCATAAGTTTTGATTTCTTTATGGCTATGAGATCATTTGCATGAAATGCAATAGAAACAGCCGTACAATATCTATTTATTGCGTGTACGAGAAGTAATAACTTTTGAACCTTTTTGAATTTAAGGGCTAAGAAATTGTTGATCTGATACATGCACAAACAAGATGAGTAGTAAACATTGAGCACAAAAACCGTAAATATAGTCAAAGAGCAGACAACCTAAGCGTCGGCAATTGAAATAGTAATTCTCATGTCCGCACTTTCGATGCCGCAGGCTCTAGTATTGATTCATATTTGTCTAGTATGCTAGTTGAGTAGAATAGCTAAAGTCTGCTGAGTTGATACAAGTAGAGTTATTGTAGACTTTATAATGATTGAAGATGCAATGGTTATTTTACCTAGCATTGGATCATAGGATGCTGATAATGACTAGATGAAACAGAATGTCTCTTTCAGAGAAAAATTGGTAAAGTCTAATATAAAAAAAAAGAAATATTGCTTTTAACGCCTAGCCTGGCTATCAAAATAACCAAAATATTAAAAACAACAAGACAATTTAACAATTTTAAGAACTTAGGAAAATAGATGAAAAATATTTATGGAATCTGAAAGAGTTTTGGGTGATAATGCAAATTGATATTGCCAAATTGCCTTAAATTATGCTTTCTATAAGATACCAGCACATTTAATATAAACTCTTATTAATTGTAATTTATATTCTATCAAACGCTTACAATTATTTCCTGTCTATTTTCCTTATCAGTTTTCTCGATCAATATGAAACTCGACCTATGTAACAATGTACATGCTTTCTAACCACTGTACAAGCAGTAAGTCGGAGGTTCGATGGCTTGATTGGTTGATATCACGGTGCCTGACGAATATTTGCATACGGCCAATTTGTTCGGTATTTGGTGCAGTTGCGACATGAACTTTGCTCTTTACGCGTCTATTTTCTTAGTATTTGTTTTGTACTGTCTCTTGTACAATATAAGGTACAAATAGAACCAGTGTAGTTGTCAATACGAATTGAATGTGGCACCAACTTTGAAATCGTGAGAAAAGACTAAGATTGCTGCTGAAGATTTAAAAAAAGAAACAATCTTTGATACGTAGATATGAGTGCATGAATCTTCCTTTAGGCTTGAAAGTAATAACGTTTTATTTATATTAATAAGTAAAATAAATAAAATGATATCGGGTGTGCGCTGGCCAGCAAGTTTGCACAAACTATATACGAGTATATAACTGAGATAAACCATTAATTCAACGAATTAATTTAATAATTCAATGTGCAAAAACCAGCTCGTCAAATGTCAAGAAACATGTGAATTTAGACAATTCAATTAAGACGTATAATGCAAATACAGAACGCTAGTATAGATGACTTCTCTCGGTCAGGGGTGCCATTATTGACCAAGACGAACGGTCAAGTCGCCCGGTTAAAAATAGTACCCCAGACTTAATCCTAAGACGTTCTTCAATTTATCGAATTAAGCATCTGTCAGACATGAGGACCGATTGCAACTGGTGTCGTAAACCTAGATGTTTCATCGTAGCGGTTAGCTAACCTAGATTAGGGACGTAAACTTCGTAGAGCTTAGATCCGAATAAAATGAAAATTGTATAATATATAACAGCATCGTATTTTACCAATGATATTCTTAAAACGATGCTGTGACAATTTAGACCTTTTTTATTAACTAGCAAAACAAAGACTGCACTTCAAAACTCCATAAGTTAAAATTATAGGTAACTAATATTTTTGTTGAAAGACTGACTTATCAGATAGTTTCTTTAAAAAACATTAAAATATATACAAAAATAGGTTTGTAGAGAAATTTGTAAACAGGGTCACACTCTAACTCTGAAGGTTTTATTATTATGTCCTTAGGAAAAGTAATTTTGCTGAGCAAAATGTATAAAACAGTTGATTATAACTCTATTGTTGGGCCTATATTGTAAAGCTTGATGTATCCTTTTAACTTTCATCGTAATTATCCATTGCATCAATACGCTCATGAACTTATACTAAATTTACATCTCGAAAGATAAAATAAACAATATCCTGCATTACTTCAAGGGAGCTTCAAGCAAAATATGGGATTCAATTCATGCCGTTCACGTAAGCACGCATTGTTGTATTGTTCAAAGTTATGACCCAATCGTGGACAGATGTTCCTTTGCCCTATTTGCGAACAAGACCCATGACATATTCAAACATCTTTCTGCAACTAAGTGCAGGCAATTGACCATATTATTGACAACATTTATGTCAATATTGTATCAGGGCAATGGTCATTTTGTACTTCAAAGTCCGTCTATCATACTGAGACAGAACCAATTTGCGATAGTAATGAGCCAATAATAGACAGTTCTATTGATATTCTTGTGAAGTGGAAATGTCCTTGAGTCATTCGAATAAATAGAACAATATTCATATACAACTTGATTTTGAATCTCCTAGCTTTATTGAAATCTCAGAATCAGAATCCCTAATGAAATATAGAACAACAAGAAAAAAAGCTGAAAATCGAAAAAAAAAAAAAGGGTTTCCCATACAAAGTCACCGATCAGCTGGACGAATTTCTATGGAAAGTAAATTTTTTTTTTTCGGTTTTTACCTTTTTTTCTAGCAATTCTGTATTCCATTAGGGATTCTGATTCCCAGATTTCAATATAGCTAGGGGGTTCAAAATCACGATGTATTAAACATACGTTTTATAACTATAGGTTACCGTCACTATATAAACTTTTTCTTATTTTGATTTTCTTATACCTGCAGAACATTTAGTGCACGATGATAGATAATTTGATAAGGTATTTTGAAATATTACAATTGACCATTACAATAATAACAATATAAATAAAGTTGAAGGCTAAATAGAAGAAAACTCGGAATGTGGAAAGATAAGATAGATTAGATTAATTTGAAAGTATCTATTGAAAAAATGTTACATTGGAAGATTATTTAATCTAAATTCTTAAATTAAGTACTATTAATTATTAATGTTTTTCAATTTTTTTTCTTTATTATGGACTAATAGTTGTCTGAAAATATATAATTATTATTTTATTTTTATTTTTTATTATTTATTTTAAATTATGTAACTTATTTATATTTAATTAATTTTTTTAATTTTTATTGATTGATTTTTCATGTAATTTATGTAACAATGTGTCTTTCAATATTTCAACACAATGTTGTATTATTTTTTAAAATAGATAAATATGAATATAATATATGAATATTATAAAATATTAAGTTTCTTGTATTTTATTGTATTACATTTCTTGGCCCGGAGTGAAGCATGTTGCTCAAGACAGAACAAGATGGAGAAGCACTGTAGCGGGCCTCTGCCTCACCTAGGGGATAAAGGAAAATATGTCAAGTAAGTAAAATGAAATATAAAACTATGTACGAGTAAATGAAAAACTAAGAGCGAAATCATGACAATATGTCAAAAGGCTGGCGAAATCTAGTAACCTTTTGTTTTTTGATCTTATGCAAAGTATTACAATGTGATTACAATCATATATCATACTTATATTCACACATCTCAATCTTTTTAAATAATCTGTTAACGTTTTCTTTCTTTTCATTCAAAACAACAAGCGATTCGAAAAACATAGATTTTATCTCCGAAGACATTTAGTCTGACACAAAATACAAGATCTTTATCTATTGCATCGATATCTATCACATTTTAAAGCCGCTTTGATAGAACACCCATTACTTTCTTGTCCTGATTCAAACCAGCTTATCATATCAACACATCAGTATTTATATAAAAAATAAGCATATATTATGAATATTTATTTCGCAAGGATTTCTAAGTAACGGTCCGTTCGCTACCGACCGCAAGGTCAAAGCCAGCGAAGCTAACACTTCAGGGGTCAATGGCCAGATGACATAACTCATGAGTCAGCGACGCGATATTGATCTTTATTATCATTAAAATCATTAATAATTAAATGTGAAATTGCCTTGAGGACTTAAAAAGTGGGTGTTTGATTCACGATGCTACGGGTCAAGAATTAACATATTTTAATCTGAGTTATGGAATAAACCCAAAGCAGACTCAACCTTCTTGAAACTTTGATTTTGAAAAAAAAATTAATTTGATATATAATACGATAATATGAACCATAGAGATAAATATACATTGATATGAGCTGTATTTGTCTTTTTATATGTTCGAAAATGGTCATCCTCAACTGCGTGTCCGGTGATTGCAGTTACGGCATCGGGTATGCGCGCCCGGCTTCCTGAGCTGCGACTTGCTTTTCCCCCAATCATTCAAGTGAGAAGTATCCCAATATCTCCATTCCCTTCCCAGATCCAACAAATTTCTATCCTTTCCCAGCGTAAAAATTCACCCGATAAGCAGCAGCGTCGGAAGCACAAAAAGCCAAAGAAACTGCGCTCGCCAACCCGCCTGCCAAGCGTGGTGAGTATGGCAATATCCTCCCATGGAACAAAGAATCATTGGGTGATGCGTTAGTAGTTCTTACAACTTCTAACGACTGGAATGATGATGGTAAAAAATTCAATTCCGAAAATTCTCCATTCACGTCAATATTGTAATTGGAACCAAATATGTCGCCATTTCTCACATCTCACGTTTTGAAAGTAACAGGCGTAGTCAGTACTACGCGTCTATTTTTAGTTCAGAATGAGTTGTTAGCTTTTTGTTTGCGATAAAATTGCAAGTGATCGTAATACTGATCGATATAATCTGCATGTCACTTTCACTAGACAGTATTGTAGTCTTTTGAAAGTCTCATACTGAGATATTATCGGCAACACTTGTTGGGTTCCGTACCGAAAGGGTAAACACGGGATCCTATTAATATGACTCCGTTGACCGTCTATCAGTCCATTAGTCCATCCGTCCTTCTGTCACAGAGTAACGGCTCTATCTAATAAAGCCTAATAGGTAGAAACTTAAACTTTTCAAAGAATATGTACAAAAAAAAAGGAGATCCCATATAAGAAAAGTGTTTTTTTTTTTAATGTTATAAAATTATATTTGCATTAAATGTAGTCACTTTTGGGGTTTTGGCATTATTTCTCGTCATTTTGTAGGCCATAAGGCTTTATTTTTAAAAGTAACAAAATTAGATATCATCCAGGTCAGGATTCTCAATTTACGACCAACGTATTTGGTATCCTGGGAATATAAACTGTAATTAAATATTCTTTTAGTAAAACCGACCACCAACATCGGTGGCATATTAAGATAACGAAAGTAAAGCAACGTTTAACGACTGTTGGTCGTAACTTTCAATATTTTAGCTAGAGGCTGCCTTTCTAAGCTAATAACTGTTATTTGATGGGAAGATATCAACATTTTTGTCTAGATTTCACCGAAGATATTCTGCTTTTATGTATGTAAAAGGTTCAAGTTAATTCGATACAGCACTTATATGATAGCTGAAATCATTTTGGTTTCGTGTGTGAGTTTTATAACTAAGATAAGTTTTTTGTATGGATAAATATTTATTACCTAGAGGTAGGGTTCGGGATTTGGAGTAAAATATCAAAATTTTACGGAAGAAATTTACTCACGTCGAATATCCAGGAACAACTCGTGATCCTGGTTAATTTTTTTATGGTACAGGACGGCAAACGTGCAAGCGAGTCACCTGATGGTAAGCGATCAGCTTTTCCCATAGACAACTGCAACACCAAGGTGTAACATGAGCGTTGCCGGCCTTTCAAGGAGTTTGGGAAGGATTTGAGGGAGGAAACGGGGGAACGATGGGCCTCGGGCTCTCTTACACACCGAACGAAGCGTAGAAGCAGTAAGGCTTCTTAAGGCTTCTACTCAAACGTCAATTTTCTGTGACAGTGTGGTTCTTCCCCAGACGAGCCGCCTATTATTCATGCTACAAGTATTCCAGTACCTTCTATAAAATCTACGTATTAACTCTGATATTAGCATTATGTTTTATTTAATTATAGATTATTGTACAACTGAATTGGAAGTGGCTGGCTACCGGTTTCTATTTAATTACTTCAATTAATATTGCTCGATAATTCAAACCATATACGACCTGGTTGACCTCACGCGTTCTGCAATGTATTTCTGTTAAAGGAACTTGTGCCCGAGAGGAAGTGCTCATATGGTACGTACATATGATTGGTCTAAAATTAAAATACATACATACTAATCATGTCTTATCCCTTACGGGGTGGACATAGGTTAATAATATAAGACTCAAAGACCATGTATAGCGTGTTTAGAGTAAAGCTGGAAATCAAATCAAAATGAATATAATGAGAGCGATGGATTGCTAGCCATATTGTCGTGATTTTCTAGATTTTCGTGTCCCGTTTCTGCCGCGCATCCCGCACTCGCCTTGAAAATGGGCTCCTGACGAATCCAAAACTATAGTCGGCAATCCCGACGAAATAGTACGTGAGTGACCCGTTTTTAAACATAACGACATGGGAGTAAAACCGTCCCGTTTATATCTTTGAGTACGGAATCCCAATAAAGAAGAGTATCAAATATGTAATTGAAACCTTGTTGGTATATTTAAAGTAAAATTATAGGTCATCTGCTCTACAATTTATAGGTCTGTAAGTAAAAATAATTATTGTCGCGAAGAGGTTAAAATATTTGCATATCAGCAAGTACATCACTTGCGAGATACTCCAGGGAAGCCTTTACAAGACACTGATTCTACGACCGGTTGATATTCAACACCTATAGTGTTGATGCTTGTCAACTGCTGCAGTTATCGACAAATTGCAAAAATACCTTAGAAGTCGGAAGAGTGGAAGAAGGGTTGGATGAAAATAAAAGGAACGTCAATAGGTGATCCCATCACTATGTAGATATGTTACCGTGGGCTTTGGGTTTTTAAAATTTAACCTCTGATGCAAAAAGATAGTTGTAGTAGTAATCTCTTTATTCAACAATGAACAATTAATGCAAAATAGGAGGCCATATCGCTTCTGCAGTCTCTTACAGGCAAAGTGAGCAGAAGATTGTAAAATAAAAATAAGTTAGGTGCAAAAGTAAAGACAGTGAGATTAAAAGAAAAACAAAGAAATTATATTGAAGTAAATTACTGAACAAAGTGTATAAGCAAGATAAATACGTAAATAAATACAAAAATATATAAATAAATAAAAGAGTTATGTGTGTCTGAGTCTGAGTTGGGAAGGTTAGATCTGGGAAGATAATGAAGGTCCCCAACTGTCTGTCCCATTCATCCAAGTGCCTAGTATCCCAATACCTATACCCTTCCTTAATCCAACAAATCCCCATCCTTTCCTAGCTTGAAAATGCTTTCGGGTGCTGCGTCGGAAGCACAAAAAACCAAAGTAAATGCGCTAAAAAACGTGACGAGCCCAATGAGGCGAGTTCGACAAGATCCTCCTGTGGAACGAAGAATTCTTAGGAGATGCCGTTGTCCAGCCATGGCTTGTTACGGCTGCAATGATGATGATGACTAATTACCATCTTACCTACGTGTTTGGTGAAAACAATACCGAAACGTTTAAAAGTCTACTTAAATTTACAGCCAATTAACTTCAATCTCGGTATAATCAAATAAACATTGATTTATTGATCAATTTGCGTCAGGTGCATAAAATAAGAAGTCACGATCTAATTGTTTATCGACTCCTAAATGACTTTAATTATTGTGGAGGTGTTCTGAATCGGCCGGACGGAGGTTTCACTTTAACGAGAGCTCGTCAAGTGCCTGTCAATGTTTATCGACCGATCTTGGTTCTATCGATAAGTTATCTGGTACATCTCTAGTTGTCAGACGGGTATTATTAGGTCTTCCTGCTCTCTATTCGCGGACTAACACGACAATTGTGGCCATAACATATATATTTTTATAGTCATGGAGAATCTGATTTATTTTCAACCGAGTTTCAAAAAGTAGGTTTTCAATTTCGTCTGTATGATTTGTTTGTGTGTTCGTTATCTCATACCTCCGTTAATTATGAACTGATTACAAAATCTATTTTTATAAGGAAGAATATTACTTCCGAAGAGGTAGAATTAAATTTCATTAATTATTTCATTTCATTTATAATATATTCAAAAATTAATTTAGTAGTTGAATTAACTGATCATATTGCCTAGTTCTTCATCCAAACATAATTATACCCTCAGCTTTGATGTTTCAAAGCTTAGGATCCGCTATTTATAAATAAATAAAATAAACATAAATTGATTGGACAAATCACACAGATTGAGCTAGCCCCAAAGTAAGTTCGAGACTTGTGTTATGGGGTACTAACTCAACGATACTATACTTTATAACATATAAACATCCAAGACCCAGGCCAATCTGAAAAATATCATTTTCCATATTGATCTGACCGGGGATCGAACCTGGGACTTTCGGTGTAGCAGCCAAGCATGATGGCCACTTGGCCACTCGTTTTAGAAAGTAAATCGGATTTTTATTACTTTTCGTTCAAAGGTTAAAGAAAAAAAAAAATATTTAGATAAAACAATTGATTAAATATTAAAAATATGCTAAACAGCATCTCTATATTCTTAATATATATAAATCTCGTGTCACAATGTTTGTCCTCAATGGACTCCTAAACCACTTAACCGATTATAATAAAATTCGCACACCATGTGCAGTTCGATCCAACTTGAGAGATAGGATAGTTTTTAACTTATGGCGAAACGAAGTTCGCCGGGGCAGCTAGTTGTTTATGAATCTTTCTTATTTTATAAATATATACGGACAAATCACACAGATTGAGCTAGCCCTAAAGCCCGTTTGAGACTTGTGTTATAGGATACTAACTCAACGATACTATGTTTTATAACAAATACATATATAGATACACATCCAAGACCCAGGCCAATCTGAAAAAGATCGTTTTCCATCTTGACCTGGCCGGGGATCGAACCCGGGCACTCTTGTGTCGCAGGCTGGCGTGTTGACCGCTGCGCCACTGAGCTAGCTATTTTATGAATCGAATATATCCTAACTAATATTATAAATGCGAAAGTGAGTTTGTTTGTTTGTTTGTTTGTTACGCTTTCACGTTGTAACTACTGAACCGATCATCATGAAATTTTGCATACACGTTATCTGGGATATGGAGAAGGACATATGGTACATTTTATCCCGGGAAATAGTACTGTTCCCGAGGGATCGACATTGACGCGGGCGGAGCCGCGGGCGAAAGCTAGTTGTTTATAAAGCATTAATTTAAATAATTATTAGTATAATTTTAACCTTATTTAAACTGAATAAATTTAAGTTAGTTGCAAGATGTAATAATTCCTACATTTCAACAAAACGACTAAAAGCGTTCGAAGTATTTACATAGAATAGTTACTAGTATTCAAAAAGCAATGAAAATTAAAGCTCTTTATGCAAACTTCGTAAGTTACCGCGCTACATCAGTAGCGCGGTACCCGATACCAGATATCTTAAAGCCCATTACTGCTAAGTAATTAATTACCATCGTAATACATGAACGATTTCAGAAAGGTGACTTGTCTGGGTACCTACCGTGTGGCTTACTTTGTTTGGACAGCACTGAATTATTCTTCCTTTAGGTTTAAAACAAGGACGATATTTTTGAAGCAGTCACCTCATATATGGCAGTAACCTATCCTTCTATATTATTGTTTAACTGCATCCGTGGTCCAGTGGTTAATGCGTTTGCCTGTAGACCCGGGGTCGTGGTTCGATTCCCACGGGAAGCATACTTCTTAGTTGTTTCTAGTTTGGTAAGTACATTGCAGGCTTGAATCACCTGATTGTCTGATAATAAAGATGATTCCGTGCTTCGGAAGGCACGTTAAGACGTTGGTCCCGGCTGCCATCTGGTAGTCGTTAAAAGAACCACGTCAGAGGCCGAGAGGCGGTTCCGAAGAACTCTGACACCAGGGTGTGTGTGTGGACGATTGTCCATGACACCTACACGAAATGATGATAATTGTTTAGTATGGTGTTGTAATAATACCTACTTATTGTTTATATATACAGGTGATTTATTATTTTCCCTTTATGTATAAAGCTAGGACAAGATCTTGGAAGCAGGCACCTCATATACGGAGATATCCTCTTAAATTGTAGTTAAGTATGGTGTTGTAACAATACCTATTGTTTATGTATACAGGATGATTTATTATTTCCCCTTTATGTTTAAAGCTAGGACAAGATTTGTGAAGCAGGCACCTCATATGCGGAAATATCCTCATATAATGTTGTTTAGTATGGTGTTGTTATAATATTTATCATTATATACCAGTTTATGTTTGTACTAGCTTTTCCACACGGATTTTCTCGTGTTATTATTCAAATGAACCTTAGTTTTTGGTATAAATTGTGTATATGATAAACAACTTGTATTTAAGTAAACCCTATACTAAATTTAAAGTAAAATATACTAGTAATGTGCGCGATACTGTCACAAAGAGACAGACAAACAAAATGAAATTAGATCTCCTAAATGGCTATTTCTTCTGGCTAGAAGAAGTATTATAAAATGCCATAACTATTTTTCAGAAAGATTAAATTAGATGTTTTTGCAAAAATGTATAACTATCCAAACATTACTCTTATTAAATTAAGAACGCATTGTGAATGCAAGATAATCTCTTATAAAAATATGAAAACATTTCTTAGAAGTATTGATTTGGTGTTCAGCAGTATCATCATCATTATTAGGTCTTTTTAGTCTCCGCAGGAGCATGACTCTTTCTGTACTACCGGAGCCATACGGAAAACCGGCCAGACGGGTTGGAGAGATCTCATTGAAGTTTATGAGCTTTGTTTAGCTTGTATTTCCTAAGTCGCCTCTTACGACCTCCATGGAAGACTAGGAGTGGTCCTATTCTACTCTGCCGGAACCCACACGGCCAACAGTGCAGTATACATGTAACTAATTAAATACCAATTCAAAGACCGGTCGAGTCGCTAGTTAAGACTATTTTATTTATAAAATAAAACCTGGATTAATGGCCTCGGCCGTGATTCATCACAACATTAAGGTCTGCGGCAGTAAACTTTGTAGTAATGGTAAGAATAAAAAGTGTAGGCCGCATTCCTGGTGTTTCTGATTTACGGCCGTGAAGAACGAAGAACTTCGACGATGGATAGTAATGATGACTTTATTGAAAAAAAATCTTTTGAGTAGTTTTTCTTATAATTAAATAGCCTTTGCCCGCGGCTCCGCCCGCGTTAATACCGATCCCTTGGGAACCGTAGGACTTCCCGGAACGAAAGGTTCTCAAACTACGAGGGGGGGTCAAAAAGTTCGCGGAATGGAGGGGTTAGCGGGGGGTGCGGGACCTGCCGCAGGTAGTAACTAATGAGCAACTCTTTGTGAGTATATATGCCAAGTTTGAACCCGATTGTGTCAGGCAAGAGCCAGGCACCCCCTGCCCCGGCTCTGACGACGCCACCCGCCGTGGACCTCTCTTCGCCGCAGATAGCGGCAATGACGGAGGCCATCACAGCGGCGGTCCTCAGAGGGCTATCCGGACTGCTTCCTCTTCGCGGGTAGCCCTCTGAGACTGGTTCATTGGAACGCCCAGTCCCTCACGGGGAAACGCAGATTACTGGCGCAGTTTCTCCGTGAGCACCGCATTGACATCGCACTCATCAGCGAGACTCACCTTCGGGATGATGAACCCTTCACCATCCCGAACTACTTCGTGTATCGGAAGGACGAGAAGTCACCGGTCTCCGGGCAAGCTTACCGCGGTCTGGCGGTACTTGTGAAGAGGAGCATCGTCCACCAAGCAATCCCTGTCCAGGAGTTCCAGACGCTCTACGCGCTTGGCGTTCTGGTCAGCATAGCGGGCCAGGAGCTGCGGGTGTTCGCAGTATACGCCCCGCCGAAGCCCAACAGACTCAAAGAAACAGAAGTCCGCGCTCTGCTGCGAGCGCCCACGCCGACCTTGCTGGCCGGCGATTTGAACGTCAAGCACACCCAATGGAACTCCACTAGGGACAGCCGCGAGGGACGAGCCCTACTTCAAAGCTCCATAGACCACCACTTCGACGTGATGGGCCCGGACGAGCCGACCCATTACGACCATTATGGGAACGGCGACGTCCTAGATGTGGTGGTCTACAAGGACATAGCAGCACCGCCAGAACAGCAAGTTTCGCTGGAGCTGCCCTCGGACCACAGACCGGTGCTTCTTGCCCTTCACGATGCACCAGCTAGAGTCTCGCTGATGAGAAGACGCCGCAAGACGGACTGGGCCACATTCCAGGCCTCCGTCCATGACTCCTGCCCAAGGACGCCAGTCTCCACCGCTGCTGAGGTCGAAGAGGCAGCGGGCGCGCTCACCCACTGCATCCGTAGCGCCCTGGACTCCTCGACGAGCGACATGCCGATTCAGGGGAAACAGCCCCCACTTCCGGCCGCCCTGAAGCAACTAATCGAGGAGAAGAGGAGGCTGCGGAGACGGTGGCAGCAAACCCGCTGCCCTGTCATGCGCCAGGACCTCAACAGACTGGTGGAGAGGGTCAAAGATGCCCTAGAGGAAGAAGCAGCCAAATCGTGGGAAAGCCACCTCGTCACGGTGGGCGATCACGTCCCCTCCGTGCATCGCCTCTGCCGACAGCTGTCGCGCGAGCCACAACCCGTGCGGCCGCTGCTCGGCCCGGACGGCTTCCCACGATTTAAAGCCCAGGACCGCGCCGACATCCTGGTGCAGCACTTGGAGCGTCAATTTACGCCGAACGCCGTCACCGACCAAGCCCACCACGACTTGGTCGTGAACAACGTGCGAGAGTACCTCGCAGCGCCGCTAGCAGCCGATGAAGACTCCATCGTCGTCTCGCCGGGCCAGGTGCAGCGGGTGATCCGCCGCTTGAAGTCAAGGAAGGCCCCGGGCGAGGACCGCATCACGAACGAGGCGCTCCGCCATCTGCCGCCGCGAGCCATCGCAGCGGCGACGCGCCTCTTCAACGGGATACTTCGCTCGGGACACTTCCCTTCGATCTGGAAGGACGCCCGGGTCATCATGCTACCCAAGCCGGGCAAGGATGCGAGACGACCCGAGAACCATCGGCCCATCGCGCTGCTGAGCAAGCTCTCGCAGTTGTTTGAACGGCTAGTGCTCCGGCACATTGCTCCGCACATCACACCCCGTGCGGAGCAATTTGGCTTCAGGCCGGAGCACTCGACGACGCTCCAGGTAGCAAGGATGCTGCACAGGATGTCGGAGAGCGCCAACAAGAAGGAGTGCGTGGCTGCCGTACTCCTCGACTTCGCCATGGCGTTCGACAGAGTGTGGCACGAGGGGCTAGTGCACAAGCTGTCGACGTCAAAAATGCCCAGAAGACTGGTCAGGACCGTGGCCTCCTTCCTGCAAGACAGAAGAGTCCACGTGGCGGTTGAAGACGCCGTGTCGGAGGCGCGACCCGTCAGAGCGGGAGTGCCGCAAGGAAGCTGCCTCTCGCCGGCCTGTTATGCCTGGTTCACTGACGACATCCCAGTCGTCGGTCGGGTAGAGCTGGCGCTGTACGCGGACGACGCGGCATACTACGCGTCGTCCCTGAATCCGCTGCACGCATGCAAGAAGCTGCAGCCCACCCTCGACGCTCTACCTGACTGGCTCTCCAAATGGAGACTGTCAGTGAACGTCAGCAAGACACAGGCCATTCTGACGGGTGGCCGTCATCAACCGCCTCCTCTGCAGTTACTCGGCGAGCCAGTGCCGTGGCAGCCGCATGTCAAGTACTTGGGGGTCACCATCGACAGAAGACTGACGATGAAGCCGCACGTCGATGATGTCGTGGCGAAGGTGAAGGTAGCCAGGGCGAAGCTGCGTGGAGTCCTCTCCTCGCGCTTGCCCCTGAAGACGAAGCTCGGGGTCTATAAGACCTATATTAGATCCCGCCTCACATACGCGGCCCCGGCATGGTACGCGTACTGCTCGGAGTCGAACAAGAAGAGACTCCGCGCCCAAGAAAACCAGAGTCTCCGAGCAGTCGTCGGGGCCCCACGTTACGTGAGGAACGCGACGATCTTCAGGGACTTGAGGATGGAAGGACTCGACGCCTTCATCGCCCGCCTGGCCAAACAGATGTTTACAAGTGCGGACGCGTCGGCGCATGCCCATCTGCGTGGCATTGCGCCTCTACACGCCCGCCCGCCTGACCGCCGCACTAAGCCTTCACCTCGCAACGCCATCACCGACGTCGCCGCTGCCGCGGACGCGTCGGTCGACCCTCCGTGACCCCCAAGGACACAACCGGAACACCGCAGGCCGCCACGGCCACCCCAACGACCTGCCCATAGCTATGGGCAGCGTAGAAAGTTACTGCAGAGGACCAAGTCCTGACCAGTCGCCTCACCGCCTCAAAAAGGTGGTAGAGAAGGCCCGAGAACGAACGATTGTGTCAATAACTTTTGACCTGTCGTCGATCAAACAAGTGAATCCGGAAGAAAAACTTGAACATGGATAAAAACGAGTTTCGTGCCGTCATAAAGTTCCACAATAAGCAAGGAAAACCACCTCAGAAAATTTTGGAAGAAATGTCATCAGTATACGGGGACTCTTGCCCTGGGAAAACCATGGTGTACAAGTGGAATAGTCTTTTCAAGCAAGGCAGAGAGTCTCTTGAAGACGACCCTCGCTCAGGACGGCCGATTGAGGCCACCACCTCAAACATCGTTGAAAAAGTGGAGAATCTTATACTGGAGGATACTCGTTTGAAGAAGAAACAACTTGCAGAAATGGTTGGAGTATCACCTACAACCATTCTGGGATGTCAAAAGTCAGCGCAAGATGGGTGCCAAGAATGCTCACACCACCACAGAAACAGCTGCGCGTCGAGTATTCAAAGGAGTTTTTAGACCTCTGTAGCGCCGACAAGGAAGGAATTTTTGCAAGACTTGTTACTGCAGATGAAACTTGGGTTCATCATTATGAGCCTGAGTCGAAGCAAGAGTCTATGCAGTGGCATAAAAAGGGTCAGCCCCCCCCTAAGAAATACAGGGTGTCACAATCGGCTTGGAAAATCATGGCAACTGTTTTTTGGGATACAGAGGGTATTTTACTGATAGATTATAAAGATAAGGGTGTTTCTATAACGGGAGAATACAACGCTAATCTACTAAGACAATTAAAAGAAGCAATCAAGGAGAAAAGGCGGGGAAAGTTGACAAAAGGTGTGCTGCTTTTGCATGACAACGCACCGGTACACAAGAGCCGCGTTGCGATGGCTGCCCTTCATCACTGTGGCTTCGAAATGTTAAACCATCCTCCCTATAGTCCAGACTTAGCCCCCTGTGATTATTTTTTATTACTTAAATTAAAAAAATAGCCTCGTGGGAAGAAATTTTCCGACGATGAAGAAGTCAAGTCGGCGATTTCGGCCTATTTTGAGGACAAAGACAAATCATTTTTTTTCGACGGTATTAATAAGTTAATAGAGAGATCTGAAAAATGTATTCGACTAAAGGAGGAATATATTGAAAAAAAAAAATAGTACAGTATTTTATTTCACCTCCCTTCCCCTCCGTTCCGCGAACTTTTTGACCCCCCCTCGTACCTCCATATAAAATTTCATCCAAATTGGTTCAATGGTTGAGCGTAAAAGGTGACAAATAAGCAGACATAGTTACTTTTGCATTTGTAATATTAAGTATGGAATATGGAAGAATGTATACTTGGTAAGTACTGTCCTTTTACGAAAGGGACGTTTTCTTCCAAAAATTTAATTTTTATTATTTTTACTAAGAGCTTATTTATTATGTAAAGTGCTTTAATCGGCTGTCATCATTGATGCTATCTTAGTTGCCTTTAGGCAGTTTGAAAAATCTGATAGCATCATAATGCTATGACTTCAATATCTTCTAACAATGTATGTTACTGAATGATTCCTTAGTAAATCGAACTAAACGCTTTGACAGTTCCTTCTTGGTCCGAGTAGCTAAGGCGTGGAATGAATTGCCTGCGTCTATATTCTCAGACCGGTCCTGGGTCATTGAAAAGTAGAATAAAGGGATATCTCTATGTAACATCCTCGTCTTCATCGTCACTTACCATCAGGTGAGATGGGAGACAAATTCTACTTAGTAAAAAAATAGCAAATGTTACAGTTTTATCAACAACGCAACAAAAAACGAAAGAATGGTCACAGTCAGCAAAAAAACAATCATAAGTAGACATCATTTCTAAGCCTAGGTCCGTCGTTTTTCCTGTATGATATTACTCCACATGCGCTACCTTTCACCGGAGGTTGTTTTTCTTACAACAAAAAGCTGAACTTTATTAGTATGTTTATTGATTCTCGGACATCGATATTTATAATTGCAGCTGTAAACCGGTGATTTATATGGTAGTGTTAATCATCTTGTATCTGGCAGATGTCTAGGTACGTACTCAGTCGGGTTGCTATTTTTCGCTTTCTTATGTGGCAAACGGTCATGAACATAAAAACCGGCCAAGTGCGAGTTGGACTCACGCACGAAGGGTTCCGTATCGTTATCTAAAAAAACGGCAAAAAAAAAATTGTTTCTTGTATGGGAGCTTGGAGGAGCCCTTTAATATTAATTTTATTCTTAAAAGAGATTGCCCCACGGCTCATGTCGGCTGCCGATGATAAGAGGGCTGGCTGCTTTTCGCCCAACGGATTAGCATAGCTATCCGACGGGGGAACGCAGCCAGCGTTCTCGCCATCATGCCACACGGGCAAGATTTTGAAGAAATTTTTTTCTAGTGCTCCCTTTTTTTCTTTTCACTTCATGTTTATAATTTATTCTTATTTAATTATTTATTTTTAAACTGAATATATAACTAAATATTATGTGAATATTTCAAGCGTCTACATGTTGCCGTTATCAATATCGAGCAAAAACGAGGAAAATAATCACGTTTGTTGTATGGGAGGACCCGATGTCCCTTTAGTGCTGCAGCCAATGATTCCAGAAACCCCTCATTCATTTACTTAGATAAATAATACTGTGAATCTAACGTAAATCTAACGATTCAAGGTAGAATAGGATAGATTTGCGTAAAATAACGAACATCCCCTCTCCCGGCCGACTGCACATTCAGTGAGTTATTCCGGTCGGATCCCCAAAATTTGACACACCAGGGGATCCGTTTTTTTTAATGTTCCGGTGTAATCCCCTAAATCTGGTCTAATGTTAAAATATTGGTATCTCTGTCAGATATTTAAGAGCTCTTGTCTGTGTCACTGTGTGGAATGAAATGCACAATGACTATTTTGGTAGGACATTATGGATTAGTTTGCTGTTGTCTTCTCCATTTTACAAATCATTGTCATCATCATCATCGTCAGGACTTTTTACCTGGGACCTTATAAGTCACATTCCCAGACCCATGAACTTATATCAGAACGTCCGTGAAATACGGAACGATTAGCAGGACTAGTACGGGCTAGAAGTTATTTATTAATATGAAAACAAATTATTATAAATGGTAATGAATATAGAGAGTTTATTCACATAAATTTCACTTTACACTTACCACATATGTACTTGTGGTTTTTGAGCGTACTTTCCATGTTTTCCTAAAACACTAGTGCAATATAAGAACTTAATTGAGAATTTCTTTGAACAAAAATCAAGCTTTAGAATAAACTATGTTGCAGTTGTATATGTTGATCTTAGTCAATGCAAAAAACAAGAAAATTAATTATAGCCTATGTACCTCAAGACGATTTAAGGATTCTAACGAAAATTCACATACATACGTGAACTCTATAAGCAGAATACTCTTTTGTTGGGCAGTCGAGTATAAAACGAGACTACATGATGTATGTACTGTATACATGCATATTGCATACATACATATTATCACTCCTCTTTCCCATAGGAGTAGGCAGAGACTATGGATCTACACTTTCTCCAATCCATACAAAACTACAAATGGCTACAGAATATAAAACGTATGCCATTTCATGTATAACATTATCTATATGTCTACATTATTTCAGAGTCAGTACTTACTAGAGAATCAAACATAATACAATATCTACTGACTTAGAAAACGAACCTGTTCCTCTGTAACAAGTACCCGTGCACTCGACCTCATTTATCGACTGTCGATAACTCTTATTAAGTCCGCTGATCACAACACTAGCATGGGCGGAGTTAGCCGATGGCCGGCATTACAGTTAAAACATCTATTTACTCTAGATTATTGAGTGCCGAGCCAGAGTCATTAATTTATAACACGAATTATGTTTCTCTTTGGAAAATTTGCGACTAACGAATGAAAATATGGACTTTGGCTCGCTTTCTTTATCTTCTCTTCCATGCTGGTCTGGGAGAAAAGAAAAAACGTAGAATGCAGATGCTTCTCTTCCCGCGTAGACCGTAGAAGCCGGTCAAGGGAATGGGCGTAAATCTAAAGAATCCTGACAATAGGCGATGCGGCTAACAACCCATCACTATTTGATTCCTTTTTCCACCTTTACGCCCACCAACACGCTAAACGTGGCCTTTCGGTCTTAGGACTTAAGGCTCTGGCTACCACGTAAGGGTTAAAGACATGATAATATATGTATGTATGTTCTTTATCCTATCTAAACATGTACCTGAAAGTACAAGCGTCATTGCCGTCAATTATAAAAAAGTCGTCATTTTTTGTTTTGTTTAAACTATGCAGCATCTTAATTTACCGTCGATATAAAAGGGTGACTCAGCCCGTCTATATGAATAACTTTTTTTATGGGATCAATGCTCCCAGCAACACAAACAATTTTTCGACATTCCCATACAAATTACCCGGGCGGCGAATCCTTATGTGTGGAAATGTTTATTTTTTTGAGTTCCTACGCTATATAAACTGGGATATACTGTATCGCATCATTTTCTGAACGTCATGCTTTTCTCTTTTTTTAGGGTTCCTTACCTCAAAGGAAAAAACGGAACCCTTATAGGATCACTCGATTGTCCGTCTGTCTGTCCGTCTGTCTGTCAAGACCCTTTTTCTAAGGAACGCGAAGAGGTATCAAGCTGAAATTCATATCAAATACTCAGGTATGCTGACCTTTGCAGTTGTGAAAAAACCAAGCTTCTGAGCCAACGCAATCAAAAGATACAGCTGGTTATGTCGCAATTTTTCGTGTTTTTTGCAAAGGAATCTAAACCTACAGGGTACTTCCCGTGAACTCAGAATCTTGACATTTAGTACGAAGCAACGTCTTATAGCACAGATAAAGGGAAAATTTCGAAAAGCATAAATTTTGAGTTATCATATAAAAAAAATATTTTTGATAATTTCGAACTTATTATATATATTGTACGGAACGCTTAGTGCCCGAGTCCGACTCGCACTTGGCCGTTTTTTTTTATATTATTTCAAAATCGTAATACATGTGCTATGTTTGACACACATCATTGACAAATAAATATAGCTCAAAAATAACCGTGGTGAGTCCCGTTGTCATAATAATAGAAATATAGCTTTATGTTTTATCTGTAAAATACAGTACAAATTAATTTACGAGATCTAGATTATTGTCTCATAAACACTTTCTTTTTATGTTTTAATTTAATTATAGATACTATTGTCATTAATTTATCAATACTTATATTAGTATATATATATATATGAATTATAGAAATATTTGATTTTCAAAATTTAATTCAGTTTTATACTGCCAGTACTAAAAAAAATTAATGGGTTGAAAGCAGAATTTTATTTCAAGGTGGGTAGAACACGGAATAATTATTATTATTTTAAGGCGGTGGGATGAAAAACTGGAATGGAAACGGAAAGACTCCTAGATGGTAATTATGAAACATTTTAATTAAAACCTAGCAATAAATCACTTCCATTAGTTCACTTTCATCTCACGAGATGGGTTAAGCACCGGAATCCCTGTATTAGTGTCTCGTTTACTTATTAATGTTCCCTTGGCCCCATTACACGATAAATGGTCTATGCGTGTCTTGAACTCATAAAGTACATGATTGAAGATGTACTTACGCAATAAGAAGTATAAGGTGATGATTTCATTACCTGTAGTATTTTTAAAAGTTATATTCTTACTAATATTATAAATGCGATAGTTTGTAAGTACACATGTGAAATTGAATTCATCAGCAAACGTTTAAGGAGTGACTCAGCCTATGAATCTGAACAACTTTCACTATGGGAACAACTCCGAAATTGCAAAAAAATTCTGTTGTTCCATAGATTTTGGCCAAGTAGATATTCCACTTATGTATGAAAGAGCAGATAGTATTTTCACAATGTCGAAGTTGGTCCCATAATGAAAGTTGTTCAGATTCGTAGTCTGAGTCACCCCTTAAACGTTTGCTAATGAATTAAATTTCACCTTTTGGACGCATGGATGTTTGTACCCATCACGCCAAAACGATTGAACGGATTTTGACGAAATTTTGCACACATATAGGTTATTACTTGAAATAACACTAGGCTACCTTTTATCCCGGAAAAAAGTGTTGTTTAAGGTAAGTTACATAGAAAAATATGAAAACTACCTAAGTCTTAAGCACATACTTTTTGAAATTTAAAGTTGTTGGTTTAATAATAATGAATACAAATACGTAATATAAAGTTTAGAAATATAAATAATTAGTATAATTTTAATCTTATGAACACTGGTAGGTACTAGCACACTTTCGAACCAAATATGAAATCCAAGCAGGTATAAATATATTTCATACAAAAAATTAAGTAGCTGAATACAAAAAATGTGGGTTAAATTTCAAAAAGTGATGGCACATGACAGCCATCGACATTTGTCAGTATCATTGTGACAAATCAAATCAGTTTGAATGTCAATACGATATGTTTAATTAATGGTCAAGTGACCGGTTTATTTTCACTAGATTATATTATTAGCTCGTGCTAAGATATAGAGACAACCACAATCAGTCTTATTATAAAACGAGGACTAACTTTAGTACCTGGTTTAAACCATTATCCGACCAAAATAAGTCGACACTTATCACTTTGCCGTTTGGTCAACTGTCATTGTCAATTTGTTTTGGACGGATAATGGTTTAAACCTGGTAGTAAAGTTAGTCCGCGTTTTATAATAAGACTGTATGTTTAACGTTATTATTTTTTGTTAAAGCTATAAAAAACCTTAAAATAATATACATACATACATAAATAATAATAAATATATATGGACAAATCACACAGATTGAGCTAGCCCCAAGGTAATTTGAGACTTGAGTGTTATGGGATACTAACTCAAAGATACAATATATTTTATAACAAATACATATATAGCTAAACATCCATGACCCAGGCCAATCTAAAAAAGGTCATTGTCTATCTTGTACTGACCGGGGATCAACCCTGGGTACCCTCGTATCGCAGGCTGGCGTGTTAACCACTGCGCCACAGAGCTCGCCAACATAATATTATAACGTCTTTATCCCTTACGGGGTAGACAGAGCCTACGGTCATAAGATCGAAGGGCCTCGTTTAGCGTGTTGGAGGGCGTAAGGATGGAAAACGGAATCAAAATAGTGATGGGTTGCTAGCCGCATCGCCTATTGTCTGCATTTTTTAGATTTTCGCCCAATCCCTTGACCGGCTTCTACGGTCTTTGCGGAAAGAGAAGTAGCTGGCACATTCTACGTTTTTTCTTTTCTTCCAGACCAGTATGTAAGGAATACCGTATTATCATTAAGTACTCATTAGGAAAATACAAATACAAAATGTCCAACGTCTAAGACTTATCTATATCTATACTAATATTATGAAGCTGAAGAGTTTGTTTGTTTGTTTGATTGTTTGTTTGTTTGAACGCGCTAATCTCAGGAACTACTAATTCAAATTGGAAAATTCTTTTTGTGTTGGATAGTCCATTTATTGAGGAAGGCTTTAGGCTATAAAACATTACGCTGCGACCAATAGGAGCGAAGCATCAATAAAAAATGTTTTGAAAATGGGTAAAAATTATTCATCAATACTAATTAATCATAACAGAATTTGCCGCGGACGAAGTCGCGGGCAACAGCTAGTTTGTTTATATTTATTTGCTTCTAATAACATTAAATAAACTCTACGAACGAAGCCTAACTAGTGTCAACTATTTTTAGTTTTATTTTATTAAGATTAGTGAACGTGGGCGTACAAAAAGATGGCTATTTTTTTTTATGATATTGGACGGCAAACGAGCAAGCAGTCACCTGATGGTAAGCGACACACCGCTGCCCATGGACAACTGCAACACCAGGGTGTAACAGGAGCGTTGCCGGCCTTTCAAGGAGTTGGGGAAAGGACATAGGGGAGGGAAATGAGGGAAGGATGGGCCTCCGACTCACTCACTCACCGAACGAAGCATAGAAGCGGTAAAGCTTCTACTCACGTTTTTGCTGTCGGAAAAATAGGCTGAAACTGTCGGCATTTTTCCGACTAAAAATACGTGAGTTAACTCTTTCCCGGACACTGCACGGCTATAGCCGTTATAATAATAAAACTTTTATTGTGTCGTCTAGTGTCCGTCAAAGTGTTAAACCGTTTTGTTTATCGTACGATATATCGCACCGATGACGTACAGGATTAGTCAAAGTGTATTGACAGTTTAGAATAATGATGTGCTCCCCAAAACGAATCGGTCACGATTTCACGATAAACCCGCCACGGTTTCCACACCTAAGATCATCACACATTTAACTCGGTTATGTGAAGGGATCGTTGATTATATACATTTAGAGTATTCAAGGTTTGTAATAAACTTAAATGAATGGCGGTGATGGATACATCGCTATGGTAAATAGAAAGGAAAAGTTACAACATAGGTATATAAGGTCCTTTTAAATGAAGCACAAATATTTTAAGGGCTAGCACCCATAAGCTAGAGAAACTCTTTAGAAGCAAATAAAAAAAATCGAAGATGTCTCAACTTGAACATTTAGAAAAATACACGCAAATATGGCAGTGTGTAAAAAAAAAAACACTTTTTTGGTGTAACCTACTATGGATACTTAGTCATTGACGTCGACAGTACATAAAAAGAGGTTCTTAGTGTTCCGTACCTCAAAAGGAAAAAACGGAACCGTTATCATCACTTGGTTGTCCGTCTGTCTGTCTATCAATACCCTTTTTCGCTTAGAGTTGTCAAACCGTAATTCATATTAAATTTTCAGGTCTACTGTTCCTTGGAGCTGTGAAAAAATTAAACTTCTAAGCCAACGCAATCAAAGGATATAGCTGGTTATACCGCCAATTTCTTGTTTTTTTTGGCATTTGTTTTGAATGAAAAACCTACAGGGTACTTCCCATCACCTTAAAATCTTAAAATTTGGTACGAAAAACGTCTTACAGCTCAGATAAAAGAAAAATTGCAAAAAGCATAAATTTTTATATTATATAACATAAAAAAAAATAAAAATTCAATACTTTTTCGACACTCGCAAGGGAATCAAAACCTACAGGGTACTTCCCGTGAACACAGAATCTTGAAATTTGGTACGATACGAAGCAGCATAACAAAAGATAAAGGAAAAATTACAAAGAGCATTAATTTTGAGTTACATCATATAATAAAAATATTTTTAATAATTTAATATTTATTATATATAATGTACGGATCCCTCAGTGCGCGAGTCCGACTCGCACTTGGCCGGTTTTTTAATGTTCTGAAAATATGTATAACATATCCTACTATTTCAACTATATTATTTACTAGCTTTCGCCCGCGGCTCCGCCCCCGTCAATGTCGATCCCTCGGGAATAGTAATTTTTCCCGGGATAAAAGGTAGCCTATGTCCTTCTCCGTACTCTAGAAAACTTGTATGCAAAATTTAATGATGATCGGTTCAGTAGTTACGGCGTGAAAGCGTAACAAACAAACAAATAAACAAACAAACAAACTCACTTTCCTATTTATAATATTAGTAAGGAAGTAAGGATTATTTATAATATTAGTAAGGAATAAGGATGTAAGTACTCGTAACTAAATTATTTTGTATAATATTTGTTGTCTAGTTAATTTATCACATTCAATTATAATGTTTGATAACTTTGTTTCATAAGTAGTCTTCGTTTAAACTTATTGATATTTTTTACCAAAGTTGTGTCCACCTATAATTGGGTTGCATGCTAGCATATTCTATAAAATGTTATTTATAAGCTTTGTTCATGTAACCTGTTGGTGAACCTAATAAACAAAATAAAAAAAAAATAAGGATTCATACTCTCCAACCCGTCTGGCCAGCGTGGAGAGTGTAGGCCAAGACTAAAAAAGACCTGATGATGATGATGATCCTTATCGTGAAAAAAGAAGGAAGTAGGATCACGGTCTAAAGCAAGTTTGTGTCAATAGTACATAGCTTTAAGAAATCTGTTCGGCATCTTCGTAACAAGGCATTTCCACGTTTCTCAACAGGATTCCGTGAGATTGCTCAATTTCTCTATAGGTTCCTACGAAGGAGGATTATTAACGTTCCTCGAACCGGTAATACTTTCACTTAGGGCTGCGAATACTTAAATTATGTATAGAAGCAGTTCCAGAAAGGTGCCTGCAGCTATTTTTAGAACAGCCTCTTTGCTTTGACGCTCATAGAAAACCGGTTTATGAAGATCACTGTGATTTTTGCATATTTTGTAGGAGTACGTACTTTAAAAGGTAATATGGAATAATTTTTTTATCACATATTTTCGATTTTTATATAAAACCGAGCATTGTAATGCTATTAATATAATTAATATGGAATACTTTAAATTTTTATATATTACGTATAATAATAACTAACTTTATAATCTTATAAAATAATATATATACAATACCTTTATGGTTTGGAAAGCACCCATTACTAATAATAAACTTGTCATGCAGAATAGAGATATTGAATTCATATAACGGCCTGCCAGCCTATAATTTCTTTGTCCCTAGGGGTCAACGCTTGGCATAAAACAAAGGTTCTCAAATTGTTTTGCCTCTTACGTACGTATCACTTTAAGCTTCAAGTACAATCATATCTGTGACACTGTGTAGACCGCCGTATAGATTCTTAGAATTAGCTGTTGAAGGGACAGTGTATATAAAGAATAACGAAATATGTACACACTTCAAATAATAGATCCAAAACAAGCTTTAGGCAGTTTGAAAAACCTGACACAAGTATTGATGATCTGACGAACACTACACACTAACATACACGAAAAACAAACAAGAAATAAATACACGACATGGCTAGCATGTTTTCCTTGGGTAATGTATGTAAAGGTTTTAACGATACTCCATATATCAAAATCGGTTCAGATATTTGGTACTTATAGTATAGAAACTCACACACCTGCATGTCTTAAAACATAACACGTTTTTTTTTTCTGTTAATCGTGTTATAAGTAATTGTCTAAGGTCTATGAATCTCTCGGGGTCAATACAGATCACTTTGGAAACCACTGCCCTATTCTATGCGACGGTGGCCTTAATACGATGGAATTATTCAATTATGATGTAGAGGGCGTTACTGGGTAATGTCTCCTGCTGTTTAATGCCCTGTTTGAATAACAAATTTGAATTCTATTCATAGATAATAAGGTATATTTTTGATAAGTGTAATAGTTTTAAGTTAGACGATTATATTAGGTGACGCAAAAAACTGTCCTAATTTGGAGTGATGATGGGCTATTTGAATTTCGTAATGACTTTTATAGTTCGAGACTTCCGTAGCTTGTTCTAGATCTAGGTTTTTTGACGACCGTCATGTCGGTGGACGGTGGCCAGAGCGGGATGCAATTAGATATAAGAGAGCGGGAAACTTTACTTACTTTACTCTTTTAAGTTATCTTTTTTCTCTTTTACGCATACACGAGTCGTGTCGTGTCGGAAACTCGGAAGTAACGGAGATCAATTTTAAGGCAAGCGAAAGCATATTGATCCTAACTAATATTATAAACGCGAAAGTGAGTTTG
Organism: Elegia similella; assembly: GCA_947532085.1. Lineage (NCBI taxonomy): Eukaryota > Metazoa > Arthropoda > Insecta > Lepidoptera > Pyralidae > Elegia > Elegia similella. The sequence goes on from OX383936.1 coordinate 4,580,293, forward strand.
TTTGTTTGATTGTGACGCTTTACGCCCTATCTTCTGAACCAATCGTCATAAATTTTAAGCTAAGAAAGTTATTAGCCGCTGTGTACATATCTTCATACATTTTCATATGAACCGTATATGTCTTCACATGCGTAGGGTGGCCGTGAGTGTCAGTGTGAAGTCGGCTTTATAAATAAATAAATAGAGACATATCACACAAATTAAGCTAGCCCCACAGTAAGTTGTGAACTTGTGTCGTAGGATAACTAACTCAACGATACTATATGTTATAATAGATACTTATATCGATAAACATTCAAGACCCAAGTTAATCTGAAAAAGATCGTTTTCCATCATGACCTGACGGGGGTTCGAATCCGGGCACCCTCGTGTCACAGGCTGGCGCCTTAACCACTGCACCACGGAGCTCGCCATCAAGTCATCATCATCATCATTTCAGCCGTAGGAAGTTCACTGGCCAACAAAGGTTTCCCCCAAGGTTTTTGTTCCATGGGAGGATAAATAAATATATATACACGGACAAATCACACAGATTGAGCTAGCACCAAAATAAGTTCGAGACTTGTGTTATGGGATACTATAATTTATAAAATAACAAATACATATATATATATATATATATATATATATATATATATATATATATATATATATATACAACGTGATTTTGAACCCCTAGCTATATTGAAATCTGGGAATCAGAATCCCTGATGGAACACAGAATTGCAAGAAAAAAAAGGTGAAAAACGATAAAGAAAATTAGGTTTCCCATACAAAGTCGCCGATCAGATGGACTAATTTCTATGAAAGGTTAAATTTATTTTTTCGCTTTTTACCTTTTGTTCTTACAATTCTGTATTCCATTAGGGATTCTGATTCTCAGATTTCAATATTTAAAAAAAATATCAAAACGTTTATTCAGAAAATAGGCCTTTTTCACGTCAAATCACATTTAAAAAGATCTAATTTAGTCATATTTATATTATTACTCAGTGTGCAAAAGCTACAGACTACTAGCGTTTCGGAACCGACCACTGCAGAGAAGAAACGCCAAAAGAAACTCTTTTCAACAGTATTGGTCGCCTATTCGCCTGAAGGGCTTTTTATTTTATCATCTATCTTTATCATTTATCATCTAATTTCTTCATTTATCTTTTTTTTTCATTTCTAATTATGCCCTAGCTATATTATTAATATAGCTAGGGGGTTCAAAATCACGCTGTATGTACATATCCAAGACCCAGGCCAATCTGAAAAAGATCATTTTCCATCTTGACCTGGCCGGGGATCGAAACCGGGCACTCTCGTGTCGCAGGCTGGCGTGTTGACCGCTGCGCTACGGAGCTAGCCTAGGATATTCGCTTTGCAGGTGGGTTGGTGAGCGCAGTTTGTTTGGCTTCTTGTGCTTCCGACATTGCTGCCCATCGGAAGCCTTTTTAAAAAAGGGAATTGTTTGGATGTGGGAGGAAATTAATGTATTGGGATACTACTCACTCGGATAAATGAGGGAAAAGCAAGTAGCAGCTCGGGCGCACGTACTAGATACCCAGTTGAGGATTGACCCCTGACGGCTTTATACAGGGTGAAATTTAAATCATTAGCAAACGTTTTAAGGAGTGACTTAGACCACGAATCTGAACAACTTCCATTATGGGACCAATTCTGAAATTGATAAAAAAAATCAGCTGTTCCACAGATTTTGGCCAAGTAGATATTCCACTTTTGTATGAAAGAGCAGATATTTTTTTTAAGATGTCGACGTTGGTTCCGTAATGAAAGTTGTTCAGATTCGTGGTCTGAGTCACTCTGTAGACGTCTGCTAATAATTTCTTTACCCTTATGTGTGCGTTGTTATTACGTGGAGTGTGGAGTCCCATTTCTGTACACGTCTTATATTTGTGTATGACAGTAGGACTAGTCCATTTCGATTCAAATTTGAGCAATTTATTTTATAGAGAGGTGTGAATGAATTCATTTAATGTACACTCGGATTAGCATAAACTAAGCATGCCATAACATTTACGAGCTATAAATACGAGTTTGACTGTATTTACATCTACTACGAAATGTTTGCATGTACAAGTACATAATTATTTGTTTCAGAATTTTATTGTGTAGGTATGTATGTCACACACATTCGCTCTAAGACTGGCATTGTTGATACATACATAGTATCACGTCTTTTTCGCTTACGGGGTAGACAGAGCCTAGGTTTAAAAGACATTAGTTGACATTAGGTGCAAAAGGGAATCAAAAAAATGATGGGTCGCTAGCCGCATCACCTATTGCATGATTCCTCAGATTTTACCTATTCCCTCGATCGGCTCGACCAGCATGGAAGAGGCATTGTTGATGTGGGGCACAAAGCCGTTAAGATGAAATGGGATTGGGCGGGGCGGGTTACGTTTGCCGAATGCATCCAGACCGATGGGCTACTATAGTTACGAAATGGACTCCGGAAGATGGATATAGAAAAGAGGTAAGCCTCGAAAGCGCTGGTGTGATGACATCACGAGAGAAAAGAAATGGTCTGAACTGGCCCAACATACGGATGTTAGGAAGGAAATGGGGGAGACCTTTGCCCAGCAGTGGGACAGTAGGTATAGGTTAAAAAAATTATGTCACCTGCCTGTCTGTTATCAAATCATGCTAGTAAATTTGTCAGTCTTTCTGATCTGAAATTTTGTATATCCATGTAAGTCAGATGACTATATGAAAAATATATCAAAAAGGTCTGAAGATAAAGAAGTTAATATTTTTCCTCATCCTATCTCACAAAGTTTCACATTTATAATAAAGCGATAATATAGTTATAAAAGAAGTAAGATTTCTCTATATGATCTAAAATCCTTCGCTGTTCGTCCATCCGTCTTTCACAGGGTTTTATCTGAGGAATCGTAATTAATAGGTAGAGACTTGAAATTTTCACGAATATGTATATCCGTTGCCGTTACAACCATATACATATGTAATAAAAACTAAATAAAGTAAATTATAAATTAATGGGGGCCTTTTAGAAGAAGAATAAAAGTATACACGGTGAAATTTTGATCGTTCTGGACCCTTAAAGGGTTGTAAAAAAAATTTCGTCATTTCCATATGGAAAAAAAATTTCGTCATTTCCATATGGAAATGACGAAATTTTTTTTTGAGTTCCCAGCATTGGTCCCGTAGAAAAATTTGTTCATATTGATGGTCTGAGTCACCCCTTTAAGGGGCCAAAACAATCAAAATTTCACGATGTATATTGGTTTATTTTGAACTTAAATATGGTACGAATCTCACTTACCTGTTCTTTTTTAATGACCATTTATCATCATCATCATCATGTCAGCCGCCAAAAGTCGACTGCTAGACATAGGCCTCCCCCAAAGATTTCCAATATGACCGGTTGGAAGCGGCCTGCATCCAGCGTCTTCCTGCGACCTTAGTTAGGTCGACCGACCATAAAATATACACGTTTCAAAAGACTGAGCATGAACATATGTATATACAAACTAACATAAGTTAATTTTATTGATTATCTTGCTGATAGGATTTGAGATAACCCAAATGGATGGCAATTATTAATTATGTATATGTATTCTATTTTAAAAGTTTGACTATCTTGACATTGATGAATTGTCGTAAAAAACTATAACTGAGCGTAAAATTTATGTCTTTAAAAAAAAGTTAACAGTATTCCATTATAAATTGATCTGTTTCCTTTTTTAGCATATTTGTTAAAAAATATTGATTTATTAGAAACAGTTATGTATCATCCATTTTTTTTCTTTCCTATACTGTTTTTGGGGTTCCGCACCCAAAAGGTAAAAAACGGGACCCTATTAATTTCGCTCCGCTGTCCGTCTGTCTGTCTGTCTGTCTGTCTGTCCGTCTGTCACCAGGCTGTATCTCATGAAACGTTATAGACAGTTGAAATTTTCACAGATGATATATTTCTGTTGCCGCTATTACAACAAATACTAAAAAATAGAATAACATAAATATTTAAGGGGGCTCCCATACAACAAACGTGATTTTTTTGCTTGGTTTTGATACTCAATATTGATAACGGCAATAGGTAGACGCTTGAAAAATATTAACAGAATATTGAGATATATATTTACTTTAAGAATAAATAATTAAATAAAATTAATATTAAAGGGGGGGCTCCCAAACAACAGACATGATTTTTTGCCGTTTTTATAGATAACGGTACGGAACTCTTCGTGCGCGAGTCTGACTCGCACTTGGCCAGTTTTTTATTTTAATAAGATTGAAAACATTAAATTAAATTAGACTAATAGTCACTCTTGCCGCGTAGAAAACACCATTAATTACGCTACTATCAAAGTCCATTAAACTATCACAAGTACTTACCAAGAAAGTGAAAATCAATGGAGTGTGAAAAATCACCCATTTACAACCCCATTAAAGTAATCAATTACTTTTATTACCGATGTAATCAATTAAGGATATTATGCCATTACGTTGAGTGTAGCGGATGCCGCTTTCCGAAGTTCCGCTTTCGATTCCGACGGGATTCTCGGCTAAATGCTATTTTCACTGAGTGAAATGTCGTTTATTACGTTTAGATTACTTCTTAATTATAAATAAGAGGTTATGTTCCCGTCATTAATTACGTATTTACTATCACGTCTTTTTTCCTTGCGGGGTAGACAGAGCCTAGGCCTATGAGATCTCAAGGCTCTTCTGCACTCGCTTTGGAAGCGACATTAAACTTAGACATAAGTAAATTATTGACGTCAACAATTGTTGAGAAGTGAAATATGACAATTAATAAGTGTTCAAAGAAACATATATTTAATAAACGTTTTGAATTTTGATTTTGGCTATGATTAGCGTTTTAGTGGGCATGTAGGTGGAAACCGGAATCAGAAATAGTGATGCTAGCCGCATCGCCTATTGAGATGATTCTTTAGATTTTCGCCCATTTCCTCGATCAGCTTTTACGGTCTGTGGGGGAAGAGAAGTAGATGCTGTTTTTCCTCATTGTGAGTTCAAAATAACATGGTATATCACTAACATTGTTCATTTTAAAAAGCCAAGGCTTTATATATTTTGTTTCTTTTTCTCTTGATATTTCATGTCGTAATACTAAAATTATATCCATAAAATAAATACTTTACTTTTAGCTCCTCTTCATTTCTAATGATTGTATGATAAGCATGATTTCTTTTACCTGAAACAAAAATAAAATGTTATTAGTAAAAACGAAAACCACTGTTTGGTTACCGTAAAGTCGGTTTACGGACGTGTCACACGAAATGTGTCACAAACCGAACGCTTAGGCTGGTCGTGCTTCTCTATCTATTTGGTTTATGACTATGAAAAGCATATTATATTTATTCATTATATTTATAATACATAAACTTATGATATATATATTTATATTTAAATAATGAACACTGAGAATGATGAAAGCTTTGTCTCCATTACTTCAGATAATGACAGCTTCCACTCCATTCCTATCCCACTTAATGAAACAATAGATTCGACTTTCTCGGAGCATCCTAAGTGTTTCAATGTCTTACATATCAATGCGCAGAGTATCCCAGGACACTATCCTGAACTATTATCCTCCTTTGACAGTAAAAATATTCACGCCATTTTAATTTCAGAATCATGGCTAACGCCTGTTCTTCCCTCTACTTCTTACTCATTACCTGGCTTCCAACTCATCCGTAATGACCGTATTGGTAAAGGAGGTGGTGGTGTTGCCATATACCTCCGATCTCATATTTCATACAAAGTTGTTTGTATCTCTCAGTCTACTAATCCTTCACATGAAGCAGAGTATCTTTTTATTGAAATCACTCTTAACCACTCCCGAGTCCTGTTAGGCGTTTTCTACAGTCCGTATGACACTATTAACTATTTCTCGCACCTGGAAAAGCTTCTGGAAGATTTTACTCCTAATTTTGATCAGACAATTATTATGGGTGACTTCAATACTTGTCTACTCAAAGATGATCATCGTACTTGCGCACTCCGTTCCCTTGTCGAGTCTTGTAATCTTTCCATTCTTCCACTTCTTCAACCTACCCACTACTTTCCTAATTCTAAACCATCTCTCATTGATCATATCCTTGTCTCCTCTCCAGATCTAGTTGCCAATCACGGACAGTACAACGCGGATTTATTTTCCTATCACCACCTTATTTTTCTCTCCTTTAAACTTCGCCCTCCTAAAGCTAGATCCAAAATTCTCTTTCAGCGAAATTTTGGCTCTATGAATATTGATCTCTTACGCGAAGACGCAGGGAACTGTAATTGGAACTCTGTCACCCAGCTGACTTCAGTTGATGACCAGGTTGAGCTATTTAATAAGCTGTTGATTGATTTATATGATAAACATGCTCCTGTCCGGCCGGTGAGATTTAAACATCATCCGGCACCATGGCTCAACGATGACATTAAGGCTGCTATTCATAAAAAGAACAATATAAAGGCAAAATTTAAAGCAAACCCTGAGAAATATCGGGACAAATATGTTCAAGCACGTAACTTTAGCAATAGGAAGTGCAGGGAAGCACAACGAAACCACATTCACAAATCCGTTGAAAATGGCGATCCGGCCAAGGTTTGGAAATTTCTTAGGTCTCTCGGAGTTGGAAAAAGTAATGTGAGTAGCCCCATGAACGTTAATCTTAACGAGCTTAACAAGCATTTCTCCTCTTCGTCTTCATTTGGTGGCAATGACAAAACAAATACGTTAAACCATCTCTCTTCAATTCCAACTCCTGACCATCCTTCATTCTCATTTTGTCCGGTCACTGCTAGTGATGTTCAAAAGTGTCTGCAGTCCATTACTTCGAAGGCCGTCGGAACGGATGACATCAGTTGTAATATGATCTTGCCAATCCTGGATATCATTCTCCCCATCATCACCCATATCATGAATTATTCCATGTCCAACAATACATTTCCATCTGCCTGGAAATCTGCAAACATAACTCCTATACCTAAAAAATCAAATCCTTCTTCGTTTTCCGATCTTCGACCTATCTCCATACTTCCTTTTCTTTCCAAAATCCTTGAACGGTTAGTTCAAACGCAGCTCAACTCCTTTCTTGACAAGCATAACCTTCTCAATCCTTTCCAATCCGGCTTCCGTGCAGGTCATAGTACAACAACTGCATTAGTTAAAATCACCGATGACATTCGGTATGCTATGGATAATCATCAGGTGACTGTCATGTCTTTTCTTGACTTTAGTAACGCATTCAACACGGTAGATTTTGACGTGCTTTTGGGTATGATGCGGACACTGAACATATCTCCTTCAGTTATCGACTGGTTCCATTCGTATCTTCATGGGCGCCGGCATCGAGTTCGAATCGAAAATCATTACTCGTCTTGGTGTTGGACTAATTCTGGCGTCCCTCAAGGTGGTGTGCTTTCTCCATTACTTTTTGTTTTGTTTATTAACTCCATTACTTTTCAACTCTGTACTTCCTATCATCTCTATGCTGATGACCTACAAATATATTGTCATACCTCTTTTGACGAGCTGTCCAATGGAATTAGCACAATAAATAAAGATTTGTGCCGAATTTCTCAGTGGTCTAAATCTCATGGTCTTACTGTGAAACCTCAGAAAACCCAAGCTATTATCATAGGCAGTCGTTGGTTTATCTCCAGAATTGATTGGTCTTCCCTTCCTCCCATTATTTTTAATGATATCGTGGTAGAATATAGCGAAAATGTAAAGAATCTGGGTGTCATCTTAGACAGAACTTTATCTTGGTCCTCTCAAATAACTAAAGTCAGCCAAAAACTTTTCGGTGCCACTGGTTCCCTTAAAAGACTCAGGAATTTTCTTCCTACAGAGACCAAAATTTCGCTGTCCCAAACTTTACTTCTTTCCATCCTTGACTATGCCGACGCATGTTATTTGGACCTCACTGAAGAGCAATTAAATAAACTTGAGCGCCTTCAAAACCTTTGTATTAGATTCATATTTGGTTTACGCAAATATGATCATGTCTCAAACTTTCGCGCACAACTCAAGTGGCTCCCCATTAGGCTTCGCCGTAATTATCACATCCTTACCCTTCTCTATACGATACTCTTTATCCCCACCTCTCCTAGATACCTAAAAGAACGTTTCACTTTTCTCGGTGAGGTCTCTAATCGTCATCTACGCAGTTCTTCTACTCTCCGTCTTAAAATGCCCATCCATTCTACCCAATACTATTCAAAATCCTTCTCTGCACAAGCTGTTCGACTATGGAATTCATTACCCGTTGAAATTCAAACTGCCCAAACTCTGCCCAGCTTTAAGAACCGCTTAAAAGCTCATTATCTCTCCTCGGAATTAAAATAAATTTAGCTGCGTGTTCATTGTGTGTTCTTTCTATGCATAAACTGTTTATATAATATATGTCTAAGTATATTGTATGTAATATTTATCTATATATTTATGTATTTACGTATCTATTTATATGTAATTATTGATTTACTGCGCCCCACACATTCTAAGTTTACATCTCCTTCTACACAAAGGTTGGCTGGAAGAGATTGCTTTGCAATAAGTCCGCCTTTGTATCATGAATTGTTTTTAATTAATTTTGGTTTTTTATTTATTTCTTTGTTCTGTGTGATTTATGGTGCAATAAAGAATATTTGTATTTGTAATTGTATGCAAAAAGAAATAATAATAATAAAAGTTTATTTGTCACACCAACGTGTACAAGAATTTAATTTGAATAATACCGCACTATTCAATGCTTCGCATTGTAATTTTGATTTAATACGACAGTCGCGGTTACTCGGTAATAATATTTACAAAAACCCTCTTTGGATCAATTTTATACATTTGGTTTGGGAATAAAAATCATTTTTTGTTATGCAAAAAAAAATAAGCGGTAATTTCTCACACCAACCTGTACAAGAATTTAATTTGAATAATACCACATTATTTAATGCCTCGCATTGTAATTTTGATTTAATACGACAGTTGCGGTCGCTCGGTCAATAATATTTACAAAAACCCTTGCCTCAATTTTATACATTTGGTTTATAAATAAATCAGTTTTTGTTATGCAAAAAAAAAATATGCTATAATTTCTCACACCAACATGTACAAGAATTTGATTTGAATAGTACTGCACTATTAAATGCCTCGCATTGTAATTTTGATTTAATACGATAGACGCGGTCGCTCGTTCAATAATATTTACAAAAACCCTCTTTGGCTTAATTTTATACATTTGGTTTCTGAATAAAAAATACGTATGCAAAGAAATAAATAATCAAGCGATAATTTCTTACACCAACGTGTAAGTATACTAATTTAATTTGAATAATACTGCACTATTCAATGATTCGCATCGTAATTTTGATTTAATACGACAGTTTATACGGCAATAACTCTAATCGGTTCAAAGAAATACAGTCCGATCTGGTTTACGTCGTTCGTTAATCATGCGTATAAAAATAAACATACGGACAGGGATTTATTTGTGTTTGGTCCGTATATGGAGAATCATTTTGGATCATGGAAAGAATCTTATTTTGGAGAATATTACATTAAAACTACTTTCTGTTGTCCACATGAATGTAATCTAAGCTAATATTATAAAGATGAAATATTTGTTTGTTTGTTTGCATTAAGTAAGGTCCGAATTTACTGTCATAATCCTACATTATCCCTGGTTAAAACATAGGCTGTTGAATAAATACCTATATGTTTCCGTAAAAAGCCGGGACGGGCAGCTAGTAATATCATAAATCAAACAGCTACTTTTGTCCAGTTGCGATTTTAGACTTTGGGATCAAAGATTTTACTTAGTTTATACAACGAATGTAAGTATAATATAAGTTAAGCTAAGACTAGCTTTTATCGTGAGCATGTAAATATGTGCTTCCCAAGACAAATCTTTTCCTATGACCACCTTCTAACTCCGTCATCAAAGTTGGACTAAGATTTGTTGCATTATCATCCAATTAACTTAAGTAAGTAATTTTGGCTCATTCGGTTGAGGAAAATTGATATAAAGTTGAAAGATTTGACTCGATCAGTCATACATAAAATTAAATGCATGAAACCATACCATGAGTAAGTAACAGCCTCCGTGGTTCAGTGGTTAAGGCGTTTGCCTGTTGACCCGGGGGTCGTGGGTTCGATTCCCACCGGAAGCATACTTTGTTTAGTTGTTTCCAGTTTGGTTAGGACATTGCAGGCTTGAATCACCTGATTGTCTGATAATAAAGATGATTCCGTGCTTCGGAAGGCACGTTAAATTGAGATATAAATATAAATATAAATATAAATATAAATATATACGGACAAATCACACAGATTAAGCTAGCCCCAAAGTAAGTTCGAGACTTGTGTTATGGGTTACTAACTCAACGATACTATATTTTATAACAAATACATATATAGATACACATCCAAGACCCAGGCCAATCTGAAAAAGATCATTTTCCATCTTGACCTGGCCGGGGATCGAACCCGGTCACTCCGTGTCGCAGGCAGGCGTGTTGACCGCTGCGCCACGGAGCTAGTCGGTAAGCCGGTGGTCCCGGCTGCCATCTGGTAGTCGTTAAGGGAACCACGTCAGAGGCTGAGAGGCGGTTCCGAAGAACTCTGACACCAGGGTGTGCATAGTCGATTGACCGTGACACCTACTCGAAATGATGATGAGTAAGTTATGTAAGTTCAATTTAAACTTGTAAAAATATAAGAAAAATTGCAGCTAAATGATTTAAATAACACAAATGTTGTTAATATTCCAAACATAAAAATACCACCATACCATAATAGGATGCATTCACACGATTCCATTCATTAAGAGTGCTTCTACAGCGGAACTACAATTAGTGTGTAATTTGCTTTATGTGTGTCAATAGCACTCAACAATTTCCTGACCATAACCTCACAATTCGGTCCAATGCAGCTATCTCTTTCTTTCACTTTAAGAACGATAGAGATGGCGATATATGGCACTCGGTATTATATTAAAACGTGTGTAAACTCAATCACATTTTACTAACTTCGGTCACTAAATAGGGACGCCGCAATAGAAAGATAGACACAAATGAAAAATCCCCAATCGCGTCTAACGTACTTCGGTGTCTCTCTCGGCAATGATAGAATTAGGTAAAGTGGAGGCCTTTAAGCATTTGGGTAAAAAACAGAAAAACAAAATAGCCATTACCGTTTCCCAAAATGACATTATGTAAGTTAATGTTGTCAATTTGTTTAGATAATGGTTAAAGCCTTGTACTAATTTAAATGTAGAATAGAATATAATAGAATAGAATATACTTTATTGCACCAAATTAGAAACACAACAATAAATAATAGAAGAAAACAAAGTTGGTACAAAGGCGGACTTATTGCTTTAGCGATCTCTTTTAGTCAACCTTAGGGTAGATGGAAACAGGACATGTAGCAGGCGTTAGCGCAGAATAAATAAACATAAAAAATGGTGGAATTCATAGACATAGACAAGGATCTAACTGAACGCCAGTCAGCATCTTCTAAAATGATAAATAAGGTACTGAGTTTTATCTCAAGGAAGAAGGCCAGTAATGCTATAAGGTCAGGAGTATTTTTATCCTTAACTACCTGTTCGGTGGTTGCAGGTATGGCATCCGGTACGTACTTCCCTAGCTGGTGCTTGCTCTTCACACATTTATCCGAGTGAGTAGTATCCTAATACCTTTCAATCTCTTTCCAAATCCAATAAAATCCTATCGTTTGTCAGCTTAAAAATATTTGCGATTGGCTGCAGCGTCGGAAGCATAAGAAGCCAGGACACTGCGCTCGCCAACCCGCCTGCCAAGCGTGGTGAGTATGGCAATAACCTCCCATGGAACAAAGAATCCTTGGGAGAGGCTCTTGTCCAGGTGTGGACTTCTTGCGGGTGTAATTATGCATTTTGTCTGCTTTCGGGTAAAATTTTGTTTACAATGCACAGAAAACATGCCAGGTGCCGATTAAGGATTTTATTTAAGGAAGAAAAAATTACATACGTTCGTAAAGATACTTGTTTTATTAAGGTTTTATCATAATTCAAACTAAGAATAATGAATGCTTTATTACACCACAAAACAAAAAAAATTACATTTGAGGTAATATGGTACAAAGGCGGACTTATCGCTAAGCGATCTCTTCCAGTCAACCTTAGGGTAGACGGAAAAGAAAAACGTCATTGGCATGGTGCAGCAAACAAAAATATTGCGTAACCAAAACATAACAAATACTAAATTACTATTTACTTAAATGTACTAAACGATACAAAACTAATTTACAAATATACCTAACTTAAGATATAAATTTATAACTATAAACTTACATAATATATATATATATATATAAAACGATTATGTACCTGCAATAGAATTTGATAAAGATATTTGAGTATGTTGGGTTAAAGGGCCAGATTTTGAGACAGCAAATACGTGAGCCAGAAACTAAGTGTGGTCACGTACATTCTCCCGTTAACGTTGTCCAAACATGATCACTTACTAGTTGTCCCACCTGAGTAAATATGAGGATGGAATGACTAAAACCAGTAGATGAGGTGAAGATAGAGGCAGAGACAATAACTTACGGACAAACAGACAAAATGTAAAAGGTACATAAACACACACACATTTTTTTGACATTACCATCCTAGGATTAGGATCCTAACTAATTCCTAACTAATATCATAAATGCGAAAGTGAGTTTCTTTGTTTGTTTGTTACGCTTTCACGCTGTAACTACTGAACCGATCATCATGAAATTTTGCATACACCTTATCAGGGGTTATTTTATCCCCGGAAAAAGTAATGTTCCCGAGGGATCGACATTGACGCGGGCGGAGCCGCGGGCGAAAGGTAGTTAGTCTAAATTAGTATTGCAATAAATTTTTATCGTTTGTTTATTATAAGATTGAATGTATAATGAGATGATTCGAGAGTTACAGTATAATGCTATAACAATGAAAAAGCGAATAGTTTCTAAGGTTTCATTTATAAACGAAATCAGTTATGTAGGAATTGTAATCTTCACTAATTTGACAGTATAACGAAAATCGGGTAATATGATGGGAACTGGTACTGCCGGGGGGGACATGTCTGCTCGGCCTCTTTGAGACTTCTATATCTATCTTTGAGACTTTTATCATATCTGTTGTTGTTGCACGCTCGATCGCTAACATAACGTGTTCCACAAAAATATGTAAATGGAAATTGTATATAGCATGACATCAGCAAAAAAGAAAAGATAACAATATAAAATATCATACAAAGCCCTTCAAGCAAGTAGGCGACCAATACTGTTGAAAAGAGTTTCTTACGGCGTCTTCTTCTCTGCAGTGGTCGGATTCCGAAACGCTAGTAGTTTGTAGCTTTTGAACAATAATTAATAATTTGAATATAATTTAATATGTATTATTTAGAATGTGAATTGACGTGAAAAGTGCCTGAAAATTTTCTGAATAAATCTTTGAATCTTATGATGGTTTCCAAGACAAATGGATATTTACCTTACTTGTACAGCGTGTAACCCCCGACGTTTCCTTATCAGGGTAGTAAAAAGTATTCCTAAGGGAACAATGCTGGGAACTCAAAAAAAAACGTAATTTTTCTATTCCTATAGAAATGGCCGGGCGATAGAACTTTTTGTATGAAAAAGCCGACTTTTTTTGAGTTCCCAGCATTGGTCCCATAGAAAAAGTTATTTATATTGATGGTCTGGGTTACCGCTTTGAGGGAACGTCGAGGGTACATTAAACCCTGTATATTTGTGAAGAAACAGATCAAAATACAAAACGTTTGCGATATCTATAATGATAGTCGACCAAATATTAAGCAAGTAATGCGACACTAATACTCCACGTCTGATAAAGATATTGATCTGGTAATTGGATCCAAACACGTTCTTTGAATATTCAATTCGGTTAAGGCATAAGGCAATTAGGAGGTAATTTGTCTACAGATCACTTATGAAACTGGATAGGAAAACTGATGGTCTAGCAAATAGGCCTGTTGGTGACTGAGGGGAATGTGGTCCCATAGAGATTTAAATATAAGTACTTTCATCATCATCATTCCGAGAAGGTGATCAATCGACCATACATACCCTGGTGTCAGAGTTCATCGGGACCGCCTCTCGGCCTCTGACGTAGTTCCTTTAACGACTACCAGATGTCAGCCGGGACCAACCGCTTAACGTGCCTTCCAAAGCACGGAATCATCGTAATTACCAGACAATCAGGTGATTCAAGCCTGCAATGTCCTAACCAAACTGGAAACAACTAAACAAAGTATGCTTCCCGTGGGAATCGGACCACAACCCCAAGGTCTTCAAACGCCTTAACCACTGGACCACGGAGGCAGTTACATATTAAGTACTTTAGAGTGATTAGACTAGAGGATAGAGTGACGATCAGTTAATGAAAACTATCATATAAGGCAAAATAGAGGGAATAAGAAGGAGAAGAAAGCCCTGGCACATTTATTCTAAACAAGTAAAGGAAAAAGTGGAAAGGGTATCGTATCAGGAATGTGACAAGACTGGCAGAGAATAGACTAATATGGATGGAACTCCACTGACAAGAGCGTTGCTCTTAAATTTTGATGATAATGATAGAATGGCTACTGAGATAAATTCCGTACAGTTATAAGACTGAACATAATATCGTTTATTCATCATAAGACACAATTTTATTAAACGGTTTTAATCAGTTACAAAATAAAAATAAATAAAATATATAAATTACTTACAAATAAAAAGATTTATATATTGTAAGATAATATCCTTATCCTTACTAATATTATAAATGCGAAAGTGAGTTTGTTACGCTTTCACGCCGTAACTACTGAATCGATCATCATGAATTTTTGCATACAAGATAGCCTACCTTATATCCCGGGAAAAAGTACTATTCCCGAGGGATCAACATTGACGCGGGCGGAGCCACGGGCGAAAGCTAGTATTTAAATATATACGGTCAAGTTTACAACGCTTACTTAATCTTTCCTTTATCAGTATTGGTTTGTTTATACCTCGACTGTATTACCTCAGAATGATTTTTTTACGATGAAACAGTAGTGGTTTTTGCGACCAACCTTGAAGTTTTTTGTTCATAAAAAACTATAAATTGCCAAAATTAAGACTGTAATAACACTTAAACCAACAAACTGTTAAACGCAGCAATAAAATAGTGTTTTTAAAATTCCCTTTCATTAGCAGAGAGAAAGGAAATAATGCTTACGAGGTGTTTAAGAAATAAACACTTGCGTTCAGTCATTTTAATAACTTGACACCTATTTTTAGGGGTCTGTCGGTAAATGGCAAGACCGTGACCTATAAATTCGTGTAATGACTCCAATTTAAATTATTACTGCACCTTGAATACAAAGAAGGCTTTATCAAGTATTTTAATGCAAAACTTTAAATACATAAATCATCATCATCATCAGATCTTGTTAGTCTCCACTGCAGGAGCATTACCCTCTGTACTACCGGAGCCATACATGGCCAGAGCAGACAGAGGATTTGGCCTACACTCTCCTCGCTAGCCAGACGGGTTGGAGAGGTCCCATTGTTATTTATGAGCTTTGTTTAGCTTGTATTTTCATAGTCGCTTTTTACAACATCCATGGGAAGATTTGGAGTGGTCTTATACTACTCTGCCGGAAACCACACGGCTAAATACGTAAATGAAGACTACTCAAATGCTTCAACGATCTAATACAGTTCAATATAATGGTGTATAATGGTGTGCAATGGTGTTCACTACTTCTAGAACTTTGTACTTCTTCTAACTTTTGAATATGAAGTAGAAATACCGAAAATTCTAAAAAGTAGTAGTTAAAAAAGATTTACATAATACGACCACTCCAAGTCTTCCCATGGATGTCGAAGGAGGCGACTTAGGAAACACAAGCTAAACAAAGCTGACAAACATCAATGAGACCTCTCCAACCCGTCTGGCCAGTGGAGGCCAAATTCTCTGTCTGCTCTAGCCAAGTACGGCTCCAGTAGTACAGAGAGGATCATGCTACTGCAGTGGAGACTAAAAAGACCTGATGATGAGGAAGACTATGTAAGCATCATAGAATGACACACCGAAATAAACAAATAGGCTACTTTCCCGAATTTTATTCGATTCGCATGTAAATTTCGATCAACATTGTTGATCGAAGTTTACATCGAACTAAGATATACAGAAATGACTTAAACGAATAAGAATACCGACGTAACCCGAAGAAAAATAACTGTACTAATTGAATTTTTTTAGGGCTGAGGAACCCTTCGCTTGCGTGTTTCGACTTGCACTTGGCGGGTAATTTTGAGGTGTCGGGGAATTAATAAAAAGGTTGTTATTAAGCGTTATGAAACAGCAAGCCAAGTTGATTCAGGTCGTTCATTTTAGGCGAGTTAAGGCTATATGCCTTAAAACAGATAATTGTTAGTTAATCTAAATAAATGGCGAAATAATTTTAGTCATTATTGCTACATCACACTTTTTAGACAGTGAGGCTAAGCAGTCAATCTAGTCATCATTATTTCAAGTAGGTGACACGGTCAATCGACCATGCACATCCTGGGATCAGAGCTCTTCGGAACCGCCTGTCGGCCTCTGACGTGGTTCCTTTAACGACTACCAGATGGCAGCCGGAACCACCGGCTTAACGTGTCTTCCGAAGCACTGAATCATCTTTAATATCAGACAATCAGGTGATTCAAGCCTGCAATGTCCTAACCAAACCGGAAACAACTAAACAAAGTACGCTTCCGGTGGGAATCGAACCCACGGCCCCCGGGTCAACAGGCAAACGCCTTAACCACTGGACCACGGAGGCTGTTATATATATGCATGCATAGGTAATAGATACACGATTGGTAATTCGTCATGGATATTCCTATCCCTGCCTCTCCGGTAGTGGCAGGTATGGTATCGACATGCCCGGCCTCCCGAGCTGCAACTTTCTTACCCAATCTTTCTCGTTTTCTCAACCTTCGCTTAAAAAACTGCAGTATTGAAACCGAAATCAGCTGAATAAACTGCGTTCACCAACCCGTTTGCTAAGCCTCCTTCTAAATCCGTAGGGTAGCCTATGTCTAGTAGTATACTTTTGCGGCTGAGATGATGATAATTATACATCGTGAATGTTTTATCGTTTTGGACCCTTAAAGGGGTGACTCAGACCATCAAAATGAACAACTTTTCCTATGGGAACAATGCTATTTAAGGGTCTAAAACGATCAAAATTTCACCATGTATATGCGATAAATACAAATCCTTGTCAGGATTTCTTCGCAGATTTCTTAGAGATTTGACGTTAAAATGTGGTGTTAATACTCTTATGAAAAATCTCAGACATTGGATACTTGAAACTCTACAAAAATAGAGACGATGTGCATGAATCGACCAAGTCAAGAGACTTAGATAGATTAGGTTTAGATAAAGAAAGGAAAAGCATAGAAGTTTTTCTAATCATATAGAATTATGTGTTAATTTTTTTTTTTATTTATTTATTTGTCTCAGGCAACAATATAAAAGTTTACATAAAATAAACAATTATGGCCCATATGAATAAATACCTTAACCTAAAAATATATAAGAATATAAAAAAAACTTAAAACTATTGTTACGTATTCGTACTTGAGCGAGCGACTCTGCTCGGTGTGCTTTCCGACTTATTATTTTCATCTTTATTTGTCAAGTCAGTCTGTTTGTCGTCTACTAAGTAATATAATGAAAACAAAATAGTGACTGTTATTCGTAATTTCCAATCGTCAAAATTTTTCCAACACACTTAAAATATTTCTCATGTGAATCACATAAAAATCACTCACACAAAAATGCATCGCCTACCGGTCTCAACTCAATCCATTAAGTCGGTCGGTAGGTCTTAAAAAAGTACTAAAATAGTCCGCTGACTAAGCCATAATTACTGACGCTTAATTGACCATTGAGGTTTTTATATACTTGATATTTTTGATTGGCCATACGAAACCGGCGGTGGATAATAAAATGGACGCGTTTTTCTTTTTGAAGTCTGTGCTCAGGTTCTTATGACCTGGTATTATCTGAGATTAAATTAATAAAGATATACGGATTAGTGCGGTTGGTTGGTGGGTATTTCGAGAACTGGATAAATTTACTGTGAATTAGGCTTTTGGGATATAAAATTGAAATAATAAAGGCCTCCCTCCATCTTCAAGAGCATTAGATATTTTCAAAACTGAGTTGGCACTAAATGCACTACAAACGTACGATACATGATAAAATTATAACTTTCTATTTTTTTATTGTTTATTTGTTCGTGTGTCAATACTGGTGTCTCTTAATGATTACAATCAAGCTGGGACCAACGGCTTAATGTGCCTTCTAATGCATCTATATCTATATATGCCCATGTATATTTCAGACCACCCCATCGAATTCATTGGGTTCTTTGCTATTACTAAGAAGCTAATCCCGAAAGTAAATAAAAACATAATACGTTTTTTACATGTCACAGGAGTTATTAAATTTAATATTAGGTGAGATAAAGTTCCTAACAATATTTAGGTATTACTCATAACAACGATTTAATAAGTCTTCAATTACAAATAAGTTGTAAAATACAAATATGTTTGTGAAAAGCTTTTATTATTAGGTCACAATCAGCAATATTCCATAGTCATCCCATTAACATAAGTACACTAAATTTCAGCTCAATAGGTTTAAAATAAGTGCTTCAAAATTGCGTTACACATGCATACATACATACATACACATAAATTGGTTGTCTGTAAAGTCGGTTTATGGACGATTACTTGATAACGGTACTAGAGAGATAGATGCGTCACAACTAGACGCTTAGTCCGATCATGCCTCTCTATCGCTTTCATACGGAACGCGACACATTATCGTGCATGCAGCCGGCGTTCATCGATTTATAAGACGCTATCACGCCAATAAAAGCTTGAGACAAAATAGAACATCAGTCGGCGATACGACAAGAATGTTCAAATTACTTGAAATCAGCTCATAAAATTAGTAGGTTAAATATCCGTCCATTACCATTTGTTGTTAGATAACACGACAATCGAAGAAACTTATTTACAATTCAGATTACTTGTCCATATAACGTAGAATGAAAGGAAAAGTAATTCACTAGTTTGGTCGTGTACGCCCACTTTTGTAATGATTCAGTTATCCGTTTCTGGAGATATAAAAGGCTGTTTTTATGAGTGGTTCCACGCATGCTTGATTCATGAAAGTTACAAAAACGAAAACTTAATATAATAAAACTTACGCGAGATAAATTCATTATAAAAACACGGTTTCACTCACGTTTTTCTGTTGAAATCGCAAACTAGTTTCGGTCTATTACGAAGACCATCATCAAGGCGAGTGTTAGGGGTGGCGACACGGCGGTTTCGCTTCCTTCAAAGCATCTACCAAAAGAACCTACTTTGATGGAAGACTAATGACCACAAACCCTGATGATGACTGATCGATGAGATGATGGTGATCACTTACCATCAGCTGACCCGCTTGGTCGTTTGCCGTCCTACATCATAAAAAAAATGATGGTCTTCGTAACAGACCAAAACTAGTTGGCGATTCCAACTCAATAAACGTGTATGAAACCGAGTTTTTATAAAGAAACCCACATACATTTTTAATAGACTATCCTTTGTTTTAAACGCAAAATGAAATAGAAAAAGAAATAAAACAGGTTTTAAATAGTGAATCTTATGTGGATAGATGGTAAGTGAAGCGTAGGTTGACCGAGAGCGAGGTGGATCGACGATTAGAAAAATGGCGGGTCGAAACTGGATTCCTTCGATGGATGGCGTGCATTGAGAGAGGCCTATACCTAGTGGAATATATAAGGCTGTCGATGAGTTTGGATAAATATTTTAAACCATAAATCATTCTAAATAAGGACTATCAACTATCATCATACCCGACAATAAATCTAACCAATTGGCTGATTCCGTTAGAAACCTCGCTTAATTGCTTCTGATTGGCCAATAATCTACGTTTTCAATTTCTTAGACAAACAATCTTTCACCCCCTCGGGCGAAGTTTTGGCTGTAACATAATAAATAAACCACTTTTGATTGCTATTATTGTTTCATAATTTCTTATAATTCATACGAATACTCAGCGATGTTGATTTGATTTGAACGACTCATATATCATCGAAATTATTTTTTGTTGTCTTGGGTGTGTATCTATTAATAGATACATACCTATATAGATAAATACCCAAGACCCAGGTCAAACTAAAAAAGATCATTTTTCATCACGACCTGACCGGGGATCGAACCCGGGCCCCTGCTATTCAAAGGCACTTGCGGTACCACTAGGTCACAAGAGTCATCTAAATATTACAATGGTACTTATTTAATTCTTATTTTTACATTCATTCCCGTTCCAAATCCAACAAATTCCTATCCTTCACAGCTTCAATCTGCTTCCGATGCTCAAGAAGCCAAAGAAACTGCGGTCGCCAACCCGCCTGTTAGATATGCTGGGTATTGGAATAAATAGAACTCACTTTACTCTTCATTACGACACCATGGGCGTAGCCCCAAAAAGGGGGCTCGGGGGCGAAACCCCTGCCACAACAAAAAAACTTGACCATAGAGGGAAGGTTAGGTTCGTTAGGTTTCCTTGTGACCAGAACAGAGCGAGCGTCCCCAACTTCTAACCTCTCAAATTCTAACCTAAAATAATGCTATTTGTTTCCTATTTCGTATGAAAACATAAATTTTGTCCCGCGCTTTACCCGGGATAATACCTGGGGTAAAATCGTATTGTGAAGAAGAGAAAAGCGAGCTCTAATCGATCCAATCAACAGAAATTACGAATTCATGCTAAGCTATTGTAAAGCTCACCTAATAAGTTTAAATAAAATAATTAAATGTGTAACAATCGCGAAAACATCAGAAACCATTACTCACCTAATAAGATTCTTAAATCGTTATCCAATTAGATACATGATAGACAAGTGTGTGTAAAAGTAAATACAAAAAATCCATTTCGAGATTTACTTCACAGCTAATGTTTTTATTTATGTTAGGATGAACAATGGTTCATTTGCTAGTCTGTGGCTTTTCACTTGCACGTGAAAGATCTGCCCATGTTCGGTCATCGAAAACTTTTCCAAGCACTTTTATGTACTTACGATACGGATTTAAAATATGTTCCACATGTCCTTTGACGTGAGTAATCCAAAAGATACGTTTAAAAAACGAGTTTTAAGAAACATAATAAAAAACGGAAGAATAACGGTAGGATTTTCGGTATGTAGGTACTCGAAAATTGTAGCATTTATATGATACTAGCTTTCGCCCGCAGCTTGGCTCGCATCAACGTCGTTCCCTCGGGAACAGTACTTTTTTCCGGGATGAAAGGTAGCCTATGTCCTTCTCCGTACTACAAAGAACTCGTATGCAAAATTTCATGATGATCGGTTCAGTAGTTACGACGCGAAAGCGTAACAAACAAACTCACTTTCGCATTTATAATATTAGTAGGGATTTGATTGAGTTAATGGTAGGTTTGTCACAGAAAGAAGAGATTTATTTAAAATCGTACCAGTGTCATAGAAAACTGTAGAATAATGAAAATATGTAGCATTTGTCTGATGTTTAGCTAAATTAAATTCCAAATCAATTAGTATTTCCTAAGTACTTAATGACACATTTCTCATAGTAAGTAGATATTGAATTAAGAACTGTTTCATGTATGTGTATTGTACCAATAAATAAAACCTACCATCTTATTTATTTAAAAAAACTTCATTACAAACAAGTAAATGGCGAACTTAAAGCCGTAGGCTTTATCTACCAGTTAACCAACAGGTGATGCCGAGAACAAAAAGTAGAAGTAAGTGCAATGCAAAACAAAAGCTTAAGAATCCATATAGTTAAATAAAAACCATAATAAACTTACACACCAAAATACATAAATACCAAATATTGATATATATAATTATATACTATTTACATAAATACTTTTTCAAATACTCTTCGTTATCTCATTAAGATAATATGCGCGTACTGCGTTTTTGAATGTCAGACGACTGGTGCCTCGCGAATACTGACTGGGAGGGAGTTCCAAAGCTGCACGGCCTGTACTGTAAAACAATGTTCGAAAAACCCACTCCGATGACGAGTCGTATGTAGAAGGAGATTGCAGGAAGAGCGAAGTTCTCTGACATGGGTGTCACCCAGAAAAGTAAAGTTGGACTTCAAGTACGATCTTGCATAAAGACCATAATATTTTGTCCTACCTTGGCATTTACTATACGTTTTAATACAAAATTAGGCTAGGTTAGCTTAGTATTAAGTATTTAAACATCGTTAACCCAAAATAAAACAGCTATTCATCAAATCCAACACCTTGTCACATCCAATAAAGAATCAAATAAGTCGCCGGATGGCGCTTCTAATTGTAGCTGTCGGCATTAGTTAGACCATTGCGACATACCTGTTGATTATTTTAGTGAAACGGGGCGGGAAATAAATCTATATTAATATTATAAAGCTAAAGAGTTTGTTTGTTTGTTTGAACGCGCTAATCTCAGGAACTACTGGTTCAAATTGGAAAATTCTTTTTGTGTTGGATAGTCCATTTATTGAGGAAGGCTTTAGGCTATAAAACATCACGCTGCACCAATAGAATCGAAGCATCAATAAAAAATGTTTTGAAAACAGGGGAAAATTATTCATAGTTGAGGACATCCGACGCGTGCGATGCGTGAACGGTACAAGTTACCCAAAAAAATTGTATTAAAGAATTATTCCTCTTTAAACAAAATAAAAATTGTCCACGACAGTACAATAAAAGAAATTGCTGCGGACGAAGTCGCGGGCAACAGCTAGTACCTACATAAAAAGCTAGATAACTATTGAAACTCGATTTTAATTCTCACTCAGTGTGACAGACTACGTAGTAAATATATTTATCTACCTATTGATCGATTTGTTATCTTCAACCTTTATAGACAACATCACCAAAGGGCCCCCAGGAGGGATGGACCTCGGCTTTGGGCGTTGCCTGTCTGCGCAAGTCTTGGAGAGACAGCAAACGTGACAGCGTATACGTGCATGCAAGCGTGAAGGGCCAGGACATACTAAAAATTATAAGTTTAAGTATTATAGGCCTTTTATATAAGGCCAGAAGCGAAGCCAAGCCAGTAAGCCTATCCATAAGCCAGTAATTTCTATTGGTTGGAACTGGCCTGGCGAGAAGTCAATCAACTAGCTTGTTACCGTTAGACGTTTAAAATTGTGTAAAATTATATTTAAATAAATTATACATTTTATGCAATTTAAAGTATTGTCTAGCTCCGTGGCGCAGCGGTCAACACGCCAGTCTGCGACACGGAGTGACCGGGTTCGATCCCCGGCCAGGTCAAGATGGAAAATGATCTTTTTCAGATTGGCCTGGCTCTTGGATGTGTATCTTTATATGTATTTGTTATAAAATATAGTATCGTTGAGTTAGTATCCCATAACACAAGTCTCGAACTTACTTTGGGGCTAGCTCAATTTGTGTGATTTGTCCGTATATATTTATTTATTATTTAAAGTAATGTCTACTACATAAAATATCGCGAAATTGCCATTAAAATTTTATTTAATTTATAAATTGTATAGCTGAATAAGTAAAGCTTATGTAACTTAGGTGCTTAAGTTCATGACATGGCTTTTGAAAATAGTGGCTGCAAATAAGGAACACCGTAAATGATTTAATGTAGTAAACGGTTCACAGATTGCAGACGTTGTTGCTAGGCGACAAGTGGTTATTTTTAGGGAGTAGTACCCAAAGGGTAAATACGGGACCCTATTAATATCGGTCCGCTGAATTATTCCCAATACGCCACTTTCCACGACGCCGCTCCTAACCAACGCCTTGCCTGTATTCCCACTATATCGCTGTCCGTCTGTCACCAGCCTAGCCAATTTTCACAGATTATGTATTTCTGTTGCCGTTATAATACTAGAAAAATTAATAAAATAAATATTTAAGTTGGCTCCCATAAAACCAGCGTAATTTTTTTGCTTGTTTTTGCTCGATATTGACAACGGCAACAGGTATGGGATCCAAAAAGGCGATAAAAAAACATTAGTTCGAAATTAAAATAACGGTTGATCTAAATAATTGTACTATTTTAAAAAATCGATCTTATAGACATCTCATATGTTAAATCATATGATAACGGAACGAAAACAAGAACAAATCTATGAATTATTCATTAAAATCGAAGACTAATAAAGCATCCTGTTCGAAGCAATTTCCTTTTGTCCGGACTTAGATTATAGTTTTAAATCATAGTTTATTGACTTTACCGAAAGAGCTGTGTATCAAAAGGGATAAGGGCAGGGATTTTTATGGGTTTCTAATTATGTAGCTCTAATAAACAATCTTTTAAGTTACTGCCGAAAAAGGAGGAGCCTTCTTATTTGAAACACCGATGTTTGAAGTATGTTGAGTTAAATTAAAGAAACTCTTCATGTTGTCTGTTTGGTTTCAAAAGGTTTGGTTCACATGTTTTGTATTGAAATACAACAAATATATGGTAACATAAAACAGTAGAAGAATTTTTGGATTTGCGTAGAAAGGGTTATGGGGTTAAAGTGTATAAAGTTAGAGTATATTATTATAATAGATTATTGTTCATATTGTTATTATATGCTGGTCTGGGAGAAAAGAAAAAACGTAGAATGTGCCAGCTGCTGCTCTTCTCGCGCAGATCGTAAAAGCCGATCGAGGGGTTGGGCTAAAATCTGCGGTATCATGTCAATAGGCGATGCGGCTAGCAACTCATCACTATTTGATTCCGTTTTCCATCTACACGCCCATCAACATGCTAAATGTGGCCATAAGGTCCTATAGACCTAGGCTCTGTTTACCCCGCAAGGGAAAAAGACGTGATGTATGTATGTATGTAGTGTTATTTATACTTTGATGTAATTTTTGTCCCTTATAAAGACGTTCGTGGCGTGAGTCTTCACTTTGCTTACAAAAAGCCAGTATTGCCATAGTACAAATTATATTTTAGAAAAAAAAACCTCTTGAATGCATTATTCATATAATTTAAGATCACACCTGCCTATATGACTTTTCAAACTGTCAGTCTCAATCCATTCTGGATAATTAAAAATCGTGTTGTAGAGCTATTAACAGAATCAGTAAGTAGTTACGTTATGTACTTACACTAATATTACGAAAATGAAAGATTTGATTGTTTATTTGTTTTCATTGAATGGGCTCTGAAACTACTAGCTATTCGCTAGCGGATCCGCGGTAGAAAGCTAGTATATTATAAGGGATTCTGATTCCAACATTAAAATATAGCCAAAGTTCAAAATCTCCCTAAATATTTACAAACTGCAACATACATCGAAATAGCGGTGATTGTGGCAACACGGGCGGCCGCACTTATATAAAAACTCTTTCACCTAATCAAAACTAAAATCTAAATCATTAAATAAGCTGTCAAGTCAATGACCCAAAAACGATAATTGAATAGCTGTCATCATTATTGCCTTTTAATGATATATTAAAGAAAAACCTGGCGAATAAACCACAATAGAAATTTTGCCTTTTGTTAAAAACATTGAGTCATCTCAAGTCTATGATTTTAATAGACATTTCATTATGGCATTATTGTGAAGATTTACTTTCATTGATGTTAATATAAAATTAGGTATTGAGACTCTTTTATTGGCTTCATTATAAGCAATGACTGAGTATATTATTTGAACTATAAATGACCTACCAGTACACTATGATCTTTATTTTTCCTCAATCAATAACTTAGATTACCAATAACTTAGAAATAACTTCTTAAAATTACATCCTTATCCTTACTTCCTTATTACTAATATTATAAATGCGAAAGTGAGATTGTTTGTTTGTTTATTTGTTTGTTTGTTACGCTTTCACGCCGTAACTACTGAACTGATCATCATGAAATTTTGCATACAAGTTCTCTGGAGTGCGGAGAAGGACATAGGCTACCTTTTATCCCGGGAAAAAGTACTATTCCCGAGGGATCGACATTGACGCGGGCGGAGCCGCGGGCGAAAGCTAGTCTAACTATATAAATTATCTTACTTAAAACA
Organism: Elegia similella; assembly: GCA_947532085.1. Classification (NCBI taxonomy): domain Eukaryota; kingdom Metazoa; phylum Arthropoda; class Insecta; order Lepidoptera; family Pyralidae; genus Elegia; species Elegia similella. The sequence goes on from OX383936.1 coordinate 4,606,388, forward strand.
TATATTTACAAATTTTACAGTCCCTCCAGGTTCCCTGAATATTGTGCTCAAAAGCCTGGCAGCATTGTCGAATTTATAGCAATGCTGATTTGCCGAGCTAAGTAGCTTCCAGCCCGTTGATCATTTATAAGTGACTACTCGTGCGTCCAATACATTAAAAGAAAGATTATATTAAATAGAATATTATAAAGTACCGTGATGATTTCGCAGGACAGTTACTTGTTTTTTCACTATCAACTTCATGCACGTTCCTTTCTAATTACCACATTATATTATGTAATTAGTTCATTACGTATAATAAGAAGTAAATAATTATATTAAATAACCCACAGAAAAATATTAAATAACACAAAGAAATCAGATTTCAAACAAAGCTTTAGGAAAAGAGCACAACCATTGAAATGTTTAATGAAAAAGATTTTAATAAAGAAAGTTCGGTGAAAAGAAATTCCTAAACGTAATTAAGGTCAAATCATAATTCGTAATAGCAGGTGCATTAAAATATCTAATGATTACTTCACATTCGGTTTCTTGTTAGGGCTACATTGTGTATTTGATTTATGCAGACGTGCAAACCATAGAAGCCGATCAAGGGAATAGGCGAAAATCTGAAGAATCATGACAATAGGCGATGCGGATAGCAACCCAACACTATTTTGATTCCGTTTTCCACCTTTAGGCCCATCACGCTAAACGTGGCATTTTGGATATGACCTTAGTAAGGCTCTATCTACCCCGTAAGGTATAAAGACGTGATAATATGTTATGATGTATGTATGTATTTTTTTAGATAGTAGTGTAATCCCCCAGTTTCTTTTTTGTATTTATAAGGGTTTATAACGCTTCCAACCCGCAAATGGGTAATCAGATTTTCTGATCAGATCTTCTTTATAATCTTTGATTTGTTTATTTTGTTATCACCCCAAATAGCAGGATAACCTTCATCATCATCATCAGGTCCTTTTTAGTCTCCACTACAGGAGCACGACCCTCTCTGTACTACTAGGGCCATACTTGGCCAGTGCAGCCAGAGGACTTGGCCTAATAAATATTAATAAAATAATAGAATAACCTTAAAATATACGAAATATTTACGGCAATAATAAAGAATTTAAAAACCTCAATTGTAATTAAATATTAAATGTTGAACTGAACTCATCATCATCATTTCGTGTAGGTGTCAATCGACCATACACACCCTGGTGTAAGAGTTCTTCGGAACTTCTGTGTTGGATAGTCCATTTACTGAGGAAGGCTTTAGGCTATAAAACATCGCGCTGCGAAGCATCAATAAAAAGGAAGGGAAAATTTATTCATCTATACTAATTAATCATAATAACAGAAATTGCCGCGGACGAAGTCGCGGGCAACAGCTAGTAAAAATATAAATCCATTCAAAGAGAGTCATCACTATTCTAATTCAAAAAGTTGACAACTGTCTAAACAGTTTTTATGAAAAGATGAATGGTGTGGAGTTCTTTTGAACTTTATTACTAAGTAATAGTCAAAGAAGGGTCTTTTTATTACCCCAAGATTAAAATACGTGACGTTTAAATAGGCGTGATAAATAAAAACCGGCCAAGTGCGAGTCGCACTCGCGCACGAAGGGCGTACCGTTATATATAAAAAAGACAAAAATATCATGTCTGTTGTATGGGAGCCCGGTCCGACAGACAGACAGATGGACAGCGGAGCGATATTAATAGGGTCCCGTTTTTACTCTTTGGGTACGGAACCCTAAAACGGACCTGCCAAGCCTAGGTTATTTAATTACTTGTTTTAAACGTTTGTCAGAGATGGAAGCAATTTCACCGTGGAATGGAATTAAATGGAATTACCGACAGTCGGCACCTGTCATTTATTCAAACGTATTCTCAGTTCCATCCTCGACTATGATATTTAGTTTATACTAGCGTGGAGATCAAGCTAATTTGAGCTGGTAAATCTACCGGAAATACAATTGTAAAAACATGTATTTCGATTCCAATACTTTTTATTAAGACGAGGACTCAAATGTTTGGTACCTTCGCTCGGCAAAGGACTGATCAAGTGCGCGCAAGGGATAGCGCTTGGCGGTTTAGCCCGTGAATGATGAGATAGGAGATAGTCTAGAGTCGCTCAAAGAAAAAAACGTAAGCGCCAAATTCGTTATTTCTATTTTATATAAAATCAGACCGGTTAATTGTATTTTCATATTTACATTTTGATGAATTACTAATAACCTATCTTTTAGTCTTAAAATCATTATTTCATTCGTCGCATTTGAGCTACAATAACAAAAACTCTGCGAACGAAGACCATTTTTCAAAAAATATTTCTATCGAGAAAATTTTATCAAAACGTGTTTTCATCTTCAATTTTTGGAGATGAAATAGTCAAAAATCATATTACTTAGATTTGAAACTCCTAATTTAAGTATTTTGCGAGATAAATAAGGTTCAGAACGACCTTATTTACAGTGGTATCGCCTTAAGTACTTGCTTTTGCCAGCGGCTCCGCCCACGTTAATGTCGATCCCTTGGGAACAGTAGAATATGCAGACAATGAATTTTCATTACTACCAAGAATGACACTAAGCACTGTACATTAAAGAAAGCTAAGTTTCATATCATAAAATTTATATCTTTTCAAATCACTGGCTGGTTTTTAAACACAATCTGCCGCCCTGATAACTGTTAGAAAAAAAAATATCACGGATGCATATGAACAGAGGAGATTCACTATAGAGTTTAAACCAATATAATAACTATAAATCGGGTTCAACTTTGGAATCTCAAACTTAAAATGAAAAAGCCGAAGAGATGAGCAGAACAGAGCCTTGATGGAAAATTCATAATGAGCAGGGAACTGCATTAATATTTTGGCATGATTCTTTACTAACTGAGCTTTTGGGGGGCTATTTTGGCATGATTCTTTACTAACTGAGCTTTTAGAACGGATGACCAAGGTGTGCATGGTCGATTGATCGTGTCGCCTACACGTAATGATGATGAGTTCAGTTGAACGTTTAATATGATGGATATGTAGATGCGCACAGTAAAACACCGGGTCAAGTAGAAAAGCCATGAAGAGGCCTATACCCAACGATGTGTGAACACGGGCTGAGAAAGAAAAAGAAAGAAATAAGAGCTTTTAGGTGTAGATGTATGTTTCTAACCCTTATTGTAACTTCTTTCGCATTTTACCTCTTACTACACCTATAAACATCAACATAATAATGTCATCAGAGGATTATAAAAATGACATAAACGGTGGCAAGAATGAACTTGGGGCTTGAATTGATATTATCTCAAGAAGGTGAACTCCTACATCCTTTTAAAGCTTAGGCTCTGTAATCTACTCTATGTTAGCACTGTTATGTGCCACTACGTTAATATGATTCAACGACATCCTGAATTGAAGCAATATAGTCGTCCCACACATCCATTATTTTAATACTGTGAGAACTGGATTAAAGTAATAGAGGAATGAAAGGATGGAACGAGGGAAGTCTTCAAACTACAAGTCGGTTCCTTGATGTAATAAAACAATCAGAAAAATCGACGTATGAGTATAAGCTTTACCCTTCTATGCTTCGTTTGGTGAGTGAGAGAGCTGGAGGCTCATCCTTCCCCCCATTTCCGGCCCCCATGTACTTCCCCCAACTCCTTTAAAGGCCGGCAACGCTTCTGTTAAACCCTGGTGGGCTGGTGGTTTATTTTTGAAGACAACGACCTGTCTAGTCTTATACTAGTAGTTAAAGTTAGGTACCTACGTTGTCTATATTTAATTGAAGAACATGTGTTATGCTAAATCTAAATCAAAATTGAGAACCTTTTCTTTAGAAGAAAGTTAAGCACACGTGGTTCTCATTAACGAGTAGTCCTCTCAGACATGCACCCTGTTCAAACTGCTTTCATAATCATTGGACCTTTCTAAAAACGGGCCTGCACAAAGGCGCCTTTACTTAGACAAGCGGTGTTCTATGCGTCCATCACACACAAAATAGTGTGCGTATAGAAGTATAGTAGCTCCCATACGTAGTGGCGAATGACACCGAAGCGACGCACTTATATTATCTACATATATCTATACTACTAATAATATAAAGAGAAAAGATTTGATTGTTTGTTTGTTTGCAATTCGGTCCTATAGTTTTAGAGCCTATTCGGGCTCTAAAACTATAGGACCGAATTGCAAAATTCTTTCTCCATCAGTATCCTACATTAACCCTGATGAACATACGCTATTTAAATACCTATGTCTTCATGCGAAGCCGGGACGGGCCGCTAGTTGTATATACTATTATTGTCACTACGGGACTTACCAATATTATTTTTGAGGTTTGTCTGATATATGGGTAACATTGCAGGCGCCATCTTATCAAGTCCTAATTGTCAATAATAGAAGTGTAATAAGTATGATAACTTCAATTTATCTAACCACGAAATGCACTACTGATATGCGACGCTTACTCCGCGTACATTTACTTTCTAATTTGATAACTTAGACTCCATGACGTTCCAAGATCTGTCCTTGTAGTAATCTTAATATTTAGCAACAGGAAATCCAGCATGGGGAATCCAAATATTGCATACTAGACCATGTACATTCTGCAAGCCATACATCAAAAAATCTGAAAAATGTATAATCTACCCGACTTCGCCCGCGGCTTCGCTATCATTAAAATAGATCCCATGGAGACAGTACCTATTTTCCGGAGATCATCATCATCATCATTTCGTGTAGGTTACACGGTCAATCGACCATGCACACCCTGGTGTCAGAGTGCTTCGGAAAGCCTCTCGGCCTCTGACGTGGTTCCTTTAACGACTACCAGTGGCAACCGGGACCAACGGCTTAACATGCCCTCCGAAGCACGGAATCATCTTTATTATCAGACAATCAGGGGATTCAAGCCTGCAATGTCCTAACCAAACTGGAAACAACTAAACAAAGTATGCTTCCGGTGGGAATCGAACCCACGAAATTAAAATTAAGTTCTTTCTAACATTAGAATTTGCAAACGCGAATAAAGGGAAGGCAGAAGTATTTTTGGCCTACGATTCTATAATAGCTAATCTTCAAGATTTGTTGTTAGTTAAGTCTTACGGAGGAAATATATAGTTTAGGTACTCTTTAGCTAGCTAGTTCTATTCTCTCGGTATTTTGTGCAAGTGTTTTATGCGTCTATCAGATGTCAAGCGACTTAACCTTAGACCTCGTGATAATATCGGCTTTATATTGAAGCGAGAAATGACGGTTTAAGATGTGACAACGATGAAATAGACCAACGGAGATTTTATTTAATCAACACAATGCCTGTTTACCGTACCAATCTGTGTAATTTGTCCCCATATACCAACTTAGCAGGGTTAAAATTGGTATGCTGTTTTTTAAAAGTTACGATATACATAGAGAAGGGATGGATTTACTAATGACGTTAAACATTTTTATCTATAATCAAACATACCACAAAATATATTACATACATATATATTATCACGTCTTTTTCCCTTCGGAGTAGACAGAACCTAGGTCTATAAGATCTAAAAGCCACGTTAAGCATGTTGGTGGTCCTGTAGGTTGAAAACTGAATCAAATTAGTGATGGGTTGCTAGCCGCATCATCTATTTACATGATTCCTTAGATTTTTGCCCATTCTCTCGATTGGCTTTAACGATCTGAGCGGGAAGACAAGCTGCTTGCACATTATACGTATTTAGGGATCCGTCCACTTTTTCTCGGAAGCGCGTGGAGGTATCAAGCCAAAATTGATATCAAATACTCAGGTCTACTGACCGCTCTAAGAGCTGTGTAAAATCAAACTTCTAAGCTAACGCAATCAAAATATAAAGCCGCTTATGCTTATACTTCCCGTGGCCTCAGAATCTTGAACTTTGCTACGAAGCAACGTCTTTTAGCACAGGTAAAGAAAAAAATATGAATTATATCGTAATTAATATATTTTCAATAATTTTATACTTATTATAAGTAATAGTACGGAACCCTTTGTACGTGAGTCCGACTAACACATGCTTGGTTTGTTTCTTTTTTCTCTGAATTCAGTATGGAAGACATAATATAAATACGAAAAATCGTCCTTTTACTTCTAAGTGTGGTAAAATAATACTATGTCACTATAGCTATGTTCCAAAAGGGCATTACTTTGGGATTACATGCGAACAATTTTAGGTTTCGTCTGATATTTCGGCAACATTGTAACTCAAAAATTATCATGAACTAAAAAGTGGGATAATTTCCGCAGTGTCAATGACAATGATTGTGACCGCAAAAGCGTAAAATTATATTCCAAATAGATAGTGAAAAGAAGTGAATCAATATACATGACAATAAAACCATATTAGTGATTAGCAGATATGACTAACTTTCCTTATCAGCACATACTATTGCAGAGTAAAGCTTAAGAAATATAAGAAACACTAGATAAATCTACTGATAAGTTACGCGTATAATAACCATTATTACATGAAGTCATATGACATTCTAAAGGTGATTACAGAATACATTTGTAACAGACTATGTCATATGGAGCGAGCATATAAATTACAAACATACTTCGCGTAATAACATATAAATATGTCAACAATTACTAAGGACATTTTCATAGAACAGATGTAATCTTATATTGTGATAATTCATTGCAACAAGCGACGTTAATTGTAAAGTAGTAATGTAGCATTGTTAAAGAATCTGTGAGTGTAGCTGAACTGATAAATCTCTCCTTAGTAGGCCGAGGAACAGAAACACAGAGGAAAGGTATCATGAGGAGTTAAAAATCTGTTTCTCCCAAAGCTCTAGGGAATTCATCGAAATATAATAATTATACTCCTTACAGCATTACAATAGGCAAAACCTTTGTAAGATATTTAAAAACACTAGCCGTTTTAAAAAATAGCAATACTTGATTTAATACTTAACTTTTTTATTTAAGCGCGTTCGAGAATGTAACCAGAGGATTCTTATCCCTACTTTGACAAGCCAGAATTTCTAAATATATAAAGTGTCTCACAGTCAAACTATAGACAACACAAAAGTTACAGCTAATATTAAAGTTCTGGTTTGTTTTACAAACCAAATTTTAGATCGCTACTATCCAATCGAAGCTTCCAAGATTTATTCAGAAAAGAAACTAGGCTTTCTCAGGCAACACTTACGTCAATGCACATTTCAAATAATTCTAATTTACTTATAGTTATTTTATTAGTTATTGTTCAAAAGCTACAGACTACTAGCATTTCGAAACCGACCACTGCAAAGAACTTACTTTCAGCGTTTTGCTGAAAGAAACTCTTTTTAACAGCAATTAGAATATTAAACGGAAAAAGAAGATACTAGATTCTAAGAATCGATTTATTTCCCTCTGATTGTAATTGTTATAAAGTGATCTCGCGTTGCTCAGCGCAAACTAATTGAGCCTATTGACGGGACATACTTGACGACAACAAAATACGAGGGATACAGAAAAACGCGCCTAAAATTTGTGCTCTGAAAGCATCGAAAAACTACAAGAAACATGTTCAAGCTGAGAGTTATCCTACTAATGTTATAAATGCGAAGTTTTGTATGTTTAGATCTATGTTTTTCAATCATACCAAAATGGCTGAACGGATTTTCACAAAATGTTGCACACAGGTAGGTGAATACCTGAATACCTAAATTAACATATAGGCTACCTTTCATCCCGGAAAAAAGTTCTGTTTTCGTTCAAAGGGTATACGGCCACGATAACAAGTTACTTTTCGCGTTTCTTGATGAGCTTTTAACAACTACGTGGAAATTCTAATATTGGTAGATTTTGTTTGACTTAATATTAATTTTACCATTTTTTACTAAACGCACTATTGTGATGTGGTAACAGTAGTAGAATTACAATAATTTGGGTAGTTCGATGCTAGCTCTACCAAGATCTACATAATGAGCTCTACGTTTCATATAATAAATCATCATTACAGCCGTAAGAAATCCACTGCTCAACAAAGACCTCTCCCAAAGATTCTTTGTTCCTTGGGAGGATATTGCCATACTCACCCACCACGCTTGGCAGGTGGGTTGGCTAGCGCAGTTTCTCTACGTTTATACTTTTTCTATTTTGCGACAACATTGTGAGATTGGAATGCTGAATATTGTTCATCTGCTTTCGTCACGTCTTCTCAATAATTGCATTACCATTATTGGCTAGAGGAGAATCTATTCTTGCTTGAGTGTCGACATGATTATAGGCAAATATGGTGAGATCGTCTTCAAGACAACCTTATATTTGTTCTTCGTCAATCGACTTTATATCATCTTTGTGAATTATTTTGTAATGAGGGCCACCGTGTTTTTGCTTGTGAGGTTGACGTCAGGCCCTGAAAACGTTTTATTATTCAATGCGTTTCTATATATATTGTATGTAAAAGGTTTTGAGTAAATTATGGAAACTCGTGATAATATTCACAAAGTTAAGACTTTAAAGGCGAAGTAACCTAATAATAAATGTCAATCAACAGTAAGAAAGTATACAACTAAACATAGTTACATGAGTTTCGCCTTAATTGAAATTAGTTATAAATATACTGATGGTACCAATAAAGAAATCCAAATCACCCAATCCTGATTTCTTTCCATAAACATCCAAAAGAAAAATCACATTATATTTCGAAATTGTCCTTCGGGTATCCTTAGTAAAATTCCAAGGGAAAAGTCACAAATTTTAGTAATTTTTAATATTTCTGGAAAGTTAATTCACAGAACAATTTATAAACTTCTCTAACTAAATAATATGTAAACTTCGATAGCGCCATACCCTGACATTTTACAGCAAAGGTTCTGTATCCTAAAATGGAGTTACTGTCTAATACCACGTAATCGCTAAATATCAGGGACGCCAAAAACGTAGTGCTTTTTACGTTAGCCTAGAAAATCATGAGAACTTACTGCTTCTCTATTAAGGTTCAATATTTTTTAAAGAAACAAAGATTATTTATCTTCATTTACAATTTCTTTTGATACGATGTAAATGTTTGGATTATAATAACGACAGCCAACATTTTCTTTTTACTTAAAACCGATGGTAGAAAAATTCTCAAATGGCGACTACGTACTGGCAAACGCAGAGTTAGACCAACCAGGTGGTCGAACGACCTGACTAAGGTCGCAGGAAAACGCTGGATGCAGGCTGCTTTCAACCGGTCGTATTGGTAATCCTTGGAGAAGGCCTATATCCAGCAGTGGACTTCTTGTGGCTGATATTATTCAATTTCTTAATTGTAGTTTGTTACAAAAATATTTCTTAATACTGAGGGATAAAATAATTTTCTCTTATGAGATAAAAATAATGCTAAACATTTGTAATGCTACTGTAATATCCGTTTAGGCTTTATGTTGTATCTACTTGAATTTTCTGTTTTCACATTCCGTATTGATCTCATAATATGATGAAAATTTATATAATTCCAAAACTTTCTATACAAATACCATTGCAAATTAATCAAATATTACTCAAAAAGAAAGTGATCAGAGAGGTTCAAAATAACCATCCGTTATTGCAAAATGCATTTTTATTAACCGACATTGCAAGCGATCGGTCATGTTAACTGATCGAGCGGAGATTTGCTTGTGGCATGCTCATTACTGCGCAGACGCCAGACGATCATGTGGCTACAATTTATGGTTTTTAAATCATTGAATTGGTTGCCAGTTGTATTGATCTTCTAAAAATAGAAGCATTTATATTAATCGAAGCATACCTATCATAAAAAAAGCTTCAGTTTGCAGATTGGCTTTATTTTGAACCAAATAAGTTTTACTAATACAAAAACTTTCTGGTCAGGTATTTAGACAATTTTCTTATGTATAAAATAGTGTTTCGAGACTATATTACATGAATTTGTACTTCTCTGGTGAACATAAATAGCCAGTTTCTTACATGTAAAATCTACATGCTCTAGGAAGAGCATAGCATTGATATGGGTTGCAAAATTTGTAAAAAAATTATAGGACCTTTTTGAGTTAAAATTCTTTAGAAGTACGATCGGCGGCTTCGATTATATGATCGACGGTATTGTTCTAAGAATATTAGATGAATCTCTATGGCGGCTTCAGTAAGCACTTGCCTAGTCTCTTCTTTCACGTAAAATGATCGTCCGTAAACCGACTTTACAGACAGCCAATTTGTTTTTATTTATGAAATGGGTTCATTTTAATAAATTAACTATGCTCCAGCTTCTTCAATAAACATTTCCCTTTACAAACAGAAATAGAGCATGTTTCACTTACACTTTCAACAGGTCCAGATACATAAATTAACCACCAACATATCTCAGCATTGATCGCAATTGACGTTGCTTAACCTAAGTGATTGAATGTTATTCGCACGCTGCGGACTGAGATATATTTACGTTCGACTTTGGTACACTGAGAGCTAAGGTACGAATAACAAATTTGTAATGGCCAAATACGATGAAATTCTGAACACCATGGCAATATTGTTATCTCATAGACAGAATAGCTTATGTCATACAAAATGACAAGAAAAAAAAAGAAAATAAAATAGGCCTTTTATAAAAATCTCCGATCAATTGACTGAATTTCTATGAGATCAAATGTGGTTCTGTCGGTTTTTTACGTTATTTACTTTCGGTACTGTATTTTATTACGGACTAGCCTTTGGCCGTGGCTCCGCGCGCGTAATGATTTTCCCCCAGGAACAGTTTTCCACTTTTTCCGGGAAGAAAAGGGCTCATATCTTCCTCTGCATCCTCTGTATCTGCTCCGTGTCTGTATCCTAGACAAACGCAAAGCTTAACTTTATAACAATCGGTTAAGAAGGTGGAACGTGAAAGTGTTACAAACAAACTGACTTTGGCATTTATAACTCCAGAACCTCAGAAATATACCAGTGAAAATAAAATACAAAATCGAATCGAACACAGTGGTCCTCGTATAGCAGGGTAGTATGTTAACTACTGAGTCACTGAGGCTGTCAAGCGCTTCTTCGCTCGCATATTAATAACGCTGTATCTGAACGCAGCCTAAGTTATGAATAACTGCCGGAACAGTGTTATAAACAAACAGGGAGACCACTTGTAAATCAGAAACTAATTTAATTGGCTGAATGAATATTAAATTATGTAAAAAGGTGTTTGCAATGTATAACCAGACGTCACTGAGTAAGGGCGATGTCATAACGTAAACTGAGATTAAAGGAAACCGTGTAGTTAGTGTAGCTTAACGACTGCCATCAATGATAACAGCCGGGATCAACGTTAAGCCGTTTGTGTGTGCCTTTCGAAGCCTGAAGGAGGTACAGATATTTTTTATGCCACTTTCGGTCACCCATCCCGGCGGGGACTGCACCCGGGGTGCCTAACATGCGTAAGCGCTAATATCGGTCACGTCCACTGGGCCATAGGGCTTCATCCGTTCTTTTCGAACGAACCCGACTTTGTTTTATTAGGGTTCCGTAACTCAAAAAGAAAAAACGGAACCATGATAGGATCACTTTGTTGTCTGTCTGCCTGACTGTCTCTCAAGATTCTTTTTCTCAAGAACGCGTAGAGGTATCAAGCTGAAATTCATATCAAATACTCAGGTCTACTAACCCTTAGAGCAGTGAAAAGTTAAAACTTCTAAGCCAACGCAATCAAAAGATACAGCCGTTTATGCCGCAAATTTCCGACATTCGCAAGGGAACCAAAACCTAAAGGGTACTTCCCGTGAACTCATAATCTTGAAATTTGGTACAAAGCAACGCCTTATAGCACAAATAAAGAAAAAATTACGAATAGCACAAATTTTTAGTTACTTGATTTTGTGCTTTTAAAATAAAAAAAAATATATATTTAATAATTTTAAACTTACTATCGATAATGGTACGGAGGACGCCTTCGTGCCCCTTCGTCCGACCCGCACTTGGCCGGTTTTTTAGTAAAATTTCTGTATTCAAGGCGATGATGTCATACCTTTAATAGTTTTTCAACTCGTTCTTAACCTCTTTTTCTGGTGGCAATTTCATAGCTATTACAAGAATGATGTCATCTTATTTAAAACACTGTTTGCTTATTTTAAAATAAAGTTTATTGACGTAAATTGAAACTGTTCAAAGGGCAGTCTATGATTCGGAACTATTTTTTATCCCAAGAACATAAATCGAAGTAAAAGGTATGTATCCGGATGAAATATTTGCTACAAAACCTTATTGCTTATATTTTTAAGTGTTTATACATATTTTACATTCATAATGCTATTTTGACATACTCTTATTAAATTAAGAAACAAAATATGGTGAAAAAATTCCAAGCGGGCGGGATTTGAACCTGCGACCTTAAGTCGTACATAGACTTAAGGTCGCAGGTTCAAATCCCGCCCGATTGGAATTTTTTCACCATATTTTATTTTTTAATTTAATAAGACCATATTGCTTACCAAAGAATCCTATTTATACAGCCTGATTTTGAACTTCTGAACTAAATTGAAATCCTGGAATCAGAATCCCTAATGGAATACAGAATTAAGAAGAAATTGAAGGCGTATACAATAAATATTATTCCGTTATTGAATATTTTGATTGATTGTCGTTACTTGTGCATTGTTTGGTAAACTTATTATGATTTTTTCAATTGACATGTATTATTTTATTTATTAAGGATTTATTTAAGCTATTTATATTGTACTAATGTTACTATTTAGATTATTATTCTGACCATATCAAACACAATGTAAAAATTGTTTGTGATTAAATAAATGAAAGAAATGAATTGCAAGAAAAAAAAGGTAAAAAACGAAGAACGGATATTTTTAATAGAACATTAAATGTCAAAAAAAAAATTTTTTGATTGAATAAACAACAAAACCTATGTCCCCATCAAGCAAAACATTTTTGCCTTTTCTATTTACATCATTCTGGTCTACAACATTTGTTCTTTCAGTTACATAACCTTTCTCTTTTAATTTATTCATAGTTCCACATAATTGCTTTATTATCCGTAATAAATCATAAGAACGGTAGCTCGAGGTAGCTTATTAAAAATCTACCATTAAAGCAGCGACGATAAATCATGTATCGGTGGATTAACTGAAGAATAGATAACGATTAGTTCTGAACAGAGACCAACTATGGGAAGTAGACGACGCAAACTACATGAATATAAAACCTTAACATACAATGTAGTATGAAAAATCAAGCTAATATAAAAAAATAGTATAATTGAAAACTTAGTTCTTATTTTTTGAAATATATCTAAGGAAAATGAAAATAAATTAATATATAGGGCATAATTAGACAAAACGACCTAGCACCACAGTAAGTTGTGAACTTTTGTCGTGGGATACTAACTCAACGATACTATATTTTATAACAGATAAACATCCAAGACCCAGGCTGTAAAATATCATTTTACATATTAACCTGGCCAGGGATTCAACCCAGGACCGTTCAAAGGTACTTGCGGTACCACTGCGTCACAAAGGTTGTTAAAGAAACCTATGAAATAGTTAATGGCTTAAAATAAGAAGGCTTGCAATACGAGTATCTCAGTAATTTACTCAGTCGCCGATTATCTTTGCCTTTTTTATTGTATGTTTCATCCCGGTCGACTACTCTGTAGGTCCAAAAAACTGTAATGTAATACTTACTTAAAGGGCTTCCCTTACGTATTTATGGTAACCCAATACAATAGGTGGTGTGTACATACCTGTAACCAAAAAAAAATATATAAATAACTATAATTGAAATTTTATTATATTTAAATAATTTAAATTAAACACGGTTTCACTCACGTTTTATTCGCCGGATTTGCCGACTAGTTTCAGTTTGTTTCGCACTGTGAGTGCTTTAAGCTTCGATTAAATTGTTGACCGATGGCTTTAAGAGATGATGGCGTTAAGCGAAACCGGCGCGTGTATCGCCACACCTAATACTCGCCCCAATAATGGTGTTCGTAAAAGACCGAAACTAGTCGCGAATCCGACGAATAAAACCTGATTAAAACCTTGATTCTGAGGAGCAAACACATCAACTTGTGTTCACAAGCGCCGTTACAATCTCTCCCTGGTTGACCCCTATCCTACGCCCTAGCATTTTAACCACGGGCGGGCACAGAACAGAACAGAACAGTAAAACCTTGTTTTTGAATATACTCGTAACATATGAATATTAAATATTATGAATTTATCGCCCGTAAGTTTTAATATTATTACTGCCATCTACACATCAAACTATGTAAAAATTCTTGCGTTGTATAATAAAACATATGATTTCATTAGGTATCTATTTCTATATATGTCTACGGTCAGGCATCGTGGGCGTTAAACCCAAAAATTAGGCAGATAAAGCTGTAACTCATACATTCTCTAATTTGTCATCAAAATAGTAGCGTGAGAGGGATCAGGTTAAATTACCATCAATTTTTAAGATCTAACGCCAACGCAGAGATATTCTTGATAAATCATTATTTTGTCTTATTTATAGAGCTTTAAAGCATTTTTACTGTTAGTCGTTCGTTCCGTTGGTTTATGTCGAGTTCTATATAAGGAATACTTCTGCGCTGATGTGAATAAAATACTTTATTGTGTCATAAAATGCGTAATGGTATTTGATCAATGCGAAGCGTAGTAACATTACTAAATAAATAAAAAAGGTTGCACAGGTTGCACTGTGGGAGTGCTGGGAGAAAACTCCGCGCGGTTTCGAAGTTTTCATACACTTATGACTGTATTTGTATTTTCAAGAAAATTTACGAAACAAAAATGGGATCAAAAAACTGAATCCAACCGGAATGGACCGAGCAAACGCGAAGCGCGAGCAAAGTCTCATGCTTTAGCTTGTGCAAAAATCTAGCAAAAATTCATTCGCATGTCCTAATGTAGTAGCTGGCTGTTCTCCCCTACAGTTCACATTTCTCAACCGATTCTCGTGAAATTTGTGAGTCGGTTCGATAGTTACATGTAATCTTTTCGTCGATAAAGTTGGCATACATATTATCACATTTTTTGTTCCTGAGACTATACAGAGCCTAAATGAAAATGAAAATGAACGTTTAGCATGTTGATGGTCGTGAAGGTGGAACGGAATCAGAATAGTGATACCGCCTACTTACATGATTCCTAAGATATTAAGCCCATTCCCTCGATAGGCCTTTACAATCTGCGCGGGAAGAGAAGCAGCTGGTGCATTCGACGTGTTTCCTTTTCTTCCAGACAAGCACGGAAGTGCATTAAGTTTTTGATTTTTTCAAAATGGCGGGCGCGGTTTCTACAACTCACAGTCACTAGTTTCTTCATTGTCAAGGTTCACTAATCGTGGGAGCAAGAGCCGTTCATAAAATTGTCTAATCTTGACTTATTTATAATCGGAAGCTCGTATCTACTAAGAATTTGTTTGATGTAAGCTAGGCGGAAACATGTAAGAGCGCCGCTCGGACGCACTGATAACAAATCAATGGATAGATAAGCATGAAGAACAAGTGTACAAACACACAAATCACTTTTACCTTACGGGGTAGACAGAGGCTAGGACCATATGACCTAAAAGTCACATTTAGCGTGATGGTTCGTGTTTATCATCATCATCATTTCTTTCTATCTCCTGCAATCGTAATACAGTTATTTCCAGCAAACCATCTCCGCCCTCAAATCCTTGAAAGGCCGGCAACGCTCCTGTCACACCTTTCACCGATGTCACACTTTTGCATAAACTTAAACTTAGTTATTAGGTTAACTTTATGTTGTTGTTGTGGATGGATCATAAACAATATTTTTATTTATTATTTATTATTTTTATCATCATCAACATCATCTCAGCCGCAAGAAGATCACTGCTGGACATAGGCCTCCTTCAAGGATTTTCAATATGACCGGTTGGAAGCGGCCTGCATCCAGCGCCTTCCTGCCTTACCTTACATACCAGCAAGCGCAGTGTTGGACACCCACCAACCAGGTGGTCGGACACTGAACCACTTTCATTGTTATACATACAAATTCTAGTACCTCTTTGTTACTCTAACGTCGCACAAAATTAGATCATAAAGTAGGCAAATAGGTATTGTGGGTGTACAAGTACATAGCCAAAGGCTTACCGCAAGCAAACATAATGTACAACTTAAATAAGGTACAGTGGGTTGCAGATGTGACATAACAAGTTCTAGATGGCTGGCATTTAAGATTTCTCTAGTTTTGATGTTTCAATACATTCTAGTGACAACGGAACCCTTATAGAATAACTCGTGTATGTGCACTGAAGTGATTAGGTTCAAATTTTATATACCCATATGTGACATAAGCATGTATTACTAAGCATTTTTGGAAGCTTTTGCATTGCAACTAATGTATTATTATAAGTGCTTATTGTAATATATTATAAGTCTTAAATATATTTTTTTTCCCAAAATTTTTATCTGATTTTACACTTACTAAGTATATTTGTTTTATTGCTTTAAATGTTATCACGTTTAAGTTATTTTTTATTTTCTCGTTTAATCTTCTCCTTGGTTTCGCCTCCATTGTTTTCTTCTCTTTCCGGTCTTTCCTAAAAGTATTGTTTTAAATATTTGTTTTAATATTTGCCTTGTTTCTCCTACCATCTCTAACACTTTTCCATTACTTCACCACTTCAGCACCACATTTCAAGCAATCCTTACTATCCTTACTAATATTATAATCCTTACTAATATTATAAATGCGCAAGTGAATTTGTTTGTATGTTACGCTTTCACGCCGTAATTCCTGAACCGATCATCATGAAATTTTGCATACAAGTTTTCTGGAGTACGGAAAAGGACATAGGCTACCTTTTATCCCGGGATATACTATTTCCGAGGGATCGACATTGACGCGGGCGGAGCCGCGGGCAAATGCTAGTACTCCATACAATATGTTTTCCTATATTTACAGATCATAAATTTACTGCAATTTTCCTGAAGAAAACCTGGCAGAAATAATAGTTTTGAGAATGCATAGCAAATAAAGATATCTCGGTACGTAAGTCTGAGTTGTGGTTGACCGGTTTTTTGAAGTTATTCGTAAGCTTTGTATATTGTAAATCTTTCACTACATATTCTTGGACTGTTTTTAAATTATAATTATCTACCCTTAACGTGCGGTCGATAGTACCTAAACTAGCTCCAGTTCTCACCTCCGCCCACACGGCAATTAGTTGTGGAGAGAAACCCTACCAGCCAGATATTAATCTATAATCGAGCTGATTTAATAATCCGAGTCCAGCATCGATTTAAATCGATCGAGCAACATGAATGCAAGCATATTAGTCTCTGATTAAAATAACTTTCCAATTTGTTTGTCGGGTATGTAAGTGGCAAACACTGGTACGAGGTTTTTCAAGCTACCAAAAGACACAACAAATCTAAGGATAACAGACGAACTTATGAAGCATATGGGATTTCAAAATTTATTTGATAAATATTCTACTCTGCCTGATACCACACGGCTAGTAGTGGTATCCACTCCAAGTCTTCCCGTGGATGTCGTAGAAGGCGACTTAGGGAATACAAACTAAACAAAGCTTATAAACATCTAAAAGACCTCTCCAACCCGTCTGGCCAGCGTGGAGAGTGTAGGCCAAGTCCTCTGGCTGCTCTGGCCAAGTATGGCCCTAGTAGTACAGAGAGGGTCGTGCTCCTGTAGTAGAGGCTAAAAAGGACCTGATGATGATGATGATTTGATAAATATGTTATAGTAACGTATTCGCAACATGCTTCGTCAAAAAGTTACAGAAATGCATCCGCAACATGCTTCGTCAAGAATTACATAAGTTTATCCACCACAAGCTTCGTCCAAAAATGTCAATCAAAAAGTCCACCCCGCATCGTACCCGGCCCAAAAGTTCCCGGATTTCAAAATCATTTTGTAAACCTTGTATTTTTCACTTGGCTACTTCACCGGGTGTTTGAAGCGAGGGCACAGTGCCTTCAACCTATATAGGAACATTACCAAAAGGCACTTGGAAGGGATGGACCTTGGCTGTGGCCATTGCATGTGTGCGCAAGGCTTGGTGTGCATGAAACCCTCATATTGCTTGATGGGCCGCGTCGCCTATTGTCATGATTTTTTAGATTTTCGCCCATTCCCTTGACCGGCTTTTATGGTCTGCGTGGGAAGAGAATCAGCTGGCACATTGTACGTTTCTTCTTTTCTCCCGGACCAGCATGGAAGACTGCTGTAGTAGGTCCTATAAAATGGACTTAATTGCATGTACTTATAAAGTATTACTTAACTCAACTACACCTGATGAGTTAGATCTTAACAAATGACATTAAACACTTAGCCCTTCCCGTGCTAATGGAAGTAACGCACAAATACTACCAGATAGAACGACCGTAAATCTGTCTGTATGTTGTTATCGTACGCAGAGTTTATCGCGCTCATTTACACCTTGTCCCATTAAAGCTTGGCCCGAATTCTTTGACATTCATTGCCGCTCTTATACTCAACGGGGCTCGAGACATGTCTTTAAATATAAGGTCGTCTGATATCATGCAAAATACGACTAGATACTGTGACTATATAGTACGTTATCCTTATGACATACGACCAGATTTCAGGAAGTTCAATCGGCTTGAATTTTAAATATGCCTGTCGTTTTCTATGAATATATCCTATATACATAGCGCATAGAATCGATGGCCGATGGGGCAGAAGGGTTCTTGAATGGCGACCACGTATCGGCAAGCGCGGCGTCGGACATCCACCGACCAGATGGTCGGATGACCTGACTAAGGTCGCAGGAAGACGCTGGATGCAGGGCCGCTTCCAACCGGTCGTATTGGAAATCCTTGGAGGAGGCTTATGTCCAGCAGTGGTCTTCTTGCGGCTGATATGATGATGATGATGATTTCTTTTCCTATATCCTGAATGTAGATTCCACAGGGAATGTAATTTTTTTCTTTCGGGGGCCCCAAGTCAAATTACGGGTACATATTAGAATCCCAAAAAACATAACACCTTTATTTAAAATACACGAGCCCAAAATACCCGAATTCTAAATACCGTATATTTGAAATACAAAGTATTTAAAAAATAAAACATTAAAATTACCTTATGGTTGAATAGCTCAAGTTCAAAACAGCTTATTACAGAATACCTTATCCAAAAATACCTGACTTTAAAAAGACTTAACCTAATTTAACTGATTTTATAAGTTCGAAGAAGAAACAAGCTGCTACCATAATATTAAGTTAGGTTGGGTGAGAACTGCGACCCCACCAAAAACCGAATTGGCGACAGAAACGATCTACTACGAGAATAGTAGGTTAGGTTGGGTTAGTACTGTGATTCTAACAGAAAACGAATTGCCGTCAGAAACGAGCTGCTACCAGAATATTAGGTTAGGTTAAGTTAGAACTGCGACCCCCCCAGAAAACAATTTGCCGTGAGAATCGAGCTGCTTCCAGAATATGAGTATTAGGTTAGGTTGGGTTATTTATTTTATGCATTTCATATTTTGGAATTGTAATGTAAGGTTAATTGAAAATTAAATATTTAAAGGTTTGGTATTTTAAAAATCTGACATACTAATGTTTTAGTGTTTCGAATTCTGGCATTGTACAGTAAGGTGTAATCGGTTCAGGTATTTTAAATCTTAAGGTATTTTGAGTTCGGGTATTTTGGGCTCGTACATTTTAAGTAAAGGCTTTTGTTTTTTGGCATTTTAATATGTACCCCTAACAATATTCTGAAAAATTACAAATTACAATATATCTGGTCAGTGGTTAAATAATGAAAAGTTAACAAAAATGGTTACTTTTTGTATTTAATAATCTTTCAAAAAAAGAATAAAAAAAGAAATCAAATTACTAATTCGATGGTGATTAAATTTAAATGGGACTAGTTTGAAATTATACCCTTTCAAACATAAAATATTTTTTTAAATCGGTTTATAAATAACGGAGTTATGCGTTAAAAAACAACCGAATTTACAACCCCCTCCTTTCTTTGAAGTTGGTTAAAGTAGCACTTTAAGGCTTAATATGTCGCAAACTCATCCTTTAATCGATAAAAAGTGTTCAGAAAATGACAATATTTTTGGAAAATTTATTCAGCGATACCCTACCGCAAGGGATTGACGCCAAATAGTCTCTGAGCTAAACTACTGGCAGACAGGCAGACGGACATGGCGAAACTAGGATTCCTTGTTTACTACAGAACCCTAAAACACTTCAATATCCAGGCCACGTTATGAATAAGCCAGTCTGTCTCTACGTGGTTATCGTAGACGGAGTTTATCGACGTTGTATGTGAAAGCCTGTACCACGGGATAGCTACCAATCAACAGTTATTAACTTGGTGCTCCTGCTGAGTGCATGAGCGGAGGCGGGATAAAATGACGAAACTATAAAATATCTTTTTTTTATCGACTTCAAGAAACGGAGGAGTTTTTTCAATGTTTGTTACCACACAACATTAAGATACCGATTTGAAAAAAAAAATCTTTTTTGTTTTAAAGGCTATGCTTTGGCAAGTTGGTCCAATTTAAATTCACAAT
Organism: Elegia similella; assembly: GCA_947532085.1. Taxonomy (NCBI): domain Eukaryota; kingdom Metazoa; phylum Arthropoda; class Insecta; order Lepidoptera; family Pyralidae; genus Elegia; species Elegia similella. The sequence continues at coordinate 4,626,867 of OX383936.1, forward strand.
CGATGCAGTAGGTTTATTGAAGTCGGTTTTTTTATATGACATATTATTTGTTATTGTGTCATTGATCTCTTATAAAAGTTGTATTAGTTTATTTAGTGGCTAACAAGTTGTCGAAACACAAAGTATGATTATCTAAGGTGTACCTCCTTACTACTCTATATACTATTGTTGCATAATTGGCAGTTTTGCTAAATCACATTAAAAATAAAATTCGTTCTAATTCAAAAAATTTCAGCCGTATTACAATATTTGTATAGAAAAGCCCAAATTTTTTATTTATTTATTTCATTTAGTTCCTTACAATAGTGAGTCTTACAGTTATATTTTTGAGTTGCTAGCATTAGTTCTATATGATAAGTTGTTCATAATTACAGGCAAGTGGCTCTTTCAATGTCAAGGGTAATGGTACACCCAGCACATCTCCGCTTACGCTCCTACAGTGCAATGAGGCTAGGAGGCAAAGATACGGTGGTTAAAACTAGTAATTGCCACACTCCTCCACATAAACAACGTGTTTTAGGAGGCCTAACAATTTTCTAGATAAACATAGTAAGTAGGTCCTGCTACAAGCAATATAGTAGTTGAAGTTTCTAATTATATCCATAAAGTTGACTTTGACTATAGTAGACGTTTTAAGATAAATTATACTAAATTACCCCGCGCTTAGGATCTGTTTGGGTGCAAATTATGATTGAACCGTAGGTACTCAGACAATTGATGCTGTATAAGCACAGTTAGTTTAGGTGCTGCTACTAACAATATAGTAGTCGAAGTTTTTACTATATACATAAAACTGACTTTGACTACAGTAGACAGTTTAAGACTAAATTTAGATAAATTATACTAAATTACCGCGCGCTAAGAACTTGTTTGGGAGCAAATTATGCTCTAACCGTACTTAGATAACTGATGCTATATAACTAAAGTAAGTTCAGGTGTTGCTACAAACAATATAGTAGTCGAAGTTTTTACTATACATGGTGAAATTTTGATGGTTTTGGAACCTTAAAGGGGTGACTCAGACCATCAATATGAACAACTTTTTCAATGGGACCAAAGATGGGAACTCAAAAAATTTCGTCATTTCCATACAAAAGAGTCCCGCCGCCCGGCCAGTTTATATGATATTTCTTTATTTCCATTTGTTAAATTACAATATTTTAGACTATTGTTGATATGAGAATTTCGATTTATTTTTTTAGTTTTCAGCATTTGTATCATAGGAAAAGGTGTTCATTTTGATGGTCTGAGTCACCCCTTTAAGGGTCCAAAACGATAAAAAATTCACCATGTATACATAAAACTGACTTTGACTACAGTAGACAGTTTAAGACTAATTTTAGACAAATTACCGCGCGCTTAGGTCTCGTTTGAGTACCTATTATGCTTTAACGGTACTTAGACAATTGATGCTGTATAAACACAGTAAGTTTGGGTGCTGCAACATACAATATAGTAGTTGCAAGTTTCTATTATATACATAAAGCTGACTTTGAGTACGGTAGACAGTTTAAGGTTAATTTCGATAAATTAGATATAGATGATTAGAATAGAAAAGCAGTTGGATTTAAGGATTCATTTATACGTCGCTTACATGTTGCATAAAGTAGACAATAATATATAAGTGCAGTATATACATGTACCAAGTCAGGGCGTAGCGACAGATTTAATAAAAAAGGTTCTTATATTAGATCTCTGAATGCAATAGTAACGACGTAAAAACTATTATTTAAAAGAAGTCATTGTAGACTAACCGAACTAAAGTTCTTTTGCCGTCCGTGGCAGATGATAGCCTTTTCTGTCTGACCGTGTAAAAAAGGCAAATTGCCGTTTACCTGCCAATATGGGGCTTCAAGAAAGAGCGGGACAGTGTACCATAATCAAATAAATAGGGTGCAGAAGTAACCCAATGACAGCATTACTATACTATTTTGTATGTTTAGCAACTCCGGTAGCCGCTGCCGCTTAAATTGCGTATTACTTAAATAAAATTGGTAATTACCTAATTAAATTGGTATTGATAGCTTTTTTGTGCTTCAGAAAGCATGTCAGTCAAGACATTTCGGGTGTAATTTCCGCACGGATTAGAAGGTAGTCATCAATATACATATGTCAGTTCAAGTAAGTACTACCATTTTTTTATGTTACACGAATGTACCTGCGCAGAATTTGCGTTGCGTGAATGCATGCTCGGAATGCGTATACCTTACGGGGGGTAATATGTGATGAGAGAATTCGATTCGGTGATTCAAAGTCACGGTGGCGTCGTTGGTATCACGCTTACGGCGTAAACCTAAGGGATATCGGTTCAAATCCTACCTGTGCTGTGGCAGAGTTATTTTACAACTCATCTTTTAAATTTTTATAAATGTAAATGTTACTATAAACACTACCTTGAATCCCAAGGGTAAGGTTGTTAGAACGGAGGTTCACTTTTGTAGTCTCTATAATTTGAAGTACAGATTCGGAGCAGGTTCACAAGTGTTTAGTTTCTTTTACATCTTTTGTGTAACGAACATTCTTTCGAGGTTAATTGAACAAAATTTAGCTTAAATCTCGAGCGAATTCAAACTGGACAAAGAGACGTAAAGATAACATCAATAAATTCAATACGAGACATTTTGGGTAAGTCAAAGGAAACATTCGCGCGAAAATAGACTTAATTGATATAAATTACTGTCTGTTTAATGTTTTCGCTAATATGCAACTCTTCCTTTACACCTGTCTTTCTGTGTCACTCTAACTTCTTTGGTTTTCTGGTCGTGGAAATTAATGTTTATTCTATTTTGCTTAAATAAATTTACTTATTCGTAGCATTGAATGTGGTTTTGTCGATTGTTTTTCAGTGAATTAAGATCTCATTCTTGCAACGGTAAAATATGGTAATGAACATTTTCGATGACATATAGTCAGTTACCATCTACTTAATGTTTTTAAGCTCTTTGTAGAGTTAACCGCTCGAAGTTTCCTCACGATGCTTTTGCGTCGAAGCCCAGAGTTGGCTATCATGACAGAACTCATGCTTGAATATGATTTGGCAGAGTATTTACGGCTGGCCACCTGTCTAACGCTAAGGCTTCTTGGTTAACAACAGATCCACACACAAACCTATACAAATTAAGAAGCCTAGCTACGCCGTGAACCGCACCAGGAACCTTTAGCAATCTAGCATGCTAACCACTGCGCCAAGGAGGCTGTCATCATAAATATAAATAAATATATACGAACAAATCACACAGATTGACCTAGCCCTAAAGTGGGTTCAAGACTTGTGTTATGGGATATTAATTCAACGATACTATATTTTATAACAAATACGTATATAGATACACATCCAAGATCCAGGCCAATCTGAAAAATATCACTTTCCATCTTGACCTGGCCGGGGCTCGAACCCGGGCACTCTCGTGTCGCAGGCTGGCGTGTTGACCGCTGCGCCACGGAGCTAGCCAAATCATCATCATAATCAGGATAAAACTAATCTACTCGTTTACCCTTCCCACACTTAAACTGTCAAATAAATTTTATCTAAGTCTGCTCAAAAGTTTAGAACATTATAGATTGCGTGTATAGAGACTGTAACCCACAATACATGGTCTAACGTTATGAATGTATGGCTTCATACGAGTTAGTTTAATGTACTTGACCGCGCTCTCTGTATCCAAAGCCATTAGTCTTGATTTCACCTCCACTGTGTACTTGTAATGTTCAATTTCTACTATATTATGATATACTATGTGTGCGTCTCTTGTTTCAATCTTTTTGTCAGTGGTGTGATCATTTGTAGAGCTATTATTTATTTTTATACCTCTCATTATAATTAACCTTTGGTTGGGTCCTTTACTCTACCTGTACAAACAGGAAGGCATTAGAAGCTAATTGTATAATGGCTGCCCAACACAGAGTAAGTTTTTGAGTGTTTTTGGGCTTTGTAGTTTTGCATAGTAATTAAAAATCATCTGATATGCAAAACTACAAAGCCGAAAGCATTCAAAGACTTACTCTTATGTTGGCCTGCCTTTGGGCTTATAAATTTATAAGGTAAATTGTCAAAAACCACAAATGCATTATGTTAACTTTGCTAGTATAATAAAAATACTATAACTTCTTTCAATAATTCCTACTAATATCTTAAATTATTAAACGAGTAATTCTTGTATATTTCTATGTAAATATATAATAAGAATCTTGGAAACGGCTCCGACGATTTCGTTAAAATTTAGTGCTGGTGTTGGGCTGATAAAACAATCTGAGTCCCTAAGAAACTTTTCGGAGTGTAGCTCTGTCACCCAAGTATAATGTTAAAGTGTGAAACTTTGTGAAGATTATTGAAACAGCGCATAAAGATGATTGTAACTTCTTAACGTAAAAAATTGATACATTTTTAACAATTTTATAGGACGAAGTTATGGCAAAAAGCTAGGAAGAGCATACTGTCGATATTTTCTATTTGATAATAATTATTTATATTTTTCTTCTCCCCATAAAAGTTATAAAAGGAAACAGGGGCACTACCTCTTCCCACGAACAGGATCCTAGAACGGTTCCCTGTTCGCAGAAACTCTCATAACAAATCGCACTAATTAGAACAGATGCGTCCTGATCGCCGTGACGTAGCAACCGGAATAGTGTGGTTGCCTTATCGGTAAGCATACAACGGTAACACTTCGATTCTCGGGTCATGTGACTGGCAGAGGTAAGTTTAATTGAATCTCTCTTTGTATATCAAAATACATCTGTGTGTTGTGGTCTTTAGAAATTCGTATAAGTTGACTGTTAACGTTGTAGAACTTAGTGTGAGTTATTAAGCAGTTATTTCGTCATTCTTTCATCATCACGGTCCTGTCACATTACATGTAACAGGACCGAAATATCGCAAACCAGAGTTATCATGGTAAATATCCAGTTATGGTTTATATTAATAAATATTGCGAGCTCCGTGGCGCATTGGTTGATACGCCAGCCTGCAACACGAGGGTTCTCGGGTTTGATCCCCGGCCAGGTCAAGATGGAAAACGATCTTTTTTAGATTGACTTAGGCCTTGGATGTTTATCTATATTTAAGTATCTATTATAAAATATAGTATCGTTGAGTTAGTATCCTACGACGCAAGTTCACAACTTACTGTGGGGCTAGCTCAATTTGTGTGATGTCACTATGTATGTCACAATATATTGTTATTAAACAATATGTATGATTAAGAAAACAAACAAAAACTTATAGGATCCGTGACGGACCCAGCCCTTCCATCCCTTCAATATGAATCACATTTCCTACGGGACCAATACTGGAATGAATCAATAAAGTCGATAAGAAATTCAATAATCGCCAGAGGAGTACAATTATTCCATTTGGCAATGGTTATATAAGTTTCGGAAGCTGACAAAAATTATTTAGTCGTATTATGTAGTAGAAGACACTAGAACAAACATTATCCTCAGTTTTTTTTTTAAATATTTTACACTGATTGAGCTAGCTCAACACTGAGATGTGAGATTGTGTCGTAGGATACTAACTCCACAATTCTGTTTTATAACAGATACTTATACAGATAAACATCCTAAACCCAGGTCAGAAATATATTTTCTATCTACACCTGACCAGGGATCGATTCCAGGACTCAAAGGCTACGATTCAAAAGCACTTGCAGTTACACTGAGCTACAAAGGTCTCGTAAAATGATCAAAAACCAATAAATAACTTAAACAAGCATAATGTGTATCCTTACTAATATTATAAATGCGAAAGTGAGTTTGTTTGTTTGTTTATTTGTTTGTTTGTTTGTTTGTTTGTTTGTTTGTTATGCTTTCACGCCGTAACTACTGAACCGATCATCATGAAATTTTGCATACAAGTTCTCTGGAGTACGGAGAAGGACATATGCTACCTTTTATCCCGGGAAAAAGTACTATTCCCGAGGGATCGACATTGATGCGGACGGAGCCGCGGGCGAAAGCTAGTTCTTCATAATTTGACGTTTGCATAACAGAAGAAAAATATGATTATCGCGTTTTTATAGCGTGTATTTATATTTAAATAAAAAGACATAAATTATATTAAAAGCTTCTTACGCATTCAGAAGTAGTAACAGTAATATTTCGGCGTTTAAAATTTCCAATAAAAAGGGTGAAGGCAGATTATCTTTGTTTTGGAGCTCGAAGCGCACGTTATTTCTGTTTTTTATTACCCATTTACAACTACAATTACTCGTTCTTGACCAATATTGGCGATATGTAAAATCGAAATTCTTTTAGATTAAATCATTGCCGTAAAACGAGAGCCTTGATAACTGGGGAGCTGTTAATGTGTTATTGAATTACATAAGAACACCTACTGGAATTTGTTGAAACTCAAAAGTGTGCAAAGGTCTTTTAATCTCCCTTCTTTTTCTGTGACATTTTAAATTATATACATGGTGAAATTTTGATCGTTTTGGACCCTTAAAGGGATAACTCAGGCCATCAAAATGAACAAGTTTTCCTATGGGTCCAAAATGATCAAAATTTCATCGTGTATAGAAAATAATGATATTTTATGTGACTTATCATGATTGTGCCAGGGGTTCGATTCTGTTGCAAAAAAAAAACCTATGTCAGATGCCTTTAGGCAGCTTGAAAATCTGACACCAGTGTTGGACACTTACACACCCGATTAGTAAACAAATAAATAATTTGTACTCTATCTCTGCATTATAGAGACTTTTTCCTTTTTATTAAATAGCTAAGCTCTTTACCGTGGTGTTAGTAAATCTTTCTAATTCTGTCTCTTTAAAGCGATAGAGACCTGCACAGTTAAAATGTATATAGTTAATATGATAATGATGATAAATGTTTTTATTCAAATAAACACACAAGGACAGGATAACTGGATTAGCGCTAACCTAGACAGACAGTCATTAAGTAACGTTATGTGCCAAATGCGTCAGTTTACTAAGACCAGCATAAAACGCGGCCTGTCCTTATTAGGCGACACTAGACTGGCAGATACGACTATAGTCTTTATAGATTAGACGCACGCAAAGCAGTTATCACGTGATCAAAAAAAAAATGTTGTCTGTAAAGTCGATTTACGGACGATAATTTTACGTGATAACGGTAGAAAAGAGATAGATACGTCATTAGCCCAACGCTTAGGCCTATCGTACTTCTCTATCGTTTGTTCTGCGCTCCCGCTTGCACATGGAATGTGACACTTTATTACGCGGGCGTTTATCGATTTATAAGACGTTGTCACGTCACAAAAGCTGGTCGAAATATTTGAGGTCTAGTGCGTTGACTCCCTAAATGGAGAAAATTGGAGACCTGGGAGATTCGCACTGCCAGGTTTCGATGCGCAGTGATTAAAGCGAAAACGTAAGCAGAGTATAACGTTTCCGTTTTTCAACACGGGATTAATATTTTTACTTCATGTTCACATTTATTTGTCTGCGTTTTTAGAGATAACCAAGGAGTATTGGTACCTAATCAGAGGGCGAGATTAAGAACCTTTCCAAAATATATGATTATGTTATCACTAATAAAAACTTGCTCGCACTTCACCTATTAACCCCCAAACGGCCCGATCGGCCCGTATAACAATAGAAAATCCATTGTGTCTGCGTTTTTAGCGCTTAATGGGTTAAAACACAATATAATACTAGCGTATACTAGCGTAAAATATTGGCCCAACTTAAAGCCTGTTAAAAGCACGTACAAAGACCCTGGTAAGCATGCCGGCAGGCCGTGGTAGTTAGTTCCATTAACTACCACTATGGGCGGTGGCGAGGGCGCTGCAGTGCAATCGTTACAGATGTTTCCACCTGTCACTAGATGGCGTTAGCAAAAACTTGCTAAAACAAGTAAAACTGAAAAATATTGTTTTAATATAGGTAAGCCGAAAATATTCTTTTTTCGTAAAATAATATATTTTTCTTCAAATGATGATGATAATGAAGATGCACACTAAACGAAGAGAATGCAATAGCTCTTTTGTCGAAATACATCACGCCGTATCGTAACCATAGCCTTCTTTAATACAAATCATCAAGTCAACTTCATATTCTTAACTCGACTCGCGTCTGTCAAGCTGACAGTGTGTCCAAGTCATAAATCTGCGTGTTTCACTTTCGTGACCGTCACAGTTTGCTCTTAAACTGAAAGCCCGTCCATCATCTTAATTCATTCCGGTTGTGTTTTATGGCCCTTCGTGTGCTGACCGACGGATATGAATTCTTTTATGTGGACTTGTCCGTGATAACGGCAAGGAGGTATAATTTACGGGTTTTCGAAGTTGCTGTTGTAATGATTGTTTTGTTTATTGTTCTTTGTAAGATATAGTAGGTTGTTGCATATTTTCCTAAGCTTCTCTCTTTTTATAGGTAAGAGAAATACTTCAGCTCTGGTTATGTTAGATCATTTATTGGTCGTCAGCCGTGATGACTATTAACACGTATTTAATCACTTAAATTGTCATAAGTATTAGATTTTTAGGGTTCCGTACCCAAAGGGTAAAAACGGGACCCTATTTATTTCGCTCCACTGTCCGTCTGTCTGTCTGTCTGCCCGTCTGTCACCAGGCTGTATTTCATGAACCGTAATAGATAGATAGTTGAAATTTTTGCAGATAATGTATTTCTGTTGCCGCTATAACAACAAATACTAAAAAATTTATAAAATAAAGATTTAAGCGGGCGCCCACACAACAAACGTGATTTTTTTTGCTGTTATTGCTCGATATTGATAACGGCAACAGGTAGACGCTTACACAGAATATTTAGTTATATATTCACTTTAAAAATAAATAATGAAATAAAAATAAAATTAATATTAAAAAGGGGCTCTAATACAAAAGACATGTTTTTTTTACAGTTTTTATAGATAACTGTACGGAACCTATCGTGCGCGAGTCCGACTCGCACTTGGCCGGTTTTTTATAAATATTGGATGTAAAGTGACCAACTTTAGCGTTTTTCTCCTAGCCTATTGAGTCAATTTTTTTGGGCAAATAAACTGCTTTAAAATATATCAAAATAATAAGATGGATTTTGTCTTATTTCAATTTTAATATTGGCCTGAAGACGCTCAGGCCAATATTTTTTAATCAGAGATTCCTTTTTTTATATAATAATCTGAAAATGATACAACGGTAACTGTCATATTCATTTTGTTTGTTCCCTGAAGTATAGGACAGCAGAAGGAAGAAAGGTGTATCAATATTCAATGATCTACTTTTATTTATGTTTAATTCGAACCCATTTAAAGTATACGTGGAAACAAGAGTGAAACACCCGTACCATTTGCCCAACACGCTTTCACTTCTCGAAGATAATCCGATCACAACAAGCATCGACGTGATCCCGCATAAACTTCCAATTCGAATAATCTGATCGAAGGTTGTCAATGCAAAATGGCCCGGCGCAAACAATATCAGAGCCCGTAAATGTCATCAGACGCATCGAAAAGCAGGCGTGGTCGCTCTCGGCTCGGAGAAATCGAAAAACGTACAACCATTTTGTTGTAGCCATTACAATGTATAATTTAGATATCAGACTAACGGTCAATAGTGGATTAGTCACGATTCGCGAACTAGACATTGCTCTAATGTACGTCTCTATTGCGATGAATGGAAGCATGATAGACGGTCAAGGTTTGTCGATTCGTTATGTTGGTTTTGTGGTTTGATATATTGTAGTGGGTGAAATTGTTGTAGGTGAACAGTGTTAATATATCTGATTTGATTGAAAGAAGTACAATAGATAAAAAGAAAGAAATAACTCATAAAAATCAATGAGACCTCTCCAACCCGTCTGGCCAGCGAGGAGAGTGTAGGCCCAATCCTCTATCTGCTCTGGCCAAATATGCTGTATCTGGTAGTACAGATGATGATGACACAAGTTTATAATTGAAATATGTAATAAATATATTTATGAGAACTTTGCTGCTGGTATTGAAACAAAAAAGGGGTGAAGTCGCTTTACGGGCCATAATTTTACGTGATTAAGGTGGAAGAGAGATAGATGCGTCACAAGCCGAACGTTTAGGCCGATCGTGCCTCTCTATCGCTTGTTCCGCGCTATTGCTTGCACACGGAACGTGATTATTTTTCGTGTGTGCAGCCGACGTTCATCGATTTATAAGACGTGATGAAACCAAAAAAATATTCTCGCTGGCCAAAGCCGAATAAATACGGGAATAATTGAAAAGGTTGTCTATAAAATACATAAGTTATTTTATCTGTCCTTACTAAAAACTCACAAACAAAAACAGACCTTAGTTAATAATATCAAAGATTATTAATTAGCTCGATATCAATTCATTACAACGAATTAAAACGTAGATTAAAAATTAATGTAAATCCATTAGTGAAACAAAAACTCGTAAAGTTCGGAGCATAACGATAAAAATAGGAACTCAAAGGATGCGGCTATTCTTATCGAGAAATTAAATATGTGGATGACATTGCATTGGTTATTTTTTGTAGGTCCCGACAGACAGAAGAAAGTAAAGACTTAGTGCTGTAATGGTATTATGTAGAATGTATGTTACTCAGTACACAAACTGATAAAAAAATGTTAGTAGTACATTTTTTTTAATCGACTATGCGGCATTGAATGAATAAATGTTTACGTTTCACAAGTAATTAATGTAATATAAAATTTGTCTCTCTGTCTGTGTGTAAATTGGATAATAATAAATTTCATATGCCTATTCGTATTCCTTAATGTTTTCAATTTCTTTCAATTGTAAAAGTAAAAAAAAAACCTACAAGATTTAAATATCTGCCGAGCTAAGAACAGAGAGGGAGGACTATATCAATTGATATCTGAACTATTAAGAGATGCATCATGCAATTTAAACAAACTACTGAACCAATTTTGACGAAATTAAAATAAGATCAATTTGAAAGCAAGAAAGAATTTTTTGTTTAAAAAGGTATCTTTTCAAACCAAAAAGTATGTTTAAAATCGGTTCCTAAATGATGCAATTATAAAAAATATAAAAAAACCGAATAGAGAACCTCCTTTTTTCGAAGTCGGTTAAAAAGTTGTCGAGGTTTAAGACGCGGCGTCTATATTTCTATATAGTTTAAATAACGCTTAATTGATTTATGTCCAGATAAACATACAATTGATACAACGTGTTGAAGAAAGCATTGATACTGTCCATATTGAGGCCGGACTTTCTATGCAAAATTACTATCTGCATTCGAGATGTAATTTACGCGTGAGAAAATAATGAGTATTATGTACTGGGAATGCCTTCGAGCAACATTTTTGCATCGTAAATTCGCCAGCCGAATCTTCGAATTTATGGTTGGTTTTATGTAAATGTATCATTATTGGCCTGAGCTTTTATAGAATTAAATTATATGTTTTTAGTTAGGAAATTATTGCTTTGATATGAATTCATAGAACAAATCATTTCAGAGGAGTAAAAAATTCTACTAGTTAAAACTAGAGATTATTGCGGATGAAGACCTAAAAGCTACGAAACATTAAACTAATTATCAATACTAATAATCAATCCGTAAGAGTTGGTCATGGAGTAAGTTACTTTGTTTTCAGGGATTATACTATATTTCAAGATCTATACATGATACTGAAACTAAATCATCGATTTTTAGATTTTTTTCTGAGTGTGTATGTATGTATTAAACGAATTAACTAAATTTTATGAAACTTGGTAGATAAACATTTAGACTGTATGTCTAAATGTTTGTCTCGGATACAGGATAGGCTACCTAAATTTTCATAGGAAAAGTTGTTCATATCGACAGGCTGAATCATCCCTTTTAGGGTCATGTATATTATAATTGCTCATAACTGTGCTTTCAATAAATAAATATATAGTGACATATCACACAAATTGAGCTAGCCCTACAGTAAGTTGTGAACTTGTGTCGTAGGATACTAACTCAACGATACTATATTTTATAATATATACTTATATAGATAAACATCCAAGACCCAGGTCAATCTGAAAAAGATCGTTTTCAATCATGACCTGACCGAGGATCGAACCCGAGCACCCTCCTGTCTTATTAGGCTGGCGTGTTGACCACTGCGCCACGGAGCTCGCCGACTTTTTCTTTTTAGTATCTTTTTTAAAACGTTATATTTTTAGTAGTTATTACATTATTTAATTTTGTCATAGCTTTGATATAAACTGTTGATTTTGAAACAAATCGCAGTTGTCGACAGCTGCTGCTATTTTCCTTCTAACTGACAGATTTGCTTTCCGCCCAGTGGTAAGCGTGAAGTTCGATTACATTACAATGTAAGCGTTAGAATAATAAATTACCAGCTACACTCCGGTCATTACAGTCACGACTGTTAACTCCCTTCTCTTGAGATTTATTAAGCTTTCCTTGCCGTAGATCTGTGTTTCCTAAAGTGGTTTATAAAGACCCCCAGACGAAATCGATAGGAACCTCCGGGAGACACAGTCAACAATAAATATTTTTTTAATAGCCTATTTGCGTGTCCCACTGCTGGGCAAGGGCCTCCCCTTTTTGTCTCCAGTCATCCCTATCGCGGGCAATAATTTTCCAGCCACTAATATATGCATCCAAACCATAGCGCTTCCTTCTTGGTCTGCCACGTTTTCGGCGGCCATCCGGTTTTCACATGGTGGCCACCTTGGCCCACCTTTACTCTTGCATGCAACAGACGTGCCCAATTAAGTAAATATCCACCGACAAATTGATTGAGCTCGTCCCAAAGAAAGTTCGAATCTTGTGTTTTTATGGGATACAAACTCAACGATACTATATTTCATCAACAAATACATTATAGATAAACATCCAAGACCCAGCTTAATTTGAAAAATATCATTTTCCATTTTGACTTGACCGAGGATTGAACCCAGGACCTACGCTGTGACAGCCCGGAATGATGACCACTAGGCCACAGAGGTTGTGGAATAATTGACGGTATAAAGCATGCTTACAGGAGTTTGATGAAAATGTGGGGTCTACAAAATAATGGGTCTAGGATACGATACGGCCATGAGCGTTGAGGAAGTTTTCATCATCATCGTAATATTTCCTTATTGTTATTATTGCAAAATAAACATAAGTTTGTAAGAGTTCAGCTCATTCAAACACAAGGAAGTGAAACATAGCTTCCAAGATTTAATTCACACATCCTAACATCCTAAGTAACTGGAAAGTTTATAAATGTTTGTGAAAATACTAAAAGAGGTTCATGGCACAAAAAGTTTGGGAACCCATGCTCAACAACGTAGATGAAGTAATTTTGACTCCGAAATTATATGACAGGTGTTGATTTTCGGTCACGCAAAGGGTTAATTAAAGGTCTTACTTTCGTGAGAATAATTTCATAATTTTGAAAATCCTTCTGATATTATAATTTAAGAGGTTATGGAGGTAGTTATGTCACACATTTTTACGTCTGGCGTGTTACCACTAAAATAAAAAATTGGGTTATATCTGAACTTGATACTGTAGGTACAGTCTGGTACAGAGATACCTAACCAGGCCCTCAACCCATACCTTGACTTTTCTCTTAAACTACAAATAATAATAACATGAAAATTTATATACAGAAAGATTTTAATGAAAACTTTCTTAGTATACATTTTCATGTTAATATTATTTATAGTTTAAGATAAAATTCGAGATATAGGTTGAGGGCTTGCCGACCTATTTTCTAACTCAGTAGACAACGTTTTGATAGTCATTTCGAAATACATAACGCTTTATAAATCTTAAATAAAAATAGTCAATCACACGAAAGCTGCAATGTATTTTGAAGTGACTTTCAAAACGTTGTACACTGAGTTAGTAAATAGGCCGGCAGGTCAGTTAAATCTGTCAGTGACTGTACATGAAGTATAAAGACAGTAGCAGTTGAGAATTCTCAAATCATAATATTCACGTATCACTATTTTGATTCATTTTGCCACCTACACGACCAACATGCTTACCGTAGCTTTTAGGTCTTACAGACTTAGGCTCTGTCTACCCCACAAGGGAAAAATGCGTATATCCGACGGCAAACGAGCAGACGAGCCACCTGATGGAAAGTGGTCACCGTCGCCCATGGACAATATCTAAGAACCTCGCGAATAGGCTTGTTTCTTAAAAAATACCATATGAAATAATTAATCCGTCTTATAGTTTATCGAAAAAAATTAGATACGTATTTTTTCTTTTTTTAATCAAACAAAAGATGATAAAGATATAGCGCATCAAAGTTCAGGAGTGGTGCTCATGAAGCAACAGGCCGGTAAAAAGTGTACCGGCCAGTGACGTCACGCGAAACTCTAACGGGCTATATCTATATCAATTTTTGTTTGATTGACAAAAGAAAAATACGTGACCAATATTTTTCAATAATCTACCAGACGGACTAATTTTTTTTTGTTCGAGTACCAAAATTTAATTTGAAACTTAACAATATAGTCGGAAAATCTTTTAGCTAAATTATGAAATACAAGTTACAATATGTCAAAAGTCAAAATCTAACGGACGGACTAATTATTTTGATATTAGTTTTTTTAGAAAACATGCCCATTCTGCATCTCAACAACACAGTGCTTCAAAAAGGCCTGGTATGAATGTTAAAAAAGGTTTTTTTTTTTAAAGTAGGCTAACATGTTTCTATCAAGTATCAAAGATAGTTTTCCTGATACAAAATATCGTAGTTACTATAGGCGCTAAACAATGTTTAAATAACACAAACTGAAGGCGAGGAAGCGTGAACTACAAAGCCAAATTAAGTTATCAACAGTAAATACTACATACACGACACCTTTTATCCGAACACATGTCATTTTTACTTATATTGTTAGAGTAATAGAGTCGACATTCAGTATTTGAGAAGAAAGCAAAAGTGTGTGACAAAAAGGTGATAATACAACGAGATTACTTCGAAAACAAATAGTAGGGATATCTTGTTCAACTTCACTAACGCGTTGTCTCAACATAAAGCTGTTGTATTAAGATGTTTTTCATGTTGATAGCTTGTTCCATTTAAAACCTTATTAACTATTCGGGACTTCAATAGCATTTGAGTACAGTGCTTTATGTGTAGGTACCTAAGTACGTACCTACACACGAGTAACATCATCATCATCATCAGGTCCTTTTTAGTCTCCACTACAGGAGCACGAGCTCCTGTA
Source organism: Elegia similella (assembly GCA_947532085.1). Taxonomy (NCBI): domain Eukaryota; kingdom Metazoa; phylum Arthropoda; class Insecta; order Lepidoptera; family Pyralidae; genus Elegia; species Elegia similella. The sequence goes on from OX383936.1 coordinate 4,641,990, forward strand.
GTGGAGACTAAAAAGGACCTGATGTTTGATACTTGTTAGAAACATTTTAGCCTACTTTAAAAAAAATTTATACTTTTTTATCATTCATACCAGGCCTTTTTGAAGTACTGTGTTGTTGACACGCAGAATGGGTATGTTTTCTAAAAAAATACTTTTCAAAATAATTAGTCCGTCTGGTGAAAAATATTGTACACGTATTTTTTTTGTCAATCAAACAAAAATTGCTAAATATATAGCCCGTTAAAGTTACGACCCTCTCTGTACTACTAGGGCCATACTTGGCCAGAGCAGCCAGAGGACTTGGCCTTCACTCTCCACGCTGGCCAGACGGGTTGGAGAGGTGTCTTAGATGTTTATAAGCTTTGTTTAGCTTGTATTTCCTAAGTCGCCTTCTACGACATCCACGGGAAGACTTGGAGTGGTCCTATTCTACTGTGCCGGATACCACACGAGTAACTAACGGTTCTTGAATAATGCTGTTCTTACCTGAAACAAATTAAAGAACACATTATATTTATGATAATTGTTAATGAGTAAAAGCTATTTAACTACTAATGAACTTTAATAAAATTGATTGTCCGTCTTTTAAAGACGATAAATTTACGTGTTAACGGTGGAAGAGAGATAGATGCGTCACAAGCCGATCGGTTATACCGATCGTGCCTCTCTGTCGCTTGTTCCGCGCTCTCGTTTACACACGGAACGTGACACTTTTTCGTGCATACAGCCGGCGTTCATCGATTTATAAGCCACTAGCTTTCGCCCGCGGCTCCGCCCGCGTTATTGTCGATCCCTCGGGAATAGTACTTTTTCCCGGGATAAAAGGTAGCCTATGTCCTTCTCCGTACTCCAGAGAAGTTGTATGCAAAATTTCATGATGATCGGTTCAGTAGTTACGGCGTGAAAGCGTAACAAACAAACAAACTCACTTTCGCATTTATAATATTAGTAAGGATTATCACGTCAAAAAATGTATGTGTATAACGATTAAATTTTATAATTATCTAAATAACGAAAGCCGATTAGCCGTGTGGTTTCCGGTGGTGTACAATAGAACCACTTCTAGTCTGCCCATGGATGTCGTAAGAGGCGACTTAGGAAATACAAGCTAAACAAAGCTCATAAACATCAATAAGACCTCTCCAACCCGTCTGGCCAGCAAGGAGAGTGTAGGCCAAATCCTCTGTCTGCTCTGGCCAAGTATGGCTCCGTTAGTACAGAGAGGCTCCTGCAGTGGAGACTAAAAAGACATGATGATGATTGTAGTATCGAGACATGTCAATGTCAACAATGTGTCAATGTCACGGCCTTCAGATAAATATGTGTATTCTGTGGATTGTAAGAGCGTCTGTCACATTAACGGAGAGACTGAGCTCATAGGCATCTATTTGTGAAACAATATTAATAAAAGTGTTATCGTGCCATCACTTGGTTTTAATAAATAAACAACATTACATGGCGCAGCCGTAAAACGAAAAAACGCTCCAAGAATAAAGAATAGAAGAAAGCGAGGATTCACAAGAAAGGTTAGGATTTTTATTTCTTGGAAGTGGTACACGCCGCATGGCGGAAGATCAAGAAATCATGCCAAACATGGTCGAATATAAAATACCTCAGCCACTGGCGTTGGACTCAATGGATGATCTGTTGCCGAGATGGAAAAAATTTCAACAGCAATTTAAAATTTGATGAAATAACGAAACCATTACGAGCATAAAAATATCGAGACCTTTTTTAGCGCGAATGTGCGTAGGTCCCGGTTCGCATTCGCCCGTGAAAAGACCCCTGGATAAGGCGGACGGAACCTAAACTAAATATTGAGTGAAGCACAACAATGGCGGCGCATGACGTTTGTGTGAGTTTACACATAATTGCCATATGCGAACAATTTACCCATAATTATAAAAATATTTATTTCAATTACATAGTGTGATTTTTTTCATACTTTTACGTTTTTTTTACGTTATGTCTATCATATCTATTCTATCATATCGTATTTATTATTTCTTTTTATTTTAATACATTCCATGTTAGTCAGGGAGAAAAGTAAAAACGTAAAATGTGCCAGCTGCTTCTCTTCCCGCGCAGATAGTAAAATCCGATCGAGGGATTGGGCTAAAATATGCGGAATCATGTCAATAGGTGATGCGGCTAGCAACCCATCACTATTTTGATTCTGTTTTCCATCTACACGCCCTCCAACATCTTTAGCGGCGTTGAGTACTTTTTGGAATGGGTAAATAATAATTAAGTATATAAACGGGACTTAGCACGAACTTCCACCACCACAAGATGACACCGCAGTACTCCAGTCTCGTTGTGACCACGATGGATGTAACTCCATAGAAACATCAACGAAAACAAATAATAAAAAGGTTCGTGCTAAGTCCCGTTTATATACATAATTATTATTTACCCATTCCAAAAAGTGCTCAACACCGCTAAAGAAGTTTTCACTTTAAATAATGACATTAAAATAAACATTGTCATCATTTGAAGTGAAAACTTCTCATGACATATCAAATTGAAAAATAATAATAGATTCAAAGATTTATTCAGAAAATAGGCCTTTTCAGACATTTTAAATAATACTGAATAAATTATATTCAAATGATTAATTATTGTTCAAAAGCTACAAACTACTAGAGTTTCGGAATCGATCACCGCAGAGAAGAAGACGCCGAAAGAAACTCTTTTGAACAGTATTGGTCGCCTACTTGCCTGAAGGGCTTTGTATGATTTTTTATGTTTTTATTATATTTCCTTTTTTTTTATGGTTTCAAGTTATATACAAATTCAATTTACATAATGTTATGGAACACGTTATGTTAGCGATCGAGCGTGAAACAGCAGATAAGATAAAGGATAGAAGTCTCAAAGAGGTCGACCTGTCCCCCCCGGCAGCACCCGTTCACGAGTTGACGCATGGATCAGCAATCGCTGAGCTCAACCATATTAGAGGGAACTCAATGACCAGACACACAACGCCGCCACCAGTTTGAACATTTTAGTAAGCATGAATGCAAATAACACTCGATTTACTGGGATTCCAAAAAGCGGTACCTATCTACGCGAATGAAGTCACGAGCAAAAGCTTGTTAACAAAACTAAATAAACATGAATCGTGATTATTCAGTTTTGTTTTAATTATTTTAAATTTTTAAACTTGCATTTAAAGCATAGTTGTATATATGTATAGTATGCATAGTTACATAATTTTAATTTGTTCACAAGTTTTTTTATTCAAATAGCTAACAGGTAGATACATAACACATATAACATGTAATGAAATCTCCCACAGTTTAGGGTATTTTTTTCATTTCTATAAATGGCAACACCGGTGTATCAAAAAGATGTCAGCTAACATTTTTCCTTTAAATTAATAATGATTTGCATTTGTTTGTTTACGTATAAGATACAACAGAATTTACCGACTGACCTATAATAGGTTATCCCCTCATGTTTCTTAGTTAAACCACTATTATTGCGGCAGTATTTGACGACGCAGGACGGAATTATATTTTTTTTCGAAATATGTGTATTCGTGTGTCAATTTTAACTCGCGGCAACGTAATGGCGGCCGGTCGTCTTACTTTGCTGTGAATGTGTGCGTGCGCATGTGTCGCTACGATACGCCGGCTTACTTTGAGTGCTTCACTACTAATGTTACTGAAGCGAAGTCCGCCTATTTTTATACGTCCATGGGTGGTAACATGTCGGCTTTATACGAGAGTAACCCGTATTACATATAGGCACTAAGGTCATGTTAGTATCTCACGTTAGTTGCGATTATACCATTTTATTTGAACAAACATTGAACAAAAACTGTCCAATAAGAATTCTATATATTCATTTCCCATATATATCAAAAAGTAAATTGTTATTTTTTTTTATTTCGTATATTATGTCTAAGTGGCCAACACTGGTTTCAGATTATAACTGCCTAAAGGGATCTGATATAGCTTATCGACTGTCATCAATTATGGCAGCCGAGACCAACGGCTTAACGTGCTTTTCGAAGCACGGTGGATAGAGAACGCGCCCGGGGTTGCTAAGCGGTCATAATGCTCACTAAACCTTGGCCATCATGCTTCTTAAAACCTAAATAATAATGAATACTTTAAATATTAAAATCACGAATATACAAATATGGAGAATACAAATAAACACAGAGAACACTTTGTTAATAAAATGATGTGGGTATTCACGCCTTACATACATATTCAGATAAAGTATGAAAAGGCTAAATACGCTTTTTTATGAGGATAAAGCTAATTTGGGTGAACGAACTTTAAGACGAATTTGTGAACCAAGATAAAACACACTATAAGTACGACTAACTCGCAGATTTGGTTGGACTTAAATATTGAGTCAATTATACGAGTTTTCTCATATTTTTGCGATTGTTACACGCTTAAATTAAATAATTAACCCCCGAATTCTCAAAAAATATATTAAATAATCAGGACTCAAATTCTCGTGCTGTCTTTGTCTTGCTATATTATCGTTAAGACAGTGATAGAACAAGCTTTGAGGTAGATTTTTATTAAGATCTTATCTTATCTTCGATGGGGCCAATTCAGAATCGGGAGCACGTCCAACCTTTGGGTTATTTTTTACTTACCCCATGCCTTACTCACTCCCACGGTGTATTCCAACGAGACTAACTGAGCTTCAGAACATCGACAGTGCGTAGGGCCTGCAGTCCTCTAGTTCAGGATAAGCTGATCCTAAGAGGTCCAAACACTTACCAGTCAATGAGTCACAAAAGCACAGAATGTGTCTCATTGTCTCCTCCGATTCCTCACATGCCCTACATAGTGGGCTTTCGACAATTTTCAGTATAAAGAGGTGACTGTTATTTTCAAAATATCCAGTCAGGGCTCCCACCGAATTCTTGAGCTTAGTTAAGATACTCTTAAGATAATAAATATAAATATATACGGACAAATCACACAGATTGAGCTAGCCCCAAAGTAAGTTCGAGACTTGTGTTATGGGATACTAACTCAACGATACTATATTTTATAACAAATACTTATATAGATACACATCCAAGACCCAGGCCAATCTAAAAAAGATCTTTTTCCAACTTGACCTGGCCGGGGATCGAACCCTGTCACTCCGTGTCGCAGGCTGGCGTGGTGACCGCTGCGCCAAGGAGCTAGTCTCTTTCTCTACGGAGTTAGTCTATACTCTTAAGATGGTTCTGAGTTGGACAGTGCAGGCCATGGTGTTAGCCATACACCGTAGATGTTGGTGTGGAGATACAAGATCACCTCACATAGAAAACAGTTTATATCTCTCGATGTTACATATCGATAACTGGGTGTGACGGATCCTTTCTCGATGGCAGCCCAGCAGTACCTCGACCGCCGCTGGATAGTAACTTGGCTACTGCTCGATAGTATCTCTATTTGTTCTTAGATTTGATTCTAATTAAAGTATAAAAAGAGCTGACACGTGACCTACATGATGTAGGCCACGGGTCGCCCAAAAGTCTTTTAAATTTTTTAATTAAGGCTTTTCAATGTTTTTATAATCACCTAATGGTTTTGCGCAGCCAGAACTCACGTTCTTCGTTCGAGCGGCATACCCTTAACTAAATAAAAATATGGAAATCGCTTTGAATAATAATATGACTCTATCAGGTTGTTGTAAGAATTGTTAACTAGCCGATGGAAATGAAGGATGAATGCACTATTTATCAATTCAACCGATTGGCAGATAAGATACGGGGCTTATAGGATTACATTTAGCTTATCTGTACCGCCGTGTAGCGCCATGTTTTGATATGATATTGATAAAATATCATACAAAGAAGATATTTGAAAATTAGCAACATACTGTAACTGAGGATGCATTCAGAACACAGAGAATGATAAGTTTTAACCTACAATTAAATTTAAAAAAGAATACTATATACACAATTATACGATAAAAAGCGTTCAATCATAGTCGTGCCTACTAGACATTGGGGCGCATATATTCAGTTTAAATTTGAATTTCGAATTCTGAAAGCTCTTAAAAGTATCTTAGATTAATTAGAATGAGAGACGCATTTTTTTTTAAATCTATGCGTATAATAATTCACGCAAACGCGTCGCGACACAAGCTCACGCACATATCGACAGATAAGGATGTAATATTTCCTCCGTTCCAAATTTAAATTCAACAAATGTTAACTTATGCTGCACACATGTAAGGTAGTTGGCGTTACTTGTTACTTCCTCCGCGTCTGTAATATTTTATTCCTACGTCCATGATTAAAAAAAGAAAATATCGAGTTCAAACATAAATAGCCTATTTACTGTCTTACTCCACATACAGGCTTTAGCTACGGTAACCATTGCGTCATGGCGCCTGATAAGAGTTCTTTGTTTTACGTGTACTAGGAAAAACATATTACATTATGTGTTCCGTTTAAAACAAAGGAAATGCTAGCTTCGCACAAAATCAAAACGATTTCACGTTACAATTACTGAGAAGTTGGCTGGACTTTGGAATTGCTAAAATTGAAGAATTGGAAGTAAAATGTGGTGACTATTATCATGGATGAAGCGGAAAATAAACGACAATATAAAGATGACACCTAACTGATAACGGGTGCTGCCAGGGGGGATAGGTCTGCTCGGCCTCTTTGAGACTTCTATCTATCTTTGAGACTTTTATCATATCTGTTGTTGCACGCTCGATCGCTAACATAACGTATTCCGCAAAAATATGTAAATTAAAATTGTATATGACATGACATCAGAAAAAAAAATGATAAAAATATTAAATATCATACAAAGCCCATCAGGCAAGTAGGCGACCAATACTGTTGAAAAGAGTTTCTTTCGGCGTCTTCTTCTCTGCAGTGGTCGGTTCCGAAACGCTAGTAGTTTGTAGCTTTTGAACAATAATTAATAATTTGAATATAATATAATACGTATTATTTAAAATGTGAATTGACGTGAAAAAGTGCCTGAAAAAGCCTATTTTCTGAATAAATCTTTGAATCTTGAATCTTTGATAGTATTTCAATATGTTGTCGGGTTTTTTTACAAACAATAGTTGTCTGTAAAGTCATTTTATAGACGATAATTTAATGTGATAACGGTGGAAGAGAGATAGATACGTCACAATCCGAACGCTTAGGCCGATCGTGCCTTTCTATCGCTTCCGCGCTCTCGCTTCCACGCGGTACGTGCACCTTTCTGGCGTTCATCGATTTTTAAAACGTTATCACGTCAAAAGGTTTTCAAGATTACAGTAAGTTGTACGCGGAACATATTGAAATAAAATGAAATAGAATTTTATTCAAATTTTGATATTATGTATCTGTTTTTGAACGCCATATTATTATTTTTAATATTTGCAAAATCGATAAACTACTATCGTTTTGGAACGACCACTGATTTTTCTGCTGGAGATTGTTCGCATATTCTCCAGATTGTTCATGCATGTAAAGTAATATGTACTCTCTTTAGTACTCGGCACGTTCGTTGTTAGGCGCCAGTGTCATGTTGGTATAAGCTACAGATGGTATGGAATGTCTTAAACAAATATACTCTCATATTACAAATACACTAGAATTGCATTGCCATGACCTGATTTTATCAGACTAAACATACATATAGTATCATGTCTATTACCCTTGCGGGGTAGACAGAGCCTAGGTCTATAATCCTTATGGCCACATTTAGCATGTTGGAGGGCGTGTAGATGGAAATCGAAATCAAAGTGATGGGTTACTAGCCGCGTCGTTTATTGATATGATTCCAAGCCCAATCTCTGGATTGGCTTTTACGATCTGCGCGGAAAGGGAAACATTCTTTTCTCCCAGACCAGCATGGAAGATCAGACTAAATTCTAACTGAAAGATTAATATAATTCAAATAGAAACGTGTTTTGTATTAAGTATTATTAATGGTAATTGGAAAACGATGGTTCTTATAATAATAATTTAAATACGAATAAATGATAAAACTAATTATTCGTAATTATCATAAACTTTAACTATCAGGCTGTAATAAATATGTACTAACTTGGCGCCATTACTCCGAGCATACGATTCGTTTCTGATAATTTGCGATAGAATGATAATCTTATCTATGGAAAAATATTCTCAGAACAGAAATTCCTAATATGAATGTAAGTTGAAAATACGAGTACTAATATTATAAATGCGAAAGTGAGTTTGTTTATTTGTTTGTTTGTTACGCTTTCACGCCGTAACTACTGAACCGATCATGATGTAATTTTGCATACAAGTTCTCTGGAGTACGGAGAAGGAAGGTCATATGCTACCTTTTATCCCGGGAAAAAGTACTATTCGCAAGGGATCGACATTGACGCGGGCGGAGCCGCGGGCGAAAGCTAGTTTACATATAAAATGCTTTGTCCTTTTTTATGTAATAGGACGGCAAAAGAGCAATCGGGTCACCTGATGGTAAGTGATTACCGCTGCCCATGACAACTGCGACAGCAGGGTGTGACAGGTGCGTTGTCGGCCTTTCAAGTAGTTGGGTGTAGGAAACTGAGGGATCAACGCCCGGGACCTAAAACTTGGAGGGTGTGTTGTTTGTATGACGTAAGCATACAATAAGAAAAGATTTTCCAAAATTCTACCCCAAAGAGGATGAAAAGGGGCGTAGCAAAGTTGTATGTGACAATGTGATTCCTTGGTCCAATTTTCGACTTCTACGCGGACGTAGTCGAAGGCAGAAGCTAGTATGTACATATAAAATGCTTTGTCCTGAATGACTGACTGACTGACGGACCAACGCACAAGCTAATCCACTGGTCGTAGAGACCTGAAACTTGAAGCTGTGATTCCTTTTTCTATTTTTTTTAAATATCTCATTTGTGTTTAGAATCCTTTCGGTATGGATACAAAAACTGTTTTGACAGTTTACTTGACCAAGTAACCATAAGGTACCACATTAGAATATTTGTTTTCTGAACAGATATTATGATAACATCGACGGTACAGCAATAACTCGTGTATTACAAATAATAATACGAGAAGATAAATCATACTGGAATAAATGAGGTCATTGCCATCAAGACCTGTAGAACCTCCAAAGAAATTGCGATAGAGCAGACCAGAAGCGTCATTTGAAAGCGAACTTGATGTCAGATAAGAATTGACAACAGTCGTGACGGAGACGTCGACTCGCCAAATGAATTTAATTATTCCGCTCTAGTAACTCCTAAATGTGAGGCTGAGGATAAACACTTGACGAACAATGAGATTAGCCGTGTGGTATCCGGCAGAGTAGAATAGGACCACTCCAAGTCTTCCCGTGGATGTCGTAGAAGGCGACTTAGGAAATACAAGCTAAAGAAAGCTTATAAACATCTAAGACACCTCTCCAACCCGTCTGGCCAGCGTGGAGAGTGTAGGCCAAGTCCTCTGGCTGCTCTGGCCAAGTATGGCCCTAGTAGTACAGAGAGGGTCGTGCTCCTGTAGTGGAGACTAAAAAGGACCTGATGATGATGATGATGATGAACAATGAAACTTCGGTCGGCGCGATATGTTACAATTATTGGATAACTAGCTTTCGCCCGCGGCTCCGCCCGCGTCAATGTCGATCCCTCGGGAATAGTACTTTTTCCCGGGATAAAAGGTAGCCTATGTCCTTCTCCGTACTCCAGAGAACTTGTATGCAAACTTTCATGATGATCGTTTCAGTAGTTACGGCGTGAAAGCGTAACAAACAAACAAACTCACTTTCGCATTTATAATATTAAGTAAGGAGTAAGGACTAGCTTACGCCGGCGTCAATGACGATCCCTCGGGAATAGTAACTTCTCTGTACCCCTGATAACGTGTATGCAAAATTTCATAATAAAAGGTTTAGTAGTTATGACGTGAAAGGGTAACAAACAAACAAATAAGCTCACTTTCGAATTCATAGCTTGAATTACACTAGTCTTTGTCATCAGTTTATAATAAGCTTACTATTAGTGAGTGAGTGGATTTTCAAAATTAGTGAGGTGACTTTTAAGTTCCATTACAAACAAACACATTAAGGTTGACTGGAAGAGAAGGCTTTTAGCATTAAGTCTACCCGTTGTAGCTTTTAAGGCTCAATAAAGTTTTTTAAATAAATAAAATAAAATTATGTCCTTTTTAACAATATAAGTATAAATAAAAATAAAAAGAAGATTCCATTAGGAAAAGCGCCCATGCGTATAATGGAAAAACTGACGGACGGACCAATGATTATGCATATAGGATGCTACATTTATAGACTATAGTTCTCGTAACAGTAGACATGATGTTTAATTTTGGTATAGCTGAAGCATTTGAGAAACTATGTCTTTAAAATTGATCTTTTATATAAAAATCGGTCGATAATTTTACGTGATAATGATGGAAGAGCGATAGATGCTTCATAAGTCGAACGCTTAGGCCGATCGTGCCACGTACGTGACACTTTTTCGTGCGTACAGCCGGCGTCCATCGATTTATAAGACATTATCACGTCAAAAATATATCGTGATGGCATCTGAATTCTGAATACAAAATGCGTTGAGCTGATATTATATTATACAGCGGCTTAGTAGATGTGTCATTGAGTATAGTAATCCAACAGATATTATTTTCCTCAAAGGTGACTATCAGATAAGAACCGATAAAATTGATGTTATTGCTTCATAGAACTGATTAGTGTGACCTCGATAGATAAAAAAGTGTAAGGCTACGGACACGCGGCGCGTTGAGCAGTTCGTGCTGTCAAAATCTCGAACATTTGGCTACCTCCGTGGCGCAGCGGTCAACACGCCTGCCTGCGACACGGAGTGACCGGGTTCGATCCCCGGCCAGGTCAAGATGGAAAATGATCTTTTTCAGATTGGCCTGGGTCTTGGATGTGTATCTATATATGTATTTGTTATAATATATAGTATCGTTGAGTTAGTATCCCATAACACAAGTCTCGAACTTACTTTGGGGCTAGCTCAATTTGTGTGATTTGTCCGTATATATATTTAATATTTATTTGGCGTGATAAGTGGCCGTTTTTTATGCGTTTGCTCAAGATATGTCATTTGAGCGCGTGACGCACGCCGCGGAAAACGCGGCGTTGAACGCAGCAGTGAATGCGACGTCTGTGACAGACCGGGGGAAATAAATGTACGCAAATTTACTTTATCAATCTATAAGCAATCGAATAAAGATATTATTGGTATTTATTTATACTGTTTAAAATATGAGCGGAATTCTACGCGTGCACCGTAGCCAAAAACGCCACGCTACACGTGCTGCGGAGCTGCGTGTAGGGCCGTGATAGTCGTAAAAACGCTTCACATGCTATCCATCCAACGCACCGCCCAACGCGACATACGAATACGAAGCGCCATGCAAAACCGCGCCAACGAGCCCTAATTATATTTCAATTATTTACTGTTTAAACTAGTGATGTAAATTTTGTTTTACGCCCCATTGTTCCAGTTACAGTATTTAGTAAATCATAAAAAATTAAAAACTGAAAGAAAAAGGGACTATAAATGGAAATAAAATTAATTGAACACAAGTTGACTCGCCTTCGTTACTCTCACAAAACAGCAAGCAATTCCTGATAAGCACTTTGCATCCATCTACAAACACATCACACTCAAGCTGTTGGTCCAAGAATCTAAAGAAAAAAAAATAAACAAGTTTTTGGTTTTTGTAAATGTACCCCAACATTTAAAAAGTTGCCCAAGAAGCATCTCTTTACCAACCAAACTAGAGCATCATCATCAGGTCTTTTTGGTCTTTACTGCAGGAGCACGACCCTCTCTGTGCTATCGGAGCCATACTTGGCCAGAGCAGACAGAGGATTTGGCCTACACTCTCCTCTCTGGCTAGATGGGTTGGAGAGGTCTCATTGATGTTTATGAGCTTTATTTAGCTTGTATTTCCTAAGTCGCCTCTTATCACATCCAAGGGAAGACTTGGAGTGGTCCTATTCTACTCTGCTGGAAACCACACGGCTATTACGGCCAAACCAGAGTAATTAATTATAAAAAAAACATATCAACAGATACCTCTATGCATTGAATAAAGTATATTTATAAATTACCAATTTGTATTATTCTGTATTAAAATCAATTAAAAAGTAATCTATAGCAATATATTAACATTATGCAACTCGATATGGACCACACGTGGAGAAGCCCTTAATGATTGCAATTAATGTGTTCAAACTTTGTACAGGGTTAATCAATTTCCAAGCTTCCAAAAACATATTAATGAGGTTGTAAAGTAGGTCTTGTAAGGCTCTCGCAAAAAAACCGTTTATTCAATGAATTAATGTATACACTATCATTTAATTAATCAGAGTAGCAGAAAGTTATCGTTCTCAATGATATACAGTGAAAAACAAATTGCAATTATACGCCTCAACAATGTGTATGCTATTATCATCTTTTGTTGCATTGTTATAAGGTAGATTATTAGTTGCATCTTCAAGTGTCATTATCAAGATTTGGCCTTTCCTCACATTATTATCTTGCTAACTTGTTGTTTAATTCTGTTTATTGTTTCTCTTTATGGGCTTTGGAGAAGTAGATGCATGTTCAGTAAACACGACATTTGGAAATGTCAAATAAGCCGTGGCAATAAATACAATTGTATCTTGAGATTGTGATAGCGCTATAAAGATACAATGTGATGACCTACATTTTGTTATAACCTCAACGTTGCGCTTCCAATGACATTATAAATTTCTACATTATCGATAGAATCCCAGACATAAGTAATAATATATAGATACTTGAATCAGGTCTCTTTATCATTTTATTTCCAATCAAACGGCCTCAGAAACTACCATCAATAATTAGATGCGACCGCTATCGTACTCTGCGAAATTGTAGACACTTTCACGATAGCATCTCATAATTTTCTGTACATTATCACGGATCTTCAGCTTAAGGCCACAGCTGTTGATATAAATACAGAAATGGACATTAAATGAACCGTTTGACACGATTACCGGATGTATGCGCGGCGCCGGCGTTATCTCGTCTGACGCCTTAGTCGGTTCGCCAACCGGGGAGTGATTGCAATCGTGGAGAAAGACCTATATTTTATACTTTTTACGTCTTAAATCCTTGTCTCATTTGAAATTTGTATTTGGATTAATAAACGCCGATTGATATCAAGACTTGAAAGTTGCAATTCGAAAGAGAATAAATGAGAAACGAAGAGTGAATCTTTATTATCCATACTGTATTATATTATGCAAAAGTAATTTGCCTGTTTATAACTACATGAACCTTCAGTTATTGAACGAATGCGATGAAATTTGATGTAGGGTACCTTTCATCCCGAAAAAAATCTACTTTTTCCGAAGGATTAACATTAACGTGTATCACTACAAAACTTCAGTCTTCTTACCACCTTTATGCAGACGATCTACAAATCTATGCACAAGCGCGAGTTGATAATATTGACACAGCCATAGCCAAAATTAATTTAGACTTACGAACCATATCTGTCTGGAGCAAATCACATGGACTTCAAGTAAATCCTAGTAAAACAACTGCGATACTAATTGGTAGCTATCAGTTACGCTCAAGAGTTCGTTGGGAATCATTACCTTCCATCATCTTTGATGATACCGTGATCGCATATAGTGAGCGTGTGAAAAATTTGGGCCTCTGGTTAGATAGCAAATTGTGCTGGACTCCTCAAATTGCTGAACTAAGTAAAAAACTATTTGCTTCTTTTAGTTCGTTTAAGAGGCTCAATAAGTTCCTTCCAACTGACACCAAAATTACGCTCGCACAATTCTTGCTCCTTCCTATCCTTGACTATGCCGATACCTGTTACCTCAATATCACTGAAGAGCAGCTGAATAAACTTGAGAGGCTCCAAAATCTTTGTATCAGGTTTATATTTGGTTTACGTAAATATGACCATGTTTCTCAGTTTCGTACCCAACTCAAGTGGCTGCCGATTCGACTTCGCCGTAACTGGCACGTTCTTAATCTTCTGTTTTCTATCCTTTTTAATCCTGCCTCTCCTAGATATTTAAGAGAACGTTTTATTTTTTACGGAGATGAACAGGGTCGAAATCTACGTAGTACTGCAAATCTTCGTCTCAGAATGCCCACTCATTCCACTAATTTCTATTCAAATTCATTTACAGTGCAAGCTGTACGTCTTTGGAACTCACTACCAATCTCCATCCGGTGTGCTCAAACGCTAGCCAGCTTTAAATCCCTTGTCAAATCACACTTCTTGTCCTCTTTGTAGGCACTTTTTATCTCCTGTCACATTTTTTTAATCCTCTTCATGTCGTCAGATATAGTATGTATGTATTTGTGTATATATATATATATTATATTTATTATGTTTATATTTTAGTTTTAGTAAATTTTGCGCCTTACCTCGTAGTCTTTTTCTAATCTATCTACTACCCTAAGGTTGCCTGGAAGAAATTGCATTTGGCGATAAGGCCGCCTTTTGTTGTCCTTTAATATTTTTGTTTTTGTATTGTTTTTAATGGTGCAATAAAGTGTTAAATAAATAAATAAACGTGGGCGGAGCCGTGGATAAAATATAATATACTATAATACTTTCTGAAACTTATACTTTGGTGATAAAACGAACTTGTAAATAATAACTAATAAGTAAGTTGCCTATAATTATATAACAAAAACAATAGATCGATTTATTTAAACTATTTTTTACTATAGAGGAAAGAAGGGAGGCCTCTGCCAGCAGTGGGAATTAAAAAGTCAATACAAAAAGCAGAATACATTACATAAGTTAAGAAAAAAGAATTGATTCATCCTAATCCTAACTTAATATTATAAATGCAAAAGTGAGTTTGTTTGTTTATTTGTTAAGCTTTCACGCTGCAACTACTGAACCGATCATCATGAAATTTTGCATACAACGTGTATGCAAATTCATGTGGGGTACGGAGAAAGGGTACATTTTATCCCGGGAAAAAGCGTACATCGACGATCAAATGTCGATCCCTCAGGAACTATTGGATCGACATTGACGCGGGCGGAGCCGCGGACGAAAGCTGGTAAAAATATAATTACAACGCAAAAAAAATTAGGATCTCAATTTCCACGATTTCCTCATTGATTTCATAAAAAGTTCATATATGTGTATTACCCTATTTTTGATTTAAATTATTTTCACGAATGACTTTGAGTAAACAACAGATATTCTGTTTTGTCACAGACGACGTGTATAAACGTGTTTGAGAGCCACATGGCATTAACAATTCAGAACATGGGTAGCATGCTTGTATACTTCTCTATGATTATAAACATTGTCGTGAGTGTCCATGAAACTAAACATTTTAACTAGTTCGTTATCATAAATTACATCATCGCATGATATCATAACAAATTCCTTCTCAGCGGCTTTTATTGCGATTTAAGTATTATCTTACACGAGTATTTCGATCTATCATACTTCGATCTTAATGTTATTAGCTTTCCAGTTGAGTTTTACGTCATACTTAGTTATAAATTAATTATTACTACCTATTGTTATAATACATAAATGCTCCAAAGATATTTCACGAAGATCTTGATCTAACATACTTTGTTTTTAGAGTTCCGTAGCCAAATGGCCAAAATCGGAACTCTTATGTATTCGTCATGTTTGTCTGTCTGTCCGTCCGTATGTCACACCTACTTTTTTCCGCAACTTTAAGAACTATACTGTTGAAACTTAGTAAATAGAAAACCGCATTATTCCTATATATTATTTTCACACAAAAAAAGAAAAAAAAACAATAAATTTTGGGGGTTCCCGGTATTTAGAACTGATACTCAATTTTTTTTCATTTAACCCTTTCGTGTGGGGTATCTATGGATAGGTCTTCACAAATGATATTGAGGTTTGTTATGTCAGTTTTTTCTAAACTGAATAGTGTGTCAAAGTGGCAATGAAAAAACAAAAAAAATATATATGATGTACATTTCCATGCAAACTTCCACCGGAAATTGGTTTGAGTAAGTAGTTTTTTTTAATAAATCGTAATCAAAGTTACAAGGAACTACAAGAACTTTTATATTTATATTATGTTTAAATCGTTCAAAGTTACAACGAACTACAAAAGGTTGTATATTATGTTACTTGCTGCTACGGAAACCTTCGTGAGAGTGAGTTCGACTAGCTCCGTGGCGCAGCGGTCAACACGCCAGCCTGCGACACGGAGTGACCGGGTTCGATCCCCGGCTAGGTCAAGATGGAAAATGATCTTTTTCAGATTGGCCTGGATCTTGGATGTGTATCTATATATGTATTTGTTATAAAATATAGTATCGTTGAGTTAGTATCCCATAACACAAGTCTCGAACTTATTTTGGGGCTAGCTCAATCTGTGTGATTTGTCCGTATATATTTATTTATATGAGTGAGTCCGACTCGCACTTGGCCGCTTTTTAATTTATAATTTATACCATACTTATCCAGTTATAAGTTCTTAAAGGTTATTTATTGTTAAAGAGTTTTAACCAGCGTATATCTCAGCGTATGCCCCCATCAGATCATATACAATGTTATCATCATTTCGTGTAGGTAACAAGGTCAATCGACCATGCACACCCAGATGTCAAAGTTCTTCAAAACCACCTTTCGGCCTCTGACGTGGTTCCTTTAACGACTACCAGATGGCAGCCACGACCAACGGCTTAACGTGCCTTCCGAAGCACGGAAACATCTTTATTATAGACAATCAGGTGATTCAAGCCTGCAATGTCCTAACCATACTGGAAACAACTAAACAAATTATGCTTCCCGTGGGAATCGAATCCACGACCCTCAGGTCTACAGGCAAACGCCTTAACCACTGGACCACGGAGGCAGTTATCATATACAATATAATCTAGAATACTTGGTTCTAAGGTTCAACATTTAATCATCCATCCAGCTATTCTACATAATTCTTAGTTGTAAATTATCAAATAGAATTTATTATTTCTTCGGTTCTGCCAACATCTACCTCATCATGCCTTGCGATCAATATTTCTGGAATTCCTTGATCAATTAAAAGATACATTTATGGAAAGTGAAGCAGTGCGTTAGATTTATGGTTGTACGCTGATGTTTTATTGATAGCAGACACTCAACGGGAAATATAACACGGATGAGATATAAAGCGCACTAGTATAATTAAACGGGCTTTAACGGATATTGCTTTAAATTAATAGATTTATGTGATCTCAATCTTAATAAATATTAGATTTATATTATCATTCTTTTGATGCTAGGTCTGACAAAATTAAATTACTAAAAGTAAACGTTCTACTCATCCAAATCCTAACTAATATTATAAATGCGAAAGTGAGTTTGTTTGTTTGTTACGCTTTCGCGTTGTAATTACTGAACCGATCATCGTGAATTTAGTATACACGTTATCTGGGGTACGGAGAAGGACATAGGGTACATTTTATCCCGGGAAAAAGTACTGTTCCCGATCGATCGACCGACATTGACGCGGGCGGATCCGCGGACGAAAGCTAGTAGTAAAATAAAAGATAAATTAATAAAAGCTATAAAAAAGAAGATTATACTCGTAATACTTACAACGAATTCATTCAATATGAGCCAAAATTAACAAGTGGACCGTTTGTAACTCCAGATAATCTTCTTTATTTTTCATTTGAGGGTCAACGAAAACATTATTAGTGTTTCATAAAATGTTTCTATGAACTTAGTACGAATGTCTAATGTAACTGAAAAAGCCTATTCAAAAGTATATTACTGAAAAAATATGGTTATGGTGACTACTTAATACAACATATTATGTTAGTCATAAATAATTAATTAAACTGAACAGAGTATATAAAAAAGTTGACATAATTTTTAATATGAATAAATAAATAATAAAATATATACCATGTACAGACAGTTCGTTATTGCTTAGATGATGACTGCAGATTTTAGCATTGCAAATAGAACATACGCCAAACAATGTAGGTGATTCACAAAATGCTACAGACAAAAGTCAACATCCGAGCCATTGTATTGGACCGACAGTATGGGCATTAGCACATCCTGTGGCAGAACAGACAGACAAGGCTGAATTAGAACACAAATTAAATAAAAACAGGTACCACACTACATAATGCGCTTTGATAATGCACACAAACTTCGATCAAATATAATGGTAGATACACGATTCGCGCTCGAAAATTGGCACCGGCAAAACAGCGCACTAATCGAGTTTCGGAGCTGTTTTGTCCACAGTTTCAATAAAGCGCGCTAGCACTCACACGACTCGCGATAAAGAAGGTACAGCAAAAAGATGCATAAACTACGCATAAAAAGTAAAAAAATAAAGATGGACTTATATATATTATACATTCAGTATGTACCGTTTTTGTCGTTGTTTGTAAGTATAATGCATGATGTTTTGACTCGGGGACATTATTAAGGTTTCATTTTATATGAGACTGTGTATCTACCATTATATTTGATCGAAGCACACATAGAAACCTCGCGGTGTTGGTAAGCATGTGGCTGATTGGTAACGTTCATTTGTGACTAAAAAACAGTTTAATGTTTAAAATACCATGTTATTAGGCTCTCCAGGTGGAAAGCCAGTGGATAGTAAGTATTTTATGGATCAGGTGGATAATATACTTACTATTCGTCCCTAGAAATACACACAAAAGTACATATTTTTTTTTTTTTTTTTTATGTATATCCGACGGCAAACGAGCAGACGAGCCACCTGATGGAAAGTGGTCACCGTCGCCCATGGACATCTGCAACACCAGAGGAGGTGCCGATGCGTTGTGTGTGCGCACATATTGTTTGTGACGTGTTATTTTGTCACATATTTGTGTGTGCGCTGCTCAAAAGGTTTTTTATCCATTGCTCTTCATCTGCGAGTATTTAATTTGTGACAGTGTGGACGATTGTTTGCGAACGCCATTTTTTGCTATGCTTACTGACCATCTGTTGTGTTTCCAAGCCGACGGTAGTAATTATAAACTGTCCACAGAGCATGGCTGTAATTTTTGTTGTAAATTCTATTGACAATGAATTTTTATGATATATTATACACTAGCTTTCGCCCGCGGCTCCGCCCGCGTTAATGTCAATCCCTCGGGAATAGTACTTTTTCCCGGGATAAAAGGTAGCCTATGTCCTTCTCCGTACTCCAGAGAACTTGTATGCAAAATTTCATGACGATCGGTTTAGTAGTTACGGCGTGAAAGCGTAACAAACAAACAAACAAACAAACAAACAAACAAACAAACAAATAAACAAACAAACTCACTTTCGCATTTATAATATTAGTAAGGATAATAGGTGTGTCATATAACAAAATCTCTGCCTTTTCAGTGCTTTAAAACCAGTATTTCAAAATTAATAGGATGTTTTCAAATTATGAAAAAAGTGGAACTTTTTATGATACAAGTAATTTTGGTAAAGGTGAACTTCGTTTCGTTATTATTTTTTGTTTGTAGGAATATTTCTTATATTTTAATACTTATTCTACTGTTCACGGTGATAACAAAATCAACTTATCAAATATTATAAAAATCAGTTCACCCCTTCTTAAGTTAAAGTTCGAAATATCCCAACTTTGTTATTCTATATAAATATTTTATTTATCTGCATATTTTTATTAAAATTTTGGAATAAAGAAGTAAATTGTAACAAACAAAATACAGGTACCATTTTTTTTAAATAAACTTTTCGATCAAATTGAATATAAATAGGATATTGGAGATTCTTATTTGATTCAATAATCTGATCATACAAATTACATGTATCGGTTTTGTTTTCAAACCGAAGAAGCTGAAAATGTATATAAAAGCTGAAGAAAAAGTTTATTGCTGCCGATCCGGTGGTTATGCCAATACCAACAGCAACTTTAGATCCCAATCCTTGCATCACTGATGCAACAGATACAGTACTTCCCACAAGCGATTACAGTCAAAATTGAAATTAACTGATGTGCTGTAAGGGTCATTTTTCAACGGGAGAATTTCACGAATTTGCATAATGAGGTACTCAATAGATGGGCTTCTTTTTAATAGGGTACAACGACCGGTGAAATTGATTGTTTTGCCGACGGGGCGCATTTTGTGCATTTACGCAGTGCCGGATTAAGGAAACGCAGCGCCCGTAGCAAATTGTATCAAGGGGCCCTTCTTATCGTGTAGACTCGGGAGAATTAAATTTGTGTTGACCAGAACTCTGCCACTGACACAGCGTTCACAGCATCAGTGGCATTATATAGGTCTTCGCGTGTGCAGGTGGTAGGACACGCAGGGCAAGGGGCCCTTGAGTTATTATGAGTTCTAAATTATAAAATGTAGCCTAGTGCAGCAAATAACCACGCGTAAATACAAAAACCCTTTCACCTGAACGATTGTTATAAGTCGAACTGGAGTTGTTAACACATTGATTTTACTGACCCAATCAATGGTCAATGGTGGTCAATATGTTAGGAAGTGTTGTATTTTTGTGCCTAGGCAACCCACAACAGGTAATCGATAAAAGTGGTTGTATATGTGGAAACGGAATCATAATAGGGAAAATTTGCTAGCTGTATTAACTTTCGTCACGTTTTTTTAGGTTTTCACTAGCTGATTATTAAGCCCAAGCGAATTCTATACATTTATATTAGCGACTTTCTGCACATACATAGTCACATGTCTTTTTTCCCTACACAGTCACAGCATAAGGACATAAAATCTACCTTTATGTAGCTTCTAGGTTTTATAGCACTATAGCAGTGAGCGTGGTTCTCTTTTACAAGGGCCCCCTTTTGCACGGGGCCCGAAGCAATTACAACTTTTGCTACGTTGTTCGTGCACTTCTTTTCATGTATTGTTATAGTAACTTGTTTTATAAGGTAATTGACCGGTTTTACGCCTACGTCTTCTTTGAATACGGAGGCTAAATTGGAATTGTGTAAAACATTTAAGGTGGAAGGATAATGTACGATGCGTGCGTGAGAAAGGAACGGAATATTTTTGGGTGACATTGCAATGTTGTTAAAATATTTGTACTTTTACTGTCCGATTCTCTTGAAATATAAATCAGAAGGTTTTGAATGGAGTACTGTTCCCGAGGGATCTACATTCACGAAAGCAGCTAAAGCAAGCATATACGATCAAAGTAAATGCAAAATAAAACAATTTGGCTGACTGATCATTATAAGTCATATCACAAAAAGGGCATTGGATTTGAAAGTGAATGGTACCTGAAATAGAAGACGACCCACCAAATAGGATAAATTGTGTCAAGGAGAGTATGAATAAGAAAGGAGTGACAAAGGCTATGGAAGGCAACAGAACAAAATGGTGCACATGATAAAGATAGATAAAAGAAGAAGAAAAATATTTACTATCATTAGATGATCCAGTACTTAAGGCTAAGGGTTCGACTCCCACGGGAAGCATGCTTTGTTTAGTTGTTTCCAGTTTGGTTAGGACATTGCAAACTTGAATCACCTGATTGTCAGATAATTAAGATGATTCGATGCTTCGGAAGACACGTTAAACCATTGGTCCCGGCTGCTATCTGGTAGTCGTTAAAGGAACCACGTCAGAGGCCGAGAGGAGGTTCCGAAGAACTCTGACTCCAGAGTGTGCATGATCGATTGACCGTGTCACCTACTCGAAATGATGATGATCATAAAATATCAAACATGTTTTCTGTATAAGCAGAATAGTGTTCCTGCCATCTCTAGCCATATCGGTTAGCTTTAGCGTGCATTACTTGTTCAAACGTTTCCTAAGCTTTATCGTTATTGATAAGATAAGATCGCGGGTCGCGGGAGGGCACGTAGCCGTCGATTGTACTACCGACAGGGGATTTATTGCCATGAATACATTTGAGTTTAAGAAATCCGTAATAGTTTTGATTCTGCTTTGTTTTAGTATTGTTTATGGTAGTTTTGTCCCGTGTCATACATATGTCATACATACCTACATATAAATGACTTCTTTATCCCTTACGAGCCATCCTAAAGGTCACGTTTATTTTGTTGCGCACCAACAGACTAAAGTTCGATCGGCTTTAGGATGTCTACCCTATAAGGGATAAGGAAGTCAGTAGGTAGTCATTTAAATCTAGAATACATCAAAATTCAATTTTGAAAATTGTGATGGGTTAAAGCGATGGGTTTGCGAGCTGCATCGCCAATCGACATGATTTATTTTTTACTAAGTATTGAATTTATTTTATTTATTTAACTAGCTGTTGCCCGCGGCTCCGCCCGCGTTAGTGTCGATCCCTCGGTCCTTCCCCGGGCCTCAAACTACCTCCATACCAAATTTCATCCAAATCAGTTCAATGGTTGAAGTGTAAAAAGATGACAGACAGAGTTACATTCGCATTTATAATATTAGTATTAGTATGGAAGCATGAATATTATTTATAATTCTAAGTCCAGAAATGAGATAATTTCCATAAAAACATTACCCTCTCATTTTACCCCTTTAGGGGTGAATTTTGTCCATTTCACCCACATATATATTTTTTTTATTGTAATGGAGAACTTACATCTATTTATTTTCATACTTCATAGTAGAAATGAGAAAATTTCCAATTCCCGTATGGACTTTCCTTTCCCATTTTGCCATATAAGTGTGGAATTTTGTTCATTTCATCGTCATAGGTCTTTTCTAATTGTAATCGAGAACTTATATACCTATTTTTATACTTCTAGGTCTAGAAATGTGAAAATTTCCGTACTAACTTTACCCCCCTATTTCACTCCTTCAAGGGAGAATTTTGTCTAGTTCACCTACACAGATCTGTTTTAATTTAATTCGGGAACCTTTATACCTACTTTTAGACTTCTAAGTCCAGAAATGAGAATATTCCATACAAAGTTTATACCACCCATCCACTCCCATTTTACCCCTTAAGGGGGAAATTTTGCAAATTTCATCTACACACATATTTTTTAACTTTGATTGAGAACTGAAACACTGAACTGAACAGAAATGAGAAAATTCCATATTAATGTTAGCCCATTGAAAGTAAAATTTCTAAAAATCCTTTCTGAGCGCTCACTCACATCATTAAAAGAACCCCTGTACCAAATTTCAAGTTTCTAAGCGCAGCAGTTTCGGTTGCGTTGATATATAAGTCAGGTTTGCCGTTTGCCCGCGGTTACGCCGCCGCCTGGCGGTAAAGGTACCCTGTGTCCTTCCCCGGGTCTCAAACTACCCCCATGCCAAATTTCATCCGAATTAGTTCAATGGTTGAAGCGTGAAAAGAAGACAGACAGACAGAGTTAATTTCGCATTTATAATATTAGGATGGATCAGTATAGATAGTATGGATAGGTATAATGATGTCGTATAACGATGATGAATTGACTTTGGATTTTAATTTTCCTATGTCACTTATTATATAATTAAGTGCTATATATTTGTAGGCAAACTCATGCCTTGAGTTCATTCAAATGTCGATAACTTTTTTTTTAATGAACCGATTTTAATGAAACAAACTTTAAATGTTAAACTAAATTAAAACAAAGCAATTGGCGAAAGTTTGAAGTAAATCGGTATAGTATTTTCGGAGATAATCGTGATCATACATACAGACAGACAGACAGACAGACAGACAGACAGACAGAAAGACAGACAAGAAATTCGAAAAAAATTTTTTTGCCTTCTATTATCCTTTTTAAGTGTCCCTCTATCCATTTCAGTCAAAAATTCTAAATGTACAGACAAAATATTTTTACTGTTTTATTATACCTATGTATAGATATTGATTCTTTAGCGACTTCTTCTTCTTTCAGTCCGGTATCATGTAATTAATCTTTTTTACAATAACATTCTCATCGTGTAATGTTGCTGTAAAGATCAGCTTTAATGTTGAAAAGTGATATAACTTTTGAGCGATTTTACACTAACTTGAGCGAAGCAATAGGCAAAAATTCTAAGTTGGAATGACCTGAAACATTTATAGAAATCTGAGCATACTTATGTTACTGTACCTATTCTTACTGCATTATCAAAGTTCTGATGATTTACCTGTAAACAAAATATAATAATAATTAAAATATATGTGCATTCATCCTAAGTAATATTATAAATGCGAAAGTCTGTTTGTTACGCTTTCACGCCTTTACTACTGAATCATTATGAAATTTTGCACGTAATATAGTACTGAGAAAGACAAACAGTACATTTTACCCCGGGTAGAAGTACTGTTCACGAGGGATCGACTTTGATACGGGCGGAGCCGCGTGCGAAAGCTAGTCTGTTACTTAATGTGTACTCTATTAAACTTTGTAGCTACATAGTGTATTATAGTACCGATATTATTCTGTTTTAATATAAAGATACTTTTAGCGAGATATTAGAAAATCTGGCATTTAATAAAGCTACTAGAGATTCTTCCCATCAGTTATAAGAGCTAAAAACTGTTCCCATCTCCAACACGATCGATCTAATTACACTAGTCCCATACTTACTGACTGTTGCATCATAATCCTGAGAACAGTTATAAAAACTCAATCAACTCTTCCTGTATTTAGTTTTTTTGTTTGTTGTAAAGTATATTTCCAAGAGCACATACAATAGCTCATCATGGGCCAACACAGTTATCTTCTGTGCACGTCTGGCTATGTTAATTTTTAGGAATTTCTGACATCGTAGGCTAAGAAATGGACGCCTTAAGTCATCAGGTAGTTGTATAATTTGGGGACATCTCTGTTATTTAAGAATTTGACTCACACAATGATTATTTTTGGCAAAATAATGTAGTGGATTGCCATCGCCTTCTCCATTTCACATACTAGTGGACAATTCAAGTGTGCAGTTTAATCACGATGTTTTCCTTCACCGGAAGCAGGTATCATGGATGAAAATGACCGTATGTTAGATTGGTCTACAAACTCAGAGTTGCAGGTCGGGCCTTGTGAGGTTTCAACCAGGACTGAGCTGAGCCAATATCAAATATTATGATTAAATAGGTAGGTATGTATTCAAATTTTGCATGCTAAAAACTGCTTAAACCGGGACTGAGCTGAGCCACTATCAAATATTATGATTAAATAGGTAGGAATGTATTCAAATTTTGCATGCTAAAAACTGCTTAAACCGGGACTGAGCTGAGCCACTATCAAAAATTATGATTAAATAGGTAGGAATGTATTCAAATTTTGCATGCTAAAAACTGCTTAAACCGGGACTGAGCTGAGCCACTATCAAATATTATGATTAAATAGGTAGGAATGTATTCAAATTTTGCATGCTAAAAACTGCTTGAACCGCGACTGAGCTGAGCCACTATCAAATATTATGATTAAATAGGTAGGAATGTATTCAAATTTTTCATGCTAAAAACTGCTTAAACCGGGACTGAGCTGAGCCACTATCAAATATTATGATTAAATAGGTAGGAATGTATTCAAATTTTGCATGCTAAAATCTGCTTGAACCGCGACTGAGCTGAGCCACTATCAAATATTATGATTAAATAGGTAGGAATGTATTCAAATTTTTCATGCTAAAAACTGCTTAAACCGGGACTGAGCTGAGCCACTATCAAATATTATGATTAAATAGGTAGGAATGTATTCAAATTTTGCATGCTAAAAACTGCTTAAACCGGGACTGAGCTGAGCCACTATCAAATATTATGATTAAATAGGTAGGAATGTATTCAAATTTTGCATGCTAAAAACTGCTTAAACCGGGACTGAGCTGAGCCACTATCAAATATTATGCTTAAATGGGTAGGAATGTATTCAAATTTTGCATGCTAAAAACTGCTTGAACCGCGACTGAGCTGAGCCACTATCAAATATTATGATTAAATAGGTAAGTATGTATTCAAATTTTGCATGCTAAAAACTGCTTGAACCGCGACTGAGCTGAGCCACTATCAAATATTATGATTAAATAGGTAGGTATGTATTGAAATTTTGCATGCTAAAAACTGCTTAAACCGGGACTGGGCTGAGCTACTATCAAATATTATGATTAAATAGGTAGGAATGTATTCAAATTTTGCATGCTAAAAACTGCTGAGTGGAATTTGTTTAATAAATCATATCATTTCATTTCGAAAATAGTTGAACACAAATTATGACAAGACATATGTTTTTTATGTGTAAAATAATCTTGTTTCTAATTGATTTAGATACAAGCATCATAATCTTGAGAAATTTGTAGAAAAAACTCTTAATACACTTCCTTTATCGAAAGATCTAGACGATTAGTCTGTAGTCTATTCCCAAGAGTACAATGGGCCAATCGTGGGCCAATACAATTCCCATTCTGCGCACGTCAGGTTATGCAGGTTCATTGCAACGCGAACTTGCATAGGAAGTGTGATAAAACGGTTTAGTAGGCCGCTGATTACACCGAAACCTATAATTTCATCAAACATAGATAAGCTAAAGAATGATGTGTTTTTTAAATATTTCGGGGCAATCTTTATACTTTATCAATATGTGAATATTCTCTCACCTATAAAATTCAGCAACATGCCAATATGTCTCTAAGAGAGACAAAATACTTGTTACAATTTGTGACTAAGTTACTCAGCACCGAGGCGTTTGAGCAGGTCTTGGTCAGCTCTGGCCAAGCGGCAGTGACGATTATGAACAATAGATATCGGAACAGAGCAATAAATACCGGTAATACAAAATTATAGAATTGTCATTAGACAACTTGCTAATTGAGCGTTGATGAATTTCCTTGTTGGAAGCCAAAATTTGATTTATAATTTGGTCATGTCATGAAAATGTAGGATGACAGAAATCCAGTACCCAGGGATGGCAGGTAGTCTTACAAAATTTGAAACAAACTATTACACACTTCAAATTGAATAGAAGGTGCTAATTCGTCGTGTTATTATTTTTATTCTGACTAAAAGCCTGATTGTCACATATTCCTCCTATAGAGATAAAATAAAATATTTGACTTACTCCTATATAACGTATGTAGCGGCCACTGGCAGCACCGGACGTAGCGGGGCGATGCGGCGCGGGGCCGCGGATGTTACTACTACACAAAGGACCTTTGGGCCTAGCCATCGACACGGCACGACACCATTTTGTCTATAATTTTTGTAAATTCTAATATATCTGGTATCAAACACAGCGCCTTCTAATTGATACAGTCCCAAACCCAGGCAAACCCACAGTAACAGCTTCTACACGTATGAAATATAGTGAAACTCCAAAAAAAGGTCGTGACAATATTTTGCGATACCTTGTTTGAAATAACAAATGAGGTCACTGTGTAAACGCAGCCAACTTAATACTAGCTCCTTTGTTCTGGCTGGCGATGCCCACAAGTGGTGTCAGTGATTTGTTGGTACGCAGGGCCGGACTAGGCCGAAGGGCCCCTATGGAACTACCACAGATTTAGGGGTTCGCTCTCTAGTCTGTTATACTAGCAAATATCAACTGCTTGTATTTCTATAGAGTGAATGTCAGCCTTTTGGGGCAAGTAATAGTGATCTACTGCATAGATTACCCAAGGTGGGTTGGCGTCGCAATAGATGCTTTAAAAGCGACACATGTATCTTATAGGACGGCAAACGAGCAAGCGAGTCACCTGATAGTAAGCGATCACCGTTGCCCATGGACAGCTGCAACACCATGGTGTGACAGGAGCGTTGCCGGCCTTTCAAGGAGTGGAAGGACATTGGGGAGGATGGGCTTCTAGCTTTTCCATTCACCGAAGGAAGCATAGAAGCAGTAAAGCTTCTAATCATTTCGATTTTTTGTGAGAGTGTGGTACTTCCCCTGACGAGCCGGCCCATTCATGCTACTAGCAAAAATGTAGTTTTCCGGTAGCGTGGCTCTACCACAACTAAAATTATGGGAGCCTCACGTGCCCTTAGAACAGTGGGTAGAAGGCCCGCATAGGCTAAAGACCTAGTCAATGCCATACCGTCTCTATGACTAGTCCGACTCTGTATATAGCTGGCTGTGGGTAGGCCTACGATAATATTTCAGACAGGTTCAATGCGTTTGTGATAGGAATACGGAGATTAATCAATAATACTCAAAAGCATTTGCCTATTGCTTATGAGAAAAAAGTATGCTCAGTCTTCTTTCTTTTCTCGAGTAAAAGTAGTTAAAGTCAGTCTGTTCAAGTATTCTTATGGTGTATTTTGTGTATACAGTCATGGCTGGCTGCCATTTTATATCCGTAACACAGAATCACGGAGGAATTCGAGACATTTTCATGCCACTTTTGATCAAAAACCTTATTGTGGGTTACAACTTACATGACGAGTCGTGTGGCCACTAGGCATCACGCCAGGCTACCACACCGGAGGTCTCTGGTTCGATCCTGATTGACCTGGGCTTTGAATGTTTATCGAAATAGATATGTATTTGTTATAAAATATAGTATCGTTAAGTAAGTATGCCTATAACACAAGTCTCGAACTTACTTTTGGGCAAGCTCAATCTGTGTGATTTGTCCACAAATTAATATTTATTTATTATTTAAATATACTTTCACAACTGCCATCTTATATTGATAGTCCTAAATCAGAAGCACGTTGAAACTAGAGACATTTAAATACCACTTGTGATCACAAATCCTATTGTGGATTACGCCAGATATTGCTGAACATGTTTATATGACAAAGGACGGGAAACGCGCAAAGGGCCACCTGATGGTAACTGATCACCGCTGCCCATAGACAACTAGTCAACATGTGTAAGTGTTTTAACTTAAAAAGTTTGACGATAATGTAACTTATATTATATTATTGAAATATATAGCCGGCAATTCTGACGAAATAGCACGTGAGTGCCCCGTTTGTTTGTTTCATCATCATCATCATCATCAGGTCCTTTTTAGTCTCCACTACAGGAGCACGACCCTCTCTGTACTACTAGGGCCATACTTGGCCAGAGCAGCCAGAGGACTTGGCCTACACTCTCCACGCTGGCCAGACGGGTTGGAGAGGTCTCTTAGATGTTTATAAGCTTTGTTTAGCTTGTATTTCCTAAGTCGCCTTCTACGACATCCATGGGAAGACTTGGAGTGGTCCTATTCTACTCTGCCGGATACCACACGGCTACACGGCACACGGTTTGTTTGTTTGTAATATCTTTATTGTACGAGAAAAAACACAGAACATAAAACATAGTATAAACGAAAAGTAAACATACAATGGCGGACTTATCCCATAAATGTTATTAAGCGGGTGCCGCGCGAACGAAAAACGTCGCTACTGCGCAAGCCATTAGGCTGCGCAGAACCATTAGGCGATTAGGAAAAAAGATGAAAAGTCTTAATATTTTCATATTTATATTTTTATAAAAAAAAATAAGAAAGGGGGCGACCTACGAAATGTAAATAAAAATATTTTGATGTGAGAATTATTGTTTTAGACGTAAAAATTACGAAGTTTTCGAAGAAAAATGTGTTTGAATATCATAACATATATGTATCATTTTTAAATTTCATATGTTTATGTTTTAAATTCCAACAAGGGGGCGATCTTGTGCAAGGGTTGACCTAAATTATACATATACTTTTAATGTATTCAATTAATTCAGCGCATAGAACTAGTGATTTGAAAACACGTAAATTTTCACAATTTCGTGCAGTACCGTCGTGTTTTATAATAAGTTCATAATGTAACTTCTTTTGCTTAACGTGATAAAATAACGATAAGAAGAAGTCATATCAGTAAATCACATTTAAATTACTGCCAAACCACCTAAAATACAATAAATTCAACAAAAGTGTAACAAGTGGTTTAAAAAAAAACTTTTCACTGAATTGCATTATGTTGCGTAGTGTCAAACAAGGAAGTCCTTATCCTCTTAGAAACAATGTCATAAATAACACCATAATGAAATTAATAGCTTCTTCATTGGAATCCTCTATAGAAATAATACGGAACCCCACAGGCATCCCTCTTGTGAGCACGTGGGGTGGGCAGGAAGGAAGTGTCAAATGAGCCGTTGAAGCATGTGGTTGATATGAGAGAAAAAATTATGGACTTCAAAAACAATTTGTCTGAACTTATTATATATCCGTATTGATTTTCCAGTCTAAATGTTGAACTTAAAAAAAAAACAACTTATCCATGGACATTAGTTCATTACTGGTCTAAAAAAATTTATTTAACTTGAAAAGTGTTTGTCAAACAAAATATATTCATACTATATTATTTTTATAGATATGTATTTTCGTTCGCCAATAATGTATTTTTTTTTTTTAAACTTTGACATGCTGAAAGCATGTCAAAGTTTAAAAAAAAAAATCAAGGTCCTCAATTTTGAGTAAATATGAAAAATATATGTATTGTCTTTAAAATATTAATACTCTTAAATGATATCACATTTTGAGTTTCAAATTAAATTTATGGAATTTATAAAAAGTACGCAATATCCAGTTGTTAAAAAAGGACAGTTTTTTTTTAATGGTGGCAATTTAAAAAAAACTTCGCGGGACTGTAATAGGTAATAAAATTAAGTTAAAATGCATTATCATTCTCTTCCATGCTGGTCTGGGAGAAAAGAAAAAACGTAGAATGTACCAGCTGCCTCTCTTCCCGTGCTGATATTAAAAGCCGATCGAGGGAGTGGGTAAAACTCTGAGAAATCATGTTAATAGGCGATGCGGCTAGCAACCCGTTACTATTTTGATTCCGTTTTCCACTTTATACCCACCAACATGCTAAACGTCGCCTTCAGGTCTATAGACCTAGGATCTGTCTACCCCATGAGGGAAAAAGACGTGATACTATGTATGTATGTATATAATGCATTATAAAACCATCAAAAATTTAATAACCTCATTTGTTTTTGTCCTTCCATTAAAAATTAAAAGCAAGTTATCCGTTAAAAAAAGACTCGGCCACCGCATCGTATTTTTTGCGTAGGACATATTTTAGTTTGACAAGTTCGTTGCTCTAAAAATTGCTTGCACAAGCCTTGTGTCAACAAGCCACTTGGGATTTGCACAGATGGCTACCGAATTTAGAGATCCGTTGTTAGATATAAATATTTACTTACGTGGGTGTACATAAACTACTTGGAGATGCTCATGTCGTTAAATATTATAGGTATATGCATATATTTAATTTAATTCAATTCGTGTTTGTTTGAAATAAGGCAGTATATACAGATATATATTTATAATAGATTGGCGTTACCCTACAGATGAAAAACATTGGTTGTCTGTAAAGTCGGTTTACGAACGATAATTTTACGTGATGGCGGTGGAAGAGAGATAGATGCGTCACAATCCGAACACTTACGATAGATGACTCTGTATAGCTTGTTTCGCGTTCTCGCTTGCACGCGGAACGTGACACTTTTTCATGCGTGCAGCGAACGTTCGTCAATTTATAAGATGTTATCATGTCAAAAATTAAAACAACAAAAAATAGCAATTCAATTGAAGTGATCAAATGGCCTGCTCTCAGGTATATAGTGTTCAATGATTGGATCGTCACTTGAAAATGCATTGCGGCTTTCGTATGACTGACTATTTTTGGCTAAGATATATAAACAGTAATGGATGTTGAAGTGACCATCAACATGTTGTACACTGTAGTTTTCAAAAGTTAGCCACTAGCCTTGCAGTACTACATATACACATAAAAATTCTAAGCAGTGGGTAAAAAGTAAAACAAAAATACAATGTATAGTATTGTTTTTCATGTTATATAGTTTGAAGGTTTAAAACAATTCTTCTTTCGGTAATTACTTTCCTTTATAAATTTAAACGCACCTTATTTTTTATATTATTTATTTTTTATTTACACGAAACTTACACTAGTATCATATTTTATTAAATTTACAAAATATAAATAAGATTTTTTAAAGTATTAACTTCTTTGACGGCGTTGTGCACTTTTTGGGATTAGTAAAAAATGTTAAACACGTCAGGTCAAGTCACGTCAGTAAGCCGTGTGGTATCCGGCAGAGTAGAATAGGACCACTCCAAGTCTTCCCGTGGATGTCGTAGAAGGCGACTTAGGAAATACAAGCTAAACAAAGCTTATAAACATCTGTGAGACCTCTCCAACCCGTCTGGCCAGCGTGGAGAATGTAGGCCAAATCCTCTGGCTGCTCTGGCCAAGTATGGCTCTAGTAGCAGAGAGAGGGTCGTGCTCCTATAGTGGAGACTAAAAGGACCTGATGATGACGTCAGGTCACGTGACCTGATCGAAAATTCGTAAGACGAGACCTGAGACCGCCGTAATAGCGAGTTTTCACTTCTGCCGGCACTCCCTGATTGCAACCCGTTGTTTTTTTTATACATTCGACGAAAAGCTTACTTTATTTAAATTAAATAAATAAATAAATATATACGGACAAATCACACAGATTGAGCTAGCCCCAAAGTAAGTTCAAGACTTGTGTTATGGGACACTAACTCAACGATACTATATTTTATAACAAATACATATATAGATACACATCCAAGACCCAGGCCAATCTGAGAAAGATCATTTTCCATCTTGACCTGGCCGGGGATCGAACCTGGTCACTCCGTGTCGCAGGCAGGCGTGTTGACCGCTGCGCCACGGAGCTAGTCAATTTTACTTTGTGGAACCAAGTAGCTCCATAAGGTTTTTGTAGTTCATTATGACAAAATTCTCCATGACTTTGCTTTTTCATGTGAAACAGTTCCGTCATCTTGGTACAGTTTTTGTTAAGTTCAGTTAAATATTGCGACATGTGTAGTAAAGCTCTGTTTGTAGTAACTCGTGGTTCAAGAGGTTTAATTTTTGGTGTTGAAACTTAATAAAACACAGAATATTTAGATTTTAGAATGACTGACATTAGACGTCTTTAAACACATTTTATGACATTCAATTCTAATTCATTTGATGAATGAAAAAAAAATAAGAAGTTTAAAAAAACGTTAAGGTCTTTGTTTATTGTTTTTGCTTACATAATTACTTGGCGTGTTATAACTTTTGTTGTACAAATAATTGTTCTATGATGTATAAGTTTTCTTGCAGTCGATTATATATTTACTTGTTTACTTGTATCTATTCTGGTTTTCTTGTTTCAGGATTAGTGATGTGCCGGAAAGAAATTCCCTGTTCTCAATTTTTTTGTATAATTTGCGGGAAACAATTCTCGAATCTTTTCAATACTTCCGCACTTGAGAGAAAGAAGAAGAAATTCTCAGGAAAAAATTCAGACCCGTTCTCTCCTTTCTCGAAAATTTCGAGCACAGTACAATACTATTTAGTGCTATGAAAGATTCTTTCTACAATTAAGTGATAAACTATGAGGTCACAATATTGTAGGCCAAAAATGGACATTATACAATATGAAGTCCATTATTTAGTCATCCATTTAATGTATTTTATTTATTTATTAAAAATATATGTACGCAAAACATTTACAATACAGAGTACAAAGGCACTACTTATGTATTGAGAAATCTCTTCCAGTAGGCCTGTGAGAGGAGAGTTTAACATGAAAGGCAGACTGGCGTGTTCATAAATGAAAAAAAAAAAAAAAACAACGGTTTCCACTCCGGGCGTGCCGGCACAAGTGAAAACTCCGCGCAGTAGAAAGAGGGGGATATCCCCTCTCCTACGCCGCGCCAGTGGTCTCAGTTTACGGGTCCGTCTTGCAAATATTTGATTAGGTCACGTGTCCTGGCGCGAGTTGAAAATATTTTATCCATCCCAAAAAGTGAACAAAACGCCGCTTAAGAGCCCGACATATGCCAGGCGGCGTGGCGATACAAACGCGGATGGTCTAAACGCGTTGGCTACTTTGGATATTTTCGTTTTTTAGGAAAATTCAAGGGTTATTCGAAAAAGAAAAACATATGATGGCTGCCTTATCTGTAATGCAATAATAATCAAAAGTTTCAAGGTTAATTTTAATGTATTTGGTGAATAATGCTATATACCGAGTAAATTAGACGTGATTTGGAGGCAACTTAGCAATTTTTTTCTATCGAGAAAATTTAACGCAATCGTGTTTTTGAGTCATATAGTTACCAGAGTTAGTCTTGAACTTTGCTGCATTTTTATTTCAACTTGAGTATTTAATTATTATTGATATAACAGTCAATCATGCAAAGCAGTGTAAGGTAGTATGGGCCCTTAAGCTTATTTCACTTCAAAAACTAATATAAAAATACAAAAGAAGGATTTATATTACATTACGTAAATGAGTATAATTTGATATTGAGCTCCACAGATTGGCCAATACACTTCTTACAACTTTTATATGCCATTGTAAAAGCGAAAACATCTTGATACGTAATAAAGTTATCGACTTTATCGATGTAAAACAAAACCAAACCGAAAGGAAAAGAAACCCGACGCGAGAGCAATCTTGATATTCAAAACAAAATATTACGATCAAAATAAAGACAATCTTGGAGGTTTTGTAAAAGAATGCGCAACAGGTACACAAAACAGTTTAAGAAACAAGTTGGGAGGTATGGCTTTATAATAATCATAACATAATCATATTTATTTACATAAAATATGGTACATTTATCCTAACTAATATTATAAATGCGAAAGTGAGTTTGTTTGTTACGCTTTCACGCCGTAATTACTGAACCGATCATCATGAAATTTTGCATACAAGTTCTCTGGAGTACGGAGAAGGACATAGGCTACCTTTTATCTCGGGAAAAAGTACTATTCCCGAGGGATCGACATTGACGCGGGCGGAACCGCGAGCGAAAGCTAGTTTTTGATATATTTCAAAATACTAAGCAATCCTGATTTAGATATTTCTTATTATAAGTCCTAGGTACATAGGCAAGACGCTTTGGAAAGCCTAAGAATGAAATAAAAAAACAATGGGTGGCACGCTGGGAGTGCCGGCAGAAGTGAAAACTCCGAGCTTAAGAGCCCGCCATATGCCAGGCGGCGTGGCGATACAAACGCGGATGGTCTAAATGCGTTGGCAACTTTGGATATTTTCGTTTTTTAGGAATATTCAAGGGTTATTCGAAAAAGAAAAACGTATGATGGCTGCCTTATCTGTAATGCAATAAAAATCAGAAGTTTTAAGGTTATTTTTAATGTATTTGGTGAATAATGCTATATACCGAGTAAATTAGACGTGATTTGGAGGCAACTTTGCAATTTTTTTCTATCGAGAAAGTTTAACGCAGTCGTGTTTTTGAGTCAGATAGTTACCAGAGTTAGTCCTGAACTTTGCTGCATTTTTATTTTAACTTTAGTATTTAATTATTATTGATATAATAGTCAATCATGCAAAGCAGTGTGAGGTAGTACGGGCCCTTAATGCTTTCTGATGTTTTCGAGATTGTTACACATTAAGTATTAAAGTGATTTTATTTAAAAGGATATTACTTCCTCTCCTACGCCGCGCCGGCGGGCTCAGGTCACGTGTCCTAACGCAAGTTTAACATTTTTTACCTATCCCAAAAATTGCACAACGCCACTAAAAGTTTTCACTTGAAAATATATACTTATATATTTGAGTCAAGAACGTAAAAAATATATATTTGCCCCATAGATCCAGCTACTTGTTACATATTAATAATACGTCTTTTTCCCTGGCGGGATAAATAGAGCCCAGGTCTATATAACCTAAAGACCGCATTTAGCATATTGGTAGTAGAGTTGGTGAAAAACGGAATCTCATCAAATGATAGCTCGAGACTTTTTAGGCCACTTGTGGTCACCCATCTTAATGGGGACTGCTTTACATGCGTAAGTGCTACTGATGTCTACGTCCACTGGACCATGGAGTTGGCATTGAGAAAATTGTCTAACACATTCGAAAACAATCACATACAAGCTAAGAATTCTTCAACTCAACTCTTTAAAACAAAAAAAAAAAAAAAACAAAAAGTTTTCGTTAAAATTTCTTTTAATACTCAAAAATAAAGGACGATAAAAGCTTACAACATAATCAAAGCTGGACAAACCGAGGCACAGTTTTACAATTACGAGCATGTTACGCAACTGACTTAAATGTCAAACGTTATTTAACTTGACGAGAAAAAGTGGCTTATGATTTCGGTGGAAGGATGTAAGGTATAATTATGGTTAAGTGGCAATTTGCTTATGTTTTTAAGTAAGAAATACTTTAAAAGCGGACAAAGCACTATGGCTAAAGTTTACTGTACTTTACTAGTGCTTTGTCCGCTTTACTTAGGCATTTTTATGAATATTTAAAAGAAAAGTTGTTCATTTTGATGGTATGAGTCTGAAAAAGATCATTTTCCATCTTGACCTAGCCGGGGATCGAACACGGGCACTCTCGTGTCGCAGGCTGGCGTGTTGACCGCTGTACCACGGAGCTAGTTGTTGTTGTTTTGCGGTTCCGTACCCAAAAGGTACTAACGAGACCCTATCTATGTGTCTGTCCGTTTGTCACCAGGCTGTACCTATCTCATGAACTGTGATAGACAGTCGACATTTTCACAGGTGATATATTTCTGTAGCCGCTATAGCAACAAATACAAAAAATAGAATAAAATAAATGTTCCCATACAACAAACGTGATTTTTTTTTTACTCGATATTGATAACGGCAACGGGTAGACGCTTAAAATCGCAAAAAATCAAGTAATAATAAATGCTCGTTTGAGAGAGCGTTTATAAATAGTGATGGAAATTCGATAATCGATTACAATACTTTTTGACACACGTACGCATCGATACGGGCGATACGAGTGTCGAGTGTAACGTTACTCAAATCGGTCACTTAAATACGAGTAAAGATATGTGACGCGTGTATGCGTCTCTTGACCAGCCGGCCTATTTGCTAACTCAGTGACCAACGTTTTGATAGTCACTTCAAAATACATTGCGGGTTTCCTATGATTGACTATTTTTATTAAAGATATACAAAACGTAATGTACTTTGAAATGACTATCAAAACGTTGTACACTGAGTTAGCAAATAGGCCAGCAGTTCCGTGCGTTACGTGTGGCAGGTAGAGTCAGAGAGATGAAACAAGATAATGTTATAGAACTAAAACCCGACTACTGTATTTCCAGACAGCTGGTATATGTTATTTATACGATCAATGAAATTTTTGAATGATATTTATATTGTAAAATAATTTTGACATCTTAAACTAAGTATAAGATACCTTAAACCAAAAATAAGATAATAATAATAATAAATTAATATATACGGACAAATCACACAGTTTGAGTTTGCCCCAAAGTATGTATTTATGTGTATCTTTATATGTATTTGTTATAAAATATAGTATCGTTGAGTTAGTATCCTATAACACAAGTCTCGAACTTAAGACTTGTGTTATGGGATACTAACTCAACGATACTATATTTTATAACAAATACATATAAAGATACACATCCAACACCCAGGCCAATCTGAAAAAGATCATTTTCTATCTTGACCTGGCCGGGGATCGAACCCGGGCACTCTCGTGTCGCAGGCTGGCGTGTTGACCGCTACGCCACGGAGCTAGTCATGATGGCAAGATGGACAGACGACTTAACTGTTTTGATGAAACTTGGAGAGAGATGGCAAGAGATAGAGCAAAGTGAAAAAATAAAGGGGAGGCTTTTGCCCAGCAGTGGGACATAAATATTTAGTAAAAAAAAAGGTTGAAAACTATGTAACTAACTTGACTAATTAAGTTCAATGTTTAATTTTAATATCTTAATTCAATACTGCATATTCAGAATCCGTAATGGATTTAATGAGACTTAATCACGTAATAGCTTATAAGAATAAGTACATTGCTTTGAATTAAGAGGAATAAGTGGCATGAAAATGCTAGTATAAAATAAATTTTACTTTCGTCTAGACCACAACATCGAGCCATTCATTAGTTGCATTAATCATCAAACTGACTTCATAAGAAATAAATATAAGTAACATTTAATATAATTATTAAGATTAAAGAGCATGTTTAGAACTTAAATGTTTAGGTACTTTCACTATGAATCAGCTTAAGTTACCTAAGGCTGCGTTTATACCAGGGATGTGGATGCGTAGCGAGGTTGTGTTTTTCAAGATCCAATAGTCGCTTCATTTACCTTGCCTCGCTCAGCGCTACTCTGGTGGATACTGTATAGGATTGAGGTTTTTGTACGTAATTTTGTTTGTAGATACAAGCGAGAGATGTGTTTCAAGGGATGTGTTGCGAGCAATGTGTGGCAAGGGATGTATGTCTAAAGGGCGGGAAACCGCTAGCAGCTACTAGATGGTATTGGTTACTTGGTTACAGGTCGATGTGTATTGTACGAAAAATATGGATTTGTGAAAAAAACAATTTACGGCAAATAAATATTAAAATCGCCCACTAAATATTCTCACACCCCTTGTCTACTCACCGTTTTAAAGCTTCGCTTCGCACAACTGGGCGGCTTTGCACACCTCTCGTAAAAACACTCACGTCGTTTCACATCTTCGCTACGCATCTTCGTACCGCTCGACTCGCTACCTCGTATATATCTGGTGGAAACGCAGCCTTAGGGTCACACCGAATGCAACACGCGCGCTTTGTGACGTTAATGAACTTTGTTAACAATGCCACTGATATTATAATTCAACTTGGACATCACTATCAAAAATACAACGTGATTTTGAATTCCTAGCTATATTGAAATCTGAGAATCAGAATCCCCAATGGAACACAGAATTGCAAGAAAAAAAGGTGAAAAACGATAAAGAAAATTAGGTTTCCCATACAAAGTCGCCGATCAGCTGGACAAATTTCTATGAAAAGTTAAATTTATTTTTTCGTTTTTTACCTTTTTTTCTTACAATTCTGTATTCCATAAGGGATTCTGATTCTCAGACTTCAATATAGCTAGGGGGTTCAAAATCACTCTGTATAGTCGCTTCAATCCAATGCAAGTGCATCTTCAATACGCGCCTCGATGTGCCTTGTATTAGTGAGGACCGACACTTAGATTTTATAGAGTCATAAACTATAGATTAAAGAATGATTATATTATAATATGACGATAATATCTTAAACGTCTGCAAAAGCAAAAATAACGAGCTAGTTTGAAATGTAAATATACATTTAGAAATTGCAACTGTATTCCTCAAAAATGGACGTAAAACGTTTTATTAGTCAATTTCTGATAATCGCAACATCAATCTGATAACATACATAAAAAACCAGTTTCAACACCTGTAAAAAAGTCGTAAAAATACATATGTGTGCGTTTGTTAGTAAGCGGTTACTTCAACAAAATATAATTTAATACAACAATACATGTGTACAAAATCCATGATTTCGGTATTTCTATGGATGAATTGAAATAGTATTACTGGCTTAGTTTATTTTACTTATCAAAGGCACAAATCAGTATATTTCTAAAAAAAACCTATTCTTCGTTAAAAACTTTATCATGGTGATGTTTTTTTTGAACTGACTATGTAGCTGACCAAGTGAGCTTTCGCTACTTCACCGGGCGTTTGAAGCGAGGGCAGAGTGCCCTCAACCTTTATAGACAACATCACCAAAGGGCCCCCAGGAGGGACGGACCTCGGCTTTGGGCGTCTGTCAGGTCCGCATTTATTACTGGATTGTATCGATTTAGTACACTTCCGTGCTAAATTTTGGTTATATTTCCTGACTACAGCATTTGTAGATTACTTATATTATATAGTAAATCGCTTTAGTTCTCATGGACACCCTAATCGCAACCTGTTTGCCAATTTACAGCCAGACAATAGGGCACCGGACGCCGGCAATAGCCGTTTTGACTATATTATTTGTTGACAACGGTCTTATTAAATGCGAAAGTCGGAATAACGGTCTGTATGTAAGAACAAAGCCTGGCAATCATTAAAAAGAGGTTTTAATTTTGCTTTCATTTTCGGGAAGTGTCAAAAGTTAAGTAAAAAACAAAAGCTAATAAATTCTTTCATTATGTGATGCAAAAGCTAAAATAACAAAGAGTCTTAAAATGTTTTATCAGGGTTTCAAGGTAATATCGAAATATTTTTTTTTTTTATTTGAAATGAATAATTTACCGAATGATTTTTTTAATGAGCCTATGCTGTCCCAATTGATCTCTATTGACCAGTGGACCGAAAGTTTATTTCCGGAAAATAGTATTGCTCCATTTTTATTTTTAAGAAAGCTGAGGTTAGACTGACTATTCCTTACATTTCTTGGTTTTAAAAAAAGAATTGTGGTAAAAATAAGAAAGATCTTTAAAACTACGCAACGGATTTTGATGTAGTTTTTTTAATACATAGAGTGATTTAAGGGGAAGGTTTATATGTACATTGCACCCGTGCCAAGCTAGGTCACTTATATAATATATAATAATTTAGGTATAAAACAAAGTCGGGTTTGTTCGAACAATTATTACTTTAAAACGGATGAACCGATTTTTATAATCTTTGATTTTTTGGTTTTATTATTATCCCGAATAGCAGAATAATTATGAACTTATAAGAATATTTACGACAAAAAATTATAGCAAAACGAAGTTCGTCAGGACAGCTAGTAATCCATACATCCTAATCCTAATCCTATCCTAACTAATATTATAAAAATGCGAAAGTGAGTTTGTTTGTTTGTTACGCTTTCACGCCTTAACTACTAAACCGATCATCATGAAATTTTGCATACAAGTTCTCTGGAGTACGGAAAAGTACATAGGCTACCTTTTATCCCGAGAAATAGAACTATTCCCGAGGCATCGACATTGACGCGGGCGGAACCGCGGGCGAAAGCTAATATATTATAAATACGAAAGTAACTCTGTCACCTTATCACGCTTCAACTATTAAAGCAATTTGGATGAAATTTGGTATAGAATAGTTTGAGGCCCGGGAAATGACACAGGGTAACTTTCGGGGATCAACATTAGAGCGGGCGGAGCCGCAAGCGAAAGCTAGTTTATTATAAATACGAAAGTACCTCTGTCTGTCACCTTTTCACGCTTCAGCTATTAAACCAATTTGGATGAAATTTGGTATAGAATAGTTTGAGGCCCGGGAAATGACACAGGGTACCTTTCGGGGATCAACATTAAAGCGGGCGGAGCCGCAGGCAATAGCTAGTGAAATATAAACAAGTTTGTTTATCATGAGTCCGAATCGCAATCATTGCGTCGGTAATGGTGTCGAACGTCACTTCGGATGAGTTGCGTGGGTGCATTCATGTCATTCCTGGTATGTATCGGTGAATGTGATTGAAAAAAATGAGAATGCGACGTGCTTTTCAAAATAATGAACTGGTTTATTGTAGTTGAAAAATTAAACTTTGACAACATAGGTATATGTGTATCATAACATAATCTACTCGTATACTACATAATCTCAATTCAATAGGTATAATATTGAGTAGTATAATACTGGCTAGCTCCGTGGCGCAGCAGTCAACACGCCAGCCTGCGACACGGAGCGCCCGGATTCGACCTCCCGCCAAGTCTGCTCGTTTGCCGTCGGATATACATAAAAAAAAAAAAAAAAAAAAAAAAGATGGAAAATGATCTTTTTCAGATTGGCCTGGTCGTGGATGTGTATCCATATATGTATTTGTTATAAAATATAGTATCGTTGAGTTAGTATCCCATAACACAAGTATCGAACTTACTTTGGGGCTAGCTCAATCTGTGTGATTTGTTCGTATATATTTATTTAATATTAAACTTATAAATAAAATATACTTCAGACATATACATACATACATACATAGCATCGTGTCTTTTTCCCTTGCTTGAGACAGAGCCTAGGTCTTTAAGACCTTATGGCCACATTTAGCATGTTGGGGAGCGTGTAGATGGTAAACGGAATCAAAATATTGATGGGTTGCTAGCCGCATCGCCTATTGACAGGATTCCGCAGATTTAAGACAAATATATATCCTTCTATAATTATATACCTATTAAATTTATATATATTTTTTTAAATATTATATTATAAATGCGAAAGTGAGTTTGTTTGTTTGTTATTTTTTTTATTTAGGTATACACCAATAATCTTAATATATGTATAAAACAAAGTCGGGTATGATTGAGCATTTATAACGTAATAGCGGATGAACCGTTTTTTATAATATTTGAATAGTTTTTGTTATCACCCTGAATAGCAAAATAACTATTAAATCAAAATCTTCTTGCCTGTGGCCTGTAAATTAAATGAATAGCTTTCCAATCAAAAAAGCACAGGATAGTATCTACAATAAAATATACAGTAAAAATAGGTTATGTTTCCTAAAAGTATTATATTCCAAAGAGACAAAAGTTTAATTAAGCAACACGCTACTAAAGCGTCATCTTCAAAACACCCATTTCCCGTAAAGACAATTTACGGTAAAACACTCATATTAATTAACGCTTATAATTTACTATGCAGGTTAATCCGTTAGTGCGTGGGTACATTGCCCAATACATGAATGGACTGGACGAGGTTCGAGTCCGCCCACGCAGAATTATATCAATGAAATCTTGTGTACGTTACGAAATCTGCCATTGAAATGAGAGTTTGTAAGCAAATCGTTGCCAAAATACGGTTTTGCGAGGGTGTTACTGCTTCTGTTCTCTACTTTGTTGTTGTCACGTTGTTGGACAGGAAATAACGAATGCAATTTAATGCCTTATATTTTGATTTGTTCAGTACTGGGTGTAAACGTAGGCAGCGGCGGCCTTACCCATTGCGAGGCTCCGGGCGGCCGATCTTTGTGAGGCCCTTTGTCCTTCGAGAAAAGAATGTGATGCAAAAGTAGATCTGGTCTGGTTGTTTGGTTTAAGTATTTGTCATGTTTAACGAGAAATGTAGCCGTGTGGTATCCGGCAGAGTAGAATAGAACCACTCCAAGTCTTCCCGTGGATGTCGTAGAAGGCGACTTAGGAAATACAAGCTAAACAAAGCTTATAAACATCTAAGACACCTCTCCAACCCGTCTGGCCTGCGTGGAGAGTGTAGGCCAAGTCCTCTGGCTGCTCTGGCCAAGTATGGCTCCGGTAGTACAGAGAGGGTCGTACTCCTGTAGTGGAGACTAAAAAGGACCTGATGATGATGATGATGAACGAGAAATGCTAAATTTATACAAATAAATTAAATTTGAGTTTTAAATTTTTTACATTGAAAGATTTACAAAATGAACAAAATACAGTGATGATAAATTTTAAAATTGACGTACTTGCGTCTTAGGAACTACTTACGACGTACTTGCTTCCCGTGCGAATCGAACCCACAAAAGTAATGGTAACTACTACGCTAACAATTTCCTCTTGAAAAGAGAAAGCTGCAACTTTGTTGCAAGTAAATAGTACATATGCAAATAGGAAAAACAGCTGAATAATTTCTAAAATCAACAGAGGTCTATCTGGTGAACTTGCAGCTTTCTCGGCGGCCAATTAAAATATCAATTAAAAGCTTTAAAAGCTGTCAAATAGTACCGACCCTCTAACCTTGCCGCCGGAGATAGTATGGCGTAATTCATAAGAGAACTGATCTTCCATGCTGATCAGTGAGGAAAGATAAAACGTAGAATGTACCAGCTGCTTCTCTTCTTACGCAGATCGAGGGAATGGGCGAAAATCTGAGGAATGTTAATAAGCGATGTGGCTACCAACCCATCACTATTTTGATTCCGTTTTCCACCTAACGGCCACCAACATGCTTAACGCGGCTTTTAGGTCTTAAAAACCTAGGCTCTGTCTACCCCGCAAGGGAAAAACGTGAAACTATATATGTATGCATGCATAAGAGGGCTTAAAAGCTCATACTTTACTAAATTCAGTTACTAACGAGATACGCCGCAGTACATTAGACACGAATGGAGATATCTCGTATCGTGTCTAACGTACTGTAGCGTCCCTTTCGTCGTTGCCTGAATTCAGTAGTGTGAATTTTGGTAAAAAACCTTATCACTTCTTACTGATTGAAATATTTATTTAATTGAATATTTAGGTAGCCAAAATACTAAACCCGGTTTTTGGTCTTAGACCTGGGTTGGGATATTGCGCAGCAGTGTCGGAAGCACAAGAACTGCGCTTGCCAACCTGCCTGCTAAGCGTAACAAGTATCAAAAGTAGCTAAAATTATCTGGCAAACTTTTCACGGTCGACTGCCTGCCTGACCATTGATGGTATAAACAATATAATTGAAAATCTCAAATTTTATGCACGAAAACGTCATGTCGAATTGAAAACATTACTTGAATAGGTAATTTTACTTTTCATATGACTCATATGAACAACCTATTGATGACAAGTCTTTGTCTTACAATTCTAGGTCAACATGTTGGTGAAACTCATGTTACGACATATTAATATGCGATACCAGATTCAGAAGGACGTGATGACAAATATAATAGGTATTTTTTTGTATAAAAATTTATAGTTAGTAGTTTTATCGTATTGTCCTCTGTAGATTATAATAATTTTGTAATAAAACCAGCCAAGTCCATGACAATATCGCAGAAAAGGTTCCGTACAATGACAAAAAGTTGAACTCTTATACTATCAAGTCTGCAACTTTTGAAATGGCTCCGACGTTTTCGATAAAATTAACTACTAGCATGTAGTCAGCGACTGTCGACAACCTGCCTGCACCGTATAGTGCGGTACTTTGGCCACATCACGAGGAGAGATGGCAATAATTTGGAGCGTTTGATGGTGACAGGAAAAGTGGAGGGAAAAGAGCGAGACGCCGCAGTCCAAAGCGATGGTCGGATCAGATCTCAGAGAGGTTGGAAAGACAGATCAGCGCCGCACTCACCAAGCAACGGATCGTACCAATGGTACCAACTGGTTGACAAAATCAGGAGTCACGATACTCAGCAATAAGTGACCGATTAAGAAGAGAGAGTATGTAGAGGTTTTTGGGGGCAAAAAGGTAGGCAGTAGGGTGTATCGGTCAATGTACGGGGGAAATAAAAATCTTAATTTTGAAAACGATGGGTGCAATTTTAAGAAGAGAGAGTATGTAGAGGTTTTTGGGGGCAAAAAGGTAGGCACTGTAGGCAGCCGATCTTATCCTTGGGGAACTTAACCGAGAAGTCTCCCCAGGTACTTTTTATTATTTTGTTGCTTCATCAAGCCTTTATGTAATTCTCGACGAAGCATTTTGCGGGTAAA
The DNA here is from genome assembly GCA_947532085.1 of Elegia similella. Lineage (NCBI taxonomy): Eukaryota > Metazoa > Arthropoda > Insecta > Lepidoptera > Pyralidae > Elegia > Elegia similella. The sequence continues at coordinate 4,686,927 of OX383936.1, forward strand.
TTTCTATTACTTATTTGACGAAGCATATTGCGGATGCGTTCATGTTGCGGATAATAATCTGCAAATTCAGAGCTCATCCAAATATGAGTATTAATCTAAAAACGTAAACGGTTACATAATTACTTTATAAAAAAAAAACTGGCATTTAGATACGAGATAAACGGTTAAAGAACCTTTAACAATAGGCTTAGGTTGCCATTATTTAGTACGGAACCCTAAAAATGCCTTTCGATTTATATCTGTATAGTTGGAAGCAGTTATTCTCGTGCAAATTTGTTGATGTCATGGACTCCATGACATACTTTAATATTGTACTTAAATATATAGTGGAGTTCATTCGCTTGCAGTTTTTGACTCACTTTTATATTTTTAAGTATATTTTGTTATCTTGATATGTGAAAAGCGTTTATAATTTACTAGCTTTCGCCCGCGGCTCCGCCCGCGTCAATTCGATCCCTCGGAAACAGTACTTTTTCCCGGGATAAAATATATTCTATGTCCTTCTCGGTACCCTAGATAACATGGATGCAAAATTTCATGATGATCGGTTCAGTAGTTACAACGTGAAAACGTAACAATGCATTTAGCATTAAGTTAACGTACTGTAGCTCTATAAGCTCAAAAAGTTTTTCAAATATATTACTATCAAACAAATAAACAAAATTACTTTTGCATTTATAATATAAGTTAGGATTATCCTCGTGTTTGTAGTTCTTGTAATTATTCTGCGGGACATCTGAATAGGTTCGTTCCTATTTTTATTAGAAAGATTATTGTCATAAATCGTAGGGCCGTATTTCCATACAAGCGTACTCCTCTGTTTCCTCGCCGGATAGTTCCAGTAGAGCACTGCTTTTTACCAAAAATATATATGATTATAGTAGCATATCCCTATGTTTTAACTTTTTTCATAATTTAATTATTTAAAGAGATAACCTAACCTAACCTAATAATTCATAATTATGTATAGAAACGGGACTTAGCACGAACCTTTTTATTCTTTTTTTTCTGTTGACGTTTCAAAGGAGTTACATCCATCGTGATCGCAACGAGACTGGAGTACTGCGGTGGTGGTGGATGCAGATTCACTAATAATTTTGATAATTTCACTACCCACATACCTATAGTTTTGTATTTAGGCATAAGCCCCGGTACACACTACACTAACAGTGTCCGACTTATTGTTCGACTTTGGACGACGTGGTTTAATTTTGGCAATCACTGGATTCCATGCTGGTGATAATTTATATCCGTCTTCTCTGTTAAAACCTTACCTAATAATATTCAAATATATATGGCTTCGCCGGTGGGTCCTAACCTTTTACAAGAAGAAAGAGTAGTGTTTTCCAAAATTTCGGCTAGATACTACATGGCACTGGTAAACCGCTCTTTGCTTTTGACTTAGAACCCTTAACAGTGATTCCTGTTGTCCAATCACTGGCACTGATCAGCGGTCCACTTAAGGTGTTAATCATTTTACAAGCCGAGGTGAAACGCGAGAGCAATCAAAGTAACTTGTACTTGGTGTAAGCTTATTTTGTTTAAAGTCCCTTGTCCAAGATATCTTGTTTTGTCTGTGTTTCAGTGACATGACAATTCTTAAATTGACTGAGTTTGAGTGACGTTTTTTATGTAAAAGTATACTGATTTTTTTTTTTTTTTATTTATTTAAACTTTATTGCACAGTTAAAAAAAATGTACAAAAGGTGGACTAAATGCCATATGGCAATCTCTCCCAGCCAAACCTTTGGACCAAAAAGAAAGTTAAAGTGGGTGGTGCGATAAAGTGCCAAATATGAATAAATGTGACGTAAAACATCAATACAAACATAAAATACATAAACCACATAATTATCAAATGGAATATGTACATAAATAAATATATATATATAATATATCACATACATAAATACAGACTAGTAAATATATATGTAAATATAAATAAAAATAGGAAGATTACTGATCAACGGGAAATGGAAGAAGAGGAAAGAGACTTTTTCAGAAATAATTTAAGTACAGCTTCCTTGAAAGCGTGCCTGTTAGGAGACCTTCTGATGTTTTCGGGGAGAGCATTCCAAAGGCGTATGGCCTGTACCTGGAAAGAGTTGGACATAAATCCAGTTCGGTGAGAAGGGGTAGCGAGGATAAGACTATTAGAAGAACAAAGAGACAGAGAATGAGTAGAACTGAGAAGATGAAATTTGGATTTAAAATAATCAGGAGCTTATATTTAATGGAGATCGAGCCATGTTGAGTAGGTTAATTTACTGCAAATACAATTGCAAAACATGGAATTGGATTCCAATACTTTTTATTATGTATATGAGCTTTCCCCGGCCACCAGCCAACACGACTCATCTGGAAGCGCCTAAATGGATTTACATATATAGTATCACGTCTTTTTCCCTTGTGGTGTAGACAGAGTCTAGGTCTATAAGATCTTATGGCCACATTTAGCATGTTGGAGTGCGTGTAGATGCAAAACGGAATCAAATAGAGATAGGTTGCTAGCCGTATCGCCTACGAGTACATAATTCCGCAGATTTTAACCCAATCCCTCGATCGCCTTTTACGATCTGCTCTGAAAGAAAGAAATACTTTATTTTAATTAAACTTAGCCATAAGTAAATTTTTGACATCAACAATTATTGAGAAGTGAAATATGACAATTAATAAGTGTTCAAAGAAACCTATATTGAATAAACATTTTGAATTTGAATTTGATACATACATTTAGGTAGTCCAGCCGACATAAAATCTGGTAAAATGGGGCTTTTTGATCGATACTAATGAGGGTCAGTTATGTCAATGTAGATACCTACAAACAATGAGCCATTTCCTCTCCTTTTCCATTTGGTGCTGGGGCATTTGCCCCAGCACTAGCACAATTGATGATCTAATGGCTTCTAATAGAAACGCTATCCAATTTCTAAATGTTGGCAGGACATCATTTAATACCACCCTGGTCTAGGATAAAAAAACGTAGAAAACGTAGAACGTAGTAAATCTGCAGAATCAAATAAATAGGCGATGCGGCTAGCAACCCATCACTACTTTGATTCCATTATCTACCTAACGCCCACCAACATGCTAAACGTGGCTTTTAGGTCTAAAGACCTGGGCTCTGTCTACCCTTGAAGGGAAAAAGACGTGATACTATGTATATATGTCAAGGCATACGTGAGATGGCTCAATTATTTAATATAGCTTATCTTTCACAAAATGTATATTTAAAGTAGACCAATAGGACAGAGGCAGAGGTTACGCGATAAGTCGTCAATGGTCACTGAACGATTTCATTCATAAATTTCTGTAGATAATGAAGTTAATTATAATATACTACACCCCTTTCATTCACTAAATACTGAATTAATTCTAATTATTATTATTATTTGCGAATGGTTTTATTTCGATAGCAGCAATATTACAAATCGAATGGCAGGCCGTCGGTCCACTTGACAACCTTTTCATCAGCTTCGTGTATCTTAACGACACCACCCTTAAGGGCCCGTACTACCTCACACTGCTTTGCATGATTGACTGTTATATCAATAATAATAAAATACACAAGTAAAATAAAAATGCAGCAAAGTTCAGGACTAACTCTGGTAACTATATGACTCAAAAACACGATTGCGTTAAATTTTCTCGATAGACAAAAATTGCAAAGTTGCCTCCAAATCACGTCTAATTTACTCGGTATATAGCATTATTCACCAAATACATTAAAATTAACCTTGAAACTTTTGATTATTATTGCATTACAGATAAGGCAGCCATCATATATTTTTCTTTTTCGAATAACCCTCGAATATTCCTAAAAAACGAAAATATCCAAATTAGCCAACGCGTTTAGACCATCCGCGTTTGTATCGCCACGCCGCCTGGCATATGTCGGGCTCTTAATAGATATAAGGGGACAGCGATGAATAAAAAGACTATTAAACCATCCTGAATATCAGATCCGATGGGAGGGACGCCGCTATACGTTAGATACGATACGAGATATCTCCAATCGTATCGTATTGCGGCGTCCCTCTGATCGGATCCGATTTAGGATGGTATCATACCTAGTAATGTGCCGGAGAGAATTTCTCCTCTCATTAATTCCTTCTCACGGAAATTTGTAAGAATTTTACAATAATTCTCGAGAATTTCCACTATTATCCTTGCTAGTCTGAGGGAGTAGAGTAAAATGTATCTAATAATTACCAAAAGCATAGTAGGAAGCCTGCTCTTTTAAGTTATACGTTTTACGATGTTCTAGGTACTGGTAGATAGTGGAAAAGGTAATACAGGACCTACATTTTGCAATGGTTGTCCCATTGCATCAACAGCTATCCCACCCCCCTCCCCCAACTAGTAACGTCCCTGCTTGTTTCCATAATAATTTAAGAAATATGAATGTACCCTTTTAAATGCATGAAACTATAATATTCACTGAATATTCATTATTTCATAAGCTTCCGTAATAACTATAATTTGATATATTTTATGATATTATAAATTATTTTAACTAATTGCTGTTTTAGAATGCAGTTTATTACACGTTATATTAAAACAATAATTAAAATCCCTACAAGGTGAGCTTTGAAATAACAACATGATCAAAATTCAATAAAATCAATTTTGTTTAATATCAATTGGATTGGAATGCGTCAAGGTCTTGGTTCATATTAACTAAATCACGAGTAAACTACTATTATATAGAGGAAGGATTCGTTTGTTTTGAATGGATAAAGTCATAAACTACTGAACCCATTTTTTTAAATCTTTTATCTATAAAATAGGTAAAATTATAATAAGGTAAACGAGGTCAAAGAGATTGCGTAATGCGATAAGCCCGCCTTTAAACCATTCAAACTATTTTATTGTTATTACTTTTAAGTATAGGTGTAATAGAGTTTCATCATTCTTCTTCTGCCTTATCATTATCCCACTAATTATGTGGGGTCGGCACAGCATGTAAACTTTTTCCATTTCGTTCTATCTCCAGTCATCTCGTCCGTCACTCCCTTCCTAATCATATCCTCCTTTACACATTCCATCCAAGTTTTCTTTGGTCTGCCTCTGTTTCGATTTCCTTTGACATGCATTTTCAGAACCTGCCTGGTTATATGGCTTTCCTCTCGTCTCTTAACATGTTCTTACCAGCCTAACATATTACTTCTTAATTTTTCTGTTATAGGTGCCACTTTTACACAGTCCCCTAATATACTCATTCCTGATCTTGTCTTTTCATTCATCATTCGAAAACAGTTAGACATATAACGTTAGCTAGAGATTCAGTCGAGGTAATCCGTCTAGCTCAAAGTGGTCTATTGTAGTAACCAGTTTGCAGTTAACTACTTTACTATGGCAATAAAAACCAGCCAAGTGGAAATCGGATTCGCACATGAAATGTGTCATACATTCATAAATATTCAATTACTAGCTGTTTTCCCGCGACTTCGTCCGCGTAAAACATAGCCTATGTTCAGCGCAGATAGTGTAGCTTCCCAACTGTGAAAGATTTTCTCAAATCTGTCTAGTAGTTTCGGAGCCTATTCGCGTCAAACAAACAAACAAATCTTTCCTCTTTATAATATTAATATAGATAATATAGATAAAACATTCACTTTGGTAAAAATTTGGCATAAATCACTCGGGTGGATGTAAGGATTCTAACGATAACCTATACGTCCAAATTCGTTAGTTAAAGCAAATTGAAGTTATAGAAGAGTAAAGAAACTCCAAACTTACATGTTCACTTACATAATCACGAAAAACAATACACTCCTTTCTTGGCGAGAAATATTTTGTTTAAAACTAACGTGAGATATAGACATTATAAAATATGTAACAACTGGTTTTTCATGTACAAAGTCGGCTACTGGCCGAGAGGTTTTAATCTTATCCGGAGGTCTTCCACAGGGCGTATGAGAATCGAGACGCGCGCTCGATGTCCTGATCCGCACTCAAGATCTTTGGAAGACTCAGGAAGACCTCCGGATGAGGTCGAAACATGTCGGCCAATAGCTGACTCCATACGTAAGTAGCCCGATTACTTAATAGCGTGTAAAAATAGTTGGAAGTTGCACAATAAGCAGTTCCCAGGGAGGTGGCATAACTTTGCTTAGTAGTAGGACATTTAGGATAGCAAGATAAAAAATGCTTACCTTTTTGTATTCTGCTCAGATTATTAGATGTTATTAAAATATTAACATAGATGTACCGTACCTGGAAACAAAAAGAAACATTATATTAATTTTATGAACAAGAAACACGCTGTGGTTTATAGTTCAAACATAAACACAGACCGGCACAACACTATGATTACTATGATTCAGAAAATCATTACACTATAATCAGAAACAATCGGCCATAGTGTAATGTGCCGATAAAATTATACTTTGTTATTATTGACACCTGTGTTTTAACGATTCCTATCATGGTTTGTTATTTTGATTTATTGAGCTTAAACTTTTTGCAAATAAAAATAAATTTTACATCTACACGTTTTACGGTGACGATACAATGGACACTCCTCTCCGATCATCGTGTTAAACTCATAACACTCCTCTTTTTGTTCGAGGGTATAGAAGACCCTTTTTATGATAGATTAAACAATAGATTCTTGTTCTACTTAGCCTAGAGTTTTCATGTCAGTCACTTATTTTAGAGATTCAAAACAAAATGTAATATTTTTTGACTTATCAAATATCAAGATTGTAAAATTGTTATCCAAAAAATTTATTGACTTAAAGGTTTATTCAGAAAATAGGCCTTTTTCACATCAATTCACATTTTAAATAACACTTAAAATTAAATGATATTCTAATCATTAATTAATGTTCAAAAGCTACAAACTACTAGCGTACCACTTTGAATGAATAAAGCAAATTCAAAACTTAAAATAGGTATGTGAAGGTTAAACAATTGAGAGAATACAAAATGTCCACAAAGCTAAAATATTTGAGCAATGACATCAGCCTGAATTAAATAAGATGGATCTAGGTCAGGTTGTTAAATGTCTGTCTCTAGATTAGACTTGATAAATATTGAATAAGTTTATTTTTTACGCTCTCGCTTGCACACGGAATGCGACACTTTTTTGTGCGTGCAGCCGGCGTTCATCGTTTTATTAGACGTTGTTACGTCAAAAAATTATCCATGCTTCACAGAATAGTCTCGTGTATGGTCTTCAGTTAGAATTTCAAAATAATTTCTAACTACATATAAATACTGCTTCCAAATGTCGAAGTATTGATATGCCTTGGAGTGCATACCGTGTCACTTCTGGAAGATATCCTAGTTCTGAACTATAGTAATCAAAACATCAAACTAAATTGCAAACTGTCTTACAAACAGACATACATCGTTCAAAGTAACACGGAAATCATTATATTATTATATTTTATACTAGCTGTTGCCCGCGGCTCCGCCCGCGTTGGTGTAGATCCCTCGGGAACAATTAATCCCTCGGGAAGTAGAATTTCCCGAAATCAAACATACCCTATGTCCTTCCTCGGGCCTCACACCTCCATACCAAATTTCATCCAAATCAGTTCAATGGTTGAAGCGTAAAAAAACGACAGACAGAGTTACTTTCGCATTTATAATGTTAGTATTAGTATGGAAGTATGGATATTATTTATACTTCTAAGTCCAGAAATGAGAAAATTTCCATGAACCTTTACCCTCCCATTTTACCCCCTTTAGATATAGTGGGTGAAATGGACAAAATTCACCCCGAATTTTGTCCATTTCACCCACATATATCTTTTATAATTGTAATCGAGAACATACCTATTTATTTTCATACTTCATAGTCCAGAAATAAGAAAATTTCCAATTTCCAAACAAACTTTACCCCCCTTCTGGGGGTTTTTTTTCCAGTTGACCTACACAGATCTTTTTCAAGTGTAATCGTGAATTTATTTACCTATTTTCATACTTCTAAGTCTAGAAATAAGTAAATTCCTATACAATCTTTACCCCGCTATTTTACCCCTTCAGGGGAAAATATCGTCCATTTTACCTACACAGATATTTTTAATAGTAACCTAGAACTTATATACTTAAATTCATACGTCTAAGTTCGGAAATGAGAAAATTTCGATACAAAGTTTAGTTAGTTAGTGTCCATCCCTCAGGAACAGTTTGGATCCTTAAAGGAGTGACTCAGGTCATCAATATGAACAACTTTTTCTATGGGACCAATGCTAGGAACTCAAAAAAAATTCGTCATTTCCATAAAAAAGAGTCCCGCCGCCCGGCCAGTTTGTATGGGAATGTCGAATTTTTTTCTGAGTTCCCAGCATTGTTCCCGTAGGAAAAGTTGTTCATTTTGACGGTCTGAGTCACCCCTTTAAGGGTCCAAAACGATAAAAAATTCACCGTGTATATTTGCAGGCAAACTAATGCTTTGAGTTCATTCAAATGACGATAACTTTTTTTTTAATGAACCGATTTTGATGAAACAAACTTTAGATGCTTTGCTGAGTTAAAACAAAGCAATTGGTGAAAGTTTGAAGTAAATCGGTTCAGTATTTTCGGAGATAATCGTGATCATACATACAGACAGACAGACAGACAGACAGACAGACAGACAGACAAAAAATTCGAAAAAAATTTTTTTGCTTTCTATTATTCTTTTTAAGCGTCCCTCTATCCATTTCAGTCAAAAATTCGAAATGTACAGACAAAATATTTTTACTGTTTTATTATATGTATAGATATTCTATTTTCCTGGTTCAGCTGTATTTCTCACATAATTATTGAAATAAGCATTTTTTTTTTATTACAGATGTTGTACATATTTTTTACTATAATTTTGCTCATCTGGCCAACGAGGAGAGTTTAGGCCAAATCCTCTGTCTGCTCTGGCCAAGTTTGGCTCCGGTAGTAAAGAGAGGGTCATGCTCCTGTAGTGGAGACTAAAAAGACCTGATGATGATATACAGGCATATTTTTTATCTAAGGCTTAATAATGTCCTAAAAGCATCGTAGGACATTGTAAAGCATTTTAAGATAGTCATTTAAAAATATTTTTTTGTAGGAACCAAGTATACTATCCTACTAATATTATAAAAAAATGCAAAAGTATGTATATTTTGATGGTAAGTTATTTGTTAGTTAAATCACGCAACGACTAATCGGATTTTGAGGAAATTTTGCACACAGATAAGTTATTATCTAAATTAACAATTAAGGTACATTTCATCCTGAAAAACGGTATCGTTCCTGTAGGATTGACATTAACGCAGGCGACGCCGCGGGCGATGGATAGTAATATTACAAGTAAAATTAAAATTTAAACGTAAAATATCATAAGACTTGAAAATCTTTGTGTGAAACAAACAAAGATACAATACAATGTCCAAATATAGATGTGTCAAGATAACGAACGTGTAAAATAATCCTCATTTCTGCGAATATTATCGCGTACATCTTTATAAGGTAATGAGGGGAATATCAGTGACAAGTCTTGTGCACAAAATAAAGAATGTAGAGAAAAATACTAAAGGTTACCTACTTCAGTTTTCATCATCATCATTTCGTGTAGGTGTCACGGTCAATCGACCATGCACACCATGGTGTCAGAGTTCTTCGGAACCGGCTCTCGGCCTCTGACGTGGTCCTTTAACGACTACCAGATGGCAGCTGGGACCACCGGCTTAACGTGCCTTCCGAAGCACGAAATCATCTTTATTATCAGACAATCAGGTGATTCAAAGCCTGCATTGTCCTAACCAAACTGGAAACAACTAAACAAAGTATGCTTCCGGTGGGAATCGAACCCACGACCCCCGGGTCAACAGGCAAACGCCTTAACTATTGGACCACGGAGGCTGTTACTTCCGTTTTGATTTCCTACTCTCGGTGTCGTTTTGTTAAAAAATTAACCCTGATGATATGAGTGTATATATCGTATATATAATTCATATATTATAAAAACAACCTATAGCAATAAGCGTGTTGTGTATGAATGTTCTAGAAATCATTGCGTAAAATTTCAATTACAAGTAATTACTATTATTTATTTTTTATGTAAAGTTATATTTTCTGAATGAATTGTAGTTATAAAGATTTTGGCATGTCATTGCAACAATGCGTATACAAATTAACGGGTGCGTATTGTTTGATATAATAACAAATTCTATATTTTCATTTCAATAAAGTTCAAAAGATATAATGTTTACATGACATAATCATTACCGATTATATTCTTAAAAGCTATAATATACATAAAATTTTTAATTTGAAAAGCATAAACCCATTATTTATAACGTTTATGAACACTAAATATCACTTGTTATACAAATTGTGCAGTATACATGCCAAAATGTATACCATTCAAAAAGTATACTATTTAAAATAAATATCAATCAAAATCTATAGAAATCAAAATGTATACGTATTAAAAATATAAAACTGAGAAAATATACCAGCTAATTAGTATAGACCCATGTCTATTTTGCGAATTTGAATAATTTCAGTAATACTTACAAAATAATTCGCGCAAGGTCATTCATAACTTAATTTTCTTGAAAATAATGCTTAGGTAATCGATTTTATTAGTAAAGCAAACGGAAAGTAAACCAAGAATTAATTAACCTCACAGGATTACAAAAAAAACTATAACTAACAAAATTATAACAATATTTTATTGTATGTAAATATTATGACAAAGTATAAAATAAATAATAAAAAAATGTGATACATACAAAATGCGCGCGCATTTTGTGTGTATCACATTTTTTTTAAATAGAAAGATAACTTTTACAATATTTTATTGTATGTAAATATTAGGACAAAGTACGTATTAAAGAAATAAAAAAAATGTGATACATACAAAATGCGCGCGCATTTTGTATGTATCACAATTTTTTTCAAGTAGAAAGATAACTTACTATATTTTTTGTACATAATAATAATGTATTACAATTATTTTTAATAATACCTATTTTATCTTATTTTTTAAAACTTATATTAGTGGCTATAGCTCGAAGAAATTCACACTCGAAATATTCACATTTTAAAAAAAATTGTGATACATACAAAATGCGAGCGCATTTTGTATGTATCACAAATTTTTGTACATAATAATAATGTATTACAATTATTTTTAACTAGCTTTTGCCGGCGGCTCCGCCCGCGTCAATGTCGATCCCTCGGGAATAGTACTTTTTCCCGGGATAAAAGGTAGCCTATGTCCTTCTCCGCACTCCAGAGAAATTTCATGATGATCGGTTCAGTAGTTACGGCGTGAAAGCGTAACAAATAAACAAACAAACTCACTTTCGCATTTATAATATTAGTAAGGATAAGGATAATATCTATTTTATCTTATTTTTTTAAACTTATATTAGAGGCTATAGCTCGAAGAAATTCACACTCGAAATATTCAGATTTTCGTTAAATATATTGCAGTCTTTCTTTTTGTTTTAATATTATTTTAACACTTTACATTATAACTACTAGTAAAATGTATACGATATCTTCGCCAATTGTGAACAGATTTTCTTTTTTTATATATGAAAACCTTTACTACCAAGTTAGTCCCATTTTAACTTGGTGAACATATGATGAAGAACTTTGGAAATATGGAATTAACGCCTAAAATAAAATTGAATTCGTTTTTTTTTTTTAATTTAATTATTAGTTATGTATTGAAAATCTTCTACCAATTAATTCGTATAACCAATGATTATTATCCGTAATAATATGTATACATAACGTTTATTATACATAACAACTAATCGATTTTTTAAATTTTATAGTAATAAAACGGTATTACAATGGTTTGATATGTTAAATAATTGTTATAATAAAAGATATTAGGTTTTTTATACTTATTTCTTTCGATTTTTATCTTACTTGATAATTATACTGACCAAAATTATGTATTTCGTTGATATATATCTTAAAAGATATATTTTTTGTGTTTATATGTTATATTACTTACCCCAAATTAACAGAAAATATGTACCTTTAACACCCACCATACTAGTTTAATAATTCGTTAAGTGTTAAAACGAAAATATATAAATAAATGACCAAAAATATGATTAAGTCACACAGACTGAGCTAGCCCCAAAGTAAGTTCGAGACTTATGTTATGGGATACTAACTCAACGATACTTTATTGTATAACAAGTACAATAGATAAACATAGAAGAAGAATGTAATAGGCAGTAAATCACTAAGTGGGTCTTTTTTCAAATTCAAAATTCAAAATTCAAATTCAAAATAATTTATTTGCACAAAACAGGGTATAATCATTAAAACGAACTTATTCATTAAAACGAACTTAGATATATGAGAGAGAACTCCTCTACAGTTATTTCTTACAATTAAAAAGTCGTGTTGGTGCCTCTTCCGTATTTCTTCATTTTGTAGTAACACGCCTAGTAGGATTTAACCAAGCCATTGTTTACATACAATGGGCTGAATGTGAGATTTTAGACTGTTTTCATACACTTTCTATTTTGACTTGTGTGATAATGAGTTTGATGGATATCCGAAAATATATGAAGTACTGTCGCTCGCAGTTCCGCATGCGATAATGATAATGTCTATCCTTGCGGAATGAAACGTAGCCTATGTGTTATATCCAGGTAACAACCTATTTGTGTGCAAAATTACGTCAAAATTTTGCCGTGATAGACGAACAAACATCTAAACATACAATAAATAATTTACAATAAATTATATGAATAACATGTATAGGTAATAAATAAATAGTAGCAAGTAAAATAAGCCCATATATATTAACAGATAAATAGAAACAGGTAGCATATTCGTGTTTGAGTAATTTCTGCAATATGTCTGTATTATTTGAAACGTAATGCAGTAAGCATTGCAATAATTATATTTATTAGAAATCCCGAAGAGAATTAACAAATAATAGATTACGGGCAATAAAATTTGATTGGATTAAATTATTGGAAATTTATACGCAGAATACAGAAATTTTACTCGTACAGTAGCGAAAGCTTCTAAACAATGAATTGATTCACAAAATACACCGTGTATTTTGTGATACCTAAAGATATTGTCTAAAGAATGTGCTAATGTGTTACCCAATTTGTTGTTATTAATATTTATAATATTATCTTTTATTATTGTCTATAATAAGATTAAAATTATTAAAAATATTTTTATTATATGATGTAACTAAAAATCTATGCTTTTCGGATTTTTTCCTTAATCTGTGCCTGTACCTGTGTCCTTTATAAAACGTTGCTTCGTACCAAATTTCAAGATTCTGAGTTGACGTGAATTACCCTGTAGCTTTTGATTTCCTTGCAAATGTCGAAATTTAACGGCATAAACGGCTGTATCTTTTGATTGCGTTAGCTTAGAAGTTTGATTTTATCACACCTTTAAGGGACAGCAGATTTGAGTATTTTATAAAAATTTCAGCTTGATACCTCCACGCGTTCCTGTTGACTCATCTTGACAGCAGACAGACTACAAAGTAATCCTATAAGGGTTCCGTCTTTTTCCTTTTGAAGTACGGAACCCTAAAATAGGCTAACATTAGTTATTAAGGTATTTTTCTAAAAGTACTAGATATAATGTGCTAAATTAAAGTTTTCAACTGAATTTCTATATACATTACATTAATATTTATCTCAACATTTTAACAGTACCAAATGGTTTTTGTTACACCGCTGGGTACATACCTCACACTGTGATACCTCGACCGTCCCGGCGCTCTAGTCGAGTCCCACATATAAGGAAGTAGGGAACACAAGACTCGACACACAGAAGATTAAATTTAATTGTCACAATACTCTCACTTATGACTTCAATATAACATTCCATTTAATAATTAATATATTGATCAGAAACCGTTACAATTCGAGAGATGATGGTGGAATGGTAGAATAAGCGATGAGAGAGAGAGAGAAAATTATCTAAAAATGGAATAGAATGAAATTTGAAATAAAATGAGGAATGAAAAGTGGACAGGATGAGAAAGAAATGAGGTTGGACGAGATGCAGTATGCAGGTGGCATGCAGCAACGTTACAATACTAAGGCATTGAAAGTCCTCGCCATAAACAAAACGTGATCCCACAAATATGTTATAAAGGACAGTTCATACTTTAGTATTTCTTTTCTATTCCTGAATGGAAATAAATATCATATCAATTCATCTCTTTAAAACTCCCATTAAGATTTCCTCTGTACAGATACACATCTGACCAATGTGTATCTAAATGCGTGTCAATGCCTGTCCGGGGTCAGAGATAAAATTAATGTTAACAATCAACATTACATTAAGCTTAGCTGACCACCTGGCCTGTTGTTTAATACACGTTACGATTAGACCTGACTTTAGTTCGTGTAGTGCAGTAACTAATTTATATAATAAATAAATATCTATGGACAAATCACACAGACTGAGCTAGCCCCAAGGTAAGCTCAAGACTTGTGTTATGGGATACTAACTCACCGATAGTATATTTTATAACGAATACATGTAAAAAAAATCTAATTTAATTTTATTAATCAAGACCCAGGTAAATCGGAAAAAGGTAAGTTTCCATCTTGACCTGACTGAGGATCGTACCTGGGACCTTCGGAGCCTGGCATGATGACCACTAGGCCACAGAGCCTATATATTGTAATACGTATTTTTTCTATGAATTACAAATAAATATTACTTCCAAACGATATTAAAGAAAAAACTGAGGCGACATCTTCTGATCATTTTAATTTACACAACTTGATCATGTCTAAATTGGTATAAAGGTTAGTTGGTAAAGATCATGCATTTCCCCTTAATGCTACATGTTGCTATCCACCTTATTTCTCCATCATATTATCCTATCCAATTGTTTAAGAAACAAACTTTTCAAATTTCATTTGCTTATTAAATTTTTCGAATTCTTCGTCAGGTCCCTTTACATCATCTGACGCATTCTATCTCTAACCAGGAAAAGTAGAAATGAAAAGCGGTTAGAATGCTTAATCAGGTAAGCTAGTTATATGTATATTTTTAAATATAGTTGTGTAATCAGTAACTAGTTAAATTAAAATACGGTACCTAATACTATTGTTTCTGTTTATAGTGATTGCCTGTCTACTGAGCTACCAATACCTACCTATTTTATTTGACGCCCTATTAGACCCGACAAGGTCAAAATTATATCTCACTAAGTTACTTAATTTAAAAAAAATGCCCTGCAGAGCAATTTTATTACACAATATCCTTTTCGTCAGATTGTAGAGTAGTTCTTAAACCACAAAAACAATAGTCCAAGACATTCCCTCTTTTGATTCTTTCTCAAAGTTCCCATATTTGTCTTGCCACATGAATTTCCAAATACAAACGTTATTCATGTCCAATTTTAGGTAGATCCACTACTTCTTCACTTTTTTGGTTGCAAGCCTAAGCATAGTAAAGGTAGCTTTATACAGTCTCGACTCAGCAGCAACACCTTCGATTCAAGACGTTCAATTAAAAATACATATGTCCGCAGCTACTGGAACGCCTTTTAACCAAGCTTTGGATGCCATTCTTCGCATGTCTGGAGGCACCATTAGAAACTGGATCGCGGCGATTGTGTCCGTTTTTGGCGATCAGCGCTGACCACATTTTTGGGATCACTTTCGAGTTCCGTATATGGAATTCAATGGCTCATGAATTATCCGAAGCTTACTCGGACTTACTCTTTGATCTGCTTTCGACGTTCTTAATAAAAAAATCTGGTTTATTTTAAATTTCATTAAAAACGAGATTCTTTGACGAAGTCTTATAAGGGTTGGTACGATTTTGTATCACACACATGTGTGTTTAATCGTTTATAATCATTTGATATCGGATTTGATAAACAATCTTCTGAGTTTGATTAAAGATCTGTTGAATATACCCATGTTAGGTATCGAGATATATTGGGTCAAGCCTTTTTTATTTCTATCCCACATGTCAAAAAATACATCTCTTATGATAAAAAATAATAGCCAATCATATGGACTGCTAACAGAGATAAAAACTAAAAACAATGCAGCATTTCGTCACGATAATGTCGCGTATGTCATTAACGCGAACCCATAAATTTTCACCTACCAATAATTGCTCAATGCGGCTTTAGAAGCTTTCACTTCAAAAATAGTTAAGGAATGCACCCAGTAGGGTCTAATATTATCCTGTGGATGAGTAAGGGTCATCAAGACACGAAAGGATAAAATAAGGAATGAGCATGTAAGAGGAAGTATGAAAGTGCCACCTGTGACACAAAAATTAAAGAGCAATAGGTTGAGCTGGTTTGGGCATGTTATGCGAAGGGAAGAAAATCATGTTACTAAGAGGGTTCTACGTTTGTAAATTGAAGGACGTCGAAGTAGGGGAAGACCAAAGAAACGCTGGATTGAGTGCGTCAAGCAGGATATGGATAGGAACGGCATAACAAAATTGGACAAGCGACAGACCAAAATGTAAGAGATTGACGTGCTGTGCCGACCCCACGTAATAGTGTGAGAAGGATAAAGAGGAAGAAGAAGAAGTGTAAGGGTAATTTTATTGGCTTTCATAACGCAGTGGTTAACACTCCCGGCGCGGGCAAATGGTACCAAGAGGGTTGACATCTGGCAAGCGGTAGACTACTAATTTTATAAAATATAAGCCTTAGAAATTAAATAAATATAAGGCTGATGATGATGAGATCGTTGAAGCATCTTTATCTGGTCTCTGCAACAAGCCAACTTGAATGACTCCATAAACGATGCTTCACATGGGCAATCAGAAAGGAAATTAATGCTTATTAGCAGTAAAATATAGTAAAGGTTACATTATAATTTGCTTCGAACCAAGCTCTATCTCAGATGAACTGAAGTCGTGAGATTTAATAGGTATTTAGAAAGTCAGGGCAATTAGTAATGTTTTCTCTTAGATGATTGATTGTAAGGAAATGTAGTAGTTATCAGCAAATTACTCGGTTGTATTAAAATATAAAGTACAATAAAAAGAGGAGCCATATGGTCCAGTGGTTCTGAGCATTATCAGAGCTTATGTCTGTCAAACAACCCTGGACGCTGTCCTTACCGGGATGGGTGACCGCAAGGGGTAAAAATATCTCGGGCTCCTGCGTGCTTCAGAAGGCACGTTCCCAGCCATGGTTCCTAGCTGTCATCATTGATGGCTGTTGTTAAGCTATGTCTGATGCCTTCAGGCAGCTTGAAATATCTGACTCCAGTGTTGGCCACTTCATCTCAGCCACAAGAAGTCCACTGCTGGACATAGGCCTCCCAAGGATCTAATACGACCGGTTGGAAGCGGCCTGCATCCAACGTCTTCTTTCGACCTCAGTCAGTTCGACTGAACACCTGGTAGGTGGGTGTCCAACGCTGCGCTCGCCGGTACCTGGTCGAGGTCCTCATTCAAGATCCTTTCTACCACCTTGTGTTGGCCACTTGCGCACTCGAAAAGCAAGCAATTAAATCAAATGAGATAATTTTATAAATGATAATAAACCATAAAACCTACACAAACGAAAAATACCCAGTTTGGTTTTGGGGACCAGAAACAGATTTCATTCAGTGACGGAACGATAATAGAGAACGTTTAGTTAAGATGGTTTTGAGTATTGTTGCGTACCTATGTCGTTTTAAAATTGGTTAGTCTATTATGTATTTCTAAAGCATATGTATTTACCCTAAAAACATATGTATAATATTATTAAGTAGCAATTCAGCTATAAAAAGGTCTTTGTTACAACATCGCCCTATTTTGACAGTCATGATTGACACGGGCCGTGCACTGCTTCAAAAGTAACAGGAACGTCTAAAACAACAGCTTTGATTGCATCTTATAGTTAAGGTATTAAGGGTTATTTTGAAAGTAAGGCGATTCTAGACGTAAAAGTACATACAAATAGAGCACTCCAAACACTCCTTATCTGCACTTTGATGTTTTATTTCCTGTGCTTATCTGTACCTTTTTATTGGATCGGTTTTGGGTCACGATTGTACAGGAGTCTATGAATTGATCGTAAAGGTGTGTACATACTCGTATTGGGAATTTCGTCATCCAGGTGGATCAAAATGAAATGAGAAACGTAGTTTGGTGGCTAGGTGGGTTAATTTACAATATCTTAACTAATATTATAAATGCGAAAGTGAGTTTGTTTGTTTGTTTGTTACGCTTTCACGCCGTAACTACTGAACCGATCATCATGAAATTTTGCACACAAGTTCTCTGGAGTACGGAGAAGGACATAGGCTACCTTTTATCCCGGGGAAAAGAGCTATTCCCGAGGGATCGACATTGACGCGGGCGGAGCCGCAGGCGAAAGCTAGTAATATTATAAAGAGAAAATATTTGATTGTTTTTTTGTTTGCATTGAATAGGCCCCGAAACTAGTGGACCTATTTCACAAATTCTTTCACCATTAGAGTCTTACATCATTCCTTCCAATGAACATATGCTATGGTATAGAATATTTAAAAAGAAGTTAAGTTGAGAAGGTGTGAAAAGAATACAAAAAAAAATTCAAATACCAACATCTACCCGTGCGAAGCCGAGTCGGGCCACTAGGTACTTTTAACTCCTGCGGCACATCCAAGACAGCGGTACGTTTGAAGTCAACACGAACTAATAGACACGCGAACTTTGATCTAAGATAGACTTAAGTGTTACGGTTGCTCTGCACCTGTTTCTAGATTTGCCTGATAATTCGTACTCACATAAAAAGATTTAAAGTGTGAAGTTGCAGAAATAGATAAACGTGATAGGTTATCTAAAAATATTCTGTGTAAAAATCTCTAGGTACAACTAAGTTGAGTATTTTAAAACTTAGTAGCGACTACTGAAAACATCTTTGTTCGTAGCCAGTTATAAAACTTCTGTTACATAAACGACCGAAGAGATTAGAGACTAGTAGTCTAGTCAAAGAATTAATCAGATTATTTTTTATGTTGTAGGGCGGCAAACGAACAAGCTCTGATGGTATAAGTGATCACCGCTGCCCATGGACAACTGCAACACCAGGGTGTGACAGGTGCGGTGTTGGCATTTCAAGGAAGTGGGGGAAGGAAACGGGGAGGGAAGGGGGAAGGAAGGGCCTCCGGCTCTCTCACTCACCGAACGAAGCATAGTAGTGGTAAAGCTTCTACTCAGACGTCGATTTTCTGTGAGAGTGTGGTACTTCCCCGCAGTTCCCCAGCAATTCATTTTGCCGGTAGCGTGGCTCTACCACGAGTAATGAGTCAGATAATCGTTCATATAAAAAAAGACTTGAAATTTGTCCTCTCAACCCCCAAGCGGGCCAATCGGTCCGCATAACAATAGAAAATCAATTGTGTCTGCGTTTCTCGCGCTTGACGAGTTAAATGGGAGTAATTCGGAAACATACCCTTTCAAACAAAATAAAAGATTTTAAAAGCGGTTCATAAAAGCCGGAAATATATAGTTACAAACATAAAAAAAAACATACAACCGAATTCTAAACCTCCGCCTTTTTTTGAAGTCGGTTAAAGTCTTTGTTCGTAGCGTGTAATGAAACTTCGGTTACCTACTTCACGAGACTAGGCCTTTTCAGGCACTTTTTCACGTCAATTTACAATAAAAAAAGAAAAAAAAAGAAAATAAATTTTGAGTAATTTTTTTTTTATTAGCGGCCCGCCCGCGCCTCAGTGACGCACGGGTTTGATGTAAGTATTTTAATATATAATCTATGTTCATCAGGGACAATGTAGGGACAGGGATCCAATAGTGAAAAAAAAATTTTTGAATAGGTCCCATAGTTTCGGACACTATTCAATGCAAACAATCAAATCTTTCTTTTTTATTATTTATTGCGGCTATAGATACTATTACGGTTATAGATACAGCTCTGGGATAGTCGGACGGATATCGGTGACTTAGTAATAGGGTCCCGTTTTGCGTCTTTAGGGTATGGAGCCCTAAAAATCAGCACATTTAACTTACTCTACTGCTTCGTACCTATATAACAATAGAAAGGAGAGTAAGACAAAGTGGACAACGAATTTGCATTAGCCTTACAAGATTTTTACATTACTTTAGACTACAGTCTAAACTTATTGGGTCATGACATGAACACTCCAGATTGCGAAATTGGTTGAATGATTGATGTATAGTATTATGATAAGAATTAAAGCCATAGCTTAAGTTTCCTTTTATGGAAATATCAGCTTATAAAAAGCTGTCGCTTCAATAAGTAGGGCTATTAGGATTGTTCCTGTTTGGCAAGTTATAAAAAACAGGATTATAATTGTACTCTAAGAATATGCCTATATAAGTTCTGTTTGTTTATATGTATAGTAACTGTACTTGTATAAAATCTCTAGTAGGTAGGTGACAATATTATGATATTAATAGATCCTGAGTACCGAAAGCTTATCAGATGACAGCAACCCCAGAATTTTTTGGTAAATATTAGCCTGTGCTGCGGATTGAACCTAGAACCGTTTATTAATGAAAGTGTTAACCAATAAGGCGCAGAAGTCTCCTCACCTAGCCCTTTGATCTCATCGCAGTAACTTCACATAACCAACTAAAATAATATTCCCCAATACATGAATTATCAAAGCGGGAAAGCCATTAAAATAACCGCTTTTATGAGTGTTCCACGCGATATCTCAATGAACATCTTCTATTGCTGCAAATCAGTAAATCATGTATTGATATGGGGATAGGGCTACTAAAACTATAAATAATTATTAACTATATCTTTTCATAAAATAAAATTATTCATCAAAATAAATTCGGATATAAGGTGAAAAAACCCCGCCCGCATGAAAATTTTTCACCATATTTTATTTCTTAACACTTTCGCTGACACGCCCGCCTGTAGACGTAATTCTATTGTTATTTCTTTTGTGTCTGGTGCAGTGTCAGTGAACGTGTTAATTTAATAAGAGTTATTATTTTCTTTCAGTTGTTTATTGTTGACCACTTTCTCTTCTATCGAGTCGTAAAATTGCTATATGTAAATACATATGAAATAAGTTTCGGTCAGTGCTTTGCTACCACTAATACGCAAGATAAAGAGAAAACATATATTTATAGTACTTTAAAGTTAACTTAAATAACGACTGGTCTGCCGAAAATATAGCCTATGTTACTTGAATGGGTAAGGATTTTAACGAAACTCCATAGGTACATCCAAATCCATTGAACTATTTAAAAGTCATAGCGGAATAAATAATCTTATATACATACTTACATAGGTACATATTTATATTAACTCTTAAAACAATATACCTTAATTATGTACATTAAACGGGACATAGCACGAACCTCTTTATGACTTGTGTTGTCCGTCGACGTTTCAATATTACACCTACCTACCTACATCCCTTGTGGTCGCAACGAGACGGCATCACCAGATTACGTCAGGTGGTTGCCAACCCTCGCTGTATCCCTGTGTGTGAGTCCTTTCTCTATTAGCTACTAACAGCACATCAGACGCACAACGATGCCACGGTGTGGGCGACTCAGGGATGTCGAAAGGTGTAATGACCTTTTTCCGAAGTTACTCGCAGCCTTGCTTTCAACACTTCAACCCCTGGAGCAATAGCTCTTAAGATGCCTCTTGGACGATCAACTAAGGTGACCTAGAGCCGAGAGTCCTGCGAGCCATCTTGGGTTTCCATCCCGACCGATGAAGACATGTTTGGGACGAGGGCTCTGACCGACTCTCTGGAGCTCTCGGGTTTGTTAAAACGGCTCTCGGTATAAAGCTATAACGATTCAGTTTGTCTATCTAACTGGCCCTTGTTTGAGTATTATATCGTTACTAGCTATCGCCCGCGGCTCCGCCCGCGTCAACATCGATCCCTCGGGAATAGTATTTTTCCCTGGATAAAAGAGACGTACTCCAGAGAACTTGTATGCAAAATTTCATGATGATCGGTTAAGTAGTTACGGCGTGAAAGCGTAACAAACAAACAAACTCACGTTCGCATTTATAATATGTAAGGATGCAACCAGAAACTTGTTGAAATATAACAAAGCGGAACCTATGCCCTTAAGAACTAAAAAGATAAATAGTATTGTTTTCTAATAGCTGAACCCAGGCTCCATTGCGCACCTACTTGCTTTTGAAAACTACGGTGTACAACGTTTTGTAACACCGTAATGTACGTTGAAGTGATCATCACTTCAACGTACATTACGGTATTTATATCTTAAATAAAAGTACCCAATGATACGAAAGCCGCAATGTATTTTTAAGTGACGATTCAAACTTTGTCTTGTTTTGACAAATACGGTGTTCAGCGTTTTACACCGTATTTGTCTTAAGAGCCCGACATATGCCAGGCGGCGTTGCCATACAAACGCGGATGGTCTGAACGCGTTGGCTACTTTGGATATTTTCGTTTTTTAGGAATATTCAAGGGTTATTCGAAAAAGAAAAACATTATGATGGCTGCCTTATCTGTAATGCAATAATAATCAAAAGTTTCAAGGTTAATTTTAATGTATTTGGTGAATAATGCTATATACCGAGTAAATTAGACGTGATTTGGAGGCAACTTTGCAATTTTTTTCTATCGAGAAAATTTAACGCAATCGTGTTTTTGAGTCATATAGTTACCAGAGTTAGTCCTGAACTTTGCTGCATTTTTATTTCAACTTGAGTATTTAATTATTATTGATATAACAGTCAATCATACAAAGCAGTGTGAGGTAGTACGGGCCCTTAAAGATGTACGTTTCTTTTTTCTAAATGTTGGATTAGGCATTTGTCTCCCATCTCACCTGATGTTAAGTGACGATGAAGACGAGGATGTTACATGCCTATCCAAGAGATACCCATTTATTCTACTTTTGAATGGTTAGCTTTGAATGAAGGTTTAGCGGGTAGGCCGGCTGATAACTTCAGGTGGTCGTCAACCCACGTATAAATAGCGACGCCGGGCTAGAGGTTAAGATAATTTAAAGTGGATGTCAACCCTCACTGCATCTCAGTGTGAAAGTCCTTTCTCTGTTACCCACTAACGGCGCATTACACGTGTGCATGACGACGCTCACTTTATCACGGCTCTCGTTATAAAGTTATGACAATATAACTATTAAGCATAAGCGGTTGGCGTGTAGGTGGAAATCGAATCAAAATAGTGATGGTGGAGGTGCTTGCTTTTCTTAAGACTTTTCTTCATCATCATTTCGTGTAGGTGTCATGGTCGATCGACTATGCACCCTGGTGTGGTGTCAGAGTTCTTCGGAACCGCCTCTCAGCCTCTGATGTGGTTCCTTTAACGACTACTTCCGAAGCACGGAATCATCTTCATTATCAGACAATCAGGTAATTCAAGCCTGCAATGTCCTAAACAAACTAGTATGCTTCCCGTGGAAATCGAACCCACGACCCCCGGGTCTACAGGCAAACACCTTAACCTTTAGGTGGGCAGAGACGCAGATGATAATTTAATGTTTCTTTTGCCTTTTCTCCTAAACCAAAATGGCAGAGAAGCCTAAAAAAGATGAAAGTAATATGTGAACAGAAGCCTTTACTGTCCGATATGTAGCTGTTTGTAGCATTATTAGCTATTGCATGTAAAGCAACCTTAGGCGTGGTCTCTACTGGGATGGGTGACCGCAAGTGGCATTAAGTATGTCGAACTCCGTGCTTCAAAATCGAGGAGCGAGAACAGAAAAAATAAAACGAAATTGTAGAAAGAAACGAATTGTAAAAAGTAACTGCTAGGTACTAACCAGTAGATACTTTTAACACTTTCCTATATGCTTTTGCCTTAGCTTTTACTATCCCAAGTCTAGCTACAATGTTGCAGATGCAGAACCACAATATTAATCAATATTATTTATGAGGCGCTCTTTGTAGGCGCTTATTATTTCGTTATTGGAATAACGCCTTCGCGAGGAAAGTGGATTTATTATTATTGCATAGCGAAATGTAAGCGGAAAAAACAGTTTATTGTATACTAGTCTCTAGAAGCGCCAATCATCTTACGGCAAATCCCTCAGGGACAGACAGCATTTTTCAAGGATAAACCACAGAACAACAAAGACTTTAGAAATGGCAAGGGGGCATGGCACGCGCGCCGACAGTGCGCTCGATCAGCTCATTTGAATCATCTAAGTAGTTCGTCCCGCGATCGTCAAAGGAACAAAGTGAGATTTACTTAAAAAAAATTACGAAAAATGCCGCTATTTAATTGTGTTAAGTAAATAGTATAGACTCTTCACAATTTTTTCTTCACCAGAATTATGTATTCAACAATGAACAATTACACACTATAAAATAATATATAATAGGGATGGCCGTTTCCGATTCGCAGCAGCGTCGGAAGCACAAGAAGCCAAAGAAACTTCGCTCGTCAACCCCTTCTACCAAGCGTGGTGAGTATGGCTATATCCTCCCATGATACGAAGAATCCAAGGCCTTTGTTCTGCAGGGGATTTGGTATGGGTCAAGTTTGCCAGCCAGAGTAATCACCAAGATTAAAAAAAAGGGATATATGTAAGAAGATTAATAAAATAAAATAAAAAAGATGTCATCGTCCAAATGTAGGTTAGTTGCTTAACATGCATTTTAACCTCATAATTTAGATGCCTGTGATGATTGTATCTTTCAAGTACACGCTCGTATTTTTTTATGGAGGTTATCAATGACAAGGCCATAAAGTTGGGCTTGTGAAGAAACATAACGCAAGGCTACCTTTCGAAGACAAGCCCTTCTAGAACATATTGAGTTATTGGACAATTATTTCAAAAGTGATATTTTATTAAACTGTGTAATACAGGAAGAGCAACGGTCACTTTCAGCTCGATCAAATGCCAATGTGGAGACATTCAAACAATGAGCAACTTGTTATCTTGCTCTAAATGCCCCAGCACTTGCACAATGGGTGACCTGATGGCTGCTAAAGCGCCATTCAGGTGGCTAAGTATTGGCAGGATATAATTTAATTTACGATTTTACGGTTTGCCACCGACTCGAAAAGAAGAAGCTCGATCATGCTTCCTGAAAAGCCAGTGGTGTACATTTACTATCTAGGGCCCGAGGCCAACTCATTCAATGGGGGGACTACTGAATGAGTTTACCGTGAGTTGAGTTCAGCGACTAGCTACTTAATGGATTAGATTTACCCCGTTTACGCCCCTCCCCCTCCTCGCTTTTCTACTCCTGGCCGGGGCCCCCTAAGAACGGGGCTAAAATTCTAAATCGCCCTTTTACAGCTCTTGAAGTCCTACCTGTATGGATTTCATCATTGTTATTTCTTGATTTATCAAGGCAAAGATATTCATTGCGAATGATTAATAACCATTATAACCTATTTAATTTTGTAACAAAGTTATCTACATCTACACTTCTACACTAATATTACAAAGAGGAAAGATTTCATTATTTGTTACTTTGCATTGAATAGGCTCCAAAACTATTGAATCGATTGAAAAATTCTTTCACCATCGGAATTCTTAGTTATCCCTTCTGAACATAGGGTATAGACTAAATTCCTAAGACCCTTGCGAAACTAGGGCGAGCTGCTAGTACTAAAAACAAAGACCGGAAATGAACAAAATCAAAATCAAAACGTTTATTCAGAAAATAGGCCTTTGCAGGCTTTTTCACGTCAAATCACATTTTTAAGGATCTAATTTAGTCATATTTATATTATTTATTAATGTGCAAAAGCTAAAAAGACTTATAATAAATATAACTAGGTCTAATCCTTTTCTGTTTGGACCTAGAGTGCGCTAGGTCGTTCAATGTATCGGAGATATATTATTTAATCATGATTGATAAAACCAAGTCTCTGTAGTTTTCGTAAAGGGTTTTAACTTCACAACATAAGAGCTAAGTGGCGTAAGAAGAGTATGCGGAGGCTAAAGCGTTAAAGGAGGAAGATGCGTGCAAGGACCCCATCATCCCATATGGGGGACACTCTCTCTCTCATCTGAGCGTGTTCCCGGTTGCATCCTTAGCTGGGGTGCATCGGAGCCCGGGGTCCGCTTTCCGGCTTTTTCTTCGCACGCATATCCTTCCCAACGACATCAAGCCAGCACTTCTTGGGTTTACCCCTTCTGCTGGGGCCCGGCGGTGGCGGCATAGCAAGACATTTGTTTTCTATGTAATTTTTAAGTTTTCTCAAAACGTGACCGTACCAGCGTAGGCGGCTCTCCTGCAGCTTGTCTGCTATATCACGGACAGAAAAAAAATCTAACTTGGTAAATATATAATAATAAATCACCCCATTATCTCATATGAAGGACACGATCATGCTTTGCCAGTATACTACAGTATACTAATTATGCCTTAAATCTTACGGTTCAGACTATAAAGCTTAACAACGGGAAATAAGCCAGCAATAACTAAACGCAGGTAATGTAGATATCGTAATGGCATCTATTGAGAGTTTGTAGCGGTACTTGATTTCATGGAATAAGCTTTGATGGTTTGAGAGTCAAGTGTGATATTATATGCAAGTTTATAGTGTTAATTCAATTTGAAATACACAATAGTGATAGAAATTGAAATTACTTTTATTATAAAGTTTTTAGCCCCAAAAACAGGGGTGTTATAAGTTTGACGTCAATGTTTGTGTCTGTGGCATCGTGGCTCTCGGAAAGACCAATTTCGATACGTTTTTCTATTTGAAAGCCAGTATCCTTGCGGTATTTCTTAGCTATATTTGGTTAATATCGGTCCAGCAGTGTAAGATTATCAGCTCTTTTTCAAAATGATGTAATGAAAAAATTATGTAATGGCGTATGATTACTCGATTATGTGCTTCACGCGTGTATAATCGTTAAATGACAATTCGTGAAAAACTTCGTCCTGATGCTGCATCCAGAATGGCCTCCAGAGAATCCAACTCCTCGAAAACGTAAAGCAGATATATCTTTTAATAGAAGGCAACGCATCAGCACCTCCTCTAGTGTTGCAGATGTCCTTGGGCGACGGTGACCACTTTCTATCAGGTGGCTCGTCTACCCATTCACCGTCAAATATACTTAAAAAAATTGTAGTTTAAAGATACCAAAGCCGTGTGGTATTCAGCAGAGTAGAATAGGACCACTCCAAGTCTTCCCGTGGATGTCGTAGAAGGCGACTTAGGAAATACAAGCGAAACAAAGCTTATAAACATCTGTGAGACTTCTCCAACTCGTCTGGCCAGCGTGGAGAGTGTAGGCTAAGTCCTCTGACTGCTTTGGCCAAGTATGGATCTAGTAGTACAGAGAGGGTCGTGCTCCTGTAGTGGAGACTAAAAAAGACCTGATGATGATGATGATGAAAGATATCATGTCTCTGGGACACAAAAAAATATGACAAATACAAGTAATCCGTTCACAATGAAAAATAGACCTATAAAATTGTAACCAGAAAAGTTTAATGAAGAATTAACTTTTGTTGCACCACAAGCTCTCATTAATGGCATAATGGTACAGAATTCACTTTAAAGTACCTTTCTTCTCACTCCAAGTGTAATGTCAGAAGTTTTTTACGTAACAAAAAACGTATCCACATTTTGGTCCTTTCAAAACTGTTTAAAACCATATACCCTTTGTTATTGAGTTGATAATTGCTTGGAGATTTTGTAAACCTTTTGTGTTCGTACCCTTTTGGGTAACGGATGAATTGCATAACTCTTCGCTTTAATTTATATGAAAGAAACTGTTAATATCGATTTCTACTTAAGATCAATTGGGTTTTCAAGGAGATGTAGATGTAGAGCACATTTTTTAAACTTTAACGAATTCGTGAGTTTCACAAAAACATTCTTAGTTTACATCCTATTACAAAAATAATAATTCCACAGTGTTGACTAGCCCGGTCACAAACAGTTTGAATTCGCTCGTAATTCATTATCATTTCGTGTAGATGACACGGTCAATAGTCCTGGTGTCAGAGCCTGTCGCCTCTCGACCATGCACACGTTGTCAGAGTTCTTTGGAACCGCCTCTCGGCCTCTGACGTGGTTCTTTTAACGACTATCAGACGGCAGGCAGGACCAACGCAAGTAATTTCAAAATCTGAAAGAAATGTTTAATTTTGAATTTCCTTTATCTACGTTATACGTCTGGTAAAACATTTCCCGTATTGTAACATTTATCGACCCCAGACAGAATTAGTAAACTATCGAAATAGTTGCGGCGCTGCCGATATTTACCCTTTACTAGCACCACAAGTTACCTGCCTGACCCATCTCAGACTGCATAACTTACATGCCCCTTCCTTAACAGCTGCACTGCCTCCGTGGTCCAGTGGCTAAGGCGTTTGCCTGTAGACCCAGGGGTCGTGGGTTCGATTCCCACGGGAAGCATACTTCGTTTAGTTGCTTCCAGTTTGGTTAGGACATTGCAGGCTTGCATCACCTGATTGTCTGATAATAAGGATGATTCCCTGCTTCGGAAGGCACGTTAAGCTGTTGGTCCCGGCTGCCATCTGGTAGTCGTTAAAGGAACGACGTCAGAGGCCGAGAGGCGGTTCCGAAGAACTCTGACACCAGGGTGTGCATGGTCGATTGACCGTGCCACCTACTCGAAATGATAATGAACAGCTACACGACCATTTCGCGTCCCGAAAGACTAGTAGTTTAATATTCTAAATTTGTTTTGTTAGATTTCGTGTACAGATAATTTGAACAAACATAATTATGTCTTGTATTAATATTTCCCAGTAATAAACTAGCTTCTGGATAGGCAATCAAAAGCAGCATTAAATCAAATGGTTATTAGGTAATATGATTTTATGCTAGGCATTAAATGATTAGTTTATTAAATGTTTGATTGAAAATTTGTAACTACCACTGATATTAAGTTAGATAATAAGATCTGCTGTTGCGAAAACTTTATTTAATTTATTATTTAACCCACTGACATTATCATTTCTTGTTAAACCTAGACACTCAGTAAATATAAAGGGACATATCACACAAACAGAGCCAACCCCACAGTAAGTTGTGAACTTGTCTCGTAGGATACTGACTCAAGGACACTATATTTTATAATAGATACTTATATAGATAACATCCAAGACCCAGGTCAATCTGAAAAATATTGTTTTCCATCTTGACCTGGACGGGGTTCGAACCTGGGTACCCTCGTGTCGCAGGCTGGCGGGCGTGTTAACCACTGCGCCACGGAGCTCGCCATTGCCTATGTTTTAAAACCTATGTATTTTTTGTACACACGATTAGCTGATTGTCACATTCATACGTACATGTCTTTATCGCTTACTGGGTAGACAAAGCATAAAGTCATAGGACCCAAAGGCTACGTTTGGTGTATCGGAGGATAGTGAGAGGACCAACATACACACATACATACATATTGTCACTTTTTTCCTTGCGGGGTAGACAGAGCCTAGGTCTATCAAACCTAAGGCCACGTTAAGCATGCTGGTGGGCATTAGGTGGAAAACTGAATCAAAATAGTGATGGGTTGCTAGCCGCATCACCTATTAACATGATTTCTCAGATTTTTGACCATTCTCTAGATCGACTTTTACAATATGCGCGGGAAGAGAAGTAGCACATTCAACGTTTTTCTTTTCTCCCAGACCAGCATGGTAGAATTTTATTTTTTGTTTTATCCAAAACTACTCACCGAAGCGACGAAAGGGCTTCCAGAAACCCGATACAAACAGATGTTCCGTACATACCTGTAACCAAGAAAAAAAGTTTAGAATGCTTCACGTATCATTAACTAAATAACAGCTCTGTAATTCTATAGCTGATGCTTAGGAAGCGAAATTCCGTTAGCTGTCGATAACAATGATTAGGAATGATTAAAATCATTTTTTTATCTATACTATAATATTATTATGCTAGCTCTGTGGCGCAGCGGTCAACACACCAGCCTGCGACACGAGAGTGCCCGGATTCTATCCCCGGCCAGGTCAAGACGGAAAATGATCTTTTTCAGATTGGCCTGGGTCTTGGATGTGTATCTATATATGTATTTGTTATACGATATAGTATCGTTGAGTTAGTATCCCATAACACAAGTCTCGAACTTACTTTGGGGCTAGCTCAATCTGTGTGATTTGTCCGTATATATTATATTATAATTATATTTTATATAATATTATAAAGCTAAAGAGTTTTTTTGTTTGAACACGCTAATCTCAGGAACTACTGGTTCTAATTGGATTTTTTTTTTGTGTTGGATAGTCCATTTATTGAGGTAGGCTATAAAACATTACGCTGCGACCAATAATATGTAGAGAAGCATCAATAAAAAATGTTTTAAAAACGTGGGAAAATTATTCATCTATACTAATAAAAAAAAAACTAATTTATCTTAATAACAAAAATTGCCGCGAACGGAGTTGCGGGCAACAGCAAGTATAAAGTATTTGTCAATGTATACTTTATTCTGTTTTTAGTATTTTTTATTATAGCGGCAACAGAAATATATCATCTGTGAAAATTTCAACTGTCTAACTATCACGATTCATGAGATAAGTCTGGTGAAGGACGGACGGACAGATAGACGGACCCGTTATTACCCTTTGGGTACGGAGCTCTTAAAACTAATAAACTTTAATTGCATAATAAAACATCCAGTAAACCTAACCTTTATAAAGAATTATGGCAATTGTACCGTATACGATTTAAGCACAACTTAATTTTGTATAAGCTTTTAGTATATTTTATTCAATTACTTTTAGTTACAATCAATTATATCTCTTTTTTAGCATTTAGTATCGTTTTATGCATTCTTATGACTTTTATAAAATATTTTATAATCAATATAAGGCTTTGCTAGTGAAGTCGGATATAAGACTAGTCTATACTTAATATTATAAAGCTGAAGAGTTTGTTTGTTTGTTTGAACGCGCTAATCTCAGGGACTACTGGTTCAAATTGGAAAATTATTTTCGTGTTGGATAGTCCATTTATTGAGGAAGGCTTTAGGCTATAAAACAACACGCTGCGACCAATAGGAGCGAAGCATCAATAAAGAATGTTTTGAAAACGGGGGAAAGCTTTTCATCTATACTAAGAAATAAACGAATTAATTATAATTACAGAAATTGCCGCGGACAAAGTCGCGGGCAACAGCTAGTATAAAATAAGGGCAAGCGTTCCTATCCAGGCTTGAAATAGATAATGATTGAAATAGATAAAGACACTTCGTTCTAAAACAGGTATTGCCGATGTGGGGCACAAAACAGTTAAACTGAAGTGGTATTGGGCGGGCCACATCTGTAGAATGACTTTTGAAAAGTGGGCTAACAAAATGGCGAAATGGATATCTAAGGATGGTCGACGTCGAAGGGGAAGGCCTAGAAAGCGATGGCGCGACGACCTCGACGTTTTTCAATGTGGTTGGTTCGAAACTGCATTTGATAGAGAGAAGTGGAAGGAAATGGGGGCCACCTTTGCCCAGCAGTGGGACAATATAGGTTAGTAAAAAAAATACAGTTTTAGTCAGAATCGCCGACTAGTATCTGTTTGTTACGAAGACCATCATCGGGGTGAGTGTTAGGGGTGGCGACACGACGGAATATTAACGCTAGTAAAATGTTTACGGCTTTTATCTACACTAATCCATTGTAAATGCGAAAGAAACTTTGTCAGTATGTTTGTTACCTCTTCACAGTTCAACCACTGGATCAATTTAAAGGACGTTTAATACGGATATAGTTTCAAGCCTGGGAAAAGACATAGGATCTATCTTTTGCCCAATTAAAGGCATTATTTTCGAGTGATTTAAGTTCACGCGAGCGGAGCCGCGGGCGCAGTCTATTATTTGTATATAAAGAAAACCCTATCCGATCCTTGAAGATGCAATTCAGCCCATCGATATGGACAACTTTTCCTATGGGACCAATGCTGGGAACTCAAAAAAAATTTAACGTTCCCAATAATCCCATACAAATTACATACAATTTTGTTTAGAAATGTCCATTTTTTTGAGTTTCCAGCGTTGATCACATAGAAAAAGTTATTCATATCGACGGGCTGAATCACCCCTATAAGGATCGGACAGGCTTTTTTTACTTATTTCATACAATAAGTAAAAAAAGCCTGTCCGATCCTTTAATATAGGGTTTAATATAGGTAGATAAAACCGGAAATAAGTCTAGCATAAAATAAAGCAATCATTCCTACGTAAGCTTTAAATAGAAAATATCATTAATTACCAACAGTATTAACGATATTAAAATAATTACGATTGTAATACGACATAAAATGTATTACAGCTGTAATACGGCGGTAATCGCCCTCAAAGCCAGGCTTGAACCGATTTCAATTAACATGCGTTTAAAACAGCACCGATTCTTGAGTTTACCTTTTGGGTCTTTTTATACACCATTAACAGGTAAATGTGGGACCGGGTATTTAGACATGAGGACGATAATAGGGTGACTGTAGTTGAGGAAGATCCTTGGGACAATTGTTATTATTATTACGAGCATTCAATGTTACAATGCTGGGCAAATATCTCTTTCTCTCCATCCATTTTGGTTTGCCTGTCTTTTGTATTCACCATTTTTTTGTTATTTTTAACAATAATATGAAAAAAAATAAACTTTTTCAATTCTTAATCTGTACTTGATCAAATTTTTTTTTTTTTTTTTTACTAAATATTGAATTAGGCATTTTAGGCATTTGTCTCCCATCTCACCTGATGGTAAGTGACGATGAAGACGAGGATGTTATATGCCTATCCAAGAGATACCCATTTATTCTACTGATTGAAATGATATTCAAATGATTGAATAAATGTCACCATGTCTTATTTTTCTCATTTAGTTAAAGTATTAATAATTTTCTTTTAGTGTTCATTGATCTCGGTAACAATAGATAGTTTGATCTACGTCGGGCTATGTTAAAAAAAAATATATTGCACGTGTTAGCTTCTAATACTCGCGAAGAAGTAGAATTCTTTTCTCTATTTAGTTTTATTGATATGTATGTACGTATCAACAGCAAGGGAAATGCCACTGTCTTAAACTTTTACTTCCTAATAACACAGTGAGAAAAAATACTATTTTCCACAAACACAGTGCAAAAAAATAATACGTTTAACTATTTAACAAAACTAAGCGCATCAATATACGTAGTAAATACACTACAACTAAAATATCAATAATTCCCGTGAAATATTAATAATGCCTCTATCTATTAGCATCATGTGAGCATTTATAACTAATTTGCCCACTAACAAATGTAAGTATGTCATACTTTAATCAATGATTCTTACGACTCACCATTCATTCACAATTTTATCTATTCAAATAAATGTTAATCTTTTAAAACACTGCAACAACGACTTGAATAAATCACACAGACGCACACAAATTATGGTCAGCCTACGTAAAACCACACTATTTCTTGTTATATAGCAGGCAATGTCCCACATTTCTTCTCACTCGCACTTGGTATGTGTGAAAGGGATAGAAGACTAATTTGAACACCCACGGGATCTCCCGCTGGTCTATAGATGATCTTGTTTCAATTAGCGTATTATAAAGTGGCCGACAGCATACTTCTGGTGTATAACGAATAGAATAGAATAGAATAGCTTTAATACGTTTGAATATTTTGATACGAGACTGGTAACTAGCAATCACATTTTTAATGGAAAGTAATAGCTTTTTTATTTTTATGAGAGACTGAGTAACGTTTAAAAATAGATGAGGTTCTATAATCTTTCATAAATTTCAACTGTCCTGTACCGGATTGAATTTCTTTCAGCGTATTTGTCTGTGTCCTAAATATAACCTAAATTTAACCTATAAATAAATATATATACAAGTACAAATCACCTTTTGCCGGTACGATGCAAAATCTGAACCAAATGAGGGATCTCAACGATACCAAATACAGGTATAAAGATATAAGAGCACAAAACCGGTTAAACTATAAATTAGGACTATTCTATTCTATCCTATTTCTAACCTATGCTATCCCACTGTAGCGCAAAGGCCTCCCTTTCATCATTCCAATTATTACAATAGCGGGCTCCTGGTTTAATCTTTCCGTTAGGCTTAAGACTATTAACTCATTATATTTGATAAAGAT
This sequence comes from Elegia similella, assembly GCA_947532085.1. NCBI lineage: Eukaryota > Metazoa > Arthropoda > Insecta > Lepidoptera > Pyralidae > Elegia > Elegia similella. Next base: position 4,720,889 of record OX383936.1, read on the forward strand.
TTGATAAGAAAATATAAACTAGACTTGATTAACCGTAAACCGGTTGAATTTTAAAGTATAAATACCATATCAATGCAATCATGACACAGCATGCTTTGCTTAAAAACCATTGGAATTTCTTTAGCAATAAAACACATTATTCAACTAACTTACCACCAACATAGTAAAATTTAAATTTTCTTCATAATCAAGGATTCAATCACCAGAGTCATGTTTCCAAACGGGTGCAAATAAACAGTTACACAATCATGTTTTTATACAAAGTACACAGTTTAATATACAATTTTCTAGTAACCGTACTCTACCTGCGACAGGGAGTCATTATGGGTTACTTTTAGATATTAAGTTAAAAATAACGTGAGTGAGAGATGTGATACGTTACGAAATTTACTAGTTAATTTGGAATCGAAGAAAGGCCTATGCTCAGCAGTGGGCAAAAGATGGGCTCAGAATATAAATAAAACTAAACCGGGGTGATAATGATGATGATAATGGTTGAAATTTTGCTAAAATAATGTATGCAATATAATTTTCAAGACGTTCAAGATCTAATTTAGCGCAGGAAAGAATGAACATAAAATCCTTTCGAGACCACTTAAACGTTATCGCCATTACCAAGATATTGACTTCTGATATCAAAAATTCTTCTTCAATAATTATAATATTTTTGCAGAATAAGGATTTTTTGGTGTAACTATCCTTTTTATCGATCTAGAACTAGGAATTATTGACATCAGTGAATTTTGCATTATGTTTACTTTCTTCTTTATCTGCCGTATTCTAACTATCTTTCTTCACATTCCTTATTTTGTGCTATTATAGATTTTTGTACATAAGTTACACTTTTAAGAACAAGTTTCAACTTTACGTGCAGTGATATCAAATATCCTTATTTTTAATTTCATCTTGAATGCCGCTCTGCTTAGTTATACTTCTCCAAACTTCTTATTGTATAGTACTATACATCTACTTATGTTATACTTATACAAACAACTTTCCCTTGCAATGCAGTATTGTATAACAATTTCCCTTATTACAGGAGATCAGGAGGTCACATTAAGATATTTTATGACTTTATTTCCTTGCTTATATACATGCCTTGTTTATATACATTATTATTGAATACTACTAAACAAATAACAAAGCTCTTAAATATTTATATTATAAACTAGCTTTCGCCTGTCCTTCTCCGTACTCCAGAGAACTTGTATGCAAAATTTCATGATGATCGGTTCAGTAGTTACGGCTTGAAAGCGTAACAAATAAACAAACAAACTCACTTTCCCATTTATAATATTAGTAAGGATAAGGATAAGACGTGTGGTTGTATGGTCCAAAGACAAACGAATGGAAAACAGGAATAGTGATCGCAACACACACGTGTTTACCCATGTTCTTTTTGCAAGCATGCATCTGCATTTCACTTCATCATTCTTCATCTCACATCATCATCACACTTCATTAATCAGCATTTGAAAACCCGACCGTAAAACCATGACTTCATTTTTTAGACCTTTCCCAGGTCTTCAAGACCTAAAAGCCACATTTAGGATGATAGTGGGCGTTAGACTGAAAACGGAATAGAGAACTGTTGCAAGCCGCGTCACCTACTACTCGTAGAATAATTAGTCAGATTTTCGCCCATTTCCTCGATCGGCTTTTACGATCTGCGAGCAACTGCTACATTCTACATTTTTCTTTACTTCCAGACTAGCATGGAAGATAAGTCACAAGTATTGAAGAAATTGCATTGCATATTATTATGTCTATTTATCTCTTTTCTTCCACGTAAGTATACATAGTATCACGTTTTTTTCCCTTGCGGGGTAGACACAGCCTAGGTCTTTAAGACCTAAAGCTACGTTTAGCATGTTGGTGGATATTAGGTTGAAAACGGAATCAAAATAGTAATGGGTTGCTAACCGTATCGCCTACTTATATGTTTCGTCATTCGATTTGCATCCATTCCCTCGATCAGCTTGTACAATCTGCGCGGGAAAAGAAGCAACTGGCACATTCTACGTTTATTCTTTTCTCCCAGGCCAGCATGGAAGATCCACGTAAGTTTTCACGTTAATATGTCTCTTTACTTGTCCCATAAGGTCATCAGTTTCTTCTCCTTCCTTCTACTTTCCCCTCCATAACTGTTTTGCGAAATTCTCCGTGTCTTAGAAGACCCAACATTTTCCCGCCTGTAGTATTTGTAATGCACAATATTTTTTGTTTTTCTCCTATCAATGCCAATAATTCCCTAAAATAGGGAAGAATCGAGATCGTTGGTTACTTCACAGACTTTAGCCTTCTTTAATCTTAAATTAGAAGATACCTAGTCTACTGCAAGTGTAAGAGTCATAGTACCTAATATTGGTTGCATATGAATGTGATATCGTCTGCATGTAGCTACGCATGTAGCCATATATTTTACATGACAGTGACGCAACGCAGCCACACCTGAGTAATAAATCACTCGGTTGTGATATGCTAATTATGGAACTAACCTGTTTTTGAGCAAAACTGAATGAAACCTGAAAGGTACCGGCGCGATCGGTTTTTGCCGGATTTTAATCATATGTACTTAATTTAATGGAGAAATAATTGATATGAGGAGTTAGTTGGAACTTCCAAAAAAGTGGAGCTGAAGGATCCATAGTTAAAAATAAAATAACAGACCGAATTGCCAACTGCTTTCAAGTGACAATAATATCTGACCCTTAAGAGTGCGCTGAAGGCATAATATCTCCATCTATACAAACATAAGTCAAATCATAATACATAATCTATGTACACTCCGATGCAAACATAATGACGGCTCGGATATTAGCTGCGAGCGCAGATGGGGGAGATACAAGCGTGTGCACTACATCAACGTAACTCACACATTAACGCTATTATGAAGTCGGGGACTTCGGGGAGATGGAAAGAGCGCGCGGGGGTGTTCGCCGCCGCCCGCTCTTGCTTTACCCCGCGGTTACCTAAACTTGAGTACTGCGCATCGACTTGAGCGATGTTCAGAGCCGCCAAAAAGTTTGCATCGGAGTTATACGTTCTTATACAGATATTAAAAAAATCATTAAATCAAATAATATTATGGAATAAGTCTTTAAACATCGGTATTTATGCACCATTTTTGATCCAAATTTTGAGGTAAATAAATACTATTATGCTTATAAGATTGCATTTAAAACATTTTCATGAGAAACATATTATCTTAAATAAAATATAGGCAATTTAATACTACATCTTTCGTAAGTAATAAATAACAAATAACGAACTTTAGTTACAAGAATGAAGAATTCATTGGATCCGCAATAAGTTGAAATGAAATATTTCATTTGACAAATAATTTATTTCTATTAGCTTTCCAAGTTATGGCCAATAAACGGATAGACATGTTTTAAAGCTTTAGACTTACAACACTACATTTATATATTATTGTCACTACGGGACTAATCGCGATTATTTTTTAGATTTGTCTTATATTTCGGCAAAATTGTAGCCGCCATCTTCACAGACTATAAATTTGGCGGCTGACTACAATGAAACTGACAATCTTATGCCAAATACAATTTAGTAACGATAATAGCTTACCCTCACCCTCATATCCTCACACACACAACCTCACACACACCCTCATACACACCCTCACACACATCCTCACACACACCCTAACACAAACTGACTCTTAATTTCTTTTGGCGGCCAAGAGCTTCTTTTTCCGTAGCTTTATTTTAATTAAATACAATTCTTATTATATTTTGCTTATATTTCACATGTAAGTAAACTACTGCACGAATTCCCAAATTACAGATTCCCAAATTATTGTACCAACTTAAAAATTTACCATTTATATATGTGTCGCATTTGTTAGTTCTCGATGTAATCATACATATCTTAGAAACCATCACAACGCTGGGAACTTTAAAAAATCTCTACATTCCCATACAAACTGGCCGTGCGACAGAACTCTTTTGTATGGAAATGCGGAATTTTTTTTGAGTTCCCAGCATTGGTCTCGTAGGAAAAGTTGTTCATAATTATGGTCTGAGTCACCCCTTTAAGGGAACGTCGAGGGTAAATTTACACGCTGTAGAGTTAATGCTTGGGTGGTATAACGCTTAGTAATTATAATTTTGTATTCTAGTTTGCACATCAACTAAAGATGGTGCCATAGAAATCATTCTTAGATGGTACTATTCTTTTTATGTTAAATAGTTCGTGACAAAATGAATGGCTGAATACCACAGACTATTCTATGGTTTATACACCACTATACAATACACCAGATAGGCGGACGGCTATAAAAAGTTTGCCTTTTGTAATTAGGTGACGCAATTTATTTTATCGACTCCAAACCACTAATTCCCGCAATACTCTAATTTGTCACCCACCGTCACCATGGAATGAATATAAGTACTAACGTCATCATCATATCAGCTGAAAGAAGTCCACTGCTGGGCATAGGCCTCCCCCAAGGATTTCCAATACGACCGGTTGGAAGCGGCCTGCATCCAGCATCTTCTTGCGACCTTAGTCAGGTCATCGGACCATCTGGTCGGTGGGTGTCCGACGGCTTGCCGGTACGTGGTCGCCATTTGAGAACCGTTCTTCCTCATCGGCCATAGGTTCTACTCGTTATGTGCGCCGCCCAATGCCACTTTATACTAAGATTGTATGAAGCGCCATAGCGGTGTTTTCACTAATATATATATGTATATAACGCGATAAGGCTGTCTTTTGTACTTTTATCTTTTTATGCCTATTGTTTTTATTAATGTTCTTTATATGTGCAATAAAGTATTAAATAAATAAATCAAATAAATCACTATACTTTTCCCACCCACATCCCGTTCCACGACCCTAGTTAACTTATCATTAGATTTTCCAAGACTCGTATATCGTTTTTCTTATTCATTATCACCAAGTTTATCAGAGTTTATGGCATCCGCTTCAGATTCTCCGGCTTTATTTACGGCATATCATGGCAATTGACTTTCTTGGGCAATGAGCCGTAGACGGCGTAAACTCCTTACTTAGGTTGAGTTTGCTTTTTTGATTAGCATGGTCATGAGGGATTAATGCACTGGAGTAGGACCTTGAATATGTGTTTTGTTTGTTTAAGCACAGACGCTTACAATGTAAACTCTTTGACTAAAGCGCCTATTATACCATCCTGAATATCGGATCAGATGGGAGGAACGCCGCTATACTTTAGACACGACACGAGATATCTCCAATTGTATCGCACGTATTGTGGCGTCTCTCTCATCGGATCCGATTCAGTATGCGATTCAGGATGGTATATTACCCCTCTTCGCTTGCACCATGGAATAATGCTTGCCTATGCATGTTATCATTACAGATGTAAATAGCCGTGTGGTTTCCGGCAGAGTAGTATAAGACCACTCCTATCTTCCCATAGAGGTCGTAAGAGGCGACTTAGGAAATACAAACTAAACAAAGCTCAAAACATCAATGAGACCTCTCCAACCCGTCTGGCCAGCGAGGAGAGTGTAGGCCAAATCCTCTGTCTGCTCTGGCCAAGTATGGCTCCGGTAGTACAGAGAGTGTCATGCTTTTGCAGTGGAGACTAAAAATACCTGACAATGATGATGAGACGTAAATAGTCTACTGCTGGACAAAGACCGCCCTGAAGGATACTTCGTTCCATGAGAGGATATTGCCATACTCACCACGCTTGGAACTTGGAAGGCGGATGGCGAGCGCAGTTTCTTTTGCTTCTTGTGCTTCCGATGTTGCTGGCCATCGGAAGCATTTAAAGCTGGGAAAGGATAGCACATTGTTGGATCTGGAAAGGGATTTAAGGTATTGACATAATACTCACTCGGATGAATAGTAGAAATACAAGTAGCAGCTGCAACTACCGGACAGGTAGTTGAGGATGATACCCCTAACTACTGACTACTTATGCATGTTAAACAGCCTCCGTGGTCCAGTGGTTAAGGCGTTTGCCTGTTGACCCGGCGGTCGTGGGTTCGATTCCCACCGGAAGCATACTTTGTTTAGTTGTTTCCAGTTTGGTTAGGACATTGCAGGCTTGAATCACCTGATTGTCTGATAATAAAGATGATTCCGTGCTTCGGAAGGCTCGTTAAGCCGGTGGTCCCGGCTGCCATCTGGTAGTCGTTAAAGGAACCACGTCAGAGGCCGAGAGGCGGTTCCGAAGAACTCTGACACCAGGGTGTGCATGGTCGATTGACCGTGACACCTACTCGAAATGATGATGATGAGTGTGTTTCAAAAGGTGTTCCTGTAGAGCCCTATGGCTCACGAAGTGCTTTCGTATCAGTTTGTGTATACAGACGTTAGTATGTCCCGCTGTCCGGTTGTTTTCTTCTACAGGTCGCATTTCTCAACCGATTCTCGTGAAATGTTGTGAGACGGTTCAATAATTACATAGAATTTTATAGTCGATTCAGTTTTTTTTTTTAATGGTGTATTTGGCACAATTTACCTAAGCGAAGGCTATATGGCGTTTAGATCCTTTGTGAGTTTGCTGTGTTACGAGTAAATGAGGTCTAGACAGTTATTATTAAAGGTATAAATTATAATAAGGAAATCAATCAATCAATCACTGGTAAGTAAATATTATGAAGAGATCAGTTCTCAGGTTCTTGACATTTATTTGTTATCTGGTAGTTCACATATAACATTATAACAACATACTCCTACAGCAAGTAACATATCTTTTATTATTATATAATTTTTATTTTGCCTTGCAGGCACCGTGATGGGCACACTTGTTTGTTTTTCGTGTGGGTGGGTAACACTTGTCGTGTTATCCGAAGCATGGAGGAGCTCGAGATATTTTTATGACACTTGCACCTATCCCGGGGTTGCTTAAAAATCACATTGTTTGAGCTAGCCCTCCTCCTCTCCAACCCATCTGGCCAACGTGGAGATTATAGGCCAAGTCCTCTGGCTGCTCTAGTAGTACAAAGAGGGTCGTACTCTTGTAGTGGAGACAAAAAGGACCTGATGATGATGATGATGAGCTAGCCCCATAATAAGTTGTTGCTAGCCGCATGGCTTTTTGACAGGTTTCTTCAGAGATTTATCAATTCCCTCGATCGAATTATCGAATTATTCGATCTACGCGGAAAGAGGAGCAGCTGCAAAAGTGTCACGTTCCATGAGCATGCGAGAGCGCGGAACATGCGATAGAGATGCACGATCGGCCTAAGCGTTTGGCTTATGACGTATCTATCTTGATTCCACCGTTATCACGTAAAATTATCGTCCTTAAACCGCCTTTACAGACAACTAATATTTTTTTTTAAATATTTCAGAGCAGAGCAGCTAAATAGAACGGAAGAAATATTTAAATACTTCATGAACAAAATAACGACGACCACTCCACACATTTTTAGCTCAAATTATTATCATTTGTACTTCTCGGTATTCACTTTTACCCATTTGAAGAGAAAGTGTTTCACCCAGATATTTAAAGATACAAGATAAGCTTTTGAAACCTTAACTGAATTAAGTGCAGTCGTATTAAACCCAACATATTTAACTTAGGTCTTTGGAGCATGTAATCGTTCATTAACTTTCTATTTATGCTATTCGGGGTCAGCACTAAGTCTACAATCTCTATGACTACCTGTCCTGCCACGGGTCGTGGCACGCCTGCGTACAACCTATTCCTTGTCTTTATCAAGTGTGGCATAGACCACTTATATTAAAGGCGAAAGTTCTCTTCTAGCACAGTGTTTCCTAATCTGTGGTCCGAATATGTGTATGGGGGTCCGCCGTCTTATCTATGAATGTCAGCAAGTTTGCTTGGTAATAATTTAAATGTATATTTTAATGTAGTTAAATTTAATTTTTGTAAAATATATTGTTATATTCGAGCCCTTCAGGCACATAGAGACCAAGACTGGACTGAGTTTCTTTCGGCGTATTCTTCTCAGCAGTGGTCATTCCGAAACGCTAGTAGTTTTTCGATTTTACAAACAAAAGAAAGAAAAATAAACAACAGAAACATATGACGTTCAAAAAGCGATACATGTATCCTACTTTGAATAAAAATTATTCATTTTCATTTTTCATTTTCAAACATCCTCTGTTCAAAACAAATACAGAAACAGATTATAATTTAAATCCGATTTGACATAACGAACAAGTATTTTAGCAAAAACATCAACCCGATTATTTATTTGTGGTAGAGCCACGCTACCGGCAAAATTCATTTTTGCTAGTAGCATGCATGGGCCGGTCCGTCCGGGGAAGTACCACACTCTCACAGAAAATCGACGTTTGAGTAGAAGCTTTACCGCTTCTATGCTTCGTTCGGTGAGTGAGAGAGTCGGAGGCCCATCCTTCTCACCCTTCCCCCATGTCCCCCTTTTTTCCCTACTCCCAATGTCCTCCCCCAACTCCTTGAAAGGCCGGCAAAACTCCTGTCACACTCTGGTGTTGCAGTTGTCCATGGGCAGCGTTGATTCTTACTATCAGGTGACTCGCTTGCTCTTTTGCCGCCCTATAACATAAAAAAAAAACCGAATATTATAAATTTTGTTGCAAAAGTTGCACTAACGCTTCACATTAATACAGTATTTTATATTATTATAAAAATGTTAATTTTTCAATACTTAAATAAATTGTAATTTGTAATAAATTGTAATTTGTATAATTGTAAATTGTAGCCGTGTGGTATCCGGCAGAGTAGAATAGGACCACTCCAAGTCTTCCCGTGGATGTCGTAGAAGGCGACTTAGGAAATACAAGCTAAACAAAGCTTATAAACATCTAAGATACCTCTCCAACCCGTCTGGCCAACGTGGAGAGTGTAGGCCAAGTCCTCTGGCTGCTCTGGCCAAGTATGGCCCTAGTAGTACAGAGAGGGTCGTGCTCCTGTAGTGGAGACTAAAAAGGACGTGATGATGATGATTATGAAATAAATTGGCCTCAATTTATTCCTGTGTCTTTCACTAAGGGGGACCCTGAAATTGTGTTTGGTTTTCTAGGGGTCCGCGGACTGAAAAAGGTTAAGAAACGCTGTTCAAGCACTTTTGCCATGTCTGCCTTTTGAATTTATGCTCAAATATTTGCTAAACCTGTTTACTTGGCTGTAGTTTCAAGAAGAGCTGATAATGATTGGTGTTGGACTTAAATTATGAAGGGAGACATACGCATGTGTGTAGCACATAGAGTTTAAATATTTGAGTTAAAATATTCACAGTTTATATTAAAATTGTGAAGAAAAATAAATATTTTTTGACCTAATAACGTCTCATATATCTGCACTTTGAAATGTTTTGAGGAAAACACTGTCCAGAAACAGAATACTACTTCTTATTTTATTGTTGTCCTACGTCAAAGGTAAATGAATAGCCTAAATTATTGACTTTTTTTCTTATATTGTGTTCATTTTAATCAAAGTTTTATCTACTACTAGCTTTCGCCCGTGGCTCCGCCCGCGTCAATGTCCATCCCTCGGAACCTTTTTCCCGGGATAAAATGTACCCTAGGTCCTTCTCCGTACCCCAGATAACGTGTATGCAAAATTTCATTATGGTCGGTTCAGTAGTTACAACGTGAAAGCGTAACAAACAAACAAACAAATAAACAAACAAACAAACTCACTTTCGCATTTATAATATTAGTAAGGATAAGGATACGAGTAGTTAGGATTAGGATACTTGCAATTTTAACAATGATAAATTTTAATATAGTGTTATACATATTTGCACGGGTCTAGGTCATAATATCGTCAGTCACTACATCGCCGGTCGCTGCATCGCGCTTGTTCCATCGACGGTTTAATGTAGCGAAGGTACACAATATCGCTGGTACGCTGCATCGACAGCCCGCCATATCGATGGTAAACTGCATCGAAGGCGCATAGTATCGATGGTACGCTGCATCGATGGCGCACTAAATCGATTGTAGCCTGTATCGAAGGTGCATAGTATCGATGGTAAACTGCATCGATAGGGTCCCACATCGCACACCTTGTGAAGGTAAAATTTACTGGGAAAAATTACTAAGATCATAAACTTACTGTATCTACATTTAGGCAAATAAATACTTTGAACTTCGAACTGATTTTAGAACTTCGAACTTATTTTTAATTTGTTTTTTGATACGGCATTCATTCAAGTCATGAATTTCTCTTAAAGCGGTATTGAAAGATTATTTTCAGAAATGCACAGCTACAAACATTATTCAACAGTTACGAGAGTCAACAGATTCACAGAAATTGTTAACTTTACCTCAGCACACAGAGAATCAAATAAAGGGAACTAAAAGCACAGTAAACATAGGAAGCAAATTAGTATGCCGTTTGGACGGGTTGGTTTGTTTGGGTTTGATTTCTTGCTTTGTTTTAGTCCACCTGTTAGCGTGGTCGTCGCAATTGGAAAAAATCGATGGGAAACAGGTTCCTATCCTGGTAGTCTTGGCAGAAGGATGTATTTTTGAACAGTTAAATATTATACCATCAGCATTGCGACTCCCATTAGTTTGTAACGTTGCAGCATGCCACCTGCATGCTGCATCTCATCCAACCTCATTTCTCTCGTCCAGTCCATTTTTCATTCCTCATTATAATTCAAATTTCATTTTTTAATTCAAATTTCATTCCATTCCATTTTTAGATTACTTTCTCTCTCTCTCATCACTCATTCTTCAGTCTACTACCATCTCTCGGAGCATAACAGTCTCTGTTATTAATTATTGAAGTCAACATCTACATAGTTGAAGTTGTAAAGTGAAGTTGTAACAATAAAGTTATTCTCTGTGTGTGTTTTGTGTCGAGTCTCTGTTCTCTACTATTCCTACTTCCTATTTATGTGGGAACTTGGCTATAGAGCGCCGGGATAGTCGAGCCCTCACAAGTTTAATGAACACGTGGAGTTCGATGGGCTAAAGGGCGTAAGCAATATAAGCGCTAACGCATGTAAAGCAACCCCGGGTACGGTCCCCATATCACAAGTGCAATAAAAATATGTCGAGTTCCTGCGTGCTTTGGAAGGCACTTTAAGCCGTTTGTCCCTGCTGACATCATTGATGACCTAAGTTAAGCTATGACAGATACCTTTATGCAGCTTGAAAGATCTGATATCAGTATTGCACACATTTATAAGTTTCCTTTACAACGCAAAACACTGATTTTTGTCTACTAAAACCTAAACTAAGATGAGATCTATGCAGAATCAGAAAATTATTACTACCAAATAGAATAGGAGCCATATCTTTGAACTTTTTTGTTTTCTTATTTCGTTGTATAATCAAAAAGAGATCATTTTGGTACTCTTTTTTGTGTATTTAAGACCAAGTGCTAGGATAAGCAGCAGATTTTTTGTACTTAAACTGAAAGCTATTTCCAAAAATGTATCCACTATTTATTAAACTTCAAAAACGCATGTTGTTGCCTAGACTATGTAAAGGAATTTTAGTAAAGTTGCTTGTTCTTGTGGTCCTTCTCACGAGTTGCGTGTGTGAATTTAAACGCTGCCATCTGTTTTGTTTTTATTTGAAATAACTACATAATTTGCATATTTATGGCATGGGGTATGTTCCTTAAATGCCAGGGGCTACCTTCTTATTACATACATATACAACGTGATTTTGAACTCCCTAGCTATATTGAAATCTGGGAATCAGAATCCCTAATGGAACACAGAATTGCAAGAAAAAAAGGTCAAAAAGTAAAGAGAAAATTAGGTTTCCCATACAAAGTCGCCGATCAGCTAGACGAATTTCTATGAAAGGTTAAATTATTTTTTCGTTTTTAACCTTTTTTTCTTACAATTCTGTATTCCATTAGGAAGTCTGATTCCCAGATTTCAATATAGCTAGGGGGTTGAAAATCACGCTGTATATTATCACGTCTTTATCTCTTACGGGGTAGACAGAGCCTAAGGTCATAAGACCAAAAGGCCACGTTTAGCGTGTTGGTGGAAAACGGAATCAAAATAGTGATGGTTACTAGCCGCATCGCCTATTGTCATGATTCTTTTGATTTACGACCATTCTCTTGACCGGCTTCTACGGTCTGCGTGGGAAGAGAAGCAGCTGGTACAACCTACGTTTTTTCTTTTCTTCCAGATTAGCACGGAAGAGCCTTCTTTTAATCTAAGGCTTTTGCAGATAATCTAGTATCTGAGCATCTCACCAGTGGTCGTTCCGCAACGCTAGTAGTATTTCGAATTTGCATATATAAAAAAAGAAATAAAAATATGACGTTCAAAAAGAGATACATGCACCCAATTTTGAATAAAAATCTTTGACTTTTGACATTTAAGAAGATTTTTTTAAAGCGAAGCTTATCTATTTATATTTTTTAATATACTTATATGGGCACTGATTGAGTCAGTCCCACTCTAAGATAGATTAAACAAGGCTAAAGGATATATATCCCAAAAGGTAAAATCCTTTTAGGATATATATCCGAGTGCATTTCCGCAATCTTTGGGGGCATTCCAGCATCCTTAGGTGTGTCGCTTTTGTTTATAATAATAACAATAAATAATTTATTTCGACCATGGAAATCATACAATACATTTAAAAAAATATTATAAGAATTAAATTTTACAATTAAGTAAAATATTATTATATTACAATTACAAGCATTATTTAAATTAAGACTTTGCAGTCTGTACATAGATCATTGCTGTATGGTTCATGTACAGACAGTCAAATCGACTGGCAAACACCTTCAGAACGGTGCTAGCACTGGCACATAACCTGTGCACCAGGGATGTTAAACTTTCTTTAAATTTCCACAAAAGATGATACAATAGAAGAAAAACGAAACAATATAAAGTCTTATCTCACTCATTGCCATCACTAATTGTAATTAGCAGGCAAAATTATTGTTCATCATAATATATTCGTGATATATCATTGATATATCAACGATGAACGATAATGTTACCTGCAAATTAGTGATACTATTTCCCTTATTTAGTGTCAACATCAGTATCTTGATTACATTAGTCTAGAGATAAGTTAGGGTCGTTGCACTTTGCTATGATCGATAGTTTGTTAGGAAGCTGACTTTTAATATTTATATGGTTGGGTTCTTCCGCTGTAGTAAAGCATTTCTAACTCTTTTAACCGACTTCAAAAAAAGGAGCAGTTTATCAATTCGGTTGTATGTTTTATTTTTAAATCTTTTTACCCTTCATGTTGTTTGTTGACGATTTGATTATTTTTATTTGAAATGTTATGTACCAAGATTAATCCCATTTAATGTTCATCAAAATAGGTTCAGTAGTTTTTTTAAAGTCTTTTTTTAAATAAAAGATCAATAATATTAGTGGCTAACACTCAGTAAGTTTTGAAGATGACATATATTTTTTATCTGATATATTAAGGACGCTGCCAAGTATTTTTAGAGTATACTTGCTATTTTATGCACACCAATTCAAAGGTTGTCCCAGAGTTACTCATCGTAATTTAGTGATAGTAGTTTTCACGCCCGTTAGGCTATCACGCTCCTCTAGTAAAGTAAAATTAATGATTAAAGGAAAAGGACCCACCCTTCCCTACGAGAATCCCTCGTTAAAGGGTTCTAAAAATAGATGTGCTAAATTTAGCATGCATGAGGGTCCAGCTAGTAGAATGTGCAACGAAGTTAGTTTTAAAATATAGTTATTATAGGTATAATGTATTATTAGTGTTCAAAGAGACATATATTCAATGGTTCTTTTAACTCTAATCAATGAAGACTCATAAGTAGCAAAAAGTAATTCAACAATAACTTTAAAGAGAAAAATGTTAAAATAAAAAAAGAACACAACATCAACTATTATTATAAAAAACGTAAAAATTAAAGGTCTATTACGTATTGCTCTATAAATATAGGTATGTAAAATTATGCCTTTTGGGAGAGTGAAGTGCACATTTGAATTGTATTGGCATAAATTAGCCGTGTGGTTCCCGGCAGAGTAGAATAGGACCACTCCTAGTTTTCCAATAGAGGTCGTAAGAGGACTTAGGAAATACAAGCTAAACAAAGCTTATAAACATCAATGAGACCTCTCCAACCCGTCTGGCCAGCGAGGAGAGTGTAGGCCAAATCCTCTGTTTACTCTGGCCAAGTATGACTCCGGTAGTACAGAGAGGGTCATGCTCCTGCAGTAAAGACTAAAAAGACCTGATGATGATGGTATGAATTATATTGGGTCTAAAAAGAAAAAAGTAATAATTGAGGACCAACGTAAGAACTCGATTGTAGACAAAGATTTTTTTTCTATCTCTATACCTAAACCAAAAATTGAGTGAAGTTAATATTTTTTTATTAATTATAGAATTTTATGATCTGATGAAAAGAAGTCTTTTTTTTTATTTGAAATAAAACTTGAATACCATGCGCCAATATATCCCATATTTAAAAATAAACCATTGTCCCAAACCGTGTCTATTGAACAATCAATACTTGTAAGGGAAGTGTAAAAAAGGTACAACGGAGATAAAGACCGTGTTAACAATCCACCGACCTTTGTAGTTAATCAGTAGACCACACGGGCGACACGCCGCAACACTGTTTACAGATTAGTGGAGGATTACCCTAAAACTACAAAAGGAGATATGGGCTGTGAAATTTTAGATATGGTGTTCTACTGACAGCTGGCAACTGGCAAAAGGCAAAAAACGCGAACATTGAAGTTGACACTGTAATAGCTTCTGTCTTTGACTTAGTTCGCTAAAAGAAGTATGATATATAGAAAAGATGATAGATAAGATGCGAACCCAGTAATAGACATGTTTACGTTTAATCTAAGAGACTTACAAAAGAAGTTCTTGTTATATTTTTTTTAAACACATAATTATGTATATAATAAAAAGGTTGTGCTAAGTCCCGTTTATATACATAATTATGTAATTAAGTTCTTGCTACTGCTACTCGTATGATTTCTACATAGCAGTTCCATTTAGAGACATTGTATTTCATGTTAAATTTCTTGTGTTGTCGTTTTCTTTTCTTGTGGGTATTAAAAGATCAAAATCATGTAAAAAAAATTTGCACTATCTTTCTTTATTTATATATCTTTCTGATTGATTTTTCCAACGGTTGACTGGGAGAAAATGCTTTTAGCATAAAAATCTACCTATTGTAGGTTGCAGGCTCAATAAATATGACGTAAAAACTTTAACCTCTAAATCCAAAAAGAAATTGGCGTATGTACCCATTCCCTTTGAATAGGCATTTTTATTTAATTATAAGTAAACCATACAATTTAAAAATAAAACTAATATGCTAATCTACCATAAAATTACATACTTAAATTTAACTAAACTTAAAACTTTCGCTTTAAGTAGCGGCAATAAAATCAGTGTTATATTTAAAACACCTATAAAAATTAAGTTTTATTGCTTTATTTAATGCTTGAAATGTCTCGTTTGCTTTATTGTTTGTTATTGAAACTGTACAATGATATATATTTAACCCCGATCTAGATTTCGAAACTACTATCATGATCTGACATAAATGTTTAGTCAAATTAAATTGATACCTAATAACGTCCCGAACAGCCGTGTGGTTCCGGCAGAGTAGAATAGGACCACTTCAAGTCTTCCCGTGGATGTCGTAAGAGGCGACTTAGGAAATACAGGCTAAACAAAGCTCATAAACATCAATGAGACCTCTCCAACCCGTCTGGCCAGCGAGGAGAGTGTAAGGCCAAATACTCTGTCTGGTCTGGCCAAGTATGACTCCGGTAGTACAGAGAGGGTCATGCTCCTAATGATGATGATGAACGTCCCGAAATTAATGACCAACTGATCATTTACTTTTGTTAAGTATGGTAATGTAAAAAATATAATTCTAAGGGGTGAATTATGACTGTGGTTCTTAAGTACTGCAAGTACTCGAAAATTGAATCGCAGGGTTTTATAACGGCCAGATCATGATGAAAAAAGATCGTTTTCTTGGAGTTTTATCTATGATAATATGATAATAATCTATTAAATAGATATAGATAAATAAGTATCTATTATAAAATAAAGTGTATATGAATAAGTATCCTACAACACAAGTTTTAAAACTTACTGCTAGCTTAATCTGGGTATATATATTTTTCAACAAAATATTGTAAGATTTTTTTTTTTTTTTATGTATATCCGACGGCAAACGAGCAGACGAGCCACCTGATGGAAAGTGGTCACCGTCGCCCATGGACATCTGCAACACCAGAGGAGCTGCTGATGCGTTGCCGACTCTTAATATACCTGTAAACACGCCTTTTGAAGGACCTCAAGTCATAGCACACAGGGAAAACCTTCAATTTTGCGTTCAAATCACATCCAGCTCACTTATGAAAAGAAAGACTTTGTTAAAAACCTATCCAGGAAACCGTAGTCCAAACAATCCAAGTCATAAAACGATTACAGTCCAACAGTACAATCCCACAAGCATTGCCATTATTAATAGATCGTAAAGTTTTCTCATCAACTAAATTCTACTTTACAACTTAAAGTAGCTTAATTCCAACTATAATGGCCAATCCTCCAAAGCTTTTTCTGTAAGTATTCGCCGTCGAGATATCTAAAAGCTCAGTGAAAGCTTATTTGAGCCGTTTAACCATGGATGATTCAGAAATGATGGGCAATTTACCTACTTAAACTCTCTTGATCGTCAAAGCTTTTCCTCTTTTATAGGACACAGTCGGGTTTTTATTAACGTTTAAATATAGCTTAACTGTCATGGTTAAGTAATTATATGTTTTATGATTTTATGTCTTGTAATTGATTTGAAAGTTGGGATAATAGTTTAATATGAGATTAATAGCTTTCATTGCAATTAAGTAATCTTTCGAGATCCTTGTATTTAATGAGGCTAAGATCAATCATAAGTCATAACTCTTAACAGTACAGACGACCTAATAAAAGATGAGAGTATGAACTAGAAAGGGGTGACAAAGGCCATGGTAGGTGACAAAACAAATGGAGAAAACTGAGATACTGTGCCGACCAAAAAGTGGGATAGAAAAAAGACGATTGATCGGTAACGGTAATGTCAGATTCTAGAAATCTAGAAAAATTGAATTCCCTTTTCGATTGATGAATCATAACAAATTATTATTCACATATTAATAGTTAAGAAAGACGAGAAAGAAAGAAATAATGCACATAATTTTTATGTAGTAAACGTTATCGCCTACTATGCTACTCATAATGAGCTTAAAAAATTATAAACAAATAAACTCTATAAGCAAAAACAACATATATTTCACGAACAGCAGGCCGAGAGTACTATTTCTGAATATGTGACTTCACAGAATATTGAACATCAGACCAAAGATAGCACTATCTCGTTAAGTAATTTAATATTTAAAATTAAGGAAGTACCATTATGTTAATATGTTTTTTCGCGTCTTTATCGGTAGCCTCGCGTAGAACTCGTTTATTTTTTATCTGCTCGATGGCTCGCGTCTATTTATTATCAATTAATTCGATTTTGGCTCGTTATTGGCCAATTTATATGCTCAGTGATCTATGAATGGGTGAAGGGTACAAATCATCAATTTTTAATGCCATTTATATATCTAATTCGACTGACTGATGGGTTCGATGGATCACGTCATCAGGGGTATTATTTTTAACAAGTGACTTAACAAAACATGTTTTATTAATATTAAAAAATCGCAAGGAACTTTATAATAAATATTGGAATGATTCTTCTGATTTTTTTTTTACGTAAATGACCAACTCTGTATCAGATTTTTCAAGTTGCCAAAGAGAATTTATTAAAACAGCGGTGAAATGCAGAAACTGTCATTCAGGTACGATTCAGTGCGGACTATTTGACTGACGTACTCAACGACAAAATTTATCCTTACTTATATTATAAATGCGAAAGTGAGTTTATTTATTTGTTTGTTACGCTTTCACGCCGTATCTTCTGCACCGATCATAATGAAACTTTTGCATACAAGTTCTCTGGAGTACGTAGAAGGACATAGGCCTTTTATATATACCTTTTATCCCGGGAAAAAGTACTATTCCCGAGGGATCGACATTGACGCGGGCGGAGCCGCGGGCGAAAGCTAGTTATATATAAAATGATATTTAGAATAATTATTAAAGGAATTAGGATGTAAAAAATACTTCATATTAAAATACTTTCACATCACTGCTTCTTTGAACTTTATAAGAGCCTTCTTTGCCATTAAAACGAAACGCTTTTTGAACATCTAATATTCAAATTAAATCTACATGTTGACACGAGCAAACCAGATCAGCAACTTGTCACAGCTGATGATCTGAGGTCAAAGTCAATCACATATTAGTCTATGAACCCACTTTCATAATTTCTGGTTCACAATGTAAATAAGCGTTTTTATTCGTTTTCCTTGAGAGCTTTTTATGAACATAGACTTATGAAGACTCGTATAGATTTTACTTATTATATTGTTATGTTTTTAACTATAATGAACTAAAACTTTTATACATAGTTCACTCACTCTAAAATTAAACTCTTTGTTTTCGTATGCTTATACATAATGTTTTAAATTCAAAAGCCTTTCTTATTCTGTTTCTTTAGCCAGATTAATAGAGTTGGTATTTTCTATTAATTTTTATCAGGCAGACACACCCACCCCCACACAAACTTATAACTTTGTACCCTAAAGAACTGAGCTAACTACAGTACCTCTTTCATTACAGAGACACAATAAAGGTATCATATTTTGTTCCATGCTGGTTTGATGAGAAGAGAAAAAGAAAAACATACAAAATCAGCTGCTTCAGTTCCCTCGCAGACCAACCAACCTGTCGAGGATACGGGCAAAAAAATCTAAGGAATCAGGACAAAACAAAGCTACTAGCAGCCTATCATTATTTTGATTGCATTTTCCACCTATAAGTTATTTACGTACGCACTGTGTTACGTATGGCCCACGAGTTGCTTAACATCCGCATATGATATTGTAGATATTATGAAACTTGTTTTAATAGAAACAAGCCCATTGAGCTGTTCAAATCACCTCAACATTGACATTTGAGTATGTCAATTATTTCTGACATTGACACGTCAAGTGCGCGTCTTATGTCTGTGATTAATTAAATCTATCTACACCTTTTATTACTATTCATAACTACTATTAATTGATCATTATATATTTTTGCTATCAATTAATTGAAAGACACGTAAGAATATTGCTGTCGTTGCTATGTCACATGCCTTTATGCAGCATGAAGAATTAGTCAGTTGTGTTGCTGTTAAAGAAATGAATACGAAAAGTAAAATAGGAATAAAAGGAGATACAATTTTGTTTAAAAGTTTTAATCAGACATACAGATATTGATACCTTGTTAAATCTAGGCCATTACTCACTCGATAATTCATATAGATTCTGTGTTTGAAATAAAATCGAAAAAGATAGCAAATTTGTCTGTTCAATTTTGCTTCTAACTATCTCTTTACTATTTTTTCCCTAATTGGTTTCATCAATTACTACGAGAACAGGTACCAGACAGACAAAGTTACTTTTGTTTGTACTTATAGGTACGTAAATAGTATGGATGTCAGCAATGATGTCTAAAGTTTCCATTTCCTGATATCTAGCGTGGGAGACCCAGGAGGCTGGACCAAATGAGTCAGTGGAGCAGGATATGCAATCTGTGAGTAATCTACTCCTACGATCATGTGCCAAAAATTCTAATATAACCTTATGTTATGTTATGAAATGTGGTGAAATAGCGTTGAGTTTAGTAATGTTCTTGGGTGCCTTGACTGATTGCGATGAAAATGTTCAAGATTCTATCCTGTGCTGAAATCTACTATAATTGATATCTTTAAAACTAAACTTGTATCATGATAAACCATTATAGTCATGTGAAACGGAATTCCAAGATTAATAACATTTAAAAAAAGAGTCACAACATAATAACCTGTATTTTTAAATGACTGAACCGATTTCGATCAAAGCAAAGATAAAAAGCTAAAACTTCTGACACACACCTTATTGCGATGAGGGTTAAAAATTAAAATAGGTCAAAATCTAGATTTGTGCAAAAAGTTCCTGTTACAAGCTGCAGTTGATGGTAATTGTATTATTCGTCGTAAATATCATAAATACACAGAGGTGGAGTCTATTATTGGTGTTTTATGTTTATGACCCATCATTACCTACCATTATCTAGAAAGGCTCATGCCTTTGCTCAAAGGTGATAAGTATCATTACTTATCACCTTTAAGTAAAATTTCCACCTGGTGGTCATTTTGTTGGGCAATTAAATTATGTGTAAATTTCAGCATCACTTGGTTCCAGAGTAGGTGTGTACCTCTTAAAGACATTTCTTAGTAGGACTATTATATAAAGGTGTGTATCCAACGAAATAATTTCTAAGTAGGATTAACATGTAGGTGGTGTTCGAAGTATTTTGCATAATCCTCCGTCTGATGTCACCTTTATGTTTGTTGCGTTAATGGGTGGAGAGATTCTCCATTGATTGACATAGTTACATGTGGCTTAGCCAGGATTATATAGATGATAAACCTTCATAGGGACATACCTTGGTATTTTTTGCATACTTGCTAACTTTTGACAACTATGGTGTACAATGTTATGATCGTCACTTTAAAATACATAGCGGCTTGCGTATGACAATTTTTATTTAAATTATCTACATAAACCGTAATGTATGTTGAAGTGATCATCAGATGTCTCGGCAGACAAACGACATCTTGTATTAATTCTGGTCCAACGTTCAAGAATAAGCTGGACATCATATCATAATGGTCAAATCGTTTCACCTGCAAGTAGCAAATGCAACCTACCTAGTGACGACTTCTGTGACTCAGTGCAAGAGCCTTTCAATCGCAGGGTCTTGGGTTCGATCCCCAGCCAGGTCAAGATGGAAAAACTTTTTCAGATTGACCTGGTTTTTGTATGTTTATCTAGGATAAGTATTTATCATATAAAATATAGTATCGTTGTGTTATTATCCCATGACACAAGTTCACAACTTACTGTGGGGCTAGCGCAATCTGTGTATTAATAATCTTTCATGTAAAAAACCGACTCCAAACAAACTACTGAACAGATTTTGATTAAAATTGAATGGGACTAATCTGGATGAATATCCTGTCAAACCAAAATATATTTCAAATCGGTTCATATTAGAGTTATGATATGAGGTAACAAAGATAAAAAAAAACATACAAACTAATTGATAACCTTCTCCTCTTTTGAAGTCGGTTAAAAAACAAAGTTCATGGGGTACCTACTCCTCTATTACTGCGGGTGAATTTGACTATTCGGAGCACACAAAAGCACATCTGCTGGTATGCTCTGCCACCTGAACTAGGAAAAACCTAAATGGGCTACAACTCAAACCCAAGAAGTGACCACTCAAGCCCAAGAAGTGAATCATTGACATGATTAGAAGTGCAAGTTCTCTACTCTACATGCATTTAATCTGCACTCTATTGATCCTTTATTGAAATGAAAAAGTAATTTTTCACGATATTTTATTTTTCTGAAAATATAGGATAAAAAGACCCGTAGGTGACAGTACCCCAATTATGGTCCATTAATATAAAATGGCCTACTTCACATCTCAAACCTATTCAATAATAAATTCATTATTATTTCAAGATGCGATAAGTATTTATAGATGTTCTTGCTTCACGCTTTATCAGTGACGATACCGAGTTTTCTCTAAGAGAAGGGGGCTATCAAGGCAAATTAACGATTGATTGTAATAACACTCCATTTTACTACTTACTATTGTGCTTCTAGAAGACTTGATTGTTATAAAAGTTGCATATTTAGATGAATTGTCATTTATATACATTTTATCAAATTTCTGGTATTTATTATTTCCTCTCACCTGAAAAGCTGAGACTTGGTTTCTCATCAGCTGAGTCATCCTCGAAACACTCCAATTTTTTCGAATTCATTATCCAACACTGTGCCTGGCAAGTTTTGGAACAAACTCCTTTTTTGTGTTAACACAGAAGGTCACATCCACTTGTCTCTACAAGCACCGCACAGAGTATAACAAGTAACAACCAATTATATTACATCAAACATCACAAATAGCACTGGCAACAAACGATTTTCTTTTTCACTGTTTCAAAAAGTTTATAATATGAATGTCACTGTTCTGTCAAACTTTAATAAGTCAAATTTTGAATTTGAATATGGAACGTTAACGGTAATGGCGCTCACATCGACGCGTGCGGCGCGCGACGTCTCACCGACGCGAATGACTGACGCCACCGGGCGTTGAGCGTGCAGACATGTGGCTAGATTCAAGCCGGACGGAGTGACCTGCACTGCAAGCTGTTAATCTGATTAAACCTTTGCTTAGCTTGTTTTGTTCTATATTCTTCGTTGCACAACCTTTCAGTAAATGACTAACAAATGTTAGCCAGTTCTCAACAACTTTCGTTTAGAAAATCCTTAGGTACTTTGAGTAGCGAAAGAAAACTAAATGATATTTTAAGGTAATATTTAAAAGTTGTTTAATTAATACTGTAATAAACTAAACATTATGTATACTTAGCTAAAATATGATGATGTTCGTAAGGTAACTGCTTCTGATAATGTGCGTGGTCCCACAGTCACAATGCAAAACACAAATTATTATTGCGAAAGGGTCGACCCAACCCCTAGAGATCCCATTGTTATGTAGGTGCGCGTGCGTCAGGGTTTTGCTAACAATACAATCCCAAGGACCCTATTTTAAAGAGAGAATAATGGCAATAAAGTGTGAGCTCTAATTTAAAATAGGAGTTAATTTCTAACGTTGCTTCAATAGGGACGAAATAATAATAAGTTGTAGTGAAATTCTAGTAAAATATTAACAACGATCATAAAATGTTATCTGATCAACAAGCGTGCTTCCCTAAAAACCATAGACGATATTCAATATAAAAAAAGAGAAGTCTTTTGATGCGTTCAACAGGACGGTTCCCACACCATCAAAGATTTTTTATAGGGCCCGAAATGTTCACGGACCTATGATTCTCCGGCCAATTTCGTCCGACGCATCCACCTTGTAATTTTGTATGCCATTAATCACCTCCGGTGATTCAAGAATGACAATCCAAAGTATAGGTAGTGAAAGTATAATACAGGTATTTGCCGATGTATAAGTCATTCTTGTCTCATATTCAACCTTATTCGCCATCGGAATAAGAATTTTGGAGGCGGTTAATGACTTTGGGACTTTATGAAATTTGTTTTGTCTTTAAGGTAAATACAAGCCTTATATTGATTTCTCTTGAGTAAAGTGGAACCTGACAGAAATTGGTGTCTGCTCTGGTGTTGGATTAATTGGGTCAGAAATATTAATTGAAGTGCTTAACACAAGGACTTTTAATATTCCTTAGAGAGTAAAAATCAAACAGAAAAGAAAAATAGTAAAGTTGACCTGGGGATTTGGAGTATCATAGCTGTCACATCCAGGAATATACTCAGGTGAGCGATACGAAAGGTATAAAAGGAAGATGAGGAAAAAAAATAGTAAAAAGTAAACCGCATTCATTTTTGTTTGAGATTAATTTATTCATTTTACGTATATTATACTTATCTAATTTTCACTTTACATAACAATAAGCCAGAAATTTATCTACAATCTATAATATTAAAATCTGGCTTATAGTTGTGCTGATTTTCCAATCTAAGTATTTGTTACAAAACCTGGCAATATCGTAAACTTACTAATTCAACAGTTCGCCCTGAAAATTACAGTCAAAAGTGAAAATATTTAACACCAGACAACCAATAAAATAATAACATTATTACCGATCTGCTGTTTTCAATTAATGCATTAGTCTTGTTTATGGTCAATACAGTTGCAGTTGAGAAAACGCTTTCACGCTTTGCCATTTTATGGTTCCCATTTAGGCGCCGTGTCATAGTGATTTTTTTATCACCGGTTTCTTTGACATTATGAAATTTTAATTCGGCAGCAGTTTCAATTTGCATTACTACTGAGGATAAGTATGTGTTAATACACAATATTATCAGACCACACAAAAAAGTAATATCCTTGGGTAATACTAAAGTACCTCGAGCTTTTATTAATAACGGCCCACTTTCTGTGACAGGTGCAGTATTGTTCATGTACAATACAAGCGTGGAGTTATAATGGGCAAATAGCAGAATTTAATAAGCTCACATTGGGGTTAAGTGTATCGAGTTTAAGTGAATTTATTCAGTTGACTTTACGTTGGAAACTAGATCGTAAAAGTGGACATTTAAAATTTAACGCCCCAAATCTGAGGTTATCATTATTCGTCATTTACATAATGATCAATTCTTTTACAGAGATTGGGCGGTATTTCTGCGGTAATAAAATTTATAGTGGTATCTTTGAGTGGACACGATTTAAAATGTAAGTGGGCGCGAATTACCTCAACATTTACTGTTTAAAAACTGTTCAAGGGAATCTTGAGTCCATGCTTTTGTGCGTAATTATGTCTTTATGCGAGCGGAGATTGGGCAAGTTATGATAAATGGTAACACTTTCGAAAATTGACGAGGAAGTGTTTAATGACCGAATTTAGGGCATGAGAGGCGTATAATACTTTAACTTTTTGGTAGCTAAATACAAGAGCTTGTTTAAATTGAATTTTAAACATTGCAGCACGGTCTTATGTGCAAAGAAATACGAGCAGGTTCTAAAAAGGGTAACGTTTGCATTCTTAAATATTGAGTGACAATTGTAACTGTAATGATTCGGGGAAAATATGGTATCGAATTTGTGGCGCCAGTAACAAGAGCTTAATGTTGAATCATTAACAGTATTTAATAACTCATTCATTGAAATAATAAGTCACAACAAATACCTACACTGAAAGAGAAAATAGCATTTATTATATCACCAAACTTACATAAATATGTTGAAAAAGAAAAATGACGGTTATATTTTACTTGGACTTTAAAAACTGTGCTTACAACTTAACCATTAATATAAATGACCAAAAATGCGTATGGTCGCTTGTACCCATATAATTTTGTGAAATTAAGAAAAATACAGTTTGTCGTAATTTTGTGTGGGCAAACATATATCACAGCATAAAGAAATCGGTTAACTCATGAATCTTTCGCCGATATAACATTTTTATAAAGTATTATGTTGTGAAGGTATATAACTTTCTTAGTCTTGGTGGTTTTATTTATTTACAATGTTTATGGATATCAAAGAAAAAGAAGAAGGAACTAGTAGAAGCCGTCAAAAGTAAAAAAAAATCTCATGAAATAACTTTGTCTTATCTCAATTGATGTTTCAATCGTCTTTCATGTTGGTCTGAGAATCGACGCATCGTTTCGAGTACCTAGGTGTCACGGTCAATCGACCTTGCTTACCCTGGTGTCAGAGTTCTTCGGTTCAGCCTTTCGGCCTCTGACGTGGTTCCTTTAACGGTCTGAGAAAAAAGAAAAAACTTAGAATGTACTGCTTTTCCCGCGCAAATCGTAAATGGCGACCGAGTGAATGGGCCAAAATGTGAAGAATCATGTTAGTAGTAGCGACCCACACTATTTTGATTCTGTTTTCCACCGACACGCCCACCAACATGCTAAGCGTTGGCTTTAGGTCTCATAGACCTAGGTTCTGTCCACCCCGTAAGGGAAAATACGTGATAGTATTTATTTATGTATTCAATTGTGAGTTGAATATTACAATGAGCAGTCTTTTAGGCAGGGGTTGGAATACCGGTAAAAATCCATTACCGGTACCTCTATGAAACGACAGTACCGGTAATTGGTTTGGTACCGGTACATTTGGTAACGGTAAAAATCAAGTACCGGTACCTCTATAATACGACGGTACCGGTAATTGGATTGGTACCGGTACCTCAATAAAACGACGGTACCGGTAATTGAAAGAAGTACCTGTACCAAATACCGGTAAACAGTACCGGTACTTAGTACCGGTACTCGTATTGGGAATTATCATTTCGTTAATGTGTGTCGTTGCCGTGTTGTGCATGTGCGGCGTGAGGCGGGGGCCCACAATAGGGCGGCACTTTTACAGTCGAGCGAGTCCCATGCGGTAGACGGCAACAATGCGTAGGTACCGGTAAAATTAACGCAATTTTAATACCGTTAAAATTTGACAGAATAGATGTACCGGTACTTACCGGTACTTATAATGTGAATTTGGTACCGGTAACAAGTAGCGGTAAAATTACCGTTAACTGTTAACAATATTATTACCGTTAAATACTAGATTACCGGTACCTCATATGACCGTTAAAATTTTAACAGAATAGTAATACCGGTACTTAGCGGTACTTATAATGGGAATTTGGTACCGGTAACAAGCCCTGCTTTTAGGAGTAACATTATTATATATGGTATTGCTCGTCACGAAAAGATATAAATTAAATTAAAATTATTTTTCATATCTTTATTTTGATACTTTTAAATTCAATATTTGACTGTTTTATTTATAAATTAATTAACTTACATTAAAAAAATAAGTTAAGTACTATTTTGAATAATTTTGTTGATATTAATTAATTTTGACATTTATGCTTGATATATTCTAAAATTACTATTAATTTTTCCAGTTCTACGTAATTTTTCGGACTACATGGTTGGCTAAAAAATTAATAATTGTTATTTATTTATTTTTTATTATTAGCTAGTCTTTGAAGGACTAATTCGTAAATAATATTTTGAGTATGACACTACCATATTAGATAATCTGAGTCAATTTCGGTGCCTTTCAACCTAATACAACTATTTCCAAATCAAAATAAAATGTAAAACTGTAACTTATACAAAAATAACTTTCCCAAACAAAACATTTAAACTATGCCGAGGTCAGTGTCACGGTCACAGACGTCCATTTCTCGTTTTTCATCAAAAGAGGCATCCCTTTAAGGAGTCTTATTGAAATTCCGCTCCCGTAGCAGCGAGGCGCGGTCCAGACATACCCAGGCGTTCGAACTCCGTGATCCTTGGTCGTAAGTTAGAAAAAAGGATTCTTTTTTTGAAATTTATGCGACGGATTTATTTTAACGTTTTGTAAGTTCTATTTTCGAATATTTTTTTTGTAACTCAAATAATATATGTAGAAATGTACATACACTGTTTTTAAATTTTGTATGCAATATGTGTATTGCAATTTTTGTATAGTTTTTTTATGTATCTTATCAAAAAACTTCTTTTTTATTATACATATATTGATGAACGTTATACGTTAGACCGAAAAGTCAATATCATTCATAAATTGTTGGTATATTCATAAAATTTTCTTATAATTTACTGTCACTTATTTAAAACTGGCGTCATGATACTTTTTTATCTATGGGATTAACGGAATTGAATGAGATACGTTATGTTGATTATTTGTCTGTTCTTATTTGTCTTTTGTTGTCGGTAGAGGCTTTCTATTGGGATCTTGGTTCCGATGCGCGTTTATTATATGTAGATATTTTTTCCAACTCAGGCTTTGGCTATCATCATGACTTTCTGGTGCTTTTGTGTAAGTTGTATAAATTTAAGTATGACATATGTGTTAATTATGCTATTAAATATGTTTATTGTGGGTTAAATTATGAGTTTGGTTTATTTTTTTACCTCGCACACATTGTTTCTTTTTCTGCAAAGGTTCCCTAGAAAAATATCATAATGCTATAAGGTTGCAGAATCGTGCAGAATTCTTAATTTCTAAGTTCATATCTATGTTAATGTAAGCTGGTCCTTTTTGCGCAAGACGTAGAGCGGATAAAGGGTATTGTATTGTATTCCAAGATTTCTATTGCTTATCATCCTTATCATTATCCTTACTAATATTATAAATGCGAAAGTGAGTTTGTTTATTTGTTTGTTTGTAACGCTTTCACACCGTAACTACTGAACCTATCATCATGAAATTTTGCATACAAGTTCTCTGGAGTACGGAGAAGGACATAGGCTACCTTTTATCCCGGGAAAAAGTACTATTCCCAAGGGATCGACATTGACGCGGGTGGAGCCGCGGGCGAAAGCTAGTTTAATATAATAGTGTTTACATAACAACAATATAAATTAAAACAATTTAGTACCTCTCGAAAAAATATTGATACAGATCTCATAATGTCTTCATATTTCAACTACAGTTTTATGGCCAACCGATCTGTTCTAGATTAATCGCTCTGATTGTGACACCACAAATATTCTTTAAGAATACAAATTTTTAGAGACCGACCAAAGGTTTGGTTTCGGTTACGGCTATTTCGGCAAAAAAGTATTTTCGGTGACAGTTTTGGTTTCAGCATAAAATAGGCAGAACCCATCAAGGTTCAGCCTATTTTATGCTGAACCTTTTCGCCAAAACAGAGTTTTGACGAGGCAGTTGGGTTGAATTTGTGTTGCGATATTTATCCCTTGCGGGGTAGACAGAAATTAGGTCTATAAGACCTAAAACCCACGTTTCGCATGTTGGTAGGTGTTTAGGTGGAAAACAGAATCAGAATAGTGATGGATTGCTAGTCGCATCGCCTACTAACATAATTCATCAGATTTCTGTCCATTCCCTCGATCGGTTATTACGATCTGTGTGGGAAAAGAAGCAGCTGGTACATTCTACATATTTTCTTTTCTCCAAGATCGGCATGGAAGATTAAATATTAATAATAATAAATTTTAGTACAAATTAAGCTTAGTATTAGTTACTTTTCACGCATTTTAATAAGTTTCGGATACGGTCGAAACTAAGATGCACACTGAAAGTTCGTTTTCGGTTTTGGTTTCGGCAGGTCAGTCTCTACAAATTTTACTTCAAAACATAAACATTAAAAGGAGAATGTGTTATCTGATCTTAAAATATGGAGCAGATGCGTGAACAGAATTGAAATTGCCTTTTGATTCCAAGAGCGAACCAGTTCGATATTGCCGTGTATTAATCTTAAAAGAGCAATTTAATTTCCCGGTTTGGTTAAAAGGTAAAGAAAGCGTTAATAATTTTACTTACTTCCTAAAAGGTATACGATTTACAATTCAATTCTTTTAAATAGCTGGTGTAAATTTACCCGTCACTATGGACATTTTTCCAATGGGACTAAATCCTGTATATGGCAAATAATTTATGGGCTGGCGCACATAAGCTAGCAAAATTGCTTTAAAAGCAAAATTTTAAAAAATAGGCAGCTAGTTCTTAGACATACTTTGACATTTAGAAAAATAGTTGCAAAAACAAACTGTGCACAAAAAAATCTTTATTTTTACAATTACCAGCTATGGATACAAATTTATTGACGTCGATAATCAAAACAGCTGATTTATCGATATACTAGCTTTCGCCCGCGGCTCCGCCCGCGTCAATGTCGATCCCTCGGAAATAGTACTTTTTCCCGGAATAAAAGGTAGCCTATGATTGACTCATTCAATGCAAATAAATTTCATTTCATTTCATTTCATTTCATTATGTCCTTCTCCGTACTCCAGAGAACTTGTATGCAAAATTTCATGATAATCGGTTCAGTAGTTACGGCGTGAAAGCGTAACAAACAAACAAACTCACTTTCGCATTTATAATATTAGTAAGGATAAGGATTTACATGGAACAGATTTCAGGTTCCTGATTTCTGGTTAATACATTGTACCCAAGTATACTTTTATCTAAAGACCTGAATTTACTGTAGTTTTTGGCCAATAAATGAATATGAAAAAATAATTATATTACTCGAAATATGATTAGGATTATGAAAAAATTTACTATTTAATTAAAATAAAAACTAGTGTGTCGATTTCTCAAAATTTGCTTCATTTCTTTGACCTATTATCAAATGCCAGCCCTTAAAATATCCGCGCTTAATTTTAATTGATCTTACATCTCTGAATCAGTGTAAGACAGAAGCTCATAAAATCCATGATTTGAAGTCAAACACAATAAGCACAATAAAAATAAGTTTCTAAAAAAAAATTATTATACTGTCATAGTCAGTGTAACACTGCGCCCATATAGGCCAGGTTATATGATATAACCTGGCCGGCGTTCGACTACCAACACACTTACCCTACACTTTCAATGACTCATTGTTTGAAACATAGCGCTTATTTTAAGAATTTCAAAATATGAATATGTAGCATTCTTTGGCATTTTACAATATTAGGCTTCGTTTCCACCAAAGTTTCTAGAGAGCGAAGCGACGAGTGAAGAAAATATCTGTAGCGTAGCTCTTGTGGAAATGGTCCAATGGGCGAGAAATGTGTTTTGTGACAATTGCCAGTCAAACAAGGTCAAAAGAGGTCGCTATGAGTTTGAGTATGAGAGAATTTTTTTTTAGGTATTTTTCATGTATGGGCGGACAATCTTCGCATTTCACTTGCCATGTGCCAATCTGCTCTATGAACATCGGAAATTGTTGTACTCCAGGCTGAAATTAAAAGCATTCTAGTACAATCTTTCACAGTAACAGTTATTAGCTTAGCCATTCATCACCTGGTGGAAGTGCAGATCTTCACAGCTTCATAACATAATGCATACTTTCATCGCTGCTCTTCACAATCCATACTTTGCAATACGTGTGCGGGTGTCGTCACCTCCCCAAAATATGGTACACCTCCTCTCATGTCCCAGGCGCCCTTTCACAGTGCAACCTCCTTACAGCATCCAATATAGGCATACAAGTGGCCCATTATTAGGCTGGAATTATAGGATAACCTAACTACCATCGACACGAAAAGACGAAAAAGACGGCTCATATTCATAAATAAATATAAACGAGGACAAATCACACAGATTGAGCTAGACCCAAAGTAAGTTTTGTGCGACTTGTGTAAGTGATAATAAATTAACGATCCTGTATTTTTATTACAAATACATATTTGATAAACATGCAAGAGGTCAATCCTAAAAAAAGATCTTTTTCTATTTTAACTGGGGATTGAACTCAAGACTTACGCTGACAGCCTGGCATGGTAACAACTAAGCCACATAGGTCGTCACTGGTGGAAATAAAGCCTTAGTAGTCTATTGTAAGGAGACAAACCTGCGGTACCCTTTTTATTGTTGGAGCTTGGAGCCCACGGGCAATGGACGTGAAACGTATTTTATGTTATTTGCAGTTTTTATATATTTTGATAATTTATATTATTTGTACTATCGACTGCTAAAACGCTACTTCATTTTTTCAGATCATCATTTAAATTTCCAGTTTAGGAAAATAGTATGTTCCTTATTAAGGGGCAAGCGTAGTCCCTTAATCTTAAAAAGGCAAAATATCTCTAAAGGTTGATAGCGTGTCGATTTTTTTATTTGCTTCTTAAACATTTTCTAGAGTATGGCTGCAAGCCCATAAAAGGAAACACTGCGTTCGAGAGAATTGAGAAATAGGTATTTGTAAAATCTATTGGTGTCGCGCTATGTGCCCAAACAACCCCCGCGGAGTGCGATAGAGACAACTGCAGCTCGGACCGAAAATACCTATGAAAAGTGCACAAAGTTAACGCTTCATAGTCCTCTGTATTCTTCTCCAAAATTTAAACGACTAAATTTATTTTTTCATAAAAAAAATAAGCTATGGCTGTGTTTCTACGTTTTCTTTTTTTAATATAATCGCGTCAAATTTGTTTTCTTGATGTTTGAACATAACGAAAATTCTTATCATTTTTTCAGGTTTTTACAGGTTCATATATCTTTAAATAATCCAATTAAAAAAAATTAAAACATGTCCATAGATTCTTTTTGTAAAAAAAAAGCATTGCCGTGCCTGTACTATCAGGCGAGGAATCTAGAGACTACGCTTGCATGGAAAAATGGCCCTACGATTACAAAATAAGCCGCGGGCATAATTTTAAATCGTGATACATATTTTTCCTATTGCAGTAAAATACATGAACGAGCTGTAAATGCTGCATTAAGTAATTTGTTTGTAAATTAATTGCACATATTCGTACATCCAAAAGCCTTCATAAGTCAATCAATGTCAAATTAAATCGTTACCCGACATTTAAAGGGCGAGTGCGCACGGGCGGTCCCTTGCAACAAAAACTGGCTGCAATTGCGTGATAGCTGATAAACGCGATAAAGCTGTGAATGTGGTTGAGTTTAGAAAAAGTAATTGACACGATTGCCACTACTATGGTTTTTACTAGTTTCCAACATTATTAATTCCCCACGATTCCACTGGGGACATTGAATTAGAAAAACTATGGAAGTAGCATTGTGCTCAAAAACGGACACCACGCAACGCAAAGTAGATTAAAGCGGGCGGGGCCTAAAAAGTATATTTTTTCGCAAACTAGTCTGCCGCGCGCTCCGTGACAGACTAGTGGACAGCGGAGCGATATTAATAGGGTCCCGTTTTTGTCCTTTGGGTACGGAACCCTAAAAATAGGTTTCCCATACAAAGTCGCCGATCAGCTGGAGGAATTTCCATGGAAAGTCTAATGATTTTTACTTTTTTTCATATTTTTTTCTTGCAATTCTGTATTCCATTAGGGATTCTGATTCCTAGATTTCAATATAGCTAGGAGGTTTAAAATCACGCTGTATAGTGCGGACGTATGGGGCATCGTTGGTATCCTTATATCATCCCGAATCCCGAGTAATACTGGCTATAATTTCCTTTCGTTTTTATTTCTGAAAACATTTTGTACGTGCACCGATTTTCGAGCTAGACGCGCTTCGAGTTTCCAGTAGTACGTGACGAGTTCAGTACCGACATAGAAATCCAGTTGACATAGCGCGTCCGCTTGCAGTCTACGATAAATAATACTATTACTGGACCACCGTTAATTGAAGCTATGTACGGTTTATAGATTACTTATTAAACCTAGTTTTTAGGGTACCGTACCCAAGGGGTAAAAAAGGACCCTAATTGCGAAGCCTCCGATTATACTACACTTTTACACTTTACATTATTTATTACACTTGACATATTTAAAGAATGTGTACATTTATTGCGGCTTTAACAAAATAAAACTATGTTTATAAAAATATAATAATCATACAATAAACGTGTTGTGAATATATAAATTTACAGTAAATTTATTACTGAGACATCAAATCACAGATAACTAAGGATTTTTGATATTTTTTCCTATTATATAGAGAAGGCAAAAGGATCTAGCCCATATAACCAAAACTCATTGACTTTCAGTCTTTTGTAACATTAAAAAAGTCACAGATAATTAAGAGTGTATAGTCAAGAAAGAGTTTCGTTAACCTCACAAAAAGGATCCCATGGAAGAGGTTTCATTGTAATTAGTACTTATATATTTTTTTAAATCTATATTTTACACAGAAGATTAGACAATGGTTATAGTCATTTATACAGCCAATAATAGGTTTTCACTTTTTTATTTATTATACTTAAACATTAGGGACTCCATACAAGAAACATAGTTTTTGTAGTTGATCATTTTACGACGGTACGGAACCTGTAGTATGTGTGTGTGAATCCGACACGCCCTTGGCCAGTTTTATTAACTACTGTTATGAATATCATCTGAGCTATGTCAGCTATTAAGAAAGTAAGAATAAACGGTGTAAGTGGTCAACAATGGTGTCAAGGTTTTCAAGCTGCCTAAAGGCATCTGATATAGCTTAACGACTGCCGCCAAGGATGACAAACGGGACCAACGGTTTAACGTGATTTCCGAAGCACGGAGGAGCTCGAGATAGCTCTTTTAATGCTCACGACCACTGAGCAATCGAGATAAACGCTCAGTGAAGAAGCGAAGCTCACTAGAAGTTAGCGCTATATAACTACGTCCGTGGTCCAGCTTTGCCAGTAGACCTTGGGGTCGTGCGTTTGATACCCACGGGAAGCATACTTAAGCTGTTTCCAGTTTGTCCCTGCTGCCATCTGGTAGTCGTTAAAGGAACCACGTCGGAGACCGAGAGGCGGTTCCGAAGAACTCTGACACCATGGTGTGCGTGGTCGATTGACCGTGACACTTACACGAAATGATGATGATGAGCGCTACATAGTCCCTTAAAAATACTTTTGTTTGTAAAAATATAATACGCACGCTTTTTTTGTATTTTTGGCTACAGACTCCATCTACCCCGTAATGCATAACAACGTGACAATATGTATATTTTTGTGTGTTTTACACACATAAATGCATACAAATCTCAAGTTTAAATATTTTTGTTTGCGGAATGATTACAAGGCCCTGATATTTAAAAAAAAAAAACTTACTTAAGAAGTTTTAATTTATCAGACACCCATTACGGTCTTTATCTAGAAGGGCAATTACCCTGTTAATTTCAACTTTTAATCATTAATTGCACAAGCAAAATACTCGTTTTTAATCTTACTTCACTTAACCACTTGTTTGCTTTGCTTGATATAACGATTCTTGGTAAAAAAATAATATATTTTTAAGCAGCTTTATCATGAGATGTATTTTGTTAAGTCTACATTCATCATAATCATTATTTCAGCCGTTAGAGTCTACTGCTGGATAAATATCCTCTTCCAAGGTTTGTTGAATAGATGATATTGCCAGCCTCCCTTAGCGGGTTGGCGAAAGCAGTTTTTTTTAGGATTTTTGTGCTTTCGACGCTGCTGCTCATTGGAAGTATTTTTAAGCTTCATCATCATCATTAGCAGTCTGCGGTAGTCCACTGTTGGATGTAGGCCTCTCCTAAGGTGCGCCACTTTGCTCGATCCCCAGCTATGCTTATCCAATGCTACCAGCCGCCCTACGCAGATCGTCGCTCTATTTAGCCGGGGGGAGTCCCACACTTCGTCTACCTAAACGCGGTCTCCACTGCAGAACTCTCTTACTTCAGCAATTGTCAGTTCTGCGACAGATGGGGCCAGCCTGCTTATTCAAGAAACTATGTCTGTTACTTTGGTTCTCTTCCTTACGGATCTTATCCCTCAGAGAGACTCCAAGCATAGCCTTCTCTATAGCTCGCTGAGCAACTTTTAGCAAATGGGTCACCCCACCGTCTTTTTAAATTACCCATCGTATTTTTAAGCTTGAAGGAAGACTATTGATGTTAGATTTGAGAAGGGTATTAAGGTATTACGATATACTCACTCGAATGATAAGAAAAAGTAAGTTGCAGCTCGGGAAGCCGGGCACGCGTACCTGATGCCGTTAGGTATGGACCTTCAACCACCGGACAGGCAGCTGAGAATAACACACTTGACCATACACAACACATACCTACATATTAAGTTTAAATCCGGGTTCGATCCCCGGCCAGGTCAAGATGGAAAATGATCTTTTTCAGATTGGCCTGGGTCTTGGATGTGTGTCTATATATGTATTTGTTATAAATTATAGTATCGTTGAGTTAGTATCCCATAACACAAGTCTCGAACTTACTTTGGGGCTAGCTCAATCTGTGTGATTTGTCCGTATATATTTATTTTATTTATTTATTTAATTGATCAAATAGATTTCAACATTTTCCTAAATAAGTCTATCATGTATGGGGATTATAATGAGCACTTTATGAAATGACCACTTTAAGCACTGAAATACTATAAAATGGACCTTAAAATAAATTAAGTATTAATTAAAAATTAATAACCTGTAGGTTTTAATTAAAAGACTTTTAGTATTTTAACTGTAATCTGACAAGGATGTAGAAATTGTTTTTGACACACTAAAATGCAATTATAAACAAGGGTGCTGCTTATTTAACTCGGTGTTTTATACTTATAACTCAAGCTATTCATTCCTAGTATCAGATATATAAAAAAAAATTATATATAATAATAAATCACTTGAAGGGGTGACTCGATCCGTCAAAACGAACAACTTTTTCTATGGGATTAAAACTGGGAACCCAAAGACAACAATATTTCCATTCAAATGTTCGGCGATCCCGGCAATTTGTATGAAAATTTCGAAAATTTCATTTTCGCAACTAAATCCTTTAAAGGAATATCAGTAGTTAATTTACACGCTGCATATCTCATACAAATTCATATTGGCATGTCTCAATTACACATGTTTAGCTTGTAGTGAAACTTTATTTCTATGTCAGAAAAATTAATGTTCTTGTTGTTAAGATAATATATCAGGCTTATCTCTATACTCCATCGAAGAAAGTGTATTCCTTACTAGTAATGTTCGCCTTATGTAACCTCTATCCTATTAATATACTGGCCATGTTGTAGATAGCAAATACTGGTACTAATTTATTTCTTTATCTCTTAGGAAATGGAGTAATCTTAGAATATTTAGGAAAAAGTCTACAAAGTGATCCTTCAAAACTCCATAAAAATGGTAAGAGAAAAACAGCTATTATTAAAAAACACCGGCCAAATGTGAATCGGACTCGCGCACGAAGGGCTCCGTACCGTTATCTCATATATTGGAGGCCCCTTTTATATTAATTTTATTATTTGTTGTTATACCGGCAACATAATTACATCATCTGTGAAAATTTCAACTGTCTAACTATCACGGTTCATGAGATACAGCCTGGTGACAGACGGACAGACAGACAGACAAACAGATAGACAGACAGACAGACGACAGCGGAGCAATATTCATAGTCTCGTTTTTACCCTTTGGGTACGGAACCCAAATAAACAACGGGTTACACAACGGGAGTGCCGTGAGAAGTGAAAACTCCACGCGGTGGAAAGAGAGGGGGATATTACTTCCTCTCCTACGCCACGCCGGCAGTCTCTGGTCACGTGTCCGTCTTACGAATTCTCGATCAGGTCACATGTCCTGACGCGAGTTTAAAAAATTTTATCCATCCCAAAAAATGTACAGCGCCGCTTAAGAAGGTTGTACTTAAAAAAAAAATTGATACATTTTTTGAATCCTTAGATTTGTTCAAACATAACACGATAGGTATCCTTACAAATATGATCAACTAGCTTTCGCCCGCGGCTCCGCCCGCGTCAATGTCGATCCCTCGGCTTCGTGTAAATATTATAAATGCGAAAGTGAGTTTGTTTGTTTGTTTGTTAGTTTGTTTGTTTGTTACGCTTTCACGCCGTAACTACTGAACCGATCATCATGAAATTTTGCATACAAGTTCTCTGGAGTGCGGAGAAGGACATAGGCTACCTTTTATCCCGGGAAAAAGTACTATTCCCGAGGGATCTATATTGACGCGGGTGGAGCCGTGGGCGAAAGCTAGTATAACATAAAACAAATAATTAACCGCAGACATAAGTATGTCAGGGGTGTCATCCTTAACTGCCCGCCCGGTGGTTGCAGGTATGGCATAGAGTACGCGCGGGCTTCCCGAGCTACTACTTGCTTTTCTCCTGGTCATCCGAGTGAGTAGTATCCCAATACCTTCATTCTCTTCTCAAATCTAACTTAATTCCTATTCTTCCCCAGCCTTAAAAATGCTTCCAATGAGCAGCAGCGTCGGACACACAAGAAGCCAAAGAAACTGCACTCGCCAATCCGCCTGCCAAGTGTGGTGTGTGAGGCAATAACCTGGAACGAAGTATCTTTGGGCTCTCCCAAAGCAAACTGTGACAAAGGCCTCTGCTTTGTCCAGTAGTGGAGTTGTGTTATGGGATACTAAGTCAACGGTATTATGTATATTTTATAACAAATAAAACATCCAAGATCCAGGCCAATCTGAAAAAGATACTATTCCATCTGGAACTGATGGGGGTCGAACCCGGGAATTCCGGTGTGGCAGGCCACAGAACTCGTCAAACGCTCTTCACTAGGCTTATCACATTAAAAATTCCTAGAAAATATTTTCTCTTTGCACCTGTTTCTACCTAGGCCCTTTAACTCTGCATAACACATAGAATATTATTTAAATCTTTAACTAAATAGGCAGTTAAACAAATTTCAGAAGACCCGTTTTCATTGGTAAATATGAATCTAAAAGCCTGTTAACCTCTGGCCAATTTCCCTATTCATCTAGTATCGTAACTGGGAGTCGTAAATATCATTTTAATTAATAGCTTAAGAGCGATGTCCCACGATGCTACGTTTGTCACATAATACAGAGAGATAATATACCATGCTGTACGGTGCAATATGAACAAGCTCTTGTCACACCCCTGGTGTTGCAGTTGTCTATGGGCACCGGTGATCACTTACCACCAGGTGACGCGCTTGCTCGTTTACCGTCCTATGTCATAAAAAAACCTACAAGAGCTGATACGGTCATGTGATTAGCTGAATTTCATCTGCTGAATCCT
Organism: Elegia similella; assembly: GCA_947532085.1. Lineage (NCBI taxonomy): Eukaryota > Metazoa > Arthropoda > Insecta > Lepidoptera > Pyralidae > Elegia > Elegia similella. The sequence continues at coordinate 4,758,915 of OX383936.1, forward strand.
CTATGTATGAAACGTTCCATTACATGCATTCCATCACCTGACGTTTTGATATTTGGCTGTCGATAATTTGATTAGATAGGTAGAAATCAATCTAGCGTAGGGAATCCTTTGAGAAAACCGAGCTATGCTGCATATGCCGGGTCTCCGCATTAGTGTTGGCTTGTTGCCGTTTGTCAAAGATGCCGAAGACCTTGAGATCTTCCACCATAAAACGACAAGGCGTAGGTAGGGATTCCATCTATAAATGGTCAATATTCTTGTTCATCGTATCTCAAGATTCGCCACCGCTTTCAATAAGCGAACTGCTAAGGAATGGAACACCCTCCCCACGTCGCTGTTATCTAGTTATCTATAAAAAAAATAAGAATAATATGTGGAAAGCGGAACCCGGATTTTAAAGTACTCCAGCTGAGGATTCAACCGGGAACACGCTCAAATGAGAAGAGGGAAAGAGAGATTCCATACGGTACGTTGATGTTGCGCTGCAAGTGGTGCTAGTGCAGAACTCAAGCGCATCAGACAAGGACTCGAAGAAAAGGGGGTTACTACAGGAGGATACAAAGCTCTTGTGGCATGGATCTTACAACGGAAAGACTGGAACACCCTATACTTGTATATTGATTGTATGGCCACCCAGTTATTTTTGCTTTTTGTTTTCTTAATTTAAGGAATACGGCCGGGCGTTCTCTGCCTTTTTGCCTTATCGTAGACTCCTTAGAGGCCTCCTCATCGACCCCTAAGAGAAGACACGAATGCATTGCGACGACATAATATGGAACTCGTTAAAATTGTTGCGTTACGAAATGGACTTCTGAGGTTGGTAATAGGAAGCGTGATAGGGATAGGAAACGGTGGTATGACGATATATAAAATAATTTAATTGATGGTCAGATGTTGCGCAAAATAGAGAAAAATGGAAATAATTTACCTTGTTTAACGCAAATAAATGAATTTTAAAATATTGAATATTGAATTTTGAATTTTGAATGGGGGAGGCCTTTGCCCAACTGTGAAGCAATAAAGATTTTAGTCGTGGTAGAGCCACGCTACCGGCAAAATTAATTGCTAGTAGCACGAATGGGCCGGCTCGTCCGGGGAAGTACCACACTCTCACAGAAAATCGACGTCTGAGTAGAAGCTTTACCGCTTCTATGTTGTTCTATTATTAGTTTCATATGCTCTAATGAATAGACTATGAGATGAGTATAAAACGAATCGTACGCAATAGGCATTGGGACCACATGTCTCATATTCCTACAACAAAAAGGCCGTGTGGCATCGCTCTTATACCTTTTACACCCCGGCAACACTTTCATCGCATGTTGCCGTCGATGTTGTATCTATTTGCAATTTGTCATTGCTAGATAAGGCGTCACTGGGAATTTAGTGTTTGCCCGTTCGGATATCTTTAATCTTGATTGGATTTCTAGGAATTTATGCACTTTCATTAACTTTCTCATCATCAATAATAGAGTATGTTCTCTGTATTGATTTCATATGCTCTAATGAATAGACTATGAGATGAGTATAAAACGAATCGTATGCAATAGGCATTGGGACCACATGTCTCGTATTCCTACAACAAAAAGGCCGTGTGGCATCGCTCTTATACCTTTTACACCCCGGCAACACTTTCATCGCATGTTGCCGTCGATGTTGTATCTATTTGCAATTTGTCATTGCTAGGTAAGGCGTCACTGGGAATTTAGTGTTTGCCCGTTCGGATATCTTTAATCTTGATTGGATTTCTAGGAATTTATGTACTTTCATTAACTTTCTCATCATCAATAATAGAGTATGTTCGATGTATTGTTTTTGTATCCTCCAATGAATAGACCGGATGGTTATATATATGGCGATGTAAGATGGCTTTAATCTCAAGACTTTGAGTTAGATCCCATTGAAGTGCAGATATTAATAGGTTATAACAGATTATTTTAACAGAATTTCACCGGATTGGGTAACCTCAAGTAGCATAAATTATCTTGGGTTCCTATATGCTTCTGAAATCACGTTAAGTCGTTGGTTTTAGCTGTCATTATTTGACGGCAGTCATAAAGGTTTTATCTTCAAGCAACTTGCAAATTACCGTAGTAGTTAGCTACTATGCCCACTAGTCCTGGTTGTATACAGATGGAAACTATGACAGATAATGCATTTCGGTATTTAAAAATAATCTTGTACAAGTGTTGGCCACTTATACATGCTAAAAATAAACAAACCTACTGTTCTGGTGTCCATCTTTCTCGTCTGTCCGTGCTTCCGGTTGAATTTCCAGAGTTCTTTTGAGCTGAAGGTTCACTATTCTGGTCTCGAAAAATAGGACCACTCCTAGTCTTCCCATGGAGGTCGTAAGAGGCGACTTAGGAAATACAAGCTAAACAAAGCTCATAAACATCAATGAGACCTCTTCAACCCGTCTGGCCAGCAAGGAGAGTGTAGGCCAAATCCTCTGTCTGCTCTGGCCAAGTATGGCTCCGCTAGTACAGAGAGGATCATGCTCCAGCAGTGGAGACTTAAAAGACCTGATGATGATGATGATGACTGTAGTCCGTCGAGTATTACGTATTTAAGAACATGCTACATAGTCTTCTCTCAATATAATGAGTTGTCTCACCATTAAAAGTTCTCACTGAAATATGATTTAAGTACAGAAAGTAAATAGGATACATTTTTGTGAAAAAATTGTATGCCTTGATGGGTTAAAGGTACTGACAGTCAGAATTATACTAAGAGGAGTTTGTTAATAAATCCAAACTATGTACGGTGATTCATTACAAGTCAAGTTTAATCCAGTGCTTAGACAGCTCGGCTACTACTTATATTTTAAGCCGCAAGCTGTTAACTGCACAGGTTTATAACGAGAGATTATATGTCGGTTTGAAATGTAATAAGTCCATTAACATCAACTAAAACTAGTTTAACTCAGTCGCTGTTAACATCGACTTAAGTCACAGAAAAAATCATCCTCAATCCAAACCAAGTGCGACAATTCCTCACAAGTCTCTCGGAATTAAATTTAATGCTAAGCTCGGTTACCACTTCTATTTTTAGCTACAAGCTGTTAACTGCACAGGTACAATTAAATCCATCATCATCATATTAAACTAGTTTAACTCAGTCGCTTCTAATACCGACCGTGGCCACAGGAAGAATCATTGTATCACCATATTCTAAGAATTAAATGAATCTATCTATCTATCTATCATGTGATAAGTCTGTCCATCAATCCAAACTATATAAGACAATATCTCACAAGTCTTCCAGAGTTTAATTAAATGCTTAGATAGTGTGGCTACGACTTATATTCTAAGCCGCAAGCTGTTAACTGCACAGGTTATAAAGAGAGATGATATGTGAGTTAGAAATCTAACAAAATCCATCTGCATCGTTTAAAGCGTAGTTTATCTCGGACGCAGTTAATATCTGAATGGTACCTTAACTAGCTGCTTTCCAGTGCTTTCCTCGCGCTATAAATAATAGGCGTTCACACGGCGAGCTTATTTAAATAAACGTATCAGCTTTCCAGTGTGTGACACATTCTCTGTTAATTTTCAAAGTTGCCACGACAGGGTAGCTTTTAGCAAGGCTTGGAAGCTTGAGTTTTCTCCTAAGTGTTGGGACACACCATCGGATACGTCGCTGCATGTCAGCAGCGAAATTTACATTTAGGCGTAAAAAAAAATACTGTAAAAATGTGCGTGAATATATACGCGTAAAATAGGTGTTTGAGATTCTTTTACGCACAATACATTTATCGATAAACTATTGATAATAGTTACAATAATTATAGCTTTAAGTTAGAATAATATAAGCTAACAAATTACGAAGACGAATTCCCAACGTAAGTTAGTTCGATCAAAAATTCATAAGTATATACAAAAAGTGACCTATTTTTTGAATATATGTTAAGTCTTCGCAGGCATTTTTTCACGTCAAAATCTCAGAAGAGCAGCCAGAATGAAGAAATTTAGGAATAATCAGGTTCATGGGCAAAAAACTAAGATTTTAACTGAAATATAAATAGGCTTGTGTGCTACAGCAAGGCCGAAGACCAATGAACAAAACACCGATTTTCATTATAAATGAAAATCGGTGTTTTGTTCATCGGTGCTAAATAATCGCTGAGTTTTGGACTTGCTGTAGCACACAAGGAACATATTTGATCGTGTTTAGAGATAATTCATAATTCATTTATTCACTTAAACTTGCAAATATTACATGCATATAACATATATTTATTACAAATTTTACCAATTCAAGGCATTGTGATTTTTTACAATAACTATGTCGAAGTACACTAGATTACAGTCTCAATTTATATCTTCATTAATTATTTAGCTAATCACTTAGATACAAAACACTTATATAAGATTGTTTGTATTTTAATACTTTGTGTATCTGTGGCAAATTAAATAAACAAATTATCTATCTATAATGCAAAATTTTGAAAAAGCAAAAGCTATATCTTTAACTACGTCAAAACGTACTGTTTCAATATTGTGGTGTCAGCGTAATCGAGCAGAACTTCGGTCGCGTAATTTAAAAGAAATAAATAATAAATATATACGGACAAATCACACAGATTGAGCTAACCCCAAAGTAAGTTCGAGACTTGTGTTATGGGATACTAACTCAACGATACCATATTTTATAACAAATACATATATAGATACACATCCAAGACCCAGGCCAATCTGAAGAAGATCATTTTCCATCTTGACCTGGCCGGGGATCGAACCCGGTCACCCCGTGTCGCAGGCTGGCGTGTTGACCGCTGCGCCACGGAGCTAGTCATTTAAGCTGATATGTTGCTAGGCCAGACTAAGAACTAAACCATTTGCACTTATTAAGATACCACCGTCTGTTTTCTCCCTTTTTACGTGTTTAACATCCTTGAGAACATGTTTTAGTGAAAAGTGGTTTTCTATGTTTTTCTTTATGATCAAGTGGAAGAACACAGGAGAGCTGGCAAAACAATTTCTGAATTAAATCTCGAAATATTATAAGTAATCACATTTAAGCTGAATATATGAGTATTTAAAGAAATTATGATAATTGTATTAAATACAAAACGATACCGCTTCATTCTTTAGATATAAGTCGGTAAGCCATGTAGTTTCTTCGTAACTTATAAAAACTCCGCATCCAAAAAATCGAACTATCATAAAGTGTAAAGGGTTCCGTACCTAAAGGGTAAAAATCATCATCATTTCGAGTTGGTGTCACGGTCAATCGACCATGCACACCCTGGTGTCAGAGTTGTTCGGAACCGCCTCTTGACGTGGTTCCTTTAACGACTACCAGATGGCAGCCGGACCACCGGCTTAATGTGCCTTCCGAAGCACGGAATCATCTTTTATTATCAGACAATCAGGTGATTCACGCCTGCAATGTCCTAACCAATCTGGAAACAACTAAACAAAGTATGTTTCCGGTGGGAATCGAACCCACGACCCCAAAAGTCACGGGTAAAAATGGGACCCAATTATACATACGTCATTTTAACTGTTCTAGGGCTGTATCCTGGCTGAGTCCTGGCTGTATCTATTGAACCGTAATAAGTAAGGACTAAAAATTTTCTTAGAAGGTGTATATCTTTTGCCACTATTTCAACAAATAATAAAAATAAAATTATACATTATGGAGGGTTTACCTATACAAAGGATTTATATATTATGTATTTTTATTTCTATATTTTTGGGCATTTTTTGGAATTAAATATTATATGGAGTCGCTTTCAAAGGGTTCCGTAACGATCGAACCCTTTGCGATTCCGACACGTACGTGGCCAATGTAATTAAATATTCATACGGGACTAACTCAGCAATAAATTGCAAGAATAATCACACGACTTGATTAAAAAAATGATTATCTGTAAAGTAGTTTTACGGACGATAATTTTACGTGATAACGGTGAAAGAGAAATAGATGCGTCATGCGTCACAAATAAATAAATAAATAAATATATACGGACAAATCACACAGATTGAGCTAGCCCCAAAGTAAGTTCGAGACTTGTGTTATGGGATGCTAACTCAACGATACTATATTTTATATCAAATACATATATAGATACACATCCAAGACCTGAACACTTAGGTCGATCGTGCCTCTCTATCGCTTGTTCCGCGCTCTCGCTCTCTGGCTCACGAAACGTGACACTTTGTCGTGCGTGCAGCCGACGTTTATCAATTTATAAGACGCTATCACGTCAAACAGATAGAAATATCCTAAAACGTATCCAATTGGAAGCCCTTCCATTTTTGGAACTCGGCTAAAAATAGTATCTGCAAAAGATTTCGCCGCCAACACCACAATTAATGATCAAAATTATCCAATTGAAATAACACCAGTCGCCAAAAACTAATTGCTTGATACAATTGCAAAAAAATTGCCTTTATTCGTTTAACTTTCACTTCAGAATCAATTAATTTGCGTCTACTGCTTTATTTGATCTTGAAAAATGAATGGTAAAAAGTAACTGAAAGGTAAAAAGTAATTGAATTCTATCTAGCATATAATAGGCTAGTTTCCTGGGTCGTAATAATAACATAACAATTAGTCCGTCAGTAAGATAATCAAAAAATATTGGACACGTATTTTTTCTTTTGTCAAATAGTCAATAAATAATAAAGATAAAGCGCGTCAAAGTTCAGGAGTGGGGGCTCGTGACGTCAAAGTTTGCTAAAAATTGTAGCAAACTATGAATCACACGGAACTTCAAAGGGCTATTTCTTTATCATATTTTGTTTAATCGACAAAAGAAAAAATACGTGTCCAATATTTTTTAATTATCTAACTGACGGACTAATTGTATTTTTTTAGGAAACACAATTATTATTATACACAATTATAATTATTATCAATTATTATTAGCCTTGTGGTATCCGGCAGAGTAGAATAGGACCACTCCAAGTCTTCCCGTGGATGTCGTAGAAGGCGACTTAGGAAATACAAGCTAAAAAAGCTTATAAACATCTAAGACACCTCTCCAACCCGTCTGGCCAGCGTGGAGAGTGTAGGCCAAGTCCTCTGGCTGCTCTGGCCAAGTATGGCCCTAGTAGTACAGAAAGGGTCGTGCTCCTGTAGTGGAGACTAAAAAGGACCTGATGATGATGATGACAATTATTATTATTATTACTTTAAGTTCTAGCCTCAATAGAAGCCTATTGAGGCTAGAATCATTTAATAGGAGGTTTCTTTCTCTGCAGTCTTAACCGCCAGTAGCTTGAGCTTTGCCCCGCTGCTGACGGCGAGCTAGGTTTAAGTTTTATAATGTTTTTATGTTTTGTATCCTATTGTTTTTATGTTTTGTATCCTATTTTTATATTTTACTTTTTATACAAATATTGTAAAACCTAGAATTAAGATTAAAATTGAATAAAGGGAATAATAATCAATTTATTTGCGAGTAACACAGACTCATACTGTTAGTAGTGCTTATAAACTAAGTTAGTACAGATAATTGAAAATAATTTAATTTAAAGAGGCCATTCTCGCGCCACTCCCCCCGATGGCACAGGAATGGTTGACATATAGGCAGTCTAGTCTACCAGCGATCATATTCAGGATGCTGTTACCGCTCACCCGCACCCTGCGCACCAGGGACGCATACCGTTTCCGCATTGTAGCGTAGAAGCAGTCTATGCCTGCTTCTACGCAATGCTGTGACGCTATGATGACATTAACCATCAACAATTACGGCACACGAGTCATTGTTACTGCCACGTTAACCGCTATCCGATCTTTTTCAGTAATATCAGTTTTTTTTTTTATGATTTAAGAGGGCAGTCACCTGACGGTAATCGATCATCGCTGCCTATGGACAAATGAAACACCAGGGTGTGTTTGCGTTGCTGGCCTTTCAAGGAGGTGGGGGAGGATATGCCGGCTCTCTCACTTACCAAACGAAGCATAGAAGCAGTAAAGCTTTTACTCAAACGCCGAGCCCGCCCATTCATGCTACTAGCAAAAATTAATTTTACCGGTAGCTTGGCTCTTCCAACTTAAATAACTTTATAAAACCACTCTATACATACACGATGCTTTAGAAAACCTAAAATCTGAATATATAAAAACCAAACACTTAGAAGTTTGTCTAAATCAAAGTGAATGCTTGTTAACTTACGTAAAATATTTAGCAAACTCCGCCTCTCAAAGCTGATTAACTATCTACAAGCCTAAAGACATCAATGAGCACACATTTAGAAAAGTTGCCGGCTAAATAAATTACTATTTCTTTAAAACTACAGAAATAAATATAATGCAAGATATCTATCGAATGTGTTTATTAAAATTATTTCCTTTAAAAATGTATATTTATAATTATCCTATAGGTGCTATTAACTTGCTCCGTGATTAGAATGTAGTAAAAGGCATACATTCTCGCCGCGAGGTAGAAAGAAAGAGGGGATATTACTTCCATCCCTACGCCGTCTCAGGTCACGTGTCCGTCTTACGAATTTTTGTCCTGACGCGAGTTTAAGGTTTTTTACTCATCCCAAAAAGTGCACAATGCCGCTAAAAAGTTTTGAAAACTATGTATTAGATCAAGCAGTATATGACTCATGATCTAGAGACAACAGTGTATCTGTCTTTCAATTATTATGACTTTTTTTTTACACAACTTTACTGACATACTAATGGAACTATATTTATTTGTAAAATCAAATCTACACTTATTTCCCAAATTTACTGAAACAAGCAAGAGGTCAAATAATGTAAGATCTCAATACCTACAAAAAAAAGTTGATAACGAGCGGACATTACTACTTACGAACGTCACAAATAAAAAATATTAAAGTGGCTCCCATTGCATTTAATAAATTGCCACATACAAATTAGAAGCACCAGGCCTGATAATGCAACCATGACCAGGACTATCGTATGATGGAGAAAGAGAGTGTACATTTTTCTTTGGTAGTTTGCAAGATACGACTGTATATCACTATCGCCACCCATAAAGCACCAAGCTTGCACAGATGCGATGCACCGAGGAAGCTTATTGTAAATATTTACGCTTTTTACAAAGCTTCCGTAATGAAATACGACTAAAATAGAAAGTCCGGCTAATATCAAACAATCCGTTAAATAAATACTATTTTTGTCGTGTTATTAAGCAGACGTAAACAGGAAATAGTTGTTTTTAATAGCTAGAATCCGAGCCGCTTCTTGCTAATAAGTAATATCCCAATACTTTGCTTCCCAAATACAACAAATTTATATCCTTTCCCAGATGCAAAATGCTTCCGATGGACAGCAGCTTCGGAAGAACTTGTAACATTGATAGCAGTAACTATCAACAAACTCAAAAGAAGTTGATTAAAAAGTTTTATAATCAAGTAAAAGTGAAACAGTTGCCTAGCAATAACTTCAAATACAGAAAGCTTGATTATTCCTGTTATTGTTGATCCCTCATTTACAGCTAATACAACACCCGCTGCTAGGCTTATCTCAGTTTCACTTCTGAGCCTTGGAACAGGTACTTGTATAGCGGTTTAAGAAAACATATTTTTATCAAAATATCCGTGGTTTGACTCCAGCCCGTCCTAACTAAATGATAAAAATGTTAATAGGAATGTTGGGCACTTCGACTAAGATACTGCGATCAGATTAAAAAGGTTCTTAATAAAGGAGTTGTTAAAAGTACCCGGAAAGTAAACCATAGGGCATGTATGAAGAGAGAAATGAGTGTAGAGCAGACGAAGCTAGAGATTTTGGCAGGATCGTAGCTAGAGGAGACCCATAGTGTCTGCCTATCCCCATGGGATACACGCGTGATAATATGTTTGTATGTAAAATGTTATATAAATTATAATCGTAATAGTACATTACTGCAGAGGTCGGGAAGTTAGGGATTCCGAAGTCGATTCCTACCGAGGCATGTATAGTGCTTTTCTCAATAAATGTGAGGAAATAAATGAAAGACGTAATACTGGAAACAAATGAGTATAATGAAAAAAAGAACGAATAAAACAATTGATTAATATTTCTGCGCTTTTTCTTTTTTTTATCTTCAATTGTCAATAAGTGCCAAGGAAACAGCATACAGCCCAGTTATATTTTACACAAAAAAATAATATCATAGTTTTTCCTTTCGTATCGAAAATTAAGCATATTCTTTTGTGATTTTATACCAACATTTTAATAAAAAATATTGTCATATTCATATACTTATGTGCTCGAAGAGTGCATTTTTATAATATGGTAGCAGCATATCTCTAGTATGTATGAAAAGTAGAAACGTAGAAACAACTATGCTATTAACAATCGAATAAAAGTGAAATAGTTGCCTTGCAATAATTTATCTCTATATCTAAAGCACAGTGCGTAGCAACCAGCAGCTGATAATTCCCCGAAGTTCCCCGATTTACAGCTAACTCAACACCCGCTAGCTTTAATCTCAGTTTCTCATCTGAGCCTTAAATGGAGGGTCTAGAGTTTTTGCCGACCTGACGGCTGATGGCTTAATCTTTCAATAATCAACTCTACTCTTACAAGATTTCATTACAACATTTATACTATTACATCTTTTCCCCTTGGAATGGTACAGCTTAGGAATGTTATTATAAAACAAAGTTATTTCCCTTTTGTCCAATTGTACTACAGATTTTAATATATGGAATACTAGCTTTCGCCCGCGGCTCCACCCGCATCAATGTTGATCCCTTGGGAATAGTACTTTTCCCGGGATAACAGGTCTATGTCCTTCTCCGTACTCTAGAGAACTTGTATGCAAAATTTCATGATGATCGGTTCAGTAGTTACGGCGTGAAAGCGTAACAAACAAACAAATTAATAAACAAACAAACAAACTCACTTTCGCATTTATAATATTAGTAAGGATAAGGATTATGATAGATAATTAATGGTTTATTTAAAGTAGCTAAAGTCACTCACATACAGAGGAAAAATACAAACATAACATGAAATAACATTACACGATACAAACGCATTTTTGTGTCTGTGTTTTGATTTATTGTTTGATTTTTTTGCTGTCTGAAAGAAAAATAAACAAAGTGACGAATTTACAATAATCCACATAAAAACATGACGAATTTACATAGAAAAAAAAAATTGTGTGGCCAATTTACAAGAACACATCCTCGGGAAGGTGTATTTATGTATATAATATAAACCTGTCTTAAGCTTCAGGGAGTGTTACTAGTAAGAATATATAAATACGCAAACGAAATTACAATTTATCAAAGATTAAAAAAAATGCTTTAACACGTCAAATTAGATAAAGGGTATTACTTTATCTAGTTTGATGTGTAAAAGTTATTATTAATAAAAAAAATAATCTAACGTTTTAATATATGTGAGAACTTCTTGTCCAAATATAATAAACCAAGCAGACAAAGAGGCGGCCCAAAAAATTCACCAATCAATTCAGATACGGCACTGGAGTTATCTCAGGTCTTCGATCAAATATAATGGTAGATACGCGCTCGAAAAGTGGCACCGGCAAAACAGCGCACTTAATCGAGTTTCGGAGCTGTTTTATCCACAGTTGCAATAAACTACGCTAGCACTCACACGTCTCGCGATGACGCAGCTATAGTGAAAAGATGCAAAAACTACGCATCAAAAGTGAAAAAAAAAGATGGAGTTATACTTTCTGTATGTAACGTTTTTGTCGTTATTTGTAAGTATGCATGATGTTTTATAAGTTTATATGTTGACATTTAAACTTATTGACATTTTTAATTGTGTGTTGTGTATGTGTATTTAATTGTTTTTTTTTTGTGTATATGTAATTGTATTTAATTTATTCGAGCGACTGTAATTTAGTAATTTATTATTTTGTATTGTATTATGAGTCAAAAAGTTACCCGAAATAAATGAATTTTAATTTTAATTTAATTTATCCCGGGGCATTATTAAGGATTAATCTTATATGAGACTGTGTATCTACCATTATATTTGATCGAAGTCTCAGGTCCGATATAGGCTTTAAAAAAAGGTTTTCGCAGCAAAAAGTCAGACGGTTCGCTCGGAGCGTTGACTCGATGAGTCATCGGGGCAAAAACTGGTGCGTTAAGTTGCTACTGTTGGATCGGTGGAGATAGGTTATCGTATTGTGAGGTTAGTTTATTCTAATTATATTTTTTTTATATAAACAAGTTTTCTTCTAACCATCATCTAGATCAGAGTTATATGATTTTTAATTATTCAGTACCTGGGCGACCGAGCTTTGCTCGGTTATTACTATTTCTTGTAATATGGTGGTGTTTAGGTGACAAATAAACTTAAAAAGTAAAATGTGAACGGACAATTATTATTATTTACAATCGATTTCTGTGTAGATCAGGTGTTCGATTTTAGTAATCCTAATGCGAAATATATATTGATATCTCAAACATTAACTATTTTTTTTTAAACTTATATAAAAACAATAGAAATTTAAAAAAATAAATATAAACTACAACATATAAAAAAAAAGTAATCCACCGAGCATGATTCGACCCCGTAACACTCGTTTCTTGCCGTCCGAGTTTTAACCCGCTGGACCAGACGGACAGTGGCCGGCAGGACGAATTTAGTGACGATATTCTGCGTGGAAAGAAAAACGCATGAAAACTCGAAAACACATGGTTTTCCCAAACATACGACTATTCTAGATCGATTGTTTACCCCCGAAAACCCCCATATACCAAATTTCAGCGAAATCGTTAGAGCCGCTTCAGAGATCATAGAAATAAATTTATATATAAATATACAAGAATTGCTCGTTTAAAGGTATAAGATAAATACAGACGCAAGCAATGCATTCCAATCCTTAGCTGAGCGCATAAAAAATAAGAAGAAGCACTTTCTAGAAATATCAACCATGTAAGGTTGGTATCCTAAACAGATCCTAAAAGTCTCAAGGAAAAAACATTCGAAGATGAAAGTACTTTCTCATACCAATCATTTCTTACGCAGGATCATTAGTTAATTCGATCTGTTTCTGATGTGGAAGAAAGTTGGATATGTTTTAGGGTACTGTAACCCAAAATAAGAATAAAGAAAAACCTTACGCGGAGGTTAACTAACGTTTTTGAAATCAGATTTTTGCCTTTCGTAGTTAGTTGTTTTTTCGTGTGTGCAAGTGGCCGACACCTGGTGTAATTTTTTTTAAAGATTGTAATATAATATGGCGAAGTAGTGTTATCGTATTTCACGAAGTTAGTTGCATTGCAAGTGTTGCAACCATACCCAGAGAGCGTTACTAGCTATATTTACCTAGAACTAGCGCCGCGTGGTTTCCGGCAGAGTAGAATAGGACCACTCCTAGTCTTCCCATGGAGGTCGTAAGAGGCGACTTAGGAAATACAAGCTACACAAAGCTCATAAACATCAATGAGACCTCTCCAACTCGTCTGGCCAGCGAGGAGAGTGTAGGCCAAATCCTCTGTCTGCTCTGGCCAAGTATGGCTCCGCTAGTACAGAGAGAATCATGCTCCTGCAGTGGAGACTTAAAAGACCTGATAATGATGATGACTGGATTGCGAAGACTATGCATAAAGAAGAATGGCTCAGACAAAAGGAGGTTTATACACAGCAGTGGGTCGTGGAAACCTCACAATTATGATGAAGTAGAAAAATTGTACGGAACTCTACAGCACAAGGAAAAGATCTCACTCTTGTCCTGTTTATTTTTTACAGTTCACACCATAAGATAAGTAAAAACATGATTCCATCTGCATAATTATAAACATGATTAATGACGAGTACACAGAAGATACGAGACAGTTGATGGATTTGGGTGTTAAACTAATTTTGTTCTTCGGGTTAACCAGCTGTCGTCTATTTCGATTAGACTTACTGTAGATTGATTACTTTTGATTTCTTAGTTTAAAAAATATTTCAGTCATCATTATATCAGCTGCAAGAAGTCCACTGCTAGAAATAGCTCCCCCAAGTATTTCCAATACGACCGGTAGGAATCGGCCTGCATCCAGCGTCTTCCTTCGACATTATGACTAATGTCGAAGGAAGACGCTGGATGACCAGATGGTCGATGTGTCCGACGCTGCGCTTGCCGATACGTGGTCGCCATTCGTGAACATTTCTGCCCCAACTGTCATCGGTTCTACGCGCTATGTGCCCCGCCCACTGCCACTTCAAAGCTTCAAAGAGCTAATCCGCTGAGCTATGTTGGTGACCATTGTTCTCTTACAAATCTCCTCGTTTCTGATTCAATCTCGCAGAGAAACACCAAGCATAGCTCTCTCCATAGCTCATTGAGCGACTTTGAGCTTTCTTATGAGGCCCATAGTAAGGGATCACGTTTCGGACCCGTAAGTCATCACTGATATCACACATTGATATTTCAGTACTTACATATACGGCAAGGGACACTCCAGTTTACGCCTGTTTTCTTGATCTCTCTAGGGCATTTGATCTTGTAGTGTATGATTTACTTTGGGAGAAGATGGAGAAAGCGGGTATGCCCTTGGAACTCGTACAAGTATTTAGCCACTGGTACAGGCACCAAGAGAACATAGTGCGATGGGGTGAATCACTCTCTGAACCGTATAGGTTGGAGTGCGGGGTGAGGCAAGGGGGGTTGACCTCACCAAAGCTCTTTAACCTGTACGTAAATGACCTCATTGTTGAACTCAGCAGAAAACCAGTCGGATGCTACATTGATGGTAAAAGTGTAAATAACCTTAGTTATGCTGACGATATGGTGCTGCTGGGTCCAACAGCGGGGTCCATCAGGGATTTACTCGTAACCTGTGAGGATTACGCTGCCACGCACGGTCTTGTGTATAACACAAAAAAAAGTGAGTATCTGGTTTTTAAGGCCCACAGTAAGGAAGTGCATTATGATGCGAAGCTCATGCTCAATGGTATCCCACTAAAAAGAGTATCGCATTTTAAATATCTAGGGCATTATGTTTCTGAGGACCTTAGGGACCAGATGGACATTGAGCGAGAGCGTAGGGCGTTGGCGGCAAGATGCAATATGTTGGCACACAGGTTCGCAAAGTGTAGCAAGGAAGCAAAATTAATTTTGTTTAAAGCTTATTGCCAAACATTTTACACGGCTGCCCTGTGGACCAACTATACGCAGACTGCTTTCGACCGGCTAAGAGTTCAATATAATAACGGGTTCAGAATGTTGATGGGGCTCCCGCGTTACTGTAGTGCATCTGGCATGTTCGCACTTGCGCGGACTGATGACTTTTATGCCATGATTAGAAAAAAGACAAATTCATTTCTAACCAGAACGCGTGGTAGCACTAACAGCATTCTGAAAACCTTTATTAATAAAATGGACTCGCCAATGTTAGCACACTTCATAAGTGTTCTTGTTAGACAGGGGTAGATAGCTGACGGTCACCTCTGGCCAACTCAATTATTAATTCAAGAAATGTTACTAATGTAGTTTTTAAGATAAATTGTTACTAACAAATGGGCCTCGTTGTTGCCAAAATAAAAATATTTATTATTATTATTATTATATTATTATAATTCATGTATTTATATATCCCCCACCTAGAAGACAGAGCTTTTTATTTATTTATTCATACATTCATACAACTGTCATTACAGGTCAACTAACCTAATGCAATAATGTATATAGTTAATCAACTAATAATAAATCTGTAAGGGTTGGTCATGGAGTAATTAACTTTGTTTTCAGCATGTTTTCAGAGATATCGTGTTCATAAGCTATATATGATACTGAAACTAAATTGACGATTTTTAGTTTTTTTTTTCTGTATGTATGTATGTTTCTCCATAACTCTTAAACGAATTAACAGAATTTTATCTGAATTATGAAACTTGGTAGATACACATTTAGTAGTAGATACAAAGGACACAGGATAGGATGAACAGTTAGTATGTTTCATAATTGAATAAAAATTATCATTAAAAATACCCGTGTTAATTCAGAGTACAAGTAAATACTAGGGCCATACTAGTACATAGTATGGCCCTAGTAGTACAGAGAGGATCGTGCTCCTGTAGTGGAGACTAAAAAGGACCTGATTATGATGATGATGATGACAAGTAAATAAGTCTTCTTCATTTCTTCTGCTCATACTGCTTTATCAAGCTAATCTCACAAAGCATAGTGTTTGAGAAGGTGGTAAAGTGGAATGAACATTGACATCATAACGACCTGTGGTCATTATTCATGTACACAGTCAGGGACAGAGATACCTGACCAGATCCTCTACCTATATCTTAAGTTTTCTCTTTAACTATAAATAATAATAACATGAAAATGTATATACAGAAAGATTTTATGAAGTCTTTCTTTATACATTTTGATGTTAATATTATTTATATTTTAAAAGAAAATTTGATAGAAGATATAGGTAGAGGGCCTGGCCAGGTATCTCTGTCCCTGACTGTACATATGTACAGTTGGGCGCAGCTAAATGTGACTTTCCTACAATTTAAAATAATATGTCGTTAGAGGGGTCAGTTTTATCTGCTCCCGTCTATACTCGTACATCGGGGCTCCATACAGTAAACATCGCTTTTGTGGTGGATTATTATACGATCCTACGGAACCCTTAGTTAGTGAATCCGACTCACACTTGGCCACCTTTATTTCACACAGTGACATCGATAAGAGTCCAGCTTTATAATTTTATAGAGAGAAGATAAGACCGAATTAGATGTATGTATCATCATCATCAGGTCTTTTTAGTCTCCACTACAGGAGCATGACCCTATCTGTACTACCGGAGCCATACTTGGCCAGAGCAGACAGAGGATTTGGCCTACTCTCTTCGCTGGCCAGACGGGTTGTAGAGGCCAGATGTATGTATGAAGATATGAAACTAGCAATTTTTACTACTCTGTTGGCACCTCACAAACCCCGGAATCTAATTGGAGCAGCCACACCTATAAGGCACCATAAACTGTGAAAGTAAAATCACGAGCGGAAACAATATAATGCAAACCGCTGTAGTAACTTATCCCGTAAACGCATGCTTTCTAGTGATAACACTAACATTGTAGTGTGCGCTAGGGTTTTAATTACAGCCTTAGGTACGTTATTAGCAGTAGCCATGAATAGATAGTAGTATTAGTGAGTAGCTTATATCTTCCATTCAAGCGAAAATCTCTGAACATACAAAATATGTATGTTTGATACTATTACTATTTTTATTCAATTATAAATATATACGGATAAATCACACAAATTGAGCTAGCCCCAAAGTAAGTTCGAGACTTGTGTTATGGGATACTAACTCAACAATACTATATTTTATAACAAATACATATAAATATATATAAATATCCTAGACCCAGGCCAATCTGAAAAAGATAATTTTCCATCTTGATATGACCGGGGATCGAACCCGGGGCCCTCGTGTCGCAGGCTGGCGTGTTAACCACTGCGCCACGGAGCTCGCCAAATTTATATATATGTATATACTGTTCTATTCGGTAGTACAGAGAGGGTCATGCTGATGATGATGATACAAAATATATAATTTCCTATATTCTTTGTCAAACGTTCGCGCTTTAAACACACTTAAGTATACAAGGTGATTTTCAATTACCTGGCTGTGTTTTGGTGTTGGAATTAGACTCCCTATAAGAATATAGACCTGCAGGAAAAAAAAAATATGATGAAAATTGAGCCTCCCATACAAATTCACCAATCAGATAGTCAAACTATGGAAAGTCTAAGTTTTTTTTCATAAATTATCTTTTTTTCTTGCGGATGTATATTCTATTAGGGATTCTGATTCCAATATTGAAATGTTGCCAGGTAAATTAAAATCACAAGGTGTATGTAACTCCATTAAAACGTTAACGGAAATAGATAATAAAAAGGTTCGTGTTAAGTCTCGTTAATATACATTATTATGTATATATTTTCCTCACTATTACTGTTATAATATTTGGCAACTTTTGCTCAGTCAGAAAACAGGGTATATGCAATTTTGCAACATAACAAATTGCGGTTAGTCACAGGCACGGGGCATAGTGATTCTAACCGCGAAAGCTTAGATCATGTAGGTAAGAAACCAAACCAATAAAAACAAGAATGATATACCGCGTGTTTTCGAACCTCTGAATTAACTTGCAGTTTTCGAACCTCTGAATTGACTTGCAAAAAGGTAAATCCGAAAAAAATAGGCCTTCCATAGACCGACGACTTTGTATGGGAAGCCAAAATATTTTGTTTAACTTTTTCTTTTTTTTCTTGAAATGAAATGAAATGAAATGATATATCTTTATTGGCTAGTCACAATGCGACACATAACAAAAGATTAAACTATAAAATGTTCATATTAGTAATCTTAAGTTTTTTTTAAATTTAAACTTAAAATTACCAACCTAAATTTCTTGCAATTCTGTATTCCACTAGGGATACCGATTCCATGATTTCAGTATAGTTCACAGGTTCAAAATCATGAGGTATGTATATGAATTAAATATGATTTTGACTCTTCCTGCAGAACTAAGAAGCTAGCCCGTTAAATCACTAGTAATAATATCTAATATTATGAAGCGGAAAGATTTGATTGTTTGTGTGTTTTAATGTAATGGATAACAACCTCCGTGGTCCAGTGGTTAAGGCGTGCTTGTTGACCCGGGGGTCGTGGGTTCGATTCCCACCGGAAGCATACTTTGTTTAGTTGTTTCCAGTTTAGTTAGGACATTGCAGGCTTGAATCACCTGATTGTCTGATAATAAAGATGATTCCGTGCTTCGGAAGGCACGGTAAGCCGGTGGTCCCGGCTGCCATCTGGTAGTCGTCAAAGGAACCACGTCAGAGGCCGGGAGGCGGTTCCGAAGAACTCTGACACCAGAGTGTGCATGGTCGATTGACCGTGACACCTACTCGAAAAGATGATGATGAATGTAATGGATAAACTCAAAAACGACTGAACCGTTTTAAATAAACTTTTACTTAAAGTAATGTCATGCAGGTCAGGGATATCATCCGCAGCTGTCTGTCCGGTGGTTGCAGGTATGGTATCGGGTACTCGCGTCCGGCCTCCCGAGCTGCTTCTTGCTTTTCCTCATTCATTCAACCCAATACCTTCATTACCTTCCCAAATCCAACAATTTTCTACCTTTTCCCAGCTTAAAAATGCTTTCGATTGCAGCGAAGGAAGTACAAGAAGACAAAGAAACCGCGCTCGCCAAACGGCCGCCAATAGTGGTGAGTATGACAATATCGTTCCATGGAACGAACAATCCTTAGGAGAGGCCTTTGTTTTGTTTACGACTAAAATATTAGATAATAATAATATAGCAATGTACATTATTATATATACATTTTATATATATCCAAGTCTTCCCATGGATATCGTAAGAGGCGACTTAGGAAATACAAGCTAAACAAAGCTCATAAACATCAATGAGACCTCTCCATCCCGTCTGGCCAGCGAGGAGACTGTAGGCCAAATCCTCTGTCTGCTCTGGCCAAGTATGGCTCTAGTAGAACAGAGAGGGTCGTGCTCCTGTTGTGTAGACTAAAAAGACCTGATGATGATGGTGATGATTATGATGTACATTATTAGCTAGTAACATGTACATTATTAGTTCTTATGATGTAATATTTTAATGTTTATTGGATTAAATTATATAATATGATGATTAGCTAGTAACATAGGCTACATTTTACGGCGACGAAGTCGCAGGTAAACAGTTAGTCTAATATAAAAAAATAAATAAACACAAACAGCCTAACGCGTAAAACCTTAAGAACCCGCTTCTTTGGAAAGGGGATTAAAAAAAAATAACATGCGCTTATTACCAAAAATGCAAGTACCTACGAGTATTTGCATCAAATGGAACCAGTTACTGATAATACACATCTCCAAGGGGCGGGAAGATCGATCGGCCCTCTTAATCAAAGATTTTTGATGCTACACCGCAAAATTAATAAAAGTGCTTCAGCGAATTGGCAACTGATGTTTATATTTTATTAGCCCCTTGTCCGCCCGTGTATAATTTTTAACAATATACAAGCAAAATTTGGTAAAAGATTTGTATAGCTGTGTAGGTAAGTATAGCTGTTCTTGAGTTAACTTAGCTACCAGGTCTGTCTTCTGTTTTTTTTACGATATTATGATGAAGTATAATGGTAGATACACGATTTCCGCTCGAAAAGTGGCACCGGCAAAACAGCGCACTAATTGAGTTTCGGAGCTCTTTTGTCCATAGTTTCAATAAACTGCGCTAGCTCATACGTCTCGCGACGACGAAAGATGCAAAAACAACGCGTCAAAACTCAAAAGTGAAAAAGAAAGATGGAGTGTCATACTTTCAGTATGTACCGTTTTTGTTATTATTGTTTGTAAGTATGCATGATGTTTTGACTCGGGGATATTATTTAGGCTTCATTTTGTATGAGACTGTATCTACGATTATATTTGATCGAAATATAGGGCGGTAAACGAGGCAAGCAAGTCACCTGATGGTAAGTGATCACTACTACCCATGGACAACTGCAACATCCGGGACGTTGCCGGCCTTTCATGGAGTTGGGGGGAAGGAATGAGGGTAGGGGAAATCGGGACGAACGACTTTACTCGAGGTATTTTTATGGCACTTACAGTCACCCATCCCTGGCTGGGGTTGCTTAGTATGCATAAACTCTAATAATGCGTAATTTGAATCAATATAAATTAGTAGTATTAAAAAGTAATTTTCCGCCAATTTCGTAATTTATTTGTTGCTCACGCAAGGATATTATCGTAATAAGATAAGACAAAAAGCGACGTCGGATCTGGCAAAAACAGTGGAATTGTGAAATAATAAGGCGCCGCCTGGAGAAATGTTAATGCGCGAGCATTGAGACGTGTTCGTGTCACGGTGGCGGCTATTTTCAAGACACAATTTAAACATTAATTTATGTATCTAATAAAAAAAAAGTAAAGTAATTAAAAACATGTTAATTATCTCCAAACAATCTACAGAAAATGATGTATACATAATAGTAAAGTGGTGTGATGAGCTCAGATTGGAGGAGACTGGAGTCTGATGTAGGCAGGGCCTGTAATACAGAACTCCAGTGCTCGCCTTTCTAGATCTAGTGCGCTTTAATATACATTAAAAAAATGATTTCGAGTTGTAGATAAGGATCTTTAGTAGATACAATTACCTAACTAATAATAAGTATAAATCATAATTACAACCGTAAAATGTCCACTACTGGACAAAGGCTTCTCCCAAAGATACTTCGTTCCATATTACATACTCACCACGCTTGGCCGGCGAGCGCATATTTATTGGCTTCTTTTGCTTCCGATGCTGCTGCCCATCGGAAGTATTTTAAAGCTAAGAAAGGCTCTCCTTTTTCGAATTTGGAAAGAGAATGAAGGTATCAGGATACTACTCATTCGGGTGAATGGGGAAAAGCAAATGCAGCTGCAGGGAGGCCGGGCTGGCGTACCCGATGCTATACCTGCAAGCCCCGGACAGTTAAGCATGACATACCTGACCATAATAATAAATGTACCTATGTATGTAATTTATGATACCAACCAGAAATTTATGAAATACTAGCTTTCGCCCGCGGCTCCCCCGCGTCAAAGTCGATCCCTCGGGAACAGTACTTTTTACCGGGATTAAATGTACCCTATGTCCTTTTTCCATACCCCAGATAACATGTATACAAAGATTCATGATAATCGGTTCAGTAGTTACAACGTGAAAGCGTAACAAACAAACAAATAAACAAACAAACTCACTTTCGCATTTAAAATATTAGTTAGGATACACCAAGAACCACGTCAGAGGCCCAGAGGCGGTTCCGAAGTACTCTGACATCAGGGTGTGCATGGTCGATTGACCGTGTCACCTATACGAAATGATGATGATGATGAAATGTAAATCCAAGGAATCATGTTAGTAGGCGATGCGACGAACAATCATCACGATTTTGCCTTTGTATGAGCCACGACTAGTTTATTTTAAGTTTATTCAAAAACTGAAAACATAAGTGCAAACATTAACCATCGGTAAGCAAAACCTGTCATTTTACCTTATTGCCATTTTAATTACATGACTTAATACATTATATTACATTATTATTACAACTTCAAAGTTTAACAAGTATTCATGTTCGCAGGTAGCTGACATTTGTCTATTATGTAAATTTGATAGCCATTTTCACCTAGACATATCAATTTTCGTTAAACTTTACATCAAAGGTCATGTTTGATAGACCAGGATAAATGTCTTACCATCAAATATTGCGACCTTTACATTTCAAACTTCAACTCTGTCTAGTACAGAATGGTGTATGTAATTTCGTCGTGTAAAATATATTGCACAATTTACACTATTTTCGGTTTATACAAAGGTTTTGAGGTATATGTTGACGTAAAATCTGACTTCCTGTGTTTCCGTCGTAGTGAAACCAGAATCTAATAGGCCTTCACATATAATGGATAAGGAAGGCAAGTACCTTATTATGATAAAAATTTTTATTTGTTATAAAACTGAGATGCAGAATTTACCAGAAAAAATATTTTTGAATCCAATTTCTAGTTGTAGTTTACAATGCCAAAACTCAACTAGAATAAGACCCTACAAGAATGCTGGCGTTGTAAAACTGACAATGCAATGAATCGAGCGATTTAAAAATAGCCCCGGCGTTTGCATGCGGTCAACCACTCTTAATGCATTCAGAGACTTGTAAAAGTCATCGCTGGATCGGATTGAGAATAAATTGCTCTGCGGGGTTTTTCTATACGCCTGTTTGTGGCTTCCAGCACTTTAATGGTGAAAATATTAAGTGAAATTGGAAGAGATTTAATTATTTAAAGCCTTTTTAATGCATGTGCCTACCAAGCTTTTAGAACGTGTTTGGGCAGAGATTTGTGGTTTGGGTACAACACAACAATATAGGTTAATAGGCAGGCTTTGTTATTTAGCATGTATATCTCGTAACCATCCATTAGTTCTTCCATGCAGTTCTAGGAGAAAAGAAAATAGAAAATACAAGTAGCTTCTTTTCCCGTGCTCGTAGAAGCCGGACGAGGGAATGGGCGAAAATCTAATAACAACCCATCACTATTTTGATTCCATTTTTCATGTATTCTTTTAACAACACGCTAAACGAGGTCTTTGACTCGGCATTAGGGTCTGTCTACTTCGAGATAGAAAAAGACGTGATAATAAATGTTTGTTTGTACGTATGTATCCAATAATTCTATGTCCAGCTGTGGACTTCTTGCGGCTGATATGATTATAATGATCCATTTAAGAACCAAATACACATACAACAGTCATACAACACAATATAAAGGAAGTATAAGAATATTGATTTTCTTTTTTCCTAATAGAATAAATAGGTGGATGTGAAAATCACGTCACTTTCAGAAAAATACATTACAAAAAGAATTAAATTTTGATTAATCGCGAAAATAATGCAATTAAGTAGTGTCATAAAATAATGTTTTCATTCAAAAAATGAACTTAAAAAAAAATTGTATTCCCATTTTGGATATCAAAAATGTACCTTTTTTAAAACTTTTGCGAATTACTTTTGAGAAATAAAAACTCACCTTGATTCCAAGCCGATGTGATATTCTCATGGTAGAAGTACTCGTTTTCCTCTTCATCCGACCACAGCACTCCTTCGATGCTCGACGTGATGCCCTGTCCATCCGGACCCTCCACTATAGACCTCCTCGACAGCTGATCATAACTGGGAGGCCTCGATAACGAATACCCCGAAATCGCCGAAAACCCCGAAACATCGACGAGGGATGACCGGAAATTCTTAACACTTCGACTGTCAATCGGTCTGTAATATCTAAGTCTCGTATCCTCAGATTTAACTGAACTTAAGGATCTACAGTCATAATTTGGGTCATCTATAGAAGATATATCATTCAAAGATACTTTGAAGTTATTAGAAGATATATCACCTAATGGTACTTCGCAAGAGCGACGTTTCATACAAGTTTTTTGGGACGGAGCTTCCCCCGTCGCTTGCATTTGGCGGCTCACCCCCGCGCTTTGCAGAAATTCGTTCGAGCTATACATTTTTTTTTATTCTACCTAACCTAGGCTAGATTTAGGAACTTTATTGGTTGACTAAGTTTGGAATTTTCGAGTTTGGTCGCGTGTCTTGTCATCTGAAACAAATAAAAATTTTCTTTAAAATAGGTATAATTAAATACTTTAAAATAAAAACTGTGATTCAAGTAATAACTCTCTTATTTTAATTAGGTATTAAAATAAATAATAGCTTCATAACATTTTCTATCGGTTAAGGAAAATTTCATAGCGCGCCATCTATCGGTGGTGTAACAAACCAACAAAATAAAAGACAGCAGCAATAAAGCACGCTAACTAGACTGCTTAATTTGTAACATACTGCCTGAAATAGTTGTAAAGATATTATATAGATGGCGGTTATTATACATTTTTTGATTAGAATAAATTTTCTTTATATTTTCGCTAGATTTTCGATTTTTATAAGAGTTGTCAGGTTATTCAGTATTTTTTCTTCTGTGAGTATGAGCGAACACACATTTATTTAAAAACTATGTTGTTAAAAAATAAAATAATAGAAAGATATTTATCAGATATTTTTTGTACCTCAGAAGAGCGGCCTGTAAGAATAATGCCCAACGGAAAAACAAAAGGTTTTTTTTCAGCTAGACAGGATTGTGAGGGAGATACTATTCGTAGCTTGTTTGAGTTTCAAAGCGAGACGAAAAGCTATGTAATATTAAACAAAACTGTTTTATAATTTTTTACTGATAAAAGACGTAAGACCAAAAGCCAAAATTTATTATTTATCCCTTACAGGGTAGACATAACCTCAGTCCATAAGACCCAAAGGCAAAGCATGTTGGTGAGCATATACACGGTGAAATTTTGACGGATAAAAAAAATCAGAAAAAAAATGACTTTTCTATACAAATTGACCGTGCTGCCGAACATTTTTGCATGGAAATGTAATTTTTTTGAGGTCCCAGCATTGGTCCCATAGTAAAAAGATCATATCGACGTGCTGAACCCCTGTAAGGTTCAAAAACAATCAAAATATCGCCGTGCAGATTCAAAACTGAATCAAAATAATGATGGGCCGTGATTCCTTAGATTTTCGTCCATTCACTTGTCCGGCCTTTACGATCTGCGCGGGAAGGGAAGCAGCTTATCCATTAAATAATAAATAAATAAATATATACGGACAAATCACCCAGATTGAGCTAGCCCCAAAGTAAGTTCGAGACTTGTGTTATGGGATACTAATTCAACGATACTATATTTTATAATAAATACATATATAGATACACATCCGAGACCCAGGACAATCTGAAAAAGATCATTTTCCATCTTGCCCTGGCCGGGGATCGAACCCGGTCACTCCGTGTCGCAGGCTGGCGTGTTAACCGCTGCGCCACGGAGCTAGTCATCATTCTATGTATTTCTTTTCTCTTACAGCATGCAAGAAATAAAATTGATGGCCGCGTGATATGCGTGCTTAAGATTGTTGTGAACATGTAAATCAAATTTTCTATAAATATAGTTAAGAAGTCTGGTCCTTATATCTACACTTTTACACTAATGTAAAAAAGAGTAAAGATTAGACTGTTTGTTTGTTTAAATTGAATAGGCTCCTAAACTACTGGACTGATTTAAAAAAATCTTTCACTATTAGGATAACTGATAATAAAGATGATTCCGTGCTTCGGAAGGCACGTTAAGCCGGTGGTCCCGGCTGCCATCTGGTAGTCGTTAAAGGAACCACGTCAGAGGAAGGGAGGCGGTTCCGAAGAACTCTGACACCAGGGTGTGCATGGTCGATTGACCGTGACACCTACTCGAAATGAATGAATGAATGAACTATTAGGATCCTATATTATCCCTGATATACATAGGCTATAGAATGATCTATACTATACCCATACGAAGCCGGGGCGGGCAGCTAGTGTATCATACATATAATCAAGTCAGGTTAGTTAAATCATTTCTAACACAGGAACGGCTGGACAGATTTTGATGAAATTTGGTATGGAGGTAGTTGACACCTTGGATTAACATATAGGCTTTTTAGTCGACTACCCAAAAAAGAGGCAGTACAAAGTTTGTCGGGTCGGGTAACTAATATATTAGTGGAACATAAAATGATTTCTGCTGAATATTTTTGACAAAATACTCAGAGGGTCTTATAGAGTTAGGCTCTGTCTACCCCGACAGGAAAAAGACGTGATACTAGTATGTTTTATTAGTATAACGAATAAATAAAGTTTAACGGGGAAATCCTTATCCTTATCCTTACTAATATTATAAATGCGAAAGTGAGTTTGTTTGTTTGTTACGCTTTCAGGCCGTAACTACTGAACCGATCATCATTAAATTTTGGATACAAGTTCTCTGGAGTGCGGAGAAGGACACAGGCTACCTGTTATCCCGGGAAAATTACTATTCCCGAGGGATCGACATTAACGCGGGCGGAGCCGCAGGCGAAAGCTAGTATAAAATATTTGTATGTATGTATTTTTGAGAAAATTCAAGCGACTATGAAGACAATATGTGATATTCAGATTAAGATGTATTGAAAACTATTGCTGCACGTAGCAATTCTAGATTGCCCGTATTGAAATGGTGAGTTTGAGTAGTACGTACTGTCTCTGAGCTTCGAGATCGATTAAACAATTTGCATGCTAAAGCTGGAATGTGCTCAGAAAGCTCTCCACGTATTAGACTCAGCAAGGACATAGTCTACTCAAATTATGTAGAGTAGGGACTATATGAGACACTGCATTTACTGGGTGGTTTTGAATTATCTGGCAATATATTTATGTTGAAATCTGAATCCTTATTTAATATTATAAATGCGAAAGTGAAATTGTTTGTTTGTTTGTTACGCTTTCACGCCGTAACTACTGAACCGATCATCATGAAATTTCGTATACAAGTTCTCTGGAGTACGGAGAAGGACATAGGCTACCTTTTATCCCGGGAAAAAGTACTATTCCCGAGGGATCAACATTGACGCGGGCGGAGTCGCGGGCGAAAGCTAGTACCTAATAAATAGAATTAAGACTCGCAAGAAAAAAGGTAAATAATAAAAAAAATACGATTTTTTTGAGACTAATAACAAATGTTTTTACTAATAACATTTGTTGTATGTAAAGTCGGTTTACGGGCGATAATTTTAGAGAGATAGATGCGGCACAAGCCGAGCGATTGGCCGATAGAGCCTCTCTCTATCCGCGCTCACGGAACATGACACTTTTTCGTGTGTGCAGCCAGCGTTCATCGATTTCGAAGACGCTATCAAGTTACAAATATAGCCTATGCCATTTGGGTAAGGATTCCTACGATACCTCATACGTCCAAATCCGTAAAGGCATTTAAAATTCTCGATTGGCCGGTGTCTCCGGAAGACCAGCGTCGGGGTATTGCAAGATGCCTAGACTTGGCCTAGACTCATGCTGAGTGGTTTAGCGCTATGTTTAGAATACTTAATCTACAAAAATGTTATATTTTAGCATGATAGTTATTTTACGCAAATAAACAATTTTTCTTTCTTTCAAGTTATACATACATGAACTCAAATAACAATTTACTCCTTTTTAGCAGTTGTGTAAAAGAGACATCATTTACACGCCTTTTCAAAATATAAGAGCAATGATTGGCTTCATCGATCCGCCCGTCGATAAGTAATAACTATACACGCTAACAGAAAATCCCGCAATCTGTATGAAACATAATGAAACCCGGATAATAATCTGAGATTGCCCTAATAGAATCTGTTATCTGTGTTTATTTATAAGCTGTGGATTTCTTACTCACTAGAAAACCTTGTTACTTATTGGTATGTAAAACTCGGTATCCTTATTCCTTACTATATCCTTATCCTTACTAATATTATAAATGCGAAAGTGAGTTTGATTGGTTGTTTATTTGTTTGTTACGCTTTCACGCCGTAACTACTAAACCGATCATCATGAAATTTTGCATACGACTTCTCTGGAGTACGGCGATGGACATAGGCTACCTTTTATCCCGGGATAAAGACTATTCCCGAGGGATCGACATTGACACGGGCGGAGCCGCGGGCGAAAGCTAGTTGATACATAAATCTCGTTTTTATTACTACGGGGTAGGTGGAGTTTCAGGGCCATAGCCGTAAGATTTTAAAACCTATTACGTAGTGACGATGTGCAAAAAGGAATAAAATAGTAACGTTAGTTACCAAAAAAACGCTTTTTTATTCTATCATTAGTTATTTATATATTTTGTTTTGATACTGCTAATAAGATTTTTAAGCCTATGTGTACCCAATGATTGGCTGGAAGATATAACTTTTTTAATAAGTTCGCCTTTGTATTTACTCTAGCTTTGTGGATGAACCACATCCTATTTTATTAATCTATCGAAAGACTCTCTCTACTAAGTTGACCGTGTTGCATGTGTCGGTGTGAATGTGCAAGAATATTGCGATCAAAGTTTTTGGGGGTTACAATGGATAAGGCGCTATGTGGGATAGATGTCACAAGAATAGAGGTCCGAAAAATTGCTAATGCTCTGGCCATATTAAAGCCAATGCTTTTTAATCCTAACTAATATTATAAATGCGAAAGTGAGTTTGTTTGTTACGCTTTCACGTTGTAACTACTGAACCAAAATTTTGGATACACTTAATCTGGGATACAGAAATGGCCATAGGGTAAATTGTAGCCCGGTAAATAGTACTGTTCCTGAGGGATCGACAATGACGCAGGTGGAGCCGCAGGCGAAAGCTAGTTGTTAATTTGAAATACAAGCCACTTTTACAAATAAAGTATGAATTATGCTTTATGTACTAAATTATATAAAGTAACTTCAAAAAGTGCGGCAACTATCCGGCTTCAAACCTACTCGAACTAAACCATAAATATTTTTTGTTGTTTTAAATCCAGATGAAAAACAATGGAAAAACAAATATAATTATTTTCACAAAGAATGTAGTAATTCGTTAAACTCAAATACAATTTATTCAAAACGAAATTACCGCGTAATTATATTTTATTTTATTTGGAAAACCAAACAGTACAAAATATCTTAAATATATAAGTACATATATAACAAAATAAAGCACAATTATTAAGTTTCCACATATAGGTAGTAATATGCTTGCTTGCAATTAATATTATTATTATTATTTTAATATAAAGATAATAAGTTTGTAAAATTTCATTCGTTAAGTGGAATTTTGCGAGCTTTTTCGACGTGAAGTCGGTGGTGATTTCGCTGAAATCTAGCTCCTGGAGTTCAGTAGCCGGCATTGCCCCATCGTCGTTCGTAGCCTTTATAATTTTTATTTCAGAAAATGAGTGCTCTCCAGAGCATTTTGAGACGATCAAAACTAAGCATATTCTTAGTATAATTTTAATGATCGGGAGGGAAGCTCTAATCCTTACTAATATTATAAATGCGAAAGTGAGTTTGTTTGTTTGTAACGCTTTCACGCCGTAACTACTGAACCGATCATCATGAAATTTTGCATACAAGTTCCCTGGAGTACGGAGAAGGACATAGGCTACCTTTTATCCCGGGAAAAAGTACCATTCCCGAGGGATCGACATTGACGCGGGCGGAGCCGCGGGCGAAAGCTAGTTATAAATAAAACCTATACTACTTTACTTTCGGTCTAAATTTAGTACCTACCTGGTTTAAACCATTATCCGGACAAAATAAGTCGACACTTATCACTTTGACGTTTGGTCACCTGTCATTGTCAATTTGTTTTGGATGGGTAATGGTTAAAACCAGGTACTAAAGTTAGTCCTATTCTTATAATAAGACTGTGTAGGTTTTATTTAGCTTCACCTGTCCCGTTGATCGTCTGTAATCAAATCTTGCAAGTTAAATTTGATCCACCTCTCGATTACTGATTGAGCTGAAATTTCACAGTCCAAGGCGGACTGCAGACTTGGACAAACCCAACCATAATATGCGTTTTGATAATCCAAATGCAGGGGTTGGAATACCGGTAAAAATCCATTACCGGTACCTCTATGAAACGACAGTACCGGTAATTGGTTTGGTACCGGTACATTTGGTAACGGTAAAAATCAAGTACCGGTACCTCTATAATACAACGGTACCGGTAATTGGATTGGTACCGGTACCTCAATAAAACGACGGTACCGGTAATTGAAAGAAGTACCTGTACCAAATACCGGTAAACAGTACCGGTACTTAGTACCGGTACTGTTACTCGTATTGGGAATTATCATTTCGTTAATGTGTGTCGTTGCCGTGTTGTGCATGTGCGGCGTGAGGCGGGGGCCCACAATAGGGCGGCACTTTTACAGTCGAGCGAGTCCCATGCGGTAGACGGCAACAATGCGTAGGTACCGGTAAAATTAACGCAATTTTAATACCGTTAAAATTTGACAGAATAGAGGTACCGGTACTTACCGGTACTTATAATGTGAATTTGGTACCGGTAACAAGTAGCGGTAAAATTACCGTTAACTGTTAACAATATTATTACCGTTAAATACTAGATTACCGGTACCTCATATTACCGTTAAAATTTTAACAGAATAGTAATACCGGTACTTACCGGTACTTATAATGGGAATTTGGTACCGGTAACAAGCCCTGTCCAAATGCATCCGGCACATCCGGAACGTTATCAATAAATATTGAAGACGATAGTTTTGTATAGTTCTGATAACACAAATGACAAATGTCATCTTAGTCTACCTGCGACCATGAAAACTGTAAAGCTTTCGAAACGTGAGGTGTAAACATAATGTAATATACGCGATAATACTGTAATAAAGTTATTTTATTTTAATGTGTAACAATCGCGAAATCATTAGAAACTATTATGTATGTGAACACAAAAATAAAAAATAGGGTGTCGATTTCTTGAAATTTGGTACCAAAGCCAAAAAAAATTTTTGACCTATGAGATCCAGTCCTTACAATATTTTCAGGATTCCATAAACCCCCTAAGAATTACGACTGTATAAGGAAAAAAAGGTTCCCAATGCGGTGAACTGACCAGGGAAATTCGCTAATTGGCAAGCCTATACACAAGTGCACCAGAATGACTGCAAGCAGGAAGAGATAGCGGGATATCGTACAGCGAGCTACACATGCCCCCCAGAATCAAACAACACGTTAACCACGACCGTTCTGCCAAGAGTGATACGAATAAGAAGAAGAAGGAAAAGTTAAATACGATAAGCGACCTTGAATAATGACTAAAGTCACAGTGTGCATGCTGCATTTCTTCCATGATGGTCTGGGAGAAAAGAAAAAACGCAGAATGTACCAACTGCTTCTCTTCCCGCGAGATCGATTGTCGTATCGACGTCAATCGAGGGAATAATCGAAAATCTGAGGAATCATATTAGTAGTACGTCTAGCAACTTATAACTATTTTGATTAAGTTTTCCACTTATTGCCCACCAATTTGCTTGTGGAATTTAGGTCTTAAAGACCCTGGGCTCTGTCTACTACGCAAGGGAAAAGACCTGATAGTATGTATGCCACAGTGCGCAAAATCATTGACGCCGACAAATTTCCAGGGCGGACAGCTTATGTTCAAATAAGCGATGCAAACTTTTCGAGCACAATTCCCTAATAAATTGGTTTACTCTGCTGCTGCAGACCGCACATGTGTTGAAGACCCCTTAGAGGTCTTTAGACCACACTTTAAGAAACTCTGTCTTACAGGAAATTAAAATGCCGATGGCCGCCGATGAGACAGTGCGTGAAAAATCATAAATCTGAAAAAGATCGCAGGAAATGAAATAGCTGGCAGCGCTCCGTTCCCTAACAAGCCAGTTAATGGTTTCGACACACTCCGTCGTATTATCAAACGGACTAACTTTAGTACCTGGTTTAAATCAAATTGACAATGACAGTTGACCGAATGTCAAAGTTATAAGTGTCGTCTTATTTTGGTGACGACGGGTGAACGTCAGTAACTATTGCACTGCAGCGCTCTCACTGCCGCCTATAGTGGCAGTTAGTGGAATTAATCTATCACGGCCTGTCGGCATGCTTGCTAGATACTTCGTCCATACTTTTAACAGGCCCCAATATTTTTGTATTAGATCAGTCTATGCGTTCGTATTATACCTTTTCTTTTATTTTATTATATTATACCTACTATTATATCTTTGACAATACCCAACGATTTTGAATAACACTACACCAGAGGCTCCGCAGCTGATTGCAATTGACATGAACACACACCGTGACATTGAAATTCTTTACCTTAAAAACGTCTTCACTGTCAACGAGGTAGGCAGAGTTTAGGAGCTGCGTGTAAGTGTATCAGGGAATCATCGTTGCGGTTTGGTAGTTGCGTTGTCTGTCGTTATAATTTCTCATTTTTTTGTCGATTTCAATGTTCGGAGGAATTTGTGTAATAGGCTCTATACGCGAACTCTAGCACTATCTATCCCGTAACAGATAGAAACGTGATAAGTGTACAATGGCTTTAACTGTATAATGTCTTTATTTTCCATTTGACAAAGATAAAAACATCGGTCAGGAAATTAAAATTCGATGGCCGCCGATGGGACAGTGCGTGAAAAAAAATCACGACTCTGAAAAGGATCGCAGGAAATGAAATAGCTGGCGGCGGCCCGTTCTGTAACAAGCCGGTTATGGTTACCACACACTGGGTTCTTTACATTATTAATTGTAAAAAATTGGTTGCCGTGTGGTTTCCGGCAGAGTAGAATAGGACCACTCCTAGTCTTCCCATGGAGGTCGTAGACTTAGGAAATACAAGCTAAACAAAGCTCATAAACATCAGAAACCTCTCCAACCCGTCTGGCCAGCGAGGAGAGCGTAGATCAAATCCTCTATCTGTTCTAGCCAAGTATGGCTCCGGTAGTACAGTCGGCCAAGCAGATACCTGACCCCCTGACTTTTAAAACGTAAATTCACACTTTGCTGTGAAGCGCCACCTACCGTGATTTTTGGCAAGTAGACAGACAACTGCTGGTATAAACTTGTTTCTGATAACCTGCTCAGTTGCAAATTTTGTATTTCTAATAATCTCAGCTAATAATTCAAGTAATCATCAATGGTAAGAACAAGAAAGAATCAAAAACAATCCTACGTAAAGTTCGATTCGAACCATGGACCCACGACTTGAGAAGCTAGCGCTCATCTCAATACGCCAACCGACGATATGACGTCTCGGGCGAAATTGGCTATCTATTTCTACTGCTATGACATCATTGTCACCAACTGCAACGCATTGCTTTAACAAATAAATTGAGGGTAATCTATCAGATTTATTTATACCTGATACCAACTAATCAAAAATATTGTTCACTCGCGTCACAATTAAGATACTGCGATTACTGTGTAGTGATCCAAAACCCCACCAGTTATTAGGCATCCCGTTTCATCTTATATAGCAGATTTTGTGAAAGCTAATATTGTATTGTGAAGACAACCACTGTATTTAAAGTATCTATATCTAGAGAATTAGGTATCGCGGTAAGTAGAAATTATAAGTATTTAATATACTTACTTAATTGTCACACTATTTTTTGTTCCGTAAAACATAGGGTTTGTGATAAATGTCTAAGATAAATATATCTCTTACAGAGAAACACCGTCCGTTTGTGGATTCGGAGTCAACTGGCGTAACATATACACTACAATATTTCAATTGAAACAGTGAGGAAACATTCAACAAGAACGAGATCGTATTTTATTCTGATGAAAAAAGTTTTAAGTCTGATGATGATGGCAGAAAAATATTGCGGAGAAGACATGGCCAGCGTATAGCCATCAAAATAATTTGCCTTTGAGAACAGTGGCAGGATAACATTAGGTAAAAATATTCATTAAATAGTGAAGTAAAATAATAATAATATTTAATACCTAGTGTATTACGCAGTGTAGAATAATAGGTAACTGATCGTATTATTGTTTTGCAGGTTATTGGGGACAGATGTCTTCAATGGGCCCAGGGGAGCTGGTAGAATTCGGCGGCCGGATGAATAAAGAAAAATACTTGGAAAATTTATGAGATGTGGTGATTCCAACAGTTTGCAATGTAGAATTATTTTATTTAAGACAATTGTTCTGTGATCTAACTGTTATTGAGTGACCAATTAAAATCCCAGATTGTAGGGTCAAATAGTGCTTAACTGGGACACGAGACACGAGTAAAGTTTGATTTAAATCAATTTAGACAAAAAGGTTATAGTAAATTAATAAATATGTGCATAAATGATATGTGATCTGATCTAACATGGTAAGTGAAATGACAAATAGACTTGAACAAAAGCTTTAAAATGGGGGTCACCCTCTCCCATATTAAAATTCATTTAATGCCATAGGTTTATATTCATTCTTATACTATTATCGAAGCAAAGTTATTCACATAGCACTATTTGACCCTACACATTTAAAAAAAATATAATACTATGATTAAAAAGAAGTTGAGAGATGTAAATTGTTACTTATTAAGTAACATGTTGGTTCTCTCTACAGAAGATTAATCATAGTTTGAATTAAGTAGGCAGGTATTTATTTCACTGTTACATTTTTTTGATGTAATAAAGTAATTAAAAATTTAAAATGCTTTTTATTCACAGTAATTAGCTCGGTAACATTATGTTAAAACAACCAAAATTACACCAACATCACAATACGAAGTTGGTGATATTTGTAAAAAATAAAAAGCTTTGGAGGATTTGAACCTGTTCATTCATAATCACACTAACTATTAAACCGTAGTGCCTACCACTGCGCCACATCTAACTATTGAAATATCTTTGAAATAAGCGTATCGTATGCTAGGGCCTGTTTTATTTATCAAAAATCGAATAGATGGCATTAGTCGTCAAGGGTATCAGATTTCTGCTTATTAACCTTATTTGTTCATTCACAATTCAATAGATGGCACTAGTCGCAAAGGATATTACACTTGTATATTTTTATCTTTGGGTTTAAACCACGGATGTTTCTTTAGTTTGCGAAAAATGGCGCTGTTGTAGGGGGTCAGATATCTCATTGGCTGACTGTACAGAGAGGGTCATGCTCCTGCAGTGGAGACTAAAAAGACCTGATGAAGAAGAAGGTAGTACCTATGTAAAGTCGGTTTACAAATGATAATTTTACGTAGTAACGGTGGAAGAAAACTTTCTTCCTTAAGATGGGTCACAAGGCGAACGTTCAGGCTGATCGTGCCTCTCTATCGCTTGTTCCGCGCTCTCGCTTGCTCACGGAATGAGACACATTTCCGTGCGCGTAGCCCGCGTTCATCGATATTAGATGTTGTCACGTCAAAAACTGTCATACATACTATCACGTCTTTTTCCCTTGCGGGGTAGACCGTGCCCAGGTCTTGAAGACCTAAAAGCCATGATAAGCATGTTGATGATCGTGAGGTGAAAACGGAATCAAAATAGTCATATGTTGCTAGCCGCATCGCCTACTAACATGATGCCTCAGATTTTGGCCCATTCTGACGATTGGCTTCTACGAATCTGCGTGAAAAGAGAAGAAGCTGATAAATTCTAAATTTTTTTTCTTCTCTCCCAGCATGGAAGTGTGATATAAAACATACATACATACTATCACGTTTTTTTCCCTAGCGGGGTAGACAGGGCTTAGGTCTATAAGTCCTAAGAAAGGATGTGCCTTCAGCTCTCTTACTCAACGAACTTAGCATAGCGGTAGCATAGAAGCGGTAAAGCTTCTACGAGCCGGCACATTGATGCTACTAGCAAAAGTGAATTTTGCCGGTAGCGTGGCTCTACCATGACTATTCTGCTGTGACATGCAGGCATACACATGATTAATCTTACAATGTTTCATTTTTTTAACAATAAACTTCTTAATCATTAAAGAAGGAGTTCAGTGTATTACAACCCTTAAGCTATTGTATTGTGGCGTGCAAGAAAATTACTCGTACATTTTTTATTGGCTATATGTCTTTTTTATTTGCAAATCTACGCCCCGGGCTCGGGAGAGATCTGAGAAGCGACGTCTGCTGTAATAACATTGCTTGTTTCAAATAACACTTATTTTGTCTCAAACATGGCGTGAAATGTGTATAATAATTTATTCATAATAAAAGACACGCAAATTATGTTTCAGCGGTTTAAAGTGGTTCACTATCCATTTGCATAAAAATAATAACCATAAAATATATTGGCATATGGTAAATTAGACTAATGATAATTATGCATAATTTTTTTATCCATAACAAATGTAGCATAATTGTCTTAATCATAAATAAAATTAGCATAATCATATTTCAGCATAACATTTTTATGCATAAATTTATAAAGGCATAATAGTATCAAATAATAATGAACATAGTCAAAATCATCTTACCCAGAATAAGTAACTCTGCTGGGGTCGCAGTTCAAACCTAACCTAACCTACTTTTCTGGTAGAAGCTCGTTTTTAATAGCGTTTCGTTTTCTGGTGGGGTCACAGTTCTAACTTAACCTAACCTAATTTTCTGGTAGCAGCTCGTTTTTAATGGTGTTTATTTTCTAGTGGGTTCACAGTTCTAACTTAACCTAACCTACTTTTGTGGTAGCAGCTCATTTTTAATAGCGTTTCGTTTTCTGGTGGGGTCATAGTTCTAACTTAACCTTACCTAATTTTCTGGTAGCAGCTCGTTTTTAATGGGGTTTATTTTCTAGTGGGTTCACAGTTCTAACTTAACCTAACCTACTTTTCTGGTAGCAGCTAATTTTTAATGGCGTTTCGTTTTGTGGTGTCGTCACAGTTCTAACTTAACCTAACCTACTTTTCTAGTAGCAGCTCGTTATTAATGGTGTTTCGTTTTCTGGTGGTGTCACAGTTCTAACTTAACCTAACCTACTTTTCTGGTAGCAGCTCGATTGTAATGGCGTTTCGTTTTCTAGTGGATAGATTTTTTTTTTTAAGAAACATTATGAATATAGTTCGAAAATGGATTTTTTAAAAGCTATTGCTAATATTTTACACTTAAAGTAGAATACGTTACCTACCGAATTGTTATTTATACATATGCTATATAAAATTTGCGTGAAACTCATTAAAAAAACTAAAATTTCTAAATTTTTTATTACTTCATACCTATTAAACTTTAGTAAAAATATACTATTATGCGACTGTACACTATGCCTAAAAACATTGTGCAAATTATAAGTATGCATAAATATATTAGACCTAAACATAATTATTCCAAAGTACATATGCTGCTAAAAATCAATTATGCCCAAGTATAATTATGCAAAAAAAAAGTATGCCAAATTCATGGTGCCAAACCATTTTAGGAATAAATACATTAAGCTAACGAAAGGGATCCCATTTAAAGTTCCGTATTTTCTTGGCGTTTAGTCTTCAACCTAAATTGGAGGCACTGGGCATACTTTTTCTTTTGACGTGATAACGTTTTTTAAATCTATGAACGCCGGCTGCACGCACAAAAAAGTGTCACGTTCTGTGTAAGTGAGAGCGCGGAACAAGCGATAGACACGCACAATCGGCTTGTGACGCATCTATAGCTCTTCCATCGGTATCACATAAAATTATCGTCCGTAAACCAATTTACAGACAACCAATTTTTTTTAAATTATTTTTTGACAGGCCACTATTTTAAAAAGTAATATATAAAAAAAAAAAACAAAACATTATAATGAAGTAAGGGTTATTAGTTTCATTTAAAAATCAGTCTGTTAAAATAAGCTTATTCTATTTTCCATTAATTTATATGGAGAATGTGCACGATACAATTTATTCAAGAATGTTTTTTGCTTTCTACACAATTTTTTTCACATAACTTTTGGTAACGTGCCATTTCTTAAAGAGGCCTTCTGCCTGAGTAATCTCGAAGGAACCTAGTTATCACAAATTAATAACTTTTTAGGAGTGAAATTATTTTTCTAATAATACCTACATCTCGATTGAACAAACATGTCCTTCCGCAGATATATTTGCTGACACACGCATTCAATCACGCAAATCAAACATGTTTAAACCGTTCTAAATAAATTGTTTAGCACAAATAATACGATGTGTACATGTGTCAACATTTTGTGATAATTGTCTTACTCATTAGTGCAATTGAATTTTTTTTTAAATGATTTATTGACGGCAAACGAGCAGACGAGCCACCTTATGGGAAGTGGTCACCGTCGTCGATTTTCTTTTTTCCGAGCAAGCGGGTCACCTTATGGTAAGTGATCACCACTGGCCATGGATAACTGCAACACCAGGGTGTAACAGGTGCGTTGTCGGCCTTACAAGGAGTTGGGGAAGGAAATGGGGAGGGGAGGGGGAAGTATGGGCCTCCGGCTCTCTCACTCACCGAACGAAGCATAGAAGCGGTAAAGCTTCTACTCAGACGTCGATTTGGACATCTACAATATCAAAGGAGGTGCTGATGCATTGCCGACTCTTAAGATACCTGTAAAACGCCCTTTGAATAACCCCAAGTCATAGCACAGAGGGAAAACCTCGGGAGAGAGCCCATTCCACAATCCTGCTGTACGAGGGAAAAAGCCACGTGACGCTCTGACATTTTTGGAGATCCAAGTATCAAGGATGTGGGGATGGACTTTACTCCTGTGGCGGGCGGTGCAGTGGTAGAATGGTGACGGTGGCACTAATTCAAAAAGTTCTTTAGAACAGTCCTCATAGTATAGACAGTAAAATACACACAGAGATCCAACGTCTCTCCGGAGACTGAGGGTGTCTAATCGATATTGGATTTGCAGTTGAAATTATTGGGTGACCAGCTTCCATGCTGGTTTGGAAGAAAAGAAAAAACGTAGAATGTGCCAGCTTCTTCTCTTCCCGCGCCGACCGTAGAAGCCGGTCAAGGGATTGGACAAAAATTAAAAGAATAATGACAATAGGTGATGCGGCTAGCAACCCATCACAGTTTTGATTCCGTTTTCCACCTTTACGTCCACCAACACGCTCAACGTGGCCTTTCTGTCTTATGACCTTAGGCTCTGTCTACCTCGTAAGGGATAAAGACGTGAAGCTGCTTATTATTAAGTACGCTAAGGAACCACGGGCGCGGTTCCCACTGGGATGGGTGACCGCAAGTGGCATAAAAATATCTCAAGCTCCTCCGTGCTTCGGAAGGCACGTTAAGCCGTTGGTCCCGGCTACCATAATTGATGGCAGCCGTTAGGCAGCTTGAAAAATCTGACACCAGTGTTGGCCACTTATACACACGAGAAACTAAAAAAAAGTGCAATCGATTTTTGCATGACGCTACATACATAATGCTTTACTAAACTTTTCATTTTTTATTTATCACATTTGTCTAGCTTAAGCTAAATCAAATAAATTATTTTTCTTTCTTCCTAAGCCATCCTACATGCAGAGCCTTCCCCTCTCCATTCCTCGCTAACTCCCTGGATGGTTCGTATATTTTAGTTTACGTAAATTAAAAGATAATGCAACATTTTAGCCGGTGATTTCCAAGCAGGAATGCATAGCAAGCACGTTACACTTTAAAATTTTAATATAAAATAATAAAGTAGGTAGCTGGAATATCCTCTCGCAACTCGACATATAGTTTCACTACAACTTTGTTGCAAATTAGTACTAGTGTAGCCATATTTGAAGTGCCGGATTCGCACATGAAGGGTTTCGTACCGTTATCTATAAAAACGGCAAAAAAATCATGTCTTTCGTATGGGAGCCCCCTTTAATATTAATTTTATTTTTATTTTATTTTAAAAGTAACTATATAACTAAATATTCTTTGAATATTTCAGCAAAATCGAGCAAAAACAAGCAAAAATATCACGTTTGTTGTATGGGAGCCCCCTTAAATATTTATTTTACCATTAATTTTTTAGTACTTGTTGTTATAGCGGCAATAGAAATACATCATCTGTAAAAATTTTAACTGTCTAACTATATGGTTCATGCGATACAGCTTGGTGACAGACGGACAGACGGTCAGACGGACAGACAGACAGACAGACAGCGGAGCGATATTAATAGGGTCCCGTTTTTACCCTTTGCAAAACTATCGGCCTGCCCCGGCTTCGCACGGGTATTAGGTATTTAATCTTTAGCCTATGTGCATCAAGGATATTGTAGAATCCTAATGGTGAAAGAACTTTTCAAATCACTCCAGTAGTTTCGGAGCCTTCTCAATGCAAACAAACAAATGCTTTCTTTTTTCTTTATAATATTAGTGTAGAAGTCTA
Organism: Elegia similella; assembly: GCA_947532085.1. Lineage (NCBI taxonomy): Eukaryota > Metazoa > Arthropoda > Insecta > Lepidoptera > Pyralidae > Elegia > Elegia similella. The sequence goes on from OX383936.1 coordinate 4,799,027, forward strand.
AATAAAGTTATTGAGGTGCTTTTTATCAAGAAAAACATAAGACGTAAAGTTTTCTTAAAAAATATCGGACTCAACTCAGATTGTATTTTGTAATCTGTTGATTTAGTAGATCTAATTTAGGTCTAGACTTCTTCAATATAGATTTATGTTGTAGGATATACACATCAAGCCCTCAATGTACTTATTTTATTCTGTTGTGTCTGGATCAGGTATACCTGTATTTAACAGCAAACAATCCTAGAAAGCTTGTGGGTCTTGGAGCATTAGGGAACTGGTATAAAGTGTGGATTGTGAATATGTTTCTGATTATGTAAGCAGCTCAATTTATCTCTATATATATCTTACTCTTAATATATATGTGACGTCACTACTCTTTACTATTTGCAAAGGATCGTTTAATCCGACGAAAGTTAATATTTGTGTCGTTTATATCTCAAAAGATATTTTTTCACCGTGTCTATTATGTACCTATTTTCGTGTGGTCTTTCCATAGCACAAAAAAAGATAATACGGGAAAGTTCCTCATCATGTTTTAAAGCAAAAAACGGTTTGCACTCCGGAAGTGCCGGCAGAATTGAAAACTCCGCGCGGTAGAAAGAGAGAGGGATATTACTTCCTCTCCTACGCCAGCAGTCTCAGGTTGCGTGTCCGTCTTACGAATTGTCGATCAGGTCACTGTTCCGACGCGAGTTTAAAATTTTTTACCCATCCCAAAAAGTACACAAAGCCGCTAAAAAGTTCTCACTTCAAAAAAGTCTCGAAATAGCAAAATAGCTGGTATCACTACTGGCGCTAGACGTTTTACTACGAAAACTGCGACTAAAGTGTCCATCATTCGCTTCGTTAAAGTGATTAAGTGAGGCGATGTGCAGATTTATGCATTTAAGCAGCTCCTGCTTATAATGCATGCGGCTAAGAGCCATTGCATTTTAAGAGGGGTATTTCAGGAGGAAATTTCATCGATGTACATTGTACATCATCATTATATTAGGTATTTATCCTTATCCTTACTAATATTATAAATGCGAAAGTGAGTTTGTTTGTTTGTTACGCTTTTAACGCCGTAACTACTGAACCGATCATCATGAAATTTTGCATACAAGTTTTTTGGAGTACGGAGAAGGACATAGGCTACCTTTTATCCCAGGAAAAAGTACTATTCCCGAGGGATCGACGTTGACGCGGGCGGAGCCGCGGGCAAAAGCTAGTTACGAGTAAATTGCATTTTTCATACTAACTTTTTAGTATAATTTCGGGTTTGATAAATTCAACTAAAGTAAATTTTGTATGTATTTACGGACAACAGTAAGCTTCATTTAGGCATTATAAAATTTACAAAACTTAGAAAAAGAATATAATAATATTTAACGTCATTAAACTTTCATTTCCTTCCCAGATCCAACAAATTCTTCCCCAGCTTAAAAAATGTTCGGATAGGCAGTAGATACTGCTAGATAGGAATTTGTTGGATCTGGGAAGGAAATGAAGGTATTGGGATACTACTTACTCGGATGAATGAGGTAAAATCAAGTAGCAGGTCGGGAGTGTCCTTTTTGTCAAAATAGAGAGACTAGCTCTCACCCGCGGCTCTGCCTGCATCAGTGTTGATCCCTCGGGAACAGTACTTTTGCCCGGGATAAAATGTACATACCTTCTCCGTACCCCAGACAACGGGTATACGTTTTTTTTGATGATCCGTTCAGTAGTGAAGGCGTAACATAAAAAGAAAACTCACTTTCGCATTTAAAATATTAGAAGTACGGAAGTAAGGATAAGGGGATAATCCTGTCTTTGACATCGCTAGATACTCATAACATAACAAAAAAAACTAGCTAATAATTAGTCGTCCAGAAGCTGTCCTAGTCAAGTAAATCCCTAGACTACTAGACGTACGTATACGTAATTCCTGTGTGTCATCAACCGCGGATTAGTAGGAAGCGGACATGTTAGAATTATTCCCGTAGAAGCGGAAATATCCTTTACTAAGCTTTTGCCCGCGGCTCCGCCCGTATTAGTGTCGATCCCTCGGGAACGGTAGAATTCCCTAAATGAAAGGTGTTCCTCGCCGGGCCTCCAAGTACCAAAATTTCATCCAAATTGGTACAATGATTGAAGCGTGAAAAGAAGACAGCCAGAGTTACTTTCGCATTTATAATATTAGTATGGAATTATTATGGATGTGGATTAGCTGTTGCCCGCGGCTCCGCTCACGTTGATGTCGATCCCGCGAAAACAAGCTTTTTTCCGAGATGAAAAGTAGTCTTTGTTTAGGTGACGAAAGCCTTATCTTAATATATATAAATCTCGTGTCACAATGTTTGTCCTCAATGGACTCCTAAACCACTTAACCGATTATAATAAAATTCGCACACCATGTGCAGTTCGATCCAACTTGAGAGATAGGATAGTTTTTAACTTATGGCGAAACGAAGTTCGCCGGGGCAGCTAGTACGTATATATATGGTACGTAGTTATATGGGATATGGTGGAGAATTTCGGCGCCGAGATTAAATCATGCGGTAGCTCAGATGGCAGAGCGTAGGTCGTAAATAGACCTAGGTCGCTGGTTCAAGTCCCGCCCGCATAAAATTTTTTCACCATATTTTATTTCTTAATTTAGAGTAGTAGTTAAGAGTATATCAAAATAGCATTGTGAATGCAAAATAAAACACTTAAAATATATAGAATATCTTCGTTCTTATATACAAATTCTTGGAAGTATAAAAAATCTCAATGAGAAATTCATCATTTAGTTAGAAGCAACACACTCTACACACATATCCTTATTCGAACTAATAATATAAATACGAAAATGACTTTGTTTGTGACGCCTTCACGTCCTATCTAGTAAAACAATCGTCATAAAATTTTGCATACCCGTTGTCTGGGGTACGGAGGACATAAGGCACATTTTATTACGGGAAAAAATACTGCTCCTGAGGGATCGACATTGACGCGGGCGGGTGGGTGAAAGCAAGTCAAAAACGCTTCCTTTTAGCGTAACACTGGACGCACCCTAATGTAAGGGTCAGTGAAGTTCATTTTATATCTAGTTGTGGAGCAGTTATTACTCTGTTAGTATCGGTTGATAGTTTTACCTTGTGTTTAGTCAAAGACATTATTATATCTGCCTCCGTGGCGTTGCCTGTAGACCCGGGGGTCGTGGGTTTGATTCTCACGGGAAGCATACTTTGTTTAGTTGTTTTCAGTTTAGTTAAGACACTGCAGTCTTGAATCACCTGATTGTCTGATAATAAAGATGATTACGTGCTTCGGAAGGCACGTAAAGCCGTTGGTTCCGGCTGCCATATGGTAGTCGTTAAAAGAACTTCAAGGAAGGCCGAGAGGCGGTTCCAAAAACCTCTGACACCATTATGTGCATGGTCAATTGACCGTGTCACCTACTCGAAATAAGGTATAGACTGCCAAACCCATACCAAATGCGGCTTGCTTTTCGTGCGTGTAAGTAGAAAACACTAGTGTCAGATTATCATCATCATTTCGTGTAGGTGACACGGTCAATCGACCATGCACACCCTGGTGTCAGAGTTCTTCGGAACCGCCTCTCGGCCTCTGACGTGGTTCCTTTAACTTCTACCAGGTGGCAGTCGGGACAAACGGCTTAACATGCCTCGTGAAGCACGAAATCATCTTTATTATCAGATAATCAGGTGATTCAAGCCTGCAATGTCCTAACCTAATTGGAAACAACAAAACAGAGAATGCTTCCCGTGGGAATCGAACCCACGACTACAGTCTACAGGACCGCGGAGGCAGTGGTGTCAGATATATCAAACAGAGGGCATATGACATAACTTAACAACCACCAACCATGTAACATCCTCGTCTTCATCGTCACTTACCATAAGGTGGAATGGGAGAGAAATGCCTACTTCAAAAATTAGTAAAAAAAAAATCTAGTAATGACAGCCGGTACCAACGTGCCTCTCGAAGCACGGAGGAGCTCGAGAATTTTGTGCTTCTGAAAATCTTTGTATATATCGATTTAATATCAATATCACGTCAAAAAAATTTAAATTTGACTTTTTGTATGGGACCCTACCACAAATCAAAATTACCTAAAAGTTTTCGTTTATATTAGATCTTGTACTTAGAAAATTTCTTGTTCATGTTAATTAAACATTGAAACTCTGACCAAACATAGTCTTATAACTTACAAGAGGCATCTTGCTGAGAGTTTCAAATTTCGAGAACCAGGAAACCGCTCTGTTATTTCTAAAGACTTGATTTAGTTTGGCAATGTAAGTGTACAGAAAATCTTAATGGAGATTATGCGACTCTGCCAGTTATTAGTTTCAATCTATTTTTTATTGTGTTAACAACAAAATATATTATAAAAAAATAACATTTATATCATCATCATCATCATCATTTCAGCCATAAGAAGCCCATTGCTGGACAAAGACCTCTCACAAGGATTCTTCGTTTCATGGGAGAATATTTGCCATACTCACCGTGATTGGCGGGTTGGTAGCGAGCGAGGCGAGCGCAGTATCTTTGGTTTTCTTATGCTTTCAACGGTACTATTGGAAGAATTTTTAGGCTGGGAAAGGATAGGAATTTGTTGGATCTGGGAAGAATGAAATATAATATGATATGTTAAGTTACGTTGATTAATTCAGGACATACGAGGGAACCAACGAACATAGTCTAACTAAATACCCGCCGTCATCGCCGTAGTCGGGTAAAAAGAAGTATTTTCCTATGTTTTTATAATCTAAGCCGTCTCTGTGTTTTGAATGAGGGTTGAGAAGAACACACGTTAGTTTTTAACAGACTCCAACAAAAGGAAGGAGTAAAAGAAAAAGTACGCTTATAAATTTCCCATTTATAAAATCAGTTCAGAAGTTTGTTTAAAGTCTGTTTTTATATAAACTGTACTATTTTAAGTAACTTAAGTTTTGAGAGGTAAGTCCCACAGCTCACATTTCTTCTGATTGTTGCAGTTGACAAAGAATTGCTATTATATTCAATGGAAGAGGCTGTATTAGGTACCAACTTCGTTCAAATATAATGGTAGATACATAGTCTCATACAAAATGAAGCCTTAATAATGTCCCCGAGTCAAAATATCATGCATACAAACCAGGGGTTGGAATACCGGTAAAAATCCATTACCGGTACCTCTATGAAACGACAGTACCGGTAATTGGTTTGGTACCGGTACATTTGGTAACGGTAAAAATCAAGTACCGGTACCTCTATAATACAACGGTACCGGTAATTGGATTGGTACCGGTACCTCAATAAAACGACGGTACCGGTAATTGAAAGAAGTACCTGTACCAAATACCGGTAAACAGTACCGGTACTTAGTACCGGTACTCGTATTGGGAATTATCATTTCGTTAATGTGTGTCGTTGCCGTGTTGTGCATGTGCGGCGTGAGGCGGGGGCCCAAAATAGGGGGGCACTTTTACAGTCGAGCGAGTCCCATGCGGTAGACGGCAACAATGCGTAGGTACCGGTAAAATTAACGCAATTTTAATACCGTTAAAATTTGACTAGATAGAGGTACCGGTACTTACCGGTACTTATAATGTGAATTTGGTACCGGTAACAAGTAGCGGTAAAATTACCGTTAACTGTTAACAATATTATTACCGTTAAATACTAGATTACCGGTACCTCATATTACCGTTAAAATTTTAACAGAATAGTAATACCGGTACTTACCGGTACTTATAATGGGAATTTGGTACCGGTAACAAGCCCTGATACAAACGACAACAAAAACGATACATACTAAAAGTATAACTTAATTTCTTTTTTCACTGTTTGTGCGTAATTTTATCATCTTTTCACTGTACTTTCGTTATCGCGAGACGTGTGAGTGCTAGCGCCGTTTACTGAAACTGTGGACAAAACAGCTCCGAAACTCGATTAGTGCGCTGATTCGCCGGTGCCACTTTCCGAGCGCGAATCGTGTATACCACTATAAAAACGTGGGCACTAATGACGGGCCATCTACAAATTACGTCACACCAATTTCAAGATTTTTAGACCCCTTCCCCGTTCTCAGGGGGTCACATTTGTGTGATATTTAAGGAAATTTCAAAACTACACGACAATTGATACTCGTACATTCTTTTTGAGACGAATTTAATAAAGCAAGTCAGAGGAAAATATAGTTTTCGGTTCTAGGGCGAGCGTTGGTTGTTGAAGTTTGATATTTTTGCAAAAAAAAAAATTGATGACTAAATTCGTATCTGTGACGTCACAAAGCTTATGAACCCCTCCCCCTATTGTCACATGCTGTCACCTCCCCTATCTTTAACATGTGACGTAATTTATGGTAGGCCCTAACAAACGTGGAAATGTCATTAAGAGAACCAATCTTATCATTGAATTTTTTCGGTTATTTATCGGCTATTGTGGCAGCCTTGGCACAAAACCGGCATCCCCAATCAGTACTGATTACAAAAAATACGAAACCAATCTTGCTCCCTAAGAGCGCTTTCGCACTATGTCTGATCCGAATCTTTGAAAATACGGTCATGGTTTTAGAACTATTTGTATGATAGTTTACGCACTAGATTCGTTTTTTTAACGGCTTAAAAAAAGGAGGAGGTTATAATTCCCATTTAAATTTCATCACAATCCGTTCAGTAGTTTCATTAAAGTCGATTTTTTTATATGAAAGATTATCGTCAACCAATTTTATTCTGTCATTTGTGAATCTCCATTTCAGACAAGGTTGATGGACCGAAGTAGCCATAGTATTATATTCGAACAGAGTTCGAGATTTGTATTAGCAACTAAACAGCGGGGTGAGTATTTTTTGTTTTCATCATCATCATCATCTCAGCCGCAAGAAGTCCACTGCTGGACATAGGCCTCTCCCAAGGATTTCCAATATAACCGGTTGGAAGCGACCTGCATCCAGCGTCTTCCTGCGACCTTGGTTAGGTCGTCTGACCACCTGGTCAGTGGGTGTCCAACGCTGCGCTTGCCGGTACGTGGTCGTTATTTGAGAATCCTTTCTGCCCCATCGGTTATCAGTTCTTCGTGCTGTGTGTCCCGCCCACTGCTGCTGAGCTATTTTTTGCTTTAATCGCAATTATATATGAGCTTATAATATAATTAACAAATAAATGATGTATACTAAAAGGTGGCCCCTAAATTGTTTTAATTTGTTCATACGTTGTTTGTTCCGTCAGACTTCCATTAGGATTCGGATCAGAGGTAGTGCAAAAAGCTACATCTGAATTCGATCTGAATTTCTAGATCCGAATTTCATGGAACCAGATCGTATTCGAACCGGACTTAGTGCGAAAGCCCTCTAATTCCAAACAGATCACAATTCACAGACCCTAACAATTCAATTGTAATTTACCATCCAAATCTGTTGACAAACTTTTTTGTCGTCCATTAGACAAGATGTTTTTGCCGTTTCCCTCCTCTTTACATCCGCAAATCAACCCGGGGAAATTTATCGTCAAAACTTGCGGTAATTTATGTTCTACAATAAGTCAGGGCGTTGCCTGGAACTTTTAGGTCCTACTTCATTATTTGGTTTGCTTTTAATTTATAGAAGTTTCAAATAAGCGGCTGTCGGTGCCAACATACCTGAGAGGAGAAAGGGTTGATTTATATAGAGTTGAGAGTTGTTTACGATTGTACTACTGAGTAGTACTGAGGGTTCCTGATTGCAATGGAGATTTATACTTAGTCCAGTATAATTTATATGAGTATTTATGTATATGTGTACCTATGTATCAAATCTAAATAATCATAATAGTCTTTATGGTCCTATCGCAACAGTTTTATCTGTTTCTCCTAAAGGTTGACTGGTAGAGAATGCTTTAGCATTAAGTCCGCCCGTTGTACCATTGTCGTCAATAAAGATTTATAAATAAATAAATTAAATATAAATACGGAGGCTACGAATTCTAATGTGTTTACTTTTATGAACATCCCTTGAGAACTTGTAAAAATTTAGGTATACATAGTTTGTAATATTTAGCAAAACTTACGGTTGTCTAAGGCCCTTGTCCAGCAGGGCAGCAGATGAAGAAAGTTTACTACAAAAAAGAGGTCGCGTGGAAGAAGTGGAGGTCGCATGGAAGAAGTGTAATTTTGTGTGATTTGACCATATTATCTTATCACTATGGATTTGACTTATATATTTTTTTATTCATACGTTCTTATAGATATATATCAGTGTCCCCATACAAGAATCATGGTTATTGTATTTCAATGTTCTACGGTGGTTGATATACTGGATCGAAGCCGCGAGTTAGAAAAATATTTTTAAGTACACCGAATTTAATAGGAAATAGTATAGAAATAATTATTAGGCACTGTTGCTGATAGTTGATGATAGTTTAGAAATAGGACATGGATACGGAGAATAAGTGCTCTGGAAGTAGGCTGGCGGTGAACTGAACTGCCGCTGCCCCTCCTCAGTTCAGAGGAATGAGAAATGCTGACTACAGGTGCATAGGAAATCACTATCATAGGGTTTCCATACAGAATCCACTATGTCATCATCATCATCATCAGGTCTTTTTAGTCTCCACTGATGTAACAGTACGCAACCCTTTATGTGTGGGTGACGCCGACTCGCACTTGGCCACTTTTATTTTACGTGTCTCAGTAACAGAAACCAGATTTTTAGAGGCGAGAATCTTACATTTATCCAGATATATCCAGAACGGCCCCCAAACTTCTGGTGGTAACGCAAGATAACTCATAATAGGATGCCTTCAGTCCTTGACAATCACAGCCTCAGGCGCTTACAATAAGGGTCGGTTGGAAGGAAAGATAAAGTCTTTGTCTAGACTAGTGTTATATTGGCCATCTAATTGGAAATGCCTCCGTGGTCCAGTGGTTAAGGCGTTTGCCTGTTGACCCGGGGGTCATGGGTTCGATTCCCACCGGAAGCATACTTTGTTTAGTTGTTTCCAGTTTGGTTAGGACATTGCAGGCTTGAATCACCTGATTGTCTGATAATAAAGATGATTCCGTGCTTCGGAAGGCACGTTAAGCCGGTGGTCCCGGCTGCCATCTGGTAGTCCTTAAAGGAACCACGTCAGAGGCCGAGAGGCGGTTCCGAAGAACTCTGATACCAGGGTGTGCATGGTCGATTGACCGTGACACCTACTCGAAATGATGATGATTGGAACTGCCTAGAACCATTCAGAACCTAGTAACTTGTATCTTTTGTTTCGATATTAGATATTCTTTTACGATATGATTTAATTAAGAAAATGACAACATCTTTCGATTACCTTTACTTTGTAAATCTGTATCATTAGTTCAGAGGATTTCAGATTGTTATTGAGTTTGAAGTATAACTAGCTTATGCTTAAGGCATGGAATGGGCTCAGCTGAACACACAGACAACCTAGGATAAATTATCCTGGCGCCTAAGAGCGAGGAGAGCCGACCCCAAATAAAGGGATAAGGCAAGGAAGAAGAAAAAGCTTATGCTTAAGACTAGGTACCTAAGTGTTTACTTTTGTTGTTGACAATCCTCTGAATCGCAGGGTTTGACCCGGGTTTGATCAAGATGTAAAACGATCTTTTTCAGATTGGATTAAGTGTTTGATGTTTATTTCATCAACATCGATATACTCGTAATGATCCAGTCTAGCCGCAAAGGTCCATTGATGCACATAGGCCTCCCTAAAAGATTTGCAATACGACCGGTTGCAAGCAGCCTATATCCAACGTCTTCCTGTGATGTTAGTCAGGTCGTCCGACCATTTGGTTGGCGGCTGTCCGACGTTGAGCTTACCTGTACGTGGTCGCCAATCGAGGACCCTTCTGCCCCATCGGCATTATGTTCCCCGCCCACTGCCCAATCAAAGAGCTAATCCACTGAGCTATTTTGGATGTTTATCTAATAAATGGCAATTATAAACTTGTGTTTTCACCCTTAATTTTTTATTTATTGTATAAATTATATCCTGTTTTTCTGCGGAGACGTAAGGATCTACCATTAAATCTTATTTATAGGGACTTCTTAGGGTTACCCTGCCATGCAGGTCTGGGAAAAAAGAAAAAAACGTAGAATTTGCCACCTGCTTCTCTTCCCGCGCAGATCGTAAAAACCGATCGAGGGATTGGGCTAAAATCTGCGGAATCATGTCAATAGGCGATGCGGCTAGCAACCCATGACTATAATGATTCCTTTTGTGAGGGCTCGACCATCCCGACGCTCTAGCCGAGTTCCCACATATAAGGAAGTAAGGGTGAACACAAGACTCGATACACAGAACACACAGAGAATAACTTTATTGTTACAACTTCACTTTACAACTTCGACTATGTAGATGTTGACTTCAATAAATTAATAACAGAGACTGATATGCTCCAAGAGATGGTAGTAGACTGAAAGATGGTAGTAGACTGAAAGAAGGTAGCAGACTGACGAATGAGTGATGAGAGAGAGAGAAAGTAATCTAAAAATGGAATGGAATGAAATTTGAATTAAAAAATGAAATTTGAATTAAAACGAGGAATGAAAAAATGGACAGGATGAAAAAGAAATGAGGTTGGACGAGATGCAGCATGCAGGTGGCATGCTGCAACGTTACACTTTTTTCATCGACACGCCCTCCTACATGATAAATTTGGCCATAAGGTCTTGTAGACCTAGGCTCTGTCTACCCCGGAAGGGAAATAGACATGATACTATGTATGTATGTTATTAGGGTCGATTGGATTGTTATATCAGCTATCTAATTGGAACTGCCTAGAGGCATTCAGAGTATAGAAACTTTTATCTGATTCGATATGATTAAGAAGAAAACATTTTCCTCCCACTCACTCACTTCTCTCACTGACATTAAAGCTCACTAATACACCACTTACCTACCCAACTGTGCTTTCCATCATTAGATTTAGATTAGATTTAGATTTACTACATTAGTTAGCAATAAGTGTTTCTAAAAAGCTCCCGAAGTGTAAGCTTTGACTCAAATTCAAAACCTCAAGACGACGTGATCCGAGGGTGGGGCCTAGTTACCTGTAGCACAGGTTCCTATAGGAACCTATTTCAGGAACTAGTCTCCAAACAAGGGTGAACAAGTCTTAATAACAAAATATGTACTTTAAACTTAAAATTTAGAAACTTAACTAGATATAAGACGCACCTTTGTAAAGGAGAAAATAAACGTTTATTATTATTTATTATTTATTATTTTTCGGCCATGTTAGTGGCGTTGCCAGGCGTATGGATAGAGCCGGACATGTCCGGTTTTGGTTGGTTCCCGGCCTATCCGGCATTTATTTCATATTTAAAATAATTTTTATTATAGGAAAGAAGATTATATAGTAAAATATTAGTTAAATTTATTTAGCTTATTTCTTCTTCCTCGCCTTTTTACTATTTGGGGTCAGCTCTGTATATTAACTCTATTCAAACCCTTCTATTATTTACCATATCGGCACTAGCTCCCCGTTCTTGCATTCCTCACGCATTCTCTCCACGACTTTTTCGGTCTTCCCTTTCCTTTATATTCTGTCACATTGAAGCGGAGCATCTTTTTAGCCAGATGATCGGCATCCCTCCTCTCGACATGACCATACCAGGTTAAACGATGGCTCTTTATTTTGTCCACTATTGGTGTGACCTTAAGGTTTCCTCTTACATAGTCATTCCGGATATTGATCATCCTTGTTACTCCAAATAACAAATAAAATATCCCTGGCAGCTCATTACCCCGAGGTAGCGTGCCCAGAAGGCTGGCAGCATTGCCACGTTGTATATGTTGTGTTGCTAATCTTTTGACCAAAATACAGGCCAGCCCTCTGGTCACGAGATAGGTACCTCAAATTTAGTTGACGTCATCATTATATATCATCATCATAACCGCCGCAATAAGTCGGTCGTTGGCAACTGCTGAAAATAGGCCTCCCGCAAGGATTTCCAAAATAATAATAATAATAATTGGCGAGTCACTCAGGCATATTATTTCCGGTTGTTCTCATCTGGCTAACGGAGAGTATTTGCACAGGCATAACCTTGTAGCCAGAATTATCCACCGGCAACTTGCTCTTCGATATGAGCTTTTTGGAATCCGAGGTGCCGTACTATAAGTACACACCAGCGCCGGTTATCGAAAATGGTCGTGCCACGCTGTATTGGGATCGATCTGTTATCACAGACAGGACTATTGTCGCAAATAAGCCTGACATCGTGCTGACAGATCGATCGACGCGCCAGGCAATGCTCATCGATATCACCATCCCGCATGACGAGAACCTTGTGAAGGCCGAGAAGGACAAACTTACTAAGTAGGCTTACCTAGACTTGGCCCACGAGGTGACCGCTATGTGGGATGTGGATTCGACGATCATTGTCCCGATAATCGTTTCAGTGAACGGTCTTATAGCGAAGAGCCTCGATCAACACCTCAAGAGGCTCTCGCTAGATGGCTGGATCAAGGGTCAGATACAGAAGGCAGTACTCCTGGACACTGCGCGCATCAGCAGGTGGTTTCTCTTTCTGTAGCCTTAACTGTCGGTAGCTTGAGCCCTGCCCCGCTGCTGGCAGCCCTCTAGGATTAGGTTTTTATAAAAGTTGTATTTTTTGTATGATATTTTTTTATATTTTACTTTTTATATAAGTTTTATAAAAACCTAGACCTAAGAAATTAAATAAATAAAGAGAATAATAATAATAATATCATTTATTTCAGGCAACGATTTTTAACAAAATATGGCCCATATAATATATACCTTACAGACTAACATACATATAATATAAAAAATGACTGATTGGAAGTCGCCTGCATCCTGCGTTTCTCTGCAACTTTGGTCAGGTTGTTATTTATTTGTTTATTATCAATTAAGTATTAAATTAACCGTAATTTAAATCTGTAATAACCGCGAAAACGTAAGTAAATATTTTCACGGTATCTCAAAAAATCTTATTCCGTTATGAAGGAGCGTAATTTGAAAATAACTTGCTTAGGAATAAAAAGATGTAATAATGTCTTACAAGCCCTTCAGAGGCTGAGCGAAATCTAATTTAACCGTCTCACTTTAATCTCCACTCCGCACTCAGACTTTAGTAATATCTACGGGAAAACGCGGTTCCTAGGCTCTTGTCATACCACGTGTTAAAAAACGCAATTGAGTCACGTGTCAAACACGTGACTCTTAATCGCGTTTTTTAACACTCAATTGAGCGATTTTTTTTTTATTTTTATTTGACAGCAAACGAGCAGATCATAGAGATATCGCAAAATATCAATCTCTCTCCTCCTCGACAAGATGAAATATATTTACTTTGAGATTTATATATTTCCGCAAAGTAACACCTGAATCTATTAACTATAAGATGAAATATATCTCATTTATTTGACAGTGTATATGTAACAGTGGGTTGCTCCTTTCTGCTGGTCTATCCAGATATTTTTTTTATGACTCGGCTTGTTAAAGATAATATACCACTTCAAAAAAAAAAAAAATTTAAGTGTTGAAATAAAGAGACAAAAACGTGACAAGAAAAATTATATTTCAACTGCGGACGTTCGTAAATCGTTTGTGTGATAAGGATCTTAGCCTACGCAATTTTCTGCTAGAATATTCAAGTACTAGGACATTTTGTGGATGTAATTTGGGAATCGAGAATTTAAATATTTACATTGTTTGGATTATTGCTTGAAAAATAAGATTTTTCACTGCAGGCGGTTTCTTGTTAATTGTTATGCATGAGTAATATAACATGTAAATTACAAAACTAATTTCAATTTCATAAATGTAAAAGTGATTGACAAAGATGTGATGTTATATTTATTTATAAATTCAAATATTTTACGATTCTGATTTCATAAGGGTGTACAAATATGTGAGAACTAGCTATTTCGATTTTTCGATTTAAGTTAACGTTCACCAAATGGTATTTAAAATATCTTACGATGAATAAAATATTTGACTATTGACTATTTCTCACAAAGAACCATTGAAAAGCCAGCTATTGAAGATGTAAAAATAGACAAAATATTGCAGTTTCTCGTGCTGTATAGAAATAGCATTTTCATTCCCGCTCGCAGATACACAATTCAAAGAATTACAAGAAACGAGAAACCTGAGAAATTCTGTTGAGAAAACGGAATGTCGAATAGTTTTTAAACAAGTTTGCTTCATTTTCAATATTTCAAGCTCCCAGTTCAAGAGTTTCACAAAGAGCGCAGTTAAAATTTCAGTTATTTGAAATGGCAAAAGTTTTTCCATTTAGATGTTTAAAAAACAAAATACGGATCAAAGCCTTATTTCCGAAGCGGGTGCACCTATTACCTTGGCTACGTTGCAATAAAGGTAAACACTAAATTAACAGAAGGTAATATTACTTGTGCAAATATTAATCCAATCGAGTGAAAAGAGAAAAGATCGTTTTCCTTCATGACCTGGCTAGGGCTCAAACCCTAGACCCAGCGGTTCAAAAGCACTTGCGGTCGAACAAAACGATCTTTTCTCTTTTCACTCGATTGGATTTTACTATCTGCATGGGAGAAACAGGTCTTATTATTTTTTTGTCTCTCAGACCAACATAAAAGAATTTATTATTACTTATTTTATCCAGAACCTAATGAATAATAAAATGAGATAAGCAAACTAGTGCATAGTGAGCTCAATTATTCTTAAATAAAATGGCTTTCCGTTTAATTAAATATGTTTCGACCAGTGCATTGCTACCGTTATTGCCCGTTCGTTTGCCTCATTCAGATCTTGTTGAGAGCAAGAAGTTGGGCTTTCTGGGCACACCAAGAGGTGACCCATAGATTGGATAGCACCACACTCGCACTCACTATTGATGGAGAAGCCCCACCTGACTCTATTTTCGTGGCATCTACCAACACCAGCCCGCAGTCTGTTTAAAGACTTCCAGACTGGCCAAGGCAGATTGCCGGTATCGGGTGGTGGTAGTTTCTCAGCAGGTGGTATCTGGTTTGGTTCAGCTCAACTATTAATCTACTGCTATGGATAGTTTCTAAAATACGTAGAAGACCACATAGCGTATATGTAATTACGTTTCGCAGTCTTAACGAAGTTAGCTTTCTGATGTTTTTACACTGTTCTAAAACTCTGCTGTACAAAATTCTTTTGCAGAAATCGATTTCTGTGTCTGTGCAGTTGGCTTCCATTTGTCATTGGCTGCCAAAGCGACAACATTTCCGCTTCCTTTTGAGGTGTGGGTTAGTTATACTAGAAGCGGGATTGCTAGCAAACTAAGGAGAGTTTGTAGAAACCTGATCCTTTGAAGGATTTACATTTAGCGCTTTCTGTAAGCAAGAATCTGTATCGTTACGTTGAGATAGGATTTTCATTGAAAGGGTAAAGTGGGTTTTATATACTCGAAAACGAATGTTTGGAATAATCAGTTCTACTATGCTACTATCATATCCTACTTTTATTATAAATGCAAAAGTTTGTATGTTTAGATGTTTATTACTCAATCAAGGCTGAACGGATTCTGATGAAATTTTGCACACAGACAGGATTACCTCCACACAATTTTTTAAAAAAATTGCAACCATTTTTTTTATTCGATTGGTATTATTATGATTTTATTAAATAAGTCTAAATATTTCCACGCCCCTTATCATGGCGGAATACATGTACTGTGTAATTATATTTAAGACCCTTTTAATTTCTGTATTCTGGCAAATAAAAAATTGTATTCTATTCTATTCTATAGATATAGGCTACCTCGCATACTTGAAAAAATTACTATTCCTGCGGGATCGATATTAACATGAGCGGAGCCTCGAGCGAAGCTATATGTATGAGCTAATCTTAACACGAGGCCTCAAATGTTTGGTACCATTGCTCGGCAAAGGCGTACGCAGACTGATCAAGTGCGCGCAAGGGATAGCGCTTGGCGGTTTAGCCCGTGAATGATGAGATATGAGATAGTCTCAAGTCGCTCAAAGAAAAAAAACGTAAGCGCCAAATTCGTTATTTCTATTTTATATAAAATCAGACCGGTTAATTGTATTTTCATATTTACATTTTGATGAATTACTAATAACCTATCTTTTAGTCTAAAAATCATTATTTAATTCGTCGCATTTGAGCTACAATAACAAAAACTCTGCGAACGAAGACCATTTTTCAAAAAATATTTCTATCGAGTAAATTTTATCAAAACGTGTTTTCATCTTACACTTTTGGAGATGGAAAATCATATTACTTAGATTTGAAACTCCTAATTTAAGTATTTTGCGAGATAAATAAGGTTCAGAACGACCTTATTTACAGTAGTATCGTCTTAAAAACTGCTGGGGAGTTTTTGATTGGGTTTTCACTAACATGTAGAGCATTTTTGTTAACGTTTATGATTATTATATAAACACCAAGGTGCATAAATTATTATCACGGCGAGGAATTATTACGGTATCAGGTTTTGGAGATCCGTCCGGAATAACTTTTTATTTCTGTCGGCATTCCCGGAGTCCAACCAGTTTTTTTATAAAAGGGGGCAGAGCACTGGGACTCCGAAAAATTAACTTACAATTGTAAGTACTGTTTTAAATTTTATTATCAGTGAGGAGATCTTCACTGTCAAATCAGCTCTATTCAACAAAAATGTCTACCAACTGGAAAGTGATTTAATTTTTTTTTACTAAATGTTGAAGTACGCGTTTGTTTCCCAATAAAACAAATAATTTACGTGACAATAATAGATTTTTAAAAAAATGCGATGACAATGATTCAAATTTTAATTGTATGAAATTTCGGACAAATGAGCAGAGCCGCGATCGAAAGTAACTACACGGTATATAAATTATATAGTCCTGTGGTTTCCGGCAGAGTAGTATACGACCACTCCAAGTCATGCGACTTAGGAAATTTTTTCCTAAGTCAAACAAAACTCATAAACATCAATGAGACTGGCCAGCGAGAAGAATGTAGGCTAAATCCTGTGCCTGCTCTGGTGAAGTATGGTTCCGGTAATACAGAGAGGGTCATGCTCTTTCAGTGGAGACTATAGAGACCTGATGATGATATAAATTATGGAACCTTCATGACAAAAAATAAATTTTGCTAGCATTCATTAATATAATTAAAATAATGATTTTGATGAAAAGATAATTCATACCACAAAATCCTTGGTAACGACGTAATTAAGTCCAGGCATATTTGAAAAGGAGATGTAATTAAAATATTTGAGGCTTCCATCTTTTATTACAAATGGGACTTTTTTGAAGAGGGATTCGTAGATATTCTATTATATTTTAATGAGACGTTAGAACCACCACGCTGGTCTGGTAACCAAGAAAAACGCAGAATGTACCAGCTGTTTTTTTTCCCGCGCAGATCGTAAAAGCCGATCGAGAGAATTGCGAAAATTTGAGGGATAGACGATGCGGCTGTTCACTTACTCACTATTTTGATTCGATTTCCACCTACACGCCTATCAATATTCTAAACGTGGCTTTTACAACAGCTAGTCCTAACTAATATTATAAATGCAAAAGTGAGTTCGTTTGTTTGTTTATTAGTTTGTTTGTTTGTTACGCTTTCACGCCGTAACTACTGAACCAATCATGGTGAAATTTTGCATACAAGTTCTTTGGAGTACGGAGAAGGACATAGGCTACTTTTTATCCCGGGAAAAAATACTAATCGACATTGACGCGGGCGGAGCCGCGGGCGAAAGCTAGAAGTTAATAAATGGAACGAATGTGTGAGGCTACAAATAGCAAACATTTCCGTTTATATACTTATTTTTGTGAGAATCTAGCGGGAATTTTCTTACAACAATGGAACTCAGTCGACGCACTTTTTTGCTTCAAAAGCATTTTTCTAGGTTATTGGTGCCAGCCCTTAAAATATTTGCGCTTTATTTAAATTGACCTTGTATATTAAATATTGGAATCCTACATTAATAATAATAATTATAATAAGCCATTTATCCCTGACAGGGTAGAATGAATACCTATATCTTTCCGTGCGAAGCCGGGACGGGTCGCTAGTAATAATTAATCGTATGTATCTACGATGTACTACCCATATTTCGTTTGTTTGTTTGTATACTATTTATGGCCGTGTGGTTTTCGGCAGAGTAGAATAGGACCACTCCAAGTCTTCCCGTGGATGTCGTAGAAGACGACTTAGGAAAAATAAGCTAAGCAAAGCTTATAAACATCTAAGAGACCTCTCCAACCCGTCTGGCCAGCGTGGAGAGTGTAGGCCAAGTCCTCTGGCTGCTCTGGCCAAGTATGGCCCTAGTAGTAAAGAGAGGGTAGTGCTCCTGTACTGGAGATTAAAAGGGACCTGATGATGATGGTCTACGATGTACTACCCTTATTTCGTTTGTTTGTTTGTATACTCTTTATGGCCGTGTGGTTTCCGGCACAGTAGAATAGGACCACTCCTAGTCTTCCCAAGGAGGTCCTAAGAGGCGACTTAAGAAATACAATCTAAACAAAACTCATAATCATCAATGAGACCTCTCCAACCCGTCTGGCCAGCGAGGAGGGTGTAGGCCAAATCCTCTGTCTGCTTTGGCCAAGTATAGCTCCGGTAGTACAGAGAGAGTCATGCTGTTGCAGTGGAGACTAAAAAGACCTGATGATGATGATCTACGATGTACTGCCCTTATTTCGTTTGTTTGTATTCTCTTTATTACACACATACAAAAGATATAATTTAAGGAGGTTTACATACAGATATTTGGATTTATATCTACATTGGCGGACTTATCTCTGAAGGGATTTCTTTCAGTCATTTACTTTGCGTGCTTCCGCCACCAGTTAGTTCATGCAAACTATTGCTGGCCAGCGCCCACCCACTACTGTTAGTGTTAGTCTCTTCTGTGTCTTCTGAATGTAGCTTTGACTTCCGCAAAGTAACACCTGAATCTATTAACTTCTTTCAGTTAACCAAGATACAATAGTTACGGCTATTACAAAGGTCATGTGAAAATGTCCGTTGTCCATTAAATAACTTGAAAACGTTCTGTCGTACTTAACAGTTGAAATAGCTTCAAAGAGAACTTAATTAAATTTTAACGATGAAATATCATGGATCGAGTACTTCGCAATAAAAAACGTCAGTATATTGTGTAATTTTCAGTAAAAATTATTAGTTAATATAAGAAACATTTTGATTTTAATAATTCATAATTCATTTATTCGTCGCTTACATGTTGCATAAAGTTGACAATAATAGATAGTGCAGTATATACATGTACCCAGTCAGGGCGTTGCGACAGATTAATTAATAAAAGATATAAAATTAAATATTTAAATTGGCACGAAATAATTTTTGCGAAATTCAATATGATTATACAAGTCAAAATTATTTTAGTAAATTTATACAAGTCGAAATTAGTTTTATAGTCAATATTTATACATAAATAAACAAAATTATAACGTTAGTTGGTCAAAAATATATAAAATTAATTTGGTATAATTGGATTAAAGTCAAAAGATTGAAAGTTATTTTTATTCAAATTTGTCATTTAGATATTCGTCTATGGTGTAGTACGCCTTCGAAAGTAAAAGTAG
Source organism: Elegia similella (assembly GCA_947532085.1). Classification (NCBI taxonomy): domain Eukaryota; kingdom Metazoa; phylum Arthropoda; class Insecta; order Lepidoptera; family Pyralidae; genus Elegia; species Elegia similella. Next base: position 4,818,520 of record OX383936.1, read on the forward strand.
TTTGTCTTGTTGTAAATATTGTGTTTTTTTCTTAATTTTTTATTTGGATGGGTAGTTTATTGAATATTTTGATGGACATTTCATATGGACTGTTTCGGAATATTTCTAAGTTTATTTTGGGCAGTTTCAGTCTGTGCTTGTGGCGTGTGTTAATATTATGTGTATATTTTAATTGTGTAAAAAGAATAAAAGGGTTTTCTTACAAAAATTTTATCGTGATTACGTCTTATGAATCGATAAACGTCGGCTCCACGCACGAAAAAGTGTCACGTTCCGTGTGAAAGCGAGAGCGTGGAATAACCGATAGAGAGGCACGATCGGCCTAAGTATTCGGCTTGTGACGCATCTATCTAATAGGCTAGTTTCCTAAAAAAATATAATTAGTCCGTCAGTTAGATATTCAAAAAATATTGGACACGTATTTTTTCTTTCCTCGATTAAACAAAAAATGTAAAGATATAGATATAATTCAGTTTTTTAGCCCGAGTGCCAAAAAGGGTGATGTGTTTTGCTCATATCTTGTATGTTCTTCTTTATTTTTTCTTTTTATTTTATTGCCTCGTATCTTCTAATTATCTGGATTGATTTCAAGAGTTAAGGCTTTATTAGGTTTTAAGGAAAACCCTGTGCGATCCTTGAAGGGTCGATATGAACAACTTTTTCCGTACAAATTGACCGGGCTGCCGAACATTTTTGTTTGGATATGTCCATTTTTAGAGTTCCCACCTTTGCTCCCATAGGAAGAGTTGTTCATTACTCATAGGAAGAGTTGTTCATGTGATTCATCCGGTAGATATTATCTACCGGATGAATCACTTATTTATGATCGGACAGGCTTTTTTTACATATTATATATACGTACGTGTGTGATCTAGCAACCTATCACTATTTTGATTCCATTTTCCATCTACACGCCCTCAAACATACCAAATGTGGATGTGGCCATAAGGTCTTATAGACCTAGACTCTGTCTATCCCGCAAGGGAAAACACGTGATACTATGTATGTATGTGTGTAATCTCACCAGTTTATAAAATAGCTCAGATAACTTTTCCTCCGCCAAAGTTTCGTGATATCCGGGTAATATCCCAACCTTTGGCAGTCTAGGTTAAATTGCGGTCTATAGCCGTTTAATATCTGCGCTATGATTCATGCATAATTTCCAGAGTATACAAAATACTACATACGTAGTATCACGTCTGTTTCCCTTGCGGGGTAGACAGGCCTTAGGTCTGTATATAATACCCGACATACGCGTAATAAATAGACCATGGTTCGATTCTATAATATATTTTTTTTATCATTTATATTCGAAGTGAATATATAACTAAATATTCTGTGAATATTTCAAGCGTCTTCCTGTTGCCGTTATATAGCAAAAACAAGCAAACAAATCACGTTTGTTGTTTGGGAGCTCCTATAAATATTAATTTTATTCTATGTTTTAATATTTGTTATTATAGGCAACAGATATACATCATCTGTGAAAATTTCAACTGCCTAATTAGCACGGTTCATGAGATACAGCCTGGTGACAGACGGACAGACAGACAGACAGAGAACAGACAGACAGACGGAGAGGTAGCGCCACTGGTACTGCTTACATCGGCACGTCGAAGCGATATTAATAGGGTCCCGTTTTTACCCTTTAGGTATGGAACCTTAAAATTAAAAGTCCACAGGCGAAGTTTAAATCCTTCTTAATATTCTCAAAACGTCACCTAAATCTTATAAGAAAATCTAACACCGTCTAGAGCTACGGTGTGAAAATTACCTACCTATGACATAAGTTATGAATGAGTTACATTCCCTCTGAATAATAACGAGCCACTTAGTAGGAACACACCTCGCGGCAGTGATCCGATCCGGTAACGGTATTCTACCCGGATTAAGATTTTAAGCTACCGCGATAACAATTGGCTTTCATTAATTCCTTTGATATATAAACAAATAGATTTGAATAAGTCACCATTATTAGCTATATTTTTTCAATACAAAATCAAAATAACGATTAAATACGCACTACTGCTACTTTATAAGATTTTTCATATGAGGCCCAATTTCTACATAAGTATAAGTACCTGGGCAACCGAGCATTGCTCGGTTATCACTATTTATTGTAATATGGTGGTGATAATCTACATAAACTTAAAAAGTAAAATTTGAACTGACAATTATTATTATTTACAATCGATTTCTGTGTAGATCCTAATGAGAAATAAATATATTGTTATCTCATACATGAACTACATTATGTATAAACTTGAACTTATAAAAAAAGTAAGTCACCGAGCGGGATTCGAACCCGTAACGTTCGTTTCTTGCTGTCCGCGTCATAACCCGCTGGACCAGACGGACAGTGGCCGGCAGTACGAAATAAGTGACCATATTCTGCGTGGAAAGAAAAATGTATGAAAATTGGAAAACATGCATTTTTCCGATCATAAGACTAATCTAGATCGATTTTTTACCCCCGAAACCTTCCATATACCAAATTTCAGCGAAATCGTTAGAGCCGTTTCTGAGATCATAGAAATGAATGTATATACAGATAAATATACAAGAATTGCTCTTTTAAAGGTATAAGATATAGGTACACCGGAGTCACGGTTGTTGCAGTTGTCGAAACCGTGCAGTGTGTCCCCCTTTTTTTAGGTTTTAAAGACGAACGTGTCTGCTGTATTTTAATCAAACGGCTATAAAACGAAATAACGTATAAATCTATGGTACAAATGGCGTCTAAGTCGGGATTTACGATAAAGTTGTATTACTTACTGACGTCTCTGTTGTTATAGACTATACCAAACTAAAAATGCCATTTCACAGTTTATTGAAGTGAAAAATTCTTTAACGGCGTTGTGCACTTTTTCGGATGGGTACAAAATGTTAAACTTACGTTAGGACATGTGACCTGATTAAAAATTCGTAAGACGAAGGCCGCCGGAGCGGCGTAGGGGAGGAAGTAATATCCCCGTCTCTTTCTACTGCGCGGAGTTTTCACTTCTGCCGGAACCAACTTGTAGTTTTTTTGGATTTGGGTCTATCGAACCCGTATAGCCTATGTTACTGATATCCTTTGGGATTAGTAGCGAGTACTTGTTGTGGATAGAGGTTTTATCTATTGTCCCTACTCTTGAACATTAGTATATACCTCTAGAATTCCGACCAAGAAAATTTCTGTGGTAAAAGCGTTGTGGTTAAGGCATAACCCCACAAGCTCACTCTGTCAAATATACAGGGTGTTAAAATTTACGGGTCAAAGGTAAATAACTTTCTCTTAAAGGAGTGACTTAACCCGTTAAAATAAACAACTTTTCTTATAGGACCGATGCTGCAAACTCATTTCTTTTTACTTTTTTTACAGTAGCTAAGGTGTGAGATGAACTGGCTGCGTCTATATACCCAGACAAGTCTGTACTTGTCCCGGGACATTGAAAAGTAGAATAACGGATAAGCATGTAACATCCTCGTCTTCATCGTCACATACCATCAGGTGAGATGGAAGACAAATGTCCCATAAGACAAGTTGTTTCATAAATGACGGAGTTATGAGGTAACAAACATTATATAAAACATACTGAATTGATAACCTTCCTTTTTTGAAGTCGGTTAAAAACAGAGACACTTGAACACTAAAGACATTGTATTATTTATTTTACGAAGGCTTTTAGTAAGGAGTGATAAATCATGGTGTTAAGCTAAGTGCTGTTTCTGAGCTGTCGACATCTTTCTTAATATACCCGATTTCGCGTTAACTATAGATTTCCATTTTGGTTCTAAGTAGCCACGTAAATCATTTCTAACATGATGTAAGAGAAATCTTTTTAGAAAAAAATTCTGTATTTTTTTCTACATCTACACTTCTATACTAATATTATAAAGGGGAAAGATTTGATTGCTTGTTAGTATGCTCCAAAATTACTCGACCGATTTCAAAAATCCTTTCACAATTAGAATTCTACATTATCCTTGATGGACTTAGGCTATAGAATTAAATACCTATATCTACCGTGCGAAGTCGGGGCGGATTGCTAGTATACAATAAACACAATAGAGAAAGGTACAAAAAAGAAACACGGCACAAAGTTAATCCATACTATCCATATCCAAACTTCCATACTAATATTATAAATGCGAAAGTAACCCTATCTGTTTGTCTGTCACTCTACACGCTTCAACCATTGAACCAATTTGTATGACATTAAGCATGGAGGTAGGCCCAGGGAAGTACATAACGTACCTTTAATTCCGGGAAACTATACTGCTCTCGCGGGATATAAACGCGGGCGAAGCCGCGGGCTACAGGAAGTAAGCAATAAAAATAATGGTGCCCTCAAAACGGGTCCAATTCGGCATCATAATTTCATTTCGAGTAGGTGACACGGTCATTCGACCATGAACTCTGACAGCAGGGTGTGCATGGTCGATTGACCGTGTCACCTACTCGAAATGAAAATTCGGCATAATATGCTGGCTGTACAAACACATCTTGTCACAACGTTTTGATAGTCATTTCAAAATACATTAAATTTTACATATCTATACTAATATTATAAAGCTGAAGAGTTTGTTTGTTTGAACGCGCTAATCTCAGGAACTACTGGTTCAAATTGGAAAATTATTTTTGTGTTGGATAGTCCATTTATTGAGCAAGGCTTTAGGCTATAAAACATCACGCTGCGACCAATAGGAGCGAAGCATCAATATAAAATGGTTTGAAAACTGGGAAAAATTATTCATCTATACTAATAAAAAAACTAATTCATTATAATAACAGAAATTGCCGCGGACGAAGTCGCGGGCAACAGCTAGTCTATACTAATATTACAAAGCTGAAGAGTTAGTTTGTTTGTTTGAACGCGCTAATCTCAGGAACTATTGGTTCAAATTGGAAAATTCTTTTTGTGTTGGATAGTCCATTTATTGAGGAAGGCTTTAGGCTATAAAACATCACAGTGCGACCAATAGGAGCGAAGCATCAATAAAAAATGTTTTGAAAACTGGGAAAAATTATTCATCTATACGAATAAAAAAACTAATTCATTATAATAACAGAAATTGCCGCGGACGAAGTCGCGGGCAACAGCTAGTCTATACTAATATTACAAAGCTGAAGAGTTAGTTTGTTTGTTTGAACGCGCTAATCTCAGGAACTACTGGTTCAAATTGGAAAATTCTTTTTGTGTTGGATAGTCCATTTATTGAGTAAGGCTTTAGGCTATAAAACATCACGGTGCGATCAATAGGAGCGAAGCATCAATAAAAAATGTTTTGAAAACGGGGGAAAATTATTCATCTATACCTTATAACAGAAATTTCCGCGGACGAAGTCGCGGGCAACAGCGTACCTTTCATTCCGGGAAACTATACTGCTCTCGCGGGATATAAACGCGGGCGAAGCCGCGGGCTACAGGAAGTAAGCAATAAAAATAATGGTGCCCTCAAAACGGGTCCAATTCGGCATAATATGCTGGCTGTACAAACACATCTTGTCGTCCTAGCATGATCTGCCAGCCTATTTGCTAAGTAAGTGTACAACGTTTTAATAGTCATTTCAAAATACATTAAATTTTACATATCTATACTAATATTATAAAGCTGAAGAGTTTGTTTGTTTGAATGCGCTAATCTCAGTAACTACTGGTTCAAATTGGAAAATTCTTTTTGTGTTGGATAGTCCATTTATTGAGGAAGGCTTTAGGCTGTAAAACATCACGGTGCGACTAATAGGAGCGAAGTATCAATAACAAATGTTTTGAAAACGGAGGAATATTATTCATCTATTCTAAGAAAAAAACTAATTAATCATAATAACAGAAATTGCCGAGGACGAAGTCGCGAGCAACAGCTAATAAATTATAAAGATACTAAAAGGCAGTCACCATATTTAAAGATTAAAAAAAAAAGTAACACTTTCAAATAAATATATATATAAATAAAATAAATAAATGAATTTCAAAACATACTCAAACGTCGGGTACTAGGCACAATAACTTAGTACAATTTTTCAAATGTACCAAGTTATAACAAAATTATTAAATCTACCCAGTTCTGCTATTTTAATTACTCGGAGAGTGAGCAGTCAATAATAAAATCGCGAAAGTGGGACTTGAAGCGGTGTAAGCTCTCCGTGTTTTTGATACTAGAAGGTACTTTGTTGTAGAAGCGTGCTTCAAAGGTCATGCTTTGCTCGTAAGCAAGCTTGGTAGCACGAGCAAGCTCGGTCGACGTACTAGTTTCCGTTTAGTAACTTGCGTTTTTGTATTTATTGATTCCTTAAGGGCCCGTACTACCTCACACTGCTTTGCATGATTGACTGTAATATCAATAATAATTAAATACTCAAGTTGAAATAAAAATGCAGCAAAGTTCAGGACTAACTCTGGTAACTATCTGACTCAAAAACACAATTGCGTTAAATTTTCTCGATAGAAAAAAACTGCAAAGTTGCCTCCAAATCACGTCTAATTTACTCGGTATATAGCATTATTCCCCAAATACATTAAAATTAACCTTGAAACTTTTGATTATTATTGCATTACAGATATGGCAGCCATCATATGTTTTTCTTTTTTGAATAACCCTTAAATATTCCTAAAAAACTAAAATATCCAAAGTAGCCAACGCGTTTAGACCATCCGCGTTTGTACCGCCACGCCGCCTGGCATATGGCGGGCTCTTAATGTTACACAACAACGATCTACTAGTGCGCAGATTACCTCACGATGTTTTCCTTCACCAAACGCATAAGGCGCTGTGCATCAAAAGAATACCGTAAAACGTCTATGTTTTCGTCGCACAGTTAGCCGTAATTTTCATGAAATAATAGCATGAAAAAAGTACATGAAGTACAGATCAAAGATCAAAATAAATGGTAACATTAAAATAATTTCAAAAAACTTAAAATAATAGCAAAATAAAATTGCTAAAAAGCTATATCCGAAAAAGTTTCGTCGCGAATCCTTATCCTTATCCTTACTTCCTTACTAATATTATAAATGCGAAAGTGAGTTTGTTTGTTTGTTTATTTGTTTGTTTGTTACGCGTTCACGCCATAACTACTAAACCGATCATCATGAAATTTTGCATACAAGTTCTCTAGAGTGCGGAGAAGGACATAGGCTACCTTTTATCCCGGGAAAATGTACTATTCCCGAGGGATTCACATTGACGCGGGTGGAGCCGCGGGCGAAAGCTAGTTACTTGATATTTTCAGCGACAACTACCAATTCTTTTACGTCTTTAAAATGTATAACTAAAGGAGCAAGATGGATGCCTATAAAAATGCGAAATTTGGTTATAATTATTTAATTATTAAATAAATATATACGGACAAGTTACACGGATTGCAAAGTAAGTTCGAGACTTGTGTTATGGGATACTAACTCAACGATACTATATTTGATAACAAATACATATATAGATACACATCCAAGACCCAGGCCAATCTGAAAAAGATCATTTTCCATCTTGACCTGGCCGGGGATCGAACCCGGATTAAATTAAAAGTGAAAATTAACACGGAAATGGCAGACACGAGTTTGAAATAAGACTAGTGACAGGCCAACCGGCATCGCCATTTTCAACCGCTACAAACGGTTAAGGGATACAGCGCCATAACCTAACTTGAGGCAGATTGGTTTATAATATTACTAGCTTTCGCCCGCGGCTCCGCCCGCGTCAATGTTGATCCCTCGGGAATAGTACATTTTCCCGGGATAAAAGGTAGCCTATGTCCTTCTCCGCACTCCAGAGAACTTGTATGCAAAATTTCATGATGATTGGTTCAGAAGTTACGCCGTGAAAGCGTAACAAACAAACAAACAAACAAACAAACAAACAAACAAACAAACAAACAACAAACGAACAAACAAACAAACAAACAACAAACGAACAAACAAACAAACAAACAAACAAACAAACAAACAAAAAAACAAATAAACAAACAAACAAATCACTTTCGCATTTATAATATTAGTAAGGAGTAAGGATAAGGATTAAAACTTACGCGAGATATCATTTTAATAAAACGATTTAACTCACGTATTTTTAGTAGGAAACATTTTTGTTTGTTTATAATTTCTTTAATGTATGTACTAAATCTTAACCCTAAAGATTGGTCTCAAAATTTACAGGTCGGGCCGGGCGGAGTTTGAACCCGAGACTTTACGCTCATAGGTCGCGCATTAGACCACTGAGCTGCTACCGTAAAAATATATGAGAATCTGTAAAAAATTGAATATTAAATTCGAGGGATAATATTTTTTGGGCTAATATCAAATTTGCCAATTTTCGGCGATATGATTGAAATAAATTTAATAAAAGCAAATGTAAATTGAAGATCTGGTAATAACCTATTTGGATTACGAATAATTTAAAACGAAATTGGTGGCCGTGTGGTTTCCGGCAGAGTAGAATAGGACCACTCCAAGTCTTCCCATGGATGTCGTAAGAGGCGACTAAGGAAATACAAGCTAAACAAAGCTCATAAATATCAATGAGACCTCTCCAATCCGTCTGGCCAGCGAGGAGAGTGTAGGCCAAATCCTCTGTCTGCTCTGGCCAAGTATGGCTCCGGTAGTACAGAGAGGGTCGTGCTCCTGCAGTGGACACTAAAAAGACCTGATGATGATGATGATGATGAAAACGAAATTAAAATGGTTTGGTTTATACAGAAACTTTCGACGATCGCCATTTTCTGAGTTGTAAGTAAAATACGTATATAACGTAAAATATGTTGCGTAAAAGTTCGCTAGTAGTCTGTAGCTTTTGAATAAAAATTACTATTAAAATATTTGTTCATAGAACACATACATACACGTCCTTTTACCTTGCGGGGTAGACAGAGCCTAGGTCTATTAGCCATAATGACCACATTTAGCATGTTGGGAGCAGGGAGAGATGGCGGGACATCGCACGGCGAGCTACACCTGCCCCCCAGAATCAAACAACATGTTGACCACGACCACTCTGCCGAGAGTGATACGATTTAGAAGAGCATGTTGGAGGGCGTGTAGATGGAAAACGGAAAAGAATAGAAGGAAAAAAATATTTGTAAATCATTTAAATTGTAAATTGATTTTGGTGTAAGAGAATGCTTCTTAAATATTTATAACCAAACTTACATAAAAAGGTTATACATATACCTAAGTGGTCTAGAAAAGTAACTAAATTGAATCAAAACAAATCTTTCAGCCTGTCTAGATCAAACTTTAAGAACATTATTATATAATATAAGACTTTCGAAGTAAATTACAACATAAATTTTATCAAAACTTCTTCAACAAATACAGTTATATATTACTAGCATAAAATACAACCTGGCAAGTGTGAGTCAAACCAGAAAGGTTCCGTATCTCAACAATAAACACATAAGTACTGGGCCAAGCAAAATATATAATTGGGTGAACATCGACACGCTAAGAAAAAGAACACGTATTAAGATTAATATTATCACGGTTTCACTCACGTATCGTTAGTCGGTATCGCCAACAAGTTTCAGCCAATTCAAATAGCTATCTGCAAAACGGCAGTCCCTCGAACACTCAGTGTTCGAGGGACTGCCGTTTTGCAGATCTATTAGATATTCTTAGCGTGTCGATGTTCACCCAATTATATATTTTGCTTGGCCCAGTACTTATGTGTTTATTGTTGAGATACGGAACCTTTCTGGTTTGACTCACACTTGCCAGGTTGTATTTTATGCTAGTAATATATAACTGTATTTGTTGAAGAAGTTTTGATAAAATTTATGTTGTAATTTACTTCGAAAGTCTTATATTATATAATAATGTTCTTAAAGTTTGATCTAGACAGGCTGAAAGATTTGTTTTGATTCAATTTAGTTACTTTTCTAGACCACTTAGGTATATGTATAACCTTTTTATGTAAGTTTGGTTATAAATATTTAAGAAGCATTCTCTTACACCAAAATCAATTTACAATTTAAATGATTTACAAATATTTTTTTCCTTCTATTCTTTTCCGTTTTCCATCTACACGCCCTCCAACATGCTCTTCTAAATCGTATCACTCTCGGCAGAGTGGTCGTGGTCAACATGTTGTTTGATTCTGGGGGGCAGGTGTAGCTCGCCGTGCGATGTCCCGCCATCTCTCCCTGCTCCCAACATGCTAAATGTGGTCATTATGGCTAATAGACCTAGGCTCTGTCTACCCCGCAAGGTAAAAGGACGTGTATGTATGTGTTCTATGAACAAATATTTTAATAGTAATTTTTATTCAAAAGCTACAGACTACTAGCGAACTTTTACGCAACATATTTTACGTTATATACGTATTTTACTTACAACTCAGAAAATGGCGATCGTCGAAAGTTTCTGTATAAACCAAACCATTTTAATTTCGTTTTCATCATCATCATCATCATCAGGTCTTTTTAGTGTCCACTGCAGGAGCACGACCCTCTCTGTACTACCGGAGCCATACTTGGCCAGAGCAGACAGAGGATTTGGCCTACACTCTCCTCGCTGGCCAGACGGATTGGAGAGGTCTCATTGATATTTATGAGCTTTGTTTAGTTTGTATTTCCTTAGTCGCCTCTTACGACATCCATGGGAAGACTTGGAGTGGTCCTATTCTACTCTGCCGGAAACCACACGGCCACCAATTTCGTTTTAAATTATTCGTAATCCAAATAGGTTATTACCAGATCTTCAATTTACATTTGCTTTTATTAAATTTATTTCAATCATATCGCCGAAAATTGGCAAATTTGATATTAGCCCAAAAAATATTATCCCTCGAATTTAATATTCAATTTTTTACAGATTCTCATATATTTTTACGGTAGCAGCTCAGTGGTCTAATGCGCGACCTATGAGCGTAAAGTCTCGGGTTCAAACTCCGCCCGGCCCGACCTGTACCTCTAAATTTTGAGACCAATCTTTAGGGTTAAGATTTAGTACATACATTAAAGAAATTATAAACAAACAAAAATGTTTCCTACTAAAAATACGTGAGTTAAATCGTTTTATTAAAATGATATCTCGCGTAAGTTTTAATCCTTATCCTTACTCCTTACTAATATTATAAATGCGAAAGTGATTTGTTTGTTTGTTTATTTGTTTTTTTGTTTGTTTGTTTGTTTGTTTGTTTGTTTGTTTGTTTGTTTGTTTGTTTGTTTGTTTGTTCGTTTGTTGTTTGTTTGTTTGTTTGTTTGTTTGTTCGTTTGTTGTTTGTTTGTTTGTTTGTTTGTTTGTTTGTTTGTTACGCTTTCACGGCGTAACTTCTGAACCAATCATCATGAAATTTTGCATACAAGTTCTCTGGAGTGCGGAGAAGGACATAGGCTACCTTTTATCCCGGGAAAATGTACTATTCCCGAGGGATCAACATTGACGCGGGCGGAGCCGCGGGCGAAAGCTAGTTACTTGATATTTTCAGCGACAACTACCAATTCTTTTACGTCTTTAAAATGTATAACTAAAGGAGCAAGATGGATGCCTATAAAAATGCGAAATTTGGTTATAATTATTTAATTATTAAATAAATATATACGGACAAATATATACTTCGTCCGCGGAAATTTTCCGCGGTTTCACTCACGTATCGTTAGTCGGTATCGCCAACAAGTTTCAGCCAACTCAAATAGCTATCTGCAAAACGGCAGTCCCTCGAACACTGAGTGTTCGAGGGACTGCCGTTTTGCACGACATCGCACGGCGAGCTACACCTGCCCCCCAGAATCAAACAACATGTTGACCACGACCACTCTGCCGAGAGTGATACGATTTAGAAGAGCATGTTGGAGGGCGTGTAGATGGAAAACGGAAAAGAATAGAAGGAAAAAAATATTTGTAAATCATTTAAATTGTAAATTGATTTTGGTGTAAGAGAATGCTTCTTAAATTTTTATTACCAAACTTACATAAAAAGGTTATACATATACCTAAGTGGTCTAGAAAAGTAACTAAATTGAATCAAAACAAATCCTTCAGCCTGTCTAGATCAAACTTTAAGAACATTTTTATATAATATAAGACTTTCAAAGTAAATTACAACATAAATTTTATCAAAACTTCTTCAACGAAACAGTTATATATTACTAGCATAAAATAAAACCTGGCAAGTGTGAGTCAAACCAGAAAGGTTCCGTATCTCAACAATAAACACGTAAGTACTGGGCCCAGCAAAATATATAATTGGGTGAACATCGACACGCTAAGAAAAAGAACACGTATTAAGATTAATATTATCACGGTTTCACTCACGTATCGTTAGTCGGAATCGCCGAAAAGTTTCAGCCAATTCAAATGGCCGTCTTCAGAACGGCAGTCCCTCGAACACTCAGTGTTCGAGGGACTGCCGTGTCGCGACATCCTGGACACTCGTCCTGAAGATGGCCATCTGAATTGGATGAAACTTGTCGGCGATACTGACTAACGATACGTGAGTGAAACCGTTTGTTACAATATTATTTTATGTCTCGCGTAACTTTTAATATTATTAAGAACATGCATCTTACTTAGACCCCGCCATTTTCATTTATTTTTATATATAACTAGCTTTTGCCCGCGGCTCCGCCCACGTTAGTGTCGAACCCTAGGGAACAGTAGAATTTCCCGGAATGAAATCCGGTGCAATGGTTGAAGCGTGAAAAGAAAAAGACAGACAGAGATATTTTTGTATATATAATATTAGTATGGGTTTTCATTTTAATTTTTTTTAAAGCGTCTTTAAAGTAATATGTCCAAAATTTACAAAATATTTTATTTATTTATAATATATTGTTATAACTTATAATAGTCATTTTTCCATGCACGTCTGGAAATAAAAAGAACGTAGAATGTACCAGATGTTTCTCTTCCCGCGCAGATCGTAAAAAACGATCGAGGGAATGAGCGAAAATCTGAGGAATCATGTATATCATAGGGGCGATGCGGCTAGCAATCCATCACTATTCTGATTCTGTTTTTCACCTACACGACCACCAATATGCTAATTGTGGCTTTTAAATTTTACAGACCTAGGCTCTGACTACCCGGCAAGAAAAAAGACGTGATAGTGTGTGTGTATAGTTATTGTGACAGCAAAATCTTAAAATCATTTAAAAATATAACTAGTTGCTTCACAAGACACCAAAGTTTTACAGCATTTTGTTCATTTCCTCAATAAAACCATGTGCCGAAAGAGAAGCAGTTTTGTACGGAATCCTAAAAATCTGACCTGTAACGTCAATGTCAACATTTTTCCGAGTGAAAAATTCCAATATAGAAATTGGTTTTTACTTTTATCTGATATTTCGGCAACATTGCAGCTACCATCTTCACAGACTTTTGCAAAAAGATTAAAATACTAAGAAAGAAGGTGTCTACCTTCTTTCTACGATACGGTTTCCATTGACAGTTCCAATATCCACCGCAGCTCTATATTCACAGACCATCACTTCAGAGTCGCAGACTGACGTCTGTGATTCTGTGAATATGTCAGCTACAATGTTGCCGAAATATAAGACAGATCTCAAAAATAACCGCGGTTTGTTCCATTTGTCTCTCTGGTTTGACAGCTCCGTGGCACAGCGGTCAACACGCCAGCCTGCGACACGGAGTGCCCGGGTTCGATCCCCGGCCAGGTCAAGATGGAAAATGATCTTTTTCAGATTGGCCTGGGTCTTGGATGTGTATCTATATATGTGTTTGTTATAAAATATAGTATCGTTGAGTTAGTATCCCATAACACTAGTCTCGAACTTACTTTGGGGCTAGCTCAATCTGTGTGATTTGTCCGTATATATATTTATATTTATTTGTATTGATATACAGCGATTGTGACCGCGAAAGCTTAGAATCGTATAAAATAATAAGTGTTGCTACACGATAGACCAAAGTTTTACGGTTGCTCATTCCCTATATCAAACCATGTGCCGAAAACAAACAGTTTTGTACAGAATCCTAAAAATCTGTGTGAAAGAAAATCTGTTACGTTAATCTCAACATTTCTCCGAGTGAAAAACTCCGATATTGAAATTGGTTTTTACTTTTATTTACGAGCTTCTTTGGGTTCCGTGGTAAGTCTGATAGCGGGAGTCGCTTACAATGTCGAATTCGGTGGATGTTTATCTGAGGAAATTGGTAAAGCGGCTTAGTATGTGCTCGTAATAGGAAATTATTTGTGCTGATAACTGGTGGCTTCTGACGCGGCCGCTACTATTGGCAATTTACAATTCGAGTCTTTACAAGTCTGCAGTCTGTGAACATGCCTCAGACAAACCCAAAGACAACTTGCAAGGACTTGAGGATTATCAAAACGCATGTAGTGGACATACGTTTTGATAATCCGTAAGTCCTTGCAAAAGAAAACTGATACATTCCAAGAATGCTTCGTGAGGCTATTGAAATTAAAAAACATCCTAATTTCAATAGAGAGGATGGTTTGCATTTACCACCAGCTTGAGATCCTATCATCAATTTAATAAAATCTCAAGCTGTTCACAAGACTGCAAGACCTTCAGACACTGTGACCCAATACTGCGTACATCCAAAACGTTATCAATAAATATTGTATGCAGTAGTTTTGTCTACATAGTTCTTATAACACAAAGACAAATGTCATTTTAGTCTACCTGCGACCATGAAAACTGTAAAGTTTTCGAAACTTTAGGTGTAATAATAATGTAATATACGCGATAATACCGTATTAAAGTGATTTTATTTAAATACTCATACGTGTCCTAAAACATATTTTTTTCTGGCGAGACTCTCGTACTTTCTCTTCCAGAAAAAAGCCCTGGCCTAACAAACATATCTTTCAACTCCTATCGGCGTCCGAGTTCTTATCGACGTCACTTAGTAGGGGGTCTGGAATTGATTTGCCATAGTAATGCCCCTGACAGTCTCTCCATCACGCCCGTCGCTTCCTTCGCATAATTTCCTCGGCTGTTGGCAGAATAAATAATATTAAAAATCAACTTTCAGTTCAGCAGAAAATAAGGTTCTTATAAACGCAAAATTGTCTTGACTCAGCGAGTTTATAAAATGGAGCTAGATTTTCTTATCTTTGTATGAAACTCTGAGTCAACTCGATTTTACTTTTAAACTTGCTTACTTTTATTTATTTGTATGGTATAAGCAACTTTTTTAGTAAACTTGCGTTTCATTTTAAATAATAATATAACAATTATCATCATCATATCAGCCGCAAAAAGTCCACTGCTGGACCGATGTCCAGCGAATATATAAGTCGTGTTGGAAATCCTTAGGTAAGGCCACAGAGTAAGGGTAATACCTATTCCACGGATAAAACCTACCGGTTGGGAGTGGCCTGCATCTGGCGTCTTCTGCGACCTTAGTTATCCCCACCGACCAGATTATTTAATTATTATATATCTGGTCGGTGGGTATCCGACGCTACACTTGCCAGTTCGCCATTTTAAAACCCTTCTGCCCCATCGGCCGTCGGTTCTACGCGCTATGTTATAACAATAACGCTCGGGTATTGTTACAATGAACCTATGGTGTGGCTATGACACATTTTGCAATTCCGATCGACAACTACAAGGTGATTTTGAATTCCTAGCATTGGTCCTATGGAAAAAATTGTTCAGTTTAACGGGCTAAGTTATCCTTTCAAGATAAGGTCGAGGGTAAATTTACACGCTATACATATTTATTTATTTATTAGCGTACTAAACAGATTACATTCATGTTTATACATAATATATAAAGATTATAAATTGGTTTAGATCTAGAAAGTAATCCTAACATAAGTATGCCTAAAAGCTAAGCAATGTAAATTAATAACTAAATATGTATCGCTAGAGTAAATTATTCATTATTTTAAATTAACAGAAAACCTCATTAAAACACCAAAAAGAAAAGAGAAAAAAAGGAAATAAAACATTATTATAACTATTGCAATTCTGTTATCGGAGGTTGAGATTAGACCTAATTTGCCGCCGGAACTTATAAAGTGTATGGTGATAAATGTCAATGTCCCTATCGGACAAAAGGACTTCATTATATTGGCGACACATTCTAACAATTGGGTTATAAAAAGATATATTATTAGAGTAAACTTTGAGGGTAAATGCATTAAAATTAGGATTCCGCGACCTAAAACGTGTGTTGAAGTTAAGCAATGAAAGTAGCTCAGGAGAATCAATAAGGCCATGGACGAATTTGTATAGTAATACAAGATTTAAGAATTCGCGACGCCTGTTTAGGGGGGACATATTAAAGAATGAAAGGCGTTCCTCATAAGATGGTAATTTGCGACCCATACCTCTTCTGTAGCTTAGGATTTTCAAGCAACGCTTCTGAATTCCTTCAATGCGATCAATGTGAACTACGTAAAAGGGAGACCAAATTGTAGAGTTATATTCAAGGATACTTCTAACTAGTGAATAGTAAAGATGAATTAAGCTGTTAGTCTTTTTGAAATCTTTAGTGATTCTACAGATAAATCCTAGTAATCCCGAACAACGTCCGATGATATAGTCGTAGTGATCGCGAAAGGAAAGCTTGCTATCAAACAAAACACCAAGATCCTTTGCAACAAACTTACGAGTTAGAATTTCACCTTCTATAGAGTAGCTTGACAGAATACAGTTAAGTTTTTTTGTGAATGTTATAACAAAACATTTATCAATATTTAAATACATGTAGTTCTTATGACACCAGTCAGCTAGCACATCCAAATCATTTTGAAGCTTCAAAGTATTAGACACATCTTCAACTAAAGTAAAAATTTTAAGATCGTCTGCGTAAAGCAGACAAGGGCAATTGAGTTTCTCGATTAGATCATTGATAAATACAATGAAGAGTAAAGGCCCTAGATGGCTTCCTTGTGGTACCCCAGATGTGACCGTGACAGGTGTAGAAAGATAGCCTCTAACTGCAACTAGCTGACTTCTAAGGCTTAAATATGACTGGACCCATCGCAAAAGGCTTCCATGGATGCCATAGCCCGCTAATTTTTTACACAGAACTCTATGGTTTACCTTATCAAATGCCATTGAAAAGTCGGTGTAAACAGAATCAATTTGTAATCTTTTAGCAAAGGCATTACAAAGGTAATTCTTGTATTCAAGCAAGTTAGAAGTAGTAGATTTATGTGCCATAAAACCATGCTGTTGTGGATGTAGATATGGTTTAATATGAGTGTAAAGATAATCATACACGATGCTTCCAAGGATCTTTGCAAAGCAAGACAGAATACTTATTGGTCTGTAATTATGACACATTGTTTTATCACCACTTTTAAAGATGGGAATAACGTGGGCAATTTTCCATAATGTTGGAAAATGTCCCATTGCCAAAGATTTATTAAACAAAATGTATAAAGGCTCACACAGCTCTTTTGCGCAGGTTTGAATAAAGACAGCTGGGATATTATCAGGCCCCGGGCCTTTATTCGAGTCTAAAGATTTTAATTTATTAAGAATTACCTCCCGACTAACATGTTTAGAAGCCAGTGTCTCACAATTTCTCTCTTCGAAGCCAAAACCATCACCTTGGGAGTCGTTCTCGAATACCGAGCTAAAGTACTCGGAAAACAGCTCACATATTTGAGCAGGGTCAGATGAAGAGTTACCGTTATAACTCATACTAGAAGGAATAGAATTGTCGCCCTTTTTACTATTGACAAATTTCCAGAATGCCTTGATATTGTCATTTTCGACTGAGTCGGGTATTCAGAATCGTTATTTTTGGACAACGGTGTATATTTACTGATGATGTTGTTCACAATTTCATAAAATTTACTCAAATTTAACTCAATATCTGAAGCGGACAAGAGGGAATGCCAATCGACAGATGACAGCTCAGCCTTGACACCATCATAGTTACATTTAAAAAAATTAAACCGTTTGCTAGGATGTGGCTTCAAGAATTTGGAAGTGATACCAATATTGCAGTCAATTTCCAGAACTAGAGACGGATGATGGGCATCCAGCCTGCTTAGTGGATCAGCTCCATATACAATAATTTCTAAAGTTGATAAAACCAAGTCGAGAAAACGATTATTAGCATTTGGAATGTTATTAAATTGTTTAAGTTGGCAAACGGACATAGAGTCAAGCAATAGTAAAGGTTTCCAGTTTTGAGATTGATTACTAATCATGTGTAATGAACCAGTACTCTTAGTCCATGACAATTCTGTGCCTTCAGTGAAAATTGTTATAAGTCGATATATATCGCTTTTGATGATTTTACATTGCTATATTCAGCAAAAAAATGCTATTTTTCTGTCTTATCGCCATGTTCCTAGTGCTTAAAATGCCAAAGTTTTTTTGTGTGCATAATGTTATAAGTGACTGTTTTTTCGGATTTTCGATGCGATTTTTTGTGTTTTTTGATATAATTGTATTTGAAACAAAATGAACTGACCTGGAATTTTATTTTTGGACGTGTAAAATAATGTAACTTATTTTGACTTATTTTACACAATGATAAAAATTTGATGTAAATTCGTGAATACTGATCTAAGTTTACATATAGTACTTGACACGTTGCTTTTTTTGTAGAATAAAGTGGTGAAAAAGGGTACATCTCAAATAATAACATGAATTAGAAAATTTGCATACACTGAATCATTGTGTACAATGATATTATTCCATTTATATCAATTTGCACGAACAATTTTTATTTTATGATATTTGTGGCAAATGATATTTGTCAAGTTGTACCATTACACACATAATTTTTCGCTAAAATCAAATTACTAAGTATGACTTGTATCAACATTTTTTCCTGACTTCGTGATCATCGCTCTTTAGAAGAAGATAGGGCGATTAGATTCCTGCAATGCGTGAAAGAGAACATAGAGTGGTAAACCTCGCACACCCGCGTCCTTGGATTTAGTGTAGAAGAGGCATCCGTCAGGGCAGCGTGTACCGAACTACATAAAAATGTCTCGCGTAAGTATCGATTTGTAACATTTTACACAAAGCTATGTGACATTTTGTAACATTATTTACAAAACAGTAAATAATGTTACAAAATGACAATACCAATTGAATTATAATAAGTATAATTTTTCAATAGAATTAGGTACTGTAGCGTAAAGAAAATAAATTGTTCTTTTTTCCCGCTGGTTTGTGATTATGGAAAAATAATCCTTCATATAAATTATCTTCATCATGTGTAATCCTGTGACCTTAAAAGCCGATAGAGGGAATGGTCGGAATCCTAAAAAACTTCAATAGCAACCGATCACTATTTTGTAAACTGTTTTGTTTGATACTTAAAGCTTTATTATAAATCTAAATATAAACTTTGACGAGGAGAGAGATATTGAACGATGTCTCTGTGATCAATAGGATTAAAATTGGTAGTGATCACTGAATCGTCAGAGGCATCATGAATATCAATCTCAGACGAGAGAGGACTCGCTTGATGAAGTTTACGCTCCGACCGTCACCGGCCCATATCCAAAATGTCGGCAGTTTTCAACTGGAACTCTCAAATCGCTTCCATTGTCTGAAGGATTGCGGTACAGTTGACGAGCTAAACAATCGGTTCGTAGAAACTGTCCAAGCGGTTGGATCAAAGTTTTTGAGGTCCCGCCCGAAACACAAACCTCAAAAGATCTCGCCACAGACCCAAAAGTTGATGGCTGCGCGACAGTCCACGCCGCTGTAGACCTCCGAAGATGCAAACGTGCAACGGCAGCTCAATAGACAAAACCAAAAATCCTTGCAACACGACCTGCGCTCCTTTAATACCGAGCGTATTAAGGAGACGATAGACCAGAATAAGGGCTCCAAAGTGTTTGCAAGGGTGGAGTCTATTCGGTAAGGTCGATTAACAAAGCCACTCACTGCCGTCCTCCGTCTTCAGACGGAGGACGGCAGTGTGGCGTCGACCAAGGCCAAGGTGTTGGGAGAGATTGAGAGGTTTTATGCAGCTTTATACCTCATTAGCCAAACTTATTGTCAGCATGGCCAAAGATCCGAGAGCCAAGCTAACCCGACACTATACCGAAGATATCCTGGACATCAGCATGTACGAGATTAGGATTGCCCTTAAACAGCTCAAAAACAACAAGGTGTCGGGCGAAGACGGAATCATAGCAGAGCTTTTGAAAGCGGGCGGAACGCTGGTACGGAAAGTTTCAGAAGCTTTTTAATTCCGTTTTGCTCGAGGGTCTTAAGCCAGAGGTGTGGAACAGGGGTGTGGTGGTTTTGTTCTTCAACGAGGGTGAAAATACTCTACTGAAGAACTACAGATCCCTTACACTCCAGCCAGGTCTATAAGCTGTTTTTGAGGGTGATTACAAATCGTCTTACGAACAGGCTCGATGCTTTCTAGCCACCCAAACAAGCCGGTTGCCGAAAAGGCATTATAGACCACATCTATACTGCGGCAGGTTATACAGAAGACCAAAGAGTATAACCGGTCATTATGCTTATCGTTTGTGGACTATGAGAAAGCCATTGATTCGATCAAAACATGGACCGTGTTCAGTCCCTCCAGCGATACAGCATCGACCATTGGTATATCGAAGTGTTGAAGTGCTTATACAGAAACGCCACCATGTCAGTTCGAGTACAGGAGCAGAGCACGAAGGCTATACTATTACAGAGAGGCGTGAGACAGGGAGACGTGATATCTCCGAAACTGTTCACCGCTGCTCTGGAGGATGCTCCTGAAATGGGAAGGACTTAGCATTAACATCAAAGGCTCAAAATCTCAGATTTGCTGAAGACATCGTTGTTATGGCGGCGATGCTGGAGAACTTAAGTAATATGCTAAATGACCTCAATGGAGTTTCTAAACAATGGGCCTTAAACATGGACAAGACGAAAAAAAGGTCTAATGTCCATGTTGTGCCTTCACCAGAATCTTTTGGGAACTCCATCCTTGAAGCTGTGGGCCAATATGTCCACTTGGGTCAATTGATCCAGGTTGGAACTTCCAGCTTTGAGGACGTGGTCTTTCGACGAATCCGACTCGGCTGGGCAGCGTTCGGGAAGCTGCGCAGTGTCTTCTCATCCAAAATACCTCAGTGCCTAAAGACAAGTCTATCAATGTGTGTTACCAGTAATGACTTACGGGTCCAAAACGTGGTTCCTTACTATGGACCTCATAAGAAAGCTCAAAGTCGCTCAAAGAGATATGGAGAGAGATGTGCTCGGTGTTTCTCTGCGAGATTGAATCAGAAACGAGGAGATTCGTAAGAGAAGAAAAGATCACCGACATAGCTCAGCGGATTAGCTCTTTATAGTGGCATTGGGCGGTTCACATAGCGCGTAAAAGCGATGGCCGATGGAGCAGAAGTGTTCTCGAATGGCGACCACGTACCGGCAAGCGCAGCGTCGGACATCCACCGACCAGATAGTCGGGTGACCTGACTAAGGTCGCAGGAAGACTCTGGATGCAGGCCGCATCCAACTAGTCGTATTGAAAATCCTTGGGGGAGGCCTATGTCCAGCAGTGGACTTTTTGCGGCTGATATGATGATGATATTATTGTCATTTTATTTATTATGTTATAGTTTTGATATGAATACTTCGTGATAATTAGGAATATTAATCGTGTGCAACATTTGCATTTACTTAAATATAAAGAAAACTGTTGCCTTATTCATTACTAAGTCATTTAAATATAAATAAATATTTCATTTGTTCTTTAACTGTTTTATTTTTAACACTTTAGCGGATCCTGATATACAAAACTTAAAGAATTAGTATAAATCAAGAATGTGCTTATAATATTAAAAAAAGATTCTGGCATAAGTTTAATAAATTTCACAATTCCAGAGGAATAATATAAATTATTTTTATTTATGCTTTCTATTAATATCATTTTACACATCATTGCCTTAATAGTTGTACCACTTTACACTTAAAACATATCAATATTCTCATTATGTTTTGTTGAATTTAATGGTGTATACTGTTATAAGTCATGATTTTAACATTATCATAAAATTGACCTTACCAGAGAATAAATGATGATGAACTTAGTGAGTTTTCTTCTGGAAGTTTTTTTATTATTGCTTTTTAAGTAGGTATGTTTTCCAATTTAATTTTGATGTATCATTTTGCACCAAAGATTTTGAGCATGAGTAAAAAGTTACTAATCATTTTATAGCAATAAACACAAAAATTTATACCTATTTTCTTGGTGTCAAACGATACATTTTTATATTTTTTTTTATATCTGAAAAATTACGTGACACAATATTATTTTTTACACTAAAAAGTAGATATCATTATTATCTATTAATATTAAAAATTTGAATTCGTTTCGATAGTTTAGAATTAGTGTAATAATTTTTTGAAACTTTAAGCTCGATTATCTCAAAACAACAATTTTCGACTTATAACAATTTTCACTGAGAGCACAGAATTCAGGTATATTTATTTATTTATTTAATACTTTATTGCACACATAAAGAACATTAATAAAAAACAAAAAGCATAAAAAGATATACAAAAGGCGGCCTTATCGCAATAGCAATCTCTTCCAGGCAACCTTAGGGTAGTTGGAAAAAAGAAATCAGCAAACAGGCAAGGTGCAAAGATGTGGAGGAGCAATTTTATGAAAAACAGAAATATATAAATAAAATATATACATAAATACATACATACACACATATAATATAACTGTACACGAAATGTGCGAAACCGAGACCTGAACGTTATATGAAAGGAGAAAAATTACAAAGAAGAAAGGAAATGTGATTTTACTTGAGACTTAAAGCTGGCTAGCGTTTGAGCGCGCCGGATAGATAGTGGTAGTGAGTTCCAAAGTTGAACGGCCTTGACAGTAAACGACTGAGCATAAAATTCTGTGGAGTGTGACGGGATCCTCAATCGCAAATTTTCAGCACTACGTAAACCACTACTTTGGGGCATGTCGCTATAAAATACAAACCGTTCTCTTAGATACCTCGGGGAAGTAGGATTAAATAGAATTGTGAATAGAAGTGAGAGGATATGCCAATCTCTGCGAAGTCGGATAGGCAGCCACTTGAGTTCAGAGCGAAACTGGGAGACATGATCATACTTGCGGAGACCATATATGAACCTGATGGAAAGATTTTGAAGACGCTCAAGTTTATTAAGCTGCTGCTGCGTGAGATTAAGGTAACATGTATCAGCGTAGTCAAGGATAGGGAGAAGAAGGGAATTTGCAAGCATAATTTTGGTGTCTATTGGCAGGAATTTACTAAGCCTTTTAAATGAGATAAAAACACCAAATAACTTTCTACTGACCTCTGCAATTTGTGGTATCCAAGACAGCTTACTATCCATCCAAACCCCTAGATTTTTAACCTTGCCGCTGTAATTTATAACAACCCTATTGAACACGATTGGTGGTAATAGCGCCATGTCAATTTTACAGGTAAACCTGGGGTTACCAATAATTATTGCCTTGGATTTGGCCGGATTTACAAGAAGGCCATGTGACTTGCTCCAGACAGATATGCATTCCAGATCCTGATTAGTTTGAGCAATTGCAGCTGGTAAATCATCCAAACTGGCTTGTGAATATATTTGCAAGTCGTCTGCAAACAGATGGTAGGAAGACTGAAGTTGTAATGTGATGGCATTTATAAATAGTGAAAACAAAAGAGGAGATAATACGCCACCCTGCGGTACGCCGGCAGTGGTATCACACCAGGAAGAAAATTTTTCCTCAATACGCACACGCTGTCGGCGCCCATACAGGTAAGAACGAAACCAATCAATTGCCGTTGGAGATATGTTAAGAGAACGTAAGACACCTAACAGTATGTCGTAATCCACCGTATTAAATGCGTTGCTGAAGTCAAGGAGGGTCAACACAGTTAATTTTTTGCTGTCCATACCTTGGCGAATGTCATCCGTGACTTTAATTAAAGCAGTAGTCGTACTATGACCAGGACGGAATCCGGATTGGAGAGGATTGAGTAGATTATTGACATTAAGGAAATGATTTAGTTGTTCTTGTACTACTCGCTCAAGGACTTTGGATAGAAAAGGAAGTATGGAAATAGGGCGAAAATCAGAAAAAGCACTAGGATTGTTCTTTTTAGGAAGAGGGGTGAGGTGTGCGTTTTTCCACGCTTCAGGAAAAGTGCAGGATAATAAGGAATTATTTAGTATGAGAGTCAGGATTGGAAGAAGAATATCGAGGATAGGAATGATCATATTACGACTAACGCTATCACTACCAACAGCACTCGAAGTTATGGAGCGTACTAT
This sequence comes from Elegia similella, assembly GCA_947532085.1. Taxonomy (NCBI): domain Eukaryota; kingdom Metazoa; phylum Arthropoda; class Insecta; order Lepidoptera; family Pyralidae; genus Elegia; species Elegia similella. The sequence continues at coordinate 4,842,671 of OX383936.1, forward strand.
TCTTTCAACATCACAATCGGCAATTGGAGAAAAAACAAAAGAAGGCGTAACTGGAGTCGGATGTGAATGAAGCGATTTAAGGGTGTTAAAATCGCCAATACAAATGAATTCCTCACGCTCACCAGAGTTTAAGATTACTCTACACATATTATCATAGAAGGACTGCTGAAGCTGATGAGGTAAGTCCGGAGGCAAATAGCACAGGCAAATATTTAATCTTTTATCAGTACGATTCTGAGGCAAAACGGATACCCATAAATCTTCAATATCGCTGTCCCACGAAAACTGACGAAAAACGTTGATGTTCTTCTTTAACGCAATAACAATTCCCCCACCTTCAATTTTACTCGAACAAGTACTAGAGCGATCCCGCCTGTAAACATTGTATCTGGAATCAAATAACTCCGCGTCTCGCACACTACTGTTTAAGTTAGTTTCCGTGAGACAGATGATATCATAGTTACTGGATAACACGCTCAGACATATATCATTTAACTTTGAACGAACTCTATTAACGTTTTGATAATAAACCAACATTAAAAAAGTAAACAAGGATGTATAATGACAGGATCAAAACATAGACATAAGAGAAATTAAAAAAAAAAAAAAACAATATTACAGTAAGTTATCTAGTACCTCCAATTTTTTTATGTAAATGCCACTAGTATTGTCATTTTTCCGCAAATACACTCTTCCGTATTTTGTCCAAACATATTTATAATTATTGTCCTTGGCAAAACGTCGAGCAGCGGCAAACAGTTGCTTGCAATCAGGGGACAAATGTTCGACGACAAATATACGTTGACTGTCACAAGTGATACCCAGGTGACGCGAACTAAGTGTATCCTTGGGGTTTGCTTTATTATACCTGCGCGCAGCGGAGAGCAACGAATCTTTCAATCTGGGAGAAGACAGGGTAACCAAAATGTTTCTAGGGCGCTTAGAGTTGGTGTCCATTTTAGCTACTCGCCGACATGCCTGAATGTTATTTTCTTCTATGGGGAAATTAATGACAGCACAAAGTTTCTTGAAAAGTGATGTAACATTTTCGTTACGACTCTCAGGGACTGCCTGAATTTCAACGTTGTAGCTGCGAGCTGTCATGTCAATAGATGATAGGCGACTGGTTAGGCGATTCAGGTCGACGTGCAAGCGTTCGCAGTCTGCCTCCAAAGTCTTGATTGAAGCATCCTTTTCCGCTAACCGTGACTTAAGACAATCTTGTTCTGAACTAAAAAAGTCAGTGGCCGCGTTCAAATCGTTTTTGATCTCTTGCATAACTCCATTCATTTCGGCCCTCACCATAGTTTTTACATCCTCCTTCAGGGCTGTTCTTATGTTATTCATGAATATCGAGAGAGTAGTATTTAACTTCTCGTCAAACAATGCGCTGATTTTTTCCATGGTTACACCCCCACTGCACCCAGAACAACATGGCACAGGGTCGGCACTTACATTGGAGGATGAACTGTTGTCCTGCACGTCGAACGACATATTCATGGAGCTATCATCAATAGGAACCTGATGTTTCCTTACAGTGTTATTATTATTTTTCCGCCGATGAGATACGTTGCTGCATGATGGACACATCCATGACTTTTTGTATGAGTCTGAAAGAGCCAAAAATTGGTCATCTCTTATATTTAGACATTTATGATGGTAACTACCACCACAATCTTTGCATCGAAGGAAACTATCGGTAGCAATTGCAGATAAACAGCCATTGCAATTAACCATTTTGCTGTTGTGAAAAGCGCAGATGACTTGGGGTAAGGATATTTAGCGCCCTCTAATAATATTTGGTGCAATTAATACGCCATGGGTTTCAAGCTCACCAAAGCACTGCCGCAGCAGGATAGCGGAACGTGCTCAATGTTAAAAGTAGCTCAGTAAATAAAGTAATAATTAAAGTCGTAGCATACAGATGGCGCTAGTAAATCGTACTTTCACAAACGCATAGGCGTTGTAGGATATCGATGTAATCAAGAGTTGCTTGACAGTGAGTAGGAAGTTGCGGCAAAAGCTCATAGGTGGCACCACAAGTCGTGCTTTCGTATAAAGTCAGTGACAAAGCAAAATTTGATGAATTAGAGTATATGTGAAAACTGAGCAAATAAGATCACAAACACTATGAAGCCTATGAAATGAGGTAAATAGGTCCAGTCCACAAAGAAAATAACAACAATTTCACCAGACAGTCCGTAAACTATGCACAGTCACCAATGTAATACTGGTACTAACCAACTCACAATTTTATATTATTGAGCGAATCGTCACTTTGTCCACAATAACTCACAGTTCAGATAACACTTTTAACAGTTCTGCACTACGTAACTTAAACAAATAGTATTTTATTTTCAATAATAAACAAGGAGCTCTGCTGTACTATTGTTGATGCTAGGTGGCGCCCTCTAGCGAAGTGAAATATACATACACATATATACTACTAGATTTTGCCTGCAGCTCTGCCTGCTTTAGGGTCGATCATTTGGGAACATTAGATTTTACAGTAGAATTTAGAGAGAGAAGTAGAGAGTTAGAAGTATTATTTTTTTTAAATTTCAAATACCTTTTTACCTTTCATTCCGGTAAATTCGACTATCCTTTGTCCTTACCCGGGCCTAAACTACATTATTCATCCAAAATGATTCAATGGTTGAAGCGTGAAAATAAGACAGACAGACAGACAGAGTTACTTTCGCATTTATAATAATAGTATGGTAATATTATAAATGCGGCTTAAAGTCAAGTAAAAATCAAGTTATCAAAAAAATCAATCACCTCTTAATATATTCCAGCAAATAATCCGCCATCAACTCCCAAGACTTGTTTTCAACAGGGCTCTCATCCGTTCATGGATTATAAGCGAGATCAGGATTATCTCTTAAGATCAACCGTTAATATCCTTTCTGTAACGCGATGCGACGGAATTAGGCTAAATATACACCGAAAAATACTTCGGTGTTGCTTTGGAAGAAGGAAGTTCGTCAATATCCTTTTTGGGACGTGATGCGAGAGAATTAGGGTAATTATACAACGATAATACTCCTATATTGCCTTGTAAGCAAAATTTTTATCTAAGTTATTTAGTTACGCTGCTTTCCCGCTCGCGACGGGCACCCAAGTACCTAATAAATATTTTTTTGACATCGAGGATGATTTTATCAGATTGACATGTGACAATGGCGCAATAACAACAATTGCTATCAATTTATCATTGAATTAGAAAAGCTTTGGATGCAGCATTGCGCTCAAAAACCTGACACCACGCAAAGTAGCTAGAAGCGGGCGGGGCTTGAAAAGTAGATTTTTTCGCGAATCGAATTAAGAAAAAACATACTTCTTTTGTAGTACGAGTAAAGTAATGCAAATGCAAGGAAAGACGGAAATGTGACACTGGAGTAACTTATCATAGCGAGCGAAGCGAGCTGCTAGCCTACCTACCTCAGCTATGTTGACACCATAGCGTTCATTAGATATGTTGACACCGCCCCGTGACGCGCCCAATCGCAAACTAGCTTGAAAGTTTATAGCTTGTAAACTAGTGTGTAAGTTTCTCGTTGTGATTTAACTTTATTTGCTTAAATGAGACTGATATTGAATCGTTAATTGTATGAGTTACGCTTCCATATTTTTCTTTGATTCAATGCAATTTATAGACTGTCTTATGTAATGATTTATGTTTAAAGTTATTTTTTTTAATACCTTAGACACCGTTTCGGTCACCTGGTGTCCGACAAACAATTGAAAAATGATTGTCTGCGATTCCTGCGTTCAAAGTGTTTATTTTAATTGTAACATTCGCGGTCTACCTCTGTTTCGTCTCCCTCCTACTGGATCCTACTGGATACCGCTTCGTTACAATATGAGCCCAGCGGTCCGGGTGCATACGACAAACCTAAAAATGTATTGATGTGATGATATGAGCTAATTTAATAAGGAATGGTCCGAGTTGGCTCAACATATGCAGTTCTGGATGGAAGTGGGGGAGACCTTTGCCCAGCAGTGGGAAGAAATAGATTAATTTAAAAAATGTGAATGATCACTAATCTTCATGACACATCAACTGATTATTTGTAAAAGGTTCTTAGTTACAAATGTATATATTTCCAATATTTTGCACTACTAAGTATTTTTATTTTTTAAATGGCTTGCAAAGACTCTCGTGTGCGTACAGTCTTAACAAGCCAAGCATTATTTCACTTAACGCACCTTACGCAAAGATTAAGAACCGGATTATTCGAACTCGCGTTTCGGAGTTAAGTCAGATATTTGAAGTGGAAAATAAAAAAAAATAAAGGAAGCGGCGTCGGAAAGTTCCCTAAGATTTTCACTCGCCGGATGACAGCTCGCTGTAAGCCCCGTGCTAACAAAATCGGGTTTATTTCGTGTTCACATGGACACAGAGATGCTATCACGTCTATTATGATAAAAGGCAATCGATTGTGTCATTCAAAAGTCATATTTCCTTTCATTACTTAAAATTAGGTTCACGCATTGGGTTGTGTAGAAATATTTACTTTTTGATACATAACATTCTTGGTTCTTTTATATGTATGTGTATATGAATTCCATATCCTTACTAATATTATAAAGGCGAAAGTGAGTTTGTTTGTTTGTTTGTTTGTTACGCTTTCACGCCGTAACTACTGAACCGATCATCATGAAATTTTGCATACGAGTTCTCTGGAGTGCGGAGAAGGATATAGGCTACCTTTTATCCCGGGAAAAGTACTATTCCCGAGGGATCGACATTGACGCGGGCGGAGCCGCGGGCGAAAGCTAGTTAATATATAATTGTGCTTACTTATCGATAATTATTTACGGCGCCGCTCTGTTTCAATATTGTCTTTTTTATTTTTTCCTACCCTAAGGTAATGGTTGACTGAGATAGATAGATAATATATAATAATAAAAATTGAGAAAAACATTGAGAAAAATACAAGAACAGTTAAATCTTGTTAGCATGTGTTATTTATTAGTTTATTATGCTTGGTTGTTTATTCTTATTTTATTATTAATGTTGTTATAAAGTTTTTTTTTTATATTTCATTTTTTTAAATCGAAATTTTGCACTACCCCAACAATTCTTGACATCACCCAGTTGGTTGACTGGTAGAAAAAGCCTTTGTCTTTAAGTCCGCCTTTACATTGTACTAACACTGTTCGTTTGCTCGCAGAACAAACCACTGATTTTCAGCTACCACCTGAGATTCACAGGGACTCGTGAAACTGTACCATCTGTGTGCGAAAGGAATATTAAAATACTGGAAGAAATTGCATAATGATAAGCCTTTGTACCTATTTGTAAAGTTATTGTATATTCTTTGTTTTTATTTCATGTATATTATAATTTTATATTGTATATTATATATAATATAAAATTTTATATATATATTATAGTGCAATAAAGAGTATTTCTTTCATTCATTTATTCACGTCTTTTTCTCTTGGGAGCAGACAGGATTTTTTTTCAGAGCCACGTTTAGCATATTGGATGGTGTATTATAAAATTATTGTAATAAATGTAAGTGAATTATTTTAAATAAATTGTTTTTAAATAGCATATAATTCTCGGTATATTATTAAAATTGAAAATATGTGACGATAAAGAACTCGGCCACAGGAAGGATTCGAACCCACGTCCCTTAGGTTAACGCCCCAAGTGTGATACCATTACACCACCGTGACTTTGAATCACCTTGATGTGATGAGAGAGTTCGACGCGGTGATTTGAAGTCAATATTTTGAATAAAGTTCATTTTACCTATCAGATCTTGCAGTCGGAAGGCACTGTTACTAGCAAAAACGTCATAGAAAACAGCAATTGATGAATAATTGTTCAAGCTTCGCTGAGACGAATGTAGCATGATTGTACAATATTAGTTCTAAAGTATTTTAACTTGTATTTATTTATCAGGTTTGTTAAATCTAAAATGTTCTTACAAGATTTTGTAGCCAATTCGTCTTTATGGGCATAAAAAAACAAGGGCGAAGAGACATAACAACAACGCAAACAGTTAGCAGAATAGTCATGACAGGAGGCAAGCAAAGTCAAAAGTACTGACAGCTTTCCAAATTTAAATTCTGTTGTCTATTACGATATGAGCTTTGATAAAGACCAAAAAAAATCGACCAAATAGAAATTTGACTCCATCAGCATACGTAATGACATCCGACCAACTTTTCGCTATTCCCCAATAATCCTTTTGTAACAAACCTGTTTGACAGATGGGGATTCTATTGTAGAATTTTTCCCGTTTATACCCGTTTTCAGATTGTGGTTTAATTTGGAAAGACGAGATTGGTGAAGGCAAATTACAATTTAATCTTGAAATCGGAAGAAACTCAGTGAGACATAACCACAGTTTAAATATCCTGTTATAACAAGTAGATGAGAAACGATATCACGAGCCTCAAATGGAACTGGGCAGGCCACTTGGCCCGTCGGAGTAATGGATAGTTTGAGCAAGATATTAATAGAACGGTGGCCTAGAATAAGAGAGAGAGGAGTTGGTCTTCCAGCAATGAGATTGGTTGACGATATGGCTAAGGTGACCTTAAATAAATCGTGAACCCATCTCATCGCTCATCATCATCATCATTTCGTGTAGGTGACACGGTCAATCGACCATGCACACCCTAGTGTCAGAGTTCTTCGGAACCACCTCTCGGCCTCTGACGTGGTTCCTTTAACGACTACCAGATGGCAGCCGGGACCACCGGCTTAACGTGCCTTCCGAAGCACGGAATCATCTTTATTATCAGACAATCAGGTGATTCAAGCCTGCAATGTCCTAACTAAACTGGAAACAACTAAACAAAGTATGCTTCCGGTGGGAATCGAACCCACGACCCCCGGGTCAACAGGCAAACGCCTTAACCACTGGACCACGGAGGCTGTTGATCTCATCGCTGTTCGAATTCGATCCTGGATGACAGAGGCACCACCCCAACGACATCCAGTCAGCACTTCTTGGGTTTTCCCCTTCTACCGGGGCCTGGTGGAGGCGGCATAGCCAGACATTTTTTCCCTGTATAATTTGGCGGTTTTCGCAAAATGTTGTTTTAACTATTGTATAATATAGTATCGTTAAGTTAGTATCCTACGACACAAGTACACAACTTGCTGTGGGGGCTCAATCTATGTGAGTTTTCCTTATATATTTATTTATTTAACTATCTATATTTTCACGAGTGGAGTAACAGGCTTAATCGATTTTGTATCGAATAATCGATATAAAAAGACAAGTTCAAAACTTATCCTTTTATATACTTATTTGTTACTACTTATTAAAGTGTAATCAATTCAAAGTATGTATGTAACATACTTTGAATTGATTACACTTTTTGCATATTATTATTGTTCTACTACATTTACAAGTATGTATGTAACATACTTTGAATTGATTACACTTTTTGCATATTATTGTTCTACTACATTTACAAGTATTTAACGAGTTTTAGAAATATCGTTAATGTTTTGTTTAGTATATTCATCACTTTAAAAACTGATCATTAATTAAATCTCAACATTTTGATTGATGTTAGAAGTGAAAATAGATTAAAAGTGTAATTGATGAAATGACTAATGAATATATAGCAATTTATTTCTAACAAAATGATTTATTGTTTGATGTTTTAACTTCATTTTATAAAGTATCAATTTTATTACTATATATACAGTTACCCAAGGTTGATGTCAGGAGGTGACCGGCTTTAAAAAGTTAGCCAAATTATAAAACAACATGAACTTTGTCATAACAGCTAATTCTGGGCTACGACACACCACAGCTGAAGATGCAGGCTCAGATTTTAGATAGAATCTACTAATTATATTACTTACTATTATATACTAATTGATATAACGATTTTTATCTTATGGTCCTACCAATTTTGTCCCACTGTTACTTGTGGTCCTACAATTCTTCTTACTAGGGTTATCAGTCATAGAAAAAAATTAAAACCAACGCGTCCCCAATTAAAGGAGAAACCCCCAACATAACAAAAACAACATGGCCACAAGGGGTAAGTTAGGTTCGTTAGGATTCCTTGTGACCAAAGCAGAAGCGAGCGAGTGAAACGAGCGAGCGTCCCTAACATAGGGCGTTACAGTAGCGTATATCGAAGATTGCATATACAGTATGCGAGTCTCGACATTCCCTCAACGGGGTGATTCAGCCCACCAATGTACTAAAAAAAATCGACATTCCCCAACAAACGGGCCGGGCGGCAGAACTCTTTTGTATGGGAATTTCCAAATCTTTTTTATTTCCCAGCATCGGTTCCTAAGTAAAAGGTGATGGTCTGAGTCACCCCTTTAAGGGAACGTCGAGGGTACATTTAAACGTTTGTTGTGGCTAAGATTCAATAGTGGTCGACTTAGTAAATCAAAGGGTAATGTAGATTTTTAGAGGGGATAATGCTTTTAAATTGAAGTCAGTTTAATTAACACCCAAATTAATAAACAAGGTAAACATACATACATAGTATTATGTCTTTTCCCTTGCGGGGTAGACAGAGCCTAGGCCTAATACGACCTTATGGCCACATTTTGCATGTCCAACATAGATGGACAGTATAGATGGAAAACGGAATCAAAATAGACGTAAACGTATTTTTATTAAACGTATAACTACTATTTTTATAATAGTAGTTATGTCCTATGTAACTATTAATAAATTAAAAAGTATAATTATTATCGTCTTGATATTTGCTACTTTGTTTTTAACAACTTAAACATAATATGCGCAATGTTTACGTACGGAGGAATATGATGTAAAAATAACTGCAAGCCAACGCCCTCGGACCCCCAGCGAACGGAAATGCACTAATTAGGGATGAGACGACGTTCTGCTATATCTTTTGAAAGTTATCGCGATACTGGAATGTATGTGATGGTTTGTTTTCTTTCATTCATTAATACTTTAATATCTTAGTTCTTTTATATGAAACAAAACTCACGTCTCATCATCATCAGGTCTTTTTAGTCTCCACTACAGTAGCATGACCCTCTCTGTACTACCGGAGCCATACTTGGCCAGAGCAGACAGAGGATTTGGAAACGTATTAACTAAACTCACGTATATTTGTCTGGAAATTACGACAGTTTCTATAATGTTATCTTAGTTGAAGAATGCAAAAGCTAGTGAATATACATTATGATGTACTAGCCTATTTCTGCGGCTCCGCCCGCGTTAATGTCAAACCTCCGGAACAGAAGATTTTTCCGGGATGAAATGTAGGGTACCTTTAATCCCGGAAAAATGTCCCGTCCATTATGTCCTACCCCGGAGTACGGATAATAGGCATAGATAATATTTACACAAAATCTAGTGAGTCTTTAGATTAAATAAAAATAAATAATTACGCATCTCCAAACATCTAGTGCAGTTAAAGCTAAGAGACACGTCACTATTCCAAGTACCTATTTCAGAAAGCTCAACGCCCTCAGACCCCCTGCGGACGCACGCTTCCGTTCTAAAAATACCTAGTAAATACCACGTTCTGTTTTACGAGAATCTTGGTAGTTAACTTGAGAGGATGGAGTGCCTCATGCTTTTGAAGCACTTAACACTAGCTCAGTCATTTCGGCACGTATTAAGTACGTGTTTCAGGATTCTTCGGTTTTTACCACGTTATTTTTAATTGCTGCTACCTTGATATTCCGTTTTGAAAATACCACGTTCAGTTTTACGAGAATCTTGGTTGTAACTTGAGAGGATGGAGTGCCTCATGCTTTCGAAGCACTTAACACTAGTTCAGTCATTTCGGCACGTACCAAGTACCTGTTTCAAGATTCTTTGGTTTTTACCACGTTATTTGTAATTGCTGCTACCTTGATATTCCGTTTTGAAAATACCTAGTAAATACCACGTTCAGTTTTACGAGAATCTTGGTAATTAACTTGAGAGGATGGAGTGTTTCATGCTTTGGAAGCAATTAACATTAGTTTAGTCATTTCGGCACGTATCAAGTACGTGTTTCAGGATACTGTCTTTGGTTTATATCACGTTGTTTGTAATTGCTGCTACCTTGATATTCCGTTTCGAAAATAACTAGTAAATACCACGTTCAGTTTTACGAGAATCTTGGTTGTTAACTTGAGAGGATGAAGTGCCTCATGCTTTGGAAGCACTTAACACTAGCTCAGTCATTTCGGCACGTATTAAGTACGTGTTTCAGGATACTGTCTTTGGTTTATATCATGTTGATTGTAATTCCATTTTGAAGATATTCCGGTTTAAAATACCTAGTAAATACCACGAACAGTTTTACGAGAATCTTGGATAGTTAACTTAAGACGATGAAGTGCCTCATGTTTTGGAAGCACTTAACACTAGTTCAGTCATTTCGGCACGTACTAAGTAAGTGTTTCAGGATACTGTCTTTGGTTTTTATCACGTTGTTTGTAATTGCTGCTACATTGATATTCTGTTTTAAAAATACTTAGTAGATAAACGTAAACTTTCATGAGAATCTTAATATTTAACTTGAGAGTATAGAGTGCCTCATGCTTTGGAAGAAAATTACACTGATTCTGTATCAGGTACGTGATTCAGGTTTTTTTTTTTTGGTTTTTTATCACGCTATTTGTAATTGCTGCTACCTTGATATTCCGTTTCAAAAATACATAGTAAATTCATGTTTTTTTTTTAGAATCTGGGTAGTTGAGACGATTGAGTGCCTCATGCTTTGGAAGTCAAGCAACTAACAATCGTTGATTTAAGCACGTATCAAGTACGTGTTTCAAGATAAATGATTTATTTGGTTTTTACCACGTTGTATGTAAAAACTTAGCTTAAGATTCTAATCTAAGAATACCTAGTATGTACCACGTTCAGTTTAATGACAAATTTGGGTAGTTATATTCAAAAGATGGAGTGCCCACGGATGGAGTGCCTCATGCTTTGGGCGCACTTAACACTAGTTAAGTAATTTCAGCACGTATCTAGTACGTGTTTCAAGATAATTTTTTTTTTGTTTTTTCCACGTTATCCACGAACAAAGTTAAAAATAGATTAAAGTTGAAAAAAAGAACTTGCCAAAAAGTAAAAAGATTGGCGTTAAATACAAAAGGTGGCACTACTTACTCCACATACAAAAACGTAGCCCATTTATTGGAAGAAGAAGCATAACATTATTTAAAAGCCCTATTTGATGCTTAATTCTCCTTCACTAAATTCAAATAATGATTAAGTTCAACAGAACTCAGTGTCATCCGAATTACCGTCGAAAATAACGTCCATAGAGTGAATAAAAGTTAATTCCGTTCAGGAACAATTAATCTGCTATTCCGGGAGCGCGTGACGGAATGTAGTTAATTACGTGTAGTCTTTCTATTTACGGTCCCACGCAACGATCGAGTTGTCTTTATCGAGGACTTTACCACGTTTCTCTAGGAAAATTACCAAGTTTGTGCATGCATACGAATATATTACTTTATAAAGTAGTTCATTAAGTGTAGTCTTTCTATTTATAGTCTCACCCAACGTTCGAGTTGTCTTTAGCAGGCTAGTTTCCTAAAAAATATAATTAGACCGTCAGTTAGATATTCAAAAAATATTGGACACATATTTTTTCTTTTGTCGATTAAACAAAAAATGATAAAGATATAGCCCTTTGAAGTTCCGTGTGACGTCATAGTTTGCCACACTTTTAAGCAAACTAGGGCTAGCAAATCACTCCTGAACTTTGACGCGCTTTATCTTTATTATTTATTGTTTATTTGACAAAAGAAAAAATACGTGTCCATTATTTTTTGATTATCTAACTGACGGACTAATTGTTATGTTATTATTACGACCCAGGAAACTAGCATATTACGTTGCTCTAGGCAAATTACAAAGTTAATGGAAACAAATCATTTTTTTTATGTTTATTGTGTCAAGTTTTCTTACATATTACTTTATAACGTAGTTAATTACGTGTAGTCATAGGCAATTTAATACTAACGTTTGTTGTCTTTCTATTTACGGTCCTATGTAACGATTGATTTGTCTTACCGAGGTCTTTACACGTTTCTCTAGCAAAATTACCAAGTTTTAGGAAACAATTTTGTTTTTGATGTTTTTTGCATATTGCTTTATAACGTAATTTATTACGTGTAGTCTTTCCATTTACGGTCTTCGCAACGATCGAGTTGTCTTCATCGAGGACTTTACAACATTTCTCTAATTACCAAGTAAGTAGTGCCTTTTTACTCATTTATAATGCAAATGTTTTTTCATGTGACCATGTTGTGTACATACATTTTTAAATAAATAAATTAATACCAAGTTTATGGTAATAAATAAATATTTTTGTATGTTTGTGTCAAATTTCTTGCATATTACTTTATAACTTAGTTAATTACGTGTAGTATTTCAATTTACGGTCTCACGCAACAATCGAGTTGTCTTTATCGAGGACTTTACCACATTTCTCTAAGAAAATTACCAAATTTATGGAAATAAATAAATATTTCTTTATGTTTGTGTCAAGTTTTCTTGCATATTACTTTATAACTTAGTTAATTACGTGTAGTATTTCAATTTACGGTCCCACGCAACAATCGAGTTGTCTTTATCGAGGACTTTACCACGTTATTTTAGGAAAATAATTTATGAAAACAAATGAAAGTTATTGTTTGTTTGAGTCAAGTTATCTTGCATATTACTTTATGACTTAGTTAATTACGTGTATTATTTCTATTTATAGTCCCATGCAACGATTGAGTTGTCTTTAGCGAGGACTTTACCGTGGTTTTACAAGAAAATTACCAAGTTTAAGGAAACAAATTAGTTGTTTTTGTATATTTGTCTCAAGTTTTCATGCATACGAATATATTACTTTATAGCATACCTAGTTAATTACGTTTAGTCTTTATATTTACAGTCCCATGCAACGATTGAGTGGTCTTTAGCGAGGACTTACCACGGTTCTCTAGGAAAATTACCAAGTTTATCGAAACGAATTGATTATTTTTGATTGTTTGTTTAACGCGTCAAGTATTTTTTCCATATCACTTTATAATGTAGTATATTACCTATATGTAGTATTTCTATTTACGGTCCAACATGCAAACCGTGGCTTTTCTGTCTCAAAGACCTGGGCTTTGTCTACCCCGCAAGGGAAATACACCTGGAGGTTTGTATGTAGTGTACATGGTTTCTCATATTCGATTCCGGATTAGGTTTTGTTTTGTCCTGTCAACGTATACATATAAGCAAATTTAATACTTTCCGGAACATCCTACACGTTGAAGAACATTTGTATTATGTCTCTTGTATCAGGTTCAGTGCCCGTAAATGAGTTGATTAGAGTTTCGACTTAGGTCGGTAAAAAACAATGTTGTCTATACCATTAACAGCGTTCAGTCGAGTAAAAAGCAAATTATTAGTGACGCGATTGAAAAAATAAAGTCATTTTTCTACCGGTCCTCCAAAACGGTAAACCGTTTTCCATCGACAAGTGGCTCTCATCCCTACTTCTACATAAAAATACTGAATTGAAAAGTCAGCAAACTTACGCTCCAATAAAATACCTCACCCAAAAAATTCTATCCACAGTTTTACTTCAAGAATAATGTAAATCATCAATTCCTATGCGACTGGGGGAATGGCTACTATATCTTCACTGATATCTAACGTATAGAACTTAACACGAATTTGGGGTGTGCTTTGTGAGACACCTAAAATCGTTATCTATACTAATATTATAAAGCTGAAGAGTTTGTTTGTTTGATTATTTGTTTGTACTCGCTAATCTTAGGAACTAATAGGTCAAATTGGAAAATTCTTTTTGTGTTGGATAGTCCATTTATTGAAGAAGGCTTTAGGCTATAAAACATCACGCTACGACCAATAGAAGCGACACATCAATAAAAAATGTTTTGAAAACGGGGGAAAATTATTCATCTATACTAAGAAAAAATCGAATTATTCATAATAACAGAAATTGCCGCGGGCGAAGTCGCGTGCAATGTAGGATATTTGTGTGAGATCTTTAAAGGTAAATTGTTAATATCAAGTCTGGGATTAGAAAATGAACTTCTAACATATTCGAGTGGTATTAAAAATGCATACGTTGTCGACTGACTAGTTCAGAAATAAACTCCCTGATCGTTTTTTGAAGTGGAAACTTCTTAGCTAACTTAGCGGCGTTGTGCACTTTTTGGGATGGGTAAAAAATGTTAAACTTGCGTCAGGACAAATTACCTGATCGAAAATTCGTAAGACGGACACGTGATCTAAAACCGCCGCAAAGGCGAGTTTTCACTACTGCCGACACTGCCGGAGTGCAACCCGTTGCTTCTTATTTACCGGTTCGGAAACTTGATTCCATCTACAGATGGCGCTTCGAAGGTGGTAAAAAGTACATTAACTCTATTATATAAGATACGAGTACTAGAAAATGCACATGTTAAATGAAAAATAGGTTTATTTTTCTTAATTCAATGTAAAGATGAACGGAGAGTTATTCGAAATAAGTAATTGTTTTACAGACTGTAATCCAGTCTACTCTTTGTTTATAACTCAAAGGTTTATTGCATCGTCGGCTTAAATCTCAAAAGAAAATAGAAAAAACGCGATACTCTAAGATTACGTAATCGTCGCCCTTAACAGAAAATTAAAATTCGTCGTCTCTGTAATTCACGTAAATCTAGTTTCTCATATTTATAATGCTCCTCTCTTTGTATATTTAATTTTTTCGCTCTCTTACTTTCGTCCTAATGGGTCATTCATCATCATTATTAATCATTACAGACGTTAAAAGTCCACTGCTAGACATAACCCTCTCCAAAGGATTCTTTATTTCATGGGACGATATTGCCCTGCTCACCATGCTGACAGGCGGGGTGGTGAGCGCATCTTCTTTGATTTCTTCTGCCTTGAAGCCCTGCCGATTCTGCTGCCTTGAAGCTTTTTAAAGCTGGAAATAAGAATATGTTGGATTTGGGAATGGAATGAAGGAAATGAAATGAAATGAAATGAAATGAAATGAAATGAAATGAAATGAAATGAAATGAAATGAAATGAAATGAAATGAAATGAAATGAAATGAAATGAAATGAAATGAAATGAAATGAAATGAAATGAAATGAAATGAAATGAAATGAAATGAAATGAAATGAAATGAAATGAAATGAAATGAAATGAAATGAAATGAAATGAAATGAAATGAAATGAAATGAAATGAAATGAAATGAAATGAAATGAAATGAAATGAAATGAAATGAAATGAAATGAAATGAAATGAAATGAAATGAAATGAAATGAAATGAAATGAAATGAAATGAAATGAAATGAAATGCTTTTATTTGCGCCAACAGTTGGCATGCAAATGTTCAAAGTGAGTTTACGAACTTTACATATGGTCAAAATTGCAAGAATTAGTTGAATAGTAAAAATTATTAATTGAAAATACATTTATGTCAGTAAAATTAAATATTATAAAAACAACAGTATTGGGATACTACTCACTCAGATGAATGGGGGAAATGCAAGTAGCAACTTGGGAGGCCAGGCGCGCATACCTGCAACTACCAAAGTATAACGAAATGAAGAACTACCGGACCATAATATCATGTCATAATGTCGATAGATAATCGAATATTACGTTTACAGCGAAAAGCCTCCCCTATGATTAGCTTATTTTTGGATGACACCGGTCTTTACGTTAAAATAGCTGATATTCTGCGCTTATGTAATACTTAATCGGCTCCTATATAAAGCGTGAGTCATACTAAATACACGCTTCCATGGTCCAGTGGTTAAGGCGTTTACCTGTTGACCCGGAACTCGTGGGTTCGATTCCCACGGGAAGCATACTTTGTTTAAATGTTTCCAGTTTGGTTAGATTTTGCAGGCTTGATTCACCTGATTGTCTGATAATGAAGATGATTCATCCGTGCTCCGGAAGGAATGTTAAGCCGTTGGTCCCAGCTGCCATCTGACGACAGAGGCCGAGAGGCGGTTCCGAAGAATTCTGACACCAGGGTATGCATAGTCGATTTACCATGACACCAACTCGAAATGATGATACTAAATACATTTTACGATTAGCAGAAAGTTTTATTGAAGTTTATGCAATTAACTTGTTTATAGAAGGACCAGGCGCTATCTCTAATAAGACATTGTCATGTAGAATGATGTCAGTTCCATCGTTGAAACAGTTCAATGTTTTTTTCGCATCGTCAGCCCAAATCTCAAAAGCAGATAGGAAAATGCGATAATCCAAAACCGTTTTATCTGATAGCGGAGTGGACGTAATCGACGCCCTCGAACAGAAAATTAAAATTCGCCGCCTCTGTAATTTCTTTGTTGTGTAAATGCCACTGGTTTTAATAAAACCGCGAATATTGTAGAATTAGAAAATTCAAGACAGGATTTTATTACTTGGTTATTTCGTCAAAAAAAAATTGTTTTAAGTGGCTAGAATTTCGATCACGATTTTGGGTTCGAGGAATCTGTATTTTGCACAAAGATAAGAATTAATTGACACGAAGTTTTAACATTAATACTTTAACTAAATTCGAAGTGTCATTTCTTCTATTTATGAGTAAATTCGTAAATATTATCAATGCGAAAATATATTCACGCATCAACGCTTATACCGATTTACATTAAATTTGGTATAGAGGCAGTTTGTGGCCCGGGAAAGGATATAGGATAATTTTCATCCCGAAAAAAGTAACTGTTCCCGAGGGATCTAAACATGAAAATTTGCAGCATAACCAGCTTTATCTATTTATTGCGTTGGCTTAGAAGTTTATTTTTTTCACAGCTCCAAGAGACAGTAGACCTGAGTATTTAATATGAATTTCAACTTGATACCTCCACGCGTTCCTGAGAAAAAAGTTCTTGACAGACAGACTGACAGATAGATAGATAGATAGACAGGCATACAGATAGACGGATAACAAATAAATAAATATATAGGGACATATCACACAAATTAAGCTAGCCCCACAGTAAGTTGTAAACTTGTGTCGTAGGATACTCACTCAACGTTACTATATTTTATAATAGATACTTATATAGATAAACATCCAAGACCCAGGTCAAACTGAAAAAGA
Organism: Elegia similella; assembly: GCA_947532085.1. Lineage (NCBI taxonomy): Eukaryota > Metazoa > Arthropoda > Insecta > Lepidoptera > Pyralidae > Elegia > Elegia similella. The sequence goes on from OX383936.1 coordinate 4,859,730, forward strand.
TCCTTTTCCATTATGACCTGACTGGGGATCGAACCCGGGCATTCTCGTGTCGCAGGCTGACGTTTTGACCACTGCGCCACGGAGCTTGCCAAACAAAGTGATCCTATAAGGGTAAGGTAAGGAACTCTAATACGATTTCATCTAATTTTATGACACAAAAAAACCAACCTAATTGCTGAACATAATAGTGGGTAAAGACTGCAAATTCCATTAGAAATCGAAAAGGAAGCAAGAAGCAATCCCGTTGCGTTGTCGTGTAAATCAGACAGTCTGCTGACGTCACGGGAAGCGGCGGCGGAAGCGGGACGAGCTTCCGGCGCGGCGCAAACTCAGAATCGAATAACTCGATATGGAGAACTCGATTATTAAGGAAACGAGAAATCGATTGCTTGTAGTAATTTTGCAGTTGAGCAGTTTGTTATTATTTTTTCATCATTATTTCATCATCACAGCTACAAAAAGTCCACTGCTGGACCAGAGCCTCTCCCAAGAATTCCTCATTCCATGGGAGGATATTGCCACGCTTGGCAGGCGGGTTGGCGAACCCAGTTTTTTTTTTGCTTTTTGTGTTTCTGACGCTGGCGCCCGTCATCATCATCATTTCGAGTAGGTGTCACGGTCAATCGACCATGCACAACCTGGTGTCAGAGTTCTTCGGAACCGCCTCTCGGCCTCAGACGTGGTTCCTTTAACGACTACCAGATGGCAGCCGGGACTACCGGCGTAACGTGCCTTCCGAAGCACAGAATCATCTTTTTATCAGACAATCAGGTGATTCAAGCCTGCAATGTCCTAACCAAACTGGAAACAACTAAACAAAGTATGCTTCCGGTGGGAATCGAACCCATGACCCCCGGGTCAACAGGCAAACGCCTTAACCACTGGACCACGGAGGCTGTTCTGGCGCCCGTCACAAGCGTTTTTAAACTGGGGAAATATAGGAATGAAAGGTGTTGGCATACTTCTTACTCTGATGAATGGGGGAAAAGCAAGTAGCAGCTCGGGTAGCCGGGCGCGCGTACCCGATGCCATACCTGTAACCACTGGACAGGCAGATAAAGATAAAACCCAAACCACTATTATTATATTATTCTTTCGTTACTTAATATTACGAATAAATATTAAGAGCCCGCCATATGCCAGGCGGCGTGGCGGTACAAACGCGGATGGTCTAAACACGTTGGCTACATTGGATATTTTCGTTTTTTAGGAATATTCAAGGGTTATTCGAAAAAGAAAAACATATGATGGCTGCCTTATCTGTAATGCAATAATAATCAAAAGTTTCAAGGTTAATTTTAATGTATTTGGTGAATAATGCTATATACCGAGTAAATTAGACGTGATTTGGAGGCAACTTTACAATTTTTTTTTCTATCGAGAAAATTTAACGCAATCGTGTTTTTGAGTCATATAGTTACCAGAGTTAGTCCTGAACTTTGCTACATTTTTATTTCAACTTGAGTATTTAATTATTATGGATATTACAGTCAATCATGCAAAGCAGTGTGAGGTAGTACGGGCCCTTAATAGGAAGCAAGAAGCAATCCCGTTGCGTTGTAACGTTGTTGTTGTTGTTCTCCGAGGACCAGCGTAAAGCTGATGTCGATGCTAAACGCGACCATGTAAAGGCCCGTCCACCTGCTGCCATTTTTTATAAGTATGAAGTCAAAAATTCAAATTTCGAAATTTAAAATTCATGAACATTTATTTAACATAGGTCATTTGGACACTTATTAATTGTCATATATTTTCAACTGAGAATTGTTGACGTCAGTAATTTACTTATGGCTAAGTTTAATGCCGCTTCCAAAGCGGAGTGCAGAAGAAGCGGCAACAAACTGCACAGCGCATTTTCTCCAATCGACGTCAACTTACAATTTTAGTTTATCTTAAAAACTAGGTATGTGTACTGAGTATACATTGTCCTTATTATAGTCATTGTAAATAGAATTTTTAATAAATGATGTTTAAGAAAATAATATATGAATATAAAAAAAAAATATAAAAAAATATAAAAAAATATGAGAACGGCGTACCTACGTGCCATCAATGTGCACGGAAGTTATCTGTAAAGATAGGCTAAATTAGCTATCTTCGGGCACACCTGCGCCAAAACACCGACTAGGAGTCCAAAGTGGTCGCCATGACCGAAATCGGTCGGACTAATCATCATCATCATCAAATATTAATAACCTACTAATATTATAAATGCAAAGTTTATATGTTTGTTACTCAATGACGCCAAAACGGCTGACGTAAAAGGATTTTAACAAAGTTTTCTACAGTTATTACATAAATTAATATAGGCTACCTTAGATCTTGGAAAAAGTAATGTTTTCGCGGGAATGACATTCATTCATTTCGAGTAGTCGTCACGGTCAATCGACCATGCACGCCCTGGTGTCAGAGTTCTTCGGATCGGAACCGCCTCTCGGCCTCTGACGTGTGGATAGACATTAATTCATGTTAATGTCAAAAACCGTGGGTAACAGCGTATATTGAAATAAACAACATAATTTTAATATCCTAAAGGTATTTCAGTTATACCCTAAGAATAAGTGAGATTATTCCTTTAAATGACAAATAAATGGCAGCTCCGTGGCGCAGCGGTCAACATGCCAGCCTGCGACACGGAGTGCCCGGGTTCGATCCCCGGCCAGGTCAAGATGGAAAATGATCTTTTTCAGATTGGCCTGGGTCTTGGATGTTTATCTATATATGTATTTATTATAAAATATAGTATCGTTGAGTTAGTATCCCATAACACAAGTCTCGAACTTACCTTGGGGCTAGCTCAATCTGTGTGATTTGTCCCTATATATATATTTATTTATTTATTTATATAAATTATGACAACATTTTCTGAATTGTGGGTTTGTTCCTTCTAAGTAGTGCCAAAATCGTAGAGCTTTCGTCAGGATCATTTTTACCTCTATCACAAAAATACATACACTTTCATGCCGGCTTCGACGCACATACCGTGACCAGATTACGGACGTTCTTGCCAAAGGGCAAGTTAGGAGTACCCGAAACCGACGAGCATGCATGAAGAGAATGATGGATGTAGACGAAGCGAGAGAGATTTGTAAAGATCGTAGCAAGTGGAGGTCCCTAGTCTCTGCCTACCCCCATTGGAAACAGGCGTGATAGTATGTATGTATGTCTTTAATGCTAGTCTGGGATAAAAGAAAAAACGTAGAAAGTACCAGCACCCTTTTCCGTACAGATCGTAAACGTTGATCGAGGAATTGAGCGGAAACTGAGGAATTATGTTAGTAGACCTTGCGGCTAGCGAACCATCACTATTTTGCCACCTACACGCCCACCAACGTGCTAAACGTGGCTTTTAGCTCTTACAGGTTTAGGCTTTGTCTATCACATAAGCGAAAAAGACGTGATAGTATGTATGTATGTATGTACATATTCAGTAAAGTTGACAATATGCAGGATACGGCAGTTAGAGCTAACTCGAATTAAGTGGAAGTTTCCGTATTTAAAATGTGCTGTAACTTAATGAGAAAATGTTTTTATTTGCATAGTTTTACATTGATGTTGGCATGGTTTATTTTTATTCGTTGTTTTAAGATATAAGAATAACAAACGCGTAGAAAAAAATATCTAATACATAATCATCATCATTATTTCGTGTAGGTGGCACGGTCACTCTACCATGCACACCCTGGTGTCAGAGTTCTTCGGAACCGCCTCTCAGCCTCTGACGTGGTTCCTTTAACGACTACCAGATGGCAGTCGGGACCAACGGCTTAACGTGCCTTCCGAAGCACGGAATCATCTTTATTATCAGACAATCAGGTCATTCAAGCCTGCAATATCTTAACCAAACTGGAAACAACTAAACAAAGTATGCTTTGTTTGGAATTGGAACCCACGACCCCCGGGTCTACAGGCAAACGCCTCAACCACTGGACCACGGAGGCAGTGAATTCCTAATTAGATGCTTTGACAGACATAAGAACAGATTTTCATAAAATAATATCTTAAAACAATTTATGTACGTAACTATGTTATAGTGTAATTTTATACAGAAGACCATGTTATAGTTTAATTGTACAGAAAATAATACAAATCTAAATTCATCATACAAATCTATTCTAATAAGGGCTGACATTTTTGGCGTTTGCAAATTTGACTTGACATCGTAAAACGGGACGAATCGTTACCGGAAATGAAGTCATTTTGAGTCCTAAAAGGGTTTATTTCCGGCTCACAAAAGGCCCTCCGTCTTTCAGAGAATTCATGTATATTGAGTAGATAAAATTATTACATCAGCTGCTGAATGATTTGTTTTATCTAGTCTACATTTTTCCTTTGGTTTTAGTGACTATATTTTTTTTAATGACCAAATGATGTGATAGTTAATAGATTCAAATGTGACTTTGCGGTAGTCAAAGCTACATTTACTTTGAGACAATTTACTTTGCGTGCTTCCGCCACCAGTTAGTTCATGCAAACTATTGCTGGCCAGCGCCCACCCACTACTGTTAGTCCCTTTTTGACTGCCACCAATAGTTGATGCATGCAACCCTGGTCGATACTGCTCATATATATTATATACACGGTGAAATTTTTATCGTTTTGGACCCTTAAAGGGGTGACTCAGACCATCAAAATGAACAACTTTTCCTATGGGAACAATGCTGGAAACTCAAAAAAAAAATCTACATTCCCACAAACAAACAAACTCACTTTCGCATTTATAACATTAGTAAGGAATAGTAAGGATAAGGATAATGTAGGGGGTCTGAAAAATTGGTTCAAAAGATTTAAAGATTTATTCAGAAAATAGGCCTTTTCAGGCACTTTTTCACGTCAATTCACATATTAAGTAATACTTACTATATTATATTCAAATTATTAATTATTGTTTAAAAGCTACAAACTACTAGCGTTTCGGAACCAACCACTGCAGAGAAGAAGACGCCGAAAGAAACTGTTTTCAACAGTATTGGTCGCCTACTTGCCTGAAGGGCTTTGTATGATATTTTATATTTTTCTTTTCTTTTTTTTCTGATGTCATGTTATATACAATTTCAATTTACATTGGGCCCCACACATGATACTTAAATGTTAAAAACTCTGTTCTTTTTTCAGTACTTACACATAATCCAAAATACAAAGTCGCTTACAACACTTTCTTGCTAATCTATAAACCTTGAATAGATAAGTAAATCTCAAACATAGCATAATAAACGTGTTAGTTCAAAGTCTGTTTTATCAAGACGAAAATCCTCCATATATTTCAGCTTTGAAAGGAGTATTGAATAGTTTGCTTAGAGTATTTGCCTAGTCTGGAATGAACTATGATGTATTGTGTTTTCAGAAGTTGAACAAATAAAAAAGGGTAAGATAAGGACACGCCCTTGGCATTAAAGACAGTTAAGTATTTTTAATACGAGATTTGGGGTAGCGCATCAAAAACTAGACTTTCCGAATTACAAATTTCACAAAATAAAATTATAAAAGTACTCTTTAATTATCCGTACACTAGCTCTTCTACTACAATCTACAACGAAACAAAACTAATGACTCTGCAACAACTGTATAGATACCACACATGCATACTCGTCCGAAAGGTGTTGAACAAAACCAGTCACACTTCGATCGCACTCACACAAACAAAACAAGTTGTCAAGCGACTCACACGAAGAAGTAGTTACCTCGCACTGCCTAAAGTTCGAACTAATTACGGTAAGCGAATGTTTACATTTGAGGGAGCACAGATTTATAATAAACTACCGTCAGATTTAAAAAATATCGAATCCATTGGTGCTTTTAAAACTAAACTCGCTCAGCATATTCTGAAGTAATAACTAGAATACGACAATGAAGTAGTTTTTTGATATTCATTTGTTATCACAAAGTGATCTGTTCTTTATTAAGTGTTTCGAACATTATTGTTAACTTTATATTTATATTTAATTCTCATGTAAGTGGCTTTAAGTCTTAATGAGAATAAAGTTCTTTAAACCGAATAACAACTACAAGATAACTACCTAGTTACTCACTGCAAAAACCTTGATTAAAGTACAGCCAGCCAAGGAGATACCTGACCTCGCCAACTACCTATATTTTGTAATTTCTCTTAAACTAAAATTAATATTAACATGAAAATGTACATTCAGGAAGTCTAAATTAAAATCTTTTTGAATATATATTTTCATATAAATACTATTTTTAATTAAGGAGAAAATTAAAGATATAGGTAGATGGCTGGGTTAGGTATCTCCTTGGCTGACTGTACTTGAAACCGTAGGTAGTACTATGTTAAAATTTTTCGACATTCTCGCCTATAGACATACGAGTATATTTATTTTCAATTTATATTAAGTATGTGTCCGTGAATGAGTTAAATAACTTACGTAGGAAAAAAATGTGTTTCGTAAAAAAAAAACTAGATAGAGAAGACAAAATGAAAAAGTAACCTGTCACCCTGTATACAGCTTAATTGGAACCTCTGAACTATATTGAAATCTAGGAATAAGAATCCCTAATGGAATACAGAATTGCAAGAAAAATAAATAAGACACGAACAAAATAGACCTTTTAAACAAAGTTACCGATACTGGCCATATTCTATTTGTCCAGATTTTTTTACTTTTTCTTTTTTTCTTTTAACTCTGTATGCCATTAGGGACTTAAAATTAAAAACTTTCAACATAGCAAAGAGGTACAATAAAAAAGAAATAACTTACTTGTTAAAATTTTACTTCAGGAAATATGATCTGAAACAAACAAATTACATATTAATAGTATTAAAAATTACGCGTGATAAATAATTTATAAAACACGCATTAAATAATATTCTGTTATGTAACAATGTTTTCATAATTTGTAATAAGTAAATTTATTATAAAAACACGATTTCACTCCAGTGTTTTGAGAGAAGCGAAACCGCCGTGTGTCGCCACCCCTAACACTCGCCCTGATGATGGTCTTCGTAAAGACAGAAGCTAGTTGGCGATTTCAACTTTGTTTATAATAAAATTACATATTATAAATTATGAAAACATTGTTACTAACAGTATATTATACAATAAGTATATGCTAACTAAATATATACAAGTGTAGATAAATATTTGAAATAGCCTGTTGCCTTATGCTTGGGCATAATAATTATTTTAAGAATTTTTAAATATTATTATCTGTTTATCTGAAAGAATAAATAATTATAAGAACTTATTTATGTTTTCTGTGATTTTGATAAATCACAGAAAACATAAATAAGTTCTTTCTCTCGTTTGGATTCATAAACTTGAAATATACATGTTTATGGCCGTTCTTTCATTCTGGATTGAGTTTGGTGAAAATCTATGTTTTTTAATGAAGAAATAAATAACTTTTTGAAAGGTAAAACTACTTAAATAGGGTTGAGTCGGGGTTAGCAAAAATGCAACCACGAATGACGTCACAAAACACGAAGTTTGCTAAAAAGTGCTCGTATTTCGGTTCTTTTCTTATTTGGTCTGAGTTTTGGTAATCGTTCGTGTTTAAAATCTGTATCAAATTAATGTTGCTGAACATAATATTACCTCGAAATAGTTTTGGATTAAGCTGGTTAAAGATAAAACAAACCGGCCAAGTGCGAGTCGGACTCGCGCACGATGGGTTCCGTACCGTTATCTATAAAAACGTCAAAAAAATCATGTATATTATAAATAAAAATTAACTTAACATTATTTTATCCATTTTTTAGTAATCTTGTTATAGCGGCAACAGAAATATATCATCTGTGAAAATTTCTAACTATCACGGTTCATGAGATACAGACTGGTGACAGACGGACAGCGGAGCGATATTAATAGGGTCCCAATTTCACCCTTTGGGTACGGAACCCTCAAAAAGGAAAAGATGCTAGGCTATGTTACTTTCTTTATAATAAAGCTTTCTATATAAGAAACGACTAAAAATAAAACATTTACAAAACAATTTAATCTTTGGTGGATTGCACGGCTTTTGTTTTGGAATGTTCTATTGTTTTCGTGTAAAAATGTTATTTTTTTTCTAGTGGACTTTATAATGTGAAATCGGTGTAATTTGGTGTTATAAATACCCATGTTTATAAACAATGTGTGGAATAACTACTTAAAATAAACTGTCATGGTGCGGCTGTAGCTCACTACAGCCGCCTGTTAAGTAAATCTCAATTTACTTAACAGGCTGGTGGTTGTCCGCCTCGATGTGTTTATCTGTGATCAAGCCAGGGGATACGAAGGAATTGTCGCCAGGGGCTCCATAGAATTAAAGAAATGAACTACACCATCATTTTGTTGATTAACATGGCGAACAGCGAGGAAACAGCGTTAAAATCCTCATTTATACGTGATACTGGCCAAATACGGCACGCGTGAAAAAATAAAGAAAAAAATATTTCTGTCTTTAAATTTCTCAATAAGTTCTTGGCGGGAATTTCGGCGGACTGCACTGACTTTTGGACTGTTTTGCAAATTGTTTCTAGTGGACTTTATAATGTGACAATAAATACTCATGTTTATGAACAAAGTGTGGAATAACTAAAATAAAGTATCATGGTGCGGCTGCAGTGAGATTTACTTAGCGAGTTGGTGTTTGCTCGCCTCGTTGCGTCATTTATGATCAAGCCAGTGGATTCGTTGGAATTGTCGCCAGGGGCTCCGTCGAATCAGTGAAATGAATTACACCATCATTTCGTTGATACACAAGCAAGAAAATAAGCTAAAATAAGCTTCTGAATGAAGTAAGAGGGCCAAATACATCTTCATATAAAATGTTAGTCAAACAATAATTTATATTCGAGTAACAATGTCACCTTTATTGTACACTTAAATAATTAAATTGACCTTTATTGAAGCTAAATTGTGCTGAATCTTCAAAAGTTCTTCGCAACAAAGAATAGTATTCAACAGAAATAATTTTCATTTAAAATTCTTTACTTAACGACAGACAAGTGCAAAATGAGCACTACTCAGCGTTATTTTAGGACAAAGCGGAGTAATTTAAACAAAAACTGGCCAAGTGCGAGTTGGACGTTAGCATCGATGGTTTCGTACAAAAAGTTACGTTTTTTACTTGTGCTCAACTTAACCTTGCTTCGTGACTAATTTCATAATTCTAGGTCGTCGGGAAGTACCCCATTGGTTTTTATTCCCATAATTTGCGACGGCAATATAAGCAGTTATATGTGGCACAGGTTCCTTAGAAACCAATTTCAGGAGCTAGTCTCTGCAGAATTTGATAAGCGAAATACCCACCTATTTGTACTCTAGTGCTAAGAACAAATGTATCAATTGTTGCTTTAATGTGAAGAGAAAATAAACTGCATTTATTATTATATATGTCGGAAACGGACGGACGACAGCGCCATCTGTCGTCATATTTTCCTATTAATGCGAGACGCCAGCGCCCCACCCGGCGTTGACAGAGTCTACGACGTAATGGGCGGACGAGTGTCGTTCAGTTCGATTGCGTCCGCCGCCAAGTGAACACGTGTAGAAACTGTCGCGTATCGCATTGTTTGTTGATTTGTGTTTTATTGAAATTATTCATAGTGTTCTTAAAGTAAATACTTTCATTGTTTTAAATCAACGTTTGTTTCAATTACCAACACTTCCCGGTATAACGCCCGCTCCTGAACGATAAAAATGGCTGAGCTCGGACAACCCTCTCCGTCATATATTATATTGCTTAATTGCGTTACATGGGTAACTTAGGAGTTTGGTTATCTCATAGCTTTACCATGCATTTGAATAAAATGGTTACTTTTTGCACTCTCACTTACGTATTTTTAGTCGGAAAATGCACACAAGTATCCCTAGATCAACCAGAAGCTGTTTTTTTTTTTATTATTTATGTTGACTGATGGAAGATCAGCCACGACGTCTTAAGGCCTATTATACTATTCAAACTCCCCGAGTCTTGTCCGATTCTGTCTATAGAGGGTGGTATTCAAAAATACACAAAGCCGATAGCGACGTAGTCAAATGGATTGATAGCCTTCCATTCACCCTCTAAGATTTCATCTTTTGCTGCATGTCTACATGAAACCATTGTTATATCATTAGTTGAATATTATTTTTTTTTACATGTGGATAAAGCTTTATGCATACTGATCTGCTACGGGGGTACATAACAGTTATGCGGGACTCGCACCCGCTAAAAACCACATGATTGCTCTCTTCACGCCATATTACCGGTATGGTGGGCACGGTGGAGCTACCACACTAGGGTGCCAAAAATGTATACATGACATATTACTGACATAAATATGAGTAGATGGAAAACTAAGTGATTCTATAAGGGTTCCTCTTTACCTTTAGAAGGTAACGAACCCTTTAAAAATGTTTTTCTTTAAGCAAATTCACATTGAGCGCCTTATTTGAAATTTCTTTTGAGTACTTAAGTGATAAAAGGTTGTTCTTGGATTTAATTTCATCGTCGTAGTAAAAGTAATAAAAATCTAGATTTTAAGAGTTTATTCTATTTATTAACAACTAGCTTTCGTCCGCGGCTCCGCCCGCGTCAATGTCGATCCCTCGCGAATAGTACATTTTCCCGGAATTAAAGGTAGCCTATGTCCTTCTCCGCACTTCAGAGAACTTGTATGCAAAATTTCATGATGATCGGTTCAGAAGTTACGGCGTGAAAGCGTAACAAACAAACAAACAAACTCACTTTCGCATTTATAATATTAGTAAGGATAAGGATAAGGATAAGGATGTCTGGAGTCTCGAAGTGGTACTCGTAAGTACTTATTTATTTCTGAATGAATTATATACGAAAGTTATTTTGTTGTATTAGTGTTTTGTACGATTGCCACGGGAATTAAAAAACATTATATTAACCTCCCCCTTTTTTTGAAGTCGGTTGAAAATCAATTACAAACGCTAGCATTCTAATATACCGTATGTGTTGTGGGCCCTCTTTACACGACTACACCAAAAAGTGTGTATCGTTATCAAGGTTCACGTATGTAGCACGTGTACATACTTGTATGTGAGTTTCTCTAGTCCGCCACAACTTAACGCCTAAATGGATTTGGACGTGTGGGGCATCGTTAGTATCCTTACACCCACCCACTCTTGACAACGGCATTTTTTTTTTATATAATGTCCCCTTTCTTTTTCATTGTATCTTTCGCCGTCTCGATTTGACGTGACGTTCTATGCCTTAAGCTACTATCAAATTCCATAAGAAAACTTTTCACCACTGAGTATAATAATTGGTAGTTTTCTAGAATCGTAAGCTATGGCAGATAATTCTTGGCAGCGTATTTTTTTATATAAATTACTTTTCATCATTATCATCATCAGGTCCTTCCAGTCTCCACTGAAGGAGCATGACCCGCGCTGTACTACCGGAGCCATACTTGGCTAGAGCAGACAGATGATTTGGTCTACACTCTCCTCGCTGGCCAGAAGGGTTGGAAAGGTCTCATTGATGTTTAAGAGCTTTGTTTAGCTTGTATTTTGACAGCCTCCGTGGTCCAGTGGTTAAGGCTTGTTGACCCGGGGGTCGTGGGTTCGATTCCCACCGGAAGCATACTTTGTTTAGTTGTTTCCAGTTTGGTTAGGACATTGCAGGCTTGAATCACCTGATTGTATGACAAGAAAGATGATTCCGTGCTTCGGAAGGCACGTTAAGCCGGTGGTCCTGGCTGCCATCTGGTAGTCGTTAAAGGAACCACGTCAGAGGCCGAGAGGCGGTTTCGAAAAACTCTGACACCAGGTGTGCATGGTCGATTTACCGTGAAACCTACTCGAAATGATGATGATGAGCTTGTATTTTCTAAGTCGCCTTTTACGACGTCCATGAGAAGACTTGGAGTGCTCCTAATCTACTCTGCCGGAAACCACACAGCTAAATTACTTTTGATAAAAAATAATTCAGAGTATATTTCACGCTTTTAGCCGTGTGGTATCCGGTAGAGTAGAATAGGACCACTCCAAGTCTTCCCGTGGATGTCGTAGAAGGCGACTTAGGAAATACAAGCTAAACAAAGCTTATAAACATCTGAGAGACCTCTCCTACCCGTCTGGCCAGCGTGGAGAGTGTAGGCCAAGTCCTCTGGCTGCTCTGGCCAAGTATGGCTCTAGTAGTACAGAGAGGGTCGTGCTCCTGTAGTGGAGACTAAAAAGGACCTGATGATGAATGAATGATGAATATTTCACGCTTTAAATTCAATCTGAATCAAAATATTTCCACGCTATTGGCTCAAAATAGTTACATGGCACAAAACTCAACGTAGCGAATTCCAACATTTTAAATTCAACAATCGAACGAACGTATTAAAAAGTACAGCTCACGTCCCGGATTTACGCCCTTTCTGCGATTCAATCTCGATAACGAACACACGTACGTACTATTTCAGCTGATAACAACCTTATTTCTGTTAATTTGTAGCAGGTTTTGTATTTGCATTTGCAAATAACCTAGGCTGAACTTTTGTTAGCTTAAATAACTGTAAATCCAGTTATACTGTTAAATATACAGCGTGTAAAATGACCCTCGACATTCCCTTTACGGGGTGACTCAGCCCATCAATATGAACAACTTTTCCTATGGGAACAATGCTGGGAACTCAAAAAAAAATTCGACATTCCCATACAAACTGGCCGGGCGGCGGGACTCTTTTGTATGGAAATGACGAAATTTTCTTTGAGTTCCCAGCATTGTTCCCATAGAAAAAGTTGTTCATATTGATGGGCTGAGTCACCCCGTAAAGGGAATGTCGAGGGTCAATTTACACGCTGTATACTTATTTTCGTGATGTTGGCTCTAGGGATAGATTTTGTCTCTCCAGTATGTGGTGACTCTGACACCACTCTTGGATGCAGTGTACAGATCCTCTTTGGTGCAGCTGGTACGAAGCACAGAGGGCACGAAAGGAAGTGCAACATGGTCTGGTCATCGCGACCACACTGGCACTACACTTTCGCCTCTTGGATAAAGCCCCATTTAGCCAGGTTATCTCGGCATCGACCTTTGAGGCGATTAAGGCACTTCCATGTGGTCCAAAGAAGCTGGGATCCTGGAGGTACGAATTTGTTGAGGGTGGGAATTGGTTACGCCAGAGTTCAATGCGAGAGGATTTTGGATAGCCATTTAGGGGTTACGTATTTTTCAAGAAACTGTTGCGGCTTTTCAGTCGGTAAGTAGGTTGTGGAGTATTATCATATAATAGATGCCTGGAGTCGGAGACCTGTTTTTTCTTTTCTTCCTGACAAGCAATATTTCTACGGACTGCAGGTGGTGAAATCTATACTAATATTACAAATGCTAAAGTAACTCTATCTGGCTGTCGCCTTTTCACGTTTCAACCAATTGACCCAATTTGGATGAAATTTGGTATGGAGGTAGTTGAAGACCCGAGGCCTTCCCCGGGCCTTCAATTACCTATATCCGTACATAGCCACCTTTCATTCCGGGAAATTCTACTGTTTTCGAGGAATCGAATGAAGTATCTCGTGAGCTGACCAGTTTACACCGCTGGCGTTGTAACTTAATCTGATCCTTGTACATCCAGTTATCTTCAAAGCCAGGTATATAATTAGCCTGTAAAATTCTCAAACGAACTACTTATAGTTATAGTATAGTTGATATATTACAAAATCTTTCAGATGCCATTTTTTTTAATCTACTGCTATGCTATGCTAGCAATAAAAAATATTGTTGTAACTAGAAACTCTCGCTTTTTAAATTTAAAAATCGAACAAACTAATAAAAAAGTACAGTTCACGTATCGGATTAACGTCCTTTCTATGATTGGATCTTGATAGCGAACACACCTACATACTATTTCAGCTGATATGAACCTTATTTCTGTAAGTTTGTAGCATGTTTTGTATTCGCATTTGTAAGTAACCTGTATTGTTATGAGTCCAATAATAAGCTTCCATTGAAGATAATAAATAAATACCTAGGCCAAACTTTTGTCAGTTAAAATGACTGTTAAATACAGTAATACTGTTAAAATAACTCATTACAGGATTTAGAAGTCCATCCTACTTTCTTGTTTTGGATTGTATCGCGTTATGACTAGACTAGACCGACTTGCAACTTTGTTCCTTAATCTGCTTCTTGTAGGTACAGTATTTTTTTTTTATTTAGAACATTATTACAAACATGTAATTGGCGGACTTAAAACAAAAAAAAAATGTTGTACCTATAGATATGATATAAAACACGTACATCCCAAAATATATATATCCATATATACTACATAAATATTTCATAATCATTTAACTTGGTGAGAGAAATCTTTGACAGCTCCGTGGCGCAGTGGATAACACGCCAGCCTGCGACACGGAGTGCCCGGGTTCGATCCCCGGCCAGGTCAAGATGGAAAATGATCTTTTTCAGATTGGCCTGGGTCTTGGATGTTTATCTATATATGTATTTGTTATAAAATATAGTATCGTTGCCAGGGGGGTAAGCCAGGGGGTGCCATTCGCAACTGCTTGACCGATGGTTGCAGGTAATGGCTACGGGTACGCGCGCCCGGCTCCCCGAGCTGCTGCTTACTCATCCCTGATTCATCCGAGTGAGTAGTATCCCAAAGACCTTTATCCCGTTTTCCCAAAATCCAACAAACTCCTTCCCATCCCTCACTTAAAAACGTCTTCGATGGGCAGCAGCGTCGAAAGTCATATAGGCCAAATACACTGCGCTCACCAACCCGTCTGCCAAGCGTGGTGAGTATGGCAAAATCCCCCCATGGATTTAGAAAATATACCAAGGCCCCCAGTCCCCGGCGGCCCCGCTATTCCTGGCTCCGGTAGCGGTCATGGTAACGGCGGGGCAGGGGGTGCTAAGAATATCCGGAAGAGATCCGGCTACCACCCCCAACGAAGACTGGCCCTGGTGACACACAACATTCGCACTATGAGGCTAGACGAGAAGGTCGAGGAAGTGGAAGAGGAAATGAGTAGGTTACGATGGGACATAGTGGGGTTGTCAGAAGTCCGAAGAGAGGGAGAGGGCACGACAACCCTAAAGTCTGGTAACCTACTCTATCACCGGGAGGGTGACTTTAAAAAGTCACAGCATGGTGTCGGGTTTCTCGTCCACAAGTCCCTCATTAACAACGTCATAACCATCGAGAGTGTTTCCAGTAGGGTAATATACCTGATACTCAGAGTATCTAAAAGATACTTGCTGAAGGTAATTCAGGTATATATGCCGACCGGGGAACGCTCAGATGAAGAGGTGGAACTGGTGTATGAGGACATCAGTAGGGCCATACACGCTTCCCAAACCTATTTTACGGTTGTTATGGGGGATTTCAACGCAATACTTGGCAAGCGGAGCGACGGAGAGGCCAGAGTGGGGCAATTTGGGTATGGAAAGCGGAACGAAAGGGGCCATAGGCTGGCTGATTTCTTGGAGAAGGAGGGACTCTACGCGATGAACTCCTTCTTCAAGAAGCCGCCAAACAGAAAATGGACCTGGATGGGTCCAAGCAGAAAGGACCAGGCCCCTGTCAAAAATGAGATAGACTTCATCTTGTCGACGAGGAGAGAGATATTCAATGATGTCTCTGTGATCAACAGGATTAAAATCGGAAGTGATCACCGAATAGTAAGAGGCATCTTGAATATCGATCTCAGACGAGAGAGGACTCGCTTGATGAAGTCTACGCTCCGACCGTCTCCGGCCCATATCCAAAATGTCGAAAGTTTCCAACTGGAACTCTCGAATCGCTTCGATTGCTTGAAGGATTGCGTATCTGTGGACGAGTTAAATAATGGGTTCGTAGACACTGTCCAAGCGGCGGGAGCGAAGTTTTTTAAGTCCCGCCCGAAACAAAAGGTTCAAAAAATCTCGCCCCAGACCCTAAAATTGATGGCCACGCGACGATCTATGCCGCTGCAGACCTCCGAAGACGCGGACGTACATCGGCAGCTCAATAGACAAATCCAGAAGGCCTTGCGACACGACATTCGTTCCTTTAATACCAAGCGTATTAAGGAGACGATAGAGCAAAATAAAGGCTCCAAAGTGTTCGCAAGAGTGGAGTCTATTGGGCAGAGCCGATTGACTAAGCTGAAGAAGGAGGACGGCGGCGTGGTATCGTCAAAAGCCGAGGTGCTGGGCGAGATCGAGAGGTTTTATGGACAGCTGTTTACCTCAGTAGCCAAACCCATTATAAGTTTGGCCAAAGATCCTAGAGCCAAACTTACCCGACACTATACCGAAGATATCCCGGACATCAGCCTGTACGAGATTAGGATTGCTCTCAAACAGCTCAAGAATAACAAGGCGCCGGGCGAGGACGGAATCACAGCAGAGCTTGTGAAAGCGGGCGGAACGCCGGTACTGAAAGTCCTTCAGAGGCTCTTCAATTCCGTTCTGCTCGAGGGCGTGACGCCAGAGACGTGGAACAGGGGCGTGGTGGTGCTGTTCTTCAAGAAGGGCGACAATACCCTACTGAAGAACTATAGACCCATCACGCTCCTGAGCCACGTCTATAAGCTGTTTTCGAGAGTAATCACGAATCGTCTCACGAACAGGCTCGATGCCTTCCAGCCTCCCGAACAAGCCGGTTTCCGAAAAGGCTATAGTACCATAGACCACATCCACACGCTGCGGCAGGTTATACAGAAGACCAGAGAGTATAACCGGCCACTATGCTTAGCGTTTGTGGACTATGAGAAGGCCTTTGATTCGATCGAAACATGGGCCGTACTTCGATCTCTCCAGCGATGCCGCATCGATCATCGGTATATCGAAGTGTTGAAGTGCTTATACAGCAACGCCACAATGTCAGTCCGAGTACAGGAGCAGAGTACGAGGGCTATCCGACTACAGAGAGGTGTGAGACAGGGAGATGTGATATCTCTAAAACTGTTCACCGCTGCTCTGGAGGATGCCTTCAAGCTGCTGGAATGGAAAGGACTTGACATTAATATTAACGGCGAGTATAT
The DNA here is from genome assembly GCA_947532085.1 of Elegia similella. Taxonomy (NCBI): domain Eukaryota; kingdom Metazoa; phylum Arthropoda; class Insecta; order Lepidoptera; family Pyralidae; genus Elegia; species Elegia similella. Next base: position 4,876,652 of record OX383936.1, read on the forward strand.
CACTCACCTTCGATTTGCCGATGATATTGTTATAATGGCGGAGTCGCTGGAGGATCTGAGTGCCATGCTCAATGACCTCAATGTAGTTTCCCAACAAGTGGGCCTTAAAATGAACATGGACAAGACGAAAATAATGTCAAATGTCCATGTTGCGCCTTCTCCAGTGCTTGTTGGGAGCTCCATACTTGAAGCTGTTGACCAATATATCTATCTGGGTCAATTGATCCAGGTTGGAAGTTCCAGCTTCAAGGATGAGGTCTTTCGACGAATCCGACTCGGCTGGGCAGCGTTCGGGAAGCTCCGAAGTGTCTTCTCGTCCACAATACCTCAGTGCCTCAAGTCGAAAGTATTCGACCAATGTGTGTTGCCAGTGATGACTTACGGGTCCGAAACGTGGTCGTTTACTATGGGCCTCATAAGAAAGCTCAAGGTCGCTCAAAGAGCTATGGAGAGGGCTATGCTCGGTGTTTCTCTGCGAGATCGAATCAGAAACGAAGAGATCCGTAGAAGAACAAAGGTCACCGACATAGCTCAGCGGATTAGCTCTTTGAAGTGGCAGTGGGCGGGGCACATAGCTCGAAGAACCGATGGCCGATGGGGCAGAAAGGTGCTCGAATGGCGACCACGTACCGGCAAGCGCAGCGTTGGACACCCACCGACAAGGTGGTCCGACGACCTAACCAAGGTCGCAGGAAGACGCTGGATGCAAGCCGCTTCCAACCGGTCATATTGGAAATCCTTGGGGGAGGCCTATGTCCAGCAGTGGACTTCTTGCGGCTGAGATGATGATAATGATGATAGTATCGTTGAGTTAGTATCCCATAACACAAGTCTCGAACTTACCTTGGGGCTAGCTCAATCTGTGTGATTTGTCCGTATATATTTATATTTATTTATTTATGTGCGCGTACTGAATCCTTAAATGCCAGACGGTTACTAGCTCTGCGAATGCTGGTTGGGAGAGAGTTCCAAAGCTTGCACTGCGAACGAGTGTTTGAAATTCCCACTCCGATGTTGAGGCGTATGCAGAAAATTGCTGGTAGAGCGAAGTTATCTTCATAGCTAAGCATATAAACAGCAAATCTTTTTCTAGTTTGATTGGTGTCTATGCTAGCACTTAAAAAAAACTTAAAAAAAGTTTTTCGGCGGTAGGTGTTAAAAAGTACACAGTGAGCTCCTCTTTAAAATATTTAATAAAATCAATATTACTACTTACATTAAATCCATATACTCTTAATAGTGTGCATTTATAATCATAATTACACAGAAGTATTATCCACACTAAGTAAATGGTATAAGTGCTAATAAACAGTTCACTGTCCTGCCTGCCACATAACCTCACTTTCATTGGAGCACAATCATCTGGCAATTGAAACTAATTTTGAAAATGGCAAGTCTTGAAGATGTGATACAAGCGCAGCGTTCCATGCAAGAGATGTTTGTCCAAAAAATGGCTGAGTTTGAGTCCCAGATGAAAGCTTCGGACACTGCAGCAGCTATAAATACAACATCCCCGGACAGCGACAGCTCCTCATCAAAGAAACTAGCTGAAGAATTTTTCAGTTTCAAGAAATATGTTCAGGATATGTTGGATATCCTTTATAAACTCATCTTCTCTCTTGGATCTGCAGTTGACTCCATTGAGACACGGCATAGGAGAAAGTACTTGTTGTTCTCTGGGGTGCCTGAAACAGTGTCTGGTGATTTGTCCACTTTTGTCATGGAGCTTATTAAGGAGAGGCTGGACATTCCTGATTTGGTGCTGAGCGATCTGAGTACTTGTCATCGAATAGGCAAATTGGTTGAAGGCAAGTCACGACCAGTCTTGGTTCGTTTCGCAAAGTTGTCAATGAAGAATAACATCTGGCGTAAGAAGACGTCGTTCAAGGGAACTCCATACAGCGTTTCCGAGTTTCTGACACGCCAGAGGCAGGCGGTTTTCATTTTGGCAAGGAAGCGTTTCGGGATGAGGCGATGCTGGACATTCAATGGTATTGTCACTGTAAAATTGACTGATGGTAAGACAAAGCAACTGTACTCAGAGGCGGATCTGGCTGCGATTGCTACCAGCGAGGATGAGCAGGCGGCGGCATCCAGTGTACTGTGTGCGGTTTCCTCTGTCGAGCATCATCAGCAGCCGAAACCGAAGAGGATGGCCAGAGCTAAGAAGTGATCTTTTTTTCTTGTGATTTTGCTTTCTTGTTTCCATATCTTTACACATTGGCCATTAAGCACTATGTCATAGATGTGTCAGTACCTAGGAATATGTATACCTTTTTATTAATGTGTTTTTGTAAATTTACTTTCGTGTAGATGCTAAAAATATTATTGTTTTGGTTGTTGTACTGGCACTGTCAATAATCGTGTCAAATGTCAATGTCAATTTTTTTTTTTTTTTTTTTTTCCATTTATTTGCGCAGTTATATACCGTATAAAGTTTTAGCAACATCTCCTTCCCCTTATTCGGGTGGTGTCGAGTACCTATTCATTGAAATTTCTGTTAGTGGTGTTAAGGCGCTTCTTGGGGTCGTATACTCTTCACCTTCAATTAATTATTTCGCTCAAATTGAGTCTGTCTTTGATTCCCTATGTTCGGACTATACACATCACATAGTAATGGGGGATTTTAATACTGATCAATTGGGTCAGTCCTCCCGGGCTTTAACGCGTTTATCAAAACTGGCACTTATTCTCGATTCGGTAAACCTTTTCGTCTTGCCCCTTAAAGCTACTCACGTAAACACTACGACTGATGAAACTTTTCTCGACCTTATACTTACCTCGTCTCTGGATCGTGTGATTAAGTTTGGACAGCTGCCTGCACCTGCGTTTTCTAAGCATGACCTTTTATTCCTACAATATAAGCTTAAGCCTCCGAAGCCAAAACCTGCTGTAATTTGGATGCGTAATTTTGCTCGTATTGATACTGATCAGCTTAAACATGATGCTGTTGAGGTTGATTTTTCTAGTGTATATAATACATCTACAGCTGACGAAAAAGTTTATAAATTTAATTCGGCCGTTTTACAGTTGTACGATGCCCATGCTCCTCTGCATGCTGTGAAAGTCAAGAGACCGCCTGCGCCTTGGATTACGAGGGGTGTTAAAATGGCAATGACGCGTCGGGATCGTGCATTCCGTGCCTACAAACGGAACAGAACTGACGATCTGTGGGATGTATATAAAAAGGCTAGGAACCGTTGTAATATGATGGTAAGGGCGGCCAAGCTATTTTGATTCTCAATTAAGTAATTCTTCTTCGGCTGATATATGGAAGTTCCTCCGATCTCTTAACATGGGCAAAACGCTAAGTAATTCTAGTACTTCTTTTCAATTTTCCCTGAACGAATTCAATAATTATTTTTCCACCTCCTCAATACTTGATGCTTCTGTGAAGTCGCATACAATTGCGAGAATATCTTCCATGCCTGAATTATCTATTGAATCTTTTTCCTTCTCTCCTGTCACTGAGGATGAAGTTACAAAAACTATTTTTTCTATTAAGTCTAAAGCCATGGGGTGTGATAATGTGAGTAGGCAGATGATCATTACTTTAGTTGATGTTTTGGGTCCCATTATAACTCACATTATTAATTTCTCCCTTTCATCCGGGGCATTCCCTTCTCTTTGGCGAAAAGCTTTTGTCTTTCCCTTACCAAAAATATCAAATCCCCAGGCTTTGAACAACTTCCGCCCCATATCAATTCTCCCTTTTCTCTCCAAAATTCTAGAAGCTGTTGCACATAAACAAATCTCTTCTTTCATATATAATAATAATTTACTTACTCCTCTTCAGTCTGGTTTTCGCCCTGGACACAGTACTACTACTGCCCTTCTCAGTGTCACCGAAGACATTCGCCTCGGCATGGAAAATCAAATGGTCACCATATTGGTTCTCATTGATTTCTCTAACGCTTTTAACATGGTAGATCATGATATTCTCCTTGCCATTCTTAATTATTTGAAGTTTTCATCCTCAGTGTCAGAATGGTTTTCTTCTTATCTCCATGGTCGGCAACAAGCGGTTCGGATGGATTGCGAATTGTCACAATGGAATGATCTTATTTCTGGAGTTCCTCAAGGTGGCATCCTCTCCCCCTTATTATTTTCTTTATTCATTAATTTTCTTTCTTTGTCCATTGGCTGTTCTTACCATTTTTACGCGGATGACCTTCAAATTTATGTCCAAACTCGAGTGGAGAATATTGAAACTGCAGTTGTCCAAATTAATAATATATTATCTGAACTTTTCTCTTGGACACAGGACTTTGGTATATTAGTTAATTCCTCTAAATGCCAAGCTATAGTTGTTGGTAGTACTGTACAGTTGGCTAAAATTAATCTAAGCTCGGTTTCTCCGGTATTGTTCCATGGCGACGTCATGCCGTATAAACACCAGGTAAAAAACCTTGGACTTTTTATGGATGAGTCTTTAAGTTGGAGTACTCAAGTAGCTGAATTAAGCCGGACTGTCACTTACTCATTGCAGTACTTAAATCGTTACAGAAATTTTCTTCCTATTAAAACAAAAGTCATGCTAATTCAAACTTTAATCTTCCCCATTATTGACTATGCTGATGTGTGTTATCCAGATCTAAATGTAGATCTTCTCAATAAACTCGATCGTCTCCTTAATAATTGCATTCGGTTCATTTTCTGCCTGCGTAAATTTGACCACGTTTCTCAGTTCCGATCCAAATTGTCTTGGCTTCCTATCCGTTTACGCAGGCAGCAGAGACTACTCTGTGCTCTTTTTTCTATTCTTAAAAATCCACATTCTCCCGGGTACTTGAAATGTAAGTTTCAGTATCTTGCGGATACTCACGATCGGCAACTTCGTTCCAGCAATTCTCTTATGCTTTTTACTCCTCTATTTCATTCTGGATTTATGTCCAACTCCTTTACTTTGCATTCTATACGACTCTGGAACGCCTTACCCGAAGACATCCGACAGGTATCTAATAGATTTATTTTCAAGAAAAAGCTGCATACTTTTCTTTCTGAACTCTAGTCAGCAGATTACTTCATCATTTCTCACTGTTTTGTATATGTATTTATGTATGTTATTTTTTGTATCTATAAATATTTATGTAACTAAATATATATTTAAGTATTTTACTATCTATCTATTATTCCTTCCTAATATTATTTCTATCTCTCATATTTTTTTTTTCCCACTTTACTACCTATTTCTTTTTCTGTTTACCCTTCTCGAGGTTGACTGGGAGAGAATGCTTTTAGCATTAAGTCCACCTACTGTAGCTCTATAGGCTCGATAAGTTTTTTAAATAAATAAATAAATAAATAAAAAATATATTGTACTCACTAGACGTTTTCGTATTTTAAATTTTAAAATCTAGCGAACGTTAAAAAAGTACGCTTGCGTCCCGAATTTACACCCTTTCTGCGATTGGATCTTGATTGTGCACACACGTACGTACTATTTAAGCTGATAAGAGCCTTATTTCTGGAGTTGTATTTCTGTTAATTTGTTTCAGTTCTCGTATTTGCATTCACAAATAAGCTTTCGTTTTGTATTCTATATTTTAAGCTTTTGTAATGCATTCGATTCCACTGAATGCATTTTCACTGATTTTTTTATGACAATTGCATTCCGTTTTTACACCTACATCACCCACATATTAAACTTGGCTTTTACGTTTTATAGACCTATACTGGGAAAAGTATGTTGGCAAAACTTTTACGGCCTGCCTGCCATATAACAACTTTTTGGGAATCATCATCATCATCATCAGGTCCTTTTTAGTCTCCACTACAGGAGCATGACCCATTTTTGGGAATACTAATAACGAAATGTTCACAAAAGTAATTAACCTTTATTTACTTCATATGACATCTATTCAAACCTCATATTCTTCTAGTCCGGAAACATACATTTAGCATTTTTTTCACAAGGTAGTTTATTTTCACACGACTGTTCAAAAAAACGAGATTAATGTTTTTGGTTCCATGTATATAAGTCACGTATGAGTGAATTTCGTTCATTCATTCAACGTTTCAGCCGTAAGAAGTTAATTGGACAAAGACCTCTCCTCACCAGGCGGTGGCAGGTGGATTGGCGAGCGTAATTTCTTTGGATTCTTGTGCTTCCGACGCACAAGCAGCCACTTCTTCTATAACCCCTAAATACCTGAACGTATTGTTGGAATACTTTTATCCCTGAGTAGCACTGGCTATAAATTTTAAGGCAAGACAATCGTGTTTATTATTTTATAATTTCCGTATCTATCCGACTAAAGCCTAAAAGCTTTAAGTACAGATTTTTCCACTAAAACATTATCATATATCCACCATTTCAGCGAACATGCGTGTAAAAGAAAAAAAAAAAGATTTTAACAATATTAATTTTTTGCAGCACGCACATCATTTATCTCCAAGTTTGACAAAATGGCGGATTATATTCATGCTTTATTCAACACGTAACTTACGATGGCATTATTACTTTGAGTCATAAAGGAAATTACTGTAAATAATTTATTCATTCCGCATTAAAAAAAATGGGAGATATTAAGTAGTATAAAATACTAGGTTTGTCCTGAGATATCCTTTTTTCGCCTACTGATAATGTAAATGATAATAAACTTTATAATTGGTTACCCATTGCTTCATTCTCTTAAATAAAAATATTGGTTTCTGGAATGTTCCATATACTTCCGGTTTATTCTAATACTAGCAGTGCCCGCGACTCCGCTCGCGTACATTTTATGGTCTGTTTGTACGTCTTATCATAACTGGAGAAAAAAAATTAAACAGCCTATCCTGTGTCCTGTTCTTCTAAATGTTTATCGACCAAGTTTCATTAAATTCAGTCAATTTGTTTAAGAGTTATGGAGGGATATACATAAATACCTATAAATACATACATACAGATAAATAAATCTAAAAATCGGCAATTTTATTTTAGAATTTCAAAACAAAAGCCAAAATTATAATCGAATTTAAAGTAATTAAATCTCCCAATAAATAATTAATACATACACTAACAATAAAAAAAAAATTCTGGAATGGGCCGATTTGGACCAGCACGTTTATTCTATTGTTTGTGTGATCGGTAAATCTGTTAGTTTTATTTTAAAACGGTATTTTTATCTAGGAAATTTGGAATGCACGCCAACCATATATCGGCAGCTTTTTGTATCTTAACATATTTTTACAAAGCTAATAATTTTTTGATGAAAAATTCAATATATTTACAATAAAATAAGCACGAAAAGTTTACGTAGTGGGTATATTTTGTATTTTTTTTTTGTTATTTTGTGTCTGGTAGTATTAGAGATATGTAATAAAACTACATAATTATGAGCATCTACCTTGTTCTGGATTTACTAATTAAAAAAGATAACTGTTTTTAACCTACTGAGGTCTGAACAGTTAAACAAAAAAAAAAACTAGAGTGATTCATACCGCGGAGCAAAAAGTATCCAAAAAGAGCTAAATAAATAAATAAATAATAATACGGACAAATCACACAGATTGAGCTAGCCCCAAAGTAAGTTCGAGACTTGTGTTATGGGATACTAACTCAACGATACTATATTTTATAACAAATACATATATAGATAAACATTCAAGACCCAGGCCCATCTGGAAAAGATCATTTTCCATCTTGACCTGGCCGGGGATCGAACCCGGTCACTCCGTGTCGCAGGCTGGCGTGTTGACCGCTGCGCCACGGAACTAGCCAAGCTATTGGGCGATTCGCACCACGGTTCGAATCGTCGTGCGAAACAATAAACGACTTCTATAAAGTTACTCAAATTCCTTCCTAAAATTTGATTGAAAAAGTTCATATTTAAGTTACAGGATATTAACATTCATAAGAATGTATATTTAATTCAGTGGACTTCATCGATACTGTACAGACTTTCCAAATCAAATTTTAATAAAAGCGACTGCTGGCAAGCCCTTTCAAATAAATGTCCAAAGTCAGGCCAAATTACGGTACGGCCAGCAAAAAAGCAACCTAATAAATAGGCTGACATGTATCGGTCCAATTGGTTTTTTTGCAGACAGTTATATTTGGCGAACATTTCTGTTCAGATAAAGGCGAAATATGAAATATGTATTTTTTTAAATTGGTAAAGTGACTAAAATTGTTTTGATTTTTTAACAAAAGCCTTTGTTCTATTGTATTTTTAATAAAGGTATTATTGAGTTATGTATGATCATCATCATCATCATCAGGTCTTTTTAGTCTTCACTGCAGGACCATGACCCTCTCTGTACTACTAGAGCCATACTTGGCCAAAGCACTCAGAGGACTTGGCCTACACTCTCCACGCTGGCCAGACGGGTTGGAGAGGTAATATATGATAACTGACTTTAATTGTCCGGTGCTTGTCTGATAATAAAGATGATTCCGTGCTTCGGAAGGGACGTTAAGCCGTTGGTCCCGGCTGCCATCTGGTAGTCGTTAAAGGAACCACGTCAGAGGCCGAGAGGCGGTTCCGAAGAATACTGACACCAGGGTGTGCATGGTCGATTGATCATGTCACCTATACGAAATGATGACGAGGTGGTAGCTTGCCGCTCACTAGATGGGCCCGTCAAACTAGAGGACGATTATTATATGATTACGCTGGCAAACGTGCGGGAAACTCAGGGGTTTTGAGCAACGGCACTCACGACTCTTCTCTGGCTACCTAAGGCAAGCCAGAGCGGAGAGCCTACGATCTTGGATTTCCACCCTGACTGGTAAAGACACGTCAAGAGCAAGGACTCAGACCGACTTTCTAGAGCACCCTGATTCGTACAGTAGTTCAGCCCGCCACAAGTTGCCCTGCGGCCATATTTGTCCATACATTCTCATACTTTTATATTACGAATTCGAAAGTATCTTTCTGTTTAATATTTCACCCATAAACTATTAAACCAATTGCAATTAAATTTGATATGAACGTAGTTTCTGGCCCGAGGAAGGACGTAGGGTAACTTTAATCGCAGAAAAATCAACTGTACCCAAGGGATCTAAGGAAATATTAAAGGGGCGGGAGTAGCCTCGTATTATTACAAAAGATTTTAAATATCTGTAGCCTAAAATCCTAACTAATATTATAAATGCGAAAGTGAGTTTGTTTATTTGTTTGTTTGTTACGCTTTCACGTTGTAACTACTGAACCGATCATCATGAAATTTGCATACACGTTATCTGGGGTACGGAGAAGGACATAGCGTACATATCCCGGGAAAAAGTTCTCGAGTTCTCGAAATAAGTGGTGTTAATTCTACACTAGCTGCTTCTTTTTAAAGAGTAGTCCAGTTTTTTTTTCAGTGAAAAATTGTTGATTGAAATATTGTATTCAAATAGATTTTTATATCGACTTTTTACCCGACTGGCCCACCCAGATGGAGGGTAATGTTTTTTGCGTCTGTTCCATGGTCCTCTCCTGTAACCTAAAGCTTGACTGATTTTGAGGTATAAGTGTGTCAATGATTTGTATCCATTGCGGGGCGGAGCCGCGGGCGAAAGCTAGTCTTAAATAAAATAGAACACAACATATAGTTTAGCTACCATACATTTTCACAGTAAATTACTTCTGACATTCAAGTCTAAAACATTTCACATTAACATAAGACCCTTAAAAACGTAACATACGTATGCTCTGACAAACTTTAGTTAATTACAGAAAGAGCTTTGTCAGGATGATGAATCACTTTGTGAAAACTTGTTCATTTGTCTTCGATTCAAACATTTTCACAGTAAATTAAAGAGGGCATAGATGTGAAACTTGTTGTCTGTTTTAAGGACACATTCAAACCTTAATATACATATAATGTGCAAACAATCTTTAGTTACATAATTACATTGTCAGGATGACGAATTGCGCGATACTTTATGGCTACTTGTTCATTTACCTTCGATTTTAACATACACACATACATAATACAACGTCTTTTTCCTTTGCACCCCGCAAGGGAAAAAGACGTAGACAGAGCCTAGGTCTATGAGACCTTATGGCCACATTTAGCATGTTGGGTTGGAGGGCTTGTAGATGGAAAACGGAATCAAAATAGTGATTGGTTCATAGCCTCATCGCCTACTGACATGATTCCGCAGATTATTTAGCCCAATCCCTCGATCAGCTTTTACGATCTGCGCGGGAAGAGAAGCAGCTGGCACATTCTGGGTATTTTATTTTCTGCCAGACCACCACGAAAGACATTTAAACATTTTTACTGTAAATTAAACAGAGCATAGATGTGGAACTTGCTGTCTGTTTTAAGTACACATAAGTCACACATTAATATATAATGTTCAAACAAACTTTAGATACATAGCTCCGACTAATTGCCTGACCTGTTGTGAATACTTGTACATAAAATATATATAACTCAAAGGTGACTGACATAGTGATCTATCAACGCACAGCCCAAACTACTGGACGGATCGGGCTGAAATTTGGCTTGCAGGTAGATGTTATGACGTAGGCATTCGCTAAGAAAGGATTTTAATAAATTTTACCCACAAGGGGATAAAATAGGGGATGAAAGTTTGTATGAAACTTTGTCAATTTTAAACCGATCGGGCTGAGACTTTGCATGTATAAAGCTACTATGACTACTACTTCTTAACGCGAGCGAAGCCGTGGGCAAAAGCTAGTTTATTTATATATTCACTGTAGTTATAGAAAGTATAGAAATTAATCTTGTGGTTTAATAGTATGGGCATAAATGTCCTACATTGATTTTACACATAGGTATGACATGTTTCTTGGTATGTATTTAAACTTCCAGTGAAGTGAGAGAATCTTATAGTATTACTGTTAGGTGCTAAAAACTTTAATAAATACTTTTTTACATAATGTGTTTAGTAATTTTTCGTTTAGGTAGTTATGTGAACAAATCTTTGTATATATTGGGTGGGTTAAGTATGTTCTAGGTATTTTTTGTATCGTGTCTGCTGACACGTACAAATTTCATTTGGGCCCTGCCTAGCATAGTTGTGCAACACTGTTCGAATGTGGTTTATTGTTGTCCAGCATTGGGAACCACACAGAAGAGTTGGTCTCACTTATTAATATATATTGCCCTTTATTTATATTAGTACATGGGAATGGCACAAGACGCTATGTAATAACCACTAAGACCGCCCATTTTGAATCATATGTTGGATATTTCTCTACGTGCAGGTTGAAAACGGTTGAATTAGGAAGTTTAGAAGAGTATATATATTTTTTTTATTTTTATCTATTTAAAGGTGGTACAACACAATAATGGCAAATATTAAGAGGAATAACTTCTGCACATTTTCTAATTTGTGGCTTCGAGTAAAACAGAAACCGAAAAGTTTTTAGACGCAATTCGTGTAACTTGTATGAATTACGTCTTCAAAGTTTTTACTAACATTAACTTTGTTTCTAGGTTGAGCAAATAAAAGTATATTTTGGTCGCTAAAAGTTAAGTAAGTTCTGATGTATAATCATGTTTATAAACGGGACTTAGCACCTTTATATTATTTGTTTCTGTTGATGTTTCGATGGAGGTACATCCATCGTGGGCGCAACAAGACTATCCCGTTTTATAGAAAAACTAGCGGCCGGTCCCGGCTTTGCACAGAAAGATATAGGTATTTAAATAGCCTATGTTCATCAGGGATAACAAAGGATTCTAATGGAGAAAGAATTTTGCAAATCGGTCCAGTAGTTTCAGAGCCTATTCGATGCTAACAAACAAACAAACAAATCTTTCCTCTTTATAATATTAGTATAAATATGTATTTAAAGTGTGCAAGTTTGAAAAGGATGTACTTAGGTATTTAGTTTTAATTTATAAAAAGCTGTAGTTCTTGTTACTACATAATCTTTTTACCTTACATCATCATCATCATCATATCAGCCGCAAGAAAACTGCCTCCTTGGTCCAGTGGTTAAAGCGTTTGCCTGTTGACCCGGAGGTCTTGGGTTCGATTCCCACCGGAAGCATACTTTGATTAGTTGTCAAACTGGAATGTCCTAACATTGCAGGCTTGAATCACCTGATTGTCTGATAATGAAGATGATTCCGTGCTTCGGAAGACACGTTAAGCCGGTGGTCCCGACTGCCATCTGGTAGTCGTTAAAGGAACACGTCAGAGGCCGAGAGGCGGTTCCGAAGAAATCTGACACCAGGGTGTGCATGGTCCATTAATCGTGACACCTACTCGAAATGATGATGAGCCGCAAGAAGTCCATTGCTGGACATAAGCCTCAAATATTGGACCTTAATTCAACTTTATGGCTTCGTAATTACTAATTATTTTTCTGGACCCTCGACCTAATATGTAGAATATAGCATTTATGTTTTTTATCTCGTCTTTTTAAAAACAAAAAACAGTTGTTGAACAGGGTCTAAAATATGTTTTCATTCCTGAGGGACTAAAAACTTTTTAATCTGAGGTATAAAAACAGTGAAAAACCTAATTGAGAACCTCCTACTTTTTTGAAACAGGTTAGAAATTTAATTTTATTCCTCAACGTTTGATATCATTTGGCGGAAATGCTCATACATTCAACATGGCAATTAAATACCGAAATACATTCGAAATAACATAAAGCCACATTCACACATAAGGAAATAACTCATCAATCTTGATGTGAAACTTGTGGATTCCGGGAAACAAACGTATCCAACGAGTGAGAGCTCATCATACGACATTGTCTTTTCTAGATATGTTCAGTTAGCGGCGGTCTTACGTGACGTCATAGTGGGAACCATTGCCATCAGATGCTAAGAGGAACTGTGTTTGAAATGACGACTTAACTAAACGAGCATTTTTATATCGAAAATCGCTCATTATCGAACAATTGCACTCTAAGTCCTTTAAAAATATTACTTTACTCATTTTACATTACTATCAAAAAGGAAGTAAATAGTTTTTCAAGTTAAAATATTTATTCACCTATAATGTGAGATTCTTTAATCCACCATTATTTCTACCCGTAAATGTTCCTACGACTTTGTACGTATGGTAGAATCCTTTTACCCTCCCGAGTAATACCTATAGCCTAGGTTTTGCTAAAATTATGCGTGTTTTTTTATGTTTTATGGTAAAGGTTTATGATACTTTTAATAAGTACTGAATAATAACAGAATTTATTTTTGTTTTCTAATGTGTAAATACGATTTATAATAAAATGACTCAATTCGGTTTTATCGCGTTTGTTCTAATATTCCTAACATTTCCAAGTAAGTCTTTTGAAGTTAGTCAGGTAGACGTCTCTGAAATATTAGGTTATTAATGGTAAACACCATGATAACTATAAAATTTTCAAATGATAGGTGTAATAATACATACATACACCACACATAGTATCAGGACTTTCCCTTGCGGGGTAGACAGAGCCTAGGTCTAATAAGACCTAAGTTATAATAATAATGGAATAAACTGCGACAAAACCGTATTATGTTATATTATCTATATCCATTTATTTTTATTCGATTCGGCACTGTACTACATAGTTCTTCCTTAGTTCAATATGTGGTGTATGTCCTTGCCTGAAATTATAGAAATGTCCATGTCCATGGGCGACGGTGATTACTTTCCAACAGGTGGTTCGTCTGCTCGTTTGCCGTCAAATATAAATAAAACAAAGAAAAAAGTATGATGAGAATGTGTCACGTGATATTGCAAGAAAATACATAGCTTCTTAAGAAATTATCTTCTACTCATGAGACAATATCTTACGAAGAGCCGCAACTCTAATTGTGAGGAACATTAAGCTCCAGGGACTTCCAAATTTGCCTAACAATGTAATATAATGATATACTGTTGATAATAATTGACAACTTTGTCTCCATTTGACTTATTTCTCGTATTTTGCTTCGAGTTACGATAGTATAAATTATTGGTTTATTCTAAGATCATGTGAACAGCCTTCTAGTTGCAGTCAAAGTTGTTTTCGGCGCACAGGATCCGTAATTTTTAGAGAATTCATATTTAAAAAAAAATTAACTCTCTGCTTAACAACTTAAAAATTTTTGAGATTACAATTACTCTATGAATCGAGAATCTATTTTTTATTTTGAGATATCCTAACTTGTTTCTTAAGCTTTCACGCCTTAACTACTGAACCGATCATCGTGAAATTTTGCAACGAAAAAGGACATAGAGTATTTTATCTCGAAAAAAACTTTTCCCTAGGGATCGATATTAACGTGAGCGAAGCCGCGGGCGAAAGCTAATATTTTGCTATTATTCATGTATTGTTATAGGTTGACAATTTATTTGTGTAAAACTACTTAAAAAATATATACAAATTATATAGTCCCTGCAAACCGTCATTCTGCGGTGACGTGCCCAAAAGGCTGGCAGCATTGCCACGTTAATTATTATTAGTTCATTTAGGAAAAATAAGATAGTTAGATAATAATAAAACTTTTGTGTAAAATATAGTAACATGGTACAGTAAATATAAGAAACACATGTTTTGCCAAGTGAGTGACATTATGGAGAACTTATCAAAATAATTCTCTAAAACGACTTTAAAGTATTTAGGGTTAATTTAAATACATGGGCTTGTGACGTTCATTATTCTACCATTAATACATTATTTGATAATGTCTATAGGTAGTTGATGAAAATAATAAGACTTGCTGGGATTAAACTTCAGAGAAGCTTGAAAAACGAGGTTTCGAGTGGACAGGCCAAATGGCGCGGAACACTGATAGTAGGCCATTCATCTTTTGAAGATCTCAATGTACATGCACGTATTAGCTATAGTTACGAGTATATGTGTATATACATATGCAGTAGACATGGAAATAACCACTTTATGATTTTTTACATATCTTTTAGTAAGCAATATGCGTATATTAAACCGAAAATTTGATTTTATTTTGAACTCATCTTTCATATAAAATAAAACTTCAATCAAATTACTGACTGATTAAGATTAAATTTAAATATGGCCCTTTTAAAATTAAACCCTTACAAAAAAAATTGTTTCATAAATGACGGAGTTCTGAGGCAACGAATATTAAAAAAAATATACAATCGAATTGATAACCTCCTCCTCTTTTTGAAGTCGGTTAAAAACCATTAAGTTATCAAACACCAATTTGATTTCTACTTCCTGTCATGTTTATGTTGATAAATCGCTTTGGTTTTCTCAGTGTTGAATCATATATTCAAATTTCCTAGTAATGTTGATAAAATTTTCAGGAAAAATCGTGAATTTATTGGATCAGGTCATTAAATTAGAAAAACTATGGAAGCATTGCGCTCAAAAACTGACACCACGCAAAGTAGATCAAAGCGGGCGGGGCTTAAAAAGTATATCTTTACGCGAACTAGTCTGCCACGCGCTCGGTGACGGAAGGACGACATATTTTTTGTGAACATCGGCGAAATCTTAACGAATTAAGATAAAAATAACTTCTTGTGTAGTAAAGTGGTGCAGGAAACACAAGGAAAGACGGAAAAGTGACACTGGAGTAAGGTATCATAGTGAGCGAGGCGAGCTGCTGTCGCGAGCGATGTCTACCTACCTCCGCTATGTTGACACCATAGCATTAGAAATGTTGGCACCGCCCCATGACCTTGACGCGGCCTATGAGTCAAACTATCTTCGTCTATGAGTGCGTAAGTTTTTCGTTGTGAATTGAGTTAAATTTGTTTGCATAAATGGGACTGATATTGAATAGTTAGTTGTATGAGAGTTACGCTTCCATAGTTTTCTAATTCAATGGATCAGGTCAAGTCAGGCGTGTCATTCTCAACTGCCTGTCCAGTGGTTGTAGGTATGGCATTGGGTATATCAGATGCCTTTAGGCAGCTTGAAAAATCTGACACCAGTGTTGGCCACTTACACACACGAAAAACAACAAAATGACCTGAGAAAAATGTATGTATGCTGACTAGAGATTTTTTACTAAATGGAAGTTCCATAATAATGTCTAATGTTAGCCGTGTGGTATCCGGCAGATAGCCGTGTGGTATCCGGCAGAGTAGAATAGAACCACTCCAAGTCTTCCCGTGGATGTCGTAGAAGGCGACTTAGGAAATACAAGCTAAACAAAGCTTATAAACATCTTAGACACCTCTCCAACCCGTCTGGCCAGCGTGGAGAGTGTAGGCCAAGTCCTCTGGCTGCTCTGGCCAAGTATGGCCCTAGTAGTACAGAGAGGGTCGTGCTCCTGTAGTGGCGACTAAAAAGGACCTGATGATGATGATGATGATGAAGAATTTCTTTGGTGTTTTGTTAACCTCTAAAGTAAACTGAAGAATTTTGTGTTAACACCATATGTTTACCTCATGTGCCGTTCTAACAGTTCCGCCCCCAAAATTTACTCTTTTTCACGCTTGGGGGTGACACGTGCGCATCACACATTAGCGTGGATAAACAAAGGGTTAGTATTGATTTATGTTCGGCGACTGCTGCATTAAGAATAGAGGTTATTGGTCTCCGGTTTGGGTTACCAACGAAATTAGTGTAGTTTCAAGTCTTGGAATGGGCATATTGCATGTTTTCCGTATTGCTATGGAAAGGCTTCCAAAATTCTGTTTTAATCTTTCGCACTCGCCGCGACCACGATTGATGTAACGCTATAGAAACGTCACCGGAAATAAATATATAAAAAGCTCGTGCTTAGTCCCGTTTAAATTATTAATTAAGATTCGCTTAGTCCCGTTTAAATTATTCATTTCGACTAGCTCCGTGGCGCAGCGGTCAACACGCCAGCCTGCGACACGGAGTGACCGGGTTCGATCCCCGGCCAGGTCAAGATGGAAAATGATCTTTTCAGATTGGCCTGGGTCTTGGATGTGTATCTATATATGTATTTGTTATAAAATATAGTATCGTTGAGTTAGTATCCCATAACACAAGTCTCGAACTTACTTTGGGGCTAGCTCAATCTGTGTGATTTGTCCGTATATATTAATATATTATATTAAGATTTCCAGAAGTAAACACTCTGGTTTACAAAATATATTTCTAAATAAAAATCTCTTTCAGATACAAGTTATATACACAAAATTTTAGAAATTTTGGAAACGCTTTGCTAAATTGCCTATAAATTCATGATATCACAAGCAAGCTTTTTGTACGAGTGGCGTCAGGACTTTCTTTGGCATATATATTAAATATTATTTGTATTGATGTAGTTTAGAAACAACAACAGCAACACGCTAAACGTGGCCTTTTGGTCTTATGACCTTAGGCTCTGTCTACCCCATAAGGGATTAATAAAGACGTGATAATATGTATGTATGTATATGTAGTTTAGGGTAATGTGTTCATAATAAAATATTAAATTATTAACAAATAAAATTGTATTTTAATATATAGTTATGACCACACAACTTTAGATCAAGGAGGTAGATTAACTAATCAATTGTTCTTAATAGGTTTTTTAGATAGATATCAGTAATATTTGGAACATGTGTTGTATAATCGTGAAATCAGTCAAATACCATATTGATCGGACACTTGAGAAATATTTCTCTGTATATGTCCTATCCAAATTCCGTCTGTTCACCAGTTTAAGAGTTACGGTGGAATAGACAGATTTACAGACAGACATACACACCGGCACATTTAATACGACAGTGTTTTCCACTCCATTAAAGATTAACTTCCCCTAATATTTACTAAGCTGGGTACTTAATTTTATAACCACTTCTTATTATGACAGACGGTAATAATGCTGTCCATAAATGTTCCGTACAAAGAATATCCGATGGGAGACGGAAATAGTTCTCTCATTTATAAAATCGAGCTTGAAGAAGATGACAACTTGATATTTCTTATAATGTATTGAGATTAATATCTAGAGTAGTTTTAGACTTTTTGTTTAAACTTATGCGAGATACTAACATTAATAATAATAATGCGAATTACGGGTTGCTCACGTATACACGTAAACGCATTCGTCCCAATTCACACTTATAGCTGACTTTGTAAGTAAGTAACCCGTAATTCGCATATTAATAGTTTTAGTCTTGCACATTTTCGGCAAATTTTTATGCAAAGCCCAAAAATAATGATGTTTATTTATTTATATAGCACACCAAACAGATAACAAACAAAACGTATACACAAAATGAGTCGATCCAGTTTATAATCCTAAAACAGGCATGCCTAAATGCTCAATTATTTGTTAAATTAAAATAAAATTATTCGCTAAGGCGCGCTCTAATAAGTAGGTAAGAAAATTAAACCTAAGACACAAGTAACAAGTTATTGTGTGAGAATAAGCTAGATAACTATATATTAAGATGAGCCAATATTTGCCGCCTAAACTTACAAAGTGAGAAATGATAGATATCTATATCTCTATTAGAGACTAGGACTTCATTGTATTGGCGACACATTCTGACCACAGGATTATAATAAGATGTGTTGTTAGAGTAAACCTGTAGGGTGAATGCATTATAATTTCGATTTGGAGACCTAAAGCGCGTGTTAAAGTTAATTAGACTAAGAAGAATAGGAGAATTAAGTAGACCATGTATGATTTTATATAATAGTACCAAATTAATGTAATCACGGCGCACACTAAGTTCGGTCACATGGAAGTACTCTAAGCGATCCTTATAGGAAGAAAGCGCACGGCCCATACCACGCCGGTAACTAAGGATTTTCATGAAGCGTTTCTGAATTCCTTCAATCCTATCGCTGTGCACATGGTAATAGGGATACCAAATTGCAGAGTTGTATTCGAGAATACTGCGTACAAGGGAGTTAAAAAGATGCACACAGCTATTGGTCCTTTTAAATCCTTTAGTGATTCTGCATATGAAGCCGAGTAAGCCTGAGCAGCGCTCAACGAAGTGATCATAGTAGTTGTGAAAAGAAAGCTTGCTGTCAAACAGAACCCCCCAGTCTTTCGCAACGGATTTACGAGTGAGTATTTTATCCTCTAAAATGTACTCACTGACGTTAATGTTGGTTTTTCTAGTGAAGGTTATGATAAAACATTTATCGACATTTAAATACATAAGATTTTGATGACACCAATCAGAGAGAGCATTCAAGTCATTCTGCAGTTTCGAGGTATCCGCATCGTTGACTATGGTGGTAAAAATTTTGAGGTCATCTGCGTACACGGTCTGCGTATAGTAAACAGGGACATGAAAGCTTTTCCACTAAATCATTGATAAAAACAACAAAGAGCAAAGATGTACAGTAATAATATTATTAAGAATACTCCTACGGCTCAACCACCCTAATCTGGGAGAAAAATAAAAATATAGAATGTACCAGCTGTTACTCTTACCGCGCAGATCGCAAACGCCAATTAAGGGAATGGGTGAAAGTCTTGAACTATCACACTCTGAAATGGAATGGCGCGTGCTTCTACACCCCGTGGTCTAAATCGACCCTTTCCAAAAGATTAGACCATTCGCACTGCTTCAACCACTGCGGTGCGAATAGTCCCATTCAGAAACAGTACTTGGGCGATTCAAACCGCGGTTTGAATCGTCCAAGTATTTTTCTGTAGTGCTCGTGGAGTGAAACGACTAAGGACGACTGTTTTAATAAATGTCAGCCGGAATGATCTTAAAATCTTGACAACCCGTGTAGACCATTTAAACGAATAGAATAACAGATAACGAATATATTAATAGAAGATTAAGTATTTACTTTATTGAACAGTCAATAAAAAAGCTATTAAGTAAATGGACTGCGTTTTACTTTCAATTTTTTCTGTTCATTGATCACCTACATAAGGAAACACGACGTACATAAGGAAACATAGGATCCTTCGACTACTCAACTATAAGTACTAACTATAAATAAGTATCCAGTACCTGTATTTTTAATAAATGTTTGGTCTCTTAGATGTTTTAATATAATTTATAATTTCTTTTTAATATAATTTGTAATTTGGTATGAAATGTAATTTATTATTTAAGTAAATTGGCATCTAGTTGCCCGTCTTATGTTTGCAGTGCCCTAGCAGGGCGTCACTATGTACTATTTTATAATTTATATTAACAACTTGTAATACTGTGACTCGCAATAAAAAAAAACCTACAAGGCGAAGTGTTCACACGCGATTTACTTTCGATTAGCTAAACATTGGATTATGATGTCGAACCAATGACCAGTATTATGATCTCGTTACTATATTAACAACTAAACACAAATGAACAAAGAGAAAGACTAAATAATGTTGAAATTATCGGTATACCCGAATCCAGCGGCGAAGACTTGCAATTTTGAAAATTGGAAGTATGGTTGGCGTAGACGTGCAGTTCAATGATATACTTCAGGTCAATAGGATAACCCCAAAAGTGAAGTCACAAGGACGTCCGAGAGTGATCATCGCCAAGTTGAGAACAAAGATCCTGAGGGATAATCTTATATCTCGCGGGCGCAAAAATCCCGTTACTACGAGAGACATTGGGATATCAGGCGACAAAAGATCTATTTTCATTAATGAGCACCTTACGCCGTACAATAAACAACTTCTTAAAAAATGTAAAGACTTAGCTAAACTGAGACAGTATCAATTTGTATGGACAAAAAACGGGCGCATCTTTATGCGAAAGAACGACACATCCCCGGCCTTATTGATCACGGAAGAAGACGATCTCGAAAAAAAAATTGCATCAAAGTAACTATATACTGTTTTTCAATATTTTGTTTGGTTATCTATATTGTTTTATACTTTTCTTTACTCAGACACAAATGGATGCACAGTTCTTATGAAATATCTGCTGTATCATTAAACTGTAGTATACTGTATTACTCTCATAACCCAGGTAATCATATTGTTAGTACCTATACTCCTTTATATAGATTGAGGTTCATTGTGAAGTTAGTATTAATCAAGTGCTCACACTATGTGCGATACTTCGTGCTCAGCTATTATTTTTACGAAACCTTTAGAACAACATATTACCTAGATCTGGATATGACATCACACACTTCAAATTATTACACTATACAAGTTAAATCAGTATCATTATACTATAGTTTCACGTCACAAATGTACTCTTTAGTTCTGCTATACTTAAAAGAAAGTGATTTAAAAATGTATGTACTACGGTGTAATATACATTTTTTCCAAACATACTCGTATATTATCCTGTTTATGTCACAGTCGTATCCAAGACAATGTAAACTTTTACACATACTATTCGAAATTATATCGCACAAACATAGAAATAATAGTGCACCCTGTGTTAGCGTATTTATGATAACGATGTTGCATTCCGAGCTACTGGGTACATCGATGGATCGCCGCAAATGCGGGTTATCTTATAATTGTTTATATCGACACTGTTATGACCCGAACATTTGCCAAACACGTAAACTCTTTTTTACTTATATAATATTACGAAACGAATACTTCTATACTAAAATGCTACTGACTGATGGATTGTTCTATGTTACTTGTAAGGTGTGCATTGGTTTGAACGACTTTGTGAGACCGATATACGTAGGTGTAAAAAATGTTTATAGCGTAATGACGTCTACTATGACTGACTGTGACTATAAAATAAGCGATGTGCGGTCTGGCCAGATGAATGCCATCGTAGTAGCCATGTGTCGGTATATTTGTTTAGTTATTTTTACGTTCTATCTAAGAAACTTACTAGTATATTCCGTAAACCTAAAAAGAAATACATTTTTCTCTCGTTACCCTTACCATTTGGTAATTATATTTTATTTGACTGGTTTAGTTACAATAATTGATCTGTACAATGATGAACCAGGTTAAAATGAATACACTAAATATATATTACCAAAATGTAAGGGGGATGAGAACAAAATGTTTACAACTCCGTCAAGAAATTCTGCGCAATGAATACGATGTTATTGTTATCACAGAAACATGGTTGCATGATGGGATTTTTGACGGAGAATTCTGTGATAATAGATATGAAATATTTCGATGCGACCGCGACTTGGTTACTAGACAGCAATTATTTGGCGGTGGCGTTATGATATTAATTAAATCAAAACTTTGCGCCTCGCTTTACACGCAGAGCATAGCGACTGTACAATGTCCGCCAGACATGATTATGGTAAAGATACCGGCTAATGCACTTGCGTCGACATCTAGTTTATATATTGCCGCTATTTATATCCCACCCTCAGATTCAATTATTGTCACAGAAATTGAGCATGCCTTGCAAATTTTGGGATCTGTGGAGGAAAATGAGGACAAGCAAAACAACTATTTAATAATTGGTGATTTTAACCTTCCGTGTATATCCTGGAGTACCGATGGCCCAACACATTTAAATATAGGGAAAGTTGATGTACAAAATGTAGGAATTAAATTAACTGACATAATGAGCTTTATGGGTTTGAAGCAATATAATACTATAAAAAATTACGCCGGTAATACTTTGGATTTAATTTTCTCAAATCTTCCGATCGAAATCAGCATTTGTGACTCACCTTTATTAAAAGTCGATCCTGCCCATCCTCCATTATCTTTCGAAATTCTAGATCTCTCAGTAACACCATTAATAGAGGCAAAAACCCCGAGATATATTTTTAAAAAAGCTAATTATGAGCAAATAAATAAAGTACTAGGAGTAGTTGATTGGTATACTAAATTTGATTCTTGCACTACCCAAGAAGCTTGAGATATTTTTTACAAAATTATTAACGAAGTGATTAGTCAGTACGTGCCATGTAAAAAACCCCATAATGATCACTACCCTGTTTGGTATAGTACCGCTTTAGTAAAAATAATCAAAGAAAAAACAAGAGCACACAAAAGGTGGAAGCAGACTGGTAGCTTATTAGATTACGACGAATTTTCATTACTGCTGTAACAGACACAGTCATTTACAGAATTTTCATCGTATATTTTTTTTATTTATATACTAAAAATAAAGCACAGTATTATATAATAGTACTGTGCTTTACAATTATTAAATAAAACTCGCTTTGACTCAGTGTTCTAAGGAGGGGCATTTATTAATAAAAGAAAAGGATAGCTATATTTGCCTTAGCCATTCAGGGTGAATTAAGTAAAATTCGGAGAATTTAGGGGTGTGGCTAAGACAGGGAGATTGGCAGTGACGGGGGTGGAAGGGATCAGGTAGTTGGGCTTGGGTTGCGTGTACGCATAGTCGTGGCAATAATTTTTATTAAAGTTTCGTGCACGGATAGATTTTTCAGTAAATCGGGAGTGTCTCAAAGAAAATTAATTAAAACAACGTAAAAGAATAGAAAATCATTATTAATGCGATAATTACGGGAGACAAGCTTGTTGTTCCGAGTCTTTAAAATAATTTGTATTAAATCTCGCGTAAAATTAATGTTAAAATTAAGATTTTGCCATAAATTTTAAATATAAAATTAAGTGATTAGTGAAGTAGGGGCGAATCTTCACAAGACTGCGCAGATATCTCCTGGTAAATTTAACATCACGCTACAAAGGTTGTATGAAATTTATATTTTATAAACTTTATTTTTCTATTATATTTCTTTATATATTTGTATGACAATTAACATTGTGTGATAATGTCAGAAGGCGAGGTTGTACAGTCCAGTCTACGTTGTAAAGAGAGATTATGAGTCGCTGTATTATATACATTTGTTTAAGTATTTATTTCGTGTGAATGTCTTGATGTCTAGCTGGAGATCATGTCAATATTATAATTGATCTGAAATAGTACTAGGTGTTTGATAGGGACGTATTTTCATCAAGCCCTTACCCTGACACTTGCTTTATGAAACATTTCTTAAATTATCAGAAGCTATTACTAAATTTATTTTATTAGTTAGAGCGTCTGGTGACTTTTGTAGACTCCACCATATCACTATTACTCGATTAATTTAATTATAATTATTTTGCAGTCATACGACATAGTAGCTACAATTTTCCACTCAAAGCTTAAGGCTTTCGTCTAGATACGGCAGTAGCCGCAGCGAGGGAAGCTAACTGTAGACAGCCGCAGTTCTAGGGACTATTGTCGAAAGAATGAGGTTTTGAGCCTGGAATTGATAGCTGTAATTATAAATCTAGAACTAGGTGATCTGGAAGAGTCACCGGCGTAGCGTAGGCTTAGGAAAAGTAGGTTAAAGACGTCTGCAGACGAAGTAGGATAGGAAATAGGGTCTAGGGAATCTAGGTTAGAAGGTCGATTAGCCAGGTTGCAGAACACTTATAGCCAGGTGCAAGTGGAACATCAGCACCCTCCAATTCTGTCTTGGAACTGGCTATAGTGTGGGCGGGTTGCTAGGATGGATGGGAGACCCGCATATATCCATTTTTTTTATAGGAATTCTACAGGTCTTATGACCTGCCTCAATACATTTTCTTCTAGATGAAGTTTTGGAGTTTAAATTGGTTTTTTATGGCTTAGTTTAACTTGAATATTATATGTATATTTTATTTACTATAACATGACCTGTAAGACCCCATCATATTTCTATTATATGAATATAAACTTGTGGGAAAACCTGTTTCATGCGTGAACGCGAATCGAGACACTCCTGATATGGCAGACGACAGAAATCGCGAGGCGAGATTATCATACGGGACATGATGAGGGCTATATCACTGAGGCGATGCAGTATCGACGTCGGCAGTAATTCAAAGCTAAGTGATAGTTTTAGTCCTGCTTTTATTTTTATGCGTGCATTCCTTTAATCAAATGTATTAAACAACTACTTTGTAACTGATTTAAACAAAACACAACGTACGGGTCCTTGTAAGACAAATAAACGATCACATTTTCTGGCCATGACGACGATTACGCTTGTTTAAATAATGAAAATTAGTTTCCTTAAATGTTACATGGAGTAGAGGGTGATAGGAAAAATTAAGGTAAGGGTAGGAATGTTACACTGCGCAAACGTCAAAATCGAGTTCAAGAAATTAGTTTCAATTATTATATAAAACGCACAGAGGACAGTATAAAGTTTAAACCTAAAAATTTTTGGTCCTATATTAAAGCAATGCGTGGTGGTTCTCACTACCCAAAACAACTTACATACAAAGGAAACACTGTTACTGGTGGCAAAGACATATGCGATGCGTTTAATGAATTTTTCAAAAACGCTTTTGGTGTGCCTAGTAGTCATCCGGTAGACATAAGTGAAACTTCAAATACCTATGATAGTCTATCTAAAGTACAAATCGATGCTGACATCGTTAAAAAATATTTATCACGCCTGGATTTATCGAAAGGTGCGGGCTGTGATGGAATACCACCATTATTCTGGTACAGTTGTTCTAAATCACTTTGTGTGCCCATTGCTATAATTTTTAATATGTCACTTACCAAGGGAGAATTTCCTGACACATGGAAAAAAGCGCATGTCGTTCCAATACACAAAAAAGGAACTAAAACTAAAATAGAAAACTATAGGGGTATATCAATCTTAAATGTTATAGATAAACTCTTTGAAAATATTGTTTTTGACCTCACATACCCAGTGATAAATAAGGGGTTACCAATTCAACAGCACGGTTTCCTTAGGCAGCGTTCCACAGTTACAAACTTAACCTGTTTTATTAATTATGTATTGACAAATATGGAGGGCGGAGGCCAGGTGGACGCGGTCTACACGGATTTTGAAAAGGCTTTCGACCGAGTAGACCATGTAATTTTACTGCAGAAGCTACAGTTCCTAGGTATACATGGTGATTTACTTAGATGGTTTAAGTCATATCTTAGTAATAGATCTCAGGCGGTCTTCATAGGTGGCTTTAGGTCCGACTTCATTCATATCCCTACGGGTATTCCTCAGGGCTCATTGTTAGGCCCATTACTGTATAATGCGTACATATGTGATATTACATCATGTATTAAAAATGCGAATTGTCTTATGTACGCAGATGATAAGAAAATATTTTATAAAATTCAAACAGAAGATGATAGTGTGAAATTACAATCGGATCTAGATGCCTTATTTAATTACTATCTTAAAAACCATATAACAGTAAATATAGACAAATGTGAATGTATTAGTTTTACGAGGAAAAAAGTACCTATTAATTTTGATTATAATTTTGACAAATGCACTATTCGAAGGTCAGTTGCTACTAGAGATCTTGGTGTACATTTTGACAATAAAATGCTTATGTCACTTCACATAGACAAAGTTACAGACAAGGCTTTTAAAAATCTAGGTTTTATAATGCGATCATGCAAACCCTTTAAAGATATTACCACTTTTAAAATTATGTATTATGCATATGTTAGAAGTATACTTGAATACGCTAGCCCAGTTTGGTCACCCCAATATGTCATATATAAAGATCGTTTAGAACGTATACAGAGAAAATTTTTAAGGCATTTAGACTTCCGATTTTCCAATACATCTCTTTCAGATTATAAGGACAATTGTAAACGATATAACCTATTAACACTTGAAGATAGACGGAAGGTGTTGGACGTATGCTACCTGTACGATATAATAAGGGGTCGGATTGACTGCCCCGAGTTGGTGGAAGGCGTCGTGTTCAACGTTCCCGCGCGTCGCTCACGCCGCCGGCCCCCACCTCTCCTGCATGAACCTGTGATGACTACTAACTACGCCAGCAACGCACCTTTAGCGCGTTTGCCTAGAACTTATAATACGAACTTTAAAGATATTGATCTTTTTACTCATAGTAAACTAGTATTTAAGAAGCACGTGGTGACTGCGTTGGGAGATGATGTGTAGTTTTCGTGGTATGATTGTGACAAATGCGCTTGAGGAAGAAACTCTGAAATGCCGGTCATCATCAGGTCCTTGTAGGTATCTACAACCATGGTGGAATCGTCTTGGACGTGTCCACGACGTCTCATACAAAACCGAAAACTAGTGGCTGTGAATTCCGATCCCAAGATACTGTAATTATGGTTATCGTAGGGCTGGTTTTCGGTGTTGGGTGTTTCAGTATTGAAGTACTAAAGTTAAAATCTAAGTTTAGGACAACGTTATGAATATTTAAACTAAAGATAGCAGTTTACCTTTTTACTATATTAAAACTACTAAGGTACATATTTTTTCAATGAGGTGTGTGTTGATATATCTATATCACAAAATAAATATATAATTTTCTTTCCCATCTATCTATTGCAGTTGAGTACAATGACGTCATGAATTCGCACCTTGCTGAGCAATTTGAAGTTTTTTTTTTCCTTATCTAAGATTTCTAGTTTCTATTACATAGATACTCAATATACTTAAGAAACATATTTGAACCTGCCTATAAATAATATTATGTTAATATTGTATATGAAAATCTGTAATTGGCCTTATTTAGTAATATATACTCATTGTTAAAACTTTTCTGTAACGCTGTTGATTTTCTAAATAAATAAAATAAAAATAAAATAAAATATTGTTAGACTTAAAAAATATAAAAAAAATCTAGTTTGGTATATCTTCTTTTTGCAACAGTAAGAAATCTAAGCTGCTTGGCGTCTAAGAATAGGGCATAGGAAACCGGTAAAACCGAGGATGCGCTGGGAGGATAACATCTCAAAGGTAGCTGGCAAGTTATGGAGAAGACACACACAAGACAAGAAATGAAAGGAATTGTGAGAGGCCTTATTATCCAAAAATGCGCTACGATAGGCTGACTATGATGATCATGAAGAAATCTAAGTACGATTATGAGAGGAGAAAATAGTCATCGTCTCATGGTAAGATCCATAGATGTCAGAATATTATTAGTTTAGATCGCTTCCTGATCGAAATTAGTTCGAGTACCGATGTCTCCAGTTAATCTTTCAAGTTTTTGCTCCAAAATGCCTTATAAACAATATTATGACTCTCTATGCTGGTCTGGGAGAAAAGAAAAACGAGAATGTGCCAGCTGCTTCTCTTCCCGCGCAAATCATAAAGCAGATCGAGGGAATGGGCGAAAATCTGCGAAATCATGTCAATAGGCGATGCTTCTAGCAGTCCATCACTATTTGATTCCGTTTTCCATCTACACGCCCATCAAAATGCTAAATGTGGCCATAAGTTCTTATAAACGTAGGCACTGTCTACCCCCAGGATATTTCATTTCATTTCACTACCACCAAATTTGAAATAGAAGGCATAATAAACAATATTGTATTATATCCAAGCCACTGACTCGACAAACTCTATCCCTTAATCACAACAATAAATCCTAATCATCCAGCGTTAAAGCTAACCGCCTCCGCCCTACCTGATTAACACCTAACTCCTAAGAAATTCCTGGGAAGCAGGTAGCATGCATAATTTCACACGGAACAATTTCCCGGGAACATTAAGAGTTGGGAATTTGAGAAATAAACAAAGCCACAGGTGCGGCTGTGAATTCCGCGAAATTAAATACGTACTGCAAGAGAACTGCCCCGCATAAATAATTCGCCCTTTAATTTGGAGTACACAATGAGGGGTGCAGATATGGGAAGCACTAGAAGGGCCCAAACACAGAAATATCAAGATCGTGTAAGATTGAGACACGCGTGTACCAGGGCACCGTCCCCATTTGTGGGGGATCGCAAGTGCCATAAAAATGTCTTGATCTCCTCCGTGCTTTGGAAGTCACGTTATGCCAATGCCCCTGGCTGTCATCATTAATGGAAGTCGTTAAACTATGTCAGATGCCTTTAGGCAGCTTCAAAAGTCTGACACCAGTGTTAGCTACTTACACACACGAAAAACAAACAAACAGTTACTTTCGCATTTACCATTTAAGTACAGAAAGAATCTAATACGAGTACGTACATCCTAATAAGGAAGATATAGATATGGGAAGTGGTAAAAACGATAAGGCCCTACAACCATAGAAATGAAGGAAATGAGAATAGAAAATAAAATACATTTCTTATTATTGCTAAACCAGATTTAACAATTTTATACTATATCGTATCAAAATTTAATGTGTATTAATATAATTTAATGTAATCTACCACAAACAAATATAATAAACAGATAACAGCAAAAAACTGAAATCTTGAAGAACAATTTCCTGTATAGAATAAAATGTGCCTTCCGAAGCACGGAATCATCTTTATTATCAGACAATCAGGTGATTCAAGCCTGCAATGTCCTAACCAAACTGGAAACAACTAAACAAAGTATGCTTCCGGTGGGACGACCAACAGGCAAACGCCTTAACCACTGGACCACGGAGGCTGTTCCCAAGCCACGAAATATTGCGATATCTAGATATCCTAGATCCACGTTGAGGTCTTCACAATTTATGCGGCTTATTACATCTTGAGACTGAAGTGAAAGGGTTTCTCGGGCGGTCTAAATAGGTGCCCAGGCCCGTCAGTATTTAATGCTGGTACCTTGGACAGCAAATGACCACAATCTGCCTTTGTTTCTCACACATTTTGGACCTTTTAGTCATAAATAAATAAATAAATATATACGGACAAATCACACAGATTGAGCTAGCCCCAAGGTGAGTTCGAGACTTGTGTTATGGGATACTAACTCAACGATACTATATTTTATAACAAATACATATATAGATAAACATCCAAGACCCAGGCCAATCTGAAAAAGATCATTTTCCATCTTAACCTGGCCGGGGATCGTCGCAGGCTGGCGTATTAACTACTGCGCCACGGAGCTGCCGGTCATATTAACTTATTTGCTGCTTTTAACTGCGAGTTTACTCTTTAACGGTTAATATATTTTTCTAGCTATCGCTCGCGGCTCCGCTCACGGCTCCGCTCACGTTAATATCGATCCTTCGAGAACAGTACTTTTTACCGTGACAAAATATGCCTTATGTCCTTTCCGTACCCCAAACAACAGGTATGCAAAATTTCATGGTGATGGGTTAGTACTTACGGCGTGAAAGAGTAACAAACAAACAACTTTTGCATTTCTAATAATAATTAGTTTTCGCCCGCGGCAATGTCGATGGGAAATCAAAAAAAACCCCTTGGGAATAAAAAAAAAAATAACTCACTTTCGCATTTATAATATTAGTAAGGATATTATATTTATGCATATGAATTTCTGAGAAATGCTGGTATAGGTATGGTCAAAAATTTATTAATCAAACCTTTAGAAGATTGGGGTCGATCAAAAATTGCCAATTCTTGGTGAGACATATACAATATCACATCTTGTCAGTCACTTTCGATTCGTACATACTTTCCACAAAACAATCTAATCTTTTCTCTTTGTAAAATTGATGTAGATTCGTGTATATAAGTGTGGATTTGACGCTAAAGACCCTTAAAACCAGAGCGGTTACCCGCTGAAAAAGTAGGTTACCTGTTTGAAATGACCGCAATCCAGTGCTGGCGTGGTAGGTATAAAATTGCGGTGCAATTTTAATTGCTGGCTGGCGAGTTCGTTTACTATTAGGTCGTGGAGTTCTTTTCTGATGAGTACGACCTTTTATTCAATCTCTGGACCTTGATGCACCACAGTTCAGGATATAAACGGGAACATGCTTGGATGTAGAATAGGATAAAGATTGTTATTATTAGTATTTATTTCTAATTTGTAAGACCTATCGATCTAGTTTTGGAGTCTAATCAATGCAAGCAAACAAACCATCAAATCTTTCCTCTTTATGATATTTGTGTGCTTGTGTAGATTGATGTAGAAGTGACAGATAAGTATAGATATATAAGTATGGATTTGACGTTAAAGGATCATCGTAAAAACCGCAGCGATTAAAAGTAGGTTACCTGTTTGAAATAACCTCGCACAAGATCCCTCGATCCCTCTTTGGCTCCTCTTCGGCTCCGAATAGCCTAAGGAATCCCACTATCCGAACGCCTCGCACTTGCCACCGGAACAGAGTGCGTAGAGTAGGATTAGCTGCGATTACTGGTGACCGCTCGGCGGTCCCGGGTGACTTGCACCCAGGATAGGCCCATCTGGCAATATAGCTTTTGGCCCATAAGACAAAATATGAGAGTTGCTGCTCTTCAAAGGCTTTTGCTATTGTTTCTCAGATTGGCCCTTCAGGCTTTGCATGCACGCCTACGCGGCCTATCAGGCAATATGAGAGTTTGCTGTCTGTCCAAGCCTTGCGCACACAGGCAACACCCAAAGCCGAGGTCCGTCCCTCCTGGTGGCCCTTTGGTGATGTTGTCTATACAGACTGAGGGTACTCTGCCTTCGCCTCAAGTGCTCGGTGAAGTAACGAAACTTGGAGCTAGCTACACAGTGTAGCTAGCTCTAAGTGACCTTTCGCTACTTAACTTAGACTAGCTCCGTGGCGCAGCGGTTAACACGCCAGCCTGTGACACGGAGTAACCGGGTTTGATCCCCGACCAGGTCAAGATGAAAAATGATCTTTTTCAAATTGGCCTGGGTCTTGGATGTGTATCTATATATTTATTTGTTATCAAATATAGTATCGTTGAGTTAGTATCCCATAACACAAGTCTCGAACTTACTTTGGGGCTAGCTCAATCTGTGTGATTTGTCCGTATATATTTATTTATTTTATTTTTTATTTAACGGAGGCAAACCTTCCAAAAAAAATGAAATAACCGCTGTCCAGTGCTGGCGCGGCGTGAATTTAATTGCTGGGCGGCGAGTTGCTATACATCTCCTGGGGTCCTTTTCTGTTATCTACCTTTTAAACAAACCCTGCACTTTGGTACATCACAGTTGAAAATGAAAACGGGAACACACTTAGAGGTGAAAGAGGATAATATAAATGCGAAAGTCAGTTTGTTTATTTGTTGGATTTGTTTATAATAAAATTTTGTTTACAAGTTTTCTGGAGTACGAAGAAGGATCTTTCATCCCAAAAAAGTACTGTTCCTGAGGGAACGACGTTGACGCGTGCAAAGCTGTGGGTGAAAGCTAGTATTATTATATTTTCTTATTTGAAAGGCGGTTCAATCAGTTAAGTATCAGTTAAGTAAGCCCAGAATAAAAATAATATAAACAAATTACTGTATTGTGAAGTTAATTAAATAATCTCTTTCTTGCATAGGCAATATTGTTCATAATTATTATGTGTGATTTTTATGTTTTTCTTAGTGTGAGTAAAGATTAAAAATACAACAATTTGGTTGTATGGGCTAGATCCCTTTGCCTTCCCAATATAAAGGGAAAAACTAGTAAAAATGTCTTAATTGTTGTGATTTGACGTCTCAGTAATAAATTAACAGCGCATTTGATACAATGTAGGAAACACCTTTCTTATGTAGGATCTCCCTTGTATTTAACCCATCAAGCGCTAGAAACGCAGACACAATGGATTTTCTATTGTTATGTGGCCCGGTCGGCCCGCTTGGGGGTTGAGAGGTCAATATTTGTTGTTATAGTGGCATGAAAGGGGGGAAAAATTACAAGAGTCTCTGTCTAAAACGGTTCAATAGATAAAGCCCTCCCTTTTAACACCCAAAAAATGCTAGGTACTCTTTATTTGCCGTCATAGGATCACGGTCAAAATAGCAGCGGTTATTCGTCTGCAAAAAGTAGGTTGCCTGTTTAAATGTCCGCAACCCAGCGGCGCGGCGCGAATTAAATTGCGGTGTTATTTAAATTGCTGGCTGTATTTCGCAGTTCTTTTTATTTTCAGTCAGTGAGCGTTTGTAAATAACTAACCGGATATAAGGTTTACATAAATTTTATTTATAAGTAGCTTTTGCCCGCGACTTCGACTGCGTAGAAATCCAAAATGGTTCTAATAGGCGTAGATGGATTAAGGAATCACGTTGTCCCGTACAAACTTTGCCCCCTTTTCATCCCCTTTAGGGGTTGAATTTCGGAAAATCCTTTCTTATCGGATGCGTACTTCATACTAAAAACACACCCTCCAAGTTTAAGGTCTCTACCAATTTATCTTTCCAATTTATTAAGAGCTTGGCGTGATCAGCAGGCATAGCAAGGCCTCTCCCATGGATTCTTCGTGCCATGGGAAGTTATAATAATAATAATAATAACGTTTATTGACAGTTTTCTTTTTTTACATTATAATGTGTGTACAATAATAACATAGGTAAGTATATAGCCTATGGTACCAGCTTTTCCAAATACGTCCGATTATTCAACTACCCACCATCGAACTAGGAATGAACCTGTATCTCGAGTGGTGGGGAGCATCAAAAAGGATTCAAAGGCGAGACTGGCTTATAAATATCATGTAAAGAAAAATAACAAATGAAAGCACTATACTATGGTCACTATGATTCCCAAACTAGTTTATAATACTGTATTTTGGGAATCAATTACATTACTAGAATGGATAAATTCCATATCAATGTCTCTCTCCCGTCCGTAAATACTCCTCTCTGTACTCATTTATGTATGTATTTCTATGTATAGTAATTGTAATTGTGTGTGTTCGTCATGTTTTGTGTGTGTAAGGTGTGTTGAGTATTTGTAATTGTGTGTGCAAATGTGCTAATAGTGTGTATTTGATTAGATTTTGTTATCTGGTAGGTATGTTAATATATATATATATATATATATAATGTATATATATATATACATTTAAATATATCATGTTAGGATATTCTCAGTTTCTGTGTAATTGAGTGTTTTCAGCCATTTTTGAATTATAATTTTAGTTTTCCGCTTAGTATAGCGATAAATGTCTAGTATTTTATTAACTTTATTATAAACTATGCTGCTAAATACTTTAAAGTGCCGACTTGCAAAAGTAGTCCTGTGACGTTGGATAGAGCATATACGATCTGATCTTCGTTTGCGGTTTCTTAACGTAGGATCATAGGGGACTTGTGTGTGTTTGCGAAGCACAGTCCTCATGATGTACAGTTGTCTCACTGTTAAGACCATTGTATCTGTATAAAGTTGTGAAGTGGGATACCTAAAAGGCTTATTGGTCATGACTTTGAGTACCGCTCTCTGTGCTCTCTCTAAAGGCAGTATTGTGGTCATAGCTGCTCCACCCCATGCTGATATACAGTATGAAAGTAACGATTGGCACAAAGAAAAATATACTACTTTAAGGGTTGTTAAGTCAGCACAAGAGTTAAGGTTTTTAAAAACGTATATTAACTTCCTTATCTTTGGTATTAGAGCTTTTATTTATATTTTTATTTATTGCCATACTCACCATGCTAGGCAGGCGGGTTGGCCAGCGCCTTTTCTTTGGCTTCTTGTGCTTCCAACGCTGCTGGCCATTGGAAGCATTGCTTGGAATAAATAGGATTTGTTGGATTAAGGAAGGGGAATTGGGATACTAGTCACTCAGATGAAGGGGGGAAAGCAAGGAGCAGCTCGGGAGACCGGACGCGCGTACCCGATGTCATTCCTGCAACCAGTGCAGTTGAGGATGACACCCCTAACCGGTAGAATTACAAAAATATACAATTCTTTTTAATTATCTTTATCTTACCTTTATTTTCAATTTATATGGCTTATATATTTCAAAATATATTTCGCAGTACTCTGCGAAGTCTGGTAAAATTAAAGGTTCCAAGGATTATTTTTATTCTATGAAGCATACTGGAATTTCCCCTCACTCCTAGAATATCTTGACACAGCTTAGCAGAAAAGCTAGCCTCAAACCCTCCTCACCTCTGCAAGGTATTATCTAGACTTTTTAGTGGACTGTAAACAAGAAACAGCTTAACATAAGCTGTTTTTCTTTCGTCTTAGCGTCTTTGAACAACGCTACAATTTCAAATTAAAACATAATTTTTCCAAGTTACATAAACAACACGTTGCGAGGGATATTTCCTGGAGAAAACTTGATAAAGGTTTCTCAAAAGGGTATGTCCACTCGAATAATATGACAAAATCATAACATACTCACACAAAAACAATTTCTATACTTTTTACAAGTTGTATAGACCTTAGTACAGTACTACTATCTGAAAAATATAAATTTTAAATAAAGACACATACAATAGAAGTAGAATAGAATAGATTTAATAATTTAACTGTTGTGGTATGAGTTGTGAGTTCTCCGTAATTGTAAGATTTTTATTAAAATTCCATTTAGTTTTATTGAACTAAGGAGTGATAAAAAAACTATAGGAGTTTGATTGATAC
Organism: Elegia similella; assembly: GCA_947532085.1. Lineage (NCBI taxonomy): Eukaryota > Metazoa > Arthropoda > Insecta > Lepidoptera > Pyralidae > Elegia > Elegia similella. Next base: position 4,911,499 of record OX383936.1, read on the forward strand.
TTGTGTAGCAGTAAGAAAAGGAAAATAAATTATATTTATAAAGAAAATACAGAAATTAATTGTGGTTTGATAACTGAATGCATTAAAATGAATATGCATAACAGACTCTTTGGTAAAAATATAGAATCTACATAAAGATTGAGGCATGTGTGCTAATTCGGCAAAAAAAAAAAAAAAATTCTGGAATTGAACGTAGGTACTGACGGACAGTTATGGTAAAATGTTGTAATTATTAACGTTTAAACTAAGGCGAAACGTCGAGTAGACTTACCCGGGATTCTTGGGATTAAACAAATCTACATGTTACCGACACAGGTGTATGGTATTAAAGGGAATGAAACTTCGTGCAAAGATGAAATTGAATTTCGTACTTGAGTTTGGTAAACGGGTCTGTGTTCATCTTCGATGAAATATAATGGTAGATACACAGTCTCATACAAAATAAAGCCTTAATAATGGCCCCGAGTTACAACATCATGCATACTTACAAACAACGACAAAAACGGTACATACTGAAAGTATAACTCCATCTTTTTTTTAACTTTTGATGCGTAGTTTTTGCATATTTTCACTGTACCTTCAACGCGAGACATGTGAGTGCTAGCGCGGTTTATTGAAACTGTGGACAAAACAACTCCGATACTCGATTAGGGCGTTATTAAGCCAGTGCCAATTTTTGAGTGCGAATCGTGTATCTACCATTATATTTGATCGAAGATGTTCATGTATTATTTACAGACCTTTTTTAGAATAAATAACATAACTTTTTTCCTACGTTGTTTTGAAATATTTATCATATATTAATAACTCATTTTTTATTTCCTTAATCGTTATTTTGACCTATTTCCTTGCAATAAATATGTTTGTGTGTTTTTTCGGGTTGAATGCTGAAAAATAATGTTAGAGCAGCTTATTTGGCGGAAATTCTACAGACTGCACAGCCTTGGCCAAAAGTATTAGGCACCCTAAAATTTCCTTAAAATAATAGTCGTGGTAGAGCCACGCTACCGGCAAAATGATTTGCTAGTAGCCGAAGTATTAATGGGCCGGCTTGTCCGGGGAAGTACCATACTCTCACAGAAAATCGACATCTGAGTAGAAGCTTTACCGCTTCTATGCTTCGTTCGGTGAGTGAGAGAGCCGGAGGCCCATCCTTCCTCCTCCCCTCCCCATTTCCGCCCCCCACCTTCTTGAAAGGCTGACAACGCACCTGTCACACTCTGGTGTTGCAGTTGTCCATGGGCAGCGGTGATTACTTTCCATCAGGTGACCCGCTAGCTCGTTTGCCGTCATATAAAATAAAAAATAAAATAAAAAAACCCAATCTTTCTAAATTGTTTATATACATTAAATATATGCAAAAAGGAATAAAAAAACTTAAAATCTAGTTGGTCCACCTTTGGATTTAATTACTGCTGCAATTCTGTGAATAGTATGTCTCGCAACGTTCTGATATTGGATGTTGACCTGATGTGATGATGATTAAATCCACAGCACTGAACAGCCCAGTCACAAAACTCTACGTACATCACCACATTATAAGTTTCTTCCATTTGAACGCATTCAAAAGAGGCCGAAAGGCGGTTCCGAAGAACTCTGACACCAGGGTGTGCATGGTCGATTGACCTTGTCACCTAATAATGATGATGAAAAAAGAGCTGTTCGAATTTTGATGATCCTAGGCTCACGGATAATCTGGACTGCTTGACTTATTCAGAAACGTGGAGTTGCTATCAGTTTCTACCGCATTTTTAATGGGCAGTGCTCTGAAAATTTTTCGATTTGGTAGCAACGTATTTCTTCTATTGCGCCATGCGTACGCGCCGTAAAAACAAGCTTCATGATCATTAGCTCAATGCTTGGCAAACCACGATAATATGTTTCTCTAGATCTTATGTTCCTCGCTTCCTTGTCCAAGGGCGACGATAATACTTACCATAACGTGTTTCGTATGCTCGTGAAAGAAAAAAAATTTCATTAGCAGTCATAGTAAAAAAGAGTAGTAGGTATGTCTAGTTTCATACTTCGAATGCTTTTAAATGGAAGAAAGACTGAAAAGTTTATCTTTTGTATTTTTATTAATGTATACGTTTTTACTAAGAACTAAATCAAAGCCATAACAAAACAAAATACAAAAAGGTGTGCCATTCAATCTTGGCAAAGATATTCAAAGATAAAGGCTCCAGGTTTTGTTAAATATCTTTTTACTTATACCGAGAAATGCTCTCACAAATATTAAAAAACGAAATATTCACTCAATGAACTGTAAACTACAAAAGGCACGCTATCATTAACGCAAAAGCGTGGATGCATTAAGCAGATGAGAAAAGCTCCTAATGAAGTGGTTGCGCAAAGGTGAAGGGTAAAGTGCATGCTGCATAAAAGTTAGTCGAATAATGAAGACCTGGCCACATGTCTTCAGCCTCCGTACAGTTCAGCGTCACTATGCTGTCAAAATATGTCGTAGAAGTTTAAAAAGTAGTGAGTATTTAAGTAACTGAATGTGTATGAGCACCAACTAAATCTATTGTATTTTAAACGCTTAATTACTCGTTGGTAAGTTAAGCATTCCATAAATATATGCCTGATAGAACATTCAAAGGCTATATAAAACAGGTACCATGTTTAAAGGCTTATATAGGACTGAAGATTACCTTAATGACATAAATATCTGGCTTGAACTTGGTGCGTACGCCTCGTGATTCCGTTTATACGACTTCTATTTTTCATGTTACATATTTTTTTTAAATTAAACCAATATACCTACAATGTATAAACTTATTCCAAATAGGTACCTAGTTTTACTGTTATCTGAAATTACTTGGAGTACTCCGCTTTGGAAACGGCACTTAACCTACTAAACTGAGTTATAAATAAATTACTGAAGTCTTAATTTTTTTGTCATGGAATCACATATGGCAATTAATAAGTGTATAAAGAAACTCAACTTAATAGCTGTATGATTCTGACTCTATATAAGTCCGGATCATACATACACCTACTGAGTGGACCATAAATATTGGTTAAAGTTCTCTTTCTTTACTATCCTAGATTAAATCTTGAACAGTGTAATTGCGAGTGCGATTGTAGTGCGATTATACCTAACTATAAACATTCTCAAAAACTAATAAAAAAACAACTATTTCTAAAAAATCTTTGAGACGAACGTGAGATAAAGACATGAATAGAAACGGGTCACTTACCCTCCGCCGCGCGTCCCGCATTCGCCTTGATAATAGGCTCCTATAGAGGCCTACACGATAGTCGGTAATCCCGACGAAATAGCAATTACCACGTGAGTGACCCGTTTTATTCATAACTATTTATATTTTCACTCCAGCATGGCTCTGAAAAAAAACTTGTCAAAGAAAAAACTTAAGTGTGCTGCGAAAAGGACTCGTACGTAATGAAGTACAGAAAAGCCTCCAGGCTTAAGTGCACTTAGTCGCCGCCGTGTGCACGCAGCTTTAGGCGCCGGCAGACTTGAGCTGTAGCATAACGTTGATAAAAAATCATACATTTTAATGTGTCTTATTCTTGTCTTTATTGACTGTTTGTCCATCACGGTACTTTGGTATTTAACTACATGCACTGCCTTAAGACGATACTGCACGAAATTGTGGAAATTGACGTGTTTTTAAATCACTATTACTATGCGCTGAGTTAATTAAATACATCAAAAGTATTTGTATAATTTAAGGCAAGATCGCTCCCTTGTTGGAATTTGAAACAAGTACAAAAAATATAAAATTTATATATAATTATGTTATGATGTCTAAAAACATTTTTCATCTCGGAGGTCACCCCATTTCTTATTTTTTTTTATTAAAAATTTATATATGAAAATATTAAGATTTTCATCTTTTTATTAGCTGTGTATAAATAGCGATTTTACCTAGAGGTTTTTAAAAGTCTTTGGTATGATAAGTTTCCACATCTGTGTGGACCCTGGAAGTCAGGTCGTGGAACGTCAAAATACTGGTCGTAGAGCACAGCAGACAAAGTACGTACGAACAGTATTTGTTCGTGACGCACTGGCGGTAAGTTCAGGTTTTGTCCCAACGTGTTAAACGTGTTATAGTGAGAAAAGGTAACAAACAAACTGGCAGATAAAGATATTTTCTAATTTTAATGTTTGTATGGGTATTGGAGAAGGATATTACACACTCCTTTTTAGGTTTCCGTACCCAAAGGGTAAAAACGGGACCCTATTAATATCGCTCCGCTGTCCGTTTGTCTATATGTCTGTCTGTCCATCTGTCACCAGGCCGTATCTCATGAACCGTGATAGATGAAATTTTGAAAAATGATATATTTCTGTTGCTGCCATAACAAATACTAAAAATAGAATAAAATAAATATTTCAGGGGGCCCCTATACAACAAACGTGATTTTTATTGCTTGTTTTTTCTCGATATTGATAACGGCAGTAGGTAGTCACTTGAAATATCCACAGAATATTCAGTAATATATTTACTTTAAAAATAAATATTATAGGGGGCTCCCATCCAGTTGTATTCCATAAACTTCATAATACAGTCGAACACTGACTCCCAAAATACAGGTCTGTGTTCTAGTTTGGAAATCAGGGTTTAACTCTTAATTTGTACTACTTGTAACAACATGTATGTTTGTGATACTGTCAACTTGTTAAAATGATGTACAAATCCAAAAGTGAATAAAGAACATTTTTATTTTTATTATATTATACAACAGACATGTTTTTTTGCCGTTTTTATAGATAACGGTATGGAACTCCTCCTTGCGCGCATCCGACTCGACTTGGCCGGTTTTTTTATTTCAATTTAATGGTAGTTTTATGGTTTTATGAACAGTAATTTCTTTAGTAAACATGTTATGTCAATCAATTGCCTATCCGGTAGTTGCACGTATGGTATAGATAGGGTACACTCACCTGGCCTCCCGAGCTGATACTTGATTTTCCCCCATTTATCCGAGTAAGCAGTATCCAAATAGGTTTATTCTTTATTCTTTTCTAGGATCCAGCAAGTTCAGATCATTCCCCAGCTTAAAAATACTTCAGATGGGCAGCAGTGTCGGAAACGCCAAAGAAACTGCGCTCGCTATCCCGCCTGCCAATCGTGGCGAGTATGGCAATATCCTCCCACGGACCGAAGGATCCTTGAGAGAAATCTTCGTCCTGCAGAGGATTGCTTTCGGGTGAAATAATATAATAAATACACAGGAATAAGGGACAAAGGTAATTTGAATGGGCTTACTTCCTCAAACAAAACGTATTACTTTTGAACAATAGCAGAGGAACAAGCGATGGCATTGGATCCTTTTTGTAAACATCTCAAATCGTCATAATCTCGTCTGTGCTCGAATAAACATCTTTAAATTAAATTCTGTTTACGCTCTTTAGTTCTGTTGCTTTATTTATTTATAGAATACAAAATATTTATGTCAATATCTTTGTAAAATATTGACATAAACATTTTGTAAGGAGAAGTCCAATAAAATCCTCGATTTCTTTATTTTTAATCATTATTGTTGAAAGTGTTTAATAAAAATATGTTTCAGATTTTAATGTGTTTACCTAAACTAAATAAATGAGGATGGGGCTCCCATACAACAAACGCTATTTTTATAATATAGTGTCTAATGTTATATAGATAATGGTACGGAACATATAGTGTGGGCGTCCGATATGGCCAATTTTTTTTTTATACAACTATTTAGTAGCTTATGACTTTGAGCTTCACAAAGATGAGTAAGGGCAACTTCTTCATAAAAATTATTAGTTACAATCAAGAATATATAATCGAAGGTGACAATATTGAATTTATATTGAACTTTTTTTTTATGTTATAGGGCGGCAAACGAGCAAGCGAGTCACCTGATGGTAAGCCACCACCGCTGCCTATGGACAACTGCAACACCAGGGTGTAATATGAGCGTTGCTGGCCTTTCAAAGAATTGGGGAAATGACATGGGGGGAGGAAATGGGGGAAGGATGGTCCTCCGGCTCTGTCACTCACCGAACGAAGCATAGAAGCGGTAAAGCTCCTACTCAAAAGTCGATTTTCTGTGAGAGTGTGGCACTTCCCCGAACGAGCCGGCCCATTCATGCTACTAGCAAAAATGAATTTTGTCGGTAGCGTGGCTCTACCACAACTGAACTGAACTTATACATAATCTACAATAAAATAGAGAAATTTAACTTTGTTTCGAAACTTTCACCATGCACGTTGTTAGTTTATAAATAGCACATGTTAAGCTTTCATTTACCTTCCGATATCCGAAACCCACGCGATCCGATTCAATTACGAACAACGCGAGTTGGAAACTGAAACACGTGGACCATTCCGTGACCAAAAGTTATATTCTGGGGCTCAATTTATGAATTCCACATTATTCGTTCACGAATACCTATTGCATATTCACCATTATTAAGAAATATTTAAATTCATGCTAGTATGAAACATATCAGGATATTTACCATGATTACTGTGATAACTTGGTTTGTCTATTGTTTTGTTCATCTGTTGTTAATAAGGATGGAAGTTTAAAATTCAGACTGAGTGCCTATTCTATATTGAGAACTGCTGAGTTATGCTTATATATATAAACTAGTATGACAAAATGTTTATTAATGAATAATTTTCTTACTCTTCAATTCGACATTATCAGGTCTTTTTAGTCTCTATGCTGGAGCATGACATACAATACTTTATTTTGTATAGCATAATATGGATAAAATATTAAGTGTATTGAGTCAAAAGTTTTCATATTGATAAGAATGTCATAATCATAATGAAGATTTTTATGTCATAATTGATTCATTGGTTATTGGCGAAAATCCAAGACTATTTGATTTTAATAAACAAAGATCTTAAAAAACGGATATGCGATATTTGCGTCAAATTCAAATATCGGACTCCATTGAAAACAAATTAATCTGCTGGAAAGTCGCCCACGGGTAATTTAAAAGATTATTTTTCATGATCCGACTACATCGATAAGGATTATATAAGTACGTTTTCTCTGAAATTAATACAAACCTCCAGTTTGTTTTACATAGGTCAATTGTATATAATGATTTTATTCGATGCTTTCTTGAGGTGTTTTTGTAAATTAGTGTCACAGTCTTTTACTTAGTACCTACAACACATTGTTAAGTAATCTGAAGTATTTTTAAATAATCTTTGGTACCTACTGAATTGTTTTCAATGATCTCAGAAGTGATTAAGAGTTGACTTAATTGTCTTTCTAACACCACGCTTTGAAATAACAAATAACATAATAGAGGTAGAACTTAGACATTTTCATAAGCAATGAATTAGCCAAGTAGCAATATTTCTTACCATTTCTCGTGACATAATAGCACTTTCTAGATATAAAGAACTAGAAAACTCTTTACTGAATATAGGAAAAAAATCTAGGGACATGTTATGATGGTATCACATAGCAATCGTCCAGGCATCCTTCTGTTTGGGATCACATAATATTAAATGGATGAATGCTGGGTAGATAGTGCTTCAATTTCATTGCTTATCGATCTTGATTACAGCTGACTAAAGAATGATTTGCTGATATAAGAGCTCCATGACCCAGTGGCTGCATGTAATTATTATTAGCGCATACGGCATGTAAAAACAACCCCGGGCACGGTCGCTACTAGGATGGATGACTACAAGTGGCACAAAAAATATTGAGCTCCTCCGTGGTTCGGAAGGCATGTTAAGTCTAAGTTAGGCTGTCATCATTAATGGCAGTCGCAGCTTGAACAATCTGACACCATTTAGTTGTGGTAGAGCCACGCCACCGGTTTGCTACCGGCAAAATTAATTTTAGCTTATAGCATGAATGTAAGTAACTAAGTATTTTATTTAAGAGCACACAATAAATAACAATAAAAAAAAGAGAAAGGTACACAAAAAAATACACACACACATACAAAGCTATTCAATTGAGCAAAGAAAAAATAAAAGAATAAAAAATAAAAATAACAAAAAAAAATCAATGTGGTGCTCTCAAAAGGGGTCCAATTCACCATATGCTGGCCGTTCACAATAGCCAGCGCTGGTCTTCCATTGGGCCCCTTCACAACGGCCAGCGCTGTTGACAACGGTCAGCGCTGAATCCGGAGAAGTACCATACTCTCAGAAAATCGACGCTTGAGTAGAAGTTTTACCGCTTCTATGCTTCGTTCTGTGAGTGAGAGAGCCGGAGGCCCATCCTTCCCCCTTTTCCTCCGCCCATGTCCTTTCCCCAACTCCTTCATCTTTTCTACTCAAAATAGTTATTTATGCCTTCTTTTATACAGTTTTTGACCAGTAGGTGGCCAGAGCCAGACCTTAATAAGGCTAACAACAAAGGCGTCCTTTGTTGTTAGCCTTATTAAGGTCTTCAATTGTACAGGTGGAAGGACAGGCAACTCCTTGAAAGGCCGGCAATGCTCCTGTTAAACCTTGGTGTTGCAGTTGTCCATGGGCAGTGCTGATCGCTTGCCATCAGGTGACTCGCTTTCTCGTTTGCCGTCCATAAAAATTGTTGGTTGACCTCTAAACCACCAAGCGGGCCAATCGTTCCACGTAACAATAGAAAATCCATTGTCTCGGCGTTTCTCGCATTTGATGGGCTACTTATACATACGATAAACAAACAACTTGCTAATCGCCATTTGCATCTATAAATTACATATACATTCCCGAAAACCCTAACTCCAATTCAATTAGGAAAAAGGTGAAGTAGGTAACGTAAGTGAAAACGAACGCTCACGTGCCGAACTACTCAATGGACGGAAGTTAGGCGTTTAAACTTGTTAACAAGTTTGGCTCGGTTACGGAAAAGCCTTATTTTTACCCCGATTCTGGCCAAAGTTTTGGGGTAATAATGAGGTTCATTATTATGTTGCAAAGGTCATTTTCCCGTTGAAGCTGTACTAGTTGTCGACCGTGGATCGGGTACAGTAATTTTTCTCGGAGTAAAATATACCCCATGTCCTACTCCGTACCCCAGATAACGTGTATGCAATTTCATGATGATCAGTTCAGTAGTTATGCCATAAAAGCGTAACGAACGATCAAACAAATAGACTTACTTTCGGATTTATAATATTAGTAAAATGATTTCTTACTAGATGTGATAAATGACAAGCTCCGTGGCGCAGCGGTCAACACGCCAGCCTGCGTCACGGAGTGACCGGGTTCGATCCCCGGCCAGGTCTAGATGGAAAATGATATTTTTCAGATTGGCCTGGGTCTTGGATGTGTATCTATATATGTATTTGTTATAAAATATAGTATCGTTGAGTTAGTATCCCATAACACAAGTCTCGAACTTACTTTGGGGCTAGCTCAATCTGTGTGATTTGTCCGTATATATTTATATTTATAAAAAAAATAAAAAAAAATCATGCCCATCTACAGGGATTTTCGGCATACACACATGCATCGTCAGCGTCCCCAATGACTAGATGTAATCTTTGTAATGATAACATCCCAGTTTTAGCACCGTCAACGCCGCAGTCATCCAGATACTTGTATATGAGCAGAACACGACGTTCATCACACATCACAATTTTGACGTCATAGCGGGAAAGTAAAGGTTTGGTCTAAGCGCATAATAAAGTAGCGAGCGTAGCGTTTTAGCAGCTAAGCTTTTGTTTAAGCAATCTTTATGTTAAAAAAAACCGGCCATGTGCGAGTCGGAATCGCGCACGAAGGGTTCCGTACATTTATATATAAAAACGACAAAAAATCATGTCGGTTATATCGGAACTAATATTTATTTTATTTTATTTAATTATTTATCTTTAAAGTGAATATATATTACTAAATATTCTGTGAATATTTCAAGCGTCTACCTTTTGCCGTTATCAATATCGAGCATAAACAAGCATAAAAAATCACGTTTTTTAGTATTTTTTAGTTATAGCGGCAACAGAAATATATTATCTGTGAAAATTTCAACTGTCTAACTATCACGGTTGTGCGATACAGTCTGATGACAGACGGACCGACCGACAGATGGACAGCGGAGCGATATTAATAGGGTAATATTAATATTATAGGAGAATATATTACGAAAGGCAGACTGGCGTGTTCATAAATGATAAAAAATAGATAAGTAATATAAAAAGAGAAAAGAAAGACGATAATTTATTAAACTACACCTATTATTTTATATTGAGAACGTGAATTAAAAATATTGCTAGTTTAAGATCAAACACTGTATTTATTATAACGTATCTTTGTGGCAGTCAATTTTACTACAGCGCAAGTAGACAAGTAAGATACTTGTATATGGCAGTAATATTTGAAATACAAGCGATTAGGAACTTCCTAATTGCAAGTTATTCGAAAAGAATTCCCGGGGTTTTCTCTGTGTGCTATGTCTTGGGGTCCTTTAAAAGACGTGTTTACAGGTATCTTAAGAGTCAGCAACGTATTAACACCACCTCTGGCGTTGCAAATGTTCATGGGCGACGGTGACTGCTTTCCATCAGGTGGCTCGTCTGCTGGTTTGCCGTCAAATATAATAAAAAAAAAGAATATCATACTATCCGCTCAGCTCGTTACCATGCCACAGGGTTACGCTTGGATCAGAGGCGGGCGGTTAATTTCGCCCTCCGGCACACGTAGACAGGTCGCCGACGCGCCTCGAATATTAATACTACGCGGTAAACAAAGCTTTATGATTTATGGTACAGCATCCTATGTTCTAGCAGCTGTTTTAATGCGTTGTAATGCAAAATGAGTGGGAACTTTTGAAACAAAGGACACAATTTTTAAGTTTTACAACATCGAACTAAATCCATCATACCTACCAAGAACCACAGAAAAATACCTTTTTTTTACTAAATCTTGAAGTAGGCTTTTGTCTCCCATCTCACCTGATGGTAAGTGACGATGAAGACAAGGATGTTACTTGCCTATCCTAGAGAGATAATCTACTTTTGAATGTCCCGGGAACAGTCCCGGGACATTCAAAAGTAATGAACTGCCTGCGTCTATATAAATATAGACGCAGGCAGTTCATTCCACACCTTAGCTGCTCGAACCAAAAAGACCAAAGCGTTTAGTTCGACTCTTTGGTATAAAAATAATGTCTACAGTTACAGGATTATTATGTTAATCGGTTCTTAAGACAATGTGATAAGGACTAAAATGGAATACAATTTTAAATATATTCTCGTCACAAATAAGTACAGCCAGTGCGCCACGGAACCCTCTTATGTTTACGTAAAGCTCTCCGTTAAAGGTAATCAGGTTTTATAGCAAAAATACTCTATTTACGACGAGCTGTTGGGAAATACAGGTGACGTGTTACGTGCTTAGTGGAAGATACTTCAGAGCTGCACGGAATAGCTTAGTTGTATAGTGGGATGCTTTGGTAACGAAGAGCTGCTGGTGATTATAGCTATTTCATGTTACCTATGTCGTGCGTGGTGGCCATTCGAGAACCTTTTTGCTCCATCGTTCATCGGTTTTACGTGCTATGTACCCCGCCCACAGCCACTTCAAAGTGTTAATCCGCTGTGCTATATCCGTGACTTTCGTTCGTCTACGGATCTCCTCATTTATGATTCGGTCTCGCAGAGAAATACCGAGCAACCGACCAGGTGGTAGGAGGATCTGACCAAGGTCGCAGGGAAACGCTGGATGCAAGCCGCTTCCTAGCGGTAATTTTGGAAATCTTTTGGAGGGCCTATGTCCAGCAGTGGACTTCTTGCGGCTGATATGACGATGATGATACCAAAAATACTATTAAAAGCTATTGCAATATATAACTGCGTCAAATTAGAAATGCACTAGCTGGGCCCGCGACTTCGTCCGCGGCAATTTCTGTTATTATGATTAATAAAAATAAAAAAATTGTATAGGTAAATAATTTTCCCCCGTTCTCAAAACATTTTTCATTGATGCTTTGGTCATATTGTCACAGCGTGATGTTTCATAGCCTTCCTCAATAAATGGACTACCCAATATAAAAAGAATTTTCCAATATGAACCAGTAGTACCTGAGACTAGCGCGTTAAAACAAACAAACAAAAAGCTCTTCAGGTTTATAGTATAGAGTATAGATTATCATTTTGGAAAGTGAAATATACAAACATACTTATTATCACGGACTGTTGCGTTGAAAAGTGAAATATAATCGAAGTAGATTCTCGTCAACAGAGCACTTGACTTGACTACTTAGCACATGACTACTATTTAGTCCCCCTTCCAGATCTGAGCATGACATGAACATCTAATTATGACATGACAATGTAATCTCAGTCCACATATAAATAAATGTACTTACTAATATTATAAATGCGAAAGTGGGTTTGTTTGTTACGCTTCCACGCCGTAACTACTGAACCGATCATCATAATATTTTGCATACAAGTTCTCTGGAGTACGGAGTAGAACATAGGCTACCTTTTATCCCGGGAAACTATACTACTATTCCCGAGGAATCGAAATGACGCGGGTGGAGCCGCGGGCGAAAGCTAGTATACTATAAATTGTAAGTTGACCTCTGCAGAAAATGCGCTGTGCAGTTTGTTGCCGTTTCTTCTGCACTCCGCTTTGGCAGCGGCTCTAAACTTAGCTTTAAGATTTTTTTTTATTTATTTATTTAAATACACATACAGACAATTTACAAATTTGCGTTTCATACTAATAAATTAGTAACAAATTAAATATATTTTAAGAACTAGTAAAATGTCCAAAATTAGTGTATACATAGTAGGATCAACTAAAAGAGCCATTAACAGAACTTATAACAAGTACTCAGGTTACAACGTTTGCTAAAGTAAAAGTAATAAATACTTATTCTTATCACGAAACAATAGCTTAAAATAATATATGAGGTATTGTTTATTGAAAATATATAAATTAACGTCAACAATATTATGTTATAAAATAAATGTTAACGTTCACCAAATGATTATGTAAAGTATCTTATGATGAATAAATTATATTTGATTGATTTTTTTTTTTTTTTTTTTTTACTAAATATTGAATTAGGCATTTGTCTCCCATCTCACCTGATGGTAAGTGACGATGAAGACGAGGATGTTACATGCCTATCCAAGAGATACCCATTTATTCTACTTTTGAATGTCCCGGGACTGTACTTGTTTGGGAATATAGACGCAGGCAGTTCATTCCACACCTTAGCTACTCGAACCAAAAAGGAACTGTCAAAGCGTTTAGTTCGACTCTTTGGTATTCCAACATGATTGATTGAGAGTTTTATTAGTTTCATCCTCAGCTGTCCAGGCTTATCCTTTCAGCGTGTTTGTTACTATTTCCACACACCAAATCTCTAGGTTCAATTTTCAGAATAGGTAGTCTAACCTTTATATTTATACAAGTATTAGAATTAAGCAGGTGCCTTACTGATTCATAATATCTTCACTAGCTTAGTCATTACGTTAAGTGAGAAATCTACTACTAGGCAATATTGTGCAGATGTGAATGGGGCGTTTATTAATTACCTGAGGCAATTTTGTTAATTTTCAACCCCTTACCCCCAAATAAGATCTGGTGAGATGAGAGATTAGCCGTGTGGTATCCGGTGGAGTAGAATAGGACCACTCCAAGTCTTCCCGTGGATGTCGTAGAAGGCGACTTAGGAAATACAAGCTAAACAAAGCTTATAAACATCTAAGAGTCCTCTCCAATCCGTCTGGCCAGCGTGGAGAGTGTAGGCCTAGTCCTCTAGCTGCTCTAGCCAAGTATGGTCCTAGTAGTACAGAGAGGGTCGTGCTCCTGGAGACTAAAAAGGACCTGATGATGATGAGATGAGAGAAATGACGGATTGGAAGCGGCCTGCATCCATTTTTGGTATATTTGAGGCAAAAAGACGGTTTGTGTAAAAGCTAAGAAACAAACCTTTTAAAATATTATTCTCGCCAAAGTTTTGAATCAGTCAAGACATCTTATTTAAATAAGTAAATTGTGGAAGTAAGTAAAACAGCGGCCGTCATGCCGATTTGCCAGACTTTATTAATTGAAAAACTTTAAAGAAAACCGTTCGGGTTCACTTTCGCGACGCTCTAATAAGTTCCGAAGGAAATTAAGGATTGGAGGTTTAGTATTGGCAGAAATCGTACTATTTTTCGTTTGTATAATTAACATTGTCTTTATCCCAGCGTATTCTTGATCACGTCGCTCGGATTCTCTGAATCAAGGTAATGACAGTATGTCATCATCATCAGATCTTTTTAGTCTCCACTGCAGGAGCATGACCCTCTCTTGTACTATATACCCTCGGTTATACTATATTTGGCCAGAGCAGACAAAGGATTTGGCCTACATTCTCCTCGCTGGCCAGACGGGTTGGAGAGGTCTCATTGATGTTTATGAGCTTTGTTTAGCTTGTATTTCCTAAGTCGCCTTTTACGACCTCCATGGGAAGACTAGGAGTGGTCCTACTCTGCCGGAAACCACACGTTTACATAATATGACAAATTATCGTCTCTTTGACTATCTGTCAAAGAAAGTAATCGAAGTATCCCGTGACTAAAGGGGTTGTAATTATCTGGTTCAAAAAATAAGTTTGACATCTAACGTGGCAATGCTGCCAGCCTTTTGGCATGTTGCCGCGGGTTAACCGTTTACATGGCCCATATAATTTATAATATTGTAAGTATTATTAAGGAGGTTTAATTATTATTAGTAAAGTATCAATTATACTCGTAGCATTATCGTTCAGTTAGTGTCCTACGACGCAACGTACGACACAAGTTTACATCTTACTGTGGAGCTAGCTCAATCTGTGTGATTTGTGCCTTTATATTTATATTTCTCAATATTATATTTTTGATATATTTTAATATGTAACTGAATCGAAGCAACTCGCATAAAGTTGTATATAACAGCCTAAAATATTAGAAAAACGTCTATTCCAGTTTAATTATTTTGTATTATATACTAGTTGATCCCGCGAACTTCATACCGCATCATTATTGGGTAGTCGAGTTAAAAGTAATCTAAATGTTAATCCAGGGTGTCAGCTACGTCCATATTAAATTTCATCAAAATCTGTCCAGCCATTCTTGAGTTATAAGTAGTGTAACTAACTGACTTCTTTTATGTATATAGATATGTATAATGAATTTATATATAAATAAATAAATATATAGGGACACATCACACAAATTGAGCTAGCCCCACAGTAAGTTGTGAACTTGTCTGGATACTAACTCAACGATACTATATTTTATAATAGATAGTTATGTAGATAAACAGCCAAGACACAGATCAATTTGAAAAATATCGTTTTTCATATCGACCTGGCCGGGGATTGAACCCGGGAAGCCTCATGTCGCAGGCTAGCAGGTTCTTTCTTTTATATAAAAAATATATTTATATTTTTAGATAATTTATTCCACTCTAAAATATTGCACTAAATCTAGTAAAGTTTCTTTAAATCTACCGAGCACAAACTTGGATCGTTTATTTCCGTTACTTTTTCTATCAAGGTGCCTAGTTTTTAAAGTTTAACTAAATTCCGCAGACTGTACAAAGTAACTTTAAAGGAATAACTTTAGAATGAAACCAGTTTCTTGATTATTTTTAAAGAAAAGGGAACTGTTGCTTTGTAATTGTATTAAATTTTTCGTTCCATGAAAGGATACTGCCATAAAGTCGGTTTACGGACGATAATTTTACGTAATAACGATGGAAGAGAGATAGATGCTTCACAAGCCGAACGCTTCCAATAGATGCAGCACAAGCCGTAAGTTTAGGCAGATCGTGCCTCTTTATCGCTTGTTCCGCGCTCTCGCTTGGAAAAAGTTGCGGTAAGTAACACTTTATGCGTGCGTTTTATTCATCGATTTATAAGACGTTGTCACGTCAAAAATGGAGAAAGTGCTTCCCTTTCCGCGCAGATCGTTAAAGCCGATCGAGGGAGTGGGCGAAAATATATAAAATATAAAAATATATACGGACAAATCACACAGATTGAGCTAGCCCCAAAGTAAGTTCGAGACTTGTGTTATGGGATACTAACTCAACGATACTATATTTTATAACGAATACATATATAGATAAACATCCAAGACCCAGGCCAATCTGAAAAATATCATTGCCATCTCGACCTGGCCGGAGATCGAACCCGGTCACTCCGTGTCGCAGGCAGGCGTGTTGACCGCTGCGCCATGGAGCTAGTCTGAGCAATCAAGTCAATAGGCAATTCAGTGTTCTGATTACGTTTCCTTACTACAACATGCTCAAGGCGGCCTTGAGGTCTGAAAAACCTGGGCTCTGTCTACCCCGCAAAAGAAAAAGATGTGACATAAATACCAGTAAAATATCATAAATTTAACGCTGCATAGTCTATCTTGCATTTTATGATACCCGGTTCCCGGTATCGCGCCCGATAGAATTACGAGATGCCTGCTAATGACATACCCCATTAGTGCACATTAGACTGAAGATAATTATTTATTTAACTTTATCCAAATTTTTATCATCATATAAAGTTATTCAGCGAATCACCTACGAAAGGATCCGTACAACCATAAAAAACTGTTCAAAAACACGTTTCTCATACGTACAAGAAACGAATTTTTAAGCGTTTTAGTCGCATTGAGCGTTTTTGTTAATCTCCCCCGCCTTAATTTTTTATTTATTTTGTTTTTGTTGTTATAGCGGCCATAGATATATACATTCTATGAACATTTCAAGTCTCCTATTATGGTTTAAAATATAAAAAGTCTGGCCATATATACTGTTACATAAATACTTTTATTTTTTCAACATTAAATTTTTTTAAATTTGGAACGCGTTTATTATTTAAAAACTTGACTGGCCCTTATCTAGCCATGACCTCAACGCTTTAGACTAAAAATGATGGTCAGTTTTAGAGGACATGGCTTGCTCTAAACGACACGACGACATTGAGTCTCTTAAAAATCTCTGGAGCAAGCAGTGGCAAAATTTCCCATGGAAACAGTGCGTAATTCCATAGATTCGTAGCCAGACAGATAAAAAAAAGGCCTGTATAAAAGCCAAAGATTGCCATATTTAATAGAAATTGAATTAAATGAGATTTTAATAAATCTATAGGTATTAATATTATAAAGCTGAAGAGTTTGTTTGTTTGAACGCGCTAATCTCAGGAACTACTGGTTCAAATTGGAAATTATTTTTGTGTTGGATAGTCCATTTATTGAGGAAGGCTTTAAGTTATAAAACATCACGCTGCGATCAACAGGAGCGAATTCATCGTAATAACAGAAATTGCCTCGGTCGAAGTCGCGGGCAACAGCTAGTATGTACATATAAGTTTCAGTAATACTCCATAAAAAAATGCATTTTTATTTGTAACAGAACTTATGACCGGACTAGGTACATCCCCGTGACAGAAGGCTAGACGGACGAGTGGAGTCTTAGTAATAATACGAGTAAAAAGATTTCCATTTTTACCCGTTGGATACGGAACCCTAGAAAATCAATATTTCCCTATATTTAAAAAGGCTGACGATGATAAAATCCAGGCGAGAATGGATGACCCTTGATTCATCAAGACTCTTGTGATTACTAAAAATAGCTGCGTAATATTTCGCTTCACTTTTTTTTTATTCACGTTGATTGTGAAGTAAACTTTTACACACGGCTTTCACTCGTGCACCTTTTTCTGAATAAAATGTACCTCTGTCATACGCCAGGCCTCAATCTCTCTTTCAATTAAAATCGGTTTAGTCGTTGAAGCGTTAAGAAGTAACAGACAGTAGTACCTAACTGTTTAAAATAATACTTTATAAATTAATGTACGGATTGTATAATACTTTGTTAAAACGTTATGGAGCGATTTTAGTCCGGCTTCCATTAACGTGTAGAGCTTTTTTTAAATATATTAAAAATCATTTTTTTTAAAAGGTAGGTAATAGGTATAAAAGGTATAACATATGCTCAGGCGCAGCCAGGGAGGGCTGCTACTTATAAATAAATGTGAAAGTTTATTAGGATATCTTTGTTACTCTTTCTCTTTCAGAAAAAGCCATTGCTTGATGAATCTTTACAAATTTCTAGTTTTTACTTCAAAATATCATATACAATATGTTAAGAAAACCGTGTCCGATCCTTAAAGGGCTGATTCAGTCCTTCCAGTGTCACAGTTTTCAACTTTTTCTATGGGATCAAAGCTGGGAAATTAAAAAAGAAATCATTTCCGAACTAAAATGTTCGACCGCCCAGTAAATTTGTATGGGAATGTCAAAAAAAATTTGCTTCCTAGCATAGGTCCCATAGAAAAACTTATTAATATCGATGGGTTGAACCACCCCTTCCAGGATCAGATAGTGTTTTCTTTACATAATTGTATTTTTTTTATAAAGAAGAAAGCGTTGATTGTTTTTGTGTTTTAGTTTTTACTGATAGAAAACCTCGCTATCGGCGGGTAGCGTAGGCTATAATTCACGCGGACGAATTCGCGAAAAAACACAAAAAATGGCTCGTTATGTCTTAGTTTTGTATGTACAAAAATATTTTTATTCGATTTTTGAACAACTTATGGAAATTATTTTATTCTATTATGAATATATCAATATATCAACAGATTTCATTCATAATTGTGACTTGCGAGACATTTTTTTGCTTTTACTGTTAAGTTTGGTATTTCTTTATAGTTTGAACTTTTTTTTATAGTTAGGTTTAGTTTTTAATTTTTTTCAATCTTCTTCGTCTTATCGAATCGATGGTCAAATTCCTTTTTTCGCCCAAAACTGTGCAACTTTTATTGCATTTTCTGTAGCCATATATAGGTCCTCCGGTGTGCAGGTCTCGGGGCACGCTGGGCATGACAGCAGATGTGTCATGGTCTGGGGAGACACACCAGAGTTGCAGATATTATTTGCAGAAACCTAACCAAGTTATCCTTGCTTCAGCCGACTTGGGTTCTTAGTCGGTTCAAGTATTTCCATTCCGGCCAAGTCAGGCCATCTCCAGGCGGTAGCTTTTCTGCTGGTTCTAATTGAGATACAGTGGTGCATCTCTCCAGCCATTGTTTTCAATTATTACTGTCATTTTAAGTACTACCATATTATAGAATATTTAATTCAAAAATCTGAAATCAAAATGCAAATCTGATCCCAAATAAATTATTTACAAGAAAAAGAAGCCAAGTCATGCGTACACGGAACAGATTCATGTAACGCCATTGCTAGACCATTACGTTCCGACCGATGACATAAAATAAAGTTAGTATACATATAAGTTTCACTAATAGAAAAAAATGACATAGGTGACATGGTCAATTAACCATACACACCCTGGTGTCAGAGTTCTTCGGAACCGCCTCTCGACCTTTGACGTGATGGTGACGAGTTGCTACCAGAATTGTAGGTTAGGTTGGGTTAGAACTGCGACCCCACCAGAAAACAAATCGCCGTTAGTATCGAGCTGCTACCAGAATACGAACATTAGGTTAAGTTATATAATTTATGCATTTCATATTTTGGAATTGTATGTAATGTAAGGTTAATTGAAAATTTAATATTTAAAGGTTTGGTGTTTTTAAAATCTGACATAATAGGTAATGTTTTAGAGTTTCGAATTCTGGCATTGTACAGTATAGTAAGGTGTAATCGGTTCAGGTATTTTAAATCTTAAGGTATTTTGAGTTCGGGTATTTTGAGCTCGTACATTTTAAATAAAGGTGTTATGTTTTTTGGGATTTTAATATGTACCCGTATGGAACCCATAGTGTGTGTGTGAATTCGGCTCGCACTTGGCCTTTTTATTTATAGTTTCCCTAGATCGTGTCTAGGGAAACTATAAATAAAAAGGCTTTGAGATATGAACAAGTAAAGTGTGGCACACACAAGGATTGCTCATACGAAACCAATTACCAATCATGGTGCAATAAACTTATTACAAGCAGAGACGCAAGGTGTAATAAGCGCCATGTTTAGTATTTTTACTGCACATTTTTTTGTTGGAAATAAATTAATATTTATTTTATCTGATGGAAATAAATTAATATTAATTAAAAAGCGCAAACTATTATGTCATTTAAAAGCCAAGTCAAGGCACATTTCCTTTCCTCTGCTCAAAATTAGGTTTCCCATCTACTCATATCCCGTCTACGTTACTCGTTTTTGTTTTTACTTACTCGTGGTACTGTATAGTATAATATTTTGTATGTATGTATAATTTTATAGTTATCTAATATTTATGTATTATATAATTTACTGCGCCGCTCTGATTAGATTTCTTCTATATTGATCCTACGCTAAGTTAAAGGTTGACTGGAAGAAATTGCATAGCGATAAGTCCGCCTTTGTACCTATTATTATTATTTTATTTTTTTTGGTTGTTGACATATTGTTTTTTTTTCTCTTGTGATTGTGGTGCAATAAAGAGCATTTTCTTTCTTTCTTCTTCTTTAATATCTATTTGTAAATGTTTATTAGTAAACGCTTTGTAATTATTTACCGTAAGCAGCCACTTTTGGCGGTAATCAACAATTCTCTTAATTTCTAATACAGTAATACCAATAAAGTAATATCAAAAATAACTACTACAAGCAATTTACACTACCAAACGATATTTCAATCTATAAAATATCATCATCATCATCATCAGGTACTTATAGTCTCCACTACAGGAGCACGAACCTCTCTGTACTATTAGAGCCATACTTGGCCAGAGAACTAATAATATAATAAGTAACTGTAAAATATATAATAATTGAAATAAAATATTTTTAATTTGATCTTATTTAGGAGAAAAAGAATAAAATTATGGGTGAGTTTCGCTGGTTCAAGTCTCTTTATAAGGTGTAAAATATTAATTTCTGTACCTTTTCTATTTTGTATTGAGGGGGTTCAAATCCAGCCGTTTGTATTCAACGGGCCTGTATTGAACCCTATTTGTACCCTGGATGTACCTTGGAGGAAATGGTTCCTTATCTTTGCCTTTTGCGATCTTTGGTAATGTATGAATGATTTATAAGATTATATAAATTCAATGTTCTTTGTTTATAAACAAAGCCTTTCGGTGAGTTTTTCGGCTACCGATACTGAATTATGATTTTTCTTTCTTTACCGTTTCTTCTTGTATCGATTCCGTAAGGCTTATGGAGTTTAACCTTTAAAGTCATCATCATCACATCAGGTCCTTTTTAGTCTCTACTACAGGAGCACGACCCTCTCTGTACTACTAGGGCCATACTTGGCCAGAGCAGCCAGAGGAAAAAAATACTTTTAATGTAATTAAAATTAATTATTTATATTATAAGCTTATGTTATTGTATAAATAATTATTTATCTTATATTTGAAATTTTATTATAGTATTTATCTAATAATTACATGCTTACCTAAATACTTTACAAAAAATATCTGGAAAGGTCAAATTTTGTATTAGAGTTAGAGCGTATCTTATCTTCTTTTTTAAATTCGAAAACCTTAGCAACGTTAGAAGACCATTGTAATATTAAGATCAGAGGGCTAGACAATAGAGTTTTTCATTTCCAATCTTTTGTCTGCGAGACATATTTATAGGAGACTTACCGGAAAGTAATTAAGCCTCCGTAAACAGGTGTTCCTGTGAACAAAAAGAAAAGAAATTAACATCGCCATATCATAACTCCCTTCTGCTTGTCGAGTCGAAAAGGGTACCAGATATACGTGGCTGTTCCGAAAGTTTTTAGCTGTATAAAAACTACTAAGTATTTTTATATATATTTTTTATTGTTTTTAAAAATATTCTCATTCGGCATCAATACACTTCTTCATTTTTTCGAACCAGTCTTGAAAATATTTGAAAAATGCATCTTGCGGCATGTCAAAAAAAAGCGTTAGGAATGGTTCTACAGCCTTTTCCGGATTCCTGAAAGTGCGCCCACGAAGATTTTCTTTCACTATTGGAAAAAGGAAACAATCCCAGCGAGCCAGATATGGACTGTAAGGAGCATGAGACACCAGTTGAACCTTAAAATTGTTCAGAAAATCCATTGTTCTGGCAGCTGTGTGGACAGGCGCGATGTCCTGGTGAAAAAAAATTCCATGAGTACTACTTTTCGGCCGGTCCTCACAAAATATCATAAAAAATAACTACTCGAAAGTAGTTAACGAAATTACGTACAAAGACTAATTGATAAAATATCCTCATATTGGCCTAGAAACTAAATCCTACGGAAGAATATTTTTGGTACAGCTAAAAACTTTCGGAACAGCCCAGGTATTTTGGGCAATATTTGGCTACGCTTATCGTGCTATCGTTCCCATACCATATCATATCGTTTTATTCGTTTTATTCCCTGGTCACCAAGGCCAAAAAACTGGCTCGCGAATAACGAATAATCGTATTTATATCGGGTTTGTTGTGGTGCCGCGCCCACGCTCGACCGACTTTTCTATTTCTCAAAACGGTGTCAATTGCCGCTGAAAAACTGCAAAACGGTTGCCAAGTCCGAGTTCAAATCATATTTGCACTATCATAGAACGATTTAAAAAAAATCTTTTTAAATAGGAAATAAGTATTAAAAGAGAAAGTACGTATATGCACATAAGATATCTACTTAAGAATCTATATATATTATATGTTTTTATTTTATTTTTATTTATCAGCGCCACATGTGTGGCTCTATTTACAATATCTTCTATCCAAAGATTGGCTGGAAGAGATTGCGTTATGCGATAAAGAACATTCGATCCCTCGGGAATAATACTTTTTCCCGGGATAAAAGGTAGCTTATGTCCTTATCCGTACTCCAGAAAACTTTAATGCAAAATTTTAGTAGTTACGTCGTAAAAGCGTAATAAATAAACAAATTCACTTTCGCATTTATAATATTAGTAAAAATGACAAGAAAACGGAAAAACTTACATTAAGGTGTCACCGCACTAAAAAAAAAGACCATTTTGTATTTCTCAAAACGGTGTCAATTGCCACTAAAAAACTACAAAACGATTTTCAAGAGCCGAGTTCAAATCATATTTGCACTATCCAAGATCGATTTTAAAAACAAAAAAATAACTTTTTAATGAAAGGTCAAGTCTCCTGACTTGACAGGTGTGCAAAAACGAAATAGTATATTCTGCCTGTCTTAAACCAACCTTGGTGAGAATCGACTCCAGGGCCTCTAATGTAGCAGTCTAGTGCGATAGTCACTGCGATACAATGGCCGTATAAATATACTTTGCCAACTAACGACAAAAAAAAAACACGGACTTTAATAATTCTCAAAATTATGTCAACGGAAAACGGAAAAGTGCAAAGCGTTTGCCAAGTCTGAGAGTTCATAAATATTCTCACTATCAGATAGCTTTTTATAAAAATGAAACCTATGTAGATTTCGGTTTAGACACCATTAAAAGAAAGCTTTTAGGAGCATCAACACAACTGGCGAGCTCCGTGGCGCAGTGGTTAACACGCCTGCGACACGAGGGGTTCCCGGGTTTGAGCCCGGTCAGGTCAAAATGGAAAACGATATTTTTCAGATTGTGCTAGGTCTTGGAAGTTTATTTACTATAAAAAATAGTATCGTTGAGTTAGTATTCTACAACACAAGTTCAGAACTGACTGTGGGAAGATTATTTCACTTCTAATCTCACATATTATTGTGAGATTAGAAGTGAAATTATCTTCACCTAATGGTGGAGGAGCTCTATAGCCCAATGAGCACATAACCACTATTAGCGCTTACGTATGTAGAGCAACCCAGGTCACGGGCCATTTTAGAACTCCTCCGCACTTTGAAAGGCACGTTAAGCCAGTGCCCCTTGGGTGTTATCATTGGTGGCAGACCTTAAGCTGTAAAACATTCGTACCAAGCGCTTTCCTCTTTTTTTATTATGCGCACAGCTAAGGATTGGAATTCATTGCCTGTGTCTGTATTTCCGAGCGCATATAACCTGAATCTTTTTAAAGTTAGAGTGAATACGCTTCTTCTGGGTGAGCTCGCTCGATCTTAGACCATATCTTTGCCTTTGGCCTAGATTAAGGTCAAGAGTAAACCCATTTAATATAAAAAAAGCCAGATCAGATGCCTTCTCCATTGTGTGAATACAAGTGAACAATCCACTCGTGTTCGTTTTGTTTTCTTTCACTAGGCACACACAAAACTAAACTCATACCAAAGCATGGATATGTACATGTACATTCAACATGGGGTGTGTGTGTGTGTATAATATTAAACACACCACCAGATTTATACTTTAACAAATCAAATCAAATCAAATCAAATATCTTTATTGTGGAACACAGGTTACAAAGATCTTACTGATATTTTATATGGCATCACTGTGTCCTATCCCAAAGGACATACAATAATAAATGTATAATAAAAAAAAATAAAAACATAGAAAAACAAATTAATTACAAGCATTCATAGTTAAAATTAAATCTAATAAATAAATTACATTATAAAATTAAAATTATATAATTAACAAATAATAATAATTATGTCAAAATATCGTTTAAATATTCTTTAACATTGTAATAACATTTTTCAGTCAGGAGCAATTTTAAATTTTTTTTAAATGTCAATATGTCTAATTTTTTAAAAGAATCTGGCAATTTATTAAATACTATGGGAGCCATACAAATTACATTTTTATTCATCATTGCAGTATTATGTCCGCCCGTTATCAACTTTTGTTTATATTGAGATCTTACATTATTTGACCTCTTTCATGTTTCAATAAATTTGGGAAATACGTGTGGATTTAATTTTACAAATAAACACAGTTCCATTATATATATACTTGGTAATGTTAATAGTCTTAAAGATTTAAAAATAGATACACAGCTGTCTCTAGACCCTAATCCACACATTGATCGTATGCACCTTTTTTGTGCTTTAAATACTTTGACGTTTTCCTGTGAGTTGCCCCAAAATATGACACCATAGCTTAAATGTGGTGTAACCAAACCATGGTAAGCCACCAAAGCAACTTCTAATTTTACTTTTTTTGACAACCTAAACAAAGCATAAGCCGATTTGCTTAACTTTGTACAAACTTGTTCTACATGAGAAATCCATGTTAATTTACTATCAATCGTGAGTCCAAGGAACTTTGTTGTGTGTACGTTTTCTATTTTTTCATTATTGTAATTTATATTAAGATTGGGAGGTAGTTTTTTCTGAAAAAAGTTCATGATTTTAGTTATTTTTAAATTAATTTTTAGGTTATTTCTGTCCATCCATTTTATAATGTCATTTAATGTATTATTTATGTCAGATTCATATCCACTTGGGTCGTCACATTTAATTATGGCTGTACTATCATCGGCAAACAGTATCATTTTTTGCCGTACGTTTTGAGGCAGATCGTTAATATATATTAGGAATAGCAAAGGTCCCAGTACACTTCCCTGAGGAACACCAAAATTATTTATTCTATGTTCTGACACATAATTCACCTCTTGTTTTGTTTTGGTGCAAAGACTTGAAATTTTTACATACTGGATTCTTTTATCTAAATACGATTCTATTAAATTAAGTACATTTCCTCTTACTCCATATGCATTAAGTTTGTTTATTAACCTCTTTCGATACACATAATCAAACGCTTGCGTCATGTCCGTATACATTACACAAACAAATTTCCTATTATCTACATTTCTCATCACAATGTCAAGTAAATCATAAATTGCCATACTTATAGTTCTATTTTTTCTGAATCCCATTTGTTCGTCACATATAATATTATATTTCGTCATGTAGTTATAAATAGAGTCAAATAAATATTTTTCGAAAATTTTTGTAAAGACTGATCCTATTGCTACTTGCCTAAAATTGCACATCATTTGCTTATTTCCTTTTTTATGAAGTGGCTTTACAATTGTGGGTTTTAATGTTTCAGGATAGATACCACTGGATATACTCATATTTACCAGGTGACATATATGTGGAGCAATATCTTCACATACAAACTTAATAACTCTTGTGGAGATGTCATCATAACCAGTGCTATTTGCATTGTTTAATGACTTTATGATCTTAATAACTTCTTCAATCAGAATTGGTAATAAAAACATCGATTGTGGCTGAATATTAATTTCTACTGAGTCATTTAACTGATTTGAAGAATTTTCAATTTTATCAATGAAATACGAATTAAACGCGTCAGCTATAAGTTTGGGATCTGATATTATTTTTCCTTCATATTCAATCTCTGTAATATTGTCCTTGGTTTTATATTTATCATTTATTATTTGCCACGTCGCTTTTGATTTATTTTTTGCATTTTTGATGTAATATGAATTTTGCGCCTTTTGTGTCAAGTTTATTATTTTTTTTAATCTCTTAGTATAATTATTCAAAGTCAGTTTTGATTCTTTTGATGGTGACCTTCTATGCTTCCACAGAAGCTGTCTTTTTTTCCTGCAACAAACTTTAATTCCCTTTGAAATCCATTTAATTTCTTTTTTATTTTTATACGTTTTGAGCTTATAGGGGAAACATAGATTATAAATCATTTGGAAATTATCAAAAAAATAATTAGATGCAGTATTTAGGTCCTCTGTATTATAAATGCCTGCGAAGGAAAAATCTTTTATATGTTTTTTAAATATATTTAAATTTTCATCATTTATGTCCCTTTTTCGTACACTCCAAGAATTTAACTTATGTATGTCATTGTTTGGTAATTTTATCTCCATGATTTGAGCCGCATGGTCTGACAATGCAAAATCAACTACATGAGTGTTGCAATCAAACTTCATATTATGTGCAATATTATCCAGACAAGTTCCAGAACTTGGCCTAGTTACTTGTCTTATTTGTAATTTGAGATTATAACTTGTAAGAAAATATTCAAAGTCTTGAGATAAATTAGTTTTTTCTAGTATATCAATGTTAAAGTCTCCACACTTTACAATTTTTGAATTTGAATTTTTACATAATTTCTTGAGTATTAAAGTTAATTTATGATAAAACGTATTAAAATCTTTCGAAGTTGAAGGTCTGTATATGCACAGTATAATTATTTGGTATTGAGTTAATTCCACTGCACAGCACTCTACAACACCCGGCACAGATTGGTTTGATATGTATTTTAACTCTATAAACCGTGTAAAGTTTTTTAATAGTATACATGTTCCTCCGCGTTTTATATCTTCTCTAGAGTAGATTGCCGCATTAAAAAAAAACACAAATTCTCATGAATCGGTATAAAACCTCTACAAAACTAAAACCAACCAGCAAGTCTGGAGTAACTGAATATTTTTGTTTGCTTACTCCAGAAAACACTAGAGAGAAACCGCAGAACCCGATAACAAACTAGTTGTTAAGAGCACTACAGTAGCTAGTACCAGCTATCGTTACACAAGCGCCTCATTATTATTCCTGCTAAGACTATAACAATCATGTCGAGAGACCGTTCGGATTTCACTGATTTCTCGTCGACAACCACCGGCTGTCCGTTACACCGAAATGTTTTAAACCTTAAGGTTAAGAGCGTATTTTCTAGCTAGCTATTTATTTATTTATTTGAGAAACAAACAGCCTTATACAGTTTAATAAATCTCAATTACTAATACAAATGTCAGCAAAGTTTCCACTGTTAACTAGATCATACAAATTTTAAGCAGAGGAAGGCCATACAGTAAATGATTTGAAACATTAATAACTATAACTACTTGTTTACCCTAGCCATGTGGTTTCCGGCAGAGTAGAATAGGATCACTCCTAGTCGACTTACGACCTCCATGGGAACATGGAGGTCGTAAGTCGACTTAGGAAATACAAGCTAAACAAAGCTTATAATCATCAATGAGACTCCAACTCGTCTGGCCAGCGAAGAGAGTGTAGGCCAAATCCTCTGTCTGCTCTGGCTAAGTAGGGCTCCGGTAGGACAGAGAGGGTCATGCTCCTGCAGTGGAGACTAAAAAGACCTGATAATGATGATAACTACTACTAGCACTAGCAAGTACTGTGTTAGTGTTCTCAACATCATCATCACTCCAGCCGTTAGAAGTCCACTGCTGGACATAGGCCTCCCAAAGATTCTTCGTTTCATGTGAGGGAGGATATTGCTATAATTACCACGCTTGGCAGACGGGTTGGCAAGCGCAGTCTTTGCCTTCTTATACTTTCGACACCGCTGCCTATCGGAAGCATTGATTGAAAAATCCTTTCCTTCCTGTACTTCAAGCACAGGAAGGAAAGGATTTTTTGGAATTTTGGTAGGGAATGCAGGTATATTACTCATTTGCATGATTGTAAAGGATTACGCAATCAGAAATATTTTTCAAAATGTACACATCATAAGAACTCATCTTTTATTTCAGCGAAAATTATTTGTTTTTCTATTTTACATGTAAGTAAAGCGCTCATTAGAGGTGTCTGGCAGCTAACTTACACGCAAAATAAAATATTTCACTGTTTTATTAAATTACAATTAATAGTTAGTTTCACTGTTAACTGTCTTGTAATTTGGCAAATTTTCTATATTGTCATCATAAGTACCAATCTCAGTTTTGCCTGGATTGTCTGTCACCAGCTGTCAAACCCATGCTCGCAAGACACGCTCCACTTGTTATGAATTCATGAATTAAATTTGTCTTGTCATCAACATTATTAATCGCGTGCGCCATGCTAGCTGGGTTAAAAACGCGAAATGCGATATTTTGTCTTCCTGTCACCAACGTAGATAAAAAGACGAAATATGGCCTTGACAAAATACTGTAGGCTGCCTTTTTATCTATCTTTGGCGTAATTCTCTATCTGAGACGGTGTAAATGAGGTCATTTGTTACAGCGCTCAAGTGCGCGTAAATGAGATATACATCCATGTTTTACGAGATGCCTTGAAATTTTTACGAGAAATCCGAATAGATGAGTAATTCTAAGGCTAATGGAATTCACCCTTGCAACTTCGTTATCTACCGTAATTTCACAGCATTTTAGGCTAATTTTGTAGTAAAGTCCATTTTGTACATATAAAAAAAAAAAAAAAATCGACCTTTATCAGACCATCTGTCGAATGTCGGAATCAGAATTGCAAGAAAAAATACGAATTACCGATCTTCGATTTTCAGCCTACCGTAATATGCTGCAAAGGTCACGACCTTTGTAAATACACGTATTTACTTTATTATATTCCTGACGACTCTAAAATAACACATACATGTATACTATCACGTCTTTACCCTTGCGGAGTAGACAGATCCCAGGTCTTTGAGACCTTAAACCACGTTTAGCATGTTGGTGGGTTAGGTGGAAAATGGAATCAAAAAAGTGATGGGTAGCCACATCGCCTAAGTTACTAACAACCCCTAAGGGGGTGAAATTCATATGGATTTTTTTCATTTGTAGACTTCGAAGTGTGAAAATAGGTATATAAGTTTTCGATTACAATTAAAAATGATCCGTGTAGGTGAAATGGACAAAATTCTCCCCTAAAGGGGTAAAATGGTGCTAAAGTTTGTATGGAAAACTTCTCATTACTGTACTTAGCAGTATGAAACTTGGTACGAGTATATAGGGTCCTGATTACAACTACTTTTCATCTCGGAAAAAGGATTTTTCCACGAAATCGATATAAACGGAAGCGAAACCACGGGCGTCAGCTAGTTTCATATCATTAATCGCACATTCCATGCTGATTTGGGAGAAAAGAAAAAACGTAGAATGCGACAGTTGCTTCTCTTCCCGCACAGACCGTAGAAGCCAATCAAGGTAATGGGCGAAAATCTAAAGAATCATGACAATAGGCGATGCGGCTAACACTCAGCACTATTTTGATTCCGTTTTGCACCTTTACACCCACCAGCACGCTAAACGTGGTCTTTCGGTCTTATGACGTAAGGGATAAAGACGTGATAATATGAATGTATGTATTAATCGCGCCAGCACAACGCAATTTCATTCAAGTGATGGACGTAGCAGACACGATGATTCACCGGGAAGTACAAATTACTAATTCGCAGAGCGAGAGTGCAACAGACACATCTCTACTGGGAAATTCCCACGATGTCGTAAATTCTTGCAATGCGTCGGTGCACAGCTGTGTAGACCTTTTGCACTGCGGCGGCCTTACCTATGGCGAGGCTAAGGGCGGCAGATCTTTGCGAGGCCCTTTGTCCTTCGTGAAAAGTATGTGATGCAAAAGTAGGTCTTGTTGTTTGGTTTAATTATGTCATTTGTTATGTTTGAGAAATGCTGAAATTAATAAGTTATTTATATAAAAAAAAAACTTTCTAATATATTTTGCACTGAAAGTGTTACAAAATTAACAAATACAGAGATGATATATTTTAAAAGTGATGTTTGCGGCTTTTCCTAAGACTAAATATTTAATTAAATCACGATAATCTAACGAATGAGCTACGTCATTTTCAATTGAAAGAATAGCAAGAGCTTCGATCTTGTGTTATCAATCTATTTGCTTGGGTTGTTTTGCGAGGCCCCTGCAAGAGCGAGGCCCCGGGCGATTGCCCTATGCGCTACCCCCTAAGGCCGCCGCTACTTTTACACGCTGCTATCGACGCACATATGGTGTGCTTTTCAGTATCTAATAAAATTTTTATGAGTTAGCTTTTCTCTTAGAGTAAAATAATAGAGTTTATTATGTGCTTTTAAAAAGCAAGTTCAGTAGCTCAGTGGTTAACACGCCAGCCTGCGACACGAGGGTTCCCGGGTTCGATTTCCGGCCAGGTCAAGATGAAAAAAGTTATTTTTTAGATTGACCTATGTCTTGGATGTTTAATTATATAAATATTGTTTATCTATACAGCGTGATTTTGAACCCCCTAGCTATATTTAAATCTGGGAATCAGAATCCCTAATGGAAACAGAATTGCAAGAAAAAAAGGTAAAAACCGAAAAAAAAAATTGACTTTCCATAGAAATTCATCCAGCTGATCGGCGACTTTGTATGGGAAACCCTAATTTTTTTTTGATTTTCAGCTTTTTTTCTTGCAGTTCTATATTTCATTAGGGATTCTGATTCTGAGATTTCAATAAAGCTAGGAGGTTCAAAATCACGTTGTATGAGTATTTATTAACAATATAGTATCGTTGAGTTAGCATCCTACGACACAAGTTTACAACTTACTGTGGGGCTAGGTCAATTTGTGTGACATGTCCCTATATATTTTTTTTATTTTTTATTTATTTGCTTTTAGTTTTAGTGCCTCCTGCAAACCGTTTTTTTTAGATTTCATTCTACCGTAGAGAAAATGTAAAAATGGGATAAGGTAAAGTACAAAGAAGAAAAATAAGAAGAGAAAAGAAAATGTTTTACTACTACAACAGTCAGTTACAGATTTTTTATATGAGATATACGTATGCTGAAATGAGCTCCGTGGCGCAGTGGTTTTTTTTTTTTTTTTTATATTAAATGGGTTTACTCTTGACCATAATCTAGGCCAAAGGCCAAGATATGGTCTAGGATCGAGCGAGCTCACCCAGAAGAAGCCTATTCACTCTAACTTTAAAAAGATTCAGGTTATAAGCGCTCGGAAATACAGACGCAGGCAATGAATTCCAATCCTTAGCTGTGCGCATAATAAAAGAAGAGAAAAAGCGCTTGGTACGAATTTGACAGGTTGACACGCCAGCCTGCGACACGAGGGCCCCGGGTTCGATCCCCGGTCAGGTCAAGATGGAAAATGAACCTTTTTAGATTGGCCTGGGTCTAGGATGTTTATCTATATATGTATCTGTTATAAAATATATTATCGTTGAATTAGTATCCCATAACACAAGTCTCGAACTTACTTTGGGGCTAGCTCTATCTGTGTGATTTGTCTGTATATATTTATTTATTATATTTATTTACCTATGATTGTTTGAAATAATCATTTGTAATCATCATGTCTTTATCCCTACGGGGTAGACAGAGCCTAAAGTCATAAGACCGAAAGGCCACGTTTAGCGTGTTGGTGGGCGTAAAGGTGAAAAAGGGATCAAAACAGTGATGAGTTGCTAGCCGCATCGCCTATTGTCATGATTCTTTAGATTTTCGCCCATTCCCTTAGCATGCTTTTAAGGTCTGCGCGGAAAGAGAAACAGCTGGTACATTCTACGTTTTTTTCTTTTCTCCTAGACCAGCATGAAGGTACCATCACTTGTATTACTGCAATAATATACATATTTATAATAGTAGCGCGAACACTTACATTATTGATGAAAGAGATAATTAGTGTAAATGGAAACCGCCAATTAATAATTTATAACCATTACCAACCATCCATCCAGACCGCGATTCAGTTTCTGTTTCAAATTGAAGTAGCTTTTTTTTGAAATCCGTTAGGATTTCTTGCCTCTAATACTTAGAGGTCAGATTTCTCTGCAGTCGTCTGAACGTCTGTATATACTTGAGTGATTTTCTTGCAAGTATAATACAGTAAATTGTAATAAAACTAAAAATAAAATAATTTCATATAGTGTAAGCACATCATCCTATACAATTATTTTCGAGATAAATAATCGTTGTAAACGGAAACCTAGCAGTCTCCGGTGGCTGTCATAACTCACCATAATTGATACCTCGTTACTAGATCCTCTACAGATATAATAGCAACCGAACGTGTTCTTGGTTTCATCTTTGGGTGTGATGCTTTGGAGCTTAGGAACCTCTATCTCATCTTCCAGATAGAAATTTGTGTCTAAAGCTGGTCTAAAAGTATGATGATTTGGAGCTCAGGAACCTCTATCTCACAGATAGAAATTTGTGTCTAAAGTTGGTCTAAGGAAATCAATAGATATCTTAAATCGGTGTAAAGGGAAAACTTGCAATATATTGGGCTGTCATATCATAATTCAACTTGATTAATACTCCATTAGCCGTGTGGTATCCGGCAGAGTAGAATAGGACCACTCCAAGTCTTCCCGTGGATGTCGTAGAAGGCGACTTAGGAAATACAAGCTAAACAAAGCTTATAAACATCTAAGACACCTCTCCAACCCGTCTGGCCAGCGTGGAGAGTGTAGGCCAAGTCCTCTGGCTGCTCTGGCCAAGTATGGCCCTAGTAGTACAGAGAGGGTCGTGCTCCTGTAGTGGAGACTAAAAAGGACCTGATGATGATGAATACTCCATTTAGGGCCATTAGGATCCAGTAACGACTGGATCCTCTACATATTTAATAGTTTCCGAACGTGTTCTTGCCTCTTGGTTGCATTTTTGGGTGTGATGCTTTGAAGCCTAGCATTCTTAGTTCTTAATAAGTGTTCTTAGTCTAACATATCAGTTCAAAACTGTTTGTCTTTTTGTGTGCTACTAACGCTAGTAGTATTTCGATTTTACATATATTAAAAAGTATATAAAAAATTAAAATATGACGTTCAAAAAAAGATTTCATGTATCCAATTTTGAATAAAAATCTTTGACTTTTGACTTTGTGAGAATTTGATAGTTCATCCACCATCCATACTTCCATACTATATTTAGGTACTCTATATTAATATTATAAATGCAAAAGTAACTCTGTCTGTCACCTCTTCATGCTTTAACCATTGAACAAATTTGGAATGGAGGTAATTTGAGGCCCGAGGAAGCACATAGGGAGACACTTCATTCCGAGTAATTCTACTGTTCCCGAGGAATCGACATTAACGCGGGCGGAGCCGCGGGCAATAGTTAGTAATGAATAAGTCGATACTGGATCCTCTACCGAGCTAGTTCTTGGTTGCTTCTTTAGGTGTGATACTCCGTAGACCAAAATTCTTCATCTCATCTCTCAGATTGAAACTATTTGTGTCTTAAAGAATCAATATAATAAGTACTTTGCTGAGACTCTAGATAATAATAATAAGGGATTATTATTATCTAGAGTCTCAGCAAAGTACTAGCTCAGTAAATCATTTAGGCTACGAGATAATCTTAATAGGTTTCAGTCTGAAATTTGGTGGTTGGATCTGGGATTTGCTATCATCATAGCGTATGAGTATATTATGCTGTTTATGCTGGAAAATAATCTAAGCAAGAATTTTACGGCGGTCTGTCTAATACCAATCTTTCTTAGGCTAATATGTTTTTCGTGAGATTTTGGTGCTCTAGTCATCTTAATCCTAATTAATATTATAAATGCGAAAGTAAGTTTGTTTGTTTGTGACGCTTTTACGCCGTGGCTACGATTATCATGAAATTTTGCACACAAGTCCTCTGGAGTACGGAGAAGGACATAGGCTACCTTTTATCCCGGGAAAAAGTGCTATTCCCGAAGGATCGACAGTGATGTTAACATAAGAAACTACTGGGTTTTCTCATAAATATTATTTATTACATACCTACGAATACATATGATATTTATGTACTGTATAATATTCGTAAGAATACAATCCCATTAAATAATAAAAAAATAAAATATGATGAAAATTTTCACCATATTTTATTTCTTAATTTAACAACAGTATATCAAAATAGTATTGCAAATGCAAAATAAAAACATTAATAAGTATACCATTCCAGTTATTTATAATATTAATATCAGCTCTGTGAGTTGTAGATCTCGCGAGTTTTATCAAAGCAAACATAATGAATGAATAAATAAATAATTTATTTCATTCTGTTCTATGTTAGTACTATTTTAATTTAATACAATTCAATTTATGTGAGCCATTCATGCACTATTCCTCTTGAAATGGTACAGCAGTGGATCACATAATCGCAGTCCAGGCGACTCGCAACAATGTTCAAGATATTGTTGCTGTTGCCCATTAATCGTCTTAAGCGGCACAGAATTTAATGGCACTTAGGTCCTTTATTAGCCGTGTGGTATCCGGCAGAGTAGAATAGGACCACTCCTAGTCTTTCCATGGAGGTAGTAAGAAGCGACTTAGGAAATACAAGCTAAACAAAGCTCATAAACATCAATGAGACCTCTCCAACCCGTCTGGCCAGTGCGGAGAGTGTAGGCCAAATCCTCTGTCTGCTCTGGCCAAGTATGGCTCCAGCAGTACAGAAAGGGGCATGCTCCTGCAGTGGAGTATAAAAAGATCTGATGATGATGAGGTCCTTTATGGCAATATCTGACATTTGAAAAAAGACTGAATTGAAAAGAAAAACTCTTTTATTATCAAACCTGGTGACAAAATTTCTTGAGTGTCGGTTGGGGAATTCGGTACTGTAGATGGGAACAGCAGTATGGAAGGTGTGACGGAGAACTGGCTGGCCATACGATTTTTTTTTTAACCAAGCTGAATCGTAAATGCTTCGGTCATGCTTCGCGCTCTCTCATTCATTAAAGACGAGCTCTGTGCCCTAGAGGTTATCATGCCGGGCTACCATACCTGGTTCGACGCCTGATTAGGTCAACATAGAAAAATATATTTTACAGATTGGCCTGGGTTTGGATGTTTATCTATATAATATGTGACGTTGTTAGTGTAAACGAAGCTTAGGTTGTTGCTTACGACATGTTTATTTGACCTAAGCTAAGTAAAATTGTATGATTGATTTAATTGAATTGATCTAAACGTCTTAAGCATCAACTTCCATAAGATATACCCGTGGAATGTCACTTAATTATGTCCCCTTCTAATATTATACATGCGAAAGTGAGTTTGTTTGTTTATTTGTTTGTTACGCTTTCACGCCGTAACTACTGAACCAATCATCATGAAATTTTGCATACAAGTTCTCGAGTACAGAAAAGGACATAGGCTACCTTTCTTATCCCGGGAAAAAGTACTATTTCCGAGGGATCGACATTGACGCGGGTGGAGTCGCAGGCGAAACCTAGTTAAATAATGTGTAATAAAATATATTATTGTTGAGTTAGTGTCTCATAACAGAGGTCTCGAATTTACTTTGGGGCTAGCTCAATCTGTGTGACATGCCCATATATTTATTATTTTATTTATTAATAACGTTACTTAATAGCAAATACATTTCAGAGAGACTGTGCAATGCATTTTTTTAGTTCTAAGCCAAAGCCGTTACTAACGAGGTAGACGATCAGTGTAAATGGAAACCTTGCAGTCCCCCGGGCTGTCATAATTCACCATAATTAATACCTCGTTACTGGATCCTGCACTGAAATACCCGCAATGGAATATTATCACGAGCTATATACATGGTGAAATTTTTATCGTTTTGGACTCTTAGTGGGGTGACTCAGACCATCAAAATGAACAACTTTTCCTATGGGAAAAATGTCGGAAACTCAAAAAAAAATTCG
The DNA here is from genome assembly GCA_947532085.1 of Elegia similella. NCBI lineage: Eukaryota > Metazoa > Arthropoda > Insecta > Lepidoptera > Pyralidae > Elegia > Elegia similella. The sequence continues at coordinate 4,947,546 of OX383936.1, forward strand.
ACATTCCCATACAAACTGACCGGGCGGCGGGCGTTTTATATGGATATGACGATTTTTTTTGAGTTTCCAGCATTGGTCCCATAGAAAAAGTTGTTCATATTGATGGTCTGAGTCACCCCTATAAGGGCTCAAAATGATCAAAATTTCACCATGTATACTCTTTACACTTAGATTTAACTAACTAAACTGCAGTGACTTTCCTTTCGTGGTTTTATAAATGTTATGGCATAAATCCCTCCTGCTAAGTCAGTTTCATCGACTAATAATACGTAAGTGTTTTACTCTCGTATTTGTTTGTAATATTAATTATGTCTCGCCTAACTTTTAATAATATTATTCTGAGTAGGTCTATCACGTATGCCTAAGTTTCGATATTGGACTAACTTTACTGTTCATGCGATTAATATGCAGATATTGTGATTAAATTGGTTATAATAATCCTAACTGAGTTTGCTTGTTTGTTAGGCTTTCACGCCGAAATTACTGAACCGATCATCATGAAATTTTGCATACCCGTTGTCTGGGGTACGTAGAAGGACAAAGGATATATTTTGTCTCGGGAAAAAGTACTATTTCCAAGGGATCGACATTGACGCGGGCGGAGCTGCGGGCGAAAGCTAGTATAATATAAATTGAAATTAAATATGTTCTAAATTTATGTAATAAATTAAAATTATTTATAAATGCAAAGAATTGTTATAGTATATAATTAATAAACTGCAGGAACCACCCCACAAACCACGAACCACCACCGGGGCAACTAAGTCTGTAACCCAGCTTTTTAGTCTTGTAGTAAAAGAGATCTTATATGTTTCTTGAACGAATGCCGAGATAAAATGTGCCTAAAAAGGTAGAAACACGCTACCGGAATTTTACCTAGTAGCATGAAAAATCCGTGTGGAGGCCTATGTCCAGCAGTGGACTTCTTGCGGCTGAGATAATGATGATGATGAATGGGCTGGCTGGTCAATCAAATCGACTTTTGCGTAGAAGCTCTACCGCTTCTATGGTTCGTTTGGTCAATATATATTTTATTATTATTGTTGACGTCAATAACTTACTTAGAGCAAAGTTTACGCCGCTTCCAAGGTGGAGTGCAGAAGAAGCGGCAACAAACTGCACAGCGCATTTGTTCCAAATAACATCAAATTAAAATCTACGACATACCTACTTAGAGCTAAATGTGTAGACTTGAGCTTACACTGTCATATCACAAAATAAAATATTGTGTGCAAAATAAGATTAAAAAATTCTTAGTCCCCAACTCCTTGAGGGGTCGGCAACGCTCCTGTTACACCCTGGTGTTGCAATCGTCTATAGGTAACAGTAATCACTTACTATCAGGTGACTCGCTTGCTCGTTTCCTGCTTATATCATAAAAACACCATGCTAAAGAATGATTTGGCCGAGGTTTTGCGGCCAAAACTAACCCTTTTTTAGTATATTATGCACAAGTAATCAGTGCTTTTGTTCCTTGAAGAAGTTGACATCTTTAAGAATCCTAATCCTAACTAATTTTATAAATGCTAAAGTGAGTTTGTTTGTTTATTTGTTTGTTACGCTTTCACGCCGTAACTACTGAACCGATCATCATGAAATTTTGCATACAAGTTCTCTGGAGTACGGAGAAGGACATAGGCTACCTTTTATTTAATACTATTCCTGAGGAATCGACATTAACGCGGGCGGAGCCGCGGGCGAAAGCTAGTGGGCTATAAAACAGCATACAACATCTTGACTGATGATGATTTTGTGAACATTTACAAATAATAGTTTATTTAACCCGTCAAGCGCGAAAAAGCAGACACAACGGATTTTCTATTGTTATGCGGACCGATTGGCCCGCTTAATGGTTGAGAGGTCAAAAAATTTTATGCTCATTCAAATTTTAACATCTATAACTAAAAAAGAACACTTTCCCGACAGGAATAGTGTAAAATATCTTACATGTATATAGGAAACAGAACATGCAAACATGACACCATAATGGAAAGATATTACATTTGTACCTAACCGATCCTTTTTCGTAAACGAATAAGAGAAACGACAGAACTATTTCGATATCGTAAACCCACAATTATGCAGATAAGGGCATCGAATTATAGTTAGCATGGAGTTGACAATACTGCACTTATTATTTAAGTTTCGAATATCAATGATAACGGCCGCGATAAGAGGCAATTTTTGACTGTTGTTTTAGTGTGAAAGCGGTAGTTTCGTGTTCAAAAATATTAGCCAGCCTAAACAGGTTCCTCTTGATGTGGTGGCGATCCGCTATCAGTGCGAACTGGGACATCGGGCACGCGTCTCGATTCACATTCGCCCTGAGGAAGATCTCTGGATGAGGTCGATATGTCGGCCAGTAGCTGACTTCACACCTTTTAAAAAATATGTATATTTTAATAAAACAACTTTCTATCAAAAATTAGACTTATCATAATTTACAAACAATAACCGCGTAGTTAACGCATAATGAGAAATGTTAAAACTTATAATGGCTACTGTTTATAACTACTTCTGCTTAATGAATTTAGTGGGTAAGCATGTGTTCAACAATAATTGATCATTTATGACAATAATATGTGTGTATTTATCGTAGTTACAAATTGTCTCTCTCAGCTGGAGTAATTTGCAGCTCGGGGCCATTTTATGGCTTTTTCATCTCCACAGAGGTTATAAGAAGCATTTAGTTGCGTAATAATTGTAAAGAAGCATTATTGAACATCGTAATATTCATAAATGAATAGTTCTGGATATTTTTTCTATTTTATGAAAGCCATACTATATAATTGATATTATTGAAATGTGTTTAAAAGTAAAATATTATATTGGAAAGTTAAAGAAACATTCTACTGTATGATTTGTCATCCTCTGGGGTTCACAAATCTTGTGTTTCCTAGTACTGGGGGCTCCGCCTCCACCCCCAGTTGTGATACAGTCAAAAGTAATAGCTACAAATGCGACTGATACGTAATTAAATAAAGCATTTAAAATCATTGTGCCTTGCATTCAAGCAAGGTTTTATTGAAATGTCTACTCCAGTCGTTTTCTTCAACGCTCCGGAATTCTTTTATTGACGGTATTTTTTCGCTCCGAGTATTTTCGCTACGCTATCGAAAACGCTCGGTTGAGCATAATATTATTTTGGTAAATCAGCTGGACAAAATCTGTTGTAATTTCAATAAAGATCTTCAGTCCCTTAATTTTACGGTCTGTTGGATTGAAAATCTTGGAATAGAGGTTTCAAAGGAATATTCGGACCGGACAACGATCTTTACTCGGTAAATTTGATGGTACCTACTAACATTTATGAAAGGATAAAAATAAGGTTTCATTCTCACTACAGTCTAGTCCTATAAAGATATTTAATTTTTTTACAAGGAAAATGCATTTTTACTTTGTTTTAAGTAAATTAACGTCAACAATCTTTTGTTGTAAAATAAATGTTAAAGTTCACCAAATGATATGTCAAGTACCTATCTTATAATGAATAAATGATATTTGATTTGAATTGACTTAACTTCTGCCTATGACAATTTAGTTGGAGCCTGTGGCCTAAAACTGAGGTCGTTGCCTCAGTTTTAGGGTCAAACTAAACTAATCGACGCTACTCGTCTTAATGCCAATCGTCCGTAGTGACAGCTGATTACAGGCAACCGGTAGCCAACTCCTTTGGTCGGCCGTTCCAGCAGTTAATCACTTGCGTTCGGTAGTCCACTTCTCCGAACGGCCGTCGGTTTTTCCGATTGCCGACTCTTTCGAATGGCATTAAAAGGAAAAGGAGAGCAAAACATACGAGTAGAACTCTTCGGGCGCCGTTCGGCTACCGTTGGAGATTAAATTGTGCGAAGAACTGCTGTCAGAAATTTAAACGCGTCGAAGTGGGTGTTCGGCTTCTTTCAGCGGCATACAGTACAATCTATACTAATACTAGCTGCCCCGGCGAACTTCGTTTCGCCATAAGTTAAAAACTATCCTATCTCTCAAGTTGGATCGAACTGCACATGGTGTGCGAATTTTATTATAATCGGTTAAGTGGTTTAGGAGTCCATTGAGGACAAACATTGTGACACGAGATTTATATATATTAAGAAGATTATAAAGCTGAAGAGTTTGTTTGTTTGTTTGAACGCGCTAATCTCAGGAACTACTGGTTCAAATTGAAAAATTCTTTTTGTGTTCGATAGTCCATTTATTGAGGAAGGCTTTAGGCTATAGAATATCACGGTGTGACCAATAGGAGCGGAGCATCAATAAAGAATGTTTTGAAAACGGGGGAAAATTATTCACCTTATAAGAGAAATTTCCGCGGACGAAGTCGCGGGCAACAGCTAGTATCAGATAACCAGCAAACTGCTCGCCTCGCAGTCGGCCGTAGTCGCGTCGAGCCGATGCGAATGGAATTAGCGACACCCTTCCGTAGACATAAAGGTTTTTCTGACCGGCTAGAGCCAATTACGCGTCGATAAGTGTGGGGGCACCCTTACTCAGAATGTTTCTAACATATTCAGCAGAAATAAATTGGAGGTTACTTATTGGTGATAAGTCTTTTCAAAGATTTCATTCATGTTATAAAATGAAAAGAAAAATATTTACTATATAGTACATATATACACAGGCATAGGATATAGCGAAGGTGAGTACTACAACTGGTGACGACCCAGTGTAACGTTGGTCACGGTAGTGGCCAGCACCGATTTTCAGCCGTCATGTGGCGTGATGAGAAAAGCTTTACAAAAATACAAATAACAAAAAATATTCCGCTCACCGTTGAGACATGGTGTCAGAGGCTAAAACTTTAATTCGTGAGATTTAGGGTTAGGTTAAGCACTTGTGAGCAACAAGATTTGCCTGGGCGAAATCTTGGTAGTCGAAAGTTAGTTGGGGTTCTACAGACCAAGACAGTTTGTGAAGTAAAAGTCGTTCAAATAATTTGAAAGTGTGGCATAGTATAGAGATGAGTCGATAATTTTCGACTCATTTCTATTCACTTGCTCATCCAGGAATATTTTTTCCTGGTGACATACGCAGTTTAAGAAATGCTATTAAGCGTCTTACCTTTTTCCATTATATTGTGATCCTAGTAGAACTAACTCAGCCATTGAACATAGACAGGAGCCATGCAATCGTCTTTGGACCAAGTTTGTTTGTTGTACTGGTTCCAAAGATTAAGCCCTGTGACAGACAGACGGACTGACGGACATCGGAAGCTTTGTAATAGGGCCCCGTCTTTACCCTTTGTGTACGGAACTCTTAAAATAAGTAATATTCTATAACCATTAACCCTGCGATAACTCCAAGAAATATTAAAACATCGTAACACAGACTTTGAAACATTTTAATAAACCCATCCGCCTATCACACCGTCACGTAACGACACCATAGACCCTCTTTATCTTTCAACCCGGATTCCCTTTTATTGGATTCAGTAAGCTTGATGTGAATAATTTGAATCTGGAATAGTTCGTTTGAAATTTACTTTTGGGTCGCAATGCCCCGGCTTAATTTGGGTAAAGCGATGTAAACAGTATAAGTGTAATTAATTTCGAATGTAAAGGTAGTGGAAATTAGTGAGTTATAAAGTTATTTAATTCTAGACTACGTTAATTAATTTGTTTGTCTTGCACAGAGTTTAGATTTAATTATTTCATAATTATCTTCTGTTTGATGTTCAAATGCTTCATAATTTAAAATCGTGATTTTAAAATATAAAATAAATAAATGTATACGGACAAATCACACAGATTGAGCTAGCCCCAAAGTAAGTTCGAGACTTGTGTTATGGGATACTAACTCAACGATACTATATTTTATAACAAATACATATATAGATACACATCCAAGACCCAGGCCAATCTGAAAAAGATCATTTTCCATCTTGACCTGGCCGGGGATCGAACCCGGTCACTCCGTGTCGCAGGCAGGCGTGTTGACCGCTGCGCCACGGAGCTAGTCATTTTCACGAAGACTTAGTTTTCAGGATCCATGTACGAGTATGTATGTAAGCGTTAATATACCTAAGTGAGTTTCTTTATTCCATCATAACTTAGAAGAGACTTTATAGTTGTCTAATATGCTGCTTACACGACGCTTTAAGTGCCTATTATTCTATATACATGGTGAAATTTTTATCGTTTTGGGCGCTTAAAGGGGTGACTCAGACCATCAAAATGAACAACTTTTCCTATGGGAACAATGGTGGGAACTCAAAAAAATTCGACGTTCCCATACAAACTGGCCGGGCGGCGGTACTCTTTTGAGAGACTTCGGCTAGAGTTTTTCTCAAAATATATTCTATATAGTTTTGTAACGAATTTCCTATAACTACAATTTAAACAATCACGTTATTTGCCTAGGTATCTACGTCTGGATAGTTAAGATAAATGTTGATGCTTAGTAGGACCAAGGGTAGAGGATGTCACAGGGAACATGCTCAGATAATATTGAGCCTTCGGCTAGAGTTTTTCTCAAAATATGTTCTAAAAAATTTTATAGCGAATTTCGCCTAACTACAATTTGTTTAAATACGTCTGGATAGTTAAAATAAATGTTCAGGCTTAGGAGGACCTAGGTTTCTAAACATCTAAGTAGAGGATACAACAGGAAAGAGGCTCAGATAATAGAGAGACTAGTCTTCGGCTAGAGTTTTTCTCAAAATATGTTCTATAAAGTTTTGTAACGAATTTCGCCTAACTACAATTTATATAGATTTAATTAAAGAAAAACTTTCAACACCTGTATCCTTCCTTGCATTACATATGGCAGCGAGACTTGGTCTCTCACCCAAAATCACAAGGAAAGACTAGCCAAATGCCAGCGGGCAATGGAGAGAAGTATGTTGGGAATAAAACTAACCGATAAAGTTAATTCCACCGAAATTAGACGCAAAACCAAAGTCACCGACGTAATTACTCGCACTGACCAGCTAAAATGGCGATGGACAGGCCACATGCTGCGGTGTAAGTCGGAGAAATGGAGCCAACAAGTGACTCTCTGGTACCCGAGAGATGCGTGTAGACAACGGGGACGTCCTACAAAAAGATGGGAAGATGATTTCCGCTTAGCCTTAGGTCCGTATTGGACCAGAGTAGCGATAGATAGAGTGCAGTGGAAACAGTTGGAGGAGGCCTATGTCAAAAGACACACCGAACTGAGGGACATTTTATGACCAAACATATTAGAAACTAGCTGTTGCCCGCGGCTCCGCCTGCGTTAATGTCGTTCCCTTGGGAACAGTAAAAATGATAAAAATTCCATACAAACCCCTGTTCCTTTGCTTTTTCCCCTTAAGGGGGAATTTAATACATTTCACCTGCATAGATCTTTAGCCCTTAAGGAGGGGATTTTGCCCAATTCACCTACACAGATATTTTTTTATTGTAATGGAGAACTTCTTATTGTCATATTTCTAAGTAAATAAAAAATTTCATACAAACTTTACCCCCTATTTACCCCTTCAAAGGAGAATGTTGTCTGGTTCACCTAAACAGATCTTTTTTAATTTTAATTGAGTACTCCCGTACCTACCTTAAAACTTCTAAGTCCAGAAATGAGAAAATTCCATAAAACTTCAACCCCTTTGATTTTCTAAAAATCCTTTCTTAGTGCTCATTTACATCATAAAAAGAATCCCTGTGCCAAAGTTCAGTTTCTGCGCACAGTAGTTTCTGCTGTGCGTTAATATATAAGTCAGGTTTGCCTTTTGCCCGCGGCTCCGCCCGCGTAAGTGTCGATTTCTCAGGAACAGTAGAATTACCCGGAATACATTAGTTTATGACTTTCAATGAAACACCTTAATATTGAATTTCAATTGAATAACTTCAAAAACGGAAAGTTTCATACTAACTTTGCATCCCCGTTATATCCCCTTAAGGGATGATTTTTGAGAAAAATATTTTACTCGTGTTTCATGCCTTTTAGTAAACAACCTTCATGCTGAATTTCATTCGACTAACTTCAAAAATGGCAAACATTCATGCTTACTTTGCACCCCTATTTTACCCCCTTAAGGGATGATTTTTGAGTAAAATATTTTACTCGTGTTTCATACCTTTCAGTAAAGAACCTTCATGCTGAATTTCATTCGTATAACTTCAAAAACAACAAAGTTTCATACTAACTTAGCAACCCGTTTTTCCCCCTAAGGAGATGAATTTCCAAAAATCCTTTCTTAGTGCTCCCCTACGTTATAAAAGGATCCCCTGTGCAAAATTTCAAGTTCCTAACCCTTATAGTTTAGGCCCTGCGTTGATGTGTCAGTCAGTCAATCAGCTTCTCCTTTTTTTGGATGGATAGGTATAATGCTGTCGTATAATGATGATGAATTGACTTTGGATTTTAATTTTCTTATGTCACTTATTATTTTATTTTATTTTTGCTATATGTTTGCAGGCAAACTCATGCCTGGAGTTCATTCAAATGACGATAACTTTTTTTTTAATGAACCGATTTTGATGAAACAAACTTTAAATGTTAAACTGAGTTAAAACAAAGCAATTGCTGAAAGTTTGAAGTAAATCGGTTCAGTATTTTCGAAGATAATCGTGATCATACATACAGACAGACAGACAGACAGACAAGAAATTCCAAAAAATTTTTTTTGCTTTCTATTATTCTTTTTAAGTGTCCCTCTATCCATTTCAGTCAAAAATTCGAAATGTACAGACAAAATAATTTTACTGTTTTATTATATGTATAGATAAACCAAATTACAATGTCAGTTCTGGACATAAAAGGCTATTATTATTATTATATTATTATTATTACAATTTATACAATCACATTAATTACCTAGGTACCTACATCTGGATTGTTAAGATAACTGTTTACGCTTAGGAGGACCAAGGGTAGAGGATGTCACAGGGAACACACTCAGATGATATAGAGACTTCGGCTAGACTTTTTCTCAAAATATGTTCTAAATAGTTTTATAGCGAATTTTGCATAACTATAATTTGTTGAAATACGTCTGGATAGTTAAGATAAATGTTCAGGCTTAGGAGGACCAAGGGTCATAAACATCTAATTAGAGGATGCAATAGGAAAGAGGCTCACATAATAGAAAGACTAGTCTTCGGCTAGACTTTTTCTTAGAATAAGTTCTAAAAAGATTTATAAATTTTTATTTCGCCTAACTACAATTTATACAAGCACGTTAAAGGCCAATAGTTAAGAATCAATACTCATTTTCCTTAAAATACTAACCGAACTCTATAAATATTTCTTCGTATGTTTATAAAGGAACCCTAAACTTACTACTTACGACCCACTTACAAATAACTTATTCTCTGTGAATCCCCACTTGGTGGGATTCCTTTCAGCAAGTTTTAATTAGAAATTGAGTTTTGTACATAAATAATCATTAGTACTGGACCGGAGTCGCTGCAAATCACTTTCGGAATGTTTGTCTGGCTTACTAAGTATACGACACACGGTTAGAAAGGTCTATTTTAAAGTCCAAAGAAGAAGTAGCTTAATTAAGAACACACATTTTTATAATAGCCTAGTTTCTAAAGGCAATATAATGAGTCTATCAGTTAGATATTCAAAAAAATACTGGACAAATAGAACTTCATTTTTCAATTAAAAAAAAAACAACAAACGGGTTGCACTCCGGGAGTATCGGCAGAAGTGAAAAATCCGCGCGGTAGAAAGAGCAGGTCACGTGTCCCTCTTAAGAATTTGCGATCAGGTCACGTGTCCTGACGGGAGTTTAACATTTTTTATTCATCCCAAAAAGTGCACAAAGCCGCTAAAGAAGTTTTTACTTCTATTTTTTGACTATCTAATGGAGTAATTTTAATGTTGCTATTGTGCGGGCAGACGAGCATACGCGACTTATAATGATGAGTGTCATCGTCACCCATGGACATCTGCATCATCAGGGTTGCTTTTCCCCATTCATCCGAGTGAGTAGTATCCCAATAGCTATAATTCTCTTCCCAAATCCAACAAAGTCCTATCCTTCTCAAGCTTAAAAATACTACCGATGGGCAGCAGCGTCGGAAGCACAAGAAACCAAAGAAACTGCGCTCGCAAACTCGCCCGCCAAGCGTGGTGAGTATGGCAATATCCTCCCATGGAAGGAAAAATCCTTGGGAGAGGCCCTTGTCCAGCAGTGGTCTTTATGCGGCTGTAATGATGATGATGAGGTCATAGTTTCAAGAAAAACAGTGGAAGGAAGCTCGTTTTACAACTTACACACGCGTGGAAAAAATTGGTTGTCTGTACTTTACAGATAATTACGGACGGATAATTACGGTAGATGCGTCACAAGCCGAACGCTTAGGCCAATCGTGCCTCTCTAAAACTTGTTCGCGCTCTCGCATGCACAAGTAACGTGACTTTTTTATGCGTCCAGCCGGCGTTCATCAATTTATAAGACGTTATTGCGTCAAAAAAGATTTAGAGAAACGTGCTGTTGAGGATCGCCAAGCTTTGAGGGAGAGCATGAAGCCTGTTTCTAAGACGCGTGGTGTGATAGAAAAACTCCACTGCAGGCACTTAATCAATAAGTTCTTTAGAGCATTTCCCCTTAAAAAAATCGGCAGTAAAGACGGTAAGCGGTTTTTCAGTTATAACTACATATAACATTTACGTGGTTGCCCACACATCGTTTTCAAAGTTATTTTTGAATATGAGTATTGAAGAGTTATTCTAGGGATGAGTTCAGTAAAAGTTATTATTAGGAATGAGTATAATTACCTGCTTTGCTACAACCATCAGCATAATCTAATTTCTATCACTTCTTTGCTTTATTACTTAGGTATTGTAGTAAGTAAGCGCAGTAGAATTTATTCAATACTAAAGAATCCCTCAAAATTATATTTCAAGTTCAAATATTTACTATTCGAACGAAATATAAGTGCATCAAGAGAGCATATGTTAAAAATGTATTGATACCTTCGTGTACTATAAGTATGGTTACCTATGTGATGACCGTTCATCAGATCGCTAAGTAATAATGCTTGTTGGTGTAGAATGTAACCCAATATGTGTTAGCAATATATATAAGGTTTGTGCAAAGTCCGCACAGCTGTAAATGAAAATGGGTTTGTTGTTTGTTTTTCGTGTGTGTAAGTGGCCAACACTGGTTCAATAATAAATCAGAGCAATGCCATTGCCAATCAGATTATGCAAGCTGCTTAAAGGTATCTGACATAGCTTTCAGGCAGCTTGGTCCCGACTGCCAACAATGGTGACAGCCAGGACCCTTAGGCATAATGTGCCTTCAGAAGCACGGAGGAGCTCTAGATACTTTTATGCCAGTAGCGGTCACCATCCCAGTGGGGACTGCGCCCGACGTTGCTTAACGCGTAAGCGCTAATAATGCTCACGTCCATTAAGACATCGAGCTTACCATGTAAATGGGTATTACATAAGCTTATACATCCACTAACTTTTATATTAAGGTTGCACACCAACCTGCCGAAATTTAGACAAATCTGGTAGACGGTAAGATAACCTTGCACTGTAAATAAAAATTAAAATACTTTGCCCAAAAAGCTAAAACTAACCCTTTCAAGAAGGCTAACATATATATACATAGTATCACGTCTTTTTCCCTTGCGCGGTAGACAGAGCCTTGGTCTATAAGACCTTATGGCCACATTTAGCATATTGGAGGGCGTGTAGATGGAAAACGAAATCAAATGATGCGGCCAGCAACCCATTACTGGGTTGCTAGCCGCATCGCCTATTGACATAATTCCGCAGATTTTAGCCCTAATAAAAGAAGGCTAATAATAAAAAAATAGAGTAATATATATAATAGAGTAGAATAGGACCACTCCAAGTCTTCCCGTGGATGCCGTAGAAGGCGACTTAGGAAATACAAGCTAAACAAAGCTTATAAACATCTAAGACACCTCTCCAACCCGTCTGGCAAGCGTGGAGAGTGTAGGCCAAGTCCTCTGGCTGCTCTAGCCAAGTATGGCCCTAGTAGTACAGAGAGGGTCGTGCTCCTGTAGTGGAGACTAAAAAGGACCTGATGATGATGATGAATAAAAAAAATACAAGACAACCGTGTGTCCCCTGTACAACGAAGAAGACGGTCGCGCCAGAGTGGAGAAACTTCACAACTTCGTATTTACATTCCGCTCCTAATTCGTTCGTAAAGCAATATAAGAACGGCTAAAAGCTTTCGTGGTACACGAATGGAATTAGAACGTGATGCATGGGGAATGAGTGGCCTGGTTGATGACCCGGTTTTGCTTGGGATTAAATGAACATTATAAAATAAAGAGATCAATGAGTTGCTTGAGAGATCTAAAAAAAATTTACTTTACAATAACAGTGGTATACCATTTGTTGTCGTAGTGCACTATTTTTTTAAGTATTTACTATTACACTTATTTTTAATTTCTTGTGGAGGAAATAATAAAAATCAAATTTTTACATTAACAATATTGATGTAAAAATTTACTCATCATCATCAGGTCTTTTTAGTCTCCACTGCAGGAGTACGACCCTCTCTGTGCTACCGAAACCATATATGGCCAGAGCAGACAGAGGATTTGGCCTACAGTCTTCTCGCTCGCCAGAAAACAGCTTTGTTTTGCTTTTATTTCCTAAGTCGCCACTTACGACCTCCATGGGATGACTAGGAGTGGTCCTATTCTACTCTGCCGGAAACCATACGGCTGAAAAATTTACTATTACGTCTTTGTTTCGTGCGGGGTTATTATTGTTACCCTTTTTCGCCGTTGCTATTCTAGTTTTAAAATTTGTTGGATTTGTAAAAGCTGCTGTCATTGTTATAAATAGCTTTTTTTATTATAATGACTCAACAGCCTCCGTGGTCCAGTGGTTAAGGCGATGGCCTGTTGACCCGGGGGTCGTGGGTTCGATTTCCACCGGAATCATACTTTGTTTAGTTGTTTCCCGTTTGGTTAGGACATTGCAGGCTTGAATCACTTGATTGTCTGATAATAAAGATGATTCCGTGCTTCGGAAGGCACGTTAAGCCGGTAGTCCCAGCTGCCACCTGGTAGTCGTTAAAGGAACCACGTCAGAGGCCGAGAGGCGTTTCCGAAGAACTCTGACACCAGGGTGTGCATGGTCGATTGACCGTGACACCTACTCGAAATGATGATGATGATGATGATTATAATGACTAAATTTCCTTAGATACCAATGATACAAGCTTTAATTCGTTCTACCTGTCCCGATGTTACTATTAAACTAAACAAGGTACACCAATCATTTTTAGACTCATTTGATTTGTTTTGGAAAGCAATTTACAGTGTGGTTTCGTTTATAATAAAAGCTTATCACAAAAATTCTATTTTTGCAAAAAAATAGTTTTTGGTTTAAATTGATCAATATAGAATCAGATCGTCAAAAATCCTTAAATAGCTTTACCTGTAGGGGCACTAACAATTGTTACAGCTACCAAACTAAACAAGGTACACCAATCGTGTTTGGACTCATTTAATTTGTTTAGGAAAGCAATTTACAGTGTGGTTTCGTTTATAATAAAAGCTTATCACAAAAATTCAATTTTTACAAAAAAATTGTTTTTGGTTTAAATTGATCATTATAGAATCAGATCTTCAAAAATCCATAAATAGCTTTACCTGTAGGGGTACTAACAATTGTTATAACTAACAAACTAAACAAGGTACACCAATCGTGTTTGGACTAGTTTGATTTGTTTTGGAAAGCAATTTATAGTGTGGATTCGTTTATAATAAAAACTAATAAAAAAAAAAATGCAAAATAAAACACAGTTGTTGGGTTAAATTGATCAAATTACATAGAATTCGATCGTCAAAAATCCATAAATAGCTTTACCTATATACCACTAACAATTGTTATAGCTAACATATGTAACATGTAATTTAGCAAACGCATTTACTCGTTGATCCGCAACATAACACATGTTCAGTAATACCTCTAACCCAAGTTGAGGCTTCATTGTCTGGCCTGTCTAGACATTTCAAGCTGTAATTAGTTCAAGTCATCCTGTCTCGAGGACATCGGACTTTGAATTTAATAATATTCTGTAGTTCACGTGATTATGATGCAAATCTCATTTATATTAAGTTGTGCTTTTATTTTAAGTGTTTGGTCCTTCGATCCAATATAATGGTTTAAATTACACATTATATTTGATCGAAGGCTCAGTCTCATAGGTTTAAAAAATGCTTTAGTAATAAATTTAAAGAAAACGACACGCTAGATAAAAAAAAAAAACATAAAATTATTATATGTTTTATTAAAATCGATAAATCTGCTGTTTCGATTGTCGACGTCAGTGACTTGGTATCCATAGTAGGTAAATACTACGAATAAGTAATAAAGACTTATTACTTATTTGTAGAGGTAATAATAAAAAGTTGTTGGCCAAGAAAGTGTTTTTTGTACTAAATATTCAGGACCAAATATCTCAAAATAAAGAGTGTCGATTTTTTGCTTCTAAAGAATTTTTCTAGCTTATGGATGTCACACTTTAAATTTGAGCTTAATTTAAAATTACCTCCATTAAAAAATAAATCCATAATTCCCTTGGCCACGGCATCGTGTGTAAACGGCTGGACTGATTTGGCTAATTCTGTTTTTTTGTCGTGTTTATTTTTCTCAGAAGCTTCTTATGAAAATCAATATTAAGAAAGATTTGCAGAAAATTAAAAAAAAATAAGAAAACAACGACCTTATTATTTTTGTATTGCCAGGCGTTTGACAGTTGGCGTCTATTTATAAATAAATAAATAAATCTTTATTAAATTTCTTAGGTAACATTTCACAATATAAACATACATTGTTTTTTTTACTAATTATTGAAGTAGGCATTTGTCTCCCATCTCACCTGATGGTAAGTGACGACAAGTTTGTACTATTACGTGACATTAATAGGTACAAACAAAGTTTTGCCTGAGCTAAGGTGAAAAACACCCTGTGTTTCAGGCCTTAACTGCTAGACATAAACTTACAAAATAAAACAATTACAAAAGAAAAATAACGTTATTTTAAAGTTAAAAAAATACATTTAAAAATAATAAAAGAAAAATGTTCATAATACCTACTTATGATATCTCTCTCTCTCTCTCTTTGGCCTTTGCGTCTATTGCAGACGATTTATGGTGCAATGCCGGGCAAACACCGTTTTTGGTGGCTAAAAAGTCCTATGCGAGAGCGACATGTTCTACCGCAGGCCTGACAAGAGAAGTTTGAGACAGATGGGACTAAGTCGCCTTGACGTTGTCTCTTTCTCTTGTCAGCGAGCGCCGCGAACCAGGTATTATCACAAAACTTGCGACCTTCCAACACGCGTCCGCGCCACTCGGTCCGTTTTTCTGCAAGCTTTTCCCAGTTTCTGTGGTTAATGTGAAAGGCAGACATGTCTCTTTTAGCGCAATCCTTAAAGCGAAGCAGTGGCCTTCCAATGTCTCTCTTTGCATTCGCAACAACACCGAGAAGAACACGTCGTGGTAGTCGAGAGGGTTCCATCCTGTGCACATGTCCTAGCCAACGCAAACGTCTCTGTTTGAGAAACGCGATCAGGCTAGGCAGCTGTGCTATTTTTAGAACTCTTTCGTTTGTGATCCTGTCTTGCACTGATATGCCCAAGATCTTACGAAGGCAGCGCATATAGAAGGTGTTTAAGCGACGTTCTACTTTTGCGTACGTCGTCCAGGTTTCGGCTCCGTACAAGAGTATGCTTAAAATGGAAGCTTGAAAGACCAACATCTTGGTCTTTGTTGTGAGATGCTTGTTTTTCCATACTCGAGTGTGTTAGAATAAAAAAAAAGCTATATATATTGATTTTCTATTAAGATGGATTGTTAGTATAATAATAAATAATTATTATTACAAATATAAAAAAACACATTGTAAAAATAGCACGTGGTTTCTAACTGATAAACACCACCTGTTGTTTACCAGTTGAAAATGTAAGGGGGGGATGCCTTATAAAAGGTGGCCCGGCCCGTCAGTGTGGCACTTTACGATCGAGACGTGGACGGTGCGGACCTCTCTTCATTAAGCTAAGTATTTATAATTTCATATGTAATAATTGTATTTTTATGGTGTGATATTCAAAATGTTATAATTTAAAATATAGATCATGTGTAAATAAAAGATTAGTTAATTATGTTCTGGTTTACAATATATAGTAATGTTTGAATAACTAAAAGTGATAATATATAAATATTATTTACTTGGTTTGTGGTTTATTTATAAAGGTAATTATTCTAGTTTGGGCCTATTACTAATACTTTGTGGGAAATATACTTTTACTACGAAATATATTGCTTTTCTTTTACAAATGTCCGTCTAAATATTATATTTATTTAAAATTGCTTATATATTTAATTTAAATAATTTAAAAATAATTAAATAATGCAGTATCAGCTAACAAGTGCTAAGCCTCCCGAACATGGTCGCTGCCTTTCCGATACGTATGTCGATGTTTGAGACGGTCGGCCCTAAGTAGCAAAATTTGTCAACTACCTCTAATTGCGCGCCATTAAGAGTAATCGCTGGGGCTACGGAGATACCCTGCACCAGTACAACGGTCTTTCTCGTGTTTATTGACATGGCGAACAGGGAACACGCCTGAGCGAAACGACTCATCATTAACTGAAGCTCACGTTCGGAACCAGCAACGAAAGCTGCATCATCAGCGTACAAAAGACTGTTGACGAAAAGATCCTCACGGTTTCTTTTAGATTTGAGGAGAGAGATGTTAAACATCTTTCCGTCTGTCCTCGTGTGTAAATGGATACCCTGTTGGTCATCTCCGAAAGCGGCATGCAATATAAGGGAAAAATATATACCGAACAGGGTTGGAGCCAAGACACAGCCCTGTCGCACTCCACTGGAAACCTCGAATGGTTCTGACAGTTTTCCATTAAAAACCACTGACCCCTTCATGCCCTCATGGAACGATGCCACGAGACAAAGAAGCTTAGGTGGACACCCAATGCTCTCGAGCGCTAAGTACAATCCCTCCCGGCTGACGGTATCAAAGGCCTTATTAAGGTCAACGAAGGCTACAGCCAGGGGGGTATTTTGTTCACGACACTTCTCTTGAATTTGGCGAAGTGTGAAAATCATGTCTACTGTGGAACGCTTGGAGCGGGAACCACACTGTGACTCAGGATAGACGCGCTCAGCAAGCTTTTGGAGTCTTGATAGAATGACTAAGCCAAAAAGCTTGCCAACTACGCTTAAAAGGGAGATACCGCGATAGTTGTTACAGTCGCCGCGGTCACCTTTCCCTTTGTATAATGTGACGATGTTAGCATCACGCATATCCTGAGGCACGCCCCCCACGTTCCAGCCCTTGCACAGCAGATTGTACAAAATTGGTCTCACGCATTTGAGTTTTACTATTTCAGCTTGGGTGCCGTCACCGCCAGGACATTTTCCGCGCTTAAGTTGCTTGACGGCCTTGGTGAACTCCTCTACAGACGGTAGATCTATACTTATGATCTATCTATACTTATGATAAAACTGTTAATAAATCCTCTGTTACTTCATACAACATATAGTTATAGTTTAGACAACGTATTCCAGGTCAGCTAGTACCTACGTTATGTATATTGCGTTTTTTTAAAGTGTAAACTTCTTTAGCGGTGTTGTGCACTTTTTGAGATGGGTAAAAAAACGGTAAACTCTCGGCAGGACACGTGATCCTGAAAATTCATAAAACGGATACGTACGTCACCTGAGACCGCCCGCCGGCACAGCGTAAAAGAGCAAGTAATATCTATCTCTTTCTAGCGCGCGGAGTTTTCGCATAAGCCGGAGTTTTTAACATATGAAATGGGTTTACTCTTGACCATTATCTAGCCTAAAAGCAAGGATATAGACTAAGATGGAGCAAGCTTACCAAGAAGAAGCTATACACTCTAATTTTAAAGACATTAAAGTTTTATGCGTTAGGAAATACAGACGAAGGCAACGCATTCCTTATCTGGGTACATACATAATAAAAGATGATGAGAAGGGTAGTTGTGTAGAAAGATTTGCCAAAATTAGCATGATAAATTTTAAAATACATTTTAGATATTGAATTTTTCACTAGATACAATCATAATTCGGTGTCGTGAAATATCAATAAGACGCGACATGGCTCCCAAGATGATAACATCAAATTTTACAACGCCATATAATATGGAGAGTACAGAAGTGTAATTGGTTTGGAAGTTAAGAGTCCCTTGAAATAGAGGAGAATTAGGAAAAGGTCGATTGAGGTGCAACATCATATGTTATATTTGAAAATGGCTATTGTCATTAGATAAAAGCCGTTAAACTACGAACTAAGCTACTGGGATTTTAAAAAAATTAGCACCAATATTAATACTAGACTTGCAAAAATCGGTGCTCTGTGAAAGCTTGCAAGGTTTTATTATAAAATAGAAACCCACTAGCAAAGTCACGAAATAATAGAAATAATACATCTAGCACAATTAATGGCCCAAACCTAAAAGTGTGATAGTTTCCCTGTAAAGTATACCACTAACATACATACATTTTGGAAAAGTATTAGGGCTCGCTTTGCTCGCCTTGATTTAATTCTATCTATCTATCATCAGGTCTTTTTAGTCTCCACTGCAGGAGCATGACCCTCTCTGTACTACCGGAACCATACTTGGCCAGAGCAGACAGAGGATTTGGCCTACACTCTTCTCGCTGGCCAGACGGGTTGGAGAGCTTGATTTAATTAAATACCAAGAAGGGGTGACTCAACCCGTCAAAATATATAATTAATAGTGTTCATTTGTAATATTTTCTTAATGTTTTAACTAAACAATTAAATTTGAATATGAAATTTTATTTAAGTACCTAATTCCAGTCTTCGCTAAAATTCAAAAACAATTATGATCGTCTGTACATTTTTTAATTTATACTCCCTCTCTCAAATTCGATCCCCTACTGATTTACATATTTACGAGGCAAAAAAGAAAATCACCGCTAAGTAATGCGGGAATCTGCATATTTACAAAGGAACATACGCAGTTTTCAATTTCCCTCTTGGTTTTCGTATGCGGAGGCCTTATGTCACGGTTATGAATTTTGAATTTGTAATGTGGGCTTTGTGGAGTTTTTCTTCTTTATACAAAACACATATTTTATCATTTTAGCGTTCCGTACCCAAATGGTAAAACTCTTTGGGTACGAAAAGCTTATGAGATGAGAATTTTTGTATTTAATAGTGCTATAATACCATATAATAAAAATACAATGAAATAAAAAAAAATAAGGGGCTGGAGGCTTACAAAGAATTAGCTTTATGCAGTTAAATATTGTATTGTGGTATAGTACCTCTATTTTTTTTTATTGCACTCTTCTGTCGTTTGGTTTCCAGCCATGAAAAGCATCCGCTCCATCGCTCCTGGATATTGTGCGAGACATAAAAGAACAAATTTACATTTTTTTTTAACTTTTGCGCATTTAGCACATAACCAACTACCTAGTTTGTTTTTTCGGTTATGGTTTTATTGAATTATTTTTACACTTAACGTTTCGAAAACTTTACAGTTTTCATAGTTGTAGGTAGCCTAAGTTGACATTTGTCTATTATGTTATAAGAACTATGCAAAACTACCGCCTGCAATACTTATCACATCTAGGTTTCACTGCCTGCAAATGCCTCGTGTAGAGGTGAAACACGTATCGCGAGCACGACGGCCGACATTGCTGCAGCCTCATCAGATGCAGCAGTATCGACCAGGCATGCATCAACTATTGGTGGAGGGCAAGAAGACTAACAGTGATGGGTGGGCGCTGGCCAACAATAGTTTGCATGAACTAACTGGTGGTGGAAGCACGCAAAGTAAATACTTATCGTTCACGTTCCGGATGTACGCAGTATTGGATCACGGTGCTTGTGCTAAGCTTGAGATGATTACTTGAACTTCGTACTTAGAAATGACGTATACCTCGTATTTGAATTATTTTTGGAAATGACGATTGTTAATCTACGTCAGTTTTAGTCATTACCATTCACGATAAGTACATGAAAATACGTCAGCAGACTTTCCGTTTAACTATTATTGTAATAATAATATGATTTGGCAGAGTTAATGTATGTGAGCTATTTACGTGTGACGAGTTCGATAACCGTCGCGACAAATATACTTTCGATAAGAACCCATTTGTTAGTATCAGACTTATAAAAAAATATAAATAAAAATATTTACTACTATTTACTATACTAAAATATTTAGTTAAATTGTTTTTTTCAATTTATAGACAGATGTTGGAGCCTACTTTTAAGTAAAATATAAATATATACGGACAATATATGTTTTTATTTTGCATTCACAATGCTATTTTGATATACTCTATATGGTGAAAACATTTCATGCGGGCGGGACTTGAACCAGCGATCTAGGTCTATGTACGCCCTTCGCTTTGCCATCTGAGCTACCGCATGATTCAACCACGGCGTCGAAATTTTTTCACCATATTTTATCGTTTAGTTTAATGTAGGTTATAGTTAGGGTAAACACCGCTGTCTCTTAAGGCGCTGTGCATTAGAAAAATACCGTAAGACGTCTCTTTTTTCGTTGCGCAGTTAGCCTTATTTTTCATGGAATACTAGCATGAAAAAAATATGAAGTATAGTTCAAGATTAACATAAATGGTTACATCAAAATATTTTCAAAAAGATATTTGAAACCTAGGAAAATAAAATAGCAAAAAAGCTATATCCAAAAAAGTTTCGCCGCGAATTACTTGATATTTTCAGCGACAACAAGCAGCTTTTTAACGTCTTTAAAAAGGAT
Organism: Elegia similella; assembly: GCA_947532085.1. NCBI lineage: Eukaryota > Metazoa > Arthropoda > Insecta > Lepidoptera > Pyralidae > Elegia > Elegia similella. Next base: position 4,968,284 of record OX383936.1, read on the forward strand.
AACTAAATAAGCCAGATGAATACCTAAAAAATACAATATTTGGTTATAATTATTGAATTATTAAATTAAAAGTGTAAATTAACACGGAAATGGCAGACACGGGTTTCAAATGAGACTAGTGACAGGCCAACCGGTATCGCCCCTTGCAACCGCTACAAACGGTTATGAGATACAGAGCCTTAAACCATGAAATCTGTCCGTCAAATTCAACCTTTTCAATTGGACCAATGCTGGAAACTCGAACTTAATTTTCAAACAACTGTTTGGCCGGCTCGGCAATTTGTATGAAAACTTTTGAGTTCCCAGCATTGGTCCCATACGAAAAGATGTTCATTTAGAAGAGTTTGCCCTAACTAGTGTTGTGCCGGAGAGAAATTCTCTGTTCTCATGAATTCCATCTTACGGGAATTTGCGGGAAATTTCCAATAATTCTCGAGTATTTCTCAATTATTACCGCAATTGAGAGAAAGATGAAGAAATTCTCGGGACAAATTTACGACCCGTTCTCAGCGCTCTCGAAAATTTCAAGCACGGCACAACACTAACCCTAACATCCTATTTACATTCTAGTAACGTATTTATCCCTTACGGGGAAGAAACTAAGGCTATGACACCCAATGGCTGCGATTAGCGTGTTGGTGGACGTATAGGTTGAAAACGGAATTAAAATAAAGACGAGCTGCTAGCAACATCTCTTAGATTTCCGCCCGGGAAGAGAAATTCATGGGATGAGTACGGAATTACCCGAAACAGTTAGTACATTTACGTTTTTGCTTATCTCCTAGACTAGCATAGGTCTAGGTCTTGACATTGGCATTCGACAATGTCTAATATAACTTTAGTTGACACAATTGTCTCTGTGGTCCAGTGGTTAGGGCATTGGCCTGTAGAACCCGGGGTCGTGGGTTCGATTACCACGGGAAGCATACTTTGTTTAGTTGTTTCCAGTATGGTTAGGACATTGCAGGTTTGAATCACCTGATTGTCTGATAATTAAGATGATTTCGTGCTTCGGAAGGCACGTAAAGCCGTTGGTCCCGGCTGCCATCTGGTAGTCGTTAAAGGAACGTCAGAGGCCGAGAGGCGGTCCCGAAGAACTCTGACACCAGGGTGTGCGTGGTCGTTTGACCGTGTCACCTACTCGAAATGATGATGATGAGTTGACACAAAACCGACTTATCCCGAAATGTACAGGGAAAGAACACTAAGCATCTCTTTTTATTTGTAACTGTCGTGTTTAAATTTAGGTTTAAGGCTTATTTTATCAACTCTTCACTGTAGTGAAGCATGTTTTTCAACAATTATAACTGGTAAACGTTCGTAAAATATAATATCATAAAATATATTCAAACTACTAAAACAGTATGGGTATTAATTTGTTCCTCTGTGCTAGCGATAAATTACGAGTATTTCACACCACAGCCATCGATAGAACTAAACCAATAATATTTACAGTTGCTACGTCACTATAAATCAGTATGGCGGATCACAAACACACACTAAATCAAGTTTAGTGAATTCGTTTAGAAACCACAGAAAATTAATGGTGGCGTTGTTTTGAAATTGTGGGGAAACAATTTGGATTTTAAATCAATCTAAGTATACACCTATGTGATAAACTCAATGACCTAGTTCCGCATTACAAGCGATTACGCATGTTAAGCAACCCGAGACGGTACCCCTTTGGGATGGATGACCACATAACAGCTTTTGAGCTTCTTTGTGCTTCAGAAGGTAATTATTATTAAGCTTTGTAAGATATCTTACTCATCTTGAAAAATCTGAAATGAATGTTAGATATTCAACACACACGAACAAAAAGGTTAACAAGTTTAAGGACTTTTTTATGAGAATGTTGCAATAATAGTGCTAAATTATCATATGTCATATTCGTTAAATGCGTTCTAATTATATTTTTTACCGTTTTTATTATCGTAAGACTAGATGTGAATAACAATAAATTTAAAAATAACTACTTGTAAATAAAGTTATTTTGAAAAAAAAAATATTTATAGTGTTTGTCCGAAAGACATCCACTGCAAATAAAAAAAAATCCCGACGTCCGTTGTCACGCGGAAAGGTACCTAGATTCAAGATTCAAAGAATTATTCAGAAAATAGGCCTTTTCAGGCAATTCACACTTAAAATAATACTTATTAAATTATACATATTAAAATTATTAATTATTGTTCAAAAGCTACAAATTACTAGCGTTTCGGAACCGACCTCTGCAAAGAAGAAGACGCCGAAAGAAATTCTTTTTAACAGTATTGGTCGCCTACTTGCTTGTAGGGCTTTGTATGATATATTTTTATATTTAGTTATTTTTATAAATAGGGCCTACATAATTGCCGTGTTAAATTTATTTTATTTATTTATTTGTTTAAGGTACATCAACAATGCAAACACAAACATTCTTAATTAACATAAAATATCTTAATCTTAGCCGTGTGGTATCCGGCAGAGTAGAATAGGACCACTCCAAGTCTTCCCATGGATGTCGTAGAAGGCGACTTAGGAAATACAAGCTAAACAAAGCTTATAAACATCTAAGAGACCTCTCCAACCCGTCTGGCCAGCGTGGAGAGTGTAGGCCAAGTCCTCTGGCTGCTCTGGCCAAGTATGGCCCTAGTAGTACAGAGAGGGTCGTGCTCCTGTAGTGGAGACTAAAAAGGACCTGATGATGATGATGATGATCTTAATCTAGTGTTTACATCTATGACAGATATGCACAGCATGCAAATAATATCCTGATATGGATATAATGTAAGTGTAATTATAATAAAAATATAATGTAAATAAATTAAATTGAATAGAATAGTGTTTATGTGAAAAAATATGTATATTTTTTTTTACGTAAAAATTAAATTAAATTTATTGTACGAGTTGTATTATTTCTGTATGGTACAAATTTAGCGATGACTTCTTAGAATTTCACACCACAGCAATCAATATAACCAAACAAATAATATTTTCAGTTTGTACGTCACTATCAATCAATATGGTGGAAAACAAAACACTAACTCAAATGCAGTACTTTTGTGTAGAAAATCCAAGCAAATAACGGTGGCGTTGTGTGATGAATGTAGGAAAACTATACGGAATTTAAATCAACCTAATGTTGAAATTCGTCTTATTATAAAACGCGAACTAAAGTTAGTAGTATTTGTCATACTAGATAATAGTTTGAATTAAATAAAAAACCGGCCAAGTGCGAGTCGGACTCGTGCACGAAATGTTCCGTACCATTTTATCTAATTAGTTTAAAATTATTAAAATAATATTGTAGTATAATTATGATGTAACTAAAAATTTATGCTTTTCGCAATTTTTCCTTTATCTGTGCTATAGGTACCAAATTTTAAGATTCGGGAAGTACCCTGTAGGTTTTGGTACCGATACGAATTTCGAAAATTTGCGGCATAAATGGGTGTACGAGTATATCTTGATTGCGTTGGCTTATCTTAGTAGCATTGAGTATTTGATATAATTTTCAGCTTGATACCTGTACGACACGTTCCTGAGAAAAAGGGTCTTGATAGACAGACAAACGGACAACAAAGTGATCCTTTAAGAATTCCGTTTTTTTTTTCCTTTTAAATACGGAACCCTAATAAGAAACACAAATCTAGACCCATGTTTTGTATTAAGACGCAGAGATTTTCTTTATAGAAATGTGGTTCATATTACTAATATTCCATATGACTTTTATACAGGAATTAAACGACAAATGCTTGGTTGGGGATGATATCCTTATACTCCTGACCTAAGATACGACCTACGAAAATAAAGTTTTGATCAGGGACATTGAAAAACTTTCACCTGGTACATAAATTGCAATATGTTAAAAAAAAGCAATCAGTGTATCTTTATTTTGAACATTAATAGTCTAGTCAGAAAGTACTTTTTTATTGTATTGACATCCAATTTACACATGCAAAATTTCAGCTCAATTGGTAATCGGGAAGTGGATGAAATTTAAATTACAAGATTTGATTACAGAAAAACATCGGGACAGTTGAAACTAAATTAAAGCTTGTAAAAGAGGAGGAAATTTTCCAAAGAATTCCCAATAGGCTAGTTTGTTGTTCCTAAAAAAATATAATTAGTCTGTTAGTTAGAAATTCAAAAAATATTGGATACGAATTTTTTCTTTTGTCGATTGAATAAAAAATGATAAAGATATAGCCCTTTGAAATTCCGTGTGACGTCATAGTTTGCTACACTTTTTAGCAAACTTTGACGTCACAAGCCCCCACTCATGAACTTTGACGCGCTTAATCTTTTCCATTTATTGTTTAATTGACAAAAGAAAAAATATGTGTGCAATATTTTTTGATTATCTAACTGATGGAATAATTGTAATGTTATTATTTTGACCCAGGAAACTAGCCTATTCCCAGAACTCTAGTATCAATATTTATAATTTTCATACTCAATCATAATTTTCGGAGAATACGTTATTACCTAGACTGTAAGTATAAATGAACGTTCGTGTGTTCTGGGGTTTAGCGGCTATATAAATTACTATGAAAACTCATATTTAATATGCTATTATGTAACACATATGAGTTTTCGTAATGTTATTTAGAAATGGAAAAACTTGTTTGCTATAAATTAATGCAGCAACGGTAGTCTTATCGAAAGTTTTAATTAAATAGTCGATCTAGTAACAATAAGACAAAGTTTTGTTTAATTAACATTACTTTGCTTGAATTATCGCGCATTATTGAGACAAGCACCATACAAGCCTTGGCAACAATCGGCATGATTGATGGACTCACACATGTGTGCTTCAGTTTCGCTTCTAAGTTAGTCCTTCAATGCCTTTCTTGCCGGCCGCTTCAGTAGTTTACTATTTGGATTTTGAAGCATCATATCATAAACACTATAAATCAACTGCAGTGCATTTTACAAAGTGCAAGGATTTAACGCGTGTTGGTAACTCGATAAAACTTCTTAAACGTGTTTGTTCGCAAGCAGAAAGTTGGTCGTGTCGTGGAGTAAGTAAAACTTTAGTTGTCTTGAAAAGCAAGGCATTAAGGAATGTCAGGAAGAAATGTAGTAAACAACATGTCATCTTCAAATTCTGTCTACAATAAAAGAAGTGTGTATTTAATTCGATATTTATGTTAATATGTACAGTCGGGGGCAGATAAATGTGACCTACAATTAAAATACTTTATTCTCTAATATAACAATGATATTATAATAAGTATAAATTAACACTATAAACTAACGTTTATCTAAATTTAAAAATTAACTAGAAACAAAAATTTAATTATATAAAAAATTGAATTTATACTTTCGGTCGGCTGGCAAAAATCTCAAATTAGTCCACCCTATTTTAATCAAAAAGCAATCAATTTAAACAATTACTTCGCTGGCTCAGCGACCCGAAGTGGATCTTGGCCTCCGACATTAAAGTGCGCCATTCTTCCCTATTCTGTGCCACCTCTGACCAGTCGGATACTTCCAACTCTTTCAAGTCTTTGGCGACTTCATCCTTCCAACGATATTTTGGACGCCCCACTGGACGGCGCCCGGAAGGTTGACCATGATAGGCTTTCTTTGCGGCTCGATCATCTCCCATCCTCTCCCCATGTCCTAGCCAGCGAAGTCTGGAAGATTTTATTTCTCCGATGATGTTCGGCTCAGACACTAGCTCTTCTATCTCCCGGTTGAACCTCCGCCTCCATGCCCCATCTTCTCCTCTTGTTGGTCCCAGAATCTTCCGCAATATCTTCGTTCCGCCACTAAGAGTTTGTTCTCCTCCTTCAAAGTTAGCGTCCAAGTTTCGCATCCGTACCTACATCCGGCCTAACGACTGTTTTATAGATCCGAATTTTAGTAGTTCTGCTTATCAGCTTGGACACTAACACCTTGTGAAGGGCTGCTGTACATCTTAGGCGCCCGAGGACACCCGAGGTATTTAAACTTGTCAACACCCTTGTATGTTATGCTATTCACATGAAGATCTTTTCTCCTGGCTCTGGGGTCTTTGTACCGTTTCATGTGAAGATATTCAGTCTTCTCACGGTTGATTCCGAGACCCACACGCTTTCCCTCTTCCTCCAGTATTTCCGTCATTTTGACTACCTCCTGTTCACATTGCCCAAGGATCGCTAGGTCATCGGCATACCCTACAATTTGATGCTTTCCATTCAACTCTACTCCCCCATCTATCAGTAGAACTTTTCGGATGATGTGTTCGAGAGCCAAATTGAACAGAATAGGCGACAGGGCGTCCCCCTGCTTGAGTCCGGTTACTACTTCAAACTCCTCAGTCAGTTCCCTTCCAACTCTAACCCGCATTTTGCTTATTCCCGTAGTTGTCTTGATCATTCTCACAAGCTTTTTCGTTACTTGGAAAGATATTATTATCTGGTCTCTCGATCGATACTATCGTATGCTTTGGTGAAATCCACAAAAAGACAATTGACGCTTTGGGCATACTCCCAACGTTTTTCCATAATTTGTTTCAGGAGAAACATTTGATCCACTGTGCTGCGGTTTCTGCGAAAGCCACATTGATAGTCCCCGAGTATCTGCTCTGCATAAGGTTCTAAGCGGGCGAGTATAACGTACGAGAGTACTTTATATGCCGTCGAAAGCAATGCAATCCCTCTGTAGTTTCCGCATTTCTTCCTGCATTTCTTCTTATGTATCGGGCATATAATACCCACATTCCACTCCATAGGTTGTAGTTCTTCTTGCCAGATTCTACGTATAATTTCACACAGTCGCGATTGCATTGCTCCCTTCTTCATCTTCGAGGAGTTGTGTCACAGGTTGGTATGCCTTTTTAACTGTTCCTAACTCTTGGTAGAACTTCCGTGATTCGTTCGATCTTATTAACGTTTCAATATCATTTAATATTCCTGTCAGATGATCTCTTCTTGTTTTTCTCACTAGCCTCCTGAGATCTCTTCTTGCTTCTTGGTGTTTTTCATCCCATCTATTGTCCTGTTCAGCCAGTACCTTGTACTCTCTCTTTCGCTCCATTGCCCTTTCGCAATTTTCATTCCACCATTTCCTTCTTTTCTGTCGCTTCTTCTTGCCCAGTACTCGAATCCCTACATCTTTGACTACTTGTTTTGTTTGTTCCCAGTCCGTGTTTATGTCCACTGTTTTATCTAACTCCGCAAATCGATTGTTCAGCTCCAGGTTAAATTTGAAACTTATTAGTTTATCTTAAAGACTATCAGTATTGATCATGGATTCTTTAATGGTTTGTTTATAACTTGTACTTTTGATTTTAGCCTTTACTTTAACACCCACCATATAATGGTTACTGTCGCAGTCAGCTCCACGATACGACCGTACATCCTGAATCATGTTTTTGTGTCTCCCATCTATCAGCACATGATCAATTTGGTTCACCGTTCTGCATTATTACCGACTTTAGCATTGAAATCCCCTATCAGTATTTTGGTGTCGTAGTCCGGGATCTGATCGAATGCAACTTCAAGGTCTTCATAGAAGATATCTTTGTCTCCCTCATCGGCTTATTCTGTCGGTGCATAGGCGTTCAGTATTAATATATTATTAAATTTACTTTTAATTCTTAGCAGACATATCCTTTCCGACACTGGGACAAATTTGAGAACGCTGCTCACTGCTTTCCTGCTCACCAGGAACCCAGTACCATATTCGTGCTTTCCGTGGTCCGGGCCACTGCACAAAAACAATGACCCATTCTCTACAACGCACTCTCCTTGTCCCGGCTATCTGACTTCCTGTAGAGCTGCGATGTGGATGTTATATCGCTGCAGTTCCTTATTTGTTTGGTACAACGCTCCCGGCCTATACAAACTTAATACGTTCCATGTTGCTAATCGGAGGTCCAAATTCCCTTGCCATAAGTCGTTGTTGGGATCGGATCGTTTATTTTTCTTTGTCGGTTTCATAACAATGTCTTTTTTCCGTGGGAAGGCTGTTAACCCGCCACACAACCCCCGAAATGCTGGAGGACCACATCATTCGTTGGTCAGCGAGTCCATCGGACTTAGCCGGTTAGCGTAGCTAGGCTGTACTACCGACCGTTCCCCTATCCGCTAGCCAGGGGACGCTCCTCTACGCCGTGAGAGCCAGCGCGAGGATACAACATTAAGGCGATTAGAGTCCTGAATGACCTTGGGCGTTTGAGCTCCTCGCTCCGCGCCACAACCGCGCACCCTGCATGAAAACATCGATCAAAGACTACATGGCCGTAGGTAGGACAGATGAGCGCTTCATACATTACTGCCTATTTTTTTGAACTTTTGATAAACGTATTTATATCGTCTAGAATAGTTTGATTGCCTAAGAATTGATTGAGTAGAATAGTTTTATTAATAAGCGACCTAAGTCATTATTTGACTTGCAAAAAAAAACAGCATTTTCAAAGCAGAGGCGCACTTTCAATCCTGTTCTATTTTATTCTAACAGAAGCCAAAAATATACTTAGCAGTTTTTATCATAACGGTATAATAAATTAATAATATTTCTGATTAAATTCATAGCTGTATATTTAAAAAATATTTTCTGAAATTGTGCAAAAACAAAAAAAAAATAATAGTGAACATTTGAAAAGAACCACCTCAAGTGTACTAACAGCATACAGGTACTATTTTAAAACAATGCATACAATATATAGCACATAGTTTATTTTTCTGTGTAGTTTTGTTCTTCGTTTTTTTTCATTATATAGTTATGGCTATTGTAACACTAATTGAGGGTTTTACGAGTAGGTTTAGTTCATGTGATTAAGTATGTTTTTATATGTTTAGTAATAATAATTTGAATTTAAGTAAATGAATTCAGATGTCTTCAATAAATCTACAATCGATAACAAAATAAATAAAGTCTATGGGTAATTTATTCAGGTAGGAACACAGTTGCGGTGAACTTTGACCATCGCACGCACGCACGACCGTAAAGAGCGCCGCCGTCCTTAGAAACCACCTAAACTTGTTTTCGGAGAAAATGCATGGGTGACGTCATTGAACGTTCGCAGACGGACGCACAATAGCGGGAATACAGAAGTTCCTAAGTTTAAAATATGCGATTTTTTTTACCGTGACTGCCGCTTTATATGGATTTGACAGTGCATCGTGGAATTGAAAATTAAAAAGATGGCAATCTGCTATGAGCTAAGTATTCGAAACGCTAGTAGCTTATCGATTTTGCAAATATTAAAAATAATAATATGACGTTCAGAAAGAGATACATGATATCCAAATTTGAATAAAATTCTATTTCATTTCATTTCCGAATATTTTTTTGTACATTGGAGTGATTACTAGGTTTCAGAAGATGATTATCGTCTTAGCGGTAGACGTCTAGTTTACTAAGCGTTTTCGCAAAGTGTCCGTTTTCGGCAAAAATGCTTGATAAAACAAGATGCCTACCGCTAAGATGATAAATTAAAGAATTTAAAATCTTATCTGGGAATGCTCAAACCAAACTTTTAAATTATATCTCTGTTCAAACGTCGTAAAACGTATATATATATATATATATATATATATACACAACGAAGTTAAATTTCATATTACTTTTAAAAGTTTCATTATTTTACACTAATAGATAATATTAGGTACATAACAAAACGAGCGCGATCTACACTACAATACAATCGTATCGTCTGACTGCACTACTCTATGACCATATTTCTATTGTCTCAACACACACAAACAAAGAAAAAAATACACTAGATCGCCTGTAAAAAATTAGCAGCGAGTGACACAGCCTCCCCGTTTGAATGCCAGCGGACGACTGCTGCCCGCGCCCGCGCAGGTCACCCTCAACAACAAAACGTCGGAATTCATCTTTTTAAATTGAAAGAAATGTCCAATTGCCAAAAGCAACGTATTATTTAAAGAATAAAGAATTCTTAATTTATTAGTGCAACAATATTTTGAAATATCATAGCCGTTTGGGAGCAGTAGGAAATTAAAGTAAAAAATCGATGCCCCGTAGTTTTTTTTTAATACGCAATATAATGACGTAAAGAAAAAATGAACATGTCAAATAAAGTCCTTGAACTGTTGTTTCACATATATATTTTTTCAACTATTCCTGGCCAGCAATAAAAGAGGAGTAGGCTTTACAAAATGCTCATTTGATGGGAATTGAGGGATCTAATCGCCTTAAAACAAGTAAATTTAAACAATTTACTTGTTTTAATGTTGTATTTTACTCAACGCAACTATTTATTTTTATATGTTTCTTTAACGATATTGTCACACACAGTGTCCAAAACAGTTTGTGACTGACTGTACACAGTTTATAATCATTTTGATGAAGTATTTTAAGAATAATTCGAAATACCTATGTAGCAGAATGGGAAGAAAATAATCAGGATTTTAATTAATAATATTTCCATTGGAAACATTCATTATTCCTCATAAATGTAGGCTATAGATCAAATACCTATACCTACCCGTGCAAAGCCGGGGCGTGCCGCTAGTTAGCCAATAATTTAATTTGTAATCTATTTAGGTATAACACATTAGATATAGTATTAGAATTATGGTATTCTGTGTATCACGTCCTTACTAATATAAAAAATGTGAAAGTGAGTTTTTTTGTTTGTTTGTTACGTTTTCATGCCGTAACTACTGAATTGATCATCATGAAATTTTGCAAACAAGTTCTCTGGAGTATACTACCTTTATTTTATCCCGGGAAAAAGTACCATTCTCGAGGGATCGACCTTAAAGCGTGCGGAGCCGCGGGCGAAAGCTAGTTTTTCAATAAAAATAGAAACAAAATATTTCACTAACTCCACTAGTGATAAAATTTGCTTTTTACGACTGGCAGCAATTCACAAAGTTCGCAGCCAAATTCGACAGATCAGCAATTTAAAATGGAATAACAAATAACATTCATATGTAAATGACGTCGATTTTCAGGCAATAAAGGCTTAATTAAAGGCTCAGCTACGAATGGGCGCGTATGAAAGTAGGGAATCGGCCTGGATGGTAATTTGGGTGATAAATAAATATTGACACTGCTTCTTTAGTTTTGGCTAGCTTCGTGGCGCAGTGGTCAACACGCCAGCCTGCAGGAGAGTGCCCAGGTTTGATCCCCAGTCAGGTCAAGATGGAAAATGATCTTTTTCAGATTTTGGTCTTGGATATTGATTTATATATGTATTTGTTATAAAATATATATCGTTATATGTATATGTATCGTTGAGTTAGTATCCCATAACACAAGTCTCGAACTTACTTTGGGCTAGCTCAATCTGTGTGATTTGTCGGTATATATTTATTTATATTTAAGCTATTTAAGCTTTTAGAGGAGGGAGTACTGGAGTACTATGACACAGGCCCTGCCTCCTTCAGCCTTCAGTCTCCTGTAATCTATAGCAAACCTTTCTGTTTTAGATTAATGGAGAATATAAATATACGTTTTATTTTTATTTCGATGATGCATTTTGAAATCCCTTCCCGATGAAGCAGTTTAGTTGATTATCCTTGTTCATCAACGGTCATCAACTAAGCCGCAAGTCCACCGCTGGACTTATATTTGGTTTCAGGCTGCCCATAGAAACTTAACAAAATCAATACTTTTAAACTTTCGCGCTGCATATTTACTAAATGCATTATCAGTAATTAGCGAACATACCGTTTTTTTCCAGACGTTTCGACCAGGTTGCATCGTCGTGGTCAATGGATGACAGAGCCATGTTCGCGCTGCATTTAGCAAAATCAATAATCAACATTAAATACAAAATGATTAAGACTTAAACTTACATATTTTTCATCCTTTACAGCTACTTACTAGACTTGCAAGCAAGAACTCGAATAACTATAATAATAAAAAAAATTACCTGAAAAAAAAATGGTCAGTATTAGATATTGTTAACACATTCACGGACAATCAATAGATACAATAGAAATAACAACACATAAATTATGTTCACACGCGGGAGTGTCCCGGAAAATTTATATATACAAGTATTATATTTTCACTGTGGATGTAATATAACGGTAGTATTCTACAAATCCAAAGTCAGTTGTTGAAATTCAAATTGAAATATTCAAATACTGCTGATTCAACACAGCCTTCGTAACTCCGACACCATTTCACACCCTGAATGTATGTAAACACATATCCGAGGGGGAGACAATTGAAACGGCCCCTAAATAAACAGGAACTACATGAATTCACATGATGTGGGGTGCGCACCCGTACGCCCTATGTTTTTACTCCTATTGGCTATACTATAATTTTATACAGTGAAGTGAGCATGTCCGAAATGCGCATTGGGAGAAGACAAATGAATAGCCCAACCGGCATGCCTCTTTACCCTCATAACGAGAAATATAATTTATCAGTGCATGATAATTTATCAATTCAAGTATAAAATAGAAAGAGCACATCAAAAGAAGTGACTTATTACTCAATAGCTCGTAAAACATTAAGTTTAACGAACACATTTTTTTGAAAGCGTTTTCATAATGTGTTTAATATAGGTACTTATTTACGGTTTTCTAGCACTGAGGAAATATTTTGAGCTAGTTTGTTTGACTAAATTATATTGCATTGTTATTTGTTATACATAAGCATGAACAATTTCAGTTTAATCGAGTTGGTTGCTTTTTATTTTATATTTAAAACTTGTGCCGCATATAAATTAGTAAAAGCGTTCAAAATCTTTAAAACTTACATGAAATAGACTTTTAAAGTAAAGAGTTAATTTCAGGTGTGCATCGCGCCTCAACGTTACACAGGTAAGGTGCAGACATAAAGCGTCATTGGGTACGAAGCCCATGGTGTTTCTAGTGCAGTATTTAGACGCTTTCACGCGGAAACCAATAACATAAATACGCGGTAATGTATAGTTCTAGAGCTTGAGGTTAAAAATAGAGCGAATATTTTAAACTAACTAATGTGCTCTACATATCTTTGGAGCTTTACGTATCTTTTGTGCTTCTTTGTGTTGGTAAAAGTAGGGATGGTTATATTTCTCTCTAAAGCTCATTATTTACTTACTTCATGTGTTTAAGGAGAAATTTATTTAAAAACTAGTTTTTGCCCGCGGCTATGTTTTTCTGGGTATATGTAAGATACTCTTTGTTTTTCTCATCGCATCTGACATATTAGTCTGATAATTTTATGATCTGTTCAGTTTTTAAAGCGTAATATTTACCTATGTAAATATACAAACTTACTTTTTATTTATTATATTAGTTAGGATGCAAACTCATCGATATGTGTATCCTGCCCATTCTGACATATGGTGCACAAACATGGTCTTTGAATGAGGAAGGGAGACCTTTGCCCAGCAGTGGGACATAAATTAGGCTACAAAAAAAAGTTAGGATGTTAAGATTTGTGAAGATGTACGAATATAATTAAAAAATAAGGCTCGCTACGATGTCAAGGGTAGTACAGTCAAGGGAATGGGCAACATTTTGAAGAATTGTGTATTTCTGCATTAAAAAAAAAGTATTGAAAAATACACAAGAACATAAAACACGGCTTTCGCTGCCCTATTTAATAAAAAGGTGATTTTATTTCACGCGGTCCAGTTGAAAATTCACCGAAAAATGTTCTAGTGGATTTCAGTGGGCAGCACAAGTTTTTTTGTCTTTCGTCCCCTGGGGTTACATGTCAGCTAATCCTGGAATCAACGCGTGGCTAGAGTTTGTAGCAGTGAAAATACTAGCTGAATATTGAACCGGTATGAATATGAAAGTTTGAGAAAGCTGTGTAGGAACATGGACAATGTTTTGAATATAGAAATATTATAAATAATAAATCAATATATACGGACAAATCACACAGATTGAGCTAGCCCCATAGTAAGTTCAAGACTTGTGTTATGGGATACTAACTCAACGATACTATATTTTATAATAAATACATATATAGATACACATCCAAAACCCAGGCCAATCTGAAAAAGATCATTTTCTATCTTGACCTGGCCGGGGATCGAACCCGGTCACTCCGTGTCGCAGGCAGGCGTGTTGACCGCTGCGCCACGGAGCTAGTCATCAATAGATAATTATATTACTAATCTTTATTCTAAACGGGGCAAAAAGAGCGCAGGTTCATGAGACCAATAAAAACTTGACTCCCTGCCAAGAACTATTAAGCCTATGTCACTTTGATAATATCGAAAATATATTTCTAAAAATTCATGAAACTGGCTAGTTTTTTACACCTACTCGTACATAGGTATAATTTATGCCTTTATATTTTTAATAAATAATTTAATCGTCCTCAAAACGCAAAGTTGCCTTTACTTTGATTTGTAATCATCCGTTCTAACAAAAAATTTATAAAAAACTAACTTTCGCGGCGGGCGCGGGCGACGCGGGCCTCGCCCGCGGCTCCGCCCGCGTCAATGTTGTCACGTCGTGATTTTTTCCTAGAGGATTCGATTTGGTGGAAACCAATTATTCCTTTTGTCTATGGCAATTCATCCAAATTGTCATTGGTATGATTTTGTTTCATCTGTGACATTCGCAGAAAACGTCACGTCCTGGTGTGGCAGCTATATGACGTTTGCCCAAGATGTTGGGAGATTTTGACAGATGGAGGAACAAGGTGGGTTGTTTTGGTTTGTTAAATAATTTAAATAGAGGAGCCAGATCCTTGTTATTTTCTGGGAATGAGTTTTTACGATATTTCCATGTTTATATAAATCGGTGTCTTCACGGAGTGAACCCGATTTAGTTTTTTTGTAATGGCTGAGATGGGAGAATTTCCTCAACCACTGGGGTGATGAGATCATCCATACATGGAAACACGGAGGGAGAGATTGTTTGACAGGAAGGCATTTTCTTGGTGATTGTCTGAAGGAACAGACCTCAAGAATGCATTTCTATTGTGAACTTAATTTAAGAACAAGAGCGCATGGCGCTCGGGCCTGATTGGAAATTTTGTAAAAGGGACCTGTCTCCGTGCTTTTGGTAAGTTGGTTGGAGGAATTATGATTTAGGAAAAGTGTGCGCCAACATGGTTGGTTGAGATTCCTTTGTCATGACTTTGTCGCTTGTTTCAGCAATTCCAGACGATCGGGTCGGATTGGCGTCACATTTAATGGTGGAGGGATTTGGGTATCCAGCGCGTTGCGCCGGTAAGCGAAATTCCAAGTGATAGTACGTCGAATCTTGTTCTCGGTAACTAGTACAAATGAAAGCAATTTGTCTTGTTACAGGATGGGATTCATGTTTTGAGATTTAATATTTTGTATTTGCAACTTCATAAGGAAGATATTTGTGAGACGCTGTTGTGCTCCGTCTGCTCCACATAAAGAAATGGTTATTAGGTTCCTGGCTACGAGGCACTCCGTCGAACCTCCACGTGGCGACACGTGCTCTGTCTGAGGCTGCGCAGAGTAGTCCAGGTATCATTGTGGAAACGAGGTCGGTCTATATTTATTAATACATGTCAGCATTAAGCCTTAGCGCTGAGTTAATTTTCTCCAAGACATATCGTTAAAGATTGTTCACATAAATAATCAGTGGTGACATATAGGACTTGTTAAATAATCGGTAGGTGCATACAAAGAGCAGGAAGGAACCTACTCCCTGAGAGTATTCGTGAGTCAAGTGTATGGGCAGTCCTGTTTGCTGTGTGTACTTACGCGGTGATGGCCAGACGCTCAAACGGCCACATTCCGATGAGGTCCTTTGAGCCGCTGGGAATCACTGTAGAGTAATATTGTTTAAAGCTGTAGATTAGCAGCCCTAGATTAAGGTTACCTTTTATAAATGAGTGGTCAAGTCCTTATGGTATTTAATTTATCACCGATAGTAAATGTTCCCACTGGCCAAAGTTAGTTAATTTATTTTCTTATAGAGTGTTACACTTCCATACACTTTATTTTTGTCATGGGTGGAATTCAGCTAGCCAGCTATACTACCAGTATAGAGATATACCCATGACAATGTCGATCCCTCGGGAATAGTATTTTTTCCCAGGATAAAAGGTAGCCTATGTCCTTCTCCGCACTCCAGAGAACTTGTATGCAAAATTTCATGATGGTCGGTTCAGTAGTTACGGCATGAAAGCGTAACAAACAAACAAACTCACTTTCGCATTTATAATATTAGTAGAAGTAGATAGTAAGGATAGCAGAACTACAGAACTGATTTGATGAAAAAAAGTATAATCCTTCCAAACATAAATAATGAAGTCGATTATTTTTAAATTCGCAACCTTTTTTTTTAAATCGGATAAAAAAGAATTCGCAATAATTTTCGCGCCAAAAGCCATACCAAAAGCGAAGGTAGACAAAGAATTTATTGCTCTCATACGCATTTTCTTATCACTTTTCGGCTCGATTAGAACAAAGACGTTTTGTGAGGGACTCGTTGAAATTTCCATACTATTAAGCCCGGCGAATGAAACGAATGAAAATGAAATTTAGTTTTATTTTCGTCTGTAACTTTGTTTGTCTTCGTGTAGATTGTTGGCAAATGTGCTGTTATGTGATAGCCAAATGTGTAAGACAGAATATTACAAAAGGTTTTTCTTTTTATTCTTTTTTAGTTACAGTTTATGTCCTATTTATTAATGTACTAGCTTTCGCCCGCGGCTCCACCCGCGTCAATGTCGTTCCCTCGGGAATAGTTCTTTTTCCCGGGATAAAAGGTAGCCTATGTCCTTCTCCGTACTCCAAAGAACTTGTATGCAAAATTTCATGATGAACAGTTCAGTAGTTACGGCGTGAAAGCGTAACAAACAAACAAACAAACAAACAAACAAACAAACTCACTTTCGCATTTATAATATTAGTAAGGATTATTGACCATAGATATTTAATAGGTGGATGATCTTTCATATAAAAACCGGTTAAGTGCGAGTCGGTTTCGCACATGAAGAGTTCCGTACCGTTATCTATAAAAACGCCACAAAAAATAATGTCTGTTGTATCGGAGCCCCCCCCTAAATATTAATTTTATTTTATTATTTATTTTTAAAGTGAATATATATTCTATGAATATTTCAAGCGTCTACCTGTTGCCATTATCAATATCAAGCAAAAACATGCAAGAAAATCACGTTTGTTGTATGGGAGCTCCCTTAAATATTTGCTTTATTCTATTTTTTGTATTTGTTATTATAGCGGCAACAGAAATACATCATCTGTGAAAATTTCAACTGTCTGAGCGATATTAATAGGGTACCGTTAAAAACTGACAAAGATCAAACTACTCAACCACGAATTTAACGCATACACTTCATTCAACAAACAAATATTTTTTTTAAATAGGCTTATAAATGACGGAGATCTAAGGTAACAAACATTAAAAGCAAAATCAATCAAATTCCTCCTTTTTTTCTGAATTCGCTTAAAAAGCAGGTAAATCTATCTCAGGAATCATCAGTCAGATCAGTGTTAAGAGTCCGCCATATGCCAGGCGGCGTGGCGGTACAAACGCGGATGGTCTAAACGCGTTGGCTACTTTGGATATTTTCGTTTTTTAGGAATATTCAAGGGTTATTTGAAAAAGAAAAACATATGATGGCTGCCTTATCTGTAATGCAATAATAATTAAAAGTTTCAAGGTTAATTTTAATGTATTTGGTGAGTAATGCTATATACCGAGTAAATTAGACGTGATTTGGAGGCAACTTTGCAATTTATTTCTATCGAGAAAATTTAACGCAATCGTGTTTTTGAGTCATATAGTTACCAGAGTTAGTCCTGAACTTTGCTGCATTTTTATTTCAACTTGAGTATTTAATTATTATTGATATAACAGTCAAGCATGCAAAGCAGTGTGAGGTAGTACGGGCCCTTAAGAGCCGGGTTGGTTGCCGAGGGTGCTGAATTGCATTTCTTTAGAGGGGACTAAATTTTTGTACCATTTGGACTGGAAATATGTGGTTCATGGTGTGCAGGGAAGGAATTTGTTGCATTTGGGATGGAAATGAAGGTATTAAGGTCAATCGGATGAATGGGGAAAAAGCAAATAATTGCTCGGGAACTTGGATTTACATACCCGATGCCATACCTGCAACCACTGGACATGCAGCTGAGGATGACACCCCTGACCACAATACAAGACTTTCACAAATATAAATCAGAATGAAAAAAAAAAATTGTTCTCGAATAAAGTAACTTCTAGTTTACTAAGAATTAATATTTTAATACCACATACTAGGTACTATTTCCAGCAATCCATATTTATATATTTAGGGTATAAACAAGAGGCACGTCGGAGTCGATAAATCCTCTTGAACAAATCTCACATGGTATTTAGAAAAACAAATATTTTATATTCTGAGTACCTATATTAAACAATTCAAGCGAACAGTCGTCCCCGTACAGTAGATTTCTGAAAGCCTCTTACCGCTTTAGGGTTGTTTACACTGAGAGGAAAAGCGATACGATGCTTTTTGAGATAACAATAACCGCAGTTCAATGATATGTATATTTCTATGTTGTTATTTCAAGATAGTTTAGAATTAGAATACAGATATTTACGCTGACTATTTGATGACAGTAATGACTAAATGTGTGAGACTCGAATCATAAATGTAACTTGTTTTTATCACATTTCGAGCAATGAATATATCTTTTATCATAATTTATTTATCATTATCACACTTCTATGGTAACCCAGACGCTCTGGGTTCAAATCCTAGCACGGGAAAGTACAAGTAATCTATTTTCGCAAGTCGAATTGATTAAGTCCTATTTGTCTAGAAAAATGGTACTGGAAGTACCAAAGGCAGGCTTGTTTCACTTCTTATGTCGGTATCGAAAACATACCTACGCTCAGCGAAAACTTTGAAGCTGTAAAACCCAGTAAATCCAGTAGGAAGTAAACGCGTTTAGTCCCATGTGTTCATTGACTTCATTTAATTATGAATCGTTTGTTCAGAGCTGTAAGAATGAAATTGGCTTGCAAAAGATTCTGTAGTTATCTAAACGAAATAGTACTGACGCGAGCTAAACTACACCGTATCGCTAACTTCATTGAGTTGATATTTCTTTGAATATCATTGCAGAGTGCGACTTCTGTGCGTAAATACTATATAATCTTATTCTGAGCCAGAGTGCCGGCCGATTGTAAAAAAATTGCCAAATCATTTTACAGCATTCATAATTGTTCCGGTTGTATACTTATTCGTAACTGTAGTTAATCGAAACTCGGGGTTTATTTCTACGGAATAAATACTGAGAATTAAAAAAATCTTTGAACTGGTATAAAAATGATTATATTTTTTAAAGTTCTCAGCTTTGTTTAAATAAGAAAACTTTTTCATTTTGATGAGCTTAGTCACCCCTTTACAGAAGGTTGGTCACAAATTCATACGCTGTTTTATTCATAGTGACATGACTTAATTTTACTCCAGCTGCCTGACGTCTAACTCTCTCTTTACTAATCGAACCCAGAGCTTCTTGATTAGCATTGTACCATATTAATCACCGAGTTATAGAGGCCATCATCTTTTCGTATTCTAATTGATGTAATTGTATCGCTATCGCTATCGTGCATATCGCTTCGCGTCTCGTCTAGGTGGATGCCATCTTTAGATAGAACCTGTGACGCATACATTTTCTCATTCTGAGAACTCGTTTCGTTTTATACCAGATGATGTGATAATTTGATGTAATGAGATTGTTAAGACTTTAATTTGAATGGAAATGAGGTCCTTGACGTTTGTCACGTAAATTTCGCTTTTTATTTTGTGTGTTCGAAATTGTTTGACATTTAAAGCAAAAAAGGAAAATTCTATTAGTCTCTATCAAAATCTTCCAAATCTCTTGGCAGTCATTCATAATTCACAGTCACACCTTAATTTTGTAATGAAAAACTTTTAAATTCATACACATACAACTGCCTCCGTGGTCCATTGGTTAAGGTGATTACCTATAGACCCGGAGGTCGTGGGTTCAATTCCCACGGGAAGCATACTTTGTTTAGTTGCTTCCAGTTCGGTTAGGACATTGCAGGCTTGAATCACCTGATTGTCTAATAATAAAGATGAGTCCGTGCTTCGGAAGGCACGTTAAGCCGGTGATCCCGGCTGCCATCTGGTAGTCGTTAAAGGAACCACGCCAGAGGCCGAGAGGCGGTCCCAATAACTCTGACACCAGGGTGTGCATGGTCGATTGACCGTGACACCTACTCGAAATGATGATGATGCTCGCGGAAGCATTTCCGGTGGGAATCGAGCCCACGACCCCCGGGTCAACAAGCAAACGCCTTAACCACTGGACCACGGAGGCTGTTGCGGCTAAGCGAGCAAGCAAGATGAGACGATTATACCTTAATTTGGAGCGTTAATATAGAATTTATACCTACGACGAGTTTCTCAGTGTGGTGATACTTTTATTTCAATATTTAAGTTACATGTTGAGTTTTGTACTAAATAAATATATTCAACATAAAATCCTACCACTAAAAGTTACTTAAAGTAAGGTGTAGCTTAAAAGCAGGATAAACAGCAAGTCTGTGACGAAGCGCATTGCAAAAGCTGAATTTATTAAAGTTTCTCAGTGCGGTGGAACTTTAACTTCAATATTTAAGTTAGGTGTTGGTTTATCTAGTAAGATTTTTTAATCGTTTGTAACTTGCATGTTGATTTTCGGGTAAATAGTGTTCTGCTTCTTTTTTAGGGTTCCGTACCGCAAAAGGTAAAAAGATACCCTTATAGGATCACTCGGTTGTCCGTCTGTCTGTCAAGACCCTTTTTCTCAGGAACGCGTTGAGGTATCAAGCTAAAATTCATAACAAATACTCAGGTCTACTGTCCCTTACAGATGTAAAAAATCAAACTTTTAAGCCGATACAATCAAAAGATATAGCCGTTTATGCCGCAAATTATCGTGTTTTTTCGACACTCTCAAGGGAATCAAAACCTACAAGGTACTTCCCGTGAACTCAGAATCTTGAAATTTGGTACGAAGCAACGTCTTACAATACAAATAAAGGAAAAATTGCGAAAATCATAAATTTTAGTTACATCATATAATAAAAATATTTTTGATAATTTTTCGACACTCTCAAGGGAATCAAAACCTACTTCCCGTCGTGAGTACTTCCGGTGAACTCAGAATCTTGAAATTTGGTACGAAGCATTATCTTATAACACAGATAAAGGAAAAATTGCGAAAAGTATAAATGTTTATTTACGTCATATAATAAAAATATTTTAATCATTTTTAACTTATTGATAATGGTACTGAACCCTTCGTGAGCGAGTCCGACTCGCACATGACCGGTTTTTTTTTAGTTCTGAGTTTAGTTCAGTCCCACAGGAAAAGTTGTTCATTCTAACGAACTGAGTAACCTCTTTTTACTTTTTATTGTTAGGTCATGTTGGTAGTTGATTAACGCTGTATAATGAGGTACATTTAAATTAAACGCAAATATTTTAAGGGCCGGCAAGATAGAAGTATGAGAGAGACGAATTTTTTTTTTTAAATCTATGGCCGGCAATCATTAGATAGAATGTGTTGATTTCTTAAAATTTGTTGCGAAACCAGACCCAGACTAGCTTCCATGCTGGTCTGGGAGAAAAGAAAAAACGTACAATGTACCAACTACTTCTCTTACCGCGCAGATCGTAAAAGCCGATCGAGGGAATGGGTAAAATCTGAGGAATCATGTTAATAGGCGATGCGGCTAGCAACCCATCACTATTTTGATTCCGTTTTCCACCTTATGCCCACCAACATGCTAAATGTAGCCTTAGGGTCTTATAGACCCAGGCTCTGTCTACCCCGCAAGGGAAAAAGACGTGAAAATGAAAAAAAATGAAAATGAAAATGAAAATGAATAATTTTTATTCAAAGTAGGATACGTGTATCTCTTTTTGAACGTCATATGTTTCTGTTGTTTATTTTTCTTTCTTTTATGTTTGTAAAATCGAAAAACTACTAGCGTTTCGGAATGACCACTGCTGAGAAGAATACGCCGAAAGAAACTCAGTCCAGTCTTGGTCTCTATGTGCCTGAATGATACTATGTATGTATGTATTGTTACGAAATAATTTCTTTGACAACACTCAATATATTTGCGCTTGATTTACTTATACCTTACATACACAAACATTGATAACATATGAATTGATTTATTAAAACATATGCTTGGGATGAGTTTAGAAAAGGAACAGTATGACTAAGGAAAAAATTCATGGGATAAGAATTCGTGGGATGAGTACGGAATAAACCCAATATTTTCAGGGCAGTCATGTTAATCTTATCCAGTTTGGTTAATATGTTTTAAACTTCAGTTTTAACGTTCATTACTTACCAGTATTGCCTTCCGCCCTACATCAGCGACACGAGCGATGAGAAAATTAAAAAATAATTGCCCTCATCCGGATTTAATAAAATGGTAATGAGATGCCGTGTTATTTTAATTATGTTTTAATATAAGATTTTATAATGGAGCTAACAATTTTACGGGTATGTATTTTATGTAACCATAATATTATTGTCATGCTTCATATTCGTGAGGGGAGAGGCTGGTGTACTGAGATACAGGCTCTGCTTAGTTCAGGCACCAGTCTCTCACAATCTTATAGATAGTCTACCACAATTTGTATATCTGGTTATTGATGAGGATTGGAGAGAAAAATAAAGCAATTTTGATTTTGATTTATGTGTAACCTGCCCTTCTATACTATATACTATATTACTATTTACTATGTTATTATAAAGCTGAAGAGTTTGTTTGTTTGAACGCGCTAATCTCAGGAACTACTTGTTCAAATTGAAACATTATTTTAGTATTGGATAGTCGTCCATTTATTAAGCAAGGTTTTAGGCTATAAAACAACACGCTGCGATCAATAGGAGCGAAGTTGGAAGAGCGTAAGTCGAATAGACTTAAAGTCGCAGGTTCAAATCCCGCCCGCTTGAAAGTGTTTCACCATACTTTATTTCTTAATTTAATAAGAAAAATAAAATGTATTTGGAATACAATGAAAAACATACCTACCTATACCTAGAATTTAATAAGAAAAACAGAAATAATTTTCTCTAAATAAATTTTCTTTAAGCCAACTAATGCAGTCACCGTAAGTAAATGAATGAAGTTAACTTCATTCACGATCACAACTTCGGATAAACAATTAAAATGGTAATAATTTATCTGTCTCCCAATTAGTGCTGGCGAAATAAATTTATGCGACGGAAGCGCGAATTTTGTTGAACTGGGCAGTACAGGTCTGTGTGATAAACTCAGAGCGTTTATAATATGTAACACCGCAGGTGCTGTAATAATTATCTGTTCTCTTAAATTTCTTGTCTGGGAAACTAGAAAATTCTCAATAATTTGCGCACTTGACAAAAGAAATAAATTCTCGAGAAATATTCGTCATTCTCACGGTTTGGATGTATTATATGTATTTGAATGGCAGATCGTTAAGCAGGTGCTGCTGTGTTCATAACCCATGGTTATATCGGCTTGTTCTCACTAGATCGATTCATAAGTTTGACGGTCGAACCAGTGAATTTTTCTCATTTGTTATATCGTTGAACTAACGATGTTTTTTTCTTTTTTGTTCTACCATTGTGCTGTATTAAAAACGACTTGGCCACGGGGGTAGGTTAGGTTCGTGACCAAGCGAGCGAGTGAAGCGAGCAAGAGTCTGCATCTTCAGGCGATATGAAAAAGATAGTAAACAAGACATCGCTAAAATCACATGTGCTGTTACCGCAGAAACCCCACCTAACCGGCTTTCCCAGCAACTCCCTACGCCCAAAGTCTGTTCAGAAACTTCCATACTACCCAGGGAAGATTGCTACCTGGTGGAAGTTTTTCGGCTAGCAGTGAGGAGGATGATAATTAAGCGCATATTATCAATACATATAATGAAATTAAGTCACCCGACGCATATGTCTGTATCGTGTGAGTAGGCTTATCTTAAAAACTACTGGAATATAAGATACGGTGTTTCTGGAAAGGTTCACTATATGCTATTTTCTATTAGGAAATAAAACACTTTATACAGATAGTATTTTTAAAGAGATCGAGGAGACCAGTTCCTCCTAGCAGCACCCGTTCACTAGTTGTCGTATAGTTCCATCATCGCTAAACCCAACCATATTTAAGGCAACTTACTAAGTTCTAAAATCAATTGATAAATAACGTGGTCCCTTACTATGGGCCTCATAAGAAAGCTCAAGGTCACCCAAAGAGCTATGGAGAGGGCTATGCTCGGTGTTTCTCTACGAGACCGAATCAGAAATGAGGAGATCCGTAGAAGAACAAATGTCACCGACATAGCTCAGCAGATTAGTTCTTTGAAGTGGCAGTGGGCGGGGCACATAGCGCGTAGAACCAATGGCCGATGGGGCAGAAAGGTTCTGGAATGGCGACCACGTACCGGCAAGCGCAGCGTCGGTCACCCACCGACCAGGTGGTCGGACGACCTGACAAAGGTCGCAGGGAGGCGCTGGATGCAGGCCGCTTCCAACCGGTCATTCTGGAAATCATTGGGGAAGGCCTATGTCCAGCAGTGGGCTTCTTGCGGCTGATATGATGATGATGATGATGATGAAATAACAGTAACATCTAGGCACCCATAAATCGGACGGTCTGGAGTATCATCTGCCTGTCCGGTGGTTGCAGGCATCGGGTATTAGCGCCCAGCCTCCCGAGCTGCTACTTGCCATTCCTCCATTCATCCGAGTGAGTTGTATCTCAACACCTTCATTCCCTCCCCAGATTCTACCAATGTCTACCCTTCCCAAGCTTAAAAATACTTTCGTAGGGCAGCAGCGTCAAAAGCACGAGAAACCAAAGAAACTGCGCTCGCCAACCCGCTTGCCAAGCGTGGTGAGTATAAATAAATAAATATAAATATATACGGACAAATCACACAGATTGAGCTAGCCCCAAAGTAAGTTCGAGACTTGTGTTATGGGATACTAACTCAACGATACTATATTTTATAACAAATACATATAAAGATACACATCTAAGACCCAGGCCAATCTGAAAAAGATCATTTTCCATCTTGACCTGGCCGGGGATCGAACCCGGTCACTCCGTGTCGCAGGCAGGCGTGTTGACCGCTGCGCCACGGAGCTAGTCTGTTGCTGTTTGTTATCTGTTATGAATACATATAACTTATACTGAATGCGATACCGGTGACGACCCGTTCGGCGATACATAGAATTATTTATTCCACTTATTAGAATGAATTATTAATTCGAGACGGTCGCGCACACCCTACTTTAACATATGTACAATCTGAGTTTACGTGAAAATATCTCATTGTTGAATTGAGAAAGAAAAGGTTAGGTCCAAAGCATCATAGAAAAAGAAATGTATTTGGTGAATTTCATCACTTGATTTGGAAGATCGTTTTTATACTTACTTTCTGAATGAGCGAGGAAAGATTCCGTACTCGATATTTCGGCCGATTACTCGTTCTCTACCTCCAGAGACAGATCGCAACTGACCGCGACGTGCGATCAGTGGAACGCGTGCGATTAACGCAATAAGTGGAAAGACATACACGGGTGCTCATTAGTTATAGAGATCGCGTGCGTCCAGCAGCGGAAGTCTGTAAATATACGTTAACTTATCAACCAATTTCGATCGCCAAGGGGCGACATATTCACACCTATAGGCTGCCCAACAATATGCCGCTATAAATACTAAGACCTTTACGCGATGCCCGCGATGCCCGTAGTTTGTGAAAAGGCTGCCGACGTGTCAATGTCACTTCGGATGAAATATAGTCGGAAGTATCTGTCAACGTAGGGAATATAATCGATAAGATATTTAGAAAATTTGAGTTCACGCTTCGTGGACGAATAACCTACAAAATACTTACACGTATATTTAAAGTAAATAGGTTTATTTGAAAACAATTTTGTTTGGTAATTGAATATATGTAACTGTGATTCCGTATGGAAGTACATTCGCTGTGGAAAGATATTTTTATTTCACAATCGGTACTGCATTACCGACAAATTTGTTAAGTAGTATAATATGGCCGATTTCGATCGCCGAGACAAATACTGAAGTTGCTCAATGTTTTGAAGATTTCTTTTCTGATATTCCTGTTAAAACAACTGCCTCGCTTCAGTCATCATCTCAAAGATCTGAAAAAATATTACGTGATCATGTACCAGAGTGTAACAATACTTTAATTTTTGAAAATGTGACTCCCCAAACAATTATCGACACTTTTAATGAATTAAACGTTAAAAAAACCGGGGATCTATGGGATATTTCTGTTTCCTTAATAAAAAATATTATAGACGATATAGCTCCAAATCTAGCGTTAATATTTAATGAATGTGTAGATACCGGAACATTTCCCGATCTGATGAAATGTAGTAAGATTATACCTCTGCATAAGGCGGGAAGTAAAGACGATCCTAATAATTATCGCCCAATTTCAATCCTACCAGTATTAAGTAAAATTTTTGAAAAGTTAATATTCAAACAGTTACTTTCTTTCTTTAATAAAAATAAACTTTTCCATAGTGAACAATATGGTTTCACTAAAGGTCGTTCCACCACAGATGCAGGAGTTGCTTTGCTCACGCATATCCTAGAGGCATGGGAAAAGTCGCAAAATGCAATAGGAGTTTTTTGTGATCTTACTAAAGCATTCGACTGTGTAGACCATGAAACGCTATTAAATAAATTAAGTTATTATGGGGTGAAAAATGAATCTTTGAGGCTAATTAAATCATACTTGGTAAATAGAATACAAAAAGTTAGTTTTAATGGAGTTAAATCAAGTGGGATGTCTGTCAAAATGGGAGTTCCTCAGGGATCTATCTTGGGGCCCTTATTATTTCTCATTTATATTAATGATTTGCCATTCTACGCCTGTGCCTGTAAAGCTGTGTTATTTGCTGATGACACATCACTTGTTTTTCAAGTTGATAGACAGAAGACAAATTTTGACGATGTAAATGACACTCTCGCTCAGGTATTAGATTGGTTTACAGCTAATAATCTCCTGCTCAATGCTAAAAAAACTAAATGTGTCAAATTTTGTACCCCTAATGTTAGGCATGTGCCCACAAAAATAGTTGTTAATGATGAAGTGGTAGAATTTGTTGACTCGACAAAATTTCTAGGAATAACTCTCGACTCAAAGTTACAATGGGGTCCACATATTACAGCTCTTGCTGGTAGACTAAGCTCCGCGGCATACGCCGTTTGGCGAATAAGACAACTGACAGATGTCGAAACAGCACGTCTTGTTTACTTTAGCTATTTCCATAGTATAATGTCTTACGGGATATTGCTTTGGGGAAATGGTGCAAACGTCAACAGCATTTTCGTTCTGCAAAAGCGTGCTATTCGATCAATTTATAAACTAGGGGCTAGGGATTCTCTTCGAGAGTTATTTAAGGAAACTGGAATTTTAACGGTTGCGTCACAATACATTCTTGCTAATATACTGCACGTACATCAAAATATTCACAAATATGTTAAGAATTGTCATGTTCATACATACAATACTAGAAACAAAAATAAACTAGTTAATGAAGCTTTTAGACTACAGAAAACTATGAATACATTCTTAGGGCTTAGTATTCGTTTGTATAATAAAATTCCTGACAATATTACAGCTTTGCCATTTCCGAAGTTTAAAGACGTTACAAAAAATATATTATTGAAAAGAGCTTATTATGGCATTAATGATTATTTCGTTGATAAGAATGCTTGGAGTCGAGACCTCGAGTGATATGCAGGACTTCTCTAAACGCTTTTATTTTAATTTTACTTATAATTGTTTTCTTTTTTTTGTTGCTGCTATTTTATTTTGTATAATTGTCTAAAATAAACTCTCAATTGTAAAACATGTATATGTTTGCGGTCAACGAGTGTCGACAATTAGTTTTCGAGTTTTGTGCTTGAGATCGAGTAAGTCATGCTCACTAAAATGTTCAAACTGGTGGCGGCGTTGTGTGTCGGGTCGTCGAGTTCCCTCTAATATGGTTGAGCTCAGCGATGGCTGATCCATGCGTCAACTCGTGAACGGGTGCTGCCAGGGGGGACAGGTCTGCTCGGCCTCTTTGAGACTTTTATCATATCTGTTGTTGTTGCACGCTCGATCGCTAACATAACGTGTTCCACAAAAATATGTAAATTAAAATTGTATATAACATGACATCAAAAAAAAGAAAAGAAAAATATTAAATATCATACAAAGCCCTTCAGGCAAGTAGGCGACCAATACTGTTGAAGAGTTTCTTTCGGCGTCTTCTTCTCTGCAGTGGTCGGTTCCGAAACGCTAGTAGTTTGTAGCTTTTAAACAAGAATTAATAATTTGAATATAATATAATAAGTATTATTTAATTTTAAAGGTGAATTGACGTGAAAAAGTGCCTGAAAAGGCCTATTTTCTGAATAAATCTTTGAATCTTTGAATCTTTGAATCTTTGATTAAGAAAGAGATTGGATTTATATGTGCATTTCACTCTTACCACAGTATAATGTGTATTGCGAGAAAGAGAAGCGATGTGTTAGTTTATAATATGGTGTTTATCCTGTTAAATCGGTATCGTAACGATCGTTGTAATATTACAGACTTCCGCTGCAGATCGCATCGTTAGATCGTATCGGCCGGACGGATCGGGCTATGTGAGTAAAGACCTTTATAAACGCTTTGTCTTTAAGCGTTGTTTATCATCATAACTTGCATATTATAAATTCCTATTTTAACAAAGAGCATATTCGAGGAATTCTGTTGTCAGAGTATCAGGTTGTTAGCTTTAAGGTATTGTACATAATTAATTTCTACAAGTTAATTATATTAAATTAAAATTCAAAGTTCAAGGTAAAGGAAATTTGTTAAGGGCAACCTCCTGTACCAAAATACCTTTATCTTCTTAAACAGATGGACTCATTTCCATAAAACATCACTAAAAAACCTCCCAAACTGGTCTGAGAGAAAAAAAAAACGTAGAATGTGCCAGCTGCTTCTCTTCCCCCGCTCGTCGTAAAAGCTGATCGAGGAAATGGACGAAAATGTAAAGAATCATGTCAATAGGCGTTCCAGCATGCTAAATGTGGCCATAAGTCTTATAGACCTGGACTCTGTTTACCTAGGGAAAAAAACGTGATACTATGTATTTATTAATTTAATTTCTTTTATTTACTATAAATATATAAATAAATAAATATATATATATACGGACAAATCACACAGATTGAGCTAGCCCCAAAGTAAGTTTGAGACTTGTGTTATGGGATACTAACTCAACGATACTATATTTTATAACAAATACATATATAGATAAACATCCAAGACCCAGGCCAATCTGACAAAGATCATTTTCCATCTTGACCTGACCGGGGATCGAACCCGTGTTGACCACTGCGCCACGGAGCTCACCAAAATACTATGTATTTATTCATTTAATTTCTTTTATTTAATTTAGTTATCTGAGTTATTTAATTTAGTTAATTAACTTTATTGTTCCAAATTAAAACCTTGTTGCAATTAGCGGACATTAAGTCCGCCAATTGTATATAAGCACTAGCTGTTGCCCGCGACTTCGTCCGCGGCAATTTCTTTTATTATGATTCATTCGTTTATTATTCGTATAGATGAATAATTTTCCCCCGTTTTCAAAACATTTTTTATTGATGCTTCGCTCCTATTGGTCGTAGCGTGATGTTTTATAGCCTAAAGCCTTCCTCAATAAATGGACTATCCAACACAAAAATATTTTTTCAATCAGTAGTTCCTGAGATTAGCGCGTTCAAACAAACAAACTCTTCAGCTTTATGATATTAGTATAGATTATGTCACAGTCAATCATATGTATGTATGTACTAAAAAACTTGCTTTTAAAACCGCATTGAAATCGGTTCGTTCATTTAAAAGCTACGTTACTATGGTGGTCCAACCGATAACGCCCTTCTTTTTGTGTCGGTGGTTAAAGACAAACGGCTTCAACTATGTGCTTTTTTCGGTAACAGCTAAAAGTTTCCGCCCTAAAATATACATATTACACACTATCACTTCTCTTTCCCTTACATGGTAGACAGAGCTTAGGTTTATAAGACTTAAATGCCACGTTTAGCATGTTGGTAGGCGAGTAGGTGGAAAACGGAATGAAAAAAGTAATGGGTTGCTTCGTCATCATCTGGTGACATCGCCTGATAATATGATTACATTACTCTGGTACATTCTACGTTTTTTCTTTTCTCTTAGACCAGCATGGAAGAGCCATTTAAGGGCCCGTACTACCTCACACTGCTTTGCATGATTGACTGTTATATCAATAATAATTAAATACTCAAGTTGAAATAAAAATGCAGCAAAGTTCAGGACTAACTCTGGTAAATATATGAGTCAAAAACACGATTGCGTTAAATTTTCTCGATAGAAAAAAATTGCAAAGTTGCCTCCAAATCACGTCCAATTTACTCGGTATATAGCATTATTCACCAAAAACATTAAAATTAACCTTGAAACTATTGATTATTATTGCATTACAGATAAGGCAGCCATCATATGTTTTTCTTTTTCGAATAACCCTTGAATATTCCTAAAAAAACGAAAATATCCAAAGTAGCCAACGCGTTTAGACCATCCGCGTTTGTATCGCCAGGCCGCCTGGCATATGTCGGACTCTTAATGATAGTTGCCATTATTTTAGATGTTAGTTAGGATAAGGATTCATTTCATTTCATTTCGTTTCAAGCCGTCAACTGTCCCACTGATGGACACATTTTATACATTAAAGACAAAAAAATAATAAACCTAAATAAAATAAAAAAGTTAAAATAACCAACTAATAATTAAATATTTACATCGCTTTCGCTGTTTGTTCGGTTAGATCGTTTAGTTGAGTAGTTCAACGGATTTTAATGCAGTTTTCAGTAATAAATAGTGATTTAAAAAAAAAATTATATGTTAATTTACTGCTCCATATTAGTATTTACATTTCTCATGTGAGAAGTCAAAGCCGGTCGCTAATAAAAAACAAATTAAAGATCGAAGAATATTGCATAGATCAAATGAAAGTTGAGTTTGTTTTAAAAAATAGTCGATGTCATATGAATATTTGGAAACCAGTTATTGTTTTTTTTTTTTTTAACAGTAAAATAATTTATTTCTAAATTCATGTAAACTAAACTAGGGATAAACAGCAGACAAGCATTGGATCACTCAATGCGCAGATATAGTTCGCAGAGCCCGGCTCTCCACAGCCCGATATGAAATGTGTCAGTAACCTAAATTGAGCCAGTACAGAGCATTGGCCTGTATAATTAATATTACGTAGAAGTTCCTATTTGTAACAATATGCTCAGCAGGGTCAGTTGGAAACGTTTAATACTTTTGTAGCAGTATTTATTAAAGTATATTCAAGCTGTTTGCCTCTGGAATGCTCTGCCCCTTGATAATAAAACATCACTACTTTAAAAACTTACATAGGCGGGACTTGAACCGGCGACTTAGGACTATGAACGACCTATACTCTGCCCTCTGAGGTACCGCAAGATTCATTCTCGGCGCCGAAATTCCCCACCATATCCTATTTCCCCTTATTCGTATTAAGGCTTACGTCACCTACATAACTACCCGACTTTTACAAGTGAGGTATTTGATTCAACTTATTTTACAATGAATTTGGAAATTAACTAATATGTAGGAAGCCATGCAATATTTTTATAAGTGTTTTATTTTGCGTTCACAGTGCTATTTTGATATACTCTTAACAAATTAAGAAATAAAATATGGTGAAAATATTTCATGTGGGAGGGACTTCGGTTTGGATTACTTTTCTTCTTCTTTCTTTCTAAAACAAACATTCCTTAGTCATTTTCAAATAAAAACTCTAACTTCTGATGTGTAATTAAAATATGTATGTGAACACTATGTCATGTCTATGAAAGCAATAAATTAGTCTACGTATATCTATAAACTATTAAAATTTTAAACATAAATACATGTATATGTATACAACGTGGATGGGACATACCCGTAATAAATCCAACCACGGGCTATACTAGATCACTAAATTATAATCTAACTAAATTCACGAAAAAGAAATTCGACATTCCCATACAAATTGCCCGGGCGGCTGAACACTTTTGTATGGAAATGCCGAATTTCTTTTTTGTTTTTGGCTGTTATTCTATAATGATTTAGTATAGACCATGGTTCGATTTATTACGGGTATGTCCCTTCCACGTTGTATATATATTAAAAATGAATATATGCAAATATATCTATTTATTTATTTATTTAAGTATATTCATGTAAGTTTATATGTTAGAATCTGTATACTGCGCCCACCCCTTTTTAATTTATCTTCTGCTCACCAAAAGGTTGGCTGAAAGAAATTGCTAAGCATTAAGTCCGCCCTTGTGTAATATATTATGTAAATTCTTTTCCTTATGTGTTGTTGTTACTATAATATGTATTTGATTATAAGGATATTTTGCATTGTATTGTCTGTTTCATACAACGGCTGATTTTTACAGAAGTACTTAAAAAACCGGCCTAGTGTGAGTCGGGCCACGCGCAGTGTAGGGTACCGTAGTTGCGAATGCCAGCTTTCAGTTCACGACTAAAACGTCCAAGAATGAGCGCATTGCTTGGTACCTACACCAAGCGGCACGCGCCGTCGAACGTAAGCACATTGCTATTAATTTGGGTATTATTATAAAAGCTGCTATGATTTTATATTTCCCTAACTTTATGTGGTTTGTAAATTTAGGTTCAGTAGTTGTTTTACGTAGGTAGGGATAGTAAGGGGTTCCGCCCACCATCTTACCATCAGGAACCCAAGCCAACCTCACCTGCTCGTGGTATACCCTGCTGATTAACGGACGAGGCCCTGGGGTCAAACACCCGCCAACACGCATTGGACCAGCGCGGTGGGTTACGGTCCAAACCCCCTTTACTTTTCCAAGTATATTTATAAGTTGGTCGAATATAATTCTTTAATTTGTAAACTCTACTTTTTTTCTTTAAACGGTTTTCCTTGCAACTTCGTTATATATACTACTGCTGTTATTTTTTTACGTTTTCATATATACAATCATTTAGTAGATAGGGGGGGGTGGGGACTGGACACTTGACTTTGACGAAAAATATGCACTATAAAACCAAATATTTATTTCAGAAACGGATGCGAAGAAATCAAAACATGATGTTCACTAGTTCACAAGTTTACAATATTTTTAAAAGACCTACTATTCTACAAAGATTTGTTTTATCACTTTTTTGGCATGATTAATAATACGAGTACATATCCATACCAAATTACAGCTTCCTAGTACTCTCTGAGTAAAACCGCGGACGGACAGACGGACGACATGGCGAAATTATAAGGGTCATTGTTTACTACGGAACCCCAAAAACTAGCCAAGTGAGAGTTAGATTCTCACACAGTCAGGGTTCTGTACCACCATACAATATTTAACACTAGGAATGCTGTAAAGAAATGGTTGCCTGTAAAGTCGGTTTACGGACGATTATTTTATGTGACGGTGGAAGAGAGATAGATGCGTTACAAGCCCAATGCTTAGGCCGACCGTGCCTCTCTATCGCTTGTACCGCACTCTCGCTTGCACACGGAACATGACACTTTTTGTGCGTGTAGCCGGAGTTCACCGATTTATAAGACAATTCGAATTATAAGACGTTATCACTATGGAATCCCGGTTTTACTCACGTTTTATTAGTCGGATTCGCCAACTAGTTCTGTCACGAAGACCATCATCGTGGCGAGTGTTAGGGGTGGCGATACGGCGATTGCGTTTCCCTCAAAGCACTCTAAAAAGACCGAAACCAGAAACCGAAATTAGTCGGCGAAGCCGAAGAATAAAAAAAATATGAAAAAAATTTCATTATGAATTTATGTCGCGTAAATTTTAATATCATTAAGACATTATCAAGTCATAAAACACGTTTTATGTAAGTAAACATTCATGTTTATGCATCAAATCGCTTCCATGCAACCTGTCTTCTTATGTTATGGGATAAGCGACAGTGTTTGCTCCCCGGTCAGGTTAAGATGGAAAATGATCTTTTTCAGATGGGCCTGAATTTTGGATGTTTATCTATATATGTATTTGTTATAATATATAGTATCGTTGAGTTAGTATCACATAATACAAGTTTCGAACTTACCTTGGGGCTAGCTGTGTGATTTCTCCGTATATATTTATTTTAATTATATTATATATTGATAAATAAATAATTATTTATCAACAGAGATCATCAGCGGTGGTTGACCTCTCTCAATAGTTATAATAACAAATGTCAGGGATTTTTTTTAAATTTTAAGGTTAAAATACTGGTAAATAAAATGGGTTTCTTAAAACACTTAGAATATGTTTAAAAGTAATTTTGCCAACAAAATATTTACTTCGGAATTTTCTAATATGAATTTATCTAGGTTAAGTTTTATGCTAAATTAAGTTCTTCTTATTATTTTGTAAAAGTAAATCATATTTTGCGGCGAATTGTTAGATCTCATTTTCATGCTTATAATACTTTTTTTCGCTTATATTACTTTTTTTTTTCAAAAGACGACACGAGTATCGACAACCAACTTAGTGCCGAGGCGTCGGGAGTAGTGAATAATGGCGAGCTCCGTGGCGCAGTGGAGACCCATCTGCTCCGGTGGTTACCGGAGCAGATGGGAGTCACTCAATACATTGAAGTCTATTTTCTAATAAAGACTCTATAAAAATCTATACTAATATTATAAAGCTGACGAGTTTGTTTGTTTGTTTGTTTGAACGCGCTAATCTCAGGAAGTACTGCTTCAAATTGGAAAATTCTTTTTGTGTTGGATAGTCCATTTATTGAGGAAGGCTTTAGGCTATAACACATCACGCTGCGATCAATAGGAGCGAAGCATCAATAAAAAATGATTTGAAAACGGGGAAAAATTATTCATCTATACTAATTAATCATAATAACAGAAATTGCCGCGGATGAAGTCGCGGGCAACAGCTAGTTTTCTAATAAAGACTGTCGATGTTTATTTTATAATAAAGACATTGACATACATGCGTTAAGTCGTACGTTAAAACAAAAAATATGGATGCAGGAAACATTATACACCTTTTCTGGGCACTCGTTTATAAATAAAATGAAGGTGTGATTGCCCTTTATTTCATAGTGAAGCAACAGTTGGACAAGATTTAACTCAGCTTCCCGAGAGCTTCATTTAACTTGTATTTATCACTAGCTTTCGCCCGCGGCTCCGCTCGCGTCAATGTCGATCCCTCCCTTTTTCCCGGGATAAAAGGTAGCCTATGCCCTTCTCCGTACTTCAGAGAACTTGTATGCAAAATTTCATGATGATCGGTTCTGTAGTTACAGCGTAAAAGAGTAACAAACAAACAAATAAACAAACTCACTTTCGCATTTATAATATTAGTAAGGAAACAATAATTTATTTTTTTAAATACAGTACAGACGCCTGCAGAGAAATCTAATGTGACACTACTGAGACATAAGATTTCTCTGCAGCCGTCTGTACATTAAAGGTCTTAAAGTGTATTATATGTGTCATACATGCATAGTATCACGTCTTTTTCCCTTGCGGGGTAGACAGAGCCTCGACATTTAGTATGTTGGAGAGCGTGAACACGGAATCAAAATAGTGATGGGTTGCTAGCCGCATCGCCTATTGACATTATTTCGCACAGCCTCCAGTGGTTAAGGCGTTTGCCTGTTGACCCAGGGGTCGTGAGTTCGATTCCCACAGGAAACATACTTTGTTTAGTTGTTTCCAGTTTGGTTAGAACATTGCAGGCTTGAATCACCTGATTGTCTGATAATAAAGATGATTCCGAGCTTCGGAAGGCACGTTAAGGTGGTCCCGGCTGCCATCTGGTAGTCGTTAAAGGAACCACGTCAGAGGCCGAGAGGCGGTCCCGAAGAACTCTGAGACCAGGGTGTGCATGGTCGATTGACCGTGTCACCTACTCGAAATTAATGATGCATTCGCACAATTTCGCCTATTTCCTCGGTCGGCTTTTACTTTTCTCCAAAACCAGCATGGAAGGTATTACAAGTGTCTATTGTATTTAACCCTAAAATAGGGCATGCAAATAGTTTCGCTTTATTCATCGGGTTAAAAGCTATTTATTTATACGTAATTTTTTATAATGAGTGTTTTCTAAAAGAAGTGCAATAATGAGTTGATACTATTTCTAAATACAGCCTATGTAAGCTTATCTTAACGTCATAAATTCGTCGAGATAGGCTTACATAGGCTGTATTTGTTTCAGTAGGTAGGACTTTCCTAATTTCTAACTGAAAAAACTTATATTATTCGTAGCGCTGTTGAAGTGAATCATATTCTAGGAATCATGCGGCAATTTCTATCTTTAAATAGATACATTACAATAAATAAAACCAGAACTATTCGCACATTTAATGGAAATTGAAAGAAATTCTGCCTAAACAATCTCAGTCATCCATTTCTGTAAAACCTACACTTTTCGTATCTCATCACGTAGGTAAAATCAGTTGCGTCAAAACTGACCCGAATACATGAGTAAAGATTGTACGAAGAGTAACTGCTTATGTAGATATAGTTTAACCTAAAAGTGAACGCCTATTCAGTACACTTACTTTTACATATAAAGTTTGATAAGCTAAATACACTGAAATTGATCTTTGCTATTGGTTAACTTAAAGTCTGGACTCATTTCCAAACTGCTTACGTAAAGAAATATAGGACATGACAAATTTAGTTTTAGAGTGACAAATAACATTAATCAAAATCAATACCAAGAAAAAAAAATACTTATTTTCACTCTGTAACGAACTAAATTATGATATTCACTATTTACTCATGCCACACTGAAGTTGCGCTATCGGTCTGCCAGCTGAAGCCAGTCTCGTGGCCTCAAATATAAACGAAATGCCGGCAAATTATTAACGCACAGGGCTGTCAAATTATATTCATTTTGAAACTTTTCTTTCCATACCATTCCATACTGCCACTTTCCGAAATAGGATTTTCGTCTCCAATTCGAAAAGAAAATAAAGATTCATGCCGTCAAGAGTCTGTCATCAACGTTACACCATTTACCTGGTGTGTCAGAGTAGTTCAGCATTATCGATTTCAATAATGACGTCATCATCATCGTTATTTTAAAAACTATTTTCTTGTCGGTCGTGTATTTTCCATATATATCCTACGCATAGATTTAAAAAATGGCGATGGTCCTACGCTATCCTTGACCTCTCTATACGACACGTAATAATGACGTTTATACTACTATATCATTTGACTGTCGAAAATTAATTAAACAACAGTTCTGATGCTCTTTTAGAAGCTATCCTAGTAATGTTGGAGTCCTAAATAAGCATCACAATCAAAAGTGTAATCTGGGTGCAAAAGGCGCATTCGCGATGACCTGAGAATAGAAATGATAAAGTAACTCCTAATTCCGTCTTTTACGTCCACAATATCACGACCGTTTCCATTCACTATAAGTTGCATGAGAAATCGGCTATTAACTATAAGGCCGTTGTACCGGCTATAGGTTGCGATTTCAAAGCAGGTAACTAATCGTTCCACTATCATTTCATCCGAGGAACCAGTTGCCTATTTTAATTTCGATTGGTGGTCTTTAAGTCTCTTTATTTCTTTGATTTCTTAGTACTAGGTATTTATAAAACTTATATAAAAAGTTGAGAGAAGAAGAAAGCGCTGGTGTGATGATATCACGAGCCATGGTCTGAAGTGGCATAAAATAGGGATGTTTGGAAGCAAATGGAGGAGACCTTTGCCCAGCAGTGGGACAATATAGGTTAGAAAAAAAGTAAAATATAACAAAATATCATACAAAAATACAACTTTTATAAAACCTTATCCTAGGGGACCGCTAGCTGCGGGGTAGGGCTGAAGTTACCGGCGGTTAAGGCTACAGAGAGAGGAACCTCCTGACAAGCGTATCCAGGAGTATTGCCTGCTGTATCTGACCCTTGATCCAGCCATCTAGCGAGAGCTTCTTGAGTTATTTTTTGAGACCCTTCGCTATAAGACCGTTCACAGAAAGGACTATCGGGAGAATGATCGTCGAATCCACATCCCACATAGCGGTCACCTCGTGGGCTAAGTCTAGGTACCTACTTAGTAAGTTTGTCCTTCTCGGCCTTCACAAGGTTCTCGTCATGCGGAATAGTGATATTGATGAGCATTGCCTGGCGCATCGATCGATCTGTCAACACGATATCAGGCTTATTGGTAACAATAGTCCTGTCTGTAATAACAGATCGATCCCAGTAGAGCGTGGTATGATCATTTTCGAGAACTGGTGCCGGCGTGTACTTATGGTACGGTATTATTTATATATATGTATTCAATCACGGTCCGAAGCCCGGTCCTTTGAGGCTTGCATGGGGATATAGACTCAACATGTAGAAGCCTTGTGAGACGTTTGATCTAATATAGTATGGGGTGGGGCAACATCCAGGGCATGATCGCAAGCACATTATGGAAATGTTCTCACAATTAATTCTCAGATGGAGCAGTCTCTTCAATAGGAAGAAAGACTTTCTTCACTATCATCCATCTAAGTCAAGTCGGATGCGAGAAACAGGGGCCTCCCCTAGGAGCACTCAGGTCCGTGGGGTTGCTACTCCCCAACAGCACGCCACAAGCTGCCTTGCGGGTATTATTTTATTTTGACACAAGACGAATTAACACTCGATAATAATTGTGGGGGTTCACTGGGACTAGTCCCACTGCATGATTTTAAACTATAATTTTATATAAAAATAAAATGAATTCATTTTATATACTGCATTAAATCACTAGCATACTATAAAACAAAGTCTATCGCCCTATTCTTTTCTTATTCAAATATTTTTGGTAGCTTTTAGGTAGTCGTTTTTTAGGTACGGAATTTGGGGGTCTTAAAAATGACGTCAGTTTTGGAATCCAAGAATGCGAACACGGCTTTTCACGACAAAACCAACATGGGTGTCGTTGTGCAGGTTTTTTGCGGTTTTTTGCGGCAGTAATGTAACACTTTACTGACATTTTGTGAACATAGATGTTGTTATTATTATCGATTCCAATATGAAATATATCTAACTTTATGCTAAACTATTGCAAAAGTCGCGTAGTTTCTGGCAGAGTAGAATAGGACCACTATCGTAGTCTTTCCATGGAGGTCGTAAGAGGCGACTTAGGAAATACAAGCTAAACAAAGCTCATAAACATCAATGAGACCTCTCCAACCCGTCTGGCCAGCGAGGAGAGTGTAGGCCAAATCATCTGTCTGCTCTGGCCAAGTATGGCTCCGGTAGTACAGAAAGGGTTATGCTCCTGTAGTGGAGACTAAAAAGACCTGATGATGATAATTATAAAAGTCAAACGAATGGTCTTACAATCAAGTATGCCAAAAACCGTGCTATGTTGTGAAGAAAAAGCGGACCGGAAAGCGGACCCGGGCTGCGAAGCACCTCGGCTGAGGATGTATTCGAGAAGACGTTGAAATATTAGAGAAAGACTTAAAATAATCTTCAGTTTTAGTCTTAATTCTGTTATCAGCTATTGCAGAATAAGAAGCAGTTTGCACATTTCAGTTATGAAATGAACAAGTAGTCAACCCTAGCAGTTAAAAATCGGGTCGACGGTCAGCAAACCGCCGCAGTCTGCCCTAAACACTGGCAATGCGATTTTCATAAATGAGTAACTGTGGATTTACAATTTCAGTTTCCAAAGTAAACTGAAGGTTTATGTTTATCTTACAAGCTAAGAATTAAATGTTTTTTTCTTTTCACCTATTAGACGTACGTACCGGACTAAAGTAATGAAAACTGAAATTCATAAACTCTTCAAGCAATGATACATACAGTAATTTATCCAAGTTTGAAAAACGCCTTTCAATAAACACAACCT
Source organism: Elegia similella (assembly GCA_947532085.1). Classification (NCBI taxonomy): domain Eukaryota; kingdom Metazoa; phylum Arthropoda; class Insecta; order Lepidoptera; family Pyralidae; genus Elegia; species Elegia similella. Next base: position 5,008,083 of record OX383936.1, read on the forward strand.
AGTTTAGAATATTTCATTATTATTAAATAAACATATAGGGAAGGAATAATTGAATTATCTTTTATAGAAAGTGATAGTAACAAAAAAAAGATGTAGAGTCAAACTTTACAAAATTTTTGCACTTACTGCGGCGGCGGGTAAACAATCTTGTGACGTTTATCAATTATCACATACAAACCGTTTTTCCGCGACTCTGATCACGTAAATTATAGCTTAAGTTACCCACTGGTAATGTAGCTTTCTAGTAATCAAATCATTGTTTTAATCAGATTATTCGTTTTTGAGATCATCCATTACAAACAAACAAATCGTAAAAAGTATAGAGACACCAGGAATAGTATTGTGCCGTGCTCGAAAGTTTCGAGAACGCTGAGAACGGGTCATACATTTTTCTCGAGAATTTCTTCTTCTTTCTCTCAATTGCGGTAATTCTTGAAAAATTCTCGAGAATTATTTGAAATTTCCCGCAAATTACCATGAGAAGGAATTCATAAGAACAGAGAATTTCTCGCCGGCACATCACTAACCAGGAATTAACGATTCTTCAGTATACATTTCCGGAATTTAATTAAATGATCGGTCATTTTTATTGCTATAAAAGTATGATTATTAAATAATAATACTATTAATGTACTTAGTTAATATAAATCTCAAGAATGTCCTACCTCAACACGTGGTAATGTGGTGCAACAGGAAATAAAAAAAATGCATCGAAATTACCTACGTAGTTCTCGGAGACTCCAAAATACAACACACTAAAAACCAATACCACTTCACTTCTAGAAATCCATATGGAAAGACAAAAGACACTGCACTGAGCGAATTCGAAATACGAAATTACGCGCGAAATTGCGCACGCGCCGGCGCGCCGACCGAAACTGACTCACGCGCATCCCGATTCCCGAAACACCCTTCAGTTCTATTTTTTGAATGTCGAAATAGGAACAAAAGAAGGGGGGAGGCGAGCGCCCTCAGTCAGTTTAAATTTAGAACGACGCAAGCCACGACGCGTAGTCAGAGTTCGTTCACTCAGGAAAACATACTATGAAAGTGTATTGCCTAATGCTTAAAGAAAAGATAATATTTTAAAAATAAACGTCCGGCCTTAGGGTAATAGCGACGATTCCGGTGCGTTGCTGAATGATAGTTCCCGTCTCGTTAGCGGCACGCCTGATCGATTTTGGTGACACCCAAAATAGATTTAATGTTAGATTTCATGTTGTTTGACAATGACAGCTGAGTTTTAAAGTAATGGGCGTTTTTTGGCCAGCAGTTGTTCTTAATTAATTCAATGCTGTATTTAAAAAAAAATAAGTTTATTTTAATTAACCCGGTGAAATGGGTATTTTTAGTATGTCATTCTAAATATCCAGACTTATTAAAATAAAAACCTAGTGTTAGCAATAATCTCAACATACATGCTGGGATCTTTGTGTAAAGAAATCTTTTTTGAGAGACCAACAGTGAATTTCTTGCGGCCGAGGTGATGATGATGAGATCTCGAATACATTTCGTTTTTCTCATTCAAAAATGTTTAGTTTATTACAACATTAGTATCGGAATGTCAAGATTATTAAGTGCGTCTGAGTCACGATTTAAAAGATGCGTGTGTCGAGAAATAACGCACCCGGAATAAATAAATATATCCGAACAAATAACTAGCCTGTGGTTTCCGGCAGAGTAGAATATGACTACTCCTAGTCTTCTAATAGAGGTAGTAAGAGGTGACTTAGGAAATACGAGCTAAACAAAGCTCATAAACATCAATGACACCTCTCCAATACCGTCTGGCCAGCGAGGAGAGTATAGGCCAAATTCTGCTCTGGCCAAGTATGGCTCCGTAGTACAGAGAGGGTCATGCTCCTGTAATGAAGACTAAAAAGACCTGATGATGAACAAATAACACAGATTGAGCTAGCCCAGACAGTAAGTTATGAACTTGTGTCGTGGGATACTAACTTACCGATATAATATTTCATAACAGATGCATATGAAACTTACAATTTTACATCATTTCCTGGCCGGTCACCCAACCCGTGACTCTGCTATTCAAAAGCACTTGTGCTACCACAGAGGTCGACTGATGGCTGACGATGCTATACCACCTTTTTATAAAACGAGAACTAACTTTAATACCTAGATTAAACCATTATCCGACCAAAATAATTCGACACTTATCACTTTGACGTATGCCCAACTGTCATCGTCAGTTTGATTTGGACGGATAATGCCTCCTCGTTTGATAATAAGACTGATAGTGTCGTAGATAGAGCATATAAAAAACCGGCCAAGTGCGAGTCGAACTCGCGCACGAAGTATTCCGTACCGTTGTCTATAAAAACGGCACAAATATCATGTCTGTTGTACAGGAGCCCCCCTTTAATATTAATTTTATTTTTATGTAATTATTTATTTTAAATATTCTGTAAATATTTCAAGCGTCTACCTGTTGGCGTTATAAATATCGATCAAAAACAAGCAAAAAAATCACGTTTGTTGTATGGGAGCCCCCTTAAATATTTATTTTTTTCTATTGTTTGATATTTGATGTTACAGTGGCAACAGAAATACATCATCTGTGAAAATGTCTAACTAAAACGGTTCATGATATACAACCTGGTGATAGACAGACAGACTGTCCGTCTGTCTCTCTGTCCGGCGGAGCGATATTAATATGGTCCCGTTTTTACCCTTTGGGTAAGGAACCCTAAAAATCTACTTCATTTGAAATGATGATGTCAAAGTGAATACGAACGGCTTTGCCAATGCTGAATATTTAAAACAAAACCAGTTAACATTCAGGGTGAAATGGGCCACTGACTAAAGTTGGACTATCTTTAGCCAGTTCAATTCCGGAGGACATTCCTAACAGTCCGAGTCAGCTGATCTCGTCTAGACTTCTGACAAACTATTTCAGGAATCGTTTTGTCGGATTGGGTGACACAGAATATAGTTTTGGTGAATTTGAATGATATATTTCCTTGCAAGGAAATATAAAGAATTTCTTGAATTTCCTAGACTCTCGATACCATTGATATAGTTATACCATAGATAATGTTTTCTTTGCTGCCCAAATAATTATTTAGTGGCCCAACTAATTACTTTCCTTTTTAGGGTTCCGTACCCAAAGGGTAAAAACGGTCCGCTGTCCGTCTGTTTGTCTGTCTGTCTGTCTGTCCGTCTGTCACCAGGCTGTATCTCATGAACCGTGATAGTTGGAAAGTTGAAATTTTCACAGATGATGTATTTCTGTTGCCGCTATAACAAAAAATATTAAAAAATAGATTAAAATAAATATTTAAGGGGGCTCCCATACAACAAACGTGATTGTTTTGCTTGTTTTTGCTCGATATTGATAACGGCAACATGACGCTTGAAATATTCAAAGAATATTTAGTTATATATTAAATTTGAAAATAAATAATTAAATAAAAATAAAATTCATATTGAAGGGGGGCTCCCATACAACAATCATGATTTTTATGCCGTTTTTATAGATACGGAAACCTTTGTGCGTTACTCCGACTCGCACTTGGCCAGTTGTTTTTTTATTATCTAGGGGCATGGTACCTGTCGCCACATATTTTGAATTAAGTTAGGGCGTGTAGAGTTAGAAGGTTGGCTCAATAAGAGATCTAAATTTTCGACAGTGCGAGTCATTTGGTCTCGTCTTATTTACCATGATAATGTTTTTGGTGGGATATATAGTGCGTACATTTTTCTTTTGGGGAACACAAATCCTTACTAATATTATAAATGCGATAGTGACATCATGAAATTTTGCATACAAATTCTCTGGAGTACGGACATAGGCTACCTTTTATCCCGGGAAAAAAGTACTATTCCCGAGGGATCGACATAGACGCGGGCGGAGCCGCGGGCAAAAGCTAGTCAGAAAATAAAAAGCTTTGGAAGCTGTACCGTGTGATATGTCAAATGAAAGAGATTTTAGAATATATAGTGTTAAAGTTATTCACGAAAATAGACAAAAACTGACCATTATCTCACTCTATTTCTGAAAGGTAAAAAAATGTAGTTTTTTATTCTATTAATAAAACAATCTTTCCTCCTAACAATACTAGTATATTTGCATTTTTTAATTTTGCAATTTTATAAGCAAAACTTTTAAGTATGATATTTAAACTCATATTTCTTACAATAAATAAGAAGTCAATACAATTAATCCGTTTTTTCCTAAAAGTGTCAAAGAAATTACTAATCAGAGACATCTTTTCGGTAAACGTCAAAGCAAAGCATCCTTGCTACGGATTTAGAACCCGGATATAGGGGAGACGCTTTTTTACAGCGCCGGGGACCGATGCGCTGACAAAGATGTAGTTTGTAACACACTAAGTATTGCTGGATATGTCAGTGAAGTAACGTTTTATTTCGTCTTATTTTAAGTGACTATTTTTATTTATTTAAAAAAAATTGAGTCCTTATATCACAGGTAATGACGAATTGATGCAAAATATTTTCTGTCTTTAATTATTATTGCTCGTAAATTGTAATTTTCTACCTGTTGTAGCTGTTAAAGCTCAATTTTTTTTAAATAAGTATATTTAAAAAAAATTGAGCTTTAACAGCTACAATAGGTAGAGTTAATGCTAAGAGCATTCTTATATAGAATAACTATATTACACATACGAGTAATATATACATTAATAAATATTAAATATCATATAACACATACAGTCAAGAAAAATGATGAATCTGCTTGTAAATTTTTTCTAAAAGAATATGCCTTTTTCTTGTAGAGAAAAAAAATAATTCATTCATTATTTTGTATTCACAATTAGTGATGTGCCGCTGAGAACGTTCTCGCTGCTGGCAATATTGCCACTGAGAATATTCTCAGGAAACAAGAACGCTGCCGGGAATACTCTCAACGTTCTCAACAAAATAAAATTAGTTTATATTTTATAGGTGATTTTTTAGTGTTTCTTTGCTTTATTATCTGGGCGCTAGGATTAGTTATAAACAAGGCATGAAATGTGTGTGTGAGATATTGGTGTCCTGCTCACTCTTATCGTGGCAAACCCGCGCCGCGGTCTTGAGACACGGCCGCGCGTATTAATGTACTTATGAGTTTTAAAGGCTTAACACGTGGCATTAACACTGTTGTTTTCGAATTTTAAAAATGAGTAAAAGAAGCCCTGTTTACGATCATTTTACGCATATAGAAGAAAGCGACCGTATTAAATTTAACTGTAATTACTGTGGTGAATTGTATACTAATAAAAATCAAGATTTATTCGTCACCTCGTGGTGACGCAATATTGCTGAGAAAGTTTCCGAGAATATTCTCGAGAATATTCTCGGGAATATTGGGAACACTGGGAATATAGCATTTTATTGCAAATAGAGTGTATTGTTTTATACACAATTATCTGTCGACTTTATTTGATACTATTTTACTTAAGAAAGGTTGGTTGTTTCCATTATATAAAAATGATTCTCAACCGTTTTCATTTAGGAGAACGTTGCCGGGAACGCTGCCGGCAATATTCTCAGGTGGGAGAACGTTCTCGGGAACGGCACATCACTATTCACAATGCTATTTTGATATAGGTACTCTTATTAAATAAAGAGATAAAATATGGTAAAAACATTCCACGCGGGCGGGATATGAACCAGCGACCTTAGGTCATACGACCTATGTTCTGCCAATTGAACTACCGCGCTTTTCGATGCCGAGGTTTGAAGACAGACGACGGCAAGGCAGACGTCGACGGCTAGGTTTTGTTTCTTAATTCAATCTATTTCTTTTTTTCTTATCGAATTATACAACCATGTAGCGAAAAAATCTGCTCATATTCGTCACAAACTAACTGTGTTTGCGAATGTCCCAGACGTATACGAAGGATTCTATACATCACGTAGGAAGACCTTTCAAGAGCCAATGATTTTGTGCTGTGTCAGTCCCTACATAGAAGTCAAGTATCTCAGTTTTTTTATTAAAAATATTTAATTTCATTTTCAGTATAAGGAGGATAGGCGCGAGCTGTAATTAGGTTATATATGGTTCTAGTATGATGAATTCGAACCACTTCGTTTTCAACAGCTTCACTTATGGTCACCCATCCTATTCAACGAAATGGGGTTTTATTTTTTTTGTGTTTTTTTTTAATGGTATAGTACGGCAAACGAGCAAGCGAGCCACCTGATGGTAAGCAATCAGCGCTGCCCATGGACAACTGCAACAACAGGGTGTTACAGGAGCGTTGCTGGCATTTCAAGGAGTTGGGTTAGGACATGGGGTAGAAAATGGGGGGCAGAATGGGCCTCCGGCAGTCTCTCTCACCGAACAAACGCGAACGATTGAGTTCCTCCTTATATCACAGGTAATGACGAATTGATGCAAAATATTTTCTGACTTTAATTATTATTGCTCGTAAATTGTAATTTTCCTAGTAGATTAAACTAATTGATAACAGAGTTATATTTTAATGGGTAATTGGAACTTCAAGACTATTGAAATATTAAATTCAGCCTAAAGACTTAAGCGCAAGTTTAATTTAGGTATGCAAATTAGGCAATTTCTCTCCTAAATTGTTTGAATATGAAACTAATGAAGCATATTTAAGTTTTAAAGGTTCTTTAATTCGTGTAGGTAATTTTAGAATAACAGTCTGATCAAAAATTTATGCAATATGTTAATATGTTTATAAATATACTTATTTTATTAGGTCAGGAGTGTTGTGCAGGCTCGATGCTGGGTAGCTGGGTGATCGAAATGAAACCGCCTTTTTGGTATACACAACTTCACTATTGAGATTATAGAAACTGGTTACAAAATTTGAAATGTGTTTGAATGAATACTGCGCACACACTGCTTGCGTAGCTAATGTCATCGGCGGAATGCTGGCGCGGCGCCCAGCGAGCCGCTTCCGTTTTGGCGCCTCCCACCCGAACCCCGCGGGGGAAGGCATCCGCTCTGCGGGGCGTTAACAAGTGGCTGTAGTTGCAGTATCGGGTGCGCGCGATTGACCTCGCGAGCTGCTACTGGCTTTTCCCTTATTCATCCGAGAGTATCCCAGTACCTTCATTCCCTTCCCAAATCGATCAAATTCGTATTCTACCCCAGGTCAAAAATAATTCTGATGGGTGCTTGGGAAGCACAAGAAGGCAAAGTGCTTGCAACCCGCATGTCAAGCCTGGTGAGTATAGTTAAATATCTCATGGAAAGAAGAAAAGGCCGAGAAGCGGTCCCAAACAACTCTGACACCAGGGAGTGCAAGGTCTATTGACCGTGACACCTACTCGAAATGATGATGATGATGGAAAGAAGTATCCATGGGTTCTCCCACATTCTCGCCTTTATCCAGCCACCTGAAGTCCAGGCGACTGTAATGTTGAAATACTTATTTACGTACGATTAATGAGAAAGTAGATACGCATTGTCTATCTATTAAAACAAAAGTATTTCTTGCTTAAATAACAGCAAATAAAACGATTCATTAATCAGGGCGAGCGAAGTGAGCCTTAAATCCCACAATCTATGCAGTTTTGTGGTACACATTACTGAGATACTATTACACCTTCAGGTCTAGACTTTCACAACGTTAAAGTTGACCGGGCAGCCGATTACTTTTGTTTCATAGGAAAAGTTGTTCATATCGACGGGCTGAATTACCCCTTCAAGGATCGGACAGGGGTTTCTCTATTGTATAAATAAAATACAAATAAAAGTTTTAGCAGTCGGAAGACTTTATTTGAAAGATCGGACGTCGCTTGAGGGACCGTGGGTATGACTACCGCTCTGGTTGGTACCTGGTTCAAAGGATATCCATAAGTATCCAAAGGGGAAACGCAGCTAGTATTATGGGTACTTTTGAGCCAGGCACAATTCAGGGTGGCTTTTTGATTAATTTTATTTTGTGTATTAATATTTTAACTTGAACAAAAAAAAAACTTTTTTGTCCCATCCAGCTAATTTAACTCCACGTGGGCACTCGATAGGGCTTTTTCCATCCCTTCTTCTTTTTTGTCACGCCTCATGTATTAAAGTGTTTAATTTGTTTCCTACGAAGGCAAAAGATAAATAGCACTTCAACTGCTGATACAAGCCTCGTTTTAGTGATTGATTGTGTGGATGTAATGGTGGGAGACTGATTGACAAGAAGACTGATGCTGTTAAAATAGATTTATGTGTTTTAGAGGTTTTCAGGTGTTGAGTTTGGATTGAGTTTCCTTTGGCGTATTCTTCTAACCAGTGGTCGATCTGAAACGCATGTTGTTGACGTCTTATACATCGATGAGCGCTAGCTGCACGCACTCACAAAGCACGCAAAAGTGTCACGTTCCGCGTGCAACCGAGAGTGCGTAACAAGCGATAGAGAGGCATGATTGGCCTAAGCGTTCGGCTTGTGACGCATTTATCTCTCTTCCGTCGTTATCATGTAAAATTATCGTCCGTAAACCGAATTTACAGATATATTTTTTTATTAAAATCGTAGATACATAAGCTGTGAATAATCTTACGGCTAGCCGTGTAGTTTCTGGCAGAGTAGAATAGGACCACTCCTAGTCTTTCCATGGAGGTCGTAAGAGGCGACTTAGGAAATACAAGCAAAACAAAGCTCATAAACATCAATGAGACTTCTCCAACTCGTCTGGCCAGCGAGAAGAGTGTAGGCTAAATCCTCTGTCTGCTCTGGCCAAGTATGGCTTCGGTAGTACAGAGGAGTTATGCTCCTGCAGTGGAGACTAAAAAGACCTGATGATGAACCATACGATGCCATCACATGTACCAACCCTACATATGTACCTACCGCTGTAGAAACTAATCGTTTAAACTTGGAGTTGGGACTTAGGACCACATGGCGTTATGAAGAGGCATATATTTTAGCTTTAAGGGCTAGAACAAAAAAACTCGTAACACAGATGATAGCAACTTTATTGTTCACAAACAACACTTATCTCCGCGCGTGCCTGAGGGTAATGGCTAGACTTTTCACGTCTAGATAGTTTTCGCCTAGCTCATGCAGACTATGTCGGATCACTGTATTATTATATTTTTGATCTACAATACACGTATTTATATTTTTGATCTACAATGATATACAGCGTAACATAATGACATTCCCGTGAAGGGGTGACTCAGCCCGTCAAAATAAACAACTTTTCCTATGGGACCAATACTGGAAATTTAAAAAAATATACATTTTCATACAAACGTGTTCGGCCGGCCCGGCAATTAAGATGAAAATGTCAAAAAAAAATGATTTCCCTGCATGATACCTTCACGCTTTTCTGAAAAAAAGGGTCATGACAGGCATTCAGACTGTCAGTCTAGTCGTTCTATAAAGTGAGCCTATAAGAATTCCGTTTTTTTCCATAAGAGCTATGGAACCCTAAAAATGACTGCCGATATAAGTGACTTAATACAATAGAGCATAACGTCACGAGCATGTCAAGCGTTTCGGTGACGCAAACCTATAAGCTTATTTCCTGCCAGAAATTGCTCGACACGGTTAAATAAGTTTTCACTTAAAAAATACGTTGCAATATTTTTATAAAAAAGCTGTTAAAACTGAAAACAAGTTGAAGAAATCGAGAGCTCCCAGAATTTCCGGGCAAAATTGTTTTTCCTTGATCCCATAAAATTTTAATTAAAAAGCCCACCTTTTATGTCGCGAAGCGAGACAAATCGGAAAACAGGATGATTTGCATAACGAGTGCTCGGAATAATAACGTCGGATTATATTACGTTATTTGTTTTGTGGGAAAATATATTTCTTTTTATTTACAGGAGCCTTAAGATGGTACTGAACGAAATTGTGGAAATTGAAGTATTTTCAAATCACTAGCACTATTGAATGAATTAATTAAATACATCTAATAGTATTTGTATAATTTAGTCCGAGCCTTGCACAAGGTCGCCTCTTGTTTGAATTTGAAATAATATATATACATATGAAATTTAAAAACGATATTTATATGTAGCTTTCGCCCGCGGCTCCGCCCGCGTCAATGTCGATCCCTCGGGAATAGTACTTTTTCCCGGGATAAAAGGTAGCCTATGTCCTTCTCCGCACTCCAGAAAACTTGTATGCAAAATTTCATGATGATCGGTTTAGTAGTTAGGGCGTGAAAGCGTAACAAACAAACAAATAAACAAACTCACTTTCGCATTTATAATATTAGTAAGGAGTAAGGATGATATCTAAAAACATTTTTCTTCGAATAGTTTGTAAATTGTACGCATGACAATATTTATATTTACATCTCGGAGGTTCCCCCCTTTCTTATTATTTTTATAAAATATACATATAAAAGTATTAAGACTTTTTATCTTTTTACACAATCGCCTAATGGTTTTGCGCAGCCTAATGGCTTGCGCAGCCGCGAAGTTTCTCGTTCGCGCGGCACCCGCTTAAGCTGTTTAGAGAACTTTTTATTGTGCATGTTACTAGTATACAACTGAAAAAATTTACTACTGATTTCTGAATAAAAAAATATTGATATTCATTCATATACTTTAAACAAATCTGATAAATGTGTATGTGTCCAATATTTAGTATTGGTATTTATTAGTAAAATCAAATCTTTCAAATCTTCTCATCATCATCATCATCATCTCAGCCGCAAGAAGTCCACTGCTGGACATAGACCCCAAGGATTTCCAAAATGACTGCATCCAGCGTCTTTCGGCGACCTTGGTCCGGTCGTCCGACCACCTGGTCGGTGAGTGTCCAACGCTGCGCTTGCCGGTACGTGTTCGCCATTCGAGAACCCTTCTGCCCCATCGGCCATCGGTTGTACGCGCTATGTGCCTCGCCAACTGCCTCTTCAAAGAGCTAATCCGCTGAACTATGTCGGTGGCCTTTGTTCACTTACGAATCTTCTCGTTTCTGATTCGATCTTTCTGACTCCTCATCGAATCAAATCTCCTATAATAGCTTTACTTCTGAATCCTAATGATAAAAGGTATAAACACCACTCCTGCAGCGACTATCTGTACCTTTATGTTTCGATCGATTTCATTTGCTAAAGGATAAATTCACACCTACAGGCTGCTATGCCGCGAACACAAAGACATTTACACGATCCCCGTAGTGTGTGAGAACTACACAGGATGCGCTACAGGCCTCGCTCTTGGTCATCCCAGGAACTCCTATCTTGTAGGTGTTATGCTTGGGCTTTCTTTAGTTTCTAAGCAGCCTCACCAAAAAGGACTTTCAGTCATTCCTATAACAAATAGGTGTTTATTTTCTATTATCTATATATATAATAAAACAGTAAAATTATTTTGTCTGTACATTTCGAATTTTTGACTGAAATGGATAGAGGGACACTTAAAAAGAATAATAGAAAGCAAAAAAAATTTTTTGGAATTTCTTGTCTGTCTGTCTGTCTGTCTGTATGTATGATCACGATTATCTCCGAAAATACTGAACCGATTTACTTCAAACTCGGTCATCGGTTCATTAAAAAAAAGTAATCGTCATTTGAATGAACTCAAGGCATGACTTTGCCTACAAACATATAGCAAAAATAAAATAAAATAATAAGTGACATAAGAAAATTAAAATCCAAAGTCAATTCATCATCATTATACGACAGCATTATACCTATCCATACTATCCATAGTAATCCATACCTACTAAAAAAAAGGAGAAGCTGACTGACTGACTGACATATCAACGCAGGGCCTAAACTATAAAGGTTAGGAACTTGAACTTTTGCACAGGGGTTCCTTTTATAACGTACGGGAGCACTAAGAAAGGATTTTTGGAAATTCATCTCCTTAGGGGGAAAAACGGGTTGCAAAGTGAGTATGAAACTTTGTTGTTTTTGAAGTAATTCGATTGAAATTCAGCATGAAGGTTCTTTACTGAAAGGTATGAAACACGAGTAAAATATTTTACTCAAAAATCATCCCTTAAGGGGGTAAAATAGGGGTGCAAAGTAAGCATGAAACTTTGCCATTTTTGAAGTTAGTCGAATGAAATTCAGCATGATGATTCTTTACTAAAAGGCATGAAACACGAGTAAAATATTTTTCACAAAAATCATCCCTTAAGGGGATATAACGGGAATGCAAAGTTAGTATGAAACTTTCCGTTTTTGAAGTTATTCAATTGAAATTCAATATTAAGGTGTTTCATTGAAAGTCATAAACTAATGTATTGCGGGTAATTCTACTGTTCCTGTGAAATTAATTGTATGGAAATTTTCTCATTTCTGGACATAGAAGTATAAAAATAAGTATATATGTTTACATTACAATTAAAAAGATCTGTGTAGTTAAAATGGTCGAAATTTCCCCTTGAAAGGGTAGAATAGGTGGGGTTAAGTTTGTATGGATTTTTTTTATTTACTTAGAAATATGACAATAAGAAGTTCTCCATTACAATAAAAAAATATCTGTGTAGGTGAAATGGGCAAAATCCCCTCCTTAAGGGCTTAAGATCTATGCAGGTGAAATGTATTAAATTCCCCCTTAAGGGGAAAAAGCAAAGGGGCAGGGGTTTGTATGGATTTTTTATCATTTCTACTGTTCCCAAGGGAACGACATTAACGCGGGCGGAGCCGCGGGCAACAGCTAGTTGTTTATATAAATCTATCGGCATTCAGTGGCCGGATATTACTCCTATCAAAAGTCGTACTCGTAGCGGTGCCAGCAGGCGCTTGGAGTATTTGCTTCTGGGTGAGTATATTCGTTCGTACATCTTCCCAATGTTCAAATTCAAATCTAACCAAAACCAATAAGCAATGGAAAAACACCTAGATTTTGTCCAACATTTTTGCATTTCCCGAGCAGACATTGATGGATCGAAGTCTGAGTGAGAAATAAGGTGGCAGTGTTCCGATGCACTGCTGCACCTGTTACCGCGCTGACTGAGCAGTTTTTGATGTAACACGTAGATAGCGATTTCAGGGTATTAGAGCAAGTATCGTAGTAGCTAATAATACAAATTTAATGTGTGGAGTTGGATGTTTAGTAGCCTATGTAATGTTTTCATACATATTCTTTAACCTTGCAAAAGTTTCATCAAAATCCTTTTTGATGAAGTTTTTGAAAATATATGATACATGTAAAATTACTTTTTAATTGACTTCAAAAATGAGGAGTTTATCAACTAGGCTGTATTTTTTAAAACTCTACAACGGTTTTATGACTTTTGATCCATATTAACATAATAACAATTTAAAATTAATAATTTTAGTAACAAATTCTTAAGCTTATTCAGATGCCTTTAAGCAGCTAAAGAGTTTCACGCCCGTTTGGCCCCATACACATATAAAATTAAATAAAAAGTAAGGAATAGTATCTAGAAACATACGGAAACGGTTACCATAGGTTTTCGACTTACGTGCAATCAATTCAAACTATTTGCACACTTCTTAATGATGAAAAACTATTACGAATTGCTAGCCGCATTGCTGATTAACATGGTTTCCGCCCATTCTCTCAATTAATTCTTTCTGAGAAATGATATTTTCTGTGCAAATCTAACAGTTTTGACTGACTCACCGCTACCATAGTCCGATATTGTGATGTCGTACCATGGTAGCGGTCTGCGCGGTGGATGCCTTCACCATGCCCCTAACCTTTAGTCCTAGAGGTATCTGACTTTGTCACAGCATCACCAGTACCAATTTTCTGCCCTTCATATCAACATAATCCCTTAGCAAATTGTATACCGCTCTAATGGATCATTCTGAGTGAGAGTCGCCGTGTGGTTTCCTTAGGAAATACAAGCTAAGCAAAGCTCATAAACATATGAGACCTCTCCAACCCGTCTGGCCAGCGAGGAGAGTGTACGCCAAATCCTGCGTCTGCTCTGGCCAAGTATGGCTCCGGTAGTATCTGTACTATCGGAGCCATACTTGGCCAGAGCAGACGCAGGATTTGGCAGAGGGTCATGCTCCTGCAGTGAAGACTAAAAATACTTGATGATGATGATGATGAGAGAGAGACAGAATCCCTAATGGAATAAATTTTGCAAGAAAAAAAAGTAACAATCGAAAAAAAACCATTTAGATACAAAGTCGCCGATTAGCTGGACGAATTTCTATGTAAGATCAATTTTTTTATTGTTCATTTTGACGGGCTGAGTCACCCCTTCACGGGAATGTCGTTGGCACAGAACAACAAAAACATTAGAATTGGCAAAGGGGCGTGGTACGCGCGCCGATAATGCGCTCGATCAGCTCACTTGAATCACCTAAGTAGATAGATAGATAAGTGATTTATTTGTAGCTGAAGTCACACACATACACAGGAGAAATACAAAATTACATAACATGAAGAAGAAAAACACCACATACAGAAAAGACGCACCTTTGTATCTGTGTGCTGCAGCAATCCAAAAAGGTCATAGCTCAGTGCTAGTGCTGCCCAGAGGGCAACTCACTGATTTTCAGCTACGGCCTGTCAAGTGCGCGTGCACATCTATGATTATTACAAAAGATAAAAGAGCTCAAAATGTTAAGTGCGTTTTAAATTGTTTAAATAGACTTTATCTTTATGATCAATATCTATACATAATTTAAACTCGTATCATATGATTACACAGATGAATACAATACAAGGCGTAAAAAGAATAACAGAAGGACAGGAAAGTAGTTTGCCCCGCGATCGTCAAAGAAAAAAAGTGAAATAAATCATACTTTCGGACTGACCAAATGCCGACGTGTGCTATTCTAAAGTGTAAAGTGAGAAGTCCTAGTAAAACTTTGATCAAAGGAGGAGTCTCTATTCAATTGTGATGCGTCAGTAGTGTGCTTGAAATGAGTTGACGCTGAAAACAATATAATATTATAGATAAAACGATAGAAATCACACTTTATACCACAGAACAACAAACACATAGAGTGTTTGTCGTTCGGCGGTCGTTGGTTAAGTTATACGCAGTAAGTATATATCAAAATCCAAATGCAAAATATAAGGAATGTTTGCAGAATTTCATAATAATTAACCCTTAAATAAATATACATAATATACCATAGTTTTACCTTGAGAATTGTATCCGATTTCTCCAATTTACGCTGTAATAATTATAAATACCTGGGACGGAAAATTCCACTAGGGCTCCCTAAGGGGAAACCCCGTATCAAATTATCAAAAGTAATTAACAATTTACTGAGAATTTGATCCAGATTATTAGAATATTCGTTTAGATATTGCATGGGTTTCTTTAATATTAATAATAAAATAAAATCTGTTTATTTCAGGCTACTTGGCCCATATTTGAAGTCACATTCATACAATACATAATATAAATTTAAATTACTATAAAATTGAATTAAAAATTATATAATTAATTAAATTAAATTATTATCAATTAAAAAAAATACATAATTAAATCAATAATAAAAAATACTAAAAAATAAATTATTAAATCAATGAAATAAAATATTCTTAATCAAATAAACTAAAATTTACTAATAATGCCTCTCGGATCGGCAACACGGGACGTGCCTGTCACAACAATGCCTTAAATACGGACAGTCCTCTTTCTCGGCAATCACCGCCAGGACGGCGTTAGAGCTGCCTCGCACCCTGCGCACCAGGGATGCGGCCCGCTTACGCATTGTCGCGTGAAAGCAGTCCGTCCGTGCGTCTGCAAACATACCTGATGCGCTACAGCGCCGAGGCAGCCCCAACATCGCCCGAAACGCATTGTTGAATTGCACACGGAGAGCATTGTAGACCCTTTGCGAATAACTAGCCCACAGGCTGCAGGTGTACAGCGAAGTGCAGTACGCTCTAAACAAAGTTATTTTAACTTGGTCTGAGCAACGCGCAAACCTGCGTGCCAGCATATTCGCCCTCCTTGACAATGCCCTCCGCTCCCTCTCCATATCAGCATGGTCTCTGAGGTCAACCGTGACTACATGTCCTAGGTAGGTAAACTGCTGAACTCTCTCCATAGGAACTCCGTTCAGTACAACAGCTGGCAGCTCACGTGGACACCTAGCGTTGGTTGACTCAAAGACCATGTACTTGCTTTTTGCGATATTGTATTTCAACCCATGACCAAGTGCGTAACCTTCACAAATTTTTAACAGCTTATTTAAGCCGCCGATTGACGCACTCAGCAGCACCATATCATCAGCGTAACTCAGATTATTGACACACACACCACCTACGTGACAGCCTATATATTGACTGCTGAGCGCGACAATCAGTTCATTCATATATATATTAAATAGCGAAGGAGAGGTCAACCCGCCCTGCCTCACGCCACATTCAAGCACGTATGGTTCGGACATCGCCCCCGCCCATCGCACGCTGTTGACCTGATTCATGTACCAATATTTAAAGATGGACACTAGTTCTTTAGGTAGGTTAGTATTTATTAATTTTTTCCATAAAATACTATACACGACCCGGTCAAAAGCCTGCGACAGGTCGAGGAAACACCCATATACGGGGGTTTTACGAGCTTTGTAATATCTGACGGTGTGCTTCAAACACAGTATTGCACTCTCAGTAGATAATTTGGGCCTAAACCCAAATTGATTATCGTGCAGGCGCATACAATTATTTAACTGTGTGTTAAGCAACCCGTCAAACACCTTCGCTATTATTGTGGCTAACGAAATAGGCCTATAATTACTCGTGACTGTAAGGTCACCAGTTTTATTTTTAGCTATGGGTACTACTACCGTTTTCATAAAATCCGTCGGAAGGTATGAGTGACTCACACACAACGAGTAGAGTATGGACAATATTCGGGGAGCATGTGGACCTGCGTGCTGGAGGTGTTCAATACTGAGGCCATCATGACCCGGTGATTTCCCCTTTGTCATCCCCTTAATTATATTGGCCACCTCTTTCGCACGAAACTGTACTACAACAGCCCCAGTTGGCATTTCAATATTAAAATCCTCCACCACCGATCCTAAAGAAGGCTTAACAGAAAAGTAGTCTTTAAAGGTGTCGGCTATGCCTCTATGATCACAGACTCCATCGACACTCGCAGGGAGACCCGGAGTAATATTTATTTTCTTGGTATTTTTCCAAAAACCGCGAAAGTTGCCTTTAGAGTGTTTTTGAGCAAGCGCATCCATTCTGATTTGCTCCTGATGGTCTTGGCACCATTTTAAGCGTGATTTAAACACTCTCCTGTATTTGCACATTTCATTATACATGAAACCTGATCTAGGCCTACCACACGCTGCCCATTCCGTAAAGGACTTCCTGGCCTCCCTGTGAGCCTCGGCAACATGCTTATTCCACCCGATTATGCGTGAGCCACTCCCACCAGTCCGTTCACTTTCGCGGTCCACTGTGGCTGCGTCTCGTAGTGCCCCCACAAAGTCAGAGTACAGCTTGTCAAGCACACAACGGTGGCTGGGATTACTACAGTAGCTATCAGCACAATTCACAAGTTCGGGAGGAAAATCGATCAGTCGGAGCCTTTTGTGACACTCGTCAGTAAATCTCTCAGTCTCCTCATCACTCCTCGACCCCCACAATACGCTTCTATTCACTACGTTAATATTAGTGATTAATGTAGGTTTTAATAAATTGAGGTCACATTCTATAATGAGCGGTAAGTGATCAGACCACAGAGAGTCATACTTCACATAGGCATTAACAACTGCCTGCTTTGCTGATTGAGTCACCACACAGTGATCCAACCAGCTACATGTACCATTAATGATTGCTGCTTTTCGTGTCTATAATGCTGGTCTGGGAGACACGAAAAAAAAAAACCGGCCAAGTGCGAGCCGGATTCGCACATGAAGGGTTCCGTACCATTATCTAATAAAATGGCCAAAAAACCATCATATGTTGTGCGGGAGCCTCCTTTTATATTAATTTTATTTTAATTTAATTATTTATTTTTAAAGTGATCATAATTCGAAAATTCTCATATAAATTACGAAATAATTTATATGAAATTTAATTTTAACGCTGTCACCTCTTATTTATTGAACCAATAATCCTGAAATTTTGCATGTTGTCTAGGTTACGGAGAAGGACATAAAGTACATACATAGACGCGAGTGGAGCTGCGAAAGCTATTATCATACACATAAATGCTTTTATCTTCGTTTGCTACCCGTTAACTGATTATCCTGAAATCACAAACACATTTTCAGCGATACAGAGAAGAGCATTACTTACCATATATAGAGAACTAGCTGTTGTCCGCGGCAATTTCTGTTATTATGATTCATTTGTTTTTATTAGTATAGATGAATAATTTTCCCCCGTAAAACCATTTTTATTGATGCTTCGCTCCTATTGGTCGCAGCGTGATGTTTTATAGCCTAAAGTCTTCCTTAATAAATGGAGTATCCAACACAAAAATAATTTTCCAATTTAAACCTGTAGTTCCTGAGATTAGCGCGTTCAAACAAACAAACTCTTCAGCTTTATAATATTAGTGTCAATAAAATACTCCCTAGGGAACATTAACGCGAATGGAGCCGAGTGTGAAGGTTTATTAGACTTTGTCTACATAAATACACAGAATCTCGTTAGATTAGCAAAGTATGGACGTGTACAAATCCTAAGGGATCGATTAACACGAACTGAAGCTACATCATATATGTTTGCTGATATTTAGACCGTGACAAACTACATGTAATTGCCATTACGTCTGACCGGAGGCGTTGGCCAAGAAACAGGCGGTTATTTAAACGATTTGCTCACTAGGCGAATATGGATATATCTCAGTATATTCTCTCTCTGTCTCACCTCTCTCTGTAGTGAGAGCACTACAGAGAGAGGTGAGACAGATAGACGTTATATTTTCTAAAACTGCTCACTGCTGCTCCTAAAGATACCTTTAAACTCCTGGGATGAATAGAATTTGGCATCAACGTCAATGACAAGTATATCACTCACCTTTCATTTTGCGGAATTTGCCGCAGATTACAGGAAAACTGGCTGAATACAGGCCACTTCCGACCGGTAATCCCGGAGGCCTATGTCCAGCTGTGGACTGCGGCTGATACGATGATGAGGATGCCTATCAGCAGCCTTAAAATCTTACACCAGTGTTGACCAACACAAACAAAAAAAAACAAACAACATCATAACTGTACATTTTTTAAACATAAATAGGTACGAACATTTCGTGGCCTCGCCCATAACATATTCGTAATTTAGTAGAGCTCAGAGCTAGGGCAATGTTGTCTTAATGTAAATTATTGTTCATCTTAATCAAACAAATTTGACCCGTGAATATCAAAAGTTATATAATTTCAGTCTTTGCTAGTAATTTTGCTAGCTAAATTATCATCTAAATATTATTATCAAGAAATATTGTGTAATATGTCCTTAAATATTTATATTTTATTTATGCGATTTGGATTGGTCTGTAATATATTCTATATAACTTATTTTCTTTTCTCGTATTTATTCTATGTTTAGTCTTATTTCGGGGAAGACGCTGCGCTCCACGATACAGGGAACCCTAGTGTGGAGTTCAGCGCTACACTGATTAAGTACCTACCTTAGTAATATGTATTCTTATATTTAGTACTTGTGCTTACAGTGACTCCAAAGCACAGGTTATGTAGCCTAGTTTGGGGCCTCTGTTATTTGTATTAAGATTGTATTTTATATGATATGGTGAAAAAAATTGAACAACGACTTGGTCTTTGTACGATCAATGCTCTACCAATTAAGCCTCAGCGGTTCGATCCTACACGTCGAACATTTTATTTCTTAAATTAATAATAATATTTAGAAAAGTAGATGTCACAGTGTATGTTATTTTTTCGTGGATTAGCGCAACGATAATATAAAAAGAAACTGCCATTGTAACTATTACAATGTAAGATTTTCCAAGCATCGTAACGTACTCTTTACAAAATAAAGAGCGATATTAACCAGTTGTCGTATTCAGACGATGTTTTGCTAAATTCGTCCTAATAATATCTCGGAGGCAAGTTTCTGCTGAAATCAACAAAGATACACAAAAATGCCAGTCAAAAACCCGCGCACGGAAAGGTTGCTGGATTACGTATTCACGACGTAAGACTCACTTCACGAAATAACGGACAGTGAGGGGTATGGGTTAATTGAAAGGGAGGAAGAGGATTTTGCAAACTTCCTAGTGTAGTGTCTAGCATAATTTAAGATGCACGTTTGATTTTACCCTTTTCAGTATTTATACAGCGAGTTTTCAGCAACACTTAAGCGAAACACCTACGATGTATCCTAACAGGGCGACCCTGCCACATATTCGGAACTGGTGATAACTGGTCTTTTTTTTGTATAGCTTATCTAATTGTAACACGTATTCACGATGTAAGCCCCACTTCACGAACGGACAGTGCAGGGTGTGGATTAATTGAAAGGGAAGAAGAGGTTTTTGCAAATTTATTCTTAATTACCTATTATAGTTTGTTTGATTTTTGTTTGACTTATTAGCAGAAGCAAAACCGGGGCAAGTCCCTGAATGGCACCGCGTGCAAATCGCAAATCTGTCCTTGATTCTGCCGCCCGTCAGGCCCCCCCCCCCCCCCCACCATAATGATGGCACTGAGCTAAAATAATCTGATCATCATCATACTACGGCGTCTCCCAAAAATACTCCGTTCCATGAAAAGATATTATCATACTTACCACACTTGGCAGGCAAGTTGACGAGCACAGTTTATGTGGCTCCTTGTGCTTCCGACACTGCTGCCCATGAAAAGGAATGAAGTTATTGGGATACTACTGACTCGGATGAATGGGAAAGAAGCTAGTCGATGCCATACCTACAACCACAGGACAGACAGTTGAGCATGACACCGCTGACACGCTGTTACCTGATCGTGTAAACAGAAAATAAGAAACGAATATTCATATTGCTTCTCTTATAACTTGGCCCTCCATCAAGGCTTCCTCAACAAACCGAGACAGATTTCAATTTAAGAATCTACATGTTTCTTACTCGGAAGGCCGTCCCTAATTTCTCGCACGATCGAATCGGAAACCGAACGTACCGATACGAAGAGACGTTCCATTCTAATATTAAGAATTATTCAATCCGTTTCTTGAATTGACGAAATGAGACGCAAAAGACGATTTTGTCAAGCGCAGTGTGGTTTTTCCACAATTATTGGATATAAAGATTATACTAATAATCAAAACTAATACGATATTTTTACATTTATTTTTAATTTAGGTTTTATTACTTAATTTAATTATTTAAATTACCTAAGTAGTATTATTTAAATATAATTATGAAAAAAAAAAACATAAATCAATCGATTTAAATGCATTAATGTTTACATTTCGTCAATAAATGACACTGATGCAAAAGTACCCATAACGCTTGCAGCATGATTTTTAAATTAAATCACATATTACGGTTCTTTCGTATTTATTAAATCATTATGACTCCTAACATTTTCAGTTTTCATGTTCACAGGTAGACTAAGTTGACTTTGTCTATATTGTTATAAGAACTATGCAAAACTACCGCGTATAATATTCATTATTGATTTGGATGTACGCAGCATACGTTGTTCAAAGGACTTGCAGACTTCGGCTCAGATTTTCCTAAAGTGATGACCGGATCACTAAATATTATTATAAGTATATCAATACTCATAATAATAATTAAATAAATATATAGGAACAAATCACACAGATTGAGCTAGCCCCAAAAGTCGATACCAAGGTCTATCGGTCTTCTGTGTAGTTTTCCCTGTATGCTCTTTTTGACAACACGATGATGGTTGGCAGAAGTGATAGAAATATTTTGACAACTCCGTGGCGCAGTGGTTAACACGCCAGCCTGCGACACGGAGTGCCCAGGTTCGATCCCCGGCCAGGTCAAGATGGAAAATGATTATATCATTGAAACTAACGTGAGATACAGACATTATGATCTTTTTCAGATTGGCCTGGGTCTTGGACGTTTATCTATATCTGTATTTGTTAAAAAATATGGTATCGTTGAGTTAGTATCCCATAACACAAGTCTCGAACTTACCTTGGGGCTATCCAATCTGTGTGATTTGTCCGTATATATTTATTTTATTATTTTTATTTTATAAGTAAATCTTGGAAATTTTATTTATTTATTTATTTCAATTAAATCATTCTATTTTTACAGGTATATTCCCCAATACAATAGAAAAGCAATTAATAATCAATTATTTACCATAACTTATTACGTAAATTGCAACCTTTGTGAATTCACACAGAGTAGTTAATAGATTCAGGTGTTACTTTGCGGAAGTCAAAGTTACATTTACTTTGAGACAATTTACTTTGCGTGCTTCCGCCACCAGTTAGTTCATGCAAACTATTGCTGGCCAGCGCCCACCCACTACTGTTAGTCCCTTCATACCCGCCACCAATAGTTGATGCATGCAACCCTGGTCGATACTGCTGCATCCGTTGAGGCTGCAGCAATGTCGGCCGTCGTACTCGCGACACGTGTTTCGCCTCTACACGAGGCATCTTCAGGCAGTGAAACCTAGATGTTGATCGTTCGAATGACAAGCAACGAATGACAAAAATTACGCCGTATTGCCGCCTTTTATACTATCTGGGAGGGGGGAGGGGATTAATCGTAAATTTTGGTTTTGTATTGAAAATATATTTAATAATGGGGAATTATTCAAATCTATTTGTTTATTTATCAAAGTAATATTTGATCTTTTATGTTTATTTATTTCTAATTGCTCCCATATACTCATTTTTATTCCCTTTTCAGCCTCAACGGATGCAGCAGTATCGACCAGGGTTGCATGCATCAACTATTGGTGGCGGGTATGAAGGGACTAACAGTAGTGGGTGGGCGCTGGCCAGCAATAGTTTGCATGAACTAACTGGTGGCGGAAGCACGCAAAGTAAATTGTCTCAAAGTAAATGTCACACAGAGTACACTGGAATATGTCTATTTTGTCCGCAATCAAATTCAGAATGTGTATTGCGCGTGCCAACGGAGACTTGTTCATCAAGTTGGTCCGCCCGTGAGGTACCACTAAAAGGCATGGCTGCCTCCGGCGCTCCACGTATCCATTCGGAACATAAAATTCAACTATTTTTAGCATTTCTATATTATTGATTATACCACGAATCAACTTAAAAATATAAGACACCATACTAAGCTCCCTTCTTACCCGTAGCTCATAATACCCCACCATACCCAACACGAACAAAGTGGGGTACATAAGGGGATAAAAAGGGTACACTCCGCTTTGTCTCCAATATAAATGGTTTCCGTCCCGGTCATAGTACGACCACTGCTCTAATTAAAGTCACCGATGATATTCGTCTCGGTATGGATAATAAAGAAGTCACGGTTTTGACTCTCCTTGACTTTAGCAATGCATTCAATACCGTTGACTTTGATATACTGCTTGCTACCTTAAATTCTCTCAACATATCTCCAACGGCAATTGAGTGGTTTCGATCTTATCTGTTTGGGCGTCGACAGCGTGTTCGCGTCGAGGAGAATTTATCTTCATGGTGCGATACAGTTGCCGGCGTACCACAGGGTGGCGTGTTATCTCCTCTCCTTTTTTCTCTTTTTATTGATTCCATTACCGCGCAGCTTCAGTCTTCCTACCACTTATATGCTGATGATCTACAAATTTACACAAAGGCTAATGTAGATAACTTCACAAGTGCAGTTGTGAAAATCAACCAAGACCTCGAGAACATATCTGTCTGGAGCAAATCTCATGGCCTCCTTGTGAATCCCTCAAAATCCAAGGCAATCATCATCGGCAATCCCCAACTTACCTCTAGAATAGACATGGCTCGTATACCACAAATTTTGTTCAATGGGGTTCCGATATGCTACAGTGAAAGAGTTAAAAATTTAGGAATCTGGATGGACAATAAACTTTCTTGGTCACCTCATATTGCAGAGCTCAGTAAAAAGATTTTTTGTGCTTTCGGCTCTTTTAAACGGTTAAGCAAATTTCTACCAATAGACACCAAAACTATGCTTGCTCAGTCCCTTCTCCTTCCTATCCTTGACTATGCAGACACTTGTTTCCTTAACCTTACTGAGCAGCAACTTAATAAACTTGAGCGTCTCCAAAATCTCTGTATTCGATTTATCTTTGGCCTTCGTAAATATGACCATGTTTCTCAGTTTCGCTCACAGCTCAAGTGGCTGCCAATCAGACTTCGCCGAAATTGGCATATCCTCTCTCTCTTGTTTTCAATTTTATTCAATCCAGCATCCCCAAGATATTTGAGGGAACGCTTCGTGTTTTTCAGTGATATCCCAGAGACTCACAAATTGCGTAGTTCCGAGAATTGGCGACTTCAGACTCCTACACACTCTACTCAATTTTATTCTCAGTCGTTTACTGTCGAAGCAGTTCGACTATGGAACTCATTACCACTGCATATCCGATGTGCTCAAACGCTAGCCAGTTTTAAATCTCAAGTCAAATCACATTTTCTTTCCTCTTTGTAGTTTTTATTCTTTATCTCTTTTTCCTTTTTCATCTTGTTATTTTGGACATTTAAATTCTGTATGCTATATTATATTTTATGTATGTATATATGTAATCTTTTATATTCCTGCTATTTCGTTTCTATTTCTAATTGCACCGTACCTAATATATTTCTCTCAATTTCCCAATTACCCAAAGGTAGCCTGGAAGAGATTGCTGTGCGATAAGGCCGCCTTTTGTACATTTTTCTTTTCAGTTCTATATTTTTTGTAACATATTGTTTGAATGTGCAATAAAGTGTGATAAATAAATGATAAATAAATAAATACCTTACAAACTTGTTCTGTATCTTTTCCAGCATAAGGCTGTATTTAATCTCATGCGGATTCCAAACCTGTGCATTGCATTCTAAGTGACTCCTAACTAAAGCATTATAAAGTGTTTTAATTACATGCATATTTGAGAAGCCAGTCACCCTGCGTAGGATAAAACCCAGATTTCTATACGCTATTTTGCAAATAGATAGTATGTGCTCCTGGAACCCCAGCTGTGATGTTATGATAAATGCCTATAAATATTGAGGTTTACCAGACAGTCTCATTAAACCAACAAATATCTCAGTACATTATATCTACATCTATACTTCTACACTACTTATTAAAAAGAGGAAAGATTTCATTGTTTGTTTGATATTATGAGTATCTTATACATTTAGCCAATATTGGCATGCAAATTAAGTGTCCTAGAATCTGTTTAATTATGTTTATAAAGTTAATTTTATGTTACTGATATAATATATACTAACGTAAACGGTATCTAATTGGAATTGGCTATTGATTACGTCTTTATCACTTACGAGGTAGAGCCTAGGGCCGTAAGACCTAATAGCCACGTTTAGAGGAATACTGGGCCTGTAGGTGGAAATTGGAATTAAAATTAGTGATATGGAATATTAGATATTTTCCCAATCGAACGATTGGGTTTTAAAAAAAGTAGCTACAGCGGAAATATTGTTTACTAGCTTTTGCCCGGGAACAGTCAAATTTCCCGGAATAAAAGGTATCCTATGTCCTTTCCCGGGTCTTAAACTACCTCCACACCAAATTTCATCCAAATTGGTTCAATGGTTGAAGCGTAAAAAGAAAACAGACAGACAGAGTTACTTTCGCATTTATAATACTAGATTTTGCCCGCGGCTTCGCCCGCGTTGGTATAGGTCCCTGGGAAACAGTAGAATTTCCCGGAATTAAATATTGTATGTCCTTCCCCGGGCCTCAAACTACCACCATACCAAATTTCATTTAAATTGGTTCAATGGTTGAAGCGTGAAACGAAGTTATACAGACGGAGTTACTTTCGCATTTATAATTTAAGTATGGATTAATTGTTTTATTATTTATTTTTCACATTCCTTCCAATTACAAGTAAATTATGCCAGAAAAATAGCGTGACGAAAGTTTTTACCCATAAGGAAACATGGCAGCACTCAGGGCCTATCATTTGTAACCATAAAACTTCGAATACTTTCCGCAATTTTCACGTTAAAAACTGTAATTTGTAAATCGTAAAACTTTTCTGAGAAATGTTATTTCCGATTTTTATTAATCAACGGTTTACGAAATATATATCCTTTTGAGTAATGTGTTTACTTTTCTTGTTTCGATATCCATGTTGTACTTACGGACTTAGAAATGAAGTTTGTGATCTACTTTTGAACTTTCGCATTGCATTTTTATTAAATACAAATTTGGAAATTAACGCGTGCATCCACTCACTCAGTTAATGTACTCGTAGAGTCTAGAGCACTGATTTGATGACTACAATTATGATAAATCTGACATTTGGAGATTCTGACATCTGTAGAACACGGCATTCATAGAATCAGGCGTTTAAACTCGTCTGACATTACTACAATCTAACATTAATCGATATTACCACAATATCGCCGAACATGCATCAAACCCATTCTATCGACAAGATAGCGCACCAAATCGATTGAAGCTTTTTGCGAAGCGATTGAAGATCCGTAGTGTGTGGCGGTGGTTGAAAAAATATTGGAAAAACAGTAATATGACGGTGGATGAAGTAGTCTTCGCGTCGACGGAGACGGAAATAATGAAACGTATCATGCATTTAGTAAATATATAATCTACTTTTCTCCACTTTTCTTATTTGAGTGTTTCTCTGCGGGCACTTGTGTGAAAGGCAGCCTGCGTTGACATACTGGCGTCGCCCTCCCGGGAGCTGAGTCTAGGCTGGCTTGGCCAGCAACAGCGGTGCAAGGGTAGTTGTCTTGGAAACAATATATAGATATTAAATTATATATCTGAGACGTTAATACTTTAGAACCATGGGGGCCATCAGTCCATAAGCTGTTCGACATTACTACCCATAAATTGATCAAGGTGAAAGAGAGATCTAGCTGGTAATGTGGCAATACTGCCGGCCTTTTGGGCAAGTTACTATGGAGCAGCGTTCTATTTTATATATAATATAATATATATATATATATATATATATATATATATATATTATTTATTTTTAGTTAGTTCCAGCATATATATTTAATATAATATAAAATAATTTAATAAAATAAATATAAATATAAAATAATTTAATAAAATTAAAGGCAATCTAAATGTAATGACATAAGATCTCTTTAAAGTTACAAATGAACCTTCATAAACATATACTACAAAAGCAAACATTTTAATATTTATAATAACTAAACTAATAATTCGTTAATTTGAAAAACTAGAACTTAAAATTCTAAATACATGACAGAAAATAACTAACCAATTTGCTTATTTCAAAATTGAATTTTCTAGTAAAAGGGATTGAATGCACATTAGAATTATTTATTGAGCAACAAAATAGGTCCAACTCAAAAATATCACTAGACGTAGGACGCGTTTTAGATAAGATTTTCTATAGACGTAATAAAATAACGAGTGAGTACGTGACTGTACTGAATTTTCTTTGCGAATGTATTATAGGGATGTGCTTAGTAGCTAGCTCTACATTAATTTTTTTGGTGACACCAGTACATGACATTGAAAATGTATTTTGAATGAATTAATGAGCAATTCTTTATTGCAACAAAAAACACATAATGGGTAAACAAAACTCACATTTGGTATAAAGGCGGACTTATCGCTAAGCGATCTCTTCCAGTCAACCTAAGGAACCTTAGGGTATTTTGTTACATGATCTAGAAACGACGAATAAAAACGTCTCTATTAAATTAAAATGGATCAGTTATTAAGTACGCGGATAGCTAGGATACCACTAAGTTATAAAACTTAGTGGTATCCTAGAAATGGGACACGTAGTATAGGACGTCTAGTAGCTAAGTGGGTTGACGACTTTAGGCAAATTGCTAGAAAAAACTGGATTGCAATGGCTGGAGATAAAGAGGAATTGCGCAGACAAAAGGAGGCTTATACCCAGCAGTGGGTTGTAGAAAGCTAATAGTGATGATGATATCTTAAACACACTCCTCCATGAGGGGTTTTAAGAAAGGCATTAAATGACATTTGTAAGCAGGAAGGAGGAACATAACATTTATAAAAATAGTTATATATCAAATATTAATTAAGATATCTGTGATGGACTAGATGGCGTTGATGAGGTCAAGAGACAAATAAAAAAAATAAGTCGGGATTAAATTATATCCGTGACATTGACATTTGACTTTTTATCAACGCCATCGATGTAACTTAAACTTTAATTGCTCTTTTAAAAAGTCTTCATTAAAAGTTAAATTGAAACAAACCATCTGTAAAGGATTATTTCTTTAGCGAACACTATAACTATAACATATATACACGGTGAAATTTTGATCGTTCTGGACCCTTAAAGGGGTGATTCAGCCCGTCGATATGAACAACTTTTCTTGAACTCAAAAAAAAATGGGACGCTCCATACAAAAAATTTCGGCCGCCCGGTCAATTTGTATGGGAACATCAAAAAAATTTTGAATTCCCGGCATTTGTCCCATAGTAAAAGTTGTTTATATCATCGGACTGAATCATCCCTTTAAGGGCCCAGAACGATCAAAATTGCACCGTATATAGCACATAAATATATTGCAATTGTACACGATGTCATAATATTTTCAGTCCGATTTTAAAATGATTTATGGCAAAATATTAACGAGAGCTATTTTGAAAACAGCTATCAAAATTCACCGATGTTTAATCATCATTTTATATGATAGAGCTACTGTCTAAAATAAATCTCCCAACAGTGCCTTCACCTGGGGACAAAATCAATTCCAAAAACCCCATATTCAACGTTTAAAATTTCAGTGATATTTCGTATCGGGCTGTGATTCTGAAGTTAGTCTTAAAGCAAAAAGTTTACATTAATATTTAATGTTACATTAACACTCCATTACTCGCCCATTAACACCCTTATATCCAAGCTGATACACTATGGAATCAAAGGTAAATCTCTCGACTTAATCAAATCGTACTTGAGTAGCCGAATTCAAAAAGTTAGTTTAGATGGGGTTCAATCTTCCGGATCATGTATTAGGATGGGTGTACCTCAGGGCTCTATCCTAGGGCCTCTTCTGTTCCTTATATACATTAATGATTTACCGTACTATATTAACACATGCAAGGCTGTACTATTTGCCGATGATACATCTCTCATCTTCCGAGTAGATAGGAATACTGACTCTTCTGACGAGGTTAATAGTACATTAGCTCAAGTGTTGGACTGGTTTACTGCGAACAATCTTTTGTTGAACGCTAGTAAAACTAAATGTATTAAATTTTGCTTACCAAATGTTGCAAAAGTTTCAACAAGTATAGTCGTCAATAATGAAACAGTAGGATTGGTAGACAAAGCAACTTTTCTTGGAATAACTGTTGATGCTGGGCTTCAATGGGGTGCCCATATTGAAAAATTGGCAGGGAAACTTAGCTCTGCGGCTTACGCGGTTAGGAGGATAAGACAACTAACTGATGTTGATACTGCGCGTTTGGTATATTTTAGTTACTTTCATAGTCTTATGTCGTATGGAATATTACTATGGGGAAACGCTGCAGATGTAAATACCATATTTGTTCTACAGAAACGCGCTATTAGATCAATATATAAATTAGGCGCCAGAGAATCTCTTAGAGAGTTATTAAAAAATATTAATATTCTGACACTCCCTTCACAGTATATCTTTTCTAATATTATGTTTGTGCGCCATAACATTCATTTATATAAAAAAAACTGTGATATACAT
Organism: Elegia similella; assembly: GCA_947532085.1. Taxonomy (NCBI): domain Eukaryota; kingdom Metazoa; phylum Arthropoda; class Insecta; order Lepidoptera; family Pyralidae; genus Elegia; species Elegia similella. Next base: position 5,037,664 of record OX383936.1, read on the forward strand.
AGCAGAAACACTAGAAATAAAAATTAATTATTTACACCAGCATTGCGATTGCAGAAAACTATGGATTCTTTTTTGGGTCTTGGAGTACGCTTCTATAATAGAATTCCCACAGAAATATTAGGTCTGCCATTAATTCAATTTAAAACGGCTGTAAAAAATCATTTACTTAAAAGGGCTTATTATTGTATAAAAGATTATTTATTCGATAAAAATGCTTGGTAATAATTTAAATGTATATTTTAATGTAGTTAAATTTAATTTTTGTAAAATATATTGTTATATTCAAGCCCTTCAGGCACATAGAGACCAAGACTGGACTGAGTTTCTTTCGGCGTATTCTTCTCAGCAGTGGTCATTCCGAAACGCTAGTAGTTTTTCGATTTTACAAACAAAAGAAAGAAAAATAAACAACAGAAACATATGACGTTCAAAAAGCGATACATGTATCCTACTTTGAATAAAAATTATTCTATTTTCTATTCTATTTTCTATTTTCGCGCGTTCTACGATGGTAGAACAGGTGTACATTTTTTTGATTTTTATTGTAAATTGTGGGTAGAAGTCAAAAACTCGCCTTGTAATCTTCCACCGGCAAGTGACAAACACAATCAGTGCTCACGCGTTGACAGACGCATGCGTAGTCGTAAACTATATGGCTTGGAATAAAAAATTCTACGATCGTAGAACGCGCGAGCAATTACGTGATAATTTTGTTGAGAGTACTTTTTTTGGTGAGTGTTTAATTTTCGTATTTTTCTTCTATTATTTAATATTTTAAACTATTTCATAATATTGTATAAAGTGTATGCTAACAATACCTAGCTGTATTGCTTTCCTTCCAGAAATTATGGCCTCTCAGAAAGAATTAGCAATTTCGAGATGAAATATCAAGTGAGGAGGAAAATGAGCTGAGGGAAGAGGAATTCGTAATGGAATCAACACATGAAACTGATACGGAACACGAAGCAAGAGACTTTTGGGCATAAATAAACCACCTCAAGTACATGCAGGTCCATCAACTCAATCAAGTAGTGGTCGCGTAGGAAAATGTTACGATTGTGGCAGACAGCGTAATAAGTCGACCGAGTCGAAAACAATGTTACACATGCAAGAAGTGGATTTGTCTTGAACACCAAATATAAGTGGGTATCGAATGTTCCAAAAACAATGAGAATCAGGAGGAGGAGATGAGTAAATAAAAAAGAAGTGGATATAAAAGTTGAGAGTGATATTTCTATTGATTTTTGACATGTTTTCCTAATATTGATATTATTTATTAATCATAAGTAAAATCCTATAACTGTTTGTTGTTTTTGATTAAAAATAAAGTAGTTTAAAATGTACACTAACTATTTTTATTTACTTCAGTTACTAAGCTATTTAAAAACAATATCGAAAATGTTCTTCGTATGTAGAACACGCGAGTAACTACAAAAAGGGGCGCGAGTAATGGAGTGTTAATACGAACAAAGTTTGATACTTGTAGAACCTATTAATACTTACTTTCCAACTTACGATAATAATCCAGCACAAGTCCAGCCACATCACAACCCTACCTACTAGTTTCTCTTTTATAATGCAATTGTTCCTCCTCCGGCCAAAACCTATCCAAGGGCATATCATCATCATTATCATCATCAGGTCTTTTTAGTCTCCATTGTAGGAACATGACCCTATCTGTACTACCGGAGCCATACCTGGCAAGAGCAGATAGAGATTTTAATTTTTTGATTTCAAGGTCATTATATCATACATTGGTATTTCCAGAATGGGTTCTAGCTGGAGACCAACATTACATCAACTCTAAAGGACCTCTACGTGATGGATCTATATCATCCCACAAGCTCTCAATACCCATGAAACGAAAGTAAAGTTAGCTCTAAATCCAACACTCCCCATCCCTAGCATGTACTTATAAGCTAGTATTTACTGAGTTTGCGTCGGTGATTTAGTTGATGTGTGTTTTTATGTAAGCTCCTTACTGTCTGTTTAAGATGAGGGTAAGATATTAGCAATGAAACAATTTTTTTTTGTATGTTGGCAAAATAACTTTTTCGCTTTAGATAATTAAGATTACGTAAATGTTTAAAGAATCAAAAGTGATGTAGGTAATATGTGACATTTTGAAGCCTCTTCTTTAAGGATCGGAGCACTGCAACCAACCTGCTGAATCACATGGCTCCTTCGATCAAATATAATGGTAGATACACAGTCTCATACAAAATGAAGCGCAAATATGGCCTCGAGCCAAAACATCATGCATACTTACAAACCTCAACAAAAACGGTACATACTGAAAATACACATTCCATCTTTCTTTTTCACTTTTGACGCGTAGTTTTTGCATCTTTTCACTGACCTTCGTCATCGCGAGACGTGAGAGTGCTAGCGCGGTTTATTGAAACTGCGGTTAAAACAGCTCCGAAACCCGCTTGGGGCGCTGTTTTGCCGGTGCCACTTTTTGAGTGCGAATCGTGATCTAACATTATATTTTATCGAAGCATGGCTCGCATAGTTCCTGCAGTGGACGCCGGGGGTCAGGTGGATGTCGCCTATTTTGACTTCCGCAAGGGCTTCTAATTGGTCGATAACGATGTGCTGTTAGCAAAGTTAGCAAGCGTCAGTTTCACACAGCACTTGCTGGCTTTCTTTGCCAGCTATATAAAGGGTAAGCACAAAATCTTTTTGTTTGTTGGCAAAACAACTTTTGCGCTATAGAGAATTAAGATTACGTACATGTTTAAAGAATCAAAAGTGTTGTAGGTAATATGTGACATTTTGAAGTTATTCCTGTAAGGGTTCCGTTTTACCTTTTAAAGTACGGAACCCTAAAAACAATGCCACACAGAATAGATTTGGTTCGGTAGATTTCCTTGTGACCAAATCAGAAGCGAGCGAAGCGTGTGAGCGTCCTCAACTTAGGGCGTTACAGTAGTTTTCTCTGACGATATAAAGTGTTAAGTTAAGATAGTGCTTATTTCTTTTGGTGGCTGACTTAGTAATTCAGAGGACAATAAAAGTCATTTTAATAAGCACCGTCATAAAGTTCAATAGAAGTAATTTACAAAACATTGCAGTCCGCCGAAATTCCCGCCAAGAACTCCTGTCAAACTTATAGTAAGTTAATTTTTTGATACTTATTTTACGGTTTTTGGCTTTCTACGCCTTTTAGTCCTTCATATTTTTCAACGTCTTATCAACGAAATAATGGTGTAATTCATTTCGTTGATTCGAACGGAGCCCTGGCGACACGATTCCACTGGTTTGATCATAGACGACGCAATAAGTCGAACGACCACCAGCCCGCTCTTTATTTTAGTTATTTCACACATTGTTCATAAACTTGGGCATACATCAAAAACATAACACTAAATTCCACTAAAAGCAATTTGAAAAATAATCCAAAACAAAAACCGTGCCACCCGCCGAAATTTCCCGCTAAAAGCTCCTATAGTAAGTTCATATGAATCTAAACAGTAAACATTCGTCATTTATTTACATTGACCCCTGACCTACATTCCGCATCCTCGGTTGATGTGACAAAACTCATAAATAACTTGTCAATCGCAAAGTTTTGTATTTATTATTTATCATGGCTGCAGCACAAATAAAAAATAAAATAGAAGGATCTACGTAATGAAAATTTACTAACTTTCTGTAATATCATCATCATTATTCCAGCCGTGAGAAGTTCACTCCTGGACAAAAGCGTCTCCCAAGGATTATTCGTTCCATGAGGGGATATTGCCTTACTCACCACGCTTGGCAGGAGGTTTGGCAAGCGCAGTTTCTTCGGCTTCTTATGCTTCCGACGCTGCTGCCCATCGAAAGCATTTTTAAGCTGGAAAATAATAGGAATTTGTTGGATTTGGAAAGGGAATGAAGGAATTGGGATATTACCCACTCCGATGAATTGGGAAAAGCAAGTAGTAGCTCAGGAGGACAGAGTGTGTAATTTAGGTGCAAAATACGAAGGTGCGAAGTGCTGAGGTGCGAATGAACCGTACCCGATGCCATTCCTGCAACCACCGGACAAGCAAATGTAACTTTCTTATATATTTATAATACTTTTAGGTTATTTTAGTTTAGATTCGTTTTCGGTAGACAACACCAAAGTTTGCAATATCTTTGTAAGTTTTCATCGTTTTAGGGTTTCGTACTAAAAGAGTACAAACGGATATCGGATGCTTAGTAATAGTGTCCGTTCATCCGCCTGTCGATCTGTCAAAATGTTGTATCCTTTAAATCGTAGAGTGTTGTCACTTGATCTTTTTACAGAATGTGTATAGATATTTCGTTTATTACTTGTATACATAAATGACTTATAAATGACACTACTGTACTTTTATCTGCTAAAATAATATAATAATAAGTCATTTATTTCTGGCAATAGTATTGTACTTACAATTATGTACAATACCAGACGCCCATATAAATACCTTACATACTAACATACATGAAGTTCATAAAATAAATATCTTATAACTTACATAATTAATATCCGATCCTATATCACACGGAGTGCCGATGACGTGTGACGCGCGGTGACGTCAGGCAGCCGACCTCTGAACCTCCGAAATACGACTCCTAAGGGCCAAAAGTCCTCCTTCATGAAGGTTGGCAGATCCACATAAGAATTGAAATTCGCTTTGTGGCGAGACTGCAGATCTTCAACCCTCAAGGTGAAGGTGGACTTCTTTCGGACGTAGTCCACGACCTCCTCTACCCTCGTGGACCAGTGCAACCGAGACACGTACAGCTGCGTCGATGGTACGGCAGGACGCAGTGGAGAATCCGGTCCGGTCGGCGCGGTTCCGCAGTGGTTGCGGCTCGCGGGCTTCCTCTTCATCTTTTCTACCTTGACGAAGCTTTCTTCGTCCTGCTGGTTCCTCTCGTAGGTTCTCTAAAACGAGGTATCATATGTTGATCTCCGTATCCCAAGCAAAATAAATACAAACTTTTATGATGATCTATGACTTACATTATTTTATAACGTCCTTTGTGACCGCTTATATTAATAGTTTACGATATCTGTGACAGACAGCAATAATAAAGCCAGGGCAGACGTTGTAACGAGTTATTAATTTGATGTAATTTTAGTCGTGATAAGTTTGTTAGATTGGCGTACTTTGAAAGCCTTGTCATCATGTTTTGAGATAGTTAGAAACATCTAGTTTCAAGATTGATCCCAACTATGTTTTGCCCGGAATTAATCCCGTTTATTATTTGGGAAACTGATGCCCGAATACTAAAAGTATTTTATATAATGATGTTCTTTTTTTTTTTGCTGTCTATGTCTTCCTAGGTTATTGTCTAGACAGTGACAGCATGAAGTTTCGTTTGCATAATCGTAAAATATTGGTATAAAACACATTATTAATTTCACAGGCTTGTAGAAACTCTCACAAAATGTAAATAAAATAATTCAAGAGAAAAAAAAAAGAAATTTGTTATGATTTTTGTAATTTGCTGGGTTATTTTACTAAATAAAGTAGAATAGTAATAATGTCAAAAACATTCCCTTTTAATTTTATTATTATTCGTCTGACAGAAATAAAGTCTTAGTAGAGCTACGTTGCCGGCAAAACTCATTTTTGCGTAGCATAAATGGGTCGGTTCGTCCGGGGAAGTACCACACTCTCACAGAAAATCGAAGTTTGAGTAGAAGCTTTACCGCTTCTATCATAGATTTAAAAAAAAAAAGTTTCGTCTCTCTTCTATGCTTCGTTTGGTAAGAGAAAGAAAGAGAGAGTCGAAGGCCCATCCTTCCCCCATTTTCTCTCCTCTCATATAATTCCTTACCCAACAAAAAGGTGTTGCAGTTGTCCATGGGCAGCGGTAATCGCGTACAATCTCTCACTCACTGTAAAAAGCCTGAATTATTTTAATTGAGAATACTTTTTATCCCATAACATGTAAGCTTAAATAAGAAATAATTATTATTATTATTTCTTTTTCTACATTTTTCTTCTCATATGAGGGTAATTATAGGCTACTAACGCGGGCCAAAGCCAAGCGATAGTAGCAGGAAAATAATTTAAATAGAGAAGGATGCTGAAACGCTGGATTAAGATAGGAATTTCCGGGTGATGCGGCAAGTGTTAAGCACGGTAGCTTTTTGTTATTATTATTATAAGCTTAAATACCGAGTTGTATCATGTTTAACTTTTCTCCTTATCAAATTCTAAAATCAAAATGTACGAAGTCGCGGGTAGCAATATACTAAACCCCTTATTAACTTATATTTCTATTTACCAGACCTTTTTAACCGTTATAAAACTACAGTACGGTAAAACTGAGACGTTCCAAAAATACCCTTCACTGCTTATCATAAGCTGGCCAGTTTTGGGGCTTCATAAAAACGATATCCGTAACAAGGCCCCAAAAAGGATCCCTTGGGATCTTGTCACTAAAGATTACTTCAGGAATAGTAGGCGTAAAATGAAAATTTACGGCCCTAGCGATAAAATTTATTGCTTAGATTTAAACCAGCCAAGTGCGAGTCGGGCTCGCGTACGAAGGGTTCCATACCGTTATCTATAAAAACGGCAAAAAAGTCATTTGTATGGGCCCCCTTTAATGTAAATTTAATTTTATTCAATTATTTATTTTTACGTCAACATATAACTAAATATTCAGCGAATATTTTAAGCGTCTACCTGTTGCCGTCAATATCGAGCAAAGACAAGCAAAAATAGTCACGTTTGTTGTATGGGAGCCCCCTAAAATATCTATTTTATTATATTTTTTTAGTAATGATATATTTTAGTATTATCTATTTTATTATAGCGGCAACAGAAATACGTCATCTGTGAAAATTTCAACTATCTAACTATCACAGTTCATGAGATACTGCCTGATGACAGACGGACAGGCAGACAGACAGACAGACAGATAGGAAGGCAGACAGACAGACAGACAGACAGACAGACAGATAGACAGACAGACATACAGATAGACAGACAGACTGACAGCGGAGCGATGTTAATAGGATCCCATTTTTACCCTTTGGGTACGAAACCCTAAAAACGCGAAATAGAAATACAAGACAGTATAATTGCGTGGCTTTCGTTTTGTGAAGATGTTTAATTTTTTTCCCTCGCTGATTCGTTTTCTGGGAGCTCTGTAATTAAATTTTGTAATTGTTTTTAGGATTTATAAGAGATAATTGTTTTGGTAACAAGATTCATCATTTTCTGCGACATGACCTTAGTTCGTTAGACCGCCCTTGTGTAATCTACCTACTTATGTTTTGATTTACTAGCTCGTTTTTTGACTTCCATCGTGATATTAGACGGTGATCGGACCCGTGATACAGAAAGGGTGCTCATTAAACAGGCTTTTTTTTAATAGCATTATTCGCCTCTAAAAATTTAAGTTGCCTTCTAAATTACTAAGTCAGCCTCAATTAACAAGCATCAAATAATACTATCTTAGCCACGAGTTAAGATAACTAGTGGCTAAGATAGTATTATTTGGAAGCCACTCTAAATACAACTCAGCATGATGGTTATTATTTAGCATCTAAATTTGTAACTTGCATTCTAACAGGAAAAACTAAAAAAAAAAATTTGACATCAAAAAATATATTTATTTTTTAATTTTTTTTATATATATACAAATTATATATTTAATTTTTTAACTTAGCATGTATAAAATGTAATTCATCCCAAATTAATCAGTCGTCAATATAATTTTGTGGCTTGACTTATTATTCCACATACATAAACAGGCTGATTGAACACTTTTTTCCCTTAATGTGGTGACTTAGCCCGTTGGTTTGAACAACTTTATAGCACCAATGCAATGAAAAAATAAAGGGTTGCACTCCGGGATTGCTGGCAGTAGTGAAAACCCGCCTTTGCTGCGGTCTCAGGTCACGTGTCCGTCTTACGAATTTTCGATCAGGTCACGTGTCCTGACGCGAGTTTAAAATTTTTACCGATCCCATAAAGTGCAAATAATATTATAAATATATGTCGGAGGTGTATTTTCAGGCAAATCCATAATGAAACTATACTCCAGGTTAACACTGATTTATTGATAATCACACACTGTTTGTTTTATTCAAAATCACATTCACAATAATAAAAAATAATATTAAGTAATTGGTAGAACTCAGAGCGACAATAACGACGCAGGAGCAGAGTTCCGACTCGCTCGGTGACTTGCTCACTTCTGAGCTCAGAAAGGCCGACGCCATCTTGAAACATTCTATACGTCATCGCGTCAGTAGCGGGGATGTTTTGTTGTTGACAATCTAAGCGCACGTGCAATGTTGACTCACGAACGACGATAACACGTGCGCGCCGACACGGCCATACTGCGCATGTCGCGTCTCTGCGACACTCTGAAATACATCAAATGGACTTCGTCATATCTCTATGGTCTAGTAATAACTGTAAAACTGCACTGGCTTCAACCAAGTGCAAACGTTGGCTACGATCAAACGTATTAGTCGGCGTCGGCTACAACCGAAAGCTAACGTTGGCAACAACCAAACGTTTTAGTCGGCGTCGGCTACAACCGAAAGCGAACGTTGGCAACAACCAAACGTCTTAGTCGGCGTCGGCTACAACCGAAAGCTAACGTTGGCAACAACCAAACGTCTTAGTCGGCGTCGGCTACAACCGAAAGCTAACGTTGGCAACAACCAAACGTCTTAGTCGGCGTCGGCTACAACCGAAAGCAAACGTTGGCAACAACCAAACGTCTTAGTCGGCGTCGGCTACAACCGAAAGCTATTAACGTTGGCAACAACCAAATATTTCGGCAACAACCGAAAATAGGAAATAAGACTTACAGAAACAGAAATAGAATGTTAGAATACAGGATAGAAATAAACCTCACCATAGATCTTCTGTAGCTAGTGAAACCTCAGCCGACATGGCCAATTCATTTTGTTTCCCAAAGTCAGGAGCAGCTCTAAGATTTTCATGAGCTACTTTTCTTGGTCGACCGCGCCCTGTTATTTTCTTAACTTCGTAGCGATCACTAGGCAAAACCTTTTTAATTTCGTAAGGACCTCCAAATTTTGGGCTTAGCTTAGTTCCTAGTCGAGCTGATTCTTTGACTAACACGTATTGCCCTTTTTCGTAGCGCTTCACTTTTGCCTTGGTTTGGTCAAATCTTTCTTTGTCTTTCTTCGATTGGTCGGTCATTCTTGCAAATACAACTTTTCTCAGAGATTCAGGTTGAACTCTTTCATTCTCGTAATCGATAATTGAAATCAGATCTGGAGGGACACATCCATTTTTCCCTGTAAGGAGTTCTATCGGTGTTTTTCCAGTCGTTTTCGAAATAGTACAATTGATTGCAAGTTGCAAGGCTCCTAAAGCACATTCCCAATGCTCTTTTTCGATGTTGTTTATTATAGTAAGACCATCTTTAATTACACGCATCATTCTTTCCACTTGTCCATTTGCTCTACTCGTGTAAGCTGCTGTGTGGTGTAATTCTATGCTATACTGCTTACAGTATTTTTCATATTGGGAAATGAATGCGCCATCTCCATCTACTATTATCCTTTTAGGAGCACCAAAAAGGAAAATTACTTCTTTGAGATGAACGAGGGCCGATTCTTGGTTTTTCTTTGTGGCATATCTTAAAATCACAAATTTAGAAAATGCATCTACTGCTACGAACACATATTCTTTTTCAGATGATGTTCCACTTAACTTGCCCGTTATGTCAATATGAAGCGTGTGGAATGGTTCAGGTGTCTTTTCGTATGGATGCAATTCTACTTGTGTTGCTCCAGAACTTCCTTTCATTGTTTTACAGACCACACAGTTGTCTATGAAATTACGAACTTTTGTACTCATTTTGTCAAACCAAAAATGTTCTTTTATCTTGTCGAGAACCTTTTCCCAGCCAAAATGTTTCAAACTTTCGTGATAGTGATTTATTATACTCCATTGGTAGGATTGTGGCACTACCTTCAAAGTTTTGGATTTCCCATTCTCCAGGGTGATTTTTTGATATAGGATTTCATCCTTTATTAGATAATTTGGTTGACTGTTACCTTGATTAATTTGTTTAATAATCTTGCTGAGCACTGGGTCTCGGTGTTGTTCCATAACTAGCCAAGTGTCATTCGATGTCAAACTTAATATATTCAGCGTAACAGGGTTCCTGCTGAAGAAATCTGCATGTTTAAGTTTTTCTCCCTTTCTGTACTCGACGTCAAAATCATAATTTTGAAGAAATGACCACCAGCGATGAACACGAGGTAGTAACTCTTGTTTGTATCGGGAAGCTTTGAGGGCGTTACAGTCTGTCACTACTGTAAATTTTCTGCCATACAGGAAATGTCGATAATGTTTTATTGATCGTACCACAGCAAGTGTCTCTAATTCATACGAGTGGTAATTTGATTCCGATGTAGTTGTCCTTTGGCTAAAGTAACTGATAACATGTTGTCGTTTCTCTTCAATTTGAATTAATACTCCTCCAAATCCTATGGCACTTGCGTCCGTGTGGAGTTCTATGGGCAACCCTTCCTTGAAAATTGTTAGAAGTGGTGCACGTGTAAGATAATCGATTACTTTTGCTCTCGCTGCTTCGTGATTGTGGTTCCATTCCCATTTTGCTCCAGTTTTGGTTAATTCATATAATGGTGCCATTTCTGACGAAAAGTTTGGAATGAATCGTCTAAAGTATCCAGCTAATCCATTAAACTGTCGAAGTTGTTTGACATTTTCTGGTACTGGTGATCTTGCTAACGCTTCCACTTTCAAGGGATCAGGTCTTATTTGTCCATCAGCTATGATATATCCAAGATATTGCACTGATCTCTTCATAAATGAGCACTTCTTCAAATTTATCGCAAACCCAGAGTCACTGAGGGCCTTTAGTACCGAATCTAGTTTCTGAAGTGTCTCAGTCACTGATTTTCCTGGTATAAGCACGTCATCTACATAAACTAGAGCTGCTGTTTCTCTCAGTGCTCCAAGAGCTTTGTTGATGCATCTTTGATAAACTGATGGGGCATTAGACAAACCAAAAGGCATGGTTAAATATTCAAATTGGCCATCGCAAGTAATGAAAGAAGTCATAGCGATAGAGTCTTCAGCAACAGGAATTTGGTGAAATCCTGCTGCCATATCAAGACTACAGAAATACTTTGCATCTGCTAGTTGATCGAGCTGGTCTGAGATAAGTGGTAAAGGATAGTGGTCTCGTACAGTATTAGAATTTAGCTCACGGTAGTCAATGCAAAGGCGATCTTGCCCATTCTTCTTCTTAACCAGTATTATAGGGCTGGCAAAGGGCGAATTGCTTTCTCTAATAATCCCTTTGGCCAAAAGATCTTGAGTTATTTCGCGAACCTTTTCTCTTTCTACTGGAGACATCCTGTAGGGTCTACGTTCCACAATTTTATCAGGATTTTTCAGCCTGATCTTCAGTTCTCCCGTGGTGACTCTGTGAGAGCTAGTACCTTCAACAAACGCATGCTGATATTTGTTTAATATCTGCATCAGGGCATCATGATCTTCAGGTTCTAACTCTCCATTGATGTCAACTTCGTTTGCACTAATTTCCAAAATGGAAAGGGTCGTGGATAATTTCTCTGTGCGACTCACAACGGTACCTTTGATTGACATCTCCACCTTTATTCCAGGGACAAGAAGAAGGTCTTTTCCGATAAGCATTTTCATAGGTAATTGATGATCGAGCACCACACAGAACTCCAGTTCGATTGAAACACCATTAATTTTGCAGTGTGTTCTGATTTGTGTATGTGAAAAGATTGGAACTGGGCCTATTCCTTTCAAACATTTCGCAATAGTTTTTCTTTGCCCTGGAATTCTAGATGCCATAGATTCTTGAATCAAAGAACAGTCTGCTCCACTGTCAAACATACACTCGAATATATTTTGTCCAATTTGAACAGAAATAGAGTTAGCAGCTGTCTCGTCATTGCTTAAGCAAAGGTTTACTTTCTTACTTCGCTGTTCATCTGCAATCCTCTTAAAACAAGTCTCAACGGTATGTCGCAGGCCTTTGCAATATGAACACTCTTTAATTACTTGTGCTGGTCGTTCGGATGAGGATGATGCCACTGGAGATGCTGCTGTTGAAGTAGCCTTTGAAGTGGTTGTCGACAGTGTATTGCGTGCATGTTTCTCAGAGCAATGTCGAGCAAAATGTCCGATTCTTCCGCAACTATAACAAGTTATATTAGATCGATCACGGGTATTTTCTAACCGCGCCCGCTTAAAATGCTCGCTTTCTCTGGGTTGGGGATTCTTGCGCTTCTGATTAAACGACTTAGCGATCGCAATCAACTCGGGGACAGAACTGGACTTACTGTTAAGAAGCTCTGTGCGGATTCGTTCGTCTCCGATGCTTCCAATCACAAATTCTACAGCGTCCTGTTCAGTTGGGTTTGGTTTCACAATCCTCTTGAACATTCTCCAAACGTTGGAGATATAATCTTGTATATTTTCTGCATCTTCTATAGAGTAGTTTTTAAAACGTAATACGTCAGCAAAATATCTGGACTCTGGTTCAAAAGTCTGCAACATATCATCACGCATTTCTGACCACGTTGTCGTTCTTAACAGGCCACTGTCAGCCCAAGTTTTAGCTCGTCCTTGAAGAACACTAGCGGCTTTAAGACGCACTTCGTGATCCAGGAGTCTGTACTCTTTCTGAGTTCGTGAAATGAGATCAGTTCACTCTCGTACATCAACGCCTGAATCAGGGTCAAACGAAGGAAAATAAACATCGGCAATACGGACACGCTTATGTTCCTCTGACTTCATAATGCTCATCATTTCTGTTAAAGTTATCCGATGATCATGTGATAACTGAGCAATCATGTCATTCATTGCTGCCTTGAATGTATTTGCCATAGCTTGGATGACGCTGTTCTCGCGGAATTCTTCACGTGGTCTCCCATCTTCTGATGTCGGAGGTGTATTTTCAGGCAAATCCATAATGAAACTATACTCCAGGTTAACACTGATTTATTGATAATCACACACTGTTTGTTTTATTCAAAATCACATTTACAATAATAAAAAATAATATTAAGTAATTGGTAGAACTCAGAGCGACAATAACGACGCAGGAGCAGAGTTCCGACTCGCTCGGTGACTTGCTCACTTCTGAGCTCAGAAAGGCCGACGCCATCTTGAAACATTCTATACGTCATCGCGTCAGTAGCGGGGATGTTTTGTTGTTGACAATCTAAGCGCACGTGCAATGTTGACTCACGAACGACGATAACACGTGCGCGCCGACATATATACGGACAAATCACACAGATTGAGCTAGCCCCAAAGTGGGTTCGAGACTTGTGTTATGGGATACTAACTCAACGATACTGTATTTTATAATAAATACATATATAGATAAACATTCAAGACCCAGGCCAATTTGAAAAAGATTATTTTCCATCTTGACCTGGCCGGGGATCGAACCCGGGGGCCCTCGTGTCGCGGGCTGGCGTGTTAACCACTGCGCCACGGAGCTCGCCTTCTCCACGGAAACTTCTTTATGCACTCCGTGCACAGCGATAAAGAAGTTTTCACTTCAAAATAGAAGAATCGAAAAGACCCTTCTCACTATAAATAACAAAAACAGTCTCATACAAAATGTATGGTGACAAATCACGGTTTCGGGTTTGATATGAACTAAGAAGCGAGTGGCTTTTCTGACGGGTCACATTTCAAGGTCTGAATATGAATAATAAAAGCCGTGTGGAAAGTTTGTCTATCCCTATACTTATTTATTCACGTCATGGTGTTAGTTAAGTATGTATAATTATAGATGTATGGGCATTGAAGAACTTGATGTTATTGTAAGAATAAGCATTACTAAAACTTACGCATATTAAGTAATTTGGAAAAAATTACCATTTGAATTGATCACAAGTAGCCTAAAAACATCTCAAGTTACCCCTGGTTTGGAAGCTTGTTTGGAAGGCTTATTCAACCTTTGGTCCCGGCTGTCAAAATGCATGATTATTTTTATTTTTTTAATTATTTTACGGCATTTGGCTTTTAACGCCTTTTAGCCTTTCATATTTTATTTTCAATCTTTCATAAACATGCATAAAATTGCATTTTTTTCCCTTTTTTTTTATGGCTTTCACACATCACATTTTTAGCCAGTATAAAGTATAATTGAGGATTCCCGCGCTTTTTCTTTAGTCTTTTTAATCAATTAATGGATCCTAGGGCGCCCATGGCGACAATTTTTTTATGTATGTTGGACGGCACACGGCAAATTCCCATGAATCTGTTGTTTTAATCACAGACGACGTAGCAAGGCGGACAACCACCAGGCGCTAAGTAAATCTCACTACAGCCGCACCATTTTATTTTAGTCATTTCCCGCATAGTTCATAAACATTTATTTTTAACACCAAATTACATCAAGTTTACATTATAAAGAAATAATTTGAAAAACAATCCAAAACAAAAGCCGTGCACTTCGCCAATATTCCCGCGAAGAACTCCGTGATGGCGTTGGTTGAGATATGCTGGGTGTCTTTAGCACAGAGAAAAACAATACTTCATACAACCTTTAGCCTAAATTTTACACTTTTTTGCCGACTTACACACAAAATATAAACTAAGTGTAACCGTGATTTTCTTCTTTTGCGACCATACAAAGTCCCACGTAGTTATTTCTTATGCATCCAAACGTATCCACATTTTTTGATGTGATAATGTCTTATAAATTGATGAACGCCAGCTGCACGCACGAAAAATGTGCTTGTCACATTCCGTGTGCAAGTGAGAGCGCGAAAAAATAGATCTCTTTATCTATTCGGCCTAAGCGTTTTGCTTGTGATGCACCCATCTCTCTGCCACCGTAATCACGTAAAACTAAGCCGACTTATAAAAAAAAACCAGCCCGTACTCTGGTGCCCAAAGTTGGCTAAATAATAGTTCTTATATTTTCATCCATATAATAAAAACTGACCTTTCTTTATAACTAAGAGGCTTAATAATCTAGTTGAGCATATATTTTTTTAAAATTTTACTGCGTTTTATAATTCATGCAAAGCATAGTTATTTATTTTTTTCTTTATTTAAATATGCGAACAATATAAACTAACTTAAACTACTTACATATAAACCCAACTATATTCGTACTAAAAACTAAACAAAAAAAAAAATGAATTAAAATCTAAAAATCTAAACTAAGGGGTTGCCCGTGTGGCATAGTGCCAAGAACACTAGCTGCATTCCCCTGCTGAATAGCGATTGCAATTCTTTGCGCGAGGAAAGAGCTAGTCCACTTGTCACCAGCGGTGTCGACAAGCCTGGGCGCTAACACCTTAAGAATTTGCTGGTGCTGCCCATGGACCTAATGTTTCGACGCCAAGTGGAACAAACATGTACTCATTGGTAAGAGAAGCATACTCGTATTTGCGCCGCTTGGCGTCCTCTGCAGCCTCCCCGCGGCTCCAGCCCTCAGGACTGTTCCGAGAAGGGACCACCGTGTCGACGCATGTTACGTCCCACACGAGAGCCCTCCCCCGCTGACAGGAGACCAAGGTCAAGCCGTCTGGGCGCTTGCCATCGTCGAGCGTTATACCTGCTGGCTCCAAAATGCTTGGAATTTCGGCGGTGGCAAGCGCCCTTTTAATTATATCGTTGAGGGAGCCGTGGCGGGAGAATCTGCCTGCGCTGCGCTGTCAGTGTAGTCCATGGAGGCCTTTTCTGTCGACGGCGCTGCCACACAGGCACTGATGTCGTTCGACAATGGCAGGCTTCTAGCCTGAGACCAACGGCAATTCGAAAGCTGCCATTGTCGAGTAGTGTTCTGAAGGTTGGCCGAAGGAAGGGCGTGGCTCGTTTATTAATTGGATTATTTGATTATTTTATAAGCTTTGTCTTTTTCTTAAGATAAATACTGAACTGATATTATTGTCTCTGCGTTTAGTATACCTACATACGGCTTATACCTCTTCGGCCTAGTGGTCATCATCACCATCTGTCACACCGGAGGTCCCAGGTTCGATCCCTGGTCAGGTAAATATGGAAAATGATTTTTTTAGGGTTCCGTACCCAAAGGGTAAAAACGAGACTATTAAAATGGCTCCACTGTCCTTCTATCTTTGTCTGTCACCTTTCTTATGAACCGTGACAGCCAGAGTTGAAATTTTTACAGATGATGTATTTCTGTTACCGCTATAACAACAAATAATAAAAACAGAATAAAATAAATATTTAAGGGGGAATTAATTCAATAAATGTATAGGAATATAACAAACGTGTTTTTTTTCGTATTTTTTTCGATATTAATATCGGCAAAAGGTAGACGCTTATAATATTATATTCACTTAAAAAAGAAATAATTAAAATAAAATATATTAAGGAGGGCTCCCATACAACAAACATGAAAGAAAGTATTAATGTTGTATAGATTTTGGAACGGAACCCTTCGTGCCCGAGTCCGACTCGCACAAGGCTGATTTTTATTTAAATTGATTTTATATGCATTTGTGATAAAATATAGTATCGCTTAGTAAGTATCCCATAAAAAAAGTTTTGAATTTGCTTCGAGGCTAGCTCAATATGATTTGTCGCTATATATTTATTTACTCATGTACGAGTATATATAATAAATTGAGAGGAGCCTTCAGTTAGCTGTCAGCCTAACCTTTGTCAAATGGCTGTGGGCGGTTGGAACACGCCACTTCGCCGCTAGAAATAGGTATTTGCTCTGTTTGGAACTGTTTTTTGTCCCTAATATTTTAGATAAACGTTTTCTCCTTTTACACCCACCAACACTCCAAACGTGGCCTTTCGGTCTATAGACCTTAGTGGCTGTCTACCCCATATGATTGTACTGATGTTGAGATTATACAAACGATATTTCAAATACTCGTGTACAATAAACTAATAATATGTAATTATTCAAACAAACAAACAATTATACTAGTGGTTCTGTGAGAACAGTAGACCTCGCGAGCCCTTACAACCAACATCCACATTTGCTCTCCAGTGCTCTAAAATACATCTGTTACTGTTATGCTAATTAACTAAAGGATTTTTAAAAATTTCGATAAACTGGCACGACAAAAAAAAATCTATATAATTACCGAATCTGCTCACAAAATTTCATGAGAATCGGTTGAGAAATGCGACCTATAGGCGAGAACAGACAGACAGACAGACAGACAGACAGACAGACAGATAGACAGACAGACAAACAGACGGACAAAAGAATTTTCGGCCAGTCGAAACTGAGATGCTTCGCTCGCTCGCTCAAATATACAAAATTAAAATATACAAAACTCGTTTTCTCCTTCTATTTTAAATTTATGGTATATTTATATTCAATAAACACATAAAGATAAACATCCAAGACGCAGGCAAAGAATATATACACTACGACGCAGGTCAATCTAAATAAAAATCAGCCAAGTTCGAGTCGGACTCACGCACGAAGGTCTCCGTACTTTATGTATGCAACATTAGACATTGTTTCTTTTGTTTTTCGTGTGTGTAAGTGGCTAACACTGGTGTCAGATTTTTCCAGCTGCCTTAAGGCACCTGACATAGCTTAACGACTGCCATCAAAGATGACAGCCGGGACCAACGGCCTAACGTGCCTTCCGAAGCACGGAGGAGCTAGAGATATTTTTTGCCACTTGTGGTCACCCCTCACAATAGGGACTGCGCCCAGGGTTGCTGAACCTGCGTAAGCGATTTCAATGCTCACGACCACTGGGCCATCGGGCTCCTCCGATTCCGGATTTATTAGACATTATATTACAAACTTTTTTTTGGTTTTACTTTTGTGTAGGGCCCTCCTTAATTTTATTTTATATTTTCTAATTGAATAAGATTGAAATAACACACTATTTTTTGATTCATTTTCATACTTCTTAAGTTGCCTCTCCAACTAGTGAAAGTCGGCGATCAGCTTGGTACAGTTTACTATTCTTGGCGCGACGGAACAGCTCAGCTGCTTTAGCAATCCCGGTCCACTGTCTTATGTTTCGCAACCATGACTTCCTTCTTCCCCCATCTTTCGTTTCCCAGCAACTTTGCCCATCATTATGAGCTGTAAAAGGTCATACCGTTGGTGACGAAGCA
Organism: Elegia similella; assembly: GCA_947532085.1. Classification (NCBI taxonomy): domain Eukaryota; kingdom Metazoa; phylum Arthropoda; class Insecta; order Lepidoptera; family Pyralidae; genus Elegia; species Elegia similella. The sequence continues at coordinate 5,055,732 of OX383936.1, forward strand.
CATGACTAAGGTAGGAGATTTTCGGCTTCTTTACCGCAAGCATTAGATTGCGCTTCTGGCCCCGTTGTAGAACGCTAACGTTGGTCACTTTTGGGTCCAACTTATGGACAGCATGCGTCTATACGTCCAAATCTCAAATGCTTCTATTCGCCTTTTAAGGTCTTCTTTAATGATCCTCCAAGCCTCAAATCCATACAACTTTTCATCCAATTAAGAGCGAATCGATTATTCGAAAGAATTTTAAGAAAGGTAAAGAAATACAATTGTCAGGTCTTTAAATTGAAGAGCAAGCCTCCGAGGATAGCCTCCGTGGTCCAGTGGTTAAGGCGTTTGCCTGTTGACCCGGGGGTCGTGGGTTCGATTCCCACCGAAAGCATACTTTGTTTAGTTGTTTCCAGTTTGGTTAGGACATTGCAGGCTTGAATCACCTGATTGTCTGATAATAATGATGATTCCGTGCTTCGAAAGGCACGTTAAGCCGGTGGTCCCGGCTGCCATCCGGTAGTCGTTAAAGGAACCACGTCAGAGGCCGACAGGCGGTTCCGAAAAACTCTGACACCTACTCGAAATAATGATGAGTGAAGAGCTGAACAGAGTAGGCAGTTTAGCGGTATGTTACGGCTGAAGACAATTTTTTTTTATTCATAGTAAATGACATCACCACAGCGATGGGTGAGGGGCCTGTGTATTAAAAAGTCGGAAGGAATAATTTTGACGAACACTCAACCAAAAAGCCTAACTGTGTCCGGCCTTATCCGGACACCTGGCAACCCTACTCAGAAATATGCTGAGTAATATGAATAGACGGAATTTTTGAATAGCCTGCCATCGATACTGGCTCGCAATGATTCGTTACTAAGTGACATTGTTAAGGTCCTTTTGAAAGAGGGTTTGATATGAGAAATTGGTAGTTTTATAAAGAAACTAGCTGTTGCCTGCGACTTCGTCCGCGGCAATTTCTGTTATTATGATTAACTAGCTGTTGCCCGCGGCTCCGCCCGCGTTAATGTCGTTCCCTTGAAAACAGTAGAAATGATAAAAATTCCATACTAACCCCCCCCCCCCTCTGCTTTTTCCCCTTAAGGGGGAATTTAATACATTTCACCTGCATAGATCTTTAGCCCTTAAGGAGGGGATTTTGCCCATTTCACCTACACATATATTTATTTATTGTAATGGAGAACTTCTTATTGTCATATTTCTAAGTAAATAAAACCACACAAACTTTACCCCACCTATTTTACCCCTTCAAGGGGAAATTTCGTCCATTTTAACTACACAGATCTTTTCAATTGTAATGTAAACATATATACATATTTTTATACTTCTATGTCTAGAAATGAGAAAAATCCATACAACCGCCCCCCTCCTTTATCCCTTAAGGGGGGGATTTTATACATTTTACCTACACAGAGCTTTTTAATTGTAATCAAGAACTTACATACCTATTTTTATATTCTAAGTCTAGAAATGGAAAAATTCCATACAAACTTTACCCCCTATTTACCCCTTCAAGGGAGAATGTTGTCTGGTTCACCTAAACAGATCTTTTTTAATTTTAATTGAGAACTTGTGTGCCTACTTTCAAACTTTTAAGTCAAAAAATGAGAAAATTCCATAAAACTTCATCCCCTTTGATTTTCTAAAAATCCTTTCTTAGTGCTCATTTACATCATAAAAAGAATCCCTGTGTGTAAATGTCAGTTCCCGGGCACAGTAGTTTCGGCTGTGCGTTGATATATAAGTCAGGTTTGTTTCTGGCCCGCGGCTCCGCCCGCGTAAGTGTTGATTTCTCAGGAACAGTAGAATTACCCGGAATATATTAGTTCATGACTTTCAATGAAACACCTTAATATAGAATTTCAATTGAATAACTTCAAAAACTGAAAGTTTCATACTAACTTTGCATCCCCTTATACCCCCTTAAGGGATGATTTTTGAGTAAAATATTTTACTCGTGTTTCATACCTTTCAGTAAAGAACCTTCATGCTGAATTTCATTCGAATTACTTCAAAAACGGCAAAGTGTCATACTAACTTTGCAACCCGTTTTACCCCCTGAGGAGATGAATTTCCAAAAATCTTTTATTAGTGCTCCCCTACGTTATAAAAGGAACCCCTGTGCAGAATTTAAACTTCCTAACCCTTATAGTTTAGGCCCTGCGTTGATATGTCAGTCAGTCAGTCAGCTTCTCCTTTTTTATTATGGATTACTATGGATAGTATGGATAGGTATAATGCTGTCGTATAATGATGATGAATTGACTTTGGATTTTAATTATCTTATGTCACTTATTATTTTATTTTATTTTTGCTATATGTTTGCAGGCAAACTCATACCTTGAGTTCATTCAAATGACGATAACTTTTTTTTTATGAACCGATTTTGATAAAACAAACTTTAAATGTTTTGCTGAGTTAAAACAAAGCAATTAGTGAAAGTTTGAAGTAAATCGGTTCAGTATTTTCGGAGATAATCGTGATCATACATACAGACAGACAGACAGACAGACAGACAGACAGACAAGAAATTCCAAAAAAATTTTTTTGCTTTCTTTTATTCTTTTTAAGTGTCCCTCTATCCATTTCAGTCAAAAATTCTAAATGTACAGACAAAATATTTTTACTGTTTTATTATATGTATAGATTAGTATAGATGAATAATTTTTCCCCGATTTCAAAACATTTTTTATTGATGCTTCGCTCCTATTGGTCGCAGCTTGATGTTTTATAGCCTAAAGCCTTCCTCAATAAATGGACTATCCAACACAAAAAGAATTTTCCAATTTGAACCAGTACTTCCTGAGATTAGCGCGTTCAAACAAACAAACAAACTCTTCAGCTTTATAATATTAGTATAGATTTTCCCTGAATTCCTTTAATATTTCACCGCTGTCGAGTAAAAAATATGGTGGTATTTTTATCATTTATCAGTTCAGCCGTAAGATGCCTCCTCATGGACAAAGATCTCTCTAAAGGATTCTCTCGGAAGGGATCGACGAACGCCGACAGTACGAACGAAATAGTGTCACGTTCCGTGTGCAAGCGAGAAGGCGGTACAAGCGATAGAGAGGCATAATCGGCCTAAGCGTTTGGCTTGTGTCGCATCTATCTCTCTTCCACCTTTATCACGTAAAATGATCGTCCGTAAACCGCCTTATAGACAACCAATTTTTATTTTTAAACCTAGCATATGTTAATCGCTAATCATGTAGGTTTATATTACTGAAAGAACTTTAAAGGCAGCAAATTAAAGTTTATTACGTTTTTAAAAACAAGCATACAAACACATTATTAAATCTTTCCATTTTTTGTAATACTAGTTGTTGCCCGCGACTTCGTCCGCGGCAATTTCAGTTATTATGATTAATTAGTTTTTTCTTAGTATAAATGAATAATTTTCCCCCGGTTCCAAAAGATTTTTTTATTGATGCTTCGCTCCTATTGATCGCAGCGTGATGTTTTATAGCCTAAAGCCTTCCTCAATAAATAGACTATCCAACACAAAAATGATTTTCCAATTAGAACTAGTAGTTCCTGAGATTAGCTCGTTCAAACAAACAAACTCTTCAGCTTTATAATATTAAGTATAGATAAGTAAAGATTACGTTGTTAACTATAATTGCTATAATAAATACCTCCGTTGTCCAGCGGTTAATGCGTTTGCCTGTAGACCCGGGGGTCGTGGGTTCGATTCTCACTGTTCGGCTGCCATCTGGTAGTATAGTATCGTTAAAGGAACCACGTCAGAGGCCGAGAGGCGGTTCCGAAGAACTCTGACACCAGGGTGTGCATGGTCGACTGACCGTGTCACCTACTCGGAACTATAATGATGATGACTTACAATATTTATATCTCTCTCATACATACAATACTCGTATATATTATTACATATTTATCTCCTACGGGGAAGACAGACTCTAAGACCATAAGACCCGAAGGCCATGTTTAGAAAATGCGGAATGGATGTCAAATAGATTTTAGGGTTTCTAGCCGCGTCACCTGTGACATTACCATCATCATATGAGTCGCAAGAAGTCCACTGCCGGACATAGGCCTCGCCCAAAGATTTCCAATAGGACCGGTTGGAAACGGCCTGCATCTAGTGTCTTCCTGCGACCTTAGTCAGGTTATCCGACCATCTGATCGGTGGATGTTGTAGTCGCCATTCGAAAACTCTTCTGCACCATCGGTTCTACGCGCTGTGTATATGTATATGATTCCTTAGAATTCCGCAGGCCGGATTTCACGGCAAGAGAAGTAGCTGATATATTTACGTTTTTTTTTCAATTTTTTTTTGCCAGATTGACAGACAACATAGAAAAAAGAAGAAGCCTTATCTTATCGTGTCTAATGCGTTGGAGTCCGATGTTCGCTGGCTATTTGTATGTCACAGAAGCAATATACTAAATAGACTATAGCAAATTCTTTGTATTAGAATCTCCAGTAAAACAAAGAGTAAAAAAAAGCAAAAAAAAAAAAAAAACAAAATAAAATTCGTCCTTTTTATGTTTTCCCTTTCGAGACTAATTCCAACAAAAATAATTTTTTTTCCGTGCGGGGTAACCAAAGTTTAGGTCTATTAGACCTAAAAGCCACGGTTAGCGTGTTGATAGAAAAAGCGAATCAAAATAATGATGGATTGCTAGCCGCATCGCCTATAACATGATTCCTCATATTTTCGCCGGTGAAATTAGTTTCCAGATTTCATTTCTGATTTTCGGCACGCTGTTAAAAGATATAGTTTAATCACATAATGTTTTAACACATTCAATGACGCGCAAGACCATTTAATATTTTAATCGGGTTTCCGTACCGTGAGTTTAAATTTTTTATTGACTTACATCCGAACACAATTATAATGAAAATTATCAGCTTCCAATTCATTACCCACAATTGAATACGTCACTTTCGAAACATATTGCGACAGTAACAAAAAATAATAAGTGTATAGAACAGTGTACATGATTTGATGTGAACAATTACTTAATATAGTAATTACAAAAATACTAATCACAGGTGATAAAAGATAATCAAAATATTATCGTCACTTCATTATGGATGACAAAAGATAAAAAAAAAAAGGTGTCGTCGATTCTACGTATGAAAGAAGGACGGAAATTATAATAGTTATATTATGACAAATATTTATTACCTTTTTTTTCTTGATTTTTATTACATTATGGATTCTGATTCTGATATTAAATTATTGCCGGGGAGTTTAGAATCACCTGTAGGTATACTTATTGCATTATTGTAGATATAGGTATACTTAATGTTGTTATAATATGAGTATTATAACAGCATTAAGTATTCCTACAGGTAATTCTAACCTCCCTGGCAATAATTTAATATCAGAATCCATAATGTAAAAAAAAGGTAATAAAAGAAAAAATATTGGACATCCCATAAAAAACCACCAATCGGGTGGTTAATTTTCTATGGTATTTATATGGTAACAAGACTGAGGCTAGACATTTGATAGAAGTGCCAATTCCATACGCTATTTAGTTTACGACTATACGTTTAATATTCATCGTTCGCCCCAATCAAATGAACCCGTTTAATTTGGCAAAAGCAAATTATCGAAATATCCCGCTAAGACAGGTTTTCACTCAATTAGTTAGATCCCTTTGATAAATGCTTTGTCTTCTACTTGCCCTGTAATAACCAGTTGTGAGGCAAATTTTGGAGCTTTGCTCGACAGAGTTCAAGACGTTATTTATATATTCCGCCAATTATTAGGCTTCCTGCCATGTTATACTGCTTTAACTAACCGTCTACTCTACTAATTACTACTTGTGGCAAAGACTTGAGGTGTAATCAAATATATATATGTGGTTATACTGACGAACTACACAGATTGATCTAGCCCCAAAGTAAGTTCAAGATAGAGAGATTAAGGGATACTAACCCAACGATACTATAGTTTATAACAGATACATAAGTATAGATAAACATGCAATTTTGTATGAGGACTCTACAGATATAATAAAATTGTCTTTATACAGACTCAACATTAACATTTTATTTAGATATAAACTAAAAAAGTACGCCATAGATATGTTATGTTATATCTGCTTACTTATCAAATATCTTTGCGGGACTGATATAAAAGTACGCGTAAAACCTCTTCTAGACGGTCGTCTAGAAGAGGTTTTACGCGTACTTTTAGAGTTAAGTTAACCTTATAAGAGAGGTCTCTCTTATAAGGTTAACTTAACTCTTTCAATCACGAACATTGTTCTTAATAATCTGTGGTTGACGTCTCTGTAATAAATAAGCTGCAACTTTGACATAATCAAGAAAAAACACTAAAAGAACAGGTTGATTATATTGGACTACCCTTCAATTATTATTTTTATTTTGTTCTGTTCAGTTTATTTCTTTAATATAAAACTACAATTTCTGTGTAGAGTCAGGGGTGTCATTCACAACACCCTGTCCAGTGGTTGCAAGTATGGCATCAGGTATGTGCGCCTGGCCTCCCGAGCTGCTACTTGCTTTCCCCCATTCATCCGAGTTAGTACTATCCCAGTACCTTCATTCCCTTCCGAGATCTAACAAATTCCTATCCTTCCCCAGCTTAAAAATGCTTCCGACGGGCAGCAGCGTCGGAAACACAAGAAGCCAAAGAAACTGCGCTCGCTAACCCGTCTGCCGAGCGTGGGGAGTATGGCAATGTCCTCCTAAGGAAAGAGGAATCCTTGGGAGAGGCAAAGACAAAGGTCCACGCTCGACATAAATACCTTAAAACTATCGCGCTGCATATTTGCTAAATGCATAACGCGAATCAACGTGAACATTTCTCTCCAGACGTTTCGACCAGGTTGCACCGGCCGTGGTCACTGGATGACTGATGCACGCTGGACATATAATGGCTGGAATAATGATGATGATTTCTGTAATATTTATCCAGTACACACGAAGATAATGCAAACATGATTTGGCACGCTTGGGCTACATTGGTTTGACAGAGGCGCAGTATCAGTGTGGTCATGATTATCAGACTATGTCAAATCACCTCTCGTGCCCTTCATATCTTGTCTATCAGTATCAGTGTGATCATGAACTATCTGCACAAAAGCTGACCTCTATGGAGCATTAAAGAGAGGTGTCAAAGCGAGGTCAGAGTGGCGTCTTATTAAGGACAAAATATAGTTTTGGGCCACGACGAAAAGAACAAGTACACACGAATCAAAGCGAGCACGAACCAACGAAGTATGGGCTTTTCCGGACGCTAGTCACGTTTCCTATTTCACTCGGCGTAGAATTTTTAAGTCCACGACTCAACTGATGTGTGTAAAGTTTGTCTCGGGTACTGCATTTGTTGTACTCACCTAAATATATTATCACAGGTTTGAAACATACAATTTTTGTAGATTATTTTATAGAGCTCAATGGCGTAGGATCTAAGTGCTTACCCATGTTAAGCAACCCCACAATATTGTGGTACCCATAGAGATTGGTGAAAACAAAGATAATATAATTAGGTGACAACAAGTGACATAATAATTTTTCATACAAAAAACCGACTTCAATTAAACTACATAACTGATTATGATGAAATTTCAATGGGACCAACATGAAAGCATACCCCTTTCAAAAAAAACATACAACTGAATTAAAAACCTCCTTGTTTGCGAGTCAGTTAATAACACACGATCTCCTCCATGCTTCCGAAGGCACTATTTGTTAAATGGTCCTGCTTATTAACTTTATATTTAACTATTTTTTTATTATATCTTTAAATCTATGTTTAGGGACTTTCCATTCAAAATTATTGCCCCCATTCAAATTTCTTTAAAATAAGTAGTGTAGTTAAAATCAGTTTTTATCAGAAAAAATATCAGTTTATTTTGAATCTCTTATATTATAAATCTATGTTAATTCACTATGTCGACGAATACATCTACTTGGGCCAGCTAGTTTCCTTCAGTATTAGGCAAGAAAAAGAAATAAATTGCCGTATAAGTAACGCCTGGAGGAACTACTGATTCATGCTTACATTGCAGGTTTTGAAGGGAAACCTTCCATTGTCACTGAAGCGTTATATCATACACATGTGTATCTTTGCCCATTCTAACTTCTGGTGGTCAAAGTTGGTTATTTACTGAGGAACAGAAGTACAAGCTCAAGATTTGCCAGCCAGCGAAGGAACGAAGCATCCTGCGTGTCACCAGGCTGGATAGAGTGCCAAAATCGTACTTCGTTCTAGAATTGGCACCATTGATGTTCCCACATCTATGGACATAAAGCCGTAAAATTGAATTGGGATTAGGTAGGTCACGTTTACCAATGCATACAAATCGATGGACCACTTTAGTTACAAAGTGGACTCCTGAAGATGGTTACAAGAAAGATGCAGCGCAAAATTTAGAAATATGGAAAGCAAAAGCTTTTACCCTGCAGTGGAGCAAAATAGGATAAAAAAAATGTAAATACTTTACTTTTTTTTTACCAGGGACGCGGCGATGAATGACTTCCTTTAAAACTGAAACTTAAATTCCCGTTAATTAAATTTGATTCTCAAGCAATAACAATGCTAGATTTCCGTGCAAACAAAAGAGAAGTTTTTTATTAAAAATTACTGGAGTGTGTATCCAGGAAGAAATTAATTTAACAATCTGTTAAATGTTTGCCCATTTGGGAATTTGAAAGAGAGAAAAATCTTTCGTTTTACGATTTGGCTACTTTTGAACGGGCTTCAAACGTTTTAAAAAGGCCTATTCCCATAAAGTGATAAGAGTATGAGGTTCACTGGAATTACCTGGGAGTCAGGTTGAAAACATGAAAAATAGATGAAAACCTTATTGAATTATGTAACAACGGGTTACTCACGTACGAAGTCAGCTACTGGCCGACATGTTTCGACCTCATCCGGAGGTCTTCCTCAGGGCGAATGTGGATCGAGACACGCGTCCGATGTCCCGATCCGCACTGATACTAGCAATCGGAAGCGTGGGCGGCGCGGGCAGCGCAGGCGGCCGCCCGCTGCGCTCGCTGTGACAGTGCGGAGGTTGGTAGGGGTTGCTGATTTTCGGCTTGAGTGGTTCCCATGGATGTACTAGGAACCATTGTATCCTGAACATCGTCTACAGTTACTGGTGATGATGCCCGTATGTGAAAAGAGCTCACTGTTACATAATTTAATAATGTCTATATCTCACGTTCGTTTTAATCAAAAAAAAAGATGTAATACCATTTAAATTTAGCATATTCGTTCATTTTCGTGTGTGTAAGTGTTTAACACAGGTGTAAGATTCTTCAAGCTGCTAAAGGCATCTGACATAGCTTTACGACTGGTATCAATGATGAAAGCCGGGAATACTGGCTTAACTTGCCTCCGGAAGCACGGAGGCGCTCGAAGTAACCGCATGTGATTTTTGCGTATGTGCATTTCGAAACAGCAAGTTGTTTGGAAGTCTTATTTTTATTGTACCAGCTTAATTTTCATTCACACATATTCCATATCTATACATTTCGCTTCGAAAATTTGCCTTTGAATGGATTCATCTGAAACACCAAATTGAAATATAAGGAATATCTTTTGAATATGCAGAAATTGACTTAACTTGTGCTGTGTTGTATAGATATAATTTAAAGTTTACTAAATAGGTATAATTTACTCAATTTCCTTTCTTCTTTTTCTTGAGCACTCTGTTCAGTAAATCCCCACTGCAAACCATCTTTAAAAAACAATATATTTACATTTTTACCATTTAATTAATCATCATTTCTATCTAAGTATATGTTGAATTGATAATTGTTAAATTAATATATGCACGGTTCGGCGTGTCGATGCAGCGCGCAGTAGTACTTCTCGATTGGCCGGTGTCTCCGGAAGACCAGCGTCGGGGTATTGCAAGATGCCTAGACTCATGCTGAGTGGACATCGGTTTAGCGTTAAGTTTAAAATACTTAATATACAAAAATGTTATATCTTAGCATGATATTTGACGCTAATAAACAATTTTTCTTTCTTTCTTTCTTTCTTTCTTTCACCTATCAAATTGGAGTAGTGTATGCGAAAACAAATATTTTAGCCTGCCAATGTGAACAGACCCTCAAACGACCCTTATAACAATCTTAACTTCAGAGTTTTCATTTCGTTATCCTGAATTTCTTATTAATTTTTGCTTCATCTTTTTTCGACATGTTTTGTTTATTATAACCTATATAACAATGTTGTCTAAATTGTAAAAAACTAGCTTTCGCCCACAGCTTCGCTTGCGTCAACGTCGTTCCCTTGGAAACAGTATTTTTTTCTGGGATGAAAGGTAGCCTATGTCCTTCTACGTACTCCAAAGAACTGATATGCAAAATTTCATAATTATTAGTTACGGCGTGAAAGCGTAACAAACAAACTCACTTTCGCATTTACAATGTTAATAATAGTTTAATACTAAAAGTTTATAACATAGTATAAAGTAAGTACATAGTATAATATATTATAGTATAATATGGACTTATAAATTGAGAATCAAAGTCGGGCCTCTTAGGTGGCAGAAAATGGCGTTACTAATTATGCCACAAAGCAGTTATATAATCTAACTTTATGTATATTATTTAATGTAGACAATACCATAGAGATAAATATACTGACGTACTCAGAACTTTTTTTAAAGAACCCAGGCCATAGCTTTGGGGAAAATCTTTGGCAAGAAGCTCGTTCCACAACGTACATACGCGGCGTAAAGAGATCTACTAGTAATAAGTAACAGCATTGAAATCAATACCGAATTACATTACTACGTGGCAACCCAGATCTTTTAGTTCCAATGAATTATCGTGCAGGAAAAAGAAAAGAGTCACTTAACTTAAACTTGCTGTGTCTGCAGTAGGAAACATACGTAATTTAATTTTACCGACCTGAAATTGATCGTGATCGACATAAAAATAAATCTCCATCATCATCACCATTACAGCGGCAAAAAGACCACTGCTGGACAAGGGCCGCTCCCAAAGAGTCTTCGCGCCATGGTAGGATACTGTCATACTCACCACACCTGGCAGGTGTATTGGTTTCTTTGGCTCCTTGTACATCCACAGTCATTGCCCTTTGGAAGCATTTTTAGGCTGAGGAAAAAAATTGTTGGATCTGGGAAGGTAGGTAATAAAGGTATTTGGATACTACTCACTCGGATAAATGGGGGAAAGCAAGTAGCAGCCGTACCTGCAACCACCGGCCAAGTAGTTAAAGATGACATCCCTGACCTTTTTTTATAAAAATAGAAACTTCACACAAATAAAAGTTTACGCGACATGTTGTGGACGAGCGCTGGAGTCAGTGAGGTTGAGCGAGGTTTTATTTATTTTTATGAAACAAATGGCTACAAATAAACTGCAAGCCTTAGGTGTTTTCACTACACTACGTTAAGGAAGACTACCTTACAGAATAAAAAAAGAGAATTAATGAGGAGGATTAAACATTTTCTCATCGCACCCTCAGCCGGTTATGCGTCTTCTTTTATACAGGTCAGGGTCGGCATGCCAGCTGTTAAAACATTGTCAAATCATACTACATCAAGAATGATGATGCACTTGGGGAAACGCTCATGAAAAGGAGTTTTTTTTTTAATATTCTGTAGGGTAGTCTTCCTTAGCGTAGTGTAGTGAAAACACCTAAGGCTTCAAGTTTATTTGTATCTATTTTTTTCATAAAAATAAATAAAATCTCGCTCATCCTCACTGACTTCAGCGCTTGTCCACAACATGTCGCGTGAACTCTTAAATGTTATGTTCGCAGATTTACTCCTAATACGTTTAACCCTGCTTATTTACAAGATATTACGTGAACTTTTAATGGCTTTCTTAGTGTAGTACTTACTCGTATACGTCGCTTTTGCCAGCTGTCGAATGAACTTTCAAATGTCATGTTCGAAGTATTTACTTCCCGTATGTTTCACCCCGCTTACACCTTGCTGACGTCAGCGCTTGTTTACAAGGTGTCGAGTGGACTTTTAAATGTTATGTTCATGGTATTTACTCCTAATACGTTTCACCCTGCTTATACCTCAGCTTACGCCAGCGCTTATCTACAAGATGTCGCTTTAACTTTTAACTGCTTTGTTCATAGTATTTTCTCACTATACGTATTACACTATTTATACTTCGCTTTTGCCAAATGTCGAGTAAACTTTCAAATGTCATGTTCGAAGTTTTTACTTCCCGTATGTTTCACCCCGCTCACACCTCGCTGACGCCAGCGCTCGTCTACAAGATGTCGCGTGAACTTGGCGGCGGTTTCGGGTTTCCTTTTACCATTACACAACTTTAATGAAACCCTTTATCATGTGAGCAGGGGAAACGGGAAGTGCGGAAAATTTTGTATTTATTAATGCAAGAAAATATTCTGTCTCCATAAATAAGTGAAATCGCCGTGTGGTTTCCGGCAGAGTAGAATAGGATCACTCCAAGTCTTCCCCATGGATGTCGTAAGAGGCGACTTCGAAAATACAAGCTAAAGAAAGCTCATAAACATCAATGAGACTTTTCTAACCCGTCAGGTCAGTGAGGGGAGTGTAGGCCAAATCCTCTGTTTGCTCTGGCCAAGTATGGCTGCGGTAGTACAGAAAGGGGCATGCTCCTGCAGTGGAGACTAAAAGGACCTACTGATAATGATGAAATAAGTGAAATCTACTTGTGTACCTCAGTGTAAAAATGTTTACAGTAGGTATGAATCTATACTCAGGCTGATTCTAATTTTCCAGGGAATATTTTAATTCCCAAATTAGAATCCCCAATATAAGGAATTGCAGGAAATAAGGTAAAAATTTAAAAATTGATCCTATAAAAATTTTACTTATATGCTGCATTTTTATGGTAGAAACAATTTATTTTCTTGTGATTTTAAACTTATTAAGCTAATTCACTATCACCTTCATCCAAGGCACTACATCCGCGAGTAGGCCTGGGCCTAGTTAAGTAGCTTTTTTTCATTCAGGTCTATTTCGGGCTTTTTGTTTCCAGTTTTTGACGCCGATATTTAAGGTCTCCTTCAATACCACCCAGCCATCTTAGCTTTGGTCTGCCCTAGGCTTCTACGATTAAACTATCACAAGCTTTTATTTATGAACTTTCCATTGTTATGTGGCCCGATCGGGCCGCTTGGTAATTGAGAGGTCACGGTCGCTGGTTCAAACCAGCGTCTACAAAAGAGGAAGATGTTATCAATTCGGTTGCATGTTTTTATTTAATACTAGCGGCCCGTCCCGGCTTCGCACAGGAAGATATAGGTATTTAAATAGCCTATATCCATCAGGGATAATGTAGGATTCTAATGGAGAAAGAATTTTGCAAATCGGTCCAATAGTTTTAGAGCCTATTCGATGCAAATAAACAAACAAACAAACAAACAAATCTTTCTTCTTTATAATATTAGTATAGAAGTATAGATATAGATTTGGTACCTCATGCTTCCGTCATTTAAGAACCGATTTAACAAAATAGAAATTATTTGAGCTAAGTCCATAACGATTGGTAAAAAGTCCACTACTGGACAAAGACGTATCGTTCTTTGGGAGGATATTGCCATACTCACCATGCTTGGCAGGCGGGTTGGCGAGCGCAATTTCTTCGACTTCTTGTGCTTCCGACGCTGCTGTCCATCGGAGGCATTTTAAGCTGGAAAAGGCTTGGGATTTGTTAGATTTATAAAAGGAATAAAGGTATTGGGATACTACTCACTCGGATCAATGGGGGAAAAGCAAGTAGTGATGCCATACCTGCAACCAACGGACACTGGACAGGCAGTTGAGCATGACACCCCTGACCAATTTTTCACCAGTTCATCATCATCATCAGGTATTCTCTCTGTACTACCGAAGCCATACTTGGCCAGAGCAGACAGAGGATTTGGCCTACACTCTCTTCGCTGGCCAGACGGGTTGGAACCAATTAGTCCCATATAAATTTAATCAAATCAGTTTAGTTTTTCATATGAAAGATAATCAGTCTTCTTATAAAACTACCTACTAAACTACCTTTTTTGGTCTCAGGGAGAGGCCTAGCCACTTAAAATATCTGGCCAAAGCTCAGTGCCGTCCGGCACTGTAATATATAAATGACATGAATTAGTACAATTTGTACATATTGTGACTTGACTTTAAATCAAAAATTTAAATAAACATTTTTTATTACTATTGTTTCATATTACTAATTGAATTTTATTTTATGACATGACAATGTAAGCTCAAGTCCACACATTTAGTTTTAAGTATGTCGTAGATTGTAAGTTGATGTCAATTGGAGAAAATGCGCTGTGCAGGTTGTTGCCGCTTCTTCTGCACTCCGCCTTGGAAGCGGCGTAAACTTAGCTCTAAGTAATTTATTGACGTTAACAATAATAATGTTGTAATTGTGTTTTTTAAGTTAACGTTCACCAAATGATATTTAAAATATCTTACGATGAATAAAATATTTGACTATTGACTTATTAGTTTGATGTTTTTTTCTGCTATCATTGTTAATTTATTTTGGTCGGATAATGTTTAAACCAGTTACTAAAGTTAGACCTCGTTTTATAATAAGACGTTATAAGTTTTGTGTTAAGAGTAATACTAAATGGGCCATTAAATAATTGTGCTGGATAAAACTTCTCATTTATTTTCATAGTACCTTCTTAAACTCAAAAACAACAATCATTTACCATGGGTATCTGGCAAATTGATAAATTCAAATTTATTATTGTTTAATCAAGAGTTAATTACTGCAAACTCGGCGTCCGGGCCTAAGCGTAATTTTAACTTTTGACAGTTTTCTTCCTTCAAGCGTTTGGTGCAAACATCAAAATATGAAATGCTTTGTTTGAGCTGTGAATGGGGTATAATTGTATTTATTTTATTGCACTGCTTAAAACTTCTCATTCATTTTAATAGCACTTTCTTAAACTCAAAACCAACAATAATTTACCACGGGTATCTGGCAAATTGATAAATTTAAATTTATTATTGTTTAATCAAGAGTTAATTACTGCAAACTTGGCGTCCGTGCCTAAGCGTAATTTTAACTTATGACAGTTTTCTTCCTTCAAGCGTTTGGTGCGAACATCAAAAAATTTATTGCTTTATTTGCGTGATCTGTAAATGGGGTGTTATTGTATTTATAAGTACTAGCTTTTGTAGAAATAATTAAAATTGCTTAGAATAGTACCTACTTATTATTATATCCGTTTGAAATGTGTATTAAAGTACAATTTTTGTTCGAAGAAAATAAAACTAAGACCGCCGTGTCTAAATAATTATAGCCTATGTCTCTATTACTCTTTATATTCTTAGGCTTCAAACCATATAACACTTATATTACGAGGCGTATTTTAACAAAGCAATTTAAAAACATCGCGACAACATTTAATAGGCGGAATAACATAGACAAACAGACCTCAAAGTAATAAAACAGTACTTAACAAGACTGCGTCTTAATTTACGCTTGCCACGTCATTACACAGCGAACAAAAAATAACACTGAAGACTCTGAGACATAGTATTGTAATAGACAAACAATTTATTCGAAGAATAAGTCTAGCTATTCAAAGGGGGAACACTGCTAATATCTTCGGAACCTTTCCTAAAGGGACTATATAAGGGGATAAAATGTGTCAAGACTCGTTGATCTTACTTTGTGTTTCTAACTTCTGTTTAATTTTGGTCTTATTAAATAAAGACATAAAATATTCTGTGGTCAGACGATCTGCACAAGGTTGCAAGGAAACTCTGGATGTAAGCTGCTTCCAACCGATCATTTTGGACATCTCTGTGGGAGGTCTATGTCCAGCAGTGGACTTCTTGCGATTGATATGATGATGATGATAAAATATTTTGATATAAGACGAAGGCAAGGCTCAAACCGGCGAGCTTAGGTTTATGTACGACCTACGCTCTGCTAGCTAACTGAGATTACGCGCTTCAATCCTGCAAATCGACTATCTCCACCATAGATAAAGAAAACTGCATTATGATCTCCACCATATTCCATTCCTCATGCTTTAAAGCTTGTGTCACCTAACGCAAACACCCATTATTACGTGTGGTAGGTATTTGATTTAACTCATATTGCAATGAATTCTTCTATGCTGGTCTGGAAGAAAAGAAAACACGTAGAATGTACTTGCTGCTTAATTTCCCGCGCAGGTACTAAAAGCCGATCGAAGGAATGGGCAAAAGTGTGAGGAATCATATCAATAGCCGATGCAGCTAGCAACCCATCTCTATTTTGATTCCGTTTTCCATCTACACGCCCACCAACATGCTAAATGTGGCCATAAGGTCTTATAGACTTAGGTTCTGTCTACCCCGCAAGTGAAAAACACGTGATAGTATGTATGTTGAAAATCAATTGAGATGTTGAAAGATGTAGAAAGCCATTTGTTGAATAATGTTATCATTCCGTTTGTTTTTATTTATATATTTATGCACAACTAATATGACTTTTGTATTATTCTACATTATTATTGATACGTCGGGACATAAGTCAAATAATTTTGAGTTCCGTATTATACTTTGCCAACATTACAGGAGCCCTTTGGAGATGTTCTCTATATAGGCTGAGGGCGTTCTGTTCTCCCCTCAAATGCCCGGTGAAGTGGCAAAAGCTAACTTGGAGTCTACATATTCATTTACAAAAAAAAAACAAATATTAGAGTTATTTGTGTGCTAAGTAATTACTGAGGTCTTTTCCTAATAAAATCTTGTTATTAATAAGTATAGAGAGACTAGTGATAATAGACATCACAGCAAGCTTCATAATTATCAACAAAGTATAATATTTTTGTCTTCTTTTGCAGCTTAATATTTTTTTTTTTTTTAAATATATACGGGCAAATCACACAGATTGAGCTAGCCCCAAAGTAAGTTCGAGACTTGTGTTATGGGATACTAACTCAACGATACTATATTTTATAACAAATACATATATAGATACACATCCAAGACCCAGGCCAATCTGAAAAAGATCATTTTCCATCTTGACCTGGCCGGGGATCGAACCCGGTCACTCCGTGTCGCAGGCAGGCGTGTTGACCGCTGCGCCACGGAGCTAGTCATATATATGATGATAATATGATCGTAAGCTAAGCCTAGTATCTCATACCTTTAATTATATTTTTTGTTCTTCTATGTCAAAACTGTACACACTCTATGGTAAATAGTGTCCCAGTGTACTTTTACAAATAGCACCCAATCAACAACACGCTTGCTCTTGTTCCTTGCTCCACGCTTTAATAAGACCTTCGCCCTAAAAAGTTCAAGTTCTTTGTCACAAAAGAGCTGTTTTCAGTGTTGGTTGTTAACTCAACTTTTCTCAATTTATTTATAAGTTCTACGTTTCATTTATCAAATTTTTGTAGTCTACATGATAAGGCATGGTTAGGGGTGTTATTCTCAACTGCCTGTCTGGTCAATAGTCAAATATTTTATTCATCGTAAGATATTTTAAATATCATTTGGTGAACGTTAACTTAAATTAACACATTATTATTTACAACATTAACATTGTTGACGTCAATAACTTACTTAGAGCTAAGTTTACGCCGCTTCCAAGGCGGAGTGCAGAAGAAGCGGCAACAGCGCATTTTCTCCAAATGACATCAACTTACAATCTACGACATCATCATCATCATCAGGTCCTTTTTAGTCTCCACTACAGGAGCACGACCCTCTCTGTACTACTAGGGCCATACTTGGCCAGAGCAGCCAGAGGACTTGGCCTACACTCTCCACGCTGGCCAGACGGGTTGGAGAGGTTTCTTAGATATTTATAAGCTTTCTTTAGCTTGTATTTCCTAAGTCGCCTTCTACGACATCCACGGAAAGACTTGGAGTGGTCCTATTCTACTCTGCCGGATACCACACGGCTAAATCTACGACATACTTAGAACTAAATGTGTGGACTTGAGCTTGCATTGTCATGTCATAAAATAAAATAAAATGGTTGTTGCAGGTATGGCATGCGCCTATGGGTACGCGCGCTCAGTTTTCCGAGCTGCTACTTACTTTTCCTCCATTCGTGCTAGTGAGTAGTATCCCAATACTTTTCATTCCCTTCCGAAAACCAACAAATTCCTATCCATTCCCAGCTCAAACGTGCTTTCGATGGGTAGCAGCGTCGGAAGTACAAGAAGTCGAAAAAACTGCCAAGAGTGAGTATGGCAGTATCCCACGGAACAGAGAGGCCTTTGTCCAGTATTGGGCTATTTATGGCTGTAATGATAATGAATGATTTAGATCTGTGAACATTGAATCATTGGAACTTCCACTTGTTATATTGACAGCTCCGTGGCGCAGTGGTTAAACGCCAGCCTGTGACACGAGGTTGCCTAGGTTTGATCCCCTGCCAGGTCTAGATGGAAAATGATCTTTTTCAGATTGGCCTGGGTCTTGGATGTTTATCTATATATGTATTTGTTATAAAATATAGTATCGTTGATTTAGTATCCCATAACACAAGTCTCGAACTTACTTTGGGGCTAGCTCAATCTGTGTGATTTGTCCGTATCTCTCTTTCTCTCTCTTTCTTTATCCTTTTCCCACTATTATGTGGGGTCGGCACAGCTATTATGTGTGATTTGTCCGTATATATTTATTTATTATTATTTATTATACTAATGGCAAAATACATAAAGTTAAAACACCTCCACACATTTTTATTCACCAGACCTATTTTAAACAATCTTCTCATCATTACTTACAACTTTTTACAATCTAAAGCCCACGATCATGCTAAACGTGGCGTTTAAATCTGTTAGACCTCGGATCTGTTTTTCTCTCAAAGACAAAAGACGTGATATTATATGTATATAATTTTCAAAAATGCAACATTTCGTCTCGTCTCTCTATGCATAACCTAGACGACTGTATTTCTATCTTATTATGTACATTAATTTTGTGAATCACTGTTAGAACAATAACGTTCTGTTCATATTTTTCTCACTGGTTTTTGCCTATACATCTCAGAAACTTATGAATAGTTTTTTCCAGATAAAAACTAGGATAGTTTATGAAGGAATGATTTATATTGCGCGCAGAACTGCAAGAAACTTCTCCGAGTATAGACGGAAAAAGTGCGAACATTTCCAACATAAAAGAAGTTTTTCTGGCGCGGCTTGCCATTCATTGTACAAAAACAAAACCAGGTTATATCTCATTAAGCGAGTTAGAGGAAAATATTGCATTTACCGACTGAAATTTCCGAAGAAAGTTTTCTATAAAAAGACTCGTTCATTAGATATTTGAGAGGTCAGCATTACTGCAAACTGCACTTTGTCTGTAAGTAAACAAGCTATCTATACTATATTAATTTATAAATGGGAAAATAATCTCTGTATGTTTGTCTGTCAACTTTTCAAGCTTCAACTCTTGAACTAATTTGGATGAAATTTGGTATGGAGGTAGTTTGAGGCCCGGGGTAGGACATAGGGTACCGTTCTTTCCGGAAAATTCTACTGTTCCCGAGAAATCGACATTAAAGCGGACGGAGCCACGGGCAAAAGCTTATAACACAATATCTTAAATGACAAAGCCTAGCTGTTAGTTTAGTTCATTTTTTCGAGTGTGTAAGTGGCCAACGCTGGTGTAAGGTTTTTTAAGCTGCCTTAAGGCAATAGCTTAACGAGTACCATCAAAGTCAAATATCATTTATTCATCATAAGATACTTTAGATATAAAGCTAAGTTTAAAGCCGCTTCCAAAGCGGAGTGCAGAAGAAGCGGCAACAAACTGCGCAGCGCATTTTCTCCAGACGTCAACTTACAATTCATAGTCAATTATGACTGCCGGGACCAACGGCTTAACGTAACTTCCAAAGCACGGAGGAGCTCGACTTATATTATTTAGATAATAAGCTGCAAACCCAAAATACCACTCAACTCAGACTAATTGAAACTGCCTTTAACAGCTCGCTGAGTCCTCAAAATGATGGATGCTTAATTTCCGATCGCAGAAAATTTAAGCCCGCTGCCTGTTCGTTGACGTTTTTAATATTTACGCATCAGAAACACGATAAATAAACAAGATTTTTTTGTTAAAATTACATTTTTCTGGCAAGCTTTTATTATAAAGGAATCCACACTGTAAAATGTTTTCCAAGACAAATCATATGAGCCCAAACACGATAAGTGTATTATACTTTAACACTTTTGCTGACACTGAACCAGACATAAAAGAAATAACAATAGCATTACGTCTACAGGCGGGCAGTGTCAGCGAAAGTGTTAAGAGTTCCTATGGCCACCTTCCGATTCCATCATCAAACCAGCGCAACGACTCTATAATATTGTATTGTCATCCGATTACTACTCAGATTATTACTCTTAAGTTTAGTTTATAGCCTAGCTTTCGCCCCCAGCTTTGCTCGCGTTAACGTCGATCCCTCGGGAACAGTAATTTTCCGGAATGAAAGGTAGCTTATGTCCTTCTCTGTACTCCAGAATACTTGTATGCAAAATTTTATGGTAATCGGTTCATTAGTTACGCCGTGAAAACGTAACAAACAAAGTCACTTTCGCATTTATAATATTAGAAAGGATAAGGATACAATGTGAAAGAGTAATAAATAAATTGATTTGTTGTAATCGATTTTCAAGATGAGACAAAAATAAGATTGAAGCCTCTTTGGCTCAGATTTTCATTAAAGAACATAAATACAATCAAATTAATGACTGATATCAAATTATTCACAATCGTTTCGAAATGCCGTAGACTTATAAAGTTGAGCCAGCGGAGTCAGCGGGAAACTGCAAAATTTTGTGTAAAAAGATGATCAAAAGATAATTTAAAATAAGATTTTTGTTGAAATTTTACTACAAATACCAAATTACTCACTCACATATTTAAGAGGTAGGCTCTTGTCTGTGTCACTGTGTGGCAGGGACCGGAACCACTTACCTTTTTTAGGGTTTTCGTTGGGGTATTTGATTGACTGATTTTCCCAAACCCTAACGATTCGGTAACCATATCGTTTGCCTACCCTAGCGAAAGGCTTACTAATACGATATAGTTTTTGTTTTTATGTGTATTTGACGGCAAACGAGCAAACGAGCCACCTGATGGAAAGTGGTCACCGTCGCCCATGGACATCTGCTACACCAGAGGAGGTGCTGATGTGTTAAATGTTGTTTGATGTTTAGTTAATTCGCCTAAGCACTTACTAATATCTTGTAACCCATGATTAGCTTACTCAAGTGTGAATTGAACAGCTTCAAGCTATTTTATTCTCTACGCGCATGTCAAACAACACATTACTCTTTTCCGTAAACAATTGAAGGCGTTTTAGCAAGCCGACGCACGACGGCTAGAGAAAGAAGTCAATGTTGTCCTTGAAACGAATGTCTGGCTTGTCAATCAATAATTTTCCTTCTATCAATTTCATAAAACTCATAATACGTGACAATCGTTTCGATGAGTTGGTACTCGGGGATAGGATACCACTAATGTGATGGTAAGTGGTATATTAGAGGCTGGTTACTGCAAAGTTCAAGTGGTGGTAGTTAACTAGTTCGAAGGACTTGACATAACGTTAGGGTAACGCAATAATTAGCTTACCCTAACAAAAGGGTAAGCTTATGATGTAGTTACTCGATCGATAGAGTTAATTAAATAAAGGGGATTTTGGGTCCCTGCTGTGTGGAAAGAACGCACACAGTGACTATTTTGGTCAGGAAATAATGGAGTATTCGCCATTGCCTTTGCCATTTCACACACTAGTGAACATTTTTCAAGGTTCACTAGTGTGCAGGTTACCTCACAATGTTTTCCTTCACCGGAAGCAGGTAGTGGCTGATAAAAATGACCATACTTGAGTCCAGATTGGCCTACAAACTCAAAGGTACAAGTGGGGCCGGGCCGGAGTTTGAACCCGGGACCTTTCAATGACATTCTGGTCACATTTAAAAATGGGTAAATTATATCAAAAGTAAATGACTTATCAGTCATTTACTTTTGATATAATTTATAAACTTCAATTAAAATTATATCAAAAGTAATCGTAATTTAAAAACGATTATGAATAATTTGATATCTCAAATTATTCGTAATCGTTTGAAATGCCGTAGACTTATAATTTTAGCTTTATTAAGAGCCAGTAGGAAGAAATCTCAATCAAAAATTGTGAGATTGGAATTAATATTAAATCGTATTGTTCTTAATTTTGTTGAAATTTGTTATTTTATTAAGATTGAATTTGTGTTAGTGTAGTGTAGTGCAAAACAACAAAATAAAAGTGTAGTGATAGTGCTAACAAAGACACACGAACAAAGTACCTTCCCCTTAATAGAGACAGTAAGAAAAGTGCCGATGGACACGTTCTTCTAAAATAATGTATACAACTAGGTCAATGTAATATTACTTATTAGCCTGACTTAAGGCTAGATTGTAATGATATTAGCGTATTTAAATGTAATTTATTAGGTACGTTAAGAAAAAAAAAAAAAAAAATTGTTTTATTAAGATTTTATTAAGATTAATCATTTACGAAGTTCATTACAAATTGTACTTAATGTAGATTTACTTTTCATATCTAGATCATTTACTATTCTGCAAATTACGGGTAAAGAACAAATACAGTCACAGGTCGAAATATTTTGATCTCATCCGCAAAGGCCTTCCTGAGAGTGAATTTAAATATATATGTATGTTTTTTATAAAACTTTAATTTGGATCGCAAGTGTGTCGTTTATATGTAGATAAATAAGTAAAGTACCATAAAAAAATTATTCATGACAAAATACGTGACAGTGTATAGCTGTATATAAATACAGCATAATTTAACCTCCTAGCTATATTGAAATCTGGGATCTGGGAATGAGAATCCCTAAAGGAATACATAATTGCAAGAAGAAAATGTAAAATACATAAAAAAAAATACTTTCCATAGAAATTCGTCCAGTTAATCGGCAACTTTGTGTGAAAAATCTAATTTTCTTTGCAGTCAGCTTTTTTCTTGCTATTCTGTATTCCATTAGGGATTCTGATGTCCACTAATATGTTAAACGTGGCTTTTAGGTCTCATGAACCTAATCTCTGTTTACCCTGTTAGTAGTACAGTCGCGGGACTTTCAAAAATGGGTATCTCTTGGATAGGCATGTAACATCCTCGTCGTCATCGTCACTTACCATCAGGTGAGATGGGAGACAAATGCCTAATCCAACATTTAGTAAATAAAAAATACACTCCATAAAGGATGTTTTTTTTTTTTACTTATTATTGAAGTAGGTATTTATTTATTTTATTTATTTTACTAATTATTAGTAGCTTATGTGACGTTATAAATGTATAGTGTGTATTTATGGCAATTTTCATGATACTAGGTCAATGGAAACCTACAACGGCATAAAATTTTATAAGACAAAAAATCACGAAGAAGCTGATGTCGCTGTCATGACGAAATTAATTTAAACAAAACACGATGAATCAAGATTGATGTCTGTTTGTATCCGATTTTAATTGAAGGATATTAATATAAGGAATTCAAAGTAAATGACTGATATCAAATTATTCGTAATCGTTAAAATATCGTAGCCTAGTAATTTCATCTTTATTATAGCTTTATTATGAGCGAGTGGAGAAACTTTCAATAAGAAATTTCGAGATTTTGTGTATAAAGTAAAGATGATCAAAAGATAATTTGAATTAAGGTAAATTAAATTGTTGTAACGAAAATTTAGGTTTTATTACTGAGATTTTGTATAGAAATTGATAAAATGCTAAAACTACGGTTTTACTCACATATTTATAGTAAGTATTGCCGACAAGTTTCGGCTTATACAGAGTTTCGACCGCGGTGGATAATGGACTTTGCCTACAACTTGGAAACCAATTCTTCACACTTGCCAAAACACCCATGTCACCTTTCTACGGGATGCTGACACAGCGTTTTGCAGACACGTGTTCCTCAACCAAAAGAAATAGATGATGACAACATCTGTAAGGGGGCCTCGGACCCCCTGCCCAATGCATCAGCGTGAGCAGGGCGCGGCGAGGCGAGCGGCGCGGACGGCAGCGACGAAATGCTCAATTACTCTCCTCAGTGATCGAAGGTCGGCCGGGCCGTGACGACCTTCACACTTGCTCTGAATATGGGTTTTTTTTTACAAAATTGAAGTAGGCATTTGTCTCCCATCTCACCTGACGGTAAGTGACGATGAAGACGAGAATGTTACATACCTATCCAAGAGATACCCATTTATTCTACTTTTGAATGTCCGGGACTGTACTTGTCTGGGAATATAGGGCTTCTGCATAGGCTGAAACTTTCTGACGATGCCGACTAAAATATGTAACTAAGTGTGTAAAAATAGAATAGAATATTTATTTATTTGCATTTGTAAAGGGTATACAGTAGGTGGTAAGAATATATTTTTCTCCTATACAGCCATTGAATTATAGCATGCAAATTTACAAACAGGTAAAATTGTCAAGGTTAGTTATTTAAATTAAATTATGAAATATTAAAATTAATTTAACATAGGTACCTAAAATAATTATATTGTATTCATTAATCAACTCTTTAATATGTTATCTTTGACATTAAATTGTTATTTTATTTGAAATTGAGAAACTCTTGTATTGTGTAAAAGCCACGCTCATTCAGCCAATTTTGCAGGTGTTTCTTAAATAAGTTAAATGTGAGTTTTTTTATGGATTCAGGTATTTTATTTTATATACTTATACACATACAGTAGCAGTTCTTTTTATATCGCTTACTTTTTGGAACTACATCTAACACCAGACGATTGCACTGTCTGGTATTTTTAGGATATATGTCTTTAGCTTCTTTAAATAATTTATAAGTCAATTTAACAAATTTTGCTACTTCAAAAATATATAGACTGGGGAGAGGAAGGACTTTTAAAAATTTAAATAAAGGCCTACATGACGTATCGGGTGGGACTCCACATATAGCTCTAATACACCTTTTTGCGCAACAAATGCTTGATGTATGTCAGTACTATTTCCCCAGATGATAAGTCCATAGCGCAATACAGATTCGACATAGGCGAAGTATGCTGTAAGGGCTGTATTTTTTGATGTTATCTTGGTTAATTTATGAAGAGCAAAAGAAAATCTATTAACTGTATTGCAAACATTTACGATTTGTTGTTTCCAATCCAGTCTATTATCAAGGAGTAAGCCCAAAAACATTCCATTATTTAAATTATTTAATTCCTGGCCATTGTGTATTATATTAAGTTTATGAGTCAAATTATTAAAATTCATAAAATATGTCTTATTTATATTAATTTGCAGATTATTATGTGTCAACCAGTCAATTATAGTATTTAATGTAATATTAATGTCATATTCATGTTCATTGATTGTTCTATTGCTATCAGTAGTTATAATTACTGAGATATCGTCAGCAAATAGAATGCTTTTATGCTTTATTATGTTGGGCAAGTCATTTATATAGACAAGGAAGAGTAGTGGACCGAGCACGCTTCCCTGTGGAACACCAAATTTAATCTCCTTGCAATCTGATCTACACTTTTTTGTAAATCTATTATTTTCTAACTGTGTTATTTCAACAGATTGCGTCCTATTTTTTAAATAAGTTGCAATCCAGTTTAAAGCTATTCCCCTGACACCATAACGCTCTAGTTTATTTAACAATAGTGGATGACAAACTAAGTCAAAAGCTTTTGACATATCAAAAAAGAGTATTGTTGTGTATTTTTTCTTATTTATTCCTTGTAAAACTGTATGTACCAAGTCAAAAGCTGCCAGTGTAGTAGATTTATTTTTTCGAAAGCCATACTGGTTACTATTTAGTATATTATATTTATTGAAAAATGTCATATACTTGTCATACATAACTTTATAATATATTTTTGAAAAAATAGGGTTTAGTGTTATAGGCCGATAATTGTAGAATATAGTTTTTTCACCTTTTTTGTGTAATGGTTTTACAATTGATATTTTTAGTTTGTCTGGATAAACGCCAGTTTCCATTGACAAATTTATTAAAAAAGCTAAAACAGAACTTATTTCATTTTTGCATGATTTGATTACATTAGTAAAAACTTCGTCATAACCTTCTGATCTTGTATTGCTCAATGATGTAATTATTTTTCTTACATCATATTCTTCAATTGCAGAAAGATATATAGAATTATTTAAAGTATTAGTCAAGTGATTTTTGGAATTAGAATTATAATTTTTATTACTGATGTCATTTGGGATATTTATAAAGTATTCATTTAATGTATCGGCAATATTTTTTGGGTTATTAATTATATTATTGTTTAATTTCATTCTATTTATCACATTACAACCTGTTTTCCCTGTATTTGCTTCATTTTGTATGACGGTCCAAGTGGCTTTACATACATTTTTACTTGTTAGTACATATTTCTGATTGGTTTTCTTTTTTGCTTGAAAAATGCATTTTTTTAATAATTTAGAATATTTTTTGTATTTTTTCTTATCGATACTTTTCTTACTTTTATAATAATTACGTCTTAATATTCTATTTGTAATACAACTTTTTCTTATGCCACTTGATACCCAATTAAAGTTTTGTTGTTTGTGTACACGAATTCTAGTTACAGGAAAGCATAGTTTATATAACAAACAAAACCAATCATGAAACTTATCAAACGCAATATTTGAGTCTGTTTCATTATACACTTCCTGAAACGAAAGACCAGCTAAGTATTTTTTGAATGTTTTAATATTTTCCTTAGAATAGCACCTTTTATACACATAAGTAAATTTTGGGGGTAGGGACTTTGGCTTTACATCGAAATTTAAAATTTGCGCCGTATTGTGATCTGACAAGCAAAGTGGAATAGTCAATCCGGTCGCATTTTTTACGTTACTAATTATGTGGTCTAAACAAGATTTATTCCTAGTCGGATCAGAAATGTACTGATCGAGGTTATAATTTTTTAGTATGTTCGCATATTGTTTACAATAGTTGTCATCTTTAAGAGTATTTATATTTATGTCACCTGCAATCACTATTTTTTGCTTACCATACTTACGCAAATATGTGTCAAGTAATGAGTCAAGACAGTTGAAAAAATATTCATAATGTTTTTTTTTAGTGGCAGTTGAGGTTCTATAAACGCAGACAATTATGAGTTTATACATAGGAATGGAAATTGCACATACTTCAAAATGAAAGCTTAACGCTGATTTAGAAAAGGTGTCTAGTTTATTGTACGGTATTCCTCTTTTAATCATAATGCAAGTACCTCCTCTACTTTTATTTCTTGAATAATGTGCAGCAAGTTCGTAAAAAAAAAGTATAAACAAAGATCGGGTTGCGACATGAAGTATATTTTATTTTCACACTGACACCATTCCCTATGACACATATATTTTTCTAAAACTAAGGCATAACCATCCACCTACAATTCCCCTTTTTTGAAATAACATAAAATTAACATAAAATAAAAGTATAGACATTCATTTCCTTTTCAATAAAAAAAAAAATTTAGTTGTATGTCAAAAACTAAAACCAAAACAAACACAAATAAAAATGAAATAAAAAATACTTGATAACTTATCACATATTTCCATAGTAACAAAACTAACTACTTAAATACATACACATGGTGCCAGATTATGTTTGCGCTTTATTCTGCAGGAGCGGAGAAACCCCATCGATCAGGAGGACGAACTATCCTGCCATAACGAGTACAATAATAATTATTAGTATCAGCTGATTGGGGTGGTAAACTAGAGATAACCGATTCATTATTTTCATTCAACTCGGACCTTAGACAGATATCATCATAACATCTATAATTGTCTACATTAGGTCTGTTTATGGAGTCTTTTATCAAATGTATCCTATTTCGGCGTAATATATTGCCATTATTCATTTTTACTATCAATCAATCAATCAATCAGCCTATTGCAGTTCACTGCTGGACGTAGGCCTCCCCAAGGGCACGCCACAGTGCACGATCTCCCGCTTTCCTCATCCAGCCACTACCAGCGACCTTCCTCAGGTCGGTCCATTTATTAATAATAATTTTTACTAAGTTTGATCGAATTCCAGATAATCCTGTTATAATTCCAGGGACCCATAATTTACCATTCCTAACTTTAACTTTTTCACCAATTTTAAGCGGACACAAATTCCTACTCCCTTTATCATAATAGTATTTTTGCGTTTCTTGACGTTTTTTTAATTTATTTATTACATCATTATGAATTTTTGGAAAGAAAAATTCTGGTGAACATGGGATTATGCTACGGAGTTTTCTATTATACAATAGTTCAGCCGGTGAGGGAATATCAACACTTATGGGTGTGTTTAAATATTCTAATAATGCCAAATTAAAATCACTCTTATCATACTCCGTCTTTTTCATGATGTTTTTGACTGTCTGAATCGCCCTTTCGACCTGACCATTTGATTGCGAAAATCTTGGAAACGATGTTATATGTTCAAATGTCCAAGCATAAGAAAATTCTTTAAAAGATTTAGACGAAAATTCTGGACCATTATCTGATATTACAACTTCTGGAATTCCTTGTCTACGAAAAATATTTTTTAATTTATTAATAATAATATCAGATCTCAATGAGTTTAATTTAGATAACTCAACAAATTTACTAAAATAATCAACTACTAAAATAAATGACTTATTGCCAAAATGAAATAGGTCTACACCTACTTTGTTCCAGGGTCGGTTTGGTATTTCATGTGATATTAATGGTCTTGTAATTGAGAACTCATATTTGGCCAATACATTATTTCACGTGCTCTTAGTTTACATTTTTCTATACCCAAATGACTACTATGAAGTTTTACTAGCATTTCTCGACGCATGCATTTAGGAATAACTACTCTGCTACCTTTCCTGACTATTCCGAAATTGACCGTTAGTTCCTCTTTACTGTCCCAATAATATTTAAGGCTGTCATCTAACTTGTTTTTCTCATTAGGCCAACCATTTTTAATTATTTTTATTACCCCCTGTAATTCATTATCATAATGAGTACATTTTTGAATTTGTAGGAAATGTGAATCTGTTAACGGATTATTCGACGTCAATGCACACACTTGTGCTTGCGCACTAAGATGATCTCTAGGCGTTGTATGTACTACTTGGCCGGCTGCAACTGCGCGTGATAAGGTGTCAGCCAAGTAAAGATACCTGCCAGGTTTGTACACAAGTTTAAATGTATATGGTTGCAATCGTATCAACATTCTTTGAAGCCTAGATGGAGCAGTCACTAACGGTTTTGTTATTATATTAACTAATGGTTTATGATCTGTCTCTATGGTTACATCTGTCCGACCATAAATATACATATAAAAACGTTCACATGCAAAGACACATGCAAATAATTCTTTTTCTATTTGTGCATATGCCTGTTTAGTTTTTGTCAATGCTTTTGATGCGTAGCATACAGGTAAATTATTTTGCATAAGACAAGCACCCAAACCAGTTTTACTTGCATCTACTGAAATAACGAACGGTTTATTTATATCATAGTATTGTAATACTGGTGGATTAACTAAATCATTCTTTATATCTCTAAAACTTTTCTCATGAATTGGATCCCAAACCCACTGTATATCCTTCTTTAACAATTCTCTAAGTTTGTAAGTTTTATCTGATGAGTTAGGAACGAAATTATTAACATATGTAGACCTAAAAACCTTTCCAAGTCTTTTACATTTTTCGGACTAGACATATGTTTTATAGCTGTCAAGTGAGAATCATCGGGCAATATCCCGTTTTCAGTTATTTTGTGTCCTAAGTATTTGATTTCTTTTAAACCTATTTTACATTTGGCTTTATTTAATTTTATATTTATTTTTCGACATCTTTCTAGAACCTTTCTTAATCTTTGATCATGAATTTCTTTTGTAGGCCCAAAAACTAACAAATCATCAACGAATAGTACTACTCCTTCAAGGTCATCAAACTGCTGATATAACCGTTTATGGAAAATTTCTGAAGCTGATGATATTCCAAATGGCAAACGTAAAAATTTGAATCTTCCAAAAATTGTATTAAATGTACACAACTCTGAGCTCTCTGAATTTAATTTAATCTGCCAGAATCCATATTTTGCATCAAGTGTACTAAAGTATTTTGCACCTGATAAGTATGTTGAGATCTCCTCAAAAGTTGGCAATTTAAAATGTTCTCTTTTTATTGCATTATTCAATTCACGAGGATCTAGACATATGCGTAAATCTCCATTTGGTTTTTTTACTATGACAACGTTATTAACCCAATCCGTGGGTCCTTCTACTTTAGAAATTATACCTTCTTTTTGCATTTCTTCTAGTTTCTCTTTAACTTTTTCTCTTAAAGCTACTGGCAATTTCCTTGGAGGATTTATAACAGGCTTATTTAATAAAATTTTATATTCCCCCGGTAAACAACCTATACCTTTAAAGATATCTGCGAATTCTTCTAATAACTATCACTAAATCCACTAACTGTCATTACTCTTTTAATTAGATTCAGTTCCTCACATGATTCCCTCCCTAAAATAGGAGTAGAATCCACATAAGCAACAATTTTTTTTAAAAATAATTGTTATTTTTATATTCAACTTTTAAATAGCATTTGCCAATCACAGAAATACCATTTCCAGAATAAGCTCTCAATTTCATTGATGTATCAATTAAATCCTTATCGTTAATATTTAACATATTTAGAAACCTTTTTGGTATAACATTAACATCAGCTCCAGTGTCAAGCTTAAAATGTAAAAAAATATTATTGAGCTTCAATTTAACAACCAATCGCTACAAGATTTATCAATCTGAAAAATTACCTGATCGTTGGTGTCTCTTTGCACTGCATACAAACGACCCCTAAAACTGCGTGCAAAATGATTCATACGGTTGCATCGGTTACATTTTTGACCATACGCTGGGCAATTATTCATTCTATGAACTGTACCACATTTACCACATCTTCTTTCTTTATTTTGGTTATAATCTGCAACATACATTTCGTTATGTGACTCCCGCCTAAAGCCACTTCCGTTTCCATCGCCACGTGCTTGTTTCAGATAGCCTGGATACTTTTGTCTCGTGTTTTGTTGATGATAACGCCAGTCTTTATTAATGATGTCCAAACTATGTTCGCTATTAGTATTTTTAGTCATCTCATGAACTTGGTGATCTTGATTTTCACTTTTAATAGTCTGGGCTTGTTTGTGAGACATTTCCGCCAGTCGACAAATGTCCAAAGCTTTGGATAAAGTTACGTCTGGTTCTCGCAATAATCTCTCTGATAGAGATATGTCCCGTATTCCACTAATCAATCTACTGCACACCAACTCATCACGAAGTTCCTTAAACTCACAATCCGCCGCCATTTTGTTTAGCTCAAACATATACTGTTCAATTTATTCAAATTCTTTTTGTTCTCTTTTAAAAAAATTGTGTCTTTGAACTGCTAAATTCTTCTTAGGAATAAAATATTTGTCAAACTGTTTCAGCAAGTCTTGAATACTTTTACTTTCCTCCTTAAACTGTTCATAAACTTCACGGCAATTTTCGCCAATTACATGCAATAAAATATTGACTTGCACCTTACTATCTCTTTTTGCCAATTCACACGCTTCATAATAAATCTGGAAGGCCTTTTTCCAATTTGTCCATTGTCGACTTAAATTCCCTGAAGATATGTTGTCAATATCATTTTCAAATTGAAACGGTTGTGGCGGTTGCAAAACTGACTCCATTTTGATAGACCTTTGTCCCGAATATTTTTTTACTCTCTATGTATATTTCACTTCACAGTACCATACCTTTTCTTTTTATGCTTTATTTTCTACGGTTCGCATGTTTATTTTATTTAAATTACCGAACTGCGCCATGTAAAAGTATAAACAAAGATCGGGTTGCGACATGAAGTATATTTTATTTTCACACTGACACCATTCTCTATGACACATATATTTTTCTAAAACTAAGGCATAATAATCCACCTACAAAGTGAAACCGTTGTTCAGCATCATCAACATCATCTTAGCCGCTAGAAGTTAGAAGTCTGCTGGACATAGCCTATGTCCAGTAGAAATCCTTGTGGGATCAAAGAATTCCAATGTAGCCAGTAAGAAGCGGCCTGCACCTAGTGTCTTCCTGTGACCTTGGTCAGGTCGTCCGCCGCACCTTGTCGGTGCTTTCTGCCCCATCGTCCATCGGTTACGCGCTATATTGTTGTTAGCATTTAATTATATTAAACCGTTGTTGTTAGCTTTTAATTATATTATCTCGCGTAACTTTAAATTAAATAGAAATTCATTTTGGTTTTATCTAATATATTATACGTGCTTTAATTCAAATAACATGGTTAGGATATTTCCATAATATCTTATTGGAGTCATACAAGGAGACAAACTTTAATTAGTCCTACTTTATATTAGCTTGGAAGTAAATTGGTGTTACCTACGTGTTTTTTTTACGAATAACACTTACTTTAATAATAATAAAATACATACTACTACGCTTTTTCCCTCTACGGGTAGATAGGGCCCAGGTTTATAAGACCTAAAGACCACGTTGAGCACGTAAGTAGAGATGGGATTCAAAATAGAAGCTGGCCAAATCTCCTATGCGGCCAAATGATTCCTCATCATTCCTCCCTTCATATTCGCCTCGACCAGCTTTTATGACATCGTGGGACGGAAAGTAGCTTGAAAATTTCAAGTTTTTTCTGTTTTACAAAACCAGTATGGAAGGTTAATCAACATCATCATCTCAGTAAAAAGTCCATTGCTACTGCAAAGGATGTAGCGCCCCCCCCCCCCCCATCCACGCTTGGCAGACGGATTGGTAAACGCCGTTTATTGGGCTTGTTTCGGTTTCCATGTTGCTGCCCATCGAAACCACTATTCAAGCGTAGGAAGGATAGGAGTTTAATGGGCTGGAGAACGGAAAAAGGTATATGGAATACTACATGGAAGGATTGAAAGAAGTAGCTCCGAAGACTGGGCGCGCGTACCCGATACCATACCCGCGACCACCGGACAGATACAAGTAAATAAATGTAAGGGTATATAATATATTCCACATATTGTATGATGATGGCAAGAGACCGGATGGAATGACCCTTGTGCCCTGGAGATTGGGGCGAGCGCTTTTGTGGAACGCAACCTGCGTTGACACACTGGCGCCGTCTCACCTCCCGGGCGCAGGGTCCAAGGCCGATTCAGCAGCGTCAGCGGCAGAAGACCTCAAGCGGCGCAAGTACAGTAGTCTTGGAAACAACTACATATTTGAGCCGTTTAGGGTCGAAACTTTGGGACCGTGGGGGCCATCAGCCCATAAGCTTTCGGCACCATTGCCCATAAATTGATCGAGGTGACCCGTGACCAGAAGGCTGGTCTATACCTTGGCCAAAAGATTGAAGCATTGCCATCTAACGTGGCAATGCTGCCAGCCTTCTGGGCACGCTACCGCGAGGCAACGATTTACCCGGCCTTTTTTATTTGTAAATATATATTAATTTATATTAATTTTTATTAATTTTTAGTTGTAGCATTAGTTTAAATATTTTATATTTAAAATGTATAAATATTGATAAAACATATTCATTCATTCATATCTGTACGCGCGAATGATCGGTAGCGCACGCACGCACGCACTTTGGTTTGTTGTCACTCACTCGCGTAATTTAAGCAATATTATTTAAAACATGGATTCCAAGGAGTGCACACTATGTTCGGAGCTTCTACTAGAAGGCGCCCATTGCAGTGCATGTGACTGCGATCTGCATTATCACTGCGCTGGTATCACGGAAGTGGGATATAGAAAGCTCGGTGAGAGGAAACTAACTTGGCGTTGCCAGAAGTGTAAGCAGTCGGGCCAGCGGTCATTACAGGCCTATGCTTCATCAACGGCTCCCACTTCACCCGCTGCTGACAATCAACCCTCCACGTCTGTCCTCCTAGCGGAGATCAGGTCCCTAGCTGCGAAACTTGAGCCGCTTGAGCTACTACAAAAAGACGTGAAGGCACTGCGCGAGGAATTTGCCACAAGGGTAACAAATGTTGAAGAACGACTTACACTTATCGAAAACGACAAAAAAGATCAACTTGTCATTATACATAGCAAGCTGGACAGGATCGATGACGACATTCGAGAAAAAGAGCAATGGTCACGTATGAATAACGTTGAGATTAGAGGGGTTAAGCAGTCCAAAACTGAAAACCTATTTTATGTTCTACATACCATTGGCTCCAAGGTGAATTATCCAATACAAAAATCATCAATCAATTTCATTACCCGTGTGCCGTCTCGAAGTCCTGACAACATCAAACCGATAATCGTTTGTTTCGGCAGCCGCTATGTGAAGGAAGACTTTATTGCTGCAGCCAGAGCGATGGCAAAGGAAAGTCCATTGACAGCGGCCTCCCTTGGACTGGGTAATAAAGGTCAAGTATATGTCAATGATCACCTGACGACGTACAACAAGGGCATTCTGGCGAAGGCGAAGAAAGCTAAAACCGAACTGGGTTTTACCTATCTCTGGGAGAAGCATTGCAAAATATTTATGCGACGGGACGACACCTCACCTATTGTGTGTATAAAATCCGAAAAAGACATAAACAAGTTGCAAAAACAAGTGAATTGACCCAAATATTTTTTCCTTGTTGTTTGTATAAGTTGATTTTACGTCATCTTTTACTAAAACTTTCATCAAGTTTATGTACTAGAAATCATAATTCATATAAAGTATGTATTATAATGTCAAAAGTTGAGATTGTGACAGTTGTTTACGTTTTATTCATTTGTTATAGTGGGTTGGTTAGTAATCGCGTACCGCGGGTATACGCAGGTATGTGTTACTGGGTCGAAGTCTGTAAAAAAGTTGTTTACGCTGATTTTGCTTATCCGTATACAATTATAACCTTTATGCTAATAACCTGTTGGTTGTCATTTCATTATCTATTGACGGATTTATCTTTTATTATTGCTATTATTTTGTTCGAGCGATCACTGAGCAAGAAACTGGTTATGAGTGGGCTTACTACCTATGGATATTTTAGCGCTGCAGTTACTAAGAAATTATTGCGTGTTACTTTATATAATTGGCATCTATGGTACTTTATTGAGTTATCAATTATTTTTATAGTTAAACAAGGCCAAACTTAATATATATTATCAAAACGCCAGGGGGCTGCGTACGAAGACACATATATTTTTAAGGAATGTTTATCTGAACTCCTACGATGTCATTGTAATAACCGAAACTTGGCTCTTGGACGGTATAAGTGATGCCGAATTATTCGATAGTCGTTATCTTGTATGGCGGAGGGACAGGGACTATTCGCGATTATCCCAAAAAAAAGGCGGCGGTGTGCTAATTGGGATTCGAAAGGACCTAGCTGTCATGGAGAATGCCGAGTGGCGTAGCTCCGCTGAGGATTTGTGGGTAACAATATCGATGCAGCGCACCCAACCAACAATTACTTATAACATACACATTTGTGTTTTGTATCTTTTACAGGAGAATATTGGGAATACATATAAACAACAGTTGTTAAATTTTCAAAATAAGCTTTGTGATATTGTGCTTACTCATCCGCTGGATAAGTTTCTTGTTTTGGGGGACTTTAATTTCGCATATAATATTACCTGGTCTTCCACGGACGGTGACTTGGAGTTAACCCCAACTAAGGTTGATGGTAACCACCTCATCGATTTTATTGATGTTCTCAATCTTTGTTCCCTCAGCCAATATAACTCGGAAAGAAATTACAAAGGCAGGCTACTAGATTTAGTTTTGTCTAACTCTCCTGTGAAGGTTGCCTCGTGCGCAAGGTCCCTCGTGCCACAGGATGAGAACCATAAAGCTCTGTGTATAATGGCTGATTTCATTAACATCCACGAACTCGAGTATAAGTCGATGCGTAAGTATACTTACACTCGTGGTGATTATGGTGCGATTTGTACAGCTTTGAATGACACGGACTGGGCTCAATTATTAAGTGAAGGTGATATAGAGGACTCTGTGTCTGCCTTTTATAATAAAATTTATGATCTGAGAAACATGCATATACCTTCCAAATCGTTTAAACCTAATTTTTATCCACCATGGTACACTCGGGCTTTAATTAAAGTTTTAAAAGAAAAACACTGTTACCATCGGAAGTATAAGGTATATGGTAATAAATCTGATTATGATACGTTTTCACTTTTACGTAGTCGCGCTGAATTACTAGAACAAAAATGCTTTGAACAGTACATTGACCACATTGAGAAGACAGTCATACAAAACCCAAAAGCTTTTTGGGCATTTGTCAAAAGCAAAAATAAAACAAGTTGCTATCCTAGCTTCATGAAATACAATGGTGTTTCAGCTAGATCGGGCGAGGCTATATGCCAATTATTTTCAAAATATTTTCATTCAACCTTTCTTACAAACACGAATCTCAATCATTATCATACAAGGGCACCTAATACTGGCCAAGCAAAATTAGAACCTCATACTTGCAACATAGGAACTATCGAAATATCCCACGATGAAGTACTAAATATTCTTAAGGACTTAGATTTGTCAAAAGGAGGAGGACCTGACGAATTACCACCTATGTTTATAGTGAAATGCGCTACTAGTCTGGTAACCCCGCTCTGTATATTATTTCGGCGATGTATCTCTGAAGGAGTCATGCCCTCAATCTGGAAGTCCGCTTTTGTCACCCCTATTCACAAGAAAGGCGATTAGTCTGACGTTCAGAACTATCGCCCCATCTCGAAACTTTGTATTTTTGATAAAATATTTGAAAAAGTTGTGCACAGACAATTATACTCTGCATTTAAGGGCGGTTTTGCGGATGAGCAGCATGGCTTCCTCAGAAATCGATCAACAGTGTCCAATCTAGCTCTAGCAAATGATTATATATCCGATGGTATGGACAGAGCTGGACAGGTGGATGTTGTCTATACCGACTATAGCAAGTGTTTCGACCGTATAGATCATTCCTTGCTTATGGAGAAAATGAGAGCGGCAGGGATCCATGGTGACCTATACAGATGGCTCTGCTCCTATATTGAAAATAGAACGCAGGCCGTTGTGCTTAATGGTTATACGTCTAGTTGGATATCAGTCCCATCTGGTCTTCCCCAAGGATCATTGCTCGGGCCCTTGCTGTTCTCCATATTTATAAATGATGTAGGTGTATGCTTTCATCATTCAAAGATATTAATGTTTGCAGATGATATGAAGATCCTTAAAGTAATCCGTAGTACTTCTGACATTGATGATCTTCAAGCAGACTTAAATAGATTTGAATTTTATTGTATTAATAATAGATTAGATCTAAACGTATCCAAATGTTTTTATTTATCATACACGAGAAAATTCACAATTATGGACAAAGGTTATCTTCTGAGGAACTGCAATATTACAAAAGTATCGGCCATTAAGGATCTCGGTGTCATACATGATAGTAAACTGTTATTTGATCAACATATTGACCATATAACGAAAAAAGCTACAAAAACTCTCGGTTTTATTATTAGGACTTCGTCGGAGTTTCGGAATATTAAATGTATAAAATTATTGTACTGTGCTTACGTGCGCAGCCACCTGGAATACGCTTCTCAGATATGGAGTCCCCAGTATGATGTATATAGGGATCGACTAGAACGTATTCAGGCTAAGTTTTTGCGTTACCTAGACTTCAAAGCCCACCGAATGAGCGTTGATTATGAGCGGAGGTGTAAAGTGTACCACTTTCTCCCATTACATATCAGGCGTAAGGTGAGCGATGTTTGCTATTTATCTAGCATAGCCAAGGGTATAGTTGACTGCAATGAGTTGTTATCCAAAATTGGTCTGCTTATAACCGACGCCCGACTAAGACGACCATGTAGACTGTATGTGCCCCCGCATGGAAGTAATTTTAGAGGTAACTCGTTTATGCTTCGAGCCGCAGATACTTTTAATAACATTTCAGCTGAAATTGATCTATTTTGTACCAGTAACACATCAGTTAAAAGATTATTTGCCAACGAATTCTTTCAATCAATGTAACCCATTATAATATACCTATTATTACCTATTAGAAAAGTCATACTTCTGTTTGTAAATTCAATCTCAACTTAATGTTTGCGCATATTATTTTTTATCTTTTTTATACTACATTTGTTGTTCTTCAATCTTAAAATTAATAGGCGGAGACTTGTTAATAGCACATAGATATTATATAAGAATTATTATATGTTTATTGATGCTGTAAGACTCCCTAAGATTAAATAAATAAATAAATATTGTCCGAGCTCCAAAATAAGTTTTTGAAGCCAACAAACTCGTCTAGACAATTTTATTACGTACTCTAATATACAAATAAAATACGAGTATACCTATTCATTCGTGAAAGTTTTGTGTACACTTCCCCCTTCCGCTCAAATCAGATGGAAAACTCATTCGATCGGGTAGTGGACTGCGCAGTTTTGATCCTATGAATGCACCGACGCGTTTGTGAGCTCACTTACTAATTGTATCACTTGTTTTTTTGTTAATAATTAGTTAACAGGACTTAACGTCAGAAAATTTTTGAAGAGGAGTTTAGAAATCGTTGTAAATTTTTCTGAATTGCAATACTTTAGAATTTGTCATAAGCGTCATGCTCTTGACATAACACATGCTTGAAACGAAATGAAACCAAGTAAAAATAAAAACACTTTTTCATATCATGTATGTATATGAGTTATTTTCAGGGAGCTCTTTAATTTAATATCCATATTGCTGGAGTACAGCAGTTGGGTTTAAAATGATGTCACACACCTAACCATGCATTGTCATCCAAACTAAACGAGTACACAAAATTTCAGTTCAATCGGTGGAAGATATTTGCTTCAAAATTGAGTTGCAATATCGGGTATATTGCAACTCAATTTTGAAGCAAACAAAGTTACATACATACATTGCTAGTAATAAATAAAAGATTTTAAAAAGCTTGTAATAAGGTCGACGATTTTAAATACTTGAAGGTAGACCTCATTACTTCATAATTAAAGTTTATTACTCTAAGTTTTCTAATAAAGGTATAATAGAAACATACTTATAGTTTTCAAGTATAAGGAATAATAGAAAACTTTGAAGATGGAACTCAGGATGTCGCTGAACTGCGAGCGTCGCGCGGCATCTCAAGCAGCCGCAGCTCAAGACTCAGCGGAGATATTTCATTATCTACCATTCAGCTACCCTGTATTGTTTATTGCGGAATTTGTAAATTTATTTTATATTGAAATTATATGTGTATTTCTGCTTACTTCTTTGTTCTAATTTTTCTTATATTGAGTATTTAGTAATCCTTTCTTATTATTACTTTACTAATATTACTAATATTATAAATGCGAAAGTGAGTTTGTTTGCTTGTTTGTTACGCTTTCACGCCGTAAATACTGAACCGATCATCATGAAATTTTGCATACAAGTTCTCTGGAGTGCGGAGAAGGAGATAGGCTACCTTTTATCCCGGGAAAAAGTACTATTTCCAAGGGATCGACATTGACGCGGGCGTAGCCGCGGGCGAAAGCTAGTAATCTATAAATGAGGAATTTTATTCAAATCTCTTTTGCCGTTTGTGAATGATTGACTGCGAAATTGAACAACAATAATCTTGTATATAAAAAAAACCGTCTTCAATCAAACTACTAAACCGATTTTAATAAAATTTAATTGGGAGCAATTTGAAAGCATAACACAACCGAATTGATATCCCTCCTTTTTGAAGTCGGTTAAAAATAAGGTTTACGATTTTAAACACTTCAAGTAAATTACTTAGTTCCTGTACTTCTTATTATTTATACTTCTCAAGCAGCCGCGGCTCAAGATGCCGAGATATTTTATATTAATTATTGAAATTATATTTGTAATTCTGCCTACCTACTTCTTTGTTCTCACTTATAGTCTTCTAGCCATTAATAGCAATAAAATATTGAATATTGAGTAATAATATATAGATGTTAAATTTTATTCAAATCTCTTTAGCCGCTTATGAACGATTGACTGCGAAATTGAACAACAGTAATCTTTCATATAAAAAAACCGTCATTAATTATAGTACTTAACCAATTTAATAAAATTAATAATCTCCTCCTTTTTTTGAAGTTGGTTAATAACAAAGTTTACGATTTTAAATACTTGAAGTATTTATAACCGTAAACTTTGTTTGGCTTTAAGTTTCATCCTCCAAGTTTTCTAACATAAGGAATAATAGAAATATACTTTAAGTTTTCTAGTATAAGAAATAATAGAAAACTTTGAGAATGGAACTCAGGATGGCTCAGTATGCGAGCTCCCGCCTCGCGCGGTATCTCAAGCAGCCGCAGCTCAAGACTCCGCCGAGATATTTCATTATCTACCTATTCAGCTACCCGGTATTGTTAATTGTGGAATGTATAAATATATTTTATATTAAAATTAAATGTGTTATTCTGCCTACTTTTTTGTTCTCACTTATAGCCTTCTAATCATTAATAGCAATAAAATATTGAATATTGAGTAATAATGGTTACCTTCTTATTACTTTGTTCTTGTACTTCTTATTATTTAGTTCTATTCTCTAAGCTTTCTAACATAAGGAATAATAGAAATATACTTTAAGTTTTCTTGTATAAGAAATATTAGAAAACTTTGAGAATGGAACTCAGGATGGCTCAGTATGCGAGCTCCCGCCTCGCGCGGCATCTCAAGCAGCCGCAGCTCAAGACTCCGCCGAGATATTTCATTATCTACCTATTCAGCTACCCGGTATTGTTTATTATGGAATGTATAAATATATTTTATATTAAAATTAAATTTGTTATTCTGCCTACTTCTTTGTTCTCACTTATAGTCTTCTAACCATTAATAGCAATAAAATATTGAATATTGATTATTAATATATAGATGTGCGGATTGTTTAAATCTATTTTGCCGTTTATGAATGATTGTTTGCGTGATTGAGCAACATATTCATTATTTCATTCAAATATTCATATATCACCCTAACAACTAAATTAAACATTATTACTCGTAGCAGCATACCTAATAATAGTTATGAAACTAATGCAGCATTACTCTTCCTCGCTGATCTGGGAGAAAATAAAAAACGTAGTACCAGCTGCTTCTCTTACCGAGCAGATCGTAAAAGCCGATCGAGTGAACGGGCGAAATTCCGAGGTATCATGTTAATAGGCGATGCGGCTAGCAACCCTTCACTATTTTGAGTCCGTTTCCTACCTATTCCCACCAACATGCTAAACGTGGCCTTCGGGTCTTAAAAACCTAGGCTATATACCCCGCAAGGGAAAAAGACGTGATACTATATATGCAGCATTATTTATTAACAATCGTATCTTACGAAAACAATTAACTTAGCTTGTATATATCTACAGAAATATTGTCTATAAGCTATTGTAATGTTTTTTTTAATAAAATCTTGCATGAAGAATTAATTCATAAAAAAATTGGCTATCTGTAAAGTCGGTTTACGGCCGATAATTTTTACGAAATTACGGTGATGGACGAGTTGACTGGAGATAGAGCGAAATAGAAAAAGCTTACATGCTGTGCTGACCCCTCATAAATGGTGGGATAAGGATAAGGTAGAAGAAGAAGAACGGTAAGAAAGAAAGATGCGATACAAGCCGAATGCTTAGGCTGATCGTGCCTCTCTATCACTTGTTTCGCGCTCTCGCTCTTTCGCACACGGAATGTGACACTTTTTCGTGCGTACAGTCGGCTTTCATCGATTTATAATACATTATCACGTCAAAAATATCCACGCACCCATAATTCTAGCAAAGAAAATAAATTAAAAATGTAAATAATCTTTCATATAAAAAAACCGACTTTAATCAAACTACTGAACCGTGTCTGATAAAATTTTAATGGGTTACTTTAAAGCATACCCTATCGATAAAGATTTTATTTCAAATCGGTTCATAAATGACGGAGTTCTGAGGTAAAGAAAACAAACATAAATAAATAAATAATAAATAAAAAATAAAAAAGTAATTTATTGCCTTTGCTTACAGTAAACATAAAAATTGCTAACTTCTAAAAATAAATGGCAAAGGAATGCCTCAGCTTGTTTTACCTTACCACGTAGGTACCTACGTGGTGGTAACGCTGTTTTTCAGGCACCCCCTCTCCCTGAGATCTCATGCGGGAGTTTACATTGTATGAGGGCATCACAATTAAAAAAATAAGTGAAAAAAAAACAAAAAATATAAAAAAAGAAATTGAAAAAGTATGTAAATATTACATATTTCTTATTTACTCTACGTTTTGTGAATACTTAAGAGTGCGACAAATATGTGTGAGTGTGGTGTGGTGTAGTGTAGTGTGGTGTGGTATGGTGTGGCGTGGTGTGTTGTGGTGTGGTGCAATGCTATGCGATGTAGTGCATGTTTGTAGTTTTTCATAGGGTATTTAAAAATATTCAATTAATCTTAGATCCTTCCAGAAGGCACGAATCAAATTCTCTGCAGCAAGTTGTTTTTTTAATAGAGCAGCTTTGTATTTTATTTTGAAACGTTTTCCACTGAGTTTTTTCCTCAGCGAAGGGGGCAGGTCATTCCAAATCTTTGCTGCAGTGAACTTGAAACATGCCTTGTATCTGGTAGACTTATGCGTTGGGATCCTTAGTAGATTTTGGGTCACAGATCGGAGGTTGGGATGATTTAAATTATTAACCCAGTTAAGTTTTTCAAATAGGTATTCCGGTTTTTTATTCAAATTATTCTTTGAACTGAGCAAGCATATAGAAGCTCCCGTCTGGCTGACATATTTAAAATATCTTTCCTATTTAAGTAGGGTGAGATGTGTTCCCTTCTGGGTACATTGAAACAAAATCTGATACACGAGTATGCACCCGTTGTATAGCTGTTTCTATATTTTTATTTATTCTCGGCCCGAACACAGAACTACAATAATTAAAAGGTGAGAGCACTAATAAATCGACTAATAATAAACGAATTTCTTCTTTTAAATATGATCTTATTTTATATAAGGTTTTCAACTTAAAATACGCATTTTTAATTTTGTTGTTTATGTGGTCAATATACCTCTGCTCTTCATCCAAAATCAGACCCAAGTTACGTGCTGAGCTTACGCGATCCAGGATGATGTTATTAATTTTAATGTCTTCCTTGCTATCTATAACACGTTTAATTTGATGTTTAGTTCCTAGCACTAACATTTTTGATTTATTCGGGTTCAGAACTAGTGAATTATTTTCCGTCCACTCGTAAAGACTTTGAAGATCATCATTAATTTTCTTGATTGCTTCTTTTGTTTTTTTCCCTTCGAACGAATAGTAAATCTGCGTGTGATCCGCGTATAAATGATGACTGCAGGTTTTAAGACAATTTGGTAGATCTGCTGTAAAAATGCTAAAAAGAATAGGACTTAATAAGGAACCTTGGGGCACGCCTCGTGAAAGTGTCTTTATTGAGGATGATTTTTTACTACCGTCATTATTATCTGTCGTTACTATTTGCTCTCTATTAGTTAAGAAAGATTTGAACCATGAACATGCATTTGTTGAAAGACCATAAAATTTTAGTTTAGATAAAAGAAGATCCGGGTGAAGACAATCAAAAGCCCTGGAGTAGTCGAGTAGAACTAGTATACTACTTTTGCCGGAATCAGAAGCAGTTGTGATATCATCAGTTACATGCAGTAACGCAGTCTCTGTGCCATGACCTCTGCGAAAGCCCGACTGAAATTTCGGTATAATATTGTTATTTTCTACATGCAGAAGTAACTGATCTAGTACGACTTTTTCTATAACTTTTGACAGTACCGGGAGTATCGATATTGGACGCAGGTCCTTTAATTCTTCAACATTATTATTTTTAGGTATGGGTCGTACAACTGCTCTTTTCCAACCGGATGGAAAGTAACATGTATCCATTGATCTATTTACTATTGCTGTGATAATAGGGAGAGTGGCATCTAATGTTAATTTAATCATATCTATATTTAATTTGTCATAACCTGTAGCTTTAGTTTTAATATTATTTATGATTTTATTGACCTCTGCGTCTGTAGTTAGTTTTAAATCAAAGGTATTAAATTGTTGATCGTT
Source organism: Elegia similella (assembly GCA_947532085.1). NCBI lineage: Eukaryota > Metazoa > Arthropoda > Insecta > Lepidoptera > Pyralidae > Elegia > Elegia similella. The sequence goes on from OX383936.1 coordinate 5,099,745, forward strand.
GTTTAATGTTGAGTTAATTTTTCCTAAATCTATTATATTACTAGTTCTTGGGAGATTTAAAAAGTGTTCGTTGATTTTGTCTGGGTCATTTAAGTTATCGGGAATTACATTTTGATTGGAATTATTGTCTAATTTTATTGTATTTTTCAAATTCTTCCATAACTTTTTGTTTTTTTTGAATTACAGTTGATAAAATGATTGAAGTAGGCGGTTTTTTCACGATTACATGTTACATTGACAAGATTTTTAAGGTCGCGATAATAGTTCTTTGAGCTTTCTTTTTTATCTTTGTGATATTTAACCAATGCTTTATCGCGGAGACACATCATTAATTTTACAGTATCCGTAATCCATGGTTTTGGGTTCTCAGTAGCAGTAATTTTTCTCAACGGTGCATGTTTATCAAATAAATTTATCATGTTTTCATTGAAGGCTTCCACCATCTGATCAACATCATTTAAGTTAAGAATATTCTCCCAAACCACCGAATTAAGGTCCGAATAAAATGAATCATAGTCAATATTAGATAGAGTCCTTTTGTATTTTATTTTTTTTATAGGCTTTGGCTTTTTAACGTTAAAGTCTACTAGGACCATAGCATGGTCACTTAAACTGAGATTATGCATAACTTTTACTTCTTTACAGCGATTTGAGATATCTGTCATAACAACATCTATTATTGTTTCTGATGAATCGGTAATTCTCGTGGGTTCATTTACCAGTTGAGTTAGGTTATGATGATTACAAAAAGATAGCAAATTTTTAGCTGGTGATAGTTCGGGATGTTTTAAGTCAATATTCAGATCTCCCATTAAACATGTGTAGCTGCAACGTGCCATGACATTAACTGACTCGTTAAGACTGTCCAGTGCATCTGACACACTTACCGTTTCAGGCCTGTATGCTGTGCCTAAAGCTAAGGTTGCACCAGGCAGTTGTACTTCAAGCCAAATCTGTTCTAGTGCGGATGTTACATTAAGAAAGTGGCCAAGTGCGAGTCGGACTCGCGCGCGGAAAGTTCCATACTATCTATAAAAACATCAAATAAAATCATGTCTTTCGTATTTTAATATTTGTTTTATTTTAATTTAATGTTTTTTTTTTAAAGTGAATATATAACTAAATATTCTGTGACTATTTCAAGAGTCTACCTGTGGCCGTTATCGATACGAGCAAAAACGAGAAAAAAGAGACGATTGTTTTTATAACGGCAAGAGAAATAGGTACTAATCTGTAAAAAGTTCGACTCTCTAGCTACCATGGTTCAGCCTGGTGACAGACGGACAGACAGATAGCAGAGCTATATTAATAGGGTTCCGTTTTTACCTTTTGGGTACGGAACTCTATAAAACATACAACCGAATTGACAACCTCCTCCTTTTTTGAAGTCGGTTAATTAAGTAAGTTTTATACCATAAAATAATACAAAAGAAAATATAGATACCAAAATAAAAGTAGAAGATCTTCATCTGATATTATTTCCTAATAAAGTTTTAAATTCATTATGAAGTTTATTTAAAATAAAATTTCAAAATAATATGTAATTTGAGAAAAGACAGCTTGCTTCTGTATTAAAAATAACTAATGATTAACTTTCATTATTCATTTTCTCTGTCTTTAATATTCATTAATGTAGCAATGAAAATAAAAATTCTACAATAGTACGTAAATTTAATTACGTAAACTCTAACGAACCCATGAAAAAATTCAATGCATTGAAAAAAATCTGCCGTTTGCAAAATCAACACGAAAATAAATGCAAAGCCTTAATTTAATTTGATGCGCCCAAGCAATCAAAGGGGAGAATAAACGGAAATAAAAATCAACAAAGACCGTTCTGGTTAACTTTGAAGCATTTGATCCTAATTTGATTGGACGGATCAATGCGAGGCTGTGCTGTGTAAATGATTTTATTTAAGGGCAGCGAGATAAGACCATTAAGGTTCCGTATAAAAATGGTTATCGAAGACACATAATTAATTATCAAAACTAGCTTTGATGGATTTGATCCTTCTTCATGAAGGCGCCTAAGCTATCATTATGTAGTTATAATGGGAGAATAAACGGAAATAAAAATCAACAAAGACCGTTCTGGTTAACTTTGAAGCATTTGATCCTAATTTGATTGGACGGATCAATGCGAGGCTGTGCTGTGTAAATGATTTTATTTAAGGGCAGCGAGATAAGAACATTAAGGTTCCGTATAAAAATGGATATCCTAAGACTTTTAATTAATTATCAATACTATCTTTGATGGATTTGATCCTTCGTTATGAAGATGCCTAAGCTATTTTATGTAGTTGTAATGGGAGAATAAACTAACTTTGAAGAATTTGATCGTAATTTGATTGGATGCGAGGCTGTGCTGTGTTATCATTATCATCAGGTCTTTTTAGTCTCTACTGCAGGAGCATGACCTACAGAGAGCTGTACTACCGGAGTCATACTTGTCATAAGAAGCGACTTTGGAAATACAAGCTAAACAAAGCTCATAAATATCAATAAGACCCCTTCAACCCTCCTCTATGCTTCGGAAGACATGTTGCGTTGGTCCTAGCTGTCGTCATCGATGGCAGTCGATAAGCTATGTGAGATACCTTTAGTTGGAAAAACGAACACCAGTTTTGGCCACTAACATGCACGAAAAACACACATGTTGAAATACATATCTAGAAAAATAAGAGTTCTTACTATGAAAGCATTTATCCGGAACCCTCTTACAATGCACTCGATTTTCCAAGTTTTTAATAAATTAGAGAAAATCCTTTGCTAGAGCTTAACGTCGTTCCGTACTTAGTGGAAAAGCCTTGCTTCTGCACTTCACACGAGAAGAAAATGCACTTAGTTTCAGTTTTATAAGACGGTTCAAAGACAACCCGTGTTCTTTTCAATTAGGCATTTTTAAATTGATCAAATCCAGTATCAGGGATTTTTTTTTTCGGACAAATCACACAGATTGAGGGTCGTGCTCCTGTAGTGGAGAATAAAAGGACCTGATGATGATGACATAGATTGAGCTAGCCCAATAGTAAATTTGAGACTTGTGTTATGGGATACTAACTCAACGATACTATATTTATAACAATTACATATATAGATACACATCCAAGACCCAGGCCAATCTGAAAAAGATCATTTTCCATCTTGACCTGGCCGGGGATCGAACCCGGTCACTCGCGCCACGGAGCTAGTCAATTGGCAATTGACTATGCAATTTTTTATTTTATAGACAATATAATCATTTGAATATAAATCAATACGAATTATTGATGTTTGCTTGCTTATTCATTAAGTAAGAACTTGTTCATTTCCAATATTGCTAAATATATTGAAGGCTTTTTCAGCAAAACACGCACACGCCACCTTCTCCTATTAGTAGAATAAAAAAAAATGTATTGTAATTGTTTTCCTAGTAGTTGTAAATAAATATTATTTCGTAGTTTTTTTAACATCATACGAGTATTATTACAGAAAATTTTATCACAATGCTCATTCATCCAACCCAAGCCCAAGGCATTTTATTCCTCATGTGCAAAGAAACATTCCTCTACTAACCACACAGCAGACACATTTTCATCCATCGCAGACAAGACGCTTGTCTACTCAAGATAATATCTTCCAACGTAGAGCGGGTCTAACCGAGAGGTTTATCATTGAAGGGTCAGCGTTGATTTGCGGTACATCTTGACCTCTTCGAGTGGGAACATCGTTGTAGCTCAAACAATTTCTTTGATGTAGCCCTCACAGATGAAATTTTTATTATTTGCTAATATTTTTTTGAAAAGCTTTGTAAAGCATTTGTACTCAAGTACATATGGATGCTTAACTTCTATGTATGTTCAATAATAAAGCTTTGACCCGACTATTTGTTCGCATCTTTAATGACCTGTATTCTGAAGCATAAGTAAATATTACGGACAAATCACACAGATTAAGCCAGCCACAAATTTAGTATGAGATTTGTGTACTAACTTAATGATACTTTATTTAATAACAAATAAAAGAATGGATAAACATCCGAGACCCAGTTCAATCTGATCTTTTTCCATCTTGACCTGGCCGGTGATTGAAACCGGGACCTTCGGTGTGGCTTGATGATCACTAGACCAAAGAGTTGGCCTATAATGTATAAGGCAACGCTAAGGTCAATCAAAATGCGTACCTATAGTAATGTTCTAGCCCTATAGATATTTCAAATTTATAATATACAAAGAGGGCGGTTAAGTATATTTTGCAGGGCTTGTTACCGGTACCAAATTCCCATTATAAGTACCGGTAAGTACCGGTATTACTATTCTGTTAAAATTTTAACGGTAATATGAGGTACCGGTAATCTAGTATTTAACGGTAATAATATTGTTAACAGTTAACGGTAATTTTACCGCTACTTGTTACCGGTACCAAATTCACATTATAAGTACCGGTAAGTACCGGTACCTCTATTCTGTCAAATTTTAACGGTATTAAAATTGCGTTAATTTTACCGGTACCTACGCATTGTTGCCGTCTACCGCATGGGACTCGCTCGACTGTAAAAGTGCCGCCCTATTGTGGGCCCCCGCCTCACGCCGCACATGCACAACACGGCAACGACGCACATTAACGAAATGATAATTCCCAATACGAGTACCGGTACTAAGTACCGGTACTGTTTACCGGTATTTGGTACAGGTACTTCTTTCAATTACCGGTACCGTCGTTTTATTGAGGTACCGTTACCAATCCAATTACCGGTACCGTTGTATTATAGAGGTACCGGTACTTGATTTTTACCGTTACCAAATGTACCGGTACCAAACCAATTACCGGTACTGTCGTTTCATAGAGGTACCGGTAATGGATTTTTACCGGTATTCCAACCCCTGATATTTTGTAAAAAAATATTTAACATTACAATTCAAACATAATCAGTGCTCAGCAATACGCGCTCGGCAACAGTCGCGTACCGCCGCATTGCACTGTCACGGATATTATTTCACGAATTGCGCGGCTTAGCCGCTGCCTGATATCGCTATGAGTTCCGAAACACTCATAGCGAACGAACTGTTGGCGTTCATCCAACACGCCATCGACACCATGGATGAGATCAGCATCTTGCAGATCTGCAAATCGAACTTCAAGGAAGAGGAGATTTGCAGTGGCAAGGAGCTGCTGTACAGGAGTCTCGGCATGGCCGATCGAATGCCGTCCCGCAGAAGGGATTATAGGGGTGAGAGGAGCCTGCAGGACATCATCAACCTGCTGAAGGTTACCGACCCGGACGACGTGCCCACATTCGTGGCGAAGCGGCTGGACAAGTTGCCTCCCGTCACATTTGACCACGTCGACGTCACCAGGTTGCTGAAGGACATCACCGCCCTGAAAGCCAGCCTGGCCGAAGTACATTGTAGGTTAGGGGTCTCTGAATCCACCATCAGTGAGCTACGTACCGAATTATTAACTTTGAAAAGTGGTGATTCGGTAAGTAGGTCACCTGAGACCGCTAACGTAAACACGCGACGAGGCGGCGCGCAAAATGTCTCCATCAGTAGTTTGCCGTCGCCGCCTGTTGTTGTGCGCGCTACACAGCCCGCCGCCCGCTCCCCCGCATCCGCCCCGGTGACGTTGAGCCCGAGTGCGCCGCCGCCACGTGCCTATGCCGCAGCCGCCGCCGCGCCCGCGCCCGCCGCCACCCCCGCCGAGACCACGAAGCGGCTTTCGGCACAGGGGAAAACAGGGAAGCGGCGTAAGCCAGCTCCCATCAAGTCGTTGCCACCACCGGGTCCCGAGAGGAACCAGCGCGACGAAGAGGGCTTCATAAAGGTAGAAAGGAAGAAGAGGAAGCCCGCGAACCGCAACCACTGCGGGACCGCACCGACCGGACCGGATTCTCCGCTGCGTCCTGCCGTACCATCGACGCAGCTGTACGTGTCCCGGCTGCACTGGTCCACGAGGGTAGAGGACGTCGTGGACTACGTCCGAAAGAAGTCCACCTTCACCTTGAGGGTTGAACGTCTGCAGTCTCGCCACAAAGCGAATTTCAATTCTTTTGTGGTGAGAGTGCCGACGCATCATCTGCCAACCTTCATGAAGGAGGACTTTTGGCCGCAGGGAGTTGTATTTCGGAGGTTCCGAGGTCGGCTGCCTGACGTCACTGCGAGTCACACGTCGCCGGCACTAAGTGTGATATAGGTTAAGATATTTATTATGTATGCTAGATATAAGGTATTTATTTAAATGATTTTATTATGTATGTTAGTCTGTAAGGTATTTATAATATGGGCCTCTGGTATTGTACATAATTGTAAGTACAATACTATTGCCTGAAATAAATGAATTATTATTATTATTATTATATAATTTAAATGTAAACGTAAACAAGAAAAGGTACTGATATCTACCAATGGCGTTGAAAATTTTCATAACATAGAAATTGCATTCAGAATCGAATCGTATCCAGCGAACTCGGGTCGCCGCGGCCACGCAATTCGCACTCCGTTTGAAATGAAAATAAATTATCCTCGCTTGAGAGGCTTCTAATATACATAAAAATGGTAATACATTCAGTGCTGCAAGGAACTAAGTGAAATGGGTGCAGATTGAATCTGAGAGTAAATTTAAAATTTAAAACTGGATGATTATCTCTTGGCTTAAGAATCGAATGGATGATAGTTAAGACGCTATGAAATTTAAAGTCTCTTCTATTTAAATGAGTGTTTGGTCTTTGTATTTAATTTTCTATCCGTCCATACCGCTTTTTCTTTTTTTAAGGTTCCGTACCCAAAGGGTAAAAACGGGACCCTATTAATGTCGCTCCGCTGTCCGTCTGTCTGTCTGTCCATCCGTCAGTTGAAATTTTCACAGATAATGTATTTCTATTGCCGTTATAACAACAAATACTAAAAAATATAATAAAATGAATATTTAAGGGGGCACCCGCACGCAGAGCAGATAAGCGATGGGGTAAATAGATTTTTAAATAATAACCATATAAGTATCATCAAGCTCAATATAATACGCCTAAAGACTATAATCACATGACAAAGGTTGAAATAAACTAATTGATTTGTAGTCATAGAGGTAAATATACTTTGTTTGTTGCATCCTCCGTCATTGTAGTAGATTGCTTCAAACAATTAGGGAAAGCCAATAGTGATTTTAATGTTGATGTAGCTTTATATACAATATAGGACGGCAAACGAGCAAGCGAGACACCTGATGGTAAGCGATCAGCACTACCCATGGACAACTGCAACACCAGGGTGTAACAAGAGCGTTGCCGGCCTTTGAAGGTGTTGGGGGAAGGACATGGGAAGGAGATGGGTGAAGGACGGGCCGCCGGCTCTCTCACTCACCAAACGAAGCATAGAAGCGGTAAAGCTTCTAGTCAAACGTCGATTTTCTGTGAGAGTGTGGTGCTTCCCCGGACGTGCCGGCCCATTCATGCTACTAGCGAAAATTACTTAGGTCGGTAGCGTGGCTCTACCACAACTAAGATTACATAAATCACACCATCATTACAGCCGTAAAAAGTCCACTACTGGACAAAGGCCTCTTCCAAAGATACTTCGTTCCATGGGAGGATATTGCCTTACTCACCACGCTTGGCTGGCGGGTTGGTGAGCGCAGTTTCTTTGGTTTCTTGTACTTTACTGCTGCATATCGGAAGCATTGTTAAGCAGGGAAGGCAACGAAGGTATTGGTACACTATTCATTCGGATGTATGGGGGAATAGCAAGTAGCAGTTCTGGAGGCCAGGAGTACTCGATGCCATAATTGCAACTACCGGACAAGCAGTTAAGGATGACATCCCTAATTTTGAATAAAATAATGTAATGACAAATTACATAATTCTCTTCATTCAGATATAACTAAATCTCTAAAAACCAATAAATGAATTCGATAGCCCCTGACTGTCACATTTGTAAGAAAATATGAAAGCAACCAAATAGGCATTCCGCCTTTGCACATTTCGTATCTTCAGGAGTCGCGACCAACAAAATTCGAAATTCCATTGAATTTTCCACATTTCCGTAGATAGAAAATGTGCGGGAGATTACACATAGCATTCTGATTTAAAATTTCCGTTGAAAAATTCTGTGTGGTTGTATATAGCGCGACAGCCCACCCGCTCGCCTTCCGTTGAGCTATTCAAATATTTACGTTAGATGTGTTATACGGTTAGGAAGAATGGTGAGCAGACATGTCTATTGCTTACAACAATACAGTACATTGGGCATAAAGAAGCCTGTTTAAGGTTTTCATATTAACTGGAATTAATGGATTACTTTAAAGTAAGAGATAAATGAACCGCTTTATTATATTACATTTCTTGATACTTTTGACGGTGATTTCGTCCGTCATTGTATTTCCAAATAAAACAACATACACGACTACATAAATTACATTTATTTATTGTTGTCAATAATTTGCGATATTACTCTCATGTCCTTACTTGTTACAATGGATATCAGAATATTAATAATTTACATCGGTTCACGGCCGAAATTAGTTCGAGTACCGATGTCTCCATTTCAATTTACATCTACATGCACACGTAGATAAGAACACAAGTTTTACGAACACAATGACAAAATATTTTACGCCCATAAATTAAAGGGACCAATGAAAGTGTGACACACATTATTCACACCATTGTTTTGTCGCGAATACGAGCATTCACGTCATAACGCCAACCATAGGCCATACTACGCTATCAGGAAGGATACCTTTCATTGTTGCCACATTCATTACGTGGTCAAAACAGTCTCATTATCACAATTAATAAACTTTATGCGCAATAAATTACGTCCTCTGATTTGATTACCTTTTTTTAGCAAAGTAACTGACATAAAATTTTTGTTAGAATACCTTGAAAGGTTTTGCTCCAAAATGCCTTATAAACACAATATTATGACACTTATAGTCGGTGATGCTATGATGTTTTAGAATTATAAGGGCGCATACTACCTCACACTGCTTTGCGTGATTGTCTGTAATATCAATAATAGTGAAATACTCAAGTTGAAATAAAAATGCAGCAAAGTTCAGGACTAACTCTGGTAACTATCTGACCCAAAAACACGATTGCTTTAAATTTTCTCAATAGAAAAAAATTGCAAAGTTTCCTCTAAATCACGTCTAATTTACTCGGTATACAACATTATTTTTTCTTTTTAACCTGCTTTTGAGTCCCACTGCTGGGCAAAGGCCTCCCCTTTCTGTTTCCAAGTGTCCCTGTCAAGGGCCACAGTCTGCCACTCGTTCATGTGTGCGTCCATGTCATCGCGCCATCTCCTCCTAGGTCTTTCTCTTTCTCAACGGCCATCTGGTATCCACGTAGTCGCAGCTCTGGCCCACCTGTCCTGTCGCATACGGTAAACGTGCCCCGCCCAGTCCCATTTCAGCTGTGCTGACTTCACACCGACGTCTTTTATCTGGGTTTTGGAGCGTAGCGTGGTGTTACGAACATGGTCTAAGCGACGAACACCGAGTATACTACGCTCCATTGCCCGTTGACAGACCTTGAGCTTGGACTTCTGATCCTCGGTGAGTGACCACGTTTTTGCACCATAGGTAAGTATAGGCAGGATACACATGTCGAGGAGCTTGCGCTTGAGGCATAGTGGAAGGTTGCCCTTCATTAGCGCCTTCATGGACCAAAAGCTCTTCCAGGCGTTATCGATACGGCGGCGATCGATCTCTCTACTTTGCCTGTTTTCGAAGGAAGATATCTGTCCCAGGTATATATACTCCTCGACATAGTGTATTATCTGCCCATCTACCTCGATCTTGCGCTTGGTGCTGTTGGTCATTACCTTGGTCTTCATTCTATTCATCTGAAGTCCAACCTCAAGGCTTGCCATGCATAGATCTTCAAGCATATTTTGAAGTTCGGATGCGGATTGGGAGAAAAGGACAATGTCATCGGCATAGCGAAGGTTAGTTATCCTCTTGCCGCCGATGTCAATGCCTCTCGTCTCCCATCGTGAAGTCAGCTTGCGAAAGACTTCTTCAAGACAGCTGGTAAAAAGTTGAGGAGAGAGTGGGTCTCCCTGTTTCACACCTCTTTCCACACCAAACACAGGTCCTGGTTTTTGTATTTTCACGGAAGCGGTGCTATTATAGTATATATTTTGTAAGAGGTGTATATATGTTCTATTTATGCCCTGATTTTATTAGTGATACGAATATCGATGAATGTTTTAAGCTATCGAAGGCTTTGGTGTAGTCGATAAATGCAATATAGAGGGGTTTCTTGTAGTCATTATGCTTTTCGGTCAATTGATTAAGCGTCTGAAGGTGGTCGGTCGTAGAATAATTGGGGCGGAAACCTGTTAGCTCTGGCGGCAATATAACTGGCGGTACACAACATTATTCAATTAATACACCTTGAAACTTTTGATTATAATTGCATTACAGATAAGGCAGCCATCATCTTTTTTTTCAAATAAACCTTGAATATTGTTTAAAAACGAAAATATCAAAATAGCCAACCCGTTTAGACCATCCGCGTTTGTACCGCCACGCCGCCTGGCCTATGGCGGGCCTTAACGAGGCTTCAATTTTGCGCACTATCGCTGGTAACATAGCATTTAAGAAAAAATGTGTATTACACGTATGCACATAAGCTCCCTACCGACCACGTTTTAGAGAAATATAAATCAGTTTGAACATAAAGCGTTTGTATCTGTCACATACCTAAACCCACTCTATATATTTCTGTGCTTGTAACCAAGTTTCTTTAAAGGTACTTTTAAAGGTTTTAGTATACCCTCTTAAAACAAAATAGAGTTGTTTGGAAGCTAATACTCAAGCTTAATGTGTGTGTATTTAGAAAGACTTTGTTAAGAAAGACTGTGTGTCACAAGCACTGAAGAGCAGAGAGCAATATGCTTGCGGTACCAAGAATCTGTTAAGGAGGCGATCATTCGACGCGGTGCCGTTTAGGAGACGCCCCTTTCGAGTACCTCGGGGATTGGGAGCGTAACGTGTCGTAAATCGACTGAGGATGGAATCGCAATGAGTTTTCTAGCTCGTTTTCAGCTTACGTAGGTGCTTTGGGTTTGATTTTGTGAATTTAATTCAGTAGTGAAAGATTGGCCAATCATTTGATTCTCTTATTTCTTCTTTGTCGCTTACGATTAATTAATACTAACGTTTTAATCACATATTTACAAATTACGCATAATTTACAAATTATGCATTATATAAAAATGTGTTTTTCATGCGTGTAAATATATTTTAAACTGCCTGGCAATATTTTAAAGGCGGAACCTGAATCTCTAATAAAATAAAAGTAAAGTAAAACAGTATTTATGAAAAATCCCATAGAAATTTGACTAACTGATCGGTAATTTTGCAAATTCATTTTAATCCATTTTTTTTTTCACTTTTTCCTTGCGGGACTCTAAGAGATTTTGATATTGACATCAAAATATTGCCAGGAAATTCAAAATAACTCTGTATAAGTCAAAAAAAACTTTCTAAAGGCATCTGACATTACTAAATGACTCTCATCTCATAATGACAGCAAGATCTAACTACTTACCACGAGCTCCTTAGAACTGCCTCAAGGCATGAGGCTCTTTGGAGCGCGAGATATTTCCTGCCATTTTTGATCACCAATCTAAGAAGTGACCACGCCGGAGCTTGTTTAACGTGTGTTAGTGTAAATTATACTTACCTGGGCCAATCATGCCCAGTTTAGTAATCAGAATCTTCAAGAATGTGGTACAAATATGCACATTTACGCAATACTCGAATTAAATAAATATGGGAAAGAGGTTATTTCATATACAGACGCCTGTAAAGAAATCTGAGCCCCTCTCAGTAGTGTCATACAACTGAAGGGAGAGTCAGATTTATCTTCAGGCGTACACATAATATTTTGAATATCGACCTGCCACTTCAATAACAAAGCTACAATTAACAACCTTCAAACTCGTACACAGTGAGCAACCCTTACAGATTCAAAGTCCTTTTAATATTCTACATCGAAACTAAAACACAAAACTATGGACCCAATTTTCACCGAACCAAAACTTTGACACGTACCTATGCGTAAACGAATGGTTACAGTTCCCCTAAATATTTTACAGCGATACATATTTTACAACGAAACTGTTGGGACGAAGCCTCAGATCACAGAGGAAAAGAGATACTTAAAAGCCAGCATTATCTTTATGTGATCGAAGAGCATAATATATAATTTTTATTTAATTAACATTATGTTTATCAAGGCTTTTTCCCTTGCGGGGTAGACAGAGGCTTATGTGATAATGTTTCCTCAAATTTTCGCCCGTCTCTTTTATTTACGTGTTGTTTTTGAACAGCCAAAATAAAATTAACCTTAAATTATAATAAATATAATCGGTTAAATGCGAGTTGGACTCGCATAATAAGGTTTCCGTACCACTATCCTTACTAATATTATAAATGCGAAAGTGAGTTTGTTTGTTTGTTTATTTGTTTGTTTGTTTGTTACTCTTTCACGCCGTAACTACTGAAACGATCATCATGAAATTTTGCATACAAGTTCTCTGGAGTACGGAGAAGGACATAGGCTACCTTTTATCCTGGGAAAAGTACTATTCCCGAGGGATCGACATTGACGCGGGCGGAGCCGCGGGCGAAAGCTAGTCCTTACTAATACTATAAATGCGAAAGTGAGTTTGTTTGTTTGTTTGTTACGCTTTCACGCCGTAACTACTGAACCGATCATCATGAAATTTTGCATACAAGTTCTCTGGAGTACGGAGAAGGACATAGGCTACCCTTTATCCCGGGAAAAAGTACTATTCCCGAGGGATCGACATTGTCGCGGGCGGAGCTGCGGGCGAAAGCTAGTACAATATAAAACCACAAAAAATGCTCAATAAAGCCATTGCTTGTACGGCCCCTTCTTTATTTTTATTATTTGTTGTTATAACGGCAATAGATATACACATTCTGTGAAACTTTTTGTCTACTATTACGGTTGAATAGATGTAGTCCTATAATAGACAGACGGACGTACAGCGGAGGCTTAGAAATTAGGTCAGATTTTGCCCAAGTATGATTTTGTTCAAGCATTATTGTTCGACTGTGAAATAATATTTTATATGAAACAAAATTGTTTGTTGTTTTTCGTTTGTGTAAATGCCCAACATCGGTGTCAGATTTTTCAAATTGCTAGACTGCAGCAATGACAGCCGAGACCAACGGCTTAACGTGCCTTGCGAAGCACGGAGGAGCTCGAGATATTTTTATGCCACTTGCCTTATACCAATCCTCACCCGGGGTTGCCTAACATGTGTAAGAGCTAATATCGGTCACGCTCATTGTTATATGTTATTTATTTGCCAGTTGGCCTTACTGAAGATAACTTTGCTATTTTAGTAACAAATAAAAAAAATATCTTTTGCCCAATTTTTTAATTATTTTGTCCAAAACTAAGTTAAGTTACAATTTTCAATACTAAGAAACTAATTACCGCTTCTTTCTATGATCTGAGGCTGAAACTATTCAAGCATTTCAAGTGTCAGCCCGCGGTTTCGCCCGACACTGCGATATGTCTGCGAAATATCCACTTCAATCTTCCTGCGACTATGCTTTCATTTGTATTCGTCCGCCGGAAACAGATAAAAAACTTGAGTGTTTGCGATTTTTTAACGCCTGAACGTGATATTTTATTGAGTTTGTTTGTGAAAACGTACACGTTTGATAGAACTCGTAATTTGAGGTTTTTATTGATGGAAATACTATCAAAGCGTTTTAGAACGATTTTAGATCATCTTCTCAATGCAATTTTTAGATGTATAAGAGATGTGTCTGATGTATCTCAAGACTATAATATATGGATAGAGACGTCATTAGTGAACATAAATGTGCAATTTCTTATCATCACAACATCCGGTTATGGTGAAAGAAATTTGAGAAGTTAAACGTTTTAAAAGTTGAGTGCTCAGATCAACATTATCAGTCGTGCTTATAAAGAATTTTAACCCAGTAAAATTCTTTATAAGCACGACTGATAATGTTGATCTGAGCCGCTTGACGGTTTCAGGATGCACTTGACCAATTTTAATTAACAAATTGTGTATATACAATATTTTAATTAAGAAATTGAATATTTATGTTTACTAATTAAATGCCATGCTTATAGTAGGCAGTTCTCTCAAGATCTGTTTAGTCCAATTCCTCAATTATCTGCTCTAGTATTATATAACAATATTCTGTGTTGCTAACAGCTAAAATGAACTTGATAAAATTATAAGAGTTTAGAGCAATATTTTAGTAATAGGCTAGTTTCCTAAAAAAATAAAATAACGGACTAATTATTTTGTCGTTTCAACAACATTTGATAAAGATATGAAATTTCATATCATATATTCAAACTATGAAGTTTGTTACACTTTTTAACAAACTTTGACGTCACTAGGTTCATGAGTGGGGCTCATGAACCTCTGATTATCTTTGTCATTCATTGTTTATTTGACAAAATAAGAAATACTGGTCCGATATTTTTTGATTTTAATAATTACATTAAAATTAGAATAATATTATCATGATTATAATTTTGACCCAGAAAGTAGACTATTCAATAAATAAATGAAAATAAATTAAGAAGAAAGTTGTCAGAACATTTATTTATTTACTAAACTTTAATGTTTCAACTTAAAATTATTGTAAACATTCGTAAAGTTTGACTTATAAAGAACTTTGTGATCAATAATCTCATATCTGCAAAATATTTATTAAAGCCGCTCATTTCAATCTGTATTAAATGATTACGTCTGCCCAAAATAACCAAAAATAGATTTTTAATTTCACGTCACAAGTAAATTACGAACTTAGGCATAGACATTTAATAAACATAGACCAGACTAGTCATTGTAAAAGTAATCCAGCAAAATGGGAATATTTTTGGGGTACCGTATAGGAATATAACAGAACCTTTATTAAGTCTCCGCTATCTGTCCGGCCACATGTCTGTCCATCAAAATTTTTGAACCGTAATTGGTAGACACTGAAAAATTGCTAAGAATGTGCTAATCTTGAATGAGAGATATCAATATCATCAATACTAATAATAAATCTGTAAGGGTTGATCATGGAGTAAGTTACTTTGTTTTCAGAGATATCGTGTTGATAAGCTCTATATTTTTCTGTATGAAACAGAAAAAATATAAAGAGTTTATCAACTTACCAAGTTTAATGACATTCAGTTAATTTGTTAAGAGAACATACATACATATGTAATTAACTGAAATTCATGAAAACCAAGTTTCAATATATACATTTTAATATATAAACATTTAGACGTACTGGACATAGGATCATTATCATCATAATCACGTCTTTTTTGTCTCCACTGCAGGAGCATGACCCTCTCTGTATATCGGACACAGGATAGATACTTAACTTTTTTCTACAGTTATGATAACGTGGCCCTATACAAATGTACGCAAACGGAGTCGCAGGCTTAGTTAGTTAATCCTTATCCTTACTAATATTATAAATGCGAAAGTGAGTTTGTTTGTTTGTTTGTTACGCTTTCACGCCGTAACTACTGAACCGATCATCATGAAATTTTGCATACAAGTTCTCTGGAGTACGGAGAAGGACATAGGCTACCCTTTATCCCGGGAAAAAGTACTATTCCCGAGGGATCGACATTGTCGCGGGCGGAGCCGCGGGCGAAAGCTAGTAAAGAATAATTTAAAAAAAACAATAAACAATTAGAATATGTTGATTGATATCGACGAGTTGTATAAATATTCTCAATACTTAGAAAAAAAGGAACTCTGTTTCGATGTAACAAATCTATAATTTTTAAAAGTCTTTGTGTTAAGATTAAATTGAATCTCCAGTAGGCTTATTCGTTCTTTCTTTCTTGCCAATGAATAAATTAGCATTTTATCTAAATGGGGGATCTTTTTAAAAAGTGCTTTAGCGGCATAAAGGAAATTGTGTCCAAGATGAGCCACCTTTTCGATATTAGCGAAGTATATTTTAGCCATTAAATCAAATTCTTATGGCTCCTTACTTTTCGATATCAAGCTACGGAAAAGCCAAAAAGAAGAGTAATCATTTAAGAAGTAGACAGGTAGACTCTAGGTGCATATGACCTATAAGCCTCATTTAGTATGTGTGTAAGTGAAAAACGGAATTAAAAGAAATATATATATAAATATATACGGACAAATCACACAGATTGAGCTAGCCCTAAAGTAAGTTCGACTTGTGTTATGGGATACTAACTCAACACATATAGATGTGTATCTACCTGGGTCTTGGATGTGTATCCAAGACCCAGGCCAATCTGAATATATCCTAATAAACTTATACTACTTAACATCGTAACCACTCTTTATTACCAAAACAGTTATCCGATGGCTATTCGTATCTACAACTAGCTGTTGCCCGCGACTTCGTCCACGGCAATTGCTGCTATTATGATTAATTAGTATAGATGAATAATTTTCCCCGTTTTCAAAACATTTTATATTGATGCTTCGCTTCTATTCGCCGCAGAGCGTGGTCTTTTACAGCCTAAAGCCTTCAGCAAAAAATGGACTATCAAACACAAAAAGAATTTTTCAATTTGAACCAGTAGTTCCTATGATGTGATGTGATGTGAAGAGTTTGAACGCTAGCGCGTTCAAACAAACAAACAAATTCAGCTCTTAATATTAGTAAATATGAGTTACCGAATGACAAAGGATCTACCATTGCAGACATTTAAGATAAGACTACGAAATATACTGACTGAGAAATGTTACTACATAGTAGAAGAATACTTTACGGAAAAATTGTAAAATTAAAAATTTTTTATTGGTTATTATACATAATTTTATAACTGTATTTAATATTTGCATGCCTAAATAGGTTAAATGTGAGATACTTTGTATTTTGTTCTAACAGCTGATGTTTTTGTACTACTTTACTAAAAAATAAAATACTAATAGGTTGCTAACCGCATCACCTAGTAACATAATTCCTGAGATTGTCGCCCATTTACTCAATCCGCTTTTACGATTGGTGCGGGAAGAAAGCTCCTGGTACATTCTACGTTTTGTTTCTCCCGACAGCATTGATAGATGTACTCGTAGGTAGGTATATAAAGATATTTCTATATTATCCGCAGAACGCCTAAATTAAGCACTGACTTTGATAAATCGTCTTGTCAAGGAATATTTTATGAGCTTGTGGTAACATAGGCTGCGCTGCGGTAGTCGGATTAAGTGTGTGCGTGGCGAGCTCCGTGGCGCAGTGTTCAACACGCCAGCCTGCGACACTAGGTTGCCCGGGTTCGATCCCCCGTCAGGTCAAGATAGAAAATTAGCATTTTCTCGTACGATGTCGTATTGCGATGAATTTTTGCGTTGCGTCAATGCACTGCATTTCTGTGCGATATTGCATGTGCCCTACGCGCCACGATGTGTCCTTGCCTAAGGGGCTTGTCACAGTGTTGACGTATTGAAAGTCATCGTTAGGAGATCAGAAATTAGAGATTTTCAGAAATAAGTGGCGTCAGCAATGAGGCCTAAAGTCCGATGAGCTGTTATTGGGCAATAATGTGTTAGTTGTTAGCTCTTTGAAGTGGCAGTGCGCGGGGCACATAGCGCGCAGAACCGATGGCCGATGGGGCAGAAGAGTTCTCGAATGGCGACCACGTACCGGCAAACGCAGCGTTGGACACCCGACCAAATGGTCGGATGACCTGACTAAGGTCGCAGGAAGATGCTTTTTTTATGAATAATTTGAGTGCGTTTGACCTCTATCTTGCCTGGTGGGAAGCAACGCTGGATGCAGTCCGCTTCAAACCGGTCGTATTGGAAATCCTTGGGAGACCTAAGTCCAGCAGTGGACTTCTTGCGGCTGATACAATGATGATGTGTTAGTTGTTACTGCTTATCAAATATATTCGAATGTCAGTTTAATTTAAATTTTTATACCCCTGGTGTTGCAGTTGTCTATGGGCAGCGGTGATCACTTACTAGTAGATTAATTTTTTGTTTCCCGTGTGTGTAAGTGGCCAACATTGGTGTTAGATTTTTCTAGTTGCCTAAAGGCATCTCAATGATATGGATTTACGACTGCCATCAATTATGACAGCCGGGACCAACAGCTTAACGTGCCTGCCGAAGTACGGAGGAGCTCGTGATATTTTACTCAATCTGTCAGAGTTGGTCAAAGTAGAAGTGTTCTCGAATAATAAAATATTAAAATTCTAAAGATCGCCTTACTGAGTGTAAATGTAATACAAGTGTATTCTGAAAACTCTTCGGTACCTACACCATCGTTATCTATGTTGGAGATTGCAGATAAGTTGTTTAAAATTGATATTCTAATCTCAGGTTTAGACTGGTGTATAGCGTATTGATATTTTTCTACCCACATCGACACATACATAACTGCAACTTCAAATTTGACATATGCTATCAATCATAGCCGTCACTCAACATTTATTATTTTCCCGTCACGACGTTGACGTCCGATTTTGTTGAAGCATAGACAATAAGGGTGCGTTCCGAAATGCCTATTGTGGGATATTGTAATTTAAGCCCTGGTAACAGAAAAACATATAAAATATGCAACGATTGCAAGAAGGTATACCATCTGGATTGCTTGTCTGAATCATCGATTGTGAGTTCTTCGGTGGATTGGAAGTGCCCTTTATGTAGACAAAAGACGCGAAAAAACGACAGCACACCTGTTCGATCGTTCACTGACGATCCCAAAGAGACTGAATGTCCGGATAAATACGTCCAAAGGTCTAACAAACGCCCTGCGCTATTCTTACCGCCGGCTACTAGGCCCGATAAATTTGATTTGAAGGAAATAGTAAGAGAGGTACTAAGAGAAGAACTGAAAGACGCTGTGTCGCAAATAAGTACCAACATTTACTCCAAAATTGGCGAGGATTTGCGTCTTATTCGAGGTGAACTTAAAGACTTCAGAGACTTCGTAAACTTTCTCAGCTCGAGGTACGACGAATTGCAAAACAAAGTCACTGATCTCCAGTCAGAAAATTCCTCCTTGCGATCAACTGTCGATAATCTAAACGGGCGTCTCAATCAAATTGAACAACGCGCGCGTTCAACAAACATCGAGGTACAGTGCGTGCCAGCGTTTAAGGAAGAAAATTTACAAAACATTGTGTGCCAATTAGGTCAAACTGTGGGGTTCAAGATTGAAGCTGATCATATCACATCGTGCACTAGAACTGCTAAAATCAATCGGACATCTGCGCGCCCCAAGTCCATTGTAGTTCAATTCAAAAATACATCTATCCGTGATTCCTTCTTAGCAGCAGTAATAAAATACAATAAGTCACACGCTGGAGATAAACTCAACACAGCTCATATTGGAGTCGGCGGGGCAAAAAAACCCATATTCGTCTAGGAACATCTATCACCTGCAAATAAGGCGTTGCATGCAAGGCAAAGGAGCTGAATATTAAATACATTTGGGTTAGAAACGGTAAAATATTCGCAAGAAAAGACGATAACTAGGACTTTATATTAGTTAGAGAAATAAACTGTATTGAAAAAATCAGGGGTTGAATTTTTTTAAAAATTGTTACCGAAATTCTATAAATTAATTTCGTTGTATAATTTATATGGTTAACATTTATTACCAGAACTGCAGCGGACTTCGTTCGAAAACTAGTACTTTTTATAGAAATGTGTGTAGCTCTGATTATGATGTTATAGTTATAAATGAATCGTGGTTCAGCGAAGACATCCATAGTCTAGAACTTTTTAATCATAATTATAATGTTTACAGAAGGGACAGAGAAACCACTAGAGAAAAAATAAAGGACTCTGGTGGAGGAGTCATAATTGCAGTATCTAAAAAAATTAAATCTCAAAGACTTCAGTGTCATGAAAGCTGTTTGGAAGATCTATGGGTTTCTCTGGATCTAAATGATGGTCATAATAACATTTTGGTATACACTGTCTATTTACCCCCAAGAGTAGTCTCTCGACAGACTGTTGAAATGGTTACTGAAAATTGTAATAAGGTAATAGATCAATATGCAGACAGCCAATGTAATTTCTGCATTATTGGAGATTTCAATCATGGTTGTATTAAATGGAAGGAACTAAATAATGACACGTTTTCAACCCAACTTCCCCTTCACGCTCGATTGCTTGTTGATTTTGTCAATGAAAATAACTTCGTGCAGTATAATGAGGAGCTTAACTCAATGGGACGAATATTAGACTTAGTACTCAGTGACATTTCTAAGTGTATTGTAACCACCGCTGTAGACATTCTGAGTAAGGTACATCCACTTCATCCACCCCTCCAAATAAAAATTCCCATCACCCACGATAAGGAAAACAGATTAGAAAATAACCCACAAAATATGAGACGTAACTTCTACAAAGCAGATTTTAAAGCAATACAAACGTACTTTTCCGACATAGACTGGAGTTACACATTCAGTCAATGTAAAGATGTTAATATGATGGTAGATATATTTTATGAACATTTAGATATTACAATTGAAAGGTTTGTTCCTTTTTTTCAAAACAGAAAATCCATTTCTAAATATCCTCCGTGGTATAATTCAGACCTAATTAAACGAGTTCGTGAAAAGAAAACTTTACTACGAAAGGTAAAAAAATATAATAACCCGATGGATAAATTAGAACTAGACTTGTTAAACAAAAGATGTTATAAATTAAATAAGGAGAGCTATAAACGTTACATTAATAAGATTGAGGACGAAATTTCGCATAATCCAAAATACTTCTGGTCTTACTTAAAAGCCAAACGAGGAAATAAAAGCACCCTCCCATGTACTCTTACTGACGGGCAAAATACGCAATCAGATGGTAGAGGAATTTGTAATTTATTTGCTTCCTTCTTTTCATCGGTATATAATGATGAATCGGAGCCTCCATCATTTTCTTGTGATGAAAATATAAATTATTTACGCGAAGTAACGGGAAACGAGTTGTTATCTCTGCATATTTCAAAGCATGACATTGTCAATAAACTAAAAAGTCTAGACACGTCAAAGGGTTCAGGTCCAGACCACGTCCCATCATCCTTTATCGTACCACTTTATTCTTGTTTTGTAGATCCATTGCATATAATATTTAATCGTTCCCTACAAGACGGAGCATTTCAAATTATAGGGATTCGTCTTTAGAAATTGTAAAGACTTTCGGAAAACACGAACGAAAATATTAATCTTCACGACACTAATACGTAGCCAATTAGAATACTGTAGTGTTGTTTGGCGTCCTCACTTTGCAGCCCATTCACTGCGCTTAGAACGGCTGCAAAAACGCTTTCTAAACCATGTTTCGTACTCGGCAGGCAAAAGCAATGTTTTGAAATCGTATGAAGCGAGACTGACCTACTTTAAATTGATGTCGTTATCAAAAAGAAGAGATTATCTAAGTCTAAAATTTTTTTATAAATTAGTCCGGAACAAAATTGATTGTCCTCAATTATTAGAGAAAGTTAACTTTAGAGCTCCTTCTAGATTCCCTAGAGGTGTAGTAAAACCCCTTGTATTACCTTTCCGTCGGATTGTGTTAGGATGTAACTCTCCCATTTACAAAATGTGTGAATTGTACAATAAGGTTGGTGAAATTTGTGATGTACATCATGACTCTCTGGGTAAATATTGTTCAAGTATTACCAATGCCTTGTAGAAGTGAGACAGTGATGTCTGAGCTTTTCACGAAGACAATTAAAATTTAATTAAATTGTAGTTAATCTTAGGTACCTATATATTGTGTAGGTTTGTGCACGCCATTTAGTTTATATGTGTAAAGTGATCATAATAGTAATTAGCATGTGGTGTTCACCTTCGAGGGATTGCACATCTAGCCTTAAGTATTTTTTTTAAATGTAATAGTTAAATGTATTGTTGTAGCATCCATTGGTGGACCTAATAAATAAAATAATAAAAAAAAAAATTTATCCCACTTGCAGTCACCCATCCCAGTGGGGACTGCGCCCAGGGTTGCTTAACATGCGCAAGCGCTAATACTACTCACGACCACTGGACCATCGGGCTTCTGTAGGGACTTATATAATAAAAATCTATTATATCATTAAAAAAGGGTTAAATTATCCATATAAAAATAACACATATACTCGTATACGGACAAATCACACAGATTGAGCCCCAAGGTAAGTTCGAGACCTGTGACAATCAGAAAAATATCATTATGAGTTTCTCTTTGAAGTCAGCTATAGTTTTGTCCTAAAGGATATCATGTAGTCGGTATCGTAATGCATAGCGCATTACGATAGCGATTGGTTGCTTAATCGCGCGCAGCTCGTCCAAGTGTCACTTAGGTCGAGGCCCTATAAATGCGTTGCAGCGTCGTACAGCAAATAGGACAACGCAAAATTCATCGCAATACGACATCGTACGAGAAAATGCTAATTATCAGTTCCTCTTTAAAGTCAGCTATAGTTTTGTTCTAAAGGACTGGACGTTCCTGAACTTAGGATATCATGTAGTCGGCATAATAATGCGCTATCTTGCTTAAAAATGCGCAGTTCGGTCAAAATGTGGATCAATTAGGGCAGGGCATATCACTGCGTTGCAGCGTCGTACGGCAAATACGACATCGCACATGAATGCAGTGCGTTGACGCAACCCAAACATTTTATCGCAATACGACATCGTACGAGAAAATGCCAATTATCATAGTTTTGTCCTAAGGGACTGGACGTTCCTGAACTTAGGATATCATGTAGTCGGCATAATAATGCGCTATCTTGCTTAAAAATGCGCAGTTCGGTCAAAATGTGGATCAATTAGGGCAGGGCATATCACTGCGTTGCAGCGTCGTACGGCAAATACGACATCGCACATGAATGCAGTGCGTTGACGCAATCCAAACATTTTATCGCAATACGACATCGTACGAGAAAATACTAATTATCATAGTTTTGTTCTAAAGGACTGGACGTTCCTGAACTTAGGATATCATGTAGTCGGCATAATAATGCGCTATCTTGCTTAAAAATGCGCAGTTCGGTCAAAATGTGGATCAATTAGGGCAGGGCATATCACTGCGTTGCAGCGTCGTACGGCAAATACGACATCGCACATGAATGCAGTGCGTTGACGCAATCCAAACATTTTATCGCAATACGACATCGTACGAGAAAATACTAATTATCATAGTTTTGTTCTAAAGGACTGGACGTTCCTGAACTTAGGATATCATGTAGTCGGCATAATAATGCGCTATCTTGCTTAAAAATGCGCAGTTCGGTCAAAATGTGGATCAATTAGGGCAGGGCATATCACTGCGTTGCAGCGTCGTACGGCAAATACGACATCGCACATAAATGCAGTGCGTTGACGCAATCCAAACATTTTATCGCAATACTACATCGTACGAGAAAATGCCAATTATCATAGTTTTGTCCTAAAGGACTGGACGTTCCTGAACTAAGGATATTATGTAGTCGGCATCGTATTACGCTATCTTACGTAAATGCGCGTAGCTCGTCCAAAGTGTAGATTGCTTATTCACAGGGTGCAGCACACTAGAAATTTCTAAGATGCGTTGTACCTTTGTGCTGCATCGTAATTTTTGCAATGTGACGCCGCAACGCAGTGACTTGGCCTCGCCCTAATAAGTTAACTGCTTCGTACACTTTTTTATATTTTACAGCTGATATTTGTTTCGTAATTTGTGGCTTTGATGAAATCGCATTTCTTTTTTAAATCTATGGATGAAATAAATTTAAAGAGAGGAATACGTACATTTGAATAGTTTCTTTAGTCGTTCTCTGCAGTAGCGGTTCCGAAACGCTAGCAGTTTGTAGGCTTTGATTGACACATTATCAAAATGTAAATTGTCCGGGCAGCAGAATTTTTTTGTATGGAAATGCCGATTTTTTTTTGTCTTCCCAGCTTTGGTCCCATAGGAAAAGTTGTTCATGTTGATGGTCTAAGTCACCCCTTTAAGGGAACGTCGGGGATACATTTGCACGATATATGTACCCATTTCTTTTATGTTCACATCCAAAACGATATCTTTTGATAAACAGCAGCAATATCCCTGAACTGTAAACTCCATTGCTGTAATGATACAATTTCTCCGTAAATCCGTTTATACAGGGTGCGACTGACACTAAAAGCAAATAACTTTTACAGAAATTCTGCTCTTGTACAGTCGGCCAAGCAGATACCTGACCCCCTGACTTTTAAAACGTAAATTCACACTTTGCTGTGAAGCGCCACCTACCGTGATTTTTGGCAAGTAGACAGACAACTGCTGGTATAAACTTGTTTCTGATAACCTGCTCAGTTGCAAATTTTGTGTTTCTAATAATCTCAGCTAATAATTCAAGTAATCATCAATGGTAAGAACAAGAAAGAATCAAAAACAATCCTACGTAAAGTTCGATTCGAACCATGGACCTACGACTTTAGAAGCTAGCGCTCATCTCAATACGCCAACCGACGATATGACGTCTCGGGCGAAATTGGCTATCTATTTCTACTGCTATGACATCATTGTCACCAACTGCAACGCATTGCTTTAACAAATAAATTGAGGGTAATCTATCAGATTTATTTATACCTGATACCAACTAATCAAAAATATTGTTCACTCGCGTCACAAATAAGATACTGCGATTACTGTGTAGTGATCCAAAACCCCACCAGTTATTAGGCATCCCGTTTCATCTTATATAGCAGATTTTGTGAAAGCTAATATTGTATTGTAAAGACAACCACAGTATTTAAAATATCTATATCTAGAGAGTTAGGTATCGCGGTAAGTAGAAATTATAAGTATTTAATATACTTACTTAATTGTCACACTATTTTTTGTTCCGTAAAACATAGGGTTTGTGATAAATGTCTAAGATAAATATATCTCTTACAGAGAAACACCGTCCGTTTGTGGATTCGGAGTCAACTGGCGTAACATATACACTACAATATTTCAATTGAAACAGTGAGGAAACATTCAACAAGAACGAGATCGTATTTTATTCTGATAAAAAAAGTTTTAAGTCTGATGATGATGGCAGAAAAATATTGCGGAGAAGACATGGCCAGCGTATAGCCATCAAAATAATTTGCCTTTGAGAACAGTGGCAGGATAACATTAGGTAAAAATATTCATTAAATAGTGAAGTAAAATAATAATAATATTTAATACCTAGTGTATTACGCAGTGTAGAATAATAGGTAACTGATCGTATTATTGTTTTGCAGGTTATTGGGGACAGATGTCTTCAATGGGCCCAGGGGAGCTGGTAGAATTCGGCGGCCGGATGAATAAAGAAAAATACTTGGAAAATTTATGAGATGTGGTGATTCCAACAGTTTGCAATGTAGAATATATTTTATTTAAGACAATTGTTCTGTGATCTAACTGTTATTGAGTGACCAATTAAAATCCCAGATTGTAGGGTCAAATAGTGCTTAACTGGGACACGAGACACGAGTAAAGTTTGATTTAAATCAATTTAGACAAAAAGGTTATACTAAATTAATAAATATGCGCATAAGTGATATGTGATCTGATCTAACATGGTAAGTGAAATGACAAATAGACTTGAACAAAAGCTTCAAAACGGGGGTCACCCTCTCCCATATTAAAATTCATTTAATGCCATAGGTTTACATATTCATTCTTATACTATTACCGAAGCAAAGTTATTCACATAGCACTATTTGACCCTACACGTTTAAAAAAATATAATACTATGATTAAAAAAAAGTTGAGAGATGTAAATTGTTACTTATTAAGTAACATGTTGGTTCTCTCTACAGAAGATTAATCATAGTTTGAAAAAATATGTGACCCCCTACAACAGCGCCATTTTTCGCAAACTAAAGAAACATCCGTGGTTTAAACCCAAAGATAAAAATATACAAGTGTAATATCCTTTGCGACTAGTGCCATCTATTGAATTGTAAATGAACAAATAAGGTTAATAAGCAGAAATCTGATACCCTTGACGACTAATGCCATCTATTCGATTTTTGATAAATAAAACAAGCCCTAGCATACGATACGCTTATTTCAAAGATACTTCAATAGTTAGATGTGGCGCAAGTGGTAGGCACTACGGTTTAATAGTTAGTGTGTTTATGTGGGAACAGGTTCAAATCCTCCAAAGCTTTTTATTTTTTACAAATATCACCAACTTCGTATTGTGATGTTGGTGTAATTTTGGTTGTTTTAACATAATGTTACCGAGCTAATTACTGTTAATAAAAAGCATTTTAAATTTTTAATTACTTTATTACATCAAAAAAATTTAACAGTGAAATAAATACCTGCCTACTTAATTCAAACTATGATTAATCTTCTGTAGAGAGAACCAACATGTTACTTAATAAGTAACAATTTACATCTCTTAACTTTTTTTTAATCATAGTATTATATTTTTTTAAACGTGTAGGGTCAAATAGTGCTATGTGAATAACTTTGCTTCGGTAATAGTATAAGAATGAATATGTAAACCTATGGCATTAAATGAATTTTAATATGGGAGAGGGTGACCCCCATTTTGTAGCTTTTGTTCAAGTCTAATTGTCATTTCACTTACCATGTTAGATCAGATCACATATCACTTATGCGCATATTTATTTATTTAGTATAACCTCTTTGTCTAAATTGATTTAAGTTCAAACTTTACTCGTGTCTCGTGTCCCAGTTAAGCACTATTTGACCCTACAATCTGGGATTTTAATTGGTCACTCAATAACAGCTAGATCACAGAACAATTGTCTTAAATAAAATATATTCTACATTGCACACTGTTGGAATCACCACATCTCATAAAATTTCCAAGTATTTTTCTTTATTCATCCAGCCGCCGAATTCTACCAGCTTCCATGGGCCCATTGAAGACATCTGTCCCCAATAACCTGCAAAACAATAATACGATCAGTTACCTAATAATCTACACTGCGTAATACACTAGGTATAAAATATTATTATTATTTTACTTAACTATTTATTGAATATTTTTACCTGATGTTATCCTGCCACTGTTCTCAAAGGCAAATTATTTTGATGGCTATACGCTGGCCATGTCTTCTCCGCAATATTTTTCTGCCATCATCAACTTTTTTCATCAGAATAAAATACGATCTCGTTCTTGTTGAATGTTTCCTCACTGTTTCAATTGAAATATTATGTTACGCCAGTTGATCGAGTCTTCTTAAATCTCCGAATCCACAAACGGACGGTGTTTCTCTGTAAGAGATATATTTATCTTAGACATTTATCACAAACCCTATGTTTTACGGAACAAAAAATAGTGTGACAATTAAGTAAGTATATTAAATACTTATAATTTCTACTTACCGCGATACCTAACTCTCTAGATATAGATACTTTAAATACTGTGGTTGTCTTGACAATACACTATTAGCTTTCACAAAATCTGCTATATAAGATGAAACGGGATGCCTAATAACT
Organism: Elegia similella; assembly: GCA_947532085.1. NCBI lineage: Eukaryota > Metazoa > Arthropoda > Insecta > Lepidoptera > Pyralidae > Elegia > Elegia similella. Next base: position 5,127,158 of record OX383936.1, read on the forward strand.
GGTGGGGTTTTGGATCACTACACAGTAATCGCAGTATCTTGAATGTAATTGTGACGCGAGTGAACAATATTTTTGATTAGTTGGTATAAATAAATCTGATAGATTACCCTCAATTTATTTGTTAAAGCAATGCGTTGCAGTTGGTGACAATGATGTCATAGCAGTAGAAATAGATAACCAATTTCGCCCGAGATGTCATATCGTCGGTTGGCGTATTGAGATGAGCGCTAGCTTCTAAAGTCGTAGGTCCATGGTTCGAATCGAACTTTACGTAGGATTGTTTTTGATTCTTTCTTGTTCTTACCATTGATGATTACTTGAATTATTAGCTGAGATTATTAGAAATACAAAATTTGCAACTGAGCAGGTTATCAGAAACAAGTTTATACTAGCAGTTGTCTGTCTACTTGCCAAAAATCACGGTAGGTGGCGCTTCACAGCAAAGTGTGAATTTACGTTTTAAAAGTCTGTTCTTGGGGGTCAGGTATCTGCTTGGCCGACTGTACATAGATTATAATAAGATAAATCTATATAATGCAATTATATGACATTTGTGTTGGGCACCCTTAAAAGCAAATCCCGGGCTTAAACACCATATCTTAGGATATAACTAAAAAGACATTCAAATGAAGTAGACATAACATTGCATATGTACTCGTATCTCCAACGAACGTCTTAAACCACCCTGTATAACGCTGTGCACGTTGTCGCACGACTCGCGACGGTGATAAATCGTGCGAATGCATTTCCGCTGCGATAGTTATTACTGACAATGGCCGGATATTGTTGAGAATAGAGGCGATGTAAGGAATAAGCCAGGCGACATACTGTTTATACGTTTTTAAAATTATACTGTTAAGACTACCGTGGCGCAGTGGTACCTAGTTAACCTAGAGGTTTTGAGTTCAATTCTCAGTCATCATTATATGAGCGCTTTTCTTGATTTCAACCTTAGTTATTTCAGCCGCCATCTTCACAGACTGACTGAAGACCTGGGGTGGATGTTGGAACTGTCAATGGAAACCATTCAGTCCCATGAATGTCGTTTGAAGTGACTATACTATACTTTGCCGAGCTCCGTGGCGCAGTGGTTAACACCCCATTTTTTTTCGTTTTTTGTTACTAAATGTTGGATTAGGCATTTGTCTCCCATCTCACGTTATCATTCTTACTTACTCCATTCTTCGGGTATAAAAAGGATTTGACTGCGTCCTCAGCCTTAATAATTATAGCCTTAGTTACTCGCAGATAACGTAATTTTCTATTGGTGGAGGTTTTTATATTTTTTACAACATTGATTCTTGAACACAACATTCAACAATAAAATCAATCTTCTTTATAATTAATAATAATTAGTGTTTATAACAATTGTTTATAATATTAGACGTAGAATAAATTAAATTTAAAATATCTTTTTGTTTTGTTAAAGTTTCTATACTGGTCTGAAACAAAAGAAAAAAGTAGAATGTACAAGCTGTTCTTTTCCCGCGCAGATGGCAAATGCCGATCGAGAAGATGTTAGGCTTAAATCTAAGGAATCATGACAGAAGGCGATTCAGCTAGCAACCAATCACTTATTTTGATTCCGTTCTCTACTTACCCGCCCACCAGCATGCTAAAAAGGTTTGAGACCTTATGAAGAGCCGTGTCTACCGTAAAAAGGCGTGATCGTGTATATGTATAAGTTTTATTTAAAGACGTTTAAAATCAGAGAGAATGATTAGTAGGACAGCCTAGCTTTTGGGGATTACCAGCATTGAGGCCAAAGTAAAAGTTATTCACTTTGGTGGACCTAGTCGCTTATTAACGTCTATAGACTAGCTCCGTGGCGCAGTGGTCAACACGCCAGCCTACGACACGGAGTGACCGGGTTCGATCCCCGGCCAGGTCAAGATGGAAAATGATCTTTTCCAGATTGGTCTGGGGTCTTGGATGTGTATATATTTTTAGTTTCTGTTTATTTTAAGTATTGATAAGGTAATTTCTGATTTAGACAATTTCCCTGTTTTAGAATCGAAAACTTGTGATGTAGAATGTTGCAAACAATATCTTTCCTCATTTACTAACCCATTAACCTTTATAACGCAAAATATTCAAAGTATTTATAAGAACTTTGACAATTTCAACGTTCTTTTACATAGGCTCGACTTTGCCTGTGACATAATCGTGTTAACTGAATGTTTTTTACAAAATCGTAGTAATCTACCCCTCATGCAAGGTTTCAATATTTTTAAAACCTCAGATAATTTAAATAAAAACGGCGGGATAGTAGTTTATACTAAAAATTCATTGAATGTCACGGTAGAAGAACCAATTATATTGGATTGTAATCGGCTACTCATAAAAATCGGTACAGATATTGCGATTTTAGCCATTTACCGTTCTCCGTCTCATACAAACACCAATATATTTTCCATGTCATTAAACGAAACACTGCAAAAATTATCCTCCTTCAAACATATAGTAATTATAGGAGACATTAACATTAATATTCGCCCGGAGAATAACGATTCAGATGCTTTGGAGTACCTAAACATATGTGCTTTCCACGGCTTACTCCCTGCACATACGTTTATCACGCGACCTAAAAGCGGTACTTGTTTAGACCATATCATGGTCAAAACTAACTTTCATTCACTAACATTAGTACCTAACTCAAGCATAACCGATCATAGGGCTGCCCTACTAACATTAAATCGTAAAATGCCGAACATTTGTCAAACGCTAATTAAGACAAAATTAGATTACAAAAGACTCGAAGATTACTTATGCAACATAAATTTTGACCCAGTTTATAATACCGCTGATGTGAATACTTGTTTGTCGTACTTGATACAAACTGTTCAGCAAGCTATAATAAGTAGCACAACAAAAACATATTTGAGTAATAAATATCGAAAAATAAAGCCATGGATAACACCAGGGCTCATTCGTTGTATGAGACATAGGGATAAATTACACAAACTAGCAAACAATAATCCGGAAGATCTTGTATTACAGTTATCCTATAAACGATATCGTAATTTTTGTAATAAACTTCTTAGGAAAGTTAAGTGTATTTACGAAATAAACGAACTATTAAAAGCCGGTGGCAACAATAGGCAAATATGGCAGACTATAAAACAAGTCACATATACTACAAAAAAACATGAGTCATCTTCGAGTTTGTTACACGTGCACGCGTCACAGCTGACCTCTGCAAACATTGCAAATTCTTACTTTGTAAGTATAGGTAAAAAATTTGCAGAAAAAGTAAAAAGACAGTCACCTACATTGCCTTCAAGCCCAACACCCTGCTGCTCTCTCAATTCATTTGTGTTGCTAGACACGGATGAAGCCGAGGTGGAAGCGATTATTTCAAACTTGAGGGATAGCTGTGCCGCTGGATGGGATGACATATCTAATCATATACTTAAATATTTAAAACACATCCTAGTCCGCCCATTAACGCATATTTTTAAGAAATGCCTATCGGAGGGAATTTTTCCTAACTGTTTAAAAAAAGCCGTCGTAGTGCCTATTTATAAATCTGGTGACATAGAGCAGGTTTCAAACTACATACCTATTTCATTATTGCCCTCGATATCAAAGATTTTAGAGATACTTATAAACGACAGGCTTGTTACTTATTTGGAAAAGTACAATTTACTATCGGAAAGGCAGTTTGGTTTTAGGTCTAAGTTATCAACAGCGGATGCTGTTCATAGTCTAACCGACTATTTAGTAAAGGAACTCGATAGTGGCAGACAAACAATAGGAATATTCCTTGACCTTGCAAAAGCCTTCGACACTATTTCCATTCCCATTCTATTGCACAAGCTTGAAAACATAGGCATAAGAGGAAATGAGCTTAAACTCTTCGCAAACTATTTAGATGAACGCAGCCAATGCGTCAAAATAGGCAATATTTATAGTTCTGACCTAAAAAATAGTTGTTTTGGAGTTCCCCAGGGAAGTATCTTAGGCCCGACCTTGTTTTTAATTTACATCAATGACCTGTGTAATTTAAATATACGGACTCAAAAATAATCAAGCAAGTTTATTTTGCTTTATGTCAGTCACTATTAACTTACTGTATTACGTCATGGGGTGGCATTGCTAAAACTTCACTACTAACTATTGAGAGAGCACAGCGAGCCATTCTTAAGGTTTCTACACATCGCCCTTTCCTTTTCCCCACAGACCTTTTATATAAATCCTGTAAGGTACTAACAGTTAGGCAACTGTTTATAGTAAGCACAATCCTTAAACAGCACGCTGCACTGCCTTTCAGCACTCAATTTACTAACAAAAGACGGAAAGATATCGTTTGCTCAAATGAATTATATCAAACAAAACACGCCTTCTCCTCACGATTTTTTCTATTCCTTGGTCCACTCCTCTACAAAAGACTTAATAAAAAACTAGGCTTTTATACTTTTACTTATAGCGCAACTAAAAAAATACTTCAACAAGCCCTATTAAATATGTCCTATGAAGAAACGGAGGAATTGCTAATAGTTTTAAAATAATATTATAGTTATAATATTATGGTTAATTTTACTGTCTCATTATGTATAATTTAATTCTAAGTGTAATTGTTTATGGAGTTTCTAGCACTAATTAGTCTTATAACGCCTGAAATACAGGATGATTTTCATCCTAGCTCAGGCACCCTTAGTTCATATGTCCCTTAATGTATTTATAATGTATTGTAAAATGTGTTCCTATTATTTGAATAAAGAATTTATTTCATCATCATCATCATCAGGTCCTTTTTAGTCTCCACTACAGGAGCCCGACCCTCTCTGTACTACTAAAGCCATACTTGGCCAGAGCAGCCAGAGGACTTGGCCTACACTAAGAATTTATTTATTATTTATTTATTATATATATGTATTTGTTATAAAATATAGTATCGTTGAGTTAGTATCCCATAACACAAGTCTCGAACTTACTTTAGGGCTAGCTCAATCTGTGTGATTTGTCCGTATATATTTATATTTATTTATTTATATTGCAAGCTTAAAATATACCACTTTCTATATTAAAAGCTTAAAATATACTACTGTCTATATTACAAGCTTTAAATATGACAAAAAGTAACTTAACTCTCACAGAGACTGTAACGTTAATGGCGCGTTAAATCTTCTAAAAATGCAAGGCGTCTTTTATAAAATTGCAAAATCAACGTTCCGACTTATGCATGCAAAATTATTCAAACGATCAGAAGAATAAGGGAATAATAGCACGATGGAGTGAAATATTGGGGATAAGTGCATTTTCGAAAGTAATTCTATGATGTGACTGTAGTATAATAATATTTCTGGAGGTCTTTTAAAAAGTTAATAGGGTGACAACGTGTAAATTTACTTTCGAAATTCCCATAAAGGGATGTAGCCGCACGTCAAATGAACAACTTTGCCTATAGGCATTGGGTCCATAGGCAAAGTTGCTGGACTCTCTTAAAAATCGACATTTACATACAAATGTGTTCAGCCGTCCGGCTAATTAGTACAGAAACTTCGATCTTGTTTTGCATTGGTCCCGTCGGAATAGTAGTTCATTGGACGGTTGGCCGGGCTGAGTTTCCCTTCAACCCCTTCAACGCTATGTCGAGGGAAAATTTACATCCGATAGGTACCTATTTGTCATGTAAAAGTATGATCATATTCATATTTTGACTTTCAGTATACTGTAATTAGGATTCTTAGCTTTTCATAAGTTTTAAAGCACAGTAACTGCGTCTTATTATTTTTTTCCTCATCCCACTTTATTTGGGGTCAAGACAGCATGTATCTAAAAACTTTCCATGCTGAAAAAGTTTCCCAATTAAGGTAGGTCTATAAGACTTAAAAGCTACGTTTAGCATGTCAAAATACTGATAAGTATACTTCATCATCATCACCATCATCTCAGCCCATCTTCCGCCCACTGCTGAGCTCTCTTCACTGCCGCCATCCGTCTCGGTCCTGTGCTGATCTCATCCAGGAGCGACCCGCGATTTTGACTAAGTTGTCAACCCATCATATAGTTCCAAACAAATTTTAGATTTTTTTTCGGCGTCTTTTTCTGTCAACTTTTCCATTTTATTTTACATTATACTTTGTATATAATTTTGTTGTGTCATATCGTATCTATCCAATCAAACCAAACCATGCTGTCTTTTAAATTTTCCGCATCTTTATTTACATACTAAGTATAACTTAAATTCTTTACTGTCATAACAATGTTGTGTTAGAACAATATTGTTTATCATGCTGTGTGTTACCACTTTTGGTCTTACAACCAGCCATTGTATACTTTTTGTGTGGCATTTTACTATAAGTATGTTTAAGTTGTAATACTGTCGTGTAAACCAATAAATAAATAAATAAAAAAAATCTCATCGGATGACGTCCGATGCTTCTTTCCCTTTCTTTCCTTTTCTTAATTTCTTTCTTCTTCCTTCTTTACGGTATACCTTAAAAATATTTATATGATAACTAGCTTTTGCCTGCGTCTATGTAAAACCCTCGAAAATAGTACGTTTTTTCGGGACGAAAGTCCTTACACGGGATACTAATCATTCAGATGAATGTAAGAAAAGCAATTACTGACCTGTATGAAAACATATACTTATACTTTGTTGTATTTAAATTTATATTCTAAATAAGTTAAATGTTATTTAAAAATATCATTTTACATATTTTTAACTTTAAAGAAAAGCAATTAACGTGATTTCAATATATTGTATGCTTATTCTTATCATAAAGACTTGCAAGTAAGTAAATATTTTTTTTCATAAATATTCCATTTAAAAAGGCCTTTCAACATGGCTGACGTTTTTTATAAAAGCTCCGATAATTCAGTGATTGAACACAGAATTTATACGGGCAGCTGACTTTGTGGGAGATAGGCGTAAAGCATTAATTTTTAGTTACCGAGCTTCGCTCGGTTAATACTATTTATTGTAGTATGGTGGTGTATAGGTGATAATCTATATTAATGAGAAATATATATTGTTATCTCAAATATTACCTAATTTTTAAAACTAGTCTAAGAACAAAAAAAAAAATATATAAACTTGAACATATAAAAAAAGTAAGTCACCGAGCGGGATTCGAACCTGTATTACTTTCTTGCCGTCCGCGTCTTAATCCGCTGGACCAGACGGACAGTGAGTGACCGACAGGACAAAAGGACAATGCCGATTCGACTATGGGAAGTGGCGTCTTTTTTTTTTCGCGCGGCCACTGACCAAACCTTGTTTTTATTATAGATAATAGCATAATAAACAAAACGTAATATAAAACATATACCTCTAAACTCAGTCCGAGCTGAGTTATTTGAGTTTGAAATCAGTAAAAATCATATATTTAAGAAGGCAATTTTCGTCAAAAATGTGGCAGGTTAATTGAAATATGCAATGAAACATTATCTTTGGACTTTTTTATTATCACTTTACCCATTTGCGGCCTTCCCCACCAACAGCAAACGTTGTTCGGCGAGTTTAGTGGTACTGGTGAGTCAACGGTCATTATGCGAACAAAGCAGATCTATCCGTGGGTACACATGTAGCTAGTGTCCTTGCGCTAATCCCTTCCCCACCTCCTTTCCACCATCTCCACGCGCCACTCAGCAGGTATCTATTACCTTCCTGCTTTCACAGGTGCAATCTCAGATTTGATTGTCTCTTTCTTCGTGAAAGCAAGCGTTTGGAAAGATTCAATTTCACTCACCGTTCTGTCTTCGTGTCGTACGCGTATGTAATTCCAGTTTTTATATAGGAGTGATCAAACGACGACTTGGCCTGTTTAATTGACTCCGACATTGATATCTTACCTTTGTGGATTGGCTTGTTATATGGACCTTACTGATATTCCCCCTGTGTAGTGAATCGACTTGTGTATTACGGACTCTGATTGCCAATATTGTATGTGCGTTTGTACAAAGATGGATCGTAGACAGTGCATTGCTTGTCTTCGAAGTATAAGTAGAAGTAATAACAGTACAAGAAGATTTAACTGCGCAGTGCTTCCAACAACATCCATTCCTGATAGATTTTTTGGGAAGAAGTTATAAATATTACAGTATTATATGCCTTCAGGCGTCCTCTGACTGATCATAGATTAGTTGAAGCAATATTATTAGCAATAGAAGCGACCGCAGAAACTGAGAACTATCTAGGCGATTATATCATTAATAAAAATATAAACGCAAGAAGAGCAGTGTTCCTGACGAATACAGCAGAGGATTTTAATCACATAGTCCATGACTTTCCTGTTATTAGTATGAACGAGTTAATTATTTATGCCTTGGGAACTTATCAAATCAAACAAGCTCGTAGTTATTACGGAGAATAGAAGTATGTAGAGATATGGACTTAGAAAGTCTCGAAGAACATAATATTACAGTCACAAATCCATGATTGCTAAGGGCGCGAATACAATCAAGGTATAGACAATCTCGAATTTATTATACGTATATTTTAATAGAAGGTGGTATGTGAGGCAGGCAAGCTATATGCGCCCATTACTGCAGTTGCATTATCGGCAAACGAACGCTTGGCTGCTGTTCCCACGTCATGTCAGTATTATAGTACTTAGCATGGGGGAGATACTTATTTCCCTGTTCACATCTTCTTTTGTGCTGTATATCACCACACCTATATTATTGTTACAATAACCTTATTATGTAGGTAAACCTGATGTTTTACAAATAAATGTACCTACTCGATCAATGTATGTATGTTTTTTACCTGTAGTTTTTGTGTCATGACTAAAATCAAACAAATATTATTATAGGTAAAACGAATCTATTGTTAACCTCTTTTACGCTATTCATACTATAACAAGTAAAAAATATAAAAAAAATTGGTTGCGTGTTATACCATATACTGTAATAGTTATAAGAGTTGGGAATTATTAAATAAACACACTTAAAAATTAACTGGCAATTTATTTTTGAATGTATTGTGAAAAAAGAGAATGGGCAGTACATACCTGCACTGTGGTGCGCAGAGTTGGCAGAGAGGAGGCGGGGGAAGGGTAGGGATACTATATATCTGTGTATAGTAGGCTTTTATCGGCTTTGTTCGCAAAATGAAAGATGACTCACCAATACAACTAAACTCAAACAAGCGTCTTTCCGCGGAACTTAGTTCATCCCGCGCAGTATTTTCATTTGCGTGGTTCTGCTCAAATACATATCACGTTTCACAGCCGTATAAAAAGATAAATCCGTTGACAGATATATAGTGTTGGAAGTAAAACTGACTGGTGTTATTGGATAAAAAATTACAGCTGTCACATTCACCCAATTTGCCACGCTGCTTAAAAAGTTTTTCATTTTCTACGACCATGTTTCACTCATTAGACATAACGATGTTTACTTTTCCTTTATTGCGCGCGCCATTGTCAGCAGAATTGATGTCGATTATAGCGAAATATATCCGCCTTTTTGTTAATTAACCTTCTTGAGCTCATAATAAATATTCATGGAGCAATAATTACCGATGCCTCGAGATGAACTCGGGTTCATTTGTTTTACTTTTAAAATGTCAGCGAACTTTCAGTTTCGGAGTGGAGAAAAAAATACAATTCAGAGTAAAGGACAGGTCAGAGGTACCATAGGGTCAGGTGTACCATAAGACCAGGGGTGCCATTCTCAACTGCCTGGCCGGTGGTTTTAGGTATGGTATCGGGTACGCAGGCCCGACCTCCCGAACTATTACGTGCTTTCCCCCGTTCATCCGAGTGAGTAGTATTCAATAATGGATTTCTCGACTAACGATACGTGAGTGAAACCGTTTGTTATAATATATAACATACATGGATTTCTCCTTTGAATCCACTATTGAATGCTTGTTCCGAGTATTTTGCCGGCTACCCCAAGATTATGACAATAAAGCATAGACGGCTCTCCTGCAGCTTGTGTGCTGTCGCCAACGCGGGAGGTGCTTACGCAGTCTTTCCGCGGAACTTAGTTAATCCAGCGCAGTATTTCCATTTATGTGATTCTACTCAAATACATATTACGTTTCACAGCCGTATAAAAATATAAATATGTTTACAGATATATAGTGTTGGAAGTAAAACTGACTGGTATTATTGGATAAAAAATTACAGCTGTCACATTCACCCACTTTGCCACGCTGCTTAAAAAGTTTTTCATTCTCTACGCCCATGTTTCACTCATTAGACATAACGATGTTTACTTTTCCTTTATTGCGCGCGCCATTGTCAGCAGAATTGATGTCGATTATAGCGAAATATATCCGCCTTTTTGTTAATTAACCTTCTTGAGCTCATAATAAATATTCATGGAGCAATAATTACGGATGCCTCGAGATGAACTCGGGTTCATTTGTTTTACTTTTAAAATGTCAGCGAACTTTCAGTTTCGTAGTGGAGAAAAAAATACAATTCAGAGTAAAGGACAGGTCAGAGGTACCATAGGGTCAGGTGTACCATAAGACCAGGGGTGCCATTCTCAACTGCCTGGCCGGTGGTTTTAGGTATGGTATCGGGTACGCAGGCCCGACCTCCCGAACTATTACGTGCTTTCCCCCGTTCATCCGAGTGAGTAGTATACTAATACCTTAATTCCCTTCCCAAACCCAACAAATTCCTATACTTTATTTGGTTGAAATGCTTCCGATGGGCAGCAGCGTCGGAAGCAAAAGAAGCTAAAAAAACTTCGCCCGCCAACCCGCCTGCCAAGCGTGGTGAGTATGGCATTATCCTCCTATGGAACGAAGAATCCTCGGCAGAGGCCTTTGTCCAGCAGTAAACTTCTTATGTCTGGAATGATGATGATGATGACACTTAAATGTTTCGGGGGTAAACAATCGATCTAGATTAGTCTTATCTTTAGGAAAATGCGTGTTTTCGAGATTTCATGCGTTTTTGTTTCCATGCAGAATATGGTCGCAAAGGGCAATGCCGGTTATTGGCGTCTTTTTTTTCGCGCGGCCACTGACCATACCTTGTTTTTCTTGTAGACAATAGCATACTAAACAAAACTTATTATGACATATATACCTCTAAACTCAGTCCGAACTGAGTTATTTGGGTTTAAAATTCATAAATAATCATGTATTTTATTTGGCAATTTTTATCATAATCGCGAGTTTAAATGAAAATATGCAATAAAACAATTATCTTTGAACATTTTTATTATTACTTTACCCCTTTGAGGCTGGCCTCAAACAAGGTGTGCAGATGGTGGGGGCTGGCCCCCACCATCTGCCCACCTTGTTTGAGGCCAGCCTCAAAGGGGTAAAGTAATAATAAAAATGTTCAAAGATAATTGTTTTATTGCATATAGTATGCTATTGTCTACAAGAAAAACAAGGTATGGTCAGTGGCCGCGCGAAAAAAAAGACGCCAATAACCGGCATTGCCCTTTGCGACCATATTCTGCATGGAAACAAAAACGCATGAAATCTCGAAAACACGCATTTTCCTAAAGATAAGACTAATCTAGATCGATTGTTTACCCCCGAAACATTTAAGTGTCATCATCATCATCATTCCAGACATAAGAAGTTTACTGCTGGACAAAGGCCTCTGCCGAGGATTCTTCGTTCCATAGGAGGATAATGCCATACTCACCACGCTTGGCAGGCGGGTTGGCGGGCGAAGTTTTTTTAGCTTCTTTTGCTTCCGACGCTGCTGCCCATCGGAAGCATTTCAACCAAATAAAGTATAGGAATTTGTTGGGTTTGGGAAGGGAATTAAGGTATTAGTATACTACTCACTCGGATGAACGGGGGAAAGCACGTAATAGTTCGGGAGGTCGGGCCTGCGTACCCGATACCATACCTAAAACCACCGGCCAGGCAGTTGAGAATGGCACCCCTGGTCTTATGGTACACCTGACCCTATGGTACCTCTGACCTGTCCTTTACTCTGAATTGTATTTTTTTCTCCACTACGAAACTGAAAGTTCGCTGACATTTTAAAAGTAAAACAAATGAACCCGAGTTCATCTCGAGGCATCCGTAATTATTGCTCCATGAATATTTATTATGAGCTCAAGAAGGTTAATTAACAAAAAGGCGGATATATTTCGCTATAATCGACATCAATTCTGCTGACAATGGCGCGCGCAATAAAGGAAAAGTAAACATCGTTATGTCTAATGAGTGAAACATGGGCGTAGAGAATGAAAAACTTTTTAAGCAGCGTGGCAAAGTGGGTGAATGTGACAGCTGTAATTTTTTATCCAATAACACCAGTCAGTTTTACTTCCAACACTATATATCTGTCAACGGATTTATCTTTTTATACGGCTGTGAAACGTAATATGTATTTGAGTAGAATCACACAAATGGAAATACTGCGCTGGATTAACTAAGTTCCGCGGAAAGACTGCGTAAGGACCTCCCGCGTTGGCGACAGCGCACAAGCTGCGGGAGAGCCGTCTATGCTTTATTGTCATAATCTTGGGGTAGCCGGCAAAATACTCGGAACCAGCATTCAATAGTGGATTCAAAGGAGAAATCCATGTATGTTATATATTATAACAAACGGTTTCACTCACGTATCGTTAGTAGAGAAATCCATTATTGAATGCTCGTTTGATATCGCTAAAACAAATAGTTTCACAATATAAGTCATTCATTCAATCAAGGATGCTGACTAGTAAATTGCAGAAGAAAAAACTGAACAGTATACCCCAGGCTTCAAAGGGAAAGGTCTATCTTCTAAGAACATTTTCGGTTGCAAATGTTCTCAGAAGATAGAAATATTAAAGAACATGTTCGCCACTCTTCTTTACAGTGTGACACCAATATTAATATCTGATTGTGAAGAACATCAACGAACCGCCGCGACAAATAATAAATGTCATTAGGAACAAAAGGCGGATAACTGGCTGTTTGCGGATACCAATTTAGCATGTGAAGTTATCTTGAGGAATAAGACGCTTTTATACAGCGTGATTTTGAACCTCCTAGCTATATTGAAATCTGGGAGTCATAATCCCTAATGGAATACAGAATTGCAAGAAAAAAAGGCAAAACACCGAAAAAAATATTGACCTTCCATAGAAATTCATCCAGCTGATCGGGGACTTTGTGTGAAAAACCCTTATTTTTTTTTCGATTTTCAGTTTTTTTTTCTTGCAATTCTATATTTCATTAGGGATTCTGATTGTGAGATTCCAATATAGCTAAGAGGTTCAAAATCATGTTGTATAAATTTATAGGGACAGTGCATTGCGTCACATACTTGCAGTCGGAACTGCTATTATTTGTACATTTTGATATCAAATATAGTGCAATAATAATGTGCAGGAATAGTAGACGAGGAAGTGAGACAGTTAAAAAAAGGTTTAAAGTAAATAATTACGGTTTTTCAGGCTTATATTTATCCAGGTTTATTTAATTTCGTTTTTAAAACTCAATAATATGCAAGTTTCCCAATTACAAAGTAACCTTCTAGCCGACAAGCTTCGACCTTATCTGGAAGTCTATCTCAAAGTTAATTTTAGTTGAGATGTGCGCACAAAAAGTAGAGGGAAAGAGAAAGTTACCTAAATATTGTATAATAATATCTGTATCTCACGTTCGTTTGAATATAAAAAGAAATTGGTTGTCTGTAAATTCGGTTTACTAAAGATAATTTTATTTGATAACGGTGGAAGAGAGATGCGTCACAAGCCGAACGCTTAGGCCGATCGTGCCTCCCTGGGTACTATTTTTGAAAGTGTGACACTCGTCTTCGAGTGATTTTTGTATGGAAAAGTCGCTCGTTTACGAACGGCATCATTTAAAAAATAGCACTATAGCTTGTTCCGCGCTCTCGCTTGCAATCTGAGCGTGACACTTTCTCGTGTATGCAGCCGGTGTTCATCGATTTATAAGGCGTTATCACATAAAAAATATTCTGATTGGTTTGGAAAAGTTTAAAAACGTAACAAAATTATGCAGAAGCTTTCTTCAACAGAAGCACTCTTTCAAGTACACAGTTGCTGCTTGTTCTTCCTTACAATGTGTCCCAAATATTAATATCCGTTTGTGAAGAATATCAACGAACCGCCGCGACAAATAATAAATGTCATCAGAAACAAAAGGCGGATGACTGGCTGTTTGCGGATACCAATTTGTCAGCGTCTAGCGATTGTGTGACGCTCGGGAATTATTGTGCCATTATCTAAAGAATTGTTGAATTGTGTATCTATATTATTGTGTTTTTATTATTTTTTTTATTAAGGGAATTTGACCGGCAAACCTAGCGCCGTCTAGTTTTGCTGCTAGTGTCTCTTTCGTATATGATAAAATTACATCTCTAGTGATGTAGTATTGGATTTTATTAGTGTAATATATTTTTGTAAGTGTTTATATTTTGCATTCACAATGCTATTTTGATATACTCTTATTAAATTAGGAAATAAAATTTGGTGAAAACATTCCAAGCGGGCGGGATTTGAACCTGCGTCTATGTACAACTTACGCTCTTCCAACTGAGCCACCGCCTGTTCTAACCCGAAATTCTCCACCATATCCCGCAACTTCATCCACGTAATGTAGCCCTTCTACACTCGAACCCGCAACTTTAGCAAGGCCATCACCTAAGCATACTAGGGATACCCTCGGTTTCCGTCTTTGGTAAATACCAAAGACAGAAACCGATATTGCCGACTCTGATATAACAAAAGCCGTAGCTGTAGCACAGATTACTGAATAGTTATTACGTGGTGTTGTCTTAAAATAAGGCACCAAACACACAAACAACACTTTGGTATCGACCAGTCAACTGCAAGCTGTCGACAGAGCAAGCTGCAGCTGTCACTGTTCGGTAGCAGAATTTAATATGACGACGTATTCTTCTCAGCAGTGGTTATTCCGAAACGCTAGTAGTTTTTCGATTTTACAAACATAAAAGAAAGAAAAATAAACAACAGAAACATATGACGTTGAAAAAGCGATACATGTATCCTATTTTGAATAAAAATTATTCATTTTCCTTTTCGACCGATGCTATGACTGCAAGAATTCTGCTGCCAAACAGTGCCGACAGCAGCATTTTGCTGTCGACTAGTCAACTGCATGCTCGCGACAGCGGCCATTGCCTTTTTCGACAGCTGCAGTTGTATCTGTCGACAGCTTGCAGTTGACTGGTCGACAACAAAGTGCTGCTCGTCTGTTTGGCGCCTAAGTACTAGTACTCTGTAGTGTAGTTTTTTAAAAGTCTATCAAGTACGGTTTTCGTGAAGGTTAATAATGCCTCACGAAACTATTTACCCTCCCAAACTTAGAAAATAAGACTGGTTTACAAAGTTGTTTTACAAATCAAAGTCAGAAAAGTCAAAATGTTTATTCAGAAGTCTTTTAGACAACCTTGATACATACAACATGCTTATATATGAAGAAATACTAAAATTAATTCATAGTTGAACGATAAAATTTTTGGTTTTTTTATGATAAATTAATTGTACTTATATCTATTTTTATAAGACATTAGAATTTTTAAGAAGTCTGACTTTCATGAATACGGGGGATAGTATTTCTACAATGAATGTTTATTAGAAAAATAATTCAGTCAAATATCAGTCAATTAATTCAATCACATAGGGACTTCAGTTCATGTTGAACTGAAGCAAACTGAAGCCATCATGTGACTGATATTCTTAGTTGCTACTGCGATATATATTGATTCCAGATACCAGCGTATTAGAAAACTATTATTACCTACTAAGAAATACTAAAAGGAGGTTAGATTCGTATTTTATTGGTTTCAAAATTTACATCCCTTTTTTTATAGGGTAGATAGAGTCTACGACCATAAGGCCAAAATGTTACGTTTAGCCTATTAGGGAGCGTTTAGGTGATAATCATTTTTATATGATAGGTTACTAGCCGTATCGGCTCTTGACGACATTTCCAAAGATTGAGAAGCTTTTTATTTGGGACCAGCGCCATTTTTTTGCTCTTTTCTAAATACGTTTTGTTCTCTAGACCACATAGATTAGTTTAAAAATCTAAGCTTACAACGATATTTAATAATCTGTGTCACAGTCTTATGTATGTAAAAGTTTTTAACGGACACCTTGGTCACTTGTCACGATTTTACGTTCCGTTTGACGCTATACTTGATAAAAAAAAATAGCGATCAAAATGTTTTATGTTTAAAACAAGTAGAAACAAACATATTTTTGCATAAGGTTGTCTGTACTCTTCAGGCGATTTGAAAATGCGGCTTAAATCAACGGGTCACTTAGAAGACAAGTGTGACTTGTCGACGTATACGTTTTGCGTTTCAGTGAGTCGCTGTTTCAAAAGTTGCCCTCCCGAACTGATATTTGCTGACTGCGCTAATCAGCACTACGTAGTGCAAATATAAAACAGGTTCAATCAGTAGTATCAGCAGAATTTGGGGAGATAATGCTAATATGTTTGCCGATCATATTGTAGTTTTGTTCTAGATAAGCAAAATTTGGTTGTGTTGCAGTTGTGTGCTAAAGGAAATTGATATAAAACTTTGTTTCCAATCCTATTAATAAATTATTTAGTTTTAATTCTGTATTAAACTTTAATCATCACAAAAATAAAAAGATTTACATAAAATTCCAGACAATTTTAAACCATAAATATTGTAAAAAATTAACTTAAATAAAAGAAATCTTCCCACTCGTCGCATCGAGGCAACGTGGCCAATATACTGGCAGCATTTTCGCGCTGTATAGCAATACTAATTCGCTGAGCGAAATAGCTGCCAGCTCTAGGGTCTCCAGTTGACCCAAAGGGATGAGCGAAATTTAAAGGGAAACGGCCCAACGTCTCTACTGCGAAGGGAGGGAAAATAAAATTGTCTCCCACACAAAAAAAAATTACATTACTGGATAGAAGAAGTAACCAGATTTTATTCAGTTATATTTAGAAATACACAAATTATATCTTAATTTATAACTTCTTTGTAGATACTTTCAGATCTTACTATCCCTCCAGATGCTTTTCATGCCATTGCCACAAGCCCAAAAATCTGACAGTAATTCCGAGTTAATTTACTTAATTTCCAGCCCTTTGGTCACGGGATACCTCAATTAGCTTTTATCCAAGAACCTAAAAAGTTTATGCGCTTATGGACCCTACAGATCCAAAGATACCATAAGTTTGTATCGTAATAGATGATCTTGTAGCGCCATGTGGTTCCCAGACTAATACTTAACATTATTTGCAATTTTTATTCGTAATATATGTCTGTCTGTTCCCCGCAAGGGAAAAACCGTATGTAATTATGTATAATAGACGAATCTTCGAAAATATTATTAAAAAAATACATTCGAAATACCAAATTATTCATTGCAACCACAAATCACGCTGAAACCCGTCATATGTCAGAAACGTGTTGCTGAAAATATGCCATTCGCATTCCCTTCACACCATCTACTGTGAGGGAGTGTTGTGTAAAAGTAAGAAAAAAAACAAAAAAAAAAAAACATAAAAAAACGGACAATAATTTTACGTGATAACGGTGGAAGAGAAATAGATGCGTCACAAGCCGAACTCTTAGGCCGATCGTGCCTCTCTATCGCTTATTCTACGCTCTCGCTTGCACACGGAACACTTTATCGTGCAGCCGGCGATTATCGATTTAAAAGACGTTATCATGTCAAGAGAAAGAAAGATATGGTGATAAAATGCCACTCGGGCAGGTTTTGAACCAGCGACCTAAAGTCTTTAAGAATATCCTTATCCTTACTATCCTTACTAATATTATAAATGCGAAAGTGAGTTTGTTTGTTTGTTTGTTTGTTACGCTTTCACGCCGTAACTACTGAACCGATCGTCATGAAATTTTGCATACAAGTTCTCTGGAGTACGGAGAAGGACATAGGCTACCTTTTATCCCGTACTATTCCCGAGGGATCGACATTGACGCGGGCGGAGCCGCGGGCGAAAGCTAGTTTAAGATAGTGGTAGAACTAGGTATCTCGGTATCTGACTGTACTACGATCTGCGAAATACCGCGCTTGAAGGTCCTAGATGTCGAAAGTCTCCGTTTGCGGAATCAGATATGGTTCTCCACCATATCATCATCATCATCAGGTCCTTTTTAGTCTCCACTACAGGAGCACGACCCTCTCTGTACTACTAGGGTCATACTTGGCCAGAGCAGCCAGAGGACTTGGCCTACACTCTCCACGCTGGCCAGACGGGTTGGAGAGGTGTCTTAGATGTTTATAAGCTTTGTTTAGCTTGTATTTCTTAAGTTGCCTTCTACGACATCCACGGGAAGACTTGGAGTAGTCCTATTCTACTCTGCCGGATACCACACGGCTAACCCATCCACCATATCTGATTCCGCAATCGGAAACTTTTCGACGATAAGGGGTTATACGCAGTAAGGCTTGCATCACATAATACAACTACCCGACTATTACAGTAAGGTATTTGATTCAACTCATTTTACAATAAATTTGAAAATCAACTAATATGTAGGTGTGTATCAAATCCATCGTTAAATGTTGGAGATATTCGAAAACCAGGATTGAAGCGCGTTAGCTCAATTGGCAGAGCATAGGTTGTACATCTATGTACAATCTATGCACTGCCAATTGCTAGGTCATAGCTTAGGTCTACCAAAGTCGCTTATTCAAACCATGCCCACGTGAAATTTAACACTATATCTCAACACTCAAATCCAATTATCGTGTCAAAGAATCCATACTGAATTTTTATGTAGTTTTATTATGAGGAAAACATAAACATAAATTAATATCCAAATTATTTATTGCAACCACAGTGAACATGCACATCATTCTGCGGGTTGGAGTTATGAGATTTTTAATTTTATATATCGGAATGTTTTGCTATAAATATTCAACTGACATTTCCTTCAAACTATCCCAGGTGACACCACCTCCTATGAGAGCAACTCTTGTATCAATATTTTCTTGGGTTGCGAAATTATAATTGGGTTATTTTATTTATTCATTTATATTTCATGCATGCACTATCTTCACAGGTGACCCCAATGCGATAGTGCAGATACAAACAAAAAAAAATAAGACATAAAACACTCTAAATTAAATAATATACAGAAATACAAATACAATTGATTGAAAATATTATTAAAAATCAAAATAATTATCCTTATCCTTATCCTTACTAATATTATAAATGCGAAAGTGAGTTTGTTTCTTTGTTTGTTTGTTACGCTTTCACGCCGTAACTACTGAACCGATCATCATGAAATTTTGCATAAAAGTTCTCTGGAGTACGGAGAAGGACATAGGCTACCTTTTATCCCGGGAAAAAATACTATTCCCGAGGGATCGACATTAACGCGGGCGGAGCCGCGGGCGAAAGCTAGTACAAAATAATTTAGTTATGTGTGACTTATGACTTAAAAGTCAGAGATTTGAATCCCACATAGCTAACACTAGGCT
The DNA here is from genome assembly GCA_947532085.1 of Elegia similella. Taxonomy (NCBI): domain Eukaryota; kingdom Metazoa; phylum Arthropoda; class Insecta; order Lepidoptera; family Pyralidae; genus Elegia; species Elegia similella. The sequence continues at coordinate 5,146,517 of OX383936.1, forward strand.
GAAATCTTGGCTTACTACCCACAAGTTATCGATATAGTAGTCTGAAACTGTGGCCTACCATTCACAAGTTAACAGTACAGTAGTTTGAAATCGTGTCCTATTGCCCACATGTTATCGGTACAGTTGTCTGAAATCCTGTCCTACTTACTGTCCACGATTTATCGGAACAATAGTCTGAAATCATTTCCTACTGCCCTAAAATTATCAGTACACTAGTCTGAAATCGTGTCCTACTTACTGCCCATAAGTTATCGATACAGTAGTCTGAAACCGTGGCCTACCGTTCACAAGTTTACAGCAAGATAAATAACGAAACCACTCTGGACCTACTGGGCCTTCGCGTCCCTTTGCGCTGGAATCGAGGTGAAGGTGCTGTGGTGGCGCCTGGTCGACGCCCGCGGTTGTTCATTCCACCGGTTGTTCGGACTGACTATATCAGAAAAGCTCCAACTTTGTGAGTCCTGCAGATGCTTGGAGATGTGCTCGTTAACGTCAGTGAAACAGACATTTTTAATGACTCAATTAATGTATCTCTACACAATTTGTTGGCTTATTTGAATTCATTTAATTTTATTATACAACTTTTGACATTTCAGTTTTCAATTTGTTTTTTATTTATATTATTGACATTATCTTTTACATGTTATTTGTTTAAACTCATTTAGATTCGTGTTACTTAAATACTGTAAATCTGTGTGTGATTTATAAATAAATAAACAGTACAGTAGTCTAAAATCATGTCCTACTGCCTACTAGTTATCAGTAGACGAGTCTGAAATCCATTCTTGGAAAAGCACCATTGTCAAAGGCGTTCAAGCATGATGTTTCGTTGCTTGCGTAACGCCAGCATCTACTCGTATCCCGATTTTCCACTGTTACGGTTCGCTCAAAATGCAAACCGTATTTCGTGAAACCTTTAATTCGGGTCATGACGGCGTTAACAATTCAAAGTGACATATCATTCGGTTCTGACTCTCACGGAGCTTCTGTCGTAAATTTCTCATGGTTATTATTTTATACAATTTACATATCTAGATGTATTATGGATTGAGTTTCTTTTGGCGTATTTTTCTCACCAGTAGTCTTTCCAAAACGCAAGGAGTATTTCGATTTTGCACATATTAAAAAATATATAAGATGTATAAATATGACGTTAAAAAAAAAATGTATCCAATTTTGAATAAAAATCTTGGACTATTGACTTTTGCATAGAACGTTGTTTAATGTATGAAATTTTTAACTTGCATCTCATAAAAGTGTAGGTCTAGTAAGTGCTAAGTCGCGGGGTGCCACAAGGATCTATTCTTGGTCCCTTGCTTTTTGTCATATATTGCGCCGACCTTGCTGCTGTAATAAAACACTGCAAATTTCACTGTTATGCAGACGATGTTCAAGTTTACATTTCAGATACTCCGGAAAATATATGTGAGGCTGCGCAAAAAATGAATGAGGATTTAAAAAGCATAGCAGACTGGTCTCGTAATAACTGTCTTGCATTAAACCCATCTAAATCTAAATGCATAATTTTAGGCTCTAAAGTACAAATATCTAGAATAATTCAGAATAATCCGATTATAGTGATGATGGATCAAGTTATAGAGAGGGCAGATAAAGCAAAAAACTTGGGTATAATATTAGACCCTGAGCTACGGTTTGAACACCATGTCCTAAATATTGTCAGGAATTGCTTTTACCGGTTGAAAATTCTCTACAAGATTCGAAACTTACTGACCGAGAAAGTTCGCATCAGACTCTGCGAGTCATAAGTGCTGTCGCGACTGAACTACGGCGATATCGTTTATGGGCCGCGTTTGCTAGATAGAACAAAGCGACTACTACAGAGAGTTCAAAACGCATGCTGCAGATTTTCATTCAATATTCCTCCCCGTACCCATATCTCGCCGTATCTCAATAATGCTTGTATGCTAAATATGGACTCGCGTAGACAACTACATCTGGCAACGTTATTGTTCGGAGTTATTAAGAGCAAAATACCAGAATATTTACACACGAAACTTATATTTGACCCCAGACTAAATGCCAGATTATGCCGTCCCCCTCTACTTACACATCGTCACAGAACAGCTGCTTTCAGGGGCAGCTTTAAATACCAGGCGACAAAATGTTGGAATAACATACCACCTCCAATAAGGCTTACCCTGTCAATATCGAATTTTAAAAAACTATTACGCACTGACTTGTTAGAAAAGCAGAAAACCCAAAAACCAACAAGTCGCCGATAGCTATCGCTGCCTCTGTTAGTTACACGCATCTACTCATTATTTTTACTTTCCTGTCCTTCCTTCTGTTATTCTTTTTACGCCTTGTATTGTGTTCATCTGTGTAATCATATGATACGAGTTTAAATTATGTATAAATATTGATCATAAAGATAAAGTCTATTTAAACATTTTAAAACGCACTGAACATTTTGAGCTCTTTTTTGTAATAATTATAGATGTGCACTCGCACTTGACAGGCCGTAGCTGAAAATCAGTGAGTTGCCCTCTGGGCAGCACTAGCACTGAGCTATGACCTTTTTGGATTGCTGCAGCACACAGATACAAAGGTGCGTCTTTTCTGTAAGTGGTGTTTTTCTTCTTCACGTTATGTAATTTTGTATTTCTCCTGTGTATGTGTGTGACTTCAGCTACAAATAAATCACTTATCTATCTATCTATCTATCTAGATTGAGAACGTCGGCCTGCACCATATTGAAATGCAAAGGAGTCTTTTGCCACATAGATATTGGTTGCAATGGTTCGTATAGTACATGTTTGTGTGATATGCATACAACACAATGTTGGACGTATTTATTGACGGAAGTGTCTCATGCCCCGGAACCAGAAATATTTGAGTATCAAATCAATAGTTTTGTCTCTTCCGACGTGTTCATGTTTGTCATGGAAAACTCGCAACAAGCTCAATCGAAATGCTTTCGGGACATAGCATAAATAACGCATTCACTTCTCGGTACAGGACATTTATCGAACGCGGACACTATGTAATCGCTCGGCCGTACCTGACCCTGGCTAATGTAAGCTACCATTTTATCAAAACAATCGTTCCCTTTTTTTTACTTATAAAATCGGACAGACATATTCTGAACTTGACTCACGAATAAGTTATTAAACAACGAAACAATCTATGAACAATACGCTGAAAATTATTCGATCGAACAAAGGCGACACACTGTCTATTTAAAACATCGGTACCAATAATTACGGAAACGTGTAAATTATCATTATGAACAACATAAAAATCTACTTCCAATATAATTTCATTCCACTTAATAGGCAACGTAACAACATTTTCAATCAAAGTGAACACCTTAACCTCGTAACAATTGGTAGGTCGGTTTTTAATGACAGGAAAAATGTTTAATCAAGTCTGAAGATACGGTCGAAATGTCTACGAGTACGTCAACTCGGATGACAGCCGTTATAACAGTCAATTTTTTTTTTGATTCACCGTCATTTTCACGACAAAAATGTACACCGCTCTAATTTCTAGTTTCCGAACGTTCCTTTGCAAAACACACATTCTCGCTGTGTCCAAGTTTTTTGCAAAACGTGCAACGTTGAAATTGACGCGTGCTATTATTATCACAACTACTGTCAGAAGTAGGCTTCGCTTTCTTTGGGCATTCGTTACTTTTATGGCCCAACTGATTACACGAATAGCATTTATAGTTTTAGGATCGGAAATTTTATGCTCTAAAGAGTTATTATAAGGCATGTTACGATCAGTGGCATCAGAGTACTAAGAATAACACTTCTTAGTGGGGTTATTTCGAGACGTACTAGGTTTTACAAAGTTCGACAAAAATTCCACTATGGTTTCCGGTGTTAAATTAGCATTCTTAGCAGTGGCGCGAACTTGCAAATCCGTTATACCACGTATGATAATCGCAACTAACAGTTAGCTGCTAAGGCCTTTAACAATACGTAATTTTAACAATGATCTACGTGCGTATTCAGCGTATGTGGAAAATTTGTCAGCCTCTGTATGCATCACATTATAAAGAATGTTCGCAACGTCGACATTACGTGGGCATAATGCTTTTAATTCTAATTTGAAATTAGACCAAGTGCGGATGGTACTTGTCCACTGGCTAAGCCAAACACGAGAATCACCTCTAAAGCAATGACCTACGCGAGCAAGGCATTCCCTATCGTCCCAGCGATTCAAAATACGAGCTTTGTCTACTTCATCACACCACGTGTCGACATCATGAACACTCGGGTCAAAATCAGAGACAAAATAATGGTTTGATCTCACCGGGAGAGAGTTGATAGCAGCTAGGATGGATTCAGCCACGTCGGTCTTATCTGCTCGCGGCGGGTCGCTCTGGCAGCTTCCTGTAGACGGCAGTGACGTACGAGCTGGCGCTTCAGCGATGTCCGCAGCTAACTCCGATGCTTCCCTCTCGTGCTGTACGTTGTTGGGCACCACCACGGTATGGCTGACATTTGCGATCACTTCCAAATCCGCTTGCTGCTCGTTACCCGTACGAGACCGTTCTTCTAGAGCCTGTAATCTCTTCAAAATCTCTTCCATAGCCTTAGAAGATGCAGAGGGGGACCGTGAACGGCGCTTCCCCCTTCGTTTGGTAGTCTTAGTTGGTCTTTCGTCAGATGGCATTTTTACTTGTAACCAAATAATTTAATATCGCGAAAACAATTATAGAGCATTCACAAAACCAGGTAATGGCTAGACGGCGGCAATTAAGGCTGCCGAATCCCACTTCTGATATTGGGAATGAAAATCTTTAACAAATAAAAAAAAAATATTTATTAGGGCCTACCAGCCCAAATTATTGAATTTAACACAAATACAGAAATTAATAACGTAACCGACATAGATTTCTCTTAGGATGTTTACTATCTGACGACCGACGATAAAATGGACGAGAATGGTGCAGGCAGCTCCTTATAAAGCCTTGGTGGGGGTTGCCACTGTATATTGGAAATTCTTCAGCTAACAATACAATATATCTAGAGATGTTTATTATCAATGATCAAATATAAATGATTGTTAAACTTTTGTTGCATTCTGTTAAGTATACATGACTTACCAAAGTCTTATTCTACTTCTTGATTCACTGAAATTATTACTTTGCATGCCATGAAAGTGTAGGTCGAGCAAAATGCAATATCGCATTACTTCAGCAACTGACGGTTTTTACCTTAAATTTATCTATTTTCCGCAGTAAAAGTTCGCTCAAAATGCAAGCCGCATTTTGTGAATCCTTTTATTCGACTTATGACGGCGTAAACAATCCAGAATGACGTATCATTCGGTTCTGACTCTCACAGAGTTTCTGTCATAAATTTCTCATGGATATTTTTATATAATATATCTAGAGATGTTTATTATCAATGACCGAATATAAATAAATGATTGTTAAACTTTTGTTGCATTCTGTTAAGTATACATGACTTACCAGTCTTACTCTACTTCTTGATACACTGAAATTACTACTTTTTCATTTTCCTATTGTCCACAGCACAGTTCGCTCAAAACGCAAGCCGTATTTAGTAATGAAACCGTTAATTTAGGTCATGCCGAAGTAAACATTTTAGAGTGATGACGTATCATTCAGTTCTAACTTTCAGAGAGTTTCTGTCATAAATTTCCCATGGCTAACTTTTTTATGCAATACATAATTATGTATTTGGCGAGCTCGGTGGCGCCGTGGTTAACACGCCAGCCTGCGACACGTAGGTTACCAGGTTCGATACCCGGTCAGGTCAATATGTAAAATGATCTTATTCAGATTGGCCTGGGTCTTGGATGTTAATATATATGTATTTTTTATAAAATATAGTATCGTACTTCAACCCGTCTGGCCAGTGAGGAGAGTGTAGGCCAAATCCTCTGTCTGCTCTGGCCAAATATGTAGTAGCTCTGGTAGTACAGAGAGGGTCATGGTCTTGCAGTGGAGACTAAAAGACCTGATGATGATGATAGTATCGTTGAGTTAATATCCCTAAACACAAGTCTCGAATTTACTTTGGGGCTAGCTCAATCTGTGTGATTTGTCCGTAAATATTTATTTATTTTATTGATCGACGAAAGATTTTATTAAATTGAATATGAAGGCATATTCGATCGATGATCGAGTATAAAGATCAAATTATTGTAAGGCTTTTTGTTGAGCTCTGTTTAGTATACATGACTTACCTAAGTACTAGTCTAGTTTTCGCTTCGCTACTGTAAAATGATTACTTTGCATTTCATGTAAGCATTTCTCCAGTAACTGATGGCTTACGCCCTTTATTTTTCTATTTTCAACAGTAACAGTTCGCTCAAAATGCAAGCCGGATTTCGAGATCAACCGTTCGTTTGGGTCATGTCGACGTAAATATTTTACCAAACTTGCCATTCATTTATTTTCGGCCTTTCTGTTTCGCTCTCTTTAATTCACATCAGCATCATCATTCCAGCTGTTAATAGTCCACTGCTGGACAAAGGCCTCTCTCAAGCGTTCTTCCCTTTAGCTTAAGTCATTTTAGTTTACATGACTCACCTTAAATAAGCCTACTTTAGTTTTCGTTATACAAGTGTAAAGTTTGTACTTTAGAATGCATCTAAATGGTGTCAAAGCAAAATATAATACCTCGTTCTAATGAACTACTTGACTTGCAAACTATAACTGTGACAAAAAGGGGAATTAAGATAGGTATGTCTTGATTCCCCTTATTTTACTTAGTAACAGTTTGCTCAAAATGCAATCCGTATTCCGTTATTAAAGCCATGCGTTTGGGTCATGTCGGCGTAAATAATTCAGAGCGAGGACAGATTCCTAGAGAAACTCTCTGAGAGTTACTATCGAATGAACGCATCATTGTATACCCACTCTCAGAGTTCTGTCATAGATTTCACAGAAATTTATAAAGTTTTGAGAAGAGCATTCTAAATATTTATGTAGAAAGCACTTCTCGCATGGCAGCCGCGAAATCTTTCACGAATGCTGTCATAATACACTAATATGAGAGAGAAAGAGAGAGATGTAGATATTACCTGAGGATATTACTTTAATATTATAGACCAAATTTACTTTTCAAACACTGTGTGCATTTTTAATTCTGTATTTTTTTGTCACACTATGTTTACATAAACTAACCTTCGTAGTACTACTAAAATAGTTAGTACACTGTAAAGAAAATTATACATTGTGAGTCACTTAAATTGTGGTTAAGAAAAATATAATATTCCATAACTACATTAACTGGTGGCGTTTGCCCTTAATTTCCTTTTTTCTCAGTCATAGTTTGCTCAAATTGCAAGTCATAATACGCGAACCCATTAACGCCCGTTGTGCCCATTTGGGTCAATGATTTTAAATACCTCTATATTCTTATATTTATTTTTGATATCGTTTATTTCATAGCGAATAATGTGTAAAGACAGCCAGTGTTTATTTTTTTGCAAATACATATTTAGCAAAGCATAGTGATTTTATTAGAAAAATCAATAGACATAGAATGACAGCCTTAGCTTATTTTAAAATTGTAATGAAAAAATAAATTAAATCGTTTCAGGTTTGGAAAAGAAATCAGGGGATTACGAAGCGTTAATTTTGTGTAATTTTCATAGGTATTTTCGGTCCGAGCAGCAGTTGTATCGCACTCTGCGGGGGTTGTTTGGGCACACAACGCGACAGCAATAGATTTTACAAATAACTATTTTTCAATTCTCTCGAGCGCAGTGTTTCCTCTTCACAATATATCAATACTGCCAATTTTGAAATAAATCCTTACTTTCGTTTTCGAAATTTATAAATTTATACTGAAATTCAAAGCTAAGATATAACAGCTACCCAAGTTTTGGTATGTAATTACAGTATGTTTGACGTTTTTCATTATTTAATAGCAATCTATCGATTATAGCCATACTTAAAAATAAGAATCAAATAATTATTCTCGGTGTTAAGAAGATAATAGATTTTTTTTATGTTATTGGACGGCAAACGAGCAAGCGGGTCATCTGAAGGTAAGTGATACCACTGCCCATGGACAACTGCAACACCAGGATGCGACAGGTGCATTGTCGGTCTTACAAGGAGTTGGGGAAGGGAAATGGGGAGGGGAGGGATGGGCCTCCGGCTCTCTCACTCACCCAATAAAGCATAGAAGCGGTAATGCTTTTTCTTAGACGTCGATTTTCTGTGAGAGTGTGGTACTTCCCCGGACAAGCCAGCCCATTCATGCTACTAGCAATTCATTTTGCTGGTAGCCTGGCTCTACCACAACTAAACTAGAACTAGTTATTTTTATTTAACGGTGTCATTTAGAAACAAAGATGGCAAATGATATTTACACATACATTCTCAAACCTTGTTATTTCAAGCCTTCTTTAAAAGAAACCATCACATAAAAAATATAAAGAGTAAACTAAAATCACATTTCTGAAACAGCCTGAAGATGATGCATTTAAAACTGGTCTTGAAGTCTCCCACAGGGTAGTGTCCTTGCACCTACGTTGTTTAACATCTACATAAATACCTCACCACCCAGCAACTAGGCGCTTTATCTATGCTGACGACCTGGCACTGATATCCCAAGGCAAGACTTTCGAGGAGGTGGAATCCGACCTTACATCTGCGCTATGTCAACTCTCAGTTTACTACCGTGCAAACTCACTGCGTCCTAACCCCACTAAGACGGAGACTTGCGCTTTTCATCTGAGGAATCGGGAGGCAACTAGAGAACTTAAGATCTCGTGGGACGGTGTAGATATTAAACACAACCGTACACCAAAATACCTCGGTGTGACCTTGGATCGATCTCTTACATAAAGGGATAATTGTAAGAACCTGAAGTCCAAGGTGAACTCAAGAAATAATATTCTACGCCGTCTCATTACTACTCAATGGGGGGCATCACCTCGGGTACTTCGTACAAGTGGCCTGGCTCTGTGCTACGCGGCCGGCGAATACGCATGCCCAGTTTGGGCGCGTTCCGCACACGCCCAAGAGGTTGATGTTGCCCTTAATTCCTCTGTGCCGTAGAAAGGTTCAGGCAAGCGCGGGATTTCAGACACCCATTATACGGCCATAATCCGCCACCTTCGCGATTGAAGAGCCGTAACAGCTTTCTCAGGCAATCTGAACTTGAAGCCAAGGAAGTTCCGAAGGCCAGATTAAAGCAATGGGAAAGCCTGTACCCACAATCATTATCCTGCTCAACGCTAGCCGAAAAACTTTCACCGGGTTGCGGTCTCCCCTGGGCAGTTTGGAAGTCGCTGAACCGACTCCGGGCTGGGGTAGGGAGGTGCCGAGAAAACCGGGTTAGGTGGGGTTTTTCCGGCAACAACACATGTGATTGCGGCGATATTCAATCTATGAGCCACCTTTTGACGTGCCCTAAATGCCCCACCCAATGCACACAAAAGGATCTGGAGGATACAAATGACAGGGCAGTGGCCGTGGCCACATATTGGGCAAAATTACTATAATTAAGACATTACGACTCGAAAAGAAGAAGAAGAAGAAGTGGGCGCTGCGATCTTATCAACGAACGTTCTTATATTTACTTGTATGTTGTTGTAGTCATCATCATCATCAGGTGGTTTTAGCCTCCACTGCAGGAGCATGACCCTCTCTGTACTACCAGATATACCATACTTGGCCAGAGCAGACAGAGTATTTGGCCTACACTCTCCTCGCGTGCCAGACGGGTTGGACGAGGTCTCATTGATATTTATAAGCTTTGTTTAGCTTGTATTTCTTAAGTCGCCTCTTACAACATCCATGGGAAGACTTGAAGTGGTCCTATTCTACTCTGCCGGAAACCACACAGCTATTTTGCCGTTTTTTTATTTATTTATTATTTTGCCTTTCTAATTCACACTGTACAGTACGAGTAAGCAAAAAGTCCATTTCATTTTAATATCATAGAAGTTACACACACTGTATAGTTCACATAAAAAAATATAAATAAAATATATACGGACAAATCACACAGATTGAGCTAGCCCCAAAGTAAGTTCGAGACTTGTGTTATGGGATACTAATTCAACGATACTATATTTTATAACAAACTAGCTTTCGCCCGCGGCTCCGCCCGCGTCAATGTCGATCCCTCGGGAATAGTACTTTTTCCCGGGATAAAAGCAAATGTCCTTCTCCGCACTCCAGGGAACTTGTATGCAAAATTTTATGATGATTGGTTCCGTAGTTACGGCGTGAAAGCGTAACAAACAAACAAACAAACAAACAAATAAACAAACAAACTTAGTAACAAACAAACAAAATTAGTAAGGATACATATATAGATACACATCCAAGACCCAGGCCAATCTGAAAAAGATCATTTCCCATCTTGACCTGGCCGGGGATCGAACCTGGCCACTCTCGTGTCGCAGGCTGGCGTGTTGACCGCAGCGCCACGGAGCTAGCCATAACTTAACATGACTTAACTTTAGCCCTATACTCGGTTGTTGTCGGTACATTGGTGTACAGTACAATGCTAGTCATCTTAATGACATTCAAAAATCTACTATCTCGTAGCTACAACACCTGACAGTTTATCTCTATATCCCATAGTAACAGATGGCTCAAAATTCAAGCCGTATTTCATGGTTTAACCCGTTCGTTCGGGTCATGTCGGCGTAAACATTTCAGAGTGACGATGTATTATTGGGCACTGGCTTTGGGAGAGTTTATATCAGAATATCCCGCGGGATTACTTTTAATCTCTCTCATGCTGGTCTGCTCTTACATGCTGGTCTGGGAGAAAAGAAAAAACATAGAATGTGCCAGCTGCTTCTCTTACCGCGCAGATTGTAAAAGCCGGTCGAGAGAATGAGCGAAAATCTGAGGAATGCTGTGATTGGCGATGGGTGGGATGGATTGGCGACCCATCACTATTAAGAGTCCATTTTCCACCAAATTTCCACCAATATCTTTGCTAAATGTGGCCGTAAGGTCTTATAGACCTGGGATCTGTGTAGCCCGCAAGGAAAAAAGACGTGATACTATGTATTTATGTATGTTATAACTTTCTGCTTTTATTGCATGTGTTCTCTATAACGTAGTATTGTAGTCGTCAAAAGGGTTCAACAGATTTTTATCGGTTTCTTTACTAAAACTAAAAAGGTGGTTTTGATTGTTGATTTCTAATGTTCTTTCTGCAACTAATATGTCCTTTGTAACTTAATAATGTCGTTTTGTTGGGTTGTAGATCTCGAAAATGACGTCAGTTTTGAAATCTTCACCCCAAAAGCTAGCGAAAATATTTCAATAGATATTTAAAATTATCTTATCCTAGGCCAAACTAGTGAACTCTTATTAAATTAAGTTTATTTTTTAACTAACCTATATTGTCCCACTGCTGGGCAAAGGTCTCCCCCATTTCCTTCCACTTCTCTCTGTCCAATGCAGTTTCGGACCAACCACATTAAAAACGTCGAGGTCGTCTCGCCATCGCTTTCTAGGCCTCCCATTATGAACGGACAAAGAAAGAAATAAAATGTGGTGAAAAACAGTTTTCAAGCTGGCGGGATTCGAACCTGCGACCTTAAGTCTTTGTACGACTTTATCCTAGAGTTACTTTATGCTAGGAAACAAACTAATTTATCCTAGAGTTTTCACAATAAACTATCATTTTAACCGTAAGAACTCCACTGCAGGAAAAAAGGTCTCTTCAAGGATTGTTCGTACCATAGAAGGATATTGTTATACTGACCACGCTTAGCAGACGGGTTGGCGAGCACAGTTTCTTTGGCTTCTTGTTGTTGTTGTTTCGGACAATATAATTACTAATTTTACTAACATTGTGTTTAAACTGTAACAATATATCCTGTTTCCATTCCATCTAACCTTTGGCGAGCTCCGTGGCGCAGTGGTCACGCCAGCCTGCGACTCGAGGGTGCCCGGGTTCGATCCCCAGTCAGGTCAAGATGAAAAATTATCTTTTTCAGATTGGGCTGGGTCTTGGATGTTTATCTATATATGTGTGTTGTAAAATATAAGTACTATCGTTGAGTTAGTATCCCACAACACAAGTCTCGAACTTACTTTGGGGCTAGCCCAGTCTTTGTGATTTGTCCGTATATAATTCTTTATTTGTGCAAAACTTGTTGTCGTAGGTAGTAATAAAAATAAGATTAGTTCTATCACTACCTACGACAAGTTACCACAGTTACGGTTATACTGTTCTCCATACAGCCTACATATTAATAAACTATCGATATTTCCGTGTAGAGATGACTCTGTCCATCAAAATAAACAATCTTTCCTATGGGATCAATGAACGAAAATTAATATCTTATATATAGAAATGTAAATTTCATCTCCTCTATTCAAAAAACAAAGAACGGTTGCCTGAAACCAGGGTCTAGGACATAGGGACCATAATCTAGGCCAAAGGCAAAGATATGGTCTAAGATCGAGCGAGCTTACCCAGAAGAAGCCTATTCACTCTAACTTTAAAAAGATTCAGGTTATATGCGCTCGGAAATACAGACGCAGGCAATGGATTTCAATCCAAATCCATTTCAAAGAACAGGAAAAGCGCTTGGTACGAATGTTACGAAATGGTACGCAGCGGTGCGCCTGAACGTCCGATAGAAGAAAGGAGAGGGTGGTATGAGTTCGTGCAGTTCTTGAGCACACTCTCCGAAGAATATCTTGTAAAAGACACATAGGCTGGCGACTTTGCGTCTATGGCTAAGACTTTGCACTTTATTTTTTATGAGTCTTTGGTCACCTATTAATTTCCGTGCCCTGCGGTCCACCGAATCCAATGCGGTAAATACGTTTATTAAAAAGAAAAATTAAGGAACTAGAAGTATTTGTTTATTTCGCGCGCTGAAAGAGCTTTATCAGGCATATTTTTTATGAAGAAGATAAATCTGAAAATATCATATTTTATCGTAATATAATATTTTCCTACATTTCAGTTTACCAACCAACAATACGTTTTAAAATTTGTAAAGCTTAAGGGCCCGCCATAGGCCAGGCGGGTGGCGGTACAAACACGGATGCTCTAAACGCGTTGGCTACTTTGATGTTTTCGTTTTTAAAGAATATTCAAGGGTTATTCGAAAAAAAAAATCATGATGGCTGCCTTATCTATAGTGCAATTATAATCAAAAGTTTCAAGCTTAATTTGAATGTATTTGGTGAATAATGCTGTATACCGAGAAAGAAGACGTGATTTGGAGGCAACTTGCAATTTTTTCTATCAAGAAAATTTTACGTAGTCGGGTTTTTGAGTCAGATAGTTACCAGAGTTCGTCCTTTGCTGCATTTTTATTTCAACTTGAGTATTTCATTATTATTGATATTACAGACAATCTCGCAAAGCAGTGTGAGGTAGTACGGGCCCTTAACAAGAAATAATATCGCGCTCAGGTTATATAAGACAGGATACATAAGACATCCACATAAGAAAAGATAATGATATAGGTATTTAATTATAATAATTTTGTTTATTTTACCAATTAATTCACATTATTTAGGTACTAGCTTTTGCCCGCGGCTCCGCCCGCGTCATAGTCGATCCTTCGGGAACAGTACTTTTCCCCGGGATAAAAGCCTATGTCCTTCTCCGTACTCCAGAGAACTTGTATGCAAAATTTTGTGTCGTGGGTTCGATTCCCACCGGAAGCAAACTTTGTTTAGTTGTTTCCAGTTTGGTTAGGACATTGCAGGCTTGAATCACCTGATTGTCTGATAATAAAGATTCCGTGATTCCGTGCTTCGGAAGGCACGTAAAGCCGGTGGTCCCGGCTGTCATTTGGTAGTCTTTAAAGGAACCACATCAGAGGCCGAGAGGCGGTTCCGAAGAAGTCTGACACCAGGGTGTGCATGGTCGATTGACCGTGACACCTACTCGAAATGATGACTCAGGAGTCTACTGTAAAATCCCTCACTACGCTCCGGATTCTATTCTAGCCTCCTTCGTTCCACTCTGCCGCAATGCCCTCATAAAAAGTAGTATGTTAGCCCCTCGTGTCACAATCTACTATATTTTTCACATTATTTTTCGAGTTCAAGGGTAAAGTTGTTCATTTTAACGAGTTGAATCACTCCTCCCAGGTGAAAGCAGTGTTTAATTAACACGTTGTACTTATAGCGTTTGATCACAACGCACCTAGTTAGCCGCATGCACGGTCGTTGACAATCGCTGTCCACAAAGGTAGATTACACCGCCCACTGCACTTGAATGCACATCGTTTAGGCTTTGATTAGGGCTTTTGCTACTATTGACATACTAATGCTACTATTGACATACTAATTTACTAAGTATTGAATAGATTAGCAAAACTACAAAAATAGCATCAAGAACTAAATTAAGTAATTTGGGAACAATTTCTCTGTTGTTGTTGGTTTTCATGTGTACAAATGGCCAACACTGGTGTCATATTTTCAAGCTGCCTAAAGGCATCTAACATAGCTTAACGACTGCCATCAAAGGTAAGGTCAAGCGGTAAGGCTATACAGCCTTACCGCTTGACCGATGTCAAAGTGTGAGGTATCATTAGATTTGTATTTTTCCCCGAAGTGTCATAGGTTATGGGACATTAGCAAAAAATGTATATAGAGGACGTAAACTGCCAAAAAGTCAGTCGGGCTTTTATTTATTGAAATAATCCACTTGTTCAGCTTTACGCTCATTTACAGACTAAACGTGGCCTTAAGGCTTTATGGCCTCTGTCTACCCCATAAGGGACATAATTAATAAATAATGTCCTGCCAGAGATGTCAGGCGGCCGACCGAACATTGGACGACTATGATCTTGAGTCATGTTCATCATCCGCCTGAGACCTCTTAGCACAGGCGCATTCAGATCATCTGCTAACTACTTTCTGAATGCTGTTGTTACTGTTCCGCACCCTTCTCGTTGTTGATGCATTTTTTTTGCGTATGATAGCGTAGCCGTCTGTTCGGTTTTCCGCAAACACTACCAGTAGCGAGGAAGATTCAACAGCACTCTGAAAATATTATTATATTGTATGCGCAGGGTGATAAGCGACGCTTTGTTATTTAGGCCACAGGGAGCTCGTGTATATACTTTAGCAATAGGCTTTAAAGAGCTTTATTTTAACCTCATCCGTACAGCGAGCAAATCTCCTAGCCAACATATTTCCTTTTTTTTACGTACACTGATATAAAATACAAATAATAGAGATTAAGGTAGGCATCTAATGATGGCAGCCGGGACCAACGGCTTAACATGGCTTCCGAAGCAAGCAGGAGTTCGAGATATTTTTATGCTACTTGTTATTAGACATACCAGTGGGGACCATGCCCAGAGTTTGTCAACACCACGTCAACACATTTGAGTAAGTGTTTATAAAGCTTACGACTAATGCACCATCATGCGAAGTGACCCGTTTAGGTCAGGGTATCATTAGGACAGGGGTGTCATCCTAAATTGCTTGACCAGTGGTTGCAGCTATGACATCGGGTACGCGCGCACGCCCTTCCCGAGCTGCTTCTTGCATTTTTTCCATTCATCCCAGTGAGTAGTATTCCAAAACCTTCATTTCTTTTCTAAATCAACCACACTCCTATCCTTGCTCAGTTTGAAAAATGCTTTCGATGGGCTGCAGCGACGTAAGCATAAAAAGCGAAGGAAACTGCGTTAGCCAACCCACCTGCCAAGCGTTATGAGTAAATGCTCAATTCAATGGGAGGATGTTGAAATAACATCCTCCCATGGAACGAAGAATCTTTGGGAGAAGCCTTTGTCCAGCAGTGAACTTCTAACGGCTGTAACGATGATGATGTATGCCCTATCGAACTTTTTGACTCACGTATAACAACTTGTCACAACAATCTAATTTTCCAGATATTTAGTTACATTAATATAATAATGACTAAAAACGAGTCACTCACATGCTATTTCGTCGGAATTACTGACTATAGTTTCAGAGTCGTTAGGAGCCCATATATTCATAACTGTAGTCGGCAATCTTGACGAAATAGCACGTGAGTGACCCGATTTTAGTCATAATATCTTTATCTCATGTTAGTATCCAGAAATATAGTATTATAACCGTAAAATATAGATCCTTAACTCTGCAACATCCGGGCTTGGCTCCATCACCTCCAGCGTAATGCATTTGATACTTAAATCAGCTTCAGCGCATTGTAATATTGTGTGCTGGATTATCCAATTTGGTACAAATGCTATATTTACGCAATAGAGAAACAAGAAGGTATGATATGTGGCGTTTTTAGCTACTAGTATGAACTATTCTTGGTATACATTTAGAAATCGTATGATAAATAATTAAATTCCGCATGTAGAAAGACTTGTATTAAGTAGAACAAAGACAGAACAGAAATTGACATATTATAAGTATCAAAAACATTTCATTTAAACCGTCAGTGAACATTTAAGTGGATCTAACAGTATGTTACTATATCCGAAAGTATATAATTCATAACTAATATATAAAGATTGATCTCAAACAAATATTGACTCAGTTTAGTATAATATATTATTTTTTACATGGAATAATTTTTGGCATATTTATGATACATATATTTTACTAGATTGATATTCCTTTCTTTTGTTATTTCCAAAGATGAGGTTTTATTACAAAGCCACAATTTTTGAGCTTATAATATATGTGGCTATATATCTTCATAATAAATATAAAGGTATATAGTCACAGTAAACACGATAAAAAAGAATAACACAGTAGTTAGAACTGTGCAATAAATATTCATAACTCTGCAACACTCCGGCTCGGCTCTATCAACTCGAGCGTAATATATTTGATGCTTAAATCAGCTTCAGTGCTATGGAACATTGTGTGGCGGATTGTCCAATTTGCTGTGAATGCCATGTTTATAGTAGAGAACAATTCACAAGTCACGCGTAAGTTTCAGAGACTCGTATGATGTATGGATTGTTAGGTTTCTGCATTCATTGATAAATCATGGCTATTGTTTCCCAGGTCTAGTGCACAATATCGCATGTAGTGACTACATCGTTGGTCGCTATATCGGAAACTCCATTAAAGGGGGTATTATAACCGATATGGTTGTCGATGCTAATTCCCATCGATATGATAGTGCATTACCGATGCTGTTAATTATCGATACAGAATAGAAATTTTACGGCTAAAAATTACGGGGAAAGTGGTTTGTTTTCTTACACGTGGTTTTTTATCACTATCTTGAAGTCACAATTGTGTTGAAAAGTAAAAGCCATTTTTTGACTTTGATGAAGTACAGCTGAGATTTATATGTATAAAGGAAACATCTCGTTCCAAGTCAGAGCCATTATGATGTGTCGTCACAGGTCGTCACACTGAAATGTTGACGCTGACATGACAGACTGGATGGACTGTTTTAATCACGAAATAGCGCTTACATTTTGAGAAATATGTTACGAATATAGGGAAAGTATTAACAATCAAGCGCTTTGTCTCCCCACTGTGGCTTAGTGGTCATCATGCCTGGATACCAGAGGTCTCGGTTCGATCTCCAGTCAGATCAAGATGGAAAACAATATTTGTCAAATTCACCTGTATCTTGAATGTTTATCTACATATGTATTGCTATAAAATATAGTAACGATACCTACTACAATATTTAAAAGTCTCAAACTTATATTAGAGTTAGCTCAATCTGTGTATTTATACATACTATGACGTCTTTTACTTTCGCAGGGTAGACAAAAGTTTATAAGACATACAAGATAGAAAACATTATTAAAATAGTGATAAGTCACTAATCAAATCACCTATTAATATGATTCTTTAGATTTTCGTCCATTCACTCGATTGATTTTAACGACCTGCGTGGTAAGAGAAGCAGCTGGTACATTCTACGTTTTTCCTTTCCCCCAGACTATCATAGAAGTAAATGTAAATGGAATGCATGTATTTAAATAAATATTCTAACATTCTGGTGTATCACCTATTTAGCAACTCGGCCATTCATCACAGTGATTGTGTACACTACGCTAGAACGCTATCTGGAGGCTCATCGCGTATCAGCGTGAATGCGTTACGTGGCCGTTACGTGAGCCGCCCGTAAAGTGTGCGGTCATGAAAGCGACGTCGAATAACGTGCGATAACGGCTTGTTTTGCATATTACTTGATTTTATTGTGTGAATCGTAAAGCTTCGAATTTATCGCTTTGATTTTCAACAGAATTCAAAGTCTATATAAGGGGATAGGTTATTCATTTGTAAAAAAATCTTTCTAAATGTGTTAATGGTTTTTTGGGAATTTCTATGTTAAATTGCATATTTACCGTATGGAAATGCAGCGATAGACTTAAACAATGGAAAATTACATAAAAATAAATATACCTGTGGATAAATCACACAGATTAAACTATAGTCCCAAAATAAGTTCGAGGCCAGTGTTACATAGTGCTAACGGTACACCTAGAAAATCAGTAAAAAGCCGCAAATAGTATTAAAAGAATTATAATCGGAACGTTTAATCCTAATTTTTTTACATTGAGCCCATACAAATCAATTTGACCCGTAGCACGAAGAAAAAAAAAACAAAAAAGATTATGACGTTCTTTTTATTTTGTATGGAAAAAAAATATTTTTATTCTGAAATCTATCGTTTGTACTTATTAAGCCAATTCTAAAAATAAATCACATCAATATTTCAGTAGCTTGTTTTAAATCAAACATACAAAGATCGGCTCCTCCAGATATGATACGGTTGAATTTGTAAAATATACCTAAAATAATATGTAATAGCCTCATATCCAACCCCAGGAAAGCAATTTTGAAAATACCTCAATAGAATTTCTTACTCTCTTATCTTTCTAACCTCTTAGTGTATTTGTGGTTGCAAAATGATGCTATTTTCGAAATCACACACACATTGACGTATGAACGGATGTAAAGTTTTATTTGTTGTAGTTTATGGGATAAATATTACTTCTTATGAAGTGATATACCTGTGCCACTGATCTACAAAAATCGTTTATCAATAAAATATTGTTATCTTTTTTTTAAGTGTAACACTTAAAAATATATTGCATGGCTCCCTACATATTAGTCGATTCCAAATTCTTTGTAAAATGCGTTGAATCAAATACACTTGTGAAAGACGGATAGTTGTGTTAGGTGACGTAAGTCTTAATACATTATGGTGGAGAATTTCAGCGCCGAAGTTAGAACAGGCGGTGGCTCAGTTGGAAGAGCGAAGGTCGTACAAAGACTTAAGGTCGCAGGTTCAAATCCCGCACACTTGATATATTTCACCATATTTTACTTAATTTAATAAGTGTATATGTTACCTATCTGTTCAGAAAATCTATAACTTCATCAAAACCACAACTTTTGGGGCGTGAATGAAAATTGATTAATGATAGGTCCACGCTTGCTCCGAAACTGCACGGCTGTCCATATCACAGCTCAGTCAGCTGTAAATGATACTGAAGATAAATTAAGTCCACATATCATTACCATCTGGTTGATGGCGATGAAGTTTTACAACCGTTTTCTGTGAAAGTATTGTTTTTTTTCATACGCCAACATAAATATCTTTTTATACATACACAATATCACGTATTTTTTACCCTAGTGGGGTAGACAGAGCCTAGGCCTATAAGATTAAAAGCCACGCTTAGCATGTTGGTCGGTGTGTAGGTTGAAAATGCAATCAAAATAGTCATGGGTTCCTAGCAGCATCGCCTATTAATATGATTCCTTAGATTTCGATCATTACCTTGGTCGGAGTTTACGATCTGTGTGAAAATAGAAGCATCTTCCAGACGACCATAGAGGAGTCAATATATCTTACTTATTCGTACATACGAATTAAAAACTTTAAAACCGTGTTCCTCACCAACACATGTTGGTGAGGAACATAGCTTCAATCGTTTTAATGGAAGGATATTTGGATAGAGAGAGATTTGCACACTCTCTCTATCCTCTTTTCTATTCTGTTTGAACCGGCTACTCCGGCATATCTCAAGTCTAAATTTCAATTTCTGGGTGACTCCCACTTCAGAGTACTTCGCTCTTCTAGCAGTCTCCTCCTCCATACGCCAGTTCATCGGAGTGGGTTCTTTGAGAACTCCTTTATTGTTCGTGCTACAAAATTATGGAATGCACTACCGGTAGATATTCGGAAGGCTCGAACTCGTTTAATATTTAAGATAGAGTGAAAGCTCATTTTCTACAATGCCTGTCAGATAGTTCGTAATATGTATTGTTTATTCTTACAATATTTACTAGTGTGTATATTTGTATGTAGTTTATTATCCTAGTTTGTTTTATTTCTTCTTTTTATGAATTTAAACTGGCACTACCCCGACAATTCTCCGCATCATCCAGTTGGTTGACTGGTAGAAAAAGTCATTGGCTTTAAGTCCGCCTTTACACTGTATTGTGTATAAAGTTAAATAAATAAAAATAAATACTTACCACGCTTGACAGGCGGATTGGTAAACGTAGTTTCTTTGGCTTCTTGTGCTTCCAACGCTGCTGTGCATAGGAAGCATTTTTAAGCTGAATTTTGTTGGATTTGATAAGGGAATGAAAGTATTCGGATACTACTTGACAGCTCCGTGGCGCAGCGGTCAACATGCCAGCCTGCGACACGAGAGTGCTCGGGTTCGATCCCCGGCCAGGTCAAGATGGAAAATGATCTTTTCCAGATTGAACTGGGTCTTGGATGTTTATCTATATATGTATTTGTTATAAAATATAGTATCGTTGAGTTAGTATCCCATAATACAAGTCTCGAACTTACTTTGGGGCTAGCTCAATCTGTGTGATTTGTCCGTATATATTTATACTTATTTATTTATACTTAATCGGATGAAAGGCATGAAAGGCGAGATAAAAGGCTCGGGAGGCCGGGCGTGCGTACCCGATGACATACCTGCTACTACCGTACAGAAAATTGATTGATTAATGACACCACTGACCCTTGATCAATCTTTACATATTAGGTTGGGAGTTGTGGTAGAGCCAAGCTACCGGCAAAATTAATTTTTGCTAGTATCATGATTGGGCCCGCTCGTCCGGGGAAGTACCACACTCTCACAGAAAATTGACGTCCGAGTAGAAGCTTTACCGCTTCTATGCTTCGTTCGGTGAGTGAGAGAGCCGGAGGCCTAATCTCCCCCCCCCCCCCCCCCATTTCCTCCATCCCATCCATCCTATGTCCTTCCCCCAACTCCTTGAGGCCGGCAACGCTCCTGTTACACCTTGGTGTTCCAGTTGTCCATGGGCAGCGCTGATCGCTTTCCAGCAGGCGACTCGCTTGCTCGTTTGCTGTCCTATAACATAAAATTAAAAAAAAGAGGACTCCACAGCGGCAGAAAGTCTCCCTTTCTTATACGCCAAAAAGCATTTACGTCAAATTTTAGTCCAATATACAGGCGTACCCAAATATCTCGTAAGAAATTACATAAAAAAGCGGCCAGTGCGAGTCGGACTCGCCCATGATGGGTTCCGTAGCAACAACTAAAATCTAAAAATAACTTTCCGCAAAATTGTCTATTGCTTCCATAGTCAACAAAACATAATTGAAATTGGAATTTACAAAAACGGTCAAGCCTTTGAACCCGTGGATCACAAGGGCTCAGTAATGTCGGATCACTATCAAGCCTTGTGTCCTCATTAGTTTTTAAGCCCTTTATTGTAAATTCGAAACAAATCAGGGCTAATTACGAGGGCTTGGGGAAATTTCGCCTTTTGTTTTTGGTTTAGTCGATTGTAATCAACATTTAAATAAAGTGGGGTATTCGAATCGTATTTGAGTTTAGTTTGACGGCTAAAGATTTATTGCAGCTGATTCATCAATTTGTATTACCAATTTTCATTAATTAGGATTATTAAATTTAGTTAATTTGTATGTATTTTATTAATTAGACTTGATTACATATCTAGGGTTTGCTTTGATCAAAGAGTACGAACATGAAATTTGGAATTTCTATACCAATACTGTATTACAATAGCATCAAGCTAAGCGTCGTCATCATCATCATCATCAGGCCTGTAGGGGTACACTCATACATTGTTAAAATGAAATTCAGCAAATTCTTGTAGCGCAGGCGCACGGCAGTCGCCCTCCGCCTGTCTCCGTTTCCACTCGCAGACTTCTGTCCTATATTGTAATTTACGTTCGATTTAATTTCGTAACTTGTACTTGTGTTGTAAAAAGTTATTGAGAACAATATACCCGGACTTTCGTGACCTGCATTCCTGTTGTTTTACTGTGAACACCGAACCTACCTACCAGTTAGTTTTCATCGAGTCATAATTATTTGGAGTCAGATCAACCTATACAACTAGTGATACCGTAACGTGACCGCACATACCTACAGTGGTGACCCCGTGTGCAGTAAAATAACTCTCAGTGCAGTGACTTTTTGAATTGGGGGCGACTCAATTTAACGGGTTCGGAACAGGCTCGGTGGTAACGCTACCACCCATCAGTTCACTCTCCGAGGACAGTGATTTCACGAACTTTTAAAATGGCTGAAGAAGAAAAACCGGAAGTGGTCTTGATCTCGGTATCGGCACGCATCCCGGAATTTTGGACGGACCAACCCGCGTTATGGTTCATCCATTTCGAAGCAGCAGTAGCCCCGCAGAAGGCAAGTGACCAGTCGAGGTACCAACTACTCATTGCGAAACTTAGTAAACAAGTTATACAGCAAGTAGCTGGTTTCCTAGAAGCACCACCCGTCGCCAACAAATACGAAGCACTGAAGGCACATCTGCTTAACATCTACGAGGAATCCGAAACCAAACGTATTCAGACACTCATGAGTGAAATGCAGCTGGGTGACCAGAAGCCGTCACAACTCCTCAGGCGGATGCAGAGTTTAGCAGGCAACCGAGTCTCGGCACAGACGTTGCTGGTCTTGTGGCAGAACCACCTTCCGACCGCAGTACGAACGGTGCTAGCAGCTACCACCTTGGAGGACGCCGAAAAGCTTGCGGCAGTAGCAGATAAAGTGATGGAGACAACTCGGCCGATGGATGTAGCAGCAGTAAGTCAGGAGCAACAAGCCATAGAGAAGCTCAGTTTAGAAGTCGCGGAGCTACGGAAGGAGAGGTTTGGCGCGCGCAACTGCAGCAGGTCGAACCAGAGACATAGAAGACGCAGTAATAGTCGAGTGAGAAACGGATCGGGCGCACGAAAGGAAAATAATCTATGTTTTTTCCACTATAGATTTGGAAAAGAAGCGAGGAAATGTCGGGATCCTTGTGCATGGAAGTCGGAAAACTAGCAGCCGTGCAGTCGTCGACGGGAAGCTGTATTGGTGGATCAAACCGTCGGTTATGTATAATGGATAAAACTAGTAAGTTTAGGTATTTAATCGATGCTGGTGCCAATGTGTCAGTTCAGCCCTCACATGTTTTCAAACGCAGCCATACGAATAATTCAGATGGTTACGTATTATTTGCAGCGAATGGACCTCAAATGGCGAATGGACCTGTGTGCTATGACTTGGGGTCCTTCAAAAAGCATGTTTACAGGTATTTTAAGAGTCGGCAACGCGTCAGCACCTCCTCTGGTGATGCAGATATCCATGGGCGACGGTGACCACTTCCCATCAAGTGGCTCATCTGCTCGTTAGCCGTCAAATATACATAAAAAAAAAAAATTGTCTCTATACTCTACGCGGTTTAAGAAGTTTTCACTTCAAAATCTTAATAATTTTCAGTTCTTTAATAAACATTTTCATAAAATATTTCTGTCTTAATAACAGACAGTTCTTCCTATCAAGTATAATTAATCCAGTACTAGGTCACCCTTTGAAAATCTAGGATCAAAGAAACGTTATAATTGGGTAAGGTCTTTGATGTAAATTTTCCTACAAATAACAAATTAGTTAGCTTTTTTAGAAGGTATGTGTTTTAAAGGCAAAATTATCTTTCGTAAACGGACTTTACCGAACCAGTTTTTTTTTCTGGTAACTGAACCGACCGAAACATTTTTTAATTATTAAACTTACTCATCATCACCAGGTCTTTTTAGTCTCCACTGCAGGGGCATGACCCTCTCTGTACTACCGGAGCCATAATTGGCCAGAGCAGACAGAAGATTTGGCCTACACTCTCCTCGCTGGCCAGACGGATTGGAGGGGTCTTATGTCGCCTCTTACGACCTCCATGGGAAGAGTAGAGAGTGGTCTTATTATACTCTGCCGGAAATCACACGACTGATCAAATCAGTCGTGTGATTTCCGGCATTTACTCATTTGAACTTGAACTCAATTAAACTTATTCACAAAATGACAATCTCTTAAGGCGCTGTATCCCTTAACCGTCTGTAGCGGACATCGCGAGATATTTTATATACTCGTGTCATACATGTCATCAGTCTCAGTTCAAACCCGTGTCTGCTATTTCCGTGTTAATTTTCACTTTTAATATAATATTTCAATAATTATAACCAAATGTTATATTTTTTTTTGGTATCCATCTTGCTCATTTAGTTATACTTTTTATAGACGTATAAAAGTTGGTGGTTGTCGCTGAAAAAATCTAGTAATTCGCGACGAAACTTTTTCTGGATATAGTTTTTTTTGCGATTTTATTTAGCTAGGTTTTAAATATTTTTCTGAAAATATTTTGATGTAACCATTTATTTTGATCTTTGAACTGTACTTCATATTTTTTTCATGCTAGTATTCCATGAAGAATAAGGCTAACTGCGCGAAGAAAAAATAGTCGTTTTACGGTATTCTTCTGATGCACAGCGCCTTAAGAAAAACCTGTAGGGGAGAATAGCCGGTCAGACATACCAACGAATTTTTTCACATACTGAAATGGAGGCGCTTCGTTTGCGCTTTTATTCTATCGGTCAATTACGTACTGGCCTACGTAATAGACAAAAAAAAAAATACCGCCATTCTTCAGACACCACAATATCTTTCTTCGTTATTCAAAACAGTCTGTTACAAACTCACAATCCACAAGCTCATTTAAATGCCTATCGTTACAAAAGCCTTTTATTTTCCTTTCCTTAGAATTTCCGTCTCAACGAAAAATCTCTTTCATTCATCGTCTCACCATTATCATACAAATTAGACTGGTATTTTTGTGATACATTCATTTTGTATAAGTTCTTTCCTTGATTACTTCTGTTATGGAGGGGGACAGGGCACTTGTACCAGTTTCTGCAAAAGAAGTTTCTAATTAACTCTGGTATTCGTTGTTTTATTAAGTACAAGTTCATATAAAGATAAAATTTACTCCACATCATCTCCACGGTATTTTCGTGAAATTTTGTATGTATATATGTAGTCGTCATCATCATCATCATTTCTGCCGTAAGAAGTCTACTGCCTGCCGGAGAAAAGCCTCTCCCACGGATTGTACGTTCCATGGGATGATATTGCCACATCGCAGTAAATAATAAATCAATATACGGTGAAATTTTGATCGTTCTGGACAGCTCATCGATATGAACAACTTTTTCTATGGGACCAATGCAGGGAACTAAAAAAAAAGTGGGTTGTTCCACACAAAAAATTTCGGCTGCCCGGTCAATTATGATGGGAATGGCAAAAAAAATTTTGAGTTCCCAGCATTGGTCCCATAGGAAAAGTTGTTAATATCAACGGACTGAATCCATCCCTTTAAGGATCCAGAACGATTAAAATTTCACCGTGTATATAGCGACAAATCGTTTAGCTTCAGTAGCATTTTTAAGCTGGTTATAAGATAGGAATTCGTTGGAATTGAGACGGGAATGAAGGTATTGGGATACTACTAACTCGTATAACTGACGGAAAAGCAAATAGGTAGCAGCTCGAGTCGCAAGTCCAGGCGCGCGAACCCGATGCCATGCCTGCAACTACCAGCGAATCTGTTGAGGATGACACCCCTAACCTTTCTCGTATGTACTCGTATCAGCTGCTTTTCTTCCCACACATGAAATATATATATGTACAAATCACACGTGTGGTATCCGGCAAAGTAGAATAGGACCACTCCAAGTCTTCCTATGGCTGTCGTAAGAGGCGACTTAGGAAATACAAGATAAACAAAGCTTATTAACATCTATGAGACCTCTCCAACCCGTCTGGCCAGCGTGAAGAGTGTAAGCCTAGTCCTCTGGCTGCTCTGGCCAAGTATGGCTCTAGTAGTACAGAGAGGGTCGTGCTCCTGTAGTGGAGACTGAAAAGATCTGATGATGATGATGAAGTACAAATCACACAGATTGAGCTAGCCCCAAAGTAAGTTCGAGACTTGTGTTATGGGATACTAACTGAACGATACTATATACATTGTATTCGCATAAGGCAAAATAGGCGAAAATACAAAAAATCGTGACAATGGGCGCAACGGCTAGCAACCCATTGTTATATCGATTCCGTTTACAACCTACACGTGCACCAAAACACTAAACATAGCTTTTAGGTCTCATGGCTCTGTCAACCCCGCAAGGGATTATTAATATGTGATTAGTAAGTTGTTCAATAAAAAAAAAACAGCCAAGTGCCAGTCGACTCGCGCACGAATGGTTCCGTACCATCATCTATAAAAACGGCAAAAAAATCGTGTCTGTTATATGGGAGCCCCCCTTAAATATTAATTTTACTTTGATTTTATTTATTTTTTTAAATTAATATATAACTAAATAATCAGTGAATATTTCAAGCGTCTACCTATTGCCGTTATCAATTTCGAGCAAAAATATCACGTTTGTTGTATGGGAGCACCATTTAGATATTTATTTAATTTTATTTCTAGTATTTGTTGACCGAGCGAGCGAAGCGAGCGAAGCGTCTCAGTTTCCACTGGCCCAAAATTCTTTTGTCCGTCTGTCTGTCTGTCTGTCTGTCTGTTCTCGCCTACAGGTCGCATTTCTCAACCGATTCTCATGAAATTTTGTGAGCAGGTTCGGTAATTATATAGAATCTAAATGTAATTTTTGTCAAAAAAATGGTCATTTGGAGATAGCATGTCGGTTGATAGCAGCCAAAACTAAAGTTGAAAAAGATAAGGAAGTGAAATTGATTGTTACACCTGAGTCTAAGGAAAAATTTTTTAAGCAAGTTTCGTTGAATAATTATAGTTATCGTGCATTTTTTGATATGGGCAGTGACTGTTCCTTAATTTTGTTGGAAATAGCGGAAAAATTAAATGGTGTGCCTTTTAAACTTGACAAACCAGTAAAATTATCCGGGTTTACAAGTGAAGTTTGTTTTGAGGTTACCGAGGCTATTACGGTGTCACTGAGGGTGGATAAAGTTGAGCTCCCAGTTACATTTTACTTAATAGACAAATCATGACGATATAGGGCATTTTTCGATAGATAAATGTTTATAAATGAAAAAAGCCGTCACTAAATATATTAAAAACTGTCTCAATTGTGTATATTATAAAAATATTCATGGAAAGAAACCTGGGAAATTATATCCTATACCGAAATATGCAAGACCATTCCACACATTACACATTGATCATTTGGGACCTTTTGTCAAAACCACACACCAGAACACCTATTTACTAGTGGTGGTCGATTCTTTTACTAAGTTTGTTTTTATATCAGCGGTTCGTAATACTACAAGTAAAGTTGTTATTAATGAATTGGAAAAGACTTTTAAAGTATTTGGAAATCCCAAACGAATTGTGTGTGATGCAGGAAGTGCTTTTACGTCAAAGTTATTTGTCAACTTTTGTAAAGACAAAAACATTCGCCATCATGTAATTGCCACGGGGGTACCACGATCTAATGGTCAAGTCGAGCGTTACAATCAAACCATTCTTGAAGCCTTACGTACCATGGGCGCAAACACGGACGAGAATAAATGGGATCAACATGTAACAAGTATTCAACAAGGTATAAATAGCACAATAAACAAAACCACTGAGGCAGCACCTTGTGAAGTTATGTTTGGATACAGACTTGATGTGAATACTGATAATTTATGTCAAGACACCGAAGAAAATATTGACATGACTTTATTAAGAAGAAAGGTAGATGAGAACATTAAAAAGAAAAAAGTATGTTCGACGCTAAACGAAAAGATGCACTCTCTTACAAAGTGGGAGATTTGGTGGTAATAAAAATACCTAGTCACTCTAATGAGGGTCAGAGTACAAAATTAATGCTATAAAGGACCCTTTCAGGTACAGGAAATTTTAGGTCATGATCGCTACAAAATTGTCGACATGAGAGGAGCAGAGAGGACTTCCAGACGTTATGAAGGTACAGCTTGCGCCGAAAACATGAAACCATGGATCAATATTAAGAACATGGAAGAATAAATGTAGGTACGTATCTTTCTGGATGTTGTCTTTATAATAAAAAAAAGTTATGTGAATTTATTTTTTATTCCTATTAGGCAGAGACATTTAATGTTTGGTCTGATGTAAATGTGTTTTAATAGCACAATAATTGATGCATTTGACCTTGGTGAAGGCAGAGATCGGGGGTTACGAACAGTACAAGCCACGGATGACGGACGCGGATATCTGAATGAACACCGTCTTAAGTTATCAAATGGCGATATGCGACTGGTAAATAACCACCCTGATGCTTTTACGGGAGCATTGTGTTAGTTATTGTGAACTTTATAAATAAACAGCTTTTTAGATCATTTTTGTCTCACTTTAGTTTAATTGTGTTTTCAGCAAATTTACATCAGACAACGCTTCCGAGGACGTAAGCGTCAGCAGGACGGCCGGATGTTGTCGCCAACTTGACTTCCGGTCGAGGACGGCCGAATGTTGTCGCCAACTTGACTTCCGGTCGAAGAATCTGCAAGTGACGCGGGCGCCAGCGGTTTACTTCACGTCGACGCGCGCGACCGAGTCTTCATTAGAAGAGTCAGTCGAGAACGCGGCACTTTTCCTCTGACGGTCGAGCGCAGCGGACATCTTGAGTATTGTATAATTTATTCGTAATACTTTTGTTAACAATATCAATTCAATCAGTGAAAAATGTAGTTTATCAATTATAGTTTCTTTAGATTTTATATTATTTAGTAAAAGTGTAATCAGTGTGTTTTCGGTGTTCATTGATTCGAATGCAATTAAATATCGGGGGTATTTAATTGCAGTTGAGTTGGTTTTTACCGAGTCATACTCTTAATTTATAAGTGTAAATTCTGTAAATGTGATCCGTTAATGAGTAAATGATGTGTAATAAATATTAATACTATGTTTTTCTAATATTTGTCTGAACAACTTTTTTATACGTTAAACTTGAACGTGTTTATAGTCGGCAAATTGCCCAAAAGTTGTCTGAAATCGATTTTCTGTATATTTTTTTGTATAAGTGCATTAAGTATGATGTCGTAAATACAAATCTATGGTATGACAAGTATGAAAATGGTACAGTCAGCCAATGAGATATCTGACCCCCTACAACAGCGCCATTTTTCGCAAACTAAAGAAACATCCGTGGTTTAAACCCAAAGATAAAAATATACAAGTGTAATATCCTTTGCGACTAGTGCCATCTATTGAATTGTGAATGAACAAATAAGGTTAATAAGCAGAAATCTGATACCCTTGACGACTAATGCCATCTATTCGATTTTTGATAAATAAAACAAGCCCTAGCATACGATACGCTTATTTCAAAGATACTTCAATAGTTAGATGTGGCGCAAGTGGTAGGCACTATGGTTTAATAGTTAGTGTGATTATGAATGAACAGGTTCGAATCCTCCAAAGCTTTTTATTTTTTACAAATATCACCAACTTCGTATTGTGATGTTGGTGTAATTTTGGTTGTTTTAACATAATGTTACCGAGCTAATTACTGTGAATAAAAAGCATTTTAAATTTTTTATTACTTTATTACATCAAAAAAATGTAACAGTGAAATAAATACCTGCCTACTTAATTCAAACTATGATTAATCTTCTGTAGAGAGAACCAACATGTTACTTAATAAGTAACAATTTACATCTCTCAACTTCTTTTTAATCATAGTATTATATTTTTTTAAATGTGTAGGGTCAAATAGTGCTATGTGAATAACTTTGCTTCGATAATAGTATAAGAATGAATATAAACCTATGGCATTAAATGAATTTTAATATGGGAGAGGGTGACCCCCATTTTGAAGCTTTTGTTCAAGTCTATTTGTCATTTCACTTACCATGTTAGATCAGATCACATATCACTTATGCGCATATTTATTAATTTAGTATAACCTTTTTGTCTAAATTGATTTAAATCAAACTTTACTCGTGTCTCGTGTCCCAGTTAAGCACTATTTGACCCTACAATCTGGGATTTTAATTGGTCACTCAATAACAGTTAGATCACAGAACAATTGTCTTAAATAAAATATATTCTACATTGCAAACTGTTGGAATCACCACATCTCATAAATTTTCCAAGTATTTTTCTTTATTCATCCGGCCGCCGAATTCTACCAGCTCCCCTGGGCCCATTGAAGACATCTGTCCCCAATAACCTGCAAAACAATAATACGATCAGTTACCTATTATTCTACACTGCGTAATACACTAGGTATTAAATATTATTATTATTTTACTTCACTATTTAATGAATATTTTTACCTAATGTTATCCTGCCACTGTTCTCAAAGGCAAATTATTTTGATGGCTATACGCTGGCCATGTCTTCTCCGCAATATTTTTCTGCCATCATCATCAGACTTAAAACTTTTTTCATCAGAATAAAATACGATCTCGTTCTTGTTGAATGTTTCCTCGCTGTTTCAATTGAAATATTGTAGTGTATATGTTACGCCAGTTGACTCCGAATCCACAAACGGACGGTGTTTCTCTGTAAGAGATATATTTATCTTAGACATTTATCACAAACCCTATGTTTTACGGAACAAAAAATAGTGTGACAATTAAGTAAGTATATTAAATACTTATAATTTCTACTTACCGCGATACCTAATTCTCTAGATATAGATACTTTAAATACAGTGGTTGTCTTCACAATACAATATTAGCTTTCACAAAATCTGCTATATAAGATGAAACGGGATGCCTAATAACTGGTGGGGTTTTGGATCACTACACAGTAATCGCAGTATCTTAATTGTGACGCGAGTGAACAATATTTTTGATTAGTTGGTATCAGGTATAAATAAATCTGATAGATTACCCTCAATTTATTTGTTAAAGCAATGCGTTGCAGTTGGTGACAATGATGTCATAGCAGTAGAAATAGATAGCCAATTTCGCCCGAGACGTCATATCGTCGGTTGGCGTATTGAGATGAGCGCTAGCTTCTCAAGTCGTGGGTCCATGGTTCGAATCGAACTTTACGTAGGATTGTTTTTGATTCTTTCTTGTTCTTACCATTGATGATTACTTGAATTATTAGCTGAGATTATTAGAAATACAAAATTTGCAACTGAGCAGGTTATCAGAAACAAGTTTATACCAGCAGTTGTCTGTCTACTTGCCAAAAATCACGGTAGGTGGCGCTTCACAGCAAAGTGTGAATTTACGTTTTAAAAGTCAGGGGGTCAGGTATCTGCTTGGCCGACTGTACGTAGTAACTGTGACGTCGGCGATACAGAGAAAAAATGTTTTATATATAAACATACCATGTGCGGTATCAAATAAAAGGGCTTAATGAGTAGATTACACAGAAATAAACTTCACTCCCATATTCCTCAAACCCACAGACTATATGTAGTACAAAAGTGAAATATAAATTGAAAAAAAAAGAAGTTGAAGTACGTGAAGTGGGAGAGAGAGTGAAATTGAACAACTTTCCCTAAGGAACAAAAATCTAATGTGAAAAATATTTTTTGGCTTAAAGCATGATATTGCGAATTATTTTTATGATTGAAAACACTGAATAAACTTAGAATCCTGAAATAAAAATTAACATAAATAAAAGAGATTCACATGCTATCCTGTGACTTGAACCCGGGGCTTAATAGGTGCCGTCCACTTCTTAAGTTCGCATGTTTGTCTGCCATAATAGTTGAAAATAAGCGTCCTATTAAAATTTTGACCAATTGGTAACATAACAACTATGAAACCGGGTACTTAAACTTTGCCTCCCATTCACCCATGCCAAGTTCGCTATTCCGATATTTCCGATCTTGATGAGGATCACTCCAACTTAGTTAATGTGTACACAAGCATACTAAACATGGTGCTCAAGGGCCGTGTTTCCATACAAGAGTAGTCTCCTGATTCCTCGCCGGATAGTACCAATAGAGCAATGATGTTTTACTAAAAAATCCGTATGTTAAATTTTTTTCATACTTAATTGAATTATTCAAAGAGATATGAACCTTCTAAAACATGAAAAATTGGTACGAATTTCCGTTGTGTTCAAACATCAGGAAAACAAATTTGGGCAATTATATAAGAAAAAGAAACGCAGAAACACAGCCATAGCTTATTTTACGGGTCTTCTGGTAAGAGGAATGTAGGTTTAAATTTCCGTTTCCTCTGGTACCTAATTAAGAGCAGTGGGGATTGGGGAATAGTAACTGAAGGAAATCATCCTTTAGTCAATTAGCATATCAGTAACAGATATATTTTAGAGCACTGGAGGGTAAATGTGGATGTTGGTTGTAAAGGCTCGCGAGGTCTACTGTTCTCGCAACCACTAGTTGTTATAGCGACAACAGATACATCATCTGTGAAAATTTCACTAACTAGCACGGATCTTTAAATACAGCCTGGGGACAGACGGATAGGCAGACAGACATACAGTAGAGCCATATTAATATGGTCTCGATTTTACCCTTTGGGTACGGAACCCTAAAATATATGTGTCTTAGAATTAATTTAGTACATAGATTATAATTACATAATTACCATTCCTCCATCGGACTTCGAGGCGCAGACAGAAATTTCACCCTTTTATCGTTGGAATACCAAAGAGTCGAACAAAACGCTTTGACAGTTCCTTTTTGGTTCGAGTAGCTAAGGTGTGGAATGAACTGCCTGCGTCTATATTCCCAGACAGGTACAGTCCCGGGACATTCAAAAGTAGAATAAATGGGTATCTCTTGGATAGACATGTACCTAACATCCTCGTCTTCATCGTCACTTACCATCAGGTGAGATGGGAGACAAATGCCTAATCCAATATTAAGTAAAAAAATATATAGTCACTATTATATAGCGTGGCGTTGCATGCCGTGGCAAGCAACGCGTCGCCACGCCCACAGTCGGTATTACCCGCCACTATAATCTCACATTAAAATATTATTCTCACACAATATCGCCTAGTCTATAAACTTTCTATATACAGCTTTATTACAGCCTCCATTTTCAATTCCCTAGCTGAAACCGACCGACCTGTATAAATCTTTCCACCAAATTCAATTACTCCATAAACACATTATCCCGAACAAGGAAAGTTCAAGAAAACGCCTAAAGAACGCCCCCTTTTGTTCTAAGAAACAGTATTTCTACCGCTAAAATGGTCATAATCACAACAATATCAAAGATTGGTCGGCACATTACCATAATGAAACTG
Source organism: Elegia similella (assembly GCA_947532085.1). Lineage (NCBI taxonomy): Eukaryota > Metazoa > Arthropoda > Insecta > Lepidoptera > Pyralidae > Elegia > Elegia similella. Next base: position 5,179,890 of record OX383936.1, read on the forward strand.
CGGGCCCTTCAACTACTTCACACTGTTCGAGTAGAATTTGCTGGAGAGGAAGGTGAAGATCAGACAAAATAATAATATAAATTTTGTATTAGAATAATGTCAAATGAATTTGATATGCTAACTTGTTAAAGGTCATTTTGTCTTTTTATCTAAAGGAAACCATTATTTTGAAACCTATATTGTTATTCTGTTTAAACTTTTGTGATTTAAACAGTTAATTAGTAATTTTAACGGGACTTATTCTTGCTGTAACTACAGTGGATGTAACTCTATAGAAACGTCAGCGGAATAAATAAAAGGTTCGTTTAGTCGCGTTAAAATGAAAAAATAATTCTGTTATTTCATCAATGAAAGTGTTATTATTCATTGGTTTATTTTATGTATGTGTAAGTGGCCAACATTGGTGTCAGAGTTTTCAACCTACCAAAAGCAAATTGATATAGCTTAACGACTACCATCAATAATGACGTCCAAGAACAACGGTTTAACGTGCCTTCCAAAGCACGAAGGAGCGTGATATATTTTAATACTACTTGTAATCACCCATAACCATTCAGCGATTCACTATTATTACTTCACTCGCCCAGTTTACTCGAACGATGTAATCAATCTTTAGCCTTGTACAGTTTTTTGTTTTACACTCTCAAGCAAAATTAGGTAGATAGTAATTTAAGGAAAACCTATTGTAAGGGTTGTAAGGCTATAAAAAAACAAAAGAAATAAAAATGTCAGCGAAAAAATTACGTTATAGAAATGGCTCTACTCCTTATAATCAAAATACTTCACTGAATAAAAATAATTTACAGACTTAATCTTGATTATAGATTATATATAATTATACATAATGAAATATCATTAATTAAGAACCCTTAAAGGGATGATTTAGCCCGTCAGTATGAACAACTTTTCTATGGGACCAGTGCTGGGAACTTTGGATCCTCCAAAATTAATGAAAACTTATATATAGTGTAAAATAGTGGTATTATACACGATGAGTTTTCATTATCCGCCGTGTAGTTTCCGGCAGAGTGGAATAGGATCACTGAGAGTCTTCCCATGAATGTCGTAAGAGGCGAGTTAGGAAATACAAGCTAAATAAAGCTCATAAACATCAATTAGCCCTCTTACTCGTCTGGCCAGCGAGTGATTTTTCTGAGTGAGTAGTATCCTAATACGTTCATTCCCTTACCCAAACCAAACAATTTCCTATCGTTCCTCAGCTTCAAAATGCTTTTGATAGACAGTGTCGCAAGCACAAGAAGCCAAAGAAACTGCGCTCTCCAACCCGCCTACCAAGCGTGGCGAGTATGGCAATATCTTCCCATGGAACGAAGAATCCTTGGGAGAGGCTTTGTCCAGCAATGGACTTTTTACGGCTGTCATAATGATAATAATGATAAAACATTATAGTATGGCACCCGCGACGCCGTTTATATCGCGCGATAAACTATCCACATCTCGCTCTTTGATATAACGGAAAACAAGATGGCGATAGTCGGTAAACGTTGTCGCGCGTGCCATGCTACGGGGGCAGTACACGGGCTATGATTACTGCAGATAAAGTCACGGTAATAAAATATATATACGGCCGAATTGAGAAAACTCTTCCTTTTTTTGAAGTTGGTTAAAAAGGAACGCGGAATTAGACGGAAACCACAACACTCAAGGTAAGGCAATTTAATAATTTACCAAAACACATTCACAAATCTGTTCTGAGACCGCAACGGTAACCAATTATTGAACGCTTGCACCAAAAGTGGTAAATTCAAACATGGCTGCATTCAATCAAATATGCAAATATCGTGCATCTGTTGACAGCTTTGTATAAACTAGTTGGCTCAAATCACGAATTTGGATGCGGATTTGATATTAGATTTGTGTTGTCTAAATATTTGAACAATTTAATTAGTTTAAAAAAACCCGGCCAAGTGCGAGTCGGACTCGCGCTTGTCTAATCTCAGGAACTACTAGTTCAAATTGGAAAATCCTTTTTCTGTTGGATAGTCCATTTATTGAGGAAGGCTTTAGGGTATAAAACATTACGCTGCGACCAATAGGAGCGAAGCATCAATAAAAATGTTTCGAAAACGGGGGAAAATAATTCGTCTATTGTATACTAATTAATCATAATAACAGAAATTGCCGCGGACGAAGTCGCGGGCAACAGATAGTATATAATAAGTTTGAAATTATAAAATATTTTTATTATATGATGTAAAATGAATGTTATTCCCAACTTTTCCTTTATCTGTGCTATAAGACGTTGCTTCGTACCAAATTTCAAGATTCTGAATTCACGGGAAGTACCATGCAGGTTTTGATTCCCTTGCGAATGTCGAACAAATGAAAAACTACGAAAATTTGTGGCATAACCAGCTGTATCTTTAGATTGCGTTGGCATAGTTTGATTTTTTCACAGCACAAAGTGGAATTAAGGTATTATACTACTCTCTCGGGTGAATGGGGGAAATCAAGTAGCAGCTCGGGAGGCATGGTACGCATGCATATATAATATAAATAATAAATAAATATATACGGACAAATCACACAGATTGAGCCAGCCCCAAAGTAAGTTCGAGACTTGTGTTATGGGATACTAACTCAACGATACTATATTTTATAACAAATACATATATAGATACACATCCAAGACCCAGGCCAATCTGAAAAAGATCATTTTTCATCATGACCTGGCCGGGGATCGAACCCGGTCACTCCGTGTCGCAGGCAGGCGTGTTGACCGCTGCGCCACGGAGCTAGTCAAAATATATGTGATGTCATTCCTGCAACCACCGGACAGGCAGTTAAGGATGACACCCCTGACCTTATATTCTATAAGTTTGATGTAAGTACTTATATTAAGGTAAAATTTAATAATAGCCTCTCTGGTGCAGCAGCTTACACGCTAGCTTGTTACCGAAGAGCTCAGGGTTCTACTCCCAGCGCGGGAATATAATTGTACTTTAATTTCAAAAATATTCGCCTGAGTTTCTGAAGCTACTTAAAGAGGCGACATTTTTCAAATTCTAACAGGATGAATGTTGTCATATTAACAGACCCCGGCCCCAACGCACCGGGTTCAATTATATATACGCTCAAATGAAAGAGCGGATTTTGTTAACACAATGTTAGCAAAATGTTTACACAGCATTAAGTGCTTACAGGCTGTAAGCACTTAATGCTGTTAAAGCTGCCATTGCCGTATTTTAAGAGTACGCATCCAGAAAGGAGAGTTCTGGAGCACTTTTATACAAGCTTTGCCTACATCAGTCTCCGTCCCCGCCAATCTGAGTTGATTACACGACACACTGTGTTTTAAATCAAACTCTATGTTGTTTAAGTAAGACTGATTGGAGAGAAATTAATATCTTTTTACTTTACTTTACTTCTGACATTAGTCAGTTCCTTTTTCTTTAAATATATTTACACTACGTGCATAATACTTAAGATCGTTTTGCCATGTCACACAGTCTATTAACATTCACGAACTATACCACAACGCTGTTACAGATTAAAAAATACAACAAAAAAGTTACACCGCCACTATGTCATCCTATCAACACAATGTCCGCCGAGCTCGCTTGATGGACACTACAGAAACGTATATAGTGGATGTTTTTAATTGAATTTCGAGCACAATTTTTTTACAACGTAACTTTTTTAACATAACAAATAAAAACTTTATTTACTATTGCAAATATTTTGATGCGCTTTTTTAGTTCATTTAAAGTGACTCGGCTAAAATTATCAGGCCAAAATTATTGACTTTTATAAAGTTACACATAACTATATATATACGTCGTCACCGAGAAAACTAGGCACATAAAGAATATTTTAATATTCGGAAATATGCGAAATTGATGTTTCTTTTTTGTGTACACTAGTTATCTAGGAAAAAAAATGGTTGTCTGTAAAGTCGGTTTATGTACGATAATTGTACGTGATATGTGGTGGATAGATGCGTCACAAGCCGAACTCTTAGACCGATCGTGCCTCTCTATCGCACTCTCGCTTGCACACGGAACGTGACACTTTTCGAGTGTGCAGCCTGCGTTCATCGATATATAATAATAAAAAATTGCAAAATACACAGACCTCTCAATAGAAATTAAAACTCAATGGCGAGTAAATACAGTAAAAACAATACCCATCGTTATTTCTACAACTGGCGTCGTACCTCACATACTCCACACAAATCTACATACACTAGACCTGCACCCATCTACTTACGTCCTCATTCAAAAAGCTGTAGTACTAAACACATGCAGAATAGTCCGTAAATTCTTATCAACCGTCTAGATTTGACCGAAAGCCTCTTTGTGTTGGCTTTGGCCCTTGGACGACTTTGGCCCCACAAAAGCTCAACTACCAAGTCTTTTTAGAAGATTTGAGAAAAATATATAAAAACATAATAATAAAACCATTTATTTCAGATAATTACATTATAAGACGTTATCACGTCAAAATGCATACATACATAGGATCACGTCTATTTCTCTTGCGGGGTAGACAGAGCCTAGGTCTATAAGACCTTATGGCCACATTTAGCATTTTGGAGGTCGTGTAGATGGAAAACGGAATCAAATAGTGATGGGTTGCTAGCCGCATTATTGACATGATTCCACAGATTTTAGCCCAATCTCTCGATCGTCTTTTACGTAGAATCAGAATGAAGTAGAAAAAAAAAAATCTTATTTTTATTTTGTAATTTTAATGGCATGTTTTTTTTATGTTTTAAATATGGTACGTCCAACCAAGGACATGACATGATGATACTGACAATCTATAAAGTGTTACCGATTTATACCTATGTTCCACAATAAAGATATTTGTATTTGCCGCCTCGAACTACCGATTAAATTTATGAATACAATGCGCATAATCACTAATATAATAATCACTATGTTTGTATAAATGGTGTTCCGCGAGATAAATAAATATAAATAAATAAATAAATATAAAATACGGACAAATCACACAGATTGAGCTAGCCCCAAAGTAAGTTCGAGACTTGTGTTATGGGACACTAACTCAACGATACTATATTTTATAACAAACACATATATAGATACACATCCAAGACCCAGGCCGGGGATCGAACCCGGTCACTCCGTGTTGCAGGCAGGCGTGTTGACCGCTGCGCCACGGAGCTAGTCAAATAAGTCACTCTTTTGTTGTTTGCTCCATCAAGAGTTGCTATTTTGTATGCTGCCAAATGTGATTGAGATTTTAGTATTGCAGGCTTTATTTTTTCGTTCACTGTAGAGAATGTGTATACATATATTATGTGTATACTTATATGTGTATACTAAACATATAAAATGCTTTGTCCTGAATGAACTGACGCATCAACGCAGAGCTTAAAACACTAATTGTATAAACCTGAAACTTGGACGGTGTATTTTTTGAATGCCGTAGGCATCCATTAAGAAAGAATTTTCCGCAATTCTATCCCTAAGAGTTTATTATAAACTTTGCCTCCTCTTTTCTACGTCTTGACGATGGACAACACGTTTCCTTTGCCGAATTTTCGCCTTTTATGAGGATTAAATCGCGGGCAAAAGTAAAAAATGTAACTAAAATCAGATTACAATCAAAATCCAATTCAAACACTTTGGAACAAAAATAACCATTGAATTTTAAAGTCCCTAATCGACTTTTAAACCCTTCCTTAACTTCAACAAAATAAGGATTTAAATCGCTTAAAAATCTTTCGACTATCTTTTCGTACCAAACTTTTCCAACGAAGGGCCCTGAAAAATCGGTACGTTTCTTAGTAATTGCTGATAGATATCGCCGATATCAAATTAATGGTAAGCGAAATTACAGAATGTAGAAACTTACAGAAGGATATCTTTCTTGGTTGATTAATGCTTTAAAACTTTCGCGCTGCATATTTACTAAAAACATTAACGGGAATTAGCGCGAACGTACGGTATGTTCGAACTAACTCCCGTTAATGTATTTAGTAAATATTTCTTGGTTGATTCACATACGGGCACAATAAAAATATGTGTATTTGACTTAAAGAAATTGAGCAGAATGTTACAAGATTACGTGTCTATTTGTTTCATCATAGTCTTGTATTATACTGGCTCTCCATCAGGAAATTGAAACTGCCTCCGTGGTCCAGTAGTTAAGGCGTTTGCCTGTAGACCCGGGGTCGTGGGTTCGATTCCCACGGGAAGCATACTTTGTTGAGTTGTTTCTAGTTTGGTTAGGATATTGCAGGCTTGAATCACCTGATTCTCTGATAATGAAGATGATTTCGAGCTTCAGAAGGCACGCTAAGCCGTTGGTCCCGGTTGCCAGCTGGTAGTCGTTAAATGAACCACATCAGAGGCCGAGAGGCGGTTCCGAAGAACTCTGACACCAGGGTGTGCATGGTCGATTGACCGTGACACCTACACGAAATGATGATGATCGGGAAATTTTACACTAAAATAACAAAAGAAAAAGTCTTATCTTTTCCTCTGGAAGATGAATATGTACCCTCGAACTATAAGATGCGATTGTTCTCTGCAAATTCATGAGATAACGTATGAACGGATTTATATTCGTGATTTTATTTTCTATGTGTAAACGAACGATGTTTACAACTGGTGTAAATATAATGTAATAGGCGCGATAATAACGTAATTGAATAATTTTATTAAAAAAAAAAGATATTTACAACTGTCATGCTGGGTATGCACGTTTTTGGGTCTCAATCTAGCTCAGAAATAGGATTTATTTTTAGAATAAGCTTTAACTGATCGTTACCTGTTGTTAAATAAATAAATAAATATTTTACTTTTATCATGTCCCTTTTGGTAGATCACCAAGGCGATAATTATTTCGTTTTACTGTAGCACTAAACACAATTTTACTAGAATATTCCGAGGATAGATATATCATCCAGAGGTACTATCGATGATGCTAACATCCGCTCCGAACGGCTACGCGTTTGCGAGGCGGCAGCCCGCTTTTTTGTGCTTACCCGTCTCTAGGACCAATCTAATGGATGTTGCCTCTTTGTCACAAGCAATAAAAATAATTAGTATTTGGAACAAGACAGATATTTTTAATGAGAGTCTGCCGAAAATTATGGTAGTAGTGCAAAATTATATAGAAAATAAACTAGCTTTCGCCCGCGGCTCCGCCCGCGTCTATGTCGATCCCTCGGGAATAGTACTTTTTCCCGGGATAAAAGGTAGCCTATGTCCTTCTCCGTACTCCAGAGAACTTGTATGCAAAATTTCATGATGAATTGGTTCAGTAGGTACGGCGTGAAAATGTAACAAACAAACAAACTCACTTTCGCATTTATAATATTAGTAAGTATGTAGGAGTGTAAATTATCTGAATATTTACCCTAGTCGGAGTTACATTTATATAGCATTGCTTTGGTGTAAAACTGTTATGGTGTTATGATGTTAATAATAATAAATAAATCATTTATGTCCGAGACGTCGCATCTAGTAAGTCTTTACTTTGCCCTCAAATCGTCAAGCTTGGCAAAGATAAATCTTCCAAAGATAAACTTAACGAACTCTGTTCTAAATTGATTTTGAATGTAGTTTTTAAAACGAGCGATATTGACAGCGGCAATGAGTCTTGAGAAAATATTGAAGATTTAACGTGTTCAACGAGAAATGCTTGGATTATTGGATTTAAATACTGTCGGTTCATTGCTCCTAGGTGAAAGCAGCACAGGACCGGGACGGATGTGATCAGCAGTGGGCGGAAGATGGGATGATGATGATTGTTGTTCTGTATCGTTCACCTTATTATTAACTTGTTTGATCTTATAAAAATACATAATATCACGTCTTTTTCCCTTGCGAGGTAGACAGAGCCCATGTTTTCAAGGCCTATTGAGCCACGTTTTGCATGTTGGTGAGAACAAGGTCGAAAACGGAAACAAAATAGTCATCTTATACCTACTTCTAAACGAGCAATTCTTGTATATTTATAAATTTATTTCTATGATCTCGGAAACGGCTCTAACGATTTACCTGAAATTTGGTATATGGGGGTTTTTGGGGTAAACAATCGATCTAGATTAGTCTTATGTTTAGGAAAACGCGTGTTTTCGAGTTTTCATGCATTTTTCTTTCCACGCAGAATATGGTCGCTAATTTCGTCCTGTTGACCACTGTCCGTCCGGCGGGTTAAGACGCTGACGGCAAGAAACGAGTGTTACGGGTTCGATACCCGCTCAGTGTTTTTTATATGTTCATTTTTATATTTTTTTTTTTAATTTTTATTGCTCTTAGACAAGTTTAAAAAAAAAGTAGTTAATGTTTGAAATAACAATATATATTTCTCATTAGGATCACTGAAATCAAACACCTGATCTACACAGAAATCGATTGTAAATAATAATAATTGTTAGTTCACGTTTTACTTTATAAGTTTATGTAGATTGTCACCTAAACACCACCATATTACAATATATAGTAATAACCGATCAGAGCTCGGTCGCCAAGGTACTGTATATTAATAAGTGTTCATAGACACCTGTATTAAAAATAATAAATAAATAAATATATACGGACAAATCACACAGATTGAGCTAGCCCCAAAGTAAGTTCAAGATTTGTGTTTTGGGATACTAACTCAACGATACTATATTTTTTAACAAATGCATATAAAGATAAACATCCAAGACCCAGGTCAATCTGAAAAAGATCATTTTCCATCTTGACCTGGCCGGGGATTGAACCCGGTCACTCCGTGTCGCAGGCAAGCGTGTTGACCGCTGCGCCACGGAGCTAGTCAAAAAAAATTGTAGGTTATCAAAATAATAAAACTTCCAGACTACTGAGTATTTTTAAGTAAACAGCAAAGAACAACAAGATTAAGCGTCTTCGCTTTCAAAGGACTTGTAAATTCTTCTAGGAAACTCATACGTTTGTGTTACACTGCTACGTAATAGATTGCATGTCAAAGAATGTTCGTTACTTTCTTTTTTAGGGTTCCGTATCCAAATGGCAAAAAAATTGAACCCTTATAGATTCTTCATGTCTGTCTGTTCGTCCGTAGTATGTCACAGCCACTTTTTTCCTTGAAACTTGGTAAGTAGATGTATTCTGTGAACCGCATCAAGATTTTCACACAAAAATAGGAAAAAAAGAAATATTTCGGGGTTTCCCATTGATCCCGACGTTGACCACTTTCCGTCAAACTCAAATTTCTTAACTAAATAGTTTGCGCAAGAGACACTTCCAAAATGGTAAAATGTGTCCCCCTCCCCTGTTCTAAAATAAGAGAACTATAGCTAAAAAATATATATGATGTATGGTTTGAGCAAGATCTAGTCAGTAGTTTTTTTTAATACTTCATTAATCTACCTTAAAGCATTTCATATAGCTTAACGTCTGCCATTAATGATGACAGCCGGGACAAATGCTTAAAACGGTTTAACGTGCCTTCCGAAGTATGAAAAAGGAGTCTCTCAACTCTAAGAAGATCTCGGGTACGATTTCCAAATTTTTTCTCTATGTTCTATAAATAGTTAAATAAAATACGTCTTTCTTCAATGACCCTTGATACATAAAGGTGTCTCACCGAGATGAGACACCCTATATAGCGTAAAATATCAACTTACCCACTCGTACCGACACTTTGTCTTTGCGAATACGAAACGCGAAAATTTACATTTCCACTGACATATTACGCGATATGCGGATGAAAAGTGTCCTTTCCAGTAACCCTGATAGGTAAAGGAGGTAAAGTAATTAATTGTGAAAGAAATGCAAACAAACTCACATCCGAATTTATAATATCAGCGACGTAAGCGTGGCGCCCGCGATAACGGTTATATCGCAAATTAAACTATCGCCATCTTTTTAAGTGTTTATATTTTGCAATCACAATGCTATTTTAAGTCCTACATGTCTATTAAGGTCGCATAAATACCAACCGCTTGAAAAAAAAAATGTTCACCAACGTTTTGCTAACTCAAACTAAAGAGCAAGATGGCGATACACTCTTAATTAATAAAATAAAATCTTTACTATTTTTTTTCAAGCCGGTTAGATATGAAACTTCGACCTTAAGTCTATTGACGACTTTAAATAGCATTGTGAATGCAAAATATAAAGAGCAGACAGAGGATTTGGCTTACACTCTCCTCGCTGGCCAAACGGGTTGGAGGTCTCATTGATGTTGGGAGCTTTGTTTAGCTTGTATTTACTAAGTCGCCTTAGACCTCCATGGGAAAACTAAGAGTGGTCCTATTCTAGTCTGCCGGAAACCACACAGCTAGCAAAATTAATTTACAAATGAATTTGTCAGTTTTAAGATATCAACCCATACCATAACTTTTTACGAATATGAAACTGAAAATTTTATTTTCCGTATAAATACAGATATTTCGCGACACGGCGTTCAATTTGTTACTTCAGCGGAGGTTGTTATCCGATTCTAGTCAGAAATTTAGGTCGCGGTACGTCTGGCTAATGGCCAGAACAATTTCATTCCGACCATATCTTGTTGAGCGTTTCGTTTGGCAATTCGTCTTTCTGAAGAGACAAATTTAAAATGCATTGTTTTTGCTTGACTGACTCAGAAGATAGGTTTTGTTTCTTTGTAACGGGTTTTATTATAAAATTTACTTACTATGTTGGTACGGTATATTTTATACATACGATAACACATAAAATAACTGGGACACATTTATTTATTGTCGAATAAATCTTGCGCTAGTCTAAAAATATCTTACGTAAATACTGCGACTTTTAGTTTTAGTATATGTTCCACTTAATAAGCTTTATCTTATTTTTTTATTTCCATTGATTATTATTAAAATGGGATACCATAAAAGTTACTTACACGGTAAAATTATTAATAGCAATTTATATTTCACTAGCTTTCGCCCGCGGCTCCGCCTCCGTCAATGTCGATCCCTCGGGAACAGTACTTTTTCCCGGGATAGAAGTTAGCCTCTGCCCTTCTCCGTACTCCAGAGAACTTGTATGCAAAATTTCATGATGCCGATCATCATGAAATTTTGCATACAAGTTCTCAGTAGTTACGGCGGGAAAGCGTAACAAACAAACTCACTTTCGCATTTATAATATTAGTAAGGTTATGAAATCTTTGAACACACCAGCAATTAACCAACACTGATGGCATTAAATTTTAATTAAGACTATCAATCTATTGGCTTCTTACAAACCATCATTTCAGTCGCAAGAACTTCACTGATGGACATAGAACTCTTCCAAAGATTCCAATTGAAAAATATGGCCATACCCATCAAAGCTTGAGGAGTATGGCAATACTTTTCCAATGGAATTAACAGGCAGGTTGGCGAGCCAAGAAGCCAGTCTTGTGGTTCCGACGCTCTATTCTAACCGACTTAAAAAAAAATAGGAATAGTTTGTCAATTCGGTCGTATTGTTTTTTATGTTTGTTACCTCAGAGCTCCGTCATTTATGGACAGATTTTAAAATTCTTTTATCGTTTGAAAGGGTATGCTTTTGACTTAGTCCCATTAAAATTTTATCACAATCGGTTCAATAGTTTAATTGAAATTTAGTTTTTAATATGAACGATTATGAGCTACCTAATGGCCTAGCTAAAATGAATTTGTGTCAAAATTCATTTCACACACCAGAAACTTTGTGTCTGTTTCACCACGAATAAAACGGGTATAAAAGAAATACGATACTGTGTAAAGGGTGACAACTTAAATGCAACGGACAAAGTTGAATCCATTTTAAAGTTAGTTCCGTCGGGGCTTTTAGCGCAATAAATGCCTTCCTTCCTCTACTTTCTTAAAAGTTTCCTGAACAAAAAGATTTGTTTCTTATCCTAGAACAAACGGCATTGCATCGGCCGAGCATTCCTCTTGACTCCACTAGTGGCTCTCTACCTTGTTGCTCTGCTCTGTCTACCCCGTAAGGGCTAAAGATGTATTAACTCGTGAACGGGTGCTGCTAGGGGGACAGGTCTGCTCGGCTTCTTTGAGACTACTGTGTATAATATAAAATATTATCATTGCAAACTCGATCGCTAACATAATATGTTCCAAAAATAATAATGTAGGTATATAATAAAAAAAAAAATATTATTCATCATTCATCGGGTCTTTGTAGTCTCCACTACAGGAGCACGACCCTTTCTGTACTACTAGAGCCATACTTGGCCAGAGCAAATATTATTATAAATGAAAAAAAAAATTGTATATGAAGAAACTAGATGATAAATGATAACGATAGATGATAAAATTAAAAAGCCCTTCAGGTGAGTAGGCGACCAATACTGTTGAAAAAAGTTTCTTTTGCCATTTCTTCTTTGCAGTGGATGATTCTGAAATGCTAGTACCTAGTCTGTCGCTTTCGCAAATTAATTAATATTATAAATATGACTAAAGTAGCTTTCGCCCACGGCTCCGCCCGCGTCAATGTCGATCCCTCGGGAATAGTACTTTTTCCCGGGATAAAAGGTATGCAAAATTTCATGATCATCGGTTCAGTAGTTACGGCGTGAAAGCGTAACAAACAAACAAGCAAACAAACTCACTTTCGCATTTATAATATTAGTAAGGAAGTAAGGATAAGGATAAGGATTAGATCCTTTAAAATGTGATTTGACGTGAATAAGGCCTATTTTCTCGTCAAACGTTGTGATGAATTTGATTGATTTTGATTAGTTCTAATAAATGCCTTCCTTCCTCCACTTCCTTAAAAGTTATATAAACATACATATATTATCACGTCTTTTTTCCTTACGGGGTAGACAGAGCTTAGGTTTATGAGACCTAGAAGCCACGTTTAGCATGTTGGCGGGTGAAAAGGTAAAAACGGAATCGTAATGAAAAAAGTAGTGTCTTAAAAGTTATGTTTGAACAATAATATTTCGTACTTATCCTAGAACGAACGTCATTGCACTATCAAAAAGCGGCAAAGTGCGAGTTGGACTCGCCCATTAAGGGTTACGTAGCAGCAAATAGCATGATATAAAAATTGAATGAAGAGTTTCTTAACTTTTTTCTCTTTCACTTTGGTCTCTGTGTCTATCTACCTCGTTAAAGATAGATATATGATAATTGTAATAAATGCCTCCTTCTCTTTACTTTTTAATACTTATGTCTGATTAATAACATTCTTTTTGACTCCACGTGTGACCTTGGGCTTTATTGTTTGTGTCCCTCCATCTTGCAGAGTACCTTTTATGAGAAGCCCGATAGCCTAGTGGTCGTGAGCATTGAAATCGCTTAGGCATGTTAAGCAACCCTGGCCGCAATCCCTATTGTGATGGGTGACCGCAAGTGGTATAAAAATATTTCGAGTTCCTCCGTGCTTCGAAAGGCACGTTAAGCCGTTGGTCCCGGCTATTGTCATCTTTTATGGTAGTCGTTAAGCTATGTAAGATGCCTTTTAAGGCAGTCGTATGATTGTTAGTTTGTAGGAATAAGAGCAAAACTGCAAGTTCCATTGGGAATAAAACATTTCAACTGTCTCGTGCCGATTTCTTAAAACTATTCCTGCAATCTGAATCGAAATGAGAAAATTTCTTTTGCTTTAAATAAAGTTTTCTTTATACACTCTTTCAATGAAGTGTTGGAATAGACTATTTTACCTGAGTTTGATTTTAAAAGTTCAAATTAAAAATAGTAAAGTATTGTAACACAAAAATCGTAAAACTTAGGATAAATGAACATACACTTACTATTATTACCCTTAAAATATACTGATAATATACATACATATGAAAAAACCATAATTTAACGAAGTAAACTTGCTTTACTATTTGTGTCTTGAGTTACAATACAATTGCATTTAGTCAACCGACCTATATGTAATAATTATTAATGGTGAGGTGAGATTATCTTAACATTAATGTGAGCGTTTTGTGGGTAACTGAGTTGTATATTTATATAACATTAATAATCAAGTACACCTTCTTCTCTGAAATTCGTGTTGCTTGTCCGGCCTCACTCTTGGTTCTGGCAGAATTATCAGCGTCGCATCTCGACTAGTTCGTCTGTGACAATATGCTGAGTCAGGACCCTTTCACTGTCGAGCACATAGTGTAGAAATATTCACAGTACAACCACACTGCACGCTACATAGTTACCTCTGTTATATCTAGGAACACTTTCTTATTTCTTTATGTGATTATCTTGCATATATAATTATATAAGTTCCATATAGGTTAACTTCATATTATATCAATGTGAATTGTGTGTTTTCGATGGTGAATAAAGATATTATCTATCTATCTATCTATCTATCTCAGGACTCCTAATATAATCCTTAGAAGATCTTTATGTGTATATTTTCTTACTCTAAATACAAATCATTTTTTTTACTTTTCGGTCAAAAAGACTTATTTATGAGAGGCTGCTTCTATACCAGTATAAAAACTTACATAATTTGTTATTCACACGGAACAGTATTGTAATGTTACTAAATGATTTGCACGCCTGTAATCAGGCTGAATACTGGGCTATATTTTTTGTAAAGACCTGTTATTTATTGTAATCAATCAATCATTTATTTGTATTCATACAAATACATGATTGATTGATTTTTGATGATTGATTGATTGATGAATCCAAATAAATGATTGATTGATTGAAAAGATAAAAATACACTGAATTGAAAGATGGAGATGGTCAGGTTTGCAGGATGGCATCGGGTACGTACGCCCGGCCTCCCAAGCTGCTCATTTCTGGCAAGTGTCATTGTTTTTCGTGTGTGTGTGGCCAACACTTATGTCAGCTTTTCAAGCTGTCTAAAGGCATCTGATATAGCTTAACAACTACCATCATGATGACAGCCGGGACCAACAGCTTAACGTGCCTTTCGAAGGTCGGAGTAGCTCGAGATATTCTATACGACTTGCCACCCATCCCAGTGGAGACCGCGCTCGGGATTGCTTACCGTACGTAAGCGTTTTAAAAGCTTACGACAACTGGGCAATTGAGCTTCTCAGAATCCTCATGAGCAAGTAGCACCCTAATACCTTTATCGGTTCTTAAGTCCAACAAACCTGCCCTCTAAACTAATCCCTCGCTTAAAAAACGTTTTCAATGACCAGCAGCGCTGATCAACCCGTCTGCCAAGAGTGGTGAGTATAGCAAAACCCCACCATGATGGATATCCTTGGGGGAGGACTATGTTCAGCAGTGGACTTCTTGCGTCTGAGATGATGATGATGATGAATTTACAAGATAATATAGTAGAGTCCTTATTGTTTATTGTATATTAACTTTCTTATAGGATTATTAGTTTATTTGGTACGGCCCGGATAGCAAAACTACTCCCTAATTTGGCATTTTTTGGAAAAATATCATCTTTCTCTCTCTCTTTGGCTATTACTCAAAAACTATGAATCATAAAGAGTTGAAGTTTTGTTTAAATGGTAGATAATTTAGGTATAGATTCCAAATTTTAATTTTATTATAGTTTAAACATCCCTAATTTTTTCAACGTAACGGAACAGTTCTCTGTATTTGATAATCGATTTCAACATGATTCCTTTAACAGTTTATGAAAAAGGGTATTTCAACAGACTGATAACGAAGTGTTTTCATAAGGATTCTTTTTAACTTTTGAGCTACGGAACCCTATAAAGAACGAACTGAAGAAAGAACCTTGAATTGAACACAACACAGAATATGAGATAAGAATGTGCTGTAAAGGCTGTAAGGCACGTAGCCGCGTGTTGTGATAAAGATGCAAAGATATGTTTTATGAACGAGCAAGCGCAGTGTGTACGGTAATATGCTCACAGATAAGCTCAGATAAAACATATTTATATAGTGAGTAAATACCTATTTAGTTTTTTTTTATTTATTATTTTTACACAATCTATACTAATATAATAAAGCTAAAGATACTACGTACAGATAAGCTCAGATAAACATATTTATATAGTGAGTAAATATTTAGTTTTTTTTTATTTATTATTTTTACACAATCTAAACTAATCTATACTAATATTATAAAGCCGAAGAGTTTGTTTGTTTGAACGCGCTAATTTCAGGAATTACTGGTTTAAATTGGAAAATTCTTTTTGTGTTGGATAGTCCATTTATTCAGGAAGACTTAAGGCTATAAAACATTAGGCTGCGATCAATAGATGTTACTATGGACCACTTTTTATTATAGACCTATAGGATAATCTACCTTGTACGGGTAATCCCGATATATCTTACTTGTATTACAAAACTGCCGTCTAAGCGACTGCGCGCGCGTTACATCATTTGCACACTGCTTTAAACAGCAACAAGACAACCACACATATAACATAATTTATATTCCTTAGTGTTCGGAAAACATCCCCAACATACCTCTATGTTTTAATGTAAACCAGATTATTTTTAATCTGCGTAAGATTACTGTGACACGTTCATATAGTAAGATACCTATTTACAACATTAAAATTCAGCTAGACTTTATGTGCACAGAATTGATATAAGTACTAACATTATGAGTTGCATAAACTGTATGCTTGCTACGGGATTGGCTCTACAATATGGCAGTGTGTGTCATGTCGTAGAGCTAATCTCGTAGCCTCGTAGACGCTTCGTAGCAAGAGTAATGCAGATTTTTGTCATCTTAGTATTACACATTTTCAGTTGGTAGATTGATAGGTGTGTTAATGAAACATTACTTAATCCTGTGTATTGAATCCTGATCCTTATTCTTACTTCCTTATCCTTACTAATATCATAAACTAGTTTTCGCCCGCGGCTCCACCCGCCTCAATGTCGATCCCTCGGGAATAGTACTTTTTCCAGGGATAAAAGGTACCCTTTGTCCTTTTCCGTACTCCAGACAACATGTATGCAAAATTTCATGATGATCGGTTCAGTAGTTACGGCGTGAAAGCGTAAGCGTGTTTTTATTTTGCATTCACAATGTTATTTTTTAATGAAAAAGAAAAGAGTACCTATGTCATCTCTATCTCTTCTGTGCTGGTTTGGAAGAAAAGAAAAAACGTAGAATGTACGAGTTGCTTTTCTTCCCACGCAGATTGTAAAAGCCGATCGATTGATTGGGCTAAAATCTGCGGATTCATGTCGTCAATAGGCGATGCGGCTAGCAACCCATCATTATTTTGATTTCGTTTTCCATCTACACGCCCTTCAACATGTTAAATATGGTCATAAGGTCTTATAGACCTAGGCTCTGTCTACCCCGCAAGGAAATAAGACGTGATAATATGTATGTATCTAAGAGTATAGAAAAACAGTTGCCTATTCATTTCATTATCAGGCGAATGCTGCGAGATAATAAAACGTTGATTTCTACAGATCTCTGGTTTCTTATTACTGCTAGTTTTTTTATACAATTAAACTTATATCAGCTTTGTAAGACAGAATTACCATAAAATTAATCAGTACAGTATTTAAAAAAATGCCATGGATTTTTTTCATTACTTCATGCCCGATGTCATATCCAGAAAAGATAACGATAATAATCTAACTAAATGAAGAGTTATGATTTTCTTTTTGTTTGTATTGCACTATTTTGTGTGTGTTATAAATTTTGCTAGTTTATTGCGCAAAGCACTGACGAAAGTTTTTTTTTTACTCTATCTATACTTATAATTAGAAAGGATATAATAATATCTTAACACAAAATAATTTTAGAAACTTGGTAAGAAGTTCACAACAACAACAAATAATAACAAAATACGCATTTAATCGTAAAAAAAATTGCTTTTATCATGAAGATTATACCACATTACGTCAAAATTCTAAATAAACATCGAAAATACATCACCTCTTTTAAATTCTGCACATAGTTTTTAATTAAAACTCCGTATTAATTTTAATACACGAATTCCCTACCTCAGGGATTTAATGAAAATGAACCAGTGAAAATTTGGGCGAAACGAAACACAATTGGGCGAGCTTCATCCCGTTAACCCGACACCTGTTCCCGTGCGGTTTTATAACGAATGCGATTCGAACTAGAGTTGCTACATCTAATTTTACTGTATTATGTGTGGTGTAAGGCATATACTACTTGGAGTAATTTTATTAAAAAAAAATGGAAGCATGACAAAAGTAGTTGGATTATTAAATGGTTTTTACAGATCTATTTTAAAATTATTTTTATTTTGTTTCAAAAAGAAACGGGTGTTAGTATTTTTGGTAATTTTAACTACACGCGAATGCCTTTTGGTCATAGTAATATTCTTAAGTACTTCAAGGCTACTTAATTTAACACATTTTCCGCCGACTACGAGTTAACTCATAGAAAAAAATTAAATAAGCATTGTTATAAAAAATCTGAGAGTGAACGAAGTCTTAAAAGGGTTTTTGGAGCTTTTAAGTATAATCATCATCATCATCATCAGGTCTTTTTAGTCTCCACTACAGGAGCACGACCCTCTCTGTACTACTAGGGATGGCCCTGGTAGTACAGAGAGGGTCGTGCTGTAAATCGTCAAGTATGGACTTGGCCAGGGCAGACAGAGGACTTGGCCTACACTCTCCACGCTGGCCAGACGGGTTGGAGAGATCTCTTAGATTTTTATAAGCTTTGTTTAGCTTGTATTTCTTAAGTCGCCTTCTACGACATCCACGGGAAGACTTGGAGTGGTCCTATTCTTCTCTGTCGGATACCACACGGCTATTTGGTTTTTATTATTACTATTTGGTTACATTTTATTAAAAGTAATTTTGTAGCATGACAAAAATATTTGAATTTTTAAATGGTTTTTACAAACCTATTTAAGGATTATTGTTATTTTGTTACAAAAAAAAAACGGGTGTAAGTACATTTTTGGTAATTTTTACTACACGCGAATGCCTTTTGGTCATACTAATCTTCTTAAACACTTTAAAGCTACTTAATTTAACGTATTTTGCCGACTACGAATTTACTCATAAAAATATATTTAAAATTGAAATATGCATTGTTATAAAAATTCTGACAGTGAACGAAGTGTTTAAAGGATTTTTGGAGCTTTTAAGTACAATAGAACACCAATAAGAGACAAATAATAAAATTCGTTCAAAACCAAACAATAAGGCGAACCTATTTCCGTGCACTTATACAGCGTGTAAATTTACTCTCGACATTCTCTTAAAGGGGTGACTCAGACCATCAATATGAACAACTTTTCCTATAGGACCAATGCTGGGAGCGCAAAAAAAAATTCGGCATTTCCATACAAAAGAGTTCTGCCGCTTGGCCAGTTTGTATGGGAATGTCAATATTTTTTTTGAGATCCCAGCATTGGTCAAATAGGAAAAGTTGTTCATATTGATGGTCTGAGTCACCCGTTTAAGAGAATGTCGAGGGTAAATTTACACGCTGTATGCCAAAAATGAACAAGAGTCACTTAAACTATTTTTTTTTTTATAATATTATGTGTAAACAAACGAAACCAATCATATACTGTTTGTTTTCGTTTGAATTTCAAACCATATTGTAGCATGATAAAAGAACGTAGAATATAAGCTTTTTTATTATAAAAAATATTATTTTTATTAAATAATTCGAGTGTTATAGAGTATGATAGTTATAGAGGTATAAAGAATATTCCTTGAGGTTTTAATAAATACATGTCGAAGCTTTAATATAATATCATTGATATGTCTTTGTGTGCATGTATGTGTATATGAAATTAGGTATTAAGTTTTAAATTGTTGGTTAGAATAGCTAGCCAAACCAGCTGAGATAGCAGCTAGGTTTAGCGGCATTTATACGACAGCTCAAATCAGATTAGTCATCCCATAATTAGTTTGTTCCGTAGAATAAGTTTGGAATGGAGGAAAAGTCATAGCACACAGGTTTTCCTGTGGGTCCTTCAAAAGGCGTGTTCACAGGTTTCTTAAGTCGGCAACGCATCCCATCAGGTGGCTCGTTTGCCGTCAAATATACATTAAAAAAGGTTGCCCTGCTAATTACTTTTTAAACTACCATTAAATATGCCATAATTGGTATCAAAAATATATGAAAAACGCCTTAATCTAGCGCATTGTGCCAAAGTTAAGCCAGTACATTTAAATACGTATCTACTTAATATACACTTTGTATTGCATTGCATAAATCATGAGTTTTAAACCTGGACTACCCACAACTACTTAAACCTCTCATCGGTTGTTACTCCGCAACTGAATTAAATATTTGTTTGTAAATAAGACACCCCTTTAGTAAAATTATCCCTGCTTTGTTTTCAGCATTTTTCATACATTATTTAAAGTAAATAAATATATATTTTTTTTAAATATATACGGACAAATCACACAGATTGAGCTAGCCCCAAAGTAAGTTCGAATCTTGTGTTATGGGATACTAACTCAACAATACTATATTTTATAACAAATACATATATAGATAAACATCCAAGACCCATGCCAATCTGAAAAAGCTCATTTTCTATCTTGACCTGTTAAAGTAAACAAAGTAATAATTGATAATATTGTAAACGAATTTTTATGTATGTTAGTCTGTAAGGTATTAATATTATGGGCCTCTGGTATTGTACATAATTGTAAGTACAATACTTTGCCGGAAATAATGATTTATTATTATATTATAAAGTAAATATGTTAAAGTAAAAAGGTTAACAAAAGTAAGGTACACAATATGCAGTAAAAAAAAAAGCCTAAAATTATACATGCAACTTGTCCATAGCATCTGACCGAGGCAGGGTTCCTAAGATATAACGTTGCCTCCTTGGACGGCAAGATTTATTCCTTGAGCCAAATAGCTGCCAGCTCTTGCGTCCCCCGTTGCCTCCATCAGACGCGTGAATCATTTATAAATAATTTGGCCTCAGAGGCCCTAGCGTCTCAACCGCTACGGGTACAAAGATGTATGTGGAGGCGAGGAGGAATTCAATTTTTGTTTTTTTTTGTAAAAAAAAAAAAAAAAAACATTTAATTTAAATGTTTAATAATTTACAAAAATATTGTAAAAAAATATATATTCCATCCCTTTCTGTTCAATGTATATTACTTCCTTGTTAAATTATGATATGATTGACTTTACTGACAATAAAGTCGACCATTTTGGGTTTACAATACAATAAAAAAATCCTGAATGGTTTTATTAACTGCCTCTATGGTCCAAGGCGTTTGCCTGTAGACCCAGGGGTCGAGGGTTCGATTCCTACGGGAAGCATACTTTGTTTAGTTATTTCCAGTTTGGTTAGGACATTGCAGGATTGAACTAGTAAGTTAAAATAATTTAATATCGAGTAATAAAATTACTGAAAACAAAATTTTTTGCTGATACGTGAGTGAGGAGTTTTTTTTATTGAATACGTGTTTGGAATCCTAACGAACTATTAAAACTCTGAGAGCTTAGCTCCGAGCGCGCGGGAAATAAAACTATGAGAAACGAATCCTCACAGAAAAAATTAATTTTTAACTTTTAGACGTGTGGAAAATTTATGTTCTTGTTTGTTTATTGTGTGTGTAAGTGGTCTTTGCTGGTGTCAGATTTTTCAAGCTGCCTAAAGGCATCTGACATAGCTTAACGACTGTCATCAATTATAACAGCCAGGACCAACGGCTTAACGTGCTTTCCGAAGCACGGAGGGGCTAGAGATAATTTTATGCCACTTGCGGTCACCCATCTAAGTAGGGACTGCACCGGGGTTGCTTGACATGCGTCACCGCTAATAATGCTTAAGCCCACTGGGCCATCGGGCTTCTCATATATATTCTATTATTCATACATACCATGTAACAATCTGTATATTGGTTTATATAAGATCTAAATGCAATAACATTTATAATCATCATTTTAACATGGGTTACCTCCGTGGTCCAGTGTTTAAAGCATTTGCCTGTAGACCCGGGGGTTGGGGGTTCCATTTGCACGGGAAGTTTCAAGTTTGCCATCAAAAATACATGAAAAGAAAAGCATTATAATTAAGAATGTCAAGGTAGATTTACTTACTTTGTTTGTATATATTTATTTAATTATTATATACTAGCTTTCGCCCGCGGCTCCGTCCGCATCAATGTAGTCCTTCTCCGTACTCCAGAGAACTTGTATGCAAAATTTCATGATGATCGGTTTAGTAGTTACGGCGTGAGAGCGTAACAAACAAAGAAACAAAGTCACTTTTGCTTTTATAATATTAGTAAGCATTTATAAGGGCTGTAGAGCATTGAACTTCGTTTCTACTCTGCGTTAATCTTTATGATGTTGCTTCTATAACAAGATAACAAGAGACTCGTTTTTTTGTGAACAAATTCATACAGTAATGTTTAATAACTAAAATTTTCAACATTAACACTTTCTATTCAACAGTTCATCTAAATAACTTTATTACATTGTATTCAAGTAATGTACTTAAGTGTGCATAATCTCAGTTCATTAGAACGTTAAAATTGGTACTATATCTGTATTTATAAATCATATATTAGTTATATCAATTGTAATAGTCAATTGAATAGATAAATATAAAAAAAACATACAACCGAATTGATAACTTCCTCTTTTTTTTGAAGTCGGTTTAAAAGTGGTTATATCAGCCTCCAAGATTTGACCTATACAAACTTGCCCATCCTTCCTTACTAATAGATATCAATGTGACCCTCGTGAATTGTTCTATCAAAAACACTGGCTCGTGCATAAAACAGTAATTACATTAAGGCGCTGTGCATCAGAAGAATACCGTAAAACGTCTATTTTTTCGTCTCGCAGTTAGCCTAGTTCTTCATGGAATACGAGCATGAAGAAAATATGAAGTACAGTTCAAAGATCAAAATAAATGGTTACATCTAAATATTTTCAAAAAAATATTTAAAACCTAGCAAAATAAAATAGCAAAAAAGCTATATCCAGAAAAAGTTTCGTCGCGAATTTATTGATATTTTCAGTGACAACTACCAACTTTTTTACGTCTATAAAAAGTATAACTAAATGAGCCAGATGGATACATACATATACATATTATCACGCCTCTTTCCCATGGGGGTAGGCAGAGACTATAGATCTCCACTTGCTACGATCCTTACAAACCTCTTTTGCTTCATCTACATCCATCACTCTTTTCATGCATGCTCGCCGGTTTCGGGTACTCCTTATTTTTCCTTTTGCAAGAACCTTTGCAATTTGGTCACTATACGTTCGTCGAGGCCGGCCCTGACCGACTGTCCCAACCACATGTGCCGTATATATACCTTTCGTAAGTCTCTTTTCATCCATCCTCTCTACATGTCCAAACCATCTCAACATTCCTTTCTCAATTTTTGTCACTATATCGTCTTTCACTCCACACCGATCCCTTATTACATCATTTCGTAAACGATCTTTCATACTTACTCCACATATACTTCTTAACGCTCGCATTTCAACTGCATTTATTCTGCTTTCATTCTTTTTCTGCCATACCCAACTTTCACTACCATACATCAGAGTTGGCAGCAACACTCCATCATGGACAGCCAGACGCGCCTTCTCGGACATTTTTCTGCTATTCATAAAGGAATGTAGTGCCCCATTCACTCGATTACCTGCAGCCACCCTGTTCTCAATATCACTTTCGTGTCTTCCATCTCTCGAAAATACACAACCTAAGTATACGAAATCTTTCACTTGTTCCACTCTTTCTCCATTTATAAAAATATTACATCCTGTCATACTTTCATCCCGTTCAAAAACAATGACTTTCGTCTTACTTACATTCATTTTCATGCCTTTCTTCTTTAACTCATCATTCATAACTGTTACCATCTTCTGTAAGTCCTCCTCTGACGACGCAAGTATTACTTGGTCGTCGGCATACAGGAGGCATTTGATAAGTAACTCATTCATTCTTATACCACATTCACTTTCTTTCAAACCTTTCAAGCAACTGTCTATGTACAGGTTAAATAGCCAGGGTGAAGCTACACATCCTTGCCTAACCCCTTTCTCGATGCTAAACGAGTCTGTGTAGTCCGCGTTTATTCTAACGCAAGCGCTGGAATCCTTATATAGGGATTTCAGTGCTCGTATCAGACGACCCTTCACCCCATACGCAGACAGCGTTGACCACAATTCATTCCTCACCACTCTGTCATAGGCCTTTTCCAGGTCCACGAAAACGCAATACACTTTTTGTTCTTTGGCCAAAAATTTCTCTAGTATGCATCGCAAGGAAAAGACCTGATCCATACATCCCATCCCTTTTCTGAAACCCGCCTGTACATCCCATATCTTGCTCTCTGTATCTTTCATAACCCTTTCACTCAACACCTTAGCATACAATTTGCCGACCACGCTGAGAAGACTAATGCCTCGATAGTTTTTACAATCTTGCTGTGACCCTTTCCCTTTATATAGTGGCACAATGACTGCCTTGCACCAATCTGCGGGTACAACGCTTTTATTAAAACATAAATTGAAAAGGTGACACAGTTGACTCACCACAACGCCCTGTCCAGCCTTCAGCATTTCGACAGTTATTCTGTCAAACCCACCACTCTTTCCCATTTTCATTTCATTTAATCCTTTTACAACTTCTTCGATACTTATTTCATTATCATTCTCTCTACTATCACTTTCTTGCATTCCGTTGTCAGACATATTCATTCTTACTTCATCTTTTTCATACAAACTTTCAAAATACTCTCTCCATCTATTTAAAATACCCGTATCATCATTTATAATGTTTCCACTCATGTCCCTGATCTTAGTTAGCTCAGAGGTCGAAGCTTTCCCTCTAGCCCTTCTTATTGACTTCCAGAAATATTTTATATTTGTTCTGAAATCTTGGGACAGCCTGGCGTCAAATTCATCCTGTTCTTGGTCTTTCTTCTTCTTTACAATTTCTTTCACACTTACATTCAACTTCTTGTATACATCCTTAGCCGCTTTCACATCCTCACCCGTTACTTTTTGCTTTTTCAGGTCAGCTCGTATAGCTAACCAATCCTTCCATGCTTTCTTCTTTGCACTCACAACTTTCTGAACTTCTGCATCCCACCAAACATTCTTAGTTTCCTTACAGTTTCTCCTTTTCGTAATTCCACATACTGCTGTTGCTGCACTAACAATTCCTTCCTTTAAAATATTCCATACTTTTTCTACTTCACTCTCGTCATCTATTCCGTCAAATCTTTTAACTAATATTCTTTGATACTCCTCTTTCACACTTTCTTCTTGCAAGTTTTCAACTTTTATCCTTTCTAACCTTTTGGAGGGTTCATATTTTCGATGTCGCCATCTTTTAAATAGGTTTCTGATCTTACATATGACCAAATAATGGTCTGTGTGTATACCCGCTCCACGGTATGACCTTGTATCGAATATATTTTTTCTCAGTCTTTCATCCACTATCACAAAATCAATCATACTCTTCATTCCATTCTCTTCCCTTGTATACATGTGAATCCTTTTGTGCTTAAACATAGTGTTCATCACACAAAGATTATTTTCCATACACATTTCTAACAAACTTTTTCCATTCTCATTCTGTCTTTCATCCCCAAACGGACCCAACACCTTTTCATAACCATGACGCTTAACTCCCACCCAGCTATTAAAATCACCTAACATGACTAATTTCTCGTTATCCTTGCATCCACGTACTACATCCCTAACATTATCCCAAAACTCCTGTCGCTCTTCTTTGTTTCTTCTACTCGTTCCTTCCGTAGGTGCATACACTCCTAACACAAACAATCGAATTAATCCTATTTTCATCCTCACCCAGACAAGCCTCGAGCTCACAAAATCATACCCATTCACATATTCTACCATTCTTTTGGAAAGGATGAGGCCAACTCCTTGACGGCCTTGGGCGGTTTCTGGTACTCCAGACCAGTATGCTGTAAAAGAACCACAATTTGTGATTTCACACCCTTTCCGCTTTGTCTCGTTCACACACAAAATATCGATCTTTCTTTCATTCATCACCTGATATACCTCATCTAATTTACCATCCATCCCTCCTCTAACATTCAAAGTAGCGAAGCGACTCTCCATAGCCCGCTTTTCGCCCCCACGGGAAACGAGACGTGATGAGTTGCGAACCGCATCGCCGCCATTTAGATTTTTTGTATTTCTGAAAATCATTGCGTTCCCACGAGTATAGGGGATAAACCGTCGCACCCGGCAGTGCCCCTTGTACCGGGTGAAGGCTAGCCTTGTTCTGGGGTCGCCCGGTCCCAGGGCAAAATGGCACGCTTCTTATTAGGCTCGCCCCTAATCACGCATCCTTCAGCACGGCAGACCTTGGATTGGCGGAGTGGGAAAACAAAAGGAAATAATATATATAGGATTATAAAATAAATATGGATAGGATAACTTGTATTTTGGACAGGATGAAGGTAAAGGATGCTACTAACTCAGAAGACATAAGGAAAGAGTTAGTAACAGCTCGGGTAGCCGGGAACGCATATCCCGAATGCCACAACCATATACCACCGGGCAGGCAGTATAGGATGACACCCCTGGCCTTATGGATATGCCAGATGGATACCTAAAAAAAAATACAATATATGGTTTTAATTATTGAATTATTAAATTAAAAGTGAAAATTAACACGTAAATGGCAGACACGGATTTGAAATGAGACTATGGACAGGCCAACTGGTATCGCCACTTTCAACCGCTACAAACGGTTAAGGGATACAGCGCCTTAACCAGGAAATAGTACGAAACATTTTCTAAATTTAATGACAAAAGAAAATATAAACGCTCTTAATTAACGTCGAACGGAAATTCAGATTTTGCTTCATAAAATGCAAAATTAATAAAAGGACACGCCAAAGAAAGTGTTAAAGCGGCACGAGCTTACGCTCTAAAATGAATTACGGCGGTCGTTGTGACATAGTGGAATTACCTTTTCATTGGCTTTCGAGTTTGCCAAGATTAATTCTAAGTTATTTTCTTATGAAGTTGATAAAGTGAGTGAAATGGAAATAGGAAATGGAAATGAGTGCAGTGGAAACTAGATTCGTTTTATGATATAACTAGCTTTCGCCCGCGTCTCCGCCCGCGTCAATGTCGATCCCTCGGGAATAGTACTTTTTCCCGGGATAAAAGGTAGCCTATGTCCTTCTCCGTACTCCAGAGAACTTGTATGCAAAATAACATTATAATTGGTTCAGTAATTACGGCGTAAAAGTGTAACAAACAAACTCACATTCGCATTTATAATATTAGTAAGGATGAAGTTGATAAAGTGAGTGAAATGGAAATATTTGAGTACAGTGGGAACTAGATTCGTTTTATGATATAATGAAGACTAACTTTAGTACCTGCACCCGTAGCATGACGCCCGCGACGCCGTTTATATCGCGCGATAAGCTATTTACATCTCATTAAAATTTACGCGAGATAACATTTTCATATATCACAAAACGGTTTAACTCACGCATTTTTAGTCGGAAAAATGCCGACAGTTTCAGCCTAGTCATCATCGCGAGCGCGCCGCGCCGAAAGACGCGCGGCGCGGGCGGCGGCCCTCCTCAGTGATCAGCTGACGGCCTCCGTGGTCCAGTGGTTAAGGCGTTTGCCTGTTGACCTGGGGGTCGTGGGTTCGATTCCCACCGGAAGCATACTTTGTTTAGTTGTTTCCAGTTTGGTTAGGACATTGCAGGCTTGAATCACCCGATTGTCTGATAATAAAGATGATTCCGTGCTTCGGAAGGCACGTTAAGCCGGTGGTTCCGGCTGCCATCTGGTAGTCGTTAAAGGAACCACGTCAGAGGCCGAGAGGCGGTTCCTAAGAACTCTGACACCAGGGTGTGCATGGTCGATTGACCATGACACCTTCTCGAAATGATGATGAGCTGACGGCCGCGCCGGGACGTCCTTGACACTCGCCCTGAGGATGGCCTACTGACTAGGCTGAAACTGTCGGCATTTTTACGACTAAAAATACGTGAGTTAAACCGTTCTGTGATATATTAAAATATTTACATCTCGTTCGTATAACGAAAAACAAGATGGCGATAGTCGATAAACGATGTCGTGCGTGTCGTGCTACGGGGGCTGGTTACTATTGGCTGCCTAAAATAACAATGACAGCTGAGATAACATCAAAGTGATATGTGTTGATTTATTTTGGTTGAAAATGGTTTAAATTAGTACCTTATATAGTCGTCGTTTTATAAACGTAGGGATCAATTATTTCATGACGTTTAAAAGACTTTCTGTTAAAAAGGAAGTTGAAGAAAATAACATTAAGCTTAGATTTTAGTACATACTATACTTTCATTTAAATAGAAAAATTATAATGCGGCAACTTTTTTTTTCTTTTTTTTATGTTATAGGGCGGCAAACGAGCAAGCGAGTCACCTGATGGTAAGCGACCACCGCTGCCTATGGACAACTGCAACACCAGGGTGTAACAGGAGCGTTTGAGGCCTTTCAAGGAATTGGGGAAAGGACATGGGGGGAGGAAATGGGGGAAGGATGGGCCTCCAGCTCTCTCTCTCACTCACCTAACGAAGCATAGAAGCGGTAAAGCTCCTACTCAAACGTCGATTTTCTGTGAGAGTGTGGTACTTCTCCGGATGAGCCGGCACATTCATGCTACTAGCAAAAATGAATTTTGCCGGTAGCGTGGATCTACCACAACTAAAAAACTTTGTCGTTTTCTACTTTTATTGCCTCCCCCTGGGCTTTTCACTCATCCTATATCCTTTGCTATATCTGGCCTTACATGTTTAAATTAATCAAGGTTTTTTTACATGTGTAAAATGCGTTATGCATACTGATCTGCTACGGGGGTACAGAACAGTTATGCGGGACTTACACCCGCTAAAAAACCACATGATTGCTCTCTTTACGCCATATTACCGGAATGGTGGGTATGGTGGAGCTACCACCACTCTTCCACCATTTCGGCTGTAGCGATCTCCCTTTTCTTGGGACTCACTTTAAATATTTGGGCTGTTAACGAACACTTTTTGTGACATGCACATCAGTCCAACTGAGCAGTAGACCAAACCCCGTGTCTACCACCCAATGGATTTTGTCGTCGAGGTAGATATCTCTTTCTTGGCCTGCCTCTGCCACGGCGGTAGTCCGGTACGCAAAAAGTGGCAAGTTTTGCCCACCTTCCTGGCCGCTTGCGACAAATATGTCCTACTCAGCCCATTTCAATCTGAAAGTTCTATTATTGCAGTATTTTATTGAATCATTCATTTATTTTTAATTATATAAGTAACTTATAGTAAGTTAACGCTTGGTAGCTAATTTAACTCATTCACTGACACTGAACGAGACACAAAAATTAACAATAGAATTACGTCTACAGGCGGGCAGTGACAGCGAAAGTGTTAATAAATAATAACATTTCTATAAATTGAGCGTACGGAATATTTACGACTCTGTCGGTTTTGTGTTCGAAAGTCGGTTAAATTATTGTTTATTGGGGTCTTAATAACAGCCTACTCTTCCGCTATTATTAGAGTGTTTTACATTATATAATGTTTTAATGCACCCTAATCCTAACTAATATTATAAATGCGAAAGTGAGTTTGTTTATTTGTTTGTTTGTTACGCTTTCACGCCGTAACTACTAAACCGATCATCATGAAATTTTGCATACAAATTCTCTGGAGTGCGTAGAAGGACATAGGCTACCTTTTATCCCGGGAAAAAGTACTATTCCCGAGGGATCGACATTGGCGGAGCCGCGGGCGAAAGCTAGTAGGTAATAATGTTAACCAAACGACGCAAAAATATCTACGTTTCAAAGGGTAATTTGTTTAATAAAAGTTCGCTAGTTTACTGAATTGTATATTTTTCGCATATATTCGACAAATATAATTTTTATATAATGCTAGCCTACGTTACAACAGTGATAGAATAAACGAACAAATGAATTGGGTAAAGTATCTAAATTTGAATTGCATTCACGAAAATTTCTACGAATACTTTTTTTTTTTGATTAGCCATTTAGGTCCCACTGCTGGGCAAAAGCCTCCTCCTCTGTTTTCCACCTTGTTCTATTCATTGCCATGTTTTGCCAGCCCTCATTGAAAGCAAACAGCTCGTCTCTCCATCTCGTTCTTGGCTTCCCGAGTACATTTAATTGTGCATATTGATTTAATTTATTTTTTTTTTAACTTAGGTTTTAACCTTCTCGTCCTTCAAGAGGTCGGTATTCAGCAGAAATCCCGCCCGGAGACCCTCAGGGAGAAGGAGTTTCTGCGTCCCCGTGTACAAATACACTATCTCCTTAGCACACCTAGCCTAGCTGGACTGGGATAAAAGAAAAAACGTAGAATGTACAGTCAGCCAAGGAGATATCTGACCCCCCTACAACAGCCCCATTTTTCGCAAACTAAAGAACCATCCGTGGTTTAATACCCAAAGATAAAAATATACAAGTGTAATATCCTTTGCGACTAGTGCCATCTATTGAATTGTGAATGAACAAATAAGGTTAATAAGCAGAAATCTGATACCCTTGATGACTAATGCCATCTATTCGATTTTTGATAAATAAAACAAGCCCTAGCATACGATACGCTTATTTCAAAGATACTTCAATAGATAGACGTGGCGCAAGTGGTAGGCACTACGGTTTAATAGTTAGTGTGTTTATGAGGGAACAGGTTCAAATCCTCCAAAGCTTTTTATTTTTTAACAATTTTCACCAACTTCGTATTGTGATGTTTGAGTAATTTTGGTTGTTTTAACATAATGTTACCGAGCTAATTACTGTTAATAAATGGCATTTTTAATTACTTTATTACATCAAAAAAATTTAACAGTGAAATAAATACCTGCCTACTTAATTAAAACTATGATTAATCTTCTGTAGAGAGAACCAACATGTTACTTAATAAGTAACAATTTACATCTCTCAACTTTTTTTTAATCATAGTATTATATTTTTTTAAATGTGTAGGGTCAAATAATGCTATGTGAATAACTTTGCTTCGATAATAGTATAAGAATAAATATGTAAACCTATGGCATTAAATGAATTTTAATATGGGAGAGGGTGACCCCCATTTCGAAGCTTTTGTTCAAGTCTATTTGTCATTTCTCTTACCATGTTAGATCAGATCACATATCACTTATGCGCATATTTATTAATTTAGTATAACCTCTTTGTCTTAATTGATTTAAGTTCAAACTTTACTCGTGTCTCGTGTCCCAGTTAAGCACAATTTGACCCTACAATCTGGGATTTTAATTGGTCACTCAATAACAGTTAGATCACAGAACAATTGTCTTAAATAAAATATATTCTACATTGCACACCGTTGAAATCACCACATCTCATAAAATTTCCAAGTATTTTTCTTTATTCATCCGGCCGCCGAATTCTTCCAGCTCCCCTGGGCCCATTGAAGACATCTGTCCCCAATAACCTGCAAAACAATAATACGATCAGTTATCTAATAATCTACACTGCGTAATACACTAGGTATTAAATATTATTTTACTTCACTATTTAATGAATATTTTTACCTAATGTTATCCTGCCACTGTTCTTAAAGGCAATTTATTTTGATGGCTATACGCTGGCCATGTCTTCTCCGCAATATTTTTCTGCCATTATCATCAGACTTAAAACTTTTTTCATCAGAATAAAATACGATCTCGTTCTTGTTAAATGTTTCCTCATTGTTTAATTGAAATATTAGGTATATGTTACGCCAGTTGATCGAGTCTTCTTTAGTCTCCGAATCCACAAACGGACGGTGTTTCTCTGTAAGAGATATATTTATCTTAGACATTTATCACAAACCCTATGTTTTACGGAACAAAAAATAGTGTGACAATTAAGTAAGTCTATTAAATACTTATAATTTCTACTTACCGCGATACCTAACTCTCTAGATATAGATACTTTAAATACTGTGGTTGTCTTCACAATACACTATTAGCTTTCACATGCCTAATAACTGGTGGGGTTTTGGATCACTACACAGTAATCTCAGTATCTTGAACGTAATTGTGACGCGAGTGAACAATATTTTTGATTAGTTGGTATAAGGTATAAATAAATCTGATAGATTACCCTCAATTTATTTGTTAAAGCAATGCGTTGCAGTTGGTGACAATGATGTCATAGCAGTAGAAATAGATAGCCAATTTCGCCCGAGACGTCATATCGTCGGTTGGCGTATTGAGATGAGCGCTAGCTTCTCAAGTCGTAGGTCCATGGTTCGAATCGAACTTGTTTTTGATTCTTTCTTGTTCTTACCATTGATGATTACTTGAATTATTAGCTCAGATTATTAGAAATACAAAATTTGCAACTGAGCAGGTTATCAGAAACAAGTTTATACTAGCAGTTGTCTGTCTACTTGCCAAAAATCACGGTAGATGGCGCTTCACAGCAAAGTGTGAATTTACGTTTTAAAAGTCAGGGGGTCAGGTATCTGCTTGGCCGACTGTACCAGCTGATTCTTCTCCCGCGTTTCGTTTGTAAAAGCCAATCGAGGGAATGGGCGAAAATCAGGAATTATGTTAACAGGCGATCATCATCATCATTTCGAGTAGGTGTCACGGTCAATCGACCATGCATACCCTGGTGTCAGAGTTCTTTGGAACCGCCTCTCGGCCTTTAACGACTACCAGATGGCAGCCGGGACCACCGGCTTAACGTGCCTTCCGAATCACGGAATCATCTTTATTATCAGACAATCAGGTGATTCAAGCCTGCAATGTCCTAACCAAACTGGAAACAACTAAATAAAGTATGCTTCCGGTGGGAATCGAACCCACGACCCCCGGGTCAACAGGCAAACGCCTTAACCACTGGACCACGGAGGCTGTAACAGGCGATGGCAACCCACCACTGTTTTTATTCAGTTTTCCACAAGCACGCCCACCAATATGCTAAACGTGGCTTTTAGTTCTTTAACCAACGACGTTTCCGTGAAGGGGTGACTCAGCCCGTCAAAATGAACAACTATTCCTATGGGAACAATGCTGGGAACTCAAAAAAATTTTCATTTTCATACACAAGTGTTCGGCCGGCCCGGCACTTAGTCAAAAAATATTGAATTTCCAGCATTGGTCCCATAGAAAAAGTTGTTCATTTTAAAGAGATAAGTTTTCGATCATTATTTAGTCGGTTAATATAAAAAATCTATTATTCGTTACACATATAATAAAATACCACTTGCTGAGACGTATTTTGTTGTCTATAGCGCGTAATTATTATTATCTAATATTTTCTTACTTTGATTAATTTGGTCACTGAGGTGGACATACTGCACATCTACCTCAGTGACCAGACTAATCGATTTAGAATGTGTACTAAAGAGTAATTATGTTCAGTCAGTCAGGCGACGATCTGGCCAGATATTGACACTGCGGTCACAGGTTAATTTGGTTTTATGACGCATGGCTAGAGCTATTGATAAGCGATCAGTGTAGCCAAATGATACGATAACGATAACAAAAGGTAGTAGCTCAGTGATGCGTTTGCTCGTAGAGCAAACCACTGATTTTCAGCTACCACCACTGAGACTCACAGGGGCACCTGCAACAACACCATCCGATTCACAATAAAATAAGATTTAAAAAAAGAAACATTGAAAAATATAATACTACACAAATAAATTAATAATGAAAAAAAAAATGTGATAAACAAATGTTGGACAAAAGAAATCTAATCGAATAGAACCATTTCAAATTGTAAAAAAAAAAAAACTGACACATACAAATAAAGTACCAAAAAACAATTAAAATCAAATAGGTTCATTCAGAAAATTAACAGCCTCTGTGGTCCAGTGGTTAAGGCGTTTGCCTGTTGACCCGGGGGTCGTGGGTTCGATTCCCACCGGAAGCATACTTTGTTTAGTTGCTTCCAGTTTGGTTAGGACATTGCAGGCTTGAATCACCTGATTGTCTGATAATAAAGATGATTCCGTGCTTCGGAAGGCACGTTAAGCCGGTGGTCCCGGCTGCCATCTGGTAGTCGTTAAAGGAACCACGTCAGAGGCCGAGAGGCGGTTCCGAAGAACTCTGACAACAGGCTGTGCATGGTCCATTGACGTTAAACACCTACTCGAAATGATGATGATGATTTACCTTAAATTAAGGATGATACCACCGGGACTTAAAACGAAGGTAAGGATTCAATGAGGAAGATGCTTAAATGCAGCTTTTTGAGAACGTTATGTATGTATTAGGTAAAAAAGATCGATCGTCGAGAATCAAATAGAGTCGCGTCACGATTCCGACAATATCGTTTTAAGAGTTTTTTTTTTGTTATATAAATGAGGCCGAGACAATGGTTTCTATTATATTCTAAGACGAGGAATACATTTTTTATTACCAAGAAGAAGATATGAATAGTTCGTTTGCGATATGAGCGTGACGTGACTTGTGAATGTTTGCAATGGATTCCTACTATCTATTCAGGTATATCTGAAGGTATTTTGTAATAAAGCAGCGATAATTACTTCTATTAGATTCATTCTAAG
This sequence comes from Elegia similella, assembly GCA_947532085.1. NCBI lineage: Eukaryota > Metazoa > Arthropoda > Insecta > Lepidoptera > Pyralidae > Elegia > Elegia similella. The sequence goes on from OX383936.1 coordinate 5,214,205, forward strand.
TTTAAGAAACTTATTACTTTGAATATTTTGCTACAAGCAAAAGAGACAGAAAAGAGGGAAGTGAGAGGTGACATTTTCTTCTCTCTTCTGTTTTCTGTTTCTGTAATTTGGGGAAATTCTACTGTTCCCAAGAGAACAACACTAACGCGGGCGGAGCCGCGGGCAAAAGCTAGTGATAAGTAAGTGGTATAGTAGATCATTAATAAATATAATTAAGAAAAAAGACAAAATGCATAAAAAATTGAAGCGGTACAAAAATAAATTAGACTATTTATCTTTTACTGTTCTGCGGTCTAGACAAAAGGCATTACAACAAACGTGTTATGAATCATTCATAAAAAGATCTGAAAATAGCATAAAAAATGATCCTAAGAAATTCTGGGCTTATGTAAAGTCCAGAAAGAAAAACCAAATTACTTATCCTAAAAATATGATATATAATGAAACCCCTGTAAACGACGAACAAAAAATTTGCTTTGCTTTCAATGACTTTTTTTACAAAAATTTTAATAATAATACCAACAACTCGCGGAGTTATAGATTGAATAACGCTTACCAACATCAGGTCTTGATCAATTCTATAGCAACTAATGAGGAGGAATGTCTGAAATTGTTACAAAACTTAAATATTAATAAAGGAGCTGGTAGTGATGGAATTCCCCCGGTGTTCTTCGTTAAAACTTCTAAATTACTAGCAGCACTACTATCTTACATTTTTAATCGTGGTTTCCGTGAGGGTCACTTTCCAAATGTGTGGAAAACAGCTCACATTGTACCAGTCCATAAAAAAGGATTAAAGACTCACATAGAAAATTATCGGCAAATCTCTATTTTGAACGTTTTGGCTAAGATGGCGAAACTATTGCACATGATCGCATATACAGTGCTGTAAAACCCCTAATTCCTCAACAGCAACACGGTTTCGTTAAAGGTCGATCAACTAACACAAATTTGGCAGTTTTTACTGACGATGTTTTGACTGATATGGACAATGGCGGTCAGGTGGATGTAATATACAGGGACTTTGAAAAGGCCTTCGATCGTGTTGATCACCGCATACTCATCTGCAAGCTTGCAGAAATTGGTATATGCGGTGAATTACTTAGATGAATTAAATCGTATCTTCGCAACCGTAGTCAGGCAGTCGTGTTGGGAGGGCATAAGTCAGACTTTATAAACGTTCCCTCTGGAGTTCCTCAGGGATCTATATTGGAGCCCTTGTTTTACGTACTTTATTTATACGATATTGGCAGTCAAATCAAATATGCAAAATTTTTAATGTATGCTGACGATACCAAAATATATCATCGCGTAAAGAACTTGACTGATGCTCAACATTTACAAGAAGATCTTGATCGACTTGCTGAATATTACGCACTTAATAATATCATTGTCAATGTCAATAAATGCCAGTATATTAGTTTTAAACGTAAAACAAAGAAATGATTATTCAATTATGACATCAATGGTATCAAAATTAATCAAACGGATATAATAAAAGATTTGGGAGTACTCCTAGATTCAAAACTAACTTTCGCACAGCATATTTCTGCTACTGCTTTCAAAGCCTACCGAAACTTAGGTTTCATTACTCGCGTCAGCCAACCTTTTACAGACATTAGGTGTTTTAAAATACTGTACTACACGTATGTCCGTAGCACACTCGAGTATTGTAGTAGTATCTGGAATCCACCATATGTAACAAGCTCTGAGGCCATTGAATATGTTCAAATTAAATTTATAAAACGTCTGAATTATTTAACGCGACAGATGATCCCAGATTACAAAACATCCTGCAAACATCATAACATACTGTCCCTTGAGAACCGTCGTGTTTTACTGGACATGCTTTTCTTGTACAACGTATGTACTGGTAAAATAGACAGTACTGAACTTACAAATAGGATAATTAGATTTCTCGCCCCGCCCACTCGAACTCGACAAACTTCCCTGTTTCATACTCGTCTTGCAAAAACCAATTACGCTATGAACGCAATAGTCACCAGATTGCATCGATCATATAATAAAATTTTCTCCGATATCGATCTCTTTCATACAAAAAAATATTCAATTAAAATAAAATTAACAGACATTATTGAAAATGTGATGTAGGTAGTGGGTTAAATTTTTTATGTGTGAGACATGTACCTCCCTGATTTGTTTTGATTTGCATTTGTAAATTAGACTAACTGCCGGCACACAGCAATATTTTCACACGAGGCAGTCTTTGCTCTTGTAAAGAATTAATAATGTGATAAAATATACTAAGAATGTACTTTTTCGTATTATGTGTATTAAACTAAAAAATGTGAATCCGTTATTGGCTGTAAGTGTAATTTATAAGGTTTTTATTGTAATATTCATTAGAGCTGTGGATTTTGTGATGATAAATAAATAAATAAAATAAACTAATTTAATGTTTAAAATTTTACAAACATTAACAAATATGTTTGTACAACTTTTTTAGTTTGATTTGATTTATGCAATATCACATTAAGTCACAGTTACCGAACAGTCACACAAATTGGCATAACCGAATTAATACGGTAAAAATACGATCAGGGTGTCATGTTCAACTGCTTGACCGGTGGTTGCAGGTATGCATATAGCATCGAGTACGCGTTCAAGGCCTCCCCAGCTGCTACTTGCTTTTCCCCCATTCACCCGAGTGAGTAGTACCCCAATACCTTCTGCTCCCAAATATAACAAATTCCTATCTTTTCCCAGTTTGAAAATACTCCCGATGGGCAGCAGTATCGAAAGCACAAGCAGCCAAAGAAACTGCGCTCGCCAACCCGCCTGCCAAGCATGGTCAGTATGTCAATATCCCATGGAAAAAAAAAATTGGGAGAGGCTTTTGGCCAGCAGTGGACTTCTTACGGCTGCAATGATGATGAATGATGAACCGAATATTAAAATTCTTTATTCTCTTAATAACAATAATATTTTAAGTATAAATTAAAACAATAAACTAAAACGTATACTTAAAAATTATGGAAAAAACAAGAATTAAAATACTTAAAAAGTTGAATTTAAATCGCTTCAGTCGGCAGGCAGGGTATCCAAAACGCTGGCGGCATTTCCTCGCTGGATGGTCAAACTCAATCTTTGGCCAAAATGCGAGCCAGCCCTTTGGTCACCGGAAATTAAGCGTGTGGAGATCTCCGTGAAGATCTGTCAGATCTCCACACCCCAAGGCCCTAAGGTCTCCACGGCGAAAGGCACAAATATGTAATGCTCACCCTGAGCTGCATATTTGCGCATATAATGAACCTAATAAAATCCACAATTGGGTAATTACGAACATTTGTTCGATCGAAAGACAGCTTTCGCAGGCTCTTTTACCACACTGTGTTACTTAGTTTCTTTACTCTTTAGTATCATGTGACAGGATCAGCCATCTCACAGATCTCAAACCCTTAAGAGCCCGACATATGCCAGGCGGGGCGTGGCGATACAAACGCGTTGGCTACTTTGGATATTTTCGTTTTTTAGGAATATTCAAGGGTTATTCGAAAAAGAAAAACATATGATGGCTGCCTTATCTGTAATGCAATAATAATCAAAAGTTTCAAGGTTAATTTTAATGTATTTGGTGAATAATGCTATATACCGAGTAAATTAGACGTGATTTGGAGGCAACTTTGCAATTTTTTTCTATCGAGAAAATTTAACGCAGTTGTGTTTTTGAGTCATATAGTTACCAGAGTTAGTCCTGAACTTTGCTGCATTTTTATTTCAACTTGAGTATTTAATTATTATTGATATAACAGTCAATCATGCAAAGCAGTGTGAGGTAGTACGGGCCCTAACAGTCGGGTCACGATTCCGATAGCTCGCACCATGAGTGGCGCATCGACGTGACTAGTGAATATTAACAATGGATTCCGACGATCGTATACTCGTATAGGTATTGTGTCAGGTGTATTATTAATGGGATAGAGATAATAGCAGTAATTCCATTATTTATCAGACAAGTCAGTGTTTTGCTCTAAATTATGAAATTGAACAAAACTAGAATTATAAATACATAATTACATATTATCACGTCTTTATCCCTTACGGGGTAGACAGAGCTTAAAGTCATAAGACCGAAAGGTCACGTTTAGCGTGTTGGTGGGCGTAAAGGTGGAAAACAGAATCAAAATAGTGATGGGTTGCTAGCCGCATCGCCTATTGTCATGATTCCTTAGATTTTCGCCCATTCCCTTGATCGGCTTCTACAGCCTGCGTGGGAAGAGAAGCAGCTGGCACATTCTACGTTTTTTCTTTTCTCCCAGACCAGCATGGAAGATTATATATATAGAGAATTATAAATAAATGACATAAAGTCCATATATTAGTCCACAGTTTACCTAGTCAGTGTAGGTATACTTCAAATGGAAGTCGTGTTAGTTTCTCTTGAAATCCACTGAATGACGACGTTAAATAAATATATACGGACAAATCACACAGATTGAGCTAGCCCCAAAGTAAATTCGAGACTTGTGTTATGGGATACTAACTCAACGATACTATATTTTACAACATATATATATATATATATATAGATACACATCCAAGACCCAGGCCAATCTGAAAAAGATCATTTTCCATCTTGACCTGGCCGGGGATCGAACCCGGGCACTCTGGTGTCGCAGGCTGGCGTGTTGACCGCTACGCCGCGGAGCTAGCCGAAGTATTCTAACTTTGTGCATAGTGCACATATAAATAATGAAACATAAAGTAGGATTGACTTGATATTCACGATTATGTATCGTGTGACTATTGCCTTTTTATTTTCTTGTTGCAAAGAAAGTATAGATTAGCTTTCGGCCGCGGCTCCGGTCGCGCTCAGTTCGATCCCTTGAATAGTTATCTCTTTCGGGTTATCAGATACCTTATGTCCTTCTGTGTATCCCAGAAAATATGTATGTAAAGTTTCATGATGATCAATTTTGTATTTAAAACATGAAAGAGTCAAACAAACTCAATTTCACATGTATAATATTATAGTAAGGATTCAGATTGTCCCTAGATTTGAAAGCCACGACAATAACTTACTATTTTGGTTTAACCTTAAACCTCGTTTGACAGCATCAATCGTCCCACAAATTAGCAATCCTTCCCAGTCACGTCATAATTCCGATAGCTCGCACCATGAGAATGAATATCTTCAATGGATTCTGTCTGACAATCGCAATAGGCATTTATGAAAGATATGCTTCATGATTCTGATAATTCTCGCTATACGTATGGACTGGCTTGTGAATATGTATAATGTATTTCGAAAATCGCTTTAGGCATTATATGAGGCGTAGCTGTAAGGTATATCGTTAATGCGGTATAGGTAATGGGTGCTAGATTTCTCCTTTGATGAGTTTGCCACTTAAGGAAATCAGAAAAGAGTCGGAAGTATTATAGCAATCATATAGTAAGCTATACAGAGCGGCTGGACATACCAGATTCTTAATGTGTTAAAAATTTAGTAGTGGTAGAGCCACGTTACCGGCAAAATGAATTGCTAGTAGCATGAATAGGCATGCTCGTCCCCCTGGACGAGCCTGCCCATTATATAAGAAAGTACCACACTCTCACAGAAAATCGACGTCTGAGTCTGAGCTTTACCGCTTCTATGCTTTGTTCGGTGAGTGAGAGATCCGGAGGCCCATCCTTCCCCCTCTACTCCCCATTTCTTTTCCTTGAAACGCTGACAACGCATCTGTTACACCCTAGTGTTGTAGTTGTCCATGAACAGCGGTGATCACTTACCATCAGGTGACACGCTTGCTCGTTTGCCGTACTAAAAAGAAGTAGTTTTAAGAGCTTTACCTAGGAATTGCCCTGATTATGTTGCCTTGATCCTCATAGAATAGGATCAGTCGTCCCACAAAACGGTAATACTTACTAGTCTGGTCACGATTCCGATATCTCGCACAATGGATTCTGACAATCGCATGTAGACACTATAAGACATATCTTAGTTTAAGAGCTAACTCTTCAAATAAGATATGCCTGTCTCTAAAGACAATGGCTCATATTTTGTATATTGAACTAAATTTTCACTCTTATTACGCCTATTCTGTTTATGGTAAAATCTCTCACCCCTCATGACTTATAAGTTACAATCGTTTTTTGAGGCAACCTAGTACAAGCGTTAAAGAAGGCGCTAAGGCCAGAGTGGAACAATGGCTAAACAAATATCCACCATCACCAAACCGTCTCAACTGTCTGTGTTCTGAGCAGGTGGTTGCGGCGGTTTGGTGGCAATCTGCTAGTCTGAAAGTCTCTGAATTTACTGCGGATTTGTCCAGCAGTGGGGGTTTGGCTCTTCGTAACCCCTGAAAGCTACTTCTTGCTCTCACCAAGAAATGAATGAAGAAAACAGGCAATGCCGGTAAGCTCTAAGCACTGGTCAAAATATGATATTTACGACTCGATGGAATAAGAAGTGATCAGTTTATTTTTTATATCCAATTATACAAAATCAGGCTAACTCTAACATTTACAACTCATGACTGGTTACATAATCTTTTATTTGTTGGATATGTTTTCGCCCCAAATAGCAAAATAACTATTTTTCTAGCTTATTGTTTCCCACTGCTGGGCAAAGATATCCCCTTTTGTACGTAATTCGTCATCTGTTGTCAGTGATCGCCAATTTTTATCAATTTATTACAATAACTATAAAAACATGAAAAATAATTACGCCCTAATAAATTTTAGCCATGATACCGTCAACAATTTTTTTTGCTGGTAACATGAATGGGCAGGCTCCTCCGAGAAAGTACCACACTCTCACAGAAAATAGACGTTTGGGTAGAAGTTTACTTACCCTTACTATGGGCCTAATAAGAAAGCTCAAGGTCACCCAAAGAGCTATGGAGAGGGCTATGCTCGGTGTTTCTCTACGAGACCGAATCAGAAATGAGGAGATCCGTAGAAGAACAAAAGTCACCGACATAGCTCAGCGGATTAGTTCTTTGAAGTGGCAGTGGGCGGGGCACATAGCGCGTAGAACCGATGGCCGATGGGGCAGAAAGGTTCTGGAATGGTGACCACGTACCGGCCAGCGCAGCGTCGGACACCCACCGACCAGGTGGTCGGACGAACTGACAAAGGTCGCAGGGAGGCGCTGGATGCAGGCCGCTTCCAACCGGTCATTCTGGAAATCATTGGGGTAGGCCTATGTCCAGCAATGGACTTCTTGCGGCTGATATGATGATGATATGATGGGTAGAATTTTTACCGCTTCGTCTGGTGAATGTGACAGCCGGAGGCCCGTCCTTTCCCTATTTCCGCCCCCAATGCCATTCCCCCAACTCCTTCAAAGGAAAATAAAAAAAAAGCTTATAAATAAAATAACATCGTTCATACAATTCGAAACGTATTTTTTCTACAATACCAATTTTCAATTCTTAAATAAACGAAAATTCTGCTCCAAGACAAATGAATGAGTTAAATTTTAAATTTGATTTTACATGATAAATTCATATTCCGAATTGATAAATCATGAAAAAATCTAATACTTTAAAGAAATTCAATATTTTATTATTCTTAAATATTGAATCTGTTTAAAATACTTAATTTCCATTTTAAACTTCTTAAAAAAATAACTTTGAGTTTATCTTGGCAAACTCGAAAGCCAATGAAAAGATAATTCCACTATGTCACAACGACCGCCGTAATTCATTTTAGAGCGTGAGCTCGTACCGATTTAACACTTTCTTTGGCGATGTCCTTTTATTTCGCATTTTATGAAACAAAATCTAAATTTCCGTTCGAAGTTAATTTAGAGCGTTTATTCATACATAGTATCACGTCTTTTTCCCTTGCGGGGTAGATAGGGCCTAGGTCTATAAGACCTGAAGGCCACGCTTTGCATGTTGGTGGGAATTAGCTGGATGGGTTGCTAGCCGCATCGCCTATTAACACGATTCCTCTAATTTTACCCATTCCCTCGATCGGCTTTTACGATCTACGCGGGAAGAGAAGCAGCTGGTAAATTCTACGTTTTTTCTTTTCTCCCAGACCAGCGTGAAACTAACAAAAATGGGAAGTTCCATACAAAAAATTTCGGCCGCCCGGTCAATTTGTATGGGAACGTCAAATATTTTTTTTAAGTTCCCAGCATTAGTCCCATAGGAAAAGTTGTTTTATCAACGGCCTGAATCATCCCTTTAAGGGTCCAGAACGATCAAAATTTCACCGTGTATTTCCTTGTGTCATAAATTTAAGAAAATGTTTCGTAACTTCTATTTTATTTTATTACTCTCGCAAGCGACAGGATCTTGAATAAAACGAGTTGTACTATCGAGATTAAAAGTGCATGGTCAGGTTTAAACTTTATGCCAACGCGATAAGGTTCAAACATGACCATGCACTTATGACCGATCGATGGTACATTGTGTAGGAAGGGTGGTTAACAAGATATTAACTACACATTGACTAGCTCCGTGGCGCAGCGGTCAACACGCTAGCCTGCGACACGGAGTGACCGGGTTCGATCCCCGGCCAGGTCAAGATGGAAAATGATCTTTTTCAGATTGGCCTGGTTCTTGGATGTGTATCTATATATGTATTTGTTATAAAATATAGTATCGTTGAGTTAGTATCCCATAACACAAGTCTGGAACTTACTTTGGGGCTAGCTCAATCTGTGTGATTTGTCCGTATATATTTATTTATTTATTAACAAGTTGGTGTGTGGAGGTTATGACTACCGCTCCGGATGGTACCTGGTTCAAAAGTTATCCATAGTTATTCAGAGGGGCAATGGAACTAGTATAATGGGTACCTTTGCGCCGGGAACGATTCGCGGTGGCATTTTTGATTGACTTTAATTAAGATTTATTTTATTTTATTTTAATGTAATGATTATGATTTTTTTTGTGAATCTATATGTATGAGAAATATATAGTTAGTGACTACTAATAGAGACGGTAAGTAGCGCTTATGCAGGTAAAGCAAGTAGCATAAAAATGTCTCAAACTCTTTCTTGTTTCGGAAGGCACGTTAAGCCCTCAGTTTCGGCTGATTGATTTTTCATGGCACTAGTATAATTAAGTCAATTGCCTTAAGGCATCTTTAATAAAGATGATTCCGTGATAGGAAGGCACGTTAAGCCGTTGGTCCCGGCCGCCATCTGGTAGTCGTTAAAGAAATCACGTCAGAGGCCGAAAGGCGGTTCCGAAGAACTCTGACACCAGGGTGTGCATGGTCGATTGACCGTGACCTACTCGAAATGATGATGATGAGGCAGCTTGAAAAAAAGGGCCGTGTATAGCGTGTTAATGGGCGTGAAATACGTGGAGTGGGTGAAATACGGAATTAAGGTAGTGATGGGTTGCTAGCCGCATTGCCTATTGACATGATGTCTTAGATTTTTACCCTCGTCCGACTTCTACGGTCTGCGCTTTCGTTTCACATGTACAGATTACCGTTGGCTCAGATGTAAAAAGGCTCCTTTTAAATTGTGCTACTGTGACCATCACACTCGATGGAAAAAAAGGAAAACAACGTGTTGCACTCCGGGAAGTGCCAGCAGAAGTGAAAACTCGCCTTTCCGGCGGTCTCAGGTAACGTGTCCATCTTACGAATTTTCGATCAGGTCACGTGTCCTGACGCGAAATTAACATTTTTTAGCCATCCCAAAAAGCATAACGCTGATTAACAAGTTTTCACTTCATAAACTAGCCGTGCGGTATCCGGCAGAGTAGAATAGACCACTCCAAGTCTTCCCGTGGATGTCGTAGAAGGCGACTTAGGAAATACAAGCTAAACAAAGCTTATAAACATCTAAGACACCTCTCCAACCCGTCTGGCCAGCGTGGAGAGTGTAGGCCAAGTCCTCTGGCTGCTCTGGCCAAGTATGGCCCTAGTAGTACAGAGAGGGTCGTGCTCCTGTAGTGGAGACTAAAAAGGACCTGATGATGATGACTTCATAAACCTTGATTTAATAATCAAACTCAGTAGCTTGAAACTATTGATGAAAATACAAAAGATAATTTTCTCTAATAATAAGTGTCACGCGCGATACTCCTAGCTATTTGTCAGTGCCACGATAACGATAGATTATGTACAATGCGCGTACTGTTTGATAGATTGCTGCTTCATTGGAATTGACTTGTTATTTTGTATTTGTTGTTGATCAATACAATAATCGGTGTCCACAGTTACAAACGTTAAATGTTTTTTTTAAAGCAAAAACTTCTTTAGCGGCGTTGAGTACTTTTTCAGCATCATCATCATCATCAGATCTTTTTGTCTCCACTGTAGGACCAGAGGGTCTGCTCTGGCCAAGTATGATTCCGGTAGTACAGAGAGCTGTACTACCAGAATCATACTTGGCCAGAGCAGACAGAGGATTTGGCCTACACTCTCGTCGCCGGCCAGTCGGGTTGAAGAGGTCTCATTGATGTTTATGAGCTTTGTTTATCTTTCATTTTCTAAGTCGCCTCTTACGACATCCATGGGAAGACTTGGAGTGGTCCTATTCTACTCTGCTGGAAACCACACGGTCACTTGTCTTGTTTCAACTGTAGTGTTTTGCTGAATTGCGGTCATTTATATTTACATTCTCATAATATGCTCTTATGTGTACAAGTTCATACTGTAAAAGCAATGCACTATTTTATGGCAGTCATGTAGTCTTTTCTTGGGCAGTTGTATGAAAAGTTAAGGATAACAACGCCATTTTTAAGGAAATTGTCAAAAACTTTTTTTTGGCCTAGTGTTTAGTTAATCTTTGAGTTATTTTTGTGTATCCACGAAATGATGGTGTAATTCATTTTGCTGATTTGACGGAGCCCCTGGCGACAATTTCCATAAATTCACTGGTTTGATCATATACGAAGCAGCAAGGCGAGCAAATACCAGCCCGCTAAGTAAATCTCACTACAGCCACACCACTTTATTTTAGTTATTCCACACATTGATCATAAACATGGACATCTATAACCCTAAATTACACCGACTTCACATTATAAACTCCACTACAAACAATTTGCAAAACAATCCAAAACAAAAACCGTGCAGTCCCTCGAAATTCCCGCCAAGCCACCTGTCAAAAACATATACATGTAATATTTCTTTTTTGTGTTGCGAAATCTAATTTCACAACTATTAAATCCTCGAATTTGCCAAGCAAATAGAACTCGTATTACTCTTAGCTATGTCGGTTCTCGTTTGCAAAGTTAAATATTACCTGCATGTGAACGATACTCCTTTTACCAGCATTACATTATTTAACTTTAAATGTATGAAGTCTGTTTTTGGTTAAAAAGTTGGTGTGGGCAAGACTGAAATTTAAACATTTCAATTCTAGGTCTCGTTTACAAAAAGAGGCGGCGCGTTGTGCGGGGCGCGTGCTGTCAAAATCGAAATATATGGCGAAGTATGGGGCCGTTCACAGAGAGGCGTATTTGCATTAGACATAACGTTTGGTTATATGACACACGCTGCGGGCAACGCGGCGTTGGACGCGGCAGTGTAATATAAAATATACAGCATGTAAAGGAAAGGAAGGCCAAGAAAATCGTGAAGGGAATTTGTGAGGCTAGATATTTAGGAACTGGGAACTGGGAGTGCCGATATTGTTAGAATGTGAAAAATCTGCCAAGTGCGAGTCGGACTCGCGCACTAATTCTCCTAGCACTCCTAGTCTTCCCATGGAAGTCGTTAGAGGCGACTTAGGAAATACAAGCTAAACAAAGCTCATAAACATCAATGAGGCCTCTCCAACCCGTCTGGCCAGCGAGGAGAGTGTAGGCCAAATCCTGTGTCTGCTCTGGCAAAGTATGGCTTCAGTAGCACGAGGGTCATGCTCCTGCAGTGGAGATTAAAAAGACCTGATGATGAGGATGATGCTCTTGTCACACCCCAGGTGTTACAGTTGTCTATGGGCAGCGGTGATCGCTTACCATCAGGTGACCCGATTGCTCATTTGCAAAAAAGCATTTATCAAGACATAGTCTCAGTGGAAAACCGGCCTTGATATGCTAAATTGATGGTAACCAGATATATATTGCTCATTGCTCAGTATTGACTCCGCAGTTACAGTTTAATTTGATTTGCTCCTATTAGTGATATATTGCAATATGCGTACGTGTTACACGTATACACCAGTGGCTCTTTGAGATGTAGACTTCGTGACTGCTCGTATTACAGCGAACCCTAATGGAGCTTAGTTCCTTTGTGCCACTTCCAACATTTTGGAACTTCAAAACTGAATCGACAAAAAAATATTGTAATTATTAATTATTGATATCATGGGTCTTGAATATTTATCTATCATCATCATCGTGGATGTCGTAGAAGGCGACTTAGGAAATACAAGCTAACCAAAGTTTTTAAACATCGGTGAGACCTTTTCAACCCGTCTGGCCAACGTGGAGAGTGTAGGCCAAGTCTTCTGGCTGCTCTGGCCAAGTATGGCTCTAGTAGTACAGAGAGGGTCGTGCTCCTGTAGTGGAAAAAGGACCTGATGATGATGATGATGATGTCGACAAAACCAACTGCAGCTGTCGAAAGCCGTCGACATGACTAATTCTGCTGCCGAACTGTGCCGACAGCTGCAGTTTGCTCTGTTGACTGCTGTAGTTGCCTTTTTAAACAGCTGCAGTTGTATCTGTCGACTGCTTGCAGTTAACTGGTCGATAACAAATTGCTACTTGTGCCTTAGGCACCAAACAGATGATATTAATCCTAGCACTAGTAGCCTCAGTCCCTGTGTTATATTGTGCTTGGAAAAGACCTGGGATTTGCTAAGCGTCACCTATATGTTTATTATATTACTGTCTCTAGAAATCTTATCTAGATCCACTGTCTAGAAAGACGTCAAAAATATTTTAACATTGGTTGTCTGTAAAGTCGGTTTACGGACAATAATTCTACGTGATAATGGTGGAAGAGAGATAGATGCGTCACAAGCCGAACGCTTAGGCCGATCGTTCCCGCTATTGCTTGTTCCGCGTCCTCGCTTGCACACGGAACGTGACACTTTTTCATGTCATCGTTTATCGATTTATAAGACGTTATCACGACAATAAAAAAAAAAATCCCATTAAACACAAGTTCTAGTCAGACTCATTATCCTATTTTGATGCTGATACGTTGAATCGGTAAACAGATTAAAACATATATTTTTAGTTTAAAATACCCCATGAGATCCGTTTATTTCTCAACTGACATTTAAATTCTTGTTAGTTTTTTTCAAATAAATATACACAATTTAAGTTTAAAATAACCAAACTAATGCTACAACTACCTAGAAATAAATAAAAATTAATATATATTTACAAATAAAATAGTCCGGGTAGATCGTTGCCTCGCGGTAGCGTGCCCAGAAGGCTGGCAGCATTGCCACGTTGGATGGCAACGCTGATCTTTCTCAATTAGTCCTGGTATGTTTGTGGTTCAATTCTTGAACTCTGTAGAGATTTTCGAATGTAAATATTAACCTATCAGCTATTTTACTTCGATGTGTAAGTAGATTCTATGCTCCGCTCGATGAGTGAGATAGCCGAGGGCCCAAGCTTTATCCGTATTTATATCTGTTAAAACGTTGGGGAATGAGATATGTCAGTGTGACCATTGTTTGAGGTTTTATTAATGTCGGTATACGACCGATATAAATACGGCTGAAAAAATAAAAAAAAAATGTGTCGTTTATTGCGATACTTCGAGACCCCTATAAATTTTGTGCTATTAGCGTGCAAGGGCGGATCCAGCTTTGGTGCCAGGGAGGAGGGGGGAGGGGGGGTCACAGAATCGTGATCAAGTGATTGACATTGATCACGATTCTGTGTTATGATAGATACAAGTAAAAGTAGATATTTTATTAATGTGCGTAAGTACTTACTGTAAACTTACTTAAACATATTTTTATTTAAATGACAAAAACAATTTTTCTTTTACGTATTCTTCCAGAACGCGTTATCACTTCATCTATATCAATGGGTACTTTTTATGAAATAAAAACATTATGTTTAACAATTTTAATTAATCCACCTTGCTCCTGGACCCAGCCGAGGGGGTCATGACCTCCATGACCCGCCCCCCCTGAAAAATGACCTGGCTGAAGTATGACGCTGGTCACAAATGTGTACAGCGTAACACTGAGCCATCACCTATTGTAGTACACTTCTATAAGTTGTATTTTTTTATGTTGTAATTGTAGTTTTTTTTGTTTGTGTTTCTACAACCTAAATATTTTTCATTTCATTTCATTTCATGACCCCCCTGGATCCGCCCTTGATAGCGTGCCCGCAGTTTCATGATTAAGTACTTATGTTGAAAATGTTCAACACTTATTAAACCTTAGTCACCTTACAGATATCGGCAAGCGCTTCCAAAGTTAAATCGAAGAATTGATTTGAAAACTATAGTAAGAAATCCATATAATATATATACATACAAAATATCACGCTTTTTAAACGTGACGTGCTTCCGATTCTGAATCAGCCTCATTGAAGATAAGACAAGATAAGATCACGTCTTTTTACCTTGCGCGGTAGACAGAGCCCATAGGCTCTGTCTACCCCATGTCTGTCTACCACGCGGGTTTTAGGTCTTAAATACATATCTTTAAGACCTAAAACCCGCGTTTTGCATATTGGCGCTGCAGTACACTACACTGGCGCTGCAGTGCCTCTGGCATGTTTGCCGATCAAAGCATGACAGCTTTCAGGCAGTGTTTCGGAAAAAAATTACTTCATTATTGAAGTTGCTTATTGTTGCGTCACACTGTAGGTAGTGTCAGAAAGAGTGAATAGTCAAATTGTCAAGAATTGGTCATCCACACATGTCCAAAAAAATAATTCTCACTTTAAGTTTTACTAACCCAGGATAAGTGTTTTATTAACACACTATGAATTTGTATTGTCATATATGTACAGTCTGAAATAAATAATTTCATTTCATCTCATTTCATTGGTAATATGCTGGTTAATAATGTTTTTATTTATTTTTGTGATATGATCTTATGAATATAATATACGTGGGATATGAAATGACTATTTTTTGTCTGATATAATGTTGTATTTTACAATCGCTTTATTTCATTAAACAAATAATGTGCAGATTATTCCAGGACAAGCAACTGGCATATACTTACTCCCTTTTTTTTTGTCCCAAACAATGCAAGATTACCGTTAAATACAAGGCTTTCTACGAAATATACGATACAAAATGTCATATCTTGCAGGCTGTCCGTACACGTAAAGCCACAAAAAGGGAACACGGTCCGGTTTTGATTTATAAGAGGTTGGATACACAACGTAACTGAGGGCTGTCGTGGCAGAGATTTATAAGAACCCTGCGAAAAAATATACAACTTCGCGAACGTTAGACGCAATTCGACCAAAATGCAACTGGTATAATACAAGCAGCAAACTGGTATAATTCAACTGGTCTCAGTTGCTAAAAAGAAAAAATCTTTATGCAATAACACATAAAGATTCGACATACAGCGTAACATAGAAGAGAAGGGATGCTGTAGAAGAGATAAAGGACATTTAAAAGAAAATCTACTAGATGAGTTAGAAACAATTCGACCAAATCTTGGTTAGTACAATCATATCTATTGAAAAAGAAATCTAGAAAAAAAAATTCCTCACCCTTTGTCTAATTTTAGTTGTTGTATTGTGTAAGTTGCAGACATAATAAAAAAAGCTGTGGAATTACATGTGATTTGAACTAATAATAAGTTCTAACTTGTATTATGTTGGCGAGAGGCAATTTGGTTTAGTAGTAATAAATAAATATATACGGACAAATCACACAGATTGAGCTAGCCCCAAAGTAAGTTCGTGACTTGTGTTATGGGATACTAACTCTACGATACTATATTTTATAACAAATACATATATAGATACACATCCAAGACCCAGTGTATTGGACGATTTGCGATTTAGACGAAATGCTTCTAAACAAAATACCTACAACATCGCGAGCAGAAGGGAAATTACAGATATTATTCGAAAAGATTTATCATTCGCTAACGATCTTCTGGTTGCGAGCTTTTTTTTTCATTTTGTTTATTACCGCTGCGGGAAATATTCTTTTTGTTTTACATACGTCACATCCATAGGAATGTCACATCATTCGTTTAAGTTTTCAAAAAGTGTGCCTATTTTTAAAAGTCTAATCCCATTTATATCTGTACATTTTAAAGGTTCAGAAAGGTTCTAGAAGTCCAACAATCAATAACTTAGTAATAACATAGAAAAAAAGTCTTTAATATTTTTTGTGTTTTATTTTGCATTCACAATGTATTTTGACAAAGGTACTCTTTAATAACATTACTTTAATATGGTATAATCGCATAATCAATACATAAGTAAAAACAATTTCGCCTAATATAAAATTATACTTCGTGTAAGAAAAGCTAAAAATGCTAACTCAAACAACAAACCTCTTACTATTATTGTCATTGGCTTACGGCTCAGAAACGTAATGCCTTACTATAGGCCTTATAAAAAAGGTCAAAGTCACTTAAGGGTCCGTACTACCTCACACTGCTTTGCATGATTGACTGTTATATCAATAATAATTAAATACTCAAGTTGAAATAAAAATGCAGCAAAGTTCAGGACTAACTCTGGTAACTATATGACTCAAAAACACGATTGCGTTAAATTTTCTCGATAGAAAAAAATTGCAAATTTGCCTCCAAATCACGTCTAATTTACTCGGTATATAGCATTATTCACCAAATACATTAAAATTAACCTTGAAACTTTTGATTATTATTGCATTACAGATAAGGCAGCCATCATATGTTTTGCTTTTTCGAATAACCCTTGAATATTCTTAAAAAACGAAAATATCCAAAGTAGCCAACACGTTTAGACCATCCGCGTTTGTATCGCCACGCCGCCTGGCATATGTCGGGCTCTTAAAGAGCTATGGAAAGAGCTACTTGTATGCTCGTTGTTTCTCTACGATAAATAAACTATTTGTATTTATGACCGCATCAGAAATGAGGAGATCCGTAGAAGAATAAAAGTCACCGACACAGCTTAGCGGATTAGCTATTTGAACTGGCAGTGGGTAAGGCACGTCGAGCGTAGAACCGATAGCTGATGGGGCAAAAAATTAAATGACACCCATCGACTAGATGGTCGGACGTCCTGATCCAAGGTCGCAGGGAAACGCTGGATGCAGGCCGCTTCCAACCGGTGATTTTGGAAATACTGCAGCAGTGGACTTATTGCAGCTGATATCATATCATCAGATGATGATGTAGTGATAAAAATAATGACCACGAAGATTATTATTATTTTAAAATAATACATCGCACACTTACAAAACATATCTCGAACTGCCTCTTGCTTCGGGAATTAGCCTCGACTAACAGTACTGATAGTCAGAGAACTTTGTCAGCTTAATTTGACACCAGTGGCCATATATATACATGAGAACCAAACAGTTACTAGAAATTTAAACGGATGAAGAGCAATTTCAGTCCATTACATGAAACAACATTGTTCTAGGAGTGTAAAATATTTAGTACCTTACAGCTGATTCGAGGTTTAATATGAATTTTAGGAATGTAATTTACCCTAAGTACAGTTAAAGATAAAAACATTAATGGAAGCAAAGACGAAGAAAAAAACGGACAAGTGCGAGTCGGACTCGCCGATGAAGGGTTCCGTAGCAGCAAATAACATAATATAAAATGTCTTGTTCTTTCTTGTTCTTGTATCAAAAACAAAAACTACTCACTAGATCTCGTTCAAACCAATTTTTGATGGAATCATCATATTATATTTTTTTAGTTTTAACATTCTCTTATTTATTTAAGAAGTAACAGTTACAGCGCAAACTATTCAGTTTAGATAAAAATGATATCAGAAACCTCAATTTCATTTTTGGAGACCTATCTATAGATAACACACACGAATGGGATTGATGAAAAAAAAATTGAGTTTTCGCCTGGGGAACCCCCAAAATTTAATATTTTTTAGCCGTGTGGTATCCGGCAGAGTAGAATAGGACACTGCAAGTCTTCCCGTGGAATTCGTAGAAGGCGAATTAGGACAAACAAAGCTTATAAACATCTAAGAGACCTCTCCAACCCGTCTGGCCAGCGTGGAGAGTGTAGGCCAATTCCTCTGGCTGCTCTGGCCAATTATGGCCCTAGTAGTACAGAGAGGGTCGTGCTCCTGTAGTGGAGACTAAAAAGGACCTGATGATGATGATGATGATGACTATTTTTATGAGATACTCTTAATGTTCACAGAATACATCTATTCACCAAGTTTCAACAGTATAGTTATTATAGTTTCGGAAAAAGTGGCTGTGACATACGGACAGACAGACATAACGAATCCATAAGGGTTCCGTTTTTTGCCATTTGGCTACGGAACCCTAAAAAGACATGAAAGTGAGTTCTTAATAAAAAAACAGTGAGCCGATGCCAAGAATCAAGAAATGAGTTGTGGGTCACACTGCTCCAAAAAATGATTAACCATTTGTGTTTATACCACTTACAAAAAAATTTATAATACACATCAATCCTTTGTAAATTTTTTTTCTTTTATTCCGCGATATAATAAAAGGGCCATGACTTTCGAGAGTAGATATGTATGTAAAAGTATATAATATGAGAGGTTATATTTATAGTGAGAAAGACTTCTTATTCTTTATGTCTCCCAAGACAGAATTCACTTTTGACCTTTGATTACTTTTATATAATCGTCATACAGCCAATACTTTACGTATAATATCTTATTAAATTTAAGTAGAAAAAGTACGAGGCGGAAAAAAACGCTTGTTAAAATTAAAAAAAAAATAATTCAAAAACGTTTATTTAACATCGGTCATTTGGACACTTATTAATTGTCATATATTTTCAGCTGAGAATTGTTGACGTCAGTAATTTACTTATGGCTAAGTTTAATGTTAGTTTTTAGATTAATGCTTATTACTTATATATGACACACGTATCTACATACATATATAAAGCAGGCCTGTTTCAGTATAGGTATCGAAAACACCTACGCGCGGCGACACCTCCGAAGGTGAAAACCGAACAAATCCGGTAGGAACGACGTGCGTTTGTTCACCGACTTCAACGAATTTTGAATCCTATGTTCAAAGCTATAAGTATATAATTAGTATCGTGTCGGTATCTAAACTAAAAGGTGCTGCGTTCTGACGAGAGCTAAATTACACAGTGTCGCTGACTACATTGAGTTGAAATTTCTTTGAATACCTTTGCAGAGTGCAACTTCTGTACGTGAATACTAGTAGTAGTTCTGTGACTGAGGGCGTAATAATGAGAGTTCTCATGTTCTTTCTTCTCTTAGTACACACATTCTTTGCCTGATTAAATAATATAAAGATTTGTCTTTTATGCATGTTGAAAGAAAAATTTTTGACTTAACAAACCGAAATATTCTGTTTAATAATATAAAATTAAGTCGAAAACAATAAAAATACCTGAATATGACATCAATTGTTTTACAACATCGATACATCGGTTGATTGCCGATATTCGTGACCGTGTGTCACATACATATACCCATAGAAAAAGAATGGTACACTAACAAATGGTGTCAAGCCAGCTGGTTCCTTACTTTATAAGCCATTCCCGCGTTCATACCAACATATCAAAGCGAGCACGTGAAACTTATGTCTTATGTACAGAAAATCGTACAAAATAAAGCGAAGACTTTCCAAGCCCGCGAATTTACTCATAGTTTTATTGTTGTACTACTTTTTTCTCTTGACTTTGTTCGTTGTTTTTGATAGAAGATATAGAAGTTTGCTTTTGTAACGTTTAAAAACTCTTTTCTTCTTTGAAAGTATATGAATTTAATATCTGACAGCTCCAATTCAAGAAGTACCCGTAACAGAATGAATAATTTACAGACAAATCACACAAATTGAGCTAACCCCAAAGTTAGCTCACGACTTGTGTTATAATATACTAACTCATAGCGATACTATACTTCATAATAAAAACTTATAGATAAACATCCGAGACCTAGGTGAATTTAAAAAAGATCATTTCCATTTTGACTTGACCGGGGATCGAACCCGGGATCTACGCTATGACAGCCTGGTATGATGAGAACTAGACCACAGAGGTCGTAAATGAGTCAACCGAAGAGCATCCATGAAGACAGAGAGGAATATAGATGAAGCTAGAGACATTAAACTTTTCACTTAAAGTTTCGGTTCCAAAATTTTAGATGTTTTAAAATTCTTTATTGGCAGTTAAAATTACAAATAAAATGATCATATAAAATTAATTAAACAATAAAAATAAAATACAGTTTTTTTTTTCCAAAAAAAAAAAAAAATATAAATAAAAAAAAAATGGCGTCAAATTTAAAAACCCGCTCTTTCTGTTTCCCGTGCAAAGGTGCCCAATACGCTGGCAGCGTTCCCTCGCTGAATCGCGATGGCCATCCTCTGCACGAGAAACGAACTAGAGCGGGGGTCACCAGTTCTCTCTGATATTCTAGTCCCTATCTCACCAATGAGCTTTTTGGCATCGGCGCCCCAGCTGCCCATCGTTTCTACCGCTACAGGGATAAAGTAATAATGCGGCTCCAGGGCCGCATACTTCTTTCGTTTTCTATCTGCTGCGTCCTCTGCAGCGGCCGCCGCTAAGCCCATAGTGCGTCCGAGGTGGCTAGCCGCCACGGTGCTAACACATGTGGCGTCCCACACCACACATCTGCCGCACTTCCACGGGACCAGGGTCAAACCGTCCGGTCTCTTGCCGTCTGATCGGCTCAGCCCAGGTGGTTCCAGCATACATGGAATATTGGCGGACACGAAGGCCCGGCGGACAATGTCATTTAGTGCGTGGTGTCGCGGAAACCTACCCGTACAACGACGACAACTCAATGCATGATAGCCATCAGCCTCCACCATGGAGCCGCAGATACATCTATGGGGTTCACATACTCTGCAGCCCAGGCGAAGCGCGACGGCTACCCGCAACGAGTCATCATCGAGTAGGGTACCCAAGTGAGGTGACGGGAGAGCGTTAAGTAAGTAGTTAAGTTAACTTAAAGTTTTAAAGAGAATCTTACTCTAGTCTTTCTCAAGTTGTGCTAGTACCTACATCAATCTTTTTAATTGATTTTTTATATAGATATACATACAATAATTTCATAATGTTTGTCAACACAATTATAGCGTACCTATATAACTTTACTTACTCATTTTCGGCACTATTTTGTTTATGTAAAACTGTTGTTTTTTTTAAATTGTTCTTCAATATGACAGTTTGAGCCAAAATAAAAAATAAAGTAAAGATAAAGACAGTCAAGTCCGCAGTTAGTGCAAACCGAGTATGTGATTTCACTCACAATATCATAGTTGTATAATACGTCTCGTTTTATTTTTCTCAGCGAAGAGATTGTAAGCAATTCGTAAGCAAGCTGGTTCATGAATAACAAATTATATTTGCTAGGTAAGGCATTCTTCGTATGAATACCGATCCTTTATTAAAGGTCTATTTATTTTTTTCTCTTTGTACTCGTATGAATAAATTTCACGTGGATTGTAAGAAATGTGGGCTTTGGGCTTTTTCGTAAATACTCTTTTGATTTGGAAATTGTATCAAATGTTTAACATTTCCAATTGAAAGAGAAGGTACTATAAAAATTAACAAAATATGGAATTTAAATACTTCCATTTGGCCTATATAGGTTTAGGTCCATGTATTTTCCGGCAGAGTAGAATAGGACCACTCCTAGTCTTCCCATGGAGGTCGTAAGAGGCGACTTAGGAAATACAAGCTAAACAAAGTTCATAAATATCAATGAGACCTCTCCAACCCGTTTGGCCAGCACCGTGGCGCAGCGGTCAACACGCCAGCCTGTGACACGGAGGGACCGGGTTCGGTCCCCGGCCAGGTCAAGATGGAAAATGATCTTTTTCATATTGGCCTGGGTCTTGGATGTGTATCTATATATGTATTTGTTATCAAAATATAGTATCGTTGAGTTAGTATCCCATAACACAAGTCTCGAACTTACTTTGGGGCTAGCTCAATCTGTGTGATTTGTCCGTATATATTTATATGTTTGGCCTATATAGGTTTAGGTCCATGTGTTTTCCGGCAGAGTAGAATAGGACCACTCCTAGTCTTCCCATGGAGGTCGTAAGAGGCGACTTTGGAAATACAAGCTAAACAAAGTTCATAAATATCAATGAGACCTCTCCAACCCGTTTGGCCAGCCAGGAGAGTGTAGCCCAAATCCTCTGTCTGGTCTGGCTAAGTATGGCTCCGGTAGTACAGAGAGGGTAATGCTCCTGCAGGGGAGACTAAACAGACCTGATGATGAATAAGTAAAGTCATTAAGTCTTCTTCTTATTAACTTACTTTCTAACTTTTGACGTCTACAATGTACAACGTTTTGACAGTCAAATCAATATCCATTACGGTTTTTAAAAATAGTCAATTTTAGAAATGCCGCAATGTACCTATTTTGAAATGAGGGTCCAAACTTTGTACATCGTATTTTACAAAGGTTAGCGAGTAGGCCCGCAGGACGTATATCTATCTAGTAAAAAATATTTAGTAGTTTCTTTGTATGAGAATAGTTTTAGAGACATTACGTTTCGTTTAAATATATAATGAAATACAATGAGTATTTCATTATATGTTTAAATAAAATGAGTATTCAATTTACAATGAGTATAAACGAATTTCTAATTACTCGCTTTTATAAAATTCTAAAAACTCTTACGCTATTTTATACTGTCTTTAGAGTCACACATTTGCAAGGCTTTTGTTACTCCTCAAGTACATATGCATTATAAAATATAATTATCCTACGACACAACTTCTCAACTTACTGTGGGGCTAGCTCAATCTGTGTGATATGTCCTTATTTATTTATATTTCCGACAAGTTCGGATCGTTAAGAATTTTCTTTATTTATTGTGTGACCAATGTGTTGTAAGTCGGTGCCATGTAAATTATTAATAAGGTACCTAACACGTATTACATTTTTGTAAATCAAAGTAGAAGTCGGCGATCGGACCACGGGCAATCAATGAATTTGATGAAGTATATTCTAAACTTTGCACACTTTGGGTAAAAATTATCAATATCTAACGCTCTAGTAACAAAAAATAAAGCAAAGTTGACCTACTCCACTCCATAAATTATTAGGCCATTTAATTATCATGAAGAATATCCCTCTCCTTAACCTAAATTAAAAAACTTAATCAGTGAAAATAAATGTAAAAAATCTGGAGAACAAAGTATGTAGATTAGATGTTTTGATTTTCGTGTGTGTAATAAATAAGTATTTATTTATTACACACAGAGGGATTGTCTTCATATTCTTTTGTCTACTAACCCAAAATAGAAGATAAAAAAAAATAACTAGGTAATACAGCCAACTTAGGTGATAAAAAATTTATTTCGCGGAAAAAAGTTAAGGCCAAAGGAAAGAAAGGAATTTTATAATACGTGCGTTTAATTAAATTAAATATTTTCCTTACGAAATTTAAGATATTTTGTCGTCGCAAAATGTCTATTTTTGGGCCAAATCTCTCCGGAAGAGGTTTCTTATATATTTAAGGACAGTTAAATAATGTTTCTCTTTTATATCGTTTGTACTTATGAACAGTCTCAAGTGTAACATACTCGTATAATAAACAACGAGTTGCACTCTGGGAGTGCAGGTAAAAAGAGAGGGGGATATCACATCCTCTCCTACGCCGCGCTGGCGGTCTCAGGTCACGTGTCCATCCTATGAATTTTCAATCAGATAGATGCGTATAGATACTACTGCTGGAGCTGCCTCTGTGGTCCAGTGGTTAAGGCGTTTGCCTGTAGACCCGGGGTCGTGGGTTCGATTCCCACGGGGAGCATACATTATTTAGTTGCTTCCAGTTTGGCTAGGACATTGCAGGCTTGAATCACCTGATTGTCTGATAATAAAGATGATTCCGTAGCCGTGTGGTTTCCGGCAGAGAAGAATAGGACCACTCCTAGTTTTCCCATGGATGTCGTAAAAGGCGACTAAATATATAAGCTAAACAAAGCTCATAAACATCAATGAGACCTCTCCAACCCGTCTGGCCAGCGAGGAGAGTGTAGGCCAAATCCTCTGTCTGCTCTGACCAAGTATGGCTCCGGTAGTACAGAGAGGGTCATGCTCCTGCAGTGGAGACTAAAAAGACCTGATGATGATGATAAAAGATGATTCCGTGCTTCGGAAGGCACGTTAAGCCGTTGGTCTCGGCTGCCATCTGGTAGTCGTTAAAGGAACCACGTCAGAGGCCGAAAGGCGGTCCCGAAGAACTCTGACACCAGGGTGTACGTACATGGTCACAAAACATCACAAAACATCGTTTTCTATCATGACCTGGCCGAAGATTGAACCCTCTCGCGTCGCAGGCTGGCGTGTTAACCACTGCGCCACAGAGCTCGCCAACTCGTCTGAAAGAAGACACCATAAATTAAATTTAAACGCCTTACGCGAAATTAGGAGTAACATGGTTATACGTAAAATTTATTTATTTCTCTACATACAATCTTACAAAACAACGTAAAATTTAAGCTTTATACACACTAGTGTGCAGATCACTGCACACTAATGTGTATTTAGATTGAGTTTTTGGTAGATAAGCTGTGAATGTGTCATAAATATCAAATGTATGTTAAACACATCAAGTGTACTGATGAGGGAGTACTGGAGTACTATGACACAGGCCCTGCCTACTTCAGGCTTCAGTCTCCTGTAATCTATAGCAAACTTTTCTGTTTTAGATTAATCTCTTTATTTCTGTTTTAGATTAATGGAGAAAATTAATATACTTTTTACTTTACTTACTATTCTGAGATTAGAGGAGACTGATGTAGGCCGAGTCTGAATTAGGCGTAAAGCACATTGATCTGGCGTCGGGCACGGACATAGCTTAGATCGGGCAAGGACATGGCTCTGATCGGGCGCAGGCATGGCACGTTTCTATTACAATAATCATGGCGAGTATGATCATAAATGACTGGATGTTTCTCTATTAATTCACAGAATGCTATGTTAAACTCGATGTCATCACGCATTTTTATTTTCTATAATCGCTTCTCTAGAAGACATATGCCATACGTGCGCGCTGACTGCGAACTGACGCCATACTGAGGGCCAACTGGCGCGGGCGCCGAAGTGGCGCGCTTTAGCGCGTCCGATGATGCCCGTTGAAGTGTGTTCAAATTGCGACTTTATTTCCAAACATTTAGTACGGTATTTAAATAGAAAAGTAAATGCCCTTGCCAAGTCCGTTCCAGACGCCAGACCAATGTGCTTTGCGCCTTAGATTAACCCAGAGCTCTCCTTTCTAGATAGACGCTTTTAAAGTTTATACATAGAAATATTTATGGATATATATTTAAGGATCAGAACGCGACAGAAATCACTAGGGACCTACCAAGCGTATGTTTACTTTTTCATTTATTATTTTATCAGTATTGAGTTCCATGGTTCCATACCCAGAAGGTAAAAACACAACTTTATTCCTGTGCTTTCGCCATCCATCCGTCAATTCGTCTTAGGGCTTTATCTATTGAACTGCAATAAATAAAGAAATTTTCACGGAATCTGAATGAAATTGCCGCTCTAATCTATACTACAACTACTACTACAATTCAAACAAACAACAGTTTAAGGATTTTTTTGGATCTGGAAAGGAGATGAATGTATTGGCATATTACTCACTCGAATGAATGGGGGTAGTAGAGTAAAATGGTATCTCTTGGATAGGCATGTGACATCGTCTTCATCGTCGCTTACCATCACAAGGTGAGATGAGAGACAAATGCCTACTTCAGTAGTAAGTAAAAACGTTACGTTAACGGTGGCTCGTCTGCTCGTATGCCGTCGGATATACATAAAAAAAAAAAAAAAAAAAAGAAAACGTGCAATGCCATACCTGCAACCACCGGCCAAGCAGTTGAAGATCACATCCATGATTATTTATGCTTATTTTGTGTTTATTTAATAAAATAAGTCATCACCATCATCATCAGGTCTTTTTAGCATCCACTGCAGGAGCATGACCTTAACAATATAATACATTAAAATATAACATATTTAAATTAAATTTATTATATTATTAGGGTATATATATAATAATGTATTATTGTAGTGCCCTTTCAGGGTTCTATGCTGTACTATCAACTATAATATCTACAAATATATTATACTATATATTTATAGTCTTTTTGTGAACTTTTACCACACATGGAAACAATAAACAAATTAAATTGGACTGACCGTAACATTCCTTCATTAATATTAAGTGTAATTCAAACTCTAACTAAAATTCAAATTAACTGGCCTACATAGAATTGTGCCGTAATGAAACTAAACGAAAGTAATTCCGCCGGCTGGAACTTTGTTTTCATATGGTATAACTACAAAATATAAAAATTACAGAACCTTTTACTTAATGGTTTCTAATTGTACCTATTACTTTTTGCAAATCTTATATTTTTTATATAAGTAAAACGAAATCTTAGTTACAAAGTATGACGAAAAGTCTCATTATCGAAAAGTCTCATCAGTCGCGCGCGCGCAGCCTCCCGTGCCGTGCGTGTTATCGGATGCGGAACTCGCATAAAATGTCGTATACAGTGAAGTGCGTGAGCTGTAATATCGTAATCGATGAGCTGTTGGCCTATCTGAGGGCTAAGTTGTCTCGTGCTGATGAAGAGAGCCTGGTCAAAATATGTACAGCAACTTTCTCAAGTGAGGATATTCAAACGTCTCATACGCTGCTGTTTGAATCTGTGCCGTCAGAATTACGTAAAATTGCGCGGAAAGGAAAAGGAAAGGAGGATCGGCTGATTTACGATATGCTACACTTTTTAAAAGTGACTGAGCCTGATAAGTTGCCTGTTTTTGTAGCCCGGAACTTGGAGAAGCTACCACCGATAACTTTCGATCACCTGGACGTCTCTAAGCTTATGAAAGATATAGCGGTCTTGCAAACTGATATGAAGCAAATAAAGTCTTCGTTCGTGACCGTCGAGCAGCTTGAATCTATGAAAAAAGAATGTTTTAATTCTAAAACTATATCGCCGCCTTTCTCATCTGCTAAAATAAACATGAAGAGAGGGGCATATCGTGATAGTGGACCTATAGGTTTATCACTTTTTGACGAGTCTATTGTGAATAATGAGGAGAATAATGCAAGCTGCTCAAATGATTATAGTTTGCATTATAGAAGCATTAACACAAGACAGTTGGAGGGTAGTAGCTCGATACAAAATTACAAGTAACGGCCACAGACCCGTTATCTGAGCGCGCTCGAAATGACGAGGTGACAGATGACTCACACTCACAGCGCAGTATTGTCGAACTGCCTGTTGATCAGCTGGCCGGCGACGGCCCTTTGTCAACCAATAATGAGACTTACGCTCAGGCAACAAACAAGATGAGTAATGAGTGGACAACTGTCCAGAAAAAGAAGAGTAGGGCAAAAAAACGAGTCGAAGGCAAATCTGGAACAGTTATAGTTGAAACTGGTGAAATGTTTAGAGCTGCGGAAAGAAAAGTTCCCGTTTTTATTACAAATGTTCACCAGGACACCTGTCAATCGGACATTGTGAAATACATCTGTAAGATGACACAGGAAACAGTTAAACTGGAGAAGATATCTATTAAGCGGCAATGTGACTACAACGCGTATAAATTTTTCGTACCACGTAACAAACTGTCAATGTTCCTTGACGAAAAGATATGGCCAGAAGGAATAATTTTCCGTCGTTTTGTCAATTTTAAATTGAAACGTAAAAATGAAAATTCTGAAGAAGAATTCGGCCTATCGAAATAATTTATATGGATATGTACAGATTTGTTTCTTTTAACTGTAAAAATGTGAAACGCTCGAAAGATGATATTCGTGATCTTTGTAAGTCATACCAAATAGTGGCTTTACAGGAAACGTGGCTATTCACAGAAGAATTACCCTTTTTGAGCACAATATGTAGCGATTTCAGCTGTACTGGCGTATCAGCAATAGATTCATCAGCGGGCCCTCTACGAGGTCGACCATATGGTGGCGTCGCTCTGCTTTGGAATCGTTGTGTTTTTAATAATGTGGCCGTTGTTCAGTGCAATAATCCGCGTAATTGTGCTATCAAAATAGTGAGTAGGTCTTTTCTAGTGTTAAGTGTCTATATGCCTACGGATGAAAAAGTTAATTTGGCGGAATTCACAGATGTATTAAGTTCGGTGAGTGCTATAATAGACAGCTGTAGCGTAGACTGTGCCTATATACTGGGAGACTATAATGCCCATCCGCATGAACAGTTTTACTATGAATTAATGAACTTTTGCACGGATCAGGAATGGTATTGTGTTGACTTTAATATTTTAGGTATATCTTCCAATACGTATACGTATGTTAGTGATATAAATGGTGCGAGGAGATGGCTCGATCACTGTTTGGTGACGAAAGCAGCATTAAATTCTGTTAAATATGTATATGTTATTCATGATGTTTTCTGGTCGGATCACCTCCCTCTTGTAGTGGAATGCAATTTAGACATTGCTTTGCCTTTGAGATGTCCAAGCAATACATATAATAATGAAGTTGTGTGGGGTGAACGGACACCTGCTCAAGTAGACTTGTATCGAGAAGAATGTCACAAAAGGGTGAAACTCATTGACTTCCCTTCTGAGTTACACAAATGACAGGATGTGATAATTCTAGTCACAGAAGTATAATAGACGTATTGTATAAGAAAATAGTGCAGGCCCTTAAAGAATCCTCTGTTATGTCCTGTGAGAGGAAAAATCGTAAAAAAAGGGTTATTGCGGGCTGGAACAAACATGTTGCTGAGGCTCACGGGTTGTCTAGAATAAAGTTCCAAATGTGGGTTTTGCTAGGTAAACCTAAGGATGGCGATGCATATAAAGAAATGTGCGAATCTCGAAAAATATTTAAGTCCCGTTTGAAATGGTGTCAAGACCACGAAACTCAAATAAAAATGTACATTCTAGCCTCCCAACAATTTAACAAGGACTTTCGCTCATTTTGGAAACACACCAACCGCTTGCAATGTAGGCCAAATCAACCCGTGAGCGTTGGCGGTGTGAGTGATCCCTCGAATATTGCTGATCTGTTCGTTGATCATTTTACTGTTAAATCGCCTCTCGGGCCTTCACTTTCGAGTCTAAATATTGAGCCTGGCGTGAAAAGGAAATTATCTTTTTCAGTAAAGGATATAGCAATGTTAGTGAAGTCAATGTCCAGGGGTAAATCACCTGGCCACGACGGGCTCAGTATTGAGCATCTTAAATTTGCAGGTCCCCATTTACCTCGAGTGCTATTTTTATTGTTTAATCTTTGTGTACGTCATGGTTACATGCCGAAGGAAATGATGCGTACGATAGTAGTGCCTATAGTTAAGAATAAAACCGGCGATCTGGGAGATAAAAATAATTATAGGCCTATTTCGCTAGCTACTGTAATATCTAAAGTTTTTGATGGCGTGCTTAATACACAGCTAAACAATCACATAAAACTGCATGATAATCAGTTTGGGTTTAGACCTAATCTGTCAACTGAAAGTGCAGTACTGTGTCTTAAGCACGCTGTCTCTTACTATACGGAGCGCAAAACGCCAGTCTTTGGCTGCTTTCTCGACCTGTCGACCGCTTTTGACCTGGTTTCTTATGACATCCTATGGAAAAAACTTGAAAAAGCCAACTTACCTATTGAATTTATCAACATATTCAAATATTGGTATTCAAACCAGGTCAATAATTTTAGATGGGACGGGGTACTGTCCAAATCATACAGATTGGAGTGCGGAGTTAGGCAAGGGGGGTTAACCTCACCCACGCTCTTCAATCTGTATATAAACGAGATGATCGACATGCTCGGCAGCGCTGGTGTCGGTTGTCACATAGACGGTATGTGTGTGAACAACATCAGTTACGCGGACGACATGGCGCTGCTGAGTGCGTCTGACTGTGGGCTTCGGAAGTTAGTCGCAGCTTGCGAAGCTTACGCCCTCTCACATGGTTTGATATACAATGTCAAAAAGAGTCAAGTCATGGTCTTTGGCGACGGGAGGAAACAATATGACAACTTTCCACCAGTATTTCTAAATAATACCATACTACAGAGAGTATATAAATTTAAATATCTGGGTCATATGTTAACTCCCGACCTCAAGGATGATGAAGACATTGAGAGGGAGCGGAGGACGTTGTCAGTAAGAGCGAACATGTTGGCTCGCAGATTTGCGCGTTGTTCTGGGGAAGTCAAAGTTACCCTTTTTAAAGCTTTTTGCTCTTCTTTTTATACGTGCAGTCTGTGGGCAAGATATACTCAAAAATCTTATAACGCCCTTCGTGTACAGTACAACAATGCGTTCAGGATGCTGCTGGGGCTACCTCGCTTCTGTAGCGCATCAGGGATGTTCGCAGACGCGCGAGTGGATTGCTTTTACGCAATAATGCGCAAAAGGTGTGCGTCTCTGGTGCGCAGGGTGCGGGAGAGCAACAACAGCATCCTGCGCATGATCGCAGGCAGATTAGATTGCGCTTACGTAAACCATTGCTGCACTATAGCCGGGGGGATGGTGCAGGAATGGTCTGCACAATAAATAATTAAGTGTTTTTTCTACTATACCTACTAACATAGTTATAAGTTTACTAACATTATGAGTCATGGTCACTTGAATAAATAATTTTTCATTCATTTCATTCATTCATTATAACCAACTGACATCAGCAGCTGACTTCAACTCCTCTAAGGGTATGCTTTGGCACCTTTTACGGTATCCACTAAATAATTGTTTTGAGTTCTAACTTCCAGCAGTCACACTGTTCTACACAACTTAAAAATGGAATAGAGAACCTTGAAAATGGAGGGAATAAAGAATAAAAAGGAGAAAATAAGATCCTAGGTAAAAGCAGGATTGGATTTATTATAGGCCTACAATCACAAGTCACAAGTGAAGAGTTGCTATAAACAACACTTCGTGAGGACAAATTTTAAAGCTTGGTCCTTTGTGTCGTGAGTCCGATGGACAGAAACAACAATTAAATGGCACTAACACCCAGAAATGTAGAGAATTAGAAAAAATAAACGTTTATTATTATGATTTTAGCCATGTGGTTTCCGGCAGAGTAGAATAGGACCACTGCTAGTCTTCCGAGGCGAGAGGCGACTTAGAAAATACAAGATAAAGAAAGTTAATAAACATCAATGAGACCTCTCCAACCGGTCTGGCCAGCGAGGAGAGTGTAGGCCAAATTCTCTGACTGCTCTGGCCAAGTATGGCTCCGGTAGTACAGAGAGGGTCATGCTCCTGTAATGCTGTAGTGAGGCTAAAAAGAACCGAATAATCATCATCATCATCGATGATGATTATTATTTTATAAATATGTATCTGTTATAAACATAATGAAAATCGAATTCTTAACTTAGAATATTGCCAATCTGCAATGAGACCTGCCAAAAAGGAACATCACTGTACTCTTTTTTTTTTATGATAGGTAAAACTGTGTCGGCGGCAGCGATTAACTTGACATTATAAAGGGACATACTGCTAGTTAGGATAAACAAACTTCATTTGCTGTCTAAACTGTTCAAGTACTTTTAATAACTCCAAATTTAATAAAAAACTGAAAGAGAATATCTTGTATATTCGCTTTAGTCACAAATTTTATGAAATTGACCACGCAAGATTTATTTTTTTATTTTTTCATACAAAATATTCTTTTTTTATTTAAAACGGTAAATCAGCTGTTTTGATCGTCAAGGTTAGTATCCATAGTTATATACATCCGATATCCGATAAATAAGACGAGATTTATAGACCTGAGCCTAGGTCTATAAATATGTCTATCCGTATGGGAATGAAAGACATAATAGTGTGTAATGTACGAGAAAAAGATAAAATGCGTACTAGCTAGTAGGTATTGTGGTACATTGATGATCTGGTACTACCGTTGGTTCCGGTTCCCAACATTGATGGAACACGCTTAGTTTTGTTACAGGCCTAAAGGCATGTTGAAAAATCAAACACTAATATTGGTTTAATATATAGATATACCTACACACCGGAGGTCCAGAGTTCGATCCCCGGTCAGGTCACGATGGAAGATATTGTTTTTCACATTGACCTGGATCTTTGATGTTTATCTCTATTTGTATTTGTTATAAATATCGTTAAGTTAGTATCCCATAACAAGTCTCGAATTTACCTAGGGGCTAGCTCAACCTGTGTAATTCTTCCATCAATATTTTTTTTTTAAATATTTGTCATGTCCAAAAAATGCCCTTTGATCATACAAATTCGACTGGGTGCTTGTGCTTGTTTAATAAGTCCGTGTGTGAGCAACACAGCTGGATAGTATGTTTCATCCACCGAGCATTTTTTAAAGTGTTCATAAAAACAAACGAGTGGCACCTAGAGATCTCATTTAAGTAAAAAAATGGCCACTTGCGAGTCGGACTCGCGCAAGAAGGGTTCCGTACCGTTATCTATAAGTTAAAAATTATTAAAAATATTTTTATTGTATGATCTAACTAAAACCTTACTATACTTTTCGCAATTTTTCTTATATCTGTGCTATATGACGTTGCTTAGCACCAAATTTCAAGATTTTGATTTCACGGGAAGTACCCTGTAGGTTTTGATTCCCTTGCGAATTCAAAAAAACACGAAAATTAGCGGCATTAACAGGCCTTTTCAGGCACTTTTTCACGTCAATTCACATTTTAAATAATACATATTGTTGCGACTTTCTGGAAGGGTCCCTGCATTCTCCGATCAACCCCAGAATCACAGCAAGGAAAAAAACAGTAAACACTAACCTGGATTCACTGGTGAACAGGATGCTGGAAAGGATTCGCCTGCGACAGGCCTCGTGGCGGCTGGCTGGGAATCTTCCTGGCTTGAACTGTATTATTTTCTTACTGCCTACACTAGTGGTACACCATCACACACGCGCGATGAAGATTTAGGGTTGTTTTCGGCCAGCAAAGCCCTTAGAGTCGTTATTTTTGGAAATTATATCAGCGCACACGGCGCGCTCAACAAGACTCGATCGCCATCTTTTTTCGACTGTCTTTTTGCGACCAATCACAGGCCGTCTCGGCGAAAAGGAAGAAGATATATGGGAAAACGGAAGCAGGACCACAGATAGGTAATTTTATTTGGGTTTTTAAAGTTAATGCTTACACATTTTCCCCCACCTGAAATCCACAAGGGTTTCACAGAGAATGCAAATTGAAAGATATAAAACAAAAGCAATAGCTACGCACTATTGCAAGAATATCTAGAAATATTATTTTCGAAAGATAAAGTAATAAATAAGTTTTAACTAGCCTAAGGATAGTGTGTATTTATGTATTAGTAATTTATGAAGAAAAAAATATCTTAATTAATTGGTAAGGGACAAACCTTTACTACCGGCCTACGAAAGGTCTTTCCGTTAGCAGTTCGGAGAGTAACTACTCTGACTACTTGGTCTGAACCAGCATGCACTTGCACAATACGTGCCAACTTCCAGAACATCGGCGGAAGATTAGGTTCGTTTACTAAGTCATCTATTTTAATATTTGGTTCATGTACGAACCTTTTGTTCTTTCGTTGTAATGTATGAAGATAATCACGCTGCCATACGCGCCAAAATCTCTGGGTAATTTTCTTAAGCATAACCCAAAGAGAGCGCGGACACGAAATAAAACATCTAACACACTTCGACAGCACGGTACGTATCAGAAGTCTCAATCCAATTATCCAAAACTGGCGTTGAATAAGAGATTGTAAAGTTCTAGGTCCACAATGCAAATATTTTATATGAAAGTGTTCTATTATAATTTTAGATATTGGACATTGTTTAGGTAACAAAAAAGGATGCAACGCAGATGGTGACAGATTAGCCTCATCGATGCGTTCCCCCACCCACACGATCCCATCATCGTCCAGGAAAGGTGAAAGTTTTTGAATGGATTTTACACATGGTTCATTATCTCGCACTCGACTGACTTCGGAAGACATATAATGATACTGACTCAATTTAACTAACACTTTGGTTGACTTCTCGAGTTCAGTACTACTGAGAAATGAAATAATTCGATTTTGCCTTGCAACCCTCGAATTTGAAATAAATCGAATACACCATGCTACAATTCTTAGAATTTTTGTAAAAGAGGAATGTCTGGTAATTAAGTCCAGAAGTGGGTTTCTCACCTCAATCACGTGAAGACTTTTAGTTTCTAGTGGTTTGAGCTCGGGTAAGTCTTCTTTTGGAAGTAGAACCCGTTTGTTAGGCCATTGACTAGGCAAATCCTGTAGCCAAGAAGGACCTTTCCACCACAGAGGATGGTCTATAAGCTCTGGACAGGACACTCCGCGACTACAACAGTCGGCCGGGTTATCCTTAGACGAAACATGACACCAATGATCGGTACTAATCAAATCAGTTGCTTGAATTACACGATTGGCTACATACATTTTCAACAAATGAGGGGCGGTATTAAGCCATGACAAGGTAGTGCTGCTGTCTGAATAAGCTCAATTAGAATTAATAGTTATATGGTCTTTAAGCAAATTATACATGTGCGATAGAACTTTTGCTAGAAGCACCGCTGCGCTTAGCTCGAGTCTATTTACCGTGGTAGGTTTTAAAGGAGCTACTCTAGATTTTCCAATCAGTAAACTAGTCGCAGTAGAAATTCTGGGCTCATTAGTAACCACACAAATATACACACAACAACCATAGCCTTTCAGAGAACCATCAAAGAAACCTACCAAGTGTACTTCCATCGGATTGGAAGGTATAACTAACCGCGGAAGAGAATTTTTTTGTAAATCAGACAAATTGGCCGCTATTAAATGCCATTGTTTGGATAAATGTTTTGGAATAGTCTCATCCCACGATAAATTTAACCGCCATATTTCTTGCAACAGCGATTTTGCTGCAAAGACTACTGGGCATATCCAACCGAGTGGATCGAAAATGCGAGCTACTAAAGAGAGTATGGATCTTTTAGTAAACTTGACTTCGAACGAGTCTGAAAAGGCATATGAAAAAGAATCATTAATGGGATTTCATCGTATCCCTAATATTTTGACAAACTCATTTCCCGATTCATCGAAGGATTTGGAACTTTGACAAAATTCAGGAGGAACATCCTTAAGAAGACGAGGATCGTTGGTAGTCCATTTACGTAGTTCAAAGTGAGCCTTGGCCAACAAAGATGTGATATCGGCCTTCAGCTTGATCGCCTCTTCAAGGGAAGAGCCGCCAGATGTGATATCGTCCATAAATGTCTCCTGGGTGATAACCTGAGCTACACGACTTGAGTACTCAGAACCATGATCGTCAACAAGTTGATGAAGTGTTCGAATGGGTAAATAAGGTGAACTACTAACTCCGTACGTGACTGTCTTAAGTTTCTACTCCTTTAAGATCTCAGTTGGATCATTTCGCCAAAGCACGTGTTGATAATGCCTTTCCTCGGGTCTTATCAATATTTGCCGATACATACAACGGATGTCGGCAGTAAAAACTATTTTGTGAAGTCTAAATTTTGTCACTAAATCGACAATATCCACTTGCAGCTTAGGACCCACATGAACAATATTATTGAGTGACAGATTATTCGAGGTCCGACTACTGGCATCGAAGACTACTCGTAAACGTGTCGTTGTACTATCGGGTCGTATTACACAATGGTGAGGAATAATATAACGGTCAGTAGACAAAGATTCAGCAGGCTGCATATGTCCCAGATCTTCGTACTGCTGCATAAATTCCTTATATTCCGTTTTCAACTCAGTCTGGCTGGCAAGACGCTTTTCCAAGTTGAGAAAACGGTTAAGAGCCTGATGATATGATTCTCCTAAGGCTGGAGTATCATCTTTAAGCGTAATTGGTACAACATAACGACCTTCGGAGGTACGATATGTGCCATTTTTATATTTTTGTTCACATATTTCATCCTCAGGACCGGAAATTTTACATTTCGACGGTTCTTCGGATTCCCAAAACCGTTGAACGATCTCATCGAGCGCACTAGAAGGCGCGATGAGTGACGTAACGGGTGTGGCTGGAGTTTGAGCCACCACGTTTTGAAGAAACTGACCACTTATCACCCAGCCGAATACACTAGACAGTGCACATGGAAAACCAGGACCTGGGCTATAACGTGAACCAGTATATATCTGGTCAAAACAGTCTACAACTAACAACAGATCGATCGGACCCGATTTATCAAAATCTTGGTCGGCGAGATCCAAATGTTTAAACTTTTCCTTGACAACCGCCGGTAATGAGGTTGAAGGAATCATTGAAGTGATTTTAGGCAAAACCACTAATGGTATATCAACTTGGGGCGAGTCATTTCACCTAGGCACAATAGAGCCAAACGTATAACCTTTAATATTACAAACATAATTTTGACCGAGACCGGTTACGTTTAAATTACACTTTTTTATATGTAAACCTAACTGTCGCACACAGCTACTTGTAATGAAAGAGTCCATTGAGCCACTATCTATGATTATACGAGCATACTGCAATGAACCATCCACTCTTCTCAACCGAACCACTGCTGAACCAATAATTTTGGTACTCATAGGTGACTTTGACATGTTTGGCTGAGTTGTACAAGTTAGGGAAGTGCTAATATTGGAATTCTGAGAAGCCTTTAGGTCAATGGTATTAGATAATAAACTTTTATGGTCTTCATGTAATAATGTGTTATGTTTTGAGTTACAAATGAAACACATGGACTTAGACTTGCAGTCTGCACTAGTGTGACCGGGCCTTAAGCAGTTTTGACATAATTGTAACTCTTTAACTAATTGTTGTCGCTGTCCTATATTCATAGAATGTACTTTACCACAGCGATATATTGAATGATTTTCATGACAATACGCACAGACAGCCTGATTAGGTTAATTATTATTTGAGTTTTAAGAAGTAATTAAGGAAGAATTTGATTGCCGAGAATAATTATCTTTCTTTGTATTATTGTGGTTTTGTTTATTTGTAGAATTGAATGACTGTAAATTACTAGGTTGACTAACCTCTAATACCTTTATATAATTCTGTAAATAAACAATCAAATTATTAAATTTAGGAATTTCTTCGGTATTTTGTAATTCAAACCTTTTCCTAGTTTCTGTATCAAGAGGCCGAGATGCTATGTAAAATAAAAGAAATTCACTTAAATCATCAATATTTAACCCGCGCAAGGCACTAACACATTCATAAAGTGTGTTGGTTAATTGTGATAAGTTTGATAATGATGGCCGTTGGATCGGATTTAATTTTACTATTTTTTTTAAATAAGCGCTGGCTAAAATACGTTTATTATCATACCTGTCTAGCAACGCTGCATAAACAACAGAATAATTAGCTGATGTTATAGGAACACCCTTAGCTAGTGTCAGGGCATACCCAGACAGACATGACAACAAATAGTAAAAATTCTCTGTGTCCGACAACGAAACATTATTATGCACAAGCGACGTATAACTGTCTTTAAACATCTGCCAGTTCTCTATATTACCATCGAACTTAGCTATTTGCAATTTAGGTAACTTCACTTGCGAGCTGGAATGCGCATGACCTTGACACAGTTTCGAGCGCGAACTCGCACCGATGGCATTTACGTCGAAAGAATCGGCAAACTCAATGACGAAATAGTATAACTCGTCAAATGACAACAAAGCATTATTATCGATAACAAATTGAGGATTTAGTTTAAGTTGCAACTGGTTTACACGATCGTTGCATTCCAAGAAATTATCACGAATTTTATCAATTCTTTTATACCTAGCTCGAAAGGATGCTAATTTAGTTTTATTTTCTTTCGTAATTTTTCTAAGTCATAAAGTATTTGCATATTTTTAAACTCATATTCACGTTTTCCAATGGTGGACATGATTTCTTCTTCCGCCATGTTTTGGTAGGCACTAATTGTGAAAAGTACGAGTAATGTAGGTAAGTAGCAAAAGTTTAAATGGAAACTGAGTAATGGAACAGATATTCACCAAACACGTAGGTTTTAAAACTACGGACTATTACTTATAATCATAAATACACACCTTACTGCTATTAATTGACCCTAGGTAAGTACATAGGCTATCCAAAATAGTTCGAAAGCCTGAGCAACAAGATAGTACCTTATGGCATACAAATCGAACGATTAAGGGATTATTACAAGGGAATTAACGAGATAAGAAGTATGTACTCGTAAGCAATAGGTATTTACTATGGTATGGCTCAGGTATGGAATTCCCTGTTTGATCCGAGATTGTTAGACAAATAGACAAATGCTAGGTGGGTAAGTACCTAGTTAATTTGAATCTATAATAAGTCTATTTATGAATAAATTAGTTATCCATATTTGGAAATAACTTTAATTGGAAATATTGAAATTAAGTGGGTAAATTTGAAATAAGTACGTGAGGAAGTCCTCACAGGAGGCACCATAAATTAATGTTGCGACTTTCTGGAAGGGTCACTGCATTCTCCGATCAACCCCAGAATCACAGCAAGGAAAAAAACAGTAAACACTAACCTGGATTCACTGGTGAACAGGATGCTGGAAAGGATTCGCCTGCGACAGGCCTCGTGGCGGCTGGCTGGGAATCTTCCTGGCTTGAACTGTATTATTTTCTTACTGCCTACACTAGTGGTACACCATCACACACGCGCGATGAAGATTTAGGGTTGTTTTCGGCCAGCGAAGCCCTTAGAGACGTTATTTTTGGAAATTATATCAGCGCACACGGCGCGCTCAACAAGACTCGATCGCCATCTTTTTTCGACTGTCTTTTTGCGACCAATCACAGGCCGTCTCGGCGAAAAGGAAGTAGATATATAGGAAATCGGAAGCAGTACCACAGATAGGTAATTTTATATGGGTTTTTAAAGTTAATGCTTACACACATATAATTTAACACTCAAATTACTAATTATTGTTCAAAAGCTACAAACTACTAGCGTTTCGGAACCGACCACTGCAGAGAAGAAGACGCCGAAAGAAACTCTTTTCAACAGTATTGGTCGTGGTACTTGCCTGAAGGGCTTTGTATGATTTTGTATCTTTTTATCTTTTCTTTTTTTTCTGGTTTCATTTTATATACAGTTTCAATTTACATCATGTTGTGGAACACGTTACGTTAGTGATGGAGCGTGAATCAACAGATAAGATGAAAGATAGAAGTCTCAAAGAGGTCGAGCCGACCTGTCCTCCCGGCAGCACCCGTTCACGAGTTTACACATGGATCAGCCATCGCTTATTTCAACCATATCAGAGGGAACTCAACGACCCAACACACACACATTTAAGTGAGCATGACTTACTCGGCCTCGAAAGCATAAAACACAATAGCTAACTGTCGACACTCGTTGACCGCAAACATATACCTGTTTTACAATTAAAGGTTGATTTAAGATAATTATACAAAATTAAACTATAGCAACAAAAAAAATGAATTAAATAAAATAAAAATAGAAGTCCAGCATTTCACATGAGGCGCCAAGCATTCTTATCAACGAAATAATCATTAACGCTATAAAAAGCTCTTTTCAATAACATATTTTTTGTAACCTCTTCCAAAAGGGTTCCGGTTTTTGCCATTAGGCTACGGAACCCTAATAAAAATTGGATACTTTGTCTAATTTGTGGTAATTGTTATTCGCTGAAGTAAGTTATCATTCTCACGTGGGTGAATGGATAAAACTGTTAATTAAAGTCTGCAGCTGGAAGGATTTTCATATCTCTTATGACACATTTATAATTATTCCTTCCAGTTTGGTTAGGACATTGCAGGCTTGAATCACCTGATTGTCTGATAATAAAGATGATTCCGTGTTTCGGAACGCACGTTAAGCCGTTGGTCCCGGCTGTTAAAGGAACCACGTCAGAGGCCGAGAAGCGGTTCCGAAGAACTCTAACACCAGGGTGTGCATGGTCGATTGACCGTGACACCTACTCGAAATGATGATGAGCATTATTTAATCAATTAACAGTACCACTATTAAATGCAACTTAGTTATGGCAGAATTGGATTGATTCTGAGGCCGTCCTGAGGGATTTAACCCGAATAAAGCAATATACGGCCGCATTTAGGTCATTGGCCTCTCAGCGCTAACCTAACCTAGTTAAGTTACGCTGCGAAATACAGTTGTTTTTAGGGTTCCGTACTCAAAGGGTAAAAACGGGACCCTATCAATTTCGCTCCGCTGTCCGTCTGTCTGTCTGTCTGTCTGTCTGTCTGTCTGTCTGTCTGTATAAAATAAATATTTAAGGGGGCTCCCATACAACAAACGTGATTTTTTTGCTTGTTTTTGCTCGATATTGATAACGGCAACAGGTAGAAAATTTGAAGCCAAAGCTTGAAATATTTACTAAATATTTAGTTATATATTCACTTTAAAAATAAATAATTAAATAAAAATAAAATTTATATTAAAAAGGGGCTCCCATACAACGGACATGATTTTTTGCCATTTTTATAGAATCATTCGTGCGCGAGTCCGACACGCACTTGGCCATTTTTTTATAAAAACATGTCATGGATCTGACGAAAAATAATAAAGAAAAATGTATTTACTGCTAGTAACCAAAGTCTGCCTCCATTTTTTATCCTACAATGTTTTTATTGTATAAAAATGGAGGCAGTATTTGGCATAAATTTAATGTATTGTATGAACCAAAGGAAAAGCTTCTAGTCGATGAAAGGCAATCTTGTTATGTTGAGGCGGTATAAAGAAACAAACAGATAAACAAAAATAATTTATTGGTAATTCTTTATCGATATTCAGAGGGTCACAGAATCTCAGGGTTTCAGGGGTTAGGTCTCGTGGTCCGATGAGAGGCGTAAACTGAGGTACTCAACTTCGCCAGCTGCCTAGACGAAAAACGCCATGTTTTTTTTTTTTTGAAAAGACTATGTAGATAGCTCCAAGTGGGCTTTTGCTACTTCACCGGGCGATTGAGGCGAGGGCAGAGTGCCCTCAACCTTTTTAGACAACATCACCAAAGGACCCCCAGGAGGGACGGACTTCGGCTTTGGGGGTTGCCTGTGTGCGCAAGGCTTGGAGAGACAGCAAAGTCTCATATTGCTTGATGGGTCGCGTATACGTGCATGCAAGCCTTAAGGGCCAATCTGAGAAGAGGCCATGTCGCCCGCCGCTGCAGGTCATAAATGGGCTGCGGCGAGACGAAGCGAGGGCGCGCGGGGCAGTAGGAGGTGATTTCACAATCTTCCAATATGCCTTATCGATGTGTGTATCTTGCCTGACTTAACACTTCCGCTGACACTGAACCAGACACAATAGAAATAATAATAGAATCACGTCTACAGGCGTGCAGTGTCAGCAAAAGTGTTAACTCACGGTGTTCAAACTGGATCACTTACTAAACTACAACTAACTAAAGAATGTAAGGCCTTGATCTTACCTGACAGCCTCCGTGGTCCAGTGGTTAAGGCGTTTGCCTGTTGACCCGGGGTCGTGGGTTCGATTCCCACCGGAAGCATACTTTGTTTAGTTGATTCCAGTTTGGTTAGGACATTGTAGGCTTGAATCACCTGATTGTCTGATAATAAAGATGATTCCGTGCTTCGGAAGGCACGTTAAGCCGGTGGTCCCAGCGAAAGAAGCTGTGACACCTACTCGAAATGATGATGATGGTCTTCTCATCAAATCAACTCAGTGGTTGAAGCGTGAAGTGGTAAAAGGCAGACAAAAAGACTTGCTTTCGCATTTATAATTTCTTAATATTACGAGTACTATGGAATTACGGATATACACGGTGAAATTTTGATCGTTTTGGACACTTAAGGGGATGATTCAGTCCGTTGGTATAAACAACTTTTTCTATGAGACCAATGCTGGGAACTCAAAAAATTTTTTGACGTTCCCATGCAAATTGACCAGGCGGCCGAAATTTTTTATACGGACCTGCCCATTTTTTTTTTTTGAGTTTTCAGCATTGGTCCCATAGAAAAAGATGTTCATATCGACGGGCTGAATCACCCCTTTATGGGTCCAGAACGATAAAATTTTCGCCGTGTATATTAATCATCATCATCATCAGGTCTTTTTTTTTAGTCTCCACTACAGAAGCATGACCCTCTCTGTGTACTACTAGAGCCATACTTGTATATATTAATATTGAGACCTAATGATGATGATGATGATGATATTAATATTGAAACGTAAATTGTGAATTCTAAACAAACTTCAATGACAAAGCAAAAATAAGCCATATTTTTTCCGTAACCATCAGTCGTACGTCAAAACGTCACATCCACGGCATCGCATCAATAGCAGGCTTTCAATGTATTGTCTTTATATATCAGAATTGGCCTTTCAGTACCGTAACCGAACCGTAAATCATTCCGTGTGATTTAGATGGTGAAATATTTTACGGTCACAATTATAAAAATATCATTTTACCATCAAATAGGTCGATGCGGTAGCTCAGGTTGTTAGACGCGTGATATCAGGGTTTGAGAATAAAATTAAAAAAAAAAAAGTTTTTTCGCAATTATTATACTATTTTCACACCTAAAGTTACGAAACCTGTACAGTTTTCATGTTTGCAGGTAAACTAAATTAACATTTATCTATTTGTTATAAAACTATGCAAAACTACTGCTGCCTACAACATTTATTAATAACGTTCCGGATGAGTGCAGTATTGGCTCACAGTCTCAAGGTCTTTTCTTAGTCTTGTGACGAATACTAACCATTCTCTTTATTGAAATCAGTTGTTTTTTTTATTTCAATATACTAACGAAGCATTCTTGGAATATATCTGTTCTCTTTTGATAGAACTTGGATTATTGAAACGCATATAGAGTTTGAATTTGTCTAGAGCATGCTGACAAACTGTAGACTTGGTTGAGCGTCTACTCTTTATGCCAGAATCGTACATGATTCGATGCGATTTACTTTAGCTCAGATTATTTAAAAAAGTAAAATTTTAGATCAATTTTTTTTTACTGGTGTTGTGTCCCAGTTTCGTGTAAAGACCATAATTATTTTACCGATCCTAATGTAGCTTGCTGCTAAATAATAAAAAAACTGACGATGGCATCTAAGTCTTTAAATTATATGAATGTGAAATATCTCAGCTGATAGATATATCAAGTTTAAGTTGGACTTAACTTATTACTTACATTTAACGAAAAAAGAAATACTTGAATAAATACATTAGAAAAATCGTAGT
The DNA here is from genome assembly GCA_947532085.1 of Elegia similella. Classification (NCBI taxonomy): domain Eukaryota; kingdom Metazoa; phylum Arthropoda; class Insecta; order Lepidoptera; family Pyralidae; genus Elegia; species Elegia similella. Next base: position 5,257,393 of record OX383936.1, read on the forward strand.
TTGGACACAGAATAAGTAATATTATATGGACGCCTAACTTATACATAAACTTGACTTTAGCTTTGAATTTAGTTTAAAAACACAACTTAATCTTTAAGAACCTAAATGTTTGAGCAGTGGTTATTCAAACTGGTTTATTCAAATTTATTTTATGTTAAGTTAATTTTATATTTATTGCTGCAATTTTGCTTTCCATTAATCCATTTTATTAATAATTCTATTAGTTTACGAATAATTTATTTGGCTAAAGTTAGACTTTTAACTCAATCATAAATTTTAAAGACATTCTAAATTTTTTTTGAAGTGATTTCGTCTTTTAAATCGATGAACGCCGGCGCACGCATGAAAAAGTGTCATGTTCCGCGTGCAAGCGAGAGCACGGAACAAACTATAGACAGGTATAATCGACCTAAGCGTTCGGCTTGTGACGTATTGGTCTCTCTCTCTCTTTCACTGTCGTAAAATTATCGCCTGGAAACTGACTTTACAGACAACCAATTTTTTGAACTCAATTTTACATATAGAAATTTTATATCCACTTTATTTGTGAGTTCATACATAACTACGTTTCTCGCGACTTTGTCCACGTAGATCTCGGGTTTATCACACAGTCTTTTCGGTACCCCGGGTTCTGAAGTATCTTAGGTAGGGATGTAACTGAGAACATGCTTATATAAGCATCAACAGATTTCGCAGCACACGCTGACGTGGTCCAATGGTTAAGGCGTTTGCCTGTAGACCCGGGGTCGCGGGTTCGATTGCCACGGGAAGCATACTTTGTTGTTTCCAGTTTGGTTAGGACATTGCAGGCTTGAATTACCTGAATTAAGATGATTCCGTGCTTCGGAAGGTACGTTAAGCCGTTGGTCCCAGCTGCCATCTGGTAGTCGTTAAAGGAATCGCGTCAGAGGCCGACAAGCAGTTCCGAACAACTCTGCCACCAGGGTGTGCATGGTCATTTGACCACGTCACCTACTCGAAATAATGATGATTATGATGATGCTCACCCAATAATGACGTTTATAGGCAAACTAGCTTTCATCCGCGGCTCTGCCCGCGTCAACGTCGATTCCTCGGAAATAGTACTTTTCCCCGGGATAAAATAAATAAATAAATATATACGGACAAATCACACAGATTGAGCTAGCTCCAAAGTAAGTTCGAGACTTGTGTTATGAGATACTAACTCAACCATACTATATTTTATAACAAATACATATATAGATACACATCCAAGACCCAGGCCAATCTGAAAAAGATCATTTTCCATCTTGACCTGGCCGGGGATCGAACCCGGGCACTCTCGTGTCGCAGGCTGGCGTGTTGACCACTGCGCCACGGAGCGCACGGAGCCAAGGGATTAAATGTAAACTGTGACCTTCTCACTACTCCAGACAATGGGTATGCAAAGTTTCATGATGATCGGTTTTGTAGATAGGGCGTGAAGGCGTAACAAGTTTTAATACGTCGTTAATCATAATCCGCAATTTACCTTTCATACAATCAACTCAAATATAACAAGAATGTTACTTGCTGCTAGGGAACCCTTCATGGGCGAGTCCGACTTGCACTTGGCCGCTTTTTTTAATATTAGTCTAGCACCCTATTTACTAATTAAAATTATATGTAAAAAGCAACCCAATCGTTCTATTTCAAGTTTTTTTTTTCAAATATAATAACACTGTGCGAAAAATAAAACCGAATGACGAGCAAATCCGTTCGGCCCCAGTTCCATGATTATCCCTCACAACTTGACAGATTTCAACTCTTTCATTTCCTTCGACACAATAAAAGGCCCTTATTTCTTTGACAAGTCCTGAAATGAATTGCCGATCATGGGCCCTATGTTACGTCAATCAGAGTAAGGCTAAAATATTTTAATTAATGATCTTTCGCCTACGTCTGCCATTTTAAGTTGTTGCTTAGTGGGATTAACATTATACTAATAAATTCTTTTTATAATAATAAAAATAAATTCTTTATTAATCTATGTATATAAATACCAATTACAAAGATCCTTAAAAACCACAGTTACAACATTAATTTCACTTTGGTGCCTGCACTCAGCGCAGCTTGTATCGCAGGAGTCCAATTTACATTTACATTTTCATCTTATCATCGGCTCTAATAACACAGATTTTCTGTCAGATTGTGATTGTGTGGTGTGTAGGATGGATTTGGGTAAATTGGTAAGTATTGGTTCTCATTACTCATCACATTAGAATAATATTGTGGAAAACCTTTAAATATATCCATTTATTATACGTTAGTTAATATTTTTTTCTGGATGGAATTGGAAATATATTTCGATTAAATAGAATAAAATTAAAATTTATTTAAATTTGGAAAACATGGTCTCTTATTACTCTCTTCTCTTACTACCTCTTTTTACAAGCTTTTATTTAGTTTCATCTATCCCGGTGTTCGTCGGTAATCAAATTTTGCAAGTTAAATTGTATCCACTTCCCGGTTACCGATTGAGCTGAACTTTTGCATGCATGTGTGAATCAGCCGATAGTATAATATTATGGAATTGTTGCGCTGGTCTGATAATGGAGTCGGAATGTGGCCATAGGAACTTTTAACTAATCAATGTACAGAAATTTGTGTTTGGGCTCATTTGATTTGTCATGGAAAGCACTTTACAGCGGGGATGGGTTTATAATAAAATCTTGTCACAAAAATGAAATTTTTGAAAAAAAATTGTTGATTATTTATTCTTTTAATATTTGCAAAATCTGCAAAGTGTAGAGAAGAAGAAGGAGGAGAAATCAGCGCATAGTAGCGCTGAATTTATTATAATATCAATAGAGTATATAACATTCTAGCTTTTTCCTGCGGTTACGCTCACGTGAGTGATCTCTAGCTTTTCTTATCGAGGTTAAAAAGTATATAAAGTCAATTTTTGCGCTTTAAACTACCACCATACCAAACCAGATATAGAAAGACAAAATATTTTTTGCTTTTATAATATTAGTGTGGATGTTCAAAAACCTAGAAGAAAACCAGATTACTAAAAGAAAAGAAAACTGAACAATCTTACATTCAACGAAATGTAAAGCAGGGCTAATTCTAAAGAAGATAGCCATAATTAGATTGCTTTGCTTGTATCTTGTAGGTAATATCTAAAAACTTAATTAAACCTGTGGGCTTACAAACCTTTTTTGGCAACCATATCAAAATATGATAAAAACGTTTGAAACTCTGTTAATTATCATATTCAACATATTTATTTATATGTATTTTTATTCACTCGTTTATATCTTAAATTATTACGTCAACCTGTTTGCATAGTATATGTTATGCGCCTACGCCAATCATATGTACTCTCTCTGTCGATCTACCCTAATATTGACTAGAAGAGATCGTTATAGCAATAAGTCCGCCTTAGTATCAAATTTGTTACTTTTCTTTAAATTAAAAAAAAAGAGTATTCTATTCTATTATATATTTGTACTATAGAGATTTATTATGAAAATGTCCAAACAACGATTAAGCCCAGTTGTTGGTTGTTTTCATAAATTGTAAATGATGAATCTATGTAATATAGGTACATACGAAAAAAAGCTAAAATCCTTGGCGCTGTATCTCTTAACCGTTTAGCAGATATCGCGTGATATATTATATATTTGTAATGAAATAAGGATGAAAGTGGTGATACCGGTTGGCCTGTCACCAGTCTCATTTTAAACCCGTGTCGTAATTTCCGTGTTAATTAAATAATTCCATAATAACTATCAAATATTGTATTTTTAGGTATCTATCTTGCTCATTTAGTTATATTTTTTATAGACATGAAAAAGTTGGTAGTTGTCATTGAAAATATTAAGTAATTCGTGACGAAACTTTTTTAGATATAAATTTTTTTGGTATTTTATTTTGCTGGATTTTAAGTATTTTTGAGAATATTTTGATTTAATTTGATCTTTGAACTGTACTTCACATTTTTTCATGCCAGTATTCCATGAAAAATAAGGCTAACTGAAAAAATAGACGTTTTACGGTATTCTTCTAATTCACAGCGCCTTAAGAAAATATTTTTTATAATTTTGATTCTTAGTACTTCAAAGCACAGTTAATCAGCATATTTCTTAGGAAAATCTTTATTTTCCACTTCTCAATCAATCACGCCGAATTTGTACGCTTTCGTGCTAACGAAAACGTACTAATTCATCTTATGCTTCGGCTGATAAATTTATAAACGGCATAAAGTCAAAGTTAAAGTCAAACCCTCTTATTCATAAAAAATAGCAAAGGTTTATTAAACCTATTTTAGTTAAAATATGTTTTGTCCTTATCTCTCTCTCCTCTCCCTCTCCAACGATTAGCATGGAAAGAACGAGACAAAACATATTTTAACTAAAATAGGTTTAATAAGAGTTTGTTAATTTTTATGAATAAGAGGGTAAGATTTTTATTCAAAATTGGATAAGTACATGTATCTCTTTTTGAACGTCATATTTTTATTTCTTATATATTTGTTTAATATGTGCAAAATCTAAATACTACTAGCGTTTCGGAATGACCACTGGTGAGAAGAATACGCCGAAAGAAACTCAATCCAGATTTAGTCCCTACGTGCCTGAAGGGCTCTGATTACATTGTTTACTTGTATTACATTTTTTTTAATTGCCGAGCATTTCTATCAATCATATAATTATCAATGCAGTAATAATCCTTTTCTAATAACTGGTTTTTTTTACAGTCGTTTTAAACTAAGGTATAGGCATATATCTTTTAAATACCCTGAAACTTGAAGTAATGTACTTTCTTATTATTAGATACTAATACAGTATCTAATAATAAGAAAGTACTTTTGTAGCTTATAAGAAAACGTATTCCGCAATCCCGCTCTGTCAATTTCTATCTCCGGCTGATAAATTTATAAACATAAATCGAGAGGAAATCGAACCTGGGGGAAAAATGTGGAGACTACAGAAGAATAACTTGTGTATACGCCAAAGCACTGCATCGAACTAAGAAACTTGTTTCCGCGAATTTCCTGTTTTAGCCGCATAAAGCCGTTTAACACGAAATTGTACAACTAAACTTCTCTCCTCTTTTATATACACATTGTACAGGAAAATAATTACAATTACTTTTTGAAGTTTTGATTGATTTTCATTAGCATAAAAGTTATTAATTTTTAGGGTTCCGTACCTCAAAAGGAAAAACAGAACCCTTATAGAGTCACTTTGTTGTTCGTCTGTCTATCAAGACCCTTTTTCTCAGGAACGCGTGGAGGTATCAAACTGAAATTCATATCAAATATAATGCATAAACAGCCGGTCAAACCGCAAATTTTCGACATTTGCAAGGGAATCAAAACCTACAGGGCACTTCCCATGAAGAAGAATCTTGAAATATGGTACGAAGCAACGTCTAAAAGCACAAATAAAGAAAAAATTGCGAAAAGCATAAATGTTTAGTTACACCATTAAAAATATTTTCAATAATTATAGATTTATTATAGATAATGGTACGGAACCGTTCTCTCGCGAGACGACTCGCACTTGGCCGGGGTTTTCACCTAAACTTTAGTTTGTTAGTTTTATTGAACGTTTTAAAAAAATAACAAACGTATAACAACCATCAGGTGAGATGGGAGACAAATGCCTAATTCAATCTTTAGTAAAAAAAAAAAAAAAAAAAAACAAATTAAAATTTCTGAAAATTAACAAGACGATAATTTTTGTACTTATATGCGGATTTTGTCTGAGGTAATCTTACTATGCTTGCTCAAAATATTATGTTTATCATTACAAGTGAAAACTAGTTTTAAAACTGAGATTAGGTACCCGTTTGTAGCGGTTAAAAGTCGCGATACCGGTTGACCTGTCACTAGTCTCATTTCAAACCCGTGTCTGCCATTTCCGTGTTAATTTTCACTTTTAATTTAATAATTCAGTACTTATACCCAAATATTGTATTTTTTAGGTATCCATCTTGCTCATTTAGTTATACTTTTTATAGCCGTAAAGAATTTGGTAGTTGTCGCTGAAAATATCAAGTAATTCGTAACGAAACTTTTTCTAGATATAGCTTTTTTGCTATTTTATTTCGCTAGGTTTTACATATTTTGATGTAACCATTTATTTTGATCTTTGAAATGTACTTCACATTTTTTTCATGCAAATGCATTCAAAATAAAGCTTACTGCTTGACGAAAAAATAGACGTTTTATGGTATTCTTCTGATGCACAGCGCCTTAAGCTGTAAACACTTTAAAGTATTCCGTAAGTAGCAAGAGCGTGTCGCATCTGTGATTACTTTTTGTGTGCCAAAGGAGCATGTAAGAAATGATATTGGAAACGTAAACTAAAATGACGAGAAATGTAATATTACTTTTTGTCGATGTAGTTGATGCGCTTGTTAGACAGAGGTTATTTTTCTTTTTGTATCTTTGTAGCTACAGATTTTAGGTTTAGCTTTTGATGTTATCTTGGTATATTATATGCCTTTTTCTTGTTTCTGATTTATGTCCCGCTCTTAATTCTTAAAATAATTTTAATATCGATATTTATTTTAATTCGGTTTATTTGTAAGGACACTCAGCATAATTCTGAAGACGCTGGTACGAATTTCATATTCCCTTACTTGTACCGTTAAGTCAGTATTAAATTGAAATTTGTGTTTCAAATGCTAATTATTGTCACAAAATCGTAAAATACCTTAAGGAAATTTTATCGGTGTTATCAACCCATGTCACACTAGTGGTAGGTAAACTAAAAATCAATATTAAATAGAGAACAAGTACATAATTATGTCTAAATGCGTTTACCGTACCTCAAAAGGAAAAAAACAGAACCGTTATAGGATCACTTGGTTGTCCGTCTGTCTGTGAAGATCCTTTTTCTCAGGAAGACGTAAAGATATCAAGCTGAAATTCATATCAAATACTCAGGTATACTCTCCCTTACAGCGGTGAAAAAATCAAAGTTCTAAGCCAACGCAATCAAAAGATACAGCTGGATATGTCGCAAATTTTCGTGTTTTTTCGACATTTGCAAGGGAATCAAAACCTACAGGGTACTTCCCTTAAACTCAGAATCTTGAAATTTGGTACGAAGCAACGTCTAATAGCACAGATAAAGGAAAAATTGCGAAAGGCATTAATTTTGAATTACATCATTGATATTAAATATATTTGTAATGATTCAAACTTATTATATAATAATGTACCCTTGGTGCGCGAGTCCGACTCGCACTTGGCCGATTTTTATGTTACAGACTACTTTTGCTTGTGTGGCCAAGTTGCTACTGACATCAGGTTTATAAGACATCTGAGAGCTTAACTACAACCACAGAGGAAAAAATATTCATCATCTTCATCATTACAGCTGCAGAAACTCCACTGCTGGAAAAGGGCCTCTCGCGAGGATTTTCCGTTCCATGGGAGGATATTGCCATACTTACCACGCTTGGCAGGCAGGTTAGTAAGCGCAGTTTCTTTGGCTTTTTGTACTTCCGACGCTGCCCGTCGCAAGCATTTTTAAGCTGGGAAAAGATAGGAATTTGTTAGGTTTGGAAAAGGACTCTGGAGCTCTTAAGAAACTAACTCGGATAAATGGGGGTAAAGCAAGAACCAGCTCTTAGTAAACTTAAGCACTAACAACGCGTAGTGGATCATTGAACTGGCCTTTAACGCCTATAATACATAGAAATGCAGCCTTCAGCCCACAAATTATTCACCGCCATTGGCAAGAAGGAATGTCGTGACCAGAGGGCTGGCCTGTATTTTGGTCAAAAGATTAGCCTTGCCATATAACGTGGCAATGCTGCCAGCCTTCTGGGCACGCTACCACGGGGTAATGAGCTGCTAGGGCTGTTTTATTTGTAATTTAGTTTTTTATTTATAAGTAGTTTTTTAAGTTATTGTTATATTGTACAATTCTGTTTTAATGTCGTTGGGTATTTTAATACCTTCTCTGTGTTGTATTATTAGTTTCATTTCAGCTAAATCCTTTATTTATTTATTTTGCAGAACTCAAGTGCAGGATAAACAAACGTTTAATTTATCAAACACTTTAACTTGTCACCTGTTTGTTTAAGTTCAAGGTAGGTCTGAAATCAAGCACTTAAGTGCTTTGCTGAAGAGCGTCTATTCATGGTAATGGATTTGGTTTGTGTTTCATTAGTGTTTAGGTAATGATTTTAGGGCTTTTTGAATGTAATGAAATCAGTTAGCATTTTTTCAAAATATTTGTGTCTACATTGTTTTTATTTCGCTCTTTGCTTTATTTGTATACTTTGTATATCATTTATTACATAGTATAAAATGAAGTCGCTTTCGTCTGTCTGTTCGCTTAGATCTTTTAAAATTAAGTCCAGTTTTCAGCAGTATATAGAGTGATTCAAGAGGAAGTTTATATGTATTATTATCATCATCAGGTCTTTTTAGTCTCTACTGCAGGAGTTTCCCTACTCTGTACTACTGGAGCCATACGTGGCCAGAGCAGACAGAGGGTTGGCCTACACTGCTCGCTAGCCAGACGGGTTGGAGAGGTCTCATTGAAGTTTATGAGCTTTGATTTTCCGAAGTCGTCTCTTACGACCTCCATGGGAAGGCTTGGAGTGGTTCTATTCTACTCTGCCGGAAATCACACGGCTTAAAGGTTATGTGTTTCTTTATTGGTACTCAGTATCTTACAAAGGACTGGATAGATTTCAACAGTAAATTAAGTTTAAAAAAAAAAACAAAACAAGTGTTTTACATAGATAAAGGTTTTTTAATGGGCGGCGGCAGCCAGGATATCTTAATTTTTGAAATAATAACACTAGTTTAAGCTATTTATTACTACAAGTTTATACTATAATTTTTAGTTAGAACTTATTCTTGGCCTATCTTGTTGTTATCTAATAGGTTTCATACAAATTCATGTTTGCTCTAATTGTCTATTAGACTTTTATATGTATTGGTGATTGAATCTTATATTGCAATCAGAATATTGTAATAAAAAAAGGGTAAAATAGTCTAAACAAGTGTTAATGTATAAACCCGTTATAATTTTATTATACTTCATAGTTTTCAGCTTACAACGTACTAAAGAAACAAATTAATAAGTTTAAAAAGTTAATATTATGTTACATTTCAAACATTACATTTTTCAAGAAAATTGTAAATCACTTTGACCTTTGCCACAAAGGAAAATGTGTATAACACATTTTTATTCAAGAGAAAGTTCCAGTTACTGGGAGACTAAAAGTTTTATTTTTATGCTAAAAAGCTTTCAATAAGTTCTGGAAATTTGTACCGAACTTTCGTAAGTTGTATGAAATGAGTATATCTTGGGCTCTAAATTATTGTGAAGGCCTGTCTCTTAACTTTTAAACTTTTGAAATAATACCTTGTTTTCGACTTTGTCTGTATTTCTTTTTCATTAATTTAATGAGTGTTAATACATTCCGAAAATACTTATTAAATTTTAAAACTAAGGTACCTATGAAATGAAATATATTTATTCACATGAATCATGGTGCAAAGAGGTGTTTAAGATACTTTTTATGGCATGTAAATATTATTTGGAATTGTAATTTTTGATCGCTGAGTTTTTTTTACGGCAAACGAGCAAGCGCTTCACCTAATGGTAAGCGATCACCGCTGCCCATAGACAACTGCAACACCTGGGGTGTGACAAGAGCGTTGCCTTTTAAGAAAACATAGACTCGTTTTTTGAAGATAGTTAATAGACTCAGGTGTTACTTTGCGGAAGTCAAAGCTACATTTACTTTGAGACAATTTACTTTGCGTGCTTCCGCCACTGGTGGCGGAAGCACGCAAAGTAAATTGTCTCAAAGTAAACGTTTTTTGAAGGTTCCAGTCCCCTGTAATATGGTTGATTTCAGCGTCTGCGACACCGTTTTATTTCGCGCGATATATACTATCCACATCTCGCTTTCTAATATACGGTAAAACAAGATGGCGAAAGCTGATATACGATGTCGCGGGTGCCACGCTACCTGCAGGTTTTAAAGTAAGTCCCTAAATATATCGATATATTTTCAACAAATCGTGTTTTTAAATTTCACCATGTCGCTTCGGCGTCGTATGGTTACAAAATGTATCTATTGGTAGGATAATATTTTGAGTCAATGTAACCCTTAAATATAAGTTACATTACAAACTGACAAAAAAAATATATATTTCCATATGTCGAATTCAATATAACAGAAAACCGAAGTACGAGCGTATGTTTACATCTAATCTAACAAGATCCCGATATTGTTAAACGGAATACCGTATTCTGAAACCGTATTACGTTTTCTGCTAAAAATTAAGTATTTTGTTTAAAATGAGCAGTAATTTTTCTCTACAAGAAGTATATAATTTGTTGCGGGAAGTATCGAGAAGCCAATTTAAAGCGGCCATAATACGTGACTCCGATTTGCTGCGGGTACATTTATTGAACACCCTGTAGATTTATTGAATGAAACTGTTGGAACTTTTAATAAAATAAAGGAATGTACGTGTGGCCCGTGGTGGCTGATATTTTTTGCTAGTAATGTTCTTATTCGGATATTTATAAATTACGCTTTTGTAATAGCAAACTCTTTATAACGATAGTTAAACCTCCCCACATAATATAAAAGGCGGCAATACATCGTAATCTTTGATCGACACTCTGCCCTCGCCTCAAACGCCCAGTGAAGTAGCGAAAGCTCACTTGGAGCTAGCTACATAGTCAGATAAAAAAAAATGTAATCTTTGTCATTCGTTTCTTGTCACATCTAGGTTTCACTGCCTGAAGATGCCTCGTGTAGAGACAAAACACGTGTCGCGAGCACGACGGCCGATATTGCTGCAGCCTTAAACGGATGCAGCAGTATCGATCAGCGTTGCATGCATAAACTGTTGGTGGCGGGCATGAAGGGACTAACAGTAGTAAATTGTCTCAAAGTAAAATAAATCTTTATAACGACACTGATACGACTGCTCTATATAGGGCGTTATTGAGAGTTAGCACGTAAATGGAGAATGCTTTTACTGCGCGAATTTATGAAACACTAGCTTTCGCCCGCGGCTCCGCCCGCGACAATGTCGAGCCCTCGGGAATAGTACTTTTTCCCGGGAATAAAGGTAGCCTATGTCCTTCTCTGTTCTCCAGAGAACTTGTATGCAAAGTTTCATGATGATCGGTTCAGTAGTTACGGCGTGAAAGCGTAACAAACAAACAAACAAACTCACTTTCGCATTTATAATATTAGTAAGGATAAGGATAAGGATAGGATTTTCGTCAGTTCAGTGTTTTTTTGTACTTAGTATTTGCTGTCTGAAAACTGAGCAACTTAACGTGAAAGACAATCCCACTTTGTAAACAAAATTTCTAAAATTATTCGGTATTCTCGTAATATGCATCAGAATTAGTATATTTTCAATGTAACGGCGGCGGGTTAGGCTTAATATGGGCGGCGCGTCGCTACGCATATGTATACATGTATGAATGTATACATATGCGTATATATAGACTAGCTCCGTGGCGCAGCGGTCAACACGCCAGCCTGCGACACGGAGTGACCGGGTTTGATCCCCGGCCAGGTCAAGATGGAAAATGATCTTTTTCAGATTGGCCTGGGTCTTGGATGTTTATCTATATATGTATTTGTTATAAAATATAGTATCGTTGAGTTAGTATCCCATAACACAAGTCTCGAACTTACCTTGGGGCTAGCTCAATCTGTGAGATTTGTCCGTATATAATTATTTATTTATAAATTTATTTATTTATGTAAATAACGATCAGAGGTATCATCCTCGCCCGCATGTCCGGTAGTTGCAGGTATAGTGTTGCAGGTATTGCAGTAGTCTATGGGCAGCGGTGATCGCTTACCATCATGTGACCCGCTTGCTCGTTTGGAGCCCTATCCTAATCCTAACTAATATTATAAATGCGAAAGTGAGTTTGTTTGTTTGTTTGTTTGTTTGTTACGCTTCACGCCGTAACTACTGAACCGATTATCATGAAATGTTGCATACAAGTTCTCTGGAGTATGGAGAAGGACATAGGCTACCTTTTATCCCGTGAAAAAGTAGTATTCCCGTGGGATCGACATTGACGCGGGCGGAGCCGCGGGCGAAAGCTAGTAGGTCATAAAAATAAAATAGTACCGGTTACGCACGCCCGGCCTCCCGAGCTGCTACTTGCTCCTCCCCCATACATTCGAGTGAGTAGTATCGCAATACCTATCATTCCCTTCCCAAATTCATCAAATTCCTATTCTTCCCCAGCTTGAAAAAGCTTGCGATGGCAATAGCATTTAAATTTCAAGAAGCAAAAAAAACTGCGCTTGCCAACCCGCCTGCCAATCGTGGTGTAAGGCGCTGTGCATCAGAAGAATACCGAAAATCGTGTATTTTTTTGTCGCGCAGTTAGCCTTATTTTTCAAAGAATACTAGCATGAAAAAAATATGAAGTACAGTTCAAACATCAAAATAAATGGTTACATCAAAATATGTTCATAAAAATATTTAAAACCTAACTAAATGAAATAGCGAAAAAGGTATATCCAGAAAAATTATTGTCGCGAATTACTAGATATTTTCAGCGACAACTACCAACTTTTATACGTCTATAAAAAGTATAACTAAATGAGCAAGATGGATACCTACAAAAAATACAATATTTGGTTATAATTATTGAATTATTAAATTAAAAGTAAAAATTAACACGAAAATGGCAGACACGGATTTGAACTGAGACTGACGACAGGTATGACACAAATATATAAAATATCAAGCGATGTCCGCTACAAACGGTTAAGGGTTACAGCGCCTTTTCTGATGTATAAGAAAATTTTTGGTGACTATAATAATATTGATTTAGTAGTGGTTTCCGGCAGAGTAGAATAGGACCAATCAAACTCTTCCCATGGAGGTCGTAAGAGGCGACTTAGGAAATACAAGCTAAACAAAGCTCATAAACATCAATGAGACCTCTCCAAACCCGTCTAGCCAGCGAGAAGAGTGTAGCCCAAATCCCCTGTCTACTCTGGCAACGTATGGTATATTCGGTAGTACAGAAAGGATCAGGCTTCTGCAGTGGAGACTAAAAAGACCTGATTGATGATGATTATAATAATATGTGGATGGGCATTTCATTAGTAAACATAAATATATCTAATATCTTACATCCAGCTAGGAAGCGTATAGGAGTTAAGTAAATTAGAAAAGTTGAATATTTGTTAAAAAAATACAGCGTGTAAAAGTACCCTCGCCATTTACTTAAAGGGGTGACTCAGCCCATCAATATGAACAACTTTTCCTATGGGACCAATGCTGGGAACTCAAAAAAAATTTCGTCATTTCCATTCAAAAGAGTTCCGCCGCCCGGCCAGTTTGTATGGGAAGGGCGAATTTTTTTTTGAGTTCCCAGCATTGTTCCCATAGGAAAAGTTGTTCATATTGGTGGGCTGAGTCACCCCGTTAAGGGAATGTCGAGGGTCTATTTACACGGTGTATAGATATATGAAAATTAACCGCAAAACAATAAATACTCAAGTCCTAACCTCGCCTCAATTTAATTGGCTATATAAAACAAAAGAGCGAGCAACTTCACCGGGAGTGAACCCGCGACCCAATTTAGAGAGTCGTAATACGTGACTCGCTCGACCACTTGTGGCGTATTGAGCGGCTATTGTAAAAGTATGATGACAATATGTTATACTACTTTTCTCTTATTTTACGTAGTATCACGTTTTTTTTCCTTGCGGGGTAGACAGAGCCTAGGTCTATAAGACCTGAAGGCCACTAGCATGTTGGTGGGCTTTAGGTGGAAAACGGAATCGAAATAGTGATGAGTTGCTAGCCTAGAGTTGCAACGCCTATTAACATATTTTCTCAGATTTTACCCATTCCCTCGATCGGCCTTTACAATCTGCGTGGGAAGAAAAGCAGCTGGTACATTCTACGTTTTTTCTTTTGACTTTTGAATGAGGCGGACCCGCGTACGAAGGGTTCCGTACCGTTATTTATAAAAACGGCAATAATATGGAGAGGGGAGGGGAATATAATAATAAAATAAATTTAATATTAAAGGGGGGGCCTTAATATTATTTATGTTCAAATTAAATATTATAACCAAATTTTCTGTAAATATTTTAAGCGTCTACCTGTTGCCGTTATCAATATCTGGCAAAAAAAAAGCAAAAAATCACGTTTGTGACACATATTCCAATATTTAATTTTTCGATTTTTTATTATTTGTTGTTATAACGGCAACAGATATACGTCATCAGTGAAATTTCAACTGTCTGTTACTATCATGGTTCATGAGATACAGCCTGGTGACAGGCGAACAGACAGACAGACTAACATACAGACAGATCGATATTAATAGGGTCCCGTTTTTAACCTTTAGGTACGGAACCATAATAAAAAAAGAGCGAGCGATTTTACCGGCAGCGAGCCTGCGATCCAATTTTAACTGATCGTAATACGTGCCTCGCTCGCCCACTTGTAGAATATCGAGCTGCTATGGTAAAAGTTTGATGGTATGCAAGTTTTTTTTTTATGTATATTTGACGGCAAACGAGTTTCTTTCTTATTTATCACTCGGTCATAGTGAGTACGAAGCGCGAGCGAAGCGTCTGCTTCAGCTCGGGCAAAACGTCGTTCGTCTTGCTTGCTATCCGGTTATTTTCCCAAAGGAGAATAACCGGATAGCAAGCAAGACATACGTATATTTACAGACTTCCGTAAATATACGTTAACTTATCAACCAATTTGATTCGATCGCTAAAGATGACACATTCACACCTTCCAGGCTACTCAACAATAGGCCGCTAATACGAAGACCTTTACCAGATGACACATAGTGTGTAAAAAGGCCGACATGTCAATGTCACTTCGGATAAAAACGAAAGTATCTGTCAACGTAGCGAATTTATCGATATGATATCTAGAAAACGTGAGTCCGCGCTTCGTCGGCGAATAACCTACAAAAAATGTACACATATATTTCAAGTAAACAGGGTTAATTAAGGAAATTATGTTTGGTAATTGAATATATGTTACTGTGATTTCATATGAAAGTACTATGTGGAAAGATATTTTTCATTTCACAATCGGTACCGCCTTACCGACAAATTCGTTAAGTTATAATACGGCCGATTTAAAAAGAGATTGGATTGTTTTGTGCATTTCACTCTTAACACAGTATAGTGTGTATCGCGAGAAAGAAAAGCAATGCGTTTGTTTTTAATGCGGTATTTATTCAGTTAAATAGGTAACGTAACGATCGTTATAATACAACGTGATTTTGAACCCCCTAGCCATATTGGAATCTGGGAATCAGAATCCCTAATGGAACACAGAAGTGCAAGAATAAAAGGTAAAAACGAAAAAGAAAATTAGGTTCCCCATACAAAGTCGTCGATCAGCTGGACGAATTTCTATGAAAGGTTTGATTTATTTTTTGTTTTTTACCTTTTTTTCTTACAGTTCTGTATTCTCTTAGGGATTCTGATTCCCAGATTTCAATATAGTTAGGGGATTCAAAATCACGCTGTATTACGGACTGTCACAGCAGTGACGAGAATCTCGTTGAATTTTGTGAGAATGTGTGAGACTGTAAATATTATTAAACCAATTCTGAGTTCACGGGACGTCCCCTGTTTTAATTCCCTTGCGAATGTCGAAAAATTGAGGCATAAATGGCTGTATCTTTTAATTGCGTTGGCTTAGAAGTTTCATTTTTTCACTTCTCTACGAACAGTATACCAGAATATTTGATATGACTTGATTGGCGTTACCTCAAGTCATATCAAATACTCAGGTCAGGGACATCCATTTAAAAATGGATGTCCCAGTTGCCGGAAGCCTAGGCGGACAACTACCAGCCGGCTAGGTAAATCTCACTACAGCTGCACAATGACAGTTTATTTTAGTTATTCCACTCATTTATAACATTAGATTACTATGATTTTATATCATAAAGTCTACTAGAAGTAATTTCTAAACCAATCCAAAACTTTAACTCCAAAACTTCCCATAAAATGTTTTAGTGATATCACAATATGGTTTTTACATAGACTATAAATGTATGTTGCATACGATGTGTACTATAGGACTAATACTTATACTTTTACACTCCTTGTGTGTTGTAAAGTGGAACAAAAGGCTTGATTTCTAACTCAGCGTGAAGGGCTAAAATGCGACCCAATTTAAAACGGCCATAATACGTGACTCAATTCGCCCGCTTGTAGAGTTATAGAGCGGGGTAAAAAGAAATAAGCATTTCTTTGATTGCTATCCCATTATGATATCCTACATCTTTTTTTCCTCTCTCTTTCCCTCTCTCGTCTGACCGTGTTTCTGACTGGATACTCGGAAATGACACCTGTAATTCGTCGAAGCCTACTCTACTCTTCTCTCTCTCCTTGGTTGTGTGATTATCGGCACGTATATAGTCCCTCTTCATATTAATTTCCTAAGTATGTACGCGTAAGATACTGTTTTCCGCAAGATTTGACGACATTAGCGTTAGCTCTTTGACTCTGTTTGCTTCATCAATCACACAGGTAAAGTTGATGGAACTAGTAAATTTATTATTGGCTTTTCTTGCACTTGTAACATATTATGTATAAAATATCATACAAAGCCCTTCAGGCGAGAAGGCGACCAATACTGTTGAAAAGAGTTTCTTTCCGCGTCTTCTTCTTTAATTAAATTAAAATAAAATTATTCAGACTGCAAAGTGTTAGTCTGAATAATTTTATTTTATTTTAATTAATTGCAATTTTAATGCAATGATATTTTAATGAATTATTAAATTGTAAAATTTAATTCTTGTATTTTATGATCTCCATGGTCGAAATAAATGATTTATTATTATTATTATTCACAGTGGTCGGTTCCGAAACGCTAGTAGTTTGTAGCTTTTAAATAATAATTAATAATTTGAATATATGTTATTAAATAAGTATTATTTTAAATGAGAATAAAGGTGAAAAATTACCTGACGCCTATTTTCTGAATAAATCTTTGACCAAGGTTTTACTTCTAACGAAAAGACAAAAACCCCACTATATACAGGTGATTTTAAACTCCCTGTTAATTCTTTTCCCTCGGCCTCTGAGAGGCCAGATCTGGCCGCATATATATAACAATTAAAACTCCATTGTGTCTGCGTTTCCGCGATTGACAGGTTAAGTCAGAATCAAAATCTAGATAGATAGAACCTGTGAGGTCTATATGAAAGGTTGCGTGGTAGTTTCACGAAGGATAATATGATAATAATAACATGAGACACAAGACTATATTGACTATACTGAACTGGTCTTTTTTTAAATAATACACACATACATAGTATCACGTCTTTTTCCCTTACGGTGTAGACAGAGCCTAGGCCTAAAGGACCTTATGGCCACAATTAGCATGTTGGAGGGCGTGTGGATGGAAAACGGAATCAAATAGTGATGGGTTGCTAGCCGCATTGCCTATGATTCCGGAGATTTTAGCCCAATCCCTCGATCGGCTTTTACGATCTGCGCGGGAAGAGAAGCAGCTGGCACATTCTAATAGCAGCAACAGATATAAGTCATCAGTGAAATTTCAACTGTCTTACTATCATGGTTCATGAGATACAGCCTGGTGACAGGCGAACAGACAGACACACTAACATACAGATAGAGCCATATTAATAGGGTCCCGTTTTTACCCTTTGGGTACCTACGGAACCATAATAAAAAAAAAGAGCGAGCGATTTCACCGGCAGCGAACCTGCGATCCAATTTTAACTGATCGTAATACGTGCCTCGCTCCCCCACTTGTAGAATATCGAGCTGCTATGGTAAAAGTTTGATGGTATGCAAGTTTTTTTTTATGTTTTATTTGACGGCAAACGAGTTTCTTTCTTATTTAGCACTCGGTCATAGTGAGTACGAAGCGCGAGCGAAGCGTCTGCTTCAGCTCGGGCAAAACGTCGTTCGTCTTGCTTGCTATCCGGTTATTTTCCCAAAGGAGAATAACCGGATAGCAAGCAAGACATACGTATATTTACAGACTTCCGTAAATATACGTTAACTTATCAACCAATTTGATTCGATCGCTAAAGATGACACATTCACACCTTCCAGGCTACTCAACAATATGCCGCTAATACGAAGACCTTTACCAGATGACACATAGTGTGTAAAAAGGCCGACATGTCAATGTCACTTCGGATAAAAACGAAAGTATCTGTCAACGTAGCGAATTTATCGATATGATATCTAGAAAACGTGAGTCCGCGCTTCGTCGGCGAATAACCTACAAAAAATGTACACATATATTTCAAGTAAACAGGGTTAATTAAGGAAATTATGTTTGGTAATTGAATATATGTTACTGTGATTTCATATGAAAGTACTATGTGGAAAGATATTTTTCATTTTACAATCGGTACCGCCTTACCGACAAATTCGTTAAGTTATAATACGGCCGATTTAAAAAGAGATTGGATTGTTTTGTGCATTTCACTCTTAACACAGTATAGTGTGTATCGCGAGAAAGAAAAGCAATGCGTTTGTTTTTAATGCGGTATTTATTCAGTTAAATAGGTAACGTAACGATCGTTATAATACAACGTGATTTTGAACCCCCTAGCCATATTGGAATCTGGGAATCAGAATCCCTAATGGAACACAGAAGTGCAAGAATAAAAGGTAAAAACGAAAAAGAAAATTAGGTTCCCCATACAAAGTCGTCGATCAGCTGGACGAATTTCTATGAAAGGTTTGATTTATTTTTTGTTTTTTACCTTTTTTTCTTAAAGTTCTGTATTCTCTTAGGGATTCTGATTCCCAGATTTCAATATAGTTAGGGGATTCAAAATCACGCTGTATTACGGACTGTCACAGCAGTGACGAGAATCTCGTTGAATTTTGTGAGAATGTGTGAGACTGTAAATATTATTAAACCAATTCTGAGTTCACGGGACGTCCCCTGTTTTAATTCCCTTGCGAATGTCGAAAAATTGAGGCATAAATGGCTGTATCTTTTAATTGCGTTGGCTTAGAACTTTCATTTTTTCACTTCTCTACGAACAGTATACCAGAATATTTGATATGACTTGATTGGCGTTACCTCAAGTCATATCAAATACTCAGGTTAGGGACATCCATTTAAAAATGGATGTCCCAGTTGCCGGAAGCCTAGGCGGACAACTACCAGCCGGCTAGGTAAATCTCACTACAGCTGCACTACGACAGTTTCTTTTAGTTATTCCACTCATTTATAACAATTAATTACTATGATTTTATATCATAAAGTCTACTAGAAGTAATTTCTAAACCAATCCAAAACTTAAACTCCAAAACTTTCCATAAAATGTTTTAGTGATATCACAATATGGTTTTTACATAGACTATAAATGTATGTTGCATACGATGTGTACTATAGGACTAATACTTATACTTTTACACTCCTTGTGTGTTGTAAAGTGGAACAAAAGGCTTGATTTCTAACTCAGCGTGAAGGGCTAAAATGCGACCCAATTTAAAACGGCCATAATACGTGACTCAATTCGCCCGCTTGTAGAGTTATAGAGTGGGGTAAAAAGAAATAAGCATTTCTTTGATTGCTATCCCATTATGATATCCTACATCTTTTTTTCCTCTCTCTTTCCCTCTCTCGTCTGACCGTGTTTCTGACTGGATACTCGGAAATGACACCTGTAATTCGTCGAAGCCCACTCTACTCTTCTCTCTCTCCTTGGTTGTGTGATTATCGGCACGTATATAGTCCCTGATGACATGAAGATAACATTTTTTAGGCTTGCCTCTTCATATTAATTTCCTAAGTATGTACGCGTAAGATACTGTTTTCGGCAAGATTTGACGACATTAGCGTTAGCTTTTTGACTCTGTTTGCTTCATCAATCACACAGGTAAAGTTGATGGAACTAGTAAATTTATTATTGGCTTTTCTTGCACTTGTAACATATTATGTATAAAATATCATACAAAGCCCTTCAGGCGAGAAGGCGACCAATACTGTTGAAAAGAGTTTCTTTCCGCGCCTTCTTTACAGTGGTTGGTTCCGAAACGCTAGTAGTTTGTAGCTTTTAAATAATAATTAATAATTTGAATATAGGTTATTAAATAAGTATTATTTTAAATGAGAATAAAGGTGAAAAATTACCTGACCAAGGTTTTACTTCTAACGAAAAGACAAAAACCCCACTATATACAGGTGATTTTAAACTCCCTGCCAATTCTTTTCCTTCGGCCTCTGAAAGGCCAGATCTGGCCGCATATATATAACAATAAAAACTCCATTGTGTCTGCGTTTCCGCGATTGACAGGTTAAGTCAGAATCAAAACCTAGATAGATAGAACCTGTGGGATCTATGTGAAAGGTTGCATGGTAGTTACACGAAGGATAATATGATAATAATAACATGAGACACAAGACAATATTGACTATACTAAACTGTTTTTTTTTTATAAAAATACTACCTTATTATAGTAATTTAAAATTTGTAAAACAGCACGTTATGTCAGGGACGTGATATGCTAAATTAACAATATAAATATTGATGATTATTACTTTGTATTTCCATAGTCACATCACGTCAGATTATTAAAAACTGCTACAGAACCCAAGAAAAAAATAAGAAATAGGACCTTCCATACAAATTCTCTGAATCAAATATTATTTTTTTCAGTTCTTTTCATTTGTAACGCGCTCGGTTGCGCTTTCAATACGCCAGCCTTGGACACGAGGATGGTTCGATCCCCGGTCAGGTCATGATGGGAAATGATCTTTTTCAAATTGACCTGGGTCTTGGATGTTTATCTATATAAGTATCAATTTGTGTGATATGTCCCTATATATTTATTTATTTATATTTATAGATGGTGGGCGCCCTTCCCTCTTTGCAAGTACTTATTACTTATATCCCTCTTTTTCCAATAAGATATAATGATAGTGTTTTTACATGTGTCTACTTATATGTAACAATTATCTCTATTTCCTCAAGACATCTTCTAATCTCATTATTTCCAACACAAACTGAGCTCAAGTTTATTTTCAGCGTTTGTACGCAAAGAATATTTTCGATGCCTTAAATAAACTCTCTTAACAACTTGACCTCTTTTCCTAATTGAAATCCTTAAGGAAGTTGACTTCATTATAGGTGGCCAAAGGGAGGTATCAAATTTAGATAAGTAAATTCCGGACTTTGTAAAACTTAATATTATGATATTATAAACCTCTTTTATGTAGGTAGTATTTTAGTGCTTGGACGTATGTACTCACATGCAGTCTCTAGTTTATTGAAACGGGAAAAAGTATTTAAAGTAAATCACTTAATACCGCATTTATTACAAAAGTCAATTTTATTAAACTAACAAATAAATTTATTACATCGAAAATTACTAAAGTTTTAAAAAAATTACAGTCTTCATATTTGCAAGTGGACCTAATAACTCATTGGAGACTATTATTGTCAATTCGGGACTTATCGCGATTATTTTTGAGATTAGTCTTACGGGAAGCCGGCTTCAAGTTATCAACATGGAATCCAGTGATTCATCGTATCAGCCGCAAGAAGTCCACTGCTGGACATAGGCCTCCCCCAAGGATTTCCAATACGACCGGTTGGAAGCGGCCTGCATCCAGCGTCTTCCTGCTACCTTAGTCAGGTCATCTGACCATCTAGTCGGTGGATGTCCGACGCTGCGCTTGCCGGTACGTGGTCGCCATTCGAGAACTCTTCTGCCCCATCGATTCTACGCGCTATGTGCCCCACCCACTGCCACTTTTAAGAGTTAAATCCAGTGATTGAGTTGTGCAAAAGGTGTAGATGCGTGCTAGAGATCAGTACCCGAACGGACACCGTCAGTGTTGTGTGTTAAAATTTGTGTAATAAAAGACTAAAAAAGACGGTAAACCGATACATACAGTTTCTCTTGACAGTTCCCCGCAGCTCTTCAATAATTTTGTGGAGATGGCGGCTGCAATGTTTTTTTTTGTATTCATTTCATTTATTCATTCAATTCATTGCATTACACTTGTTATAGTAAATACATACAAATGTACCTTGTCAGGCATTGCAATGGGCGAGAGGGAGGCAGACGTAAATTATGATTGTAAGTATTCATTTACTGTATAATATGGTCGTTCTATTAAATATTGTTTTAGTGTTGTATAGTTGCCGAAACATAAGTCAAATCTCAAAAATAATCGCGGTACGTCTCGTAGTGATTGTGACCGCAATAACTTAACACCTTAGACGCCGCGTCGATCAACTGGTTTCCGAAAAACAATTGAAAAACTAAAGTGTCTGCGATTTTGGCGTTCAAAGTGTCAAAATTGTATATCAAAAATCCATACGGGCCGTAGGTGTTTACCTGCACACATGAAAATTTTACTACAATCAGATTCACTTTTAGTGTATATCTTGGTATATCTTTCCTTTAGTGACACCTATTTATTTTGTTTTGTTTTATATTTTTCCCAAAAGTTGAATGGGAGAGAATGCTTTTAGCATTAAGTCTACCTGTTGTAGCTTTTAAAGCTCAATAAAGTTTTTAAATAAATAAATTCACGTTAAAAAATTTCGGCCAAGCACGGCTCCGGTCATAATCCTGCAGTGGAGACTAAAAAGACCTGATGATGATGATGATGAAAGAAATTTTTGGATTTGTCGTAAAAGAGTTTTATAATTATTATATTACCTTCTAACGTTTGAAAGTGTTTGCCCTTTAAGTTAATTTGGTTAAGAATATAAAGGCCAACAAAATTTTCTAGATTTAAAGAGCATACAACATACAATGACATTGTAAATCTCAAGAATAATGCAAAGTTTACGAAGAGATAACCAGAATTACTTGCTTAAATAATTTACATTCCAGTTATCTAAGATCTACATGCATTACGGAGATGTTACAACAATTTTTTCACTTCCTTTTCTCACCTGACCTAGTTTCAGCTTCTTCTTTTGGCGAGCTCCGGGGCGCAGTGGTCAACACGTAAGCGTGCGACATGAGGGTGCCTGGGTTCGATCCCCGGTCAAGTCATGATGGAAAACGATATTTTTCAGATTGACCTGGGTCTTGGAAGTTTATGTAAATAATTAAGTAAAAATATAGTATCGTTGAATTAGTATCCTTCGACACAAGTTCACAACTTTAGAGGTTAGTTTGAATAATGAGCGTGTTGAGATTGCTGATGCTGTGAAATTTCTTGGTGTTCATATTGATACTTACCTGAAACCTAGAAAACAAAATAAGTTCTGCATGTTTTGCTATAAGAAGCCTAAGAGAGGAATTAACACTAAAACAATTACGAATGATTTATTATGCACTGGTTGAGTCTCACTTGAGATATAGTATTAAGTTTTGGGGGAAAAGCTATGACTACAACTTAAATAAAGCATTCGTCTTACAAAAAAGGGCACTTAGAACAATGCTTTGTATACATCAGATGAAGTCATGCAAAAAATATTTTGTGAATTTAGAAATCCTTACGGTCCCATGTTTGTATATTCATATATTACTCACGGATTTAGTCAAACATTTGGACAAATATGAAACAGAAGACGAAAGAACAAAGCGTTTAAATACTAGACGAAAGGACATTCCAAATCCACTGCAACCACATTTAAGAATAACTGAGCAAAGCGCACAATTTCTAGCGACAAAACTCTTTAACAAACTACCTTCCGAATTAAAAATAATAACAAATGTGAATGTATTTAAAAAGCGATTGAGAACTTATTTATTGAAAAAATGCTTTTATGCGGTAGATGAATTGATTTGATGTCATTAATTTCAACGGTATAAATAAATTATAATTATGAATTAAAATTGAATTATTAAATGCTAGTATAAAGTATAATGTACGATGACAAGATTAGTATTTTAAATTTTTTTCTTGTATCTTATATTTATGTGATTATGTGCTTATAATTTCCGACACAATGTTTTTTATTGTTTAAAGGAATAAATGAATATCAAATACTTACTGTGGGGCTTGCTTAATTTGTGTGATATGTCCCTATATATTTATTTATTTATATTTCTTAGAGACACAGATAGTAGAGCGTTGGAACCTGAGGTCTGCTATTTATTTTTGACAGATCCGTGGCGCAGTGGTTAATTAACACAGCCTGCGACACGGAGTGCCCGGGTTCGATCCCCGGCCAGGTCAAGATAGAAAATGATCTTTTTCAGATTGGCCTGGGTCTTGGATGTTTATCTATATATGTATTTTAAAATTTGAAAACTCACTTTGTTACGATTACGATTTTAGTTGTGGTAGAATGAATTTATTAATTTTTAAAATAACAGTGATTAAAACAAACAAAATAATAAAATAAAATAAAAATAACAGTGTATTTGTTATAAAATATAGTATCATTGAGTTAGTATCCCATAATACAAGTCTCGAACTTATCTTGGGGCTAGCTCAATCTGTGTGATTTGTCCGTATATATTTATATTTATTTATATTATATATATTTATATAGCATGCAAGTTCATAGAATGTTATAAAGTGATATGGAATGCTTTTACGGTCCGACACCAATTTTTCTTGGGTAAGCTTTCGCATGATGTGTTAGTGCTTTTATAATTAGAGTTACATCCTACAATGTTCTTAGGAATACACAGAGCGATCTTATTATTAAATGACATTTAAAGACTTATTTGAAATGGATTACAAGTTTTTTTTTTGAAAAAATATAATCTTATTTACAGAAAACTTACGTTGGATTTAATAAAAGAACAGAGAGGTGAAAAATTGTCGTTTTGAAAAGTATAATTCACAGCACAAAGCACAATTTGTCCGTCGCCGTCGAATTCCACCTGAGAAGAGAGCGAGGCAGTCCAACCATCAATCCTACGTCATCTCTCTTCTTCATAACCTCGGCCGCTACTGCAAGGAGGTCTACACCAGCAAGGAGGCTTTACGCTAACAATAAATACTTACATTTGAGGATCTAAAACTGTCTAGATTCAGAAAGCATACAACGCACAATGACATTGTAAATCTCAAGAATAATGCAAAGTTGCGAAGAGATTTACCAGAATTACTTGCTTGAAATATTTACATTCCAGTTATCTAAGTTCTAGATGCATTACGGAGATGTCACAACAATTCGCTCGTACATGTTGTCTTCCTTACACCTGAGCTTGTTCCAAACTTCTACCTACTTAAGTTTATACAGTGTCATTAAATTAAAATAAAAATAAAAATAAAAAATATATACGGACAAATCACACGGATTGAGCTAGCCCCAAAGTAAGTTCGAGACTTGTGTTATGGGATACTAACTCAACGATACTATATTTTATAACAAATACATATATAGATACACATCCAAGACCCAGGCCAATCTGAAAAAGATCATTTTCCATCTTGACCTGGCCGGGGATCGAACCCGAGCACTCTCGTGTCGCAGGCTGGCGTGTTGACCGCTGTGCCACGGAGCTAGTCAAAAATAAATTATATGGAATATTTTAACGGTCTGACAATGTGCTTTGCTATAATATTTACCTTCTACAAAATTCTGGAAGACCCGGAGTGGCCCTACTATCCTAATCTTTACTAATATTTTAAATGAGAAAGTGAGTTTTAGTGTTACGCCTTATCTACTGAATCGAACGTCATAAAGTTTGCATACCCGTTGTCTGGAGTACGAAGAAGCATATAGTGTACATTTTATCCCTGGAAAAGGTACTGTTCTCGAGGTATCGAAAGAACGCGAGCCGCGAGTGAAAGCTAGTAAGAAGATATTTAAAGAATTGGTATCTTTTAGCATTAAGTTATTAGTATTTCCAGTATCATTATTTCCAGTAATAACAAGCTCGACTCGAAGAAGTTCCCTAGGGATGAGATCTAGCTAAATAATTTTTGTACCCCATCAAGTCCCTACACATTTAAATTAAATTAGTTAATATGGTTTTTTTTTATATTATATATTGGATTAGGCATTTGTCTCCCATCTCTCCTGATGATTTTATCGCGTTTATTCCATTATCCACCTAACATTTCGAAAACTTTACAGTTTTCAGGATCGCACAGGTAGACTAAAATGACATTTGTCTTTTGAGTTATAAGGACTAAGCAAAACTACCGCCTAAAATATTTATTGATGACGTTTCGGATTGTATACTTTGTATACTTTCAATATTTCGTGTTATAACATTTTGGGTGTTACAAAATGTTATCGAAATATTGAAAGTATACAAGAACTAAACTGGTCCACTAGGAACAAAAATGGCTGTAAAGCAGGAAAAGGCGAAAAAGATTTTTTTAAGGTATAGGACGGAAAACGAGCAAGCAAGTCACCTGATGGTAAGTGATCAGCGCTGCCCATGGACAACTGCAACAACAGGGTGTAACAGAAGTGCCTGCCTTTCAAGGAGTTGGGGGAAGGACATGGGGGGAGAAAATGGCGGAAGGATGGGCCTCCGGCTATCTCACTCATCGAACGAAGCTAATAGATATTGTTGAAGAAGAAGGGAAGAGTGTTAAAGGCGAAATGCTTTTTTTTATTTTGATTGCCATATAAAAGAGATATTGACGAGCCCTTTGGCCTAGTGGTTGGTCATCGAGCCAGGCTGCCACACTGGAGGTCCCGGGGTCGATCTCAGGATAGGTCAAGTAAGAAACTGATTCTTTAGATAGGCCTGGATCTTTGATGTTCATCTATTTATGTATTTGTTATAAACTATACCTAGTATCGTTAGTATCCCATAACACAAATCTCGAACTTACCTTGGAGCTAGCTCAATCTGAGTGATTTGTACATATATATATTTATTTCTGATAATTCTGTATTTTGAGCTCAACTTAGTCCTTGTTCTGAGGCTCAACTGGAGTGTGAATTCAAAAACTGACAAGATCTTTAAACTATCTAGATTCAGAAAGCGTACAATGTACAATGACATTGTGAATCTTAAAAATAAAGCAAAGTAGTACTAACAATTTGCCTCTACATTTTGAATTTTCTTTCTCATCTTAACGTGTTCCCGGATGGGACTTGGCAGAAGCAGTGGGTTTCTTGCGGCCAGTAGTGGCTGAGATGATGATAATGATGATATAGTTGACCTGAAACCTGACACCCGAAAAGTAATAAGTATGTTCCTCTGGTTTGCAAGATTTTCACGAAATAGGCTAACTTCCTAAAAATATAATTTATAAAAATTGGACAAGTATTTTATCTTTTTCCAACACAATAATAAATGATCAAAATGTAGTTTGCTACACTTCTAGCAAACAGTAACGTCGTATAAACTTTGACGCGCGTTATTTTTAGTATTTGCTATTTAGTTGAACAAAAAAAAACCGGCCAAGTGCGGGTCGGACTTGCACACAAAGAGTTTCGTACCGTTATCTATAAAAATGGCAAAAACATCATGTCTGTTGTATCGGAGCCCCCTTTAATATTAATTTTATTTTTATTTGATTATTTATTTTAAAAGTGAATATATTTCTAAATATTCTGTAAATATATCAACCTGTTGCATTCTACCGTCTATACTTCTACCTGTTGCCGTTATCAATATCGAGCAAAAAAAGCACGTTTGTTGTATGGGAGACCTGTTAAATATTTATTTCAATTTATTTTTTAGTATTTATTTCTATAGCGGCAACAGAAATACATCTGTTAAAATTTTAACTGTCTTACTATTACGGTTCATGAGATATAGGCTATATCTGTGATTATATGTGGTGACAGACGGATAGACAGACGGACAGCGGAGCGATATTAATAGGGTCCCCTTTGGGTACGGAACCCTAAAAATGGTAGCAGTATTATTTGACAATATAGGTAGCGGCTAATTTTAATATTATAATTTTGCCCCAGAAAACTTTTGAATCTATAAAATATACATATTCAATTTATTATAGATCTATCGGACCTAAGGATTTTTAACAGTCCCTAAAAGTCATTACACTAGAAGTTTCCTGAAGAAGATATGGCTTCGAGGCCGGTGACGTTGATGTATGATTCTGTATTTAGAGATAACAACTTGTCTACGCAGAAAA
Source organism: Elegia similella (assembly GCA_947532085.1). NCBI lineage: Eukaryota > Metazoa > Arthropoda > Insecta > Lepidoptera > Pyralidae > Elegia > Elegia similella. The sequence goes on from OX383936.1 coordinate 5,285,369, forward strand.
AAAGATGTATATCGGTCTTTAAATAAGACTTTTACAAGCAATTTCACATTTGCTTCAACTTGCGGTTATAACGTACACTATTAGTTTTACTCGATTTTATGGGTGCCGACTCAATGTCACACCTTTTTGTCATACCAGTGTGACACAACATAATATTTTTCCTCACAGTTACACCAGTGTGAAACATACGATGGACGTTTTTGTTAAAAATACAGTTACTAGTCTATTAGATATTTCGTCGGTCGGTGGCCATTCATGCCGGTATTGATACCGATATAGGTATACACAATTAATCATCATCATCATCATCATCATCAGGTCTTTTTAGTCTCCACTACAGGAGCACGACCCTCTCTTTACTACTAGAGCCATACATACAAAATTAATAGAAAAAGATTTTATTTCCTTCGCACCGGGTTTGAATCTTCATTTATTATTAACTATCTTTCGCCCGCGACTCTTCCCGCGTCAATGTCGATCCCTAGGGAATAATACTTTTTCCCGGGATAAAAGGTAGCCTATGTCTTTCTCCGTACTCCAGAGAAATGAAAAATTTCATGTTGATCGGTTCAGTAGTGACGGCGTGAAAGCGTAACAAACAAACTCACTTTCGCATTTATAATATTAGTTAGGAAGTTAGGATTTTCAGAGTTATTTGTCTGCGGTTTTTGGGTTACCCTAATAGGAGCGTTGTTATCAGTGAAGCAGTCGGCCAAGATAACTTTCGCCAAATATTATTTCAGTATGAATGCTATCCTTTGATCATTTATTTATGATCGAAGATGATATCGTAATAGTGAACCGTTTTGAAACATCACAGGTATGCGACAAGGGAATCGCTCACATGATTTGGTATTCATCATCATCATCATCAGGTCCTTTTTAGTCTCCACTACAGGAGCACGACCCTCTCTGTACTACCGGAGCCATACTTGGCCAGAGCAGCCAGAGGACTTGGCCTACAGCCAGAGGACTTGGTATTAGAAGACGAAATTTCATAACGGACTTTTGCGGTAATTTTTTGGATTTAGTTTTTCATGACGGATATAGCTGTTATTTTTGGATTTTCTTTTGCTTAGGGTTTAGGATTTAGTTGGTGTAATTGCTTACTTCATAATGGTTATTCCCACGGCCAACTTTAGGTGACTTGCTCACGGGTCAGTAGTGCGGAGCATCTATTTTTAGTAGCCCCTAAAGGGATGCTAATAATGTCGTATATAAAGAAATTCTTTGAGTTTACTTTACATCAAAGAATTGCTTTATTAACCTAAAATATTTTATTTGGTAAGGTCAAGGGCATTTAAGTAGGTAAGTATTTCATGTATACTAATATGATTTGTATATTGATTTATTTCACATTCAACTCGAATATTACGCGAACGAAGTCGTGGGCAACTGAAAATCTTGCTGGTCTGGGTGAAAAGAAAAAACTTAGAATGTACCAGCTGCTTTTCTTCCCGCGCAGATCGTAGAAGCCGGTCGAGGAATGGGCGAAAATCTAAAGAATCATCATCATCATCAGGTCTTTTTTAGTCTCCACTACAGGAGCACGACCCTCTCTGTACTACTAGGGCCATACTTGGCCAGAGCAGCCAGAGGACTTGGCCTACACTCTCCACGCTGGCCAGACGGGTTGGAGAGGAGAGGAATTAATAGGCGGGGACTTGTAAAGAATCATGATAATAGGCAATGCGGCTAGCAACTCATCACTATTTTGATTCCGTTTTCCACCTTTCCGCCCGCTAAACGTGGCCTTTCAATCTTATGACTTTAGGCTCTGTCTACCCCGTAAGGCATGAAGACGTGATGATATGTATGTTTGTAATATGAAAATCTTGCATAAAACTTGTGATTGATAACTCAATCACAAGTTTTATGCAAGATTTTCATTTCAGTTAGAGGCAAGTGAGAGATTTGGAAGAGTGTGTTAAGTTGCCGAGATGATTATAACTGACGCCCGACTAAGACGACCATGTAGACTGTATGTGCCCCCGCATGGAAGTAACTTTATATTTAACTCGTTTATGATTCGAGCCGCAGATACATTTCAGCTGAAATTGATCTATTTTGTACCAGTAACACATCAGTTAAATGATTAATTTCCAACGAATTCTCCCAACCAACGTAACCCATTATAATATACCTATTATTACCTAATAAAATATTAAAAGTCATACTACTGTTTGTAAATTCAATCTCAACTTAATATTTAATATTTATATTAAATCTTAAAATTAATAGGCTGAGACTTGTTAGCATTAGATGCTGTAAGATTCCCTAAGATTAAATAAATAAATGATGATATTGTTTAAAAGCAACAATTAGTACAAACTGAATTAATAACATACATACGGTAGTACAGAGAGGGTCATGCTCCTGCAGTGGAGACTAATAAGACCTGATGATGATGATGATGATGATGAATTAATAACACTCAAGGAAAATGCCACCTATAGCCGCAAACGCCCGTATTCTACCAACTGTACCAAATGTATTATTAAAAGGCGATTCCACTCTTTGCCAGATATCGTTAATTCCGCCGGCGACGTGGGACAAATCCTTGTCGTCCAAGGACAAATCGCTTCATTCATGGCTCCTCTCTTTTCCTCACTTTTCTAAGTAACACTAATAATTTAAACCATTTATAAAATGGTTTAAGAAGTTATTTCGCTATTGTCATAGCATTTTACGCTGAGGTAAATAAAAACATAGCCTGTGATATCTGATTCTCATCTATAAACAAGTACATGTATATTTTTGTGTTTTATTTTGCATTCAGAATGCTATTTTTGATATACTCTTATTAAATTAAGAAATATGGTGAGAAAAAATTTCAAGCGGGCGGGATTTGAACCAGCGACCCTAAGTCTATGTAGGACTTACGCTCTACCAACTGAGCCACCGCCTGATTCAACTTTGTCTCCGAAATTACTCACCATATCCCATTTCTCATATACGTATTAAGGCTTACGTCACCCAACACATTTACCCGACTTTTACAAGTGAGGTATTTGATTCAACTCATTTTACAATGAATTTGAAAATCAACTAATATGTAGGTAAACTACTATGTGTAGGTTTGAAAATTAACCTAATATGTAAGTACATATTACTAATTTTAATATTATTGTTACGGTTTCCAGCAGAGTAGAATAGGACCAGCCCTAATCTTCCCACGGAGGTCGTAAGAGGCGACTTAGGAAATATAAGCTAAACAAAGCTCATAAACATTAATGAGACCTCTCCAACCCGTCTGGCCAGCGAGGAGAGTGTAGGCCAAATCCTCTGTCTGCTCTGGCCAAGTATGGCTCCGTTAGTACAGAGAGAGTCAGGCTCCTGCAGTGGAGACTAAAAAGACCTGATGATGATGAAGAACACAAAATTTCTTATGTTAATAAGTCGTCAAGCAAAGTTGTTAAAAATGCATCGCAATTCCCATACAACATTTCTCCGTATATCTAAAACGAGACAACTTGAGCTACTCGTCTTGGGACATCGCGAGAAAACTTGAATATTAGATATTAAAACCTCCTTTTGTATGCCCGTTTACATTCGGGAGATTAAGACCGGTTTTACTTATTTATGACGCTGTCTCTGGAGACTCGGGGTTTGGGATCGAATGGTGTACGTAGGATGCATGTGATAAGTTAAGATAAATGCTCGTGGAAATTGCGACATTAATAAATAAAATCACAGATACTCATACAGATCTGGAAGTAAAAAAAAAAATTCATACCTGCCAGTTGCTTTTTCTCGGGGAAATTGTAAAAAATTATTCAAGGAATGAACTAAACGCAGAGGAATTTTGTCAATTCCCCGACTAAAAAAAAATGTTCAGCCTGATGAGTATTTTCTGTAGAAGTATAAATATAAGTTTACAATTATTTTATTATGTTATAACAGATTGGGCCTAATGTTCGATACCGCCGGATGGTATATCATGAAAAATTTCCCTCAACTGACTCAAACTTCCACTTATGTATATAGAATATGCCTTAGGGATATGTTATTTTAAGTGCTTACTTATTTCCCTTCCCGTTTATCTTCGTGACACAGCAGCCTACCCGGTAATGCAGGGGAGCAGTCACTTGGATTTAAAAATATTTTTTTATAGCTATTTCTCTTTATACATACAGCCATGCCTAGAAAGAGGTCAATTACAGTTTCGCAATATTTAAAAGCAAAAAGATTTAAAATCATTAGATCATAATAACGTCAGGCAAGACTTAATGCTGTTCGAAAATATCAGGCTGCATCTCGCTTCGCGGAATCCTCTTCAGATCGCGAAGCACGAGCTGTCGTGGTTTGGCGCTTCAGAAACTTCCACACAAAGATAATTACGCCTGAATTCGCAGCGTATTTACGCACTAGAGAGTTAGAGTCTCTATCACCTCTACTCTAACCATGTCTAGGTATACGTGGACACGTGACCTGAGACCGCCGGGCGGCGCGGCGTAGGAGAGGAAATAATATCACTCTCTTTCTACCGCGCGGAGTTTTCACTTCTTCCGGCTCTCCCGCGGAGTGCAACGCGTTGTTTTTTTTTTATTTCCTGACCATGGAGAAGAACATCTATGTAAAAGCTATATACAAACTATCGCGAGCTCTATTAAATAACATGAAATAATTTTATAACTTAAAAAATTGTAATAGACCTTTTTAAAATCTGCCGTTCTCCCGAGTATACCAATTACGTTGATTTTAGTCAGTCCAATTTCGATGAGACAAACAAGTAAAGACTATCAAATGGGACAGGTTTTTATGCCGAATATTTTTAAGCAAATTACGAACCAAGAGGACGCAACAAAGATAACGTAGTACCTTAAAAATATCTTGTTTGAAAAAAAGATAATGGTCTGCCAATTATAAAAAGAAATGAAGTCTTTTCGCGAGAGATTCGAGTGCTGCATTTCTTTTAAGGGTTTCAGTCCTTACTTAAAAGTATACAGTGTAAAAATTCAAAGATAAAAGTTATTGTGGGGGGATTGTCTAAAGTTTTCTTCGTGACTTTTTCGCATGTTTTAATATAGATAAATGACACGCGCTACTTTTTGTGTGATTTGAATAATTAAAACGAATATAAATACATAAATGCCTTTTAGTTTTTAAATATAATAGTAAAGCCCCAAAGAGCGCGAAATACCCGAAGGAAATCTGGCATGAAATCTTAAGTATATCTATTTGACTATATGGTACACACCTTCTCCTCCTCAGGTGCTCAGCATTCCGGTTGTACTCTAGCTGTGGAACATCAGAAGCTTGGTATTCCCTTTTTGTTATACAGTAATATGATTTTGTGTCTTTATTATCTATCTATAATTTAAAAAAGAGGCCGAGAGACGGTTCCGAAGAACTCTGACTCCAGGGTGTGCATGGTCGATTGACCGTGACACCTACTCGAAATGATGATGATCTATAATTTAAGAACTATGTTCTTGTCGGTGGAGTACTCTCCATGTCTCTCGGTTCTCAGCCATTCTCTTCACCTTTCCATATGACACAACTCGAGCCTTTTCCTTTATCTCATCCAAATATGCTCTTCTTGGTCTTCCTTTCCCTCTCCTTGTCTCAATTTTTCCCTCTATAATATTTTTCATAAATTGATCGTGCTGGTCCCCTTATAGACCAAACATCCTTCCTCTTCTCATTCCAATTGTCTTCAGTAGTTCTCGTTTCTCATTTACTTGTCCCAACACTTCTTCATTCGTCTTTTTCTGTGTCCAACTAATACTTTATTATACAAAACTAATAAAGCGCATGTTACAGGTCCCAGGAATTTGCTGTCAATTATTATTATTGAACTCAGATCACTTGTGTAGACCGAGTTTATTATCGCACATTTGCTAAAACAATGTGAATACTGGGAAGTAAGTTATTACCCGACTGACTTACCCAGAAGGAGGGTAATGTTTTTCGCGCGTATGTATGTATGTCTGTTCCATTGTTGTCTCCTGTAAAGCGAGGTATCATTATATTCGTATTATTCCTTGGAGTATCATAGGCTATGTAAAGTTAGCAAAAAAATTCTATGGCGGACATAAACTGTCAAAAAGGCAGTCGGGTTTTTTTATTTCTCAAAATAATACACTTGTTTAATAAATTAAGTTTTATATGTATAGAAAATATTATTTTTTTTATCAATTGCACTAAAATTGTAATAACTTCTTATACCGATGCAATAAGGTTTAAAATTGACTATGTACAACGACAATTATTGCCGTCGACTTTATTTTCCCTGACAATAACCCCCCGTAAGAGCCGAATGTGTCTCGACGGAGATAATGCCAGTCTTATCCGTAACTCCTCCGCTCAGTTTTGGAAGACTTATTTAAAAATCTGAGTCACTTTTAGCATTAACGTCACATCAAATATTCTTCGATTTAAAAGTACATATATTTTATAATTCATTTCATTCATTTCAGTCGTAAGAAGTTCATTGCTGGACAAAAGCCTCTCCCAAGTATTTTTTGTTCCATGGCAGGACATACCGGATGATAAGCGTAGCGCAAAAAAATACAATTAGAGTTATGTATGGTGTGGCTCCATGGATTTCTTGTCGGCCATTATTTATAAAGCTTGGCCTTCTTACCCTACCCTGCTTGTATATTTATGAAATAAGTAAATTTGGAAAAACAAATTATAACCTGTTTATGAAGGCCAAGGATAAATTCCCAAGAAATACGAGAAATCCTGACAGAATTGTATTACCACATTTAATCAGACAGAACTAAACTGTATGGAAGAAAATGATATGTAATGTGTGGGAAAATATTAACGCTCTTCTAAAAGATATAGAGTTAAACACGTCCCTTAAAAAAATCTTAAAATCAATAAAAGCTTGGCTTATAAAAAAATGATTTTACTCTGTTAAGGAATTTTTAGACAGTAACCGATGAATAGTATATGTTATATTACAAATTGTCCAGTGGGCTCCATGAAAGTAAAAAGTATTTAAAAACAGCTCCATCTAAGGTAGACATACGAGTTCAAGCAAAAAACCTTTTCTGTCGGGTAAACTCGGTAAACTGTAATTTTCACTTATCGATAAAATAGTACTAAGTTTAGTATTTGCATACAAGTTTATTATACAAAGCCCAGGTCGTGTTTTGTATGTAAATAAGCAACTTATATGCAAAATTTCTTAAATCACGATGGTGGAACTTATACGTCAAGGAAAAAAAAGTATCAGCTTAGTTTTTCTACGTTATATAGCTTTATAGATACACTAGCTGTTGCTAGCGACTTCGTCCGCGGCAATTTCTGTTATTATGATTAATTAGTATATATGAATAATTTTTCCCCGATTTCAAAACATTTTTTATTGATGCTTCGCTCCTATTGGTCGCCGCGTGATGTTTTATAGCCTAAAGCCTTCCTCAATAAATGGACTATCCAAAACAAAAAGAATATTCCAATTTGAACCAGTAGTTCCTAAGATTAGCACGTTCAAACAAACAAACAAACTCTTCAGCTTTATAATATTAGTATAGATATACATATTTTATTAATTATTCATCAATTCAGTCATAAGAAGTCCACTGCTGGACATAGGCTTCTCTCAAGGATTCTTCGTTCCATAGGTGGTTATTGCCATACTCGTCACGCTTGGCAGGCGGGTTGGCGAGCGCAGTTTCTATGGTTTCTTGTGCTTTCGAACGTCATCATCATCAGGTCCTTTTTAGTCTCCACTAAAGGAGCACGACCCTCTCTGTACTACTAGAGCCATACTTGGCCAGAGCAGCCAGAGGACTTGGCCTACACTCTCCACGCTGGCCAGACGGGTTGGAGAGGTCTCACAGATGTTTATAAGCTTTGTTTAGCTTGTATTTCCTAAGTCGCCTTCTCCGACATCCACGGGAAGACATGACTTTCAAACGTATTGCCTCTTAATATAAAAAGCGCAAACTATTGCGTCATTTAAAAGTCAAGGCACATTTATTTTCCTCTGCTCAAAATTAAGTTTGCCATCTGTAGTTACTACGTATTGAATGACTTTAAATTCTATAATGACAATTACTTACTGGTGGTACTTTTAGTATTATATTTGTATTGTTTATTTAAAGTATATAATTTACTGCGCCACTCTGATTTGATTTATTTTAAATTGATCCTATCTAAGGTATAGGTCGACTGGATCCGCCTTTGTACCTATTATTTCCCCAACTAAATTTATGCTCCACTACATTTGCTCAAAGATTCTTCGGTTTTCTGGGCAAATATCTATATAATAAAATTAATAGAGCCGTTCGTATATATCACTTAACCAAAATAATTTGAAAAAAAGCTGTCACTAATTGGTTGAAATCCCTCGATTATGACGAAACTGAAAACTTACTTGTTATTCCCTTAACTTAACTGTAAACTATCTCCTTCCTATTCTATCCCTCATAAAATAAAATATTACCAATTTGATCACTAGTGATTAGTGATCTTCCACAGTAACCTGGCGAGTTTAGATTTGTGATGGGTACCTTGTTTTACCCTTGTTTTGCTTTTATTTTTATCTTTATCTTTTTTACTTTTAAGTTCCAATCAAGTTGCAGATGTCATCATTCACTACAACGAACTTTAAAGAAATATATATGTAACTGTAAGTTACCTGTATGGTATACACCTGGTTCAGTGTTGGAGAGGCTGGTAATCTGTCATACAGGTCTTCCTAGTACAGACACCAGTTTCTCACATAGATCAATTTTTGTATCTACATGGTGCACATTATTTTGTTAGCATATTACTATTACTTCTATGTGAGAGGAAAATAATAAAGAATATTATTATTATTATTTTCGTTTTAGTTGTTTACATATTGTTTTTTTTTTTCCTTATATAATGGTGCCATAAAGAGTATTTTTTTTAGGGTTCCGTACCCAAAGGGTAAAAATAGGATCTTATTAATATTGCTCCGCTCTCCGTCCGTCTGTTTGTCTGTCTGTCCGTCTGTCACCAGGCTGTATCTCATGAACCGTCATAGTAAGACAGTTGCAATTTGACAGATGATGTATTTGTGTTGCCGCTATAACAACAAATAGTAAAAAATATAATAAAATAAACATTTTATTATATTTTTCTCCCATACAACAAACGTGATTTTTTGGTTGTTTTTACTCGATATTGATAACGGCACCAGATAGACGCTTGAAATATTCACAAAATATTTAAGTATATATTCACTATAAAAATAAATAATGAAATTAAAATAAAATTTATATTAAAGGGGAATCCCACACAACAGACATTATTCTTTTGCTTTTTTTATAGATAACGGTACGGAACACTTGTCCGCGAGTCCGGTCCGGCCGGCAGATACCTACATCTTTATATTAGCTCCAGAACAGACAAATGTGAAAACGACAACGTGTGAAAATTAAGTTCATTACTCGTACCGGGAATTGAACCCGGTGCCGGCTGGCGGTGCAACCACTGAGCCACTGAGACTGTATTGAGCTTATTATCCTTACTAATATTATAAATGGATGGATGTGTATCTATATATGTATTTGTTATTAAATGTAGTATCGTTGAGTTAGTATCCCATAACACAAGTCTCGATCTTACTTTGGGGCTAGCTCAATCTGTGTGATTTGTCCGTATATATATAAATGCGAAAGTGAGTTTGTTTGTTTGTTTATTTGTTTGTTTGTTACGCTTTCACGCCGTAACTACTGAACCGATCCTCATGAAATTTTGCATACAAGTTCTCTGGAGTACGGAGAAGGACATAGGCTACCTTTTATCCTATCTACATTGACGCGGGTGGAGCCGCGGGCGAAAGCTAGTTGGGATATAAAATCATTACTTGACCTCAATTAAACGCAACAATATAAATTATCTAAATTGATTTAATTAAAAGCTTTTGAAATACTCTTATACCAATTGATCCATTTGTGTCGGAGCTTAATACAACCAATTAATTTCTTGCTAATTGGCTGTTTTAATGGATTCAACGCTGAAAGAAAATCGTTGGGACAGTTTTATGATGCTTGTCCACCAAAATTGCGCTAAGAAGATAAGCAGTCTTGGCATCGCTCCATATCGCATTCGCTTCTAGCTCGTCATACATACTACTCAAAAGTTTTTTGATTTGATTTGTTATTACGTCTTTGTTCCTTGTGGGGTAGACTAAAGATGAATAAGACTTAAAGGCTAATTTCAGCATGATCTTTATTGTCATTTCATGTAGGTGTCATGGACAGTCGACCATGCACACCGAGGTGTCAGAGTTCTTCGGAACCGCCTCTGCCATCTGGTAGGCGTTAAAAAAACCTCTGACGTGGTTACGTAACTGATAATTATGTTAATACTAGTTAAGCAGTCATTTAGATTTAGTTGTGGTAAAGCCACGCTACCGACAAAAGTAAATATTGCTAGTAGCATGTATGGGCCAGCTCGTTCGGGGAAGTACCACAATCTCACAGAAAATCGAGGTTTGAGTAAAAGCTTTACCGCTTCTATGCTTCATTCAGTGAGTGAGAGAGATCCGTTCTTCCCCCATTTCCTCCCCCCCCCCATGTCCTTCTCCCAACTCCTTCAAAGGACGGCAACGCTCGTTTGCCGTCCTATATCATAAAAAAATCTGTACAAAAGAGTACATTAATTATAATAAAGAGCTGGAGTCTTGTCGGCTGAGCTTTTTTCATGCCTTTTTTTTATTCCGCCAGTTCCCCCACTTCTTTATAGAAGAACAAAGTAACTTTCTAGATATTTAAACATACTTTGCTCTAAGGAAATTATTCAACAAAGATCTTTTACAAAATAATATATATGTTTACATCATCGCGTCGCTTGGAAATGGAACGTGATCTTAAGCTTCACAAACAAATTGTTTGAGATAGGGTTTGATATAAACAAGATCATTCAATGGAACTGATAGTATCGGTTACGAATAACGATGCAATGTAATACAAATGCTTTTATAGCGTCAATTTACATTTCTAAATATATATTTAGAAATGTAAATTGACGCTATAAAAGCAATATCTTTATTGTACGAAAAAAAACACAGATTTTTTGAAAAAATCTGTGTTTTTTTTCGTACAATAAAGATATTACAAGCAAAATCCTTGGTACTACCTACTAATAAAAATACCGAATACTGTTGGGATAAACGATTTTTATTTTTATTATTCATACCTAAACTTCTTTCCATTTTATTTGGAAAGAAGGAAGCACAGATTCCTACTGGAATTAATATAACAAGCAAGAAAAGACCTGTACTTTATTTTACTCTCATTCGACCAAAAATATTAGCACAGCAAGACTCACTATGAGTCTTGAACTGTTTTTGGTTGGCCACCTACCATAATCAATGTGATCAGTTATTTTTAAATATATGTTTTAACGATTGAGCACAGGTTGTCATTATTTCTTTATTTGATCATTATTATTTTTTTGTATTTCTTATGGTTCACTGGTGTTACCGCGGTCTATTGAGAGCCTTATGTGAGAATATAGACCCAACACCTAGCGGTCTTTTGGAGAAGATGTAAATTTAATGCCTTTGAACACAGGTCTTGGCTCAATTTGCTTTTAAAAAAAAAAACTAGTGGGTTACGGGATTTTTCCTTACTATATTTATGCTGAGTTATTGCCAAGGAACACCTGCCATAATCACGATAACTGACTAAAATTTGCAGGTGGTGGCTTGCCGCACTAGATGGGCCCCTCAATTATGACTTTGATTATTGCCGGTAAAAGGAGCAACACCGGTGCGGCCGACCCAAGGGTGTAGGAGATGTGCTGCGCTTTATCCGAAGTTACTTAAGGCGTTATATGCTTTAACATTTCCACCCCTGGAGCAATAGCTCTCACGACTCCTCTCTAGACGACCAACTAAGGCAAACCAGTCAATTCATCAAGTTTTCATGCGTTTTTTCTTTCATTTCGTTTAATTTAATACACTTGTATCATAATGTACTATAATATCATCAGATTTATTTCTGTGGCCACTATGTGACTGCACATAAATCACATACTAAGCCAGGCTCAGGACATCAATTGTCATCTGATACGGCTTTCTTCAAATCGCGCAGTATTGATGACATTTTCTGAAGAAGGGTCGCGTTTGATAAAATGAAGCGCTATTTTTAGGCGAATAAGGAAAAAATAACAATAAAGTCAGAGCTTTTATCCTTAATTACAGTTTTAAATGCAAGCATATTATTACTAGCCCATTATGTCCAAAAAATATTATGTTATTGAAATGTATGTAAATTACTATAAACTATATATGTAAATATATATTACTATTAAAGTATATTATGTAAATTCGAATTACTAAAACGTATAGTTCCTTCGGTGAGACAGAGAGACGGAGGCCCATCCTTCCTCCCAATTTCCTTCCCTTCATGGCCTCCCCAACTCCTTGAAAGGCCGGCAACGCTCTTGTTAAACCCTGGTGTTGCAGTTGTTCATTGGGCAGCGATGATCGCTTACCATCAGGTGACTCGCTTGCTAGTATGTCGTCCTATATCATAAAAAGTACACAGAATTCATATAATCTATCGTCTTATTGCTCTACAAAGACCCCAATAATTCTTTCAAGACAAACACAATATGGTACATACACATACTCAAGTACATAATAACTAATTTAAAAAACAGCACATTTTACACATAAAAATATCCATTTAACTTAAACATAGAAAAAAAATTCCAACGCTTCACATACAGGCAACGTTCCCAAAATACTGTCAGTGTTGTCTTGTTGAATTGCAAGACTTATCCGCTGAGCAAAATAACTGCCAGCTCTTGGTTCTCCCGTTGCCTTGATGAGACGCGTTGTGATGTCCTTTAAAAATAATTTTGCCTCCGGACCCAAAGGGTCTATCGTTTTCACCGCAAAAGGTAAGAAAATATAATTGGTCGCCAGGCTTCGATCAAACAAAATGGTAGATACACAGTCTTATACAAAATGCAGCCTAAACAATGTCCCCGAACCAATACATCATGCATACTTACAAACATCAACAAAAACGGTACATACTGAAAGTATAACATTCCATCTTTCTTTTTCACTTTTGACGCGTAGTTTTTGCATCTTTTCACTGACCTTCGTCATCGCGAGACGTGTGAGTGCAAGCGCGGTTTATTGAAACTGTGGACCAAACAGCTCCGAAACCCGGTTGGGACGCTGTTTTGCCGGTGCCATTTTTCGAGTGCGAATCGTGTATCAACCATTATTTTTGATCAAAGTTGCCAGGCCCATGTATTTGCGTTTTTTCAAAACCGTTTTATTATCTCTGATATATATTTATGGGGCCACGATGTGATTGTAAATAAACCAAGACTTACTCAAGCTAGGAACATCGAACGTGAACGTGTATAATAGTTAGATATGTCTGTACTTAATTACGTCCACCACCATTGAGCACGTCTCTTTATTAATATCTATAGATTTATTTCTGCGGCCACGATCTGACCGCACATAAATCAAGTCTAAGCCTGGGTCGAGACATCAAGCGTGAACGTGAATTATAGTTATTGTCATCTGATACGGCTTTCTCCAAATCGCTGTTATTGATGATACTTTCAGGAGAAGTGTCGCGTATGTTTTACTTTCGCTGAACTAAATCCTCATAACCGCTATTATACGATTATCCTCTTAAAGTATACGATATTAAGCTACAATATGATGTAAATATATACAAAACACTTCATTATCGGGCACGTCTTGTATTAGTATCATTTAATATATTAATATGGCCACGATATGATTATAAATAAATCAAGACTGAGTTAGGCTCGGAACATCAAACGTAAACGTGAATTATAGTTATTGTCATCTGATACGGCTTTCTCTAAATCTCTAATATTAATGACAATTTCAGGAAAAGGGTCGTGTTTGTTTTCTTTTTGCTCTACTTAATGTCCTCATAACCGCTATAACGCCATTATCCTCTTAAAGTAAACAATGTTAAGCTACAATATGATGTACAAAAGCACTTCATTAATGGGGACGTGTTGTATTTATATCACATGACATATTCCTGTAACCACGATGTGATAAGTAAATCAAGACTATATGTCATGCTCAGGGCATCAAACGTGAACGTGAATTATAGTTATTGTCATCTGATATGGCTTTCTATCATAGTTATTACCATCTGACACGGCTTTCTATTATAGTTATTGCCATTTGACACAGCTTTCTCCAAACCGCTAATATTAATGACATTTTCAGGAGAAGGGTCGCGTATGTTTTCCTTTCGCTGAACTAAATGCCCTCATAACCGCTATTACTCCATTATCTTCTTAAGTAAACGATGTTAAGCTACAATGTGTTAAGGTGGAACTTAATGTGTTAAGCTATAATATGATGCAACACGTACAAAAACACTTCATTTTCAGGGACGGCCACGATGAGACCTTAGATAATTCAAGTAATTGTAACATTGAAGAATTGAGAATTGGTAACATTGTTTCACCGTGTTTGTGATATATTAAATAAATAATTTTTCTTTCTTTCTTTCTTTCTTTAATTCTTAATTGGGATATCAAGTGTAAACGGGATTTTTAGTTTATCATATCAGCCGTAAGAAGTCCACTGCTGGACATAGGCCTCTCCCAAAGATTTCCAATATGACCGGTTGGAAGCGGCCTGCATCCAGCGTTTCCCTGTGACCTTGGTTCGATCATCCTACCACCTGGTAGGTGGGTAGATTTTTATATACTGTCATCCAATACGGCTTTCTCCATATTGCTATTATATTGATGACGTTTGTTTTCTTTTCACTTAATAATATGTCATCATAACCCAGTTATCCTCTTAAAGACAATGTTAGATATGAAAGAAATTTATTGTTGTACTCTTATTTGTAATGTTTTTTTAAAAGATTAGATAGAAGACATAGTTACATAAAAGAATGTTGTTATCTGTTGAAATAACGATTACATTTTCGAAAGAAATATCGTCAGTTGGTATGTTATTAGCGGCATTATTTCATCCATTTATAAGCGCACCTCATAATATTGTCACTAAAGCTCACTTGGAGCTAGTTACCAAAAAAAAAAATTACTTTTTCCCCGTTATCCTCGTAAATTAAACAAAATTTCCGCTACAATATGACGCAAATACATACAAAAGCACTTCATTACCAGGGACGTCTTGTCTAATATCATTTGATATTTCTATCTCTATCATTATATTTCTATATCTATCAAGTCTAAGTTAAGCTCATGACATCAAGCGTGAACGTGATTCTAATTATAGTCATTGTCGTTTGCTACGTCTCTCTCTCTCTCTAAATCGCAATTATTGATGACAATTTCAGGAGAAGGGTCTTTCCTTTCTTGTAGGTAATTAAATTTTAAACTTCTTTAAAGCACTGTGTACAATTTTTATACAATTTTCTGAAGAAGGGTCGTATTGTATTCTTTAGTATAATTAGGTAATTGTATCTTCAACCACCATTATCGCATTATCCCTTAATGAAAAATTTTAAGCTATAATGTATTGAATACTCGCCAAATCCAATTATCTCATTATATTTTACAGACGAGCAAAAAAACGTAATATCGTTAAAGTGTGAAAATATATAGCCACAAAATCATTAACCGGTTTATTGATATTTATGGTAAATAGATATATACATTTACGAGTATATATAAAAATATACTTTAATTAGCTCCTTATCAAGAATTTGGGATACAAGACTTTATTTCTGCTGAGGCTAGTAGGCAGTAGACAAGATCATAATAATCAGTGATTTCTTACAGTAAACAGTATTTAATCAGATTATTTTGTCATCACGATCTGACCGCTCATAAATCAACTCTAATTCAGACTCAAGACATCAAGTGACGAGATACCAGACACATTAATTATAGTTATTGTTGTCTGTTAAGATTTTCTTTAAATGCTAAAAGCATAAAGAGGTTTTAATAATCCTACAAATCCTACTAAATGCTAAAGTTTGTAGTTTTGGATGTTTGTTCGTCAATCACACCATAACCGCTAAACGGATTTTGACGAAATTTTGCACGCAGGTAGGTTATTATCTGGATTAATACAGAGGCTTTGGCTACCTTTCATAACGGAAAAAAGAACCCGTGGGATCGACATTGAGCCGAGCGGAGATTTTTTATTGTTGCCCTTAACTTTGCTCTTATTCGTACGATTATGGAGATATCGTTTTTACTACAAGCCACTGGTAATAATACAAAGTTAAGTAATTAATACCATTAAAAACAAATCCAAAAAAGAAAATTAATAAAGAACAACAAAAGGCGGCCTTATCGCCAAATGCAATTTATTCCAAGCACTTGAGGGTAGTAGAAAGATAAGAAAATGACTACGAGGTAAGACGCAAGTTTACGGAATTAAAAAAGTACTTAATTGTGAACATAATAAATATAATAATATATATAAATACATACATAATATATCTGACTCCTGACACGACATGAATACGATTTAAAAACGTCACCCACACAGCCAATAATACAAAGTTAAGTAATTAACATCCCATTGTCCTTCTAAAGATACCACAACCTTCTCGTCACAAATACAATATGTTACAAATACGTACTCGAGAACTTCATTATGTTCACCAGCTTCAAGCACGTCCTCAATATTAATAATATGACCCGTCCCGAATTATAATCTTTCTTTTATTTCAGCGACCACGATGTGACCGCACATAAATCATGTACTAAGCCAAGCTCGGGACATCAAGCGTAAACTGAGTTATAGTTATTGTCATTTGATAAGGCTTTCTTTAAATCGCGATGTATTAAAGACATTTTCTTAAGAAGGGTCACGTATGTAGTCCTTAAGACTAAATGCCCTTCTAGGCGCTATAATTACCCTCATAATAATTATTATCCTATAAAGATTAGCCGCGAACGTTCGGTTTCCTAATTTTGTTTTCAGATCTGGAGTGCTATTTTTGAAATGATACCGTTCGTAAACGAGCGATTTATCCATACAAAAATCGCACGAAGACGAGTGTCACACTTTCAAAAATAGTACCCCAAGAAAGAATATTCAGATTCGAAATTCCACGTGTCCGGTGCAAATGTCTAGATTTTTGTATTTCGAAACGAATGTTAGTTTTTCCGTTAGGAAATAAAAGAATGTGTGCGTATTGTTGAAAATTTTCTATTTAACCGGGGTACTTTAATTTATCTGAATTACTGATTAGAAAATCATAATAGGTAACCGAACGTGGAAAAAGTTCTTGTCTTCTCCGGAATTCCTGAGCAGTCCAACGAGGACTGCAAAAACACCATTCTGGAGGTGATTCAGAAGATAATGGGCATTGCTGAGATTGATACCAAGTCTATAGCAATATGTCACCGGCTGGGACAGCAAAAGGAAGGAAGTCATCGTCCTCTTCTTGTAAGATTTTGTGACTATTCTCTCAAGTCCATCTGAAATAAAAAGTCAGCCCTCAAGGGAACCATGATTTCGGTGAAGGAATTTCTGACGAAGTTGAGGTTGGCTGTCTTCGGGAAGGCTCGTCAGCACTTTGGAATGCGGAATTGCTGGTCACAGGACGGTGTCGTCGTGGTCAAGACTCCTGACGGCAAAAGGGTAAAAATCTACTCGGAAGATGAGTTGAAGGGACTGGCGGAGAAGTTTCCCCAGGCGTCTGTTAGAACTGAGGGAAAGCAGTTCGTCCAAGAAGATATCTTCGTAGTCTGTTCGGCTCCGGGTTTGTGACTATGTAGGCATTCATTGTGAACTGTAATAATTTGTTTTTAGTGTATAGTAAGTATTTCTTCAGTGTTATTTTGGCATCGGTTCTTAGTACTAAATCTCTTCTCACTAAATACCGTCATTTTACCTTAACTTTTTGCTTTCTTTATAATAAGTTTAACGAAGAATAAAGGTTCTCTTCAAAACCTTGTAGGAAGCCTTCTTAAATTTGACATTGACATTTGTTTGAATAGACGTCAAGTAGTCATTTCAGTTCAGAAATTTCGTACCTGTTCATTTGTATTTTCTTTTCTTTTGCTGGGGTGCAATTTTTGAAAGCGTGGCACTCGTCTTCGAGTGATTTTTGTATGAAGAATCGCTCGTTTACAATCGGCGTCGTTTCGGAAGTGGCACTCCCGGACCGAATGCATACCGTTTTTTTTTTCTTTCTCTTCGTTCCCTTACTGTTTTCTTTGTCCTGTAAAATGTTGTTTCTCTTATTTTATATATTTTTTTTTGTAACTTTTCATTATGTTTCTGTGTGAAGTAGGTTGACTGGCGGGTGGTGCTGAGATTCGAGGTAACTACTTCCCGCAGTCGTTTTCCATATTTTGTATTATTATTCCCCCATTAATTTTATAAATTTTTACTTTATTGTGATATACTATTATATTATATATTATTGTTACATTTACTCTTGTGATGTCTGACAGTGACTCGAATGAGGAGTTTCACTCCTGTGAGAGTAGCGCGGATAATTCTTTTTTTTTCGGTCGGAGATTACGTTTGTGCAGCGTTTAAGGATCACACCACTGACTTTAATGTTTGCCATATTAATGCTCAAAGCCTCCCTGGTCATTACCCTGAATTTGTAGAAATTTTTCTAATTTGAACGTACACGCCATTCTTATTTCAGAGACTTGGTTGAAACCTGAGCTGTCTTCAACCTCTTATCCATTACCAGGCTTTGTACTGATCCGTAATGACCGACTAGGCAAGGATTGCGGTGGTGTGATAATATATCTTCGTTCTGAAATTGCCTATAAATTATTGTCAGTTTCCCCATCGCAATATTCCGCATCTGCGGAATTTATTTTTCTTGAAATTGTGGTAGGGGGTTCCAAGGCTGTTCTTGGTGTTGTATATTGTCCACCTTCAACCAATTATTTTTCGGACCTCGAAATCGCCCTTAATTCCTTTGGTTCTGAGTACATACATCACATTATTCTTGGGGACTTTAACACAAATCTAATCGCCAGTGACTCACCGCGAGCTCTCAATTTTTTATGCGTATATTGGAATCAGTCAGTCTTCAAGTGCTCCCGTTGAATGCGACCCATCATATTAAAGAGGTCGAAGATACTTGGCTGGATCATTGTTACGTCGTCCGTTGAGCTCATCTCCTCACATGGCCAATATCCTGCCCCGGCGTTCTCTCGCCATGATCTTATACACTGCTCCTACAACCTCAGGCCTCCTAAGATTGCCCCAAAAATACTTTTTAGGCGTAGCTTTGCTAAAGTCAATTATGAAAAGCTGGCTTCTGACGTTGCAAACATAATTTGGGAGAAAGTTTGGGCAGCAAACGACGTAGATCAAAAATTGGTAATTTTCAACGACGCCCTCACTGTATTGTATGACAAACATGCGCCGGTACGAAAGGTTAGAGTAAAGCGCCCTTCCGCGCCGTGGATAACTTCTGGGGTTCGAATGGCTATGAGACAGACGTAGGGACCGGGCGTTTCGACAATTTAGGAGGGATCATTCCGAGGAAAAGTCTTTTAAGGTTGCGAGAAATCGGTGTAACAGGATGATACGAGACGCTAAACGCCGCTTAATTCTCAACACGGTCTCTAATTCATCTTCTGCCGATATCTGGAAGTTTCTTAAGACGCTAGGTATTGGCAAATCGATCAATTCTGTTATCCCTTCGACAATTTCGTTGGACGATATAAATCAACATTTCTCCACTACCTTTAGATTGGATCGTCTAACAAAACTTGATACTATCTCTAGAATAGCTTCTCTTCCTCCCAATACTCAATCAAAATTTATTTTTTCCCCAGTAAGCCAGGAAGAAGTCAAGAAGACTTTTTTAGCCATTAAAACAAGGGCTGTGGGTTATGACCAAATAAGTCGTCATATGATCGAATGTATTCTCGACATTATCTTACCTGTTATCACTCACATCATCAACTCTTCCATTTCTTCTTCTCAGTTCCCTTCTCTCTGGCGGAAAGCCTTTGTTTGCCCATTACCTAAAGTTCCTAATCCTTCTCTTCCTCATCATTTTCGCCCCATCTCTATTCTCCCGCTATTGTCCAAGGTACTCAAAGCTTGCGCTCATAAGCAACTCACTTCGTACTTTACTACTAATGGGCTATTAAACTCATTACAATCCGACCTGGACATAGTACGGTTACCGCACTCCTTAAAGTGACAGACGATATTAGAGCAGGAATGGAGGACACTAAAGTCACTGTTTTGGTTTTAGTGGACTTTTCTAATGCTTTTAATACCGTCGATCACGACCTCCTTCTTGCTATCCTCTCCCATCACTCGGTTTCTCCCTCGGCTGTGGAGTGGTTTTCATCTTATCTTCTTGGACGTCAGCAGTCAGTACGCTCCGGTGATTTCTCATCGAATTGGTGCAACTTAGACGCCGGCGTTCCACAGGGCGGAATCCTCTCCCCCTTATTATTTTCCATCTTTATCGATTTTATAACCAAAGAACTTCAGTGTCCGTATCACCTTTACGCCGATGACTTGCAACTTTATAAGCAAACGGAAGTAGGGAATATAGATCAGACCATTGACCTAATTAATTCAGATCTGCTGGCTATATCTGACTGGTCACGAGGCTTTGGTTTTTTTTATTTTTTTTACTAAAAATTGAATTAGGCATTTGTCTCCCATCTCACCTGATGGTAAGTGACGATGAAGACGAGGATGTTACATGCCTATCCAAGAGATACCCATTTATTCTACTTTTGAATGTCCCGGGACTGTACTTGTTTGGGAATATAGACGCAGGCAGTTCATTCCACACCTTAGCTACTCGAACCAAAAAGGAACTGTCAACGACGCTTTGGTGTCACTATCAACCCAAATAAATGCCAGGCTATTATAGTCGGTAGCCCCCATCTTTTAAGTCGTATCGACACTAGCTCATTGCCTTTGGTTTGTTTTGACAGCAAAACTGTTCCGTATTGCCAGAGTGTTAAAGATCTTGGACTACACATCGACTCAAACCTTTGTTGGCATGCGCATGTGTCTGAGGTTTCTGGTAAGGTTACCGGTGCTCTCCGTGCCTTGTATAAGTTGAAAAACTTTCTCCCCGTGCATATTAAAACCATGTTAGCGTACACCCTGATTTTTCCGATCTTGGACTATGCTGATGTATGTTACTCAGATCTGAATTGTAATTTCCTCAATAAACTCGATCGGCTTCAAAATAACTGTTTACGCTTCATTTTTGGGCTACGCAAGTACGACCATGTGTCGGCTTGTCGCAATCAACTCAAATGGTTACCCATTCGCCAACGTCGCAAGTTGCATATTCTCACAACTTTATTCTCTATCCTTTTCGACCCGAAAACTCCATCGTACTTGAAGTCCAACTTTACTTTTCTGGGTGACACCCATGTCAGAGAACTTCGCTCTTCAAGCAATCTCCTTCTACATACGCCTCGTCATCGGAGTGGGTTTTTCGAACATTCTTTTACAGTACAGGCCGTGCAGCTTTGGAACTCCCTCCCAGTCAGTATTCGCAAGGCACGCAGTCGTCTGACTTTTAAAAATGCAGTACGCGCATATTATCTTAATGACATTACGAAGAGTATTTGAAAAAGTATTTATGTAAATAGTATGTATATATATATGTATCAATATTTGGTATTTATGTATTTTGGTATGTAAGTTTATTATGATTTTATTTAACTATATGGATTTTACAGCTTTTGTTTTGCACTTACTTCTACATTTTGTTCTCGGCATCACCTGTTGGTTGACTGGTAGATAAAGCCTACGGCTTTAAGTCCGCCAATTACTTGTTTGTAATGAATTTTTAAATAAATAAATAAAACGTGTGGTTTCCTAAAAAATATGTTTCCTGATCAGGAAATTCAGATTCAAAATTCCGTGTGAATAGCACAAATTCAGGATTTTTGTATTTCGAAACGAATGTCAGTTTTTCCGTTTGGAAATAATAAGATATGTGCGTTTTGTTGATAATTTTTTATTTAACCGGAGCACTTCGGTTTATCTGAATTTCTGATCAGAAAACCTTATTAGGTAACCGAACGTGTGCAATCAGCTTAAAGTAAACAATATTATGCTACAATATGTAGCAAACGCGTTAGAATCATATAAGTAATTATAGGGAACATCTTATATTTATACGAGTATTATTAATTAGATTCATTTCTAACTAGCTTTCGCCCGCGGCTCCGCCCGCGTCAATATCGATCCCTCGAGAATAGTAATTTTCCCTTTATAATAGGTAGCCTCTGTCCTTCTCCGTACTTCAAAGAATTTGTATGGAAAATTTTATGATGATCGGTTCAGTAGTTACGGCCTGAAACAAACTCACTTTAGCATTTATAATATTAGTAAAGATTACCATCTATTTGCTGGGGACATCAAGCATAAACGTGAAGTGTAGTTATGTCATCTGATACGTCTCTCTTCAACTTGCGGTGTATTGATGACATTTCGGAGAAGCGTCGTGGCTTGATATAATTTAACGCTATTTTTAGGTGAAAGAAAGTTGTTATATTGTTTGTAATGGTTTTAATAGATTAGATAGAAGATATACGAAAAAATAATTTTATTATCTGTTTGAATATCGTGGGTTGATGTTTTTAGAGGTGTTTCAATTAATCTAACTAATTTTATTATTAGGTGTGTAAAATGGTATACGAAGATTATAAAAAAAAACTGTTTTTTTTTTTGTTTAATAACAAAAAGATATAAATCATCATCATCATGATGATGCGTTTATAAAAAATAGGTCTGTTTAAGATTTGGTGACATTATTTTAATGCATTTGGGTCCCGTAGGTACCGTCTTGGAATCGTCTGGGACGAAGCAACGTCTTATAGCACAGTAGGGAAAAAATACGAAAAGCACATGTTTTTAGTTACATCAGAATATAATAAAAATATTTTTAACAATTTTAAACTTATTATAAATAATGGTCGTGCGCGGCCGACTAGCACTTGGCCGGTGTTTTTGTTATGAACAGGCGACTAGGAGTCATTGATAACTCATCCTCCACCCGCGTTAATGTAGATTCCTATGTCCTTACCCGGGCCTCAAACTTCTTACTCCATATCGAATTTCATCGCAATTGGTTTAATAGTTGGAACGTGAAGTGGTAACAGACAGATAGGGTTTCATACGTATTTTAACATAAGTATGGAAATGAATTTATATTTTTTTAAATAATTGTTAGCCGTGTGGTTTCCGGCAAAGTAAAATAGGACCACTCCAAGCCTTCCTAAGGAAACGACTAAAGAAATACAAGCTAAACAAAGCTCATAAACATCAATAAGACCTCTCCAACCCGTCTGGCCAGCGAGGAGAGTGTAGGCCAAGTCCTCTGTCTGCTCTAGCCAAGTATGGCTCCAGTAGTACAGAGAGGACACGCTACTGCAGTGAAGACTAAAAAGACCTGATAACGATGATGATGAAAATAATCGTATTGATTCTGACGATACATTCATATCTGCTCAGCAAGGATTTCAATGGAAAAAAGAGCAGTAAAAACTGAAACATAAACAGTATGGTATTAGATAGATAGATGTTGTAATACGTACATCTAATTGAAAACTAACCAGTCTATTATGTAATGCGCTCTTACAAACAAGTACTAACAAGCTCGTAAAACCCATACGTCGTCCATTGAGAGACCAAAACATTTAGATCCTTCAAGTTGTTGCTATTTGACCATGTTTTCGTCCATTAAGTACACGAGCGAGAAGCGAGGAAGCTCTACTTAAATTTGTTGGTAATCCGACCGAGTTAGCTCTACTTCTCTCAACAACGGCTGTAGTAGTAAGAGTAGACTTCCTAATTAGGTCGAGAAACGGTTGAAATATCGTCACAGTGGAGCTCATGATATTTGTCGTCGCTTCTTGGGAACTTAGGGTGCAGTTAGGGCGAAGTTTACAGCCGTTTTCAGTCCAAAAGTTTCGTTTAAAGATCTGCGTAGATTAAAATGATTGCAGTATCCATTACTATTGCTATTTGATTATGGAAAAATGCCTAGCCACAGGGTGCTATGGCTTATCTACTACTTTTTTTATATATGTACGATGTTTTTATCATAGAGAATGCTATACCCTTCTTAATAATTAGGCTCTGTAAACGTATCATAATATTTTTTCAAGAGCTAGAAATGCTAAGAAATATCCCAAGAACCATAGGAAATATCTTGTTACCAAAAAAATAAATTTACGAGAACAAAAAAAATCTGTGGCACCATTATGAGTAGTGTCGATCTTGTTTCGTAGGAAGCGATATTGTGTAAAAATAAGAATAATATAATAAAATGAAAAAATTGCAACCCCGAAAAGGCCGCTTTTCTCGTTGGTTAAAAATACAACAGCTAAACTAAAATACAATAAACGTTAATGTTACCAAATGTGGCATCCATTAGTGACAGACGGAAGTGTGTAACAGGAAGCCGGGGAATGGCGCTCTATATGAATTGACATTGGTCAGCACGCGGTGGTAAGGTTGGCAAATAACTGTCAGTTGATACACATCGGAACTATTGTAGGGCCTCCGCACACGGCGTATTTTTGATGCGCCGACGACGCCCGTGCGCATATGACGCGCATTGACGCGCGTATACGCGCTTGAAACGAGATTCGAACGCAATATTATAACCTAAGCACTCGGTAAGTATTGTACAAGTAAGATTGACAATTATTTTTTTTTACAATTTTGGTTTTATGCCAAATTTTGTCGACTTTCCTGGTAATTTTCACTAACCACGTTAACTGTTTATGAACTTTGACTAGTAGTCTGAATTTTAAATCAGGCAAAACCACTTTAAACTGATTTCTGCAGTCAAAAATGTTTTTAACTAATGGCATCGGTCAAAAACACTTTTGCCTGATATTCGCAGTAAATAGTGATATAGACCGGTTATGAGTTTTGACTGTAACATATAATATATTGTATCGCGTATTAACGCGCCTGAATCGGACAAATGCAAAAATCGACATCTACGGCGCCGTAAAAGCGCGTCCCTACAATACGCCGTGTGCTGAGGGCCGTAGGGCTCGATTCTTTTCATTTACCATCATAACCGTAGTCCACATTATTTTATAGACCAAATTAGCGGTTGCAGCTTGCTCTTAGATCCAAACATAACGTGTCGATTAGTGATTACATCCAATATTATGACTAGCTCCGTGGCGCAGCGGTCAACACGCCAGCCTACGACACCGCGTGCCTGGGTCTTGGATGTGTATCTACATATGTATTTGTTATAAAATATACCTAGTATCGATGAGTTAGTATCCCATAACACAAGTCTCGAACTTACTTTGGGGCTAGCTCAATCTGTGTGATTTGTCCGTATATATTTATTTAATATTTATTACATTACAACTATTATCAATAATCAAACGATTGTAGAGGCATCCTTTGTGCATTGCATATGATACTTTTTGATGTGATTAACGTCTTATAAGTCGATAAAGCCAAGCCGTGTGGTTTTCGGCAGAGTAGAATAGGACCACTCCAAGTCGTAAGAGACGACTTAGGAAATACAAGCTAAACAAAGCTCATAAACATCAATGAGATCTCTCCAACCCGTCTGGCCAGAGAGGAGAGTATAGGCCAAATCCTCTGTCTGCTCTGGCCAAGTATAGCTCCGGTAGTACAGAGAGGGTCATCTCCTGCAGTGAAGACTAAAAAGACCTGATAATGTTGATGAAATCGATAAACGCCGGCTCTATGCACGAAAAAGTGTCACGTTTGCAAGCGCGAACGCGGAACAAGTGACAGAGAGGCACGATCGCCCTAAGCGTTGGCTTCTATGTCTCTTCCACTATTCTCTATGTCTCTTTCACTTTTATCCCGAAAATAATGTCCGTAAACTGACTTTACAGACAACAAATTCTTTTAGTAAACGCTGATTACATCGTTCGGGCAGTACAAGGACATTTAGTTTACAACTGCAGATGATTTAACGATTGTTGAGGCTTCCATTGTGCATTGTATATGATCCTATATTTTGCCAAACATAAGAAAACAGCACTGTACATTGAAATTACCGTTTGCTTAGTCTGCGTTTGCTCTTAGGCTCGAGTAACGCTGATTACATCGTTCGGGCAGTACAAGGACATTAAGTTTACAACTGCGGATGATTAAACGATTGTTGAGGCTTCCATTGTGCATTGTATATGATCCTATATTTTGCCAAACATAAGAAAACAGCACTGTACATTGAAATTACCGTTTGCTTAGTCTGCGTTTGCTCTTAGGCTCGAGTAACGCTGATTACATCGTTCGGGCAGTACAAGGACATTTAGTTTACAACTGCGGATGATTAAACGATTGTTGAGGCTTCCATTGTGCATTGTTTATGATCCTATTATTTTGCCAAACATAAGAAAACAGCACTGTACATTGAAATCACCGGTTGCTTAGTCTGCGTTTGCTCTTAGGCTTGAGTAACGCTGATTACATCGTTTCGGAAGTACAAGGACATTTAGTTTACAACTGCAGATGATTTAACGATTGTTGAAGCTTCCATTGTGCATTGTATATGATCCTATATTTTGCCAAACATAAGAAAACAGCACTGTACATTGAAATCACCGTTTGCTTAGTCTGCGTTTGCTCTTAGGCTCGAGTATCGCTGATTACATCGTTCGGGAAGTACAAGGACATTTAGTTTACAACTGCAGATGATTTAACAATTGTTGAGGCTTCCATTGTGCATTGTATATGATCCTATATTTTGCCAAACATAAGAAAACAGCATTGTATATTGAAGTCAACGTTAGTTTAGTCTCAGCTCAGTCTTAGCCTCAAGTAATGCTGATTACATCGTTCGGGCAGTACAAGGAAATGTAGTTCACAATTGCGGATTATTAAATGATTGTTCAGGCTTCCATTGTACATTGTATATTTTCTTATATTTTGCCAAACATAAGAAAACAGTACTGTACATTGAAGTCAACTTTCGTTTAGTCTCCGCTCAATCTTAGCCTCAAGTAACGCTGATTACATCATTCGGACAGTACAAGGAAATTTAGTTTACAACTACGGATGATTAAACAATTGTTGAGGCTTATATTGTGCATAGTATATGATCCTATATTTTGCCAAACATAAGAAAACAGCACTGTTCATTGAAATCACCGTTTGCTTAGTCTGCGTTTGCTCTTAGGCTCGAGTAACGCTGATTACATCGTTCGGGAAGTACAAGGACATTTAGTTTACAACTGCAGATGATTTAACAATTGTTGAGGCTTCCATTGTGCATTGTATATGATCCTATATTTTGTCAAACATAAGAAAACAGCTTTGTATATTGAAATCAACGTTAGTTTAGTCTCCGCTCAGTCTTAGCCTCAAGTAATGCTGATTACATCGTTCGGGCAGTACAAGGAAATTTAGATTACAACTGCGGTGATTAAACGATTGTTGAGGCTTCCATTGTGCATTGTATATGATCCTATATTTTGCCAAACATAAGAAAACAGCACTGTACATTGAAATCACCGTTTGTTTTGTCTGCGTTCGCTCTTAGGCCCGAGTAACGCTGATTACATCGTTCGGGCAGTACAAGGAAATTTAGTTTACAACTGCAGATGATTAAACGATTGTTGAGGCTTCCATTGTGCATTGTATATGATCCTATATTTTGCCAAACATAAGAAAACAGCACCGTACATTGAAAAATCACCGTTTGATTAGTCTGCATTCGCTCTTAGGCTCGAGTAAGGCTGATTACATCGTTCGGGCAGTACAAAGAAATTTAGATTACAACTATTCTGAGGCTTCCATTGTGCACTTTACGACTTAATTTGAGTAGTTTATTGTTTTTGAAGAGTACTTTTGTGTAGAGATGAAAAGGCATATGACTGTTTTTTTTATATTATCATAATAGCTTTTGCCCGCGGCTTCACTCGCTCGTGTGGACGTGGGTCTCTCAGGCATAGGAATCTGACGACTTCTGTGGCCTAGTGGTCATCATGCCAGACTGTCACACAGAAGGCCCTGGGTTTGAATCCCGGTTCAGGTTAAGATAGAAAATTATCTTTTTCTGATTGACCTGGGTCTTGAATGTCTATCTATGTATGTATTTGTTATAAAATATAGTATCGTTGAGTTAGTATCCCATAACACAAGTCTCGGACTTGCTTAGGGGCTAGCTCAATCAGTGTGGTTCTTTCGTATACAATATGTAAATAACACGCTGTCAGATCCTTGAAGATGTGATTTAACCTATTGATATTAACAACTTTTCCAATGGGATGAAATCTGGGAACTCATCATTTTTTTAACTCAAAATAACACTATAGCTAGTACAATCCTATTTGGTCCCCTTTCATTATTTTCACACATCATGCGCGTCGTAGTTATTTTTGTAATAAGGGCGAAACCCCCAATATAACAAAAGTAACTTGGCCGTAGAGGGTAGATTAGGTTTGTTAGGTTTCCTTGTGACCAAAACAGGAGCGAGCGACCGTCTGTAACTAAGGGCGAATAGAGGGTAGGTTAATTGGTCTGTGTCTGCCACTTAACAAGTGTAAAGTGCGAATATCAGCTAGGTTCTTTAAGAGCCCGCCATATGGCGGCGTGGCGGTACAAACGCGGATGGTCTAAACGCGTTGGATACTTTGGATATTTTCGTTTTTTAGGAATATTCAAGGGTTATTCGAAAAAGAAAAACATATGATGGCTGCCTTATCTGTAATGCAATAATAATCAAAAGTTTCAAGGTTAATTTTAATGTATTTTGTGAATAATGCTATATACCGAGTAAATTAGACGTGATTTGGAGACAACTTTGCAATTTTTTTCTATCGAGAAAATGTAACGCAATCGTGTTTTTGAGTCATATAGTTACCAGAGTTAGTCCTGAACTTTGCTGCATTTTTATTTCAACTTGAGTATTTAATTATTATTGATATAACAGTCAATCATGCAAAGCAGTGTGAGGTAGTACGGGCCCTTAAGTAAAACTTCAACGGATCCTACTACGAAATCCGCATATTACTTATATCAACTATACATAAAAGTAATATTTAGTTATCTCCACAACAATATAGTTAATTACTTAACACTTTCGCTGACACTGCCCGCTTGTAGACGTAATTCTATTGTTATTTATTTTGTGTCTGGTTTTGTGTCAGCTAAACTATAAACATATATACAGCATGTAGATGTACCCTCGAAATTTCTTTAAAGTGGTGACTCAGACCATCAATATGAACAACTTATCCTATGGGACCAATGCTTGGAAATAAAAAAAAAACCGGCATTTCCATACAAATGAATTATGCCGCCCGGTTAGTTTTTATGGGAACGCCGATTTTTTTTTGAGTTCTCATCATTGCTCCCATAGGAAATGTTGTACATATTGATGGGCTGAGTCACCCCGTCAAGGGAACGTTGAGAGTCAATTTGGTCAAATTACACGCCGTATTTAATTATTAACAATATAGGTGATTGACTTGTTGTTGTTCATTGATACCGACTAACGATACGTGAGTGAAACCGTTTGTTGTAATTTAAATTATGTCTCGTAACTTTTAATATTATTAATGTTATAAATACTATATCATTGACCGATCAGCTTGGATACCCATTCAACACGATTCCTTGTATATTTATTGGCTTATCATACAATCTGACTTTTCACCTGATACAATCCCATTTCGTCGGCTTTCATTATTTTTACATTCGCAGTAAAATAAATAATCCGCAAACTGAATTAACATGAAATATGATGAGGCACGACAAGGTATATATCACACTATATCGAGTTGGATTGAAATCTCATAAACACTGGATTCTTATAGTTTCTGATAAATCTAAGCTTTTTTATACTCAATAGGATCTTTTTTTTTATATACAACAAGTAAGTTTTAAGTGTTGGTGTATGTGTAGGTAGAAAACAGAATCAAAGAAATAGAGAAGAGTTTTCTTGCCCAATCGCTTGCTTAATCAAAAAAAATAGAGAAGAGTTTTCTTGCCCCATCGCTTGCTTACATGATTCTTCAAATTAAAATATGACGGAAAACGCAAGAGCATACTAACATTATATCCTGTACAAACAACATATCTGAGTACCTACTGAGGTCATTAAGGTTTTGTATTAAATAAAAAGTATATTTAAGTATAATTAATAAGTTATAGAAGCACAAGCACACATTTGCTGAGACTGGTCCATTTTCTTATCGTACATATTTTCAACTGTGTAAAAATTGTTGTAAATCGCATGCCAATTGATCGATCAGCTTGTTATATCTTATATTTATTAGCTTAGGAAACAATTTGTCGGCTCACTTGTTACAATCCAATTTCATCGACTTTCATTTTTTCTCACATTCGCAGTAAAATAATAATGCGTAAACTGAATTAACTTGAAATATGACGAGGCACAACAAGGGACTCTTCACACTATATCGAGCTGGATTGAAATCTTACTAACACTGGATTCCCATAATTTTGGATAATTCTAAGCTTTGTTATTTCTTCATAAAATATTTTTGTATATACATTATACAAGCACGTTTAGTGTGTTCGTTGATTTTGTAGGTAGATAACAGTATCAAAGAAATAAAGATGGGTCTTCTAGCCACATCGCTTATTTATATCTATGATTCTTCACATTCAAATACGACGGAGAACGTAAGAGCCTATTTACATTATATTCTTAAAGAACAAGACCTTTAAGTACCGACTGAGCTGAGGTTTCGTATAAACTAAAAGTATATAGAAGCACAAACTTACATTTCTTAACACTTGTCAGTATCCTTTTCGAACATATCTCCAAGTCGTAAAAATTTTGTAAATCGCATGCCCTTTGATCGATCATCTTGTTATATCTTGTTATGACAAGCTAATAATGTCGTATATAAAGAAATTCTTTGAGTTTATGTACTTTATCTCAAAGAAATGCTTTATTTACCAAAAATATTTAATTCAGTAAGGTCAAGGTAAGGTCAAGGTCATTTAAGTAAGTATTTCATATATTAATATGATTTGTTTATTCATTTATTTATCATTATTATACATTCAACTCGAAATATGTGCCGACGAAGTCGCGGGCAACAGCTAATATTTTAAAATATAAATAAGCTTAACAAGTACCGAAAATACAATTTGGCTTTATACACATGTTATAATCCCATTTCGTCAACTTTAACGCAACTAATGCGCTAACCGAATTAACATGAAATACGATGGCGCATGATAAGGGACTCTCCATACTATAGTATTGATTTGTTTACTTGCAAGCTCCATTTTTGTCTTTGTTCTTGGTTGAATGGATTTGCACAGTTAAAGTATCGCTAGCTTCGCACTCCCCCAAGTGTGTGATCTTAGTTGTTGAAAAGAGGGACAGAAGTCTGGATTTTTAATTTTGGAAATAAAACTACTTTTTTGAAGGGTTTGCCTTGATACTTTCAAACCTTTGCGCTGCATATTCGCGAGCTCCGTGGCGCAGTGGTCAATATGTCAGCCTGCGACACGAGGGTGCCCGGGTTCGATCCCCGGACAGGCCATGATGAATAATGATCTGTTTCAGATTGACCTGAGTCTTGGATGTTTATCTATATAAGTATCTTTTTTTATGTTATAGGACGGCAAAAGAGCAAGCGGGTCACCTGTTGGTAAGTGACCACCGCCGCCCATGGACAACTGCAATACCAGGGTGTGGCAGGTGCGTTGTCGGCCTTTCAAGGATTTGGGGGAAGGAAATGGGGAGGGGAGGGGGAAGAATGGGCCTCCGGCTCTCTCACTCACCGAACGAAGCATAGAAGCGGTAAAGCTTTTACCCAGACGTCGATTTTCTGTGAGAGTGTGGTACTTCCCCGGACGAGCCGGCCCATTTTTGCCGGTAACGTGGCTCTACCATGACTAATGGGTCTACCTGTAATAATGTATCTATTATAAAATATAGTACAGTCAGCCAATGAGATATCTGACCCCCTACAACAGCGCCATTTTTCGCAAACTAAAGAAACATCCGTGGTTTAAACCCAAAGATAAAAATATACAAGTGTAATATCCTTTGCGACTAGTGCCATCTATTGAATTGTGAATGAACAAATAAGGTTAATAAGCAGAAATCTGATACCCTTGACGACTAATGCCATCTATTCGATTTTTGATAACTAAAACAAGCCCTAGCATACGATACGCTTATTTCAAAGATACTTCAATAGTTAGATGTGGCGCAAGTGGTAGGCACTATGGTTTAATAGTTAGTGTGATTATGAATGAACAGGTTCAAATCCTCCAAAGCTTTTTATTTTTTACAAATATCACCAACTTCGTATTGTGATGTTGGTGTAATTTTGGTTGTTTTAACATAATGTTACCGAGCTAATTACTGTGAATAAAAAGCATTTTAAATTTTTAATTACTTTATTACATCAAAAAAATGTAACAGTGAAATAAATACCTGCCTACTTAATTCAAACTATGATTAATCTTCTGTAGAGAGAACCAACATGTTACTTAATAAGTAACAATTTACATCTCTCAACTTCTTTTTAATCATAGTATTATATTTTTTTTAAATGTGTAGGGTCAAATAGTGCTATGTGAATAACTTTGCTTCGATAATAGTATAAGAATGAATATAAACCTATGGCATTAAATGAATTTTAATATGGGAGAGGGTGACCCCCATTTTGAAGCTTTTGTTCAAGTCTATTTGTCATTTCACTTACCATGTTAGATCAGATCACATATCACTTATGCGCATATTTATTAATTTAGTATAACCTTTTTGTCTAAATTGATTTAAATCAAACTTTACTCGTGTCTCGTGTCCCAGTTAAGCACTATTTGACCCTACAATCTGGGATTTTAATTGTTCACTCAATAACAGTTAGATCACAGAACAATTGTCTTAAATAAAATATATTCTACATTGCAAACTGTTGGAATCACAACATCTCATAAATTTTCCAAGTATTTTTCTTTATTCATCCGGCCGCCGAATTCTACCAGCTCCCCTGGGCCCATTGAAGACATCTGTCCCCAATAACCTGCAAAACAATAATACGATCAGTTACCTATTATTCTACACTGCGTAATACACTAGGTATTAAATATTATTATTATTTTACTTCACTATTTAATGAATATTTTTACCTAATGTTATCCTGCCACTGTTCTCAAAGGCAAATTATTTTGATGGCTATACGCTGGCCATGTCTTCTCCGCAATATTTTTGTGCCATCATCATCAGACTTAAAACTTTTTTCATCAGAATAAAATACGATCTCGTTCTTGTTGAATGTTTCCTCACTGTTTCAATTGAAATATTGTAGTGTATATGTTACGCCAGTTGACTCCGAATCCACAAACGGACGGTGTTTCTCTGTAAGAGATATATTTATCTTAGACATTTATCACAAACCCTATGTTTTACGGAACAAAAAATAGTGTGACAATTAAGTAAGTATATTAAATACTTATAATTTCTACTTACCGCGATACCTAACTCTCTAGATATAGATATTTTAAATACTGTGGTTGTCTTTACAATACAATATTAGCTTTCACAAAATCTGCTATATAAGATGAAACGGGATGCCTAATAACTGGTGGGGTTTTGGATCACTACACAGTAATCGCAGTACCTTATTTGTGACGCGAGTGAACAATATTTTTGATTAGTTGGTATCAGGTATAAATAAATCTGATAGATTACCCTCAATTTATTTGTTAAAGCAATGCGTTGCAGTTGGTGACAATGATGTCATAGCAGTAGAAATAGATAGCCAATTTCGCCCGAGACGTCATATCGTCGGTTGGCGTATTGAGATGAGCGCTAGCTTCTCAAGTCGTGGGTCCATGGTTCGAATCGAACTTTACGTAGGATTGTTTTTGATTCTTTCTTGTTCTTACCATTGATGATTAGCTGAGATTATTAGAAATACAAAATTTGCAACTGAGCAGGTTATCAGAAACAAGTTTATACCAGCAGTTGTCTGTCTACTTGCCAAAAATCACGGTAGGTGGCGCTGCACAGCAAAGTGTGAATTTACGTTTTAAAAGTCAGGGGGTCAGGTATCTGCTTGGCCGACTGTACAATTGAGTTGGTATCCTACGACAAAAGTTCACAACTTACTGTAGGGCTAGCTTAATTTGTGTGATAATGTCCCTATATGTTTATATTAATTTATTTATTTACTAAACTAGCTTTCGCCCGCGGCTCCGCCCGCGTCAATGTCGATCCCTCGGGAATAGTACTTTTTCCCGGGATAAAAGGTAGCCTATGTCCTTCTCCGTACAAATTTCACGATGATCGGTTCAGTAGTTACGGCGTGAAAGCGTAACAAACAAACAAACAAACAAACTCACTTTCGCATTTATAATATTAGTAAGGATAAGGATGCATTAACGGGAATCAGCGCGGGCATACCGTTTTTCTCCAGATGTTTCGAGCAGGTTGCACCGGCCATAGTCACTGGATGACTCGGTCGAAGGGAACAACGCTTCCTAGAAACGATACCAGCTGCGGTACGGTGTGAAGAATCCCTGAAAGGGCAATAAACACGGTGGTGTAATGGTATCACACTTAGGGCGTATACCTAAGGGATGTGGATTCGAATCCTACCTGTGGCCGAGTTCTTTTTCAACACATATTTTCAATTTTAATTTTTGTTATTACTTTAAGAGCAGCAAAGCAGGAGTTATTACTTTAAGAGCATCTGACGGCGTATTTATACCTTTTTAAACAACGCTATAAGCAAGTAATGTAAAATTTGAACGGCAAAGCAAATGATTCTGGGAAGTTGTTAATTGGAAGTTGGTTTATAGCAAAACAAGCACTTTCTGTCTGGATTATGTTTCAGATAATCCATGGTTTTGGTCTTCTCGTTTTATACTTAACTAGCTTTTGCCTGCGGCTCCGCCCGCGTCAACGTCGATCCCTCGGGAATAGTACTTTTTCCCGGGATAAAAGGTAGCCCATGTCCTTCTCCGTACTCCAGAGAACTTGTATGCAAAATTTCATGATGATCGGTTCAGTAGTTACGGCGTGAAAGCGTAACAAACAAACAAACAAACACACTAAGGATAAAGTATTATGTTACGCTAGCAACCCATTACAAATTTGATTCCATTTTCCCCCTAACGCCCACCAACATGCTAAACGTGGCTTTTAGGTCTTAAAAACCTGGGCCCTGTCTACCCCTTAAGAGAAAAAGACGTGATGTGACGTATGTATGTTAGTATTTGGTACTAAAATAAATCTGATTCACAAATTATTAGTGAAATAGATTATTTTGTTACCATATAATTTACCAATACATTAGTGACTAATGTATCAAGTATTTTCAAAGACAGCAAAAACACTACCTCCTCTCTAAGAATTTGTAGTCTATATTATCACTTAAAAAAGTGTAAGGGTTCTAACGATGTGTCATACGCTCAAATCCGATGAGGTATTTGCAAATTATGATGGAATAAAAAACTTACATATACGTACAGTCGCCTGCAAAAGTCAAAAGTAGAGGTTGCGTAAAAAGTCGTATGTAGCTACGGATACTATTTAAAAATAACAGCAATTTCAACCTTACGAGTATACATGTGGCATAAGGTTCATGATATTGTTAAATATATATGCCGCCCTAATCAGTGCAATCGATTTTTACCTTAAGGCTATGTATGAACTTTTGCTATTACTCTGGCGACTCGGGAAAATAATGCCATTTCAAAGCACATAATAAGAAAACACAGTGATGAATTCTTTTCAACATAGTTTCAAAATACGTCTGCCAGACACTACTACGGTACAAAATGTACCAAATTGATTACTAAAATAGTTAAAGGCAGTAATAATAAATAAATATATACGGACAAATCACACAGATTGAGCTAGACCCAAGGTAAGTTCGAGACTTGTGTTATGGGATACTAAGTCAACGATACTATATTTTATAACAAATACATATATAGATACACATCCAAGACCCAGGTCAATCTGAAAAAGATCATTTTCCACCTTGACCTGGCCGGGGATCGAACCCGGTCACTCCGTGTCGCAGGCTGGCGTGTTAACTACTGCGCCACGGAGCTGTCATGGCAGTATATTCAAAGCAATCCATGATCACGATACTATTTTAATCTCTTCTCATTACCTTATGGTAATGGAATTTGGCGAAATCTCCGAAAAGACAGTCTTACTATCCATTAAATAAACATAAATCACGTCTGTAAAATAAAGTATATTTGACATTTCCATAATGCGAAATCCGTAATCCGGCTCGAAGGACCGTTTTTGTATTACATGTCAAGGCTCTCTCATGCGGAATTAGGATGAAACTAAGCATAATTTGTTTTGACATTTTCTTATTCAATTTTCTTCGGAAAGAATAGATAGATTTGCCTGCAAATAGGAATGATTTTGATATGTTATTATCTTATTGACATTTCTATAAACCTTCTGTAATGCATATTTTAATTTAATAGTTGCTATCAATCGTTGTTTGCATATTACTATAAATTATCCCTATTAATTTTATATAAGCGAAGTAATTTATATAAAAAAAAAAAATCATATAAGAAAGTGTCTGTCTGCTACTTCTTCACTCTTTGATCACTAAACCCATCACAATTAAATTTAGTATGAACATACCTTGAGGCCCGGGGAAGGACATATGATACCTTTTATCCCGGAAAAAATACTGTTCCCGACGGATCGACATTCACGCGAACGAAGCCACCAGCAAAAGCTAATATTATTAAAAATGTTGTAGTAACACCATCCCATACTTTTATCTTTAAACCATCCTGTAGCATACATGCGCGACAACGTTTATCGACTATCATCACCTTGTTTTACGTAATATCAAAGAGCGAGATGTAGATAGTGTATCGCGCGATATAAAAAGCCACGCGGGCGCGCTGGCGTCAAAAAGTTTTGCATATTCGTTGACAGGATAAAAACGACTGCTTCGGGCATTTCTACCCGACAAAAAATGTTCCCATAGAATCTACATCAACGCAAGCAGAGCTGTAAATGCTCGTGGTATTTAGAAATGTGTTAACTTGATGTTTGATCTCGAACAAGTTAATACCATACAACAATTGTTGTAGAAATTACCATTTATCCTGATAGTGTTACATAACACACGGGATCTATGTAGATGCACCTGATGCTAGAGGAAGACGTGTCGGTTTACCGCGACTTTACATATGCAAACTAGAGTAGAACATGTGTAGGAACGTCGAATTTATAGGCGGGATATTTTGAATACCTATACATATACATAGTATTTATCTATTTTGTCTGCATCTTTTATGGGGTAGCTAGAGTCTAGAATCATAAGTTGAAAAGATCACGTTAAGCTGTTGTTGAGCTTATAGGTAGGAAATAGTGATGAGTTGCCTATTGCGATAATTCGTAAAATTTTGCCCTATTCTCTCCACACTACTTAACAATCTACACGGAGAGAAGCAGATATGTTTTATGTTTTGTCTTCTCAAATTACCATGGAAGCAATTGCATAGATTGCAATATAATATACAAACATATTTTGCTTATAAGGACGCTCCAGCAACTTTTATATTTGTTAAAATGTTATTAACCAATAAAATATTTTTTATTTTTTTTTATTTTATGTAATGTCCACTAAGTCACTGCTAAGTTATTAACCTTTATTATTTTGATCACTGAATAATACGCTTATATCAAATGCCAAAATTATATTATTTTGAATTAATAATTTGATTTACTTTTTGTGGATTTCTTCAAACTGGTTTCATTCTCTTAATCAAATCTCAAAAACTATTACTCTATTGTTCGAATGCGTAATAATACAGCCATAAATTTTATTTATATATACGATAATCACATAAGCGTTTCATTTCATGAGGTGCAGAAGGGTCTCTTTTGTGTGTTACGTAACAGAATATGTTATACGCATAGCTAACAGCAAAGTAATAATGTTACTCATAATAATCTTCAGACTAAGCTTCAAGATTAATTAGAAAATGCGAGGCTATTTCCCCAAGGACTTGTCCTAGAATAGACAAGCTGAGGCAAAATGTTGATATAATGGCGGTACGAGTATATTATTTGATAGAGCTAACCAAAGCTTTTTAAGTAATGAAAAAGCTTGCTTGTTATCGAAGGTCAAATTGGGGGTCAAATTTTTTTAGCCAATGGTCATCATCATCATTTCGAGTAAGTGTCACGGTCAATCGACCATGCACACCCTGGTGTCAGAGTTCTTCGGAACCGCCTCTCGGCCTCTGACGTGGTTCCTTTAACGACTACCAGATGGCAGCCGGGACCACCGGCTTAACGTGCCTTCCGAAGCACGGAATCATCTTTATTATCAGACAATCAGGTGATTCAAGCCTGCAATGTCCTAACCAAACTGGAAACAACTAAACAAAGTATGCTTCCAGTGGGAATCGAACCCACGACCCCCGGGTCAACAGGCAAACGCCTTAACCACTGGACCACGGAGGCTGTCGATGCCAATGGTAATAAAAGGGTTCAAGTTTTGTCACTTAAGCGTAAGTCGTACATAGACTTAAGGTCGCAGGTTCAAATCCCGTCCGCTTGGAATTTTTTTCACCATATTTTATTTCTTAATTTAATAAGAGTATATCAAAATAGCATTGTGAATGCAAAATATGTATAAACACTTAAAAATACACCATTACCTGTTTAACCCAGATACTCCTACGGGGCGTTATAACGACCACAAAAAACTACCCACAAATATTTTTATTTTGCAACCCCGGGCGCAGTCCCCACTTAGATGGTTGACCGCAAGTGGTACATTTATCACTATTATTTTCACCATACTGTGTTTTATCTGTGAAATAATTATTGCGTGACGTGGTAGTCTAAGCTTAAGTATTACATTATCTTTAAAGAAACTTAATTTTTTATCACTTTCAAAAACAGTTTTTGCAATAAAGTTTTTAACAAAAAGCTCTTGCAACCATTACAAGAGCTTACAATAATGATTCATAATATACATATTCGATAAAGATAAATTCAATTCATAAACCCTACAATCCATACATATGGATGAACGTATGGATGTAAAGTAAATGTTATTTAAATCCGTCATATCCTTTATAATCCCCAACTGGAAGCGCAGCGTGGAGTTCTCCCGCTAAAGACGATTAGCATCTTGTCAATACATATCTGCAGATCTATACTAATATTATAAAGCTGAAGAGATTGTTTGTTTGTATATTTGTTTGTTTGAACGCGCTAATCTCAGTAACTACTGGTTCAAATTGGAAAATTCTTTTTGTGTTTGATAGTCCATTTATTGAGGAAGGCTTTAGGCTATAATATATAAGACATTACGCTGCGGCTAATAGGAGCGAAGCATCAATAAAAAAAAATTTGAAAGCGGGAGAAAATGATTCATCTATACTAATAAAAAACTAATTACAAGTAATCATAATAATAGAAATTGCAGCGGACGAAGTCGCGGGCGACAGCTAGTGTAGATTATAAGACATTAGACACTATTTTATAAAAAAAACGTTTGCTGTATGGGACCTTAAAGATTTATTTTATTTTAATTTAATCATCTATTCTTAACTTTTAAATTGAATATACAATTACTACCTAATTGCCGTGTGGTTTCCGGCAGACTAGAATAGGATCACTCCTAGTCTTCCCACGGAGATCGTAAGAGCGACTTAGGAAATACAAGCTAAACAAAGCTCATAAAAATCAGTGAGACCTCTCCAACCCGTCTGGCCAGCGAGGAGAGTGTGGGCCAAATCCTCTGTTTGCTCTGGCCAAGTATGGCTCCTGTAATGATAATACAATTACTACAAGTGAGTTTGTTTGTTTGTTTGTTACGCTTTCACGCCGTAACTACTGAACCGATCATCATGAAATTTTGCATACAAGTTCTCTGGAGTACGGAGAAGGACATAGGCTACCTTTTATCCCGGGAAAAAGTACTATTCCCGAGGGATCGACATTGACGCGAGCGGAGCCGTGGGCGAAAGCTAGTATACAATAAATCAAATACTGTAAATATTTCGCTCAGTAGCAAGTGGACAGATTCTCAACTGAACAGATTCTCAAGTGGACAGATTCTCAAGTGGACAGAGTACAGTCGTTAACAATCTACCTGTTGCTGGTTTAGATATTGAGCAAACAACTGGACGTTGTATGGAAACTTGAATGTATATTTTATTCTGTTTTGTATTTATTATAATAACAACGCGACAACAGAAATGCATCATCTGTGAAAATTTCAACTGTGTAGCTAACACAGTTCTGGAGTTAAAACCTGGTGATAGACAGACAGATGGACAGTAGAGTTTTAGATACAACTTACCTCATAGACTTTCCTAATATTATTGTTATCCTAGTATGTAAAATTTCAGACTAATTGGTGCAGGATAAATTTTAATAAAATTGTATTTTTTTTTCAAACGCAATATGTATAAAAATCAGATTTTTTTTCATAAAAACCGGTAAATCACACGTTATGATTGTCAAATGTATTAAATATGTATCCATAGTAGGTAAAAAGTTGTACGCTAAGAAAATATTTTTTTTTATGCAACATGATGTTTATTGCATCTGTTTTTCTAAATTTGCTTTTGCAAATGTTTAATTTTCTTCTAAAGCATTTTTCTAAGTTATGGGAACCAGCCCTGGAAATATTTGCGCTTATTTAAATTGACCATACACAACTCTTTTTTATTATAAAAGTAACACTTGGCTTCCTGAAAGATTCGTACATGGAGAGACGAGGAGAAACTTAGCTAAATTAGTCAGTATACATTTATGAAGAGCATAAGCTCAATAATTTAGTATTAAACTCTACATGTCGTATAAAGGCTAGACTACACTAGCACCAAATACCGTGCTGCGGTGTGGAAATATACCACGATGACGTACCGTAAAGAGCAAAATTTGTATTAGAATAGACACGTGGCAGGTAACTCATTCAATATTATATATGTGTCGGAATACCGTATATTACCTCTATATACAGGGTGATTTTCTATTACCTGGCAGTGTTTTGGTGTTGGAATCGGAATCCCTAATAGAATATAGACCTGCAGGATAAAAGAAAAAAATAATAAAAAAAATTAAGCTTCCATATGAATTCACCGAGCTGGTCAAATTTCTATGAAAAGTCAAAGTTTTTTTTTTCTTTCATAAATTACCTTTTGTTCTTCCGTATGTATATTCTATTAGGGATTCTAATTCCAACATTGAAATATTGTCAGGGAATTAAAAATTATCATGTAAATGTACATGCATAAGATATATTTTGCTACGAGAAGGGATACAATTTCTCGAAAGATCAGACATCGCAAATATATCTGTAGAATATTATGTTGAATGTTGTGCCGTAGATATACCTAAATATAATTTATTTTTGATAAATATTTATAGACCTGATCGTAATATTGACATTTTTTACAACTGTTTAAATAGACTATTACATATTATAGAACACCAAGAGAAGAAAATGCGCGTAATTATTGGGGGAGATTTTAATATAGACGTGAAAAATGACTCGAGTGAATCTCGTAAACTTATTGACACAATGCTCGCATCAAACTTGCACTTGACAAATAATAAGAAAATATGCACAAGAACAACAAAATCTACAAAATCATGTATCGACCTCGTACAAATAATAGGATAAAATATACAATTTTGATAGAAGAGCATGGATTATCAGATCATAAAAGCGTTATATACAAATTTGAAGTAAAGGACATTATTGAAATTAAAAGGATTTCTTACAGATACAGAAGGACATTTAGTGATAAAAATATGAATTTATTTAAATTGGCATTGCAAAAGATTAAATGGGATAAAATCATAAGGAAAGAAAATGAGATGAATAAAAATTTCGATACATTTCATAATATAATTGAATTAAATCTTAATAATTTTATTCCGAAACAGAAATTAATAAATAAAAATAAAAAGAAAACTTGGTTGACAGTAGGACTAAAGAAGGCATGTACGCATAAAAGGATACTGAGAATATTAGTAAATCAAACAAATAATAACATAATAAAAGCCTATTATAAAAAATACGCGCGTATTTTAAAAAAATGTGTTGACCAAAGTAAAAGAATAAACTTTACAAAAACGATGCGTAAATCCAAAAACAAAGTGAAAACTATGTGGACTATGATAAAGAATATTACAGAAAACCGTAGCAATATTACCAAAAATATAAAACTAATACATGGGGATTCGGTAATAGAATCACCCTCGTCGGTTGCAAATACGCTTAACGATTATTTTGCGACCATAGGCGAGACGCCGGCCGGTGCAAGCGCATCAACACAGCCACACTGTAGTAGGCAAAGGCAAACGTCACACGTCCCGCCGCTTAGACCAACATCTGGCGCCGAGATAACAAACTCGCTGTATTTAGCGCCAGTCACAGAACGCGAGATATTCAGTATGCTGCGGAAACTGAAATGTAAACATAGTTGCGGTATAGACGAAATCCCATCAGTACTAATAAAGTTTTGTGCTCAGGAATTAACATCACCACTAGCGCAGTTAATTAATCAATCTTTTACAGAAGGATGTTTCCCAAACAAATTAAAGACAGCTAAAATAAGACCGGTACCAAAAAAGAAGTGTAGTAAAATGGAACCTGGCAATCTGCGACCTATAGCACTTTTATCGAAATTTTCACATATTTTTGAAAAAGTAATGACCAATAGATTATACAGTTTTTTAGAAAAGTATAAAATTCTTAACAAACACCAATATGCTTTTAGAAAAAAACATTCAACGTCTTATGCAGTATATACGTATACACAGGAAGCTCTTAATTACATTAATGACAAAAAATACGCTATTGGTTTGCTATTAGACATGACGAAAGCATATGATAAAGTATCCCATAAGCGATTGCTAGAAAGACTGTACGACTGCGGCATACGCGGCCACGCGCATCAATGGATCAAATCTTACCTGAGCGACCGCAAACAGTACGTCGAACTCGAACATTATTGCGATTCTGGTGAAATAAAAAACGTTGTTTCGGAGCTGAGGGAGTTAAATTGTTCAATTCCACAGGGAAGTGTGATCGGATGTGTCCTATTTTTAGTATATATTAATGAATTGCCTAAACTTTTTGACGACAACCTTTGTGTTATATTTGCCGATGACATTTCCTTATTATTTAAAACTGACAACTCAAACGACGCGAACATTATATTAGATAACTCTCTTAAGAAAATTGACTTATGGCTACAAGAGCAAAATTTAGAAATCAATATTAAAAAGACGAAACTTATGCAATTTAGACCTTATCAAAAATCAGCACTAAATTTAACACTAAAATGTAACAATCAGTATATAGAACAAGTTTCAAATTTTAATCTTTTAGGTATCACAATAGATTCCCATTTTACTTGGAAGTTCCATGTTGCTAACACCAAGACCAAATTGTGTAGGTTTATATATGCTTTAAAAGTAATCAAAGCAAATACAAACTATGAAACTGCTTTATCTACTTACTATGCCTACGCTTACGCCTGGATCAAATATGGAATTATACTTTGGGGAAATAGCGCTGAATCAAATAGTATATTCATCTTGCAGAAAAAATGTATTCGTATTTTGACTAATATTAAAAGACGTGAAAGCTGTAGACCTCATTTTGTAAAGAATAAGATTTTGACCCAACCTTGTATCTATATTCTGGAGGTGGCAGTCTTTGTAAGAAAACATTACCAATTAT
Source organism: Elegia similella (assembly GCA_947532085.1). Taxonomy (NCBI): domain Eukaryota; kingdom Metazoa; phylum Arthropoda; class Insecta; order Lepidoptera; family Pyralidae; genus Elegia; species Elegia similella. The sequence goes on from OX383936.1 coordinate 5,328,953, forward strand.
TTACGCAAGTTAGTGAAATACATACCAGAAATACGCGCCACAAAAATAGATTATTACTGCCGAATTCAAACCTTGAAATATTTCATAAGAGTCCCTACTGCTCTTCTATTGTTCTATATAATAAAATACCACAGGAGATTAAATCTATAGAAAAGGAAAATATGTTTATACAGAATTTAAAAACTTTTTTGATAAATAAATGTTATTATTCAGTTAAAGAATTTTTAGAAGATAGAAATAAATAGACGATATATTTGACAAATTATTTTTATTTTATGGCCGAATTATTATGTATTGTTTCTAATATTGACTAAGTATGTATTATTTTTATTGACATGGAATTATTATTATTTTTTTCAATGTGTAATGTATAATTATATCGCAACACCCTTACTGGGTATTTTTGTGCATGTAGGATATTATTATTATATTTTATTGTATGTGTATAATTAGCGATGAATAAATGAATAAATGAATATACTGCTGTGCTGCGGTAATCATTTCAGACTGTCACACCGGAGGTCTCGATTTCGATTTTCGGTTAGGTCAAGATGGAAAACGATCCTTTTCAGATTTACTTTCATCTAGAACGTTTATCTATTTATGTATTTGTTATAAAATATAGAATCGTTCAGATAATATCTCATAACACAAGTCTCGAACTCACTTTGGGGCTAGCTAAATCTGTGCGATTTTTCCGTATATATTTATTTATTAATTCGATATTTAGACACATTGAGCTGCCAAATGATTCCTTACTCAATTGAATTTAGTTGACATACGTTACACGGTAACGGTACCGTGCCGTAAACGTGTGTCAACCCCTAACTCAAAAGGTAAACGAGTAATGTCGGAATAACAATTTTAGCTGTTAGTATATTAAAACGGCATAGTGCCGTGAATTTCCACGGCCCAATGCCGCGGCACGGTGACGCTGCTATGCCGTGTAGACATGTGAACAGGCCTTAACTAACAGGCTCTTTGTAACTATGCCTTTGGCTGGCAGCCAGCGCGACGTATGTTGCATGCAACATTGCTGTTAATTACAAGAATGAACAAAGCCGAATATTGTGTACCTTTAATTAGTATTGTTTGTCTCTTTTGTCTGTTTCTAAGTCATATTGTGGTATATAAAAAATTTAAAAAAAAAAAACAGAAAAAAAAATGATAACTTAAAAATTGTTCAAGATATAAAAGTTACAAAGACACTATTTTTCTTTGACTATGCAATCGCCGCTAAGAAAGAAGAATTAGACATATGATGTCACTTATTTAACATTTTGTACGCGTGATTTGTTAGTATTATCGGCAGTTATGTTAAAAATTGCGCATCTGAAAATGGCTTTATAATGAAAATTACTATAAATATAAAAGTTATATTTGTATAAAATAGCCTTAAAAACTCTTTCATACTTTTAAAACGCACTTTTCTAACAAATGTTAACCAAAACTGAAGATATTGATATCAATTTTAAAGTACCCTTCAGTCCGGCATCCTTTTTAGATAGATGCTGACATAATCAGATTTTATTCAAAATCTACTATTAATGCATGTTCCCATTGTCGTCTCCAAGACACTAACTCAATGGCTAGGTGGTAACTAGAATGCTGAATTCATATAAACGTTAGTTTGTCATATTATTGCTCTGCACTGAGCCGCATGATTGCTGAAATTTGATATTCAGAAGGAATTACGATGTGATACTATAAAAGAGGAATAACGGGGTTTTCACTGGTGATGTCTTTTGACGGGTGCATAAGCTTTGAACGAGAAATTTAATATTGATAATAACTGAGAAGCTATTTTAATGAATAATATACTTAGTTACTTTTCAAGTACTATTAAGTATAACTAGCTCCGTGGCGCAGCGGTCAACACGCCAGCCTGCGACACGGAGTGACCAGGTTCGATCCCCGGCCAGGTCAAGATGGAAAATGATCTTTTTTTCAGATTGGCCTGGGTCTTGGATGTTTATCTATTTAAGTATTTGTTATAAAATATAGTATCGTTGAGTTAGTATCCCATAACACAAGTCTCGAACTTACCTTGGGGCTAGCTCAATCTGTGTGATTTGTCCGTATATATTTAGGTCCTATTTATTTATCTATTAGTATAAATAATCACTTGAAAGCTTTAAAACCTGATAAGTTTTTGATACTAAAGACGTAAATACATCATCAGCATTATATTAGCCACAAAAAGTACACTGATAAACATCAGCGTCCCCCAATAATTTCCAAAATGACCAGTAGGTAGCAACTTGCATCCAGTATTTTTCAGATTCCACAGATTTTCAACTAATCCCTCGATCGGCTTTCATGGCCTGAGTTGATAAACTAAGAAATATGGAAAAGAAGCAGCTGCTACATTCTACTTTTTTTTTCTCACAGATCAGCGTGGGAGTTTCCAAACAAATCATCATCATTTCGTGTAAGTGCCATGGTCAATCGACCATGCACACCCTGATTGGTTCTTTTAACCACTACCAGATGGCAACCGGGACCAACGGCTTAACGTGCCTTCCAAAGCACGGAATCATCTTTATTATCAGACAATCAGGTGATTCAAGCCTGCAATGTCCTAACCAAACTGGAAACAACTAAACAAAGTATGCTTCCGGTGGGAATCGAACCCACAACACCCGGGTCTATTGGCAAACGCCTTAACCACTGGACCACAGAGGCAGTTTGTTTCCCTGTACCCTGCACCCTGGTCAATTCGTAAGACCACCTGGTCAGTAGGTGACTAACGCTGCACTTGCCTATAGAGATCGCCATTCTAAAACCTTTCTGCCCCATTTTTTCTGCGCACTGTGTACTTTGCCCAATATCCAGTGTCCATTACTTTTATTTTTCAACGGATCTGCCCCTTTTTCATTCTGGTCTCAAAGAGACACACCGAGCATACACCTTTCCTTAGCTTTTTGGCAGCCTTGAGCTTTTTTGTGAAGCGTATCGTAAGGTACAAAGTTTTGGCCTCGTAAGTCATCACTTAAAATCTTATTCGTAGCTGAAAATACACTCCTCTGAAGTGGCAAGACATCGACTCGCGATGAGTGTCAAATTTCGCCGAATTGGCAGGTCATAGCAAGTCGCTGGTTTGCGCGCTTATAAATTAATAATATTAAATAAGTGGCCAATTGAGTTTTAATGATTTTTTTGTTATATTTCGCCATGTGCTCCTTGGGAAAAGCCTTTTATACGGTACATAATTACTTATCGGTACGGTTATTTCTTTTTTACATTGAAAATAAAAAAATATGTAGCCGTAGGCATGTAAACATGTCTGCATGTCGTGGACATTACTTAATACACAGTTAAATATACAGAAAATATAATTAAAAAAAACAGCTGATTGTGATGATAAGTAATGAAATAAAAACATGACTCTATATGTTAAATCCAATAACTGTAGCCATCCGTCCGTCTGTAAAGTTAAAATGTTTTCTCGCAATGAAATCGCGTTCAAATAAGCTCTGCGATGCCTGGTCACATGCCAAGTCGAAGAAAACCTAAAGTAACTGCAACTTTAAACAAATTCAAATGTCGACCAATAAATCATATCAAGACCACAAGAGCAGTGTCGATTTTTCATACTCGCAACATTATTTGGCGCATATACTATTGGCGTCCTTCCAGATTCTGTCACTGCTTCCGTTGAAATTGGCACAGGCTTATTAAGAACATTTCTCTCTCTAATCCAAGCGTGTTGGTTGCATCCAGAGCTCGCTGTTTTAAAGCCCGAGGTCTGATAATAAGATAGCATGGTCGGGATTATATTGCTGTTGGTTTTTTTTATGATAGAGGATGGCAAACGAGCAAGCGACTCACCTGATGGTAAGTGATCACCTCTGCCCATGGACAACTGCAACACTTGGGTGTGACCGGAGCGTTGCCGGCTTTTTAAAGAGTTGTAGGAATATATGGGGTGAGGAAACGGAGGGGGGAAGGGATGAATCTCGGGATTTTTTTTCCCTTTGCGAGACAGGACCTAGATCTAGGATCTGTCTACCTCGCAAAGGGAACAGTTTTCAGGCTGCCGGCCTGAACGTTTGCGGCCACGTTCAGCATGTTGGTAGGCGTGTAGGTAGAAAACGGGATCAGAAATGCGATGGGTTTCTAGACAGATCGCCTATTGACATGATTCCTCAGATTTTCAACTAATTCCTCGATCGGCTTTTATGGCCTGAGTTGATAAGCAAAGAAATATGTAAAAAAGCAGCTGGTACATTCTATTTTTTTTTTTTTACACAGATCACCGTGGGAGTTTCCAAACAAATAATCATCACTTCGAGTAGGTGACACGGTTAATCGACCACGCACATCCTGATGTCAGAGTTCTTCGGAACCGCCTCTCGGCCTCTGACGTAGTTTCTTTAACGACTACCAGATGGCAGCCGGGAATAACGGCTTCTAAAGCTCGGAATCATCTTTATCATAAGACAATCAGGTGATTCAAGCCTGCAATGTCCTAACCAAACTGGAAACAACTAAACAAATGAGGTTATCACTAAACTACATCACAATTTATGTTTATGTGTGTAGATTAAAAGCTGCGTAAAGAAATAAATAAATACACTTATTCACACAAACATTGGCCGCTATGGTAACTTTGAACTATGCTTTAAAAATAAAGGAACGTCAAAGTTCGACTACTTCGCGGCAGCAACAAAAACCGAATTAAATAATTCATTTCAAATTCTACACTGTACAAGTTCATATAATGTTAATAAGAAACTTATAAAACTATGTAAGTAAAATTTATGGGTTGTAGTCTTGAACATCTAAGGACGACTACTGTCTCAGCATTGAGCTGTCCACTCTTTCTGACACAAGCTTCAAGAGTGTTAGTGCTGCTTCTTACACATAACCACAAGGGTCCAGCTCTATTGCAAAGTACGGCTTGGAAGCTATCTGTGCTGTGATCTGCAAACATCCTTGAGGCACTGTCAATGATCAATGAAAGCGTAACAAAAGATTCAAAATTAAAAGTTTTAATCATCTGACACGAAAATATCTCTACATTGTAATCATCTGGTCTGATTTTAAATGTCTAAAATCCATTGCAAGAAAATCTACTTTTTAAAAGGAAATAGTCACCAAATCTGTTTATCTGTTAAAAACTACGATGACAGACAGACACACGTTAAACTTCTCCTATAACCCTGTTTCTGCTCCGAAGGTGAAAATAAGAAAACTCTACGGTTAGATTCAGTATTTTTACGTAAGTTGTACTCGTAATTTCATTGTTTTCGTATAATTCTAAGATGCTTCCATGTTGATCTGAGAGGACAGAAAAACAGAATGTTACGAACTGTTTTTCTTTCCGTGGGAATAAAGAAAATATTACAAGAAATGGGTGTTAATGAATCCGTTAGAGGGGTTGCTTAAAGGGATATGGCTAAACTACATACATACTGTCACGTCTTTTCCCTTGCGAGGTAGACAGAGCCCAGGTTTTTTAAGTCCTAAAGGCCAAACTAAACTAAACAACTTTACATATACCGTCAATATTGGTTAGTTTGTTGGTGTGGAGAGGTTTTTCGGGATATCGAGTATTTCATTTTGTCTTCTTTTACATTAATGACTTTCTCTCAGAAACTTAACAGTTTTTGGATGTAAAATAAGAATATTATGACTTCAGTATCCCTGACTAAACGTATTCAAAACTTTATGATCAGTTCACCAAAGCGTAAAAGTTAGATAAATACTGTACTCTTATTATACGAACAAATAATTATGTGAAAAATATGGCGAAAAAATTTTTCAAGCGGGCGGGATGCGGGGGAAAATTTTTTTTCACCATATTTTATTTCTTAATTTAATAAGACTATATCAAAAATAACATTGTGAATGCAAAAATACAACACTTAAATACTGGTTGTAATTTTGCGAGTAATTAGGCGAGCTCCGTGGCGCAGTGGTTAACACGCCAGCCTGCGAGACAAGGGTGCCCGGGTTCGATCCCCGGTCAGGTTATTATGGACAACGATATTTTTCAGATTGACCTGGATCTTAGATGTTTATCTATATAAGTATCTATCATACCATATAGTATCGTTGAGTTAGAGACGAATTAAAGAATAAGATTTTTTCGAAATTTGGATTATTTATATTCATCGCCGAATGTATGTAATATTTGGATTCCTACATTGATCCTATAGGCAAAAATTTATAATGGCGGGCAGAGATGCTTTTTCAGTTTTGTGAAGAAAAAAATACGCATTTATAAAATAGATTTTGTTTCAGCAATTTTAAGAAAATTATACAAACAGGCATACAAATTATAAATAAATACACGCATAACACAGCGTCAATCCCTACCGGTACGTTGGATTCCGACCAAAACCAATATTTGATATTTGCGGCGTGGAAATATGCTGGTAGCGGACCATCATTAATATTTATTTTTTGACTAATACGCGATTTTATTTTAGTAGATTATCCTCATAACATTTAGTGAGTGTCCAAAGCTGCACTTGCTGGTACATGGTCGGCTATCGGACCTACGCGCTGTGGGCCCTGCCTACTGCCACATTAAATCCTGCTGAGATATGTCGGAGACCTTTACAACGGAACTCCTCGTTTCTGCTTCGATCTCGCAGAATAACACCGAGGCCCATAGGAACCACGATTCGGACCCGTAAGTTATTACTCCAATGCATGCGGACACATGGTAAAATAATTTTGACTTTAGACACTGGAGTATTTTGGACGAGAAAATACGGAGCTCCCTTAATTCTGCCCAGTGGAGTCGAATTTTTCGGAGGATCCCATGCGATTGACCCAGGTACATATATGGTCAACACCTTCAAAGATGGAGCTCCCAATACCTACATAGATCTGTCTGAAACATACCTCATTAATAAGACATTACCTTAATTTATTTTCTTTGAGCACTTCCTATTTTTATTCATATAAGTACCTCTAAATTCCAAACAAATATACACAAAGCGTCGCTTCCTCCCATCGCGTTAGATTTCCGTCCAAACCTAATATTTGCAGTTTGCGGCTCGGAAAAATATATTGGAATCGGTCATTCATTTTTCACGACATATTGATGGGATTTGTGTGAAAATAAACTATATTTCACAATTAAATTTCTTAGATTTTGTTAAAAACTTCATCTAGGAAACCTTCACAAGATTGATTGAATTCACGTATCAAATGTAAAATAGATAAATAAGGCAATAGAAAACCACTCTATTACCATTTTTACTCTCGGCATTGTTCTGACAAAAACCTAGCTTTTAAAAATAAGAGAGGGTAATAATAAGTCCTACAAATAAAATTTTTATGTAAAAAAATGTAATGAACGTTATAACTTCCAAACTTCCAAGCAAATACAGATACGTGGATCCATCCAATCGCACTGGATTTCCGACCAAAACCAATATTTGCAGTTTGCGGTGTTGAAATATGCTGGAATCGGACCTCCATTAATAATTCAGGACTTATTTGCGAATAAATTTTAGTAGATGGGATTTATGTCGATAAACTGTAGGTAATTTTTCCGTAATCTGATTTTATATTCCAATATTACTCGTAATTTGTAAATGGGTTTTTTTGGAGAGTTGACTATTTTTAGAGACTTGACGAATTGACAAAAATCTCACTCTCTGCGTTAGTATTGAAAACAAACCTACGCGGCGACCACTTTGAAGCGGTAAAACCAGGCAAATCGTTCACCGTTTTCAATGAAATATGAATCAGTTATTCAGAGCTATAAGAAAAATTGACTATCAATGGGTTCTGTAAGTATTTAAACAAAAAGGTGCTGCATTCTGACGTGAGCTAAATTACATCGCATCGCTAACTATATTGAGTTGATATTTCTTTGAATACCTTTACAGAGTGCGACTTAAGTACTCATCTTCTTCTTCACACACCGCGTTACGAAGTGGGTTTTTTGAGCACTGCTTTACTGCAAAATCTATACGGCTTTGGAACGCTTTACCTTTGGAAATCCGAAAGGCGCATACAAGTCGTGCTTTCAAGAGTGCGGTACGCGCTCATTGTCTTCGCGAACTATCAGATGGAATATAAATAAATATATATGTAGTATATTTAATTAACTTTATATTATATTTTAATATTTATGTATTTGGAATATATGTTTATACATGGTGAAATTTTGATCGTTTTGGACCCTTAAATGGGTGACTCAGACCATCAATATGAACAACTTTTTCTATGGGAACAATGCTGGGAACTCAAAAAAAATTTTGTCATTTCCATACAAAAGAGTCCCGCCGCCCGGCCAGTTTGTATGGGAATGTCGATTTTTTTTTTGAGTTCCCAGCATTGTTGCCATAGTAATAGTTGTTCATATCGACGGGCTGAATCACCCCCTTAAGGGTCCAGAAAGATAAAAATGTTACCGTGTATATAAATATATACTTAATTATACATACTTTAATATAATTAATTTCAAACTTCTTCTATTTGCACCAACTTCCAAAATTTTTCTCTGCACCACACTGTGGGTTAACTGGTAAGTAAAGCCGCTGGCTTCAAGTCCGCCTTTCACAATTATGTAATAAAGTTAAATAAAATAAATACTAGCATTTATTCTGTGACTAAAGTTAGTGTTACATTCAAAGCTGCTTAAATAAATAATTTAATGACTTGTTGCTCATTCGCACAAACATTGGCCGGCATGGTAACACAGAATTCCGCAATGAAAAAAGAGAAACGACGAAGTTCGAATAACTCCGCGCCGCCGGGATAAATGAAAATCGAACTAAAACGAACAACTTTTGTGGAAGCGTTGTTAGTATAGCTGTTTAAGTCATTATTCCCTTATTTACCTTCTTGCTACGGTGTAAGTTAAAGCAAAATAAAAAGTAATATAAAGTGGGAAAATATCAAAAATAAAAATAAATAGGTAAAAATAATAAAATAACTATACTAATATTATAAAGCTGAAGAGTTTGTTTGTTTGTTTGAACGCGCTAATCTCAGGAACTACTGGTTCAAATTGGAAAATTCTTTTTCTGTTGGATAGTCCGTTTATTGAGGAAGGCTTTAGGCTAATAAACATCACGCTGCGACCAATAGAAGCGAAGCATCAATAAAAAATGTATTGAAAACGGGGGAAAATTATTCATCTATACTAAGAAAAAACCTAATTAATCATAATAACAGAAATTGCCGCGGACGAAGTCGCGGGCAACAGCTAGTAATAAAATAATCAAAAAGGTCAGGGGTCAAGTTAAGTCAAGTCAAATATAATTTATTCATCATAAGATACTTCACATATCATTCAGTGAATTATAACATTTATTTTACAACAAAATATTGCTGACGTTAATTTATTTTAAGCTAAGTTTAGAGCCGCTTCCAAAGCGGAGTGCAGAAGACGCGGCAACAAATTGCACAGCGCATTTTCTCCAAACTTCAACTTACAATTTATAGTATACTAGCTGTTGCCCGCGACTTCGTAAATTTCAAGTCGAAAGTATAATAATGTGAAATAAATCAAATCGATATACAAATATACTTGAAAGTGGACTAAAAAATATATACAAAGTAAGTATATTAATATAATGAAATACTTACTTAAATGACCTTGACTTTACCTTGACCTTACCGAATAAAATATTAATATTTTATTCGGTAAGGTCAAGGTTCTTCAGAACCGTCTCTCGGCCTTTAACGACTACCAGATGCAGCTGGGACCAACGGCTTAACGTGCGTTCCGAAGCACGAAATCATCTTAATTATCAAACAATCAGGAGATTCAAGGCTTCTATGTCCAAACTAAACTAGAAACTCGCTTCCCGTGGGAATCGAACCACGACCCCTGGGTCTACAGGCAAACACCTTAACCACGTAGACAGTTATTACCAATACATCTTTTTAATATCCCTTTAACAGAGAACGTGACAAGTTGCTGTTGCTAATAATCACTCAAACTTTAATCGGAGTCATAAGACAGCGGCCATATTAGCTGAAATCGAAAAATTACAAAGTCAAAGTCAAAATATTTTATTCATCGTAAGATATTTTAAATATCATTTGGTGAACGTTAAATTACACATTATTTTTTACAACATTAACATTGTTGACGTCAATAACTTACTTAAAGCTAAGTTTACGCCGCTTCCAAGGCGGAGTGCAGAAGAAGCGGCAACAAACTGCACAGCGCATTTTCTCCAAATGACATCAACTTACAATCTATGACATACTTAGAACTAAATGTGTTGACTTGAGCATACATTGTCATGTCATAAAATAAATTTCAATTTGTAGTATGAAAGAATAGTAACGAAAAACAAATTATATAAATTGTCAGAAGTTGCCAGCCTATTCTTTATAAAAGCTTTTAGAGTGCTAATTAGGAATTGTTTATTGTATGAATAAAAGTAACATGAGTTAACACTTGTAAAATTGTATTCATTATTTATTAGTAGCACCTCAGGTACTAACAGTTAGACAAATATACATCCTCTAACTAATCTTATGCTCTATGCTTTATACTATTTTTTTATATACATACTAGCTTTCGCCCGCGGCTCCGCCCGCGTCAATGTCGATCCCTCGGGAACAGGATAAAAGGTAGCCTATGTCCTTCTCCGTACTCCAGGGAACTTGTATGCAAAATTTTATGATGATCGGTTCAGTAGTTACGGCGTGAAAGCGTAACAAACAAACAAATAAACAAACAAACAAACTCACTTTCGCATTTATAATATTAGTAAGGATAAGGATAATTTAAATATAATGACCAAATTGCGGACGCTATCTTTAAATACGTCACTTCTACTAGATAACAATCTCTTTGAGAATTGCATGCGGGTGAAGCTGCAGGAACTGATGATAATGCCAGTATTTCCAAATGCTCAATGCCGTTTTTGTTTTCACGACTGCCCAAAAAAAGAGTTTAATGTTTTTATACAAGTTTATTTATGCTTGTGCCTATGTGAATTTCTTTATTCTACTACTACTCCTAAGTCTTCCATGCTGGTCAGAGAAAAGAAAAACGTAGAATGTGCCAGTTGCTTCTCTTCCCGCGCAGATCGTAAACAGATCGAGGGAATGGTAAAAATCTGAGGAATCATGTCATTAGGCGATGCGGCTAGCAACCCATCACTATTATGATTCCGTTTTCCTCCTAATGCCCACCAATATGCTAAATGAGGCCATGGTATTATGACAGACCTGGGTTTTGTCTACCCCGCAAAGAATAAAGACGGGATATTATGTATGTATGTAGGTTTTGTTTGTATCCTTACATCATCCCTAGTAGATCTATCAGTTACAGTGGTAATCCTTACATTACTTTAATGAGAAAAAGGCAAACCTATCTTTGTAAAGGTGATTATATAACTAAAACACAATCATATACAAAATAAGTAAGTAACTTCCGTTTTCCATCTTTACGCCCACCAACACGCTAAACGTGGCCTTTGGTCTTATGACCTTAGGCTCTGTCTACCCCGTAAGGGATAAAGACGTGATAATATGTATGTATGTATATAAAAAAACAAAGATCAAATGGTTTTACTCACTTATTTTAGTTGGTGTTGCCGAAAGTTTCAGCCAATTTAGATGGTCTTCTTCAGGGCAAGTTTCAAGGACGTCACGACATGGCAGCCCCTCCAACACTTGCTCTAGATAGCCATCTGGATTGGCTGAAACTAGTCGGCGATGAGTAAATCTGTTTGTTATAATGGTATATTTCGAGTCATTTTTAGGGTACCTCAAAAGGAAAAAACGGAACTCTTATACGATCACTTGGTTGTATGTCTGTCTGTCAAGACTCTTTTTGTCAGAAACGCTTAAAGGTATCAAGCTAAAATTTCTATCAAATACTCAGGTCTACTGTCCCTTGGAGCTGTGAATTATCAAACTTCTAAGCCAAGCCAATGCCATCAAAAGATGCTGCTGGTAATGCTGCAAAATTTCTTGTTTTTTCGACGTTCGCGAGGGAATCAAAACCTAGAGGTTACTTCCCATGAACTCAGAATCTTGAAATTTAGTACAAATCAATGTCTCAATGTCTTATAGCTAAAGAAAAAATGTCTTATAGCTTACAGATAAAGAAAAAAATAGCGAAAAGCATTAATTTCGAGTTACATCATATAATAAAAATATGTATAATAATTTCGAATTTATTATTGACCGAGCGAGCGAAGCGAGCGAAGCGTCTCAGTTTCGACTGGCGGAAAATTCTTTTGTCCATCTGTCTGTCTGTCTGTTTTCGCCTACAGGTCGCATTTCTCAACCGATTCTCATGAAATTTTGTGAGCAGGTTCGGTAATTATATAGAATTTTTTTGGCGAGCCAGTTTTTCGAAATTTTAAAAAATGGCGGAATTATGGGTCCGAAACTTAAAAAAAACTCATAGCACAGCTATTTGAAAAAAAAAATCAAAAGTGCCAATAGACTTTTTGTTATTCTTATTACAACGCAACTTTTTTGTCTGAACAACTTTTTTATACGATAAACTTGAACGTGTTTATAGTCGGCAATTTGCCCAAAAGTTGTCTGAAATCGATTTTCTGTATATTTTTTTGTATTAGTGCATTCAGTATGATGTCGTAAATACAAATCTATGGTATGACAAGGTATGAAAATGGTGCGTAGTAACTATAGCTTTAAAAAAAAAATTGCGTCCTTCCTCAGCGTCCTTCATACTTCTATGGTAGTAACTGTGACGTCTACTCTTAACTGAAGGAAATCATCCTTTAGTCAATTGGCATATCAGTAACAGATATATTTTAGAGCACTGGAGGGCAAATGTGGATGTTGGTTGTAAGGGCTCGCGAGGTCTACTGTTCTCACAGAACCACTAGTATATAATGTACGGTACCCTTCGTGCGCGAGTCCGACTCGCACTTGGCCGGTCTTTAATAATACATTGTCATCATCATCATCATTACAGCCAAAAACTCCACTGCTGGACATATGCCTTTCCCAAGGATTCTTCGTTCTATGGGAGGATATTGCCATACTCACCACGCTTGGCAGGCGGGTTGGCGAGCGTTCCTTGGCCTTCTTGTGCTTCCGTCGTTGCTGCCCTTTGGAAGCTTTTTTAAGCTGGGGTAAGACAGAAATTTGTGGGATTTGGAAAGGGAATGAAGGTATTGGGAAACTACGCACTCGGATGTAGCAGCTCGGAGGTCGGGCGCGCATACCCAATGCCATACCTGCAATCACCGGACAGGTAGTTGAGGAGTTATCAAGGGTGTCAACCCTTGACTATAATTTTTAATAATACATTTTTATATATATGAATTAAATCAATTTTAATATTAATAAGACTAAGTGGGGTTTCTCCAACAATGACCATTGCGATTGCGGCGTCACGCAATCGATGACTCACCTTATGACGTGCCCCAACTGTCCTTCCACCTGCACAGTCGTAGATCTAAATAAGGCAAACGACAAAGGAGTCGCTGTGGCCACCTACTGGTCAAAGACTGTATAAGAAAAAGTTTCAATTATAACCATTTTGACTCGAAAAGAAGAAGAATATTAATAATATTAAAAGTTACGCGAGACATAATTTATATTAAAACAAACGGTTTCACTCACGTATCGTTAGTCGGTATCGCCGACAAGTTTCAGCCAATTCAGATGGCCATCTTCAGGACGAGTGTCAGGGACGTCGCGACACGGCAGTCCCTCGAGCACTCACCGACTAACGATACGTGAGTGAAACCGTTTGTTATAATATAAATTTTAATATTCATTTAGCCGGGCTGGTATACTGTATGAAATAAAACAAATAACCTTTATTACACATTTTTGTTCTCTACAGTTGAAAAGAAAACAAACGAGCTGTCGCCAGTCCTTTCTAAACAAGTGATATATTTGACGTCGATGCTTATAAGATCACAATCTCGGAGGGAATTCCAATTACGGTACATGTGCGTGATGTGAATAGGCCTTGCGTCGTATCGTAGCTCGGATTCTCTTTCAGATCACAGGAAAAAGGAGAAATATCGATCTATTCGTCACTGAAAATGCTTACGTATTCATACCATTTTCAGTCTCTTATAATGTATCAATATAACGTAAATAATGAGGGCAAAATATTATATGTGCGTGAATAAATAAGGTAAATAACGTTCCTGGTATATAGCATCAATAAGAAAATCATAAAATGCGTTCCTATTTGGATAGATATTTTCTAATATTTTTTTAGGGTTTGTTTATTTTGGATATCGAATCAATTTGACTAAAACCCAAACTTAATTCATAAATTAATTAAAATACATACAATTACGTCCCTAGGTAGGTAGACCGAGCCTTGGTCTATAAGACCGAAAAGCCACGTTCAGCATGTTGGTAGATGTAAATGGAAGAAGGAATCAGAACAGTGATGGGTTGTAGTCACATCTCCTATTAACATGATTCCTACGATTTTCGCCCAATTCCTTAATCGGCTTTTATGATCCTAGTTAAAAAAAGAAGCAGCTGGCTGGCACATTTTACGTTTTATCTATTTTCCTAGACAAGCACGAAAAAATAACATAAAAATAAATTAAAATTACAACAGAAAATGAAATTTAAGATGCAAGGAAAATAAAATAACACTCAAAAAACACAATATTTCTTTCCCCAAACTCCTTGCAAGATCGGCAATGCTTCTATCACACCCTGGTGTTGCATGCGTCTATTTGCAGCGGTGATCATTTACCATCAGGTGTCTGGTTTGCTTGTTTGCCGCCCTAATTCATTAAAAAAAACGCACAGAGCACTAAAACAAAACCTCGTGTTACTATGATCTGCAAATCCGTAGATAGGTATTAAGACACTCCATTTGCCGTATCTCTTTGTACAATAGGACGTCTCATCTGCTTGACACTGTCGATGTTGAGGACTCTTCAGTGTGACAGTGCCCTTACTTTTACCTTGAACTCGCTTTTCTGAATTTCATCGAAAATATAACTCGTTATTATTTGATGCGTAACATCGTTTCTCTTGCTTTCCTGCAGTCTGTGGGAGCGATTTCGTAAAATGGAACGGCAGTGTGTAACATGAAGCCGGGGAAGCGGTGCTTCTATTGCGCGAACTCATTGTGCTTCCGCAGCGCAATGAGTAGTACAAATACTTTGTTATGACAACCAAGGCTGTGATAGGATGCGCGAGCATTGATTCGCACAAGTAAGTTTACTTAGAACCAGACCTCCAGAAGTCCATATGGTAAGTTCCAAAGATCTTACTTCTCCAATAGTATTTGGAGAATGTGTAAACTTATTTAGGGCCACCAACTCACTTTGAAAATGTTAATGTATATTTTTTTTTCTTTCATAAGATAGTCAGCAAGCCTATTGCTATTGGGATACCCGATACGCTCACGGAGTATTATCTCGCTATTATGTAACACCCTGTATATTTATTTTATTTATTATTTTTTTATTTATTTATCTAATTAATAATTACAGGCATTGTCCATATTCTTACTCATATCGCCAAGCTACAGACAGCTTGTCGATGAACGAGATATAGGACGGCAAAGAGCAAGCCTGTATCTTTTTGTGTCATATTTACTGACTTTTTATAAGACTGTCAAATGTTGTTGGACCTTGAATAAATAAATAAATATATAGGGACACACAAATTGAGCTAGCCCCCAGTAAGTTGTGTCGTAGGATACTCACTCAACGATACTATGTTTTATAATAGACTAGCTTTCGCCCGCGGCTCCGCCCGCGTCAATGTCGATCCCTCGGGAATAGTACTTTTTCCCGGGATAAAAGGTAGCCTATATCCTTCTCCGCACTCCAGAGAACTTGTATGCAAAATTTCATGATGATCAGTTCAGTAGTTACGGCGTGAAAGCGTAACAAACAAACAAACAAACTCACTTTCGCATTTATAATATTAGTAAGTATACTTATATAGATAAACATCCAAGACCCAGGATCCAAGATCTGAAAAAGATCGTTACCATCATGACCTGACCGGGGATCGAAGCCATCCTCGTATCGCAGGCTGGCGTGTTAACTACTGCGCCCTGGATCTCGCCGTGTGTGAAGGTAATGCTGTAACTCCCTAATACTTATGAATTAGGTCCGTGAATATGTCACAAAAAGATTTGTATTTATGATGCCTAAGATTTTCGCCATTCCCTCGATTGGCTTTTACGATCTGCGCGAAAAGAGAAGAAGCTGGTACATTCTACGTATTTTTCTTTTCTCCTAAACCAGCATGGACGAAAATTAACACGTACTTCGTATATTTCCTTACAGCACCCATATTTCAAGTAAACTGCTGACATTTCATTTTTATAACTTTAAGTACGTTCGGTAGTGTAGCAAAGCAATTTCCTTTTTGTGATAATGTCGGGACGTTGTTTCCTTTAATTTTTTTTTATTAAACAAAGGCTTCGGTAGGTTCTTAGCACGTTCTTATCATAAATACGCTTGTTGAGAGTGCCGTCCTATTTCTGGAATCCGCCAAATAAAATCAGGTATTGGAAAAGATGGCTAAGTTTGTTATTTGTACCTAATGAAAACAAAATTTTATGATATTTTTCATCATCATCATTATTAGGTCATTTGAGTCTTCACTGCAGGAGCATGACCATCTTTGTACTACCGGAGCCATACTTAGCCAGAGCAGACAGAGGATTTAGCCTACACTTTCCTCGCTGGCCAGACGGTTTGGAGTGGTCTCATTGATGATTATGAGCTTTGTTTAGCTAGTATTTCCTAAGTCGCCTCTTACAACGTCCATGGGATGACTAAAAGTGGTCCCATTCTACTCTGCCGGAAACCACTCAGCTTATGATAGTCTTACATACATACATACATAGTATCACGTCTTTTTCCCTTGCGGGGTAGACAGAGCCTAGGTAGGTCTATAAGACCTGAAGGCCACGTTTAGCATGTTGGTGGGCATTAGGTGGAAAACGGAATACAAATAGTGATGGGTTGCTAGCCGCATCGCCTATTGCGTTAGCATTAACTTTAAAACCCTAATAAAATTACCTATCTATATTTCCGTTTCCCCTTCCATACATATTTCCTAATTCGCCAAGACGGCCTGTGATTGGCCGAAAAAACAGTCGTAAAAATATGGCGTTCGAGTCATGTTAGCGCGCCGCTTGCGCTGATATAATTTCTAAAAATAACGACTCCTAAGAGCTTCGCTGGCCGAAAACAACCTTAAATCTCATCGCGAGTGTGTGATGGTGTACCACAAGTGTAGGCAGCAAAAAAATAATAAAGTTCAAGCACAAGGGTCGTCGGCCGGTCGACCAGGTCCCGTCGAAGGCGAATCCTTTCGAATCCTGTTCACAAACGAATCCAGGTGAGTGTTTACTGAATTTTCCCTTGCTGTGATTCTGGGGTTGATCGGAGAATGCAGTGACTCTTTCAGGAAGACTCAACATTAATTTATTGTGCCTCCTGTGAGGACATTCCTCACGTACTTATTTCAAATTTACCCACTTAATTTAATATTTTCAATTAAAGTTATTTCCAAATATGGATAACTAATTTATTCATAAATAGACTTATTATAGATTCAAATTAACTAGGTACTTACCCACCTAGCATTTGTCTATTTGTCTAACAATCTCGGATCAAACAGGAAATTCCATACCTGTGCCATACCATAGTAAATACCTATTGCTTACGAGTACATACTTCTTATCTCGTTAATTCCCTTGTAATAATCCCTTAATCGTTCGATTTGTATGCCATAAGGTACTATCTTGTTACTCAGGCTTTCGAACTATTTTGGATAGCCTAGATACCTACCTAAGGTTAATTAATAGCAGCGAGGTGTGTATTTATGATTATAAGTAATAGTCCGTAGTTTTAAAACCTACGTGTGTTGTGAATATCTGTTCCATTACTCAGTTTCCATTTAAACTTTTGCTACCTACCTACCTTACTCGTACTTTCACAATTAGTGCTTAGCGAAAACATGGCAGAAGGAGAATTAATGTCAACCATTAAAAAACGTGAATATGAGTTTAAAAATATGCAAATACTTTATGACTTAGCAAAAATTACGAAAGAAAATAAAACTAAATTGGCATCCTTTCGAGCTAGGTATAAAAGAATTGATATAATTCGTGATAATTTCTTGGAATGCAACGATCGTGTAAACCGGTTGCAACTTAAACTAAATCCTCAATTTGTTATCGATAATAATGATTTGTTGTCATTTGACGAGTTATATTATTTTGTCATTGAGTATGCCGACTCTCTCGACGTAAGTTCGCGCTCGGAACTGTGTCAAGGTCATGCGCATTCGCAAGTGAAATTACCTAAATTGCAAATAACTAAGTTTGATGGTAATATAGAGAACTGGCAGATGTTTAAAGACAGTTATACGTCGCTTGTGCATAATAATGTTTCGTTGTCGGACACAGAGAAATTTTATTATTTGTTGTCATGTCTGTCTGGGT
Source organism: Elegia similella (assembly GCA_947532085.1). Classification (NCBI taxonomy): domain Eukaryota; kingdom Metazoa; phylum Arthropoda; class Insecta; order Lepidoptera; family Pyralidae; genus Elegia; species Elegia similella. The sequence goes on from OX383936.1 coordinate 5,347,329, forward strand.
ATGCCCTGACACTAGCTAAGGGTGTTCCTATAACATCAGCTAATTATTCTGTTGTTTATGCAGCGTTGCTAGACAGGTATGATAATAAACGTATTTTAGCCACCGCTTATTTAGAAAAAATAATAAAATTAAATCCGATCCAACGGCCATCATTATCAAACTTATCACAATTAACCAACACACTTTATGAATGTGTTATTGCCTTGCGCGGGTTAAATATTGATGATTTAAGTGAATTTCTTTTAATTTACATAGCATCTCGGCCGCTTGATACAGAAACTAGGGAAAGGTTTGAATTACAAAATACCGAAGAAATTCCTAAATTTAATAATTTGATTGTTTATTTACAGAATTATATAAAGGTATTAGAGGTTAGTCAACCTAGTAATTTACAGTCATTCAATTCTACAAATAAACAGAACCACAATAATACAAAGAAAGATAATTTTTCTCGGCAATCAAATTCATCCTTAATTACTTCTTCGAACTCAAATAATAATAAACCTAATCAGGCTGTCTGTGCGTAATGTCATGAAAATCATTCAATATATCGCTGTGGTAAAGTACATTCTATGAATCTAGGACAGCGACTACAATTAGTTAAAGAGTTACAATTATGTCAAAACTGCTTAAGGCCCGGTCACACTAGTGCAGACTGCAAGTCTAAGTCCATGTGTTTCATTTGTAACTCAAAACATAACACATTATGACATGAAGAACATAAAAGTTTATTATCTAATACCATTGACCTAAAGACTTCTGAGAAATTCAATATAAGCACTTCCCTAACTTGTACAACTCAGCCAAAAATGTCAAAGTCACCTATGAGTACCAAAATTATTGGTTCAGCAGTGGTTCGGTTGAGAAGAGTGGATATTTCATTGCAGTATGCTCGTATAATCATAGATAGTGGCTCGATGGACTCTTTCATTACAAGGTCTTTCATTACAAGGACAGTTAGGTTTACATATAAAAAAGTGTAATTTAAATGTAACCGGTCTCGGTCAAAATTATGTTTGTAATATTAAAGGTTATACTTTTGGCTCTATTGTGCCTAGGTCAAATGACTCGCCCCAATTCGATATACCATTAGTGGTTTTGCCTAAAATCACTTCAATGGTTCCTTCAACCTCATTACCATCAGTTGTCAAGGAAAAGTTTAAACATCTGGATCTCGCCGACCAAGATTTTGATAAATCGGGTCTGATCGATCTGTTGTTAGGAGTAGACTGTTTTGACCAGATATATACTGGTTCACGTTATTGCCCAGGTCCTGGTTTTCCATGTGCACTGTCTAGTGTATTCGGCTGGGTGATAAGTGGTCAGTTTCTTCAAAACGTGGTGGCTCAAACTCCAGCCACACCCGTTACGTCACTCATCGCGTCTTCTAGTGCGCTCGATGAGAGCGTTCAACGGTTTTGGGAATCCGAAGAACCGTCGAAATGTAAAATTTCCGGTCCTAAGGATGAAATATGTGAAGTGGCTCAAACTCCAGCCACACCCGTTACGTCACTCATCGCGTCTTCTTGTGCGCTCGATGAGATCGTTCAACGGTTTTGGGAATCCGAAGAACCGCCGAAATGTAAAATTTCCGGTCCTAAGGATGAAATATGTGAAGTGGCTCAAACTCCAGCCACACCCGTTACGTCACTCATCGCGTCTTCTTGTGCGCTCGATGAGATCGTTCAACGGTTTTGGAAAACCGAAAAACCGTCGAAATGTAAAATTTCCGGTCCTGAGGATGAAATATGTAAACAAAAATATAAAAATGGCACATATCGTACCTCCGAAGGTCGTTATGTTGTACCAATTATGCTTAAAGATGATACTCCAGCCTTAGGAAAATCATATCATCAGGCTCTTAACCGTTTTCTCAACTTGGAAAAGCGTCTTGCCAGCCAGACTGAGTTGAAAACGGAATATAAGGAATTTATGCAGCAGTACGAAGATCTGGGACATATGCAGCCTGCTGAATCTTTGTCTACTGACCGTTATATTATTCCTCACCATTGTGTAATACGACCCGATAGTACAACGACACGTTTACGAGTAGTCTTCGATGCCAGTAGTCGGACCTCGAATAATCTGTCACTCAATAATATTGTTCATGTGGGTCCTAAGCTGCAAGTGGATATTGTCGATTTAGTGACAAAATTTAGACTTCACAATATAGTTTTTACTGCCGACATCCGTCGTATATATCGGCAAATATTGATAAGACCAGAGAAATGGACTACTAACGCTCCTCGTCTTCTTAAGGATGTTCCTCCTGAATTTTGTCAAAGTTCCAAATCCTTCGATGAATCGGGAAATGAGTTTGTCAAAATATTAGGGATACGATGGAATCCCATTAATGATTCTTTTTCATATGCCTTTTCAGACTCGTTCGAAGTCAAATTTACTAAAAGATCCATACTCTCTTTAGTAGCCCGCATTTTCGATCCACTCGGTTGGATATGCCCAGTAGTCTTTGCAGCAAAATCGCTGTTGCAAGAAATATGGCGGTTAAATTTATCGTGGGATGAGACTATTCCAAAACATGTAAACAAACAATGGCATTTAATAGCGGCCAATTTGTTTGATTTACAAAAAATTTCTCTTCCTCGGCTAGTGATACCTTCCAATCCGATGGAAGTACACTTGGTAGGTTTCTGTGATGGTTCTCTGAAAGGCTATGGTTGTTGTGTGTATATTTGTGTGGTTACTAATGAGCCCAGAATTTCTACTGCGACTAGTTTACTGATTGGAAAATCTAGAGTAGCTCCTTTAAAACCTACCACGGTAAATAGACTCGAGCTAAGCGCAGCGGTGCTTCTGGCAAAAGTTCTATCGCATATGAATAATTTACTTAAAGACCATATAACTATTAATTCTATTCGAGCTTATTCAGACAGCAGCACTACCTTGTCATGGCTTAATACCGCCCCTCATTTGTTGAAAATGTATATAGCCAATCGTGTCATTCAAACAACTGATTTGATTAGTCCCGATCATGGATATTATGTTTCGTCTAAGGCTAACCCGGCCGACTGTTGTAGTCGCGGAGTGTCCTGTCCAGAGCTTATAGACCATCCTCTGTGGTGGAAAGGTCCTTCTTGGCTACAGGATTTGCCTAGTCAATGGCCTAACAAACGGGTTCTACTTCCAAAAGAATACTTACCCGAGTTTAAATCACTAGAAACTAAAAGTCTTCACGTGATTAATGTGAGAAACCCACTTCTGGACTTAATTGCCAGACATTCCTCTTTTACAAAAATTCTAAGAATTGTAGCATGGTGTATTAGATTTATTTCAAATTCGTGGGTTGCAAGGCAAAATTGAATTCTTTCATGTCTCAGTAGTCCTGAACTCGAGAAGTCAACCAAAGTGTTATTTAAATTGAGTCCGTATCATTATATGTCTTCCGAAGTCAGTCGAGTGCGAGATAATGAACCATGTGTAAAGTCCATTCAAAAACTTTCACCTTTCCTGGACGATGATGGGATCGTGCGGGTGGGGGAACGCATCGATGAGGCTAATCTGTCACCATCTGCGTTACACCCTTTTTTGTTACATAAACAATGTCCAATATCTAAAATTATAGTAAAACATTTTCATAAAAAATCTTTGCATTGTGGACCTCGAACCTTACAATCTCTTATTCAACGCCAGTTTTGGATAATTGGATTGAGACTTCTGATACGTACCGTGCTGTCAAAGTGTGTTAGATGTTTTATTTCGTGTCCGCGCTCTCGTTGGGTCATGCTTAAGAAAATTACCCAGAGATTTTGGCGCGTATGGCAGCGTGATTATCTTCATACATTACAACGAAAGAACAAAAGGTTCGTACATGAACCAAATATTAAAATAGATAACTTAGTCATAGTTAACGAACCTAATCTTCTGCCGATGTTTTGGAAGTTGGCACGTATTGTGCAAGTGCATGCTGGTTCGGATCAAGTAATCAGAGTAGTTACTTTCCGAACTGCTAACGGAAAGACCTTTCGTAGGCCGGTAGTAAAGGTTTGTCCCTTACCAATTAATTAAGATATTTTTTTATAAATTACTAAAACATAAATACACACTATCCAATCCTTAGGCTAGTTAAAACTTATTTATTACTTTATCTTTCGAAAATAATATTTCTAGATATTCTTGCAATAGTGCGTAGCTATTGCTTTTGTTTTTTTATCTTTCAATTTGCATTCTCTGTGAAACCCTTGTGGATTTCAGGTGGGGGAAAATGTGTAAGCATTAACTTTAAAACCCTAATAAAATTACCTATCTATATTTCCGTTTCCCCTTCCATACATATTTCCTAATTCGCCGAGACGGCCTGTGATTGGCCGAAAAAACAGTCGTAAAAATATGGCGTTCGAGTCATGTTAGCGCGCCGCTTGCGCTGATATAATTTCTAAAAATAACGACTCCTAAGAGCTTCGCTGGCCGAAAACAACCTTAAATCTCATCGCGAGTGTGTGATGGTGTACCACAAGTGTAGACAGCAAGAAAATAATAAAGTTCAAGCACAAGGGTCGTCGGCCGGTCGACCAGGTCCCGTCGAAGGCGAATCCTTTCGAATCCTGTTCACAAACGAATCCAGGAGAGTGTTTACTGAATTTTCCCTTGCTGTGATTCTGGGGTTGATCGGAGAATGCAGTGACTCTTTCAGGAAGACTCAACACCTATTATTATGATTCTTAGATTTTCGCCCATTCCCTTGACCGGCTTTTACGGTCTGCGCGAGAAGAGAAGCAGCTGGCACATTCTACGTTTTTTCTTTTCTCCCAGACCAGCGTGGAAGATTATATTCTATTAGATTATAGTCTTACTTCCTAGTTATATATTTTTTTGGTGGTCACGAGTAGCATCTTCTATCGCCTATCCGGTGGTTGCAGGTACAGCATTGGGTGCGCGCGCCCAGCCTCTCGAACTGGTACTTGCTCTTCCCCAGATGAATATATCTCAACAAACAAACAAACTCTTCAGTTATATTATTAGTATAGATTTTTGTGTAACAGTTTGTGTAGCTATAAATTAAATACGGTGCATATTCCTGTTGTTCCAGTTTGTATTGATTTCCTGTATGCTGAAATTTTATACCTACATCGACCTATTTTATGTGAAGCCATCTCTATCAGAGCTGAGTAAGCTGGGCTCTTACATATCTAAAACAACGTATAGACATTAATCCACTATCTCCCACACACATATTCACACAAGATTTAAAATCAATCTCCGCCCAAAAAGCATTGAAATGAAATACGAGCCTTTGACAAATCCGTATCGAATTTGAAATTCACGAACAACGTAACGTCGTGTCTCTGAACTTCATAAAGACCTGGAGCTACATTTTTGAACTGATAGAATCGATTCACAACTCGTTGTGACGTCAGCTTTTGGTTTGCATTCACATGTGAATAAAATCGACGAGTCGTCCTGTTTTTACGTATTTTTGAACCGTGCAAACAATACATTTAAATAATGGAAATACAAGACAGCCTCCGTGGTCCAGTGGTTAAGGCGTTTGCCTGTTGACCCGGGGGTTGTGAGTTCGATTCCCACCGGAAGCATACTTTGTTTAGTTGTTTCCAGTTTGGTTAGGATATTGCAGGCTTGAATCACCTGATTGTCTGATAATAAAGATAATTCCGTGCTTTGGAAGATACGTTAAGCCGGTGGTCCCGGCTGCCATCTGGTAGTCGTTAAAGGAACCACGCCAGAGGCCGAGAGGCGGTTTCGAAGAACTCTGACACCAGGGTGTGCATGGACGATTGACCGTGACACATACTCGAAATGATGATGATGGAAATACAAATGTACTGTTTGCACAGTTCAAAAATACGTAAAAACAGGACCACTCTTTCTTTGATCTGCCAAAAAAAATGTTATGATTGCCAGATTAACTGAATAAAAACAAAAATTCTAATCACTCTCAAAATTTCTGAGACAAAAATATTAACAGTACAATAAAGAACAAAAAAACAGAATCACATTGACAAGCGTTGATGTATTTTACTATGATTTTGAGAATTAAGTATATGGCAAAGTGTTTGAGTTCAAGTAATATCGTGAGATAATTTGGAAAATTCATTTAAAAAAATCGGAATTAGAGCCAATTAAAATTCACCATGCAGAAGCTTGACAACGAGGGGGGTATCGATTCTACCAGTTCAAAAACTGAGATCCTGAACTCTAAGCAAAATACCAGCGCTGCATATCAATTCTGTGGACTCTGACTTTGTGCATAATTTGATTTCCTTCTAAGTTTAATCTTAATTTTCAATCTGACCGTTTTACCGCGACTTCTTCCACGTTAATAATAGCTTACTAGCTTTCGCCCGCGGTTTCACTTGTGTGAATGTAGATCCCTCGGGAACAGTACTTTTTTTAGATAAAATATATCCTTGTCCTGCCCAAAGCCTCAAAGTACTATGTGTATCAGTATATGCATCCATAAATGTTTATAATTTAAGCCAATAATTTATATGTATGCTGTTATTGAACCTATTGAAATAAATAAATAACGTGACGTTCCCTTAAAGGTGTGACTCAGTGCATCAATGTGAAAAACTGTTTTCTATGCGAATAATGATTACAAGAAAAAAAAAAACCACATTCCCATACAAACTGGCCGGGCGGCAGAACTCTTTTGCATGGAAATACCGATTTTTATTTCAGTTCCCAGCATTTGTCACATAGGAAATGTTGTTCATATAAATGAGGCTGAGTCACCCCTTTAAGGGAACGTCGAGGGTACATTTACACATTGTATAAATACTAGCGGCTCGCCCTGGCTTCGCACATGTTCATCAGGGAATATAACAGCCTCCGTGGTCCAGTGGTTAAGGCGTTTGCCTGTTGACCCGGGGGACGTGGGTTCGATTCCTACCGGAAGCATACTTTGTTTAGTTGTTTCCAGTTTGGTTAGGATATTGCAGGCTTGAATCACCTGATTTTCTGATAATAAAGATGATTCCGTGCTTCGGAAGGCACGTTAAGCCGGTGGTCCCGGCTGCCATCTGGTAGTCGTTAAAGGAACCACGTCAGAGGCCGAGAGGCGGTTCCGAAGAACTCTGACACCAGGGTGTGCATGGTCGATTGACCGTGGCACCTACTCGAAATGATGATGATCAGGGAATATGGGATTCTAACGGTAAAAGATTTTTTTATCGGTCCAGTAGTTTCGGAATTTATTTAATGCAAATAAACAAACAAAAACAATCAGATATTTGTTCTTTATAAAATTTGTGTAGATGTTAAATTAAACCTAAAAATAAGATATGATATTATCGAAATATTCTACTCAAAACTAGATATGAAACTCTTTACAACGTAATCGAAACGAAGCCGCACGGAATTTCGTCATCCAAGTTAAATTCGGTGGTCGAAAAACAAGTACTCAATTCTGGCCTCGTCCGACCTAGCTTCGTTAAATCTGGATGCTTAGGGTTCCCCATCTACAAACAAATTGTACAAGGTCGGTTAACAACAACTTTACCCTGGATTTTTACACGAATTCCCAAAAAAGGAGGTAAGTGATAACTATGTATGTTATTAAATTGTTTTTTGAAGTAAAAACTTATTTTTAAATTGTCTTTGTGAAGTGAAAACTTCTTTAACAGCGTTTTTAGTACATTTTGGGACGGGTAAAAAATTTTAAACTCGCTTCTGAAGACGTGGCCTGATCGAAAATTCGTAAGACGGACACATGACATTCCAAAATAATCAAAACTGCACAATGTTAATAATGTACACATAGAATTGAAAATATGTGTTGAAAAAGAACTCGCCACATGTGGATTTGAACCCGATTTTTGAAAGATGTTAATATAGAGACTAAGTGTGTAAGGATAACAGAAAACATAACAGAGAGTTCAAGTTGAGGCCGAACAGTTCTTTAGCAGCATTCGTTCGCAAGTTGTCGTGTGGATCAGCAATCATTTAGCTGAACTTTATCACAGTAAAATCAACGACATGACTGCACATGGTATAGTGCAGTCATGTCGTTGATTTTTACCATTTTATGGAGTTATTTTTTATGTTTTAGGGCCCCGTACCTCAAAAGGAAAACACGGAATCCTTATAGGATCACTTGGTCGTCCATCTGTCTGTTTGTCAAGACCCTTTTTCTCAGGAACGCGTAGATGTCATCATCATCAAAACTTAAGAGCAACTTTCTTGTCGGTGGAGCTCCCTCCATCTTGGTCTATTCTCTGCCAGTCTTTTCACATCCTGGTACGAAACCCTTTCCACTTTTTCCTTTATCGGTTTAAAATACCTGTGCCTGGGCTTTCCTCTCCCTCTCTTTCCCTCTATTTTAGGTAGGTGTAAGAAGCTGAAATTTATATGAAATACTCAGGTCTATTGTCCCTTAGATCTATGAAAAATCAAACTTCTAAGCCAACGCAACCAAAAGTTATGCAGGCAAACAGCTAGATATGCCGAAAATTTTTGTGTTGTTCGACATTCGCAAGGGTTTTCGCCCTAAGTGTGCTACCAAATACACCGATACACCAAGAATTCGACGCAGTGATTTCAAGTCACGGTGGTGTTAGTATTCGGTATTGCGATATACTCCATCGCGATCACTGAAATTGTAAACTAATCAAAATATAATCTGCGCCGTGATTTAATTTACAATTTACATGAATTATTAATATTCTTACGTCATATGTAAACTCTCTAATCCAATATCGAAGAAGCGTCTTCGCAAATTTAATCCCCACTCGCTTTGTGATGTACGGTATACAAACTTGGGTGTGTCTATCCTTGTTACCATGTTGCGAACTTGTGCCTAAATTCTTTATGAGTTTATCCATCTTTGTTTTGTTTGAGATTCAATGTACAGAAATTGGACTCGAGAGGGCTTGAGATTTGGTATGCAGAAATTAATTGGATATACGATATACAAGCTTCTGCCCGCGGCTCCTGGTGGTTGGTGACAGAGAGAGTTAATTTCGCAAGGCGACCTTAAAATTAACATGGAGAAGACTAGAACAATGTCGCATGTCCATGTTGCGCCTTCACCACTGTCTGTTGAGAGCTTGAGGTATTCCGGTCGGTCAACCCCAGGTTGGAAGTTCCAGCTTCATAGTCGATGTCTTTCTACGAATCCAACTTGCTGGGCAGCACTTGGGAAGCTCCACATTGTCTTTTAGTCCAAAATACCTTAGTGCTAATAGTCAAAGTATTTGAACCATATGTGTTACCACTGATGACTTATGGATACGCAACGTGGTCCCTTACTTTGGCGAGCTCCATGGTGCAGTGGTTAATACGCCAGCCTGCGACACGGGTGCCGGGATTCGAACCCCAGTCAGGTCAAGATGGAAAACGATCTTTTTCAGATTGACCTGGGTGTTGAATGTTTATCTTTATAAGTATCTATTATAAAATATAGTGTCGTTGAGTTAGTATCCTACGACTACGACACAAGTTCACAACTTACTGTAGGACTCGCTCAACTTGTGTGATATGTCCCTATATATTTATTTACTTTGGGCCTTACAAATTGGTCGATCGCGACAAATGTCACTAAAAGAGCTATGGGGAAGGCTTTGCTCGGTTTTTTAATGAGTAACGAAGATATCCGTAGAAAAACAAAGATCACTACTCAAACATCACAAAGATCACCAGACATAGCTCAGATAATTAGCTCTTAGAAGTGTTAGTGGGTGGGGCATATGGCCCACAAAACCGAATGGCCGATGTCCAGTAGTGAACTTGTGGCTGAAATGGTGACATTATATTACCAAGAAAGTATGGATAGTATTGATGAATGTGTGTTTCCCGTCGTTGTATTGCCTCGGGAATGACCAAAGCGGCGCATGTCTACTGCTTCTTCACAACGTTGCAGTCACACTGCATCCCTGGCGCGCATAACATATTCATCTAATTTAGAACCTCGTCTTTTTCTGAAGACTGTTGAAATAAAATGGGGTGTTTTGAAAGGTTTGGACGATAATTTAGCAAGATAACTATAGAACAGAGGTAGATGCGTTACAAGTCGAACGCTTAGGCCGATCGTGCCTCTCTGTCGCTTGTTCCTCGCTCTCGCTTGCACACAGAACTTGATCGATTTATAAGACGTTATTTCGCCAAAATAAGTTTATTTTGTCACTGGTGAAGCTATGTAACATAGCATTTTTTGTTTATGTATGTATAATTTGTATTGAAGTATTCAAATTGTCAGGCCTAATTTCTACTTAGCCTAATGGTCGTATCCTTTGGGGACTGGTTGTCTGTGTACAGTATAATTGAGTTAAAGGCTGTTTCAGTGCACTTTAGAACTTAATAATTCATGCATTACTCTGACTTAATAGCTATGGACTTACGTGAAACTGGTACATAAACAATGTTTCTATATAAATACTTCTCTTACGAAATGTCTCAGCATGAGAAATAAGAAAAACTTAAGTTTTGTCTATTGATAGGATATGTTGCGTAGACCAGCGCGGTAGCGATTTCGCCTTACATGCTCTAATATCTAATCTCATATATCTTATGCTCTAACTTTATTTTTAAGCTAAAGTCTTGTCAGAAGTCTTTAGTAAACTAAAACATAAGATGTCTGTAAAGTCAGTTTACGTACGATAATTTTACGTGATAACGGTGAAAGAGATATTGATGTATCATAAGTCGAACGCTTAGGTAGATAATGCCTCTCTATCGCTTATTCTGCGCACTCGCACACGGAACGTGATCCTTTTTTATGCGTGCAGCCGGTGTTCATCGATTTATAAGACTTTATTATGTCAAAAAATCTATTTATGGAGTATTTACGGCCGGTTGTCTGACGTTAACCTCTTTAGGTAACTCCAGAATTACAGAAAACGACGTTCAAGTGTGGTACATGTATTTGCACGTGCCGGGAATCAAACCCGCCGCCCCTAATGTACCAGGCTAACGCCTAACCACTGCGTCAAGGAAGCCGTCTGAGTATGTACTGTCACCTGCAACAGTCCGTTACATAGCCTTAAGGTAAAAATCGATTGCACTGATTAGGATGGCATATATATTTAGCAATATCATGAACCTTAAACCACATGTACCTATAAGGTTTAAATTGCTGTTATTTTCTAACGGACTCCCAAAGTCCCCAGAAAGTGTATATAGATACACACGACTTTTTACGCTATTTATATATGGACTTTTGCAGACGTTCGTACTTGCTGGTAATAAGGTATTAGTCTCAGGCCTCAGCTCTACTTAGTCTAATGGTCTTGTTCCATGTGGACTGGTTATCTTTGTAGTGTACAGTATAATTGAGTTAAAGGCTATTTCAGTGCACTTTAGAACTTAATAATTCACTATTTAATCTATGGCTTAGTAACTACTGGCTTGCAATAGATAATTAATCATTGATTTATTCCTCGTAATTAGTCTGTTAAAATAAATTAAGCCCAACAAGAAGTCTATGAATGAAAGAAGTGACATATAAAGGTCAGGGGCGTCATCCTTAACTGTTTGTCCGGTGGTTGTAAGTATGGCATTGGGTCGTTTGGGTGACGGCCGCCCTCCCGAGATTCTTCTTGCTTTTTCCCCATTCATCCGAGTGAATAGTATCCAAATACCTTCTTTCTGTTCCCAAATCCAACAATCATCATCATTACAGCCTCAATAAGTCAACTGCTGGGCAAGGGCCTCTCCCAAGGATTCTTTCTTCCGTGGGAGGATATTGCTATACTCACCACGCTTGGCAGGCGGATTGGCGAACGCAATTTCTTTGGCTTCTTGTACAGTCAGCCAACGAGATACCTGACCCCGTCATCTACCTATATCTTGAATTTTCTCTTAAACAAGATGGCGGGGTCAGGTATCTCGCTGGCTGACTGTACTTCTGACGCTGCTGCCCATCGGAATCATTTTTAAGCTGGAGAAGGATAGGAATTTGTTGGATCTGTGAAGAGAATGAAGGTATTGGGATACTACTCACTTGGATGAATGGGGAAAAGTAAATAGCAGCTGGGAGGCCGAGCGCGTGTACCCGATGCCATATATTCTGCAAACACTGAACAGGCAGTTGAGAGTGATACCCTGACCCGGATCCTAGAGAGCCCTATCTTATGCCAGTTTAAAAATACTTCTGATGACCAGCAGCATTGGAAGCCTATTAAATATGCGAAGAAGTCAAATTATAGACTATATACTTTTTGAATGTATATAAACAAGAATTTATATTTTAATTACTCAAATATACAAATATGTGTTCCTCAATTAAAACCAAACATACAAATTGCAAATAATATAGAGATTCCACCGCGCCGACGCGAGGCAGGGTGCCCAGTAAGCTGGCAGTATTGCGCGAAGTAACTGCCAGTCCTTGGTTCACCCGTAACCTCGCGGAGGCGCGCTGAAATCTCAGTCACCAGGATTCTTGCTTCTGGGCCCCACGGACCCATTGTTTTAACTCACGGACCCATTATCTCAATTATAGACTTGCTTTTACAAATATATCATACAAGATAACTTCCAAAGCTTGACAAGCTGTCATCTGTGTCAAGTCAAAGAAACTGCGCTCGCAAACCCGCTTGCCAAGCGTGGTGAGTATGGCAACATCCTATCATGGAACGAAAAATCCTTGGGAGAGATCTTTGTTTAGTAGAGATTTTAGTTTTGGTACGAAAAAGCAATATTCTTACTAATATTATAAATGCGAAAGTGAGTTTGTTTGTTTGTACGCTTTCACGCCGTAACTACTAAACCGATCATCATGAAATTTTGCGTACAAGTTCTCTGGAGTACGGAGAAGGACATAGGCTACCTTTTATCCTGGGAAAAAGTACTATTCCCATTTCGGCTATTCATTCGGGTTCGACATTCACGCGGGCGGGACCGCGGGCGAAAGCTAGTAATGTTATAATAACAGGTCACAATGTTAAGGGGTAATTTTAAACAAAAACAATAAAATATAATTAATCTGCTTTATTCACTTACAAGAGAAATATAAACAACTGTTTCAATAACATCTTACAGAATTTAATAAAAACATACAATAGTTAGTAGTTTTTCATAAAACACACGAGTGTACATTTCAACTTAAGTATAATAATATAACACCGAAGAAACAAATAATTTATTTTTTGATAATGTTTTACATTATTCTTACAAATATATGTTCATATGGCAATTAAAAGTAATTTTATGTACCATTCAAAGCAAAACTTAAACAACAATACAGCATGTAACATAACCAACGAAGTTCTCATGATAGGGTGACTCAGCCCTGAAAAATGAACTATTTTTCCTATGTGACCAATGCTGTTCATTTCGAAGGGCTGAGTCACCCCTTTACGGGAACGTCGTTAGCTATGTTACAAGCTGTATATTGACAAAATTATAAACTCATAATATTTCTAAATAATAATATGTGAAACAAATTAACTTTTAAATCGAATAGTTATCATGTCATAGTATTTTCTGGCGCACCTGATTACTTGTATAAAAAAAGAAAAAAAACATAAGATGTCGACTACCCACAGAATTATAGTAAATTTTTTCGAATTCTTCTAATTTCTTTTAGCGCTATAAATTATTTGCGAAACATAACTCGAACGTAGACAAATTGACCAAGCTAAAAAAAAATAAAACAGTCAAGTCTTATGTATCTGTAAGTAATAAATATTCATTCTTTTATTTACATTAGGCCAGCTATATTGTAAGAAAAACTATATCCTGATACTAATTATATATAGGTACTTATATTATTGTATAATTCATCTGGTTTTTTCTCGCAACACATGAATACGGTTTAGTATTTGATATGATTAATATTTATTAGATCTGGTTAATATTAATATATATAAGGTGGTTCTTTCTGATATTTGTCTTGTATTATACTCATAGAGTTTATAACATGAAAAAGAATAATGTTATAGAAGGCTATGCTTTGAATGATATAATATTCAGAGGACATAATTATAGTACCGATTAATTATTTTATATAGCATTATAATGTTTGGTTTTTAATATTCAAACTGATAATATATGATAAAAACATTTTTAAAATCAAATAGTTACTTACATGTATTCAATTTAAATAAATTGAAAATGGTTTTTTATAGTTTACACAGAAGATTACTATATTGCTGAATTTTTACGACATAAACTAAAAAAGTTTGTTTTTATGGAGAGAAAAAAAAAGTAGAATGTACTAGCTGCTTCTCTTTACGCGCAGATCGTAAGCCGATCGAGGGAATGGGTAAAATCTAAGGAATCATGTTAATAGGCGATGCGGCTATCATTTTGATTCCGTTTTCCACTTAATACCCACCAACACGCTAAACGTGGCCTTTTCAGGTCTTAAATACCTAGGTTCTGTCTACCCCGGAAGGGAAAAGACGTGACACTATGTATGTATTAATTGTAACGTCTAATAAAATTAACCACAGGCTTTTTAATTAACATCCATTGTTTCTGTTTTTAGTGTTTATATCAACAAATTAATTATGTTATCTGTTTGAACGTATTTTTATACCATTGATGTCTTGCGAGAACAGCCATAAAAAATATCTGAAAGGAAGTGCTTACACCATAATACATCCCTATCGGCTATCCTGTCTTAACATTATGTCTTTACATTCAAAACGTTTATGAAAAGAAAACGATTAGTATACAAGTACACTTCAAATTTACTATCTACAGTAACTATCGCTTCGTTTACACGAGCTTAGTACTTTGTTGTCACCACTGAGCGAGATCTTTGTCTGTGTGTATTATTATCAAAGTAAGTGTCTGCAGTTATGGTTTTTATGTATTATTTTATATTATTTGTACTTTATAGCGCAATTAAAACAAAAGTGATCAAATTGTGAACTTAGCCCATCAAGACCTTGTATGACATAGTTTCCTTGAGACTAAGAGGACATTTTATAATACCAGGAATTGAGGCATATGGCATTATCTGCCGGTCGACCAAAGAGCCAATAAGCGCATTACATTTCCCAAATACTTCTCGTATTTGGGAAATGTAATGCGTAAATTATAATGCATCATAAATTTCTATTAAAACACTAATTTGCGTTTTATATATGTATTTATAACATGACATGCAAACAGTATGTCTGGTAAAAGGAATTACAATAAATTATGGAATTATTTATTCAAAATTATATTTAAAATGATATATGAGCAGTATTATATTTGATTTGCAATACGTGAGTATATATGCTTTTCAAACAAAATGCTGAATATTTTGGACCTTTTACGCGCTTTGATATGAATGTATATTTTATCGGATCAGCTATCTTTTATATACCACAAAACTAAGCTCGTCTAAATAAAGCATACTTCACTGCAACTCATAAAACCTTCACAGATTACACAGTAGTGGTCCTAGTTTATACATTTCACTTACATAATGATATTACAAAATTATTATCATGTTTTTGGATAACCATTCCAAATCTTGCTATTCCTAAATTTTGTTAAAATATTGAAAAAATACTTTCAAACATATTTTTTTGTCTAAAACACATTAATTTAACAAAAAAAAATACATGTTTATTTTTACGATAAAACGAAAAAATAAATTTTCTTACATTTAATGCTTTTAATTCAGATTTTCCACAACAATATTTCAAATCCTGCAATATCACTAACCATCCTTTCTTTTTTTTCAGTTAGGAATCCTGCATTGTGACGTAAGGTGTCAACACGCCGGTGGCTTGGCTTGAACACTGTTTGTGGGCCTGGCCCGCTTTTGGCACCAACACTAGCTGTTCCAGATCACCCTGTTTGAGACAGAAAACACAAATTAATGGATTTTTACTTCGATATAAAATTTTATTCCATGCTAGTCTGGGAGAACAGAAAAAACGTAATATGTAGCTTCTCCTCTTCTCGAGCAGGCCGTGGAAACTGGTAAAGGAAATGGAACTCTAAGGAATCATTTTAATAGGTGATCTCTGTTATTGTTTCTCTTAAACAAAAACCTTTACATGTATAAATAAACTAAGACTTATAACTTCTAAATAGGGTTAGAGAGATGTGTAAAGCTATGGTCATGAGAAGTTTGGCCTTAAGGGATTGCCATCTAGTTAAACAATAATAAAAATAAATATATACGGACAAATCACACAGATTGAGCTAGCCCCAAGGTAAGTTCGAGACTTGTGTTATGGGATACTAACTCAACGATACTATATTTTATAACAAATACATATATAAATAAACATCCAAGACCCAGGCCAATCTGAAAAAGATCATTTTCCATCTTGACCTGGCCGGGGATCGAACCCGGGCACTCCGTGTCGCAGGCTGGCATGTTAACCACTGCGCCACGGAGCTGTCCATATAATTATATATTGACATGGCCAGTATCCAAATGTTAACATCCTATTTTGATATCACCCTATATGTCCACCAACGCGATAAACGTTGTCTTTCTCTTATTGCCTCAAGCCCTGTCTATCCCGTAAGGGATTAAAATTACAACATGTCATTAAAGTATGTTAAGTTGCCTTTATTTGTATCATATATAGAGGATTCTAATAGCGAAAGAATTTTTCAAATCCTGTGGTTTCAGAGCCTATTCAATGCAAACAAACAATCAAATATTTCCTCTTTAAATTAGATAGATAATATCTTTATTCACCATCAAACACACAATTCACGTTGACATAATATAAAGTTACATACAGTTTTAAATAACAAATAAATATATACGGACAAATCACACTGATTGAGCTAGCCCCAAAGTAAGTTCGAGACTTGTGATATGGGATACTAACTCAACGATACTATATTTTATAACAAATACATATACACATCTAAGACCCAGGCCAATCTGAAAAAGATCATTTTCCATCTTGACCTGGCCAAGGATCGAACCCTTATACACGCCACGGAGCTAGCCATAGAAACATAATGAGGAACTTATATAATAATACATGGAAACAAACAATAAGAATAATACCTTAGCATATTAAGAAATAAAATATGTTAAATAAAAAAATTAATACTGGGTGGCGCAAAAGTAAAGACCCTATTTGGTTCAGCTATAACATTTTTTCTAAATTAGAAAACTAGATTTAGGTTTTTTTAAATGTATATTTGTGCCATTAAATTTCGTACCATTAGGATTTAAAGATGATGTCTTTTAAATGGTGACCTCCAGAGTTGATACACATTTGAGCCCTATTTATGACATTTTGCATAACTTGCCGTAACACTTCCTGCGATATGTTCGTTATTTCTTGACGAATGTTTTCTTTTAGAGCTGCGAGAGTCTGTGGCTTGTTCACATACACCCGAGATTTCAAAAAACCCCAAAGAAAGAAGTCTGGACTGGTCAGATCGGGTGATCTTGCAGGCCAAGGCAAATCGCCAAAACGAGAGATAACTCGGCCTGGAAAAGCGTCCCTCACTAAGTCCATAGTGTCGCGCGCTGTGTGTGCCGTAGCGCCGTCTTGTTGAAACCAGATGTGCTCCAGCCCCAATTCGTCCAAACTGGGTATCAAAAACTCTCGTAACATGGTTCTGTAGCGTTCTCCAGTGACAGTTATCGCATTGCCTCCAGCGTCTTCGAAAAAATAGGGTCCGATCACTCTGTCAACACAGATGCCACACCATACAGTAACTTTTAGTGGGTGTAGAGGTGTTTCTTGAATAATGCGCGGATTATCAGTGCCCCAGAACCGAGTATTCTGCTTATTGACATGCCCTGAGAGATGGAAATGCGCTTCGTCACTCATAACCAATTTTGAAGGAAAATCATCCTCTTCAAGGTTGAGGTTTATGACGCGCTGGCAGTAATCTAGACGAGCTCGGTGGTCAGCAGGCAGCAGCTGATGAGTCATTTGAGTTTTATACGGGAACATCTTTAAGTCTTTCACCAAAATACGCTGCAGGGTCCGTCTGGAAATGCCCAATTGCGTGGCACGTCGCCTCGTTGATGTTTCTGGACACTCTTCCACATCTTCGCGCACAGCATCGATATTTTCAGCTGAACGGCCTGTTCTTGGTCTCCCAGACTTAGGTCTATCCAATGTTGAGCCAGTTGCTTCAAGGCGTGTGGCAAAGCGTCGAATTGTGCGACCAATCGGTGCCGGACGGTGGTGAAATCGTCGACGAAATTCACGTTGTGTTCTTATCACTGATGAATTATTCCGTAAGAACATTGACACAATTATTCCACGTTCTTGGGGAGTAAAACGGTCCATGTTTATTTTCAGTGTATTTTACATTTGTTCACTACACAATTTTCAAAAACAGAATGACAGAAAATGTCATATAAATAAAATAAAAGTATTTTCTTTAGTGCCAGTACTTTTGCGCCACCCAGTATAAAAATAGCATTGTATATGCTCGATAAACACTTATAAAAATAAGAAACTATTCCTAGATTTTAGAAAATTAATTATATGGCGTACAGTGTGGCAGTGTGGTATTAGTATAAATACAAATTGCCATCCTATAAAAAAGGTTTTTTTTTGAAAATGACAAGTTTCGGATCCGGAGTATGGCAGTTTTTGAAAATATATGAATGTACCTTTTATTCTGTCAAAAATCATGATATTCCATCTTCTGAAGATAAAAAATCTCCCCACTGTCGCATCTCAATAAGACCTTGTATTAGAAGAGCCTGATGGTCCAGCGGATCTAAGCATACTAAACGCTTACGTGTGCGAAGCAACCCTGGGCGCGGTCCCCATTGGGATGGGTTGGACCACAAGTTGCATAAAAATATCTAGGGCTCCTTCGTGCTTCGGAAGGCTGTTATCATTGGTGGCAGTCGTTAATCTATGTTAGAAGCCTTTATGCAGCTTGAAAAATCTGACACCACTGTTGGCCACTTACACACGCAAGAAACAAATGAACAAGCATGATTGTTATTGATCTCTATTAATTTACTTAATCGTTTTTGCGCTTGATAGATAACGGACAAATAAATTTGAACCTTATTGTTATCTTAACATGCTATTAATTTTTGGACTGTCATTATTTAATTGGTTAGTGTAACACTCAATCATTTTAAAGAAAATGGTCTGTAGTAGTTTGCACTATTCTCATCTGTCCACTTTCATTCCTCATTTTATTTCAAATTTCATTTCATTCCATTTTCAGATCATTTCTCTCCGTCATGAATCAGTCTACCATCATCTCTCGGATTGTAAAGGTGTCCAATATTAATTATTACATAAAATGTTATATTGAAGACAACATATTATAAGTTGTGTTCAATAAATTAATCTTCTTGTCTGTCTGTTGTGTCGAGTGTCTGTTCTCCATTCCTTATATGGGACGGTCGAGCTCTCACAAGTTATTGAGTGTTTAGATGCACAATTAGTTTCAATTAAACGTTCTATCGGTGAAGACATGTTTTTTTCATTCATAAATCACTGCAAGCAAATCTGGACCTTAACCCAACACCTGTATTAAACAAAAACAAAATCAAACAAACAACAACAGAGTCATGAAATTCAGCGTTGCCCTTTGACCCAATTTTAAAGATTTACCTTTCCAGTTTATCAAATACCAAATAATTTCCGTATCTAGTCAAAGCGAATACCGTAGAACTTTTCTGGCTTCTATTTATCACAGTCAGTGAAGCCGAAATGTTTTGGCTAAAAGCACTGGATCACGTTTGACACTTGGCGTTCGATGTCTACCCTAGTTTCCTGATTGTGTTTCCGCAAAATCCGCATCCATAACTTAATCCCCTTTCGAATTCAACGCCTTTGGAACTTTACCAACATTTTTGCTCAATTCTTGGTATGAAATCCTAGAATCTGCGCCAATGAGTAACAAACGCTACACTGAGTTTTGAAGTTAAATTTAATTTTACTTAGCAATATTGTATAAAGTTAAGACTTTATTAAGCCAAGCCAAAATTAATCAAAAATACCAAGTATTTCATTTATATTATAAAAGATAAACGATAATAAAAAGAATAAAAGAAGTTTGGGATTTTTTATAGATCCTCCAATTAAGTATGCTAGAAATGCGTCTATAAATAACAAATCAACCAGACTCAGAAGTAAGCACGAGACATGTGTTATGGGTTACTAACACTACATAGAATGATCATCACATCACTTTCACTACATAGAATAAAACAAAGTCGCTTTCCGCTGTCTGTCCCTATGTATGCTTTGATTTTTAAAACAACGCAACTGATTTTGATGCGGTTTTTAAATAGTTAAAGTGATTCAAGAGGAAGGTTTTGTACATTTCACTAGTGCGACAGACAGGATCCGGGTTGCTATATTTTCTAATGGTTCCGTTTTTTTTTTAAATAAATAAATTATTACTACGTATGGGGGGCGCATTAAACCTCGAAAAATTCATGTGCGGTCTTAGCCTCTAAATACTTAAAAGAATCTTTATTGAATACATTCTTAAGTCTCCTGCTGTCAGTTTTTGTTTAGACAGTGAAAGAACTAGATTTGTGGAGTATTCGGGCGTTAAAGCGAAGGCCTTTATTTATTTATACCTACAATTTTTTTTTGACATTTTGCTACTTGATGTTTGTCGGTTCAAGCTTCAGGCAAAAGAAATGAAAATTCAAATAAAACTAAAATGGTTTAGTCAACAAAAGAACGAACAAATATTTGGTTAAGTTGTCCAGTAATTTACATTCATGTTTATTCAACTCATTTTCTCACATTGCCATCACCATTTAATTTTCACAAAACAATTTCTATTCACATTTTTTGCAAGAATATTTCACTCAGAATCTACCTTTGAAACTTATCAAGTAAACTAAATTAGGCAGTCAGGGGTGTCATCATTAACAATGGCATTGGGTACGCGGCGCGCGTCTGAATGAGTAGTATCCCAATACCTTCATTCCCTACCCAAATCTAAAACAAATTTCCTACCCTTCCCCAGCGTCCGAATCACAAGACATCAAAGAAACTGCGCTCGCCAACCCGCCTGCCAAGCATAGTAAATATAGAAATATCCTCTCATGGAATGGAAAATACTTGAAGGAGGCCTATGTCCCAGTATTGGAGTTGTTGCGGCTAAAATGATGATGATCAAAATCACTCCAAAGTCCTTCATCAAGTGAGCACTTGACTGTAAAAACTACCAAATATTTTAGCATCCTCCAATCATCTCTCATCTCAGCACGTGATGTCTCAAAAGCCAGAAGACCTGCGCCCATCGTTTTACTCCAATTTCCAAGATTGCAATCTTATATAAACCTATATATATTTTTTGGTTCGAGTAGCTAAGGAGTAGAATGAACTGCCTGCGTCTATATTTCCAAACAAGTACAGTACAGACCCGGAACATTCAAAAGTAGAATAAATGAATATCTCTTGGATAGACTGTAACATCCTCGTCTTAATCGTCGGTATTATATTATTTAACTCAAATACCTGATTTATCGATTTTATACCTATTAAAAAGAATATTTAAGATTTCATTATTTTCTCATTAAATGTTTGCAAGATTCTGGAGGAAAATTTCTAGAGTAATCAAGTATTCATGGAACGATGTGACGTCACTCCACCAAAAGGGAATGTGAATGTGAAATTAAGGCTACGTCTTACGTTTAATCCAATTTCAAATAATCTGCTTCAAAGCAATGCGTACAATGAATGTTTTAATTATGTTTAAATTAAATTGAAACACACGAGTCATATAACTGAATTTAATCAAGACTGATGTTAATTACATTGTTAAGACATTTTCCTCGCAGTCAATTACGTTTTAATTTAATCAACGAGTATTAAATATATTATAGTAATAAATATATTATAGCTGAACAGACGATTATGGCCTTGCTATAGTACTTTGAACGACTACGTATTTTGAACAGCTGCGGTTCGTGTGGACAGAATTGACTCTTTAAATTTTAAAACTCAGGCTGGTGTTAGGCAGGGATGCATTCTCTCCCCCCTATTGTTTAATATCTATACCGAATACATAATGCGGATAGTTCTAGAGAATTGGAACAAAGGTGTATCAATTGGAGGTCGCTCAATGTCCAACCTGAGATATGCAGACGATACTATTCTCCTTGCGACGTCACATGCAGACATAGAACGGTTTCTTTTACTTCTGGAGACAACCAGTGCCGATTTTAGCTTGGCAATAAACCGGGATAAAACCAAAATGATGGTGGTGGATCGTAAGACGAACAACCTGCCGGACTTGAGGGTAATAGCCAATTGCGAAGTTGTCCAGTCCTACGTCTACCTGGGATCCACAATCACAAATACCGGAAGCTGTGAAGAGGAAATCAAAAGAAGGTGTGCTGTGACACGATCAGCCGTGGAAAAGCTCACAAAAATATGGAAAGATCGACGCATAACCAAAAACACCAAGGTTCGACTAATGAGATGCTTAATATTCCCTATTTTCTTATACGGAGCTGAAACATGGACTATCCGTCAAAAAGATCGTTAAAAGATTGACGCCCTTGAAATGTGGTGTTGGAGGAGGCTTCTAAGAATAAAATGGACTGCTCACCGCACAAATGTTTCCATTCTACAAGAGCTTCGCATCAAACAAAGACTTTCGTCGATTGTACAAGTACGAATCTTGAAGATGTTTGGCCATATCACCCGCAACGAAAGCTCTTTGGAACGATTGATGGTGCAAAGAAGAGTCGAAGGTCAACGCTCTCGCGGCCGGTCACCCACAAGATGGACGGATCTCATTAAAACAGCTGCGAAGTGTTCCCTTACGGAGTGTACACGCAATGCCATTAATAGAGAAAAATGGAGAAATATTGCAAAAGCCGCAACCAACTTAACAGACGATCCATGACCACGACCACTCCGTCAGGAGTGTACGACTGAGAAGAAGAAGAATAGTACTTTGGTAAAGAGGACGTAGCTTGCTTTGGGATACAACATGTATCAGGACGCAGTGGTTATCACGCCAGCCTGCGACACAAGGGTGCCTGGATTTGATCCCCGGTCAGGTCAAGATGGAAAATGATCTTTTCAGATTGGCCTAGGTCTTGGATATTTGTCTATATATGTATTTGTTATCAAATATAGTATTATTGAGTTAGTATCCCATAACACTAGTCTCGAACTTAATTTGGTGCTAGCTCAATCTGTGTGATTTGTCCGTATATATTTATTTACTTATCATCATCATCAACTTTCTGCGACCCACTGCTGAGTATCATAGGCCCCCGGCTGTCTCACTCACCGATCGAAGATTAGAAGCGGTAAAGCTCAGACTCAGTTCTACTCAGACGTCGATTTTCTGTGAGAGTGTGGTACTTCCCCGGACGAGGCGGCCTATTCATGCTACTAGCAATTCATTTTGCCGGAAACGTGGCTCTACTACGACCACCTTCATGTACTTACTTACTTACTCCGTAGATAGATTCTTAAGAAACGGGGTTATACTTACAGAGAAGAGATATCCTATAATGAGATCAGCATCCCTGGGCGTGTCGAGCGCGTCTTTCTCTAGCACGTCAGTTCTGAGCCATCTGCAGTCCACGAACGCTCGTACTGTGTTGTCGTCGTGGACACTGTGACAAATGAAAAATTAGGTGTGTAAGTACCTATACTTAATTAAATCAGCATGTGCTAACTGCCTCCGTGGTCCAGTAGTTAAGGCATTTCCCTGTAGAACCAGGGATCATGGGTTCGATTCTCATTGGAAGCATACTGTGGTCTCCAGTTTGGTTAAGACATTGCAGGCTTGAATCACCTGATTGTCTGATAATGAAGATGATTCCGTGCTTCGGAAGGCACCTTAAGCCGTTGGTTCCGGCAGCCATCTGGTAGTAGTTAATGGAACACGTCAGAGGCCGAGAGGCGGTTCCGAAGAATTCTGGCACCAGGGTGTGCATGGTCGATTGACCGTGACACCTACTCGAAATGATGATGATGAGCATGTCGTAATGCAAATCAAATGCCACCCCTTTTAGGTTTCTTTTAATTTAGTGCATTATGATATTATCTCGGCTTGTTATATTTCATTTAAGCGTTACCTTAAATTAATGCAGGAAAAAATGCATAGAAAGGGCAATGCCGGTTATTGGCGTCTTTTTTTTTCGCGCGGCCACTGACCAAACCTTGTTTTTCTTGTAGACAATAGCATACTAAACAAAACTTATTATGACATATATACCTCTAAACTCAGTCCGAACTGAGTTATTTGAGTTTAAAATTCGTAAATAATCATGTATTTTATTTGGCAATTTTTATCATAATCGCGAGTTTATATGAAAATATGCAATAAAACAATTATCTTACAACATTTTTATTATTACTTTACCCCTTTGAGGCCGGCCCCCACCATCTGCACACCTTGTTTGAGTTTAGTTGTATTGGTGAGTCATCTTTCATTTTGCGAACAAAGCAGATAAAAGCCTAGTATACACAGATATATAGTATCCCTACCCTTTCCGCGCCTCCTCTCTGCCAACCCTGCGCACCACAGTGCAGGTATGTACTGCCCATTCTCTCTTTTCACAATACATCCAAAAATAAATTGCCAGTTAATTTTTAAGTGAGTTTATTTAATAATTCCCAACTCTTATAACTATTACAGTATATGGTATAACTGGCAACCAATTAAGATTTTATATTATTTGATTGTTATAGTATGAATAACGTAAACGAAGTTAACAATAGATTCGTTTTACCTATAATAATATTTGTTTGATTTTAGTCATGACACAAAAACTACAGGGAAAAAACATATACATACATTGATCGAGTAGGTACTTTTATTTGTAAAACATCAGGTTTACCTACATAATAAGGTTATTGCAACAATAATATAGGTGTGGGGATATACAGCACAAAAGAAGATGTGAACAGGGAAATAAGTATCTCCCCCATGCTAAG
Source organism: Elegia similella (assembly GCA_947532085.1). Classification (NCBI taxonomy): domain Eukaryota; kingdom Metazoa; phylum Arthropoda; class Insecta; order Lepidoptera; family Pyralidae; genus Elegia; species Elegia similella. Next base: position 5,372,084 of record OX383936.1, read on the forward strand.
TACTATAATACTGACATGACGTGGGAACAGCAGCCACGCGTTCGTATGCCGATAATGCAACTGCAGTAATGGGCGCATATAGCTTTTATATTTTTATTAATGATATAATCGCCTAGATAGTTCTCAGTTTCTGCGGTCGCTTCTATTGCTAATAATATTGCTTCAACCCATCTATGATCAGTCAGAGGACGCCCGAAGGCATATAATACTGTGATATTTATAACTTCTTTCCAAAAAATCTATCAGGAATGGATGTTGTTGGAAGCACTGCGCAATCAAAAGGTAGGATCTTCTTGTACTGTTATTACTTCTACTTATACTTCGAAGACAAGCAATGCACTGTCTACGATCCATCTTTGTACACACGCACATACAATATTGGCAATCAGAGTCCGTAATACACAAGTCGATTCACTACACAGGGGGAATATCAGTAAGGTCCATATAACAAGCCAATCCACAAAGGTAAGATATCAGTGTCGGAGTCAATTAAACAGGCCAAGTCGTCGTTTGATCACTCCTATATAAAAACTGGAATTACATACGCGTACGACACGAAGACAGAACGGTGAATGAAATTGAATCTTTCCAAACGCTTGCTTTCGAAGAAAGAGACAATCAAATCTTAGATTGCATCTGTGAAAGCAGGAAGGTAATAGATACGTGCTGAGTGGCGTGTGGAGACGACGGAAAGGAGGTGGGGGAAGGGATTTGCTCAAGGACACTAGCTACATGTGTACCCACGGATAGATCTGCTTTGTTCGCATAATGATCGATGGCTCACCAGTACCATTAAACTCGCCGAACAACGTTTGCTGTTGGTGAAGGCCGCAAATGGGTAAAGTGATAATAAAAAAGTCCAAAGATAATGTTTCATTGCATATTTCAATTAAACTGCCACTCTTTTGACGAAAATTGCCTTCTTAAATATATGATTTTTACTGATTTCAAACTCAAATAACTCAGCTCGGACTGAGTTTAGAGGTATACGTTGCATATTACGTTTTGTTTATTATTTTTATTAATTTATATTATTTTATAATAATTTATTTTATTAAAAACAAGGTTTGGTCAGTGGCCGCGCGAAAAAAAAAGACGCCACTTCCCATAGTCAAATCGGCATTGTTCTTTGTTTTATAATTATTATAAAAACTATTCGTGTTGTCTCTTATACGAGAAAGCCAGGAGCAGTAACGGAGCAAGATACAAAGTGTCTTGTTATTTACGTTACGCAGCACAATCCAGGTTCACTTAAACTTATTGTTTCTAAAGTAAATAAAATACCTACGTAATCTATTCACAAAGTATGAGACCAAGTTTAAAAAAAAATAGAGTACAATCACAGAGAAAAAATATAATTTTCATAAATATTCTACTCTCTCTTTCTCTTATAGATAATTAAAAGAAAGAGAACGAGAGTTTATTGTACGTTTTTTCAGACCAGCTTGAAAGAAATACAAAAACTAACAGAACTTACAATACAAAGTTCAATTCAAACAAACTCTGTTATTGCTATTATAACAAACTGTTTCACTCACGTATTGTTAGTCGGTATCGCCGACAAGTTTTAACCAAATCAGATGGCCATCTTCAGGGCGAGTGTCAATGACGTCGCGACACGGCAGTCCCTCGAACATTAAGGTTCTCACCAACTAACAATACTTGAGTAAATCCGTTATAATAGTAATTATGTCTCGCGTAACTAATAGTTAACAAACTCTGCCCCAAAAATAAGGGTCGACACACATTTATCACTAATATATTATTTACCGGTAATTTATTATCACAAGTCCGTATTCTCGTAATCATATTGGTTTTGCTCCAACCCGTATCACGGGTTATGGCCCTCATGGGGGCTCGGGTCATCGCTCATGACCCAAGGTTCTCCGAATTTACATTGAATTTATTAAGGTTGTGTTTTCGAAGTGTTTTCGCGTTTCGACTGCATTGGTCAGGAATAATTTATAATTTACACAGTTATATGTATGTACATTTTCCAATTTGCAATGAAATAATTATACACATAAATAAAATAAAGCAAAATTTGTATGATACATACTACTATCACGTCTTTTCCCCTTGTGAGGTAGACAGGGACATGATCTGTAAGACCTATAAGTTACTTTAGCATGTTTGTGGTAAACGAAATCAAAATAGTTATGGGTTGCTTGCCGCATCGCCTACTAACACGTTTCCTCAGAATTACGCCCATTGATCGGTGTGGAAAGAGAATCAGCTTATACATTCTACGTTTTTTCGATCAGATCAGCGTAAAAGATGATATTTTTTTAATGGCACAAATCTTCGCACTAATCGGATAACTTTATTATAATTAAGATCTAAATTTTTGTTGCTGGAGAGATTTTTACCTTTTCCTATGATTGGAATCTATTTATCTTTTCCGTACTTCACGACTCATTTATTACTGGTTATTTTGGCTATGAGTGTGGCCTTCTTGGTCTCTCTTTTTCGATGAATATCACATACATACGTAAATGTATGCATTTATATTCATGTATGTAATTGTAACCTAACTATTGCGTTTGCTTAGTATTTAAATAAAATAAAAATCTTCCACACCTTATTTTTATTGAATTCAGTTATATTTTTACGTAAATAAATACAGATTTATTAATATAAGAGTTTGCAATATATGAATTTTCAAATGTTGGGCACCCAAAGGAGTGGTTTACAATAAGAAAGATGACAACAAACTGTTCAACTAACTTAAAAAAAAAGGTTTTTGATTCGTCGTAATTTTGTCCGTCTTATGAACCGAATTGAGATACTCTTCGATCTCTTTTGAAAAGGTAGACTTTTAACTTGGGATTTTTTTTCGGTTCAGTAGGTTTTTTAACTCAAACATTGTACTTTATAAAAAAACAACGGTTTAAACTCCGGGAGTGCCGGCAGAAATGAAAACTCCGCGCGGTAGAAAGAGAGCCCCATATTAGTTCCTCTCCTACGCCGCGTCGGCGCGGCGGTCTCAGTTCACGTGTCCTGACGCAAGTTTAAAATTTTTTACCCATCCCAAAAAGTACACAACGCCGCTTAAAAAGTTTTCACTTCAAAAATATCATCCATCGCCATGCGTCGGTAGGTATTTCATGACCGTTTGATCTTGTTACCGTTATCGATGTATCTTGTAAGATGGCATCATCATCATCATCATCATCAGGTCTTTTTTAGTCTCCACTACAGGATCACGACCCTCTCTGTACTACCGGAGCCACACTTGGCCAGAGCAGACAGAGGATTTGGCCTACACTCTCCACGCTGGCCAGACGGGTTGGAGACGTTTCAAAGATGTTTATACTTGTAAGCTTTGTTTAGCTTGTATTTCCTAAGTCACCTTCTACGACATCCACGGGAAGACTTGGACTGGTCCTATTCTACTCTGCCGGATACCACACGGCTAAGATGGCAGTTTTTATTTAAATCTCAAATCAAAACAACCTCAATACTACATTAAATCGCTTTTTCACTTCATAATAATAAACACTTCTTTTATAAAGGTCATATCTTTTTTAATTTTATTCTGCCCCTTGGAAGTCCCAAGGGGCAGCATTATAACAGCCATATTTCTCCATCAACCAATTAATTACAATCTTAAAACCATTCCCGAGTAGCTCTGTGACGTCTTGTTCTAAATTTTAGGCAAATTAGTTATTAATTATGAAAAAAGCCATGAGATTTTAATTAACAGTTCACAGTTAATTTTGTTTCAAGTTTTCAATTTTATTTAAGTTAAAATTTAATTAGACTACGGCGCGTTATAATGGGGAAATGGGATTTCAAAAGCCATTTTGATATTCGAGATTTATTTTGAAATCTGAAGTGATATGAGTCAAATTTCCGTATTATGTTTGTTTGATTATGAGCTATGTAATGAAATTTTTGCAAATATTTTATTGCAAAATTGTAACAGAGGCGTGTTTGTAGGAGGTGTTGTTAAGGTGTTAAGGAGAAGTTTTGTTATACAAAACAATTTTTTGTTTGTTTGATTATCTATTATCATTAGTGTGACTGTTATTGTTAGTCTTTGTTTAGATGTAAAAATAAAGAATATATAATTTTGACGAAGCTGTGAACAAAACCTATCAATAAGTACGATAAAGTGCTTGGCCACTTATAGTGAAGTAAAAAGACTCTATAATAGAGACAAATTAAATCAATCGTAAATTGGAAACAGCATTTATGACTTTAATTCCTATACTAGCTTTCGCCCGCGGCTCCGCCCGCGTCAATGTCGATCCCTCGGGAATATTACTTTTTTCCGAGATAAAAGGTAGCCTATGTCCTTCTTCGTACTCTAGAGAACTTTCATGCTAAATTTCATGATGATCGGTTCAGTAGTTACGGCGTGAAAGCGTAACAAACAAAAAAACAAACAAACTCACTTTCGCATTTATAATATTAATAAGGATAAGGATTTAATTATATTATGTCTTTTGTCACTTTTCGGGATACACCTGCATATCATCATCATCATTTCAGCCCCAAGAAGTTTACTGCTGGACAAAGGCCTCTCCCAAGGATATTTCGTTTCGTCCACCATGCCTGGTAGGCGGATTGGCAAGCGCAGTTTCTTTGGCTTCTTGTGCCTCTGACGCTGGTGCCCATCGGAAGAATTTATAAGCTCGAGAACGATAAAATTTGGGAAGGGAACGAAGTTGCTGGGATACTACTAACTCGGGTGAATGGGAGAAAAGCAAGTTAAAAGCTTGGGAGGCCGGGCGTGAAACCACCGAATAAGCAGTTGAGGATGACATTCCTGCATCCTCCTGCAGCCCTGATTATATTCCTGCATACTTACTAATATTATAAACGTGAAAGTAACTTTGTTTGTTTGTTTGTTACGCTTTCACGCCGTAACTACTGAACCGATCATCATGGAATTTTGCACACAAGTTCTCTGGAGTACGGAAAAGGACATAGGCTACCTTTTATCCCGGGAAAAAGTACTGTTTCCGAGGGATCGACATTGACGCGGGCGGAGCTGCGGGCGAAACTAGTATGTACATCATTATCCTTACTTCCTTACTAATATTATAAATGCGAAAATGAGTTTGTTTGTTCGTTTGTTTGTTTGTTACGCTTTCACGCCGTAACTACTGAAGCGATCATCATGAAATTTTGCATACAAGTTTTCTGGAGTAAGGACCTTTTATCCCGGGAAGAAGTAATATTCCCGAGGGATCGACATTGACGCGGGCGGAGCCGCGGACGAAAGCTAGTAAAACTATAAAGCGACCGTAGAAGAGTCAAAAATTTATTTTGTGTGCATTGATTTAATCTTTAGGAGTTTCATTTGTGTAGCGTTTGGTATACGTCCATAAATCTTTCGAACTAACGTTATATTTTATTTTATTAAATAGATAAAATAATTTACTATCCACTTAACTTTAATAGTCTTGGTAGGTTATTATTTTCTCAATTTGATTTGAGGTTCTAAGAACAAGTATCCAATTTATCGAAAATTCAATTTCGTATTATATTGAGGTCTATTTGCCTTGTATAATATTCGATGACCTAAACCAAACGTAATATGATCATTTGAATCTTCTGATAATTTCCAAGCATGAATGATTACACGGTAATGACTAAATGTCATGTCTGTAATTGGTTTTTATATAACAACAACTGTATATACTTAATGTTTTAACTATTTTATACTGAGGGTCGTGCTCCTGTAGTGGAGACTAAAAAGACCTGATGATGATGATGATGATACTGTTGGTGTGCCTTTTCCAAATGAATTAATTAATGTCTGAAATAAGATTTATCTGTAGTAATATTTAATGAATTGGGCGAATGAGCAAGCGAGTCACTTGATGTAAGCGATCACCGCTGCCCATGGCCATTTGCAACACCAGAGTGTAACAGGAGAGTTGCCGGCCTTTCAAGGAGTTTGAGTAAATACATATCTTCTCATATTTAATTTATCCACTCATACGTACACTCGCAAACTTAAACCGTTTCAAGGAAAAACTCGCAATATCCCAGCAATAAAACAATTTCTTAAGCAATTCAAGGATACATCAGGTTGTCATGGCTTCCCCTTAAGGTGAAATCTTCGAATCGATACCTTTTTCAGCATTCGTATGACTTATTTCACAATAATATTCATTTCGATAATATTTATTCCTCTCATAGTCGAGAGGATGGATGCCGATTGCCGTCATATATAAGGTACACTTAAATAAGGCGCAATTATTTCAAGAGCTGGCACAAATAGGTCAAAGAATTGCTTCAGTAGCAAATTTATAAAATCGACTTGCCACTTTTTATTTCTGCTTTTTCATGCAAAATATCCTTTGCATGTGATGCCATCGGAAGTCACACAGTGAAATAGCCAGGTATATTGAATAAGACGAGCCCGCACCAGCCTCGCTGCCCCACCTCAGCCAACTCCAGGATCAAAAAAGAGCCGATTTGACGACCGTATCTCGAATCTACGGAAAAGGTATTTTCTGTTGTTTCTTACCTAATAGCAATGTGATGCCAACGGAAATCATACAGTGGGACAGCCAGGAAAATTGACCTAGACGAGCCCGCACCGGCATGGACCAGCCTCGCTGCGCCTCGCCCAGCCAACTCCAGGATCAAAAAAGAGCCTACTTCTGCCGAGAAGATATTTTTTGTTGTTTCTTACCTAATAGCAATGTGTTGCCAACGGAAGTCATACAGTGGCACGGCCGGGTGTATTGAACAGGACGAGCCCGCACCATCTTCGCTGCCCCACCTCAGCTAACTCCAGGATCATAAAAGGGCCGGTGTGACGACCATATCTCGAATCCACGGAAAAGCTATTTTCTGTTGTTTCTTACCTAATAGCAATGTGATGCCAACGGAAGTCATACAGTGAAACAGCCAGGTATATTCAATAGGACGAGCCCGCACCAGACTCGCTGCCCCACCTCAGCCAACTCCATGATCAAAAAAGAGCCGGTTTGACGACCGTATCTCGAATCCACGGAAAAGGTATTTTCTGTTGTTTCTTACCTAATAGCAATGTGATGCCAACGGAAATCATACAGTGGGACAGCCAGGTAAATTGACCTAGACGAGCCCGCACCGGCATGGACCAGCCTCGCTGCGCCTCGCCCAGCCAACTCCAGGGACAGAAAGGAGCCAGTTCGCCGACGAGATCTTAAGGAGAACAGCGTTCCTTGCCCGTAGCCTCCACTCTGTAAATAATAACTAGGTTAAATATTTTTTACATTCAAATTATCGTCAATTTCTTTTATGACATGAGAAGAATACAGGCGAGCTCCATCTCTTATTAAATTAAGAAATAAAATATGGTGATAAAATTTATGTATAATTCTACGTCATACGACAGACTTAAGACGAGGCCTCAAATGTTTGGTACCATCGCTCGGCAAAGGACTGATCAAGTGCGCGCAAGGGATAGCGCTTGGCGGTTTAGCCCGTGAATGATGAGCTAGGAGATAGACTCGAGTCGCTCAAAGAAAAAAACGTAAGCGCCAAATTCGTTATTTCTATTTTATATAAAATCAGACCGGTTAATTGTATTTTCATATTTACATTTTGATGAATTACTAATAACCTATCTTTTAGTCTAAAAATCATTATTTCATTCGTCGCATTTGAGCAACAATAACAAAAACTCTGCGAAAGAAAGACCATTTTTCAAAAAATATTTCTATCGAGAAAATTTTATCAAAACATGTTTTCATCTTCAATTATTGGAGAAAATGAAATGAAATGAAATAGTCAAAAATCATATTACTTAGATTTGAAACTCCTAATTTAAGTATTTTGCGAGATAAATAAGGTTCAGAACGACCTTATTTACAGTGGTATCGCCTTAAGGTCGCTGGTTCAAATTCCGCCCGGTTGAAAATTTTCACAATGTTTTATTTCTTAAATTACAAAGAATTAATATTTTTTTATGGGACATAGGTATCCTTTTTGGCCGTGGCTTGATATTATTAGAAATATTGGCCCACTATCTTGTGCAGTATTAGACTATTGAAAACAACCATAGATACATATACTTTCAGTCACTCAAATGATAACTGAACTTAAGTGATCTACATAAAGATCAATTTAATTCTTAGATAGTGCACAGATAATGTTTGTACGGTCTAACTTTAAGGAATTAAAGTATCATAAACTTATAAATAAGTTTCAACTGTACACTAAAGCTTAATTCGGAATCTCTCTGCACTTTAGCAGCATTTGCTTGCGATCCATTTTAGCATTTGGATTCTTTATCAATTATGATCATATACTAAAGAACCTTCTGCTCAATTGCTTGAGTGTGATTGAATATTCTCTGCGACCTAAAAGAAGCTGTGTCACTTAGAATAAAGCAAGGCTTCCAACGATACCTCACATACCCAAATCTGTTTGGCGTTTAGAAGTTATCGCGGAATAGATAAACTCACATATACATTAACTTTGAAAACATAACACTACTTTTTGGGCAATCATGTAAAACATATAGATAAAGTAGATTGACTGTAAGTAAGAAAAGTCAACAGTAGCTGGCTGTAAACTAGAACTCATCACCAAACGTATCACTTATCACATTATACGAAATCATCATCATCATCAGGTCCTTTATTACTCCGTCTCCACTACAGGAGCACGACCCTCTCTGTGCAACTAGGGCCATACTTGGCCAGAGCAGCTAGAGGACTTGGCCTACACTCTCCACGCTGACCAGACGGGTTGGAGAGTTATTATGATTATAAGAAATAATCGCTGATATCGAAATTGTATCCAGGGTAAATCTTTACAATGAATCATCTGGTTCACTTAGTTCCGTGGGCACTTTTCCACACCTTGGCCTTTTGTTTGGGCTCTGAGCCCATTATTTTCGAGCTAAAGACTGTTTACAATGGATTTTTGTATATCGAGAGTCAATTCCCGCGGGAACGTGTTCCTAGCACTAAACAGCTCTGAAGACGCGATCAGGATGTGGGAGTTTGGTCTTAAGCTGTACTTAGAAGCAGTTTCATATACGAATTAATTTTTGATAGATATACTGGCTATAAACAATATCTTTGAAAAAGAAAAACAATGATATACGCACCTCAGGCCTGAGCCTTAGTGAAAGGAATAAGGTGAATTCTCGCGGAAATGTGTTCCCAGAACCAAAGAGCTCTGAAGACGCGATCCAGATGTAGGAGTTTGGCCTCAAGCTGAACGCATGTGGTCGGTCTGCTACTGGACCCCACCGCGCTTGGGCCGGGTGGAAGTTTCTTCTTGCACCCGGTGCTAGGGGGTTTATTGTACCTGTGGACAAAATGATTTTTAATAAAAAAGGTAAAAAAAACGAAAACGGGCTGCACTCCGTGAGTGCTGGTAGAAGTGATGACTCGCCTTTTGTCCAACCCCAGTCTGTAGTGTCTAGCTGTAATAGCTTTCAAGTATTGTTTTAATCATATTTTTAACAATCTTACTGATTTTCAGCTTGGTGGGAATTTATGTAGCTTTCGAATAACTAAATTGACCGGACTATTATTGTTATGATAACAATTTCAAGTCCCTACTAACAGTTCAGGTTACCCTGTGTGACAGAATCGAATAAAACACCCAACAATAAAACACAATTGTGTTATGTGTGGTATGTTGTTTTTTTATATACCTAGCAGCAACAAAAATACACTTTCCGTATTGGGTACGCAGACGATAGCACCGTTTCGGACAGATATTTCTCAAGTGCAATGGTGGACCGCACCAATCTTACTCAGCAAGATGTCTCCGATTAGGGTGATGCCAACCTAGTAAGATTTAACGCCTCTAAGACCCAGGCAGGTCTGTTCACGGCAAAAAAGAGTCCGTTCTACTTGACTCCCACATTCCGAAATATGCCTGTTCCCGTCACGAATCATCTCGAGCTTCTTGGTATTGTCCTATCCTCCAACCTTAACTTCAATAGCTATATCCAGGGTTAAGACTGCTTCAAAAAAACTGGGCATCCTCTCCAAGATCCAACGGTATGCCTCCTCCTTCATTATGCGAACCACGAAGAAATGGAATTCCCTCCCCGCGTCACTGTTTCCCAACTCATACAATTTAGGGTTTTTCAAAGCAAGAGTGAATAGGCATTATGTGAGTTTACGTGTACCACCCTAGACCTCATCGTTGCACCCCATCAGGCAAGATAGAGGAATTCAAACAAATTAGTTTTTTTTATAAAAAAACACTCCGTAAAATTTTAAGTCTACTATTACATCTTTTCTAGGGCACATAGCGCGTAGAACCGATGGCCGATGGGGCAGAAAGGTTCTCGAATGGCGACCACGTATCGGCAAGCGCAGCGTCGGACATCCACCAACTAGATGGTCAGATGACCTGACTAAGGTCGCAGGAAGACGCTGGATGCAGGCCGCTTCCAACCGGTCGTATTGGAAATCCTTGGGGGAGGCCTATGTCCAGCAGTGTACTTCTTGCGGTTGATATGATGATTACATCTTTTCTAGAGATAGAGGAAAGTTACAGTTTGAGATGATGAAAGATTGCCTAATACGTGTTAATCGTAACAAATATTAGAGAGAGTTAGTGTGAAATTTTGTTTGTTTATTTATTTGTTTGTCTCGCTTTCACAATTCAGTTGCCGGACCGATCATCACGAAATAAAAAAGAATTTTAGTTCTTCAATATATTCCGCGGTTCCCACCGCATCGCTCACTGTAGCTTGGTGCAAAAATAAAAGAAACGAGGAAAAACTAGGCTTGGACAGCGACACAGTTTGTGGAGCGTTAACGAACCGATAACGCTTTCGATAGTAGTTGAAACTTGAGTTAGGTAGGTACATACAAAAGTGTATACCGACCCGTTCACATGTAAATTTGTATACCTACATGATGGAAGAGTAGGTTAATATGAAAATAATAAAAAAACTTAAACCCAATTTCTATTTTTACTAGCATATTTTGTACGTTTTTGGGAGATTAACATTGTATTAAATAAATAAATAATATTTTTTGCAATCTATAGAAGTGATTTTGAATTACCTGGCAACATTTCAATGTTAAATTCAGAATCCCTAATAGAATATACAACCGCATGAAAAAAAAGGTAATTTATGAAAAAAGAAACTAAGACTTCCCATAGGAATTTGAACAGCTGGTCGGTGATTTTGTATGGGAGGCTCAATTTATTTGTATCATTTTTACCTCCGTTTGGCTTCACTGTAGACCGTATATCATGAGAAGACATGAAGAATACACTGCCACTCCCATATGTGACCCGCCCACCGCCACTTCAAAGAGCTAGTCCGCTGAGCTATATCGGTGAACTTTGTTCTTCTACGGATCCTCTCGCTTCTCGGTCTTGTAGAGAAACACCGAGCATAGCTTTAATACGAGTATGTATGAGTCTTTCCATAACAATGTATTGAACTTAAACTCTGTTCGTTCATTCTATATATATCGCTATGCCCTCAACTCAAACTATGAGCTCATTACTATTCTACGAGTTGACTCAAGGTGCATTAACGGATGACTTTCCTCTCAGTTCGCGTAATAGTTCCGGTGATCCGTGCGATCTGAATATTTCATAAGCTTTTGTGCGAGGTATTTCGGTACTAGCGTGTATTATGAACTAACGTTGGTCCCAATTGTTCGCGTTACTGTAAATCGATCGAAGGCTCTGTGGGCGTAAGTATTGTTAGCGCTTACGCATAACAGGCAATGGGATGGGTAACTACAAATTGTATAAAAACATCCCAAGATAATTAGTGCTTCGAATGATAAGTTAAGCCGTTTGTTCCGGATGTCATCATTGGTAGTGTTAAGCTATGCAGATGCCATTAGGTATGTTGAAAAATCTGTCTGCAGTATTTGGCTTTACACAGACCAAAAACTAAGAAAGAAACACTGTAAATAGCTCAGATATAAATTTCGTAGATATAAATGGTAAATGAGTAGTTAAAAATATATTTTAAAAAGTTATGCTTGTTATAATATAATATAATGTATAGTTAAGCTATCTACGTCATCCTTGGTGCCAGCTGAAAATCAGCGCTGTGGTTCACCGCCATAAGCATAAAGCTGAGCTGGCTGCCTTTTCGGCAATTAACTTTTGTAGGTATAGTTCTTAAGTATTTTTCATTTATTGTTGTTATTGTTTTTTGCCGAATAAAGTTTTTCTTTCTTTCTTTCTTTCTAGATAAAGGAGCTCAATGGTACAGTTTGTGTGCATAATATAAACGTATAAGCATGTAAAGCAACTAGAGGCATGGTCGCCATTGGGATGGATGACCACAACTAGCACAAAAAGTTCTTGAGCTGCTCCATGCTTTGGAAGGCACATCAAGCTATCATCACTAGATAGCGGTTGTTAAGTCATGTCAGATGTCTTCAGGCAGCTTGAAAATCTGACACTAGTGTTTGGACACTTACGCACTCGAGAAACAAGCAAGAAAGCAATGGGCATGTTTTCTAAAAAAAAAAGACTTCAAAATAATAAGCCGTCTTTATCATCTTTTGTTTGATAAAAAATGCATATCTAATATTTTTCGTAAATTTATAAGACCATTGATATTATTATAAATGGTATTTTTTTAAGCAACAAGCCTATTGCTGAGATAATTGTATTGTAATAAAATAAAATAAAAAGCCATTTATTCTCTTAGAAAAATATTAACTAAAAAAAAAAGAAAATAATTTATCTCCAGGAGTGAAAACAACATTGTACTAATTTTGAGGTAGTAGAATTGTATTGTAAGGAAGGTATAACTAAGCCATTCTCTGGACAAAAATGAGGATGCATATATTGATGAAGATCGATATTGGATTTGAATCATAAAAACAAATATACTTTTTTTAATTTTTATATTGTTGCAAACCTTAATGAGCCGATTCATATTGGTAAGTCCTTTCCAAGGTAAATCAAGGGAGCCAAAAATACAATGGGCTTGTCTTATTTAGTTTAGAAGTATCTCAGGCCACCTTCCATCATCAGATCAGGTTGTTAGTACCATTATATGTATTGTTATCTGACTTATGTATGAACACAATATTTCAGCTGAATTGATCAAGGATATGTACTTCAAAAAGAAATGCAAGATTTGAACCTGACAGACATATTCAGAGGGCATGTTAAACAAAAGGTAAGAATAATATCGGCGACAAATCAGATATTGGACGTTTAACAAAAGCTGTCTTGGTCTTTCGCGTGCAATTTCGGATAAGTGTGAAAAAGCTTACTTTTATGTTCCTTCTATATTAAGTGAATATTTTTCTTGCTCTGGGTAAAATAATACATAGGTAACTATTTCCCGCGACTCTGCGAGGCTGCGGAGCGGAGAAGCGGAAAAATATTAACCAATAAGATTGCACAAAATCTCCGCTCCGCAATGTGACCAGATCTTTTAACGGAATAAAAAGAAAGAACAAGTACTCTTCCGTACTCCAAATAATGCTGTTGGAAAATATCATATCATCGGTTCTGTAGTTAAACGTTGAAAGCGTAACGAACAAGCGACCTAATAAACAACCAAACTCCCTTTCGCATTAAAAATATTATAAGGAAACGGCAAGCTTAATATAAGCTTATAATAATAATAATTTAAACCTTACCCTCGCAGTCAAACGAGTTACACGACCTCGCTTGCTCTCCATAACCCTCACACGTGGTTCTCGAGCAGTACCTCCTCCTGGTCTGCCGACCCCCGCCACACGTTCTACTACAAGCACCCCACTCTCCCCACCCTGCCCAACCTGCGGAAAAACGTAATTCATCAAAAAACCGTATTACAAAGACACATATTAACATAGCCAAATAAAGTTGTCATGGCAGCTGGAGAGATAATAATTTTATGTTTTCGCGATTGTTACACATCTAGATTAAACAAAACAAAAACACAACTCATATTTGGTGGCTAGTCGGATAAAAATCAAGCATACGTATAATAAGGACATGGTTAGTGTTGTGTGTGACGGTAGTTGGATAAAAAGTAATATGTCGGTTGATGAAGATACCACCACGCCAATGGAGCATTGACATGACATCGCTGCATCAGTCATCCCGTGACCACGGCCGGTGCAACCCGGTCGAAACGTCTGGAGAAAAACAGCATCTTCGCGCTTCCCGTTGATGCATTTAGTAGATTTAATCACTTTATACGTTTTAATTGCGATTATTATATTACTATTACTAACATATCGAAAGATTAACAGTTGTCATGTTCGTAAGTAGACTAAACTTGGCAATTGAAGTATAGGACGCCCTTGGTCTACATCAGGGGTTCCCAAACTTATAAGTATCACGTCCCCCTACTGCTGAAAACTACCGTCGTGGTCCAGTGGATAAGGCGTTTGCCCGTACACCCGGGGGTCGTAGATGCGACATTGCGTGAATCATCTGATTGTCTGATAATAAAGATGATTCCATGCTTCGGAAGGCACGCTAAGCTGTTGGTCCCGGCTACCATCTAGTAGTCGTTAAAGGACGTCAGAGGCCGAGAGGCGCCTCTCTCTACACCAGGAACTCTGACACCAGGGTGTGCATGGTCGATTGAACATAACACCTACTCGAAATGATGATGACTGCTGATAATGAACAGGCCCACGCCTCCCTTCGACCCAGGATCTAGCAAGTGGCAACAAGTGGGCGTGCCAAGTAATGTAAAATAAAAAAGGGATAATAAAGTCCAAACAACGTAGATCATTAGCAATATCTAGTTTGCTTCTGTACTTTGTTTTTTTTTTGCTACAACTGCTGAACACACTTTTTCACACAAATAATTGCTGAAAAAAGGTAAAAAGTAACTTTTGGGTATGATCTGCAGTGCTGGGATAAACTTTAAGTTATTTAATCCAACCGCTCGCGTCCGCGCCCCCTGAACATGTCTTTGCGCTTCCCTAGTGGGGCGCGCCCCCACCTTGAAAATCAATGGTCTACATGGAGCACGATATACGTTAGGATGCTGTCAGTGGTTAGATAAGAAAAGCACAAGACCGAGCTTAGTGGCGTACCATGGGAGATACCTATGACAGGAGCGGAGGAGAGTAGGTTGATGATGATGACGTAGACTAAGTTGATATTTGTCTATCGTATTATAAGAACTATGCAAAACTACCGCCTACATTATTTATTGATAACGTTTTGGATGTACGCAGATGTCAGAAGGTCTTGCAGTCTTGAGCTGAGCTTGACATTTTATTTGATGAATGGATCGAAACTTGGAAGTAAAAAGTATGCTAACCATCCTTTCCTTATTCAAATAAAGATTATTTTTTAATTTTAATAGCCACACATTCTTGCAATGTTCTTTTGTAAGGACTTGACGTTTATCGAACCGCACGCATGGTTAGCAATTTTATATTTTATCATCATCGGGTCCTTTTTAGTCTCCACTGCAGGAGCACGACCCACTCTGTACTACTAGGGCCATACTTAGCCAGAGCAGCCAGAGGACTTGGCCTACACTCTTCACGCTGGCCAGACGGGTTGGAGAGATCTCTTAGATGTTTATAAGCTTTGTTTGTTTGTTTGTTTGTTTGTAATTTCTTTATTGTACAAAATCTTAACACTAAATAAAACAAATAAAACATTTATATGTAAAAAAGATAATTTGCACAACGGCGGACTTATCCCTTGAAGGGATCTCTTCCAGTCAACCAAGTGACTGAAAGGATATACGAGAGGCATAACGGGAATAGTGTCAAGCTGTAAATCTAATAAATTACATTAATATACATATAATACACGATACATATATAAATATATATCATAATAAATATATATAATAAATACATATATATATATATATATATATATATATATATATATATATAAATACATACGCTCAATACCCAAGAGAGCCTTTATAAAACTTTTTCAAATTAAATTTAAATGAATCAGCCGAGGGAGCCATTCTAATGTCGAGTGGAAGCGAATTCCACAGCCGAGCAGCAAGTACCGCGAAAGACTTGGCATATGTCTGTGATGAGTGGCCTGGAATCTGAAGTATGGGAGTCCCACTGGCACGTAGTCGGGTGTCAATATCTCGGAAATTGAATTTTTTATGGAGATAAGTGGGGGATTGGGGATTAATAAATAATACGTACAAGTTAAAAAAAAATTTTGTTTAGCTTGTAGGTATTTCCTAAGTCATCTTCTACGACATTCACGGGAAGACTTGGAGTGGTCCTATTCTACTCTGCCGGATACCACATGGCTAATTATATTTTATAAATGCGAATATAGCCGCTTGTTGCCGTGCCGGTAAGGCAGCGTCGTGCTGAGTGTACAACTAAGGTCTGGTCATATCTAATCGCACCTTACTTGTATACTCTGTAAATTGATTTTTATAAATATATTACAGAATATTCATCATAATCATCATCATCATCAGGTCCTTTTGAGTCTTCACTACAGGAGCACGACCCTCTCTGTACTACTAGGGCCATACTTGGCCAGAGCAGCCAGAGGACTTGGCCTACACTCTCCACGCTGGCCAGACGGGTTGGAGAGGTCTCTCGAAGTCTCGAAGAAGGAAGACTTGGAGTGGTCCTATTCTACTCTGCCGGATACCACACGGCTAATTACAGAATATTGCTTCAAAGTATTTGTATGGGATGTGTATCTATTTATGTATTTGTTATAATATATAGTATCGTTGAGTTAGTATCCCATAACACAAGTCTCGAACTTACTTTGGGGCTAGCTCAATCTGTGTAATTTGTCCGTATATTATTTATCAACGGCATATTTCAACAACAAATTACAAACCTCAAGTGGACAAAACTTTCCGACCGAACTATCGATAAATAAGTACTTCGGAACTATTCCGGCAGCTTTACGGGAAGTTGTTTCGGTAAAATTGGAGAGGATTTTTAACGAGTCCCGGAGTTGCAGTCGTTAATCTTAATCGAGGTAACAGAGGCTTCCCGTCTGGTTCAACCTATGAATTTGAATTTCAAGGCTGTTTTACGAGTATTTACATTAACAATATACAGTATATATTTCTGTGTCAAAGAAAGGTGAAAACAGGACAGTCCTATCAATAAAACTATAGCCTATATCATTTCGGACGGTATAAGGATTCTAACGATACAACTGAATCCTTTGAGGCAGTTAGAAGTTAAAGGGAAATTCTTGATTTTACTATAACTTCTAACTTAACACTTTCAGGACACTTAACGAGACACAATAGAAGGTTTTTTATTATAACGGCTATAGCCGTGCAGTGTCCGTCAAAGAGTTAAACACAGTATGTATTTAAGAGAAGAAGTACCTATATGCATAAAACAATATACTTTTCTTTTGTTTTGCGATACCCGACAGGGTTCATAGTGTACCTTTTTATGTGTGACAGTGACTTTTAGTAGTAAGAACTGATTTACATTATGAAATGCAATAAATACATTGAATTGAATACATACTCTTTTTTTGGACAGTTGAGTAAAAAAACAATAATTTGCAGTAAGTTTCCACGGTCTATTAGGCAGAGCCGACTGACCAAGCTGAAGAAGGAAGACGGCGGCGTATTGACATCAATAGCCGAGATGCTAGGCGAGATTAAGAGGTTTCATGGACAGCTGTTTACCTCAGTAGCCAAACTCAGACCAAGCTTTCCCGACTCTATACCGAAGATATCCCAGACATCAGCCTGTATGAGATAAGGATTGCCCTCAAACAGCTCAAGAATAACAAGGCGCCGGGCGAGGACAGAATCACAGCAGAGCGGGCGGAACGCCAGTACTGAAAGTCACTGTTATCACGTAAAATTATCGTCCGTAAACTGACTTTACACACAACCAATTTTTTTAACATAAAGTTTCAATACCTAGGCCCGTTAAGGCGTTTTCTGAATATCGATGAATACACAGACTTATTAAAAAAAAACAGTGTCATGGTTTCTTTGGTCCATCTTCTTTATTTTGGATTGAAAAATCCCTCCATCACCCAGTACAACCTGTACTTATGTATATATTTTTTGTTTGGTTAGAAAACTATTCCGTTGGTTTCCTTTCGGACCCTCGACACCACCGGCTTGAACCACTGGTGGTGCAAAAGATATTTTGTAACACCCAGTACACTATCAAAGAGCTGCAGTATAACACATTTCATGCAGATATCTTTTCTCAAATCACTAACATTTTCACAATTTTTTCACCATATTTTATTTCTTTATTATTTAAAAGTATTTTACAAATACAATATGAACCAACAAAATGGCCACTGCAATAAAATCTATGAAACATCACAATGCTGCTCTGTGCATAGCTTCTACGAATTTATTTATATCCATTATTTCGTTTATTCTTTGGAATTGCAGCGTAAAGCCTAAAGTCTATTATTTGAGGTACTATGAATTTTTCACAAAACGCGGGGATATAATCCATTTTTACTTTGTCCACGTACGTTTGTATTTTCAAACTGGAATTTTAGCATTTTTTCTCAATTATTTATTATTTTGACTCAGCCATGTATACAGGTGCCTCAAACAGTGATGGTGCCTCAAACTGGGTCAGTGAAGGAATGTTTTTTTTATTAATAGGAGAAAGAGAAAATTGGCCAAGGAAAGCATGCACACATATTTAAAAAAAAATGAAAAAAACATTCGATCGCATTTCTCTGTTTTATGATTATATAAGCTGACCTGAAAAATGTTGTGCTGTCTTATCTATTAAAAGACGGCAACTATCATACGACTAGCATTACGATGCTAAGGTTACATAACAATTTTGACGTGATAAACGCCAGCTGCATACACAAAAAAGGGTCACGTTTTGTGTGCAAGCGAGAGCGCGGAAGAAGCGATAGAGGGTCACAATCGGCCTAAGCGTTCGGCTTGTAACGCATCTTTATGTCTTCCACCTTTATCACGTAAAACTAGCGTCCAAAAACCGAATTTATCATTTTGAGTAGGTGTCACGGTCAATCGACGGTGCACACCCTGGTGTCAGAGTTAACTACGATGGCAGCCGGGACCAACGGCTTAACGTGCCTTCCCAAGCACGGAATCATCTTAATTATCAACCAATCAGGTGATTCAAGCCTGCAATGTCCTACCCAAACTGGAAACAACTAAACAAAGTATGCTTCCCGTGGGAATCGAACCCACGACTCCGGGTCTACAGGCAAACGCCTTAACCACTGGACCACGGAGGCAGTCATGAGACCGAATTTACAGTCAACCATTTACTTTTTATTTTTCGCGCGACTTTCTTAATATTTTCTTTTATACACGACAAAAAATAATTAGCCAAATCGGACCGTTCACACGTAATGCCGTGAGGCCGTGACTAATAGAAATTGGGAATCATTTTTAAACACAATGTTGTTTTCATAGTTGTTCACATCGTCAGGCTGAATCACCCCTTAAGGGTCCATAACGATTAAAATTTCACCGTGTATAAAGTTTTACTTACCCACAGCATTCCAGATGGCGATATCAACGCCCAAACTCCACGGCACAGCCGCCGCTGTCGCCTCCAACCATGGGCCGTCTGGAGGCGTAGTCTCCAGGTCCACAGCCGGCTCACTGACCCTGGAGAAGACCACCAACTCGCTTTGCGACGGCGCCATGCTCCAGTTGAAACAGCCCTCGAGTTGAGAGCTGATCTTCA
The DNA here is from genome assembly GCA_947532085.1 of Elegia similella. Lineage (NCBI taxonomy): Eukaryota > Metazoa > Arthropoda > Insecta > Lepidoptera > Pyralidae > Elegia > Elegia similella. Next base: position 5,391,646 of record OX383936.1, read on the forward strand.
GGTTCACCTGCCTGGAGAGAAATGTTACTTTAATTATTTGTTCAAAGATAACCGGTTGCGTGGGGGGAAGAAAGTAATACATACAAAGATACTATCAGGTCTTTTTCCCTTGCGGGGTAAACAGAGTCCAGGTCTATAAGACCTAAAAGCCACATTGGGCATGTTGGTGAGCGTGTAGATGGAACGGAATCAAAATAGTGATGGCTTGCTAGCCGCATCGTCTACTTACATGATTCCTCAAACAGCTGGTACATTCTATGTTTTTTTATTTTCTCTTAGACCAGCATGTAATGAAAATGGAAGTAATAGAGCAGCTTAATTTCTTTAACACTAACTTTTGCCCACGGCCGCAGTAGAATTTCCCAAAAGGTACCCTATGTTCTTTCTCGGGCCTCAAACTACCTCCATGCCAAATTTCATACAGATTGGTTCAATAGTTGAAGCCTGAAAAGGTTGCAGACAGACCGATAGAGATACTTTCGCATTTATAATATTAGTATAAATTTATTTCAGACTACATCATAAACGTCCAGAAAAGTTAGTTTTAAGTTGGCTTAGCCACTGATACCGATTACATTATTATAGTTCGTAGTATAGTTAGTATCCTAAAATTACTCCTTTTCTTATACTCACATATTTAAGAGCTAGGCTCTTGTGAAATTAAATTGGTTTATTAGTAAGCAGTGTTATATAATTTTGTTTGTCTTATACCCAGATTCATGAGATACAGCCTGGTGACAGACGGACAGACGGCAGCGGTGCCATATTAATAGGGTCCCGTTTTTATCCTATGTGCACGGAACCCTAAAAACATAGAAGGTAAAATGTCAGGAAATATGATCATACTCACGTTTGGAGTCAATAATAATACAGCTTAACAAAAAAAAATATATACATTATTTCTATGTATGTACTAGTATTTGCCGTCCTATGGCATAAAAAAAAGCAAAAAAGCTGTTCCGGGGAACTTCGTTTCGCTATGAGATCAAAACTATCCTTTCTCTTGAGTTGGGCTACGCTACACATAATTACGAAGTTTTATCAAAATCGGTTCAATAGTTTCAAAGTTTATCTTAAACATACATCGTGATATGAGATTTTTATACATATATAATAGATTTAACGCATGGTTATTATAACAAAATCGCTATTAAAACTTAATAATGAATTATTTATATAATTATTGTTATCACAGGTAATAATTATTTATCTGTCTCAGAAGTATTACTTATTAATCGTTGTAATATTACAACGATTTATAAGTAATACTTCTGAGACAGATAAATAATATTATTAATAATAAAATAATAATAAACAGGAACCCCTACCTTTGGCTTGCCTTAATCGGCCGGTTAGAGTGGAGTCGCGACAACTTTATGCTCAAAGGGTGGATGTGAAACATAAGTGGCGAGTGGGCGTGCGTGATGGGACCCTCTAAGGATGCAAGTGATCGTACGTTTAAAGTCCAGTGAAACTGCTCTACCCTTTAGCCGCTCAACTAATGTTTGCTGCACATTTTTGCGTCGTACAGCAGTTTCTGGGGCCCATTGACTGAGTCGGCGAGTCACCACCTGCCTATTTTTCCGTGTGTATCAACATTGGTCAGGCAGGTGCCATAGTAATTCCCATAGCCCAGATATTAACCATTAGCCATTCATCCCAATAGCCCTAAGAGTAGTGTTCCTTTATATCAATAGGTTTGCACCTTCTGGGGATTGTCTGTGAGCACATTTCTATGGTGTGTTTACTGTCATGACCTGGACAGTGCCCTACCCCATTTTATAGCAAACGTCTCATAAGGCCTCTACTTAAAAGACCGGGCTTCGGCTCGTTACTTAAGTAAGAGACAACTTAATAATGAATACTTTCTTAACACTATTGTTGTCTTTTGTGTCTGGTTCAGTGTTCGGATGGATGAGTTAAGATACTATGAAAAATAATACATGGCCTAGAATTAAAGTACTTAATTAATTTCTTTTCTTTTTCACCGTAAAGAAATACTGTCTGTATTTTTAGAAGAATGAACTGAACCGCTAAAATAACATTCCTTAAATATGTCTTGCGTATGTCTAGATCTCAAGGAAAAATATGAGGCTTTTAGTAAAATAATATCTTTGTTTTCCTTTATGAGATTAAGGTGAATAAAAATTGGAGCAAACATTCACTAAGGATTATATATCAAGTAAATCTTCAGGAATAAAGGGATGAGACAATTTCTAAAAAACCGGCCAAGTGCGAGTCGGTCTCGCGCACGAAGGGTTCCGTACCGTTATCTATAAAAACCATGTCTGTTGCATGGGCGCCCCCTTTTAATATTAATTTTATTTTATTATTTATTTTTAAGTGAATATATCACTAAATATTCTGTGAATTTTTCAATGGTCTACCTGTTGCCGTTATCAATATCGAGCAAAAACTAGCAAAAAAATCAGGTTTATTGTGTGGGAGCCCCCTTAAACATTTACTTTATTCTATTTTTTAGTATTTGTTGTTATAGCGGCAACAGAAATACATCATCTGTGAAAATGTCAACTGACTAACTATCACGGTTTATGAGATACAGCCTGGTGACGGACGGACATACAGACAGACAGATAGAGAGACAGACAGACAGACAGACAGACGGACAGCGGAGCGAAATTAATAGGGTCCCGTTTTCACCCTTTGGGTACGGAACCCTGAAAAACATGCTGCTAACAGCTGACGAGACTAAAGTGATATAATTACACTACAAAATGGGTTTTGACACGATAAAAAAATTGTTCTTTACTCCGTGTATACTCCGTGATTAGAACGCTAACTGCAGGAAACACAGGGTATTAGATTTTTGTAATAATATGTTGTAGTTACCGCACAATTTTATAACATTCCCTGTAAATATTTCCTACTGAAAAATGAGTGGCTCAATCTAAGACGTTTAGATTTATCTACCAAAAACACCAAATTTACTACACCAACATCTTCAACCCTGCATTCCGATCACGCAGCACTTTTGCCGGGAAAATTTAATTATACGGATCGCGATCTCAACTTAGTTGTTTTAATTGAGTTCTGTACTAATCTTTGGCTTGCTTGTGGAGTGCGGCGCAAGTTGTAAGTGCTTTCCTTTACTTACTATCTATTATAATATTAATAACATCATCATTATTGATCATCATGTAAGAAGTCAACTGCAGAACGTAGACCTCTCAGAGGGATTCTTGATTTCATGAAAGGATATTGCCATACTCACCACACTCCTTTCGGTCCATTACGTCCTATGTATCAAAATGTCCAGTGTATCAAAATGTCCACTGTATCAAAACGTCCAGTGTATCAAAATGACCGGAGTATCAAAATGTCCAGACTTAGAAGGCACGTTTGGCAAGCGCAGTTTCTTTTTTTCTTGTGCTTCTGACGCTGCAATTTTAAGATGGGGAAGGTAGGAGTTTGTTGGATTTGGGAAGGGGATGAAACGGGTGCCGCGCGAACGTAAAACGTCGCTACTGCGCAAGCCATTAGGCTGCGCAGAACCATTAGGCGACTAGGAAAAAAGATAAAAAGTCTTAATATTTTCATATTTATAAATTTAAAAAAAAAATAAGAAAGGGGGCGACCTCCGACATGTAAATATAAATATTGTCATGTGAGAATTATTGTTTCAGGCGTAAAAATTATAACGTTTTCGAAGAAAAATGTCTTTAGATATCATAACATATATAAATCATTTTAAATTTCATATACATCTATTACAAATTTCAACAAGGGGGCAATCTTGTTCAAGGATTGACTTAAATTATACAAATACTTTTGATGTATTTGTAAATTCAGCGCATAGTACTAGTGATTTGAAAACACATGCAGTACCGTCTGAAGGTATTGGGATATTACTCACTCAGATAAATGGAGGAAAATCAATGCTGATCAGAAGGCCGGGCGCGCGAACCCGATGCCATACCAGCAATCACGGGCTAAGCGGTTGTGGTGGACCTCTGACCTTCTAATCCTTATCCTTACTAATATTTTAAATGCGAAAGTGAAAGTGAAAAAAATGAGTTTGTTTGTTTGTTTATTTGTTTGTTTGTTTGTTTGTTTGTTTGTTTGTTTGTTTGTTACGCTTTCACGCCGTAACTACTGAACCGATCATCATGAAATTTTGTATTCAAGTTCTCTGGAGTACGGAGAAGGACATAGGCTACCTTTTATCCCGGGAAAAAGAACTATTCCCGAGGGATCGACATTGACGCGGGCGGAGCCGCGGGCGAAAGCTAGTCCTAACTAATATTATAAATGCGAAAGTGAGTTTGTTTGTTTGTTTGTTTGTTACGCTTTCACGCCGTAACTACTGAACCGATCATCATGAAATTTTGCATTCAAGTTCTCTGGAGTACGGAGAAGGACATAGGCTACCTTTTATCCCGGGAAAAAGAACTATTCCCGAGGGATCGACATTGACGCGGGCGGAGCCGCGGGCGAAAGCTAGTCCTAACTAATATTATAAATGCGAAAGTGAGTTTGTTTGTTTGTTTGTTACGCTTTCACGCCGTAACTACTGGACCGATCATCATGAAATTTTGCATACAAGTTCTCTGGAGTACGGAGAAGGACATAGGCTTCCTTTTATCCCGGGAAAAAGAACTATTCCCTAGGGATCGACATTGACGCGGGCGGAGCGGCGGGCGAAAGCTACTCCTAACTAATATTATAAATGCGAAAGTGAGTTTGTTTGTTTGTTACGCTTTCACGCCGTAACTACTGGACCGATCATCATGAAATTTTGCATACAAGTTCTCTGGAGTACGGAGAAGGACATAGGCTACCTTTTATCCCGGGAAAAAGTACTATTCCCGAGGGATCGACATTGACGCGGGCGGAGCCGCGGGCGAAAGCTAGTATTATATATGTTGTATAAACAAGGTTTGTTGATTAAAATAGTGAATCCCAGAAAATAAAGCCGACTTAAGGAAAGGGGAAGGTACTCACGAGAATGACGCTCTTTTGATATTTTCGTCTTCTGTCCCCGGGGCACTGTTCTGGACTGCTGTAGTCGAATTTACAGACACACGGACACAACATACAAGCTTGACACACGATAGTTTTGAGAAAAACAGGGAATTTATTTAATTTGATTTTTTGACTGTTGCGCGCGCGACCACGTAGCTTCGACTTATAGAGACTGCACTGCCCGCTAGGTGGCGGGCTTGAAGCGTTTTTGTTTTTACACAGAGCCGTGAGATGGCGTGGATTAGGATAAGGGATATTTAGTCGATTCCCTAACAATATATTTTATACTTTTTCACGCATTATATGCCAACCTCAGACAAAAATATTGGCTCAGATCAAGGCCTGTCTATAAGTACGTATGATGTAACCGGCAAGCATCTTGGGATGCCGTGGCAGATTGTTCCACTAACGGCCGCTATGAGCTGCAGCGAGGGCGCTGCAGTGCAATAGTGTCAGTCTTTTCCATCCAAATAGATGGCGTTAGCATACACTTCGTTAAACAAAGTAAAACTGAAAAATATTTCTTAATTTGAGACTTAAATAAGTTATTTTTCATGAACATGATTTTATTCTCTCATAATATGGTAGATACATAGTTGATAAGAGGCTTTTGACACTTAGTTGGCTGTCTCGCTCGAACAATCAAATATTTTTAAATATTATTAAAAACTGTGTTAAGTAAACAATGTTAAATAAACGCTTACAAACTTGTATTTACAAATTTACTAACTACAGTCAGAAGTTTTTAATAAACAGTATTTATGGCCAGTATTAGTTATAAGTAAGAAAGTAAAATAAGAAAACATTTTGTATTTTATCCGCGTAGTGTCAGTCTAACAAACTAACAAGTAGTTAAATTAATGAAGTTGCTTCTTATAATTTGCACCAAACTACAAAAGTTGTGCATGTTTCTAAAACTTTCAGTAAGCAGCACTTTCAATGCCGACGAAACTTTCACTGTGTTTGTTTTCTAACCACTTTATAGTGATACTTACCGCTTACTGGAAAACTATAAAAAGTAAAGTTGCTTTCTTTTTACATGACTGCTCAATGAATGTGTCATATTTTTAGAGTTCACGTAAAAATGTGTGCAAGATTTCTTATTACACCGTACCTATATGTATAAATAAATAATAAATAAATAAACGTACAAATCACACAGATTGAGCTAGCACCAAAGCAAGTTCGAGACTTGTGTTATAGGATACTAACTGTACGACTAACGATACTATATTTTATAACAAATACATATATAGATACACATCCAAGACCCAGGTCAATATGAAAAAGATCATTTTCCATCTTGACCTGGCCGGGGATCGAACCCGGGCACTCTCGTGTCGTAGGCTGGCGTGACGACCGCTGCGCCACGGAGCTAGCCATGTATAGCCGTGTGGTGTAACGTTGTACGTACATACTTGTTATAAAGCAATAAGAAAATAAATATAGATGTGTAAAAACATACATTATTGAAATGGTTTCTTCATACTCATTGCGCCCGTACGCGGATCCCTAATGTTCTAGTAAGATCTACGGTGACGTCAGGGTCGCGCGATCTGTTAACGGCCGGAGGAGACGCTGCCTCAGTGGCATTAGATCAGTCAGCGAACGTGCGCGTGCGCCTTGATACCGCAAACTGCGACGCCGCCTTACGATACATTATGGTTAAATAAGAATAAACCAAATTGAACTAATTAAAACATAAGTGTAACGTTTCCCCGCATAGGGTAAGTGATGAACAGCTGTTTTTAAAACTTCCTTTTTAGTGCAAAAGCTAGTTTTCTTCCCACAAAGTGCCCTTGTTGTTTTTTTTCTTTATGCACCCGCAATTAGCGTTATGATTATCTTAAATTGAATTGTAAATGCATTTAGCGTAATAAATTTCCATTTTACATCTATTCTTCACCCTCATGTATGTTCCATACCTACACATTTGTAACTCCGTCTGATCACCGTCACTGCCACCTCACCATCTACTTACTTCATAAATCCCTTGTCATCGCTTGCTTGGCCTGAGTGACCGTGATCAGCGGAATGTCGGGATGCTATGCTTATGCTAAGCCCGTAAATTCCAGGGATCGAGTTTGGGGAAAGAAAATAGAAAATTCTGGAAGACGTGCTGAGCCGCCCTGCCTCATTTCATGCAGCCTTATGCGCGTGCCCTGCGAGCAGTCTCTTCCGAAGCCACCATCATCGCTCCTGCTACCACCCCCCCTTCATCGTCGGCCAAGCATCACTCCAAGACCCAGCTACGAGGGAAGTAGGGCTACGGAACAATTTATCAGCCGGGCGTGCGACCACGCCTATATATTCGTGCAATCGTACATAGTGGTTACGTCATAATAAATAAGTTTATTGTTTCACGTTGGTTTAATTTCTATTACATAGTAAAAACGTGACAGTGGTTTCCGGCAGAGTAGAATAGGACCACTCCTAGTCTTCCCATGGAGGTCGTAAGAGGCGACTTAGGAAATACAAGCTAAACAAAGCTCATAAACATCAAAAAGAACTCTCCAACCCGTCTGGCCAGCGAGGGGAGTGTAGGCCAAAACCTTTGTCTGCTCTGGCCAAGTAAGGCTCTGGTAGTACAGAGAGGGTCATGCTCCTGCAGTGGAGACTAAAAAGACCTGATGATAATGTTTGCATTGCATTATAAATAAATAAATACCTATAAAGGGACAAATCAACCAGCCCCACAGCAAGTTGTGGAAATTGTGTTGTGGGATACTATCTAAACGATAATATATTTTATAATAGATATATACATACATATGATTTTTAATTACTTGGCAGTGTTTTGGTGTTGGAATCGGAATCATAAATGAAATAGAATATAGAACTGCAGTTTTCAATATAACTTATTAAGTATTATTTAAAATGTGAATTGACGTGTAAAAGTGCTTGAAATTGCCTATTTTCTGAATAAATCTTTGAATATCAAAGTTGTTAGCTTTCAATTAATAAATTTAAGGAACATTATTTGTTTAAATATCATACTGCTAGCTTTCGGACGTGGCTGCACCAATTTATAAGATGCTATACATACATATTGATCACGTCTTTATCTCTTACGGGGTAGACAGAGTTTGAAGCCATAAGATCCGAAGGCAACGTTTAGCATGTTAGTGGGGCATGTAGCTGAAAAAATGGAATCAAAATAGTGTGAGTTGCTAGTTGCATCGCCTACTAACATGAATCCCTAATGGAATACAGGATTGCAAGATAAAGCTGATTGCCAAAAAAAACTAGGTTTCCCATACAAAGTCGCCTATCAGCTGGACGAATTTCTATACGTAGGTCATTTTTTTTTACCTTTTTTTCTTGCAATTCTGTATTCCATTAGGGATTCAGATTCCCAGATTACAATATAGCTAGGTTCAAAATCACGCTATAAGACGTTGACACGTCAAAAGGAAACATTCCGATGGATATACAAAACCTCAAGCAGAGTGGTTAGCAACAGCATAAATAGTAAGAACAATTTTGTCTATAAATCGGTTAATATTATTTCAATGAATTCATCTTCTCCAAGATTTTAATCTTTGTCTTAAAATACTTAAGCATTCAATTTCGCTGGCAGAAATACCAGATTGTTAAAATGATTATGTTCACAAGATTAAGTTCCTGGAAACCCAAAATTAAGTAGAGCGGGAATTTGGTAAACAACAACAACATTAGCCAAGAATTTTCCATTTAAAATTTAAAAAATTCTAAATTTATAACATTATTTTGAACGCCTATTTATTTTCGTCTATTATTTTTCCATGAAAATAGATTTACTGAAGTTTTTTCGAGTTGATTCGAGTATTAATGAATATCTATAAAGATGTTTGTAACTCCTTTACGCAAGAAGTACTGGATGTAGCGAATTTACACTTGATGAAACTTTCAAAGCTATAGCACCTTACATAATATTAGCATGCATATTACATACATATTCAAGTCAAGTCAATGAAGTCAATCCATCCAGACCGCTTTCGGCAACGCGACTCGGCAGCTGGCTAATAAGAGCTACGTTCGTGAGCTCTTAGGTGACTGATATAGCCAATTTTTGCAGTGAAAGTACGTCCACATACATATCATCACATACCTGATGGTTAGGCAGCGCCCAGGGCTATGCGACCCAAGGGTTCCATTTAGCGTACTTATTAGTGGACGTGTGGTTTCCGGCAGAGTAGAATAGGACCATTCCTAGTCTTCCCATTGATGTCATAAGAGGCGACTTAGGAAATACAAGCTAAACAGAGCTCATAAACATCAATGTGACCTCTCCAACCCGTCTGGCCAGCGAGGAGAGTAAGGTTTAGAATAACTTTATTTCTCATAAGAATTACATAAATTAATTCACTTACTGAGAAAAACAATGTGACTTACAATAAATACAATGGGCACATTTATATACTATGCAAACTATTAGCTTCGATGTTCGATACAATATAAGTGCAAGTGGGTAGCAATAAAACTAATGGCTAATACATATTGTCAATTTGTAACGTCCTCTTGTTATCGATCGCGCACTACGATCTCGAGGGTGTAGGCCAAATCCTCTATCAGCTCTGGCCAAGTATGGCTATGTAGTGTAAAGAGGGTTATGCTCCTGCAGTGGAGACTAAAAAGCCCTAATGATGATTAGTATAGGTGAAAGACGAGATCAAAATCGTGATGGCCTATTAACATGATTCCTTATTTTCGCCCATTCCCTCACTAGGATTTTACGGCTTGCATGGGAAAAGAAACTGCTGGTACGTTTTTCTTTTCTCCCAGACCAGCATAGGAGATACATAAATCATCATCATCAATCATCATCTTCATCAATACTAATAATAAATCTGTAATAGTTGTCATGGAGTAAGTTACTTTATTTTGTTGAGATATCATTTTTATAATCTTTAGATGATACTGATACTAAATATTTCTCTGTATGTAATAATAATAATAATATTTTATTCATAAATTGGTGTTTACAAAAACTCTGTAGTTGATTGGAGCCTCCTTTTAAGCATTATGCCTGTGCCAGGAGACCCCGCTCTTCCATAACCATAACAGTTGTTTGTTGTATTACATTCTTATACTATAAAAGTATGAACATGCCAATATTTAACAAAAGCACCAAACTACATAAATAACCTAGCACTAAAAATTGTATGTCTGTCATGTATGTCTTGTATGTCTGTCTGTCTGTTTGTTTTTATTTATTAGCATTCGCAATCTTTATTAAAATTTAAAATTTGACCTATTGTATTAATTTTTCGATTTTCTCATAACTAAGGGGTTTCAACCATTCCTGCACCTTTTCTTTACATTGATGATATGTCATGGGATATATGTGTAGTTGTCTGTTAATTTTATTATACAAAATGGATGAGCGTTTTACATATTGTATACTTGCAAATAGTGATTTAGTTGTCGGGACCTTTGCCACTATATCTTTCCGCCTTTTATTTTGTAAGTGTATATCGTACGGTAAAGATTTATGATTTTTTAATATTATGTGTAGCAAATATAATTTCCTAACAGTTAGTAGACCAGTTGTTTTATATAATTGATCTGTAGGAAATCTGTTATATAAAACGACTGGTCTACTAACTGTTAGGAAATTAAATTTGCTACACATAATATTAAAAAATCCACATGTGTATATGCATGTACGACTATGTTCCTCTATACCTCTTAAACGTCTTAACTGAATTTTATAAAATTTGGTACATAAACGTTGGGACGTACAAGACACAGGACAGTCCACTTATTTTTTTTCGTTTTGGTTTAATTTAGAAATCGTAATGTACACGAATGGCGACGCGGGCACTTCTAGTAATTGCATATAATATATACAGTACCTTCACTTTAATAACGCCAACGATATTGCAGAAGAAAGCTATATTTATGTTTAAGTAGTTGCATTAGCCTGCAATAACTCGCTGTATGTGATTAAATAAATAAATAAAATATTATTTTTAATGAAATTGTGTGACCTTAATTTGAATCTTCTTCCCCTCGAGAAGATAATTTTGAGTTCCGTAACTTAAATTTTAATAAAATACAGGCGGAGCGCGGGTCGGAATAACACAAAGTGTTTCGTATCAATATTAAACTACAAAAAACACGGTGTTTTTCTATGCCCCTTAAATTTTAGTATCTTTTTTCTCTTTTTTTTGACACAAACTGTCATTAAAAATTTATTAACAAAGTTGAAATGGACAATCAACCTCAACGTATCTAATTCGAAAAAAAACAATGTTATAAACCAGCCATATAATTAGCGAATATCTGTAATGACTCGTGTTAAGAATATTCTAAGCAAACGAGTGACATACGACGTATTACTTAACTAAATCAAAAGGGGACCAAAACTATTATTAGTATTACAGTCATCTATCTATCATATCTATCATCAGGTCCTTTTTAGTCTCCACTACAGGAGAATGACCCTCTCTGTACTACTGGAGCCATACTTGGCCAGAGCAGCCAGAGGACTTGGCTTACACTCTCCACGCTGGCCAGATGGGTTGGAGAGGCCTCACAGATGTTTATAAGCTTTATACTACACGGCTGTTTCCACGGTATATATTGACACGGTATTTAAAACGAAGTGTTAAGTACTTTTGTAAAAATCTATTACTGATCTCAAAATGTGGTAATAATAAACAGAAAAAACGCGGGAAATCAGATTTTTACGGTATTAAATTTTTGTGTTAAATATGACTTGGCTGTATGGGCTATGTTTCCTTAGCACTAAATGACGATTGAAAATTAAAAAAGCAAAATAAATAACGCGGGGATATGCTATGAGTTTCGGCGGACTGCAAGGTTGTTGTTTTTGATTTGCAGATTGTTTCTAGTGGACTTTATAATGTAAAATCGGTGTAATTTAGTGTTATAAATGCCTATGTTTATGAACAATGTGTGAAATAACTTAAATAAAGTGTCACGGTGCGGTTGTGATGTAGATTTAGAGATTTACATAGCGGGCTGATGGTCGCTCGCGTTACTGCGTCGTCTATGATAAAACCAGAGGAATTGTGAAAAATTACGCCAGAAGCTCCGTTGAATCAACGAAATGAATTATACCATCATTTTTTTGATAAAACGTTGAAAAATATGAAGGTCTAAAAGGCGTTGAACACCAAATGCCGTAAAACAAATATGAAAATAAAAATTTACATACTATTATCGTTTTTTTATATTATACTTATTTATTTCCAGTAGTACGTCTTTCTTTATTTCCTCGCATTTATTGAGAAAAGCACAATACATGCCTTTGCCGGGAATCGGCTTGCCGGACTCGTATTTATTGCCAAGGCCTCACTGACGCTCGGCCTTGAAAACTCTACTCGTCCGGCAATCCCTTACTTCCCGGCCTCTGCAGTAATGTACTATTCCCATTAGTTCCAAATGTAGGTGGCCTAAGTAAATCCTAGTAAAGCCTATAACGCCAGCTTTATTAAATAGAGTATGCGTTCATACACACATCGGATTTTTTTAAATAATTATTTTTAATTATATTTGGTTTTTAATGACGTTTATAGTTTTAGTTTTCATTTTATGACAATCGGTATAGGTATGGTCGAAGATAATCAATACTTTTTTCTGAGTTCTATAAATATTAGATAAATACTATTTAAAAAAATAAAACCATTTTCATTTTGTGTCATCATCATAATTATCATCATCAAAATTAAATAGCAACACTAATATCGTGTCGCAATAAGTGTCCTATCTTATTACCTCTATTCAATTTTCTATGGCAGTTAAAATAGATAATATTTCTTCTACTCTGTTTAAAAAGTCTTCGTTATTTCAATTCAAAAATTTTCTCCATTTTTCTCCACCACTACATATCAAATGCTTTATTCTTTCTCGACGTACGTCTCGCAGCTGTAAAGAGCAATGCTCCAGATGTCCACATCGATAAGCCCTTTTCAAGGTGATTTTGAAATGTGTGATATGCGCGAACATTTTAGACGTGATAAAATGTCATGTTCCTTTGGTTCCGTGTGCAAGCGAGAGCGCGAAACAAGCGATAGAGAGGCACATTCGGCCTAATCCATATAGCAAATTTACACACAAACATTTTTTTTTTGCCTTTGTTATTCTTACTATATTTTGTGTCCATACAAAAATATCTTCCTCGATGTCACATAAAACCGTTTTATTTTATTATCATAGAGACGACGTCTCACAGCTAACTTTTAAACTTGTCTAAAGCGATGACTTACGGAATCAACTCTATTAAGAACCCGAAACTCCAGTAATAAGAAAATTCTTGATAGTCATTCTAAAAGCTCAGTCCAATTACTATATTTTAGATAGTTAGAAAAAAACATCGTGACTTTTCTTCTTGTTTTTATAAAGACTAGCAACTCGACCCGACTTCGCACGGGTAGATATAGCTAATAAATAATATAATAAATATATAAGGACAAATCACACAGATTGAGCTAGCCCCAAGGTAACTTGAGACTTGTGTTATGGGATACTAACTCAACGATACTATATTTTATAACAAATACATATATAGATAAACATCCAAGACCCAGGCCAATCTGAAAAACATCATTTTCCATCTTGACCTGGCTGGGGATCGAACCCGGGCACTCCGTGTCGCAGGCTGGCGTGTTAACCACTGCGCCACGGAGCTGTCAAGCTACAGCTTATATTCATCAGAGATTATGTAGGTGAAATATTTTTTCAAATCGGTCCTGTAGCTTTTAAGCTTATATAATGCAAACAAACAGACAAAAGAAACAAATAATCAAATCTTTCCTCTTTGTAATATTAGTGTATAAGTGTTTTTGTAGATATCGTAAACTAGCTTTTGCTCGTGGCTCCTCGTGCGTATGTCCATCATACAAGCATGTCATGTTTAGTTATTTCCAGTTTGAGTAGGCTTGAAACACCTGATTGTCTGATAATAAAGATGATTCCGTGCTTCGGAAGGCACGTTAAGCCGTTGGTCCCGGCTGCCATCTGGTAGTCGTTAAAGGAACCACATCAGAGGCCGTGAGGCGGTTCCGAAGAACTCTGACATCAGGGTGTGCATGATCGGTTGACCGTGTCACGTACTCACGAAATGATGATAATGATGAGTTCATTTTTCGGGGTAAAAGGCTCTCAGGCCTCAAATTACAAAAATTCCAAATTTCATCTATATGACCTATGGAGTTGAAGTGTGAAGAGGTAAAAGACAGAGTTACTGTGCATTTATAATTATGAGAAATTATAAGTTAATCCATAGATTTTCTTAAACCACGAAGGCCAGCCTCTGATTTTATAACTAAGCCACGGGAAAATGAAAAGACTTCTAATAAACTAATTCGCCTTTTTATAAATGCGACACGTAGTAATTTTGGGGCCCCCATATAACAAACACGACATGGCCAAAGAAGGTAGGTTAGATTCGTTAGGTTTCCTTGTAACACGACACGAGAGTGCCCGGTTTCGATCCTCGTTCAGGTCATGATGAAAAACGATCTTTTTCAGATTGACCTGGGTCTTGGATATTTATCTATCTTAATATATATAAATCTCGTGTCACAATGTTTGTCCTCAATGGACTCCTAAACCACTTAACCGATTATAATAAAATTCGCACACCATGTGCAGTTCGATCCAACTTGAGAGATAGGATAGTTTTTAACTTATGGCGAAACGAAGTTCGCCGGGGCAGCTAGTATAAGTATATATTATTATTTGTTTCTGCAGCGTGTTGAGAAAGATTCATATTTATTTTAACTATACTGACCTGTCTGTTGTATTGTAAGGTGAGCCTTCATACTGACTAACTGATGCTAACTCCACTCCTCCCCTGTATATGGACACTAGTGCTAAATCTAGTGTTTTTCTCTGAAACAAAGAAAATAAATCACTTTAATAAAGTAAAATAAATATGTGAAATTATTGTCCGAAATTAAACCAGTAATTAATAGAAATGACTGTCCTACTGAACTCCGACATTTGAAATATCGGCGTATCTGTATTCATAATGTATAGGAGATAGATTTACATGGCTTAGAAAGTATGCTCTGGTGAATTACCTAAATGAGAATGTTTGTCATCGCGATGTACAAAACTCCGAACTAGCATGTTGCTTACATCATTATAGAGCTTTGGCATAAATCACGTTACTACCTGTATAGCGTTATTCTTTAAAAAAAAGCTAATGGCGTACAAAAAACATCTCTGCTTAAAATTCAATATGGTCTATGGTCACCCATCCCAGTGGGACTGTGTCCGGGATTGCTTTGCGTGCGTAAGCGCTATAAGTGCTAGCACCCACTGATGAAGCTCCTACTACGTACTAATGGCGTACAAGAGCAAACTCTCTAATTTAAAAGTCAATATGTAATTTTGTGAACAAAAACCCCGAAAATGTCAGAAACTTATTCGGGTTTAGTTCAACACAAACCGCCCAAAGTAGATCTACCAACATTGTGTTTACCTTTTAAAGTAGCGTGTGTCGCGAATACGCAATGTAATTAGCATGTTGCTCACATCATTATATAGCTTTGGCATAAATCACGTTACTACCTTTATAGCGTTATTCTTTAAAAAAAGCTAATGGCGTACAAAAACATATCTGCTTAAAATTCAATATGTACCTAAATGCACCCAAAGTAGGTCTACCAACATTGTGTTTACCTTTTAAAGTAGCATGTGTCGTGAATACGCAATGTAATTAGCATGTTGCTCACATCATTATATAGCTTTGGCATAAATCACGTTACTACCTGTATAGCGTTATTCTTTAAAAAAAGCTAATGGCGTACAAAAACATATCTGCTTAAAAATTCAATATGTACCTAATTCTATTCACAAACGTGTCCCAAAAATGTCAGAGACTTTTGGTAAATGTCCATTGATCGGATTTAGTTCAACACAATCCACCCAAAGTAGGTCTACCAACATTGTGTTTACCTTTTAAAGTAGCGTGTGTCGCGAATACTCAATCTAATTAGCATGTTGCTCACATCATTATGGAGCTTTGACATACATTACGGACAGACAGAATGTTTAAATTGGATTGAGTTTTAAATGTTTATCTATACTTACATAATTGTATTTGTTTTAATAATTATAATATAAAACACGTAATTTAAAACTAAATAAAGAGAATAATAATATCCCTGGCCGTTTTCGGCTACAGTGACTGGCAAAGTTTTTAATGAACACAATGTCAGGAACTAGGTGCGTGTGTCCTAATATGGCTAATGTACGCTATCTTCGCCACAAATGTACAAGTACAATGTGGGCAACGTACCGCCGACGTAGTTATAGTGAATTAAGGAGGGTGGTCTATTTTTGATGGTTTCCTGAAATCAAGTTATTGCCTCCTGTGGTCCTCAAATAAGGCAACATCATGCTGCACTAACCGTCTCCATTCAGTCCATTATATGGGCATACGCATTATATGCGCTTACGCATTACGCTATCATAAAAATGTATAGAGTTCCTCCGTTGTTAGGAGGCAGTCGCTCCCGGCTTGTCTCAATATATTCCAGTATGAGGCTACTTGCACACGCGAAAACAAACATCAATATTTTACTTTCACACTTGATGGTGACTGTAGCGTAACTTGAAAAGACTTATTATTTCAATAAGGAGTACAACGGACACGTCTTAAATTAGTTCGACCTGATAGCTGCCGCAAAATTCCACCTTCGTAGCATCTGCCATAAATTAAAACTTCATCCCTACCACCGGGATAAGTGGCAGTCAACCACCGTGCGTTTTAATAGAAACTTCCTGCCACGTACGACCGAACTGTGGAATGAACTTTCTTAATGGCGGTATTCCCGAATCGATATGACATTGGAATGGAACTCTCAAAAAACGAGTTTATGTCTTCTTGAAAGGCCGGCAACGCTCTTCTAATACCCCGGCTGTTGCAGTTGTCCATGGGCAGCGGTGATCACTTACCATCAGGTGACCCGTTTGTTCGATTGCCGTCCTATGTCATAAAACAGCACATTTGACAGCTCCGTGGCGCAGTGGTCAACACGCCAGCCTGCGACACGGAGTGCCCGGGTTCGATCCCCGGCCAGGTCAAGATGGAAAATGATCTTTTTCAGATTGGCCTGGGTCTTGGATGTTTATCTTTATATGTATTTGTTATAAAATATAGTATCGTTGAGTTAGTATCCCATAACACAAGTCTCGAACTTACCTTGGGGCTAGCTCAATCTGTGTGATTTGTCCGTATATATTTATTTATTTATTTTATTTTAAAATAAAGATTTATTTTATTCATACTTGTATCTCAAAATCTTGGGATACAAATATTTAACTATTCTCTCGGTCTTCTTCTTCTTTTCGAGTCGTTATGTCTTTTTACTAATTATACTAATTTTGCCCAATATGCGGCCACGGCCATGTCATTCGGTTCACGAGTGTGTGCCCGGTCCCCCAGTGAATATGGCAATATCCTCCCATTAACCGAAGAGTCCTTGGGAGAGATAAAGTGCATCATCATCATCAGGTCTTTTTAGTCTCCACTGCAAAAGCATGACCCTCTCTGTACTACTCGGAGCCTGTAACGTACCGGAAATTTCAATGAAACACCGGCTACGTTAAACAAATTTATTTCGTGGTTCCCCAGCGAAATCACAAAAAAATACTTGGCCAAAGCAGACAGAGGATTTGGCCTACACTCTCCTTGCTGGCCAGACAGGTTGGAGAGGTCTCATTGATGTTTATGAGCTTTGTTTAGCTGGTATTTCCTAAGTCGCCTTTTACGACATCCATGAGAAGAAGAGTGGTCCTATTCTACTCTGCCGGAAACCACACGGCTAGGGTGCTATAGGTAGAGTGCAATAGAGTACAATAGCTCGAAAAAATTATGTAGTGGCCTTATGACATGTGAATTAAATAAATATTATACGGGGTACAACGTTTTTCTTCACGTATTAATCCTTATCCTTACTAATTTTTTTATTTGTTTGTTTGTTTATAACGCTTTCACGCCATAACTACTGAACTGATCATCATGAAATTTTGCATACAAGTTCTTTGGAGTACGGAGAAGGACATAGGCTACCTTTTATCCCGGGAAAAAGTACAATTCCCGAGGGATCGACATTGACGCGGGCGGAGCCGCGGGCGAAAGCTAGTAATAGATAAACCTTCCTCTTGAATCATTATATCTATCAAAACTGCATTGAAATCCGTTGAGTACTTTAAAAGAACTAATCGAACAGACAGTGATAGCGACGTTATTTTTTTGTTTGTGCATTTTATACTATGATTATCAATTATTTTAATTCCGTTCTTTTCTTAGCTTGACCGATATTTGTTTACTTATTGCCTTTTTAACTTATTTTTGTATACAATAATGCTTCTGGGAGCATAAATTTGGCAATCGCTTTCTGTCATATACATTACGAATACAACCCGACTTAGTTCTTAATATATACAATACAACACATAAAAGTCAAATAAACGCAGGGTGGATAAAATGGCTGCATATCACTGGCGTAACTTGCGGCAATAGATTGTCCCTTAAGCTTAAGGGAAACATTTACAAAGCCATAATAAGACCTATCGTACTATACAGCTTAGAATCTTGGCCACAATAGAGGCGGATAAAAGACGATTGCGCGTTGAAAGAGAATGTTGAGATGTGTGGTGTAACGAGATAGGACAAAATAAGAAATGACGACGTAAGAATAAAAGCAGCATCTATTGCTGAAAAATTAAGAAGAAATAGAATAGGTTGGTTTGGTCACATTATGAGAAAGTAAATGTCGAGATGGATGTGTGGTGTAACGAGAAAGGACAAAATAAAAAACCGGCCAAGTTTGAGTCGGACTCGCGCACCAAGGGTTCCTTACCGTTATCTATAAAAACGGAAAAAAAATACTGTTGTATGGGAGCCCTTTAAAAATATTTTTTTATTTTATTATTTATTTTTGAAGTGAATATATGTAAATAAAGATTCTGTAAATATTTCAAGCGGCTTCCTGTTGCCGTTATAAATATCGAGCAAAAACAAGCAGAAAAGTCACGATTGTTGTATAGGAGAGATTGTTGTAACAAAAAATAGAATAAAATAAATATTTGAGGGGTCAAATATTTATTTTATTCTATTTTTTGTTATAAGAGCAACAGAAATACAACATCTGTGAAAATGTCAACTATCTATCACGGTTCATGAGATACAGCCTGGTGACAAGCGGACAGACAGACAGACAGCGTTACGATATTTATAGGGTCCCGTTTTTACCCCTTTAGGTACGATACCCTAAAAATGAGTAAGTACGAGGAAGAATCAAAGCAGCTTCTATGTTTGAAAAATCAGAAAGAAATAGGACAGGTTGGTTTGGTCACAATATGAGAAGGAAAGAAAATTACATATTAAAAAAAAGTTTTAAAGATGAATGTAAAAATCGTAGAATTATGTAGAAGATCATCAAGAAAAAAAGTGGATGGAGTGCGAAAGAGAGGATATAAGTATTCTTCTTGTCGATGGTACTGTGGTTACTATATTTTTTCCGGGTCTAGGTCATAATATCGTCAGTCACTACATCGCCGGTCGCTGCATCGCGCCCGTTCCATCGACGGTTTAATGTAGCGAATGTACACAATATCGCTGGTACGCTACATCGACAGCCCACCAAATCGATGGTAACCTGCATCGAAGGCGCACAGTATCGATGGTACACAGCATCGATGGCGCACTAAATCGATTGTAGCCTGTATCGAAGGTGCATAGTATCGATGGTAAACTGCATCGATAGGGTCCCATATCGATGGTAGATAGTATCGAGGGTGCACTATATCGAAAGTAAACTGCATCGAAGTGTTCCATATCGATGGTAGACAGTATCGACGGCACACCATATCAATAGTAAACTGCATCGACAGTGTACCATATCGATGGTAGACAGTATCGACGGCGCACCATATCGATAGTAAGCAGCACTACATCGATTATTATGCACTACAATCTTGCACTAGTCCCCAGTAATTTTAGAACTAGGCACACTATTTCAGAGACATGTTTAATGGGGGTATAGAAAACATTATAACCGTATATTACGATGTTTCATTATATTACATTTTATTAATTTCGGAGATAGAAATGATCAACGAACTGATAAAAAAAACATTGTACCGGCTTGCTCACGAGTACGCGCGGCAGGCGCACGCGTCAGAGGCAGGCGACTACGTTTCCGCACGGTGTCCGGGTGTAGATCTCAAAAATGACGTCAGTTTTGGAATTCAAGATGGCGGCCTCGAGTTTTCATGAAAAATCGACATGGGTGTAATTTATTAGGTTTTTTGGGTGAAGATTTAGATAATGACGTCAATTTTGAAATTCAAGATGGCGGATGTGACTTTAAAAGAAAATCAATATAATGTCTATTTTTGTTGGATAAAGATCTCGAAAATGACGTCAGTTATGGAATCCAAGATCTTAGAAAACGACACCCATGTCGATTTTTCATAATAACTCGCGTCTGCCATCTTGGATTCTAAAACTGACCTCTTTTTGAGATCTACACCCCAAGAAACCTAGAAAACGATACCCATATCATTTTATGAAAACTCCCGGACGCCGCCATCTTGTAATTCGAAACTGACGTCATTTTTGAGATCCTCACCCCAATAATGTAGGAAACGACACCCATGTCGATTTTTCACAACACGTCGCGTCCGCCATCTTGGAATTCGAAACTGACGTTATTTTCGAGATCTACACCATAAAAAACCTGGAAAACGACACCCATGTCAATTTTTATGAAAACTCGCGTCCGCCATCTTGGAATTCGAAACTGACGTCATTTTTGAGATCCTCACCCCAAAAAATGTGGGAAACGACACTCATGTCGATTTTTCATGACAAGACGCGTCCGCCATCATGAAGTAAAAAATTGGCGTCATTTTGAGATCCTTACCCCAAAAAATCTGTGATACGACACCCATGTCGATTTTTCACGACAAGTCGCGTCTGACATCCTGAATTCCAAAACTTACGTCATTTTCGAGATCTGCACCCTAAAAAACCTAGAAAACAATACCCAAACTTGGGCTGAGGCTTCTAAGGTTGCATAATATTTGATGCAGTTTACTATAGCTATTGTGCACCGTCGATACTGTCTACCATCGATATGGATCACTTTCGATGCAGTTTACTATCGATACAGTGTGCCTTCGATAATGTCTACCATCGATATAGGACACTATCGATGCGCTTACTATCGATATAGTGCACCGTCGATATTGTTACAATCGATATGGGACACTGTCTATGCAGTTTACCATAGATACTATGCACCTTCGATACAAGCTACAATCGATTTAGTGCGCCATCGATGCTATGTACCATCGATACTATGCGCCTTCGATGCAGTTTACCATCGATATGGCGGGCTGTCGATGCAGCGTACCAGCGATATTGTGTACCTTCGCTACATTAAACCGTCGATGGAACGGGCGCGATGCAGCGACCGGCGATGTAGTGACTGACGATATTATGACCTAGACCCATTTTTTCCAGCCCAATAATAGGCCACTTCTATGCCTTTTATAGATGCTGTAAGGAGGTCGCTCAGAGTGCAGGTGATCAGATGCAGTGATTTGGGGACATGCGTACCTACATATTTTGCGAAGTATCCATCATTCCCCACTTGGCCAGTTTGTCTTTGCATCAACCCACCTGCTTTCGCAATCTAGTGGGCGACTTCCAGATGGGCCAGGGCAAATTGTTGCTAGAGGGAAGACGCTCTTTTTTTATAACTGGTTCCACGGAAGACCAGCAGCGTGTTATCACTGCCATACGCTGAGTGGCTCCTTATATATGTTTATTGTTTTAAAATTCTGTTATGTTAAATTTGTTTTTATGTTTTGTTATTTTTTTTGTGTTTTGTTAAATTTGTCTTAAGTACCAAATAAATTACTTTTCTTTCTTCCTTTCTCTTGTAAGGTCGTTAAAGTTTCTGTAAGTATAACGTATAAAAATTATCTCACCTAACCTAACCTAACAAAGCGACATTAATAATTACTGATTTTAATGATGCTAATAAATTGTATACCGACACTAAATATAATGACATATTAGAATTGTGTAACGTAATTAGAATTATAATATTTAATTGTCATTTATATGGTCTGTTGCATGTCAGAAATGACTACTGTGTGAGATTTTCTTTTTAATCCATCACTTGTACCACATTTAACGCAATAAAGTTCATTCATTCATTCATTCTGTACCGACACCAACTTAGATGATGATAACTCAAAATCAGTGTTTTTGTATCTCGATACAAAATAATGGCCGAATGGTTGTTACAATTTGTGTGTTTGTGGCAAATCAAATAAACGCTTTATCTAATTAAATGTCGAACGACTGACTCGTCCGGTGCACCTTGGATGGTTGCCAAAGACAGACAGTTGTCGACACCAAAACGTCTTGCATTTCGTGTACTCTGTGTTTATTGAAAATAAAATCTTCTTTACTATTCATCAAAATTCAAGGTAGATATTTCGTTTCTAGGGTCATTCATTATTAATATTTGAGACTTGACCTTAAAAATGAATGACCCTAGAAACGAAATATCTACCTTGAATTTTGATGAATAGTAAAGAATACTATTTCAAGTCTCAAATATTAATAAGTTATAATAAAAAAAAAAAACAATCAAGTGCGAGTCGGACTTACGCACAAAGGGTTCCGTACCATTATCTACAAAAAAGGCAAAAATTAAAAAATACCTTCTGTCTGGGAGCTCCCCTTAAATATTAATTTTAATTTAATTATTTATTTCTAACGTAATAATATAACTTTATATTCTATGAATGTTTCAAACGTCTAGCTGTTGCCGTTATCAATATCGAGCAAAAACAAGCAAAAAAAATCACTTGTTGTATGGAAGCCTCCCTTAAATATTTATTTTAATCTGTTTTTAGTATTTGTTGTTATAGCGGCAACAGAAATAGGTACATAGTTTGTGAACATTTCAACTGTCTAACTATCACGGCTCATGAGATACAGCCTGGTGACAGACAGACAGACAGACAAACAGACGGACAGCGGAGCGATATTAATAGGGTCCCGTTTTTACCCTTTGGGTACGGAACCCTAAAAAACAAGCAATCCCCGACACAAAACCCCCTATCTCGTAAACTTGCTGAAATAAAATTGATTGTCTGTAAAGTCAGTTTATTTACGAAAATATTGTTTTTGTTTTTCGTGTGTAAAGTGCCATGCTACGTTGGCTGATCTTCAAGTTTACCTTTAGCCAATGCAGTGAACAAAATATATGATAACTTAAGTAGCAGTTCTGATAATATAGTAGTAGTAGTACTTTGCACAGATAAGTAATCATATATTGACAAAGAACGTCTTAAAAAGCGATGAACGCCGACTAAACGCACGAAAACGTTCCGCGTGGTAAAGAGAGCGTGGAACAAGTAATAGAGAGCCACGATCGCCCTAAGCGTTCGGCTTGTGACGCATCTATCTTTCTTCCACCATTATCACGTAAAATTTACAGACAACCAAAATTTTTTTTTTTTGTTTTCAGACACGGTTAATTTTTCAAAACATTATTTGCTATCAACATGCGAAATACATTCATATGAATTACCAAATTTTCTTTACGACAACAACAGATGTAATGTATGTGCGAATAAAATCACAGGAAAATTGATACCTCGCTTTATCACAAACATGTTACGGTTATTTTTTCTTTGGAATGGAAATAAGGAATAATTCTTCTCGTATTTATGTCTGTCATTTTGCAGAAGGAAAAACATTAGCGCTTTATGAAAGTTTAAATATGTAACATATGCATTCTTTTGTAGAGATGCGGTAAATATACCAACTATTTTGGAGGAAAACATTTTATCTTTTCATTTGGAAGAAAATATTAATTCCGCGAATCATTTTTTTCAATCATAAACATAATACAGGGTAACTTGTAAATCACTAATAATCTGCCTCCATGGTCCAGTGGTTAAAGCGTTAGCCTGTAGCCCGACTATGTCACGGGAATCGAACCACGACCCCCGGGTCGTGGTTCGATTCCCACGAGAAGCATACTTTGTTAAGTTGCTTCCAGTTTGGTTAGAACATTGCAGGCTTGAATAACCTGATTGTTTGATAATAAAGATGGTTCCGTGCTTCGGAAGGCACGTTCAGTCGTCGGTCCCGGCTGCCATCTGGTAATCGTTAATAGAACGTCGGCGGTTTGCCACCGACTCGAAAAGAAGAAGAAGAGGCCGAGAGGCGGTTTCGAAGAACTCTGACACCAGGGTGTGTAAGGTCGATAGACCTACACGAAATGATGACTAATAATCTCGCAGAACTGCGTAGCTAACATCATAAACAACAACTTTTTTTTTATGATAGGACGGCAAACGATCAAGCTCGTCACCTGATGGTAAGCGATCGCCGCTGCCCGTAGACAACTGCCACACCAGGGGTGTGACAAGAGCGTTGCCGCCCTGTAAAGAAAACATAGGCTCGTTTTTCGAAGGTTCTGTATCGATCAGAAAGTTAATTTCATAGTTCGGTTGTACCTGGCAGGATGTGTCTGTTAAAACGTACGGTTTGTTCTTCTGCTTCTCTTCGAAGATGAAGCGTATCGAGGGAATGGACGATCATCTGACTTTTTGAGCAAGCCGTCCCTATTTTGATTTTATTTTCCACCTACACGCCCACGAACATGCTAAACGAGGCTATGTTTACTCCGCAAGTGAAAAAGACGTTATAGTATGCATAATCATTTACTATTTGATTCCGTTTTCCATCACACGCTCCAATATGTAAAATGTGGCCAGAAGGTCTTATAGACCTAGGCTCTGTCTCCCCGCAAGGGAAAAAGACGTGATAATATGTACTATGTATGGTTATTTTTAACATTTTGTTATCCTTATCCATACTAATATTTTAAATGCGAAAGTGAGTTTGTTTGTTCGTTACGCTTTCACGCTGTAACTACTGAACCGATCATTATGAAATTTTGCATACAAGTTCTCTGGAGTACGGAAAAGGACATAGGCTTTTATCCCAGGAAAAAGTACTATTCCCGAGGGATCGACATTGACGCGGGCGGAGCCGCGGGCGAAAGCTAGCAAATCATAATTCAGAAAGATATTTGTTAAATGAAACAACAGTCATATTTACATTAAATGTTGACAATCAAAACAGGGTTTCGCCCTACCACATCTAAGTGGTTCTTATTAATTGTTAATTAATAAAACAATAACCGAAATAACTACCGCTATTCAAGCTTATGTTAAAATAATAATAACGTCAGTAATCCAAAAGGGTCGAAAACAATTAGTACAGTTTATTCAATAATTTGTTGGTAGAAAATTAATTAATACCCATTCGCTCTAAACAAAAGCTTCCTTCAATAAATTAAGTTTTCGATACCGTTTTTGTTTAAATTGATTTTGGTAGGAAAATCTGGTTTGAGAGTTCAAATTCTGTAAATAACTTTTGAATGATAATTATTTGTTCCTGATTATAATGAAGATATATAATCATCGACATAAAGGTATAAATGACACCGACATAGCTCAGCGGATCAGCTCTTTGAAGTGGCAGTGGGTGGGGCACGTAACGCGTAGAACCGATGGCCGATGGGGCAGAAGGGTTCTCGAATGGC
The DNA here is from genome assembly GCA_947532085.1 of Elegia similella. Taxonomy (NCBI): domain Eukaryota; kingdom Metazoa; phylum Arthropoda; class Insecta; order Lepidoptera; family Pyralidae; genus Elegia; species Elegia similella. The sequence goes on from OX383936.1 coordinate 5,417,241, forward strand.
GAACACGTACAGGCAAGCGCAGCGTCGGATACCCACCGACCAGGTGGTCGGATGACCTGAGTAAGGTCGCAGGAAGAAGCTGGATGCAGGCCGCTTCCAACCTGTCGTATTGTAAATTCTTGGGGGAGGCCTGTGTTCAGCAATGGACTTCTTGCGGCTGATATGATGATAATGATGATATACCTAATCAGCTTTCTATGACCTACTGCTGGGTTTAAAGGGCAGTGGGTCGTAGAAAGATATTTATATAATCTGTAAATATTTAATGTAGATTCATTCAGATCGAGGTATTATTGTTCGTCCTAAATAAATAAAACGTGTACTTTTAAAATGCACGCTTGTAATATTATACCTACTACTATCAAAACAAAAATTTGTGTACACATAAATAAATATAATAAATATATACGGACAAATCACACAGATTGAGCTAGCCCCATAGTAAGTTCGAGACTTGTGTTATGGGATACTAACTCAACGATACTATATTTTATAACAAATACATATATAGATACACATCCAATACAATATCATCACCGAGCTATGACCTATTTGCATTGCTACGGCACAAAATGTGTACACACATACATAGTATCACGTCTTTTCCCTTGCGGAGTAGACAGAGCCTACGTCTACAAGACGTTATGGCCACATTTAGCATGTTGGAGGGCGTGTAGATGGAAAACTGAATCAAAAAGTTATGGATTACTAGCCGCTCGCCTATTGACACGAATCCGCAGATTTTAGCCCAATCCCTCGATCTGCTTTTACGGTCTGCGCGAGAAGAGAAGCAGTTGGCACGTTCTACGTTAAAACGAAGAAGAGCACAATGTATGCTGCAGCTAAACAAAAATAATTCTGGTCTAAAAACTTATTTTTTGTTGCATATAAATCAAATCGTCTATACATTACCTAGTCGTATCTCAAGAACTTGTTTTTTAATAAACTATTCCTCAATCAACACATGGCTTCCGTACCATTATCTATAGTAAGTGTAAAATTATTGAAAATATTTTTATTTTATGATGTAACTAAAAATTTATTCTATTCGCAATTTTTTTCTTAATTTGTGCTATAAGACGTTACTACGTACCAAACCTTAAGATTCTGATTTCACGGGAAGTACCCTGTAGGTTTTGATTTCCTTGGAAATGTCGAAAATTTGCGGCATAAACGGCTGTATCTTTTGATTGCGTTGGCTTAGAAGTTTGATTTTTTACAGCTTCAACGGACAGTAGACTTGCAGTATTTGGTATGAATTTCAGCTTGGCATCTCCATGCGTTACTGAGAAAAAGGCTTGACAGACAGACAGACAGACGGGCAACAGAGAATCTTACAAGGATTTCGTTTTTTTCCTTTTGAAGTACGGAACCCTAAAAAGTACTATCCAGCTATAGAAGTTCAATCATCAAAACAGCCATCAGCTTCTCTAAAAATGTTTGACTAAGTAATATGTAAGGAACTCAAAATCAATATTTTTCCTACCAAAAATCACCTTAAACGATTTATAAAGTAAATAACATCCTTTGTTTGACGTTATTACGTCAAACAAATGATGTTGGATGGATAAAGATGGATATTTCCATGCACACTGATAATATTTGAACAAAATTTATTAACTAGTGAAACCTTTTCAAATAATATATAAAACGCAAACAAAGCAATTAAACACAATTGTGCGCCGTGTGGTTTCCCGCAGAGTAGAATAGGACCACTCCAAGTCTTCCCATGGATGTCTTAAGAGGCGACTTAGGAAACACAAGCTAAACAAAGCTCATAAACATCAATGAGACCTCTCCAACCCGTCTGGCCAGCAAGTATGGCTCCGTTAGTACAGAAAGGGTCATGCTCTTGCAGTGGAGACTAAAAAGACCTGATGATGATGATGATGATGATGTGGGAAATTTTATTCAACACACCCTGATAAGATTCCCAATACAAAGTTTTTTTTTAAATAAGTCTGTACTTCTATTGTGTAATTATATTTTTAAGTCTCAAAATGAAAACCTTCGAAATATTAAACTTTTTAATAAATTGGTACACTCAAACTTCAATCCTTTCAAAGTTAGGAAACATATACGCGATTTTCAGAGCCAGACAAAATTTCATTCCACCTTATTCTCGACACTTAAGAATGCCCTGCTCACAGAAATCTCCATACAAACGGGCAAAGCGAATTGTGACAATGCTTGATAACGTTGGGTCAAAATTTTTCATTGAATCGATTTACTCCATCATAATCTACTGACAATGATATACAGCTTGGTAAAAAAATCTAAGATTTGAAAAATATAAGCCCCTAAACATTCGTATTTTAGCACCATTTTTAATCCAACTTTGAACGTAAAAAAATACCATTATCAATGTGAAGATTCTAATATTAATGAACAACGTATATAGTTTTATTATTCATAAGTTGAAATAACTTAACTGGTCATATGTTTATGGATTAGTTTTTTCACAAAAGCCTATTTCCTAAAGCGTATTTCAAAACGATTTTCACGGCCGTAATATTTAGTAAAACTCTGTGCATCTCAGCCACATCGGCGAGGCCCGCGGGTGTGCGGGTGGCGGGACGGAAGGGTGCGTTAGCGCCGCCTCTTTCCTAGGAATTCTGTATTTATCAATCGGGGATAAACAGTGACGTTTCGCCTGTCGTATACGTAACTACTATTGCGGTTTGTGTGTGTTCTGTTTTTTTATCGTTATAATTTCCTCGTTTTGGCTATTCTTTTTGGACTCTGTTTTGTTGCATTCGGATTGGACTTGTTATCATTGTGATTTTACCAAATTGACCCCTGGCATCGACAATTTGAGTTTTTACTACGGACTGGACCATTGCACACATACTTGATTTATGTTTCATATTATATAAAAATATATAAAATATATAAATATATACGTTTATCTTACCTAGGCACCTGTTTCTGATTTTTTAAGACTACATAGCCAAGTAGGCATACTAGCAAAGATGTCTATGATATAGGTGCCCTACATAAAGGCACTCAAATTAGCGCAATTTGTGACTTCTATGAGTACATTACGTAGTACGTAGGTACCTACCTCAGAACATAATTTTACAATCTGCGGCCTAGATATGGACTCATTTATTTAGGTATAGGTATACCATTTAGATGTCCTTAAAATATATGCATATGTAGTAGTGCCTATATGTGGGTGGCTGTTATCTACTTAGCATGGTGATCTTACGAGTTTCTATACGCCTTTGGGGACGTAATAAACACGTGTTGTTTATACACATACCTACTAAGTTTGTTTTGTATAAACAGTTATAGGTACATATATTTACTTATTTTCAAATTTACTAAAATATATACCTCCATACACTCAATTCTCTTGTAGGTACGCTTTGCATTAATAAGCCTAAGCATTACATACCTACCTACTTATCTAAAATAACATGTGTTACATTTATTTGGAAATACTAGTAAAGCAACTATTTAAAAAAAAAAAATAAGGTCACGACTTTTTTGGCAAAGTAATGTAGCCTATGTCACTAGTAAAGGTAATATGGATACTGACGATCCCCAAACGTCCAAATCCGTGCAGGCATTTAGAAGTTATTGTGGAATAAAAAAAATCACATATTACATTCTGGGAATCTGATATTATAAATAAATTAAAAGATTTTTATTTTCAATGCTTATTACCGGAGATTATCGAGCCACGTTTGCCTCGAAAACTAGCAATCAGGGAAAGAATAAATAAATAATTATAATTCATAATTCGTAATTCGTTTATTTTTGTCAATGAATGAATAACTATATATATATATATATATATATATATATATATACATATATAGTTATTTATTTATTAAAATATAGGTTCCCAGATTTATATAATATTACTTAACCTTGGTAAACCTGTTTAATTTCTATTAATCTGAAATAAATGTGATTTTCATGACAAAAGATTTTCAATTATAAGCCTACAAACGTATGATTATGTGTCCTTTTTCTCATTTGAAATAAAAATATGGAAGTTGTTATCAACATATTTCCCTTGCCTACAGCCGTGCCTTGCCAACTGAGTGGTTGGGATAGATATTTTTTATCAATGTTAGTTTTGCTCGTGGTTACGGGCATTATTGAACCGTGTAGTAAAGGTTGTAAGAAAAATAGCTACTCGTATGTATATCAATAAAGCATGTCTCTTATCCAATCACGAGCTAGTAGATAATGAAGGGCATAGGGACCTATAGACACTCGTACACAGGTACCTGAATTTCGATAAGGTACGTGACACAAACTGTTGCCAAATGATCTATATATATATATCCTTACTTATATTATAAATGCGATACTGAGTTTGTTTGTTTGTTTTTTTGTTACGCTTTCACGCCGTAACTACTAAACCGATCATCATGAAAATTTGTATGCAAGTTTTCTGGAGTGTGGAGAAAGACATAGGCTACTTTTTATCCCGGTAAAAAGTACTATTCCCGAGGGATCGACATTGACGCGGGCGGAGCCGCGGGCGAAAGCTAGTATATGTATATAATGGGTAGCACATGTTAACATTAAATTTCAAATTGATGAATTCAAATATTTTTGTAAATTATTTCAAATTCATATTATGTCATATGATATGAAATTATATTTTTACCCAAGTTTACTTGTAATGTTTCAAATCGTAAAATTACTATATACTTATTGTAAAATAACGAGTATGTAGTCTTATAATACGTATCAATAAATACATACTATCACGTTTTTTTCCGTTACGAGGTACACAGAGCCTAGGACCATAAGACGTAAAAGCCACGTTGAGCATGTTGGTGGACATGTAGGCGGAAGACGGAATAAAAATAGTGATTTCTAGCTAACCTCGTTGCCTACTAACATGATTTTCTAGATTTTTTTCCATTCCCTCAATTGGCTTTCACGATCTGCGTGGGAAGAGAATCAACATTTTAATTTTTTTCTTTTCCCACATACCATCTTGGAAGATCGAGAAATCTTCTCTAATAAATAAAGTTATATGAACTGAAATTAGGTGAAATAAACGTTACATAAAGATATCAACTAAGGTACGTTAGTAGCTACTTATATTAATTATGTGGTAATAAGTAGCGGTTAAACATTACACCCCTAATAATTTCCTGTCCTACAGGTTACTACAAATAACCGTAACGTAATGAAGGTAGTTATTATAACATAGTACCTATGTACCAATTTATCTTTACGACTTATGTAGAATATTAATTTATTAGTATTTTTAACTAGTCGCGCAGGTACATTTCGCACACGATGCGAAGAAGCAACCATATACTCGTAAGAATGTTCAAGATCTGATTATAACAATTTATAACAAATATTATGCATAATTATTACTACAAAACTATAAACCTCGTCATTTACGCAACACTTGTTTATGAATGAATTCGCGCGTTTCGGCTTTATTCGTGCCCCATCCCGATCCCCGTCCGCCACCCGATAGTCGGTCTCGCTCGTTTAGCGCCCCGTTTCATGCAGGTGAAATGCAATACAATAACGGCGCACGGACATGAGTCGCCCGCGAAGTTCGTCTCTCGATCCAGGCGGTTCTTAAGGTTTGAAATTCAGTTGCGTTTTCAACCTTCGGCTACGGAACTGGACTATAACCCTACCTTAGGGTGGTCGTATAATTTTATGGAATCACCATACCCCTATTATTTCCTTCTCGATAAACACACGGATTAGATTTAGATAGCAGAATGCTTTTAGTTTTCACAACAAAACATATTCAAAGTTTGCGGGGCTTATTATTGTTTTAAGTGGAGATAATAAACAGCACTTGATCCGTGAAGTTTAAATTTGGGAGTGAGAGTTATTATTCGGAGAAGGTAAGGTAGCCGATTCTGTTTTTTGATGTTTGTTACAATTGCTTTTTAATGCATGATTTTTTCTGAACACAGTTTATTTTGTGATTATTCACTGTCTTTAACTCGTCCGTATTATAGAGAAATAATATTTTAGTAATTAAAATTTTATGTGCCACACAGTTATCAAAAACTTATAAGATACTGGTTCTGCGAGATCGACTTTAACGTGAGCGAAGTCGCGGGCGATAGCTGGTGTCTACTACTTATTGGATTTTAAAATATTTACTTATTTATTTAAACTTTATTGCACAAAATACCTACGTACAAGTAGGTGGACTTAATGCCTTAACTAAGAAGGACCTGATCCTGATGATGATGATGAATGCTTTAAGACCGGATGGTCTTAAGGCATTAAGTCCCCTTCATGGATATGAAGGGGTGACTTAGCCCGTCAAAATGAACAACTTTTCCTGTAGGACCAATATCGGGAACTCAAAAGAAATACATTTTCATAAAAGTGTTCGGCCGAACCGGCAATTAGGATGACAAAAAAAATTGATTCTTCAGCATTGGTCCCATAGGAAAAGTTGATTATTATAACGGGCTGAGTCACCCCTTCACGGGAACGTCGTTGATTATGTTACACGCTGTATATTCTAACCTATTTTATTTCGTTTATTTCTTTGTCAATATGTAATATTATGCCTAATAAATAAACCAATTATATTTCCTAGCAACGAAAACGAAACCGGGAATTTATTCACACATCCCTAAAGTAAAAAATGTAAGTAGATTTCAAACATATTTTAATAATTTCCCAACCTTCAATTATTCATAAATACTTCAATACGAAATCGGATTTGCGCTTTGAATATTAAAGATCGCTTACGTACTTTTTGATACATTAAAGGAATGAGTTAAGCCTCGTTGATAACTTTGATTTACGATTCAATTTTTATCCCCGTCTTTAAAAAACCGGCCAACGAGTCGGACTCGCGCACGAAGTGTTCTGTACCGTCTTCTCTCAATCTATAAAAACGGCGAAGAAAACATGTCTGTTGTATGGGAACCCCCCTTTAATATAAATTTTATTTTTGTTTAATTATCTATTTTTAAAGTGAATATATAACTTAAAAATTCTGTGAATATTTCTGTCTCCGTTATCGAGCAAAAACAAGCAAAATATCACGTTTCTTGTATGGGAGCCCCCTTAAATATTTATTTTATTCTATTTTTTAGTATTTGTTGTTAAAGCGGCAATAGAAATACATCATGTGTGAAAATGTCAACTGTCTAACTATCACAGTTCATAAAATACAGCCTGGTGACAGACGGACAGACAGACATACAGCCAGACAGACAGATAGACGGACAGCAGAGCGATATTAATAGGGTCCTGTAATTACCTTTTGGGTAAATACATTCGTACCAGCAAGTAGAAAAAAAATTGCTTGCGTAAACGAATACACATATAAATTGACTCATCATTCATATACAGATACATTTTATTAACATATTTAGAAAAGATTTTGGCACACAAATTCTCCTTAAATAATATCGAAGAGATAACGTATACCCTATATAATATAAGCAATTACACAGGTAAAACATATACCTAGGCACTCCAAATATGTTTTATTATTTCCCCACCCACCCTCCCATTATTTATAAATACTGAAATATGAAATCGGTTTTGTGCTTTGAATATTAAAAACCACTTACGTACTTTTTCGTACATTAAAGGGGCGCTGAATGAGTTAAACCTCGTTGACAACAGCTTTGATTTACGATTTTATTTCTAACCCCGTCTCAAAAAAAAGAACTGGTAAATACATTCGTATCACCAAGACGAAAAAAATAATATTAAAGCTTCTCTAAACGAATAAATATATAAATTGACTTGTCATTCAAATATATTTTACTAACATAATTCGAAAAAGATTTTGGTACAATATTTATTTACATCAATCTTGTTAGAAAAACATATGTAAAAAAATTAAGTAGCTTAATAACGAAAATGAAACCGGGAATTTATTCACACCTCTCTCAGATAACACATGTAGGTAGGTACTTCAAACATATTTTATTATTTCCCTACCCAACCTTCTATTATTCATAAATACTTTAATACGAAATCGGTTTTGCGCTTTGAATATTAAAGACCACTTACGTACTTTTTGATACATTTAAGGTGCGCTGAATGAGTTACGCCTCTTTGACAACTTTGATTTAGGATTTTATTTTTTTTAAATGTTAAAAGGACTTTTTCTAGATCTAGATCTTTCAACGTAAAAAGAGGGATCACAAGTTTTGTGCGTTTATGTCTGTCTGTAGCATTAACTCGCAAACAGCTGAAACGATTTTGTAGCCATTAATGTTGTTTGAAAGGTAATTAATCGAAAGTGTTGTTAGCAAAATTGGTTCAACCATTTACAAGAAGGGGGGGGGGAATTGATAGCGTATGACGTCAGGAGATAATGATTTTTTAATTTAATAATCTTTATAAATTGCTGTGAATGACTATGAAAAGTCTATTTATTAAAACGCTCTAAAGCAGAACTTGTCCGTTTTATTATAATATAAATGGATAATAATAGTAGGTACATACGTTAAGTATATAGTACGATAGCACGTAGTAGTAGTAAGATAATTATGTATATAAACAAGGCTTAGCACGAACCTTTTTATTATTTGTTTCCGTTGACGTTTCAATGGAGTTACATCCATCGTGGTCGCAACGAGACTGTCTCGTAAAAAGGTTCGTGCTAAGTCCCGTTTATATACATAATTATGTGGTTAAAGCGCGAAAGTTTAAAAAACAATAGTAGTAAGATGTAAGATAAACCCTGATAAATCTAGGTTTTGTGACGGAAAAATAAAAATGTCATCATCATCATCAGGTCTTTTTTAGTCTCTACTACAGGAGCACGACCCTTTCTGTACTACTGGAGCCATACTTGGCCAGAGCAGCCAGAGGAAATAAAAATGTATTCGATGATAGTTAACAACATTAGCAGATGTATATTATGTATTTTATAAACTACAAAATAAAGCCACGCAAAACTATGAAAAGTCGAACAAGTCACAATCTCTCGTCTGTGTCTGAGTTAAAGGTCAGCTGAAAAAGATAAAAGTCATTTCGAGTAAGCTCAAACCATTTGTCTTGCACTAGATATAGAGACTGTTTTACGCATTGCGGTACTCCCTGATAAAACCTAGGTTATCTGGTGGAAAAATTAAAATTATTGGTTTATACTTTATCAACACTGTTTAAAGGAATTTATTTTGCTGTAGCATAAGTCAAACGCAAAAGATAGTAACGTATAACACCTTTAATTTTTGATATAAGGTTTAATAAATTCAACAAACCTGTGGCTAAAACAAGCAATTTTATAATTTACAAAATAATATCGCACTATTTCACAAAATTCTCTTAAATTGTAATAAAACTATCAGAACTCGAGTAAGTGACAATCTTTCGTCTGTGTCCGAGTTAAAGGTCAGCTGAAAAAGATAAAAGTAATTTCGAGTGAGCTGAAACCATTTGTGTGGCACTGGATATAGATACTGTTTTACGTATTGCGGTACACCCTGATAAACCTAGGTTATCTGGCGGAAAAATAGAATATGATTTATACTTTATCAACAATGTGTATAGGAATCTATTTTGCTGTAGCATAAGTCAAACACAATAGATAGTAAATATATAAAACCTTTAATTTTTTTAATAAGGTAATAGTAAAAAATTCAACAAACCTGTGGCTAAAACTAGCAATTTTATAAACTACAAATCAAAACATCGCAATTTAAAAACATTATCTTATGTACTTAAATTGTTTTTAAATACCATTACAATGCTCAGTATAATTATTAAAATTGAAAATATGTGATGAAAAAGAAATCGGCCACAGGTAGGATTCGAACCGACGTCTCTTAGGTATACGCACTAAGTGTGATACCATTACACCACCGTGACTTCTAATCACCGCGTCCAATTCTCTCATCACATATTACCCCGTAGGGTATATGCGTATACGGGGTAATATGTGATGAGAGAATTCTCTTATGTTTTAATAAAACTATCAGAACTCGAATAAGTCACAATCTCTCGTTTGTGTCCGAGCTAAAGGTCAGCTGAAAAAGATAAAAGCCATTTCGGGTAAGCTCAAACCATTTGTCTGGCACTGGATATAGAGACTGTTATACGCAGTGCGGTAAACCCTGATAAACCTAGGTTTAGTGGTGGAAAAATGAAAATGTATTCGGTGATACTATAACAAGACTAGCAGATGTATATGAGAATTCGAGTTCTAGCACATGCACACAATATGGTAACGTTATGCCAGGGATCAACTGCCTGTCCGGTGGTTGCAGATATTGCAGGTACGCGCGCCCGTTTCCTCAAGTTTCTACTTGCTTTCTCCCATTTGTCTGAGTGTGTAGTACCCCAATACCTTCATTCCCTTCCCAAATCCACCAAATTCCTATCCTTCCCCAGCTTGGAAATTCTTCCGATGGGCAGCAGCGTCGGAAGCACAAGAAGCCAAAGAAACTGCGCATGCCAACCCGCCTGCCAAGCGTGGTGAGTATGGCAATATCCTCTCAAGGAACGTAGAATCCTTGGGAGAGGTCTTTGTCTAGCAGTGGACTACTTACCGCTGCAATGATGATGGTAACGTAATGATGTTAGTAGAATTTACATATTATGAATTTAGCAATGGCTTACTTCATAATATGAAAAATCCTATTAATATTTAAAATGTATGTCAACGGAGACAGCTTTTGGTTTTTCTAGGTTTCCGTTCCTCACGCAACGTGTCTACAAAATTTTATGAAGATTGGTTCAGTAATCAAGATGTGAAGGCGTTACAAACAAAAACTGAGTTTGTTTGATACGCTTTCACGTTGTAACTACTGAACCAATCATTATAAAATTTTGCATACACGTTATCTGGGCTACGGAAAAGGACATAGGGTACATTTTATCCCGGAAAAGTACTGTTCCCGAGGGATCGACATTGATGCGGGCGGAGCCACGGGCAAAAGCTATTTTATAATATTTGTTAGTTATAATATACCGATACAAATTGATTCAGAATTGCCAACGATGGTCCCAGGAATCAAACATGTTTATTACCGAGACAGTGTTTAACCCTGTTTTGTTTACCGTCAACGGTAAACGCAACACCGTCAACAGTACCCGGATCAAGCGTCATTGTGTAACTACAGAATTCAGGTCTGTATATTTGAATATTCCTTCGGGTATTTCAGCTTTGAATTCATAAATCTTTTACCTTGTATCAGACATATATTAAAATAAATAATATTTAAAAAAAAAAAAAACGACTTCTTATAAAAATCATAAAATTCAAATGGTCCGATTAGAATTTTTCGAAATATGATTTGGAAAGCTTTACCGCTTAAATAAAAAAAAAAGACAAATCCTTCGTAAATGACGGAGTTGTGAAGAAACAAACGCTAAAAATATCGATACTAATGAATTAAGGACCTCCTGTTTTTGAAGTTGGTTAGAAACTAAACCACAGCAGTTTATCTTCCCATGCTGAATAATCAACAAAAGCATTGGATGAAAGTCTTAGGAATTACGTCAACAGTAATCCCACCATTAATTTATTTCGCTTTCCACCATTTTTCTGCCATGCTGATTCGAATAAAAGACACAAAACCGGCATCACAAGTCGTGATAATGCAAACTGAAACTACCCGGCTACTCAGCTCTTATTACATAATATGATGAGATACGCGGTTAATCCGGAACAATCTATTGAGTTAAAACCAAGACCCCGAATCTGGGTGACTTTTTGATGAAGGTAAGCCACTAACACCCGTATTCTGTGTTTAATCCAATAAATATAGGGATACTATCTGTCGCCCGCCGGCGCCACTCTGCTCACATTAATGTTGATCCTGCGGGAACGGTAATTTTTTTCGGAATTAAAGTTAGGCTATATGTTAATTCAGATAATAACCTATCTTTGTGCAAAATTTGTTCAAAATCCGTTCAGCCGTTTTGGCATGATAGAGTAAACATCCATGCATCCACACATACTCACAAACTTTCGCTAAAGTATTAAAATGGGTATAAGTCCAAGCTATCATGTCGATATGCGATGCAGCTACCAACCTGACTAGCTTCTGATCACGAGAATATACTATGCTTATCTGAACAAAAGACACAAAAAGGACATCAAAAGTCGCGATAACGCAAACTGAAACCATCCGGCTACTCAGACCGGATATTAAGCGAGCACCCTTATTACGTAATATGAGGAGTAACGCGGTTAATCCGGAACAATGTATTGAGTTAAAACCAAAGCTCCGGAGTTGGGTGACTTTTTGATGAAGGTAAGCCGCTAACACCCGTATTTTTTGTTTAATCCAATGAATATAGTACTACTATCAGTCACCCGCGGCTCTGCTCACGTTAATTTCGATCCTGCGGAAACAGTACTTTTTTTCCAGAATCAAAGTTAGCCTGTGTTAATCCAGATAATATAACACTAATAATAATCTATCTGCGTGCAAAGTTTGAGTAAAATCAAGATCCCGAAACTGGGTGACTTTTTGATGAAGGTAAGCCACTAACACCCGTATTCTATGTTTAATCCAATCTGTCACCCGCCGCTCTGCTCACATTACAGTCGATCCTGCGGGAACGGTAATTTTTTTCGGAATTAAAGTTAGGCTATATGTTAATCCAGGTAATAACCTATATTTGTGCAAAATTTGTTCAAAATCCGTTTAGCCGTTTTGGCATGATAGAGTAACAAATGGATTAGTAGCAAGTCGTCATAAACGCAACTCGCCATGCTGGCGCAACTCGTCATTTTCGCAAGTCGTCATTTTCGCAACTTGTCATTCTCGCAACTCGTAATTTTCGCAACTCGTCATAACGAAAATTAGACATTACACATTTTTATCCATGCTCCCACATCTCTCTACTGAAAAACTTTCGCTAAAGTATTAAAATGGGTATAAGTCCAAGGTATCATGTCAATAACCGATTTAGCTAGCAACTACGCACATCCACCTTATCATTTCGGTATGACTGAGGTATCGACATAAATTGAGATCTAGAAAGGAAGACGGAGCAAGACCTTGAAAATGTCACTTTGACATAACGAGAGCATGGCAGCGGTATAGGGATGAGCAATTCGGAAAAATCATACAAACACAGCGCGTGACTTCTACTGCCGCAGTTTAGTGAATTGATTTGCTGACATATTTTTTGCGGTGATTATGCCGCCCGGGATGCGTATTGCCAAACTGTATACTGACCCAGACCGGGGTTGCTCTGAGTTCGATCGCAGTTTGCCTTTGTAGTTGAAGAGCAAACTGTATACCTATTCAGAGAGTGTCTGAATCAAAATACATTTTGCTTTAAAATACTTGACCAAAATACATACGATTCCAGACGTCCATACTTTCCAGCGTCTGGTGTAGTATGTAATGGCATGATAATTAAGAACAAAATGCATGCGAATATGTTGTTTCCCTCGCCTCGTCTTCTAAAACTTATGCCGCTTGAGACTTTGACTATTTTCGCCAGTGGTCGTGACTTCATTAGCAATTGCGCACGTGCGTGTTTATTAAATATAAAGTATAAAAAGTTACTTTTAAAAAATAAACCGACTTTAAAACTGTTTTATATACATCGGTGTAAGCCTTAATAATTTTAATAAAATTGACACTTGGCTCGTTTGCGGTACGAGTATGCTGGTAGCAAAATAGTTGGCATATTTACTGATATTTTATAATTTTTATTTTGCACTTTCCGGTTATTAACCATAAAAAAAAATTGATATGGAAATAAAGCACAAAAGGCATGGTGTGACGCCATCTCTTTCTATTTGGTTTTTGTTTTTGGCATTTAATGAAAATTTCCCAATTTTCTGTTCTTAATTCATTAATTTACTTTGTTATCAATCACTTATCATATCGACTTAATTGAGTTATTATTACCTACACCCAAAATGATGATGATAATTTTTCATATATTATGAAAAATTAATAAATACTGAATTGGAAACACTTATATTTTTTTTTCATCCTCTACAGTTGTTACAGTTTAAATAAATTTTTAGTCATAGTCACAACGGCTTTTCCTTATTTAAATTTTTTTATTTTTATATTTTTGGGAAAATTTGTTTAGTTTCGGATACCTATAAATCGCAACAGCATAAAAATAATACGGGAAATTACGGAACACACGCGTGTCACAGTTTGCTTTACATACAAGCGAGCAAAGCGCATACCTCCTCAGACTGCTCTGAGCTCGTATGTACTTTGCTCCAATTTATTTGTGATTTGAATGAGCACGACGTAGTTCAGTACAGACTATGGGTGTCTGGGTCAGTATACAGTTTGGCAATACGCGCCCGGGATTTGGGTCTTGATTAGCTAGAACCGGATATCGTTTTGAATGACCGAGGTTTAGTAGAGTTGAGGAAGTCTTGAAGATATGGTTAGAATACGAGTGTAAGTACGTTACATTTTGGTAAAATTGACGATCATTTACTTTTAGCATAGATGAAAAAATATGGCAAGACTTACTATGAGCAAATAGTAAACCCCAAACTTTTCAAGACAATTCAAAGGAGCTCAAATAATCAAAGCATATTTTTTAATTTCGGAATTCTCATGACCTTCTTCAGACGCCAGTATCATATCATATTAATTTTGAATTGTCATCCTACTTACAGAAGTATTCAATTTCAGAACATCCATCAAAAACAAGAGTTTACCCAAAAAGACATACAAGATACATATATACCTATTACAAGATATATTGTACTGAAATAAAAGCTTGTAACTTATAAAAAGACTGACAAAAACATCGCGATAACGCAAACTCGAACTACTCGGCCGCTAAGACCGGATATTTGGCCGAAACTTGCGAACATACTATTACGTTACATGAGATACGCGCTTTAACCGGAAACAATGTTCTTTGTACAGTGAATAGACGAAGCCGTCGTAATTGCGTGACTTTTTGGTAAGTATAAGCCACTAAGTATGTAAGATTCTGATAACACTGACGACTACTTGCTTTTGGCATAGATACTATTATTCTATTTAAAATTCTAGAAAAGAAAACCAAAATTTGAGCTCACTCATCAAAAACAAGATATCACCTGAACAAACATACACGATACATTACATCTTAAAGAAAAGCTTGTAACGTATAAAAAAATGGACAAAAATGATATCACACATCGTGATAACGCCAATTGAAACTACTTGGCTGCTAAGACCTAATATTAGGCCAAAACTTGCGAGCATCCTTATTACGTGACATGATGAGATACGCAGTTCAGCGAAACAATGTTCCTTGTAATGTGAGTTGAGACAAAGCCGACGTAATTGGGTGACTTTTTGATGAAGGTGATGTAAGATTATGATAACACTGAGTACTACTTGCTTTTGGCATAGATACTATTATACTATTTAATATTCTAGCGAAGAAAACCAAAATTTGAGCTCATTCATCAAAAACATGATTTCACCCGAACACACTTACAAGATACATTAAAGCTTTACAATGTTTGTAACATATAAAAAGAAAAGTAAAATTGGTATTGCATATCGCGATAATGCAAACTGGAACTACTGAGCCGCTGAGACCTAATATTAGGCCAAAACTTGCGAGCATCCTTATTACGTGACATGATGAGATACGCGGTTCAGCAAAACAATGTTCCTTGTAATGTGAGTTGAGACAAAGCCGCCGTAATTGGGTGACTTTTTGATGAAGGTGATGTAAGATTATGATAACACTGAGTACTACTTGCTTTTGGCATAGATACTATTATACTATTTAATATTCTAGCGAAGAAAACCAAAATTTGAGCTCATTCATCAAAAACATGATTTCACCCGAACACACTTACAAGATACATTAAAGCTTTACAATGTTTGTAACATATAAAAAGAAAAGTAAAATTGGTATTGCATATCGCGATAATGCAAACTGGAACTACTCAGCCGCTGAGACCGAATATTAGGCCAAAACTTGCAAGCATCCTTATTACGTGACATGATGAGATACGCAGTTCAGCGAAACAATGTTCCTTGTAATGTGAGTTGAGACAAAGCCGTCGTAATTGGGTGACTTTTTGATGAAGGTAAGCCACTAAGTATGTAAGATTCTGATAACACTGACTGCTACTTGATTTTGGCATATATATACTATTACTAGCTGTTGCCCGCGACTTCGTCCGCGGCAATTTCCGTTATTATGATTAATTAGTTCTTTTTTTTTAGTATAAATGAACAATTTTCCCCCGATTTCAAAACATTTTTTGTTGGTGCTTCGCTCCTATTAGTTGCAGCGTAATTTTTTATAGCCTTAAGCCTTCCTCAATAAATGGACTATCTAACTCAAAAAGAATTTTCCAATTTGAACCAGTAGTTCCTGAGATTAGCGCGTTCAAACAAACAAATAAACAAACTGTTCAGCTTTATAATATTAGTATAGATTCTATTTATATTCTAGTAAATAAAACCAAAATTTCAGCTCACTCATCAAAAACAAGAACCATACACATACAAGATACATACTTATTACAAGATATGTTGAAGCTTAAAGAAAAGCTTGTAACGTATAAAAGACGGACAAAAATAGTATCACATATCGCGATAACGCAAACAGAAACTACTTGGCCGCTAAGACCGGATATTAGGCCGAAACTTGCGAACACCCTTATCACGTAACATGATGAGTTACGCGGATCGGTATTTAATTTTATGGTAGGTTAGCCTATTACTTTTAATTAGTATGGTTTACTTATGATTAAATGATTGAAATGTTTATTAATCGCGATAAAAAGAAGTATCTTGGGAAGTAAGGTATTCAGAATGGAAAAATATGTGCTCCCTCATCAAAAACAAGATTTTACCGAAACAAACATAGAAAATACATACTTGTACCTACTACAAGATACATTATATGCTTCAAGGAAAACTTATAATATACTAGCTTTCGCCCGCGGCTCCACCCGCGTCAATGTCGATCCCTCACGAATAGTACTTTTTTCCGGAATAAAAGGTAGCCTATGTCCTTCTCCGTACTCCAGAGAACTTATATGCAAAATTCATGATGATCGGTTCAGTAGTTACGGCGTGAAAACGTAACAAACAAACAAACTTACTTTCGCATTTATAATACTAGCTTTCGTCCGCGGCTCCGCCCGCGTCAATGTCGATCCCTCGGGAATAGTACTTTTTCTCGGGATAAAAGGTAGCCTATGACCTTCTCCGCACTCCAGAGAACTTGTATGCAAAATTTCATCATGATCGGTTCAGTAGTTACGGCGTGAAAACGTAACAAACAAACAAACAAACTCACTTTCACATTTATAATATTAGTAAGGATAATAAGATGGACAAAAACGGTATGCCACAATGCGATAACGCAAACTAAAGCTACTCGGCCGCTAAGACCTGATATTAGGCCGAAGCTTGCGAACACCCTTATTACGTAACATGATGAAATACACGCTTCGTCTGGAGCAATGTTCTTTGTAACGTGATTCTAGACGAAGCCTAATTGGCTGACATTTTGATAAAGGTAAGCCACTAAGTATGTAAGATTCTGATAACACTGACGACTACTTGCTTTTGTCATAGATAATTTTATTCTGTTTTTAGGGTTCCGTACCCAAAGGGTACAGGACCTTATTAATAAGCGGCAATAGAAATACACCATTTGTTAAAATTTCAACTGTCTAGCTATCACGGTTCATAAGATACAGCTTGGTGACAGGTGGACAGACAGACAGACAGACGGGCAGACAGGCAGACAGGCAGACAGGCAGACAGGCAGACAGGCAGACAGGCAGACAGGCAGACAGGCAGACAGGCAGACAGGCAGACAGGCAGACAGGCAGACAGGCAGACAGGCAGACAGGCAGACAGGCAGACAGGCAGACAGGCAGACAGGCAGACAGGCAGACAGGCAGACAGGCAGACAGGCAGACAGGCAGACAGGCAGACAGGCAGACAGGCAGACAGGCAGACAGGCAGACAGGCAGACAGGCAGACAGGCAGACAGGCAGACAGGCAGACAGGCAGACAGGCAGACAGGCAGACAGGCAGACAGGCAGACAGGCAGACAGGCAGACAGGCAGACAGGCAGACAGGCAGACAGGCAGACAGGCAGACAGGCAGACAGGCAGACAGGCAGACAGGCAGACAGGCAGTCAGGCAGACAGGCAGACAGGCAGACAGGCAGACAGGCAGACAGGCAGACAGACAGGCAGACAGGCAGACAGGCAGACAGGCAGACAGGCAGACAGGCAGACAGGCAGACAGACAGACAGGCAGACAGGCAGACAGGCAGACAGGCAGACAGGCAGACAGGCAGACAGGCAGACAGGCAGACAGGCAGACAGGCAGACAGGCAGACAGGCAGACAAACAGCGGAGCGAAATTAATAGGGTCCCGTTTGGGTACGGAACCCTAAAAACTGTATGATGTTATTTTTGTTAGAATATGTTTGTTAATAAACGTATAAGCGCAGTCTATTTCTACTATATCTAACGTGCCATCTAAAAGTACCGTAAATTTTAGGGATATTGAGACACAATATCAAGGTCCAATGTAGTTATTTGAGCCGGGTCCTGTTGACCGTGTTTTGTTTGTTATAAACGGTAAACAAAACAATTCAGATTGTTCTGCTTTACCTGTTTGAAAGTAGTTTACGTGCAGACAAAAAGTACGCTTCTCTTTTATTTGTCATATACAAAATTCCTTCAGTGGTTAAAGTGATTTGAATTGATAATAATTTATTCATAAAAATAGGAGTGTGGTAGTTTAAGTTATTTGTATCCTTATCCTTACTTTTTTGTTTGAATTAAATTATAAATAAAAAAGGGATTTTGACCCGTCGCCGCGAGGAAGTGTGCCCAGTAGGCTTGCGACATTACCTCTCTGCACAGAGATGGCAATTCTCAGTGCAAAGTAACTACCAGCCTTTGGGTCCCCAGTGACGTCGCGGAGGCGCACTGAAATCTCAATTCTTACCTCCTTACTAATATTATAAACGCGAAAACGAGTTTGGTTTGTTATGCTTTCACGCCGTAACTACTGAACCGATCACCATAACATTTTACATACAAGTTCTCTGGAGTACGGAGAAGGACATAGGCTACCTTTTATACCGGGAAAAAGTTTTACTCTCGAGGGATCGACATCGACGCGAGCGGAGCCACGGGCGAAAGCTGGTTTATAATATATCAAAAAATAATGGTGCAGTTTTGTGATCTTTGTCAAGAACGAACGAAGTCCTTTACTCTTCTTCTTCAACTCTGAATGTAATTGGGATTAAAATCGTTTTTTTTTTTAATGTAGCCAATTAGCGACGGTGACCACTTTCCATCATCCATCAGGTAGCTCGTCTGCTCGTTTGCCATCAAATATACGTTAAAAAGAAAAAAATATATGAGAAATTCATTTCACCATTACGCTTATAAATGTACGAAGTGTCGGTATTTTGTATGTGCTTTTGGAATGTTTCGTGGTAATCCCTCTACCTGACCAGATATACAAAATTTTATTCTTAAAATGTTATGAGTGAAATTAATATTTTTATACATGTTATCGAAAACTATCGTAAATTATAAGGGATACTGCTAAAGATACAATATCCGGGTTCAATGTAGTTATTTGATCCGGGTCCTGTCGGCCGTATTTTGTTCTTGAGTACAATACCTTTCTCGGATTATAAAGGTTATAGTATAAAATATTAGTTATCATATGGGTGATATCCGGTAGAGTAGAATAGAACCACTCCAAGTCTTCCCATGGATATCGTAGAAGGCGACTTAGGAAATACAAGCTAAACAAAGCTTATAAACATCTGTGAGACATCTTCAACCCATCTGGCCAGCGTGGAGAGTGTAGCCCAAGTCCTCTAATTGCTCTAGCCAAGTATGGCTCTAGTAGTACAGAGAGGGCCGTGTTCCTGTAGTGGAGACTAAAAAAGACCTGATAATGATAATAAAATGATAGAGCCGTTTCCGAGACCATATAAATAAATTTATATATATACTTATATATATATATATATATATATATATAAATAAATATACAAGAATAGCTCGTTTAAAGGTATAAGATATACAAGAAATGCTCGTTTAAAGGTATAAGATGTGTGCCACTACACTACAGGACCACTCCGTTCTGTCCTATGGACAAGCACATACACTCTTGCAACAAAAGCATTCCCAAGAAGGGTTCACGTTAGGCAGGCGGCAAGGCGTAAAAATAAGCCAAAACTTTTCACAGTACGGAAAGTGTAAATACTTTCATGCTGTTCCGACCCCACATTAAGTGGGATGGGGAGTTAGAGAAGATAGAAAAACATCCAAAATCCAGGCCAATCTGAAAATATATTGTAAAGGTGGGCCTTTATTAGTTAAACTTATTGTTATTGTTCTGCACCTCAAAAGGAAAAAAAACGGTACCCTTTTTGGAGCGTCTGTCTGCCTGCCTGACTGTCAGTCTGTCAAGACCCTTTTTCTTTGGAACGCGTGGACGTATCAAGCTGATATTCATATCAGATACTCAGGTCTACAGACCCTTGGAGCTGTGAAACTGTCCCTTAGAGTCTGTTAAATCAAACCTCTAAGCCAACGCAATCAAAAGATACAGCCGTTTATGCCGCAAATTTTCGACATTCGCAGGGGAATTAAAACCTACAGGGATACTCGGAATCTTGTAATTTGGTACGAAGTAATCGAAGCAATTTTAAACTTATTTGGTACAGATGCATTCGTCCGCGAGTCCAACTAGAACTGGCAGGATTTTTTTCTTAAATTAAGAATTGTATTTGGACTTGGATTTTATGACCAACTGAAAGTACAATATCTCCAATATCATATAGCGTGGGCATCAAAGGTCAAATGAAATAACCTAGCACCATATTTGCAGTGCAAACGTACGGACAGCTCAGCTCAATTATATTGATACATGCTCGAGGAAATCCAATAAAGGAAGTATATTGGATTTGTTCGATAAATACGATTGAATTCGAATCGATTCCGGATCATTTCATGTGCAGTTACTCGAGTAACGTATACTTCTTAGTGTGTTTGAGATGCTATTGGATTTTTAAGCCGAGATTTATTGCTATATATTTTTATGAGATTTAATTAATTCATCATTCATTTCGAGTTGGTGACACACAAAGTAAAGGAAGTACAGGATGGGATCGATAGTTTGGCGGATTAGAAAAATTCATTAAAAAGGGCAAAAAATAGTACACAGGAAAATCTATATTTAAACTAGCTTTCACCCGCGGCTCCATCCGTCTCAATGTCGATCTCCCGGGAACAGTACTTTTCCGCGATAAAATATGCACTTTGTCCTTCGTACCCTAGACAACCGGCATCCAAAATTTCGAATAGGTGACACAGTCAATCAACCATGCTCACCCTGGTGTCAGAGTTCTTCGGAACCGCCTCTCGGCCTTTGACGTGGTTCTTTTAACGACTACCAGATGGCAGACGGGGCGGTGCCTTCCGAAAAACGGAATTATCTTTATTATCAGACAATCAGGTGATTCAAGCCTGCAATGTCCTAACCAAACTGGAAGCAACTAAACAAAGTATGCTTCCCGTGGGAATCGAACCCACGACCCCCGGGTCTACAGGCAAATGCTTTAACCACTGGACCACGGAGGCAGTTGAGATTTAAATTATTTAATGACTACAACAAAGTATTGCGCGGTTATTTTGGCCTTTTACAATATAAGAGACTAGCTCTTAAATCTCCATTATACTGAATTAAGGTCCATGATAAGTAATATGACGGTGGTATAATAATCTGACCTTCTCAACACTGCCCACGCCACAAAATGGGAAAGAAACAGCGATAAGTAAAATATGTAAGTGTACAGTTATAAAGACTGATGGAAAAACTGACTACAGTTAATATTTGTTGCAAATAAAGTGTTTTATTAAAACTGACAATTTTTTTTTATTTACTAAAATGCGGTTATTATAAAAGTTTTAGATCGACTTTAATCGATCGGCTTATTTAATTTTTATAGGTCTAACCTTTTTAGACAACAACAAATACTAAAAAAAAAAAACAGAATAAAATAAGTATTTAAGGTGGCTCTCATACAACAAACGTGATTTTTTTTTGCTCGTTGTTGTTCGGTATTGACAACGGCAAAAGGTAGATGCTTAAAATATTTACAGAATCTTAAGTAATATATTATATTTATATATAAATAATTATATTAAAATAAAATTAATATTTAAGGGGGGCTACCATACAACAGACACGATTATTTTGCCGTTTTTATACTATTGGTACGGAACCCTTCGTCCGCGAGTCCGACTCGCACTGGGCCGGATTATTTTTTTCCAAACGAATGTTGCATAGGTGATTTTGAATTCCCTGGCAATATTTTCAATGTTGGAATCATAATTGATCTTATATAAGCCCGTAAGAAAAAAGGGTAAAAAAAGTAAAAAAATACAAGAAATTGCCTCATACAAATTCAGGCCTTGTTTTTTTTTTTAGTACGGGTGACTTAATTCTGGTAGGATCCTGATCCTGTCATTTTAAATTTTACCAAGAATTTCAAAATTACCCTTAATGTCATCAATAAAATAAAATAAATATATGTATAGGGACATATCACACAAATTGAGCTAGCCCCACACAGTAAGTTGTGAACTTGTGTCGTACGATACTATATTTTATATTAGATACTTATATAGATAAACATCTAAGTGCCAGGTCAATCTGAAAAGGATGGCTTTCTATCTTGACCTGGCTGGGGATCGAACCCGGGAACCCTCGTGTCGCAGGCGTGTTAACCACTGCGCCACGGAGCTCTCCAGTTAGATTGATGGTATTTTCAAATACTCGCATTATATTCTGCTTTACACATTATTACTACCTTTATATACGCGGCCTTATATTTGTAATAAAATCCGAATAAAATAAGAAATTGCGTGGGCATTGATGAATGGCTTTATTTTATACTTCA
Organism: Elegia similella; assembly: GCA_947532085.1. Classification (NCBI taxonomy): domain Eukaryota; kingdom Metazoa; phylum Arthropoda; class Insecta; order Lepidoptera; family Pyralidae; genus Elegia; species Elegia similella. The sequence goes on from OX383936.1 coordinate 5,440,095, forward strand.
TAAGTTGTAATTATATCAAAAAATATTTTAAAATCAGACACATTTGCCGTGTAACTCAGTTGTGCTTTTGATGCATTTTTTTAATCATCATCATCACGTCTATTAGGTGTGACGGTCAATCGACCATGCATACCCTGGTGTCAGAGTTCTTCAGAACCGCCTCTCGGCCTTTGACGTGGATCCTTTAACGACTGCCAGATGGCAGCTGAGACCAACGGATTAACGTGCCTTCCGAAGCACGGAATCATCTTTATTATAAGACAATCAGCTGATTCAATCCTCCAATGTCCTAACCAAACTGGAAACAACGAAACTGCTTCCCATGGGAATCGAACCCACGACCTCTATCTTGCCTGATGGGAAGCAACGATGAGGTCTAGGGTGCTACACGCAAACTCAAATAATGCCTATTCACTCTTGCGTTGAAAATCCCTAAATTGTACGAATCGGGAAACAGTGACGCGGGGAGAAAATTCCATTCCTTTGCGGTTCGCATAATGAAGGAGGAGGCGAATCTAGAGATGTGATGAGCAGAAATGTCGCCCATGTACGGGTGGAATCCCTGCCCACGCCGTGTCATCCGATGATGGAATGGTGCATTTCAATAACTGTCAAGAATGTGTTGCTAAGATAGGTACCTGTTTTTTCTAATATTATTGTTTGCTGTCACGTGTTTGATATCGACTCGACATTCTTTGTAAAGATAATTATCCTTATCCTTACTAATATTATAAATGCGAAAGTGAGTTTGTTTGTTTGTTTATTTGTTTGTTTGTTTGTTTGTTACGATTTCACGCCGTAACTACTGAACCGATCATCATGAAATTTTGCATACAACTTCTCTGGAGTACCAGAGAAGGACATAGGCTACCTTACTATTTCCGAGGAATTGACATTAACGTGGGCGGAGCCGCGAGCGAAAGCTAGTATTAAATAAAAAGGATATTATTTAATACTGAACAGTTTTCTTTAAAACTGAACATGCTAGCAGATGCGTAAGTACCACAAATCTACATTATGTCCGTTCGAATTAAACCGCTCACCAGAGAAAATTATGACACTTGGGTGATACAAGCAGAGGTGCTACTCGTTCGCCAAAATCTTTGGAAATACATTGAGAATGATGTTCATAATAGTGGAGATATTCAGAATAGTGGAGATTTTTCAAGTGAAGGAGATAGACAAGCGAAGTCAGAGCTTATACTCACCATTGCTCCATCTGAGCTCAAACAAATAAAAAAGTGTGATACAGTAAAAGATTTATGGAACAAGCTTAAAGAAACCTACGCAAGCAAGGGGCCTGCACGTAAGGCATCCCTTTTTAAAGCAACTTGTGCTGAAAAACAATTGGCAGATATGCAGATGAAAGCTCTGTTTGGGCCAAAAATAAGGCAGATTAGCAACTTCATCGGACTTAAGAATTTACAACAAAATTCTTAAATATTTAGGAGGGTGTCAAGAATGTGTTGCTAAGAAACCTGTTTTTTCTAATATTATTGTTTGCTGTCACTTGTATGATTTCGACTCGACATTCTTTGTAAAGATAATTATATAAATAAAAAGGATATTATTTAATACTGAACAGTTTCTTTACAACTAAACAATAACGATGGAAATTAATACAAAGAACGACTGCTAATATACAAAAGTGTGTTATTTTTCGAGTTTATGTATGTGTTGTAGGCATATTGTATGGTTCCGCATTATACAAACGGCGTCGTCTGTTGACAAACGCTCGGTCTTTTAATATATACCGAAGGCAAATTGACAACTCGTTTATACATTTATGTAAATATTCGAGCCCATCAGGCAACTCACTGAAATCATCAATAAAAATATCATTTTAAATTATGAATTATAATAAAACAGGCTAGCTTCGTGACACAGTGGTTAACACGCCAGCCTGCGACACGGGGTGCCCAGGTTCGATCCCCGGTCAGGTCAAGATGGAAAATGATCTTTTTTAGATTGGCCTGGGTCTAAATATATATGTATTTGTTATAAAATATAGTATCGTTGAGTTAGTATCCCTTAACACAAGTCTCAAACTTACTTATATATATTTATGCATGGTACCTAAATCCAAATAATTACAAAATATACATAAATATAAAACAATGTTCTGTGAAACATTATATGTAGCGGTTTTATATAATTCATGCATACATACATAATCACGTACTTTTCCCTTACGGGGTATACAGAGCCTGGGTCTATAAGACTTAAAGGCCACGTTTAGCATGTTGGTGGGTATTAGGTGAAAAACGAAATCAAATTCGCAAGGGATTCAAAACCTACAGGGTACTTCCCGTAAAGTCCCAATCTCGAAATCTGGTACGAAGCAACGTCTTATTACGTCTTCTATAATTTATAATTGAATTTTCCCTCCGTAGTAGCAATATAACGGAGCAAACCGGTCATTCCATTCTTAAATTTACACTAAAGATATTAATATCAAGTAATTTTGCAGGCCGCTAAAACACGACGGAGGTGGAAAATCGATGCCTTAGAAATGTGGTGCTGGCGACGACTTCTCAGAATAAGTTGGACTGCCCACCGCACTAACATCTCCATAAAGGAATTAAGGATCAAGAAAAGGCTTACGTCGATTGTGCAGTCATGAATCCTTAAATTCTTCGGCCATGTCACCCGCATTTATTTATCGTATGGTAATATTATATAAAAATCGCTGTCAAAACTTAATATTATTGGTCTTTAAGTAGTCCACAGCTGCTCTACTCAGCATTTGCGGTTCTGTAGTGTGCCACTGAATTTAGTATTGGGGCACTCCATAACCACATGATGGACGGTTTGTTCTGGGCACCCACATGTGCAAGCCGCTGAAACGCACCAGCCCCATTTATGTCTGTGATATGCCGTACTGCCCGTATTTGTCCGGAAACGGTTTGCCAGGCACCAGACCTTGCATTGTTGGGTGAAGCCTGGAGGTCTGTCATGGGGGTTGAATCAAACATTTCCGAGGGTATTCCTTCAGCTTTCCACTCTTTCAGCCATGCATCCTGGATATTCCACGAGGGATCCATATTGTGGACATTTGTGACTGGTGGGTTGGGGGTTTTGAGTCTCCCGCAAAGAAAACTCTATAGAGCGTTTGGTGATTCAGGGCCGCATTGAAGGCAAGCGTTCACGCGGTCGGTCTCCAACGAGGTGGCTAGATCTTGTCAAAGCTGTAACACAGTGCCCAGCAACAGAATGCTCCAAAAAGCCGCAGACAGAGATACATGGAGAAGGATCGCAACAGCAGCGGCCATAGGCGAGCAACCCAATCCGTAATCACGACCACTCTGACAAGAGTGTACGACAAAGAAGAAGAAAACACGACGGTAATGGAATTTCATACATACTTAGCTGGCGTGTAAGTATTTGTCTAGTACAGCAATTTAGCTTAAACAAGGTTGCCTAAATAATGTTTAAATTTCCAAGCAAGTTTTAAGTAATGGCTATGTTTTTGCATATTATATTAATGAGTCCAAATCTTAATCAGCAAATTAAATTATTCAGTTCGTAGAAATTAACACAAACTACAGTATTCATAACAATTTTAATGAATAGCAAACATTCAGTAGGCCAGTCTATTATGAAATAATTTCGGCTAGCTATATTTGAGAACATAGATTCATTCAAATCACAGTCTACCACAATAGAATTAATATTTCTATTGAGTTATACTGTGGTTTCGAGTTCAGTGTGGTATTGTTTTAATTTATGTGATTTGTAACCTCTAATATCTATTGTCGAGTTGGTACAGTTTGCCGTTTATTTAAAATCAATTTATAGGTAGTATTTGATTTAGTATCTATACAAATATTATAAAGCTGAAGAACTTGTTTCTTTGAACGCGGTATTCTCAGGAACTACTGGTTCAAATTGGAAAATTATTTTTGTGTTGGATAGTCCATTTATTGAGGAAGGCTTTAAGCTATAAAACATCACGCTGCGGCCAATACTAGCGAAGCATCAATAAAAAATGTTTTGAAAACGGGGGAAAATTATTCATCTATACAAATTAATCATACGGACCGCGGACGAAGTCGTGGGCAACAGCTAGTGTATTATAATCGTGTTAAATTAATAAAATGCCAACAATAACTGCTGCCGACTGTACTTTAAAAATTCGTAGAGCCGTTGATAATTTTTAATTGCCTTGGCGCCGCCTGGGAATAGTTGTATGGGCGGCATTTAAAACTAAAACATAAAACTCGTAGAGCCGTTGAAACTACTTTTTAATTGCCGTGGAGCCGCCTAGGAATAGTTGTGTGGGCGGCATTTAAAACTAAAACCTAAAACTCGTAGAGCCGTTGAAACTACTTTTTAATTGCCGTGGAGCCGCCTAGGAATAGTTGTGTGGGCGGCATTTAAAACTAAAACCTTAAACTCGTAGAGCCGTTGAAACTACTTTTTAATTGCCGTGGAGCCGCCTAGGAATAGTTGTGTGGGCGGCATTTAAAACTAAAACCTAAAACTCGTAGAGCCGTTGAAACTACTTTTTAATTGCCGTGGAGCCGCCTAGGAATAGTTGTGTGGGCGGCATTTAAAACTAAAACCTAAAACTCGTAGAGCCGTTCAAACTACTTTTTAATTGCCGTGGAGCCGCCTAGGAATAGTTGTGTGGGCGGCATTTAAAACTAAAACCTAAAACTCGTAGAGCCGTTGAAACTACTTTTTAATTGCCGTGGAGCCGCCTAGGAATAGTTGTGTGGGCGGTATTTAAAACTAAAACCTAAAACTCGTAGAGCCGTTGAAACTACTTTTTAATTGCCGTGGAGCCGCCTAGGAATAGTTGTGTGGGCGGCATTTAAAACTAAAACCTAAAACTCGTAGAGCCGTTGAAACTACTTTTTAATTGCCGTGGAGCCGCCTAGGAATAGTTGTATGGGCGGCATTTAAAACTAAAACCTAAAACTCGTAGAGCCGTTGAAACTACTTTTTAATTGCCGTGGAGCCGCCTAGGAATAGTTGTGTGGGCGGCATTTAAAACTAAAACCTAAAACTCGTAGAGCCGTTGAAACTACTTTTTAATTGCCGTGGAACCGCCTAGGAATAGTTGTGTGGGCGGTATTTAAAACTAAAACCTAAAACTCGTAGAGTCGTTGAAACTACTTTTTAATTGCCGTGGAGCCGCCTAGGAATAGTTGTGTGGGCGGCATTTAAAACTAAAACTCGAAAACAGGTAGAGCCCGTGTGTGGCATAGTGCCAAGAACACTGGCTGCGCGGCCCGCGCTGAATAGCAATTGCAATTTTCTGCGCGAGGAATAAGCTAGCCTTGTTGTCCCCAGTGGCGTAAAAAGACAACAGTTTTGATCTTTTTAATGGTAACATTCAAAAGAAAATGCCATGCTGCCATGCTGTGCCAAACCCAGGCTTTATGTTAGAATAGATAATTTGCTTTCTAAAACAACCAGTTATATCGATTGTAACTGAACGAAAGTTTTTGCATGTGTCTTTTTCAGGCGTCATTTTTTATTTATACGGTTACGGCGACAGTTGATAGACCTAGTTATTCAGTTATTGATTTCTCGTTAGGTCCTCTCACAAATGGCCTACGTTCGTAGCCTATGTTTTACTTCAGACGAAAATAAAAGACAAAATCATGTCATATATGTTACGAATAGTCTAATGAATTTATTGTGCATATACATTGTAAGTTACTTAGTGCAAATAAACGTTTTATTATTATGAATAAATAAATATATACGGACAAATCACACAGATTGAGCTAGCCCCAAAGTAAGTTCGCGACTTGTTTTATGGGATACTAACTCAACGATGCTATATTTTATAACAAATACATATATAGATACACATCCAAGATCCAGGCCAATCTGAAAAAGATTATTTTCCATCTTGACCTGGCCGGGGATCGAACCCGGGCACTCTCGTGTCGCAGGCTGGCGTGTTGACCGCTGCGCTACGGAACTGTCAAATTATTATTTTATTGTTATTTATTAATGATAAAGGTTGCCTATACGTGTATGGTTTCTGTAATATGGTATTGTGTACAATAAAATGTAGTAAAATTTATACTTCAAGAACAATAGGCTAGTGATAATGATTATTTTTATACCCAGGGAGGGTATAAAAATAATCATGTTGAAATTAGTCTGTCAGTAAGATAATCAAAAATATTCTACACAAATTTTTAGGGTTCCGTACCCTAAGGGTAAAAACGGGACCCTATTATAATCGCTCCGCTGACCGTCTGTCTATCTGTCAGTCTGTCACCAGACTGTATCTCATGAGCCGTGATAGTTAGACAGCAGAAATTTTCACATATGATGTATTTCTGTTGCCACTATAACAGCAAATACTAAAAACTAGTATAAAATAAATACTTAAGGGAACTCCCATACAACAAACGTTTTTTTTGCCGTTTTTATAGATAACGGTACGGAACTGGTTACTAAAAAAAAATTAACAAAAATCGCCCCTAAGTTCATTAGGGGGTTTGTGACGTCACAATTTGCTAAAAAATATAGGAAACAACGTTACACTGAATTTGAAATATTTTTTTTTTTTTTGTATAATGTACAAAAGAAAAAATACGCGTCCAATATTATTTGAGTATCTAACTGACAGTGTAACTATATTTTTTCAGGATACTAGCCTATTGTTTTTTGATAAGGTTGTTTTACAATAATTAAAACAAGTGACCGCTTACCTGATAATGTGTTTGTACTACCACTGCCCTAAAAACTATGGAGGCATCTTGAACCCTCGTCTCTAGAGGCTTCTCACCAAACTTCGGACACTGGCTGTCACAAACAATTGTTCGACATAGAAATAGAACTATCACTAGCAAATCTCTGCTGGAAACTCTGCCCACTGGGCAACACTGCAACGCCATTTTCAGTCTCATTGCGTTTGTTTAAGTTACATTTTCACTTGGCGAGTCCATTTCACTACACAATGCTTTGGTCTTCTCTTCTTTTGACGTTTGCGGTTTTGCATTTTATCTGCAACAAAGAGATAAATAATTCATTTATTTGAATACGAAATGTAACGGCGTAGTTAGTCTTGTAAGTTTTTTCAATGACGTAAACACTTAAATTTAAAGGATTTATAGTCATAAATTGCAATGTATAATTTACGCAAATTGTGTGTGTCCTCCAAAGAGCTCGAAAATGTATGTGTGAGGCTGTGACATGGTGTATACAAAAATGTATTGTACAGGGCTATTTTCAAAGTGACATAAAAAAAATCCTGTTGGGCCATTTCCACCAGAGATAGGAAAAGGGAGCGATACATTGTCTTTTTTTCGAACGCCCGTTTTAATCCCTCTAAAAACTTGGTGGGAACGCAGCCTAAAAAGAAAAGCGAAGATAACGCATTTTTTTTAAATCTATGTTTTTAATTGCATTATTTTGAAATCGTAAACTTATTTTCAGAAAATCAATACAATTCTTGCTTATGGCAAAAGAAAAATAAAATGTTGGTTCATTCAATTATTTTAGTAACAATATATAAATGTAAAAACAAGTTCAAAAAATAGAGGTGTAAATAAATATAAATCTAATTATACTTTTAACGGAGTAATATTCAACGTGGTCGCAGACCACAATTGATGTTAGGTGAAAGATTTAATGTTCACAAGACAGGTATTAATATTAATCGCTGCTGTTTATAACAAAACGATACATGATAATGATTTAAGTAAATAAATAAATAATAAATAAATATATACGGACAAATCACACAGATTGAGCTAGCCCCAAAGTAAGTTCTAGACTTGTGTTATGGGATACTAACTCAACGATATTATATTTTATAACAAATACATATATAGATACACATCCAAGACCCAGGCCAATCTGAAAAAGATCATTTTCCATCTTGACCTGGCCGGGGATCGAACCCGGTCACTCCGTGTCGCAGGCTGGCATGTTGACCGCTGCGCCACGGAGCTAGTCAAAGTGTTAAAAGCGTAAAAGTTTAAAACAGAACATGTATGTACATGTTCTGTTTTAAAGTTTAAAGCAATAAAACTAGAAGTTAAGTTACAAGGTTACATAACCTTGTAACTTAAATTCTAGTTTTATTGCTCACTAGACAGATACAAAGTATTAATATGCTGCCGTTTATAACAAAATATTTTGAAAGCAAGCTTTAGGCAATAATGATTTAAGTGTTTAAAGCGCAATACTTTAAAAAAGAACATGTAGGAATGTAACCTTGTTACTTTTATTCTAGTTTTAATGTTCACCAGACAGATACAAAGTATTAATATGCTGGCGTTTATAACAAAATATTTTGAAAGCAAGATTTAAGCGTTAATGATCTAAGTGTTTAAAGCACAAAACTTTAAAACAGAACATGTAGGTATGAACCTTGTAACCTAAATTTTAGTTTTAATGTTCACCAGACAGATACAAAGTAATTAAGTGCTGCCGTTTATAACAAAACATTTTGAAAGCAAGATTTAAGCGTTAATAATCTAAGTGTTTAAAGCACAAAACTTTAAAACAGAACATGTAGGTATGAACCTTGTAGCTTAAATTTTAGTTTTAAAACAGATACAATGTATTATTATTAATAGCTGCCGTTTATAACAAAACATTTTAGAAGTTTCCAAACCATTAAAACCAAACATTTAAGGACCCTCGTGACAAGCCGTAAAATCGTCAACTATGTTTCGGTTACAGCTATAAACAATTTTTATTGCAATATTATAGCTATTAAAGATATTAAGCATTTGCCAAAACATTATTAAACTGCCATTTTATTGTTACCACTTGAATTTGTGACTTCCAGCGGTATGGTTCCGAATTCACAAAACTTAACTTTTCTTTTGACTGGCTGAATCCAAATCTATTTCAAATATTATTACTATTTCGCTGAACTAACAATATTTTCGATATTAAAGATTTTATTATAATTAAGGATTATTAAGATACTCAAGGCATAAATTATGCGTTTTTTAAAAGCCCGTTCGTGGAAGTATTTTGCTAGCCCCAATTTTGCCTTATATTTTGCATTTTTCAATAGTCTTGTGAAATTTAGTAAAAAGTTTCAATAATTACATAGTATAATAATAATTAATATTTACATGATTTCAGATTTTGGAAATTTTTCAAAATGGCGGGAATGGCACAAAGGATCTCGCTATCTAAATATATATTACTTACCATCAGGTGAGATGGTAGACAAAAGCCAAAAAAAAAATTACTCAAAGGTGACTGATTGACTGACATAGTGATCTATCAACGCACAGCTCAAACCACTGGACGGATCGGGCTGAAAATTGGCATAGAGGTAGATGTTATGATGTAGGCATCCGCTAAGAAAGGATTTTGATCAATTATACCCCCAAGGGGATAAAATAGGGGATGAAACTATACTTCTTAACGCGAGCGAAGCCACGGGCAAAAGCTAGTTGGTTTATATAGCGCTTTCCTAAGCGCTATATAATTGTGAGTTTGTTGCCATACGAGTAAGTGTCGCGAGATCTACAGATCACAGATCTTCTAATAATATAAGTAAGGATGTCTCTCCATTTTCGCCGAAGCACTTAATCAATACACAATGTTTCCTGATCCTACGCATGTTTGCAGCATTAATATCCCGATCCATATTCTCGGATAAACCCTGCGATTAGGACGTTACTTAACGCTATACATTCGCCATCTTTAATCTATCGAGTGAATACAGTAGATAAGGGTGTTCACAAACCCTCGCTACTTTCCTACGTTATTTGACAATTACGGTATACAGTCCTGAGCATAAAATGTATACACATTGGTGCTTAAGTCGATATGATAGGGTCTAAAATGGAATACAATAGTCCTAGATCAAAACAATAACATTAAAATTAGTCCCTCAGTTAGATAATCAAAAAATATTGGACACGTATTTTTTCGTTTGTCAATGATAAAGTGCCTTAACCTATCAACCACCAAGCGGCCCGATGGGGCCGCATAACAATAGAAAATTAATTGTGTCTGCGTTTCTCGCGATTGATGAGTAAGGTTCATGAGTAGGGGGCTTGTGATGTCACAAGATGCGATTAGGACCTTACTTAACGAAACCGGGGCGCGCTACTAGTGTTTTACAAAGAAATAAGATAATATGGTATAAAATCGACGCAGGCAAGCGGCGAGTACGTCATAATAGCATTGTGATGCTATATATACGCTTATATCTTTGTAGTTTTATTCTTTATCTCTTTTTCCTCTCCCATCTTTTTATTTTAGACATTTATTTTCAGTGTGCTATATTATATTTTTTGTATGTATATAATTTTTATATTCCTGCTATTTCGTTTCTATTTCTAATTGCACCGTACCCGTAATATCTTTCCCTCAATTTCCCAATTACCCAAAGGTAGCCTGGAAGAGATTGCTGTGCGATAAGGCCACCTTTTGTATATTTTTCTTTTCTGTTCCATATTGAATGTGTAATAAAGAGTGGTAAAATAAAATAAAAATAAAAAAAATAATATTTTCTGACAGCTTCTGGTAAATAACGATCGGTATAGGTCCAAACCGCTCTTAGTACTCCATATTCGCCCTGTTTAATCCATCAAGTGTATCCTGCATCCGTTTGCTGAGCCGTCAAAGCCCTTCAGATAAGCCTCTCCAGCTGAATTACGCAGACCTTGGAATGTCAAGAGTATCAAGTGTGTAGAGTATTGTACATACGAGGGTCTGCTTAAGATAAAGCTTCTAGAATGATAATCATATGTTATATTTTTTTCATTTTAAGAACCATTGTTACAACAACCGTTAAACTTGCGTTTAGCAAAAGTTATTATATTTTATAAGAGTCTAATGTTTTCGTAATTCTTACACATTTAAAGTTTTATAGTATGACTAGCTTTCGCCCGCGGCTCCGCCCGCATCAATGTCGATCCCTCGGGAATAGTACTTTTTCCCGGGATAAAACGTAGCCTATGTCCTTCTCCGCACTCCAGAGAACTTGTATGCAAAATTTCATGATTATCGGTTCAGTAGTTACGGCGTGAAAGCGTAACAAACAAACAAATAAAGAAACAAACAAACTCACTTTCGCATTTATAATATTAAGTAAGGATAAGGACTAGCGTGTCAGCTACCTGGAAATCATTATTTTGCTATACATAAGATTCATATAAAAAAACGACTTCAACTGAACCGATTTTGATGAAATACAAATGGAACCAATTTGAAAGCGTACACTTTCAAACAAAAAATATTTTTAAATCGATTCATATCATAAGTGACAGACTTCTGAAGTAATAGTCCGTTTTCTATTGGGAAACAGTATGACATCCACCTAAGTCCGAACTCACACGTCCACCTAAGTCCGAACACACACGTCCACCTAAGTCCGAACACACACGTCCACCTAAGTCCGAACACACACGTCCACCTAAGCCCGAAACGCCCGGTAGCCAGTTAGAACTTCGCGGCAGGTAGAAGGGAGGGGGAGAACTCAGAAAAAAAACCTGTTGGATTGGTTTGGACCTTTGAGTCAAGTTTGGTATCGTTATTAGGTAACTAGATAATGCCCAATACATTCCACATATACAGTTTTTTAGGGTTCCGTAGCAAAATATGATATAATACTTAAAATAATAAACTTTAATTAGTAACGAAATGCAAACAAACACTCATATTTTCATATTTTTTGTATAAAGTTGGTTTATAAAAATACTGTCCGAAAGCCTTATTAATGTATACTCAAAAAAAATCAACAATAAATTTAAATTTGACTATTTTCAATGTAAAATAAAATATTTAAAGTACTGCGACGTTCGACAACGCAGCGTAGGGAACGGCAAAAAAGACCCGAATAAGGTTCGTCAGCGCAGCGTAGGGGACGACAAAAAGATCCAAAAACAAGTACTAACTTCCTACTTACAAAATAAACCAGCCAAGTGCGAGTCTGAAATAACAAATACACACACTCACATACTTTTGCCTTTATACTACTAGTGTGTTTTTAATCATCTTCAAATTATAAATAAAGTCAGGTAACATTGTTAAAAATCCGTCCGTTATTAACAATTTTAAGAATATATAGATTTTTTAGCAAAATCGGTGCCACTTTCAGTTTAAACAGCCTCCGTGGTCTAGTGGTTAAGGCGTTTGCCTGTTGACCCGGGGGTCGTGGGTTCGATTCCCACCGGAAGCATACTTTGTTTAGTTGTTTCCAGTATGGTTAGGACATTGCAGGCGTGAATCACCTTATTGTCTGATGATAAAGATGATTCCGTGCTTCGGAAGGCACGTTAAGCCGGTGGTCCCGGCTGCCATCTGGTAGTCGTTAAAGGAACCACGTCATAGGCCGAGAGGCGGTTCCGAAGAACTCTGACACCATGTATGCATGGTCGGTGGACCGTGACACCTACTCGAAATGATGATGATGACTGTCAGTCAGATATTTAGTTATATCTTAAACATTCATAAAGCAAAGAGAAAAACATATCCAGAAATTTTACTACGGTCAACTGAAAATTGCGGAGCCTTCAGAAGAGACGTAAAATATTTCACTGCGCGTTTACTTTGATGACCGAAAGTAACTTTCCATGACAGTATTATAAATAATGACTTGAAGCAACTCGTTACGAGTTAAATGGGGACCCTGCGAAACGAACGAAGTATTTTACACACAGCTGCGGTATTGGTCGATAAAAATCGACACGTTATACCATAATATGCATACTATCACATATTTCTTCTTGCAGGGTAGACAGAGCAATATTATATTAAGCCTAAGAGCCTCGTTTAGCATGTAGGTGCGTATGTTACTGAAAAATGGAATCAAATCTGCTCGTTTGCCGTCGGATAGACATAAAAAAAAAAAAAAAAAATGATAGGTTGCTAGCAGTATCGTCTACTAACACCATTCCTCAGATTTACGTCCATATCATACCATATAGATTTAATGAATTATCGTAATTCAAACTCATATTATAAATGCGAAGGTGACTTTGTTTGTTTACTACGCTACCATGCCTTTAGTACTGAACTGATCATCATGAAATTTTACATACACGTTTTTGGGGTATGGAGAAGGACATGGGGTACATTTTATCCTAGGAAAAAGTACTATTTCCAAGATCGACGTCGACGCGCGCAGAGTCGCAAGCGTAAGCTAGTATCTCATAAAACATTCATAAAAGCAAGAAGCAAAACATATCCAGTAATTTTTACTACGGTCAACGAAAATTGCGGAGACGACGCAGCGAGCAAAAGTTGGTCGGTTATAAATTTAGCCTTCAGAAGAGACGTAAAATATTTCACTGCGCGTTTCCTTTGATGACCGAAAGTAACTTTCCATGACAGTATTATAAATAATGACTTGAAGCAACTCGTTACGAGTTAAATGGGGACCCTGCGAAACGAACGAAGTATTTTACACACAGCTGCGGTATTGGTCGATAAAAATCAACACGTTATACCATATAATACTAGTACATCACGTCTTTGTCCCTTGCGGGTAGACGGAGCCCTGGCCCTGGTCGACACGTTAATCCATAATATGCATACTATCACATATTTCTTCTTGCGGGGTAGATAGAGCACTATTATATTAAGCCTAAGAGCTACGTTTGCGCATGTGGGTGCGTGTGTTACTGAAAAATGGAATCAAATAATGATAGGTTGCTAGCAGTATCGTCTACTAATACCATTCCTCAGAGTTACGTCCATATGATACAGATTTAATGAATATCATCATCATCATCATCATCAGGTCCTTTTCAGTCTCCACTACAGGAGCACGACCCTCTCTGTACCACAAGGGCCACACTTGGCCAGAGCAGCCAGAGGACTTGGCCTACACTCTCCACGCTGGCCAGACGGGTTGGAGAGGTGTCTTAGATGTTTATAAGCTTTGTTTAGCTTGTATTTCCTAAGTCGCCTTCTACGACATCCACGGGAAGACTTGGAGTGGTCCTATTCTACTCTGCCGGATACCACACGGCTTTAATGAATATAATAATATATATAATACTCTTACATCACGTCTTTTTTTCTTGCGGGTAGACGGAGCCCTGCTCCATAAAACCTAAAAGTCACTTTAATCGTGTGGGTGGTTGTATTCACTTTTGCTGGCACTCTCGGTTTGAAACCCGTTGTTTTTTGCTAACGTCACTTAGTCTATGATACGCCTGGAAAGAATACGAATTTAATGATCGGTCGAAAATCGGTCAAACCGTTTAGAATACAGGAGATGACAATGGAACAAACATACTTACACACACATATACATACAAAAGCGCGAAAAACATTACCCTCCTTCTGGGTAGGTCAGTCGGGTAAAAATTAGCACGTTATACCATATTAGCTTTCGCCCGCGGCTCCGCCCGCATCAATGTCGATCCCTCGGAAACAGTACTTTTTCCCGGGATAAAAGTTAGCCTAAGTCCTTCTCCGTATTCCACAGAACTTGTATGCAAAATTTCATGATGATTGGTTTAGTAGTTACGGCGTGAAAGCGTAACAAACAAACAAACAAATAAACAAACAAACATTGACTAGCTCCGTGGCGCAGCGGTCAACACGCCTGCCTGCGACACGGCTTTTTCAGATTGGCCTGGGTCTTGGATGTGTATCTATATATGTATTTTTATAAAATATAGTATCGTTGAGTTAGTATCCCATAACACAAGTCTCGAACTTACTTTGGGGCTAGCTCAATCTGTGTGATTTGTCCGTATATATATTTAAAACAAACAAACTTTTTTTTTTTTTTTTTGTATATCCGACGGCAAACGAGCAGACGAGCCACCTGATGGAAAGTGGTCACCGTCGCCCATGGACATCTGCAACACCAGAGGAGCAGCTGATGCGTTGCCGACTCTTAAGATACCTGTAAACACGCCTTTTGAAGGACCTCAAGTCATAGCACACAGGGAAAACCTCGGGAGGGAGTCCATTCCACAATCCTGCTGTACGAGGAAAAAAACCACGTGACGCTCTGACATTTTTGGAGACCCAAGTGTCAAGGATGTGGGGATGGACTTTACTCCTGTGGCGAGCGGTGCGGTGGTAGAAAGGTGACGGTGGCAACAATTCAAAAAGTTCTTCAGAACACTCCCCATAGTATAGACGGTAAAATACACACAGAGAGCCAACGTCTCTCCGTAGACCGAGGGTGTCTAAATCGTCTGTGAGTGTGGGATCGTCGATAATACGAATTGCCCGGCGTTGGATGGAATCAAGAGGAAGGAGTTGGTATTGAGGTGCACCAGACCAGATATGAGAGCAGTACTCCATGAGGGCCGGACTTGAGCTAAAAATAAAAAAAAACTCACTTTCGCATTTATAATATTAGTAAGGATACATACAATCACGTATTTCTTCTTGCGGGGTGGACAGAGCCCTGGTTTATTAAGTTTCAAAGCCACGTTTAGCGTGTGGGTCGGGTGTGTTAGTGAAAAATGGAAGCAAGCGAGCTGTTTTTTTTTATTTAACTTCTAAAGCATTTTATAGCTTGTTGGTTAGCTAGCCCTTGAGCTAATAGCTATTTGAGTTTAATTTAAATTTACGTTATATTAAACATTAATAAACTACCAAAATGATATCAGAAAAACGCTAGCGATATTATAACCCTTATGATCACCGCAATATGGCAGAGCATTTTCACTCGCAAAATTTTCAATTCTAACATCTGTAATAGCAGTAATATTGCAAATAAAATTGTTTATAGCTGTAACCGAGACATAGTTAGCTTTATAGCTTGTCTCGAGGTCCTTAAATGTTTGCTGTAATGGCTACAATAATTGTTTTTGAAATGTCGCTGTTAACCGCTGTTTTGTTACGTAAGAGAATTAGAGGTTGTTACAATGTTACCAGCTTTACTAGAAAATCTATCAAAAATAGTCAAAAGTATTAATTTTTCCTTCCTTAAAAATTCAGTGTGATATCAAGCAATTTTGTTTAAAAAAATCTAAAAAGCCGGTTGCCACTGATATAAATTATATTATTTCTGTAATGGCATTTAAGTCCATTTGCGTTGCATACACCTTGACATTTTTTTCGGTTTAAATTCCATGGCGAATAATCCTAAAGTAAATGCAAAATAAATAATATATCAAAAAATAACTTGAACATTATGTTATTTTATGATTAGTATTTATTTCGCATTCACAATGCTATTTTAATATACTCTTATCAAATTATGAAATAAAATATTGTGAAAAAATTCAGCGACCTTGGGTTTATTCTATATTCGACCTAAGTTGAGTAATTAATAAGAATGTTCATGTTTATATCCACATTATAAGAAAAAAATTCACTCGAGACAAATGAATTAAACAATTTTAAATAAAAAATAAGGAAACATAACAGGGAAAGGCCTCTTTAAATAAACTAATTTCAATTATCTGTACTAACATAGTTTAAAAACACTACTAACAGTATAATTCTGTGTTACTTGTAAATAAAATGATTATTATTATCATATTATAACGTTTATATTTCATAAAAAAGATTATTAGGTCACATTCTGTAAACAATGCACGACTCTACGTCGTATTACGGTTAAATAGATACAGCTCTGCGATAGACGGTCGAATAGACAAACGGACATCAGTGGGTTCAAAATCAAAATTTATTTGAGTTCAGTAATAGAGTTTTTTGGCACTTAAATGGATCCCATGCTACAAAGCAACACAGATGTAGGTGCTTTACACCCACCTCTGTAAATAGGAAAAGAATGCTGGAAAGACTCTCAGATGTAAGAGTCATCATTTCGTGTAAGTGTCATGGTATGCTTCCCAACCCGGGGGTTGTCGGTTCGATTTCCCCCGGGTCTACAGGCAGACGCCTTAACCACTGGACCACAGAGGCAGAAAAAGATGTAAGAGTGGAAGATATCGGTATAAATAAAAATATTGTGTAATTTATATGATACACGTGTCACAGCTAACTGGTATTCCAATACACATATTCACATAATTGTCCTTAAATAATAAATCTCTCTGCTGACGACAACATCGACCTTGAATAAATATGACTTCAATTCAATTTTAAACAAAATGAACGAGATGTATCTTTACCATCTGCGAGATATATTAAAAAAATTAAGATATTTTTGTAATAAGAGTAACTTTTGTAGTAAGCGAGTCTATTTCAAGATATTTCAGCTTTATTTATTTCTTTCAGTCATCTATGACGAGTGTTTTTGTGACGTGATGTTTTATAATGATCGATGAACGCCAACTACAAGCACAAAAAAGTGTCACGTTCCGGGTGCAAGCGAGTGCACGGAACAAGTGATAGAGAGGCACGATCTGCCTAAGCATTCGGCTTGTGACGTACCTATCTCTCTTCCACCATTTTTTTTACCAGAAACAAGTGATTTCTGACCTGTTCGGTTACAAGGCATGTTCCTTAACGGCATAATGACTGGTTTCTTTCGACAACACTCACGCTACGATAAGATGCTTATATAGAGAATAAGAATAAATAAGCATCACTATTTAATTATTGAAGCAATAATTAAGTACTCATCCATGCAACAAAAGTTATGCCTTAACAAGCCACAAGGAAGAAATACCATATTTATCAAAAAGTCAAATATCTCGAAATGGGTTCAGAGTGTAATGGAACGTTATTGCAAAACATTGTCCAATTTATCAATTAATTTATTTCATTTCTATTGTAACTTATTTATAAATTTAGGACATTCAAAAGTAGAATAAATGGGTATCTCTTGAATAGGCATGTAACATCCTCGTCTTCATCGTCACTTACCACCAGGTGAGATGGAAGACAAATGGCTAATCCAAAATTTAGTAAAAAAAAATTTTTTGAAATATAGCATCTTTGATTGATATGCATTGCTCGCTTGAGTCAGTTTTGGTTTCAAAATGTAAGAACATAACAAGCAATGTTTTTGTACAATTCTGACCACACCCGCACACGCAATTTCATAACAATTTGTTTTCTAAACTAGATTGTGTAACGCGTGGGTGTCAAAACCTTTGTTTTGACACCCACGGGTTTGAGCTGAGTAACATAAACGAACAACTAGTTGCTACAAGAACAATTTACCTCTACTAAAGCCTAATTAAATAGACGCTATTAATGATATTAAAAAAAAATGTTCTAATAGTAATTATGTCATCAGCATCATCATCAGGATTTCCAGTACGACCGGTTGGAAGCGGATTGCATCCAGCTTCTTCCTGCGACCTTAGTCGGGTTATCTGAGGTGTCCGACGCTGCGCTTGCCGATACGTGGTCGCCATTCGAGAACCCTTCTGCCCCATCGGCAATTATGTATTGCGTCATAATTACTTTTTTGGTAGAGCCATGCTACAGGAAATCTTTATTTTTGCTAGTAGCATGCAAGGGCCGGCTCGTTCGGGAAAGTACCACACTCTCGGAGAAAATCGACATCTGAGTAAAAACTTTACCGCTTCTTAGCTTCGTTCGGTGAGTCAGAGAGTCGGATGTCCTCTTCCCAACTCCTCGAAAAGCCGGCAAAGCTCCTGTCACACCCAGGTGTTGCAGTTGTCTATGAGCAGCGGTGATCACTTACCATCAGGTGACTCGCTTGCTCGTTTGCCGTATATCATTTTTTTTTTTATGACAACAACATTTTTTGGCTTGAATTTGTCGGCGATAACGACTAAAAGATATGAGTAAAATAGCAGATACGGTCAAATTTGTTTTTGCCAAGTAATAAACTAACCGAATTTGAGGAGTTAAGTTAAATAAAGCTACATAATTATCACTTTATTCCTTTGATAAAGTATATGGGAATAAGAAATAAAGACCACGTAAGAAAAGAGCACTTTTTTTTTCAATAAAGAAGTGATAGTTACCTTAAAGTTATGTTCAGATATAGAAATGTACAAATGGCGAGGGCGTCCAAGATGATAATATATCCTTAGATAACGTCTCGCAGAGGCGTTGTTCAAGGCACAAGAGCCAAGTTATATAAACTAGCTAGTTGATATAAAGAACAATTTACTTTGACTTAGACCCAGTTAAATATATGCTACCAACTTCGCGTGGTTGTCAAGTAATAAAGTAGGCGGAAATAACAAGTTTGGTAGAGTTACGAAGTAATTTTGTAACTTCCTCGTATATTATCCATAACTTTGTTACACAGTTTTCACGTTCGACAGACAGAGCTTCGAATTATTAAAGCTACATATTATATACATATTAATCACGTCAACCATTAAGAAATAAAAGGTGGTCTTTGGGCGTTTAGATCCTAAAGACATGCGCGTTGTTGTCCGTACAAGGCAGCCGAGGGAAAGGATGAATATCTAAGTAATCAAGACAATAGTCAATGTTCAGCTAGTTGATACTAAGAATTTACTTCAACCCGTGACTTCAACTTAAGCCCAGTTAAATATACGCTACCAACTTTGAGGGGGTTGCCAAGAAATAAACTAGACGGATATAACAAGTTGGGTGAGTTTGGGAGTAATTTTGTTACATCTACGTATTTTATCCATAACGTACATAATAATTACATTTCTGTCCCTGACGGGTTCGACAGGGCCTAATGGCATAGATCCTAAAGGTCACGTAAAATTATAGAGGTTTAGGAGTATTTTAACTTCTTGAAGGCAACTTTAAGGCAAGGACATCAAGGATCATAATATTTTCTCAGACATCATATGCTAGAGGAGTTGTTTAACATTAGTTACATAAACCAAAAGCCAGTTGCTATAAATAACAAATTACTTCAACTAAGGCCCAGTTGAATAGACCCTACCAACTTTGTGTGGTTGCCAAGTAATAAACTAGACGGATATAACAAGTTAGTTGAGTTTGGGCTAAATTTGCTTTCTCGCCTTATAACAAGCACATTTTGTTTATTTTTTTAGAGTTCCTTAGCTAAGTGGCAAAAAACAGAACCCGTATGGATTCGTCATCTCTGTCTGTCTATCTGTCCATCTGTATGTCACAGCCATTTTTTTCCGAAACTAAAAGAACTATACTGTTGAAATTTGGTAAGTAAATATATTCTGTGAACCGCATTAATATTTTCACACAAAAATAGTAAAAAAAACAATATGTCTGCTTTTATAATGGGATCCTTACTCTGAACTAAAATTAACTTACTATATAAGACTGTTTTATTAAGAATTGTATCACTATTCACAGAAGCGGTTTTCCGCCCACATTACACAATGAAGTATAAAAAAACAGACCATTTCTTAGACAGCCCAAAGAAAAATATTTCGTATTTGTTTTGTAATGTTTGTGCCATTGATCAAAGTCTTAGAAATGAAGTGTCAGAAGATACTTGGTCTTGGGAAACTTGTAATAACTTGAAAAGAAATTGCTGTAATGTATATACTACACATTTCCCGCATTTACTTTTCACGTATTTCGTTCTCTTTATGACTGAAGTACAAAGTTGTAGGAAAATGTATATCAATCTGAAAGAGGATGAACGAAGGCGTTTGACAGGAACTGGCACCGGAGTCTTCATTTAAAGCTTCCATCTTACTGAATACCCGTGGAATAAGGCAATTAGATTTCTAGCTTTTTGTCCGAAAGAAGCTAACTGCCCCTTACGATCTTCAACACGAGTTGTATCCTTGGTATCAAAAATTCTGTCAGCGTCCAATACTTCAGTCACAAAGCTGGGTATGCTCAACAGGGTAAAACAGGACTACACCTCAGGGCAAATACTGCTACGTTATTAGTCGTAAGTCCGTCTACACATGGAGTACTTCTGATACCTTTGGGCAGGTGCACCCAAGTATAGCTATCTACTTGATTCGGTCCAAAGACAAATTGTTTACGATCTCAATATTACAAACGATATCGAGCCTCCGAGTTTCTAAGAAGAGGTTTTGTGTTGTCTCGCTGTATGTGTTTTACCGTTTGTATAAATGTGCTTGACACTTTTATTTCTAGCGTGAGGTGCGAAGAATCTCACGCGATTGACAGGGAACTCATCCTCACATCTTAGATTCAAAGTGGTAGCAAACAGTAAGTTTTGAAAGGAACTTACATTTACATACGTTTTAGTTGCGGAACGAATTTCCTGATATAGTATTCTCAAGAGACAACAACAGTGGGTTATTCACAAAGGGCGTGAAAAGATTTCTTTAGGATCGTCAACGTGTAAGCAGCACCTCTGGTATTGCTGACGTTCATTCGGCTACGATAATCGCTTTCTATTAGATGATTTTCCTACTCGTTACTATAAAAGAAACATTTTTCTGCGACATGTCTATACCGTAACCAAAATGCGACTTGATTACTTTTTATCATAAATATAATGTATCTACTTTATCATCATCATCATCATCATCTCAGCTGCAAGATGTCCACTGCTGGACATAGGCCTCCCCCAAGGACCGGTTGGAAGCGGCCTGCATCCAGCGTCTTCTTTCTTATCTACTTTATATCTGACAGTAATTAATAGTAGGTGCCCAATTTTGCTACTAATTGAAAAGCAGAATTTGTTATCCGTTTCCAAATTCTTCTTTTCAATTAGTTCCCTATTCCCTAGTAGCTGTATCACAATTATTTCCCAAAAATGTATAACTTCAAACCAAATTAAGTAAGATGTTATGTGTAAGCAGTTACATTACAAAAGAAAGCCGACAAACCTGACACGTCCAATACATATTTATTACGTACAAAACGGAACGAAACGTGAAAATGTTTTTGACAAATGGAAAACAAAAAGGCCGTCAAATAAGTCCCTTCTGGATCTGGCCGTAGCCGTAACCAGTGTGATATGTAATGAAGGCGACAGGTGGCACATTCAATTAATTCTTTGGCTAGCTCCGTGGCGCAGCGGTCAACACGCCAACCTGCGACACGAGAGTGCCCGGGTTCGATCCCCGGCCAGGTCAAGATGGAAAATGATCTTTTCCAGATTGGCCTGGGTCTTGGATGTTTATCTATATATGTATCTGTTATACAATATAGTGTCTTTGAGTTAGTATCCCATAACATAAGTCTCAAACTTACTTTGGGGCTAGCTCAATCTGTGTGATTTGTCCGTATATATTTATTTATTTATTATTAATGTAAAGCCGAAGGCACTGGTGAGGCTGGAGAGAAATAATGCTGGGAAAACTGCCTTTAATACTAACTTTTATTTGTAAAAAATATCAACAACAAAACTAATCGTATTCACTTTTTTTTCCAGACGTGACAGTATAATCTTCTTCTTTTTCTTGACGTATTAAAACCATAGAAATACATAAAAAGGTCGGCAGCGTGGCCGTCGCTAACATTTTCCCCCCTAGTGTCCTCATGGAGGACACTCAGTTCCTAGAGTAAGAGAGGCCACGCGAGCAGCCGGCCGCTTCATCACCCCCGCTCTCGTCCTAATATCTACCACCCTAACGCGACCGTCAGGACCAGGATAAACTTTTACAATAACTCCTTTCGGCCAGGTGTTACGCGGAGATGACGGGTCTACTACGATCACTAAGTCCCCAACCTTAAGTTGCATTACCTCTTGGGTCCATTTATGTCTGGGCAGAAGCTCCGGTAAAACTTCTTTGACCCAACGACTCCAGAACAGGTCTGTCAACCGTTGCGCCATGCGCCACTGTTTTCCCAGGCACAGATCTCCATCAGTAAATACACCGGGTAAAGGCATGTTAGATGAGCCTCCTAGTAAAAAATGGTTAGGAGTAAGAGCCTCGTCACTCTTTGGATCCACTGATACGTGTGTTAAAGGTCTGCTGTTAATAATATTTTCAATCTCAGCGAGAAAAGTAGAAAGAATTTCTTCACGTGGCGCTCTCTCTTTGAGAACTATCTTTAATGAAGTCTTGACGCTGCGAATAAGACGCTCCCAAGCGCCACCCATGTGGGGGCTTGCCGGTGGTAAGAAACGCCAAACCACGTTTCTGTTAAGAGCTTCCAAGGCAAGTTCATCCTGATCAATCGCTTGGTAGTTTCTTCTAAGTTCAGCATCTGCTCCTCTTAAGTTTGTTCCGTTGTCAGACAGAATCGTTTGAGGCCAACCACGTCTAGCGGCCATGCGTCTTAAAGCCATAATGAGTGAATCTGTGGTCAAAGAAGCAACTATTTCGATATGCACGGCACGCACTGTAAGGCACGTAAAGAGCACGCCGTATCTCTTAGGTTTCTGTCGTCCTACCGTAATCTCTATTGGGCCGAATAAATCTATTCCACATACTGTGAACGGACGTTTGTGATGCGTCAATCGTTCCTCGGGCAGGTCTCCAAGCCGTGGAGGCAAAGGCGAAGCTTTTCTGATTCTGCATATAAGACATTGAGAGGCCACAGTACGCACAGTAGGTCTTAAGTTTAAAAGCCAATATTTTTGTCGGAGCTCGTTAACGACTAATTCGTTATATGAATGTTGCGCGCGCACGTGATAATCTTTGACTATTAAGCGTGACATATGGTATCGCCCATCTAAAATAACCGGGTTTTTCACACTCGCTTGTACTCCCTTTACAGCACCAATGCGCCCGCCAACACGTAAAAGACCTTCACTGTCCAAGTAAGGAGTAAGTTCACGCAAGCGGCTATCCCGTGTCAATGGCTTATTTTGCTGTATACTGTGTATTTCGCCGGAAAACGATTGCATTTGAGCATGACGTAACAGTAATGTTTCTGCTCTATTAATTAGTTCCCTATCAATCTCAAATTTCTTCTTTCTACACTTTTCTATAAACAGTAAAACAGTTGCAGTGGTACGTAGCAGTCTTAACCAACATGAAAAGCGTCGCGAATCAGGAACAGGTAAGCTTTTCATCTCACAAACTTCACTTGATACAACTTGTATTTTCTCTAAGACCTCATCACTAATGTCATCCTTTTTTATAGGATCTTGTGGCCAATGATTAGGCTCTTGACGCAAGAAATATGGTCCAGAAAACCAAGGAGAGCCATTGTCCAAAATTTGATCGTGTTTCTTTGAGGCGAGGTCAGCTGGGTTGCAGCCGGATGGAACATAGTGCCATTCAGAAATAGTGGATGTGTTACAAATCTCGCCTAGCCTGTTCGCAATGAATGTTTTGTACTTTTTATTTTCATTTCTGATCCAATGTAAAACCGTTGTGGAATCTGTCCAATAAAAAGTTTCATCTACTTTAAATCTGTGTTCTGACTTGATCGTATCCGCTAATCGGCAACTGAGTAATGCGCCTTGTAGCTCTAGTCTTGGAATCGTGACTCCCTTGATCGGCGCTACACGGCTTTTACTGGCTATTAATGAAACCTGCACTGATCCGTCGCTATTTATTTTACGCCAGTAAGCGACTGCAGCATACGCAGATGGCGATGCATCACAAAACAGATGAAGTTGTAACACGCTGATAGCAGCTACATCAGCGCGAGTCCCGGCCTCCGATGCAGCGCTTCCAGGACTAACGTTAAAGTACCAACGCGGTATTGATATACGATTCAAAGTCTGCAGTTGCTCTAACCAGTTACGAAAAGAAGTAAATAATTCATCCGAAATAGCTTGGTCCCATTTTATATCAGTTTTCCATGTCTCTTGCATAATAATTTTACCTTGAATAATAAATGGGCCAAGAAAACCGTGAATATCGTAAATTGACATAATAATTCGTAGCATCTCGCGCTTAGTAGGTTTTCTTTCTTTTTCAAATACCTCTTTGGGAATGCGTTTGAATGACAAATCAAACCCTAGCGTGTCAGTGGCAGGATACCAAAGAAGACCGAGTGTCCGCTCAGACTGCCCTTCAATGTTGAACCTAACGGCTTTCTCATTTAAGGTTTCCTTTGGCGTACCTCTTAGAACATCAACGCTATTGCTTAGCCAATTACGCATAAGAAACCCACCCTGTTGGTTGATGTACAAAATTTCATTTACCATCTTTACTGCGGCTGGAATATCGGGTAAACTGTCAATGTAATCATCAATATATTGGTTCTTCCTGATGGCCTGAACAGCTTCAGGAAAAGAATTTTCAAACCGCTCTGTATTTTTGAATTGATTAACATATTGTGCTACGAAAGGAGAACAGTTTGCGCCGAATATAAGCGAAGTCATCACGTATTTTTTGACCGGTTCGGACGTCTGTTCTCTCCACAAAAATCTAAATGCATTCATATCCTCCTTTCGTATTTTAATACGTAAAAACATGTCTTTTATATCACCTATAATACCGATTGGATTTTCCCGAAAACGTAACATAATTCCCAAGAGAGATTGCAACAGGTCAGGTCCCTGCAAAAGAAAGTCATTAATACACACCCCTTTACTTTTCGCAGCCGCGTCATAAACAAGGCGCAACTTAGCTTTATTAGGGTTGTCAACACCAAAGTGTGGCAGGTACCATACGCGACCGAAACCTTGGTCATCTTCGCGCACCTCCCTAGCAAAATCATTAGTGAATAAATGTTGTACTCGCTCTCGGTATCTAGAAGCATAAGCCTCATTCCTTTGCATCTTTTTTTCTATCATTTTTAACCTATCTAAGGCCTGAGGATAAGAGTCTGGCAATACAACATCGTCGTATGTCCATGGTAGGCCGACATGCCACTGACCATCAATTAGCTGTGCGGTCTTATCTAATATAGCTACAGCTCTTAAATCCTTAGGACACTGCCTTGGTTTTGAGCACACGCCTATAGAGTCTAAATTGAAAGATTGACGCACTTCGTCGTATAATTTGGCGTCGCGATCTTCGTCGTACTTATACGAAGTTTGTAGTGAAAAAGATTTAATATCTTCTACGGAAAATAAATGACATATTGGCTCTACATTTCCCCCCTGTATCGGACAGTCAACATTAAAATTAAAAGCGGGTGTGGCGAAACGACCAGAAAACTTGGACTCACTTACCGCGTTATTTCCATGAACGCACCAACCCAAGGCCATCTTTGTCAGGAATGGCGTACGCTGCTTACCTCGGATACATTTCTCAGGCACGATAAGATCGTGATGGTTTTGTCCAATTAACAATTTCGGCTGCACACCGCAATTACAAACTTCGAACTCTTCGGGGACATTGTAGCTGCTGAAATCAAAGTTGGATAAGTGTTGAGTAGGTAAATTTAGCTCTTTTATTGTTCTTCCGTTTAATCTGTACTTGTCTCCGCTACTGTTGGAAATGGTAAAGTCGATCAACTCCATTTCACATACTAATTCAGTGTCCCAAGCTCCACGTGCTCGCATTGTGCGTTTTTCCCCATGCAAGCCTAACTGGTCTGCAACATCTGCTGACAGGAGGGTCGTTGTAGAGCCTCCATCAATAAGGCCATGCACGTGTAGACTTCCCTTAGGACCGAATATTGTCAAAGGTACGATTTGTAATAATACCTCACAGCCTTGGGTTACGTTAGTCTGAGTTACCGTCTCACTGCTGCTCTTTGACGGCTTATCGCTTGCAGAAGTTTCAACAGTTTCCTTGTCTTTCGGCGCGATCCAGTGCAAGAGGCGATGATGTGGCTGTCCACAATCATTAATGTCACAGTTGTCGCCTTGGCACATCTCTGGCTCACGATGACGTAGACCAAGACATTTAAAACATAAGCGTTGCGTTCGTGCAAACCGCCAACGATCTCTGCGTAAAGCTCGTTTAAAGCGTGGGCAACTAGGTAATGCATGGCGGCCCACTCGACAAAATCTGCATTTGGGCGTCTCGTCCGCTTCGCTATTTGTAGCTGATAGAAGTACAGTGTGAGTTGTTTTTCGCTCGTCCGGTTTACGTCTGTCCGATGACTGATATTGAATGTGACTTACGCCTGACACGGCAGTCTTATTTGCTTCATCGTACAAAAAGTCCGATATCTTTTCAAGCTTGGGTAAGTCATTCGTTTGACGTTCGAACGCATAGTCCGTCCACTTGCATACAAGAGTATTCGGAAATTTAGATATGATAATGCTAGCCAACTCAGGGCTCCTTAAATAATCATTTTGCTTGATAGCTTTGGCGGCAGTAACATAATTCTTGACCTTGATTGCAAAATTTACAATTTCATGGTGATAGGACATAGGTAAGGACGGAATCTTCTTTAACTGTGTAATTAGTTTATTTATTATTGTTTCTGGTCTCCCAAATCGGAGCTCTAAAGTTTCTATAATTAAATCTGAAGACGTACCTCCGATGAGTAATGAAGATACGGTGTCCTTGGCCTCACCCCTTAGGCATTTTCGTAGGCGCCAAATATTCTCTGTATCTGTATACTGGCACAGCCTTGTAGACTCGTAAAATGCTTGCTTGAATTGCAACCATTCGAGCGAGTCACCATGAAAATAAGGCAAATCTTTGGAGGTAGCCAACCTTTTGAGTAGCGTACTGTTGCTATATTTTGGCGTAGACGAAGCCATAATGGTGTCACGTAGCGCTTCAGCTAACTTCTCGATGTCGCTCTTTCCGTTACCGTCGTCGTCATTGTCCTTAGAATTACTATGTTGCATTTCGTCGTGCAGCTCAGGTGACGCTTCGCACTGTGATGCCGCACTATCATCCAACCAATCATTTATCCTGCTGTCTAAAGACATCGACTCATTAGTGACGGAACGCGAAGACTTCGACCGTCTTTCTCTATCTAACTCTTCTATCTCGGCCGTCAACTTTTTATCTATTAAATCGGCCTGAATAGCTTTTATTTTAGCTGCAGCTTTAGCTTGTACGCGTGTTGCTTCAATTTCTAATAGGGCTTTAGCTTGCGCCGCCTCCAGCTCTAACTTTCTCCGCCGTGATAGGGATGACGAAGTCCCTTTAGTTTTTACAGTTGCTGCGGATTTCGCGTCATGCTGGTCTTTTTCTCTTTTTATTAAAGGGAGGTTCTCACCAACATCCTGGGGGCGCGACTCTTCCTTGGCACCGCGTGGTTGTCGTTTGCGCGATGTAGGGGGAGTGCGGAACATCTTTCCAGCCTTTTTCAGATTAGGCTCAAGGACCACAAATGTAAAGCACGGAGGCACTGGTGAGGCTGGAGAGAAATAATGCTGGGAAAACTGCCTTTAATACTAACTTTTAGTTGTAAAAAATATCAACAACAAAACTAATCGTATTCACTTTTTTTTCCAGACGTGACAGTATAATCTTCTTCTTTTTCTTGACGTATTAAAACCATAGAAATACATAAAAAGGTCGGCAGCGTGGCCGTCGCTAACAATTAACATATAACGAAGGCTGATATATACAAGAAAAACTTGTCTTTATTAAACTCTACATTAATCTGCATAATTATTTAATATACTGCATGCACTTACTCCATTTCGTCTAGTCTTCCTATTCAATTTGTTATTTGACTTTTTTTATTATTTAATCTTTTTTGATAAATTTATGACAGATACATATAGTTCCAAGTGGCAATATTATAATTAATAAAAAATTAATTCATCTGTGGGTGACGTAGTGGGTTACGTAATTAATAATCTGTATTTATTACTTTGTTTATATCCTACATTGTAAGATAGTTAAGATATATTATGTAACTGTTTGTTGTACCTCAATAAAATAAAATTAAATTAAAATATGTAACAACGGGTTACTCACTAACGAAGTCAGCTATTAACCGATGTCCCGATCCGCACTGGCACTTCGGACGTGCGTCTCGATTCACATTCGCCCTGAGGAAGACCGCCGGATGAGTTCGAAACATATCGGCCAGTATCTGACTTCGTACGTAAGTAACCCGTTGTTACTTATTTTAATAATGTCTATAATGTCTTACGTTAGTTTTAATCAAAAATCATGTTTTCTGTTCCACAGTCTTATAATCCTTAAAAATATCAGAAGGGATTAGACTAAAATCAGCGGAATCATGTTAATAGGCGATGCAGCTAGCAACCCATCACTATTTGATTCCGTTTTCCATCTACACGCCCTCCAACATGCTAAATGTGGCCATAAGATCTTATAGACCTAGGCTCTGTCTACCTCGCGAGGGAAAAAGACGTTATACTTTTTATGTAAGATTAGAAAAATCTCCATTTTATCCGAGAAACTTGAACGCTGATAAATTTAATATCAGGTACTGATAGGATTATCGTCAAAAATTAATCTAAAACCGACGAACATCAGCTCTCACGCCGTATTACCCCCGGCACTCGCAAAATAAATGATCTGACATAAACATATGGGACGAAGAAATTAAATTCTCATTTTTTACGATAATAACCGAGTGATTTTACGGATTTACCGACCCTTCTCGGGTAAAGGTTTAGGTGTAAATTATGATTCGGAAGGTATTGGGCACGAACTCGATTTAGGTCGGGCTTGTAAACATGATTTTTTATGTCAAAGCGTCTGATTGGTATGTAAACGCCTCAATCAGTTGTGGGAGATTACTTTGAATGGAGTTTGATTGAGTGAAGTTTTTTTACCTATTTAGCATGCAATGTATGTAAGTATGTTTGTTAAGGTGGAATCTTTGAACTCAATTTTGAAGTGGATATCTTCAACCGAATCAGCTGAAATTTTGTATACACATAGACAATGCACGATATGGTGTATGACATTATTCTAAATCCAATATGGCGGACCATCCAAGATGGCGGAATAGTTATTTTTATGCATTTCTACAATATGGATATCGAATGAAAGGACTTGTTGAGAGTAACTTGCAAAATAATGTTGCGTCATTCTAAATCCAATATGGCGGACTATCCAAGATGGCGGAGTAGTTATTTTTAATGCACTTCTACAATATGGGTATCAAATAAAAGGGATGGTTGAGCGTAAATCGAAAAATAATGTGACTTCATTCTAAATCCAATATGGCGGATCTTCCAAGATAGAGGAATAGTTATTTTTAATGCAATTCTGCAATATGGGTATCAAATGAAAGGGCTCATTGAGAGTAAGTTTGACTTGTTTAATTTGGCGAGATGGGCGTCATCAGCACTGGTCTGCAACCTGTCTACCAGAAGGACAACTCCAAAATCAAACTCGAAACTGTGTTTCGTCAGGCACAATAAGTAAGCTCCAAGCTGAAATAAGTGGCGAATTATCCCAAACACCCAAGTCCAAGTTTTAGGGTTCCGTAGCCAAATAACAAAAAACGGAACTCTTATGGATTCGTCATGTCTGTTTGTCCGTACGTATGTCACAGCCATTTTTTTACGAAATTATAAGAACTTTACTGTAAGCAGATGTATTCTGTAAACCGCATTAAGATTTTCACATAAAAATAGAAAATAAGCAATATGTTTTGGGGGTTCCTCATACATAGAACTAAAACTCAATTTTTTTTATCAAACTTTACCCTGTGGTGTATCTATGGATAGGTCTTTAATAATGATATTGAGATTTCTAATATCTTTTTTTCTAAACTGAATAGTTTTTGCAATTGAGCAGTTTATAATTTTTTGAATATTTTCTTATTTCTTTTTATTATAATGATGTTTTCTGAACATATTATGTTAAATGATAATAAATGCAATGAAAATAAACATTATACACAGTAGTCTCAAACAGGCCGAGCAGACCAGTTTCCCCTAGTAGCACCCGTTCAATAGTTGACGCATGGATCAGCCATCGTTAAACTCAACCATATTAGCGGGAATTCAACGACCTGACACACGACGCAGCCACCAATTTGAATATTTGAGTGAGCATGACTCGAACTCGAAGACTTTGTCAAAAAGTAATATTTATGACTATTACTACTACAAACAATATTTGACATCCGTGCACGCGTCAATATGTGAGTTAACAATCAGGATCACAACCGCAGAATAAATTCAAGTGCCAACGTACGTTTAAGAGACGTCGGGGAACGGGCGACTAGCAAAATTAGTTAACCCTGTTTTTCAAAGCAAACAAAAACACCCGAGAACATTGAAGAGGTGCGGAGACGCCATATTGTGGGGACGCAACGAGTCTCCGTCTTGTACGTTAGTACTTTATTATTTTACCCTGTTCAACACATCGGTATCCGACCCACCGGAACAGAGTGCGTAGAGTAGGATTAGCTCCGGCTATTGGTGACCGCCCGGCGGTCCCAGGTGACTTGCACTCAAAATAGGCCCTTCTGGCAACCTAACTTTCGGTGAAGAGAGTTGCTGCTCTCCAAAGGCTTTTGCTATAATTTAAGGATATGCATGCACGTAATCGCGGTTCATCGGGCAATATGAAAGTTTATTGGAAAACTTCGTGGCGCTGTGGTTAACACGCCAGCCTGCGACACGCACGAGGGTTCGATCACCAGTCAGGTCAAGATGGAAAATGATCTTTTTCAGATTGGCCTGGGTCTTGGATGTTTATCTATTTATGTATTTGTTATAAAGTATAGTATCGTTGAGTAAGTATCCCATAATACAAGTCTCGAACTTACTTTGGGGCTAGCTCAATCTGTGTGATTTGTCCATATATATTTATATTTATTTCCTGGTTCTTTGTCAACGCTCAAAGCCGAGATCCATCTGTGGTGTCATCTGGGGGCCCTTTGGTGATGTTGTCTTATAGGTTGAGGGCACTCTGCCCTCACCTCAAACGCCCGGTGAAGTAGCAAAAGTGTTCGAAGGACGGCCGTGTCGCGACTTCCCTGATACTTTCCTTTCCCTGACCTTTTGTTGTCCTAGTAATGGTCTAATAATAGAAAGAAAAACTAAAACAAACCAGATCAAAGATATGTAGCAACCTCGCACTATTTATCCACATTTCCTGCTAACCTCTATCCATCTGATTAACGGATGGGGCTCCAAGGAATAAGATATGATTTATTTCTAAGTTATTGTTTCGATATAACGGCAAAACGTTGATTATATTAGTATTGGCAATACATCCGCGTTTCTAAAGATCAATATTTGATTATGTAACTTTTGCGGCCATCGTTACTATTAGATACATAATCCTTTAGATAAAAAACCGATGTTGACAGTAGTAAAAAAAGAACTAACGTACAATACGGATACTGTGTACTACTGAACCGACTGTGATGAAATATAAATATACAAAATGGAAAAAAATCTTTCAAATAAAAAAGGAAAATCTAGACCAGGCTTTTTAGTAATCGGGGCATATGCATAAAAAATATCAAATACTAGCTTTCGCCCGCGGCTCCGCCCGTGTTGATGTCGATCCCTCGGGAATAGTACTTTTTCCCAGAATAAATGGTAGCCTATGTCCTTCTCCGTATTCCAGAGAACTTGTATGCAAAAATTCATGATGATCGGTTCAGTAGTTACGGCGTGAAAGCGTAACAAACAAACAAACTCACTTTCACATTTATAATATTATAGTAAGGATAAGGAAGTAAGGATAAAGATAAGGATGCCGACCAATGAGAACATTCTCCTTTTTAAGGGTTTTGTACCCAAAACGTAAAACAAGGACCTATTCCTAAGACTTTGCTGTCCATACGTCTGTTTCTCTGTCATAAGAGGCTGTATCTATTGAACCGTAATGGTGAAGATATGAAATTTTCACAAAATGTGTATTTATATTGAAATGAAATGAAATGTTTATTTGCAAGGGTATAATATTATACATATAAATTCCCGCCTTTTACAGTAGGCATGCGAAAATTATATTAGAACGAAGTTAAATATTATTAGTCAATACAGAAATAATTAGCATACAAAAATTCACTATCTTACTAAATAAATTTCATGTCAAATATTCGTGTATGTCATAATAGCATTTATCAATTAACCATTTATGCAATTTATGTTTAAATTGTTTAAAACTAAGCATCTTTAGGTCGACTGGCTGTTTATTATAAATTTTTATCGACTTAAAGTAACAATTTATATCAAATATAGTGCCCTTACAGATAGGGTGCAACAGTACCGTAGGATCTCTTGGTCTTAGTCTCTTATCATCATTTACGACTTTAATATCGAAGAAATCTGAATGTGTCTTATCAAAACAACAGCACTGCTATATATAAAACCAGTCAGGGTTAATAAATTAAGTTATTGCATTAGTGTTGTTATTTCTATAAGTAACTAGCGCACATTAAATGCATATAATGCTCTATGTCAACTGCGCTAAGGTAGCCAAGGCATCTGTCATAGTTTAACAACTGTCATTCAATAACAACAGGCGAGTCTAATGGCTTAAAATGCCTCCTGTAGAACGGAAGAAACGGAGGTATTTTTATTCTACTCGTGGTTTTAAATAGAGTAGGAGAAAATAGATCCTTAAAATCCGTCTGCCAAAGAAAATCGAAGGGGTAATATGACAGGGCATTTGTTGCGACATGATCAGTTTATGAAAACTATTATAGAAGGAAAAAATAGAGGGAAGGAGAGGGAGAGGAAAGCACACTCACAGTTATTGTAGACAGATAAAAGAAAAAGTGAAAAGGGTTTCGTACTAGGATGTGAAAAGACTGGCAGAAAATAGAGTAAGATGGAGGGAGCTCCACCGACAAGAGCGTTGCTCTTAAATTTTAATGATGATGATGTGATATCCATATCCCACTTGGGACAACGCCCGAAGATGCTCAGCATATGGAAGTGCTAATGATGCTTCTAGATGCTAGCCCTCTGGGCTATCGAGCTCCCGTGACTCTAGTGCTGGGTTTTAAGAATTGGTAATGGATCTCATATGAATAGCAGCATATAATGTAATAGTATCATGGTGTGCTAGTTTTTCCCGGTAGGAATGGCCTTTCGCGAGGCCTGGACCTATGGTAGAGCGATCAAAGCGGTCGATCTAGGCATCAGTCAAGCTAGGAGCTTCGAGTCCCATTATGTTTTCGACGCTGCTACCTATCAGAAGCATTTAAGCTGGGAAAAGAGCCTTCGTCCACTTTGGTAACTAAACTTACCTAACCAGTTACAAGAGAAGATTTTTCTTTCGCTGTTTGTTATCTAGTTGTGATAGAAGTTCTTTTTCCATTTATGTAACCAGTTACAAGTGAAGATTTTTCTTTCGCTGTTTGGTAACTAGTAGTGAAAGAAGAATTATTATTCAATTTTTGCAACTTTTTGATATTTATGAACGTGGATGAGTCACACATTTAAATCCATTTTATTTTAATAAATATTTGTCACTGGCCACTTGTAAAGGAAAATGATTTGAAAATGATAATAATAGTCATAGTTGATTGTTACTACGTGTTGTTACAAACGGACAGTAAAAGTAATTTTATGATAGGAATTTGTTGGATTTGGGAAAGGAATAAAGGTATTGGGGTACTACTCACTCGGACGAATGGGGGAAAAGCAAGTAGCAGCTGGGGAGCCGAGCAAGCGTACTCGATGCCATACCTGAAACCACCGGACAGGCCGTTGAAGATGACATTCCTGACCTCCCTAAGAAGTTATTATCATCATCAGGTCCTTTTTAGTCTCCACTACAGGAGCACGACCCTCTCTGTACTACTAGGGCCATACTTGGCCAGAGCAGCCAGAGGACTTGGCCTACACTCTCCACGCTGGCCAGACGGGTTGGAGAGGTCTCTTAGATGTTTATAAGCTTTGTTTAGCTTGTATTTCATAAGTCGCCTTCTACGACATCCACGGGAAATCTTGGAGTGGTCCTATTCTACTCTGCCGGATACCACACGGCTAAGACTGCGGACTACGGAATAGAGTGAAATAAAAGAAGTTATGGTTACACAGAATACCAAATGTATTGCCTATAGTGCTCATTAGGAGTTCACAAGCATTCAAACTTCTCCAACCAATCTTACAATTGATACAATACTTGAAAATGGCCAAGTTAGCCATTCAGCTGAAACAATAGCGCGGTCGTTAATAATTCTGTGGAATCGTGAACCATAATAACTTTCATTGCGATGTTTCGCTGGCTCTATTGTTGAAATGTCTCATTCATTAATCTGAGGTTTCGTTTAGACTTAGTAAGTAAAATGGCTTCTTGTTCTAGTCAAAATTCAATGGAAATGTACTATATATAATTGGTTGTTTTTGTTATCATCAGAATGTTTGGAAGAAATCTACAGCAAAAATTCAGGCCCTTTAAAATGCACGAATAATTAAAAATAAAATATTAAAATAAACTTTTGTGCCCAACGTTGCCCGCCCGCTAAGCGCTGTAGGACTACATAACATTATATCACGTCGGTTTTCACTTGTGGGGTAGACAGAGCCCAGGTCTTTGAGACCTTAAAACCACGCTTCACATGGTGGAATCAAAATAGTGATGGGTTGCTAACCGCATCGCCTAATAACATGATTCGTCAGATTTTCGCCCATTCCCTCAGACCAGCATGGAAGTTGTTAAACTAGTTAAAACCATGCCAACTAATTCGCCAATATTTGGTAAAATTATATGATCAGTAACCATCGATTTGATAATAAAGAAAAGAAAAAGACAGATATGTTTACCTTCGACAAGCGAGTCACCTGATGGTAAGCGATCCCCACTGCCCATGGATAATTGAAATAAATGGGTGTCTCAAGAGCACTGCCAGCCTTTTAAGGAGTTGAGGGCAGGCCATAAGGAGAGGAAAAGGGGGGAAGGATGGTCCTCTGGCTCTCTCACTCACAGAACGAAGCATAGAAGCGGTAAAGCTTCTACTCAAGATCGTTTTCCATCATGCCCTGACCGGGGATCGAACCTGGGCACGCTTGTGTTGCAGGCTGTATTAACCACTACGCCAGTAGCTTGCCAATGTAATGCAATATACTAATTTCAAACAAAAACAAAGTTACCCTTCTAAAATTTACTAAGCACACAAAGTTTAGAGTGTGTCTCAAAATATCGTTGCAGCTCTGCATTATAACGAGGATGACACGGATACTAAACAGAAATGTATATACCTACTAAGGTCTTTCAAACACTTCACCTAATTTTGTTCCTTTTGGAATAATTTTTTAAATAAAATCCCTTTTTAAAGTTCCGTTCTGAAAGCGTAAAAATGGGACCATATTTTTAAGCCTCCGATATCCGTCAATCTGTCACAGGACTGTATCTCATCACCATCATTATCTTAGCTGCAAGAAGTCCACTGCTGGACCAAAGTCTCCCCCCAAGGATTTTCAATATGAGCGGCCTGCAAATATAACCAAAATAAAATTTGAAAGTAAAAAAAGAGGCTATTTTTATGGCATTTGCCGTTTCATGCATTTTAGTCCTTCTTTTTTTACGTTTGTGATCATCGGAATGATGTGTAATTTATAAAAAGCCTAGTTTTCTGCAACATGCCAACATCGCCTAGTTGAAGACTATTCAAGAAGAATTAACCGCCATTCCACCAGGGACCGGAACATTTTTGGGGTTTTCGTTGGGTTATTTGATTGACTGATTTTCCCAAACCCTAACGATTCGGTAACCATATCGTTTGCTTACCGTAAAGAAAGGCTTACCAATACCATATAGTTAATTCGACTAAGCACTTACTTATATCTCAAAACCCATGATTAGCTTACCCTTTATAGAGTGAATTGAAGAGCTTCAAGCTATTTCAAATTCTATGCGAATATCTATAATATATAGATCTGACTAAGGCTATTAAAATATCTAACAACAGGTTTCATACGAAGTCACCTACAGGCCGATATGTTTCGACCACATCCGGAGGTCTTCCTCAGGGCGAATGTGGATCGAGACCCGCATCCAATGTCCCGAACCGCACTGAGGTTTGTCTCGTTTATCATACCACGGTGTTACAGAGGTCATCTTTATGTCTAATTAAAATATAAATTTGTTCGTGTACCATTTCATGCCATTATTAAAAAAAAAATTAAATTCACCAAACTTTCAAATTTCAATTGGGAAAAATATAAATTTGTCCTAACTAAATTATAAATATGAAAGTAAGTTTATTTGTTTGTCTGTTACCTTCACGCCCTATCTACTGAACCGAGCGTCATTAAATTTTGAATACCCGTTATCTAGGGTACGAAGGACAAAGTACATATTTTATCGCGGAAAATACTGTTCGCGGGTGATCGACATTGAGACGGGTGGAGCCGCTGGTAAAAGCTAGTTTAAATATAGATTTTCATGTGTACTATTTTTTGCCCTTTTTAATGAATTTTTCAAATCCGCCAAACTTTCAAGCCCATCCTGTACTTCCTTATAGTCTGTAAGAAAAATATAAATTTAGTATAAAAACGTGATGTTGGGTGTAATGGCCTTTTATTTAATATATATTATAACGTTTTCAAATATGTATTATAATTATTTATTACTAGGTATATAAACTTTAAAAAATATAATACTAATTATCAACTAGAACTAAGTATAACTGTATAATATGTACACTTAATAAAAGTTATCTATAAATAAAAAATGTCTCGCAGATCATTGCCTTGCGGTAGGGTGCCTAAAAGGCTGGCTGCATTGCCACGTTGGATTGCAGTGCTAATGCGTTGTGCAAAAAATTGCCAGCACTTTGGTCACCAAATACCTCGACCAGTAGGTTGTTTATGGTTTTAAATAATTTATGAGCTGAAACGGCTCAAATATGTAGCCATTGCCAAGGCATGCATTGAGGGACTCGGCGGTGGTCGCAGCTGCGCCAGTCTTAGAGCTAGTGCCATGGAGGTAGGAAGGCACGAGTGTGTCAACACACGTGGCGTCCTTCACTAATGGCCTCCCCAATCTCCAGGGCACAAGAGTCATGCCATCTGGTCTCTTGCCATCATCTCGCGCCAAGTCATTTATTAAAACGTTGAGTATACGAGTATGAGTACGTGATGCACTACTGGTATATGAAGATTACCACTGTATGCACATAAAGCTATGATAGTGTTTCGTCTCAAAATATCGTCGGAGCTCTGCATCATAACGAGTAACGAGGCTGACACAGAATACTAAACAGAAATATGTCTATTTAGTTCTCTCAAACACTTAATATGATCTTGCTCGTTTTGCAAGATTAAGTGTCTGCTGTCTTTAAATAGAGATCCTTTTAACCGACTTAAGAAAAAGGAGGAGTTTGTTAAATCAGTTTTATGTTTGTAACCCTAAACCTCCGTTATATGAACCGAGTTTAAACATATGTTTTATTAAATTTGACAATATACTCAATAATACCTCTATTTATTCATAAAATTACTTCTAATAACAAAAATTATACAATAGCCAAACTACTAAGCAGGTCAACGGCAAATCTATATCGAAATTTATAGATAAATTTATCAACAAAGATAAAATCGATTAATCAATTTATTGCTTCTGTCTCTATCTTGACCGTTAGGGAGAAAAAAGTAATATTATTATGTATGTATAACATAATATTCATCTTTGTCTGCAAGAAAATTTCGTGAAGCTATCAAAAAATGATCTGCGAAATTCTAGTTCCTTGACCTCCGAAATGTCTGTTTTATCTTACACGCGCTGGTCAAGAAATATTTCAGAGAGAACGGCCACGTATCATTTTCCACGCCCCTTTATTTATGGAATGTCCTTGGGGCTCAGCAGTGCCACTAACTTTTGCAGTATTCTGGCTATAGTAGATATGATAAGAGTTCACTGAAAATGTTGCTAGCTTGCTGACAATGCTGATCTGACTTGTATATTTTATTTACATAGTATCACGTCTTTTTTCCTCGCAGTGTAAACATAGCCTAGGTCTATAAGACCTTATGGCCACATTTAGCATGCTGGAGGGCATGTAGATGGGAAACGGAATCAATATAGTGATGAATCCCTCGAACGGCAAAATTATTGACTTAATTGCAAGTATAAGAATGTCTTCCTACTGTCCCACACATTTATAATTTTATAATTAACATTTATTATTAAATATTTCACGTACTTTATATCAAACTGCGGGTTTCGAGTCACTGCATTGCTTGTTCGGAGTTCGGGGAAGCCCTTGATACGGAAATCGTAAAATTAGATTAAAATCCAATCAATAGGGGCGTGATTTGATTCGCCTAGATACGGAATTATAGTCGGGATGTGTTCTTTGTTTGTATTTTATTTTATTGTTAAACTAGCTTCGCCCGCGGCTCCACCCGCGTCAATGTCGATCCCTTGGGAAAGTACTTTTTCCCCGAGATAAAAGGTAGCCTATGTCCTTCTCCGCACTCCAGAGAACTTGTATGCAAAATTTCATGGTGATCGGTTCTGTAGTTACGGCAAACAAACAAATAAACAAACAAACAAATAAACAAACAAACTCACTTTCGCATTTATAATATTAGTAAGGACAATGATTTTCCACTTTGTATTTCACTCGAGCGGGTTTCCTATTATGGATTAGACCCCGGGGTCCACTATTCCGACACTATATTAGATACGAGTATACTAGTCAGATTGCGGGCTCTGAAGTGTCAATGTTGATGCAATAATAACACGGAAACTCGTTTAAATTAAATATATTTATTTTTCATCTCATTTATTCTGAAAATAAAGAACGGTTTCCCGAAAAGAGGGTTTTAGATACATTTTCAAGAACTTAAGAAAATTTGAATTATGAACACAAAATATCCATGAACAAATAGTAGATTGTGACTCAGGGGCCTAACATACTTTTTATATGAGGGCATTATTCTGAGCCGTGTGGTTTCCGGCAGAGTAGAATAGGACCTCTCCTAGTCTTTCCATGGAGATCGTAAGAGGCGACTTAGGAAATACAAGCTAAACAAAGCTCATAAACATCAATGAGACTTCTCCAACCCGTCTGGACAGCGTGGAGAGTGTAGGCCAAATCCTCTGTCTGCTCTAGCCAAGTATGGTATATACGGTAGTACAGAGAGAGTCATGCTCCTGCAGTGGAGACTAAAAAGACCTGATGATGATGATTATTATTCTGAGTCCCGAGTGGAACAAAGGAGTCTAGAATATAATCTCGAGCGTAGCGAGGGATTCTAAAGTATACTCCTGAGTGAAGGATTTAGAATGTTGCCCGAAGTAAAAGTAATAAATTAGTCCCGAGAACACACATTCTACTTTTTATCGCTCAGGCGATACCACTGTAAATAAGGTCGTTCTGAACCTTATATATCTCGCATAAGACTTAAATTAGGAGTTTCAAATCTAAGTAATATGATTTTTGACTATTTCATCTCCAAAAATTGAAGATGAAAACACGTTTTGATAAAATTATCTCGATAGAAATATTTTTTGAAAAATGATCTTCGTTCGCAGAGTTTTTGTTATTGTAGCTCAAATGCGACGAATGAAATAATGATTTTTAGACTAAAAGATAGGTTATTAGTAATTCATCAAAATGTAAATATGAAAATACAATTAACAGGTCTGATTTTATATAAAATAGAAATAACGAATTTGGCGCTTACGTTTTTTTCTTTGAGCGACTCGAGACTATCTCCTATCTCATCATTCACGGGCTAAACCGCCAAGCGCTATCCCTTGCGCGCACTT
Source organism: Elegia similella (assembly GCA_947532085.1). Taxonomy (NCBI): domain Eukaryota; kingdom Metazoa; phylum Arthropoda; class Insecta; order Lepidoptera; family Pyralidae; genus Elegia; species Elegia similella. The sequence goes on from OX383936.1 coordinate 5,480,195, forward strand.
GATCAGTACTTTGCCGAGCGATGGTACCAAACATTTGAGGCCTCGTCTTACCCAGTAAGCAATATTTTTTTCAAAATCAATTTTAATTATTTAAAAAAATAATGTAATATACGCGATAATACCGTATTAAAGTGATTTTATTTAAATGTGTAACAATCGCGAAAACATCAGAAACCATAATAATCGCGAAAACATCAGAAACCAAAATCGATTTTTCTAAACAAATCGTCTTAAAATTACAGTACGCGGGAAAACACCCCATTGCCAAATATTTCAATAAATATCCGAAATATGCGAGTCAAACTTAAAACCTAGTAAGTACAAATAAAAATTAACTTTAGTTTGCCAAAACATAATTATATTAATAATTCCTTGTCAAGTTGTTAATAAAATATTTGATTGGTTGGCCATTATTATAAAAATTCCAGCAGCAAAGGTAATTAATAAGCGACAAATGTGTTATTTGTTTTTTATTTATTACATAGGTCGGCAAACGAGCAAGCGGGTCACCTGATGGTAAGCGATCACCACTGCCCATCATCATTTCGAGTAGGTGTCACGGTCAATCGACCATGCAAACCCTGGTGTCAGAGTTCTTCGGGACCGCCTCTCGGCCTCTGACGTGGTTCCTTTAACGACTACCAGATGGCAGCCGGGACCACCGGCTTAACGTGCCTTCCGAAGCACGGAATCATCTTTATTATCAGACAATCAGGTGATTCACGCCTGCAATGTCCTAACCAAACTGGAAACAGCCCATAGACAACTGCAACACATGTGGTGTGACAAGAGCGTTGCCGGCCTTTTAAGAAAACATAACACTCGTTTTTTGAAGGTTCCAATTTCGTATCGATTCAGGAATACCGCCAATTTTTGGTTTAATGAAAATTTGGAGAATCAATTTAATTAATTGGCTTTCGGCCTTTGTTTGTCGTGAAACAAATAGCAGTTTATGACGGAATCGATTTCGAGTAGTTTTGGCTGACATGCGATCGAGTGATCAGCAGTAATTAGTGTGAATATACCCTAGCGACAAATAACTTTAGTACAAGCCCACGTCACATAAATTAAACGGTCATCTTACCCGACAGCTAACAAACGGGGAGGGTTTGACGTTTGTATGTTTTTCATCAAAAGTACCTCGCACTTTGCGTTCTAATAAAATAAAGAGAATAACAAATAGTGTTAAAATTCTAACTTTTATAAAATTTGAAAATGAAATCTTAAATTGATTTTTTGGCTTTTGTCCTTACGTGTTTTTTTTTTTTAATTATTTAAAGGTAATATTGGTCTTTAGGGTTCCGTTCTCAAAAAATAAATACGTTAATTTATTACCAAGCCTTTGTTGTCCATCCGTCTGTCACAGTACTGTATCTATTTAGCCGTAATAGGCAGAGGCTTGAAATTTCCATTGAATGTGTATACCTATATTATCACCATCATCATCGTCATCATATCAGCGGCAAAAAGTCCACTGCTGGACAAAGGCTGTATTTTTATATATATTCACGTGTTATTGTTTCATTGAAAACAACTTTGGAGAAAAAAATAACCTAACATTCATCAACGAAAATTACTAAAACAATAAGTGAAACTATTAATAAATATTGTAGCCGAACAATTGTCTCGAATATTCTCGAAACAATGGAATCGGCTACGGCCATTGTCCAATTAGGCGTTATAATTTGTATTGGCTCTTTGGACTATTGTTAGGGTTATAAGCAGGGGTTGGAATACCGGTAAAAATCCATTACCGGTACCTCTATGAAACGACAGTACCGGTAATTGGTTTGGTACCGGTACATTTGGTAACGGTAAAAATCAAGTACCGGTACCTCTATAATACAACGGTACCGGTAATTGGATTGGTACCGGTACCTCAATAAAACGACGGTACCGGTAATTGAAAGAAGTACCTGTACCAAATACCGGTAAACAGTACCGGTACTTAGTACCGGTACTCGTATTGGGAATTATCATTTCGTTAATGTGTGTCGTTGCCGTGTTGTGCATGTGCGGCGTGAGGCGGGGGCCCACAATAGGGCGGCACTTTTACAGTCGAGCGAGTCCCATGCGGTAGACGGCAACAATGCGTAGATACCGGTAAAATTAACGCAATTTTAATACCGTTAAAATTTTACAGAATAGAGGTACCGGTACTTACCGGTACTTATAATGTGAATTTGGTACCGGTAACAAGTAGCGGTACAATTACCGTTAACTGTTAACAATATTATTACCGTTAAATACTAGATTACCGGTACCTCATATTACCGTTAAAATTTTAACAGAATAGTAATACCGGTACTTACCGGTACTTATAATGGGAATTTGGTACCGGTAACAAGCCCTGGTTATAAGGTTTTGTGTAGGTAGGTTAATTGAACAATTACGAAAAATAATGCATATATAAATAAATATCGCTGTATTTTCATTATTTAATAAAGATATCAAAGGAATATTAATAAGCAATGCGACCAGCTACCCATTAATTAAATTTCTTTAATTTTCACTGTGTAACAACAGAACAGCAACAGACCTAACCATCATAAAATTATCATAAATTTATACGGACAAATCACACAGATTGAGCTAGCCCCAAAGTAAGTTCGAGACTTGTGTTATGGGATACTAACTCAACGATACTATATTTTATAACAAATACATATATAGATACGCATCCAAGACCCAGGCCAATCTGAAAAAGATCATTTTCCACCTTGACCTGGCCGGGGATCGAACCCGGTCACTCCGTGTCGCAGGCTGGCGTGTTGACCGCTGCGCCACGGAGCTAGTCATCATGCACATTTAACACTGGAAATTGCTTTTCGAGAAAATAATGATGAGTAGGTAGAATTAAAAGAACATTAATGAATACAAAAACATGAAACATTAATGAATCAAAAATATATGTCCAAATAATGTCTCGACTATTCTCGAAACAATGGAATCGTCTACGGCCAATTTCCAATTAGGCGTTATAATTTATATTGGCTCTGTGGAGAATAGTAGTGTTATTGGGTTTTGATTTATAGGTTAATTAGCCAATTATAAGAAAATATGCTCTTTGACAATTATATATTATTGAGATTTCTAATAGAATTAAAAAAGAGAGCTAATTGGACACATACGAAAAACAATGCAAACGCAACATATTGGTTTATTTTCGAGATGATCCAATATTATTAATGCTAAAGTAATTTTGTATATGTTTGTTTGCTATTGAACTGATCAATATAAAAATTTCCATGCTCTTTGATAACTACTGCAAATTAATCAAAACTCTTTTGTTTAAAAAAAAAATTAAGTAATTTGCGGTAATACGGGCCACGGATGAGATCTTTGTGTCATTTAAGAACATAGATTAAATAAAAATGTTTTTCTGTAAAGTCCGTTTACGGACGATAATTTAACGTGATAACAGTGGAAGAGTGATAGATGCATCATAAGCCGAACGCTTAGCCAATCGTGCATCTCTATCGCTTGTTCCGCGCACTTGCATGCACTCAGAACGTGACAATTTTTCATGCGCACAGCCAGCATTTATCGATTTATAAGACCAAAACATATTTAGAATAAATTTAAGGCAAGAAATTCAAACAATAATAGTCTGTTTTCAATACTAACAATCATTGGATCATCAATGGAATACTTTTTTATGGTGGTAAAGATTTACATCGCTTTTATTTTACAGAAAACTAGTACCTACGAGTATATTATGAAACCGTATTGAATTCACTTTAATATTTGCTAAATTTGCCATGAGAGTGTCTTTACGAAACCACTCGGTCTTTTCTTCCATCCTAGGCACTTTATCCACTGGCGAATAATTAGGTGGTAGACAGATTGTTTTTAAATAGCCAAAAGTAAGTCGGTGTGATGTTCTGTTAAAGTTAGTTTGTTTCTTAACCAACTGACTAAACATGTCTTCTTCTTCTTCGTCAAAATACTGTCTTGAATAGGCCACATCACGACACGATCATTCGCCGCGTTTTGATAGCAACTTCAAAATACATTGCGGCTTTCAAATGATTGACTATTTTTATAGTCACTTCAAAATACATTACGTTTTATGTATCTTAAATACATAAAACATCATGTATTTTGAAGTGACTATCAAAACGTTGTACACATCTTCGTTTTTTTTATGGTATAGGACGGCAAACAAGCAGGCGAGTCACCTGATGGTAAGCGACCAGCGCTGCCCATGGACAACTGCAACACCAGGGTGTAACAGGAGCGTTGCTAGCCTTTCAAGGAGTGAGAGAAAGGACATGGGGAGAGGAAATGGGGGAAGGATGGGCCGGAAAATCCTCCACAGTACAAAAGCACTATCTATTGATGAAACCAACAAAATATTTTGGCTGTCTGTACCAATACGAGTATTATGAATACAAAACTAACTCTATCTGTCAGTCTGTCTCTTTTTTCTTCACGCTTTAACAACTGAATGATTTAAATATAATTTGGTATCGTGATAATGTAAAGCTTAAAGAACATAAGATACTTTTATACCGTTCGTTTTGTACGTTTTATCCCGGAGAAATATGCTTACTGTTCCCAAAGGACCATTGGCGAAAGTTATAAATAAATACCTTTAGGATTTAAAATACGCAGGTATCTATTGTATCCGGAATCCGGATACTTCAGGGTAGTTTTGACAAATAGGAATTTAATAAATTGCCGACATGAGCGCCTCTTCGTTTTGTCTCTTCTTCAACCTGCAGAGAAACTACCAATGGGTGGTGAACTTTCCTGTTCCTGAAAGTTGCTAAATAGACTTCAGGCTGGTGTTGGAAGAAACCGAGATAACTGGGTTAGATGGGGTTTCTCTAGCAACAACCTGTGCAGCTGCGGCGCTGTTCAGACGATGATATCTAATGAACTGCCCAAGCTGTCCTACTTCCTGTACTGTAGAAGACTTGATTAAGGCAAAAGATCGTGCCGTCGAAGTGGCCAAATTCTGAACTAACTTGATATAGGTAACATTTATTATATTGAATACCTGCGATCCTGCGTATGATAAGGTGATGTTTGTATTGTTTGGTTCACGTTATGTGGCGACTTATGTAGGTATTATGTAAATGTGTTATATGCGAGTCAAATCGGATGTGCGGACAAATCTTTTAAGGTTTTTGTACATCTTTTATATAATTTAGGATTATGTGTTTGTTTGATGAATAAATAAATCATCATCATCATCATCATCAGGTCCTTTTTAGTCTCCACTACAGGAGCAGAGAGAGAGTGTAGGCCAAGTCCTCTGGCTGCTCTGGCCAAGTATGGCTCCGGTAGTACAGAGAGGGTCGAATAAATAAACAAAAAAAAAAAAAAATATTTGTTAGAAAACGAAACCTAGTAAAGGATTCGCCCGCGGCTCCGCCCGCGTAAATGTCAATCCTTCGGGAATATATTTTTCCCGGGATAAAAGGTATAAAGGCCTATGTCCTTCTCCGTACTTCAGAGAACTTGTATGCAAAATTTCATGATGATCAGTTCAGTAGTTACGGTGTGAAAGCGTAACAAACAAACAACTCACTTTCTTATTTATAATGTTAGTAAGGATAAGAATATTTGGACTTAAAAAGAAGAAGAAGCGCTTTGTCAGCGACTCATGTTGCAGATGACCATAATGACACGTACCATCAGGTATCGCTTAACCTTGTCGTCCATATAATAATAAAAGACAATAAAAGTTAAAATACTATACCGCTTTTTTTGAAATTTAAACAAGTGATGCGTGATCGGTTGATTGGCAATTGCGTGTAAAAATATTGCTGATAATTTTCAAAACGTATTTGAAAGATTAACTCTTGCCATTTTAAAAACAATATCTGTTTCTTTTTATTTCTATATTTTTATAGAGAACATGCATATATTTCTTCCACGTTTGTAATTTGGAAATAGATACATAAGTAAAAAAATAGAATAATACGTGGCATAAGTGGAACTAAAGATACCTTATCCAGAACTGGAATGCCAGATATATTTCTATAATTATTATTAAAAAAAAATTGAGCCTGTAGAGCTACAGTAGGTGGACTTAGTGCATTCCCTCCCAGTCAACCTCGAGAAGGATTAACAGGTGGAAAAAAGATAGGTAGACTATACACATATAGTTAAAAATGCACGATAAATTTATTTCTCTTTCAATAACTTTTATCTCTTACTCTTCGGCTGACACGTATATAATTTTTATGGAATATTGGAATAAAAAAAAAGCTAAGGTGAAATTTTGTTTTTCAAATCCGCATTTATTAAAAGTCTATAAGTACATTGTTTCCTTTTAATATAAAACCCTAGAACCAAAAATATCATTTTCACTCCTATTTTTATTTTATAAGAAATAATAATAATGATTTCAAATACCTTTTGCAACATTCACTCCTAATTATAATTTTATTCTTCCTTGTTATTCGGATATAGTCTACATACAATCCAAAAATGCATGTATTTATTCAATAAGCTTATTTAAAGTCCAGTTACTGCGTCTCGTTTTATTTTTTAAAGCAAAAGTTATCGAAATGATACAGGAACTCATTAAAATCTAAAAGAAATAAAAGTGTTTTAAATCAAAAGTGTAGGAATTAAATGTTATGTGATTTTTGTTTTCAGCCGATTTCATTGATATAAATGTATCTGTGTGAACTCAACCATAATACCTCGACAACGACTACTATCAAAAGAAAAACTTTTACCAAAACAAGGAAGAAAACATTCACAAAAGAATACTTACGAAAATCAAACAAGAATCCTGTAAGCAGCACAAAAAGTCACTAACACAACAACACTAGTCCAGTACCACGATACAAGTTTTTATGTGAGAATATTTGGAGCGAAAATCCTTCGAGAAGCTACGTGCGTCCGCTACGAAGACTCGGCTACGACTGAGGTGCTACGGCGCTACGAGAAACACAGAGTAATGCAATATACAGAGGCGGTTAACGAGTGAGAAGTAACAGCGACTTTACATCCCCAATATCACTTTGGATGAAAAGCCAAATGTGGATTCTCACATAACGACCTCCGATCATAAAGCCCCATGAGTTGCGATACTTGATACGATTAGAGATAAACGTGAGATACTGAACACATGCTTGTGAATCGATTGATTTTTATTCATAGCAATGTAGAGGTATTTATAATTTACTAGCTTTCGCCCGCGGCTCCGCCCGCGTCAATGTCGATCCCTCGGGAATAGTACTTTTTCCCGGGATAAAAGGTAGCCTATGTCCTTCTCCGTACTCCAGAGAAGTTGTATGCAAAATTTCATGATGATCGGTTGAGTACGAGTTACGGCGTGAAAGCGCAACAAATAAACAAACAAACAAACTCACTTTCGCATTTATAATATTATAGTAAGGATATCGTCTTCTGGTATCTTCCATGCTGGTCTAGGAGAAAATAAAAAAACGTAGAATATACCAGCTGCTTCTCTTCCCGCGCAGATTTAAAAGCCGATCGAGGGATTGGGCTAAAATCTACGGAATCAAGTCAATAGGCGATGTGGCCAGCAACCCCTAATTACTATTTGATTCCGTTTTCTATCTACACGTCCTCAAACATGCTAAATGTGGCCATAAGCTCTTATCGACCTAGGCTCTGTCTACAGGGGTAGACAGAGCCTAGGTCGATAAGACCTTATGGCCTTGAGGGCAAGGGAAAAAGACTTTGTTTTATACAATACGATTATACAACGTGATTTTGAACCCCCTAGCTATATATTTCCTAATGGAACACAGAATTGCAAGGAAAAAAGGTAAAAAACAAAAAAGGAAATTAGGTTTCCTATACAAAGTCGCCGATGAGCTGGACGAATTTCTATGAAAGGTTAAATTTATTTTTTTCGTTTTGTACCTTTTTTCCTTGCAATTCTGTGTTCCATTAGGGATTCTGATTTCCAGATTTCAATATAGCTAGGGGTTCAAAATCACGCTCTTTTAATATTTGAAATTAGTATTTGTTTGACAATTTACTGATGCTGTTTTGGAAGTAACTAAAGGCTGACAAGTGTCAAAATAAAAAGCCCAAAGATTGGGTTGTGTAAATTTTCAGACCTTTTTCTTTTTGTGTCGATGGCTCAAGGTTACAATTTTGTCTCTGCAGTATGTGGCAACTCTGACACTATCGCTCATCATCATCATTTCGAGTAGGTGCCACGGTCAATCGACCATGCACACCCTGGTGTCAGAGTTCTTCGGAACCGCCTCTCGGCCTCTGACGTGGTTCCTTTAACGACTACCAGATGGCAGCCGGGACCACCGGCTTAACGTGCCTTCCGAAGCACGGAATCATCTTTATTATCAGACAATCAGGTGATTCAAGCCTGCAATGTCCTAACCAAACTGGAAACAACTAAACAAAGTATGCTTCCGGTGGGAATCGAACCCACGACCCCTGGGTCAACAGGCAAACGCCTTAACCACTGGACCACGGAGGCTGTTACACTATCGCTAAAGAATGTAACTCACTGTGACACTTTCGCTAAAGAATGTAAAGCGATCATAGGCAAGATTCACACTTGATGTGGCGTATGACTCGCACTTAAACTGATGACGGCCGTACTGGGTACCTACCTAGTACATATACAGTCACAAGCATTAATATATAAACGTGTGTATTCCATTTTAGACAGTATCACATTAAATTAAAAGCGATGTGTTTACATATTAACGCTCGTTACTGTACGTACTTGTCAAGGGGCTTAAGATGACAGTGATTAAACTAGTTTTGGTATTCGGCCAATTTCTACGTAAATTCAAAGCGATACCCTAACTTGTGTATCGTAAATTACAAACGCATTAGCAGAGCCACAAATTTGCAGATTACCATCGAGTTTGCCGATAGCGAAGACCAACTAATTAAATAGACTTGAGCACCTCGCCTGTCTCTTGAGAATTTATTTAAATTATTTTAAAGGTATTACGAATTTATGTTTTTATGTGAAGTATGTTTTTGAAGTTCCCGGAATCGGCCCCACGTTGGGCGCCAATGTGAAGGCTCGGCCGTCCCGACGCTCAAGCCGAGTTCCACATATAAAGATGGTAGGGAGAGAACAAGACGAACACACAGAACACAGCTAATAACTTTATTATAATCTTTGCTTTTACAACTTCAATAAATAATTATCAGAGACTTATGCTCCAGGATATGGTAGTAGACTCAATGAGTGATAGACTGAAAGATGTTAACCGATTGAAAGGTGGTAGCAGACTGAAGAATGATCGAAGAATGAGTGATGAGAGAGAGAGAAAGTAATCTAAAAATGGAATGAAATTTGAATTAAAAATGAAATTTGAATTAAAATAAGGAATTAAAAAATGGACAGGATGTGAGAAATGAGGTTGGATGAGATGCAGCATGCAGGTGGCATGCTGCAACGTTACACTTTATAAGGTTTATAAGCTTTAGATGACCTCTGTGGCTCAGTGGTAATGCTAGTGCCTTTGAATCGTAGGGTCCTGTATTCGATCTCCGATCAGGTCAAGATGGAAAACGATATTTTTTTTTAGATTAACTTGGATGCTTATCTATTGTAAAACATATTTTTAATTAATTGCAGATTTACTAAAAGGGTTAAAAGATATGTTTTACCAAGTAATGCGTTTATGAAAAAAAAAACATGTAACTTGGGTTGACGACATAAAGCAAATTGCTGGAGAGAACTAGATAGAGAGGAATGTTGCAGACAAAGGGAGGCTTATAATACCGAGCAGTGGATTGTAAAAAGCTGATGATGATGATGATAACTTGTAGCAGTTAAATACCCTTTGATAATTCACTAAAATACTACATAATTTATTTAAGAAATATAAGATTGCGGTATTAAATAGACTTCTAAAGTGACCATTCTATGAGTTGGCTCCGACTTATCTCCTTTTGCTCTCAGCCAATTTGATTTTTACGATAAAATAATTGATGATAAATCCAGGAAACTTTCTTTTATATCTTAGTAGTATAATGTGACATTCTAATGAGCGCATAATCCTTATCCTTACTATCCTTACTTATCCTTAGCCTAACTAATCCTTACTAATATTATAAATGCGAAAGTGAGTTTGTTTTATTTGTTTGGTTGTTTGTTTGTTACGCTTTCACGCCGTAACTACTGAACCGATCATCATGAAATTTTCCATTCAAGTTCTCTGGATTACGGAGAAGGACATAGGCTACCTTTTATCCTGGGAAAAAGTAGTATTCCCGAGGGACCCACATTAACGCGGGCGGAGCCGCGGGCGAAAGCTAATTACGTATAAACGGAACTTAGCACGAATCTTTTTTTAATATTTATTTCCATTGTGGCGTTTTAATGGAGCCCTAAAGTAAAAAAAAAAATATTAACAAAAAGGGTGCAAATATTTTTAACTACTCAATTACCTGCAATTGCCTCTTGTTTTGTCTATTTCTAAGTATGTCTATAACTATGATCAAATAACTTTCATGATTTGGAGGTGAGATAGGCCATTTTAATGGCCCCATTAATGACCTATGAAGCTAGGTTTATCGCAAATCTTAACGAGGGACCCCAAGTTTATTTTGGTGTATTGATTGATGATAAATTTTGTGATTGCAGTCTTGATTACATGGCTTGATTAGCTTGTACATAAACTAGAACGGATATTAACTTTCTTATTTTGAACAAAATATCAATATATCTAATAAATAATCCTAATCCTAACTAATATTATAAATGCGAAAGTGAGTTTGTTTGTTTGTTTGTTACGCTTTCACGCCGTAACTACTGAACCGATCATCATGAAATTTTGCATACACGTTATCTGGGGTACGGAGAAGGACATAGGGTACTTTTTATCCCGGGAAAAAGGACTGTTCCCGAGGGATCGACATTGACGCGGGCGGAGCCGCGGGCGAAAGCTAGTCTAATAATAAATCTATAACAGTTGGTCATGGACTAAGTTACTTTGTTGTCAGAGATATCTTGTTTATAAGCTCTATGCATGATACTGAAACTAAATTAACGATTTCTATTTTTTTTTTCTTAACGTATGTATGTGTCTTCATAACTCTTAAACGAATTAACTGAATATTATGATACTTGGCAGACATACATTTAGGCGTACATGATAGGTTACTTATTTTTTTTCTCCTGTCATGATAAGACGTAGACCCCATACAAACATAACATTAAACGTACGCGAACGAAGTCGCGGGCATTGCTTGTCTTAATATAAAATGAACAGAAAGTGGAAACTAACTTCAAAAAATGATGTTAGTCTAATAAATCCTTACTTAATATTATAAATGCGAAAGTGAGTTTGTTTGTTTGTTACGCTTTCACGCCGTAACTACTGAACCGATCGTCACGAAATTGTGCATACAAGTTCTCTGGAGTGTGGAGAAGGACATAGGCTACCTTTTATCCCGGGAAAAAGTACTATTCCCGAGGGATCGGCATTGACGCGGGCGGAGCCGCGGGCGAAAGCTAGTAAAGGAAATAAAACAACAAATATTTTCTATTAAATAAAGAAAAAACCTTAGTCACTCGAAATTATGTAAGAATTTTAACTCAAACAAATCTATTTAGAAACCGTATTTTGGTAATATGGATTAATCTTGAGTAAGATTAATATTATCATACAAATCTCTTCTAGAATTTTAAGGTTATGATGTAATGAAAAAAGTCACAAACTTTACCCCATAACTTCGTTTTATGATTTCTTCGGGAGTTAAGCAAAAATATTTCACTTATTCTTAAATATATAATAGCAATATTATTAATATATAAAGCAAAGTCGAGTGTATTTGAACACTTACAACTTAATAACGGGTGAACAGATTTTTATAAGCTTTGATTTGTTGGTTGGTTCATAATACTCCAAATAGCTGAAAAACTACTAAAATATAAGAAATATTTACAAAATACCGAAGTTAACTGAAGCGCGCGTCGTCGGCGCGTTTAAAAAACGCCATGTACTCAGGGCCTCAGTTATTCTAGAAACATAGGAATCAGGCTGCACTTAAGGGCCCGTACTACCTCACACTGCTTTGCATGATTGACTGTTATATCAATAATAATTAAATACTCAAGTTGAAATAAAAATGCAGCAAAGTTCAGGACTAACTCTGGTAACTATATGACTCAAAAACACGATTGCGTTAAATTTTCTCGATAGAAAAAAATTGCAAAGTTGCCTCCAAATCACGTCTAATTTACTCGGTATATAGCATTATTCACCAAATACATTAAAATTAACCTTGAATCTTTTGATTATTATTGCATTACAGATAAGGCAGCCATCATATGTTTTTCTTTTTCGAATAACCCTTGAATATTCCTAAAAAACGAAAATATCCAAAGTAGCCAACGCGTTTAGACCATCCGCGTTTGTATTGCCATGCCGCCTGGCATATGGCGGGCTCTTAAGCCCGAATACGTATAAGGGATTTCAAAATCTCTCTGTTTTAAATCTGTTACCGTCACTGTCTAGACGATAACGAATCGAGACTGACACATGAGATTTGAAAACGAAAATAGTTTATTATCTTTTCAGAATTCGTCCGTTAGACAAATTAAATCATATTTAAACTTGAGGATTATACGAACGCTTTTTAGGATTCCGTAACCGAATGGCAAAAAACGGAACTCTTTTAGATTTGTCATTTCCGTCTGTCCGTCCGTCTGTATCACATCCACTTTATTCCAAAACTATTAGGTTGAAACTTGGTAGGTAGATGTATTCTGTGAACCGCTTTACGATTTTTATACAAAAAAAAAATAAATAAAGATCTTGGGGCTCCCTAAATAAGAAAGCGAAACAATTTTTATTTATTTCGCCTATACGAACCTATAGATTAAAATGACATGGAGGTTCTTAAAATCTTTTTTTTTCCGAATATGTCGTTTGAAAGATAAACACTTTCAAAGTAGTAAAATGTCTTTGCCTCCTCTAACTTTGAAAATAATAAATTTTTAGATAAAGCACATTTTCAAAAACTGCAAATGTAACTTTGTATATTATACACACTAGTTATGTGTAGGTATTCCTTATCAACTACGGAATCCTTCACGGGCAAGTCTGACTCGCACCTCGCCACTTTTTTATTGAAGGCATCAATTTACGAAAAATATTTCCAATTTAAGATTCTCTTATTTCTGTCTCAAGTAAGCCGATTTCAGACTTCGAAGAAAGTGGTTTAGTTGGAAGAAAATAAGTTGCTAAACCTTCAAAAGATTTCATAAAAGGTCATAGATACCGATTTCTGCCTATAATCGGCGATTACCTATAAAAAGAAAAGTTCTTTGGAAGATTTTACAAAATAGTATAAGTACTTAAGTGAGTTCTCAAATGTCTCTTAGAGAACTATGTTCTTTGACCTGGAATGTAATACATTAAAGACGTGCTCACAACGCTTAACAGTAATTTCTTTTCACAAGTTTTTTTTTTTTTAACTGAATCTAGCGTGAGATATTGACGTCATTATTTAGCTCAAAATATGTCAGCCAGTAGCTGGATTTGCTGGTGCTTGGCGGTATCCCTTTATATAATCTACACTAATATTATAAAGAGCAATAGATTTGACTCATCATCATCATCATCAGGTCTTTTTAGTCTCCACTGCAGGAGTATGACCCTCTCTATAATACCGGAACCAAACGTGGCCAGAGCAGACAGAGGATTTGGCCTACACTCTCCTCGCAGGCCAGACGGGTTGGAGAGATCTCAATGATGTTTATGAGCTTTGCTTAGCTTGTATTTCCTAAGTCGCCCCTTACGACTTCCATGGGAAGACTTGGAGTGGTCCTATTCTTCTCTGCCGGAATCCACACGGCTAAAATTCATGGCATAGATTTGATTGTTTGTGTGCATTGAATAGAACTCCGAAACGATTAGGCCAATTAGAAAACATATTTCTCCATTGGAATCCTACAGTGTTCCTGGTGAACATAGGCTATAGAATTAAATACCTATATCTTTTGCTACGAAGCCGGGGCGGGCCGCCAGTATTTTTATATAGCATGAGGCTAGTAAAATGTTTTACAATTTAAACATTATTTTTAGAAACTTATTCCAAAAGTAGAAAAATAAATTCAAACTCTCATAAGTATTAGACGCCTTTCAAACAAGTTAAAGGACTTAGGGGTTTTAATTTATTTTATACTAGCTTTCGCCCGCGGCTCCACCCGCGTCAATGTCGATCCCTCGGGAATAGTACTTTTTCCCGGGACAAAAGGTAGCCTATGTCCTTCTCCGTACTCCAGAAAACTTGTATGCAAAATTTCATGATGATCGGTTCAGTAGTTACGGCGTGAAAGCGTAACAAACAAACAAACAAACAAACAAACAAACAAATAAACAAACAAACAAACAAACTCATTTTCGCATTTATAATATTAGTAAGGATAAGGAAGTAAGGATATAGATTGATTTAATATTAAACATTTTAATGTATATGATTTTTGGAACACGTTCAGCTAGAAAATGAGTATGTAAGGATAACAAAAAACATTACAGAGAGTTAGAGTTGAGGCCGAGCAGTTCTTTAGCAGCACGTTCGTTCACGAGTTATCGTGTGGATCAGCAATCATTTAGCAAAATTTTATCAGGGGGTCAACGACATGACTGCACTATACCATTACAACTTTATGAAATTCATGGAGGTAAATTTGCTGTGTGGTATCCGGCAAAGTAGAATAGGATCACTCTAAGTCTCCCCGTGGATGTCGTAGAAGGCGACTTACGAACTACAAGCTAAACAAAGCTTATAAACATCTCTGAGACCTCTCCAACCCATCTGGCCAGCATGGAGAGTGTAGGCCAAGTCCTTTGGCTGCTCTAGTAGTACAGAGAGGGTCGTGCTCCTGTAGTTGAGACTAAAAAGACCTGATGATGGTTGTAAAATCGCGGTTTTGATCACATTTATACAGTTGGAACTGGAATCACTGAGTATTGTAGGTATTTTACATAGACCATCATCAATATGAGTATAGGGTACACAACACACGGCGGTTTCGCTTCCCTCAAAGCACTGAGGGCAGCCTCGTGCCTCGCCGCCCGCACAGCCATCGCTCTGGTGTTGGTGAATTTCTTACTAGTGTGTGTTTAATATGGAAGGTAAAGGCAAAGAACTCTATTGTTACTGCAAAAAAGAGTATGCATTTATTCTTAGAGTTCTTTAGCAGCACGTTCGTTCACGAGTTATCGTGTGGATCAGCAATCATTTAGCTGAATTTTGTCAGAGGGAAATCAACGACATGACCGCACCATACCTATACATTTTTCTTTATTCTGTTGGAATTGGTATCACTGACTAGTTTCAACCTTTTAGATAGACCATCATCAGTGTAAGTATAGGGTAGTGACACGGCGGTTTCGCTGCCCTCAAAGCACTGAGGGCAGCCTCGTGCCTCGCCGCCCGCACCTCCATCGCTCTGGTGTTGGTTAGTAAAACGTAATTCTATAATTAATTTATATTGCGTAAGTTTTAATAGGCTAGATTATTTCAGTTCTTTTGGAATTTGTCGAGTTCGTCTCGACATCGCATCATCGGCTTACCAGGTCTTCTTTTCAAAGTTGGAATAATCTAGCAGAAGACCGAACAGAATGGAAGAAATGTAGGGAGGCCTTTGTCTAGCAGTGGGACAGTTAACGGCTTGAAATGAAAATGAAGTTTTAATAGCATGCGAATACTAATATTCATTGCATAAAGTAGTTGTATTTGTGGTGAATTTCTTACTAGTGTGTGAAATGGGGAAGGTAGAGGCAAATAACTCTATTGTTACTGCAAAAAAGAGTAGTTGTATGCATTTCTTTTGACTAGCTTCGTGGCGCAGCGGTCAACACGCCAGCCTGCGACACGGAGTGACCAGGTTCGATCCCCGGCCAGGTCAAGATGGAAAATGATCTTTTTCAGATTGGCCTGGGTCTTGGAAGTGTATCTATATGTGTATTTGTTATAAAATATAGTATCGTGGAGTTAGTATCCCATAACACAAGTCTCGAACTTACTTTGAGGCTAGCTCAATCTGTGTGATTTGTCCGTATATATTTATTTATTTATTTTTTTCCTACCTAATGACACTTACAAGAGCCAATATCGGACAGGGGGATATTAGTTTGAAATTTCCATAGAATCAGTAAAACATTTTAACTGTCTTCTCTTCGGTTTTTCCGGTTGCATCCTCGGCTAAGATACGTCGGTTTCCGGGGCTATCATGATATCATTCATGATGTAATATAATAAGAAGTTTTTAAGTCGCCTGCTTGACGTGATCCCTCCTTGAGAAGTCTCATCACCGCTTACAAATACCTGTAAAAATAAAGTAATAGTATCTGTCAGGGGTATCATGCATGCTCAACTGCCTATCTGGTGGTTGCATGGCATCGGGTGCGTGCGCCCGGCCTCCCGAGCTGTTTCTTGCTTTTCCCCATTCATCCGAGTGAATAGTATCCCAATACCTTCCCAAATCCAACGAATTCCTGTCCTTCCCTAGCTTTAAAATGCTTCTGATAGGCGGCAGCGTCGGAAGCACAAGAAGCCAAACCAACTGCGCTCGCCAACCCGCCTTCCAAGCGTGGTGAGTATGGCAATATCCTCCCATGGAACGAAGAATCTTTGGCAGAGGCCCATGTCCAGCAGTGGACTTTTTGTAGCTGCAATCATGATGATATAGCCGTGTGGTATCCGAGTATCAGAGTAGAATAGGACCACTCCAACTCTTCCCGTGGATGTCGTAGAAGGCGACTAAGGAAATACAAGCTAAACAAAGCTTATAAACATCTAAGAGACCTCTCCAACCCGTCTGGCCAGCGTGGAGAGTGTAGGCCAAGTCATCTGGCTGCTCTAGCCAAGTATGGCCCTAGTAGTACAGAGACGTGCTCCTGTAGTGGAGACTAAAAAGGACCTGATGATGATGAATGATGATGATGACTGAATCAATGGGGTCTGCCACGAAATCTGCTACGAAATGCAGCAGTTCTATGTTTAGAATAAATTCAGAGCTGCTTTATTAAGTTGCGATAGTTTTAACTTTGCTTGGATATGAAGGCTCTTTTGTTTTCAAAATAACAAAAAGAAGCGAAGCAAAATGTACCTAATTTTTGACGGGAAAGACCGTTTTGGTTTAAGGTTTGGTTAATTCACATATGTTTGATTAAAAACCTGGCCGAATGCGAGTCAGAATTTACCTACTTAAATAGTAGCACCATACGATTAAGTAAACTACAGGGGTCTTTTGGTCGCCAACATTGGTCTAGAATTTTCATCGCACACGAATATAAAAACCAGTCTTGTATCCGAAATAACATGAAAGTAATAAGCACCTATTTGAAGATATTCTTATTTGAGCAACAATGTCTCAAAAGTTAGAAACGTTGATTCGAGAATTAGAGACGTATTCGCAATTCCGCTAACAAATTTTAATGTTTCTTTTCTCGTTAACAGTTCTCTGAGGAAATATATTCTTGTTTTCTTTAATTTGAGATTTATGAGGGTATCATGGATGCTTGCCCCTGCCAAAGTTTGAAAAGTTAAGGCTGTTCACCATTTTTTTTGTTTCAGAGGTACCAATTTGTTATATTGAGTCTCTCTCTTCCTTCCATTCCATGCTGGTCTGGGAGAAAAGTAAAAACATAGAATGTGCTAGCTGCTTCTTTTCCCGCGTAGATCGTAAAAGCCAATCGAGGGATTGGACTAAAATCTGCGGACTCATGTGATGCGGTTGGCAAGCCATCACTATTTTAATTCCGTTTTCCATCTACACGCCCTCCAACGTGCTAAATGTGGCCATAAGGTCTTATAGGCCTTGGCTCTGTCTATCTCGCAAGGGAAAAAGACGTGATACTATGTACGTATGTGTTACATTTATTTATATTTATTTATAGCTTCTTATTACTCTTTATAATTCGACTAGAGGCGCTACGAAGCATAAGTTCTCCAAAATGTCATCTAAAAGAATAAGATGGAAAAGCGTGATATATACGGACAAATCACACAGATTGAGCTAGCCCCAAAGTAAGTTCGAGACTTGTGTTATGGGATACTAACTCAACGATACATATTTTATAACAAATACATATATAGATACACATCCAAGACCCAGGCCAATCTGAAAAAGATCATTTTCCATCTTGGACCTGGCCGGGGATCGAACCCGGTCACTCCGTGTCGCAGGCTGGCGTGTTGACCACTGCGCCACAGAGCTAGTCATGCTTGCTTTTTAGATGTAAAACCTAGCTTCCTTTTTTTGTTTGCTATCGAGCCCAAAACTCGCTATAATTGGGTGAGTAATTTAGGTGCGAAAGACGAAGGTGCGAAGTGCTGAGGGGCTAGCGAACACAGGTGCGAAGAGCTGAGGCGCGAATGAACTGAGGTGCGAAGAGCTGAGGCGGGAGTGAACTGAGGTGCGAAGAGCTAAGGCGCGAATGAACCCAGAAGCGAAAAGCTCAGGTGCGAATGAACTGAGGTGCGAAGAGATGAAGCGCGAATGAACCCAGTAGCGAAAATTTCATCAAAATCATTGTAGCCTATTGTTATGATAGTTTTATTTTGACGTATCCAAGAATCGTTCGGTCCAAATAGTAAAATTATACAGTTTCTGTAGACAAAGACATTACACGTGATTGAAATGAAAAGTTTATTTTAACACGTGTAATAAAAACTTTTTCGAAAGCTTACTCAATAGTGGCGTCAACTAGTGAGCACAAATGTAGGAAGTTACTGCTAGAAATAATGGAATTTGACGTATTTTCAAATCATTAGTACGATGCGCTGAAAGAGTTAAATACATCAAAATAAATATTTAACATAGCATTAAAATAATTGTATTATATATACATACCAGCGACCTATAGACTTAAAAGCCGGCATAGTTTTTTAAAAAGTACGACACCCTTAGAGGATAGCATTAAAGAAGAAAGATTGAAGTTGTGGAAGAGAAGTCACAATGTGCCTAATTTTTTACCACCATGCGAAGAATTACCCCCTGGTCATGATTTGCCGTGGTCTACTTGGAAATCGCTAAATAGACTGCGAACCCATGTAGGTCGCTGTAAAGACAGTCTGTCCAGGTGGGGAATAGTCGACAGTTCGCAGAACCAGTGCAAGTGTAGCTTCTCTCCTCAGACTATGGCGCATCTTGTAAACTGCTACAGAGCAATAGCACTAGTGTCAGTACTTGCTAAAATTTTTGAAAATGTCATTCATAAAATCGTTTACTCGTTTTTAGAAAGCAACAATACATTTACTGAAAATCAATACGGCTTTAGAAAAAGCAAATCAATTAATTTGGCTATTTTTAATTTTCTGAGGGTGGTTTTAGCATGCATGGATAATAGAAAACCTAATGCTGCTCTGTACCAATGTACATGATCGAATGCTCATGTCATGTCAATACATGACATGAGCATTCGATCATGTCAAACATGACATTCTACTTAATCAGACGTACAGTTATGGCATTCGCGGTCATAATCTAATTAAATCATACCTTACCGGACGCGTACAAAAAACACAAATAGAAAGAATCTCCACAACAACAAAAAGAGAAATAACATACAGTTCCAGTACGAAAGAGGTGGTATGTGGTGTGCCACAAGGAACTGTACTGGCCCCTCTATTATTTATAATATATATAAATGGCATTGACAAAATTATAAATCATAGTATGACACTGTTTGCAGACGATTGCGCAATTTTATTTATAAGCAAAACTCTTAAAGATCTTGAAGTCGATGCCAATCTATCTTTATTGAAAGTAATGGAATGGTTAAAACAACATAATCTGAATTAAATACTGATAAAACTAAAATTATGACATTCAAGCAAATAAATAATGATACTAATAAAATTAGTATTAATAATAATGGTAATACAATTGGTGAAACAAATATAACAAAATTCCTAGGCTTGTTTATTGACAATAAAATGAAATGGAAACCGCGTATTAATCATGTATGTAAAAAAATAAATCAATACTCCTATGCGCTAAATAAACTTCAAAAAGTAGTTAGTCAAGAAGCTTTGTTAACTGCCTAGAATGCACACGTGAACTGAATTTTAAGATACGGAGTAATATTCTGGGGAAACTCCACCGACAAAGAACTGGCATTTAAAGCCCAAAAAAAAATGCATTCGTGCAATGTGTAAATTGAATGAAAGAGACTCATGGAAACCTTATTTCAAAGAACTAGGCCTAGTAACTCTCCCTTGTATCTATATATTGGAATGCGCGCTATTTGTCAAAAACAATATGAACAAGTTCACACGCCATCCCGTGCCCGAACTTTTGACAAGTTGTACCTGACAACATGCAAAACTACACTTCTCAAAGAAAGAATTTTTGGTAAAGCTCCTAATATATATAATAAACTACCAAAACAACTTCGGTTAGCAGAAGATATTAAATCTTTTAAAACACACCTCCATAATCTTCTTATCAATAAATGTTACTATGCTATACATGAATATCTGAGTGACAAGTTGGAAAATCTGACATTTTGATAAATAAGGATAAAATAAGTGGTAATATGACAAATCAGTGTAATACTTAGGCGATATTTTAGGTCATTTCACAGAATATTGTAAACCTTAGTGGTAGGACATAGTGTAACTTTAAACCTTAAAATGTAACACCTATCTCCATGATGTATCCTATGCTCCACAATAAAGAATTTTAAATTGAATTGAATTGAATCTTTTGACATGTCCTAGCTGCCCAACCACCTGTACCTTGGAGGATTTGTATTCCGCCTCCAAGAGAGGTATAGGAGTGGCCCAATACTGGGCCAATAAAATTTGACATAAATTCAGTCCATCGACACGATAAGAAGAAGAAAATAATAGAATAGCTTAGGTCGAACCTTACACCGCCTTGTTGGAATTTAAAACAGATACAAACGATACATATACCTATGTATCTAAAAATATTTTCTTTCGAAAAGTTTTTAAATGTTACGTCTAAAACAATATTTTTATATACATATAAAATATTTATATTTCGTAGGGACAAGTCTCCCAACGAGATGTAAATATAAATATTTTCTGATTTTTTTATCCTTATCCTTACTAATATTATAAATGCGAAAGTGAGTTTGTTTGTTTGTTACGCTTTGAACCGATCATCATGAAATTTTGCATACAAGTTCTCTGGAGTACGGAGAAGGACATAGGCTATCTCTTGTCCCGGGAAAAAGTACTATTCCCGAGGGATCTACATTGACGCGGGCGGACCCGCGGGCGAAAGTAAAAATATAAATAATAGAGTGTTTTTAATAAGAAACACTCTATTTAAACGAGAGGATGTGTACGAACAAGGCAGAATGTGATTGCATGACATTTTTATTTAAAACTAGCGGCCCGTCCCGTCTTTGCACGGGAAGATATAGGAATTTAAATAGCCTATGTTCATTAGGGATAATGTAGGATTCTAATGGAGTAAGAATTTTGCAAATCGGTACAGTAGTTTCAGAGCCTATTCGATGCAAACAAACAATCAAATCATTCCTCTTTATTACATTAGTATAGACTAGCTGTGCCCGCGACTCCGTTCGCGTACATTCTTTTAATAAATAAATAAATAAATATATACGGACAAATCACACAGATTGAGCTAGCCCCAAAGTAAGTTCGAGGCTTGTGTTATGGGATACTAACTCAACGATACTATATTTTATAACAATTACATATATAGATACACATCCAAGACCCAGGCCAATATGAAAAGGATCATTTTCCATCTTGACCTGGCCGGAGATCGAACCCGGTCACTCCGTGTCGCAGGCTGGCGTGTTAACCGCTGCGCCACGGAGCTAGACTTTTAACATAATAAACAGCTAAACAACATGCAGATACACGAGAACGCTAATTTTGTTTGTAAGGGGGCCACGTTTTATCATAACTGGAGAAAAAATTTAAGAAGCATATCTTGTCCTGTAAGTCTAAATATGTATCAACCAAGTGTCATAACATTCAGGTAATTTATTTAAGAGTTATGGCGGAACAGATTTACATATGTATATACAAAAAAAATATATACTAAGAATCGTCAATTTAATTTGAGTATCATGTTTTTTTAGAGCTTATAAACACGATTATCTATGAAAACAAAGTAACTTACTCCATGACCAACATCTACAGATTTTTTATTAGTATTGATTGATTATTGATGATGATTAGTATTGGTGTTTGAACTAATTCTAGACATATCCAGCTTAAGAACATCGCAGCTTTATGATACAGAAATTAATGTCAATCTGATTTAAGCCACAACCCTACAGTCTTCGCCGTCATTACGGGGCAATCAGACGCTTCGTCTTTACGGAAACTTGTCGGTGATTGATCGAACCACTTGCGTATTGTGAGGTGCTGTTCTTTATGGCACTTTGCGAATAATTCTTCAAAGAAAACTATTTACTAGCAATTAATGTACTAGCCATCTGGTTTCTCGTAAAGATCATAAAAAATAAATACGTATTGATAAGACAACTGCTGAGATGGATGTGTGGTGTAACGCGAAAGAACATATTTCTAGCCTAAGAACTTTGCAGCTTTATGATATAGAAATAAGTGTCAATCTGATTTAAGCCGCAACCCTACAGTCCTCGCCGTCATTACGGGGCAATCAGACGCTTCGTCTTTACGGGAAGTTGTCGCTGATTGATCGAACCACTTGCGTATTGTGAGGTGCTGTTCTTTATGGCACTTTGCGAATAATTCTTCAAATGTATTAGCCACCCGTTTCGCCGTAAAGATCATAAAAAAACGTAAAAATATCATATAAATATTGATATGTACAAACGAGCAGGCGAGCCACCTGATGGAAGGTGGACACCGTCGCCCATGGACATCTGCAACACTAGAGGAGGTGCTGATGCGTTACCGACTCTTAAGATACCTATAAACATGCCTTTTGAAGGACCCCAAGTCGTATCACACAGGAAAAACCTCGGGAGCCCATTCCACAATCCTGCTGTACGAGGGCAAAAACCCCGTGACGCTCTGATATTTTTGGAGACCCAAGTGTCAAGGATGTGAGGATGGACTTTACTCCTGTGGCGGGCGTTGCGGTGGTCAAAAAGAGACGGTGGCACCAATTCAAAAAGTTTTTCTTGACACCCCTTATAGTACAGACGGTAAAATACACACAGAGACCCACGTTTCTACGGAGACTGAGGGTGTCATAATATGGTATAACGCAAAAGGAAAAATTAGGAATTAAGTGCATAAGAGTAAGTATAAAAGCTTTGACTGAAAGATAAGATAGTAAGGTTAGGTTGGTATGACCTAACCTTACTATCTTAAGAATGAAGAGGGACGAAAGACGTACTAAAGGGATCAAATCATATCGGCTTCGATAGAATTAGGCAATTCATCTTAATTCCCTGATCGGCGCTTACCGTCGAGTTTATACTGTGACATTTTGAAGACCACATTGGGTCGGATTAGGGCACAGCATATTATAGGGAGTATTAATTGCTCGGAGGAATTGAGCCTTTCTTGGTGAATGGGTGAATAAATAACCCATTAGGGTTCTTACGTAATATTACTCGAGACTGTCTGATATGTAAAATAAGTACAAAACCGGCCAAGTGCAAGTCGGACTCGCGCCTTAAGGGTTCAGTACCTGAAAGCTTCTTTAGCAGCGTTGTGCACTTTTTGGGATTGGTAAAAAATTTTAAACTCACATCAGGGCACGTGAGCTGATCGATAATTCATAAGATGAACACGTCATTATCATTTCGAGTAGGTGTCACGGTCAATCGACCATGCACACCCTGGTGTCAGAGTTCTTCAGAACCGCCTCTCGGCCTCTGACGTGGTTCCTTTAACGACTACCAGATGGCAGCCGGGACCACCGGCTTAACGTGCCTTCCGAAGCACGGAATCATCTTTATTATCAGACAATCAGGTGATTCAAGCCTGCAATGTCCTAACCAAACTGGAAACAACACTAAACAAAGTATGCTTCCGGTGGGAATCGAACCCACGACCCCCGGGTCAGCAGGCAAACGCCTTAACCACTGGACCACGGAGATGAACACGTGACCTGAGACCGTCGCAAGGCGAGTTTTCACTACTTCCGGCACTTCCGGGGTGCATCCCGTTGTTATTTTTTATTATATGATGTAACTAAAACTTTACGCTTTTCGCAAGTTTTCCTTATTTGTACTATAAGGCGTAGTTCTTTTATCAAATTTCAAGATTCTGAGCTCACAGGATGTATGCTGTAGGTTTTTATTCCCTTGCAAATGTAGAAAATTCGCTGCATAAACGGCTGTATCTTATGATTGCGTTGGCTTATAAGTTTAATTTTTTCACAGCTTCAAGTAAACTAGTCAAACAAGTAAACTTAAGTATTTGATATGAATTCAGCTTGATAACTCCACGCGTTCCTGACAAAAAGGTTTTCGACAGATGGACAACAAAGTGATCCTATAAGGGTTACGTTTATCCTTTTTTTTTTATTTTTTTTTATAAATAAATATATACGGACAAATTACTCAGATTGAGCTAGCTCCAAAGTAAGTTTGAGACTTGTGTTATGGAATCTTTTGAGGTACAAAACTCTTAAAAGGTACAAAATAGAAACTCTGGTATTTATTTTTCACAAACAAAACATTTTAATGATTTATAGCATAAAAAAGATATTAAAAACCGCTGTGGCCTAGTGGTCAGCATGCCGGACTGCCACAGCGTTAGTCCTAGGTTCGATCCCCGGTGAGGTCAAGATGGAAAATTACTATTTTCATATAGCCCTGGTTCTTGAATGTTTATCTATATATGTATTTGTTATAAAATATAGTATTGTTAAGTAAGTAAGGGGGTCGTGGGTACGATTTCCACGGGAAGCATACTTTGTTTAGTTGTTACCAGTTTGGTTAGGACTTTGCAGGCTTGAATCACCTGATTGCTGATAATAAATATTATTCCGTGCTTCGCAAGGCATGTAAAACCGTTAGTCCCAGCTGTCATCTGGTAGTCGTTAAAGAAACCACGTCAGAGGCCAAGAGGCGGTCCCGAAGAACTCTGACACCAGAGTGTGCATGGTCGATTGACCATGTCACCTACACGAAATTATGATTATTATGAGAACTCTGATATTGAGTAAGTACCCCATAACACAAGTCTCGAACTAACGTTGTGATAATTTGTCCATATTCATTTATTTACATTTTTTATAAAAAACCGGCCAAGTGCGAGTCGGGAAGGGAAGTCTTAAGACAGTCAAAGAGTTTCGGTCTATGCATAACCTAAGATCGCAGGTTCGAACTCTGCCTGCGTACAACTTTTTCACCATATGTTTTTCTTAATTTAATAAGAGTATATAAAAACAGCATTGTGAATGCAAGAAAACGGTTTGCACTCTGGGAGTGCCGGCAGAAGTGAAACCTCCATGCGTTAGAAAGAGAGGGGGATATTACTTCCTCTCCTATGTTACGTCGGCTGTCTAAGGTTACATGTCCGTCTTACGAATTTTCGATCACGTCACGTGATGAGAGTTCAAAAATGTTTATAATAATAATAATATTTCTTTATTGCAGACACAAGATCCATAGTTACACAGTTAAAAACAACTGAGTAATATTATATAAAACAAAAAAACTTATTAATTAATTATATAAAATAAAATTAATTATATAAAATAAAATAAAATAAAAACTCCAATAAAGTAAAATAATAATAATATAAATTCTTAGCTTTAAGCTAAACTAGTTTAAAGGTGTACGAGCTTTACCCAACAAGCATATGTTTTGGTCGATATCAGTCTTTGTGCCAGACTACTGATAATTTTATTTTTACTCCTGTCAACTCTGGACATAAAAGACGCTATTCTTTTTCTTTGGATGGCATGAAATGAGTCGACCCTGGCTTCCATATACATTTCAGAAGCGCTACAATTTACACATCACAAAAAGTGCACAAAGCCGCTTAAAAAAAATTCAATTTAAAAATCTTATAAAAATAAAACAGCAAAATTAATTTAGCGCACAAAAACGTAACGTAAAATATTCTCGCTGCTTCATTTGGAGTTTTCCTTAGAAGTTTCGTAATGTGGATACCACAAAGAAAAGACCTTTTGTTATACCGGTAAATAAACGGAAATCCTCTTTGAATGGCAGTCTATGGTCGCTATGACCTTTGCTTCAAGTGGGCTCTACCTGTTTTATTATTTTTTTATTTAATTTACCTTTTGAGAAAGGAATTCGCGCCTTTTTATATGAAAAGATACGGTTTTGGTGGATTGTCAGCGCCGTGGTAGGGTTTTGTGGCGGGAATACGTTAAACAACAAAAAGCAGAATGAATTTGTTATTTTTGGAATTTAAGAATAATTTTCGTCATTGTCGTTAGACATTACATTTAAAACTCCATTAGGCGCCCCTCTATATGTTGTGTATTTAGACGCGTGTTTTTTTATATTTTAGTAAAATTCATAAAAATAAGTAATGTCAGTAATGTGTGTTCAGTTTATTTAAACAAAAATAACAAAAGCTGATTAATATTGTTTAGAACCTATTTTTTTTTATGTAAATCATATTAATTATTGCCATTCTTTTGTAGGCTGTTAATTTTCTGATTTTTAGGAATTACGGATCCCTAAAAACAGGGGGAACAAAACGGAACCTTTATAGGATCAGTTGTGTATCTGTCTATCCGTCCATCACAGCCAATTCTGACGAGCTCTCCTGGGTCTTGGATTTATTTGGGTTGATCTATATGTAATGTATTTGTGATAAAATAAAGTATCGTTGAGATATATCGATCATAACACGAGTCTCGAACTTACTTTACTAGCTCTATCTAGGTGATGTTCCAGATTGTTTTTTAAATTTTAAAAAGGCATACTCTTGACCTTATAGAATATACTAACTCAGAGGGATGTATTTGTTTCGAATCTATTAAAGAAATAAAATAAAAATATAACAAGGACAATTAAAGAAAAATATTACAATTTGGCTCAATACATTAGATTACACTGACATTGAAAGAATACTTAATAATAATAGTACACACTTATCCTAATCCAAAAAGCTGTAATTCTTAATACGTGCAATAAGTTTCTCAGTTCTTCGACGCTTACGTCAACTTATACTATACAATAAGTTCCCCCTCGTACGCTTGGCTTTGGCCCGCGTATTTGGCGTATACTCTCATTACGAGGAGAAAAGACTTGTAAACAGAATAATAATACAATTAGGCTCATAAAACACACCAGCCCCCGTAGCATGGCACGCGCGACAACGTTTATCGACTATCGCCATCTTGTTTTCCGTAATATCAAAGAGCGAGATGTGGATAGTTTATCGCGCGATATAAACGGCGTCGCGGGCGCCATGCTACGTGTGCAGGAACAAGTACAGTCACACTAAAATGTATACGTAAGCAAACTAACACACACACACACGCACAAATACATGTGTACAATCACTACTCCATTTTTTAGTTATTACCTATTTTTTAGTTTTTCTTTGCAATTTTACATTTTTTTTGACAAAATAATTGACAATGTTCAGATTTAAGTAACTTGGACTTAAACTAGTTGTCTACAACACAAAACACATATTATATACGAGTACATCGATACACAATAGGCATCGTACAAGAAATCTAAAAAAATAAACAGTTCCGGGTGTGCCGACAGAAGTATAAATTTGAACATTCGGTTACTTATATACAGAGGTGTCGGTAACGGTAACGGTAACGGTAACAGTGTCGTGAGTTCTATGTTTTTTTTCCCATCTCAAAAATATACCAACAAAAAATTTAAAGTCCGTGTATGTACGATAATTTTACTTGTGATCGATGGAAAAGAGATAGATGCGTCACAAGCCGAACGCTTCCGATGCCGGACGCTTAGACCGATCGTGCCTCTGCAGCTTGTTCCGCGCTCTCGCTTACACGCGGAACGTGACACTTTTTAGTGCATATAAGACGTCAAAACACTCTTATTCTCGGTCGTCGTGTACGAATGTCACAGATATCATCAATCTATTTGTTTTGTCTGTATAATGTTTACACGATTTATTGACAAGAAAGTTCTAGAAGCTTAATTACCTGATTGCTCGACCTGTTTGTTTGATATTTGCTCCGGGGTTTATCTTTGTTTTTCGGTTTATTAACTTTATCGTATATGCTGTTCCAAGACGTTTGTAGGTCACAGATTTTTAGGGTTCCGTACTCAAAGGGTGCCGAAAGGTACCCTATTAATAAATACGATCGCTTACATAACGTATCCCACGAAATGTTGTGTCTCGATTCTGTCAAAGTTGCTGCTTATTTATTTTCGAGACATCGAACCTCATATAATTAAAATCAATAGTTTAGAGTTTTGTGAAAAAAAAAGAAATAGGACGCCGCTTGAGAGACCGAGGGTTTGACCATCGCTCCGGATGGTACCTGGTCCAAAGGATATCCATATTATCCATTGCTATTCAACGAGGAAACGCGGCTAGTGTGATGGGTACCTTTGAGCCAGTTATGGTCCGGGGTGGTATTTTTGATTAACTATAAAATATTTATTTTATTTCTTGTCATGTACTTTAAAAAATATGTATCTTATTTAATAAAAAAAATAATTAGGTAAATAAAAAACCTCATAAGGGAGGTCACTTGGTCACTTGGAAGAAATTTTAAGGGTACTGTCAGTCCCCATACAAAAAAAAACTGAATTTTGTAAATAAATATTGTACAGTGGTACTAAACCCTTGGTGTGTATGCTGCGACACAATATTGTTAATTTTTCTCTACATACAATACTTATACTCCGTCTCCTACAAAAGCATGTAACCTCCTTGCTAAATCATTCACAGACAGGCAAAACTTAGTAACATCAATTTTAAAATTATTAAATTGCCAGCCTGTGACACGAGGGAGCTTGATTCCCGGTCAGGTCATGATGGAATACGATCTTTTTCAAATCCTAAGCCGGCCTAAGTGTTCGGCTTGTGACGCATCTAACTCTCTTCCACCGTTATCACTTATCACGCAAAATTATCGTCCTCAAACCCAATTTACAGACAACCCATTTTTTTATATAACTTAGTAGGCAAATGGTAAATGGATGGTAAACGGTTATCGTAGCCTATGGAACTTTACAACAACAGAGGTGCGGTTACAACTGTGAAAATTGCCAGGATGACCGAACAGTTTTGTCTTTTCGAAATTCCAACTGTGTTCCCATAGAAAAAGTTGTTTATTTTGACAAGCTGAATGAACCCTCAAAGGGAATTTGGTAGTAAATTCACACAGCGTATATTAAAGAATAAATACATTTTTGGTGCCATGTGGTTGCCGGCAGAGTAGAATAGGACCACTTCAAGTCTTCCCATGGATGTCGTAAGAGGTGAAAGCTAAACAAAGCTCATAAACATCAATGAGACCTCTCCAACCCGTCTGGCCAGCGAGGAGAGTGTAGGCCAAATCATCTGTCTGCTCTGGCCAAGTATGGCTCTAGTAATACAGAGAGGGTCATGCTCCTGCAGTAGAGACTAAAGAGACCTGATGATGATGATGATGAAATACATTTTTAGTTTTTCATTTAAATCACATTACCTGACAGAATTGTTTGTTTGATATATGCTCTAGATGTAATCTTTTTTTTTCGGTTTATTACCTTTATCTTTATCTCGAACCGTTTTAGTTTACGGCTTTTTTGTTTTTAGGGCATTTGTAGGTTACACAGTCTGCGTGTGCTTTTTTCTATCACAGGTTGTGAAAACAACGTAGGTAATATTTTGTTTGTAATTTTTAACTTAAATTTATGACGGTTTATGGGGTTTAAGTAAGTAAATTATATCTTCCAGTTGTTTAATAGTGATAATAAACGTCTTCCATATTCTTTCCATCAAAGTTAGGCAGGTGGAATCTGGTATCTAACATAAAAATGTACGGAATTTAATGACATTATACAACGTGATTTTGAACTCCCTAGCTATATTGAAATCTGGGAATCAGAATCCCTAATGGAACACAGAATTGCAAGAAAAAAGGTGAAAAACGATAAAGAAAATTAGGTTTCCCATACAAAGTCGCCGATGGACGAATTTCTATGAAAGGTTAAATTTATTTTTTCGTTTTTTACCTTTTTTTTTTTACAATTCTGTATTCCATAAGGGATTCTGATTCCCAGACTTCAATATAGCTAGGGGGTTCAAAATCACACTGTATAAGAAACACGATGGTCCAGTGGGTCTTAGCATTATCAACGCTAACGTATGTTAAGCAACCCGAGATGTGGTCTGCATTGCAGATACGATGTGTGTCCGCAAGTGGCATAAAAATATCTCGAGCTCCTCTGGACTTCGGAAGGCACGTAAAGCCATTTGTTCCGGCTACCTGGCTGTCAAAAAGCTATATCAGATGCCTTAAGCAGCTTGAAAAACTGACACCAGTGTTGGCCTCTTTTACACACGAAAAACAAAATGAAATTAATTTAATTTTTTACTTACAGAGCAGATCATCCTTAGTAATGAAGTCGTAAATGCGTACAAAATAAACTTAACTTAATTTAACATCTAGACTCTAGATGTTAAATTAAGTTAAGTTTATTTTTTATTTTAAGTTAAGTTAAGGTAATGTAGCCTCTAGATTCTAGAGGCTACATTACCTGATGTTAGACTTGTTTGTTTGATATCTGCTTGGCTTCATCTTTGTTTTTCGGTTAATTTACTTTTATCGCAAACGTTTCGGCCAACGGTCTTTTTGTTTTCAGGACAATTGTAGGTTATGCTGTTTGCTTGTTGTCATAGATTTTTTTTTTATTTTAAATTTTTATCCACTTATTTTTATAAGTGTATTTATTTTGCATTCACAATGCTATTTTGATATACTCTTAATCAATTACGAAATAAAATATGGTGAAAAAGTTTCATGCGGGCGGGACTTTAACCAGCGACCTAGGTCTAAAGAAAGAAAGAAAGAAAGAAAAATTATTTATTTGATATATCACAAACATGGTGAAACAATGTTACCAATTCTTAGCAATTAACATATTTGTGCCTATATCAAAATGGCCTCCTCTCAGCATAATGTTGTGGCCTTCTGACCACAACGCTGGTCTTCCGAGGACACCAATTAAACAAAATAAAATTTTAAATTTAATTAGGATATAAACGTCACATACTTAAAATTTAAACAAGCAATAGGGTGGCGCCATATTAATTATAAATATATATCTCTCGGTAGAACGTATTAATTCATCTAAGCTACGAGATTGAATCATGCGGTAGCTCAGATGGCCGAGCGTAGGTCGCTGGTTCCAAGTCCCGCCCGCATGAATTTTTTAACCATATTTTATTTCTTAATCTAAAAGAGTATTTACGTAGACTTTCACATATTAAAAAAATAGTACCTGCCAGCTGTTTCATAAATAGCTTATATGAAAAATATTTATAGTAATTCTTTTATCAATTAGTACAGTCGGCCAAGCAGATACCTGACCCCCTGACTTTTAAAACGTAAATTCACACTTTGCTGTGAAGCGCCACCTACCGTGATTTTTTGCAAGTAGACAGACAACTGCTGGTATAAACTTGTTTCTGATAACCTGCTCAGTTGCAAATTTTGTATTTCTAATAATCTCAGCTAATAATTCAAGTAATCATCAATGGTAAGAACAAGAAAGAATCAAAAACAATCCTACGTAAAGTTCGATTCGAACCATGGACCCACGACTTGAGAAGCTAGCGCTCATCTCAATACGCCAACCGACGATATGACGTCTCGGGCGAAATTGGCTATCTATTTCTACTGCTATGACATCATTGTCACCAACTGCAACGCATTGCTTTAACAAATAAATTGAGGGTAATCTATCAGATTTATTTATACCTGATACCAACTAATCAAAAATATTGTTCACTCGCGTGACAATTAAGATACTGCGATTACTGTGTAGTGATCCAAAACCCCACCTGTTATTAGGCATCCCGTTTCATCTTATATAGCAGATTTTGTGAAAGCTAATATTGTATTGTAAAGACAACCACAGTATTTAAAGTATCTATATCTAGAGAGTTAGGTATCGCGGTAAGTAGAAATTATAAGTATTTAATATACTTACTTAATTGTCACACTATTTTTTGTTCCGTAAAACATAGGGTTTGTGATAAATGTCTAAGATAAATATATCTCTTACAGAGAAACACCGTCCGTTTGTGGATTCGGAGTCAACTGGCGTAACATATACACTACAATATTTCAATTGAAACAGTGAGGAAACATTCAACAAGAACGAGATCGTATTTTATTCTGATGAAAAAAGTTTTAAGTCTGATGATGATGGCAGAAAAATATTGCGGAGAAGACATGGCCAGCGTATAGCCATCAAAATAATTTGCCTTTGAGAACAGTGGCAGGATAACATTAGGTAAAAATATTCATTAAATAGTGAAGTAAAATAATAATAATATTTAATACCTAGTGTATTAACTACGCAGTGTAGAATAATAGGTAACTGATCGTATTATTGTTTTGCAGGTTATTGGGGACAGATGTCTTCAATGGGCCCAGGGGAGCTGGTAGAATTCGGCGGCCGGATGAATAAAGAAAAATACTTGGAAAATTTATGAGATGTGGTGATTCCAACAGTTTGCAATGTAGAATATATTTTATTTAAGACAATTGTTCTGTGATCTAACTGTTATTGAGTGACCAATTAAAATCCCTGATTGTAGGGTCAAATAGTGCTTAACTGGGACACGAGACACGAGTAAAGTTTGATTTAAATCAATTTAGACAAAAAGGTTATACTAAATTAATAAATATGCGCATAAGTGATATGTGATCTGATCTAACATGGTAAGTGAAATGACAAATAGACTTGAACAAAAGCTTCAAAATGGGGGTCACCCTCTCCCATATTAAAATTCATTTAATGCCATAGGTTTATATTCATTCTTATACTATTATCGAAGCAAAGTTATTCACATAGCACTATTTGATCCTACACATTTAAAAAAATATAATACTATGATTAAAAAGAAGTTGAGAGATGTAAATTGTTACTTATTAAATAACATGTTGCTTCTCTCTACAGAAGATTAATCATAGTTTGAATTAAGTAGGCAGGTATTTATTTCACTGTTACATTTTTTTGATGTAATAAAGTAATTAAAAATTTAAAATGCTTTTTATTCACAGTAATTAGCTCGGTAACATTATGTTAAAACAACCAAAATTACACCAACATCACAATACTAAGTTGGTGATATTTGTAAAAAATAAAAAGCTTTGGAGGATTTGAACCTGTTCATTCATAATCACACTAACTATTAAACCATAGTGCCTACCACTTGCGCCACATCTAACTATTGAAGTATCTTTGAAATAAGCGTATCGTATGCTAGGGCTTGTTTTATTTATCAAAAATCGAATAGATGGCATTAGTCGTCAAGGGTATCAGATTTCTGCTTATTAACCTTATTTGTTCATTCACAATTCAATAGATGGCACTAGTCGCAAAGGATATTACACTTGTATATTTTTATCTTTGGGTTTAAACCACGGATGTTTCTTTAGTTTGCGAAAAATGGCGCTGTTGTAGGGGGTCAGATATCTCATTGGCTGACCTTCTTAACGAATTTGTCGGTAAGGCAGTCTACCAGTTGTACTTTTCGGTAGTACTTCTGACACGGAGGCGTATCGATTGTGAAATGAAAATATTTTTCACACAATAAGGTCTTCGTATTAATAGCGGCACATTGTTGGACAGCCTGTACGAGTGAGTATGTTATTGTTTTTTATTAGGTTAAAATCGGTTGATAAGTTTAGTTTAGTGTTTACCATAGAAGTATGACGAATTTTTTTTTTAAATCTATCGTGTTTAAGGAATTAGTATCTATCTGAATGATTATATACCAGATGACATAAAATGTTTACATTTTCCACATTTCAAAAATATATTATATAAAATGTTATTGACTAAAATCCTAGTGTAAAAAAATCCTTGAAGATAAACTATAATTACGTACTTATTAATTTTAAATATTGTATATCGTGTTTTTGCGTGCCATGTTTGGTTAAATATGTGAACTGATTTATTATGTATAACATCTTCATGTAACTATCATATTTTATGCAAAATAAATGATTCTGATTTTGTTAGTTTTGTAAACGTATGTTTACAGACTGTCATTAGTTTGGTATTTCGTTTTGTTAAAATAATACTTCTTGTTTCATAAACCTTTTTCAAATTAAAAAAAATAAAACCGTCCAGGTGCTAGTCAGACTCGCGCACGAAGGGTTCCGTACCGTTATCTATAAAAACGCCAAAAAATGTCTGTTGTATGGGAGCCCCCCTTTAATATTAACCTTATATTTATTTAATTATTTCTTTTCGAGAAAAAACAAGCAAAAAAATCACGTTTGTTGTATGGGAGCACCCCTAATAAAATATTTGTGTTATTCTATTTTTTAGTATTTGTTGTTATACTGGCAACAGAATTACATCATCTGTTAAAATTTCAACCGTCTACCCTTTGGGTACGGAACCCTAAAAGAGAAAAGATAAAGGTAACAGCTAAAGGTACCAGATATAGCTATTCATGAGAAAATACGAAACCTACGTATTCTATTTCATACTGACCGCACGAGAAAACTTAATATAAAAAAGGGTAGTCTAAATAAAACAAGACACAATTCTACCCAAATCTTGGTTTATCAGTTTCACAAAGCAACCCTTCAGTGAAGAGGGTTCATATTTCGGATGCCAAGTGCGTTCTGCCATTAAGCAAACATTTCGTCTGGAGTAGGATCTATATCAATTCCGTGTACAGTGACAAACACCATTTTTCATCCCTCTCAAACACGTATGTTAGAAAAAGACATGAATATACTTTTCCTAAGTCATACTTAACAAACTGAGAGAAATGGTCTTGTGCATTATCCAAGCCTTGTGTAATATTTGTTCCAACAACCTTATATCGTTTACATTGGCAGTGAAAACGTTTACCTAAAGATTACTTTTACATTTTAGATGAAATCGTAAGCGAAATAACAGTTTAGCTGGATGACGATACATCATTATCATCATCATCAGGTCTTTTTAGTCTCCACTGCAGGAGCATGACCCTCTCTGTACTACCGGAGCCTCATTTGGCCAGAGCAGACAGAGGTTTTGGCCTACACTCTCCTCGCTGGCCAGACGGGTTGGAGAGGTCTCATTGATGTTTGAGCTTTGTTTAGCTTGTATTTCCTAAGTCGCCTCTTACGACCTCCACGGGAAGACTTGGAGTGGTCCTATTCTACTCTGCCGGAAACCACACGGCTACCGGAAACCACACGGCGATGACGATACATACATACATATTATTATCTTCCATGCTGATTTGGCTGCTGCTTCCATCACATTCCAAGCTGCTTCTCTTCCCGCGCAGACCGTGGAAGCCGGTCAAGGGAATGGGCGAAAATCTAAAGAATCATGACAATAGGCGATGCAGCTAGCAACCCATCACTATCCTGATCTCGCTTTCCACCTTTACGCCTACCAACATGCTAAATGTGGCCTTTCGGTCTTATGACTTTAGGATCTGTCTGTCCTGTAAGGCAAAAATCTGTGGAATCATGTTAGTACGCGATGGGAATAGCCACCCATCTATTTTGAATCCGTTTTCCACCTACAGGCCCATCAACATGCTAAACATAGCTTTTCGTCTCATAGACCTGGACTATCTTCTCGCAAAAGAAAAAGACGTGATATTATGTATGTATATATGTAACAATATAGTTTGCCGTATTACCTTCTCCATGTTAGAAGTGAAGCAGCAAAAACTTGCATTAGCTAATTTCATCTAAAACAAGTACATTGTCCGTGTCATCTCGTCACAAGACAGATAGTTCAATCCCGGAGCTGTTAATTGGCAGCCGGGACGAAGCCCAATCAATCACCTATAAAAACAGAGGTCACTTTTTGTCAGAAGATTGAGCTCTTATTGAATGTCCCATGAAACTGTGACAAAAATACGTCACAATCTGTTAGGGCTGCCTACCGTGTATATAAAAACCTTAAAATACAATAGTATTTTAAGGCGAGGCCTCAAATGTTTGGTACCTTCGCTCGGCAAAGGACTGATCAAGTGCGCGCAAGGGATAGCGCTTGGCGGTTTAGCCCGTGAATGATGAGATAGGAGATAGTCTCGAGTCGCTCAAAGAAAAAAACGTAAGCGCCAAATTCGTTATTTCTATTTTATATAAAATCAGACCGGTTAATTGTATTTTCATATTTACATTTTGATGAATTACTAATAACCTATCTTTTAGTCTAAAAATCAATATTTCATTCGTCTCATTTGAGCTACAATAACAAAAACTCTGCGAACGAAGACCATTTTTCAAAAAATATTTCTATCGAGAAAATTTTATCAAAACTTGTTTTCATCTTCAATTTTTGGAGATGAAATAGTCAAAAATCATATTACTTAGATTTGAAAACCCTAATTTAAGTATTTTGCGAGATAAATAAGGTTCAGAACGACCTTATTTACAGTGGTATCACCTTAAGGTTTTTTCTCTACGTAATTTTTTGCTTTGGATCTAGGGTATTGTCATTATGAATGCATGATAGTTATTCATTTTCTTTTGAAAATGATTATGATGGTGTAATAATTTGACAACTTTAAACGACATTCAAGAACTTAAAGATTCCTTTGCGCACTCATCTTCTGTACTGCTATATCTGGCCTATCCTTCTATACGGATGCGAGTCTTGGACGATAAATAAGATCTCAGGAAACGTATAGAAAAGCTTTTGACATTTGGTGATATAGACGCATGCTAGATATAAGCTGGACCCAGCGGGTTACCAATGAGGAAGTTCTACGGCAGGTTTACCGAAAACGCGAACTTCTACAGACCGTCAAAAAGCGAAAAGTTGCATATTTCGGGCACGGCAGATACGAGCTGTTGCAAATCATACTGATGGGCAAAGTCGCAGGTAAAAGAAAAGTGGGTCGGAGAAAGAAGTCTTGGTTGCGTAACATCAGGGAGTGAACTGGTATCGCGAGTGCAGCCGAACTTTTTCGCCTCACTGGAGACAAGCAGAAATATGCGGAGCTGATTGCCAACCTTCACTCGTTGAAGAGGCACTGTTAGAAAAAGAAGTTTTACCGGTTTACCTAATATTAAACTTCTTTGTAAATGCTTTCGCCGACATTTAATATCAGCTTTGTTTTTCGAATGGAGATATCCCCATTACTGTCTAACTTACTACGGCGTCCCGTAATGTAATGGCACTTGAAATCTGGGCTGTGTGAGGCCGGTTTTATACAGAATTGAGTAATCAAAACCACTATACCTAATTAAAAAACACATTGATCCAAACTAAAAATAAAACTTATTGTCCGGATAGCTTATTTAATTTGATAATTTTCACCAATTTGTCTTACTTTCATATTGACGGCATACACTAGCTGTCTCGTGGTCCCTTACTATAAGCCTCATAAGAAAGTTGAGCTTTCTTCGGTCACCCAAAGAGCTATGAAGAGGGCTATGCTCGGTGTTTCTCTACGAGACCGAATCAGAAATGAGGAGATCCGTAGAAGAACAAAAGTCACCGACATAGCTCAGCGGATTAGTTATTTGAAGTCGAGGTGGGCAGGGCACTTAGCGCGTAGAACCGATGGCCGATGGGGCAGAAAGGTTCTGGAATGGCGAACACGTACCGGCAAGCGCAGCGTCGGACACCCACCGACCAGGTGGTCGGACGACCTGACAAAGGACATAGTAGAATAGGACCACTCCAAGTCTTCCCGTGGATGTCGTAGAAGGCGACTTAGGAAATACAAGCTAAACAAAGTTTGTAAACATCTGTGAGACCTCTCCAACCCGTCTGGCCAGCGTGGAGAGAGTAGGCCAAGTTCTCTGATTGCTCTGGCCAAGTTTGGCTCTAGTAGTACAGAGAGGGGCGTGCTCCTGTAGTGGAGACTAAAAAAAGACCTGATGATGATGATGATGATGAATGAATTAATATCTCGTAAGTTAGGTTTGATTATTTTAAAAGAACATTCGAGTATACAGTCGAATATAAAACCCGTTCGACGTTGGTCTGGGAGAAAAGAAAAAACGTAGGATTTTCTACTTCCTTTCTAATCCCAACGGTAAAAATCGGTCAACGGAATGTGAAAACCTATGATCTATTGTAATTTTGTTTTCCAGTTACACGCTATTAGCCCTATTGTCGTAGGTCCTGTCTATCCCGTCATCATCATCATTTCCAGTAGGTGTCACGGTCAATCGACCATGCGTGTGTGTGTCTATCCCGTAAGAAGTAGAGACGTGACATGTATAATATAGTCGTGACTAGGTATTTATACAAAGCCCCGTCTTTTTTCAACTAGGTCAAAATAGAGCAAACATAGAAATAACTTATCCTTTTTTGACGCAAACTACTGTGTGGAAGTTTTTCTACGATATCTATAAGCTAAAAGCTCAATGGAGCGAAAAGTCGAACGCTCATTTTGTGACTCCAATCCATGTGATTTGGGTCGTAGATGAACTTAGAGAATAGGTTTTATTAAAAAAGTTTTCGCTTTAAACATTGTTACATACATAGACCGACTTCAAAAAAGGGGATCCGTATTTAATATACGTTTCAAATTTCGAGAATTTACAAATAAATGATTACATTTTGAGTATTTGCAGTAATATTTCAGTACTTTTTGATGTAACTTCTTATAAATCAATGAACGCTGGCTGCACGCACGAAAAAGCGTCACAATCAAGGCAAGCGAAAGCGCGAAATAAGCGAAAGCGCGAAACAGGCGAAAGCGTGAAACAAGCGAAAGCGCGAAACAAGCGAAAGCGCGAAACAAGCGAAAGCGCGAAACAAGCGAAAGCGCGAAACAAGCGAAAGCGCGACACAAGCGAAAGCGCGAAACAAGCGAAAGCGCGAAACAAGCGATAGAGAGGCACCATCGGCCTAAGCGTTTGGCTTGTCACGCATTTAGGTATACCTCTTACACCGCAATCACGTAAATTGTTGTCCATAAACCGACTTTACAGACAACCCCTTTTTTACAGAATGTGTATTTATTTATATTGCTTCTTTAATAATATGGCAGGTGTTCGACCCTTGGCAATAACCCAGCACAAGTCCAGTACTAGTTCTTTTGAATTGCTAGTTTATAAAAATAATAGTTCCTCCTCTGGCCAGGACCTGTTCAAGGGCATATCATACATTTATCATCATTTCGAGTAGGTGTCACAGTCAATCAACCATGCACACCCTGGTGTCAGAGTTCTTCGGAACCACCTCTCGATCTTTGACGTGGTTCCTCTAACGACTACCAGATGGCAGGACCAACGCCTTAACGTGCCTTCCGAAGCAAGGAATCATCTTTATTATCAGACAATCAGACTGGAAACAACTTAACAAAGTATGCTTCCCGTGGGAATCGAACCCACGACTCCCAGGTCTACAGGCAAACACCTTAACCATTGGACCACGAAGGCAGTTAATATCCTCTTATAAATATCATACATTGGTATTTCATCATCTTCATTATCCAGGACTTGTTGGTCTCCACTGCAGGATGACCCTCTCATAGCAGACAGAGGATTTGGCCTACACTCTCCTCGCTGGCCAGACGGGTTGAAGAGGTCATCATTGATGTTTATGAGCTTTGTTTAGCTTGTATTAAATAAATAAATAAAATAAATATATACGGACAAATGACACAGATTGAGCTAGCCCCAAAGTAAGTTCGAGACTTGTGTTATGGGATACTAACTCAACGATACTATATTTTATAACAAATACATATATAGATACACATCCAAGACCCAGGCCAATCTAAAAAAGATCATTTTCCACCTTGACCTGGCCGGGGATCGAACCCGGTCACTCCGTGTCGCAGGCTGGCGTGTTGACCGCTACGCCACGGAGCTATTTCCTAAGTCGCCTCTTACGACATCCATGGGAAGACTTGGAGTAGTCCTATTCTACACTGCCAGAAACCACACGGCTAACATTGGTATTTCCAGGAACAGGTTCTGCCTGGAGACTAACATTACATCAACTTCTCCAAAGGGCCTCTACGTGTTGGATCTATATCCCTACGCAAGCCTCTCAAAAGACCTGTTAACACAAGTGAGCCGAAGGGAGATGCACAAAATATTTAATAAAAACGGAACCAATTATAAAATTAAATGGGACCCTATGCCATAAGATCTTATAGACCTAGGCTCTGTCTACCCCGCAAGGAAAAACATCGTGATGTAGAGCCTTCATGTAATTCCACCCGCACTTGACAAGTATTATTTTTGTTTATTTTCTAGAAAGAGCTTCTAGATGTACAACCCTATTATGAGAGGTGATTAAGTCGGTCGTATTTTCTTCGAGTTAGCCGGACCGCTATAAAATCAGAACCTTTTGGTAGTAAAAATTACGACCCTTCGTATATGGACCCACCTTTCCGTTTACTTGCAGATGGTAACTGAAAACGGGTTTATTTATATCCAGTTAAACCTTTTTACTTACAATAAATGATATACAAAATTGGTATTTACTTTAATTTTTTAAAGACCTAGAGGGTAAAAGCGGAATGCCATTATTAAGCCTCCAATGTCTGTCCGTCTGCAACAGAGCAGTATTTTTAGAATCGTAATAAGAAGAGACTGTAAATTTTCATTGAATGTGTATGTCTTTTACCGCTGCTGTACCAAATAATAAAAACAAAATAAAATTAACAACTTCTGGGGATACCATAGAAAATAATAAATAATTGGTACTTTATCTTGATTTAAAAAAATAACTGGTTGTCTGTAAAGTCGGTTTATGGATGACAATTTTACCTGATAACGGTGGAAGATAGATAGATGAGTCACAAGCCGAACACTGGCCGATTGAACCAGTTGTAAGAAGGATAATTATACGCAATACAGTAGGTAGAAGTATGCATATGTACAATAAATAGAACGTTTTGGTATTATGATAGACTTAGACTCTTTACATGTTACACATAATATAAAAACACTTTTAATAACAACACAGAAACACACACACATACACCGCACATGCATTCTCATCATCATCATCGGGTAATTTTTAGTCTCCACTGCAGGAACATGACCCTCTCTGTACTACCGGAGCCATACTTGGCCCGAGCAGACAGAGGATTTGGCCTACACTCTCCTCGCTGACCAGAGATGTCTCATTGATGTTTATGAGCTTTGTTTAGCTTGTATTTCCTATGTCGTCCTCTTAGACTACCATGGGAAGACTAGGAGTGGTCCTATTCTACTCTGCCGGAAACCACACGGCTACATAATTATGCATACTCACTTTTTATTTATTTATTTCATTATCAACACCTTCATGTTTAATTTGGTAAACTATTTTGAAAAATAAATTAAATTAAAAAAAGTCAGTACTTTTTGAAATGTTTAGGTTTTATTTTTATTTGTAGACTCTAGTTTTCATATCAATGTCTCACGAATTACATCTCAGGTAGAGGGGCGCCTGAAAATCAGCTCTACCTAAGACGCCTGTCTGTGAAAGCAAAAGCTTAGGCATTCCTTTGCCTACATTAAACTAGGTAAGTACGTTGTAAAATCTGAGCGCTGTAAATTGTAATAGATTTGTACCTAAAGTGTGGCAATAAATGGATTTCTATGCATTGTCAATTGCCTGTCCGGTAGTTGCATGTATGGCATCGGTAACGCGCGCCTGGCCTTCCTAGCTGCTACTTGCTCTTCCCCTATTTATCCGAGAGAGTAGTTTTCTAATACCTTCATTCACTTCCCAGATCCAACAAATTCCTATCCTTCCTTAGCTTTAAATTCCTTCGATGGGGAGCAGCATCGGAAGCACATAAAACCCAAAGAAACTGCCATCGCCAATCCGCCTGCCGAGCGTGGTGAGTATGGCAATATAATTCCATGAAACAAACGGAATGGTTGAGGCTTTTGTCCTGCACTAGACTTCTTATGGCTGAAATGATGAAGATGATTATGATCCGACAACAGACTCCGAGCTGGCCAGGAAAACCGAGTTAGGTGGGGTTTCTCCAATAATGACATTTGCGACTGCGGCGCGATTATGTCTATAGCTCACCTATTGACGTGTCCTAATTGTCCCTCCACCTGCACAATTTTTTGACTAGCTCCGTGGCGCAGCGGTCAACACGCCTGCCTGCGACACGGAGTGACCGGGTTCAATCCCCGGCCAGGTCAAGATGGAAAATTATCTTTTTCAGATTGGCCTGGGTCTTGGATGTGTATCTATATATGTATTTGTTATAAAATATAGTATCGTTGAGTTAGTATCCCATAACACAAGTCTCGAACTTACTTTGGGGCTAGCTCAATCTGTGTGATTTGTCCGTATATATTTATTTATTTAATTATGGATCTGAATGGGGCAAACGACAAGGGCATCACCGTGGCCACCTACTGGTTAAAAACAATATAAACATTATCTAAACAAATATAACCATGACGAATCAAAAAGAAGATCTATCAACAATTTAGTATTGAAGCTTGAATCTGCTACAAAATATAAGTAAGGAATACTTTCGAAAATAATAAAATAGATGTAATAAACGTACATTCAACATAGTCTCTAAAATAAAATAAAAATAAAAGACCCAAGTGCTGTAAACAAAAGATAACAGGGAGAATTTGCTACAAAAATGTTGTTTGAATAGTAAAGTGTGCATTGAGACTGAGACGTAACAGGATTGTGTCGGATCTCCTCAATTGTATTTATTGACGCTGTTAGTGTTGTATTGCGATGTTTCTCTTGTTCGGTTATTTTATTTGCACTTTCTTTACCTTGTGAAGAACTATGATAGAAACTCATTTATTTTTTTTGTTATTTAGTCCATCGCCTCGCTTAGCGTAGCTTTTTTACAAGCTTTTATTTAGTTTCACCTGGTAATTTGTCTTGGAAAGCACTTTGCATTGTAGATTCGTTTATGATGACGAACGATTTTATCTTGTGAATGTTTGCTTGGTAAATAAACCTCCGCGCAAGATATCGGATCAATCAAATATGATCTAAAAAAATTAAAACTACATTCCTAAATTTTTAGAAAGCATCATATCGGGCCCATCTAATTTATTCGGTTTTGTTAATAATGTTTTGTCTAAACGGTATTTATTGTTAAAAAAAATATAGGATAGGTTGTAAGGATTAAATGTTTCGTTGAAATTGTAGCTTTAAAATGTATAGAAAATACAAAATTCAAACTCTAATTTCAGGCACAAATTTGTTGGCACACACAAAGATGATTAAATAATTCAAAAAAAATTTGAAGATCTTTAGATTGACAAAGAAAACATTTAATAGATCTTCATCATCATCATCAGGTCCTTTTTAGTCTCCACTACAGGAGCACGACCCTCTCTGTACTACTAGGGCCATACTTGGCCAGAGCAGCCAGAGGACTTGGCCTACACTCTCCACGCTCGCCAGACGGGTTGGAGAGGTGTCTTAGATGTTTATAAGCTTTGTTTAGCTTGTATCAGGGCTTGTTACCGGTACCAAATTCCCATTATAAGTACCGGTAAGTACCGGTATTACTATTCTGTTAAAATTTTAACGGTAATATGAGGTACCGGTAATCTAGTATTTAACGGTAATAATATTGTTAACAGTTAACGGTAATTTTACCGCTACTTGTTACCGGTACCAAATTCACATTATAAGTACCGGTAAGTACCGGTACCTCTATTCTGTCAAATTTTAACGGTATTAAAATTGCGTTAATTTTACCGGTACCTACGCATTGTTGCCGTCTACCGCATGGGACTCGCTCGACTGTAAAAGTGCCGCCCTATTATGGGCCCCCGCCTCACGCCGCACATGCACAACACGGCAACGACACACATTAACGAAATGATAATTCCCAATACGAGTACCGGTACTAAGTACCGGTACTGTTTACCGGTATTTGGTACAGGTACTTCTTTCAATTACCGGTACCGTCGTTTTATTGAGGTACCGGTACCAATCCAATTACCGGTACCGTTGTATTATAGAGGTACCGGTAC
Organism: Elegia similella; assembly: GCA_947532085.1. NCBI lineage: Eukaryota > Metazoa > Arthropoda > Insecta > Lepidoptera > Pyralidae > Elegia > Elegia similella. The sequence goes on from OX383936.1 coordinate 5,524,140, forward strand.
TTGATTTTTACCGTTACCAAATGTACCGGTACCAAACCAATTACCGGTACTGTCGTTTCATAGAGGTACCGGTAATGGATTTTTACCGGTATTCCAACCCCTGGCTTGTATTTCCTAAGTCGCCTTCTACGACATCCTAATAGATCTTACTAATTCTTAACTTACTAATAAATAAATAAATAAATAAATAAATATATACGGACAAATCACACAGATTGAGCTAGCCCCAAAGTAAGTTCGAGACTTGTGTTATGGGATACTAACTCAACGATACTATATTTTATAACAAATACATATATAGATAAACATCCAAGACCCAGGCCAATCTGAAAAAGATCATTTTCCATCTTGACCTGGCCGGGGATCGAACCCGGTCACTCCGTGTCGCAGGCAGGCGTGTTGACCGCTGCGCCACGGAGCTAGTCAAATACTACTTAAAGTTTTGTCTTCTAAATTATGAAAAACAGCAACTTCTTCAAGTTTTCCTAATATTGTGTCATACAATAATTTATGCTCAAGCTCAACCTAACTTCTAATTTTGGTAATGAAATAAATTCCCTACGAATGACTCTTTTATTTGAGGAAAATACAAAACTGAATGCCCGGGAAATTTTAATATATTTGAATGCAGTTTAAATTTTTTCAAATATCAGTGTCATGATTCCTCAGATCACTTTTATCTCGTATATAGTTTAAAATATGTACTCTATTTGTTTTTCATGTATGTAAGTGGCCAAAACTGGTGTCAGAGATTTTCTGCCTAAAGGCATCTGACATAACTTGACGACTGCCATCTACGATATCAGCCGCGACCAACGCTCGAGATATTGTTATGCACTTGCAGTCACCTATCCACGGGTTGCTTAAGCTGCGTAAGCGCTAATTATCTGTGCTAATTATGCTCACGCCCATTGGGCCATTGGGATTCTCGTCCTCGCTGACTCTGTTCGATGGGACATCCTATATAACCTATAAATATATAACAACGCGAAACAACAACGTTAATCAATATTTATTATTTATTTATTAGTACTGTGATTATGACAGATTAACTTCAATTTTATCAATCCTCAGACGCTTAGAAGAATTCTCGAACGACATTAAATAAGTACCTCTAATAGGTACTTAGTTAATATAGTTCGAGAATTTAATAATTTAAAATTGTCTTTCATGTCTTTGTAACTTTGAAAAAATCTTGCAAACGCTTAAATCATACCAATAAATATTTTGGGAAAATTTTGAACAAAAAATCAAAACAAAATATAATATAATTAAAAAAAGAAATAATTTTAAGTCTAATTCTCGCTTTAATAAATATTTAAATAATTAAATACCTACTTACGTTCAAATAAAATAACATATTACTCCTATATTCATAATTACTCCATGTCGATATTAATTGCAGAAATAAACAGTTAATTCCACTCAAAGCCCTGATTTCGCAGCAGGATTGCAATTTGTCAATCAATGCCGATATTTTATGCTTTAGCTCGTTCATGCATCAAGGGTCGGGGAATTTATTAGGATAATAATTTGTCTGCGTCTAGAATTTCAAGAATTTCAATGCCCAATTTTTAAATAGAAAAGATTTTTCTATTTCAAAATTGGCCATTTATTTTAATTAGGGTCTGGGGTGTCATACAGTGGGTTACAAAAAGAAAAGAAAAAAAAACGTTTATTTAGTATAAAACATAAAAATAAATAAAAACAACAAGAAACAAATACAAACAAGAACAATCCTATCCTTATGTTCATACCAAAATGGTCTCCGCTCAGCATATGTTGTGGCGTGACCCACAACGCTGGTCTTCCGCGGACGCCATAGAAACAAATTTATAATGAATTAAGTAGGAATTATAAAAAAATAAAGTAAATAAACACATTGACAAAAAGCAGTAGTTAAATTAATTGCATGTACAAATAATCTTTAGTGGCACTACATCTTAACACCATAGGTAGGAGTATTATAAAAAATGCAGTTTGCTGTACCTACAACACAACATAACCAGTTTCTCTTACCCCATTCATCCGAGTGAGGATACCAATACCTAGTAGATTTGCTTCTCAAATCACCACAAACTCTGTGACGCATTGGTAACATGCTGGCCTGTCATCTTGTGGCACTTGGTTCGACTCGTCAGATAATATTTGTAAGTAATTTTTACATATTCAATCCTGTTTGTCTCGACACAAGCTGCATGCATGTGCAACTCACAACTCTAAAGCAGGGGTTGGAATACCGGTAAAAATCCATTACCGGTACCTCTATGAAACGACAGTACCGGTAATTGGTTTGGTACCGGTACATTTGGTATCGGTAAAAATCAAGTACCGGTACCTCTATAATACAACGGTACCGGTAATTGGATTGGTACCGGTACCTCAATAAAACGACGGTACCGGTAATTGAAAGAAGTACCTGTACCAAATACCGGTAAACAGTACCGGTACTTAGTACCGGTACTCGTATTGGGAATTATCATTTCGTTAATGTGTGTCGTTGCCGTGTTGTGCATGTGCGGCGTGAGGCGGGGGCCCACAATAGGGCGGCACTTTTACAGTCGAGCGAGTCCCATGCGGTACACGGCAACAATGCGTAGGTACCGGTAAAATTAACGCAATTTTAATACCGTTAAAATTTGACAGAATAGAGGTACCGGTACTTACCGGTACTTATAATGTGAATTTGGTACCGGTAACAAGTAGCGGTAAAATTACCATTAACTGTTAACAATATTATTACCGTTAAATACTAGATTACCGGTACCTTATATTACCGTTAAAATTTTAACAGAATAGTAATACCGGTACTTACCGGTACTTATAATGGGAATTTGGTACCGGTAACAAGCCCTGCTCTAAAGGTCGCAGTTCACCCAGCTATGATAGAGCGGTCTTTATATACGCTACACTAAGAGAGACAGGTAGAAAAATCATAATCAGGCAACAAAAACAATAGGAGTAAGCACATATTTTTAATTTACACAAAAAAACTGTACATGGCTAAAGTTACAGTACAAATATAAATGGATAGTTCTCTAGACCGATTATAGAATGATAGAAGTAGATGTGCCGCTATAGATAAATTCAGAAATGAAATTTAAAAATGTAGTTTCTAACAAAGTTAGAAGGCATTATCAACCTCATTTCCTCGTGATGATTACGGAGAAATGAGGTGGTGATAACAGCAACACGCATAGTGAAGAAGACTTACAGCATCGTTACAGAACGTTATATTATTTATTATATACTAACTTTCGACCGCAGCTTCGCTCGCGTCAACGTCTTTCTCTTGGAAACAGTACTTATTTTGTGATGGAAGGTGGATGGCTTGTTTTATAGATTACTAGCTTTTGCCCGCGGCTCCGTCCGCGTCAATGTCGATCCCTCGGGAATAGTAATTTTTCCCGGGATAAAAGGTAGCCTATGTCCTTCTCCTTACTCCAGAGAACTTGCATGCAAAATTTAATGATGATCGGTTCAATAGTAATGGCGTGAAAGCATAACAAACAAACGAACTCACTTTCGCATTTATAATATTAGTAAGAATTTACTAAATATTATAAATTTTACAAAATAAAAGTAAATAAATTTTACATGTTGTGAAAATTTGACAATATTCATCCATTTCAACAATAACAGTAGTAAATACCACTCGAAGCTCTGATTTTGCCGTCGAATTTGCCAATGAATGCCGCTATTTCAAACTCTCGCACGTACATCAAATGCAGGCAAATTTATTTGAATAATTTGTATCTGACTATACCTAATAAATACTTTCAATACGATATCCCGCTTTTGTGTGTTATTAATTCCTATATCTTTGTATTTATCTATATCTATACTTTATACTAATATTATAAAGCTAAAGAGTTTGTTTGTTTGTTTGAACGCGCTAATCTTTGTACTTAAGGTATATCTTTCTCAACATGTACTATTTACTTATATATTAACATGCTAAGTTCAATTCAACAAGAGTTAAGCAAATTAAACAAGTTAAAACTGAATATATAAGAGGTTAGCCGTGTGGTTTCAGGCTGAGTAGAATAGGACCACTCCTAGTCTTCCCGTAAGAGGCGACTTAGGAAATACAAGCTAAACAAAGCTCATAAACATCAATGAGACCTCTCCAACCCGTCTGGTCAGCGAGGAGAGTATAGGCCAAACCCTCTGTCTGCTCTTGCCAAGTATGGCTCCGGTAGTACAAAGAGGGTCATTCTCCTGCAGTGGAGACTAAAAAGACCTGACGGTGATGATGATGATATAAGAGGTTGAAATAATATTACAATCATAAATCTACATCGATAATAATTACAGCAGTAATCAGTTAATTCCACTCACAACTCAGATTTCACAGCGGAATTTTAATTCATCAATGAATCCCCATATTTCATGCCCTAGCACGTACATCAAGGTCGATGAATTTATTTGCATAATTAATCCGAATCTCCAACTATACATATACATATATTATATGTAGATTCTTTACATTTCAATTGCGTAGTTCTATCTAGCTCCGTGGCGCATTGGTTAGCACGCCAGCCTGCAACACGGGGTGCTCGGGTTCGATCCCCGCGTCAGGTCAAGATGGAAAATTATCTTTTTCAGATTGGCCTGGGTCTTGGATGTTTATCTATATATGTATTTGTTTTAAAACATAGTATCGTTGAGTTAGTATCCCACAACACAAGTCTCAAACTTACTTTGGGGCTAGCTCAATCTAGTTTGTTTGTTTGAACAGTCTCATCAATTTCACGACAAAAATATTATATAATTTGAAACATCATCATCATCAACAGCCGTAAGAAGTCCACTGTTGGACGAAGGCCTCTCCCAAGCATCCTTCATTCCATAGAAGGATTTTTTTTACTAAATGTTGGATTAGGCATTTGTCTTCCATCTCACCTGATGGTAAGGATATTGTCATACTCACCGCTCTTGACAGGCGGGTTGGCAAGCGCAGTTCTTTTGGCTTCGTGTGCTTCCGACACTGATGCCCATCGGAAGCATTTTTCAGCTGAAGGCGGATAGGAATTTGTTGGATTTGGGAAGGGAATAAAGATTTTAGGGGATACTACTTACTCGGATGAATGGGGGAAAAGCAAGTAGCAGCTCGGGAGTATGTGCAACCACCAGACAGGCAGTCGAGGATAACCCACTAATTCCTCAATGACAAATTTCATAGCTGATATCTACTCATTTATGACCTAACTAGCTTTCGCCCGCGGCTCCACCCGCGTCAATGTCGATCCCTCGAGAATAGTACTTTTTCCCGGGATAAAAGGTAGCCTATGTCCTTCTCCGTACTCCAGAGAACGTGTATGCAAAATTTCATGATGATCGGTTCAGTAGCTACGGCGTGAAAGCGTAAAAAACAAACAAACAAATAAACAAACCAAACTCACTTTCACATTTATAATATTAGTAAGGATTATATATATACATTAATCTCACGTAAAATGTTAGTAACATTATATAATTTTTGATATATATTTTCTATTTCGATTGTCTTTATTTTTATGTATTAACTCTTATTAACTAATGCAAACATTTAACTAAAATTAAATTTAATTTGTTGATAAATCGCCACACCCTAACCGGGTACATGTCAATCTGCACAATATTTTTTATCAACTTTATGCTATACATATAAGCAAATAAATTAATATGAATATGACACCTCTGACCTTCAATTTAAAACAATTTCAGCCAAATTAAGTAAGGCTGATATTTTTGTTACCTTTGAAAACACAACACCGTCCCAATATTGAAATATGAATTGAGAATTCAATTGCCTTACGTCTGTTTCCAAGTAATAAGAAATCTAGAGATTAAGATGAAATCAAATGTAAGTAAATCTCTTTGACTAAATTGGCCTATCGGTGTTTTAGATGTACGGTAAAAAAGGTTATTTATATCAGAATGGAGTACTTGAGACTCATTTCCAAGGCTAGCTCCGTTTCGCAGCGGTCAACACGCCAGCCTGCGACACGAGAGTGCCCGGGTTCGATCCCCGGCCAGGTCAAGATGAAAATGATTTTTGCAGATTGGCCTGGGTCTTGGATGTGTATCATCTATATATGTATTTGTTATAATATATAGTATCGTTGAGTTAGTATCCCATAACACAAGTCTCGAACTTACTTTGGGGCTAGCTCAATCTGTGTGATTTGTCCGTATATATTTATTTATTTATTTCCCCGGGAATATCTAACGTATATTCTGAGAAGAAATGTTTCTGGTCTGTTTATTATTTTTTAAACGAAGAACCTTCCAATATTGATCTTCTCGGTTCAATTGCGTCATGTCTATTTCCAAGTAATAAGAAATCTAGAGATAAAGATAAAATCAAATGTATGTAAGTAAATTCCTTAGACTAAATTGGCCTGTCGGTGTTTTAGATGTAAGGTAAAAAAGGTTATTTATATCAGAATGGAGTACTTGAGACTCGCTTCCCCGGGAGTATCTAACGTATATTCTGGGAAGAAATGTTTCTGGTCTCTTTGTTACTTTTCAAACGAAAATCCTTCCAATATTGATCTTCTCAGTTCAATTGCCTCGTCTATTTCCAAGTAATAAGAAAACCAGAGATATATTCAAATGTATGTAAGTAAATCTCTTAGACTAAATTGGCCTGTCGGTGTTTTAGATGTAAGGTAAGAAGATTATTTATATCAGAATGGAGTACTTGAGACTCGCTTCCCCGGCACACTTTATTTGAATTTACTCGTATGTGCTTAAATAAAAGTACCTAAGGTATATTCTGACTGGAATAAACGCCCGGTGAAGTAGCGAAAGCTCACTTAGTGTTAGCTACATAGTCCTTCCAAAAAAACAAAATCCTGAGTGGAAAGATTTTAATTAAGTTCAAAAAGGAGTTTTTTTTTATGTTTTCGCGTTTTTTATAAAATTAAATGACTACATGCGGTTTCTACCTGTGAACATGAAGACTGTAAAATTTTCGAAACGTAAGATACAACAATGTAATAAACGATATAAAACCGTATTAGGTGATTTAATTTATATTAAAAAAAGAGGCTCTGTGATATCCTGTATATGAGTCCATATAGGATAAGTCATTTTATAAACTTAGCTAACTTTATTTTTGTCTGTTTGAACAGTTTGATCAAATAACTGCCTCTGCTGTCCAGTGGTTAAGGCCTGTTTGTCTGGGTCGATTCGGAAGCATACTTTGTTTAGTTGTTTTCAGTTTGGTTAGGACATTGCATTCTGAATCACCTGATTGTCCACGTTAGAGGCCGAGAGGTGGTTTCCAAGAACTCTGATACCAGGGTGTGCATGGTCGATTGACCGTGACACCTACACGAAATGATGATGATGACTAGCACGATAACAAAAAGGATCCTAAGGTTTAGTGATCCTGTTCTAAATCATTTTTCCTTGTAAAGCAATTAAATAATATTCTATTCTTCTCTAGAAACCACACAGTAATTGTTACAAAGTAAATCTATCGCGTGAAAATGAACAAAGTGTAAATCCCTTTTAACAATGTTGATTTTTTAATTAAATTCAAGTTTATTAATATTGGAAGCAACAAGAAATACAAGAGTACTTTCAAAGTCCGTTTTAATGAAAAAAGACTGGGAACTCAAAGTTCCTTTCTGTGTTTGTTTATAATTTTTCCTAAAGCCCTCTTTTCTTGGAAGTTTCATAACAGTGAGGGTCAATACAAATTTAAAATTCTTTTTAATATTCAAGTTTGTCGCATATTCTTGTTACGAAAATGTATATTAGAATCTATTTCTACTTTCAATAAAGTATTCGTGTTCGTGTACTAATATTAATGTTGAGGCTATACATGGTGAAATTATTATCGTTTTGGACCCTTAAAGGGGTTACTCAGACCATCAAAATGAACAACTTTTCCTATGGGACCAATGCTGGGAACTCAGAAAAAACCTCCCCATACAAACTGGCCGGGCGGCGAAACTCTTTTGTGTGGAAAAGACGAAATTTTTTTTGAGTTCCCAGCATTTTTCCCATAGAAAAAGTTGTTTATATTGATGGTCTGAGTCACCCCTTTAAGGGTTCAAAACGATCAAAATTTCACCGTGTATAACAGAATTGCCCTATTAATATGTTTTTAGCTAGATTAACACATAGGCTACCTTTTAATCCCGAAAAATGTACTATTCCCGTTCGTTCAACATTGACATGAGCTGAGCCACGGGTGACAGCTATACCTATTATACGAGTAACGGCAAAATTGGGTTTCGGCGTTTGTTTGGGCTTTAGCGCTTTTACTACGAAAGAAGTGAGTATTACGTTAATTTATAGTACAAATTGTGAAGAATATTGTAATTTACTTAAAATACTTATTTTTCAGAACAAATGTATATCTTTGAAATTTAAGATATGTGATGAAAAAGAACTCAGCCTCAGGTAGGATTCGTAGCCACGTCTCTTAGGTTTACGCCCTAAGTGTGATACCATTACACCACCGTGACTTCGAATCACCGCGTCGAATTCTCTCATGACATATTACCCTGAACCTTACGTACGTTCATATTACCACATAGTACCGAGCATTATAATGCTATTTAAAAACAATTTAAATAAATATATAACTGTTCTAAAAAACATGCAAGCGGAACAGCCAGCGAACGCTTCAATACTATTATTGCATTTAAAAACTAAACACCCTATGTAATGGTTGTTGTCAACATTGCCATAAACTATGTTAATAGTTGTCGACCGGCCTAATGGCAACAAATTTATTTCCCCCGCCGGACACATTTACATGCGTTCCAGGCCAGTGGAGGTCAATGTAAACATAGTCTTGACCAAAACAATGGGTACATAATGAACGTGATTCATTTTGGATTCAAGCTTTTGAAATACAGACACTCTTTGGTTAGTCTAAGCATTCCGTACTTAAAAGGAGCCAAAAAGGGAGTTTTTGGCGGGAATTTCGGCGGACTGCACGGCTTTTATTTTGGATTGTTTTGCAAATTGTTTCTAATGGACTTTATAATGCAAATTGGTGTTATAAATACCCATGTATGAACAATGTGTGTAACTAAAATAAACTGTCATGGTGCGGTTGTAGTGAGATTTATTTAGCGGTTGTCCGCCTCTCTGTGTCGTCGCCAGGGGCTCCATAGAATCAACGAAATGAACAACATCTTATATATATTAAAAAAAATAAGTAAAGAGTCCCATAAAAGAACCGTATTCTTTTGGCGTTATTCTCGATTCTGACAAAGTTTTTGCTTATTTTTACATCTTTGAGACGAGATAAACCACAGATTTGTGATATAGTTTGGTTAATCTCACAAGTGAGGTCTCTTAATATCGAGGATAGCTGTAAGCCTATGTATATTAAGCACAAAGTTCTGACACTTCCATCGCTATACATATTTGAAATTGGCGTATTTGTTAAATGTAATCCACATGTATTTCCACGCCTCTCTCACAATGTGCAAAGAAATCGCCGAGACGTCGATAGACTACTCGTATGTCTGCACCCAGCAAAAACTGCACTACTAACCAATAGCGTAGTTTGCATGGCACCAAGAATTTTTAATAAATTACCTAGACAATTTAAAGAAATGAACATAAACTTATTTAAAAAGATACTTTAAAATATTTCTTACTAAAAAATGTTATTATAGGATTGACGATTTTCTGAATGATAGATTTTAATATTTTTTTATTTTGTGTTTTCTTTTATTATTTACTTATATTATTACTTATTATTGCCAGTTATTTACTTGTTTTAATTTAAAATTGAATGTATTTAAGGTTTTTATTTAATTAAGTTCCTACATAATTGACATTTTTATTTTCGTGACAATTAATATAATTTGAATGAAAATTTGCACACTTGACGGTAAAACATGTTGAACTATAATTTATATTTAACACCTATTTTTTGTAAACACATGATTATGCAAATAAATATATCTTATCTTATCTTATCTTGAAAGAGATTTTAAGCGTACTTATACATTAGAGGTACAACAGATGAGGTTTTTGTAATTGAATATTGTACGATAGTACGGAAACCTTTGAAGTATATGTACTAATATGACTCACATTTGCCCAGTTTTTATTACATAGCCTATTGTGGCAGAGTAAAAACTCTTTAGCAGTGGTAAGTATATCTGAGCCCACAGCCTACATTCAATAGTAATATTCATGGTTTTTTAATGCCTTCCTTTTTTTTTGTTTCATGTTATAGGACGGCAAACGAGCAAGCGGGTCACCTGATGGTAAGTGACCACCGCCGCCCATGGACAACTGTAACACCAGGGTGTGGCAGGTACGTTGTCGGCCTTTCAAGAAGTTGGGGGAAGGAAATGCGGAGGGGAGGTGGAAGGATGGGCCTCCGGCTCTCTCACTCACCGATCGAAGCATAGAAGCGGTAAAGATTCTACTCAGACGTCGATTTTCTGATTTTCTGTGAGAGTGTGTTACTTCCCCGGACAAGCCGGCCCATTCATGCTACCAGTGATTCATTTTGCCGGTAACGTGGCTCTACCACGACTATACTGAAGCTTCTTGCCCTTCTTGAGTCAACGATGTGCTTTACCGGTATTTTCCAGGCATAATTATTATAAAATATTTATAGCACGCTAGGCATGCTCACCGAAAGAACACAGTTCTTAAATTATAGATAGACATGCTCAAATTAGTAGTTAAAGAAAATTGAATCGCTTGTAGAAATAAACTTGATATAAATACTTTGTTAAATAGATGTAGGTACGAGTATAGCTTCGTAATTGAATTTTAGCTCAATAATATTAATAACAAAAACTTTTTAGAACGGCCGCGCGGGTTACACTCTTAGCCCAGCAACTCAAATACCTACTGCTTTTCTCAAACTACAGTTCGCCGTAGCTGTTCAGAACGAGGGTTGATGAGGTTAATTACAAAGGAATACATGAGATAGCGACTTGGTTATATAAATAAATAAATATATACGGACATAACACACAAATTGAGCTAGCCCCACAGTAAGTTGTGAACTTGTGTCGTAGGATAACTAACTCAACGATAATATATATTATAATAGATACTTGCATAGATAAACATCCAAGACTCAGGTCAATCTGAAAAATATCGTTTTCCATCATAACCTGACCGGGGATTGAACCCGTGCACCCTCATGTGCGGGCTGGCGTGTTGACCACTGCGCCACGGAGCTCGCCAAATATGTCGCATAAGAAATATGCGACATATTTGGCGAGCTCCGTGTATACTATAAAAAAAATGAAGGTCACATTTTTTGTATATTTTTCATATGCGAAACTGTAGACCACTCAACTGTTCTAGTGTTGAATACCTCCAAAATTTTTTGTCTTATCACGCTATTCTTAGATTAGCTATCGTTTATACAAATACCTAAATATATCAGAAGTAAACGACCAAGAAATTACTGATCTATAGATTTGTCCCAATAAATATTTGTTCCAATCTAACGTGACATTTTTTCTATTGCCAATCTAGTGATTTATTTGTCTATCAGTGCGCGAATATAATAAAGTTTATTCTTGACCTTCATACAGATATAAATATAAATATATACGAATCAGATTAGATCAATCCGATCGATTTACAAACGTTTTATTAAAGCCGGAGTGAGGAAGAGTAGGATTTAAACCCACAGGTTAAAATCTTAGTTTTCTTATATACAACGTGATTTTGAACGCCCTAGCTATATTGAAATCTGGGAATCAGAATCCCTAATGGAATACAGAATTGTAAGAAAAAAAGATAAAAAACGAAAAAATAAATTTAACCTTTCATAGAAATTCGTCCAGCTGATCGGCGACTTTGTATGGGAAACCTAATTTTCTTTTTCGTTATTTACCTTTTTTTCTTGCAATTCTGTGTTCCATTAGGGATTCTGATTCCCAGATTTCAAAATAGCTAGGGGGTTCAAAATCACGCTGTATGTATACAGCGAGAACAAAATATAGGTAAAATTACTTTAACGTTATGCCAGGGAAAGTCGCTTTTTAGGTTTTTTTTTTTTTAGTTTTATCTGTTTTAGACACTAAAACAGATAAAACTAAAAAAAAAAAATGAAACTAAAAAAAAAAATGTGTCTTTATTTTCTTTTATTTACAGACATTCTGTAATCAAATCTTGCAACTTTACATACATGCTAAGTCAAAGAGCTAGTCGAATGATGGTCATCTTTTCAAAGCCCCTAAATTTTGCCAGTTTAATCAGCTTACAATAAAACTTGACCCAAAATAAAACTTTTGACTAATCTTGTTATTGTTATGGTACGTACAATTTAAGGTACTAATAATGATAACAATATATTTGGTATTGTAAAAAAAACGCTCGGGCGTGGCGATACACTATGACATGCATACAAAAAGAAAGATAAGAAATGTAAAACGAGGAACTAAACTAAATGCTGAAAGGTTGTAGACTGTTTTAATTCCTATACAATAACACCTAAACAGATTATATAGAAACTCTTAACCGTTCAGAAGTTGTAAGCTTAAGTTTATTTTATGGCCGTACTTTTGACGATTTTACGCATCGTAAAAGCTAGTAAGTCTTGTAAATAGCTTCGTAAATAGGGCTGCCAAATAAGATTTTTTTGTAAAGATATAATGCTAAAAAGATTTGGAGATGCAATTTGTAGCGGTTTATTTTTTATCGTGTTATTTTAAAGTCTTGTGAAAAGGTAAATGCTATACACAATTTTAAAATTGCGAGACTTGCAATAATAATTTAATTAAGATATAATCTTACAATATGACTATTATCAAATAAGTAACTAAGTATATGTATACGTACCTTGAAGTAAAGAGACACAAAACTCTCAGATGAAAAATTTATTATTTTTTTTTTAACATCTGTCCCTTATTCTTCGTCTTCAACTTCGGCCTGGATACACAAATGTGATTTTGACAACCTAAAAAAATGTTCGATCTTAAATCTGATGAAATGAAATGGAGGCTAGGTTTGGGTTTCAAATGTGGGTCGCTCATGGCAAGCCAAGGTCAGGCCCTATCTTTGAGAAAATGAATAGCACTAGAAAAAACTTTAAAAGTAAATTAAAATGGTGCCAGGATAACGAAACGCAAATTAAAATGGACATCATCGCGTCTCACCACAATGAAAAGAATTTTAGCGAATTTTGGAAGCAAACCAATTCTTTGAATCCCAAGCCTAGCTCACCGGAATGTGTGGAGGGCCTCTCGAATAATGAGAATATAGCCGATATGTTCAAAACGCATTTTAATATTGAGCCGAGTGAGATAGGTGTACCGAGGATTAAAAAGCAAAGCACTCGGTTTCCCAGAGTAGGTGATCGCCATGCCCGCTTCTCTTATAAAAACATTAAGAATGTGATTAATAAAATGAAACATGGGAAGTCACCTGGCCATGATGGACTGAGTGTGGAGCATCTTAGGAATGCTGGGGTACATCTGCCTAGAGTCCTCACTATGTTATTTAATTTTTGTATAGGTCACTCTTACCTGCCCCCTGACCTCATGAGAACGTTGGTTGTCCCAATAATTAAAAATAAGACAAAAGACCCATCAAATAAAAATAACTACCGTCCTATTTCTTTGGCGGCAATTATTGGCAAAGTGCTAGACAGTTTGCTTGATACGAGGTTAGATGCTAGTATCAAGCTGCATGACGCACAGTTTGGCTTTAGAGCTGGGCTATCGACAGAAAGCGCAATACTCTGTGTCAAGCAAACGGTTCAGTACTACACGGATAGGAAAACGCCAGTCTATGGTTGTTTTCTTGATTACTCTCAGGCATTTGACCGTGTGTGCTATGACATAATGTGGGACCAGCTATCAGAGGAGACGGATTTGCCTTCGGAGTTTATTAGCATATTTAGCTACTGGTACTCAAATCAGAGTAATATGGTTAGATGGGGTAATGATCAGTCTGCCTCTTACGGCTTACAATGTGGGGATAGGCAAGGTGGATTGACATCTCCAAAATTGTTTAATCTTTATGTAAATCGGCTGGTACGCGAACTGAGCAGTGCTGCGGTCGGTTGTTCCATCGATGGAGTGATGATGAACAATATCTGGTACGCCGATGACGCGGTACTGCTCAGTCCGTCAATAGATGGTTTGAGACAACTGGTGGCGGTCTGTGAAAGGTATGCGGGGGCATATGGCTTAAGATATAACGTGGAGAAAAGCGAGGTCATGGTGTTTAAAGCGCGTCATAGAAAGGTAACATACGTGCCGCCTATCCGATTAAATGGAACACCACTCCGTGTCGTAAATCAATTTAAATATCTTGGCCATATGCTTACGGACCGACTCAGCGACGACCTTGATATAGACAGGGAGCGCAGAGCGTTGGCAGCACGTTGCAGTATGCTTGCTCGCAGGTTTGCACGGTGTACTAAACAAGTAAAACTTACGCTATTTAAAGCATATTGTCAATCTTTTTACTCGTGCAGCCTGTGGGTGAGGTATACGCGGGGGGCTTACAATGCTCTGCACGTCCAGTATAATGATGCGTTGAGGATGCTGCTGGGGCTGCCGCGGCGGTGTAGTGCGTCGGGTATGTTCGCCGAAGCACGAATGGACGATTTTTATGCCATAATTCGTAAGCGGGCTGCCTCGGCGCTGCAGAGACTCCGTGGGAGTTCTAACAGCATCCTGAATACCCTAGCAGCCAAAATTGATGGGCCTTTTGTGAGGCATTGGGCGGATCTGCTCGTTCATAGAGGTGTCCACATTATAAATTAAATGTTTTCTGGCTCGCAATTTACTAACATTAGGATAAGTATTTTGTTTGTTTTTTTAGTAATACTCTATAGATCATGGTCTGAAATAAAGAACTTATTATTATTATTATTAAATCAATCTTAGAACCTGGGAGTGCCGGCAGGAGTGGAAACTCCGCGCGCTAAAAAGGCAGATTTGACTTCCTCTCCTACGCCGTATGGTCTCAGGTTACGTGTCCGTCTTGCAAATATAATATCAGGTAACGTGTCCTGAAGCGAGTTTAAATTTTTATACCTATCCCAAAAGTGCACAAGGCCGCTAAAGAAGTATTCACTATGTATGTGTTGCATTAGCACACTCAGTAAGGGTTCCGTACCATGGCACAATATTGAATTACAAAATTCACGTTTTTTGCACGGACACTCTGATGTACGGTCACCTGCAGTCCATATAGAATTTTCGTAAAAAGTTGTGTGTAGCTACGTTTTTTTGAGTTCCCAGCATTGTTCCCTTAGGAAAAGTTGTTCATTTTGATGGTCTGAGTCACCCCTTTAAGGGTCCAAAACGATCAAAATTTCACCATGAATATGCCTCCCGAATCAGTACAATCGATTTTTACCTTAAAACCTTTTCCAAGAGACCTCTTATGAGGTTAAGCAAACTCTGTAAAATACTTATTACTTACTAGCTTTCGCCCGCGGCTCCGCCCCCGTCAATGTCGATTCCTCGGGAATAGTACTTTTTTCCGGGATAAAAGGTAGCCTATGTCCTTCTCCGCACTCCAGAGAACTTGTATGCAAAATTTTATGATGATCGGTTCAGCAGTTACGGCGTGAAAGCGTAACAAACAAACAAACAAACTCACTTTCGCATTTATAATATTAGTAAGGATAAGGAAGTAAGGATTCGTAGGTGAAATAATACAAACTTATTCCAGCACAAATATGACGTCTCAGCTATAAATAAGCAGCACCTTTGACAGAATCGAGGAAAAACACCACAAGAACAAGTTTCTTGTATTCTTCCTATAATTGTAAAATTTATTTCGTTTTATTATTTGTTGATAAAGCACCAAAATGTACATTTTGTGAGAATTTCAAGTCTCTATTTATTATAATTCAATAGATACAGTCCTGTGACAGATAGACGGACAGACGGATATCAGAGATATTACTAAGCCTCCGATGTTCGTTCATCCGTCTTGAAACTTGAAATTCTTTCAGAACTACTATAACAACGGGTTCTTTTTAGCACCCTTTGAGTAAGGAACCCTAAAAAACATGTCTCCACAGTTTACAAGTTTGAAGCTGCGAGAAAAAACCAATTACACAAGTTTTTCTTTATTATTATAGAAAAATACTGGTGCTTAATTAATATCTCAGGGAAAAGGGCAACCCTTGTCGATGAATGAAAGTGTTTCAGTAAACAGTCGTCCGCTGCTCAGTATCGGAAACTTTTGTATACGATTTCGACAACGGCTGGAGTTTCTGTGAATGTTTTGTGATAACCATCCTCTTTTGATGAGAATTTTTCGGTATAACGTCTCTTTTCGTGACGAGTCAGAGATGAAAAGATCATAAGATCAAAGCTAACGTCGGACCTGAATGCTCAATGAAACAAGTGGGCCTTAAAATGAACACGGACAAGAAGAAAATAAAGTCGAATGTCCATGTTGCGCCTTCACCAGTGCTTGTTGGGAGCTCCATACTTGAAGCTGTTGACCAATTTGAAGTTTCAACTTCAAGGAGGAGGTCTTCGACTAATCCGACTCGGCTGGACAGCGGGAAGTTCAGCGGGAAGCTCCGCAGTGTCTTCACATCCAAAATACCTCAGTATTTAAGTCGAAAGTATTCGACCAATGTGTGTTACCAGTGATGACTTACGGGTCTGAAACGTGGTCCCTTAATTTGGGCCTCATAAGAAAGTTCAGGATCGCTCAAAGAGCTTTGGTGAGGGCTATGCTCGGTGTTTCTCTGCGAGAGCGAATCAGAAACGAGGAGATCCGTAGAAGTACAAAGGTCACCGACATAGTTCAGCGGATTAGCTCTTTGAAGTGGCAGTGGGCGGGGCAGATAGCACGAAGAACCGATAGCCGATGGAGCATAAAGGTGCTCGAATGGCGATCACGTACCGGCAAGCGCAGAGTTGGACACCCACCGACCAGATGGTCGGACGACCTAACCAAGATCGCAGGAAGACGCTGGATGCAGGCGGCTTCCAACTGCTGGACACAGCCCCAAGGATTTCCAATATGACCGATATTGGTAAATCCTTGGGGCGGTGTCCAGCAGTGGACTTCTTGCGGCTGAGATGATAACCCCAATGCCCAGTTAATTGATAAATAACAAAACTGAAATTTACCTTATATGTTATATTTATTTACATTATACTGTAGGGGTATACAAATTGTCATCTAAGCATTTCTGCATCGCGCTCGCTAGTCCAGCCAGTCGCCACCGATAGCCGCGCCGGTTAACACGTTAAATAGTACCTTTGTCGGTTTTACTTGTAGTGCAGTGTCATAAGTACTTTTGTACGTTTTCCTTGTGACTGTAATTGTAAAAAACTTTTGGTTATAAATAAACTGTCGTGAACTCAGTGTTGGTGTATCCATTTGTGCAACCTTCATCGTAGCTAGGAGACCACACACTATACACGGATAGCGAACACTCACAGAAACTCTATAGAGGAAGTGCAGTATATTTGGAATACTACTTTGTTTTTAGGGAATATATAAAAAACGAATTGGGTTAGCAAATTGAAAAGTGCGTGAAATAAACAATAATATATTTTATTACAATATTCCAAATTATAAAATAAAATAAAAAATGGGAACCTTGTAAAAATTTTAATTGAACTATAAATCTCCGAAAGTCTGAATCGACGAAGGGTGCAGATAATTCGGAATATAGTATTCCAAATTATCTGCACAATTTTTATCTCAAAAACTAAGACCTATATCTTTTTTTCTATGAATAATTAACCATGGCAATATTCTTAAAAAAACAAATTGGAGGAATGACATCAGCTGAAAGGGGGATCCCCTTTCAGCTGAAAGGGGGATCCCCTGTCAGCTGATGTCATTGCTCCAATTTGATTTTTTCTTTTCCGAGCCATGATTTTTGGTATTTTACTCTGGACTATAGGAAGACCGCTCTCATCAACGTTAAAGATACGTGCCGCAGGAAAGCCTATTCAGTTTGAATTTTCTCTAGGTTGTCGTAAAATTCATCCATTTTTGCTTTGGTAAAGCTCTTGCTTGAGAAGTTCCAGTCGGTTGTCTCTTGGACAAAATTTGGTGAGTTCGTTTTAAAAATCCTTTTAATTAGTATCTCCCAGCAAAATCAGCCTTAAAAGGATTAACTTATATTATTTTTAACTGATAACTGCTAATATAAAATAATAAAAAAAAAAATGTGCATACAATTTGGAATATTCCAAATTATGTTCACATTCGGTATTCCATATTACCAACATGGTACCCATTACAGAAAAAATTTAGTATCATAGTTTAATACAAAATTAACCTCAAAATCAAAACTACGCGATAAACTAAATGGATCAGTAAATAGTATACAATATTACAACAAAGATTTTATATAACGTAGTTAATGATTATCAAGGATTATATTCTCACCAAAAAAGTTTGCGATTTAGGCGTTTGGCTCTCGGGCGGCTGTCTGCCGAAATGTCATTATGGCGCCTTGCCTCTAGACTTCAATCACTTGGTACGTCATGTCACGTTAATTTTACCGCAAAAAAACACAGATGTCGCCTATACTAATTTGTAAATCCGACTATTCCAAATTTTCTGCACTATTCCAAATATGCTGCACTTCCTCTACAAATTAGCACAGGAGCCAGGAGCATAGTGTGTGCGGCAGTTGTAGTATACCGCCTCCTACAATACCATGAACTAACTTTTTTTAAGTTAGTTAGTATCATTTTTAGGGTTCCGTACCCAAAGGGTAAGAATGGGACCCTATTAATATCGCTCCGCTGTCCGTCTGTCTGTCTGTCTGTCTTTCTGTCTGTCTGTCTGTCTGTCACCAGATTGTATCTCATGAACCATGATAGTTAGACAGTTGAAATTTTCACAAATGATGTATTTTGGTTGCCGCTATAACAAAAAATATAAAAAAATAGGGTAAAATAAATATTTAAGGGGGCTCCCATACAACAAACGTGATTTTTTTGCTTGTTTTTGCGAGATATTGATAACAGTAACAGGTGGACGCATGAAATATATACTATTATATGATATAATATAATATTTAGTTATATATTCACTTAAAAATAAATAATTAAATAAAATTAATATTAAAGGGCTCCCATACAACAGACATGATTTTTTTGCCGTTTTTATAGATAAGGGTACGGAACCCTTCGTGCGCGAGTCCGACTCGCTTTTGGCCGGTTTTTGTTCATAACTGTACCGATTATTGAAATTTGGAGAGAAAAATATCAGAGGCAATAAAGAATGTAGGAAATCATGACTCAAATTGTAAAGACAAAAATCTGTACGTTTTCAGTGAATTAGCTATATGTTAGATTCGCATCATCGCACAAAGAATAACGTTTTGTCCTCTTCTAAAAATCTGGGCTTGCTTACAACACAAAAGGTATTTTAGTGATTACAATTTGTCGTCGCAGTCATGGGAAATACTACTGATATTGTGCTGTTACGTGATACGCGTACAAGATCATAAGAAGACAGTTCAGCAGAATAGAATATATAGTGTACTAGCTTTCGCCCGCGTCAATGTCGATCCCTCGGGAACAGTACTTTTTCCCGGGGTAAAATGCAACCTATGTCCTTCATTACATCACAGATAACGTGTATGCAAATTTTCATGATGATCGGTTCAGTAGTTACAACGGGAAAGCGTAACAAACAAACAAACTCACTTCCGCATTTATCGCCTAACTAGCTTTCGCCCGCGACTCCGTCCGCGTCAATATCGATCCCTGGGGAATAGTACTGTTTTCCGGCATAAAAGGTAGCCTATGTCCTTCTCCGTACTCCAGAGAACTTGTATGCAAAATTTCATGATGATCGGCTCAGTAGTTACGGCGTGAAAGTGTAACAAACAAACAAACTCACTTTCGCATTTATAATAATACTAGCTTTCGCACGCGGCTCCGCCCGCGTCAATGTCGATCCCTCGGGAACAGTACTTTTTCCCGGGATAAAATATACCCTATGTCCTTCTCCGTACCCCAGACAACGTGTATGCAAAATTTCATGATGATCGGTTCAGTAGTTACAACGTAAAAGCGTAACAAACAAACAAACAAATAAACAAACAAACTCACTTTCGCATTTATAATATGAGTTAGGAAGTTAGGATAGTAAGGATTAAATTAGTGGACAAAGCAAATTCCAACAAAACATATGAGCTAAATGTTCCTCGAAAAACTGCGGCACACAAAATAAAAACGTTGTTGACAGTCTTGCAAATAAACACCGACAACAAGACAAATGCACTAAAAGCCAACAGTAATTGGGCACTACCACAGTTCACAGCGAAACGCATGCATGAAATTAAAAACAAAGAGCTAAACTTGTAACTGAAAAATGGAACGTAAAAATGCCCGTCTTTTTGGTTTAGTTAGTTTTTTTATGTTTTAAAAGTCAAATTTATCCATACTTCCATACCAATATTATAAATGCAAAAGTGAGTTTGTTTGTTACGCTTTCACCCCGTAAATACTGAACCGATCATCATGGAATTTTGGTACGGAGAAGGATATGGGCTATATTCTGTTCCAGGAAAAATTACTGTTCCCGACATTGACGCAAACGGAGCCGAGGGCACAAGCTAGCTAAGTCATAAAACACATAGTTATAAGTATACGCAGGGCAGTGATTTGCGAGACATTTTTTATCTTTAAGTATTTGTTTTTTCTTTATAGTTTTTTTTTTTTGTAAATTAAATTATAGTAATCGTCGTATATATAGTCAAAAAATATTATGTTATATTTAATATTACTAATTAACAAATTAAGGCCGTCTCTCAACGTTTCCGGTGTAAAAAACATTTTATGATATTTATTCAAAAAATGTTTTTATTTTCGAAATAAACGCGTTATAACTATTTTTTAACACATTTTAATTAGCCTTGTTACCCAGAGGAGGACTTTTGCCATCTAACGATGTCTTTCGGAACTAAGCTTGGTAGAAAATTGGACACTACGCGTGCCGCCGGATGACATATCTCATCATCATCTGGTCTTTTTACTGCTGCAGCATGACCCTCTCTGTACTACCGGAGCTTATACTTGGCTAGAGCAGACATATGAATTGGCCTAGACTCTCCTCGCTGGCAAGACGGGTTGGAGAGGTCTTATTGACGTTTATGAGCTTCCTTTAGCTTGTATTTCGCCTCTTACGACCTCCATGGGAAGACAAGGTCGTAGTGGTCTTATTCTACTCTGCCGGAAACCATACGGCATATCTATTCTTGTAAAATTATGTATAAATAACATGATTTTATTATAAAATGTACTATTTCCATAACAATGAATAATAAAAAATGCAGTTCATCAGATACACTACCAATAACGATAACAACCCATATGCCTGAAGGCGAGTGTTTCAGATATTTTTTTATTCTTTCAACACAAAACATGCTTGAAAGGAAAGGTAACATATTAAATGAAAATAATCTATAAATTAGGTTAGCTGTGTGGTTTCCGGCAGAGTAGAATTGGACCACTCCTAGTCTTCCCATGGATGTCGTAAGAGGTGACTTAGGAAATACAAGCTAAACAAAGCTCAGACACATCAATGAGACCTCTCCAACCCGTCTGGCCAGCGAGGAGAGTGTAGGCCAAATCCTCTGTCTGCTCTGGCCAAGTATGGTATATCCGGTAGTCATGGACGAAGAGTACAGAGAGGGTCATGCTCCTGCAGTGGAGACTAAAAAGACCAGATAATGATGATGAATCTATAAAAATCGCATTTATGTGGCAAAAATAACATCAATAAAAATTGTATAAACGTTCCATTGTACGCGTAAACTAACTTACGCGAAACTTTGTAACAAAATAAACAAGTTACAGGAAAAAGACACTATAATTGAATACAACATAAGTTGACAGTAAACCATATACAAAAAAAAATATAATGTTTTGCTATCAAATGGCAATTCCGTTGCAACACAAAATGCATTTGAATAAGCAGACAACAAAGCTTAATATTTTTAAAATTTTAATAAAAGTATTTAGTTTATGTTTGTAAGAAACTAACGACACAGATCCCGGCTTCACATGGATGTAATCATCATCATCATTTCGAGTAGGTGTCACGGTCAATCGACCATGCACACCCTGGTGTCAGAGTTCATCGGAACCGCCTCTCGGCCTCTCACGTGGTTCCTTTAACGACTACCAGATGCCAGCTGGGACCAACGGCTTAACGTGCCTTCCGAAGCACGGAATCATCTTTATTATCAGACAATCAGGTGATTCAAGCCTGCAATGTCCTAACCAAACTGGAAACAACTAAACAAAGTATGCTTCCGGTGGGAATCGAACCCACGACCCCCGGGTCAACAGGCAAACGCCTTAACCACTGGACCACGGAGGCTGTTTGTATGTATGGATGTAATGTACATACAGAGTGGCCAAATAAATAAATAAATATCGGCTAAATCACACAGATTGAGCTAGCCCCAAAGTAAGTTCGAGACTTGTGTTATGGGATACTAACTCAACTATACTATATTTTATAACAAATACATATAAAGATACACATCCAAGGCCCAGGCCAATCTCAAAAAGATCATTTTCCATCTTGACCTGCCGGCCTATTTGCTAACTCAGTGACCAACGTTTTGATAGCCATTTCAAAATACATTGCGGGTTTCCTATGATTGACTTTTATTATTAAAGATATATAAAACGTAATGTACTTTTAAATGACTATCAAAACGTTGGTCACTGAGTTAGCAAATAGGCCGGCTGGCCGGGGATCGAACCCGGATACACTCGTGTCGCAGGCTGGCGTGTTGACCGCTGCGCCACGGATATAGCCAAAAATAACAGGTATACAGTTTAATTTTATAATTTAACTCTATGAAATAAAAAATATATTAACTATTCCTTGTTAAATATAGCATTTAAGGCCGGCAGTTAAACATGGAACATAATGTCAGGCAAATTCACCTATAGCAGCATCGCAAATGTGAAACCTTATCATCGCCTTTTTCAACACATTTTCACACATTTCCTGCTTTATTTCAGTGACTATGTCTCAAATATTTTGTTTGAATTACTGAAGGTTAATTGGCCTGTTATCATAGACTTGTCCCTTTAGATAGCCCCATAGAAAAAAGGCAGAAGCTGTTAAATCAGGCGATCATGTCACCGTTTCTCAAATTTGATCAACCGGTAAAAGTTTTTTTAAGATTCTAAAAACGTTTTAATAATTAAAATACGTTGTTCCGTCGTAAAACGCCCCATAAAAAATTTGCCGCCGTTATTACCGCCAAAACAAAATGGCGGCAAAAAAGTTGCAGGTATATCTCCAAGTTGACCACCCTGTGTAAACCTTTCTCTAATCACTTTAGGTATACTAGCTGTTGCCCGCGACTTCGTCCGCAGCAATTTCTGTTATTATGATTAATGAATATTTTTTTCCCGTTTTCAAAACATTTTTACTGATGCTTCGCTCCTATTGGTCGCAGGGTGAAGTTTTAAAGCCTAAAGCCTTTCTGAATAAATGGAGTATCTAACACAAAAATAATTTTTCAATTTGTACCAGTAGTTCCTGAGGTTTGAACGCGCTCAAACAAATAAACTCTTCAGCTTTATAATATTAGTATACGAGAAAATGTAAAAAAAAAGCATCAAAATCCGTTGCGTAATTTAAAGTTTTAAGCATACATAGGGACAGACAGTGGGAAGCGACTTTGTTTTATGCTATGTAGTGAAGATAATTGTTATTAAACACAACTAGATAAAAACTAAACACGTGCTTAACTTTGTTACACAAAAAATAACGAAGTATAACCTTTGTTAAATAGCATACAAAAATCCACACCAATTGGACTTCAACACTGTTTACACTAAAATACAACCAAAAAAATTTACAACGACACGTTCAGCTGACAAATGAAAAAAAAAACCACTGGTGAATACTTGTGGGCTGCCACTTTTTATCCGGGTCCAATAGAAATTCCAGAAGCATCGGTTACATTCGCTTGTAGAATTTATATTGAAAAAGAGCAATAAATAAAATACTTTGCGCTTCGCGTAATCAATTCGCCCTTTTTCCGGACGAGTGGAACCGATTTGAGGATTCTTTCCGATTCGAAAAATGCCCGCAATGTTTAGAAGTTTGTACTTAATAAGCAAATTGCTTGTTTTATAATAACAGTTAAGTTACCAATTTTATTTTGTTTGTAAGTGCCATTTTGGGTTCGTACCTTAAAAAGAACTGTAAAAGATCACTTTTTGTTCGCTTGTCTGTCGTATAATGTAGATATACCCATATACGGTTTCATATCCAGAGAGATAAAAGGATAAGGACAATAAAGGCAGTTAATTACAGACTGTCTCCGTGGTCCAGTGGTTAAGGCGTTTGCCTGTAGACCCAGGAGATGTGGGTTCGATTCCCACGGGAAGCATACTTTGTTTAGTTGTTTCCGGTTTGGTTAGGACATTGCAGGCTTGAATCACCTGATTGTCTGATAATAAAGATGATTCCGTCCTTCGGAAGGCACGTTAAGCTGTTGGTCCCGGATGCCATCTGGTAGTCGTTAAAAGAACCAATTCAGAGGCCGAGAGGCGGTTCTGAAGAACTCTGACACCAGGTCAATTGACCGTGATATACACGAAATGATGATTATTAGAGCAAATAGAGCCTAGTATATTGCGAGATAGAGAGAGAGAGAGATGGTCCAGGGTGTCCTCAACTGCCTGTACGGTGGTTGCAGTTATGGCATCGGGTATGCGCGCTCGACCTCCCGAGCTGCTATTTGCGTTTTCCCCACTCATTAGAGTGAGTAGTATCCCAATATCTTCATTCCCTACCCAAATTAAAAATAAAATCCTATGCGTTTAAAATGCTTCCGATAAGCAGCAGTGCCGGTAGCAATTGAAGCCCAAGAATCTGCGGTCGCTAACCCGCCTGGCAAGCGTGATGAGTATGGCAATATCCTCCCATGGATCAAGGAATCCTTGGGAGAGTCCTTTGTCCAGCAGTGGACTACTTATGGCTGAATGACTGAATGATATTGCGAGAAATAAATGATAAGTATCTCAACGTAAGTATCGGATATAATTAGGACAAAAATTGAAGAGTTAGCAGATTTATATAATTGATCTGGATAAAACAAAATTACAATTTTTAAGTGTTTTATTTTGCATTCACAAAGCTATTTTGATATACTCTTACTTATTGCCGGCGCCGAGATTTAATCATGCGGTAGCTCAGATGACAGAGCGTAGATCGTACATAGACCTAGGTCGCTGGTTCAAGTTCCACCCGCATGAAATTTTTTCACCATATTTTATTTCTTAATTTATTAAGAGTAATATTACATTATGTCAATTTTTTTATTGCATGCTAACTGCGATATGTTACGTATTACGTACGCGTTTTGTATTATACGTAGGTTTAGTTTGTCAAACGATTTCTTTTCAAAGTAAGTTTTTGACACGTTAGCTGCCGGGGTTTTTATAACAATATATATATATTTGTTTCACTATGAGTATCCATACTCGTAAAATACAGCAGGAGACAGACAAGAATTCTAGTGGGAGCCCTGACTGGACACTTTGAAAATAACACTAAAAATTGTCGAAAGCCCACTATGTATGGCATGTGAGGAATCGGAGGAGACAATGAGACACATTTTGTGTATCTGTGACTCGTTAGCAGGTAACAGAATAAAGCGTGCGGGTGAGTAAGGCATGGGGTAAGTACAAAATAACCCAAAGGTTAACCGTGCTACCGACTCTGAGTCGGCCCCATCGAAGATAAGATAAGATAAGATCCATTCTCGTGGTTGGTAGCAAACGTGTTAATAAGTACGATTCCCTTTGATTTAATCAAACTTTCCCATTTCAAAAGAAAGTTCCAAGAAAGCTTCGTTTGAAACAAAGTTGGAATAAGACACGCATTGCGCATTATCTTTTATTAGAAAATAAATTACGCACGACGGTACCTATATCATACGTTCTTCGATATAAGGCAATGTTTACACTGTACGTAATCCAATACTGTTATTGTAGGAAATAAATGTAGATTTATAGAAATAATTATGAAATCGAACTTAAGGGGGTATTATCTTCGATCATGGTAGATACAGTCTCATACAAAATGAAGCATAAATAATGTCCCCGAGCCAAAGCATCATGCATACTTACAAACAACAACAAAAACGGTACATACTACGTACATACTAAAAGTATGACATTCCATCTTTCTTTTTCACTTTTGACGCGTAGTTTTTGCATCTTTTCACTGACCTTCGTCACCGCGAGACGTGTTAGTACTAGCGCGGTTTATTGAAACTGTGGACAAAACAGCTCTGAAACTCGATTAGAACGCAGTTTTGCCGGTGCCACTTTTCGAGCGCGAATCGTGTACCATTATATTTGATCGAAGGGTATTTACTTAATACCATCCTGAATTCAGTCACTGAGAGGGACGCCGCAATAGTGCGATACGATTGGAGATATCTCGTATCGTGTCTTACGTATAGCGGCGTTCCTCTCGCCAGTGACTGAAATCAAAATGGTTTAATAGGCGCTTTAGGATAAATGGATTTGTGGTTATAAATAAATAAAAATAAAAATTTATTCATTCCGATAAAAACATCCATTTTGTTAGTAGCACAAAAACTTACACTCTATGTTAGTATATCTTTATTAATTTACATATTTCCTCGACCCATTGGGCGACCCTGAGACAACCGCGTGAGCATGTATCCAGTGCCCCACAATAGGATAATCAAATTTAGTACTTATTACCTTTAGAATAGTGTTGGCACTTCCGCGTACTCTGTGCATCAGCGATGCGATCCGCTATGGTTCGAAGTTTGATTTTTTCCACAGACAAATTTTTTCACAGGTCCAAGGCACAAGAGACCTGAGTATTTGATATGAATACCTCTACGCGTTCCTGAGAAAAAGGGTTTGACAAACAGACAGACAGACAACCAAGTGATCCTATAATGGTTCCGTTTTTTTTCTTCTTTTTTTTTTTTGATTTGGGCGCTAAATGAAATATGCAGATTTATAATTTCAAAAGAATAAAATTATTTATTTTCAAGCCTATACCAACACGAGAAACCTGCGCCTGTGTAGTAACAGCCTAATAATCTTGGAATATATTAACTCGTATAACAGCAAAGTTTATCACGAAGTCATTAATTAAATAATTTCTAATTAGTTAAATATTATTCTATATGATATCCGTTATGTAATGTGTTGTATAGCCGTGTGCTTTCCGGCAGAGTAGAATAGGACTACTCCTAGTCTTCCCATGGAGGTCGTAAAAGGGGACTTAGGAAAACAAGCTAAACGAAGCTTATAAACATCAATGAGACCTCTGCGACCCGTCTGGCCAGCGAGGAGAGTGTAGGCCAAATCCTCTGTCTGCTCCGGCCAAGTATGGTATATCAGGTAGTACAGAGAGAGTCATTCTTCTGCAGTGGAGACTAAAAAGACCTGATGATGATGAATGCGTTGTATTAAAACTATTTGAGCATCTAGGAACTTACTATAATATTTTTGTCGCATGTCATTATCCATTAGCAGTCACAGAAAAGCTATTTTATTAGGAATCCGTACCTAAAGGTAAAAACGGGACCCTATTACTAAAGTACCGTCGTCTATCCGGCCAGGCGGCTGTCCATTTGTCTGTCTCAGGGCTGATCTATTTAAACGTAATAGGTAGATTTGAAATGTTCACAGACACTGTATATCTATTGCCGCTATGACATAAAATAACATATAGTTGTGACATGCATGATTTAACTGCCTCCGTGGTCCAGTGGTTAAGGTGTTTGCCTGTAGACCTGGGGTCGCGGGTTCGATTCCCACGGGAAGCATACTTCGTTTAGTTGTTGTATACTTCGTTTGGTTAGGACATTGCAGGCTTGAATCACCTGATTGTCCGTTATTAAACATGATTCCGTGCTTCGGAAGGCACGTTAAGCCGGTGGTCCCGGCTGCCATCTGGTAGTCAATAAATGAACCACGTCAGAGGCCGAGAGGCGGTTCCGAACAGCTCTGACACCAGGGTGTGCATGGTCGATTGACCGTGACACCTACTCGAAATGATGATGATGATAATAGTTACTTAATAGATAAACATCCAAGACCCAGGTCAATCTGAAAAAGACCGCTTTCCATTATGACCTGACCGGGGATCGAACTCGGACATCCTCGTGTCGCAGGCTGGCGTGTTGACCACTGCGCCACGGATCTCGCCTGTCGAGGTAGAAGGAACTATTGATGTAATCATATTGGGAAATATAATCAAATTACTTTTTTTTTATTTATCCAATTTTAATTGCGCCGTAAAATATTACAGGAATAAGGCCATAAAAGGAAAATACATATTATGGTAATGAAAAAAATATTTTCAAAGGCACTTTTTAGAACATAAGAACTTGGTATAAAAACTATCTGTTATAAAAACTTCATCAAAATTATAAAGACCTAAGTTTAATTGATTTTTATACAATTCAAAATAAGTTAGTATATATTTTATAAATAAATATCCAATAAATGAATTGAGGTGCCTTGGTATGGGAACGATACAACGAACAGGCCTGTTGTATATTTATAATAAATAGTAGGTAGTTTAGCTTTCAATTTTTATAATTAGGTAAGTTTAGTTACCAAAGTGGACGAAGGCCTGTTTATGCGGTATATTGATTGATTGATTTAGTATATATATATATATATCTAAATATTTTTTTATATCGCACCTGATCAATTCTTACATAGAAATATATTTATTATTTTCACTTTATTTTTGCAAATTTCTTTAGTTGGTTTCGAAAAACGTGGACCAATCATAGACTTCTACGTGAGTGACCCGTAGGCACATAGGACGTAAAATATACGTTAATGTTTACAATATTTTTACAAAACAAATTATTTTACAGTAGTAGGTAGGTAGTGTATGAGGTAGTAAAAGAATGCCAACATGTTAAATACAATTTTGATGGCTACTTACACAACGAAAAAGTAAATAACTAATACAAATTATATATATCATTCAAAATTAACTTTCATTAAATCACAAGTAAATCCGTACGTTCAACGTGGAGATAATACAAATCATGTATATAAAATACAAAAGGCTTAACAAAAAGAGAACCTCATTAAAAGACAACAGTTACTTAGCCTAGTAGTTGGTTCACAATATATTATGTGAAACAATATTTGTGGGGCATCAGTCAATAGCATCGAACAACTTCCCAACGAACAAACTTCGCAATGAAAACTTGATTGCCCATTTTGTATAGGAGGTCGATACTTAATCATTTTTTGATAAAAAATAAATAAACCAGGTATCACACACCATAAGAAAGTGACATTACAAATAAACATAATGTTTGTGTACGGATTATGTATTTGCATTGAGAAGATCTCTAGGTGGCTACAAAAAATGTCGAAAAATAATAGGATTTTTACGTGAGTAACCCGTATATAAGTACGAAAATTAGATATCAATATCTAAGGTAGTGTATGAATTTTCAACAGAACTTTTGACATAGAAGATAAAATCTGAAATAACGTAAATACGTACAAGTTTTTTTTACGAAACCTTGTTTTTTCACAGGTTCTTCAACAAAGGTACGACATTTCCTAGTGACTTGGCATAGTAGTCGGGCCTCAAGGCATCTTGTGACAGCATGTCGTCCACTGTATGGTGCGACAAAACGAGGAGGGTCTTGAATCCGACCGCCTTTCCGAGGCCCACGTCTTGGGCGATCCTGTAGAAAAATGTAATTTTAGACAGAATTTCATGGTGAAAGTATTTTTATCTAAGTAGAAAGTATTTTTTATTTATTTTTAGTCCGTTGTCCTATGCTTCACATAACAAACAGTTAAGATTTTTGAAAATTCTGAAAGATTAATAAATATATTTTTATAAATTAAAAGTAACGATATTCATACTCCTTACTTATGCCCCGGCGGCGGCCATGTAGGTCATTCTTTTTAGAGCAAGCATCCTTAGTATTAGGTGTTAATCACTCTACATGTCATGTATAGGGAAAGTCATTGACATATTATGTATATAGTATATTATATGTCTTTGTAACTGGGTAGGGAGGGAACACATCTCGCATAATTTTTGTTGAAGTTCACTTATGGTAAGTTCAATTTTTATCTGATAATATCTATTTATGTATTACATTAACAAAAGTAACAATATTAAAAAATAACTTAAAAAAAATAACTAGGGTTAAGGTTATATAAAAAAAGAGCTATTTTTGGAGGCCCATGTTAATCATTAGGGCAAGCGTAAGCTATGGAAATAACAATGGCACCTGCCTAAAGGTGCCATTGTTATTTCCATAGCTCTCGTAACAAATAATCGCCCTTTTTATGTAGTTTTCCAGTTTCCCAGGGCAGCTTGTATCGATATAACGGGTCTAGGGCATAATATCGCCAGTCACTACATCGCCGGTCACTGCATGGAGCTCATTCTATCGACGGTTTCACGGACCTGAATGATTTAGAGTAGTGGCTCCCAAACTTCACTGGGCTCCGAGCTACCTTACAAAAACTGCCAACCGGGGGGTTCTTATGGCCGTCAAATGGGCATAAATTATTGGTAATGCTCAGGTTTCCTACTAGGAGAGTTGTGGAACTAATTAATGGTGTCTTATTTAAACGGGCTATTTATTTTAGTTTTCTTTTGCACTTTCACGACACAAGTTTTTTTATGAACGCTTGAATTCTATCGTGAATTGCAAAAATGTCTGTAGCTACAAACTACGCGCGTCCGAGTCAGTCAGTTGCCATCGGCTGCCAGTTCGATTGGTACGTCACGTTTCGGGCCCACTTAAAGGGGACTTGGCCATAACCCTTACTTTGGGAAACACTGTTCTAATGTATCTGTTACGGTGAAGTAACCGGTGCGGCAACTCACGGTTGCTAAAACCTTGTGCTGAACTTTCTCTGATCGACGCTGCTCTTTGGATCAACGTCTACAAACTTGCAACCCCTATTTCACGCCTATAGGGATGTAGTTTTAAAAATCTAACAAATGCATTATTACTTTCTACTAACTACTAAAATTAAAATAAAAACTTCATGTGTCTCACTTTAAAAATAACGAAGTTTCATACAAACTGGCAACCCCTATTTCACCTCCTTAGGGATAGAATTTTCAAAAACTTTCTTAGCGGACGTCTTTTAGTCACAATCTATCTTTCTGCCAAATTTCATCTTCACTCTATTTAGTTTTATTAGTTTTCGTTTAATTATTTAAAAGTAATGTAATAACTTATGTTATAATTTAGTTTAATTACTGTTCTTAAATAAATAATATTTAATTAAAAACAGTAAGCATAAATTGGCTAAGTAGTTTACGAGATTTCGTGATGTGTGAGTGATTTTCTTTTATATGTATAGATAGATTTGCTTTAAAAAGAGCAACCGTCACAACGCTCTTTTCAAAGTAAATTTATTCAGTAAACATAATTATGGTGAGAGAATGATTACACTCTCTCTACATCATCATATCCAGCCATAGTCAGACTAGTTTTTTTTATTATTAGATGTTTTTGCTATGCAATGGGAAGGATGTGTTGAATAGCACAATAAACACATTGCGCCATAAATCCTACAACTTTAATGACCAATACCGGTAAGCTATCTGGATGACCTTTGTTCCTCTATACATTGCATTTCCTGTCGGTATCGTAACGAAACCCGAGCACAGCTCGGTAGACATTTGAATAAAAAATAATAAATAATATAAAAATATACTATCAATATACAGTATTCAAAACATGTTTTGTTTACGTACATGTCACCGATGAATAGGACTCTGCTGGGATCGGTGACGTTGGCTCTTTTCATGGCAAATTCGCCGAATATTTTTCCGGGCTTTCCGAGCTGTATAGGCTGACGTTTGGACTCCTCTGCTACTAGGGTTGTGAAAAATCCAGAGCCTAAAAACCAAAGACGATTTTAAACGTTGAGAAAACATCAAGATCTGGTGACTGTTGGATACAAGCAAGAGAAGAATATATAATTAGATTTCATAAAAGAAGATCTGTTATTAACTTCTTACTAGTATCTTCCATCGTGACGTAGGCCTCGATCGTGTACTTTTTCTTTTAATGTGCAATTTTGAATTTCAAATGTCGTTTGCGTGAAAAAGTTACAAATATCTATTATCATAAATTTTTCACGATTTTATAAATTTGTAGGATATTAAGTAACTACTTCGAACTCGTTTGTTTCAAATATACATTAAAAAAATATTTATTTAATAGAATATCTAGATTCTTAATAATCTCTTAAAATAAAAACAGAGCGATACGTTTTAGTAGAATACAGCCCATCTTTCAACCAACTACCCTCCCCATTTCCTCCCCCATAGGGGCTTCCCCCCACTCCGTGAAAGGACGGCAACGCTCCTGTCACACCCTGGTGTTGCAGTTTTCCATGGGCAACGGCTTACCATCAGGTATCTCGCTTGCTCGTTTCTCGTGTCATAATAAAAAAAAGATAAAAGTTTCAAACTCACCTACAGATAGATGCCCTCTCTTCACCACCCAATATTTGTCAGTAGCCCCACTGATGAAATACACATCATCTCTCATCAAATAGGTCAAAGCTTTATACATTTTGGGCAAGTTTACGTTAGTATCACAGTCTAATATCACCGCTCCCACTTCGAGGTCATCGTCGAAAAACTGTGCTAGTTCAGAGAAGTCCCGAGCTTGATCTGGCTGTAAAGAAAAAAAAAACTGTTTCCAAGGACCTAAGAATGATATGGATAGGGCGTAGGAGAGGGCGTTAGAAGTGATGCTCACTAATAACTACCAAACACGCGTATGCAAAAATTCTAAATTTTGTGCAGAATATACAGGGGTATATTCTGCACAAAATTTAGAATTTTTGCATACGCGTGTTATACTCAGGGGAGTAGGAACTTTTTCACGTCAATCCACACGGGATAACCCACCTGTAGTAAATTTATATTGTGTCTGGTTCTATGTCCGATAATGAGTTAAAAATTATCTAATTGGTTATATAAAAATAATGATGATGATAAATCATGATATTCTTTAAAGCTACGAATTGCATGCGTTTAGGAACCAACCACTACAGAGAAGAAATGGGAGAAGAAATTCTTTGTAACAGACACTCACAGCGTAAGGACCTACACCTACAATAGGTACTATTATATCGATAACTCGAAATTTCAAACTCATCCAAATGTCTAATTAGTACCTAGCATAGATCTTTAACTTTTTTTTGACGTTCCCATACAAATTGACCTGTTTGTATGATTGTTTTGACTAACTCCGTGGCGCAGCGGTCAACACCGCGATCCCTGGCCAGGTCAAGATGGAAAATGATCTTTTTCAGATTGGCCTGGGTCTTGGATGTGTATGTATTTGTTATAAAATATAGTATCGTTGAGTCAGTATCCCATAACACAAGTCTCGAACTTACTCTTACACTTCTCGAACTGTGTCTTTGGGGCTAGCTCAATCTGTGTGATTTGTCCGTATATATTTATTTATTAATTATATATTACCTGTCGCATATTTTTGTTTAAAAATATCCATTTTTTTTTAGTTTCCAGCAGAAAAGTTGTTCATATCGACGGGCTAAATCACCTCTTTTCAACATTGGACAGGGTTTTCTTTACATATTGAATAAAGTAAATCTCACTTCAATTGCACAGTTTACTTAAGTTTACATACATTATTCGTAAACATGGCCATTTATAACACCAAATTACACTGCAATTTATAAAACAATGCAACACAAAAGTCGCCGAAATTCCCGCCAAGAACTTCTCGTCAAGAAATCGCGCTGAATGTGTTTGACTGAAGCGTCCGCGATTTCAAAGGTCATAATAGTCTGTAAAGGGACCCCCCTTTACAGATACAGTCAAGATTGCCATACAATTAAATTGCAATTTCGTTGTAGATTAATTCAAACTGTATTGTATTGTCTCGCTATCAGAACCACCATTAACTTTGATTCCATTCAGACGTAACTTTATGGTACATTGATAACGTTATCTGCAACCACAGATTATAACATGACTAAGCGGACTTATCTTGTACAAATATAAATTCACCGAGGTATTATAGACTGAATGATAGTTTAGTTCTCTTTGAGTTGTAGTTTAGTTTGTGTTTAATTCCTTGTCCGTTAATTTTACTATGCATTTAGTCGGAAATGAAATGGTGGTCAAAAATATAACTAACAAAATTATTATACAGGTTATAGTTAACTAACACAAAACCTGCTAAAGACGACTTAGGTACATCATGACTAACAACGTTTGTTTTATGACTTCTACCTAAACGCAATACATAGTAAGATTTTACATACATAAGCTTTTATGTGGATTTCTATCAAATGTTAAGTCTATGCTGCCGGCCGCGTGCCACGTGAGCGTAGGAACCTACTATAATTACCTCGTAGCGCTGATTACCATAGAGTAACGACATTTAGAATTGCAAAATTTTATTTCTATTTTGTATGAAAAAAGTAAACATCGAATTACAAAAAGTCATAGAACAAACGTAGTTAATCTTGATGTACCTTAGTAACCTTTAGGAGGTTATGCGTTAGATACCACTTACCCTGTATTCTAGCACATCTAACTTACCATCATTTAATATATAACTCTAAGAACCTAACACAAGTCTTTCATATAAAAAAATTGGTTATCTATAAAGTCGGTTTACGGACAAAATGTAATAACGGTGGAAGTGAAATAGTAGAATAGGACCACTCCAAGTCTTCCCATGGAGGTCGTAAGAGGCGACTTAGGAAATACAAGCTAAACAAAGCTCATAAACATCAATGAGACCTCTAACCCGTCTGGCTAGCGAGGAGAGTGTAGGCTAAATCCTGTCTCCTCTGGCCAAGTATGGCTCTGATAGAAAAGAGAGGGTCATGCTCCTACAGTGGAGACTTAAAAGACCTGATGATGATGGTGATGATGATAGGCTATAGAATATTTTCAGAAAGTTAGGAATTAGTATATAAACTTCGATAATGTAACCCAAGGTGTGAAAAAAATACCAAAATAAACCAAACACCTATATCTGCTCGTGCGAAGCCGGAGCGGCAAAGCTAAACAAAGTTCATAAACATCAATGAGACATCTCCAACCCGTCTGGCCAGCGAGGAGAGTGTAGGCTAAATCCTCTGTCTGCTCTGGCCAAGTATGGCTCCGGTAGTACAGAGAAGGTCATGCTCCTGCAGTGGAGACTAAAAAGACCTGATGATGATGAACGGTGGAATAGGGATATACGCGTAACATGCCAAACGCTAAGGCCGATCGTACCTCTCTATCGCTTATTCCACGCTCTCACTTGCTCACGGAACGTGACACTTTTTCATGCGTGCAGCCGGCGATCGATTTATAAGATGTTATCACGTCAAAATATAAATAGCAAAATATTTATATTCTAGGACTTACCAAACACCATTTAATGTATATAATATTAAATGTTCTAAGCTACTAACACAAGTTTTTCATAGAAAAAATCACGATTGCTTTGCTAAGCTGCGTAAGATATAGTAAGATACCTTCTTTTTTTTTGAGTAACATAGTGATATTACTCAGAAAAAAAAGAAGGTATCTTACTATATCTTACACATTCAAATCTGGTAAGGTATCTTAAAACTATGGTCGAATAAAGAAACTCACATACAGACATACATCCAAACCGATGAGCCGATTTTAAAAATCTCTTTTGTTGTAAAAGGCTTTCAAATTGGTCCCATTTAAATTTTATCGAAATTGGTTCAGTAGTTTGATGGAAGTCGGTTTTTCTTTATATAAAAGTAATATAAGAAGATTATATATTAATGTGAATTCTAAAATAACCTAGAAATAACAATGAATTTTAATAATTATTTAAGTGACGCAAACTGCTTAAATCGATTTTTGTTTATATTATTGGTAATATTACTTATAGTTTTATAAGTTTATAAACATATACAGGGCCTTATTTACATTTTGGGTCTTTACCTATGAAGTAGATTTTTCCGCTTGCCTTTAATGACTATGATTTTCAGTTAAACACATTTTTTTATTGAAACTTGAAAGTAGACTATATTGTTATCGATATACCTACTGAACGTATACATTTTTTGTATTTTTGAATTTAATTATTTGAAAAAGATCACGAAACGATCTTGTTTCAGATGTAGTCCATTTTGATTAAAAATGTCGTAATTTTTTTATTCTTGTTTAAAAACAAGAATAGAAAAATGAATGAGAATGATAGTGTTAACACCATTTTATAACCTTCTTTGAAATATCACTTTTCTAATGATATCAGAACCAGTATAACCGTTTTCGGTTGTACTGTATGTATATGGCTGGTTTTGATATCATAAACGATAGCTAAATTATACAGAGTGAAATTGAATTCATTGCCATTCGTTTAAGGAGTGACTCAGACCACGGATCTGAACAACTTTCATTATGGGACCAACTCCGACATCGTGAAAAAAATATCTGCTCTTTCATACAAAAGTGGAATTTGGCTTGGCCAAAATCTATGAAACAGCAAATTTTTTTGGGCTATTTCGGAGTTAGTCCCATAATGAAAGTTGTTTAGATTCGTGGTCTGAGTTGCTCCTTAAACTATAACTATATACTTATGCTATGAATTGAATTTCACCCTGTATATAAAATTAAGAAAAAACTATTTCCCCGGCCTTTATGATTACGTTGATTCTTTTCTCCCATACCAGCCTGGGAGAGCCTAAACTATAAAAAACTTACCCCTTCCTTAATTTTAAAACCAGCCTCTTTCAACATGTTGGTTGTTTCTGGACATGCTACACAGTATGCATACTTATCGAAATTCTGTGTCTTTAAAAACTCTGCGATTGCCAGTGAAGGGGTTGTAAGGTTTTTCTGAAACAAACAAAAACAAGGTAACCTTCTAAGTAGTAATAAGAATATGTGTAAAAATCGAACCCGATGGCACGACCCGATCGGCACAAATAAAGCTGAACATAATGTAGTAATTGCCGCGAGTCGACTTTTTCTTTTCACATGTACTACGAAATCGAATGATGGTTCAAACTGATCTAATGAATGAACTACCCTACCGAACAAGAGTAGTCATTGCTTCGGGCCGGTTTTTTTGTTTGACAAACAGCCGAACCGAAAATGCATCACCCTAACAAGTGCCAGCTGTAATATATATTTTTTTACACCCAGAAGATTGGCGTCAAACAGGTGGCCTGACGCCACCCTTCTTGGGTTGTTCTAGAACCGCAGAGAATCTATGAAGATGAAAAACAAGTTGCCTACGATGGAATCGAACCCAGAGACCCTCATGTACGGCATGTTAACCATAGTTTTCACAGCAACTCTCATTTTTAGCCTTATGGGCCGAAAGCTACGTTGCCAGAAGGGCCAATCCTGGGTGCAAGTCACCCGGAACCGCCGTGTGGTTACCAGTAATCGGAGCTAATCCTACTCTGCGCACTCTATTTCGGTAGCGAGTACGACGGGATCGGATAGTGGGATTTCTCTGGCTATTCGGAGCCGAAGAGGCGTCGAGGTGTTAACCACTACGCCATGGATGCTATTATATTTCTTTTATACC
The DNA here is from genome assembly GCA_947532085.1 of Elegia similella. Classification (NCBI taxonomy): domain Eukaryota; kingdom Metazoa; phylum Arthropoda; class Insecta; order Lepidoptera; family Pyralidae; genus Elegia; species Elegia similella. Next base: position 5,561,650 of record OX383936.1, read on the forward strand.
TTAATCAGCAACACATTTCTTTCCTAAATATGTACTGTGTGCGTTATTGGCTTCATAAATAATTGCAGTAATATGTTGTCGATCGAATTCATTGTGTGGATAATTTGTTACATTACCTATATTTCTTTGTGCCCATTATTGCAATGTTACGTAATATATTGAGTTGTTGTTTATTTTCATTGTTTGCGATAGTGGTTTTATTGTATTTGTTTGTTCGTTTAAATAATTAATGATTTAATATTGTTATGATAGGGTTACACAATATTAATAATTATTGTATTTTGTATATAATTTGCACCGTGTGGTATCCGGCAGAGTAGAATAAGACACCAAGTCTTCCCGTGGATGTCGTAGAAAGCGACTTAGGAAATACAAGCTAAACAAAGCTTATAAACATCTGTGAGACCTATCCAACCCGTCTGGCCAGCATGGAGAGTGTAGGCCAAATCCTCTGGCTACTCTGGCCAAGTACGGCTCTAGTAGTACAGAGAGGGTCGTACTTCTGTAGTGGAGACTAAAAGTACCTGATGATGATGATGATGATGATGTATATAATTTGGAACATAATACTTCTATGTGCTACGTATATATTTTTTAAGTATGACGAAGTTTACTGAGCTTTTAATTTTATTAAATATGTTAATGGATTTATTTTGTTAATTTGTAAGAATAATTTTAATTTTGAAATATTATTATGACGGTAACAAATGATTAAGAATTGTGATATTTTTTGTAATAAATGCAATATTATTTTTATACTAGAAACAATCAAAGATACAGTTCATGAGTCAAGAATTCAAGAGTCGGCAACGCATCAGCAGCTCTTCTGGTGTTGCAGATGTCCATAGGCAACGGTGACCATTTTCAATCAGGTGGCTCGTCTGTTTAGTTTGCCGTCAAAAAAAAATGCAACTCAACTTTTCCCTGAGCATCAGGCAACAAATAGATGAAAGCTGCTGATCTCTTACGGCTTTTACCATTGCTTTTCAGATCGGCCCTTCAGACATATATAGTTACAATGTTCGGGGCCCTTCAAGCAATATGAGAAATTGCTGCCTATCCAAGCCTTACGCACACAGGCAATGGCTTAAGTTTAGATCTGGTGATTTGGATCTTTGGTGATTTTGTCAGGGCAGACTGACCTCAAACCTCTAAAACCTACATAGTCAATGAAAAAAAGAAAAACAAGGATATAAAAACATAGATTTAAACAAGAGGAGTTTTTTTAACATGTTCTAGGTATAAGTTCAGTTTAAGGACTTGATGTAAAGTTCTACAAAAACCAGAAAAATATAAAAATAAAATAATGGGTATAGCTATACCCATTATATTATTCGTCCATTATAATAGGCTAGTTTCCTCAAAAAATTTAATTAGTCCGTCAGTTAGATATTCAACAAATATTGGACACGAATTTTTTCTTTTGTCGATTAAACAAAAACTGATAAAGATATAGCCCTTTGAAGTTCCGTGTGACGTCATAGTTTGCTACACTTTTTAGCAAACTTTGACGTCACGGGCCCCCAATCCTGAACTTTGATGCGCTTTATCTTTATAATTTATTGTTTATTTGACAAAAGAAAAAATACGTGTCCAATATTTTTTGATTATCTAACTGACGGACTAATTGTTATGTTATTATTACGACCCAGGAAACTAGCCTATTATCCTTTAACTAGAGGGCCTGCTTAGATTGCTATCTCAGTCCCGACTATAATTACCTATTTCATGGAATTTACATAAATGTGTACCTATGTACAGTTTTATGTAAATTCCTTATATTTAACTCGTGATCGTCGGGTCGTATTTTTGTAATTTACTCGCCGGCAGTAATGTATCTTTTTGTGGGTCTATTCAAATGATAATTACTTTTGTGCCTATTCGACATGCAAATTTAGGGCCTATTTTTATCTTTTTTTACGACTTTTCCCACCTGAATATTAAATTTTATGTAATAAATGTCTATAAGTAAGTCAAGCAAACAAGTAATATTAAAAACATCATTGTTACACACGTGTAAAATGAATTACCTAAACTTACTTAATAAGCACTCATCATCATCATCATCATAAGGTCTTTTTAGTCTCCACTGCAGGAGCATGACCCTCTTTGTACTACCGGAGCCATACTTGGCCAGAGCAGGCAGTGGATTTGGCCTACACTCTCCTTGCTGGCCAGACGGGTTGGAGAGGTATCTTGATGTTTGTGAGCTTTATTTAGCTTGTATTTCTTAAGTCGCCTCGTACGACCTCCATGGGAAGACTAGGAGGGGTCCTATTCTACTCTGCCGGAAACCACACGGCTCTAGTAAGCACTGGCAATTATTAATTGCAAAAAAAATGTACCTTCTTAATATTAGCTAGCCTTTTATTTAAGTATGGCGTAGTAAGTTTACTAGTGAAATTTATATTCCATATAAAAAATAGGATAAGGTTGAAGAGTATGCTTAATCTTTACGTTCTGCCTCTGTGGTCCATTTGTTAAGGCGTTTGCCTGTAGACCCGGGCGGGTAGAGTCGTGGGTTCGATTCCCACGGGAAGCATACTTTGTTTAGTTGTTTCCAATGATTAGGACATTGCAGGCTCGAATCGCCTGATTGATTGATAGTAAAGATGATTTCGTGCTTCGGAAGGCACGTTAAGCCGTTGTTCCCAGCTGTCATCTGGTAGTCGTTAAAGGAACCACGTCGGAGGTCGAGAGGCGGTTCCAAAGAAGTCTGACACCAGGGTGTGCATGGTCGATTGACCGTGTTATCTCCACAAAAGGATGATGATGATGACGTACATGTATTCTATCACTTATTCTATCTATCTCTTGCGGTAGACAGACTTAGGTCCAAAGACCTAAATGCCACGTTTAGACTGTTGATAGGTGGAAAACGGACTCAACTGGCTTCCACTATATGCTTAGAAAGAGAAACAGCTGCTGATCTCCCAGACCAGCATGGAAGAAATCTAAATCTATCATATTGAACAACTGTTAGATTATATATTGAAGGTCAAGGGTGTCATCCTTAACCCTTGGCGGTGGTTGCTGGTATAGCACCCGGTGAGTATCTGGCTTCCCGAGCTGCTACTTGCTTTCCCTCATTAATACAAGTGTGAACCTTGTATCCCAACCCCATAGTTATAACCTCTCCAGATCTAACAAATCCCTATATTTACCGAGCTTAAAATGCTTCCGAAGGGCAGCAGTACCAGAAGAGCAAGGAGCCAAACGGACTTGGGTTTGCCAACCTACCTGCTAAGCGTGTTGAATATGGCAATATCTTCTCTTGGAATGAAGAATTTTTGGGACAGCAGTCCAGCACTGGACTTCACACGGCTGCAAATAATTATTTATAAAACATAATATACTCACAAATCCATTCTGTATGCCAGCTTGTTTGAATTGGTCCTCATAGTTTTCTTTACTTCTGATACTATTATTGGATACGAAGTGGACGGTTTTTCCTAGTTTCTTCATCAAGTTGATGAACTCTCCTGACCCTGGCAGTGGTTGTTGGGCCTCCCATATCACACCTGTTGAACAATAGGATATGGTAAAATAATCGGATTGTTCCGTTTTTTGAAGATCCTGATTTATTATCTAAAAATTAAAAATTAATTTTGTATTTTTAATTCATGTCCAATTTATGCAAAAAAAGCACCATAACAATTTTTAGGAAAAATCCTATACAGTTTTTAGGGTTCCGTACTTACCCCAAAGGAAATTTAATATTATTTCTAACATAAGAATTTTAGGCCAAAATCTAGAAAGAGTTTAAAAATACAAATACTTGGGTACATGGCTAAACGAGGAGTTGGTCAGTGACTTAGAGATAAAGTCTCGTATAGAATTGGCTCACAGGACTTTCAAAACTATGAGTAACATTCTCTGTAGTCGTAGCATCAACACCGCGCTACGCACTCGTTAATTCATTGTTACATTTGACCTATTGTATTGTTGGATGTGAGGCTTGGACCATTAAAGAACACCTTAAAAGACGAATAGAAGCATTTTAGATGTGGACATATAGATGCATGCTGTCCATTAGTCGGACTTAGAAAGTGACCAATGTAAGCGTTCTACAACGGGTTGGCCAGAAGCGCAACCTTATGCTTACGGTATAGAAGCGGAAAATTTCCTAACTCAGTCATGTGCTTCGACACCAACGGTATGTTGCTTGGTACGTAATGATGGGCGTTGCTGGAAAATGAAAGGGGGGAGGAAGAAGGAAGTCATGGTTGCGAAACTTAAGACAGTTGACCGGGATTGCTAAAGCGGCTGAGCTGTTCCGTCGAGCCCAGAACAGAGAGGACTGTACCAAGCTAATCGCTGACCTTCACTAGTTGGAGAGCACCTTAAGAAAAAGAAGGCCCAAAGGGTAAAAACGGGACCCTATTAATATGGCTCCGCTATCCGTCTATTTGTCTGTCTATATTCTCTTTTAAAAAAAATAAATTATTAAATTAAAATAAAACAAATATTTAAGTGGAGCATACAACGGACATGAATTTTTGCCGTTTTTATAGATTGGTACGGAACCCTTCGTGTGCGAATCCGACTCGCACTTTGCCGGTTTTTTAAATTTTGTTTATATATCTATTTTAAAGGGTTAACTTATGTATTGTATAGTTAACTTATGTACATAAATATATCGAGATAGTTCTTGGCCTTGGGCCTTGACTCCATACATCAACAGACCGTCAGACTATTATTATGACTGATTAAAAACGAGGTTACGTACACAGTTTTTATCATTTCCTGAGTTAATTATTGTGTTGATTAATCAATCTTGTTTTTTATATATGTGTTCGTCCCAACTCCCTCAGTTATAAACTAATTAGAATCAATATTTTTATTCGAAAGAGTATAATACCGAAAGAGTCGAAAAGTCCTTAAAGCTCACACCTCACACTTTTCTGAACTCAGAAGCTGGCATATACGTACGTCAGACACGAATCTAGATATCTCGTATAGTGTCTAATGTACTGCAGCGTCCGACAAATACAATAATAGTACTCTTCGTGCAAAATAATCTACTCATCATAATTTCGTGTAGGTGACACGGTCAACCGACCATACACCCTGGTGTCAGAGTCCTTCAGAACCGCCTCTCAGCCTCTGACGTGGTTGCTTTACGACTACCAGATGGCAGCCGGGACCAACGGCTTAACGTGCCTTCCGAAGCACGGAATCATCTTTATTTTCAGACAATCAGGTGATTTAAGCCTGCAATGTCCTAACCTAACCAAATTGTAAACAACTAAACAAAGTATGCTTCCCGTGGGAATCGAACCACGACCCCCGTTGTCTACAAGCAAACGCCTTACCCACTGGATCACGGAGGCGAATCTACACAAACAAGACGAGCATACAAGAACCAAACTTAAGACATAATCAACATCATTTTTGACCTATACTATCATTTCAAAATATTACACACCGGTGGCACAGATGACATCACAAAATCACACATGCGCACAACGAATTTGGCACAAAATGACACTCACCGTCGCAATCCGAGAACACGTGATCAAACGAATCCAAAAACTTCTTTATTCCTTCCGAATCCAACTCCAAAAGATTCACTGGGTTCACCATTTTGATCGACTTTTGTTATGCACGTGTGTTCATAACCTAGTAATAAACGCCACTGAGCCCGCGTGAACGCTTACGAAATATAAACCCAGCTGTTTTGGCACCGTTTCCATTGGCTGTTGTTTCGCTGATAAGACAATTCATTAAACAAGAATTCAAAAATATCCCCGACTGTCGAAGACAGAACAGTGATTTGTATTAGGGTTCCATACCAAAGGCTAAAAACGGGACCCTATTAATATCGCTCTGTCTGTCCGTCCGTCTGTCACCAGGCTGTATCTCAAGAATTGTAATAGTTAGACAGTTGATATTTTCACAGATTATGTATTTCTGTTGCCGCTATAACAACAAATACTGAAAAACAGAATAAAATAAATGTTTAAAGGGGCTCCCATACAACAAACGTGATTTATTTTTGATCGTTTTTGCTTGGTATTGACAACGGCAACAGGTAGGCGCTTGAAATATTCACAGAATATTTAGTTCTATATTTGCTTTAAAAATAAATAATTAAATAAAAATAAAATTAATATTAAAGGGTGTTAATTAACAGGTAGATGCTTGAAATATTCACAAAATATATAGTTCTTTGTTTAGTTGTTAAAAATAAAATTAATCCTATACAACAGACATGATTTTTTTGCCGTTTTTATAAATAACGGTACGGAACTCTTCGTGGGCAAGTCCGACTCGCACTTGGCCGGTATTTGGCGCGGCTGCGCTCGCGTTAATATCGATCCCTCGGGTACTTGTCCTTCTTCAGAGTAAACTTTGGATTTTTTTTTGGATTTGGACCTTCGAATATCAATATGTTGATGTTGTTATTGTTGACCAAAGATTTGGACGGATTAAGATCGCTTTATTTCAGTTAACGTTTATTTATACCGGCTGACTGGTTTGATATTTTGTATATTTAAGAACATACAGTTTATGAAAATATTGCCACCGCAATGACGGAAATAAACCCGCTCTTAAAATTTACCCATACACAAGGGTAAATTTTAAGAGCGGGTTTATTTCCGTCATTGCGGTGGCGCTTTTTTTTCTCGCATTTTACACAATCCTAATGCGCTAGATTATAGATTAAGATGCTGTGAATGTAATAATTTGTGAGGCACCCCTTAAAACAGAGTATTATCGAAAAAAAATATAACGTCTCCGTTTATGACTAATATATTAATAAAACTATTATATTAATAATTTATCTATTCTAATTCATCATGTTATTGTTTATAATACTGTTTTTAATTCATGTCAATATTAAATTTTGTCCTAGTTATTAATTATCTAGTATTTGTTACATAATTTAATAGGTGGTGTATATGACATATTTTGTATGGATCTTGTATTTGTAAATAAAGTTTTTTATTGTTTTTATTATTAATAATATATAATTAATATTAAATACTGGAATAGTATGTATTAAAAGTTTATATAGTATTGGTTAGACAGGAATTTATCATGACGGTGGCACATTCGTCATTTCGGTGGCCCACTGCGCCGCCGCAAAGACGCCACCGTGATAATAAATAAAATATAACGAATAAATGTTTTTTTCGTGACAATTTCCCGACTACTAAATTAATTAAGTCGATATTTACAGGTCGTACCATTGAGGCATTATCTACAATATAGTAACTTAACGATACAATACATCACTTTCTTCATTATGTAAAACTTACCACCGATCTGACCGCTCACGGTAACCAAAACACATTTCATGAAAAACTTACCTCAGGAATATGTTAAAACTTGCGTATGTGTCTACACACAAGTTGGGAATCAAAACCTACAGGGTACTTCCCGTGAACTCGGAATCTTGGAATTTGATCCGAAGCAACGTCTCATAGGACACAAAATTACGAAAAGCATAAAATTTTAGTTACACCATATAATTAGGTAAAATATTTTTAATAATTTAAAACTTGTTATAGATAATGGTACCGGACCCTTCGTGCGCAAGTTCGACTCGCCCTTGGCCAGTATTTTTACATATTTGGAAAGATAATCGAATACTGAGTGCCCTCTATCAATATGTCAAATGTCTGACCAAGCACGCTGTACTTTTTTAAATAAAACTGCAACCTCTGAATATTTTTTTGTCAACTCATAAGTAGTTTTCCTTTTTTAATTAAGTTGAATATTTCCTTAAATACGAATATTAAATGTATATTTACATAATGTGACGATAGCTAAAGGTATAAATCATAATCCAATTTATAGATATTTATTTAAATTGGAATTATTTGTCTTACCTTGTTTTATGATGTTCATTGAAATTGTTTTCTAAATATTTTTTGCAAAATTGTTTCAGTTTTTTGAGGTAGAAAGTATTGAAGTTGGTTCATTTTATATTTATTTTATTTATATACACTTCTACTACACTAATATTATAAATAGGAAAGATTTGATTGTTTGTTTTTTGCATTGAATAGGCTCCAAGGCAAGACTACTAGACTGATTTAAAAAATAAATCACCATTAGAATTCTACGTTATTCCTGATGGACATAGGCTATAGAACATAGGAAATAAAAGCTAACCAAAGCTCATAAACATCAATGAGACCTCTTCAACCCGTCTGGCCAGCGAGGAGAGTGTAGGCCAAATCCTCTGTCTGCTCTGGCCAATTAAGGCTCTGGTAGTACAGAGAGGGTCATGCTCCTACAGTGGAGACTAAAAAGACCTGATGATGATGATAGGCTATAGAATATTTTCAGAAAGTTAGGAATCCGTATAAAAACTTCGGTAATGTAACCCAAGGTGTGAAAAAATGACCAAAATAAACCAAACCCCTATATTTGCCCGTGCGAAGCCGGTGCGGTAATTACGCTTGCTTAACTTATGTCAGTGGAAACGAACCAAGCACGCGTTATCGATCCACGCGGCGCGTCTCTCACCATAGCGACGGCCTTGGCTTTAATTCCAGACTCGATTGTTCTGACTTTTGCAAGGAAGTTGATGTCAAATCGATTATTGCGATCGATGATTGGTATAATTCGATTGTCTTTGCCTTTCGCCATGGTAAAAAGTTGGTCAAGCATGGTCGATTTGGTGGGAAAATTCCATAGACCAGGTTAGGGTTATTTTTCGATGCGATTGAGCGGTCCAATCTACGTACGTTGATGCCTACTTGATTATTATTTTGTTATTATTTTTCATAATTTCACGACTACACGGTGAATTTTTGTAAATTTTGTATCCCTATTGGAATGATTCAGCCTATTGATATGTACAGCTTTTCCTATGGGACCAATGCTACTTGATTATTGTTTTGTTATTATTTTTCATAAATTCATGTCTAACGGTGATTTTTTGTAAATTTTGTATCCTTTAAGGAATTATTCAGCCCGTTGATATGAACAACTTTTCGAGACCAATGGGAATTCTGGGATTTTTTTTTCCATTGCCCAGTAAATTAGTACGGGAATGTCGAAAAAACAAATGTTCATATCGACGGGCTAAATCATCCCTTTAAAGGTCCAAAATAAATAAAAATCCGTCGTGTATGCGGTGGTAACAGCTTCGTTAAAGCTCAAAAAAATCTGAAGTAAAATTTTGTTTAATAAGTACAAGTGTGTGTTTCTACGGCCTTCACGGTACAGTGATTAACTAGCCAGCCTGTGACATAAGGTGTTCCGGGTTCGATTCCCAGCGCGGGTAAATACCTACTTGTAATTCATTTACAATGCCCAAGGAAGGTTGGCATCAAGCAAGCAGCCGGTCGCAAAAACCATGTGAAAAGTTCGTCTAACCCGCCATCCTTGTATCTGTGAACTAATCCGACAGTTTTTCTACCAGCCTATCAGCACAGGCAGACTATATGTATAATGCGACCTGAAGAGGAAAACAGCCGGACAGATGGACATACTCGTATGTACACTATTTTCGAGGTAAAATGGAGACGCTGCATTTGCTTGGTTAATTAACGCTTACGTATGTGAAGCAACGTAGGGCGTGGTTACAACATGAATCATCATCATCTCAGCATATTTTCCGTCCACTGCTGAGCAAATGCTTCTCTTCGGTTTCGTTATCCGTCTCGGTCCTATGCTGATCTCATCCAATAACCCAGGGCTTTGACTATATCGTCGACCCATAGGAAGACGTCCGACGTTTCTTTCACCTGTCCTAGGTCACCATTCCGTTAAAGCACTGCTTCAACTGCCATCACTTCATCTGGCCTGGTGCCCTGCCCAGTGTCACTTAAAGTTCTTATGAACCTTACTCCGATATCTCGTAGAGTACGTTGGCGACTTTAATATTTGAAACACGATTCAGTAACTTGATTTCGTGCATGGCTCGCTCCGTGTCTATCTGTGTCTTTTAAGCCTCACACAGTCTCCTTTGTGAACGTCTATGTATCAGCACCATAAGTCATAGTAAGCGGGTCTATAAAATGAATATTATAGAGGAACACAAAACTCCACAGAGTATTTTGAGCTCTGCGGTACCTGAAGATGTGTTTGTACGTTGTTGCCGACTGTCTGTCAGCTGTAGTTGACTATTGTTTAGCAATGACGATATAGATGACTAGATAAAACAAGTTTTTTTGCAATTTTTATTTTTGTGACAATATATTATTATAAACGAATGTATAGTGTTTTTTACAAGACAAATCAAATGAGCCCAAAGACAACTGTTGTACCTTGTTTAGTTAAAGAGTTCCTATGGCCAACTTCCGAACGCATTGTCATTCGATTTACAAATGTATGTAAAATTTCACCTCAATCGGTAACCAGGAAGTGGATCAAATTTAACTCGCAAGATTTTATTTCTCACGGGAAGCATACTTTGTTTAGTTGTTTCCAGTTTGGTTAGAACATTACAGGCTTAACTCGCCTGATAAGGAAGATGATTCCGTACTTCAGAAAGCATGTTAAGCCGTTGGTCCCGGCTGCCATCTGGTAGTCGTTGAAGGAACCACGTCAGAGGCTGAGAGGCGGTTCCGAAGAACTCTTACACCAGGGTGTGATATTGTGCCCTACTCGAAATGATGATGATGATTACAAAGAAATATTGGAACAGGTGAAACTAAATAAAATCTTGTAAAAACTGACATTATATGGGTCAGCACATACGAAAACCATAGGACTTATTACCGACATCAGTTTCCTAATAAATCAGTCTAGACTAGACCAGCAATTCCTAGACATTTTAGACCTTTTTACCGCAAAAGAAATAACGGAACCCTAATAAGATGACTTTATTGTCTGTCTGTCTGTCAAGATCCTTTTTCTCAGGAACGCGTGGAGGTATCAACCTAAAATTCATATCAAATACTAATTTCTGCCTGGCCCTTGGAGCTGTAAAAAATCAAACTTCTAAGCCAATGCAATCAAAATATACAGCCGTCTATCATCGTCATTGCGCTCGCGCCGTCGCGTAAACATCTTGCATATGTTAGACTGCAGCGTACCTACGTCGCGTCGCCGAGATTTCGCGACAATGATATCGAATGTGATTGAGTGCTCCGGTTGCTATATAGTTAAAAAGTGAGGTGTTAACATTCCTGACAAAATAAACTCGATGTTATGGACGAGGAAAGTTTAAGCCAAATATGTGTGACGGCGTTTAAACTAGAAGAAATAAGCAGTGCAAATCTCAATAAGGCGACAAGTAATCTCATCCTGCTATCGACGACATCATCACGCATTTTAAGCAAACAGATCTGGATGTTGTCCTTGTCTTTGTGTCCCATGATCTATAAAAATTGCCACCCATTACTTTTGATCACGTCGATGTTACGCACCTACTTAAAGATATTCTGATAATGAAAGAGGAGCTAAAGGCAGCGCAAGACCGTTTTGTTACAGTAGACATGTAAGCATGTTAAGAAAGGAGTTAGAAAATCTTAAAACGCGTCTATTGTAAACTTCAAAGATTGCTGTAATGTTACCATGAAGCGGGGATCGCATCTTCGAAAGGAGTATACCTACGGCAGTGGTCCCATGGAGTTACAACACATCTCTGAATCCAGCCCTATTAGCTCTGGCATACCATATCCGGATCAAGATTTTCGTATGAGGGTAAATTCGTCCCGACGAATTCCTATCTACCACTGATATAAGTCACAAGCACAAGTCAGCCAAATTTCAGGGAAAGTAACTCTGTCTGTCTGTCTCCTTTTCACGCTTCAACCATTAAACCAATTTAGATGAAATTTGGTATGGAGGTAGATTGAGGCCTAGGAAAGGACATAGGTTCCCTTTCGTTCCGGGAACTTGTACTGTTCCTGAGGGATCGACATTAACGTGGACGGTGCGGCGGACAGTAGCTAGTATTTTTACACGGTGAAAGTTTTATCATTTTGATCCTTTAAAGGGGTGACTCAGACTATCAAAAAAAACAACTTTTCCTATGGGACTAATGCTGGGAACTCAAAAAAATATCGTCTTTTCCATACAAAAGAGTGTCGCCAGTTGTGTGGGAATGTCGAATTTTTTTTGAGTTCCCAGCATTTAAGGGTCCAAAACGATCAAAATTTCACCATTTATATGTAGTCGTAATACGTCTAAACAGTATAGCACACATGGCACGGTGAACCGCATATCTGTTTACAAGTATTAACTTGCACTTTAAACAACAACACATAATCAGGCCTCACGTGTCAAGGCTCTCTGATAAGATAAAGTGTTTAATTAATAAAACATTATACATTGTTTACAGTGAAAGTGTCGTGTGAGAGTTTTTAATTGACAATAGAATCTGTAACATAATTATTGTTGTGTCTGGAATAAGTTAAACTGTCATTTAAATTAAGTACAGTTAGTTTAACAACGGAAATTGTTTCGCTAGCCGTGTGGTTTCCGGCAGAGTAGAATAGAACCACTCCTTGCTTTCCCATGGAGGTCGTAAGAGGCGACTTAGGAAATACAAGCTAAACAAAGCTCATTAATATCAATGAGACCTCTCCAACCCGAGGAGAGTGTAAGCTAAATCCTCTGTCTGCTATGGTCAAGTATGGCTCCGGTAGTACAGAGAGGGTCATGCTCCTGTAGTGGAGACTAAAAAGACCTGATGATGATTATGATGATTGTTTCGCTATTTTTTTTCGACATGATAATTTCTTACCTTATTCCTTTCCACTTAAATAAATATATAGGGACATATCACACAAATTGAGCTAGTATTAAGTTATCCATAGTAAATTGTGAATTTGTGTCGTGGGATACTAAGTTAACGATACTATATTTATAATAGATACTTTTATGGATAAACATCCGAGACTAAGGTCAAAGGTCAATCTGAAAAAGATCGTTTTCCATCATGATGACCGGGGATCGAACCCGGGCTCTGTATCGCAGATCGCCAGCAACTTGTCTCTATCCAATTCAGTTTCGGACTAACCACGTATAAAGAAATGGGGGAGACCTTTGCCCAGCAGTGGGACTGTAAGAGTTAGTTAAAAAAAATCCTATGTTTTATTGGTTGTTCTGCTATTCGGGTGGAGGGAGACAAATCCAATAAAACTGATCATAAAATCGGCCAGCCTCCTTGAGTTACTGTTACTAAGCTGACGTTGACAACAATAAATAAAAGTTAATATTTATAAACAACAACTTATACCGGGTGTAAAACTACGAAATAATATTTAAGGGGCATGATCACTGATCAGTCCATAATATTGAACAACTTTCCCCATGGGACAAACATGAAAAGAAAAATTCGATCTCCGATACAAAATAAGCTATCGACCTTCTATGGAATGTCGAAACTTTTTCTTTTCTTTCGATGTATGTTTCTTGGGAATAGTTGTTTAATATCATGGACTGATCATGTCCCTTAAATATTATTACGTAGTTTTATAACACCCGTTATAGTATATGTATAGTAGTTTACCCTAGTAGTAAGCACCACAAGTACCAACCGAGGTTGTAACCGGGAAATAACCGTGTCAGCTACTCGAAATGATGATGACCGGGAAAATGCTTAGATAAGGGAGATTAATGTCAACAGCTATCTGTTTACATCAGTCTCCCACAGCTAGGTACTTTATGAGCCTAAAAACTAGAATTTGAGGATTAAAACCCTTCAATGCGCCAATATATTAATAAATATTTACTAGCGAATCGCTTCATATTAATCATGTTATATGGGAACAATGCCGGGAACTCAAAAAAAAATCGACATTTCCATACAAACTGGCATACAAAGAAACGGGCGGCGGGCTCTTTTGTATGGAAATGGCGAAATTTTTTTTGAGTTCCCAGCATTGTTCCCATAGAAAAAGTTGTTCATATTGATGGTCTGAGCCACCCCGTAAAGGGAATGTCGAGGGTCAATTTACACGCTGTATGTTTTGTAAGAGCTACTTTGCAGAAACCTATAATGATCGATCCATCTTAAAATTCAATTGTAATAAATTATGCCAATGTCTGAGAAAGTTTAACTCAAAACACTTATAATAAACACTTAAAATACTTAATATGAACGTTTTGGTTTCTACAAAGCCCGACAAATTTGGGAGAATTAATTTAAACAATATTAAGAATTCAGAGCATCTACCTAGAGAAAATTCTAAGGGCAGATCCAGCTTTTACGTCAAGAAGGGGGAGGTGGATCACGTAGACGAGGTTTAGAGAGAACAAGCTTCAATTCGAAGCAAGGGTGGCGCAGCGATCAACACGCCAGCCTGCGACACGAGAGTGCCCGGGTTCGATCCCCGGCCAGGTCAATATGGAAAATTATCTTTTTCAGATTGGCCTCGTTCTTGGATGTGTATCTATATATGTATTTGTTGTAAAATATATTATCATTGAGTTAGTATATCTTAACACAAGTCTCGAACTTACTTTGGAGCTAGCTCAATCTGTGTGATTTGTTCGTATACATTTATTTATTAAAAAAGGGGGCTTTCGCGATTTTTTCACATTTAAATTAAATTTAATAAATAATCGGGCTTATCACGTTTATCACATTATTTTTTACAATCGTTAAACGTTAAGGTTCAAAATGTTTACACCTTACTGCATTGATGATTATATAATTGATAAAAATGCATGGCAATTAATATATTTACATTTATTTAATGTAAACAAATTAATTAATAGAAAAATTGTGTCTAATGTAAAGAATGTAATCAGAGCCCTTCAGGCAGATTAGAATAGGACCACTTCAAGTCTTCCCGTCGATGTGGTAGAAGGCGACTCAGGAAATACAAGCTAAACAAAGCTTATAAACATCTGTGAGACTTCTCCAAACCGTCTGGCCAGCGTGGAGGATATAGGCCAAATCCTCTGGCTGCTCTGGCCAAATATGGCTCTAGTAGTACAGATAGGGTCGTGCTCCTGTAGTGGAGACTAAAAAGACCTGATGATTGATGATGATGTGCTTATAAAGATTTTTTTAACACAATCACTACATTTTTTAAACAAGTTTTCAACTTTTTAATCTTCCATACCTCCTAGAACTCTTTTAACCAGATGTCAGAAATTGTATATTTATGTTCACTAATGAAGTATATCTATATAATATTATAGTCTCCAAACAGTATCTTTAGTATTTGTCTCATTGACGATTAATTAATTAAATGTCATTTTACTGTATTAAAAATTTTATTCATTTAAAATAATCACTACATTGACATTATTGTTCGATAAAGTTAGTGATTAGCTAAATAAATGAAGATATAAATTAAGACTGTAATTTAGTGTACTTCGACATAGTTATTGTAAAAAATCACAATGCCTTGAATAGGTAGAATTTGTTATAAATATATGTTAAATGCGTGTAATATTTACAAGTTTAAGTTTAGTGAATAAATGAATTATATATAATAATAATAATAATTCATTTATTGCTCACCATAATCAACATACATTAAGGTTACATATTTTAAATGATGTGATAACATGCCGATTACGGCAGATTGACACCCGAACTAGGATAAATCCTGTGTCTCAGGCTATCAATCTTCCGCCCCCATTAGTGTTGTACATTAATACAAACAAGTTTTATAAAAGCTCAAAAGAAATTAAATTAGGAAATAAAATTTAAAAAACTTTTTTGTTAACAAAATCGTGCACAACTGCCCTCATCCTAAACTTTTAAGCTTATTATATTATAGATACTTATTAAGTTACGAATATAAATTAATCAACAAATAAAAAAAATAAAAAAATACAAAATTATATATATATATATATATATAATATCAAAAAATCACGTTGGGACGGCGGTCTTCAGGGGGAATTATGACCCCATAATGCTGCCTTTAGATCTGCGCATGGGTAAGTCCAAAAGAGGGTTAGGTAAACTTTGCTTAGTGTTCGGAAATACTGACGGAAATCACGGTGAGTTGTTTGGAAGGTTACGTTGACGTTTTACGTTTGACTGACTTTTGTCCATGACCTCACTTTAATTAGCCTCACTTTAATTTTCAAATTATGGAGGAAAATTACAGACTTTTACAAAAGGAACAAGCCTGGGCCAACTTTATTTTATTTTTACTTTTCACACCAAAGTGTTCGACCGGCTCGGCAACCTGTATGGAAATGTCAAAATATCTTTTGATTTCTCAGTTTTGATCCCAGTTGCTATATAGGTATACTGATCTTCATCGTTACTTACCGTTAGGTGAGTTAGAAGACAAATACCTACTTCAATACATAGTAAAAAGAAGAAGTCCCAAATTACTTTCAAGAGCTAGATTTTTCATGACCCGTTTCTTAGGTTTTTTAACGTGAGAAATAAACACTTATAAAAAAAAAAATATACTTACAGGGATTTTAAACTTCTGTATTTAGTAAGTTTTTAGCTTCTGTCGTAGGATGCTTACTCAACGATACTATATTTTTATAATAGATATTTATATGGACATCGAAAAAGATTGTATGACACTTAGCTGGAGTTTATTTAACCCAGGACCCTGCGATTATAATAATAATAAAATAAAATAAATCTTTATTTTCCTTCACAAAGGTTTTTACAGTGAACATGTTTGTAAATTCATAATGTTGACATTCTATGATATTGCTTCACAAAGTTCCCTGTAAAACCTATCTTTGTGAAGGACTGGTGCCTGAAGTAGGTTTCGTGAAAAACCTGCGATTCAAAGTATCTTGCGGTACTACTGAACTAGAGGTCGTCAGTCCATATTAGTACCCCATAATTTTTTTTTTGTCATGTCTAACAAATATTATCTTAAAGTCCAGCCTCATTGGGTTAAGACTTTATACTAGATACTCGTATTAGTACTTTTTGAAGTACTTACTTTAAACTTATAGCTGGAACAGGAAAAATTCTTCCATGAAGGTATAGCCCTCAAAAACAGTAGATCTTTACAAGACGAAATCCCTATCTGTCTTATTATAAAACGAGAATTAACTTTGGTACCTGGTCTAAACCTTTATCCTACCAAAATAAGTCGACACTTATCACTTTGATGTTTGGTCAACTAACTTTGTCAATTTGTTTTTGACGGATAATGGTTTAAAACTAAAGTTAGTCCTCGTTTTGTAATAAGACGGTGTATGTTTCACAGGGCATCACACTACCTCTGTATGAAATATAATCTAAAGTAGTGTGTTTGAGCGTGAAAAGGTAACAGACAGGTCAGGATGTCATCCTCAATTACGTGGCCGTTGGTTACAGGTATGGCATTGGATTCGCGCATCTTGCTTTCCGAGCTAGTACTTATTTTTCTGGTAACATCCGAGTAAGTGCTTAAACCATTCATTACTGCTTAAACCAAAACTACGAACCGCAGTACTGCGAGGGCACGCTACTGCTAATGCACGTAACTGCGTGAATCGGCACTGCGAAGCACTTCTATATCGAATGACCTGAACCGAACCAGAATGGGCTGGAACCGACCGGATTGACTAAAATTTATTCTAGACTTAATATAAATAATATACCTGTATGGACAAATCTCACGGATTGAGCTAGCTCCTAAGTTCGAGACTTGTGTTATTGGATACTTACTAATTGATACTACGAGTATATTTTACAACAAATAGATATATAGATAAACATCCAAGACCCAGGTCAATCTGAAAAAGATCATTTTACATCTAGACATGACCGGGGATCGAACCCGGAACCTCCGGTATGGCAGTCTGGCATAGTGCCCTCCAGGCCGTAGAGCTCATTGCGTCCGCTATCTTGGATTTCAAATATGACGAAATGCCAATACCTTCATTTTCTTCCACAACAAATTTCTATCTTTCCCCAGCTGCTGCAAAAAAGAAACCAAAGAAGCTCCCCTTGCAAACCCGCCTTCCAAACGTGGTGAGTAAAGCAAAATCTTCCCATGGAACGAAAAATCCTTGGATGATTCCTTTGTTCAGCAGTGAATTTCTTGCAGCTAAAATGATGATGATGATAAATAGACATACAGTAACGACAGCAAGGCAGTATTATCAGGGCCATAAATTACAATGCACTCAACTTAAGGCCTGGGTCTTTCATCAAACTAAGCTTCACCCCGGCCACTACATCTTGACCCTCGTAATCCATCCTGGAATTAAATGTCCAGCCACTTTGTATTGTTTGCCCTCAAACTTTATGGATCGTTAATTCGGGGCCAAGTTAGGTTCTATTAAATTGGGATTAGAGAGCTCAGTTTCCTGCTTGCGTTGTCAGGTTGTAGCTCGTATTCTAATTAAACATCTCTAAAGGAAGAATTTACAAAGTCATCTTTAAAAGAATCTATCTCTTACCAATTTTGACAACTTTTGTGGTCCAGTGTTATTTAGTTTCTTAAGATCAGGTCAAGATGGAAAATAATATTTTTTTAATTGGCCTGGGTCTTACATGTTTATGTCAAAATGAATACTTCATTTTATTACAGATATTTATATATATATATTTTATTTTAATTTTAATTGTAATTTAATTTCATTCAATTTATAACATATATATTTTAGAGTAATATGATACTGGTTACTAATTTAAATGTATATGTAAGATATGGGACTTAGTACCTGAAATAAATGATTTATTATTATTATATTTATGACATATTCTTTCTCCTTTTATTTTTAAAAGGGTATATTCTATTTATACGGGCCGGAGCCAGAACATAAATAGGTTTTAGATTATTGTATTGTAAGAAGAGGAGACCGATGAGGTAGTAAGAAATTTTCGAGTAAGTCGACAGGTATTTAAAACTACGGCTTTTTGTAAAGTATGGAGTGTGTTTTTACTAACTTGTAGTATATCCAGGCATTGCTGTAAACTTTTTGGAATAACTCCTGTTGATGAAATTATGATTGGGACAATGTGGACAGTTTGTACATGCCATTGTCGCTTTAACTCAATTGCTAAGTCTTGGTATTTTGTCAGTTTTTGTGATATGGTGGATTGAATGTTGTGGGTGTTCGGTATGGCTATATCTATAAGGTAAGCAGTTTTGTTAATTTTATTGTGAATTGTGATGTCAGGTCTATTATAATGTATCGTTTTATCTGTAATTATGGTTCTGTCCCAGTAAATCCTGATATTACTATTGTCAAGAATGGAGTCTGGTGTGTATTTATAATATGGTGTTTTACGTGAAATAAATTTGTGGGTGTGTGCGAGATGTTGGTGTATAATTGCGGCCACTTGGTCGTGGCGGTATTTGTAGTCTGTTTGTGCGAGAGATCTACATGCTGAAGTTATGTGTTGTATGGTTTCTGAGCTTGCGTGGCAGTGTCTGCATGTGTCAGATGGGAGATTTGGATTGCGTATGATATACTTTTGGTAATTACGTGTATCTATTATTTGATCTTGGATCGCGATCATGAAGGCTTCCGTCTCAGGAAAGAGCTTGCCACGCTGCAACCATGAGTTCGACGCTTGCTTATCGACATAAGACTGCTCTAGATCGTGGCGATGTCTTCCATGAAGGGACTTGTGCCTCCATGATGCGATTTTATCCTGTATATTTGTTATATGCTCTTTTCTTTGAGGATTTCTGTTATTTAGATTTAAAGGGGAGAGATTTTTGTCGGCATTTACAACTATTTCGTGAAGTTTGGATTGCTCTAAGCGTGTGTGGAAGAAGTGTCTCAATGATGTTATCTGTTTGTTGTGCAAATTAACAATATCTATTAGACCTCGTCCACCCTCCTCTCTTGGGAGTGCCATTCTTTGCACGCAAGATCTGGGGTGATGTTTTCTGTATGCTGTTAGAAGTGTGTTAATTGTACGCTGTAAACTAAGAAGGTCTCCCTGGGTCCAGTTTATAATGCCAAATGAATAAGTTAGGATGGGTATAGCATAACTGTTGATGGCTTTAGTCAAATTACGGGAGTTAAGTTGAGAGCGAAGTAAAATGTTTAATCGGTGTCTGAACTTCTTTTTTAGTTCTGCTTTGGTCAGCTCCTGTTTAATCTCTCGAGCTTGTTCAAACCCTAAGTATTTGTACGTGTTGTGCGGTTCAAGTGGTTCTATTGTATCGTTCATCGGCAAGGTGTAAGAATTTAGAGTGATTTGTCCATTTTCAACGGAAAAAGTCTTACATTTGTCTAAGCCAAAATGCATGTGAATGTCTTTTGAAAATGTTTGTGTAATATCTGCTAGATAATGAAGAGATTGTGTTGAATCGCTGTAAAGTTTTATATCATCCATTTACATTAGATGGGTTAGACATATGTCTTTTTGTGGTGTATTGATGGTGTAACCTAATTTGGACTGGTTAAGTAGATGAGAGAGAGGATTTAATGCGAGACAAAACCATAGAGGGCTAAGTGCATCTCTTTGAAAGATTCCTCGTCGTATTTGAATTTCGGGGGTCTCTATTGAAGACTGGCCTGTAGTTTTAAGTGTAGTTGTCCAGTGTTGCATAGTTGTTTTAAGAAAATGGGTGATTTCGGGGTGTATTTTGTATCGATGAAGTACATGAATGAGCCAGCTGTGTGGTACGGAGTCGAAAGCCTTTCGGTAATCAATATACATAGTGCTTATATTTTTCTTTTTTGCGATGGACTGTTTCATGGCAACTGAATCTATAATAAGCTGTTCTTTGCAGCCCTGACTGCCCTTACTGCAGCCTTTTTGTTCCTCATTTAGTATATTATTTTCTGATATGTGTTGATGTAATAGTTCAGCGATACAGGCTGTTATGAGTTTGTAAAAAGTTTGTAAACAAGTGATAGGGCGGTATTTGGCAGGGTTTTGATAATCGCTGTCTTTTGGTATCAAATAGGTGAGGCCTTGAGTGAGAAAGCTAGGCATAGTGTACGGTGTCTTTATTAAGTCGTTAATATGGTTATGCAAACTAGGGTGAATTGATGAAAATTTTTTGTACCAGTAATTGTGTAAGCGGTCACTTCCTGGTGCTTTCCAGTTGTGGGTTCTGTTCAGTACGCGTATAAATAAATCAACCGGGATATGTTCAAATGTCATTGGCGGGATGTTATTCGTAATATTAGATTCGACTTCTAACCACTCAGCACTGGAATTGTGAGAAACAGACTCAGACCAAATACCAGACCAATATTTATGAAGTTCAGTAGCTGATGGAGGCAAGTTTTGGTTGGAGTTTATTTGTTGGGTGTCTGATGTAATGGTCCTGTAATACTGCTTTTCATTGTTAGTAAATTGAGAGTTTTGTTTTTTCCTTAGAGTGCAATTTAGGTATCTTTTTAGTCTGCTAGATACTGCATTGAGTTTTTGTTTGATTGTATCTAAAAATTGTTGGTCGGTGCGATTAGGTTCTTCATGTTGAGAGTGTATCTTATATTTACTTTTAATGGATTCAACCAGATGTACAAGTCTTCTACTTCTGATGCCTCTTATATATTCACTCATTCTTGCAATGTCTCTCCTAATATCTTTTACTTTCTTTTCAAGTCTGTTTTGCCAAAGTGGAATTTTTTTGACCTTTTCCCTAGGATATTGAGTGCTATTATCGTCGATGTCCCTAATTTTGGTGCCGTTGCATATGGCGGCCGTATACGCTGCGCAGTAAATGATAGTTTGAGTAGTAATAAAATCTTGTTCAGCTGAAATATGATTTGGGATTATTTTGGTATTAATAAAGTGTACTATGCTTGCTAGTTTCTTTGACGTTTTCTGTTTAGGTATAAAAGGTCTTTTAGTTGGATTAGTATTTTGGAATTTATCTAAAGCTTTGTTAAATTATTCTTCTATGTTATTTGGATCTTGGACTATATAACTGTGTATGTTTTGTAAAGTTTCTAAAGAATTGTCAGTCGGAGAGGAAGAATGGTTGAAAGTAGAAGGTGTTATTGTTTGTATTTGTGAAAGTGTGGGTATATGGATGGTGGTAGTTTGAGTATTCGTTATATGAGCAGATTCAGCTTCAGTATCCAGTGTTACGCTATCAGGTTGTAATATAATGTCATTAGTTTGGGTGTTGTCATTAAAGTCGATATTATTTGATACTTCGTCACGTAGTTCTTGTAGTCTCTGGTCACTTAGGAGTTTATTATTAAGTATTACTCTTAGTTGATCGGATATTCTTTGTTCACTAACCTCTATTAATTCTGGGAACTCGGCTATCACTGCTTGGTGTAGCGGTTGTCGATAAGCTGTTTTGTAATGTCCTAATTCTGTTATTTTATAGTAGTTTCTAATGATAGATTCGTTATATTCATTTGTCCATCTTCTCCTACTTCTTACTTCTTGACTATACTGTAAATGTGTAGTTGCCTGTGTGTGATTATGTTGAACTTCTATGTCTAAAAGTATTTTAACTTCTTCTTTAATTTGATCTAGTATTTCTTGAGAGAGTAACTTATTTCTCACTATGGCCCTACATTGGTCTCCTAATCTTTGCTTGGACGCTTGCATGTCGAGATATTCCCGGGTGAATTCAAAGTGAAGATGATCTAAGTAAATTTTGCTACTATTCAGTTTGGTGGCAATGAGGTACGTGCGCCAGATGAATCTATTCATTTCTTCTGACCATCTTTTTCGCGCACGATTTGTGCTTGAGGCGGGTGCAGGTACAGTGGCATGTGCCTCCTGCACAACATCCTCAGACACCGGTGAAACAGTGCTTGACCGTGAAGCCTGCCAAAAATATGATGATGAACTTGGTGATTCTATAGAACCAAATGGTGAAGGTGTTGCTGAATGTCTATCCGATTCGCTAAGCATATCTGTGTCCATATTCGAAGCTTGGGTCGTTTGACGGGAAGATGTTGCCGCTCGGGGATTCTTCGCACCCCTAGACCTAGTCCCAGGTTGACTTCCGTCATAGCCAGTACTGGTACTAGACCCGCCGAGCACTTGGGGCCGTTTTGAAGAACTTCTTGTTTGTACCATACTTGTTTCTTCTTTTAGGATTTGGGACCGTTGGTTTAGGAAGGGTGAAGCCAAAATAATTTTTTTTTTTTTTTTGTCATAGTAGTTATTGACAATTTAATAAAGGTTCCCGCCTTCCCGTAAGCCCCCCCACCACGACAAGGTGGCCCCGTGGGGGGGTTATTATTATTAT
Source organism: Elegia similella (assembly GCA_947532085.1). Classification (NCBI taxonomy): domain Eukaryota; kingdom Metazoa; phylum Arthropoda; class Insecta; order Lepidoptera; family Pyralidae; genus Elegia; species Elegia similella. Next base: position 5,584,626 of record OX383936.1, read on the forward strand.
TATTATTCTCTTTATTTAATTTATTTCTTAGATTTAGGTTTTTAAAATATTTATATAAAAGTAAAATATAAAAATAAATTACAAAACATAAAAACATTATAAAAACCTAAACCTAGAGTGCCGTCAGCAGCGGGGCAGGGCTCAAGCTACCGACAGTCAGGGCCCCAGAGAAAGAAACCTTCTGACTATTCGTGCCGTATCCAGGAGTACTGCCTTCTGTATCTGGCCCTTGATCCAACCATCTAGCGAGAGCCTCTTGAGATGTTGGTCGAGACTCTTTGCTATAAGACCGTTTGCAGACACGACTATCGGGACAATGACCGTCGAATCTACATCCCACATGGCAGTCACCTCGTGAGCCAAGTCAAGGTACTTGCTAAGCTTGTCCTTCTCGGCCTTCACGAGGTTTTCGTCATGTGGAATGGTGATGTCAACGAGCACTGCTTGGCGTGTCGATCGATCTGTCAGCACGATGTCAGGCTTATTTGCGACAATAGTTATTATTATTATTATTATTTATAAAGATTTAATGTTGAATTAGTATCCTACTAAACAAGTTACAACTTAGTGTGGGGTTAGTTCAATCTGTGTGATTTGTCCCTTCATATTTATGTATTATTTATATCAAGTAATGACCCTTAATACTGATATTTACCCTTAACTTGGTGTAGTAACTAGTAATATTTGTAGTCCTGTCAGTGTACAATGACATAGCATGATATTAATTATGAAAGAGTTCACTTATTAAATTAAAAATAAAATATGATGAAAAAAATCCATGCGAGCGGAGTTTGAACTAGCGAACTTAGGTCTCTGAACAACCTATGCTCTGCCATTTGAGCTACCGCGCTTCAAAACTCGGCTTCATAAATCTCCACCATATCCCATTCGTATTAAGGCTTACGTCATCTACCACAACGCCGACATATACGTCATATGAGACCTAAGTTCGTTGGTTCAAACCCCGCCGTGGATTTTTTTCGCCATATATTATTTCCTAATTTATAAGAGTATATCAGAATAGCATTATTATGAATGCAAAAAAGAAACACTTATAATAATATGGAAGAGTTCCGTTTTCTGTGGTAACATAATAGATTTCTAATTAAAGACCGCTTTTAGGTGAGCCGTAATCTTGTTTGCCTACGGCTGTGTTTTTTTAATGTTTTTAATTGTTTTACCTCAGAACTCCATCATTCAGTTCAGTAGTTTGATTGAAGTCGGTTTGTTATATTTATGAATAATTTTAATAATCTACTAACTATACCGTAAGGAATAAAGACGTAAATCTGTATCTTATCTTTACGTCGATAGTAACTTCATAAAGTAAAGGGACGGGAGGTAATAAATCAGCGTGGTATCGCAATAAGGTTTTGCTCACGATGAAAAACTACCAGGCAGGCGCGGATCCCTGATATTACCTGTATTATCAAGGACGATAGGACGATAATCATAAATAAAACACCATATAAGGCCTGTCTCACTCCCCTTTTATGATAGCTTCGAGTGAAAATGACCATACTTGAGCCAGAATGGTCTACAAACTCAGAGGTACAGGGCTTGAACTAGTGCTGTAAAATCTCCAGGTTAGAACTCGACGTTCTAATTTTTAAGCCTCGAAGCGTGGCTCAGAGAGCTCGCGTCTCGGCTAGGCTCGGGTAACCGGGCTCACTGTGTCCTGCCAATCCGCCTCGAGGCTTCAAAATCAGAACTGGAGGCCTCGAGCTTCGTACAACAATAGTTTACACCGTGTTCCTCTGAGTTTGTACACCAGTTTGGTTTAAATACGTTCATTTTCATGGATTACAACCTGCTTTCGGTGAATACGGTTTTATTTTATTGGCAAATGTCGTTTTGTTGCCTAATATATTTGTATTATAAAACATTTTCCTAGGCACAAACATAGGTATAATTACAAATTTGTCCCCAGTTTTATTTTTTAAACGGCTTTCAATAAAACGCTATTTATTTGGGGCACGTACTGCGGTACGTTGTTGTACTGTGGACAGTTTAAGCAACTTTTTGTGACTGATTAGAGAAAATATTTACTTTCCACTTGTTATCACAGAACCGGCCTCGCATTCATTGAGTTTTACTGGTATATTGATTAATTTCCTGGCATTTATTTCTTTTTGCTAATAAATTACCTATGTAATTAGCAAAATTACTGTACGGTTATACTTAGATCAGAAAGAAGCAAGGAGCTGAGCCAAGAAAGTAAGATTTAAATAAAATCACTTTAATACGGTATAATCGCGTAAATAACATTATTTTAACACCTAAAGTTTCGTAAACTTTACAGTTTTCATAATCGCAGGTAGACTAAGTTGACATTTGTCTTTTATGTTATAAGAACTATACAAACAAAACTACCGCCTACAATATTTATTGATAACGTTTCGGATGTACGCAGTATTGGCTTACGGTGTCTGAAGGTCTTGCAGTCTTGTGATGAGCTTGAGATTTTATTAAATTGATGACATAATCCTAAGCTGGTGGTAACTGTCAACCATCTTCTCTATTGAAATTAGGATGTTTTTTTTTAATTTCAATAGCCATGATGATCTATCAACACGCCAGCCTGCGACACGAGAGAGCCCGGGTTCGATCCCCGGCCAGGTCAAGATGGAAAATGATCTTTTTCTAAAATGATCTTGATATGTATTTGTTATAAAATATATATCCTTGAGTTAGTATCCCATAACACAAGTCTCGAACTTACTTTGGTGCTAGCTCAATCTGTGTGATTTGTCCGTATATATTTATATTTATCTGTTTTCTTTTGCAAGGACTCGAGGATTATCAAAACGCATGTTGTGGTTGGGTTTATCTAAGGCATGTTCTCAGACTGCAGACTTGGTTGAGCATCTATTCTTCATGTCAGCAATATGTTCTTTAATTCGGGTACTGATGCTTCTTTTTGTTTGCCTAATGTATGATAAACCGCACTCACAGTCAATTTTATATATTCCTGCATCTTGTAATGGGAATTTACAGGTCTTAAAAGTTGGTTTATTTTCTTGTGCGGCTTGTAAATAGGTCTTGATTGAAGCTCGCTTCAGAATATTACCAATGTTTTCGAAACGTTAGGTGTTAAAAATCCTAATCCTAACTAATATTATAAATGCGAAAGTGAGTTTGTTTGTTTGTTCGTTACGCTTTCACGCCGTGACTACTGAACCGATCATCATGAAATTTTGCATACAAGTTCTCTGGAGTACGGAGAAGGACATAGGCTACCTTTTATCCCGGGAAAAAGTACTATTCCCGAGGGATCGACATTAACGCGGGCGGAGCCGCGGGCGAAAGCTAGTAATATATAATAGCGATAATATTGTGTTAAAGTGTTTTTATTTAAATGTGTAACAATCGCGAAAACATTAGAAACCATCAAGAAAGTAAGAGCTAATAGTTGGATAAATACTAATAAATTATTATTATATTACATTACAGAAACCTACATTATCTGCAGGTAACATATGCATACAATTTACGACGACGAAATCGCGCGAAAAGGCTAGTTGACAAGAAAGGTTTTTTGAAGTGAAAACTTTTTTAGCGGCGTTGTGCACTTTTTGAGATGAGTAAAAAATGTTAAATTCACGTCAAGACACGTAATCTGATCGAAACTTGTAAGACGGTCACGTGACCTGAGATCGCCGGCGCGGCGTAGGACAAGAAGTAATATCACCCTCTCTTTTTACCGCGCGGAGTTTTCTCTTCTGCCGACAGACCCGGAGTGCAACCCGTTGTTTTTTTTTAGGTCGACATCTTTATATGTTTGTTATTTAGTTACTACTTACAACAGGATAGACCTAGCCCTATTCACCATGGAAATTTTCCCCGCTCGAAATGAAAGTTTTGGAACCCAATTTTGTTTTTTGCAAAAGCTTTGAATAAAAGCGTTTTATTTGGGTCGCGCACCGCAGAGTTTAAGCAACTTTTTGTGACTGATTAGAGTAAATATTTACTTTCCACTTGTTAGCACGGAACGGGCCGCGCATTTATAAAGGATTATTTGTTTTTAGATCACTTTGCTGACTTTCGTTTCTTTTTTTGTAGTTATTTCTGTTGACATATGTTTATTTGTACAATACTGTTATACTTAGACAAGAAGGTAACAAAAAATATACATCGAAGATATTATCTTACATCTTCTTAAGGAAAAAAATAGAATCCCAAATATCTTTCCAGTTTGTTTTTATTTTTTATTTTGAGTTTGAATAAACGCGTTTTATTTGAAAGGCGCACCGCAGAGTTTTAGCAACTTTTTGTGACTGATTAGAGTAAATATTTGCTTTCCTCTTGATAGCATGGATTAGGCCGCGCATTTATTGAGGTTTGTTTGTTTTTAGATCAATTCCCTGACATTTGTTTCTTTTTGCCATTAAAATCATTGGAAGCATATAAAATAAAATCCCAAATTTTTTCCCAGTTTTGTTATTTCAAATGGTTTAGAATACGACGCGTTTTATTAACAGCACGCACCGCAGAGTTTTAGCATCTTTTTGTGACTGATTGGAGTAATTGCTTTCCACTTGTTAGCACGGAACAGGCCGGGCATTTATAAAGGATAATTTGTTTTTCGATCAATGTGCTGACTTTCGTTTTTTTTTTGTTCGTTTCTATTTTTGCAATTAATATATGTTTATTTGTACAATACTGTTATACTTAGACAAGAAGGTAGCAAAAAATATATACGATTGACTGTACGATTTGTAAATATATATTTTTAAGTAGGTTATTTTTTTTTTGTATTATTTTAGTTTCGTCTTTTTAAGTAGTTTAAATAAGTATCCATGTCACAATTGAATATATATGAACTAAAAATATTATCTTACATTTTCTTAAGGACAATGATATAATCCCAAATTTGTTTTTATTTTTACTTTAAAGGTTGCATCAACGCGTTTTATTTGGGATGCGCACCGCAGTGTTTTAGCAACTTTTTGTAACTGATTAGAGCAAATATTTGCTTTTCACTTGTTAGCACGGAACAGGCCGTTCATTCGTTGCGGTTTGTTTATTTTTAGATCAATTTGCTGACTTTGGTTTCTTTTTCCAACGATTTATATGAATATATATTTATTTGTACTATACTGTTATACTTAGATAAAAAGGTAGCATAAAAGATATTATCTTATAATTTCATAAGATAAAAATATAGTCCCAAAATTGTTTTAAGTTTGTTTTAACTTATGACTTTGAATAAACGCGTTTTATTTGGGACACGCAGCGCAAAGTTTAAGCAACTTTTTGTGACTGATTAGAGTAAATATTTGCTTTCCACTTGTTGGCATGGAACAGGCCGCGCATTCGTTGAAATTTATTTGTTTTTAGATCAATTCCCTGACATTTGTTTTTTTTTTTCCTTTAAATCCTTTGGAAACACAGAAAATAAAATCACAAATTTGTTCCCCGTTTTGTTTTTTCAAATGGTTTAGCATACGACGCGTTTTATTTGGGACGCGCACCGCAGAGTTTTAGCAACTTTTTGTGACTGATTAGAGTAAATATTTGCTTTTCACTTGTTATCACGGAAAAGGCCGCGCATTCATTGAGTTCTATTTGTTTTTGGATCAATTGGCTGGCTTTGTTTCACGTGTATCTTGTATGTTTGTATTTTTTATCACCGTATCTTCCATATGACGAGATAGATTTCAACAATCTCATAATAAGGTTTGTCTCAAGAACCCAAGTGTCCTTAGATAGGCATTTGAATAATAATAATAAAATAATAATAAAAAATATTTATTTTTCTCCAAAACATATGTACATGAATGAAAAACAAATCAGACAATTTCAAAACACACTAAAGATAAAGTAGGCACCTAAACTTAACAATATTGATGTATGTAGAGATCTAATGCCCGTGTTAGGTTTCCAAAGAACCTGTATTATGGGTCACCAGGACTCTCCATCCGACTGGACCTGAACGACGTGCGTACAAAAAAAACGAATAAATAGTAGGGTAGTCAGTTTTTTTATTATTAGAAATGTACTATTATTTTTAAATAATACCCCTAGTTTAATGGATTATTTTATTTTAAAATACAAAATATTGCGCATTACCAAACATGAAAGGAATTACTATTGCTATCCGATAAAAATATTTCAATCATTACGAATTCATACTTTCATATCGCACTTAACCCTAATTTGGCAGAGGAAAAAAAATTCAAAATACATATTTTTGATGGTTGCGAGGCATTTAGGGTGTGTCAAGGAATTCCGAAAAAATTTAAAAAAAAATCCTGCATTTCCCAATGTTGGGAAGATGTATGTCCGCCACAGCGGACATTGCCAATAACTTAGCAACTAAAGGGCAGATTTACATGTCCGCTGTGGCGGACATTGCCAAATAGTGGTAAATAAAAAAAAGTTGGTTTTATATTTACAAAACTGCAAAATGTACAAAAAATTAAATCAGGATGAACACAAAATTCTAAAAAAGACAACAAACGCAATTTTTAATCAAATCACATTTTCTTTTTTGCATAATATGAAAATTTAAAAAACAGTTTCTTAGGTTTTTTCGCATCACAAAACATAATCTTGAATTGCATTTTATCAAAGTTGCATTTAATGCAGTATACCACGGTCTTCTTTTGGAAAAATCTGCAGCGCCCTTCATACATTGTGGAGGGGAAATGACTTACGTTATCACATCTAACCGGACTAGATGGGCGGGCTGCTTTTGGTTTCTGAACTGTTGGTGGCTCATTCAAACAAGAATGTCTTGGCAGATTTTTCTTCACCAATGAGTCGTAAATGTCATGTCTGAAAACTTTCAGAGGCGTTTTTGCTTTTGCGTTATCTGAAAGCCTATGGCGGTACAGCAGACAAGCGTTCAATCACATAATGTCTAACGGTTGCGCAAATATAGATAAATGCCCTCTTTTGCTCTAAAATGTTCTATATAATGGATCTTTTCTACCGACTTACTTGCCACGAAAGCATTTTTTTTCATTATCAGACCAGTAATCAAGGTATGCAAGCATTACAACAAATAACTAACTATTATTAGCCAAGAAGGCTACCAATTCTTCCGATAACTGAATTGACTTACCAGATTGATGAACTGAAAACAAAATTGTCTGTTCTACAATATTCATTATCACGTCTAGAAAAGATATAAAACTTAATGATGAAGAAGCTTCAGGCATTATAGGCGTTGATGGAAGTGAGGGTATAGCAGATAAAGATGGCACATTCTTATAATCAGACTGATTGATTTCATGCACGATAGAATCGGGTATAATATTATCAGTGTGACATTCCTCATCATCAGATGAACTAATGGTGAGGTTTTCAAGGGAAGGTGCAATTGAAAGTGCAGGAGCAGAAAACGGGCACTAAGGCAAACATTTTACTAGAGCGGTTAGGTTGTTGACAAAAAAAAATAACCAAAACTCAGCATCATGACCAAAAGAAAAAATATTATTAATTTGGCGTTGTTCGCTATTATTATTCCACACCGAAAAAGTATTTTGTAATAATTCATTATAAAATAAGTTTTCGTTTAGTGCATTTAAACTTATATTATAACAAACGGTTTCACTCACGTATCGTTAGTCGGTATTGCCGACAAGTTTTATTTAAACTTCTTGAAAAAGTAACAAAAAAATTCTAGGACTTTTTAAAAGTTAATGTCCGCCACACTGGACGTTGTCAAATTAAGGGTTAATATTATAAATGCGAAAGTAACTCTATCTGTCACTTCTTCACGCTTGATTTCAATTGACACATTGACCCAATTTCAATCAAATTAGGTATAGACGTAGTTTGAGGCCTGGGGAAGGACACACTGACATTAACGCTGGCGGAGCCGCAAGGAAAAGCTGCGGTATAGCAAAACTTACACCTGGCTGGTATAACAATACGTCACGTAAAGTAATCTGTATCATAGTCCGTTGCTGGGGTCGTAGAAAATTATTAAACTAGGAATCTGTCCATTTCTCTTTCAATTCTAATCCAAAACTGGTCATTTTAGAAAATTTGCATACATGTCGATTTAGTAATCTTTTCATATCCTTATCCTTACTAATATTATAAATGCAAAAGTGAGTTTATTTGTTTATTTGTTACGCTTTCACGCCGTAACTACTGAACAGATCATCATGAAATTTTGCATACAAGTTCTCTGGACAGAGGCTACCTTTTATCCCGGGAAAAAGTACTATTCACGAGGGATCGACATTGATGCGGGCGGAGCCGTGGGAGAAAGCAAGTAATTTAATAAACAAACACCGTTGGTGGAGCATTTTATCCAAGTTAACCATAAGAAAACACTCCTTTAGAAAATCCAATATTAGAAAGTGATAAATATACAAATACTAGGTTTCGCCCGCGGCTCCGCCCGCGTCAATGTCGAAATCTCGGAAATAGTACTTTTTACCGGGATAAAAGGTAGCCTATGTCCTTCTCCGTACTCCAGAGAACTTGTATGCAAAATTTCATGATGATCGGTTCAGTAGTTACGTCGTGAAAGAGTAACAAACAAACAAACTCACTTTCGCATTTATAATATTAGTAAGGATAAGGAATTATAAAAAGCGAAAACTACTTAAAACACGTTAAGCACTACAAAAACCCTACTCCACCGAACAAAAGTCAAAAAGTTCGTGTCCCCATCAAAGTTTGTGAAAGTTTCGTGACTTTGGTATTCTGCACAGGTACCCACATATTTCGAACCCTTTTTAAACACCCTATTATTAAAGGCCGAAAGTAATTTTTGCCTACATTTGCTTGGTCGATGTTTAAAAGGACGATATATTTTTACACCGGAAAGTAACATGTCACAAAAAAAATATTCTTTTCTTCTTTCATTTTAATAAAGATTAACATCAGCAAATAAATTACCTGTGTTGGGAAACTTCGCTCTTCTATAACAATAGTAATATATTTATATTTTGTATTATATAATGAATAGATTCTGTATAGGGTCTACCTATATAAAAGCCTAGATTGAATCACTTCCATTCTTCTCTTGATGTATATTATAAGCTTATACTACCTTCGAATTCCTAAAGGAAAGACGTGACACCGTTGTTCCCACCTCTTATTATTAAGAGGTGTAATAGCTACTATCAGATTGTTTTTAAAGTGTGTAAGTGGCCAGCACTGGTGTCAGATTTTTCAAGCTTTCTCAAGGCATCTGACATAGCTTAACGACTGCCATCGATTATGACGGCCGGGACCAACAGTTTACTATGCCTTTCAAAGCACGGAAGAGCACGAGATATTTTTTATGCCAATTGCGGTCATCAATCCCGGTGGGAACTTGCCCGGGGTTGCTTAACATCATTAAATTTAGATTATTTGTATAAAATCTGTCACCAGTATTGGTTACTTACACATACGAGAAATAGCATCTTTTCTCCTTCTTCGTTTAAGTATTAACATAATATACATACCTAATTTTGAGATGAGATTTTAACGAGATCTCAGGGAGAGGAGGGTGCCTGAAAAACAGCGTTACCACCACGTAGGTACCTACGTGGTAAGGTAACACAAGCTGAGGCATTCCTTTGCCATTTATTTTTAGAAGATTGCAATTTTTATGTTTACTGTAAGCAAAGACAATAAATGACTTTTTTATTTTGATAAAAAAATATTATGTTCTAAAAACGGGTCACTCACGTGCTATTTCGTCGGGATTGCCGACTATAGTTTCTGACTCAGGTCAGGAGCCCATTTTCTAGGCAAAAAAAATATTACCATAGATTATAAATCAATGTATGTTTTCACATTAATGTCTTCTTCAGATTATAAAACGCTTAGTTTATTTTTGATTTATTAAAATTCGATTCAAAGCACTTGTGAATGGTACTGTAAGTGTCTTCGCGGGATACCGGGTTCCATTATAGGACAAGTCAAAATGAAGAATGATATTTATGATGTTGATTAAAAGTGCACAACATACTGAGTGAGCCTAGCTCAATCAATGTAATTTTTCTCAATATGTAAAAATAAATAAAATATCTTCTTACAAATTACGTGACGGTGTGAGTGAAGGAATTATTTTAGTCTAAAAGAGGAAATTTCCGTCGGTGAGTGGTTTCATCGAATATTTTGTGAGAAATGTCAAATGGCTTTTAGATCTTTTTTATGAGAAGTGGCTGGGCCATTTAAATGTATCCAACTTTGGGTCGATTTAATATTCCATTTCTAACTAAACGTTTTATCCTTTGTGAGGTATAACAGAGTGTTTTACATGAATAGAAAATATTATGCGTGTCGTGAAATACTCTTATTAAATTAAGAAATAAATAAAAATTATTACATTACATAGTATAAAACAAAGTCGCTTCCCGCTGTCTGTCCGTCCCTATGTATGCTTAGATCCTGAAAACTACGCAACGGATTTTGATGCGGTTTTTTTAGTAGATAGAGTGAATCAAGAGGAAGGTTTATACATTGCACCCGTGTGAAGCCGGGGTCCGGGTCGCTAGTAATAAATAAAATTACCTTGTGAAAGCAAAATAAACACTTATTAAAATAATGTATTATATTTAAGTGTTATATTTTGCATTCACAATGCTATTTTGATATAATCTTCCCTATTAAATTAAGATTATACAAAGAAAGGATATGGTGGAGAATATCGACGCCGAGGTTAGAACAGGCGGTGGCTCAGTTGGAAGAGCGTAAGTCGTACATAGACTTAAGGTCGCAGGTTCAAAACCTGCTCGCTCGAAATGTTTTCACCATATTTTATTTCTTAATTTAATAAGAGTAATGTATTATTATCATAGATTTAAAAAAAAAATTCGTCTCTGAATACATGTCACATTTTGCCATTTTTGTATGGGTACCTAGTGTGTCATTAGCGGGGGTGTGAGGCAGAGGAAAGGGAGTCGTGGTTTCAGGGGTGCTATTTGTATATGAGTGACTCGATGAAGAAGTACAAATTTTCCATACATCATCGGTCGTTTAGTAAACACGTCGATTCGAAAATAGCACTCATGACGTTTGACGCCGCTGTCATAAGAGATGTAACAACACCGTGTAATATCGATATCGAGAAAAACCTACAACAAGATTTTGTTTCAGTTTGACTTCATTTAAGTAAACAACATATGAAGTAGTAATAATTATATAGTCATAATCATCTAAGAGATTCCCTGGTTCATTATACTCCTGGCATCTTCAGTTGTGCCGTCCAAGCCCGGGGTCCGCTATTATGACAGCATTCATGCTGTAATAAAAAGTATATATTCCATGCTGGTCTAGATGAAAAGGAAAAATTGAGAATGTACCAGTTGCTTCTCTGATAAGGAATGCGACTAGCAACCTATTACACCTTTGATTCAGATTTCCACCTACATACGCCCACAAACACGCTAAACGTGGCTTTTGGTTTCAGGCAGCGGCCTACACCGTAAGGGTGAAGATCCCGATAATATGAATGTATGTATGTTTTACGGCCCAACGCCAATTCTCCTGTTACTGGAGTTACATAAGGATGTAACTCCAGTAACGCGGACATACATAAATATGAAACTGAAGTACAAGTTTTTGCCTGCGCCGGAAATTTAACCCGGTACCTGGCTCGTTAACCACTGCACCATGGAGATTGTCATTATCGTTTATGATATTGTAATTAAATGTCCTTTGCATTACTTACATGTGAAAAGTCACAGGTTGTGGTTTCCCTTTAGCATTTTTTACAGTATTTTTGCAGGATTTCACTACACAACTAGGCATGTTTGTAATTATAAAAATAAATTTTCGTTCGGCTCATAAGGTTCCGCTACAAATAATACGACAGACGTCAGAGGACTGAGGCCGCGAAAAAGCATACGCTGTTTTAAGAGTATGAGTAACAAGACATGCGCTGCTTCTAGAGACGTACGAGCCTTTGTATAAAAAGTAAGACGGGTTGGGCTCTCTTAAGTCCTGTATGTATTGAGATACATCTCTTGTGGTGTTGCGCAGACCGCAAGAGAGGGCACCATCTAAGTAAAACACTTTTGTCATAACCAAAACCAAGATGATTGGCGAAAGCCTACTCCCATTGTGTTCCAAGTGCAACGTATGATCTGCCTGCTGAATAAGGTGGTGCGCCATCTGCTGAAGTGACCCCGTGGGTCACTGTTGGGTCATCATGCTGCCCAAGCGCTGAGCGGGGTGCCACGAAAGCTCTCACAGGTGTTCATGAAGCAGATCAACTACTAATGATGGCAACTAATGAAGTGGCAGTTGCGCTGTTAGTATATGGAAGTGAACATGGACAGCAACAACAAGTACAGTTTTCGGTACTTGTTGTGTTGCCTCGTGACGCACCAAGCCAAAGCTGACGTCACTATGCTATCGGCTGCACCAATACTTCAAGAGTGAAGCGAAACAGTGAAGACGACGGCCAAGCAAAGAACAAAAAGACCTACCTAATGTATCAAGTATATATCAAAGCTACTTCTGACTGACCAATAAACAGTTACTATATACTCTTAACCTCAAGGAGGTAGCGGAGAAGAGCCTGCTGCTGTATCGTTGATGAAAAAGGCTTCAAAAAAGTATAGTAGTGATTAAAATGTCCAAAATATTTTTATTTATTATTTTTTTTTTTTTTTTTTTTAATCTTTCTTTATTTAGAGGCTTTTACCTGAAACAGATATGTCAGCCTCATCATAACCTAAAGTTTACATCTACACAAATTACTAAAGATAGAACTTAACTTATATAATCTACAACAATAAATATAATTAACAAATTTTACTTATTCATAAAAATGTTTAAAAAAATATTGCCCATATCAGAACAAGGTTCTGATAATATGCTTAAAAACCATCCCATCTCATTAATATTAATGTTAAACTTTTGAATGAATGCTTCTCTTTCCATTTTATATTTGACGCACTCAGCAAGCATGTGTTGGACATCATCTACTTTATCACAGATATCACAGTTGGGTGATTCTACTTTCTTCATCAAGTAACTATACTTTTTATTTGGAAAGTGTCCTGAGCGTAACCTGTGAGCAAACGTAACAAAATTTCTACATTTATTGCAGTTTTCGAACCACGGCAAACGAAGGGGCTGACATTGGATTGTCTTATACCATATACTTTTTTCTTTGCTTCTTTTATCAAAGTACTCCTTGTATTTATCATAACAACGATTTTTGAATTTGGTCAAAATTTCGGTATAAAGTGGCAGTATTTCTAACTCAACCCCTTGTGTTATCGCTGATCTAGCCAGTCTGTCAGCCTCTTCGTTTCCACTCAAACCTATATGTGATGGAATCCTCTGCAATCTAACATTAACATCATTTTTAATAAAATTATACAATTGGCTCAGTATCACATAAGCTATCGGAATGCCTCTGCTATGACCAGAAGTGCACCGAGCTAAGTGTTGTAAAGCACTTTTGCTATCTGTTAGAATAACAAAATTTTGCTTGTCCACCCTTTCTATATATTTCAATGCTTCTGAAATTGCAGTGAGTTCCATCGTCATTATAGATAGTCGCTCACTTGTTCTAAAGGTAGCTGAGCATCTCACATTAGGACTATAATATGCAGATCCTAAACCCAAACTGTTTTTAGAACCATCTGTGTACAATTGGAACCAACCCTCATACTTTTCGTGTATCTCTTTGAGAATTTCAAGTTTAAGAGAGTTAACTTCATGGCAATGTTTTGCTTTTTGAACACATTTTAAATTTATTACAATTATATCTTTTATATTTATATACTGAACCCAGATATTCATTTTGAACATTTCCAACGGGTTTGCATTGTGTATAATACATGATTTACAATCCTCAAATGTAGTCCATAATAGCGGTATTTTCTTATTTCGCCAATATGTTTTATCAACCTCGCAGCTTAGCTCATGTAAAGCAGAAATTGTGGCATTTTCGGTCCAAGACATGCTTCTAATACAAAATTTATATGCTAGGTAGAGTCTTCTTATAAACAATGGCTGGATGTTGAGCTCATTTTCCATGACATGAATAGGTGTACTTCTAAGAAACCCTCCCACAATCCGAAGAGCTTGATTTTGAATACTGTCCAGCTTCTTTAAATGTGTTTTTGCGCTATTATCATACAAGAAACATCCATAGTCTAACCGACTTCGAACTAAAGCAATGTACATTGTGCGTAAATGTTTAGGATGTACACCCCAACCAGGACCCGCTAAGACTTTGAGTAAATTCAAAAATTTTGTAGTTTTTTCAGCAGTTTCATTTATATGTTTCTTCCATCGCAGTGACCGGTCCAACCATATTCCCAAATATTTAACCTTATCGTCCGTTGATATCTTGTTGTTACCTATCGTCAATGCGATACTTTTCTGCCTTTGTCCCCTACTAAAAAGACATACTTTAGATTTGGATGGGGAGAGTTGAAGTCCAAGTTCATCCAATATGATTATCATTGCATTAACAGCTTCCTGGAGGTCATTTTCGGAAGAAGATAAATCATTATTATTAATATAAAAAACAAAATCGTCCGCATACTGTGACACTATAACATTTTGAATTTCTTGGCAAATTTTATAAGTAGTTATATTAAAAAGTAATGGGGAAATTGGATCTCCCTGAGCCAGACCCCTGTTAGCACATCTAATATTAATTGAACATCCCCCATTTTCATTTTTAATCATTAAATATCTATTACTCAAAAAGGACCATAAGTAGTTGCAAACCATTCTACCCATACCCAACTCATTTAAAATTTTAACTACTTTTTCTACTAAAATATTATTGTATGCATTTTCAATATCTAAGAAACAAGCAGCGGTCGGTGTATTATTAGAGAGTCCTAACTGTATATAAGTCACAAGTCTTGATAAACAGTCAAGGCAGGATTGTGCTTTCCTAAAACCGCTTGTATGTAAAGATAAAATATTTTTATTTTCTACATACCATTCTATTCTTTTACCCATCATATTGTGGAATATTTTACATATACAAGATATTAATGAAATTGGCCTGAGTTTACCTGCACTGTTCTGGCTTGTTCCTACTTTGGGTATTGGTACTACTAAAATTGATTGCCACTGTTTTGGGACTATACCTGTTTCAAATATCACATTGTATACATGTATAAGATATAACTTGGCATTGGCTGGTAAATTATATATCATAGAGTACGTTATCCCGTCGTTCCCAGGAGCTGTATCTTTCTTTTTCAAACAATGTTCCAATTCCTGTATTGTAAAAGGCCGCTGTAGTATTTCATTGTTAGATTCAAAAACTGGTGGGCAATTATTATTTAATTGCAACTTTTAATGAACTTAGTGAAAAATAGTGCAAAAACCTATGAATATAATATCTAATCCTTATAACTCAGTTCGGACTGAGTTTAGAGGTATATATGCCCTTATAACTTTATTTTGTTATTGACTATCGGGAAAACAAGGTATGGTTAGTGGCCGCGCGAAAACAAAAAGACGCCAATAACCGGCATTGTCCTTTTGAAATATTATCTATTTCGGTTCAATAGATACAGTCATGTCGCAGATGGATGGACGGATGGACGTCGAAGGCTTAGTATTACCTTTCCGTTTTTACTCTTAGGGAACAGAACACTAAAAATAATAAATTTTCGGGAATGTCGTGGAGAGTGAATTTATTATTGTTTATTTCTTGGCATTAACTTTATTACTTATATTATTATCGTTACATCACTAGTAGGTACATCGAGCAATCAACGGAAACCATATTGGTTTACCCTCTTTTTTGTTTATTATTACACAAGTTTTTACACCCAAAACGGTGTCTGTTCGTAAATTGTTCTCTGAAGCACGAATACACTTTTAAATAAGATAAAAGTGTATATAATTAATATGACAGCGAAAGCTTAAAATCAATTATCAAAAAACCGAAAAAGTGTATTAAATCTTCGGAATTTATCTATGTACGCAGAAAACTACATATAATTATGATTTCCTTCGTTTCCCCCTGGTTTCACCATGTTCTCAATGATTTAGTTAATTACGATATCATTAGATTATATGGAGCAACAGACTGGTTTTATGCTCAAGAGCGAAAGCTGTTTGAACATATAATGTGTATATAAATAGGTATATTTATATTTAATTCTTCATTGCGATGGGCATGATTCAATGCCACGTGAACATTGTTATTTAAAAAATATATAGGTATCTCATTTCAAACGGATTATTCAGCATTTGCGTGCAGAGTTTTGTATTCAGCAGACCCATACTCTTTTATTATTTTTTTTCCTTTTCTTCTATTCGGGCATCAAACTTTATTCAGAAACTTATTTAAACCAGTGTCTAGTTATTCTTCGAGTTATTCTTGTGTATCAACGAACTGATGGTGTACTTCATTTCGCTGATTCGACGTAACCCCTGGCGACAATTCCCACGAATCACTGGTTTGATTGTAAACGACGCAACGAGGCGAGCAAACACCAGACCGCTAAGTAAATCTCACTACAGCCGCACCATGACTTTATTTTAGTTATTCCACATATTGTTTATAAACATGGGCATCTATAACATCAAATTGCACCGATTTCACATTAAACACTCCACTAGAAACAATTTCCCAAACAATCCAAAACAAAAATCCTGCAGTCCGTTGAAATTCCCGCCTAGAACTCGACCCCTCTCGTATTGTGAGGTAACCATTTTTTTAACAGTTCGTATCATTAAATAGAAATGCAAACAAAAGCATGCTGCAAGACCAAAACACTTTAGATAATTATAACAAAAACTTCATGGATATAAACTTGGAGAACAATGCAAACAAAAGAAAATCATATTTTTAAAGTAGAAAGAATGTTGTCGTTTCCCTAAAATGCGGGAGATTATAAAAACTTTATTTCTCCATAACCCCGAAGTAGGAAAACCGTCCCTCTCGCCCTATTCTTTTATGATAAGGACTAACAATTTACCAAGGTGTATCAACACCATGCTCAGATTCGTCACTATGTTGCTTATTTTTGCAAAATTACGTATGTATTAATACCAGGGACACAAAAACACCATTATAAAGGATACACATTCATACGGGTTACACATTAAATATGTTAGATAATATTCCTGTAACACTTATTTGAGTGTTTTAAACCTATTTTGCTCTTAACACTTATAAAAGTATAACAGATATATTGTTTCTGTAACCAACCTGTTGGAAAACTGTTTTTACATTCTTCGTGCATTTTTCTATGTACGTGTTTACACAGTTCGTATTCCTATAAGCATTTTTCAGGCAAGTGTGCATGAGATGTCGCATACTTATGCCAATGTTAACCTTATTGGCTGTAACAATTATTAACACTTAAGAACCGGTATTTTTAAAAACAGATTGAAGGTGTTACATTTCTTTCGTTTTTACTTTAAAACAGAAATTAAAAACAAGTGTTCAAAACACTCTATTCGGAGACCGGTAGAGTCCCTGATTGATACATAACATTTTGCTAGTGTGTGTGATTATGTGGGCGCGTCCATGTGCGCATGCGCATCCATGTGTGTGTGTGTGTGTGTGTGTGTGTGTGTGTGTGTGTGTGTGTGTGTGTGTGTGTGTGTGTGTGTGTGTGTGTGTGTGTGTGTGTGTGTGTGTGGGTGTGTGGGTGTGTGTGTGTGTGGGTGGGTGGGTGGGTGTGTGTGTGGGTCCTGTGAGTATGCGGTTGCGGGTGTGTGCATGTGTTTATGTGGCACCTAATATAGTTTATTGTCATTTACCTGAATTTATAAAAGTAAATCATTTTTTAAGTACTATTACTATGTACATTACACGTGTTTTATGCATATTGTAGAGAAGAAAGTAAATTCAATAAGTCAGGCTTATAGGTAATAAGTATTTCTACTGCAAGTAATAATGAATCAATTACTAAAATAATTATGGACATTTAGCTCTTCAGCGCACTTCAAACAATCTCTCATTAAGATTTTCTTGTTTGGTTTTATTTAATTTCTCGTTTGTTTCTTATTTTAGTCATGTATTGTTACAGTTAAGAATTTGTCTGGAGACATAAACTCAGAATATTATAGAGACTGGGCAGCTGGGACGAAGAGGTGGATCATCAACATCATCATCAGGTCTTTTAGTCTTCACTGCAGGAGCATGACCCTCCCTGTACTACCGGAGCCATACTTGGCCAAAGCAGACAGAGGATTTGGCCTACACTCTTCTAGCTGGCCAGACAGGTTGGAGAGGTCTCATTGATGTTTATGAGCTTCGTTTAGCTTGTTTTTCCTAAGTCTCCTCTTACGACATCCACGGGAAGAGTTGGAGTGGTCCTATTCTACTCTGCCGGAAACCACATGGCTGAGGTGGATGGATCCAACATAAGGTACAAAAAATTAATGCCAGCAAACTTCCATACGTCTATTCTTTTGTAGTGTGTGTTGATACTCGTTCGCAATATAAAAACGCAATAGCATGTAAAAGCAGCTTGACGAACTCTATAGCCTAGTGGTTATCACGCTAGGCTACCACACCGGTGATCCCGGGTTCGATCCCCGGTCAGGTCAAGATGAAAAAACCAGCCAAATGCAAGTTAGACTCGCGCACGAAGGTTTCTGTACTGTTATCTATAAAAACGGCAAAAAAATCATGTCTGTTGTATGGGAGCCCCCTTAAATAGTGATTTATTAAATTTTTTAGTATTTGTTGGTATAGCGGGCACCAGAAATATATCATCTGTGAAAATTAAAACTACCTAACTATCACGGTTCATGAGATACAGCCTGGTGACAGACAGACAGACGGACAGCGGAGCAATATTAATAGGGTCCCGTTTTTACCCTTTGGGTACGAAACCCTAAAAATTTTTAC
Source organism: Elegia similella (assembly GCA_947532085.1). Classification (NCBI taxonomy): domain Eukaryota; kingdom Metazoa; phylum Arthropoda; class Insecta; order Lepidoptera; family Pyralidae; genus Elegia; species Elegia similella. The sequence continues at coordinate 5,603,386 of OX383936.1, forward strand.
GCATTATAGGTACTATAAATGCTTTTATCAGATTGACCTTGGTCTTGGATGTATATCAATAATATATTTGTGTATTTGTTAAAAAATAAGAAACGTTGAATTATTATCCCATACACAAGTTTTGAACTTACTTTAGGGGTTTCTCAATCTGTGTGATTTTTCTGTATATATTTATTTATACACACTAGACGTAAAGCTGTCAACTACTATTATACTTATAGTATGATAATGATATTCATTGTTTTAAAAAATCCCTAAGATATCGTACAAAGTTAAATATTATAATTAAATAAAGAAACAATAGATCCTAGGTTTGTGACGAAGTAATAGCTCTATAGTAATTTAAAAAACTAACTTATAATAAAGAAAGCAGACCAACAAGTCACGGTAAGACAAGGATCCATTTAAACAATTGAAGACAATCAGAAGTTTCCGCCTTTATTTCAAAGAAAAAGACAGAAGTAAACTTTGCCAATCTGCTTCTTAATTAACTCTATAACCCTCTTTTGCATGAACAAGAGAAATGAATATATTTAATTAAAGATTTTGTCTCTCCTAATATACCTATGGATATTTAATTCTTGCCGTGTGGGTTACGGCAGAGTAGAATAGGACCACTCCAAGTCTTCCCATGGATGTTGTAAGAGGCGACTTAGGAAATACAAGCTAAACAAAGCTCATAAACATCAATGAGACCTTTCCAACCCGTCTGGCCAGCGAGGAGAGTGTAGGCCAAATCCTCTGTCTGCTTTAGCCAACTATGGCTCTAGTAGCCCAGAGAGAGTCATGCTCCTTCAGTGGATACTAAAAATACCTGACGATGATGATGATTTCATTATTTGACAGAGTAAGAAAAAGAAATCGGTTTTTTTTTTTGCTTTTAGACAATTTACTTTGCGTGATTCTGTCACCAGTTAATTCATGCAAACTATTGCTGGCCAGCGCCCACCCACTACTGTTAGTCCCTTCATGCCCGCCACCAGTAGTTGATGCATGCAACCCTGATAGATACTGCTGCATCCGCTGAGGCTGCAGCAATATCGGCCATCGTCCTCGCTCTTTTTTTTTTATTTGTATTATTTGTAGCCTATTAGGAGTTTATGAACTCAAAGATGGATCGGACAGAAGTAGAATTAGTTTCACAACATAAAAACTTACACACAATTGGAAAAGTTGATAACAACGAGCTCATATTCTCATAATAGGCTTGTTTCGTAAAAAATGCCATTAATAATCATTAGTTCGTCTTATAAATTATCGAATAGAATTACTAAAACCCCATAAGGAACAGTAAATTTAATTAAAACCGTAACAGTAAGCAGACCAATAAGTCACGGTAAGACAAACAGTTGAAGGCAATTAGAAGTCACCGCCTTTAATTCGAAGAAAAAGACAGTAGTAAACTTTGCCAATCTTTAACTTGAATCTTTAACCTCATTTGCATGTAGAGGAGAAGGGAATGTATTTGAATAAAGAGTCTGTCTCTCAACTAAATGACCTACGGATATGTCGTTCTTCAACAGAAATAAAAATGCTGTAATGTTTTTTCTTCTTGTTTTTATTATTAGTTTTTCATGAACATAGCCTATAGAAGTCCATGGGCTCAAGATAGATGCAACAAACGTTTCACAAGATAGAGAAATATTTCTATTGCAATTAAATAATGATACAAAAACACCTTAAAACAGTAAATTTAATTAAACCGTAACAGAAAGCAGACCAACAAGTCACGGTAAGACAAGGATCCATTTAAACAGTTGAAGAGAATCAGAAGTCGCCGCCTTTATTTCAAAGAAAAAGACAGAAGCCATTGCCAATCTACGTCTTAATTAACTTGATTGCCCTCATTTGCATGTAAAGGAGAAGGGAATGTATTTGAATAGGTAAATAGTCTTTCTCTCAACTAAATAACCTACGGATATGTCGATCTTTAACAGAAATAAAAACGCTGTAATGTTTTTTTCTTCCAACTACGCTGCAATTCTATCATAACTGCACTACATATCCAGCACAAAGCGGAACTTTTCTGCTCTGGAGCAGAAAAAATGTATGGAAATCCTCTACTGCAATGTTTATTTTTTTTTTTTTTAAATTGCGTGACCATAAGTGTCACTTGTCACAAAAAAGGTTGGCCAGCCTGACAGCCGTATTGAGTAGCGTATGAAGTGACATGTGTATTGCCTGACCTAAAAAAATACTGGCCAATGGCCAGTCTCTTTTTCCTTTATGGCCAGTGGCCATAAAGAAAAAAAGACGGAAATGTAAACAACAAATCACTAATTGTAATTTCTCTTCAGTTTTATTCTTCACATACTTTTCTTGTAGTATTTGAAAGAAAAGCAGATTATGCACCTCGCATTAAGTAATTTATATTGCACTCGTGCTTTTTAAACCCCTTGCTGACGCTCGGGCTCCAAATATGCACTCGATGCATTAATAAATTACTTTCTGCTTGGTGCAACAATATGCTATTCTTCTTATTTTTATTATTTTTTATCATGTACATAGCCTTTTTGAACTCTAAGATGGATCCAATAATAATTTCATAAGATAAGAAAATGATACTTAAACACCATTACTTTGATTAAATCTGTAACAGAAAACCGACCAGTAAGTTACGGTAAGACGAGAATCCATTTAAACAGTTGAAGACACGTCTTAATTTGAAAGAAAAAGACAATATTTAACTTTGCCAATCTGTGTCTTTATTAACTTTATTGCCCTTGTTTGCATGTTCAAGAGAAGGAAATGTATTCAAATATAACGTCTGTCTCTCACCTATACATATAAATAAATAAATTATTTATTGCTCTTTACAATCATAACAAGTTGTTTACAATAACACTGGTCCCACACTAGGATTCCCTGTGTCGTGGGACAATGTCGTTATTTAACAGAGTTATTATTTGTTACTCATGAACATAGCGATTATGAACTCTACGATGGATCCAACAACAATTTCATAGGATAAATAATTGTTTCTATTATAATTTTTATATATTTTTTTTTCTTTTGGACATATCACACAGATTGAGCTAGCCCCAAAGTAAGTTCGAGACTTGTGTTATGGGATGCTAACTCAACGATACTATATTTTATAACAAATACATATATAGATACACATTCAAGACCCAGGCCAATCTGAAAAAGATCATTTTCCATCTTGACCTGGCCGGGGATCGAACCCGGTCACTCCGTGTCGCAGGCAGGCGTGTTGACCGCTGCGCCACGGAGCTAGTCAATATTATACAAAAACACCATTACTTTGATTAAAGCTGTAACAGAAAACAGACCAATAAGTTACGGTAAGACGAGAATCCATTTAAACAGTTGAAGACAATCAGAAGTCGACGTCTTAATTTGAAAGAAAAAGACAATATTTAACTTTGCCAATCTGTATCTTAATTAACTTTATTGCCCTCGTTTGCATGGACAACAGAAACGAATGTATTTTAGTGAAAATACACGCATTAAATAGCAATGTACTATCCCCAACTGCCTGTTCGCTTGCCTGTTGCTGTTGCTTGCGACATAACTTGAAGAATTAAAAAAAATGGAGAATTGTATTATATATTTTTCATATTTACATAAAAAACCACTATTTTATACCAAAAGACATTTATTTAAAAAAAAGAAATGGTTATCCGTAAAGTCGGTTTACGGACGATAATTTTAAATGATAACAGTGGAAGAGAGATATCTAGATGCGCCAACCGAACGCCCAGGCTGACCGTGCCTCTCTATCGCTAGTTCCGCGCTCTCGCTTGCACACGGAACGCGACACTTTTTCGTGCGTTCAAAAACTTGTAAGTTTGCGATTTTTTGTATTTATAAGCTATTGGTATTGTTAGTTTAGAAAATCGAGGAAACAAACGAACATACATATATAATACATACTTTGGCGAGCTCCGTGGCGCAGGTGTTAACACGCTAGCCTGTGACACGAGAGTGCCCGGGTTCGATCCCCGGTCAGGTCAAGATGGAAAATTATATTTTTCAGATTGGCCTGGGTCTTGGATGTTTATGTATATATTTATTTGTTATAAAATATAATATAATTCAGTTAGTATCCCATAACACAAGTCACGAACTTACTTTGGGGATAGCTCAATCTGCGTGATTTTCCCCTATATATTAATGCATGGTACCTAAATCCAAATAATTACAAAATATACATAAATATAAAACAATGTTCTGTGAAACATTATATGTAGCGGTTTTATAAAATTCATACATACATAATCACGTACTTTTCCCTTACGGGGTGGACAGAGCCTGGGTCTATAAGACCCAGTCTGTGTGATTTGTCCGTATATATTTATTTATTTATACAAGCAAAGTGGCCTAAATCAAAACCTTCCTTTTGGCTTTGCCGTAGTCTAACTGACTACGGCAAAGCCAAAAGGAAGGTCAAAAGAAAAGTAAATCTTTGTACATTCTGTGAAGCATTCTGTTTGCAGCCTGCAGAAGTGCACTGAAAACGGAGTATCGTATTAAATTTAATTGCGGAGGCCTTTTCAGTACGGCGCGGTGATGACGTCATTACTGTAATGTTGTTACGGAACTTTGAGCAGAACCTTACTTTATTTAAGTTCATAGGTAACTGCATATTTTTTGTAGCTATAGGGAATATACTTACTGTATACGAAAAACTTATGAATGGTTAATTGTTTGATTAATTAAGTTTAGTTAATCATAGATTGATAGGTACAAAATTACACAGTATAGGTACTATAATTATCTTGCTAGAAAAACGAATTATGTGTGGTTTTCAACCGAAAATAAGGCATTTGATCAACGGTATTTGACCGTCGTGTAGATAAGTTATAATTCGCGCTCGAAAAGTGACACCGGCAAAACAGCGCACTAATCGGTTTTCGGAGCTGTTTTGTGCAACAGTCTCGCGATGACGAAAGAACAGTAAAAAGATGCAGAAATAACGCATCAAAAGTGAAAAAAAAAAGGTGGAGTTATATTTCAGTATTACCGTTTTTTCATTGTTTTGTAAGTATGCATGATGTTTTGACTCGGGGCCATTATTGAGGCTTCTTTTTGTATAATACTGTATCATTATATTTGATCGAAGGTCGTAGTAGTTGATGCCGGGTTCCAACATTTTGACAGCTCCGTGGCGCAGTGGTTAACACGCCAGCCTGCGACATGGAGTGCCCGGGTTCGATCCCCGGCCAGGTCAAGATGGAAAATTATCTTTTTCAGATTGGTCTGGGTCTTGGATGTTTATCTATATATGTATATGTTATAAAATATAGTTTCGTTGAGTAAGTATCCCATAACACAAGTCTCGACCTTATCTTGGGGCTAGCTCAATCTGTGTGATTTGTCCGTATATATTTATATTTATTTATTTATATATAACACATCACAGCGAAGGATTCATCCGAAAAAAAACTCCTAGATCAGAGGAAATCTTGGAAAAAATACAGAGAGTATGTACTCGCAATCTTGCTCGTAAACCGCTTGGGCTTATTACGATCGGGATTAGTTCCCGGGGGATTGTAATAAGCGCTTTTTTAACTTTTTCCGAGATAATTGGTAAACTATACAACTAATTTAAACATCCCAACCTACATACAGTTTGTATGTTACAAACTTTCGCATGTTAGTAGGATAAGAACAAAATTTAATATGGTACAAATACAAGTAGTACTGATGTCGATTGATGGTTGGCAAAATGTTTAGATTTTTGGGCCAAATTAAAGAACACATATTATACATATGTGTTCTTTAATTTGGCCCTAGTATCTCTCTACACTTTCAGCGATTAAAATCGTTAGCCTGTAAAGTATACAGGTATAATTCATAAAATTTGGGTCTCTTTAAGACTAGAGTGAATAGGTTGTTAATGAGCCAGCGAGTTCCACCATAGGTCACATCTTCACTTAACATCAGGTGAGATCGTGATCAATCGCTGGATCATCCAAAATTAAAAAAAAAAAAAAAAAAAATTCATTAGCAAACCGCGAATCCGAACAACTTTCAATATGGGACTAAGTTTGACATCGTGAAAAAATTATCTGCTCTTTCGTACAAATGTGGAATATCTACTTGGCCAAAATCTATGGAACAGCTGATATTTTTTTTTTGCAATTTAGGTGTTGGTCCCATAGTGAAAGTTGTTCAGATTTGTGGTCTGTGTCACTCGTTAAACGTATGCTAATGATTTCAATTTCACTCTGTATGAAGAATTAGGCCTACGTAAATAATACGTTCTGTGAATTCAAGCTGAGTATTAAATAAATACACTTGTCCCTACCTTCGACAGATGACAAATAACATGCCAAAAAATTTTCAAAAGCTTACCCAAATAGGATTTCTGTCAAGCCGGAGGTCAACCGTAAAGGGATTACTTCATACTACAAAATGATTGTACTTTTTCGGTTGGTTGCGTAACTTATATTCCTAGGTTACCCCTTTTCAGGAGTCTAATGATATTGTTATTTGTTGCTTCGCACAAAATCTTGAAAAAAATAAGTGCCTTATTTTCGGCTGAAAAGTTCAAGATAATTATAGTACCTATACTGCGTAATTTGTACCTATCAATCAATCAATCATTTGTTCACTCAATTTGCTTAGCCTAGAGTATAATAAAATAAATAAATAAATATATACGGACAAATCACACAGATTGAGCTAGCCCCAAAGTAAGTTCGAGACTTGTGTTATGGGATACTAACTCAACGATACTATATTTTATAACAAATACATATATAGATACACATCCAAGACCCAGGCCAATCTGAAAAAGATCATTTTCCATCTTGACCTGGCCGGGGATCGAACCCGGTCACTCCGTGTCGCAGGTTGGCGTGTTGACCGCTGCGCCACGGAGCTAGTCCAAGTTTAGTTAATCATAGTGATCAATAATTATAGATCACTATGATTAACTAAACTTAATTAATCAAACAATTAACCAATCATAAGTTTTTCGTATACAGTTAGTATATTCCCTATAGCTACAAAAAATATGCAGTTACCTATGTTAACTTAAATAAAGTAAGTTCCTGCTCAAAGTTCCGTAACAACATTACAGTAATGACGTCATCACCGCGCCGTACTGAAAAGGCCTTCGCAATTAAATTTAATACGATACTCCGTTTTCAGTGTACTTCTGCAGGCTGCAAACAGAATGCTTCACAGAATGAATAAGAACTTACTTTTTAACTGACTACGGGGTAGCCAAAAGGAAGGTTTTGATTTAGGCCACTTTGTATGTTTTATAATATTAGTAAGGATAAGGATACATGTATCCTTATCCTTACTAATATTATAAATGCGAAAGTGAGTTTGTTTGTTTGTTTGTTTGTTTGTTTGTTACGCTTTCACGCCGTTACTACTGCACCGATCATCATGAAATTTTGCATACAAGTTCTCTGGAGTACGGAGAAGGACATAGGCTACCTTTTATCCCGGGAAAAAGTACTATTCCCGAGGGATCGACATTGACGCGGGCGGAGCCTCTGGCGAAAGTTAGTAAATAAATAAATATATACGGACAAATCACACAGATTGAGCTAGCCCCAAAGAAGGTTCGAGACTTGTGTTATGGGATACTAACTCAACGATACTATATTTTAGTATTTACGACCGGCCGCTTGCCTAGTCAACCTTTCTGGAGTAGCTCAAGACCGTGCAATACCTGTAAGTATCTCTAAGTATCTCGAGCTTCTAGTACTCAAATATCTAATTGAATCGGCAACATAAATGCTTACACTACTTAAAAATTTAACGCACACTTCCAGATATATATACTTACTTATCATGTAAAGCTGAAGTTTGTTTGTATGTTTCATTTGTTTGTTTGAACGCGCTAATCTCAGGAATTACTGGTTCAAATTGGAAAATTGTTTTTGTGTTGTATAGTCCGTTTATTGAGGAAGGCTTTAGGCAATAAAACATCACACGGCGACCAATAGGAGCAAAGCATCAATAAAAAATGTTTTGAAAACGGGGGAAAATTATTCATCTATACTAATAAAAAAACTAATTAATCATAATATCAGAAATTGCCGCGGACGAAGTCGCGGGCAACAGCTAGTAAAAATATAAAGGCATAAAACCAGTTCCAGCACACATAAAAATGTTGTTAAAAATTCATACTCTGCTGACGCCGGCGGCCGACATACGTTTTGCATTTTTTACAACTAATTCTATTTGAATTCAGTCACTTGTATGAGGGCTGAACGTAAAAATTTTGCCATTTCAAAGAACTTTAACCAGATTTTAAACGTTTCAAGCTTTTTGCAATAAAATCTCCCCTGTTAAACCCATTTCAGGTCTCGCAATTTTTGTAATAACGTAGTTTTTATATTACTTGTATGTTCATCATCATCATCATCATCATCAGGTCTTTTTTAGTCTCCACTACAGGAGCACGACCCTCTCTGTACTACTAGGGCCATACTTTGCCAAAGCAGCCAGAGGACTTGGCCTACACTCTCCACGCTGGCCAGACGGGTTGGAGAGGTCTCTTAGTTTATAAGCTTTGTTTAGCTTGTATTTCCTAAGTCGCCTTCTACGACATCCAAAGAGTGGTCCTATTCTACTCTGCCGGATACCACAAGGTTATGTTCAATCCTTACTAATATTATAAATGCGAAAGTAATTTGTTTGTTTGTTTGTAACGCATTCACGCCGTATCTACTGAACCGATCAGCATGAAATTTTGCATACAAGTTCTCTGTAGTACGGAGAAGGACATAGGCTACCTCTTATCCCGGGAAAAAGAACTGATCGACATTGACGCGGGCGGAGCCGCGGGCGAAAGCTAGTAATAAGATATTTCTATTGCTTGTTTTATTAGCAGTTTTTTTTAAGCATGAATATTTTTACTTCCATGCTGGTCTGGAAGAAAAGACGAAACGTAGAATGTGCCAGTTGCTTCTCTTCTCGCGCAGACTGTAAAAGCCGGTCAAAGGAATGGGCAAAAATATAAATAATTGTGACAATAGGCGATTCGGCTAGCAACCCGTCACTATTTTGACTCCGTTTTCCACCTTTACGCCCAGCAATACGCTAAACGTGGCCTTTCAGTCTTATGACCTAATGCTCTGAGTAGACAGAGCCTAAGGTCATAAGACTGAAAAGAATAAAGACGTGATACTATATAATGTAATTACAAGGAGAAATCGAATTGATTAAAACGTATAAGGAGTGATTCAGACCACAAATCTGAACAACTTTTATTATGGGACCAACTTCGACATCGTGAAAAAATTATCTGCTCCTTCATACAAAAGTGAAATATCTATGTGGCCAAAATCTATGAAACAACATTTTCTTGCTGCAATGTCCTAACCAAACTGGAAACAACTAAACAAAGTTTGCTTTCCGTGGGAATCGAACCCACGACCCCCGGGTCTAAAAGCAGGCGCCGTAACCACTGGACCAGAGGCTGTTACGGAGGCGCACCGAGCTGCAATATTGCTATTAATTACACTACAACTGATTGGATAGTGATTAAGTTATGGCTAAGGCGTGATGTCGTTCTTGACGAGCCATGTCTCGCATCCGTACAGCAGGACTGACTTAACATTGGAGTTGTAGACTCTGATTTTAGTGCGTCGTGTTATTACGGTCGATGTCCACACCGGCTTCAGTTGCGCATATGCTGCGCGAGCCTTGTTGATGCGTGCTTCGACATCGGCTTCTGCTCCCCCGAGCGGATCAACAATACTACCCAGGTAAACAAATTGCTGGACCTGTTTAACTACCTCACCATTTATATATATAGGCGCCACGTCTTCGGTATTAAGGCGCATTTCCTTCGTCTTGGAACAATTAATGCGCAGTCCCTCTTTCGCAGCAGCATTGGCGAGGTCGTTAGCCTTGGTATGTAGGTGGGCCCGTGATAACGCAAACAAGCAAAGATCGTCAGCGAAGTCTATATCTTCCAAGGTTTTGTCTTGCACCCATGGTAGGCCCCTGTTTCCCTGACTTGTTACTCTGCGCATCACGTCATCCAAGACAATAAGGCATAGCAAAGGCGACAACAAACAACCTTGCTTCACATCGGCAGTAACTGGTATCGGGGCTGTGAGTAGGCCTTTGTGCATCACTCTGCATGAGGTACCCACATAAAGGCTTTGGATTATTCTGCTGACCGTGTCTGGTATACCTCTTTTCTTCAGCGAGCGCCATATACTTGACCACTTGACCCTGTCGAAAGCCTTCTCGAAGTCTACGAACAAAGTGAAAAGTTCGGTTCGTAGTTCATTGCACTGCTCCAAGATCATACGTAAAACGTTAATTTGGTCGATGCAAGAACGTCCTGCTCTAAATCCACTCTGCTCATCCCTCAGCGTTTCGTCGACAGCTCCCGCCATTCTGTTTAGCAGGATTCTGCTCAGTACCTTCGAGCATATTGGCAATAAATTTATGCCTCTCCAGTTGGAACAGTTTGTCAGATCTCTCTACAAACTGTTCCAACTATCTATCTATTTAACTCACAAATTAGAGATTGCTTTATCACATCATTGAATAAAATAAAAAAACACAGGTGCGAAACGGATTCGTAGACACTGATTGTTCCGTACTTACCACTATTTAACTAACACACGTTTCTTATATGAAAGATGTATAAGTAGGCATTTATATAAGCAGTAGGAGGAGTTCAATGACCCAGTGGTTGTTTCCATTAAAATCACTTACACATGTTAAGCAACCCTGGGTGCAGTTCCTATTTTGATGGGTGACCGCAAGTGGTATAATATATCTCGAGCTCCTCAGTGCTTCGGAAGGCACGGTAAGCCGTTGGTTCCGGCTATTATCTTTGCGGTCGCTAAGCTTTGTCCATGCATGCGCCCCGATCGGGCAACATAACAATAGATAATCAATTGTGTCTGCGTTTCTCGCGATTGATGAGGCAGCTTAAAAGAGCAGACACTGGTGTCTGCTCTTTCAAGCAGACAGATCTACACTGGTGTAGATCTGCTTCTCCTGAAGTTTATGTTAACTGTCACAATACACTTTGTGGCTTTTAAGAACGTCATTAATGGTTTTCTTGGTTTGTTTTATAAAAATAAGCCTTTAAGATGAATTACTCCACATACACCTGTTCCTTGGCATCTTTCCTTCTCACTCACGTTAAAAGAAGACATTTCTTAATTTTACAGTTTTTTTGCACAGTTTTAAAAAAGTGTACGAAATGACTTGGACTTAATAGTCCACTGAAACTTGAATTTAACTTTACACTACCCGCTCCCCCCCCCCCCCCCTTCATATCTAAAAAATAAATTTGCGTCTGACAAATGAAACCCTAAATTTTAACTTTTCAATGGATAGTCCATTGAAAAGTTAAAATTTAGGGTTTTTGCTTTATTAATGCCATATGGCATTTCAATCTTTATTAATTTGTTCTAAAAACATTCGTATATGATACAGCACAAATTTATCTAATACAAGCTTAGTAACTAATAAATCTTAAGTTCCTACCACACAACCTTGACAAGTCGGATTTAGAACTGTCAGAACTCCGCTAACGATTCTCTTAATTGATATGAACGCTCATTGTATTTGTAACTGTCACACAACTCACACTACGCGTGGGCGAAGACGCCTCTTGAGTAGATTTACTAATGGTTAGCTATGTTCTGTTAATTAAATTTTCAAGCTTCCATTAGTTTTCTCTGTAGCACATTTTTGACTTTGTTATGTTAATGGTCAAGGCTGTCAACCTAAGCTGCTTGTCCGGTGGCATGGTATGGCATCGGGTACGCGCGCCCGGTCTCCTTAGCTGATTTCTTTTCTCTCATACATTCATGTGAGGAGTATACCAATATCATTCCTCATTCCCTTCCTAAGTCCAACAAATTTCTATCCCGCCTAACATACGTGGAAGATATGGTATACTCACCACTCACCACGCATGGCATAATAAAGAATCCTTGAGTGCCTTTGTCCAGTAGTGCACTTTTTATCTATTTCGTTAAATATGAATGAATACTTTTAATGACTTTATTAAAACAAAATACATTATCTAAAAAAGTCAAATCCTTATCCTTACTAATATTATAAATGCGAAAGTGAGTTTGTTTGTTTGTTTGTTTGTTACGCTTTCACGCCCTAACTACTGAACCGATCATCATGAAATTTTGCATACAAGTTCTCTGGAGTACGGAGAAAGACATAGGCTACCTTTTATCCCGGAAATACTATTCCCGAAGGATCGTCATTGACGCGGGCGGAGCTGCGGGCGAAAGCTAGTAAATAATAAATGTGTGCTACAATTTGAAACCAATCAATTTCAAGTCCCACATTCAGTTATAGGATTGTCAGCTCCTAACAAGTCGCTCATTCTGTGTCGTGGGTAAATTTACAGACGGGATAAGGAGCGGAAATCTCCAACAGTGACAGGCTCCTTATCTACATCATTCTTCTTCTTCTTTCGCGTCGTAAAATGGCTTTGCTTTAACATTAAATATATTTGACCAGTGATTGCTACCATAATTGTCCGTTCGTTTGCCTCATTCAGATCTTGCTGAGAGCAAGAAGTTAGGCTTTCCGGGTACACCAAGAGGTGACCCATAGATTGGATAGCATCACAGTCGCACTTACTATTGTTGGAGAAACCCCACCTGACTCTATTTTCGTGGCATCTATCAATACTAGCCCGCAGTCTATTTTAAGACTCCCAGACTGGCCATGGCATATTGCCACCCAGTGGTAGTTTCTCTGCAGGCGGTATCTGGTTTGGCGATGACCTATCATCATTATCAGTGCAGCCTTAAAAAGTCCACTGCTGAACAAAAGGCTCTCCTAAGGATTCTTCATTCACTGGGAGGATATTGCCATACTCACCACACTTGGCAGGTGGATTGGCTAGGACAGTTTCTTTGGCTTCTTGTGCTTCCGACGCTGCTGTCCATCGGAAGTTTTTTAACCTGGAAAATGATAGGAATTTGTTGGATCTGAGAGGGAATAAAGGTATTGGGATACTACTTACTCGGATGAACGGGAGAAAAGTAAGTAACAGCTCGGGAAGCCGGGTGCACGTAACCGATGCCATATCTGAAACTATATGGAATCGGGTAGGCGATGCCAACTATATACATAATTTTTTTCACGTCTTTATCCCTTACACGGTAAGCAAAACCTAAGGCCATATAAATGATCGAAAGGTCACATTGGCAAACGGAATCAAAATAGTGATGGATTGCTAGCCGCATCGCCTTCGCCGATTTTCGCCCATTCCCTTGATCGGCTTTAACGACCTGTACAGGAAGAGAAGTAGCTGGTACATTATACGTTTTTTATTTCTCCCAGACCGGCATAGTAGCATATGGCGTGGGATCTTACCTACATTATAATATATTTCACTTTTCGGTCATTCCCTTGATTTACTTTTATAAGTACGAAGGAAAAGAAGCAGCTGGTATGTTAGATGCCGATCTAGTATAAAAAAATGTTTGGTGATAGTTTGACTGAAAAGGCTAACAAGTGATTGGACACTACGAAGAATTTTATAATAAAAAAGTAATTAATTCCAAATCAAGCGAGAAATTAAGTTACCGATTCTCCATGATAGTTTGATTAGCTACCGGGCTCGATAATTAGTTTGAACTTGGTTTTCCGCACTTTTGGAAGAAATCCGTCTATACTATGGGGAGTGTTTTGAAGAACTTTTTAAATTGGTGCCACCGTCACCGCCCTCCATAGGAGTAAAGTCTATACCCATATCCTTGACACTTGGGTCTCCAATAAATGTCAGAGCGTCACGTGACTTTTTCCCTCGTACAGCAGCATTGTGAAATGGACTTCACGAGGTTTTCCCTGAGGGAGACATGGCGTCCTTCAATAGGTATCTTAAGAGCCGGCAATGCATCAGCACCTCTGGTGTTGCAGATGTCCATGGGCGACGGTGACCACTTTCCATTAGGTGGCACGTCTGTCGTCGTTAGCCGTCAAATATAAATTTAAAAAAAACTAGTCAAAAACGCGAAGTCTCTAAGAAAGTTCCTTAGTCGTATGAAAATTATGGTTATTGAAATTTAGAAAAGATCCTAATTTTAATAGAGAGACTAATTGGCAGTTATCATCAGCTTGGGATCATGTCATGAATTTTATAAAATCTCAAGCTCATCACAAGACTGCAAGACCTTCAGACACCGTGAGCCAATACTGCGTACAATGGAAACTCGATTTTTTTACATTCCTAAACAAAAGTGTTGAGCCATGCTATTTATACAAAAATGTCGATGGTGTGGTCAATGGTCATTAATAAACTTGCGAACTCACAAACATTCACATTCATATGTATATGGTTGCTAAACTTATCTGTCACTATCTGTCTATTCTGTCCTCACGCTTTAGCTACTGAGCTGATTAAGATGTAATTCGGTATGGTGGTAGGTTGTCGTTTCGGTTAGTGGCATGGAAAAGCACATTGTATATCTATCATCCCGGAAAAAGTAATGTTCCAAAGGGATCGACATTCACGCGAGCAGAACCGCGGGCAAAAGCTAGTGACGTCACATGTTCTTAATCTCAGTTCTTAATCTTTCAATCTGTCAACATAGTCCGGGTTTGTCGTTATATCATGTGAAACGAGAAAAGTTTGATTGGAGCAGAATTCATTAGCACGCGCGAAACGGAATTACTCGACACGAAACGAGAATAAAAAGTTCCACGAACTTGGAATATGACCACGAAAAGCAAGTTAAGAAAGCTCATCGTATTTTTATAGGAGGCATTATCTATCTACAATTTAAGAACTGTGTTCTTGTCGGTGGAGTACTCTCCATGTCTCTCGGTTCTCAGCCATTCTTTTCACCTCTCCATATGACACAACTCCAGCCTTTTCCTTTATCTCATCCAAATATGCTCTTCTTGGTCTTCCTTTCCCTCTCCTTGTCTCAATTTTTCCCTTTATGATATTTTTCGTAAATTGATCGTGCCGTATAAGGTGACCAAACATCCTTCCTCTTCTCATTCCAATCGTCTTCAGTAGTTCTCGTTTCTCATGTACTTGTCCCAACACTTCTTCATTCGTCTTTTTCTGTGTCCAACTAATACACTCCATACGTCTCCAGCACCACATCTCGAAAGCTTCCAAGCGTTCCAAGGAGGCATCATTTGTGATCAAAATACTCAAATAAAGCTGGCCAAGTGTAAGTCTGCTTAAGTCTGATTCGCACTGTTATATTCCATTATAATATTTTTTTTTTTTTTTTTATTTATATCCGACGGCAAACGAGCAGACGAGACACCTGATGGAAAGTGGTCACCGTTGCCCATGGACATCTGCAACACCAGAGGAGCTGCTGATGCGTTGCCGACTCTTAAGATACCTGTAAACACGCCTTTTGAAGGACCTCAAGTCATAGTACACAGGGAAAACCTCGGGAGGGAGTCCATTCCACAATCTTGCTGTACGAGGAAAAAAACCACGTGACGCTCTGACATTTTTGGAGACCCAAGTGTCAAGGATGTGGGGATGGACTTTACTCCTGTGGCGAGCGGTGCGGTGGTAGAAAGGTGACGGTGGCACCAATTCAAAATGAGGGATGAACTGTAATAAGCATTTTTACTATTTTCGCGTCAGCCTATTGTTCGTCTTGTGGCTTTCCATATTGAACATACGTACATATTATTATCGCGTCTTTTCCCTTACGGGGTAGACAGAGCCTAACATAAGACCGAAGGGCCACGTTAAGCGTGTTGGTAGACGCAAAGGTGGAAATCGAAATCAAAATAGTGATGGGTTGCTAGCCGCATCGCCTATTGTCTTGATTTTTGCCCAATCCTATTGACCGGCTTCTACAGTCTGCGCAGAAAGCGAAGCAGCTGACACATTCTACGTTTTTCTCTTTTCTCCTAGCCTAGCATGGAAGATTCATGTTGAAGTAAATTATTTTCCGTGTTATTATCTGAAGCTCGGGAAAGCAGCTTTCTAAAAAGTCGAGAATTCACTGGTTAATAATTTATAAGTGTATACATTTTGGGAGTAATTAAGTGTAGTGTAAGTGCATGTTTTGCTTATAAAGACCGACAGGGACTTTTTCACAACAACACGCTTAATTGTTCCATACCGACACTTAACTTCATAACCATATTTCTTTTGTGGGAACAATGTATAAGTACGCATTAAATCTCTTTAACGCGAACTCTCTTGTAAGATAAAACAAACTCTTTATTGCACTGACACTATTAATTATCTGTGGTTTGACGTCTGAGTCATATATTAGCAGCAAGTTTGATAGAATCAAGAAAAACGCCAATTAACGTGTTTTTATTTCTACCCCCTTAATTTTTAATTTAAATGTGTTTTCAATATTTGTTTTAAAACAGGGTTATTAATGCTCACTGCCACTGGGCTATCGTGTCCTCATCACCCTAAACGTAGCCTATCGTAGCCTATGAGTTTTATGATCGTAGACTCTGTCTGAGCAGTAATTAAGATACACGTCATTAGGATGTAAATATATAATAATATATTTACATACTAATGACAAATGTATACATAGAGGTATCTATATCCAGAGCAGCGTGTAAGTAATCCGGCACGAAGCTTCAATAAAAAGTTTCGCCGAGTTTGGAATACGGCCAGGGAAACACACGAACAAGAAAAGTGACTTAAGTGGCGTAGTTCCTTAATTAATTCCCGAACGGAGAATTTAATTAAACGGCTCATGGTAGGTAGTTACGAACGTATATGCTGATAACAGTTATTAAAAGTACGCAGATTTATTGATTGATAGTCAACTATATACAAGATTATTTCGCTTTATAATAGACCTAAATTTTATTCACTATAAAAGTATCCTGTGTTATTTGCATTCTAATTCAGTTCCTAAACAAAAATAAAACATGCATACATTGATATTAATCTTTACAATATTAGTTGAAAGTACGCGTTTGAAATATTACAAATATCTTTTCAAAATAATTGGTACATTATAAAAGCTCCATGTATATAATATGTAAAAAACCCTGACCAATCCATATAAACAACTTTTCATATGGGATCAATGCTGGGAACTTAAAAAAAAAATCCAAACAAAAATGTTCGGCCGACCGGTCAATTTGTATAGGAACGTCAATGTTTTTTAGTTTCCAGCATTGATCTCACAGGAGAAGTTGTTCATATCGACGGACTGAATCATCTTTTTAATTATCGGACAGGGTGTAATTTTCTTATTGTATATAGCAATGAATAAAATTCTACTTGCAAACATTTTTTTCCTCTGAGACGAGTCACTCCTGCTTGTAGACGTAAATCAATTTTTTTTTCTACTGTGTTTGGCTGTGAATCTGTGAATGAGTTAAAATCTCCAGTTTCTGCTCACAACTTTATCAGTTCTTATCCCCATGGACGTTTAAGAGTATCTTTTATAGCAATTGTTGTATTGCTGTGCACTGCTTTTTTATTTATAGTACTTATTTTAATACGAAATTTCTTACAACATTTTCAAAATATGTAAATAAAAAAAAATATATATATTTATATATATATGTATATAATATTTTCAGAATATGTTCACTTATTCACTGTACATTCCATTCGAGTAACTTATTCTTCTCACACACAAAACCTTCATTATATGAAAAAAATCGTATTTCCCTTTAAATATTCCAAGAAATATATGTCGAAATATTTGGGAACGGACACATTCCACAATCCACGTGTAATTTTCCCGAAATTTTTCCTGTTTCTTCCTCAACCACATCATTTCTGCGAGGTCTGACGTAAACAAATATGATGGCTGATTTATTGAGGAAAAATGAGAGATTTTGTTTCAATTTTACAAGGAAATTGTTCCTTAATTCAAAAGTAGGCTTCGGGATGACAACATTAATTTTCCTAACCAACATTATCGTCATAACTAGAGAAACCACACCTCAATTTATAACGAAGCTCTGTTCTTGGAAATAGAGTTCAATATTGTTTGATGAAGATTTTGGTGGTAGCAAAAATAACTTTGTAAAGTTTCTGTGTTCACGCTTCGTGTTCTCCTGTGAGAAACGGTAGGAATTTGCGCCGACATGTGAACATCTGTTCTTTTAGCAAAGCGGACTTACATCCAAATGCTAAGTGAAAACGCTCCTTTGATAAAAAATATTTATAAGGCAATGGTCTTGGATCTCTTTAATATTTTTTAATAAATTAGATAAAATAGTATGTTAACTAGCGTAAAATCTCATCATCATCATCTCAGCCCATCTTCCGCCCACTGCAGAGCGTAAAATACATCCTTCATAAGACATTTTATAGTTGTAGGTCCTTGCATAGGTATATTGTTTAGCAGCATACTACGTCAGTACAGAATGAGTGCCAGAATAGAGAGAGACTTAACTATATGGGCTGAGAGAATGATAAAGAATAGTCAAATATATTATTCATCGCAAGATATTTTAAATACCATTGGTGAACGTTAACTTAAATTACACATTTTTATTGAATGATAGCTAAATATAAGTATACACTAGCGTACTTATAATACATCTAATATATATAATAATAATACTTATAATAGTAATAAATATTACTATAGTAATATTTATCTCATAGGTTTCACGTACGTGAAACATTATAATATAATTTGTGGTTATTACCAGGTCATGCAGAAATCTTACATTCGATAATCAACCTACATTATAGAACGAAGACAAACCTTAGTTCATAGGGCTTAGTAGATGATAATTTAGATATAGTAATAAATTAGCTATCCATACTAATATCAACTTTTAGCTGTATGTCGGACTGTACGTATGTATGTCTGTTACCTCGCCACACTTAAACTACTAGCAGATTTAGATACAAATAGGAATGGAGGTGGAATCCCTGAAATAGAGAATCGAGGGATCTACATACACGCGACCGGTTACGTGGAAGAATCGATTTTATATACAAAAATAAATTAATTTTATAAAGTGTATTTAACTGTGTGATTTATCTGTATATATTTAATCATCACAATCTTTAATTGCATAATTCACCCAATAATAGTTGGCATTCAAATGTAAGTACGCTTTGCTTATGAAGCTGGGAAGAAAAGTGCGGAGGTTTCCATGCCTTAGGCTCATTAAAGGCGAACTTAAGATGATGACATGCTATATTCAGTAATTAGGACGACACACATCTTTACATGATGATTGCGTAATGCCTAATTGTGAGAAGATTGTTTAATTACGTCATATGTTTTACATTTAACTCCGCGAGTACCAAGTAGAGAATACAATAGTTTGGGCTCGCAACTAGTAATTTTCAAGATTATTTTTATAATTCGTATATGTTATAATAGCTAGGTATAAGAAACAGATAAATAGATTCAAAAGATTCTTTAGAATGAAAACGCTGTATACTTATGTATGTAGTCATCATCATATCAGCCACAAAAAGTCCACTGCTGGACATAGGTCCTCCCAAATTTCCAATACTACCGGTTGGAAGTGACCTGCATCCAACGTCTTCCTGCGAATTAAGTCACGTCGTCCGACTAACTGGTCGGTGGGCGTCCAATGCTGCGCTTGTGATACGTGGTCGCCATTCGAAAACCTTTTTGTCCCATCGGCTACCGGTTCTACGCGCTATGTGCCCCGCTCTCTGCCACTTCAAAGAGCTAATCTGCTGAGCTATGTCAGTAGCGTTTGTTCTTCTACGAATATCCTCGTTTCTGATTCGATTTCGCAGAGAAACACTGAGCAGTCCTCCAGCCCTCTCCATATATATATACAGCATTTTCATTCCAAAGGTTCTTTTTAATCTATTTATCTGTTTCTTGTACCTAGCTATTATAACAATTATACAAATTATAAAAAAAAAACCGGATAAGTGCGAGTCGGACTCGCGCACGAAGGGTTCCGTACCGTTATCTACAAAAACGGCAAAAAAATCATGTCTCTTGTAAGGGAGCCCCGTTAAATATTTAGTTTATTCTATTTTTTAGTATTTGTTCTTATATCGGCAACAAAAATACATTATCTGTCTATCACGGTTCATGAGATACAGCCTGGTGACAGACGGACAGACAGACAGACAGACGGACAGCGGAACGATATTAATAGGGTTCCGTTTTTACCCTTTGGGTACGGAACCCTAATAAATTACTCTCTATTCTTCCCAGCTCTATAAGCAAAGAGTACTTAGATTTGAACGCAAACTATTATTTGGTGAATTATGCAATTAAAGATGTGATGACTAAATAAATACAGATAAATCACACAGTTAACAAATTTTTTTAGAATTAATTTATTTTTGTACATTAAAAGTCAATTCCATAATCCGCCTTCACGTATTAGCTTTCTTCTGCGTATCCGTATGTAGTCCCTCGATTTTCTTTTCCAGGGAATCCACCTCTATACCAAATTGTATCTAAATCTGCTAGTAGTTTTTAAGTGTGGAGAGGTTACACACATACATACAAACAATCCAACATACAGATAAGATTTATGATATAAGTATGTATAGCTAATTTATTACTATATATCAATTATCATCTACTAAGCCCTATGACTATACCACAGAGACAAACTAGAAAAATGCCAGAGAGCTGTGGAACGAAGTATGATAGGATCACGAAGACTGGATAGAATTAGTAATGTACAATTACGAGCAATTACCAAAATACCTGGAATCATTGAAAAAATAGACCTCCAAAAATGGAGATGGACTGGCCATATGTTGAGATCTAGACAGGAAAAATGGAGCCAAATAATAATAGGCTAGTACCCAAGAGATGGAAAGAGACGTCGAGGACGACAACAAATGCGCTGGGAAGATGAACTAAACCTTACAGCAGGCCCCAAATGGAGGAGAGTTGCTAAAGATAGGAAGTAATGGAAGCTACTGGAGGAGGCCTTTGCCAACAGGCACGCTGAGTTGAGAGACATCTTGTAGCCGTGCACAGCGGCCAACGCAAGCAAAAGCATTTACTCTTTCAATACAGTGTAACAGGCTAAATAAATAAAATAAGCCCTACGTACTGAGGTTTGTCTTCGTTCTATGATGTAGGTTTATTAAGCAATGTAAGACTTTTACTATGACCTGATAATATTCACAAATTATATTATAATGTTTCTTTTTATAATAAAAATCAAATTTTAAATAATTACTTAACAAGTTGAAAAAAAAAAGAAAAATTTTTAAGGCGCTGTGCATCAGAAGAATACCGTAAAACGTCTATTTTTTCGTCGCACAGTTAGCCTTATTTTTCATGGAATACAAGCATGAAAAAAATATGAAGTACAGTTCAAATATGAAATAAATGGTTACAACAAAATATTTTTAAAAGAATATTTAAAACCTAGCAAAACAACAAAGCAAAAAAAGCTATATCCAGAAAAAGTTTCGTCGCTAATTTCTTGATATTTTCAGCGACAACTACCAACTTTTTTACGTCTATAAAAAGTATAACTAAATGAGCCAGATGGATACCTAAAAAAAATTCAATATTTGGTTATAATTAATAAATTATTAAATTAAAAGTAAAAATTAACACGGAAATGGCAGACACGGGTTTGAAATGAGACTATGGACAGGCCAACCGGTATCGCCAGTTTCAACCGCTACAAACGGTTAATGGATACAGCGCCTTAAGTTACAGTATTTAATAAATACTGTAACTTAATTATTTAATTTATTTAGTTACAGTATTTAATAAATACTGTAACTTAATTTTTTTTCTTTTTTTTCAACTTTTCTGGATATAACTAGTCTGAATATAATATATCCAGATTTTTTATATAGGCAACGAAAAAATAATGTGTCTTCCCATTTCGGATTACTTAATTTTATGTTTCTTAGGGCCTCATTGTCAACTTACAAACAATATGTTAATGCCTCTAGTATACATTGGTAAACATTATAACAATGCTATAAAATTAAGCCTTTACGACTCAAAGAGAATTACGACAGCTTACTTTGCCAATGACATACATTCTTGAGCAGATTAAGTGCTAAAGTTAGGACATAGCTTCTGGTTCAATTCTCAGCTTAGAAACATCTTACTAGTTTTTCAAATAAATATAAAAACACAAGGTAAAAAGTTCCTTAATATTATATAGCTTAAATAAAGAGTGTAAATTGATTTTGTCTTCCCACCATTGGGTGAGAACTCGAAAAAAATACATTTTCATAAAAAGTGATGGAAATTTGTATAAAAATGGCGATTGTTTTTTAGTTACCAACACTAGATAGGGTTCAGTCATCCGTCAGATATGTTCTCGAATTTATTTAGTTACGGTAGGATAAAGAATACTTTTATAAACCTTTATGGTCTCACTGCTAAGCAAAGATCTCTCGCATCTGCTTCCATTTAACAAATTACATTCCTGAAAACATGATAGCATAATACTCCTTTTCAGGCAGTCAGGTAAATCTTGGCGATAAAACACAGGTGATTTTTGTTAATTTTCCTATCAAAGTAGCTATTCAAGCTTCGAATAAGCAAAATATTTTACTTCTCAAATAAAAGTTTGAATCAAATAAAGTAGAGATACTTGCACCAAAATTCGTAGAAATACCAAGGATACGCCAAAAATATTTATATATTTGGCAAAGAAAAAAGAAATATCTCAATCTATACAGAAGAAAATTAGGCCTGATACTAACTTGTTCTGCAAAGAAAAATGTAGAAACATTTTCCGAATAAATACCTTATTTCTTACACGAGACCGTACTTGGAAGTTAGTATCATAAAAAGCGAACAATATGTATGTAGACGTAGAAACGCGAAAGGCATTTCGCCACCAGGCATGGAATATAGAGAGCAGAGAGGAATAACTTAAACATGGAAGTACGGACAAGCATACTCTCTTTCCACTTTCCATTTTTTTTTATATATCACCTAACGTGGCAATGCAAAGCTAATTGTAGATGTCACTGCATACGATTGTTCCTAACCAAAATATAGTAATATTTTTATTTTTAGCCATTTATGCAAATAACTATCGTATAATAATAGTGATAGATAAGTCATTTGACAAATGTACATCAATTCAATCAATGCGTAGTATACATATGTATACTTTAGGATTTGAACCATGTCCCTTAGGTTTACGCTCTTAGTGTGCTATATCACATAATGTTCAATTTTATTAATATACCGAGTATTGTAGTGCTATAAAAATAAATCAATTATATATTTATTATTTATTTAATACCACTTTCTACTTAGAATAGTATGAAATATAAGTACTTATAAGGTTCACAAACTTTGTCAGATCCATGTTTACTACATTCACAATAAATAAAGTGTCGATTCTATACTTTCTTTATTTTATGTCTCCAGGCAGTTCTAACATTTGCAAACATAAATTAGGCTTTTTTATAGAAAGTAAGAAATACGGGGAAAGCGTTAACAAGAGCGGTAAATTTGAGGAATGTAACCCTAATGGCTTAAATTTAGGAACTTTTGTAACATGAACCAGGCCAAACTGTGCCCTAATCGATGACTGTTTCTTCTATATAAAAGGTAATTGTGTTTATTTCTTGGGCTACAAGTTTTTGTTCATTTTGCTTGTTATCCTCTTCTAAACATTGAAAATCTTGTTTTAGTTTTTATAACCATTAGATGTCCCGACTCCGGGTTGGTGTTGAGAAATGTCGTGAAAACAGAGTTATGTGGAGTTTCTCTACCAATAATTTGTGTGACTGCGGTGCCAATCAGTCCATGTCTCACCTTCTGTCGTACCTTACACTGAGGTCCTGTAAGCTAATAATAATAATAAATAATGAGGCTAATGATAAAGCAATCCGCGTTGAAAATAGTGGTCAAAAGACTACAATATATAAAACCATTTTAGTTCGAATAGAAGAAGACGTTTTTGTGAATTAAACAACTTCCATGGCTCAGTGGCTAGCACGCTAGTCTTTAATATAAAGGGCTCTGGGTTCGTGCAAATATATGTACTCCATTTTTTGCACTTCCAGAGGAGTGGCATTAGGCAGTCGGCGGGCTGTAAAAACTGTACCAAATCATATTACAGCATAAATTAATACAATACATAATAGCTGAGGAAGCAATTGGGAAATCGCATGGATGAAAGAGAAGAATAGAATATACTTTATTGCACCAATTTTATTTAATTAGTTTTTGAAAATTAACTGTACATTGGAAAATGTTGACAGAGAAAATCATATAAACTGTGGTATACAATAGTCAAACAATATTATAATTAGCTATCTCCGTGGCACAGTGGTAAACATGCCAGCCTGCGACACGAGAGTGCCCGGGTTCGATCGCCGGCCAGGTCAAGATGGAAAATGATCTTATTCAGATTGGCCTGGGTCTTGGATGTGTATCTATATATGTATTTGTTATAAAATATATTATCGTTGAGTTATTATCCCATAGCACAAGTCTCGAACTTACTTTGGGTCTAGCTCAATCTGTGTGATTTTTCCGTATATATTTATTTAATATCATACCTTGATATAATAATTGTGAGCCTAGTTTTTTCCAGTGTTACAGTGGAGAGACGTTAAGTATTCCGGAACTCAATATCTATCTCTCTTATTTCCTTTTGGTTAACTCTTCCTCTCCTCATTCTAATTTTTGTGCATGTAAGTATGTAAGCCTATTCATATTTTTCCTACACGAGACTCTTTAATTACCTTCATCATCATCAGGTCTTTTTAATCTCTACTGCATGAGCATGACCTTCTCTGTACTACCGGAGGCATACTTGGCCAAAGCAGACAGAAGATTTGGCCTACACTCTCCTCGCTGCCCAGATGGGAGGTCTCATTGATGTTTTTGAGTTTCGTTTAGTTTATATTTCCTAAGTCGACTTTTACGATTTCCATGGGAAGACAAGAAGTAGTCATAATCTACTCTGCTGGAAACCACACCTTACTTTTACCTATATCCTCCTTCACATAGTCCATTCATCTTTTTTTTCCCTACCCTCTATTTTGTTTCCCAGTATATTTCATATCCATCGGCTTTTTAATCATCATCATCATCATCATCATTTCGAGTAGGTGTCACGGTCAATCGACCATGCACATCTTAGTGTCAGAGTTCTTCGGAACCGCCTGTCGGCCTCTGACGTGGTTCCTTTAACGACTACCAGATGGCTGCCGGGACCACCGGCTTAACGTGCCTTCCGAAGCACGGAATCATCTTTATTATCAGACAATCAGGTGATTCACGCCTGCAATATCCTAACCAAACTGGAAACAACTAAACAAAGTATGCTTCCGGTGGGAATCGAAGCCACGACCCCCGGGTCAACAGGCAAATGCCTTAACCACTGGACCACGGAGGCTGTGCAAAAAAGGCTTGTGCAAAAAACACCCTCATTAAAAAGCCGTAAGGCTTTTTAATGAGGGTGTTTTTTGCACAATGATATTTGACAAAAAAAAACTACGCGGCAGGGTTTGAATCAGCGACCTTGAGTTTATGTACGACCTACGCTCTGCCAATTGAGCTAACGCGCTTTAATCTTGGACGTCAAAAATCTCCACCATATCCCATTCTCTCTATAGCCATTAAGGCGCTGTATACCTTAACCGTTTGTAGCAGATATCGAACGATATAATATTATTTACTCGTAGTGAAATAAGGTTGAAAGTGGCGATACTGTTTGGCCTGTTACTAGTCTCGTTTCAAACCCGTATCTGCCATTTCCGTGTTAATTTTCACGTTCAATTTAATAATTATAATCGAATATTGTATTTTTTTAAGTATCCATATTTCTCATTTAGTTATACTTTTCATAGACCCAAAAAATTTGGTAGTTGTCGCTGAAAATATCAAGTAATTCGCGACGAAACTTTTTCTGTATATATCTTTTTCGCTATTTCATTTTGATAAATGTTGTTTTTTTTAATTTTGATGTAATTATTTATTTTGATCTTTGAATTTTCATATCTTCATATTTTTTTCATGCTAGTATTCCATGAAAAATAAAGCTAACTGCGCGACGAAAAAATAGACGTGTTACGGTATTCTTTTGATGCACATCGCCTTAATCGCCTTACACAACTACTACACCATTTGGTTTTTAAATTTGATTAGGCCATCGAAAGGACATAAGATTTCCGTTATGACTTTTCGTCTCGGAAAATGATATTGTATCCTTGTATTTAGTTTGTTTGTATTAGTATTTGTTTGTGTATATGTATATGTGTATCAAATCAACATATTTATTAAATATTTTCAATAGTCTTCAGTAGTTCTATCTGTTTATCCCGAAGGTTGACTGGTAGAGAATACTTTAGCATTAAGTTTGCCCTTTGTACTATAATGGTCAAAAAAGATTTTTAAATAATGAAATAAATAAAAATCTTGATTTAGGTGAGTTATATAGATTATGCAGCGTAATTTTGAACCCCCTAGCTTTATTGAAATCTGGGAATCAGAATCCATGACGGAATACAGAATTGTAAGAAAAAAAAGGTAAAAAACGTAAAAAATTAATTTAACCTTTCATAGAAATTCGTCCAGCTGATCGGCGACTTTGTATGGGAAACCTAATTTTCTTTTTCGTTTTTTACCTTTCTTTCTTGGCGTTCTGTGTTCCATTAGGGATTCTAATTCCCAGATTTCTATATAGCTAGGGGGTTCAAAATCACGTTGTATTTATAAGGTACTTTTTCTCAACCTACAACTACGCATAATTGTTTGGCTCTAAGTAGTTATTGGTTATCGATATGAAAATTCCAATAATAACTCTTTGTCCTAACACAATGTCTCCAGTGACCTTTAATTTTCATCCTGAACGTATCGGACGTCTATTCAGTATAGCAACGCTTCTGTTATTGGCTATAATGATGAACGATATCATTGTATTCAGCATTTTAGAACCCATATCACAATATCGAGTTTCATCGATGCCCTGCCCAGTATACCTTGCCCTGCGATTTGTTAAATAATACATATAATTTCAATGAGAAAGGATGTCTATGTTGGCTGGTTGGCTTTCCTTAGTAACTGTATTGTATTGTTACTGTGTACGTTAGTCTAAAGCCCGAATACATATCATGCAGTTTAATCACAACCTATTAATAACTATATTAACTGCCTCCGTGGTCCAGTGGTTAAGGCGTTTGCATGTAGACCCGGGGTCGTGGGTTCCCACGGGAAGCATACTTTGTTTAGTTGTTTCCAGTTTGGTTAAGACATTGCAGGCTTGAATCACCTGATTATCTGATAATAAGATGATTCCGTGCTTCGGAAGGCACGTTAAGCAGTTGGTCCAGGCTTTCATCTGGTAGTCGTTAAAGGAAACAGTCAGAGGCCGAGAGGCGGTTCCGATAACTCTGACACCAAGGTGTGAATGGTCGATTGATCGTGACACCTACACGAAATGATGAAGATGATGAATATCTTCATCGTATTCATTATTATCATCATTATCAGGAAATAGTTAGTTCCTGTTGATTGCTTGTCCTTTTTTATACTGTCAAAGATAACGATATGGCAATGTAAATGAACGACCTGTTTAATTTTTTGGGCTTCATTTAGAACTGATATTCTAGTTTTAACTGACAAATTCATGACTTGTGTCTTTTTCTTGTCTGTCTGTCACAGAACACACTCTGAACTTAAAATTTTCTTTACATACATAGTATCACGTCGTTTTTCCTTGCGAGGTAGACAGAGCCCAGGTCTTTGAGACCTAAAAGCCACGTTTAGCATGTTTGTGGGCTTTAGGTGGAAAATGGAATCAAAAATAGTGATGGGTTGCTAGCCGCATCGCCTACTATCGGAAGAGAAGCAGGTGGTACATTCTACGTTTTTTCATTTCTCCCAGACCAACATGGATGATCTTCTTTAAGACCGATTAATGAAAATTAGGTTTAATTATAAAATTATGTGAATATTATATATGTTTTTTTGATTAAAAGAGGAACTTTATGTAGACACATCAGAAACTGCAAAAAAAA
This sequence comes from Elegia similella, assembly GCA_947532085.1. Lineage (NCBI taxonomy): Eukaryota > Metazoa > Arthropoda > Insecta > Lepidoptera > Pyralidae > Elegia > Elegia similella. The sequence continues at coordinate 5,631,236 of OX383936.1, forward strand.
TTACAGTCATATACAGCGTGTAAATGTTCTCTCGACATTTCCTTAAAGGGGTGACTCAGCCCATCATTATGAATAACTTTTCCTATCGAACCACTACTGGGAACTAAAAAAAAATTCGATATTCTCATACAATTTTTTCCCTGGCGGCTGAACACGTTTGTATAGAAATGTCGAAATATTTTTTGATTTCTCAGCATTGGTCTCGTAAAAAAAGTTGTTCAAATTGATGGTCTGAGTCGGCCCTTTAAGTCGAGGGTTAATTTACATGCTGTACATTATTAAATGATTTGTGGCAAAGGACATAATTTTTTTAATAATTTAACAACGGGTCAGTAGAGATACAGCCTTTTTTTCTAAATTTACTAATTTGGCTTACAGCTTACAGAAAACTCTATTGTAAAAAAAAATCAGATAATTATACGTATAAATAGTTTAATTTTATATCAATTAAGTAAATAGATATTATATTTTTCCTTGATATGTATACAGGCTAATTTTGAACCTCTAAGCTATGTTAAAATGTCCTAATCAAAATCCCTAATAAAGTACAGAATAACAAAAATAAACAACGAATTACGCAGTATAAAATCACGGTTTCACTGACGTTTATTCAGTTGGAATCGCCAACTAGTTTCGTTCTGTTACGAAGACTATCATTTCTTGCTACGGGATTCAATATATTGCCCTCACAAAAAAATATTATGTTAGGCCCTTGCGACACAATCTACTATTTTTAGTACAGGGGTACATTCGCATGTCACAAAGCATTTCAAACTAGTTTATAGAATACTGTTTTTATGATTTAAAATAATATTTGAATTTTAAATCACAATGACGTTCAATATTTTATTTGATTGATTTGTATTTTTTTAAATTTGTATGATAATGATGCGTGAATGCGTGTTACACTAAGTAATCTAACATCTTTATAATACTGTTTGATAAATAATAAATATAAATAAATATATACGGACACATCACACAGATTGAGCTAGCTCCAAAGTAAGTTCGAGACTTGTGTTATGGGACACTAACTCAACGATACTATATTTTATAACAAATACATATATGGATAAACATCCAAGACCCAGGCCAATCTGAAAAAGATCATTTTCCATCTTGACCTGGCAGGGGATCAAACCCGGGTACTCTCGTATCGCAGGCTGGCTTGTTGACCGCTGCGCCACGGAGCTAGTCATTATGATGAACATTGATTGATTAAAGATATATACTGCCAAACTACTTTCTTAATAACCGTGATTTCAGCTTGAGTATCTCCGAAATTGTTTTACATGACATAGTAACTTCAGACGCGACCTGAATTTGTTATTTCATATCATCAGAATTTCTGATAGGTTTTCTATGCTATCAGAAATACTAAAGACTCCGTGGCGCAATGATTAGCAATACTATTAGCGTTAAATACTAAAGTTTGTCTCAATAAGAGTGCACTATTTCGTTTAAAATTAAAGACATATATTTAAAAAGTTGTGATATTTATATTGTACTAGCTTTCGCCCGCGGCTCCGCCCGCGTCAATGCCGATCCCTCGGGAATAGTACCTACCTTTTCCCGGGATAAAAGGTATACCTATGTCCTTCTCCCAGAGAACTTGTATGCAAAATTTCATGATGATCGGTTCAGTAGTTACGGCTTGAAAGCGTAACAAACAAACAAACTCATTTTCGCATTTATAATATTAGTAAGGAAAGGATTAAAAAAGAAGACATGTTTAGACAGACAGACGAGCAAGAAAGTTATCCTGTAAGAGTTCCTTTTATAGGCATCCTTTTTTTTATCGTATCAATGGATTTTATGTAAAATTTTATCGGAAAAGAATTGAGACGGACACTCATATACCTCTTTTGCGGCGGAGTATAAGTCATCCAAGCAAGGTATAGGTGGTTGGGCACCAAGGACATGACATAACATGCGTTATAGTTGAGAAGAGAAGCCACACTCGCACTGGTTCTGCGAACTGTCGACTATTCCCACCCGGACAGATCGTCTTTACAGCGACCTACTTGGGTTCGCAATCTATTGAGCGATTTCCAAGTAGACCATGGCAAAGTCATGACCAGAAACCATATATACATAGAATCATGTCCTTTCCCTTACGGGGTAGGCAGAGCCCGGGTCTATAATAACTTATGGCCATATTTAGCATGTTGAAGGGCGAGTAGATGGAAAACGTAATCAAATAGTGATGGGTTGATAGCCACAAGCCCTACTGACATGATTCCGCAGATTTTCGCTCATTCCCTCCATCGGCTTTTACGATCTACGCGGGAAGAGTTTTTTTTTTTCTCTCAGATCAGCATAGAAGAGTTCATAAAGTAGTTAAATAAGATTAGTTGTAAACAGAAAAATGAGGTTTTTGTTCAGCAGTGGGACCTACATTAATGTTTGAAATACTTGTCATAAAACCTCCTAAAAGATGGTTTCTCCAAAAATATGATGAAATTTAATACACTTTTCCTGAAACCAACGTGGCGATTAAAATATGCATTGGAGAGATTGCAATTTTCCCGCGGCCCGACGGGAGCAGATGTAATGTTATTAAAACCTCTGAAAACTGAGATGGTTTGGCAACAAAACTTACAAAACGTTTTAAAAAGAAACATACACTAGTCACATTTTTAGGGTTTCATAGTAAAATAGTGATGGGTTGCTAGCCACAGTGCCTACTGACATGATTCCGTTGCCGGAGTTTACCTGTTGACCCGGGGGTCGTGGGTTCGATTCCCACCGGAAGCATACTTTTTTTAGTTGTTTCCAGTTTGGTTAGGACATTGCAGGCTTGAATCACCTGATTGTCTGATAATAAAGATGATTCCGTGCTTCGGAAGGCACGTTAAGCCGGTGGTCCCGGCTGCCATCTGGTAGTCGTTAAAGGAACCACGTCAGAGGCCGAGAGGCGGTTCCGAAGAACTCTGACACCAGGGTGTGCGTGATCGATTGACCGTGACACCTACTCGAAATAATGATGATAGTAAACAAAGTAACCTTATGTTTCGTTATGTCCGTCTAACTGTCTGTCCGGGGTTAGCTAAAGGGCCTATCATTACTAGAAAGTTGTGATTTGGAATGTGTGATTGCGTATATGAATCACGTCAACAATTTAGTGTAATAAGTGGGACATAAAAAGGGTTTTTTACCCAGCAGTAGAACGTTTATAACTGTAAACGAACTTAGTCATGAAAAACCTCCTAAAAATATGGTTTCTCCAAAAATTATTATTAAAAAAACATTACGGAATATAATATTCTTTTTCTAAAACCAACGGGGTGATTAAAATATGGATTGGAAAGTTTGCCATGTCCCGCGGCCCAATGGGAGCAGATTTAATCTTATTAAAACCTCTGAAAACTGAGATGGCTCGGAAGCATAATTTACAAAACGTTAAAACTAGTAGTTCGCTTTAAATTTTCAAGTGAGTTATAAAATACTAATGTATATATAGCCATCCAGCAGTTTTCGGCTACAGCGACTGCCTAGGACTCAATTTTGATTAAAGCCTCGTTCTAAAACTCTTTGATGTGCTTTCAAGCGGCTTATGTAGCCAATCTTAGCAGAGAACGTGCGCAAACATAAAGCACACGTCAGCACACCATCTACATAATTATAGTAAATTGCAGCACGAGGGTTTTCTGATCAAGGGCGGATCTTCGTGTCACTTCAAAGTCACTGACCTTTCTGTTCAATAAGTTCCGCCACTCTGCTCGCTGTCCTACCATGGCCTCCCTATGAGAGACTTTAATTTAAAACAATTAACTGAACATATCATTAGAAATCGTAATGTACGCGGACGGAGTCGTGAGCACAGCTAGTAATATTTGTCCCAAGCAAAAAAAATTTAAAGGTAAACAAACCTTCTCGACACGGTTGTTGGCAGATATTTCTTCAATCACACAATACTTTCGAACATTAACACTTTAAAACGATGCTTTGTAATGATTTACGCCTTTTTAAATGAATGTCACTAGATTTTACCTATAAACTTTTACTGAAATCGTTATTTTCGATTATGGCGTTTATTACGAGGTTATAATTTGTACTCTTTTTCTGTATAAATGACAATGTCAACCTGACTGCATGAACAAATAAATTAAATTATTTTACCAGTGTCATTTCCTCCGTAATAAATATTGTAACTTATTGTAACCGATTTGCCAAAAGGAGTAACGAGTTTCATGAAATATTTATTAACTTGTTATTTTGTACCGTGTTTATTTGTATATTATGATTAAAGCCACACTACTGCAAAAATAGTGTTTTTGTTTATTATATGTATATGAATTATGTAGATATATATTTGTATATATATATATATATATATATATATATATATATATATACATATGTTTAAATAACTATGTATTATCGCAATTTTATTATAATTATATATATTTTTTTAAAACTTTTTAGTACAAGTAATAAATAATATCATATGATTTATAAATATTGCATTTAATTTTAAGTAACTAATGTTGAAGACTAATTGTTAACATAAGGCGTTTCACATAATGTTTACTGTGAACAACTGTTTGGCCGGATATATATAACTGTGTACATTAAGTAACATTGTAATAATTTTAAGAATGGCTGTTGTTGTCTCTAATAAATAAATAAATAAAAAAATAAAAAAAAAAAATTATAGTATAGTATTTTTTCATTGTTTCTTTGTTAATTCGATAGACCAATTTGATGCATATTGATAAAGATATTTGAAGATGGGAATAATTTTAGGTAAAAAATGATTTTGTTTTCTAATGTAGGTACGGTACTTGAAATTATGTTTTTGATAGTTTTCAACCGACTAAAAAAAAGGGAAGTTATCAATTCGGTTGTTTTTTTTAATGTTTGTTCGTACCTCAGACCTCAGTCATTTATAAACCATTTTAATAATTCTTTTTTGTTTGAATGGGGTTAAAGTTGAAATTTCTTGCTAAATATACAAAAAAAATGTGAGAACTTGCGTTACTTTTATGGAAAAATGACTGGAAACACTGACTTCTTTTTTAAATTTTCCGCGAAAAGTACCTGTCAGTTGCACAGATTGCCTATAAGTTGTCAAAGCATTGTTTACAATTATTTTTTTTTGGAATGGGACATAGATTAGTTATAAGCATACGTAAATAAAACTATTTTGATTCCTGCACACTTGAGTGTCTCGTTAGTTACCTATTAAAACAGTCAATAAGTAACGCGAATCATCATCATCATCAGGTCCTTTTTAGTCTCCACTACAGGAGCACGACCCTCTCTGTACTACTAGGGCCATACTTAAAACGCGAATAGCTATCCATAACAAAATGAAATAACTTGGTAATCGAATTTATTCTATTTTTAACCGACTTCAAAAAAAAAGAAGAGATTATTTTCATTTGGTTGTATTTTTCTTTTTAATATTGGTTACCTCAGTCTGTCATTTATAAACCGATTTTAAAAATTCTTCCTTTATTTGGAAGGGTATGCTTTGAAGTTGTTTTCATTTACATTTCATCAAAATCGGTTCAGTATTTGATTGAAGTCATTTTTTATATGAAATATTATATACGACTTTGTCTGATAATGTAGCTTCCTACAGGTGCAAGAATTTTCGAAACCGGTTCAGGAGCTTTTAATTAATCCATTTTAAAAATACACAATTTCAGTTACTAAAAATATCATAGCACGTTATAAAAAAGGCAACATTTCAATATAAAGCTACGACTTAAATAACCACTTTGTGGTTTCAGGCTTTTAGCGGCCCGATGGCGGCGGGCATCGCCTCAATTATAGCTCATATTGGTTATTGACCAGTTCATTGCTTACTATTATGGAGCTAAATACATTACTTAGGATAAAAAAAATGGAATAAATTTTCACTTTAATACGGTATTATCGCGTATATTACATTATTTTTACACCTAACGTTTATACGCGCATAATGTAAGGCTAGTTTCCTGGGTCGTAATAATAACATAACAATTAGTCCGTCAGTTAGATAGTCAAAAAATATTGGACACGTATTTTTTTCTTTTGTCAAATAAACAATAAATAATAAAGATAAAGCGCGTCAAAGTTCAGGAGTGGGGGCTCGTGACGTCAAAGTTTGATAAAAATTGTAGCAAACTATGACGTCACACGGAACTTCAAAGGGCTATATCTTCCAAATGCACTCATTGAATGTTAATTTTATGTGTTTTTTCACAATTTCCAAAAGTATATGTTGGTTATATTCAAATACAAAAAATATTCACAAAAAAAAATCTGCTTCATAATAGCACATATAAACGCAAAAGTTTATAGGTTTAGTTTCCTTTTTTTATGATATATGTAGGACGGTAAACGAGCAACCCAGCCACCTCATGGTAAGTGATCTCTGCTGCCCATGGACAACTGCAACATCAAGGTGTGACAGGAACGTTGCCGGCCTTTCAAAGGACATGGAAGAAGTCATTCATTTCGAGTAGGTGTCACGGTCAATCGACCATGCACTCCCGGGTATGAGAGTTATTCGGAATGGAAGAAGTGAAGGGAGGATATGGATAAGGAAATAGAGGACCACATGGGGAGGAAATTGCGAGGTGGAAGGATGGCTCTCTCACTCACCGAACGAAGCATAGAAGCGGTAAAGCTTCTACTCAAACGTCGATTTTCTGTGAGTGTGGTACTTCCCCGGACGACCCAGCCCCTTCATGCTACTAGCAAAAATGAATTTTGGCGGTAGCGTGGTTCTACCACAAATACCACCTTTTTGTATGCTGAAAAAGCTATTTAAACAAAACTACAGAAAATTGAAAGAGCGTGTTTTAATTTGACCGCGAGCGGTCTCCATAATCGGTCTCGGAGCTCAATCGACCATTCACAGCGGTTATTGCCCGACTCCACTCTTTATTACGGATATTCACTAAAACTTTACTATTGAGAGATAGATAGAGATATATTTTTTATTTTAAAATGATTTTATTTTATTAATTTTCTTGTTTTTTTTAATACCTACTTTCTTTTTCTGTAATTATATTGGAATACAATCCCTATGTATGTTTAGATCTTTAAAACTACGCAGCGGATTTCGATGCGTTTTTTTTTTAATAGATAGAGTGATTCAAGAGAAAGGTTTTTATGTCCATTGGACCTGTGCGAAGCCGGCGTCCGCGTCGCTAGTATACTATAAAAGTTGGCTATAAACGTAAAAATACTGGAAAGTGTTTTAGTGCTTCAAGTATCTTCTTACAAAAAATATGTTTTGATCGGATGGACAAAATTCGGATAATCTACAGAAACCCTAAAAGAGCTCAGTATTTTAATTTAAACACGAGTGGTTTCCATTATCGGCCTCGAAACTCGATCTGCTATTTACAGTGGTTATTGCCCATATTATTCCACTCTTTAGTACGGATATTCACTAAAACTACAATTGAGACTGATTTTGGTTTCAAATATAAAACTTTTTGTTGTATTTAAATACCGGTTTTATTTACTTTTTAGGGTTCCGTACCCAAAAGGTAAAAACGGAACTCTATTAATATCGCTCCGTTGTCCGTCGGTCTGTCTCTCTGTCTGTCCGTCTGTCACCAGACTGTATCTCATTGACCGTGACCATATTTAGTTGCTCCAAAGTTACTAAATTTTATTGGATTTTTGTTTGGTTGGTGTACCCAATTTAATTTATTAGGTTAGTACAGGTTTATTTGAGATAGCCAAATGAATATCCAATTCTAAAGAAATTTAATACCAATTTAAAAAATACTTAATTTTAATTACTAATACTTACAACAGTATAAAAGTTCACTGCTATGCAATTAAAACATTCAAGTTTACCAAGACGTCTTCATTTAAAATACAAGTTCTTAAAAAGAAAACTAGTAATTATGATGAATTTTAAAGCAGTTGCTGCTTTAATCAAATAAAAGGAGTTGAGTATAAATGAGTTTTGTGGAGTAATTGAGTAAGACCAACAGTGGGTGGTGAACTTTTGTCGTAGGATACTATATTTTATAATAGATACTTATTTAGATAAACATCCATGTATAAACAGACATACATAATATGTATAGACTTTATAAGATTATCTCTAAAAATGTATTGTACGTTTTACGCCATAACTATACTTAAAGAAGTTTGAAGGCTTTTTGCATAATATTAACGAACACAGGTGAAAACCGTGCTGAAATTCCGCATCTAGTTCGACCGAGTATCTGTCCACCTGAGCTAAATTTATGCAAAGCGGCCACCGCGATGTAACAGGCTAACGAAGCTGTAAAAATGTGGCGGTAGAGTTTCTAATTATTCGTGTTACAGTGAAAATGTGCCAATACACATTCTAATTTGATCGTGTATAATCTAATGTAGTTGAAATTTGAATAATACAATTTGGTCACGTAAGGCCTAAAGGAAAATCTGATGCAACCTGTAGACTAGTGGGAGGTCCACTAGTGTATGAAATAAAAAAAGCAATGGCAAATTACTCCAACAATAGTCATTGTGTGTTTTTTTTCCACACAATGACAACAGCAAAAATCTAGCATTTCAATTACAGGTAGTAGAGAATACCCATTTTGTCCCATCGGCCTATCGGACCCAGTAGTTGTGATCTACTGGACCAACTAGATCAGGAGTGTCAGAGTGTCTGTCCGGTAGTTGCAGGTATGGGATGAGTGAGTAGTATCCCAATACCTTCATAATTTTCCCAAATCCAACAAATTCCTATCCTTCCCCAGCTTAAAATATGCTTCCGATGGCCAGCAGCGTCGGAAGTATATGGACCCAAAGAAACTGCGCCAACCCACCTGGCAAGCGTGGTGAGTACGGCAATATCCTCTCATATGGAACGAAGAATCCCTGGGAGAGGCCTTTTGTCCAGCAGTGGACTTCTTATAGCTGGAATGACGATGATGATGATGGACCAACTATTAAAAGTGCCACTAAAATTACCAATCATATTGAGTCATTGACTAAATCAAAGTGAGCCAAGTTTTATGATAGAGTCAATGCGGTTCTCTGCCTTTCTACTCTCTCTCTGTCATCTGCGACCGTTCCCGGTTACAACTTCAGCTGGAATAGATACTTTGTAGCCCAAGGTGCACTTACCGGCTTTATCTTCTCCACTTCGCCCCGTCTTCGGCAACCTCAGTTAAGAGTTCTTTGGCTCGCATATCAAGTTTAAGGCGAGGCCTCAAATGTTTGGTACCTTCACTCGGCAAAGGACTGATCGAGTGCGCGCAAAGAATAGCGCTTGGCGGTTTAGCCCGTGAATGATGAGATAGGAGATAGTCTCGAGTCGCTCAAAGAAAAAACGTAAGCGCCAAATTCGTTATTTCTATTTTATATAAAATCAGACCGGTAAATTGTATTTTCATATTTACATTTTGATGAATTACTAATAACCTATCTTTTAGTCTAAAAATCATTATTTCATTCATCGCATTTGAGCTACAATAACAAAAACTCTGCGAACGAAGACCATTTTTCAAAAAATATTTCTATCGAGAAAATTTTATCAAAATGTGTTTTCATCTTCAATTTTTGGAGATGAAATAGTAAAAAATCATATTACTTAGATTTGAAACTCCTAATTTAAGTATTTTGCGAGATAAATAAGGTTCAGAACGACCTTATTTACAGTGGTATCACCTTAACAACATGAAGCCAGCACCAATTTACTTAAATGATTGTAAAATATTTTGTTATTTCCAAGCCCACCATGCACGTAGGAGCCAAGACTATTAAATTTCTATTGGCGTATTCTTCTCAGTAAGAATGTCTACCATTCCGAAACGTTATTAGAATTATTTTCTATTTAACAAACATGATAAAAGAAATAAATGAAATATATGACGTTAAAAAAATGATTCGTGTTTCTTTTTTATATAAAAACATACATTTTCATTTTCTTTCTCCTATAAAGTAAGTTAAAAACAGTTTTGAAGATATTACGTCATTATGTTATTAGTAAAATTATTATTTGTCATAATGAACCAGTCTACAGTATAAAAAATGTTTCCTTCTTACTTTTAGTAAAAATCATTTTCGAAGCAGAAAATGCGTTGATATCCCGTAATATCATTTCCCAATATATATGGCTAGTGCCAATATTAGATACTATCAGACAAAAATAACAATAAGATATTGGAAGATAACAAAAATCACGTACTTCTGATAAGATCTCTTATCACTTCATTAGAGTAATCTAAGTACGTACGTTGTTACCAACTATTAAATATATAGCTTAGTGTCAATTTACACAATTTCAGAATAAAAAAAAAAATACATTATATACTTTCAGTTCTTATGTCATACAAACCAGGTCGAAAAATCGAATAATATAATTGCCTTATTTAAACTTGTAATAACAACCATAGCCAATTATGGAGACAGAAACAAGCTCGGACTATGGACTTTGATGTAGCTACTTAACTGACCTATGGGCCATTGTTCTTATTTTTAGGCACCAACATTTCCACTCATAGACTTTTGTTTTTTTAATGCGAATATTTGACAAGGGATATTTTAATGGTCACTAATTTTCTGCAGAACCCCGACAACAACGTGAAATAAGATGTAATAATCTTTTGGCATCTATATTTTAAATGAACTACAACTTGTAAATAAGAGAATTAATCATCACATTTGATTGTAGTAATTTAAACCATCAAGATACGAACAAATTATTGATTATCTGATTATTAATCCATATAAATAATGGCGTATAGGTATTTTTTTACAAACAGTTGTGCAATTACAACGGCAACAATGGCGGCAAAATTCTCGATATTGTTTGTGATCGCTGCTTTTGTGACGCAAGGTAAATATGCCTGTCACAGCCTATTTATCTAGTAGTTATTACAATATTTTAGTGACATAGCTATATCACTAAAATATCTCAATAGGTACAAACGTGAAAATCACTAACTTTATTTTTTTTTTCTTCTTGATATGTTATGACACAGATTCTTATTTTTTTTTTTTTATTTCTCTACTTAAATTGTATTGCATGTGTAAAGGTGTATTAAGAGGGTTGTGTACAATCTAGTATAGGATTTCAGAATTATTGTGATGTGCAAAAAAATGTTACCAAACCTGTATATGTTTTGTAATCTATGATTGTACCTGACGTAATAAAAAATAATATCCGTCGTAAAAATTTTGAAATACTTGGGTGATATTCAATCTTTAAAAAGTTTGATATTATTTTTGACATTATATGTATAAATTTTACTAATTACTGTAATAATTTGCGTGCCAAAAGGCTGTTTATGATCTAAGATCTGTATTTGAATGTGAAATATATTGACTGACCTTTACTGTGTGTACCCGCGACTTCGTTCGCGTACATTTGTATGAGGGCCACGAATTATCATAACTGGAAAATAAAAATAAGTAGGTAGCCTATCCTGTGTCCTGTGAGTCAACCAAGTTTCATAAATTTCAGTTAATTCGTTTAAGAGTTAAGGAATAATATACATATAGAAAAAAAAATCTTAAATTCTTCAATATAGTTTCAGTATCATATAAAGCTTATTTACACGATATCTCTGAAAACTAACTAACTTACTCCATGACAAACCCTTACAGATTTATTATCAGTATTGTTATGAAATAAATAATATATTTCATTCTTACAGGACTTTGTGTCACCGAAATCACCCTTCCCGATGAAAGTACTACATTTATAACCAACGACCTCATTGGCAAGACTATTACTATCCCTAAGAGTTTCCTGGACACCTTGGAAGCTTGCTACGTCATCATGCCCAACGGAATTATGTTCGAAGCCTTCCCGAATAACAACATTAATGAAGATCCTATCTTTGTGCACCAAGCTGTTGAACCCTTCAATTCCTGTGGCATCGGCTTTAGAGCAGCACCTGTGTCTTATAGCGGTACCTATGAGCTACTATCCCTAGTCAGGCATTTCGCTGACAATAGCCAAAGTCTGACTAGGCAAAAGTTCCATCTCACTTTCGTTGAACCCCAATGGAGTAAGTAGTTTATATGTAAAATTATTTTGAATTTATGACATTTTGTATTTGGCATAATGATGTTATACAAAATAATGATTGAATAAAATGATTTTGTGTCAATTAAAGCTTGTCAAAAGATTTGTTTTATTCATTTAATTGTTTAACCCTTCAGCACAAAATGGTTTGATCGGTCATATAAAAAAAGAAACGTGACGTTTCACAGACGTCCAAAAAAAGCTGGCAGCAATATAAACCGAAAAATGTAAAAAGGGTTTTTTTTTGTTAATAAACGTTTGATCGACATTTTTGTAGATGACATTGTCTACCTAACTACCAAGTAACATTCAACGACTGTCGTATTTTTTTTGTTATACATACATTAACGGTATTGTAAGGTTCATCCCAAAAACGTCTTAAGATATGTTTTTGTAAAAGAAGGGCAGTCAGATTTTTAATTTTTAAAATAGACTACTAGTTAGAAATGGAGCTCTTTCACTAATTTTGATAAAAAAACAGACACTCTATGGAAAAAGATAACAGGTATTAGGTATAGGATTTGTGAGCATTGCTGTTTCTCTAAAAGAATTACCTACGTAAGGTTATTACACATTTTTAACATGAAAATGAACAAAAATCACAAGAAAACAATAGTTTTAGTTCATATCCATTTATTGATATTAACGTACACAATAAAGTAAAATTATTGATTAGAAAACAACACAAAACTTCAAGATATTCAACATCACTTAGTAATAAATTGGATAAATGATCAAATAGGGTTTCTATGTACCCAATTAGTAATAATTTTCTGTTACTACAAAACTTCTATTAAAAGGCTGAAGCAGTGAGGAAATTTAAGGCAAACAGGAGCAAATTTCTGGGTATATTTAATTTTTAACCATTTTAACGATTTTTGAGCCTTCCTACCTAGTTATGTATTTGTATTGAATTGTTTTGGCAGATATCATTCATATCAAATATAATTTAATAGGTAGCTACGAAGACGGTAAGTTCACAAAATGAAGGCAGTTCAACTTAACTGTTTGTAACTAAGTCACAAATTGTTCTAAATATAGGTATCTAGTTGTTTCGATAAATTAGAGGAGTGATAGTTGTGTATGCGTAATGCGTTATAATTGTCTGTATCTTTTAAGAAGCAACAGCGTCATGTCCATGTATCTTCATCTTCGTTCTTTAAAAAAATCAGCTGACAGATAAGAAATTATCTATAGTAGCCAAAAGCTAGGATAGGAAAGGGTTTCGTACCAGGATGTGAAAAGACTGGCAGAGAATAGACCAAGATGGAGGGAGCTCCACCGACAAGTCAAGTCAAGTCAAGTCAAGTCAAAGATTTTTATTCAAAATTGGATACATGTATCTCTTTTTGAACGTCATATTTTTATTTCTTATATTTGTTTAATTTATGCAAAATCGAAATACTACTAGCGTTTCGCAACGACCACTGGTGAGAAGAATACGCCGAAAGAAACTCAGTCCAGACTTGGTCCCTATGTGCCTGAAGGGCTAGACAAGAGCGTTGCTCTTAAATTTTGATGATGATGATGCCAAAAGCTAGTGGCGACAAGTATACAAACTGGAGGTGACAGGCAAACTGAATTAATTTTTAATAACTCAGTTATTAACTGCTCTAGTGAGACGTAGATAATGTATATGTTCAATATGATCTAAGTATGACAAATTAGGATGCAAATGATAATTTTTTGATAAAGTATACATGATGTCGTCAAAAAAATCTGTAATCATCAGAACAGTAAGAAGAAAGAAATGGAGACAAATATAGGGTTAAGTTACCATACCCAAGATTAAAAATCAGTCATGACAAATTGCTGTTAAGTAGCTTTTATAGGAGACATACATTAAATATACAAAAAAAAATGTTAATTTCGAATTACACCTGAAGAATCATACATCCTCCAACCTTAGTTTTCAGTAGAATATAGATACATTTGTCGATAGCTGTAAAGAGCTATGAAGGTGGCCAGGGGTGTCATCCTCAACTGCCTATCCGGTGATTAAAGGTATGGCATCGGGTATGAGCGCCCGGCCTCCCGAGCTTCTACATGCTTTTCCCCCCATTCATCCGAATAAGTAGTATCCCAATACCTTTCCCTTCCCAAATCTAACAAATTCATATCCTTCCCCAGCTTTAAAATGCTTCCGATGCAAAGCAAATGCTTTCACCAACCCGCCTGCCAAGCGTGGTGGGTATGGCAATATCCTCCCATGGAACGAAAAATCCTTGAGAGAGGCCCTTGTCCAGTAGTGGACTTTTGCGGCTATAATGATAATGATGAAAGTGCAATTTTGATGTCGATAACTATACTGAGTGACAACAGGTGTTTATTTTACCAGTTTTATTATTTATATAATAAGATTAAATTATTTTCTTAACTTTAAGAATAAAAATAGTTCTTCTTGGATTTGATTCTGTGTAGTTGTTCTGGAGTGCTCATCATCAGAATGAATAAAGGTCCTCAAAATTTCTGAAGACCCTTATCCATGTTTTTTAGAAAATGCTTAGTTCTTGTTGGATATCAGTTTCTGAGTTTTCTCGCTAGATATTAATAAGTACTGTTTTTGAGTATATTTTACCTTGATAAGTTTATTGATGTCAAAAATAGGTACAACAACAACAACAACATCAAAACTTGCAAATAGAAACTATATGCTGATGATCTGCAAATGTACATTTCATTTAGTGAAAATGAGTTTGATACTGCCATCGCAAATTTAAATAGGGACCTGGAAGGTGTTGTAGCATGGTCTGAAAAAAACTGTCTAGTTTTAAATCCTTCAAAAACTAAATACATGGTTCTTGGTTCACAGAAACAAATAGCAAAGGTTATTATGCGGCACCCGAGTTATCAAAATCAAGGGAACACACGTTGATCGAGTGGATGGGGCTCGAAACCTCGGAGTTTTAATAAATGGTAGGCTTCATTTTGAAAATTATGTAACTGAAACAGTGCGTAACTGTTTTTATAGATTAAAAGTACTCTATAGGATTCGAGATTTCATAACCCTTGATCTACGTATTTCCCTTTGTGATGCTTTAGTATTGCCTAAGCTAAATTACTGTATAAATGTATACGGTCCTTGTCTCTTAGCAAAGTCACAAGAATTAATTCAGCGAGTGCAGAATGCATGTGCGTGGTACTGCTTTAAAATCCCCCCTCGCACCAGTGTTACTCCTTTCTTATACGCTTCCAAATTTTTAAAGATGCGCGATAGACAGAATCTGTACACGGCGATCCTATTGTTTGGTATTATTAGGTCTCGGTGTCCTTTATATCTATTCAACAAATTAAAATGGCGGAATCCGAGAGGATGCAGTGGACTGCGTGTTAATGTCCCTCCACTCATCGTGCCTCGACATAGAACAGCTGCTTTTCGCAGTAGTTTTAAATATAATGCTACCAAAATCTGGAACAACATTCCACCTCCCATTCGTAACCTTAAGTCACTCTTTTCATTTAAACGAGAATATAAAAAACATCTATTTGCCAATACACTTTTGGTAGCTAACATGTAACATTTGACCCTGTGAGGAAATAAATGAACATACACTTACTATTATTACCCTTAAAATATACTGATAATATACATACATATGAAAAAATCTTAATTGAACGAAGTAAACTTGCTTTCCTATTTGTGTCTTGAGTTACAATACAATTGCATTTAGTCAACCGATCTATATGTAATAATTATTAAAAGTGAGGTAATGGTTATCTTAACATTAATGTGAGCGTTTTGTGGGTAACTGAGTTGTATATTTATATAACATTAATAATGAAGTACACCTTCTTCTCTGAAATTCGTGTTGCTTGTCCGGCCTCACTCTTGGTTTTGGCAGAATTATCAGCGTTGCAGCTCGACTTGTTCGTCTGTGACAATATGCTGAGTCAGGACCCTTTCACTGTCGAGCACATAGTGTAGAAATATTCACAGTACAACCACACTGCACGCTACATAATTACTTCTGTTATATCTAGGAACACTTTCTTATTTCTATAAGTGATTATCTTGCAAATATTTTTATATAATTATATAAGTTCCTTATAGGTTAACTTCATATTATATCAATGTGAACTGTGTGTTTTCGATGGTGAATAAAGATATTATCTATCTATCTATCTACTTCTTTTGAGTACGATTTTTATTAAATGATTTTAGTGAATCTTTGATGTTATTTGTAGGGATTTAGTTTAGTAGTTTTGAAAACAGTTATGGTCTTGTATTGTTAGTGCCATGAAATGTCCACTATCTTACTGGCGGCAATCTTCATTCATTGTTATGCTGATGTCTCATTAGCCGACGAAGCTTTGATCAACAAGAATCTACGATTGTTATCGATCAATGCTTTTGCTTGAGCGAATCTTCAATTGTTCCTATATTGTAGCTTGCTCCTGTAAATTATGCTAGTTCGTATATTCTATGCTTGCTAATCTAATATCTAGCTTCTCGAATGCTCCACAGCAGTACATAATTATGAGCTACTGTAACTGATCAAGCACACTGCTAACCATAGCCAAACCTTCCTCTTGACTAAGGAGAAATTCTACCTCACCTTCAGTCGAAGGCCAATCATCATCATCATTAGGTTTTTTTTAGTCTCCACTGCAGGAACATGATGACGAAGGCCAATGAAAAAAGTTATCTAAGTTACAATATTTTAATATTTGACGTTATTTAGTAAGCCTCATTATGTCATACAATTTTTTTTCCACGGAGCTTATAATTTTAGCAATAGAGACAAAAACATATTCTGCAGATTACTTTAAGCCTGAAACTAACCTCTGCAGATATGATACTGTTTTGTTTATATTTTTATCTTATCCAATGAAGCTGGAGTATTTGTAGGTACCATACATAATGAAAAGAATAAGTTGTCACCGCATTATCTGATATATATCATTGGGACAGATATGAAATTATCGATAGGAGCGACGGCAAGTTCAAACTAGAAGCGACAGGCATCGAAACTTAGTCACAAACTGTTTGGGCCGTATCTAGATATCTATAATCACTACTTGAGCAAGAGCGATATTAGCACGAATCCAAAATGAAGCGTGTAACTGCAAAAATGTGATAATTATAAAATTTCAATTGCCTATATTTGCTATGTTCTCAACGTAAATTGATAAATAATCGTGACGAAAACCTTTTGTAATAACGAATCTTGCTTTTACTATTATAAGCGTAATTCCTGATGAAGTTAAAGAATATTAAGAATTAGAAGAAAATATCATATTTAGTACAGCAGTTACAAAGAGATATAATAGAATGGTCGCAATCGAAGTGGTAGTCATATACCATATAAAAATATGAAAGTAGTAAAGATAGAATAATAAAAAAGACTGTCTCTAACTACTGTTTGAAAAAGTTTTTACCCAAATGCTTTCGAACGCATCTTGAAAGACTTAGAAACACTTTCTATACATTTATATTTTTACGTATATTATAGCTTTTGCCCACATAGAAGTCGAAATGGTTCTAATAGGGTTCTAAATTTGTTTGCAAAATTTTAAGTAGATTGGACTAAGAAATCACGTCGTAGAATTTTGGAAAATCCTTTCTTATTGAATGCATACGTCATACAAAGAATACACCCACCAAGTTTCAGGTCTCTGCGATTAGCTGTTTAGGCTGTGCGTTGATCCATTAGTCAGTCAAGACAGCTGTTATAGATAGACACTTTTCTTTGGACTTCATAAAAAGTTACTTTTTGAGAATGGCTATCCTTAAGCCATAGATATTTCATTTACTTTTCATTAAAACCTGCTCCGTTTTAAGTCCCTATTTCAGTTTATGGGTACTTGTTTAGTTAAAAGTCCTTCTAAAAAGAGTGCTCACTTACAAAAGAAAAAACGTTTAATTTCGCTAAAAAGTGCTGACTAACGGTCTGTCATTTACTGTTATTCCTACATAAATCCGCGTTCTAATAAAGCGAGTAATGAACCATTCAATCCAGTCCTTTTTGTGAACGGTTACCCTTAGGGCCGATTTGCACTGTTTTGTGAGGATAGATAGTCGTGTCGTCGCTTCTGTAGGGCCTATGAAACCATCCTGAATATCGGAAGCGATATACGTTAGACGCCGCTATACGTTAGACACGATACGAGATATCTCCAACCGTATCGCACATATTGCGGCATCCCTCTCATCGGATATGATTCAGGATGGTATAATACCCCTGAACGCCTTTCAGTACAAATCCAGTATCGTGATGATTCTGTGAAAGTTACGTTGGAAGTTACAATAGCAACAGAAAGTTTTGTTCATAAAAACAGGTTACTTCTTTTTGTTGATGATTACCGTAAAGCGATTTTTCATTGTCGTTTGAGGATGAATAGACGTATCGTCGCTTCTTTGTCATTTCATAAAAAGGATAGATACAGTATCGTGATTCTGGTAAACATAAGTTTAGGAAGGTAAGTTGTAATGGCCTGCATATTAGTTTTTAGAGATAAATCAAAAGTTCTTGAGATTTAGCAGATGAAAATAACTAAACTAAGCATTAAAACCAGAATTTTTTTCGGCAGTTTACCCTGATAGCCAATAAGCACTGTTTTGGGAGGACACTTTTCTTTAGACACGTAAACGTCTAGAAACAGTAGTGATTCTTTGAATTGTGAGAAAGGCATAATAAAATGAGAGACAAGCAAAATCTTAAAGATATAATGAAGAATCGGCCTTAAAGTCTAGTTCAAGCATGCACAATGGCGCCTGACGAGCTCCATTAGCATATCAGTGCTGTCGTTAGACGGGAATAAAACAAATGTACTAAATTTTTCAATGTCTACAATTCTGGCTAGACCTCGAACTTTTTGTCTGACCAATCTGTCTCTTAATGAAAAGACGTCAAATTTTTTTTTCCAAAAGTAACATACTTTTATTAATACTACGTAGATACGAGGTAGTGAGGGTTGTCATTACCGAAGTTAACGCGACCATGCGTTCTACCCCTCTACCTCTGCAGACCCGCGCTCGTTTTATTACTCGATAAGCGATTGCTCGACTATTCGTTCGATTTGTCATCGCCAAAGATATTGATACTGCTTTGTGAGCGTTCAGTTTCTGAACCGTAAGGGAGTATGGATAAGATACGTTGACTAAATACCTTAGTCCTCAGACACAGGCGTAGTCAAGTTTTTTTTTAATAAATGTTGGATTAGAGCATTTGTCTCCCATCTTACCTGCTGGTAAGTGACGATGAAGACGAGGATGAGATTTGAGGACATCTTCAACTTTCCCAAAAGCAGCCAATCCTAGGCGATCAGTCTCTCGGTCTCCCTCTTCTGTCAATCTGCCTGAAGGGATAAACGATGTCCAAGCTGACGTAATCATGAACAACTTTCACTTCTGATTATCTACGACGATGATAGGTACGGAAAAACTTCGATTCGTTATGACCTTAGTCTTGGATATGTTCATATCTAAACCGATCTTCTGGTACAGTTCAGAGTTCGGTAAGCATGAACTAGAGATCCCACACGTTCTCGGCTATGATGAGAAGATCATCATCAAAACGCAAATGTGATTTTCGGTGTAGTTGATATTCTTTTCTTTCTCCAGTCCAGATCCTTCATCACGTCTTCCAAGACATTGTTGAAGAATTTAGGGGGAGATATCTAGTTGATGTACTCCTTGGTCTATTAGACAGGAGGTCAGTTAACATGTGTGTGCGCATCTGCATTGTGGCTGTCTTGTACAGCTCCCAGAGGGTATCCACATATCCACATATATTGTCAACAATGCAGTCATAGAGAGAATGGAATAAGGCCCAAGGTTCGATAGTGCCAAGTCCTTTTCAAAATCGACAAAGGCGTATTACAGTTGCTGGCAAAAGCTGTTTTAAATACCTTTTTACATTAGCATTATCAGTGCTGTCGCAATTATACTGGAATAAAATAAATGAATAAAGTTTTTTTAACGGCTAGATTTTTTGCCAAGACTCGCGAGCCGAGCGTTATCGCAACTAGAATAATGTAACTGTCATTTTGAAAAATAAAGTACTCGTAATTACTACGAGTATAATAATAATTATTATAAAACAAAGTGTAGTGAAATGGTGAATTTAGTTGAAATAGGAGTTCTTTTTTTTTTTACTAAATATTGAATTAGGCTTTTGTCTCCCATCTCACCTGATGGTAAGTGACGATGAAGACGAGGATGTTACATGCCTATCCAAGAGATACCCATTTATTCTACTTTTGAATGTCCCGGGACTGTACTTGTTTGGGAATATAGACGCAGGCAGTTCATTCCACACCTTAGCTACTCGAACCAAAAAGGAACTGTCAAAGCGTTTAGTTCGACTCTTTGGTATTCCAACGATAAAAGGGTGAAATTTCCGTCTGCGCCTCGTAGTCCGATGGAGGAATGGTGAGGGTTCAACTAGCTCAAAGAGCGCTTTCGCACACTCTCCAAAATGGATCCTATAAAATACCGATAGGCATGCGACTTTACGGCGATGCTCCAGGGATTGCAATTTCCTATTTGAGACCACGTCGTTGTTTATGAGCCTGCGGGCTCTTCTGCCTGTTCTGCCTTATTAAACTTAATTCTTTACCAATTTTGATTATAGTGCATTATTAACATTTTTTAAACTGTGTTGTTACTTATTCGTCTCATCTGGACTCCTAGTATCTTAGCACACGATTTGGTAATATGGCCTTACCCTTAATTTACAATTTTATTTTTTTTATTGTTAATAGGTACATTTACACAGTTAGTGAAAATTTCAAGTATCGACCTATTACGGTTCAAGAGATCTGCCTTGTGACAGACGGACGGATATGATATAACCGGGCCCAGTTTTACCCTCTGAGTATAGAACCCTTAAAAGGCATAGGAAGATTGTATCTTAATCTTGTGTAATTGCAACACTTTCAGGAGCATCATTCCTAAATCAAATCAAACTAATAAATACAAATTT
Organism: Elegia similella; assembly: GCA_947532085.1. Lineage (NCBI taxonomy): Eukaryota > Metazoa > Arthropoda > Insecta > Lepidoptera > Pyralidae > Elegia > Elegia similella. The sequence goes on from OX383936.1 coordinate 5,652,149, forward strand.
TTAAATTCCGTATTTGATCAATCAATCAAATGGACACCGGCGACCTGGAAGACCTCGGCGGAGATGGCGGGACGACTTGGATGCGTACTGCAAAGACTGGCCAACCAAAGCTCAGAACAGAGAGGAGTGGAAAGAAGAGAGGGAGGCCTTTGCTCAGCAGTGGGATTTAATAGGCTAATAATAATAATAAATTCCGTTTTAATTTGATCTGATTTAAGAGTAAAAGGATAAAATTACGGGTGCTAGTTTTGCTCATATAAGCCCCTTAACACTAAATGTTTCTTAAATTCAACATAAATTTGAACATAAAGGAGGCGCTGTTAATTTTGCATCCAGCAGTGACCGTCGTCGTGCTCAATATACGATCAACCCTCGTTGGTACCAATGTATGGACATAACTCGAGCAGTGTATTGCAGGGTACTGGGGACTGAATACACACTTAGCATAAAGACACCATAAATTTATTGGGAATGTAGCCCATTTCATTTTGGATGTCAAGAATATTGTTTAACTTGATGCGATGACCTATATACAACAAACAAACAGAAGATTATGACTGTTTCATAATCACAACCATTAAGAGCCCGCCATAGGCCAGGCGGCGTGGCGGTACAAACGCGAATGGTCTAAACACGCTGGCTACTTTGGATATTGTCATTTTTTAAGAATATTTAAGGGTTATTCGAAAAAGATAAACACATGATGGCTGCCTTATCTGTAATGCAATTATAATCAAAAGTTTCAAGGTTAATTTTAATGTATTTGGTGAATAATGCTGTATACCGAGTAAATAAGACGTGATTTGGAGGCAACTTTGCAATTTTTTTCTATCGAGCAAATTTAACGCAATCGTGTTTTTGAGTCAGATAGTTACCAGGGTTAGTCCTGAACTTTGCTGCATTTTTATTTCAACTTGAGTATTTCATTATTATTGATATTACAGACAATCATGTAAAGCAGTGTGAGGTAGTACGGGCCCTCAAGCATCGTTCTTAAAAACTAAACGCATTCGCTCGTTTATGAACGCATTCATATCTCTTCTCAAAGACTTCATCTAAAAAACTCGTTCGAACAATATCGAATTGTGGTTCTGTGGGAAATAGGTATTATATTGTTTGTTCAGCAAGCCGTTTCATCACCAGCAGCCTACTCGCCGCATCACCAAGCCTGGCCAAGAGTCAATGCCGAACACTCATATATAGTAATTTATGAAAGTCCACGTTTCGAAGTTCAAATCATCCCAATACCGGCGGCTACGCTCATATGACCCTCATACGAGTATGTAGCCTCCGACTCAATCGTGAATCACCTGAAAACGCATCTAGCTACAATGATGATTGCTTATTACAGTGGCTATACCAATTGACTTGGTTTTCAGAAAGCCCCTGGATGTGGCTATTACAAATAACCGGTATTCAAGCAGTAAAAGCAAATTGACAGCTGAGCAGCGAGGCTCGATTTGTGAATTGTTTTTTAATAATATTAGGACGGCAAACGAGCAATCGAGTCACCTGATGCAAAGTGATGACCGTTGCCCATGGACTACTAAAACCAGAATGTGACAAGCATTGAAGTGGTAAACTTCGATTTTCTTCTACTCAAACGTCGATTTTCTGTGAGAGTGTGGTACTCCCCCGGACGAGCCGGCCCATTCATGCTACTAGCAAAAATGTATTTTGCCTGTAGCGTGGCTTTACCACGACCTTAAATGTGTTTGAAGCTCAAACTGAATCAAGTACAGAAATTATTAACCGGCATAATGAAGGAAAACATTGTCAGGCCACCTAAACACTAGTGAATTTCTTACTAGTGTGTGAAATGGGGAAGGTAAAGGTAAAGAACTCCATTTTTACTGCCAAAAAAGAGTATATTGTATGCGTTTTTTTTTTTCATTTCACACAATGACACCGATAAAAACCAATATCGGACTGGGGTATATTCGTTGTTTGAAATTTTCATATATTCAGTAAAATATTTTAACTCTCTCCTCCTCATCTAAACGTTTTTTCCGGATGCATCCACAGCTAAGATTTTAGCCAAATTTCGGGGTTATTATGATAGCATTCAAGATGAAACTGAATGATGATCTGAAAGATGAAAGTTTTTAAGTTGCTCGCTTGACGCAATCCCTCCTCGAGAAGCCGCAGCACCGCTAACATATACCTGTAAAAATAAAGTAATAGTATTTATCAGGGGTGTCATGCATGCTCAACTGCCTATCTGGTGGTTACATGGCATCGGGTACGCGCGCCTGGCCTTTCGAGCTACTTGCTTTTCCCTCATTCATCTGAGTGAGTGGTATCCCAATACCTTCATTCCCTTCCCAAATCCAACGAATTCATATCCTTCCCCAGCTTTAAATTGCTTCCGATGGGCATTGGAAGCACAAGAAGCCAAACAAACTGCGCCCGCCAACCCGCCTGCCAAGCATAGTGAGTATGGCAATATCTTCTCATGGAATGAAGTATCTTTGGGAGAGGCCTTTGTCCAGTAGTGGACTTTTGTGGGTGTAATGATGAAGTTGAAGCTGATGATGATTTGTCTATATAGAGGCCCGAGCCTGGAGCCTCTCGAAGCATGATGGCATGTTAACCACTGCCAAAGATAATATAATACATTCGTATTATATTATTTTTGTTGGCATTCGCCAACATCATACAAAAATACTGACTCAACTTAAGACCTGTTAAAAGCAGCAGTCTGGTTGCCGAGGCGGGCTGTGGTAGTTAGTTCCACTAACTGCCACTATGGGCGCTGCAGTACAATAGTTACAGACTTTTCCACTCGTCACAAAACCAATTAAACCGAAAGATATTGTTTTAATATAAGCCAAAAATATATTTTTCATCTGAAGTTTTATTTTTTATTGTACTAAATGTTGTATTAGGCATTTATCTCCCAGCTCACCTAAGTAAGACATTTCTCGTGAATACTGATTTTATATTCTTAAAATATGGTGGATAAATTGTTATGAATAAATTTACGGCATTATATATGTGATAAGCCTGACAAAAATCGTACGTAATAGAAATTAGGACCACACCACTTCGTTTCGGGGCCGTCATATTACACTGTCTATCGACCCAGAAAAATTCGCCATCTAATTCTACCTTACCTCGTTCTAAAGATCTAATCTTCAAATATGAACTCTCTTGAAAGAGGGTTACAAACTTATTGGCTAATAAATTCATGTGTCGATGCTGATGGCCTCGCCTTAAGGAAATCGTCTAGATTTTTCACGAAATAGGATAATAAATATTAAGCAGTGATAGCTTACGTTTTTCTTTGCGGGTATTTGATTTTACGATGTCAGCGTTTTTGCGGAACGAATAAAAAATCTACCTCTACTATTGAATTTCACTTGGTATTGTACAACCCACTGCTCTCAAATGCATGTCATCCACAGCGATTATGTGCGAATTTAAAGAAATTATTTGAAGAAAAATATTTAAATTTTAATCTTTTCAAATCTGCATGTCATTATGCCATTTGGGTCTCAAAAATTTTACCAATTAACACATTTAGTGGTAAAAAAAAACTACGAGTATTGTAAGCCGAAAATCGTTTTTCATATAATTTTTCACCATAGTAATAGTTTTTTAGAACTAAGTTCTTAAGCGAGGTTACAGTAAGTGTGAATCCCTCAGGTGAATCCCGAATCAGGTGAATTAATTGAAGTAAAATATTTAAATTTTAATCTTTTCAAATCTGCATGTCATTATGCCATTTGGGTCTCAAAAATTTTACCAATTTACACTTTTATTGGTAAAAAAAACTACGAGTATTGTAAGCCGAAAATCGTTTTTCATATAATTTGTCACCATAGCAATAGTTTTTTAGAACTAAGTTCTTAAGCGAGGTTACAGTAAGTGTGAATCCCTCAGGTGAATCCCCAGAAATTTTACGTCGCCGTCACGTAACGCCGATATGCATGTGTGCATTGCTGAAATGTCACTACGTACATATGTATGTGGCAAAAAAAAGTTTCTATACAAATTTGACCAATACATTGGTGAATTTGTATGGGAGATTGAAGTTTTTCTCATCGTTTTTACCTTCTTTCTGCAGGTCTATATTCTATCAGGGATTCCGATTCCAACACCATAACACTGCCAGGTAATTAAAATTCACCCTTCCAAACACATTGTTTAATAGTAATCTGAAAGAATGAGTATATTATCATCATTTTAATTGACCTACATTAGGCTTTTTAAATAGGTACATAGTTCATGCTGGTCTGGGAGAAAAGAAAAAACGTAGAATGTGCCAGCTGCTTCTCTACGCGCAGATCGTAAAAGCCGATCGAGGGATTGGGCTAAAATCTTCGGAATCATTTCAATAGGCGATGCGGCTAGCAACCCATCACTATTTGATTCCGTTTTCCATCTACACGCCCTCTAACATGCTAAATGTGGCCATAAGGTCTTATAGACCTAGGCTCTGTCTATCCCGCAAGGGAAAAAGACGAGATACTATGCATGCATGTATGCATATTTCAAACATAATACCCATGTTATGGTATATACCCATTTATCTTTTACACGTGTAAAATTAACATAATGCCTTACCATACACATACATTTAATTCATAAATCAACCCCGTTTTTCCCCGAGAACACACTGAAGAAGGATAACATTAATCCCAGCTCAGATGGTTCCGGAACTTATACCCTCTCGACCAGTAATTAACATCACAATAAATCTGAATATAATCGAGATCCATTTTCCAACGATTAAAACTAAAACTACGATGCGCGAATACTGTATCATTCAAACGTTTTTTCGGTCGTCTAGCATTTATGCTGTCCTATGAATTGGCGAAAATTTTACGGCCAGCTACCTCATTATTATCTCAGCCACAAGAAGTCCACTGCTGGACATAGGCCCAAAAGGCCCAAATTCATTATTGGAAACACCACACGGGCAGGCAACCCTGCCCGACGCCAACCATACTAGGGTAAAATAAATATATACGGACAAATACTGTAAAACAGGGTTTACGGAAATACTGTAAAACAGGTGTAAATTTCCACTCGCTTTTCCTCTAGTCTCGAAGGGTCAACTAAATTCGTCAATATAAATATTTTTTTCCTTTGAAATCATAATGGCAGCTCAAAAAGAACATAATTTTATAAAAAAAAAGCTTATACCTCGCCCGAGATAATTTACAATAGTAAATTTTATTTAAAATTAACTTTTGCCCGCGGCTTCGCGTTAAAAAGTATAAAAGTTTCATACAAACTTTCATCCCCTTGGGGTAGAATTGATCAAAATCCTTTCCTAGCGGATACCTACGTCGTAACATCTACCTGCATGTCAAATTTCAGTCCGATCCGTCCAGTGGTTTGGACTGTGCGTTGATAGTCAGTCAGTTAGTCACCTTTGAGTTATATATATTTAGGTAGTAAATTATTATTATTATTATTAACTATAAAAGAGTTTATTATTGACTATTAAAGATTTTACGCTAATATAGAAGAGCTTTGTACAGACCAAGATCTTCAGAATGATCTAACAGACAGAATGCTTCAAAGTAAGCCTGTTTATTTTACAGAAATCCCTTTTTTTAAAATTGCACATACAACTTTGCTTATAACAACTGTACGGTATTTACTTAATTAGTACGCTGTCAGAAAATGTTTTGAACACAGCCAAGTAACACGATGCCGAATATTGCTTATACTATGACTTTGTCTCCCAGTTCTACTCAATAGTTGAGAGCCTATCTTCATTATTATTTCATTTGTGTCATTGTCACTTTATAGAAAGCGCTATTGTACTACTTGTTATTCACCACAGCGTGAAGCGCAGGCCATTGTATTGTTTTACGGTAAGGACGGATTTTATCAGACGCGTATAGTCTCGGGACATTCAAAAGTAGAATAAATTGGTATCTCTTGGATGGGCATGAAACATCCTCGTCTTCATCATGAAATTTGTAGACTGATATGTTTTAGGAATATGATATAACTACCCAGCTATCACCCGTGACCCCGCTCGCAATTATGTCCCTTCTTCCATTGAAAACAGAGAACTTATTCGCGATTAAAAGAATTATACAGGAATCATTTAATTAGGTGCTTAAAGTCAGATTACCAAAATGTTACGAAAGTTTTCTGACGATTTTTTCCAGCCTCACCAGCAGTTTTGGCATGGCTGTTGTAGCCATAATTTAAGATACAGCTCATGACACAAATTTTGATAATTTGATGTAGATTATTCGGCGATGTCTATAATAGGCCTTGCCTATAAAGAATGCAGGGCACGATGTTCAGCTGTGTCCTGAAAATTTATTATCTCCCATCGTAGTTTTTGACGTAGAAACCTGTGACTTAGCGGATGAAAAAACTAAACTTGAAGCCCTTCGATTTTGATCATTTCTGTTAAGAATAGAGGAGGTAAAACCACTGAAAAGATATGCGGCAAGAATATTATCAAGATTGTAATATTCCATGAAAAACGTGAAAAATTCCTTCGATCTGCAATCTCTATAAGGTCGCGAGGTCTACAGCTTACAGGGCCAGTGGTACTCGTATCCTTTGTGTAGATACAAATTCCCTAAAAGCATATTTCTATACACTTTTTAGAATTCTGAAGGATGAAACAAAATTCCTTACTATTACTGCAAGGCTCAGGTATTCTATTATAATGTGTGTAGCATCCTTTATCACAAAGGACAGAAGGGCCCTTGTGCGAGTGTCATGTGACGTCATAATTTGTGTAGGAAGGTTTAGAAACGTTATTCTCTGACTAAACTACCTATGTTAAATTTGGAATTTCATTCTTAAGTTTTACGGAACTTACACAGCCTCAGGAACTTAGGGTTTATGGTACTTTTGGCTCAAACAGCAATACTTAAATATGCAGCGACTACACATTTAAGTACCACTGCAGCTCATTAAGGCAAATGATAACACAAAAAATAAGAATTGCAGGGTTGTAATATTAATCACATGAAATCTTATTCCACGTATTCTGTTTATTATTTGTTCTTTACCTCACCTTTACCTAATTCAAAGCTTAACCCAAAGCGTTGCAAAACTTGGTATACTCATAATATAACAATTAATTGCATAAAAAATGGAGCTAGAAAAAAACGAGATAAAAAAGATTTAAATATTATCTCCATGATAATATTTAAACGCACGCTTAACGTGCCTTGCAAAGCACGGAATCATCTTTATTATCAGAAAATCAGGTGATTCAAGCCTGCAATGTCCTAACCAAACTGGAAACAACTAAACAAAGTATGCTTCCGTGGAAATCAAACCCACGACCCCCGGGTCTACAGGCCTTAACCACTGGATCACGGAGGTAGTCGAACCGATTGTAATGAAATTTAAATGGACCCAACTTGAAATCATAACCATTGAAACAAAAAAAAAAACAATTCGTAGTTCTTAGGTAAAAAAAAATGAATCCTTGAATGAATGAAACCTCCACCTTTTGTTTTTGAAGTCGGTTTAAAACTAAACTTTACAATCAAAATGAAATTCGAAACAAACATAGAAAAATAAAACAATACTTGACACCAACAGCTTCGTAGCACATAATAAACGAGGTTTAAATACATTAAGCTCCTGCAGCTTGTAGCTTTATAGCAGAGCTTAATTGCCGCACTTTTTATAGTAATTAAGTCTACGCTATGTGCATTCCTTCTGATTTATGTTAACTCCTTTAATGATCTGCAGTAGTGCTACCCATTAATATGAAGTAGCTGCATAATAACAATAGTCTTCCCAAAAGGAACTTAATTGGTATTTCTTATAGATTTTAAATTAATGTTCAAAATTCTTATGGATTTTGATAAAATTTGTCGAGAATTCCGAATAAACTTCATCGAAATATTATAAAACCTGGATTTCATAAATTTAATTTTAAATTAATGAAATCCTGGATTAAATAAATTTTATTTAAATATTTAAAACTAGCTGTTGCCCGACGACTTCGTCCGCGGCAATTTCTGTTATTATGATTAACTAGCTTTCGCCCGCGGCTTCGCCCGCATCAATGACGATCTCTCGGCAATAGTTTTTTCCCGGGATAAAAAGTAGCCTATGTCCTTCTCCGCACTCCAGAGAACTTGTATGCAAAATTTCATGATGATCGGTTCAGTAGTTACGGCGTGAAAGCGTAACAAACAAACAAACAAATAAACAAACAAACAAACTCACTTTCGCATTTATAATATTAGTAAGGATTAGTCTAGATGACTAATTTTCCCCGTTTCCAAAACATTTTTTATTGATGCTTCGCTATTATTGGTCGCACCGTGATGTTTTATAGCTTAAAGCCTTCCTCAATAAATGGACTATCCAACACAAATAGAATTTTCTAATTTGAACCAGTAGTTCCTGAGATTAGCACGTTCAAAAAAACAAAAAAACAAACTCTTTAGCTTTATAATATTAGTATAGAAGTATAGATTACAGTTTACTTTTGTTGGCACGGTTTAATAAACACTCAATTACTCAAAACAATTAGAATAGTATTTTTATTGATGACCAAAATTAATCAATCCACAAGCGTGATTTCGACGTTATTTCTCTAAAAAAATCGGTTATATTTAATAGAGAAACCAAGCAATACGAATGTGTCACTAGCTAGCCTGTTTCTTCGTACGCGTTTTGAATGTGCAGGGACGAGCTAAATATACTTTGTTTTGTATACTTTTTCTTTTTACTTTACATTAAGCGGAAATCACGCCTGCCAAAATTAGTAACGTAGGCAACCACAGAACAACAAACACATTAGAAGTGTATATAACGCGTGATTTCTATAAAAACTAGCGTCGCCTCATTTCAACGCAACACATTTGAATAGAAACTCCTCCTTTGGTCAAAGTTTCACTAGAACTTCTTACTTTACACGTACTTTACACTTACAAGAATAGCATTCGACATTTTTGTTTTTATTTTCACGTAAATCTCACTTTTGTTCCTTTGGCGATCGCGGGACAAACTACTAAGGTAATTCAAGTGAGCTGATCGAGCGCATTATCGGCGCGCTTGCCACGCCCCCTTGCCATGTGTAATATCTTTGTTGTTCTGGGTAGGCGTAACGCGAAAAAAAAAACAAACCAATTTCGGATTTTTTTCCATGTAAGTCTCACTTTTGTTCCTTTGACGATCGCGGGACAAACTACTTAGGTGATTTAAATGAGCTGATCGAGCACACTGTCGGCGCGGGTGCTACGCCTTTGCCATTCCTAATGTCTTTGTTGTTCTGTGTAGGCAACAGTGACGCGGTTTGTCCACAGCGGAGAGAAAGTAGACCCTAATCTCCAAAGCACCAGAACTGAGGATGCCATGGCTGACCATGGCCCTGAAGGCACTCATGACAACAAAACCTTAATCTTAAGCCAGCTATTAGAAGAAATATAATAAAGCCTCAAAAGAAAAAAGCTCAGTTACATAAATCGATAGGCAAAACTAATAGCATATCAAATTTACAGTTATATAAAAAGAAATGTTAAGTTCTTTTTTATATAATAATAAACTATATTATTATATAAAAAAGAATGTAAGAAAGGAAAGTAATATGAAAAAAAAAAACCGTTCTCGTGTGTTACCGCAAAGAAGCTTAAACCTTGGGCTCTTAGCGTTTCGCAAAATATTAAGATATAATTCCACATAACATCATTTATCACGAAATAGCGCTTCTCAACTCACCTTCGAATATTATGACGTTGCTAGACACGCTAACAAAGTGCCCTTCAGTCCTTTGTGATAAAGGTTGCTACGAAGATTATAATGAAATAACTCAGCCTTGCATTAATAGTGAGGAATTTTGTTTTGTCCTTCGGTATTTTATAATGGGGATAGAAATATGCTTTTACGGTTAAAATATACGCAAATAATCCAAACGAAGCTATTGCTATCGCTCATTGCGCGAGATCCGTGTGGCACAGTGGTCAACACGCCAGTCTGCGACACGAGGGTGCAGGGTTCCATCCCCGGCCAGGTCATGATGGAAAACGATCCTTTCAGATTGACCTGGGTCTTGAATGTTCATCTATATAAGTATATATTATAAAATATAGTATCGTTGAGTTAGTATACTACGACACAAGTTCACAACTTACTGTAAGGCTAGCTCAATTTATATGATATGTCCTTATTTATTTATTATATTTTTATTCTCTTGTAACGAATACCAGGAACGAATTTTCGTGATTCCAGGGCCGGAATTCCCATCACACAAAAGGCAGCTAGCATTGGGGTTCCCCAGATGGTACCCGTCTCTTTTTAGGCATTATGATCCGCCTAGTCAGATCATAATTTGCAAAAAGAATTAAATAATAAATAAATAAATATATACGGACAAATCACACAGATTGAGCTAGCCCCAAAGTAAGTTCGAGACTTGTGTTATGGGATACTAACTCAACGATACTAAGTATATTTTATATCAAATACATATATAGATACACATCCAAGACCCAGGCCAATTTGAAAAAGATCATTTTCCATCTTGACCTGGCCGGGGATCGAACCCGGTCACTCCGTGTCGCAGGCAAGCGTGTTGACTGCTGCGCCACGGAGCTAGTCAACAATTATCTGAAACCTAACATAACTGGGGAAATGTATTGTTATGCATATAACATAATCGAAGCTAAGCGAAATGAGTCTTGTTGCAGTCAAAATGGATGAAACTCCATTGAAACTGAAATAAAATAATAAAAAGGTTCGTTCGTGCGGGACTTCTTCTTCTTCCTCGCCTTTTCCCTATTTGGGTCGGCTCTGTATGTCAACTGTCTCCATTTTTTCTATTATCTACCATATCGGCAGTAGCTCCCTTGTTCTTGCATATCATTGCTCACACATCGCGTCTTTAGAATGAAACCGACTTAACTCAAAAAATCTTAAATTTGAGTTAATGTTTTCGAACGACTCTACACATCGTATTCTATCGCTTAGTTAATCGGAAAATGGCCCAACTGTGTTAGAAGAGTACGAACGCACAATTTTCGTCTCTTTATTACTGGACGCGAAGAGGTCCCGGGTCGGAACGTCAATGCCCCTTTTAGGGTTATTCCCGCAGAGGCAAGCGCAACACGTTGACGGAATGCAAATAAAGTGACCAATTAGTGCTTGAGGCGTTTTCATCCCGAAAACCGGTAAGAATTACATTTTAATTTTTGTTATTAAAGTGACCTAATAGGCTTTAAGTCGATACTCTTCCGAATATTGTCATTATATTTACGACTTATTCGTGCTTACGCCACTTTATTACTAAAATCTGTTTTACACGTCATGACTTAACAACAAATAAGTCACTTTTTTATAAAATTTTTCGTCATGTTCTTTGTCCTATTATGGATTAAGTCTCTTTTATATTAAAACGGTTATTGATAATACAGTTCTTATGAGTTTTCAGTCGATTTAATTCCAATGCTACCATAAGTTTTTTTATTTTAAATCATTGTTTTTTTAATTCGTGAAAGAGGAAAAGGAGAACGCTTAAGACTTTGGAAAATACTACAAAAAGAAAGAGGACGAAGACGAGAATGAGCAGCAGGTAAGCATATTTCATTTATACTCTTAAGTTGTAAAAATACTCTGTTTTGACAAATTTATCATTAAAATATAGATATTTATAAGCATAAAAGCACGAATTTAGTAACGCATATTTTAAGATTTGGTTTGCTGCTTTTGGTGCAATGAGCTTTTATTTTTTGCTTTTTCAGGAAACACAATTTAATAGTGAAAATTTTTCCCCGAATGCGTCGTTTATTGAAACAACAAGATCGTGAAAATCAAGAAACTAACCATTTGAATCTGATTGAGGCTGTAAGTAAAATATTCATTAGACCGTCGTCCCAACGCCAATTTCTGATGGATAAGATAGTGTTTAGAGACTAAAATACAAAGATGCGCACTTTATTGTTGAACATAAATAACCAGTTTCTTACATCCGGATAGGAAGCGTTTAGGAGCTAGACAGTTTGAAAAATGCAAATTTTGTCAAAACAATATAGTACGTAGTATGTACTTGATAGTGTAAAAATCCTTATCAGCACGAACGGCAGCACTGTCCTGTGCAGGTTAGATCAATTTCTGTCACGGGGTCAGGAAGCATTTGCCCAAAAAGACGCTTTTTATAGTACCTAGATTTTTGTTCAAAATGTATGAATTTGATAGTGTGATGAGACCTCATCCAGGAGCTAGGGCATCTTTTACACAGCCAATAAAACCATTTCTTTCTCAATTCTTAGAAAGCGTTGATGAGATATTAAGATTTAAATGTGGCAACCAAGCGTGGCCTAAGACAATGTTACGTATACAAAAATAGTATTTGTGCCAAAGTGACATTTTGGCTGACAAATACAATTCTTATCAAGCATCATGTGCTAATTTATAACGACATTAGCCTTTACTCTCTTTGTTCATACTCTCCATATAACATTATACACGGGGAGCCCCTCCGTGTATAATGTTATATGGAGAGTATAATATAGATTTTGTCAAAAAATTATGTATTTCATAGTGTGATTGATAAGATTACATCCTTGTGTAAGTTCACCTTTTACACACTAAATATTTTTACTTACTTTATTCAATTAAACTTACAATTATACCTACTTTCTAAAGTAAATAATTGTTGTTAATTCAAAAAATACTAATAACGCGCCAAAGAGATTGTTTATTTAAATTTGTTCTTGTTTATAAGTACATTTATTTTTTACTATCTAATCGTTACGGATAAGTAGATGTAAGAGTCCAAATGTTAAACCTTTACTTATTTAATTAATGTACTTAATCTTCAGTTAAATCAAAGTAATTAAATAATATGTTACTTGTGTGTTTTTTTTCAATATAGCCTTATTTCACCTATCTCTGGATCCCTAGAAACCATACTAGTAATTCTAATCTGAGCGTATCGGTTTGCACCCTCTAATGACATGGACTCGATGGGAGCTGATGTATACAGTGTGTAATTTTTGAATAAGTATAGCGTATAAATACTCTTAAACTTTCGTGCTGCATATTTACTAAATGCATTAGCGGGAATTAGCGCGAACATACCGATTTTCTCTAGACGTTTCGACCAGGTTGCCCCGGCCGTGGTCACTGGATGACTGATGCAACGGTGTCAATACTCCGTCGGCGCGGTGGTATCTTCATCCACCGGCATATTACTTTTTATCCAACTACCAGCACACACTACTGAAGAAAAGCGGTATGTTCGCGCTAATTCCAGTTTATGCATTTGGTAAGTATAGCTTATTTTATCTTTATTTGTCTCCATGCAACCATACTAGTAACTGATAGTAATTTATTTGGAACAATGTATGTTATTAATGATGTATTTAAACGGGACTTAGGACAAACCTTCTTATTAAACCGCGTCGTCCGGAGTCATACAAAAAGTCGGACACTGTTAGTGTAGTGTGTACCGGGGCTAACACATAAATACAAAACTTTATGTGGGTAGTGAAATTATCAAAATTATTAGGGAAACTGCGTCCACCACCACACGATGACACCGCAGTACTTCGGTCTCGTTGCGACCGCGATGGATGTAACTTCATTGAAACGTCGATAACTAATGAAAAGGTTCGTGCTAAGTCCCGTTTATATACATAATTTGTGTTTAAACCGCGAAAGTTTAAAAAACAATAATGTTTGTTATTCTCTGAATACAATAAATAACTTGAACACTTTGATCAAAACTGTTTTGTAATAAAACCCAAGTTTTAAAGTTTTACTAACATAGGATAAGTGTCTTACTAACACACTATGGACTTGTATTGTCACAAATGTACAGTCTGAAATAAATAATTTCATTCATTCATTCATTTATTACAAAACAGTTTTGATCTAAGTGACTTATTAGTAAACCCGACTTACTCTAAGTTTAATACGAAAATGACATAATACTTAAAAGGCCATTCATCAATTTTAAGTTATTAAAACGAAACTGACTTAATACATATTAAGTCAAACGATAATATAGAAGTTCGGTCAAAAAGTGACCTAATAGTGACAAGTTTTTGAAAATCGTTATTTCAAAATATTATTTATTAAAATAATAAAAAAAAATGTCAATGTATATCAAGCCTAATAGTTATTTAAAACATATCAGCAATCAGAGAGCAATTATCTTAATTAGTTTGGAAGATATATTTAAACTAATGCAAAAATGACTAAAACTGAAATCTTATTTTGCGATTTCCCAAAAAGTAGAGATTTTGAATTAAGTCACTTTTATTCTAAAGAAGCGACATGCCCTCTATGACTTTTTTGGCCTTCTCTTTACTTTATATTGAAGTGTAACATCTTTTTAGCCCGATGATCGGCATCCCACCTCTCGACATGGCCATACCAAGTCGTTCGTGCCGTACTAATACCGTTTATATACATTTTTATTTTTTTACAGCGCGAATGTTTAAAAAAGAATAAGGAATCTATCACAATACATTCGCATACGTAACTTTATATAGTACAAATAAACTTTTCCGTTATATTTACTATATAATGGAAAAGTTTGTTGGAAATATTTCTAAAATCGCAGATATTGTTATATTTACATTACAAATGGAACGCGTTCAATTAATCTCTGTCACTCTAAAATGGCATTATACAATCTACACAGATGCCTTTTAGGCTTCTTGATATAGGTATCTGCCACCGGTCGTTTATGAAGTTGTTCCGTCCGTTCGCTTGTAAATTTATCACCGAAATTTATTTATAGACTTAGCTCGTCAAAATGATCAACTATTCCTATGGGAACAATGCTGAGAACTGTAAAAAAATCTTAATTTTTATACGAAAGTGTTCGGCCGGCCCGGTCTTTGCACCTCAGTTCATTCGCGCCTCAGCTCGTCGCACCTTAGTTCATTCGCGCCTTAGCTCTTCGCGCCTCAGCACTTCGCACCTTCGTCTTTCGCACCTAAATTACATACTCATGAACATATATAAAGATTTTTGGGTTGTTTATTTTGATTGACTGAGTTATCCTTTCTAGGGTATGTCAGTGTATCACGTCTTTCTCCCTTGCAGGGTTGATAGAACCCAAGTCTTTTTAAGACCTAAACTCGAAAGTTGCGGTGGTAATTAACACGTGGTATACAATTGTTCTGGGCACACATACCGGAATAACATTAACTAGCAGCTATCTATCTGTGCCTCTGAACAAAAAAAAACTAGACGCCCTGGTGAACCATTGGCACTATGGCCGACTAATCCCTCGGGCTTTGTCGGTACCGCACCAAATTAAATATAGTACAGACGGGGTGACTCATAATATATAAAAAATGTTCTGTCCACAGTCACATATTCCTTAAGTATATCAATACTAAATATGAAAAAAAAATCTACATCATTTTTGATAAAGAAAGTTACCAAACCGTGAAAAGAGCTCGTACAGACTAACAGTTTTTTCTTTCTTGTGGCATACTGAGCTGTATGTTGAGCCCAGGCATAATATTTTTCCATAGCAATTTCTCTAGTTCCTAGTTGCACAAAAAAGGCAGACATTCAGATTTAAATACCGCCAGGCAGATTCTTGAAAAGTTTCATAAATAAGTACGTAGTGTATTTTTTTTACTATATTCGATTTTCCTATCGTTATATGGCTAAATATATTTTTTAGTTGAATATATACATATCAGAAAATAAAGCAATTTGTAAAATACTAAGTTGTTGCTTGTGTGTGTAAGTGGCCAGCAGTTTTGTCAGATTTGTGGAAAAGGATGACAAATAAAAGTTCATCATCATCAGGTCTTTTTAGTCTCCACTACAGGAGCATGACCCTCTCTGTACTACCGGAGCCATACTTGGCCAGAGCAGACAGGATTTGGCCTTCACTCTCCTCGCTGGCCAGACGGGTTGGAGAGGTCTCATTGATGTTTATGAGCTTTGTTTAGCTTGTATTGCCAAAGTCGCCTATTACGACCTCCATGGGAAGACTAGAAGTGGTCCTATTCTACTCTGCCGGAAACCACACGGCGAATAAAAGTTATTCATGAGCTATTCTTCTGTACTCTCCATATTTTGCTTACCGTTGCTAGATTTACTGGTTTCGGTAGCACAGAATCCGACTATAGCCTTTCTGAAACTCCGTAACTTTACCGCATGCGGGCAGAGGTGAACGCCCGCTTTCGTGTTTCGTCCGCATTTTCAATTGTATTGTGTAATTAATGCAAAAGTTTAGATGTTTCTGATCCTAACTTGACTTTACGAGTAGAAAACTTTTTAGATATTTTGCAGATAGAATCCCTGAAAGTAAAAGTTGAAATAAAAAAGTACTGCTATAATTTTATGATATAAAAATATATAACTCAATTATAGCCATATTTGAACTTTACGAGGTCTAATTGTTGCCTTGATTTAAAATAAAAATATTTGAAGAATAACAAAGTTGTAATTTATTATTGTCTTTTGAAACTCAGAAGCTAAATCATCAAATTATTATATAGAATATTTCAATTCAAATATTCCATTAGGGATTCTGATTCCGAGATGCCAATATAGCTAGAAGGTTTAAAATCTAATCTAAATTTACAAAAAACAAACAATCTAGCAAATATTTCCGCTTTATAATATTACTAGCTTTCGCCCGCGGCTCCGCCCGCGTCTATGTTGATCTCTCGGGAATAGTATTTTTTCCCGGGATGAAAGGTAGCCTATGTCCTTCTCCGTACTCCAGAGAACTTGTGTGCAAAATTTTATGATGATCGGTTCAGTAGTTACGGCGTGAAAGCGTAACAAACAAACAAACAAACTCACTTTCGCATTTATAATATTAGTAAGGATTATAGATAATTCTTAGTAATAGGTAATAATACTTTAGCCAGGCCATCGAATCTTTTATTTCAATTATAAGATCAATACAGCGTGTTTTTTAACCTCCTAGTTAGGTACATTGCAAACTGGGAATCAGAATCCCTAATGGAATACAGAATCGCAAGAAAAAAAGATAAAAGACGAAAAAAAACATTTGACCTAGCATAGACATTCGATCGGCGAGTTTGAATGGGAAACCTATTTTTTTTTTTGTAAACAGCTTCTTTTCTTGCTATTCTGTATTAAATAAATAAATATACACGGACAAATCACACAGATTGAGCTAGCCCCAAAGTAAGTTCGAGACTTGTGTTATACTCAACGATACTATATTTTATAACAAATACATATATAGATACACATCCAAGACCCAGGCCAATCTGAAAAAGATCATTTTCCACCTTGACCTGGCCGGGGATCGAACCCGGTCACTCCGTGTCGCAGGCTGGCGTGTTGACCGCTGCGCCACGGAGCTAGTCAATATTCCATTAGGGATTCTGATTACGAGATTGCAATATAGCTAGGAGGTTCAAAATCATGTTGTATATATTTTCGGAACATGGCCTGACCCTTACATAAGATTTTATCCTAATAATCAAATGCTGAATAAACATTATGATAAATTTGCATTGAAACGTCCATGGCAACTGTACCGTAAATTTATACATAATAATTTATTCCAACTGTACATACTCTTAAATGTACAGTTGAATGAACTATTATGTACACATGTACAGATTGTTTACCTGATCGGGATTGAGGGTAACTCCCAGGGTACCTAGTTAAAGTTTACTTACTGAAGAAAATTTTCAAGTACTTTCTATGCAGGAGAGTGAAAATAAATTTTAGGCAGGTTTTCCCAAATGACCTTATTATAGTCCATTGAAATGTTATATTTTTTGGGCTTAGTGATATTATTTTTTTATTTATAAGCCGTAAAAACCATTTGAACCCAATTTTACCTAGATGGCGGCCGTGGGACAAGGGCTGCAACCCCACAAACTTGGATTTAACTTTACACCCTTTCATAACTAAAAATTAAAATTGCGTCCTCTGACAAATACAACCCCAAATGTAACTTTTCAATGGACGATTAGGCAGCTTAAATATTCTTATACAAATGCAGGCTACATTACTCATAATAAATATATAAAAATTCAGTAAAAATTAACATGTGGAATAAGATAAAAACTAGACAATTATTAAAATGAATACATTTCTGTAAGTTGTAAACTTGTGTCGTGGGAACTCTACAATACTCTTACTATAAATAAATAAATATATACGGACAAATCACACAGATTGAGATAGCCCCAAAGTAAGTTCGAGACTTGTATTATGGGATACTAACTCAACGATACTATATTTTATAACAAATACATATATAGATACACATCCAAGACCCAGGCCAATCTGAAAAAGATCATTTTCCACCTTGACCTGGCCGGGGATCGAACCCGGTCACTCCGTGTCGCAGGCTGGCGTGTTGACCGCTGCGCCACGGAGCTAGTCCATATACTATATTTTATAATATGAAAGGATTATAATATAAAGTGTAGAAAATAGGTACCTGATAAAAATAAAGGAATTCTTGAATAGAATAATTCAAGCTAGCAAAATCGTGTAAAATAATTAGTATGGTCAGGGTTTACTTTCTCAACTGCCTGTCTGGTGGTTGCAGCTATGGCATCGGGTACGCGCGACCCGAGCTGCTACTTGCTTTCCCTCATTCATCCGAGTGAGTGGTATCCCAATACCTTCATTCCATTCCCAAATCTAACAAATTCCTATTCTTCCCCAGCTAAAAAATGCTTGCGATGGGCAGCAGCGTCGGAAGTACAAGAAGCTAAAGAAACTGCGCTCGCCAATCCGCATCCTCCTTCGCCGCGGCCATAATCTCCCATGGGAAAAAGAATCCTCGGGAGAGGCCTTTGTCCAGCAGTGGACTTCTTGCGGTTGTAATGATGATGACGACGAATGATGACCTAGTTTGGGTGGATACCCAAACAGTTATTTAACATGTTTTTGTCACCTTATTTTAGGTAGATGTCTAAAATAAGGTCAGAATTAAGCCAAAACTTAAATTTACCTCCGTGACCTAAATCAGTGAGAGGCTTTGTTTGTTCATAACTTTTAATTCCTCATAAATCTGGCAGCGGCTGATAAGGGTTCATAGCAGTTTAACTATCTGCTTAGAGAGCTGACATTTTGCGGAGTCTGTTTTAGGACAAAATATTAGAGTTTTGCTTTGGGTATGTTTGAGCAGATACTAATGAAAAGGTTAGTAAATAATTACAATAATACCTATTCTTTCAAATAAAAAAACCGATTTCAATCAAAATACTTAACTATTTTGATGACATTTAAATGTGACCAACTTGAAGGCAACCCTTTAAAAAAAAAATTAAAGTCCGTTCGTACAAATACTAGGTTCATAAACGACGATAATGACGGTGTTTTGAGGTAACAAATATTAAAAATAATACAACGGAATTGCTAACCTCCTTCTTAAGAACTCGGTTAAAGAACTGACTTCAATCACAAACTACTGATCCTATTTACACGAAATTTAAATAAGATCATTCGGAAAGGAAACCCTTCCATTAAAAACGGTATTTTACATATCGTTTCATATATAATGGAGTTAAAAGTCTCAGAGGAAACGACTCCTCTTTTTTCTGAGGTAAGTTAAACATAGGCAAATTTCAACACAAAATACATGCGAGGAGTTTTTAGACTAATATATTATTAAAATAAAAGTATTTATTTAATAATAAATTAGATTTTGTAAAAAAGGTGATTTATTTATATGAAGCTACCAGCAATAAACATAGGCAAAAACTACGAGGACGAAGTCACGGGATTACTTTAAAACAACAAACAAACATACATACATATTATCACGTCTCTGTTATGAGATAGACAAAACCATAAAATTCAAAGTCCACTTTTACCATGTAAGTGCATACAGGTGAAAAAGGAATCAAAATTGTGAAGGCTTGCTTGCCATACAAAAATGAAAATTTTCGCGCATTCACTCGTTTGGCTCCTACGATCTTTTCGGGAAGAGAAGCAACATGTAAATTTTTCTTTCCTAGACCAGCATGGAAATAATGATAAATTAAAACTTTATTTTTAAAGCAAAAACTAGAAAAATACCCTGGATATTTTAACACAGACTGGGCACATCGCAGACTCCCAAAGGATAAATAATAAACTAAATTTACTGTAGGTTGAGGCTAGTACAGCCTTCGTATTAAATTCTTAAAACATTATTCAAATCTAATGTAAAATAAAAGTTTTATTATAATTTTATAAAAGCTTGTTATTTTTATCTAAAAATCAAACAATCCTACGTGATTGGTTTATAATAACATTTCTTGCTTTTGAAATAACTTTAATTTTTAATAATATTAATTGATGGATATAGTGTCTATAAAGGTTATTGTACACTGTACTGGCACAAAACCAGCAATAAACATATTATTCAAACTTGAGTATCTCCTTATTTTCGAGTCGAAATGTCTCCAATTAATCATACTTCCTTCGACCAGTATCTGGCTACGCTGATCGCTTTATCATTAGCTTCTTTTATTAAATACTAGCTTTCGCCCGCGGCTCCGCCCGCGTCAACGTCGATCCCTCGGGAATAGTACTTTTTCCCGGGATAAAAGGTAGCCTATGTCCTTCTCCGTACTCCAGAGAACTTGTATTCAAAATTTCATGATGATCGGTTCAGTAGTTACGGCGTGAAAGCGTAACAAACAAACAAATAAACAAACTCACTTTCGCATTTATAAAATTAGTAAGGATTCGCTCTCCGTGCTGCGAGCTCCGTGGCGCAGTGATTAACACGCCAGCCTGCCTGCGACACAGGGTGCCCGGGACAATATAATATAAGACTGCCAATCTCCATACAAAAGATCGTAGCCCGAATTGCGCCGAAAAAGTATAATATTTCCAGATGGCGTTTCTCATCGAGTAAAATATAGGTTGTAAATGTGTCACGCTAGGTGGTGTTACGGGCGCTGCCTTCAACAGCGGTCGTGCTGCTTGATTATTGACACATCAGAAAGGAAAGATGGCGCTACTCATGATCCTTATTTATTTTCTGTCCACAGTAATTATTCGGATACTTCATAATTAGGTACTTCTATTTTATGCGAAGGAACGCTATTATTTTAACTACAACTATGTACGACGATAAGTTTGTTGATTATTGACTATTTCATGTTTCGCCTCGTTTGTATGCGACTTCATAAAAAGTTTTCAATTTGTTGGAATTGTTTATTTTATTTTTATGTATGTTCCCCGGATCGAAGACACTAGCATCATATGCGCGCCATAACGAAGAGAGCCCATTGACTTACCTACCTATATATTACTCGAAAGCCTCAGTTGTCTTGTCAATGGCAAAAAATAAGTTGAGCTCATAGAGATAAGATAATGGTCGAGCTTCCTCTCATCTGTCGAATGGACGTATAAATCCCAGTTTCCCGCGCTTTTTTAAACCGCTGTTGTGAGCGAACCGCTCCGTCTACCTATATAAAATTTGGAACGGCGGGCGGGGTGAGAGTGGCATTATCAAAGACAATATAAATTTGGCTTTGTTATTATATTTCCCAGGAGACATTACGTATGGGTTTTATAATTATTATTAGATTTTCAAATATTCTAAATTCAAAAACTAGTAGGTAATGCATTGATATCTGGTGCAATTGCTTTTCTATGTAGAAAATGTGGTTTTATCTAAGTATACTTACTATGAAGCTATGAAGTATATATATACCTCATTGTTAAGAGTTTGTGATAGTGGCCAACATGCAGCTGTAGATTTTGGAATCGTTCGTGGTTTTTGGGAATGTCAAACACTGTGTAAGTGGCTAACTCGTTGATATTGGCTAAGACTGTGTTATTGGCCAACCCTTTTTTTTTGTGGCAACACTGTTTTTATTACTTTGTACATACATACTATAAGAAGCTGGCAATCGGATGCTGGCAATACTGCGGGGTGAAGCGGAGGAGTGCGGGCGGGGCGATGGCGCCATCAAGGCGGGGCACGGCGGCGCCGGCGGCCGGCGGTTACTGCTCGCACTCGACGAAAGACACCGAACGCGGAGGCTGTGCCGTTTGTTTCGTGCAAAGTGAAATAAAATTTATACCAGATTAATTTGTCTCATTTCTGGACTTTAACAGTTCAGAATTGGGATAGACCCGTAGCCCAAGAGTTATAACGATGGGAAAACGCTCGCGATCGCGTTCATGTTCTCGATCTCAATCACGTAAACTACATGGCCGGTCGAAACGAAAACGAGAATTAGAATCCCGGCTCGAGAAGTTAGAAAACCTTTTGTACAGAGTAGTGAACCCTGAGAATTTAGAATCAACGGCACAGCTTCCTAGTCTTCCACACACGATAACAAGCAAGTCTGCTTCGGAGACTACATCCACAGCTTCTCCATTAATTACAAAGAATTTATCTGTGCTTGGTAATTCTACAGTTTTGGCGGAGGTCTCGGTGGATGCAGTCCAGGGTGCCGATACTGATGCAGAGGGAGCAGACGGCGGCGGCGTAGGCGGCGAGACTGATGTGGGTAGTGACATACAGACGTCGACGCAGCGGCAACCTATGTCAGTGCCGCCACGATGTCTACACAATCTACCGTCATCATCGAGTACCAACAATGCTCCCGTTGTGGTTTGTTCGTCGAGTCAAGGTCAGATAAACAAACTTTTACTCGGATCTGATAACATTCCTGTGTTTAGTGGCAATGCCATCACTGATAAAATGACCGCTTCAAATTGGATTACACGATTAGAATCATTGGCTAAGATTTTTGGATGGGACGAGCGTATTCTTATTTATCACATGACTTCAAAATTATCGGGCAATGCGCGGTTGTGGTTTGATGCCCAAAACAATATTGATCTCAGTTGGCAACAATGGAAAGAAAAGCTGTTGGTTAATTTTCCCGAAGCACGTGGTTTAGCGTCAAAATTACATGATTTTGTAACCGTTGTAAGAGAAAGTGATGAAAGTGTATTGGACTTCTATTATAAAAAACTGTCATTAGGAAAAAAATGCGATCAACCTGATCATGTTATATGTGACGTCATTATTTTTACATTAAACGATCCATTATTAAAGGCAGGTGCTCGAGGTGCCGCGTGTCACGACACACATAGTTTATTAGAGTATCTAACAGATGTTGCGTCTGATTCTATTCAAGCCAATAAGGGAAAAGTTAGTAATGATTCTAATAAGCCCAAAATTAATCGTAAATCGTTCACTAATCGTCGGAACGATGACATAACCTGTTACAAATGCGGCACTAAGGGACATTATTTAAGGAACTGTACTAAAAGTGAGGTTATACGTTGTGATCGATGTCATAAATTTGGACATGTAATTTCAGATTGTAAAGAGGATAAACAGTGTACTAATTGCAATAAGTTTGGACATACTAGGGATAAGTGTTACAGTTTAAAAAAAGAATCAACAAGCAATCAACCTAAATTATTTTCTATATCCGATGTTGATGTAAATGACAGGAAATATCATAAAAACGTCATTGTTAATGGTGTTAAGTTAACGGCATACATCGATCTTGGAAGTGCGTGTAATACTATTACCACTAGTGCAATATTAAGAACTGGTTTGAAGTACAGTAGAGGATCTTCACGCTCTATTCGAGGTTATGGTGGTAGTCTTATTACTCCTGTTGGAGAATTAGAAACTCACGTTGCGTTGGATCACGCTTCAGCCACCGTTCCAATTTTGGTGGTTGAAGATGGGTTACAGGAGACGGACATGATAATAGGTCGACCTTTTACAGAATTGCCAAACGTAGTTGTTACAAAGAACTGTACCGAATTAATAATTTCAAATGTTCAAAGTGAAGGTAACTTTTTAAGTGAATTGCCTAAAAATAGTATTAGTGAAGATAAAATATTCAAATTGACGGTAGTGTCTGACACTATTCTTTATCATGGTCTTAATAAAGTTCTAGTGACAATTCCGGAATCAGATAGACAGTTTGAACATGAAACAGTTTATGTCAAAGCTTCGCAACATCGTGAGATGGGAAAAGAAATTGATATTTTAGGAAGTTCGGTAGATCTAAATCAGAGTTATGGTGAGATTAATGTGTTTAGTCATAATCTTACGCCTTTGACTGTTTATTCAACCAAATGTCTTGCTCGTGCTACGACTGCGGTATCAAAGTTAGAATTGAATACGGATTTAGAAGGAGAAGATCGTAAACAACTTGAGGATTTATTAGGCCGATATGAACACTGTTTTTCTGGACCTGAAGGCAGGATAGGTGCTTCGAACATTGAAATGACAATTGAATTAACAAATTCTACACCATTTTACTATAGACCGTATAGAATGTCAAAACCAGATTTGGAAAAGGTGAAAAAAATTATCGATAATCTATTAGAGCAGGATATCATAGAACCTAGTAATTCTCCTTATGCAAGTAGGATCATTTTAGTGTCAAAGAAAAATGGTGATACAAGAATGTGTGTGGACTACAGACACTTGAATAGTCTTACTTGTAAGGATCGATATCCTTTGCCACTAATACAGGACCAAATTGATCAATTACAGGGTCAAAAGTATTTTAGCACCCTTGATATGTGTTCTGGATATCATCAGCTTTAGATACACCCTGACAGCCGAAAGTACACATCTTTTGTCACCCCATTTGGGCAATATCAGTATAAAAGAATGCCGTTTGGTTTAGCCAATGCGCCCGCCGTTTTTCAGCGGGCTATTAATCAAATGCTTGGTAATTTACGATTTAAATACGCAGGAGCTTATTTAGATGATATAATTTGTTATGCTGGCACGGTTCCTGAGGGTTTAGAGCGGCTTGAAGTAATTTTGAAATTAATTTCTGATACAGGCTTAACGTTACGTAAAGAAATATGTTCATTTCTTAAAATGCACATCGACTATCTCGGCTTTGACATAACTCAGAATGAAATCCGTCCTTCACCTAAGAAAATCGAATGTGTTGAAAAATTTCCTAGGCCAACGTCTGTTCACCATTTACGGCAGTTTATTGGGTTGGCCAGCTATTTCAGGCGATTTATAAGGTCTTTTGTGACGAGAGCGCGTCCATTAACGCTACTCCTAAAAAAAGGATACCCCATGGTCTTGGGAAAAAGCACAAGATGACTCATTTAATGATTTGAAACTTGCTTTGGTCTCACGGCCCGTTCTTGCAATGTACGATGAAAAACTGGAGACTCAAGTGCATACGGACGCATCAGCTTTGGGCATTGCAGGAATTTTACTTCAAAAACAGTCTAGTGGTCAATTTCAACCAGTTGCATATGCAAGCCGACAGACCACGGCAGCTGAGAGCAAGTACCACTCGTACGAACTCGAAGCACTTGCCGTGGTTATGAGCCTTAAGAAATTCCGTATTTATCTTTTAGGAAAACCATTTATAGTAGTAACAGACTGCAATGCCTTAAGTGCGACTTGGACCAAACGTGATATGGTACCGCGAATCGGTCGATGGTGGCTCGAGCTACTCGAGTACGATTTCAAGGTGGTTTACCGTCCCGGATCCAGAATGCAACATGCGGATGCGCTAAGTCGCAATCCAACAGACGTTGTACTGCACATAGACCAAACAACGTGGGTAACTGCCGTACAACAAGCTGATCCTAAAATAAGTAACATAATTAATCAGCTTAAGTCATGTCATTCCGATGATAAGATAAAAGACGATTATTGTCTAGTAGATAATCAGTTATGCAAGGTTGTAGATGGTAAAAAGAAAATAGTTATCCCAAAGTCGGTGAGAGCGTCTTGTTAAAATGTTTCATGATGACAATGGTCACATGTGTCAAGATAAGGTTATTA
Organism: Elegia similella; assembly: GCA_947532085.1. NCBI lineage: Eukaryota > Metazoa > Arthropoda > Insecta > Lepidoptera > Pyralidae > Elegia > Elegia similella. The sequence continues at coordinate 5,677,824 of OX383936.1, forward strand.
AATTAATTCAAACGAAGTATTGGTTTGAAAAGCTACGTCGTTTTGTTACAAAATACGTAAAAAGTTGTATATCGTGTCAGTTTGCCAAAAAGCCACCAGGAATTCAAAGAGGACAGCTACACCCTATCGATAAAGGAAGTACACCTTTCGAAACAATACATTTAGATCATCTGGGACCCTTTTGCGAGTCGAGTGACGGCAACACATATCTTTTGTTAGTTGTGGATGGTTTTACAAAGCATGTTTGGCTTCAACCTGTTCCAAATACTCGAACAGAACATGTGTTATCAACTCTTATGTTACACGAAAAATATTTGGTACTCCTGCTCGAATTATAACTGACCGTGGTAAGTGTTTTACTAGTCAACAAATGGCAAATTATTGTACCGGTAGACAAATTAAACACGTTATGAATGCTGTTGCTTGCCCAAGAGCAAATGGGCAGGTGGAACGGATCAATCGGACAGTTTTACAGTCTTTAACAGCATGTATTGGAGATATGCATAATAAATGGGAGGAATTCGTACCCCAGGTCCAGAGAGGTATTAACTCGACCATTAATAACTCAACAAGAAAAAGCCGTTTTGATTTAATTTTTGGTTATACTCCTCGTTTACCGTTAGATGTTAATAACCCTGATCGAAAAACCATAGATGTAAGTATAAATCGTAGAGAAGCTGCAGAAAATTTGAACAAAAATGCAAAGAAAATGAAAACCCGATATGATAACAAACATGTCCCTCCATTAAAGTATAAAGTTAATGATTTGGTTCAAGTCGAACGCAGGATATTAAAGAAAGGAATAACAAGTGGAAAATTAGTCGATAAATATGCCGGACCTTATAAAGTGGTTCGAGTTTTTGATAATGATAGGTATCGCGTAGAATCTTTGAATGTTCGTGGCCGTAAATATAAAAACGTGATAGCTGGTGACAAAATGAAGCCATTTAGAGTCCAAGAATTGTCTGATACTGATAGTGACGTAGGTGATTCTGATGACGTTTGATTGATAATTCTTGTTATTCAATTGTTGAAGTGTAGCAAAATTATGAGGAACCAATTTTGTAAGCTTCACTTCCAGTATAATAGTGATGTGGATCTAATTGTCAATCTTTTTGTCCGAACTAATAAAACTGTTATTTCTTGGTGATTTTCGTAACGATGATTTTATTTTAAACATCTCTGTAGTGATATAATAATAATCTGATTATATCTCCCGAACCCAATAATTTTATTTGTCCTATTGTGAAGGTGTAAAACAGTGAGTGTATCAGGTCAGTACTCGTAATGATGCTTAATTAACTTCGATGAAAAAAAAATTAACATCATAATTGTAGTAACTCGGCAATATTGAATCAAACCAGCTCGGTCGAGATCAGCTTGGACAGAATCGGCAAAGTGGAGTTGCGGCTTGGAATACGCCACCTTGTTCGCAACCAGTTCAGTTGGAACAGGTCGGCTGATACCAGCGGTCTCAGGAAGCGCAGTGGAGATGCGGCTCGGGGTAGACCACCTTGTTCGCAACCAGTTCAGTTGGAGCAGGTCGGCTGATACCAGCGGTCTCAGGAAGCGCAGTGGAGATGCGGCTCGGGGTAGACCACCTTGTTCGCAACCAGTTCAGTTGGAACAGGTCGGCTGATACCAGCGGTCTCAGGAAGCGTGGTGGAGATGCGGCTCGGGGTAGACCACCTTGTTCGCAACCAGTTCAGTTGGAGCAGGTCGGCTGATACCAGCGATCTCAGAAAGCGCGGTGGAGATGCAGCTCAGGGTAGACCATCTTGTTCGCAACCAGTTCTGTTGGGACAGGTCGGCTGATACCAGCAGTCTCTTGATTAGTTAAATAGACATTCGTTCTGTCTGGACCAGCTCGTTTGATATTAACTTAGCAAATATAATTTGGTATGCCATAGAACAATAATGCAAGATGAATGACATCGAAAAGCCTTAAGACACGTAGATGCTCTAGTATAGACGATTTGTGTATTGACTCAGGGTGTTTACAGGTCATACGGGGACGCATGCCGGCTCAGGATGGACGACTATAAGAAGCTGGCAATCGGATGCTGGCAATACTGCGGGGTGAAGCGGAGGAGTGCGGGCGGGGCGATGGCGCCATCAAGGCGGGGCACGGCGGCGCCGGCGGCCGGCGGTTACTGCTCGCACTCGACGAAAGACACCGAACGCGGAGGCTGTGCCGTTTGTTTCGTGCAAAGTGAAATAAAATTTATACCAGATTAATTTGTCTCATTTCTGGACTTTAACAATACATACATACCATCACGTCTCTTTCCCTTACGGGGTAGACGGAGCCTAAGTCCACAAGACCTAAAAGCCACAAGACATAAAGACAACAAGACCTTAAGGCCACAAGACCTAAAGGCCAAAAGACCTATAGGCCACATGACTTGTAGGCCGCAAGACCTGAAGGCCACAAGATTTAAAGGCCACGAGACCTGAAGGCCGCAAGACCTACATGCCACAAAAGCTATAGGCCACAAGACCTAAAGGCCCTAAGACCTAAGGCCACAAGACCTAAAAGCCACAAGACGTAAAGACCACAAGACCTGAAGGCCACAAGACCTAAAGGTTCTAAGACCTAAGGCCACAAGACCTAAAAGCCTCAAGACATAAAGACCACAAGACCTTAAGGCCACAAGACCTAAAGGCCAAAAGACCTATAGGCCACATGACCTATAGGCCGCAAGATCTGAAGGCCACAAGATATCAAGGCCACGAGACCTGAAGGCCACAAGACCTACATGCCACAAAAGCTATAGGCCACAAGACCTAAAGGCCCTAAGACCTAAGGCCACAAGACCTAAAGGTCACAAGACCGAAAGGTCAAAAGACCTAAACGCCACAAGACCTGAAGAGTACAAGACCTAGGCCACGTTTAGCGTATTGGAGGGCAGTAAAGGTAAATAAAAACGAGATCAAAATAGTGATTGGCTGCTAGCCGCATCGCCTATGCAATACTATTGACACGATTCTTTAGATTTTCGTACATTCCGACGATTGGCTTCTACGGTCTGCGCAGGAAGAGGAGCAGTTAGTTCATTCTGAAAGGGTAAAAACGGAACCCTATTAATATGGCTCCGCTGTCCGTCTGTCTGTCTGTCCGATCGTCAGTTAGGCTGTATCTCATGAATCATGATACTTTTTTCCACCAGTCCAACATGGAAGAATTCCTCCGTTACTTGCTTAGGATGCATTTTTCTCGAATTTTGTCGTCGAATAAATATTCTACGACAAAATAAACGTTCTCAGTCGTATTTTAACCGACTTCAAAAAAGGAGGCGGTTATCAATAATGTTTTTGTTGCGGTTGTATGTTTTTTAATGTTTGGTACCTCAGAACTCCGTCATTTATGAATTATATTTAAAATAGCTTTCGCCCGCGGCTCCGCCCGCGTCAATGTCGATCCCTCAGAAATAGTACTTTTTCCCGGGATAAAAGGTAGCCTTCTCCTAACTCTAGAGAACTTGTATGCAAAATTTCATGTTGATCGGTTCAGTAGTTACGGCGTGAAAGTGTAACAAACAAACAAACTCACTTTCGCATTTATAATAATAAATTAGTAAGGAGAAAATATTTGTTCAAAAGGGTATACTTTCAAGTTGGTCCCATTTAAATTCCATCACAATCGGTTCAGTAGTTTCATTGAAGTCAGTTTTTAAGGGTTCCGTAACCCAAAAGGAAAAAAAATGGATCCCATATTGGATCACTTGGTTGTCCATCTGTCTGTCTGTCCTTTTTCTTAGGAACGCGAAGAGGTATCAAACTGAAATTAATATCAAATACTCAGGTCTACTGTACCTTGGAGCTGTGATAAAACCAAACTTCTATCTCTGCTAATGCAATCAAAAGATTTAGTTGGTTATGTTGCAAATTTTTGTGTTTTTTTGACATTCGCAAGAGAATCAAAACCTGCAGGGTACTTCCCATAAAGTCTAAATCTTGATTTTGGTACGAAGCAACGTCTTATAGCACAGATAACATCTATACATATAATAAAACAGTAAAAATATTTTTCTGTACATTTAAAATTTTTGACTGAAATGGATAGAGGGACACTTAAAAAGAATAATAGAAAGCAAAAAAAATTTTTTAGAATTTTTGTCTGTCTGTCTGTATGTATGTATAATCACGATTATCTCCGAAAATACTGAACCGATTTACTTCACTCTTTCACCAATTGCTTTGTTTTAACCCAGCAAAACATTTAAAGTTTGTTTCATAACAATCGGTTCATTAAAAAAAAAAGTTATCATTTGAATGAACTCAAGGCATAAGTTTGTCTGCAAAATATATAGCAGGAAATTCTACTGTTCCTGAGGGATGGACACTATCGGCGGCGGCGCAGCCACGGGCAAACTGGAAACCTGACTTATATATCAACGCAACCGAAACTGCTGCGCCTAGAAACTTGAAATTTGGTACAGGGGTTTTTTTAATGATGTGAGTGAGCGTTAAGAAAGGATTTTTAAAAATTTAACTTCTGAAGGGGTAAAATTTATATGGAATTTTCTCATTTCTGGACTTTGAAGTATGAAAGTAGGTATATAAGTTATCAATTAAAATTAAAAAAGATGGGTTAAGATAAAAATTTGCAAAATTCCCTCCTTAAGGGTTAAAATGGGGTGGGTGGGTGGTATAAACTTTGTTTGGAAATTTTCTCATTTCTGGACCAAGATGTATGAAAATAAGTATATAAGTTCTAGGTTACAATTAAACATTATAGGTAAAATGGACGATATTTTCCCTGAAGGGGTAAAATAGCGGGTCAAAGTTCGTATAGGAATTTCCTAATTTCTAAACTTAGAAGTATGAAAAAAGGTAAATAAATGTACGATTACAATTGAAAAAGGTCTGTGTAGGTCAACTGGAAAAAAATCCCCCAGAAGGGGGGTAAAATATGTATGGAAATTTTCTAATTTCTGGACTTAGAAGTATAAATAATATCCATACTTCCATACTAATACTAATATTATAAATGCGAAAGTCTGTCGTTTTAAGCTTCAACCATTGAAATTTGGTATGGAGGTAGTTTGAGGCCCGGGGAAGGACATAGGGTATGTTTCATTCCGAGAAATTCTATTGTTCCCGAGGGATCGACACTAACGCGGGCGGAGCCGCGGGCAACAGCTAGTCATATAATAAAAATGTTTTAATAATTTGCGACACTCGCAAGGGAATCAAAACCTACAGGGTACTTTCCGTGAACTCAGAATCTTGGAATTTGGTACAAAGCACAGATAAGGGAAAAATTGCGAAAAGCATTATTTTGAGTTACATCATATAATTAAAAATATTTATAATAATTTCAAACGAATTAAATATAATGCACGGAACCCTTCGTGCGTGAGTCCGACTCGCACTTGGCCGGTTTTGTTTATTTAAAAAAGGTTTGCTTACGACCTTATTAGTCCTATTTAAATTTTATCAAAATTGGTTCAGTGGTTACGTTAACGTTAAAGTCGTTACATGTGAAAGATTATCGGGATCGGGAAGATATCAGACTAGCTCCGTGGCGCAGCGATCAACTCGCCAGCCTGCGACACGGAGTGCCCGGGTTCGATCCCCGGCCAGGTCAAGATGGAAAATGATCTTTTTCAAATTGGCCTGGGTCTTGGGTGTGTATCTATATATGTGTTTGTTATAAAATATAGTATCGTTGAGTAAGTATCCCATATCACAAGTCTCGAACTTACTTCGGGGCAAGCTCAATCTGTGTGATTTGTCCGTATATATTTATTTATTATCAATTGATTGATTTATCTACTTACTCCAAACACTTTGTTATTTGCTACATGTTTGCTACCAACTGCTACGAGCACTTTCTGACGCTCGCTGACATAATTAAAAGTTAAAACCTACTTGTTTTGTTTTTCGTGTAAATGTGGCCACATACACTCGTGTAATTTTTTCAAGCTGCAGTAAGGCATCTGTCATAGCTTAACGACTGCCATCAACGATGACAGCCATGACCAACTGCTTAGCGTGCCTGCCGAATTACGGAGGAGCTTGAGGCATTTTGTGCCACTTGCAGTCGCCCATCCTAGTGGGGACCTGCCCGGGGTTGCTTAACATGTGTAAGCGCTAATAATGCTCACCCCCACTGGGCCTTCGGTCTCGTCCACCTATATACCTACCTACTTTCTAAAATTCATGCCTCGTTCTTACTTAAAAAGGTAGGTAGGTACCTAGGTTGTTTGATGGCTCCTTTCTAAGTCATCGAAAAGACAAAACTTTTTGCACTAAGTACACATTAGACATTAGGGTACACAGAACAGATAATAAAAAAATTATAAGTAGGCACTATATAGTGGTTTTCTAATGGAGAATAATTCCTCATAAATATTCTTTTATTTTATTAAAATATACTAAGTGCTCAATAAAAAGGTGTAGGTAATTATTAAACTAGGAAGTAAATTTTGAAGTTAACTTTTATGATAGAGCGCCATCTGCCGATCATCCACCGATTTATTACGTAACCGCGAATCGATATCGGGAGAAACTACGAAACTACTCTGGAAAATAGTCACAAAGAGTTGATTTGATATTACTAGAGACATCTAGTGGCACATTTACGAACTGTATTGTGGATTACGCAACGTTGTATGGGGATTGAAAGTCTTATAATATATTGTCTTTGATAAAAACTATCCTGTCTTTTAAGTTGGGCCAAATTACAGATAGTAACGAAGTTTGATCAAAATCAGTCCAGTAGTTACAGAATATATCGCGACCATACTTCGTGATATCATAGCCGTGTGGTTTCCGTCAGAATAGAATAGAACCACTGCAAGTCTTCCCATGGAGGTCGTAAGAGGCGATTTAGGAAATACAAGCTAAACAAAGCTCTTAAACATCAATGAGACTTCTCCAACCCGTCTGGCCAGCGAGGAGAATGTAGGCCAAATCCTCTGTATGCTCTGGCAAAGTATTGCTCCAGTAGTACAGAGAGGGTCATGCTCCTGCAGTGGAGACTAAAAAGACCTGATGATGATACTCCTTGACACGAGATTTATATTTTATATAAATTGATTTATTTATTAGTTACACCATAACGATACATGACAAATACTTACAATTAACATTTCACTTCGTCTACTAGCATGCAACCCAATCATAGGCAAACATAACATTCTTAAGATTCAAGCAGTGATTAATATAAACTAGTGTTCTAATTATAAGCTCCTAAAAAGGTTTCTATGTAATGTACCGTCACCTGCAAAAGTCAATAAGGATTATTTATTTATTATTTATATCGTATATGCCTCCCTAATCAGTACAATCGATTTTCACCTTAAGACTATTTATATAGATAAACACCTCCGCTTTTGCAGGTGACTGTACCACGTCAAGTACAAATTACTACAAAAACTATTTTTATTAAAGAATAGTCGCAGATCTCAAATACTATAAACCGAGGACATAACAGCGATTTGCATAAAACTACGAGTATTTGAAACAAACTAAATTCAAACAAAATAAATATAACAAGTTTATTGCAAATCACCTTAGCGGATTGTGTGCAAAACATATTTAAAATGCAAGATGACTTTTTTCAGACATGCTTAATCATTTAATTTTTAAATTTACCAACCTTCAGACCAATCAAGTTGGAGCCTCTGCTGGTTTGAGATTAGACTTTTTGTCAGGTACGAGAACTAAAATCAAAGAGAAAGATAGATCTTTATAAACTGGTCGTTTGTAGTTGAAACGTTGAAAACATACAGTTGTATAAAATACAATAGATGTATTGATACTTTTTTAAATATTTAAATATAAAAAAACTCTAAATGAATCTTTTAAATAAATAAGTTTTGATAGCGATACAATATTCAACAATTAAGCAAGTAAGACTAAATTTTGCAAATATCAAGTATGCGAGCACGCTTATATTATTTTAATTCAACTATATTTTAACTGAATTAAAATAAGGAGTTTCCACTGTATATTGACGTCGGTGTCAATGCAAATACGTAGGTATTGTACGTGCCGCTATCGGCGACCGACCGCACGAGTATTTTCAATTTTAACCCTGTAATAACGTATTTTATCACTAAGCAATAATGTTTTTTTTTACTTGACACTGACTTTAAATAGATGAGTTATATAATTGAGAATAGGTAGGTATTGCTTACTTAGTAACATTTTTGATTTAATTAATAGAAAAAAGTCGCGCAATGTTGTTCTTTGAATTAAACTTCAGTATATTTTTTGCATTGCAGGGTTAAGGTAGGATTTTGTGAAGTCGGTAATTTTCTTATTTATAAGATTTGTTTACATGTTATAATGTGATAATTGAATTTAATCTTTGTATTTAAGTAATTAACTATTGACAAGCTGAATATTATCTGCGAAGTAAACATAAAGGGCGAGTTTTGTTACTTTCTTTTTACAATATTTAGTTACTGAGTCTCAAGGGTCCATTAATTACGTGAGGCGATTTTGGCAATTTACCCAATTTTTTAGGTTTTTGAAGGTTATCTCATTAAATAATTCAATTATGAAAAAAAGTAAAACGTAATAACATGCTAATTATATCCATTGTTTTTTTTTTTTGTAAGAAAACATATCTCTACTCTGTTACTGGTGAGAAATCAGAGGACTACGCTTGTATGGAAATACGGCCCTCCTTTTTCCTCCTTACCTACATTTTTCCACAGTAAATCGCAATTATAAAGACGATGTCATCCTAGGGCCGGGCCTAGTTATCTGTAGCGCAGGTTCTTATAGGAACCTATTTCGGGAACTAGTCTCCAAACATATCTTACCACCAAAATGTAAGACTAATACTTAGAAGCATTATTTATTTATAAGACTCACCATTGCAATAGAGAGAAATAAAAGTTTATTATTATAATAATGTTATAATACGTGCCCGTATGTTTTGCGCATAGGCCTGCCTAATATTTTATGCAAAGACGGGTCCCGTCTGCTCTGACAGAGTCCTGTTGTTTGCACAGGAGAGATCAAAAAGGGAATTGGCTCTAAATCCTCGCCCCGTGTCCCGAATAACAAACTAATTTATCTGTTCTGAAAATTTTAATAGCGATTTACGGGGGATTTTGTTATTTTTGGTATGAAGGTGGTTGTGTAATATGTTTTGGAGAGTGTTTGCAATGCGGTGATTCATTTTACGATGAACCATTCGAAGTTTAAAGTCATCATCATTTCGAGTAGGTGTCACGGTCAAATCGACCTGGCACACCCTGGTGTCAGAGTTCTGCCGGAAATTCGGCCTCTGACGTGTTTCCTTTAACGACTACCAGATGGCAGCTGGGATCAACAGCTTAACGTGCCTTCTGAAGCACGAAAACGTCTTTATTATCAGACACTCAGGTGATTCAAGCCTGCCATGTCGTAACCAAACTGGAAACAACTAAACAAAGTATGCTTCCCGTGAGAATCGAACCCACGATCCCCGGGATTACAGACAAACGCCTTAACCATTGGACCACTAAGGCAGTTTAAAGTGTGTCCCATATATTTTGACCGCAGGTTAATTATCAGTGAGGTTGGATTTAAAACTCTGTTAAAAGCACGTACAAAGTACCTGGCAAGCATGCCGGCAGGCCGTGGTAGTTAGTTCCATTAACTGCCACTATGGGTGGTGGTGAGGGCGCTGCAGTGCAAAAGTTATAGACTTTTCCACCCATCACTGGATGGCGTAAGCCTAAACTTGATAAAAGTAAGTAAAACTAAAAAAAAATATTTTTCGTAAATACTACATACATACATATTATCACGCCTCTCTCCCATGGGGGTAGGCAAAGACTATAGATCTCCACTTGCTACGATCCTTACAAACCGAGGAAAGGAGAAATAAGGAGTATCCGAAACCGACGATCATGCATGAAAAGAGTGATGGATGTAGATAAACACTTACTTTTGCTTCATAGTACCCGAAACCGACAAGCATGCATGAAAAGAGTGATGGATGTAGATGAACACTTTTGCTTCGTCTACATCCATCACTCTTTTCATGCATGCTCGTCGGTTTCGGGTACTCCTCATTTCTCCTTTTGCAAGAAGGTTTGCAATTTGGTCACGATACGTTCGTCGCGGCCTGCCCTGACCGACTGTCCCAGCCACATGTGTCGTATATATACCTTTCGTAATTCGTTTTTCATCCATCCTCTCTACATGTCCAAACCATCTCAACTCAACTCAAAATAATACTGATTTTGTTTTCTCATAATATGGCAGATAAATAGTTGTGTAAGCCTATGGCGCCATCTATGTGATGAGCCTGAAGAATCGCAATAAGCGTTGGGACCATACGCTAAGTAAGTTGAAATAAAAATAAATAATAATAATCTAATTTAACATAAAAAATAATAACCGCAATATACATTGTGAAATTTTTATCGTTTTGGACCCTAAAAGTGGTGACTCAGACCATCAAAATGAACAACTTTTCCTAGGGGAACAATGCTAGGAACTCAAAAAAAATTCGACATTCCCATACAAACAGGCCGGGCGGCGGGATTCATTTGTATGGAAATGACGAATTTTTTTTGAGTTCCCAGCATATGGCTAGTGGCGCAGGCTAGCTCCGTGGCGCAGGCTAGCCCCGTGGCGCAGCGGTCAATACGCCAGCCTGCGACACGAGAGTGCCCGGGTTCGATCCCCGGCCAGGTTCAAGATGGAAAATGATCTGTTTTCAGATTGGCCTGGGTCTTGGATGTTTATCTATATATGTATTTGTTATAAAATATAGTATCGTTGAGTTAGTATCCCATAACACAAGTCTCGAACTTACTTTGGGGCTAGCTCAATCTGTGTGATTTGTCCGTATATATTTATTTTATTTTATTTATAAAAATGTTGTTCATATTGATGCTCTGAGTCACCCCTTTAAGGGTCCAAAACGATCACATTTCACCGTGTATAAGCCGCAGAAACTGCTATTCACACAAGTAATATCTTTCTTATACAATGTAGTACAATTATATATTGTCAGGTTATTTTCAAAGTAGCTTATCCTATATAACTTTTGTACGAACTAAAACTTCACAACAGCTAATAAAATTGGAAAATGATTAACCGGCGTATAGTAAACTAATAACAAGCTAATAAAGATCGCACCTTCGTCAAGGACAAAACTTATTACTAGTTCTAACCTAGTTACTAGATATCTCCAGTTATAACCTAACTAGCGATCCGCTCCAGCTTATCTACCCGTGCGAATATCTCTGATGAACATAGGCTATTCCCATAGCCATAGGTATAGCTATGGCTATAGAAGATATCGCGCCAGAGACTATTCAGACATCATCCTGGGCGCTCTGTGGCGATAACTAGATGTATTACTAACGTTTTAGAAACAATGAGTGTATTTCAGTGAATGAAAAAGTTAAAACCTTCAGTATTTTTAAGTGTTTATATTTTGCATTTACAATGTTATTTTGATATACTCTATATATATATATACAGGCTGTTACAAAATTGCGAAATAATATTTAAGGGGCATGATCAGTCCATAATATTAAACAACTTTCACCAAGGGACAACTTCGAAAATTAAAAAATAAAATTCGATCTCCGATACAAAATAAGCAATCAGCCGATCTACTTTCTATGGAAGGTCAAAAAACTTTTTTGTCGTTCGATGTATGTTCCCTGGGGATAGTTGTTTAATATGATGGACCGATCATGCCCCTTAAATATTATTTCGTCATTTTGTTACACACGGTATATTTCTACATATGGGGCACTTATTCTTTTATTTTATTAAATTATTATTACTTGTTGTTATAACGGCAATATGTATAGATATTCTGTGAAAATTTCAAGTACGGTTCCAGAGCTAAAGCACTATGACAGATGGTCGGACGGACGGATGGATGGACGGACAGATATTGGAGACTCAGTATACATTTTGAACTTTCTGGTAAAGAACCTATAAATTAACATTAATAACACCAGTATAATTCCCCCTGAATTAACCAGGTAATCGTTCTGTCGGGCACACTGCCAACATCCCCTGATAGTGTTATCTTGATCCGAGTCACATGTTTCGAAGCCATAATTTATTCGGCCCTACATTTAGCACCCAATAAATACATCCGTTGTCAAATAAAGCCAATGGAACTAGATTTATAAGGGTAACATTAATATTTACTGAACGGTTACCTCTGAGGGTTGATTTTTTTTATAATTAACGTCTGTTTTGTGCAAAATAACGGATAGAATGCTTTTGCAGTAAGATAAATGACCAAAATATATATTAGTTTTATTAAACAAAGAAATATATTTTAATATATATAAAAAAGTTTTTGCTTTAACCTTTCTTTGTAAAAATAAATTATACTAGCTTTAACTGAACGGTTTTGCTACTCAAATATCAAATCTGAGGTAGGTAGGTTGGGGGATACCTCCGCAACGATGCTTCGAAAATAGTTGTACAAAAAAAAAAATTGTACAAATACAAAATTTAAAAGTTATGTCATTTTACTCAGTATACTCAGCGAAAATATGTTACCTCTTTAAATTTCGACGTACGTCAACTTCTGCAATTATAGTTGTGATAATTAATTATCTTGAAATACAAAAGGTTTAAAACTTACGGGCCCGTACTACCTCACACTGCTTTGCATGATTGACTGTTATATCAATAATAATTAAATACTCAAGTTAAAATAAAAATGCAACAAAGTTCAGGACTAACTCTGGTAACTATATGACTCAAAAACACGATTGCGTTAAATTTTCTCGATAGAAAAAAATTGCAAATTTGCCTCCAAATCACGTCTAATTTACTCGGTATATAGCATTATTCACCAAATACATTAAAATTAACCTTGAAACTTTTGATTATTATTGCATTACAGATGAGGCAGCCATCATATGTTTTACTTTTTCGAATAACCCTTGAATATTCCTAAAAAACGAAAATATCCAAAGTAGCCAACGCGTTTAGACCATCCGCGTTTGTATCGCCACGCCGCCTGGCATATGGCGGGCTCTTAAGGTGAAAGTGTCAATATTTGACACGCGTACTTAAGATGGTCTTTTCTAAAAGTTATCGGCGTTACCGATTTAAGTAATTAAGTGAAACTGTTATATATATAAATCCCAATATTTAATAATCATCATCATCATAAACAGCCACAAAACCTCCACTGCTGGACATGCGTCTCTCCCAAAAATTCTTCGTTTCATAAGAGGATATTGTCATACTCACCACGCTTGACAAGCAGTTTGGCAAGCGCAGTTTCTTTGGTTTCTTGTGCTTCCGATGCTGATTCCCATCCGAAAGCATTTTGAAGCTGGGGGAGGAGAGGAATTTATTGAATTTGGAATGGGAACGAAAGGGATTGGGATACTACTCACTCAGAAGAATGGGGGAAAAGCAAGTAGCAACTCGGGAGGCCGGTCGCGCGTATTCGATACCATACTTGCAACTACCGGACAGACAGTTGAGAATGACACCCCTGGCCATAACTTGACCATTTAATAATGTTGTCACATTATGTATTATCAAAAAATACGTCATCATTTCGAGTAGGTGTCACGGTCAATCGACCATGCACACCCTGGTGTCAGAGTTCTTCGGAACCGCCTCTCGGCCTCTGACGTGGTTCCTTTAACGACTACCAGACGGCGCCGGGACCACCGGCTTAACGTGCCTTCCGAAGCACGGAATCATCTTTATTATCAGACAATCAGGTGATTCAAGCCTGCAATGTCCTAACCAAACTGGAAACAACTAAACAAAGTATGCCTTCTGTGGGAATCGAACCCACGACCCCCGGGTCAACAGGCAAACGCCTTAACCACTGGACCACGGAGGCTGTTAATAGTAAAAAATACGTAATATTTTAGTAATATTCAAATTCCATTATGCCGTAATTTGCAAAATAGTGATAAAATCTCCACCAAAGCTTTCAGCAAGGCTTTTATTAAACTTCAACTGGAAAACAGGCTAGTACAAAAGAAAGCTTCACCTCAGAACTTCAAAGTCTAGCAATTATGCTAAACGTTTAAGAGGCTTTAATTGTTTCCCGACTATCTAGACTGTAGCTATAAAGTAGATTCATTTAGCAACTAGATTTTGTATAATGTTAATGCAAATTTTATAGAAAAAAAAATGCCGGGTGGTTTAACCACACGGCTAAAATTTTTTTCCAAGTCTTCCCATGGAGGTTGTAAAGGCGACTTAGGAAGACCAAATCCTTTGTCTGCTCTGGCCAAGTATGGCTCCAGTAGTACAGAGAGGGTCATGCTCCTGCAGTGGAGACTAAAAGAGACCTGATGATGATTATGATGATGAATGTAAATTTAAATAATATAACTAAAATTATGTATCAATGTTACAAGCAGGATCTAGAAAAACCTAGAAGATTTCATCTGTGAGGCATAGTCCCAAAAATCAAGGCTTCTCCCAAGGATTCTTCTTTGCATGGAAGGATATTGCAGGTGGTTTGGCGAACTCAGTTTCTTTGACTTCTTCTGCTTCCGAAGCTGCTTCCCATTAGAAGCAATACTGCCTCCGTGGTCCAGTGGTTAAGGCGTTTGCCTGTAGACCCGGGGGTCGTGGGTTCGATTCCCACGGGAAGCATACTTTGTTTAGTTGTTTCCAGTTTGGTTAGGACATTGCAGGCTTGAATCACCTGATTGTCCGATAATTAAGATGATTCCGTGCTTTGGAAGGCACGTTAAGCTGTTGGTCCCGGCTGCCATCTGGTAGTCGTTAAAGGAATCACGTCAGAGGCCGAGAGGCGGTTCCGAAGAACTCTGACACCATGGTGTGCATGGTCGATTGACCGTGACACCTACTCGAAATGATGATGATGATGAATGTATCAATGTAACAAGTAGGATCTAGAAAAACCAAGAAGATTTCGTCTGTGAGGCATAGTCCCAAAAATCAAGGCTTCTCCCAGGGATTCTTCTTTACATGGAAGGATATTGCAGGTGGTTTTGCGAACGCAGTTTCTTTGACTTCTTCTGCTTCTAAAGTTGCTTCCCATTTTAAGCAGGGACTGGAATTCGTTGGATTCGGAAAGGGAATTAAGATATTGGGATACAACTCACTTGGATGAACGGAGGAAGCAAATAGTAACTCGGTAAGCCGGGTGCGCGTATGCGATGACATATCTGCAATTCCTGCAAACACCGACCAAGAAGTTAAGGATGTTAGGACTGCCGCGAGGAATTTCAGCAAACAGTGTGATCTTGAATAAACTTCTTTATTTATTTATACAAATAGAAGGGCATCGCATATCGTGAGCGTCGTCGGGGCGAGCCGCTTGCAAGTCACTTGTTTTTTCAGTCTGCGCGCGCATCGCACCCACAGTTGCTATGACGACATATATGTCATTAACATTTCTCCCCCCCCTTGAAAGTACTGCTTTCAAGAGGAAAGGATTCTGCGATTAAAGGACACAATCTTGAAATTGCTCGTCGTATAATGCCTTTCTTTGTGGAGACATCGACGACTCTGGTAATGCCATCTTCACCAGGATAACATCTGACTATCCGTCCCAATAGCCATTGTAGTGGAGGTAGTTGATCATCCTTAACAATAACTATATCTCCAATTTGAATGTTGTGGCTTTTAGTGCGCCATTTTACGCGTTGCTGTAGGCCGAAAAGCACTTCTTGCGTCCATCTCTTCCAAAATTGTTGGCGCAGCCTCTCTAGCAGCTGGTATCGGTTGATACAGACACGATCGGTGGCAGGTGTAGGTAGCACCGTTAGAGGTCGACCAATTAGGAAGTGCCCAGGAGTAAGCGGTGTTAAATCCGACGGGTCCGAGGATAAAATACTTAAAGGACGTGAATTCAAAATAGCCTCAGTCTGAGCAAACAATGTGGAAAGCTCCTCGAATGTTAATGTAAATTGAATTTGACTGCTTACACACCGGCCTCCTGGATTCTACCGACGATAGGTTAGTAAGCAAACTGAACTGAAATGATTAGCTTCACCAGACGCATAAGCACCAATAGGTTGGTCACTCTTTTTTAACAACCTAGCCAATTCATTGCGTGCTCCTACGAATTTTTATCGTTATCGCAGTAAATAGTTTAAGGTTTGCAACGACGTGCAATAAACCTGCGCAAGCATAAAATGAAGGAATTAGCCTAAGTAGCATACCACCAATTGGTTAACAACGCTGGTGAATAGAACATAATAATAACTAAAGACCACCATGAAAAAGTCGCTAATGTTCACTGTCAAATAAAGTCTAGTGACAATGTTTTGATCAAGAAAATGGATTTAAAGTTACAATATTAGACTTTGAGTTGACTGAATTTGTTGTCGACAGTGAAGGAATAACCGCTGGAATAGAATCATTTTGCGATTACTTTACGAATGAAGATTGTTCCAGTTGTATTAAGGTAAGCATAACGTTTTCTCTATTAAGTTTATTTACTATACAATTGTTTATGAAACATAGCAGATAAGCTTATATAAATCTTAGTGATTAACTAAATTATGAATATTTTTCTTAACTATTTGTAATCACGTAGAATTAGAATTAGGTGCTTTGCTTAGTATTAGATTTAGCTAAGTGTTTCTCTAAGTTATAGAAAAGTTTCCTAATTAAAGGAAATGAACCATCAAAAGATTTCTCTGGGTTTTTACGTGATGGAAGATTGGCACAAAATATACTATCTGCGAAACGTTTATAATTATTATCAAATGGAGCTTCCTTTTCTTTTTTAGACAATAGTTTAGATGAATGCAGAAGCTTTTCAACCTCCCAAAATATAGCAAGAGCGTAATTTTTCTCTTGAGAGAAGTTGCAATGAACTTTAGTAGTTTGACTAGACTCAAAACCTATACAAGCAACCTATACCTATACTAGGACCAGCTACAAGCCAGCCGAATCTAGATTCATGCAATATAGTTTGACTTGGACTCAACTTTATTTGATTATCCATAACAATATCCCAGAACACGTCGGCACCTAACAATATATGAATTTCAGAAGGTTGGAAGAAAGTTGTGTCAGCCAACTGAATGTTAGGCGGGAAGTGTAATTTTGACACATCGACTGGGACATTTGGTAAATTACTAGTTATTTGTGGTGTTATCAAACAGCTAACATTAACAGAAAAATCGTTAATTCGAGATCTAACTTTTAGATCACATGTCTTTACTACGCTTGTTACAGTATTATTGATACCACTTACAGATATAGGTTCAGTTTTATAACATGAAATATTCATAATCTTTTGCATTTTTTCAGACAGAAGAGAAGACTGGCTGCCACTGTCAAGTACCGCCTTTGCAGGATAGACTCTGTTATTTGTTACGTCTACTAAGTCAACTTCGGCAGTGCATAATAAAACTCGAGTTGGCACCATATACGCAGATAAGGCTACACTGGACGATGGAGACTGCACGGTGCAATCTACATGCGTTGTTGGTAACGTACGTGTGTTACAATTAGTTACATCATCGTTATCAGATTGTTTATGTAATAACGAGTTATGCCTTTTTTTACAGGATTTACATGGACCCAATCGACACTGTGACACTTGATGACCAGACCGAAGACAATTAGGACAAAGTTTATTTGTATTTACTAAAGAGACTCTGTCAGGCAAGGACATATTTTTAAATGTGTCACACGTGTGAAGTAAATGGCCTTGCTTACAAGCAACACAGTTCCTAAAGTTAGAATTATTATTTATATTAATAAAAGATTTCGTACTTTTATTAACATCTTTCATTGTTGCATTCTTGTCCGATCTCGAGTCAACACGACTGTACTGTGTAGTTTCCAAGACATCAGCACGACCACGAAGAAAGTCCAAGAAATCAGCTAACTTAGGTGAAGAGTTTAAAGTGCTTCTATTTTCTTCCCATTTTCTATTAGTCGCGCTATCTAGCTTTGACGACATAATATATATAACTAACGTATACCAATGTTGTACTGGTTCGCCTAAATCCTCCAAGGCTCGTAAATTTTTTGAGTAGTAGTCAATCATATAACGGATAGACCTAAAAGATTCTTTCGAGATGGCTTCAAAACTAAATAAAGCTTTTGTGTGATTATTTATGAGTATTCTCTTGTTATTGAATCGTTCACACAATGTTGACCATGCCAAGTCATAATTTGAAGATGAAAAACCGACAGACCTGATTACTACAGCTGCGCCACCTTCTAGCGAGTTACGCAGGTAATGAAACTTACTTATAGCTGGCAAAGAATCATTATTATGTATCAATGACTCGAATGTATCTCGGAATTCTAACCATTTTAAATGATTGCCATCGAAAGTAGGTAAGTTAATTGTAGGTAATTTGACATTTAATTGGTTGCCATGACTACAAGACTCGAAGCCCTGACAAGACCCTTGTCCTTGACTGTTATGCTGAAAACTAGCTTTCTGTGATTTACTATAGGTCTCTATAATATTTTGTGCAAGAGAAATAACTTTACAAAAACTAGTTTCAGTGGTGTCACGCTCCTCAATTTGTGACTCTAAATTTGATACTAAGCATTCTATTTTATTTTGGATTTCGTCGAATACTGGTAACAATTCCTGCATACGAACTAACTTAAGTTGAAGCTCTCCAATAGCAATACTATCTATATCTTTAGAATCTATTTTAAGGAAATTATTGACATATTTTTGGAACACAGTCAGTCTTGCCTTAATAGTACCTCTTTGTCTATTAAGATTTTTAAATTGTTATTTTCAGATGACATTTCGTTCGATTCCGACATTATTATTTTTTAGTAACGGTAGTAGGAGCAAGCAATAAACAAGACACAGTTATTAAAAAAATAAAATTGACAAAAGTTATCAACCATAAAGTCCGCCCGCAATGTACAGCGAAACGGCAATGTACTCGCAATAGACCACCGACTAGAGCTTGACGTCAGTGACTTGATGACATTTTCGCATTATCTCTATGCGCAGTATAAACTCGGCAGAATCAAGGAGTCGGCCGTTGTGACAGCGAATCTGAAATTTGCACGAGCAATATTTGAAATAACTGTGTATTCATATAGTCGAGTTATACTCAACAGTAAAATACAATTTTAATGAATTTTAGGGACAAAATAGAAATAAATTTTAGGAAACGAGATTTAGAATAGATTGAAAAATGAAAGCGAGGAGGGTTACTAGCTTGAAGCAGCTAAAATAGAAGGTAACCAACCTAGGACTTATAATAAGGTCTTAGCACTTTCGAAAAAAGACACTATTCGCACAGATAGAGGCAACCTTGAATTCAAGATGTATAGGTATTTAAATACACGCAAAATAACCTTGATATCCTCGCTGGACTTACTTCCCTTTTGGATCGATTCCGTGGTGGACTCCTTCAGGATACCAGATACACAGCTGCGTGCTCCATCATGTGGTGGGTCACCAAAATGTTAGGACTGCCGCGAGGAATTTCAGTAACAGTGTGATCTTGAATAAACTTCTTTATTTATACAAATAGAAGGGCATCGTACATCGTGATCGTCGTCGGGGCGAGCCGCTTGCAAGTCACTTGTTTTTTCAGTCTGCGCGCGCATCGCACCCACAGTTGCTATGACGACATATATGTCATTAACAAGGATGATACTCTGATCTTGTAACTGTTGAGCTAAATGAAATGAAATGAAATGATATTTTATTTGCGGTAAATGTAGTCAAGAAGATGGTATTTATTATGAGTGTCTCATACATTCAGCCAATATTGGCGTGCAAATTAAGTGTCCCAGAAAGCTATTTAATTATGTTTATGAAGTTAATTTTATGTCACTGATGGGTTTCCTACACTTTTATATTATATTTCGTTCATTTTACATTCCAAGAATTCTTTGACTGAATAAAAACACTTCTCTACCAGCCAGATTAATAATTAATTTTTGAATAATTTTGTTTTGAGTGCTTTTATTGAGCTCGGCAATTTATTAAATATTTTTATTGTCATTAGATAACAATTACTGCTAAACAAATGAGCTAGTTCAGTACCAAAAATGCTGCATCCTCATAATTTTTCGATTGTAATACTTATCAACTGACTTTATACAAAATACTTCTCACGACCCGAAAGTAAATTAAATGTACATTACTTAGATACATACATACATATTACCATGCCTGTGGGGTAGGCAGAGACTTCACTTACTACGCAAAATTATATTAATACACAAAATCTATCAAACCGTTTTTGACGCAGAACATTCTAAAGTATCAGACATGATATGCTGTGCACATGAATAAAAACCCGTTTAAACCTATAAATGAATGTAGCTATTCGTTTTATTTTCAAACGTTCACACGCAGTCAGCTAAAATTAAAAAAAATAATTTTTCGGCATTTTTTTTAATAGTGTTCAAAAATATATGTTGCTCTGTAAATATCCCCTCTATACTTAAACTACTGAACACGATGTAAATTCAATTTATTTACGCAAATGAAGCACCTATCTTCGGGGATTCCCGCACGCCACTCAAGCGTTCAACTCCCGACACGTGTTACGTAAGCATGATTTAATAGCACTATATCTGAGAATTATCTTGCATTCTGGCAAGAACTGAGGGATAAGATGAAGATAGGATGTTACATGAATTTAACATCTGTTGCACGTCCTAGTTTCCCCCTTCACTTCTCACTTATAGTTCATTGAACCCGTTTAAAACACAAGCACGCTAATCCGCATAGTGCGTCGGATGATCACGAAAGACCAAGGATCGTTCCCCATTGTTTTTCCATCGTCATTTAGCGTTTCAGACAATTTTGAGTAGGTACTTTTTGTGTGTAAGTGGCCAACATAGGTTTTAGATTTAGATAACAGTCTCTGTGGTCCAGTGGTTAAGGCGTTTGCCTGTTGACCCGGGGGTCGTAGGTTTGATTCCTACCGGAAGCATACTTTGTTCAGTTGTTTCCAGTTTGGTTAGGACATTGCAGGCTTGAATCACCTGATTGTCTGTTAATAAAGATGATTCCGTGCTTCGGAAGGCACGTTAAGCCGGTGGTCCCAGCTGCCATCTGGTAGTCGTTAAAGGAACTACGTCAGAGGCCGAGAGGCGGTTCCGAAGAACTCTGACACCAGGGAGTGCATGGTCGATTGACTACTCGAAATGATGATGATCACTTATAGTTCATTGACCCGTTTAAAACACAAGTACGCTAATCCGCATAGTGTGTCGGATGATCACGAAAGCCTAAGGATCGTCCCCCATCGTTTTTCCATCGTCATTTAGCGTTTCGAACAATTTCGAGTAGGTACTTTTTGTGTGTAAGTGGCCAACACTGGTTTTAGATTTTTCAATTCAATTCAATGTATTTATTGCATTTCATTATGTACATCAGTTCTAACTATTAAAAGTCACTGTCTTACATATAAATAGGTACACTATGAACCCTGTCGGGTATCGCAAAACAAAAGAAATGGAACGGCAAGCGACTTTTATGACATGCAGCTAATTATAAATGGATAGCAAAATATAAATAAATAACTTTCGTATTTAGTATTTGCGATTGTTAATTATTAGTAATGTCAAAGTCAATAATATAGTATAAAATAAAAAAAATATATAAAAATGAAATGTCAATAATATAATACTAAAGTTTACATGTCAAATTAAATTAAAGTTTTTATCGTCAAAATAATCGTCCAGTTTATAATAGGTTTTATTTAATAATATTAATTTCAATTTTCTTATAAATAATGATAGTTTTTCTTCATTTCTTAGGCTGTCGGGCATCGTAGGGCATTATAAATCTTTATTGTCATAGCTAGCGGGCCAGACTTAAAAAGTTCTAGCTTGGAAGCGGGTCTCACTAATTTATTTTTCTGCCGAGTGGGATATCGTCCTGGTAAGTCTTCCTTTTTTGTGTAGAAATGGGGATATTTACGAATAAATTTGCAAGCTTCCAAGATGTATATACAGGGCAATGTTAATATTTCTAGGTGTTTGAAATATGGTTGGCAATGGTCTGTTCCTTTTATATTTGTAATAATGCGTATGCATTTTTTCTGTACGAGTAATAGCCTGTGTACATCGGTGCTATTTCCCCAGAGCACTACTCCGTACGTAAGCCACGAGTAGGCATACGCATAATAAGCGGTAATCGCAGTTTTTATGTTTGTCGTCTTTTTGAGTTCCCTGAGCGCGTACGTGAATGATTGTAATTTACTCGCTATTTTGTCAATGTGGGCTTGCCAGTTTATGCTTGTGTCCAATACTATACCTAATAACT
Source organism: Elegia similella (assembly GCA_947532085.1). Taxonomy (NCBI): domain Eukaryota; kingdom Metazoa; phylum Arthropoda; class Insecta; order Lepidoptera; family Pyralidae; genus Elegia; species Elegia similella. The sequence goes on from OX383936.1 coordinate 5,700,001, forward strand.
GAAATGTGTCGACGCTTTCAATTTTTTACCGTCATATTTATAGTCTATATTTAGAGGAGATTTTTGATATGGTCGAAATTCGATTAGTTTGGTTTTTTTAAAGTTAATTTCCAAGGTATGATCGGATCACGGAGTACATACAGAGAGGAGTTGCCCTAAGGAATATTTTCTATGAAACAATGCGTGGCACTTACAGGGGGTGAGGGGAGTATTATCTGTCTCACTCTACTTGCTCTGTCTCACTCCCTCCTTTATATCCATCTAGCGGCGAATAGCCCAACTACTTAATAAGTTCGATGTTGATCTTTCTTTTTAGTTTATCTATCCGTCACTAGATGTCCCTAACACCTACTGACATCTAGTGTCAGATAGCTGAGTAATTAGGGTTGCCAACCAGACTGTTAAAAACAGTATAATACTGTTTTTGCTAGTTAATGCTTTTTACTGTTCTATTATAAGAGAGTTTGCAAAACACTGTTTTCACGACTGCTGGTAAAACTATGGTTAGAAACATATAAATTTAAAATTTTCCAATAACTAATATTGTTGTATATAGTATAGTTCTGTACCTGTTCAAAGCAATCGTTTATTTGGAGACTACATCTTCACAGCCACAAAAACAAAGAATCAATATGTTTTATGTAAATTATTTCCTTTCTGTTTTTTGTCATAGATAATTAATCAAATTCCATAATAAAACCATAGTGTCAGTGACCATATCATGTAAAAGAGTAGTCAAAATCCAGGCAGCATACGAGTTGACGCACGGGCCACCCAAAACTTAGCCATACTAGAGGTGACTTGAGCTAGTAGTAGTACTAGCCTGCCTTCGACGCCGCCACAAGTTTGTATATTTTTTTGACCCACATGCTCGACCCACATGTCAAAAAAATATACAAACTGGTGGATTGATCTTTTGTTGATCGTTGATCTTATCAAGAAATTACATCGATCGCATGACATTTTTCCATCATTAATAATAAAGGACATAGTAAAAATCAAATACTATTATGCTTCGATCATATATTTCTTGAAGTATTATGATTTAATAATCATAGCATGGAGTGTAAATAAGCTTAAGAATAGCCATTAATTTTTTTCTTACCATGAAAAATCTACATTAACAGACATAATCTCAATCAATTAAAAAAGTATCACGTAACGCCAAAGTGCAATATTCGATTTGTATGAATGTCAAAAAATGATACAACATGTACAAAAGTTTTATTTACAACTAACTTAACTAACAAGCGGGATCAGAAAAGGAATGGGATGTACAGATCAGCCGGCCTATTTGCTAACTCGGTGTCCAACGTTTTGATAGACACTTCAAAATGCATTGCGGCTTTCGTATGATATTGTTAATTTTTATATAAGATGTATTTTATGTGACCATCAAAATGTATTTTGAAGTGACCATCAAAACGTTGTACACTAAGTTAGCAAATAGACTGGCAGGTCTTTTCCATGTCTTTTTCATTTTGGAGAAATTTTTGGCCAAAGGTCAAAAAATGTACTGCGTATTCGTAGATTTGGAAAAAACCTATGAAAGAATTGTGGTCGATGCTGTCTGCATATGGGGTAAGCACTCACTGAAAGTAGGTTTCTTCGATGAAAAATGCTCTCGGTGTGCTCAGAAACATCATTATTTCCTCATCTTCCATGTAACTTTTTATAAAATTTCAAAATCCAATCGTAGTTTTATCAGCGGTTGAGAAAACAGTATTTTGTATACTGTCTTTTGATAAAACAGTAAAAAGTATTAACTAGCGAAAACTAGGTGGTTGGCAACCCTAGACATTTTGCCATGTATGGCTATTATTCGTGAACGTCAAGATGACGGGACCCCGCCCGGTTTTGCGAATATGATGTAACTATGATGTAGTACCATTACGTACGTAGTAATATTAGTGCTATTTTATACTTACATACGTGCTATAATAAAATTGTACACTCAAATGATTTCAAGATATTCAACAAAGAAAGTGGTCCCGCTATTATAATATTAAAATGGCGGGACCATAATTCAGTTCTTAAAAAACACTTCAATTGTAAAAATAAAAAATATTTTCAACGATTTTTCTGGGGAAATTCTACAGATAAAAAATTGGTTTTTAAAATGCAAAAACGGTGTATCCGCTGTATGTTTGGTCTACAAAGCACTGATAGCTGTCAATCTTATTTTAAACAATATAAAATACTAACACTGCCATCACTGTATATATTTGAGATAGCTGTATTTGTTCAAAATAATCCCCATTTATTCAAACGTATATCGGATGTGTGTGCAAGAAACAGAAGAAATGGCGATAGACTTTTTCTACATCAATCAAAAACAGCTCTGTTCCGAAAATTTATAATAAAATCCCTAAGGAATATAAAACATTAAATATAAATTTATTTAAGAAAATACTGAAATCATTCCTAAACCAGAAGTGTTACTATGATATTAGTGCGTTTTTTAATGATAAAATTTAGTGTTTTTTTTTTATCTCTCTATTTATATATTTTTTGTGCTTATTGTACATATATTGACTTATTTTGTAATTTAATATTATTTATTGTTTATTTTATGTGGTAACAGTAGCTCATCTGATTCAATATTTGTACACCCTAACGGTAAGCATGTTGATTCCTACTTTTATATTATTTAACACATTGTTACACATTGTAACACACATGTTTGACAAATAAATAAACGAATAAGCTCCTGAGGAAAAAGTGATTTTCAAAGCCAAGTAGCATTATACTGCTCTTACAATTTGCTTAGGCGTTTGTTTGACAGTTTTGTTATGGAGGTTATTCTACACTGAATTTGTTTTAATTTACCTTTGCCTAAAAATTAAGTGCAAAACCAAAATGTTAAAACATACATACATATTATCACGTCTATTTCCCTTACGGGGTAGAGAGAGCCTAACCACCATAATAAAACTGTCTCCATAATAAAATTTTATTATGTAAGTATAAAATAGCACTAATATGGTACTACATCCTAATCACATCATATTCGCAAAACCGGGCGGAGTCCCGTCATCTTGACGTTCACTATTATTCAACGTTGACGACAGGCGGCGCATTGCTGAAAAGAGAATTATGAAACAACATAAACATAATCTTTTTGTCAAGGTAAAAGTCTTTAGGTATAAATTTAGAACAAATTTCAGTATTTATGGTTATTATTTATTACGATAATTAGCTTTAATATATTTTTATAGTTCATACGTCCCATTACGCAAAGTGGTGCCATCTAACGATGAGTAGCACGGAACGTCGCCAAAAGATTTTTCTAGAATAATTTAAGTAAATTACGAAAAATTATACTTACAAATGAAATGTGATTCCTTCCATAGCATCTGAACGTTTATCTGAGTAGTTTTTACATGATATAATGCAACACTTCATGATTTTCTTCGTAAAAAACAAGATAAGTCCGAAAATCTCACTGTGTGCACAGAACGAACCACGTACGAACATTGACAGCTACAACAGCAGACTAATAGGCCACGCCTACTCTCGATGTTAACGTGATGACGTCAGGACCTAGTTGGAATCACAGTGCACAGTAGCTAACGCCGTCTCCACTCTGTATGTACTCCGTGGATCGGATAGCCACGATACAGTTTTGTCAAGTATTTGGGTCAGTATTTGATTCAAGTCGTCAGGTTTTGAATATGGGGTCAGTATTGATATATCGTCAGCAAATAACATGCACGTATGGTCCATGATTTTTGGCAGGTCGTTGATGTAGATGAGGAACAAAAGGCACCCGATAGTGCTCCCCTGGGGAATAAACCAGTTCATGTGTTGAACATCTGACCTTACTGTTGAAATTGTCCCGGTATCGTAGTCAAAGTGGTCAACTGCCACATACTGTTCCCTATCTTGCAAATATGTCTTAAACCACGCGTGAGCAATTCCCCTTATACCTACTCCGTTTAGTTTGTCAAGAAGAATATTTTGTTGAACTTTGTCATATGCTTTTGTCATGTCGAGCATTATTCCTGCTCCATATTTTTTGTGATTTAATAAATTTAAAGTCTCTTGTATATATTTGTATATTGCAAGTGTGGTCGAACGATTTTTCCTAAAACGAAGCCCGAGCCGTTTTGATGGGTCCCTCCCCCCCCTCCCCCCTCAGTTTTAGTGGAATTTCAAACGACTGTCGATGTTAGTTGCGGCTTTTTCAACCCCCACAAGTCACCTGACGCATCTAAGACTGCAAACCTTACTGACCCCGCCCATACAGCCGCACGACCGCCTCGCGGGCTGCTCGCAGCCCGCGCCCCCACCCAAAACACTCAAAGTCGTCAAGTATGTCAAATTTTTCGCAAAAATCATATGTTGGATTGCAAATCGTTTTTTCAAAAATTTTTGAGTCTGTACACGGTATAGCGATGGGGCGAAAGTTTTGCATATCCGTGATTTTTCCTTTTTTGTGAATTGGTTTCACGAGCGATATTTTTAATCGGTCTGGGAATATACCCTCAGTAAAGGACTGATTTATGAGTAAGGTCAAGCTGCCTAAAAGCATCTGACATGCTTAACGACCGCCATCTAATGATGACAGCCAGGACCAATGGCTTAACGTGCCTTCCGAAGCACGGAGAAGGACGAGAAATGTTTGTGCCACTTGTTCCATTCCAGTGGGGAACACCCCCGGGGTTGTTTTACATGCGTAATCCTTTATAATGTTTACGCCAACTGGGCCATTGAGCTCCTCAAAGTTCAAGTAGGTATAGAACAATTATGCATCAAAACGGGTCACTCACGTGCTATTTTCTTTAGATTGCTGACTATTTTATGATCTATTTTTGTACTATTAGATGGCAATCTCACCGAAATAGCACGTTTTAAATTTCCAAAATTTATTTTCAAGTTTCAAATTTTCAAGATTTACATTTCATTTAAATTTACCGTGTTAAAGCTTTTATTCAGTTTGTTCATATTTATATTTTAAGTAAATAACAGTATCGAAATCAATAACAAATAATAAACAAATGTATTTACAAACAAAATTTACTAATTTTTATTTCGCTTAAAATTTCTTTAGTTTAAAATGTATATTTCTATACAAACCAATTTTTACACAACCAGACGTAACCTCATTTGATTTTAATTATTATTGAATAAGTATAATTCTAGATAAGTCTACCTACTCTTATCTTGGAAAAAATCTAAAACGGGGTTGTACCCGAGCGTGGGCGTCGCAGACAAACAAATTTTGTTATTCGTGGGCGGAAGGCCGGACGGTTTGCTTACCGGGGCTATTTTAGGATTATATTAGATTTTTTGAAAAATTCTTGATTTTTCCTGCCATCTTACCATACATTAAGGGAGTCACAGACAAAATTGGTAATATTCTGAAGCGAGCTTCAATTAAGACCTATTACAAGCCACACAAGAAAATAAACCAACTTTTAAGACCTGTAAAATCTAATATCCCATTACAAGATGCAGGACTATATAAAACTGAATGTGAGTGCGGTTTATCATTCATTGGGCAAACAAAGAGAAGCAAGCAGACATGAAGAATAGACGCTCAACCAAGTCTGCAGTCTGTGAACATGCCTTAGACAAACCCAACCACTACATGCGTTTTCATAATCCTCAAGTCCTTGCAAAAGACAACAGATACATTCCAAGAATGCTTCGTGAGGCTATTAAAATTAAAAAACATCCTTATTTCAATAGAGAGGATGGTTGGCAGTTACCACCAGCTTGGGATCCTGTCATCAATTTAATAAAATCTCAAGCTCATCACAAGACTGCAACACCTTCAGACACCGTGAGCCAATACTGCGTACATCCGGAACGTTATCAATATATATTGTAGGCGGTAGTTTTGTATAGCTCTTATAACACAAAGACAAATGTCAACTTAGTCTACCTGCGACCTTGAAAACGGTAAAGTTTTCGAAACGTTAGTGTAAAAATAATGTAATATACGCGATAATACCGTATTAAAGTGATTTTATTTAAAAATTCTTGAGAATCATTGAAAACTCTACGCAAATTTCAAGAGAAATATATTTGAGAACAAATTATTGAAGCCACCTACCCCCAAGTTGAGGACGTAACCTGTGGTACAGATTCAATTTAGTTATGTAAATGCGACACGTCGTCAGCTGTTCACATGTTCAGTGTGGGTGTAGACGTATGTAATTTGGCAAGCTTGTTGTCTTAGGCGGGAACTCGGTGTAATAGTAGGTGAGAGTTGGTTTAAATCGGATATTCAATGTAAATGTCCAATGTCGTAAATGCCCTTTGTTTCCAACCGATAATAGGATAATTCCTACTCCTATAGATGTACAAAGCGACTAAATGGCATATTATTAAAATGTCCTGTACTACTCCTATAGATGTACAAAGCGACTAAATGGCATATTATTAAAGTGTCCTGTAATGCAGAAATAACACAAATGAAAATGCATTCAAGAAGATCTTAGATAAGGAAGAGGAATGTAAAAAGTACAAGTAATTATATTTTTTTAAGTAACCCTTATTGTCCTGCCTATTGGGCGAATGACCATCACCAAGACGCGATGGAGTGACAATTTTCACAATTTCGACAAGCAGTGACTAGAGACGCGTGAAAGTATAATTTTTATTCTTTTTAGGGTTCCTCAAAAGGTAAAAAAGGAACCCTTATAGAATCACTTGGTTCTCCGTTTGTCTGTCAGTCTGTCAGTCTGTCAAGACCCTTTTTCTCAGGAACGCGTGGAGGTATCAAGCTGAAATTCAAATCAAATACCGTGAGTTTTTGATTTGAATTTCAGCTTTTTGAAATATTGCAAAAAATCCATGCTAAACTCCATGGCCCACGTGGAAGTGCCTCAACCGCCTTCGAACTGGGGTAGCGCCTCACCCCGTAGGTATAACTTAGCGCGGTGGGGTTACATGGTCTAACCGAAGCTCGGTGTCAGTGTGGTCAAGTATCTACATCTTCTCTCATGCCCAATGTGCTCAACCAGCTGCACAATACACGACCTATACTCAGCGACGGAGTATGGTATAAGAGTTGCCACATACTGGAGGGACATAATATGATATTAATTTAAAAAAATTGAATTAATCGACACGAAAAGAAGAAAAAACTAAAAAGCCGTCACATAAAAGCAAATTTTACATAGTACAAATGGAAATAGCAGATACTAAAACGTTTTAAATAAATAAATATTTCCATTGGTCATAAATCTTGCTATAAAAGTATATTAGCCATAATTTTATACAAATACAGACGTTAATTATAAAATACATCCCTCAGAGGTAGCCGTCCAGTAAATACGTGGCCCTTATAAATCTAGTTCCGGTGGCTTTATTTGACAACGGATGTATTTATTGGGTGCTAAATGTAGGGCCGAATAAATTATGGCTTCGAAACATGTGACTCGGATCAAGATAACACTATCAGGGGATGTTGGCAGTGTGCCCGACAGAACGATTACCTGGTTAATTCACGGGGAAATTATATTGTCATTTGTGTTTTTATATTTATGTATTTTGTCAGACTTTTGTAGTATATGTCTACAAGATTTGACGACCTATGTGGAATAGTGATCATCAGGCTAGGCTGTCACACCGAAGGTCTTGGGTTCGATCCCCGGCCAGGTCAAGATGGAAAATGATCTTTTTCAAATTGGCCTGGGTCTTGGATGTTTATCTATATATGTATTTGTTATAAAATATAGTATCGTTGAGTTAGTATCCCATAACACAAGTCTCGAACTTACCTTGGGGCTAGCTCAATCTGTGTGATTTGTCCGTATATATTTATTTATTATTATTATTTATATGAGTAAGTTAGTTTATTATGTAAACTAACTCAAAGATACTATATGATAACAAACATTGGTATACACATAAACGTCCAAGACCCAAGTCTTGAACTAACTTTAGAGGTAGCTTAATCTGTGTGATTTCTCCGTATGTACGAGTAGGTATGTATTTATTTCAATAAATGCGATTTTCCTAAAATTACCAAAATGCAATATTTAAGTTTAAGTATTCTTATTGCAAGACTAAATAAGTACAACTAGGAGTTTTTCGATCTTCAGGTTGGCAAAATATTTTGTACATATGAATGTAAGAAAATAAAATATTGATGTAATTTTAAGCATATTTGGATTGTTAATTTTTGTTTTGTGATATGCATTTCTACTATTTATATGAATAAAGGGTATGTAGTATAATTTATATTAGAAGTATTTTGAAATATTAAGCGTTTTGAAATATTGCATACAAAACCGTCGTGTAAAAGTAAATTTAATATAATTCAAATTGAGACTCAGCAGATAAAACGTTTTAGTTAGAAAATATTTCTTTTGGTCATTAATCTTGCTACAAAAGCATATTTTCCATAATTCTAGACTAAAACAGACGGTTATTATAAAATAAATCCCACAAAGTTAGCCGTCTAGTAAACAGTCACGTTGCCAAGTTCAAGTCTTGAACTTGGCTGGGCACGCCCTCGCCTATCTATAGATTAAAATACTCGTAATTATAAATAATAAATAAATATATACGGACAAATCACACAGATTGAGCTAGCCCCAAAGTAAGTTCGAGACTTGTGTTATGGGATACTAACTCAACGATACTATATTTTATAACAAATACATATATAGATACACATCCAAGACCCAGGCCAATCTGAAAAAGATCATTTTCCATCTTGACCTGGCCGGGGATCGAACCCGGTCACTCCGTGTCGCAGGCTGGCGTGTTGACCGCTGCGCCACGGAGCTAGTAATTACAGAACAGTAATCTGCTTTTATTCCTCTTTCTTTTCTTTATCGAGTCTTTTGTATCGAGTTTGATTATTGCCAGATATTTTGAGTTGCCTAAAGGTATTTGATAGATATCTCTATCTATCATCATCATTTCTTATAGGTGATACGGTCAATCGACCATGCACACCCTGGTGTCAAAGTTCTTCGGAACCGCCTCTCGGCCTCTGAAGTGGTTTCTTTAACGACAACCAGATGGCAGCCGGGGCCAATGGTTTAGCGTATCTTCCGAAGCACGAAATCATCTTTATTATCAGACAATCAGGTGATTCAAGCCTGCAATGTCCTGACCAAACTGGGAGCAACTTAATAAAATATGCCTCTCGTTAGAGACAGAGAGGCGGTTCCGAAGAACTCTGAGACCGGGATGTGCATGGTCGATAGACCGTGTCATCTACACGAAATGCTTTGTTTACCCCGCAAGGGAAAAAGACGGTTTAGTATGTAGTATGCAGGTTGTTAATGATGAAACCAGAAGCCTTTGACTAGCTCACCATAGACCATTATCTTATCTCTATGAGGCTCGCACACAACACAAGCTAAAAGTCGAGCCGGGCGGGAATCAAACCTGCATCGTTTTAGTTCTGCACTTTTGACTTCTGGCGTCAAATAATCTTATTGCAAGGCGACATATATGTTGTATAATTCCTACAATTAGGTATATATGTTGTGACACAGCGTGGAATGGCATAGCGCCAAGGAATGTCTTTATTGCTTCCAGGCATTCCTTCAAAGGAATCCAATAACTCGCTATATCGGCTCATAATAATAGGTTGTAGTTCTTTCCGTTGTTGTTCCGGTGTTAAGGATTTACAATTTGCTGTGGGAATGTATTGATATTTATATCTTTCATATAAATAAAACCGATTTAAACCTGATTAATAGATATTTTGAGACCCGGGAAAGGGCAAACTTTATTTAAAAAAGCAGCAACAGACTCCGTTGTCCAGTGGTTAAGGCGTTAGCCTGTTGACCCGGGAGTCGTGGGTTTGACTCCCACCGGAAACATACTTTGTTTAGTTGTTTCCAGTTTGGTTAGGACATTGCAGGCTTGAATCACCTGATTGTCTGATAATAAAGATGATTCCGTGCTTTGGAAGGCACGTTAAGCCGGTGGTCCCGGCTGCCATCTGGTAGTCGTTAAAGGAACCACGTCAGAGGCCGAGAGGCAGTTTAGAAGAACACTGACACCAGGGTGTGCATGGTCGATTGACCATGACACCTACTCGAAATGATGATGATTTAAAAAAGGTACTATTTCTTTATAGAACCAATCACCTTTTTCCTTACCCAAAGGGTAAAAACGGGACCCTATTAATATCGCTCCGATGTCCTTCTGTCTATTCGTTTGTCTGTATGTCTGTCTGTCTATCTGTCTGTCTGTCACCAGGCTGTATCTCATGAACCGTGATAGTTAAATAGCTGTAATAAAATAAATATTTAAGGGGGCTTCCATTCAAAAAAACGCGTGATTTTTTGCTCGTTTTGGCTTGATATTGATAACGTCAACAGTACATGCTTGAAATATTCACAGAATATTATAAAAGTAAATAATTAAGTAAAATTAATATTGAAGGGAGGCTCCCATACAACAGACATGATGTTTTTGTAGGGAACGGTACGGAACGCGAAAAGTCAAAAGTCAAAAGTCAAAAGTCAAAGATTTTTATTCAAAATTGGATACATGTATCTCTTTTTGAACGTCATATTTTTATTTCTTATATATTTTTTTATATATGCAAAATTGAAATACTACTAGCGTTTCGGAACGACCACTGGTGAGAAGAATACGCCGAAAGAAACTCAATCCAGCCTTGGTCCCTACGTGCCTGAAGGGCTCTGAATACATTGTTAACATAAAATACAATTTTTCATACTATAGATTCATTTTAACATTTAATAATTGTTAACATTAAATAAATTTATATAAATTTCCACGCATTTTTATCAGTAATATAATCATCAATGCAGTAATAAGCCTTTTTTATTAACTGGTTTTTTACAATCGTTTTGAACTTAAGTAAAGGCAGACCTAATATTTCTGCAGGAATTTTATTATAGAAGCGTACTCCTAAACCCAAAAATGAATTCATAGTTTTCTGCAATCGCAATACTGGTGTAGCTAATTTATTTTTATTTCTCGTGTTTCGGTCATGGATATCACTATTTTTCTTATATAAATCAAGATTATAGCGCACAAACATAATATTCGCAAATATGTACTGAGAAGATAAAGTTAAAATATTTATATCTTTAAACAATTCTCTAAGAGATTCTCTAGCACCAAGTTTATATATAGATCTAATAGCGCGTTTCTGCAGGACAAATATGGTGTTTACTTCTGCAGCGTTACCCCATAGTAAAATCGCATAAGACATAACACTATGAAAGTAACTGAAATATACCAAACGCGCAGTATCAACATCAGTCAGTTGTCTAATTCTCCTGACAGCATAAGCTGCAGAACTAAGTTTACCCGCTAACGTAGTAATATGGGCACCCCATTGAAGCCCGGCATCAAGAGTTATTCCAAGAAATGTTGTTTTATCAGTTAAATCTAGTGGTTCATTATCCATTACTATTTGTGTTGGAATTTTTGTAACATTTGGTAAGCAAAATTTAATACATTTCGTTTTCTTAGCGTTCAACAATAGATTGTTCGCTGTGAACCAATCCAACACTTGAGCTAAAGTACTATTAACCACGTCAAAAGAATTAGTTTGTCTATCAATTTTGAAGACAAGAGAAGTGTCATCGGCAAATAGTACAGCCTTACATGTATTGACACAGTAAGGTAGGTCATTGATGTAAATGAGGAATAACAGAGGCCCTAGGATAGAGCCCTGGGGTACGCCCATCTTAACCGATGATCCGGAGGATTGTACCCTATCTAAACTAACTTTTTGAGTTCGGCCACTTAAATAAGATTCAAGTAAATCGCGAGATTTACCTTTTATTCCATAGTGCTCCAGCTTGGAGAGAAGGGTATTGTGGTCTACGCAATCAAAGGCTTTGGAAAGATCACAAAAAACACCAATAGCATTTTGTTTTCCCTCCCAAGCATCATATATGTATTTTAACAGAGCTACACCCGCGTCTGTAGTTGACCGACCCTTTGTAAATCCATACTGTTCACGATGGAAAAGGCTATTTATGTTAAAAAAAGCTAATAACTGATTAAAAATCATTTTTTCAAATATTTTACTAAGAGCTGGCAGAATAGAAATGGGACGGTAATTAGTGGGATCATTTTTATCGCCAGATTTGTACAAAGGAATGACTTTACTTAACTTCATCAAGTCAGGAAATGTCCCAGTATCTACACACTTATTAAATATAGAAGCTAAATATGGTGCAATTACTTCAATGATGTTACTAATGACAGCTACAGAGATATCCCACAAATCTCCAGTTTTCTTATTGTTCAAACTCTTAAATGTATCAATGATTATTTGAGGTGTTACATGTTGAAATATTAAATGATTGTTACATTCTGGTATACAGCTTGTTAATAGTTTTTTAGATTCCTCAGATGATGAACGTAAGGAGGCAGTAGTATTTACGGGAATGTTAGTAAAGAAATCTTCGAAATATTTTGCGACGTCTTCATTAGTACTGAGGATCTTATTATCTACTTTTAATTCTATTTTGTTGTCACGATTTTTGGTTTTCCCGGTTTCCATGTTAATAATTTTCCAAGTGGTCTTTATCTTATCATGAGAATCTAGAATAGCTTTTCTTGTATATAAAGATTTTGCGCACAGGCACGCCTTTTTAAAAACCTTAGAGTAAGTTCTAACATAATTAATAAATTCAGTATTTTTATTGTAAGCTTTCATAGCTAATAATTCGTATAACCTGTTTCTACTAACGTAAATACCAGTTGTAGCCCATTCACTAAATTTTTTACCGATACGTTTAGTACATTTTTTAATTTTGAATGTATTGTTGAATTCCGATTCAATAATACCAAACATTTTATTATATAGAGCATCCGGATCATCTCTAGTTTCTTCAATTAGGGGCATTTTTTCAGATATTTTTTTCTTAAATACATTTATTTTAGCTTTGGTTATAGATCTAAAGGTTACTTTTGGTAAGTCTACTTCTACATCATTTATTAGTTTTACAAACTGACCGTAGTGATCCGAGGTTAGATTTTTAGTTATATATTTGTCAACAGCAGTGCAATTGCAGAAAACATTATCTATGCACGTTGCAGAATCTTCAGTAACTCTAGTTGGTTCCAAAAACAAATTAACCAAATCAAATGATTTAAAGACATTTAAAAATCGAACACTTTCAGTTGTTGTAACTAACAAATCAACATTAAAGTCACCGCACACTATAATATTTTTGCGACAACAACATAATTTTCTCAAGACATCTTCAATAACTGATTCTAAAGTATTATAATCTGATCTTGGGGGTCTGTATACACATACTATAATATAATTCCCTAGTTCGATACATGACAGCTCAACATTACAATCTACCGAAAGACTAACAATATCCTTACGTTCTTTACATTTTACGTCACTTCGAGTTAGAATTAAGCTACCGCCTTTCTCTTTAGTCTCTCGGGTGTAAGAGCTTGTCAATAAATAATTTTCTACATTGAACTGTTGCTGGTGCGACTGCATAAAATGTTCAGTCACACAAACTACATGCAAATCTTTACTGTTTATAAACAACTCTAATTCTAACAATTTGCTAGTCAGGCCTTGGACATTCTGATGAAAAATATTTAATTCTTTAGCCTCGACTGTTGTCTTATTAATTAGTTTAAATCAGACTGAGGATTTTGTATTTTAGGTATATCATTAGTTGCAATACCTGTGTCAAATTTAAAATTATTTGCAGTTGTACTACATACAACAGAAGTTTGTAAATTAAAAGCTACTACTGTAGCTATTTGTCTTTTAAAATTAAAAGGAAGATACATAGTATCGTTAGTCAACTTAAATCTACTTATAAACTTATTTATATCTAAATAAAAAATAAAATCGCCATGACGATACGTCATGTTGTACATATGCGAGTCCGACCATCTTTCATTAATTAACACGGCGAAAGTAAAAGCCTACTTAGGCTTTAACTTACGTAGATAAAGTCGAAGGAAAAGCTAAAAGTCAGTTGTAAATAGTCCTATAAAGTTTTCGTTAATAGCTATCACCTTAATAAAAAGAATTTATCTTTAATTTGCTCACTAAATGCTCGCTGGAAGTTTTCGACAAAGATAAATGAAGCGGAAAGACCGCGTCAGATAGTACAGGTTAATGATGCTCTTGAAGCTCAGGTACGATATTTTCATTGTTGTTATACTACCGCATAAAAAGGAGTGTATTGTTTTTCGAGTTCATGTAAATATGTCTATACTATCTATACTAATCTATACTTCTATACTAATATTATAAAGAGGAAAGATTTGTTTGTTTGTTTGTTTGACGTGAAAGGCTCCGAAACTACTAGACGGATTTGAAAAAATCTTTCACAGTTGGGAAGCTACACTATCTGCGCTGAACATTGGCTATATTTTACGGGGACGAAGTCGCGGGAAAACAGCTTCTTCTTCTTCTTTTCGAGTCAAAATAGCTATATGTGTATAATAAATGTTATAAACAGCTAGTAAGTTAATATAAGAAAGTGTGTGAGTTTATTCATTCCAACAATACTTCTAAATGTATCAACGGATTTGGACGTAAGGAGTATCGTTTGAATCCTTGTACTCTTCCGAATGACATGGGCTTATAACATTTGCAAAAGAAAACATGTTTTTACTATTTGAAAAAGGTTTGTTGGGTTCTATTAAACGCAAATTTTTTTATACTCATAAATGCACTGGTTCTACGCTTTACAACAGTAAAAATTGTAACAAGATAAGAAATATTTTTTTTTGTTTCATAAAACTGAAAATCAAGTTTTATTCAAAGAAAAATAAAATAAAAATATTTATGATAGGGATAATTGTGGTGTTGCTTAAGTTGATACTTAAGTAATTCGTAGGATTAATAATTTTAAAGATACCTCATACGTCCAAATCCGTTGAGGCATTTAGAAGTTATGGCAGAGAAATTCACGTAAAAGTCCGTATAGAAGTCATGTACCTAACTAAAAACACCCTTATTGGTATTAAAGTATACAATAAAGTAAAATTAAATAGTCTAAAATCACAGTTATAATAACTCAGTTAATTCAAAACAAAGGTGTTATAAATCAGTCTTTTGATTAATATTTACTTAGAACTAGTCAAAATCACAGTCGTATGTAATACAGTTGTGTATTTGCGCAATACATTTGTGCATTTTTGGTTCCTTAGTTGTTTTTATAAAATTTACGGTCAAACATTATTTTCGTGTCTATACAATTCATAAAATATATCAGTTCGCGCAGCCTCAGTTAACCATAGAGCCTAAATAATATATCGTGCGATGAATTACGGGTATATCGCACGATGTCCGCTACAAACTGTTAAGGGATACAGTGCCTGACAGAACAGAACAGAACAGACAATCTGAACGAAACAAAATGAAACAAAACTTGGTTTGAGCAAAAGGAAATATCTGTTACTTTATCCAACTCGTACTTTAACTCAACTGAATCAGAAACAACTTAAGAAAACTAAATAAATAGTTTATCGCCGTGACGTCACTCGGTAATTGCAACAAAACACTTAAGCAACTCGCAAACTGTCACAATACCTAAAGATCCATTAAACTTTAGCAATTTCCAACTTTTCCTATTAGACGTTCAGCACACATTTCGTCTAAGTCTTACAATACTTGGGATCTCGTTTATTAGATTGTTATTGTTTGTATGAATCATTAAAATAAATTATTAGAGGTAAGTACTTTAATTAATTTGCTTTCGTTTCATTCTGTTTTGTAATTAATTCTGCAGTTGTAGAGTATTTAAAGCTCTTTACTTGTACTTAAGATACTACGAACTTATATTTGTGATGCTTTTTTGTTAAAATTATGCCTTTTATTACTAGCTTTTTCCTGTGACTACGTTAAGTTTGTTGATCTTATTTGAAATATAATTGCTTTATTGTACAATGTGTTTCCATCTCTTCAAGGGTTGTTTGGAAGAGATTGCTTTAAGCGATAAGACCGCCTCTTGTGCTTCTTTATATATATTAGTTTAAATAATGTTGTATGTTAGTTTAAAAAATGTCCACACTGACTTAGATCGATGAGACGTCCTGTATATCAAATTATTACGTCTATCTGTTTCATCATTTATCTGTTCTACCTCAACACTGACTATGTGTAGAGTACACATCGTCAGTGTTGAGGTATCCATCTACCCTAAGGTTGAGTAGAAGAAAGCCTTAAAACTGCCTCCGTGGTCCAGTGATTATGAAGGTGTTTGCCTGTAGACCCGGGCGTCGTGGGTTCGAATCCAACGGGAAGCATACTCTGTTTAGTTGTTTCCAGTTTGGTAGGCAGGCTTGAATCACCTGATTATCTGATGATAAAGATGATTTCATGCTTCGTTCGGAAGACACGTTAAACCGTTGGTCCCGGCTGCCATCTGGTAGTCGTTAAAGGAACCACGTCAGAGGCCGAAAGGTGGTTACGAAGAACTCTGACACCAGGCTGTGCATGGTCGATTAACCGTGTCACTTACTCTAAATGATGATGATGAGCACTAAATTGATAAGACCTCCTTTGTACCGATCTTGTTTTTTTGTTCTTTATGATATTATTTTTGTCTTTTATTTTGAACAATAAAGTTTATTCTATCCGCTAAGGTTGCTTAATTAAGAGTAAGCGCTAAGATTTGTGAGCACAAAGGCGCACAAACACAATATCGAAGTCTGAGATGTCTCATGTTAAGTATTGGCTAGTCTGTAAGGTGACATGATGATATGAAAATAAATAAAAAATATATCGAGCTCGGTTTATATCAAGTTTCGGTTAATCTGTACCAGATGCCTTTAAGCAGCTTCAAAAATATGACACCAGTAGATATTGACCACTCACATGAACTAAAAACAAATAAATACATTTTATATACGTACTACCTACATTTACTGCTCTGCATTCCGTCTTTTCAAATAATTAAATTCGTTTAAGCAAGGTTTAAAACTATTTTCCCGCAAACACTGTGCCAGAATTAGAGACATTATGCTGTAAGTACTAACACTTTAGTGTTAGTTTTAGCACATACTGTGTACTAATGGAAATACTTAGAACGTCTTGTTTATCTTAAAGAGGAACTTTTGTTATATCATTGAAACTAACGTGCGATACAGACATTATGTACTAAAAATGAGTAATCTCCACGAAAAAACAGGCAATCCTGACGAAATAGCACCTGTATGCTCCTTTTTTGGTACTTCTTGCTCTCATTTAAAAATATATTTTCCCTAATAAACAGAGTGTCTCACTATAACAAAGCTAGTAAACATCAAATGAAACTACTATTTCGTATCACCTTTCCCGCACTCCGTCTTACAAAATTAAAGAAGTTTAAGCAAGGTTTAAAACTATTTTCCCGCAGACACTGTGCCAGAATTAAAGACATTATGCTGTAAGTACTAACACTTTAGTGTTAGTTTTAGCACACACTATGTACTAATGTAAATACTTAGAACGTCTTGTTTATCTTAAAGAGGAACTTTTGTGTTGATACAGCTTTGACGAGCTCCGTGGCGTAGTGGTCAACACGCCAGCCTGCGACAAGAGGGTGCCCGGATTCGATCCCCGGTCAGGTCATAATGGAAAATGATATTTTTCAGATTGACCTGGGTCTTGGATGTTTATCTATATAAGTATCTATTATAAAATATAGTAATTGTTGAGTTAATATCCTACGACATAAGTTCTGTGGGGCTAGCTCAATTTGTGTGTTATGTCTCTATATATTTATTATTTAGTGCTTTTCTTAATGACGAGTTTTAAAAAAACATCATTGTTGTTCTACTTCACTGATAGATTTAAAAAACTTTTCCCTAATAAACGAGTTTCTCACTGTAACAAAGCTTGTAAACATAAAATTAAACTACTAATTCCATATCACCTCTACTTTCCCGCACTCCATCTTACAAAATTAAAGAAGTTTAAGCAAGGTTTAAAACTATTTACCTACAAACATTGTGCCAGAATTAGAGACATTATGTTGTGAGTACCGACACTTTAGTGTTAGTTTTAGCACACACTCTGTGTACTAATGGAGTGACTAAGTACGTCTTGTTTATCTTAAGGAGTAACATTTGCGTTGCGCTGGTGTGCTTTTCTTAATGACGATGTAGTTCTAGAGAGACTTTTTTGTAGTTTCCTTTACCTTAAAAATAGTTTTATCATAAAAATAGTTTATTCGTCCATCATGTATGTAAAATTTAACATTTACTTGTAACTAGGGCATGATGCTATCATAATTTAGTAGAGAGATTTCTTACAATGTAGAAAAAATTAAGATATGATTAAAGAAGTCTTGATTAAGAGATACCGATTTAGGAAAAAAATAACTGTATTTGTTTCTGTGTACTTAGTTTAGACAAAATAAGGTATATTTTTTACTACCACTTGTAGGAAAGCTAATCACTAATGATTGATAAAAAGATAGATATTATTTACAATTTATATATTTATATAGATATTATTTTACATTATATGTAAGTACATACCACCGTTATTATGGCTTAATTTATTTGTATGACATATTTAAAGAAAGTGACAGACAAAAATTGAATGAAGCGATTTGAATAGGATATTCCTTTTATCGTTTTGTGTTTCATTCGAGTTTTGTCTGTCACTTTCTTTATCATTAAGGGTTCCGTTTTTTGCCATTTGGCGGAACCCTAGAACGTGCAATTCTGAAAATGCTAAAGGGGATAACCTCCTTGTTCGACTCGTATGCAAGTCGAAAAAGGAGGTTATACCCTCCTCTTTTTGTAGTTGGTTAAAAAAATACAAACACACATTCAAATTTAATATCAAAACAAAAACGGTCTCCACATGAAACACATAACAAAGAAATAAAATTGTTGTTTTAATTAAATCCGTAATCGCATTACTGTATGGCGCCTTCTGGCGCAATTTATTTGTTAATTATCTATTAATTGCCTTGCAAAAGCACTTATTTTCATTTTAATTGCATTGAAATAAACATAATGATTATTTTTACATTACGAACATTCTGTGGAAGTATATGATGCCCAAAAACTGAGGTGTAATGTTATCAAGGTTCATGTATGTATATATAATATACAGGATTATGAACTCTCTGTCAATAATGTTAATGACGGTATCAGATTTTTGAAGTAAAAACTTATTTAGCGGTGTTGTGCTCTTTTTGGGATGGGTAATGTTAAACTCACGTCAGGACACGTGATCTGATCGAAAATGCGTAAGACGGACACGTGACTTGAGACCGCTGGCGCGGCATAGGATAAGAAGCGATATACCCCTCTCTACCACGCAAACTTTTCACTTCTGCCGACGTTCCCGGAGTGCAACCCGTTTTTTTTTGTGCGGATTGGAAGGATTTCGATCGCGCGTCTCCATTTTCAATCGCCCCGAGGAAGACCTCCGAGTAAGGTCGAAACATGTCGGCCAGTACCTGACTTCGTACGTGAGTAACCCATAGTTACATAATGGAATCAGAATCCCTAATAAAACAAACATCCACAAGAAAAAAAGGTAATAATTGAAAAATACCTTTGCTTCCTATAGAATTTTTGCGGCCCATCGGTAAATGTAGATGAGAGTAAAAACTGTTATTTTTTTTTTAATTTTTTGTGGATGTATATTGTTTTAGCTTTCGCCCGCGGCTTCGCCCGCGTCATTGTCGATCCCTCGCGAACAGTATATTTTTCAGGGATAAAATGTACCCTATGTCATTTTCCGTAGCCCAGATAACGATTATGCAAAATTTCATGATGATCGGTTCAGTAGTTACGACGTGAAAGCGTAACAAACAAACAAACTCACTTTCGCATTCATAATATTAGTTATAATTTTAATTTAAATTTAACGGTCTACGCGGTAAGAGAAGCAGCTGGTACATTCTATGCTCTCTTATATCCCAAATCAGGATAGTGCAAATAAACATATTTATTTAAATATTTCAATAAGACAGTTTCATATTTTTATCTAAATTAAAGCTACCATAAGAATAAGCTGCAACTACAGATGGATTTTTTCACTCTAGGCTGAGTGTACCTATTTACTGAATGTAAACTCAGTTAGTTCATTTAAACAAAAATTCCAAAGTAAGTCAGAGCGTCACGTGGTTTTTTTCATTGCACAGCAAGATTGTGGAATGGACGTCCCAAGGTTTTCCCTGTGTGCTATGACTTAAGGTCCTTCAAAAGGCATGTTTACAGGTATCTCAAGAGTTGGCAACGCATCGGCACCTCCTCTAGTGTTGCAGATGTCCATGGGCGCCGGTGACCACTTTCCATCAGGTGGCTCGTCTGCTCATTTGCCGTCAAAAATACATAAAAAAAATCTTAATTGTTCAGCTGTTCAATTAATATAGGATTTTTTACAAGATTCCAGCTTTTTCTATAGGATGTTTCTCTAGACGGATGAGTCGCCCCTTTGAAGCTCTGTAAAAAATAAATTTAAGTCCAATTTAGTGCAAGGGCTAAGCGTCAAAATAGAATATGCAGCCACCGCCTGACAGTTGCACCTGCAACGCTCCGTAAGCTGCTTGCATACATTTGACTGCGGTTGGTCTGCGGTCAGCCTATATTACGACGGCCGTATCCAAGATCTATTATGGCACTTGGTATCCAAAATAAGTAGGGTCTAAAATATAGCTTAATTATACTTAAGTGTCAAGTTGGGCTGCCTAAAAGGCAAGTGCTTTAGATTTTATTTCATTTTTTAAACTCAATAAACATATACACAATAATTATGTGGAATACGGAATCAAAATAGTGATGGCTTGCTAGCCTCATCGCCTATTAACATGATTCCTCAGATTAAACCCATTCCCTCGATCGGCTTTTACGATCTGCGCGGGAAGAGAAGCAGCGGGTACATTATTTCCTATTTATTGCATTAATTAATGAAGTTTCCTTAATACATGTACAACCATCATCGCAACCACGGATTAAATTAAAGACGTACAGTCGGAGGCAGATACTCGTAAATGTGACGTCTCCTACAATTTTAATCTGCTGAGAAAAACGCCGAAAGAAACTCTTTTAGTGTTGGTCTCCTACTCGCCTGAAGGGCTTTTTAATTATTGACTGAAGGGCTTTTTATTTTTTCTTTCCCATTTAAAATAATGTTTACAATTTTATTGTATACATGAATTTTTGGAACACATTATGATAGCGATCGGGTGACCAGCCGGCCTATTTGCTAACTCAGTGACCAACGTTTTGATAGTCACTTCAAAATACATTGCGGGTTTCTTATGATTGATTATTTTTATTAAAGATATACAAAACGTAATGTACTTTGAAATGACTATCAAAACGTTGTACACTGAGTTAGCAAATAGGCCGGCAGATCAGTCCTCCCTAGCAGCATCCGTTCACGAGTTGACGCATGGATAATCCATTGTTGAACTCAACCACATAAGAGAGAACTCAACGATACGACACACGACGCCGCCACCAGTTTGAACATTTGAGTGGACACGGTAAACTCGAGCTCGAAGACTGTCACAAAAAAAAGAATAACAATTAATTGTGCGCCATCTGTCAATCGCAAACATCTACATGTTTTACAATAAAGTATTCGACCGGGCCGGCAAATTTAATGAAAATGTATTTTTAGGGTTCCGTACCCAAAGGGTAAAAACGGGACCCTGTCTGTCTGTCCGTCTGTCACCAGGCTGTATCTCATGAACCATGATAGTTATACAGTTGACATTTTCACAGATGTATTTCTGTTGGCGCTATAACAACAAATACTAAAGAACAGAATAAAATAAATAATCAAGGGGACTCCCATACAACAAACAAACGTAATTTATTTTGCTTGTTTTTGCTCGATATTGATAACGCAAACACGTTTAAAATATTTAGTTATAAACTTTAAAAATAAATAATTAAATTAAAATAAAACAAATATTTAAGGGGAGCTCCCATACAACCACGGAGCATACAACAGAGATATTTTTTTTGCCGTTTTAATAGATAATGGAACGGAATCCTACGCGCGAGTCCTTTATAATTATTTTAAGTTCCCATCATTGGTCCCATACGAAAAGCCTCTTGATGGGCTGAGTCATCCTTTCGAGGAAATGTCGGCGGAAAATTTACACGCCGTATTGTTTCAAATGACCAATTGGAATTACAATTTCTATGTTCATTAATAATTACAATTTCAAAGAAAACTTTGATAACGTCAAATTTTGCAAGTTTCGTATCAGTAAACTGGAAACTTTTAGGTCTAATTATTGCGAACGACGGCGCCCTTGAGTAGGGCTGGAGTTTCAAGGAAAATACCTATTGATTTAAAAGTTAATATTTAGTTTGATTGCGTGTTTGGCCTTGTATTTGAAGTGCTGACCTGATTGGGCGTTTCATTAAATGATTGTATAATCTCAAGGACGTGAACAGTATTATGAACGTATCTATTATATCGATCGATCTTTTCAGAGTTCTGTACACAAATTGTAACTATCGGTTAGGTTCTGCTGTCCTCATATCTGTTCTTAAATTTAAATAAATAAAATCCAAAAATAATTTGAATCAAAACAACTAAGTTAAAAGAAGCCCGATATCCCAGTGCTTTGGAAGGCACGTTAAGCTTTGTTCCCGGCTATCATCATTGATTTTTACGCTATGTCAGATACCTTTATATCTATAGTATGAAAAATTGTATTTAATGTTAAAAATGTATTCAGAGCCCTTCAGGCACGTAGGGACCAAGGCTGGATTGAGTTTCTTTCGGCGTATTCTTCTCACCAGTGGTCGTTCCGAAACGCTAGTAGTATTTCAATTTTGCATATATAAAAAAATATATAAGAAATAAAAATATGACGTTCAAAAAGAGATACATGTATCCAATTTTGAATAAAAATCTTTGACTTTGACTTTGACTTTGACTTTGACTTTAGGCAGCTTGAAAAATCTGACACCAATGTTGGCCACTTGCACACACGAAAAACAGACTAAGTTTAAATTTTATATTTTTTTGTCTAGTTGAAGTTTATTTAAACAATACATACCTATATTACCTATCAGCTTATGTTAAAAAAAAAACGAAATGTCTAAGGTATAGCGCCTACGAAATGCCTACGGCGTAGGGCCTTCGACCTACGGCGTAGCGACTTCGACTGTTTGCGCAATAATTCTAAAACCCTGTCTACGCAGCGTCGTCCAAAGGTTGACGCGGCGTAGACAGGGATATTAAATATGATTTCTATTAAATAATTCTTAAGTGTACAGGTAATTATACTGCATTAACCTTTACCGAAGTAAGCTATGTGAAAATAATCATCTCATCATCATCTTCAGGTCTTTTTTTTTGTCTCTACTACAGGAGCACGACCCTCGCTGTACTACTAGACCCATACTTGGCCAAAGCAGTCAGGGGGCTTGGCCTACACTCTCCACGCTGGCCAGACGGGTTGGAGAGGTCTCACAGATGTTTATAAGCTTTGTTTAGCTAGTGTTTCCTAAGTCGTCTTCTACGATATCCACGGAAAGACTTGGAGTGGTCCTATTCTACTCTGCCGGATACCACACGGCCATGAAAATAATATTCCTCTACTATTATGAACTTGCAAATTCACCAACTTACAGCTGACAGCAGTATTTCGCATTACAAACTCGCAGACTCATACATTTACATAATCCAGTGTTTTGCGGATTATTTGTTTGCAGTATCTGCATCTGTTTTGAACTTAAACCGAATGCATTTACTATCTGGTATTATTAAGCTTATTTATTATTGACAGTATGTATGAAACCACAGAAATATATCGAGATAGAACGGCCGAGTGGGCGGTACACGAGTGTACCGCATCTCTCGCAAGATTCTCAATCGCATTGTGCAGATTGAGAATCTTGCACGATGCGATTTGAACATATGGCTCATTCTGAGGTTTTTAAGTGTAAAAACTGTTTATTTATATGACGTTATTTATTTCTGTGCATCTCACGTTACTATTACGCTAGTTATGACGTTAAATTTGGGGCGCGGTTTATGCAAAAACTGACATGCGCGTTTCTTTAGCAAAATCCTGGCATTGCCGTTCTATCTTATTGTATTTCTGTATATGGAACATTCCGCGATTATTTTAGAAGGTTTGGCCGTACCTATAGACCAGAGTATATTTTTGTTAGATGTGTAAATGATATATGTCAGATACTCTATTATTTACACATTTTACAAATCCAAAATCTGCAAGAGTCTTGCGTTTATAAAAATAAATTATACATTTTTATAAACTCAAGACTCCTGCAGAATTTGGCACAACTATCGACAGATAAGTGTTTATGCTAATTAGATGCTAATACGTATTTGTATGTGAAGGATATCTTTAGAGTCCTTACGAAATCCCGAGACGATGGCATGGGCTATAGTCTTTTTAGTAGGTCCAGTAATTAGTATAGCTATGTAATTTTTAATTTGAAAAAACTTTCTGTACTTTTTTTTATGTGGTCAATGTGGTCTTATGAAACTGCAGTTAATAATATATAATAAGGTTGAAATTATTAAAAATATTTTTTTATATGATGTAACTCAAAATTTATGCCTTTCGCAATTTTTCCTTTATCTGCGCTATAAGATGTTGCTTCTTACTAAATTTCAAGATTCTGAGTTCACGGGAACTACCCTGTAGGTTTTGGTTCCCTTGCGAATGTCGAAAAAACACGAATAATTGCGACATAACCAGCTGTATCTTTTGATTGCGTTGGCTCAGAATCTTAATTCTTTTACAACTGCAAGGGACAGCAGACCTGAGTATTTGATATGAATTTCAGCTTGATACCTTTACGCGGTTCTGAGAAAAAGAGTCTTGACAGACTGATAGACAGAAGGACAACCGAGTGATCCTTGTTTTTCCTTTTGAGGTACGGAACCCTAAAAACGTATTAAATATGACCAGCTTGCAACTTTATTAATTACAAATTTGTAATTATGCGGAACTTAGCAATTAGCAACCTTGTGTCAATTTACAAACAATTTTATCATCATCATTTCGAGTAGGTATCACGGTCAATCGACCATGCATACCCTGGTGTCAGAGTTCTTTGGAACCGCCTCTCGGCCTCTGACGTGGGTCCTTTAACAAGTTCCAGATGGCAGCCGGGACCACCGGCTTAACGTGCCTTCCGAAGCACGGAATCATCTTTATTATCAGAAAATCAGGTGATTCAAGCCTGCAATGTCCTAACCAAACTGGAAACAACTAAACAAAGTATGCTTCCGGTGGGAATCGAACCCACGACCCCCGGGTCAACAGGCAAACGCCTTAACCACTGGACCACGGAGGCTGTTATGATTAATAATTTACTTATGATTCATGGATATGTTGCAAACAGAAACGTTACTATTTTAGTTGCAGTATTTTGTTTTAAAGTTCATTGTTTATTTGTTTATTTACAGAACTAACGGAACTAATGTCTGCCATCTCATAAATGCATATCAAAATTATCAGTCTTCAAAATATCTGAGGTAATATTTTGCCTAATTGTAAAATGTACGATATTGAAATATAAGCAAAGTTACCAACAGTAGCCGATTGCACAAGGAGCAGCAAACACCTACCGCTAGTTTGCATATAAAGCAAGCCCAAGTTGTCCAATAATAAACTAGCTTGCTTTCTATGCAAACTAGCGGCAGGTGTTTGCTGTTCTTTGTTCAATCAGCGTGGACCGCACGATGCATTCCACTGTACACCGCCCTCTTTACCGTGTCGCACCATCTTGTAGGTGCCATACCCTGACTACGTCTGCCTTCCATTTGCCCCAGAATATTTTGCTTCTCCAGACAACTTTTGTGTCAATTGTCCAAAAAAACTAAGGGCTCGTTTCCGGCATATTGAGGAGAGCCGCGTGGTGATTTTCAGTTCAGCTATTATGGACTCGTTAATTCTCATAACTGTCCAAGGAATCAGCGGAGTAATCTTCGCTAATACCACATCTCGAAGTCATCTATCTTGCTGTTATCGCGACTTCTGATGCTCTAAGTTTTGGCACCGTATAAAAATATGGAGAAAGGCTCTGACCAAAACGTACCTTAGTTGACCGACGGATACCTCGTTTCCTCCAGATCTTGTCGAGGTTAGTCATAGAACTTTTAGCCATTCCGGCTCTGTGTCGGATTTCATTTGTGCAGCTACCGTCACTAGTAAACCATATTAAGGCTGCTTCAAATTATTATAGACCCAAAAATTGAAGATTCAGCATATAACACATAATTATATACATAAATTCATTATCAGGTGGAATGAATAGGCAGTTAATCACCATCGATCAAAATAACATCGAATCTATCAGCAGCACTTTAGTTGCTATCCTTCCCGATAGAAGCTATTGTGCTGCTGATTAAGCCTGTGACATGGAGTGCCCGGGTTCGATCCCCGGCCAGGTCAAGATGGAAAATGATCTTTTTCAGATTGGCCTGGGTCTTGGATGTTTATCTATATATGTATTTGTTATAAAATATAGTATCGTTGAGTTAGTATCCCATAACACAAGTCTCAAACTTACCTTGGGTCTAGCTCAATCTGTGTGATTTGTCCGTGTATATTTATTTATTTATTAAGCTATATATTCAACCAAATGGCAGTGTCATAAAATATTCTCACCCTATAAACCAAAATACACTTATAGTGACTCTCACCGATACAAGTATAAGAGTTTCTCAAAGTCACAATATTGTTCGCACAGACACCTATTGCACCAAAACAAGAAACCCGTACAATCCTTAATCACTAGTTCACGACTCTTAGCGCTATCAAATGCCTTAATACGTATCGCAGTAATGGAGATAGGAATACAATTGTATGCTTTTCGGTGTTAGTGGCCGACACTGGTGTTAGATTTTTAAAGGCATCTGACATAGGTAGCTTAACGACTGCCATCTATGATGACAGCCGGGACCAACGGCTTAACGTGCCTTCCTAAGTACGGAGGTGCTCGAGATATTTTTATGCCACTTGCGATCACTAATCACAGTGGGAACTGCACCCAGGGTTGCTTAACTTGTGTAAGCGCTTTTAATGCTCAAGACAACTGGGCCATCGGGCTCTTACACGAATATACTAAAGTAGTAATTCATTTCTACACGTTTAGTAAAATTTGTGACGCAAGGGCTTAACATAATACTTTTTGGTCATCGTCATCATTTCGTGTAGGTGTCACGTGTAGGTGCCACAATCGACCATGCACACCCTGGTGTCTGAGTTCTTCGGAACCACCTCTCGGCCTCTGACGTGTTTCCTTTAACGACTACCAGATGGCAGCCGAGACCACCGGCTTAACGTGCCTTCCGAAGCACGGAGTCATCTTTATTATCAGACAATCAGGTGATTCAAGCCTGCAATGTCCTAACCAAACTGGAAGCAACTAAACAAAGTATGCTTCCGGTGGGAATCGAACCCACGACCCCTAGGTCAACAGGCAAACGCCTTAACTACTGGACCACGGAGGCTCTAATCTAACGTAGGGCTTGTAGATCCCGAAATGATCAAAATCGTTATTTTGCAATTCGTTGTCAATCAAAACTTTGTCATTTGTTGCTCGTCATTCGAACGACCAACGTCTAGGTTTCACTGCCCGAAGATGCCTCGTGTAGAGGCAAAACACGTGTAACGAGCGTAACGGCCGATATTGCTGCAGCCTCTACGGATGCAGCAGTATCGACCAAGGTTGCATACATCAACTATTGGTGGCGGGTATGAAGGGACTAACAGTAGTGGGTCGGCGCTGGCCGGCAGTAGTTTGCATGAACTAACTGGTGGCGGAAGCACGCATAGTAAATTATCTTAAAGTAAATGTAGCTTTGACTTCCTTACTTTGTCTTTCGATGTCTGTTTAATCTTCTTCAAAAAAACACGTAATAGACACAATTGCAGCTAAGAGCAGGCTCCTTGTGATTGTGACAGTAAATTACTGGGTAACGGCGCGCCACTAATTGCTGTAGTGGAAATATCGAGGACTATCGCGGATATCAGGAGAAATAAGCGGTGAAATTGAACATTACTTCCGGTCGTTTAGGAAATGGTCATAAATTGTGAACTTTCTCGAGTTCTTACAATCGGCTCGTTGCTGGTATAAATAGTATATATGTTCTACTAAAAATAGTATATTAGCCGTGTGGTATCCGGCGGAGTAGATTAGGACCACTCCTAGTATTCCCATGGAGGTCGTAAAAGGCAACTTAGGAAATACAAGCTAAACAAAGCTCATAAACATCAATGAGACCTCTCCAACCCGTCTGGCCAGCGAGGAGAGTATAGGCCAAATCTTCTGTCTGCTTTGGCCAAGTATGGCTCCGGTAGTACAGAGAGGGTCATGCTCCTGCAGTGAAGACTCAAAAGACCTGATGATGAAAAAATAGTATGTGTAATAGGGACATTGTTAGTGTAGTGTGTGACGGTAGTTGGATAAAAAATAATATGCCGGAGGATGAAAATACCACCGTGCCGACGATCAGTCATCCAGTGACCACGGTCGGTGCAACCTGATCGAAACGTCTGGAGAAAAACGGTATGTTTGCGCTAATTACTGCGCTTATTGTATTTAGTAAATATGCAGCGCGAAATTAAAAGTATTTAGTATATGTGCTATTCTGTGCCATCTATAATAAAATACAGTTTCATCAAAATCCATAAGCAACAGTTTACTCTATACTCAAAAAGTAGTGCATTTGATACCCAATCAAAACTTTTTCGTTTGAATTATTATGAAGATTATAAATTTTACAAATTTAAACTGATAACAATAGCAGCTAAATTTATTGCATTGATATAACTTTAGCAGTATAAAGCGTACGCGACTTTCTAAAACCTTGGAATGACTTTACCGATTTAAAAAAGGGCGATCTTTATGTGCATTTGATTCGTAACATCTACGAGTACAGTTACGAGTAATTTTTTATTCATCATCATCATCATTAGAGCCGTAAGAAGTCCACTGCTGGACAAAGCCCTCTTCCAAAGATTCTTTGTTCCATGGGAGGATATAACCATGGTCACCACGCTTGGCAGGTGGGTTGGCGAGCCCAGTTTCTTTGGCTTCTTGTGCTTCCGACGCTGCTGCCCATCGAATGCATTTTAAAGCTGGGCAATTATAGAAATTTGTTTGATTTAAGAAGGGAATGAAGGTATCCGAGCGAGAAGTGGGATATTACTCGATCGGATACCTTTATTCCCTTCCTAAATCTAACAAACTCTGGATCTCTGAATAGAGAAAAGTAGCAGTTTGGGAGGTCGGGCGCGTACCTGCTACCACCGGTCAGGTAGTTGAGGATGACAGCCCTGACCTTTCCAGTCTGAATGTATGTGGCTAAGTTGGTATATTGCATAATAATTTATTTATATTCTTCTCCAATGTCAAGTTCACATCTGTCATAGGAATTAACGAGCCCCGTTTATACTTAGGATTATCTTATATCCATGGTTAGTACGTTTTCGTGCTAACTTATCTTTCATTTTTGGTTTCTTTATCCTAGCCAAGTACTTAAATCTTTATATCTTTGCAACAAAGTAATGAAAAGCATACATTCATATGACAAATATAAATATACATTGTTATTCTGACACAGCTTATTTTCCTACGAAATAAATATATGAAAACAACGCTGTTTTCTTTATGCCTCGAATATGTAGCGTTAATATAAAAAAGCAGCTTAACAGTGCCCAATTAAAAAAGGAATACATTTACTTGTTAGTAGGTTAGCAGCTTTGTAAAAAAGCGTTATGGTATAAATTTTCCTTTGTTTAATTTTTTTGGGTACAGAACCCAAAAAATTTAAACAAACAAACCCAAAGGGATGCCAAAAGGAAGGCTTAACTAACAATAAGGTTTTATTGTTAAGCCTCCAATTTCCGTCCCTCCGTCTGACACAGAGCTGTACCTTTTGAACCGTAATAGGTAAAGACTTGGGCTCTGTGTTCTCCGCAAGGGAACAAATCGTGATGTATGTATCATATTTATATCTACTTGTTAAAATAGAACTATTTGATATTTTCAATAGCCTTAGTATTGTGATAGAATTCACGTACAACTTATTTGAACTGTTTTGCACTGATTAACAAATTCAATACTTAACTGATCCTATCACAAACCTGAATTATTTTTTTGGACTTCAGGTGTTACAACAATAATCAAAATAGACAAAAATATTTATATTCATCATGTCCACACGGTATCCGGCGACGACGACACCTATTTGTTTAATTAATTTGGACTTTATTTAAGTGAGCTGAGATGTGACTAACGAAATTGAACTTTATCTAGATCTTATCTCTATGGTCTAGACTCGAATCTTAGACTATCATAATAGATCATAATGAAGTTTACATAATTTTCTTTTTCTTATTTACAAGCGGCCACCATCAATGCAACGAAGTGCAAATATAATTGGAAACGTATTGAACTTTAAGGCCACTAAAATCAAATGATTATAATACTTTTAGGCTTATTCGCTACAATATTTAATGTAGCCCAGTGGTTCAAAAACTTGACTGGAATCCGACCCATCTAACAAAACTACCAAAACAGGACCCACCCCATGGCCATCTTAAAAAGGGGCATAAAATATTTGTAACGTTCGGATTCCCTAGTAGAGAGTCGCGGATCTAATGTGTCTTATTTAATCAAACTGTTTAAGATTTTTTTTCATTTTTCAACATAGGCTTTCTCGTGAATGCTCCAAATCTATCGTAAATTGCAAAAATGTACGAAGCCACAGAATACGCGTGCTTAACTCAGTCAGTGGCCATCGGCTGTCAGCTCGATTACTCGGAATATCATCTTATGTTTTGGGCCCAATTAATATTCGCTCGCGACCCCTTTACTAGAATAGTACATTACTGCAGAAGCCGGTAAGTAAGGGATTGCCGGACGACTAGAGTTATCAAGGCCGAGCGTCATCGAGGCCTTTGCAATAATTACGAGTCCGGCAAGATGATTCCCGGCGAGACAGGTACTGTGCTTTTCTCAATAAATGCGAGGAAATAATGAAAGTCGTGCTACTGGAAATAAATGAGTTTAATATAAAAAAACGATAATAGTATGTATTTTTTATTTTCATATTTGTTTTACGGCATTTGGCGTTCTACACCTTTTAGCCCTTCATATTTTTCAATGTTTTATCAAAAAAAATGATGGTGTAATATTCATTTCGTTGATTGTTCTGTTGATTCGTCGATGGAGCTACTGGCGACAATTCTCAAGAATCCTCTGGTTTGATCATAGACGACGCAGTGACGCGAGCGACCGCCAGCCCGCTATGTAAATCTCTAAATAAATAGAATAAATAAATAAATATATACGGACAAATCACACAGATTGAGCTAGCCCCAAAGTAAGCTCGAGACTTGTGTTATGGGATACTAACTCAACGATACTAAATTTTATAACAAAAACATATATATATATATACACATCCAAGACCCAGGCCAATCTGAAAAAGATCATTTTCCATCTTGACCTGGCCGGGGATCGAACCCGGTCACTCCGTGTCGCAGGCTGGCGTGTTGACCGCTGCGCCACGGAGCTAGTCAATATATAAAATAGCAAATCTGCACCACAGCCGTACCATGACACTTTATTTTAGTTAGTCCACACATTGTTCATTAACATAGCCATTTATAAAACCAAATTACACCGATTTCACATTATAAAGTCCACTAGAAGCAATCTGCAAAACAATCCAAAACAACAACCTTGCAGTCCGCCAAAAATAATCTAATAGTACATTCCCGCGTTATTTTCTTTTTTAATTTCAATTGTCATTTAGTGCTAAGGAAACATAGCCCATACAGCCCAGTCATATTTTACCCAAAAAATGTAGTACGGTAAAAATCTGCATTCCCGCAATTTTTTTTGTTATTGGCATATTTTTGTGTGGTTTTATACCAACATTTTAATAAAATTATTGTTTATTCATATACTTATATGCTCGATGAGTGCTTATATTTTCTTGCCTAGGCCGGTAATGTAATGCACCAGCCAAGAATTACAAACTTCGTGTCTTCTTTTTACCACAATAATGCGTACATTTTCGAGCATGTTTGAGAAAAATCTATTAATCTTAATGTTGATGGCACAAAATTGTAAGCAAAAATATTTACAGTTGGCATCGCCGCAATATAAAAAGCAGCAAAGTTACCAACAATAGCCGCTTGATTGCACAGAGAGCAGCAAACACCTGCCGCTAGTTTACATAGAAAGCAAGCCAGTTTATTGTTGGACAACTTTTACCAGCATAAAGCATACGAGACTGCCATAAAAGTTTCGAACGTGGAATAGCAGCCAATTCTAAAACAACTCATGTTTAATGGATATGTCGAAAAGAGAAATGTTCGTGACTATATTCCATATTTAGAAAATAAAAAAAAATATATACTCTGTCGATTATAAAGCATTTTACGTACTCATACATTGTAATTTTTTTGTATTCTGTTTTCATTACAGTGACGAGATGTTTTTAAGGCGCTACAAAAATGTACTACGTTTCCTGATTTTCTGAAAAAAATAGTTTTGATATAACAACCAATTAATTATTTCAAATCAACTGTCTTG
This sequence comes from Elegia similella, assembly GCA_947532085.1. Taxonomy (NCBI): domain Eukaryota; kingdom Metazoa; phylum Arthropoda; class Insecta; order Lepidoptera; family Pyralidae; genus Elegia; species Elegia similella. The sequence continues at coordinate 5,732,467 of OX383936.1, forward strand.
ATTTTACTTCTCCCATTAAAATTTTATTAGTACATCTTTAAATCTTAATATTGATGGCACAAAATTGTAAGCAAAAATATTTACAGTTCGCTTCACCAAAGTACAAAAAAGCTGCAAAGTTACTAACAGTAGCCGCTTGATTGCACAGAGAGCAACAAACACCTGCCGCTAGTTTGCATAGAAAGCAAGTTAATTGTTGGTCAACTTTTTCATACATGAGGCATGCGAGGCTACGATATAAGTTTCGATCGTTGAGTAACGGCCAATTTACTCATGGTTCATGGATATGTCGAAAGGAGAAATGTTTGTAACTATTTTGCATATTTTAAAAACAAAAGGAAACAATTAGCTATCTCTGTCAATCATAAAGTATCTTACTGCAGTATACTTATTTAGGTATTCTGTTTCCATTAAAGTGACGATATTACTTCAAGCATGCATTATACTATATGTTTTTTATAAACGTTGTGAAACAAAAATGAGTTTGTATTTTGTTTTTCAGAAAAATATTAAATATTTATTAATGAAGCCAATTAATTATTTCAAATAAATTATCTTAATTTTACTTGCTCCATTAACATTTTACTATAAAATTGGTTGTCTATATAGTATAGTCGGTTTTTGAAAGACAATTTTATGTAATAACGGTGGAATAGAGATGCTTCACAAGCCGAACGCTTAGGCCGCCTCTCTACCACTTGTTCCGCGCTCTCGCTTGCACACAGAAAGTGACACTTTTTCGTGCGACGATATCAAGTCAAAAATCTAATAATCTTAAGTTAATGGCATAAAATTGTAAGCAAAAATATTTACAGTTGGCATCGCCGCATATACAAAGCAGCAAAGTTACCAACAATAGCCGCTTGATTGCACAGAGAGCAGCAAACACCTACCGCTAGTTTGCATAGAAAGCAAGCTAGTTTAACAATAAACTGGCTTGCTTTCTATGCAAACTAGCAACTTTTCACATATGAGGCATGCGAAACCAGGATAAAAGTTTCGAACACTGGATAACGGCCAATTTTCTCATGTTTTATGTATACTGAAGTGAGATACGTATGTGACTATTTTTCATAAATACCTAGTATATTATACTATTTTGTCGTCCTGCGCATTTTCAATAAGTATTTAGGATCTTTTTTATATAATCAATACTAATAATAAATCTGTAAGGGTTGGTCATGGAGTAAGTTATTTTGTTTTCAGAGATATCGTATTAATAAGCTCTATACATGATACTGAAACTAAATTGAGGATTTTTAGATTTTTTTGCTGTATGTATGGATGTTCCTCTATTAATCTCATGCGAATTAACTGAATTTTATTACTACATTTAGGCGTACAGGACACAGGATAGGCTACTTATTTTTTTCTCCTGTCATGATTAGACGTGGCTCCCATACAAACACATAACATAAAATGTACGCGAACGAAGTCGCGGGCACGCCTAGTTTTATATAAATTTAACACCGACAGTTTCTATGGCGGCAATGCAAGGGACTCGAAAAAAGGACATTTTTATACAAACATTTTCGGCAATTTGTATGAAATACTATTTTTTCTTTTTGAGTTTCCAAATTTAGTCCGTGGTAAATACTCGGTGTACAAAGTCACATTTAGAAACAGATGCATTTGGAATTTTAATTTTCCTCCAAAGGTTTTATCGGGTATCGTTATAACATAATCAAGCTCTTTGCATAACTTTAGTTTAGAATAAGGATACCTAAAACACTCACAAATATATAAAACGCGTACAACCTATCCGTATTTATATACTTACTGTAGAGCGGCTAAAAGAGGGAGCGCGCAATTTAAAAAAATTATAAGGTTGGCTATGCTCTGTGGGGCCGTGCTCACGTGATCTCCGGCTCTCGCCCGTAGAGAGCGGCGGCGGCCATCTTACTTTGGCCTGTGCTGGTAACAAAAGACGTTTTGACTGCTCACTGTTTTTGCCTATTGTATTTGTACAATTCTATTTAAATAAATTTTGCTTCCAACCGAAACCTGCATTATAATGGCGCCCACCTAGTGGCAAGAACCTACAAAAAAACAACGTCTACGTGGTGTGAAAACCGTGTCTATAACTACGAACGAATTGTACGTGCGTGTAAATGGCATATTCGACGCGTTCCAAGGCCCGGACAGACCGGGATTTACAGGAATACGACGACGCGATGGAAGAAACATCCCCGGCAGTCGCGGGCGGCCGCACGGTCCCCCAGCACGACGCCGGCCGGCAAGCACCAGTTGCCACTCCGAACACGACTGGCGAAGGCCCGTCGGCGTTTATGACGGAGGCACAGGTGTCCTCTCTCATCTCAGTCATCGCACGGTCTCAGGCAGAGGCCAACCGTACACTGTTCGAGAACATGATGACCACGTTTAGCAGTCAAATGTACGACATGGGGTCGGCAAGAACCACCCCTCCTTCACCAGCGGCATCCGCATCCGACACCCGCAACCATGGTGGAACATTCGCAAAATGCACGGCGCGTTTTGACGGACGAGCGGACGACGCTGACAAAGTAGAGGCGTTCCTCGACGCAGTTATTACATACAAAGAATGTGTCAACGTCACCGACGAGCACGCACTGCGCGGACTTCCCATCCTCCTGGTGGACGAGGCAGCGATATGGTGGCGCGGCGTGCGGGACTCCGTAGAGAGCTGGGATGACGCGGTCGCGCGCCTACGCGGCATGTATGGCGTTGCACGACTGGCCTACAAGATCTTCCGCGACATATTCGCGCGCGAGCAAGAACAAGAAGAACGTAGTGACATATTCGTGTGCAAAGTTAGAGCGCTTATAGCGAAACTTCCATACGTATTGAGCGAAACTATAAAATTAGATATAGTGTACGGCTTATTAAAACGGAAAGTGCGTAAACGAGTAACGCGCGAGAGCGTGAGATCACTCGACGAGCTGATTGACAGGGTCCGTGAAGTTGAGGAGTCCATGGCCGAGGTGACGCAAGGGGACGCCAGTCAGGTTCCGCGCGGCACCACAGGTACCAATCAGAGACTGCCAACCGTAAGTAATGCACAAAATAATATAAACAAAAGCGCTACGTTGTCTGCGAACTTAATACCTATACCTACTCAATTTCCCTCTAGTTCACATGACGGCAAAGTTAATCGTAATCGCGCTCGATGTAGTTATTGCAAAGTGTTCGGGCATACCGTAGATAACTGTCGTAATTTGTCCGAAAAGAAAGTAAAGATTACTAGCGACAAAAGTAACGAACGTACTAGCTCTATAAGGTGTTATGGATGTGGCCAACAAGGTGTTATCAAGTCTAAGTGTGAAACTTGTAACCCTAAAGATAAACAAGCCGATTTCCATTGTGCAAATTGTGCATGCATGCCTTGCAAAATACCTAAACCGCCTTATTCCGATATATCGAATGATAAACGTCGAGGTTGTCGTATACAGGGTTCCGATCGTAATAATTCCGATATACAGGGTTCGAACTGTAATAGGTCCGATATACAGGGTTCAGACTGTAATAGTTCCGATATACAGGATGACAGCTGGATTTTATCTGATATTCGTGAAACTGCTTACAAGTGCACTGATATACATGGTAGTAATAGTGACTTTGTCAGAATCCCGTTGGAAGCCGAAATATTTCACAATTTTCGTAAAATTGCAGATTTCGAGACCAATGCTAATGATAAACAACTATACGGTGAGGGTAGACCTGCCCGGATGAAATATAAGTCTGACGCGCGTATTTTACCTGATCCTACCTTGTACACAGCTGGAGTAGATCCCGATCAGTTCAAACCGGTGATCGACGTCAAGATTTTAGGTCGCAATGGTGTCGCCGTAGTGGATACAGGTGCCACGCACTGCATCGCCAGTCCGATGCTGCATCGGATGCTCATGGACGGCGGTATCCGCTTCATTAAGACACAACGATCGATCGGGTTAGCAGATGGAACACGAAAGGTACGTGATATTTTAGCTGGAGATGTAGCAGTTGAGCTGGAAGATCGCAAGATATTCACCACATTCCTGGTGATCCCTGGAGCGGACACCAGGACTCTTTTGGGACGCGAGTTCATCAGAGATGCTGGGATATTGATAGACATAGGTCGAGCTTCGTGGAGTTTCGCCGACACACCAGACCGGCGGTACGGTTTCGTACAGAAGTATGTGCTTACTTCATCTACTGGCGCCGAACTGATGCGTGTTGAGTCCACCGAGCTTAAGTTAAGAGACGACGAAGGTCTGAAACTGAGTGATGAGCAGCGCGACAGGCTAAATGAGCTGATAGTGAGGAATGCTGATAGCTTCGCTCCTGACGGCAAGCCTACGGACTTCGCGATGCACCACATCAGGACCGACGAGAAACAAGAACCGATCGCTTCTCCGCCTTACCGCTTGTCACAAGGTAAGAAACAGCTCTTAGTAGAGGAGCTTGATAAGTTGCTGCAGGCTGATATAATAGAAGAGTGCGAGTCACCCTGGGCGGCGAACGTCGTACTCGTCGCGAAAAAGAACGGCGGTGTACGCTTGTGTATCGACTACCGCAAACTCAATGCCGTGACGGAGCCGGACCGCTATCCGCTGCCCAGAATGGACGACATCCTTCACGCCGCAAAGACCAGCAATTTCATGAGCACGCTCGATTTGCGATCAGGTTATTTCCAGGTGAGCGTTGCAGAGGAGGACCGCGACAAAACAGCGTTTACTACCCCTATTGGTACATATAGATTTAAGAGGATGCCGATGGGCTTACGTAACTCGGGAGCTACTTTTCAGAGACTCATGGACAGATTCAAGTCCAACATCAGGTGCGCCGATAACAGCAGTTGCCCCTCCATCCTCTGTTATCTTGACGACTTGATCGTACTATCAGACTCTTTTCCCAGGCACCTGGAAGACCTGGAGGCCGTGTTCAACAGATTAGCACTCTTTAGTTTACGCGTCAACCGTGAGAAGAGTTTCTTTGCCAGAGATTCTGTCAGATTTCTTGGCCATCTAATCGTTCCTGGAGGTATCCAGGTGGACCCCGATAAGACCGTCGCTATAACGGCTATGCCACCGCCGAAGAACGTCAAACATCTAAAATGTTTCTTGCAGACGACGAGTTGGTTCCGGCGGTTTATCCCTAATTATGCAGAGATAGCCCGTCCTTTGACGACGCTACTTAAGAAAGACGCCAGTTGGAAGTGGTCGTCAGATCAGCAAGCCGCTTTTGAGCAGCTCAAACAGTTACTTGTGTCGGCACCGATATTAAGGCAAGCCGATGAAACCCAACCGTTCAAGCTCCGGACTGACAGCAGTGGTTATTGCCTCGGGGCTGTTTTGATGCAGGGGGAGGGGCAGGAAGAGCGACCAGTCGAGTACGCTAGCCGCCTCCTAACAGCCGCTGAGAGGAACTACACGACCACCGAGCGTGAAGCTCTGGCTGTCGTATGGTCCGTCATGAAGTTCAGAGGTTACATCGAGGGTTCTGAAGTTGTTGTCATTTCTGACCACCAGCCCTTGCGATGGCTGATGAGTGTCAAGTCACCAAGCGGAAGACTTGCGAGGTGGGCCCTGACACTTCAAGAGTATAATCTGCGCATCGATTATGTGCCAGGTAGATCCAATGTCGTAGCCGACACACTCTCACGGCCCGCGTGCACTGATGAGGTGAGTTGTAGCCTTTGTCTTACTGTAGTCGATCTCCCGACTCAGAGTCCTTCTGACATACGTAAGCAGCAGATTCAGGACCCTGATATCAAACGGATCATAAATGAATTGGAGACGGAAGACGAACCCTTTAGGGGGAGACAATGGGCCAACCGCGGTTACGTCATGTCAGATGGAATTTTATATAGGTGTGGCCCAGAATCAGACGATAACGACAACGCGTGTTTGGTCGTACCAATGAGTGGAAGAGCCAAGGTTCTTGCAGATTTTCATGATGCTCCGACTGCGGGTCACATGGGGGTGGAGCGTACACTCCATCGGATTAGTTCCCGCTTTTACTGGCCTGGTATGAGGGCGACTGTAGCTGAATATGTAAAGAACTGTGTGCCTTGTCAGCGGTACAAAGCTGATAACCGCAAGCCAGCCGGTCTCCTCCAATCACCCGCTGGAACTCGTCGTTTTGAGGTCGTATCTGTTGACCTGTTCGGTCCCTTGCCGGAGACGCCAGCAGGGAATCGATGGATATTGATTGTGGAAGATGTTTGTAGTCGATGGGTCGAGTTGTTTTCCTTGAAGCAGGCTACCAGCATTGAGTGTGCTCGTACCCTCATAGATGAGGTATTCTTGAGATTTGGAGTCCCCAGAAGGATGGTGAGTGACAACGGCGTGCAGTTCGTTAGTGAGATTATGCAGCAAGTTTGTAACGTTTTCGGTATCGATCAGTGTCTCACGCCGTATTACCATCCTGAAGCTAACCCCGTGGAGAGGAAAAACAGGGATTTGAAACCGCAACTAGCGATCCTGGTTGGGAGAGATCACTCCACGTGGGATACTTACCTGGCATCCGTGAGGTTCGCGATGAACTCCGCCCTGTCTGCTAGCACAGGATATTCTCCGGCGTTCCTTACCTTCGGAAGAGAGATGCGTGCGCCAGCCGACGCGATCATAGATATGCGTGAAATCGTAGAAAATGATAAGTTTGTGGCTAATGTTACTCCTTACCTTAGGAAGCTATCCTCCGCGCTCCTCGATGCCAGAGATTCCCAGGAGAAAGCTCAAGCTATTCAGAAGAAGTACGCCGACGAAGGTCGTCGGCCTCCTCCAGATTACAAAGTAGGTGATCTTGTGTTGTTGAAGACGCAGGGTCTGAACGATACCAGTAGAGGGCAGACTCCCAAGTTTAATCCCAGGCGTGACGGTCCGTATAAAATATCACAGATCTTAAGTGATACCACTTATCTTCTTGAAGGGGAAACCGGGACTAAGCTAGGGAAGTATCATGTCTCGCAACTTACACCGTTTGTTGGCGACATCCAACCGCCTATTAGGGAAAAACGTAGAAGGGGCCGCCCGCGCAGGCATATGAGCTAGTCCGAACTTTTCTCCGCGCAGTTTCTTTGCTTCGCGCCGTTCGAACTAGAGGGGGAGGTTGTAGAGCGGCTAAAAGAGGGAGCGCGCAATTTAAAAAAATTATAAGGTTGGCTATGCTCTGTGGGGCCGTGCTCACGTGATCTCCGGCTCTCGCCCGTAGAGAGCGGCGGCGGCCATCTTACTTTGGCCTGTGCTGGTAACAAAAGACGTTTTGACTGCTCACTGTTTTTGCCTATTGTATTTGTACAATTCTATTTAAATAAATTTTGCTTCCAACCGAAACCTGCATTATATTACTTCAATAATTAAGATGCAGTTTAAATAAAAGCAAGGTTGAGTGTTAGATGTTGAAACCGCAAATAAATAATTCGCAAAACACTGGCTTATGTAAATTTGCGAGTCTGCGGGTTCGTAATGCAAAACACTGCCGTCTGCTGTAAGTTGGTGCATTTGCAAGTTTATTGTAATGCCGGATATAATCGGACTGCAGAGTTATTATTTGAGGATTAAGCTTTGAATTGAGGTGACCGACGGCCTAGCGGGTGCACATGTTTCAAGCGCTAACTTATGTTAAGGGCCCGTACTACCTCACACTGCTTTGCATGATTGTCTGTAATATCAATAATATGAAATACTCTGGTTGAAATAAAAATGCAGCAAAGTTCAGGACTAACTCTGCTGACTAACTGACTCAAAAACACGATTGCGTTAAATTTTCTCGATAGAAAAAAAAATACAAAGTTGCCTCCAAATCACGCCTAATTTACTCGGTATACAGCATTATTCACCAAATACATTAAAATTAACCTTGAAACTTATGATTATAATTGCATTACAGATAAGACAGCCATCATGTATTTTTCTTTTGCGAATAATCCTTGAATATTCTTCAAAAACTAAAATATCCAAAGTTTGTACCGCCACGCCGCCTGGCCTATGGTGGGCCCTTAAGCAATTAATAAATTAAGAAATAAAATATGATGAAAAAATTTCATGCGGGCGGGACTTGAACTGGCGACCTAGGTCTATGTACGACCTACGCTCTGCCATTCGAGCTACCGCATTATTCAATCTCGGCGCCGAAATTCTCCACCATATCCCATTCCCCTTATACGTAGTAAGGCTTACGTTAAAATTTTTCACCATATTTTATTTCTTAATTTGGAGCAAAATAGCATTGTGAATGCAAAATAAAACAGTTATAAAAATATTGCATAACTTCCTACATAATAGTTGATTTTCAAAATCATTGTTAAGTAAGTTGAATCAAATAGGCACCTCACTTATAAAAGTCGGGTAGTTGTGTTAGGTGACGTAGCGTTGAATGACATATGGTGGAGAATTTCGGCGCCGAGATTAAATCGTGCGGTAGCTCAGATGGCAGAGCGTAGGTCGTACATAGACCTAGGTTGCCGGTTCACGTCCCACCCGCTTGATTTTTTTTCACTATATTATTTTTCTTAATATTAAAGAGTATATCAAAATAGCATTGTGAATGCATAATAAAACACTTATAAAAATATTACGCAAATTCATCCACCAATGCGCTTCTTCTTTTTCTTCTATCGAGTCGTAAAATGGCTTTCCATTTAATTAAATATGTTTCGACCAGTGCATTACCACCGAAATTGCCCGTTCGTTTGCCTCATCTCACTGAGAGCAAGAAATTGGGCTTTCTGGGCACACCAAGAGGTGACCCATAGATTGGATAGTACCACAGTCGCAGTCACTATTGTTGGAGAAACCCCACCTGACTCTATTTTCGTAGCATCTACCAACACCAGCCCACAGTCTTGTTAAAGACTTTCAGACTGGCCAGGGCAGATTGCCACCCGGAGGTAGTTTTTCAGCAGACGGTATCTGGTTTGGTGATGGCGGGTATTTGTTGAGCCATTGTTCCAATGAGCTTAAAGAGCAAATAAAACTTTCTTCAAAGCTAAGCTAAGGAAGATTTTTTTGCTTGCGGTTTTAGTGACTTAGCGTTATTTAAGCGCATTCTCTTGGTGTTCCTAGAGAATGCACTAACATAAAGCTCACTTCAAAGTAAAACCAAGTACTCTCTCACCTTTTCTGTTCGAAAGTGTGTAAGAACAGTAATTGTTCCCGAGATAAAATGAACCCTATGTCCTTCTCCGTACCCCAGATAACGTGTATGCAAAATTTCATGATGATCGGTTTAACAAGTAGGTAGTTACAACAAGAAAGCGTAACAAACAAACTCACTTTCGCATTTATAATATTAGTTAGGATTTATTATCCACTGAAGCATAGTCAAACTTTTTTTATTAATCACTTTCAGTGCATGTAAGAGTCGAGTGAGCTTTGGAAGCTCTCGACGTCAGAACCAACACTTCAACAAGTTGGACGTTCGAAAAATATTTTAAATGCACTCATATTTGTGAAAAAGTATACTTGAACTAGCGCACTGCGAGTGTACCAATTTTGATAGCATTGTTTGGATTGTTAAAAATGGTGCCTTTTATTTATTTACTACTAGTATTGTGAGTTGAGACCTCGTGAAACTTACTCGTATGACAGCAAACTCACAATTTTTATGAGCTTCGTAGTGCGGGCGATGGACAGACGGCTTGACTGATTTTGATAAAACTTGGAGAGAGATGGCAAGGGATAGAGCAACGTGGAAAAAGAAAGGGGAGCTTTTGACCAGCAGTGGGACTTATATAGCTATAGTCTTAGATTACTGCCAATAGATTTATTCGTTTTACAACAGTGGACTAGAATGACGTTCCCGCGCCCAACCACTTTCAATTAGTCACTCAGTCTACCAGAAATGGTAGACTGAAGACTAACTCACTTATTAGTTAGTTATTATTTACTAGTAACTTATTAGTTAGTTATTATTTACTAGTAACTTATTAGTTAGTTATTATTTACTAGTAACTTATTTGTTAGTTATTATTTATAAGTAACTTATTAGTTAGCCACTCGGTGTACCCTGGCAAAAAAAATGCGATTTATTTTTTCGTTTAGTTACTAAATTACACTAAAACGGCTAAATGGATTTAAACCGAAGTTTTCAGACTGATAGGTTATATTCTCCTTTTTATCTTTAATCATATATATAAAAAAAATCGTACCTTTTTGGATATTTATATACCCGTTAATAAAAAGAAAATCTTGTCGACAATTTGGTAATCCTTTTCCGGTATTCGTTTCCCAAGTGACCTCGAAGATAATCACATATGCAAGATAAGAAGCAACCCACGAAACATAAGGAAATGGCCACAAGGAAATCAAACGTGGAACACCAATACCTATATATTTAAACAAAGAAAGGATATTGGTCGGGAGCAATAATATGGAGATTCGGAATTTAAACAGAAGTATGGTCTATCCATGGTGTAAATATATACTGCGTCAGAAATAAACCCTTAAAGTGATTTTTGAACCGGAAATTCTATGAATACTCACGAAAATATATATAAATATTTTTCAGAATAAACAAAGAGAAAAAGTCAATGAAAAAATATATTTATTCAACTTTTGACAAATATATGACTAAGAATTCTGATTCTTAAAAAAAGGCTATTTTATATAAATAACAATACCTGATTTAATAATTTATAAATACTTATGATAAATTATTAATATGTACTCCATTCCTCGCCGTAATTATCTACATCTGTAATCCTTTGAGACCCATTAATAGTGTCCCATGGTATTGGTTCAGTTATAAACTTAGCCGGACTGAATGGTCTCACAGTATTACTCAGACCTGTCTTTTTAGACCACGGCTCTATCTCTATTCTGGTTTGGGCAACGTAAACAAATTCAATATGCATTTATTCCGTGGTTCATTTGAATAACTTTAGGATTTCCTTCCTACCTTCTGATAAAGTCGGTGGTCGATGTAAAAATTGGTTTTATTTTAAATTAGGGTTGATTTCGACTTTTTTGGTATAAAGTGCTTTTGTAATCGCGACTCAACTGCGGAACGGATTTGGTCCTAATCCTTTCTATCCCGAAAATATGTTCCTAGGGGATTCATGCAGACGACTTCGCGAGGGCTGGCTAAAGGTAAAATAGAAAAATTAATACGTGCCACGGTTCTTTTACTTCACTATTACTGCCGTATTACCGTAGAAACTACTTAATTATTACTATAAATAGTACTTAGTGTTCCAGATATTCCTTTTATCTTAAACTAGCTGATGCCCTCGACTTCGTCCGCGACAACTTCTGTTATTATTAGTATAGATGAATAATTTTTCCCCGTTTTCAAAACATTTTAATATTGATGCTTCGCTCCTATAGGTCGCAGCGTGATGTTTTATAGCCTAAAGCCTTCCTCAATAAATGGACTATCCAACAGAAAAAGAATTTTCCAATTTGAACCAGTAGTTCCTGAGATTAGCGCGTTCAAACAAACAAACTAACAAACAAACAAACAAACTATATATATAATAATATTAGTATAGATATTAATCATCATAATCATCAGGTCCTTTTTAGTCTCCACTGCAGGAGCATGACCCTCTCTGTACTACCGGAGCCATACTTGGCCAGAGCAGACAAAGGGTTTGGCCTACTCTCTCCTCGCTGGTCAGACGGGTCAGAAAGGTCTCATTGATGTTAATGAGCTTTGTTTAGTTTGTATTTCCTAAGTCGCCTCTTACGACATCCACGGGAAGACTTGGAGTTGTCCTATTCTACTCTGCCGGATACCACACGGCTAAAATTATTAGCTTAAATAGCAATATGAATTAACAATTGATTAAATAAATATTTAATTGACTTTTTATATTTTTTTTATATTTATAAAGTTAGTAAAGTATTGTTATGACCCCTAATCTAAACTATATACATAATTATGAAAGTTCATTATTAGATTAATTACGCTACAATTAGGTACATAATCTAATCACAATAATAATAACATCTAATAACCAAAAACCCTTTGGCCTATAATCATCGACGAATCCCACTCACCTCCATTCGGAGAAATAACGATAAAAATAATCAGAGGGTGTAAGTTATTGGTCTATTTTCATCCAGTACCATTTCCAGTCTTATTTATACGCTGGCCCATTCATTGTACGTGATTAAGAAAGTAAATGTTAGTACAATTAGGCACGTTAGGGAATCCGTCTTGGACATAGCTGGGAATTGGGTGTGGTGCAATATTCAGCGTTTAAAAGTATATTTTACACGCCTGCCATAAATGGAATGTATTGTTTTTCGAGATCATGTATGTAAATATGTAAATTTGTAAGTATATTTTTTAATGTAGGTACCTAGTTTGTAAATTTATTTTATTTAGCTATAATCTTTTCTTAAACGAGTTTACTACTAAAATGAATATACTAATTTAATATACTAATATACTTATTTTTTATCTAGTATATTGTTAATATAAATTTGAAGTATTTAATCCTTATTCGCCATGATTTACATAAAAACAGGCCGAATCCTAAAAATTAACACTTGAAAATTTAGTTTGTTTCATTACGATCACAAAATGATACAATACTTGCTAGTTGTCATACAAAAATATAGTTATTTTAATGTTTTTATGTACGCGGGGAAAATTTCGAATATTTCCCCGCCCGCTCCGCCACTTAATGACATTAGAACAAAAATGGCGACGCCAATAGAGGGGTTAGAGCTTCACCAATGAAGCTAAGTCACTCATTATAAATAAATAAATATATACGGACAAATCACACAGATTGAGCTAGCCCCAAAGTAAGTTCGAGACTTGTGTTATGGGATACTAACTCAACGATACTATATTTTATAACAAATACATATATAGATACCCATCCAAGACCCAGGCCAATCTGAAAAAGATAATTTTTCATCTTGACCTGGCCGGGGATCGAACCCGGTCACTCTCGTGTCGCAGGCAGGCGTGTTGACCGCTGCGCCACGGAGCTAGTCAACTCACTCATTCACAGATACTTACGCTTATATTTTACCCGTCCGAGTGATAGATACCAGTAAGACGCTAAACGTGGTCTTTGGGTCTTATGGCCTTAGGCCATGTGTACCTCATAAGGTATGGAGATGTTATTATATGTATGTGTTTATGTGAGTGATAGATCTACTATGCAAATTTTAATACAAAGGTGTTTAGCCACCCGAGCAATTTGTATGGGAATGTCGCAATATTGTTTTGTTCCAATATTGGTCCCAAAAGAAAAGTTGTCCCCTATTGACGGGCCAAGTCACCCCTATGAGCATGCCGTGCATAAATTTACACGCTGTATAAACTAAGTGAACACTATTGAGTCTCTTTTTGATGATATAGGTGAGCTCCGTGGCGCAGTGGTTAACACACCAGCCTGCGAAACGAGGATGCCCGGGTTCGATCCCTGGTCATGTCATGATGGTAAACGATATTTTTCTGAATTACCTGGATCTTGGATGTTTATCTATTAAGTATCTATTATAAAATATAGTATCGTTGCGTTTGTATCCTACGACCCAAGTTCACAACTTACTGTGGGGCTAGCTCAATTTGTGTGATACTCGTATGTCCCTATATATTTATTTATATAGGATGGCAAACAAGCAAGCGAGTCACCTGAGGGTAAGAATGGGTGGGCTTCCGACTCTCTCACATATCGAACGAAGCATAGAAGCGGTAAAGCTTGTAATCAAACGTCGATTTTCTGTGAGATTGTGGTACTAACCGAACCAGCCGGCCCATTCATATATTTTGCCGGAAACATAATTCTATCACGACTAGTGATGTGCCGCTGGAAATATTGGAAATTTACACTTTGAAAATTAACGGGAATATTCCCTATGTATCCGTAAACTTTCCCAAAGTTTCCGTTATTTTTAATAATAATTTAATCCTTTATACTGCTTATCACATATTTATTTCCGTGCGTGCAATAATGAAAGCGAAGAGTAATGTTTTTGACCTCTTTTTAACATACACAAATACTGAACAGACCAAATATTCTTGTTCGTTCTGTAAAACCGTTCCATCATCATCATCGTTTACAAATATAAAAATGCAACAAAATGTGCTCCGCGTATAGAAAAAAAATCTTTAACTTTGTTACAGCAATATTCTCCAAAACTCCTAACTTCGGGAAAGTTTCCGGAAACTTACTTACTTACTTCGCTGGCTCAGCGACCCGAAGTGGATCTTGGCCTCCGACATTAAAGTGTGTTTCTTTGTCGGTTTCATAACAATGTCTTTTTTTCGTGGGAAGGCTGTTAACCCGCCGCACAACCCCCGAAATGCTGGAGGACCACACCCTTCGTTGGTCAGCGAGTCCATCGGACTTAGCCGGTTAGCGTAGCTAGGCTGTACTTACGACCGTTCCCCTATCCGCCAGCCAGGGGACGCTCCTCTACGCCGTGAGGGCCAGCGCGAGGTTACCGGAAACTTACACGGGAATATTCCCAAAGTTTCTGATATTCCCGGGAACGGCACATCACTACACGAGTAAAAACTTTGACGCTTTAAAAGGCACCCCACTCCGGAAGCCCGTTAATGGGTGTTTACACTGCGCAGCACCATTCGATAAAATGGATTATGCTCTAAGATTCACTATCGCGCGCTTGGTATAAGACTCATCTGTCTTTTCAATTAAAATTTCGTTTTAACTATTCAAATTCAATATCACGACAAATTTTCATAGTAATCCTTATCCTTACTAATATTATAAATGCGAAAGTGAGTTTGTTTGTTTGTTTATTTGTTTGTTTGTTTGTTTGTTTGTTTGTTTGTTTGTTTGTTTTTTGTTTGTTTGTTTGTTTGTTTGTTTGTTTGTTTGTTTGTTTGTTTGTTTGTTTGTTTGTTTGTTTGTTACGCTTTCACGCCGTAACTACTGAACCGATCATCATGAAATTTGGCATACAAATTCTCTGGAGTACGGTGAAGGACATAGGCTACCTTTTATCCCGGGAAAAAGACTATTCCCGAGGGATCGACATTAAGAGTCCGCCATATGCCAGGCGGGGTGGCGATACAAACGCGGATGGTCTAAACGCGTTGGCTACTTTGGATATTTTCGTTTTTTAGGAATATTCAAGGGTTATTCGAAAAAGAAAAACATATGATGGCTGCCTTATCTGTAATGCAATAATAATCAAAAGTTTCAAGGTTAATTTTAATGTATTTGGTGAATAATGCTATATACCGAGTAAATTAGACGTGATTTGGAGGCAACTTTGCAATTTTTTTCTATCGAGAAAATTTAACGCAATCGTGTTTTTGAGTCATATAGTTACCAGAGTTAGTCCTGAACTTTGCTGCATTTTTATTTCAACTTGAGTATTTAATTATTATTGATATAACAGTCAATCATGCAAAGCAGTGTGAGGTAGTACGGGCCCTTAACGCGTGCGGAGCCGCGGGCGAAAGCTAGTATCTAAATAAGATTACATTTAAATGAGAAAATGCGGGAAATTAAAAACAACAGGCCAGGTAACATTCGGACACAAAGGAAGAATTCTGTACCATTTTTACAATAATACCCTAATCCTAATTATTCAATTGGTATTTTTATAATATATAATGCTATTTTGATTTACTCTTAATAAATTAGAAATAAAATATGGTGAAAAAATTTCATGCGGGCGGGACTTGAACCAGCGACCTAGGTCTATGACCTACGCTCTGCCATCTGAGCTACCGCATGATTTAATCTCGGCGCCGAAAATCTCTACCATATCCCATTCCCTTTATACGTATAAGCCTTAATACGTTTCTATTTACTTAAACTCTCTCATTCACGCATTCTCTCATTGATCTTACATAAAAGACCTTAAATGCTTTCAACTAAGCATTTAGTCATAGCAATAACATAAATTCAAAAGATGAACCGAAGATAATCTTCATTGCAGAAATCCCACAAACCAAGATTGCGAGAAATCGCAGCTATTTAACATTAGTGAGCCATCTCATTGAATTTAATTTTCTTAACCTCATCTGTGCGCGCCGTAAAATAAAAGTAAAGATAACTGAAGTTGAATTTCTCCGAACTGATGAATGCAAGCCGCAATGAATTGACTGCGGGTTTATGTTAGTGAAAACGACCGGTATGTCAGTTGACTGTAACTAAGCTTTGGAGAATAGATAACAAGTTTGGAACAAATAGGTATATTATGAAATTTTAAGAAAGCTTCGATTTTGATTCTTCTCTTTTTCGATTCAAAATGATTATTTAAGCTTTCTCTTATACATTCTTTTTTAAACTTTCGCGCTTTAACCACATAATAATGTATGTAAACGGGCTTTAGCCCGAACCTTTTCATTATTTGTTTCCGTTGACGTTTCAATTGACCATCGTGGTTGCAACGAGACTCAATCTCGTTGCGACCACGATGGTCGATTGAAATTGTGGATGTAACTCCATCAGTCAACGGAAACAAGTAATAAAAAGGTTCGGGCTAAGGCCCGTTTACATATATAATTTCTCTTATAGAGTTTTTGACAGTAAGTGGCCCCAGCGACTCATCGTTTGCCTTATTAAGATCTTCGATTGTGCAAGAGTAAGGACAATTAGGGCACATCCGTCAGAGGTGAGTCATCGATTGCGTTCACGCAATTCGTTTGTTGTTTTTTGTTGCTATTAAGTTGCGGCTGCAATCACAATGGTCATTGTTGGAGAAACCCCACATAGTCGGACTTTCTTTGCATCGCCCCAATTTTTGATTTGGCACTAGCAGCGCAATTTCGTGATCGCACCATGTGCCAAAGCACCGTAAAAACATTTATCATGCTCATCACTTCGAGGCCTGGCGATCCTCTACAACACGTTTTTCTACATAGATCTTATTTTCCTCGCATGTGTAATTTGTGGAACGAGCTTCCATCGTCTGTTTTCACTGGAGCTATGACCTGGGTTTCTTTAAAAGATGGGTAAATATTTAAAAGACCGGCAGTGCAATATTTACTCTGATATTGTAGATCTATCAGGTGTAGGGTAAGCTCATCTGTCTGCTCAATTATAAAAGATAACCATTAAAATAGTTGTCGTGAAATCACAATAACCAGACGTTACCGAGTCTTCTCATTGAATCTAATATCCCAAACGTCATCTGTGCGAATCGTAAAATGAAAATAACTGAAGACGAATGTCACGGTACTGATGAATACAAGCCGTAAAATAAATAGCATGCGACTTTATCTTAAGACCACCCTCCAGCAGGGCTGGATATTTTCCGGGATCCAAGTCAATTGTAATGAATGTTGTCACTTTGTACGAAATTAGTATAACTAGTAAAAAGACATTATGAGTTGAAAAGAAGAAGAAGAAGTACGAAATCCAAGCGGATTTTAGTAACCAAAGCATCTAAACTGAAGATGTAATCGAAACAACGCTGGTAAGAAAAGAGGATAGAGAAAAATAGGGAGAGGTAGAACTTGCACAACATCCTTATAAAAAAGAGTAGTCTTGGCCAAAAATTGCACCTGACGTCTTTATTTCGCCAAGTCTTTAGATAAAAAAAAACTACAAGACAGGTAATAATAATTAAAAAAAAGCTTCCCCCAAAACGAAATTGCATAAAATCCCAATATTTTATGTAATTTCATTTGAAGATTTGGAATATTACATTCAATCATCTCATTGAATGTAATATTCCAAATCTCATTTGTGCATATCGTAAAATAAAAATAAAGATAACTGAAGATGAATTTCACGGAACTGATGTATTCGAGCCGTAAAATGAATAGACTGTGATTTTATCTCGTAAAGACCACCCTCTGTAGTATTTTATTTAGTAGTAGGGTATTTTCCGTAATCCAAGTCAATTACAATAAACAACAATTGCATTAATTGCTCTCACTTTGTACAAAATCCAAGCAGACCCTGGACTACAAAGTATCTCAATTGAGATACACTGAAATACGCAACTATTCAGCCTCACTATTGTTTCGTGCCCATAGCATAGGACGGACGCAAAGCATCTTTTTATGGAATCTATACTAATATTATAAAGCTGAAGAGTTTGTTTGTTTGTTTGAATGCGCAATCTCAGGAACTACTGGATCAAATTGGAAACTTATTTTTGTGCTGGATAATTAATTTATTGAGAAAGGCTTTAAGCTATAAAACATCACGCTGCGACCAATAGGAGCGAAGCATCAATAAAAATTATTTTGAAATCGGGGAAAAAATATTCATCTATACTAATAAATCATAATAACAGAAATTGCCGCGGATAAAGTGGCGAGCAACAGCTAGTTAAATATAAAATCATGAAATAGCGGAAAAAGGGAGAGAGATATTTTGCACGATATTCATAAGAAGGAAACGAGTGATTGCAGTCTAAGCAAAAAATTTCAACTAACCGCTTTATTTAGGCAGATCTTTAGATAAGTAAACAAAAGATAATCATCATAAAAAAAGCAAACCGTAAAACGAAATTACGTAAAATCCTGACAACTTAACATTACTGAGTGATCTCATTGAATTAAATATTCCAAACCTCGCCTGTGCGCGTCGTAAAATAAAAATAAGGATAACTGAAGATGAACTTCACGGAACTGATGTATTCGACCCGTAAAAATGAAAAGACTGTGACATTATCTCTGATTACGATTACCATACTCAGACGTGAAGATTTCCATGATTTCAGTTGCACTTATTACTAAGTGTTCGATGTACGTGTTTAGTAATAAACACAAATAACGAACACTTGGTTAAGCTTGGGAAAACATATAAAAGTTTTAAAACAATAGGAGTTAAAATTGACTTGGTAACACTTAATCTATTTCGGATGAACTTAGTCTGATTCTATTAAAAGTACGTTTTTGGTACATTGATATACAGAGCTTATAAACATCTGAGAGACCTCTCCAACCCGTCTGGCCAGCTTGGAGAGTGTAGGCCAAGTCCTCTGGCTGCTCTGGCCAAGTATGGCTCTAGTAGTACAGAGAGGGTCGTGCTCCTGTAGTGAAGACTAAAAAGACCTGATGATGATGATGATATACTGTGACAATTAAGACAAAAGCAATTACGTCATAAATAAATAATTAAGTAGGTAGGTTCCCATTACGAATAAGTTGCTGCGCTCCCAGTTTATTGTTCTAATCATAATGTCTTAATAATCGTAATAAAATTGTACTTTTTTGACCACAGGGCAGCGTATGGCGAGCTGTTGGAACGACAACATGGATGCATGACTGCAGAGAATCGGTCAGACCCTCCCCCTATCATCATCGTTTGAAGTAGAAAACCGAAAGAGCTCGCAGTACTTTCGGCACAAAAGGTAACTCTTTGTGTGCTTGGTAGGCAGAAAAAACGTATTTGTTCAAAGAAACATGTTGTTATTTAGATTAATTTATCGACCCGAAAAGTAAATTGGAACTGTCTGTTGGTGGTGATATGCTGTAGGGGTGTCAAGTCAAAATTACTTTCTTCATGCTTGGTTTGTAACTTAGTAAAAATACACATTAGGTTAAATTTATCATGCTATGAGTGATTTGGCAATGTTTTAAAGCCACCTGCTCAGTACTTTTCCTCTTTATCGATCTAGATATTCCCTAAAATCATTAAACAACAAAATATCATCATCAAGGAAATCCCACAAAACAAAATTGCGTAAAAACACAACGATTTTTGAACATTACTCGGATAGATATAGATTACTCGGAATCTCATTGAATTTGATATTCTAAACCTCATCTGTGTGCGTCGTAAAATAAAAGTAAAGATAACTGGAGACGAATTTCACGGAACTTACGAATTCAAGCCGTAAAATGAATAGACTTTGTCTCGTAAAGAACCCCACCCTGCAACTGGATTGGAGATTTTCCGGGAGTCATTTGTGTATGTTGATGTAATTACTTATGGTTTGATAAAAAGTTTAATTCTTATATAATATTATAAATGCAAAAATGAGTTTCTTTGTTACGTTTTGACGCCGTAACTACTGAACCGATCATCATGAAATTTTGCATACAAGTTATCTGGAGTACGAAAAAGGACATCTGCTTTCATCTCGGAAAAAAACTACTTTTCCCGAGGGAACGATGTTGACGCGAACGAAGCTCCAGGCGAAAGCTAGTAAATAAATAAATATAGGGACAAAACACACAGATTGAGCTAGCCCCACAGTAAGTTGTGAATTTGTGTCGTGGGATACTAACTCAACGATACTATAATATATAATAAAAAGTTACATATATAGATAGCATCCAAGACTCAGGTCAATTTGGAAAAGATCTTTTTCCATCTTGACCTGACCGGAGATTGAACCCGGGGCCCTCGTGTCGCAGTCTGGCGTGTTAACCACTGCGCCACGGAGCTCGTCATTCACTTTTCCCGATGGAATGACGTTGACGCGAGCGAAGCTTCGGGCGAAAGCTAGTAAATAAATAAATATATAGGGACAAAACACATAGATTAAGCTAGCCCCACAGTAAGTTGCAAAATTGTGTCATGGGATACTAACTCAACGATACTATATTTTATAATAAAAAGGTACATAAATAGATAACATCCAAGACCCAGGTTAATTTGGAAAAGATTATTTTCCGTCTTGACCTGACCGTTGATGAACCCACGACCCTACGATTCAATGGCACTTGCGGTACCACTGAGCCTAAAATGGTCGTCAAAATGATTGTATTTCATGAAATTGGAAAAACCTGCTGCTCACATTATGGTATTGTCAGGCCAAATTAATTAATATTATCGTTCGTCGGTATGAATAGCTAAACGCACTTTCATGATAATAATTATGGTCAAGGACTGGCAGCTTATAATAATAATAAAAACCGCTGAGACATGTCACATCTTTTACATCTGTTTAAATTTCGTTAAATATTATTTCACAATTTACTCGTATACAAATTACAAAACAATAGTAATAATATAATCTGAAGCCAAAAACAATAAAATACAAGTACAAAACTAAACAAGAAATTACCAAACTCATCAACAATGAAAACGAATTTGACATTTTTTGACAGCATGTCAACAGAAATAATTCATTTCACTACGAAATTTATACTATGATGTGATGATAACAAGATCAAGAGCGGGACGACAAAACGCACGCCCTCCACCTCCGCCCGCGTCGTCGTCTAGCTTCTCGCCAACATCGTCGGGTGACGAGTTCGCCACCGCACCCGGCACCAGCGAGTCGAGCGACGACGAGCGCGGGCCGTCGGCCGCGCCGCCGCCACCACCTGTGCGACGTAGACGACCCCCGCTGCCGGCACGCTTGGGGCCTGCGAGGCAACGCGCCCCGCGCCCGGCTCCCGCTACCGGCGGTGTAGTGCGTCGCATGCGATGGACTTCAGAAATGAACGAGAACTGCATGCGCGCCTATTATGGGGCCACAGAGGGAGAAACTAATATGACGGCGTATCGTCCCAGGATGCTCACTTTGTTTCAGACCCTTGAACCAGCCATCACCGTATCTGCACAGCGTCTATCGGATCAAGTGCGGGTCATTCAACGTTGTAAGCGATTGGATGATTCTGTGCTTGATCGGCTTCGCCTGGAGGCGCTGCCTGTTCGCCCAACTATCGCCATACCTCGAGGTCCATCTGCCGGGCCGATATATCGGTCATCAACACCTGCCCAGTCACCAGACGTGGAGCGGATGGGCCCTGTGGCTGATGATCACGACAGTGCGAACATAAGCGTAAGTACCCAGGCCCATGAGCACTTGAGGAGGACTTTGGAGGCGACGATAGCGCAGTATCGCGCCACACCAGAATCTAGGCCGCGTATACCTCGTCTGCCTACGAATAGGCGTAATTTGGCGCTAATGGGAGCCCTGAATGATCTGCTAGCCCCGTATTTAGAGGCTAGTGAGGATCTTGTTGATACGCACTCAATCTTATATTGCGGGGCCATTGCGGCGTGTCAGGTTGCACGAGTCAAGTTTCCTGACGTTGACTATGCAGCTCGGCCCGTCGGCGGGGTCCCTGCATGGCAAAAGCGGATTGAGCGACGTATCAGCATATTCAGGACTCTCATTGCAAAGCTAATTTGCTTCAGGGAGGGCAACAATCGCCCCCGTGTCATGCGTTTCGTGAACCAGGCATTCGCGGGTACTGGTATTAGACCCAGCGAATATATTGCCTGTATTACGGAACGCATTGACTTCCTGAAGCAGAAAGTCTATGCGTGGGCGGGACGTATTCGCCGCTACAGAGAGCGTATGGAACGATTCCAGCTAAATCGGCTCTTCCAAAGTGACCAAAGGAAGGTGTACAGAAAATGGGAGGGAACTGAACAATGTGTGATCGACGGGCAGCTGCCGGATGCTACTGCTATGAATAATTTCTGGCGTAGTATTTGGTCGGTGCCAGTTGAACACACCGAGGGTGATTGGATGACAGTGGTTGAACGTGAATGTGAGCCCATCGAGTCCATGGGGGCTGTAACTATCAGCCCCGATGACATAAGTTGTGCGATTCGTACGGCGCAGAACTGGAAAAGTCCTGGGCCGGATGGATTGCACAACTTCTGGATAAAGTGGATTCGAAGCTCACATGAACGTTTGGCCACACAATTCCAACAAGCCCTCGTGCTTGGTTCCCTACCTTCTTTCCTTACGACAGGACTCACCTTCCTGCTCTATAAATCTGGTAGTACCACGGATCCCAAGAATTTTAGACCTATCACATGCTTGCCAACTCTTTACAAGCTCCTTACATCCATCTTGAGAGCAAAAATTAACCAGCATATTGTTGTGAACAAAATCATGGCTTCCTCTCAAAATGGATGTAGGGTTGGGTCCCGTGGTACCAAAGAGCTCCTCCTCATGGACATGACCATCTGCAAGCAAGTTCAACGAAAAAAGGCAGCCCTCTCAACTGCCTGGATTGACTATAAGAAGGCCTATGATTCAGTGCCTCATTCATGGCTAGTGAGGGTCTTAGAGTTGTACAAAGTTAATACAACTTTAAGATCCTTTCTTGGCACGTGTATGAGACAATGGACCACAGTCCTTTGTCAGCCAGGTAGAGGAAATGGCTCCTCGGACCCGATGGACTTGATAAGGATCGAGCGAGGCATTTTCCAGGGCGACAGTTTGAGTCCATTGTGGTTGTGTCTGGCTTTGAACCCCTCAGCATCCTACTGAGGGATTCAAGACTAGGCTGCCGCCTCCGAAGTGATGGGGAGATTGTTTCTCACCTGTTATACATGGATGACTTAAAATTATTTGCACCAAATCCCTCTGACCTGGTGAAGCTATTGAAAATCACAGAAGATTTCAGTAGTTCTATCAGGATGGAGTTTGGTGTAGATAAATGTGCTGTCATGTATGTCCAACGGGGAAAAGTTGTAAATTCAACAAATTTACAACTTTCTGAGACAATGTCCGTCAGATCTCTCGCGGAAACGGAAACTTACAAATATCTTGGTATGTCACAGTCTTTGAGTATTGTGGATGGGGACATAAAGCAGGCGGTGAAAGAGCGTTTCTTTTGTCGACTCACAAAAGTACTTAAAAGTCTTTTGTCAGGTGGTAATAAGGCGCGCGCTTTCAATGCTTGGGTAATGCCCCTACTCACTTACTCCTTTGGCATACTAAGATGGACCCAAACTGAGTTAGATGCCCTGGATAGGAAGGTCCGTCAACAGCTGACAGCGCATCGCATGCTTCACCCACGCTCATCTGTTATGAGACTGTACATCCCACGTAAGTGTGGAGGTCATGGTTTTTTGAACGCCAAGACTCTCCATAACCGCGAGGTGCGAGTCTTAGGGATTATTTCCTTAATAATGAGTGTGGGATGCATCGCGACGTTGTAGCAGTAGATAGGAGCTTCACGCCGCTCTCCTTAGCAAACGAGAATTGGCGCAGACCAACGGTGTTAAGCATCGAAGACCGCAAAAACATATGGAAGAGCAAGGAGCTGCATGGGCGGTTCTACCGGGCCTTAACTGGGCCCGATGTAGATCTGCTCGCGTCGGTAAACTGGCTACGATTCGGTGACCTCTTTGGAGAAACCGAAGGTTTTGTTTGTGCAATTGCAGACGAGGTCATGATGACGAACAACTATCGGAGATATATCCTGAAGGACGGTACGGTCGACATCTGTCGGGCATGCCACCGTCCAGGCGAGTCACTCAGGCATATTATTTCCGGTTGTTCTCATCTGGCTAACGGAGAGTATTTGCACAGGCATAACCTTGTAGCCAGAATTATCCACCAGCAACTTGCTCTTCGATATGAGCTTGTGGAATCCGAGGTGCCGTACTATAAGTACACACCAGCGCCGGTTCTCGAAAATGGTCGTGCCACGCTGTATTGGGATCGATCTGTTATCACAGACAGGACTATTGTCGCAAATAAGCCTGACATCGTGCTAACAAATCGATCGACACGCCAAGCAGTGCTCGTTGACATCACCATTCCACATGACGATAACCTCGTGAAGGCCGAGAAGGACAAGCTTAGCAAGTACCTTGACTTGGCTCACGAGGTGACTGCCATGTGGGATGTAGATTCGACGGTCATTGTCCCGATAGTCATGTCTGCAAACGGTCTTATAGCAAAGAGTCTCGACCAACATCTCAAGAGGCTCTCGCTAGATGGTTGGATTAAGGGCCAGATACAAAAGGCAGTACTCCTGGATACGGCACGAATAGTCAGAAGGTTTCTTTCTCTGGGGCCCTGACTGCCGGTAGCTTGAGCCCTGCCCCGCTGCTGACGGCACTCTAGGTTTAGGTTTTTATAATGTTTTTATGTTTTGTAATTTATTTTTATATTTTACTTTTATATAAATATTGTAAAAACCTAAAACTAAGAAATAAATAATATAAAGAGATAATAATAATAATAGCATAAGTCCACCCAAATCTCAATCCCATAAACCCATTAATTTCCTTTTTAAAATGCAATAGTTCCTCCTCCGGCCAAGACCTGTTCAAGGGCATATCACACATTGGTATTTCTAGGAACGGGTTCTGGCTAGAGACCAACATTACATCAGCTTCTCCAAAGGGCCTCTACGTGTTGGATCTATATCCCCACGCAAGCCTCTCAAAGAACCGGGGTAACACCCGTGAAATAAGAGAGATACAAATAATAATAATAATAATAATAACTCATTTATTTCAGGCAATAGTATTGTACTTACAATTATGTACAATACTAGAGGCCCATATTATAAATACCTTACAGACTAACATACATAATATATATCCTATCCTATATCACACGTAATGCCGGCGACGTGTGACGCGCGGTGACGTCAGGCAGCCGACCTCGGAACCTCCGAAACACGACTCCCTGCGGCCAAAAGTCCTCCTTCATGAAGGTTGGCAGATGATGCGTCGGCACTCTCACCACATAAGAATTGAAATTCGCTTTGTGGCGAGACTGCAGACGTTCAACCCTCAAGGTGAAGGTGGACTTCTTTCGGACGTAGTCTACGACCTCCTCTACCCTCGTGGACCAGTGCAGCCGGGACACGTACAGCTGCGTCGATGGTACGGCAGGACGCAGCGGAGAATCCGGTAAGGTCGGCGCGGTTCCGCAATGGTTGCGGATCGCGGGCTTCCTCTTCTTCCTTTCCACCTTAATGAAGCCCTCTTCGTCGCGCTGGTTCCTTTCGGGACCCGGTGGTGGCAACGACATGGTGGGAGCTGGCTTACGCCGTCTCCCTGTTTTCCCCTGTGCCGAAGGCCGCTTCGTGGTCTCGGCGGGGGTGGCGGCGGGCGCGGGCGCAGCGGCGGCCGCGGCATAGGCACGTGGCGGCGCACTCGGGCTCGACGTCACCGGGGCGGGTGCTATTTATTTTCTAACTAGCTTTCGCCCGCGGCTCCGCCCGCGTCAATGTCGATGCCTCGGGAGTAGTACTTTTCCCAGGATAAAAGGTAGCCTATTTCCTTCTCCGTACTCCAGATAACTTGTATGCAAAATTTAATGACGATCGGTTCAGTAGTTACGGCGTGAAGGCGTAACAAACAAATAAACAAACTCACTTTCGCATTTATAATATAGTAAGAAAGGAAAAGATTCAGGAGACTGAAGTTTTATTTATATGAGACTAGCTTTCGTCCGCGGTTCCACCCGCGTCAATGTCGATCCCTCGGGAACAGTACTTTTTCCCGATATTAAAGGTAGCCTATGTCCTTCTCCGGACACCAGAGAACTTGCACGCAAAATTTAATGACAATCGGTTCAGTAGTTACGGCGTGAAAGCGTAACAAACAAATAAACAAACAAACAAACTTACTTTCGCATTTATAATATTAGTAAGGATAAGGATTCTATTGCAATAATCCTTCCTATTACAGAGCAATTTCTAGGAAACGAAACTGTCATAGATTCCACACATTTAAAGCGATGCCAAAATTATTACCAAATTCCAAGTAACTTAAAGTTGGTTCACGACTTAACCACCAAAATCCGTATAACATTAGACGCCGTGCTCCAACTAATTGTTGTTATGGAATTCCTTAATTAATCCGACACAAGCAAGTACACTTCGCCAACTCCAAACTTGCCTGTCTGCGGAAAATCTAACTCATTTTAGTTGGTGAACTTTACGCGTACACATCATCAGCTGAACATGGATATAGTGATCAATATCGTGCATTGATTTTGGCTTTTATTCATAAATAGTACATTACTGCAGAAGTCGGGAAGTTAAGGATTACCGGACGAGTAGAATTTTTCAGCAAGGCCTTGACAATAACTACGAGTCCGGCAAGCCGATTCCCGCCAAGCCATGTATAGTGCTTTTCTCAATAAATGTGAGAAAATTATAAAAGACGTAATACTGGAAAAAAAAATAAGTCTGATATTAAAAAACGAATACCGCAATAATTACTATTCTCGCGTTTTTCTTTTTTTAATGTCAATTGTCAAGTGCTAAGGAAACATAGCCCATACTGCCCAATCATATTTTATTCTTTAGCAATGAAAATTAAGCTTATTTTTGTGTGATATAATTTGTGTTTTATACCAACACTAGCTTTCGCCCGCGGCTCCGCCCGCGTCAATGTCGATCCCTCGGGAATAGTGTTTTTCCCGGGATAAAAGGTAGCCTATGTCCTTCTCCGCACTCCAGAGAACTTGTATGTAAAATTTCATGATGATCGGTTCAGTAGTTACAACGTGAAAGCGTAACAAACAAACAAACAAATAAACAAACAAACAAACAAACTCACTTTCGCATTTATAATATTAGTTAGGATTAGGATAAGGATTAGGATTTTAATAAAATTATTGTCATATTCACATACTTATATGCTCGAAGAGTGCATTTTTTATAATGTGGTAGCAAAATTGGCTGTAAGTATAACAAGTTACATAGATGAATTTAAAGTTTTGAGCAGCGGCAAGGATGAATTTCGATACTTACTTTCCTGGCCTAGGCCGGTAAACTAATGCACGAGCCAAGAATTACAAACTTCGGGTCTTCTTTTTACTACAATTATGCCTACATTTCCGATCATGTTTGATAAAAGGTTGATTGACACAAATGAGACACATTGTGTGTCTCTGTCTCTCGCTGGTTGGTAAGCGTTTAGATCTCTTCGGATCGGCTTATCATTAGCCAGAGGACTACAGGTGCTAAGCAGCAGGTGACAGTTTGGATCTCATGCAGTCCTTCTTTTTCAGAAATCACTGTAGGGGATTTTGTTGGATCATGGTGAACTAGAGGAGCCTGATGGCCCAGTGGTGGTAAGCATTAAAAACGCTTACGCATGTTAAGCAATACTGGTTGCAGACCCCATTGTGATGGGTGACCGCAAGCGGCACAAAAATATTTCGAGCTCTTCCGTGCTTCGGAAGGCAAGATAAGCCGTTGGTCCCGGCTGTCATCATTGATGGTAGTCGTTAAGCTATGTCAGATGCCTTTAGGCAGCTTGAAAAATCCGCCACCAGTGTTCGCCACTTACACAAAAAACAAAAAAATAACTGTAGAAGTGAGTAAGGTATGGGCTAAGTACAAAATAAGCCGAAGGTTAGTGCTTCAAATTTTAAATCGGCCAATTGAAATAAATTTTGCGTAGCCAATAAATTCTGGCTTTTTCTGATTTTTATAACTTGTATATTTTACGGCTATTAGGTGAAGTGCGGCTACGCCTAGTTCTAGCGGGGTACAACTAGGTGCAGCCGGGCAAATGCGGTTAAACTTAGTAATTTATCTTATTTATTTTATTTATTTAAACTTTATTGCACAAATTGACAAAAGTGTACAAATGGTGGACTTAATGCCATATGGCATTCTCTGCCAGTCGACCATAGGACCAAACAGAGAAATTGAATTTGGGTGGTGCGATATAGTGCGTATGATATATAAACATTAACCAAAAAACCTATAATTACATATTATAATAATTAAATATCATATAAAATAAGTGTAAATACTTATGCTAATACATATAATAATAATAAATATATATATTTATATATATATACATATAAATATAGATAGGGATGACTATTATTTTAATTAGAGATTCCTTGAGAAAAGGAGACTTCCTGTAGTAATAATTTGCGAACCGCACGCTTAAAAGCGTCTCGACTTGGTGCTTTTCTTACTGAGTCAGGGAGAGAATTCCACAGCTGAATGGCTTGGACTTGAAAGGATTTGGCCATGAAGTCAGTACGGTGATGAGGAGTAGCTAAAACTAAACTATTTGAAGAACGAAGAGAGCGGGAATGAGTGGAACAAAGGAGTTGGAATTTAGATTTTAAATAACAAGGAGAATTGGGATCATTAAGGATAGTATACAGCATACAAAGGATTCTGGCGTTACGACGCAAAGGGATAGGGAGCCAAGATAATCGAGATCGAAAAAAGGAGATATGGTCGTATTTTCGAAGTCCAAAAATAAATCTAATACAGTTATTTGCTAATTTATCTAATTTGTGGAGAAAAACTTTATTTAAATTAGTGCAAGCAACGTCAGCATAATCTATTATAGGAATAATTAAGGATTGAGACAAGGATATTTTAGTTTTTAGGGGGAGAAAGTTTTTATACCTGTAAAGAGAGCGCAGGGTAGCAGTGACTTTACGACTGACTTCAGTGATATGGTTGGACCAACTGAGAGTAGAATCTATATACAAACCAAGATTTTTGACACTAGAACAAAATGGTATAGTGACATTGTTAAAGGTTACGGAGGATAACGTTTTAGTGTCAATTTTGCCAAGCTGTCGGGAGCTGCCAATGATAATAGCCTGACATTTGTTGGGATTCACTGCAATGCCGAATTGTTCGGACCACTCAGCAATTTGACGAAGGTCGTTATTAACTAGAGCAATCGATGACTCGATATCGCGGTAATTGCATGAATGATACAGTTGCAGGTCATCGGCATATAGGTAGTGAGAGGTAGAGAGACGATGAGTGATGGAGTCAATAAAAACAGAGAATAAAAGAGGTGATAAAATTCCACCTTGTGGAACTCCAGTGTGGAGATTACACCAGGTTGAAAACGACTGTTCATTGCGAACGGCTTGATGCCGGTCACGAAGGTAAGAAGAAAACCAATTCTGGACTGTTGACGAGATGTTTAAACGAGACAATAGAGCAAGTAGGACACCATGGTCGACAGTGTTAAAGGCGTTGGAAAAATCAATGAGGACAATTACAGTTATCTTGCCGACCTCCATACCATTCCTAATGTCTTCAGTGACCTTCAGTAGTGCAGAGCTAGTGCTGTGTCCTGGACGGAAGCCTGATTGAAAATCACTAATAAGTTTGTTAGAGATAATGAGAGAGGACAGTTGAGCATTAGATATATGATATATCTTCGGTTAGAACTAGAGAAAGCCTTCATCATAGCGGTTAGAACTAGGTCCAGCTGCACATCAGTGGTTAAACTTAGGTGCAACCTATTTAACAACGGCTAGAACTAGGTTTTCAGTTAGGTTATGGATTTTGGTTTTATTTTGAGATCCTTCCTTATCTTGCGATTCCCGTTTGAATCGATTTCGTATAACTTCCGTAGATTAGATAGACATCTTGCCCTAAATGTGGAAATAAAAAGTGCCTCAGTAAAGCAGTCGGTATTTTATGTAACACGAAATGTAATTCAAGATCATCTTGTTCAAATAAGTGATAGACATTCTTGCAACATACCATCACATGAGAGTTGTTGATTATTTTTTTATAAGTAATACTGATTAAAAAGGGTATCCTATTTGTTTTTACATAAAATATGAAGAGAAGAGATTAAAGACTTGTTGTTTTTTTCCATAATTTAGATAATATATCTTGTATAAATAAGTGCATGTACCTGTACCAGTACCTACATGTCTTTCTTGCAACATTATAGTTGTTGATTTTCTATTAAAACTGGTTTACAAAGTTATTCTATTTGTTTTAACATAAAAACATGAGAGAAGAAAACAAATACTTGTTGGTTTTTTTCACAGTTAAAAAGTAAAACTTTATTTTTTTGAGGTTCAAAATTTACTGTTATAAATGTGTATAAACATTTACAATAAAATACCCTCACCGTTTAAAGAGCTCCCTTTAAATAAATTTAAAACCACTTCGTTTTTAAATCATAGATCACTTATTCTATAATATCGATGCATATGTTTATTAGATATATTGTCACAAGTAATTTATTTTATTGAATTTATAATAATAATATAAATTTATTAAAGAAATGGTTCCGTATTATAAGAATAAGGCAAATACAGTTTTAGAAAACCAACAACACAAGCTCTATTGGTACAGAACATTACAAACAGATTAAACAGTTTACTACAATAGGCCAGATATAACAGTCCAAAACAAAGAAACCGGAATAGTATATCTCAAAAACATAGCCATCCCCAATTTACACAATATCAGAAAAACTCAGTAAATATCAAAAACTTGCCATAGAGCTCAAGTCCCAATGGAGATCACGAACAGTCCACATAGTGCCTATCGTTCTATTATCAACAGGAATAGTACCGAAATCATTATCACAGAGTCTCAATACCTTGGAGATGCCAACTTACATACTCTCTCTTTTACAAAAAGCTACCGTGCACACTTGCCGCGTCACCCGGAAGTTCTTATCCTCATCCAGCTTCCATTTCTATTTAATTTTCTACTCCTATCGCTTGGCCACGGCCCGCGGTAGTTACCCTCATTCGAGGAGAAAAGTACATAAATACGAATAATAATAATAATAAATATTGTTTATTTTCTCTTTAACTATCTTTCAGGCGTGGTATATATATTGAATTTTTATAATTATTATACATACATTGACAAATGCCAAATAAGGCTAAATAGGCTAAGCAACATGCTATAAAATTATTTAACCTAACATCTTATTATGTAACCTTATTTAAAGCAAATAAAACTTTCTGATTTCTATAAAATCCTTAGTTCCAGCAGTGGACTTCCAGTTGAAATTATGAATGATGATGGTGAAGATTAGAAAAATAATTTAATCTCAAATAAAAGCTAGATACACGCCAAAAATCTTCATTATGTGCTCCACTGCAAACCACCATCAAATATTCGCGAGAACTTCTTGAAATTAATCCGTCTATAGTTGTCTTGTGCCACTTTTGAGGCGAGATTAAAAGGCTGCAGCCATGCTTCGAGACAAAGAAGCCTTTTTAATCAAAGCCTGGGAGTTTTGAAGCTGCGTTGACACGATTAGAGTACGTTTAGTTTTCTGTATTTTTCTTTTTTTTACTTATTTTCGAAGAAAGGAATTTGTCGCCCATCTTATCTTATGGTAAGTGACGAAAAAGTAAAAGTATTCGCATTAAATTATTTTTTTGATTCAGTGATAGTTTGTTACTCTTTTGTTATAGTTGAAAAATTCCCTTATTGAATTGTTTATTATGTTTTGTTGTAACTCTTTATCTAACATTTTAAGTATCGTGATGAATCTAAACTAAATATTGCATAAATATTGTTTACTAGCTTTCGCCCGCGGCTCCGCCCGCGTCAATATCGATCCCTCGGTAATAGTACTTTTCCCGGGGTAAAAGATAGCCTATGTCCTTCTCCGTACTTCAGAGAACTTGTATGCAAAATTTCATGATGATTAGTTTAGTAGTTACGGCGTGAAAGCGTAACAAACAAACTCACTTTCGCATTTATAATATTAGTAAGGATTTAAAAATATCTTGGTCAATTTCACGATTTCAACAATCTTCTGTTAGAACGCTTTACTAAAAAGTGTACTACTTAATTGAAGAATGTTTTAACAATAATAATTAATAATGACATTACGAGTATATGCATTTCATGTCAACGTAGACCTTGGCTTATTTATATTTAATATTAGATTATGTATTGTGACATCAATTTTATAACAATGATGTGTATTTTAAATTTGTATACCTAAGTGATTGGTAAATAATAGCTTCTGCTTATTATTTAGAACTTAACACTTTCGCTGACACTGCCCGCCTGTAGACGTAATTCTATTGTTACTTCTTTTGTGTCTGGTTCAGTGTCAGCAAACGAGTTTATAAATATGTAACCTTTTGCCTGTGGTAGACAAATAAATATTTTGAAGTTTGAATTAAACTATTAAAATCATGGTACAAAAATTCATTAGCCACAAGCTTCGTCAAAAAATGTACTTAATTCATCCGCAACATGCTTCGTCAGAAATATTCTATCTAAAAGACCGCCCCGCATCGTCCTTGGACCAAAGATACCCATTATAGTGGCAGCATTTCCCCTTTCAATCGCTATGGAAGGCCTCTGAACCAAATACGATACGGAGCTACTGTCGTTGGTTCGTTCAGCAACACGACGCCCCAACTCTTTGACAAAAGCCCTTGCTTCAGAACCCCACGCACTCGTGGTCTCAAAAGCTACCAGCACAAAAATATAGGCAAGTTTTAAAGTTTTAATTAAAACGATTTATTTATTTTATTATTCAGTTTTAAGACTCGTATAATTATCACTTTCTATTTTCTGCTACTAAACTAATAGTGTTCAAAAAATAAGTCTAGTTACTGGCTCAAAGCAGACTGGATCGTCACAACGCAGCTTTAGAAATTAAATTCCAACGGTACACCGAATTCCTTAGGACATAAATTTTTAATGACCCTTGTTTGGTTTCTACTTTGCTTCCTAATTTGAATATGAAAAAATCTTTGATGTTCGAATCTGTCTACTCGCCGCGTTCTGTATAATATGAGAAATATTTAAATGTTTACACTGAACATGAGGTCTTATTATGTGGGTTTGATTGAACTTGATATGTATTTGGAATTCCTTTAATTTTATGCTTTCTTACATAATGCTTAAATGTAGGTTATTTATTACTGTTATGACTAAAAACGGCGAAATAGCACGTGAGTGACTCACGTGCTATTTCGTCGGGATATTACGTGAGTGACCCGTTTAGTCATAATGTCTATCTCACGTTAGGTTTAAAGATATATTAATTAAAGACTGATATAATATTAACGAATATAAATTTAATACATACATATTATCATGTCTTTATCCCTTACGGTGGAGTCCCTTACGGTGGAGTGGAGTGGAGACCGTGGGGCGAAAAGCGCCCGTAAGGCAGACCGCAAATGCGTTGGTACGACGACATTAAAAGAACAGCGGGTGTGAAGTGGATAGAGAAAGCCCAAGATCGAGAAAAGTGGCATAATCTGAAGGAGGCCTACACCTTAAAGGTAGAAAAAGGATGAAAAGAAGAAGAAAGAAGAAGATCCCTTACGGGGTAGACAGAACCAAAGGTCATAAGACCAAAAGGCCACATTTAGCGTGTTAGTGAGCGTAAAGGTGGAAAACGGAATTAAAATAGTGATGGATTGCTAGCCGCATCGCCTATTGTCTATATGTATATTGATTTTTTAGATTTTCGCCCATTCCCTTGACCGGCTTCAACGGTCTGCGCGGTAAGAGAAGCAGCTAGCATATTCTACGTTTTTTCTTTACTCCCAGACCAGCATGGAAGAAATAATAAGAAATAAAATAAATTTAATATAAATGCATAATCATTGAAAAATGTGTTTATTATCCGTTATTTTTTGTTGTTATGAAAAATAAATTGATAGGTAATGAAACAACAAAAAACATTATAAATATGGTTTTTGACATATACATTTTAAGGGTTTCCGTAGACAAATGGTAAAATCAGTACCTAATTTTTAAATCTCCGATAACCGTAACAATCTAGATTTTTTTACAGAATATTTATTACTGTTGCCGCTATAACAATAAAAAATAAAAACAAAATTAAGTTAGAAATTTAAGGGGGTCAAAATGTATTTTAGGCCTTTTGTAGTTAAATGTTGTGTAAGTATGGCACCTACGTGTGCGTCTTTTTCTGCCCCTAGAATAACCTGGTTTCGATTGCCGATTTATTGATTTCTTTGGATGAATTTGAACATCACATCATCCTTTCCCTGTATTTCTTTTCTACCTGACAAGCGTAGTAACGTAGAAACATCTACAGACTGCAGGTAGTGCAACACCCGTACCATTTTCATTCATATAATTCCTCTCTCCATACCCTGTACCATATGCTATATAATGCAAATTAATGATTAGGATTGGAATTGGATTTTGAATCCCCATTAAATAGATAAAATCAGAGCATACAGTTAACATATAAATAGATATGTACAAACAGAAATTATTACTATAAACGTTAAAAGAATTCTGGAAACATTCCATAATGTGCTGGTTAACTTGATTCCGTGAGCAATTTTGCACACCTTGGCATCTAGTTTGGGCCCATGTGTAAGCAGAACACTATCCATCTCCCGGTCTTCTGCTTAAGAAAGTCTACGCTCTCTCGCCTTTTCTTTCCATTCATTTTGGGTTGCCGTTTGTCCTTTTATTCGAAGCAACCCAGCTCGTCGAGGAAGCTTATAACTGCAGAGGGTGTGCTGCATGAGCAGGCTTGCTCATGGTCCCTGGATGTCCCAGAAACTCCTCCATCTATCTACTCTCTATAATGTGCTATAAAAATATCTAATTCTGACTTTATCTCCGTACAGTCATCAAAACGATCGTATAGCTCACTTAATTTAGCTCAATCGGGTCTCCATCGCTAACAGCACCTGAGTTTTACAGTAATGAATACGGCCCTGGTGCTATTAGGCGCGTGTCCTTCTGCTAGCGTATAGCGTTCAACCTTAGCCGAAAGCAAATGTTATAATGAGAAAAAAATAGTTTTAAAAAGATCACGTCGTGATCGAAGTCATACAAAATAAAATAATAATAATAATCAAGTCAATCCAAATACAGTTATAATAGCAATAAGACAGACGTAAATTTAGCTTTTCGTAAATCCAAGTTACTTCTTTACGTAACTGTCTTGACTATTTTTACTGCCCATATTTCTTTTATCACAATTATTATAAAGTTCAGAGGTTCAACTTTCTTTTTTTACGTGATAGATAACGTATTATAAATCGATGAACGCCAGCTAAATTCAATTATAAATAAATAAATATACATATATACAGACAAATCACACAGATAGCTAGCCCCAGAGTAAGTTCGGGAGTTGTGTTATGGGATACTAACTCAAAGATACTATATTTTAACAAATACATACATATATAGATAAACATCCAAGACCCAGGCCAAACTGAAAAAGATCATTTTCCATCTTGACCTGGCCGGGGATCGAACCTGGGCACTCCCGTGTCACAGGCTGGCGTGTTGACCGCTGCGCCACGGAGCTAGCCACAGCTGCACGCATGAATAAGTGTCACGTTCCGTGTGCAAGCGAGAACGCGGAACAAGCGTTAGAGAGGCATGATCGGCGCTGCGTTCGGCTTGTGATGCCTCGTCTACTATTATCATGTGACGGTGGAAGTACATACAATTATTGTCCATAGATCTTTACAGAAATCCATTTCATTTTTATACACTACGCGATTATTTAAATAACAATCTTTTCATTTATACTCTCTGGATAGTGTGACCAATCCCTGACCTGAGTACGGCTCTGTACTACTAGGCCGTACTCATACGTGACCTAGTTCGCATACGGTCGCAATTGCGATTTTACGATCGCCTCGTCATTAAAGTGGGATATAAAATTGCACGACTAAATGAAAAGAGATGACATTGGTTTTTAAATGTACTACTTCATTTTCACACTAGTCTACAAATTCAGAATAACAGCCGAATCATCTCACTCGCAAAAGTAGAATTATTTTGAGAAATTAGCTATTGCCCGCAGCTCCGCCCGCGTTAATGTCGATCCCTCGGGAACAGTAGAATTTCCCGGAATTAAAGATACCCTAAGTTCTTCCCTGGGCCAAAAAATAGCTATAGTTCAATGTTTAAAGCGTGAAAAGAAGAAAAGAAAGCAGACAGACAGAGTCACTTTAGCATGTATAATATTAGTATGGAGTATGGATAAACGATATAATCACGCAAATAAAAACAAATTCAACTCTCGTTTACAATTTACAATAAAAATCGTACAGACCGCCAAGTTTCATCTACATCGATCGCGCTTAGAATAGCCCCGGATATCAAAACAGTAGGTGATCTGTCGTTTTACATTTTTTCGGATGTGTTCTACAATTCTCTTCCATGCTGGTCTGGGAGAAAACAAAAAATCTTAGAATGTAACAGCTGTTTCCGTTCCCGCGTAGATCGTAAAAACCGGTCGAGGGAACGGGCAAAATTCCGAGGAATCATGTGCGATGCGGCTAGCAACCCATCACTATTTTGATTTCGTTTTCCACTAACATGCTAAAAAACTAAACTACGTGGCCTTCGGGTCTTATAGACCTAGGCTCTGTTTACCCCGCAAGGGGAAAAGACGTGATACTATTATGTTGTATGTTCTGAATTTCTTATCACCCGACGGTAACACTGAAACACTGTATGGTCTTTTTTTATGAATATTTGACGGCAAACGAGCAGACGAGCCACCTGATGGAAAGTGGTCACTATGGCCTATGGACATCTGCAACACCAGAGGAGGTGCTGATGCGTCGCCGACTCTTAATATACCTGTAAACAAGCCTTTTGAAGGACCCTAAGTCATAGCACACAGGGAAAACCTCAGGAGGGAGTCCATTCCACAATCCTGCTGTACGAGGAAAAAACCACGTGACGCTCTGACATTTTTGGAGACCCAAGTGTCAAGGATGTGGGGATGGACTTTACTCCTGTGGCGAGCGGTGTGGTGGTAGGAAGGTGATGGTGGCACCAATTCAAAAAGTTCGTTGAGATTGGATAATATTTGGTAAGCAGCAACAACTGACACGTTGTTGCCCAATAACAGCATAAATAAAAGCTTGTTGTATGAACAAAGATATACCTAAAAAATACTTTATAAAATAAAACAATAGGCGAATATCTTTTAAAATGAAACCAGTTAGAGCACCCCATAACTCCAATTCCACTCGGATTGTTGGCTCAAGCCAAACATTTAGCCATGCAGTGTGACGATGTTCAGATCCTCACAAGTTGTGGTCGATGGCAGACATCCAAACTATTAAAAGGGCCTAGTATTTGAGGCTCAGATGCTTGTCTTCGAAGTTGGTACTGACTGGAGCTTGCAAAGATCGTGTCTGGTACCTATATTCGTCATATCGAATAAATGCCATACACTTATTTTGGCCTAACGGTAACTTAATATTTCGATGTAATAAGTATTTGTTTTTTTGAAGTGAAAACATCTTTAGCGGCGTTGTTCTTGAGGCAGCTTGAAAAATCTTACACAAATGTTGGTCATACACACGCGAACAGTAAACAAGCCCTTTCTGTAAAAGGAGCTTCCGAGAAAGACAGAGTCGATATAAAATGCAGGTGCCGCATTATGATTATGAATATTAATCTATTTCTCCTAACGCGCTATTACGGATTGTGCTGGAGTATGGATAGCAAACTAAAAGCAAAGCCGTAAGCGTAAAATTGACCCTACTAGTAAAAAAAATTCGTCTCCAATGCGTTTGGATCATTTGTACACCCCGGCTAAATAAAGTACATTTGTTTATTAAAATTGAAAAGACGAAATGAGAAAGCTCTCACCACAGAAATTGAGCCACGTTCCTTAAATTTACGCTCTAAGTGTGCTACCTACACCACCGTGACTTCAAATCATCGCGTCCTTTTTATCTTAGCGCTGTCCCCGTTGAATCCTCGTTTCTGATACATAGAAGCCCAGAGTACGCTATTACGACCATTAGACATCAGATAATTATGTCTATGATCACGACAGTGTATTTCTAACATGTTTACAATTCGGCAATCTTTTACATCTAGCTGCCTATTAACCAACCCTCTTTGGATAGCTCAAATCTCTTCAAAAAAGACCTTAGAAAATTATAAGGTTGATTGCAAGCAAAACCGCGAGAAACAACTCATATTATATTTATTTTCGGAATTGATTGCAAGCAAAACCACGAGTGTCAGCTCATATTATATATATTTTCGGAAGGTGCTAATTAAGCTCTTTAGTTTGATACTCCACAAGGTAAGAATTTTTTTGTCCTCTAGAGAGCGCCACATTAAATTTTTCATGGCTACCTACCTATACATAGCCTATAACTCAGGGGACAATCAAGACGCTTCTAACGACACCTCAATTGTTAAATTCTGATAAGTAGTTTAGACGTTATGAGCGTATAGATGAACATACATATATACATAGCGGTCAAAAAACATTACCCTCCTTTTTGCTTCGCCGTAGTTGGGTAAAAGTCATAACCTTCCTTTTTGCTTTGTAAAATAGGGGTGCAAAGTAAGCATGAAACTTTACCATTTTTGAAGTTAGTCGAATGAAATTCAGTATGAAGGTTCTTTACTGAAAGACATGAAACACGAGTAAAATATTTTTCTCAAAAATCATCCCTTAGGGGTATAACGGGGATGCAAAGTTAGTATGAAACTTTCCGTTTTTGAAGTTATTCAATTAAAATTGTGTTTCATTGAAAGTCATGAACTAATGTATTCCGGGTAATTCTACTGTTCCTGAGAATTCGACACTTACGCGGGCGGAGCCGCGGGCCAAAGGCAATCCTGACTTATATATCAACGCAACTACTGTGCCCAGAAACTTGACATTTGGCACAGGGATTCTTTTTATGATGTAAATGAGTACTAAGAAAGGATTTTTAGAAA
Source organism: Elegia similella (assembly GCA_947532085.1). Lineage (NCBI taxonomy): Eukaryota > Metazoa > Arthropoda > Insecta > Lepidoptera > Pyralidae > Elegia > Elegia similella. Next base: position 5,771,443 of record OX383936.1, read on the forward strand.
ATTAAAGGGGGTGAAGTTTTATGGAATTTTTTCATTTCTGGACTTAGAAATATGAAAGTAGGTACACAAGTTCTCAATTAAAATTAAAAACAGATCTGTTTAGGTGAACCAGACAACATTCTTCCTTGAAGGGGTAAATAGGGGGTAAAGTTTGTATGGAATTTTTCCACTTCTAGACGTAGAATATAAAAATAGGTATGTAAGTTCTCGATTACAATTAAAAAGATCTGTGTAGGTGAAATGTATAAAATCCCCTCCTTAAGGGGCAACATAGGGGGTGGAGGGGGGGAGGGTTAAGTTTGTATGGACATTTTCTCATTTCTGGACGTTCTGGATTACAATTAAAAAGATGTATGTAGGTAAAATTATCTAAATAAAGGTAAAGTTATCTAATGACAATAAAAATATATAATAAATTGCCGAGCTTAATAAAAGCACTCAAAACAAAATTATTAATCTGGCTGGTAGAGAAGTGTTTTTATTCAGTCAAAGAATTCTTGGAATGTAAAATGGACGAAATATAATATAAAAGTGTTGTAAACCAATCAGTGACATAAAATTAACTTCATAAACATAATTAAATAGCTTCTAGGACACTTAATTTGCACGCCAATATTGGCTAAATGTATGAGACACTCATAATAAATACCATCTTCTTGACTACATTTACCGCAAATAAAATACCATTTCATTTAATTTCAAAACCGATGAAATTTTCACCTGGAGGGATAAAATGGGGGAGTAAAGTTAGTATGGCTTTTTTTTCATTTCTAGACTTAGAAGTATGAAAATAAGTATATACGTTCTAGATTACAATTAAAAAAGATCTATGTAAGTGAAATGTATAAAATTCCCCCCTTATGGGATAAAGGGGATTGTATGGAAATTTTCTCTTTTCTGGACATAGAAGTATAAAAATGAGTATATATGTTTACATTACAATTAAAAAGATCTGTGTAGTTAAAATAGACGAAATTTCCCCTTGAAGGGGTAAAATAGGTGGGGTAAAGTTTGTATGGATTTTTTTTATTTACTTAGAAATATGACAATAAGAAGTTCTCCATTACAATAAAGGTGTAAAGATCTATGCTTGTGAAATGTATTAAATTCCCCCCTAAGTGGAAAAAGCAGAGGGGGAGGGGTTTGTATGGAATTTTTATAATTTCTACTGTTTTCAAGGGAACGACATTAACGCGGGCGGAGCCGCGGACAACAGCTAGTCGGGTAATAAAGTAAGATATCTGCGGATCTTCTATACGAATTCAAAGCCTCTCTGTTAGCGTAGTAGTGTGATAAATACTGCGAAACAGCCGTCACATTCAAGTACCGATTATATAAGTGCCAAATGGAAAATGGCAGCCATGTTCTATTTGCCGTTACGGCAAACGTAGTGGAACGTTAAGAAAAATGGTGCAATATTCATTATACTTTTGCACCGTGCACCTGCACTTTCATAAAACCGAATTTACCGCTTATATCTAACGTGTTCAACCACGCCACGTCTCATTCACGCTAATCCGGGAGAAAAGAAAAAACGTAAAGTGTACCATCTGCTACCCTTCCCGAGCAGATCGTAAAAACCGATCGAGGGAATGGGAAAATCTGACGAATCATATTAGTAGGCGATGCGGCTAGCAACCTATCACTACTTTGATTCCATTTTCCACCTAATGCCCACCAACACGTTAAACATGGCTTTTGGGTCTTAAGACAGGTCTTTAACATGCTTATGGTTAAATAAATGGTTTTTAACATGCTAAACATGGCTTTTGGGTCTTTAAGACCCAAAAGCCATGTTGGTGGGCTCTGTCTACCCCGCAAAGGAAAAAGACGTGATACTATGTATGTATGTTTTTAACCCCGGACTAAAAGATGGGTGCTATAAGATTCATATATGCTAGATCATATACCTACTTGCTGGATAAAGGCTGCTATTATATTATTTTTATAATTATTTACACCATGAATATAGTATGTACACACTGAATTGTATCCGGTTCGTTATGTATGAGTTTTAAAAACTATGTATTATTCAATAAAAATAATAAATATAACGGTCGTGGTGGGGGTACGGATTTGAATGCGCTTTCTTTATTTGAATGTAGATATAGCGAGTGTGTGATTAAGATGCGAAATATGAAGGTGCGAAGTGGTAAGGCGCGAGCAAACGCAGGCGCGAAGAGCTTAGGAGGCAAAAGTTAAATGAGGTTGAATTATGGTATCAATGCAACATATTCTTCATGATAATATCTGTGGTTAAAGGTATGGGCGACGTCAAAGGGGAAGGCCTAAGACGTGGTGGCGAGGCGACCTCGTTTTTCAACGTCGTTGGTCCGAAACTGCATAAGACAAAGACAAGTGGACGAAAATAGGAGAGACGTTTGCCCATATTCAGTGGGAACATATAGGTTAGAATATAGTAAATAAATTTTCTGTTACCACAGAACAAAAAAGACATTAGAAATCGCAAGGGGGCGTGGCACGCGCGCCAACAATGCGCTCGATCAGCACACTTGAATCACCTTAGTAGTTTGTACCGCGATTTTCACAGGATAAAAGTGAGCTTTACGTGAAAAAAAAAATGAAAAATGCCGACGTGTGCTATTCTAACGTGTAAAGTGAGAAGTTCTAGAGAAACTTTGACCAAAAGAGGAGTTTCTACTCAATTGTGTTGCGTTAGTAGTAATGGCTTCTTCGAGCAATGTGTCCTTCCCGTGATGGTGTACGGCGCAGAAACTTGGACGCTCACAAAGAAGTTTGTGAGCATGCTGCAAGTCGCTCAGAGAGCTATGGAGCGGGCAATGCTTGGTGTTTCTATCCGAGATAAGATCAGAAACACTGAGATCCGAAGACGGACAGGACTTACCAACATTGCCCAAGAAGTAGCTCAAAGAAAGTGGCGATGGGCGGGCCATATATGTCGCACCACAGATGAACGCTGGGGAAAAATAGTGCTGGAATGGAGACCCAGAACTGGTCGCCGAAGTGTAGGTAAACCAATTACTAGATGGACCGACGATCTGGTCAAAATTGCTGGATGGATGAGAAAAGCGCAAGACCGAAGAGAATGGCGTGCATTATTAGAGGCCTACACTCAGCATTGGGTGACAATGGGCTGAAGAAGAAGAAGAAGAAGAAGAAGTAGTAATGTGAAATGAGACGACGCTGGTTTTCATAGAAATTTGATAACACTTCTAATGTGTATGTTGTTCTGTGTCCGTTGCGGTAAACGAAATGGCGTAATACTCATTATGTTTTGACCGTCCTCCATCAAGTACCTATTGTATAAGTTCCAAATGGAATACTGCAGCCGTGAATGTAGTGAAACATTCAGGAAAATGGCGCAATATGCATTATGCTGTTGCATCGTGCACCTGAACTTTGAAAAAACCGAATTTACCGTCTATATCCGTCTGCTTCTCTTCCCCCGCTGATCTTAAAAGCCGACCGTAGGAATGGGCAAAAACCGAGGAATCATGTCAGTAGGCGATGTGGCTATAAACTCATCACTATTTTGATTCTGTTTTTCACCTAACGCCCATCCTGAACCCGTAGTGGCACACGCGACAACGTTTATCGACTATCGCCATCGTGTATTTCGTAATATCATATAGCGAGATATAGATAGTTTATCGCGCGATATAAATTGCGTCGCGGGCGTCATGCAACGGGCGCCGGGCTCTGTCTACTTCGCAAGGGAATAAGACGTGATATTATTTATGTATGTTTGTATATTTTAAACCCCGGACTGAGTGGTGTTTAACCTGTTAATTTATCTGCGTGTGACTGTCTGAGGTATCGTAACTAACGAACAGTTCGAAGGATTTGGATTAGTTTTTCTTATGTGATGGGCTTTGGGTTAGTTGGAAGATCAGATATGTTGGGAATAATACCAATATCTTGAAGTGGTACAAATTACGTTTATTCCTATAGTTTGAGTTTTACAATAAATAGTAAGGCGCTAGCAACCGGCTACCAGGACGCGCGTCCTGGTAGCCGGTTGCTAGCGTTCTTCTAGCGCCGCCGTCCGTTGCCCCCGCGTCGATCCGTCACCCGCTCCTCTTCATTCCCCTGCGTCGTCATATGGTCATAGACAGATAAGGAAGAGGTATATATTTGATTAAGCAAAGAAATAAGCGACACAGCTCAGCGGATTAGCTCTTTGAAGTGGCAGTGGGCGGGTCACATAGCGCGTAGAACTGACAGCCAATGGGGCAGAAAGGTGCTCGAATGGCGACCGGTACGTGGTCGCCATTCGATCGATATCTAATAAAGCGAGCTTCGTGGCGCAGTGGTTAACACACCAGCCTGTGGCACGAGGGTTCCCGGGTTTGACCCCCGGCCAGGTCAAGATGGAAAACGATATTTTTAAGATTGACCTGGGTCTTGGATGTTTATCTATATAAGTTTATACTAGTGGTTCTGTGAAAACAGTAGACCTCGCGAACCCTTACAACTTAAAAAACATCTGTTTTGTACTTCAAATAGTCTGTGGGTTTGAGCAAGATGGGACTTTATTTCTGTGTAATCTACTCATAAAGCCCTTTTATTTGATACTGCACATGGTATGTTTATATAAGAAACATTTTTTTTTTTTCTGTATCGCCAACGTCACAGTTACTATGCACCATTTAATACTTGTTATACCATAGATTTGTATTCTCTCATACTGAATACACTAATACATAAAAAAATGTACAGAAAATCGATTTCAGGCAACTTTTGGGCAAATTGCTGATTATAAACACGTTCAAGTTTATCGTATAAAAAGTTGTTCAGACAAAAAAGTTGCGTCTTAATAAGAATAACAAAAAAGTCTAATGACATTTTTGATTTTTTTTTTTCAAATAGCTGTGTAAATGAGTTTTTTTAAGTTTCGGACCCCCATAATTACGCCATTTAAAAAAAAATTGAAAAACTGGCTTGACAATAAAATTCTATGTAATTACCGAATCTGCTCACAATTTCATGAGAATCGGTTGAGAAATGCGACCTGTAGGCGAGAACAGACAGACAGACAGACAGACAGACAGACAGACGGACAAAAGAATTTTCGGCCAGTCGAAACTGAGACGCTTCGCTCGCTCGGTCAATTATAAAATATAGTATCGTTGATTAAGTGTTACGATACGACACAAGTTCATAACTTACTGTGGGGCTAGCCCAATTTATTATTTATTTATTATTATTATTATATTTATATAGTCAATTTGAATATGTTTTCAAAATCTAAACTTTGTGAGGTCTGCTGTTAATGACATCCTATGTAGAATATTTTGAATCTTTTGAATCTTTTGAATCCATTTTTATAAAGTTGGCTAAAAGCTTAAAATACATGAAAAGAAATAGCGCAATATCCATTATCATTCTGCAGCGGGTACCTGCACTTTATATTGACGACGCGACGCTCAGCGAATATTAATAAATGAACAGTAGAACACTATTTATTACATACTAGCGACCCGCATCGGCTTCGCACGAGTGCAAAGCTGATACTAAAATTATGGGTTATCTTTAAGACATAGACATATACCATCGCGGACTTTTTGGTTGGCCATTTTAAGGTGTACAATGCTGTAGTAAATTATTTTGATTTATCTCTTAGGGTTCAGCCAGCGTTTGCAATGTAAGCGCATAAAATGTATTTAAGACATCACATTATTCATTTATCAGTGTTTCTTTACAATATTATGCATGTGTTATACATATAAACCTTCCTCTTGAATCACTCTATCTAATAAAAAACCGCTTCAAAATCCGTTGCGTAGTTTTAAAGATTTATGCGTACATAGGGACGGACAGACAGCGACAACGACTTTGTTATATACTATGTAGTGATACATGGTGATTTTGAATTACCTGGCAGTGTTTTTGTGTTAGATTCGGAATCCCTAATAGAATATATAGACCTGCAAGAAAAACAGAGAAATTTAATGAAAAAAAATTGAGCAACTGCATCGCGGCTAGCTCCGTGGCGCAGCGGTCAACACGCCAGCCTGCGACTCGAGAGTGGCTGCGACCCGGGTTCGATCCCCGGCCAGGTCAAGATGGAAAATTATCTTTTTCAGATTGGCCTGGGTCTTGGATGTATATCTATATATGTATTTGTTATAAAATATAGTATCGTTGAGTTAGTATCCCATAACACAAGTATCGAACTTACTTTGGGGCTAACTCAATCTGTGTGATTTGTCCGTATATATTTATTTATTTATTTATTTATCTCGGTTAACGGACTAGGCCTTTAAATAAAATACATTCCGCCAACATTTTAATCAGCATTATCATCGTCATTCACTCGCAATAAAATTATATTTAAAATGACTTTCTTAACTTGAAACTTCTTTGACAATGCTTATAAATTAATTAACTTAAAAGGTTATCACATTCACCAAATTAGTTCTCAATTTGCGCGTCCCATTTGTTTATTTTTCAATCCAAGTGATTAAACAAGTTACAATTTGATTTAATTATTTCATTTCAAAAATATATATACGGTGTGACACATTCTATTCTGAACTTTATTAATTCTACTTACAATTCAATTTACCGTCACACTAGTTTCAATCTGACATGAGCACCACTTAGTACTTTGAACTGCAGATCAGTAAAAAAAGAGATGTGCGTGGGTGGTGTTTTTTTGTACTTTTATTTTCTAAGTCAATGAAATGAAAATATGCATGTACAAAATTATAGTTATTGTTCATAATTGATTTAATCAATTTAATTTAATAAAGCATTATTTATATTTTAGCATTATTTATTATTACTTACACTTTTATTTTGATCATGATGTTTAGAAAAGCATGATCAGGAAAATTTGTGTAATAAGCAGTAAGAAGAAAATGTCAAACTTTGTTAACATTTAGGATTGATTATACAAAACCTGTGTCTAATTTGTGTCGATAGGTTAAACCATGTTGTTCGATATGCTGATTTTTTTTACACCACAATTGATGAAACTGTACGTTTTATAATGTATATCCATATTGCAAAGCTTTTCTGTGCTTCGTAGGGAACGTCAAGCCGTTGCTCCCGGCTGTAATCGTCGGTAGCAGACTTTAAGCTATATCAGATGTCTTTATGTCACTAAAAACATCTGAACCCAGTATTGGCTACTTACACACACGAAACATAAAATAAGTAAAGGCAACATTCAATTATTTTAAATTGATTTCCATCAGTTATAAGATGTTTTTACTTTTTACTTAGGGCTTTGTAACTTTTAGAATGGGACTTTGGCTATCAATTATTCTTTGTTCGGACAGTATTTGAGATGTTTATTGCCCTTTTCAAGATGTTTCGTTAGTAATAGTTTACAAGAGGTATAAACAGTATATTTTTTTATTTATTCGAACATATCTTTTTATTTCTATGATCTAAGTTTGTAACAGACACTAAGTTAGGACTTAGAACTTGCTCTTCTGAACTAAAATCGATAGAAGCAGATGTCCTAACATTGTTGTTACGCAGGTGCTACATTGCATGCACTGTTGGACTTCGGAGCTAAATGTACGACATTGAAGAATAAACTTTTTATTTTGTCTTAGAGAAAAACTAAATTTGTTATCTGTTCAGAAAATGTTTGCTACTCACTTAATTGATGGTCTCGAGTTTGATCCCGTCCAGCCCGACTTATATTGAGTTTGTAATGGAATTAGATTTTCTCTTATTTTCTTGGTTTTATATCAACTAGTAGTTCGCTGCGAACGTGGACCTCGCGATTATTTAATTTTCCTGATAATTTCGTGAGCTATCCACTATTAGACTGATTTTGATAAGCATGTTGTCATAGTGCTATTGTTTAGATGACTTCAAAAGCACTCTTTTTATTTTACTCACCACGACTTATTTCAAATTAACATACAATGAACACAATATCCTTACTTTCTTGTACTAATAGTTAACATTAATTTCTATGCAAACAAATAAACTACCATACAACGTTAAACCCCTTTGTTTATTACTGTTGCAAGAATAGTTGAAATAGATTTTTCCTTCTAATCCCTAAATATACGAGTAGAATTTCATCTAATTAATATGACAAAATCAAAACCGGGTTTCAATACAACATCTGTGAGGCGTTTAGCTCTCGATAGTGCAACGTGTAGCTGAGGAGCTGCGTTGCACTATCGAGTAAAATTTGAGTAGGTCCCCACAGAAAAATAAATATAATTTCACTAAGGCAGAAATAAATGTAACAGTTTCGTCATATCTGAAAGACTATGGTTATTAACGGAATCACAACATTGGAAATTTTATAAAAATAATTTACGTACCAAATATTGATCAATATATCAAGCGTGTTTGAGTGTTTCAAAATGTCAATAGGCCAGCGACTTAAAATTCAGGGAATAGAAATATAAAATGCCAGGTCATTTAAAAGGTAAGTATCCGGGTGACTGAGCTTCGGTGGGCATGATTATGATGATTAAGGTTCTAAAAACGAGACATATGCTTTCTAAACCTATATGGTTTTGATGTGTACCCGTCAATGTTTAAGTTTTTTAGCCCCGATAGACTGTCGTTCGTTACTGTTCGTCCGTCTATCACCAGGCTATATCTCTCTCTAAACCGTGATAGTTAGACAGCTGAAATTTTCACAAATGATGTATTTCTGTTTCCGCTATAACAGGAAATACAAAAAAATTTAATAAAATAAATATTTAAGGGGGCTCCCATACAACAAACGTGATAAATTTGCTTGTTTTTGCTCGATATTGATCACGGCAAACGGTAGACGATTTAAATAATCATAGAATATTTAGTTTTATCCTTAAAAAATTAATTTTTAAATGAAAATAAAATTAATATTAAATTGGAGCTCCCATGCACCAGCAATGATTATTTTGCCGTTTTTTATAGATAACGGTACGGAAACCTTCGTGCGCGAGTTCTACTTGCACTTGGCCAGTATTTTTACCAGCTTTTTATTGTGAAAGGATTGAATCTGTAAAATGTTGTAAACGGGATGTTCATCATTAAATAGCTCGTCATCTTCAAATCAGATCAGCGATTTTTCATAATTATCTTCCACCACCATAAAGTTAAGTACAATACAAAATTGCAGTTAAATTGGTTGTAAATAACTGCTTTAATTTTTGGTTGCAGGATTAAACCCGAACAAACATATTCATACATAACATTAAAAATAAACAAAAACTTATTAAATTATCCCTACGCATTTTTGGACATCTGATTCCATCTGTTGGAGAAATTTGGAACTAACAAGAATTTTCTATGGAAATTTTCATGGACTGGTATTTTTCTGTTCTATAGGAACGAAATGTTGTAAATTAAAATAAGAAAGTCACTTGGAATTTAACTTGGAACAGACAGCGAAAGAAATATTTGCAATCATAGCAAAATCTAATTTTCTTGCGCGGCTCGAAGTCTAATCTTTTCGATCGGGTAACTACCGTACTGCGACTAAGCCAACCATTTGATAAACGAAGTATAGTGGAGAAGTACCGTTCTAGTTTATAATTGTTCATGTTTTGTGTAATAAATTTTAATTTAATACACAAAGCATGGACAAAGCAGCCTTCAACCGCCACCTAGCGGCGGCTGTGGTAACCTTCAAAATTAAAATTTATTTCAGCGCCATCTTGTAACATATTCAGCCTAAACGTCATTTTCAATCTTCATTTCTCGAAATTCTTCAACATTTATTTAAATATCTCGTAAACCGCTGAACCGATTTTGATGCCCAACGAACTTGAAAATTGTATTTATAAGACCTATATACATTCTAAATTTCATCTTAATTGGAGCATTGGTTCTAAAGTTATCGTGGAACAAACATACATACATACATACATACATACAAAAAATGTCTTTTCGCCCCAACTTGAATTGAAGACCTCGCTCGCTTCGCTCGCTCGGTCAATTAAAACTTAAAAAAATATGTATTCAAGGAAGCAATATCATTTTTTAATAAGCATTATCATCAAATATTTGACTGCAATATTTATTTAAAAACTTAATGAGCCTTGAACATGTCGGAAACTAATTCCATCCTCCATTGCTCCTATAATGGCGAAGTATGGGCAAAGAATATATATATACTACGCGACGTTTACGGAGAGGTGTGTTTACGAGCGTTTGCTGAGATATGAGGTTTGGGTATGTGACACACGCTGCGGGCAACGCGGCGTTGGACGTGGCAGTGAACGCTGCGTTGGTAATTCCCCTGTTACCAATGCAGCGTTCACTGCCACGTCCAACGCCGTGGGGGGGTGAGGAGCATAGATACAAATGACAAATGGTATTAAATCAAAATCGCCTGATGCACCGTCATCCATTAAAATAAATATCTTAATGTTTGGTTTAAAGGTTTGACTGGGAGAGAATGCCCTATAGCAGTAAGTCCGCCTTTTGTAATTTGTTTCATAATTGTGCAATAAAGTTGAAAAAAATAAATAAATCTTAAAATTGAAAATTTGTGATAAAAAAGAACTCGGCCACAGGTAGGATTCGAACCCACGTCCCTTAGGTTTACGCCCTAAGTGTGATATATATATATATATAGTGTGATATCTACTTTCTATTCATCGGATATGAATGAAGTTGACAAATAGTAGGTAGTATTGAAGAAGTACACACGCATGTTTGAAATGCGTAAACCTAAGGGACGTGAGTTCGAATCCTACCTGTGGCCGAGTTCTTTTTTATCACATATTTTCAATTTTAATAGTATACCGAGCATTGTAATGCTATTTAAAAACAATTTAAGTACATAAATCTTTACTTGTTAAGAAAATAACTCGTATGTTTTTGTTAATACTTTTTATTATTTTGCATTAACAATTATCATAAGCAAACTAATGAAAAATAATGAAAAGTATTTCATAAAAAACAATCAGTTTACTACCGATTAAAAGTTTTTGATTTTTTTTATTTGATCTGAGTTCGGAGTAAAATAAAAAATGGCCTAGTTCAGCTCTGTAGCCTCAAACTTCCGCATTTTGCATTGAGTTAATATTTAGATAAGATTTAAGTTTTTTCAAAGCATTCTAAATGTCAAATAAATATAATGGAAAATCTACATTTCTAAACTTTGGCAACTGTCATTGTGTGGAAAGAAAGCACACAGTGACTATTTTTGACATAAATTAATAGAGTGGATTGCCATTATCTTCTCCATTTCACACAGTAGCGAAGAATACACTAATGTGCAGGATGTCTTACGATATTTTCCTTCACCAGTAGTAGAAAGTAGTCAATGAAAATTACCATACTTGAGTGACATTTAACTAAAAACTTAGAGGTACAGATCGGACCGGGCGGGGTTTGAACCCGGGACCTTTCGCTTATGGGTCGAGCTCTCAGACCACTGAGCCACCGCCAATCACGAGTCCGCAAATCCTAAAACGCGCTATTAAAGTTTTTTCGCTCGCTCACTATAAGAGCCCGACTTTTCACCCTTCTGTCGGGGTCAATCACTCCAAGGTAAGCCAGTCTCGTCACGCTGGTCTGAGGTGACGATCATTCAGATGTACTCCGGTAAATCTCAAATAAAACATGATGTAAATCATAATCCGACTGCTATATGCACACGTGCCCTCTGGAGACTGATGTATGACCGAAACCGGTTAACTCGACCCCTTTTTGCATGACTACCCCAAAAATCTATCACAGACCAGTCGGACTATTTACTAAATTAGTGTACGTTTTGATAGTCACTTCAAAATACATTGCGGCTTTCGTATGATTGTCAATTTTTATTTAAGATATGTAACTCGTAATGTATGACTAATATCATAATTAAATGTATGTACATAATTTGACAATTAATTAATAATAAACATATCTGCTGTGTGGTTGCCGGCAGAGTAGAATAGGGCCACTCCTAGTCTTCTTATGGATGTCGTAAGAGGTGACTTAGGAAATGCAAGGTAAACAAAGCTCATAAACATCAATGAGACCTTTCCAACCCGTCTGGCCAGCGAGGAGAGTGTAGGCCAAATCCTCTGTCTGCTCTGGCCGAGTATGGCTCCGGTAGTACAGAGAGGGTCATGCTCCTGCAGTGGAGTCTAAAAAGACCTGATGATGATGATGATATCTGTATAATTGCAAAACATAGCGGTATTTTATACTCCCTAACAACTGCATGTAATGTAATACCTATGTTAAACAAATAAATAGATTAATTGATTGATTGTCTCTTTGAATTAATATAATTGGACGACCTCCGCAGCGCAGTGGTTTATACTCCAGACTGCTACACGAGGGGCACCGGGTTCGATTCCCGGTGCGGACAAATACTTAAACCCAAGGATTGGCATCAGGCAGGGGGCCGGCCGTTAAAAAAAATGCCATGTTATATTACAGCACAACGAAAACATAGGTACTTTTCAAAAAACGCATTTTGATTGACAATTCGGAAGAAATCCTGCGCAGTGTTGCTGTAACTCATATTTTCTAAAAGTTTTTGTTGCCCCCTTTGGACGCGGCACTATACTTAGCCATAAGTAAATTACTGACGTCAACAATTCTTAGTTGAAAATCAAATATGACAGTTAATCAGTGTCCAAATGACCTACATTAAATTGAAAAATAATTCTCGTAAAAACTATAGAGTACTATACAACGCGGATGAAGTCGCCGGCAATAGACTTTCATATTATCAATTTGCCTCAATAGTATCTTATAAACTCATAAACAGAATCATCATCATCACCTCATGGTGATGATGATGATTCTGTTTATGAGGCCTTTTAGTCTCCATTGCAGGAGCATGACCCTCAACATAAACAGGATGTTATGAGATAATTAAGTTAACGTTAATATCGCATCTTATAAAGAAACTAGTCTAACTAGTCAGGATTATAAAGCGATTACGGCATTAACTCCCGGTTAACCAGGATACTTCGGTTAAACGTACAGTTAAATACATTTAAACGGTGACCCTGACCCTAAAGTTTTATTATTAATTTAATACCTCATATCTGCGGCTTTGCTATGTGTAATTTGAGTTAAGCTATCTGTTGTATTGAACTTGATAGACGAATTGTATTGTGACATGTCAAAAAAAAAAGAAAATAAAATCATCATACAAAGCCCTTCTGTCCGTCAGATGAGACTCATTATATTTTTTAGGAAACTAGCCTTACGTTACGTAATTTTTTTGAGGGTTCCGTATCTTGTATAGAAGCCGCTGTATAAGCCTTTGTATATTTGCAAAGACGTGATTATTTCATTGTTATTAACCGTTATCTGAGCTGCCAGGCCGGCACTGAACCAGGAACATTATTCGGGGATTACTCCACCTCACATTTTACTGCTGACCCTTTTAATGCCCTTGTTTATTACTGTGATTAAAGCCTGTATATTAAACTGTTTGTTGCTTGAGCAGGGTGCAAGTAGTGTTGTAAAAAAATCGAGCCCGGGTGTCTAAATATTCTGACTCGACTGCAAATCACAAGACTCGACTCATAAATAGAGACTCCACTGCTCGATGTGTTGGTTATACTCAACATCATCAGGTCTTTTTGGTCTCCACTGCAGGCGCATGACCCTCTCTGTACTACCGGAGCCATGCTTGGCCAGAGCAGACAGAGGATTTGGTCTACACTCTCCTCACTGGCCAGACGAGTTGGAGAGGTCTCATTGATGTTTATAAGCTTTATTTAGCTTGTATTTGCTCAATCGCCTCTGACGACATCCATGGAAAGACTCGGAGTGGTCCTATTCTACTCTGCCGAAAACCACACGGCTTAGTAATACTCAAGCTTCCGTAATAGACTCGATTTCGGTATAAATGGTCGAGTCTGATTATGGACTGTGTCGCGCCGAGTCTGGTATGTACGCATAATAAGGGTGGTATAAAATGTAGTTACTTGTAGTATACCTATCATTAATATCAAATAAACTTTTGAATTATTTCTATAACTTGTTGTACTAGAGAGTTTGTTGAGTAGATGTTGTTTTGAGTTTGCTATTCGAACTCGAGTTGGTTCTGCGACTCAAGTTCTTAGTCGATTTGTGACGACTCGTGGTGTAAGTTTTGCAAATGTAAACTCCCGGACTCGAGTTTTTTTACAACACTAAGTACAAGTAAATTATTGGAATTCTTATGTATCCATATAACCTTTATAACAAAGTGTTTTGTGGCTCAGTGGTACAACAAATGCTTTTGAATCTCACGGTGTCGGATTCAATCCCCGGCCGGGATATGATGAAAACGATCTTTTTCAGCTTGGCCTGGGTCTTGATAGATACTTATCTAAATAAGTATGTATTATCTTTATCTTTAAGTAAAGTAAAGCCTGTATCACATTGATCCAGTGCTCTCACATCTGGATATGTGTAATAGCAGTTATAGATACAACTATATTTCAACGATAAATTATTTATAATCATCATCATCATTTCGAGTAGGTGTCACGGTCAATCGACCATGCAAACCGCGGTGTTAAGAGTTCTTCGGAACCGCCTCTCGATCTCTGACATGGTTCCTTTAACGACTACCAGATGGCAGCCGGGACCAACGGTTAACGTGCCTTCCGAAGCACGGAATTATCTTTATTCAAGCCTGCAATGTCCTAACCAAACTGGAAACAACTTAACAAAGTATTCTTCCAATGGGAATCGAACCCACGACCATTTATAATTATTCAACTATAGTAGTCACAACTAGTTTAAATTAAATACAATTATAAGTAACATATATAATACATAATTTAATATGTGAATTGTGGGAAACAAATACGCCCCATTATTTCAATGTCAAATTAAGTCCGTTTGGTTTATTTAACGAAATTAATTTTATCGCAATTGAAACCAAATGATTTCATAAAGTGTTCAGGGATCGGCATAGTTAATTGATAAATAATTGTGATGATGAAATTATTTCGTAGTAGGTACATGTACTGTCACAAGTATTAAAAAGTATTGTATTTAAGACCTTATCACATTGACTTAAAACCGATGTGTTTACTTAGTAATACTCATCGTTATCCGTGTGGATAGTAGAATAGGACCACTCCTATTCTACTATCCACACTTATCTTCCCATGAAGGTCGTAAGAGGCGACTTAGGAAATACAAGCTAAACAAAGCTTATAACATCGATGAGACCTCTCCAACCCGTCTGGTCAGCGAGGAGAGTGTAAGCCAAATCCTCTGTCTGCTCTGATCAAGTATGGCTCCGGTAGTACAGAGAGGGTCATGCTCCTGCAGTGGAGACTTAAAAGACCTGATGAAGATGATGATGATATGCTGACATACAAGATCCACCTCTAATTTAAGTTTTCTTGACAATAAATAAAAGAGTTCAGTACATTTATTGAAGACGGTTTTTTTATATGAATGATAAATATTTTACCTTGATCGACGGTCGGTCTTGATATATATCTTGTTTTCTTGTCGCACTCATAGGGCGCCATTCCAATAGTCTTTAGTATTAATAAATAGGATTGTTGCTGTGTTGATTTAGGACAAGCTAATTTAATGTAAGTTTGTTTAGGGATTAAATAATTTACAAAGAGAATAATAGAAATAAGGAAAAATATTACAAAGAATTTGTTTAATTACCAACCTATGCCAACATGCTTGGCGTAGCTTTTTAGGTCTCATAAACTTGGGCTCTGTCAACCCCGTTAGGGAAAAAGACGTGATAGTATGTATGACTCAATTTATCACTAACTTAACAGTTATTCAACCTAGTAAAGGTTGCTCGTTTTGGTAGTAATGAACTTATGACAATAACAACCTTTTCCCTTTGATATATAGTTATTAGATAACAGCTAGGAGCGACTTCAAGAACATGAAAAATAATATCCCATCTATGTAACCAAAACTTGAAGATTTCTTAGCGCACTTGTCTTCTGTACTTCTATATCTGGACTTTCCTATTATAAGGATGCGAGTCTTGGACAATAAAGAAAGATCTCAGGAAACGTATAGAAGCTTTTGAGATGTGGTACTACCCATGAGTGCTACCGACGCATGCTGGTTATAAGTTGGGCACAGCGGGTTACCAATAAGAAAGTTCTATGGCGAGTTTACCGAAAATTCGAACTTATGTAGACCATCAAACACAGAAAAGTTGCTTATTTAGGGCATGTGCTAAAGCACGAAAGATACGAGCTGTAACTTATAATGATGGGCAAAGTCGCAGGGAAAAGAAAAAGATCGGAGAAAGAAGTCTTGGTTGCGTAACATCAGGGAGTGGACTGGTTATCGCGAGTGCTACCGAACGTTTTCGCCTGGCTGGAGAGAAGCAGAAATATGCGGAGCTGACTGCCAACCTTCACTAGTTTGAGGAGAGGCACTGTTAGAAAAAGAATCTATTAGCTAAATATCTTTTCCTGCTACAACGATGAGTAGATTATATTCATTGACATTTAAATTACTTTGATACGCAATAATTACAAAAACAATAAAATAACCTCATTTCTTTTGATAAAGCTTTAAATGTATAAAAAATCGACATCTCCATTTTGTACATTATTTTTTCGTTAAAATGCCATTACCTGCCCACAGCTCCATTCATCACAGCTGTCATTACAATGATATCAGGGAAATGATTGATTCATTAATTGGTAATTTATTTTGCATGTGTATGAATTATTCAATTGATTGATGAAAAAAATGGTAATATTGTACGTGAACTGGTTAATCCGGATCGTCATATGGAAAAGCAAAATAATCCATATTTTTAATATATTTATACATACTCACAAACTTTCGCGTTTATGTAACGGGATATTTGTCACTTCATCACGCCAAAATGGCACAAGGGTAGCTTATTACCTGGATAAATACATAGGTGGCTATCATCCAGGAAAAAAATCCCGCGGGATCGACATTAAAGCAAGCGAAGCCGCAGGCTATTTGTCCCAATATCTTTTGAACTTATTTAGACAGCAACGCAAGCTTAATAAACTAAAATAGAAAATATTTATTTGTAAATAATAAAGGTATACTTATAATTTTTTTGTCGTTTTTAACTACTTCATTAGACAAGAAAATAAAACAATAACTTATTTGTAATTAAAAGAAAATCAACAATAAAATAATACTAAGCGCCACTGTAGCAAGCAGCAAGTGTAAATTTAGAAAAATAGCTATTAATGTCGGTATTATAAGCCTGGAAAATCCCTGAGACAACACCTAGTAAACTATGATATGTTATTCGTTTGACTTTTTTGCTGACATTACTTTTAAAAAATCAATGGGATGAATGGCACAGAGTTCTAAATATTTTATGTGTTTCGTGCCATTGTGATTGGGTGGGACGAAAACTTATTTGAACAAACATAGTTACATACATACATCGCAAGTTAAATAAAAGCTTGGAAAATAAACATTTTCTAAATCCTAAGACACGTTCGAATGTAAATATAGCTGTAAAAACAAAACATCATAACTTGATGCGCTGAGGTAAGGCGGTTATAAATATAAAAAGCTAACATAAGAACCCATTTCTCCTACTAAATTATTTATAGAAAGCCTTGGATTTATGCAAGAGTTTACGCACATTTTTACGACTTTACGTCCGAGGTAGGTTTAGTGGTTTGGAGTAAAGAACGACAATTTTTGTAAAACCCCCTAAACTTTAATGAGTTTTGTAAAATACGGACTTTAATCTTCTTCGTGCTAAAAATATCACGTTGACCTAAAAATGCAGAAAAAAAAATGTAAACCAACCAAAAACCCAACAAAATATGAGCGTAAGAGAGCACGCTCATATTTTGTCTGCATGAGTTATGTAAGTAAAAACACTTTATTGCACCAAGAAATAAATACAAATATATAAAAATTAAAAAAAAAAATTGTACAATTGGCGGCCTTATAGCCGAAGCAATCTCTTACAGGCTACCATTGGGTGACATAAAAAAAATGAGTGGCGCCTAAAGGATTCAGAAGAAACAAAGTAAACTTATAGCGATATCATACAGTAAAATAGTGTAAAATAAAAATAGATAAACACATACTATGTACTCGCTTGCTACATGACATGAACTAAAGGCAACAACAAAAAAAAAAATATTGTCTGTCGGTTTACGGACTTGCGACGACACGCACTGCCACAGTATATCGCGGCGCGGGATATAAGTCGCCACGCTATATCGCGCCGCCGAGACGTAATAGATACTTATGGTGTGTCGCGGGGTTGATGTCGATATTACTGCGCCACGGAGTCATACTACGATAGTATACCACTTTCAAAAGAACATTTAGATCCATTTCGAAACCAATTAAAAATAAAACGGCTATTGTTATGCATCGCTGACGCAAACTGCAATCTCAATAACGATGCGAAGTCTGTTCTGCCGGTAATTTCAATTGCAAGAGATTCTGTAATAAAATAAATTAAAAGAATGTCTATTTATATATCATACTATAAGTAAATGTTTTATCTTCCTATTTATATGTAGGTATATATTTATTATTTTTAAAAAGTAACAAGATTTCGAAACTCATTAAAGTAAATGGTTATTGTTATGCGTTGCTGGCGCAAACTGCAACCGGAATTTGTTCTGTTGGACATTTCAACCGCACGGGATTTTTTATCTATCTATCTATTTATCTATTTACTTACTAATTTTTCATGTAACAATTATAAATAGAACAATTATAAATAGAATCTATCAAGTCATATACAAAATTTGATAATGAATAAAAAGTAAAAAGCATTTTAAAACCCGTAATAAATAAAACGGTTTTGTATATACATAACTGCAATTGCAATAAAGGAGCGAAGTCTGTTGTCAGACATTTCTACCACACGGAATGCTGTAATAAAACGAATTAATAGATATATATTTTTATATGCTTCACAATATCTATAGTAATACTATAAAGAGGAAAGATATGATTGTTTGTTTGCATTGAATAGGCTCTAAAACTACTGAACCGATTTGCAAAATTCTTTCTCCATTAGAATCCTACGTTATCTCTGATGAACATAGGCTATTTAAATACCTATTTCTTCCCGTGCGAAGCCGGGACCGACCGACTAGTTACAAATAAAGTGGGTATTCAACTATCGCGTCATATACAAAATGGGAAGATGTATAAAAAGTAAAAAGTATGCATTCCGAAACCTATTATACGTTGCTGGCGCAAACTGCAATCGCAATAAATAAGCGAAGTATGTTGTGTCAGACATTTTTAACGCAGGGAATGCGGTAATAAAACAAATTAATAAATGTTTATTTATTTGTGCTATACAATATAACAAATAAAGTGGCTATTCATCTTTCGAGTTATATACAAAATGTGAAGATGTATAAAAAGTAAAACGCATTCCGAAACCTATTAGAAATAAAACTGTTATTGTTATGCGTTGCTGGCTGCAAGGAATTTGTTCTGCTGGACATTTTTTTGTGATATAGGGCGGCAAACGAGTAAGCGAGTCACATGATGGTAAGCGATCAGCGCTATCTACTGACAACTGCAACACCAGGGTGTAACAGGAGCGTTGCCGGCCTTTAAGTAGTTGGGGAAAGGACATGGGGGGAGAAAATGGGGGGAGGATGGGCCTCCGGCTCTCTCACTCACCGAACGAAGCATAGAAACAATAAAGCTTCTACTCAAACGTCGATTTTCTGTGAGAGTGTGGTACTTCCCCGAAAGAGGCGGCCCATTCATGCTACTAACAAAAATGAATTTTGCCGGTAGCTCTACCACACTAAAAATGCATGGGATACTGCATTAAAATAAATATATACTGACAAATCACACAGATTGAGCTAGCCCCAAAGTAAGTTCGAGACTTGTGTTATGGGATACTAACTCAACGATACTATATTTTATAACAAATACATATATAGATAAACATCCAAGACCCAGGCCAATCTGAAAAAGATCATTTTCCATCTTGAACTGGCCGGGGATCGAACCCGGTCACTCCGTGTCGGAGGCTGGCGTGTTGACCGCTGCGCCACGGAGCTAGTCAAATGAATATAATAGATGTCTGTATAAATAAGTGTGCAACACAATATTACAAATAAATGGGTATTTATCATTCGGGTCATAATAATATGCAAAAAGTGAAAATGAATAAAAAATAAAACGCATTCCAAAACCCATTAGAAACAAAACGGTTATTGTTATACGTTGCTGGTGTAAACTGCAATCGCAATAAAGGGGCGAAGTCTGTTCTGTCAGACATTTTACCGCAGGGAATGCTGTAATAAAACAAATTAATAGATGTATATTTATGAATGCTATACAATATAACAAATAAAGCGGCTATTCATTTTTCGAGCTATATACAAAATGTGAAGATGTATAAAATGTAAAATGTATTCCGAAACCTATTAGAAATAAAACGATTATTGTTATGTTGTTGGCACAAACTGCAATCGTAGTAAAAGAGCGGAGTCTGTTGTAGTGTACATTTTAAATTTGGGGAGGCTGTAATAAAATAAAATAATAGAATGGCTGTATTATGTAATATTTTTCAAAATCAAAATCGAAACGTTTATTCAGAAAATAGGCCTTTGCAGGCACTTTTTTACGTCAAATCACATTTTAAAGGTTAGATCCTTTAAAATGTGATTTGTAATATTACTTATAGTCATGTTTATAATATTACTTAATGTGCAAAAGCTACAGACTACTAGCGTTTCGGAACCGTCCACTGCAGAGAAGAAACGCCAAAAGAAACTCTTTTCAACAGTATTGGTCGCCTACTCGCCTGAAGGGCTTTTTAATTTTATCATCTATCTTTAT
This sequence comes from Elegia similella, assembly GCA_947532085.1. Lineage (NCBI taxonomy): Eukaryota > Metazoa > Arthropoda > Insecta > Lepidoptera > Pyralidae > Elegia > Elegia similella. Next base: position 5,792,131 of record OX383936.1, read on the forward strand.
CATCGAATTTCTTTATTTATCATTTCTTTTTTTTTTCTTTTTCTTTTCATTTCTAATTATGATTACAATTTTTATGATATATATATATTTTATATATTTATTATTTACATTATTATTGTTATGTCCCACTGCTGGGCAAAGGCCTCCCCCTTGTTTTTCCATTCGTGTCTGTCCATCGCAACTTCCACCCATCCAATCATAAACTTGTCGAGATCATCTCTCCACCTCCTTCTCGGTCTACCTCTACCTCGGCGACACTCCGGCACCCAAAAAGTAGCCAACCTAGCCCACCTTTCTGACTGCATACGACAAACATGGCCCGCCCAGTTCCACTTAAGTCTGGCAGTTTTTACACCTACATCTTCAACCTGAGTTAAGGAGCGAAGTTCGGTGTTATTATTATTATTAAATATAGTCTATTAATTAGACGTTCGTTCATCTAGCATACATAAGATTGATCGAAGATAAGATGTATAAAAAAGTAATATGTATTTCTAACTAACACAACGAGTAATAAAATGGGGGTGACAATACTTAACGGCATGATCAGTTGATATTGAACAACTTTCCCCAGAGGACCAACCAAACAACAAACACCAACAATAATATTTTACATAGAAAGTCGATCATCTGATTGCTCATTTTGTATGGGAGGTCGATTTTTTTTCGTTTTTCGATCTATGTCTCTAGAGGAAATTGTTCAATATAATGAGCTGATCAACATAATGAACAAATACCTCCGTGGTCCAATGGTTAAGGCGTTTGCCTGTAGACCCGGGGGTCGTGGGTTCCATTCCCACGGGAAACATACCTTTGTTTAGTTGTTTACAGTTTAGTTAGGACATTGCAGGCTTGAATTATCTGATTGTCTGATAATAAAGATGATTCCGTGCTTCGGAAGGCTTGCTTAGCCGTTGGTCCCAGCTGCCATCTGGTAGTCGTTAAAGGATCCACGTCAGAGGCTGAGAGGCGGTTTAGAAGAACTCTGACCCCAGGGTGTGCATGGTCGATTGACCGTGACACCTACTCGAAATGATGATGATGAGCTGATCATACCAATTAAGTATTGTTACCAGCATATTGTTACACGTGGTATAATAAATGAAAAAGTTGCTGAGTTTGTCTGTTTGCTCTTGTTTGTGTGTTCTCACGTCTTAACTACTGAACCTAGCGTCATAAAATTTAACCGGCTATATAATATTTGTATATATCGGGGTATCTTTAGATTCATAATAATTGGTATTGTTGATCGAAGCATAATAATTGTGAAAAATTCTACTGTCTACTTATTATGAATCTAAAGATATCCCGTGACAGACGTACATCTGAGGCTTAGTAAAAGGGTTTTGTTTTCACCTACATACAAATACACTATCTATTGCCGGTATAACAAAAAATAATGAAACCAAAATTACTTAAATTAAAAATTAGTGGGGTACCCATGCATGAAACGTGTTTTTGGCGTTTTATCTGGAAAGTTTAACACTAAGTAAAGTTGCTGCTAATTTGTTACTGAGTCGTCAAATCACAGATAATTAAAAATAAAAGGGTCCGTGCAAGAAAGAGTTTGGTTAGCCTAAAAGCGAATTCGCATGAAAGATATTCCATTCGCACTTAATACTTATATATATACATCGTCCCAATACAAGAATCGTGTTTTTCGCATTTGAATGGTGGTATAGAACCCTCTTTTCCAAACACGAAAAAGCTCAAGACCGAGCTCAGTGGCATGCTATACTGGAGAACTATGTCCAGCTGTGGACGAATGTAGGTTGATGATGATGGAACTCTCAGTGCGTGAGAATCTGATTCACAGTTGGCCAGTTCTATTATAAATTCACCTTGCATATTCAACGAATCGAATTCTCGAAGCAGTGAACACGTACCACAAAAATTATAGCTCAGTAAAACAAACGCTATTTTCCATTCCTGTTTTAAAATGTTTACATTACGTTAAAATTGTTCGAAATAATCCTTTGTCAAAGTGGATCTGCAAAAAAAGTCGGAGTTATAAAGCCCGCGTCTCGATTTGAGTTTGCAAAAAAAAAAAAACCCGCCAAACATTGCCCGTTTCTATTTGTTTTCGCTCCTTTGAGACTCGAGGTAACGGAAAATATTTTCATTGTACGTCCATCACAATTTTATCCGGGAGACGTCAATGACCTTTTGTACAAGCCCACTGTTTCAGGGGAAATAATAGAACAGCTGGCTTTTATTATAATCTCACTTAATTTTCTGGTACTTTAGAATAAAAAGGACGTTTTCTCAAACAGGCTCGGAAATGTAGGCATTATTGTAGTAAAAACAAAATACGAACTTTGTAATTCTTGGCTCGTGTATATTTTACCGGCCTAGGCCAGGAAAGTAAGTATGAAAATTCATTCCGGGCCGCTGCTCAAAACTTTTTAATTCGTCTGCAGTTTATGTAACTTGTCATACAGCCAATTGCTATTACAATAATATATGTATATTACAATAATTTTATTAAAATGTTGGTTTAAAATCACAAAAAAATATGCTTAATTTTCGTTGCGAAAGAAAAACGCAATAATCTATAGTATTAAATTTTTGTGTAACAAATGACTGGGCGGTATGAGCTATGTTTCCTTGACAATTAAAAATAAAAAAGAAGTAACGCGGGAAAGTAGATTTTTTCGGTATTACATTTTTTGCATAAAATTTGACTATTTGAGCTATGTAATCGTAAAAAACGATCGAGGGAATAGGTGAAATCTGTGGAATCATACGTATAAGGGGATATGGGATGTGGTGGAGAATTTCAGCGCCGTGATTGAATTGTGCGGTAGCTCAGATGGCAGGTCGTGCATAGACCTAGGTCGCCGGTTCAAGTCCCTCCCGCATAGTATTTCTTCACCATATTTTATTTCTTCATTTATTAAGAGTATATCAAAATAGCATTGTGAATGCAAAATAAAACACTTATAACAATACTGTGGAATCATGTTAATAGCAAAACCCGAAAAGGAAGTATGTATCCATACATAAATACGTATGTATGTATCTATCTATGATGTATGCATGCATGTATGTATGTATGCTACCTGCTTTCGGTGAAAGAAAACATCTCGAGGATTACTGCACACTACGTATAGTGAATTATTCACAAAAAAAATTTAAAAAAAAATCTTTATTTAGGAAAATTTATTATATGTATAATAAACAGTAACGTTGGAAACGATGACACCTGCAGAAGTTAATCAACTGTGTCGCAGATGTCAACGCCTACCTCTGAATACAAATCCTCGTCCCGACTCCTGATGGTATCAGGTGAGATGGTAAACAAACGCCTATTTTAATTCTTAGCAAAAAAAAAAGGCAATGGCAAGCCACTAAGATTCCTGCCAAAAATGGTTTTAATGTTAACGTTTCTTCCCATTAATTCCAAGACACCGAAAACAGTCGAGCGCTCAAATTGCATTTTAACTTATACATAATGAGCACGTCTTTAACTCTTATGGGGTGGAGAGAACCTAACGCTAAAAACCTTATGAAATGAAATATAATAGAATTGTATTCAAATTTGGATATCATGTATCTCTTTTTTAAACGTCATATTATTATTTTTAATATTTACAAAATCGATAAACTACTAGCGTTTCGGAACGACAACTGCTGAGAAGAATACGCCAAAAGAAACTTAGTCCAGTATTGGTCCCTACGTGTCTGAATGGCTACGCTCGCTTTCAGCCTTAGCTTCAGCTTAAGACCTAGTTTAGCGTGATGGGTGGTTGCTACCACCTTCCCCTGCCAATGAGGGCGGAGAAGCAGATGGTACATTTTAACGATATTTTTCTTTTCTCAAATGACACCATTAGTTATATTTAATGTCACTTTACTTGATATTCAGATAACATATTTTAATCCTATAAAATCAATCATTCCCAAGGAGGGTTGACGTTAGGCAAGCGGCCATTCGTAAAAATAAGCCGTAGCTTTTATCAGCATGGAATAAATAAATATATACGGACATATCACACAAACAAATTGAGCTAGCCCCACAGTAAGTTATGAACTTATAGATAAATATCCAAAACCCAGATCAATCTGAAAAAGATCGTTTTCTCGTGTCGCAGGCTGGCGTGTTAACCACTACGCCACGTAGCTTCGCCAAAAAAGAATAAAAGACTTCCATGCTGTCCCAACCCCACATTAAGAGTGATGAGAAATGGAAGAAGATCAAGAAGAATCAATCGATAAAGACATTTACCGAAATATAAACAGTGAAAATTGAAACAAAAACATTCTATTTGCAGTTTTGATCCATTGATATTTACGACTCGGCTGCATTTGATAAATTTATTATTGACACCGGCCTGACCGCAAGCAATATTGAGTTCTGTTTGATATTTTGATGATAATATTGCTATCGTGTTCAACCTTTGGCTTATTTTTGTAATGACTATGTAGCTAGCTCCAAGTGACAGCCTCCGTGTTCCAGTGGTTAAGGCGTTTGCCTGTTGACCCGGGGGTCGTGGGTTCGATTCCCACCGGAAGCATACTTTGTTAAGTTGTTTCCAGTTTGCTTAGGACATTGCAGGCTTGAATCACCTGATTGTCTGATAATAAAGATGATTCCGTGCTTTGGAAGGCACGTTAAGCCGGTGGTCCTGGCTGCCATCTGGTAGTCCTTAAAGGAACCACGTCAGAGGCCGAGAGGCTGTTCCGAAGAACTCTGACACTAGGGTGTGCATGGTCGATTGACCGTGACACCTACTCGAAATGATGATGATGAGTGAGCTTTCGCTACTTTATCGGGCGTTTGAGGCGAGGACAGAGTGCCCTCAGCCTATATAAACAACATCACCAAAGGGTCCCCAGGAGGGCCGGACCTCGGCTTTAGGCGTTGTCTGTGTGCGCAAGACTTGGAGAGACAGCAAATTCTCATTTTTCCAGATGGGCCGCGTATACGTGCATGCATAGTCTGAAGGGCCAATCTGAGAAACGATGGCAAAAGCCTTTGGAGAGCAGCAACTCTCATCTTTTGCCATAAGGGCCGAAAGTTACGTTGCCAGAAGGGTCTGTTCTAAGGGGATATTTATGAATTAACGGTATGTGGAAAAAGCAGTCCTTTATCGCGATGATAGATAACAAATTACTGTGATAAAGACCAACCATAACAGTGTGATAGTTTTTTAGTAAAGTATACCATTAAAATCAGCATCGTCATCATTACAGATGTAAAAAGTCCACTGTTGGACAACGGTCTTTCCCAAAGATTATTCGGTTCATGCGAAGAAAGTGCCATACTCACCACGCTTGACAGACGGGTTGACTAGCGCAGTTTCTTTGGCTTCTTGTGCGTTTGACGCTGATGACCATCGCAAGAATTTTAAAGCTTGGAAAGGATAGGAATGTTTATTTGAAAATGAAGTTTCTGGGATACTACTCACTCGGATGAATGGGGGAAAAGCAAGTAGCAGCTTGGGAGGCCAGGCAAACGTAGCATACCCGATGCCATACCTGCAACCACCGGACAAGTAATTGATCATGGTAAAGCTGACCATATTATCTTATCTTATCTTATCTTCGATGGGGCCGACTCAGAGTCGGTAGCACGTCTAACCTTTGGGTTATTTTGTACTTACCCCATGCCTTACTCACCCGCACGGTTTATTCTGAAGAAGGACTGCATGAGCTTCAGAACATCGCCCAGTGCGTAGTGCCTGTAGTCCTCTAGCTCAGGATAAGGATCACCTTATCTGTGACTCGTTAGCTGGTAAGCGTTTGGACCTCTTAGGATCACCTAAGAGGTCCAAACGCTTACCAGCTAACGAGTCACAGATACACAAAATGTGTCTCATTGTCTCCTCCGATTCCTCACATGCCCTACATGGTGGGCTTTCGACAATTTTTAGTTTAAAGAGATGACTGTTATTTTCAAAGTGTCCAGTCAGGGCTCCCACTAGAACTCTTGTCTGTTTCCTGCTGTATTTGCAGATCACTTTGTGCCACCTGGCGCTGTCCAAGCCAAGTGTTTCTTTCGAGTGTATATGTCCACTCATATTTCTCCATTCAGCTTGGTGTCTACTGTCGACATACGCATTGATTGCAGTAGTTACCACGCTATAGGATAGGCCTACGAAGGGTTCGGGTCCCACGAATGGCATACTCGATCCTTTCCTTGCCAGCTCATCGGCCCTCTCATTGCCCTCAACCCCAACGTGACCCGGTACGTTGCGTAAGCTGACCATACATTAAATACAATACAAAGACGAAAAAAGTACTTCTAACGTCTCCTGTATTCCGCAATCTGTTCTTCTTCCATTCATCTTTTCAGTATGGCTAAACCAATATAATCTTTGTTGTTCTTCTTTCATTCATCCTTTCAGTGTGACTAAACCAATATAATCTTGGTTGTTCTTCTTTCATTCATCCTTTCAGTGTGGCTAAACCAATATATTATTTGTTGTTCTTCTTTCATTCATCTTTCAGTGTGGCTAAACTGATATAATCTTTTTTGTTCTTCTTTCATTCATCCTTTCAGTGTAGCTAAACCAATATAATCTTGGTTGTTCTTTTTTCATTCATACTTTCAGTGTGGCTAAACTAATATAATCTTTGTTATTCTACTTTCATTCATCCTTTCAATACAGCTAAACCAATATAACCTTTGTTGTTCTTCTTTCATTCATCCTTTCAGTGTGGCTAAACCAACATTCTTTGTTGTTCTTCTTTCTTCATAATTTGAATGTGACTAAGCCACCTTTATATTCACTTAAAGTAACGATCCAGCCATTATACATCGATATTGGAACCATGGATGAATAATTTATTAGTAGCGTTGAAAATTCCATTTAATTTATTGCCGATGCAATATTCCGTATTCAGTAATACGGGAATCAATGCAGCATTACGGTTCACTGAATTCTAAATTTAATGCTCCGAATTGCGCCTATATGATTTGATAATTTGTGCCTTACTTCATTCTGAATTTCAGGAATTGATATGATGAAATATTTAGAATTTCCGTTGACAACCTAACCATTTCTGGAAATACTAGCTTTGATCCCTTAGTACTTCCTGTTATATAAGATACCGCGAGGCACCCGTTGGCATGCTTTGACTACGCTAAAATATAATCTTTCATATAACAAACTGACTTCCATTAAACTACTAAACGGATTGTGATGAAATTGAAATGGGACCAATTTTAAAGCAATATAATAATATTCTAAATCGGTCCATAAATAACGGAGTTCCGAAACTTAAAAAAAGCCTAATTGATAACCTCCAGTTTTTTTTTGACGTCGGTTAAAAACCGGCCATGTGCGAGTCGGACTCGCGAACGAAGGGTTCCGTACCGTGATCTATAAAAACTGCAAAAAAATCATGTCTTGTATGGGAGCCCCCTTAAATATTTATTTAATTCTATTTTATAGTATTTGTTGTCATAGCGGCAACGGAAATACATCATCTGTGAAAATTTCAACCGTCTAACTATCACGGTTCATGAGATACAGCCTGGGGACTGACAGACAGACGGACAGCGGGGCGAAATTAATAGGGTCCCGTTTTTACCCTTTGGGTACGGAACGCTAAAAATGGAAACATCATGACGTTTCAATTTCTCATACCATTCCGCATGAACAACTGACTCATCAGAACTTCAACTAAACCAATTAAATACTTCATAATTGACTTTAAAGGAATTACTTGTAGGGGAAGGGTTCAAGTTATTAAGTCAGTATCAGAATATACTGTATTTTCAAACTTTGAACATTTTTATTTACTTACATATATACATAGTATCACGTCTTTTTCCCTTGCGGGGTAGACAGAGCCTAAGTCTATAAGACCTTAAGGCCACATTTAGCATTTTGGCGTGCGTGTAGATGGAAAACGGAATCAAAATAGTGATAGGTTGCTAGCCGCATCGCCTATTGACATGATTCCGCAGATTTTCGCCCATTCACTCGATCAGCTTTTACGATCTGTGCGGGAAGAGAAGCAGCTGGCATATTCTACATTTTTACTTTTCTCCCAGACCAACATGGAATTTTTCAGCATGGAGATTATTTACTTAATTCTAGTAATATGCTTTTAACGTGATCGATTTTCTATTCGAAAATTTGCTGGCACAGAACCGCCAGGAAATTTTTCTGCTTCTTTTCCCGCGCAGATCGTAAAAACCGATCAAGGGAATGGGTAAAATCTGAGAAATCATATTTGACGATGCGGCTAGCAACCCATCACTATTTTGATTCCGTTTTCCACTGAATGCCTACCAACATGCTAAACGAGGTTTAAGGTCTTATACACCTAGGCTCTGTCTACCCCGCAAGGGAAAAAGACGTGTTATGTTAAGACGGTCAGGGGTATTATTTTCAACTGCCTATCCGGTATGCGCGCCCGGCCTTCCAAGCAGCTATTTGCTTTTCCTCATTCTTCCGAGTTAGTTAGTATACCAGTAACTTCATTCCTTCCCAAAACCAAACTTATACTATCCTTTCCCAATAGGCAGGAGCATCGAAAGTACAAGAAGCCAAACTAACTCAAAATCCTCCCATGAAACAATACAAATTCTGTTGATGAATAAGGACTTTAAAATTAGGTTGCAAGATTTAAACTTAATAAACATACATACGTTAGGTTTAATATTAAAAAAAAAAAACTTTTTTTTAATAAGTATATAAATTTTTACAAGATTGTCTTGATCTTGTTAAAGATTCAAAGATTTATTTAGAAAATAGGCCTTCTCAGGCACCTTTTTACGTCAATTCACATAATACTTAATAAATTATATTCAAATTACTAATTATTGGTCTAAAGCTACAAACTACGATAAAAGATAAAAGATAAAAATGTAGTGTCACAGCCTCTCTCCCTCCTTTTTTTTGCCAAATTGATCACTCTTGTACGGCTGATTAGGGATTGAGTGAGACGAAGTTGATCGACCAATCAAGATGATTGATGGATCGCCGGCATGAGGATTAAGTCACTTTTTGTTGATGGCTTTTAAATCTTTTAGGCTTTGCGGAACTGATGATATTTTAAATATTTTTCTTAAATAAATTAAAAGTAGAAAACTTTTTAAAAGCAGGCTTTTATGTACATCTTACTTAGGAAATACAAGCTAAACAAAGCTTATAAACATCAATGTGACCTCTCCAACCTGTTTGGCCAGTGAGGAGAGTGTAGGCCAAATCCTCTGTCTGCTCACGTATGATATATCCCGTATTTAGTACAGAGACGGTCATGCTCCTGCAGTGAAGACTAAAAAGACCTGATGATGATGATGATGATGATGATGATGATGATGATGATGATGTACTTCACTTAATCTTTGTACTAATTTTTAGCGAGCCCTTTATTTTGATATCCATATTGTTGCATTCAAAATAACTAGTCCGCGCGACCTTTGGTGTTCCGCCATGTTGAGTTTAGAATGACGTCACATAACTAACTTCCTCTGGTGTTGCAGATGTCCATGGGCGTCGGTGACCACTTTCCATGAGGTGGCTCGTCTGCTTGTTTGCCGTCAAATATAAAAATTAAAAAAAAAAAAATAACCATGCAGTGTTATCAAACCTAGACGAGTATACAAAATTTCAGCTCAATCGGTGTAAGATATCTACTTCAAAATTTACTTATTTACTCCACCTGAATTTCTGGGGAGAGGCTCATGTCCAGCAGTGGACTTTTTGTGGCTGTAGTGATGATGAATGATGATAAGGTAGCACTGAGTCGTAGGGTCCGTTGAGCGGCTGCCATTGGATAATATTTGACAAGCAGGAACAACTGAAAAATTGTTGCTCAATAACAGCTTACCAGACTTGAGGCCTCAGTGCTGCCGCCGCCACTTTTTTCAAAATACCCTCATAAATTACCATTGCTATCTAAGTAGCATTGCTAGGAAGAGTTTTCGAGGATTAGACCTATCTTGAAACCTTCAAGAATTCATTAAAGCCGTTTGCAAGGATGCATGCCCACTGTTCGATCATTGAGATCTGAGTGCAGTGCGATGCGCGCTCGGTACCGCACGCGTACCGCAGTATTGCACAGATTTGATTTATTCGAGATTGCGCGGCTCGATGCCGCTGCACGATACTACCGCTATGTGTTCCAAACCACTCATAGCAAACGAGTTGTTGGCTTTCATAGACTATGTGAAAGACAGCATGGACGAGATTAGCATCCTGCAGATCTGCAAGTCAAGCTTCAGCGAAAAAGAGATTTGCAGCTGTAAGGTGCTGCTCTATGAGTTGCTCGGGAAGAGCGCGCAGATGCCGACTCGGCGAAGGGACGAGAGAGGTGAGAGAAGTCTGCAAGACATCATCTCGCTACTAAAAGTGACCGACCTGGACGACATTCCAGCGTTCTGTGCCAGACGACTACGGAGGCTTCCCCCCGTGTCATTCGACCATGTCGATGTCACCAGGCTGCTGAAGGATATCACAGCCATGAAGTCCAGCCTGTCTGAGATGAAGTTTAGATTAGAGGCCTCGGAAACTACGATCTCTGAGCTGCGTACGGAATTGTCATCTTTGAAATATTATAATTCCGTAAGTAGGTAACCTGTAGCCTCTAATATTAACACGCGTCGAGGTGTGCAAAATGTATCGCTTGGCAGTTTCGAGTCGGCGAAATTCGAAGCCTCGCCGGCCGCCGCTGTGACGCATGACCCACCGCGCCCCGCTCCCCGCTCCACCGCCACGGTGGAGATGACAAACACGTCGACGCCGTCACGTGCCTATGCGACAGCTGCTGCTGCTACTGTTACCGAAGGTGTCACCACCACTGCTGCTCCCGCCGCTAACAAAGCCCCAACACTACTTCAACATCGGGAAAAACGGAAGCGGAGGAAGCAACCAAATCAAGAGGAAGGAGATAGGAGCCAGATTAAGTCGGTTCCCAGAACAGCTCCTACGGTTCCTAATAAGGGAAAAGAGGATGAAGAGGGCTTTATAAAAGTGGAGCAAAGAAAGATGAGGCCCCCTTCCCGAAACCAGTGTGGAACTGCCGTAACCGGTTCAAATCATCTACTGCGTCCCGCGATCCCTACAACGCAGTTGTATGTATCCCGTCTCTTCCACTCCACTAAGGCAGAGGAAGTGATGGAGTATGTCCGCGTGAAGACGCACGTCACACTGAATGTCATGAAGCTGGAGTCGCGCCACAATGTCAACTTCGCGTCGTTTGTGGTTCGAGTCCCGACAGATAAGCTGGCGACCTTTATGGAGACGAACTTTTGGCCGAAGGGTGTTCTGTATCGCCGTTTTCGTGGGACGATACCCGACACGCGCAACACGTCGCAGTCTTAGCGTGTGCTATAGTTTAAGTGTTAATATTATATGTATGTTAGTCTTTAAGGTGTTTATTATATGGGCCATATTTTGTAAAAAAAATGTAGGTGCCTGAAATAAATGATATATTAAAAAAAAAAAAAAATTGTATAGCAATGTAGGTAAGAGCGAACACCTATTTGTAATATCTGACAAAAATAAATGATTTTGAATGGGCATGTTCTCTAAAAAATATTTTAAAAATAAATTAGACCGTCTGATATGGAAAAATATTGGATACATATTTTTTTCTTTTATCAATCAAACAAAAATTGATTAAGATATAGCCCGTTAAAGTTCCGCGTGACGTCACCGGCCGGTATGCTTTTTTACCGGCCTATTGCGTCCCAAACCCCCACTCCTGAACTTTGATGCGCTTTATCTTTATCATCTATTGTTTGATTGCAAAAAGAAAAAAAATCGAATCTAATATTTTTCTATAATCTATAAGACGGACTAATTATTAAAAATTGTATTTTTTAGAAAGCAAGCAAGCAATTCAACATTGCTCCACTAATTGAACAGGCGATATTTTATATATGATCCATACTGATAACAGCACCTTGTCAGGAATGAATTGTTTAAGGAATGGACGTTGCCACCCATCATGATGATAATTCAAGGATCTTGGTAGCAAACGTTTTGCTGGTAAGAACGTCACATAAACGGTCTTCGAGCTGTTCGACAATCAGCGCCGTGCGCTGGGATAGAGAGGAATAATTTTGTATGATGGCATGCAGGTTGGTGGAACGTTTTCTTACTTGCTATTGCTATGAAAAGATAATGAATACCTCTCCTTGTCTCTACTTAATTTTCCCTATAATTACAGTCCATTAACAATTAAAAAAAGACCTAGGCTATGTCTACCTCACAAGGGAAAAAGACGTGATACTGTGTATGTATGTATGTAACAATAAAAATCCCTGTGTAAATCGCACACCCACTATACCTAATTATATGTTTTTAAATTTCTTCTAAAATTAAATGTTTGTGCTTCTTCTGCAAGCTAGCATGCACATACCTAGGCTGTTCCGAAAGTTTTTAGCTGTACCTAAAATATTCTTCCGTAGGATTTATACGTTACAATTAGGCTTTGTACGTAATTTCGTAAACTACCTTCGAACAGCTATTTTTAATGATTTTTTGTGAGAACCGGCCCAAAAGTGGTACTCGTGAAATTTATTTTTCACCCGGACAACGCGCCCGTCCACACAGCTGCCAGAACAATGGATTTTCTGAAAAATTCTTGCGTTCTACTGATGTCTTATGCACTTTACAGTACAGACCTGGCTCCGTGCGATTTTTTCCCCTCTCCAACATTAAAAAAATGCTTCGTTGCTATAATTTTAGGAATTCGGAAGATGCTGTAGACGCATTCCTAACGCTTTTTTTTGACTTGCCGCAAGATGCATTTTTCAAATGCTTTCAAGACTGGTTTGAAAGAATGAAGAAGTGTTTTGATGATTGTGAATATAGTAAAAAAAAAATAAAGAATATATATCAAAATACTTAGTAATTTTTATGCAGCGAAATTTTTAGGAACAGCTCACGGAGCTAGCTAGCACAAAATTATAGTAGATACATTGTTTCAAAAAGATAAATTCTACAATATCAAGATACAAACATGAATATATCGTTTAGAATACAACTATGTTTCATTTATTTAAAACTGCGCAATGGTCTAGACTCATTCTAGACTAGATAGATCGTCTATCTCCCAATTGCTTATCTCGACTCGAGACAAGCCACTCCTGGCGGGCGGCCAAAGCTCAGCTACGACATGTGGCACAATTGATGACACTTAAAGTATAAACTTAAAATAATTATTTGAGAAATTAGACTATATCCGTTAATAAAAAAATGCAATGCTTTTATAGCCTTAATGCATAATATGGTAGAGAAGGAAGCATCCGTGAGTAGTATGCCAATACCTTTAATTCCCTTTCCAAATTCTTCAAATTCCTGTCCTTGCATAGCTTAAAAATGCTTGCGATGGGCAGCAGCGTCAGAAGCACTAGAAGCCAAAAAAACTGCGCTCGCCAACCCGCCTGCAAAGCGAAGTGAGTATGGAAATTTTAGTCATGTAACGAAGAATCCTTGGGAGACGCATTTAGAGGACTTCTTACGGCTAGAACGAACATGATGACGGTGAAGATAATTGACTAGTAGAATTGAAGCACGAAAGCTTTGTCGGTAGAGCGTAGGTCGTACATATACGGGTCGCCGGTTCAAGCCCTTATTGATTCATGAATTAACCCATCAAGTTTAGTACATAGTTTCCTTGAGATCCAGAGGACATTTTATAATGTCATGCAGTTTTTGAGAGGTAAAGTTATAAAAGTAAGTAGCATGGCACGCGCGATTAAATTTATTTTTTACTTTAGCCATCTTGTTTCCCGTAATATCAAAGACCGAGATGTGGATAGTTTATCGCGTGATATACACGACATAGCGGGCACCATACTACGGGTACAAGTATTTATTTTTCGATTTTTATCATAAGTTATGAGTAGGTATCGCTCCTAATAATATTCCACAAATAAATGAACATCATCAGTGACCGACCGCGTATGAACCTTCAGCACCGTTTCGAAGACAGAATTCTACAATAGTAGTACCTGCGACCACTTACATAATAAAAAGAGGCGCGTCTAGGGAGTACGCTTTTATAACCCTTCGCCAATTTTATAAATCATTGACGGGTTAGCTATCTGTAATTATTGTATCTAATTCCTGATTTCCATATTTCGCCGCTTCTTCTTCTGATCGCTTTATCATTTTCCTTATTGAGGTCCTGTAACGTGCAGCAAGTGGGGCAGTTAGGACACGACAGAAGGTGAGACATGGACTGATTGGCACCGCAGTGGCATACATTGTTGGTAGAGAGTAACTCTGTTTTCGCGACATCTTCCAAGCCATTTATCCGCTAAATAAATAAATACAGCACACAGGACTAATCACACAGATTGAGCTAGCCCCAAAGTAAGTACGAGACTTGTGTTATGCGATACTTACTCAACGATACTATATTTTATAACAAATACGTATATAGATAAAAATCCAAGACTCAGGCATACCAATCTGAAAAATATCATTTTTATCTTGATCTGACCGGGGATCGAACTCGGGCACCCTTGTGTCGCAGGCTGGCGTGTTAACCACTGCGCCACGGAGCTGTCGAAATTAAGGCTAAATGAAGCCTTTGAATTTCCGAACTTTGCTTGCGTCTAACCTGCAAAGGACAAAGACGTGATACTGTATCCATGACTGCATTACCGACTCCCTAAACATCAACAAATTCAAGATATCAGGTTGGTATAAATCTGAACGTCGGAATAGCTTTAAACTGCCGGGTCCATTTACACGTTCAGATCTCAGGCCATTTGCGAAGTAAATCGGACGAGGTACAAAAGCAGGGTCGTGGCAATGAGCAAAAATGTATAAAGTTAACAAGAGAAAATAAGTACATCGAGCGAAGAGAAAAGAAATACCAAGAAAGCATTTGTTGTGAACAATTATTAACCAGTACCAATTAATACGAATTTTCTTTCAAAAGGAAGGTTACGTGTTTGGCCTGTATGTATGTAAGTGCGCTTGTAACTACTCAACGATTCAAATAATTCATTTTATTCATCCCAATGATGCCCTTATCCCAAAGCACAAATAAATGGCGGATTTTATAGCGCTTTTTGTTGTGTTAGTGCATTTTTTTCATATACTTTAAGTTGGTTATTAAAGTAATGGGATTTTAAAATCATTATACTAGTAAAATTATGTATGGCTATACTATTCTTCACTCTTGTCTAATGAATGATATACCTAAGCCATTTAACTATATTAATAATCATTTCCAATATTGTGAAAGTTAGTTACATTTTTGAATTCCATGTATAAATCACTAAAAGGACTTTGTTAACATCTAAAAATATTATGGCTTTAGCATCAGAAGTTTTAAAATACTAGCATCTCATCAAACGAATCGCATGCAATTTAAATGGCTGCATGCAGTATGTTTTATAAAATCTTTCTCGCACATATTCTATAGTTGTGTGTGACCACTGTGACCGAACCGCCCTTTATAAAGAACCCCATGTTGTAGTCTCTGGAGTATACAGTGGCAGGGAGGCCACTGTTTACCCCAGAGAAAGATTTCTTCCGGGTTCTTGTTGTTGCAGCTCCATTAAAAAAATCTTGTTAACATTATAGGGGGGTGTTATACTATCCTGAATATTGGATCCGATGAGAAGGACGCTGCAATACGTGCGATATGATTGGAGATATCTCGTATCGTGTCTAACGTATAACAATGTACCTCCCATTGGATTCGATATTCAGGATAGTATAATAGTTATCAGTGATTGATTGACCGCTCCTTCTTTAATAAGTATATCATCATCATCAGGTCTTTTTAGTCTCCACTGCAGGAGCATGACCCTCTCTGCACTACCGGAGCCATACTTGGCCAGAGCAGACAGAGGATTTGGCCTACACTCTCCTCGCTGGCCAGATGAGTTGGAGAGGTCTCATTGATGTTTATGAGCTTTGTTTAGCTTGTATTTCCTCAGTCACCTCTTACGATCTCCATGGGAAGACTAAGAGTGGTCCTATTCTACTCTGCCGGAAACCACACGGCTAAGTATATATCGCCCGGAAATGTATGCCCGGTATTTGCAACGTTATGTCAGTTCTATACACAGAGCTCAGTGAGCCAAACATTACCAGTTACGAGGGCAGCCTAATCTCGCCTTTCTTCATCTAGAAAAGAGGATAATAAGCGGGATGTTAATGCAATGGTTTATTCCTGCCTGTGTGTGCTACTCAGCACCACTTGTTTTTATTGTTTGCTCTGTTTAGTCATTAACATTATTGTGCCT
Source organism: Elegia similella (assembly GCA_947532085.1). Classification (NCBI taxonomy): domain Eukaryota; kingdom Metazoa; phylum Arthropoda; class Insecta; order Lepidoptera; family Pyralidae; genus Elegia; species Elegia similella. The sequence continues at coordinate 5,808,308 of OX383936.1, forward strand.
AATTAAATTATCCCGTTGAATTTTGTTTTGCTATTATTTTTTGATTTGATAACGTCTTATAAGTCGATGCGGCTGCACGCAAGAAAAGTGTCACGTTGCGAATGCAAGCGAGAGCACGGTACAAGCGATAGAGAGGCACGATCAGCCTAAGCGATCGGCTTGTAATTGTGACGCATCTACAAGTTATCGGCCGTAAACAGACTTTACAGACAACCAATTTTTTTTGCCGTAATTATTCCATATGTTTTCTGCTATCCGAGGTTTTATCAAAACCAACAAATCAAACAGTATAAAAATCGGTTCACCCGTTGTTGAAATAAACCCGAGCCATAGGATAAGGTACACAAAACAACAGGCTAATATCACCACTTCGTTCCAAATCGATCGAGAATTCGCCGTGTAGGTTATATTAAGATTACAAAGAATCCCGCTAGGTGTCGTGGTCCATTGTATAGAGATATATTTATTTACGAAGAATTTGTTATAATTTTAATTCTTCTGTTTGATAATATTAGTAAAATAAATAGAACCTATCGAAATGAATATAGATGTTAACCTAAGTATATAACTTATGCTCTGGTTAAACATTAACAAGCGCTTTGCAAAGTGTGCATGGTCTTTTCAATCGTTACTCTTTAGTTTTAAAAAGACTTCATAGATGTCGCTGTCGGGCACCTCTACTTTAATCATATTTATACCTATGTATTTAAAATAAGATTATGATCACTTTATTTCCTCGAAACGGTAACTGAACAGTAATTCATAAAGAAAATCAATTTTGGCGATATAACTAAAAATATATGTACCTACCAAAATAGATTACAGAACTTGTATTTTGTAATTTTACACTATTTTATATTTTTACATGATGTTTTTAAAAGATACTTATTAAAATATTGATAAAAATAACACGAAATGCATGTTACTATTAATTATTACCAAAATATATTATTGTTACTACTACTTTACTATCAGCATCGCCGCGTGCGCATCATCGCTATCAGCCAATAGCTACTCGAAACCCTCACTAGATGTCACTATCTTGTTTACAAGTTTTCTACAACGCGCTATCAAGATTTTTTCGCAAACAATGACTACCTCGACTCGATCTGTTAACATCAAGACCTTACTTCATAGGATCATTTCTATAGTAAGTTCTTCGCATAGACTCTCGCAATACGCGGGGCCTTACTAACCATGATGAGGAGAAGTGGCGCGGTGTCCTGAGCGTGAGGCAGGCGATGGTATTTCAACATCAGCCCTCGATGATCGTTCGCTTCCCTTCGGGGGAGAGTGGGGTACCGTCGCTTTCTGAGTGGTTAGCATTTTTAAACCCTATTTAAATTAAATGAGTCCCAAACAGCAAGGGTAGTCATTTTGATATTTAGTCTCAAATAGATAGACTATTTCAAGACTACGTTTTATAGACAGTCTTAATAACCTATTATAGTATAAGAAATGCTGCTAACTTTATCTGTCTAACCTATCTCAATAAGTTTTATGATTTTCTTTTGTATGACAGAATGTTTAGAATTTGTACTGTGATGTGAAGTGAAGCACAGAAGTGAGTTCGTTTGTTTATTTATTTGTAATGCTTTCACGTCGTAACCACTGAGCCAATCGTCATAAAATTTAGTATACATTTTGTCTGGGTACAGAGAAGGACTACAGAGAAGGATTACTTTCAACCCGGAAAAGTATTGTATCCGAGGGATCAACATTAACGCGAGCGGAGCCGTGGGTAAAAGCTAGGATGTAGGTACATGGATCTAAGAATAATCAGGATAGGCCCCTAACGAACGTAGCAGTGATAAATACTAGTATTAATTATGCTGTGACAGTGACGCAAATTATAATTCATGCAAACGTGTCGTGATCGCGACCCAACGTGACGCACACATCGACAGTAAATCAGGATGCAATTTTCCTCCGTTCGAAATTTTAATTCGAACAATTTAGACCGACGTCCCGACTCAATTTTCTAATGTATATTGTAATCTTTGGGGACTATAATATACCTATGGATGGGCACTTCATTGGTGAACATAAATATCAAATTTCTTACATACGGTTAGGAAGCGTATAGGAAATTTGAAAATTTAAAAAAATAGTAGGTATGTATTTGTGTTAAAATTCTTTATAAGCACGATCGGCAGTATTGTTCTAAAGTTTCGATCAATTTCTATATCGGTTTTAGTAAGCACTTGACCAGTGGGTCACGGCTGACTGCTACATATAAACTTCATATATTGAGAAAGCTTCGTAAGAAATGAAAAACAAGGGGTTAAATAACTATACGGAAGGAGTACTAACTTCTTTTTATGATTTCATTACAGTATTAAGTACATACATTTTGGACATATGGCAACAAGCTGTGACCAAGTTAGAACAAATGTTTCCTAGAACAGTGACAAAAATTGGTCTAAACTCTAACCTACTTAGAACATTTCTGCCGATCGTGCTTAGATAGAATTTTACACAATCGCGCCTGCAATTTTTTTTAAGAAATAAATTTTTTTTGACTTTCATATCTCCTATACGCTTCCTACCCGGATGTAAGAAATTGTATATTTATGTTCACTAATAAAGTGCCCATCCTTATATTAATAGTTCCCAATCATCATCTTATAGGTACATCCGAAAATCGCGTTGGGACAACGGTCTAATTGACAAATTGGTACCAAGACTTAAGTCGTACATAGAATTAAGGTCGCAGGTTCAAATCCCGCCCGCTTGGAATTTTTTCACCATATTTTATTTCTTAATTTAAGAGCCCGACATATGCCAGGCGGCGTGGCCATACAAATGCGGATGGTCTAAACGCGTTGGCTACTTTGGATATTTTCGTTTTTTAGGAATATTCAAGGGTTATTCGAAAAAGCAAAACATATTATGGCTGCCTTATCTGTAATGCAATAATAATCAAAAGTTTCAAGGTTAATTTCAATGTATTTGGTGAATAATGCTATATACCGAGTAAATTAGACGTGATTTGGAGGCAACTTTGCAATTTTTTTCTATCGAGAAAATTTAACGCAATCGTGTTTTTGAATACATATAGTTACCAGAGTTAGTCCTGAACTTTGCTGCATTTTTATTTCAACTTGAGTATTTAATTATTATTGATATAACAGTCAATCTTGCAAAGCAGTGTGAGGTAGTATGGACCCTTAATAAGAGTATATCAAAAATAGCATTGTGAATGCAAAATATGTATAAACACTTTAAAAAATTTGTACCAACCACGTGTAACTTAAAAAAAATGCGTCACTTACGACGCCTGTCGCGTCCTGTCTATATTATTCCTAGTATAGTAATAAGAAGAGCAATAACTAAAATTGCCGAATACTTATGCTTCAGTCGTTTTTCAGACCGCAGTCAGATTATTACTCAAAGTGAACATTAAGATATAATATATTGTTTGCTTGCGGTACACTGTGTAATCTAGTTAATGGGATGTTTCTTGTATCGATACGATACCTATTATATTATACTAGCTTTCGCCCGCGGCTCCGCCCGCGTCAATGTCGATCCCTTGGGAACAGTACTTTTTCCCAGGATTAAATGTACCATATGTCCTTCTTCGTACCCCAGATACTGCAAATATATAATATCTAGATATAATATCATAATGATCGGTTCAGTAGTTACAACATGAAAGTGTAAGGAACAAACAAACTCACTTTCGCATTTATATTTATTAGTTAGGATTAGGATAATATGTGATTGATAATTGTTTTCTCGCTGCTGGAGTAATCCTTATCCTTATCCTTCCTAATATTATAAATGCGAAAGTGAGTTTGTTTGTTTGTTTATTTGTTTGTTTGTTTGTTTGTTCCGCTTTCACGCCGTAACTACTGAACCGATCATCATGAAATTTTGCATACAAGTTCTCTGGAGTATGGAGAAGGACATAGGCTACCTTTTATCCCGGGAAAAAGAACTATTCCCGAGGGATCGACATTGAAGCGGGCGGAGCCGCGGGCGAAAGCTAGTAGACAAATAATTTTCAATTGTTACTAATTATTCGTACATTATTGAGTAGACGCGATTTCTCGAAATGTCGTCAGTTCAAATCGTGTCGAACACTAAGTACTTTTAATTTAATAATATTATTTTAATTAATTTCTAATTGTTACAAATTAGTCGTACATTATTGAGTAGATGCGATTTCTCAAAATGTCGTCAGTTCAAATCCTGTCAAACACTAAGTTTAAATTAAATTAAATTTTTATTAAAATTTTTTTTTTCTTTATTTTGACACATCATTACAAAATAGAAAAATACTGTTCTTAATTACTAGGACAAATTAATCTAATCATTATGGAAGAAAGGAGGGAAGGCTTTTGCCCAGCAGTGGGTCTCAAATGGCAAATAAAAAAAAAGATTATAATCTTTCATATAAAAAAACCGACTTCAATCAAAATACAGAACTGATTGTGATGAAATTTACATGAGACCAACTTGAAAGCATATTCTTTTAAATTTTTTTTTTTTAAATCCCTTTAATATGGAGATATTAGTGCGGAATTTAAAAACATAAAAATAATTTAATAATTTACATAAACTTAAATATTACAAAATAAACTAGAATTAAGAAAAAAGCCCACTCCTTAGCGTCTACGGTGCAAAGGTGCCTAAAATACTAGCCGCGTTACCGCGTTGGATTGCTAAGGCCATCCTTTGCACCAGAAACGAGCCAGAGCGGGTGTCACCAGATTTCTCTGCTATGCGGTGCCCTATCTCCCTAATAAGTGACTTGGCATCCGATCCCCAGCTGCCCAACGTCTCCAACGTCTCTTTTAAATAAAAAAAAAGATTTCTTTAAAATTGCATTATAAATGACGAAGTATACATATACAAGGTCCATTTAAATTAAGCGCAAATATTTTAATGTTTAAGGGCTAGGTCTCATGGGTCAAAGAAATGTTATAGTAACAAATTTTAGGAAATCGACACGCTAGTTTTGTTTTTTATGTTTTCATACAAAATAATTCAAATTTTTACTAAAATCGTTAAATCAGCTGTTTTGACTGTCGAGGTCAATGACCTAGTATCCATAGTAGATACTAGTAAAAAGATTTTGGCCAAGAAAGTGTTAATTTGTACATAGGGTGTTTTTTTTCCTCTGTTTTTTTAACTGTTAACTTTTTTACCTATTTTTTTTTATTTCGCTTCAAAAGCATTTTTCTAGCTTATGGATGTCAGCCTTTAAAATACTCGCGCTTAATTTAAATTGACCTATATAAAGACCTCTTTTTTTGAAGACGGTTAAAAAATCGACTATAAATTAATAATGTTCGTTAACACTATCTAACACCGAACACGGTAGACTGCATGTGCAACTAAATTCAAAGCTTAATGAAGTATAAAGTTCAGATAAGACCGCTATTTCATACCTAAGCACATTGTGACATTGCGAAGGAACAGAAAAATAAGGAATAATTTGCGCGAACAAAATGCTTGAACAAAGCTGCGTCGCTCAGGGCACCAATAAAGGTTTATCACAATTTTGTTTTGGAATATTCAGGTAGAATAAAAACGTCTGCGTGTCACACCGTAAGAAGCACAATATCTTACATATTTCACAAACAACGCGTGAAAATTATTTAATTTTCACGTGTGAAAATTATTTAATTTTCACGCGTAGATACTAAACATTTTATGAAAAAATTGTACTAGTCTAAGTGGATATTTTTTATCTTCATCTTTGCGGTTATATAATTTTTGTGTAATACTGAAATGAAATGATTTTATTTTTTAATTTGGTAAACATCATGTATCGCATTTTGAACGTCATAATTCTTAAATATTTGCTAATAAAGTACTAGCCATAGATTTAAAAAAAAAATTGCGTCTCTCTGAATTCATACTTCTATGGTACTAGCATTCCGAAACGACCGTTGCTGAGAAGAATATGCCGAAAGAAAATCATTCCATAATTAAATCATGGAAAGCGTAACACGTCATCTGGATAAAACATTAGTATCTTTAAAATATGCCTACTTTTTATTATTTAGTATTAACAGGCTTCTGAGTTCTGAGTAATACATTATCTATAATCTGTGTGTTATATAAAATATTAAACTATCAATGCAAGAAAATACTAGTTGGGGTTCTTTAAAAAGGGCGTGAAAAGATTTCTTCAGGGTGGGCAACGCGTGAGTTCCTGCAACACCAGGGGTGCCCCTGGTGTTGCAGGCGTCCATAGGCTACGGTAACCGCTTTCCATCAGGTGGGCCGTATGCCTGTTTGCCTACTAAGTAGTATAAAAAAGAGTTAAGTGACGTTTACTCAATTTTAATTTTAAAAATTTTAAATAACTTACAAATAAAAAACTTCTACCAACGCACCACATCGAGGCAAAGTACCCAAAATGCTGGCGGCATTTCCCCGTTGCACAGCGAGATTGATACTACTGCTATAAAACTGCCATATCTTGGATCACCAGTTACCTCGATAAGACGCGTTGTCAATTCCTTATAGAATTTTTTGGCTTCCGTGCCCCAGGGACCCAAAGTTTCTACAGCAAAGAGCAAGAATCAATCCAGCGTATTTTCGCTTTTTGCTAGCTTCAGCAGCACAGGCAGCTGCTTCGCCTTAGCTGGATGTGGCTGGTATGTGGGATGGAGCTAAAGTATCTATACAAGTGGCATCCCAAACAAGACATTTGCCATGTCGCCACGGGATTAAAGAAAGACCATCTGGTCGGTTGCCATCGGTGCGGAAGATTCCATTTGGTTCCAAAACTGACGGAATATTGACAGTGGCTAAAGTTCTACGAATTATGTCGTTTAGTGAGGCATATTGTGGAATTTGGACAGCACAGTTAAGATGAATCTAACAAAATCTATCCAAAGAAATAACCATTTAGGTTTCGGTTAAGAAGAAACTACAAAACAACAAATTTACGTGCGATATCGGGGTCGTTTAATAATACGCCCTAACAGTTGCGAGCAAATGACAATTGAGAGCATAGGTATGTGTACCAGTGTATTAAATCATGTTCATGTTTTGTTATCCGTGTGACAGGCGGCGGAAAGAACGCGTGAGATCTCCCCATTGTTCTTTAGGCACAATTCACAAACAGGGCCTGACAAAAAGGGCACCGATTTGATGGAAAAACTCTGCAATAAGAAGATGAGAGCGCTCTCCTGAGACCGCACCTTGGCATGCAGGATAAGGGACAAGATTCAGCGTTCCAATATATTGTTTATTTCTTTACAACCTTTACATTAAATTAAAAAAAAAAAACCTTTAAATAATAAAATAAAAACCAGCCAAGTGCGAGTCGGATTCGCTTAAGAAGGGCGCACGCTCACACCATTATCTATAAAAACGGCAAAAAAATCATGTCTGGTGTATGAGAGCCCCCCTAAATATTAATTTTACTTTAATTTATTAATTATTTATTGTAAAGTGAATATATCACTAAATATTCAGTGAATATTTCAAGCGTCTACCTGTTGCCGTTATCAATATCGAGCAAAAAAATTGTGTTTTAAAGTATTTGTTATAGCGGCAATAGAAATACGGTTCATGAGTTACAGCTTGGTGACAGACAGATAGACAGACACACAGCAGACAGATGGACGGCAGAGTCATATTAATAAGGTCCTGATTTTACCCTTGGGTACGGAACCCTTAAAATTGATCTTTCAATTAATGAAATAAAATTTTCCCAAGCGTAAGTCGCATTAGTACCACCTGATGGGTTATATTTAACATAACGGGAATTAGAGTTAAAAACAGGAGATCAGGACGAATTTAATTTATTGTGTACACATCAGCGGCCATCGAGCAGAGAGAAAACAAGAAAATTACCAACGACAATTTACAAGTTCTATAAAAAAGTTACAACAATCTACACTTTGGTAGGTGAGGCTTCGATCAAATATAATGGTAGATACACGATTCGCGCTTGAAAAGTGTCACCGGAAAAACAGCGCACTAACCGAGTTTTGAAGCTGTTTTGTCCCCAGTTTTAATAAACCGCGCCAGCACTCACACGTCTCGCGATGACGAAGGTACAGTGAATAGATCCAAAAACTACGCACCAAAAGTGAAAAAAAAGAACCGGCCAAGTGCGAGTCTTAACTTTATTTTTATTTAATTATTTACTTTTAAAGGGAATATATTATTAAAAGTTCTGAGAATATTTCAAGCTGTTGCCGTTATCAATATCGAGCAAACACAAGTAAAAAAATCACGTTTGTTGTATGGGAGCTCCCTTAAATATTTATTTTATTCTATTTTTTGGTATTTGTTGTTATAGCGGCAACAGAAATACATCATCTTTGAAAATTTCAACTGTCTAACTATCACGGACCACAGTTCATGAGATACAGCCTGGTGACTGACGGACAGACAGACACGACAGACAGACAGCGGAGCGATATTAATAGGGTCCCGTTTTTGAAATAGCCTCATCTTTTTTAGGGCCGAACCCTAAAAAAGATATAGCTCCATCTTTCAGTATGGAGCTATACTTTCAGTATGTTTTGACTCGGGGACATTATGAAGGCTTCAGGCTTCATACAGAATGTATGAGACTGTGTATCTACCATTATATTTGATCGAAGAGGCGAGGATAAACGCTTATATTGGAAATGTTTACTTCGCTAATACCACCGTACAATATTTAACTAAAAACTACGTGTTTCTTGTATAGGGATTCTGATGTACGATTACGTAAAACCTCTCCCAAGCGACCTCTCTTGTGAGGTTAATTAACCAAACTTTTTCGATCAAGACCACTATAATTATTGTTCTTAGTTATTTGTGGTTTGACGTCTGAGTAATAAATAAGCAGTAACTTGAGGTTCTGGCGGGAATTTTGACGAACTGCACTTTTATTTAGGGAGCTTTGTAATCTCAAATTGGTGTAATTTGGTGTTATATACCCATGTTTATGGACAATGTGTGGAATAACAAAAATAAACTGCCATGGTGCAGCTGTAGTGAGATTTACTTAGCGGGCTGGTGGTTGTCCGCCTCGTTGCGTCGCCTGTGAGCGAGCCAGTGGATTCGTGGGAATTGTCGCCAGGGGCTCCGTAGAATCAACGAAATAAACTACACCATAATTTCATTGATTAACAAGACTTGGAAAAAGCGCGGAAAAACTCATTTATACTTGATACTGGCTAAATACATCGCTCGGGAAAGCCATGAACAAAAATAAAAAGAAAGCAACAACTTTGACAAAAATCGATAAAAACAGCAAAAGAACAAGTTGTTAATCAATATAAAATTAATGTATTTTACATTCATTTTCAAAGTTTCAAATTATTTTAAATATGTAAAAACATAGCCCTTCATGCTCGAAAGGACCAACTAGATTGAGTTTCTTCTCAGTAGTTCTCCTTGCTAAACGCTTATAGTTTTATCGATTTTGCAAGTAATTAATAAAATAAAAAGATTAAAAAAAAGAGACATGTTATCGAAATTGGAATAAAATTTTATTTCATCTCTCACTCTGAGACAATGACACCCTGGGCCCTGGAGATCCATAAATAGTAGAGAAATACTTAGATATACTTGACATCATTGCTCGATTTTTACAATTTTTGGAACAGAGCTGAAGAAAATTCATTAGATTTAGTTAAAGAAGTAATAGCTTTTTTTTAATAAAAACACTTTTTATGCGTTATCGTATATCAAGTTATTAAATCCATAGCACCTTCAAAACAATTAGTTTGTATCACTATCACTACATAGTATAAAACAAAGTCGCTTCCCGCTGTTTGTCTGTCCCTATGTATGCTTGGATCTTTAAAACTACGCAATGGATTTGGATGCGGTTTTTTTTATAGATAGAGTGGTTCAGCAGGAAGGTTTATATGTACATAGCACCCGTGGAGGGTCCGGGTCACTAGTTGCTTATAAATAGATTTTCTGATGTATTTAGACTTTTTTGTTAAAAACATGTCCGCGTCCTGTGAAGCCCTACACTGCATATTACCTTTATGTCAGTTGGACCCAAGTTGACCCTTTTACCATACACCCAAAGCAGGTGGGGACAAAAATATAAAAATAATTCCCGAACAATGTTGTCGTCCTTATTATCGCGGTTTATGTATCGTTTGGGACGAATAACCATTTTTTCGTTTAAATCACCCACTTAAAAAAGCAGTTGTAAAAATATAAACCCGCATATTGAGAATGTTTGAAAAACATATTAGTTATCATAATTATAAAAGGGCACAAAATATATACTTTTAATTAGTTTACTATGAGATACTGTTACAAAAATAAAATTTTTAACTATTAAAGACAGTCTTAACCTTTTTCGTTATCTGTTTTCATAGTCAAACCACTTTTTACACATAGGCGATTCATATAAGTAAAGATACCTATTTCATTTGTGCATTATAAAAATTATACCATATTATCACGTCTTTCTTTCTTTTTGTATCAAATAGATGTGTTTATTAATTTCTTTCTTAATCCTAAAAGTCCAAGTATTTTCAAAATCAGAAGTCCAAGCTCAAGGTCTGTCAACGGGTAATGGAGCGTAGTATACTCGGTGTTCGCCGCTTAGACCATGTTCGTAACACCACGCTATGCTCCAAAGTGTCCAAAACCCAAACAAAAGACGTCGGTGTGAAGTCAGCACAGCTGAAATGGGACTGGACGGGGCATATTTACCGTATGTGACAGGACAGGTGGGCCAGAGCTGCAACTACGTGGATACGAGATGGCCGCCGAGGAAGAGGCAGACTGCGGAAGATGGCGCGATGATATGGAGGCACATATGAACGATTGGCGGACTGTGGCCCTTGACAGGGACACTTGGAAACAAAAAGGGGAGGCCTTTGCCCAGCAGTGAGACACAAGAGCAGGCTAAAAAAACCTTAAAAGTCCAAGTATTTAGTTGGCTAGCTAATATCATCATCATCGACATAATTTCAGCCGTAAGAAGTCCACTGTTGGACAAAGGCCTCTCAAGAATTCTTTGTTCCATGTGAGGATATTGCTATACTCACCACGCTTGGCACGCGGGTTGGTCAGTTTCTATGGCTTTTTGTGCTTTGGATGCTGCCCTCGGAAGTTTTAAGCTGAGGAGGGATAGAAATCCGTTAAATCTTGGACAAGTATGAAGGTATTATATATTTAAATACAGCGTGTAAATATACCCTCGACGTTCCCTTAAAGGGGTGACTCAGACCATCAATATGAACAACTTTTCCTATGGGACGCCTGCTCAAAAAGAAATTCGGCATTTCCATACAAAAGAGTTCTGTAGCCCGGCCAGTTTGTATGAGAATGTGTTTTTTTTTTAGTTCCCAGCATTGTTTCCATAGTAGGTATTGTGAGTCTACTTACTCGGATGAATGGGGGGAAAGCAACTAGCAGCTCGGGAGGCCAGGCGCGTGTACTCGATGCCATACCTGCCACCACTGGCCAAGCAGTTAGCTGGAATACGGAGTCATAATAGGGTGGTGGCATCATCATCATCATTTCGAGTAGGTGTCACGGTCAATCGACCTGTGCATGGTCGATTGACCGTGACACCCTGGTGTCAGAGTTCTTCGGAACCGCCTCTCGGCCTCTGACGTGGTTCCTTTAACGACTACCAGATGGCAGCCGGGACCACCGGCTTAACGTGCCTTCCGAAGCACGGAATCATCTTTATTATCAGACAATCAGGTGATTCAAGCCTGCAATGTCCTAACCAAACTGGAAACAACTAAAGAAAGTATGTTTCCGGTGGGAATCGAACCCACGACCCCCGGGTCAACAGGCAAACGCCTTAACCACTGGACCACGGAGGTTGTTATAGGTGTGGATTGCTAGCCGTATTGACATATTTCCTCGGCTTGTACAGTCTGCGTGGGAAGAGAAGCAGCTGGTATATTCCGCCTTTTTTTCCATACCAGCATGAAAGTAAAACAGGTGTTGACGTTAAGATTACGCTTTTTGTCTATCGTCCATTGTAACCGCAGATTTTGAATAAAAGAAATTGTTGCTAAGCGGCATATTTTCGAATTCAAAGAACTTCTAATGCGGCGCTATCCTTCAAAGAGTTTGGGGGCTATTATGAGCGTTCTATTCATATTTCTGAAAGTAGGTCGTGGATTATGCTTTGTTAAAGGCTCTTGGTATATTACTTGAAAACTTGGGAATAAATATAAATCGGTGAAGATCAAAGAGAATAGAGATATTCAATCTCTATTCTCTTTGATCTTCACATATTAATATTCATATATTTAGTCTCATTGGTTATGTTATAGGTACATACAACTTTCACACAAACGGAAGATTTGGCTCCCTAGGCTAAAGTAGATTGCCCATTCCCGGTTTCGCCCCCTTAATAACGCGTATGAGCTTGAAATAAAATTCAAAATTAGTCAATTATTTTTTTTATTTAATATATTTAAATTATGGGGAAAATCTTTGTGGGGTTTTAATTTTTAATTGAATTGGTATTTTCACCAATATTTTCCGTTCAACTAAGTTTACAAAGACACTGAAGCGTATGTGCGATAATGAAAGATAATAAAATAATATGCGGTGTTATGAAATACTGGGTAAGTATGTACGTTTTTAACTTAAACTGTAGATTTTATTATTCTATACAATTATTCTACATAATAAATATCTGTAATCAAAAGCAGTATTGCTTTTATTGACAAAACTGCTTGCACAGGTAGTATTTTAAACATTCTTCGTAAACGGAAGTAATCGGCAAAAACGCTAGCCATTACCTACATCGAGTTTAAAAAATAAACTGCCTACCTATGTCTGTCACTAATCAAATGGATTTGCGGTTTCAAGGCGGTTTAGTTTTTTCAATGTTTACATTATTAGTAAACTAAATGCAAGTAATCTTAGTATGTAACGTAGTGCTGATTAGAAAGTTCTAAAAAACTCTGTCATAATATTCCTTGGTCCATGGTTATAATACTTATTTTGTGAATTTGGAGAACGTTTTCCACTATGTTTCTCTGCTTCTGCTAAAACATCCTCCAGCACCAAGTTGAAGATGTTACTGATGTTATGCTCAGTATATTAAACTCTTGGATTAACCCAGCAATTGTAAGTGTACCTACTACGAAAAAAAAAAATAACCTGTATTTACATAGATGCTAAAAGAAAATATGTACCTAAGGTATTATTTAAATTACTCTCTTGTTGACCTACACGATTGGCTTATGAGTAAATTACATCCACTTGAATATATATAGTTCATTCGATTAATTGACTTGTTTTTATTATATGAATGTATATGAGACACATAAACATAAGTGTGCTCTTTGAATTCATCTATTTATTTCTTTTTTTAGGTATCTGAAGACAGCTGTATTTGTGAAGAATGTTTTCATATACTACAAAATATATTAACAAACTATTCAAGTGGTGATTTTGTTCAGCGAACATAATGGCCACCAGCAAGTATGACTTGAATGTGGAACATCAATATTGAGAGTCTAAATACATAATGTTTCTTTAGGCAGTTCAAAGAGGGACCTCATACCTATTCAACAGGTATGTAACATACATCAAGCATGTATACACATATTATTTTGATATATAAAATTCAATAAATGAAAGATTATAAAAATCGGTTCACCCGTTCATAAGTTATGGGTGTTCAAACAAACCCGATATAATATATAGAACAAACCCCATTGTTTTATATATTAAGATTTAATAAATGAATGAAAATAAATAAAGATATGAGTTTTAAAATAGTAAACTTCCCAATAATTAGACTAGTTACATCATCATCATCATCATCATCAGGTCCTTTTTAGTCTCCACTGCAGGAGCACGACCCTCTCTGTACTATTAGGGCCATACTCGGCCAGAGCAAAAAACAAAGCATATAAACATCTAAGAGACCTCTCCAACCCGTCTGGCCAGCGTGGAGAGTGTAGGCCAAGTCCTCTGGCTGCTCTGGCCGAGTATGGCCCTAATAGTACTAGTTACATGTTTAAATATTTTTTCATGGTCTATTAGTTCTAGCGATTTCAAACATGAAAATTATGATGTGAATGCTTGATTATATTAAAACTTATTATGATTTCCAGGTACATCAACTAGAGAAGCCTGTCTACAGTGTTGGACTAACGCATACAGAAGCGTGAGATGTCATGCTCAGGTTGATCAATATAGCCAACCTCATGAAAGTGCCGATGTTACTATGTCTTCTGCAAGAAGCTCCAGGGAGTCATCAATTCTGGTGCCAAATCCATTACCAAACTGCTGGCTATTGTCTAGTGGGTACTAGAACAGTGGGTTGCTGTGCCCACATAATGGCTACTTCAGAGGCATTGAGTCCGGCTACATTTTATATGAAGATTATGAATAAATATGTTGAATAGATTAAAACACTATTTCTTCTTTTCCTTGCAATATTATTTTACTATGTAGTCAGTCTTCGGAATCCCTAAATATTAATAATTCTATTACTTCCATCATCATCTGACTGCTTTTTCCGGTTAGCCAATATTATGACACTATTACTGCTGTAAAAACTTTTTACGGTTGACGGCCTGGCTGACCCCAAACCTGCTTAGGTATTTCCTTCACGGCTTAACACGCGTAAAAAGCCTATGGTACGCTAGTACTATTACTTATTCTGTGCCTATGGCAGAATAGGCTCATCATACAAAAATCCCGTAAATGTGCTCATTTTAACGTGAAAGAAGGACAAACGAATACACTTTCACATTGATACTCTGCTTCGTTATATATGTATAGATAGTTATATAAGACCAATGGTCATTATTCAGTATTTTTCATATTATTGACCTACTCTTTATTTACGGAACAGTGAAAAGTATGGTAGTATTTTTCTGAGCTATTTTCACAACTGGGGTATCATTTTTGAAAGTGTAACACTCGTCTTCTAGCGATTTTTGTATGGAAAAATCGCTCTAATACGAGTGTCATAGTTTCAAAAATAGTGCCCCTTGATTCAAGCGATTTTCCCATACAGATAACATACGTTATCTAACAGTCATCCGTTCAAAAATAGCCCACTCGAACATAGAAAATAACCTCAAAATCGACCTTTGTTTAATTTTTTTATCAAAAACCCCACAATGTAAAAATCTGATTTTTATTTTATTGTATTTCAATTATTAACTACGTTATTCTGTATAATTTTGGTTATTATACTGTATTATTTAATGTGGGACGACGGCCCATAGAGCCGTGGGCATTACCCTTTAAGTATGTATGTAATTTTACCAGAGAGAAAAACAATTGTAATTTAGTACTTTTATCGTTAAAATGTAAAATTATATAGCCACAAAAATATTAGTAGCTCATTCATATTCATGGTAAAATATATACTTTTATTATGTAGCTACTTTATTTACAAGTTTCTGCGAGTTTTCCAGAAGGGGAACCCGACTTGATTTAGCCAGCTTTATTATTTTTAAGTCTACACAAAGAATTTATATTATTCACACACACACACACACACACATATATATGCTTACGCACACAAATACATGTGTACAATCACTACTCCATTACCTTTTTTATTTTTTTGGTTTTGCTTTGTAACTCTTGATTTTCTTTGTTACTTTGAAATTTATCTTTAAGCAAATGATCTCAGCAAAGTAATTGACAATGTTCGGTTTTAAGTAACTTGGATTTAAACTATGTTTATGTTGTAGGAATAAGTATTATTAACCTTTCTGTGCACATATGTATTGGATTGCGATCTAGTAACTATATGTAATGTTGTTGTTAAATATGTGAAAATGATTGTAATCTGTTTTATGTGCCTTTTATATAAAATAAAAATAAAAAACTAGTTGCCTACAACACAGGCTCGCCTAGTGTACAAACTAGAGGTACGAGTATTTCTTTATGTCAAATATTCGGCTCCCACTCCCACTACCAACCAAAATGTTATTACGCTTAATAGATTTATGCATGTATGTATGTGTGAAGATAATAAAGATTTATTATTATATATTCTTATTCAGTAATTTTATCTCTTGAACGCAAATACTACTACAAAGTTAAAAATAACTATTGAGCTTCTTCATTCTACTATTCAGTTCCAATTTCCAGCAGCAAAATACAATTTTGTTTGCAAGTTTCTGCGAGTGGATTCGTGCAATGTTTATGCCAATCCGTCAAGTTGGAAGTTTTCCGTAACTTGTACGTTTTATCGTACATTATCTATATATTACATATAATAAAACAGTAAAAATATTTTGTCTGTTAATTTAGAATTTTTGACTGAAATAGATAGAGGGACACTTAAAAGGAATAATAGATGCAAAAAAACAATTTTTCGAATTTTTTGTCTGTCTGTCTGTCTGTCTGTATGTATGATCACGATTATCTCCGAAAATACTGAACCGATTTACTTCAAACTTTCACCAATTGCTTTGTTTTAACTCAGCAAAATATCTAAAGTTTGTTTCATCAAAATCGGTTCATTAAAAAAAATGTTATCGTCATTTAAATGAACTCAAAGCATTAGTTTGCCTGCACGGTGAATTTTTTATCATTTTGGACCCTTAAAGGGGTGACTCAGACCATCAAAATGAACAACTTTTCCTACGGGAACAATGCTAGGAACTCAAAAAAAATTCGACTTTCCCATACAATGTGGCCGGGCGGCGGGACTCTTTTTTATGGAAATGACGAATTTTTTTTTGAGGTTCCAGCATTGGTCCCATAGAAAAAGTTGTTCATTTTGATGGTCTGAGTTTTACCCTTTAAGGGTCCAAACTGTTCCTGAGGGATGGACACTAACAGCGGCGGCGTAGCCGCGGGCAAACGGCAAACCAACCGAAACTGCTGCGCCTAGAAACTTGAAATTTGGTACAGGGGTTCTTTTAATGATGTGAGTGAGCGCTAAGAAAGGATTTTTAAGAAATTTAACTTCTAAAGGGGTAAAATTTATATCGAACTTTCTCATTTTTGGACTTAGAAGTATGAAAGTAGGTATATAAGTTCTCGATTAAAATTAAAAAAGATGTGTTTTGCGAAATTCCCCCTAAGGGGTAAAATGGGGGTGGGTGGGTGGTATAAACTTTGTATCGAAATTTTCTCATTTCTGGACTTAGACGTATGAATTTAAGTATATAAGTTCTAGGTTACTATTAAAAATATCTGTGTAGGTAAAATGGACGATATTTTCCCCTGAAGGGGTAAAATAGCGGGGTAAATATTGTATAGGAATTTACTTATTTCTAGACTTAGAAGTATGAAAATAGGTAAATAAATTCACGATTACAATTGAAAAAGATCTGTGTAGGTCAACTGGAAAAAAATCCCCCAGAAGGGGGGTAATATTTGTTGGGAAATTGGAAATTTTCTCATTTCTGGACTATGAAGTATGAAAATAAATAGGTATGTTCTCGATTACAATTAAAAAAGATATATGTGGGTGAAATGGACAAAATTCACCCCTAAAGGGGTAAAATGGGAGGGTAAAGGTTTTATGGAAATTTTCTCATTTCTGGACTTAGAAGTATAAATAATATTCATACTTCCATACTAATATTATAAATGCGAAAGTAACTCTGTCTGTCGTTTTTTTACGCTTCAACCATTGAACTGATTTGGATGAAATTTGGTATGGAGGTGTGAGGCCCGAGGAAGGACATAGGGTATGTTTGATTCCGGGAAATTCTACTGCTCCCGAGGGATCGACACTAACGCGGGCGGAGCCGCGGGTAACAGCTAGTGGACAATAAAGTAGAAGCGTGTTTATATACTTCGAAGAGCTCTGACCTAGTGGTTACGAGTATCAAGCCAAGCTGCGACAGTCAAGTTCCTGGGTTCGACCTCGGGCGGCCCAAGATGAAAAATTATATTTTTCAGATTGGCTCTTGGATTTTTATCTATGTTTATCTGTTGTGTTTTTAATTTATCTTTTTTGTTTATGTTTTTATTATAAAATATAGTATCGTTGAGTTGGTATCCCAAAACAGAAGTCTTGAACTTACTTGGGGCTAGCTCAACCTGTGTGATTTGTCTATGTGTATATATTTATATACTGGATATGCTATAACTTAAGCCAATACAAAGGCTAATAGAAGTGTACAGGTCTTTTTAATCTCCACTCCACTGCAGGAGCATGACCTTTTCTGTACTAACGGATATACCATACGTGGCCAGAGCAGACAGAGGATTAAGCCTACACTCTCCTCCCTGTGCAGACGGGTTTTAGAAATTTCATTCATGTTTATTTTTAACTTGTATTTCCTAAGTCACCTCTTACAACTTCCATGGGAAGACTAGGAGAGGTCCTATTCTACTCTGCCGGAAACCACACGGCTAATTGCCACGAGATATGACAAGCAGATAGTTTATTACGTAGATCATAAAATAGTTTTTTTTTCCAGGAAAATGGTTAGGTTAATGCAAATGAAGTCGCAGGAGAAGCAAGTATATGCACAGACATAAATTTATTGAGAATGAAGCCGCCAAATATACAAATTTAGTTTACAAGTTTCTGCGAGGGGTTTCATGCAATTTTTATGCCAATCCGTCAAGTTGGAAGTTTTCTAGAACTTGCCCGTTCCATCATACATTATAGACAATAGTTTGGCCTGAGCTGTAACTTAGGTCAATGGAAAGTTAGATAGGGAAAATAATATCTATCTATACAAAAGCTTGTTTTTCCTAAGTCGCCTCTTACGACATCTATGAGAAGACTTGGAATGGTCCTATTTTACTGTGCCGGAAACCATACGGCTAAACAAAGCTCATAAACATCAATGAGATCTCTCAAACCCGTCTTGTCAGCGAGAGTGTAGGCCAAATCCTCTGTTTGCTTTGGCCAAGTATGGCTGCGATAGTACAGAGAGGGTCATGCTCCGGCAGTAGCGACTAAAAAGACCTGATGATAATGATACAAAAGCACGATTTAAAAAAAAATCCTACTTGCTTGCTTTTCATGTGTGAATAAATGAATGAATGATATCTTTATTAATTATATTAATAGCATTACATACTCGGTTTACCCAAGGAAAGCGTAAAGTAGGCCGACCTAAACAGGCGACGTACCGTTGTCGACGAAATTAAAAAAATTGGAAAGACGAGTGAAGTTAATCGCATAGCTCAGGGGACAGATCGAGATGGTCTTTGTGGACGCCCTCTGACCTAGATAGGGGACATAGGACTATAAGTCAAGTAAGTCACAATGCTCGGTTTAATAATAAAATCGAAAATATGTGATGAAAAAATTTCGCCACAGGTAGGATTTGAACCCACAAACCTTCGACATCTAGCCCATCATCTGATATGAATTAAGTTGGATACCACACTTCTAAATAGTGGGTAGTAATGGAGTTTACGCATGCTTCGAATGCGTGTGCCTATAATATGTGATGAACAAATTCGCCGCGGTGATTTGAAGCTACGGCAGCTCAGTGGTTGAGAGCATCGACGGGCTAGATGTCGAAGGTTTGTGGGTTCAAATCCTACCTGTGGCGAAGTTTTTTCATCACATATTTTCGATATCTTTATTGCTTGAAATGTGGTACAATATAGATTACATTTTTGATGTGAGTCTCACACATTTTGTCATTTCTGACATGCAATAGACAATGTATATCAATCTTAATATATATAAATCTCGTGTCACAATGTTTGTCCTCAATGGACTCCTAAACCACTTAACCGATTATAATAAAATTCGCACACCATGTGCAGTTCGATCCAACTTGAGAGATAGGATAGTTTTTAACTTATGGCGAAACGAAGTTCGCCGGGGCAGCTAGTATTAATATATATATTAAGTCCAATCTATCTTACAATAACATTAAATACAATAAACATGTCATTATTATAGTTTTATTGAATTATAAAATAATTATTCATTTATAACAATTTTTCCGTTCAAATTCACTAAAAATTAAAATAATTACTAATTAATTTCTGTTAATAGTCTTTAACGCTATAAAACATTTATTTACAAGCAATTCGTACAGTTTTCTTTTAAATAATTTTGACATAGAGCTAACTGTTTGGTAAATTGTTGTATATTTATACTTCATTGTGTTAGTGGCTAACACTGGTGTCAGATGTTTTAAGCTGCCTGAAGGCATCTGACATAGCTTAACGACCGCCATTTAGTGATGACACGGATGTCATGTGGACGAAAGGACGAAGGAAGGAAGGACGAAGGAAGAAGAAAGGGACGCTAAGCCGTTAGTCCCGGAGAATCAACGACTTGCCTTACGAAGCACGGAGTAGCTCGAGATTTTTTATGCCTCTTCTAGTCACCCATCCCAGTTTGGACTGCGCTGGCGTTGCTTAACATACGTAAGCGCCCATAATGCGCTCATTGAGCCATCGATCTTCTAATATTTTCATTAAATTATTGATATTAAAATAGGGGTAGACCTTTGCCCAGCAGTGGTACAATTAAGGTTAGTAAAAAAAAATATTAATATTAAAATGTATTTTTTTTTTATTTATTTATTAACATTTCTTACATCTACCTGCCACCTACCATTTCTGACATTAAAACATTAAAATTTTACAAATGTACCTAATTGTTTAATTATTCAATTACAATAGATACAAATTGCACGAGGGAGCTTTTAAAACAATTAGAATGTTTTTATTGCCATATAACGATCTTAATTCAATAACAATGCGAGTAAATTATATTTATAGCATAATTTTAGTTTAATACGGAGTCTAGTATTTTTTATTTTATTTCATACTAGCTTTCGCCCGCGGCTCCGCCCGCGTTAATGTCGATCCCTCGGGAATAGTACTTTTTCCCGGGATAAAAGGTATCCTAGGTCCTTCTCCGTACTCCACAGAACTTGTATACAAAATTTCATAATGATCGGTTCAGTAGTCACGGCGTGAAAGCGTAACAAACAAACAAACAAACAAATAAACAAATAAACAAACAAACAAACTCACTTTCGCATTTATAATATTATATAGTCAGGATGAACTAGTTTCTTTTGTGACTCCATCCACCAGCCTCTCTCGATAATAGGTATACATACATACTATCACGTCTTTTTCCTTTACGGCGTAGACATAGCCTAGTTTTTTTTATTAAACCTGGTAGCAGATTTTTCAAACTGTCTTAGGGCATCTGATTTATATAGCTTATCGATTGTCACCAAAGATGACATCTGTGAACAACGACTTTACATGCCCTTTGATGCGCAAAGGAGCTCGAGATATTTTATGCCACTAGCGGTCACCCATCCCAGTGTCGGCCGCGCTCGGGATTGCTTAATGCGTAAGCGATAATATTGCACTTAGCCATCGGTCTACTAACACAAACCAGCCGGTCTATTTGCTAACTCAGTGTACAACGTTCGATAGTCACTTCAAAATACATTGCGTTGTATATATCTTAAATAAAAATAGTCAATCATACGAAAACCGCAATGTATTTTGAAGTGACCCAGGTAACAGCCTCCGTGGTCCAGTGGTTAAGGCGTTTGCCTGTTGACCCGGGGGTCGTGGGTTCGATTCCCACAGGAAGCATACTTTGTTTAGTTGTTTCCAGTTTGGTTAGGACATTGCAGGCTTGAATCACCTGATTGTCTGATAATAAAGATGATTCCGTGCTTCAGAAGGTACGTTAAGCCGGTGGTCTCGGCTGCCATCTGGTAGTCGTAGTAGGAACGACGTCAGAGGCCGAGAGGCGGTTCCGAAGAACTCTGACACCAGGGTGTGCATGGTCGATTGACCGTGACACCTACACGAAATGAATGAATGAATGAGTGACCCCAGGTAGTAAATAAATATCATCTAGATCTACGAAGAAAATAAAAAATGAAAAACACCACAGTACTATGCGTAAAAAGATTGATGCCATATTGTTTTCCCGGTTACGACGACTATAAAAACCGTATATGAGCGAAAAGCCCTAAATAGTGAAAAGGCATAACATAAATCTAGAATATGGGCCAACTCGTTCACAGACAATATAAATATTTGGCTGTTTCCGACGAGAGCGGGTTATAAAAATGATTAATGGGTCCAAACTGGCTTTGTTTAGATTTCAATGAAATATCTGATAAAATTATTATATATGATTGATTATATACCATCGTACAGATGTGGTGAGTAGTCAATCCTAAGTCAAACTAGGCTAGCTCCATGGCGCAGCGGTCAACACGCCAGGCTGGGACACGAGAGTGCCCGGTTTCGATCCCCGGTCAGGTCAAGATGGAAAATGATCATTTTCAAATTGGCCTGGGTCTTGGATGTGTATATATATATGTATTTGTTATAAAATATAGTATCGTTGAGTTAGTATCCCATAACACAAGTCTCGAACTTACTTTGGGGCTAGCTCAGTCTGTGTGATTTGCCCGTATATATTTATTTATTTATTAACTACTAAACTTGTTTTGGTGAAAAAACGGGACAAGACAATTCGGAGTATAATCCTTCATAATGAACAATCGGTTTACACACGATAATTTAAAGTGATAACGGTGGAAGAGAGATAGATGCATCAGCTATCGCTTATTCCGCGCTCTCGCTTCCACACGGAACGTGTAATTTTTTGGTGCGTGCAGCCGGCGTTGATCGACTTATAAGACTTTATCACGTCTAAAAAATTAGATAAGTGTGCGTCTGATTAGTATAAATACAAACCGCCATACAACATTTAACTACAAAAACCGGCCAAGTGCGAGTCGGACTCGCGCACAAAGGGTTCCGTATCGTTATCTATAAAAACGGCAAAAAAAAATCATGTCTGTTGTATGGGAGGTCTTTAAAAATTATTTATTTTTAAAGTAAAATATAATAACTAAATATTCTGTGAATATTTTCAGCGTCTACCTGTTGCCGTTATCGATATCGAGCAAAAAAGTCAAGTTTGTTGTATGGGAGCCCCCTTAAATATTTATTTTATTCTGTTTTTAGTATTTGTTATAACGGCAACAGATATACATCATCTGTGAAAATTTTAACTGTCTATCTACCACGGTTCACGAGATAGAGATATTGCATGGTGACAGACGGACGGACAGACGGACAGCGGAGCCATATAAATTGTATCCCGTTTCTACCCTTTGGGTACGGAACACTAAAAATCACATCATGTACTGCCCGTAGCCTATATATAAGTCAAGTCTATTCAGTCATACTTCTTTACAGGGTACATATTATAGAAATTGAAGATATGTGTCGTATACAACAATATCTTTATATTCTACAATCCCTTTATCGGCTTTAACGACCTGGGTGACAAGAAGCAGCTAGCACATTCTACGTTTTTTCTTGGACACCAGCATGAAAGTAATAACAGACATGAATCTACTTTATATTTCCATAGCTATTCAGAAGGGAAATGCAGCTAACGTTATGGGAACCTTTGAACCAGGTACGATTCGGGGCGGTATTTTTGCTTAATTTTAATTTATGTATGTGAGGTTTTTTTTTAATATTTAATGAATTTACTCTTGACCATAATCTAGACCAAAGGCAAAGATATGGTCTAGGATCGAGCGATGATGTAATATTTTAATGTATATTGGGTTATATATTTGATTTGAACAAAAAAATCTACTTTAACATTCTAGAGAGGTACAATTTTCATCAGAATTTAGCACTATGCATTTAAGTTTTAAAATTAGATACTGCCTTTAAAGTAACTCCCAGGGAATTAACAGTTGATATTGTAAACGAAACTTTAAATTTAAATAGGTCCCTGTAGTGGTATAAATTGTAAGGTAATGAAAATAAATTTATGTATTAAAAATGATATATGTATTTTAAAAAAATATACAATAAAAGCTATATATTTTTTTTACGCCCGTATAAATAATACTACCCATGTGCGAGTTGGATTTGCATACAAGAGGTTCCGTACTACCTTACAATATTTACGTAAAAAAAACCACATATACCACGTTTCTTTTATAAGTATGCATAAAACCTCTTCCGGAGTTCTATCTTTGCGATTTTTCTAGTGGGTTCAACCCTTGGGTTTAACCAAACCAAGGACATGGTTTGGTTAAACCCAAGGGTTAAACCCAGATCTACAGGCTCTATTGTTCCTAATTATCTGTGGTTTCACGTTACAGTTACAAATTAATATTAGCAGAAACTTTGACGAAATCGGAATCGAGAAAAGACTAAATAAAAACGTTTCTTGTGTGTTGTTGGAGCACCCGTTTACTATTCTTGTCTTCATTATTGGTAGCGGTAACATATAAACACATAATTGCATCAGATATGTACGTCCGGCCTCCCGGGCTAAGGCGTTTTTCCCCATTCATCTGAAGAGTAAAATCCAATACCTTCATTTCCTTCCCAAATTCAACAAATTCATATTCTTTCCGAGCTTAAAAATGCTTCCGATGGACAGTTGTGTAGAAAGCACAAAAAGCCAAAGAAACCCCGCCTGCCTAGCGTGGTGAGTATGGCAATATCCTCCCATATAACGAAGAATCCTTGGGAAAAGCCTTTGTCCAGCAGTGGACTTTTTGCGGCTGAAATGATGATGACGATATGCACAAGTAAAAATTTCAAATTCAAATGTTATAGCTCTGTAACAGACGGACGGACATCGAAGGAGTAATAGGATCTCGTTAGCGTCCTGGGAAAGAAACCTAAAAAACTTATTTTTTAATCACTGAATTAAAAAAGTGAGTCTTACATGTTAGTCTGGGAGAAAAGAAAAACGTAGAATGTACCAGCTTCTCTTCCAGCACAAATTATAAAAGCCGATCGAAGGAATAGGCGAAAATCTGCGGAATTATGTCAATAGGCGATGCGGCTAGCATCACTATTTTGATTCCGTTTTCCGTCTACACGCCCTCGAACATGCTAAATGTGGTCTTATAGACCTAGGCACTGTCTACCCCGCATGGGAAAAGGACTTGCAAAAAGGTAAGTAACAATCAATCTCTCAATAGTTGTTTATAGCAATTAAGTGTCTTAATTTAAATAAATAAATATATACGGACAAATCAAACAGATTGAGCTAGCCCCGATTTAAATTCGAGACTGTGTTATGGGATACTAACTCAACGATACTATATTTCATAACAAATTCATATATAGATAACCATCCAAGACCCAGGCCAATCTGAAAAAGATCTTGACCTGACCGGGGATCGAACCCGGGCACCCTCGTGTCGCAGACTGGCGTGTTAATCACTGCGCCACGGAGCTCGCCGTTGATATATGTGCATCAAATAGATTTCAGATATTTAACTTGAATTGTAAAATGACTGAAGACATACAGTGTTATTATAAAAAACGGCAAAACCCAGTAACTAAGTCAAGACTAACTTAGACCTGAGACGATCTCTGGATGATCTAACGGAAGCAAAATTCATTCAATCATTCGTTCAGTATGCTACTACTACGTTCCGATCTTCACTAATATTAAAATAAATAATAAAATTTATTGTTTGAAACTAGTATAAAACTAAAAATAATAAAATCGAAATGGAGAAACATGTTTATTTATGTCATAAACGATATATTCAGTGGTCAGATAAAAAATCATACTTTATATACAAAATGATTTAATAATTTTACAAACCTGAAACGGAACGCGTGTGCGCGCGCAACAAATTGAATTTGTTCTAAAGTAACCTCAAAGTTTGTTTACAAATACGATTGTAAAAAATATATTTTTATTTAAAAATTAAGGTGCAGTGTGGCGATTGCATAGATTTAAGGCGCTGTGCATCACAAGAATACCGTAAAACGTCTATTTTTTCGTCGCGCAGTTAGCCATATTTTCCATGGAATACTAGCATGAAAAAAATATGAAGTACAGTTCAAAGATCAAAATAAATGGATACATCAAAATATTTTCAAAAAAGTAATTAAAATCTAGCAAAATAAAATAGCATAAATGCTATACCCAGAAAAAGTTTCGTCGCGAATTACTTGATATTTTCAGCGACAACTACCAACTTTTTTACGACTATAAAAAGTATAACTAAATGAGCCAGATGGATACCTAAAAAAATACAATATTTGACTATAATTATTGAAATAATAAATTAAAAGTGAAAATTAACACGGAAATGGCCGACACGGGTTTGAAATGAGACTAGGGACAGGCCAACCGGTATCGCCACTTTCAGCCGCTACAAAGGGTTAAGGGATACAGCGCCTTAAAATAAAAATTGCGCTTCATACTTCTATGGTCGAAAGTAATTGTTTTAAAGTTGCTGTGAGATAAAATTTACGTGAGTAAAGTAAAAGTGAATATGGTGTAAAAATTTGTTTATATTTGTACGAACAATTTTTTTCCTTATATGAAATTAAGGTTCCTTAAAGTCATTGTTTTGTGGCGGTTGTGAAATATAAATGACGACAAAAGCGTTGAAAATAATCTAATTAAATGTTTTGATATGATAAAATGCAAATAATTAAAATATTTTTTCATAATTATATGTGTTGGTTTTATTCATTTCTTCGCATTTTCCAGGTTTTTGCTTATTGCGAATAGGGGATTTGACATAGATTTTAGCATCAAAGCAATTTTTTTGGTGAAAAGTGACCTATTTGTTGGTAACAAAATAAGTTAGTACTAGAGTTAAACTAGGGAATTGTAGGTTTATCTTTAGACCTAGGATCATCTATGGCTTAAACGATAAACCTCGTTTTATAATACGATTTTCCTTAGTACTTGACTTGGATCCCGGCTTAAACCTGGTACTATAGTCCTTGTTTTATAATAACACTGATAATGTCTAAGAAAATGATCACGTTTACGTAAACCATATTGAAAGTGACATAACTAAGTTCAACCAAGTTTCTCAAGTTCTCAGCCAACTCGACATATCGGAAAATAATTCTGAATTTATGATGTGAATAATTCCGGGAAACTTGCATTGCATCCCGTAGACATAGAGGGAATATGGTGAAAACATTGATATATTTTCTCCATTGATATGCATTATATTGTTTTGTCCTGTTTTACTTAGCAACAATCTATTTCTCAATAGTGGTATTAAGTAATTTTCGCCTATTATTTGTGCAACAAACTGATGAGAGGTAATTATACCTAAAGCATATAACTGGTAACGTAATCTATAAGTCATTTACGTAAAACATCGAAAGTGAGTGACATAACTAAGTTCAATTACCGTCTCAAGGGCCTGAGTTTTCAAATTCCCAGCGAGCCGAATTTATGTTCTGTTGTGAATAATTCCCAAAATCTTTGGCGATAAGGATATATTTATGCTTTTATTTTTATAGTGTTATTCAGTTTCAATTGTTATTTTAAGCAATTAATCATCATCATCATCATCATCTCAGCCGCAAGAAGTCCACTGCTGGACATAGGCCTCCCCCAAGGATTTCCAATATGACCGGTTGGAAGCGGCCTGCATCCAGCGTCTTCCTGCGACCTTGGTTAGGTCGTCCGACCACCTTGTCGGTGGGTGTCCAACGCTGCGCTTGCTGGTACGTGGTCGCCATTCGAGCACCTTTCTTCCCCATCGGCCATCGGTTCTTCGAGCTATGTGCCCCACCCACTGCCACTTCAAAGAGCTAATCCGCTGAGCTATGTCGGTGACCTTTGTTCTTCTACGGATCTCCTCGTTTCTGATTCGATCTCGTAGAGAAACACCGAGCATAGCCCTCTCCATAGCTCTTTGAGCGACCTTGAGCTTTCTTATGAGGCCCATAGTAAACGACCACGTTTCGGACCCGTAAGTCATCACTGGCAACACACATTGGTCGAATACTTTCGACTTGAGGCACTGAGGTATTTTGGATGAGCAGACACTTCGAAGCTTCCCGAACGCTGCCCAGCCGAGTCGGATTCGTCGAAAGACCTCATCCTCGAAGCTGGAACTTCCAACCTGGATCAATTGACCCAGATAGATATATTGGTCAACAGCTTCAAGTATGGAGCTCCCAACAAGCACTGGAGAAGGCGCAACATGGACATTCGACATTATTTTCGTCTTGTCCATGTTCATTTTAAGGCCCACTTGTTGGGAAACTTCATTGAGGTTATTGAGCATGGCACTCAGATCCTCCAGCGACTCTGCCATTATAACAATGTCATCGGCAAATCGAAGGTGAGTGATATACTCGCCGTTAATATTAATGCCAAGTCCTTTCCATTCCAGCAGCTTGAAGGCATCCTCCAGAGCAGCGGTGAACAGTTTTGGAGATATCACATCTCCCTGTCTCACACCTCTCTGTAGTCGGATAGCCCTCGTACTCTGCTCCTGTACTCGGACTGACATTGTGGCGTTGCTGTAGTATAAGCACTTCAACACTTCAATATACCGATGATCGATGCGGCATCGCTGGAGAGATCGAAGTACGGCCCATGTTTCGATCGAATCAAAGGCCTTCTTATAGTCCACAAACGCTAAGCATAGTGGCCGGTTATACTCTTTGGTCTTCTGTATAACCTGCCGCAGCGTGTGGATGTGGTCTATGGTACTATAGCCTTTTCGGAAACCGGCTTGTTCGGGAGGCTGGAAGGCATCGAGCCTGTTCGTGAGACGATTCGTGATTACTCTCGAAAACAGCTTATAGACGTGGCTCAGGAGCGTGATGGGTCTATAGTTCTTCAGTAGGGTATTGTCGCCCTTCTTGAAGAACAGCACCACCACGCCCCTGTTCCACGTCTCTGGCGTCACGCCCTCGAGCAGAACGGAATTGAAGAGCCTCTGAAGGACTTTCAGTACCGGAGTTCCGCCCGCTTTCAGAAGCTCTGCTGTGATTCCGTCCTCGCCCGGCGCCTTGTTATTCTTGAGCTGTTTGAGAGCAATCCTAATCTCGTACAGGCTGATGTCCGGAATATCTTCGGTATAGTGTCGGGTAAGTTTGGCTCTAGGATCTTTGGCCAAACTTATAATGGGTTTGGCTACTGAGGTAAACAGCTGTCCATAAAACCTCTCGATCTCGCCCAGCACCTCGGCTTTTGACGATACCACGCCGCCGTCCTCCTTCTTCAGCTTAGTCAATCGGCTCTGCCCAATAGACTCCACTCTTGCGAACACTTTGGAGCCTTTATTTTGCTCTATCGTCTCCTTAATACGCTTGGTATTAAAGGAACGAATGTCGTGTCGCAAGGCCTTCTGGATTTGTCTATTGAGCTGCCGATGTACGTCCGCGTCTTCGGAGGTCTGCAGCGGATATCTAATGGATATAGTAAGAAAATCGTTGATAAAATAATATTGAAAAGGAAACAGAACACCATTAAAGACCTTTTATATGCGGTCCCACAAGATAAAACGCAAAGATATGCAGCGAGTTTATCTTATTACGGTAAAATTACAGATAAAATAGCTAAGATATTTAGAAAAAACAATATTCATATTGCTCTCAAAACAAACAAAACTTTAAAATCACTTTGTAATACTAAAGACAAAATTCAATCAGATAAAAAATCCGGTATATATAAATTAACTTGCGATGATTGTCAACAAGTTTATATTGGACAAACAGGACGTAATTTTAAAATTCGTTATAACGAACATATCAACGCGTTTAAAAATAATCACCCCGATCGATCACATTTTGCAGAACATCTATTGGAAAATAATCACACATTATTAAATAATCACACATACAAAATATTACATACAGCGGAGAAGGGATTAAAAATGAGTATATGGGAGCAATTAGAAATAAATAAACATAAAAGGTCAAATATTACTTTGATAAATAAACAAATAGATTTGAATAATTCCCCATTATTAAATATATTTTCAATACAAAACCAAAATAACGATCAATCCCCTCCCCCCTCCCAGATAGTATAAAAGGCGGCAATACGGCGTAATTTTTGCAAGCCCGCCCCGACCCCTCTTCGGCTCCGAATAGCCAGAGGAATCCCACTATCCGACCCCGTCGCACTCGCCACCGGAATAGAGTGCGTAGAGTAGGATTAGCTCCGATTACTGGTGACCGCCCGGCGGTCCCGGGTGACTTGCACCCAGGATAGGCCCTTCTGGCAACGTAGCTTTCGGCCCATACGGCAAAAGACGAGAGTTGCTGCTCTCTAAAGGCTTTTGCCATTGTTTCTCAGATTGGCCCTTCAGGCTTGCATGCACTCATACGCGGCCCATCAGGCAATATGA
Source organism: Elegia similella (assembly GCA_947532085.1). Lineage (NCBI taxonomy): Eukaryota > Metazoa > Arthropoda > Insecta > Lepidoptera > Pyralidae > Elegia > Elegia similella. Next base: position 5,838,304 of record OX383936.1, read on the forward strand.
GAGTTTGCTGTCTCTCCAAGCCTTGCGCACACAGGCAACGCCCAAAGCCGAGGTCCGTCCCTCCTGGGGGCCCTTTGGTGATGTTGTCTATACAGGTTGAGGGCACTCTGCCCTCACCTCAAACGCCCGGTGAAGTAGCGAAAGCTCACTTGGAGCTAGCTACATAGTCCTTTCAAAAAAAAAAAAAAAAAGTAATTTTTGTCATTCGTTGCTTGTCATTCGAAGGATCAACATCTAGGGTTCACTGCCTGAAGATGCCTCGTGTAGAGGCGAAACACGTGTCGCGAGCACGACGGCCGACATTGCTGCAGCCTCAACGGATGCAGCAGTATCGACCAGGGTTGCATGCATCAACTATTGGTGGCGGGTATGAAGGGACTAACAGTAGTGGGTGGGCGCTGGCCAGCAATAGTTTGCATGAACTAACTGGTGGCGGAAGCACGCAAAGTAAATTGTCTCAAAGTAAAAAAACCCATTATTTAACTCGTCCACCGATACGCAATCCTTCAAGCAATCGAAGCGATTAGAGAGTTCCAGTTGGAAACTTTCGACATTTTGGATATGGGCCGGAGACGGTCGGAGCGTAGACTTCATCAAGCGAGTCCTCTCTCGTCTGAGATCGATATTCAAGATGCCTCTTACTATTCGGTGATCACTTCCGATTTTAATCCTGTTGATCACAGAGACATCATTGAATATCTCTCTCCTCGTCGACAAGATGAAGTCTATCTCATTTTTGACAGGGGCCTGGTCCTTTCTGCTTGGACCCATCCAGGTCCATTTTCTGTTTGGCGGCTTCTTGAAGAAGGAGTTCATCGCGTAGAGTCCCTCCTCCTCCAAGAAATCGGCCAGCTTATGGCCCCTTTCGTTCCGCTTTCCATACCCAAATTGCCCCACTCTGGCCTCTCCGTCACTCCGCTTGCCAAGTATTGCGTTAAAATCCCCCATAACAACCGTAAAATAGGTTTGGGAAGCGTGTATGGCCCTACTGATGTCCTCATACACCACATCCACCTCTTCATCTGAGCGTTCCCCGGTCGGCATATATACCTGAATTACCTTCAACAAGTATCTTTTAGATACTCTGAGTATCAGGTATATTACCCTACTGGAAACACTCTCGATGGTTATGACGTTGTTAATGAGGGACTTGTGGACAAGAAACCCGACACCATGCTGTGACTTTTTAAAGTCACCCTCCCGGTGATAGAGTAGGTTACCAGACTTTAGGGTTGTCGTGCCCTCTCCCTCTCTTCGGACTTCTGACAACCCCACTATGTCCCATCGTAACCTACTCATTTCCTCTTCCACTTCCTCGACCTTCTCGTCTAGCCTCATAGTGCGAATGTTGTGTGTCGCCAGGGCCAGTCTTCGTTGGGGGTGGTAGCCGGATCTCTTCCGGAGATTCTTAGCACCCCCTGCCCCGCCGTTACCATGACCGCTACCGGAGCCAGGAATAGCGGGGCCGCCGGGGACTGGGGGCCTTGGTATATTTTCTAAATCCATGGGGGGATTTTGCCATACTCACCACGCTTGGCAGACGGGTTGGTGAGCGCAGTGTATTTGGCTTATATCGCTTTCGACGCTGCTGCCCATTGAAGACGGTTTTTAAGCGAGGGATGGAAAGGAGTTTGTTGGATTTTGGGAAAACGGGATAAAGGTCTTTGGGATACTACTCACTCGGATGAATCAGGGATGAGTAAGCAGCAGCTCGGGGAGCCGGGCGCGCGTACCCGTAGTCATTACCTGCAACCACCGGTCAAGCAGTTGCGAATGGCACCCCCTGGCTGTAAACAGTAAGCAATTAATATTCATAGGTAAAAAAAAAAAAATTTTTTACACAAAACATAAATTGAGAAATTGGTTTTCATTGTTTCTTCAAAATTAGAGGCATATAACCTTTAATATAAAACTTCTGAAAAATTTAAATAATTCAAATTATTTCGGTTGCGTAAAACATATGAAAAGTGACTTATCTAAGTTCAAGCGCTGTCTTACGGGCTGCCGGAGTTCTCAAGTTCTCAGCCAATTTGACATATCGGAAAAGAATTCGGAATTTATGATGTGAATAATTCCGGGAATCTTGCATCCCGTAGAGGGATTATTGTAAATACACTGATATATTTTCTTCATTGATCTGCATCAAATTAGCGACATAACTAAGTTCACACACTGTCTCATGGGCTGCCAGATTTCTCAAGTTCTCAGTCAACCCGACATATCGGTAATTCAGAGTTTATTACGTGAATTATTCCCGAAATATTTGCCCATTCACTCATGACTCGTGATTGGACTCATGCTTCTATTTTCCAAGTGAATGTCAGTTTCAAAAGTTGTTTTGAGCAATTCGTAGGCCGAATCCCGTTTTTATTTTATTTTATCTCCATACTAGAGCAACAAACATCTTGGATTAATTATATTCTTGTTACCTTAAATTTACGATAACTCAAAAAGGAGTCTACATTGCAACGATTACGTTTGCGAGGTTTGCGTAAACAAAGTTCAATACTGTCTCGCGAGCTGCCGGAGTTCTCAAGTTTCCCGTCAACTCGACATATCGGAAAATAATTCGGAATTTATGGCGTGAATAATTCCGACAAACTTCAACACCCCGTATCGTAGAAGAATATGACTTAACATGTACTTTTTAAAAGATTCTGAGTGTTCACATATTTCATCGTCATCAGGAAGGTCGTTGACGTTAGTGATCGGTAGGTGCTTGTTACTTTGACTAACGTATGTAAAGCAATGACGGGCGTGGCTCACAGATAGGATTGGTGACCTAAAATTTACTTGAAATCATCGTAGCATATGGACCTATGAATATGAATACAATCGGGTATATGTAAGAAAAATCTAATGTACCTCGTGCATCAAAAGACACGTTATAATATTAAGCGATTGGTGCCAGTCAAACAGATAATGAAATTGGACTTTTGTTTACTATGGACCCGCTTGTCATAATTAAATAGATGCTTTTAGGCAATTTGTAAGACATAATATCAGTGATAGCTATTAGCCACTCAATATTACCAAGACTAGGTACAAGGCACGCTTTCGTGAAAGAAGATACCTTGGAAACAATACCATTTTCCGGAATAAAATTTTGCTGGACTAAACATTCTAACCAAGTTTTATCTAAGTCGGTTCAGTGGTTGAAGCGGAAATCGAGAAGACGTAAGAAACAGAGAGACTAATAGACTTAAAAACTGATAAAGTTACTATCACATTCATTATTAGCCGTACCGCCACTGGCAATAACAACAAAACTTCCAGTCCGAATATTGTCATCCTAGAAGAAAGTTTACAATGTAATAGCAATTCGCCAATTACTACTAACCCGTAAACTTCATTAATAACAGAGCGGAAGGTTAATATTGCAAGTTTTACTGACGGACTGCGGTAACAAGTAGCCTCGGCCACGACTTGTTGTGAAACTTTTGCATAAGGGTGTAGTGCCACTATTAGCGGTCGCTGTAAAGGAATTGAGTCCAGAGAGTAACTAATACCGAGGTTTTACGCAGAATGAGATAAAAGATGGACGTCCTGAGCATGGTCAAGTAAAGGAAGCTGCAGTATTTTGGACACGTTATGAGAGAGTAATGATACCGCATTGCCGCATATTTAAGGGAAACGTAGACCCGGAAGAAAGAAAACCTCGTGGTTGAAGAATTTAAGGGAATGGTAAAACATGAGCACCCGATTTCTCATATGTGCAGCAGCTACGAGAATAAGAATATAAATAAACAAATTGACAATGACAGTTGACGAAACGTCAAAGTGACAGGTGTCGACTTAAATTGGTCGGATAATGGTTTAAGCCAGGAGAGTGCTATTTTTTAAAGTGTGACATTCGTCTTCGACTGATTTTTGTATGGAAAAATCGCTCGTTTACGAACGGTGTCATTTCAAAAATAGCACTCCAGGTACATAAGTTAGTCCTTGTTTTATAATAAGACGGGATAAGTTTTTAGCGAACATCAGTCACCACTTATTTAGGTTTAGTCAATATGTTATCCAAGTAAAATAATAAGTAATTTTTAATTCTAATTGACTATGTTCAGAAAGAGAATATGCCTAGGTTTTGAAGGCGCTGATGTTTCTGACAGACAATTGACATCATCATCATCATCATCAGGTCTTTTTTAGTCTCCACTACAGGAGCACGACCCTCTCTGTACTACTAGGGCCATACTTGGCCAGAGCAGTCAGAGGGCTTGGACTACAGTCTCCACGCTGGCCAGACGGGTTAGAGAGGTCTCACAGATGTTAATAAGCTTTGTTTAGCTTGTATTTCCTAAGTCGCCTTCTACGACATCCACGGGAAGACTTGGAGTGGTCCTATTCTACTCTGCCGGAAACCACACGGCTAACAATTGACAACCTACTACAAACCGGAAGTGATGGTTTTTATTTATGCAATCGAAAAAACCTTAAATGTAAATATTTTCAATTTTTTTCATCCAAAATTCAATTTTTTATAAATTTTTGAAAAAGTATATGACCCATAACGGCCTCCAGCTCCAGCTGTTGCTGCTGCTGTTCATTTCTGTGCATACTACCGGTGTTCATCGATTTATAAGACGTTATCATATCATAAATAGCTTACAGCAATATTGGAATTCAATGTGACATTATGGTCGACTCATGTGAATGTGAAACTAACGACCATTTGATGGCCAGAGCAAGAAGATTTTAATGGAAAATTCGAATAACAGTTCAAATATGTTCTTTGACTATACTACATTAACACAACTATTATTGGTAAAAAAACTATTAGATTAGGCCCTCAAACTTTATTCAGAAGCAATTGGCGTAATTTATTAATTCGGCCGGCAACCACCAGCCCGCTAAGTAAATCTCACTTCAACAAACACACCAAGTGAAATTTATTATAGTGCAGTGTAAAAAAAAACGATCCTTGTATGCTGTACGAATTTCGGGAAAAATATTCCCCAACCTGGCAACTCATAAGACTTGGCATTTTAGCTACTTTCGATTGCATAAATAAAAACCATCACTTCCGGTTTGTAGTAAGTTGTCAATTCATAAGATTCAATGTTAAAAAATATATCAGATAAGTGTCCGAATCAAGTTGCTATGTAAAAATCATATATACAGTTCTCTTTTACGCCACGCCTATTTTCTTTTCGAATAGTCTATCGCCAAGGTATCTATCTAAGCCAAGTTCAATTGATGCGCTCCCGCTTGTCTTGATAAACACAGTGTATGTATAAACATACACTTCACAAATACAAGGCTTATTGCAGTTCATAGCTGCTTACTGTTATTACGAAGGTAATAGTAGGTAGTAGTTAATTTTTTTTTTACTAGTTATTGTAGTAGGCATTTGTCTTCCATCTCACCTGATGGTAAGTGACAATGAAGACGAGGATATTCAATTTCATTTAAATAAATATTTAGTCACTGCCTTATCGCTACCAGTGGGATAAAACCCTAACTTTCTTTTTGGGACTGTGGCAGCACCGTGGAAGTTGGTCCGCGAATGGCTCGATAGTCCGCTAACTTCTGGTAAAGGTGATATAAAAATGAGATAGGTGGCGCAACCGACGATTTCTAAGTATCCCGCATTTTATGTGCTGAAATAATGAAAAAGTTACCGAAATGGCTTTGGGAAAATATCGTTCTGACCCCATATTACTCTAGAGAATGTGTGAAGTTTGTGAACTGGCTACAGTGTAAAGGAACTCGGACTTATCTGACTGATTTCCCGGTTTCATCCTCAGCTGCGACGTGTTGAAGACCTTGGGTAGCTATAATGACCGCATTAATGCTGTAACGCATAAAATCAAATGAATATAGATATCATCATCATCATCATCATCAGTATCATCATTGCAGCCGTAGGAAGTCTACTGCTGGACAAAGACCTCTCGAGGATTCGTTGTTCTATGGGAGGATATTGCCATACTCTCCACGCTTGGCAGACTGGTTAGCGAGCTCAGTTTTTTTGGCTTCTTGTGCTACTCATATTTTCTCGATTCTTTTAAACTTTGACAGAATTATTTATTACTGTGACGTTAACCATGTATCTTTTGATTGCGTTGGCTTAGAAGTTTGTTTTTTTTTCACAGCTCTAAGGGACAGTAGACCTATGTATTTGATTTGAATTTCAGCTTGATACCTCCATGGGACTCTGCTGCTCTGGCCAAGTATGGCTCTAGTAGTACAGAGAGGGTCGTGCTCCTGTAGTGGAGACTAATAAGACCTGATGATGACCTCCATGGGAAGTTAATTTTTAGGGTCCGTACCTCAAAACGTAGAAAGGAACCCTTTTAGGATCACTTGGTTGTCCGTCTGTCTGTCGGTCTGTCAAGACCCTTTTTCTCAGGAACGCGTTGAGGTATCAAGCTAAAATTCATATCAAATACTCAGGTTTGCTCAGGTCCCTTGGGGCTGTGAAATACTCAAACTTATAAGCCAACGAAATCAAAAGATACAGCCGTTTATGCCGCAAATTTTTGTGTTTTTTCGACATAACGCAAGGGAATCAAAACCTACAGGGTACTTCCCGTGAACTCAGAATCTTGAAATTTGGTATGAAGCAACGTCTTATATTCACCTCTCCAACCCGTCTGGCCAGCGTGGAGAGTGTAGGCCAAGTCCTCTGGCTGCTCTGGCCAAGTATGGCCCTAGTAGTACATAGAGGGTCGTGCTCCTGTGGTGGAGACTGAAGGGGACCTGATGGTGGTGGTGAACGTCTTATAGAACAGATAAAGGAAAAATTGTGAAAAGTATACATTTTTAGTTACATCATATAATAAAAATATTTTAAATAATTTTCGACATTCGCAACGCAAGGGAATCAAAACCTACAGGGTACTTCCCGTGAAATAAATCTCACTACAGCCACACATTATAGTTTATTTGAGTTATTCCACAAATTGCTTATAAACATGGTGATGTAACACCGATTTCGAATATTTATTGTAAAACCAATCCAAAACAAATTTAGTCCTTGTTCTGAGATCCTAATAGACTTGAAGATTTAGTGTTGCCAGCATGTGTCTCAAAAATTTTCGGAACATAATCTTTCATATTAAAAAAAAAAACAGAATTTTAACAATCTTCCTAACCGATTTTGATAAAATTTAAATGGAACCAATCTGAAAACATATCAATTTTTTTTAATCTGTTCAAACATAAAAATACACACAAACTCCTCCTTTTTTTTTTAATCGGTTAAAAATAATATTTAACTCTTCTCTTGACTCCGTCTACCCCGCAAGGGAAAAAGACGTGATAGTATGTAACTCTTCAGACATACCAATACTCTGACAATCTGTAGTAAAACTTCGCGAACAATGATACTCCATTGAATATAACTGCGGAAGTCGCGGCAAGTTATAATTGGCCAACTTCAAAAGTACTCTCTGAGGTATTTAACTGACAATAAAATGAGAATTTATAATTTTGTCGAGCTGTATGAAATCAACAGTTCTGATTATGACTGCAAAATTCGTTCCTCAATTTTAAGGTGTGTCTTTTTGGGATGATTTAATAATTTGATTAAAATTAAGTAGTAGTTATGTTACTACGGTGTACTCACATACGAAGTCGGCTACTGGCCGACATCTCTCGATCCACATTTGCCCTGAGTAAGGCCTCCGGATGAGGTCGAAACATGTCGGCCAGTATCTGACTTCAGACGTGAGTAACCCGTTTTAACATATTTTAATAATATTTTAATCTTATCAATGGGGCTGGCAGCTGTCATGTCATGAGTGGCGTTTGTTTTGAATTGTTCCGAAACAGAATGTACGGGCTTTGGATTTAAAAATCTTTTTCTCCATAAATTGGGCAAATCTCGTAAAATAAGCTAATGCCGGTATACATTTGCCAGTTTCTGTTCCTGATATTCTGAGTTAATTGTATAAAAATAAAACAAAAATATTTTTATAGGTAATTTTTGCGACTTACTTAAAAATGCATTTTCTAATCAAATGATTTATCATTATTCTAATACAATAATTACTTGCATCAAAGGATATAAATAAATTTATTGCGAATAATTGTATGCATATACAGTGGCGTTGTCACCCCTATAAGGTAGGCAGTAGGGTGGATAAGAAATCACTTACTATTTTATGTTGTATGTATGTTTGTACATTAATTTACAGCACATTTAAGAATGAACTGTGGAGTATTTTCTCATAAATTTTATTACATTTTTTAACAGAACACCAAGACAATAATTTAACCTAAAAATAACTACCTATAAGAAAAAATTGCTTACTAATAAACTTTCATAAAAATAAAATAAACTTCCTATAATTATACCGTACAATACGTCCCTTTCGTATATACTTATATGGAATGATATTTAGAACTTTCATATATTGGAGGCTTGAAAAACATACGAGTTATAGTCTAACTAAATAAGAGAGAAATAATCTTTAAAATAACGTATAAAATATATAACACTTAAGGAAAATTAGCTTTAAATGTTTGAAACTCGCATGAGATATAGACATTATGAACAAAAACGGGTCACTCACGTGTTATTTCGTCGGGTTTGCCGACTATAATCAATGTAATATTAAATCAGTAAGGGTTGGTCATGGAGTAAGTTACTTTGTTTTCAGAGATATCGTGTTTATAAGCTCTATACATGATACTGAAACTAAATGGAGGATATTTAGATTTGTTTTCTGTATATATGTATGTTCTCCATAACGCTAAAATGAATTAACTGAATTTTATGAATCTTGATAGATAAACATTTTAACGTACAGGGCACAAGATAGCCTTCTTCATTTTTTTCTCCAGTTATTATAAGACGTCCCCCCCTACAAATGTAACCGACCGAAGTCGCGGCCACAGCTAGTAGTTTTATATACCTAGCACGTGAGTGACCCATTTTTATTCATAAACTAGCTTTGTCTATCACACATTACACATGTATTTGTAGTTTGTTACATTTTTTTATACCTACATTTTATTATGAACATACTGTAAAAAACGGTGACTTTGTTTTTAAAGTAGATTTTTACAGATTTTTAACCGATTTTTAAGTAAAATTCCTACTAAATTGAATTATATCTAAATCCTTTTACCAAAAACTACAATATTGCAAAAAGATAACACAAGTCTTTTCTGCGTAAGCAATTCCTTTTAGGACAAGAATAATTCGTAGAATAAGTTTTATGGTTAAAAACCCCTAATTAAGATCAGGTAGTTAATCTTTCGCAGGAAACCGGCTCATCTATAAACGAGTCCCTCAGCCTTTTCCAAGGACACTCATAAGCCGATAGAGTTGAAAATCGCTTGGCTTGTTAGCAGGTAGCAGAATGATCTTTAGTTACTTAACACCTGCTTCGTGGGCTCATTGTCAATATTATTCAGTCAGTGCTTGCCGATCGTTGAAGAGTGTTCGCGAGTTCAATTGTTTCATTTAGTTACTAGTCAGTTATTTATTGGATTGTGTTGTGGATTGTAACTACAGGTAATATTGAGTTTATTTTCACTATTTAATTTCAGTTATTTTAAAAAATTAAGTTTTAGTGTAATTTTTTATCTTATTGTGTTGTTTAATTATGTTATTAGTTAATATATCCAAGTCAAGATATTAATTGAAAGATAAACATTATTAAATAGTATTATATTCTACTTTCACGTGACATATAAATTATTAATTAGCTTTTAAGTTATAACGTAAAATAGTATCGCCCTTAATTGTTATCGCAATAAATATACATTTATTAATTTAATTGTATTTTAACCGTGAACTTCGGTTACTATATTTTAAAGCAGTTTCGTTTATTTGAAAGGAACTTGACCAAACAAAAAATACCTAACTTATATATAACCATTAAGCTATCTTTTAATATCAAATGCATTTTAAAAGTAAAAGTGCTGTCCCCGAAAAATATATTAGTTCTTCCGTGCTAGTCTGCGAGAAAAAAAAAACGTAGTATAGAGAACGTAGCTATCAGCTGCTTCTCTTCTCTCGCAGACCGTAGAAGTCGATTAAGGGAATGGGTGAAGATCTAAGGAATCATGTACATAGGTGATGCTACTAGCATCCTATTATCTATTTTGATTCCGTTTTCAACCTTTACGCCCACTGACATTGGTACTAAACGTGGCCTTTTTTACAGCCTTGGGCTGTCTACTCCATTAGGAATTAAGACGTGATTTTATGTATGTATATTAGTTTCCTTTAGATTAATATCAATGATAACTAAATTGGTAACTCAATCAAAATGGAGACAAACTTAGTTGTAGGTACTTTTAAGTTATAACTTCAAAAGGTGAAAACCTTTGAATCAATTAACAGGCTCTTAGTTATATTATATTAGCTTAACATATTTCAAATATCACCTTATAAAATGCTTCCCATTAAGATTTATTCAGAAAATAGGCCTTTTCAGGCACTAATCATCATCATCAGGTCTTTTTAGTCTCCACTGCAGGAGCATGACCCTCTCTGTACTACCGGAGCCATACTTGACCAGAGCAGACAGAGGATTTGGCCTACACTCTCCTCGCTGGCCAGACGGGTTGGAGAGGTCTCATTGATGTTTATGAGCTTTGTTTAGCTTGTATTTCCTAAGTCCTTACGACCTCCATGGGAAGACTAGGAGCGGTCCTATTTTACTTTGCCGAAAACCATTCCCAATAATAAAGACTGTTAAATCTAAATCAAGTTATAATTAAAATTAACGAAGTCTTACTTAACAAAACAGAGTTTAAGATAAATGAGAAACATTTAACTAAATTAACATTCAGTTCGCTATCGCATACAGCACTGTCATTTTCACGTTGTCAAAAACTTAACTTTAAGTGCTAAAAGTTTATAATTGAGAAAGTTCGTAGTTGATTCTGCAAATTGCATTATTAACATCACAAAAGTATTTTACGCGCTTGTATTTGAGATGAGTGAAAGGTTATTTTTAGTTGAACTCGTTGCATATAGTATTTTTTAAAAGATAATATATCTAAAATGTATATATAATATACCTATTGTATTTTTTAAAATTATTTATTATATTACTTACGTACAAGTCTTACTCTGATGGTATTAAATCTATAGCCTGTGTTCTTTAGGATTAATGTAGGAAGATGATTTTGCAAATCGGTCCCGTAGTTTCAGAGCTTATTCAATGCAAACAAACACACAATAAAATCTTTCCTTTTCATAATATTAGTGTAGATGTAGATATCACTCTTTTCTGGACAAGTAGTCGCGATCGCGATTGAAAAAATAGATTTCATTGGTACTATTACCTAGGTATGACTTGTGCAGAAAGCTGAGTAGGTATTTAATTGCATACAAGCATTCTCAGTAGCTCCACTCGCGTTAATGTAGATCCCGCGGGAACCTTCCGAGAGACCCCAGGGCTCTATACTAGGGTCTCTGTTATTCCTCATTTACATCAATGACCTACCTTACTGTGTGAATACATGTAAGGCTGTACTATTTGCCGATGATACCTCTCTTGTCTTCAAAATTGATAGACAAACTGATTCTTTTGTCGTGGTTAATAATACTTTAGCTCCGGTGTTGGATTGGTTTACAGCGTACAATCTGTTATTAAACGCTAAGAAAACGAAATGTATTAAATTTTGCTTACCAAATGTTAAAAAAAATCCTACACGAATATTAATGGATAATGAACCACTAGATTTAACAGATAAAACAACATTTCTTGGAATAACTCTTGATGCCGGGCTTCAATGGGGTGCCCATGTTACTACGTTAGCGGGTAAACTTAGTTCTGCAGCTTAAGCTGTTAGGAGAATTAGACAACTGACCGATGTTGATACTGCGCGTTTAGTATATTTCAGTTACTTTCATAGTGTTATGTCTTACGGAATTTTACTATGGGGTAACGATGCAGAAGTAAACACCATATTTGTACTGCAGAAACGCGCTATCAGATCTATAATATAACCTTGGTGCTAGAGAATCTCTTAGAGAATTGTTTAAAGATATAAATATTTTAACATTACCTTCTCAGTATATATTTGCGAATATTATGTTTGTGCGCCATAATCTTGATTTATATAAGAAAAATAGTGATATTCATGATCGAAACACGAGACATAAAAATAATTTAGCTACACCAGTTTTGCGATTGCAGAATACTATGGATTTATTTCTGGGTCTAGGAGTAGGGCCCGTACTACCTCACACTGCTTTGCATGATTGACTGTTATATCAATAATAATTAAATACTCAAGTTGAAATAAAAATGCAGCAAAGTTCAGGACTAACTCTGGTAACTATATGACTCAAAAACACGATTGCGTTAAATTTTCTCGATAGAAAAAAATTGCAAAGTTGCCTCCAAATCACGTCTAATTTACTTGGTATATAGCATTATTCACCAAATACATTAAAATTAACCTTGAAACTTTTGATTATTATTGCATTACAGATAAGGCAGACATCATATGTTTTTCTTTTTCGAATAACCCTTGAATATTCCTAAAAAACAAAAATGTCTAAAGTAGCCAACGCGTTTAGACCATCCGCGTTTGTATCGCCACGCCGCCTGGCATATGGCGGGCTCTTAATAAAATTCCTGCAGAAATATTAGGTCTGCCTATACTTAAGTTTAAAGCGACTGTAAAATACCAACTAGTAAAAAAGGCATATTATTGCATTGCTAAAAATTTTTTTTTTTCCTAGCCTGTTGGTGTTGTGTCCCACTGCTGGGCAAAGGCCTCCCCCTGGATTCTCCAGTCATCCCTATCCTTCGCTTCTTCTGGCCATCCATTTTGAAATTTATCGAGGTCGTCCCTCCATCTCCTTCTTGGTCTGCCTCTGCCACGGTGGCCGTCCGGTACCCAGAAAGTGGCAAGTTTTGCCCACCTTTCTGGCCGCATGCGCCAGCCTCGTCCTGCTGATAATTAATTGATAAAAATGCTTGGCAAATAATATAAATTTATTTGATGATATAATACATGTAAACAATGTAATCGGAGCCCTTCAGGCACATAGGGACCGAGTCTGGATTGAGTTTCTTTCGGCGTATTCTTCTCACCAGTGGTCGTTGCGAGACGCTAGTAGTATTTCGATTTTGCATAAATTAAACAAATATGACGTTTAAAAAGAGATACATGTATCCAATTTTGAATATAATCTTTGACTTTTGACTTTTTTTTAGACCGGGAAGTACCTTTTTCCCGGGATGCAAAGGCATCCTATATCCTTCGGGCATCGAACTATCGCCATACCACAAAAAAGAACTAAAGTGCTACAGTAATTGAAATTTGAGGATGTAACAGACAGAAAGTTACGTTTGCATTTAAAATATTTAAAATATGAGTATGGATATTCAACGAAATAATCAAAAAAGCTTCAAAATTCCTAAGCATTATAAAATAAATTTGTTACGTTTAAAAAAGGTGGGTGTAGTGTCTCTTGAAAAGTAAAAACGATCTGCGCGGGAAGAGAAGCAACTGGTACACAGTTGCTTCTCTTCCCGCGCAGATCGTAAAAGCCGATCGAGGAAATGGGTAAAATCTGAGGAATCATGTTAATAGGCGATGCGGCTAGCAACCCATCACTATTTTTGTTCCGTTTTCCACCTAATGCCCACCAACATGCTAAACGTGGCCTTCAGGTCTTATAGAACTAGGCTCTTTCTACCCCGCAAGGGAAAAAGACGTGATATTATGTATAGGTGTAGAGTAAACGTAGTAAAACCTTTTGTACAATAATTCAATTTCTTATTGTATTAGAAATTCGAATGTCAATATTATCGGACAATTGTCCATCACGACCACCTGTACATACGTATGTACTTGTATACTTATCCGAAATATTATAACAGCTTAAAAATAAATGTTCTCTTAAACACAGCTGAAGAAGTAGTAGAAATTAAACACATCATGTGACAAAGTCTTATTCCGGTCTTCATATCAGAGAAGAAAAACTCATACACTAGTAGTAAAACCTTCTCAAAGTAAATTGAATCATTACACATAGAAATAGAGTACCGTCTATCAAAACATCTAATACAATATCCTACTTCTCATCAGACCATTGGCACGAATAAAAACATTATAGGAAATGTAGCTAAAGTATAATAGATTCTGTTTGAAGAGGGTCATTCGTGTCGGCCAGAACAATAAGACTTTGTTTTCATAACGGTCGGTGTATAGTTCGGTATATAAACAATCGTGGCTTGCAATGAGCTCACTAGCTCTTCCACCTGGTACAAAATATCTTTGGATTAATAGAAAAGAAATACTTAACTAAAGGGATAATTAAAGTGAGGATCTTTTGTTACGGTCTTTGAGAATTAGGAATTGAGTAAACTTAAACTTTATCCAACAAAACAAAAATCGTTTTCCGAACTTTTTAGCTACGTTTTATCAATGTGTCTTGACTTTGACAATCATCAATTCTTTCGCGTGTAGTATCTCGTCTTTTTACCTTGCGTGATAGACAGGACCCAGAACTTTAAAACCTGAAAGCCACGTTTAGCATTTTGGTGGGCGTTAGCTGGAAAAACGGAATATAAATAGTGATGGGTTGGTAGCTGCATCGCCTTTATATGATTCTTTAGGTTTTCGCCCATTCCCTCGAATGGCTTTTACGATCTGCGCGGAAAGAGAAGCAGCTGGTACATTCTACGTTTTTTCTTTCTCCCAGACCAACATAGAACAACCACACTCAATCATCAATTCTTGAACAACGATCAATTCTTTCGCATACATTTTATTTATAGGTTTTACGTAATTTATCCTTTTACTTTTATGAAATGGGACATATTCAAGGCTTTTTGGTTGAAATATAATGTAAAATTTAATTCTTATGAAAAAATATACATAGTTTGTCCTGGGAATTTGCGTTCCTAAAGAACGGCTAATGTCTAAAAAAAGAAGAGTGAAGAACGCCTTGTAAAGTAAATATGCTTAGTAATAGTAATATTTAGTTTATTTTTATCATATGATTAAACTAAAAATGTATGCTTTTAGCAAGTTTTTCGTAACTTTATGCTAAAAAACGTTGAATAAAATTTCAAGCTGCTAAGTTCACGGGAAGAAGGTTTTGATTCTCTTGTCGAAAATTTTAAGCATAAACGAATCTTTAGATTGCGTTGGCTAAGGAGTTTAATTTTTTCACAGCTCCAAAGGACAGTAAACTCCAAGGGGGAGTATTTGATATGAATTTCAGCTTGATACCTCCACGCGTTCCTGAGAAAAAGGGTCTTGACTGACAGACAGACGGACACCAAAGTGATCCTATACGGGTTGCGTTGTTTTTCCTTTTGAGATACGGAACCCTAAAAATAACTGATGGTTTTCCCACGTAGGTAGTCATGACCGGTCTAGGGAATGAGTGAGAATCTGAGGCATCAGGTGTCCATTTGGATTATGTTTTGCACCTTTATAGGTGCTCCCACATGACGTCATAAAACATTGTGTAACACGGTAACATTCTTGTTACTCTTTTATGTTATGGAATGTTATCGTTGTTACACATTGTTTCATAACATAACTAGCTGCCCCGGCGAACTTCGTTTCGCCATAAGTTAAAAACTATCCTATCTCTCAAGTTGGATCGAACTGCACATGGTGTGCGAATTTTATTATAATCGGTTAAGTGGTTTAGGAGTCCATTGAGGACAAACATTGTGACACGAGATTTATATATAACACTAGCTGCCCCGGCGAACTTCGTTTCGCCATAAGTTAAAAACTATCCTATCTCTCAAGTTGTATCGAACTGCACATGGTGTGCGAATTTTATTATAATCGGTTAAGTGGTTTAGGAGTCCATTGAGGACAAACATTGTGACACGAGATTTATATATATTAAGATAATATAACTGCTGTGCGGGAGCACCTTACCACCAACCAACAGCTGAACGTGCCCTTTAGGTCTTATGGTCTTAGGCTATATCTACTTTATGTGACGTATACGTATATGGTAAAGACGAAAGTGATTATTTACATACATATTCCATACACGTACTCATTAGAGTACGTGTATGGAATATGTATGTAAATAATTAACTCTAAGGATATAAATTGGCAACACTTGAAATCTATTTCCAAAAAGTAATTTTTTTGTGCATACATTCATTAATATGAATGTATGCACAAAAAATTTACTTTTTGTAAATTATAACGTCTTTATCGCTGGCGGGGTAGAATGAGCCTACGGCCATAAGACCCAAGGGCCACATTTAGCAAACCTATAAGGACGAAAAGTGAAATTTTTGTGCATTATCAGTAAAACTAGTTATACTAGGCAACACTTGAAATCTATTTCCAAAAAGTAAATTTTTTGTGCATACATTCATTAATATGAATGTATGCACAAAAAATTTACTTTTTGTAAATTATAACGTCTTTATCGCTGGCGGGGTAGAATGAGCCTACGGCCATAAGACCCAAGGGCCACATTTAGCAAACCTATAAGGACGAAAAGTGAAATTTTTGTGCATTATCAGTAAAACTAATTATACTTCAAAAAAATGTAATGAAATAAAAAATTACATCGGTACTAACGAATCAAATATGTTATAACTATGATAATAATAATAACACAACTACATTTTCTTTTTTATGCTTAAAATTATTTTCTATTAATAGTTTTTTAACAAAATTACTATTTCTATACTATTACTATTTTGAATATTTCTATATACTAAACTCGCAAACCCCAAAAATTCGCACTATTCTTTAAGCTGGACTACCTAGTTCAAATATTTTTTTTAACAATCCTTCAATTAGTTTCTGAGATATGCGTTAACAAACATACAAATATACATTCGTGTACATGTGTGTCTTTTACAGGCTGCATTTCGGTGAGTGCGCACCGAAACTGCACGATCTAATTCCCCCTGCACCATTCCATCTTCGCACGACACGGCGTGGGCAGGGATTCCACCCGTACGTGTTCGATATTTCTGCTCATCGTACCTCTAGATTCGTTTCCTCCTTCATTATGCGAACCGTAAAAGAATGGAATTCCCTCCCCGTGTCACTGTTTCCCAACGCGCACAATTTAGGGGTTTTCAAGGCAATATGCATGAGTAGCGTGCACCACACTAGTCATCATCGTTGTTTCCCATCAGGCAAGATAGAGGTT
The DNA here is from genome assembly GCA_947532085.1 of Elegia similella. Classification (NCBI taxonomy): domain Eukaryota; kingdom Metazoa; phylum Arthropoda; class Insecta; order Lepidoptera; family Pyralidae; genus Elegia; species Elegia similella. Next base: position 5,855,381 of record OX383936.1, read on the forward strand.
TACCGCACTCAAATTATTCATAAAAAAATCATAAACTTATGAAATTAGGCACATATGTTAGAAGCTGATAAAGATACATATAAAAAAATCATGCAATTCTAACAATATATATATATTTAAGTCGGTCATCAAGTATACCTATGGCATTTGTTAATGGCGTACTTGTTAATGATTTGAGTGTTCTTGTATTTATCATCACTAATTGTTATAAACCAATTACTGTATCTTCATTTCCCAATAGATTAATATTCAGTTAATTGGTAAAACGATTATTAACAGCGCCGTAGATAATGCTATTACAACTGCAACGATGACACCTATTGTGTAATATCATTACCTAAATGATAAATTAATGATCTATGGCACAATATTGACTGGATTTAGCAATTATTGACAAACAGTCCCAGCTTTGTACGGATATAAAATTTAAACTATTTTATGAAATAATAATATAACTTTTTTCCATAGGTGGAAAAAATGTTTAGCAATTCAACCATTATTAAGAGCAAATTAGCATTAAATACCTTTAAAGTTAAAAGTAGTAATAATACTTTTATTTGTTTCAGATCCACACGACTTGAAATGTCACCAAATAAGAATAAAGAAGAATTTCCGCAGCCAACAACACTGCAAGAAGCAATAAACATAATTAAATTTCTGACTACAACACACAAAGAAGAAATATCAAGACTGAAAGAAGCCCATACGAAACAGGCAGCACTCATTAAAAAGTTAGAAACAAATAGAAAGAAAGAATTAGAATTCCTATCAACAGAACTACTTAAATATGAAACAAATTTAGGTGAAAGAACTGAAGCCATAAACAAACAAATAGCTGAAAAGGATGAAATCATACAAAAGCAAAATGAAACAATTGAAGAATTAACAAGAAAACTAAACGCCAAAAATGACTTTGTTGTACCAGAGATAATTGTTGACTCAAATTCAGACTCAGGTGTTGTTTTAGAAAGTGAAGATACAAGCTCTAAAATAGAAGATATAAAAGTTGAAGTCAAAGCTAGTAGAAAATGCAGTAGAAGGTTTGCAGACTCCATAGGATTTTTACGTAGAGTAGATTTTTCTCCGATGAAATATAAACCTAGCAACCGAGAAGGTAACAAAAAGAAAGAAGAAAAGAAAAACACATTAGAAGTTCCAACAATTCCTATATTAAATAGGAGAATATTCACTCGACAGTTCAGTAATGATAGGCCACTTAGCGATGATGAAAGAACTGTTTTTGATGATTCAGTATTTTCTGAAGGGTCATTAGAACCAATAGTGGTAAGGCCGAAGAAAATGAACGATAGCATGAATAATCATTTCTCCGATGACGGGAGTGATGACACCAGTGAAGAAGTTTTCGATAGAGTAATGACAAGAAGCAGTATCAGAAGATCAGTCAAAGCCAATCCCAAATATAAAAAGATCAATCGGAGTAAGTCTAAACTTCTGGAGCAAGTCAAAGTCAATATTGTTGATTAAATAAAACATGTAATATTATAAAGTGAACAATGAAATGTTACAAGTAGAACAATGTAAAACATAGCTATGCAACAAAGCAAAAGTACCTAACCATTCCAATGTAAACTTTTGTAGTGCAATCAATTTTACTTTGTACGAACTGACTGTTAGTAAATTTCATTTAATGAAATAAATAAAAAGCCGAACACTAAAACTTCTGTCTTTATTTTTACTTTACATTATTAAAAAAATATATATAGGTTTTTTTTTTATTTGTAATAGGTCACCTCTTGACCATTATAAACACTATAGCCCAGAGGCAACGATATGGCCTGAGATGGAGCGAGGTCACCCCAAAAAAGCTTATTCACTCTAACTTAAAAAAAGATTCAGACATCCTAGCTGTGCGCATAGTTAAAGATGATTAGATGGTCCGAATTCTTAGGATTTCAACCAGGTAAGGTGCCGCCTCCAGCGGTGTGCCGGAACGGCCGATTGAAGAAAGGAGAAAGCGGTATGTGCTGTTCTTGACCAGTCTCTCCGAAGAATAGATATCCTGTAGAAGACCCATAGGCTTTGCGTCTACGGCTAAAATATTGTGGTTTATTTTTAATTAGTCTTGTAACTATATTGTTTCATAGCTTTACTTTTGATTTAGAAATATGCTGTACTACAAATCATATTTATTGCCACATTATTTATAAGTTAAGGGCCCGTACTACCTCACACTGCTTTGCATGATTGACTGTTATATCAATAATAATTAAATACTCAAGTTGAAATAAAAATGCAGCAAAGTTCAGGACTAACTCTGGTAACTATATGACTCAAAAACAAGATTGCGTTAAATTTTCTCGATAGAAAAAAATTGCAAAGTTGCCTCCAAATCACGTCTAATTTACTCGGTATATAGCATTATTCACCAAATACATTAAAATTTACCTTGAAACTTTTGATTATTATTGCATTACAGATAAGGCAGCCATCATATGTTTTTCTTTTTCGAATAACCCTTGAATATTCCTAAAAAACGAAAATATCTAAAGTAGCCAACGCGTTTAGACCATCCGCGTTTGTATCGCCACGCCCGCCGCCTGGCATATGGCGGGCTCTTAAGCAATACATTGAAATATCGCGACTAATCTAAAAGGTATATAGGCTCTAAGCTTCTATTCTGGGTATTAAATAACCACAAACTAACTCCAAACACTTCAATAAACGATTAAATATTTTTCTCGTCAGAAATATCCATTACACAAGAAGCCTATTGCCTTCAATAAAATGGATCATTTCATTTGACGACATGTATTTTGACATGAATTTTCATTACAGGCGTTACAGCAAATAGCAACATCACTCTTCTCATAAAAAAATAACTCTCCATCAGGAAATATATGCAAGGTCATGCCCCCAAACGGAATGTAAACATTAGACCCAGATCAAAAGGTCGGAAGGGTGGTTGTAAAAATAAATCATGGTCGATTTGGGAGCCGACAAATAAATAATAGTGGGCCGTCTGGCTGAGGCCAAAAATATTTTTCTCGAGCTACTGGCTAAGTGTGGTAAATAGAGGATAAAGTCGTTTTTACTGTGCAATTGAACAAAAAATATTTTATTTTCTTATGCTTAGTAAAGAACTGTTGCTAAGAATTTTGGCAGATTTATATTAGCCCCGTAATATGGTCGTTTTTAGGAGCCATCAAACTAACAAAGAAACTACTTACGAAGTTAAGTAAATGTAGGATATAGACAATAAATCTTTATCCTAGCATCCTTACTAATATTATAAATGCGAAAGTGAGTTTGTTTGTTTATTTGTTTGTTTGTTTGTTTATTACGCCGTAACTACTGAACCGATCATCATGAAATTTTGCATACAAGTTCTCTGGAGTACGGAGAAGGACATAGGCTACCTTTTATCCCCGGAAAAAGTACTATTCCCGAGGGATCGACATTGACGCGGGCGGAGCCGCGGGCGAATGCTAGTAATAAAATAAAGACAACAGTATTTTTTAAATGTATAATCATTTTACATAATATAAAACAAAGTCGCTTTCCGCTGTCTGTCCTTCCCTATATATGCTTAGATCTTTAAAATTACGCAACGAATTTTGATGCGGTTTTTAAAATATATAGAGTGATTCAAGAGGAAGGTTTATATGTACATTGCACCCGTGCAAGTCGAGGTCCGAGTCGCTAGTAAATAATAAATAAATATACACATATCACACAAATTGAGCTAGCCCCACAGTAAGTTGTGAACTTGTGTTGTAGGATACTTACTCAACAATACTATATATTTTATAATAGATACTTATATAGATAAACATCCAAGACCCAGGTCAATCTGAAAAACATTGTTTTCTATTATGACCTGTTCGAGGATTGAACCCGGGCACCCACGTGTCGCAGGCTGGCGTGTTGACCACTGCGCCACGGAGCTCGCCTATATGTCTCAATGTATATGTCGTGACATTGTTGTTATACTATCCTGATTCAACTCCTACCGAAATCAATGCATAGTATAAATTAAATTTTGGTTGGATTTTCACGAACTTGTAGATGATTTTTGCCGGAAGGTTTATACGGAAAGGGCTGCTTTAAATCCAATTTTTGGCAGTTGACTAAATTTTACTTTTAATAGCTTTTCCCATCAGTATCTATCTACTGCTGATATATGTATGAGTATTTGTTTAAACTTAGTCATATAAAATTATGTTAAAGTGTAAATCCGATGATGGAAATATCTCAGTCACATAGTAGATATTCTAATGGTAATTCTAATTAAAACTTAACAACTAAGCTTTGTTTATGACCTTTTTACGAAATACTAGCTTTCAATATATCCCAAGTTATGTTGGCCTGAATAGCTTAAGCTCGAGTTCTTTTAGCCTGAATAGATGCTACGTCAACGGAGCGAGGTGCCAAAAAACGCCACTTGAGTCGCAGCTGGGACAAAAGCGTCTGCTCAAAAGATAAGCAACAAGGAAATGCATCATAGGTACCTATACACACATTCTAGACATACCAGATAAACTTACACGTATACACGACCTATGGACATGGTTGTGATCTGAACATATTTAAAATATCAGCCCCAGATACTTGCCACGATACCAGTCACCAAATACAGTTACTACTGAGTAGTACGGTAATACCACACGAATAAACGACCTCATTTGCTTGAAATTAGTCACATGTATCACGGCAATTACGTAGCAATTGCTTGAAAATGGCAAACACCATATAATATTGGCAAGCTAACTACCAAGTTGTAACTGTAGTTTAGGAGTAACTGTAGCAACTCAAGCAACAATCATCGCCGTTGGGAACTTAACCCACAATCATCGCCGTTGTGAACTTAAGCCACAATCACGGCCGTTACGAACTCAAACCACAATCACCGCCTTTACGATCTAAGGGCCGCCATACTAGCGCCTCTTGAGCGTCGTCATCTTGCCTGCCAGTCCTGCCCCGACCCCTCTTCGGCTCCGAATAGCCAGAGGAATCCCACTATCCGAACCCCTCGCACTCGCCACCAGAACAAAGCGCGTAGAGTAGGATTAGCTCCGATTACTGGTGACCGCCCGGCGGTCTCGGCTGACCTGCACCCAAGATAGACCTTTCTGGCAACGTAGCTTTCGGCCCATAAGACAAAAATAAAATAATAATAAAAAAGTAATTTATTGCCAAAACAAACCACTTTTACAGAAACGTTTTTAAACAATGAGGATGTACAATTCAGGTCGATTTTTGTAATGTATGGCAAAGGAATGCCTCAGCTTTTGTTAGCCCGGAATAAGGTCCGAGCATAACGCTGTTTTTCAGGCATCCCTCTCCCTGAGATCGAGTGCGGGAGTGCATGTAATAAGAGGGCTGAATATTTAACTTACTTTTAACAAATTAAATTGCCTTAATTGGTTTAAATGGATACGAGGAAATAGATAAAATATATTATTTACATGTCTTGCCTTTCCTAATTTTTGACATATATTAGAAAAAAAAAAATATAACAATATAATAATAATGAAAACATTTTATAGTAAACTGTAACAGTGGTTAAGTGTGAGGTGTGTTTTTTTGCGAGTGTGGTGTGTAAAATGTGTAAGTGTGGCGTGAATTTAGCAGAGTTAATTATATACGTTCAAAAACAAAAAATCGGGTCAAGTTTAGATCCTTCCAATAGGTACGTTTTAAACTCTCTGCAGCAATTTGTCTTTTAAGGAGCGCTATTTTGTATTTGGCCTTGAAACTTTCGGCACGGTGTACATTTCGCAAAGGAGGTGGCAAGTCGTTCCATATTTTTGCAGCAGAGAATCTAAAACATGACCTATATCGTACGGATTTGTGTGTAGGGATCCTTAATAGGTTTTGTGTAACAGACCGCAAGTTGAAATTATTCTCATTTCTTGCCCAATTGAGTTTTTCGAAGAGATACTCTGGTTTCTTATTCCATATGATTCTTTGTAGTGTACATGCATACAATAAGCCACGCCTAGCCGCCATGTTAAGAATACCTTTCTTATTTAAATAGGGAGTGATATGTTCTCTCCTTGGTACATTAAAGCAATACCTGATACAAGAGTTTTGCACTCTTTGTATAGCTTGTTCTATATTTTTATTAATTCTCGGGCCGTATACAGAACTACAATAATTGAAGGGCGATAATACAAGTGAATCAACCAGTAGTAACCGTACATATTCCTTTAAATATGGTCTTATTTTATACAGCATTTTTAGTTTAAAGTAGGCACTCTTGATTTTACCATTAACATGTTCTATATATTTCTGTTCCTCATCAAGTATCAAACCTAAATTTCGTGCTGCAGTTACTCTATCCAGGTCAACATTATTTATTTTAATTGTATGTTCACAGTCAACAACGCGTTTAATTTGGTGCTTAGTTCCTAGAACCAGCATTTGAGATTTATTAGGATTTAATATTAATGAGTTTTTTTTTGACCAATTAAATAAACTTTCAAGATCTTCGTTAATTTTTCTAATAGCTTCCCTTGTCTTACTTCCACTGAATGAATAATAAATTTGGGTATCGTCAGCGTACAAGTGATGCTTACACGTCTTTAGACAATTAGGCAAGTCAGCTGTAAAGATACTAAATAGAATTGGGCTTAACAAGGAACCCTGGGGCACGCCACATGTGAGACTTTTTAGTGAGGAAAACATTTTGCTCCCGTCGTTACAATCAGCTATTACCATTTGTTCCCGGTTATTTAAAAAGGTTTGGAACCATGTGAGTGTGTTACTTGAAAATCCGTACTGTTTTAATTTTGCAAGAAGAAGATCAGGATGTAAACAATCGAATGCCCTAGAATAGTCTAAAAGAACTAATATGCTACTCATACCGGAATCAGATGCATTAGTTATATCGTCTGTTACATGTAATAGAGCAGTCTCAGTGCCGTGTCCTTTGCGAAAACCGGATTGAAATTTAGGTATTATATTATTCCTTTCCACATGTTCAATCAGTTGATCGAGCACAATTTTTTCTACTACTTTTGATAGTACCGTTAGGATTGATATAGGCCGAAGATCTTTAAGATCATCAACGCAGTGTTTTTTAGGAATTGCTTTAACAATTGCCCTCCTCCAGCTAGTAGGAAATTTGTTTGTTTCTATTGATCTATTGACTATTGCAGTTATGATGGGAAGTGTTACATGTAATGTTAATTTTATCATGTCTATATTCAAATTGTCATGTCCTGTGGCCTTTGTTTTAATATTCTTAAGAATTTTCAGTACTTTTGCTTCAGTAGTTAATTTAAGATCAAAAATACTATACTGTTTATCTGTATTATATTCTAAACTTAGATTTTTTGAGTCTACTTCATTACTATGAGTTGGCAAGGTTAAAAAGTGTTGGTTCATTTTATCAGGGTCATTTAAGAGCTCCTGCTCGCGTGAACTTTTCACGCCATATCTTATTTGATATTTACTTAATATTTACACCACGCTGTTCGCAAAACGCTTCCAACCAGTCGTATTGCTGATATGATGATGAAATATTTGGAAATGTATATTTACAAGAAAGACAAATAGATGTGGTTGATTCAGTTCCAAGACAAATATAGACTTTTCATACTTCAGCTAAAATTCTGCAGTATCTGAAAACTTTCCCTGAATATTTACACGCAGTTGTGAACACAGCGGAGTTTGTATGTACTTCACGCAGAAACACCGCAACTCGCGTTCAAGTCAAACTTGACGGTGTATATTAACGGTTAGGTACACTTTTCATAACTCCCGATCAAAATAGAAGGGTGTTATTGTTATTCCGTTCCATGATAATATGGGTGAATAGAAAAAAAAGTAGAAATAACTAGCTGCTTCTCTTCCTACTCCGTAGAAACCGGTCAGAAGAATGGTTAAAATATAAGAAACTAGCTTTCGCCCGCGGCTCCGCCCGCGTCAATGTCGATCCCTCGGGAATAGTACTTTTTCCCGGGATAAAAGGTAGCCTATGTCCTTCTCCGCACTCCAGAGAACTTGTATGCAAAATTTCATGATGATCGGTTCAATAGTTACGGCGTGAAAGCGTAACAAACAAATAAACAAACTCACTTTCGCATTTATAATATTACTTACGATTATGTCAATTGGCAATGGAGCTAGCAAGCAACCTATCACTATTTCCATTCCGTTTTCCACCTATGTGACCATCATTACCATAATTTTAGCCGAAAGAAGTTCACTCAAAGATTCAAAGATTTATTCAGAAAATAGGCCTTTTCAGGCTTTTTCACGTCAATTCACATTTTAAATAATGCTTATTATATTATATTCAAATAATTAATTATTGTTCAACAGCTACAAACTACTAGCGTTTCGGAACCGACCACTGCAGAGAAGAAGACGCCGAAAGAAACTCTTTTCAACCTGAAGGGCCTTGTATGATATTTAATATCTTTATCTTTTCTTTTTTTTCTGATGTCATGTTGTATACAATTTCAATTTACATATTTTTGTGGAACACGTTATGACGTGTGAACACGTCACTGCTTGACAAATGCCTCCCAAGAATTCTTCGTTCCATGGGGACGATATTGACATACGTACCACGACAGACGTATTGGCGAGCGCAGTTTCTTTAGATTCTTGTGTTTCCAACGCTGCTACCCATTGAAAGCATTTTTAAGCTGGGAAAGGATAGAAAGGTATTGGTTTAGGGAAGGGAGAGTATCGCAATACTACTTTGCTGATAAAAATGTACCCAACCTAAGTTAAAAACAATAAGGACTACACTTTATTGTTTTAAACTTAGGTTGGGTACATTTTTGTGAATCAACAGCCTCCGTGGTCCAGTGGTTAAGGCGTTTGCCTGTTGACCCGGGGGTCTTGGGTTCAATTCCCACTGGAAGCATACTTTGTTTAGTTGTTTCCAGTTTGGTTAGGACATTGCAGGCTTGAATCACCTGATTGTCTGATAATAAAGATGATTCCGTGCTTCGGAAGACACGTTAAGCCGTTGGTCCTAGCTGCCATCTGGTAGTCGTTAAAGAAACCACGTCAGAGGCCGAGAGGCGGTTTCGAAGAACTCTGACACCAGGGTGTGCATGGTCGATTGACCTTGACACCTACTCGAAATGATGATGATTTTTGTGAAAGTGTGCTCTAAAATATCAGTTGCCGTTTATTTAAGTGTCTTAAGGCAGGGTTCAAATTCCAAATTCCAAATTCATTTATTTTGTGAACATAGGTAGTACAGTACAGATAGATATTATACAAGAGCGGGTTTCTCTATGTTCCGCCATAAGGCATACAAAATTTATTAAATACTTAGATGTGTTAGACTTTACATTTAAATATAACATTATAGAAACAATATCATGCACAAACTAAATATAATCCATTATGTCAAGTATATAAAATTATCAATTAGGGAAATAAATTATTCAGTTAGTAGATAAATTAATTATTTAGTTAAATTTGTCATTAAGGTAGGTATTCATTGACCGAATAATATGCTTTGTCAGTTAGTAACTGAAACAATTCTCTCTTATAAGTATTAAAGTTATTAGCATTACGTATATTTTTAGGCAATTTGTTATACAATTTGGGAGCCATTGCATAAACACTCTTATGTAGAAATGTAGTGTTTGTATGTATTAGAAGTAGCTTGTCCGAGCGACGTTGACTCTCTACACGGTGAAATAAATTAATATTCTATTTTACAAAAACAACTAGAACTAGTATAACTGTATAATATGTACACTAAATAAAAGTTATCTATAAATAAAAAATGTCACGCAGATCATTGCCTTCCGGTAGAGTGCCTAAAAGGCTGGCCGCATTGCCACGTTGGATGGCAATGCTAATGCGTTGTGCAAAAAAATTGCCAGCCCTTTGGTCACCAGATACCTCGACCAGTCGCTTATTTATGGTTTTAAATAATTTATGAGCTGAAGGGCCCCACGGACCCATAGTCTCCACCCCAAACGGCTCAAATATGTAGCCATTGCCAAGGCATGCATATTTGTGACGTTTGAGGGACTCGGCGGTGGCCGCAGCTGCGCCAGCCTTAGAACTAGTGCCATGGAGGTGGGAAGGCGCGAGTGTGTCAACACACGTGGCGTCCCACACTAATGGCCTCCCCAATCTCCAGGGCACAAGAGTCATGCCATCTGGTCTCTTGCCATCATCTCGCGCCAGGCCATTTGGTTCCAAAACAGCTGGTAGCTCGATGGTGACAAGAGCACGGTGGATAATGTTGTTCAGGTTGGCATGGCGAGCTATGCGGCCAGCGCTCCTGGAGCATGAAAGTCCGTGGCGTCCAAACTGGTCGACAGCATCACCGCAGAGGCAATGATGCGGGACATTAGACGCCTCCTAAACGTAGACACGTCGCTAAGCGGAAGGTGTGGTCATCTAGGAATGTACCCAGGTTATAAGATGGTAAAGCCTGCAACCATAAACCAGACTCCCACTCAGCAGTTGCAAGGAGACGAGCGCACTCAGCAGGGTTGCTGTCAGAAGATTTAAGGAGATTACTCTGAACAACCCTGCATAACGGCTCGTCCCACTGCCTCTGCGAAGAAGGAATGTCGGGAAATTTTGAATTTAGACTTACCTCTGACCAAACTATTTTGGCCTCCGCCACATAGGGAATTTCATATGTAGGTTGTTTAAGGATATTTTGAAAGAGGTTTTCTACACTATGAACAGAGGACAAAAAAGCAGGAAGGGCAACACTGGAAATTTTGCGTATTCCAAGCCCCCCTAACCTGACGGGTAAGGAGGCTTGGTCCCAAATACGTTGGTTACTTAAATCAATATTCAGAATTGATGATAACGAATTTCTTATAACATCATCTAATTTTGAAAGGAGGTCCGGGTATTTCCACAGATGACTGCATCGGAGATTATATGTAAAATTGGGCACGAACAGACAATATTTTAATATCGTGAAAGCAAAATGAGAATGTATACTCGCAAGGCGGTCGGCGGACAGTTGAAAATTTTGAATTTTGTCCTGAATGAAATTTGGAAACGATTCGTCAAATACGGGGGATCCTAAGAGACGGAGTGTGGACTTGTCAATAATTTTAATATTGGGGGCTAATGAATTAAATTGTGAGATAATTTTGATTTTTGATAGCAGTGGCAGGTCCTCATCTAAATATAGTTCGCACTTGGAAAAATTTAGGGATAGTCCAATGGATTTAAATTCGGTTTTAATGATCATTAAATCTGTTAAAACTGTGGCCGCACTTGAACCTAGCGTTGCGTCATCCAAAAACCATGCGTTATATTTCGACTTCGTTATTTTTTCAGTTGTTAGTAAGTATTATTTTTTAAGTTGATTTAGATATAAATAATATAACAACTGAAAAAAAAGAAGCAATAAATATATATTTCTTGATGTTTTTTTACAAAAATAACAGTTTCGTAAATATATAACGATGGGAGAGTTAGTATCTTTAGCTCTTGAAAATGTATTTTACAGCTATCACGGGGTTTTAAATTTAATATAGCTCGTAAACACTTCTTTTGTCCTAGGAAAACGCTATGAATTTTTGATGCATTTCCCCAGAATATGATGCCATATCTTAGGGTAGAGGCAACAAACCCATGATAAGCCGTAAGAAGGGCAGTATGATCTGCTATTTTCTTTAACATGTACAAGGCATATGAAAATTGATTTAGCTTCTTACAGATGTGCTCAAGATGAGTTTTCCAAGTCAGATCTTTGTCAATGAATAGTCCTAAAAATTTGGTTTCTTGTGTCTCTTTTATCATCTGATTATTATAAGATATATTTAATGGTCGTTTATATTTTTGTCTTAGCTGAAAATTCATTGTGATAGTTTTATTTAGATTTATTTTCAGCCAATAGGCTGAAAATAAATCTAATAGACTAAATAATAATAATATACATATAATAATAGACTAAATAATAGACTAAATAATAATAGACTGGCTTACTAATAATAATTAGTAAGCCAGTCTATTATTAATTTGAAACTATCGTTTGCGTCATTTTCAATTTCATTCAGATTATTATTGCTAAATACTACGGCACTATCATCGGCGAATAAAGACATTTGGTGATTTATAGCTTTTGGGAAATCATTTATATATACGAGAAATAATAAAGGTGCAAGCACCCCACCTTGTGGGACACCATATGCAATAGTTTTGTATTTCGAAGCATATATTCTTTCTGCTTTAGTTTTTGGATCGAAGCTTGTTATATGTGTTGACTGTTTTCTTCTTTCTAAGTATGAATTAATTAATTGTAGTACATTGCCTCGTACACCGTAATAATATAGTTTTTGCGATAGTTCTTTATGATCTACATGATCATATGCTTTGGTCATATCCATATACATACCAACTGCTGCTTTCCCATTGTCCATATTTTTATGAATTTTATATAAAAAATTGTAAATTGCCATATTTATATTTATGTTTTTTCTGAATCCCATTTGTTCGTCACAAAATATATTGTTCTTTTCAAGATATGTGTAAAGGCTGTCATATATTAATTTTTCAAAGATTTTTGAGAATACCGATAGAAGCGCTATGGGTCTATAATTATTTACATTGGTTCTGTCATCTTTTTTATGTAACGGTTTTATGACAACCAATTTTAATTTTTCTGGAAATGTTCCATTTTGTATACATTTATTTATAATGTCACTTAATACGGGGGCTATGATAAATGCTACTTCTTTTATTATTTTAGTAGAGATGCCATCATACCCGGTGCTGTTCGTATTCCGCAGGTTCATAATAATTTTGACAATGTCGTCGGGTATTGTTGGTTTCATAAAAATAGACTTACAGTATTTTGAATAAATACAATTTGAATTTATTAGTTTAGGTTTATTTGTCATTGCTTGATTGATGTAAATGTCATTAAAGTATTCTGCTATCTGTTTCGGGTCAGTCACATTTTGGTTTCCTATGTTTATACATTTGATATTTTCTTTAGGCACATTTGATTTTAACGAATTTATTATTTTCCATGTTGCTTTCGATTTATTTTTACTTGTTTTAATGAAATGGCTATTTTGTACCTTTTGTGTTAGTTTAACAACTTTTTTGTATCTTTGAGTGTATTTTTTAAATGCCATTTGAGTCTCTTTATTTGGTTTCAGTCTATATTTCCATAGTAGTTCACGTCGTTTTTTGCTACACAATTTAACTCCACGGGTGATCCATTTTGGCTTAATTCCTGTGGATATCTTACATTTAATGATGAGGTTCCGTACTCAACGGGTAAAAGAAGGACCCTATTAATATGGGTCTGCTGTCCTTCGGTCTGTCTGTCTGTCCGTTCGTCTGTGAACAGGTTGTATCTCATGAATCATGATAGTTCGACAGTAAAAATTTTCACAGATGATATATTTCTGTTGCCGCTATAACAAAAAATACTAAAAATCAGAATAAAATAAATATTTAAGGGGGCTCCCATACAACAAATGTGATTTTTTTGCTCGTTTTTGTTCGATTTTGATAACGGATATGATAACGCTTGTAATATTCACAGAATATTTAGTTATATATTCACTTTAAAAATAAATTATTGAAATAAAACAAATATTTAAGGGGCTCCCATACAACAGACATGTTTTTTTTGCGGTTTCTATAGATAATGAATACGGAACCCTACGTGCGCGAGTCTGACTCGCACTTGGCCGGTTTTTTAGACTTACACTCGTATGTATCTGGTAATCAAAATCTGTTTAGCCTCCAAACAGATGGCAGCCCCCAATCACAAGGACCAGTCTCGTTAGAGATAAATGAAAATCTATTTTAATTAAGACACACAGATATATATTAGGTGCATGTCAAACTTTTTGTACCAAAGTATCTCTTTTCTATTCGTCGGGTGCTTAAAACTACATAATTATAAAGAAAAACAATATCCAATATTCACTAAACAAGAAAAGTTACTGCACAATAAGTCATAAAAAAAATAAAGTGCAGAGTGTGCTATCAAATATCAGTTGATGTCCATGTAAGTTTGAAATCGGCTTAATACGTTGCCTTTTTCAGTCTTAAATGTATCTGGTAATCAAAATCCGCTTGCAGGATATGGCAGCCTAACCAATCACAAAACCTATTTCGCTAAGTGTAGTTAAATAAATTAGACAAATACAACACACAGACAAATATTAAGCGCATGTCAAACTTGTCATTCCTAACCCTCTTTCATTAGTCGGGTACTAAAAACTACATAATTATAAAGAAAAACAATATCCAATATTCACTAAACAAGAAAAGTTACTGCACAATAAGTCATAAAAAAAATAAAGTGCAGAGTGTGCTATCAAATATCAGTTGATGTCCATGTAAGTTTGAAATCGGCTCAATACGTTGCCTTTTTCAGTCTTAAATGTATCTGGTAATCAAAATCCGCTTGCAGGATATGGCAGCCTAACCAATCACAAAACCTATTTCGCTAAGTGTAGATAAATAAATTAGACAAATACAACACACAGACAAATATTAAGCGCATATCAAACTTGTCATTCCTAACCCTCTTTCATTAGTCGGGTACTAAAAACTACATAATTATAAAGAAAAACAATATCCAATATCCACTAAACAAGAAAAGTTACTGCACAATAAGTCATAAAAAAAATAATGTGCAGAGTGTGCTATCAAATATCAGTAGATGTCCATGTAAGTTCGAAATTGTCTCAAGACCTTGCCTTTTTCAGTCTTATACGAGTATATATCTGGTAATCAAAATATGTTTGGAGGATAAGGCAGCCTCCCCAATCACAAGATCTATCTTGCTAAGTGTAAAAAAATAGACAAATACGACACACAGATAAACATTAAGCGCATGTCAAACTTATAGTTCCTAACCCTCTTTCATTGGCCTGGGGTAAAAAGTACCTTATTATAAAGAAGCACAATATCCGATATCTACGAAACAAGCAAAGTTACTAACAACACTTAAGTAATAAAACAATAAAGTGCAGTCGAGTGTGCTATAAAATATCAGTAGTTGTCAATGTAAGTTTGAAAGTACCTCGAGCTTACATAGTTTAAATAGACTATCGTGTCGCCAACGATACTTAGTAGGAAACTGTTGCGATACGATAAATATCATAATCGACAGCCTTCTCCCCCTGCTTCTTCTCTTCTTCACCCCCTGCGGGATATATCCCCCTGCTGGGTATAGGCCTCTCTCAATGCACGCCATCCATCTCGGTCTTGTGCTGTACGAATCTAGTTTCGACCCACCAACGCTTCGCTTGCCATTTATGGGCCACCATTCTGTCAATGCTACTCCACGCTGTTATCATCCCATAACACTTTGTGGCTGTTTGAACAGATATGATAATAAATTTACTATAAGTAAAAAGAAAAAAAAGTTTAAAAAACAAGCTTTTATGTATAATCACTTTATTTTTCGAGTTATTTTCAGCGAGCCCTTTAATATTGTCGGAGTGCATAAAAATTTGTTAGTCCGCCATCTTGGTTGTTCCGCCATGTTGGGTTTAGAAAAACGTAACTCAGCTAACAATGCATTGTCATCTAAAGTTAACCAGTATTGCCTGTAGACCCGGGGATCGTGGGTTCGATTCCCATGGGAAGCATATTTTGTTTTGTTATTTTTTTAGCATATTTTGTTATATAGTTTGGAGGACATTGCAAGCTAGAATCAACTGATTGTCTGATAATAAAGATGATTCCGTGCTTCGGAAGGCATGTTAAGCCGTTGGTCCCGGCTGCCGGTAGTCGTTAAAGGAACCACGTCAGAGGCCGAGAGGCGGTTCCGAAGAACTCTGACACTAGGGTGTGCATGGTCGATTGACCATGTTACCTACACGAAATTATAATGATGAATACAAAATTTCAGCTCAATCGGTGAAAGATATCTGCTTCAAAATTGAGTTGAAAGGTTCGATCCGAACAAACATACCTACATTGTACAGTCAAGTAGTATAAATGGAGTCATAGCTTAGAGATCAAATTACTTTGCAGTACGCATCGTCCCTCTTTGCGTGAGTGTTTGTGTCCATAATGCACACAGTGATCATTATCACATTACCCACACAACTCTGCTACGTGCTTGCTTGACACAGACAACATAGCACTAACTATAGGTGTATTGTAAAGAAAACCGGAATAGTAATAACGAGTCATTACGACAGGCGAGATGGAACCGGTTCTTAATTTCGCCACACGTCATAGCAAGTTATTGGTCTAATCAGTAGATGGTTGGACTGCTAATATAATGACCGTGGATCGAATCGCATTTAGTATATCATTTTTAAATAATTTAATTTTTAACTCATAGTATTTTTTAATAACTTTATTTTATATACTGCATGCGATAGGTATTAATCCATTTGTTAAAAAATAAAAATGCACAAAGACCATGGTAACGGTTTATTAGACGGATCATTTAAGTAATAAAATAAAATATCAGTGTGACAAATATTATAACGGTCAATATGTTTACACTACGGACTACTGTCCGTATCCGTATGAGCGTAGGTAAAATTAATGTATAATGTATAAATAAATATAGGTAGAATAGTAATTATACCTAAGTTTTATTTACACATTTAAAAAGCTAGAATTACAAATTATATAGGTAGAATAAATATTGATATATAGGTTAAATTAAGAATTAATAATAGAATTAAAAAAGAAACTATTATACTCGTATAGGTTAGAACAGTAATTCTTATTATTTTTTTTATTAAAAAATCTACTTATTTATTATTTATTTATTTTATTAAAAATTATTTTTACATTACACATAAATTTTACCTACGCTTATAGTAAATATTGAGGTTAAAGCTTAATTATTCGTTTTCATTACGAAAAGAGGATTGAAACTTAACCTCAATCTTTTACAGTTTACAAACAACTTTTACAGAAATTAACATAACCAACACATCCCATTGTAATACAAAATGAACAAGTTAGTATAAAACTATATTTTTAAGGATATCGCTAAAAATAATATTTTCATATAAAAAACGGATACACTTCAGTTCACTTGTTTAAGAGATACGGTGATAAAAATAGATAGACACATAGCGGTGGTCAAACTTAAACTCCTCTCTTTTTGTCGGGGCTTTAAAACAATTGAGTATTAGGAAATGTTTAAGTATACTTCAAGTAAAACATGATTTGTCTAAACACAAATGGGGTATTTCACTCAATATTTTGTATAGCCACCATTATTGTCAATATAGTCAAGTATACGACGACGCATGGATCTCTCTATATTGGCACATATTTCAGTCCCAACAAAACTGTTCCAAAAACATCATACGGCGCTGATGGTCAGAGATAATCGATGGTCTTCCACTCCGCTGCCAACTGGCAAGAGTACCCTCGTCAGCAAACCGCTGCACCCAAGTCACCCAACGTTAAACGGTCCTCCACTAAAATAAAATAAGAAGGCTAGTTACGTTACGTTGTGATTGAAACTATATTAAACTAATATTTTTTATTTTATTTCAAAAACTAACACTTATTGATGCAAATCATCATTAATATGGCAATACAATGTGTTAAAAACTTAAAACTTTAATTTGAAATAATTTAAACGACTGTTTTAAAGCAGTAAAAATACTTACACTTAATCCAGTTTCATTTGAAATTTCTGATATATTGCGGCCACGGCTATACAGAGAAACAATATTCGCCTTTGTCTCAATATTTATGTTCGCCTGCATTTTCAAAACTGTAGGTAATTAACACCCCAAATAGAATCACTTAAACACACGTCAGTTTGTCTTCACCACGATTCAACTATAACGAGTACGAACTCGGTTAAATGACAAACATCTGTCTTTTTTCATTCACCGTCAAATATTCACTTTTCTAGTCCTTGTTTTGAGACTTTTTATTTCTGCACCATATGAGATACGATACGGAAACATCGTATTATAGTCCAGTCAAAATAGACATTCCAGTTTGCATTAATTCCCAACAAGCTGGATTTTTGTACAGGCCTTGAATACGTCATTACAAATGATATGTCAAAAGTCCCCATCGATCCCGCTTGTGCGTTGTTTTTTATTCGAGGTCAAAGGTCACAAATTTGCGTTTTTTGCGTATATCTCTGAAACTACGAGAGCTATCGAAAAATGGTTTAGACAAAGTTTGTAGGTCGTAAAATTGACTACAAAAAATATTTCAACACTTTTTCTTCTACGGTGCACTGTTCTCGAATTATGGCTATTTAAAACATAGAAAATACGAATATACACTCATTCGTGGCCAGTATCGAGTTAACCATTTAAACACAAAATATTAGAACATAGTTTTATTTGCCCCATGCACACAAGTACGTGAAAATATACAATTCTGAGTGAGTCATCGTCCGTCCCTAATTATATTGGGCGGTTGGCCTTGAGAAACATCTGCCTGCGACACTCCATTTTTCGGGTCGAAACCTGTGTATAGGACTTCCGAAGGACATAGCTCTAGTAAATGCAGTCAGTTTTGAACGGTTTTTCGTAGTGAATAGACGTGTTTGTGCATTATATTCTCTTTTTCAACAGTGCCGTTACAAAATTTTGTAAAAATGTCAGAAGTTTGCTTTATTTGCAATGAATCTTTGACTGAAGGTGAAATTGTGGTTGTTGATCGTGGGCTAAAGACTTTAATGGATTCAAGTACCGAAAGGGGTGATGGGTTCGATGAATATTTGAAGGACAAAACATCTGTAACGATACATAAGCAGTGTCGTAAAGCATACACCCGGAAGAGCAGCATCGCTGCAGCTAAAAGACAGCGTGAGGCGGAGATAGCTACCACATCTGGGATTAGTCCTCCTCGTAGTACGAGGTAATGAATCGTCTTTTTGTTTCAAGAAATACTGTTTGGAGCAGTCTACACAAATCGAGCAAGAAGAGGAAGAAGACAGAGATGAAGAAGAAACGAGTGACTATGAAGAATTTGATGTTGAATGATGATGTAATTTTCTTGCTGTTAAAATTTTCATTAAATTTAAATTAAAAAAAAATCATCAATAAAATAGTGTCCCATTACATTCCCTCGATCAAAATATATTGTGGAGTATTCCTACTGGGGAAACCACGTTAAAAAAAAAAGCGCCGTGTACACTACCTCAGAGGTGGTGCGGAAATGTGTGCATATAGTCGAAAGTACGGCTTTCCTGCGCTCTAAAGTCACGATATCTCGAAAGCGATGCTTTGTAGGAGAAAAGTGTTGAGATATTTTTTGTAGACAATTTTACGACCTACAAACTTTGTCTAAACCATTTTTCGATAGCTCTCGTAGTTTCAGAGATATACGCAAAAAACGCAAATTTGTGACCTTTGACCTCGAATAAATAACAACGCACAAGCGGGATCGATTGGGACTTTTGACATATCATTTGTAATGACGTATTCAAGGCCTGCACAAAAATCCAGCTTGTTGGGAATTAATGCAAACTGGAATCATTATTTAGTCCATTTTGACTGGACTGATTAGACAGTTTACGAATAACATGAATAACGATGTTAAAAAACCAACAAAACGTTAGTAAAACATCACTGTGTGGTGAGATTCGAACCTGCTACCAACAGGCAAGATCGCTATTCTGCGACTGCAGCCATTAACCATTAGGCTAGCTCGTATCTGCAGAAAGCGTTGAATTTAAGAATAACATTTATCATATCTACGTCAATACATCGGCGCACACACAGAGACTAGCAACAACTCATAATCACAAGGTCTTAAGTGCGACTACTTTGTTAAGCAATTAGTGTGAGAAATTCTGACTGCACTTTTGAAGCTGACCGTACATTGCAAATTAAATAAAAGCTTGTAAAAGGACAATAGTTTCCCACGTATGCAGACATGAGCAGCCATGGAAAGGTTAAAGTTTCTGTCTAAAATTTCATGGCGCCCGAAAACTTCCTGCGAATGCTTAGTACACGCAATCTCCGTATCAGAGTTCACAGATCACTGGTAAAAAGTTTGTTGCTCTTAACTTTTGCTGCTTCGCGTTTTGCATTACTCGCGCCATTGGAGATCGGAATCCCCGTATATGTGAAGTTGACGTTTTGAAAATTGATGCTGGGAATGTATACACGATTTTTATACTGTTTAGTGACTTCGACATCCGTTGTACTATTTAATACTACTGTATCTTAAGTTATTGGTCGCAATTAAAATACTATCATCATCATCATCACCAGGTCCTTTTTAGTCTCCACTACAGGAGCATGACCTTTTCTGTACTACTACAGCCATACTCGGCCAGAGCTGACAGAGGACTTGGCCTACACTCTTCACGCTGGCCAGACGGGTTGGAGAGGTCTCATTGATGTTTATAAGCTTTGTTTAGCTTGTATTAAAAATCCTTATCCTTACTTCCTTATCCTTATCCTTACTAATATTATAAATGCGAAAGTGAGTTTGTTTGTTTGTTTATTTGTTTGTTTGTTACGCTTTCACGCCGTAACTACTGAACCGATCATCATGAAATTTTGCATACAAGTTCTCTGGAGTATGGAGAAGGACATAGTCACCTTTTATCCCGGGAAAAAGTACTATTCCCGAGGGATCGGACAAGGGATCAAAGACGCGGGCGGAGCCGCGGACGAAAGCTAGTCCTTACTAATATTATAAATGCGAAAGTGAGTTTGTTTGTTTGTTTGTTTGTTACGCTTTCACATCGTAACTACTGAACCGATCATCATGAAATTTTGCATACAAGTTCTCTGGAGTACGGAGAAGGACATAGGCTACCTTTTATCCCGGGAAAAAGTACTATTCCCGAGGGATCGGACGAGGGATCAAAGACGCGGGCGGAGCCGCGGGCGAAAGCTAGTACTATATAAATATACAAACGGTCAGGGGTGTCATTTTTAACTGTTTGTCCGGTGGTTGCAGATATAGCATCAGGTACTCATCCCCGACCTCCCCAGCTGCTACTTATGGTTTTTTCCCTATTCATCCGAGTGAGTAGTATTTGTTGGATCTGAGAGGAGAATGTAGGTATTGGGATACCCCAATACCTACATTCTCCTCTCAGATCCAACAAATATCAATCTTTTTCCAGCTTTAAAATACTCCCGATGGACATCAGTTTTCGAAGCACAAGAAGCCAAAGAAACTGCACTCGCACAACCAGCCTGCCAAGCGTGGTGAGTATGGCAATATCCCATGGCACAAAGAATCCTTTAGAGAGGCCTTTCTCCAGCAGTGGACTTCTTACGGCTGCAATGATGATGATGATGAATGAAATGATATAATACAACGTATAAATATAAAGCCATGAGGCCCCAGTTCCCTTAAATTTAATATGCAGCATACTTTTGTGGTAAGGTTAAGAACCAAATCTGCGCGCCATGAGTAAGAATGGACCCGATATTTATGTCGACTAATTTGCACTTAAATGTTAAGGGGTCTTCATGATGTCGCCCATGGATCAGATGCTTTTCCTCGTCATCAGGTCTTTTTAGTCTCCACTACAGGAGCACGACCCTCTCTGTACTACTAGAGCCATACTTGGCCAGAGCAGCCAGAGGACCTGGCCTACACTCTCCACGCTGGCCAGACAAGTTGGAGAGGTTTCTCAGATGTTTATAAGCTTTGTTTAGCTTGTATTTCCTAAGCCGCCTTCTACGACATCCACGGGAAGACTTGGAGTGGTCCTATTCTACTCTGCCGGGTACCACACGGCGATCCAGGCATTTAGAAAGCATTATAATCAGCAAAGCAATAAAAGCTTTAGAAACTACACCTACAAGATAAAATAAAAAAAAGAACTTCCACAGCTACAGAAATATTTATGATAACAAAAAAAAATATGCAAAAATCATGAACACTAACATTTTTCAACAAAATTGCCTTTTTTACCGTTGCAGATAATAAATGGTGTTTACGACAACAAATGGCTGCTATCAAAGCAGATGACATCGGGAATTTGTTTGCATTAGAGGGGAGACCAAAAATCTGGATAACTGCCATACATAACCATTTAATCATAAACATAACATAACATTTTAACGGTTATGTTTTAGGAATTTATTTTTATATTTTTATAAGTAAACTAGCTGTGGCCCGCGACTTTGTCACCCAACATAAACCGCAATGGATGTTAAAGTGACCATCAAAACGTAATGAAATAGGCCTGCTGGGTTTAATAGCGCAATGCATAGTCACGCACGTGCATTGATATGCCATTTTGGACCTAATCACATTGACCGATGTGTATACAGCGTGTTTTGAACCCCCTAGCTATATTGAAATCTGGGAATCAGAATCCCTAATAGAATACAGAGTTGTAAGAAAAAAAGGTAAAAAACGAAAAAATAAATTCAACCTTTCATAGAAATGCGTCCAGCTGATCGGCGACTTTGTATGGGAAACCTAATTTCCTTTTTTGTTTTTCACCTTTTTTTCTTGCAATTCCGTGTTCCTAAGGGATTCTGATTCCCAGATTTCAATAAAGTTAGGGGGTTCAAAATCACGGTGTATCTCAAAGCACATCACTAGATCAACTCAATATGAAGTATTAATAACAGTGAAATAAAAGAGAACGAGGACTGTGGCCTACTGATAATTATGGCAGGCTGTCACACCTGAATTCCTGGGTTCAATCCCCGGTCAGGTCAAGATAGAAAATGATCTTTTAAGATTAGCCTAGGTCTTGATGATTATTTATATACGCATTTGTTATAATATGTAGTATCGTTGATGCTACTTATTCAGTTTCTCAACAATAAAATTTCAAAGCACTTCACTCAGATCAACTCCGAAGTATTAATAACAGTAAAATAAAAGAGAACGAGGGAAAAATCCAAATAATCTTTATTCCCGGCAAGTCTGGAATGCTCCCGCATGAGCCGCGTCTTTGACCGCTGCAAGCGTGTCGGGACGTACCGGGGCAGTTCAATAGACCAAGTCATGAGAGAAGGAGTCGCTTTAGTCGTGCTATCGGCAAAATAAATAACAATAAATAAATATATACGGCCGTACGGTATCCGGCAGAGTAAAATAGGACCACTCCAAGTCTTCCCGTGGATGTCGTAGAAGGCGACTTAGGAAATACAAGCTAATAAAACTTATAAACATCTGTGAGACCTCTCCAACCCGTCTGGCCAGCGTGGAGAGTGTAGGCTAAAGTCCTCTGGCTGCTATGGCCAAGTATGGCTCTAGTAGTACAGAGAGGGTCGTGCTCCTGTAGTGGAGACTAAAAAGGAACTGATATACGGACCATTCACACAAATTGAGCAAAGTAAGTTCGAGACTTGTGTTATGGGATACTAACTCGACGATACTATATTTTATAACAAATACATATATAGATAAACATCCAAGACCCAGCCCAATCTGAAAAAGATCATTTTCCATCTTGACCTGACCGAGGATCGAACCCGGGCACCCCGTGTCACAGGCTGGCGTGTTAACCACTGCGCCACGGAGCTAGCCTAAATGAATTGCTAGTAGCATGAATGGGTCGGCTCGTCCGGGGAAGTACTACACTCTCACTGAAAATCGACGTCTGAGAACGTAGAAGCTTTACCGCTTCTATGCTTCGTTCCGTGAGTGAGAGCGCCGGAGGCCCATCCTTTCCCCTCCCCTCCCCATTTGCTTTCCCCAACTCCTTAATAGGCCGACAACGCATACGTTGGTGTTGGAGTTGTCCATGGGCAGCGGTGATCACTCACTTACCATCAGGTGACCCGCTTGCTCGTTTGCCGTCCTATATCAAAAAAAGGAGGAAATATTTGATTGAAGAGCCTGATGGCCTAGTGAGCGTGATCATATAAATCGCTTAGGCATGTTAAGTAACCCCGGGCGCAGTCCCCATTGGGATGGATGACCGCTTGTGGCATAAAAATATCTCGAGCACCGTGCTTAGGAAGGCACGGTAATTCGTTGGTCCCAGCTACCATCATTGATGGGATTCGTCAAGCTATAGTAGATGCCTTTAAGCACTTTGAAACTTGAAACTTCAGCGTTGGCCACTTACACACAAAAACAACTAGGGAAATAGGTAAATTGCTCACCAGGACATTACTCCGTAAAAACATGTTTTGTGTCGAACCATTTTCTTCCTAGCCCAAGCGAGTCGAATTCGCCGAAAATCCCCATCTTTGAAGCTGGTAATTCTCCTGGATCAATTGACCCAGATAAGATTTTTTGTCTACTACTTTTTAAGGATAAAGTTCCCGACATGAACTGGTGATGACTCAACATGGCTTTTCGACATGATCTTCGTTGTGTCCATGTTCAATACATAATAATAACTTTAACTTAGGCCAAGCAGAGCATAAAACTGATTTCTCGTTCGACGTTTGTCTCCAGCATTCCCACGCAGAACTCCCGTTTAAGGACAAAAATCCCCACATTCGTTCGAGGGGGTGTCGCCGCGCGTAGGTGGTTTCGATATTGATTTGGGGAATGAGACAGACCTGCTCTGGAATAAAAAATATAGATCGATATACAGCTCGATATATTAATCTTTGATCTCGAAATCAGTACGATTAAGGCAATATAAACCAAAGATGTAAATATAGTAACTTATCTGATCATAACTTGGGCCAAACACAGTACAAAACCGATTTCTCGTCCGTCCTTTGTCTCCAGCGCGGGAGTTACACGGACGAAAATCCCCACATACGTGATCATCCGAACCTACCAGTTTGCTTAGAAGTTCTTTGAAGGATTTTTAAATTCCTCGACGCTCTAAAAGACGTGCCATTGCTAGGAATTATAGTGCCACATTCTCTGCTGGAAATTGCTCATTTCCTCTGTGCTTTGTGCGCTCGTTGTTCTAGGAATTGTTCCCGGTTCGGTTCATTCGGTTTTATGAACTGGATTGGCTTTGTTTTATTGTTTTATTGATGCATATGATATTCAACAATGTAATTTCAATATCGATAATTATTATAAGTGATTAGGTTATCTATACTCCATACTATCATCATTATCATCATTACATAGTATAAAACAAAGTCGCTTCCCGCGTCTGTCCGTCCTTATGTATGCTTAGATCTTTAAAACTACGCAACGGATTTTGATGCGGTTTTTTTTAATAGATAGAGTGATTCAAGAGAAAGGTTTATATGTACATTGCACCGGTGCGAAGCCGGGGTCCGGGTAGCTAGTAATATTATAAATGCGAAAGTAACTCTGTCTGTCTTCTTTTCACGCTTCAACCATTGAACCAATTTGGGTGACATTTGGTATGGAGGTAGTTTGAAGCCCGGGGAAAGACATACACCTTACATTCCGGAAAATTGTACTGTTCCCGCGATATCGACACTAACGCGGGCGAAACTGCGGGCAAAAGCTACTATCACATAAATCAGCCTTTTGCGATTGTCAGTAATTTACAATTTATGTGTAGGTAATTCAAGTAATTCAGGTGTAAATCATATTATATTTTGTTTTATGTACAGACGATGCAAGTTTATATAGTTTCATTCAAATAATTAATTAAAAAGTTGAGGCGTGGTTGTGTAACGCATAGCATAGCATCAAGGGCAATAGCCGAGTGACGAGAGATCGTATCTCCCAACTTCACACTCCGTATCTGTCTGAAACTGTATCTGTCTGTAGTTAAAATTTACATTTTAAACTATCATAAAACACGTTGCAGCATGAATATAACCTTTTTTGTAACAAACAAAAATAAATTGCAAAATCTTTATTTTTAGGCCGATGGAATCATTTTATACGACTGCCAAAAAAGGAGTGTTAAGTTTATTTATTTTCGTTATAAAGAGTATTCTTTATTCCTCTAAAACTTCTAAATGCCTCAACAAATTTTGATGATATTGTCAAAATCCTCATCCCTCGCGAGTGACAAAGCTTTAAATCTTTTGCTGAAACCAAAAACCAACCTTTTTTTATTTTTTATAATCTTATATTTTAACCTATTAATTTCATTTGAAAATTATGTCGATTTTAAACAAATTAACTTCCTTTGCCCAATAGGACAATGTATCCGAACTCAAGATTTTTAAACTTAAAACTACCCTACATTTAGATGATTGTAGATAAAAACTGTATTGTAGAAATGTCATGACGAGAGTATCAACACTTGATTGCAGTTTTATTTCCTTGTGAAATATCCTGTTTTGTAGAAATACATATAATAGCCAACTCATTCATAAAAGGAGACTGAAGTAAGTAACTTTATTTTGCAATCTTTGATTTACTTTTTATTTTATTATTTATATTAGCTGTCAAACATAAAATGTGTTTGCAAATTTCAGATATGTTGCACCATGGCTCTTAAATTAGATCAGAATAAGAAAAACAAAGATGAAAATCAATCTACTGAAAAATGTGTAAAAGAAGATAAACAAGTACAAGATCGACCGATGAAAAAGAAATCAAAAACAGGAAAGAAAAATAAACAAAAAGCGAACCCTGTTTGTTTACCATCAGGTTCAAACACATTTTGCTCCAGACATACATCGTTACCACTGTTGCCTACGCCTATGGTATCGACGATGGCCACATATTATCCTCAAAGTTATACCCAACCAATTACAGTTGACTGGAATCCCATGGTTGCTACTATACAACTGCCTAGTCCAGTATACTCGTTGCCTTTTCAACCATTACCAGTTGTAGTTAGTTCTGTTGTAGCGCCTTTATGTCCATATACCTGTGCAGTCCTAACGCCACAAATTATAACTCCAGTTGTCCAGCCTATAGTAACAGAAATCCCAGCATTGAATTATTATGAACAGGAACCAGCTGTAAGTTATGTCGATTCAGTGATTGAACCTTCTCAAGTTACTGAACAATATTATGAAGTACAAGATGAAAATGCAATTAGTTACGTAGAACAAATAGTCGAATCTCCAGCACAAGCTGAGGAAGCATATTACGCAATACCACAAGACAGTACAGCAACGTATAATGAAGATTCTTTGAAGGATTTTAGCTCAGATCCTATAGAGATTTATTTATCATTACCGAGAGATTTATTCCCCGCATCGCGGATGTTAACAATAGACCCAAATCCGATTATAGATGAGTTCTGCAAACTGAAAAATGTGCACAATCATGTACCGTGGTTGTTAGATTTAGAATATGGTATTCCCAAATCCCCTGTAACACGACAAATACCGATTTACAATGTGAGTTATAATAGTATTCATTGTAAAAATACTCCAGATGCTATTCATCCAGGGTTTGAGAGTTGTAATGAGGAGTTCAAACGCGTTTTCTTGTTCTATTATGATTGTATAATATCTTCTTTGTACAGAGGCTATGTGATACTCAACTGTGATACTTCTGTAGAAAATTTTCAGTCATGGCTCCTGTTGCCAATGCAAGTTTTAGGAATGTGTTGGCCCTAGCGGAGGTTTGCATGAATTTGTATAAATAATTTTGTAAATAAGTATGTTTTAATAATTGTGTTTTAATTGCATGGATACATGAATGCCTTGAATTTATGAATGAATTATACTATCATTTTACAAACTGGTTTCATTAAAAACATATAAGATGATTTAGTTGCCTACCTATAAATTTTTATCATAACTCGACCAAATGCAAACAGTAGAACTGTTTTTATATATAAGGGAACCCTAATAAAAACCTTTCTAAAATTCAAACTAAAGGAGTACTAGAATCGATCTTCGCTTATTTATCGTGGCAGTTTCAGGTTAGCGTGTTAAATGGCCCATCCATTTGGGGCCTTGGGAGAGTTTGCACCCGCGGTTGCAATGGCACTGATCGATGCTCAATTGCGTATGAATTTTCCGCTAGAGGCGCTAATGTTGTGTGAGGTCTCCGAAATTACATTTAATAAGACGAAATCTGGGTAGATTTTTTGCGAAAAACAGTATCTTGAAGGGTTATTTTTAGGGTTCCGTATCTCATAAGGAAAAACGGAGCCCTTATAGGATCACTTGGTTGTCCGTCTGTCTGTCTGTCGGTCTGTCAAGAGCCTTTTTCTCAGGAACGCGTAGAGGTATCAAACTGAAATTAATAACAAATACTCAGGCCTACTGTCCCTTTGAGCTGTGAAAAATCAAACTTCTAAGCCAGCGCAATCAAAAGATACAGCTAGTTATACCGCCGATTTTCGTGTTTTTTCGACAATCTAAAGGGAATCAAAACCTACAGGGTACTTCCCAGGAACTCAGAATCTTGAAATTTGGTTCGGAGCAACGTCTTGTAGCACAGATAAAAAAAATACTTAAAGCATACATTTTTTGTTACATCATAATAACAAAAATATTGTTATTAATTTCAAACGAATTACCTATATATAATTTACGGAACCCTTCGTGCGCAAGTCTGACTTGCATTTGGCCGGTTTTTTTAAGCTAATCCCTTCAAGGATCGGACAGGATTTTATTTACATATTGTATAAGGAATCCCGTTGATAATACGTCTTGCAACCCGTCACCATTTTGATTTAATTATTACCGACAGTCAATACTCTCGTCATAATTCGGCGGCGCTCAGTTAACCCTTTGACCGCGAACGTCTAATAAATCATAAAGCATTTTCATAGAAGATGTATGCCAGATTTATCCGACGTTCGCGGTCAAAGGGTTAACAACTAAATTTGCAAACGTCCAGACGATGACACCATCAGATGTTTCGTATGTTCGTGTACCCGTTTAAGTATATAAAAATCGGCCCAGTGCGTTCATTATACGTAGGTACCATTATGTAAACAACATCAGACAACATATTACAAACTTTTTGAAGTCTCAGAAAACTTCTTTAGCGGCTTTGTGCACGCGCCCGTTGTTATATTGTATATATTATTGCGGCAATATAAATACCTACATCATAAACTGTCTACTGACTGTGTCTACTGTAAAAAAAATACTGTAGCTATCGTGTGGCTCATGAGATACAGCCTGGTGACAGACAGACGGACACAGTGGAGCCATATATATAGGGTCCCGTTTCTACCCTTTGGGTACGGAAATTAAAAAACTAAACATGGCATTAAGATCTCAGGTTTTGGCTACACCGTTATGGGTAGAATAGTATGTAAGTATTCCAACTTTAAATTGTCCTTGAGATCAAGAGTTCTGTAGAAAAAAATCAATACTCAACAATTCTTTTTCTTAAAATGTCCTGGGCTAGTAAAAGGTAAAAAAATGTATTTCAAATATGAAATATCTAAACTATTAAAATACGTTCTATGATATTCTTTTTTAAACACATAATTATGTATATAAACGGGACTTAAGAAGGTTCGTGCTAAGTCCTGTTTATAAACATAATTATGCGTTCTATGATTTTAAAATAATTAATACTGATGAAAGTTATCCAGGGTCCTCAAAACCGTCAAGCAATATACATTACTAGCTGTTGCCTGCGACTTCGTACGCGGCAATTTTCGTTATTATGATTAATTCGTTTTTTATTAGTACATAGATGAATAAATTTTCCCCCGTTTTCAAAACAATTTTTTATTGATGCATCGCTCCTATTGGTTGCAGCCTAAAGTTTTCCTTAATAAACGGACTATCCAACACAAAAAGAATTTTCCAATTTGAATCAGTAGTTCCTGAGATTAGCGCGTTCAAACAAACTCTTCAGCTTTATAATATTAGTATAAATGTAGGTAAAGTAAGTAATTAATGTATGTAGGTATGCGTATTTTGTAACAAAACATTTAATAACTCCGAGATTGGAATTCATGTTAAATGAGGTAGCAGCACCAACATTACATAATAGATGAGGCTATCCATCTCTGGGATAACTGTGGTTCGAATTAGGTTCTGAAACAAGAGTTAAATGCCCAGCGGGCGACTAGACCACAAATTCCGACCGACCCATTAGGGACCTTAAATTTAGGTCAGCGAGCTGGGGAATGAGGGAAATTACCACTAAACGGGTGCGAGATTGATATAATTTTGCGGGAATGGACCGAAAAGCGGTCAGGGATAGTGATCATTTGGCGGAACAAAGAAGTTTTTTGTCGTTTTAGGCTGAGTTACGGCATAGACGTAATAAATACTAACGTATAGACTGCCAAACAGATTTAAAAATATTGGCTCAACTTAACCTTTTGACCGCGAACGTCGGATAAATCCGACAAACATTTTCATTGAAAATATATGTCGGACGTTCGCGGTTAAAGGGTTAAGACCTGCTATAAGCACGTACAAGAAGTTTGGCAAGCATGCCGGCAGGCCAGTATGGACGGCAGTGAGGGCGCTGCAGTGCTATAGTGAGTCTTTTCTAACCATCACTAGATGGCATTAACCTAAACTTGGTAAAACAAGTAAACTGAAATAGTGTTTTAATATAAGCTGAAAATATTTTTAAATAAGATATTTTTATTATAAATTATTGGAAATCCTTGGGGGAGGCCTATGTCCAGCTGTGGACTTCCTGCGGCTGATATGATGATGATGATTATAAAAACACGGTTTAAACACGCTCTGATGATGGTCTTCGTATCAGACCGAAACTAGTTGGCGATTCCAACTGAATTAACGTGAGTGAAACCGTGTTTTTATAATGAATTTATCTCGCGTAAGTTTTCTTTATGATATTTTTAGTGAATATTATTATATTATCTCATAGTATAGTTGATTCATTGTTGTGAATAAACCAATGGCGCCATCTTTGTGATGAGTATGAAACAAATCGTACGCGATGGAAGTTGGGTGGTTGAACCACAGAGTTATTGGACGAAAGCGGCTTTATCACGGAATATTACCTGAGGCTTGAAAGTAAAATATAATAACTATGTAATAAGACTAGCAACATTGTTATTACCTGAAGACGGTCATCGTCGCCGAGATAGGCCAAGAAACGCTCGAGAGACGACTTAGATGCTTTTCAAAAAGACGGTCGAGGTTACCATCAGAAAGGGATATGTAAAAATCAACCCTTGCCTACTAGTGGAACAATATAGGTTGTAAAATAAAATATAATTAAAACAAGCTATCACCTGCGGCTCCATTCGCGTTGTCTATTCCTCTGGAACATTATCTTTCTCCAGGATAAAAGGTGATGATGACCTTCATCGTGCCCCCGACAACGCGTATACAACATTTTATGACGATCGATTTTATAGATAAGGTGTAAAAGCTTCGCAACCAAATAAATTTAATTTTATAATATTAGGATGATTCTACTAGCTATTAACCCTTTGACCGCGAACGTCGGATAAACCCGCAATACATTTTCTATGAAAATGTTTATCGGATTATCCGACATTCGTGGTCAAAGGGTTAATGTTGTAACTAGATTTAAATGTTATATAGTCTGTGTTAAATAATCATTTGATATATAGGAACTAATACCTACATGATGTATACTTATTAGTCAAAAAACAAAGGACACTTCTGGAATTACAAAATAAAAAATAAACAGTTAATTATGTATAACCGTAGGAATTTTACAAATTTATTTTTTAGTTGAAATGATGATAGGTCATTAAAAATAAACGCACATATTATTTCATATTTAATTATTAACAATTTACTGTGCAAACGAACAATATGAAATCAACATCGTCATAAACTATCCATTCAAACAAAATTGCAATAGAATATACAAAAGACAAAATGCATCAGCAACCACATTACATTACTAAATGCACTAATGTACGGTTTGGTAATCATAAGAGTATGATAACATATAATTAAGTACATAATTTTTCATTAAAAATACAATTAGTTTAACAAATCAACGATAATTCAGATGAAGTCAATTTTAAAAAAAGAAACAAACATAGTAGTATTTACACAAAATGTGGTAGATAAATAAATAACGGGTAAATAATACTGTAAAATAAGATACAAAACTTAATAAAGGCAAGAAATACGTATACAGTATTTACAAGTATTGTTTAACTAGGTATCTATAAATAATTACTAACGCATATCATTAAAGGTAGAGGTTATTTACATAAAATATTTTTAATATTAAAGGCTGTTGTCACCAAAGTCGTCGACCCACCGACACAAATATCAAATAGAATCGTATAGGCGTTGCGCTGAAACAAACCCGTCTCTTTTCGGACAACACTCATCCACATTATTGTTTTGATTGAGACGGTTGACAAGCCGCATACATTGTATTCTGATTTGCAATGATTGGAAGTCGTAGACTAGTTGTGCCGACAACAAAATCGTCAACATATATCGGTGGGTCGGCGACTGCGGTATATAAAGCCGATTACAAGCGTCAGTAGAATTTGTAAGCCTTGGTAAAAGCGGTCAGTTTAGGGCGTTTATTAGTTATTAAGCCTGTGACTTCAATCACTAAGCTTCCAATGATGAAACTGATTGCGGTCGATTGATGACATGAAATCCTTTTGAAGCTCTCGTTTTGAACGAAATACATTTACAGGATATTTGTGTGATAACGTTTCAAATGTCCGTAATTTTATTAGTTGTACCTAACTTGTTCGCGTTTATATTGTTCAATTGATAGTCATTCTATTCAGCTATAATAGATAACATTTTGCGTCACCATCCGACCACAATCATGCGACATTTCAATGGAGAGAATTATTATTAAACAATTCTGTACGTATTTGGGTTCCAAAATAAAACGCCTCAGAAAACGTTGAATCTAATCAACATTTTTGAAGGTAACTTGCACTGCACGTCTTTCGTCCATGAGTTCGTTAAGTTCAAAACTTTCATACTTTTCTTCGTCAAACTTTGATTCACTTTCGATGTGTGAAACACTTTCACTTTCTTCGTTGTCTATGAATTCACTGTTTGTAAGATCCAGGGAACGAATTTGGATATTCTGGTGCAGACACCAGGTAAATTTGCTTCGCCGCATCCAATGCCCCAACTGATGATGCCAGCTAAGAAGTATCTTTGATCTTTTCCCTTTACCTGTAAATAAAAAAATCATGTGAAAAATCAATAAATCATTCAGGATTCTGGTGCTATGCTGAGCGAATAAATGTGTTAAATATCTATGTGAGATTCTCAGATTTTTTAAGTGATTACTACTATACTTTAGTTTACTGTCAACAAAAAATTAACACATGACTATCCGCAACATGTTTCGTCAAATAGCTACAGTAATTCATCAGCAACGACCTTTGTCAAACTTACAAAAAATAAAAAAATATATTCTCTGACATGCATTTCGATGTTGTCATTATTTTTTCCATCTCTTTGATCATTTTATTTAAGTTTTAGTTACATCGTTAAGAATAAGAATCTTTTAAAAGGATATGGACTAAGCAGGCTAGAATTAGTAACACTTGAATAGTGGCCATGAACTAGACTTTTCATGTCTCTAAGTTGAGTACAAGCCTCTCCAAAATTCTATTACGTACTAAGTGGCCAGGCTAAAGCACCCTTTCAGTAACATCAGCGCGCGCACAGAAAGAAGATTAATTGTATAAACTTACGTCGACCAGTATATATAATCACACAGATTGAGCAAGCCCCAAAGTAACTCAACGATACTATATATTATAACAAATACAAGACAATCTGAAAAAAGATAATTTTCCAACTTGTTCGAACCCAGGACCTACGCGGTGACAGAATGGCATAATGACCACTAGGCCAAAGAGGTCGTTAGAGGTCGTCAAAATGGACGATTACTCTCGTTTGTGTCTCTCGTACAACGGATATACTATATTTAATAACAAATACAGGTCAATTTGAAAAAGATAATTTTCCATCTTGACCGAACCGGGGATCGAAACATAACCTACGCTGTGACAGACTGGCATAATGACCACTAGGCCAAAGAGGTCGTCAGAATGAACGATTACTCTCGTATTAACGGATAACACAAATGTACCTGTAATGGTCCTCCTGAGTCACCCTGACATGAATCATGGCCGCCTCTCTCATGACCCGCGCATAAAAAGATCTCTGGGATGAACTCGTGGCGGCCAGCTCTCAGGAACATCGACTTGCAGCGCTCGTTTGACACTATTGGTACTTGCACCTGGAATCATAGATTAATTAATGTAAATGAAAAGTAAAAACAACATTTTTGGAGAAGCATTTTGGAAGAATGGCGGCCCATAAATAGCAAGCGAATCGTAGGTCATCCGAGAGCGAGGTGAGTCGACGATATTAGAAAAATCACTGGTCGAAACTGGATTCGTAAGGCTTAAGACCGAGGTGGATCGCATGCTTTGAGAGAGGCCTATACCCAGCAGTGAAATATAGGTATGGCGATGATGCTGATGATGAAAAAAGTAACAAACGTAATTTAAACGTCCAGTGTTAAACTTTGTATTACCAAGTTCAGAGACAATGACGTAATCCGATTTAACAAACTTAACCTACGTATTTTAAATACGCAAAAGTACGATTCAAAGTAGTGGCTAGATTAAAACCGCAGACTGTACAAGGGTTCCCTTTCATATTAATTTGATAAGGATCCCAAAGTAGGTTTAACTATTCTTCATGCAAAGACATCATTACCTTATCTGTATAAAAATGTCCCTTTAAAGTAATTCTATGTATTATTACAGATATGTATATAAATCTATGATTACAGATATTCAGGCTGTTTGTTTGATTTTCGCGTGCGTACCTAAGTGGCACTGGTGTCAGGTTTTTCAAGATGTCTAAAGGGATCTGCCGGTCTATTTACTAACTTAGTGTACGTTTTAATAGTCACTTCAAAATACATTACGTTTTATACATCTTAAATAAAAATAGTCAAGCAAAAGAAACCCGCAATGTATTTTGAAATGACTATCATAAAAAAAAAATTATGTTATAGGGCGTCAAACGAGCAAGCGAGTCACCTGCTGGTAAGCGACCAGCGCTGCCCATGGACAACTGCAACACCAGTGTGTAACAGGAGCGTTGCCGGCCTTTCAATGAATTGGGGGAAGGGGGGGGAAATGGAAGAAGGATGGGCCTCCGGCTCTCTCACTCACCGAACGAAGCATAGAAGCTGGCTGATATAGCTTAACGACTGCCATCAATGATGACAGCCGAAACCAACGGCTTGACGTGCCTTTCAAATCACGGAAGAGCATGTGCGGTGACCCATCAGTAAGGACTACGCCTGGGCTTGCTTAACATGCATAAGCGCTAATAATGCTTACCCCACCCACTGGGCCAGCGGGTGTTCAGGCTGAAACTCGAATAAGCAATATTTTTTATTTACATTACAAGCTGTTGCCCGCGACTTCGCTCGCGGCAATTTTTGTCATTATGATTAATTAGTTTTTTTATTAGTATATGCAAATAATTTTCCCCCGTTTTCAAAACATTTTTATTGATGCTCCGCTCCTATTGGTCTAAAGTCTTCCTCAATAAATGGAGTGTCTAACACAAAAAGAATTTTCCAATTTGAAATAGTAGTTCCTGAGATTAGCGCGTTCAAACAAACAAACTCTTCAGCTTTATAATATTAAAATAATATTATAGTACTAGCTGACCCGGCAAACGTTGTTTTGCCATATAAATAATGTCTAAAAAATAAAAAATAAAATTTAGGGGTGGACTACCCCTCACATTTAAGGAGATGAAAAATAGATGTTGGCCGATTCTCATAGATACCGGATAAGCACAAAAAATTTCATCAAAATCGGTCAAGCCGTTTCGGAGGAGTATGGCAACGAAAACTGTGACACGAGAATTTTATATATTAGAAGAAGATAAAGGGAAAGACTTCTTACCTCCTGTAAAATAGACGGTAGCACCCCACCCTCCGACAATCTCCCCCATCCTGTCACTGTCGCATTTTCCCCCACCAGCAGATCATCAGACGTTGGCAGGCAAATGGGGGATATGTGAGGCGCAAACTGCACCGGCGCTTCCAACTTCACCAGCGCCAGATCGTATTCGTAGGTGAAGAAGTTGTATTTGGGATGGACGGCTTTGCGAGCGACGCCTCGTTCCACGTAAGGGTACTGCTCAGATACTGATGAGAAGTCGTATTCTCCAACGCGTATCCTGATTTGGGCGGTTAGGAGGCTGAAATAAAAATATTAGCGGCTGTTAATTAAACACTCAAAACCTTTACGATATTTTTGGGTTCGGAGAGTCTTGACTCATAAGGGCTAAAGGAGTAATTGGCATGTTAATCTATGTTATGTGATTTATAAGTGCTGTTATTAGTATAGTTTTAACCGACTTCAAAAAAAGGAGGTGGTCGTCAATTCGGTTGTAGGTATGTTTTTGTAATGTTTGTTACCTCATAACTCAGTAATTTATAAACCAATTTGAAAAATTCTTCGTTTATTTAATGGATATGCATTCAAATTGGTTCCATTCAAATTTTATCAAAATCGATTCAGTCGTTTGTTTGAATTCGGTTTTTTTATATTAAATATTATTATCTATCTAATATTACAACTAATTTGGATTATTGATGGATACCTAAAAAGGTGTTTAAGGATTTTTTGATAACTAACGTGAGCTTTAGACATTATATAAATAAATAACGAGTTACTCAAGTACGAAGTTATCTACTTGCCGAAATGTTTCGACCTCTTCCGGAGGTCTTCGTCAGGGCGAATGTGGATCTAGACGCGCGCCCAAAGTCGTCCCGATCAGCACTTATGTCGGCTAGCAGCTGCCTTCGTACATGAGTAAGCCGTCGTTATAGTTACATTATATTTTAGTACTGTACTCATATAGCTCTTTTATTGGCAAAGTCCGTGGCGCAGTGGTTAACACGCCAGCCTGCGACAGCCTGGTGCCCGGGTTCGATCCCCGGTCAGGTCAAGATGGAAAATGATCTTTTTCAGATTGGCCTGGGTCTTGGATGTTTATCTATATAAGTACCTATTTGTTATAAAATATAATATCGTTAAGTTAGTATCCCATAACACAAGTCTCGAACTTACTTTGGGGCTAGCTCAATCCGTGTGATTTTTCCGTATATATTTATTTATTTATTTATTACTACCAGCGCCCAAGATTGGACCTTATGCTACTTATTACGTTTTGTTTATGACTTACTCATCAACGCAGTGGCCAGCCGTTGCAATCCAGCCTTCGTTGATGATGGCACCGCCACATCTATGCGTGGAGGAGAACCCGAAGAACGATGTCCGTCTAACAGACACCTGCCAAGGCCAACGCCCAAAGCTGGAGTCCTTGCCGCCCATGATACGAGTCTCAGGCCGAGGCCACATTGCTGTTACACCACATTCTGAAAAGCGTGTAATACAAACATCAATAAAGGTCCGAGGCCGAGAGGCGGTTCCGAAGAACTCTGACACCAGGATGTGCATGGTCGATTGACCGTGTCACCTACACGAAATGATGAATAAAGGTTCAAGGAACATAATAATATTCATTTACTTTGAAAAACAATGCCTATTGAGACATTATTTTTCAAAGTTATTATCATCTGATGATGATAATAACTTTGAAAAATAAATCGAAATTATTTTCGAGTAGGTGTCACGGTCAATCGACCATGCACACCCTGGTGTTAGGGTTTTTCGGAAGTTCATCTTCTTCTTCAAATTACTATATTTTAATATTATATTGACTACATCTACGTGATCGTATCATCTACGCGGTACGTCTGATCGTAATGTATTGAAATTACATTTACGTGAAAATGTATTCCTCAGAATGATGTCAGCAAGTTACTTTTGTGCTGCGTATTTTATTACCTATTTTTTGTTTTTGTTAATTAAATATAAAGTCGAGTTAATATTAAGTATTGTCTATATTTAAACATCGCTAAGCTACAGACAACTTGTCGGCAAAAAAGAGTAAATAACTTAATTAAAATGAAAAGTACCAAAACATAAGGACAAGTAACTAAAATATTTAAGAAAAATGTAGAGAAATAGTCACAACTGCCCAAGTTTTTAATGAAACATAGTACATTATGGGCAGTTGTATATGAGACAAAAATACACAAATTATCCAATAAAGTACAATAACAACTAATAAGTATTATTTTATTATCTAATCTAAAACGGAATCCAGTAGGATATCTTTAAACCTTCTCCTAAATATATTTGCGCTTTTGATATTTTACTTTTTAACCGATATGCGGCCCACGCAAACTGATATCGGTTAAAATTACAAAGCGGCCCAGTTGAAATGGTACTGGGCGGGTCACTTTTGCCGAATGCACCCAGATTGCTGGGCTGCTTCGACAACAGAATGGACACCGGAGAATGGATGTAGAAAACCGGGCAGACCTCGAAAGCGTTGATGAGATGACATCAAATATTTCGAAAGAAAATGGTAGGAAATGACTCAGAATAGTGAGACATGGAAACTTGTGGGGGAGATCTTTGCCCAACAGTGGGACAGTATAGATTAGTAGAAAAAAAATACTTTTTTTTAATGTTTGCATAACACCGTCATTTATGAACCGATTGTAAAGTCTTTCAAATTGGTCCCATTTTTATCAAATTCAGTTTTTTTTATGATTTATTGATATGTATTCTTAGTTTTTACAAATAGTTAATAGTCCTTTATCCATTTTTTTTTATTATTTATTGAAGTAGGCATTTGTCTCCCATCTCACCTGATGGTAAGTGACGATGAAGAAAATAAATATAAATTATCCATAAAAAAATATTTGCTGCAAAAATAATTATTTGTGGATTTTCTCAAGTAAAATTCATAAGCCCTAGGTTTCAAATAGAAGTATTATAGTCTCCAAAGACCCTTCAAGACCTACACGTGGAAAGTGCAGCATGTGCGTGCACACCTGTCACCTGACTATTATCTATTGTCTGACACAGAATCAAAACAATAACAATATGAATTGTATCAGTGTTGATGTGAAGACACAATTTCTACATTATTTCATATTTCAATTGTATTGTTTTTATTTGCTAACAATTTGTTAGACACCTGGTAATTCATGAGCAGACAATATCGGCAATAATTTGCGATCACATCCATAATATAACCCTGTTTTAGGTTTCCGTACCCAAAGGGGGAGGGGGAGGGAAGGAGGAATAAAACGGGGCCCTATTAATATGGCTCCGCTGTCTGTCTGTCCGTCCGTCTGTCACCTGGCTGTATCTCATAAACCGTGATAGTTAGACAGTTTAAATTCTCACAGATGATGTGTACCATGTGCCGCTATAACAACAAATAAAATAAATATTTAAGGGGGCTCCCGCACAAAAACGTGATTTTTCGCTCGTTTTTGCTGGATATTGATAACGGCAACAGGTGGACGCTTGAAATATTCACTGAATATTTAGTTATATATTCTCTTTAACAATAAATAATTAGAATAAATACATAAGGGGGTATCCCATACAAAAGACATTTTTTTTTGCCGTTTGTTTAGTTAATGGTACGAAACCCTCCGTGCGCGAGTCCGACTCGCACTTGGTCAATTTTTTTAAATCTATGATCTGTGCCTTCCAAACTGCTATTTCTTTTTCCCCCATTCGTCCGAAAGAGTAGTATCCCAATATTTTCAATCCCTTTCCAAATCCAAAAAAAAAATTAACCCAGTTTAATAATGCTTCCGCGGCGGAAGCACAAGAATCTAAAGAAACTGCGCTCGCCAACCCGCCTCCTAGCTTGGTGAGTATGGCAATATCCAGCCACGGAACGAATTCTTGGGAGGGGCCTTTGTCTAGCAGTAGACTTCTTGTGGCTAAAATGATGATGATGATATTGTCTCATTCAATTCATCCAAGTGAGTAGTATCCAAATATTTTCAATTTCTGTCCAAATAAAAAAAAAACATATTTCCCCACTTGAATAAAGCTTCCGATGGGCAGCAGTGTCGGAAGTACAAGAATCCAAAGAAACTGCGCTTGCCAAACCGCCTGCCTAGCGTGGGAGAGGCTTTTGTCTAGCAGTAGACTTCTTGCGGCTAAAATGATGATGGAATTGTTACATGTTTTCTGGCTAAT
Organism: Elegia similella; assembly: GCA_947532085.1. NCBI lineage: Eukaryota > Metazoa > Arthropoda > Insecta > Lepidoptera > Pyralidae > Elegia > Elegia similella. The sequence continues at coordinate 5,895,069 of OX383936.1, forward strand.
AATACAGATCTGCACCAGTAGTATGGCGCCCGCGACATCGTTTATATCGCGCGATAAACTATCCTTATCTCACTCTTTGGCATTATGAAAAACAAGATAAAAATAGTCGATAAACGTTGTCGCGCATGCCATGCTACGCGGACAGGTAGGTGTTTTAATCGAAATCAACATTGGACTCTAACAACTCTACACTAAAGCTCCTTGGGTATGCCTTTTCTCACCTGATAATCTTTTATTCCCCTCTTACTTAAGTTAAGAACGAAGTGTTCTTATTCTAATTCAGAAGTCACACGGAACATTTACAAATATATTTTAAAATTTTATATAAAATATAAAATTTTCTGGGACTTTCTTTTCAAGATTTTAAAATTGCAAGACTCTTCAGTGCCGTCTTTATGACTCCCCATTCTACATGTAAAACATCGCATTTGCCTTAAACATGCATAATATTTTCAAATGCAGTTGAGCATTCCTTGGTGGAATCCAGTTAGACAATATGGCGCTCTCAAATTACATCTTGAGTTCGCTAAATGAGGATGAGATGTAATCTGGCTGCTGAATGACGTCAACAGAAATAGATTGCAAAAACCGCGACATACGAATATGTAATAGAAATATATCTAGAGAGAATGGGGCATGCCAGAATTTTACCAAGGAAATGCGCGTGTCAGTTTGTGCATAAGTCGCGCCCCTAATTTGACGTCATTACTAGCGAAATAGCGAAAGAAAAATCTTCTCTTGTAACTGGTTAGGTAAGTTTAGTTACCAAAGTGGACGAAGGCATGTAACCTGAATAGAAATAAATCTATTCTTGTCGAAAATAGTTTTTACAGATAAAAAACACAGAATGAAGCATGTGTTCATGTCGGGACGTGCGCACTGACTGATGAACGTGTAACGAATCTTGAAAGATTGTGCAAGATTGAGACACGCGTGTACCGCCTACTTGGCCGTTCTATCTTGATATATTTCTGTGATTCAGACCCACATGTTAAGGACAGGATGTTAGAATAATTGCCATTATCTCTTAAACTATTAAATCAACTCGTCAAAATGAACAACTTTCGCTAAGGAGCCTGGGAACTCGACTCGAAAAAAACTCGACATTTACATTGCCGGGCCGGTCGAACGCTTTTGTATAAAAATGTTGAAATTATCTTTAAGTTCCCATCATTGGTCTTATAGGAAAAGTTGTTCATTTTGACGGACCGAATTGATGGTTTGAAGTACAACGGTGTTCACCCTAACTTCGAAAAGTTGTTCATTTTGACGAACTGATTTGATCATAATCATGTAAACCTCTGAAACCCAATATGTTCTTAATATTTTAATTGTCTGTATATGATACTGGACTACTAAAACTGGACAAATAAGGCAATTCAATCAAAGTGATGTTTTTCATTGTAAGTCATATAGTAAAAGACATTACATGGAATGTAAATCTTCCCCGGGCTTCAAACTACCTCCATATCAAATGTTGCAATTCGTTTCATAGTTGAAGCGTGAAGTGGTAACAGACAGACAGAAAGAGTTACTCTCCACTTTTAATATTAGTATGGATTACAGGGTTGGCTATAGATACTTTTCTTTACCATATCAAGGGTTGTACTACAACCAAATGTGTTGGGATTGATGAGTAACATAGTAACGCCTTTTAGTTTATAATATTTCTTTCGACTTACACTTTAAACATGAGTCGAATTAAGTCACATATTATTAAAATACATTGACCGTTTGTTTGTACTCGTAGTTGCCCTACGAAAAAATAAGTAGCTAATATGCAATTGTATGCGTTGCTTAAGAGCCCGCCATATGCCAGGCGGCGTGGCGATACAAACGCGGATGGTCTAAACGCGTTGGCTACTTTGGATATTTTCGTTTTTTAGGAATATTCAAGGGTTATTCGAAAAAGAAAAACATATGATGGCTGCCTTATCTGTAATGCAATAATAATCAAAAGTTTCAAGGTTAATTTTAATGTACTTGGTGAATAATACTATATACCGAGTAAATTAGACGTGATTTGGAGGCAACTTTGCAATTTTTTTCTATCGAGAAAATTTAATGCAATCGTGTTTTTGAGTCATATACCAGAGTTAGTCCTGAACTTTGCTGCATTTTTATTTCAACTTGAGTATTTAATTATTATTGATATAACAGTCAATCATGCAAAGCAGTGTGAGGTAGTACGGGCCCTTAAATGACAATTATCGAATTTTAAATTATCAAAAATCTATTGTCTATTTAAGTTGGTGGTCATTGGGATGCAGTGTTATGAAACTGGCATTACCCAGGCAAAGCAGCGAGATTTTCAGAATTAGGGGATGTTAAATGGTTGAATTTTCTCATACACGTGCTACAAATCCGCCATATTAGGTAAACTTTAGTTTAACTAAAGTACAGGGTAAATCACATCGTTTATCGTTTGTAATCATCATCATCATCATCTTCATTACAGCCGCAAAAAGTCCACTGTTGGACAAATGCCTATCCCAAGGATTCTTCGTTCCACAGGAGGATATTGCCATACTCACCACGCTTGGCAGGCGGGTTGGCGAGCGCAGTTTCTTTGGCTTCTTGTGCTTCCGACGCTGCTGCGCATCGGTAGCGTTTTAAAGCGCGGGGAGGATAGGAATTTGTTGGATCTTGGAAATGAATGAAGGTTTCGGGATACTACTCACTCGAATGAATTGGGAAAGCTAGCAGCAGCTCGGGACTCCTGGCGCGCACTCCTGGGGTATCATTCTCAACTGCCTGTTCAGTTGAGGATAACACCCCGGGCCTTTTTAATATAATACTCTTTTTTATATTAAAAAAATCTTTTTTTAAGTTTGCTCACTTACACGCTTGTTGACTTTTGAATATTGTTTGTATGACCTAATCGCAGTATTCTAAAGTGCACAAATAGTTACCCTGGGTTTAAACTCTTCGCAGATTACGCCCTTGGTTTAAACTTAATGGATTATCCTTATCCTTACTAATATTATAAATGCGAAAGTGAGTTTGTTTGTTTGTTTGTTTGTTTGTTACGCTTTCACGCCGTAACTACTAAACCGATCATCATGAAATTTTGCATACAAGTTCTCTGGAGTGCGGAGAAGGACATAGGCTACCTTTTATCCCGGGAAAAAGTACTATTCCCGAGGGATCGACAGTGACGCGGGCGGAGCCGTGGGCGAAAGCTAGTATAATAATAAAACTACTATTGTGTCTCGTTCAGTGTCCATCAGAGTATTAAAAGGAATAGATATACCTCTATCTACCTATAGCTATACATATGGTACGCGACAACTCAGAAGTAAGAATGACACCGCTCCCTTATGACGTCAGTGTAAGCAGGTCTAGGAAAAAGACACTGCTCAATATTGAACAGGGTATAATTCCGGTCCATTCCATATATATTCCAATTGATAGGTAGTTCATAATCACATTTATTTTATGATAGTGACGACCGACGTCTTGGAGCCTTACTTCTGAGCTGTCACGTAATATTCCTTACCCACACTGGTCGTCGCCGCAGTGGTCTGCACGGGGGACACCGTCGTCTCATCAGTCTTGTTGATCATGTTCAACGACGGATCTTTAGGCTTTACGTAGTTCTTGTGAGGTTTACTCGTGGTGGTTGTGAACTTCTTGGTAGGCTTCGGTTTGCCCGCCGGTTTCTCCCAGTTTGAGGGACGAGGCTTTGTGATAAAGGACGGCTCGGTCGTCGCTTGCCAATGTATGGTGTTCAGGTTGCTTGGTCTTGACATGAATTGTGCTGGAATTTATAACGAAAATGTGTTAAAATTATTTTAAGGTGAAATATTTTAGGTGTCCATAATTTTCTGACAGTAAAATCAGCATACATATTGGTGATCTCAGACTGACTGACGAGTTTTTCGGCAGTCAGTCGACGAATAAATCAACTGGTATTGCGGATGAAATCAATAAGCGAAAAATAGATTGAATACAGCAAATTACATTACAAAATTATTTTACGAGAGTACTTAAAAAATAAAAGCATTTTTTAACTGTCATCTATTCATCATCATCATCATCATCAGGTCCTTTTTAGTCTCCACTACAGGAGCACGACCCTCTCTGTACTACTAGGGCCATACTTGGCCAGAGCAGTCTTCTTTAAACAAATCAGATTCTATTAGCTTCGAAAATTAAAACGTGAAACCATAATATTAACATAAGCGCCATCTATCAAATTTTGCACACACTATTAGGAAACGGGTGGCTTTTACAATTGTAGTTATTAATATTGCTAGTTCCTGGGAAAATCTACAGATGACAATGCAATAAATAAAAGAAGAAAATTAAAAATTATATTTATAATCACCTGAAGAAATACTGTTTTCAGCGTGTTGCTCAGAAACGGCCATGGGCCGCGCGCCTGGGTATATGCTAAGACTAGATGATATCTTGTTGTGGGGACTAGTTTCCACTTCGCTCGGCCTATTTACATTTTGGTACTTATTTACACTGTTATAAGATATTTTATTAACTATATCACTATTTTGTTCGCTACTTGTATCTAAATTTCCTAAAGAAGGTAAGTTTATTTCTGGCGGCCTATAGCTGTAAGAGGAGGGCGCGCCATCTATTGGCTTTGTCATGAACGACGGCCTCTGAGTTTGAATGCTGGGCCGCGGGATGGTTTGTGTAGAAGTCAGTGGCGGTTGACTTGTCGAGTGACCGCTAGATGGTGACGAGTACGGCCGATCTGTAACTGCAATGGTGCTCGATGTTTCTGAAAAGGTTTAAAAGGTTTTATTTAGTAACATTTATGAATAAAATAAATTTAGATTAAAGTAGAAGAAACTGACACATATAATAGTGGGAAAATGTAAAGAAGAAGACAAAGAAGATTTATGAATAAAAATTATGCGCATAAGATTTTAAAAAAATCTTATAAATTTTACTTTAGACTTATTTTACAGAAGAAAAAATCTTTTACAAAATATTAAAAAGGAAAAATATCAGTTTCTGTTTCTTTTTTCTGATGTTTTTTTCTTTCCTGACGGATTTTTATTTTCTGATGGGTATGCGGTAATAGTAAATGCAAATATAACTTAATTTATAAAAGCTAAGACCAAAATAGGTAGGATTGCGAACCTGCTCCCCCTTTTACTTTCATTTAATAAAAGCAAAAAAAATACCTTTTAAAGTTTGATAAACATTTTTGACCCAAAAAAGAACCCGTCTATGCACATCCCTACATGCGTACCTCCCACCCTGTTGCACACCTGGTGGCCCTCTTCGTCTCTCTTGTGTATGGTATACGGTAGTAAAATCAGTGTGGCACCAACCATCTAAAACCAAAGGTATGTCTGGAAGCCGACAGCACGACCCGAACATGAACCCGTACACACACACAACTCCACGTATATTGCCCCCACCCTATAGCACTCCAAGCCCACTTCCCCTCTCTTGTATATGGTAATAACATAAGTCTGATACCAACCTTCTAATACCAAAGGTCTGTCTGGAAGCCGACAGCACGACCCGAACATGAACCCGTACATACACACAACTCCATGTATATTGCCCCCACCCTATAGCACTCCAAGCCCACTTACCCTCTCTTGTATATGGTAATAACATAATTCTGATACCAACCTTCTAAAACCAAAAGTCTGTCTGGAAGTCGACAGCACGACCCGAACATGAACCCGATCACACACCTCTACGTACGTGCCCCCCACCATGTAGCACTCTTATCCAACTTCGGCTCACTTATATATGGTAGTAAAATAAGTCTGACACCAACCTTCTATAACCAAAGGTCTGTCTGGAAGTCGACAGCACGACCCAAACATGAACCCGTACACACACTTCCTCGTACGTGCCCCCCACCCTGTAGCACTCCTAGCCAACTTCCCCTCACAGTCATATGTATATAGTAGAAAAATCAGTCTGACACCAACCTTCTATAACCAAAGGTCTGTCTGGAAGTCGACAGCGCGACCCAAACATGAACCCTTACACACACCTCTACGTACGTGACCTCCACCCTGTAGCTTTCCTAGCCAACTTCGCCTCACTTGTATATGGTAGTAAAATAAGTCTGACACCAACCTTCTATAACCAAAGGTCTGTCTGGAAGTCGACAGCACGACCCGAACATGAACCCGTCCACGCATACCCCCGCATGCGTGCCCCCTACCCTGTTGCACTCCTGCACCCACATGCACGCGCCACGCGCACCGCCAGCCACGCAGGATTTGCGTGACATCTGGTAACCTGGGAATAGAAAAGGCCAAATTAGTTTATGTTTTGATTCTACACATAAACAACTTGGCTTAGGAAGAGATACACAAAGAAAAAAAATGGCTGACTGTAAAGTCGGTTTACGGTAATTTTACATGATAACAATGGAAGAGAGATAAATGCGTAACAAGCCGAACGCTTAGGCCGATCGTGCCTCTCTATCGCTTGTTCCGCGGTCTCGTTGCACACGGAACGTGACATTTTTTCGTGCATGCAGCCGGCGTTCATTCATTTATAAGTTTCGCTTTCGCCCGCGGCTTCGCCCGCGTCAATGTCGATCCTTTGTGAACAGTACTTTTTCCCGGTATAAGATGCCCTATGTCCTTCTTCGTACCCCAGATAATGTTTCATGATGATCGGGTTAGTAATTACAACGTGAAAGCGTAACAAACAAACAAACTCACTTTCGCATTTATAATATTTGTTAGGATTAGGATCATGTCAAAAATATTTCCCAATACAAGTTTGATCATTCGATTTATTTGAAAGTATTTTTTTATAAATGTTCAAATTGTATAGACATTCAGAGCACTGTAGTGATAGAAAGTGAACATTTTGAGGTTTTTGTAAATGGTATGTAAGAAGGCAGAAGAAAAAAAAGCAACTTCATTATTTATTTGAACTTATCATTGAAACATAAAGATTGATGTTCATATAAAATGACAACGCAACATTTCATTTCATACAAAAACTTCAAGTTTATTTTTTGCTGATATAATAAAAGAGAATCAGAAAGTTTTCTCGTATCCAGTGCTGTAGCTCTTAGACTAAAATTATTAATCTTAGATGTTTAATAACGACAATTCGTTGGTAAACGGAAATTAAATTTCCGTTTCGTTTAAGAGAAACTGTAGGTGTAAATAGTTATTTATTACTTAGATAACATCTAGGCATCTAGAACAGCTAGCTCCAGGTTACAACCTCAAATTAATTTATCGTTTTACTTAGGGCCATTCGCTAGCTCGGGCGCCAGCCACAGGTTAGTACTTAAATTAATTCTGTGCCACAGGTGACGCTTTTTGTATTTCACATTGAGTTCCAAAGTTATAAGATTTCACATTGTGTATCAAACTGAATAAGCTAAATCTGTAATTTTTCTATCTACTTTCTAAAAACAATTTGATGCCGTTAGTTTTAGGCTTTTTGTACCTCTTGCCAGGCCAAATTTGCCTTTCGTGCAATTAAACGCAAGTTTACATACCTACTACTTAATCGTCATCGTTAATTAACAATTTCTAATAAAGTACTATGTGTTTTATCCATTTTTTTTTGACAAAATCCCTTTTATAGCGTTCGGCGTAGGAATTCAAAAGTTCGGCTAATAAAAATGTGTTTTTTTTTTCACATTTTTTAATAACTCCAATACACTTGTGTGTAAATGGAGAATCAAATCTGACACTGTGAAATTACGAACAAAATTGTGGGGGTCACGCATTTTAACATACCCTGGGGTATGTTAAAATGCGTGGATGACACAAGTGGTTTAATAACAAACGATATTTTAGAATAAAACAGACTTCAACCAACTTTATGAACCAATTTCGTAAATTATGAAGTTATGGCGTAACAAATATACAATATAAAAAAAGCATAGTCTAATTGAAAACTTCCTCTGTTTTGAAAGTCAGTTGAAAAAAAACAAAAGTATCCATGCTTGGGAAGGCATTTCGTCCCATCTATCATCATTAGATTGCGGTAGCTACTTCAGATGACTTCACGCAACTTGAAAAATCTGTCACCAGTTGTTAAACATTTTTTTTTATTTATGGCTTTCACGTGTGACGTATTTAGCCAGTACGAGTATCAAGTATAAATGAGATTTCCCGCACTTTTTCCAAGTCTGGTTATTCAACGAAATGATAATGTATAGGATATTTCATTTATGGTAAGGAGTCCCTGGCAACAATTCCAACGTAGCCACTGGCTTGATCACAGACGACGCAACGAGGCGGACAGCCACCAACCCGCTAAGTAAATCTCACTCCACCCGAACCATGACAGTTTATTTTAGTAATTCCACACATTGTACATAAACATGGGTTCCACACATTTATAACACCAAATTACTTCGATTTTACAATTATAAAGTCCACTAGAAACAATTAGCAAAACAATCCAAAACAAAAGCCGTACAGTCCGCCGAAATTTCCGCCAAGAACTGCTGTAGGCTTGTTTAATTTTTCGCGTATAAACACGCGAAAAATTAAACAAGGCGTTATCTTACGATGACAGCGACAAAAGCCTAGCTCAGATTAAATCGAAGTCTTTCATCTTATTTAGCTAATTATGTTAATTTTATATTCGGCACATTGTCCGCATTAATTAAAAGATTACAAGGAGTTCCCGTTAATGAGTCCCGTCTGCGATGTTTGGGTGCAACAAGGTTTTACAATGAGACGACGTTTCAGAAAAAAATTGCAACCAAATTAAGTACTTATATGGTCAGGGGTGTTATCCCCAACTGCCTCTCTAGTGGTTGCAGGTGTGGCATCCCGAGCTATTTTCATGCGAGTGAGTACTGCCCAGTCAATATCTTCATTCAGCTTCGGAAGGCATGTTAAGGCGCTGTATCCCTTAACCGTTTAAAATAAGGTCGAAAGTGGCGATACCGGTTGGCCTGTCACCTTTCCAACTTTCAATTATTATTTATTTATTATGGATATTAACAAAAACATTACAATTAAAATTAAATATTTACTAACTAAAAATTAATTAAATCTAAAATAAAAACCTACCTATAAATAAAAAATGTCACGCTTTTAATTTAATAATTCAATAATTATAACCAAATATTGTATTTTTTTAAGGTATTTATCTTGCTCATTTAAACAACAAACAATCGAACAAACAAACTCACTTTCACATTTATAATATTAGTAAGGATAAGGATTTCAATCACACACAGACTTACAGTAATTACAGCATGTTACAAAAATAATTTACATAAATACAAAACATTATTTGAAATACATTATTTTGTCGATGTAACGTGATTTCAATGAATTTTATTTCTTCTTATTTTACTTACCTACGTAAACATTTAAATTTTATGCGATAATTAACTCATTACGGCAGCTAATAAACGATAATTGGCTTTTTATTACTTGGTTTGTAATAAGGAGGTACGTGTATGTAATTCGATAACGATCTTATGCTCTTACGGTACTAGGTTGTAAATGCAGTTTATAGCCCATTCCAAGTCAGCCCATAGTAATCAGGTGACTTCCGTCAGTTTGATACCTTTTCCTTATCTTTATTTTAATATTATAAAGCTGAAGAGTTTGTTTGTTTGAACGCGCTAATCTCAGGACTACTGGTTCAAATCAGAAAATTGGCTAGTTTCCTAAAAAAATATAATTGGTCCGTCAATCAGATATTCAAAAAATATTGGACACGTATTTTTTCTTTTGTCTAATAAACAAAAAAATATAAAGATATAGCCTTTTGAAGTTCCGTGTGACGAGCCCCCACTCTTGAACTTTGCCGCGCTTTATCTTTATTATTTGTTGTTTATTTGACAAAAGAAAAAATACGTGTCCAATATTTTTTGATTATCTAACTGACGGACTAATTGTTATGTTAATATTACGACCCAGGAAACTAGCCTATTATTTTTGTGTTGGATAGTCAATTTATTGAGGAAGGTTTTAGGCTATAAAACATCACGCTGCGACCAATAGGAGCAAAGCATCAATAAAAAATGTTTTGAAAACGGGGGGGAAATTCTATACTAATTAATCATAATAAATAACAGAAATTTCCGTGGACGAAGTCGCGGACAACAGCTAGTTCTATAATATACACGGTGAAATTTTGATCCTTAAAGGGATTTTTCAGCCCGTGGATATAAACAACTTTTGTCTAGCTCCGTGGCGCAGCGGTCAACACGCCAATCGCGACACGAGAGTGCCCGGGTTGGATCCCCGGCCAGGTCAAGATGGAAAATGATGTTTTTCAGATTGGCCTGAGTCTTAAATGTCTATCTATATATATATTTGTTATAAAATATAATATTGTTGAGTCAGTAACTCAGATCCCATAACACAACTCTCGACCTTACTTTAGGGCTAACTCAATCTGTGTGATTTGTCCGTATATGTTTATTTATCTAACTTTTCCTATGGAACCAAATGCTGGGCAAACAATTTTTTTTTAACGCTCCCATACGAAATGACTGGGCGGCCGAAATTTTTTGTATGAAACTGTCATATTTTATTTTTAGTAAAAATTTCACCGTGTATTTTCCTTCCATGCTGGTCTGGAAGAAAAGAAAAAACGTAGAATATGCCAGCTGCTTCTCTTCCCGCGCAGACCGTAGAAGTCATAGAAGTAAGGGATAAATACGTGATAATAGGTATGTATAGTGATGCGCGGGAAGAGAAGCAGATGGTACATTCTATGTTTTTCTTTTCTCTAAAACCAGCATGGAAGGACATGATGATGACGATAAACCTAGTTATACAGCATGTACATTTGTTCTCGACATTCCCATAGAGGGCTGTCAAAATGAACATCTTTTTCTATTAAACCAATAATATAAACTGAAAAAAAAATCGTCATTTTTATTCAAAACTGTTCGGTCAGCAAGGCAATTTGTATAAAAAAATCAGTAAAGTTTTTGAGTTACCAGATTTCGTCAATATATATAATAAGTTGTGTAGGGTTGAATACTCTTTTAAGGAAATATCGAGGATAATATTTTTTAAGTGTTATATTTTGCATTCACAATGCTATTTTGATATACTCTTGTTATAATAAGAAATAAAATATGGCGAACAAATTTCAAGCGGGCGGGATTTGAACCTGCGACTGCAGGAACCTTAAGTTTATGTACTACTTCGTACGAAGTCGTGCATAGACTTAAGGTCGCAGGTTCAAATCCCGCCCACTTGAAATTTTTCACCATATTTTATTACTTAATTTGTTAAGAGTATATCGAAGATAAATTTACACGCAGTTAGGTGATTCGACGATTGCATGTTGACTGCCATCTTATTTAAACTTTTTTTTTATGTTATAGGGCGGCAAACGAGCAAGCGAGTCACCTGATGGTAAGCGACTAGCGCTGCCCATGGACAACTGCAACACCAGGGTGTAACAGGAGCGTTGCCGGCCTTTCAAAGAGTTGGGGAAAGGACATGGGGGGAGAAAATGGGGGAAGTATGGGCCTCCGGCTCTCTCACTCACCGAACGAAGCATAGAAGCGGTAAAGCTTCTGCTCAAACGTCGATTTTCTGTGAGAGTGTGGTACTTCCCCGGACGAGCCGGCCACTTCATGCTACTAGCAAAAATGAATTTTGCAGGTAGCGTGGCTCTACCACAAACTCTGCGATTACACATCTATCACTTACTATAACAGATTCAACATGATATCCTTCACTTTAAAGCTGTTACGTCCACTTTACTACAGGTCCATATTTCTAACGGCTTCACAGGATGCAACCACATTAAATTAAATTTATGAATGTTGACCAAGACTGCCCCGGGGGAATCGAACCTGCTACCGGCTGCTACCGTGGTCTGAGAGTCGACAGCTGTGGAGTTATTTATGACTCAGATTTTATTACACTATCTGTTACCCGCGACTTCGTCCGCGGCAATTTCGTTATTATGACTAATTAGGTTTTTTATTAGTATAGATGAATAGTTATCCCCTGTTTTCAAAACATTTTTTATTGATGCTTCGCTCCTATTGGTCGCAGAGTGATGTTTTATAACACAAAAATATTTTTTTATACTCTTATTAAATTACCTTATGACGACCTTAAGCCGCACACAGGCTTAAGGTCGCAGGTTCAAATCCCGCCCGCTTGGAATTTTTTCACCATATTTTATTTTTTAATTTAATAAGAGTATATCATAAATAACATTGTAAAATGCAAAATATGTAAAAAAAACACTTAAAAAAAAAGTTTTTTTTTAAATTGAAACATGCTTGAATTTAGCGCGTTCAAACATACAAACAAACAGACAAACTCTTCAGATTTATAATATTATTAGTATTAGTATAGATATGGACTTTAGATTTCCTAATATGACGATATGAGCACGCGTGCATGATAAGGCTTCGAAAGTGTGCAAATATATGCACTATGATATTTGATGTGTATCCATAATTCTACCTGTTCCTGTAGATATTATTGCAATTTCTCAACATTGTTACATAAAGTTTATTGAACTCTTCGACTCTTCTCTCTGCAACCACCAGCCAAGCAGTTAAGGATATCTCCCCTGAACAATGCATCTCTATTACTTGGTTTTTTGAAGATAAGACCAATTTCCGCGAAAACAAACCTTAGAAGTTTTATCGTATATCGGGGGTCGTGGGTTCGATTAATAAGAAGCGTACTTTGATTAGTTGTTTCCAGTTTGGTTAGGACATTGCAGGCTTGAATCACCTGATTGTCTGATAATAAAGATGATTCTGTGCTTTAGAAAGCACGTAAAGCCGTTGGTCTCGGCTGCCATCTAGTAGTCGTTAAAGGAACCACTTCAGAGGCCGAGAGGCGGTTCCGAAAAACTCTGACACCAGGGTGTGCATGGTCGATTAACCGTGCCACCTACACGAAATGATGATAAGAAGTTTTATCAAAATAACTAGCTGTTGCCCGCGACTTCGTCCGCGGCAATTTCTGTTATTGTACTGTCGCGGACATTTTTTTAGTTCGTTTAAAGAGGAATAATTCTTTAATACACATTTTTTGGGTAACTTGTACCGTTCACGCGTCGCACGCGTGTGTTGTCCTCAACTATGAATAATTTTTCCCCGTTTTCAAAACATTTTTTATTAATGCTTCGCTCCTATTGGTCGCAGCGTGATGTTTTATAGCCTAAGCCGTCCTCAATAAATGGACTATCCAACTAAAAAAGAATTTTCAAATTTGAACAAGTAGTTCCTGAGATTAGCGCATTCAAACAAACAAACAAACTCTTCAGCTTTATAATATTAGTATAGAATATAGATTATAAGTCTTGAAGCATGAAAATAGCTTGTTTACTACTATTTTCTCTTCACAGCTGTCATTGTTTACTTATAAATACCGAAATGACTTTCATTTAGGTTGAGAAAGATGTTTAACTCGTAATATTTTACGATTTTCAAATAATAGGCAGGCAAGTAACAAATATCGTAAAATCGCTTTCTCCGTTTCCAATACAAAGTTCTGCACGTTTCCGTCTGTACATAAACATATTACACACATGTGTTTATTATTTTACTCGCATGCGTGTGGTGTTTCCAATTTTTCCCATTTCACTTTTCCATTCCTTTTGTCTGTAAAATGGTTAATTTCTTGCCATGATTAATGTTTATATTCAAAGCAATAGTCACTACCATTAGTGTAGATATACTTTTAAAACAAGTATACACGGTGAAATTTTTATCGTATTGGACCCTTAAAGCGGTCACTCAGACCATCAAAGTGAACAACTTTTCCGATAGAAACAATGCTGAGATCTCAAAAAAAAAAAAAATTGACATTCCCATACAAACTGGCCGGGCGGCGGAACTCTTTTGTATGGAAATGACGAAATTTTTTTTTGAGTTCCCCGCATTGGTCACATAGAAAAAGTTGTTCAAATTGATGGTCTGAGTCATCCGTTTAAGGGTCCAAAACGATCAAAATTTCACCATTACATGCCTATCCAAGAGATAGCCATTTATTCTACTTTTGAATGTCTGGGACTGTACTTGTCTAGGAATATATCCAACGGAAGTTGGTATTTATTAGGTTACATGATAATGTCCCGTGAAAAAAGCTTTTCAAAATCTTTAGCTAGCTATTGGCTAACTCCGTGGCGCAGCGGTCAACACGCCAGCCTGTGACACGAGAGTGCCCGCGTTCGATCCCCGGCCAGGTCAAGATGGAAAATGATCTTTTTCAGATTGGCCTGGGTCTTGGATTGTATCTTAGGGGTAGAATTAATCAAAATCCTTTCTTAGCGGATGCCTACGTCATAACATCTGCATGCCAAATTTCAGCCCAATCCGTCTAGTGGTTTGGGCTGTGTGTTGATAGATCACTATGTCATCAGTCAGTCACCTTCGAGTTATATATATTTAGATTAGAATATTAGATATAGAAATTATAAAGCTATAGGATTTAAACCTGTGTACTTCTTGATGCATAAAGCTATGATTTTATTTGTTTAAAGTTAATTAGATACTAGACGAGCTATAAATAAGCCAACACATAAAGTGTCCAACAGCATAAACCAGGCCAGCCAAAACGTGCTTTCCGATCTGCGGTAGAGCTTACGATACGACTTCCAAAGCTAAGCCGAGATGGATGTTGTTTGCCATACATATATATTATGAGTTCTAAGACGCTACTGACCTCTATGTTCTAAGTTTCATGCACGTAAACAACCAAAGTAGATGCTTTCCTAGCTAATGTAAAAATGTCATGAATTGATACAATATGTACATCCTGTACGTACAAATTTATATCATATCTATTTAATTATAATTACTACCTATTATAATTATAATTAAATAGATATAATATAAACTATACTCGTAAATCTAATTATATATATACATACATATATATCCTATTAAAACACTTGTTTACATATTATTATCTTTATTAAGAAAAAAAAAATATACATAATATATATATACACACAAACTGTAAAACATATTATTTTTGCACATTTGGGAAGACACTGGTCGCCACGACACAGGGAATCCTAGTGTGGCGGACAGTGCCACTGTTGTTTGATACTATACTGTATTTTCTGTTCTAAATAAATATTTCTTATTTCTGTTCTAAATAAATATTTCTTATTTCTTTCTTAAATTGTACCATTCATGAAATTTTTATGAAATAACATAACCATGAAATTGAATTCATTAGCATACATTTAAGAAGTGATTTACACCACGGATCTGAACAAGTTTCATTATGGGATCCGAATAACTCTGACACCAGGTTGTGTATGGTTGATTGACCGTGATGATGACACAATTGGGCTTAATGATGATGATGACACAATGGGTAGAACGCGGCCACATACGAAACAGCTTATATCATCATTTCGAGTAGGTGTCACGGTCAATCGACCATGCACACCCTGGTGTCAAAGTTCTTCGGAACCGCCTCTCGGCCTCTGACGTGGTTTCTTTAACGACTACCAGATGGCAGCCGGGACCACCGGCATAACGTGCCTTCCGAAGCACGGAATCATCTTTATTATCAGAGAAACAGCTGACACGCAGGTCGCGTGTCAGCTGTTTCGTATGTGACATAGGACTCCTGCAAGCTGTTTTGACAATTAGTATCAAATCGAACGAAAGTATACTAATATTATAAGGCTGAAGAGTTTATTTGTTTGTTTGAACGCGCTAATCTCAGGAACTACTCGTTCAAATTTGAAAATTCATTTTCAGTTGGATAGTCCATTTATTGAGGAAGGCTTTAGGCTATAAAACATTATGCTGCGACCAATAGGAGCGAAACATCAATAAAAAATGGTTTGAAAATGGAGGAAAATATAAAAATAGAAGTCGGGCGCAACAGCTAGTATTAAATAAATATGATTCCTATGAATATGATTCATTAAATAACCCAAATCATCCACTGTAAAAAAAGTTTATCATTACAAATATTTCTGTACTATAAGTACTAGAAAACGGGTATTTTTTTTAAAAAAGTCGTGTTAGTATTCATATTGATATTCAGCAAAAAGATTTAGTTATTATAACGCTTCCTACATCCACAAATCCGGTAAAGGAGCTTAAGTTATTACAAACCCAGTAACTACATATGTTATCATTCATGTATTCAAGCAGTTAGTATGCAAAATAGAATTAGCAATATATTGAGACTAGTACGTACGCTGTAGGCGATAACTCGAGCACGCAAGTGTTTACTAATTTGATGTAAATATCACGTAAAATGAGTAACACTATACGTACCATTTTATTCTTATACTTACTCCTAAATCAAATCAAATTAATATAATTTAAATCTGTTTCACTACTAATTTACTTGTGATATTATTGGTGTTACAGTATTACAAAAAGTGGCTACTTTTGGCAGTAATCGACAATTCTCTTAATTTATCAAATGCAAACTTCGATAAAATATAATTGTAGATACACACTCTCATATAAAATGAAGCCTTAATAATGTCCCCGAGTCAAAACATCATGCATACTTACAAACAACGACAAAAACGGTACATACTGATAGTATAACTCCATCTTTTTTTTCCACTTTTGATGCGTAGTTTTTGCATCTTTTCACTGTACCTTTTCATCGTGAGACGTGTTAGCGCGGTTTATTGAAACTGTGGACAAAACAGCTCCGAAACTTGATTGGTGCACTGTTTTGCCGGTGGCACTTTTGGAGCGCGAATCGTGTATCTACCTTTATATTTGATCGAAGAATGCAAAATATTGTAAAGTAATACCATAAATACTACAAGTAAGTTATTAGCGAAGTACCCACACGAAGTACCAAGAACAAGTACCATTTAGATCTTTTTATTTAGGCTGATTGATAAGTAAAAACAAAAACACAGTTGCGGTAAGAACTGTGTAGAACATAGGCATTTTTTTAAAATCTATGTTGTAGAATTATTAATTTAACACATTAAAAAATAAGTTCAGTAACTTGGACAGCTCCAAGAAGATAAAAAACATTAAGCACAAAAACATTCCATTGTAAGGCCATCAAAAGGAAAAGATGTAAAACCAGAGTCGTCCCCTGCGATTCATCAGCCCTTGAACCTTGACCTTCAGCCCCTGGTGACTGAATAAAATATGGCGGCATTTCGCGCAAATACTGGAGGTCAAATGTTTCAATAAGGTAAACTGGGTGTGAATAAATCCTCTACATTCTCTTAGAGGGGTGACTAAACCCGTCAATATGAACAACTTTTCCTTAAAGAACAATGCTGGGATCTCAAAAAAATTTTAGCATTTCAATATAAAATTATTGAATCAGCAAGCAAAAGCCAATTTGTATGAAGATGTTGAGTTCCCAGCATTGTTTCTATACGAAAAGTTGTTCCTATCGATGGACTGAGTAGACGCCGCTTCAAAAGAATATCGAGGGTAAATTTACGTTCTATATAATATGCCCAATGAAATGATAATTATTTACATACATACATACATACATAGTATCACGTCTTTTTCCCTTGCGGGGTAGACAGAGCCTATTTAGGTCTATAAGACCTTATGGCCACATTTAGCATCTTGGAGGCGTGTAGATGAAAACGGAATCAAAATAGTGATGGGTTGCTAGCCGCATCGCCTATTGAGATGATTCTGCAGATTTTAGCCCAATCCCTTGATCGGCTTTTACGATCTGCGCGGGAAGAGAAGCAGCTGGTACATTCTACGTTTTTCTTTTCTCCTAGACCAGCATGGAAGAGTTACGATAATTATTTAATAACTTATTATTTCATTCTAATAAAATGTTCACATATATAATTATCAAATTTTAAATACTGCATTAAAATACTTTGAAAATTGAACTGAGATTAAAAGAAATACTTATTTGTTACCTCAATGACACAAAAAAGATGTAAAAGATTTAAAATGTATTCAGTAAAAAGCCTTTCAAACACTTTTTCACGTCAATTCACATTTTAAATAATACTTATAAAATTATATTCCAATTGTTAATTATTGTTCAAAATCTTCAAACTACCTACTAGCGTTTTGGAAATTTAAACTGTAGTAAATTCATAAAAAAAGAAGAGCAGACGGAGCTTTCTTAGACAATGTCTCCCCTTAGACAAGGAACCATCCGCTGCGCGCTTGGAACTCTTGCTTGGAAGTCTCTCAACAGATTGCTAGTATCTAGGTGTGGGCAGATGCAGAAAGAACCGCAAAAAGTGGGGCTTTTCTACTAATGATAGATGTAGCTGTGGCGCTGTGCAATCCATGCCACATCTGTTATCATGCCCCGAATGTCCCAACTCTTGTACGAGAGAGGATTTGGCGAAAGCCACGGATGCGGCTGTAAAGGTTGCATCATTCTGGGCAAGATTTATTTAATCGTTTGGACCATTGACACGATATAAGAATAAGCATAAAAAAAGTAACTCTGGAGTCGTCCATTAGCCCTTGAATCTTGACAGTCAACCACAGGTGAGTGAATAAAAAATCACGGCTCTCTATATAAATCCGTGAAGTCAATCGCATCAGGAAATAAAAAGAAACCGCACTAAAGTCATCCAACTGAAAAATGGGAAATCTGAAGTCGTCCCTTGTGAACCATCAGCCCTTGAACCTTGACATTAGGCCACAGGTGACTCTGAATAAAATATCGCGGTACATTGCACAAACGCTTTAAGGGGCTTATTTTATTATTTTACCCCTTAATCAGATCAAATAAAAAATATGTAAATCATATTTTTATTAAAAATTGTAATATACTTCAATTGTTTTTTTTTTTTATATATTTTTAATTTTAATAATATCTAAATCTTTGCATTTGATAAATTAGTCGAAGTATTGTCAGTAATACTACAGGTAAGTTACTACTGAACTACTAGATGAAATTGAATTAAATTTTTAATCTGAAATCTGAAAATTTTCAGTTGATTGCACTTTTAAAA
This sequence comes from Elegia similella, assembly GCA_947532085.1. Classification (NCBI taxonomy): domain Eukaryota; kingdom Metazoa; phylum Arthropoda; class Insecta; order Lepidoptera; family Pyralidae; genus Elegia; species Elegia similella. The sequence goes on from OX383936.1 coordinate 5,913,906, forward strand.
CAATACGAGTTAATATATGTTATAACTTTTGAATATGTAAATAAATTCTAGTACACAAAACGAGTGTAATGACTAAGTCTATTAAAAGCTACTACAGTAAAATAAGGCTTAGTGTAAGATTTTCACACAAGAATAATAAATTAGGGGGTTCCCCATACTTAGATCTAAAACTCTTTTTTTTAATCAAACCCATACGTGTGGGGGTACCTATGGATAGGTCTTAAAAAATAATATTGAGGTTCCTAATATATATGTTTGTTTTCTAAACTGAATAGTTCAAAGTGGCAAAATGTGTGTTACCATGCAAACATGCAAACTTCCACCGAAAATTAGTTTGAACGAGGTCTAGCAAATAGTATTTTTAATACTTTTGATTCAATCCAAGTTACAACGAACTACAATTACTTTTATGTTATGTTACCTACTTGCTACGGAATCATGGACGAGTCCGACTCGCACTTTGCCGCTTTTCTATACTAATATTATAAAGCTGAAGAGTTTGTTTGTTTGTTTGTTTGTTTGAACGCGCTAATCTCAGGAACTACTGATCCAAATTGGAAAATTATTTTGGATAGTCCATTTATTGAGGAAGGCTTTAGGCTATAAAACATCACGCTGCGACCAAAAGGAGCGAAGTATCAATAAAAAATGTTTTGAAAACGGGGAAAAATTATTCATCTATACTAATTAATCATAATAAAAGTAATTGCCGCGGATGAAGTCGCGGGCAACAGCTAGTTAATAATAATTTTCATTATTTTTCATTTGATCAATTAGGAACTACAAATCAACGACAAAAGTGGCCACTTTTTGCGGTAATTAGTAGTTCTCACACAATATCTTATACAATAATCAAAAGTAATACTAAAAATACTACAAGTAATTTACTACTGAGGTACAGAATTAGATTTTTTTTTATTTGATCCGGTTTAGAAGTAGATAAATAAAATAATGGGGAACGATAGTTTAGCTGGATAATAAAGAAAACGCGCGAGTGGCACCTCTGGTGTTGCAGGCGGCCATAGGCTACAGCAACTGCTTCCCATCAGGTGGGCCGTATGCCTGTTTGCCTACTAAGTGGTATAAAAGAATAAATAAAATATACGGACAAATCACACAGATTAAGCTAGCCCCAAAGTAAGTTCAAGACTTGTGTTATGGAATACTAATTCAACTAGGCCAGACCCAGGCCAATCTGAAAAATATCATTTTCCATCTTGACCTGACTGGGGATCGAACGCGGGCACCCCGTGTCGCAGGCTGGCGTGTTAACCACTGCGCCACGGAGCTCGCCATTTCATCAAAAAGAATTAAACATGCATATAATTTATTTCCATTCTTTTATTTTATTCCCTTATACTTACTACAAACACTTATTCAATAGTAAAGCAGAAAATATTCAGTGGTAAGAAAATAATACGTTCGGATTTGCGAGATGTAAGGAAAATATGGGAAGCAGCGGTATTTATTGATGCTTGAAAATGTGCGTGTTCCGATAAAAGTGTTGTGAAGGGGTCCGACTCAATGGGATTTAGGTACACGGGTAACAAATACTTTTGGAAGGTTTTCCTTTGTATTTTTACATATTGTGTTGTGGCGAAATCGGAAAAGAAATCTGGTATTTGTGGTTATAATACGTATTTTCGTATTTTTTACGCTAGTGTTATTTTATATAATTTATCCGATTTTGGTATATGAAGTGAGTAAGTAGGCATGTAGTCACTTATTCACGAACTACGTTGCACGGTGGTTAACACGCAAGCCTGCGACATGAGGAGTCAGGTCATGATAGAAAATTATATTTTTTGAACTGGGTCTTGGATGTTTATCTACATATATAAGTATCTATTAAATATAGTATCGTTGAGCTAGTATTCTACGACACAAGTTCACAACTTACTGTGGGGCTAGCTCAATTTGTGTGATATGTCCCTATTTATTTAGAAGTTATTATGTTAGCCTTATCTAATAGACTCTTGTAACACGAGGAGAAGAAATATTTATTTGAGTTTGTTTGTTTTTCATGTTTGTAAGTGGCCAACACCGGCGTCAGATTTTACAAGCTGCATAAAGGCACCTGACATAGTTTAACGACTGCCACCAATGATGACAGCCGGGACCAACAGCTTAGCGTACCTTTTCGAACCACAGAGGAACCCTAGATATTTCTATACTACATCCGGTCACCCATCCTTATTGGGACCGCGCCCAAGGTTGTTTAACATATGTTAGCGATTATAATGCTCAAACCCGCTGGTCCATTGGGCTGCTCCTTTATTCGAATGTCGTAATATTTTAACTCCCTTTTATTAGACTATTAATATAGTATTTTGAGAAAGGCACGGCGTTTGATCCAAACTTCAACGTTGATCGAAATTTTTTTTACAAAACGTACCGTAGGCATTTCTAGAGAATCATCAGGGTTTATCACATATTTTACAATTCCTCTCAAACTAAGAAAGAAAAAAGTATAATCCTTAAATTGTCTACAATATGTAAAGAAAATCCTGTTTGAACAACTTGTCCTATTGGATCAAAACTGGGAACTCAATAAAAATTGACATTTCCAAACAAAAATTATCGACCGCCTGGGCAATTTGTATGGGAACGTGAAAAAAAATCGAGTTCCCAACATTGGTCCCTAAAGACAAGTTGTCCATATCAACGGGCTGAATCAGTTCTTCATGGATCGGATAGGGTTTTCTTTACATATTGTATAGTTTTAAACCGCGACAAAACCTGTTTTTACTACAAAATGTATTTCCAAAGCCTAAATCATAAACATGTCCTTATATTACAATACATCTGTGGCACCTCAGCAGGTCTTATCAGAATCACGTGCTAGCTGTACTACATAAATTCCAGTTTACATGAGCTTAGACGTTAAGCGCTAAGTATAAAATATTATGTGCCGGCAGATGCTGCACGTCTGGTCATGAACTGATTTATGTGCCAAGTGGCGCAATCTTCTAAAACGAAGATGGAACACCTATATTTTTGCTAAATCTGGTGGCTTAAGGTTTTGCCTTTAAAAACACAATGGTGTCTGAGTAAAATTATAAGAAGTACATAAAAAATGCTTTGAGTTTATAAAAATAGTTTTTGAATATTTTATTCTGTAGGTACCATTCCTATCACACAAAAACGCGCTATAAAGCGATTAGAGCTAATATAGAATACAGCTATGTTAAAACTATATGGTTCTTTTTGCCACTACCGTATGAGCGAACAAAATATTTTTGTTCACGTGATTACGTTACGTTTTATAAATCGATGAACGCCGACTGAACGCATGAAAAAGTGTCAAGTTCCGAGTGCAAGAGCAAGCGCGGAACAACCGGTAGAGAGGCGTGTGACGCATCTTTGGGAAACGACGCATCTATCTCTCTTCCACCGTTATCACGTAAAATAATCGTCCGTAACTTTACAGACAATATTTTTTTTTATTACAGCTAATAAAGCTGTATTACAAAAAACTTATCATTTTAGCTTACTTAATGACAAGTTTATGTAAAAAAATAATCTACTTTTACGGAACTAAAGGCGACACTGCTAACTAGCTTCTACCACACTAACTACGATCGTCCATTCTAATGTATGTGAACCAGTAGCTTACGTTTAGCTACTAATGCATGGTAAACGAGTCACGATGCATATATCGCCGCCGGCGCAGCAACCACTGCAGATTTATTGGACCCACCCCCTCCCTAACCCTGATTTATGAGTGGAAACGTGCCCACAGCTCAGATTAGATTGTCTACTGCATTTTAATATGGAACTAGTTTTTAGCTTTCTCAGAAGAGCAGAGCCTAATGCCGCAATACCCAAAAACCGCTTTCAATTAAATAACGTCTTATTAATCTTTTTAGGGTCCCGTACCCAAAGAGTACAAACGGGACCCTATTTATATGGATCCGCTGTCCGTCAGTCTATTCAGACTAGCTCCGTGGCGCAGCGGTCAACACGCCAGCCTGCGACACGGAGTGACCGGGTTCGATCCCCGGCCAGGTCAAGATGGAAAATGATCTTTTTCAGATTGGCCTGCGTCTTGGATGTGTATCTATATATGTATTTGTTATAAAATATAGTATCGTTGAGTTAGTATCTCATAACACAAGTCTCGAACTTACTTTGGGGCTAGCTCAATCTGTGTGATTTGTCCGTATATATTTATATATTTATTTATATATATAATTGTCTGTCCGTCTGTCACCTGGCTGTATCTCATGAACCGTGATAGTTAGACTGTTGAAATTATCACAGATGATGTATTTCTGTTGCCGCTATAACAACAAAATAAAATAAATATTTAAGGGGGCTATTATAATACAACAAACATTATTTTTGCTCGCTTTCACTCGATTTTCATAACGCCAACTGTTACACGTTTGGGATTAATTTGGTTAATATACACGCAGTTTATTTGACATAATTTTTTTTATCACAACATTTTCTGTTCGATCAGCACATCGCAGAAGTGCAAGAATAATTGATTGAAAAACTGGGAGAGTATTTTCATATTCTAAATCAATTTTTCAACACATTTTGTAATGAGTTTTGATAGGACATCGTTTTTTTTTTAAGTAAAAATTTCATACGTAAATGATTGGAATTTACTTCAGTTTCATATAAGTACGTACTAAACTTTCCATTTGTTTTTATGTGATTAGTTTTGCATTCACAATGCTATTTTGATAGACTCTTAATAAATTAAAAAATAAAATATGATGAAAAAACTTCATGCGGGCGGGATTTAAACCGGCGACCTAGTACGACCTGTACGACCTATGCTCTGTCATCTGAGCTACCGCACAATTCAATCTCGGCTCTGAAATTCTCCACCATATCTCATTTTCCCTTATACGTAAAAGCCTTAATACGTTTTTATTTACTTAAACTACTATTGGAGAGTAAAATAGCTATAAAATTAAAGCATCGTCAAATTTAACTGTTCCTATTGAAATTGCTAATAAAACAGCAATAAGGCAGCGTTTCCACCAAGTTGTGAAGTGTTACAAAGAGGTGGAAAAATCGTTCGGTGCTGCCATAGATTTTAAAAAAAAAATTGCGCCTCTCGGTGCTGCAATCATCATCAGGTCCTTTTTAGTCTCCACTACAGGAGCACGACCCTCTCTGTACTACTAGGGCCATACTTGGCCAGAGCAGCCAGAGGACTTGGCCTACACTCTCCACGCTGGCCAGACGGGTTGGAGAGGTGTCTTAGATGTTTATAAGCTTTGTTTAGCTTGTATTTCCTAAGTCGCCTTCTACGACATCCATGGGAAGACTTGGAGTGGTCCTATTCTACTCTGCCGGATGCCTCACGGTGCTGCAATAATGTGTAAGTGATATGGTTAGAGTCAAATTTATGATAAAGCTGTAAAATGTAGCAAAGATATATCGCGCGATCTTTTAAGAGCCCGACATATGCCAGGCGGCGTGGCGATACAAACGCGGATGGTCTAAACGCGTTGGCTACTTTGGATATTTTCGTTTTTTAGGAATATTCAAGGGTTATTCGAAAAAGAAAAACATATGATGGCTGCCTTATCTGTAATGCAATAAAAATCAAAAGTTTCAAGGTTAATTTTAATGTATTTGGTGAATAATGCTATATACCGAGTAAATTAGACGTGATTTGGAGGCAACTTTGCAATTTTTTTCTATCGAGAAAATTTTACGCATTCGTGTTTTTGAGTCAGATAGTTACCTTACCAGAGTTAGTCCTGAACTTTGCTGCATTTTTATTTCAACTTGAGTATTTCATTATTATTGATATAACAGTCAATCATGCAAAGCAGTGTGAGGTAGTACGGGCCCTTTACGCTTTTAAACGCCGTGGACACCTTTAGGCGTCCTTCGGAAACTGGCTTAATACGCCAACGACTTCTTTTTTTAACCTATTTGTCTCCCCCATGTCCCCTATGTCTTCTTAAGTGGTCTAAATTAGTATGACATTAAACTAGTCGCGGCGTAGTAGGCACCTTGTCAGATTTTCGTTTTTTTTATAAGGGTGACCTTGACTGACAATGACACTAAACAATCTTTCCGCTATTCCGTTTTCACTGGGATTATGCTAAGTGGAATTTCCTCGCTCATTCCACTTCATTTTCTCGCACAGCTTTAGTGAAAATGCAGCCTAAAACGTGTAAGAGCGAACATCTAATTAACTCAGTCATAAAATGTTAGAGTTATTATTATCGTCGCTGTCATCTAGTTATTAAAATATCGTTATGTTTGAAATCGACATGAAATCAGCGATTTCTCTCCTCAGTACGAGGAAAGGGCTTTCTCAAGAAAATATGCATTATTATTTTCTACTTAACTCTTAATTCTGTTCTCATTAGAAAGTCCTTAGGGCTGAAGTGCCTTCTTGACTGTGATTTCAACTTGTCTTTAGTCTATTGAAGAGGTCGTTGTAAAGAAAGGAACCCTATTTGTAATACTTAAGATATGTATTCACTGACAGGTGTGGCAGAATGTCAGTGTTTTACACATACTTCATTTGACTTACCTTATACCTTTAAACGAGCAATTCTTGTATATTTATTTATATGTATATAAATTTATTTCTATGATCTCGGAAACGGCTCTAACAATTTCGCTGAAATTTGGTATATGGCGTTTTCAGGGGTAAACAATCGATCTAGATTAGTCTTATGTTTCGGAAAATGCGTGTTTTCGAGTTTTTATGAGTTTTTCTTTTCATGCAGAATATGGTCGCTAATTTCGTCCTGCCAGCCACTGTCCATCTGGTCCAGCGGCTTAAGACGCGAACGACAAGAAACGAGTTACGGGTTTGAATCCCGCTCGGTGACGTACTTTTTTATATTCAATTTTATTTTATTTTTAATTGTTTTTAGACAAGTTTAAAAAAAATTTGTTAATGTTTGAGATAACAATTTGAACAAACAACTACCTAAACACCAAGTACATTTTATACTCATGACTGTTGAGCCATAGTTTATTTTATTTTTTGTATGCATTACAGTATTGTAACGCTTTAATAGTTCCGTACCCAAAATGATAAAATGGCATTCTATTACTAAACCTCCGCTGTTCGTCACACGTTCCGTCCGTCCGTCTATCACAGAGCTCTATCTTTTGAACAGAAGTCCTTAGAAACTTAATTTTTACAGAATGTGAATATCTGGTGAAACTTTAACAACAAATAATTAAAATAAAATCAATAAAAAAATTAAGGGGGCAAACAGAAACAGAGAAGGTATTTTTGAACGATTTCTGTTGGTACTTGAAAATGAAAATATTTTATTAACTGCAAATGTATGGTGATACGGAACCCTTCGTGTACGATACCATTATTATCTTTTTTTCCTTCTATTTATGATATGTGTGTCTATGCATGTTTCCTTGTACTGTCGTATGGATGTGTATTTCATTAATCAAATAGCTCTCTAGCTCCGTGGCGCAGCGGTCAACACGCCAGCCTGCGACACGGAGTGACCGGGTTCGATCCCCGGCCAGGTCAAGATGGAAAATGATCTTTTTCAGATTGGCCTGGGTCTTGGATGTGTATCTATATATGTATTTGTTATAAAATATAGTATCGTTGAGTTAGTATCCCATAACACAAGTCTCGAACTTACTTTGGGGCTAGCTCAATCTGTGTGATTTGTCCGTACATATAAAAAAAAAAAAATATTTATCTAAAGCTACCTCTGAGTTTGTAGTAAAATCTGATTTAAGTATGGAACAGCTAAAACTAAAATACCAAAATGGCAAGAGAAAACGAGACAGAATAAATAATTACAAAATAGAAACAGAGAAATGATAGAAATGTGTCATCATTTATCACAAAGTTTTATGAATTGAAATACAAAGATCAATTTATACATTTTTCAATCATAATCTCAGTTAGGAAAAAATAAAAAAATAGAATTAAACAAATTAGGGTTCATGAACACAAAATTATTTCCTGTAATATAGCAATTTCGCAAGACCATAGGCCCTTTCGCCTTGCGTACAATATATCCGCTCTATCGATTTTCCCTAGCACTAACATTTCAAAATTGCATTAAATCACAATAAATCGCAGCCCAATCTGATCGCACCATTATATTCCAATAACACTATAGCGGGGCAACTACTACGAAACCTGTAAAACGATATCGCTACAGTAACTTCGGTATCGATATCGTTTTACAGCTTTCTTTTAACTTTACCCGATTTGAAATAGAAGCGGAACATCCAGGATTAATAAGCTATTTCATGAATTCCAGAATTATACTTCTAATTGTACTTGTATTTATAATGAAGAAAATTAGCTGGATAGATAGAATAACTAACAAAGAGGTTTTAAATAGAGTAGGAGAAAAAAGATCTATTTTAACTTCGATAGAAAATCGAAGAGGTAATATGATAGGGCATTTATTGCGACATGATCAGTTTATGAAAACTATTATAGAAGGCAAAATAGAGGGAAGGAGAGGGAGAGGAAAGCCCAGGCACAGTTATTTTAAACAGATAAAGGAAAAGTTTGGCAGATGTAAAAGACTGGGAGAAAATAGAGTAAGATGGAGGGAGCTGCACCGACAAGAGCTTTGCTCTTAAATTTTGATGATGACTTGTAATTAGCACTTCTACTTCCTTACAAAGTAAAGTCATTCACTTGTATTCAGCAATTTCTTGAAAATCATGAATGTCATGGATCGAGTCTTAACATAGATATTTAAAGCAATGTTGATATCGTCGTATACCTATACCATTATTTATTATACAGCGTGCCTTAAATATTACAGATATAGCATTATAGTGTAACACTACATTTACCTCACAGTATTTTTTTCACCTTTATGTTCTGAAGCACTTAGTAGCCCATTAAAATGATTGGACTACCCGTAATAGCTTTCAACTTCCACAGAGACTACTTAAAGATAAATATAGTTTCGGGATATTCCAGACAGAAAGACGTCTGCGGCATTGAATATCGTCATTGAAACAATGGTAAGACCCCGCGTTCGTATCACACCAGTGTACTTGTAGTATACAAGAACCATGGAATTCCTGCAATATTCTGTCTGGCGTTTCATCGAGAAATAATTTCCAATGACGATAAATTGTTCGGAATATATTGTGAGCTGCGCTGGCTACCGGTTTATTGGTGGGTGGCCTAAGTTATTTAGTAAAGGGTAACTTATGACTCCAATATGAAATATGAGTTGGGGAAACTAGGGTCTCGGTAAGAATAAACAATTTGGATGATATTTGTATTTTTTTATATTCGTTCCTGTTCTAATAGAACTTTTTTGTTAAATGTTACAAATTATGAACACTAAATAACTTAGGTAAGGATACGTTTATAAAAGACTTTTCTGCATTCACTCGTGTTGAATTTCATTACCATATCTTATTTTTTAACTTAATATATTGGGTAAGGATTCTAACGACATCAAAATCTGTTCATATATTTGGAAGTTATATATTAATATTTATTTATAAAATCTATGCATATTTATATGCATTAGGCATATAAACATTACACTTATTTTTTGGGCAATCGGTTTTTTTTAATACACGTGTTAAACACGTAAATTAAAAAAATTGGGTTCGTGGCAGCAATGATGGAGTTACACAAGATAATATACACCTACAAGAAAATCCTCCGTTTTATCCGCAAAAAGATTATGTCTCTTTTGTAACAATGGTTCAAACAAGTTACTCAAACGTAAAGTTACATTACTTTGACTTAACCATCTAATTTTCGCGCGCAGCCATTTCGTGGCCTCACCGGTCTCGCTCTCGACTTTTCCTAATTTCCAGTCTCGTCACTACGTTAGATCAATGTTTCTTAAAGTGTGGTCCACGGACCTCTTACTGGCGTATGTGCTGGGGGCCGCTTATTTTAGACCTAACATTTATTTATTAGGAAATTGCACAGTAAATGCATTAATATTGTTGTCATTGTTCGATCAAACAATCTTAATGACAACAAGATTAATGCATTTCAAATTTGATCAAACAATTTACAACTAAGTATATATCCTAAAATGTAGCTGACAAATGCTTTTAGCGCTAAATAACTCGGTTTCAGCAACTTGAACTTATATACCTATATATTCAACCCAAACTTTAAAATCGTGTCTGGAAGTATTAATAAATAAAATATTTTATTCTATTTTATTATAAATATAAAAGGTCGCTTATCGTATTGCTTTTTACACATAATCGCCAATAAATTTGTTTAATTTCCGAAAATATTCTTGACAGGGGTGCATGGCATCTTATGAATTCTGAAAGCGTTCCGTGACTATAATTGGTGTGGCGCAGTGTTCAACACGCAGTCTACTACATGAGGGGCAACGGATTCGATTCTCGGTGCAGGTAAACTCTTTTACTTCATTTTTGCTTACGGATCGAAAGTTCCCTAGGAGAGTTGGCCTCAGACCGGCCGACAATATATATTGACCAATCATAAAAGTGTTTTTATATAAAGTGAACCTCAGGCTCCGATGGACCACAATATTGAATTGAACTAGGAAAATGGTCTGATAAATACAAAAATAAATATAATGGGACAAATCACACAGATTGAGCTAGCCCCATAGTAAGTTGTGAACTTGTGTCGTGGAGTACTACTAACTAAACGATACTTTATACAAATTTATTTTGTATTGGAGTCATAAGTAAGTAGTTAATTATTAAACTATTTAACCTTTATATAAAAAAAAAACTTATATTAATTCATTTATATCGAGTAGGCGACACGGTCAATCGAGCATGCACATCCTGGTGTCAGAGTTCTTCGGAACCACCTCTCAGACTCTGATGTGGTTGCTTTAACGACTACCAGATGGCAGCTGGGACCAACGGCTTAACGTGCCTTCAGAAGCACGAAATCATTTTTATTATCAGACAATCAGGTGATTTAAGCCTGCAATGTCCTAACCAAACTGGAACAACTAAACAAAGTATGCACCCCGTGGGAATCAAACCCACGACCGCCGGGTCAACTGGCAAACGCCTTAACCACTGGACCACGGAGGAGGTTAACTTATATTTAAACATCCAAAATGTAGATAAAATATCATTTTCCATCATGACCTGGCCGCGGATTAAATCCAGACCCTACGATTCAAATAATGAGGAGGATGAATACAAACAGTTTAAGAAACACTGCGTTAGATAAACTTGTAGATCTCTGATCGTCACGCTTGCCGCTCTTGACTTGCGCGATATGATCGCGAACGCTAGAAAGTGTCTTCATGATGTTTATTGCCAAAATGGCTGAATGCTGGATGACTTAATCGATGGATCTCGGCATGGAAAAGTTACTAACGACTTTTCTAGAAAACAAGTCTATTTATATCAAATGATAAACCGTGAGATGGCTTTCTGGCTTATTGCTGCTATTATTACACAATAAAGATATTTTGTATATTTTGTATTACCTAAATAAAAAATAAAAAAACAAAGTTAAAAATAGTCTGACTGGAATACACGTCATCGAACCAACGATAAATAAAAAAGGAATATACATAATATGATTGTTCAAGCATCTAACATACATTTACGATTATCATTGTGATGATAACTGAGATCAACCTGATGCGCAGTGGAGCTCGAGATAGTTAATATATTATCACGTCTTTATCTTGAACGGGATTTATCCCTTTCAAAAAACTCTGTTTACAGAGTCTAGGACCAACTTTAGATATTTTTTTTGCTAGTAACACAGAAACCTTAAAACCTAATGTTAGTACACAAATACAATACATAGCACACAATACAATTAAAATGCCTGAACTAACAAGTAGCTTGAGCTAACGCAATCGATATTAGACTGACTCTACTACTACTTAGTTCTAGTTGTTAGTTAGTATTATTTTTTAAGTTTAGCTAGCTATTATAATAAATTGCATATTTATATAAATACTAGCTTTCGCCTGCGGCTCCGCCCGCGTCAATGTCGATCTCTCGGGAATAGTACTTTCTCCCGTAATAAAAGGTAGCCTATGTCCTTCTCCATACTCCAGAGAACTTGTATGCAAAATTTCATGATGATCGGTTCAGTATTTACGGCGTGACAGCGTAACAAACAAACAAACAAATAAACAAACTCACTTTCGCATTTATAATATTAGTAAAGTAAGGATATGCATCAGCAGGACTGACTCCTAGTATAACAGTATCTTGCGTTTTGTTTCTGATCTTTATTAGTTTTGAAATAAAATATTAAACTTGACTTCAGTTTATGTCTATAACAATTAATTATATTAAAACACTAAACATATTTGACACCCAAGTCTGTCTTTTTAATATATAATTTTTTCTAAAAAATAAGAAACACATAAACGTATTAAATTTGTATTGAGTAAAATATTAAAAGATTTATTACTTTGCTTAGAATAAATCTGCAATTTCTCCAATAAACAAGATCATTCATAAACTTGTTCTAGGAACTACGAGCCACTTCAAATAGTTACAACAAAATTACTCCAACAGTAGGATTTATACCGCTAATAAACTAACAAACAGACGTTTTAAAAGACTAACATGAATATAGACGCAAGTAAACTTCCTGCTGCGTTTTGTTACAGCTACGAAGGCGACACGCGGTGATAATAATATTGATATACGCGTTACGTTTTGTTATTATGGTGTTACTCGAATAAATAGCGGTTTGTGAATAAGGTGTTTATTTTCAAATAGTTTATTGGTATACGGTTGCAAGGTGAGTTGGGAAAGTTCGTTAATAAGGCCAATCTGAAAAAGATTATTTTCCATCTTGACCTGGCCGGGGATCGAAACCGGGCACTCTCGCGTCGCAGACTGGCGTGTTGACCGCTGCGTCACGAAGCTAGCCAAACACCTACTCGAAATGATAATGATGATGAAGTAAAGTTTACCAAGATTGTAGGCATAATGATCGAAAACGGTCGGTAGCTTACTTCTAAGTATATCCAGACTTATATCCATTATTTTAATAGACCTTTATTTATAAACCTAGGCTCTGTCTGTAGACCTGTAAAAAGACGTAATAGTATGTATGTACCTTTATTACGTCAAGCAGATCACTAGTAGTTTGTAAGCGCAATATTGATACAAAAATAAACAACGGAGTGATCCTATAAGGTTTCCGTTTTGTCACTCGGACGTACGGAACCCTAAAAAGGAATATCAACAGCCTCCGTGGTCCAGTGGTTAAGGCGTTTGCCTGTTGACCTGGGGGTCGTGGGTTCGATTCCCACCGGAAGCATACATTGTTTAGTTGTTTCCAGCTTGGTTAGGACATTGCAGGCTTGAATCACCTGATTGTCTGATAATAAAGATGATTCCGTGCTTCGGAAGGCACGTTAAGCCGGTGGTCCCGGCTGCCATCTGGCAGTCGTTAAAGGAACTACGTCAGAGGCCGAGAGGCGGTTCCGAAGAACTCTGACACCAGGGTGTGCATGGTCGATTGACCGTGACACCTACTCGAAATGATGATGATGAAAAGGAATATTATCTATAACGCTGTGTAAATCGACATAAGAGTAACTGAACTGAAACACAAATCAATGCAGTGTAAAACGGAATGACATTGTCGGGAAAATGAAAATTTCCTCGGAACAATCTCGACGAAATGAGTTTCTGTCAGCGCAATAGGAAGCGACGTTCCGGCAGACGCGCGGCTCATTCCATGAGGAGTTATTTGCAAGGTTGATATAGCAACTGTAGTTATGGCAACTATTAGTTGTATGGTGACTTTAGTGAAATACTTCAAAAAATATTTGAGACTAGATTTCGCCCGCGGCTCCGCCCGCGTCAATGTTGATCCCACGGATAGAGTGCATTTTCCCGGGATAAAAGGTAGCCTGTGCCCTTCTCCGTACTCCAGAGAACTTGTATGCAAAATTTCATGATGACTGGTTCAGTCAGTAGTTACGGCGTGAAGGCGTAACAAACAAACTCAAAATTCGCATTTATAATATTAGAAAGGATTCTTTTAACAATACAGACAGCAAAGTACAATTATAGATGTTCCCATGACAAGACATGATAAAATGACTTGTCCCGCCCCGGTTACACAGCGAGTGATCTGTGTTCGCTGTAGGAACGCCGCTTTAGATTTTGTTGTAGTGTAGCGATTATATTTATTTTTTAAAGTGAAACCTTCTTTCTTTTGTGCACGTTTTGTGATGGATAAAAAATGGAAAGCTGATGATGATGGCATCTTTACAATTCTTTCATCATCCTAAATGACACTTGCCTATAGATTTCAGCGATGATACTTTGTTTGTTTATTTTTTTCATAGCTTATTAGTGTTGTGTACCACTGCTGGGCAAAGGCCTCCCCCTGGACTTTACACTCATCCCTATTTCGCTACTTCTGACCATCCATGTTTAAATTTATCAAGGTCGTCCCTCCATCTCCTTCTTGGTCGAGCTCTGAATTCAATTCCGAATTACCCAACACCGAATGTAAGGTTCACCGCTTCACGGTTGGCCCTTGGTTGGTTGGTCTGCCTCTGCCACTTTGTTTAATATGAAATTGAAGTAAACAAGTTAGTAAATTACAACCAAACGTAAACCAGACTAATTTTCATTCCAGCAGAGTACAATAATTAGTCTGCTACCAGCGCGATTTCCCTCTAATCTCCAATTAGCAAGTAAGATCGTCATCATAATTAAACTGTACTGTCCTAGTTTCAGATATAACTAGCGCTAACACCTGTGTTTACCCTTTCGCTTTCGAAAGATATGACGTTTTGACATGTTTTCTAGAAATTATGAGCATAGTTAAAAGCACAGAGTACATGGCATATGCAGATACTGAATAACTAATGAACTTGAAGCGACATCCGACACAAATGGACAACCAGCTGGTGGTCTGTAGATCATAATTATGCATATATTAATATGATTTATGCATATGATCAACTGATCATATACATAATTAATAAATCATAATCTACAATGAATAAATACAATCTGTTTCAATGAAATAAACGTCTAAAATAAACTTTTTTCATAAAATTTTATAGGTAGCGCACGCTATATTGTAATGGGTGATCGTGTGTGCCATAAATAATCGGTAGGCACGTTAAGCCGTTGATCCCGGTTGTTGTCATCTTTAATGGCAGTCGTTAAGCTAAGTCAGATGCCTTTAGGTAGCTTGAAAAATCTGACACCAGTGTGAGCCACATACACACATGAAAAACAAACAAACAGTAAAATCAATTAACAACCATTTAAATCATATATCAATCATACATCATCATATCCTAATCCTAACTAATATTATAATCCTAACTAATATTATAAATGCGAAAGTAAGTTTGTTTGTATGTTTGTTTGTTACGTTTTCACGTTGTAACTACTGAACTGATCATCATGAAATTTTGCATACACGTTATCTGGGGTACGGAGAACGACATAGGGTACAATTTATCCCGGGAAAAACTACTGTTCCCGAGGAATCGACATTGACGCGGGCGAAGCCGCGGGCGAATCCGCGGGCGAAAGCTAGTATCATAATAAATTATATAACGTGCATAACAATTGACGTATGTCAAGTTGTTTGCTAAGAACGTGGTAGAGGTTTTGAATGTGTTTTTTCAATCAACCCAAAATAAAAATCTCATTCCATACCAGCACGACAGTTTTCTTTGTTGCTCGTCATCGAACCGCCAATGACCTTGATACAAGGAAATAATAACTTAATTGTGTCACGTAGCAGGGGTGAAAGGGGAACCCTGGTCCAATGGGAATCGTCAGAATTCTGCTCATGTTTGCTTCATTCATAAATAAGACGTGAAGTGAGCCGTGTTCATTGGGGTAATAGTGGGCTCAGAGGTGTTTTCCTTGTTAGGAAGTCCTTGATGATGATTAATCTGTACCTTATATATCTAAGTATAATATAAATATATATTATCATATATATTATACATCAAATATCATCATCATCATCATCAGGTTTTTTTAGTCTTTACTGCAGGAGCGTAACTACCGGAGCCATACTAGGGACCAGAATAGATAGAGGATTTGGCCTACAATCTCCTCGCTGGTCAGACGGGTTGGAGAGGCCTCATTGATGTTGATGAGCTTTGTTTAGCTTGTATTTCCTTAGTCGTCCTCTAACGACCTCCATGGGAAGACTAGGAGTGGTCCTATTCTACTCTGCCGGATACCACACGGCTTATATATTTCAAATCAAATGTATGTCATGATTTTTTATTAAACTAACAGATGGGACAATACTTTTCCATGCTATTCGGGAGAAAAGTAAAAATATGGAATGCCAGCTGCTTTTCTTTCCGCGCAGGTCGTGAAAGCCGATCAAAGGTTTCGGTTAAATCTGAGGAACCATATTAGTATGCGATGCGGCAAGCAACCCATTCTTCATCTGGCATGATGACTAAGCCACATATGTCTTCAAGTTAACTCTCTTCGATGATGTTCTGTAAGAAAATACGTAGAATGCTAGTAATAACGTATTCTTCCCTCTCAGATCGTAGTAGTGGATTGGACGATTGGACGAAAATTAATCTAAGAAATCATGACAATAGACTATGTGACTCCTGAGGAATCATACCTTTATACGATGTGACTAGCAGAAACGACTTTTGATATCGAATGAGAAACGAGGAGATTCGTAAGAGGACAAAGGCCACCGACATAGCTCAGCGACGTAGGGAGTAAGCGGGGCACATAGCGCGTAGAACCGATAGCCAATAGGGCAGAAGGGTTCTGGAATGGCAACCACGTACCGGCAAGCGTATCGTCGGACATCCACCGACCAGATGGTTGGATGACTTGACTAAGTAGCAGGAAGGCGCTGGATGCAGGCTGCTTCCAACCGGTCGTATTGGAAATCCTTGGGGGAGGCCTATGTCCAGCAGTGGACTTCTTGCAGCTGATATGATGATGATGGTGGTGGTGATAACTAATATAATATTTATAACATACCATAAGTACTTCGAATTACTAGTATTTGACAAACCCTTTCACAATAAATAAATATGGGAAAAGCATACTAAAAATAAACTCTCAAGAAAAATAAAGGGCTCAAAACAAAGAGTATAAATATAAAAGTACTAGAGGGACAATAGAACCCAAAAGTTGACACGATGCTTACTAACTCGGTACAATAAGCTAATTTGGGGTCAACATAATAATATCAGTCAAATAATATCATTAGTCCGTCAGATAGATAATTAAAAAAGATTGCATGCATATTTTTTTATTTTTCAATCAAACAATTATTAGTGATAAAGATAAAGCGCGTCAAAGTTCATGAATTACGTCGTATGACGTCACGAGTGACGTCATAGTCCGGTAAAAATTGTACCGAACTGTGACGTCACACGGAATTATAATCGGCTGTATCTTTATCATTTCTTGTTTAACTGACAACAGAAAAAATATGAATCCAATATTTTTTTTTATTGTCTACTGACAGACTAATTTTATTTTTTAGGAAACTAACCTATTGTCTAGTAACAGATGCGGACCTGGTAAATCACCATGATATTTTTTTTACATAAGAATATAGAGGTCTTCCTGAGAAATATGCCTTAAAATGCAACCAAAAATATTATAGAAATAAATCTATGAAGTAGTTTAGCTTATTGACGTAAAGCCTTGTTGCTCTTCTATAATACTTATATATTTAGCCTCTGGCTCAAACCGATTCAATTTCTAATACTCGTATCCGTAAATCCTTTGGGTATGTCCGAAAAACAGCAACTTTGTTTCATCATAGTCATTGTGACGTAAGACTCTTAACAAAGGGTCGTGAGTAAAAACAACTGACAACATATTAAGGCCACAGCGAAATGGTTTACGGTACAAAAACTTTGGGACAATGGTAAAAAATTGAGTAATATGGTACGAGGGTATTGCGACGAGATTTCGTATTTGAAGGACGATGCTGTAATTTTGAAGGATGACTTTCATATCAAATAAGAGATTGGCTATTGTTAATATAAACTACTAGCTATATTGCCCCGTTTTTATATGCGTAAAGAGTCTCTTTTATTACCCCTGTTAATAGAGCCTAATATATATTTAAAAAAATGAGTTTTTTCATTACATATACATTAAAATATTTTCGCTTTATAATAGGTATTAGTACTGTTTGCTCTGGCCAAGTATGGCTTTGGTAATACAGAGAGGGTCATGCTCCTGCAGTGGAGACTAAAAAGACCTGATGATGATGATGAATATTAGTACACATATAGATATATAAATGTGCTCAATCTAAATGAATTGAATGCAGTTTCCATTTGCGCTTTGTTATTTAATGCCTTTTAGCAATGTATTTCCTCGTGGCATAACTTTTTGGTTATTTTTTTTTTGTTATATAGAAGTCTGGATGAGTTTCTTTCGGCGTATTCTTCTCACCAGCGGTCGTTCCGAAATGCTAGTAGTATTTCGATTTTGCATAAATAAACAAAATATAAGACATACAAATATGACGTCTAAAAAGAGATACATGTATCCAATTATGAATAAAAATCTTTGACTTTGACTTTGACCAAGCCAAAAATATTATGGACGTGACTAGCTTCTACAACTGAGCCGATTTAGATGAAATATGGTATAGAAGTAGTTTGAAGCCTGGGAATAGGGTGTACCTTTCATCCCAGAAAAATCGCAAGTAGAAGCAGATGGCTAGACATGGCACAATTTATATTTTTTATTTGCTGAAGCTACTGTGAAGATAGAATTAAAACTTGCAAACATTAAATGAAATAATTGTATATTTTACTGTATTGTATGATATAAGTGTTAGCATAGGAGCTCATTGCATTAAACCAGTAGCCATTAAAAGCTAATACCGTTAGCAGCAAGGACGATTGCGGCATTTAGCGCGTGAACCCTTATTACAACTTTGATCTAGAATTTGAAGCATCTGCAGCTTGGCTTAGTTTTCTCATTTATTTATTAACGTATTCTTGTGTTATGTATAGTATAATATACAGGTGAGGTAAGTAACTTAAATAAGAAATTTCAGTTTTTCATTGTTTGTTTCAAAATAGTAGGTACCTTTTTTTTCAAAGGAAAGTTAAAAATTAACATTTAATCAATTAAAATTATTTTTTTTTAGAAGATAGATTTGAATTATTAATATTGAATGTATTTTACATCAATTAGTGATGGACATGTGTACCAGTAGTAGCAGGTAGGATATGTCAAGCAGTGGGTTCCATATATTCACACAATGAGTTAATTAAGAATGTGTGACTGAAGATCGAACAACAGTTTCGATTTCGGCATAAAATCGGTCAAAATTTCGGCCTAACCGAAACTCATATATTCAGGTAAATATATATAAATAGTCAGCCCAGCGTACAGTAGTAGTGAGTCTTTACTTTATTTCATACTAGCTGTTGCCCGCGACTTCATCCGAAGCAATTTTTGTCATTATGATTAATTAGAAGAATAATTTTCCCCCGTTTTCAAAACATTTTTTATTGATGCTCCGCTCCTATTAGTCGCAGCGTGATGTTTTATAGCCTAAAGCCTTCCTCAATAAATGGACTATCCAACACAAAGAATTTTTCAATTTGAACCCGTAGTTCCTGAGATTAGCGCGTTCAAACAAACAAACTCTTCAGCTTTATAATATTAGTATAGATATAGATAAATTAAAGACACTGTTATAGTGAAATTGTTATTTTTTTTAGTAACAAGATTTTTGTGTGTCTCTGTATATGTGTTAAATACACGGTGAAATTTTGATCGTTCTAGACCCTAAAAGGGGTGATTTAGCCCGTCGATGTGAACAACTTTTCCTATGGGAAATGCTGGAAACTCAAAAATGGGCAGTTCCATACAATAAATTTCGGCCACCCAGTCAATTTGTATGGGAACGTCAAAAACTTTTTGAGTTCCCATAGGAAAAGTTTTTTTATATCAACTGAATCATCCCTTTAAGGATCCAGAACGATCAAAATTTCACCGTGTATAGTGGATCTTAATACATTATATTATTAGTTAATGTTATTATGTTATTATTTGACTAGCTCCGTGGCGCAGCGGTCAACACGCCAGCCTGCGACACGGAGTGACCGGGTTCGATCCCCGGCCAGGTCATGATGGAAAATTATCTTTTTCAGATTGGCCTGGGTCTTGGATGTGTATCTATACTTATATGTATTTGTTATAAAATATAGTAACGTTGAGTTAGTATCCCATAACACAAGTTTCGAACTTACTTTGGGGCTAGCTCAATCTGTGTGATTTGTCCGTATATATTTATTATTTATTTATTATTATTCCCACATCAATCTTTCTATAACGAAAACAACAGATCAATTTGTATAAAATAACAGCTATAACCGAAAAAGAAACAAAAAGACTGCAGTAATCAAAACTTGATTCACAAACAGACAAACAATAAAAGCACTATAAAACAGTCGTTATCATAGGAAATAGCGTCTAATACAGCACGAACGACTTCCACATATTGTTGCATCGTAGGAAGTAGTACCATTGTTCGTATGATAGCCTCAGTTACGCAATTTGCTTTGTTTGTTATATGTAAACTATCATTTGGTTTAATGGTGATGTTTTGAAGTTTAAAAAATCTTATGGCTAAAATAGATATCTTGAGCAGACACCGGGATTTGACGCAACACTGCTTTTCAATAAAAAATAATAATAATTTTCAAATTAAGAAATATGTAGTGAAAAATAAAGCTCCGGTAGTACGGTACAGAGAGGGTCATGCTGCTGCAGTGGAGACTAAAAAGCTCTGATGATGATGATGAAAAAAAGTCACCTAGGCAGGGTGTCTGTATGTTATTTCTTAATCTAATAAGATTATATAAAAATATCATTGAGAATGCAAAAAATCAGCAGAAAATATGCTGTCATAATAGCGGACCACGGGGTCCAACGTATCACAGCTGTAGAGGAGTGGAATAAAGAAACTCTCGACATACCTACCTAAACTACGAAGTCCCTAAAAAGAGTTCAGTCATAGACATGATAATTTTACCGGACTGAAGAATAGACGCTCAGCCAACCTGCAGTATATGAACATGCTTTGGGCAAACCCAACCACTACATATGCGTTTTGATAATCCTCGAGTCCTTGCAAAAGAAATCAGAAACATCCAAGAATGCTTCATGAATTTTATAAATTTATAAAATCCTAATCTCAATAGCAGCCCATCACTATTTTGATTCCGCTTTCAACTTTTTCGCCCACAAACACGTTAAACGTGGCCTTTTTTTAAGCTAGCTCCAAGTGAGCTTTCGCTACTTCACCGGCTGAGGCGAGGGGCATATATAGATAACATCACCAAAGGGCCCCCAGAGGGACGTACTTCGGCTTTGGGCGTTGCCTGTGTGCGCAAGGCTTGGAGAGACAGCAAACTCTCATATTGCCTGATAGGCCGCATTGACGTGTATGCAGAGCCTGAAGAGCCAATCTGAGAAACAATGGCAAAAGCCTTTGAAGATCAGCAACTCTCATCTTTCGTCTTATGGGCCGAGTTAAACGTGGCCTTTGAGTCTTATGACTTTGGGCTCTATCTAGCCTACAAGGGATAGGTAAAGTCATAATAATGTATGTGTAAATTAGAACTACTTTTACTTTTTTCGCGGCCCTAAGATTTATGGCCAAAAACCGCTCTCCGCATCACTAAGTCAGCATCCCAAAATTCCTCGTAATTTTATTAATGTATTTGGCTGGCCATCTCAGTAATGTCCCAGTGGGCTGACTTAACGACCGCTTGTGAAATTATACTCATTAGCTAAATAAACGTCTGCCAGCGATTGTTACAAGTGCTAACTTAGATTTACTATATACTAGCTACTTGTCCTTAACTTCGTCTGTCTGTTAAGTAGTGGTTTACACGGTAAGCTAATCCACGAAGGGCTCTAGAGAAGGTATTTTATTTTTACAGGCATTTATCTGCGGTACTGGAGATCCCCAAGATAGATTGGCGTTTGGCAAGCGACCGGCTGTACAAACTTTGCCAACAAGCTGTTAAACTTTTTTAAAATACATGAGTGCCATTTAAAAAAAAACTAAAGCAAGTGTTACTCGAGGTGATATAAGGCTCAGAAACAAATGGACCAACTTGAAAAATTATTTCAACATTAGAATCTACATAGGCTATATAATAGATACATTTACCCATGCGAAGCCGAGACGGACCTCTAGTTTTAAATAATAACAATATTAATGTTAAAGTAAGCACTCAGCAACCGGACAATCACAGACATTTTGTCCTCACAGAAGTTTATTTATTATACAATACGTTGTGACAAGTATAGCTACAGAATATAATAGAATAACATAAATTCTTATAGCCATTGTGCATAATCAGAGCACCATTACTAGGTGTTTATGACGCCAAGTGGAAGTGTCATATAAATAACGACATAAATAACATTTACATCTGTTTGTTGCCTATAAAATTTTATTAAGAATGAATGTAGAATTACGAGATTATTCTTTCCGGGTCTGGTCCAGGTACGCAAGAAATAATAATAACTTTTAGCTTCTTCTCCTCCCTGTTAGGGGTCAGCTCTGTATGTCGACTCTCTCCAAAATTTTCTGTCCTTAACTATATTAACCGTGTGGTTTCCGGCAGAGTAGAATAGGACCACTCCTAGTCTTCTCATGGAGGTCGTAAGAGGAGACTTAGGAAATACAAGCTAAACAAAGCTCATAAACATCAATGAGACCTCTCCAACCCGTTTGGCCAGCGAAGAGAGTGTAGGCCAAATCCTCTGTCTGCTCTGGCCAAGTATGGCTCCGGTAGTACAAAGAGGGTCATGCTCCTGCAGTGGGGACTAAAAAGACCTGATGATGATAAAGATGATGATGAACCAAATTCACACTTACTCCCCGTTCCCTCATGTCCCATCTGATATATTCAATTTACATTCATAACTTCATCATAGCGTATCCTGGTTGCATCCTCAGTTCAGTTCTCGTGCATCGTTACCCGGGATTCACAATTATGACGCGTGCCAGTTTATACTATTCAGTATTCACAAAAAAAAAACATTTAAATTCAGTATTTATGCTGCAGGGGCCTCATCAAGGGAGCAAGGGAGCATCTGCACATCGGATCGCAGAATTCACTATTTTGACTGCGTGTAAGTTTATACTATTCAGTATTCATAAAAAAACATTCATTTAAATTCAATATTTGTGAAGTACATGGGGAGAAGAAATGGGGAAAGATCCGGCTCTCACACTCCGCAAGAAGCATACAATTTTCTGTGAAGAGTGTGGTACTTCCCCGGATGAGCCGGTCCATTCATGCTACTAGCAAAAAAAATATTTGCCAGTAGCGTGGCTCTACCACAACTTTGTAGAGCAGATTAGATGGTGGTAAAATACTCATTTAAATTCAGTATTTGTGAAGAACATGGGGGGAGGAAATGGGGAAAGATGGGCCTCCGGCTCTCACACTCACCGAACGAAGCATACGATTATCTGTGGAGAGTGTGGTACTTTCCCGGATGAGCCTGAATGGGCCAGTCATGCATCTAGCAAATAATTAATTTTGCCAGTAGCGTGGCTCAACCACAACTCTGTAGTGCAGATTAGACGGTGGTAAAGAAATATTTTCTTTATGTCACTATAGACCAAAAGATTGAATTTTAATGATTTTCCACGGGACACACAATTTGCACAATTTTCCTGTTGTTTTTTCTTTGATCAGTATCTTCTTTTGTGCGCGGATGTCCTTCCTTTTTAATTATCGCTCCTTTGTCGTTTTTGGTAATTCAATTTATTCTCTTGTCGGCGTAAAAATATTTTTAGACGATTTTCTTTTACACGGAAGTAATAAGATTTGGCGTCATATATTTATTAAAATTTAATGTACTTATACATACCACCGAAACGAAATAATATACCGTGTTCAGTCGCTCGGGCAATACCGCATGATTTTGAACCTCTGAATTATATTGAAATCCTGATATCAGAATCCCTAATGGAATACAGAACTGAAAGAAAAAAAGGTAAAAAACAAAAAAATTAAATTTTACTCGATAGAAATTCGCCCAGCTCGGTGCCTAATTTTGTTTTCGATTTGTAGCTTTTTTTCTTGCAATCCTCTACTTCATTAGGGATTCTGGTTCTAGGATTTCGATATAGTTCAGAAACACGCGGTATATTAAGAGCTAAAATAATAATAATATTTATTGTCTCGTTTTACAATTCATACAATAATTATATGGAAATGTGTTTTTTTGTTCAGGTCCCAGCATTGGTACCATAGGAAAAGTTGTTCATATTGACGTGCTGAGTGGCTTCTTTAAGGGTGCTTTTTATCCTGTCAAGAGTACATTTGTAAGCTGTATTTCTTTGAGTTAGCAACTCATAACATAAGTATCTCACTTATTTTGGTGCTAGCTCTGTGTGGCTTGCCCGCATTTATTTATTTATTCAATAACACATTTTTTCTTGAACAACTATATTTATAATTAAGGTGGTAGACTCTCAAAAAAACAAAACAAATTTCAATTAAAATACAAAAAGCCGTATCGCAAATCAGAACATAATGGGTAACGGCAAAACCCATTTCAGTTATATTTGACCATCAATTAATTCGTGTACAAAGAAAAGATCATTTCAAGGCAGCAAAAAACGAACATGCTTGTATCAATTAAGACCGGGCGGTACAATGGCGAACATAAATGATAACTAATAATTATTAAAAATTCTTTTAACTTTCGTCTCTCTGTGGTCTTTTAGAATGCAATATAGGTACCTGATAAACATCATCATTTTTATTTTAGCAGTATGAAGACCACCGTTGGACAAAGGCCTCTACTAAGGATTCTTTGTTCCATGGAAGGATATTACCATACTCACCACGATTGGCAGGGGAGTTGGTGAGCGCAGTTTCTTTAGCTTCTTGTGCTTCTAACGCTGCTACCCATCGGAAGTATTAAGTTGGGGAAGGATAGGAATTTGTTGGATCTGAAGCGTTCAAATCTGGCGGTCACACTCAACTGCTGAGCTTGTGATTACTAATAGGGCATCGGACGCGTGCCAGCCGAGCTACTACTTGATTTTCTCCCATTCATTCGAGTGAGTAGTATCACAATAACCTCATTCCCTTTTCAACTCCAACAAACCGATGGGCAGTAGCGACAGAAGCACACGAAGTCAAGAAACTGCGCTCGCCAACACGCCCGCCAAGCCTCAGTCAGTATGGTAAAATCCTCCCATGGAACAAAAACTTCTTTGGAGAAACCTTTGTACGGCAGTTGACTTCTTTCGGCTGAAATAATGATGATGATGTTATAACTATCGTTCATGAAGCTGTTCTTTAAGTATAACATAAACTTAGTGTCAATCGTAGTGTAAAAACAGAGCAATATACTCGTATATATAACAAAATGCTGCGGGAACGAGACACAAGGTCTACAATTGACTTTTATCTATGACTGTACTAAAAAGGATGAGCGAGCGATACATCGAAACGCAAGAGATACCGGTACATCACTATTGTTATAGAGGTACACTAACAATCATGATTGATAACGATACTTCTTTGGAAGAAAACAAATATATTACAGAAGCAAAGCTTCACAATAATACACATCATTATTCGCGGACATAAGATTCAAATACGATATTAAGTAATCTATTTTTAATAGTTCTCAAGACATTTTCATGAATTGTATTTTTTTTAAATTTTACTTTGTAATCAGTATCGTACTTCATGTTATACATATATTATAATGGAAACTTGTGGAAGTAATGTTTATTTAATTATTTGTTACTAAAATGAGAAAAAAAATAATGAAATTTGGCACAATTATTTGCGTGGCGAGCAAGAACTGGTGATGACAAAAGTGAACTATAATAGTGAGAAATAATACAGATTACTTCTACATCATGTTACAAAAGGGGAGTAACAGTTCTCAAGGGGCATGATCAGCCCATGATTTTGAAAATAGTTACCTAAACAGGCAATACGAAAAAAAAATTTGCATAAGAAATCGATTAACTGATTGCTCATCACTACATAGTATAAAACAAAGTCGCTTCCCGCTGTCTGTCCCTATGTATGCTTAGATCTTTAAAACTACGCAACTGATTTTGATGAGGTTTGTTTTTAAATAAATACAGTGATTCAAGAGGAAGGTTTATATGTAGGTATAATGTATAGAGCTCGTGCGATGCTGGGGCAGGTCGCTAGTTTTGTATAAAAGATAGTTTTTTAGGGTTCCGTACCAAAAGGGTAAAAACGGGACCCTATTAATATCACTCCGCTGTTTGTCACCAGGCTGTATCTCATGCTTTAATTATTGTTCTGAGATCTCATGAACTGTTATAGTTATACAGTTGAAACTTTCACAGGAGATGTATTTCTGTTGCCGCTATAACAACAAATACAAAAAAATAGAATAAAATAAATATTTAAGGGGGCGCCCATACAACAAACATGATTTGTTGCCGTTTTTATAGATAACGGTACGGAACCCTTCGTGCGCGAATCCGACTAGCACTTGGCCGGTTTTTTTCCCTTTATCGATGCATGGCCCTTGGGAAAGTTGTTCAGTATCAGGCTGATAATACCCATTATTATTACCGCTATTTTGTCACATGTACTGTCTTTGCTTTGTGTCGTCGTAAATAATTACGTCAATTTTCAAATTCAGTTACTCCCACAATGCCACCTGTGACCACGACTAAGATAAATGTCTTATTCCAATTAAATTTAAGCGCCAGATTGGAATTTAGATAGAATAACTTTAAGGTAGGTATGGTTACATATGTACAATATTAATTTTTGCAAAAAAATCTTGTTCGAAATGTATCAAAAATATTTTGATCGAGAGAAACGACTTTGAAAATACATATTATAAAACGATGTGTTTACTTCTCTTCTGAAATCTTTCTCTCCACCGTCTCCAAGACATTTCATGCAAAGTTTTGGAGACAAAGCTGCGGGTTCAAAAGTTTCACAACATTAAATTAAATAATCCTGTATAAATAACATTCAGTGGGTACCTAGGTACTTAGGAAGTTACACAATCTCATTCACTAAAAGTTAAACAAGAAGCTACAGAATAATGTAAGTGTAGAATTATAGTAATCATTTCAATCCATAGCCGACCAAATGAATCAGACTCAAATTATAGTTTTTTTTAGGAGATGATAGGCGTATAAAAAGCATGCTTTTACTCGGTTTTTGCTCACTAGTTCACCAGGCGCCATTGTTAAGTAAAATTTCCATCTATAATTGTAAAAAAATTATTTATTACACGCATGGTACTAATTAGAATTTTCGCATGGAAACAAATTTTACTTCAATGATATTTAATGCTTATGTCTACATAAAGTGCACTTATTACTATAAACAAACGATTACTGTATATGTTTGACTATAAAATATAATCTATTTTAGATTTCTTTTCAATAAATTTACTATATATAATTTTGGGAAGAAAAATCCATGTAGGCTTTTTCGTCTAAAATTATTATGTGATACACGTTACGCTTCACAAGCGCCTCTAGCGGAAAATTCACATGCGATAGCCCCTCATTACTATAATCCATATGCAGAGAAGAGTACTGTATATAGGCTAGTTTCCTGGGTCAAAATAATATCATTACAATAAGTCCGTAACTTAGATAATTAAAAAATATTGGATACGTATTTTTTCTTTTGTCAATTAAACAAAAACGTATAAAGATACAGCGCTTTAAAGTTCATGAGTGGGGGCTCGTGACGTTAAAGTTTGCTAAAAAGAGTAGCAAACTATGACGTCACATGGAATTTCAAAGGGCTCTTACTTTACAATTGTTTGTTAAATCGACAAAAGAAAAAATACGTATCCAAAGTTTTTTAATTATCTAACTGACGGACTAATTATATTTTTTTTGAAACTAGCCTATTCATATGCTTCGTCCATATATTTTCTCGTGTCAAATTGATATTTAATTCACATTGAAAAAAATCATATAAGTAGGTATAATATGTAATTTGATTTTATATCCATTGTTATTTTATGCATTGTTATAAGCTGCTGAATTTTGTCAGTAAAGTTTTACTATCTTAGCTTCTAACATAATCGAAAACTGGTTGTGAAAGGGACCCCTTTTGTCCACTTATTATTTTGTTTCCAAAGTTTCCAGTTAAGCAGGCGCCTAAACCCTCAATTACGCAACTCCAGGTGCCCTGAATGCTTCATTAGGTACACAACATTACCCAACTTTTGTTATTTAATATGTGTAATGAGCATGGACGTATACAACGTGATTTTGAACCCCCTAGCTATATTGGAATCTCGGAATCAGAATCCCCAATAGAGTATGGAATTGCACGAAAAAAAGGTAAAAATCGAAAAAAAAAATTAGGCTTCCCATACAAAGTCGTCGATCAGCTGGACTTTTTTACCTTTTTTTTTTCTTGCAATTCCGTATTCCATTAGGGATTCTGAATTCCAGATTTCAATATAGCTAGGGCGTTCAAAATCACGCTGTATAAGGCGGAAGGGGTCTAGCCCACCCTTAGCATAGAACAAACATGTGAAATACTAAACCCTGAAACAACGATTTACTCACGTATTATTAGTCGGTGTCACCGACATGTTTCAGCCTATACATAAGGCCATATTTTGTTGTTTAAGAGTTTAATTATGTCTCGCATAAGTTTTAAAGATATAATGTAAAATACTAATAACTGGCATGTTTATTGATGATGCTATTTCTAAATAAGTGAGACAGGCATGTTAAGCCGTTGGTCCCGGGTGTCAACAATGATTGAATACTGGTTAACTGGCATGTAATTTATTGATGATGCTATTTCTAAATAAGTGAGACAGGCATGTTAAGCCGTTGGTCCCGGCTGTCATCAATGATTGCAGTCGTTAAGCTATGTCTGATGCCTTTAGGCAGCTAAAAAATTGGACACCAGTGTTGAGCCACTTACTTTGGTTAGCTCCGTGGCGCAGCGGTCAACACACCAGCCTGCAACACGAGAGTGCCCGGGTTCGATCCCCGGCCAGGTCAGGATGGAAAATGATCTTTTTTATATAGACCTGGATCTTGGATGTGTATCTATAAATGTATTTGTTATAAAATATAGTATCATTGAGTTAGTATCCCATAACATAAGTCTGGAACTTACTGTGTGATTTGTCCGTATATATTTATTTACTAGCTTTCGGCCGCGGCTCCGCCCGCGTCAATGTCGATCCCTCGGGAATAGTACTTTTTCCCGGGATAAAAGGTAGCCTTTGTCCTTCTCCGTACTCCAGAGAACTTGTATGCAAAATTTCATGATGATCGGTTCAGTAGTTACGGCGTGACAAACAAACAAAGAAACAAACAAACAAATTCACTTTCGCATTTATAATATTAGTAAGGATTTACACATACGAAAAACAGTGAGAGAGGCGAAAAAGGTAACCAATTAAACCTCATTTCGCTAAATTTAAAAAGTATTTCATTTTTAATCCTAGTACCCATGGGGTACCTGTTTTGTACATGTAGGCCACATCACCCCATCTTCCTCCATAAAGATATGAATACGCCAATGGTAATAAGGTTCAACATGCCTCGCGCTAACATATGTACTTTAACGTGGTTTATTCGTCCAAGACTTTTACCCTTGAAAAGAGAACTCTCAGACGTGTGTTTTTGAGTTGTCTTGGTGATTAGGAGTTCAGTCGATTATGGTCTGCAATGAATGTGAGTGCTTTTAATAGTTCATTATATTTTAACAAAATCGAAAATTGTATCACTTATTACTATAAACGCCAAAGCTCATTGAGTAACAAACATCTACAAAACCATACATACTCACATGTATGGATGTTGTATGGATGTGTGGATGTTTGTTACTCAATGACGCAAAAATGGCTTAATGGATTTTGACGAAATTGCACACAGATAGGTTATTGACTGGATTAACATAGAAACTTTCATCTCGGAAAGAGTACTGTTTCCGCGGGATCGACATTAACGTGAGCAGAGTCACGGGCGACAGCTAGTTAAAAATAAATGAAAGGAATTTTCAATTCAACCCCAACGACAGTTTGTTAATAATTTACGAAAGAAATGAATGTAGTTTTCAATTCAACCCCAACCCAACTGTCGTCGTTACTGTCAATTAGATGCTTGTACTCACGTTACTGAATCAAATATTTATACGACCTTTGGGTTCAAAAGAGCAATTTGTACAACCTCTGCGGTTAGATGACATCATTATTGCATCAACCGCCTCGTAACAAAGTAAAGATTTGTTTAATATCCCGAGTTACAGACAGCTGTGAAGTATGGAGATGGACTTTGTATATCATATTTACTTTCTTCTTCTTTTCGAGTCGTAATGTCTTTATTATTACAACAATTTTGCCCAGTATGTGGCCACGGCCACTGCCCTGTCGTTTGCCTCCTCTAGATCCTTTTGTGTGCAGTGAATGGGGCATTTAGGGCACGTCAAAAGGTGGCTCATTGACTGAACATTGCCGCAATCACATGTGCTATTACCATTATCATATTTACTTACGCACATATTCATTGGTTTGTCAAATTGCCCGGTTAATATGCAAAAAACTGATAACTAGTTATCTATAACACAATCAAGGATGTTGTAAATAGTGTATGTGAAGTGCAGACGACCCAAAAACAAGAGAGTTCACTTAAATTAGAGAATTCTGCATAATAACAATAAATACAATTAGTTGTCTCTCAGTATAGGTTACTAAAAATGCAAAATTTACAAAAGAATTACAAAATTTACAAAGTTATAATGAAATGAACGAAAAATCGATTTATTTAGTTTACCTTATTCAACTGAATTAATGTGATCAAATAAATACATTGCTCATTAGTCATTTGCACTTTGCAGAAGTCAATATGCAAATAAGTTAAATTTGTACTAATGGTCCATGTAATTGAGACATAGCAGATAATTTTATGTGACTCGAAACAATTTATTGTGAAATGCAATTAATTTAGTTTCTCATGCATTATGATAATTGTTTTTCAACACTAGAAAGTCTCCGGTAAATTAAATTTCAATAAGTCTATTTCCATATTTGTTTAACCTACTCCAGACAGTTACAGCCGAGGTAATGACTATAGCGAAAGCCGCTATGTCACTGCGGTAGACGACCTTCTGGCCCTGCTATGTTTATATGTTTAATGATTCAACATTTTATCTACACCGTTGCGGTAGAGACACGGTACCGGCAAACTTCATTTTTGCTAGTAGCATGAATGGGCCGGCTCGTCTGGGGAAGTACCACACTCTCACAGAAAATCGACGTGTGAGTAGAAGCTTTACCGCTTCTACGCTTCGTTCGGTAAGTGAGAGAGCCGGAGACCCATCCCGCCCCATTCCTCCCTTATTTTTTTAAATTTCTAAAATACTACTTTGTAAAAAGGCTTATTATAGTACTAAAGATTTCCTTAATGACAATAATATTGGGCTTGGCGCAGACACCTCGTAGTTTTGTATATATGACTATATGTTTGGTACATTTGTTTGTTAAAAGATGACATTTATAAAATTTCAATATTTTGACATATTTTTTTATATTAATATTTTATTTTCTTAAACATATTTTTTTTAAATCAATTTACAATGACTTTAATAAGGACAATGTATACTCAGTCCACATACCTAGTTTTTAAGATAAACTAAAATTGTAAGTTGACCTCGATTGAAGAAAATGCGCTGTGCAGTTTGTTGCCGCTTCTTCTGCACTCCGCTTTGGAAGCGGCATTAAACTTAGTCTTAAGTAAATTACCGACGTCAACAATTCTCAGTTGAAAATATATGACAATTAATAAGTGTCCAAATGACCTACATTAAATAAACGTTTTTGAATTTTGAATTTTTTTCAACTTAACCCAAAAAACTTAATAGTCAGTACTACAGACAAGTTCATAACACAAGATATATAAAAAAAATATCTTAACTTTTAAAACTCATGATCATTAGAATCAAAATCAAAAGATAAATTACAAAAATCACGATTTTACTCATGTTTTACTTGTCGGATTTGCCGACTAGTTCGGTCTGTCAAGGGTATTTTAAAGAAAGCGAAAGTGTCGTGTTATCACTCACACCGATTATAATCTCCGTAATATATCTAAACTAGTGGGCAAATCTGACGAACAAAACGTAAGTCCGTGATTTATTTATTTATTTATTAAATAACTAAATACCACGGTAGTTTATACCGTGGTATTTAGTATATCCACTTACAGTATTTAGGCAGTATAAGTTTCACAAAAAATGATGATATATTGAATATAGCATATATACTATCACGTCTTTTTCCCTTGCGACGTAGACAGAACCTAGTTCTAAAGACCTAAAGGCCACGTTTAGCATGTTGATGGGCATTAGCAAACGGAACCAAAATAGTGATGGGTTGCTAGCCACATCGCCTATTACCATGATTCATCAGATTTTACACGTTCCCTCGATCGGCTTTTACGATCTGCGCGGGAAGAGAAGCAGCTGTTACATTCTACGTTTTTTCCATTCTCCCAGACCAGCATGGAAGGTCTTTAAAGAGATTGAATATAGCATCACGGACGCAAATAATCTCGCGTTACTTTAATCATCATCATCATCAGGTCTCTTTTAGTCTCCACTACAGGAGCACGCCCTCTCTGTACTACTAGAGCCATACTTGGCTTTAGTAGTACAGAGAGGGTACTTTTAAAATTGTTATTGAAAGGAGAATTTATTTGACAGTTCCTTGCATAGAGATAGAATATGTATGCTGATAGATATCTTGGTGAAAACGAAGCAACATATCCAAATATTTTACATTATGCAGGGTAACATGGCAGCCGCTTTATTTAATTCTGGAAATTTTTAAGGTTTCGAAAAGTCATTTTAAATGTAATTAATCCGAGCGAAACCGTTAGTAAGTACCTACATAAAATTTCACACGGTAATTGCTTGTTTTTCAATAAAATTAATTGCGATGACTCGTCAATGTTGTCGATAACAGAAAATGGCTGCCGATGAAATGAGTTTGCATGTTTTTTTGTGGCAAGCACGTGCAACTCGTTACTCAATCGACATAAGAAGCGAAGATATAATACATGTACTAAAGTCGAGAAAATAATCTTTCATATTTTTATGAAATTCAAACGCATGTACTTTCAAATAAAAAAAAAATATTTACCAATCTGTTACATGACGGACAGCCGAATTGATGACCTCCTATTTTTTTGAAGTCACCGGAAAATAAAACTTAATACCGTAGATTATACAGGTCAACTTTGAACCTTCTGACAATACCTATTTATTCGCTCATCACTAGTGTCATTGCGATACGGGACGACTCCGTGCCCGCGTCTCGGTTCACATTCTCCCTGAGGAAAACCTCCGGATAAGGTTGAAACATGTCGGCCTGTAGCTGACTTCGTACGTGAGTAACCCGTAATTCACATATAAATAATATAAAGTCTTTAAATAGTATAACATAAAGAATACAAATTCGTATCTTGCTCAAAGACTCTCCATTGCAATTCAGCGAGACAATGCGGCCAGTATAATGGAAAACTTTGAGCCAGGAAAGATCCGGGCGGCCTTTTAAACTAAAAATTTTGACGAAAGTTGTTGTGGATATATATTTTAAATGTAATTAACAATTAATGAATAGATATATATTTATCTATGCGCCTTTTGATGAAACGTTCCGTGGATACTTTCTCTATATTTTTGACGAAGCAAATTACTGATGACTCTCTGTAACCATTTGACGAAGCATCCTAGTGATGATCCTCTGTGACATGTTGACGAAGCCTGTTGCCGATAACCGTAGGTATATTTTAATTTTATGGTGCATGAATAAATTTATTATATATCGTAAGAAATAAATAATTTCTGGCATGAATAAATAAGTACCTATCAGGTTCCTGAGAGTTTTTTTTTTTACTAAATATTGAATTAGACATTTGTCTCCCATCTCACCTGACGGTAAGTGACGATGAAGACGAGGATGTTACATGCCTATCCAAGAGATACCCATTTAT
Source organism: Elegia similella (assembly GCA_947532085.1). Classification (NCBI taxonomy): domain Eukaryota; kingdom Metazoa; phylum Arthropoda; class Insecta; order Lepidoptera; family Pyralidae; genus Elegia; species Elegia similella. The sequence continues at coordinate 5,947,852 of OX383936.1, forward strand.
TCTACTTTTGAATGTCCCGGGACTGTACTTGTTTGGGAATATAGACGCAGGCAGTTCATTCCACACCTTAGCTACTCGAACCAAAAAGGAACTGTCAAAGCGTTTAGTTCGACTCTTTGGTATTCCAACGATAAAAGGGTGAAATTTCTGTCTGCGCCTTGTAGTCCGATGGAGGAATGGTGAGGGTTCAACTAGCTCAAAGAGCGCCTTCGCACACTCTCCAAAGTGGATCCTATAAAATACCGATAGACAAGCGACTTTACGGCGATGCTCCAGGGATTGCAATTTCCTATTTGAGACCACGTCGTTGTTTATGAGCCTGCGGGCTCTTCGGTCAACAGAGTCCAATGCTTCAAGCTGGTATTTCGCTGAGCCATCCCAAAGGTGACTGCAGTACTCCATGCAAGAGCGAACCTGGGCTGTATAGAGATTGAGCAGCCGTTCAGAGCTGAAGTACCGCCGAACCTTTGAGATGATGCCCAACTTCTTGGAAGCAGTTAGTGCCATAGACTCAATCTGTTGGCCGAAGCTTAGTTTGGACGTGACTGTTATGCCTAAAAGCCCAAGGTGGTCAACTAACGGTAAGGAAACACCCTGGAAAGTGGGTGCAAGTGGGAAAGCACTCTTTTTTGCAGAAAATAGACACGCCTGTGTTTTGGACGGGTTAAACTTAACAAGATTGGCGTCTCCCCAATCGGACACCCTCTGTAATTTCGAGTTAACCCGTTCAATCATAGACTGTCTTAGAGACTGGACTTCTTGTGGACTTGCACTGGCACTGGACGTAAAACTCTCTACAACGGTGCTGTCATCAGCATAACCAATAATGCCAGACATAAGGAAGTTATTAATGTGCAGCAGGAACAAGGTTGCAGAGAGAACAGATCCCTGAGGTACCCCGGCATTAATAGCCATTAGGTCGGAAGAGCAGCCATCCATAACCACTCGAATCGACCGTTCCCTCAGGAAATCGGATATCCAGTTGCAAATGTCTTCAGGTAAACCATACGCTGGAAGCTTACTGAGGATAGCTTCGTGCCAGACCCGGTCAAAAGCCTTGGATATATCTAGTGAGACGGCAATTGCCTCACCGTGACCCTCCAAGGCTTCGCTCCATAAGTGAGTGGCATATACCAGTAGGTCACCGGTTGAGCGACCCTTGCGAAAACCATATTGGTTGTCATTAAGGAGCTCGTTGGTTTCCAGGTATGCCAGGAGACGATTGTTCAATACACGCTCCATAATCTTGCACAATATGGAGATGATCGCAACAGGTCGATAATTGGCCGGGTCGAAACGACTTCCCTTTTTTGGTACTGGTTGTACATTGGCAAGCTTCCAGGATCTTGGGACCTTGCCAGTCTCTAGAGAAAGTCTATAGAGGCGTGTCAGTACAGGGGACAACTCGGGTGCGCAGCGCTTCAGAACCACTGCTGGAATACCATCGGGTCCACTAGCCTTATTCACGTCTAGGTTTAGCATGCATTTAAGTACCTCTTTTTGGTGGATTTGAGCGGCCCGCATCTTAGGGCCGAACGAAGGTAACTGGGGTGGGCTTTTATTGCTACTATCTAGACGCGAATTGTCTGCAAATAGATTGGCAAACAAGTCTGCTTTCTCTTTTGCACCATGGGCCAGAGAACCGTCAGGTTTCTGCAATGGTGGCAGCGATGGGCGACAGAAGTTCATCTACACTGACTTGGCTAGAGAACAGAAGGCTTTACTTCCTGAGGGACAGGAAGCTATCTTGTCTCCAATACGGCCAACGTGGTCGAAACGAGCTCTTCTGAACACCTTTTTGCAGGACTTGGCAGCAGCGTTATACACACTCTTCCTCCAGTTACAACTCCATACGCGTTGGTTTGACGACGCGTACGGAGTTGTAAGCAAATGCTACTAATGAATAAAATCTACTTACGTGTGGCTTTAGCAACTGGTAACAACAATAAACAATAATCATTTAAAGGGACAAATCACACAGATTGAGCTAGCCCCACACAAGTTGTGAACTTGTGTCGTGGGATACACACTTAACGATGCTATATTTTATAATAAATATACCGGCTTCGCACGGGTGCAATGTACATATAAATTTCCTTTTGAATCACTCTATCTATTAAAAAAACCGCATCAAATTCCGTTGCGTAGTTTTAAAGATCTAAGCATACTATAGGGACAGACAGACAGCGGGAACCGACTTTTTTTTATGATGTAATGATACACATATATAACAAAGTCAATCTATAAAAGTTTTTTTTCCCTCTTGACTTGACGGGGGATCAACCCGGAACCCTTCAGCACCCCTACGTAGCTACAGATGTCGTCTATTGCTAAAAATAGTTCTGACATAATAAATCTCGATGTTATTTTTTAGCCATCCCTTACTCTTGTCGAAATCGAATGGCCCTCAGCATTTACCAATTGACACGGAGAAGGAAAATGGACACGAAATTCAGTTAAGATCATTAAATCGCCAGTATCCCTTACCTTATACGGAACCCGCGATAAATAGACACGGCGGCATTACGCAACCGTTAGATCTAACGTCAAAGCCACAACAAATAAAGATGCAGATAGTTAACTATAGTATTTCGAGACAAATGTAATTGTTTACTAGACAGGAATATAAATGAGAATGAATCCTTATCCTTACTTTCTAACTAATATTATAAATGCAAAAGTGACTTAGTTTACTCGTTTGTTACGCTTTCACGCCGTGACTACAAAACCGATCAACATGAAATTTTCCATACAAGTTCTATGCAGTACAGAGCAGGACATAGGCTTTTCACCCCGGAAAGAAGCACTTTTCCAAGGAAACGACCTCGACGCGAGCGAAGCTGCGGGCGAAAGCTAGAAAGAAATAAATCCGAAGTTGTTTTGGCACAGAATTTTTGTAGTATTCTTCTTCTTCTTTACTTTAGCAGCTACGTTGCTAGTTGATAATAGATTTTTGTGAATGTAGCGCCCGTGACTGGATAAATGGATAGTAGTCGTAACATTTTTCATTCCATAAATCCCTGGGTTACTTTGCAGATCAAAAAACTGTTTCTCTTGAATGTCGCTAGATGGCGAAAAAGGGTGCGGTTTTAAGAAGCAATGATCAATGCTTAAACACTCACCAGATTACATTAAAAGGTTTAATTTATTCTTTGCATGACGAAGTGATGAAGAAGAGGCGCAATACATTTGTGACAGTACTGACGGAAAAGTCCTGCATGCTTGCAGTGAAATATTGCAAGTCTAGTAGTCTTCTATGCAAATCACCTATTGTTAACTTTCTTTTGACTATGGTCCAACCAAGAAACTGACGGCCTTATGACACAATGTGATGCAACATGGTACGAAAAAACGAGCTTGATGAAAAGCCTTTAAGTATCCACTTTTTGTGTGAACATGCGATACACAACAACTTTTACATAGTAGGTTTACTTTTATGAAGATTTCCTTCTGGTTAATTTCTTCAACCTGTGGTCCAGCTAAGGACCCGATCGGCTCTTGACACCATGCGTCATGACGCATATTATGTTACGAAAAAAAACGTGATTAAGTAGTTAGTAGCCACGAAATTGCTATAATGAGGCTTGCTGTACTTTTTTGATGTAATGGTCGACAGAGTTCAAATTTCAAATACATTTTATTTTTGTCATTTGGGAACTATTATTCGGTAGTTGTTTGTTGCTAGCTTACGCCCGCAATTCTTCTCGCATTGATAGAGATCTCTCACGAACAGTTTTCCGGGATTAATGGTATCCTATACCCTTCTCCCTAACTACGTGGATAAATTGTGAAAAGGTAACTGACTGATAGAGTCATTTTCGAATTAATACTATTTTTATATGAATTATTTGAAATCGTTATAAATAAATAATAAATAAATAAATATGGACAAATCACACAGATTGAGCTAGCCCCAAAGTAAGTTCGAGACTTGTGTTATGGGATACTAACTCAACGATATATATTTTATAACAAATACATATGTAGATACACATCTAAGACCCAGGCCAATCTGAAAAAGATCATTTTCCATCTTGACCTGGCCGGGGATCGAACCCGGGCGCTCTCGTGTCGCAGGCTGGCGTGTTGACCGCTGCGCCACGGAGCTAGCTAAATTAGCTAGCCACGGAGCTAGCCAACGTTATTTTTTGGAAAAGCATTGTAATTCGAAAAATCATCATCATTTCAATCGTAAATAGTCAACTGCTGGAAAAAGGCCTCTCTCATGTATTTTTCGTCCCATGGGAGGATATTACCATTCACCACGCTTAGCAGGTGGGTTAGCAAGCGTAGTTTTTTTGGCTTATTGTGCTTCAGACGGCCTATCTGAAGCATTTATAAGCTGAGAAAGGACCTATCCTTCCTTAGCTTTTAAATGCTTCGGATGAGCACAAATCCTAATTTATTGGATTTGGGAAGGCAATTATTTTGGATTTGGGATGAATTGAAAAAAGGCCAGAAGCAGCTCGGGAGCCCGGACGCGTGTACATGATGCCATACCTGCAAACACCGGCCAAGCAGTTAAGGATGACGATGAACTCTATTTATTAAAACTCATAGAGTACAAATTATTTTAATTTAATGTCCCCCTTTTTGTACCTTGTGAACTTCGAAGAAGAAACAACTATGAGTTGATAATCGAAATTGTGACGAAAGGAAATTTCCTTTTCAGACATAAGAATCCTGAAAGAGCAAAACCTTGATCGAATTTATCATTTAGCCAGCCCCTTTCCAATACTTGTAAATGTACTTCAATTTATTTTATATAGCTACAAAGCCAACCAATATCAATGAATTGCTTTTACTTAATGTTACTCTAGCCGTGTGGTTAGCGCAGGGTAAAATAGGACCACTCCAGCCAAGTCTTCCCATGGATGTCGTAAGAGGCGACTGAGGAAATACAAACTAAACAAACCTTAAAAACATCAATGAGACCTCTCCAACGCGTCTGGCCAGCGAGGAGAGTGTAGGCCAAATCCTCTGTCTGCTCTGGCCAAGTATGGCTCCTGAAGTCTTGCTGCTGCAGTAAAGACTAAAAAAACCTAATGATGATGATGATAATGAATGTTACTCTGACTTAGTTGAATTGTACTACTCTGTAAACTTTTTTCCGGTTGCATCCTCGATTGATGATGTATAAGAGCCCGGAGTCTACTATCAGGACGATGTAATATGATTTTATTTTAGTTTTTAGCGGGGTGTCCCACTGCTGTGCGAAGGCCTCCCCTTCCTTTCTCGACTGATCCCTAAGTTACGCAGTCTGCTGCCACTTCACCAAAACCTTTTTGATGTCATCCCGCTATCTCGTACGCAGTCAACCCCCTCCGCCTACTACAGGTACCCACAGAGTGACCTTCGGACCATCACTTCGGTGACATGTGGGTATCACGTCGGCAAAAATCAAGTGGGATTGTGCCGGAGATGCGCGACATGATATAGTATGAAAAACGTGTTGACGGCAGGCGTCAATACTTCTTGGGTACTTTCAGAACCTGATACAGCTACCTGTAAAAATGTACCATAAATATAAAGAATCAAACCCAGAACCTGTAGTAGGCTAGCCTCAGCTCTTTGCACCTCAGTTCGTTCACGTCTTAGCTCCTTGCACCTACGTTCATTTGCGCCTCAGCTCTTAGCGCCTGCGTTCGCTCGCCCTTCATACCTAAACTACATACTAGTCTAAACCTTTCCCGCACGGAGGCCGTCACTAAATTGAGATGTAATAAACAGAAAACCATGGGTAATTAAATTTGTCACCGAAGGATAGTGGGTCGAAATAAGAGGGTTCGTTTCAATTTTGTTAACGGAATTGGGACGGGTCGGACGCGGAAAGTACTTTAGCAATATCGTTACGCCGGTAATATATGAAGAAGGCTGTAAGTAGCGAGGTTGGATTTCAGTACATTTGATTGGGCGGAAAGTTATAAGATCAAGGGTAGGTAGATGTCGACCACTATTTTGTGAGTTAAACTTATTGACAGTCCCATTAGAATACATCTATGAATGTTGTGTATTTGCAAATACTCATCCTAACTTATTTAACCTGAAGGTATTTAAATTACATGCGGCCGATCAAGATGGCGCCCACCCTTCATATCTAAAAAATAAAATTGCCTCCTCTGACAAACGCAACCCCAAATGCAATTTCTCAATGGACTTTAAAGAATATAAAAAAAAGCCAAATGCGTGTTGGGCCACGCACAATGTAGGGTTCCGTAGTTGCGAATGTCAGCTTTAAGTCCACGCGTCACGGTTTAATGACTAAAAACGAGCCCACATAGGATGGTGGCAACTGAAGCAAGAGTTATAAAATCCTACTGCACAAGGGAAATTATAATAATATTATCTATTTGATTGAGTTCCACCTCGAATAGAGCTCTGGTGGTGGCGCAGGGTGCCTGCCTACTGCGGCCTAAAAAATTGGTATTCATTTGAGTATTATTATTATTAATACTAAAGCTACCATGATTTAATATTTTCTTAACTTAACGTGTTTTATAAATTTAAATTCAGAAGTTGTTTCACGTAACTAACAACTGTCTTAACTAATTTTCACCTTGATTTGTATGAAATTTTACTTTTCTAAGTATATTTATATGTTGTTCGACTATAACTCTTTAATTAGTAAACTCTACTTAGCTCTGATAGTTTTCCTTTGAACTTCGTTATATATACTACTGCTGTTCATTTTATCATTTTTGTAGATAGAGGGGGGGGGGGGGGGGGGGACACTGGACTCTAACAAAAATTTGCTATATAACCTAATATTTCTGAAACGGATAAGTTAATCGAAAAATGATGTTCACAAGCCCACAATATTTTTAAAAGACCTATTCCACAATACCTCACATGATAGGATAGTTAAAAAAAAAACTTAAACTTACTTGTATGGGACCTACCGTAAAAAAAATTCAAGGTTTTATTTTACCATTTTTTTTGCCATAATTAATATACATATCCATACCAAATTACCGATTTCTAATTAATAGTCTCTGAGTAAAACCGCGGACGGACAGACGGACAGACATGGCGAAATTATAAGGGTTCCTTGTTTACTACGGAACCCTAAAAATGGTTTAAATACTCCAATTTGAAATTTCTATTTAAATGGTGTAAAAAGTTTTAAGAAAGTGAAATAAATATTCTTAAGCTACTGTTAAATATTAATGTAAACCTAAGTTGGCTAGATATTTTAGTTCCCAGAGTAAGTTTGTGAGTTATATGGTTTTTACGGAGTGATAAGTGTACTTTTCACAATTTATTCTTGAAATTTTCTACGGTGGTTCAAAAGATTTATACAAAACTATCTTTTGCGTAGTGACTTTGTCCACGTAAAGAGCTAATAATAAACCAGCTGATAATATAAATACAGTGTAGCTATAAGTGCATTACAAAATAAAAATACTGTCCAGTAAGTATTTGACTTAATCTATTATAAACAAGCAATTAATCAAATCTTTTCTCTTCCTTTGAAATCCTTTGAAAAACAAAAATATAAAGTGTCTTTAATGAAAAGCATAATTAGAAGATTTTAATGGAATGTCATTCAACCACTTCTTTTAAATAATCAAAACGTAGAAATGTATAAATATTACTATACTAATATTATAAAGACCAAAGTTTGATAGTTTGTAACGAATAAACTCCAAAAGTTCACAACCGATTTTCAAAAATTCTTTCTCCTATATAAATTTACATTTCCAGCAGGTAAAATAGGTCATTTACGTGGATAGAGACGCGAAAAGCTGGTATTTTTCAAATTACCTGCATTGCTTACTACGTTTGCGTTTACAGGTTTACAGCCTCCGTGGTTCAGTGGTTAAGGCGTTTGCCTGTTGACCCGGGGGTCGTGGGTTCGATTCCCACCGGAAGCATACTTTGTTTAGTTGTTTCCAGTTTGGTTAGGACATTGCAGGCTTGAATAACCTCATGTCTGATAATAAAGATGATTCCGTGCTTATAAGGCTCTGTATACCCCGCAAGGGAAAAAGACGTGATACTATATATGTATGTATGTATTCCGTGCTTCGGAAGGCAAGTTAAGCCGGTGGTCCCGGCTGCCATCTGGTAGTCGTTAAAGGAACCACGTCAGAGGCCGAGAGGCGGTTCCGAAGAACTATGACACCAGGGTGTGCATGGTCGATTGACCGTAACACCTACTCGAAATGATGATGATACAGGTCTTTTAATTTATTTTCCTGTCGTTTAATTTATTACATAACCAACATTCGCCAACAGGTTTTAATAAGAACCGTTCAGAGCGAGTCTTAAACAATTCCGTCTCATTTACCCCTAATAAAAAGCGAGAATATGAACGACGCGAAAATAAAACTTTATCGAGCCATACGGCGGGACATTCACGGCACGATTGTCAATACTGGCCGTTATTGCGATTTTATCGCCGCTTTTTCGAAGTAATGTATAGTTATAAAGGACATTTATTGTTTTTATGTTATGGGAAGCTGTAATGGTAGGAAATAGATTTATAAATTGATAGTGAAAATCATAACTGTGAGAACTGGTTCTCAGAAGTGATTGCAATGATCAATCAGGAAGTCATCTGTTTTCAGATCTACTTTAAAAGGTTTTTATAATAGTAAATTTAATATTGTTGACCGTATTGTTATTTATTTAAACTTTATTGCACAAAATACGTACAAATAGGTGGACTTAATGCCATAAGGCATTTTCAACAGCAATAAGCAAGCAGTGAATGCATATTACCAAACGTTATTATCTTTCTAATAGTACAAAAAAAAAATATCGTGATTCGTGTGCGAATTAGGAAACCGCGGTCACGTTGACTATTATTTTCACTACGGGACAATTCGCGATTGAATTTGAGTTACTACCCATAGTGAAAATAATAGTAAATTAGGAAACTTTATAACCGAACTGTTTAGCGTTATTTGCATCATCATTCATGAAAACATGATTTTATTTACACACACAATTTCAACTCAATTAATAACCAACTAAATGGTAAAACTTAAGATTTTTTAAAGGCTGGGTCTGATTATGATAATAGAGACAGCGGGATAGAAGAATGTTAATCTCGTAAAAAAAATGTGTCTGAATGTGAACAGTTCTCACATAAATTCGTTCAGTACGGTACATTGACTCACGTCCGAAATTTAATTGTTAAAATACTTGAAAAGGGTCGGGTGTCGTTTGAAATCATCGTTCCACCAAAACAATTATGATGTTGATGCAAACGACCGCATGATTTTGGGCAAGCAATTTGTTTCTTTTTTGCTACATTTCCTTAATTGGTTTTGGTGATTTATGGGTAACGTGAATTTTAAATTGATACCTCTTTAAGGTGTGCTACAGTTATGATGTTAGTTATTTCAATTAAAGACGCGAAAGAAATGAGGATAAAGGAAGATTACGCGTTTGATATACGAACATAATGTATCGCTATCTGAAACCGTTATAATAGTGCTCGCTTTAATTATAAAGAGGTTACTATTTATGGAACCTGAAAAATATGAAAAGATGTAATTTATTTTCTGTTGGTTTAAAACAGCAGCCGGTTAAAATAAATTTGTTCATTGTTTTCTAGAAAAACTATTAAATATGATAAAGTAACTTAAAATAATAAGATCCAATAATGAACATGAATATCTGTCTAACTATTCCGAAGCTCAATATTATTTCAGCGTAATAGACCGAACGTTATTCGTTAAATAAATACGATTAATTAAATGTACATTTAGATAGCTTGTACTCTATAATGAGCTGGGTGGTTCGCTTGTTCAATACTTTTTTCTTTCTTATCCACAGCCCAAAAGAATCTTATTATTTAGTTCGAACGAAAAAGGACGTTTATTACGTTTACCACTTAATAGGGCTTTGTTGCATTTATTACTTTATTTTTACATAACGTTTCGAAAACTTACAGTTTTCATGTTCGTAGGTAGACTTAGTTGTTGTCTATTGTGTTATAATATAAATAACTATGCAAAACTGAAAAGTTTTCGAAACGTTAGAGTGTAATAAGCGCGATAAAACCGTATGAAGTGATTTTATAAAGTTAAATCCTAGACTAATGACGGATTGACAAAAAATCTGACGTTTACCGCAGAAATTAAAATAAAAGATTGAAATGAATATGACGGAATGAATGTGTAACGATTGTTACATTACTATAATCTTCCATTAAGATAAAATTAAGTTTATATTCGTTCTATTTAGTCTTACCGCAAGAATTTACCAGCTTATTGCTTCAGTAGCAAGTATCTTTATCAAATAACTAATTTAAACTAGCAATTAAATCGGTAACCCGAGTTGAGGGAACTAAGTACCACTATAACTTAACTGTTAAGTTACAGATTGGACTTGTAAGCTGCAATTACTTTATTTTATACCCGATTATTGCACTTCCAGGAGGTTTAAAGCAAATTTTAAATTTTTTTTGTCTCCAGAATTATTGTTGTTCGTATTTTTATAAGGGTTTTAAGTAATGCTACTTTGACATACTCTTATCTACACATGTAAAATGGTTTGTTCTAAATGACTTACTGATGGATCAACGCATAGCCTAAATAGATCGTAGAGACCAGAAACTTGGGGGTATGACGTAAGCATCCGATAAAAAAGGATTTTCCAAAATTCTACCCCTAGTGGGAAAGGGGTGTGTAAGGGGAACCAAGTTTGTATCGGACAATGTAAATAATAATATTAATAATAACGTTTATTTTCTCTTCACAATGAAAGTATAAGGTAAGTAAAACTTATATAATGTTATCTAATTATCCTCAACTTAAGTTGTAACAATGTAGACTACATTGTGAAGAGACTAGTTCCTGTTATAGGTCCTTATGGACCTGTGTTACAGGTGACTAGGCCCCTCCCTCTAGACAATTATTGTTGTCGTTGCAGATGTAGGTAAGCAAACATTATTTCTATACTTTAGCCTATTTCTATTCTATTTGAAAGAGATTGTGCAATATTCTACTTATAACTAGCATGACTGTTTCGTTAGTTGTTATGAGTTCATTTGTCTGTAGTGTGTGTGTGTGAGTATGTAAGTAAGTAATTGAGTAAGTATGAGAGTGTGTGTTTGTGTGTTGGTAATTGGTGATCGATAGCATTGTTTTGCAATAAGGGATGGTAGCATTATATGTTTATTTCAATTAGGTTTTCTGTTTCTTCGTAGTTTAGTGTTTTTAGGTAAGTTATTATTGATTTTTTACAGCTATATTTATAGAGAGGGTATATGTTTAGTTGTTTATTTAATCTATTATAGAGGAGTGGACCAAGGAAGGGGAAGAAGGAGGAGGCGGTAGCTGTCTTGTAGGGGGGAAGGATACAGATGGTTCTTTTCCGACGCTTGTTTTTGAATTTGTTCGGATCAAATTGTATTTAAGAGTGTTGTTTTAAGGTGGTGTGCAAGATGTAAGTCTGTCTCACGGTTAGTACATCCCAGTATTTGTACAGGTCATTGGTCGGATATCGATAGGGGAAGCCCGCTGCTACCTTGAGAATGGATCTTTGTGCCCTTTCAACTTGTAGCAGATGTGTTTTGGCGGCTCCGCCCCAAGAAACAATGCAATAGCTCACAAGGGACTGGCATAGAGCGTTGTACACCATTGCAATTATTTTCCGGTTCGATATGTGTCTTAGAGTTCTGAAAATATAAATCAATTTACGTAATCTAGTTGCTAATGTGTCTATATGTGCTTTAAAAGAGAGTGTTTGATCTATAATGACTCCGAAATATTTCAGATTTTCTACTCTGTCAAGCTGGGGGCAGCTACAGTTTTGGACTTGTTGGTTGCATACATGAGCAGTTATTTTAAGGGTTGGTGGTGGTAGGAGATTGGATTTCATGCCAAAGGAAATAAATTTTGTTTTGCAGGTATTTAAGGTCAGTAGATTGTTTGCTAGCCAATTGCTTGTTTGGTTGAGGCCTGATTGGGCTTTATTGAAAGTGTCCTCCCATGTGTCACCAGTGAACAAGAGTGCGGTATCGTCGGCAAATGTAAAAACTTTCCCACCATCAAGTTGGAGTCGGCACAGGCTGTCTATATAGACCAGGAAGAGGGTGGGAGATATACAGCTTCCCTGTGGTACGCCACAGGAGATGTATTCTGCGTCGCTTGTCCAGTTCCCTATCCTGGTGCGTTGCGTCCTGTGACACAGGAAGTCTCTAAAAAGTGCCAAGGCTAGTCCTCTGACTCCTATGCGTTCCAACTTGATTAAAAGGCGTGGGATGGAGACCGTGTCAAATGCCTTTTTAAGGTCTAGGAATATTACCAAACACTTCTTCTTGGTTTCCATCGCTGATATGATAGAGTGGATAAGGTCCTGTACTACGTCATTGGTTGATCTACCGGCACGGAAACCATATTGACGTGTTGATAAAAGGTTGCTGAGTTCCAAGAATTTGGTCAGACGGTTGTTCATAATCCGCTCTAGGATCTTGGATAAAGCGGATAGGATTGATATAGGCCTGTAGTTGTCAACTAGTTCCTTGTCACCGTTTTTATGTATTGGCTTAATGAGCGCTATTTTAAAGGCCGAAGGGAAGACGCCCTGCGTGATAGCTAAGTTACAAATGTGGGTAATCGGCTCGACCAGTAGTAGAGCGTATCTTTTTATTACTCTACTGGATACTTGGTCTAAGCCCACCGCACATTTGTCCTTAAGTCCGGAGATGATCTGCAGGACTTCCTCCTCCAGGACCGGGGCCATCATCAAGCTGTGGGGGGGTGTGGGTAAGGGGTGGCTGTTTAAGCCGGAAGTATTTGGTGAAGTGACTTGGTTAGCCAGGTTCTTACCCACGTTTGCAAAGAAGGAGTTTACTTTGTTGACACTATCTTTAGGTCTGCTTTCGTTCACTAGTGACTGAGAGTGGTCTTGCGTGCTTTCTAAGCCGTTTATATTTTTAATGACTTGCCACAGGCGTACACAGTAAATTCTTGTTCCCATCTTCTCTTTTTATAACAATTTTTGACTTCTACGCGGATGGAGTCGTGGGCAAAAAGTTAAATAAATATTACGTGTGAAAGAAAACATTTCATTTGAGATGCTAGCACGGGTCAAAATATACGTGTCGACGTGAGAACCTCCACCGTTTTTTTCCGTCGATTAAAGATGGTGTTCATATTAATGACCTAAATTAGAAATAATCTCCTTTAAATACGTGTCAACGACGAAACATTGTAATTTTTTTATTATTTAATTAATATAAATAGGTCTATACTGTGATAAATACGAATAGTATCAAAACAGCTAGCTTATTTTATGAATTTGGAGCAAACGGCTGCAGTGAAATCTAATCCCCGTTCAGTAGTGACACTATACTGAGAGGGGGTCAGATTTCTCTGCAGAACTCTGTACTATAAGATATTTTTATAATCACTTATGATGAACATCATATTAAATGTCAACATAAACTTGAAGCCAAAACCCTCGACCTTGAAAAAGAAACAATTGCACTCACTCAGAATTCCCAGCTCTTTCCTGCTGTATTTTCTATAGGAAAGCAACTGCCTTAATTTACTCGAAGCATCCTACAGTGCCTATAAAAAGGTTGAAATGCGCCATAAAGGCCACTCTCCATGAAATGGACGTGCGACGGTGTAGGCACAAGGAATTACAAATAGGGCAGCTTTAGCACCCGAGGGGCTAGTGCAAGGTTATGTTAAGGAAATAGTAAAGTGATTTTAATTTACTTAAAAAAGTTTTAATGTGCATAGATAAACTAGGTTTATTGTTGTGATCGTACTATCCTAATGATATTACTATCTTAATAGACGGAGACTTGTTAATAGCACACAAATATTATATAAGAATTATTGTATGTTTATTGATGCTGTAAGACTCCCTAATATTAAATAAATAAATATAATTATGGATAATACGGCTCAAACACGAAACGGATTAGGGTAATGTTGTGCATAGGTTAACCAAGTACTGAGTTAATAAAGGTTAATTTCAAACCCCATAGCAATATTTAACTCTGAAAATTAGATTGTCTAATAGAGTACATAATCACAAAGAAGTGGGTGTTAATAAAAAATAATCTTTTTAATAAATGCCAAAGAAAAGATGGATTGAGTGTGTGAAGGAGGATATGGGTAAAAAAATGGTAACGAAAGAAATTGCTCAAGATAGAGCGAAATGGAAAATACTTACATGCTGTCCCGACCCCACTTAAAGTGGGAGAAGGTGAGGAAGAAGTATCTTTTTAATAAATAAGCTGACTTAAAGCAATCTGATGAAACGATTTTTATAAAATTTAAATGGGGCCAATTTGGAAGTAGTCCCGGCTATGATTATAGAGAGATTTTTCTAACCGGTTAATTAATGACGGAGTTATGAGGTCACAAACATTAAAAGAAAAAAGAAAAGAAACATGCAACTGAATTGAGAAACACTTCTTTATATGAAGTCGTTTGAAAAATAAACTCTCTTTAGAAATTTGACGAGCTGATCAGTGAATGGAGGTATTTTTTTTTGCTTTAATTGTTTCTCACGATTTTGTATACAATTAGCGAGACTGATTTCGAGATTCAAATATTTATTTACTGGGTGTTCTTAATTAACCGGTTTATTTGTTTTACTCTTCGACTAAATTACATTTGACTAATTTGTGGTCATTGTAATGAATCATTACTTGCCGCTAGTGAAGAAAAATATCGTTAACTTGAACCTCAAATCTGTACAATGTTCTCTTTCCTAGTGCATAAAATAACCAGGAAGGCTCAAACTATTCTGGTTACATACCACCTGATGTCGTTAGATAGACGACAGGTAGAATCCCCACAAACATTCTTTTCTTTAAGGTAAAAAAACAGATGCATGTACTGTATAGCACTGAAGACTTAATAACAGGTTTTTGTGTTTGCCTTTTAGAACAAACAAAAAACAAACAAATAAACGCACAGATTCTAGATATTCCTCAAGCTTTGAAGTACCTACCTAAATCGTATTTATAGCTAAGCTACTGCAGCTGGTCTCACCCATTAGCCTTGTATATTTGCTCCTCAAACAATGACATATCAATTTGCTTTTTGGAACTCTGATTATGATTCTGTTCGCTTCGCTCTTCCCTTATTAAATAACTATATTTGAACTACCTAAGAAATTATCACAACATCAGATCTCAGTATTGCGAATTCTGTCTTGCAATTTGATGCTCAGCGTGACTCGGTCTATGGCTCTATGCGCAACTGCAATCTTATACATTGTTCCTTTTATAAGAGTCCATGTTTCGGCACCACAGGTTTTTGTAGGCAGAACATATTGGTTTTATATAAAAAAGAAAGACGCATCATTTAAACTTTGTACTTAACTTGTAACTCATTGAATGGTCAGCAGGTTTTTTTTAGATTTTTAAATTAAATTAATATAATTACAAAAAGCGATTGAACTTGAGCTAATTGTCAAGAGTCAATAGACATACTCATTCAGACAGGCAGGCAAGACAGGCTCGGGGGTATTGTAATGGAGTTCATAACGCTGTGGGGGCGAAATATACGGGGCAAACGGGTGCGAGATTCTGCAGTCCTATGTCCCCAGGCGACTGCGAACATGTCCCGGCCAGTGTTGCCATGTACAATTTGCATTAAATCGAACCTGCTAAATAGGACGTTTAGAGGCTGTGAGAGAATATTGCAAGTTTATTTTAAACTTTGATAGGGAAAGAGATAGTTCCAGCAAATCATATCCCTATATAGATTACGAACTAAGACATGGAAAGAAAACGATGTTAAGTTACGAGAGAAAACGTAATGTTAGAAAATACTCAAATTTATTATTTTGCTTCATAATCGATTTATTTTTGGAATTTTGATCGTAGGTAGAAGTTTGTTGAAATGTAAGTAACTTGGTTTTAAAGGATAACCGTAAAGGTCTTGTGCTTCCCCCCAATAATACATCGCGCGGTATCAATAAAACAATGTAATTCTACTTTAAGGTAGACTAGCTTTCGCCCGCAGCTCCGCCCGCGTCAATGTCAATCCCCCGCCGGAAGGATGGGCCTCCGGCTCTCTCACTCACCGAACGAAGCATAGAAGCGTTAAAGCTTCTACTCAAACGTCGATTTTCTGTAAGAGAGTGGTACTTCCCTGGGCGAGCCGACGCATTCATGACACTAACAAAATTGAATTTTACTAAAAACGTAACGTGAAAATATGGATGGCCCAATACATTCACATTACAGTAATTCCTATTTTTTTTTGTATTTGTAGCGTTGAATCACATAATTACATAGCTATAATATGAATTATTTTATATACAAAGTAGTGACGACAAACAACACAAAGTAGTAATAAACGGGCATCATTATGTTCGTGCTAAGCAGCGTAACTGGAGTAAGTCTAGTTCACGTTATCTGTGCAAATCAACGCTCGTTAATTTCACGCCGTTCGAGGCGCGCCCGAGCTGTTATAGTTGAGTTAGATCATTGCTTTTCAAAGTGGGAAGCATGGCACCATATGTAAATAAATATATATAATATATAATAATAAATATATACGGACAAATCACACAGATTGAGCTAGCCCCAAAGTATGTTCGAGACTTGTGTTATGGGATACTAACTCAACGATACTATATTTTATAACAAATAAATATATAGATAAACATCCAAGACCCAGGCCAATCTGAAAAAGATCATTTTCCATCTTGACCTGGCCGGGGATCGAACCCGGTCACTCCGTGTCGCAGGCAGGCGTGTTGACCGCTGCGCCACGTTGCTAGTCGGATATATATATATATATATATAGTGACATATCACACAAATTGAGCTAGCCCCACAGTAAGTTGTCAAATTGTGCCGTAGGATACTAACTCAACGATACTATATTTTCACATCAACATCATCAGGTCTTTTTTAGTTTCCACTATAGGAGCACGACCCTCTCTGTACTACTAGAGCCAAACTTGGCCAGAGCAGTCAGAGAACTAACCTATATATATTATAAGTTATAATAGCTACGCTAATCTTGATCGAACGAAGTGGAGGAAATGGAAGGAGGCATTTGCACAGCAGTGGGTCAGTTAATGGCTTAAAATGAAATAAAATGAACGCTTCTCTTGTCCACATTAAAGCAAAGGCTACATGCTAACGCTTTGGGAACCACAAGCTAGGTAAAGTTTGTAAGCTAGTTCTTGACTCAGTTTTTATAATCGTAAGTCAGCGATCAAGATGGAGATAGGAAAGGAGAGCTGGCTAGAAGTCTAACGTATCTATACTTGATTGAAATGCTTATTTTTAGCTCTTGCATTGGGCTCTACATAATTTTTACTAGGGTAGGGACGCCCGTATACAAACATGTTAAAAAAATCATGAACGTCTAGTTTTTGTCCGGATTTCATGTTTATTAAGGCAATATTCTTAATGTAGCATCTACTTGCGGATGTGCGACTCTATAGATCCCATTTCTCAACCGATAGGTATAAACAAATTTCACGAGAGTTTATTTCTTATTCTGTCTTAATAGTTTTTAGTATTTTTTTTATGCCGGAATAGCTGAGAGATTCGCGAGATGTAGAGCCATTAGTTATATTAGAATAAACTTTTTCGGAATTAAGGAATGGAACTAGTTTTATACTTCATAACGTATTCTGGTCGGGACTTTGCGACGCAGTCTTTTCTACAGTTTCTTTATGTTTCAGATCTGACTGAATGACAATTTGATATACCATGTTTACTATTGCCTAAGGAAATCAAGATACAAAGGTTGAAATGGGACACATAGTATTTTTCTTAAAATTAGGATATTTGCATTCATTTTTATTAAACTAGCATGTGCCCGCAACTCCGCTCGTATCGACCTTTCGGAAATAGGTTCCAGGATGAAAGGTAGCCTATGTCCTTCTCCAGGGAGGTCTTTCCTTTACACCGTTTCATGCCAAACGGTTTAATAATTAAGATATGAAAGCAAACACAAAAATAAACTCAGTCTCGCCTCTCACTCAATATTAGTTAGGATAGAATATAGAATTCACTCAGTTTTAGTTAGGATAAGATTTCAATATACAAATATATAGCACCTACCCTAAAATTGTTACAACCATTCAGCATCGAAATATCCATATTACTACTATCTCAATTACCTTCAGGTAATCGCCACATAAATAACAGGGCTGTGATACTGTGAGTCTCACGTACCTTTGTAATTAATCACGTTGCGAACCGATATAATGCTTGTCGCTGTTCCTGTGATAGAAAACGCAAATTCGCTGTCAAAAAAGGTTTATTCTGATCATCAATGATTCAATTCAATTTCAATTTATTTTATTTGACAAATACAGCAAGAAATGGTTCACAATATTATGAAGTATGTTTTGCATGCACTTAGGGCCGTTCAAGTATTACGTAAGCAATATAGCAGCTATTTTAACCCCTTCCTCCCCCTTGACAGCGAAAGTAAGAAAGCTATTCCCCCCTCCCCCAAGCTTACGTAAACATTGGCATCATTTTCACAAAATATTTTTTGTTTATTTTGCTATATGTTGCTGACGTCATCACTGTGCAAATCCCCCCGCCCACCATGTCAGCAAAAATGCGCCTAGCCTTGACCCCCCACCCCCCTTTTGCTGCTTACGTAATATTTAAATGACTGATGAATTACGTAACATTTATGAATTATGTAATCATGAAAATTGAGTTTTAACTGAATATTACAAAAAAACATTATTATAAAGTCAGTCAAGTGTATTTACATGGATAAAAAGTATAAATTTTATTATTCAAAAATGTGTTTATGTAATAATAGGTTAATTAATTTAACATAGTGTTTTTAAAAGTCTTAAAAAACACTATGTTTTTAACGTAAAAAGATAATTTCGCTACTTAGTACTTCAATACTTCTATATTTAGGCGAGCTCCGTGGCGCAGTGGTTAACACGCCAGCCTACGACACGAGAGTGCCCGGGTTCGATCCCCGGTCAGGCCAAGATGGAAAATGATCTTTTTCAGATTGGCCTGGGTCTTGGATGTTTATCTATATATGTATTTGTTATAAAATATAGTATCGTTGAGTTAATATCCCATAACAAAAGTCTCGAACTTACTTTGGGGCTAGCTATTGAGCTAGGACAAATCACACAGAGTGCTGTGTGATTTGTCCGTATATATTTATATACTAGCTTTTGCCCGCAGCTTGACTCGCGTTAAGTTTTATACAAACTTTCATCCCCTTTTTTATCCCCTTGGGGATTGAATTGATCAAAATCCTTTCTTTGCGGATGCCTATCTCATAACATCTACCTGCATGCTAAATTTCAGCTCGATCTGTCCAGTGGTTTGGGCTGTGCGTTGATAGATCACTATGTTAGTCAGTCAGCCTTGAGTTATATATATTTAGATTTATTTTATTTATTTTAGTATTCCTATTCTGACATTAAAGAACACAAAAGGCCGCGCCATGCCTTAAATGACCATGAGAACCGGCAGACGTATCGTCGCGTTTAAAATAGAGTAGGTTTCACTTTCGATGGCGTACAGTTAGCTGGGTGCGCTGACCGTGCGTACAGCTGCCACGGTACTAATCTGTACATTATGCTTGCTCATGACGCCTTGATAACGATTTGTAGAAATACTGCTACTTCTCTTTGCCTTATTAGTCTTATTTCTTAACTGCCTCCGGGGTCCAATGGTTAAGGCGTTTGCCTGTAGACCCGTGGGTCGTGGGTTCAATTCCCATGGGAAGCATACTTTGTTTAGTTGCTTCCAGTTTGGTTAGGACATTGCAGGCTTGCATCACCTGATTGTCTGATAATGAAGATGATTTCGTGCTTCTGAAGGCACGTTAAGCCGTTGGTTTCGGCTGCCATCTGGTAGTCGTTAAAGGAACCACGTCAGAGGCCGAGAGGCAGTTCCGAAGAACTCTGACATCTCTCTGACTCTGGCATGGTCGATTGACCGTGACACCTACACGAAAATGATGATGATGATTCTATTTTCTACCAACATCCCCATTTTTAAGGACTATCGATCTCTTGGTTTGTTACTATTATTTTAGAACCAAACGGCTTAACATGGTAAAGAACGGAATGACTCTGGTGTCCTGAAGATTCGGGCGACCGCTAGTGCGGGAAGCTACTTGCGTCAACACACTGGCGCTATCCCATCTCCAGACTACAGAGTCGAAGGCAGCACAGCCATTACAGGAGCAGAAACCCTTAGGAACAGGAGGTTACCACATATTTGAGCCTTGGATCGAAAAACTGAGTTCGTGGGAAACAACAGCACAAAAGATTTTTAGTTTCTTGGCTAAAAAGCTTATTGAGGTATTCCGTTACTAAAGGGCTGTAGGCTACCTAGCCGAGCCTATCATCATTGTCATTCAATTTAACAATGCTTCCAGCTTTTTACTTGGGAACTGTATGATTTGCTAACATAATTTAGGTAGATTATTTTATTCTAAGTTCAGTATATATATATAAGAAGTTCCTTTAAGTTATTGTTAACTTCATATTAAATATGATACAAATAAAATAGCAAAATGACTCTACCCACCATTAATCTACCAGTTATCTTACAAAACAGTGTCAAAGAGATACAAGATCAACTGAAATACAATTTTGTTCCAAATTTGTTTCGACAAAATGCACTGAAAGCGCTTGCTAAACTAAAGCGATTTATCTGTAGTATGCAGTTTGCGGATTGAATAATTCAAATAATCTACTTGTGTGCCGCACCTATAGTAAATACTTTTATATGTATAAACATTCTTAAAAACACTTACGAAATTATATAGTCCCTGCAAACCGTCATAATACGCTTATGTGACCAAAATGATGATAGCAGCGTTAACATATATATATATATATATATACTAAGTATAGAATATTGATCTGAGTCAGAAATCTTCTAAAGTGTAGAGTTTACAAATGGTTGAGAAAATACAGTTCTATAATGGCTGTTGTAAATATTTTATATTTCATTTATTTTTGTTGTGTAAATAATTGTAAGAGCTCTTGAAGTTGCTACAAGAGACACAACGCAAGCTGAAAAGATAGGATGCATGCTTTTTGTCTACGTATCAAGAAGCTTCCATTCGGTAGAGATCTTCCCTGGGCACTTTGGGCAGTCTGGAAGCCCTTAACCGACTTCGGTCTGGTGTTGGGAGATGTCGAGAAAACAGAGTTAGGTGGGGTTTCTCTACCAACAATTTATGTGACTGCGGTGCCAATCAGTCCTAGTATTAAGGCATGCATGACTTTCCCTTAAAGAGGCTAATGATTAAGCGTTCAGCGTAGCCAAATGAAATTGGAACCATTTCGACTCGAAAAGAAGAAGTCTACGTATCGTTTGATAAGATTATGCATGACGGCAAAGATGGCGTCCTGTTTCTTACCGTCTCTTTATAATCAATCCATATCCGGTAGGGGGTTTAGGTACATAATATATATTCAATTCAATGTGAATACATTGTCAGCTGAAAATACACTGTTATTCCCAAACTGTGACAATAAAAAGCACTGAAAGTGTCGGACACAAATGCAATTTATTTTCGCAATGCATGCAGATTGTGGCCTGAATAATTCAAAATAATCCTCTTTTGTGCCACACCTATCAGCTTTATCTGTGGAAATACTGAATTATACTACTTTCCAATGCATTGGTGTAGTTTAAATATTTGCATGTTATAAGTGTGGTATGAATTTTAAAGAAAACTTTATTTCAAGTATATCTGTATCTATACTTTACTCAAAATTGTACAAATGTTCCCTATTTTGCCTTAATAAACAAAAAATATATAGTATTTTATTTGCATAAGATTACTTTTATCACATTTTTACTTTTGCTTTACTCATCACAGAACCATGTCTATTATAAAATGATAATGATGATATTCCCCTTAACTTATCAGTTAACGGAAAACCTCGTTTAAATCATATAGATGATAATGGAATATCATCAATATGGTAAGAATTCAGAAGAATATAATGGTAATAATAAAAACATAGTATCCAATTTGTTTCATAGATTACGTATTGATAAAGTAGTTAATACTAATTTAATTACAGAATACGAAACAGAATTAATGGAAATAACCATAAACGATGTCTTTATGACAAAGCAGATACTTCAACACACAAAGTTCGCGTAATAAAATACCCAATCGCGTGCTAAAATCGCTTAGCCATTATAATGTACCTTACCACACAAAATATAGTAAGTTGAGAACTAAGACTTCTTACAATGTGCACATTAGATAGAAATGGAACTAAAGTTTACATTGTAAATTAATGTTCCAAAATTAAATCTCACTAAAGTTTCGACACCTAGCTCAGAAAGTCAAAATATTTATTATCTAGAAGTGTAACTGACTTTTTAGTGTGAGCTGTAATAGTTCATGTCATTGCCAGCTGTAAATTATGTGACTGAGACACCTCATTGAACAGCACTGTTTTTTCCCTAGCCTCGATTCGGCTAACGTAGCAAATAGATTGGAGCTTTCCATAAGCCCGTGTATTTGTGTCTGTAAACCTGATGAACACAAGTACTAGATCTACCGAGATAAACACAGACTAGTAACATTACTTTGTTTTGCTATTGCCATTGAAATTACATTCGAACAAATTTGGGTCCATTAATTATTATTTCTTATAAAATACAGACATTTCATCATCATTTCGTGTAGGTGACACTGTCAATGACCATACACATCCTGGTGTCAGAGGTCTTCGGAACCGCCTCTCGGCCTCTGACGTGGTTCCTTTAACGACTACCAGACATTTGATAACATACAACGTATTGCATATAAGTTTATGTAGAATGAGTGAGAAATAATTCAAGTGATTGAAATATTCTTCTTCTTCTTTTCAAGTCAAATTGCTAAATAGATGAGTATGTAATACATAATAATTTAGACCAAAATTTAGCGACCTCGATAGCACAGGAAGTAAGACAGCTGGGGTAATTCATCAGTTAAGCCATCGTCTGGCTGGACAGCTGCACAAATTATATCTAAATAAACCCTAATTAAAATATTCTTCTATACTTTCGGTGTTTTATACTTAAGGTACAAAACGGCACTAATATTTCGAGTATACATTAACGTTATCGCAATATTTTACGAGACTGAAAAAGTGGGACGTTTCTGATACCAAAGTGGGTCTTACCTGCTTTTAACTGGAGTAAGCTCAGGAGTTTTATGACTACGAATCGATATATTGATGACCTGATTAGTGGTTAATGCTTTGCAAGCATTGAGACATATTTTATAATTAAGTATTCATACGAAATTTACCTACCCATTTACCTTCGTTTAGTAGAAATTTCTTAGTAAAATATATTTTTTAAAGGTTTTGTGTTTTTTGTATCAAATTCAATTTTTTCATGATTCGTAGTCTAGGAATAAACACACTTGCTGGTAAGTGTCATCTGCGCTTATCAACAGCAACATTCTTTTGGGTACTCATATATTTTGTACAAAACCTTTTTTCAGAGTTTTGTCTTGTCTTAAAAAATACCAAATATTTTTTTTTTCGAAAGAAAGAAAGAGGATATCATGTTAACGTTTATGTATAGAATAGTATTTAAAAATTTGAAAAATATGTGATGTAATTTACCGGCAACTTGAAAATCCTACACCAAACTTGGCCACTTACACACAAACAAAATTATTACACAAGTGCTAAACGGTATCTATCTGGAAATATAGCGTATAGGAACTAAAAAATATGTTTAAAAAAATGTACTTTAAACAATGCCAGCATTTGCCCGTTACTATAGATCCCGAGATTCGTTTATTTTTCCAGGATAAAAAACATACACCCTTTGCCTCCTCGGGCCTCATAATATCTTCATACAAAGGTAACAAACAGCCAGAGTTATATCTTGACTCGACTAGCTCCGTGGCGCAGCGGTCAACACGCCTGCCTGCGACACGGAGTGACCGGGTTCGATCCCCGGCCAGGTCAAGATGGAAAATGATCTTTTTCAGATTGGCCTGGGTCTTGGATGTGTATCTATATATGTATTTGTTATAAAATATAGTATCGTTGAGTTAGTATCCCATAACACAAGTCTCGAACTTACTTTGGGGCTAGCTCAATCTGTGTGATTTGTCCGTATATATTTATTTATTTATTATTATATTGAATAAAGTACAAATTTTCTAACAATATTTTAGAAACAATGTTTAATTTTAGTAAAACCTCGCTTTAAATATAATATTGTATTAAATAAAATACAGCGACGTACAAATCATAAAAGTGCTCTTATGCATTTTAAGCAAAAATCCGTTTTATTCATGTCTTTTATTCCAACACTAAAGTTGAAGTGAGGCAGACAGCTCTGTTACTTTAAAAAGAATATAAAAGAACACTTTAAATTTCAAATAACCCCAGCTACTCGCGATATTAAAATTCACCTTACATGTAGGGCTGATGCTATGCCACATGTCCCCAAACTTTGTCTCTTGAGCTAGGATTTTACCCTAATCCTTAATACACTACAATCCAAGAGAGGCAACAGGCTCATGAAAGTAACTGGGTGATATCTACTTGCTTTTTACAATTTTGGAAAACACCAGATTGAGAGATACAGATTTTTACACCAACAGCATGTATACAGTTTGTAAGGTCTACTACTAGCGATACTTTAAATGAACGTTCTCAGCATCAATACGAACAACTTTTGTTATGTCACCAAGAAATGATATTGAGAAAAAGAATCAGCTTCTCCATATATTTTGAGTTAGTAGGATGTAATTTTCTATTCCTAGTCCTCTGGCTGCTCTGGCCAAGTTTGGCCCTAGTAGTACAGAGAGGGTGGTGCTCCTGTAGTGGAGACTAAAAAGGACCTGATGATGATGATGATGAAATTTTCTATTTATTTTTATTTGCATTGATGCTGAGAATGTGAATACAAATTATCGCTAGTTTACGACCAAACACATTGTAATATTATTTTCTTTCATGTTTACTGAATATATTCATACATTTTATTTTTATAGACAGGCACTTGCATCACACATTTGAAGAATGATATGGACCACTTTGGGAAAGCAATACGCTATGCAAATAACCTTTACATGTGTCGTCCTACGAAGTCTCCCGGCGGAATTTTGCTAAAATATTTTTACATTTTAAATTTCGCAATAGTTTGTGTAAAAATTTACACGCATCACACGTATTTTAGCAGCCATTATAGAGTAAACAAACATACTACTATCCCCAGTTAGTTCAGTTGGCCGGATGACTAAGATTATTTTGCAATTTGGCTCTATGTAAAACGTTGCTTTAAAATATTTTAGAGCAATCATTATTTCTAGATGACATTTTTAAGCAACACAGATATTAGACTAATATTTTAGTCTATGCTGTCTCATGTTTTGGACGAGTCATTTATTTTTGATTAATAAATAATTTTTGCAAGGGATTATTAAAAATAGCAGTCGATTAATTAGCATAATAGAGTAGAAGCCTTTCTCTAACACCACTAAAAGGAACCTGTAATTTCATGCATATGTGGTCGATATATTACTGCACATCGTAGCTCTAGATTCGCTTCCTATTCTAAGGAATTAATCAACCTCCCTACGTCGTATTTCCCGACACGTACAATAATTTTGAAGGAGGGAATAGGCATTATTTAAGTTTGCCTAGTTTTGTCCTAGTCCTCATGCGTCTCATTATCAGGCAAGATCAAATGCAATCTATTCGACAATAAGGAAGTATACCTAAAAAATGTTAATCGGTATCATGAATCATTCGCTTGCCAATTATCTCCGTCTTTCCCTGATCTGAGTATATGTCTGGTTGCATCCCAAGCTTTAATGCTTCCAAGCCCGAAATACGCTTTCCGTCTTTTTTTTTCTTGACTTCTATACGCCAAAATACGCTTTCCGTCTTTTTCTTCTTGACTTGTATACGCCGAAATGCGCTTTCCGTCTTTTTCTTCTTGACTTCTATACGCCTAAAATACGCTTTCCATCTTTTTCTTCTTGACTTCTGTTCGGCATTCCCGCGTGTCAGAGCCTGTAACTATAACTTTGTTTTATAATCACATTTTAAACTATATTATTTACTACGATCGGTGCGTACACGCAACGAGCACGTTTAGAAATCCGATGTAACTCAGCTGATTACATTTTATCTCGATAACTCGCCTCGGTCGTTAACGATTTTCACCGCTTCTCGCGATCTGTTAAATTATTTACAATATATAATGGTTGGAAAGCTGCTTCAATGCTGCATGATGTATTAGGTGGTATTTTAGACTGTGGTTTGTTGACAGTGCAATTAACATTTACGCTTCAATTAGTGTCGACAAGGCTCTATCTCTTTACATAGGCTAATCCTATGGTATTAACGGCCAGCAATTCTCATCATGCATCGTAGATTTCGAAACTAAGTCGTTATGATGTTAACTTCTATTTGTGGAAAGTTCGGAAAATATGGTTTGAAAACCATAACGTTTCTAGTAATATACGTCTAAATTCAATTGACATTTTTGTTCATAATATATTTGTTGAGCTCCTTGGCCTAGTGGTTATTATGGCAGGCTGACACTCTGGAGTTCCCGGGTTCGGTCCCCGGTCAGGTCAAGGTGGAAAAAGATTTCTTTTTCAGATTGGACTGGGTCTTGCATGTTTATCTATATATGTATTTGTTATAAAATATAGTATCGTTTAGTTAGTATTCCATAACACTCTTGAACTTACTTTGTGGCTAGCTCAATCTGTATGATTTGACCGTATATATATTTACTTAATGTATTAGTGGCTCTGTAAGCTGTAGACCTTGTGACGCCTACTCGTACGACAGGGAACACACAATGGTACTTTGTGGAAATTCCGCCATATTGAAAAATTTATTATATTTTTTTCTGGAAGTTAATCCTCGTTTTATAATAAAATTGATTAAAACAAATAGCGACTTTAGAACATTTTAAACCAACCCTCCTCATCTGTTTTTCTAGTTACATTCTCAGCGGTAATGCGTCGGATCCTAAACATGTAAAACAATATAATCCATATATAAAGCATAATCATACCCTCTTACTTGGGATTACAAAAGTCCCAAGGCGATCCCTAGATTACTTGCAAATTCAAGCTACCGACCTTTACGTCATTATTAGACCCTTTCATAATCCATGTGTACTGTCAAAGTTCTTCGAGTTTCAACCCGTCTCAGCAAAATTAGATTAAGACCCTCAATGGACGTTTTTTTCACGGAGCTTCTAAAAAGGGTTAGCAAAAAGAACTGTAACATTTTTTGTCTCAGAGGACGTTTTTTCAATAGAAGAGGAATGGTCCAGGGTCACTTATTTAGAAATTATGCCCTATTTAAAACAAAAGTTGAAGGGAAGATGGAAGGAAATTGAAAACAATTGGCCGAGGATAAGGAAAAAAACAAATCACTCTACCGACAAGATCCAGGCTCTTAAATAGGAAAAAGACTGTTAAAAATAGATAAAAAAGACATGATTTTGATTAAACTTTTTAGCACATTGGCGCCAGTTAGCCTTCTGGTTGCCGGATGACATGATACACCACGCAGCTATACGCAGTAGCTTTCAGGTACCGAGTTAGGCAAACAGACCTGTTCATAATACAGAGAATAAATGGTCTGTATTATTAACAGATCGTTCATCCATCGATATATAATAATAATAATAAGTTATTCATTTCAAAACATGATCCATACAGTATTAGTTAAAAACAAAATACTTATCCTAGTGTTATTAGTGACTAGCTCCGTGGCGCAGCGGTCAACACGCCAGCCTGCGACACGGAGTGACCTGGTTCGATCCCCGGCCAGGTCAAGATGGAAAATGATCTTTTTCAGATTGGCCTGGGTCTTGGATGTGTATCTATATGTGTATTTGTTATAAAATATAGTATCGTTGAGTTAGTATCCCAATACACAAGTCTCGAACTTACTTTGGGGCTAGCTCAATCTGTGTGATTTGTCCGTATACATTTATTTATTTATATTATTTATTTATATTTATATTATCAAATTGCGAGCTAGGAAAACATTTAATTAAAAGGTAGACACCTCTATGTACGAGCATATCCGCCCAGTGCCTCACAAAAGGCCCATAAATTTTGGCTACTAGGGTATTAAGGATGCTGTTAGAAACTTAGAACTCCCACGGAGTCGCTGCAGCGCCGAGGCAGCCCGCTTGCGCATTGTGGCATAAAAATCATCTATTCATGCTTCGTATAGTCCCACAAGGATATTTACGAACGTGTGTAAATTGTCTCTTTCTTTTTTTACACTAATTAGGTATTTATTTAATAGTTTATGTAGGTACACAGAAAAATACTTAAACTAGAGAGTACAAGTACAAAGGTTTATATTTAACTCTCTTAATATAACATGTAAACGGACAGAAAAAGAGTCAGTAAATATTGATTTAACTCCAACCTCCAACCCAAAATCCAACTGACGTTCTAGGTCATTGTAGCACTGTATTTAGTAGAAGACATCAGTACATTCACCGAACAACACGTGAGTGTTTTCCACGATATTTTTCACTACCTATGCCTCCGTGGTCCAGTGGTTAAGGCGTTTGCCTGTAGACCCGGGGGTCGTGGGTTCGACTCCCACGGGAAGCATACTTTGTTTAGTTGCTTCCAGTTTGGTTAGGACATTGCAGGCTTGAATCACCTGATTGTCTGATAATAAAGATGATTCCGTGCTTCGGAAGGCACGTTAAGTCGTTGGTCCCGGCTGCCATCTGGTAGTCGTTAAAAGAACCACGTCAGTGGCCGAGAGACGGTTCCGAAGAACTCTGACACCAGGGTGTACATGGTCGATTGACCGTGACACCTAATCAAAATGATGATTTTCCACTAGGCATGTTTTCTTGTTGCTATCGGCACGTGTTAAATAGCACAATAAATAGGCTCAGAATTGCCGACAATAATATATGAAAGTACGTAAAGTTTTCCGCGAAGGAAAGCGATCTTAGAAGAGGTAAACTACTATGTTACCTATGTCCCATGGAAGACTATCATTTGAAGAAGATAATTTCTCAACACAGTGGAACTAATTTCAATAAACTTCCTCTAATCTTTTACTACTCATTGTTGCACTAATTTGATTAATAGCGGCCTGTTCAAGCCTATTAGGAGTAAGCTATTTTACGCTCTGTCCCACTTCGCGTAGTTAAAATCACCTGACCCACTGCACCTTAATATTATGCCTGGCGCTCATGGTACTTTATAAAAATTAACGAGACTACGACAAAATGTTGGACTACGCCATTTTTTCTTGTTACTACACCTGTATCTCAATTAAAATCTTGGTGGTTTCTGATTGAGATACAGGTGCAGAGAAATAATATTTTTGTTTTCTTATTTAATACGTACAGAAACACTGTCGATTTTTTAAATATGTAGTCGGAATTCCCAAAAGCAATTTACCCAATTTTAAAGTCAGAAAAAGCACCTGATATTTAGTCTGCAATTCGTGCAATGTGTTGCATTAATTTTTCGAACAAAGCAGTATTTTTCGAGTATTTTCTTGTCTTCATAATATTCACAAACAGAGACTTCATTTACATTATTTAAAAACTAACTTTTGCCCGCGGCTCCACCCGCGTTAATGTAGATCCTCGGGAACAGTAGATTTTCCGAGATGAAAGGCCTCTTCCCCGGGCCTCAAACTATCACTATATCAAATTTCATCATTTATAGTTGAAGCTTAAAGGAAGTTGTAATAGATAGACATACAGAGTAACTTTCGCATTTATAACATTAGTATGGAATACCAATTTATTCAATAATCAAGAACATACTTTAAAAATTCACACAAATAAAAATTAATTAGTATGAATACCATGGGAGCAGTCCCTTAATGCTATTTACATTTTATTTGCCAGTAAATTATGAGATGGCATTTTCTACAATGCCGTTTATATTACCTTTTAGAGGTTGTGTTGACTGCTTACTGCGTAAACTATAACTAATCTGAGACAAGCCGTGTGCAAAGATCAGTTTGTGAGAAAGTGGAATAATTTATTTCAATTTAACTTGTAACAATATTGACCTGAGATAGGCGACAAATTACGAACGCTAGTTTTCGTTTTCCAAATTTATTAACTACGTACGAGTGTTATTTCAGAATTATTGTAAACTGCAGCCCCTGTAACACGGCATGCGCGACAAGATATATCGCTATCTTGTTTTTCGTCATATTAAAGAGTGAGATGTAGATAGTTTATCGCGCGATATAATGACATTTTATCCCGGGCAAAAGTAGTGTTCCCGAGGGATCGACATTAACGCGGGTGGAGCCGCGGGCGAAAGCTAGTGTGATATAAATAATTCTTCATTCATTAATTTGTATTCCGTAACATAAAAACACAGTAACGATTTGTCAAAACAACTTGTCCAGCAAACATAAAAGGCAGTTAACTCAGTAGAAACACCAATAAAACACATGAGACATTTACAGTGTCCATCACTCTCGCAGCCCATTAGATTTCATAAAAATGAGCTTTTCCCAGGTTAACTATCACTTTCTCACTCGTAAATCTTGACTTACGGCACGGTTAACATCTGCAAGCTTTCCGGGACGTCCGGTAAAAGCCTATTTTGTATAAGGCTGGTCGGAGAGCAGACTGGTCGTCATCATTCTTCGGACCCGCCTCTGGCCTCTGACGTGGTTCCTTTAACGACTGCCAGATGGCAGCCGGGACCACCGGCTAAACGTGCATTCCAAAGTTTGGAGAAGCGAGATATATTTATGCTGCTTACGGTAACCCATCTTAGTGGGAAGTGCGACCAGGGTACTTGGCCATCAGGCTCCACGTAGTCGCCTTCTCAACGGCGGTGGAGCAGCAGAACTTGAATCTGCACCTATGTTTCTATATGTTCAACCCCGAATGTTAAATATCTCTATTCCTTAATGTTTCTCGTTACCGAATCATATACGATACTTTTATCATAAGTACAGTCAGCCACTGAACTGACCCACCCCTCTATCTATCTTAAATTTACTCTTAAACTAAAAATAGTATTAACATGAAAATCTTTATTCAGAAAGTTTTAATTAAAATCTTTCTGAATATATATTTTCACTTGAATATTTTTTGTAGTTTAAGGAAAAAATCAAGATATAGGTAGATGGTGGGGTCAGGTATCTCGTTGGCTGACTGTACATCACATATATGGATAGCCTCTTATGAAAACATTTTGTTATGGTAATTTTCACTTGCTCAGCCGACACAGTTTCATAATTCATACGTTTAGAGGTCGGCTCTCATATCTAATTGTTATTAATTATGCTGAATAATTATGCTTGGCGAAAATTTACACGACTAGATTTTACCTTACTGTGAGAGTTTCTTCCACAATAGAGAAAAAAATAATATCTTTGCTATGTGTGAGGAGTATGGACCTTCTACATTGTGTCGACCTATATGCGGTCTAGGGGTCAACAAGGTGCATTTGCAACGTTTTGATAGTCACTTCAACATCCATTACGGCTTATATATCTTTAAAAAAAATAGTCAATCATACAAAAATCGCAAATTTTTTTAAAGTAACGATCAAAACTTTGTACACCATAGTTGTCAAATGCAGCGAGTAAGCCTGCTGTAAGCTGTTATTGGGGGTGTCAAGCAAATATTGTACAATGGCAGCTTATTGAACCCTACGATTAGGTGCTGCCACCTCATCATCATTATTACAGCCGTAAATAGTCCACTATTGGACAAAGGCCTCTCCTAAGGATGTTGCCATACTCACCAGATTTTCATAATCTTGTTAAGATTGGCCTGGGGCTTGGATGTTTATATATATGTATTTGTTATAAAATATAGTATCGGTGAGTTAGTATCCCATAACACATGTCTCGAACTTACCTTGGGGCTAGCTCAATCTGTGTGATTTGTCTGTATATATTAATTTATTTACCACGCTTGGCTGGCGGTTTTATTATGTTATAAGACGGCAAATGAGCAGGCTACCCGCTTGCTCGTTTGGCGTCTTATAACATAAAAAAATATACGAGAATACTATTGGCACATTTTCTGTCAATAATCCATTTTATTAAACTTTAAAACAACGGTATAGCCTTCTGTATAGGCTGAAACATGTCGGTGATAGAAAATGTGATAATAGTATTCTCGTCTACGAAAAAGTATTAATTATTCGTAGATTCTCGTACACTAACATGCTTATAAGAATATTTTAAAATAACAATTTGTAATATAAATAATAACTGCAACTAAAAAACAAACAAAAGCTACAGCTTATTCCATCGAATTCAATATAAATAACCTATTCAGCAGTGAAAACGCAATCTCAAGCATATAAACGGACGACAAAACAAACTTCGTCATTCGTTTCATTATGTTATGAATGGGTGACCCCATTCGCCTTAATATCGAGTTGATCAGCTTATGGCTTTAAGTTAAGGCACTGACTGGAACGAATGACCATCAGTTTTTTTTTTATTTAAACTAACGCGAGTTACCAACTCACGTAAAAATACACTATCGCCATAATATGTCGGCCTATAGCTAACTTTGTAAGTCAAGTTACCCGTAATTTTGAATAATAATAATGTCTTTGAGCATTAAATAAATAACTTGAATCAAAATTCAAAATCAGAATAAAAAAATTGATTTAGATTTTTCAGAAAATAGGCCTTTGCGTGCACTTTTTCACGTCAAATCACTTTTTAAAGGATCTAATTTAGTAATATTTATATTTTTAATTAATGTTCAAAAGCTCCATACAACAAGCGTTTCGGAACCGACCATTGCAGACAAAAGTCTCAATAGATATATATTTATAATAAAAACACACCTTTTAGGTCTTTGCGGACACTTCTGTAAGCTTATGCCTATCAAATGTAATGTTTATTTAAATATCTGTAACCAAGTTGAGTGTTAGAAAATATATTTTATTTTTATTTTATACGAATATACTTTTTGAAATATTCAACGTTTTCACCGTATTTTCTATGTCTCAACACCAAATAATTAAATCAAAAATTCTACAAAATTCAAAATTGCTTTATTTTCTCTCCAGTCTATATCAATACACAAATATACAAATTGTGGTAAATACTGATAAAAAATGATAAGAAAATAAATATAAATTAAGTATATTATTTGTGAATAAACAATTTAAATGTTTGGTAGATGCCTTATTTTGTCAACTAATAATGATTTACCTTTGTAAAATTTTGCACTGCCTATCCCGTTAAGGATTAAGACGAAATACTGCAAAGTACTCGAGGCAATTACACTAATTCAGCCTCTTAACGTTAACGGAAGAAATGTACCAAATAAACATGGCCACCACAACAGTAGTCGAAAGCACCTGGGTTTATCTTATCTTATTGGTACAATGGTGATTTTATTTCTCTTATTGTATGTGACATACAATCGTTAAGCCCATATATCCTTTTTGTGAGTGTGTTTTTATTTTATACATACATAGTATCACGTCGTTGTTCCTTGCGGGGTAGCAAGATCCCAGGTCGGACCAAAAGCCGCGTCTAGCATGTTAGTGGACGTTAGTTAGGTGGAAAACGGAATCAATAGAGTGATGGATTGCTAACTACATCGATTATTAACATGATTCTTCAGAATTATCATATTCCCTCGATCAGCTTTTACGATCTGCGTTTAAAGAGAAGCAGCTAGTAAATTCTACGTTTTTTTATCTCCCAGAGAAGCGTGGAAGATTTATTTAACGGAATCAAAATAGTGATGGATTGCTAGCTGCATCGCTTATTAACATGATTCATCAGAATTTAGCATATTCCCTCGATTGGCTTTTACGATCTGCGCTTGAAAAGAAGCAGCTGGCACATTCTACGTTTTTTATTTTTTCTCAGACCAGCGTGGAAGATTTATAAGTCACTTAAAGTTGACTTTGAAGTATGCGGCAGCGATCGGCGACAGCAGCAAGGGTCGCGCGATACCTGTCATGGCGCCCGGCGACACTACTAGTTACTATGGATTTGTATGGAATGACTTTGAAGTGCGGCGACCAGCGATAGCGGCAGCTAACCGCGCGACCTGCCGCGTGCCGCGTATATCAACCTATTTGATACAGAAATCACCACAGCGGCCTTTAGCTGTGGTTCTAAATAGAAAAGCGTTCGGAAATGTATGTAAAGTAACCGCTGTCTTATTGAAATTCAGACTTTTGTTTTCGTTCCTTTTTTGTTTTAGGGATATGCAAAATTGAAAATCTGCAAAGCGCAAAAGAAGGTATAGATATTCCTGAAAGGACTCCAACGATTTGTAGTAGACTAGAGTTTTCTTTTTCATTAAACTTTTATGTACTGTGAACAAAAATAAATATTTAAGGCAGTTCATGTGTTTTGACCGTTAACAATTCAGTGAAATTTGTACAATACGTGCAAAATTTCACTTATATTTAAATTGTTTATTCAATTCGATTCGCAAATGCAAGCGGCTTCGCTTTCTCATTTATAATAATAATAATTAAGCTGTATTTGAAAACAATTTTCAAAGCTTTATGATCAGTTTCACATTTAACATTCACTGCTATTACCGCCAAAGAAGAATCACTGGTAAACTTAAATGTTTAATACAAAGCGAAGGTTATTTTGATGCTACATTTAGCATCAAAATTGATCTTGGCTTTCGCATTATGCTGTTGCAGGTGTTAGTTAATAGATTCAGGTGTTACTTTGCGGAAGTCAAAGCAGCCTCAACGGATGCAGCAGTATCGCATGGGTTGCATGCATGAACTATTGGTGGCGGGCATGAAGGGACTAACAGTAGTGGGTGGGCGCTGGCCAGCAATAGTTTGCATGAACTAACTGGTGGCGGAAGCACGCAAAGTAAATTGTCTCAAAGTAAATGTTGCAGGTGTTGCAAACAACAAACTTGGAATCAAATTATATTTTAAACAAGAGTGCGGTATAAGAGTGATGTTTAGATTATATAAAAAAGTAATCATTCAAATGTTACAAAAAATATTGTTTAGAACACTTTTAATCGTTAGGTCATCTAATAGATAATGATCCATTAAAGTTAGGTGAAAAATACCATATTTAAAAGTTTTAAAATCTCAAAATACAATTTACGATAGCATGATCCACACAATTTATAGAAACTTTTACTATGGACATTAACATCAATTTAACAGGCTCATATCCCATTAATCGGGACTTTCCGGTTACATCCCACTTTTTCATCCCAGTTTTGTAAAATTCCGGTTTCATACCACAATCTTTTCCGCTTTCAACCCAAGTTTAAAAAAAAAAAATTAATTCCGTATTCTATCCAAAATTCATTCCGCTTTCGCCCCACACAGTTTTTTCTATTAAATTTGTACAGTTAGAAACTATCTTCCAACTTGTTTGGATGACAATACATAGTAAGCTGCGTGACGTTATTTTAAATCCAACATGGTGGAACACTCAAGATGGCGGACTAGTTATTTTTGATGCAGTCCGACAATATGGATATCAAATTTAAGGGCTCGCTGAAAATAACTCGAAAAATAAAGTATCTTACATAAAAGCTTGTTTTGAAAAGGATTTTTTACAATTGATATATTTCTTTAATGTGTTTATTATTGGAAGATTAGTAGAAAAATGTATTCAAAAATACGACATAAAAGTAAAAGACAATGTTCGACTCCATACCTTAGTATATGTTTTAGATTTTTTACGATACAAAAGCAGTTACGGTTAACTGTCTATTTAAATAAAATGACAGCTCATTAGAGATGCCGAAGGTGTTAGGTCTATTTTTTTTAAAGGATGTTTTAAAATCAGGTTTTAAATAAAATCTATTCTTACGATGGCAACATTGCCCAAACAAAATGTGCGTGTGTGCCCGTTAACAGTTCTCCGCAAAATTGCCTATTTTCCCCTTTTCCCTTAATGAACGAAACAATTGAATAGGTTAGGTAATTAAGCTGTAGAACAAAAGGCGTGAAATGTATTGAAGAAATACAATAAATTTGATTGAAGTAAACCAGTGTAAGTGCTTCGATTAGTCTGAATGGCCTGCTTTTAAATCTAAAGTTTAAAAACATTATTTTTGGAAAACGTCCAAAAGCTATTAATAATAGTGTTCAAATCTGTGATGTGAATCATCATCATCATCTTCATCACGATGATGTGATGTGAATGATACCCAAAGAGCACTGATCTTGACTGATAAAGAAGCAAAGCTAGAATATTTATACTATATTATATACCGGGTGTTACAAAACTACGAAATCATAATTTAACGGGCATAATCAGTCCATGATATTAAACAACTATCCATAGGGAACATACATCGTGAGACAAAAAAAAGTTTTGACCTTCTATAGAAAGTCGATCAGATGATTGCTTATTTTGTATCGGAGATCGAATTTTTCTTTTTATGTTTCGAAGTTTGTCGCATGAGGAAAGTTGTTTAATATTATGGACTGATCATACCCCTTAATATTATTTCGTAGTTTTGTAACACCCGGTATACTATATTATATATTACTATATTATGAGCTTTTCTCCGTTCAGAAGGCACGTTATGCTATTCATCATCAACATTTCGTGTCACGGTCAATCGAGCATGTACACACTGATATCAGAGTTCTTCGGAACCCCCTCTCGGCCTCTGACGTGGTTCCTTTAACGACTACCAGATGGCAGCCGGGACCAACGGCTTAACGTGCCTTCCGAAGCACGGAATCAACTTTATTATCAGACAATCAGGTGATTCTAGCCTGCAATGTCCTAACCAAACTGGAAACAACTAAACAAAGTATGTTTATCGCGGGAATCAAACCCACCACCCCGGGGTCTACAGGCAAACGCCTCAATCATTGGACCACGGAGGCTGTTATACTATTGATCAGGTAAGTTACAACTTTTACCTTTAGGCCATTTGTTAAAATCCAAGCCCAGTTTTAGCGACACAATAAACACAAATACGCCAACAATTAATGAATTTACATAAATTACTTTCGGAAATACTATAATACTAGCTTTCTCCCGCGGCTCCGCCCGCGTCTATGTTGATGCCTCGGGAATAGTAGTTTTTCCCGGGATAAAAGGTAGCCTATGTCCTTCTCCGCACTCCAGAGAACTTGTATGCAAAATTTCATGATGATCGGTTCAGTAGTTACGGCGTAAAAGCGTCACAAACAAACAAATAAACAAACAAACTCACTTTCGCATTTATAATATTAGTAAGATTAATGCAGTTACATAAATTACTCTCAGAAATACAATTATCTCATCAAAATACAAACAAATATTATTTCCATCAGAAACATTTCCAAGTGCCGCGCGCCGCCTGTTTCCTCTTATAACTTGTGAATTACTGACAAACAGACGTAGTCAGAAAGTTAAATGAGATTACTTTAATAAAGAATTAAAATTCATAACATCTTCATCTTGAAGTACAGGAATGTGCCGGAATTTTGATATTACTCTTGCATTCCACTTATAAAATGCTAGTTTGAATATTTTTATCATTCATTCATTCATCATTCCAGCCGTAAGATGCCGCTGCTGGAAAAAGGCGAGAGGCCTTTTTCCAAGGATTCTTCTCTCCATGGGAGGATATTGCCATACTCACCACGCTTGGCAGGCAGGTTGGCGAGTGCAGTTTCTTTGGCTTTTTGTGCTTCCAACGCTGCTGCCCATTGAAAGCATTTTTGGTTAGGAATTTGTTGAATTTGGGGACGAAATGAAGATATAGGGATACTACTAACTCGGATGAATGGGGGTAAAGTAATTAGCAGCTCGGGAGGCCGGGCGCGCGTACCGGATGCCAGACCTGCCCCCGCCGGATAGGCAGTAGAGGATGACATCCCTGACCTTATATTAATATTTTTTACTTGAGCAAGTAAATATTATTGATACTTGAGACGCTCCTACATGATTCTTTTTAAGGCGATACCACTGTAAATAAGGTTGTTCTGAACCTTATTTATCTTGCAAAATACTTAAATTAGGAGTTTCAAATCTAAGTTATATGATTTTTGACTATTTCATCTCCAAAAGTGTAAGATGAAAACACGTTTTGATAAAATTTTCTCGATAGAAAAATTTTTGAAAAATGGTCTTCGTTCGCAGAGTTTTTGTTATTGTAGCTCAAATGCGACGAATGAAATAATGATTTTTAGACTAAAAGATAGGTTATTAGTAATTCATCAAAATGTAAATATGAAAATACAATTAACGGGTCTGATTTTATATAAAATAGAAATAAAGAATTTGGCGCTTACGTTTTTTTCTTTGAGCGACTCGAGACTATCTCCTATCTTATCATTCACGGGCTAAACCGCCAAGCGCTATCCCTTGCGCGCACTTGATCAGTCTGCGTACGCCTTTGCCGAGCGATGGTACCAAACATTTGAGGCCTCGTCTTAAGAGGGTTCCGTACCCAAAGTGTAAAATCGGGTCCCTTACTATACCTCCACTGACAATGACAATCCGCCTGTCTGTCACGGGGCTTTATCTGTTATTCGTTAAACCAAAATAAGCAAAGACTTGACATATTCAGAGAATGGGTATTCTATAGTCGCTATAACAAATATAAAATTACAAATATAGGTAGAAGGGAGCATACAAGAAATGTGCTTTCTTACGTTTTTTTAGTTAAATAATTTTATGGTGGTACGAAAGCCTTTGCGTGCGATTCTGACTCACACTTAGCCGGTTTGATATTTCTACAGAAAGATTAGCAGTCGAATGTTCATCAGTAAATCTAATGATAAAATTAGAAAAAAATGTTTCGTAAAGTAAAATATGTGTAAAATCGTATGTAAGCTTTTTTAAAAAACATATATTAGCCTATGATATCCCACTGCTGGGCAAAGGCCTCCCCTCTTATACGCCATTAGTCTCTATTAGGTGCGTATCTATCATATGCCGTCAAATCATCAGTACACCTTGTTTTGGGTAGCCTCGCTTTCTTCGACAACCTTCAGGGCTGTGGTTACTTTTATCCACCTATCTCTATTATTATAACACCTATCTTCTATTGTACAAAATAACATTTAAAGAAAAATAGTTTAAAATAGTAGTATAGAGTATTTTTAAACCCTTATGAAAATAATTGTCAATTGAGAATCTACAATATGTTAAAAGCAAAGAAGGCTATTCCAAAAATTACGTAATAATACTTTTATAAAACCTGCAAAATGCAAAGAATAATAATTCAGTGTGTTGTAATAAACAGTAAATCTCACCTAGAACACAGATAATGAAATTAAGGATCCATTAGATACAGCTATCAATAATTTCTTCCGACAATTTCACAGTAACGGAAATCAATTAAAAGATCTCTGCGAATGATAATGTTTTGTATAATAACTTTCTTAGATTCAAAATTATTTTATAAATATGGTTCTTAAAATTTGTTTGTTATTATTAATTTTATAAGGAATCAATTCGAGAATTTGCCTCTTATTCGTTGTTGTTTTTTTTTATTATATAAAATCATGATAGGTACTAGAATTTGCTTTGGTTGGTGTGCAAAGGGCAAAAAAATAACGTCAGCTCATCCGGCTTAGGAAGGCACGTCAAGCCGTTAATTCCATCCAACACAAATGCCTGTAGAAAAATTAGACATCAAAGATGGTTACTCACACTCATTAAAAAGAAGCAAAGGATATTTTATTTTGATTTAATTTTTTAACCAATATTCTTCTTCAAATTATGGCTTCTATCGAGGTTTAGGTGGTTCTGCCAACGTCATGGTATGAAAAGACACAAAGTTTTAATATCATCTGGGTAACATTGAAATATATGTTAGCTTAAAAATAATGAGAATATACAAATCTATACTAATATTATAAAGCTGAAGAGTTTGTTTGTTTGAACGCGCTAATCTCAGGAACTACTGGTTCAAATTAGAAAATTATTTTTGTGTTGGATAGTCCATTAACTGAGGAAGGCTTTAGGCTATTAAACATCACGCTGCGACCAATAGGAGCGAAGCATCAATAAAAAATGTTTTGAAAACGGGGGAAAATTATTAATCTACACTAATTAATTATAATAACTGAAATCGCCGCAACAGCTAGTATTACATAAAGAGGAAATACGAACACAACATATAGTTACTACAGGGATGACTGCATTAATAATCTTTAACCAATGTGCGATATTCATTTTAAATAACTGTAAAATCACCGAGCTCCGAACGAAATGCAAAATATATGCAAGCGCGGTCACGTTGTGTTAACCAGCGTAATAATATACGCAGTTGGTGTAAAAAAACTTATGCGGTAACGGTTTTCGCTTCAATAAAGTTTTTAAACACAGACGCCGGTCGTATCCACATTGGTTTTTAAATAACTAGCTGTTGCCCGCGACTTCGTCCGCGGCAATTTCTGTTATTATAATTAATTAGTTTTTATTATTAAAGATAACCCCGTTTCTAAACCGTTTTTTATTGATGCTGCGCTCCTATAAGTCGCAGCGTGATGTTTTAAAGCCTAAAGCCTTCTTCAATAAATAGACTATCAAACACAAAAAGAATTTTCCAATTTGAACCAGTAGATCCTGATATTAGCGCGTTTAAACAAAGTCTTCAGATTTATAATATTAATATAGATAACGGATTAATTATTGTTATAATATTAGAGTCAGGGGTGTCATATGGTCAAGGGTCATCCTTAACTGCATGCCCAGTGGTTGCAGGAATTGCCATTTCTATAAGGGTACGCGGGCCCCCCGGCCTTCCGAACTGCTACTTGCTATTCCCCCATTCATCCGTAAGTACTATCCCAATACCTTTTACTTATATATGGGCATGTCCTTACATACATTACCATTAATTATTTGAAAATTTTAGTACCTTTTTTTTGTGAATTGTAAAAAAAGTAAAATGTAGCTGTTGAAATTAATCAAAAAGTTCGTAATCATCATCAGGTCTTTTTAGTCTCCACTGCAGGAGCACGACCCTCTCTGTACTACTAGAGCCATACTTGGCCAGAGCTTAAAGTTCGTAATATTATTACAATATTGTGTACTTGGCCTTACCGATGACCAGTCGATATGTACAAAGTATTAATTAGGTTGCGCTTTACCGCACTTAACTGTTACGGGCACTTGCGGGTCAGCCGGAGAGCACTGCTTATTATGACTCTTGGATCTTGATAAATAACATTTTTGCAATTAACTCTCATGTTTTTATATATTAAGGAGGCAGTATACAACGTGGAAGGCGTGTGGTATCCGGCAGAGTAGAATAGGACCACTCCAAGACTTCCCGTGGATGTCGTAGGCGACTTAGGAAATACAAGCTAAACAAAGCTTTTAAACATCTGTGAGACCTCTCTAGCCCGTCTGGCCAGCGTGGAGAGTGTAGGCCACGTCCTCTAGTTGCTCTGGCCAGTATGGCTCTAGTAGTACAGAGAGGGTCGTGCCCCTGTAGTGGAGACTAAAAAGGACCTGATAATGATACAACGTGGAAGGACATACCCGTAATAAATCGAATCGTGGTCTATGCTAGATCATTATAGTATAACGAAATTAAAATAACAGCCATAAAACAAAAAAGAAATTCGAATGTTATTTTGGTTTTATGACTGTTATTTTAATTTCATTGTAATTTAGTGATCTAGCCCGTAATTTAGTATATATAGCCCGTGGTTCTTTTATATATTATATTTTCTCAATTTATGATATTTATTGATTCAGTCTATATACCTATATACGTTATAGCACTCATTGTTATCTTGCACCCCGTCCATAAATTTTTCACCACATCCTTAACTCATCAAGCGCGAGAAACGCAGACACAATTGATTATTTATTGTTATGTTTCCCGATTGGGGCGTTCGGTAGCTGACCGGTGGTAAAACTGGTAGACAATGCTTAGCATTAAGTTAACTTCTGTACAAAATCATGAAGATTGTGTGCAAGAAATTTAATAAAAAAAAAATGTTACTCAGCATGTTTTCTCGTCTATTGTCTATAGTTTTCAATACTTGCCGCATCTCTACTACAGATGGTAGTATTAATACCTTTAATTACTAACTCTTTCAGTCCAGTTTTTTTTATATCCTT
Source organism: Elegia similella (assembly GCA_947532085.1). Taxonomy (NCBI): domain Eukaryota; kingdom Metazoa; phylum Arthropoda; class Insecta; order Lepidoptera; family Pyralidae; genus Elegia; species Elegia similella. The sequence continues at coordinate 5,989,798 of OX383936.1, forward strand.
TTCCAGTACCAGTTTGACGCTTTCAACCTTTCTCTATCTAATTTTATATTTTGTATTAAACTTTAGCACTTTCAACACATAATTATTAATTTTATCTACCTTTTAAGTATTACTCATTGTAAGGCAGTAAAGCACGAGGTGTACATCAAATTACAGATCCAGCGCATAACTAAATCTGTCCCTGAGGTATGGGGGGGCATGGGAGGGTTAACATGTGACATGACATGTACGAACTGTCTTGCTAGACATTTGATTGAAGTCAAATGTCTAGCAAGACAGATTAATTCTTATATCTATTGAAGTCACTGGTAATTTTCCATCCATAAATACATATCTTCTGCTTATTCCATACCTAAGAAACAGACAAAGTTAACACCTCCGTGGTTAACACCTTAGATGCCACGCAGGTCACCGGTACCCGCAAACAATTGAAAAACTATTGTGTTTGCGATTTCGGGAGTCAAAGTGTTAAGCGCCTCTAACAACCAAAAGTACTTAAGTAATTTTAGTCTATTATTTCTAATCGACCTTTTACTTACTTACTTTTGGTCTATTAGAAATAATATATCTAATTAATGCGAGCTTACTCTTTATGTCAGTAGAAAAAGACCTTGAGATCATATTTTGTTGCGGATTGTTGTAGCTTAGACTAATATTGGGAAACGTGGATAAACGCAGTTTCCTAATCAAAAATATTAGTAGACAATGAACATAAATATAGTTTTACTACTTAACTTACAATTGATTAAATGATTAAAAGAGAAAGGCTGGTCGGTAATGATCTAACACCACCAGCGTTATCTGTATACTTCCAATTAGTTCGTACTAACCATGTTAAGTAAGTAAAACTATTCATATCGTTAGTTTAATAAAATATCGAGAGTATAGAAAAACTTGTACATTGTGTGTACTGTCAGACGTGGTGTGTTTTTTAAAGCTTCACTTGCATACGGAGAGTGCAAAGTGGGTATTTGGATATGAATTTCAGCTTGATACTTTTACGCGTTCCTGAGAAAAAGGTTCTTGACAGAAAGATGGACAACAAAGTGATCCTATAAAGGTTACGTTTATGCCTTTTGGTACGGAACGCTTAAAAAGGTATAGACAAAATACCTGTTTTTCCGAGCTATCTGTGAATGTACACTAGTGTCATCATCATCATTTCGAGTAGGTGTCACGGTCAATCGACCATGCACAGCCTGGTGTCAGAGTTCTTCGGAACCACGACTTGACCTCTCGTGGTTCCTTTAACGACTACCAGATGACAGCCGGTACCAACGGCTTAACGTGCCCTCCGAAGCACGAAATCATATTTATTAGCAGACAATCAGGTGATTCAAGCCTGCAATGTCCCAACCCAAACCGTCCCGTGGGAATTGAACCTTACTCACTGCGTAATTTTTAATTCAGTTGTTTCAGGAACTAGGTATAAGATTCGGCGTGCAGCAAGCTTGTGCATTTGACGAGCCCAAAATTTCCTAGTTATATTTCATATCTTTGCTTCAAGGAATTAGCAGTCGCAGTCATTTGAACGGACGTTCTATGATGTTCATATTCTGTCTTCTCTTTATTTTGCACTCCCAATTAGTTTGTACAAAGTAAAGGTAATGTTCATGTATTTAGCGGTCATTACCGCCGATCTCTCGCAGCCATAAAGATCCGTAGATGTGAGTGAAATCTTACGAGCAGATAGTCCATCTAGCGAGGCCCTAAACATATGTAGATGTGTGGAAAATGGAAGAGACCAAGCAATCCAATATTTTTTTAATAAATAAAATTATGGAACAATTTTCTTTACAATTATAAAGGTTTATAAAATTGAATTGGAAAATGTATATCCTCCCAGTTTAAGAGCGATCGCAAACCAGGCCATAACCGGATTCCTAACCCTTTTAGAGTAGTTGACAATGATATCATTTTGTAGGATTGCATTCGTGTTTTTAGTTTTTCATTAAAGTATTTGTAATTGATTAATGTTACGATCTTTAAGGAAGATTATTTAAAGAAAATTATTTATAAATTCGCGGCTACAGAAGAAATGCATATAGGAGTTGCCATTATAAATGTAGCTTAGCAAATAATGTAGTCCTGCAGTTGTAGTTACTCCACACTAGTCACTGTCTTGAGTTCGACTTTGAAGCTGTGACGTTCGTCCGTCGAAACGAGCTTCATAATTTTCTAAAAGTGTATTGGTAACTTTGTATGGGCAGGTTTAAAAGGCCACTGATCAAATATACAGGTTTTTAATTACCTGGCAGTGTTTGGTGTAGGAATCGAAATCCCTAATAGAATATAGACCTGCAGGAAAAAAGGGTATAAATGATGAAAAAATAATTGAGCCTCCCATTCATCGATCAGCTGGTCAAATTTGTATGGAACATATAAGTTTTTTTTCTTTCTTGTGGATGTATAATCTATTAGGGATTCTGATTCCAACATCGAAATGTTGCCAGGTAATTAAAAATCAACCTGTATATTGTTTCATTTCACTTATTTAAAAATACTTTACAATGTTATTTGCTTTTCCTAAAAAAATACATCAAGTTTTTATGATGGACTAATATGGCATGCAAAATAAATTTTAACAGAAAGTATATCCATCATAATCGTGGCATTTCCATCAACTTTACATCAACAAACGGTGATAATAGCCAGAGATTGTAGGGCGTTGTAGGATTTCCGCGATGTGCAAACAGTTTCACTGCCCGTGGAAAGTTGAAATAAGATGGTGAGTGACACTTCATCTCGGAGATAAGTGTATAATTCCTGAGTTTCTAGGAAACAGTACACACATGCTATTATCAGTTTAAATGCAGACATATTTAGATTGTGTGAGAAATCAACAAATATAATTAAATTGACTAGCTCTTCGTGGCGCAGCGGTCAACACGCCTGCCTGCGACACGGAGTGACCGGGTTCGATCCCCGGCCAGGTCAAGATGGAAAATGATCTTTTTCAGATTGGCCTGGGTCTTGGATGTGTATCTATATATGTATTTGTTATAAAATATAGTATCGTTGAGTTAGTATCCCATAACACAAGTCTCGAACTTACTTTGGGGCTAGCTTAATCTGTGTGATTTGTCCGTATAGGTATATTTATTTTATTTATATTTATTTAACTAGCTGTTGCCCGCGACTTCGTCCGCGGCAATTTCTGGTATTATGATTAATTAGTTTTTTATAAGTATAAATTAATTTTCCCCGTTTTCAAAACATTTTATATTGATGCTTCGCTCCTATTGGTCGCATCGTGATGTTTTATTCCTTCCTCAATAAATGGACTACCCAACAAAAAAAGAATTTTCCAATTTGAACCAGTAGTTCCTGAGATTAGCGCGTTCAAACAAACAAACAAACAAACTCTTCAGCTATAATATTGGTATAGATTATGTATTCCATTAATTATTCTGATTCTGAGATTGCAATATAACTCTCTATTAGTAAGCCGTGTTTACTAGTGACGTGATAACGTCTTATAAATCTATGAACGCCAGCTGCATGCACGAAAAAGTGTCACGTACCGTGTGTAAGCGAGAGCGCAGAACAAGCGATACGGCACGATCGACCTTAGCTTTCGGCTTGTGATGTGACGCATCTATCTTCCACCGTTATCACCTAAAATTATCATCCGTAAACCAACTTTACAGGCAAACGATTTATTTTTGAAAACAGATTGAAAGAACCATTTTCTTTCTGTTTTACTTTAAAACAGAAATAAAAACAGTTTTCAAAACACTATTTGGATACCGGTAAAGTCCCTGCTTATACCTATTGAATACCGTAACGTTCTCTTCATGATATTAACGAGAATATTAATACTATATAACTATAATTTACGTCCCCATATCGATTTCCCTTTATATTCAGAGTTCTAGTAAAACGTGTCTCCCGTTATTCAATTATAGTATTATTTCCTACAGTTTTATTGTGCAGCTCGAGAAAACTACTTCTTCGAATACGTTTGTTTGGTTCTATTACAAATGGAATGTAGATTGGTATTTAAATTCCGGTTAAACTATTAAAGACAATTGTGTTATTGCGTTCCCGGAATAAAAATTATTAACTTACGGGGAAGTGTGCACTTTCAGCTTTTTTCAGGCATAACGTTCATTCATCCATAGTATTACGTCTTTTTCCCTTGAGGGGTAGACAGAGGTCTATATGAGGTCACGTTTGGCATCTTGCTGCGCATTAGGTGGAAAACGCAATCAAAACAGTGATGGGTTGCTAGCCGCATCGCCTATTGACATGATACCTCAAATTTTACCCATTCCCCTGATCCGCTTTAACGATTTGCGCGGGAAGAGAAGCACGTTTTATTTTTCTCCCAGACCAGCATGGAAGGCATAACGTGCAAAATAAATAACAATTTTAGTGTTATTGCGTTTTAAATTTCATGCTTTTAGCCGTGTGGTACCCGGCAAAGTAGAATAGGACCACTCCAAGTCTTCCCGTGTATGTCGTAGAAGGCGACTTAGGAAATACAAGCTAAACAATGCTTATAGACATCTAAGAGACCTCTCCAACCCGTCTGGCCAGCGTGGAGAGTGTAGGCCAAGTCCTCTGGCTACTCTGGCCAAGTATGGCCCTAGTAGTACAGAGAGGGTCGTGCTCCTATAGTGGAGACTAAAAAGGACCTGATGATGATGAAATTTCATGCTCTCAGCCCATAATTATTTTTTAGTATCATTGCGACACGATCAGGGGTGTCATCCTTAACTTCTTGTCCAGTGGTTGCAGATATAGCATCGGGTACGAGCGCCCGGCCTCCCGAACTGCTACTTTTCCCCCCAATCATCCGAGTAAGTAGTATCCCAATACCTTAATTCCCTTCCACAATCCAACAAACTCCTATCCTTTTCGAGCTTATTTTTAAGCTGGAGAAGGATAGGAATTGTTGGATTGGGGGCTTACGATGAGCAGCGGCGTCGGAAGCACAAGAAGCCTAAGAAACTGCGCTCTTCAACCTGCCTGCCCAGCGTGGTGAGTATCATCCTCATCATCAGGTCTTTTTTAGTCTCCACTACAGGAGCACGACCCTCTCTGTACTACTAGGGCCATACTTGGCCACAGCAGTCAGAGGATTTGGCCTACACTCTCCACGCTGGCCAGACGGGTTGGAGAGGTCTCACAGATGTTTATGAGCTTTGTTTAGCTTGTATTTCCTAAGTCGCCTCCTACGACATCCACGGGAAGACTTGGAGTGGTCCTATTCTACTCTGCCGGATACCACACGGCTTATAGCATGGTGAGTATGGCAATATCCTTCCTTGATAAGAACAATCCTTGAGAGAGGCCTTTGTCCAGCAGTGGGTCTCCTACGGCTGTAATGATGATGATGACGATGGTCACTGCAACCAGTACCTCTATAAGAAACTCAGCGGAGATAAATAAATAAGAGGATCGCGCTAAGTCCCGTTAATATTAATAATATTAGTGTTAATCTAAATGCATTAACGGGAATTAGAACGAACATATCGTTTTTCTCCAGATGTTTCGACCAGGTTGCACCGGCCGTGGTCACTGGATGTTCGTGCTAATTCCCGTTAATGCATTTAGTAAATATGCAGCGCGAAAATTTAAAAGTATTTAGTGTCAATCGTTTTTTTTTTTCATGATCTACTAGTCATTAAAATAATCTGTGCTGCTAAATACTGTTCAGTATAAATCTAAGAAAAAAAAATATAAATACTGTTAAGTCGGCAAGCGTGTCAAATGTCACTTTCATTGACTTCCACCTGCGCGTGCGCAGGGCCTGGCCCTTTGTATTAGCAATTCAAACAAGATTTACTGAGGGAAAATGCTTTGTTAATATTTTACTTCTAAGTGTTTGGGAACCGCAAACTTGGATATTTCGTGATGGCTGATTATACGTAACCTACCTACTGTTTTGGAAAACTAATATTTGTAGAAAATAATAGAAACATTGAAGTTAATTTGATCCATACTCCCATATTACTATATTATTTATTATTGTTGTTACATATTAATTACATTATTTACTAGCTGTTGCCCGCGACTTCGTCTGCGGAAATTTCTGTTATTATAGACATACGAGTATACTGTCGCGGACATTTTTTTAGTTCGTTTAAAGAGGAATATATTCTTTAATACACATTTTTGGGTAACTTGAACCGTCCTCAACTATGAATAATTTTCCCCCGTTTTCAAAGCATTTTTTATTGATGCTTCGCTTCTATTGGTTGCAGCGTGATGTTTTATAGCCTAAAGCCTTTCTCAATGAATGGACTAACCCAACACAAAATAATTTTTTGAATTTGAACCAGTAGTTTCTGAGATAAGCGCGTTTAAACAAACAAACAAACTCATCAGCCATATAATGTTAGTATAGATTTATTAAAATTATAAATGCGAAAGTAACTTTGTCTGTCTGTCACCTTTTCACTCTTAAACCATTGAACCATTTTGTAAGAAATTTGGTATGGAGGTAGTTAATGTCCGGGGTAGGTCATAGGGTACCTTTAAATCCCTTTTATTATGCTATAAACATACAAATTATGTGAAAATTTCAGATGGCCGTATTACGGATCCCATAATACAACTCTGTGACGGACAGACGGATAACAGAGCCTAGTACTATTACTAGGGTTTACACTCTTTGGGAACGGAACCATAAAAAACAACTAACAAACAGAATTGACATAAATACACCAATAGTATTTTAAGCCTATAAAGATATTGCCACTACATATGACTGATAATATCTTTTTCTGAAAACAAAAAGTATTCTTTATAAATAAGACTAAATAAAAAAAAAAACCTAATTTAGTAACATTAGCCTCATTCCACAACGCGAAATGACAATAAAACCTCAAAACATTTATATTTTCCTATCAATTTATTACCCTTACCTGATCTATTACGAACATTATTCAAATTGATTACCGTTATCATGTTACACCTTTATAAAACTACTACAATGTCAAACGAAAACCAACCTTACCACGATGGAAATAAGATTGTAAGTCTCCGAACCGTAAATAGACCAAATTGACTCATATAAAACCTTTTTTCTGCTCAATCTCCGAAAACTGATTGAGGTATGATCCCGTACAAAAGACCATGCAAAATATTACGGGGTCTATTTTATTAAGGTCTGTCCAAACCAAAGCGACAACGCCGCGAGTGTAGGGGCGTTTTATTATGTTTAAGTATAAAGGGACATATCACACAAATTGATCTAGCCCCACAGTAAGTTGTGAACTTGTGTCGTAGGATACTAACTCAACGATACTATATTCTATAACAGATACTTATATAGATAAACATCCAAGATCCAGATCAATCTAAGAAATATCGTTTTCCATCATGACCTGACCGTGAATCGAACCCGGGTACCCTCGTGTCGCAGGCTGGCGTATTGTCCACTGTGCCATGGAGCTTGCCGTGATTTGATTATGTGTAGTTAGCAATAGGTACGCAGGATTATTTTCGTACCCTGGCACCCAATATGGTTTAGACTGCCTGCAACTAAGAGAATTATCAGCTATTTTAAAGGGCATCTAACTGCCTCCGTGGTCCAGTGGTTAAGGCGTTTGCCTGTAGGTCTCGAAGGTCGTAGGTTCGATTTCCACGGGAAGCATACTTTGTTTAGTTGTTTCCAGTTTGGTTAGGACATTGCAGGCTTTGAAACACCTGATTGATAATGAAGATGTTTCCGTGCTTCGGAAGGCACGTTAAGTCGTTGGTCCCGGCTGCCATCTAGTAGTCGTTAAAGGAACCACGTCAAAGGCCGAGAAGCGGTTCCGAAGAACTTTGACACCAAGGTGTGCATGGTCGATTGACCGTGACACATACTCGAAATGATGATGAATTCATTTTAAACATGTAAAAATAAATAATCTTTTAATTGGCTCCAACGATTTTAATAAAATTTTGTATATAATCTTCCGGGGCGAAAAAAACGATATTAAACGATATCGGACGGACAGGAAAACACGTTTTTCTGTCCGTCCGATACCGCTTTTGTTCTACTGAAATGTCAGAAACGGCGAAAAACGCATTGGGATACCCATGGGGACGACGGTCTAAATGAAAAACTAAAATGAAAGAACTTATCATCAAGCCTGCAAATCCGCATCTGCCTATAGCTTAACCGGCTCTTTCGTTCCTTGGTACGATAATTTTTATATGACTCTACATTTTTCCGCCGAGAACCTTTAAAAGCTCCGTAATGAAATTCCATTATGCTTTGCGGAAGTACGATATTAGATTTATTGGTGATCATAATTTTAAATTGATATTAACCGTCAATCTTAATATATGTGACACTCCACGGGTAAAGGTACCTTATGGAAGCTAACGCTAAAGACTTTTAGAAAAACTATTTATGCAATGTGACTAGCTCCGTGGCGCAGCGGTCAACACGCCAGCCTGCGACACGGAGTGACCGGGTTCGATCCCCGGCCAGGTTAAGATGGAAAATGATCCTTTTCAGATTGGCCTGGGTCTTGGATGTGTATCTATATATGTATTTGTTATAAAATATAGTATCGTTAGTTAGTATCCCATAAGTCTCGAACTTACTTTGGGGCTAGCTCAATCTGTGTGATTTGTCCGTACTATATATTTATATGTATCTAATGTTACTTAGCTAAAATAATCACTATGTCGTAAGTGCCAGCGTCTATAAGGTACCTTTACTCGTGTAACGTCACTTGAATGATTTCAATAAAACCACGACTAGACATAGTACTTTTTTTCAGCTTTATCGTCAACTTTATATTTTGTTTTTCCCTAAAGTTAAGTTTTTCATTTAAGTTAGAATATACCGGCTTCTCTCCCTACGCAGATTTTTAAAGTCGATCAAGGGAATGGGCGAAAATCTGAAGAATCATGTTACTAGAAGATGCGGCTAGCAACCCATCACTATTTTGATTCCGTTTTCCACCTAACGCCCATCAACATGTTAACGCGGTTTGTCTGTCTACGCCGCAAGGGTAAAAGACGTGATACTATTTATGTATGCTAACGTCATAACTTACTAAGTTACTGGAAATTGGATCATCCTGAACCAGGCAGATAATGCAATTGTATTTAAAAATAGAGGTAGATACGAGAAAATTTCTTTAATAAATTTGTCCAAGATCGAGTTGCCATCAGAGCTTTGGGCTAAATATTTATTAATGGACCCCAACATATTGGCACCGGTGACCTGGAAGACCTCGACGGAGATGGCGGGATGACTTAAATGCGTGCTCTAAAGACTGGCCAACTAAAGGTCAGAACTGAAACTGGACAGTAGAGAGGGAGGCCTTTATCCAGCAGTGGGATTAAATCGTCTAATGATAATAATAATAGTTTAATTACATATTTTACATTAATATTTCATTTTACTCTTTTGGCCATATTTGGACGGATGGAAATAGATTGTTACTATTTGCGAATGGTTTTATGTAGTATGTTAAATGGAAAACTTTCAATGCATTTCACAACGTCGTTATCGGATGTAAAATATTGTATATCATAGTTATTTTGAAATCACACTTCAGGTCTTTTTAGTCTCCACTGCAGGGGCATGACCCTCTCTGTACTACCGGAGCCATACTTGGTCAGAGCAGACAGAGGATTTAGCCTACACTCTCCACGCTGGCCAGACGGGTTGGAGAGGTCTCATTGATGTTTATGAGCTTTGTTTAACTTGTATTTCCTAAGTCGCCTCTTACGATCTCCACGGGAAGACTAGGAGTGGTCCTATTCTACTCTGCCGGAAACCACACTTGAAATAAGCTATCTAAATATATTCTAATACGCAAACAAATAAATTGTTGTATCAGTTACATAACACTAATTCTAAATTTGAATTCTTAATACTAAAATAACTCTCAATAACCGTAACTAACCTTTAGAAACGGTTATTACCAACAGGTTTCGAAGATAAGTAAGGGCCATCGAAAGTGACGATCGGGGAGTGGCTCGTATGCACGTGTGATGTAGGGAGCGCATAACGCGTGCACTTACGAGACTTTCTCCCTAATGCCATAATACTACGGTCGTTATTTTGATATTTGGTTCGGATCTCGAGTTGCCTTGTTAGGGTATTAGAAAATGTAGTGTAAAATACAAATAGCGTTATGCCTAGATTATATCAAATTGCTTACCAACAAAGTTGTGACCTAGACTTATCTTTCTCTCTGTCAATGTTTCCAATTACATAGAAAGCGTATGAACTAGCCTATTTGATAATGTGTTCGTATGAATGTAGATCTATATTATACATACATTCACATATTATAGTTTGATATTTTCTGAGTTAGATGCCTGGCTAGGTCAAGATGAAGGATCTTCATCTTGACCTAGGCAGCTAATATGCCAGGCATCTAACTCAGAAAATATCAGAAAAATGTTGTCTATGTCTAAAATAAGCAAAATTTAATGATTAACGACTTAAATTTAATAAAAGTAATTAATCTTGTATTATTGCTTTTATTAAATTTATATATATATATGTATTTATATAATATAGGAAGTTATTACTTATAAAATGTATCGATAGTTATTTTCATCGGTGTTTTAATATAGATACATGTAATAAAATGTAAAAAATATTACATGACTGACACTTGTTTGGATGATACTAATATGAATCCGTAACACAAGATTGCGTGCGAGTAACTATAAAATTATCTAAATGCCGTCGTTAAGTCATAAAATCGTCGATTTTAATCTAATTTTGTAATTAATAACTTATTTTCAACACTAATTACAAGCTTTTTATTAACCTGACTTGAATGAAATTGGAAGATAAATTAATTTTATGACTTCCTCCATGAAAGTAATATTTTATTGTATAATATATTTATTAATACGATTGCGTTGTTGCATATAAATTTACTCAAGTGAGAGTCAATAAATACATTTGTAATAAAACAAATGAGCCGTAATGTCCCAGTAAATATCGCGGGTGAATTCTAGGAAACAAAGTGTCTCAGTGATGTAATTTGTCATTAAAAAAAATATTATATTTTAATCTATCTACATCATTTAGACTTTTTTATGTTTTTCATAATACGAGTAACAATACTCGTATTATGGTACATTGAAAAAATAATGTAAATAGGCACTGTAATCATGAGAAATTCTTAAAATAATAAATAACAAATCTTAAATATCTGACATTTATATCCATCACAAAAATTGCTTAACATAAAACAGCTCAGCCATAAAATTTAACATCTGAAGTATTTCAAAGACAGATGTTTATTAATGTAACACAGAAAGCAAAACAGGCCGCGAACAATGACTACAGAGAATATCCCATGAATAATATTAACCTGGTGACCCTACAAAGGGCCCGAACGTCAGCATTTTGTCCGTCCAGGTGGTAATTTGTATGAAAGTGAAACTGCTTTTCACTATCTTTCGGCTTCGTTTGTCTTGTTTTTGTTGTTTGACACGTAGGGTCATGGAATAGAATAGAGGCCAGTACGAATTCAAGTTTTCAAAGTATCATACATCATACGGTACATACGAGTAACATTATCTTTCTTTATACGTTATTGGTAACCCTATAATTTATTATATTTATGCAAATGTGTTGATGTATGTTTGAACATATCTTTTTTAGGGTTCCGTACCCAAAGGGTAAAAACGGGACCACATCCATTTGGCTCCACTGTTCGTCTATCTGACTGTCTGTCCATCCGTTTGTCTGACACCAGGTTGTATCTCATGAACCGTGATACTTAGACAATTGAAATTTTCACAGATGATGTTTGTCGCTTTAACAACAAATACTAAAGACATAATAATATTAAAATTTAAGGGGAGCTCCCATACAATACACTTGAATCTTTTGCTCGATATTGATAACGGTAACATTTACAGAATATTTAATTATATATTCACTTTAAAAATAAATAAATTTAAATAAATTAATATTTAAGGGGGCTCCCATATAAAAAAAACTTGATTTTATACCCGTTTTATAGATAACTAGCTTTCGCCGCGGCTCAGCCCGCGTCAATGTCGATCCCTCGGGAATAGTACCTTTTCCCGAGATAAAAGGTAGCCTATGTCCTTCTCCGTACTCCAGAGAACTTGTATGTAAAATTTCATGATGATCGGTTTAGTAGTTACGGCGTGAAAGCGTAACAAACAAACAAACAAACTCACTTTTGCATTTATAATATTAGTATTAGTATAAGGATGCGGAACCCTTTGTGCGCAAGTACGAATCGCGATTGGTCAGTTCTTTCATGTTTTAGAGATAAATTCTTCTTATTCCCCAGCTAGTCGGCGACTTTAAAGCCTATTTTTTTTTCAGCTTTTTTCTTGCAATTCTATATTTCATTAAGAATTCTGATTCCACCATATCAATATAGTTCAGAGGTTCAAAATCACACGGTATAAATGGCTATTATAAAATATAGTATCGTTGAGTTAGTAGCCTACGACACAAGTTCACAATTTACTGTATATATCTAATCAAGTTCAATCTGTGTGATTTGTCCCTATATATTTATTAATATTAATTATACATGACTAGCGATCCGCCCCGGCTTCGCACAGGTGCGATAAATTATACATAAACCTTCCTCTTGAACCACTCTATCAAAAAAAAGTTGCGTAGTTTTAAAGGTCTAAGCATACGGACAGACAGACAACGGGATGCGACTTTGTTTCAATATAATGCTTTAAATATGAAGGGTTTAAAAATCTCTCCACGTGCTAAACCATCGACCACGCTGCACGTTTGCATCTGACATAGTTTGAAATGGCCATAACAAACTTGAGAACGAAAACACAAATCTTGCAAAGATAGAACCACAAATAGAGCTGAAAAGCTCTTACCCAGCTTATCGAAGAAAATTAGTTTTCATTATCCCAAAACGACTTATTGAACTCCCAATTTGTACACAAAGGTTGGTGCCTGAGAAATATCTCCATTATTTAGGATGCCTGGACCCTCATAAGTTAGGAGAGGTATTTGGTGTCCCTAAAATAAATAAAGGTAACTTGAGCAGGATAAATGGATGTCCTTGTATTAGTTAAGGTCAATGGGTAATACCTTCTTGCAATACAAATGAGGCTGCCATAGAGTAATACTGGCTGTCACCCGCGGCTCCGCTCACGTCAATAACTACCCCGTGGGAACAATACTTTATTCCGGGCTGGAAGGGAGCCTTTGTGTTAATCCAGGTAATAACCTATCTGTGTTCAAAATTTCATTTAGATTTGTTCAGTCATTTTGATGTGATTGAATAACAAATATCCATACATCCATACGTACTTACAAACTTTCGCGTTTGTAATATTAGTATGGATGTTTCATCTATGCCAAGTTATAAATAAATATATAGAACAAATCACACAGATTACTACTATAAGTTGTAAATTTATGTCGTGACGTATATTTTATTACAGATACATATACCTTTTTCTATATATAAACATCGAAGACTCAGGCAATCTAAAAAATATCATTTTCCATCTTGACTTGACCGGGGATCGAACCCAGGACCTAAGCTGTGACAGCCTGGCATGATAACTACTAGGCCACAGAGGTCATCAAAAAAGTTACTTATGAAAAGTCAGTTCGCTACGAGTCTAAGTAAAATGTTTCTTTTTCTTAAACTTTTTATGCTTGAATATCTTGTATCTACATATGTTTGTAACATCTACGTAATAGCTTTTTTTTAGAGTTATTGATGAGAAAAATGCAGCCATAACGCCATTTTTGAAGTGAAAACTTCTTTATTTCGGTATTTTGCACTTTTTGGGATGGGTAAAAAATGTTAAACTCGCGTCAGGACACGTGACCAGCCGGCCTATTTGCTAACTCAGTGTACAACGTTTTGATAGTCACTTCAGTCATACATTACGTTTTATGTATCTTAGATAAAAATAGTCAATCATACGAAAGCCGCAATGTATTTTGAAATTACTATCAAAACGTACACTGAGTTAGCAAATAGGCCGGCTGATCTAAAATTTGTAAGCCGGACACGTGACGTGCAGGAGTCGAAGTAAATCCTCTTCTCTTTTTACCGCGCGGAGTTATCACTATCGGCACTCCCAGAGTGCAACTCGTTGCTTTTTTTAATCTATGCTTACAGCATTTTAAAGGTTCATTAAATCTCCTAATCTTCTTCTATCGTGTCGATGGTTCAAACGATTACATGAATCTTGCCCAGAATGATGCAACCTTTATAGCCGCATCCGTGGCTTTCGCCAAATCCTCTCTCGTACAAGAGGTGGGACATTCGGGACATTCGGGACATGATAACAGATGTGACATAGATTGCACTGCGCCACAGCTACACCTAGCATTAGTAGAAAAGCCCCACTTTTTGCGGTTCTCTCTGCATCTGCCCACACCTACTCGCAATCTGTTGAGAGACTTCCACGTACTCTAGGGCAAAGAGTGACCAGGAGTACGTGAATCTCCTAATGTAGCTTACCTACATACAATCAAGCGACAGTAGCCACGGTACTTTCCAAAGCACGTATATCTCACACTAGATGAACGTACAAGTAATGTGCGTAATTTGGAATTTGTGACGTGTTGGTCTCATAAATTCCGAGAACAGAGAGAACGAATTAGAAGTTTTTCCTCGAGAATTTCTTATTCTTTCTCTCAAATGCGAGAATTATTTAATAATTTTCAGGAATCCCCGCTAATTTTCTAACAGGTAATTTCTCCTTGGCCCTCACTAGTTGGAATAAACTTGGAGGTACAAGTCTACGTCTGAGTACTGTGAGATTCGAACCCGTGATTTTCAGATGGATACACGCCCTATATTCTACAAAAACCATATGGTTTAAAATAGTCAGTAGATTCTGTAAGGTATAAGTATTATGGATTATGTGGGAAACATATATTTTCCGACCAAAATCTAAGCTCGACAAACACGCGTTTGATTTGTGAAAATATCCTTAAGAAAACCATACACTTACCACTCCCAATATTGACTATAGCCATACACATATAGCGAATCACTCAACGCTATTCGATCCCCGTTCCTAAGGGAGCGTGACCTAATAAGAAAGGTTTAGCCGGTTCAAACGGACTCCCGTTTTACAACAGGACTTTTTTTTTACAAAATTTTTAAGTAGGCATTTATGTCCCATCTCACTTGATGGTAAGTGACGATGAAGACGAGAATGTTACATGCCTATCCAAGAGATACCCATTTTTTCTTCTTTTCTTTTTAGACATTGTTAAGGAAGTTAACGAACGGTATGACAGGAAGCTATGACAGATGTAGAAATATATCCTTCTTATTCTATTCTAGGCAGCCTAAGGACTACCTATGTTTTGACAGAAAGCATAATTTAATTAAACTTATACCCTAAAGACAAAACCATAAATAAGCTCAGACGAAAGCAACAAAAAATGTTAAATTGATTATTTTTTTTAATTATTCCAAAATCATTATCAAAAACCAGTTAGGTAATCGTCAAGAGTGATGTTTTTATGACTAAGTAGGTATTGAAATTGCCTAAAGGCGTCATTAATTGCTTAAATTTATCAAAACAACCTCCGTGGTCCAGTGGTTAAGGCGTTTGCCTGTTGACCCGGGGGTCGTGGGTTCGATTCCCACCGGAAGCATACTTTGTTTAGTTGTTTCCAGTTTGGTTAGGACATTGCAGGCTTGAATCACCTGATTGTCTGATAATAAAGATGATTCCGTGCTTCGGAAGGCACGTTAAGCTCGTGGTCCCGGCTGCCATCTGGTAGTCGTTAAAGGAACCACGTCAGAGGCCGAGAGGCGGTTCCGAAGAACTCTGACACCAGGGTGTGCAAGGTCGATTGACCGTGACACCTACACGAAATGATGATGATTTATCAAAAGTATCTAGCGCTTGAGTGCACACATCTAGTGAAAAAAATAACAACGGGTAGCACTACGGGACTGCCGGCAGAAGTGAAATATCGCCTTTGCGGTAGTCTCAGGACACATGTCCATCTTACGAATTTTCGATCAGGTCACGTATCCTGACGCGAGTTTGACATTTTATACCGATCCTAAAAAGTACACAACGACGCTAAAGATGATTTTACTTCAAAAAGAAAGAAGCAACATGGTAGATAGCAGATGGTGAAAAACAGCAACGCGATTTCCGGTGGTGCAAAAGTTATTTCCTGTGGTTATACCTAGTGCAGTACATATTTCTACCAATCTCAGATCTTCCATTAAGTTCTGCAAATAAAGTGCACCACACAATGTTACTAATGGAATGGTTTAACGGTACATTTATTTGCCGTTCAATAGCTAAATCTAACAAGAAGTAGTAGTTATCCGACTATATAAATGATGCTTATGAAATTACTGGTTAATGTCCTTATTTCCTTATGACTGACTAGCTCCGTGGCGCAGCGGTCAACACGCCAGCCTGCGACACGGAGTGACCGGGTTCGATCCCCGGCCAGGTCAAGATGGAAAATGATCTTTTTCAGATTGGCCTGGGTCTTGGATGTTTATCTATATATGTATTTGTTATAAAATATAGTATCGTTGAGTTAGTATCCCATAACACAAGTCTCGAACTTACTTTGGGGCTAGCTCAATCTGTGTGATTTGTCCGTATATATTTATTTTATTTATTTATTTATGCATAGGTTTATGTACATCTAATTGCTCGATTAATCTAATTAGTTGTGTTGTACTGTAACAATAAAGATCTTAATTGAAGTGTATCCTGTTTATAAAATAAGTAAGCGACATAGGCTGATTATATAGCGACATTGCATGGAAATCAATGAACTAGACTACTAGTTGAATTAAAATCGAACTTAAGTCAATAATGGTAGAACTGCTTTTACTTTATACTGTGTAATATATGAGCGGAATTTGACGCGTGTCCCGCGGCGCAAAACGCAACGCTACACGCGCCGTGTTTATGAAAACGAAAGTATGGAGCTTCATATGTTTGAGGTTGAGCATGCGACACCGCGGCACGCCTCTCCGTAAACAGAAAACGCTCCATGCGCCGCTGAATGGGGCGCACGACGTGCCGCGCTATGCCCCTTTATAAACGAGGCTTAAAAGAAAGCTCTAGATAATATATCAGTATCCCACATATTATAAAGGCCACATAAACGCGTATTATTTCGAATTAAATGGACAGTTACAAGTTGTAAACGAACATTAAATTTTACGATACCCTCGTTATCTTCATCACCGGTAACATACGCTATAGTTAACTGTGGGTTATTGTATTCCCTGTTCTTTCTACGATGTTTCATCTTATTATTTTATATATTATAATAATCATAGTCATAGCCACTTATTTATAGGTAATAACTAGTGTTAGAAAATAGGTTTTATTTATTCTCACATCTAATGTATCAGCTAACAATCACTACAAGGTATTTATCATCCCGAGGGGAGAGGCTGGTGTAATGAGATACAGGCTCTGCTTAGTTCAGACACCAGTCTCTCACAATCTTTTATTGTTTTCATTTTTGTAACGCCTAATGTGTACTGTATATCAAGATTGTAGAAAATAATAAAGAAATTTGATTTTTTAAAATTAAATGTAGCAATTAGACGAAAACACTGCCTACTAGTGAGCCACCCCGGCTTTGTATTGAATATAATACTTATGAGACAAAAGAAACAATGGTGATTAAAAGAAATGATTTAAACAAATACTATAAAAATATAGATTAGTACACATAGTTAGGTCTGCTAGGACTCACAGGTGGTTTTTTTTCATATTGTTCATATTTTATTATATTCTCGCGTACTTGTTAAAAGCCAATCTTAAAAAAATCTAAATGAAAAGTGCAAAATTCCTGTCCTTCTTTACGTATATTAAAAATTGGAAAGACATAATATCCATATTATATAAACATGTTTTATTTATTATAAACTGCAGACAAAACCTGTCAAAAATAGACAGTAATAGATAAAAAAATATTATAATTATAATAAGTTAATACTTTACGTTAATACAACATTTTTTTAGTTTGAAATTGTTAAATTAACAATACTTGTATTTCTTTAATTTTACTGAAAATGGTTAGAACCAATGTAAATCCGTGTTTTATAATAGGTACTTAAGTTTCATTTCATCTCAGAAGCTGTAGGAGGACTAGTCAAAATTGAAGCTCACTGTAACAAAAAGCACTAACGTCCCAACTCTCGAATACCAAGTTAAATTCCTAGATCACGTGAGGAATTTACAGCTGTATATTAAAGCAAGACCTTCCTAGATTACTTGGACTATAAACTCGATGACGCAGGCGTCCCGTGAACCGTGCCCTGTATCATTGAAGTGACAATACAGCAAGAATTGACTTTAAAGATATGTTCGTCTTCTACCTTTACCTGACTAGCTCCGTGGCGCAGCGGTCAACACGCCAGCCTGCGACACGGAGTGACCGGGTTCGATCCCCGGCCAGGTCAAGATGGAAAATGATCTTATTCAGATTGGCCTGGGTCTTGGATGTGTATCTATATATGTATTTGTTATAAAATATAGTATCGTTGAGTTAGTATACCATAACACAAGTCTCGAACTTACTTTGGGGCTAGCTCAATCTGTGTGGTTTGTCCGTATATATTTATTTATTTATTTTACCTTTCCTTCTTCCTCAGCTTTTTCCTATTTGGGGTCAGCTCTGTATGTCAACTCTCTCCATATTTTTTTTCTATTTTCCACCATATCGGCACTAGCTCCCCGTTCTTGCGTGTCATTGCTCACACATGTCCTCCACGACTTTTTCGACCTTCCCTTTCCTCTCTTTATCATTGACATATACATGTGATGTGATATTGAAGCATCTATTTAAAAACTCAATGTTTGAAGTTAAAAATACTAAATCGCGGCGGTTAGTGTACAGACAAAGAATATATATCAAACACACCCGAGAACGGCGTGGAGGTGGGAGGTGAGGCTAAAGTTAACACATAACTTTTCGTGCCAAAAGCTATTAGAATCAGAATCAGAAATAGACAGAAGACTATGTCATAAATGTAAACATTAACTCAAATTGAAAAGTAAAACGATTTTAGTTTTTAACTTAATACAAAATTTAAACAATATTTCTTATATTTCGTCTTAATACTGAAAACAGCTGTTGCCAGCGTCCTTGTTCCAAAGGTCATATCTTTAAGTCTAACTCAATGGCCGCATCTAGGGGTAATAAAATCGCGGTATAATCCTGGGTTTACGACTCAATCCGCGATAAGGAGGCGCGAACGAATAGCACCTAAACCTCTTTGTCACAAAGTCACGCCAGAAATGAGTTATGTGGGTCGTATTCATACTTAGACGCTCAAATGACACATTTTAACGCACAATATCCGTTTCGTCATTTTAAAGAAATAACAAAAGTAAAAAAAAAACTATTTTGTAACATAGTCTAATAAGGTTTTCTTCTGGAATTATTTTCACTAGATAGTAGAATCTAAGGCCTGATGGATTTAATCGATAATAACTTTTTTTAAGAAATTCTCAAAACCCTTATTTTGAAATCAATTGTTAGACATTTTTATATGTTTTATTTTGCGTTCAAAATGCTATTTTGATACTTTCATACGGGCGGGACTTGAACCGGCGACCTAGGTCAAGTTCCGCCTGCATGAAATTTTTTCACCATATTTTATTT
Source organism: Elegia similella (assembly GCA_947532085.1). Classification (NCBI taxonomy): domain Eukaryota; kingdom Metazoa; phylum Arthropoda; class Insecta; order Lepidoptera; family Pyralidae; genus Elegia; species Elegia similella. The sequence goes on from OX383936.1 coordinate 6,009,383, forward strand.
CTTAATTTATTAAGAGTAATTTGTTAGATATTTTGGGAGAATCAAGATACAAGTCAATGCTAATTTTATAAAAACATAGAATTCATTTTGAAATACGCTAGCACCCACCACCATATATTGAAATGAATGAAAACACAAATATGTATCTTATTTCAAATAAAAAATCATGTGATATTATGAATAATGTGACTCAATAAAAAAAATTGTAATAAAAACTTCAGCATCACTTTAAGTGCTAGTGATAAACAGCTAAAACTGCTGAAACGGCTACTTTCTTAGACCAATAAATAAATCTTTCAAAATAAAAACGGTAAAAAATGCTGGCCAAGAATAACTGTAATTTAGATAGATAGATATCAACTTTGTTAGCATCAAAAAGACATACATACAAACATAATATATGCAAACAAAACAGTTATAAACATTGAGAAAATAGTTAAGATATAATAATTGTATGTTTAAGAAATAAAAAATTACATGACAATAACTTAATACATACTTTGATATCTACAAAATCGCATGAATGACTATCAAGTTCTACGATTACGCACGATGCGCTACAACTATTGCTACGACGCATCGCATCTGCTACGAATATGCTACGAGTCGACGTAAAGCTACAGCCACGTTTCAGCAGTTTCGGCGTTATGTGCAAGTGATGCTTACTGTAATAGAGCTCACCGTTGCCCGCCCGGGGCGCGGGGCGGGCGGGTGTCGCTAGCGCTAACAGCGCGAGCGCCCACCACCATGTCATCACAACCACACCTGAAACAAAAGAAAATGTTTTTAAGTATTATATTTTTGCATTCACAATGCTATTTTTATATACTCTCATTAAATTAAGAAATGAAATATGGTTAAAAAATTTCAAGCGGGCGGGATTTGAACCTGCGACCTTAAGTCGTACATAGACTTAAGGTCGCAGGTTCAAATCCCGCCCGCTTGAAATTTTTTCATCATATTTTATTTCTTAATTTAATAAGAAAATGTATATTAAATAGTATTACATTTCAGCGTATCTCTATAATCATATACTTATAACATGTATGTATGTAATGCTCTTTAGTATCAGCGCTTTCCAAAATGGTGTAATGAAAAAATTACGTATGATTACTCGATTAAGTGCTTCACGCGTGTCAGTATAATGATTAAATATCAATACTATATTTTGAGTTGGGAGTTTTTAAAATGTTTAATTTAATTATTTAACGACGGAACCCAATCCTTATCCATACTCCATCCTAATATTACAAATGCGAAAGTAGCTCTGTCTGTCTTCTGCCAGCCTTTTCACGCTTCAACCGTTAAACCAATTTGGATGAAATTTCGTATGGAGGTAGTTTGAGGCCCGGGAAGAATATAGGATACCTGTAATTCCGGAAAAGTCTACCGTTCCCGATCCCTCAGGTCCAGAAGACTTTTAAAATTACCGCGGGCGGAGGTGCCTGCACAAGCTAGTATAACTATATAACCCTGTTTATTAGTCTGTTGAAATACTACAACTTAGCTTAAACGCAGTCAAGTATACCTAATAAATATGCCCAACAAGAGTATACCTAGGTAATTACTCAACGTAACCCAGTGACATCAAGATAAATCAATGCCAACACGTCTGCCCTCTGGAAACACTAGTACCAACGCGACATGTCATTACAAAGCCTTCTACTCGTATAACAATAAGACGGATGGTTTACAACGACTGTTTAGTGTGAATTATAATTCTACTAGCTTTCGCCCCGCGGCTCCGCTCGCGTCAATTTCTATCCCTCGGGAATAGTTCTTTTCCCCGGGATAAAAGGTAGCCTATGTCCTTCTCCGCACTCCAGAGAACTTGTATGCAAAATTTCAGGATGATCGGTTCAGTATTTACGGCGTGAAAGCGTAACAAACAAACAAATAAACAAACAAACTCACTTACTCATCCTTTCCTTACTAATATTATAAATGCGAAAGTGAGTTTGTTTGTTTATTTGTTTGTTTGAACGCGCTAATCTTAAGAACTGGAAAATTCTTTTTGTGTTGGATAGTCCATTTATTGAAGAAGGCTATAGGCTATAAAACATCACGCTGCGACCAATAGGAACTTAGAATCATTAAAAAATGATTTGAAATCGGGGAAAAATTATTCATCTATACTAATTAATCATAATAACAGAAATTGCCGCGGACGAAGGTCGCGGGCAACAGCTAGTATGAAATAAAATTATATAGTAGTTTATTCAAATTTGGATATCATGTATATCTTTTTGAACGTCATATTATTATTTTTAATATTTGCTAAATCGATAAGCTACTGGCTTTTCGAAACGACCACTGCTGATTGGTGGATATCAAACGCATCCATAGCATCGCAGCATAGCACATCTCTGGTGGAAAAGCACCCTTAATCTTGTATCGAATGTCATTGGTTAACGTTGAGTAATAGTATAACATACTTGATGTCCCGACCCCACATAAAGTGGGATGAGGAGTGGAAGAAGTATAGTATATTTATATAGGGTGTGTATTTACATAGTATCCCCAAACCTTAATTCCTTTTCCAGATCCAACAACGAACGATCCAAAGACGATCGAAACTAGTCGGCGAATCTCTGATTCAGGTTCTATAAAGCTACTATTCATCATCATTTTCATCATTTCATCCGTAAAAGTCCATTGTTGGACAAGAGCCTCTCCCTACTCACACTGCCCTACTCACCACATTTGGCAGGCGGGTTGGCCAGCGCAGTTTCTTTGGCTGCTTGTGCTTCCGACACTGCTGCCCATCGGAAGCATTTTAAAGCTGGGATGAATAGGAATTTGTTGGATCTGGAAAAGGAATTAAGGTTTGGAGATACTATGTAAATACACACCCTATATAAATATACTATACTTCTTCCACTCCTCATCCCACTTTATGTGGGGTCGGGACATCAAGTATGTTATACTATTACTCAACGTTAACCAATGACATTCGATACAAGATTAAGGGTGCTTTTCCACCAGAGATGTGCTATGCTGCGATGCTATGGATGCGTTTGATATCCACCAATCAGCAGTGGTCGTTTCGAAAAGCCAGTAGCTTATCGATTTAGCAAATATTAAAAATAATAATATGACGTTCAAAAAGATATACATGATATCCAAATTTGAATAAACTACTATATAATTTTATTTCATACTAGCTGTTGCCCGCGACCTTCGTCCGTGGCAATTTCTGTTATTATGATTAATTAGTATAGATGAATAATTTTTCCCCGATTTCAAATCATTTTTTAATGATTCTAAGTTCCTATTGGTCGCAGCGTGATGTTTTATAGCCTATAGCCTTCTTCAATAAATGGACTATCCAACACAAAAAGAATTTTCCAGTTCTTAAGATTAGCGCGTTCAAACAAACAATCAAACAAACTCTTCAGCTTTATAATATTAGTATAGATTGCATTTCATTTCAATCATATTTATTGGTGCACACAGCTTAGCACTGGTGGAAACGGATTCAAATAAGATAAGTTTTTTTTTTAAATGGAATGATGCGTGCTATGGATGCCTGCTATGGGCCATCGCGAGTGGTGTAGCTTTGTGCAGAACAGAGTACCTACAGTATGCCCGCGTTTGTCGATACATAGCATAGTTCGAGCTGCGCATCTTCCTCGCACAACTACATAGCTTAGTATTGGTGGAAACGGTCACATATTTTCGTAGCGTAGATTTCACATCTTCGCAGCATAGCTGTATAGCACATCTCTGGTGGAAAGCACCTAAATCCATGCCAACATGTACTCTAGACACATTAGGTACTAGACAACACATCGAACGCAGTGTGACAAAGCCATCCATCACAACAAGACGAATGGCCGTAGTAGATTACAATGGCTGTTTAGTGCAAATTGAATTCTTTTTATTAGTAACTAGCTTTCGCCCGTGGCTCCGCCCGCGTCAATGTCGGTCCCTCGGGAATAGTACTTTTTCCCGGGATAAAAGGTAGCCTGTGTCCTTTTCCGTACTCTAGAGAACTTGTATGCAAAATTTCATGATGATCGGTTCAGAAGTTACGGCGTGAAAGCGTAACAAACAAACAAACAAACTCACTTTCGCATTTATAATATTAGTAAGAATAATATTAGTAAGGATAATATTAGTAAGGATAATATTTGTAAGGATTAGTAAGAATACCACAGCAATTTAACTTGTCCATGATACGTCCACAATGTACTGCCTCCGTGGTCCAGTGGTTAAGGCGTTTGCCTGTAGACCCGAGGGTCGTGGGTTCGTTTCCCACGGGAAGCATACTTTGTTTAGTTGTTTCCAGTTTGGTTAGGACCTCGCAGGCTTGAATCACCTGATTGTGTGATATACGATGATTCCGTGATTTGAAAGGCACGTTAAGCCGTTGGTCCCGGCTGCCATCTGATATTCGTTAAAGGAACCACGCTCTGACGTGGAGACTCTCTCCGAGAGGCGGTTCCAAAGAACTCTGACACCAGAGTGTGCATGGTCGATTGACCGTGTCACCTACTCGAAATGATGATGATGAGTGGAACGTAGATCTGATGAAGGAAATACTGTACCATTTTCCCCATCACATAGAATACTTTAATACTGAGTGCATACAGATATGTATACCTAGCCTAAAATGTCCATTCTATGCCACGAGTAAAACCTATAATTATTGATAGATAGAAATATTCCTTTGAATGAGTCATACATAAATACATACATAATAGCACGTCTTTTGCCCTTGCGGGGTAGACAGAGCCCAGGTCCATAAGACCTCAAAGCAACGATAAGCATATAGGTGGGCGTGTAGGTGGCAAACGGAATGTAAATAGTGACGGGTTGCTAACCGCATCGCCTACTAACATGATTCTTCAGATTTTCGTCATATGGGACCAATGCTGGAAAAGCAAAAAAAGTTCGACATTTCCATACAGGCCGGCTATGTAATTTGTATGAAAAAGTCGAAAAAAGAGGTCCCTGTATTGGTCTTACAGAAAACGTTGTTCATTTTGGCGGGCTAAATCACCTTTTATGCTAAATGGAGGCTAAACATATACACGGTAAAAACATTTTTTTGATTTATCTAGAGTATCCTTAGAATACTTAAAATACAGGGTAATACTGGCTTTATTTTTAGTTTAGGTAACCAAGTTCGTGTTTAAAATGTTTTCCTAAAAACCTTTTAATCAAAAAATGAGAGTGTGTTCTCATGTAAGTTAGCATGTGTATCTTTATTTACACCAGAAAAGACCTATTTTTTCACCGTGTAATAGAGAGGTAACAATTAAAGGGGCATAATCAGCTCATTATACTGAACAACTTTCCTTACATAGATCGAAAAAAATCGACCTTCCATAAAAAATGAGCAATCATCCGATCGACTTTCTATAAAAAAAATACCTAGTTCTTATTTTTTGGTTGGTCCCCTGGGGAAAGTTGATCATCATGTACTGATCATACCCCTTCAGTATTGCTACCCTATTTGTTATACGTAATAAATTATGTATGAAAAACTATTTTAATGGCAAGCTAAAGTATTTACATTCGAAAAAAGCTCGTCTCTTAAACTTAAACAGTATTATAGAGACTCCAAGCGCTATTGCAGCTTTGTGAACTTTACACATAAAAGTTAAGCTTTAATACTTATCCAGAGTCATCTTTAAGTTATTTTAATAGTTTACTTAGCTGCGACTTAGTCGCAATCTCATGATTTATGTATACTCGTATCTCTACGTCACTTGGAAGTTTTTAAGTAGTATTGCACAGTGAATTAATAATATACCACATTTTTGGCTACAATTAATCTTTGTTTGGGTTTTGTACAGTCAAGAGCATTAAATGTGACGTTCCACGAGTAAAGGTACAGGTAGTGTAGAAAAACTATTCATACAATAAATAGGCTAGTTTCCTAAAAAAATATAATTAGTCCGTCAGTTAGATAATCAAAAAATATTGGATACGTATTTTTTAATTTATCGATTTAATAAAAAATGATAAAGATATAGCCCTTTGAAATTCCGTGTGACGTCATAGTTTGCTACACTTTTTAGCAAACTTTGACGTCACAAGCCCCCACTCATGAACTTTGACGCGCTTTATCTTTTCCATTTATTGTTTAACTAGCTTTCGCCCGCGGCTCCGCCCGCGTCAATGTCGATCCCTCGGGAATAGTTCTTTTTCCCGGGATAAAAGGTAGCCTATGTCCTTCTCTATACTCCAGAGAACTTGTATGCAAAATTTCATCATGATCGGTCCAGTAGTAACGGCGTGAAAGCGTTACAAACAAACAAACAAACAAACAAACAAACAAACAAACAAACAATCAAACAATCAAACAAACAAACTCACTTTCGCATTTATAATATTAGTAAGGATAAGGGTTGACAAAAGAAAAAATACGTGTCCAATATTTTATGATTATCTAACTGACGGACTAATTGTAATGTTATTATTTTGACCCAGGCAACTTGCCTATTTTACTTAGCTAAAATAAACACAATGTCGTAAGTACTTTACATATTATCATTTATTATTTCAGGTATTAGATGTCCACTGTTGAACAAAGGCCTCCCCCAAGGATTCTTCGTTCCATGGAAGGATATTGCCACACCGACCACGCTTGACAGGCGGATTGACGAGTGCAGTTTCTTTGGCTTTTTATGCTTCCGACGCTGCTGCTCATCGGAAGCAATTTTAGGCTGAGAATGAATAGGAATTTGGAGAGGGTATGCAGGAAGGGACGGACGATATACGGAAGGTTGCTGGCAGTGATTGGAAAAGAAAAGCTCAAGACCGAGCTCAGTGGCGTGCCATGGGAGAGATCTATGTCCAGCGGTGAACTAGTATAGGTTTATGATGATGATGATGATGATGATGATGCAGGACGGGATGGTCGGTAAATTTGTATAGGAGGCTCAATATTTTTTCGTCATTTTTACCTATTTTTCCTGCAGGACTATATTCTATTAGGGATTTCGATTCCAACACCAATACACTGCCAGGTAATTCAAACAGCCTGTGTATATAATTGTATTCCATTTGAGACCTTATCACGTTGATTTAAGAACCGAAGTGAATAAATATCAACGTTCGTGACTGTACAAAAGGTAAAAAGATCACTCATAGGACCAGTCCGCCTCTACGTTAGAACCTCCGAACTGGGTATTTTTGATTTTAAAAAGAAATAAAATATTACTTATGCATTCATAATATGAGTCATAATAATGGGATACTAATATTATAAATGCGAAAGTGAGTTTGTTTGTTTGTTACGCTTTCATTATTACTGAACCAATCATGAAATTTTGCATACCCGAAGTCTGACGTACGGAGAAGGACATAGGGTATATTTTATCCCGGAAAAAAGTACTGTGCCCAAGGGATCGACATTGACGCTAGCGGAGCCGCGGGTGAAAGCTAGCATGAGTTATAATATGATTCACAAGTTAAAAAAACGTTAACATTGTTAAACATTTAAACGCACTTACTATTCATTGGCAGAAGAACGTTACCAAGCTACAGTACGATAGTCTCATGCTCGTATTCAGACACGTTTCGCGGCATTAAATTTTAAACTTTATATTTACGTGAGTGCGGCATACCAAGCGGGTGGGGCACAGTTAAAATATGGCCGTTTTTCTTTTAGTTTCTACGTAGTGCCTTGAGTTTTGATTATTGTTACAGAATCTATTGATAATTTGTTATCAGTTTTACAAGATTTTTTACAATTATTTACTTTGTGTGCTTTCGCCACCATTCATGCCAACTATTGCTGGCCAGCGGATGCCTATTACTGTTAGTCCCTTCCTGCCCGCCACCAATAGTTGATACATGCATCCCTGGTCGATACTGCTGCATCTGTTAAGGCTGTAGCAATATCGGCCATCGTGCTCAAAACTCACGACACGTGTTTCGCCTCTACACGACACGAGGCATCTTCAGGCAGTGAAACCTAGATGTTGGTCGTTTGAATGACAAGCAAAGTTCATAGTAAATTATCTCAAAGAAGTAAATGTAGCTATGACTTCCGCAAAGTAACACCCGAATCTGTTAAATTTTTACAATCTTTTAATTAAGTTTAATTTGGAAGGTTTTCAAAAATGTCACGTAGATTTAAAAAAAAAATCGTAATTTTGGAGTAAAAGTATTTATGGTGAGGCTTGGACTATAAATAAGAACGATGGAGAGTGATTGAAAGTATTTGAGATAAGGTGATGGAGACGCATGGGAACGATAAGCTCGATAGAGAGAAAGACGAACAAGAAAGTTTTACATTTCAATGAGAAAAGAACGTTACCTTATTCAAAAGGCATATAGCAACCTGACGCTTTGATAGGCATCAACACAAATATTTTTGATTCTATCCTGCGCAATCCAGTCTGTTGACGTACAGTCCTCTGTACACAGTAAACAGGTACAGTCAATTATAAAAATCGATGCCCAAAAATAAATTACAAAACGTATTTCCAATCATTAATTTTCTCGATGACAGGTCTTGTAGATAAAATTACTTTTAAATAAGAGGTATAAAAATACGACAACGCCTTATTTTGTTCCTTGATCCAATATAACATTTTTCTGCTTCTTCTTCTTCTCAGCATATTTTTGTCCACTGCTGAACATTTACTTGATGGAACTATATAATATTCATTCAAGTCTAATTGAGTCCATATAAGCAGTATTTTTTAATTAGCAATACAAATAGTGATGTTATGATTGAAATAACAATATTGTGAATATCTCTCCAAAAATCTTCAGTGAATTTACGCTCATAAATAAAGTGTGTAATTTATAGAGATAACCATTTTTCTTTAAAAAAAAAAATAGGTCATGTCATGACTTACATCATCCCGAGTAACGCTAGTTTAGGCACTAGTGTTACTCGGTATGCTGTAAGGACTCCAATGACACCTCATACATCCAAATCTGTTAAGATATTTAGGAGTTATGGCGCAATAGAAATACTTACATACATACAAGATGTCTAAAACCATTAATTTCTTGCGCAGTGGTTTTTTTTTAATGTTATAGGCAAACGAGCAAGCGAGTCACCTGATGGTAAGCGACCAGCGCTGTCCATGGACAACTGCAACACCAGGGTGTAACAGGAGCGTTGCCGGCCTTTCAAGGAGTTGGGTAAAGGACATGGGGGCCTACTGCTCTCTCACTCACCGAACGAAGCATAGAAGCGGTAAAGCTCCTACTCAAACGTCGATTTTCTGTGAGAGTGTGGTACTTCCCCGGACGAGCCGGCCCATTCATGCTACTAGCAAAAATGAATTCTGCCGGTAGCGTGGCTCTACCACAACTAATAAAAAAGGCAGGAAGCGATTTTTGTCATTGACTGTCCCTCTCAATCGGGATCGTTGGCGATCCTTTCAAAACATGAATAAAGTCAACATTTAGCGAACTACAAGGATCGCTGTTGCTGATACCTCTAGGCTACGATTTGTTGATATTAGATTATACCTTCAGGGGAATCTATACTTTATATGAATGTGTTGACTTAGTTGTTTTAACATGATTCCCCTTTGTAATGATAAAACATGGAAGATTTTAGTTCATTATAATATCAGAAATTGTAAGTACAAATCAATCACCCAAGTTTATGTTTCGGATTCGGCCGAAACCAGCCGGCCTGTTAGCTAACTCAGTGACCAACGTTTTGATAGTCACTTCAAAATACATTGCGGGTTTCCTATGATTGACTATTTTTATTAAAGATATACAAACGTCATGTACTTTGAAATAACTATCAAAACGTTGTACACTGAGTTAGCAAATAGGCCGGCAGGTATCACTCCCCATGTAGGTATCGAAAACATACCTACTCGCGGCGACACATTCGAAGGCGAAAACGTGGTGAAAACCGAACAAATCCGGTAGGAACGACGCGCGTTTGGTCATATGTGCTCCTGGACTTCAACGAATTATGAATCGTATGTTCAGAGCTATAAGTATAAAATTGGCTTGCTATTTGCAATCTTTACTAAAAGGTGCTGCGTTCTGATTCGAGCTAAATTACACCGTATCGCTATTTACACTGAGTTGATATTTCTTTGTATACCTTTGCAGAGTGCGACTTCTGTACGTAAGTACTGGTAGTTATTCTGTAGTACTAATATTCTGTTTTGGTTGGTCTCTATATAAAATCCAAACGCAATGTTTGGCTGTTGGTGTTGGTTGTCATATTCTTACTCGCTTACTTTTGACAACTACGGTTAATAACGTTCAGATTGTCACTTCAAAAAACATTCCGGCATTCGTATGATTAGTATCTTTATAAGATACATATACCGCGATGGATGGTAAAGTGTCTTATATGACATAGGACGGCAAACAAGCAAGCGGGTCACCTGATGGTAAGCGATCACCGCCGCCTATAGACAACTGCCACATCAGTTAATTTTCCGTTTACAAAAAAGCTTATTATACATACATACATATTATCACGTGTTTATCCCTTACAGGGTAGACAGAGCCTAAAGTCATAAGACCGAAAAGCCACGTTTAGCGTATTGGTGGGCGTAAAGGAGTAACACGGAATCAAAATAGAGATGGGCCGCACCGCCTATAGTCATGATTCTTTAGATTTTCACCCATTCCCTTGACCGACTTCTACGGTCTGCGCGGGAAAAGAAGCAGCTGGCACATTCTACCTTTTTTCTTTTCTTCCGGACTAGCATGGAAGGTTGCTATTATTGAAGATAAAAAGCTTACCTATCACTTTTATTTATAACTAGCTGTTGCTCGTGACTTCGTCTGCGGCAAGTTCTGTTATTATGATTAATAAGTATAGATGAATAATGTTTCCCCGTTTTCAAAACATTTTTTTTTTATGCTTCGCTCCTATTAGTCGCAGTGTGATGTTTTATAGCCTAAAACCAATAAATGGACTATCTAACACAAAAAGAATTTTCCAATTTGAACCAGTAGTTCCTGAGATTAGCGCGTTCAAACCAACAAACAAACTCTTCAGCTTTATAATATTAGTATAGGTAGATGTAAGTAGTACAAGTAGAAACAAAACGATTTCGCTCTCAATAGTTTATCAAAGGTCTAAATTCGCTGTAGTGTTTACGTGAGTGCTTTCTCGCTATCACGGCTTAGTGCGACCCTTATCAGGAAGTGGGGCAAAACTAATCGCAGGTTAAGGTGCCATAGACCCATACTGTATAGTAGTAATGGTCTTGCGGTCAAGGAGCGCGAGCCAAAAAGTTCTTTCTTGGCTTGTTTGTTAGTTTTTCGTGTATGTTAGTGTTAGCCAACACTGATGTCAGATTTATGAAGCTGCCTAAAGGCATCTGACATTGCTTAACGACTGCCATCAAAGATAACTACAGCCGGGACCAACGGCTTAACGTGCCTTCCGAAGCACGGAAGAGCTCGAAATCTTTTTATGCCACTTGCGGTCACCCATCACAAAAGGGACTGCGGCCAGTGTTGCTTAACATGCGTAAGCGATTTCAATGCTCACGACCACAAGGCCATCGGCTCTCGTGGCGCCCGACTTGTGAGGCATTATTTTCGGAAATCTATACTACTACTACTAGCTCCGTGGCGCAGGTGTTTTTCATACTCCTCGACGGCCTCTTCTGGTGATGAAAATCGTTGACCGCGTAATTGGTTCTTAATTTTTGGGAACAGAAAAAAGTCACAAGGTGCCAGGTCGGGACTGTATGCAGGATGACTCATGAGTTCTACATTTTTCGCCTTCAAAAAGTCGTTTGTCTGTCTGGCCGTGTGAGAACTAGCATTGTCGTGGTGCAGGATGATACGGCGTTTACGGTTATTTTTACGGAGTTCGTCAATAACTTCCGGCAAACAAATGGTCGTGTACCAGTCACTATTCACTGTACGACGATTCTCTAAAGCAACAGTAGCCACGTGTCCAGTTTTATTAAAAAAAGAAGCAATCATCCGCTTAGATGCACTTTTCACGCGCGCCACTTTGGTTGGTTTTGGCTCATCTTGAAAGACCCATACGCTCGATTGCTGCTTTGTTTTGGGATCGTAGCAATAAATCCATGTTTCGTCACCTGTTACTATGTCCCACACCAAATTTGACGCACCTTCGTTGAATCTGGTAAGTATGGCACTGCACCAAGTGACGCGGTCCGTTTTTTTAAGCCTCGGTCAAGTTGTGTGGGATCCACCGCGAGCACAGCTTTCTCACACCCAAATGTTTGTGTAGGATTAATTGTATTTGGCTCATGCCTATTTCTAAGGATGCGCGAATTTCATGGTAGGTCACATGCCTGTCTGTTTCAATCATACGGCGCTCAGCATCGATGTTTTTGTTGGTCACAGCGGTGGACGGCCGGCCATCGCGAGATTCGTCACTGAGATTGATACGACCACGCTTGAATTCTGCAAACCAGCTATAAACAGTTGTCTTGCATGGTGCTTCATTGCCAAAAGCTGTTTCAAGCCGAGCGATGCTCTGTTGAGCTTTCAAATTACACTTAAAATCGTAGAAAATCATACTACGAAAATTTTATCGAGTTAAATCCATGTTGATGCAGACACACAATTTTTTAAATGGCGCCACAAGGTAAAAACAAAAGACAGTCAAATGAAACAAACTGCATTATACAGCCAAAGAGTTCTATTTTCAAATGTTGCAATAAATTTTTAAATATTGTTTATGTAAGTGGCCAGTTCCGGAAACTTACAGTGCGCCCTATGTATTTATTTATTTTACTACTACTTTTTTTTTTTACTAGCTATTTATGTCCCACTGCTGGGCAATAGCCTCTCCTTTATTTTTCCACTTTGCTCTATCTCTTGCCATCTCTCTCCAAGTTTCACCGAAAACAGTCAAGTCGTCTGTCCATCTTGTTTTGGGTTTGCCTTTTGACCGTTTCCCATCAGTAGGTACCCATGAGGTTGTTCTATAAGCCCATCTTTCCGGCACCATTCGGCAAACATAGCCCGCCGAGTCCCACTAACGGGAGTAATTTAAGGTCAGGAGTGTCGTCCTTAACTGCTTGGCGGTGGTTGCAGGTATGGTATTTATAAGTATATACGAGTATACCATACCAGCATGAATAACCTGATGAATGAGGGTAAAGCAAGTGCTTTACCCCCATTCATCCAAGCGAGAAGAATCCATATACCTTCATTACATCCAATCAGAACTATTTTTTTCCTTCCCCAGCTCAAAAAATGCTTTCGATGGGCAGCAGCATCGGAAGCATAAGAAGCCAAAGAAACTGCGCTCGCCAACCCGCCTGCCAAGTGTGGTGAGTATGGCAATATCCTCCCATGAAAAGAGAATCCTTGGGATAGATCTTTGTCCAGCAGTGGACATCTTACGGCTGAAATAATGATGATGCTTTTCGGAAACGCCTGGCGTTGCACAGCGCGTACAGCGTCGCGTTGGGCGGCGCGTGTAGCGTTTTCCGTTTACAGACAGCTCAAGTACGTAATCAATTACGTGATTTCGGAGACGTACAGTCACGAACATTGACTGTATTCAATTTTAGACCTTATCACATTGACTTAAGAACCGATGTGTATACCTACTTATATTAATGCTCGTGATTGTACCTTCAATGTACCAGTAAGTTGACGGGTGCTGATACCGCGCTAAATACCGGAAGATTTATGATACCAAGCCTGATTACACCAAGTGCATTTATGGAAAGTCTATGTCTTATCAGGTAAATTCACTGATATACAGTAAATATGCTGTAGACCCATACCTACAGAAACTGATATTCAGTAAATATGCTATAGACCCATACCTACAGATACTGTTAAATAGTGAATTCTGACTACAGTGCTTGTACTTTTACTACGGATTTTTTTTTATAATCATGAAAAAAATAGTTAATCCTTATCCAGTCTATAATAAATAACCATTTATTTTCGCTTTTTGTTTACTATTCAAAATAGTTTCTTTTGGCGTTTCTTCTCAGCAGTGGTCGTTTCCGAAACGTGTAGGTGCATGTAAAGGCCAATTTTCCGAGTTGACGTTTATTTTATAATTGATTTTGATTTTGCGCTTTCACGAAGAGATTATAATGTTCATTATATGTAACATTCAAATTATAATGTTCAAATTTATTCAATTGGGTGAAAATTAACTAATTACGTTAAAATTAAGTAAGATTTTTAATATAGGTTTTGTGTTATGGTTGTTTAGTTCTCTGGATGACTAATAGATGACTATGCCCACATTAAGTGTGAACATGTGTCGTAAGATAGTAACTAAACGATACTATATTTCATATATACATATAAAGATAAACAACAAAAACACAGGTCAATCTGAAAAAGATGGTTTTCCATCCTGACCACCTGAAATGAAATGAAATACAATTTTATTCAAATTTGGATATCATGTATCTCTTTTTGAAAGTCATATTATTATTTTTAATATTTGCAAAATCGATAAACTACTAGCGTTTTGGAACGACCACTGCTGAGAAGAATACGCCGAAAGAAACTCAGTCTAGTACTCAGTCCACCTGACCCGGGATCGAACCCGGGACTCTGCGATTCAAAGGCACTCGCGATACGCCTGAACCACAGAGGTAAGAAGGGATAGAAGATTATTTATTTAACCCGTTATTATATTTTAATTTAAAAAATGGGTAGCACTCCGCGAGTGCCGGCAGAAGTGAAAACTTGCCTTTGCGGCGGCGGTCTCAGGTCACGTGTCCATCTTACGAATTTTCGATCAGGTCACGTGTCCTGACGCGAGTTTAACATTTTTTATCCATTCCAAAAAGTGCGCAACGTGACGAAAGAAGTTTTCACTTCAAAAAAACTTTTGTGTGTAATCTATTTCTTTTAAAACCATAATAAATGTCTTCATGCTGAATAATCTTTCATAAGCTCAAGAAAATTTAATAAAAAATTTAGAGTTCTCTAGTATTAAACAATGGCATAATACATAAACGCATTTTAGTAAACTTTTAAGGAATTTAGTGTCAAATTGCTAAAGTACGAAAGAGTTTGGGTTTAAGGTTTACTCACTAACTGAACACAAAGATGTGACCAGCTATACCGCATGATTTTGTACCTATGAACCGTATTAAAATTCTGGAATCAAAATCCCCAGTTGAATAACAAAGAAAAGAGGTAAATTTACTTTCCATAGAAATTTGCCCAGCTGATGAGCGGCAATTTTGTATGGGAGGTCCAATTTTATTTTTCGATTTTCACCTTTTTTCTTACAAATACATCCATTCAGGGATTCTGATTCCATGATTTTAATATAGTTCATAGGTACAAAATAACTCTGTGTAGCTGGTCACATCTGGGACATATGGCTTTCTTAATCTTCACCTTATCTCACTTATTTTTTATGTTGTCCGCAGACGTATGATCTGACGTACAAAAATAAAAAAAAATGTCTTATATATAGGATAACTGTTTACACGTTTTAATTAGAAAAAAACAGGATTGAAGAAAAAATTAAACATTGTATTTTAAGTTTATCTAACTGACCACACAGCCTTATTTTATTTTTACCATACCATTGGCTATTTCCTGTTTCCTCCAAATTGACGCCACAGTAAGTTCCTTAAGAGGTTATAGATGGCATTTTGTGTACCTGGTTCTTAAAAAAAAATATTAAATTGCCACGTTAAAAGCTTACTTACACCTAATTAGAAAGCCTTAACGAACACTTTGGCACTATAAATTATTGTTTAAAAAGCATTAACTGACTAGCAAGTCAATTCTTACAAATCCACCTCAGTTAGTCTTCAAGTGGTCAGTTAGTAAATAACTTGGGTTATAATCGTGAAACTGCGGAGGTCCCATGGGCTCTTTCCGGTCACAAAGTTATGACCCGGGGGGTCTCAGCGCATTACCAAGTTTCATAATAGATTCTATACGAACATTCAATGGATTTACCATCTTTTGAAGTTAAATAATATTACCTTTCATATTTTGTTAACGTATACGTTTTATTGTTAATAATTTTACACACAATGTTTTGTCTAATAATCGAAAGATTAGAACCACTTAGTACTCAGAATATAGCAATAATTAACTGTTAACCAATGTGTGCGTTATCTAGTTTCACAGCACTGTTCTTAAATTGACTATATATATTTTTCTTTAAAAAATATATAATTTTTCTTTAAAAAATATATAATAAATCAAGCACCTAGAATTCGGCGGTCATTATTCCAATAGTCGTATCTGCGAACGGTCTTATAGCGAAGAGTCTCGATCAGTATGTCAAAAGGCTCTCGCTGTATCTAGGGACTGATATAAAAGGCAGATACCACAGAAAAATAGTCAGAAGGTTTCTTTCTATCTTACCCTATGCCCTGCCCCGCTGCTGGAAGGACCCTAGATTTACATATCTACATATTATTACATCTGTATTTCTGGCGGGGCTGTCAGAGCCCAGGTCTATAAGATCTTAAACAAAGCCACTTATATAATAGTGATGGGTTGCTAGGTCTCCCAGTCCAGCATGGATGTAGGTTCTAGGATTAGGTTTATATAATGTTTTTATGTTTGTTGGTATTATATTTTTATATTTTACTTTGGATATAAATGTTAAAACTAAAATAAATGTAGGGAACATTTATGACTTTGATTTGGCTTTTATTTTTAAGAAACTGGTAAGAATAAACAGCGTGACAATAAAGTAGAATTAAAAATAAATAATAATGTTCTCAGCAGTAAGGCAGACGTTGCCCAATATTTTGAGGACTTTTTCACTAACATTCCCATAAACACCACTGCCTCCTTATGTTCATCGACAGATGAATCTAAAAAATTATTAACAAGTTGTATACCCGAATGTAAAAATAATTTAATATTTCAACATGTGACTCCGCTCACAATCATTGATACATTTAAAAGCTTAAATAATAAAAAAACTGGAGATTTGTGGGACATCTCGGTATCCGTCATAAGTAATATCATTAATGTAATAGCACCTTACTTAGCTTCTATTTTTAATAAATGTTTAGATACCGGTACTTTTCCAGCCTTGATGAAGCTGAGTAAAGTTATACCATTATATAAATCAGGGGATAAAAGTAATCCCACAAACTACCGGCCTATTTCCATTCTACCAGTTCTCAGTAAAATATTTGAAAAATTGATTTTCAATCAATTATTGTCTTTTTTTAATAAAAATTATCATTTTCATAGTGAACAGTATGGATTTACTAAGGGTCGGTCAACAACTGACGCGGGTGTAGCTCTTTTAAAACATATCTATGAAGCTTGGGAGGGAAAACAGAATGCTATTGGTGCTTTTTGTGATCTTTCTAAAGCATTTGACTGCGTAGATCACAATACCCTTATATCCAAGCTGAAACACTATGGAATCAAAGGTAAATCTCTCGACTTAATCAAATCGTACTTGAGTAGCCGAATTCAAAAAGTTAGTTTAGATGGGGTTCAATCTTCCGGATCATGTATTAGGATGGGTGTACCTCGGGGCTCTATCCTAGGGCCTCTTCTGTTCCTTATATACATTAATGATTTACCGTACTATATTAACACATGCAAGGCTGTACTATTTGCCGATGATACATCTCTCATCTTCCGAGTAGATAGGAATACTGACTCTTCTGACGAGGTTAATAGTACATTAGCTCAAGTGTTGGACTGGTTTACTGCGAACAATCTTTTGTTGAACGCTAGTAAAACTAAATGTATTAAATTTTGCTTACCAAATGTTGCAAAAGTTTCAACAAGTATAGTCGTCAATAATGAAACAGTAGGATTGGTAGACAAAGCAACTTTTCTTGGAATAACTGTTTATGCTGGGCTTCAATGGGGTGCCCATATTGAAAAATTGGCAGGGAAACTTAGCTCTGCGGCTTACGCGGTTAGGAGGATAAGACAACTAACTGATGTTGATACTGCGCGTTTGGTATATTTTAGTTACTTTCATAGTCTTATGTCGTATGGAATATTACTATGGGGAAACGCTGCAGATGTTAATACCATATTTGTTCTACAGAAACGCGCTATTAGATCAATATATAAATTAGGCGCCAGAGAATCTCTTAGAGAGTTATTCAAAAATATTAATATTCTGACACTCCCTTCACAGTATATCTTTTCTAATATTATGTTTGTGCGCCATAACATTCATTTATATAAAAAAAACTGTGATATACATAGCAGAAACACTAGAAATAAAAATAAATTATTTACACCAGCATTGCGATTGCAGAAAACTATGGATTCTTTTTTGGGTCTTGGAGTACGCTTCTATAATAGAATTCCCGCAGAAATATTAGGTCTGCCATTAATTCAATTTAAAACGGCTGTAAAAAATCATTTACTTAAAAGGGCTTATTATTGTATAAAAGATTATTTATTCGATAAAAATGCTTGGTAATAATTTAAATGTATATTTTAATGTAGTTAAATTTAATTTTTGTAAAATATATTGTTATATTCGAGCCCTTCAGGCACATAGAGACCAAGACTGGACTGAGTTTCTTTCGGCGTATTCTTCTCAGCAGTGGTCATTCCGAAACGCTAGTAGTTTTTCGATTTTACAAACAAAAGAAAGAAAAATAAACAACAGAAACATATGACGTTCAAAAAGCGATACATGTATCCTACTTTGAATAAAAATTATTCATTTTCATTTTCATTTTCATTTTCATTTTCATTTTCATTTTCATTTTCATTTTCATTTTCATTTTCATTTTCATTTTCATTTTCATTTTCATTTTCATTTTCATTTTCATTTTCATTTTCATTTTCATTTTCATTTTCATTTTCATTTTCATTTTCATTTTCATTTTCATTTTCATTTTCATTTTCATTTTCATTTTCATTTTCATTTTCATTTTCATTTTCATTTTCATTTTCATTTTCATTTTCATTTTCATTTTCATTTTCATTTTCATTTTCATTTTCATTTTCATTTTCATTTTCATTTTCATTTTCATTTTCATTTTCATTTTCATTTTCATTTTCATTTTCATTTTCATTTTCATTTTCATTTTCATTTTCATTTTCATTTTCATTTTCATTTTCATTTTCATTTTCATTTTCATTTTCATTTTCATTTTCATTTTCATTTTCATTTTCATTTTCATTTTCATTTTCATTTTCATTTTCATTTTCATTTTCATTTTCATTTTGGCCAAATTTATTTCTTTTTGACGATGTTTCATTTTTATTTTTAACATCGTCTAATAAATTGATGAACACTAACATGCACGACAAATGTCACGTTGCGAAGCAGCACTAGCAGCTGTAGCAGCAGCAGTAGTAGTATCTATCACGCATCTATCTCTCACCGTTATGACGTAAAATTATCGTCCGAAAACCGACAAGTATTTTATTTTATTTATATAAAAACTTCATTACAAACAAGTAATTGTCGGACTTAAAGCCGTAGGCTTTATCTACCAGTCAACCAACAGGTGATGCCGAGAACAAAATGTAGAAGTAAGTGCATAACAAAACAAGTAGTGATAGTATTAAAAGTTACGCAAGATATAATTAATATTATAACAAAATGTTTCATTCACGTATCGTTAGTCGGCATTGCCCACAAGTTTCAGCCAATTCAGATGGCCATTCCGATGGATCTTCAGGACGAGTGTCAAACAGTAATGTTCGAGGGACTGCCGTGTCGCGACGTCCTTGACACTCGTCCTGAAGATGGCCATCTGAATTGGCTGAAACTTTTCGGCGATACCGACAAACGATATGTGAGTGAAACCGTTTGTTATAATATTACTAGCTTTCGCCCGCGGCTCCACCCGCGTGAATGTCGGTCCCTCGGGAACAGTAATTTTTCCCGGGATAAAAGGTAGCCTATGTCCTTCTCCGTACTCCAGAGAACTTGTATGCAAAATTTCATGACGATCGGTTCAGTAGTCACGGCATACAAGTTCTCTGGACTACGGAGAAGGACATAGGCTACCTTTTATCCCGGGAAAAAGTACTATTCCCGAGGAATCGACATTAACGCGGGCGGAGCCGCGGGCGAAAGCTAGTTTATAATATTAGTAGGGATGTCTCGCGTAACTTTTAATACTGTCACTAGTTGTCGGTTTACGGACGATAATTTTACGTGATAACGGTGAGAGATAGATGCGCAATAGATACTATTACTACTGCTGCTGCTACAGCTGCTGGTGCTGCTCCGAAACGTTACATTTTTCGTGCATATAAGTGTTCATCGATTTATAAGACGTTATCACGTCAAAAATAAATAAATGAAACATCGTCAAAAAGAAATACATTTGGGCAAATCAAAGTCAAAAATGTTCACTATATTTGACTAAAAGAGTCTTGGGACAAATCAGCATTGTGAAGCAGCAAATTCACAATCATAGCTGAGCATCAAAGGGTAAAATTTTACTCCATAATACGTATTTCCTCCATAATAAGAAAATATACAAAAGTTGACACCCCAACCCCTACGCGATATCAAACAAATTTCAAGGCGCTTTCATCTCGTTTGTTAGCCCTTTACAAAAAGTCCCCAAAATATTTTTCACGGAATGTAACGGTAAGGAGCTGCTCGAGATTCTACGAATTCGCGAATATTTAGTGAAGAATATGGAATAGGTACTAGCTTATTCCATGAATGTTAAGCCTGTAATATTGTATCATCATAAACCATGCATTCATTTTGTGTAAAGGAGTGACAAATATCCTCAAGCTTTCGTTAGTAGTTCAAGTTTCGTAGTAGCTCAAGTAAGTTAGTATCATTTTTCAAGCTTTTATTTAGTTCCACCTATTCCTATGTTTGTCTGTAATCAAATGGTTATTGTTTATGGCTAGATTTATCGTTATAAATTGTACATACTTCTGCCCCATATTTGAGTTAATTTCCTCTAACTTATTCGCCGGTTGACTGGAAGAGCCGCCCTTGTAGATTGATCTTTCTTAACTGTATTTTTATAGCTTCTTTCTATGTACAATAAAGATATCACAAACAAATAAACAAACAAAACGTCCAAGTTAAATTTGATCGGCTTCTCGATGGATACCGATTGAGCTAAAATTTTGCATGCATTTGAAAATCGGATGACAACACAATATTATGGAATCGTTGCGCTGGTCTGATGATGAAGTCGGAAGGTGGCCATGGGAACTCTTAAACTAAACAAGGAACACCAATCGTGTTTGAACTCATTTATCTTGAAAAACACTTTACAGTGTAGATTCGATAAAAATAAAAGCTTGTCACAAAACTTTAATTGTTGCAAAAACTTGTTACTGATAATGTCTACCTAATAGGATTAACAGATAACACTATTAATGCTACAAATTAAAAAAAAATGGGATTATCGACCTTACAATTTAAAAAGTATTTTTGAGCAAGTAATATAGGAAATAAACATTTTGGAAATTTTAATTAGTTTTCTATTATTGCAACTTTGCTTGAATGAATATAAGTAATTGCTATTATAGAGGATATGTACTAAAATTAAAATATTTTGTTTAATTTATATGAATGACCTCTAGGATACCTGAAGATGGTCGTCATCCAAGGGGCAAGCCAAGGAAAAGGCGTGATGATCTCGACGCCTTTCAGCATGACTGGTCAGATATGGCTCAGGATCAAGATAAATGGAAGGAGATTGGAGGGACCTTTGCCCAGCAGTGGGACAGTAATGGTTATTAAAAAATATATGAACCCACAAATTAGGACTCACGAACTATCGTAACGAATATAACAATTGCGAAAAAGACTTTATTTGTCTGTTTTTTGTTACGCTTTTACGTCTTAACTTACGACGTTCACATTGTCTGGATTACGGAAAAGGGCTAAGCGTACCTTTTATCCTGGAAAAATACACTGTAAGTACACGAGGGATCGTGATTAACGCGAGCAGAGCTACGGGCAAAAGATGAACTTATATCCATAGGTATCCTTATCAACATTATAAGTGTACAAATAATTAAATAAAAACTCCAGGACCAAACTCATCAACCCTGGTGTTGCAGTTGTCTATGGGCAGCGCTGATCGCTTACCATCAGGTGACCTGCCTGCTCGTTTACCGTGCTATACCAAAAAAAAAATAACACACTAAAACCAAGTTCTCGCATGAGTAGGTATGTATTCTGATTCTGTCAAAGTTGCTACTCATTTATTACTGAGACGTCAAACCACAGATAATTAAGATTATACTCGTGGCAGAGTCACGCTACCAGCAAAATGAAGGGCGGGCTCGTCCGGGGAAGTACCACACTCTCACAGAAAATCGACGTCTGAGTAGAAGCTTTACCGCTTCTATGCTTCGTTCGGTGAGTAAGCGAGCCGGAAGCCCATCCTTCCCCCTCTCCTCCTGAAAGGAGGCTGACAGGTGCGTTGTCAGCCTGAAAAGGCTGACAACGCACCTGTCACACCCTGGCGTTGCAATTGTACATGGGCAGCGGTGTTCACTTACCGTCACGTGACCCGCTAGCTCGTTTGCCGTCACGTAACATAAAAAAAAGTTGACTGGATAGCCGTGCGAACTCATTGATCTTTTAATCAAACTGTATAGGAATTATAGAAACGGAAATAGATTTTGATGAGATGAACTGATTTAGTGCTTAAAATTGTACCAATATCTTCAAATATCGCCGCGAGGCCCTTTCGCCATTTGTATGGAGGTTTTTGCCTCCAGGGGAGCCTTAAGAATAATATATATATATAATATAATATAAAGAATAATAGTGTCAATGCAAGAAAACGTTTGTTTAACCTTGAAAAAGAGGTCATATGGAAGAAGTTTGATGTCTACATTAAACATGAGAATCCACAAAAATAAGCGTTTTTTTTATAGTTTAGTATTGTACAGAACCCTTGGTGTGCTCGCTATTCGCCACTTATATTATAACATGCAAATGTTTGTGTTAATTTTGAACAAGATTTCCGACCATTTCAACTCGAAAACAAGCGTGTACAAGACCATTAGATAAACATTAAACACTTCAATTAAAATATCAAATCCATCTACTTCATGTTATTATAAAGGTGAAAGTACATTTCGTCATCCGAGTGAGAAGATAAGTTTACGAGCGACGAAAACATTATCCATTCGTTTTCCCGTTTTGTAACAAGATTCATGGGTACTTAAGATTGTGGCCATAGAAGCAGCGTAAGATTCTTTATAATAAAAACTACTCGTGCATAGAAACAAAATAATCTTTTTGAATTAAGAAAATAAGATACGGTGAAAAAAACACGTGAACAGGACTAGAACAAGATCGACACTCTTGTGTTCGACTTGTGCTCTACCATACAAGCTGTTATTATAAATAATAAAATAAATAAATATATATGGACAAATCACACAAATTGAGCTAGCCCCAAAGTAAGTTCGAGACTTGTGTTATGGGATACTAACTCAACGATACTATATTTTATACCAAATACATATATAGATAAACATCTAAGACCCAGGCCAATCTGAAAGAGATAATTTTCCATCTTGACCGGGGATGGAACCCGGAGCCCTCGTGTCGCAGGCTGAGCTCGCCAAATTCTAATAGAAACGACTCGTACATAGAAACAAAACAATCTTATTCAAAATAAAGAAAATAAGATACGGTGAAAAAAATGATGAAATGTCTGGCCAGCGAGGAGAGTGTTGGCCAAATCCTCTGTCTGCTCTGGCCAAGAATAGCTTTGGTAGTACATAGAGGGTCATGCTCATGTAGTGGAGACTAAAAAGACCTGATGATGATGATGATGATGATGGTGAAAAAAACACGCGAACAGGACTAGAACCGGCGAGAAGATCGACACTTTTGTGTTCGACTTGTGCTCTACCATATAAGCTTTTTAACTTTATATAAATTATTGCCGTCGGCAAACGAGGAAGCGAGTCACCTGATGGTAAGCGATCAACGCTGCCCATGGACTTACAACACCAAGGTGTGAGCGGAGTGTTGCCGGCATTTCAAGGAATTGGGGGAGGATATGGGGGAGGGGGAAGATGGTTCTCCAGCTCTCACTCACCGAACGAAGCATAGAAGCGGGTAAGTCTTCTACTCAAACGTAGATTTTCTGTGAGAGTTTGGTACTTGACGAGCCATTCATGCTACTAGCAAATATGAAGTTTTCTGGTAGCGTGGCTCTACCACAACTAAAACTTTACATCCATGTGTACGGTCACCTGCAAAAGTCCATACACAGCCTTAAGGTAAAAATCGATTGCACTGACTAGGAAGACATAAATATTTAATAATATCATAAACCTTATGCCACATAAGTAAGGTTGAAATTGCCGTTTATTTCTGAATAGTATCCGTAGCTACACACAACTTTTTACGCAACTTCTACATGGACCTTTGCACGTGACCGTACGTATACAGGATTAGACCCTTCATACAAATTCGCACTTAAGTGCTAAAATTAATGAAACAAAATGCTAGTTCCCACATTAATACTACCTCTCTACTACATCTCTACTTATCTCTACGGAAGCTTGATAAATCTGACACCAGTGTTTGCCACTTACACACACGAATAAACAAATCATAATCGTTTATTTGTCAGTCATTAGTACTCAAGTTGTTTGTTCACAAATATAGGGCTAGTTAATAGATTCAGGTGCTACTTTGCGGAAGTCAAAGCTACATTTACTTTGAGACATTTTACTTTGTGTGCTTCCGCCACCAGTTAGTTCATTCATATCGCTGGCCAGCAGTAGTTTGCATGAACTAACTGGTGGCGGAAGCACGCAAAGTAAATTGTCTCAAAGTAAATATTGGGCTTCATGCTGCACCGTCAGGTATACAAACAAAAAAACTGATATCTAAAAACATAAAGGAGATCATAAGGATAACATTATTAATTTCCTCCTATATGAATGGATATTCCGCTGTCTCTACTTCTATGGCCTTCCGTACATACCTCGTAAACTGATCTATCTGCCAATAGAACTTTTATTGGAGAGAGTCTATGCCCCCCTCCCCTCCAGGGTGGCATTGGAGATAAATATTCATTGCAAAGGAATTTTTATTGAAAAAGCTCTTTGAACGACTTCTTGTGATTGAGCAACGTGATACACGAGAGAGAGTTGTATGATGTTGGATAAAAAAGAAGTAATTCGAACTTTAAAATAATTGGTTTCTGAACATTTGTCGTTTATTTCTTCTTAATACCATTTTAAAGGTACATTATAATCCTACATAGGCCAGCATCAATATTATGGCAAATAATTAAATTAAAACAAACATTATCATATATTCCTACTATATTACTTTGGCAAAATTCGTCAAATGAGGATGGTGACCATTTTTCTTAATGTATGTTAAAAACAACCAATATTTAATAAATATAAAACAATATTATAAACCATTTTGTGCAAATTAAAACCCCAATTTAATTATTTCTGTCAATTTAATTAGTTCTTCTGGGAGCTTCAAGCAATTCCAGTTTAAAAAATTAATTCGCGCATCGCGTAATCGTTTCCGATGATTTGGATTAAATTGTTAAATCGGGCGTGTTTTGGCGGATTTTGAACTACAGAGTTCCGCCAAGGTATATCTAATCTTTGGAATAATATATCGATATGTTGTACAGCTGCTTCGTTCGCAGATCGAAAAAGCCAATCGAGGGAATGGATGAAATTCTGCGGAATCATGTCAATAGGCGAAGCGGCTAGCAACCCATAACTATTTTGATGCAGTTTTCCATCTACACGCCCTCCAACATGCTAAATAAGGCAATAAAGTCTTTTAAACCTAGGCTCTGTCTAGTCTATTCCGTAAGGGAAAAAGACGTGATACTATGTATGTTTCTTCTCAAGCGCTTTAAATAAAAGATTGTATAGAAAACATGCCGTGAACGGAATGAGACATGCACGGATAGTAATTCAATAATTTAACAATTTCACAGCTTCATACGTGTCTGGTAATGATAAATCTCTCACGGTAGATATAATATCAGCTGATAGTGTTTTTCTATTACCAGCGGTCTCTGGGCGTCTAACATCGGGCTTAGATTGATTCGCACGCATGTCGCGAGTGTCACCTGAGATCTTACGTAGATTGAGGTATACTAGATGTGATAACAAAAAAAAATAAGAAAAAGGCCAAGATACATTTATGTTGTATTATGTAAGAGTTTTGAAAAATGCACACTGTAAAGAAAAATTGTGATCAAGAGAAATGTGTACTTATTGTACACATTTCTCTTGATCACAATTTTTCTTGTACTATTTTTGTTTTTCAAATAGGTATATGTAAGAGTCACATATTTCGCACTTTATCTCACATATTTGTTCATACAAGCTTTGATAAATTAAACTTGATAACGATAAATGTAAGATTCTATAAAATATAGATGCAAATGTCCGCGAAAATAAAAACCAAGTTTACAACATTTTCAATAAAAACCTAATTTCACTTTCATAATTTATTGGGCGTCTATAAAATTTCATAAACTGGGCTAAACATAAATTAGACAGTTTTATCTATTTATATCTTCGTGCGAAAGAACCTGACTGGCTACTTTTTCTCTGCTGCTCCATTTATTTTATATTTTGAGATAAGACTAATCGAAATGTTATTTTTGTAAGTTTATTTTCTGACATATACCTCAGTGATCACACAATTTATAACATAATACAACTTATTCGATTTGTATGCTGAGAATTGAAACTAGAAGTTAATGTGACATAAAATAAAACCATATAGATAAATGGTTAACGGTATATTTGTTGCCCACTGTTATTCGAGTGTTTTGTTTACTGTTTTTTCCTCGAAAAAGAAGGGTATTATAATTTTTACCTCTTAGTCTGTGTACATAATTCTGGGCCAACGTAATAGTAATATATTTATGAAACTCTAAAAATATGTATTTCATTCACATACATCTTGGTGTTGCTTGTTTTAAAACCTTAGTGCAAATTGTAAATAAGATACATAATCATATATTATATTGGAAGTTATGAATACAGAGCAACCCTTTTTTGACCTCAGCTAGTTTGAAGTATAGCTGTGCAATTTTAAAGGTCAATGTTCCACGAACAATTTTATTTCTGGGAAGTCAAGAATGCCAATTTTAGACACTTTACATCTTCGTTGGAGCCACCGTCAGCTTTTTCTGAGCCGCTCCTGTTTGAGGCAGCCTTCGTTAATTCCAGCGCTCAGTATTAATGAGGGGTCCAACTGGTTTTCCGATTTTCTCTGTTTTTCTTCATGAAATAAAAGCGGTTGGTTACGAATGCTTTGTTTTTTACACAATGGAACTTTTTCACAATAATATTGCGCTTTTTTGCAAAACTGCCAAAACGGGAGTATTTTGTTTTACGAGTTCATGTATGTATATAAAAGTAAAGTAAAAATATGTATGTATGAGAGTTTCTTTATTTTATATCATCATCATTAAATTCAAGAACTGGTTCAATGGAGCTTTTTCCATCTTCTCTTTCTTCCGCTTTTTTTCCTTAGTTCTTAGTTCCTTCATTTATTTATGAGACATAATCTTTATTTTTTTAATTGTTTCTTTAAACCTTTTCTTCCATGCGGTAGATTAATATATAGACGATAAAAATCTCGAGTAATATCGTTTAAAATTATAGTAATTTGTCATACCACACTTTGTTTAGCTTGTATTTCCTAAGTCGCCTCTTAAGTAATGTCGCTAAACAATGCTCATAAACATCAATGAGACCACTCCAACCCGTCTGGCCAGCGAGGAGAGTGTGGGACAAATCCTCTGTCTGCTCTGGCCAATTATGGCTCCGGTAGTACGAGAGGGTTATGTTTCTGCAGTGGAGACTAAAATACCTGATGATGATAGCACACTTATCGTAGAATATGTACTTACTATCAAACGAAGCGAACTATTTAATCCGGAAATCCACCCCAAATTCGAATTTCGAAGATAGCTTCCTAAAAATCCTAGAATTCCACACCGAATTCCAATTTCAAAAAGAAGTCCCTAAAATATGTACATATGTTTGGCTGCAAAGAATTTTTTTCTGAATACGAAATAAATGGCAGAAGATAAATTTTTACTTCTGTTTAAGTCGTAGTCATTAAACACCTTGTGGAGAACAAAACACGCAGCCTTTTCATCTTTACGGAACGAATCATATACCATAATAGGGGAAATCCAATCCGATTTCCAATTTCAAAAATAAAAACCGTAATCTTAGCTGTCAGGCATAACCTCTATGTCTAAAAGGTTGTTCAATAAATCGTGTCGTTAAACTAAGTAAAAAGATAGCAGGAACCTTTTCTTCAATGACCATTATTGAAGTCCGATTCAACGCCGTATCAGTAATCAAGGAAGAAATAAAACTCCGGCATTTCGTCTATACTTTAAAATAAAATTCATCACAAACTATAATTATGTTTTTATATTTATATTTTGGCTGCTCTGGCCAAGTATGGCCCTAGTAGTACAGAGAGGGTCGTGCTCCTGTAGTGGAGACTAAAAAGCACCTGATGATGATGATGATGATTTATATTTTTGTTTAAATCTTTCATTTGGTGAAATAAAGTACCATGACAGCTCCGCGGCGCAGTTAACACGCCAGCCTGCGACATGAGGGTGCCCGGGTTCGATCCCGGGTCAAGTCAAGATGGAAAATGATATTTTTCAGATTGGCCTGGGTCTTGGATGTTTATCTATATATGTATTTGTTATATAATATGGTGTCGTTGAGTTAGTATCCCATAACACAGGTCTCGAACTTACTTTGGGACTAGCTAAATCTGTGTGATTTGTCCGTATATATATATATATATGTATATTTATTTAAGTATATTGTGTGTCT
Source organism: Elegia similella (assembly GCA_947532085.1). NCBI lineage: Eukaryota > Metazoa > Arthropoda > Insecta > Lepidoptera > Pyralidae > Elegia > Elegia similella. The sequence goes on from OX383936.1 coordinate 6,038,057, forward strand.
ATAATATTTGCGCCTTCATGTCTTAATCTACTGGTTGGTTGTACTTCATTGATTTATGACTTCTAAAGCAAACAATACATTATCAACTCAAGTATAAATATTGACAATGTCATATTTATAAGAAAACTAAACAAATCATACATTGTAATTGGTCAAATCCAGGAATCTAACCTGAATTCCAATTCCAAAAATAATTAGTCCGTGTTTTTATTACACCATGAAACTAGGAATACACTTATATTCCTACAGAATAAGGCATGAAACTCGAGGAAAAATAAAACCTTGTCCATTTCATCTTAACTATCATCGGAACGAATCATAAACCGTAATTGGGCAAATCCAGGAATCCAATCCGAATTCCAATTCCAAAGATAAATAATCTTGATTGTCCACTACACCGATTCGGAATGCCGCGAGTCTGTCGTGCGTTACATAAATCTTTCTACACTTAATTGCTGCATTAAGTGAAAATATACTTTCGTTCTTTGGAAAACAAAGTGTGAAATCGGAAGCGTTCAAGCATCATATGTAGTAAATTAGATGTTTAGATACTTATGTCCACACGACGAAACCTCTTTTAGTTCCGCTAATGTCGTTCCGTTTTGTGATCCAAAATGAAAGTAATGTTATGATCGTTTTAAAGTGCATATTATTAGTAACTAGCAACCCAGAATGAATGTTTCAAGCGTCTACCTGTTGCCATTATCAATATCGAGCAAAAGGAAACAAAAAAATCACGTTTGTTGTATGGGAGCCCCCTTAAATATTGAATTTATTCTATTTTTTAGTATTTGTTATTATAGCGGCAACAGAAATACATCATCTATGAAAATTTCAACTGTCTAACTATCACGGTTCATGAGATACAGCCTGGTGACTGACGGATAGACAGACAGTGGAGCGAAATTAATAGGGTCCCGTTTTTACCCCTTGGGTACGGAACCCTAAAAAATAACGGGTTGCACTCCAGGAGTACCGGGCGGCAGAAGTGAAAACTTGAACATTAACGTTACAGCAAGAGCAGGCATACATTTTCGCCGCGCGGTAGAAAGGTATAATTACTTCCTCTCCTACGCCGCGCCGCGCCGGCGGCGGTCTCAAGTCACGTGTCCTTATAAATTTTCGATCAGGTCACGTGTCCTGACGCGAGTTTAATGTTTTCTACCCATTCCAAAAAGTGCACGAGGCCGCTAGAAGTTTCTATAGAAGTTTTTAACTTAAAAACCGCATCAATCCGTTGCGTAGTTTTAAAGATCACGAAGCGACTTTGTGTTATACTATGTAGTGATATAAAAGTTTATATTTTAAATACCCATAGGTCTACATATATAGCTTTTTAAAGTTAAACAGCCTACGAAATTAGTATGAAAAATATCGAGATATATACCGTGATTACTATAGTTTGCTTGTTATGTTATGTTAGTCCAGTTACATGGACCATAATCACGGAGAGCCAGAGGCATCAGAGCTGCGGACGTAACCGGAAAAAACGCTATAACGTATAGGAAAATAATGAATAGTATTTATACGTGGCAAAATTTCATTAAGTTAAGTCCGAAGTTGCCCCATGGGGCAATATAACAATAAAGACTCCATTGTGTCTGCGTTTACTAGCTTGAGTATTTAAAATCCAACCAGTATCTTCCTAACCTCACAAACATAATGTTAATAAGATTCTGTATCCTTATCCTTACTTCCTTACTATATATAGGTACTCAGACCATCAAAATGAACAACTTTTCCTAAGTCACCAATGCTGGGAACTCAGAAAAAAATTCGACATTCCCATACAAACTGGCCGGGCGGCGGAACTCTTTTGTATGGAAATAACGAATTTATTTTTGAGGTTCCAGCTTTGGTCCCATAGAGAAAGTTGTTCATATTGATGGTCTGATTCACCACTTCAAGGGTCCAAAACGATCAGAATTTCACTGTGTATATTATAGTTTGTTGGAGTATGGAAAAGGACATAGGCTACCATTTATACCGGGAAAAGGTACTGTTGCAGAGGGATCGACATTGACGCGGGCGGAGCCGCGGGCGAAAGCTAGTTTATAGTATCCTATAAATCATAAAAAGGGAGAAAAAAATACTAAAACTCTGTTGTATGACGTTTCCAATAAAAACAGATATTCATTTGAGTACAGTTGTGCTCAGTCAGTCGTTTCCAAAACACACTTTTTACTTTTAAAACAAAATTCGACCCAGTTAAACTGTGGCATGTTTTCGTCGTTGCTCTGTTTCGCAATGGACATCCTGCAGCAAAAAGAATATGATTCACTCAGTTGCGTTTTATATCACGTGCATCTGTGACTCAACGGATTGTTGTGTGCAGATGTGACAATTTTCATGTTTTAAAATTGATTTATCTACATCATCATCATCATCATCAGGTCCTTTTTAGTCTCCACTACAGGAGCACGACCCTCTCTGTACTACTAGGGCCATACTTGGCCAGAGCAGCCAGAGGACTTGGCCTACACTCTCCACGCTGGCCAGACGGGTTGGAGAGGTTAGCATTACTTCCAGACTGATGCACACTGAAAGAGACACAAAGGCTTTCCCAAACAAGCTTTAGTTATTGCCAACTCAGTTCCCTTTGCAAGTCAGTTTCCAGCACATTGCTCATTGCAAAGTTCAAATTAAAGAAATAATCAATACAAATAATAAATAATGCATTGAGCATTATAAGTGGCCAGTGACAGTTTCTAAGAATATAAATTTGTTTCAAACTCCAAACAGATACCTATGCAATGGTAATATTATAAATAAACAAACAACAATTCATTATATGTTTAATTAATTTAGTTTTACTTAATTTTAGTCTTTAATCAATCGTAATATTAATTAAAAAATGTGGAAAAAAAAATGTTTTAGCTATTTATTTTCATTCATAAAATCTCGGACGAAATAATAACATTTATCTATTAACATTTATCGTTATCAATCCCTATTGAATATCGTCAATAGTAGATCCCAATTCGGCAATTTGTTAAAAATACACACAATTGTTTATTTATAAACTACAACAATGTTAATTCTGATTTCAACCTTTTTTATTATTTTATCCAATTTCTTGGCTAGTAAAAGATTACAATATAAGCATACATTAAAAAGGTAAACAAATAGTTTTGTCTGAGCTAAGGTGAAAACATCCTGTTTTTAGGCTTTAATTTCTAGACATAAACTTACAAAATAAACAATTACAAAAGAAAAATAGCATTGTATACAAAGTTAAAAATCAAATTTAAAAATAATAAAAGTGTTCATAATACTTATGTTAAAACTGTTAATAAATCCTCTGTTTCTTTATACGCGAAGTCTGTCTAGGTATGTCACCTAGACAGACTCCGCAAGGGAAAAAGACGTGATATTATGTATGTCTAAGAATGTTACCGAAACATTTCAAAATCCACAAAGATAAATAGTATAAAGCGGTATTATTGAGGCACAAAGGTTTTCTCAAACAACCTGCTTCAAATAGTTTCCTTTGCGAGTGTATTTTCAATTGCATTATCTGCTGATTGAACAACTGAGAAATTTTGAACATGCAACAACCGCTAAAATTGCTGGTTCATGCAGTTTTATTCAACTAACATAAACTTAAAAGACACGAAATAAACGAGAAAACAAAATCCCATTTTGCTTATTAAAAAAAAACACTTAATATTTTATAGCGTTTATTCCATCATAATTACATCTGACGTTTCAAAAATTTTACAGTTTCTTTTCTGTTCTGTTCGCAGGTATTACTCTAAGTTCAGACTAAGCATACATTTATCTTTTTGTGTATTAAGAACTCTGCAAAAATTTATAATGTTCCAGATAAATGCAGTATTGGCTTACAGTGCAAGAAAGTTTTGCAATCTTCTACTGAACTTTAGAATTTACTTAATTGATTATGATTATAATCATAAACATATTATTTATTCATTATAATCATTAAGGCATTGCTGTATACGCCCGACCACTACAACTTCAACGCTCATCTCAGAAACAGTACTTTTTGTATGAAACAACGCGTATACAAAATTTAATGTTGATCGGCTCAGTAGATAAAGCGTAAAAGATAAATAAACATACAAACAAACTTACTTTCGCATTTGTAATATTAGTATGGATAAAGGCCAACACGTATTGTTCTTCTAAATGTCAAAATTAAATTCATCCTATTTTGAGTTTATAAGTTATAAAGAAATAAATATACACGGACAAAATCCACCGATTGAGCTAGCCCCAAAGTAAGTTTGAGACTTGTGTTATGAGATACTAACTCGACGATACTATAATTTATAACAAATACATGCTTTTAGAGCTTAGAGGGAGAGAATGATTTTAGCATTTAGTGCACCTACTGTAGCTTGATGGGCTCAAAAAGAAGGCTTTTTTAAATAAATACATATATAAATAAACATCCAAGTCCCACACCAATCTGAAAAATATCATTTCCAATTTTGACCTGACCGGGAATCGAACCTGGGACCTCCGCTGCCAGCCTAGCATGATGACCTAGACCATAGAGCTGGTCAAAAGTATGATGGTTTCCATTATATAACATATCAAAGTCCTGTCCTTTTCGCTGGATTGATATCACATGAGCTTAATTAAGAATACTAATTATTCCATCCAATTTTGCGTAATCATCAACAAATATCTGACCGTGCCGACCTATGTCACTTTCCCTATCTGATGATAGTCCAAGACAGAAGATTTCTTCAAATTCGTCATATGTTTTGACAAGTAAATTTGCGCGATTTCTCAGAGTGATTGACGGGCACGGATCAATGCTGGTTTTGCTTTCACTGGAGATGTTCTGACGAACGAGCAAAATTAACGAGGACACGGATGCAACGTTCCATACATTTAGGAATGTTCATTCGCATTTCGCATCATACTTCCTTTCTAATATTATAAATGCGAAAGCGAATTTGTTGTTACGCCTTCCGGCCTTTACTACTGAACCGATCATCATGTTATTTTGCAAACACATTATCTGGGGTACGGAGAAGGACATCGGGTACATTTTATTCTGGGAAAAAGTACTGTTCCCGAGGGATAGACACTGACGCGAGCGGAGCCGCGTGCGAAAGCTAGTATTATTTATATTGGAACTAATCACAGAAATTGACTGTGGCGTTTTTTAGCGTATAGTGTCCCATTGTTCAACAAAGGCCTCCCTTCCGCCATTATCATCCCACAGGAACCCATTCTGTAGTTGTTTTCGTCCATCTTTCTGGGTGCATTCTACAGATATGGCTTTTTTTTGGAAGGACTATGATGTAGCTAGCTCCAAGTGAGCTTTTGCTACTTCACCGGCGGTTTAAGGCGAGGGCAGAGTGCCCTCAACCTTTATAGACAACATCATCAAAAGGCCCCCAGGAGGGACGGACCTCGGCTTTGGGCGTTGCCTGTGTTCGCAAGGCTTGGAGAGACAGCGAACTCTCATATTGCCTGATGGGCCGCGTATGCGTGCATTCAAGCCTGAAGGGCCATACAGATATGGCCCGCCCAGTTCAATTTAAAATTAGCTGCCTTCCTCCCCACATCTATTAATTTGGTTTTGTAGTGAACGGTGGTATTGCGCTCACGATCGATCACACGAGGTATCATCTGTAATATCTTTATTTTCTTCTATCACTGACAATTGACAACGATTGGTAACAGCGACGGGTATTATGTTGTTGATCGCCTGTCTGTCTGAGACAATGAGACCAATTAACAGAGCTTGTAAGCTTGTTAAGTTGGTATTGAGCTTTCAAATTGAATCGCTAAATTATGTTTAAAGGCTTTTGTTTGTGTTAACAAGACGGTATATCTATTATAATGAAAGTGAAACGGCCTTTAAAATTTTAGCTACTATTGGTAAATTGAATATATTGCAAAGCAGACTTTTTGTAAAACGCAGGCATTGGTCACTTTTGAAGTAAATAAACTGCATAATAGAATGTGTTAAAAATTAAAATTTTAAAAAATAATATATGAAATAACTATTAATAATCTTCTATAAAATATATTTAAGTACACTTAATTAGTAAACTATGACATTGGCCCTCTTTTGATTAATTTTTGATAATGATTGAGGCAAGCTCCGTGGCGCAGTGGTCAACACGCCAGCCTGCGACACTAGGGTGCGATGTGGTTCGATCCCCGTCAGGTCATGATGGAAAACGGTCTTTTGCAGATTAACCTGGATCTTGGATGTTTATCTATTTATGTATCTATCATTAAATATAGTATCGTAGAGTAAGTATCCTACGACACAAGTTCACAACTTAGTGTGAGGCTAGCTCAATTTTGGAGGAATGTCATTATATAGGCCATAAGACCCAAGGGCCACGTTTAAATGGAATCATGAGTTGCTAGGCGTTTCTTTCTAGCCTGTTACTTCAGACGGCTTCTATGGTCTACGCGGGAAGAGAAGCAGCTTACATTCTACGTTCTTTTCATTTCTCCCAGTACAGCGTGGAATAGTTGAAACTATAACTATAGATATTCTACTATTGCAGCCCTAACTACTTTTACAGAAATACAACTTGTAAAAACATTTCCAGAAGCCGAACAACTCAAAACTGTTTCACAAAATTTGATAGCAAAGCAATCTTCCAGCGGAACAAGATTTCGCGCTATTCCCGACCGTGGGATGAAATATAAAATTGCGGAAAAACCGGTTTACAGCAGCAAATAGGTTAGAAGTTAAAACATATATTTCTAGCGAACCTAGCCATAAGTACTGTATGAGCTTGTTATATGAAAAGCAAACAGCTGTGGAAATCACGAAGTGACATCGTCAAGAAGTTATTTTCAAAGGGACTTTCATTTCAACACATACATCGTTTAAATAAACCACCGACAATTTCTTGATGGGTGATTTAGCCTGTCAAAATGAAACATTTCCAATGGGATCAAAGCTGGGAATTTACGTCCCATAAAAGATTTGGAATTAATTAACATATAATTTAACTAAAATGCCAATCTTTTAAATCTAATTAATTATTTATTATATACTATTACTATTAACTAAACTAATAAAACAAATGATAATATACACGTGATTGTCGTACCCCGTGGTCGTACCATATGTAGCACGAATTAGCTAGACTTATTTAATAATCATATATATTTTCCATTTTCACAAAAAACTGAATAAGGTCTTAAGAAAAATAAGTTTGTACTTCTATGATTGGCGTTATGATCATAAAACAACTCGTAATATGACTTATATGAGAGCTGTTATTCTAAATATGGCAAATATGCTGCTAATATACGTGTGTTATTACTTCGATTATAGGTACGAGATAATGTATGGCGACACATAAATACAACTACAAAAAAATCCTAGTTTTTGATTGCACGTAGAGCCGCTTTTCTCAATTGCTCTCATGGTTATTAAATATTACCAAATGCCTTGAGGTAGCTTAAAAAAATAGTAGTCTGTAAAGTCGGCTAACGATGACAATTTCAGTGATAACGGTGGAAGAGAGATAGATGCGTCACAAGTCGTGATCATGCCTCTCTATCGCTTGTTCCGCGCTCTCGCTTACACACAGAATGACGTCAAAACTTTGATACTTATGTATCCAATACGTCAAGATAATACTGAAGTTATTAATGGTATTAGATGACAAATCGCCGTGCGGTATCCGGCAGAGTAGAATTGGACCACTCCAAGTCTTCCCGTGGATGTCGTAGAAGGAAATACAAGCTAAACGAAGCTTATAAACATCTGTGAGAACTCTCCAACCCGTCTGGCCAGCGTGGAGAGTGTAGGCTAAATCCTCTGGCTACTCTGGCCAAGTATGGCTCTAGTATTACAGAGAGGGCCGTGCTTCTGTAGTGGAGACTAAAAAGACCTGATGATGATGATGATGATGATGATGATGATGATGATGATGGAGATGACAAAATTAATTAATTTGACACCCACCGCTAGTTGATTTCTTGCCATTTCAGGGGTTAACGCAGACGCGCGGAGAGCAGAACGGTGCGTGCGGCGTACCTCAAAGTTGAGGGTCAGCCGTGCCGCGACGTTTTTGACTCGCCCTGAGCAGATGATATAGGTATGAATAGGCTAAAACTTGTCGGCAATACCTACTGAAAATACGTGAGTTAGTCAAGCAGTAAGTAAAATACTAAATAAGAAAACATCGTATACATTAATTAGATATATACCTATATGCATTCAATACCAGCTCTGTCTTATAAATCATGGAATCCCAGTTCGGGCTGAACTACGCCCGGTAGAGCGTTATTTATTGCCATTATTTCGCAGTTCAATACTACTAAATCTTCGGCCACTGTTATAAGGTGTATAGGAACAAAGCGCGAATCCCAATCGGCATTCTGGGTCAGAGACCACCTACATCAAGGAGATGGTGCTTGACCTAAATTAATACAAAGTTTCAGTTGAATTAAAATTATATTTATTTATTTAAAAATGTATGTACAGTCATTCATTCATTCATTTCGAGTAGGTGTCACGGTCAATTGACCATGCACACCCTGGTGTCAGAGTTCTTCGGAACCGCCTCTCGGCCTCTGACGTGGTTCCTTTAACGACTACCAGATGGCAGCCGGAACCACCGGCTTAACGTCCCTTCCGAAGCACGGAATCATCTTTATTATCAGACAATCAGGTGATTCAAGCCTGCAATGTCCTAACCAAACTGGAAACAACTAAACAAAGTATACTTCCGGTGGGAATCGAACCCACGACCCCCGGGTCAACAGGCAAACGCCTGACCCACTGGACCACGGAGGCTGTTTTACAGTCTCACTGATGGTAAGTGACGGTTCAAATTTATGTACAGTCAGGGACAGAGATACCTGACCAGGCCAGGCCTTCTATCTATATCTTAAATTTTCTCTTAAACTATAAATAATATTAGCATGAAAAATTATATTAAGAAAGACTTCATTAAAATCTTTCTGTATAGATATCTTTTTTTTTGTTATTATTATTTCTAGTTTAGGAGAAAATTTAAGATATAGGTAGAGGGCCTGGTCAGGTATCTCTGTCCCTGACTGTACACAAAAATAAAGTTACAAGAGAAAACTTATTTTTTAACTCTCTACCGGACACTGCACGGCTATACTCGTTATCAATAAAACTTCAAAATTCAAAAAATTCAAAATTCAAAACGTTTATTCAATATAGGTTTCTTTGAACACTTATTAATTGTCATATTTCACTTCTCAACAATTGTTGACGTCAAAAATTTATTTATGGCTAAGTTTAACGCCGCTTCCAAAGCGGAGTGCAGAAGAAGCGGCAACAAACTGCACAGCGCATTTTCTCCAAGGACGACAACTCACAATTTATGAAAATCTTAGAAATTAATATGTGGACTGAGTATACATTGGTATATTTAATGTCATGTTCGAATTGAATTTCTTTTGTGTCTTGTTTAGTGTCCGTCAAAGTGTTAAGAAATCTCTTCCAGTACCTAGGCCTGTGAGAGGAGAATTTATTATAAAAGGCAGACTAGCTTGTTCATAAATGAAAAAAGTATACTTCTCCTTTTTCTTCTATTTCTTCTTTTTCTATCGAGTTGTAAAATGAATTTGCGTTTAATTATATGTATTGCGACCAATAGATCATAAATTATTTACCTACACAATTATTTATATACTCTAATCTAATACACATTTATTTATATCTCTACTCTACGGTAATCCTTATCCTTACTAATATTATAAATGCGAAAGTGAGTTTGTTTGTTTGTTACGCTTTTACGCCGTAACTACTGAACCGATCATCATGAAATTTTGCATACAAGTTCTCTGGAGTACTATTCCCGAGGGATCTACATTGACGCGGGCGGAGCCGCGGGCGAAAGCTAGTAATTAATAATTTGACACAATTTTTTACATACTTTAAGGTAGCAGTCAGCATTTTGCCGACAGGCACATATTACACCAATCCTCGATTAGAGTAATATGTGTGTGCGTGTATGTGTGAGTGTAAGAGAAATTAAAAAGATAACAAACTATATCAATATTTTATAGACAGTAAGATTCTACCACTAAAGTTGTATTTTTATTTTCTATTTTACCAATAGAAATTCAATTAAGTGTTGTTTTTACACAAATGAAGACCTAACGGAAGATATTTTCTACTATTTCACAGTCAGGCTTAGTAATATCATGTCATGGATTGTCAATAACGTCGATAACGTGAAATCGTGCCATAATTGGATCGCGGAGTACACTCGACATGTGGAGGGCTCTAAGCCTGACATGGAGAGGGCATCGGGCCGATAACTTGAATCTCGGCTTTGTAGTCAGATACAGATATCGGTTAGGGTTTGGCGTTTCTCCAAGGAAAAATAAGACTGATTGTCCTTTTACTTTTATAAGCTTTTTCCGAGTCGGTCAACCGATTTTCAAAAAAGGAAACCGCTTCCTCCCTGGCCTGTGAGCAATAAAATAAAAATACTATATTACACTAGCTGTTGCCCGCGGCTCCGCCCGCGTAAGTGTCGATCCCTCGGGAACAGTAGAATTTCCCGGAATCAAACATACCCTATGTCCTTCCCCGGCCCTTAAACTACCTCCATACCAAATACCATGCTATATATTTGCAGGCAAACTCATGCCTTGAGATCATTCAAATGACGATAACTTTTTTTTAATAAACTGATTTTGATGAAACAAACTTTAAATGTTTTGCTGAGTTAAAACAAAGCAATTGATGAAAGTTTGAAGTAAATCGGTTCAGTATTTTCGGAGATAATCGTTATCATACATACAGACAGACAAAAAATTAAATAAGTGTCCCTCTATCCATTTCAGTCAAAAATTCGAAATGTACAGACAAAATATTTTTACTGTTTTATTATATTAATAAATATTATTATATATTATAAATTTATATATATATATATAGAATAGATATAGATTACAAATACATTATTTTGAATCTGTGTTAAGACTGCTATACCTTTCGCGCGGATCATTAAATTCGATCAAGGGATTGAGCGCAAAATTGGTTGTTTCTTTTATTTTTCGTGTGTAAGTGGCCAACACTGGCGCAGATGTTTCAAGCTGCTTAAAGGCATCTGACATAGCTTAACGGCTGCCATCAATGAGGCCAGCCGGGACAAACTACACGTTAAGCCTAACGTGCCTTCCGAGGCATGGAGGAGCTCGAGATCTTTTGATCATTGGTTATACGACCACTAGCTCTATTCACCCCGTTACGGATATAATTTAGACGTGATATTATACGTACATATGTATATAAACTTAACAGATTGACACAGAAAAATAATCTAAGTTATCTATAACGCAAGCACCGGTCTGTGGCTAACTTAATTTACTAACTAATTTACTCAACTTAACCTGGCAAATTCAATAGTATCCAAATACTTAGGATACACTTAGGATAAACTACAAGTTTTACTTTATTAAAAGGTTTAACCCTGTATCTTCTGGTTATTAAATCAAATATAACTCCATTCAATCACTAGATTTTTTTTATATGCCAACTATTAACCCGGACCCCGGCTTCACACGGGTGCAATGTCCTTATAAAACTTTCTCTTAAATCACTCTTCATCATCATCATCAATCCTAGCCATGTTCCCATGTTATTTGGGGTCGGCTCTCCGTATCCTCTTGCGCCAGTTTTCTCTGTCCTGTATCATGTCAGGGGTTACACCCATTGTCTTTTGATCCCTCCTTATAGTGCTAGACCACGTCGTAGGGGGGCGCCCTCTACCCCTTCGTCCCTCGGTGATGTTAACAACCATCTTTGTCATGTGGTCATCATCTCTACGCATTACGTGTCCATACCAACGCAGTCTGCTCTCTCGCATTTTGTCCTGAATGCTGGCCACTTTAAAAGATCCACGAATATGACTATTTCTGACCTTATCCATTAATGTCACTCCTCCCGCCCATCTCAACATGCGCATTTCTGTACAGTGCATTTTATGCTCTTCTTGGACTCGCATCGGCCAACATTCCGAACCGTACAGAAGCGCCGGTCTAACAGCGCGCTTGTAGATATTTCCCTTAACTTTCACTGGCATTTTTGAGTCGCATAGCACCCCTGTTAACGACCTCCATTTAAGCCACCCTGCTTGGATCCTATTTCCAATGTCTTCTTTGGTGCTGCCGTCGCTGGTTAACACAGATCCAAGGTATTTAAACTTGTCAACTCTGTTAAGGGGGATACCGTCTAAATGGAGGGAGAAGTCGTCGGTACTAGTGTCAGCAAAATTGCAGCACATATATTCGGTTTTCTTTCTATTCACTCTAAGTCCTCTGCTCTCTAATGTGTCACACCATAAGGTAACAACTTACCTTATGGTGTATCTGTTATACGCGGATGATATTGTTCTAATATCAGAAAACGTGGAAGAGCTGCAAACACAACTGTTTGCAGCTCTTCCACGTTTTCTGATATTAGAACAATATCATCCGCGTATAACAGAGTCCACGGAGCTGGTCGTTGTAGGTCTTCAGTGACATAATTCATTACGATATTAAATAACAATGGACTCAAAGTGGAACCCTGGTGCACTCCCACTCCGACATAAAACTCTTCACTTAAACCCGCTGGACTTCGTACCTTTGTAGTAACTCTGTGATACATGTCTTGAATAATGCGGATATACTGCTCCGGAACGAGGTGTGCTCTGAGTGCCGTCCATATAAGATCTCTTGGTACTCGATCGAAAGCCTTCTCTAGGTCAATGAAGGCGAAATGGAGGTCTTTTTTGAGAGACTGGTGCTTTTGTATTAGGATCTTGATCGTATGGATAGCATCTATAGTTCCTACGTTTCTTGTAAAACCGCATTGGTTTGGAGTCAGCCTTATCAGACAGATAATTCTTTCTACTATAACAGTTTCCCAGATCTTAAGTGAATGAGATGTCAATTTAATAGCTCTGTAATTTCCGCAGTCAGCTACATCGCCTTTATTCTTGTAGAAGGGTATAATATCACTTTTCCTCCACATATCCGGCATCTCGCCATTTTCAATGATATTATTAAAAAAGTTGGTGAGCCATATAACACCTGCATTGCCCAGTTGTTTCCAGAATTCAATAGGTACTTCATCTGGTCCGGTAGCCTTGTTGTTTTTAATTTTTTGTATGGCAGTTTTGACTTCCTGCGGAGTTATTGCTTCAATAGGCCCAGCGACAATCGGCAAAACAGGTGTTGAATTCCGCGGAAACTCCTCATTTAACAGAGTGGCGTAATACTCACGCCAGCGTGCATTTATCTCCTTATCTTGAGTCAGAATTATTTCGTTACTATCTTTAACGTATTTATTTGATTTTATGTCCTTGGTTTGGTAGTTCCTAAATTTAGCAAGTTTAAAAATTTCTTTGTCATTTTTCGCACTTTCCAGGCGTTTATAAAGTTCTTCTTTTGCTGTGGCTTTTGAACATGCCACCAATTGTTTCGCCTGCTTTTGACTACGGTCATAGCTTTTTCGGTCTTCAATAGAGTGAGAACATTGCCATTTCTTGAAATTATCCTTTTTCTCTTGAAGTTTGTTTTTCACAACATCATTCCACCAGCTGGCGTCTTTATTTGTATTCAGCTTGCCCTTTGTTATTCCTAGATGTATTTTAGCTGCTTTAATGGTTGCAGAATGAAAATCGACCCAGGTGTTTTGTGGATTTTTTTGAGTACTTACCGGTACCTGCATATATTTCTCAACATCTTTCACAACATTTTCGCCTTCAGCCTTATGCAAGTTGTACCATTTAATACGAGGTGTCGGTTTAGTCTTCAGTGTTCTGTTTGATGGGATGGGATTTTCAGACTTGCGATTAATAGACGATGTTGCGTGGTAAGCGGTTCTCCTGGGATGATTTTACAGTCCTTACAAAGCCTATTCTCTTAAATCACTCTTATCTATTAAAAATAACCACATCAAGATCCGTTGCGTAGTTTTAAAGATTTAAGCATACATAGGGACAGACAGACAGCGGGAAGCGACTTTGTTTTATACTATGTACCTAGTCATATGCATAAATAAATATAAAAGATGGAGACAGGCTCTAAGCCATTTGTAAGTTTAAGTAAAATAAGTAATAAATAAATATATACGGACAAATCACACAGATTTAGCTAGCCTCTAAGTAAGTTCGAGACTTGTGTTATGGGATACTAACTCAACGATACTATATTTTATAACAAATACGTATATAGATACACGTCCAAGACCCAGTCCAATCTGAAAAAGATCATTTTCCATCGTGACCTGGCCGGGGATCGAACCCGGGGCCCTCGTGTCGCAGGCTGGCGTGTTTACCACTGCGCCACGGAGCTCGCCAAAGTAAGTAGCCTTAAAACACTAAAAATGAAATCAAATTTTAATTTCCTTAATCTCTTAGTGCACACATGTAAGTTCTGCGCTACATTTGATTAAGTGCTACATTTATAACTCGTAGTAATCACTGATCTACAAATGAAATGTATTTCCTTCGGTCGTTTAAGTAATAACAAGTTATCATTTAAATTAGTCCGCGTTCTGCGGCTATCACGCATCGCAGCGCCTACAGGGCTGACACATGTAAGAACTTCTTCGAATATAATTTTGCTAGGTTATTAAAAAAAATAAACTTACTAAATTGTCATTTAAATGAATCGACGTTCTGTGTTCTATGGCTATCGCCACAGCTACAGGGTTGCCACATAAAAGAGCTTCTTTATTTGATATATCAAATCTAAGATCATGTCGGTATTAATTTTATAATTTTGCGGAAAGAAACGCAAGCAAGTCCTATTTGTATACAATTAATATCAATAAGAGCACAATATCGTATTTCAGTAGGAATAGTGGAGTGATTTTCTGCATATTATATTTAATCTTAGCAAGAACATTTGGTTATTGGTCTTTTGGACTAATGACCATTTTTTTTATTTAAATGTTAAATATACCAACATTCGGTCTATTAAGTAACAACAAATTATCATTATAATGATTCCACGTTCTGCGGATATCATGCATCGACACAATTACAGGGCTGTGCACAAAAGAACTTCTTTGTTTGAATGTAATTGATTATTTAAATTGTTTTCCTTTTACAATTCTTACGGACTGTTTTATTATTTAAGAACGGCCTCATTTAATATTATTGATTATTCGATGTTTAAATAATTAAAAAATACATTCAGTAACATATGACAATGAACGAAAATATGAATAAAAGCTCTATGAAATACTCACCAAATACTGTTTTTTACAATTACAGCACGCATTGAGCTGGGTCTTAACAGTACTCGATAAAATGAATTCAAGTAATAAATTATTTTAGCACCAGATCCCATTCACTTCAATATTTAACAAATACAATTACAATATATCACATTTGTAATATCAATATGTATTTTTAATTATTTAATAAGAAAGGCTTTGAGGAAATCTAGTAAATGAATATTGAATTCGTACAACCCACGCTACAACCCTATTCTCGCGAGGTTCGCTGGTAACTAAACTAGATCTTATTAATCTCGTAATAAACTTTTATCGCAAAAATCAATTCAGATGAAAATAATGTAACATTGAAACCGAGTAACAAACAGTCAACTTCTTATACATAGTTCCAAAATGTATTAAGTTATATATAGGTATGTTCTTACAAACACGCTTTAATGACTGTACGGAAATACTGTATTACTTTAGAAAATTCATTTTCCTCCGCGCTCTTGTCTCCATCCAGATGCCAGCCGTTTTGGAACCAATTGGTTTGGCCCGGGATGATGGCAAGAGACCGGATGGTATAACACTGGTGCCTTGGAGATTGGGAAGGCCGCTGGTGTGAGATGCAACATGCGTCGACACTCTCGTGCATTCCCATCTCCATGGCACAAGTTCTAAGGCTGGCATGGCCGCACTACACTTCAACGTGGCAATACTGCCAGTCTTCTGGGTACATTACCGCAGGGCAATAACCTGCGTGACATATTTTAGTTATAGGTAGGTTTTCATTTATAGTTAGGTTTTATTTTAGATAGGATTCATAAATTTTTAGTTCTGTAGCTAGTATATATTTAATTTTAATTGTAATATTTTTATTATTACCGAAAAATTAGTAATATAAAAGTAGCTAAAAAAATTACAATGATAAACTTTACAAGACATAATGTAGATATTGTTATTTGAGTAAACTCAAGTACCACGCGAGATTTGAAACCGAGTATCTCAGAAGGAATTTGACTGACTTATAACTAGAGATCGGATATTCCAGTGCATATTTACCTAAAGTTCAGAAGTTGGCAAATGTGGAAAGCACTTTTTTATTGAAAAAATCCCGTTTTATATTTTAAATATAAGTCACTTACTGAACTGCTCCAACGTAATGGGGTTGCTTAACGTTGGTTTTACCATCAGTGATTTTTGACGAGGCAAAAACTACCTTACGCTTACTAGGTTGTAACAGAGTGCAATCGGGCCTAATAAAAGTCAGGAAATAGGTATAAGTACTTTGTAAGTGTGAGAGTGAAATGGCCAATTATACCTGAATACTGCTATACTGGAATTTATTTATAATAGCTGCCGTAAAATGTGAGCCAATAATTAACTTTAGGTAAATACGCACTGGAATATCCGATGTCTACATTATAACACTTGACAACCATTTTTATAATACCAGTAAAAATAAAATGTTATAAATTGAAAAGCTGCCTATGCAAGTTTTCACTACATTAGCATTAATAAATAAATAAATACGGACATATCACACAGATTGAGCTAGCCCCAAAGTAAGTTCGAGACTTGTGTTATGGGATACTAACTCAACGATACTATATTTTATAACAAATATATATATAGATACACATCCAAGACCCAGGCCAATCTGAAAAAGATCATTTTTCATGTTGACCTGGCCGGGGATCGAACCCGGGCACTCTCGTCTCGCAGGCTGGCGTGTTGACCGCTGCGCCACGGAGCTAGCCAGATTGAACAGAGAGTATTGATTGCGCGCAGTGCGTTAGTTGATTAACGTTGTAGTGACTATATTTCGCGAGGAATAATGATACAACTCTCATTGAACAATAATTTCTGTAATTCATTGAAATAATTTGACATTGGTTAGTAGCACTTCTCCATTGCAGCGAATATGAGCTGAAATGAAAAGCTATGTGTTTCCCATTGTACAATTATGTATGTGTCTTACGTTGTTTTATGTAGTTATAATGTAATAAATATATAAGCACTGTAGTACCAAAATTATCCCAAACCTCTTATTGATATTTTGATAGGTATGCTAGTTGGGTGTCCCCCATATAGTGAAAACAACCTGTATTAAAAGCCATAAATCTTCATTCTCACGTATTTTGCTCGATCTTGCTCTTTTTTTTTTCATAAATAAATAAATAAGTAGAGAAGACAAAATATACGAATGATATCCTGAGTTAAAAGGCTGCCTGCGCAAGTTTATATTGCCAAGTTTCCGCTACATTAGCATTGAACAGAGAGTGTTGATTGCGCGCAGTGTGTACAGTTGATTTAAGTTGTAGCGGCTCTATTCAGAGAGAAATAATGTTACAACTCTCTTTGAACAATAACTTCTCTAGTTTGTTAATTGAAATAATTTGATCGGTTAGTAGCACTTTGCTCCATTGCAGCGAAGACAAATTATGTTTTTATGTACGAAAATAATGTTTAGTCATTACATAGTATAAAACAAAGTCGCTTCCCACTATCTGGCTGTCCCTATGTATACTTTTAGATCTTTAAAACTATGCAATAGATTTTGATGCAGTTTTTTAAATAGATAGAGTGAATGCGAATCCGGGATCTGGGTCGCTAATTACTTTTAAATATGTATGATGTTTTATTTCAATTAAATAAGCACAAATATGTTTACAAATGGTATTTATGATATACACCTTATACTTAGGTGACATATAGACTTAAAATAAAATATATAACAACGGGTTACTCAAGTATGAAGTCAGCTACTGGCCGACATGTTTCGACCTCATCTGGAGGTCTTCCTTAGGCCAATTGTAAATAGAGACGCGCGCCAAATGTCCCAATCCGCACTGATGCTAGCAATCGGAGCGTCTCGATTTACGTTCGGAAGACCTCTGGCTGAGGTCGAAACATGTCGGCCATTAGCTGACTTCGTACGTGAGTACCTATAGATATATATTTTAATTACAATTCGCCTTATAACGTTTCTATCGCAAAGATGTTCAATACGCTGGCTATATTTCCACGCTGAATCTTAAATACAAGTCTGCTTATAAAAAATAAAATTACATTTTTATATTATCGCCTATAGTCGAAGCTCCGCTTAAACTTCACTAAAACCAGAGAAAGTAATTTTATGACTCCCTGGAACACTTACGACGGAAGCAGTTAACTGGCTGCGGCAAAACGCGCCTATATGTATTACCGAGCTGGAAAGTCTACAAAACCATCATAATTGTAATAAAATCTTATTAAGTCTTTTGTGTCTGAGCTTCGCGCATTTATAGCGTGCGTTCTATTGGCCGCATGTCATAAATTTAAAAACGATTTATCCATGATCACAAGCGGTTTAATAATCTAACGCTCAAATCGCAAACATGAAAAATATTTTTTTGCGTGATACAACCTCAACATAAACATTTTATTTTTCATATAAACTTAAAGAAGTTTATCTATTATTCTTTTTTTTTTATGTACCTAATATTATTATTTTTTATTTTTCTTTCAAAATGTTATATATCAATTATGTTAAATAACAACAGCCTCCGTGGTCCAGTGGTTTGTCTGTTGACCCGGGGGTCGTGGGTTCGATTCCCACCGGAAGCATAATTTGTTTAGTTGTTTCCAGTTTGGTTAGGACATTGCAGGCTTGAATCATCTGATTGTCTGATAATAAAGATGATTCCGTGCTTCGGAAGGCATGTTAAGCCGGTGGTCCCGGCTGCCATCTGGTAGTCGTTAAAGGAACCACGTCAGAGAGGCCGAGAGGCGGTTCCGAATAGCTCTGACACCAGAGTGTGCATGGTCGATTGACCGTGACACCTACTCGAAATGAATGAATGATATTAAATGACGTAGATTTTATATTTAAATAATTTGCACGTCTGTAAACTTACCACTTTTATGAAGAACTGAATGTGATGTATTTATAAAATGACATTTTTGAGATTCTGATATTTTGCCAGGCTATAAATTTGAGTAACTCCCATTCGCCCTGTCGGTTCTGCCCCGGTGACGGGACACTTGGGAAAAATGTATTCGGCCCTAGTAGAATAGCCCCGTTGGTCGACGGGGCTGATGGCACATATCAAGTGTCATCTGCCCCGGAGTGTGTTTTTAATGGGGCGAATAGCACAGAATGAGTAGCATCCCGGTAGTGTGCAGCGAGAAGAATAGAGTATTAATTACTACGAATAAGTATAGATTAATTACGCTAACCAATTTCATACGTTCAATCTGCTAACTTATCAATATCTATGGCTCCAACACTCAGCACATGCGTGTAATCGTTATCAACATTATAAATATAAAAAATGTCTATTTTCACCTCATCAAAGCTCAGCTTAAACTGCACTAAATCTAGAGAATGTAATTTTATGACTATCTGAAACACTTTTACGATGGAAGCAGTTTATAAGACGCGCCTGTATCATTTACCACATGGAAAAGTTTACAACATCATCATTATGATATTAAAATCTTACTAGAAGTCGTTTACATATATGATTTGGGGATTTTTATGTGTGTTTTGCCTTTACTTTACCAACAATATCAATCAATTACAAATTGACTCAAGTTTTGATTACACGGACTAAACGCGTTTCGCTTGTACTGTCTAATATAATCCTATCAAATATTATAAATGCAAAAGTGAGTTTGTCTGTCCAATTTCAATTTATTTATATGCATTTCATATTGCACTACATAAGCTTTTACAATATAGTCACTGCAATGTAATTTAAATAGGTACAATATGAACCCTGTCGGGCGTCGCAAAAATAAAGATGGAACGGCAAGCAAGCTCTAAAAAATGGTTATTAGTAGACTTAGTTAAGTCAAAAATAATAATTTGAGTTTGTTACGCCTTCACGCCCTATCTACTGAACCGAGCGTCATGGAATTTGGCATACCCGTTGTCTGGGGTACAGAGTTCCCGAAAGATCGTCATTGACGCGGACGGAGCCGCGGGTGAAAGCTAGTTAACTGACATAGATCTTCTTTCATTTGAACATAAAAGTTGATCGTTGGATGAATGATATTAACCCGGCGCGGTCCGCTCTATTTGGTATTTTTTACGACATTATTACTGTAACTGATGCAGAAAAAAAGAATATTATAAGCCAATCAGAACTATCCCGCTGTCAGACAGAATTTTTTAATCTGGAAAAACTGCAGTCATTTAGTCGAAAAAAATAAAATATCAAGCAATTCGTATCACATTTCGGAGCAGAGCGATGGCCCGCCAATACGATTTTTGTTCAAGTGGCGAAAATTGAATTTGTAAATAAACATTACTTGGTTATTAATTGATATGTGATCTTGTTGTTTTAAAAATGTGATAGTTATTATAGAACGTGTTTGTCGATGTAAATAAAATCAGGTGGCTATAATCTTATCGGAATCTGTTTGTGTAATTGGAAAGGATGACTAAATATCAAAATTTTGTTAAAAAAAACAAAATTATCTCCGGAACTGTGTAAGTTATCCAAATAAACTATAAATAATTATAAAACTATTTCCCTTCATAAAACAATATCATAATTACGTTATAATATATTACAAATGTACAAATTAGTTTTTACGAAATAAATCTCAATTTTCGCTAAGTATGGGGACATGTAACAGGTTAATCAGAAGTTCTGTACTAATATTATGCCTTTCAGTGTGTCTATGTATTACCTCTTGACAGTTCAACCTCTGAACCGATTTAATTGACTTACAGGCCACAGCAAAGAGGACAATCAAATACTACGAAAGCGGCGAAAGGGCATGGGCAGCAACATTTCCCGAAACAAACTAATATATTTTGTGAAAATGGTACCAATGCTTACAAAAATTTGGGGGAGACGGGAAAAACTGTTCTTACTTTAGGTGACAAAAGGGGAGAGGGGACTAAAAATGGCCGATATCGAACGTACGTTATTTTACATACATACATACATACATACTATCACGCCTGTTTCCCATGGGGGTAGGCAGAGACCAGGGACCTCCACTTGCTACGATCTTTACAAACCTCTCTCGCTTCGTCTACATCCATCACTCTCTTCATGCATGCTCGTCGGTTTCGGGTACTCCTAACTTGCCCTTTGGCCAGAACGTCCGTAATCTGGTCACGGTATGTGCGTCGAGGCCGGCCCTGACCAACTCTTCCAGTCACATCTGAAGTATAAAACTTCTTTGTAAGTCTTCTTTCATCCATCCTTTCTACATGTCCAAACCACCTTAACATTCCTTTTTCAATTTTTGTCACTACATCCTCTTTCACTCCACATCGCTTTCGCACTACGTCATTTTTCACCCGATCTCTCAAATTTACACCACACATACTCCTAAGCGCACGCATTTCTACCGCATTTATTCTACTTTCATGCTTTTTCTGCCAAACCCAACTTTCACTTCCATACATAAGTGTGGGCAACAACACTCCCTGATGGACAGCAAGACGTGCCCTGTTGGACACCTTCCTACTGTTCATAAATGAATGCAATGCTCCATTCACTCGATTACCAGCAGCCACTCTTCTTTCTATATCCCTTTCGTGCCTTCCATCTCTAGTAAACACACATCCTAAATAAACAAACTCTTTCACTTGTTCCACTCTTTCTCCATCTATAACAATATTACATTCTGTAAAACTTTCATCCCTTTCAAAAACTATCACTTTCGTCTTACTCACATTTATTTTCATACCCTTTCTTTTAAATGCATCATTCATACATGTTACCATCCTCTGTAAATCCTCCTCAGACGATGCAAGTATTACCTGGTCATCGGCATAGAGGAGGCATTTGATAAGTAACTCTTTCATTCTTAAACCACATTCATTTTCTTTCAAATCTTTCAAGCAACTGTCCATAAATAAATTGAACAGCCATGGCGAAGCTACACATCCCTATCTGACACCTTTGTCAATGTCAAACCAGTCTGTGTAGTCCGCGTTAATTCTTACACAGGCACTGGAATCCTTATAAAGAGATTTCAGCGCCTGGATAAGACAGCTGTTCAACCCATATGCAGACAGCGTCGACCACAATTCTTTCCTTATCACTCTGTCATAGGCCTTTTCCAAATCCACGAATACGCAGTACACTTTTTGACCTTTGGCCAAAAATTTCTCCAAAATGCATCGCATGGAAAAGACCTGATCTGTACATCCCATTCCCTTTCTGAATCCCGCTTGCACATCCCATATCTTATCATCCGTATCTTTCATCACCCTTTCAATCAATATCTTTGCATACAGTTTGCCAACCACACTAAGAAGACTAATGCCTCGGTAATTCTTGCAGTCTTGCTGTGAGCCTTTTCCTTTATAAAGCGGCACTATAATGGCTTTACACCAATCTTTGGGGACCACACCTTTTTTAAAACACATATTGAAAAGACTACACAGCTGACTAGCCACGATGCCCTGTCCAGCCTTTAGCATTTCGGCAGTAATCCTGTCATAGCCCCCAGCCTTTCCCGCTTTCATACAAATTATCGCTTCCACAACCTCTTCTATTTTAATTTCATTATTATCTTCATTTTCATCATTTTCTTGCATTTCATTCTCTACAGTCGACACCCTTTGTTGATCTCTTTCATCACCCTTTTCCTTTTCTTTTCGGCTTTCAAATAATCCCTCAAAATACTCTTTCCATCTTTCTAAAACATCTTTTTGATTCATTAATATTCTTCCATTTTCATCTCTAATCTTATAGGGCTCAGATTTTGTATCTTTCCCTCTAACTCCTTTTATACATTTCCAAAAATATTTGACATTGCTCTTAAAATCTTGCGACAGCCTTCTATCAAAATCATCTTTTTGCTTATCCTTCTTTTCTTTTACAATTTCTTTTACACACACATTCATCTTCTTATAAACCTCTTTAGCAGTACGCACATCATCATTAGTCGCCGCTTGTACAGTTCCTAGAGCAAGCCAATCCTTCCATGCTTTTTTCTTTCTACACACGGCATCTTGTACCTCTCTATCCCACCATACATTCTTCAACTACGTACCTTTCCTTCTTTTTGATATACCACACACTTCCAAAGCTGTATCAATTATTCCTTGTTTTAAAATATTCCATACCTCTTCGATCTCCCGTTGTTCGTCTATCTTTTCAAAACTTTTTACTAACATGTTCTTGTATTCTTCTTTCGCTCCCTCATCTTGCAATCTTTCCACTTTTATTCTTTCTACTTTATTTGAGGGTTCCGATTTACGGTGCCGCCATCGCTGTAAAATATTTCTGGCTTTACAAATTACCAAATAATGGTCTGTATGAATTCCTGTACCTCGGTACGACCTCGTATCAAACACATTCTTTCTCAGTCTTTCATCCACTATCACAAAATCAATCATACTCTTTGATCCATTCTCTTCTCTCGTATATGTGTGAATCATTTTGTGTTGAAACATAGTGTTCGTCACACAAAGATTCCTTTCCAAACATATCTCAAGCAAACTTTTCCCGTTTTCATTCTCTCTTTCATCCCCAAATGAACCTAATACGCTTTCAAAACCATAGCGTTTTATTCCTACCCAGCTATTAAAATCTCCTAACATTACTAGCTTTTCATTTCCTTACAACTACCTAATACCTCTCTCACATTATTCCAAAACTCCTCTCTTTCCTCTTTGTTCCTTTTGCTCGTACCTTCCGTAGGCGCATACACTCCTAACACAAACAACCTATTTAATCCAACTTTTATTCTTACCCAAACAAGCCTCGAATTTACAAACTGATACTCAGTCACACAATCTACCATTCGTTTGGAAAGGATGAGGCCGACTCCTTCACGGCCTTTACTGGTATCTGGTACACCAGACCAATATAAAGTAAATAACCCACAATTTGTGGTTCCACATCCTTTCCGTTTCGTCTCATTCACACAAAGAACATCAATCCTTCGTTCATCCATCATCTGACAAACTTCTTCCACTTTACCATCCATCCCTCCTCTGACATTCAAAGTAGCAAAGCGGCTTTCCGTAGCCCGCTTTTCGCGCCCACGGGAAACGAGACGTGATGGGTTGCGAACCGCATCGCCGCCATAAAGATTTGAATTTTTTAAAATCATTGCGTTCCCACGAGTGTAGGGGATAAACTGTCGCACCCGGCAGTGCCCCTTGTACCGGGTGAAGGCTAGCCTTAGTCTGGGGTCGCCCGGTCCCAGGGCAAAAATGGCACGCTTGGTATTAGGCTCGCCCCTAATCATGCATCCCTCAGCACGGCAGACCTTGGATTGGCGGAATAGGAAAAAGGGAAATAATATATAATGGGATCATAAGATAAATACGGACTGGATTACTTGGATTTTAGACAGGATGAAGGTGAAAGGATGCTACTAACTCGGAAGCTATAAGGAGAGAGTTAGTAACAGCTAGGGAAGCCGGGAACGCGTACCCGAATGCCACACTCAATATACCACCGGTCAGGCAGTATAGTATGACACCCCTGACCTGTACGTTATTTTAATAATTTGTTTAATTATTTCCTATGACATAAAGGGTTACAGTTTCACCAGTTACAGTTAACACTAGTAATAATTGAACGGTGGGACATTCCATAGTAAATTCACAAAAAGTCATATTCAGTTATAATAAAAATGTGAATATTTATTCTACTTCACGCAAAAAATGCTCATTTACAATGCTATAGCTGATACTTCAGAATAGCACTTAAGGCTATAAATAACGTGAACAAAGTGGCGAGAAAAAACTAGTAGATACATACATATAACAGAAAGGAACTTCACGAGATTTGCAGTAATTGAGGATATTCATAATTTAACATTATAATTAACACAGGAAAATATATAACATTTCTTGCTATAAGAACTGTTACTTCCTCAATAATACGTAAATTTTATTTATTAATCTTCATTACATTTAAGTAGTAATACACTTAAATTACTTAGTACGGAAACGTCTTACTATATAATGTACGACAGAAAAAGATAATACTTACGGCAAATTTCAGTTGTTCTTTATTACTTTTTATGCAATGTAAGTTATGTACTTAAAATACTTCAATTTGCTTGATTTATTTGGTTCAAGTTTTTTTTACTTATTTTTAAATAAGTTACATATACCTTACGCAATATTGAATGACATCGACATACATTCGATTCATGTAATCTTTGTATTCTTCTAATGTATGTTTTTAATACTAAATACTAAGTAGGCA
Source organism: Elegia similella (assembly GCA_947532085.1). Classification (NCBI taxonomy): domain Eukaryota; kingdom Metazoa; phylum Arthropoda; class Insecta; order Lepidoptera; family Pyralidae; genus Elegia; species Elegia similella. Next base: position 6,063,401 of record OX383936.1, read on the forward strand.
ATAAAGAATAGGACCACTAGAGGCGACCAAAGGATAATAACGCTAAGATAAAAACAAAAGCATACCCAAAAAATTAGGGCCAGGTCAGCAGGCTTGTGATTTGCCAATTATTCAACGATTGCAAAACAAAAGTGCTGATGGCTTTTATAAACGCGCCATGGTATGTAAGAATTGATGACCTGCATCGGGATTCGTTGAAAAATAGTCAAAAAATAAGCTGAAGGACATTTAGCAGTAATTGCTTCATCACGTAAATGACGAGGCGATCTAGCTCCTTGACAGTAAGGACATTGTGCGAAGACTTAGAAGAGACAGTGCGATTCAAGACCCAGGAACAAAGTTCCTTCCCCCTATAGAAAACAGTAAACAAAGTGTCGATGGAAAAATTCGTTTTCTGTACTTATCGTTATCTGTTTATCCAGATCAATGTAAAATTACTCATCAGCCAACTTCTAGATTGTAATAATATTCGCGTATTTAAATAACATCTCAATAGTGAAACTGTGCTTTAAAGCACTGTGCTTTCGAGATAACAGCTAAACAGCCTGTAGAGTCAGAAATAAATGAGACATCTTTTTTACATTTCCTGAATTTAAAATTTAAAACACTGAATTCCAAAAAAATTAAATGTATTGTAATATAATAAATCTGTCGTTAAACACATTTATTTATCGTTTTATTATAATTTTTTTTTTATGCCGATAGGAAGCTCTGTGATATTATTATGTTCATATTTGCATATAAAGTGAGACGTTAAATCGAATGTTCCGTACACCGATAAATACATCGATACCACAAGTACAAAATAAACACCTACAGAAGTGACCGCAGGTGACTTCACTTTTCATATTATACAATTTTTAAACCTAGATTTACCCCCGGCTTTTACGAACGAAAAATAATGCAATGCTATTTTTAAAACAATTTTCCCTTTATACTTATACGACTCGCCCCGGCTTTGCATGGGTGCAATTAATCATACATATGAACCATCCTCTTGAATCGCTCTATCTATTAAAAAAACCGCATCAAAAGCCATTGCGTAGTTTTAAAGATCTATTCATACATAGGTAAAGGCATAAAGCGGGAAGCGACTTTGTTTTATACTATGTAGTGATTAATCCTGTAAGAATATCGGGATCAATATATGTTTTTTATACCGTCTTATAAAAAAGTTATGTTTCGACGTTCCTCTAAGTTTTGTGTGTGATGATGCCGCAACAAACAAAACTCTCGCTCAAGATCAATCCACATAAGATAAATAAAATAATATACATAAATCTTAATAATTTCACTAAGAAAAGACAAAGCCAGTTTCCAGAACAGAATGAACCTCAGATACTTAGGGTACTATTTTGATAGACAATTTCACTAAACGAGCAACTTTGCATATAAAAGAACTCGCACTTATACTAATACTAGCTTTCGCCCGCGGCTCCGCCCGTGTCAATGTCGATCCCTCGGGAATAGTACTTTTTCCCGGGATAAAATGTAGCCTATGTCCTTCTCCGTAACCTAAATAACGTGCATGCAAATTTCAATATGATCGGTTCAGTAGTTACAACGTGAAAGCGTAACAAACAAACAAACAAACTCACTTTCGCATTTATAATATTAGTTAGGATTTTTATTAGTAGACCTCGATATGTTGACACATATATTAATCGAGCTTTTACGTGTATCGCTCAATCGTCGTTTATTTAGAGTGTCGTATCTGTACTTATCTAATTTATACCAAGATATATTTACATAACTTTACAAGGCAGTTGGTTTATAGGCTTTGAATACATAGCTTTGGTTTATTGAGCAGGCTATTTTAAATATTTATTTAATAATATATTATACCTAAAATAAGTAAAAAAAAAGATAAACTCTAAACCGTTTGATTTCGAACAGGTTTTATTTACATTAGCAATAAACATAAACTATCTACCTAATTATATATTAGATTTGTAGGTGAAGGTATCCGATCCATTCAAGCTTACAAACTTACTAGCTCCGTGGCGCAGCGGTCAACACGCCTGCCTGCGACACGGAGTGACCGGGTTTGATCCCCGGCCAGGTCAAGATGGAAAATGATCTTTTTCAGATTGGCATGGGTCTTGGTGTGTATCTATATATGTATTTGTTATAAAATATAGTATCGTTGAGTTAGTAACGCATAACACAAGTCTCAAACTTACTTTGGAGCTAGCTCAATCTGTGTGATTTGTCCGTATATATTTATATTTATATTTACAAACTATTATCCATAATGTCCATTTTTAAAGTCCTAAATCGCAGTTTTTGTACTAATTACATAATATAATATTTCATTATTATAGCCTTTTTTATTATATTTACATTTATATTTGCTGCACACAATGTAGTGTATGTAACGCCACTTTAACATCAGATTTATTCTTGATATCTGTTTTGTATAGAATGTTTGATTTCTGTAAACATTGGGCTTCCTCGAAAACCAACGACGTAGTTCACTCTACAACATATGCTGAGCGGAGACCTTTTCGGGTACAGTTATAAAATACCTGTATATTTTTGTTGCGAGTATTTAATATTTGTTTATATTGTACCAAATAAACCTTTTTTTCTTTCTATTAACGTAATAAAAATATATATGTAGCGGTTTACGCCTGATCATCATGCTAAAAAAGACTGGCAGCATTACTAAGATTATTGGCAATGCGGATATACCTACATAGTACCAGATAACTCCTGGCCTTGTGGTCGTAGTGAGTTTTATGTTATTTGATTCAAAAGGGGACCATCGAAGTCAATATCTGATTGAGAAAAATACTCCATATTCCAGTCCACTTTTGGGTAGTATTCAACTTTATGGGTCAATTGCCAGGCAATCTCCAGATCGATGGTTCCCCGAAACATTCCGTTGCTTTATAGCGCCGAAATTCTGGAAACCGCAAACTTTCCCTCGTAAATCGCTATATTTTACAACTTTACCGGTAACCCGTACCTTTAGCTCGCACGTGCGTCAATTGCGTTTGTTTTGTACAACTTCAACAATTCGAATATAATTTTGAGAACTTACCTTCGGTTTGACATAGGAATATAAAATGTATTATATAACAGTGTGTCTATTTCATATTTGTAAATAAATAACGATATAATACATTTTACTATTTTGACTTATTTGAAAATGAAAAGAGTTGCCTGCAATATCACATAAATTTCTAGTAATATTATATTTTCCATTAAGTAAAGATACGTACATAAAAGGATACAATATAATTTAATATTTGTTCCGTAATTTGTGCCCTGAATAGAGCCACTACGTTTCCTTTTTTTTGGAGAATAAGGTACATGAACAAAAGCCTATTCAGGTAATAATTACGTTTTTAATTCTGTTTCTTAATATTTTCTTCATTGTTCTTTAATATGTCATTGTAAGTAGTCTATAAGTAGGCATAAGAAGGTCTAGTATGATGGTGATGATGAATATGACATCCAGAAATTATAAGTAAAAACGATGGGCTACCGTTACTGTTTTTTTGAACACCTTAGTAGAGGTCAGACAACGGATCAGGAAAGCGAAATTTATGTATGTTCTCATCGCATAAAGCCCATAAAATTTGAATGATGCGTACTGAGTCGGCTTTAATATTTTTTATTTTAAACTCATTACGCTAAACGCGATGTAACGGTTTACTTAATGTATAAAGGTGCTCCCACATAGCAGTTATAAAACCTTAAAAACATTGTTTAACACGATAACATTATTGATAATGTTTAATGTAATAGAATGTTATTGTTGTTACACATTGTTTTATAACATTATACAACGTGATTTTGAACCCCCTAGCTTTATTGAAATCTCAGAATCAGAATCCCTAATGAAATATAGAACTGCAAGAAAAACAGCTGAAAATAAAAAAAAAATTAGGGTTTCCGATACAAAGTCGCCGATCAGCTGGAAGGAATTTCTATGGAAAGCCAATTTATTTTTTTCGGTTTTTACCTTTTTTTCTTGGAATTCTGTATTCCATTAGGGATTCTGATTCCAAGATTTCAATATAGCTAGGGGGTTCAAAATCACGCTATATATGGGTCAAGCTGCTGTGTGGAAGTACCATAATACACACCTGTTAACTTTTACATGGCATTCTTGCCTGTCCTTCTTGGAGTAATATTTATTGCTCAACCAATTATAGTCAAAATACGACATTTCTTGAACAATAGGCTAGTTTCCTGGGTCGTAATAATAACATAACAATTAGTCCGTCAGTTAGATAATCAAAAAATATTGGACACGTATTTTTTCTTTTGTCAAATAAATAATAAAGTTATAGCGCGTCGAAGTTCAGGAATGGGGGCTCGTGACGTCAAAGTTTGCTAAAAATTGTAGCAAACTATGACGTCACACGGAACTTCAAAGGGCTATATCTTTATCATTTTTAGTTTAATTGACAAAAGAAAAAATACATACCCAATATTTTTTGAATATCTAACTGACGGACTAATTATATTTTTTTAGGAAACTAGCCTATTAAATATACCCTTTTGGTTCTTCAACACCTGATATACAGGTTAATTTTGAACCCCTATATTTAAATATGGAATCAGGATCACTCAAAGATTACAAAATCGTAAAAAAAGGAATAAAAATCTAAATTGAAATTAGATAGAAACTTTACTTTTTTGTTTTTCACCTTTACTTACGATTTTGAATTACGAGTGTTTTAATATCACCAGGGGGTTCAACATTAACCTATGTGAAGAATTATTGTCAATGAATATGGCAGCGCAAAGTCTCTTCTAACTCATGGGTATATAATATTACTACTTGCTTTTAAATACGGCTCCGCGTGAATGTAAATTCCTCAGGAACAGGACATTTTCCTGAATGAAAGGTACCCTTTATCGTTCACCATCCCTTAAACTACCTACACGCCAAATTGCATCTATTCAGATACATACTATTTAGTTGTTGAAGCGTGAATATGTGATAGATAGATAGATAGACGGACGGACAAACGGTTACTTTCGCATTTATATCGCGTTCTCACACGTCAATTCTAAGTGAACAAACTGATAGATTTTTAGATTATGTCTGAATCTATCATATTTTCTTCCATGCTGGTCTGTGAGGAAAGAAAAAACGTATGTGCCAGCTGCTTCTCTTCCCGCGCAGATCGTAAAAACCGATTGAGAGAATGGGCAAATCTGCGGAATCTTGTCAATAGGCCATGCGGCTAGCAACCCATCACTATTTTGATTCCTTTTTCCATCCACACGCCTTCCAACATGCTAAATGTGGCCATAAGGTCTTATAGACCGAGGCTCTGTCTACCCCGCACTACTACTACACTATGTATGTATATCTAAATCTTTTTTTGAAATAATTCACTTCTCCTCTTATATCCTTGCCACAAATGTAACTCTTGCAGAACAAATTTTAAAAAAATGTTTATTAATTTAATATTTGTGGCGCCTACATTTGAACTAATAGCGTAAAGTTTTTGGCCAATAACTACATTAACATAAAGGGGTTATAACGTCTCAAACATTAAGTAAATAACCATCAATATCTTGATATGAAAATTATTTAAATGTATGCAAAATATTAATTTCTGCTACATGTTTAATTTAATTGGGTAATTAATAATAATTTGATGGGCGTGTTAATATTATGATAATATTTAATTTAATGTCTTCGATGACAGCCCATGATGTTATAGTTGTTAAAATAACGGTTTTGTATGTTTTATATTGCATACTTTCAAAGAAATCTAGTTGACGGAGCGAGCGCGAAGCGCAAGCGGAACCTTTATTTCAGATTGGGAAAAAATCGTTTGTATGTCCCGCTGTCCGGTTATTCTTAACTACAAGCCGCATTTCACAGCCGATACCCGTGAAATTTTGTGAGCGATTTCAGTAAAGGGCATGTTTACTAAAAAATACTTTTCAAAATAATTAGTCTGTCTGGTAGATAATTGAAACATATTGGACACGTATTTTTTCTTTTGTTTATCCAATAAAAATTGATAAAGATATAGCTCGTTAAAGTTCCGCGTGACGTCACTGACGGTACACTTTTTACCGGTCCGTTGCGTCATGAGCCCCCACTCCTTTTGTTTGATTGAAAAAATATATATCTAACATTTTTCGATAATCTATACTATAAGAAGAAATAGATTTTGGTGTCGATCCAGTTTTATAAAATTTTTCAAAATGGTGAAATTGATATTGTTTAAAGGACTTAGCGCTTTTGGGCTCTATGGCGCTTGACTATTGTGAGTTTGACGTGATAAAACTCGCATATCGCGTGGTCTACAGCTCAAAGAGCCTCTAGTTTAAGATTTTCCTATGAATCCTGTAATAAAGTGTGTTTCTTATCAATATCAGACTCTAGACTCGCTGCTGCCATCTGGTCCAAAGCATTTCAGGAAACCTTAATAACTATTTCATTACCTCTGCATTAAAACACGTGTATTGTATAGGACATTTTGCTGTGTCTATACGTCATATTAACTTTGCCTATTTTTACCTCGGTCGATCGGTAAAAGTGACGCGATCGTGTCATAATACTTTTTCTCTGTGGTTATAGATAATAATTTCACTTTTATAACATTCATGACAATATTACACTACGTGCCCGGAGTAATATACTAAAAAAACGATCACTTTTATTGTTAATATTTCACGTGGACTATTAAAACGCATATTCAGTGAAACGCAATATTTTCGGAGGCGGCAAACCGCGAAAGTGGAATAAATGTGGCGTGAAGGCATCAGCCGCCGCTCGCAATCAGGATGGATGTAGCGAGATGTCGTATTTTTCACTTGAATTTATACGAACATTATTTCATATAATTTCTCACTTTTATGTTAATGATAATTTATGCACATAATAGTATACATAAAATCTCAAATAATAAAATATGACCTTTACAACAACTCGTGTGTGTAAGTGGCCAACACTGGTGTCAGATTTTTCAAGCCGTTTATAGGCGTCTGACATGGCTTAATGACTATCATCAATGATGACAGCCGGGATCAACGGCTTAACATGCCTTTCGAAGCACGGAGGAGCTCGAGATATTTTTATGCCACCTATCCCAGTGAGGACTGCGCCCAGTGTTACTTACATGTGTAAGCGCTATTATTACTCAAGACCACTGGGCTATCGGGCTCCGCCTATCTATTTTGCCTATAATTAACAAGCATGTGATATTTTCGAGCATAATTAACAACTTTCAACGATGTCGTCAATTTTATAATAAGTTTTGTCAATAAGCCATGATATTATTTTTGACGTGATAACGTTTTATAAATTGATGAACGCAGGCTGCACGCACGAAAAAGTGTCACGTTACGTGTGCAAGCGAGAGCGCGGTAAAAGCGATAGAGAGGCACGATCGGCCTAAGCATTCGGCTTGAGACGCATCTACCTCTCTTCCACCGTTATCACAATATGGAATATAGTATAAATTATCGTCCATAAACTTTAAAGATAATATTTTTTTTACAAGCTTTTATTTATACATGAATTTTGTAACTATTTACGTTCATAGTTAAATGATTAAGATAATACAAAAAAAGCTATAGATATTACGACTGAAAAGAAGATAAAAATTCTTCTCCTCATCCAAGTTATCTCGGTTGCGTACTCATCTTTAAGGCTTCGAAACCCGAAGTCCAAAGGCGTCGAAGAGAGCATTCATGCTATAGGCGTCAAAACCCGAGGTCCGCTCTGAAGACAGCATTCATGCTATGATATAATTTGGCAGCAGTTTTTACAGCCGGCTACCTGCCTAACGCCAGCCCTCATAGAGTATAAAAAAGTAAGAAAAATATTATTTCGCATAGTAAATTAATATGTAATATAAAACCTTTGACTTACCGCCGCGCCATTTTATTTACAGATACATGACAGATTTGTAGCGAAAGAAGCTTTACAGCCTTTAGAAATCAACAGGATCTTACCTGAAAAGAAAAAAGACAATAAATTAGTATACAACATTATTATGTCGAACAATAAATTACGCACACGACAAATGTTCTCATTTCGAACGATCGATGTCACCGAAGACAGACACGCAACGCCACGCGATTTATTGAAAACGAGAAATAACCCAAATAGCTGAGACATTGCTACAAAATAATGAGCCTTTAGAAGTGAGGCTCAACTCTTTGCTTACATTGCATGCAAAAACACTTACAACGCACACAATAGTGCATTACGAATGATGGAATAATTCACGAACAATGATCAAACAGACAGTAGGTATGGGTAAACTGTGGTATTTCTATGTTGTGAGACTGCTTATTTTCCGCGAATTAACCGCTTTCACTTTTACAGCATATGGTGCCCCCAAGCTGACACCCGGCCCATGAGCTCCAACTTCCGAAGCATCTTAGGTGAGGATGTAGCCAAGAACACGCTTAGATCACAGAGACATCAATCGTTTTCGCAGCTCTCCCACAATAATGACGTTTATAGGCAAATTTTTAATACCTTAAATTACATTTAATGTGATTTCGAATACCTATATTTTTTCTATCAATCATAGCCTATATTATACTTTGATAATGTAGCTTTCCAATGGTGAAACAATTTTTAAAATCGGTTCAAAGGTTTTTAAGATTATTCATTACAAACAAATACACAAATCTTTTCACTTAATAAAAGTAGTCTAGACTCTAGAAGTCTAGATCTGGGTAATTATGGCAATCTAAAATAAGCCTGGCAAGAAATCCGTCACCATCTTCTTTTAATCCTATATTCCCACCATGACACACACCGTAGCCTTTGGCCGTAAGACGTTATTAATAGATTTTTTTAACATTAGTAATCGTACAATATGTTTTTGTTAATTTAAAGAGAAACTACAAAAATATGACGTTATTGGTTGCTGGAAAGCCGTCAATAAATTAGTTTAAGGGATTTAGATCAGTGAAACTAGCGCCACCCCTGATTTTATTCCCGTATTCCGAATTGAGATCAAATTGAAAAAATCTAATTCTGTATTTCGGTAATATACCTATTACTTGTAGTATTTCTGGTATTACTTTATTGGTATTATCGTATTACAAATTAAGAAAATTGTTTATTTCCACCAACCAACATGGAAGAAAAGAGGGGAGGCTTTTGCCAAGAAGTAGGACATAGACAGCTAGTTATAACAAACAATAACCTTGACACATAGTACTTAGGACTGTAGAAAAATATTCTTTTATTCCATATTTCTGTTCTTTCGCTATTTCGTGCCGATACTATCGAGTTATTCGAAACACGACACCGCGTAATTTATCTATTTTCACCTCAAATACGAATGCTATCTCCCCTTTGTTCGAGCTAACTATTCGGGAATCGATTAGAATTGACTCGATCATCTGCATCGTGACGGACATCGCTTTCCCTCGCAAATCGGATGAAGGTGTCGGAAGATAAAATTGTTTATTGTTTGACAATGGATATTGACAGGTTTGAAATATGTACAGTTGTACAATGGAAAGGCCAAAGTGTTTTGACAAGCTTGATGACTCTACGAAATGTTATATTTTTTTGGGGTTTACCTATAGTTTGGTAGATAAACCGTAAAAGGGTTTTTTCGGTTGAATTCCTTTTTCAAGATGGCGGCCGTTGGACAAGGGTTGTGCAACTCCACAAATTTGGATTCAACTTTACACCCACCCTTCTATTCTAAGAAATAAAATTGCGTTCTTTGACATACGCAACCCCAATGTAACTTTTTAATGGACTAGTAGGTAAAACAAAAATGTTTTTTTTTTTGCGACAAACTTTTATTGCGAGTGCATTAGTGTTGGGACAAAATTCTATCAAATTAATCGAATTCTGCACCATCAATTAAGGAGTTCCATTTTTAAAATAGCCCTACTAACCCTGACCAGCCAGCCTAATCGCTAATACCCAGTTACGTACAGTCCCGGGGCATTCAAAAGTAGAATAAATGGGTATCACCACGTGTTGTGCTGCTTGTCTTAGTTTTGACCAACTGTCTTGTGTGAGTGTCACCTTTTGTAATACTGATGGCACCGCCTTATGTGTTTTGTCTTATAATGTCCTTTTTTCTTTGTGTTGTGTGTGCCATTGTGTGTTACAATAAATATTTTTCATTTCATTTTTTTTTTCATTTCATTTCATTCATTTTTTCCATCACTTGGATAGGCATGTAACATCCTCGACTTCAACCGGTCATATTGGAAATCCTTGGGGGAGGCCTATGTCCAGCAGTGGACTTCTTGCGGCCGTGATGATGATGATGATGATCCTCGACTTCATCGTCACTTACCATCAGGTGAGATGGGATACAAATGCCTTTTTCAATAATTAGTAAAAAAAATCTTTAAACAATAACTGTATACAACGTTTCCGATACTCGCTTCAACATCCAATATGTTTTATACATCTTAAATAAAAAAAGTCAATTATACAAAATGCGCAATGTATTTTGAAGTGATGATCAAAATGATGTACAACCACTATCAAAAATTAGCAAGTAAGCACAGGTCTGGATTGAGTTTCTTTCCGCGTATTTTTCTCACCAGTGGTCTCGCTCAGATAGTAGTATTTTGATTTTGCACATATTAAATAAAAATATAAGAAATAAAGATATATGGCGTTCAAAAAAAGATACATGTATCCAATTTTGAATAAAAAACTTTAAATCCAGATCCATAATGAAAAAATGCACTAGAATTTTAATCAGTAACGAATATGCAAAATAAAAAAACAGACTCAAATAAATATCTCTTTCATTAACCTACTTTTCCCATTGTTTATACGGTCAAAAGAATGTCCTAGCTTTCCTACTTGCCCCAATAGAACGAGTCTGTTAACGATGCTGATATTCTCGTCTTGCTGTTCAAGATGGCATTTGCAACATAAAATAGATATAAAATCGCCTTAGAAGGGGCGGCCTTCAGTCATATCATATGTTAGTAACATGTTGTCAGAAGTCATGAACTTTCTGATAGATAGCGATGTAGTTGTTCTGTTCTCAGCATCCATCTTATTTTAAAACGAGGACTAACTTTAGTACCTGGTTTAAACCATTATCCTACAAAATCAAGTTTTACGTTTCGTCAACTGTGTCAATTAATTTGATTTGAAGATAAAGTCTCCGGTCTTCATCTATTTGTAGAGTCAAAATTGGAAGGCTTTTAAGTGCATCCAGGAATATGCAGCTTTAGTGCCACAATATTATTTTGTGCCCCTAGTTGTAGAGACAATGGAGCTGAAGACCAGACGCTAAGCGTCTAATTAAGGAGGCTACCGAATAGCGGATAAGACAGGGACTCTTGCTCTGACTCGTTCCTGGTGCAAAGGATGGCCATAGCCATCCAGCATGGCAATGCAGCTAGTATTTTGGGAACCTTTGCACCAGAGATGCTTAGGGACGGGTTATAAGCTTACAAGACATGTTTGTTTCTTTTAAGTGAAAACTCTTTAGCTTCGTTGGCAATTTTGGGATGGGTCAAAAATATTAAACTCGCGTAAGGACCCGTGACCTGATCCAAAATTCGTGTTTTTATTTTTTTATTGGTATATTTTGACTTTGAAATAAAGAAATTTTCGTAATTCGGGAATTAACTTAAACATACCGTTTTTCTCCAGACGTTTCAACCGGATAACAACTACCGTGGTCAGTCGTCCAGTTACCTCGGTCTGAACAGGTAACGGGTTGTTCATGTCAAATTCCGACTTTGCATTTGTAAATGTAAATAGATACTGTTTTGTTTAGAAAGTGGCAACTCCTTATCTTCATTCCTATAGCCTTTAAGATCTTTAGATATAAGGGTGTAAGCCACAAAGGTTCTCAGTTTTCTAGCTTTTCTTAACACTTAAGCTTCCTAACTATATTCAAAAACTTCCAGACTGGCATGCACATAAATATAAGCATATCGCCTTTTAGTAATCATAACTATTAAGACTTTAAAATATTTCTTTTTGTGCCGTGTTTGTTATCAAGTGAGCAATATTCTTTAATAAAAAACAACAAGAATACGCAATTTTTGTTTAAAATAGTAAATGTTTTTGTGGTCATGGAAATGAAACCTATTCAATTTACAAAAACACCCGTCTGGAGGCATTCTTAGACGTGTTACTACTAATATATCTCCCAAGGATTTCCAATAAGACCAGTTGGAAGCGGCCTGAATTACTAGTAATGAAAACTGGAAAAAGCTGAGATCTATCTACTCCCCGTAGATAGGGATGCAATACACAGACAGGCAAGTTGTGCTGTTTTGTGACATGTATATCTCATCTGTGTCAGTTGTTGCAAGTAGCGCGTCCGGTCCTTGTCGGCACATTTCCCTCGGCTGCTGACTAAGGCTGCGTTTTAACCGAAGGTGTGTGAGTGAGCGATGCGGCGAGAAAAAAAATGGTTGGCTGTAAAGTTAGGTTACGGACGATAACTTTACGTAATAACGGTGGAAGAAAGATAGAAGTGTCACAAGCCAAACGCTTCCGACAGATGCATCACAAGCCGAAAGCTTACGTCGATTGTGCCTCTCTATCGCTGTTACCGCGCTCTCGCTTGCATGCGGAACGTGACACTTTCTTGTGCGTGCAGACGGCGTTCATTGATTTATAAGACGTTATCACGTCAATATAAGCTATGTTTTCTAGTGTATTCGCGATTGTTACACATTTAAATTAAATTACACCCCTCAGCTACCGCAAGGCCAGCCGGCCTATTTGCTAACTCAGTGTACAACGTTTTGATAGTCATTTCTAAGTTCATTACGTTTTGTATATCTTTAATAAAAATAGTCAATCATAGGAAACCCGCAATGTATTTTGAAGTTACTATCAAAACGTTGGTCGGTCACTGAGTTAGCAAATAGGCCGGCTGATCTGGCAGCATAATAATTAAAACTCCATTGTCTGCATTTCCGCGATTGACCGCGATTCGGTTTTATCGCTTCATACATTATTTTGACACCTTACGTTTCGAAATCTACAATTTTCATGTTCGCAGGTAGTCTAGGTTGACATTTGTATATTATGTTCCTGTTAAGCTATACTGGAAAGGGTTATAGGAAAATGCGGCTACGGTGGAAAGACTCTCATCGTTTCATAGCCTTTTAAAAGGCTATGGTGCAGTCAGAATGGACACTCCATGTGTAAGGAACACATGTGTGTGGAGTGTCCATCACCTTCCTTAAATTATATATTTTGTTTCAAGCTCGAGAAACGCAGAGACGATGGATTTTCTATTGTTATGCGGACCGATTGGCCCGCTTGTTGCTTGAGAGGTCAATTTATTTTAATGGCTTTTCTCGTAGTCTCAATAAAGATCTAGTAATTCAGTGCAAAAAAAAACCTGAGCATCAATTGTTTTGTTTGTTTTTCATGTGTGTAAGTGGCAAACACTGGTATAAGATTTTCAAAGGCATCTGAAATAGCTTAACGACTGCCATCGATTATGACAGCCGGGACCAACGGCTATCGTGCCTTCCGAAGCACGGAAGAGCTCGAAAATTGTTTGTCTCACTTGCGGTCACCAATCACAGTGCGCCCAGAGTTGCTTAACTAATGTAAGCGCTATTAATGCTCACGACCACTAAGCCATCGGGCTCCTGAGGTATCAATAAAGATCTGCATCTGAAAAGGTATTAATAAATTTAATCTCTTTCGACAAAAGAGACAAATAAAAATATTTTAAGAAATGGCAATTATTTCAATCGACCATGCACACGCTGGTGTCAGAGTTCTTCGGAACCGCCTCTCGGCTCTGACGTGGTTCCTTTAACGACTACCAGATGGCAGCCGGGACCAACGGCTTAACGTGCCTTCCGAAGCACGGAATCATCTTTATTATCAGACAATCAGGTGATTCAAGACAGCAATGTCCTAACCAAACTGGTAACAACTAAACAAAGTATGCTTCCGGTGGGAATCGAACCCAGGCAAGCGCCTTAACCACTGGACCACGGAGGTAGATATGGCAATTATTGTACCATTAGCAAGTTAGACGGTTAACTTTTTCTAAGAACAATAAAAACACAGGATATTTTATTGACTCGTAAAAAATTTAATCTCTACAAGTAATAAATTAATTAAAGAGGTTAATAGTAATTGATGCTTGATAGTTTTATAATGCAGGTTATCTCAACTTTTATGGGTGAAACCAACATTAAATCGTAAAATAAACTTTATAGTCGAATTATATATCGGCGGTGAGTGATTGCTGTGTTGATTATACATTAAACTATTCATCTATGAATTCAAATCGAAAGATTGAGCGATGGCTTAACTTAGCATTAAAAAGTTAATAAAACACGATTAAAAAAATAAAACAATGTTTTCACAGCGTTTGACATTTTTTTTTTTTTTTTTACATGGAGAAATGGCCGACCCACCTCACTCATCTGCGGGGATGGAAAGTGGTAGTGTGGGACTCGAACCCACTAAAACTCCATGATGTCTCAATTCGTCTTTGCCCGGTTCGAGTGGTCGCTAGGTAATACCCAACATTAATCCGACTCACAGCGTTTGACCTACCTTAAGGCAGCCTGAAATCTGACATCAGTGCTGGCCACTTACAAAAACGAAAAAAGAAACCTGCTAATTCTGAGTGGAAAAAGTTTTGACCCAACTTTACTTAGAAGACTCTTAATGCCTTGAGACCTCCATGTTATATATTTTTCATCCTCTGCTTCTTTTTCATACCCAAGTATATCTAAGTACCTATTGAATTTGTATTCTTCTTCTTCTTATCGTGTCGGTGGCTCAAAACATCTAAAAATATATTACAATTTTGTCCTTCCAGTAAGTTGCGACAACCAGAGACAGGCAGAGTATTGATATTAATGGAATATATATATCTATTCTCTTTCATGCTGGTCTGGGAGAAAAGAAAAAATATAGAATGTAACAGCTGCTTCTCTTCCCGCGTAGATCGTACAAGCCAATGGAGGGAATGGGTAAAATCTGAAGAATAAAGTTAATAGGAGATGCGGCTAGCAACCTATTACTATTTTGGTTCCGTTTTCCACCTCCATACCCAACAACATGCTCAACGTGGCCTTCAAATCTTATAGACCTACTCTGTCTGCACTTTCTGATCCGAAGCCCAGTTAAACCCGCTTAGATTACATTAACGCTAAACCGGCTACTTAGTCGCGAGTCACTCGCATGAAATATAGCGTAAACACAGTATGTTAATTGATAATCACTACGACTGCTGCATGATGAAGTGCATTTAGTCGGCAGCCTAGGCCGAGGCCGAAGGACCGGACGCGCTACTTTGAAACTACGACATACGAGTACAGATGATAATCCTTACATAAATTATAAAAAGGTGAATTTGTTTGTATCGCTTCGATGTTTTACCAACTCAACATCATCAGATCTATATCCTATTGGAGCACCTAGCTAAGAAGCTGAGGCCTTAATTTATAAACGTAACATTTTTAATTTTTCAATCACGATGTCTAAGCAACAAAATAACACAGGCATAATAGTTACAGTAGAGTAATAGTATTTCAAGATCACGAAAACCTAAATCACTCTATAACCTACTCTCTGTGTAAAAAAATCTGAAACTGTCTTTAAAAAACAATAAAAATGAGCCCAAACCACTATAAGCATAGTCAACGTATTGATAACAAATTGATTACCTTATTGTCATTTTGGACCAATATTTGTCTTGTTCAGAATTCTGAACATCATGGGGCTACCCTATTGTATAGATAAAATTCCGCTTAAAATATCTCTCGAAATAAAAATAAAATAATTGCGAAAATATTTTCACAAAGCAGCTTATGATTGATGGAAGGAATTTTCTGTAATGATATTCAAACAGCTCAAAATGTAACTTATTCACAAATCAAAACTTGCCACCATTTATTTTGTTTTAGCTACCTAAATGTATATTAAAAAGCTTTATTTATTTATGGAAAGCAATCAAAAACATAAGTTAGATAAATACTCCTAGAAGGCGTTGATAAAAGACAATTTTAACTGGGGCCTCATTTGATACATGACTTGCATTAAGGCCATCTAGTGATAAAAATAAATATTTTGTTAATGGCACTTTAAAACAAAAAAACGGGGGATTTCAAACACGTCACTTGTCGTGACTGGTTCGAAAGAAGAGATTATAATAATTAAATAGACATTAAGATTAAAAATACATTAGGTAAGGTTGACAAAGGTTCAATCTTACTGAATATCTATTTCGATAGTCCTTAGGCTGATAAAACCAAAAACAAACTTAATATCCTTATCCTTATCCTTACTTCCTTACTAATATTATGTGAGTTTGTTTGTTACGCTTTCACGCCGTAACTACAGAACCGAGCATCATGAAATTTTGCATACAAGTTCTCTGGAGTGCGGAGAAGGACATAGGCGACCTTTTATCCCGGGAAAAAGTACTATTCCCGAGGGATCGACATTGACGCGGGCGGAACCGCGGGCGAAATCTAGTAATGAAATAAAGCACGTAATAACAGCATAAAGCTCTGTTTATTCTATTTTTTATTTCCTTTCTACAATTTCTCACAGGCAAAACCGGTACTAGACCGATCTCAAGGGTGACACTAACACTTCCAAAAATATGTAGGAAAGTCACATTTATCTTGTGCTGGACACATTGTCCGCAAACAATCCGAGGGGATCTAGGGCTTAGCGTGATCTACGAGCGCTGAAACTTCTTCTCACTATTTCACTTTGGAGCGAAATAAAAACGTCTTTGCTGAAAAGAGTAGTTTGGAAGTTCTTTATCCACATAAATCCTTGCGCTTTTAAGGTAGTTAACCCACTTAGGGTTACATGTTTTTTTTTAATGTATTGGTAGTGAAAACGACACGATAAACATTTTAAAAGGCTTTATGTATAATAACGGGTCAACGTGGTATTCATAAGACCCGTTTTTTAATATTTTTACCTCCCGTTAGTTTCAATGTTATTATTATTTGGAAGTTATTGACAATTATGAAATGCTGTAAACAAATATATGTAAAGAGACAAATCATATGATGATGCTGACATAGATTAAGCTAGCCTAGTAAGTCGTGATCTTGCGCCGTAGGATTCCAGCAAAACGAGACTGTATTTTATAAAAATCAAACCTGGGACATGCCACTAAGCCACAGAGATCCACAATAATCAGTGAACATTTTCCTTTTTTCATTCTAAAAACTTGTGAGTCAATTATTAAGCATTAGGCTTGTTTTCTATAATACCATTTTAAATATAAGATGATAAAGATAAAGCGCATCAAAGTTCAGGAGTGAGGGCTCATGGCGCAACAGGCCGGTAAAAAGTGTACCGGTTAGTGACGTCACGCGGAACCTTAACGAGCTATTTCTTTATAAATTTTTGTTCGAATGACAAAAGAAAAAATACGTATTCAATTATTTTTCATCTACCAGACGGACTAATTATTTAGAAAAGTTTTTTTTTCAGAAAACATGCTCATGCCATGCCATGCTCCACAAGCCACTCCTTAAAATGCATCCTGTAGTCAACTCTGTGTACACACAGTCTTGCTACTAATTGGCGGTGTTTGACTATCTGAAGCCGTCCTGCCATCAACGACTGATCATCACAGAGTCTTCTGGCTCCTTTGACGATACATAATACATATTATCACATCTTTATCCCTTACGGGGCAGACAGAGCCCAAGGTCATAAGACCGAAAGGCCACGATTAGCGAGTTTGTGGGCGTAAAAATGGAAAACGGAATGTTGGTTGTTCGAATGATAAGCAAAGAATGACATTCGTTGCTTGTTATTCGAACGACCAACATCTAGGTTTCACTGCCTGAAGATGCCTCGTGTAGAGGCAAAACACGTGTCGCGAGAACGATGACCGATATTGCTGCAGCCTCAACGGATGCAGCAGTATCGACCAGGGCTGCATGCATCAACTATTGGTAACGGCCATGAAGGGACTAACAGTAGTGGATGGGCGCTGGCCAGCAATAGTTTGCATGATCTAACTGGTGGCGGAAGCACGAAAAGTAAATTATCTCAAACTTAATGTTTTTTCTCTCTCAGAACAGCATGGAAGTCTGACGATAGCTTCCAATCCAAGATAACATTATCAAGCAACGAGAACAGAGAAGCAAATTAGCCACCAGATCCACCACTTGGTGCTACCCACGTGCGGCCCTTCATCGCATCTCAGATTAAATGCTAATGGATTATAGCCATTTGTTAAGTTCGCCATCATTTATTTGAAAGTAGCTGTACTGGTTTTCAATTGAATGTCAACCGAGTATTACAATGTAAGGGGATTTTACACTGATTAGATTTGTCATAGGGTTATGGACAGTTTTTTTTTTTTAATTTTTACTAATATATACTAATATTATAAAGCTGAAGAGTTTGTTTGTTTGAACGCGCTAATCTAAGGAACTACTAAGGTTGAAATTGAAAAATTCTTTTTGTGTTGGATAGTCCATTTATTGAGGAAGGCTTTAGGCTATAAAACATCACGCTGCGACTTATAGGAGCGTAGCATCAATCAAAAATGTTTTGAAAACGGGGAAAAAATATTCATCTAAGTATACTAATTAATCATAATACCAGAAATTGCCGCGGACGAAGTCGCGGGCAACAGCTAGTCTATACTAATATTATAAAGCTGAAGAGTTTGTTTGTTTGTTTGTTTGAACGCGCTAATCTCAGGAACTACTGGTTCAAATTGGAACATTCTTTTTGTGCTGGATAGTCCATTTATTGAGGAAGGCTTTAGGCTATAAAACATCACGCTGCGACTAATAGGAGCGAAGCATCAATAAAAAATGTTTTGAAAACGGGGGAAAATTATTCATCTATACTTACTAAGAAAAAACCTAATTATTCATAATAATAGAAATTGCCGCGGCAAAGTCGCGGGCAACAGCTAGTATTATATATAACTCATAATAATGTAAGCACATAAACGTTTGTCAAATAATAAGGATTACTTAATATAATATTTAACACTACTCAACTATTTTATAATAAATTTTCCATATAATGAACTTTATCAGTGAAATTGCTACCAAAAAATCACGGTATTAAATGTAATGTTTTTTTTAAAGTTTAGTTACTTTACTAGTGAAAATAAGAAAACATATTTTTCACATCAATATAAGTAATGGTAGTAAACTTTTATTCATTAGGTCAAGAAAAAAGTAAACTTTTAATCATAAATTTCATTCACTCTACTAGAGTATAGGCGCCCTAATAAAGGCATTGACAGACTGATTATATCGGTATAACGACCTGAAATACAGTTACCAACGACTAAAGACACGTTTGCATTCAAATATTATTACAATTATCTTAATCACTCCAAATCTGACGTATCCCAATACTATCATGCATTTTGGTCATGCAAGTGATGATATTTGAATAGTCAAGTGACACTAATGAAATCGAAAGGAACCTTTAACTCCTAGTTCGATTAACGCGCCAAAATACTGATTCCCTTGAATGCGGCTATATGTGGAAAATTTGTAAATTTGAAACCTGCGAATATGATACAAAGCATTTTACACCTTATTTCTTTACTAGCTTTACGGCTCCACCCGCGTCAATGTCGATCCCTCGGGAATAGTACTTTTTCCCGGGATAAAACGTAGCCTATATCCTTCTCCGTACTCCAGAGAACTTGTATGCATTTCATGATGATCGGGTAAGTAGTTACAGCGTGAAAGCGTAACAAACAAACAAACTCACTTTCGCATTTATAATATTAGTTAGGATTAGTATATTTTTAACAAAATTAAAAAATCGGACTCCTCTTTTTTCCGATATTTCAGCGACCACCGATCAGTGCTTCCACAGATGAAAGTTTAATCTATTTCATTCCACGTAGATAATGAATGAAATATAATCACGACGCGACACTCAATAATGATGAAAACATACTTTATACTCATAAAAGTTATCTAAAAGAATATTTCGGGATCAAGACCTCACAATCACCCTTGAAAACGATAATAGTGTTGTTCACTATTATATCCATATTGCCGAAACGGTTCGCCTAATGGCTGACATTAGGCGGGTCACAAACATTATGTCTTAAATATGACGCGTAAAGGTCGGCCTATTTTTATTTAAAATTTTTTGCGGTTTTGGGGCCTTTTAAGGCGCTGTATCCCTTAACCGTTTGTAGTGAAAATCGCGCGATATAATATATACTCGTCTATACTAATATTATAAAGCTGAAGAGTTTATTTGTTTGTTTGAACGCGCTAATCTCAGGAACTACTAGTTCAAGCTGGAAAATTCTTTTTGTGTTAGATAGTCGCGACGAAACTTTTTCTGGATATAGCTATTTTGCTGGAGTATAATTTTTTTTTAATTATATTGATGTAATCATTTATTTGGATCTTTGAACTGTACGTTATATCTTTTTCATGCTAGTATTCCATGAAAAATAAGGCTAACTGCGCGACGAAAAAATAGACGTTTTACGGTATTCTTCTGATGCGCAACTGCCTAAACGTAAGGTAAATTTAATTTAAGGCTGATACCCATTAAATAAAAATAAAGTAATCAGGCATCAAGGGGATTACTAGCCGCATAGCCTATCAACATGAATTTCACATATTTGCCCATTCCTTCGAGGGTAGAAAAACAACATTCTACGATTTTTCTTCTCCCAGACCAGCATGGAAGACAAGATGTCATTTATGTAATTGCAAATATTTACACTTGTAATCGTAAAATGAACAAAACGCATTAGGAGTGAGCCCGTGAACAATGTAAATAGCTGGTAACGGTTGAAATTGAACCGGAATTTCATGGTATAATCCATAAAGCGTAATATAAGGATCCATAATCGTAAGAATGGGCCGGACTAATGCAAGACTAACACACTAATAGCACAGAATAACGAAGCTACAGAATTGACGTTTTGTCTCTGACAAAAGACCTTTTGTCTGTGATAAAGTGTGTGTGTGAGTGCCTGGTAATGCATATACATCATCATCCTCAGGTCTTTTTACTGCTAAAGCATGACGCTCTCTGTACTACCGGAGCCATAATTCAGTAGAGCAGGCAGAGGATTCTCTCCTCGCTGGCCAGACGGGTTGGAGAGGTCTCATTGATATTTATGAGCTTTGTTTAGCTTATATTTCCTAAGTTGCCTTTTACGACCTCCATGGAAAGACTAGGAGTGGTCCTATTCTACTCTGCTGGAAACCACACGGCACGGTAATACATACACACATCGCTAATTGTGCTGGCAAACCGACAGACAAACAGACGGACAACATAGTGATCCTTAAGGGTTCCGTTTTTATCTTTTGAGGTATGGAACCCTAAAATCTATGAAAGAAATGGCTCCAACAATTTTGATGAAAAATCGATATCGATCGCCGAGTCTCATATCAGAGCGAAAGTACAGTCTGTCTGTCTACTTTTCAGGCTTCAACCATTGAACCAATTTGAATGAAATTTGGTATGGAGGTAGTTTGAGGCCCGACGAAAGACATCGGTTACCTTTAATTCCGGGAAATATTCATGTTCCCGAGGGATCGACATTAACGCGCGCGGAGCTGCGGGTAACAGCTATTTCACAATAAAATTGCCGCACGAATACTTGCGTGATGTATAAGTCTGCAACACTGAATACAGTGTCGCAGACTTATACTTCTGTGCTTGCTATAGTTTCAACCAAAAGCCATAACATTCGACACGCTCGCAACGGTCTAGTTCTAGACCTTGACGAGGCCAATCCTAGTCATTTTGCAGCGCCTATTACTTTAAATAAGTTCATGTATAGCAGCCTAATTTATTTATATTAGTACGTATACAGATGTAAGTACACTGATACCTGTAATTCCTACAGTGCATTTATGCTATAGAGTGCTATTTATATTTATTTTTGTTTTTTAGTTTTACAGGTAAAAACGTTTGCGTTTAAGGAGTGACTCAGACCACGAATTTGAACAACTTTCATTATAAATATAAATATAATATAAATAAATAAATATAAATATATACGGACAAATCACACAGATTGAGCTAGCCCCAAAGTAAGTTCGAGACTTGTGTTATGGATTACTAACTCAACGATACTATATTTTTATAACAAATACATATATAGATACACATCCAAGACCCAGGCCAATCTGAAAAAGATCATTTTCCATCTTGACCTGGCCGGGGATCGAACCCGGTCACTCCGTGTCACAGGCAGGCGTGTTGATCGCTGCGCCACGGAGCTAGTCAATTATGGGACCAACATCGATATCGTGAAAAAATTATCTGCCCTTTCATACAAAAGTAGAGTATCTACTTGGCCAAAATCTATGGAACAGTTGATTTTTTTTGCAATTTCGGAGTTGGTCCCATCAAGAAAGTTGTTCAGATTCGTGGTCTGAGTTACTCCTTAAACGTTTGCTAATGAATTCAATTTCACCCTGTATATGTCCTACTGCTGGGCAAAAGTTTCCCCTTTACTTTTCCACGTAGCTCTATCTCTTGCCATCTCTCTCCAAGTTTTATCAAAATAGTCAAGTCGTCCATCCTGTTTTTGGTTTGCCTCTTGATCGTTTACCGTCAGTCTATCGTCTTTTCGGCACGATTCGGCAAACGTGACCCGCCCAGTCCCACTTCAACTCAGCAGATTTCGTTCCAATGTCGACCAGTTGTGTCATGGCGCAGTATTGTTTTTCTGACACGGTCTGTCCTTTTAATTCCTAACATACTGCGCTCCATCGCTCTTTGGCAAACCCTTTTTACATATCTATACTAATATTATAAAGCTGAAGACTTTGTTTGTTTGAACGCGCTAATCTCAGGAACTACTGGTTCAAATTGAAAAATTCTTTTTGTGTTGGATAGTCCATTTATCGAGGAAGGCTTTAGGCTATAAAACATCACGCTGCGACCAATAGGAGCGAAGCATCAATAAAAAATGTTTTGAAAACGGGGGAAAATTATTCATTTCATACTTATAAAAAAACTAATTAATCATAATAACAGAAACTGCCGCGGATGGAGTCGCGGGCAACAGCTAGTCGATGATAATACTCGTATCTTGATAGGAGCATCCAAAACAATTCATCTATGAGATCTAGCGTTCTATGTCTTTACACTAAACATACAAACACGTACGCACGTACAAACCTATTAAATTAATATTCTATGAGACCAGTTAAAATACATAAGTTTAAATCTCGAAAATATCTTTCGTCTTCTCAAATGAAAATTATTTTAAAAATGAACGTTCTTTAAAAATCCTTTTTTACATTACCATTAGAAAAGGACGCTTCTGAAGATTTTGCTTTTAATTAAATTCTGACAACAGTACTTCGAGACTCGTTACTAAAATGTCAGATGACTTTAATTAAGCCAGATTATGTAGTTCTCTTTTAAAAACAATATAATCAAGAAAGTCCTTTGCCCTCAGAACAATAACTAAAGCATTTGCCAGGGATTTCTGTTTTCTGTAAAAAGTGTTGAAACACTTTTTACAGAAAACTCTTCAAAGTTTCGTTTATTTCAGAAGAAGTTTAATTATTTTCGTCGTTGTATTCATTAGCAAGAATTTTCAGATTATATAACGTCTTGCGGCATAAACGGCTGCATCTTCTAATTGCGTCGGTTTAGAAGTTTGATTTTTTCACAGCTGCCAGTAACAATAAATAGACTTGAGTATTTGATATGAATTTCAGCTTGATACTTCCTCGCGTTCCTGAGAAAAGGGGTCTTAACAGACAGACAGACGGTTGATAAAGTGATCCTTTAAGGATTCCGTTTTTCCTTTTGAGATACGGAACCCTAAATAGACGCACGACTCAAAAATCCTTATAAAATGACATTCAAAATGTATTTAAAAGCTTATTTGATATTCAATTGCCCCGAGATAATAAACCAAACTCAGGCAAATTAACACAGAAGTTATGGCTCACCTTTAACATCATTAAAATGAAATCCGTATCGCACAAGTTAATGTGTAAACTTTCTATTATAATGGAGAACAAATGGAGGGAATATATTTTGTCAATTTTCGTTTTATATTCGGTGACCCGGAGACGTTGTCATAAACGAAGTTTATTATAATTAATGGTTTACGACCTCGAACTGGTCATTTGAATTTAAATTAATTTGACACTATCAACATTTTACGATTTATAAATGTTTATTTGTTTAATGTCAGATTGGGGAATTTATTATTTTATTCTCACTAACACATATTAACGCAATGCTTCTGTCATTACACACACACATAGTATCACATCTTTTTCCCTTGCGGGGTAGACAGGACCCAGATCTTTAAGAACTAAAAGCCACGTTTAGTATGTTGGTGGGCGTTAGGTGAAAAATGGAATCAAAATAGTGATGGGTTGCTAGCCGCATCGCTTACTAATATTATTCGTCGGATTTGCCAGAGTTGTCATTATATGTTCTAAAATATTACTTTTTTGAGATACATTTTACTATTGCTAATGTAACTTAATTATTTTCCTAACTTATCATACATAGAATCACGGTTTATTTAGTCTAAATCATTGTTTTTTAAATCTAAATGGCTGACAAGTTTAAGTCATTATAGGAAGATCAGTATCGGTGAGAGGATTAAAGGAGGCAACACGACGGGTTCGCTTTTCTAAAAACACTGGGCTCATCATCATTTCGAGTAGGTGACACGGTCAATCGACCATGCACACCCTGGTGTCAGAGTTCTTCGGAACCGCCTTTCGGCCTCTGACATGGTTCACACTCTGGGCTTACCAGCTATTATAACTGAATAAACGTGAATGAAACATATTAATATAGAATGTCTAGAAGAAATGCAATATATCTATGATTTGTTAAAGTAATATAGACAACTAGTTATCGCCCGCGACACTACTCACGTTAATGACGATCCCGCGGCGTACTTTTTTCCGAGATGAAAGGTAGCTGTTAATCCAGTTAACCTATATGTGTGCAAAATTATATCCGTGTGGTTTCCGGCACTCCAAGTCTTCCCATGGATGTCGTAAGAAGCGACTTAGGAAATACAAGCTAAACAAAGCTCATAAACATCAATGAGACCTCTCCAACCCGTCTGGCCAGCGACGAGAGTGTAGCCCAAATCCTCGGTCTGCTCCGGCCAAGCAGTAGAGATTAAAAGACCTGATGATGATGATGATCATGATGATGTGCAAAATTACGTCCAAATCCGTTCAGCTGTTTTGGCGTGAAAGACTAACAAACATCCATACATCTATACAACCATACTCACAAACCATCGCTTTTATAATATTAGTAAGAAAAGTATAACGATGCTCTTAGGTATATAAACGAAATAGTGAACAGTAGAGTAAAAGTAAGTTATATATTATTAATTATAAGATTTGTGTCGTTTCCTGGACACGTGTTTATTCTGCAACGGTCCATAATACAATGTCACTCAACATTTTGTTCGATCTTAACAATCCTTGTCAGATTATCATGTTTAAATCCCATTACGTTCAACGTTTATTTCTACTCGATCAAAACATTTCTTAGTGTTGCCAATTTTAAATACTGATTCGTCAGTACATCAGCTGACCTATTTGCTAACTCAGTGTCCAACGATTT
The DNA here is from genome assembly GCA_947532085.1 of Elegia similella. NCBI lineage: Eukaryota > Metazoa > Arthropoda > Insecta > Lepidoptera > Pyralidae > Elegia > Elegia similella. The sequence continues at coordinate 6,088,911 of OX383936.1, forward strand.
GATAGTCACTTCAAAATATATTGCGGCTTTTGTATGATAAACTATTTTTATTTACAATAATATAAAACGTAATGTATTTTGAAGGGAATACCAAAACGTTGTACACTAAGTTAGCAAATAAGCCGGCTTGTCCTACCTTAGACACGGAACCAATCCGTACAACTAACCACAAACCAACTGACGACTCAAGTTTGATAAAATGGCAATACCAATCACAAGTGTCAATATTTTCTAAATGTCACGATTAACAGACTATTTTAACTTTTAAATAACTGTAATTAGAATTGAGACAATATTTGGGTATAATTACAATTGAGATATAAGTGTCTAAATTCAGTAACTAACAATATTATTATATTTATAAAAAAAGCTACCGTAGGAACAAAATTGGTTTTAAATTTAATTGAATACATAAAATTGTAAATGAGCGTTTTTAACCGCAACACAGGATCGTTTGCAAAACCATTCTCCAGAAATAATAAAAAAGAGAGAAAAGGATCAAAGCGGTGTAATTAAGAAATCCAAAGACATTTCCGTTGCCATTTTTCTGAATAACAAAGGGACGAAACGAAGACTTAATTTATTTTTAGGTCAGGCCGAGGACCGATGCGTTATGTCATTGCTGCCAGCTTAGTGCGAAAACAAACTAGGTATAGTCATATACAGTAACTAGCCGTGCCCGCAACTTCGTTCGCGTACATTTTTTGTTATGTTTGTATGGGTGCCACGTCTTATCATGACAGGAGAAAAAAAATAAGTAGCCTATCCTGTGTCCTGGACGCCTAAATGTATATCTACCAAGTTTCATAAAATTATGTTAATTCGTTTAAGAGTTATTGAGAAACATACATACATACGGAAAAAACATAAAAATCCTCAATTTAGTTTCAGTATCATGTATTAGAGCTTATAAACACGATATCTCTGAAAACAAAGTAACATACTCCATGACCAACCCTTACAGATTTATTATTAGTATTGATGATTACCTTATATAGGTTGATTCGTTTTATAATGTTGAACAGCGAATGAATTCCGGAAAAATAAACATAACTCTAAAAAGATGTTTTTTTTTTATAACATAGGACGGCAAACGAGCAAGCAAGTCACCTGATGGTAATTGGTCACCGCTGTCCATGGACAATTGCAACACCCGGAGTGTTAAAAGAGTGTTGCCAGCCTTTTAGGAAAACTCGAATCGATTCGTATATATTATAAAAAGTACCTTCCTGCAATGCGCGATCAGATATAGCCGATTTCTTATGGGCATGGACTGAACTGGTCTCTAAGAAATTCATAATCATTGTAAGAAATTCACTGCTCCACAAAAGCCTAATTTTTTAGTGCCATGAGAGGATATTGCCATATTCACCACGGTTGGCAGGCTGATTGGCGAGCGCAAACTGCGCTCGCCTGTCAGCTGCTAACTTCTAGTGCTCTTTTGCTTCTAGTGCTTCCGAATCTTTGGCTTCTAGCGCTTCCCACGCTGCTGCCCATCAAAAGCATTTTTAAGCTGGGAAGAATAGGAATTTGTTGGCTTTAGAATGGGATACTACTCACTCTGATGAATGAGGAAAAGGAAGTAGCAGCTCAGAAGGCTGGGCGCGCGTACCCGATGCTTTACCTACAACAACCGGCCACACATTAGAGGACAACACCACTGACCATACCTCTAAGAATTTATTTCAATTTTATCTTCGATTAAGTATAAACATTTCAATAGAAAACCTTCATGATCTACCTTGGGCGACATTGTACAGACTTCAGGCTCAAGTTGGCCGAAGCAAGGAGAACATGAATAGGTGGGGTTACAGCTCTGATATTTCCTGTCCATGTGGTGCTACTCCTCAGACTATGGCACACCTGTTGTCTTCCCCTGCGTGTCCTACCATCTGCGCACGCGAGGACCCATACAATGCCACTGATAACGCTGTGTGAGTGGCAGAGTTCTGGTCAACACAAATTTAATTTGCCCGAGTCGACACGATAAGAAGGAGAATAGAAAACCTTTATTGTTTGACAAAAAATAACAAACAAAAGTTTTTTACACTGATAAATAAAATACTACACTTAACTATTTCTGTCTTATTACAAAACGAGGAACTTTAGTACTTGGTTAAAACCATAATCTGAAAGTCGACACTTATCACTAACGTTTTCATGGCTGTCATGTTCACTGTGTTAAAGGTGGCCAATGGTTTAAACCGGGTACTAACCTTAGTTGTAGTAGTCCTTGTTTTATAACATTGATTGTGACTTACTTTAACCTCAAACCTTCATTAGGTTCTAACCTCTCAAATCTAATTTATTAAGGATGCCATTGATAAGGAGAAGGGATTTTACTCAAAAATAAGTAAATCTAATTTAAATTATATTTTATAAAATTGCTCTAAGTTTTACTTTGAGTTTATAAAGCTGGTTTAGATTACAAGAAAACTCCACATATCCCAGTAATTCTATCCACAGACAAACACAAGACATTTATGATAATATCTCTGAGGTAAATGCGTTGAAGTGTAATGAACTATTCATAGCTTCTAGTTCCGCATCTGACCGCAAAATCCGTGGTAAGGGCAACGGGTGGCCCACTAGGGTTGCCTACTTACCACGTATCTGCTGTCTTGTACATTATTAATGTGTTCCCTTATACGTCTGATAGTATTATGCATGCTTATACACGGTGAAATTTTGATCGTTCTGGACCCTTAAAGGGGTTATTCAGCCCGTCGATATGAACAACTTTTCCTATGGGACCAATGCTGGGAACTTAAAAAATAGGCAGTTCCATACAACAATTTTCGGCCTCCGGTCAATTTGTAAGGGAACGTCAAAAAAAATTTGAGTTTCCAGCATTGGTCCCATCGGAAACGTTGTTTATATCGACGGGCTGAATCACCCCCTTTAGGGGTCCAGAACGATCAAAATTTCACCATGTATAAACGTATTTGTTTTGTACTGCTCAAAATAAATTGAAAGGTAGTGGGCAAATATTTTGTCATTTTCTAAGTTTTGAAAAAATCTCGTTGGTGACTCTAACGATACTGATGAAATTTTGTATGTGAAAAAATCGATCTAACTAGGTATTTTAAAATGTCTATGGGAAAAAAGTAACTGACAAATTATAAATAATACAAAAATCCTTGCAAATCTATAGAATATATAATATAGAATCCTACTGGACATAGGCCTCCCCCAAGGATTTCCAACACGACCGGTTTGAAGCGAACTGCATCCAGCGTCTTCCTGCCACCTTAGTCAGGTCATTCGACCATCTGGTCGGTAGATGTCCAACGCTGCGCTTTCTGGTACGTGGTCGTCATACAAGAACCCTTCTGCCCCATCCTCCATCGGTTGTACACATGTTTATTGTTAAGGTTGACAACTATTTACTCGGTGTATCTGTATTCTCGAGGTTAATCAGTAACACAAAAGCTGAGCACAAAAGTGTGTATTCGTTTTAAGCTTAATGTTCGTGCTGTCTAGTCTAGACTTGGACTAGGACGGATTAAGTAGGAACTTAATCCGTCCTAGACCAAGTCTAGACTAAAATGGACGGTGTAATCTTCCTGAGGGATCTACATCAACTCGAGCGAAGCTGCGGCTGAACTCTAGTGGTAATATAGCACCAAGCTCAATGAAAGTGAATTATTTCGGAGTTTCAGATAGTTTGTTAAGTTACCGATTTTTGTTTGAACCAAACTTTTGCCAAACACTGGCTGCATAATAACGAACGCGCGAAGTTGGTAAAATAAGGATAACTTGTGAAAACCCACAGATGAAACATCTGTTGCGCGCGGCGAGGAAATATTGGAAATACACGAACAAATTATTCGCAAACCGCCGGAGTAAGGCTGCGTTTCCACCCAACCCACCGAAGACGTGCGAGGTGCTCAGACTACGTTTTCGAGGCTGTTATATTGTGTATTTCTACCAAAGCGAGGGTCTGGCCACGTGCTTTAAGCATGCCATGAAATGGCACAGCATTGCCGTGAAAACAAGTCGTAATAATTTCATCAAATAGCAAGTTATTCAGTTCGCACGGCGCACGTGCCGTACTGAAGAGACATAGCCGATGCAAAAATATATAGTTAAATAAAATTGTGTATATCAAGGATGAGTAGTGCACATTTCAGATATTGTTTGACTGTCAATATTACACAACACTGGGTCTATGGCACAATACGGTCAGTCACTACATCACCGGTGGATGTATCGCACCCGTTCTATCGGCAGTTTACTGTAGCAAAGGCACACAACATCACTGGTACGCTACATCGACAGCCCCCCATATCGTTAGTAAACTGCATCGAAGGCGCATAGTATCGATGGTACACAACATAGATGGCGCACCAAATCCGTTATAGTATGTATCGAAGGTGTATAGTATCGATGGTAAACTGCATCGAAAGTGTCCCATATCGATCGTATACAGAATCGAGGCTAAGATAATGAAGCAATCCATTGGTAGATTTTTGAACCTCTTCGTTTCCTCGTACAGTTTTGGTGGAAACGCAGCCTAAGACTGAAAGTTTCTGAATTATTAATATGAAACTGAAAATGTCGTGCCACTTGTTGCTTGCACATTTTTACTGTATTATTTTTTTATTTAATCTGTTGATATACTGTATTTTTTTTTCATCTATAGTATAGTTACCAAGCGATGATCTATGTGATTAAGAGATAAAACCTTTTCTAACAATTGTCCCATTTGGCATACATAAATTAAAAGTGAACAATTGGGAAATGTTTATCACCCAGGTGAATTGAAATATGGGAGGTAAATTCCCATATTTTAGTAAATTTCCAGATCCCCGGGAGACAGTGCTAGAGAGGACTACTGAGAGTAATCGAGTTCAACAGACAATTTGTTTGATATCATAATATCAAAGCCCCAGCGTTGGTCCCATAGGAAAATCCCCAGTCTCAAGTATTCTTGTTGCCGTTATCAATATCGAGACGATTTAACGTAATAACGGTGGAAGAGTCACCCTCTCCTCCCTCTCCTCCTAATATAAACCCAAGCAAGGACCGGGGTCGGCGACCGGAACGTGACATTCGCTAGGCATGCAACCGGTTATCATCGACTTATAAGACGTTATCACGTTAAAAACATGTTTGTTATATCGGAGTCCCCCTTATATAATTGTTTTATTTAATTTAAATATATATTTTTAAAGTGAATATTCTGTAAATATTTCAAGCGTCTACCTGTTGCCGTTATTATATAGACCTCCTCATCGATTTCGATGACGGCGACCCTGGACAATAAATTAAGTTTGATGTCTAGCATGAGCCCTAATATGATTTGCTAAACCAAATTTTGATTTAAATACTCTATTGCACGACTGGCAATAAAGTTGGCCGGCTGAGTTGTAACTGTAGATGTAGGCGGGCTTAGGTCTCTCCTTCCGCATTTGACGCTTAGCGTCGAGTTCTTGTAAACGATGTTCCTCGAATACTGCAATGTTGTTATGGATTGTAGACCTCCAGGATGATCTTTTCGCAGCATGCTGCTCTCAACATTGAGAATCTATGTTGCATGCATTCAAGTGCCTCTTTAACACGTCCTTATAGCGCAGATGTTGACCGCCATGCCTCCGTTTACCTTCTGCCATTTCAGAGTAGAGACTGCTTTGGGTAAACGGTGGTTTTCCATGCGAAGGACATGTCCAGACCACCGAAGCTGCCGTTGCATTAACAGAGCCTCCATGCCGTACACCCCGGATCGACGCAAAACCTCTGTATTAGGAACACGGTCCTGCCACTTGATCTTAAGTATAGATCTCAGACACCGTAGGTGGTACGTGTCGAGCTTTTTGATGTCCGACTTATAAAGGCACCATGTTTCTGCGCCATATAAAAGGACCGGCAGGATCAGAGACTTATAAATGCTGATCTTCGTCTCAAGCTTCAGATCATGAGATCTCCAGACACGATTAGTGAGTCGTCCAAAGTTGGTAGCAGCATTCGCGATGCGCATTGGTATCTCCGAGGCCAAGGTGTTATGCCGTTATTAATATCGAGCAAAAACGACCAAAAAAAATCACGTTTGTTGTATGGCAGCCCCCTCAAAAACTTATTTAGAATTTGTTGTTATAGCGGTAATAGAAATTACGTCATCTGTGAAAATTTCAACTGTCTAACTTTTACGGTTCATAAGATACAGCCTGGTGACAGACGGACGGACAGACAGACAGACGGACAACGGAGCTTTATAATTGGGATCCGTTTTTACCCTTTGAGTACGGAACCCTAAAAAAGAAACGATGTGTCAACTGCACAATTGGATCATTGTTGTGAATAGTGAAATAATTTTCTTAGTCGCTATTCAGCATCAAGAACATACCCGTCCCTTTAACGTGACAATTTCTGGTAAGTACTTAACGCAACCGCGTCCAGGAAGTATGTTCCAAAATCTTATAAACACTCAAAAATTAATAAACTAAAAATAAATAAATAATTCAAAATTATGTTATAAACTTGTTTTATGAAAGGAGACAGCCCTACAGCCCTCATCATATCCACGCAAAGGCCCGCATACTATAAATTTTTCAAAGAGAAACCAGCGTCTGGCCTTCCTGGCTAATTAACAGGATTCTAAATAGCAACAATGGAATGATCCGGCTCCAGACATGTCTGGCCCACATACGAATTTGTATTTGTTTTGTTCCTTTGTTGTTGTGAAAATAAATATTAATAAATAAGGACACATGACACAAATTGAGCTAGCCCTATAGTAAGTTGTGAACTTGTTTCGTAGGATACTAACTCAACGATACTATATTTTATAATACATAGCTATATAGATAAACATCCAAGACCCAGGTCAATCTGAAAAAGATCATTTTCCAGCATGACCTGACCGGGGATCGAACCCGGGCACCTTCGTGTCGCAGGCTGGCGTGTTGACCACTGTGACGTCATTCCAAATCCAACATGGCGGAACACCCAAGGTGAGGGAATAGCAATTTTTGTTGCACTTCGACAATATGGCTATCAGATATATGGCTCGCTGAAAATAAAGCGAAACATAAAGTGATGCCATTATGATGACATAAAAGCTTGTTTTTAAAAAGTTTATTACTATTAACTTATTTATTGTTTTTTCCAACTGGAGCTGATAAGGTTGATGTTTTTCGAATGTAAGTAAACTTTGTTCATATAGAAAAAATCACATTCAGAGCAAATAACTTGACCGATAATCATCAATTATTATGCATACGGCTTCTTTAACAAGGCGTATTTTATTTATTTACATGGTTTTAATTTATTTCAATGAATTTTACCATTGAAGTTTTTTTGATTAGAACAGAATGTATGAATTAATTAATTTCGATGGCTTTTTAGGGATTAGTTTTTATTTCTCAGAATAATTTAAGAAAAAAAATATCCTTGTGACAGATAAAATAAACAATATCATTAGTACGGTTCAACGTTTAACGTTTAAGCAAAATTTTACGTTACAAAATCAAGTTATTTTCCTATATCCTTGTAGTGATCCCTGAAGGGCCCTTACCCCGAATAATTAAGCGAGCCCTTTTATGTCCGTCTGCTTGGCGGGACGTGCAACGGTGGTAATTAGGATGCTGCTCCATTTATATGCGAAACTGTATGTACCTATAACACTAAGCTTATTCAGGATTATCTTATTTTATATATAAGCATAGCGTATAATATAAATAAGTACCACTTTGATCCGAACTTCATACCGGTCGCAACTACAGTGCTTCAAAATGGTACTACCGTATTTCAACAGTATCTTGATCGATTTTATAAATGTTCTGGAACGATTTGGTAAAGTTTTTGCACTTTAGGCAGACATAAACATATGTTCCGTATGAATAAAAGTATAAACTGATTAAAGTGAGTCACATAGATTTTTTTATAGATAAGCATAGTTTTTTTTTATCGATAAGCTTTCATTTGCTTCAGCAGATAATATCTGAATGAAATGAGTGGTAGAAAACAATGAGATTAATAATGAGATCAACATAATGTTACATATGTCTTGAGAGACTGATCTGACTTTATTAAAAAGTCAGCCCAGGAAAACCAGATTGCGAATTTGATTTATGTACGGTCGAAGGCAATTATTATTTTCTTTTTAAAGATTAGTTAAGAACTATCTTCCTGAACCATGCACTTTTGACCTCAACAAAGGTTGAAGTTTTGTTCGGTCGAGGTCCAAGTGCATGTCAAGTTTGAACCGTATTCTTTTTTTAACTTTCGCGCTTTAAACACATAATTATGTATATAAAAACGAATCTTTTTATTATAAATTAATTTAATAAAAAGGTTCGGGCTAAGTCCCGTTTATATATATAATTATAAGTTTGAACCGTATCGCGTAGGCATAATGTTCAAGCGTGACCATATACTTTTACCTAGACCGTACAAAAGTTAATCTTTAGGAATGTTAGTTCATTTTAAAAAAGGAAACATCAATAAGTATACCTCGTATAGTATCATCTTAAATATTAAACAAAGTATAAATGATAACACCAACATATTTCTTCGCAAAGTTTGTAAATGTTACTTCTGAAACAATAATTCTCACATGACAATATTTATATTTACATGTCGGCCCACTTTCTTATTTTTTTATAAAAATACTAGCTTTCGCCCGCGGCTCCGCCCGCGTTAATGTCGATTCCTCGGGAAAAGGTACCCTATGTCCTTCTCCGTACTCCAGAGAACTTGTACCTATGCAAAATTTCATGATGATCGGTTAAGTAGTTACGGCGTGAAAGCATAACAAATAAACAAACAAACTCACTTTCGCATTTATAATATTAGTAAGGATAAGGATAAGGATAAGGATTAGTAAAAATATAAAGACTTTTCATCTTTTTACGTAATCGCCTAATGGTTTCGCGCAGGCTAATGACTTGAGCAGTCGTGACCTTTTTTTATGCGCGGCCGCTGAATGTCAATAAACACATTTCCCAGGTTCCATGCTGGTCTGGTAGAAAAGAAAAAACGTAGAAAGAGCTAGCTGCTTCTCTTCCCGCGCAGATAGTAAAAACCGATCGAGGGATTGGGGTAAACTCTGCGGAATCATGTCAATAGGCGATGTGGCTAGCAACCCATCACTATTTGAATCCGTTTACCATCTACACGCCCAACATTATAAATGTGGCCATAAGGTCTTATAGACGAGTTCCCTCTAATATGGTTGAGCTCAGCGATGGCTGATCCATGCGTCAACTCGTGAACGGGTGCTGCCAGGGGGGACAGGTCTGCTCGGCCTCTTTGAGACTTTTATCATATCTGTTGTTGTTGCACGCTCGATCGCTAACATAACGTGTTCCACAAAAATATGTAAATTAAAATTGTATATAACATGACATTAGAAAAAAAAAGAAAAGAAAAATATCAAATATCATACAAAGCCCTTCAGGCAAGTAGGCGACCAATACTGTTGAAGAGTTTCTTTCGGCGTCTTCTTCTCTGCAGTGGTCGGTTCCGAAACGCTAGTAGTCTGTAGCTTTTAAACAATAATTAATAATTTGAATATAATATAATAAGTATTATTTAAAATGTGAATTGACGTGAAAAAATGCCTGAAAAGGCCTATTTTCTGAATAAATCTTTGAATCTTTGAGACCTAGACTCTGTCTACCCCACAAGGGAAAATGACGTGATACTATGTATATACATTTCACGGCAACCATTCTTAATTGTTTGGTCAAACAGTAACTATTATTGACTAAAGATTTAATTTTATTCCTCCGCATTAATTCAGTAGCCGACTTATTAAATCGTAACAAACGACGCTGTCCCACGATTGTTATCGATTCTCTAAATCGTCTACAACTGTCTTCTCGACATCGATGCCGCTCTATTCGAGCTATCGATACTATTGTCACGAAATATTGCTGCTCGTCTTTGTGTTTTTACCGACTTTACAACTGAGTATATTTCGGATGTTTATAAAGACACCTAGAAGTGTTTAGACTTTACAACGCACCATTGTTGTTTTAGTACTTTTTATTCAAAAAAACAATGTTATTATATACTTACATGAGCAATTCTGACTTACGGGACAGATTACATAAGTACAAATCGAATTGATGACCTCTTTTGTTTGAAGTCGGTTAAAGAGATATTTTTATTTATTTATTTATTGATATGATCAGCGTTACATATTTTAAAAACTGTTAATTTACATTCTGGTATTTATCCACCACAAGTATCGTCCAAATTTACAAAATTAGTATTCAGCAACATGCATTGTCAATTTTTTTCGATATAAAATGATCCGCAACTTGCTTCGCCAAAACCTTAATCTAAGAGACCGCCCCGCATCGTAGTAGGCTCAAAAGTTCCCATAACATTTGCGGTATTCCCGCGCTGTATAGCTATAGAAATTCTTTAGACTACTAACTGTAAATAAAGTTTTTAAGATCTAAGTACAAAAAAATAAATGAAAACAATATTTTGTGTAAATATTGAACTGTTTAGCGCCTTTTACACCTATGTCAAACCGTTTACGACACAGGAATGAGGTAAACAAATAAAAATGTAGGATTATAATTCAGTCTTCTGGGAAACGGTACAGTCGTAAACACAAGTGAAAATATTTCCAATAACATAAAGAAATAAATGTATTTTTATTATTTTTTTTAAGTATATACGATTATTTATTCACTTTTAACCCTCGACGCCGAAAGAAGAGTGTTATATATAAGTTTAACATGTCGTCTGTGCTATCGTAGCGCCAAAAAGACTGAACCGATTTTAATGCAATTTTTGTTAGAAAGGTAATTAATTCAATCGAAAGAGTTCTTAGCTTTCTTCGCATATTTGATCGAAATCCGTTCACCCATTTACAAGATACCTTTTTGTGTCGATAGTTGCTTAAAATCAGTTTTTCATCTCATCTACTAAAAAACAAAGTACGGTTGCCCGTATACAGAGTCTAAAACAAACATTCATATTACAAATTTTGTTTAGTCCCGTGAGTATGAAAACACAAATATTGGTTTTCTCATAGAAGGAAAAGAAAAAGTCATAATTTACTATTATTTACTATTAAATGCGAAAGAAAGTTTGCAATACTTTAACGCCTTAACTACTGAGCCGATCATCATGCAATTTTGCTTACACATTGTCTTGGGTATAGAGAATAAATAAATAAATAAATATATACGGACAAATCACACAGATTGAGCTAGCCCCAAAGTAAGTTCGAGACTTGTGTTATGGGATACTAACTCAACGATACTATATTTTATAACAAATACATATATAGATAAACATCCAAGACCCAGGCCAATCTGAAAAAGATCATTTTCCATCTTGACCTGGCCGGGGATCGAACCCGGTCACTCCGTGTCGCAGGCAGGCGTGTTGACCGCTGCGCCACGGAGCTAGTCAGAGAGAGAAGAATATAGGGTAGGTACTTTTATCCCGGAATAACTATACTGTTCCCGAGAGATCGAATTAACGCATGCGGAGCCGTGAGCGAAAGCTAATTTTACGTAACTTTTTTTATACAAACATCAGTAATATTTTTGGTGAAAATTCAAAAGTTAAAACATCAGCTCATATCAATAAGGTCTAAAATGGAACACTTATGCACATCTAATAATGCTGGTGACTGTACAGCACAAAAGCAAGTCGTTACAAGTAACATATATTCAAATTCACAAGTAAATTTAAATTTTCCTTAAGTTCCATGAAACTGAAAATGAAAGCAAAAGTTTGTCCAAAAGCTTTTCGTGTAAAGTTCTGAATGTGAATACTTAGAACCCCGTCCTTCAAGTTACACGTAAGTAATCAAGATTCTAATCTTCTTAACACGTGCATGTATGAACATAATTAATTTCTAACAAAGACGAAATCCGTGTTTGTATATTCTAAAGCTTGGTAACTCAGCTCAACTTCTAAGTTCTAATGTTTACCTTCTAGTACTTTAACACATTATTAAATTAAGAAATGAGACAATAGACCAGTGCTGAAGCTTTTGAAAATGATAAAAAGTAAAGTTAAATTTTAGTAGGACTAGCTTTCACCCGCGGCTCCGCCCGCGTTAATGTCGATCCCACGGGAATAGTACTTTTTGCCGGGATGAAAAGTAGCTTATGTCCTTCTCCATACTCCAGAGAACTTGTATACAAAATTTCATGATGATCGGTTCAGTAGTTACGGCGTGAAAGCGTAACAAACAAACTCACTTTGGTATTTATAATATTAGTAAGGATTAGTAAGGATGAAACCCATTACAAATGGAAGAGAAACACCATAACTTAAAGGACAAATAAATTACGGGCAACTTGAGGTCGGGTAGTGCGAGGGGCTGAGCTTTGATGGGTAAAAAGGTTTATCTCGACTTCCGGCAAAACTACAAGTCCTGTGAAAAAACTATATATGGCAATGATGTAGATAACAACAAGTTTTACTCCTTTTGTATTTACACTTTTTTCACCTAACCTCAAAATGTATGTGGAAAATTCAAATAACCATGCTTTTGCCATGCAATCTATTTTTTTGATTTGCATTTGGAACTGACATACGTAAAATACTTAAAAATATAATAAAAATATATTAAAAATAAAACCTTTCTGTTTAAAATTGGTGAATAAGACAAAGAATTTTTAAACGGATCAATAAAAACCGAACCTTAATTCCTTGGAAGAAAGTGAAATGAACCCAATAACAATAAACGAGAATTTAGGTGGATTTAGAATCGTTTATCCGAAATTCAGCTTTTATCAAATCGGGCGGCTTTATGAAGTCGCTATTATTTGAATTCATTGTTCATGTTAGATACTGATTGTCGTCAGGCAGGCAGCTGGCTGTAGAAACTTTCGCCAAATCATAACATAGCATGAATGCTGTCCTAATAGCGGACCCTGGGCTTCGATGCTTAACAGCTATGAACGCAACCGGGAACTACGCTCGGATAAGGAGGGTAGGTGTGAATACACAAGTACGTTTGAATAGCAATCCTAATCCTAAATAATAATCATCATCATCATCATTTCGAGTAGGTGTCACGGTCAATCGACCATGCACACCCTGGTGTCAGAGTTTATCGGAACCGCCTCTCGGCCACCGGCGTAACGTGCCTTTCGAAGCACGGAATCATCTTTATTATCAGACAATCAGGTGATTCAAGCCTGCAATGTCCTAACCAAACTGGAAACAACTTATCAAAGTATGCTTCCGGTGGGAATCGAACCCACGACCCCCGGGTCAACAGGCAAACGCCTTAACCACTGGACCACGAAGGCTGTTAAAATAATAATTATCCTAACTAATCATAGATTTAAAAAAAAAATTGTGTCTCTCTAATATTATAAATGCGAAAGTGAGTTGTTTGTTTGTTTGTTACGCTGTCACGCCGTAACTACTGAACCGATTATCATGAAATTTTGCATACAAGTTCTCTGGAGTACGGAGAAGGACATAGGCTACCTTTTATCCCGGGAAAAAGTACTATTCCCAAAGGATCGACATTGACGCGGGCGGAGCCGCGGGCGAAAGCTAGTAAATAATAATTATAAATCTAGAAGTGAGTTTTTTTGTTTGTAACGCCTTCACGCCCTATCTACGGAACTAAAAATCATGAAATTTTGCATACTCTTTGTCTGATGTACGGAGAAAGGCATAGTGTACATTTTATTCCGGGAAAAAGTACTGTTCCCGAGGGAACTGCGTTACTAAATTTACTGACATGAATTTGTAATTTCTGATTATTGAATCTTATTGAATTTGCTTTGCTTTTCTTTACAATATAATCAATTTAAACTTACATCGATACTAATATTATAAATGCGAAAATAACTCTGACATTCACCTTTTCACGCTTCAATCATTGATCCAATTTGGATGAAATTTGGTATAGTTTAAGGCCCGGAGAAGGACATATAACCTTTGATTCCGGAAAATTAACTGTTCCCGAGTCCCGAGCGATCGACATTAACGAGGGTGGAGCCGCTGACAATAGCTACTATTGTATAAGGAAAAATTTTTAATAAATTATACTGAAACAAATCTGTAAGTAATTCCTGATTATTGAATTTAACAGAACTTGCTTTCCTCTTCTTCATAACATTATTTTAAAGTGCGCAGATGTAATTTAAACTTACATACAATATAACACTAAATTTGACACGTAGGAGAACAGCTGGACAGCGGAACTGACGGCATACGAAAGAATTTTTGCCCAAGTCCTTTTTTATATGTTTGTTACAGTTTAGCTTCCTAACTACTGAACCAATCATCATGAAATTTTGAATATGGACTCTCAGTCAATTATTTAATATTCGTACTGCTGCATACAACGTGATTTTGAACCCCTAGCTTTATTGTAATCTGGTAATCAGAATCCCTAATGGAACACAGAATTGCAAGAAAAAAAGGTAAAAAACAAACAAAAAAATTAGGTTTCCCATACAAAGTCGCCGAGCAGCTGGAGGAATTTCTATGAAAGGTCAAATTAATTGTTTTGTTATTTACCTTTTTTTCTTACAATTCTGTATTCCATTAGGGATTCTGATTCCCAGATTTCAATATAGCTAAAGGGTTCAAAATCACGCTGTATACACATTCAAAACAAATATATTTTATTAAATTCCACTATTCAAACACAATACCATTACTCGTACAACAGTCATAATGATGTCCATCAAAATATTAACGTATCCCATTCACTACTACTTAACCCGTAAACAGCTTAGCAAGTCGTGCGCGACACTACATTGTACGAAAGTGAAAACGCCTTAAAACGTGGGCAAACACTGGTTGCCGTTGACAAAAACAAATATTAGACGCACGTACAATAAGATGAGTAGCATAGAAAGTGCCGAAACGATACCGATTTAGGGTTAAACGTGCGAGAGAATATAGTAAGATTATTGGGGATTTTCAAAAAGACAATATTATTTTTTGCTACAAGTATAAATGCTAGTTGACATGTTGACATGAAACTGATGCTTTTAATCTTGAGACTTATTTTTTTTAATTTTAGAAATTAAAACTTTTTTAGCGTTTTGTGCACTTTTTGGGATAGGTAAATAAAAAAAATCACGTTTATGACACGTGACCTGGTCGAAAATTAAGGCGTAAGAGAGCACGTTATGAAAAATGAAAAGCCTTAGTTTATAAAAATACATATTTCTAGGACCCACCTAGTAAGCTTAGATAAAGCCTGTGACAGGTGGATCCGCTCTTCCAGAACACATCATAATAACTTAGGCCTAGTTAACGTAAATACATGATGAAAGTTAGAGCAGAAGATTATATATCTATTTACTTATATGTGTGTGTGTGTGTGTGTGTGTGTGTGTGTGTGTGTGTGTGTGTGTGTGTGTGTGTGTGTGTGTGTGTGTGTGTGTGTGTGTGTGCGTGCGTGTGTGCATGCGTGCGTGTGTGTGAGTGTGTGTGTGTGTGTGTGTGTGATGTGTGTGTGTGTGTGTGTGTGTGTGTGTGTGTGTGTGTGTGTGTGTGTGTATGAGCTGTAGGTATGTTTTTGAAGAAGCTTATTCGTTCTTTAATTTTAGCAAAAAAAATACTAGCTTTAAACATCATCTTCACACGTACAGAACCACAAACCGCAGTAACTATTCTGACTTGACGTTTTTTCGTAATTTCCATTAAGTATTAAGGCGGCGTGCAGGAAAATTGGGAGATAATGGCCTCCATCGGAGAGAATGGAATGATCGACCCACAATGGCAGTAAGTAGATCAAGCGATTAAGACGTTTTTAATTTATTACTTCTTCTTTACGGTATTATTGATGAGCTCTGGGTGATCGGTAAATAAGATATTTCTTTTTTTATCTCCCAAACATATCCTTTTTTCATGCTTTTGGTCATGCTAATCCAGAAAAAAGTAGGTACTGTGTATGTATACATCATCAACATCAGGTCTTTTTTAGTCTCCACTATTGGAGCACGACCAGAGGGTCGTGCTCCAAACTGTACTATTAGAGCCATACTTGACCACAGCAGTCAGAGGACTTGGCCTACACTATCCACGCTGGCTAGACGGATTGGAGAGGTCTCACAGATGTTTATAAGCTTTGTTTAGTTTGTATTTCCGAAGTCGCCTTCTACGACATCCACGGGAAGACTTGCAGTGGTCCTATTCTACTCTGCCGGATACCACACGGCTCACAGTTATGTATACAATGCTCTACAATCTAAGGTTCGTCACGTGGGGATTATGCTGCACATCCACCACATAAAAAGTCTTCAGGCTTTAAACTTTATTCAGCGAACTTTATCATAACCATTGAACTGAGAATAAATTTATTTTTACGCTTACGCTTTTGCTGTATGCTTCCGTTGGACAGCACCGTCGGAAGCACAAGAAGCCAAAGAAACTGCGCTCGCCAACCCCCTTGCCAAGCATGTCTAATTACTTATATACAACAGTGTGTAAATTAACCACCGATAGTAGGTTGAATGGGCGACTGTCCCAATTAATGCTAAGAACCGAAAAAATGTCGAAATTTTCATACTAAAATAGACGGGCTGACTGAATAGTTTTGTATGGAAATGTAGATTTTTTTTCTAGCTTTAATCTCCTTTTCTTCCTTTAGTCCCTTCAAAAGAATATTGGTGATTAATTTACATGCTGTTTACACAAGTATTTTGTCCTTATATGTGTGTGATCTTACTCCGCCCGCGTCAATGTCGATCCCTCGGCAATAGTACTTTTTCCCAGGATAAGAGAAAGCCTATGTCCTTATCCGTACTTCAGAGAACTTGTATGCAAAATTTCATGATGATCGGTTCAGTAGTTACGGCGTGAAAGCGTAACAAACAAACAAACTAACTTTCGCATTTATAATATTAGTTAGGATGTAGATTTTTTTCGAGTTTCCAGCTCCTTACATGTGTGTGATCTTATGTTATGCAAAACAACAAGCAAGCTTAGGATTGCCAACAGGCAGGTGGGCCGTTTGCCTATTTGCTTTCTAAGTGGTAAAAGAAAGGCAAAAATAGCACGTAAGTTTCAATTTAATAATAATTATTTATCTGAATTTTACACGGAGGTCCGCGTTAATGTTTCCGATCAAATATAAAAGAATTACATTGTGTAATTGCCTCTCGACACCGGGCATAATAGGCATGAATGAATTGTCGATTTCATTCGGTCTTTAACGTGAACGAACCGGTTTAATACTATCGTTCAATTGATATAGTGGTCAGGTACAGAACGTTAATTTTATATCCGGAACGGACCTCCTTGTACGTTATTGCACCTCATGCACTCGAAGGGTTAAAAAACAGCTAGTTTATTTCTCTAAAATATGTTTGTTTTTTTGCTTGTGCTTGGTGTCGTTAGTCTACAAATTATTTTTTTCTAACTAAGATGGTGCAGCGACCCAAAGTGAGTCTAGGCCTCCGATAATAAGCATCTCCATTTCGGTCTGACCTGCGCCACCTCTTGCCAGTTATTTGTCTTTTGCTCACACAGATCCTTTTTGTATTTTTTTCGGGTGGAGAAAAAAATATCACAATGAAAATGATTTTTTCAGCGCAGATCATGAAAGCTATTGTTATTTTCGAGATTTATGATATTTCAACTTCAACACATTATTGAATAATACAATAATAGTGTCTCTTCTGTCCACTCTCATGATGGTACGAGTAATTATGTATTTTCACTTGGCTAGTACATAACATCTAAGACCGAAAATAATCGCCATGAATGAATGAATCGTCAATTTCGTGAACGAACCGGTTCCACAACGTAACTCTAGCTATCTAGTGATAGTATAACACTATCGATGACGCTAATTTATGGCGGTGAAAAGTTAAGACTATATAATTAAGACGGTACTGCACGACATAGTGAAAACTGACGTGTTTTTAAATCACTAGTACTATGCGCTAAATTATTTAAATACATCAAAAGTATTTGTAATTTAGATCAATCGTTGAACAAGATCGCCCCCTTGTTGGAATTCGAAACAGAAACATATGAAATTTAAAAATGATATATATATGGTATGATATCTAAAATCATTATTCTTCGAAAACTTTGTAATTTTTCGACTAAAACAATAATTATCACATGACAATATTTATATGTACGTCTCGGAGGTCTCCCCCATTCTTATTTTTTTTAAAAGATATAAGTATGAAAATATTAAGACTTTTCATCTTTTTTCCTAATCGCCGAATGGTTCTGCTCAGCCTGATAACTTGCGCAGTAGCGACGTTTTTCATTCGCGCGACACCCGCTTAAACATAATGAGGAATCTAATAGGAATCAATTCAAGACACATTAACGAGTACTACTTAAAGTATGGAAACGGCAGTTATGTTAATTCGTCAGTTAGATAATCAAAATCTAGAAGATGTTTTTTATCTCTTGTTAAACAATCCTTATCCTTGTTAATATTATAAACGCGAAAGTGAGTTTGTTTGTTACGCTTTTACGCCGTAAATACTGAACCGATCATCAGGAAATTTTGCTTACAAGTTCTCTGGAGTACGGAGGAGGACATAGGCTACCTTTAATCCCGGGACAAAGTACTATTTCCGAGGGATCGACAATGACGCGGGCAGAGCCGCGGGCGAAAGCTAGTTAATAATAAAGGTCAAGCACGTCAAAGTTCATGAGTTCTTGGCGTCACAATTTGCTAAAAAGTATGTAGCAAACTCTAACGCCACGCCAGCGCCGAATTTAATTTTTATATTTTACAATTTTCATTTTAATCTCACAGTCTAATTATTGTTTTAGGAAACTAGACTGTTTTGTATCGAAAATGGTTAATAAAATAATTCTTAGGTCAATTATATCACTATTTAATAGAGATTGGTACCGCGTAGTTAAATGCGTAATGAGAGTTATATTGCGAATGTACTTTTTTTTACTAGCTATTTAGCTCCCACTGGGCAAAAGCCTCTATTTCTATTTTCCACCTAGTTCTACCCATTGCTATGTTTTGCCATCCCTTATTGAAAGCAAACATGATGTACTGAAGTATTAAGGGCCCGTACTACCTCACACTGCTTTGCATGATTGACTGTTATATCAATAATAATTAAATACTCAAGTTGAAATAAAAATGCAGCAAAGTTCAGGACTAACTCTGGTAACTATCTGACTCAAAAACACGATTGCGTTAAATTTTCTCGATAGAAAAAAATTGCAAAGTTGCCTCCAAATCACGTCTAATTTACTCGGTATATAGCATTATTCACCAAATACATTAAAATTAACCTTGAAACTTTTGATTATTATTGCATTACAGATAAGGCAGCCATCATATGTTTTTCTTTTTCGAATAACCCTTGAATATTCCTAAAAAACGAAAATATCCAAAGTAGCCAACGCGTTTAGACCATCCGCGTTTGTATCGCCACGCCGCCTGGCATATGGCGGGCTCTTAAGGCTGAAGTCAAATACATACATTTAGTGTTGTCTACCGTAAAAAATTCGCTTGCGTATTTGTGGTTAAAGAACTTTATTTCTCAAAAAATTTACATTTCACTTATAGAGAAAATCTTAAAATTTTACGTGTATATGGTGTGAGCATTAAAAATAAACCATTTAATAAAAGTCAAGACGGTAGTTGCATATACCTTGCTTAAGCCTATACGCTGCAATTTTGAGTATAGATTAAATTTCGAAACATTTTTTTAGGTCTCATAACTCAGAAAAGTGCGTCTGTTGGACTTCAGGTACAAACGCTAGGCAGACACGGCTCGAAAACAAAATTACCTGTCCAAGAGTAGCTCGCTAATCGATTTTCTACATTCATTCGTCTTATTTCTAACTAGTTTTGCCCGCGGCTTAGCTCGCGTTAATGTTGTTCTCGCAAGATAAAATGTAACGTATGTAATTTTCTGTATCTTCGACAACCTGTATGCAGATTTAATGATAATTATATCTGTAGTTTAAGCGTAAAAGAGTATCGAAACAAAAAAAATACTTTGGCATTCAGAAGTTAAGATCAAACGTTCACTACACTATAAATACTTAAACTATTTAGTATCTTGTCAATACATAGACAGTAACGTACAATAGTGAGTGAGACTATGGGTCACCTTTTGGTGGGCCCAGAAAGCCCAACTTCTAGCTCTCAACAAGATCTGAATAAGGCAAACGAACGGGCAATCACGGTAGTAGAGCACTGGTCGAAACATATTTAATGTGAACGGTAGCCATTTTACGACTCATATAGGTATGAGTCATCTGCATCACAATCTCAGTCCATCTTCCGCCCACTGCTGAGCATAGTCCTCTCTTCGTTTCCGCCATCTATCTCGGTCCTGTGCTACTCTCATCCAGGCTAGAGTGTCCCGTGACTTTGGCAATATTGATCAGGCCCTCCATGATAGCATCTTCATCATTACCGACAAGAACTATGTTCTTGATTTTCTCTCTCACTTTTTCGATCCTCCGCTCTTTGACCTCCCTACGACCCGACTTTGGCCTAATCTTTTACTTCATCTATGATAGTATACATGCTGTAATATAAATTGTTTTTCAAAGTTTTCATGGCTGAAATTTGCTTGACGCCAACCCTCCTTGAGTAACATAAAAGTAAAATGGTAATGTATGCCCATCTCTTGTTACTAATACGGTATCCAAAATCCTTGTAACTTATCTTTAATGGGGCCGATTCAGAATCGGAAGCACGTCTAACCTTTGGGTTATTTTGTACTTACCATGGGGTAAGTACAAGATAACCCAAAACTTTTCTCACCCATATGATTTATACCGAATGTGGACTGCATGAGTTTCAGAATACCCTATAGCTTAGGCTAAACTGATCCTTAGGCTGCGTTTCCACTGACGCAAAGAGTATCGAAAATTTACCACCCAACGAGTCACAAAGATTCAAAATGAGTTTTATTGTCTCCTCCGATTCCTCACATGCACTACATCCACTATGTAGCTTACATCTAATTTAACCATTTGTAACTTACTTGTTGCTTAATACCTTACTGCCTTACTGCAATGGCGCAGCGACCCAAAGTGGATCTTGGCCTCCGACACTAGAAGGCGCCATTTCTTGCGGTCATGTGCCAGCCGTTGCCAATCGCAAACTCCGAGGCTTTGTAGGTCTTTCATGATCTCGTCACACCAGCGATACCTAGGACGGCCGACCGGTCGACGACCATCCGGCCTGCCCGAGTATGCTCTCTTTACTTTACGGCTCGATCCTCTTCCATTCTCTCTACGTATCCGAACCACCGAAGATGAGCTGATTTTATTTCACCAATGATGTTGATGAGTTATTGCTTAATATGCATTAGAAATTTTACTACCTACGTTGTATAATATCGTTTTCAATTACTCGCGGTGACTGTCACAAAAACACGACAACTTGACACTGATTAATTCATTACATCGAATTAACACTTTTCATTTCACCCGCGGTCACCCAAGTCACGTAATTGTCGACAACGCGCACCATTCGTATTTTCGTCACGATTGTTTTACCAAATAGTCTCAGATAAGGACATATCCACATCAAAGCGTTCTGGCGCGGGCGCGGCTACTGTCACGAATTTGAACCTTGAACTCCACCCCTAATTGCGATGTCCTATCCTTACTAATATTATATATTATAATTATAATCCTTACTAATATTATAAATGTGAAAGTGAGTTTGTTTGTTTGTTTATTTATTTGTTCGTTACGATTTCACGCCGTAACTACTGAACCGATCATCATGAAATTTTGCATACAAGTTCTTTGTAGTGCGGTGAAGGACATAGGCTACCTTTTATCCCGGGAAAAAGTACTATTCCCGAGGGGTCGACACTGACGCGGGCGGAGCCGCGGGCGAAAGCTGGTTAATATATAATCCAAGAACAACTTCAGCAAATTTTGATGTAAATATTTGCAGAACTAAATAAGCTAACTTAATAAGTTGATCGCTTGTTTTTTATATAAAAGGTCTAAAATTCTCTTAGTAATGTACAAAACTAAGTTAAAATCATTTTAATGTTAACCAATTCAAGAACGGATTAGTAGCCGAAGATCATTTTTAATTGCATTCACTGACAGCGACGATGTCCGCCACGCCGCACCGCTCGGCGATTTAGCCGACTAAGTTCCCGCTTTGGTTTGGCCACAGCTTTACAGAGAGGCGGTTTGTTGCGCAACGGGTGTCAAAGAACACTTTTCCGAAAAAAGCCACCTTTTTCACTTTCTCTCGCTAATTGCTTTTTGTAATTACGGTTTACACAGACGCGCGACGGTTCGCGATTTTGTTCTTTTTGTTTGTTTGTGCGTAGTATTTTTTAGTTAGGCCACTTTCATTGAAATCGGATTTCGCACTGATCGTGAAAGTATTTATTAATTGTTTCTTGCTTACATTTTTAAACTGCTTTTTGCTCGTTATTTTTGTGTCATTGAAACTTCTAAACTGATGTATTTGAATTTTAATTTTTTTGATTGCGTGTTTTTAATGGATAAATTAAAAAACTATATTACCGATTTTAAAATTATTTTACATATCTTTAAAAATTTCTTGATATTATCACTGCGGGACTTACCACTATTATTTTTGAGATTTTCTGACATTACTGATATTTAAAAAACCAACATCATACTTCTATTTTGTCGAAACTTTAATAGGACTTATCTATAAATTCCGGAGTTATGATGTAACAAACATTTTTTTTCGCTTAAGTTTTGAATTTAGAACCTCCTCTTATTTTTAAGTCGGTTAAAAATAAGGAAAAAGATAGAAAGTGGTTTATTGTTAATACATCACAAAATCATTAGGTCTACAAATTAATTAATAAAACTAATAATTGTTTTACATATCCTCCGTGATTTGAAATGTTTAGGTATTGGCTTGATTATTATCTAATAATTTGCAGGGACTATGTATTTTGTAAGTAATTTTAATTATTATTAGTACTATAAGTCAATTAGTATTATTCTATTATAATTCTATTGTACCTTATTTAAAATAAATAATCTGCACTTATTATTACTATATATTTTTTTAAAGATTTAGGACCCGGAGTTGAGCCGCAGATAGAAGTCGGTACGTTTTTAAATTGTATTGTCGCTACGAGTTTCGATATCTCTCACATTTTTTTTTTAAATTTTAACCGCTCGTCTATCCGACCACGACACGTGTGTTACCTCAAAACGAGGTTGGCTGCAAGTTTTCACTTTTTATTAGGGCTATTTTAGTTGCTAATACAATTGCAATTACAAGTCGAGATAATTGCCCGTTAAATACAATTTTATTGTATGTAGTAATTCGTACTTTGGTCGATGGCGTTGCGAGCGAGTCGTTAAAGACTCTCACTCACACGTCATTCCTTTTACGTTATATCGGTCGATAATATCGCAAGTGAAATACCGAGCAACATTAAGCAAACTATACAAACTTTATTTCGGAAATAGTGCTATTCACGTCAGTCTATATTATTATTTAAAAATTATAAATTTGTAATTTTGCTTTATAGGGCATCTTATAAGCTATAAGTCCCTATTTGGCATTGTTATCACCATTTTACACATTATCGAACATCGATAGCTTTGAAGGTACATACAGGTATCATCAGAAGCAGACTTGAGCTGGTTTGAATCTGGAACCTTTTTGTTATTAATGGTGGTCTTTGACCGCTTGAAAACCTCGTAATCGCAATAACGTAATCGACTCCATCGATCATTTAACACCCCTGTAATAATCCTTTCGCAGCTCCGTGTCGCAGTGGTTAACACGCCAGCCTGCGACACGAAGGTGCCCTGATTCGATCCCCGGTTAGATCATGATGGAAAACGATCTTTTTCAGATTGACCTGGGTCTTGGATGTTTATATATATAAATATATATTATAAAATATAGTATCGTCGAGTTAGTATCCTGTGACACAAGTTCACAACTTACTGTGGGGCTAGCTCAATTTGTGTGATATGTCCCTATATATTTATTTAATACTAGCTGTTGCCGGCGGCTCTGCCCGCGTTGGTGTCGATCCCTCGGGAACAGTAGAATTTCCCGGAATGAAACATACCCTATGTCCTTCCCCAGGCATCAAACTACCTCCATACCAAATTTCATCCAAATCAGTTCAATGGTTGAAGCGTAAAAAGACGACAGACAGAGTTATTTTCGCATTTATAATATTAGTATTAGTATCCAGTTGACCTACACATATCTTTTTTAATTATAATCGTGAATTTATTTACCTATTTTCATACATCTAAGTCTAGAAATGAGTAAATTCCTATACGAACTTTACCCCGCTATTTTACCCTTTCAGGGGAAAATATCGTCCATTTTACCTACACAGATATTTTTAATTGTAACCTAGAACTTATATACTTATTTTCATACGTCTAAGTCCAAAAATGAGAAAAATTCCATACAAAGTTTATACCACCCACCCACCCCATTTTACCCCTTATGGATGGGAATTTTACAAATTTCATCTACACCCATCTTTTTTAATTTGAATCGATAACTTATATACCTACTTTCATACTTCTAAAGATGATGATCATATTTATTTAATGATCTTTGACCGCTTGTAAAATTTTTGACCGCTTATAAACCACAAAATCGCAATAACGTAATCGATCCATTTAACGCTCCTGTGTGGAGTTCGCTCGTGTGCAATAATATTATTTAGTGTTCATATGATTTATAATAATAACGGTTGCCGTCTGGTTTATGGAGTACTGGAATGATAGTGTAGAGGAAATTAGATTTTGTCGTTATGTTTTACGAGTGTGTAATACTTCAATAACGTTTACAGCTAGAGGGTTATTGATATGGAATTAAAATTGTTATGGGCTTTGTGAACTTCAAATAAAGCATGTCCCAAATTTGCAAGGAAAATGTTTTTTCACAATAATTTGTATGAACAAAAATATCCCAGTCTTTTTCAAGACTAACAAAGAGCCTTTGTTGCTCCGTGGCCAATTTTTTTTTTGTATTATATTAGGGGTTTGATTACTAAGTTGCCCCACTGATTTAAAAAACACCTTATTTATTAGGTGTTTTTTTAAATCAGTGGAGCAATTAAATATAATTGTCGTTCCTTCATCATCATCATCATCATCATCAGGTCTTCTTAGTCTCCACTGCTGGAGCATGACCCTCTCTGTACTACCGGAGCCATCCTTGGCCTGAGCAGATTGGCCCAACCCCAAAAGTGCACAACGCCGCTTAAGAAGTGTTTACTTCAAAAATTTGCTTATATTTCCCTTCTATAGTATATTCTACTTATAGAGGTATATTATGTGTAATCGTAGGGCGGGGAACTTTGCCAAGTGCTGCTTCAGCTGTTTCTGACACGAATCAGCCTAATTAGTGCCGCGAAACTTAGTGAACGTGTTAGCACGATAATTACAACCTCTTTTTCACTTAACAATATTCGTGAAGTGTAACTTATGAACAATTATCGGCACAAACCATTTATATTTTGACTTGATAAATCGATGAACGCCAGCAGTATGCACGAAACAGTGTCACGTTCCGTGTGCAAGCGAGAACGCGGTACATGTTATAGAGAGGCAAGATCGGCCAAGCATTCGCGTAATTTTTTTTTTACTAATTATTGAAGTAGGCATTTGTCTACCATCTCACCTGATGGTAAGTGACGATGAAGACGAGGATGTTACATGCCTATTCAAGTGATTTATCATATTACGCGTTATCACGTAAATTTATCTTTTGTAAACCGACTTTACAGACAACCATATTGTTTTATTCCCTTTAAAATTCACCATTGTATGTCATATAGTGCCACGAACACCTCGTCAAGTGCCACTTAGTGTATATGTCGTGGCCATATCATAGATTTGTTCACTTCATGAAATGCTCGTGAATTTCTTTTTTGTTAAGCTACTTACTGATTTGGTCCTATAGTGAAAGATATCCACATTTGCCGCCATGTTCACACATAAACAAAGCGCTTGCAGCTCCTCTACCGGTAATTAATGAAACTATTTTATGATATGATCAAATCATCTTGACCATTTTATGAACTAGCCGCTCGTTTAGTTGCCCATATCGAGAAACAATTTCTTATCATTGATCTACCCGAGCCAATAGACAGTGAAACATTTCATGAATTGCGACCATTTCATGAAATTCTCCATCTTTTCATGAAGTGAGCAATACTACGATATGGCCACGGCATATATTCCTTGCTTCAGGTGCATTTTACGCACGTCGATTCATACGAGTACTAATTCGTGTCACGAGACTTAATTATAGTGTTAAACGCACCAGATAGAACCAGTATTTTAAAATAAAAACAAGTAATTTGGCACGATTGTTTATTTTTCAGTCACTAATTATTTATTTATTTTCATTTCTATTAACTAACGGGTTCTATCGGGTTAGGTATCGCAGTCAAAATCGTGAGCTAATCTTGGAAACATTTTTAAATTTTATGTTATCAAAATATAACAGAGTAAGATACAAATACGGAATATGTTTATTTTATATATAAATAATTTAATTAGGTATAGATATATTTCATATATATTATTATTATTATACTTATTTAATCTGTTTACTTTTTGCGCCACACTAATTTCTCTGTTTTATCCTTAAGGTTGACTGGGAGAAAATGCTCATAGCATTAAGTCCGCCAATTGTAACAATTTTAAGTGGTACATTAAGGTTTTAATAAATAAATAAAAGATGACCTCTTAGATTCGTCACTTCAAGCGTCATGAAGGGTAACGGAGGGACTCATAGTTGCTCCTTAACTATTCTATTCCAGTTGTCAGTTACTCGTATTGACACATACATACGTGTCTGTCGTGGTTATTAACGTTGTGGAATATGTGACGATTGCATTATATTTTCAGATTTTATTCAAATTAAACACAGATTCTTCTATGTAATTAAATATCCTTTTATAGATATTGAAGCATAACGGAGTGACAAACAGGTCGTTCCTCATTTGTTCCGCTCCGCTCCAATTGACAGTTATCGACTAACTTTTGTGTCCTTGTCGGTTGGTCCCTTTGTAGATAACCAATCGTAACGATGGAACAAATAGGTGGGCTTCTCATTTGTCCAGCTCCAGTTGTCAGTTATCGACAAATGCGAGTCTATCTTAAAAATTGGGACGAATTCATTCCATTTTCAAATTTTTGTGACCTTATCGGTTTGTGCCTTTGTAGATAACTAATCGTAACGATGAAACAAATAGGTGGGCTTCTCATTTGTTCAGCTCCAGTTGTCAGTTATTAACATATGCGAGGCTATGTTGAAAATTGGGAAGAATTCATTCCATTTTCAAATTTTTGTGACCTTGTCGATTCGTCCCTTTGTAGATAACTAATCGTTAACGATGTAACAAATAAGTGGACTTCTCATTTGTTCAGCTCCAGTTGTCAGTTATCGACACATGCTAGTCTGTCATAGTAATTAAAGCTCGTGGAAATTGCATTCCATTTTCGAAACAATTTTAAAATTAAATTAAATATGATTTGTAGGTACGTCCTTTATGAGATAATGAAGCGTGAGGGAGGGACAAAGCCTATTTAACCTGTTCGACTCTAGTTGGCATTATCGACATGCGAGTGTGTCGTGGTAATTAATGCTTGTGAAAATAGTGGCGATTTCATTCCATTTTCAAAACAATTTTAAAATTAATTTAAATATGATCTTGTAGTTACGTCCCTTCCGAGATAATGAAGCGTGACGGAGGGACAAACAGGTAGAGCCCATTTAATCTGTTCTGCTCCAGTTAGCCTTATCGACATGCGAGTGTGTCGTGATAAAAAATGCTTTTGAAAATAATGGCGATTGCATTCCATTTTCAAAACAATTTTAAAACTAAATGAAATACGATCTTTTAGGTACGTCCCTTCCGAGATAATGAACCGTGACGGAGGGACAAACAGGTGGAGCCTATTTAATCTGTTCCGCTCTAGTTGACATTATCGACTTGCGAGTGTGTCGTGGTAATTAATGCTTTTGAAAATAGTGGCGATTACATTCCATTTTCAAAACAGTTTTAAAACTAAATTAAATACAATCTTGTAGGTACGTCCCTTCCGAGATAATAAAGCGTGACGGAGGGACAAACAGGTGGAGCCCATTTAATCTGTTCCGCTCTAGTTGGCATTATCGACATGCGAGTGTGTCGTGGTAATTAATGCTCGTGGAAATTGTGGCGATTGCATTCCATTTTCAAAACGATATTTAAATGTTATTTAATAGTTATCGCATAATCTACATCTACACTAATATTATAAAGAAGAAAGATTTGATTATTTTGTCTTTTTTTTGCATTGAATAGGCTCCGAAACTACGGGACCGATTAAAAAAAACGAATTTACCATCAGAATCCTACATTATCCTGATGGAATTAAATACCATTAACTATCCGTTTGAAGCCGGGGCAGCCCGCTAGTTAATTAAAACACACTTCGAACAGAAAGTTAATAAAGTTTCAAATTCACTTTTCAACTTCAGAAATATGCAGGCAATGTAAACAATATTTTGTTTTGATTAAAAGTCTGATTTAGATGTACACTATGTATTGTCGTTCGATTTTTAAAAATATGTACTATACATAGGTTAGAATATAATAGAATATTCCTCAAGCAAATATTATTCGCAGTAAATAGTTTCAACTTAGAGAAAGTCAAAAATCCAACTTTAAAAGAGCTTTTATGACGCAATTATTAAAATGACCTGTTATTTCTGCACAAAGCACTCAGAGTTATGTATTTACTCTCTAATTGAATGACATGATGAGAAACGCCATTGTGTGAGTTAAGAGGCTTCGGCAGATGACAAATATAATTGTCGAAACAAAAGCACTTTCGCAGGATGCTAAATGTGTAGTGACCTACTGACATGGTGAAGAATTGGATGACTGTGACAAAAGATACACTTTTACATAGATACATAGTATCACGTCGTTTTCCCTTGCGGGGTAGACAGAGCCTAGGTCTATAAGACTCGAAGGCCACGTTTAGCAAGTTGGTGGTCATTAGGTAAAAAACTGAATCAAAATAGTGATGGGTTGCTAGCCGCATCGCCTATTAACAAGATTCCACGGAATTTTGCCCGTTCCGTCGTTCGGCTTTTACGATCTGCGCGAGAAAAGAAGCAGCTGGCACATTCTACGTTTTTTCTTTTCTCTCAGACCGACAGACAGAAAGCATAGAATTTTATATCTATACTAATATTATAAAGAGGAAAGATTTGATTGTTTGTTTGTTTGTTTGTTTGTTTGCATCGAATAGGCTCAAAAACTACTGGACCGATTTGCAGAATTCTTTTTCCATTAGAATCCTACTATATCCCTGATGAACATAGGCTATTTAAATACCTAGATCTTTCCGTGCGAAGCCGGGACGGGTCGCTAGTTTTGTATAAGAACTGAAACAAGGACGACCAGCCTTTGAGTCAGAGGGGGGCAGAAAAGCAATGGCGACAATATTCAGCACTGTCTGTACGTGTCCGTGGTGACAAGTCTCTCTGCCAGTCCTCTCACGATACCGTTGCTACACAAATTTACTCTGGCTATTAAGTTCGCTATAAGGTGACGGTGTATGGCGTTAAAAGAATTAACCATAGCCTCCGTAATAAAGCTGTATAAAAAGATTGGTAAGTGCCGCGCGCACGAATCTGCTGCAAGAGGCGCCACTGACGCGAGCGATACGTACACTTAACCTAGTAGGGAATGATATCTTCGTGATATATCATGATATCTTTAATGATTTTTCCTACCGACTATAGGAAATATTGTTTCTTAGCTACTCTATTGCAATAGGTTAGCCTGTAATGATGGATGTAAGGTGAAAATAAATAAATAAAAGAGAAATAAAGGTGGAATGTTACCGGGTGCGCGGGCGGCATGCATGTGTCGATCCCGGGCGCTCGCGGCGCATCACCGCACGTGCAGCGCCTGTCGCCACACACACGACCTGCAACAAATAAAACTATGTAAACAATATGAAAGAAGAAAAAAAATAACTCAAAAACACAAAAAATACCTAACAGATTTGTTCATTTCTTATTTTATTGTCACCATTATCAGGCGCTCTGCCAAATCATTATTTGGCATACTGGTGACAATGATAATACTGGTTACATGACCCAGTCATTCGTTTACAACATTCAAAACATAAAAGCCTAAGCCAGTGCGGGTGGGAATGGCCACTGGAAATTTGAAAAAATACAACAAGTTGCATTTTGGGAGTGCCGGCAGAAGTGAAAACTCCACGCGGTACAAAGAGAGTAGGTATTACTTCTTCTCCTACGCTGCGCCGGCGACCTTTGGTCAAGTGTCCGTTTTACGAATTTTCGATCAGGTCACGTGTCTTGACGGGATTTTAACATTTTATACCCATCCCAAAATGTGCACATCGCTGCCTAAAAAGTATTCACTTCAAAAATGGATTTAACCCTTTCAGTGCCGCGTCCCGCGTAGGTGCGGGCAAACAATGGAAAATGCATTGTTATACACCAGCGAAACGCATAAGACACCTACGTGAATGGATCAATCACTCACATCGGATTTCACATCACACATCCCCAGATTACTGAATAGTTGCTACGTAAATCATACTAATTGAGTATGACCTATCATTTCACCTCCACGAAAAGTAACTCTGCAAATTAACAAAAAGTCAACGAACGATAAAATAACAAACAAAAAAGATAAACGCTTTATCGTTAGACTAAATATAACACAATTCAATTTCCCACATTAAGTATTTCATTATCTTGAACCCAGCAATTTTGACAAAAGACCGAAAGAAATACATTTAACGTATACGTAATTTTCATTTTTCAATCAAACAAAAGATGATAAAGATAAGGCGCATCAAAGTTCAGGAGTGGGAGCTCATGAGGCAACAGGCCGATAAAAAGTGTACCGGACAGTGACGTCACGCGAAACTTTAACGGGCTATCTTTATCAATTTTTGTTTCATTGTCAAAGGAAAAATAAGTGTGTAATATTTTTCAATAATCTACCAGACTGCCTGATTATTTTGGAAAGTACGTTTTTAGAAAACATGCCCATTGAGTACGACCTATCATTTGCTCCATGGAAAGTAACTCTGCAAATTAAAAAGTCAACGAACGATAACATAACAAACAAAAAAGGTAAACGCTTTAACGTAAGACAAATGACACAATTCAATTTCCCACATTAATTATTTCATTATCTTGATACGACCAATTTTGACAAGAGACCGAAAGAAACACATTTAACGGTATTACGTATACGAAATTTAACCAAACTTGTTTTGGGCTCTTGTTAATTTATCGTGGTACTGCCGCCATGCAGTCTATGCTTGCGTAGGTGTGGTTTGGCTCAGTAACTGGGTTATCAACAGAACATTGATAGACTTAATAAATAAATATATACGAACAAATCACACAGATTGAGCTCGCCCTAAAGTAAGTTCGAGACTTGTGTTATGGGATACTAACTCAACGATACTATATTTTATAACAAATACATATATAGATACACATCCAAGACCCAGGCCAATCTGAAAAAGATCATTTTCTATCTTGACCTGGCCGGGGATCGAACCCGGGCACTCTCGTGTCGCAGGCTGGCGTGTTGACCGCTGCGCCACGGAGCTTACATTTATAGTCCATAGATATATAGATTTTGAATTGTGGTAAAGCCACGCTACCGACAAAAGTAATTTTTGCTAGTAGCATGAACGGGCCGGCTCGTCCGGGGAAGTACCACACTCTCACAGAAAACCGACGTTTGAGTTTACCGCTTCGTTTGGTGAGTGAGAGAGCCGGAGGCCCGTCCTTCCCTCATTACCTCCCCCCGTGTCCTTCCTCCAACTCCTTTATAGGCCGGCAACGCTCCTGTTACACCTAGGTGTTGCAGTTTTCCATGGACAGCGCTGATCGTTTACCATCAGGTGACTCGCTTGCTAGTTTACCGTCCTATGACATCAAAAAAAAATCTTTTAAAATTTTTTTTGTATAAAAATACAATTTAAATTTCCTTCAAAATGTAAATATTTACAAATTACTTTGCTTTAGAAATATTAAAACTTTAAACATTTTAATTTTTATTTTAAACATTTTAATTTTCGTATAAATATGTTTAAATAAAGAACAAAGTGTTGGCCAGTTCTGCAATTGAAGTATTTTGCATTTTGCACTATTACAAAGTGATTTCAAAAAGTACGGCAATATTTTTCATTTGACCGGAACCTTAAATTGACAATGTTTCGATTTTAATAGATGCAATACACTCACATAGAGATCTATGAAACTAAACATGAAGCAAAATAAAAAAAAAAAACTTCCCGTTCCTTACACGCTTTTTGACCCTTCCCAGCTTGGCTTAATCTCTTCTTTCTTTAACCCTAAGCTTATACTGGATAAGGATTGAAATCAGAAACAAATAAGTGTGGTTGACACACCTCTGAATAATGCTCTCTGGTTCTATAACATAAAAATGTTGAAAGCCCAGTATGTAAGGCCTGTGAGGAATCTGAGGAGACAACTTATTTGCAGGGAGACAATGAGACACATTTAGTCTTTGTGATTCGTTGGCTGATAAGCCTTTTGGATCTCTTCGGATCTACTTATCCTGAGCTAAAGGACTACAGGCACTGCGCACTGGGCTATATTCTGTAGCTCATGCAAACCTTCTTCAAAATCACCTTGTGGGTGAGTAAGGTATAGAGTAGGTACGAAATAACCCGAAGGTTAGGCGTGCTTCCAGTTTTTAATCGACCACTCAACCTAACTCAAAGTGAACTTTTGTTTGGATTGTTTATAACCTAACCTAACTCAAAGTGAACTTTTGTTAATCCGTAAATCCAATACGCGCTGTTTCGTCTAAACCCAGTACATTTTTCGAATCAATTTGCATCTCTCTACACCACTATAGGAAGTACTATTTCGCAGTGTAAAGCTTGAATGCTGAATACTATGCATTCAAAGTTTTTGCGGCTTCGTCCCGAACGGGCACAGCGAACGCGGTCCCGTTCGTGCCAAAATAGAAGAAAAACATTGCATAATTTCGACTACGAAAGTAGGAGTGGCACTTTTAGAGATCCGTGCCTCAAAATGTTAAATATCAAATGCTAAAGTTAGCAATCTCAAGAATTTGTGGAGACATATCTTAGTTGAAGCGGTAGTGACTCAGTAGTCTAAGAGCGCGACCTATGGGCGAAAAACCTCGGGACCTCTGATTTTGTAAACCAACATCAACCTGATTCTGGTAAAGAAAAACATCGTGAAGCAACATGTACGCCAGTGGATTGTTTACTAGTGTGTGACATTGAGAAGGCAATGACAAGCGAATATAATATTTCTTGCCAAAAATAATGATTGTGTGCGTTTCTATCCACTCAATGACACTGATAAGAGCCTAGCTCTTAAATGTTAGAGAACATAGTTTTATTATAACGTCATCAAAAGTTACGCCAGCTACATATTTTACACATTTGCATCTATAGTGCAATCTATAGTGTTCCTGTTGACCTGAGATCATGAACTTTGGCAAGAAGCAATGTCTTTTAGTACACCATAAAATCCTCAAATCCAAAATGTTTTATCGATAATTACATTACAATTACGGCCATGTTATATTTAAAATGACGTCACACATCTAACCATGTATTATCACCCGAAGTAAACGAATATACAAAATTTCAGTTCAATCGGTGGAAGATATCTGCTCCAAAATTAAGTTGCAAGATTCCACCCGAAACTATGTTTAGTTATATAGTTACATGCATACATTGTTAGTTCAATAAAAGCTTGTAAAAACGGAAATTGTACGGAACGTCGTTTGACAAGACCGACTCACACTGAGCCCGTTTTTGTAGCTAAATAAAGTTTATCAATGCTCTTGAGGAAAATAGTCTGTGCTACTGACTTTGTTAAGTTTTTGTTAACGTTTCAATGATTATCAGACAAAGGTTTGAAAATGATGTGTTCTTACAATAAATTTTGAATATTATTGTACTACTTGAAAGATGTCGTTAAAAATATTTGGACCAATGGTTGGAAATAAACACTACAAAGGGAATGATTTAGGTATATTAATGAGAATACTGAGCTATTTTTGGGTTTATTTCTTTAGTTTAACTTCAAAAACTTGCTTCGACGTATCTTATAGGGATTCCCTAGCGAATTTAAGCAAATTTGCAATACAGCGTGATTTTGAACCCCCTAGCTATATTGAAATCTATGAATCAGAATCCCTAATGGAATACAGAATTGTAAGAAAAATAGGTAAAAACGAAAAAATAAATTGAACCTTTCATAGAAATTTGTCCAGCTGATCGGCGACTTTGTATGGGAAACCTAATTTTCTTTTTCGTTTTTTACCTTTTTTTCTTGCAATTCTGTGTTCTATTACATAGGGATTCTGATTCCCAGATTACAATATAGCTAGGGAGTTTACAATCACGTTGTATAAACAGCCATATATTTTGATTGCGTTGAAGTTTGGTCTTTTCTTGAAGTTTGGTCTATGATTGCGTTGAAGTTTGGTCTTCGTTTTGCGTTGAAGCTTCAAGGGACCGTAAATCTTTTGCGATATTAATTACTTTATAAAATGGTCTTAGTTAGGTGTTGTGCCATGCTCGAAATTTTCGAGAAATCTTCGTCTTTCTCTTACATACATAGTATCACGTCTTTTTCTCATGCGGGGTAGACAGAGCCTAGGTCTATAAGACCTTCTGGCCACATTTAGCATGTTGGAGGGCGTGTAGATGGAAAACGGAATCAGATAGTGGTGGGTTGCTAGCCGCATCGCCTATTGACATGATTCCGCAGATTTTAGCCCAATCCCCCGATTGGCTTTTACGATCTGCGCGGGAAGAGAAGCAGCTGGCACATTCTACGTTTTTTCTTTTCTCCCAGACCAGCATGGAAGAAATGAAAAATCTTTCTCTTAGTTGCGGAAATTATTAAAAAATTCCGAAAAATTATTTGAAATTTTCCGCAGATTTCCGTGAGAAGGAATTCATGAGAATAGAGAATTTCTCTCCGGCACATCACTAGTCTTAGCATACAGTTGGACAGAAATTCAGACAGCTAAATGATTCCGTAACTCAAAACATGAAAAGGAACTGTAACAAGCTTTTTCAAGTAAATGAGACATGACTGCCGCGCCATAAAGAAATATTACTTGAATAAGTTAAATTCTAAGTAAACCTTCCACATCTTTTACACATCCACATTTCGAAATTATTTACACTTAGTAATATAATAATAATATTAATAAAGAGGAAAGATTTGATTGTTTGTTTGTTTGCATTGAATAGGCGGAACTATTGGACCGATTAAAAATTCTTTTACTATTGGAATCCTACATACAAGACGAAGATAGTCTATAGATTTAATATACCATATCCATATTCCATATCTACCCGTGGGAAGCCGGTAGTCGTGGAATAAACACATCCTAACTAATATTATAAATGCGAAAGTGAGTTTGTTTGTTTGTTTGTTACGCTTTAACTACTGAACCGATCATCATGAAATTTTGCATACACGTTATCTGGGGTCCCAAGGGATCCACATTGATGGGGGCGGAGCCGCGGGCGAAAGCTAGTTGAAAAATAAAATCTGAAAACATAACACTTCATTTTTGGGCAGTCGTTAAAACCAATGTTCAGTTCTTAATCCCAAAGACTATTAATAAATGTGCATGTAGCGAACCCCGGTAAAGCATGACCGGTAATAATGACCAACACGTACAGTTACGGCTTCGAATACCGTACCAGATGACTTCAATGCGCGTTTTTTGTCGGCATGATCTTTCATTGTTGTTTGTATTTTGTAGTTTGTATGACCGCACTTCCGTTTCAAATTTTTTATAAGCGGTGTACGCTTAGAAATTATAGCAGAAGACATGCCTTATTGACGACTTGTGGCCTAGTGGTCATGATGCCAGATTATCACAGCGTGGGTCCTGGGTTCGATCCCCGGTCAGGTCAAGATAAAAAATGAACTTTTTCAGATTAGGTCTTGAATGATTATCTATACAAATTGAATTTTTGTTCGTTTTGGACCCTTAAAGGGATGATTCAGCCCGTCGATATCAACAAATTTTCCTATGGGACTAATGATATGCACTGTCCCGAACGTACTTTGGGGCTAGATCAATCTGTATGATTTGTGCGTAAATATTTATTTATATTATTGATGGGTACGTCTGCAATTGTCGCACTTCTTCCATACGCTGTTGGTTCTGATTGTCATCGTTACATGGTGTGAAACCTTCAAAATATAATTGAATATTTTTTTTGAGAGAGGTATACAAAGATGTTAACCGACCTATATAAATCATGATATTGATATCCCAACCTTAAAAATATTAACATAAGGTTTATCTCTTGTCTGTCCCTGACGAATACAACCGGGGCCAGTAGCTTAATTTGCTGAATCACAAACTTCATAATCACAAACATTTGGGCTGCCAAAGTTGCGCACGCGCAGATTTAGATCACCCTACCCCAGGTTTTTTCAATTACGAAAGGCTCTCTAGTCTAGTAAAACGAAATTTTGTTTAACTTTCATGTAATATTTCCAAGTAGTCCAAAAAAGTAATGATGCAATTTCGAACGATACGTAGGCTGAAACGCCCCAACATTCAAAACATCCAACTTTCTGTTTACAATAGAAAGTACAAATTCACACAAATGACCGCTAAAACGACTCTAATCAATGAAAAGACAAAATATGTCCACCATTTTGTAGACATTCGAGTTAAATTGTCAGCACGAAGGAAAAGTAAAAAGAAATCAGCCGAGACAATACGTGGGTACTTTAAAATAATAAGCGCTATTTGTGGTGTGTAAATTATGCTCATTTTCGCGTAACTACGGACACACGGACGTGGCCGACGGTGAGCTAAGACGCTCGATCCACTTAAATCCATTACAAAGATCCATTGATGGATCTTTTTGCACTCTGAGTGCTCAATAGCGATCTTTATGTTGAAGATACGGATTTCAAATCTAATCCTATCTTTAGTATTTCAATCCTAACTAATATTACAATATTAGTAATAATAGCTTTATATTATAAAGCGTTATATATTAATATAGATGCGAAAGTAATTTTATATGTTACTTTTTCACGCCTTAACTACTGACCCGATCTCCATAAAATTTGCATGCACGTTTTTAGGACGATGGAGAAGGATTCGTTAGTTTAATTCCTAAAAAGGAACTGTTCCTGAAGGACATACACTAACACAAACAGAGTCGCGGGCGAAAGCTAAAAAAAGTGACAATGGTTGTGTTATTGTTGATATTGCTTGTAATGAAATATACAGATTGATTCTGAATTACGGTGTATTTTCCAGTAGATATTCTGATCCTGTAATTTATTAGTAATTTCCTAATAAAAATTTAGCGTGGGGCTCCAGAGCGATCATTTGCACGCCGTTTTTCTCGGCTCTGTGTCTCGAACATAATCGTTACCGGTCAAGTGGCCCGAAGCTCTTACCTACCTAGATGTGGGGCGGCTTGCAATTTTGTGATGCACAGACACACTGACACGCATACTTTGACACTTCTTTTTGCATACCGTGCTACCGGTATTAACAGTTTAAATTATTAAGTACATGTTTTGTTATTAGGTCATAATTAGTATTGTCGGAACCCAGATTTGACAAGAGATATAAAACGTTACCATATATGGCGTTAGAAGTATTTTAGATCGCGATAATAAGATTTTTTAAGTAATTTGGTCTCCCAAAATCCGTCGATACTGCGATAGTCGTAACCAGCCTACAGTGGTAGACTCGAAGGTCCTCACACAAACACAAACACCTTATTACCAAACAGTTGTTGATTATTGCGTATCCAATACTCCATGGTACTTGGTCTTTTACATCTAAGCTATAAATTACGCGATAGAAAAGCTAGTTTGAAATAAAATAATCGCAGTAGCCAGCGGTACCAGCAAATTAAAACCGGCGTACGGTAAACAAAAGATGCAAAGGCGGTAAAATAATACGTTTAGAATGAATGGTCGGGCGAGGCGGTACCGTTGCCGACTGTATCAATAACGCATCAGTGGCGGCATTAAGCCGGATTCTTACTCTACACATTGGCTGTCCTATTCTGAAACACAGAATGCAAACTCTGGCTTGATCTGGATGATAGATAAGACATAAAGATATTAAAAACCGGCCATGTGCGAGTCGGACTCCGTTCCGTACCGTTATCTATAAAAACGGCAAAAAAATCATATCTGTTGTATGGGAGACCCCCTTTAATATTAATTTTATTTTTATTTAATTATTTATTTTTAAATAAATAATTAAATAAAAATAAAATCAAAAAGGTAAACTAACCTACCCTCTGTAGTCAGTTTTTTTTTCCGCGGTGGCCTCGCCTCTGATTCTCCTTGGTCCCGAGGGCTACGCCCATCCTTGTTTTTGAAGTACACGAAAAAATACCATTATTTAACAAAAACTGTAATGTTAAATAACCAATATATGAAAATCAACACGCTTTAATTTAAAAATTACGCGACTGGTGTCGTAATGAAACGGAAAGTGAGTTATATTTATTATACACGGTGAAATTTTGTTCGTTCTGGACTCTTAAATGGATGATTCAGCCCATTGATATAAATAACATTTCCTATGGGACCTCAAAAATTTTTTGACGTTCCCGTACAAGTTGACCGGGCGGCCGAAATTTTTTGTATAGGCCATTTTTTTCCCATAGGAAAAGTTTTATGGGTCCAGAACGATCAAAATTTCACCGTGTATAAATTCGTATGTATAATAGATAATAAATGTTAAAAAAATGTATAATAAATAAATTCGTGCTAAGCTATTGTAAATCCGCCCATTTTTTTTTATATCAGAATAGGGCCTCGGTAGGTTTTAACTGCATTTTACAGGCAATATCTCTGGACGCGCGTAGCGCAGTAATGTGGCTGCGTGCATTCAAAGCAACATATACCAGGCAATAGTTCTACGACATTCCCACATCTGCGTAATGACCCCATGGGTTAGCGGGAATTGCTGATTCTGTTCTACGAAAAGCTGCGTATTAGAGCGGTTCCCGGTTTCCCAGTTGCGCCCAGATATGGTGCGTGAGACTAAGCGCACACTCTATATGCTTTGTATGACAGTATATTATTATTTGTATGACTTATTCCTAATTCTAACATAGTACTTTATATTTTATTTTTATTTTAAGGAAAAATGCAAAAAAATATAAATATCAACAGAAGACTATAACTGATACATAATTATATTGTGGTCACAACGATAGATGTACCTAACTCCATTGAAACATCAAAAGAAACGAAAAAGAAAAAATGTGCTAAATCCCATTTATACACATAAATGTGTTTGAAGAGCGAAAGTGTAAAAAAGAGAATCGTAAAAAAATCCTTTTTGATTTCTTTTTCTCACCCAACATTGGTGTTATGTTTTTAAAACTGCTTTCAAGCATGTGATAATGATAATAGCTGTGGCGTGTAAATCACACAGGATCTCGAGAAATATCTTACGTCATTTGTGGTGTCCACCAATTCAAGTGTATACTACGCCTGGGGTTGCTTTTCATGCGTAAGCGTTCCTAATGTGCGTCCGCTGGTCCAACGAGCTCCTTAATATTTCCGCGAAATTCAAACATGTTGGCGGGTGCCAATAAAAATTTGTTAGTTTAACTCAGAAACAATTGATTGACTGGCTATAGACCTCCGTACAATGTTATGTGTTCAAATTTTTATGTACGCGAATATCGATCCATCAGGACTAGTATTTTTTACGGGTCTAAAGGTATCCTGGGTCCTAACACGGGCCTCTAGGTACCTCCGTACTAAATTTGATTAAAAATCGGTTCAGTGGTCGCAGTGTATAGAGTTTACAAACAGACAGACAGAGTTACTTCCCCATTATAATATACATACATACTTCATATATACTATATCGTCTTTTTCCCTTGCGGGCTAGACAGAGTCTAGGTCTATAAAACCCAAAGGTCACGTGCCACGTTTAACATGTTGGTGGGCATTAGGTGGAAAACGGAATCAAAATAGTGATGGGTTGCTACCCGCATCGCCTATTAACATGATTCCTCGGAATTTTGCCCGTTCGCTCGATCGGCTTTTACGATCTGCGAGGGAAAAGAAGCGGCTGGTACATTCTACGTATTTTCTTTTCTCCCAGACCAGCATGGAAGTTATTATAATATACATAAGTATGGATAATATGGAAGTATGTATTCAAGAGTTCTGTTATGTTATTTTTTTTTTTACTAAATGTTATTTTAGGCACTTGTCTTCCATCTCACCTGATGATAAGTGACTATGAAGACGAGGATGTTACATGCCTATCCAAGAGATAGCCATTTATTCTACTTTTGAATGTCCCGGGACTGTACTTGTCTGGGAATATAGACGCAGGCAGTTCATTCCACACCTTAGCTACTCGAACCAAAAAGGAACTGTCGCGTTTATTTCGACTCTTTGGTATTTCAAGCTGAGATCTTGAAGACATAAAATTATCAGGTTCCAAAGAAACGTGCAAAAAGACGACTTTCGCGTAGGTGAACCTGTAGCTCTATAATTGTTACGTGAAATGGTAACCTGCTGACCCAATCTGTATTATAATAACGAAATTCGCAATTTATAAGCTCTGGCCGACAGCCATTATTTTCTGTTTTATGTTGATTTATTACTAGCCAGGTCAGTAACGTAATTACTAGGTGGTAGTTTAGTTCGTGGGCTGTGAAAAATGATAGTGTCAAGGTAGATTTCTATAGCGTATGCGAAAATATTTATAGAAATAATGGTTTAAATGTAGTTAAAAGGCGATCATAAGATATTTCATGATGATCGCATTTTAACGACCGCAAAAGGTTTATTTAAAAATGATTACACCTAAAATAAAGCTGGTCTTATAAAGGGGTCTTTTATATACATAGTGAAATTTTGATCGTTTTGAACCCTTAAAGGGGTGACTCAGACCATCAATATGAACAACTTTTTCTACGGGACCAATGCTGACAACTCAAAAAAATCAATCATTTCCATACAAATAGTTCCGCTGTCCAAAACGATAAAAATTTCACCATGTATCCTTACTAATAATATAAAAGCGAAAGTGAGTTTGTTTGTTTGTTTATTTGTTTGTTTGTTTGTTACGCTTTCACGCCGTAACTACTGAACCGATCATCATGAAATTTTGCATACAAGTTCTCTGAAGCTCCGAGAAGGACAAAGGCTACCTTTTATCCCGGGAAAAAGTACTGTTCCCGAGGGATCGACATTGACGCGGGCGGAGCCGCGGGCGAAAACTAGTTTTAATATATTTTATAGCGGGTAGAGTAACATTGTCAAATCACACTTCTTGTCCTCTTTGTAGGCATATTTATTTCCTCTCGTGTTGTGTTTTAAATCCTCGTCTTGTCTTCAGATATTGTATGTATGTATGTATATATTTATGTATGTATTATCATGTATAAAAATAGTTTCTCTTCTTTTCTTCTTTTCGGACCGAATTAACTTTATTATAACCTTTATTTTCTATCTCTATAAATTTTGCTGTTGTTATTTTCTTATATTCCTACTACCCTCAGGTTGCCTGGAAGAAATTGCATTTAGCGATAAGGCCGCCTATTGTTTTTCTCAATCTGTTACTTATTTATGTTTATTTCTTGGAATTGGTGCAATAAAGAGTTAAATAATAATAATAATAATTGTGAAGTCTGTTCTAAGGTAATAATTGTATGATCAGGGGTGACATCCTCAACTGCTTGTCCGGTTGTTGCAAGATACGGCATCGGGTACGCGCGTCCGGCTTTCTGAGCTGCTACTTGCTTTACCCCCATTCATCTGAGTGAGTTGCATCCCAAAACCTTCAATCCCTTTCCAAATCCAACAAATTCCTATCCTGTCCCAGCTTTAAAATGCATCCAATGGCCTGCAGTATCGGAAGCACATGAAGCCAAAGAAACTGCGCTCGCCAACCCGCCAAGCATAGTGAGTATGGAATCCTCCCATGGAATTAAGTCTCTTTGGGAGAGGTCTTTATCCAGTAGTGAACTTTTTAGGGCTATTTGTTTGTTTGTTTTTGGTGTAAGTGGCCAATACTGGTGTCAGATTTTTCAAGCTGCCTTAAGACGTCTGATATAGCTTAACGACTGCCATATATGATGGCAGCCGGGACCAACGGCTTAACTTCCGAAGCAATAATTCTCACGACCACTGGGTCATTGGACTGCGCACCGAAGATCCTCACAGTGAAGATGCGACCAGGAACACGCATGGGAGAGAGTTTCAAACTGTAATTTTCGAACACTTCATCTGTTTGCAACAAATGTGTTACTTTATGATTGATGAACTTGCAATGGGA
Source organism: Elegia similella (assembly GCA_947532085.1). Classification (NCBI taxonomy): domain Eukaryota; kingdom Metazoa; phylum Arthropoda; class Insecta; order Lepidoptera; family Pyralidae; genus Elegia; species Elegia similella. The sequence continues at coordinate 6,131,174 of OX383936.1, forward strand.
ACAGGCACAGTATAATACGATTTCATTTTGTATATGGGCTGGTTATACAAAATCGTATACACCATTATAAGCTTTTATTCAACTTGTTACACTGTGTGTGCGTCAAATCTAAGATGCTAAATCTGACCTATTTTCCGATTTATGAATGAGCTAAAATTTTGTTAATATATTGTAGCACGCATACGTAATCCTTTTTAACCAACTTCAACAAAAGGAGTTTAACAATTCGGTTGTATTTTTTAAAATGTTTGTTACCGCATAAGTCCGACATCCGGTCCCATTTCAAATAGGCCCAAACACGATTGGTGTACCTTGTTTGGTTTAAGAGTTCCTATGGCCACCTTCCGACTCCATCATCAGACCAACGCAACAATTCTATAATATTGTATTGTCATCCGATTTAATTATGCATGCAAAATTTCACCTCAATTGGTAACCGGGAAGTGGATCAAATTTAATTTGCAAGAGTTTTTGCTAGATCCGTGGCGCAGCGGTCAACACGCCTGCCTGCAATACGAGAGTGCCCGGGTTCGATCCCCGGCCAGGTCAAGATAGAAAATGAACTTTTTCAGATTGGCCTGGTCTTGGATGTGTATTTATATACGTATTTGTTATAAAATATAGTATCGTTGAGTTAGAATCAAATAACATAAGTCACGAACTTAGTTTGGGGCTAGCTTAATCTGTGTGATCTGTGTGAAGACAGATGAAACTAAAAAAAAAGCTTGTAAAAGGTTCTAAACCACTAAGCCTACTAGGACTAAACCCATCGATAATGCGAACTAACCGGTCTGTTTAACCTCGCCGATAAAGACGCGATGAAAAGCAAGCAGCGAGTAGCAGCGGCTAATTTGTTTGCTAATCATTATTGAGTGGTGGTTAGTGAGTAACGACCCATTGACTTTCACCCAGGTGGGTTTTATATCCACTTCTAAAAGATAGGGAAGACGTTGAGTTGTGAAAATTAAGTCGGTTTCTGTTTGTAATCAAGTATTGAAGTTTAAATTCCAACTCTTCGATTCCCGATTGAGCTAAATCAGCCGTATACATGAACGTAAGTAAAGTGGCATCTAGTTGCCCTCCGTGTTTGCAAAGCGTCACTTGTACTTTACATTCTTATTGTCTTTAACATCTTTTATAAGTTGCGGCTTGCAGTAAAATATGAATCTATAATCTTCAATTACACTGGGCCCCCGGGCTACAGGGCCCCCAAACGTGTATTTGGGGGCCCTGTTGTGTGAGCTAAAGTCAGGGGCTACCGCCGTATCAGCCGTATAAATGAATTAAAGTAAGTAAAGTGGCATCTAATTGCCACACATGTTTGTAAAGCGTCACTTCTACTACACATTCTTATTGTCTTTAAAATCTTTCTTGCAATAAAATTTGAATCTTCAATCTTCAATTACACTGGGCCCCGGGGCTACAGAGGGCCTCCGAACGTGTGTTGTTTATTAACATATGCTGTTGAGTGTGGTACATATGTCTTTCCCATTTTTATATTAACATCCATATTTTGCACGTCTATCTACAATTTCTTTTCGAAACAGCTCTTAGATCACCAGTTACTTCGACGAAACGGGTTGTCAATTCCATTAAATTAATCTTACTTAACTAAGTTAGGAATTCTGTGACCTTATTATCTAAGAAGTTCAGGAATTTCCTGTGTGATGATGACTGTCCTAAGTAAAGCGTGATTCACTGTCCCTATAACGCTGCCTCAATTAAGAAAGCCGGAATGTAAATGTTTTTTAAGGTGACACACTAAATGGGGTCATTCGTTTCAGTTATCACTATAAAACGTTACTTGGAACAGTTATATTAAGAAAGAGGACAATGAACGTATCAAAATGAACAACTGTAGCCCCAAGACCGCGAATAAGTTCTGTTTCTAAGAATTACCATACATTTTGCCTCTGTAAGGCAAGCCAAATTTATTTTATAAAGTTTTATTTACAAAATATTTTCGTTAATAAGTAGTAATATATAACGTATATTTTGGATATAACTATAATTAAAAATAATATTCAATGGTAAATTGCAATAATACAATAAACAAAATTCAAATTAATAACTGACTATTAAATAAAAAATAAATAAATACGGACAAAACATACAGATTGCCCCAAAGTTAGTCCGAGACTTGTATAACTACTAAATACTAGATCTAACTTAACGAACGTAGATACTAACTCAAGATACTATATTTTATAACTCATACATAGGTATATAAAGAAAAACGTCTAAACCCAGGCCAACCAAAAAGAGCCATTTCTTCATCATGACCTGACCGAGAATCGAACCCAGGACCTCCGACGTGACAGCCAAGCATGATGACCGCTAGACCCACAGGTTTTCTGTTTTACTAAACTCTTAATAAATTAAGAATTAAAATATTGTGAAAAAATTTCATGCGGGCGGGACTTGAACCGGCAACTTAGGTCTATGTACGACCTACGTTCTGCCATCTGAGCTACCGCACGATTCAATCTTGACGTCGAAATTCTTCACCATATCCCATTCCCCTTAAACGTATTAAGGCTTACGTCACCTGACACAACTACCCGACTTTTACAAGTGAGGTATTATTTCACTAAAGTTCCGACTTCAAGGTTGTCATCTAATGTTGACACTTAAGATCAACGCGAGAAGTCGGGATAGAAGGATCTAATGATCAAGACTCGTTTGTGTGACTCATCCAATGTATCTAAGCCGGGAAGCGAACACGGTCTGTGGAAGTGACACAGTTTCTAGTCGCTTGACAATATTTCACTTCCAGTCAACAGGTTTCATAAAACTAGTTTACAATTTGTAGTGGAAAAACTTGTGTATGAGTTATAATGTTTTATAAGTTAAGTATCGTGGAAAAGATGAATTGAAAGAATATGAAGAATCGATGAAATAATTATTTTTTAATAAAAATCACTTTTCAATCAATCAATTGAAACAATTGTCGGTCAAACAAGATCTCTTCATAGTGCATACAACAAGAAAACTGCTCTTTTTAAAATAGAATTTCATATATTTATTTTCCAATACCCATCACACCTGCGCTTATTTTTAAGACAGTTACAAAACCTAGTTTTTCTTCTTCGACTTTAATATTTTACTTGTCGATAAAATGATATTCCTTTTTGTATGTTGAGAACCGGGGGCACAATACTTCCCACATTTTTAAAACAGTTTGTCTCCTATTTTGACACTACTAAAATAACCCTAAACTAAAATATTAATTTATATGAAAGGGTTTGCAAAATTACAATGAAAAGGTACTATTTATTTATGAAATATTTATCCTTACTAATATTATAAATGCGAAAGTGAGTTTGTTAGTTTGTTTGTTACGCTTTCACGCACACTACTGAACCGATCATCATGAAATTTTGCATACAAGTTCTCTGGAGTACGGAGAAGGACATAGGCTACCTTTTATCCCGGGAAAAAGTATTGTTCCCAAGGGATCGACATTGACGCGGGCAAAAGCTAGTTTAAAAGATAAGCTTTTTCAGTTTACACTAAAAAGTGGAATAAAAATATATAAAAACAAAAGTCGTGAAAATACACGACTTTTTTCTGAATTTCAATCAACTAACTTATACATAAGTCCAATTACAAACATGTCCAGTAGAATTTCACTTTATTTTTAAAATGTAAATCAACTAGCGTTGTTAAAGAAATAAGTCCAAAATTTAACAACCTCGGTCACAGAAGCCAAACCAGAAAAAGGAAAGATAATGGAATTCTTCCGTCGGTAAGAGTCGGACATGCATTTTTGCAATCAGCGAAATGCATCTCGAATAAACGGTCGGCCGCGGGCATCGCTGGAAAGCAGACGACGGTATCAAACAGGGTCAATACGAATGCTAGCTCGCTTGAATAAACTAACTGGTTGTGGACGTTATGACTAAATTGCTAACAAATAGTGGGATATTTATATTTTTCTGCCTCTTCTATTGAGTTGCAAATGGCGATACGTTTTTTTTTCACCAATACTTTGCTACCTTGGTTGCCAGTTCGTTAACTTGTTGAGAGCAAGAAGCGGAAGCCTCTCCTTTTGACATTCAAATTTATATTTTTTATGTCAAGAATTCCAAAGAATTATTATAGTGTCGAGATTACAACAAAAAAAGAAGATAAAACTAAGACACCAACCTCTATCCAATAGCCTTAGCACGATTCGAGAAGTTCCCTAGTATTTATGAAACCTTCGCATGAAACTTACATACATTACATACATACATAGTATCATGTCTTTTTCCATTGCGGGGTAGACAGAGCTCACGTCTTTAAGACCTAAAAGCCACGTTTAGCATGTTGGTGGGCGTTAGGTGGAAAATGGAATCAAAATAGCCGCATCGCCTATTAATATGATTCGTCACATTTGCCCATACCCTCGATCGGCTTTTACGATCTGCGCGGGAAGAGAAGCAGCTGGTACATTCTACGTTTTTTTCTGAAAGACTTAACTCAAATAAACTATATGTTAAAAAGTTCTCCTAAAGCGTCTGATTGAACCAGATTGCTTCGCTGAATCGCGAAATAACTGCCAGTTCTGGAGTTCCAGATATACTAATCGGATGGAACGGGTATAGCCTTTGTCTTAAGTCCTCGGTAATAAGGTGATATTTTTACATTGGAACCGTGAGCATGGTTCTATAGTTGTCATTGACAGTATTGACGCGACCACGTAGTAACGTGGTCGCGTCAATATTGTCGATAACAACCATACACGCCTCGCAGACCGAAACCAGTTACGCGACGCAGTTTATTTTCTTGTGCTTCCGACGCTGCTGCCCAACGGAAGCATTTCTTAGCTGGGGAAGAATAGGAATTTGTTTGACCTGGAAAGCGAATGAAGGTTTTGGGGTACTACTCAATTGGATGAATGGGCTAAAAATAGGTAGCCTGGGAGGCCGGGCTAGCGTAGTCGATGACCTGCAACCACTGGACAGTTGGGATAGCACTCCTGATCGTATATGAAAAGGCTATTTATATACCTACCAACCACCATACCATTTAGGACTTTAAATATATTCTATCGGCTTTGAAAAAATAATATAGCAAATAAAATATTTTCTTGGGTCTCCGTAATTTACAAAATCACATTATGGGATGCCAACTTTATAATAACATTCTTTAAAAACCAACATACATATTTGCTAACAGCAATTACTCGAAAGTGAACTACAACAATTATACGAAAACAGACCGCTTGCTGGAGAAACAGAATTAAATGCCCGGAAACAATAATGGATATCAAATTGTTCTTTTAACTATTTTAAGAAGCGAGTAGACAGAAGGCAACATTAGATCGATTATAAATATGTATAAAAAAAATAAAAAAGGTTTATTAACAAAAAAAAACTTTGCCTTTTTTTAATTGGCCTCTCAACCACCAAACGGACCAATCGGTCCGCATAACAATTAAAAAATCCATTGTGTCTGCGTTTCTCGCGCTTGAAGCTTCTTAATTAATCTTAAAAACTACTACTAGCGTTTCGGAACTGACCAATAAATTCTTTTCAACACTATGAGTCGCCTACTCGCCTGAAGTGCTTTTTAATTATACGACTCAGAATTGGTACTCACTAGCATAATTATAAGTCTAAACCATAATAATTATGTAAGTAGGTATTTGGAATGATATTTATATCATCTTAATATATTGCTAAGGTCAGAGGTGTCATCCTCTACTACTATGGCTGCTATGGCAACAGCTGTTGCAGGTATAGCATCCGATATGCAAAACCGGCCTTCCGAGCTGCTACTTGCTTTTCTCCCTTTCATCCGAGTGAGAAGAATACCAATACTTTCTTTTCTTTCCCAAATCCAACAAACCCTATTCTTACCCAGCTTAAAAATGCTTCCAATGGGCAACAGCACCAGAAGCACAAGATGCCAAAGAAACAACAAACTGACAAGCGTGGTGAGTAGATAAATACCGTCCCATGGCACGAATAATCCTCGGGGAGAGGTCTCTGTCTAGCAGTGGACTTGGTAGATGATGTTGAAGCAATCTTTTAAATAAATTATATTCATTTAATCCAATAAACATTAAAATATTACATTATAAGAAAAACACAAAAACATAAAAAAAAACACACACACACACACCCACATACATAAATTAAAATTAATCAAAAATACCGACCCGAATCGTACCTGGTTCAAAGGTTTCCATAATGCTAGCTGCGTTTCCCCTCTGAATAGCTATGGAAATTCTTTGAACCAGGTGCATCTTTTAAATATATCTATATTTATTGAAATTGAAATATGACACATTTCTTATATCTCTTACAGGGTAAAAAAGGATAACGTGTAAAGTTTTATAAATATCAATTTCGTTACTGGTCAGCGCACTCCATTACAGTCATTAATTCACATGGTGATTAAGCACCGGCACCGACCAAATTCGATTAATAAACTTTATACCCCATTATCAGTTAATTTCTTCATTAATTAACGATTAAAGCCAGATAAAAGCAATTAATACTAAAATTATGCGTTATTTAATTGTTTTGCATAAAATTATATTAATTGGTACTATTTTAAAATCCATAAAACTTCACTTTAACCTAACCTAGTATTTTCGATGTTTTGTGTATTATCTCGAGCTGTTCTTTAAAGGCACTTTATTAAAGGCACTCTAAAATATTTTTTCATTTGGTAACGCTTTATTTTTACATATTTAAAACTTTTTTATCTGGTTAAACAGCTTTAATAATTTGATGGTGTCCGGATTGTCAGTAGAAAAAATATTTATATTAAAAAGTGTCAATTCGGACAGTGTGTCCGAATATATTGTGTCCGAGTCGTCGGCAAGTAAAAAAACACCGCTATGCGTGCAAAGCTGCAGGCAATAGATGGTTTGCATAAATTATAGAATTTAATTGACTGCAGATATTAAAATTTCGAAATGATTCCTCTGACCTAGTATTGTCGATTTCATTTTGTTTTTGATAAAAAAATATTAATTAATTCTAATAGATAATATCAAACCTAAAATTTGCAGACATTTAAATTATGCGATGACAGATAATAACATTGTTATTTTATTAGTTGAAAATTTAAGTAGGTGAATGAATGGGAAATTTATATAAAATAATATACAACGTCCACTACTATTCTATAGTCTTATGAATAGAATTTGCTTAGTCTCATCCTCTACTACATATAGTTTTCTTTTGTTTGGCACCTATCTGTTAGTCATTTCCTAAAGGTTGAATAGGAGAATTCTCTCCCAGATTTTAGCATAAGTCTACCTATCGTAGGCTCATTATAGCTTTTAAATAAAAAAAATAAAAACACTGTCGGGAAATGTATACAGCTGATTTCGAACCTCCTAGCTATTGAAATCTGGGAATCAGCCCCTGTCACTCCCAGAAAAATTTAAAAAAATAGCTAGTTCGCCATCTTGGATGTTCTACCTTGTTGGATTTAGAATGACGTCACACAGTTGATGCAATGCAGCATTGTTATCTAAACTAAACGAGTATACAAAATTTCAGCTCAATCGGTGGAAGATATCTGCTTCAAAATTGAATTGCAAAGAAAGTTACATATATACATTGCAAGTTAAATAAAAGCTTGTAAAATACTTAACCATAATAAAAGATGAGTAATATAAAGACTAATGCCGAGACTTTGCCGTGTGGTTTCCGGCAGAGTAGAATAGGACCACTCCAAGTCTTCCCATGGATATCGTAAGAGGCGACTTAGGAAATACAAGCTAAACAAAGCTCATAAACGTCAATGAGATCTCTCCAACCCAAGTGTAGGCCAAATCCTCTGTCTGCTCTGGCCATGTATGACTCCGGTAGTACAGAGAGGGTCATGCTCCTGCGGTGGAGACTAAAAAAAAAGACCTGATGATGATAAAGACAAACATTCTGTCATAATATTAGACTCAAAGTACCTAAGTTAAGGTTACAACTTTCTTCTTCGTCGTGTCGAGTACTGATTATATGCCTTTTAGGTCAAATTAGTTGTAAAAAAAAAAAAACAGATGACCAATAATCTGCGACAACCATCGGATTGGGGGTATCAGCCATGACGTTCTCCATTGTACAAGATGTAGGACAGGATGGGCATTCAAGTAGGTGTGACATTGTCAGCGAATCGTAGCCACACGGGCACTTGGTATCATTGGCGAAACCCCATCTAACCATATTGCTTTTGCTGGATGCAACCGGGAACGCACGATGCTGAGGAGGTTTCGATATAGCACTAAAAGTAAGCCATTGCTCTTCACATAACATAATTTTGTGTGGCTAACCCAAAAGCTTTACCGTTAAAGCTTTCAAAGTATATTTTTGCATTAAAATGTGTAACTGTAATGCATAAAATATACATAGACTGACAGGCAATTTCCCGAGTGAGATGGCTAGCACAGTATCATGTATGCAATATTTATATCTAATAAAAAATATAATCAATATTCTCGCGTATTTTATCGTGTTATATGCCTTTAATATATCAATCTACGATGACTGACATGTTGATATGAAAAACGCTACGCGAGGCTTTCTTTACACGAGCTTAGTATCAATCAGTTTTTAGGATTTTCAATATTTTTGTTGTTAAAAAAAAAAACAAAACGATAGAATTATTTTTCTAATATTTGACGAGCTCTGTAGCTTAGTGGTCATTATACCAGGATGCCACAGTGGAGGTCCCGGGTTCAATACTTGGTCAGGGTTCTTCGCGACTGCGTTGTTTTAGGCAAATGTGATTTTGAGGCAAAGATAAAACTACCTTATTAAACCAATAGTAGTATTAGTACATAGTCGCAGTGATAAGTGGTACCATGTAATAAATCAAAAATTTAAACCAAATTATAATTAAAACCAAATGTTTACTATAATGATTGCAATTTTGAGATGAGATAATAATTAATCATCTAGAATAATGTAGTAACAAATAAATATTAGCTCACTCTGCTAGCGTGTATTTTTTTATGCGACAAAATGCTATTACTAGATTTATTTTACTCGCGGTTTCACTCACGTATTTATTTTTAATACGTGTAAGAAACCGTTTTGTGATTCTTGAATGTAAATAGATATGTTTGTAATACAATTAAGGAATAAAGCAAATTACTTAAGTGAAAATAATCTACTTTTCAATTCACTAATACGAGTAGATCTGCAAAAAAAATCAGATCTCATTTTTTTATTTTTTCAATTATTGTCTTTATAAATAGCTGTATAAAGCTATTTAAAAAATCAGGCTGTCATAGACATGACTGCCAATATAAATAAAAGTAACATACCGTGACGCGTAATGAATCAACAAGTTTATTCCCTACAAAAATCGCACACAAAAAAGATCTAAATACACTTTCAACTAAAACAAAGTGGATGTCTGTAAAGTCGGTTTACCGATAATAATTTTACGTGATAACGTTAGAAGAGAGATAGATGCGTCACAAGCTGAAAGCTTAAAGCTTAGCCGCTTACTCGCCACACTCGTGCGTGGTGTCAAAAAATTATCAAATTTAAAGACTTACTTAACACTTGCAACTAAGTCCATGTAAATCAATCTCAAACATTGCCTGACGCAATGCTTTTTCGCACTAGTAGCACACCCATGTCATTTATTTTGGCAAGTGAAAAATCATTAGCCGACACTGAATAGATGACCTCCGACGGTCTAGACGGGTCATCGCCCTCGGTAATTAAAATACAATTAAAATGTGAGATAACCTTACTCAATTTTTTCATGCATTTATTTTGTAAAAGAGGATGTTATCTACCGTTTTATTTCTCACTAAAAGTAATGACGCACAGTAGTATTCCTTACTTTTTATACGGAGTATCAGAATGGATAAGTATTTATTAAAAGTCCCATAAAATCTCCGAATCTATCATAAACTAATGGTCGGTTTTTTTAAATCCCCTGGTGAATCCAACGGGGATCTAATTGGAACGACTCAACCGACCGCGGTGCCGGCTCTTTCGGCTGTGATGCGCTGGATGCTAATACAATACAGAGTTAATTTAAACTATTTATGCTGTTTTATGATTTGGTAAAGTTTTTACAGCCGATTGCCTGCCTAATGCCAAGTTCATTGGATAGGTCCAAAACTGCAGACATATTCTTGTCAAAATTAAGTACGAGTAATATAAAAGCAAAAGCTAGTAAGAAATATAAACGACAAAAATAAAAGCAAAACAAAGTTCCCAAATTTTTTTTTGACGTTCCCGTACAAATTGATCTGGCGGCCGAACATTTTTGTATGTAACTGTCCATTTTTTTTAAGTTTCCAGCATTGGTCCCGTAGGAAAAGTTGTTCATATCGACGGTCTGAATCAGCCCTTTAAGGGTCCAGAACGATCAAAATTTTACCATGTAATATAGTTATAGAAATATTATAAACTGTGAAATAACCATACTCAAGTAATCTCATTTTTCGAGTTTTATTACGTGAAAGCTGTAGAGCTGCGTTTTAAAAGCTGGGTTTCTACCGCCGTTAAGGTTTCAAAGTCGAAAGGCTCTTAATGCTTCCCGGATGGTCTTATGCGTGTACGCTTAGTATATTTATTAAGCGTTTATCGGAATTAGAGTGAAAACTTTGAAACTGTATTGAAACCACAGAGCAAAAAAGACTGTGAAACATAAAACAAACTATTGTTAAAAAATTGTCTCAATTCTTAGAATTCAAGACACATTAGGCTCTGTGTGGAAAAAGACAAGCGAAGTGACAAGATTATTAAAAAACCGGCCAAGTGCGAATCGAACTCGCCCACGAAGGGTTCCGTCCCGTTATCTATAAAAACGGCAAAAAATCATGTCTGTTGTTTGGGAGCCCCCTTGAATATTATTTATATTTAATTATTTATTTTTAAGGTAAATATATAACTAAATATAATATGAATATTTCAAGCTTCTGCCTGTTGCCGTTATTAATGTCGAGCAAAAACAATCAAAAAAGTCACGTTTGTTATATAGGAGCCCCCTTAAATAATTATTTTATTCTCTTTTTTAGTATTTGTTGTTATAGCGGCAACAGAAGTACATCATCTGTGTAAATTTCAACTGTCTTACTATCACAGTTCATGAGATACAACCTGGTGACAGACAGACAGACAGATGGACAGCGGAGAAATTAATAGGGTCCCGTTTTTACCCTTTGGATACGGAGCCCTAAAAATAAACACTACTCAACTTTTCTGTTCTGTGTTCTGTGGCGGGAATTTCGATGGAGTGCACGGTTTTTGTTTTGGATTGTTTTGCAAATTGTTTCTAGTGGAATTTATAGTGTGAAGTCGGTGTAATTTGGTGTTATAGATGTCCATGTTTATGAACAATAAGTGGAATAACTAAAATAAAGTGTCATGGTGCGGCTGTAGTGAGATTTACTTAGTGGGCGGGTGTTTGCTCGCCTTGTTGCATCGTATATGATCAAACCAGAGGATTCGTAGGAATTGTCGCCAAGGGCTCCTTAGAATCAAGGAAATGAATTACACTATAATTTCGTTGATACACAAGAGTAACTCGAAGATTAACTAGACACTGGCTAAAATAAGCATATGAATGAAGTTTAAGAGACAAATAGAAGAAAAGAAAAATAAAACAATTTTTGTGAAATTGGAAGGAATACCCTTTCAGATATGTAATAAAAGTTTTTGATTTTAAATCGGTTTGTAAATGACGGAGTTGGAAACAGATATTTCAAAAACATACAACTGAATTATTTATCTTCTCCTTTTTTTAAAATCGGTCATAAAGTTCAGTATCGGGGTTTCAACTTTCTTTAATACAAATTACTGGGGTGATTCATCTACCTCCAATCTGAAGATCTCAATGCATTTTTGAGTACCTAAGACATATGGCAATAATAAATTGCACGCGAGAACGAATTTTTGGTACAAAATAATCACTTTCGGCACTGCTTTATCATTTCTTTTGTATTTAATGTACCTATACTAATATTATAAAGCCGAAGAGTTTGTATGTTTGTTTGTTTGAACGCACTAATCTCAGGAACTTCTGGTTCAAATTGGAAAATTCTTTTTGTGTTGGATAGTCCATTTATTGAGGTAGGCTTTAGGCATAAAACATCACGCTGCAACTAATAGGAGCGAAGCATCAATAAAAAATGATTTGAAAACGGGGAAAATTTTTGCAGAACAGAAATTGCCGCGGACAAAGTCGCGGGCAACAGCTAGTAATATTATATTGATCCATTGAATCAAACTTAGTCTTATTGAGTATTTGAGTATTTGTTGTGACAACAAATAGGTAGTTCAGTATTATCTAGCAGAAATGCTGATTTACGGATATACAATTTGAAGATAGAATAGAATAATTTTATTTGCGTTTGAGAAGGGTATACAACAATGTTGATAATAGTTACAGTTTCACCACCTAATCAGCCATTGTATAGCATGCAAATATGTATGTTAAATTCTTGTCAAGTTATATAAATTGAGTACAAAATAAAAAAAACCACTATTCAAAATATACATGTCAAATTATTTAAAAATAAATTATATTTGTCATAAGATTAACAACCTCCGTGGTCCAGTGGTTAAGGCGTTTGCCTGTTGACCCGGGGGTCGTTGGTTCGATTCCCACCGGAAGCATACTTCGTTTAGTTGTTTCCAGTTTGGTTAGGACATCGCAGGCTTGAATCACCTGATTGTCTGATAATAAAGATGATTCCGTGCTTCGGAAGGCACGTTAAGCCGGTGGTCCCGGCTGTCATCTGGTGGTCGTTAAAGGAACCACGTCAGAGGCCGACAGGCGCTTCTGAAGAACTCTGACACCAGGGTGTGCATGGTCGATTGACCGTGACACCTACTCGAAATAGATGATAAGATATTATATCGTCATAAGATTTCTCTCAAGGCATTTTTGAGTAAGACATATAGCAATAATAAATTGCACGCGATAACGAAATTTTTGTACAAAATAATCAGTTCCGCCACGGTTACATTACGTCCCGTTGCGTCTCCGAGCTCAACTTGATGAAATCTCACAAAAACAAAAGGCTGTCATTGTATGCAAAGCGATGCCCACGCCATTGTTGATACCCAGTGTTATATTGTTTCGAAATAAACCTCAATATGTGGCTAAAATAGGAAATATACATTTTCAGAGATTTCTGAAGTAAAAAAATCTTTAGTGACGTTTAGGCTCGCGTCAGGACACGTGGCCTGATCAAACATTCGTAAGATAGACACGTGACCTTAGACCGCCGGCGCGGCGTAGGAGAAGAAGTAATATCCCCTCTTTTTCTGGCACTGCTGGAGTGCAAACCATAGTTTATTAATTTCCTGGACAAAGTCGTGAAATCCAATTGAGTAAATGGGCAAAAATTTGAGGAATGATATTAATAGGCGATTCGGCTAGCAACCCATCACTATTTTGATTCCCTTTTCCACTTAATGCCCATCAACTTGCTAAACGTGGCTTTTAGGTCTTATAAACCAGTATATCCGTCTACCACGCAAGTGAAAACGACGTGATAGTATGTATGTATGATAGACGAGTAAGGTTATAAACATTAAGATTATTAATTATATTAATAGCATTACAATCCTTGGTTTAACATTAAAATCGAAAATATGTATGAAAATATCAATAATCCTTCACTCTCTTAAATCAGTATTTTCGAAAATATGATCCTTGAGTGAGTTTATACTACCTGGAAATGGATTCGGATTCAACCAAATCAAAAAAATGTTAGCATATCGAATTATTTTAGTAAGCTAATAAATAAATAAATATATACAGACAAATCACACAAATTGAGCTAGCCCCAAAGTAAGTTCGAGACTTGTGTTATGGGATACTAACTCAACGATACCATATTTTATAACAAATACATATATAGATACACATCCAAGACACAGGTCAATCTGAAAAAGATCATATTCCATCTTGACCTGGCCGGGGATCGAACCCGGGCACTCTCGTGTCGCAGGCTGGCGTGTTGACCGCTGCACCACGTAGCTAGCCAAAAGCTGTTAATAGACTTTATTCAACCCATTACTAAACCTATACAATATATAAAAAAACCCTGTCCGGTCCTTAAAAAATATAGATTTAGCCGTGATTTAGCCCGTTGATATGAACAATTTTTCCTATAGTGTCAAAGCTTGGCTCTCAAAAAAAATGGACATTACCAAATAAAATGTTCGGCCGCCTGGTTCATTTCTATGGGAATGTCAAAAAAGTTATGACTTCCCAGCATTTCCATAGGAAAAGTTGTTTATATCGACGAGCTTAATAACCCCTTCAAGGATCGGACCAGGATTTCTTAACATATTGTATATCTTAGGCAGAAAAACTTCTTTTTGTGAGGATACAGTACATAGAGAATGTTGGTTCGATTCCCACGGGAAGCATACTTTGTTTAGTTGTTTCCAGTTTGGTTAGGACATTGCAGACTTAAATCACCTGATTGTCTGAGAATAAAGATGATTCCGTGCTTCGGAAGGCACGTTAAGCCGTTGATTCCGGCTGCCATCTGATAGTCGTTAAAGGAACCACGTCGGAAACCGAAAGGCGGTTCCGAAGAACTGACTGACACCAGGGTGTGCATGGTCGATTGATCGTGACACCTACTCGAAATAATGATGATAACTGATTGAAAATATTACATACTAGCTTTCGCCCGTGGCTCCACCCGTGTCAATGTCGGTCCCTCGGGAATAGTACTTATTTTCGGGATAAAAGGTAGCCTATGTCCTTTTCCGTACTCCAGAGAACTTTTATGCAAAATTTAATGATGATCGTTCAGTAGTTACGGCGTGAAAGCGTAACAAACAAACAAACCAATAAACAAACTCACTTTCGTATTATTAATATTAGTAAGGATAAGGATTCTTTGTTCACGTGGATCCATACACTTACAAATCCTCTTTCCAACACTTAAAAAGCTTTTGCGGCAACCTGGCTTAGCGTTCCGTTCAATTTGAGATGGATCAGCGCTGAACCATGGATCTAAGAATAATCAGGATAGGACCTTGAGAATGTGGCAGAGAAGCAAATCACAATGTATGCAGACGTGTCGTGACACGAAATTCACGCACACATCGGCACTCAAATGGATGCAGGTTTTCCCCGGTCGAAATGTCAAACTCACGAAATGTCAAACTTGTACTTACCGCGAAGTTGGTGTGCCTTTTGAAACTCGTTGAAAATAAGCATAAAAACATAAAATAATGCCGAGCTGTGTGGTAAAAGAGTGTAAAAATTATAGTAAACTACACAAAAAGTCCGACGATATCACGTATCATTGGTAAGTACAAACCTCTTGTTGTTTTCGAGACTATGTAAGTATTTCACTCAATCGCATATTTTCTTGGTTTAATTATACTATTTACACACACAACACCACAGTTACTCGTATGTACGAATTGGTTGGTAACCTAAACACACGTTTCAACTACAATTTTAAATTAAACTGATATGATTTTGTAATTTTCTTTGCGCCGCAAAAGTCAATGACCCGGTGACAGCGCAGCGCTAAGTCGGACTGTCGGTGTTGCCAGAATATGATTTCAAGATTCCTGTTCTTTATTTTTAGTATAAAATTTTATTTTGTGTATTTTTTTAAGGTTCCCCATTCGTGATGCTTATGTAAAAAAATAATGGATCGATATTATTAGAAGAAATAGAAAGGATGCATCATGGGTACCATCAAATTATTCATTTGTTTGTTCCGAAGTTTAAAAATAGCAATTTTTATATGACAAAAGGAGCATATCGCCGGTTGATTAAGTTCGCGTGCCCAGAAAAGGTATGTTTCTTATTAATACTTTTACTCGACTTCAAAAAAAGGAGCAGTTCCAGTTGTATTTCATTTTGCATATTTTTACGTCATAACTCCATCATTTATGAACTAAATTTGGAAAATCGATGTATGTGTTGATGATAAATGTATGAAGTGAGATGATTTTGGAATCCAAGATGGCTGACATTACTTTTCATTTAAAGTCAACTTTATTGGCGTTTTGGAATTTTTTGGGATATCAACAAAAATGAAGTCATTTTCAGTTTTCAAGATGGCCATCACCATTATTTATGGAAATTCGACTTGGGTGACGTTTTCGGAGTATTTCGGGGTAAAACTGACATCAATTTTGTGTTGGGACTCAAGACGACTGTCATTATTTTTTTTTTAAATATGACTTAGGTGTCGCTTTTGAGTTATTTTTGGGTGCATCACAAACAACACCTATGGGATGCAAAACAGGGGTGATATTTTCGAGGTATTTTGGCGTGTAGATCACACAAGTGGCGTCAATTTCGGGATCATAGTATAAAACAAAGTCGCTTCCCGCTGTGTCCGTCTGTCCCTATGTATGCTTAGATTTTTAAAACTACGCAAAGGACTTTGATGCGGTTTTTTTTTATAGATAGAGATATTCAATGTTAATATTTTATACTTATATGTAAATGTGAAAGTATTTTATTATCATTTGCCGACGCCAGAATAAAAGATTTTAACTTTGAACAATTTCTGAATTTAATATTGTTGATTTATTGATGACACTAATAATATATAGACGGATGAATCTATAAATCTGCAAAATTATAAAAAAAGTAATTTTAAAATTTACCACCAATATAAGGCCTCGAGGGTTTGTTTTTCTGTAAGTAAAATTATATGTATTGTTATTTATTAACTTAAAACACGGTAAAATAAAAATGTTATCTATAATTTCGTTCTTTTATTCCTTTTATCAAGTTCCCCAAACGTCTAAGGTCGCTCAAAGATGAGATTGATTTACAGTTGCCCTTCTGGATCATTATGTCTAAATTCATAATACTTCTCTGATATAGATGTTACATTTTGTAAAAAAAATATAAATAATATTAGTGCTACTAGGCATCAGTACCACTCACAATTTATTTACTCTTAATTATATATACTCTTAATAATATTTTATTTATTTATTTATTTATACTGCACACATGTAACCAAAGTTCGCTTCACTTTGACGTTCCTCACGCCCGGTCCATATTATTCTTAGGTCCATGCGCTGAACCTAGCATTTCTCACTGTCGCTTCGGAGATAATTCCGAGAGCACCATTTATCAATCGGTCGAGTCTTTAGCAGCTCTAAAATTACATCAGCTAGGAGAGAAAGTTAAGATTTTTTTAAGAATTGGCGTTAAGCGAAATGTCTAAGTGTTTTCATGGCTATTATCGGCGAATTTCGCCTGACTGAGAGCGAAATTTTACAACTTAAAGTGATTAACTGTTTATGAGTCTTTAGCTACTCTAGCAACAGATTTCTATTTTGTTTAACAGGTAGTTCCTACGATATATTTAGGCAACTCAATTAATTTGTAAGGTCACCCGTGTAACACGGTTTTATCTGCCAATTAGTGAAATATAAAATGTATCAGCTACTTCTCTTCCCGAATCTTCAGATCGTAACAACCGATCGAAGGAACGAGAGAAAATCTGAGGAATCATATGAATAGGCGATGCGCCTAGCAAGCACGATTCCGTATTCCATTTAATGCCCAACAACATGGAAAACATGGCTTAAAGGTGTTAAGTCTCTTGCGGGATAGATAGAGCCCAAGTCGGCTCTATCTATCCGCAAGAGAAAAAGACGTGAGTGAAGACAAAGGAAAGTATGTAAGTATAAAAATGACATTCCTAAATTTTCATTTTCAGCCCATTCTTCTTTTTATATTTTATTCAGGAACTTTCATTCTCATTTTTTAATAACCACCTCTCGATTCCAATAGAGATGAATATCGTGTGGAAACTTGTACACACTAGTGAATTATCGGATGTGTGTACGAACTACGAACAAGGCCAAGTAAGCAATTATACATTATTTCCGACAAACATTAATACTGCCTTAAGAACGTAGAAGAGTCCCGAAGAAAAACGAGAACTCTTAAATTAATATGAGTGAGAAATCTATGAAAAAAAATCACTAATTAGCTTTATTGTCTTCCAATAAACCATTAAAATTGCGACTTCTCTCATAAATTCACTTCCTATAATCTGCAGTAACAGTAGCTCATTTTTCCCGGGTTATTGAAAACTGCCCTTTACGGATAATAACATAAGAGCTATCACTATCAATGGTCCGCTGCGTATAATGAAGCGGTCACACCGGTAATCAAAGACCGTAAAGGGAGGAAAGTTAGCTCCCAAGCCTGTCTCAGTCTAGTTTATACTAGACGAGTCCAGTGTGTGTATTCTTGACTTTCCACAAAACTGTGTCACTTCTTTCTTTCTTTTTCGTGTATATGACTTGCTAACTATGCCTTCAGAAGGAAGTCAGCTTCCAAATGGCTAGCTCCGTGGCGCAGCGGTCAACACGCCAGCCTGCGACACGAGAGTGCCCGGGTTCGACCCCCGGCCAGATCAAGATGAAAAATGATCTTTTTCAGATTGGCCTGGGTCTTGGATGTGTATCTATATATGTATTTGTTATAAAGTATAGTATAGTTGAGTTAGTATCCCATCCCATAACACAAGTCTCGGACTTACTTTGGGGCTAGCTCAATCTGTGTGATTGCTATATATCTTATATATTTAAAAAATAAATTTGTTTAATCTAGTTTATACTGGACAAATTCAGTGTGTTTCTTAACTTTTGTCGAAAGTTAAGAAACACACTAAATAACTGTGCCAATTCTTTATTTGTTTTTCGTGGGTTCGATGGTTACCTATGTTTTGAGAAGGGAATGAGCTTCCATGCATGTATGAGTCTAGTATATACTGGACAAGTTCAGTGTGTGTTCTTGACTTTCCAAAAAACTGTGCCACTTCTTTCTTTCTTTTTGGTATGTGATTGGCTAACTATGATATCAGAAGGAAGTTAGCTCCCAAGCCTGGCTCAGTCTAGTTTATACTGGACGAGTCCAGTGAGGCTCCATAAAACTGTGCCACGATTTCCCTTTTTTTTTCGTGTATGAATAATTGGCTATGATGCCAAAAGGGAGTTAGCTCCCAAGCCTACCTTAGTCTAGTACTGGACAGTGTATGTATTTTGGACTTTCCACAAAGATTTGCCACATCGTTCTTTCTTTGTCGTCTATGCCATTCATGAGCTAACTATGATATAAGAAGGAAGTTAGCTCCCAAGCCTGGCTCAGTCTAGTTTATATGGACGAGTCTTGACTTTCCTCAAAACTGTGCCACTTCTTGGTTTCTTTTTCGTATATCTCATTGGCTAACTATGATATCAGAAGGGAATAAGCTTCCGAGCCTGTCTCAATCTAGTTTGTAAACTATATATACTAGACTAGACCAGACTTGGGCGCTGTCTACCCCGCAAAACTAAAAGACGTGATTGTATGTATGAGTCTAGTGTGAGTATTCTTGACTTTCCACAAAACTGCTAGACCTGGGCTTAGTCTATCCCGCAACGGAAAAAGACGTGACATTATAAATGTATATTTTGCCTACACAAAAAACTTAACTGTGCAATAACATTACCCAACTACCTCAATATGAACTGCTCGAAGGACCAAGAAAGCGGCTCGGAAGCACGCATGGCAATTTCCTCTAATGAATGGCGCGCTTAATTTGATTGATTTTAGTTATTACGCACACTTTATAATGAATAGTTGGCTTTATCCGATGTAACTGGTTCTTAACTAATTAGGCGTATAACTTGTTGTGACGTGTAAGTGGTCAATACTGATATATCCAAGCAGTGTATAGAGACTGATAGTCGGCAGTACAACCATTGTTATTATCATACAAATTATGAAAAAAATACTACCGGCATGCACATAAATGATATTTTATGTGCATGCCTTCATCACTTAGCTGGATGTAAGTTTTTTAACGACGCTCCAAACGTTTAAATACGTTGAGGTATTTCGAAGTTATGGTAAAATAAAAAATCTTACATACATCATTCCAAACACTCAAAACAATACACTCCTATTTTGCCAGTCGTGAAAAAAGCAGAACTCGCGGTTTATGTATGACTTACACTTGGCTGATTTTAATTACTGCTTTTATGCTGAAATACACTAAACTGCCATTTTTAATAATCTACAACAATTATTTCCCCAAAATGTCTCACTTATATTAAGATATTGAAGAATCGACAAACGATATTATAACATCCCTAGATAATATAGGCTTTATTCACACCTGGTGTGGAAAGCTAGTATATCATAAAAATAAAAGTCCACGACCATAAAAACCCACCCAAACACATTTCACGAACACTAAAAAATTCACGCAAAAAATTAAAAATTTCGCTTCATAAAAATTTAACAACCGCGAACGTCGTCCTATAAGATAATTCCGAGCGTAAAACGGAGCAGTCTAAATGCCTCATTATAGTTGATTTATGTGCACTTAAAATAATGCATAATTTCTTTACGGGTGCTAATTCTTTGGGTTCCAGGTCGATGCTACGCATTCTAACTCTCACTGAGCGAGCCAGTAACACACTAGCAGTTATACACGATGTATTCTTGCCTAGATACGACTGCGTTTATATCGTGGCCCATCACTGTCACATTATAATGCACGCTACTATTATTTAAACTTAGGTCCTAGATTTATTTATACTTAGGTTTATACCATGTCCCATTTTAAGTGTATGTTTTAACTACAAATATAGTTTATAAACCTTATTTTTTTAATGTTTTGATTATTCATAGGCATTCAAATTCATATTACTGTCTTATAAAGGCTATTTGTGACTTAAAGTAAAAATTTACGATATGTTGTTATAATCTCACTGTGTTTCAATTATACAAGTATTAAGTTTACTAGAGAGATAACCATGACACAGATTAAAAAGAAAATGGAGGCGTAAACCTCATGATATATAAAGTTACAAAATTTTATCGGTATATACATTTTGGCTGTAAAAACATATAGGCGTTAAATCATAGGTCACCAATAAACAATGTCAACGACTGTGTGGGACAAGACATGAATAAGTATATGCGGGCATAGACAATACGCAGTATGGAAATCGACCGATATAAATAATCGCAATCGAGTCGGAGAAACCAATGATGGATTCTTTTTTTGCGCATTGGCTAGAGAAACGCTTTGTGGATTATTGTAATAGGCTTTGACCACATCTTGTATAATGTATCTCTGTGAATTAGAATAATGTATTTTCTTTTTACTGAGTTTGCAATAAAGAGGTGCTTTTCAATTCTTTCTTTAGTATTTTCTCTGGCAGATAAACGAATAAGATCTCAGGAATAGCCTAGATGTAAAAAATTGTTTTATTGTATTTTATCATTATATGATGATTCAAAGATTTATTCAGAAAATAGGCCTTTTCAGGCACTTTTTCACGTCAATTCACATTTTAAATAATACTAATATTATATTCAAATTATTCATTATTGTTATATGGATTACTGTCAAAGCTTAATCTTTTAAATTCAACACTGTGAGCACATCGTTTAATTTTAATTTTATTTGTATTTCTATGGTTTCTTAAAATCAGGCTTGTCAACATAAGCAATCTTATATACTTATATCTAACATAGTTTCGGCACTGTCTTGTCTACTACATAAGTAAATATATCTGTGTGATTTTGTTTTTATAATGACTGTTTTGTGCCAAAAAAAAAAGAAAAAAAAATGTAAAGTCGGTTTACGGATGATATTTTATGTGATAATAATGGAAGAGAGATGCGTCACAAGCCGATCGCTTAGGGCGATCGTGCTCTCTATCGCTTGTTCCCCGCGCTCGCTTGCACACAGAACGTGACACTTTTTCGTGCGTGTAGCTGGCGTTCATCGATTTATAAGACGTTATCACATTATTATTGCTGGACATTTCAAATAGACATTGCCGAAGTAAACTTATTGTAGTAAGAATTATAAATTTCGTTTTCATTTTGAAACCATCTGCTAATAAAACTAAGTTCCTACTTAAATTTTAGTTGCAGTGTCTGTTTTCTGTTAGGTTGTGAAATTCAGTCTCCTTTCCAGCAAGCTAAAATTTCACTTTTCTTGTGACAATGGAGAGATAACTTAGGAGAAATTTTCTAAGCCGTATTCTGGTCCAACAGAGTTTAATTTTTCAACTTCTGAAATCTATATATTAATACGATAAGCAAAAATTTGTATTACTTTTTACGAAAATTGCGCGGATAGAGGAGTATGAAATTCCGCACGCTTAAAGTTTATATAGAGAAGGGATGCAGAACGCTAATATTTTTTTTAATTATGCTTAAAAAATACATTAAATCTAATCTAAATACTAAGTATTTGACACACTAGTATTTAAATTAATTATTGTTGAATTTCGACCATTGGACAATCACTAGTTAATGTAAATATATCTTAGCATTATTGCGCTTAAATATATATACACGGGCACAAAAATGTTGTTTGGATATATTCCATGCTTTCTTTTGAGTTGAAGAATAAGGTTTTTTTTATTATTAATACATACAAAAAGTTAAAACAGTGCTTAATTTTTGGAACATCTTAGTTTATTAGCCGGCACAATTTTTTTGGATGAATTAGATAGCGTTTTTTGTCAAAAAATATTGTAGTGAATGACATCTATATTGTGCATAATAGGTAGATATAATCAACGTTTATATAATTTTTAATTAATAAATTTAAAGTTTAATAAGGTCCGATATCCCAGTGGTCGTGAGTATTATAAACGCTTACGCAAGTTAAGCAACCCCGTGCACAATCCCTACTGGGATGGAGCCGCAAATGGCATAAAATATCTAGATCTCCTCCATGCTTCGGAAAACATCTTAATACAAGTGTTGGTCACTTACACACACAAAAATAAATAAGTTTTCTGATATTAATGAACCAAATTCGCCGGTAAATCAAATCCTTACTAGTCAATAGTCAATAGTTTTATTCATCGTAACATATTTTAAACACTATTTGGTGAACGTTAAGTTAAATTACTTCCTTACAAATATTACAAATGCGAAAGTGAGTGTGTTTGTTTGTTTGTTACGCTTTCACGCCGTAACTACTGACCCGATTATCATTAAATTTTACACACAAGTTCTCTGGTGTACGGCGAAGGACATAGGCTACCTTTTATCCCGGGAAAAAGTACTGTTCCCAAGGGATCGAAATTGACGCGGGCGGAGCCGCGGGCGAAAGCTAGTAAATCTATATTTTCAATTTTTAACTTCGTCACATAATGATTCTCTCTATTAACTGAAAAGAGATGGATCATCGACGACACTTTCTCAAGACATATATCTAAACATAAAATACAGCCAATAAGTGAAAATTGACTTAAATTTTTCAACCGCTTCTAGACATCTGCACGGAATAACGGGCGTTCATCTTCAACATTTTATATTACGTTCACTTTTCTGAACTTCTAAATGTAAAAATGGAATTTCTTTGGAATTTTTATCCATAATATAGTGTGTTTATACATACTAAATGTAAGCTGAAGTTCAGATTAGCACAAGCGCTCGAAATATTCCGTTTTTGCAAGTAATGTTACTCCTGTGACCAATACAAGAGCGAACGATCGAAGCAAGCAAGCGTCCCCAAGTCAATGCGAAGTCTAATATAATAACTACCAACATTAAAGAAAAAAGCGGCCAAATGCTAGTCGGACTCGCCCATAATAGGGTTCCATAGCAGCTAGTAACATAATATAAAAGTTCTTGTAGTTCGTTGTATATTTTTATATTTGAGTTGTTTGAATGAAACGTAAATTGCGGTTTATGATTTATGACGTATTCAAAAAACTACTTACTAGATCTCGTTCAAACCAATTTTCAGTGGAAGTTTGCATAGTAATGTACCTACATTATCTTATTTTAGAAGTTACAGGATCTATGGTAAGGTAATACCTACATTTTACCACTTTGGAAGTGTCTCTCGCGCAAGCTATTCAGTTTAGAAAAAAATATATAATCCTCAATCCTCAGAAATTACAAATTTGTGCTAAGCTGTTCTAAAACATAGCCCATTACATTTACATCTTTTGTAATCTTTTAATAATTTTTATATTTAGTCATCAGGATCGAAAGATTATATTTTTAGAAGATTTAAATATTATTAAAAAGGTATCAAATTTAATGTGTAAATAAATGTCACATTTCTTTTCTTTTAAATTGACCTATATCATCCCGCTGGTAGGCAAATTTAAGCATTTATTTTTATTCGCATAACATTTCGATATAGCCTAATAAATAACTTGTGCACATATATTCAGACAATAACATTATACAACGAAAACATTCCCTATTTCAACCAACTTCATAATTATTTTTATTCGCATTACTTTTGATATAGCCTAATAAATGAATTGTGCACTGTATGTGCACAAGTTATTTATTTAGACATACAACGACAACATTCCCCTGGTAACGTGGGAGAGCGCTAGTGTGGGACGCTACATGCGTTGAGACACTAGCGCCTTCTCACCTCAGGGGATCACTCTCGAGAGCCGGATCGGCAGCCGAATGTGCTGAGCTTGCCAAGCGACGCAAATATGAGTCTCTCAGTAAGGATTACTTATTTGTGCCATTTGGTGTGGAAAGGTTTCGAGCATGGGGCCCCAGTGCAAGGGCTTTTCTGAAACAGCTAACCAGCAACGCCGCTGGTGATAAGAGGGCTGGCTACTTCTTTTCTCAATTAATTAGCATAGTTATTTAGAGAGGAAACGCAGCTAGCGTTCTTGGCACCATACCGCACGTTTATAATTTCTTTATTTTATTTTATTTGGGACAATAAATAGTTGTACAATGTAGGTATTAGTTTAACAAGCAAAGATATAAATCTATTTATATACAACCAACGACACTGTCCACGAATATTTTAAACATATTTATATATAAACACTGTGAGGACTATGAAAAATGCACATGATTCAATTAGCGGTGAATTAACTAAATATACTATATTTAGGTATAGGTAATACATTTTAAGGATTAACATGATAACTGTGGCTTACATAATTTTAACAGTGTAGCGAATTTTATGTAAAAAGTATATATATAAATATACTTATAGTATATATATATATACTATAAGTATACACATACACACCCCTTACATATATCAATCACTATTAAAAAGACGATCTTATCATATTTTTGAAGTTGGAAACAGACATTGCAAAAATAAACTACGAACTAAACCTAATATAAGGTTTTATTATTAGGTTTAGTTTGTAGTTAATCGCAATTATATTTATTATTTTTTGCTTATAAATAAATTTCTTAATCAACGACAACCTAAATAGCCACTACTTGCTCTAAATTTACTAGGTGACCATTTGGCTTACACTGTTACCGCCACTACTGCAAAAAATATATAACATTTACACATCCATTTTTTACATTTCATGTAATATGAATTAAGTATGTGTAAGTACAGTCGTCTGCTAAAATACATATAGAAGTTGCGTAAAAAGTTTTGTGTAGGGTACTATTTAAAAATAACAGCAATTTCTGCCTTAGTACATGTATATATGGCACAAGGTTCATAATATTGTTAAATATAATATATATTATACAATAGGCACGTAGGGCCACCTCTGGATTGAGTTTCTTTTTATTCTTCCCACCAGTGGTCGTTCCGAAACTCCAGTAGTATTTCGATTTTTCATAGGATATTAAAAAAAGTATAAAAATATGACGTTCAAAGAGAAACAGGTATCCAATTTCAATAAGAATCTGATCTGGTGAGATGGGAGACAAATGCCTACTGCAATACTAAGTAAAAAACAGCTTATGTAATTACTGCACTTAGTGCAGTTGTGGCTTTAAAAGCTAGTACTAGTATTTTATGTACCTGCAAATGAATTTCACCTGATGGTAAGTAACGATGAAGACGAGGATGTTACATGCCTATCTAAGAGATACCCAGATTTATTCTATTTATTATTATTTAATTCTGATAATAAGCTTATTTTTCTTCTGTTGCTTCTGGCTGTGTTAAAAATGTAATGTTCATTTCCGATGCGTAACATAAAATATATTTAGACGCATCTTTTTTCCTACAAAAAACGCGTGTGTAACTGTACATAAATTACTGGTAGCTTAAAATATATAGGAACTACTTGCACTGAACTACCTCTAATTTTTCTTTAACTTCTGCCTCCAATAAAAATGTAACATTTATCTTCAATGCTTAACATAAATAATATTTCGCATTTTTATTTTTTGTACAGTCTTGTTACCATAAGTAACGAACGTGTGTACATAAATTACTGCTAAGTTATTATTGTTATCATTCGTCATCCTTTTTTATCTTTAACTTAAAAATAACTACTTCAACCAAACTACGGAACCGATTCTGATAAAATTTAACTGCGAGCAATCACAAATTATACCCAAATCGGATCATCATAACTAACGGCGTTGTGGCACAGCATATATTAAAAAACCGACTTCAATGTACTGAACCGATTTTGATGAAATTTAACTGCGAGCAGTCACAAATTATAACCAAATAAAAAAAAAACTAATTGGATCATTAATAACGGAGTTTTGAGGTAGCATATATAACAAAACCGACGTCAATGTAGTGAACCGATTTTGATGAAATTTAAATAAAACCAGCTTTAAAGCATACCCTTTAAAATAAAAAGAGATTTTTTTAAATCGGTTCATAAATGACGGAGTTCCGAGGTAACAAACATTAAAAAATCCACAACCGAATTGACCTTTTTTGAAGTCGCTTATAAAAAAATAAAACTTCCTTTCTACGAATTAAAAACTTTTTTAAATCGATTAAAAATATAAGCAGTACATGCACTAACTCAGTGACCAATTGGCTTACATTTTTTCTAGCGCTTCTAGTTAGCGGCATAGCGCATCACATGTCGCTGAGAAGATACCGGCGGCGCCGCGCGACGCTTCGGCGATTTCGTGCACTTTTTGCACGTGACGACTAAGATTTCTAAATAATTTAAATACGTGCACGATGTTAGAAACGCATTAACGCAGATGGCGAATTAATTGCACTCAAATAGTGTATCGATTTGCGTGTTCATATGTCCGCGTTAATTGAGTTTTATCGTTTAATTATTGACGTTACTGGGGCAAGTCCTAATTAACTAAATAGACTTACGTTTTCAATGATACTGTTACAGAATCCAATAAGAACACAAAACCATGTCACTGTCACAGATGTTTTGTTGGTTGCACTGGCCGCGCGGCGCGTGAGTCGAGGTGAGCGGGAGTAAAGACGTGCGGTCTGTTGTGGTGCGCAGACGCAACTGGATGGGAGAAATGAGCGCCGTGAGCACGGGAGCTGCGGAACGAAATCGCGTAAGATTTGTTGCAGTTTTACGATAATCATCAAAAACAGAAAAGTAGTAATTATTCGTGATTTTATTTGTGACAGTCAAATTGGTCACTTTCTCCCACGATTTGACATGATATTTGTAGTATTGTTTGAAATCATATCGTGCACGCAGTTGTATTCTAGGAATATTGGGTTTCTAGTCTACTTTCTAAAAAATGATAGAAATTATAACAGATACTTTATTATATTTTAATAACTTTGACACGACCTCACGTTTTTTTAGCATGAGAAAGTTTGTTACAAATATATTTTTATAACTAGAACCTATAATCATTAAATTAAAAATAAATTTAGCTGTATGACGAGCTAGATAAAATAATATTCATTCTTTTATTTTCTCTGAATAAAAATAAAATACCTAAATGAATATTACTTAATTCATGAAATTAGTAACCACAAACTTAAAATACAAAACAAACATACTTGTATAATAAGTAACCATCTGTTTAACCAGAAACTTGACACCGTTTGTCCTAAAAAGTAAAGAGGACGCCTTAAGCACACGAATTTCATTTGACACGTAAGAAAGACATCAACGGGTGCGCGGCGCACGCGCAGCCGCCAGCCGCAAATTACAAAATCGTCGACCGAAATTCCATACATTTTGTACAAACTTTAAAATAAAATAAAAGTTTTTAAATTGGTGCTTTTGTGTTTTTACATTGGTACACATCACAACTTTTACGATGTGTTCATTTCGGCTTGTTCACAGTAGTTCGATCGTCGAACTACTGTTTTTTTTTCTCATGTGTTCGATCGTTCATCTAGCAGGATTTTTTCTTATTTGTTCAACCATCGTGCCTTAACAAAAACGATTTGGCCACGGAGGGTATAAGGTTCATTCAGTTTTGTTGTGACTTAAATGGGAGTGAGCATTTCCAACTAAGGTCGAAACTCCCAATAGAACTACATGATGTTCGAACATATGAGATAAAGTTTTTGCTAGTTCGTCGATCGAACTAATTATTCGAACGAATAAGAAAAAATGTTTATTTCAAAATTTGCAATATTCACAGTGAGGAAGTTGATGGCCTCTGTGACACAGTGGTTAACAAGCCTGATACACGAGGGGCACTGAGTTCAATTCCCGGCGCGTGTAAATACGTGTTTTCGAGATTTACAGATATATATGTTCTGTAGA
Organism: Elegia similella; assembly: GCA_947532085.1. Classification (NCBI taxonomy): domain Eukaryota; kingdom Metazoa; phylum Arthropoda; class Insecta; order Lepidoptera; family Pyralidae; genus Elegia; species Elegia similella. The sequence continues at coordinate 6,159,553 of OX383936.1, forward strand.
GCAAAAAATGAGAGTAAATCATATAAAACATGAATGTTTAATAGCGATGAGAGAGAGAGAGAGACATTTACAGACATGAAGATATGAAAGCTTTAAAAATCCGATCAACTGTTATGTAAGTCAAATTGTAATACAAAGAGTTAATAAAGATGGTTGCAATGTCGATAGAAAAATAAAAAGAAAGAAAACAAATATCGAGAAATAAAATAATAAATCCACCAGAACTTCGGTCAACTGATAGTCGCTTTGTAAGGGAGAATCCAAAAGATTTTGTTTTATTTTAAATGCAATCAACAAATAGAATAGGTACAAAACGTAACTAAAATCCAAGTAATTCCAAATTTTACGAAAAGCATCAAACGCATCATAAGTAGCGCATTTATCCTCATCCTTACCAACCTTCCTTACTTATCCTTACTAATATTATAAATGCGGAAATTAGTTTGTTTATTAAGCTTAATTTTGCATACAAGTTCTCTGAAGCACAGAGAAGGACATAGGCTACCTTTTATCCCGGGAAAAAGTACCATTCCCGAGGCATCGACATTGACGCGGGTGGAGCCGCGGGCGAAACCTAGTTCATCAATATTTAGATACCATTTTACGAAAAACCAAGTATCACATTTTTCATTACTTTTTGGATGTATCTAGCTTTAAATTCTTAAATTTAAAATATCTTACTAAATCTACTATCTAATTACTATACCAAACAAGCTTTTCACACTTAATAAACCTTGAAAATTCAATCATAATTTCAATTCAATTCGTGCCCTTTAACGTAAACGAAAACATTATTTCTGCGTGGAAAGTAAGCTTCCATGCTGGGAGAAAAGAGAAAACGTAGAATGAAGGTACCAGCTGCATCTCTTCTCGTGCAGATCGTAAAAGCCGATCGAGGGATTGGGTGGAAACTGAGAAATTATATTCATCATCATCACTGCCTTGATTCTTTCACCACTTACACGCCCATCAACATGCTAAACGTGGCATTTAGGTCTTATAGACCCAGGCTCTGTCTACACCACGAGGGAAAAATACGTGATAGTATGTATGGAAACCAAGTAATTTATCTGTATGATACTTGAATTTAGCTTTCGACTACATAAGTCATCAATACTTCTAATATATAATTGTAACAATCGCTAAAACATTAGAAAACAAAATATTTATTACATTTGCTATGCCAATTTTTTTTTATAAGTGTTATATTTGGCATTCACAATGCTATTTTGATATATTCTTATTAAATTTGATTAAAAAAATTTTTCAAGCTTTCAAAGTCTATGTACGACTTAAGGTCGCAGGTTTAAATCCCGCCCGCTTGAAAAAAAAATATTTCTTAATTTAATAAAAGTCAGTCATCAATGCCAAATTACTAGTATAGTATTCTATAATTATGAATTAAAATTATATTGATAAGACGGTTAATATACTTTGTTTTAGCATAGATTATCCAAGAAGAAATAGATATTTGAAACAAACAACGTGCTTTTATTTATTATTTAAAAAATAACCTAATAAAAATATTAGCGTATTGATTTGCTTATGCCAAAACAGCCTCCGTGGTCTAGTGGTTATGGCGTTTGCCTGTTGACCCGGGGGTCGTGGGTTCGATTCCCACCGGAAGCATACTTTGTTTAGTTGTTTCCAGTTTGGTTAGGACATTGCAGACTTGAATCACCTGATTGTCTGATAATAAAGATGATTCCGTGCTTCGGAAGGTACGTTAAGCCGATGGTCCCGGCTGCCATCTGGTAATCATTAAAGGAACCACGTCAGAGGCCGAGAGGCGGTTCCGAAGAACTCTGACACCAGGGTGTGCATGGTCGATAGACCGTGATACCTACTCGAAATGATGATGATATGCCAAAAATGAAATAAAATATTTTTCAAAAAATTGGGTTTGTGTGATCCAAAAAATCTGGCTTCAGGGCCCCAGAAACCTATCGTTTCTACGAAATAAATTTGTTTTAATTTTCACGCGAAAGACCTATTACTAATCCTAGTTATCCTGATTTCTACTAACATTAACATGAAATGCAGTCATTAAAATGAAGATTTACGACCACCTAAGACCATAAAGCGGCGGAAACTTTCTTATTTATCAGCTGCATACATTTGCCAAATTAATTAGGTTAGAATGTTTAATTTTTGAACGATAACGACGATCCTCTAATTATGGACGTGGGCGTTTCCTGTTATTAACTAATTATCGTAATGATGGAGGTTGTCAAATGTTCGCGCTAAAGAACTTGTTAGTTCAGCGCTTACTACTTTTTAAACAATTTCGGGCGTAATTAGAACATATATTATCAAGTCTTTATCCCTTACGGGGTAAACACAGCTTACAGCTAAACCAAAGGCTACGTCTAGCGTGTTGGCGTGCGTATAGGTGGAAATTAGAATTAACCTCGAACATGACTCCTCGTTTTTTCGTGGATCATCGGTACTAGTGTCGTCTTGTGAAATAAAGTTGTTTTTATGACATAGAGGAAGCGGGTCACCTGATGGTAAGCGATCAACGCTGCCCATAAACAACTGGAACACCTGGGGTGTGACAAGAGCGTTGCCGGCCTTTTAAAAAAACAGACTCGTTTGTAATAATATTAAATAAGTATTGATTTATATAATGTAAAAAAGCGATAGTAGATGCGACTACTTTGAATCCGTTTTCCTCATATAAGTCCAAACGCCAAACGTGGCCGTTGGCCTTATGGCCTTAGACTCAATCTACCCTGTAAGTGACAAAGACGTGTTAAAATATTAAAAAGCAATTCATTTCTCTTCCGTAACGTTTTTCTCCTTCCAAAATTAAAAGTGTCTCCTTTAATATGTAAGATACTTAAGTGTTTATAAAATTTTCTTACTCAAATCCCAGTCACACCACCCATTAATTTCGTCAATTTATTTCCATAACCCAAAGGTAGACTGGAAGAGATTACCTTGGCGATGAAGGGGATAATGTGCTATTCCATTTTTATTCACAACTAGTGGTCGTCCGTGGCTCTGCGATAATGTCTATCCCGCGGGAACGGTACTTTTTTCCGGGATGAAAGGCTATGTGTTAATTCAGATAATAGCCTAGATGGGTTACAAAAAATTTCATCAAGATCCGTTCAACCGTTTTCACGTGAAAGAGTAACAAACATCCATCCATACGTACAAACTTTCGCGATTATAATATTATTTAGAATTTTTAAAGGTCTCTTTATGGTGTAATAAAGTATTTTTACTTACTAAATGTATTTATGACGTATGAAACTTTATATCTTTTAATATATAATGACCCCACACAAAAATCTCACGGGGAATTCCTGTTCATTTCAGACAAAATGCAATAGCTAAAAATACATTTATGACAATTACATACATCTCTATTAGAGCCTGTGAAAGGATTTTAATGACAATTACGTGTATATAAGCCATAATTTTGGTCTGGTCATTGCGAAAGTCACGTCAAGTAATGAAGACAATTTCGTTAATTGCTGCTATGTGTGTGAAATTGTACGTCCTTTGACCTCACAGTCTTTATTTAACTTTCAGGGGCCAATGGTATAATAGGGTCAAAGCTTTGAGCTTGACCATAATTATCTTGCCATTCAATTCATGAATAGTAGTATTCTTTTTTTTCAGTTTATTTATATTTTAGTACGATTATTTTTCTACACTGTTCAGCGTCATCAGCAGTCAAATGTCATTTCAATATCCATAGACAAATCACGACATAGAAGGCTCACAGCTCAGGATGAGTGATAGAGTTTGCTTGTATTTATTTCGTCAATAAAACTTGTTCACGTTTTTAGGGTTCCGTAGTAAACAAGGAATCCTTATTGCTTCGCCATGTCTGTCCGCCTGTCCGTCCGTCCTCATTACAGCTTTCTAGTACTTATGGAATCTGAGTAAAACCTCAGATTCCATAAGTACTAGAAAGCTGTAATTTGGTATGTGGTAAAATAAAATGTAAAAAAAAAATCTTTTATTCTTAACTAACGGCGTATAGCTTGAAATGGAATAAAAATAGTGAAGGGTTGCTAGCCGCATCGCCTATTAACATGATTCCTTAGAATTTTCCCTCGGCCGGCTTTTACGCTCTGCGCGGGAAGAGAAGCAGCTGGTACATTATATGTTTTTTTCTTTTACCCCAAACCATCATGGAAGTAAAAAAATGCGTCCCTCTGTTATTTTTCCCACTGATTAGAAAAAAATCAACGCGTATTATCACTTTTGCCGCTATTGAATTATTTCGAATATTTAGGAAGGGGGAGCCTACTCAAAAATAAGTTATCGCCTCTACGTTATTTTGACTTTAACTGCCTGCCATCAATATTATTTTTTGACGTGAGATTACGGAGAACCTGCCTGCTGCCCTCCAAATCTGTCGCCCTTGGTTTCAGCCTACTCAGCCTGCTGGTATTTCTACCATCGTAAATATCTTTTTTTTTTCTTTTTTTTTTATTTATTTGTAACAACAACAGCCATTCTTATAACTAAAAATACAATTTAACAATGATATGATACATATCCGGCCAAAAAGTTGTCAACAGTAAAGTAATACATAATACGCCTTTGCAGCAAACATATTTACATTTTACATATATTCATCAGGAAGTAATTGAAAACTTTATTGAAATCTTTCCTCTTGATTTGCCCTAAAAAAAGAAAAAAAGACATAATAACATACAATACATACATGAAGTCCTATAGATACACATACATACATACAATATAAATATATAACTATAACACACATATGCTTAAAAAAATACTTAGATTAGATATTAATCAAAATAATAATTAATATAAAATGGATTTAATCTCAGGGTCATATCAGAAGTATAATCCTCAAGTTCCTCAACTTGCTAGCCGGTGGTTGCAAGTATGGCATTGGGTTCGCGCGCGGCCTTCTGAACTGCTACTTGCTTTTCCCACATTTATCTAAGTGAGTAATATCCCAATATCTTCGCAATCCCACAAATTTCTATCCGCCCCCAGCTTAAAAATGCTTCCGATAGGCAGCAACATCGGAAGCACAAGAAGCCAATGAAGCAGCGCTCGCCATCTCGTTTGACAAGCATGGTAAGTATGGTAATATTCACTAATGGATCGAAGAATACTTGGGAGAGGTCTTTGTCCAGCAGTCTACTTCTTACGGCTGAAGTATACTCAAGTGTCTAAAAAATGATCACCAAAAAAAGTAATAACTTTATTGTCTGTAGAACATACGCAAGCAAAGGCTAGTTAAATAATTAAATAAGGATAGTCATGACAGGCGTTAGAAGCTACGATCATATAGTCAAAGATCGCGACAAATAACCAAAAGGTCCCGGGTTCAAATCCGGCAAGGCTTGGCACACACCACTGAGTTAGTATTGACTCAAACAAATATGTTTGAAATAAATTTATTTACTAGATTTTCCTGCTACTTTGTCCGCGTAAATTATAGCCTTTGTTGCTTACCGTCATCTTTCTGTGAGTAAAATAATTTTTAAGAAGTGATTTTTAGTTTAATTTTTTTCAAACTGTTAATATTTCAATCTTTTCTCGTAAGTATATGAGTATATTTTGATCACACTTAATTTTAGTTACAAATTAATTTAAAAATTAAGCCAACTCCAAAAATAAAATGGTGAATGCTGGATAAAAAAGATAAAAAAGCAAGACAACTTAAAAATACAGTGGTAAATAAAACGATAGATACGCATGATAATTTGATAGCTGGGATGAAATAGCAAAAACTATTCGAGATAGTGCTCGAAATAATTTAGGTGAGGCCACAAGGAAAAGAGTAAATCTGCCGATGAAACATGGTGGTGGCAATGAAACAAGAGGGTAGGAAAGAAACTCTACAAAAGAAGAAATATACTTTTAAAGAATGGTAAAATAGCGAAAAGAGTCAACTACAAGAGAAAAAAGAAGCGTATAATTAAGCAAAAAGAGAAGCAAAAAAATCTGTTGCTGTTGCAAAATCGGGATGCCAAGAAAAGCTCAATCGTCAGTTAGACAATCCTAGCGGTCACAAATCACTGTATGGAATAATCAAAATGAGGAAAAGAAAGATTAAAGCTAAGATGAATCAGAAAAAATTTAACTAAAGACTAATATTAGATAGAGATGGAAAGAGTATTTTGATAAACTTCAATAGTTTTCAACACGGAAAATTATTAGGACGGGGTCTTGAATGAAGAAAATTATGAAAATGCAACAAAAATGCTTTTCTTTCCGCGCAAATCGTAAACCCGATCGAGGGAATGGGCAAAATCTGGAATCATGTGCATAGGCGATCCGGCTAGCAATCTATCATTACTTTGATTCTTTTTACAACCTACACGTTCCCCAACTTACTAAACATGGATTTTAATCTTAAAGACTATTTAATCCGCACGGGAAAACGACGGTGCTAGTATGCAAGCAACAAAAAGCTTTTAATACATTGTTAAATTCCACACTGATCAATAATCTAGACACACGGCAGTGTATCAGCCAAGATCACCAATTTAATATTTATTTCGTGACATTTCTTCCAATTGTAATATGTGATCTTTGATATCTGAAGTAAATAAATTTTATTTATTTATCAAAGCAAAAACGCCTATGGCTTATGGTAAACAGCAAACCTTTTAGGGTAATTTTTGACTCCCAAAAACTTGCAAGGCAAGTTTACTTTTCTTTTCCTACCAACGACATACTAGACTAAATACTCTGATTCAAAGATGAGTATAAATTTGCCAAATAGCTTTTTGATTGCAAATGACATAACAAATCATTTTAGGTCATTGAAAAACTTTATGAATGTATGACAAGAGTTATGATTTCCGGATTTCTGAAGAACTCCTAGTGAAATATCACTTCTTGTTTTATCAACACCGTCTACGAGCTTGGCATTCTTTCATATTTTTGTTTTTTAATAACATATAATCTAAAGTATTCTTAAGATATATGAATAAAGCTAATCCAATCATGAGAGAAAATAACTCTAAAGAGTTAGTAAAACGTGAATCATCAAATTTGCAGAAACTGAGTGAAAGTTACAAGATTTTGTAGTCAATGCCGGTATTGTGTGTCTGAAATTTATGAAAATTAATAACTTTACTAACACAAGTAACTTTCGCCCGCGGTTTCGCTAGCGTTATTGTCGTTACCTCAGCCTCTTTTCTTCTTCATATTCCAGACAATGCGTATGCGTTTCATGATGATAGGTTCAGTAGTTAAAGCATAACAAACAACCACACTTTTTATTTTAAAATATTAGTAAGGATATTTCGACATAAATCTAATAGTATTGTTTTTAATAATACCGATCGTTATTATTAAAAACAATTCTATGTAACAATAGCGACCGAGTGTTTCATTTGGTGCATGTGATCAGGGGCCTAATTCTCGTTTCTATAGAGATTTATCGAATTCGACAAAAATGTCGAAGACACGAAGTCGCATGCAAATATCACTGAAATATCATTAATGCTATTCTGGGGCATAATAGACATGACATTTCACATCTCTACTGTAAAACGTTCCGGTTTGCTCGATTGTATCCAATCATAATCTAAAAAATATTTACATAACTTTGGAGTAATATTATTCTGTGTTATATCGTAATAAATGATTAAATACCTTTACAAAAAGTATTACGTTACGTTAAATAGTAATATTTTTAATGTATTGTATTTTATTTTCCATATAAATTAATAGCTTATGTTGTTATTTTAAAAACTGATGTAGTGAAGTGTGGATTAAAAATAAATGTTTAAATACATATTTATGAGATATTTTATTCAAAAACAATCCCATGTTACTTCGAAACCCAACCAACATCATGAAAATTTCAAAGTTATTGCATTAGACATTCTTGTCGAGTGCTACCGACCATTCGATGTATATCGAACGCTAGCAGTAGACATTTATCGAATGTGATAAAGTGAGAATAGCACAATTCGATATCCGCCATGTTATTTCGATATATATCGAATTCGACTTCATGTCGATCGTGCGAGAATCGCCCCTCAGGGGTGTCATGTTCAATTGCCTGTCCGGTGGTTGCGGGTATGGCATCGGGTACGCGCACCCGGCATCCCGAGCTGCTCCTTGCTTTTCCATTTCATTCGAGTGAGTAGTATCCCAATACCTTCATTCTCTTCTCAAATCCAACAAAATCCTATCCTTCCCCAGCTTACAAATGCTTCCGATAGGCTGCTGCCCATCGGAACAGCGTTGGAAACACAAGAATCCAAAGAAACTGCACTTGCCAACCCGCCTGCTAAGCGTGGTGAGTTAGTAGGCTGTCCTCCCATGGCACAGTGGATTTTAATGACTGGAATGATGATGATGATGATGAATTTGGTGCAGTAAAAAATAGTTCCTTCATGACTAATAGGTGAACTGATTTATTAAATTAGTCACAAGAATTTTATGATATAATATGTTAAGTAGACTCTATTCACAAACAAAAAAAGTTTGGCCTTATACTATGCTTTTTACAAAGTTATGTGATTTTTTTCCCATTAAATATTATTTTATGTAGAGTGTCATGTTGATTTCTTGAGATTTTTGTTCAAATTCATGTCAGATAGAGATAAAAACCGAAGCTTTAAGATGTCAACACCGGCAGCCCAAATCCCTTAATCCTCAGAACAATAAATTCTTCTAAGCCTAAATCCTACGACAGATCTTTTTTTAGACAAAGTCCATTCATTGTTTTGAAAATGTTTCACATAAAACAAATGTTGCCAGTCTAATTTGACCAAAAATGAGATATTAGATTATGCTAAAATTAAGAAATGTGTTTGTATAAAATCGAAGAAAATGATGTCAACAATGGATATCCCGCTATTGCTGAATCTCTACTTAGGTCACAACTTCTTACAGTACCAGTTCATATTAAAAGCGAAATTTGGAAAACGTCAATTATAATTAAAGTTTACGTAATTTTAATTGCCACCCACATTATTTTTTAAATACCCATCAAAAACACAAAAGACGATGGAAGAAATTTACTGTTGGTGTTACGTCCATCAGTGTCATAATTCATAATGACCGTATGGAAATTATGAATGATTCGCGTCTGCCGGCTGCCAGTGAAAGTGATTGGAGATTAGCCGGTGCATCAAGATCACTGGGAAAGCCGGCGGATTCACACCACAGCTAAGCCGTGAATAGACTATTGCAAGGGTTCGATAAACCAATGGTTTGATAAATAGTAATGTCAAGTCCGTGTTTATAAATTACTATTTATATTGAGGACCTTAGTTCTTCAAAAGTCAAGTCATCGATACCGCATTTTTTTTTTATTTACTTTGTAGCTAGCTCCAAGTGAGCTTTGGCTACTTCACAGGGCGTTTGAGGCAAGGGTATCCTCAACCTTTATAGGCAACATCACCATAGGGCCCCCAGGAGGGACGAACCTCGGCTTTGGGCGTTGCCTGTGTGCGCAAGGCTTGGAGAGACAGCAAACTCTCATATTGCCTGATGGGCCGCGTATACGTGCATGCAAGCCTGAAGGGCCAATCTTGGATACCTACTAATATGGGGCAGTAGTAGGCAGTTTTTTGTAGTACATAATGAGAGTCACGTCGCATAAAAAAGTAAAGCAACCATATGCAATTGATCCAGGTTGGAAGTTCCAGTTTCAAGGATGAGGTCTTTCGACGAATCCGACTCGGCTGGGCAGCGTTCGGGAAGCTCCGAAGTGTCTTCTCGTCCAAAATACCTCAGTGCCTCAAGTCGAAAGTATTCGACCAATGTGTGTTGCCAGTGATGACTTACGGGTCCGAAACGTGGTCGTTTACTATGGGCCTCATAAGAAAGCTCAAGGTCGCTCGAAGAGCTATGGAGAGGGCTATGCTCGGTGTTTCTCTGCGAGATCGAATCAGAAACGAGGAGATCCGTAGAAGAACAAAGGTCACCGACATAGCTCAGCGGATTAGCTCTTTGAAGTGGCAGTGGGCGGGGCACATAGCTCGAAGAACCGATGGCCGATGGGGCAGAAAGGTGCTCGAATGGCGACCACGTACCGGCAAGCGCAGCGTTCGACACCCACCGACAAGGTGGTCGGACGACCTAACCAAGGTCGCAGGAAGACGCTGGATGCAGGCCGCTTCCAACCGGTCATATTGGAAATCCTTGGGGGAGGCCTATGTCCAGCAGTGGACTTCTTGCGGCTGAGATGATGATGATGATGAACCATATGCACAGCTTTACAAGTCTTTCACTTGGCCTCCCATTTCCGAATTTCACAAATACTCTCTTACTCAGGACCACAAAGAATATCATGGTTCCTATTTATCATCTTGGGAATGATTTGCGTCTGCTAACTGCCAGTGAAAATAATTGGAGATTAGCCGATGCATCAAGATCACTAGGAAAGCTGGCGGTTTCATATTATAGCTAAGCTGCGAATGGACTCTTGCATATGCCGCAGGAAGGGTTCAATGATAGTAGAACCAAATCGGAGAAAACAAATTACAGTTTAACTTGAGGTTCTTGGTTTTTCGAAAGATATGTCAGCGATACCGCCACAGAGGAAAAAAATACACCGCTAAATGACAGTGAGGTCGCACTTATTGTTCTGAGACGTCGCATAAAGAAGAAAGCATAGGCACAGCCATAGATTTAAAAAAAAATTGCGTCTCTCATACTTCTATGTGCACAGCTGTGCAACTCTTTTAGTTGAACTATCATGATTGAATCACACAAATACTCTTTTGAACGGGACCGCAAAGGGCACCATGGTTCCTACCTATCATCTTTGGAATGACTTGTGTCAGTGAAAGTGATTTGAGATTAGCCGATGCATCTCGAACACTGGGAAAGCCGGCAAATTTACACTACAATTAAGCGGTGAATAGACTATTGCAGATGCCGCAGGAAGAGATTAATAGACCAATGGTTCGATAGGTTGGCGTTGGTTAACAAATAGCAATTTGAATTGAGATTCTTGATTCTTCGAAAGTCAAATCAATGATACCGCTAAATGATAATCATGTCGCTTAAAGAAGGCAAGCATATTTAGAGCTTTATATGTCTAGGTTACCAGGATTTTTTGGGGTTGGGGCGACAAAGACCTCCTTGGTTCTTATTCATCTTCCATATGTATAATCATATTCATTTATTTTTCAGACAGTACATTACAATGTGTTAAACAAATCATCAGCCTAAGAATGATTCGCGTCTGCCAGCTGCCAAGGAAAGTGATTGGAGTTTTGCTGGTGCATCTCGATCAACTCAAATGACAACTGAAAACTTACGCACTCACAGACGAAGCTAGTTTGCGATTGGCAGCGTCAAGGTCACGGGGCGGTGTCAACATATCTAATGAACGCTATGGTGTCAACATAGCGGAGGTAGGTAAGCTAGCGGCTCGCCTCGCTCGCTATGATAAGTTACTCGAGTGTCACTTTTCCGTATTTCCTTGCGTTTCCTGCCCCAATTTACTACACAAGAAGTCATTTTTCTCTTAATTCGTTAAGATTTTGCCAAAGTTCACGAAAAATATGTCGTTTAATGTTTTTATCGACGCGTGCTTCCCTCACAAAGAAGCGCGCAGCAGACTAGTTCGCGAAAAAATATACTTTTTGAGCCCCACCCTCTATGAACTACTTTGCGTGGTGTCAGTTTTTGGGCGCAATGCTGCTTCCATAGTTTTTCTAATTCAATGAAAAGATGGTACAAATGCTGCAGTTCCTGTAGTATATATATAATCCGCTGTTGAAAATACGCTACCTGTCAGAAGGAATAAAGTGATAGCAGACTCAGTTCAAATAGAAAGATATAAATGCAAAATAAAAATAAAAAAACATAGTGCCGATAGCAATACAAGGATGCCACTTGTGAATTATGAATTACCTAAGTAACGAAAATATAAATATGTATATATGAAGACAGAATATTATGTATGATAAGCTCTATGGCCTAGTGTTCATGATGCCAGGCTGCCACCCCGGTGGTACCGAGTTCGATCCCCGGTCAGATCAAGATGGAAAATTATATTTTTCAGACTGGTCTGGGTCTTGGATGTTTATCTATGTCTGTATTTGTTATAAAATATAGTATCGGTGAGTTAGCCATAACAAAAGTCTCGAACTTTCTTTGGGGCTCGCTCAATCTGTGTGATTTGTCCATATTATATTTATTTATATATCTGAATAAGGAAACCAAAACTACTGAAAGTATGTCCTTTTAATAAATAATACTTTTTGAAATTGGTTTTTCAATGACGGCGTTATGAGGTAACAAACATTAAATAAAACATTCAACCGAATTGAGAACTTCCTCCTTTTTTGTAGTTAGCTAACCGGTCGAATGCAATTTCGTTAGAATTGCCGACTTTAGTTATATAAAGGCACGATTTTGTATATAAGTATGACGGGAAAATGTTATCAAATATATTCTTATACCTGACTCAAAAATGTTGAGCTGTAAATTGTCTGTCCTCGGCTTTACACCGTGGCGGATACCTCGTGGTGTAAATAATTGGTTGGTTAACTCGTGGGTGCCGTGAGTTGACAGTAACCATTGTACTGTCAGAATGGCAATATTTTGGAGAAATTGTGGAAATTACGAATTGGCGACGCAAAAATAATGCCAAATCACTGCGTAATACTTATTTTAATGTTGATGTTAGTCACTTATTTTCTTTTATACATAGGAGCCCGATGGCTCAGTGGTCGTGAGCCTTAATAACGCTTACGTTAGTTAAGCAACCCTGGGCGCAGTCCCCACTATGATGGGTGACCGCAAGTGGTACAAGCAAATTTCGAGCTCTTCCGTGCTTCAGAAGGCACGTTAAGACGTTAGTCCCGGCTGACATCATTGATGTCAGTCGTTATGCTATGTCAGATGCCTTTAGGCAGCTTGAAAAGTCTGACACCAGTGTTATCCACTTACATACACGAAAAAAAAAACAAATGTCATAATGGAATAGTAAAGTACGTACGTGTTATACGTGTACGTGAGTTTGGCAATATCCTTCCATGGAATGAATTATCCTTGGGAGAGGCCTTTGTCCAGCACTGGACTTTTTAAGGCTGTGTTCATGATGATGAGACAAAACAGAGCTCTCATAGGATCACTCGTGTGTCTCACTGTCTTCCAGAGCCAATTTGTTCCAAATATACTGGACCGATAAAGTTTAAATTTGGCATCCTTATAGATTTATGTGACCCAAAAACGTACACATTACGTAAATAATTATATTCTGAGTTAATGCTACTTTTGGGGTCACAAATCAGAAAAAAAAGCTTTTTCGAGTATACCATGCGCCGTAACAAATGAAAGGGCTATTGCAAGGATTGCAAATATATAGTTTTTGTGATGTTAGAATATATTATTAAACAAAATAGACGAAAAATAACCATTCTACATTTTCTCCAAAACCACCTATCCAAAAATTATGAAAAAAATACATACATTACATATAGATTTTTTTAACATAGTTTACAAAAATATAGGTAATATCAAAATTTACGTTTGTAGTACGGTACTGTTTTTATTTTGGTGATATTGGCTGGCTATAGGTTCAACTGGAAATGTGCTAATGTGAAAAAACCATAGTCAATAATCCTGATAGTACAAAACTTGAAAGACCCGTTTTTTCATAAATAATAAAAACTAGATAAATAATTAAATTAATAATAATAATAATTACAATATGACAATATGAACTCCCCCATGATGCCCACTTGGCTTAGGCCCGTGTGTATCATTAATACCGGCAGATTGCCGAGCAGAACAAAGTTCTAAAAATAAATAATAATAATAAATAAATATATACGGACAAATCACACAGATTGAGCTAGCCCCAAAGTAAGTGCGAGACTTGTTTTATGGGATACTAACTCAAAGATACTATATTTTATAACAAATACATATATAGATACACATCCAAGACCCAGGCCAATCTGAAAAAGGTCATTTTTCATCTTGACCTGGCCGGGGATCGAACCCGGTCACTCCGTGTCGCAGGCTGGCGTGTTGACCGCTGCGCCACGGAGCTAGTCAAATTGTACCAACGCATCACTATTTGATTCCGTTTTCCATCTACACGCGCTTCAACATGCCAAATGTGGCCATAAGGTCTTATAGACCTATGCTCTGTCTACCCCGCAAGGGAAAGTCGTGATATGTATGTAATTAAAAATAACTTGAAAATTGAACTTATTACTTGTAAATATATATTAATTTTCATTTATTTTTAACTAGCTTTCGCCCGCGGCTCCGCCCGCGTTAATGTCGATCCCTCGGGAATAGTACTTTTTCCCGGGATAAAAGGTAGCCTATGTCCTTCTCCGTACTTCAGAGAACTTGTATGTAAAATTTCATGATGATCGGTTCAGTAGTTACGGCGTGAAAGCGTAACAAACAAACAAACTCACTTTCGCATTTATAATATTAGTAATAATTATAATATTAGTAATAAAGTAAATATTAGTAATAGTAAGGATAAGGATTGTAGCATTAGTTATTTTTAATTTAAATTGTATATATATTTGAATAAAGACCCTTGAAAAATTACATTATTTAGTATGTATGGAATAAATGTTTTCTAATATTTTCGCGATGGTTACACATTTAAATTAATTCGGTTAATTTATTGCGTTTATTACATTGTTTTTACACCTAACGTTGTTCGCAGGTAGACTATGTCAACGTGATGTCAACTCAGTACTCCTGCGGATCCGTCAGGATTATCTAGGAGTAAAGTTTTAGAAACGTCACGTGTAAAAATCTTTACTAATATTACAAATGCGAAAGTGAGTTTGTTTGTTTGTTTGTTTTTGTTCACGCCGTAACTACTGAACTTATCATCATGAAATTTTACATAAAAGTTCTCTGGAATACGGAGAAGGACATAGGCTACCTTTTATTTCGGGAAAAAGTACTATTCCCGAGGGATCGACATTGACGTGGGCGGAGCCGCGGGCGAAAGCTAGTAATATAATGAAATGATTAAACCGTACATAAGCGATTTAATTTAGATATGTGAAATTATTAATTTATCAATTTTATCAACTTTTAGTTATTTTACTTTTTAACTTTTGACGTTTGCATAGATATTTTGATTTTTAATTGTTTTAAGTATATAACCCCTTCGTTTATAAATTTTTTTAGTACCACAACATCTTAACAGGGTACATGTGCATGAATTGTAATGCTTTGCATCTTATTACATATGAATGTGTAAAGCGATAAATAAATGAATTATAAATAGCTTCATAGAAATGTATAATAACTGACTGAATTAATTTCAAGTTTTAAGGTCTCCAAAAAGATAAGGGCTACCACATCACTCTTCATTTATCAGATTAAGTACCTTCATTTTGGCGGCAAGCTACATTCTTCGTCAGGCTTAATTAAGCAGGTCAACTTATCAGTTGTCCTACTTAGCGCACCCTATAATATATCTTGGAATGTGTTTGGGATTTTAGATTATCTATTTGTGGTGAATGATCAAGTTGACAATAGAAAAGATGGATTGAGTGTGTGAAGGAGGATATGGGTAAAAAGATGGTAACGAAAGAAATTGCTCAAGATCGAGCGAAATGGAAAATACTTACATGCTGTCCCAACCCCACTTAAAGTGGGATAAGGTGAGGAATAAGAAGATCAAGTTGACAATAGATATTTTCTCCGACACCTACAAAGGTATTTGAGTTGTTCCAGAAAGTCAGCTTACGAAGACTTGAATTGGTTTTGCTTCCTTTTTACTCCATTTTTAGTCTTTAGCTTCTCCCACTAGATGTGCTTGCTTCTATATGCTCCGTGATATTAATACAACATCTAGTTGAAAATATATCTCGTAGACGAAAACCCATTTGCTCAGCAGTAAGACGATAAAAATAATTAAGGCACCATCAGTTTTTATAACAAGTAGGTCAAATAGTTACCAAAAATAAAAACTCAACGCCGATCACCCAAAAAAGCTAATCCAGCGACAATGCGTAATTTTAGTCATTAAATTCGCGGAAGCTGGATGCTGCGAGTGAAAGTGAGCACAGATCACCGATGCAGAGCCGGCGATCGCACAGATTAGCTCCGTCCGACAGAGTGGCACATCTCGAGAAAGTAACCTGTCAAAACTTGTCGCACGGTAGCGTTCCAAGGATGATTGTTTCTATAGAGATAGTATTAGTCGTGATGGACTAGAGGCACTATATAAATGAAACCGACTTTGGCTACAAATTACATAGGCTATGATTTCGGGTTGATTATTTGCTTTGAGTTGAGTAATTGTAATAATAGTTTGGCGAGCTCCGCTGCGTAGTGGTCAATATGCCAGCCTGCGACATTAGAGTTCGCGGGTGCCCGGGTTGGATCCCCGGTCAGATTATGATGGAAAACGATCTTTTTAGATTGACCTGGGTCTTGGATGTTTATCTATATATAAGGTTATTATAAAATATAGTATCGTCGAGTTAGTATCCTACAACACAACTAACTGTTGGGCTAGCTCAATTTGTGTTATGTCCCTATATATTTATATTTATTCTTATTAATAACTTATGCAACTATATACTAAATATTGTGTTTGCACATAGATGAAATATATGTATGAACCTCTTTTTTCTCACATGCAAAACGCCAGTGTCAGTTTTTGGCTTGCTGCTTCTATTTTGAAGGACACTACCTAAGTGCAATTGATAGCTTAATTAAAATATTAAAAAGAAGTCTACACAGATGTTTGAACATTACAAAAACTGCCTCGTATTCAACCTTTGTTGTTTTTATATGCAATATTGAGTAGCTTTGACGCAATTTGTATCAAGACGCTTAGCGTGGCATCAGCAGTTAAGGGTCCATACTACCTCACACTGCTTTGCAAGATTGACTGTTATATCAATAATAATTAAATACTCAAGTTGAAATAAAAATGCAGCAAAGTTCAGGACTAACTCTGGTAACTATATGACTCAAAAACACGATTGCGTTAAATTTCCTCGATAGAAAAAAATTGCAAAGTTGCCTCCAAATCACGTCTAATTTACTCGGTATATAGCATTATTCACCAAATACATTGAAATTAACCTTGAAACTTTTGATTATTATTGCATTACAGATAAGGCAGCCATCATATGTTTTGCTTTTTCGAAACCCTTGAATATTCCTAAAAAACGAAAATATCCAAAGTAGCCAACGCGTTTAGACCATCCGCGTTTGTATGGCCACGCCGCCTGGCATATGGCGGGCTCTTAACGTGGGTTAAATCCCAATCATATTTTACTGAATTCAGTCACTAATGATAGCGACGCCGCAAGAAGTGAAGGATTGAATATATTTCCATTCGTGTCTAACGTACTGTGGCGTTCCTCTCATCAGTTACTGGATTCAGTTAAGTGTGATTTTGCTTTTAATGCTTGCTTGCAATGGTGCATCTATGCATAAGTTTATGATAACATGTCTCATAATGTCAAGATAATCGTATATATGTGTGTCTTAACCGTCTTAACGCTTGGTTTGTTATAAAATATGTTCCATTCAATAACTTTAACATATCGTCCGTCATGCACTATATTACGACGACACCGTAGAAAATCTTATTTTGATTAAAGTGGAAACATTAAATAAAATAAAATAAAATAAAACGTCAAATGCATGTAGGCAGCTTAAAATATCTGACACCAACGTAGGGCACTTACACACACGAAAAAAGCAACGCGAAATATGTGCGTAACTGTTTAATAGAGTACGTATTATTTGTACGTGTTAGGAGCCAACAGTTCAGACTTAACAACCTACTGAAAAAACCACCAGGTTCATCACATCTGGACTGACAAAGGAGCGCAAAATAAATGACTAATAAATACTTCCAGTGTCAATCAGCTTAATCCATTATTGTGTATCTGGTTCGAAAGTATGACGTGTAGTTGTCATGATTATTATAAAGAAAATGCTTTACGAAAATTTGTTTTAACTTCTTAGCAAAATTATTTAGAGTGTACTTAGTATTTTAGTACCTAACAAGTGTCGAAAGTTTGTTCCTAAAACTGTCGCCACGGGATCAAGTTCCCTTTGAATCTTGAAGCCTCTGTCATCCCCAAGTTTTGTTGAAAATTACCTCTGTTTGAAAACTGATTTTGCAGACTTAGTGAATTCATGAACAACTATATTTGAAATGGGAATTCGTAATTTTGTAGGTCACGTAAATTACATTAAAATAAAATAATTTTTATATTACGTTTACTAAAGGAAAGTTGTGAATCTACCTGCAAACAGATATGGAAAATATTCGCCCGTATCAGTCTTTGAAAATACATAACAGTCAGAAGTATAAGATTATGGCTTTTGAGAAGGCACTTTTAGGCTTTGAAGAAGTTAAAGTTTGCCATTAAGGACACCAATGTCACACACTCTGTAAAAATTATTCATCATCATTTCGAGTAGGTGTCACGGTCAATAGACCATGCACATCCTGGTGTCAGAGTTCTTCGGAACCGCCTCTCGGCCTCTGACGTGGTTCCTTTAACGACTACCAGATGGCAGCCTGGACCACCGGCTTAACGTGTCTTCCGAAGCACGGAATCATCTTTATTATCAGACAATCAGGTGATTCAAGTCTGCAATGTCCTTACCAAACTGGAAACAACTAAAAAAAGTATGCTTCCGGTGGGAATCGAACCCACGACCCCCGGCCAACAGGCAAACGCCTTAACCACTGGACCACAGTAAAAATTATTGCTTCATTATTTCAAAAGAAAAAAACCAGGAACCTAATTTATTGGAATAATTGCTTAAGTAAGGTTGTTCCAGAGCAATGATAAATCAACTAAATATGAAATAGCTTTCGCCCACAGCTCCGTTCGCGTTAAGATCAGTCTCCTTTTTCCAATCTTAAGAATAGTCACGACAGCAAATCATTTTTTCTATTTACATTCAACTCCCTAAACTTGACCCTTGGTTTATATAAACTTAGATCATAAATTAGTATTTTTAATTAAAGAAAGGTAACTTTAATTAATACTTAAAGTTAATTATGGTACGTTTGTATGTTTTTTTCTACAACTTGTAAGCTCCGCAGTAATAAACTTTCGATTTCTGCCGCAACTTTTTAATCCAAGTGCGCCTACGCAGTCCAGGTTGATTGGCAGTTTTACTGCTCGTCCATAAAAAAAGTAATTGGACAGTGCTACCAGTTGTAAATCAGTCGGGCCAGCGGTTTCACTAATCTAAACATGCGTTAACTACTGCCCTTCGATTGCGGAGAAATTGAATTAGTCCTCATAGACTAGATAGATGTAGATGAGACAAGATATTAAACTGCAAACTTTTACAGTTAAAATACAATAAATTTTCTTCTCTTTATTTAGGTTGCCTACACATTTTTCAAATAAATTACCAAAATCAGAGATCGTTAAAAGCGATTGAGAGAATGAGTGAAAATTCAAAGGATAATGCCATTAACCCTTCACTATTTTGTTTCCATTAAGCTCAATGTGACTCTCAAATACATCCCACGGTGTCCAGTGTCTTGAAAATTAGACACTGTTTATACTCCGTGGGATAAAGACGTTAAAATTGGTGTATTTTAAAGTTGAAGGATATAAAGATGTGACGTGCTTCGGAAGGCACGTTAAGCCGGTGGTCCCGGGTGCCATCTGGTAGTCGTTAAAGGAACCACGTCAGAGGCCGAGAGGCGGTTTCGAAGAACTCTGACACCAGGGTGTGCATGGTCGATTGACCGTGACACCTACTCGAAATGATGATGATAAAGATGTGAAAGTGTTACTTCCACCTTAATGTGATAATAGCTAGTTCAGATTGGCCCTTCAAGCTATGCATGCACGTATACACGGCCCATCAGGCAATATGAGAGTTTGCTGTCTCTCCAAGCCTTGCGCACACTGGCGACGCCCAAAGCCGAGGTCCGTCCCTCCTCGGGGCCCTTTGGTGATGTTGTCTATATAGGCTGAGGGCACTCTGCCCTCGCCTTAAACGCCCGGAAAAGTAGTGAAAGCTCACATGTAACTAGCTACAAAGTCATTTAAAAAAACAGGCTAGTTTTTTTCAATTTTAATATATACCAATTAGTTTGTTTTTTGTTTGTTTTGTTCATTTAATTTTAAATAATACAGCTAAAGCGTGTCAAAGTTTAAGAGTGGGGGCTTGTGACGTCATAGTTTGCAAAAATATAGCAAACTATAACATCACATGGAATTTTAACAGGCTATATCTTTATCATTTTTGTTTTGACAAAAGAAAAATACGTGTGCAATATTTTTTAATTAGCAGTCGTCATTTAGGATGGTCTAGTTTTATTTTGTAGGATCTAGCCTATACTGCATGAATTATGTTCAGCCGTAAATTATTTGGATCCGCAGCTTCTCTGCGAAGGCTCCGTAATTTTCTCCCAACAGCCACTAAAGTTATGCTTGCCCAGTCTCTTTTACTTCCTATCTTAGATTATGCCGATGCCAGCTATTTCTCAATCTTCAGATCTCACGGAGGGCCAGCTTGATAAACTTGAGCGCTTACAGAATTTTTGTATAAGATTCATATTTGGTTTGCGAAAATATGATCACGTGTCAGAATTTAGAACAAAACTCAAGTGGCTTCCCATAAGATTTCGCCGGAATACACATATACTCTCCCTTTTGTATAACATTCTCTTTAACCCCTTTTCTCCACGCTATCTTAGAGAACGTTTTCAGTTTCTAGGGGATTCAAATAACTATAGTTTAAGGTCTTCTCAAAATCTCACACTGAAAACACCGGTTCATCATTCGTCTTTTTATTCGAAATCATTTACTGTACAAGCAGTGAGGTTGTGGAACGCGTTACCCGACTCAATTAAACGAGCTCAGTCACTACCGACTTTTAAAGAAAAGGTAAAACAATTCTACCTGCAAAATAAATAGTTTAACTTTGTTGCAAATAATTGTCAAGTTCGTTACGTTATTCATATCTTTATGTATATATATTATATATGTATATTGTATGTATTTATGTATAACTATTTAAGTAGTATATTTGGAGATACCTAGTTATTTATGTAGTGTATTTTTAAATTATTATATATTTACGTTTATTAGTTGGAGGGTACACCCCGTCTGTTAACGTTCGTTAGTCCTCTCCATCCATTGGTTGTCTGGTAGAGATTGCTTTTAGCAATAAGACCGCCCATTGTACATACTTGCTGTAAAATTAATGTTTTGTAAACTTTTATTTATTTGGTGTACAATAAAGTGTTACTTATTTACTTACTTATGTCAACTATGTTTTGGTGTATACATCAACGTATCTCATTTGCTATAAATTACGCGGACAAATTCACGGGAAAGAGCCAGTGCTATGCATACATATTATTATACTGATATTGCAACATCTATACTCGTGAAAGTCTATGACCGAAGCTGTTGGACGTTTTTACTTTTCTTAGTATTTGGTATTTGTCTAAGCTTTCGCGTCGAGTATTCGCTGTTAATGAGCTTTATTGAGCACCGTCTGATTGGAGCTTAAGTTTATTATGACATTCTGGCCAACTCGAACTGTCGAAAGCTTGACGATACTTGATGGATTATCATGTTATCCGCATCGTAAAGAATACAAATAATGTCATCATCATCTGGCGGGTTTTCCGATTGCATCCTTAGCTGTGAGATGCCCAGGGTCTACTGGTATGACAGCATTCATGTTGTGACATCATTTGGCGATAGTTTTATACAGCTGCCTGTTTGCCTGACGCCAGCCCTTCTTGGGTAGGAAGGAGGTGGTCACGTAAACAGACTGGCGATTAAGATCTTACTATCCTAATCCTAATCCTAACTATCTTTATCCTTACTTTATATTATAAATACGAGTGGCCTAGTTATATTTTGTAGGATCTAGCCTATATACTGCATGGATTATGTCAAAATCTTACTATCTTATAACTTATAATCTTACTATGTTTTGGCGTATACATCAACATATCTCATCCTAATCCTAACTTATAGTATTGTAAATGCGAAAAGTGAGTTTGTTTGTTTGTAACGCTTTCACGCCGTAAATACTAAACCGATCATCATAAAATCTTGCATACAAGTTCTCTGGAGTACGGAGAAGGACATAGGCTACATTTTAACTGTTCCCGAGGGATCAACATTGAAAATGTTTACTTTGCATTCACAATACTATTTTGATACACTCTTACTATATTAAAAAATTGAATATGGTAAAAATACGCAGACGGGGTTCGAACTAGCGACCTAAGTTTTGCCAATAGCTACCGCATGTTCGAACCTCGGCGTCGAAAATCTCCACCATATTAAGGCTTGCATCACCTAACACAACTGAGCCACTTTTACAAGTTTAATTCTAAATTTAATAAGAGTATCTAACTATAAGTTAAGACGTAATGTATTTTGAAGTGACTATCAAAACGCTGTACACTAAGTTAGGAAATAGTCCGTCTGGGCTCCTATGACAGGATATGAACCGGTAATACGCGCAGATGAGAGACAGGAAAAAGGAAAGAGAGTTTCGTTTCTCAAGAAATTACACAAACTCCAAGAAAATGGTTTCCAACATCTTAATATCTTTGAATCTGAATACGCAAGTCTCTCCGGTATTGTCGTATTGTCTGTGTTTCCATCTCGCTGAGTGATTGCGCCTCGAAACACAGTGACAATTTTCAATCCAGCAGATGTCGGAAAATAGAAGTGTTTGGGGAAGAATTGATATGGCCAAACTTGTGGCAGCAATGTGCGGTTAGGGATTCAGTTTTCAGAAGTGCAAAAAACACTGAAAATCGAGAGCATTTTTTCAAATTTCTTTTATGTTTGTGAGTTTCTTTATTCCACCTTAACTTATAAACGTCTTTAGACTTTTTTTGGACACATGGGGTTTCCTCAGAATCCTCAGACCCTACGGTCTAAGGTCTGTCATTTTTTGGGCTAGTGTATTTATTTTCTTTGAAACAACTTGTTAGTTATATACCTAGTTATTATGATTCTTCTTAAACCTTTCACATTTTAGATCACTCTAATTATAAAATATATAAAACTAAGGTTCTTTAAAGCCTTATCATAAATCATTTATTTCGCGTAAGTTTGGTACAATAAATAATATAAATCACATACTTAACTGCTTCCAGCATCCATTTTTTTTTCCAAAAAGAGAGGTTTTAAGTATATTTCGTAGTTTGAATGCAGTTTTTAGTATCAAAATAAAAGAGCTAAGGCAGATCCCAATACATCATTGTAGTTATAATCTTTCTTATTTAATATGACATTAATTTTTAATTTTAATAAAAAAAAATAACCCAATAATGAAAAAATAATTTAATTGTTTTCGGTGTTAATAACACTTTTCACTTTAGCTATTAAGTTGGTTACTTCAAGTAAATAATTTCACATATCGGTTCAGTTTTTACGGCGTGATTGAGTAACAAACATCCATACATACCACACGCTTTCGCATTTATAATATTAGTTGGATTTCTGTCCGATGGTATTGTAGGCACTGTTGTTTTTTCGCATTATTCTACAAAACTTCAGAAGTGATAATTTCATCTGTGTAAAAAGAGTAATTCCAAACTGTTTGATGATTAACCGAGCTATCTATAAAGAAAAAGAAAATAACTTTTACTTCCAACAATTAGGAAAATCTAAGACTGGCAATTCTTGAGTGGGAAAATACAGCGAGACTCAAGTAACAAAGTATTTGGTAATACTAGTTTTTTGACCCTTATCAAAATATGACTACAATTGTAAAAAAATCTTAAATAATATTATTTATGGTACATAAACATTTTTATAAATTACTTTTAGGTACAACGACATAATCTTAATATATATAAATCTCGTGTCACAATGTTTGTCCTCAATGGACTCCTAAACCACTTAACCGATTATAATAAAATTCGCACACCATGTGCAGTTCGATCCAACTTGAGAGATAGGATAGTTTTTAACTTATGGCGAAACGAAGTTCGCCGGGGCAGCTAGTAACTTTATATTTTTTTCACTGCTAAAATAGTTATTTTGTGGTATTAATTAATGTGCTTGTAAAATGAATTTTGATAGGAAGTATTCAACGCAAACATCCTCCGTGGTCCAGTAACATCCTCCGTGGTCCAGTAAAATCCTCCGTGGTCCAGTAACATCCTCAGTGGTCCAGTGGTTAAGGCGTTTGCCTGTTGACCCGGGGGTCGTGGGTTCGATTCCCACCGGAAGCATACTTTGTTTAGTTGTTTCCAGTTTGGTTAGGACATTGCAGACTTGAATCACCTGATTGTCTGATAATAAAGATGATTCCGTGCTTCGGAAGGCACGTTAAGCCGGTGGTCCCGGCTGCCATCTAGTAGTCCTTAAAGGAACCACGTCAGAGGCCGAGAGGCTGAAGAACTCTGACACCAGGGTGTGCAGTGCATGGTTGTTGACCGTGACACCTACTCGAAATGATGATGATGATGAACGCAAACTTGTATTTTGTGTCATGTTCGAATGCAATGTATTATTGTTCACGAATAATTATATTGAAATTAAAATATCCAATAAACATTTATGTGAATGGAACCATGGATTTAAATATTTTAGCTGGAATATATGTGATTTGTGATAACAATAAGTGAGGGCAGCGGATTCACGCAGACGACTTATGTGTACACACAAAGGCAGAGGCAATAACACAGGCCAAAAGGTCGCAAGACCAAAGGCCACGTTTACGAAGATGACAGTTGGCAAACGGGAATCGTAAATAGTGTAGTTGGCTAACCCTTCTCCTATTTATGATAATCCCCAAATTTACGCTCGGCATGTTAGTTATGATGTAAACTAAACGTAGCTTAAGTAAATTATTGACGTCAACGATAATAATATATAACGGCGCGAGATTAAATAACTTACAAAATCCGATTATTTTTAGTTCTGTTTGTGTTAAATTAATTTTGAGAGCGGGTAACACTGAATAGAGTTGTACGTGTCATTGCGACATAAATTAAAAAAAAAAATTGGACATTGCGAGCAAACGTCACCGTCAATAGTGGTTGGTTTTTTGTTTTTGTTTTTGAAGACCTATGTATCTAGCTCCAAGTGAGCTTTCGCTACTTCACCGGGCGTTTGAGGCGAGGGCAGAGTGCCCTCAACCTTTTAGACAACATCACCAAAGGGCCCCCCAGGAGGGACGGACCTCGGCGTTGAGCGTTGCCTGTGTGCGCAAGGCTTGGAGAGACAGCAAACTCTCATATTGCCTGATGGGCCGCGTGTACGTGCATGCAAGCCTGGAGGGCCAATCTGAGAATCAATGGCAAAAGCCTTTGGAGAGCAGCAACTCTCATCTTTTGCCTTATGGGCCGAATCATGGTTGGATGGACACACAGAGTTCTTTATATAGGTGACTATATATAGGAAAGTTGGACATTAATGGCGGTTGCACGACATTACGTGTGCAAACCCATTGGCTCTCTTAAATCGTGGTTTATTTTAGTAATCCCTAATGGCACAACTTGTGTGTTGTTGATTAAAATAGTGATCAAACTAAGTAACAGTGTATTTCCTAGGATATAACGCCATGAAGGACTCCAGTGTTGGCAAGAGTTTAGACCAGCAACTCGAGATGAGATCCCGGCTTCCCGACGCCCCGTTGTTACATACAATTTTATGTTTTACCCGCCCCGTTGTTACATACATTAAAGTTTACGTTCACCAAATGATATTTTAAATATCTTACGATGAATAAAATATTTGACTCAATTGCTTAGCTTGCTGGTGGGGCCCAATATTGGCATTTGTCTGAGGCCTTTCAATCTAGCTACAGAAGTTTAAAATATTGAAAAATCGATTAATTTACTGATGGTCTACTAAAGTCTAAAACACAAAACATATGTTTTGTGTTTTAGACCATAGTCTAGACTAGAGGATGATTACAAGAAGCGAGGTAGGCCAAGGTAGCTTCGGATTGACAAGTTTTGAAAAGAAATGGTTAATTGAAGCGCATAGGAATAGGAAAGACCTATGCCGAACAGCAAATGTTAGTAAACAGTACACGTTCGGAGACCCTGTAGCCCGGAGGCCCCGTATCATTGATAAGGCTGATACAGAGGAAAGGCATAGAGATATTAGGGCCTTGGATCGATTATGGTCCGCAGGTCAGAAAGAAGGCTGGTTACTTTTTCACGCAACGGATTAGTATATCTATCATCATCATCATCATTTCGTATGGCAAATATTGGCATTATATTTAATATTTAATTTTGAAGCGAGAAAGCAAGCAGGCACTCTTCGGCAATATGCCACAAAGTTTGGTCTGCTGCCCCACACTCACACTCTGGAGAGTCCTTATGTCCCCATTTATGGAGATGGTGGTTGGACCGCCCGTATCCCGTCCGGAATCGGTATAACCGCTCAACCACCAAGCGCCCGATCGGGCAACATAACAATAGATAATCAATTGTGACTGCGTTTCTCGCGATTGATGAGTTAATTTTACCCACAGTGCTCGTTGAGCATCAAAACCTGCTGGTTTTTGGGTCGGGTCCAAGATTAAATCTTACCAACACAAGAATATAGTGTTCACCCGTTAGATATGTACCTATACAAGAGTATTACCTATCCAACGGGTGAACACAGCCAGTGTTATTGCCACCTTGCCACACACGGGAACTTGGAGAATTCTATATTGTAGAATGCTCTATTTTTCATCTCTCTTTCTGTCTATCTCTCTCCCTCTCTTTACGTAAATATTTGTATTTGAATTATTACTCGAGAATCTACATTAACGCGGGCGGAGCGGTGGGCCAAAGCTAGTAGGGATTTAAAATAAACACACAAACGTAATTATCCCTTACAGCGAATCTGTTAAAAATCTGGGTCTCTATATGGATTCGACTCTTAGCTGGAGGCCTCAGGTGATGGATATCTGTAGGAGAGTCAACTATTCCCTACAGTATTTGAATCGCTTTAGAAACTTCCTACCTATTAAAACTAAAGTCACCTTGGTTAAGACGCTTATTTTTCCCATTATTGATTATGCTGATGTGTGTTATCCTGATCTCAATGAAGATCTTCTTAATAAGCTTGATCGTCTTATTAATAATTGCATTCGTTTTATCTTTCGGCTTCGTAAATACGATCACGTATCTTCTTTTCGATTTAACCTTCAATGGCTTCCTATTCGTCAACGTAGACAGCAAAGAATGCTTTGTACTCTCTTTTCCATCCTGAATAATCCTTGTGCCCCTGCGTACTTGAAGAGTAAATTTCAGTATTTGTCGGAATCCCACGACCGTGTCCTACGATCTAGTAACTCTCTTCAACTTTATATTCCTTTGTACCGCTCTGAATTTATGTCCAAGTCTTTCACTCTTCAAGCTTCACGACTCTGGAATGCCCTGCCAGAAGACATTCAATATATGATAAACAGGTACTCATTTAAAAAAAAAGTCCATATGCACCTTCTTCCACAGTAGTTTCGTTAGTGCAGTAGATATTAAGATCATTTTCAGGAACCATTTTGTTATGTATATCAGTATTTTTGTATGTAAGTGTATGTTTATATATATATATGTATATTTGTTTGTATGTATTATAAAGATCTATGTAAATCTGATTTGTTATGTTAATATTCGCCTACCACATTTTGTTTCTATTTATCCCGAAGGTTGACTGGTAGAGAATGCTATTAGCATTAAGTCCACCTTTTGTACCATTTTCTTTGGTAAATAAAGTTTATAAATAAATAAATAAATAAAACAAACACAAGATTCCGACGAATTGGGACTCTCCTTTTTAGGGTTTCGTACCCAAAGGGTAAAAACTGAACGCTATTAAAGGGCTGTCCGTCTGTCTGTCTTTTTTTTTGTTGTTTTGCTCGATATTGATAACGGCAATAGGTAGACGCTTGAAATATTCACAGAATATTTAGTTATATATTCACTTTAAAAATAAATAGAAATAAAATTAATATTAAAGGGGAGCTCCCGTACAACAGACATGATTTTTTTACCGTTTTTATAGATAACGGTACGGAACCCTTCGTGCGCGAGTCTGACTCGAACTTGGCCGGCTTTTTTGAACTCGTTGAAAAATCCGTATAATATACACAGGCTGGTAAAGAGTGGATGTTTTGCGTTAAATTCGATATCCTACTAAGTCGTTAATAGTATAAGCACAGCTTTTAGCTATGCAGCGAGCGCTGGGTCATAACAACGGGAACCGCGCGGTTTGCGGGAGTCGGTAATTAAACCGCCAATAATTAGGTCACGGGCCTTCATCTCGTATCAGCTAATGAGTATACAGCGTGATTTTGAACCCCCTAGCTATATTGAAATCTGGGAATCAGAATCCCTAATGGAATACAGAATTGTAAGAAAAAAGGGTACTAAACGAAAAAATAAATTAAACCTTACATAGAAATTCGTCCAGCTGATCGGCAACTTTGTATGGGAAACCTAATTTTCTTTTGCGTTTTTTACCTTTTTTTCTTGCATTTTTGTGATCTATTAGGGATTCTGATTCCCAGATTTCAATATAGCTAGGGGGTTCAAAATCACGTTATATACGTGAATCCCGCAAGCCTACTGTAAACTGGCGTCTGATATTAATTATCACAGTAGATTATATTCCATTTTATATATCGTTTTCCTTGTTTTCACTTAATATTTAGAATCCATCATAGTGAACTGTGGTGGTGTTAAATAGAATGGACTGTATATACTCATCATCATTTCGAGTAGGTGTCACTGTCAATCGACCATGCACACCCTGGTGTCAGAGTTCTTCGGAACCGCTTCTCGGCCTCTGACGTGGTTTCTTTAACGACTACCAGATGGCAGCCGGGACCACCGGCTTAACGTGCCTTCCGAAGCACGGAATCATCTTTATTATCAGACAATCAATGCAATGTCCTAACCAAACTAGAAACAACTAAATAAAGTATGCTTCCGGTGGAAATCGAACCCACGACCCCCGGGTCAACAGGCAAACGCCTTAACCACTGGACCACGGAGGCTGTATATACGGACTGCTGGTATTATAATACAAATCTTGAGAGATAGTGTACAATACGAGAATTAGAGCTTTAGTACATAAGTAGAATTAATGATATGCGCACACGCCGGGGCGGTTAGGTGGCAAGTAAGGTCCAGGTCCGGGGGCCGCGCGGGCTTCGGCAGCTTTCGGGTGTCTCCGGTGGATCCCTCATCGTTCGCGAATGGTAGATAGGCGCGAACAAATATATTCTAGGCACTTTTTTTATTTTATTTATTTACTAGCATATCAAACTATGAAACTAACTATAATCAAACTTATAACAACCACCTTTTTTGCGTCTGAGATTAAAAAGATTTCCTCGTTTTGACATAAAAACATACATTCCTTAAATTCTGCGAATGCAATAGTTATCTTATGTTTCCGTTGCATGTATTGTTCGTGCCTCAATTTATTCGCACCTCAACTCATTCGCACCAGCTCATAGTACCTGCTCGTGTTCTTTCGTGCCTTAGCACATCGCACTTCGTATTTTGCATTTAAATAACATAGTTGCCTCATTGTAATCCCTAGGGAAATAAGTACCTATTAACCAAAAATACGGGAACTTTCTACGTAACTTAAGTACACTTTCCCGGGAAATGGTTCAGTTTCTTGTCATGAGCAATACTATAATAATCCGTCACATCACAAATAAACTCAGTAATTAACTGCCATACACAGTGACTGGCAGACAACTTGTTCAAATAACTTTGTTTATTTTAACAGGTATTTTTACATGAAAGTGGGTAGTTCTGAGACGTGTTGTAAGATTTTTTTTTTGATTGATAGAGCCAAGCTACTTGTAAAATTTATTTTGCTAGTAGCATGAATGGGCCGGCTCGTCGATGGAAGTACCACACTGTCACACAAAATCGACGTTTGAGTAAGAAGCTTTACCGCTTCTATTCCTCGTTCAGCGAGTGAGATAGCAGGAGGTCCCATTTTGTCCCCCATATCCTCCCCCAACTCCTTGAATAGCCAAC
Source organism: Elegia similella (assembly GCA_947532085.1). Lineage (NCBI taxonomy): Eukaryota > Metazoa > Arthropoda > Insecta > Lepidoptera > Pyralidae > Elegia > Elegia similella. The sequence continues at coordinate 6,189,470 of OX383936.1, forward strand.
AATGCTCCTGTTACCCCTGCTCCTGATCATTTTCCATCTTGATCTCACCGGCGATCAAACCCGGACAGGCCACAGAGGCCATCAGAAATATATATGGTGGAGGTAATTATACTGTGTCCGAAGTATCCCTCATATCTTAATCTGACGCGCTCGAGTAAATCTCAAAATCCCACCTTTTGACCAACTATTACTGCTGACATCTAAGTACCAACCATACAGGTACCCTAAAACGTTAAGGTGGTACACAAATATTATAAATATTGCAGCTCTATAAATGGGTGTGTGTGTACTGCTTCGGAATATCGTTCCCAGGCAGCGAAGCGCCTATATAAAAATAAAAAGCAATGACCCTTTATTGCCACAATAGGAACCTAAGACATTAGTTTAACTTAGTTAATGGCGATACTGAAACAAATAAGAACACATTGATTTCGTCAATTTATTCCTATCACCTGTATTTTATTTCTATCACATAAGGTAGCCTGGAAAAGATTGCCTTGGCGATAAGGCTTGGATTTTTATTATTTTTATCTACACTTCTACACTAATATTATAAAGAGTAAAGATTTGACTGTTTGTTTATTTGCATTGAATGTGCTCCGAAACTATTGGACTAATTTGAAAAATTATTTTAATTATTAGTATCCTATATGCTCTGTGTTTTAGGTATTTAAAAATATGTAAAAAATCTTGATACGTCTTTTTATTATAATGTACACGTTTTAAATTAAAAACTTTATACTTTACCAATACTCAAACGATAATAGTTAAAATGCAAAATTTAATTACAGAAATGGATTTTTACTTAAATAGCAAAAAACATATCTTTTAAAAATTTTATCGTGTTACCTTAAGAAATGTATGGAATAAATCTATTTTACTAGACCGATTTTGAAATCTCTAACGGAGCTATACCAAAGACAATATAATACTAATGTTGTAATACTACGTGGATGCGGTGTAGTGGCCTACTTACGCTGCATATAGGTTTACATAGAATTTCAACTTGTCTGTTATTGTTTTGACATTGATTGAAGACTTTAATTTAATTCTATTTATTAGTAATTAGTTACAATTGCTCTTATGATGAACTCTTGTGTATCGAGTATATAAAGACTAAAAGACCAAAAGTACGCTAAAGTGGTGACCCCTACGTTACCGTTTGGCTTATATGAGTTCAATTGCATATCTTTTGGTCTCCGAAATGCGGGTCGAAAATTTCAACGTCACATTGATTACACTCTAAGAGGTCTTCCAGCGTTTCCTTACGTTGATGACATTTTGGTTGCTTCTATAAGTGAGGACGAACACAAAAGAGACCCAGAGAGAGTTTTTCAGCGTCCCTATCAACATGGCCTTCAATTAAATGACTAACAACCCATCACTATTTTTATTCCGTTTTTCATATAATGCTCACCAACACGCTCAACGTGGCTTTTAAGTCTTAAAGGCATGGGCTCTGTCTAGCCCGCAAGGTATACATTACATGCTAAACGGAACATTTACTACACCGTGTTTAGTTTGAGGTCACATGTCTGCAGCACGGCAGTTACGGCTTACAATAGTAATCTATACTCAAGACTAGTGATGTGCCGCTGAGAACGTTCTCGCTGCTGGCAATATTGCCAGTGAGAATATTCTCAGGAAACAAGAACGCTGCCGGGAATACTCTCAACGTTCTCAACAAAATAAAATTAGTTTATATTTTATAGGTGATTTCTTAGTGTTTCTTTGCTTTATTATCTGGGCGCTAGGATTAGTTATAAACAAGGCATGAAATGTGTGTGTGAGATATTGGTGTCCTGCTCACTCTTATCGTGGCAAACGCGCGCCGCGGTCTTGAGACACGGCCGCGCGTATTAATGTACTTATGAGTTTTAAAGGTTTAACACGTGGCATTAACACTGTTGTTTTCGAATTTTAAAAATGAGTAAAAGAAGCCCTGTTTACGATCATTTTACGCATATAGAAGAAAGCGACCGTATTAAATTTAACTGTAATTACTGTGGTGAATTGTATACTAATAAAAATCAAGATTTATTCGTCACCTCGCGGTGACGCAATATTGCTGAGAAAGTTCCCGAGAATATTCTCGAGAATATAGCAAGTATTCTCGAGAATATTCTCGGGAATATTGGGAACACTGGGAATATAGCATTTTTATTGCAAATAGAGTGTATTGTTTTATACACAATTATCTGTCGACTTTATTTGATACTATTTTACTTAAGAAAGGTTGGTTGTTTCCATTATATAAAAATGATTCTCAACCGTTCTCATTTAGGAGAACGTTGCCGGGAACGCTGCCGGCAATATTCTCAGGTGGGAGAACGTTCTCGGGAACGGCACATCACTACTCAAGACAAATCCCGAACGAAGGTAAATACTAAGATTTCTAAATGCGGAGCTCTATTATTCTTTCTTGTGCTTTAATGATTTATTTATTTCAAAACTTTATTACAATCATCATGTAATTGGCATACATATTGCTTAAAGCTTTTATCCCTGTGATTAGGAGAATAAATAAAAGTAAGTGCCTGGATTCCATCGCAGCTTGCCGCGATGGAATCCAGGATATACCACTAACTTACTTGTACTTGACTTAAGAATCAATGTGTATACATATCTATGCTCGTGCCTGTACATTAAAGGACTGTACAAGGAAGAAAAGTCGTCCAGTAGTTTTGTGCGTGGAGAAGTTACCGATATACTCACATTAACACATACATCCTCACAAAATTTAAAATATTAGTAAATCTACCCTTTCTTTATAACCTATCATGCCTTTAAGGCACATTTTATCTCGGCATTCGTTCAAGAAACATATAAGATCTCTTCTACTACATGACCAAAAAGCTGGGTTACAGACTTAGTTGCCCCGGTGGTGGTTCGTGGTTCGTGGGGTGGTTCCTGCAGTTACTTAATTATATAGGTACTATAATAAATCTTTGCATTTGTAAATAATTTAATTATTACATAAATGCCAATTTAGAATACATTCAATTTCAATTTGTGTTATATTATAGTTTTGGGTTTCAGAAGTAGAAATTGATTAAAAAAAAACAATATTTGGACCGAAGTCCGTTACATCAATTTATTTATAAAAATTAACAAACCAAAGCTAATTAAACTAAAAATATTGACTTTTACTAAATCACATACGATTACACACTCAATTAACGACAAATGAATTTATCTAAGAAAAATAACACGTGTGACCTTACTCAACCGTAGTGGTTCGAACGTCCGTCCGCTGCGAGCGCCAAGTAGCAAATGAGGCTTGACAACGGACAGCGTTCTATTTATAGAACTCGTGGGGTAATTAAAAATAATTGAGGGGAGGTTCCTTATACGGCCTCTCCTGACCGCGTGTCGTCCCCGACGCGAACTGTTCGGGTGGTACCACTGGGACCAGCGACTGGCGATGAGGGTCGAGCCTCCAAGTCTTCGTTCAATGAAGGCATGGACTGTCCGACTTCAGAGGTTAACTCGCCTGACGTAGTATCTTCGTCGTTGTCTTCATCTGAAAACACGATTGCATTACAAACAGTCCGATAGACTTATAATGAAGCATTCAACCTTGCATGTCATTTTCTCAATCATCTCTCACTTAATTCAGTCATCGTCTTATAACTTCATAGCAAAAACATATCACACAATTATAAACCTTTCAAAAGAAATAAAACAAGCTACGTCTAGCTTTAGGTACCACACGAAAATCCAGGCCTTTTTTTTCTTCTTCGCAGGGTTGCAGTCTCAGCCGGCCCATTCGCCGTCTGAAACAATTAATCTGCAGCCGACCGTCATCAGGCTTACAGATTATTTTACGCAGACCGTTATCATGCGTAATTAGATAATGGCGCAGACCGTCTTCATACGCCTAGTTTAGACTACTTAACGCAGACCGTATTCGTACGTTTAGTCTAGACTGCCGGACGCAGACCGTATTCGTGCGTCAAAACTGCCTGACGTAGACCGTCATCATACGTACAGGTGACCGAACGCAGACCGTCATCATGCGTGTAGGTCATAGATTAGTCATGTTGACCAATCTGTGTGTCAAAGTACGGCGACAAACGCCCGAGTGCCAAGTATTATAAATACCAGTACAGGCCCTGACAGACAACGATAAGTAATGAGTGTTATTACACTTACTTTCGAAAAATGCAGCGCACGTCTCGGGACACCACTCTCCTTGCCATGGCACCATATATTGTGCCGCAGCCTGAGTTGTCTTTCCATAACCGCCACTGAGTAAGCGAAGGGCGTAGCGACCACTTGGAAGGACACTGACCACTTTATAGGGACCACGCATGCCAGAGTCGAGTTTTCCCGTCGACTGAGAAAACTTGATGACGAACACACAGTCACCCACGTTGAACTGGCGCGGTGGATGGCGCTGCTGGTTCACACGTTCATCTTGACTGGACTGGTTTTCTCGTAGCAACTGGCGGGCTCTGCTCCTGGTAAGCTCACGCAGAGCTTCTCGATTTGGTGCTGACGCTTCAACTGCCACATCACGGATTAGTGCACGAATAACAGGGGTTGTAGCTTCTGTACCGATAAGCAAATTAAGAGGCGATACACGAACCGTTTTTTGCTTGGTTATGTTAAGCACCAGCTGCATCTTCCACAATGCCTCAGACCAGGTCGTACCCTTATAGTTGACTTGTATGCGCAGCATGTTGAGAACCGTCCTGACATATCTCTCAACTTGGCCATTTGCATGGTGCATTTCTGGCGTAATATAGTGAAGGTCACACCCTAGTTCCCTAATCCACGCTACAAAGTCATTCGACTCAAACATGCGTCCTTTGTCGGTGACCATAAGCTTAGGAACCCCAAATAAAGAGATAGCCTGTGTGACTGCCCGTTTAAGTTCTGTTGCATCTTGTCTATAGATGGGATACAGAAGAGAGTACTTGGAGAAGGCATCTACCATAAGGAGAACAAACTTAAATCCTTCGGAAACTGGTAAAGGCCCTAAAGCATCAACATGTACTGTATGGAAGGGGATCTCTGGTTTCTCCCACGAGGTAATATTTTGGAGGGGTCCACGAGGGACTCTCTTTTGGGAGATACATATTAAACAATGGGAGACATATTTAACAACAAACTGTTTAAGTCCTGGGAACCAAAAGTGTCTCAGAATCAGATCTAGGGTCTTTTCTGCACCTATGTGTTCATGTTCGTCATGAAAAACTCTGAGAAGGCTTAACCGGTGACCCTTGGGGATGTAGCAAAGAAGTCGCGGCTGATCTTGTCCTACGGGAGTATACTTGTAGTACAGAATATCATTTCTGACCACATAACGACTAGCGTCAAGAGACCCATCGTTAAGCTTCTGTACAAGGTTTTGAGTCTCATCATCAGCCGCTTGCGCTATCTGTGCCCAATTGCGGGGTCGGGATATTTGATTGATTTTAGCTACTGGGTTTCGGCTCAGGTAGTCAGCATGAGACATCATGACCCCCTTTCGATATTCAATCGTAAAGTTAAAGTCCTGGAGGTATATCCACCAACGCGCTACTCGAGGCAACAAATCCTTTTTACGCTCTGTTGCCTTAAGTGCGTTGCAGTCTGTCACCACTACAAATTTTAAACCCACCAGATAGTGCCGAAAATTTTGGAGGGCTTTAACAACCGCAAGGGTTTCGAGCTCGTATGAGTGATACTTACTCTCAGCCCCCTGGGTAACCCTACTAAAGTACGCAACGACATGTTTCTTTCCATCCGGATGGACTTGTAATAAGACCGCCCCGTAGCCTATGCTACTCGCGTCGGTATGAACCTCGGTTGGAAGGCTGGGATCAAAGATCGAAAGAACCGGCTCGCTAGTCAGCTGCTTAATTAAGTTTTGGCGAATAGATTCGCACTCTGGTGTCCAATTAAACTTAACATCTTTCCGCGTTAAGTGAGCAATTGGGGCTGTGAGAGAAGCATAGTCCCTAATGTACCTCCGGAAATAACCTGCCAACCCGAGGAGCTGACGAACTTGCTTCACGTTTTGAGGCGGGGTAGTATCAGATAAGGCTTCTATTTTGCGTGGACTCGGCCTAACCTGACCCTGACTAATCACTTTGCCAAGATACTCCACCTCAGTAACAAGGAAAGAACATTTCCGGAGGTTCACCGAGAACCCTGCTTGAGTAAGAGTGCCCAGAACTTTGTCCAACAACGCAATTCCCTCAGATACAGTATTACTTAAGAGAAGGACGTCATCCACATACACCAGGACGTTACCCTCGTTAATATGGTTGCGTAAGGTATCATTGATGATACGTTGATACACAACTGGTGAGTTAGCCAGTCCATACGGCATTTTGACGTATTCAAAATGATCCTCTGGCGTAACAAAACCTGTCAGGTGGATGCTGTCCTCCTTGAGAGGGATCTGGTGAAAGCCTGTGGCCATGTCCAAACTAGAAAAGAACTTGAAGCCACCTAACCTATCAATGTGGTCCTCTATTAGGGGAAGGGGATAGCGGTCTTTAACCGTGATGCGGTTCAAAGCCCTAAAATCGACACAAAGCCTGTCAGAGCCGTCACGCTTTTTAACGAGGATGATTGGACTTGCATACTCTGACTGAGACCGCCTAATCACGCCCTTATCTAAGAGATCGTTAGTTATCTCGCGAACTTTAAGTTTTTCCTGATAGGATAATTTGTACGGCCGATATATAATTGGTGAAGAGTTGGTAAGCCTTATCTCCATCTCACCTGTTTTAACAGTAGTGGCAGCAGTGCCAGTAATTAGGAACTCTGAATATTTGTGAATAACGGACATAAGGCCATCCAAGTCATCGCCCTGGAGAGGTGTGTTCACTTCGATTAGGGGATTTGAGTGAACTGCGTTTACCGAGGCACAAGATTCGTTAGTACGCGTAAGGAACTGTCTGTTTTTGGTCCGTACATAGGTGATACCGTCTCGGTTCAGCACATCGGTTCCTATTATGATGGGCGTATTCATAAAAGCTGATGGAACTACAACCAGATCCGCTTCAACAGATATGTCGCTAAATTCAATTGTTAGCGTGACATAAGATGTAGCGATAATTTCCTTATCGCTTATACCTTTTAATACACAACGTCTCGGTTTGGGCTGACACGAGATATATTTGAGTACGTCTGATGAGATGAGGGACACATCGAGGGCTCCGCTATCAATGAGTACATCCACCGGTACTCCATCTACTACCGCGGGGACGACATCACTTGACGGCAGGTTTGATCGGTAAGAGCATAAATTAACATTCCGCTCGTTACGGGTTTCCGATCTAGCCTTTGCAAAGCAGTTGTCCTCGGTATGTCCCTGTTTCTTACAGAACGTACAGGCGTTACTTGGCCCGGGTTGAGGCTGCGTGGAAGAAGTCACGTTAGCCTTTGTACGTTTACATTCGCGACTGATATGACCCCGTTGGTTACAGTTAAAACATTTAGCACCTAAACGGCTATTATTGGGTTTCGAAAGAGGTTGTTTCTTATGACTTGTTGAAACCTCCCGTTTCCCAGCATTGGCTTTAGTGTAAATTGACAGAAAAGACACGAGAGTATCAGGGGTAAGATCTGCGTTAGCTGCGGCCGCACGAACTTGTGGATTGTCTATCCCGCGTATGACTATCAATGTTCTCAACTCGTCACTTAATCCCTGAACTATTCTTAGTCGCAACAACGTGCGCCTTGCGTACTCCGCATAGGTCGTGTATTTGTCTGATGTCGCGTTCATAGCGTTAAACAAAATATTGGCAAAGTCTAATTTACCAGGGCAAAGGGACTTAAATTCGCGCTTGAAGTTTGACCACGTTCTATCATTAGTGACCCATTCACTTAGCCAAACTTTTGCATCACCCTTTAAGCAAGACGCCACGCGAGACAAACACTCATGATCATTCCACCCATTTGTATCTCGGGCGCGGTCTACTTCCTCGCACCATACTTCGATGTTATTTATTGTAGGATCGAAGTTAGATACGTAGTAATGCTGCGATCTATTGGGTTGGATAGTTTTTATGGCCTGCATTAATGCATGCGCAAGAGTAGACGCCTCAGAGCATGGAACACCTGACTCTGAACGAGGTTGTACAAGAGGTGTATCACGAAATACGGGACTTGGTGTTCTAGTTTTATAGTTACGATCAATACGCGAAGGACGTCCTCGACTACGCGAAACGCTGCGCGGGCGTTGACGAGATCTATCACGAGTATGACTTCGAGAAGCATTTCTACTCCGAACGTGGGATACGCTACGCGAGCGTCGCCTAGCTCTACCACGCGAACGACGGACATCGATATCACGCGAATCACAACGGTCTCGGGCACACGCGTTATTCCGCGGATCACGCCGGTCCTGGCTAGCCGAGCCGTGTCGCGAATCGGTACGACGGTTTTTCGACCTACTCCGTAAATCACGCCTATTTCGAGATCTACTTCGTTCCCGATCACGCGACCCGGCCCGAGAGCGCTGCCGCTCGCGGTTTCGTGATCCATGACGCACCATTACACACACAACACAAAAAAACACAGCACTAAGACGTTATTGAGCAAGCAATCGTTTAAAATAACAAAAGTTTAAACAAAACTATGTAACGGTTTATCAAAGTTTGAGTTTAAAAAAAGGAATCAATTCTCTGAACGAGTGGGCTAATTAGTGTATTCTTTATCCCACTTCTGATTTTGGGTTTCAGAAGTAGAAATTGATTAAAAAAAAACAATATTTGGACCGAAGTCCGTTACATCAATTTATTTATAAAAATTAACAAACCAAAGCTAATTAAACTAAAAATATTGACTTTTACTAAATCACATACGATTACACACTCAATTAACGACAAATGAATTTATCTAAGAAAAATAACACGTGTGACCTTACTCAACCGTAGTGGTTCGAACGTCCGTCCGCTGCGAGCGCCAAGTAGCAAATGAGGCTTGACAACGGACAGCGTTCTATTTATAGAACTCGTGGGGTAATTAAAAATAATTGAGGGGAGGTTCCTTATAATAGTTAATTTTCATTATTATATTTAAATTATTATTATTATATTCTAAATATTATTTATTATTATTATATTCTAATTATTTTTTATTATTATTATATTCTAATTTAATTGCCAATAAACTAGTAATTCCGATCCGAATAATCAACAAACTTGTGAACAATGACAGTAATTTAATATTCTTTAAGAACACAGATGGTACAGTTGCGCGACTCCCTGTGGATCTTAGGTGGTAGCTGAAAATCAGTGGTTTGTTCTGCAAGCAAACGTATCGCTGAGCTACAACCTTTTGGTATCGTTGCGGCAGACATACTAACAAGATTAGGCTATTTTTGTGTTTTTCTTAACGTTTATAACTGTGATGTTTGTATATATCATGTTTGTATGTGTGTCTTTTTGATGCTAATAAAGTTGATATCTATCTATCTATCATTTAGAAATTATCTAGAAATTTACCTGTCCCAGGTCAAACTTTCTAATAAAAGATCTATGTAGAGGTTTGTAATATTAATAAAATCGTGAACTACAAATGTCATAAGTCACGAATAAAATATTGGACGGCAAGATATAAATAAACTGCGTGCAAATTAAGTAGAAACGCGACAGGCTTTCGACATTAATCTCTTAATCGATAAGCATTATTTATTTAGACAAGATTTAAAAGCTGTATGATTTTTAGGATTCCGTAAAGGGAAAAAAGGAACCCTTACAGAATCACTTTGTTATCGTCTGTCTGTATGTCAAGACCCTTTATCTCAGGAACGCGTGGAGTTAACCTGCTGAATATCATATCGTGGAGCTATCAAGCTGAATAAATAGTCAGGTCTACTGTCCCTTAGAGCTGTGAAAAAATTAAAGTTCTAAGTCAACGCTATCAAAAGATACAGCCGTTTATGCCGCAAATTTTCGACATTGACGGACAGCGGAGCCAAATTCATCAATTGATTCATAGTCCGTTTTAACCCTTTAGGTATGAAAAAAATATCTTAAGTTAAATTTAAAGAAGATATCATCAATACTAATAATAAATCTGTAAGGGTCGGTTACTTTGTTTTCAGAGATATCGTATTTGTTTGAACTCCTTACGTGATACTAAAACTAAATTGATGATTTTTTGTTTTTTTTTTCTGTATGTATGTGTCGCCATAACTCTTTAACGATGTAACTGAATTTTATGAAACTTGGTAATATACATATAGTGTCCTGTACAGATCACAGGATAGGCTAATTATTTTTTATCTCCTATCATTAACTGCCTCCGTAGTCCAGTGGATAAGGCGCTTGCCTGTAGACCCGGGGGTCGTGGGTTCGATTCCCACGGGGAGCATACTTTGTTTAGTTGTTTCCAGTTTGGTTAGGACATTGCAGGCTTGAATGACCTAATTGTCTGATAATAAAGATGATTCCGTGCTTCGGAAGGCACGTTAAGCCGTTGGTCCCGGCTGCCACCTGGTAGTCATTAAAGGAACCACGTCGGAGGCCGACAGGCGGTTCCGAAGAACTCTGACACCAGGGTGTGCATGGCTGACCGTGACACCTACACGAAATGATGATGATGATCTCCTCCATAAGACGTGGCCCCCATACAAACATAACATTAAATGTACGCGAACGAAGTCGCGGGCACTGCAAGTATTTAAATAAGGCCCGCTACTCTATGGGTACCAGAGGGTCGAAGGAAGAGAAACAGATCGAGGAGAAGATGGCGAGACGATATAGAAAGCTTTTTAATTGGATGGCAGTAGCCCCATATTGTGATGTGTAGAAACAGCCACGCCTTTGCCCAGCAGTGGAAAATGACAGATTTATAAAAATAATAAATAATATTTAATTAATTGACATGATTTTGAACCTCCTAGCTAATTGAAATCTGGGAATCAGAATCCTTAATGTTATACAAAACTGCAAGAAAAAAAGGTAAAAAACGAAAATAAAAACACATTGGATCTTCCATAGAAATTCGTCCAGCTGATCGGCGGCTTTTTATGGGAAACCTAATTTTTTTTGCAATCTGCTTTTTTCTGGCAATTCTGTGCTCTATTATTGATTCTGATTCCGAGAATCCAATATAGCCAGGAGGTTCAAAATCACGTTGTATATTATTTTTAAATATATGGAGGCACGAGGACAGTTCGCGGGGCTCGGCAGTTGGGTGATTCCGGGCAAGAGGCAAACGTTCCACTAAGGATGAACCTCAATGCCAGCCTCACATACTGCATCGTTACTGAAATATTCGATGCTACTGATAAAAGAGCATTTACTGCTCGCCTCTGTTCGCCTTATTAATTACTGGCTCCGGAAAAGGCTTCTTTACACCATTCGTATATTTGCTTTTTGTCGTGGTAGAGCCACGCTACCGGCAAAATGAATTGCTAGTAGCATGAATGGGCCGGTTTATTTGGGGACCACACTCCCACAGAAAATCGACGTCTGAGTAGAAGCTTTACCGCTTTTATGCTTCGTTCGGTGAGTGAGAGAGGCGGAAGCCCATCCTTCCCCCTCCCCTCCCCATTTCCTTCTCCCAACTCCTTGAAAGGCCGGCAACGCACCTGTCACACCCCGGTATTGCAGATGTCCATGGGCAGCGGTGATCACTTACCATCAGGTGCCGCTTGCTCGTTTGCCGTCCTATAACATAAAAAAATCTGCATACACATTTGATATTCTATAAAAAAGTCTTTGTTATTACAAAGATTATATATATGTATAGATGACACGGTGAATCAACCATGGACACCCTGGTGTCAGAGTTCTTCGAAACCGCCACTTGGTCTCTGACGTGCTTCCTTTAACGACTACCAGATGGCAGCGGGGCCAAAGGCTTAACGTGCCCTCCAAAGCACTTAATCATCTTTATTATCAGACAATCAGGTGCTTCGGAAGGTACGTTAAGCCGTTGGTCCCGGCTGCCATCTGGTAATCGTTAAAAGAAACTACGTCAGAAGCCCAGAGGCAGTTCCGAAGAACTCTTACACCAGGGTGTGCATGGTCGATTGACCGTGTCACCTACACGAAAATGATGATGATGAGGTGATTCAGCTTGGCTCTACCACGACTAAATACTTTCTGTTTATAGTACTCATTATAACTTATTCTGTGATAGTACTTAAAGAGGTTTCATACTAGTAGGTTAGAGATTTACGCATGCAATGGAACCTCGCATCGTGCCCATGAAAAGGCTGCATGAAAGTTCTATCTATTATCGCCGTTCTATATATATCTATTATAATCCGCATTGGAGGTGGATTTGTTCCGTCTCTATCAACTGATCTTTGTTAGATATAACTTGAAAAGAATCGTATCGCATAATTTAAACCCGCGGTGTCACAGGCGGCGGCAGTTCTACTGTTATGTTATTAAATAAATCTCGCTATCTGTCCTAACACTAGCGAAAGAATCTAGATAGGCGCTCGATTATAAGTAATTAACGCTGCTTCGGCGCGCTTTGATACTCGCTCCGAACACTGCGCTTGCGGTGTCTTTTTTGACGCAATATCATGGAAATACAGGTCGAGTTATCCCCTTACGAATATAATATACTTCTCTTCCAACTACGCCGCAATTCTATCATAACTGCACTACATATCGAACACAAAGCGGAACTTTGCTTCTCTAGAGCAGAAAAAATCTATGAAAATCTTCATGCCTTTACTGCAATTGTATTTTTTTTTTATCGCCGGACCATAGTTGTCACATGTCACAAAAATAATTGGCCAACCTGACGGCCGTATGCATTTATACAGTAAGCGTGTGAAGTGATGTTTGTTTCATTTTTTTATCGCCGGACCATAGTTGTCACATGTCACAAAAATAATTGGCCAACCTGACGGCCGTATGGAGTTATACAGTAAGCGTGTGAAGTGATGTGTGTATTGCTTGGACTAAAATAAACTGGCCATAAAGAATAAAAAATGGCGAGAATGTAAAAAACTAATTTTTACTAATGGTAATTTTTGTCTTTAGGTTTATTTTTCACATACTTTTCTTTTAGTAGTTGAAAGAAAAGCAAATTATGCACCTCACATTAAATAATTTTATTGCACTCGTGCTTTTTAGAGCCCTCGCTAGGGCTCGGACTCCAAATAAGCACTCGTTCGTCCAAGACTCGGTGCAATAATAAATTAGGTATTTTCTGCTCTGTGCAAAAATACATTACTATCATATCAAACGGCTTTACTCACGTATCATCTTCAGGGCGAGTGTCAAGGACCTCGCGACACGGCAGTCTCTCGAAGACTCACCGTGTCGCGATGTCCTTCACGTCTCGACACCCCTGAGTAGCCCGCCCCGGCGTTGCACCTTTCGCCAGCAATAATCGTCTAGTTTGAGGGGCCCATCTAGTAGGTGGCCAGCCACCATCTGCCAATTATATTCAGTTATCATAATTATGGCAGATGTCCGACCCTTTGCGATAACCCAGCACCATTTAACCCAAAATTCAATCCATAAACCCAAAATTTTTCCAAAATTTCAAAATTAATTCTTCCTCTTCCTGTCAAGACCTGTTCAAGGGCATTCATACATTGGTATATCCAGGAACTGGTTCTGTCAAGCCCACATGAGCCCACATTAGCTTCTCCAAAGGGCCAATCATGAGTGTTAGTAGTATGTATAGTATACTATACCCCCACGCAAGCCTCTCAAAAGACCAGGTTAACACTCATGAACCCAATGGAGATACATATTATTTAAATAGTCCCTGCAAACCGTCACCTCGCGGCAACCCGACAGAAAGGCTAGAAGCACTGCCAATTGGCATGGTTTTTAGAAAGTATTAACTATTTAGTAAACTTGTAAATTTAAAAAGTCTCTAAGGATAACATTGCGTGATGAAACCGAAACCCACGCGGACTACGTCGCAGGCAACAGCTTTTTATAAATAAACACAACACTCAACGGCTTTCTCAACAATCATACAAAACATTACTTACATAGCTTCGCAGAAACACAGCTCTTATCATATGACATGAGAACCAAAATGCTACAAAACGTTGTGTTTCATTATAAATTGACAATGTTATAATATGAGAAAAGCCGACAAAATATAAAATGTGTCACATTGAGAACTCGCCAGAATTGAGAATTTTTTATAGGCCGTAAATAATAAAAAGGTGCTTAAACCGCTTTAAGCGAAACACCAACAAGGCGTCGTAAAGATTCACCAAGGCAGTTTCAACTCGGGGATACTAAATCTTTGTTCAGATTGGACGAGTAAACTCGATAGCATGTGGTGCCAACGGCTATTGCGTACGATTTTTGTCAGACTCATCACATAGATGGCGCCATATGTTTATTCACAACTATGTATCTACCATACTATGAGAAAATAAAATCAGTATTCACGAAAAATCTTGTTTCAGATAAAAAATATATTTTTTTGGCTTTTATAACAATATCTTTCAGTTTTACTTGGTTTTACTAAGTTTAGGCTAACGCCATCTAGTGACAGGTGGATAAGTTTGTAACTATTGCACTACAGCGCCCTCTCCGCCGCCCATAGTAGCAGTTTAATGGAACTAACTACCACTATGGGCGGCAGCCTGCCGGCAACCGATCAAATATAATGGAAGATACACGATTCGCGCTCGAAAAGTATACACACACAAAAAAGAAAGATGAAAAATTATACGGCTTGTTCTCCTCTCTAAGTGAGTAGTAAATACTATCAAGTATGTCAACAAACAGAAAAGTAAAGCAATGCAGGATTTTGCAAATCCAATCTATCTCTATTGAGTATAGGCACAGAGGAAAAAACCTCTCCAACCCGTCTGGCCAGCGTGGAGAGTGTAGGCCAAGTCCTCTGGCTGCTCTGGCCAAGTATGGCCCTAGTAGTACAGAGAGGGTCGTGCTCCTGTAGTGGAGACTAAAAAGGACCTGATGATGATGATGATGATGACAGAGGAAAAATATACTACGCTATACTCAGGCAACCACAATTTGTTTGTTTTTATACTGTTTATCACTGTTCGCCCTGTAAGCAAATATCTTACTTGACTTGCCCTAGGACTTGACAAGCGTGAATTCTGAACAAATTTTCGACGAAGCAGTTTCAAGTCGACGATTCTAATAGCTAATAATATAAGAGCCACATCTGCACTGCGACGCTTTAGGGTGTAATCGTAAATAGATTTTTGTCAGAATACTGGAAGAAGGATTATGGAGTACTTGGTAGTATAAAATTCACGCTGAGCAGCATAAATTTTTCACTATCAAGTTTACATCATTTTCTTCCATGCTGGTCTTGGAGAAAAGAAAAACGTAGAATGAATCAGCTGCTTCTCTGCCTGCGCAAACCGTAAAAGCCTGCCGTAAATTTAATTTCAGGATGAAATTATCTTATTGGTAGGTACAGTCACGAGCATTGATATGTACATATACACATTAATTCTTAAGTCAATGTGATAAGGTCTTAAACGGAATACAATTGAGATGTCGCAGCCAACTGGTTGAAATAGCCGTTCAATCAAACAGCTAGCTCTTTGACTGAGGAACACCATTCAACTAATTCTGTCGTTTTGCCGACTTATTATTCAAATATTTTACAGTATTTACTTATATGTTAAGTCTAGTGGATCCTGATTACGTTTAGACGTGAAGCTCTAAAACCACAAAACTAATAGTCGCGATTTGTTGAAATTGCGCCACCATAACTTTACAATTTTTGAATGATTGTCTTGTGTATTCAAATAGGTAAAATGAAATATGTTCTCATCTCAACTTGAACGTTTGAAAAAGGATATAGTAAGATGATGCATTATCTTACTAAATTTACTGCCTGCGTGGTCTAGTGGTTAAGGCGTTTGCCTGTAGACCCGGTTGTGCGATTGTTCAATTCCCACGGGAAGCATACTTTGTTGTTTCCAGTTTGATTAGGAAATTGCAAGCTTGAATCATCTGCCTGTCTGATAATAAAGATGATTCCGTGCTTCGAAAGGCACGTTAAGCCGTTGATCCCGGCTGCCATCTGGTAGTCGTTAAAATAACCTCGTCAGAGGCTGAGAGGCGGTTTCGAAGAACACTGACACCAGGGTGTGCATGGTCAAATGACCGTGTCACCTACACAAAATGAATGAATTTTGCTTATTATTCTACTATTGTCACAAAATAGACATGTGACAATTACGTATTATTTATTATACGTAAAAAGTAGGATAAAAAGAAACAAGCACATTTTGCATTTTCCGATCATGACGGATCATGTCGAATGGGAACGTTTTAAAAAAAATCAATTTTTTTTT
Organism: Elegia similella; assembly: GCA_947532085.1. Taxonomy (NCBI): domain Eukaryota; kingdom Metazoa; phylum Arthropoda; class Insecta; order Lepidoptera; family Pyralidae; genus Elegia; species Elegia similella. Next base: position 6,205,701 of record OX383936.1, read on the forward strand.
TCCTCTGGCAAATTATTGAAAACATTACACGCTTTTTTTTGTCAATCAAACAAAAATTCATAAAGATATACCTAGCCCGTTAAAGTTCCGCGTGACTTCACTGTCCGGTACACTTTTTACCGGCCTGTTGCGTCATGAGCCCCCACTCCTGAACTTTGATGCGCTTTATCTTTATCGTCTTTTGTTTGATTGGAAAAAGAAAAAATATTCATCTAATATTTTTTGATAATCTATAAGACTTAGAAGAAAGAAGAATTATATAAAATGGTATTTTTTAGGAAACAAGCCTATTGATAAAAGTATTACGTTAAATATTACCCTTTTAGATTCGTGAGCATCAACTTGCTAAATTTGCTTTTTTATTGTACTATTGTCAATGTCTATCTATTATTTTTTTTAATAAATGTTGGATTAGGCATTTGTCTCCGATCTTAAGTGACGATGAAGACGAGGATATTACATGCCTATCCAAGAGATACCCATTTATTCTACTTTTGCATGTCCTTTTTCAATTATATACTTCTTCCTCTAAATTACGTAAAATATAGACTACAAATAAGTACTTATTACTTATTCCTAGAATCTAGAATGAAAAGCAACAAACAAATTTTACATTCCCTGATCATCATGACGGATTATGTTCAATTATAAAAATATTTTACACTTAAAAAATAAAACCATATCGTCTACAGATTAATTTGTAGGCACGCTTTCTGCGTTTATTAGAAAGTAAGCATTTCTTGAAATGTTTGGTGTTACGAATACCATTGTAATTTCTTTGGAGATGCTTATCTGTGTGTTACGCTACCCATATTTTGGTTATGACGAAATGAACACATATTCGGGGTTACCGTTAGGTACAATTTTTTTTTTATACAGTGTAAATTTACGGAAAATACATTATTAAGTGGGTACACAGCCCGTAAATATGAAAAACATTTTCTTTAAGACTTTCTCGAAATGAATTATATCCCGTCCCGTAATAATTTTGTATGAAAAAGATGAACATGTTTTTCATGTTTCCGGCTTGGCTCTCTTGGAAATGTTATTCAAAATGACGGGCTAAGACGCCTCTTTAAGTAAATTGAGCAATTGTATGATGCAAGGCGTGACTGTGAGGTACTTATAACTACTTCCTATTCCCTCAGGATTTGTAATTCTTGGCTGCCATCGGATTAAATGCTACAGACATTCTCTAGTCATCATAAAATCTTTATCCTTACTAATATTATAAATGCGAAAGTGAGTTTTTTTGTTTGTTTGCCGCCGTCACGCCGTAACTACTGAATCTATCATCATGAAATTTTGCATTACAAGTTCTCTGGAGTATGGAGAAGGACATAATTTACTATTCCCGGGGGTTCGAAGTTGACGCGGGCTGAGCCGCGGGCGAAAGCTAATATATGATATGCTAGCTGCCTCGGCAAAGTTCGTTTCGTTTCTTTTTTAATTTTAAACGTTTCCTAGACTACGACAAACTTTAAAACCAAAATCCGTTTAATCGGCCTAGCTGTTCTCGAGTTATAGCGAGACAAACGAACAGCAGTTAATTTTTATATATATAGAGACAGAGATAAGCTGCAATGCATAATGAAAAACCACATATATAGGAGAAGTAAAAAAAACTCGTATAATTTTTTTTTTAAATACGATCCTTTGTATGGATTCTAACGATACACCATGTATCCAAATCTGTTCACCCATTTAGAATTCATAATGGAATAAGGTACTCAACTTAAACGTTAACGCTAAAAACATTACACAGCTTTTTTGGACAGTCGTGTTGTGATTAAATTTATGACTAAAATTTCATTAAATTCAGAGGCGACTCTAGCCCTTGTGGCGCCCGTGTGCCACTAGTACCCTGGCGCCCTCTAGTAGAAGCGGGGTCAAAATGGAATACATACAGTTATATTTTGCCGTTCCGGCACGCCTCTTGGGTAGCGATGCGACACTACGCCAATATAATCTTTAATTATCTGTTTTAAGGCTGTTTTTTTTTATGATACGGACGGCAAACGAGCAAGCGAGTCACCTGATGGTAAGCGACCAGCGCTGCCCTGCAACACCAGGGTGTAACAGGAGCGTTGCCGGCCATTTAAGGAGTTGAGGAAAGGACATGAGGGGAGGAAATCGGGGAAGGATGGGCCCCCGGCTCTACTCAAACGTCGATTTTCTGTGAGAGTGTGGTACTTCCCCGGACGAGCCGGCCCATTCATGCTACTAGCAAAAATGAATTTTGCCGGTAGCGTGGCTCTACCACAACATTTTTTTTTATTTCATTTCACGTTAAAACAAAAGTTATTGTGTGCAGTAAGTAAAGACGTATCTTGTGGTGGCGCGCCTTGCTTTGCTACAGAGCGCCCGGCATCGGCCGTAATACGGGCGCAGGGTCTTTGATAGCGCCGCCCGGTGCCGCAAAAGCGGCGCATCTTCGGAAGTCTCGCATTAGAAAGCGCTAGGCGCCCCCTTAGAGCCGGCGCCCGTGTGCGCCGCACACCCTGCACTATAGGTAAAGCCGCCTCTGAATTTAAAGTATCAAGTTGGTAAAATATTTAAACATAAATTAATGCAGGAAACGTGTTAAAACCAACAAAATATGTCGCGTAATATATTAAAGTTGTATTTGTAATAAAGTTGGGCCAACACGGGAACATTTAAAGTCAATTAACAAACGCGTTACGGTCACAACTCGTTTATTTATTGCTTGTATCCAGCTGCATGTAGTCATTGAGATATATAACGCGAACTGACATCTGTGTGAATCATACGTTATTCAAAAATATAAGATTTTTAGGGTTCCGTACCCAAAGGGTAAAAACGGGACCCTATTAATATCGCTCCGCTATCCGTCTGTCCGTCTGCCACCAGGCTATATCGCATGAACCGTGATAGCTAGAGAGTTGACATTTTCACAGATGATGTATTAATGTTGCCGCTATAACAACAAATACTAAATAACTGAATAAAATAAATATTTAAAGTAGCCATACAACAAACGTGATTTTTTTGCTCGTTTTTGACAATAAGCACTAATGACAAAGAATGATTATGTTCCAAAATTTGTCCCGCAATCTGCCGTAGAAATTAAACCCAGCCCCTCTTGAATAGCGGAATAGCGTATTAACTACTGCACCATGGATACCGTCAACTTACGAATGCTTTCATGAACGTATCTATGGCGATATGTCGACTATGTGAATAAAACCACCAAGACCGTTAAACAAATGGGAATAGAATGGCATCTTTATATATTACTGGCTTTCGCCCGCGGCTCCGCCTGCGTCAATGTCAATCCCTCGGGAATAGTACTTTTTCCCGGGATAAAAGATAGTCTATGTCCTTCTCCGCACTCCAGAGAACTTGTATGCAAAATTTCATGATGATCGGTTCAGTAGTTACGGCGTGAAAGCGTAACAAACAAACAAACAAACTCACTTTCGCATTTATAATATAAGTAAGGATAAGGATAACACTAGCTTATATACTAAGGTAAACACATATATTAGTGGGGTAGTTAGCTCATTTAGAAATACGTGTTCTGGTGTACGTGCAATAATGAACATATATACGTGCAATAATATCATTTACTCCATACAGGCACGTCACGTTCGTATTCCTAAAGCCGCAATTATCATCTCCATATCGATATCAACTCTCTGTCTACACACAATCTGTGCATAATCAGGTCCAATTAATTCCAAAGCTGAACCTTCATTGTACCTAGTCCAAACAGCAATTAACGTAAGTATAATTTGCAACATTTGTTATTGAATCGCTTCAAATCGTTCTTAATTAAGGCTAATTGTTGGAATCGTAAAGGCTGGGCGCAGGCCAGACGTAAATTTTGAGCTTCGTTAACCCGCGTATGTGTCTGTCGCGTAGCTATGACTGTCCTATTTAAATTATCGATTTTTATATTCTCCGTCTATAAAATATTTTTGTATACCTTGTTGCATTCGCTCGCGGCTCCACCCGCGTCAATGTTGATCCCTCGGGAATAGTACTTTTTCCCGTGTAAGCTCTTGAGTTCCATTCGCCTCAGTCACATCTGCGATACTCCCCTGTACGTGTGATTCGAACCTCAGTGACCTTAAAACGCAACGTTTAAGCGCTAGGGTTGACACCACGGAACAAGAAAAAAAGAGGACGTAGGATCGATGACCTTAATATTTTCTATGTACGATCTACGGTCCAGCATTTAAGCTGAATCTAAAAAAAGCGGCCAAGTGCGAGTCGGACTCGCGAACGAAGGGTTCCGTACTACTATAAAAACGGCAAAAAATCATGTCTGTTGTATGGGAGCCCCCCTTAAATATTTATTTAATTCCGTTTTTAGGGTTCCGTACCCAAAGGGTAAAAACGGGACCCTATTAATTTCGCTCCGCCGTCCGTCTGTCTGTCTGTCTGTCTGTCCGTCCGTCCGTCCGTCCGTCTGTCCGTCCGTCCGTCCGTCCGTCCGTCCATCCGTCCGTCCGTCTGTCACCAGGCGGTTTTGATTTATCGCCGTCAGGTGTAATCCGTCTATAAAAAGGAAAGTTATTTTTGTGTATTATTGACGGTAAACGAGCAGACGAGCCATCTGATGGAAAGTGGTCACCGTCGCCCATGGACATCTGCAACACCAGAGGAGGTGCTGATGCGTTGCCGACTCTTAAGATACCTGTTAACACGCCTTTTAAAGTATGTGAGTGGTGTATATGTGAAGTGTGTCTGTGTATGTAAGCCTATGTGCTCTTTGGCATCTAATTAAAATTACAACTAGAACATCGACCTACTATCAAATGATCAATTTTCACTTTTACCTTTGCGAAATAGGTCCTTTTGTCAATATACTGACATGACAAAAGAGCTATTTCAGCATCAACTGATAGCTGATAACCGTTGTCAATCTGATCATTGTGGGAACCATCGTCGCACGTCCACACGATTTGCTCAACTTTCTAGTTGATACTATCGCTGACAATTTCCTGTTTTACTTTTATACTTCCTCGATGCTTAGATACTGCTAGTACAATGTTATAATGTGTGATTGTAAAAGAGGAAAAAATATACACGGTGAAATTTTGATCGTTCTGACAGCTTTCTCTGTTCCTCTACTGAGGAAAGGCAAGTCCAAATCCGTTGAGGCATTTAAAAGTTGTGGTGGAATCAACAAACTCACATACTTACATACATATACGAACTCCAAATATAATACATTCCTTTTTCCAGTTCGGAGCGGAGACTACACGAAATGTTTTGGCTAACTGTTGACTTACTGTTGAATAGAGTATCATTGAGTATCCCACGATACAAGTTCACATCTAACTGTAGGGTTGTCCTTATATATTTACTTATTTGTTTCGTTATTATATCCCCAGGGAGATAAAACGAAACCGCAATGTTTCCCCAATAGAATTATTTATCAGACGTAAACTCAACCTCACCGAAATCCTCATCACATCCCGCAGATTGTCCAAATTGATCTATTTCTTGCTTTGTCCGGCGCCATCTTGTTTCCTAATTGACACATTCAGGACTTCAGACTCCAGACGATGGGAAAATCGCGGATTATGTGCGGGCACGCGGCCGGAATCTGTAATGTCCATATTTATTTTCTGTCGATTTTGTTGGTAACTTAGTTGTGTATTTGCGAGATACAACTGTGATTGACATATGGGTTTTTGCCGTGGAATAGAAGTCAGCGAGGTCTTTAATTCGAATTTCAAAGCAAATTTTTGTATGTACTTACTTAGCTGTGCTAAATTTATCGCAGAACATCTACGATATATATAGGACTACCTGGAACATATGTAAGTATATTAGTCAATGATCAAGTTCGCTGAGCTACGTCGATTCAGTTATATATGTACTTCTTCTTCTTCTTCCTCACCTTATCCCACTTTAGTGGGGTCGGGATAGCATGTAAGTATTTTCCATTTCGCTCTTACTTGAGCAACTTCTTTCGTTACCATCCTTTTACCCATATCCTCCTTCACACACTCAATCCATCTTTTCTTTGGCCTACCTCTGCTCTAATTCCAATTATATATGTACTATTTAAATTGCTATTTTGATAGACGTTATCAACGTCCAAGTTCAAAGCAAACTATTAGTTTTGATAGGTTTTAGTAAGTTCTATCTGTACATAACTGTATGTAATGGAATCTAGGAAACAGTTTTATCTAATTCTAATTAATTACAAATACAAACAGGGTCAAGGGTATAATCCTCAACTGCTCCAGAACTGCTACTTGCTTTTCCTTCAATTAACCGAGAGATTTAGTATTTTATTCCCTTTCCAAAACCATTAAATTCCTATCTTTGCCCAGGTTAAAAAAGCTTCCGATGGGAAGCAGCGTTGGAAGCACAAGAAAGCAAAAAACCTGGGCTCGCCAACCCGCCTGCCAAGCCGGATAACCATGACCAATGTTTTCCGTACAATTCACATCTATTTATTTATTTATTAAAGGAATAAGAAACAGTTACAAAATATACAGTTACATATTTGACTAGCTCCGTGGCGCAGCGGTCAACACGCCTGCCTGCGACACGGAGTGACTGGGTTCGATCCCCAGCCAGGTCAAGATGGAAAATGATCCTTTTCAGATTGGCCTGGGTCTTGGATGTGTATCTATATATGTATTTGTTATAAAATATAGTATCGTTGAGTTAGTATTCCAACACAAGTCTCGAACTTACTTTGGGGCTAGCTCAATCTGTGTGATTTGTCCGTATATATTTATTTATTTATAATATGGCTAGTGTGTATTCGTATACTAACAATTCTGCAACCAACGAACTAGAATCTAAATTTAACAAACTCCGTCTAGTAACTCGCAGTTTGTCGCTTGCCAGGCCTAGCACATATCCCTCGCACACATCACTCGCAACACATCACTCGCAACACATCTCTCGCCACACATTCCTCGCAGCACATCCCGCGCAACACATCCTTCGCAATCGCAACACATCTCCCTTGTTTTGTACGTACAAAAACGTTGCTCCGCTAAGCCGTTTTCGTCAGAGCTGCGCTGAGCGAGGCGAGATAAATAAAGCGATCTTATTGGTTTTTTAAAACACCCTCAATACTTCCTTGTACATCTCTGATGGAAACGAAATCTAAGCCTTTTTTATGTGTATTTTACTGCAAATAAGCAGACGAGCCACCTGATGGAAAGTGGTCACCGTCGCCAATGGACATCTGCAACACAAGAGGAGGTGCTGATGCGTTACCGACTTTAAAATACCTGCAAACACGCCTGCATGAAAATGAGAACATTTAATTGGAGCCATTTATTTAACGGTCCGCGACACAACATTTCCATCCAATCAGACTAATATCAAATAGAATTTGCTTAATTTGAATTTGATGGCTGATTGGAACACCACGGGATTTTATTAGATTTTATTAGATTTGTAATTGAGTTTAACCTAAAGGTGCGTACACAATTTTATTATTTGATCAGTTGGAAAGATTCTTATCAGCTTAAAAGCATTTAGACAAGATATATCTTGTCTAAATGCTTTTAAGCTGTTAACAATTAATAAATTCTGTTTCTATGATATATCATAGAAACAGAATTTATTAATTGTTTATACACGGTGAAAATCATTTTGGACCCTCCAAAATGATTTTCAAAATCATCAAGCAAATTAAAGGGGTGATTCAGAAGTCGATATGAACAACTTTTTCTATGGGACCAATGCTGCCTATGTCACTTGTGCGTAAAAATTACCCCTTACGTCCAAATTGAAATTGTGGTGGAATAAATTCATTCACATTCATACATACATTTTATACATACTTACATATTTACAATCAAACATATACTCAAAATACAGTCATCAGTCGTTTTATTTTTTTGAAGGACTATGTAGCTAGCTCCAAGTGAGCTTTCGCTACTTCACCGGGCGTTTGAGGCGAGGGCAGAGTGCCCTCAACCTTTTAGACAACATCACCAAAGTGTAATGTATTTTGAAATGACTATCAAAACGTTGTACACAGCCAAGGAGATATCTGACCCCCCTACAACAGCGCCATTTTTCGCAAACTAAAGAACCATCCGTGGTTTAAACCCAAAGATAAAAATATACAAGTGTAATATCCTTTGCGACTAGTGCCATCTATTGAATTGTGAATGAACAAATAAGGTTAATAAGCAGAAATCTGATACCCTTGATGACTAATGCCATCTATTCGATTTTTGATAAATAAAACAAGCCCTAGCATACGATACGCTTATTTCAAAGATACTTCAATAGTTAGATATGGCGCAAGTGGTAGGCACTACGGTTTAATAGTTAGTGTGTTTATGAGAGAACAGGTTCAAATTCTCCAAAGCTTTTTATTTTTTACAAATATCAGCAACTTCGTATTGTGATGTTGGTGTAATTTTGGTTGTTTTAACATAATGTTACCGAGCTAATTACCGTTAATAAAAAGCATTTAAAATTTTTAATTACTTTTTACATCAAAAAAATTTAACAGTGAAATAAATACCTGCCTACTTAATTCAAACTATGATTAATCTTCTGTAGAGAGAACCAACATGTTACTTAATAAGTAACAATTTACATCTTTCAACTTTTTTTTAATCATAGTATTATATTTTTTTAAATGTGTAAGGTCAAATAGTGCTATGTGAATAACTTTGCTTCGATAATCGTTTAAGAATGAATATGTAAACCTATGGCATTAAATGAATTTTAATATGGGAGAGGGTGACCCCCATTTTGAAGCTTTTGTTCAAGTCTATTTGTCATTTCACTTACCATGTTAGATCAGATCACATATCACTTATGCGCATATTTATTAATTTAGTATAACCTCTTTGTCTAAATTGATTTAAGTTCAAACTTTACTCGTGTCTCGTGTCCCAGTTAAGCACTATTTGACCCTACAATCTGGGATTTTAATTGGTCACTCAATAACAGTTAGATCACAGAACAATTGTCTTAAATAAAATATATTCTACATTGCACACTGTTGGAATCACCACATCTCATAAAATTTCCAAGTATTTTTCTTTATTCATCCGGCCGCCAAATTCTACCAGCTCCCCTGGGCCCATTAAAGACATCTGTCATAAATTAATGCAGGAAACGTGTTAAAACCAACAAAATATGTCGCGTAATATATTAAAGTTGTATTTGTAATAAAGTTGGGCCAACACGGGAACATTTAAAGTCAATTAACACACGCGTTACGGTCACAACTCGTTTATTTATTGCTTGTATCCAGCTGCATGTAGTCATTGAGATATATAACGCGAACTGACATCTGTGTGAATCATACGTTATTCAAAAATATAAGATTTTTAGGGTTCCGTACCCAAAGGGTAAAAACGGGACCCTATTAATATCGCTCCGCTATCCGTCTGTCCGTCTGCCACCAGGCTATATCGCATGAACCGTGATAGCTAGAGAGTTGACATTTTCACAGATGATGTATTAATGTTGCCGCTATAACAACAAATACTAAATAACTGAATAAAATAAATATTTAAAGTAGCCATACAACAAACGTGATTTTTTTGCTCGTTTTTGACAATAAGCACTAATGACAAAGAATGATTATGTTCCAAAATTTGTCCCGCAATCTGCCGTAGAAATTAAACCCAGCCCCTCTTGAATAGCGGAATAGCGTATTAACTACTGCACCATGGATACCGTCAACTTACGAATGCTTTCATGAACGTATCTATGGCGATATGTCGACTATGTGAATAAAACCACCAAGACCGTTAAACAAATGGGAATAGAATGGCATCTTTATATATTACTGGCTTTCGCCCGCGGCTCCGCCTGCGTCAATGTCAATCCCTCGGGAATAGTACTTTTTCCCGGGATAAAAGATAGTCTATGTCCTTCTCCGCACTCCAGAGAACTTGTATGCAAAATTTCATGATGATCGGTTCAGTAGTTACGGCGTGAAAGCGTAACAAACAAACAAACAAACTCACTTTCGCATTTATAATATTAGTAAGGATAAGGATAACACTAGCTTATATACTAAGGTAAACACATATATTAGTGGGGTAGTTAGCTCATTTAGAAATACGTGTTCTGGTGTACGTGCAATAATGAACATATATACGTGCAATAATATCATTTACTCCATACAGGCACGTCACGTTCGTATTCCTAAAGCCGCAATTATCATCTCCATATCGATATTATTAGATTTTATTAGATTTGTAATTGAGTTTAACCTAAAGGTGCGTACACAATTTTATTATTTGATCAGTTGGAAAGATTCTTATCAGCTTAAAAGCATTTAGACAAGATATATCTTGTCTAAATGCTTTTAAGCTGTTAACAATTAATAAATTCTGTTTCTATGATATATCATAGAAACAGAATTTATTAATTGTTTATACACGGTGAAAATCATTTTGGACCCTCCAAAATGATTTTCAAAATCATCAAGCAAATTAAAGGGGTGATTCAGAAGTCGATATGAACAACTTTTTCTATGGGACCAATGCTGCCTATGTCACTTGTGCGTAAAAATTACCCCTTACGTCCAAATTGAAATTGTGGTGGAATAAATTCATTCACATTCATACATACATTTTATACATACTTACATATTTACAATCAAACATATACTCAAAATACAGTCATCAGTCGTTTTATTTTTTTGAAGGACTATGTAGCTAGCTCCAAGTGAGCTTTCGCTACTTCACCGGGCGTTTGAGGCGAGGGCAGAGTGCCCTCAACCTTTTAGACAACATCACCAAAGTGTAATGTATTTTGAAATGACTATCAAAACGTTGTACACAGCCAAGGAGATATCTGACCCCCCTACAACAGCGCCATTTTTCGCAAACTAAAGAACCATCCGTGGTTTAAACCCAAAGATAAAAATATACAAGTGTAATATCCTTTGCGACTAGTGCCATCTATTGAATTGTGAATGAACAAATAAGGTTAATAAGCAGAAATCTGATACCCTTGATGACTAATGCCATCTATTCGATTTTTGATAAATAAAACAAGCCCTAGCATACGATACGCTTATTTCAAAGATACTTCAATAGTTAGATATGGCGCAAGTGGTAGGCACTACGGTTTAATAGTTAGTGTGTTTATGAGAGAACAGGTTCAAATCCTCCAAAGCTTTTTATTTTTTACAAATATCAGCAACTTCGTATTGTGATGTTGGTGTAATTTTGGTTGTTTTAACATAATGTTACCGAGCTAATTACCGTTAATAAAAAGCATTTAAAATTTTTAATTACTTTTTTACATCAAAAAAATTTAACAGTGAAATAAATACCTGCCTACTTAATTCAAACTATGATTAATCTTCTGTAGAGAGAACCAACATGTTACTTAATAAGTAACAATTTACATCTTTCAACTTTTTTTTTATCATAGTATTATATTTTTTTAAATGTGTAAGGTCAAATAGTGCTATGTGAATAACTTTGCTTCGATAATCGTTTAAGAATGAATATGTAAACCTATGGCATTAAATGAATTTTAATATGGGAGAGGGTGACCCCCATTTTGAAGCTTTTGTTCAAGTCTATTTGTCATTTCACTTACCATGTTAGATCAGATCACATATCACTTATGCGCATATTTATTAATTTAGTATAACCTCTTTGTCTAAATTGATTTAAGTTCAAACTTTACTCGTGTCTCGTGTCCCAGTTAAGCACTATTTGACCCTACAATCTGGGATTTTAATTGGTCACTCAATAACAGTTAGATCACAGAACAATTGTCTTAAATAAAATATATTCTACATTGCACACTGTTGGAATCACCACATCTCATAAAATTTCCAAGTATTTTTCTTTATTCATCCGGCCGCCAAATTCTACCAGCTCCCCTGGGCCCATTAAAGACATCTGTCCCCAATAACCTGCAAAACAATAATACGATCAGTTACCTAATAATCTACACTGCGTAATACACTAGGTATTAAATATTATTATTATTTTACTTAACTATTTAATGAATATTTTTACCTAATGTTATCCTGCCACTGTTCTCAAAGGCGAATTATTTTGATGGCTATACGCTGGCCATGTCTTCTCCGCAATATTTTTCTGCCATCATCATCAGACTTAAAACTTTTTTCATCAGAATAAAATACGATCTCGTTCTTGTTGAATGTTTCAATTGAAATATTATATGTTACACCAGTTGATCGAGTCTTCTTAAATCTCCGAATCCACAAACGGACGGTGTTTCTCTGTAAGAGATATATTTATCTTAGACATTTATCACAAACCCTATGTTTTACGGAACAAAAAATAGTGTGACAATTAAGTAAGTATATTAAATACTTATAATTTCTACTTACCGCGATACCTAACTCTCTAGATATAGATACTTTAAATACTGTGGTTGTCTTCACAATACACTATTAGCTTTCACAAAATCTGCTATATGAGATGAAACGGGATGCCTAATAACTGGTGGGGTTTTGGATCACTACACGGTAATCGCAGTATCTTGAATGTAATTGTGACGCGAGTGAACAATATTTTTGATTAGTTGGTATCAGGTATAAATAAATCTGATAGATTACCCTCAATTTATTTGTTAAAGCAATGCGTTGCAGTTGGTGACAATGATGTCATAGCAGTAGAAATAGATAGCCAATTTCGCCCGAGACGTCATATCGTCGGTTGGCGTATTGAGATGAGCGCTAGCTTCTCAAGTGGTAGGTCCATGGTTCGAATCGAACTTTACGTAGGATTGTTTTTGATTCTTTCTTGTTCTTACCATTGATGATTACTTAAATTATTAGCTGAGATTATTAGAAATACAAAATTTGCAACTGAGCAGGTTATCAGAAACAAGTTTATACTAGCAGTTGTCTGTCTACTTGCCAAAAATCACGGTAGGTGGCGCTTCACAGCAAAGTGTGAATTTACGTTTTAAAAGTCAGGGGGTCAGGTATCTGCTTGGCCGACTGTACACTAAATAATAAATAAATAAATATATACGGACAAATCACACAGATTGCGCTAGCCCCAAAGTAAGACTTGTGTTATGGGATACTAACTCAACGATACTATATTTTATAACAAATACATATATAGATACACATCCAAGACCCAGGCCAATTTGAAAAAGATCATTTTCCATCTTGACCTGGCCGGGGATCGAACCCGGGCACTCTCGTGTCGCAGGCTGGCGTGTTGACCGCTGCGCCACGGAGCTAGCCATACACTGAGTTAGCTAATAGGCCGGCTGATCTTTTTTCTTCTTAGTGAATTTAAAAAGGATTTTTCTTCTTAGTGAATTTAAAAAGGAATTTAAAAAGGACAAGGTTGGACAAGGTTCGAAATGACCACATAAGGGGATCTTTCAAGGTTGCCAAAATAGAGGAGAAACTACGTGAAAATCGCTTGAAATGGTACGGTCACGTCATGAGAAGGGACGAGGATCACATGACAAGAGTGGTGATGCAAATACCAGACGGAAAACGAGGCCCTGGCCGACCTCCTACTACGTGGAGCCGTACTATTGGAAAAGACCTTAAGATGGCAGACGTCAACACAGAGACAGCACAAAATCGTATCTTGTGGCGAAAGCGTACGAGGAGGGCTGACCCCAAATGAAATGGGATAAACAGTCATGGGAGAAGAAGAAGAAGAATTTAAAAAGGATGTAGAAAGCTGAAATGCACACAGATAAAGGCTCATATATTAACGAACTTTTCTCTTTTCGAAACCAAGAAAGTTCTAAGAAAGTTTCTCTGACACAGATTTACTTCGCGCTCGAGAAAAGAGAAAAATGTTGTTGGAGAAAAAGAAAAAATAGTGCTGTTAAATTTATAAGATCAGTAAAAAATATTATTTTTAAACCTTCGCGCTTATAAACGGGACTTCCACGAACTTTTTGTGGTTCCGTACCCAAAGGGTAAAAACGAGACCCTATTAATTCCGCTTCGCTGTCCGTCTGTCTGTCCGTCTGTCACCAGACTGTATCTCATGAACCGTTATAGTTAGACAGTTGAAATTTTCACAGATGATGTATTTCTGTTGCCGCTATAACATAATATTAAAATAAATATTTAAGGGGGCTCCCTTACAACAAACGTGATTTTTTTGCTTGTTTTTGCTCGATATTGATTCAGGTAGACGCTTGAAATCGTTTAGGTTCAAAATGTCCAAATCCCAAAATGTCCAGAGGGTGTAAAACGTCCATATCCCAGAATATCCAAATCCCAAAAAGTCCAAATCCCAGAATGTTCAAATTTCAAAAGGTCCAGATCCCAAAATGTCCATATCCTAAAATGCCCAAATCCCAGAATGTCCAATTACACTCTAGAGAAAAATAAAATACTAAATGTTTATAAAAAAAATTAGGTTGAACTAACCGATTTAACTATTAATCAATCCATCTATGGTAATAAAATCGTATGTTTGTGTGTGTGTGTGTTGTGAGTGTGGTTGTTTCTTCTTACAACAGACATGATTTTTTTGCCGTTTTTATCGATAACGGTACGGAACCCATCGTGCGCGAGTCCGACTCGTACTTTGCCGGTTTTTTATTATTTGTTTCTGTTAAAATTTGATAGAGGTAGTAGAGATACATCTATCGTGGTCGCAACGAGACTCGTATATGGCGATAATGTGACGTCATAAATACCAAATAATAACTGTTCGTGCGAAATCCCGTTTATGTACATAATTATGTGTTAATAAAAATGTATTAAATTAGCGAAAATGTACACAAAAAGGTAAACACGTGTTTATTTTGAAAAATTTGTAAGATCTATTAATTGGACTCGTTAATTTAACGATTCGTTATATTCACGACACATTTCCAATCACACTAATTACGAAATGAAGTTGCTTATTTTGAACCAGTTGTGACGGGTGATTTAGATTGATATAATGGATTGGATCCAACAAGTATTGGAAGTTTCATCATCATCATCATTTCAGCAGAAAGAAGGCCACTGCTGGACAAAGCCTCTCCCAAGGATTTTACGATCTATGGGAGGATATTGCCAAACTCACCACGCTTGGCAGGTGGTTGGCGAGCGAAGTTTCTTCGGCTACTTTTGCTTCCAACGCTGTTGCCCATCGGAAGCAGTTTTAAGCTGGACAAGGATAGGAAATTCCTGGCTTTGGGAAGGGAATGAAGGTATTGGGATTTACTTTTGAAACTTAACCACTCAGGTGGGTTCTTGGCGGAAATTTCAGCGAACTGCACGCCTTTTGTTTTGAATTGTTTCTAGTGAACTTTATAATGTGAAATCATTTTGTGTTATAAATACTCATGATTATAAAAATGTGTGGTATAACTAAAATAAACTATCATGGTGCTGCTGTAGTGAGATTAACTTAGCGGGCTGGTGGTTATCCGCCTCCTTGCGTCGTCTGTGATCAAGTCAGTGGATTCGTGGGAATTGCCGCCAGGGTCTTCGTAGAATCAACGAAATAAACATCATCGTTTCGTTGATTAACAAGATTGAGAAAAAGCGCGGGAAAACTGATTTATACTTAATATTGGATACGTCACGAGTGAAAGCCATAGATAAAAAAACAGCGGTCAAGTGCGAGTCGGACCCCCCATGAAGGGTTCCATAGCAGCAAGTAACATAATATAAAAATTCTTGTAGTTCGTTGTAACTTTGATTGTATGAAAGGTAAATTGCGGTTTACGATTTATGACGTATAAAAAAAAGCTACTTACTAGATCTCGGTCGAACTTATATTCGGTGGATTTTTTTTTATCACTTTCTTATTTAAGAAGTTACAGAGGGGGAGGGGGGACACATTTTACCACTTTGTAAGTGTCTTTCGCGTTAAATGTTCAGTTTAGAAAAAAATATATAATTGAAACCTCAATATCATCTTTGAATACCTATCCAAATATACCCCACGCGTACGGGTATGATGTCAAAAAAATTTTGAGTTTAATTTCTAAACATGGGAAACCCCCAAAATTTATTGTATTTTATTCAATTTTTGGGTGAATATCATAATGCGGTTGACAGACTACATCTACTTACCAAATTTCAACGGAACCCTGAAAATACCTCTGAGATAACATCTCTGACATGATAGAATTCAAAAGATGTCCGCCTTCTTTATCTGTGGCGCTGGCAGCCGGCGGCTATTTCCTTTTCATACCACCCCTCAATCTAGCCTCAGCTGCATTCAGCCCGGTGGACTGAAATTACAGATTTTTCAGTTTCATTTATTCTCCGTTTTGTTAAATAAGTATACCTCTTTTTTTAAAAACAGTATTGCGTCTTTTTATTTTGCGGGTTAAACAGAGCCAAAGCTCGTGAGATTAAAGGCCACATGCAGCAAGATGACTGGTAAAGGTTAACGTGAATTGACATATTTATAAAATAAAAAATATAAGCAGCCTCCTACACTACACGGAAATCTTGCTATCTTGTTATAGGCTAGGCTGATTTGATAAAAAATATCTAAGAACCATCGCTAGACCTGCTAGAAACCTGCTTTCAAATAAAAAAACCGGCCAAGTGCGAGTCGGACTCGCGCACGAAGGGTTTCGTACCATTGTCTAGAACAATTAAAAAGTTTAAAATCATTAAAAATATTTTTATTATATAACTAGCTGTTGCCCGCGGCTCCGCCCGCGTTAGTGTCGATCCCTCGGGAACAGTAGAATTTCCCGGAATCAAACATATGTCCTTCAAACATATTGTCTTCACCTATGTCCTTCCTCGGGCCTCACACCTCCATACCAAATTTCATCCAAATCAGTTCAATGGTTGAAGCGTAAAAAACGACAGACAGAGTTACTTTCGCATTTATAATATTAGTATTAGTATGGAAGTATGGATATTATTTATACTTCTAAGTCCAGAAATGAGAAAATTTCTATAAAACCCTACTCTCCAATTTTACCCCTTTAGGAGTGAATTTTGTCCATTTCACCCACATATATGTTTTTTAATTGTAATCGAGAACTTACATACCTATTTATTTTCATACTTCATAGTCCAGAAATAAGAAAATTTCCAAACAAACTATTTCCCCCTTCAGAGGGTTTTTTTTTTCAGTTGACCTACACAGATCTTTTTTAAAAAAAAAGTGAATTTATTTACCTATTTTCATACTTTTAAGTCTAGAAATAAGTAAATTCCTATACAATCTTTACCCCGCTATTTTACCCCTTCAGGGGAAAATATCGCCCATTTTAACCCTTAAGGGGGGAATTTTGCAAATTTCGAGCATCGATCGAATCGAGCACTTATATACCTACTTTCATAGTTCTAAATCCAGAAATGAGAAAATTCCATATAAATTTTACCCCTTTAGAAGTGATTTTTTTTAAAAATCCTTTCTTAGCGCTCACTCACATCATTAAAAGAACCCCTGTACCAAATTTCAAGTATCTAGGCGCAGCAGTTTCGGTTGGTTTGCCGTTTTCCCGCGGCTACGCCGCCGCCGTAAGTATCCATCCCTCAGGAACAGTTTGGACCCTTAAATGACTGAGGTCATCAATATGAACAACTTTTTCTATGGGACCAATGCTGGGAACTAAAAAAAATACGTCATTTCCTTAAAAAAGAGTACCGCCGCCCGGCCAGTTTGTATGGCAATGTCGATTTTTTTTTTAGTTCCCAGCATTGTTCCCATAGGAAAAGTTGTTCATTTTGATGGTCTGAGTCACCCCTTTAAGGGTCCAAAACGATAAAAAATTCACCGTGTATATTTGCATTCAAACTAATGCCTTGAGTTCATTCAAATGACGATAACTTTTTTTTTAATGAACCGATTTTGATGAAACAAACTTTAGATGTTTTGCTGAGTTAAAACAAAGCAATTGGTGAAAGTTTGAAGTAAATCGGTTCAGTACTTTCGGAGATAATCGTGATCATACATACAGACAGACAGACAGACAGACAGACAGACAGACAGACAGACAAGAAATTCGAAAAAAAATTTTTTGCTTTCTATTATTCTTTTTAAGTGTCCCTCTATCCATTTCAGTCAAAAATTCTAAATGTACAGACAAAATATTTTTACTGTTTTATTATATGTATAGATGTACTAAAAATATTGCGTTTCGCAAGTTTTTCTTTATCTGTGTTATAAGAAGTTGCTTCGTACCAAATTTCAAGATTCTGAGTTCACGGGAAGTACCATGTAGGTTTTAATTCGCTTACCCCCAAATTTATCGAAAGTTTGCAGCATAAACAGCTGTAACTTTTGATTGCATTGGCTTAGAAGTTTGATTTTTTTACATCTTCAAGAGACAGAGTAACTTGAGTATTTGATATGAATTTCAGCTTGATAACTTTACGCGTTCCTGAGAAAAAGGGTCTTGTCAGACAGACAGACGGACAACCAAGTGATCCTATAAGGGTTCCGTTTTTTCCTTTTGAGGTACGGAACCCTAAAAAGGCAACCAAATTAGTTTACCCATTTAAGAGGTGCGATACCACGGACCCAGATACACACATACACACCCCCACATAGCGGTCATACGTATAACACCCCTCTTTTTGTGTCGGGGATTAAAATAGTGACAATTTAACATAAATAGGTAGCCCATTACAACCTTATATAGACGAAGACGAGGGAGGAGAAGCAGTTGGCATATTCATAGCATTATTGGGCTGACTCGTCCGGGGAAGAACCACACACTCTCACAGAAAATCGATGTTTGAGGAGAAGCTTTACCGCTTCTATGCTTCGTTCGGTGAGTGAGAGAGCCGGATGCCCATCGTTCAACCCTTGAAAGGCCGGCAACGCTCCAGTCATACCCTGGTGTTGCAGTTATCCATGGGCAGCTGTGACAACTTACCGTCAGTTGACGCTTGCTCGTTCGTCGTCCTATATCATAAAAAATATATGTTTTTTATTTGCTCACGGACCGTGGAAGTAACGTATACTCGTACCACTTGCATTGCATTCCAATGTCATATCATAGTTACTAAGTAACTTATTGCATGTTCAATCAAGCTAAGTAACTGAAATGTGAATATCGGCATATTCATATTTCAGTTACTTAGCTTGATTGAATTAGCATATTATATTAGCATATTGTATGCATGTATATTTACCGGCGTAAATATACATGCATACAATATGCTAATAGCATAACGAGCGATTTGCAGTGTGGCATGTAACAGCCGCCTGTTCGTGGAGTTCCAGCACAAGTTGTGGCTCGGAAAATGATTTATTTATATTACAACCAGCGGCCCGCTTAGGCTTTGCACGGGTATATTATAGGCATTTTATTATATAGCCTGTGTTCATCAGGGATAATGTAGGATCCAGTAGTTTCTTAACCTATTTAATGCAAATAAACAAACAAATCTTACAATATTATTGTAGAAGTGTCGATATTTTCAAGGACTCAAAGTTAACATGTCCTGTACAGATGTTGAGGGTCAAATTAATTTTGATAATAGATATAAATTATTTTAATTAAATAAAATTTGGAAATAGAAATCATGTAATTAGTTTGGGCTGTCTTTAGCGTCAGTAAGGAGTCAGTTAACTTATTCTCAATCGCAGAGCATTCATCTTTTATACAACGTGAACGTGATTTATTTTTCGTGAAAAACGAAAAAGAAAATTAGGTTTCCCATACAAAGTCGCCGATCAACTGGACGAATTTCTATGGAAGGTTATTTTTTAGTTTTTTACCTTTTTTTTCTTACAATTCTGTATTCCATTAGGGATTCTGATTCCCAGATTTCAATATAGATAGGGGGTTCAAAATCACGCTATAGAATTAGCAAATTTTTTGCCGATGTTCGAGAAGAATTAGTTGGCTTCGTTCACAGAACTTTGTCGATTGGCACGGTTATGTAGAAGTTCAGAGTTTTGGGTTTTCTTTTCATTACGCTGCGTTACTGAACTTAGTGTCTTGTAGAGTGATTAAGGGGTTTTATAATTTTTAGATAGAAGTACAATTACTATGATTCCATTTTAGCTTTTTAATACCTCTTTAGATTTCCTTGGTATTGTTTGTATTTAATTTCGGTTTCTGATGTAACGTAAAATTCTAGGACTGATCCATGGTTTAATGACACGGCCTTTGGATAGAATTATTCTAGTTATCAAGCAAATATTTTTCCATTTTTATATTATCATAACAATGGGGTCATCGATAACAATTAAATGAATCTCTTTAAGTTGATTCAAAGCATTTTCCAAATTAATTACACTTTTGATTTTAGGATTTTTTTCCAGTTTCATTAAGGTTAACCTAGGAATTGGTAATATTCAACACTGTAAACTTCAGCATAAACTGGTTACACAGCTTTCTATCCTAATGGGAAGCGTATGACCGGGAGTTATGCCATGCATTACAAGCATATTTAAGTAAAAGTGCCGATTTTTATACTCGTTTTATTTTTACTTTTATTTGTGATGTACGTCTGATGTCACATTCTGATGTCACATATGTGTCTTGCGATTTTATAGCGTTTCCAAACCACATAATAAAGTACTCTGCATATGTATTCGAAATAGAAAATTATTCTTCAAATGTCATCTTATCCAATGAAGTATTTAATCAAATAAATACACGATAGAAAGAGAAGAACAATTATAAAAATAAGTTTTTAAAAAGTGGAAACCAACTTGTTTTCTATGGATCATTCTTAAAGTTATTATTAATATTTTTTCTAAATCTTACTTTATCCGCGCAGGATCCAGCTAGATTTGCTTTCAGCAATAATGCTGAATTGAATATAGCTGGATAAAAAATGCAACAGGATTACAATCCGTTCACTTACGTACACAAAGTTTCCTTAAAGGTAATCTGTAAATATGAAACAAAGCGGGCGTGCTCATTGTCACGCACAAAGCGGTGATGGAGGCCGACGGGAACTAATTACGGACGTTTTCCTGCGCGGTAATGGAAAATGTACGGATAGGAGCTTTTGTCTATGACTAGTTATTGTCTATGACTAGTAAATTTTTTCTCAGTAATTCCATTGACATAAGCAATTCAATGGAACTACTGAGAAAAAAATCTCACTGGGTCCATGGAACTATTTGCCGATCCATCAGGTGACTCGCTTCGATTGCCGTTCTATATCATAAACCGGCAAATTTATTAACCGATTGCGGCGATCTCAAGGGGGGTTATAGTAGTTAGTGCAGGTATTTGGGTCAAAATGTTCATTTTCAAATGTTTATTTATTATACTTGTTCTGTCTATTTTATTTATTATTGTATGCGTTTAATCGATGTCTTTATTTTTGTGTACACTTGTTTTGTTTAATTTAGTTTTATATATTGTTTATGTGCGTGTCGTATAGTGCGTGTTTCAGTTCGCGCTGCCTCAGAAGGTGACGGCTGAAAATCAGTGCTGGATTAGGGTAACCCTAGTCCAGCGTAACGCTGAGCCGTCACCTTTTGTAACACTGATGGCACCGAACTTTTATGTTTTGTACTTTTTAATAATTTTATTTTATATCGTTTTGTGTGTGTGTCTAAGTGTTATAGTAAATGTTATTCTATTCTATTCTATTCTATTCTATAAAAAACCGGCCAAGTGCGAGTCGGACTCGCGCACGATGGGTTCCGTACAGTTATCTATAAAAACGGCAAAAAAATCATGTCTGTTGTATAGGAGTCCCTCTTTATTATTAATTTTATTTTTATTTTATTATTTATTTTTAAATTAAATATATATTTAAATATTCTGTGAATATTTCAAGCGTCTATCTGTTGCCATTATCAATATCGAGCAAAAACATACAAAAATTGGGACCCCCTTAAATATTTATTTTATTCTATTTTTTAGTATATTTTGTTATAGCGGCAACAGAAATACATCATTGGTGAAAATTTCAACTATCTAACTATCACGGTTCATGAGATACAGCCTGGTGACAGACGGACAGCGGAGCGATATCAATAGAGTCCCGTTTTTACTCTTTGGGTACGGAACCCTGCTGGTTACTCATTTTGTTGTTGTATGTTATTGTTGTATGGGAGATCGAAATAAAACTTCCTTTTTGAGCATGTTGTAAAAACAGCAGTTTAGTAATCTATAAAAAAATAATAAAAACATATTTGCAGCGCCTGGCTATAGCCTGGCTCGGCTCGCTTTGATGTTGTTGGCACAATAACGCGGAAATTTCACACGAAATTCAGTCTCTGTGGAAGTTTATTTTATGAGTTTAATTTTGTTGCTAAATTTCCAGCGCTGCAGTAAACTAGTTATTTAGTGGAAATCCGGGTGAAGTTCTATGGTACGGTTCTTCATGAAAATCTGAAAGGAAATTCTTTCAAAAATCAGGTATAAGTGAATCCTCCACTAATCTTCTTATGAAAGAAAAAACATATATGTAACTTATTTATAGATAAGTGACCATTTCTATACTAAGTAGAATTCATCGTTCATCAGTGTTTTGCTTGTTTTACTTAATTCTTGGAATGTGTAATAATTATTTTACTTTTGTTAGGCACTTAGGATGTTCCACAAAAATATGTAAATTGAAATTGTATATAACATGACATCAGAAAAAAAAGAAAAGATAAAAATTTTAAATTGAATACAAAGCCCTTCAGGCAAGTAGGCGACCAATACTGATGAAAAGAGTTTCTTTCGGCGTCTTCTTCTCTGCAGTGGTCGGTTCCGAAACGCTAGTAGTTTGTAGCTTTTGAACAATAATTAATAATTTAAATATAATATAATAAGTATTATTTTATTCCATTTTATTTTTAGATAGGTAATTAGTATTATTTTAGTATAATGAAGGAAGAAATAATTATTACAAATCAATCGAATAAAATACATTCATGTGTACATTTCGTCAATAAATTACACCGACAGTCCCGGTTTAGTCAAATAATCCGCCTTGAATTGTACCTGGTGCAAAAGTGCCCATAACGCTTGCAGCATTCCCGCGTTGTATCGCAAGGGATATGCGTTGCACCAGATACGATATAATTATTTAAAATGTGAATTGACGTGAAAAAGTGCCTGAAAAGGCCTATTTTCTGAATAAATCTTTGAATCTTTGCACTTTTATTTTCTATGTGTAAACCTCCGTGGTGTAACCGCTCGAACTATTTTTACAACTGTCATGCTGTGCATGCACGTTTTTGGTCTCAATCTAGCTCAGAATGTAGAATGTATTTTAGAATAAGCTTACTTAAGTTACCTGTTGTTTGTTATTTAAATAAATAAATAACGACAGATTTTAGATGAGCGTTCTGCTATATAACCGCTTAACCGCTATAGGTATCGGTCCCCGTCGCACTCGCCACCGGAATAGAGTGCGTAGAGTAGGATTAGCTCCGATTACTGGTGACCGCCCGGCGGTCCCGGGTGACTTGCACCCAGGATAGGCCCTTCTGGCAACGTAGCTTTCGGCCCATAAGGCAAAAGATGAGAGTTGCTGCTCTCTAAAGGCATTTGCCATTGTTTCTCAGATTGGCCCTTCAGGCTTGCATGCACGCTTAGCGGCCCATCAGGCAATATGAGAGTTTGCTGTCTCTCCAAGCCTTGCGCACACAGGCAACGCCCAAAGCCGAGGTCCGCCCTCCTGGGGGCCCTTTGGTGATGTTGTCTATAAAGGTTGAGGGCACTCTGCCCTCGCCTCAAACGCCCGGTGAAGTAGCGAAAGCTCACTTGGAGATAGCTACACAGTCATTTCAAAAAAAAAAAAAAAATGTATCGGTTTTCAAACCAAAATACCAATATAAAATTTTTACTTATTAATATTTTGGTTTAAACACTGGTTTTAGCATTTTTTGATGGTGCTGTTGATGGCAATAATGGTATACGCAGAGTAATTTAAATCAAGACTCGAAAACATAAAATTGTTATTTCCTGCTTCTCAGCCTTTACTAAAGTCTACTGCGGCACATCCAGTCTGTGGGCGGAGGTTAAATTGTAAGAGTCATTTTTATTGAGGTTTGTTGCAAAATTTCGCTGCTGTAGTTAAGTTAACTAATTATTCAGTAGAAAACAGGCCGGATTAAACCCTAGAAGAACTGTGTACGTAGGTAGTTAAACGAGCCACTGGACGCGACGCACGACGCGCCGTCTCTCCGTAAACGTGGTAGTGCTCGATATAAGAGCTTTCATTTGTATGCTCCACTTTTCTATACTTCTATCCTTTTCTATCAATCTGAACGTTATATTTACTAGATCGAGGACGCGAGCGTGCGATCGCATGCGGCCGAATCTGACCATGCGCTCGGCAGCAACGATCAATTCAGCAGGCCTATTTGCTAACTCAGTGTACAACGATTTGATAGTCGTTTCAAAGTACATTACGTTTTATATATCTTTAATAAAAATAGTCAATCATAGGAAACCCGCAATGTATTTTGAAGTGACTATAAAAACGTTGGTCACTGAGTTAGCAAATAGGCCGGCAGATTGCATGCTGGGAGGTGGCGGAACGCTACAGCATACTGTCGCATACTTTCGCCGGTGATCGCGTGCGGTCGCATTCCGCAGTCTGCAGCATACGACTTGCATTCACACTGTACCACAGTTGTTACAAATGATATTTCGTGCTGCCAGATGTGTTTCAACCCTTAATATTGATTCCGCACACGTACACATCAAAAGTTAGGCACAGAATCCCAATTAGAGAACCTAAGTGCGATTCTGTGTTTATCGGAGCATAATCGGAGTGAGTTTCCTAAATTTACCTCAGGCAAAGTTTGTCTAACATCGTGACCTATTTTCGGAGCTAGAACTGCCTGCAGGAGGAGGAAAAAATTGTGGAATAACCGAATTCTCAAATGTGATGGAAGTGAGTCGAAATCGGCCGGTGAATGTATTCATGAGGAGTTTTCGATTGAAAAGCGTTTTAGGATATGGCCTGAGTTCGGCAGCCAAATGTTCGGATACCCAGCACAGACAAATATTAAGCACCCTGTACGTAAATCATTAAATTAGTTAGTAGGTATTCTCTTTTTACTCGACTACGGCGAAGCTAAAAGGAGGGCTATGATTTTGGCCGCTATTTTCGTTTGTATGTATGAGTGTATGTATCCTACGAGAATTCCTACTCCAGGAAACATGTCCGCTAAATACTAAATTTCTAGTTTGTAAGTTCATACTCTTTTCTTATAACAATTACCTACTATTTATCTTAGATGTAAGATTGTGATAGCACTGGTGATCTGGTATCCAGGCTCAGCCTTCAAATCAGCCTATTTAGTATGACGTTTGTTGGACACGGTATCCGTCTCCAACAAACGTCATACTAAATAGCCAAATATTTATATCTAATGTAAATTAGCGTTAATTTAAGAAAAATACATACGTTTTTACTTTACTTTTTTACTTGTATGTATTATCGTTCTCAAGTATCTCCCAAATTACTCAACGTAACTTGACATACGATATGTTTAGATGCGTCTTTACCGTCCGCTGACTATGTGACGTCACACTAAATTTAAAATCTCTCGTGTACAAAAAGTCGCGAAGTATTTTTTTATTGTGACTATATATGACTATACTATGTATCAAATTAAAGGTATTTTAGTGTAGATAACGAAAATATATTATTAAAATATATTAAATATATACTATATAATACTATTTAATATATTTAAATAATATATTCTCTCATTAAAACAATCAAAATGTGCTAACGTGGTATTCTGTGATTATTTATAACATTAAATAGTAGACTATTTTCAGTCGAGTGACAGAATCAATACGAACAAAAAACCATAATTTATATAATATTATCTTAGAATATTATATATTAATTTGATATCGTACATAAAGTAATCCTCGATCATGAAACTTTTTAGCAAACTAAATAAAGTAATCAGATTATGCAAATTATAACTTCTTATAAATCATGCATTAGATCCTTTAATCCTAGAGGACGAGAGAAAAGGAGTATGTCCACTCGAATCTTATGATACGATGGGAACAAAAAAATTTTTAATCCCATGACGGAATCCGACCCCAAACACCGATACATTTTTCTTTTTTCACAAACGTCATGTTTTTTTTGCTTTACGAGACGGTGGTAAAATAATGATAGGAGGATAGGAGGAGACATAATGTAATTTTATATAGTATTTAGTTTCTTTTTTCTAATGCGAATTAAAAATCTATTGAGCCCGTCTTTACTTTTACGGCGGATCATATATTTCGAGTAGAAATACCCGAGAAAATGTCAGGTCATGTATATTAATCTCGACGTCTGAACAGTATTAATAAGGCTAAGGTTTAGATCCTTAGGGAGCTTATGTAAATTCTTAGAAGATAAAAATATTCAAAGCTAATCCAAACAGACCTAATTTTCAAATTCCAAATGACGTCCACCAAACGGCTTAGGGCTAATGGTCCCACGCTCTGATTTATTTGGTAATTTACGAGTACTTCTATACTAGCTTTGCCTTCGATTCTCTCCATATATACATACATACATAGTATCACGTCTTTTTCCCTTGCGGGGTAGACAGAGCCTAGGTCTATAAGACCTCATGGCCACATTTAGCATTTTGGTAGGCGTGTAGATGGAAAAGCGGAAGCAAAAATAAACGGGATTAAAAAAATCAAAATAGTGATGGGTTGCTAGCCGCATCGCCTAATGACATGATTCCGTAGGTGTTGTCCCATTGCCCCAATCGGCTTCTACGATCTGCGCGGGAAGAGAAGCAGCTGGCACATTCTACGTTTTTTATTGTATCCCAGACCAGCATGGAAGAAATATCCAGATGATATTACTACTCTCCATAGATGTCAGAATATTACTAGGTGTGTGCGGTTTATTACACACACATAGAAATCCGATAGAGTAATGATAGGCAGAACTGGAGAGAGTAGAAGGTTTTATTGATATAACTCCAAATTGCAGGATTGATAGATGCACGAAATGATAACACTGATATAATGATACTTTGATTGATCTCAATACACTGATATAAAAACTGATAGAAATAATAGCAAGCACACAACACTGATTTGCTTGTAGTTTTGTGGATGTGACGTGATCTAGCTGATTTTATTCGGCCTAGAGCCGCGCGGTGGTATATGCGTTGAAACTTGTGATCCGTGAAGGTGTCCTCTCCTTTATTTTGATCCATTGGGAGTTGAAACTATTCAGGGATGAAAAGGTTCGTATGTCCTTCTTCGTAACCCAGACAACATACACGTTACATAGGTACGCAAAATTACATGATGATATGTTCAGTAGGCGTGAAAAATGTTATTGCAAGATTCCACCCAAACAAACATAGTTCCATACATTGCAATTGAAATCTATTTCAAATTCACATCACCTAAAAAAAGCGGCCAAGTGCGAGTCGGACTCGCGCACGAAGGGTTCCGTACCTTTATCAATGAAAACGACAAAAAATCATGTCTTTTGTATGGGGGCTCCCTTTTATATTAATTTTATTTTTATATTAATCTTTATTTTCAAAGTGAATATATAACTAAATATTCTGTGAATATTTCAAGTGTCTACCTGTTGCCGTTATCAATAACGAGCAAAAACAAGCAAAAAAGTTTGTTGTATGGGAACCCCCTAAAATATTTATTTTATTATATTTTTTAGTATTTGTTGTTATAGCGGCAACAGAACATTATCTGTGAAAATTTCAACCGTCTAACTATCACGGTTCATGAGATACAGCCTGGTGACAGACGGACAGACAGACAGACAGATAGACAGACGGACAGCGGAGCGAAATGAATAGGGTCCCGTTTTTACCCTTTGGTGCTTTTGGTACGGAACCCTAAAAACAGGAATTGATTAAAAACTATCAACGTTAGCAAAGCTGCCAGGGTTTTCATGAATTTATGTAATCCATACAGCGACCGGCCTAAAAAGCGCCCTTGAATTTTATAGGGCTCCGCTAAGGCCGCTTTACCCTGAAATAATGAGGCGATGCCGCGCAGAATATCGGCCAGGGTAAATATATAATAGGCTGGAATTGAATTCGGTCGTAGGATAAATAATACAACCGGTCTAGTTCGTGTCGGATTCGAATACTAAGTGTTCCGTATCTTCGTACAATATTTAACTTTATACCTATAAAATCGCCAAAAATATCAAGTTTCTTATAATAAAGGACACGCTTGTGAGGTTAAGGGTCTTTAGGCTTAAGGCTCTTTCTTTCTCTTTTTCTTCATTGGCTGTATCATCATCATCAGGTCTTTTTAGTCTCCACTGAAGGAGCATGACCCTCTCTGTACTACCGGATATACCATAGTTGGCCAGAGCAGACAGAGGATTTGGCCTACACTCTTCTCGCTGGCCAGACTGGTTGGAGAGGTCTCATTGATGTTTATGAGCTTTGTTTAGCTTTTATTTCCTAAGTCGCCTCTTCCACATCCATGGGCAGACTTGGAGTGGTCCTATCTGTATACTCAGTAACAAATTAACAGCACCTTTGTAAAATCGAGAAAAAGCGGTATGTGAAAGACGTTTGTAGTATGGAAGTAATTGACCCTTTCGTCCCATGAAGTTTTCGTCCCAATTACAATGGGATGAAAAACACAAGAAAATGGACCTCTCATTAATTTTCAATAGGTATAATTTCCATTTATCCTAACTAATATTATAAATGCGAAAGTGAGTTTGTTTATTTGTTTGTTTGTTTGTTTGTTTGTTTGTTTGTTTGTTTGTTTGTTTGTTTGTTTGTTTATTTGTTTGTTTGTTTGTTTGTTTGTTTGTTTGTTTGTTTGTTACGCTTTCACGTTGTAACTACTGAACCGATCATCATGAATTTTTGCATACATGTTATCTGGGATACAGAGAAGGACATAGGGTACATTTTATCCCGGGAAAAAGTACTGTTCCCGAGGGATCAATATTGACGCGGGCGGAGCCGCGGGCGAAAGCTAGTTCTTAATAGGTATAATTTTGTTTTATTATTTGTTATTATAACAGCAACAGATATTCCTACACATTTTGTGAAAATTTCAAGTATCTGTCTATTATGGTTTAAAAGATATAGGCACTGTGTGTGAGAGACGGACGGAGAGACAGCGGAAGGTTTGTAAAAAGGCCCCGATTTCGCCTTTTGCGTACGGAACCATAAAAATGTTATGTTATATCGAGGTCCGGAGTTTGAGTGCGTAATTTAGACCTCGCATAGTCTTTAGGGTCTAGAGTACAGTTTCAAAAACCCGGCTAGGTGCGAGTCGGACTCGCGCACGAATGGTTCTGTATCGTTATCTATAAAAACGGCAAAAATCATGTCTGTTGTATGGGATGCCCGTATTCTTATGTGACTCGTAAGTCATTTCATTACTAAACTTCCCAAATTTGGAGTAAATTTGACCGGCCTTCGTTTTATAAGATTCAAATAGGTAATTGCATGTAAATAAGTATATAATTCTATTTTAATTGATTTATCGTGCGTGTGTACAAGTTTTCAACACTGGTGTCATATTTCTCAAGCTGCCTAAAGGCATCTGACATAGCTTAACGACTACCATCTCATGTTGACAGCCGTGACCTTGCGAAGTACAGAGAAGCTCGTCTATTTTTATGCTACTTGTGGTCACCCATCCTAGTAAGAACCACGCCCTGGTTTGCTTTACTTACGTAAGTGGTTATAATGGGCTCGCCAATAGGTTATTACGCTCCTCAGTATCCCAATAATAGTTACTTATTATTATGGCTTATTGGCTCTCTCTTTCTCGCAACTGGGCGTGTTCTAATTACATCATCAGCCGAAATGCTTCAGAGCCCGAGGACCGCTTTCTGACGTTTCTTCTCCACTGTGCACGGTCTTTGGCATCCCTGGTAGTTATTGGCAAACATTACATCCTTGAAAATATCAAGCCAAAAAATAGGAAGTAGAAACCATTGAGCCAGCATTTCTTGGGCTTTCCTATTCTGCCGGACATTTGTTTCAAATGTAATTTACCGATTTCCCGGATAGCTAACTAACAATAACAGACCGTTATCATTACAAAGATATGGTCTCGTATTGATGCACCATAACAAAGCTCGAGAAATTTTACTTTTTGCCTCGCAAATGTATTGTTAAGACTCTTTCAAATTTATCATATCAATGGAACAACAAAAGAGATGTGCACATGACTTTCACATGACAATGCCGCCGCCCACACGGCTAAGATAAAATCTTAGTCTAGCCAGCCATTCTCAAAGTGTGCTCCGCGGTGTCCCAGACTCCGCGAAACGTCCGAGAGAGCTCCGCGAAAATCCCTTTCCTTTTCGGGAGGGGGAAGTACGGCGAGGGGCGGCGGCAATAATGGTAAGGAGCGGCAACGGTACCGTGTTGATTTGCACCTACCTCTTTCCCAACTTCCCCGTGGTCTCTACCTCGCTACAATTTGCAAATGTGGAATAAGTGTGGCGGAACTGGACGATTTGAATTGGGGTTCACCGCGAAAAAACTTTGAGAACCACTGGTCTAGAGTAGCCATACTTACCCTTTTTAGGGTTAAGTATCCAAAGGGTAAAAACGGGCCCGTATCTCATAAACTGTCATAGTTAGACAGTTGAAATTTTCACAGATGATGTATTTCTGTTGCCCCTATAACAACAAATACTAAAAACAGAATAAAATAAATATATAAGCGGGGCTCCAATACAACAAACCTGTTTTTTTTTTTTGCTCGTTTTCGCTCGATATTGATACCGGCAACAGGTAGACGCTTGAAATATTCACAGAATATTTAGTAATATATTAACTTTAAAATAAACAATTAAATTAAAATAAAATGAATATTTAAAGGGGGCTGCTATACAACAGACATGATTTGTACCGTTTTTATAGATAATGGTATGGAACCTGGTTGCGCCGTTCTTATAACCGCTCCACTACTTTCGCTTCACTAGTATAGTATTGATTCCTTCGATCCGCATATCCCAGCCCTTCTCAACTGACTGGCATTAGCCGGCCTATTTTGTGCTAGCAGTCTCCGCTCCGAGCCGCGCGCGCCGCACGCATAATTGTGCAGTAAGCACATAACCGCTAACTCGATTCACATCGCGAACGAAATACGAGTGATTTTTCGGAACTTTAACACTAATTATTTGTGCTATTGTGTTTGAGAAGGTTAAGGGGCCCCTCTAAAAGTGTTAAATAAGACGTTTTGAAGATTTGCGCACGTTGGAAGGTGCAGCCACGAGTTATCACGTGATCGCCAGTTGCAGTTTTGCGAGGTGAGACATTCCTTCATTTTTTCCTACATAGTAGTCCTCTTTTGTCCCGTAATTATTCCCTAAATATACAGTCCATTTAAACCCCATTCGCGCATCCAGAACCCTTCGGCCGCGGGTCGGACTGGCACTTGGCCTTGATTGTATAACCTCGGTGTATAACCTGTATAAACAGAATACAGACTTGTAAGCAAAAAAGGTAAAAAATTAAAAAATAAATTTAACCTTTCATATAAATACGTCCAGCTGATCGGCGACTTTGTATGGGAAACCTAATTTTCTTTTTCGTTTTTCACCTTTTTCTCTTGCAATTCTGTGTTCCATTAGGGATTCTGATTCCCATATTTCAATAAAGCTAGGGGATTCTAAATCACATTGTATTTTAATAAGTATTGTGCCCGTGTAATGTTTAACCTGTGCCCTGTGCATGGTAAAAAAAGGTTAATGCTTTCGTGATCACAGGTTGAGTATCGCTGGCCTAGAGGCACTAACATGATAGATAGACATTTGAATCACAGTCGATACGAGTATAAGTTAGAAAGTGAACGTAAGCTAAAAAAGTGTAGGTGGGATCTTGTCGCAGGTTCCATTCGATTGCAAAACAAATAATCATATTTAGCTTCTTAGAGTGTTTATGTTATTATCAATACTCTAATAACAATAATCAATAGCCTCCGTGGTCCAGTGGTTAAGGCGTTTGCCTGTTGACCCGGGGGTCGTGGGTTCGATTCCCACCGGAAGCATACTTTGTTTAGTTGTTTCCAGTTTGGTTAGGACATTGCAGGCTTGAATCACCTGATTGTCTGATAATAAAGATGATTACGTGCTTCGGAAGGCACGTTAAGCCGGTGGTCCCGGCTGGTAGTCGTTAAAGGAACCACGTCAGAGGCCGAGAGGCGGTTCCGAAGAACTCTGACACCAGGGTGTGCATGGTCGATTGACCGTGACACCTCCTCGAAATGATGATGATCAATACTCTACACATATTAGTCATCATCATCATTTCAAGAAGTTCAGGTGAACAAAGGCCTCTCCCAAGGATTATTTGTTCCATGGAAGGATATTGTCATACTCACCACGCTTGGCAGGCGGGTTGGCGAGCTCAGTTTCTTTGGCTTCTTGTGCAAGCATTTTTAAGCTGCGGAAGGACAAGAATTTATTGGATTTGGGAAAGGACTGAAGGATATTACTCATTCATGGGGAAAAGCAAGTAGCAGTAGAAGAGGCTGGAGGCTCGTACCCAATGTCATACGAGTTCCTACAACCTACAACCACCGGACAAGCAGGAGGAGACACCCCTAATCAACCATGTCATCGAAAATTACATAGTATCATATCTTTTACCCTTGCGGAGTAGACAGAGCCCAGGTCTTTAAGACCTCAAAGCCATGTTTAGCATGTTGGTGGGCATAAGTTGGAAAACGGATCTTGTCTTTACCCCCTGGGTTAGTCTAAGGTCAAGAGTAAGCCTATTCAAAATAAAAAAAAAAAAAACGGAATCAAAATAGCAATGGTTTACTAGCCGCATTGCTAGTTGTCTATTCCTTAGATCGATTTTTGCGGGACTTGCACCGGAAGAGAAGCAGCCATTCAACTTTTTTTTCTCCCAGACCAGCATGGGAGTCTTCATTACCTTTTCTTACTATTATGTTGGGTCGAAATAGCATGACACTTTCATCCACTTTACCCGTGTCAAAGAATATACACTAGGCCCGTGTCCGCCCTTACCAGCTTAGAAGAGTATTATTCAATCATGTGAAATAAGATACTTCATGTTCTTCAAGCTATATGAGATGCCTTCAGGCAGTTTGAAAGGTCTGACACCAGTGTTGGCCATTTATACACACGTTTTTTTGTTTTGTGTTTTAGTGTGGGTATGTGGCCAACACTGGTGTCAGATTTTTCGAACTACCTTATGGCATCTGACATAGCTTAACGACTGTCATTAAAGATGACAACAGTCGGGACCAACGGCTTAACGTGCCGTCCGAAACACGGAGGAGCTCAAGTTATTTTATGCCACTTGCGGTCACCAATCACAGTGGGGTTGCTTAACATGCGTAAGCGATTTCAATGCTCACGACCACTGGGCCATCGGACTCCTCATTTTACTAAAATACTTAGGTACCATTGCAAAACCCAGTTCATGTAGAAATAGGTTTTTCAATGAGTGAAAAAAAAAACATTCGACGATGTTCGGGCATGCCAGTAACAAATCCAATAAAAAAATTGTATCTTCTTTTTATTTGAGTAAACGAAATAGATTTCGTTACCACGTACTCGTAACAAGATCGAATCAAATAAAATATTTTCTGTCCATTGAATGTCAAATAACTGCTGAACTATTTGAGAATGAGAGATAGTCCAGACAGTCACTTTCAATTGACTTACTATCAGCAAAGGCATGACCTATTGAAAGGGCTTTAACAATTACAGACTCAGCCGTATAGACTTCTGTGAGTGAGTGGGTATTTAAGGTGCGAAAGACTAAGGTGCGAGGATGAAGGTGCGAGTGCTAAGGTGCGAGCGAAGGCAGGCGCGAAGAAATGAGGCGCGAATATTCTGAGATGCGAAGATCTGAGGCGCGAATAAACTGAGGTGCGAAGAGCTGAGGGTTTCTTGTACCCTAACAATATGTACCCAAACCCTAATATACATTCTAACTCGACATGCTCGTTAGAATTCTACTATGAAAGACTATGTAATTCGAAGTGACTTGGTAATTATATAATTATATGCATGTATTTTTGTTATAATTTTACACAACCGTCCTAAAAAGTGAGTATGAATGTGAGTTTCTGTTATTTCATCATTACTTCCATCCAACAGATTTGTATAAATTGGTTTAGCGGATTATCAAGCCGCAAATAAAAATGCAAATACTTCTGCGATGTTTGATTACCTTACTTGCTGATATGGGAACGATGGGAACTTTCACTTTTAATTTATACCTGCACAATTTTTACAAGTTAAAGTCTTTCCAAAATTGGTACAAGTCTCCGACTTTCACGAGAATTATTGTAAGATTAAATTATATTTTGACAGGACTATCTATATTTAGACTAACTGTCATCATTTCGTGTAGGTGACACGGTCAATCGACCATGCACACCCTAGTGTCAGAGTTCTTCGGAACCGCCCCTCGGCCTCTGACGTGATTTCTTTAACGACTACCAGATGGCAGCCGGGACTTGCAAAGCACGTAATCATCTTTATTATCAGACAATCAGGTGATACAAGCCTGCAATGTCCTAAACAAACTGGAAACAACTGAACAAAGTATGCTTCCCATGGTAATCAAACCCACGACCCTCGGGTCTTCAGGCAAACGCCTTAACCACTGGACGGAGGCAGATGATGATGATGATGACCGGACTATATCGAATTTACAAATACAGTCAAATTGTTCTGAAATATAATTAATACAAAGACTAAATAGCTATTTGTAAGTAGGTACCTACCCTTACACATTTTCGTGGCGACAGGGTACCGCGAAAGGGATACATATACTCAGGACAGACAGATGCAAACTTAACAAAGTACATTCATTTGTTAACTCAAAGTTACTCTTAATTAAGCAGACATATAACTGGAATAAGACAGACTGAGTCAGTAAGAGGATTTGCCTGCAAAATTAAATGAAATTTCTGTGAAGCTGAAGATTTGCTATTTATTTTCATCAGGTGTTTACTTTTTCTTACAGATTTAATATTTGCATTGCAGTAATGCACTTTGTTTAATTCATTACTTTGACTGTTTTATTATTCCTTTTTTTTCTATTTGGCCCTCAAACTTCATTCAGAAGTTTATTTTAGCCAATGTCTAGTTATATTTCGAGTTATTCTTGCTTGTGTATCAACGAAATTATGGTGTAATTTATTTCACTGGTTTGATCATAAACGACGCAACGACGCGAGCAAACACCAGCCCGCTAAGTAAATCTCACTACAGCCGCACCATGACACTTTATTTTAGTTATTCCACACTTGTTCATAAACATGGTTATTTATAACACCAAATTACACCGATTTCACATAATAAAGTCCACTGGAAACAATTTGCAAAACAATCTAAAACAAAAGCCGTGCGGTCCGCCGCAATTCCCGCCAAGAACTCCGATATTATTTTTATACACAGATAGTGTTTTTTTTTTTATTTTTGTAATTTTGTGGACCCCAAACATCAAAGTTAAAAATGCAACGGGAATCGACGAGCAATCTGCCGGCCTATTTGCTAAGTTGTGTACAACGTTTGAATCCTTTGCGTTTTATATACCTATCTTAAATAAAATAATCTATCATACGAAACCCGCAATGTATTTTGATGTGACTATCAAAACGTTGTAGGTACCTACACTAGGTTAGCAAATAGGTCGGCCGATGAGAGTTATGATATGTATAGGGTACTATAGGTACTTACATAGAGCAGGTAAGGTACTCTGTTTATAAAACAGTCAACAGTTGGAAGTTCCAATTCAATAAAGGTGTCTCTAGCCGTGTGGTTTCCGGCAGAGTAGAATAGGACAACTCCTAGTCTTCCCATTGAGGTCGTAAGAGGCGACTTAGGAAATACAAGCTAAACAAAACTCATAAACATCAATGAGACCTCTCCAACCCGTCTGGGCAGCGAGGAGAGTGTAGGCCAAATCCTCTGTCTGCTCCTGCAGTGGAGACTAAAAAGACCTGATAATGATGATTTAAGGTTTCTCACAAGTGTGCCTACAATACTGATAGATATTTACTTCATCATCAGGTATTTTTAGTCTCCACTGCAGGAGCATGACCCTCTCTGTACTACCGGAGTCATACTTGGCCAGAGCAGACAGAGGATTTGGCCTACACTCTCCTCGCTGGCCAGACGGGTTGGAGAGGATATTTACTTACATAGGTACTAAGAATTTTATTAAACCATAGACACCTCTATGGTAATTACGCTAGAAACTTACCTAGAAACTGGACCGAGTTACTTACGGCATATTCTTTTCAGCAATTGTCGTTCCGAGACGCTGGTAATTTTGATTTTTGTTAATATCTATGTAAGAAACATGTTAAACTTTTATATTAGAGCAAAGATCTCCTTCAACTCCCAAACAACCCAGTTCTGCGTAATTTCTGACCATTTCTTTTAAGATAAATTACCTACCTTGAAAAATAACTTAAGCTTGAACGACATTTACTGTTGTACCCATGCATCAAAATAAGTACTGACTAGTATGTACTTGAGATCATTAAGTTAGCTATTTCATTCACGGTGGACACTTATAAGGATGATTCAGCTCGTTGATATGAACAACTTTTGCTATGGGACCAATGCTGAGAACTTAATTTTGTTTACCTTCCCACACAAATTAACCGGGCGACGAAACATATTTGTATGAAGTTTCAAAATTCATTGGTCCCATGGTTGATATCGAATTTTCATTCATTTTGGACCCTTAACGGAACGATTCTCTTTTAAGGGTCCAGAATGAATGAAAATTCGCTGGGTATAAGATAAATCCAGTAAGTAAGTAAGTAGTTACCTTAATCGCCGACACAACAGACATGTAGACACGTTACACCTAGAGGCTTTTTACTTGTTCCATTTACACTTAATAAAAGATTAAAGGAATTAAACGGAGTACCCCAAGGGCGCAATTTAAATCTCTTTTACTCTGGAATAATGTTCAAGGCTTTAATTACCTGCCTAACATTTATAATTTCCGCACTCAAATCTGATTATAACTTTAAAGACATAATACAAGCTTCTGTGGCGAAAATACCTCGTTACTGGAGTAAATCTTATTTTGTACAGGAAATTATTATGATGAGAAGGAATAAAAGTAGAAATTTTACACATTCGTTATTATGTTGGCATTAGTAAGAAATTCTTCCATCAGACCGAGGTTTTAAAACATTAGGTATCTATGCATGTTAGCACTATTAGCAGCCCGCCCCAGCTTCGCACGCGTATATATAGGTATTTATTCTATAGCCTATGTTTGTCAGGGATAATGTAGGATTCTAATGTTAAAAGAGTTTTTCAAATCGGTCTATTAGTTTCGGTTCAATGCAAACAACCAACAAACAATCAAAACCATCCTTTTTTTATTGTATTATCTAGTCTAGTGTAGAAGTGTAGATTATTCCTGTTTATTCTTTTGCTAGACCATG
The DNA here is from genome assembly GCA_947532085.1 of Elegia similella. NCBI lineage: Eukaryota > Metazoa > Arthropoda > Insecta > Lepidoptera > Pyralidae > Elegia > Elegia similella. Next base: position 6,242,898 of record OX383936.1, read on the forward strand.
CCGTATTATAGTAAATTTGAGTAACAGTATGGTGAAAATCAAAATCAAACGATTTAAAGGATCTAATTTTGTTTGTCATATTTATTTTATTAATATATGTGCAAAAGTTACAGACTACTAGCGTTTCGGAACCGACCAGTGCAGAGAAGAAACGCCAAAAGAAACTCTATTCAACAGTATGGTTTAGAACTAACCTAATTATTTTCCATCTATAAAAATAGAAGTAGCCGTCCTATTCTAGTCTGGAATCCACACGGCACAGCCATTAGTTTGTACATGTTTGCCATAATTCCGGCAGAAGCAATTATGTATTAAGTATGTATTTCGTACATACATATTTACGTCTTTTTCCCTCACGGGGTAGAGAGAGCCTAAGCTTTTCAAAACCAAAGGTCACGTTCAGCAAGTATAGGTGAAAAAGGAATCAGAATAGTGATGGGTTGCTAGCCGAAACGCCTGTTGATATAATTTCTAAGATATTTTCTCCTAGAGCAGCATGGAAGGAAATATCCATATTTTGTATGAAGATGAAATCTGGCAAGTCGTGTTAGCTCTTATGCATCTTTTATTACGTAGATATATTGAAATCGTTTCGACGTTTTGATCTTAAGGCTTTAGGTTTCCGATTCCGACTTACCTATAAAATAAATAAATATATACCTACAGACAAATCACACAGAGAGAAGATAAGAGATATTGATATCATGAGGAGTCTACACAGACAGAAAATCAATAGCAGGTAAGTTAATACCTACTTTTTAAAGTCAAAAAGGCTGGGCCTCTAACCTCGTTAGATTTCGTTAGTAAGAAGCTGTAAAAGCAATGTTTAAGGGACAAAGTCTTGACAAAGAAGTGCTTTTGATTTTGGAAAATTACAGCTCTCCATATTGGGTGAAAATCTTCGGCATGTTATTATAGGTACACGTACGTTGCGCTTTTCGCGTTTACTATTCTTTTACTGGACGTATAAAAACCGCATTGTAAACCAAAACGTCCATGTTGTACATACATACACAGTATTACGTCTATTTCCCTTGCGGGGTAGACAGAGCCTAGGTCTATAAGACCTTATGGCCACATTCAGCATGTTGAAGGGCGTGTAGATGGAAAAAGGAATCAAAATAGTGACGGGTTGCAAGCCGCATCGCCTATTGACATGACTCCGCAGATTTAAGCCCAATCCCTCGATCGGTTTTCACGATCTGCGCGGGAAGAGAAGCAGCTGGCACATTTTACGTTTTTTTTCTTTTCTTCCAGACCAACATGGAAGGGATGTTTGTGTTTGTGATTGTAATATAATGCATGGGGTTTTAAATTTTAAACGATGCAAGGCTTGTTTGGCTGAATAAATGCCAAAGAACAGTATCAAGTTATAGCCTCTTGGAAAGTGTCGGATATGACATATCTAGCGCGATCTAGTTAGCTAGTTAAAGAGTAATAATTTATAAGACATCGGATAAACCTTAGTATCGCATTTACCGTGCTGTTTACTGAGTCATCGCCCGAAGCCAAAGTCATTGTTCATTGATAGATGGGTGCCGAACTGCGAATATAATAGGCGATAACCTTTATTAGAGCCCTCGACACATATTTAAACCGTAAGAAACAAAAACGTGAAATCGGCCAATCTGAACCAAGGCTAAATCACCTTATAATGGAAATTAATTATACTAACCAGACTTTGCAAAAAAACGTCTAATTTGTCATACTTAAAACCTTTGATTGCAGAAAATATTACCTTCACAGAAATAAATACTGAAACTACGCTTTGGTTTCGATAGACAACATCTAGCTGCCGAAGAGGAAACATGACACAAAAATACTAGCACTTACTATTGTAGACACATAATACATGAATTGTTTTCTATAATTTGCATTTCTGGTAAATCATTGAGAAAACGTGTCACCCACAGGTCGCTTGCGTAAACCAACGCCCCACTGCCGCCCGCAATGAACTGGAACGCAAGGTCTCGTGGACTCATTGTCTTATTTGGCTGGTACCGTTCCCATTAGGATCAGTTAAAACAATACCACAGGAAGGAAACCGCTGGACACGGCTCCAGACGAAAGAAAACTATCACACGCCGACACAAAAACTGCTTCGTTCCACCGAATTTAACCTAACTATAAATAATCGTTGCAATATCCAAATGACATCAGTCGTACAACGTCGGTTACAATCACATCACCAAGATGTTGACGAAAGTTTTTGTTCTGGCCGTTGTCGCGTTCACAACAGGCCAAGTGTTGCATAAAGTTGAGTTAGCTGATGAAAAAACCCCGTACGATTATGTGAAAGATCGTCTGGACGCGATTGGTGTTGATGCGAGATCGGGAGTCCCTATATCTAACTCATATGAAGTGGAAGAAAGTGAGGACTATCCTGATAAATATGAAGGAGCTGCGTCTTCCGTTCTAAACACCGTTACCGGAGTGGGAGTTGGTGGAGTCGGTGGAGTTGGGAGCGTCGGAGGTGTGGGTCAACTTGGCGTTGGAGGAATTGGCTTAGGCCAAGGTATCGGCATTGGAGGACTCGGTGGCCTAGGACTTGGCCAAGGATTGGGAATTGGCCTGGGAGGCCTTGGAGGCATCGGCGGTGCTGGCATCGGAGGAATTGGTCAAGGTGGAGTCGGAACTGTGGGACTCATTAACCCTGGAATAGGTCTTGGGGTTGGAGGTGTCGGCATTGGCAATGGACTTCTGTACCACCACCCCCTATTAGGCGCTCAAGTTGGTGGTGGATATGTTGATAAGAAAGGATACGATTCTACAGAAAAGAAAGGCGCTGGCGAAAATATTGAGAAACTCGAAAAGAAAGCTGAAGAAGAAGCGAAGCATGGCCAGGAAGGATTCCAGCAGGCTGCAGCGGCTGCTAAAGCTGAAAAGGGAGAGTCCAGCTTTTACAAAGATGAAGAGGCCAAGAAAAAGGCTGCCGGTGATGAAAAATTCTACGAAGGAGGGCAGAAATTTGATAAACAAGGTACGTAACTTAATTAAGTTTATTTCAATGTAGTTCCATATTAACTTTCCATTCAGTGATAAAACTCCAAAAACTAACGTAACGCTAAGTCAATGACTTACTTTTATTCTTATTACAACTTTAGTTACGGACAGAATCCATTATCTACATAGATAGGTCAACGAACGATTTGATGACTCATTAAGTTAAGTGTATTTCATGCTTAGGTGCCAACGAGGAACAGCTGAAAAAAGCTAAGAGTCACAAGAAGGGTCACGTGAGCAAGGGTTTCAAGACGTCCAGCAGTAAGAACGAGGAAGAAAAAACCGAGAGCTTCTACGACGAGGCTCATGATGAAGCTGATCATAAGGTCGCTGGGCAAAACGCTGGATCCTTCGGCGAAAACGCCCAACAAGGATTCAAGGGAGCGCATGAAGAGAAGATATTGGATGCAAACGCGCAAGGAAAGGAAGGACATCATGTTTCTGAGCAGAAAATTGACGACGCTAAAGCTAACAAGGTACGTTGCATTATTTTGATAGCTTATCTTTGCCAGACAAAGCTATTCAAAACTCATATCTACGTAATTTTTTAAGAAAGTCACACACGTTTGACTTATTTACTTAACATTTCATACTAGTCCCGTTTTCTTTGTAATAATGTAGCTCTCTATAGATAAAAGAGTTTTGAAAAAAGAGCTTTTAAAATCGGTTCAGTAGTGACAAACAAGCACACAAACAATCGAGTCTTTCCTCTTTATAATATCAGAGGTACTTAAGACAGACTAACAGATCTTTATGTTATCTCTACACAACAATAGCTTATTTGCGACATGTTTAAATTTAACTTTCACTGAAACGCCTTTTGTAAGACATACTATATTAGCATAACTGTTTATGTGCAAGCGTTGGTATTGTTGATCGAAGGTGCAGGCAGAATAGTAAAATCTTATAAGTGCGGGTATAAGATACGACAGAATAACCATAGTATATGTGCATCATTTATCATATACCTTCCCAATAGGAACATATGAACCTTAACAGTAGATGTTCCTGAATGGACCATACAACGTGTAACAAAATGGGGTTAAAAATACTTAAGGGGCATGATCAGTTCATGAAATTAAACAACTTTCCCCAGGGGGCCAACAACAAATACGTAAGAGCTTTCCGTAGAAAGTCGATCAGCTGATTGCTCATTTTGTATGGGAAGTCTATTTTGTTTCGTTTTTTGATCCATGAGGAATGTTTTCAATATTACGAAATGATCATGCATGCCCCTTATTAAGTTATTACCCCCCATTTGTTTCACGTTATATAATGGATCCATCAATTACGTGAGTCATTTAGGATTCATTCATAAATAAAAAATCCATTAATCTTAACCAATATAGCCAATCACAAAGTAAAATTTAGACTTGCTATTATTTTTTCATAAATTTCAGCCGTAATATATGTACCACTGCTGGACAAAAACTTCTCCGTTCCATGGGAGGATATTTCCATACCCACCACGCTATGTAGGCGGGTTTGCGAGCGCAGTTTCTTTGGCTTCTTCCAAAGCTACTGCCCATCGGAAGCATTTTTAAGCTGGGAAAGGATAGGAACTAATTGAACCTATTTAGGAAGGGAATGCAGGGGAATGAATGGTAAAAAAAGCAAGTAGCAATAACTGGAAACTACCGGAGAAGCAGTTGAAGATGACACTCCTGATTCCATGACACCCCTAACTCTATTATTTATCACGTAATCTTTATTTCCTGCAGGGAGAGTTTTTGCAGAAGGGATACAAAGGAGGTGCCGAGCAGCTGGAGAAGTTCAACAACCTGGGAGCGCACTCCGTACACGGCCATCAGGAAGCAAGCGGGGGATTCCAGCAGAACAAAGGGATCCTGCCCATCCACATATAAGCCGCGCTCCTCTAACCGTTGTTACAAAATAAACGCTTTTTGACCTTTTTCATTGGTTGTATTAATTGCTTTTTACAAGGTTTTATTTAGTTTCACCTGTCCCGATGTTTAATTTCTGTAATCAAATCAATATTTGATCCACTCCCGGTTACCCAATGAGCTGAAATTTTGCATAAATCAGATGACAATACAATATTATAGTATCGTTGCGCTGGTCTGATTAAGGACTCGGAAGGTGGCCATGGGAACTTTTAAACTAAACAAGGTACACCAATCGTGTTCCGGCTCATTTGATTTGTCTGAAAAACACTTTACAGTGTGGATTCGTTTATAATAAAAGCTGTGTATTTTTTGCAAAAGAACTTGTTTCTGCTTTGTCTAAATAATTTATAGCATATAAAATAGTATCCCAAGAGCTCGTTTTTGCTCGATATTTATAAACAGATGCTTTAAGGCAGCTTTAAAAATCTGACACTAGTGTTATGTCCACTACATGAGTGTGCACACGTAAAACAAAATTAGGCCCTGTCCATTGGGAATGTTTAAGAAATGACACAAATAGACAGTAAATAAAATAATTATAAAATGAGATTTCACCTGTGGCCTTTGTGTTTGACCTTATTTTCTCCATCCCCTATAATCATAATTGCCGAAATATCAAAATGTTAACCTACCCAGTCCTTAACACATTTCGTCAGAAGCCAGACACGGCAAACAATTTATGATATGCAGCGTCCTCTTTTAAATCGAGAGTTTAATTTTCTACATCAAAAATTCTTACAAAACTTTGCAACGTCTGCACTAGTTTATTAGATTGGAACTTGATTCTTTCCACGTGCTTGGAAACTTTAGAACTTTTCTGTGTTCTAGGAAAATTGAAAAATATTATTTGAGAGTCTTGTTCAAGTAGGTACACAAATATTCGGCATTTCAGCCACAAACAATAACAAAAAATTTATTTCAAAAGAAGTGCTCGAGCCCCCTATGTTTTTGAAGTAAAACCTCTTGCAATGTTTGGGATGGCTAAAAAATGTTAAACTCGCGTCAGGATCAGGACACGTCACCCTGATAGAAAATTCGAAAAAAGAGAGGAAGTAATATCTCCCTCTCTTTCTACTACGCGGGGTTTTCAACCCAAAGTTTTATTTTTATTTTTTGGAGCAATACAGATTCTGATAAACGGCATGATAGCATTTTCGTACGGATACTGTTAAATAAAGAATCTTAGTTTCCACTGCAGGAGCATTACCCTCTCTGTACTACCGGAGCAATACTTAGCCAGATCAGACAGAGGATTTGGCCTACACTCTGGCCAGACGGGTTGGAGAGGTCTCATTAATGTTTATGAGCTTTGTTTTGCTTGTATTTTCTAAATCGCCTCTTACGACATCCATGACTAAGACTTGGAGTGGTCCTATTCTGCTCTGCCGGAAACCACACGGCTAACAACAACAAGTACTTAATTAAAATAAATAGTATCGTTAAAAACATATTTAGGATAGCATCATGGATCGTATGGTAATTCGACCTTTTGCTGATATCGACGAATACCGATTTCTTTCGAAAGAACGTCGTCAGCTATTTAGTCGATAAAAGCTTTTAAAATATTTTCTCGCCTCCTCAATTTGCATATCATTATTAGACTCGTTCAACTTTGTAATTGGTGTGCGTTGGACTAAATGGAAGTTTTGAAGAAAAATGTTGGTTTTTTTCGTAAGACATCTACTACTATGATGGAATGTAACATTTTTCTCGTCCAATGGAATCAAAAACTGCAGTTTTTAGGTAGGTATACTTACCCGTAGCCATGGTCATAATAGTCATGTATTGGGTTATCTGGCTGTTGTTAATTATTATCTTTTCTAGAAACAATATAAATACCTGTTAGATACTATAATCAAAATAGTGATGGGTTGCTAGCCGCATCGCCTACTAATATGATTCTTCACATTTTCGCCCATTCCCTCGATCGGCTTTTAAGATTTGCGCGGGAAGAGAAGCAGCTGGAACATTCTACGTTTTTTATTTTCTCCCAGACCAGCATGGAAGAACTCCTACAAAATAACTGGATAAGAATTAATGTTTTGTGCTTAAAATCGCTTCGTAAATAAGCCATTATTTCTCGTAAAAAGTAAACAATAAAAAATGGGTATCCCTAAGAGATAGACAAACCATCGCGGGCTTTGTTGTAGACCTTCTTAAGGTGTACAATGCTGTACTATATTATTTTGATCTATCTCGTAGTGTTCAGCCAGCATTTGCAATGTAAGCGCAAAAAAAGTGCTTATTTACGACATCACTCTGTAACAACCTCAATAATTATAATTATTTATCTACTATATTATGCATGTATTTTACATATAAACCTTCCTCTTGAATCAGAGAGATTAAAATCTATTAAAAAAAAATACCTATCAAAATCCGTAAGCATACATAGGTACAGACAGACAGCGGGAAGCGACTATGTTTTATACTATGTGTGATAACCGCTCCCTGTGTTACATTCTATATTTTCCTTAAACTAAGTAAAAAAAATCTGTAAAAATATTTTGATGTTATATTTAGGAACAAAAACAAAACCAATTATAATATTAAAATAGGTATGCCTACAGCATGCAACTTTTAGATAATTAAGAAACAATCATGAAACAATTACAAAATCATATTAACCAAATCGATACTTCTTAATGTCTAACGTTTTCTTATTAAACGAACATTTTCGGTCATAACCATTGCAGTACAATACTGGGCTATTGGAGATATAGCCTGACTCATTGCTTGCTTGACTACGGAAGGACCTAGAAAACAAACCAACCAATTCATTATGAAATGATACAAACAATTTGTTATGATTATTTTCTTCGGTGAGATATTGAGAAAAAAATATTTCATTCTGATTATGAAAGCATGCTGGCTGGTTAAAAAAATACTAGTACTAGATTCAAAATCATTACAACAAACGCTGTTCTTTATTTAAAATTTAAAAAGTACGATTTGTCTTTTAAAACACAATTCGCTATGGCATCGCAAGCAACAGAATCTTTGCGTGATACTGATACCATTACAAGTTCTTTAAAAAGTGGGAGTACCCTACTGACTCCGGCGTCGGAGGAGTGAACACGGTCGACGAAATCTTGTTCGATGTGTTAGATCTCTGAAATCAAATAATGACATTTTTAGTTTCCGAACAGAATGTAAACGCGAGAAAGAGAATTCAGAAAGCAATAATATTAAGAACATAGGTATTTTACATTTAGGCACGGAGGATTTATAGGAACACGAGTGGAGACTCGTGTTCATAAATCCTACGGGAACATTTTTTTAAGATAGTTGGAAAACAAAAATATAGGAACCCGGAATACTGGGTCAAGTCAAAAGCTGGTTGATGTATTTGGTGACCAGAGGGCTAGCGATTTCCTAGGCCAAATAATAAGCATTGCCATGCAATGTAGCAATACTGCCAGCCTTCTAGTTACCCTTCCGCGTAACAATGAACTGCGGAATATTCTTATTTATAATGTTTTGCCTTACGTAGGTTTTTTTTATTTCTAGTAAGGTTAACTTATTAGTATTTTTTTTTAATTTATTGTTAGTTACATCTAGTTTTATATTTACAAAATAAATTAACATGTACCTAATAAAACAAATTTGTATTGACAATCATTAAACACGATGCCACACACGCAAAGCCGACGGCAACAACTATTTTTATATTAAATGACTACTGAATATATAGATACCTGACTCTGCGAGCTAAAGTTGCTTGTTCTCTGCTTGCTTATCCGCGTCGGGGTCACAAGGTTGGATTGATACGGTTGCTGTGACAAAATAACCGTTTATTGTTAGTTTCATTAGTACGAAATGACAAACAGCTATAGACAGGTAATTTTCCGATTTTATTGTAAAGACCTGCATTTTTTGTAGGTCGAGCCCTTCCTTAATTTAAAAAAATAGGTATTGGAAGTAAAACGGAGATGTTATGTAAAACTTAATTGAATGAAGCCCTAGTACCTTGCAAACTATTAGAATTTCGTATTTTTGATACCTTGTTCAAAGTGAGAACGTGAAGCTTTACTAAGCGTTTTTGCTTTCGGAGTAGTGTCTTCTTTTGTCGAAGTAGTTTCTATCTTATTGAAACATAGTGTCGAAATTCAGTGTGGCACCTTATATATAACAAAGTATTGATACCAACCTGTAGTGGGATACAACAGTTTTGTAATCTATTCAATAAATAAAATTATATTTTTAATTTACGATATTAATAATATTGTTATGCAAACAAGCTAATAAATTAGGGAGATTCCCTGTTCCCCTTTAACAAAGCACTCAGGAAATAAACAAGAAGAATCTTAATTACTTAACCTTTGATAACACAGTATCTTAATAAATTATGTTTATTGAACAACGCCTTTTCTATTAATTATAGCATAGATTAAAAAAAAAATTATAGTAATAAAATGAAGAGAGCACTTTTTTTCAAAATTGTCAGAGTTTGATTCCATGTCGAAGAATCGAGGAAGACAATTATCGGAATATTTATGAATGCATTTCTTATTTTCTCATATATTGGTAACATGGTTCATTTGACTATTTTCTCTATCTATAAATAAATGCATCATCCCTCTGATCTATGTCATGAGATGACACTATACACTGTGAAATTTTGATCGTTCTGAACCCTTAAAGGGGTGATTCAGTCAATCGATATGAACAACTTTTTCTATGGGACCAATGCTGGAAATCCAAAAAAAATGGGCAGTTCCATACAAAAAATTTCAATTTGTCTGAATACGTCAAAAATTTTTTTGAGTTTCCAGCATTGGTCCCATAGGAAAAGTTGTTTATATCAACGGGACGAACATAATCAACGACGTTGCCGTGAAGGGGCGAGTCAGCCCATTACAATGAACAACTTTTCCCATAGGATCTATGCTGGAAATTTTTTTAAATTTTCATACTGATTGCCGGGCCGGAAGAACACTTTTGTATGAAAATGTCAATTTCTTTTTTGAGTTACCAGCATATTGGTCCCATAGGAAAAGTTGTTCATTTCGACAGGCTGAGTCCCCGTACCACATTTAATCTAGAAACGAGTTAGTGTTAGTTAACACCAGAAACTTACACTATACGGGGTACTTTTGGCGGTCCTCTTGTAAGTCGGCGTGGCTTGTAAGAAATTAGGAGACACGTTCGATCCTGGAGATATCGGAATATTGAACGGTGATACTTGTTCTAAAACAAAAACAGAAAATTAGTATCAAAATATCACGAAACGTCATGCGACTCACCGTTTAGCAAGACTAAACGGTGAGCGACACTATTACCTTTTGCTGCGTAACCAAAGCCTCTGTGTATAAGTAACCAAATTTTTCAAGTTTTCACTTCTGTCGCGGCACTCCCTGCGGCCACTGATTTTTTTAACCTAACCCTAATAGCTCAAAAGATAAAGTGTTATTGTGTTAAAGATATTAGATAATACAAACAGAATATTGACACTAGAGGACGCTATTTCTAGGCACTGTATCTGGTATGCTAATCGAAATAGGTAGTACTCGTAATCATCGCCGAATCTCTTTATGTTTTCCATTGCAATGTCATTGAAGAACGCTACCCTTTTGGAAAGGGTTTCATTCTGAACTCTGTCCGATGGTTCCAGATATGGCATCGTGTACGCGTGCCCAGCCTGCTACTTGATTTATTCCCCATTTATCCAATGCCTTCTTTCCCTTCCCAAATCCAACAAATTCCTATCCTTCCCCAGCTTACAAGCCGATGGGCAGTAGCGCGTGGTGAGTAATGGCCATATTCTCGCATGGAACGACGAAGTCTTGAGAGAAGCCTTTGTCCAGCAGTGGTCTTCTTACGGCTAAAACGATGATGATTATGATGCTATATTTTTCAATATGGGCACCCCATTGAAGCCACAGTTATTCCAAGAAAATTTGCATTGTCTACTTGTTGGAACTTTTGCAACATTTGGTAAGTAAAATTTTATATCTACATTTAGTTTTAGTACAACCAACGAGAAATACTTCTTATGTACAATACATCTAAAACAAAACCTGGGCAAACGCTAACGATATTTATTTAATAATAATCGAATGAACAGTAACTTTTAATTTGATTAAGGCTGCGTAATTCCACGGGCTTAATAAAATTAAAACTTAAGCAATTAAGGAAATTACTTTGCGAAGTGGGCGTCGAGAACATTGCAGTGTGAAATGTATTTTACCGGATGCTACAACACGTTTAGAAATAGTATGCAGAGAAGTAATAAAATGCATTACCTACTAATCTCATACAGTCGGCGGCAGATAAATCTGAACCTACAATTTAAAATCTAATTATAGAGGGGTGAGTTTTATCTGTCCCCGACTGTACAACATAGAAGATCATCTGTAATAATGAGGATTTCCAGTAAGGCCTAACGTTAGACACTTGTTGTCCGATCGAGTCTGCGGGCGTATAAAAGTCTCTCTGGCGCGTCGCGTGCGTTACTGGATATGATAGCGTAGGTTCTATTTTCACAGACTAAAAAGTGCGTCACGGATAGTCTGTCGCCTGCGTTGTGCCGCTGACTCGATCGGACAATAAGTTTGTCGTCTGCGTTGGGCTCATTCGATCGGACAATAAGTATGTCGTCGGTATTTATGTCCCACTGCTGGGCAAAAGCCTCCATTGTCGTCTGCATTGGGCCGACGAAATGCCTAAACAATTCTACAAATCATAACAACGTACTTGAGTGACATGCAATCTGCGCCTCCAGATTTTTGATAGTTCTGTGGCACTCCTTAAGCTGCTTGTGTTGTTTCTGGCACAACTCGGTCATCCGCTTCAGCTCAGTTCTTGCCGTGTAGAATTTCTTTGTCTATGGAAAACCCAAATTATTAACTTGAACAAGCTGCCGTAGTACTAATTAAAATAAGTTTTTTACTGTGACATTGATGAAATGAGCCCAAACCTATCATGAGGTTTATCTTCTTTAGTTTAGAAGTGCCAAAACCTTTCTACCCCATGATAAAATAAGGTCTATGGTACCTTGTCATCCGACATACACAAGTACTTACACAAAATTTCAGCGTGCTTCAAAATTAAGTTGCACGATTTGATTCAAACAAACAAGTACGAGTAAGTACCTGTGTATCTTTTTTGTTTTGGTCAAATCTCGCAAGTTGAATAAAAGCTTATAATAATACGATGCGCTTTATTAAGAACTAGCTTTCGCCCGCGGCTCCGCCCGCGTCAATGTCGATCCCTCGGGAATAGTACTTTTTCCCGGGATAAAAGGTAGCCTATGTCCTTCTCCGTACTCCAGAGAACTTGTATGCAAAATGTCATGATGATCGGTTCAGTAGTTACGGCGTGAAAGCGTAACAAACAAACAAACAAACTCACTTTCGCATTTTTATTATTAGTTAGGACTAGTGGCCTGCCTTGGCATCGCACGGGTAGATATAGGCATTTAATTCTATAGCCTTTGTTAATAAGGGATAATGTGGGATTATGATGGTGAAATGATTTTTCAAATCGGTCTAGTAGTTTCGGAGCCTATTTAATGCAAACAAACAATCAAATCTTTCCTCTTTATTTTGACTCTTGACTTGAAGAAGCAGAATATTAGTGTACATACATACATAGTATCGCGTCTTTCTCCCACGCGGGGTATACAGCCTAGCTCTATACAACCTTATTAGAGGCTACATTTAGCATGTTGGTGGGCGTGTAGATGAAAAACGGAATCAAAATAGTAATGGGTAGCTAGCCGCATCGCCTATTGACACTAGCCCAATTCCTCGATCGGCTTTTACGATCTGCGTGGGAAGAGAAGCGACTGGCACATTCTACGTTTTTACTTTTCTCGCAGACCAGCATGGTATACTATTATAAGTAAATCACCAGCACAGCAAATACGTTTGGTGGGTAATAAGAAAAACGTGCTTCCTGTAGGTACTTATTTATCTTCAAGTATGTAGGACTTACACGAGATTACAGACATTTTGTATTGTATGTATGTTGTATTGTCTGTGCGCAAGATCAGTTCATTATAAAAACGCGCTTGTTTCAGTTTTCAGGTTTGTTCAGTTGGAATCGAAACTATTTGGCGATTCCAACTGAATAAACGTGAGTGAAACCAGTTTACATTGATATACAACATGATTTTGAACCTCCTAGCTATATTGGAATTTCAGAATCAGAATCCCTAATGAAATACAGAATTTGAAGAAAAAAGCTGATTAAAAAAATTTCCTATACAAAGTCGCCGAACAGCCAAATTTCTATGTAAGGTTAATTTTTTTGGGGGAGGATTTTGATGTGATTTTTTAACTAAAGTGTAGACCACAATACACAGGCCGCTAGATTGACCATAGATTAGGCTTGCATGGAAACCTTGAAACTGGAAATTAAATTTAAAAAAATGGAAATATATGGGATATCGACGAATGATGTACTATGCACATACTTATCTTGGAGAGTAAAAGAGCACATACCTATATACAAGTATACTATTACGAGGTTTTCCCATGCTGGTCTGGGAGAAAAGAAAAAATTAGAATGTGCCAGATACTTCCCTTACCGCGCAAATCGTAAAACCCGATGGAGGGAACGGGCGTCAATCTCAGGAATCATGTCTATATGCAATGCAGCTAGTAACACATCACTACTTTGATTCAGTTTTCCACCTACACGCCTCCACAACAACATGCTAAATAATGCCTATAGGCTTTTTAGACCTTGGCTCTGTCTACCCCACAAGGGAAAAGACGTGACAGTATTTAAGTATATAGCTTACGCGTCAATGTCATCCCACGATGAAAGGTACCTTAAGTCCGTGCTCCAGAGATCGCGTATGCAAAACTTCACGAAGACGGTTCAGAAGTCAAGGCATAAAACCGTAACAAATAAACACACTTTCACATTTATAATATTAGTAAGGATTATTTTTTTAAGTCTTTACTAATATTATATGGCTGAAGAGTTTATTCTTGTTTGTTTGTTTGATCGCACTAATCTCAGGAACTACTGGTCCAAATTGGAAAATTCTTTTTGTGTTGATGTCCATTTATTGAGAAAGGCTTTAGGCTATAAAACATCACGCTGCGACCAATAGAAGCTTCAATAAAAAATGATTTGAAAACGGGAAAAAATTATTCATCTATAATAGTCTGCACTAATTATAAGTCTGCAATAATAACAGAAATTGTCGCGGACGAAGTCGCGCGCGACAGCTAGTTACAAATATAAGGAAATCAAATGTCAATTTTTTACAACTTAAGAACTTAGCTAGATACTATTTCATTGGTTCTAATTTAATTTTCCATTACAGTCAGGAACTGCAGCGGTTCCCCTTAGTGTCGGTACTAATCCAATTTCCCCTAGTTTACTGAGTTTCAGCAAAGAGCAGCCTTAGTTGGGGACAGCTTAGGATAATTGACAAGAAACAGTAATTTGTTTAGAATTAAGTTAAGTTCGATTAACCTGACTTTAATTGAATTAAAAAAGTAATCTATGTAAATGGAAGGAAGGACATAGACAGCTACATAAAAAAAGCCGTCCAAATGCGAGTCGGACTCGCGCACTAAGTGTTCCGTACATTATACATGATAATTTTGTCTTTGATGGCAGACGTTAAGCGATGTCAGATGCCTTTAGGCAGCTTGAAAAATTTGTCACCAGTGTTGTCCACTTACACACGAACAACAAAAACAACAGTATCATTTTCCGGGATAAAAGGTACTCATGTTCTTTTCTTCCCTGGACCTCAAATAAAACTATCTCCATCCCTAAATCGGTTCAGTGGTTGAATCGTGAAGGGGTAACAGATACAGACAGACCGACAGTTACTTTCGCAATGTTATTAAAGTCAAAGTCAAAGATTTTTATTCAAAATTGGATACATGTATCTCTTTTTGAACGTCATATTTTTATTTCTTATATATTTTTTAATATATGCAAAATTTTAAAAACTACTAGGGTTTCGGAACGACCACTGGTGAGAAGAATACGCCAAAAGAAACTCAATCCAGACTTGGTCCCTACGTGCCTGAAGGGCTCTGAATACATTGTTAACATTAAACACAATTTTTCATACAATATATTAAATTGTTAACATGAAATAAATTTATATATTTTTCCACGCATTTTTATCAGTTATATAATCATCAATGCAGTAATAAGCCTTTTTTACTAATTGGTTTTTTACAATCGTTTTGAACTTGTAAACGCAGACCTAATATTTCTGCAGGAATTTTATTATAGAAGCGTACTCCTAGACCCAGAAATGAATCCATAGTTTTCTGCAATCGCAATACTGGTGTAGCTAATTTATTTTTATTTCTCGTGTTTCGGTCATGGATATCACAATTTTTCTTATAAGTATAAATCAAGATTATAGCAAACAAACATTATATTCGCAGATATGTACTGAGAAGGTAAAGTTAAAATATTTATGTCTTTAAACAATTCTCTAAGAGATTCTCTAGCACCAAGAGATTCTCTAGCAATAACCACCATAGGCACCAAGTATCATCTAAATCTGTTCAGTAGTTAAAGCGTGAAGAGTTATCAGAAAGACAGTCGTAGTCTTTCGCATTTATAATATTAGTATGGTTGTAATAAAACAACTTACATTATTTTATTAGGAACTCATGCATTAGAAGGATTAGTCAAGATACGCTTATACAACACTAGTTTTCAAACGCGGCTCCGCCCGCGTAGCTGATCCCTCAGAAGTACTTTTCCCGGGTTAAAATGTACCTATGTCCATCTCCGTACCCCAGACAACGGATATGCGTCACAAACAAACTTACTTTCGAATTTATAAAATTTGTTAGAAATAAGGATAAACAATCTGACGTCATTTATTTTGACTAAATACTTGCACTAAGTTCTACCTTACAAGTAGACAAATAGAAGAAATGAATCACTTACCGACTGAAATAAATAGGAAAGAAGCCTACGTCTGTGTTGTTTCTGAAACTGTAACACTTCACAACACTTTTTGATTATCTCTTCTGGGTCTGTGAAATAGTCTTGAATTTCTGGCTTCATCTAAAATACAACCAACTTACATATATAGTTAGATGATTAGTTATGTACCTAGTTCATTATTGTTCATTATTTATTCAACACATCAAAATTTAAAAAACTGCTTACTAAGATAAAGTCACATAACTATACTTACATCAGGTACAAGTTTCATAATTGAACAAGGAACGCGGCATACGATACATGTGCTTTGTTGAGCGCCTGAAATGAAAATCAACAAAAACATATTTTTGAACTTTTCCACAAAATTTTGTACTTAGGTGAACTAAAATAAACTTACCATTATCCAAACAATTATTGCAAAACATATGACCACAAGATGTTAAATGTAAAGTTATGCCAGGATCTAGCTGTGAAAAACAATTATTACAATGAATCCAATCCATTATTTCAATTAAAGTATACAATATTAAATCACAAATAATTGCAATATCATTTTGAACTGTTTTGACAGCTCGCGCCTTTTTAATTATTATTTAGGTATTTTTTAATGTCAACAAATCAATTCCGTTTCTTTTTTTTTAAATTAAGAAGATACTGGCCGGTAATGCTAAAATGTTACATTAAAAAAGAAGTTTTTTTCTCACTCCTATGTAAATATGATGTCTCACCAGCCAGTACACACACATATTTCTTGAGCTTCTGTGTTATCTGTTTCATTTCTTTCATATATATTTCTTTTATTTAAGTTATGTTCTTTTACTATTTAACCTACTATTACCTAGGTAACTAACCTAAGCTTCTTTGGCCCGTCTAAAATTGCTGCGCAGTATCTTTGAGCTAAAAATAGCTAAATTAGCCTCAATGCTGTAGGTCATCATCAATCATTTAATCAAATTGGCTCCCCTGCGAACAATGACTCCACTCCCGGCTTTATGCATACTAGAGTGGTTGTTTCATAAAACATGCGATAGTATACCTACTACCTACTCTGTGTAGGTAGGCATATGACGCATTCTTGAACAGAAAACGAAACATATTCTTAAACAGAAAACGTCTCATACTCCATCAACACAAGTTATCATATGTATCCACTTACCCACACATAAAACAAAGATAGTGAATGAATATAAAAGTAGTCGGTGATCAGTTTACTGGTAGTATCTCGGCAAGTGTCATCGTGGCCCGTGGTCACCACACACGATGAAATATTTACCGTGGCTAATAGCATTGATTGTTTGTGTGCATTGTAAATCACCGTGTATGTTCTTTTCTATTTTATTTAAATTTATTTTCAGTAAATGTGTAATATTTTGTATTTAGTGGGTTCAGTGCATGCCGAATTGTTAAAATATCTTTTGCTTACTTTGAAAAAAAAATGGATACTTATTATTTTATTGTTGTTACAAATAAACAAATATTTCTTACCTGTACTAAATTAGGGATACTAAGATGCTATAGGTACCTTTCATATTACGTAACGCTGGTTATCACGAAAGTACCGACAAGCACCTACCTACTTATCTATATAAACATTGTGTTTTGGCATCTTCGAGTTATAAATCAAAGCAACACATATACCTATTTTGGATTTAGTGAAAACCTATTTATTTATCACGTTTATAACATTTTGTAAATTCATTAAGTTAAAATGTAATCCAATAATCTTTCGATAAAAAAACAGACTTGAATCAAAATACCTACTAAACCAATTTTGGTAAAATTTAAATGAGACCAATTTAAATTAATACCCTTTCAAATAAAAAGTAATCTTAAATCGGTTCATAAATGACGGAGATTTGCGTTAATACACATTTTAAAAAAATACAACCGAATTAATAATGCTTTTTTAAGTCGGTCAAAAAGTGTCTTCTGTTATACAATCCTACATCGTACATGTTTAGACACAAACCCCACAAACCTAATAGGTGGTAGCTAGCTGGCCGTTCAAATTATGAAAAAAAAAAAGTAAAAAATAGAAAAGCGTTGATTTGGCGGGAAAAATTTGCGAACGAAATGTAAATAAAACGTTTACAACGTGTAAAAATTGTCTGTGATACTTACTCTGAATTTACAGAAAGTACAGAAGCTTGTTGTTTATTTATTAAAAATAATTGTATTGACATTTTTTCGTAGACAAAATATGTGTGCCGACTCAGTTTATGAAGGACTGCGAGCAGATGTTGGAAGTGGATACAAAGAGCAAAGCGGCGCTAGAATGTGTGGCAGCTAGGGATAGGTAAGTGTTTTATTTATACTAACACAGTGAAGTATCACCACTGATTACCTACATAATATAGACCGATGCCAATGATTGCAATACCATAGGCGTCCATTAGCAAAACCTACTGGTACCTACATTCTGTATTTTGTTTGCTTCCAAACCAGCAGGGAAGTATGGGTTTTATTTACTTTTCAAAAATCTCAAAGCATCCTTTACTTCATTCTTACGGATTAAGCTGATGTAGTGTTACACAGTCAAATATTACGAGTAGGTCTTTATGGTCTAACTAACATGAAAACAATGGCCAACTTATGTTGCAAAAAAATAAATGACTAAGTACCTTAATTCTAATCCTAAAACTAATATCATAAATGCGAAACTGAGTTTGTTTGTTTTTTGTTACGCTTTACGCCTTTACTAATGATCATCATGAAATTTTGCATAATTACACGTTATTTGGGGTACGGATAAGGACATGAGGTACATTTTATTCCGGGAAAAAGTATTGTTCCCGAGGGATGGACATTGACACAGGCGAAACCGCAGGCGAGAACTACCAACAAATATTATAGGCATAACAGTGTATGAATTGTCATTTGGAGGCACCAAAAGATTACAGTATAGTGAAATTACCTTCTAATAATTTCGTTTAGGGTAGGGTAAAGAGTAGTCTCTGATTTTACAGAGAATAAAAACTTGTAAAACGTTTGCCTAACGGCCTCCGTGGCGCAGCACTTAACATGGCCAACCTGCTAGCATCAGGTTTGATTTAAAGCAGGTGAAAATTTACTTACACAGGCAGGCAGCCGGTCGTAAAAAGTTTGCCATAATAACGGACCCCGGATCCCGACACCATAGATGGATGGGATAAAGTACTTTACCGTTTACCATAAATAGTGTTTTTTCTTTGATTAAGTACCAAATCTCGTAATTTTATTTTAAAGTCTAAACCGCGCTCGGTAGTATGAGAACTGTTTTAAAATTTAAAAACTTGCATGCAGTTTTATTTTAGCTGTGATTTACGCGGGCGAAATAAAATGCACATTTATATTTCGTTACTGCTTTACTACAATAGGAAAAATAATAGTGCGGTTTTCTTACGGGCAGTTTGAGATTATCTATTGTTCTGTACAAATATTAATAAAAACAGTTCGCAAATACTGGATAGCAAGTCCGCGACTTATTATTCCAGCAACGTTTATAATACGTGCATTGAAGTTTAGATGCTTGTTCCATTTTTGAATTTCTAAGTTTGTTACTGTGTACGGTGATATAATTCGACTGAGCGTTTTTCCAGTGGCTTTCTCAACTGTGGTGCATCGGAGCCCAGGGTCCGAGGTCCTTTACTATGACAGCATTTATGCTATGATTGGGCAAAGTTTTTACAACCGCCCACCTGCCTGACGCCAAGACTCCTTGGTTAGAGTAAAATGTGTATCGCTTCAAAGAAATATTATTTTTCGCACAGAATGGAATGTCTAACCTACGTGCAACAGCGCCAAGCTGACTTCGTGCCAGTAGATCCAGAAGATATGTACGTGGCTTCCAAGATACCAAACCAAGACTTCGTTGTCTTCCAGGAGTACAGGACCGATGACGAACCTGATGGTAAGAAAACTTGAATTTCCACAAACAATGGCAATTAAATACATCAAAATAAAAATATGAACGTACATAACGATCATTAAGTAGTTACATAAAATGATTATTTGGTAGAAACTTTATTGTACCAAAGCAAAACACTTTTCACGATTGGCGGACGCGAGCCCAGTCAACCAATTGGGATAAATAAAGATGTTGACATATGCTGACTTTTCATTGCAGTAGGTAACTGAATAAATAACAAATATATATATATAGGTACTTAGATCTTTGAAGAAAATGTTCCATTTTTCATGGAAACTTAATAAATTTTAAAAGTTAGATAGCTCTACACATTCAGTATACATATACTTTTAAGCTTGTCTTGAAAAGTAATTTAATCAGCAAGAGTTAATCCACTTTCTACAAACTTGCCCTGTACATTTGTTTGTGTTTGTAAGGGTCAAATCTTGCAACTCAATTTAAAAGCACTATATTAATCTCTAAGTCTCCTGCCAATCGGCCGTATACTGTAATTTATTCAATAGACACTTAAGCTATTGAATAAATTACAGTTTTTTTTAAATTACGTAACCAGTTTTTCATCTACTTGCCTCATAAATTAAAAATAATTTTGTTTCGAATTTAAAGACTTGAATTGTTGATATTATATTATTTAGGTATCCATACATACTAATCAGTTCTTAATTACTTGTGGTGTACTTAGATAGATCTCAGGTCATAAGACCTATTATATAAATATTTATTTATTTCAGTATATATTTTCTTCTTTTTGTTTTGTACGTTCTCCTGCCCAATTAGTAAACATCCTCTCAATCATTTGGCTGGTTGACAGGTAGAGATCCCTTTATGGGTTATGTCCGCCATTGTATGTTTACTTTTCGTTTATACTATGTTTTATGTTCTTTGTTTTTTCTCGTACAATAAAGATATTACAAACAAACAAACAAGACCTTAGGGCCACCTTTATCATGTTGGTGGAAACAGAAATAAAATAGTATTATGTTGCTAGCCGCATTGTCTATCACTATATTATTCCTCAGATTTTTACACATTACATCGATCTGTGCAGTCAAAGAAGCAGGTGGTACCTTCAATCTGTGCTAAGAAAAAAAATTAGAAAATCTTACTTCTTAAATATAACTTTTCTGCGTTTTCCATTTATCTCAGATAAATATTTATGACACCCGTACCAACACGGCCTTAAAAATATTGCCTTTTTTGCTTGAATTAAAAAAAACCAGCCAAATGCGAGTCTGAATTTAAAGGTTCCGTACCACCACACGATATCTAAAACGCTAAAACATACATTCTCTGTATGGGCCCCACTTAATTAGATTTCCGTACCTCAAAAGGAAAAACGAAACCTTTATAGGATTATCGCTTAGCTCTATTCCTGAGGTACGTACGCGTGGGAGGTTTCAAGCTGAAATTTATATCAAATACTCAGAGTCATCTTCCTTTGGACCTATGAAAAAATCAAATTTCTAAGACAGGTAATCAAAAGATACAGCCATTACTGCTGCAAATTTTTTGACAATCGCAAAGGAATCAAAACCTACAGGGTATTCCCGTGAACTCAGAATCTTGAAATTTGGTACGAAGCTACAACGTCTTATAGCACAGATCAAGGAATAATTGCGAAAAGCATAAATAGTTATATCATTTAATAAAAATATTTATTATTAATTTTAAACTTATTATAAATAATGGTACGGAACCCTTCTTGCGCGAGTTCGACCCGCACTTCGCCGGTTTTTTTTAATTAAATTTAACTTTTATTACTTTTTGCTACAGCGGCATTGGAATTTTTGCAAAATGTGTATATCTATTGTACACATTTTGTAAAAGTTATAAATCCTACCTACTATTATGGTTCGATAGATCAGTCCTGCCGACAGACGCACGTATCGAAACCCTAAAATCCTTTATCTATTTTACATACGAGTAGCATTTCTGATGATAACTCTCTTTAAAAGTAGTTTTCTAATGAATAACAGCATTTCCACATTACTTAAACCTTGTAGTCTACATTGATGCATTTTAAGTAGGCATCTATTGATAGTCCCTACTTAACGAGAAAAGTTTCACCATATCCTTATCCTTACTAATATTATAAATGTGAAAGTGAGTTTGTTTGTTTGTTTGTTTATTTGTTTGTTACGCTTTCACGCCGTAACTACTTAACCGATCATCATGAAATTTATCATACAAGTTCTCTGGAGTGCGGAGAAGGACATAGGCTACCTTTTATCCCGGGAAAAAGTACTATTCCCGAGGGATCGACATTGACGCGGGCGGAACCGCGGGCGAAAGCTAGTAGTAGATAAGTACTCTATCATCGGTTAAAATAGAAACACATAATTATAAAATAGACTATTTGGGATTCAATAGAAAGCAGTAAATACGCAATCTATGAACCCAACTACTTGCCTAATTGATTTTATTGTAAAGCTATGTTACGTTACTTTAATTACATGTGCAGTGAATAGTTGTTTATTATTTTGCCTATCAATCAAATTGGAATGCTTACAGACGTTTTATTACCAATCACTAACTTTATGTATGTTACTTACTTAGTTCCGTTATCGAAATGAAATGAAATTAAATTAAATGATTTATTTCACTTAAGCGTAGTTACACTTAGCCGTTTCCAGCATGCAAAATTTGAATACACACCTATATAATCATAAATATTACATGATACACAATCACAAGATCTAGTCAAGTCAATGTGAAACAATTTATAAATAAATATCAATTATTAGTAATTAATACAGCATTTCAAACTTTTATAAAATATTGTAAATATTAATATTATTCTAAAAATTCATTTATTTTATAAAAATGCTTTCTCAGCCAACCATGCATACTGTCTATATTGATTGAAAACAATTTTATTTTACCCTGTGTCAGTGTTAACAAGACCTATTTTATTTTTTATTATTTCAGTGTCGCATATATTAGGTACATTACATGTTAATACAACATGGAAACAACAAAACAAACTCGACAGCCGAAAAGTATCGACAAAAATAATCAAGAGTCGACGCGAACCCTTGGGGAAAATTCTGTTCGTCACAAACCTATTTACATTTCTACTTCAACGACTCCCAATATCCTAGTCCTATTGGGAAACTTGAAAATATCAACATCGTTCCGCGAACCACATATTGAGTTTTGTTCGCAATTTTTGCGCCATGTGTACACAATGGCTCTAGTGGTACTAGTTGCCTCATTGGTATGGTTCTCTTTATGGCAAAATAAAAAAAAGCCAAGGTGACACTGCTCTTATGGGGCTTTGGGCTCTTTATTATAATATAATGTTTATATTCTTCCATGCTGGTCTGGGAGAAAAGAAACAACGTAGAATCTGCCAGCTGCTTTTCTTCCCGTGCAATCCGTAGAAGCCGGTCAAGGGAATGGGCGAGAATCTAAAGAATCATGACAATAGGCGATGCGGCTAGCAACCCATCATTATTTTGATTCCGTTTTCCACCTTTACGCCCAAAGTTTATCGTCACTAAAATTCAAAGTACTCAAATCCTAATCCTAACTTATATTATAAATGCGAAAGTGAGTTCGTTTGTTACGCTTTCACGCCGTAACTACTAAACCGATCATTATGGAATTTTTAATACACGGTATCTGGGGTACGGAGGGTACATTTTATCTCGGGAAAAAGTACTGTTCCCGAGGGATCGAAATTGACGCGGGTAAAGAATATATACACTACGATGCGGGCGAATGCTAATTGGTACATAAAATCAATCGTGCCAGAGAAGGCGGTTTATTAAAATAAGTAGTCCAGTTAACATGACAGACAAAACCTTAGAGATTTTTTCCAGTTTTAGTTTTTTCGTCATCGATCAATACTAATTAATAATATATCTGTAAGGGTTAGCCATGGAGTAAGTTACTCCGTTTTCAGAGATATCGTGTTTATAAGCTCTATCCATGATACTGAAACTAAATTGAGGATTTTTAGATTTTTTTTCTATGTTACTCCAACCCTTAAACGAATTAACTGAATTTAATGAAACTTTGTAGATTTAATGAAACATTTAGACTCACAGGATATACTTAATTTTTTTTCTACAGTTATGATAAGACGTGGCCCCAGGATAAATGAACGTGATCAGAGTCGCGGGCTCAGCTACTTTACAAATAATATAAGGTTTATTTCTGATATTAATAAACTATTTATAATTCATGGACATTCATCATAAAGCATAATAAATAACTATTTTGCCTCAATTAGCAAGTTATTTCACTAAAGTACCTTATCCCCACAGCGGAATTCCGGTATCAAGCCGTCATCGTGGTCCACAAGGATTTGGCGATCAATAGCTTGGATGAACTGAAAGGACTAAAGTCTTGCCACACCGGGGTCAACAGAAATGTAGGATATAAGGTAAATCAATTCATACTTTTTAAATTTGGTTCTGCGTGTTTGTTTTATCGTCTTCTTATTTAAAGTTCTCCCTAACATACATACGTATTATTACGTCTTTATTTATTACGGGGTAGACAGAGCCTAAAGTCATAAGACCGAAAGGCCACGTTCAGCGTGTTGGTGGGCCTAAAGGCAGAAAACGGGATCAAAATACTGATGGGTTGCTAGCTGCATCGCCTATTGTAATAATTCTTTAGATTTTCGCCCATTCCCTTGACCGGCTTCTACGGTCTGCGCGGGAAGAGATGCGGCTTCTCCTTAAGTCTCCGTACCTAATTACAGTCACTTTTCCCTATTTCAATAAACCATTTTAGGTACTTCTTAGTATATCGAAATCAATCGTTCAATTTTAGTATGAACATAGAGATAAGATGGTGAGTCTATGGTATTGATATACTAACACATAAAACACTTAAAGATCGTTTAATTTTTAACGGCAAGTTAACAAAGTTTGGCGAAAAGTCTATAGAAAAAACATAAAATGTACAACTTCTGATATTGTTAAGAAAAAGAAAATTCAAGAAAAAGGGTGTTGCAACTACCTCCAAAGTTCACGAACAAGTGACCCAAAGTAATTAAAGACGGATCTAAGAAAATATATTTATTTTACTTAACTTCTGTTAAGACTGTAAGTTTGTTTGAGTTCTCTCTTTTAAAATACAACTGTGAGGAGAGCTCTTATTTTATTATAAAGGAGATTTTCTAACAATACAATGAAATAAACTTAAATAAGCAAAGAAGTCTCTCGCGAATTTAACAAAAGAATTTCTCGCAGCTTTAACGAGTATTGCAAAAAGAAACACATAAACGCTTGTCTTGCAAATACAAATAGCAGTTCGAATGGAAGGTTAGTGGATACAGAAACAAGTTAGTGATGCACCCCGATTCGATAGTCTTGTATAATAACCGCGCATTTTGTTTTATAAATATTTTAAACTTCCATGGTAGTCTGGGAGAAGAGAAAAACATAAAATGTACCAGCTGCTTCTCTTCCCGCGCAGACCGCAAAAGCCGGCCGAGGAAATGGGCGGTATGGGGAAATCTAAGGAATCATGATGCGGCTAGCAACCCATCACTATTTGGATTCCGTTTTTAATCTATACGCCCACCAACACGCTAAACGCGGTGTTTGGTTCTTATGGCCTTATGTTCTGTCTACGTTGAAAGCAATACAAACGTATGTATTTAAACTATAAACATTGGTAAGAATAAGAAAATTAAATCATCTTCTTATTCCTTTACCGTATTCCACTTTTTCATGTGGGGTCGTCACAGTATGTCATCTCTCTCCATTTTGTTCTTTCGCCTACCAAAAGCCTTTGTTACTCCTTTAATTGTCCATACTATTGAAGATATATAAGTATTGAACTTAATATCTTAGTCAGACAGGAGAAATACTGTCCTACTTCTTAAGAATCAAATTCATCATTTATTTCCTCTAAATACATTACAGTACAGTATCCAGACGGACACTTATCGGTATGGTGTATAAATACTGTACATACCTACGAGTACATTAGTTAAGCTACTTGTGCTATCGATACTATCGATATTAATTAATAGTTGTAGTAACATCTATAACTAATTCTGACTCGTGTCTTAGTACATACATAGTAATACTATAAGTAACGTGTTCCTGCCGATGTTCATGCATGAACAACTATCGATAACAAGACTATCGGAAGTAAAACATCACCAAAACAAAAAGCGAGAAAAGGAACAAATAAAATAACCGTAAGCAATGAACCGTTGTACTCGTATTAACGAACGAACGAATGATACACGTTACCAGACGTGCAATATGTTCGCAAATTAGGATATGAATTGGCTACAGTGTCAGATTATCCACATTTTTTGGGTTCCGTACCTCAAAAGGAAAATACGGAACCCTTATAGGATCACTTTGTTGTCCGTCTGTCTGTCTATCTGTTTGTTTATTTCTCTGTCTGTCAAGTCAAGACCCTTTTTCTCAGTAACTCATGGAGGTATGAACCTAAAATTCATATCTGTTCCTTAGAGCTGTGAAAAAATCAAACTCCTAAGCCAATGCAATTAAAAGTTTCCGACATTCGCAAGGGAATCAAAACCTACATGGTACTTCCCGTGAACACAGAAGCTTGAAATTTGGTACGAAACAACGTCTTATAGCACAGATAAAGGAAACATTGCGAAAAGCATACGTTTTTAGTTTAGTACATATATCCTTATCCTTACTAATATTATAAATGCGAAAGTGAGTTTGTTTGTTTGTTTATTTGTTTGTTTGTTTGTTACGCTTTCACGCCGTAACTACTAAACCGATCATCATAAAATTTTGCATACAAGCTCTCTGGAGTACGGAGAAGGACATAGGCTACCTTTTATCCCGGGAAAAAGTACTATTCCCGAGGGATCGACATTGACGCGGACGGAGCCGCGGGCGAAAGCTAGTACCTATTACAATAATTTTAAACTTATTATAGATAATTGTACGGAACCCTTTAGCGCGAGTCCGACTCGCACCTGAACGGTTTTTTCCTCATAAAGGATTTGTATCTCTCATACATCATTTCGCTGTCATAATGCTCGTTGTGTGATTTTGTTACCCGGTAATTAGATCCATGCCCGGCGGTAAATGAATTATTATTTAGCGGCCTTTAGCTTCATGTAATCTCATCTGGTTAAATGCGTGACATGTTTAGCGCCAGAACGAATAAAATAAATAAATATAGGGACAAATAACAGCCTCCGTGGTCCAGTGGTTAAGGCGTTTGCCTATTGACCCGGGGGTCGTGGGTTCGATTCCCACCGGAAGCATACTTTGTTTAGTTGTTTCCAGTTTGGTTAGGACATTGCAGGCTTGAATCACCTGATTGTCTGATAATAAAGATGATTCCGTGCTTCGGAAGGCACGTTAAGTCGTTGGTCCCGGCTGCCATCTGGTAGTCGTTAAAGGAAGCACGTCAGAGGCCGAGAGGCGGTTCCAAAGAACTCTGACACCAGGGTGTGCATGGTCCATTGACCGTGACACCTACTCGAAATTAATGAATGAGGGACAAATCACACAAATTGAGCTAGCCCCACAGTAAGTTGTGAACTTGTGTCGTAGGATACTAACTCAACGATACTATGTTTTATAATATATACTTATATAGATAAACATCCAAGACCTAGGTCAATCTGAAAAAGATCGTTTTCCATCTCGAACTCGGGAACCCTCGGGACGCAGACTGGTGTGTGTTAACCATTGCGCCACGAAGCGATGAAGAATAAAGATGAAGATAAAGATTTTATATAATTTTTAATTGTGATTATCAGTATTTACAGCGACTACCTATTTGACTGCTTTTATAAGGATTTTTTTAATTGCAATTCTATTTATAATGTATACAAACTAAGTGTCTCCACTAATAATCTTACTGCATACCTTAATAACTAAGCTTTTTTGGATTCATTCCTATCCAATACCACGAACGAATAGCACTGGTATTACTTTGAATTTTTAATTATTTTCTATTCCAATGGATACCACTGTTTAAACCAATACCAAAATAAGTTCAAAGTACAGTCAGTAAAAATGCTTTGTATGTGATTACAACATTTTTTGTTTTGCAAAAATATGTGTAAGATATTAATAAACAATTTTAGTTAGTACCCGACTAGTTCAATTATACATATAGTTATAATAATATGAATTATTACAATTTTCAAAAATATAAAATAAGAACAATTTGCTTACTATCTGATAATAATATAATATGACATAAAATTATTTTTTTTATATTAAAATCACTCGTTCATCACCTTTATAATAATGACTCAATGATTTTTTCAGAAATATAGAATATGAATAATTAACTAATAGTAATAATGTAACAATTGTAAAAACTCAAAACTTTATAAAATTAGTCGTTCGACACATACATTATAATAAATCAATCTTTTTTTTTATTAACATCAAATATAAGTAACTCACTTATAATCTAACAATTGCAAAATATCACAGAAAATCAACGTTTTTTAATAAAATCAGTCGTTCATACTCTACATAGTAATGGCTCAATGTTTTTTTTTTAGAAATATAAAATATGAATAATCTATACATATAATAAAACAGTAAAAATATTTTGTCTGTACATTTAGAATTTTTGACTGAAATGGATAAAGAGACACTTAAAAAGAATAATAGAAAGCAAAAAATATTTTTTAGAATTTCTTGTCTGTCTGTCTGTCTGTCTGTCTGTCTGTCTGTCTGTATGTATGATCACGATTATCTCCGAAAATACTGAACCGATTTACTTCAAACTTTCACCAATTGCTTAGTTTTAACTCGGCAAAACATTTAAAGATTGTTTCATCAAAATCGGTTCATTAAAAAAAAAGTTATCGTCATTTGAATGAATTCAAGGCATGAGTTTGCCTTCCCTGCAAATATATAGCACTTACTTATCCTTACTATCCTTATCCTTACTATCCTTACTAATATTATAAATGCGAAAGTGAGTATGTTTGTTTGTTTATTTGTTTGTTTGTTTGTTTGTTTGTTACGCTTTCACGCCGTAACTACTAAAGCGATCATCATGAAATTTTGCATACAAGTTCTCTGGAGTGCGGAGAAGGACATAGGCTACCTTTTACCCCGGGAAAAGTACTATTCCCGAGGGATCGACATTGACGCGGGCGGAGCCGCGGGCGAAAGCTAGTTAAGTAATAATCCAACAATTGTAAAAAATCACAGAAAATTAACATTTTCTAAATTAAATCAGTCTTTTATCACCTACATTGTAATAAATCAATGTTTTTTTTTTTTCAGTAATATCAAATATCACAGATAATCAACTTTTGTATAATAAAGTAATTTAATCAGTAAAAAAAATCTAAAATTCCGCTCCGAATCGTTCCCGGTTCCAAGTTACCCAATATGATAGCTGCATTGCCTCTCTGAATGGCTTTAAATGACCAGGTTGCTTAGATTATACAAAAATACACTTGAAATTTAATTTTTAATTTAATTTACGAGTAATTATACAAAAATCCAAATGAATACTCACCTAATAAATAAAATTCACTGCCACGATGATACGAATACGCCACCGACACCTGACGGAAATGTACTGAGGAATTCAAGTAGGTAGCTACAATTTCTTTCTTAGTTAAAGTACAAAATACATAAATAATAATTATGAGATTATCAAAATGGACCTTATTCCATTGACTTAAGTGCCAAGACAATACAATATTTTAGGTGTTCCAGTTCCAATATACTGGTTCTGATTGGTTATTTCGAATTTTGGAACAATAGAGTAAACTTACCCTTTCTCGCAGATAAAAAATTGTGAGGTGATTCATTGAGATGACTCATTTACGATTTATCCAATACCTTGAAAATGAAAAAAATTCGGAAAGTAGGGTAAGTGCTCCAGTGAATGAACCCTTAAGGAAATGTTCAACTTTGAAATTTAATTACAATTATGTTTTAAATATTCTGACGACCTAATATTTACCATAGTCACCGTAAGTTAATTAAGATTTAATAAAACTATCGTTTAGAGCTGCAGTTTGTATAGTTTTGGAGATTTTTAACATTTTATGCGACAATACCCTAAAACACCAGTGAATGAACAGCATTTTCCAACGAATGAACGCAATAAAACCCAGTAAATGAACACTAAATTCTGTTTTATTTAAATTTAAAATAAAAGGCTTTTTAACAGTTTTTAATTGAAAAAATAAACTGTAGTCATTTAACAATAAGTAGCATATGAAGGTTTCAATAATTTCTGCTTAAAAACTAGGGATTAGGTACTATAAGTACTTATTTAGTTACTATTAACTTAATAATACTTTCTGGTTTTTATTCAGACACATTAATAAGTGTTATAATAAACATAATAATTATAATTTCAATCATAGTTAGGTTCTAGGTACTTCAAGCCTACTTATTTAGATTTCAGAGTTGTAAGTATTTATTCGCTAAACAACATAATTTGACTGTAGTGAACTGAATTACCTAGGCGCTTTAGTAATTTCTGCTTAAAAATCATGAGTGAGGTAGAGGTAGTTACATCAGTATTTAGTATCACAATAAAAGGAACTTCTAAAGGTATTTCTGAATTAGCAGAAAGAACCGATGAACCTACTGTACCAAGCCCAGAAGTCACAAGGGGAGCTTTCAAAAATTGTTAGTTTTCTAAATAACGAGGGAGATCAGTTAATCCTATATCGTCTCTGCAAAAGAAATAAATCCACGTTCAAGCTCTGTGACGTCGGAGACTCAACTCTCCGTCGTCACAGAGGTTGTGGTCAATTAGCAGAAAGAGCTAGTGAACCTACTGTACAAGTCCCAGACGCCACAAGGTGAGCTTTCGCAAATTGTTCGTTTTCTAAATCACGAGGGAGATCAATTTATTTTATATCTTTAAATCATAAATCTGCAAAAAAGATAAATCCACGTTTAACCTCTGTGATGTTAACGAAGCTGACAATATTCTCTGACACAATATTCTTCCTTAAAAAGTCTTTTTCGTTGTGAAAATGACTTTCCTCACTCTCTACGATAACGTATTGGGTTTGGACGGTGCCGTGTTTATCTTGTTTCTCTGAGAATCTGTTCTTATTTCCTGAATTTTACTTCTCTACACTTCTTTTACTTCTTGTTTTTTATCTTTTTATTTTATCTATTTCCAGTTTTTCCAAATAATTTTTATATGTTCGTCCTGTTAATCCAAATGGCATGGGCTCTTTCATCACAGTTTTTTCTTTGTGGTTCCAATATTAGGGTACTTAAAAAAATTATCAATATGAACTTTGCGTTTTGTAGATACCACGTTTTGTTTTGTGGTTGAATACGATGGGACTCTTAGAATATCTAGAATATTTTCCTCCAGAAAATCAGCAGGAGTAGTCTTCTTTTAAAGAGTTGCTGAATTATATAAAAAAAGGGAACAATTTTACTCATCATCCATAATATTTAAAATTAAGGGGTCCAAGAGGAATCTACGATTATTATGTTAACCATGGTCCGATCGTTTTGACGAGAAGTTTAAACTGTTTAAGTATTCGTGACGTCGTTTATGGCTGTAGTGATATTTTGGGATGTTATTTCTGAAATCCAGTCGATTAATAAGTAATATATGATACGATAAAGGAGTGTATTATTCTATTTATTTATAGTATAACTGAAATTACTAATTTAATTCATTCAATGGTACAAGAAATAATAAAAAACCGGTAATTGAATAGGTCAGTATTTTCATAGTTCATTTAATGGATTTTGAAAACCAATAAATGAACAACTGTGTTCCAATACTGGCCAAAAGATTCTAAATCGTTTTTCAAACGTATTTTATAAAAACCGTCTTAATACAGTAGTCCGAAGTCAGATAATACTGAAATTTTCGAAATATGTATAGTTCCAGTGAATGAACTGCCGTTCATGCAAAAACTAATAATGCTTTTTGAAAATGCAAGCATATATTCATAAATAACCTAGTTTTAGTGAAAAACAATGTAAAAATAAAAAAAATACAGCTATAGAATTTACAATAGTAAGTGATATCGTACCTAAGTCGTAAATTCCTACCCATACAAGACATTTTTTCAGAGCGCACCCCAACTTTACTCAATTGCCATTTTGCAATAAAGATGTTTAAGCCACCGGAATAAGTATTGAACCACGTAAAAGTGTGTTATCTGTTTAAAAAAATACACTTCACCTGGTAGAGTTAGCTGGTTTTCCTATTTTTGATAAAAATATGCGTTTCGTTCATTCACTGGGTAGCTTTCATTTACTGGAGCACTTACCCTAATATTAAATTACTTTGTGGTTTTAGCATTATATTTGAAAATAAATTTATTTCGATGACTGAGCTGACTGTACAAAATTCAAATTTTTTTATTCGTTGGGACATAAAATAAAAAAAAAATTAAGAGTGGAATCCGTTTGGAATAGAATAGAATTAAAAATTCAAAGTAATACCAGTGGTATTCGTTCGTGGTATTGGATAGGAATAAATCTTTTTTTGTTATAAACTTTTAATGTATCTAAACATGTTTTAGTAACAATTATGTATACTTTCAATCGAATATTTTTGACAAGTTTTAAAAAGAACTAACAAGAATACTTCTTCTTTTCGATTCGAAATGGTTCCACTTGATCAAATTACTTTTGCCCAGTGTTTAGCTACGCTGATATTATCATTAGCTTCATTGAGGTCCTGTATCATGCAAGTAGTGGGGCAGTTAGGGCACGACAAGAAGTGGGACATGGAATATTTGGCCTTGATAAGAATACTGAATTCAACGAACCTCGTACCACCACCACGAAGGTAAGGTTAGTGCTAAGTCTCATATAATATTATTTATTGCATTTATTAGATTGAATTTGTTTTTGTGACTCAAAGAATTATTACATTTTCTTTCCATCAGTGATGGTAGCCGGCACCAATGGCTTAGCGTGCCTTCTGAAGCAAGGTGGAGCTCGAGATATTTTTATGCCACATGCGGTCACCCATCACAGGGAGGACCGCGCCCGGAGTAGCTTAGCGTACGTAAGCGATAATAATGCTTAGACCCGCTGGACTTAAATACAAACCCTTGTATAATACTAGGTAGTATTTTTGTCAAAATCCCATCGATATAAAGAATCGATACCTATAACCATAATCGTACAAAGAGGGGAACAAATAAAATAGCCGTATATCGATGAAACGTGGAAATGATACATGATAACAGACGCAGGCAATCTATAGGCAAATTAGACAACGCGTAAGATGGAAATTGGCTACAGTTTGTAAAGAAGTTTATTTATAAGTAATATGATTAGATTAAATACAACCCCTTGTACATAATATTAGGTACTATTTTTGTCGAAGATCCCAACGATATAGAGAATCGATAGTAACCATAATCGTACAAAGAGAATAACAAATAAAATAACCGTATATCGATGATACGTGGCATTGACTGACGAACGAATGATACAAGATAACAGACGCGGGCAATCTATAGGCAAATTAGACAACTCGTCGGATGGAAATTGGCTACAGTGTCAGATATTCCGCATTTTCGCTGAAACAACGAATATATTTTTCACAGACGTCATGTCGCTGTCCTGGCTGATGGTAAATGGAATATTTATTTAAACGAGCTTTAGGCTTCATGTAATCTTGTCCGCTTTATTGCGTGACATTGCAAACACCCGCTCGGTTTAAATCATTTATGAGTAAACAATTTAACATTACCAAAAATGTATTCTCCTTTATATTTCCAGTATTTATTTATAGTCATAATCATTTACAAATGTTAAAAGGTTACTACAGACAGAACCTTCATTTTAACAGTTAAATAGTTTTAACGTATGTAGTTTTTCAGTATTTGTTATCAACCATTAATGTACAAATGTTGTGGAAATTCAAACATGAGTATATGATTTTATCTACGTATACTTGAAGCTCATGTGAACAGTTTCGAAAATTGGTTTTGCTTTTATATAGGTATATCTTTGTCAAAGATCTTTAAGAAATCGAGGAAATCGATAGCGTAACCATCACCTAAAAAATAAATACCAAACCATCTCTAACCATATGTATTAACGATGAACACATTGAATGATAACGACACTTGCAATCTATATGCAAAATAGGATGCAAATTGGCCACATCTGTCATTAACAGGTGTGGTAATTTTTTCAAGTGTTCCAATTTCACTCAAACAATTAAAAAAAATATTTTAGCGGACATGCGACTATAAATGCGTTAGCGTGTGACATCCTGACTAGTACATTATGAAAATATTTTAAACAGATACTTCCACATTTTGCGTACAATAAAAATGTATTTCTCACTTTCATTATATTATCGTCCTGACCGTAGCGACGTTGATAGGATACTCCACGCAAAATAATCTAAAGCTAGTCGCTATACCGGTCTTTAGATTTAATAAAATCACATCATCAAATTAATCGATAACTGATCATGCTATTCTTTATATTTTATTGACGACATATAATTCAATAAAATGCTTATACAAATTTTATAGAAACATGTCAAATGCCAGTACCACTGCCTGTGTGCCTGTGATAGAGATGAAACTATTTTTCCAAGATACTTTTTTTTTAATGTTGTAGGACGGCAAACTAGCAAGCGAGTCACCTGATGGTAAGCGACCAGGCAGCGGTGCCCATGGACAACTGCAACACCAGGGTGTGACAGGAGCGTTTTGGAAGGAAATGGGGGAAGGATGGGCCTCCGGTTCTCTCACTCACCAAACGAAGCATAGAAGCGGTTAAGCTCCTACTCAAACGTCGATTTTCTGTGAGAGTGTAGTACTTCCCCGGACGAGCCGGCCCATTCATGCTACTAGCAAAAATGAATTTTGCCGGTAGTGTGGCTCTACCACAACAACTACTACTATACTTACATTAGATTGCATTACATTAGACAAAATACATCAAAATGACCAAACTTCAACACCTCCAACGGTAGTAGGTTCAGTCAGAGATATATCTGTGTCAAGACATTATGTCATACCTATTTTTCTGGAAACATGTCAATTGTCGATGTGCAGGTAATCCAGGCTGATTGTAATTCAATCAGCCACACGAGTCGATGGACATAACACAACACAAGGCGAGTGAAATATCAAAGCTATTGAGCATAATTCAACATCAGTGTCATCATTTCATAATGGTAGTTTTATAGAGCCTAGGAAATACCGCACTATTTGAGGCCCCTACTTTTTTTGTCTAGACGCATCACTATAAAGAAGCAGATCTATTCGAGTAATTGCGTCTTATGAAAAAATATCCGTACAAAAAGGACAACATACAAAGTACAAGAAACCAGTGTTCGGTCAAAACACGATACTGTTTTCCCAAAGGTACTCATTACTTTGGAGTGATTTTCTTTTTGGTTTCTTAAAACTTGGATTCGTATCGTAAGTTAAATTGCTTTTTGTAGCCCACTCCTTTCGTAGGTCTCTTGGGGCTCTGTGATAAAAAAACGAAAGGATTATTCTAAAAACTTGACTGTCGTTTCTGAAAGCGCTGTTCAAAGTGGTAGGTTAATACTTAGTACGAGTACATAACTGCAGCGGGTGGTAAAAGAGGCAATGATATACGAAAGCGAGAATGTGGGCCGAGGCGAAGTCGAGGCACCACATAACTTGAGTCCGTCGAATTCAAACAAAATAGCACAAGTTGTACTACTAGTAATGTAAAGTTGTATAAAGAAGTAGAACACATCCATTAGGCGCCGAATTATTTTTTCTTTTTATTTGTAAGCTAGTTCGAATTTTAAATAAAACTGTTGAAAACTTACCTCCGTGGTGCTCGTGGTAGTTATCTTAAACAAGGTTGTGAATATAATATTCTAATATCCAAGCATGTTTTAGAAAATATTATATAGATACATACTCGTACGTACCTACATAGATAGATACGCGCGTAAAATATAACCCTTCTGCAGACAGAAAAATACGAAAATATTGTATCCGAGAAAAGTGTCAAGTGTCGATGTACGGAGTAAACAAGGCGATTGTAATTCAAGGCGCCACTATAGGTACGAATGGACATGACGATGTTGTTGATGAGAGACTAAAGTCAAGAACACTGCAAAATTATACCAATATATTATTCGTAAGTATTATTTATTAGTATGTCAACAATCCAAAATAACTAAAAAGCTAAATACCTAAAATTCATGTCTTGTCTCCCATAATGTAATTGCCAAAAATGACCCCGGGTCCTATGCATCACAGCCTAAGATGCAACCGGGAAAACACTCAAGACGAGAACAAGGATCGTTTAACAGATCCCGCTTGTGTAATAGTAGGATACACAAATCACACTGAAATGCCACACTCAGCGTTTATTCGGGCTCCGCGTTAATCGGTTTAGTGTAGCTCCTTAAAAGCTTTAACGCCGGCAAACACGAGGCCTTTGTCGTGCGTGGTATATTTACTCAAAGCCAGACAAGTTTTGCGACTTTGCAAAAACCAACGAACATCTGGTGCTCAGTAACCGGTCCCATTCCAATATGTAGGTACAAGTTTGTTTCTTAAGATATACCTTTTAATATATTGCCATATCTTCTCTTCCTGAAAGATTACTTTTCTGTTATATTCGCTATTTCACCCAAAACATGTGACTTAAAAAACATAATGTATAAGAAAATAAAAAAAAATTAAATAACTGATGCAAACTGTGATAGTATTTTTGACACATGATTATTGGGAAGTTTTTCAATATCTACTCTTAAAAGGTGACTTCAATACTTCAGTCGTCCGCGATGACACAGGAAATAGTATCGTCTACACTGTAGACGATACAGTAATTTCGAAGGCATCAATATTGTTTACATGGACAGGTCCATTTATGTTCAATGTACTTATCATATTTGTAAATTGCCGCTTAATCGTAAATCATTTTGTAGATACTTTACTTTTATGATATTGGAATGTCAACATTTCAACAATGTATGATGAATAATAAATAATATGTAGGTAATTAGGTACTAGGTTATTAATAGGATTGTAAGTAGACTAATTGCAGTCAATAGCATAACAATTCAAGCTATTTCTACTATTAATCTACTTGGCAGTCAATACCTACTGCCAAGGTATTGTAATAAAATTGATTTGTTTCGAATAACGATTATAGGCTTATACCACTCGATTATACCCATCCATCTCACGACTTACTTAAAGTTACTGGGTGTTTGCGACCTTTTGTCAAACATCACTGTGCCGATAGCTCAATTAGCAGCACCTCTTCAGGATTACTAATGGGGGATGGTGAATTGGTGACACGCACCATCTGGTTTACGGATCGAATTAATCAATCAAAGGTATTTTGTTTTAGATACCCCTGACAATGCTTATGAAGCGCTCAGTATTCCCGAAAATGAATGATCATACCATCTCGCCTAAAGAAAATGAGCTGAGGGCTCTTTCGAGCTTTTTCAAGCAGTCCTGCATTGTAGGAACCTGGTCGCCTGACCCGAAAACCACTAGCGCTTGGAGTAAGTATACTAATGAAATAAGTATCCATAAATTGAAATTAAGAGTCAACACTTTACCTAATACGTTTGGGAACTAAAAACTGTCAAAGCGGCGGCTAAGGACTCGCTGTATTACATTAAGGCTAGCCGTGTTGAAGAACGTATGGCGCCAAATACATAACGGCGGATCTTCATTCAGCCGCATTCAATCAGGCTAATCGTTGAACCGCCAAATTTCAAAGCGGTCCTGTTTTTGAAATGGGCTAGTCGTAATGTAATGCGGCGGATTATACGATCCGACTGCGACATAGACACAACTGCTACAAGCAATCCGATATAAAAAACGTTATCAAATAGACTACTCCAAAATGCACTGAAATCAGAACAGACCTAGTTAGTTAATCTCATCCAAATCCAGACAGATTGAGAGATGATAACATCTATGAAATATTAAAAAGGTTGTATTGAGATTGTAAGGATGAGAAATAAGTAAGTTTTGGCATTTTAATTCTACCTACGATGAAGAGGAGAGAGTAATTTATAGATTTTTTCGTTATTATCTTAAATCTTTACGCTTATGAAGACCTCACTTATAAAATCTTTTTAAATTTAATTTATACAATTACTCGATATTTTTTCTATCTTAGACTTAATATTGAAAAAAAGTTTAAGTTATTCTTACCATTATATCATTATTTCAGAGCAACAATACAGTCAGTTGTGTTCGCTGTGCCAGCACCCTGATAAATGTGACTACCCTGACGACTACAGCGGTTACGAAGGAGCATTGAAATGTCTCGCCCACAATGGTGGCGAAGTAGCCTTCACTAAAGTCTTCTATGTCCACAAATTTTTCGGAGTAAGTATTGTCTCTATTTCGTTACTTGCTATTTGTGTCCCACGCCTCAGATGAGTCGTTATTATTCATAACTGGTGTCTTTTCTCAAACATGCTTTGAAATTCAACCATTATTTTGACAATCTTGTTTGGCATATCGACATATCGACGCCGTACTGACTGAACGCAAAATTGTTATGAAAACTCTTAACTGTCGAGTTGTCGAGTAATAATAAAAACAAGGAGGCAACTTTTCAAACGTTTTATTTAAAATTCCAACTAGCTCATACATAATAATCTTTCATATAAAAAAGTTCAATCAAACTACTGAAACGATTGCGATGAACTTTAAAAGGGACTTTAAACCAACTCTTAAATAAAAAAAGATTTTTTATAAATTATATTATAGTTACTTCTTAATAGATTTTTTGCTTATGTATTAAAAAAGCATACAACAAAATTGATAATCTTCTCCTTTTTTTAAGTCGGTTAATAAGAAAAGAAAAGCAAATGCACATATTGGAGCATGATTAATCTGTTTTGTGAGTCAATTTTATACAAATTTGTAAATTCAACAGTCAAGAGGGACATAGGAGTACTTGGAGAGCTCTAGGTTTTATTTATATTATCATGCTAACTATAAAATGCTTTAATGCTTTAAACGCAATAGTCGCCAGATTGCATCGATCATATAATAAAAATTTCTCCGATATCGATCTCTTTCATACAAAAAAATATTCAATTAAAATAAAATTAACAGACATTATTGAAAATGTGATGTAGGTAGTGGGTTGAATTTTTTATGTGTTAGACTTGTACCTCCCTGATTTGTTTTGATTTGCTTTTGTAAATTAGACTAACTGCTGGCACACAGCAATATTTTCACACGAGGCAGTCTTTGCTCTTGTAAAGAATTAATTTATGTGATAAAATATACTAAGAATGTACTTTTTCGTGTTATGTATATTAAACTAAAAAATGTGAATCCGTTATTGGCTGTAAGTGTAATTTATAAGATTTTTATTGTAATATTCATAAGAGCTGTGGATTTTGTGATGATAAATAAATAAAATAAAAATAAAAAAATAAAATATTATAGAGGAAGAAGAAGATTTTACACTATTACTTTTTTATTTTAAGGGGCAACTCAACCCGCC
This sequence comes from Elegia similella, assembly GCA_947532085.1. Lineage (NCBI taxonomy): Eukaryota > Metazoa > Arthropoda > Insecta > Lepidoptera > Pyralidae > Elegia > Elegia similella. The sequence continues at coordinate 6,282,005 of OX383936.1, forward strand.
TTAATGAACAACTGGGAACATATTTTAAACATTTCTGAGTGACCTTGCTCCATCTTAGGACATATCTTTGCGTCTGAGCTAGATGATGGTCAAAATTAATACCATTTCATATAAAAAATCCCGTAAAAAAGTGATCTGGCAATTTGTATGAATTTGAAGTCGTGATTTTTTTTTCAGCGTTTGTTTTATAGTAAAAGTTGTCCATTTTGATGGGCTAAGATTTTTTACTAACTAAAATGTAATCATCAAAGGGAATTTACTTATGATTTCCGTATTTTCAGCTTCCCTTAGGAACAATCCCGGCTCATCCCTCGTCGGAAGACCCTACGAACTTCAGATACCTTTGTGTGGATGGCTCCAAAGTCCCTGTTGGCGACAGGAGGCCTTGTTCTTGGGCAGCTAGACCATGGCAAGGTCTACTTGGCCACACCGACGTGCTGGCTCGCCTATCTCCGCTGAGGGAGAAAATTAAGCAACTGTCGAATGCCGGTGAGTATAAAAACCTGTATTAGAAGAAAATTACATTAACAGACCAGATTAAGGGTTCAAGTTTTATAAATGATGATCTTTTGGATGCAGGTGCAAGCACAAAACCAGCTTGGTTCACGAATGTACTGGGACTTTCAGAGAAGATTCATCACGTAGCTGATAATATTCCTATTAAACCGGCTGATTATTTGAAGAAAGCCAACTACACTGAGGTTATTGAGAGAGGTCATGGTTCTCCAGAGCTAGTAGTCAGGTGAGAAAGTTGATATGTTGAAACATACTGAGTGGAATAGAAGCTGAATCAATAACAATTCAGGCATATCATATGCTTTATTTTCCGGCTCTTTTAAAATCATAAAGATTTGAAATTAGTATGCTCTACTAGCTGACTTGGCGCACTTCATTCGGTTAGTACATGTTGTAGGTATTAGGTACCTATACCGAAACTGAGTTAGGTATCTTTCTTATATTTTTGCAGAATTTTTTTTCTCGCGTTTTATTAGTAATTCTGCTATTAGGGGTTATAGTGTTATGTAAAGCGAACAAATCAAAGATCAGAAAATCATTCCTCCGACTTTGATCAATAAACTATCAAGTCCCGAATCCATCGCAAGTTTGAGAATAACTTGGTGTGGGCCAAGTATATCTGTGTGATTTGATATTTTACATTCTACTTGTAGGATGTGCGTGACCTCGACCGTGGCTCTAGCAAAATGCAGAGCGATGTCGGTGTTTGCGTTCAGTCGTGACATCAGGCCCATTATGGACTGCGTGCAGGAGACTTCGGAACAAGCGTGCTTAAAGAGCGTAAGTTCATATTAAAGAAAAAAAATCTTCTTTGTGCAATAACCTTTTAAAATATACTTACAGTTAATGATTTAATGCCTTCACAACTCATTTGAGGATAAAGTAAAAACATCGTCTTGTCACTTTCCTTTACGAATCCAGTTTGAAAAAACCTCATTGGTATTGGTATTGACATCGTCAGCATTCCATAATTATGCAGTCCATTGCCATATTTTTAATTTGATTACGACTTGGTTACTGCTTTTCTCTGTTAATTGTAATTCCCATTTAACTAACGTAAATGTTGAATCTCAATGCCGAACTGAAAATATGAGGTGTCATAATGGATCATAGGAGCTGCCTGATATGAGTTGACATAACTTTTGTTATCTTACTAACATTGAACTTGACCGATGACGACATAACGTCAGGGTTAACCTTCATTAAGTTATGTTGGTATTATAAAATAAACTAGTTAGGTACATAGAGTAGTTTGAGGCTAGGCCCAGGAGTGTCTCTTTGCTTTGTATAAGTTTATCTGTAGCATTAATACCTATTCGCGAAACTAATGACTGAATTTAATGCGAGTTCCTTTGTTTAAAACAAAAAAATTAACACCTGGCCAAGTGTTTAAGATACTAAGTGGTGAAAATTCTGAGCAGCCAGAACGTTGGTTTTGGATTGTTGAAGCAAAAAATACATATAACATAGCATAAGTACCTAGCTTAGAAAAAAGGTGAAAGTCCCGATCGTAAGTACCGAACTAAAGGCATTCAAATTTTAACGGAAATTTGATATTAGGTAAGTATGCATCAGTCACAACTGATGTATTAGAGATCTTTACGTATTCAAGGTAAAAGACAACGGCTCTGACCTGGCTGCAGTTGATGATGTGAGAGTAGCAGCTGCTGCTAAGCAACACAACTTGCACCCTGTGTTCCACGAGGTATACGGAGAGAAGAAGACTCCAAACTATGCGGTTGCTGTAGTGAAGAAGGGGTCTACTTATACCACTATTGATGACTTGAGAGGCAAGAGGTATGTTATAGTTTCTTTTTACTTTTCCTGCCGTAGAAGTTAATAAGAAAACTTTAGGATAAATATGAACACCATCGATATCGGACTTTTCCATGGATTCTTCGTTCCATGGGAGGATATGGTTGGTGAGCGCAGTTCCATCTTCGCAGGCTTCTTGTGCTTCCGACACTGCTGTCCTCGGATAAAATCATCAACATTACATTAATTGACGAATTCGCACTTAAATTAAAAGCTTACTTATTACTTATTCGTAGCTTAATGGATGTTCCACAAGAATCATTCCTAGTGCCTTTGTTACATATCGTGCCGCCTTCATTTTACGTACGTGATGCTCCTTTTTGATCTTTTTAGGTCATGTCACAATTCCTACGGTACATTTAGTGGGCTCCACGCACCGTTGTTCTACCTCATCAACAAGGCGAAGATCTCGTCGGAGAACGGACAGGTCAGCAAAATTCATTAGGAACATTGTATATAAGGTCCATTTAAATCAAGCGCAAATATTTTAAGGGTAATAGTAGTATCCATAGGTCAAAGAAATGCTTTAGTAGCAAAACTTAAGCAATCGACACGCTAGTTTTTCTTTTAGCTTTTCATACAAAATAATTACACAGATGATTTATCGATTTTCGTAAAATAATATGAACATCGATAAATAATCTGTTCTGATTGTCGAGGTAGAATAAGAATAATTTATTTGCAAAAAAATATGGTACATAAAGATGTTACCTATACAATAAAGAAGTGCACATATTTTACCAGTTTGTGGCATGCAAATATACAGAATGAACATTTAAGTATGTCATATTTCACAATAATTATAATATTTATGTTCATGAAAGTTTTCAAAATTAATTATGGACTAAATTCAAATTCAGTTATTCACATTCGTCAAAGTTCATGTTGTCAATATACCTACTTATCTACTAAGAAATTCATTTTTGGAGTATTTTTTTTTTCTTTAAGCCAGCTACCTAATCTACGTTTAGGTCAGTGATTTAGTATCCAAATTAGATAACAGTAAAAAGTTGTGCGCCAAGAAAGTGTTTTTAAGTACACAGGGTGTTTCTTTCGTCTGTTTTTCAAATGTTTAGGTTTAGGTCCATATTTAAAAAACTAGCGGTCGATTTTCTTTTTTGTTTCTTCTTTTTATTGTATAGATGTGAGCCCTTAAAAATATAATAAAAATTTTAAATATTAAAAAACTCATCTATGTCATAAATTTACAGTGCGTCCAAAAACTAGCAGATTTCTTCTCAGCCGGATCATGCTTACCAGGAGTCGATAAGCCAGAAAATAATCCAAGAGGTAACGTATAACATTTTATGATGAGGTGCGAACCTATCTACTTACGATTTCGAGATTTACCGGTTGAAAGCGACCCACATCCACATCCTCTCTTGTGACCTTGGTCTGGATGGTAGTTGTCTATAGACAACGCTGCGTTTTCTGGTACGTGGTCGACATTCGAGAGCATTTCTGCTGCTACAAAAAGCTAATCCGCTGAGCTACGTCAGTGACTTTTTTCCTTTTACTGATCTTCTCATTTCTAATGCAGTCTCGTAGAGTAAAGCCGTGTCCATAGCTCTTTGGGTGACCTTGAGCTTTTATTATGAGGCTCTTATAAGGAACAATTTCGTGAAACATAATTATTTCATAATGTTTTTCATGTACAGGTGACGACGTTTCAATGCTGAAGAAGCAATGTTCAAGTGATAACAACCCCCTCAAGTGTCTACAAGAGGGACGTGCTGACATTGCGTTTGTTTCTAGTAAGTATAAATAACTATAATAGGAATTACCAATAGAATATTTGAAAACATTATCGTTTATTTTTAACTAGCTTGCCCCGACTTCGCATGGGTGCAATAAAATATACATATAAACATCCCTTTTGAATCACTCTATCTTTTGCTGTAAACTGCATTAAAATCCGATTTTAAAGATTTAAGCGAACAGACCTCATTTCGGCAAGAAGGCCACTGTTGGATATAGACCTCCCTCATTGGTTCTTTGTTTCATGGAAGGATATTGCCATACTCACTACGCTTGGCAGGCGCGGTTTTCTTAGCTTCTTGTGCTTCCGACGCTGCTGCCCATCGAAAGCATTTTCAAGCTGGATAAGGATAGATTTTTTTTGGATTTGAGAAGGAAATAAAGGTATAGGATACTAGTCACTCGGATGAATGGGGGAATAGCAATTAGCAGCTCGGGAGGTCGGCCGCGCAAAGCCGATGCCATACCTGCTATCACCGGCTAAGCAGTTGAGTTTGTCACGCCTGACCATCGCTAACAATACACCTTATAGATAGCATTTTGATAGCATTTTAACATTTTGACTAGCTCCGTGGCGCAGCGGTCAACACGCCTGCCTGCGACACGGAGTGATCGGGTTCGATCCCCGGCCAGGTCAAGATGGAAAATGATCTTTTTCAGATTGGCCTGGGTCTTGGATGTGTATCTATATATGTATTTGTTATAAAATATAGTATCGTTGAGTTAGTATCCCATAACACAAGTCTCGAACTTACTTTGGGGCTAGCTCAATCTGTGTGATTAGTCCGTATATATTTATTTATTTTATTTATTTACATTATGCCCACGAATCTAATCTGTAGAAACTACTTTCATGATTTTTTAAACAAATAATCAAGATCTTTTTCTTATAGGTTCCACCCTGACACTATGTTTAACATTCCAGGTGCAGATTTACCAAACTACGACGAATCGCAATACGAGTTGCTCTGCCTCAACAGGGAGTCTGGTGGTCGGGATACATTGTCCAACTTCGAGACCTGCAACGTCGCCATGGCTCCATCCCGGACCTGGCTGGCTGCTAAGACTAGCATGTCCGATGAGTCCATTGCCTATACGCCATTGAGTTTGGCTAAGTTATTGGACACTAGATCAGATCTGTTCAACATTTATGGCGAGTTCTTGAAGAACAATAACGTTCTTTTCAATGTAAGCATACCATCTTTACTTTTTAGGTTTCGTACCCAAAGGATGACAATAGGGACCCTTTTACTAAACCTCCATTGTCTGTCCATCCGTCCGTCTGTCACAGAGCTATATTTATGGTACCGTAGTAGATAGAGATATTATTAATTTACCAGTAATAGAAACAAAATAAAACTAATAATTAAAGGGTTACATACAATTCAAGAAACATGTTCTTTTAGAGTATTTCTCAATTCTGTCAAAGTTGCTCCTCATTATTATTTTTTGGTTTGGGTACGGACCGGACTTATTCATTACTGACGGCAAACCACAAATAATTAAGAACAAAAAGGTTTGTGCTTAAAAGAGTTTGTTTAATCTCTTATGAGAGGTCGCTTGGAGGAGTTTTAAAGCGTACCTACCTATGTATACATCAGAGTCCCCGTACAAGATCCTTGGATTTTGTAGTTAAATATTGTACGGTGGCACGGAACCCTTGTTGCTAATGAGACTCTAAGCGTGAGTTTTTAGCCAGCCAGATTTTATTTCTCTTTTGCCAGTGGTTGTATTTATTTGTTAAACATATAAATGAGAGAATATAAATCATAGATAAATTTACTTGGATAGATAAATAAAGAATATTGAGAGGTAGATATATAAACTAGCCAATCAGATCTGTTTAATATATATGGAGAATTCCCGGAATTCCTGAATAAAAAAACGGTTCATATTTGTTTCTTTTGCCGGCATTTTATTTACCATTTGTCTTGCCAGATATAATGCCGTTATTTGGTTAATCACGTCTGCCTGGTACCCAGCGAAAGCAGCACAACACAGTCATTGTATTGCCAAATGTATTCAGTAGGCACTTTCAGTTTTATTTTTCAAGGATCAACCACGTGGAAAAATGCAGGACTTCGTAAGATATTAATGTAGTTAGGAAGAAAAGTGCCTAATTATGAAACTTCTAACTTCAGACACCCGCTTTATTTCAGAACGCTGCGCGGGGCTTGGCAACTACGGAGAAGTTAGACTTTGACAAGTTCAAGACAATCCACGATGTTATTTCTAACTGTGGGATAGCTTAAGTTTTTAATGCAACTAGACTAGGCTATAATGTTATAAGTACTAACTTAGATAACAATCGATTTATTTTGATACCAATTTAACTGAATCTCATTCCAGTGTAAAAGGCTGATTTATGGAACTCAATAAAATAAGTATAATCAATATATTTTATGAAGTTTTATTATTAATCCGTCCTTTGATTGAATTGATGCTTCGCTCCTATTAGTCGCAGCATGATGTTTTATAGCCTAAAGCCTTCCTCAATAAATGGAATATCCAACACAAAAAGAATTTTCCAATTAGATAGATGTATGTTTATGCTATCTAAATAGATATATCATTTATGATATTAAAAATAAGAACTGATAATTTTTCTCAATTTATCTTTTACTGTCTATAATATTTGTTAATTCAGTCTATATTCCTATGTTATAAGACTCATTGTTATATTGCACCCCGTTCATAAAATTTTCACCACATTCTTAAGGTAGAACTGGTAGACAATGCTTAGCATTAAGGGCCCGTACTACCTCACACTGCTTTGCATGATTGACTGTTATATCAATAATAATTAAATACTCAAGTTGAAATAAAAATGCAGCAAAGTTCAGGACTAACTCTGGTAACTATATGACTCAAAAACACGATTGCGTAAAATTTTCTCGATAGAAAAAAATTGCAAAGTTGCCTCCAAATCACGTCTAATTTACTCGGTATTATAGCATTATTCGCCAAATACATTGAAATTTACCTTGAAACTTTTGATTATTATTGCATTACAGATAAGGCAGCCATCATATATTTTTCTTTGTCGAATAACCCTTGAATATTCCTAAAAAACGAAAATATCCAAAGTAGCCAACGCGTTTAGACCATCCGCGTTTGTATCGCCACGCTGCCTGGCATATGGCGGGCTCTTAAGTTATTGCCTTTTGTACTAAATCATGAAGAATGTGTGCAATAAATTAAATAAATAAAAAAATATCGCTGATGAACAGAGACTATAGAACCTACATCAACCTGTGTGAGCAAAACCGGGGCGGCCCACTATAAAATTAAACTACACAAATAAAATTAAACTTTGGAGCTTGCTGAAGGACACGATATCATTTCTCTTGCTTCTTCATTCGCAAACTTTTTTCCTCAACGTCTAAAATACTTACTAAGTTGATTACAATGCGGAGTGTTAATTCAAAAAAAATTCAAAATTCAAAACGTTTATTTAATATAGGTTTCTTTGAACACTTGCCTATTAATTGTCATATTTAACTTCTCAACAATTGTTGACGTCAAAAATTTACTTATGGCTAAGTTTAATGCCGCTTCCAAAGCGGAGTGCAGAAGAAGCGGCAACAAACTGCACAGCGCATTTTCTCCAACGACGACAACTCACAATTTTTGAAAACCTTAGAAATTAGGTATGTGGGCTGAGTATACATTGGTTTATTTAAATGTGTCGCTAACGAATTCCACCTACTCAACTTCCCGTCAAAAATTTAATTTCCGCTCCTATGACTAGGGTGGCCACTACCACCGTTTCAGTTTACGACCCAAAGCGGATAGGTATGTTATTCGTGTAGGTAGGTACTTATTGTGTACCTATATGGTAAATAGGTAGCTGTTTTTTAGAAGAACACGCGTGATTGACACCGTGGGAAATACATATTTCGTAGGTAAAAATAATGATGTTTATCTACAACAAGAGTTTTAATAGTAAAAGTTCCTACCTAAATGTGAAGATTAAGTTGACAATTTACTGCAAAAGCCAGTGATATCAAAGATCTAATTTATCTAGGCTAGTAGCAAAATTGATTTCCCAAGTTATAGGCCGCAACCACACTCAGGTGTTTTATGTACGTGTAGGAACTAGGCAAAAGTAGGCATATAATTACTATTTCGGTTCATTTAAATTGGAAAATGTTATCAAGTCATGAAAATATAAAACGGAAAATCAAACATGCGATGCTAGACACACGCTGACAAGGCTGATGATGTCGCCTCACTAACCTATTCCGTTTGTGCGACACGCGTGCGTGAGATTGTCATTTATATTCAGATCTGCTGAAATTTTCACGTTTAGGACGTGAGAATATACCGAAGAAACAAATCGGTATATTACTACCAGCTAGGTACCAATGACATCCCTGCTGGTGCCTGGGAACAAACAAAAAAATGTGCCTATTGCTTATTTACCCCATTTATATTCACGCGAAAGGAGTATTTCTCTCAGGTATTTGGATACCTGGGTCTTGGATGTGTATCTATATATGTATTTATTATAAAATATTGTATCGTTGAGTTATTATCCCATAACACAAGTCTCGAACTTACTTTGGGGCTAGCTTAATCTGTGTGATTTGTCCATATATATTTATTTATTTATTTTTACCTATTTACTTCGTAAAAGGTAATTGGCTGCCGAATTCGCACTTTTATCTTTAATTTAAAAAATGCGTCTCAAATATCATTAAATGGTGCTTCTAATTTATTGACCTAACAGGGAATAGTCGACCCTTGTAAGCTAAGTAGACTTGTGCGGGAAAAATATTCATTCAGCTATTCTTAAACTGTTTGGTCATTCAAACAGACAGTGCTCCGAAACTTCTGTATTTTTGAGTAAAAGCTTGCCATTGGTTTATTTTAGATGATAAACACCAGTTTGGTGACAAGGCGCTCAGTCAAAGCGATTTCCCTTTAGGTTTGTTTTACAACTGCCTGGCGTTTGCCTGTAGACCCGGGGGTCGTGGGTTCGATTCCCACGGGAAGCATACTTTGTTTAGTTGTTTCCAGTTTGGTTAGGACATTTCAGGCTTGAATAACCTGATTGTCTGATAATAAAGATGATTCCGTGCTTCGGAAGGCACGTTAAGCCGTTGGTCCCGTCTGCCATCTAGTAGTCGTTAAAGGAACCACGTCAGAGGCCGAGAGGCGGTTCCGAAAAACTCTGACACCAGGGTGTGCATGGTCGATTGACCATGTCGCCTACTCGAAATGATGATGATGAGTATGTTTTGAACTTAATGCTCAATTACGAAGGTGCTAAAGATAAGCTATCGACTCTACATTTTATTTATTTTCCTCATTGGGAGTGGGTTATTACCAACAGCAAAAATAAGATCTATAAACATACTCGTAGATAAGTGCTATCGCGAAATAAACTTGTGACCCTCAGATATTGATCGAGCGAGCGTGAAGCATCTCCAACTAGTCCCTTTCAACTTCGGCAAAAAATATTTCGTATGTCCGTTTGTCCCACAGTCTGGCTGTTTTCATCGGTCGCATTTCTTAAACGATTCTCGTGAAATTTTGTGAGCAGGTTATATGATCACACACAGATAATCAATGACCTAAGCCCTATTGGGAGGCTTAGGACCATTTACACTTTGCTGTGACAAAGTGATAAGACTCGCCAGGTGCTAACTCACAGAGTAGTTTGGAATTTTCCTTAAGGTAAATTTCCCAACTAAAAAACGTTGATTAGGTACCTAACTAAATAATGAATCTATTATAATACTGACAACTTAACTGAAAACATTACCAATGTTAAAAATAAAACCAATTTCAATATTACAACATTTTTATTATATCACTTAATACGGTAACAAATAAATAATACCCAAAGTAGTCGGAACTTCGTTTGCTAATGAGAATTTCACAATTATAACGCAGCTAAGAAGATGGTTATCACGACAGAGGCAGCAAGCATGGCGTAACCTGTAGCATAGACCTCCTTGATGGTAAGGCCCTTAGCGGTGTCCCAGTACAAGTGCCTGCAGCCGTTAGCGAAATGGTAGGCGAAAGGTGCTGCGATCACTGCCTTTGCTAGGAATAATGTGGCAGGCGACAGGTTGAGACCCTCGATCATGGTGACGTAATGAGAAATGTCATGGGGAAGCACCAAAGCCCCGATACCAAGAGCGCCTGCGTAACCAGACAGGATCATACCTAAAACAAATTTGCAATTTTAGCAAAATAAAAGGAAGGCTGTTGTCAAGCGTGGTGAGTATGGCAATATCCTCCCAAGGAACGAAGAATCCTTGGGAGAGACCTTTGTCCAGCAGTGGACTTCTTATGGCTGGAATGATGAAAAGGAAGGCTGTAGGCAGCAGAATCGCAGATATAGATGTACAAAGATGTCAATGCACCTACTTCGCGTATCCGAACGCTGACCAAGCGTCAAGGATGGCCACGAGACAAGACAGTTCGCGCGCGTCTGTTGGCGCAGCCGTTAGGCAGTAAAATCTAAAAAAATGCCCCGTTGGGTAATAACTAACTGCAATTGCCCAAAAATTACAAGCACCCAAAGACATATTTCCTATCGGACTTTTTAACAATAGGTGTTTAAAAGTCGTCACACTTGGATTCCATACAAGACGTGAAACTTATACATACGAGATTTTTTGGACGTCTGTAATCAGGCTGAATACTAGACTATATTTTTTGTAAAGACTATTAATTTATTGTATTTCAATAAATGATTCGATTGATTGATTGATACGTCATCTATGTGCATCTATATCTGTGAGCAGAATGGTTTTGGGAGATCATTCAAATTTGTTTACCACCAAATGCCCATCGGAAAGTTTTAAATATACCTATTTTTATTTAATGTATAAATGAACAACACACAATGGCCACCACCTGCTAAATCTAAGGCTCAGCGCATTGCGCAAACGGCCGTCGTACGCTACCAACGGCCACATTTGTAAAAGTGGCACAAGCGCGCTACAGCCACATGTTCGGAAGGTTTTCTCAAGCTTCAAGTTTTCTCGCGCTATTGTTGATACGCAGACAGCATAAACGATGCCGTGGCCTCTTCTGGGTACATCACATTTTAACCAATCCTACAGTAAAACAAAGCGACAGTGTGGCCCGCAGTAACCACAAGTGGCGAGTCGGGCACTGCTGTAGTGAGTGTGCGAGTACAAAAAAATTGCATGTGACCTGTTGGTCGCTGACCACCGGTGGTGGTTGTAGTCGGTCGCCCGTTTACGCCGAGCTAACTAAGGTTGGATCGTGACACCAATGGACACATGCAGATATAAACTTGCATAACACATACAAACACCTATGAAAATGATATACAGGGTATTGTCCCACACACACCTGATCTGGCCGCAATGGAGTAAAATAGTCCCAGAGACTCCAATTTCCTACTTACTTTTAACCAAACCAGAATAAAATATATTGTGTGTCAGTGTTGCACAAGTCCTTGCATGATGATTCATACTCTGCCATATGATATATCAGTTATACACAATCACCTCCATCAATAAATCTTGTTTCTTTTATTACCAACTGCATGTTCCAACTTATTATTGGTAAAAAATTATTGGTAAGTAAGAAAACTTCTCAATTTACAGTTTATTAGTAAAAATCTGTAAAATGTAATTAAAACAATCAATCCAAAAAAAAAACAATGTAAATATAACATTGCTGAATCAATAGTTTTGGCATAACGTCGCTTTCTGCAAAACTTTATATATATTTATAAGATCATTCACGGCCAGCTCAATACCACCTTGTTGTCAAACATACTATTCAAAATCCAAACTAGATCCATTTGCAACATCGTCCCCTTCGCAATATCATGTTGAATTAACAATGTTCGCATCATAACCCTATAATTCGAATGTGTAGCGAATACAATATTTTGTACCAAGTTCATGACTCGGAATGTGTACCTGACATCTATTTCTTAACCTTAAATATCTTCAAAAATAAAGTTTGCTTGCTAATTTCTTAGTTTCACACAATTTATATATTTATTTATTTTTGTTTCTTTTTCGGCGTCTTTCTTTGCTGTCATCTTTTCCAATCTATGGTTAAAATTTTGTTGTTTCATAATATCGTATCATGGCTTTTAAATTTTACTGTATTCATATGTTTTTATATTCATGTTTTCTTGTTACATATTGTTTAGCATGCTGTGTGTACCCACTTTTGGTCTTACAACCAGCCATTTTATCTTTAAGAATGTTAAGATGTAATACTGTTGTGTGCACCAATAAATAAATAAATTACTTTAATCGCATTACACTTGCAATGTATCTGTATACCTATATGTGAGTGCATGATTCAGTCTGCCTGATATTGCATTTAATTACCTTTTTTTAATATGTGTGTGTGAGCCTGTTTATAATACGCAAATGTAGTGGTGACAAAAAGTGGGATAAAATCCTGTGACATTGGTTTTTGTTTTGTGAAAAAGTGCATTGGAAAGCTTCTAACGCCTTTCTGTGTTCTGAAAAATTCAGTACAGTTCAACAAGTTCCAGTTATATGAAACATGTAAACAATTATGATCTAGGGTACTTGTTTTATTGTGATGTGTTATGTTGGATCATTATATGATTACAATCACATTTTCCATTTCTTTTATTCAATTTTACCCCAGTTGTTTCTATTGACATAAGTTAGGGTAACCCTTAATAAGTAACTTTCCTTCAATAACACTAAAACTAGGCTCACCTGCAGCTCTGTGCGTAATTGACAGCATGCTGGTCAACTGAGGCGCATAAATGGTCAAATGTGGCGACATCGGACGTTGGAGCTTGGCATTTCTCACGTCATGGTGCTCTTCTTTTGGTGGTTCATATGGTTTGTATGTAATTTTGGGTAATCCTGCAGCCTGAGCGTACTGAGCGGTGTTCAAGACCGTAGGTAACCTACTTAAACCTGACAGCACCGGTCTGCTAGCTAATCTAAAACAAACAACGCAATTTATTATGCCCCTGCAATTTGAATGCAGAAAGACACCAAACAAGTATTACATAATAATTGCATACTAACCTCCCACAAGTAAAGAATGCCATTATTTCCGCTTGTTGATTCTAAATTATTGTCGTAGGCTACTGCAAAAAACAAGGAAAAGTCGAATTGAGAAATCCCTGGGGAATTATTAAAAAAATACAATACAAAACAAACAAATGTTCGCTCACCACTGAGTCTCACGATTTGACATATGACTTTGACATTTGAATTAAATGTTCGAAATTTAGATGACGTCGCTAGCTATGTATCGTTTTGTTATTTGATTTCCTTCTATTTAAATTGAAATAATCGTTGAAATAAATATTCTAAAATTGGATTCATATTTAGTAGGTACATTTTTTTATATTATTAGTATTAGCCTTAAAAACTGTGTTTGAAATTATAAAGATGAAGCTGACCATGGACTCGCTGTTTTTACGGATTAAACAAACAAAACGCATGCGCGACAGACAGAATCGACAGAATCTTAGATGAATTGAATATGACAGAATGTCAAAGTAAAAAAAGTTACTGACTGAAAAACTCTCGTCAGAGAGTATTATTTTCTTTGCTGAAAAAAGTTATTTTTGTTAACCAGATTTGAATTGCAATTAATTATATTTTGAAAAAGTCTGGGCTCCTCGCTATTCTTTGCATTTTATTAGATGTTTCGTCTATTGGTTTTAACAGCATTGACGAGTGCTAGTGTTTTAAGAGCGAACTGTACAACAGCAGCCACTATCGCAATGTCTTTGAAAGCCGCTGATTTTGAAGTGTACGGAAGAGTCCAAGGTGTTTTCTTTCGAAAGGTATGATTTTTCTCATTTTTTTTTTACCTTAACCTATACGGCTGTGTGGCAGGCGTTGTGGGTGGGCGACCCAGGCAGGATGGGCTTTAGAATGCACAAAAGTTTTAGGATTTCTAGACAGATTTTTTTTGTAGTTTAATTTGTGTCCGACTTGACTTTCTTCTATACTGAATACTATTGTTTTCTGATGGCCCGTCCTGTGAGCTTCAGAAGTCTGATGTCAGAAAGTGCTATGAGCATACAATTATTATTTCAATGTGTATCTAGACTTCTAGAGGTTGTGTGAGGTGTTTGTAAGATTAATTCAGGGAGTAACATAGGCTATATTTATTTAATAAGACTAAGAACTTACTCTTCTGAAAATAAAAGAGATACTGCACTACAGTTTCACATCCTAAGTTTGGTTTTGTTATTCTCATTCACTTAAAATCTTTTTGTTACAGTTCACAAAAGAACAAGCTCAAAAGCTAGGTCTTCGGGGATGGTGTAAGAATACTATAGATGGAACTGTCCTCGGACATATGCAAGGGCCCACTGATAAGGTTGAATCTATGTGAGTTTATTTTATTTCATACTCTGCATATTTAAACCGACTTCTATTTAATATCCTTATTCTCCTCTAAAAATGTATATATTATCTCTGAATAACTGAGTCAGACAGTCTAAAAAATACTATCATGGCTACTATATATTGTCGATGTAAGCTAATGTTAATAAATCCTATGCGAGAGCGACACGTTCTACCACCACTAAAAACGATGTTTGCCCGGCACTGCCCCATAAATTGTCTGCAATAGACGCAAAGGCCAATGATGAAGCTAGTGTTACACACTAAGTTGGGGATGCTTGCTTGCTTCTGTTTTAGTCACAAGGAAACCTAACAAGCCTAACTTACTACAACATGGCCACAGAGGGGCCATGTTGGTTTTATTAAATACTAGCTTTCGCCCGCGGCTCCGCCCGCGTCAATGTCGATCCCTCAGGAATAGTACTTTTTCCCGGGATAAAAGGTAGCCTATGTCCTTCTCCATACTCCAGAGAACTTGTATGCAAAATTTCATGATGATCGGTTCAGTAGTTACGGCGTGAAAGCGTAACAAAGAAACAAACAAACAAACTCACTTTCGCATTTATAATATTAGTAAGGATAAGGATAAGGATTTTCGCCCTAAGTTGGTGATGTGTTGCATTTACAAAAAAGGTGAATTAGATTATTAGCAACCTTCTCATTTTCACATGGCTTGATTATGAAATCAGAGGTTGGTTTCTGTGGATTTGTGCTAAAAATGATGTTGACTATTCATTTCCCCATATTTAATGTATTTCATCTTACCACTTAACAGTGACGTGCACACATTTTTCGGAAGGTAGACAAAAAAATATTTAGTCAACAACTTACCTAATAAATTACGAATTACGACATACTTAAATAAATACTTAATTTTCTATATTCAATAACAAGTGATTTATAGTGCATTTTACAAATGCATATGTATTTTATAAATGTTTAGTGAGTTCAGGGGTAGACAGAGTCTAACTGTCTGTATGGATTGCACGTCACTGCCACTTGATCAGCATATTAAAGGTTACTTGGTAATAAAGCTAGGTCAGTGATACAAGTGGACATCTTAAGCCATGAAATAGGATAAGAATTGCATAATCACAGGGCTTTGATGCGTGCTTCACACTGCCTTGTTTGCTTCACATAGCAAGCAGCCAGCTGTGTTTTTCTTTTCAGTTCATTCAGTTGTTTTCACGTGATAGAGTTACATAAATCTCAACTTTCCCATACACACTTCATTAAAACTAGCTTTAAAGGGAGTATTATACCATCCCGAATATCGGATCCAATGAGAGGGACGCCGCTATACGCTTTACCTATCACGGTTCATAAAATACAGCCTGGTGACAGACGGACAGACAGACAGACAGACGGACAGCGGAGCCATATTAACAGGTTCCCGATTTTACCCTTTGGGTATGGAACCCTAAAAAGGGTTATGATATAGCATCTTATGTTGTACAGATAATGAGGATCCGTAAAGTTTTTAGTTGAGAATGCAGGATTATAGAGCTAAGAAATCCATAACATACAGTGCAAAAATTATTGTTCTACGATAAAAATTGACGAAGTTATGACCAAATTACTAGCAAATTTCACTGGTCGGCCGGCGCGGTGGCTGTGACGTCACTGTGACGGACGCCGCTAGTTGCCCGTTGGCAGTGACAAGGCGCGCAGTGTTTTGTGTGGTAATTGCTACTTTAAAACAAATTATTTATGTCTAATTTATCTTTTTAACTATTTACAAATATTGTATAGTGCCGAACTATACAAACACTTCTTTTAAAACGCCAGAAAAACTATCTTTTAACGTGCCGAAAGCAGGGCTTTATATCGATACCATGGAGGAGTATCGATACTTTTACACGAGGAGTATCGATACCTTTTTATTAATATCTAGGTATCGAAATCAGGGATTTATATCGATACCATGAGGAGTATCGATACCTTTACACGAAGAGTATCGATACCTTTTTATTAATATCTAGGTATTGAAATAAAGTGAATTCTGTAAAAATAATATAGGTTTTATTAATACCGAAGTATCGAAATTAATATCAATATTTAATATATGTGTGTGTGTGCGACAACATCAATGCCCATAAATAACAACTGCTCTCCTTTTCTTACATCGGATAAATTAACAGGACAGAAGAGCGAACGACGGCGTAGCGCGTTGGTTGCATTTTCATGTTTGTTCATGTTAATTCGAGTTCGTGTGTAGTGTGTAGTGAATGCAACTTACCTTTTAATAGAACAAATTAAAAACAAAGTAGTTGACTACACTGTCTGTCTTTTCTTTTAATGTTAAAAGGGGCTTAAAAAAATAATAACATGTAGTACAAAAAGATTGACATATTAGAAGATGGATCGACCAAATGTACTTTATTCAATAAGATTTTAAAGGTTTGTAGATATTTACAATATTAAGTTCTTACTAAGGTTCATATTAAAATAAAGTATTTTTGTCTTAGATACCCACTTTTCAGTGTGACGTTCGATTAAAATATACATAATTATAGGCATTGTGATGTAACAGTATTCTGTCTTCATACAATCGATCAGAATTTGAGACATACCTACGCGCTCGGTACACAACAGTCGCGAACGAACGTTTCGTGGAATAAGTAGAAAAAAATCAAGAAATATTCCAAACATCATTAAAATCAAAACATATAAATTGTAAAGTAGCTGCATGTAGGCATTTATAACCAAGACATTCCTTTTTCTCTTCTTGTTCAAGTTTACTTACCAAAAGTACTCGTACGTACTGGGCGGCTGTAGGTAACGCGGTAATGATATCTAACATCCTTGAAATAAATACCTACTTCAAGGATGTTAGATATCATTACCGTGATATAGGTAGTTAAATAAATTACGACTTTATTAAAATCAGCTGCTACAGTTTTGTAAGATAGACAAGTACAGCTACCTAACCCAGTTACCATCGATCAATGTTTTACGGGTAAATTACGTTTAGGCCGATAATTATTATTGCAAAAAAATATAATTTTTTAAACATAAGCTGATTAGTGTCGTGTGTGTGTGTGGCTAAAATTTAAAAAATATTAAAAAATTATCCATTAGTAGGGCGGGCCTAGGGGGAAGGGCGTACCATATTTGGTACAGTAGGGCTTTCTTTAATAATAATAATATTTATTTACTAAAACAAAGTACGGTTGGACAGATTTTGATAAAATTTTATATTGAAGTAGCTGACACACTGGATTAACACATAGGCTACTATTTAACCGACTATCTAAAAAAAGGCAGTACAATTTTCACCGGGTCAGTTAGTATAACACATTATTGCTCTAGACTAGATCATTGATGCTTCACGTAATTGCTACAATTCTTGAGGGAGTTGGCGATTGTCACCACCAGTGGCAAGATGAACAGACTGTCAAAAATTTGTAGGAAGAAGGAAGAAGACGATGTACTCATTAATAATTTGCCTTAAAAACTTGCTTCGAGGAAAATAAAACTTGCTGTCTCTACCTCTTCCAAAAAACTAGAGATCCTCGTGAATCCCAAGAACCCTTACAAAAACACGTTAAGAAACGAACCTACGAATATGAACTACGGATCTCCTCGTTTTTGATTCGATCTAGCAAAGAAACACCGAGCATAGCCCTCTTCATAGCTCTTAGAGCGACCTTGAACTTTATTATGAGGCCCATAGTAATGGACCCCGTTTCGGACCCGTAAGTAAATTCTGGGAACAAACATTGATTATTGACTTTCGTCTTTAGGCACTTAGGTATTTTGGTCGAGAAGACATTGCAGAGCTTCTCAACCGCTGCCCAGTCGACTCGGATTCGTCGAAAAACATCGTCGTCGAAGCTGGAAATTCCAACCTGGATCGGACTCAGATAGATATATTGGTCTACACCTTCAAGTATGGAGTTCCCAATGAAAACCCGAGAAGCAACATTCGATATTTGACAATATTTTCATCTTGTCTATGTTCAATTTAAGGCCCGCTTGTTTGGAAACGAATCCATCTGGCATAGCTGTTGGGTCTATAGCTTGTAGGATAGCTCCAGAAGTGTGCACACTCCACTCATCTCTCCAACTCTGCTCGAGATCAAAATTACGCAGTTTTTGAGCTGTGACATATACAGGATGCCTGGATTTGAGCCGTTGGGGAGGAGGATGACCAAGAAGCCGGTGAATAGGCAGGTCCTGTGGCATTTGTATCTTTTCAAATTCTTTCTTCAATGCTAGCATTCTGCGAAGGTGTGGAAGAGCAATATGACTAAGAGCTGGGAGCCATTGAAGCGGGGTAGATCTAATTGTGCCTGATATACATCGCATTGCCTCATTAGTTTAGTATCAACTTTTTGGACATGTGCGCTTTAAGGCCACACGGGACTACAGTATTCAGCAGCAGAAAAAACCAGTGCTACAGCCGATGTTCGGAGGCATTCTGCAGATGCACCCCAGGTAGTGCCGCAGAGTTTATGAAGAATGTTAATCCGTGTGCTTACCTTTCCAGCCACTTTCTGAAGATGTTCCCTATACGTCAAAGCTCTGTCCAATGTCACACCAAGGTATTTAGGGAAAGGGTTGTGCTTCAGGGGCTCTCCACTGAAGAAAACAGTTGGGTGGTAGTTAGCGAGACGATTATTAAGGTGGAAGCAGGCCACTTCAGTCTTGCTTATGCTTGGAATTAGGCGCCACGCTTTGAAATACTTGCTTAGCTTATCTAAATCGCATGACAATATTTCCTCCCCAGTTGTGAAATCTTTACTTTGGTAAACAAGAGCTATATCATCAGCATATATAAACTTAGTAGATTTAGTAGATGGCAGATCATGTATGTAGAGGTTAAAGAGAATTGAAGTTAGTACAGTCAGCCAATGAGATATCTGACCCCCTACAACAGCGCCATTTTTCGCAAACTAAAGAAACATCCGTGGTTTAAACCCAAAGATAAAAATATACAAGTGTAATATCCTTTGCGACTAGTGCCATCTATTGAATTGTGAATGAACAAATAAGGTTAATAAGCAGAAATCTGATACCCTTGACGACTAATGCCATCTATTCGATTTTTGATAAATAAAACAAGCCCTAGCATACGATACGCTTATTTCAAAGATACTTCAATAGTTAGATGTGGCGCAAGTGGTAGGCACTACGGTTTAATAGTTAATGTGATTATGAATGAACAGGGTCAAATCCTCCAAAGCTTTTTATTTTTTACAAATATCACCAACTTCGTATTGTGATGTTGGTGTAATTTTGGTTGTTTTAACATAATGTTACCGAGCTAATTACTGTGAATAAAAAGCATTTTAAATTTTTAATTACTTTATTACATCAAAAAAATGTAACAGTGAAATAAATACCTGCCTACTTAATTCAAACTATGATTAATCTTCTGTAGAGAGAACCAACATGTTACTTAATAAGTAACAATTTACATCTCTCAAATTCTTTTAATCATAGTATTATATTTTTTTAAATATGTAGGGTCAAATAGTGCTATGTGAATAACTTTGCTTCGATAATAGTATAAGAATGAATATAAACCTATGGCATTAAATGAATTTTAATATGGGAGAGGGTGACCCCCATTTTGAAGCTTTTGTTCAAGTCTATTTGTCATTTCACTTACCATGTTAGATCAGATCACATATCACTTATGCGCATATTTATTAATTTAGTATAACCTTTTTGTCTAAATTGATTTAAATCAAACTTTACTCGTGTCTCGTGTTCCAGTTAAGCACTATTTGACCCTACAATCTGGGATTTTAATTGGTCACTCAATAACAGTTAGATCACAGAACAATAAAATAATTCTACATTGCAAACTGTTGGAATCACCACATCTCATAAATTTTCCAAGTATTTTTCTTTATTCATCCGGCCGCCGAATTCTACCAGCTCCCCTGGGCCCATTGAAGACATCTGTCCCCAATAACCTGCAAAACAATAATACGATCAGTTACCTATTATTCTACACTGCGTAATACACTAGGTATTAAATATTATTATTATTTTACTTCACTATTTAATGAATATTTTTACCTAATGTTATCCAGCCACTGTTCTCAAAGGCAAATTATTATGATGGCTATACGCTGGCCATGTCTTCTCCGCAATATTTTTCTGCCATCATCATCAGACTTAAAACTTTTTTCATCAGAATAAAATACGATCTCGTTCTTGTTGAATGTTTCCTCACTGTTTCAATTGAAATATTGTAGTGTATATGTTACGCCAGTTGACTCCGAATCCACAAACGGACGGTGTTTCTCTGTAAGAGATATATTTATCTTAGACATTTATCACAAACCCTATGTTTTACGGAACAAAAAATAGTGTGACAATTAATTAAGTATATTAAATACTTATAATTTCTACTTACCGCGATACCTAACTCTCTAGATATAGATATTTTAAATATCTACTGTGGTTGTCTTTACAATACAATATTAGCTTTCACAAAATCTGCTATATAAGATGAAACGGGATGCCTAATAACTGGTGGGGTTTTGGATCACTACACAGTAATCGCAGTATCTTATTTGTGACGCGAGTGAACAATATTTTTGATTAGTTGGTATCAGGTATAAATAAATCTGATAGATTACCCTCAATTTATTTGTTAAAGCAATGCGTTGCAGTTGGTGACAATGATGTCATAGCAGTAGAAATAGATAGCCAATTTCGCCCGAGACGTCACATCGTCGGTTGGCGTATTGAGATGAGCGCTAGCTTCTCAAGTCGTGGGTCCATGGTTCGAATCGAACTTTACGTAGGATTGTTTTTGATTCTTTCTTGTTCTTACCATTGATGATTACTTGAATTATTAGCTGAGATTATTAGAAACACAAAATTTGCAACTGAGCAGGTTATCAGAAACAAGTTTATACCAGCAGTTGTCTGTCTACTTGCCAAAAATCACGGTAGGTGGCGCTTCACAGCAAAGTGTGAATTTACGTTTTAAAAGTCAGGGGGTCAGGTATCTGCTTGGCCGACGGAGAGCCTTGTGGCAAGCCATTGTTTAGTCTTCTCTTGCGGCTCTTTGCTTCTCCTAAGTAAACTTCGAATTCCCTATCACTAAGCATGCTCATGATAATGTCTGCTATTTCTCTGCTTGGAATCGTTTTGAGAATCTTGTATATTAGACCTTGTTTCCAAACAGTATCGTACGCAGCGGTAAGGTCCACAAAAACTGCAGTGGACTTTAATTGTCTTTGAAAGCCGGCTTAAATATGCGTGGTTAATGCTAAGACTTGATCCGTACAGCTTCTGCCTACTCTAAAACAGCCTGCTCTGGCGGAACAACAGCTTCTACGTGTGGCGTTATTCTAGTCAGAATGAGACGTTCCAAAAGCTTATAGGTACAACTGAGAAGGGAAATTGGTTGGTAGTTTTCAGGTCGGTCGTCCGTTTTACCAGGCTTTAGGATCGCGATTACTTTTGCCAGTTTGAATTCCCTTGGTAGGCAGTTGTTTTGTATTATGTGGTTAAAGAAAGCAGTAAGCCAGCCAACACTTTCTGGGCCCATGGCTCGAATAAATTCATTGTACATTTTATCTAGGCCTGCTGCTTTGCGGTATTTTAGAAGCTTTATGCCTTCCACAACCTCGCCAACACTAAAAGGTCTTGAGAGATGTTGACCTGTTGGAGCACTTCTTCTAAGGGTTTTCAGTGTTTTCTTCACTTGTTTAGTAAATATTTTGTCCCTGTCAGTTCTAGAACTTCTACCATCCGGTTTGCGATAGCGTCGGGCTTTATATTCAGGTTTAGTCTCTGTAAGTGTTCTTTTCCTGATAGCTGATGCAGGACCTTCAATGCCTTTCTACTTGACCTTTTGAAATCCATACTGTTGACGGTAGACTCTCACTTCTCCCTCCTATGTTGGTTCAAAGATTGGAGTAATATGGTTCCAGTATTGTGGTCCCCAGTCTCCTGATACTGCTGGTATAAATTTTCATTGTCATTATTCCATCCGGGTACGTACTCATTCCGATAGCCCCTTGGGATGTTCACTTTAGTTACTTTAATAACCATAATTTGAAGTAATAGGCGCCAAGTTACTTCAAGTTATGGCAAATTTGTCGATTGAGCATGGTACTTAAGTCCTTTAGTGACTCCGCTATGCCAACGATATAATCGGCAAATCGAAGGTGAGTACTTGCTGTTGATGTTAATGCCAAGTCCATCTTATTCCAGGAGCTCAAAGGCATCCTCTATAGCAGCGGTTTCAAAGATATTACATCTCTCTCTGTCTCACACCTTTCTGCAATAGAATGAGCTATTCTATTGCAGAGAAATGTGAGATAGGGAGTTTCCTGCTTCTGTACTCGGACTGACATGGTGGCGTTGCTGTATAAGCACTTCAACACTTCAATATAGCGATGGTCTATGCGGCATCGCTGGAGAGACTGAAACACAGCCCATGTTTCGATCGCATCAAAAGCCTTCTCATAGCCGACAAACGCTAAACATAGTGGCCGGTTATACTTCTTGGTCTTCTGTTAAACCTGCCGCAGCGTATGGAAGTGGTCTTTGGTACTGTAGCCTTTTCGGAAGCCGGCTCGTTCGGGTGGATGCAAGATATCAATCCTGTTCGTGAAACGATTCGTTATTACCCTTAAAACAGATTAAAGACGTGGCTCAGGAAAGTGAATATAGCGATGGTCTATGCGGCATCGCTGGAGAGACTGAAACACAGCCCATGTTTCGATCGCATCAAAAGCCTTCTCATAGCCGACAAACGCTAAACATAGTGGCCGGTTATACTTCTTGGTCTTCTGTTAAACCTGCCGCAGCGTATGGAAGTGGTCTTTGGTACTGTAGCCTTTTTGGAAGCCGGCTCGTTCGGGTGGATGCAAGATATCAATCCTGTTCGTGAAACGATTCGTTATTACCCTTAAAACAGATTAAAGACGTGGCTCAGGAAAGTGATGGGTCTATAGTTCTTCAGAAGAGTATTATGGCCCTTTTGAATAACAGAACCACTACACTTCTTGTGTAAGCATTAACTTTAAACCCTAATAAAATTACCTATCTATATATTTCCGTTTCCCCTTCCATACATATTTCCTAATTCGCCGAGACGGCCTGTGATTGGCCGAAATAAGAGTCAAGAAAAATATGGCGATCGAGTCATGTTAGCGCGTCGCTTGCGCTGATAAAACAACTAAAAATAACGTGTCCTAAGAGTTCGCTGGCCGAAAAGAACCTTAGATCTCATCCGCGAGTGTGTGATGGACTACCACAAGTGTAGGCAGTGACAAGGAATACGGTTCAAGCAAGAAGATCGCTAGCCGGCCGGCACGAGGCCCCGTCGAAGGCGATTCCTTCACCAACTCCTGTTCACAAACGAATCCAGGTGAGTGCTTACCTTTTCCTCTACTGTTATTCTGGGGTTGACCGGAGAATGCAGTGGCTCTTTCAGGAAGACGCAACATTAATTTATGGTGCCTCCTGTGAGGACATTCCTCACGTACTTATTTCAAATTTACCCACTTAATTTCAATATTTTCAATTAAAATTATTTCCAAATATGGATAACTAATTTATTCATAAATAGACTTATTATAGATTCAAATTAACTAGGTACTTACCCACCTAGCATTTGTCTATTTGTCTAACAATCTCGGATCAAACAGGAAATTTCATACCTGTGCCATACCATAGTAAATACCTATTGCTTACGAGTACATACTTCTTATCTCGTTAATTCCCTTGTAATAATCCCTTAATCGTTCGATTTGTATGCCATAAGGTACTATCTTGTTACTCAGGCTTACGAACTATTTTGGATAGCCTAGATACCTACCTAAGGTTAATTAATAGCAGCGAGGTGTGTATTTATGATTATAAGTAATAGTCCGTAGTTTTAAAACCTACGTGTTTTGTGAATATCTGTTCCATTACTCAGTTTCCATTTAAACTTTTGCTACCTACCTACCTTACTCGTACTTTCACAATTAGTGCTTAGCGAAAACATGGCAGAAGGAGAATTAATGTCAACCATTAAAAAACGTGAATATGAGTTTAAAAATATGCAAATACTTTATGACTTAGCAAAAATTACGAAAGAAAATAAAACTAAATTGGCATCCTTTCGAGCTAGGTATAAAAGAATTGATATAATTCGTGATAATTTCATGGAATGCAACGATCGTGTAAACCAGTTGCAACTTAAACTAAATCCTCAATTTGTTATCGATAATAATGCTTTGTTGTCATTTGACGAGTTATACTATTTTGTAATTGAGTTTGCTGACTCTCTCGACGTCAGTTCGCGCTCGGAACTGTGTCAAAGTCATGCGCATTTCAACTCTCAAGTAAAATTACCTAAATTGCAAATAGCTAAGTTTGATGGTAATATAGAGAACTGGCAGATGTTTAAAGACAGTTATACGTCGCTTGTGCATAATAATGTTTCGTTGTCGGACACCGAGAAATTTTACTATTTGTTGTCATGTCTGTCTGGATATGCCCTGACACTAGCTAAGGGTGTTCCTATAACATCAGCTAATTATTCTGTTGTTTATGCAGCGTTGCTAGACAGGTATGATAATAAACGTATTTTAGCTACCGCTTATTTAGAAAAAATAATAAAATTAAATCCGATCCAACGGCCATCATTATCAAACTTATCACAATTAACCAACACACTTTATGAATGTGTTAGTGCCTTGCGCGGGTTAAATATTGATGATTTAAGTGAATTTCTTTTATTTTACATAGCATCTCGGCCGCTTGATACAGAAACTAGGAAAAGGTTTGAATTACAAAATACCGAAGAAATTCCTAAATTTAATAATTTGATTGTTTATTTACAGAATTATATAAAGGTATTAGAGGTTAGTCAACCTAGTAATTTACAGTCATTCAATTCTACAAATAAACAAAACCACAATAATACAAAGAAAGATAATTTTTCTTGGCAATCAAATTCTTCCTTAATTACTTCTTCGAACTCAAATAATAATAAACCTAATCAGGCTGCCTGTGCGTATTGTCATGAAAATCATTCAATATATCGCTGTGGTAAATTACATTCTATGAATATAGGACAGCGACAAAAAATAGTTAAAGAGTTACAATTATGTCAAAACTGCTTAAGGCCCGGTCACACTAGTACAGACTGCAAGTCTAAGTCCATGTGTTTCATTTGTAACTCAAAACATAATACATTATTACATGAAGAACATAAAAGTTTATTAGCTAATACCATTGACCTAAAGGTTTCTGAGAATTCCAATATGAGCACTTCCCTAACTTGTACAACTCAGCCAAACATGTCAAAGTCACCTATGAGTACCAAAATTATTGGTTCAGCAGTGGTTCGGTTGAGAAGAGTGGATGGTTCATTGCAGCATGCTCGTATAATCATAGATAGTGGTTCGATGGACTCTTTTATTACAAGTAGCTGTGTGCGACAGTTAGGTTTACATATAAAAAAGTGTAATTTAAATGTAACCGGTCTCGGTCAAAATTATGTATGTAATATTAAAGGTTATACTTTTGGCTCTATTGTGCCTAGGTCAAATGACTCGCCCCAATTTGATATACCATTAGTGGTTTTGCCTAAAATCACTTCAATGGTTCCTTCAACCTCATTACCATCAGTTGTCAAGGAAAAGTTTAAACATCTGGATCTCGCCGACCAAGATTTTGATAAATCGGGTCCGATCGATCTGTTGTTAGGAGTAGACTGTTTTGACCAGATATATACTGGTTCACGTTATTGCCCAGGTCCTGGTTTTCCATGTGCACTGTCTAGTGTATTCGGCTGGGTGATAAGTGGTCAGTTTCTTCAAAACGTGGTGGCTCAAACTCCAGCCACACCCGTTACGTCACTCATCGCGTCTTCTAGTGCGCTCGATGAGAGCGTTCAACGGTTTTGGGAATCCGAAGAGCCGTCGAAATGTAAAATTTCCGGTCCTAAGGATGAAATATGTGAAGTGGCTCAAACTGCAGCCACACCCGTTACGTCACTCATCGCGTCTTCTTGTGCGCTCGATGAGATCGTTCAACGGTTTTGGGAATCCGAAGAACCGTCGAAATGTAAAATTTCCGGTCCTAAGGATGAAATATGTGAAGTGGCTCAAACTTCAGCCACACCCGTTACGTCACTCATCGCGTCTTCTTGTGCGCTCGATGAGATCGTTCAACGGTTTTGGAAATCCGAAGAGCCGTCGAAATGTAAAATTTCCGGTCCTAAGGATGAAATATGTGAAGTGGCTCAAACTCCAGCCACAACCGTTACGTCACTCATCGCGTCTTCTGATGCGCTCGATGAGAGCGTTCAACGGTTTTGGGAATCCGAAGAACCGCCGAAATGTAAAATTTCCGGTCCTAAGGATGAAATATGTAAACAAAAATATAAAAATGGCACATATCGTACCTCCGAAGGCCGTTATGTTGTACCAATTATGCTTAAAGATGATACTCCAGCCTTAGGAGAATCATATCATCAGGCTCTTAACCGTTCTCTCAACTTGGAAAAGCGTCTTGCCAGCCAGACTGAGTGGAAAACGGAGTATAAGGAATTTATGCAGCAGTACGAAGATCTGGGACATATGCAGCCTGCTGAATCTTTGTCTACTGACCGTTATATTATTCCTCACCATTGTGTAATAGGACGCGATAGTACAACGACACGTTTACGAGTAGTCTTCGATGCCAGTAGTCGGACCTCGAATACTCTGTCACTCAATAATATTGTTCATGTGGGTCCTAAGCTGCAAGTGGATATTGTCGATTTAGTGACAAAATTTAGACTTCACAAAATAGTTTTTACTGCCGACATCCGTCGTATGTATCGGCAAATATTGATAAGACCCGAGAAATGGACTACTAACGCTCCTCGTCTTCTTAAGGATGTTCCTCCTGAATTTTGTCAAAGTTCCAAATCCTTCGATGAATCGGGAAATGAGTTTGTCAAAATATTAGGGATACGATGGAATCCCATTAATGATTCTTTTTCATATGCCTTTTCAGACTCGTTCGAAGTCAAATTTACTAAAAGATCCATACTCTCTTTAGTAGCCAGCATTTTCGATCCACTCGGTTGGATATGCCCAGTAGTCTTTGCAGCAAAATCGCTGTTGCAAGAAATATGGCGGTTAAATTTATCGTGGGATAAGACTATTCCAAAACATTTAATCAAACAATGGCATGTAATAGCGGCCAATTTGTCTGATTTACCAAAATTTTCTCTTCCGCGGTTAGTTATACCTTCCAATCCGATGGAAGTACACTTAGTAGGTTTCTGTGATGGTTCTCTGAAAGGCTATGGTTGTTGTGTGTATATTTGTGTGGTTACTAATGAGCTCAGAATTTCTACTGCGACTAGTTTACTGATTGGAAAATCTAGAGTAGCTCCTTTAAAACCTACCACGGTAAATAGACTCGAGCTAAGCGCAGCGGTGCTTCTAGCAAAAGTTCTATCGCACATGTATAATTTGCTTAAAGACTATATAACTATTAATTCTATTCGAGCTTATTCAGACAGCAGCACTACCTTGTCATGGCTTAATACAGCCCCTCATTTGTTAAAAATGTATGTAGCCAATCGTGTCATTCAAGCAACTGACTTGATTAGTACCGATCACTGGTATTATGTTTCGTCTAAGGATAACCCGGCCGACTGTTGTAGTCGCGGAGTGTCCTGTCCAGAGCTTATAGACCATCCTCTGTGGTGGAAAGGTCCTTCTTGGCTACAGGATTTGCCTAGTCAATGGCCTAACAAACGGGTTCTACTTTCAAAAGAAGACTTACCCGAGTTTAAATCACTAGAAACTAAAAGTCTTCACGTGATTAATGTGAGAAACCCACTTCTGGACTTAATTGCCAGACATTCCTCTTTTATAAAAATTCTAAGAATTGTAGCATGGTGTATTGGATTTATTTCAAATTCGAGGGTTGCAAGGCAAAATCGAATTCTTTCATTTCTCAGTAGTCCTGAACTCGAGAAGTTAACTAAAGTATTATTTAAATTGAGTCAGTATCATTATATGTCTTCCGAAGTCAGTCGAGTGCGAGATAATGAACCATGTGTAAAGTCTATTCAAAAACTTTCACCTTTCCTGGACGATGATGGGATCGTGCGGGTGGGGGAACGCATCGATGAGGCTAATCTGTCACCATCTGCGTTACACCCTTTTTTGTTACATAAACAATGTCCAATATCTAAAATTATAATAAAACATTTTCATAAAAAATATTTGCATTGTGGACCTCGAACCTTACAATCTCTTATTCAACGCCAGTTTTGGATAATTGGATTGAGACTTCTGATACGTACCGTGCTGTCAAAGTGTGTTAGATGTTTTATTTCGTGTCCGCGCTCTCGTTGGGTCATGCTTAAGAAAATTACCCAGAGATTTTGGCGCGTATGGCAGCGTGATTATCTTCATACATTACAACGAAAGAACAAAAGGTTCGTACATGAACCAAATATTAAAATAGATAACTTAGTCATAGTAAACGAACCTAATCTTCCGCCGATGTTCTGGAAGTTAGCGCGTATTGTGCAAGTGCATGCTGGTTCGGATCAAGTAGTCAGAGTAGTTACTCTCCGAACTGCTAACGGAAAGACCTTTCGTAGGCCGGTAGTAAAGGTTTGTCCCTTACCAATTAGTTAAGATATTTTTTTTTTTTTTTCATAAATTACTAAAACATAAATACACACTATCCTTAGGCTAGTTAAAACTTATTTATTACTTTATCTTTCGAAAACAATTTTTCTAGATATTCTTGCAATAGTGCGTAGCTATTGCTTTTGTTTTTTTTTTCTTTCAATTTGCATTCTCTGTGAAACCCTTGTGGATTTCAGGTGGGGGAAAATGTGTAAGCATTAACTTTAAACCCTAATAAAATAACCTATCTATATATTTCCGTTTCCCCTTCCATACATATTTCCTAATTCGCCGAGACGGCCTGTGATTGGCCGAAATAAGAGTCAAGAAAAATATGGCGATCGAGTCATGTTAGCGCGTCGCTTGCGCTGATAAAACAACTAAAAATAACGTGTCCTAAGAGTTCGCTGGCCGAAAAGAACCTTAGATCTCATCCGCGAGTGTGTGATGGACTACCACAAGTGTAGGCAGTGACAAGGAATACGGTTCAAGCAAGAAGATCGCTAGCCGGCCGGCACGAGGCCCCGTCGAAGGCGATTCCTTCACCAACTCCTGTTCACAAACGAATCCAGGTGAGTGCTTACCTTTTCCTCTACTGTTATTCTGGGGTTGACCGGAGAATGCAGTGGCTCTTTCAGGAAGACGCAACACTTCTGTTCCACGCCTCTGGCGTTATGCCCTCGAACAGAACGGAATTAAAAAGCCTCTGGCGGCCTTCAGCACTGTCGTTTAGCCTGCTTTCAGAAGCTCTGCTGTAATTCTGTCCTGGTGGACAAGGTGCCGGACCTTGTTTTGTTCTTCAGCTGTTTAAGGGCAATCGTAATCTCGTACAGGGTGGTGTCCGGGATATCTTCGGTATAGTGTTGGGATAGTGTCGGCGAGCTTTGGCTATCGGTCCTTTGGCCAAGCTGACAATGGGTTTGACTACTGAGGTGTAAAGCTGTCCACAAAACCTCTCAATCTCTCCCCGCACCTCGGTCTTTCGACATCACACTTCTGTCCTTCGTCTTCAGCTTTGTTAATCGACTTTGCCCAATAAACTTGCGAAGCCTTTCGAGCCCTTATTATGTTCTATCGTCTCTTTGGAGCCCTTATTATGTGATACGCTCGGTATTAAAGAAGTTAATGTCGGATTCGGTAGGAAAGGATTTTCGGATTTGTCTATTAAGTTGTCGATGCACGTTTGCGTCTTCGAAGGTCTGCAGCAGCGTAGATCGTCGCACGGCCATAACTTTTGGGGCTAGGGACAGAAATTTTGAGGTTTGTATTTGGGCCGAGACCTATTAAACTTTGATACCACACAACTTGGACAGTTTCTACGAACCCATTGTTTAACCCTGTAACGCAATTCTGAAGGATTGCGTTACAGTAGACAGTTACGTGGCAATCAAAGCGATTTAAGAGTACCAGTTGGAAACTGTCAACATTTGAATATGAGCTGGAGATGGTCGGAGCATAGACTTCATCAAGCGAGTCCTCTCTCGTCTGAGAGCCGCCTTATACAAAATTTACTTGGATAGGCCCCAGCCAAAGGGACCACCTCTTTTCGACGACGAAAGAGATATTCATGATGCCTCTAAAGATTCGGTGATCATAGAGACATCGTTGAATATCTCTTTCTTCGTCGACAAGATGAAGTCTATCTTTTTTTTTATATAGGATTGGGCCTATCCAAGTAAATTTCTATGAGGCGGCTTCTGGAAGAAAGAGTTCATTGCATAGAGTCCCTCTTCTACCAGAAAATCAGCCAGCCTATGACTCCTATCATTCCGTCATTCTCAATATCCAAATTGTCCCACACTGGCCTCTTCATCGCTCCGCTTGCCAAATATTGCATTGGAATCCCCCATAACAATCGTAAAATAGATTTCCGAAGCGTGTATGGCCCTACTAATATCCTCATACACCACTTCCAATTCTTCATCTGAGTGCTTTCCGGTCCGTAAATATTTATACCTGAATTACCTTCAACGAGTGTCTTTTAGATACTCTGAAAATCAGGTATATTTTCCTGCAGGAAACACTTTCGATGGTTATGAGGTTGTTACTGAGGAATTTGTGAACGAGAAACCCGACACCATGCTGTGACTTTTTAAAGTCACCCCGGTGATAAATTAGGTTATCAGGCTTTAGGGTTGTCGTGCCCTCCCCTCTTTTCGGATTTCAGACGATCCACTATGTCCCATCGTAACCTACTCGTCTGTTCTTCCACTACCTTGACCTTTTCGTCTAGCATCATTGTGCAAATGTCGTGTATCGCCAGGATCAGTCTCTGTTTGGGGGTGGTAGCAGCAACTCTTCCGGAGATTCTTCACACCGTTACTGTAACCGTGACGCTACTGGAGTCAAGAATAGCAAGGGCGCCGGAGACTGGGGGAGACATTGATCGATGTTAACTAGGTAGGTATGTCTATCTATCAAAACTGTAGCAGCTGATTTTAATGAATTAGTATTTACTAATTTATTTTAATACTTATATCACGTAATGATATCTAACATCCTTGAAATAAATACGTACTGGGCGAACGTAAAAATACTTTTGGAAGGTAAACTTGAACACGAAGAGAAGCGCCGAATTTTACATTTAAAGAAAAGGTGTCTACCTTTACCCAAGTGCAGTCAACTACTTTGATTTTAATTTGTTCTAATAAAAGGTAAGTTGCACTCACTAAACACGAACTCGAATTACATGAATGAATATGAAAATGCACCAATGCGCTACGTTGTAATAAGTCAATCTTTGCTAAGTTTCTTAGAATGATTTTGATCATACTGTGAATTTAGCCCTAAATAGCTTCGGGAGGAGTGTGATGTTTATATCAGTCTTACACAGACAAAATAATTGTGTATTAGCGACCACAAAGAGCAACAACACCGTGCCACTCGAAAAATAGATTCAGATAACTGACAAAGAAATTTAATATATTTATCAAATAAAATATTAATATTTTTATCGATATAAGGTATTGATAAAAATATTAATATTTTATATTAATATTAATATTTTTATCGATATAAGGTATCGATAAAAATATTAATATTCTTATTGATATAAGGTATTGATCAAAATATTAATATTTTTATCGATATAAGGTATTGATAAAACCTGATAAAAAATACTGAAACATTGAGTATCAATATTTTTACTGATATTTTGTTAGTATCGATACTAACAAAGTAACGATATTTTCATCCCTGGCCGAAAGACACAAAACTTCTGGAAAAATTAATAATTTAAGTTTTGTGTGAATTTTATATCATCTCTTTTTACAACGGAATACAATTAAAATTATATTCCGTTGTAAAAAGAGATGATTATAAGACTCCAACCTCTACCCCGGCTAGTAGACATTGTTGTGAATATCATTTCGATGTAAGTACCTACATAACTATTCTTACCTTTTATTAAGTTGATATGGAAATAAGTTAGTACCTATGTATTCTCTTTTTATAAGCCTGATGTATTAATAAAAACATACCTACTTATTTCTTTCTAGTTTGGTGGACAAACCTACTTACCTTCCAATACTTCCGTTTCCATTTTTATGTAATACTAGCATTCGCCCGCGGCTCCGCCCGCGTCAATGTCGAGCCCTCGGGAATAGTACTTTTTCCCGGGATAAAAAGTAGCCTATGTCCTTCTCCGCACTCCAGAGAACTTGAATGCAAAATTTCATGATGATCGGTTCAGTAGTTACGGCGTGAAAGCGTAACAAACAAACAAACTCACTTTCGCATTTATAATATTAGTAAGGATTACAAGGTCAAAACAATGACACAGGGACGTACTGAAGTGAAAAAAGCAAAGTAGTGAATGATAAAATATGTATCTGCCCCAGCTATGCCTGATTGTTGTAAGCAAATAAGTTAATACAGGATGTAAGGGTGAACACCGTTGTATCTAAAACCATCCCGTCTAACGTAAAACGATATAAATTCAGCCCGTCTAAATGAACAACGTATGGGACCCCGGATTGGACTAGTAAACAATATCGATATTTTCATACAAAAATGTGAGGCCGATTAAAATATGATAGGTATTATTTTTATTTATATATTTTAGGTGGAAATAGACATGGAATATTACGTTAAGTTTAACTGAAGAAGGGAGTTTTGCCTCATTAGTTTTAATGGCAAAAGCTTTCAAAAAAACCGGCGAAGTGCGAGTTGGCCTCAGGGACCGGAACCGCTTACCTTAACCGCGGTTTTTGATAGGGTTTTTCATAGAATTGTTTTTAAAAACCCTATCGATACGGTTAGCATATCATTATTGTAACCCTATCAAAACAGTTACCGTATCAATACGGTAAGCATATCATCAAGTTAACTTGATGAAAGGCTAACCAAAAGTATAGAGTTAATGCATGGAAGGTGTAACCCTATCAAATGAATAACCATATCAATAAGGTTATCATATCATTGAGTTAACTTGATGAAAGGTTAACCATAAGAATAGTGTTATTGAATGTAAGCGCATACCCTATTCCAAAAACCGTATGATTGGGTTTAGGAACACCGTCGAGCCATTATAATCTCTATTTGAAACTACATTAGACCTATTATTGCAAACCTTATGGACGACAGCGCACACGGCGCGAGCTGTTTTGGTCATATAAAGGCCGGCGGGACTTCGTTTGGGAATCTACGCTGCAGGAAGTCAGACAAAAATAAACCTTTTGCGATATATATTATGCACAAAATACAGACGGTTTTTTTGGATTCGGCAAATCTTTTCGGTTAAGTTCACGTAATAATAATTACTAAGACGGCAGAGACGAGTGTCTAAACAAAACACTTTATTCATTGTGTTGTTTTTAACCGACTTCAAAAAAGGAGGAGGTTTCTCAATTCGACCGTATATATATTTTTTTTTATGTTTGTTCGCGGATAACTTCGTCGTTTATGAACCAATTTTGATAAATCTTTTTTTGTTAGAGAGGACATATTCCAAATGTGGTACGATGATAAGGAAACCACGACCTGATGATGGAATCCTAGAGAAATCGAGGAGAACCTTCGAAAATTGTACTGGCGGCTAGTACGTTTGTTACTTTTTTCCTTAGGTATGTTAAAGCACTAATATTTAATGAAGGTTTGGGGTCGATCTGATGATGGAGCGAAAAGGCATTCGAGGGAACTCCTCAACGATTTACAGCAATCACCTGGTGTTTGGGTTTGATTAATTTGTATTGATGAGATCTTTACACATAGATGGGTTGCGACTATCATTAGAGGTTTGATGATGATGACGACGGACAGTCAAAGGAACTCCTCAACATTTTACAATAGCTACCTTGTGTTTGGACTTCATTAATTTTTGTTGATGAGAACTTTGCACCCATATGTGTTATAAGTACCATTACAGGTCTGATAATGGAGACGATAGACAGTCGAGGGAATCCCTCAACGATTTACAGCAGTTACCGTTTGTTTATGGTTCAATATGCCTATTAGCTTGAGTTGTGATGAGAAAGGTTGATAATACTGGCACCGACTTCAAAATTGTATAAAATACTTATTGAATCATTTCTGATTAACTAAATTACAAAATACGAATTACTTTGTGCTTAGTAAATTTATATTTTACTTTTTAGTCACCAGGTTGAAGTCGGTTTTTTTTTTTGTTAAAAATTATTTTTATGATATGCAAACTTTGTTTAGTACAGTGCGTTACTTTTTAGGGTTCCGTACCCAAAGGGTAAAAACGGGACCCTATTAATTTCGCACCGCCGGCCGTCTGTCTATTTGTCCGTCTGTCACCATTCTGTATCTCATGAACCGTGATAGTTAGACAATTGAAATTTTCACAGATGATGTATGTGTTGCCGCTGTAACAACAAATACAAAAAAATAGAATTAAATAAATATTTTAGCGGGCTGCCATACACCAAACGTGATTTTCCGATATTGA
Source organism: Elegia similella (assembly GCA_947532085.1). Lineage (NCBI taxonomy): Eukaryota > Metazoa > Arthropoda > Insecta > Lepidoptera > Pyralidae > Elegia > Elegia similella. The sequence goes on from OX383936.1 coordinate 6,316,981, forward strand.
TAACGGCAACAGGTAAACGCTTGAACTATTTACAGAATATTTAGTTATATATTCACTTTAAAAATAATTAATCAAATAAAAATAAAATTTATTTTAAAGGGGGGCTCTCATACAACAGACATTATTTTTTGCCGTTTTTGTAGATAACGGTACGGAACTCTTCGGGCGCGAGTCCGACTCGTACTTGGCCGGTTTTTTCTTTTAATTATTATTAATTGTTAATATAATTATAAGCATAGATTTAAAAAAACCGGCCAAGTGCGAGTCTGACTCCCGCACGAAGGGTCTCTTACCATTATTTACTAACGTCTAAAAACGAGCTCACATAAGACTGTGGTAACCACGGAGTGTGGTAGCTGAAGAAAGATTTATAAAAGTCCTACTTAACAAAAGAAATTAGAAAAAAAAATCCATTTGAGTACCACCATGAGTAGAGCAAGCGCTGGTAACAAGATTTCATAGGTATATTACCTACTTTGGTTTCCGAGCGTAATAGATACCAAGCAACTTCCTATCGTTCCGCCAAGCGCCGCGCGCTGTCGAACGTAAACACATTGCTATTATTTTAGGTATTATTATTATTAAAGCTACTATGATTTTGTATTTATCTTACTTTACGTGATTCAAAAATTTATATTCGGTAGTTGTTGTACGTAACTAACAACTGTCTAATTTTTAATTCAATTTGTATGAAATTTTAATTCACCGAGTTTATTTATAAGTTGGTCAATCTTTAATTTATAAAATCTACTTAGCTTTGATAGTATTCCTTTAAACTTCGTTATATGTACTACTGCCGTGAATTTTTTCTCGGGTTCATATACTACCATTTAGTAGATAGAGACACTGAACTGTAACAAAAATTTGTACTATAAAACCAAATATTTCCGAAACGGATAAGTAAATCGAAAAATGATGTTCAGAAGCTCACAATATTTTTAAAAGACCTATGCTACAACACCCCATACGTAGAAGTTAGTTGTGAAAAAAAATTACTATGAGAACTAAATTGAGTTTGGGAGCTACACCAAAAAAAATTTTTAGAAAGATTTATATTACCACTTTTTCGGCATGATTAATATACATATCCATACCAAATTACAGATCTTTAGTACTTATAGTCTCTGAGTAAAACCGCGGACAAACAGGCGGACAGACATGGCTAAACTATAAGGGTTCCTCGTTTACTACGAACCCTATATATTACTAGATTATCAGTGCGTAACGTCATGTAAAAGTGTGTCATGTACTGTACGAGTGTGGACACTCTCCCCAAACTATGGCGCACCTCCTCTCTTGTCCAAGGTGCCCGAACACCTGCACTCTGGACGATCTCCTTACAGCATCTAAGGAAGGAATAGAAGTGGCCCAGTATTGGGCTGCAAAAATATAGGTACCATAGACACGAAAAGAAGAAGAAGAATGTGTGTGAAAGTTTGAGATTTGTGCGTCTATTAATTATTAAGATTTTAATTAAAATCTGATTCTGCCAGGATGACATTTCAAACGTAACGCCAGCTAAAACTTTTTTCGGATCCGAATGAAAGCTGATAAAATATTTAGTAGGTGTAAATATCATGGTATTTCACCTACGGTTGGATATTTAATGATATTTCTTAAACTACTGCGTGTATTGAGCTGATTTTTTTGCGAACTAATATTTTACTTACCCTTACAAATAGTTTGATAACTATCAACTTCCGAACTAATAGAAAAACGGATCAAATCGGCTGTCAAAATTCCTGGCGTCCGAATCATGGCAGTTTTTCTCATAACTTATTTACTTCGCGAGTGATGATGTCTTGCCACTTCAGGTGTTAAAACTTAAGATATCATATTATATACTTACCTAGGCATTGTAGACTATTATAAAGTACAAACTAATGTCAATAATAATTCTCTAGGTCCTATATTTAAAATACAGGAGTCAAAATACCTGATTTCATATTTTCATTTCAATCTCTGAATGGTAACATTTTTAGAATTTTTTTTTTACAAACATGACGTACAAATTCATAACAGTGTGTGTGTAAAGAAATCAAATTCCTACGCCGTGCCGATTATGAGGTCCAGCAATCAGCCAAACTTTACCCCAGCAAAAATTTGAATATCGCCAGGTCTGGAGACGCACAAATTTTATTGACAATAAATATATTCTAAATACAAATTATTTTATCAGCTTTCACTCGGATCCGAAAATTTTTGCTGGCGTAACGTTTGAAATGACATCCTGGCAGAATCAGATTTTAAATAAAATCTCAATAATTAATGGACGCACAAATCTCAAAATTTCACACACATTTACATGACGTTACGCACTGATAATCTAGTAATATCACGTTTAAATATTCAGTACTTTTTGTCAGTAAAAAGTACTGAATATTTAAACGTGACATCTTTTCGGAGAGTGTGCGTTACGCCAGCGTAACGCACACTCTCCGAATAGATGTCACATTTTGCCATTTAAACGGAAAGGTAATATAAGCCTTCAACGTCCATCCGTCCGTCCACATGACTATATCTATTGAATCGAATTAGATAATAATTCAAAATATTTCACAGATTTTGTAAACTTTTTGTCGCATACAAGAAACTTGTTTTTTTGTGTTATTTCTCGATTCTGCAAAGTAGCAATTAATTTATTAAAGAGAGTTCAAACCACAGAAAATCAAGAACAATCGTGTCCTTACAAGTAAGAGTTTGCACCTCATAATTGCATAGAAGAGGTTTCATACAAGAAGCGAGGTTTTGTAGTTTACACTTTTTGTTTGTTTGTTTGTTTGTATATTTCAACAATAAAATCCTACATTATTTCTAATGAACATATAGAAAAAATGCCAAACATATATCTACCCGTGCAAAGCCGGGAAGGGCCGCTAGTCAAACACTAACGTAGGTAACTCTAAATGTGTGCTACTCATACTTGGCCAGCTTTATTAATTTATATACGTCAAAAATATATTGTAGTTACCTTATCTATAGGTGTGCTATTTTCAAACCAACGACTTTTCTAAATGACAGATTTTTATATGGAAACTTGTACGTCTTTATCGAATCGCCCGTTCACAAATAGTACCCCTAAAACCACGCACCCTTTCCTTTGTCTCACACCCCCGCAAATTTTCGGGAAAGTCGTGGAAAGTGACTTTATTATTATTTATTTCTGGCATTATTTAGAATAAAAATATAATACGTCAATCGGCTCCCTTAGCCTGGGTGAAATGGATATTGACTTCCTATGGCGTTATTGTTGGAACTAATCCCAGGTCTGGTGGCAGAACCTTTTTATGCTGCTAGTTTAGCACCTTGTTAAAGTCCAAATACCATCTGTACTTCGCCGCAAGGTTCGGGAGGAATTTAATATCATTATGCTCATAAATAAATGTGAGTAAAAATACTTCAAATGATTACCATATTATTTAATCAACATTTAGTAGGTACTATTTATATAATTATACTTTATTAAAAATACAATTTAAAACATTTTTGAATCAATTATAGTTTTTGAAAGACGAATACGCGGAATAAGTGTTAGGGAGGCACAATCGGCCTAAACGTTCGGCTTGTGACGCATTTATCTCTCTTCCACCATTATCACGTAAAATTATCGTCCGTAAATCGACTTTACAGACAACCAGATAATTTTTTTTTTATTGGCATATTTTAAAATATTATATGAGTGGTCGCAAACCAGCACACTAACGGTCGTAGTCTGATGAAAGTGGTCACAAACCGTTTCCACTTTTTCAGCATTTTTATAATAAAAGTGAAGTTTTTAAATGTAATGATGAAAATATGTGCCGCGCGTGCGCGTTCCAACCCTAAACTCAGAGTGTAAATAAACATAAAAATATGTTTCTTTTCTTGTAATTTATTAAAATAATATGTAGTCATATTTTATAGATTTAAAATTAAAACGTTTAAAGCGTATCGTAAGTTCAACATTGCAAATCACCAAAATAAAAAGCTTGTCATCATTTTAATGGAAGGGATTTACTTGATGGATTGACAGCTAATCTATACTAATATTATAAAGCTGAAGAGTTTGTTTGTTTGAACGCGCTAATCTCAGGAACTACTATATACTACTACTACTATATACTATATAGTTCAAATTGGAAAATCATTTTTGTGTTGGATAGTCTATTTTTTGAGGAAGGCTTTAAGCGAAGCATCAATAAAGAAATGTTTTGGAACCGGGGGAAAATTATTCATCTATACTAAGAAAAAACTAATTAATCACTAGTGGTTTTGTGAGAACAGTAGACCTCGCGAACCCTTACAACCAACATCCACATTTGCCCTCCAGTGCTCTAAAATATATCTGTTACTGTTATGCTAATTGACTAAAGGATGATTTCCTTCAGTTACGTCGTCATAGTTACTACGCACCATTTTCATACTTGTCATACCATAGATTTGCATTTACGACATCATACTGAATGCACTAATTCAAAAGAATATACAGAAAATCGATTTCAGACAACTTTTGGGCAAATTGCCGACTATAAACACGTTCAACTTTATCGTATAAAAAAGTTGTTCAGACAAAAAAATTGCGTCGTAATAAGAATAACAAAAAAGTCTAATAGCATTTTTGATTTTCTTTTCAAATAGCTGTACTATGAGTTTTTTCAGTTTAGAACCACCATATTTCCGCCATTTTTAAAAATTTCGAAAATCTGGCTCGACAAAAAGATCTGCTCATATTACCAAACCTGCTCACAGAATTTCATGAGAATCGGTTGAGAAATGCGACCTGTAGGCGAGAACAGACAGACAGACAGACAGACGGACAAAAGAATTTTCGGCCTGTCGAAACTGAGACGCTTCGCTCGCTTCGCTCGCTCGGTCAATAATAACTGAAATTGCCGCGAACGAAGTCGCGGGCAACAACTAGTTATCAATATTTTGCTTTGTTTTATAAGGAACAACAGCAAATCTTTCTATTCTGTGATGATCAAATGCCGTAAAAACTGTTTATCTGCAACCATTTAATCACTTGGGCATATACTCTACACTTCCTATATACCTACTTGTAAATTTTCATCAGAAACTGACACAAACCTTTTTTTCCCCCTACGCCGTTTACTAGCTGCAACTAACATAGGTATTCTGTGCTTACAGGCTTACAGACACCACATCAAAATTTAACGCACAGTTACATATACTACAATTAGGATATTCCATATTTATATGTATTTCTTTTTCATACACGGCGCAATCGGTACCTATTCGTTACGACACGTCCGCCGCGCCGCTGCCGGCCTCCCGCTGGCGCCTCGCTCCTTCCTCGCCCCGCACCAACCACGCGTATACTGCATCGCGGTCCGCGAAATATTATTCGCGCGTGTTTACAATTGAATTTTTAATTTCTGCTCATGCCAAAATACTAGTAGCTTTTAGATTTTGCCGACAGAAAAAAAGAAAAATAAATACCAATAACTTTATTACTTGTACCCTCATCTGTATTCATGTTGATTATCGATATTTGGAAAAAACCGGTCAAGTGCGAGTCGGACTTGCGCACGTAGTGTTCCGTACCGTTATCTATAAATACGGCAAAAAAATCTTTTTTTTTGAAGTGAATATATAACTGAATATTCTGTGAATATTTCAAGCGACTTCCTGTTGCCGTTATCAATATCGAGCAAAACCAAGCGGCAACAGAAATACATCATCTGTGAAAATTTCAACTGCCTAACTATCACGGTTCATGAGATACAGCCTGGTGACAGACGGACAGATAGACAGACAGACGGACAGCGGAGCGATATTAACAGGGTCCCGTTTTTACCCTTTGGATACGGAACCCTAAAAAGAACTAAGTGCAGCACTATGCGTCCTGCCGTCTTTCACTAACAATGGATTTTGAAGTTTTAAATGAAGGATAAATATGTAATATGTAAATAAAATTAACTTGCATTACCTAAATGTGAAAAGTGCCAACGCGAAAGTTTACTTTAATATTAATGGCATGTTTATAATTTCACAGTAAAACCGTACAGTTTTTAATTGTCAAGACAGTTCAATTATTTGAACTGTCTATATGTTTATACATAGCCTCTGTTCAGCGCTGGTTTATTCCGAACATAAATAAAGGCTTTGGTTAAAAACGCGCTGAAATGCGCGAAAGAGACAGGCAATAATCAATAAGGTTAACCTTATGATTAAATACACAATCGTTAGGGTTTCAAGTTGATTGAGTTAACTTATTAATAAAGTTAATCAACGATATTGTTAACCATTTGATAGGGTTAATCCAATGATAGGGTAAACCTTATGATAGGGTTTTACACATGAAAGGGTTTCCTAATAGATACGGTTAACCAGTTAATAAGGATAACCGTTCAATAGGGTTATCAAATCGTTGGAGTAACCCTATTGTTGTGATAAGCATATCCATTGGGTAATCATATCATAGGGTTTCTCTATTAATCAGATTAGCCCCGAACACGGTTTTCCGGTCCCTGGTTGGCCTTGCGCACACATAAGTTAGAAGTTATTATAAATATCTTTATTATATGATGTAACTAAAAATGTATGCATTTCGCAATTTTTTCATTATCTGTGTATAAGACGTTGCTTCGTACCAAAATCTAAGATTCTGATTTCACTGGAAGTACCCTGAAGCAAATATCGAAAGATTATTAAAAATATTTTTCTTATATGATGTAGCTTAAATGTATGTTTTTCGCAATTTTTTCATTATCTGTGTTATAAGACGTTGCTTCGTACCAAAATCTAAGATTCTGATTTCACGGGAAGTACCCTGAAGTTTTGATTCCCTTGCGAATGTTGAAAGATTACTAAAAATATTTTTCTTATATGATGTAGCTTAAAATGTATGTTTTTCGCAATTTTTCCATTATCTGTGCTAAACGACGTTGCTTCGTACCAAATTTTAAGATTCTGAGTTCATGGGAAGTTCTCTGGTAGGTATTGATTCCTTGCGAATATCGAAAAATCGAAAAAATACGAAAATTTGCGGCACAACCAGCTGTATCTTAGATTGCTTTGGCTTCGAAAATTTGCGGCATAAACGGTTTGATTTCTTCATAGCTCCAAGGGACACTAGACCTGAATATTTGATATGAATTTCAGCTTGATACCTCTACGCTCATAAGAAAATGGGTCTTGACAGACAGACAGACGGATAACCAAGTGATGAAATGGAACCCTTATAGGGTTCCGTTTTTTCCTTTTGAGGTACGGAACCCTAAAAATTATAGACCTGATTTTAAGAAAAGATAAGAAATAGAACAGATTTAAAGAGTTTTAAGTACGGACAGTTCCAACCCAAAACCTACAGCAGAAGAAGTTTTGCAAACAAAAACGATCGCTGATATAAGCGATAAAAGTTCTCGTTGAAAGAAGCATATAGAAGTTGAAAGACTATAAAATGATCGGACCTCACGCATATGTCCATATTTCATACTTTTTTTTGTTGATAATATTGTAACAATAGCATGTGATTTAGTTAATTTACAAGATTGTCTATATAGCAATCAAGAGTAAAAATAAAAATTCTTTCTTTGCTTTGTTTTCTTTGTTAGTTCCCATTATAATTACGTTTTATACGAAAATATTACAATAATTACACTCTAACAACACTTTATTTCAATAAATTGTTAAATATAGCGACGAATCGCGTCGTACGTCGCTCAGTCGAATGATCGCTCTATGAGTGCCGACTGCCGACCGCGCTTGGTCCGTCACAGTGACGTCACACACACCGGCGTGCAATGCCTTTTCGCGGCAGGAACGGCATGATGTTTATTATTAATATCTTCGTAAGTAATGGTCCGATTTGGATAATTCAAAAAGATATATCATTGTAATGTCATGAAGAATAATGTGGATATTAGTGCTATTGAATTTGCTACAACTTTACTGATCCTCATTGTACGGAGCCCTTTATGCGCGAGTCCGACTCGCACTATTAGGCGCATCAAATTAGCTAAACCTGGACAAAAATCTATAACTGTAATTTTTTTTCTCTATGTTATAAAGTATTGTTAGTTATATTCAAAATACAAAAAATTAAACATTTTAGGGTCCTGCGTCAATGAAAAAAAAACAAAAAACCAAATTTTAAAGATATATTGATTTTATTAGTACAGCATAATAAATCACTTTGTAACAGTACCTCTATTAGGATATTACACTTGCATTCTACCTAAAAACATCAAAATTAAACTAATTAACCAATCGGGACGATCATAAAAAGACTTTTCAGTAAGTTACGCATTTATTGGTTTATCTCACCAGGCAAAATAGATAACTGTAATTTAACAAAACATTCTGAATAGTATATTACGAATGTAGATAAATAATAAAAAATTAAACAGATTCTCTTTTCGCATTATTTAATTCTGAAAAATTGGTATTTTTTGAAAAGGCAAAATACATAATACTTCAAAAGTTTTTAATTAATGCTGTCGACATATTATTATTACTATAAGAAACAAATTTAACAAAAAATATCAACGCTTCTTAATTAATTCATAGTTTTACTTACTTACGTTTTAAAATGAACGTTATTACTTGCGCCGTAAGGTCGCCATTTCTTTGTGCCTCATTCCTCTTCTCGTGGATCGCGCGCGACGCGTACGCTGACGTAGTAGTCGTCTCATGCATTCATTATTACTACAAGCTTTTAGTATCAAAAACCTCTCTTCCCGCGCAAGCCGTAAAAGCCGGCTGGGAAATGAGCGAATCAGAATCAGAATATTTATTTGGATAAAACATGCTACATTATGGTATAAAATACATAATACAAAATAGTTCTGCATGTTTTACCAATACTGGCATGCAAAAATAATTGAATTACATAAACTATGATACAACATTACTATAAATAAAATATATAACATTACTATAAATAAATAAAATTTGTCTTATTAACCAAACATGAATAAACATAATAGAAATTATCGTAATAGGTATTACATAACATATATTGTCCTCAATTAAAATTAAAAAGTCATATTAATGACTTATTGTAATTACTGTAGTATTAACAATAAAAGTTTTTCTCTTTAAGCCACTTAGTGAGCATTGAATATTTTTATGCACATAGTTGCTTTGTCAAATTGGGTTATTTAAGACATACAAGTCTATCCCTTATACCCCCACCAATACGCTAAATGTAGCCTTTGGGTCCTAGACTCTATCTACCCCGGATGAATACGTGATAATATGTAAGTATGTAAGCAATTTACCAAAGGAAACGCTCGCTTGTAATAGTTTTTTTTTTTTTTATAAAATAGGGTCGGTGGGAGACTGTTCAACGGACTAAGTTTCTTCGAATCAACATTAAAGTATTTTTCCATTTTTTTTCGTAAATAATCAATATTATCATCAACTACTTACTAATAAAATAAGGCCAGGGGTGTCATACTTAATTGCCAGTCCGGTGATTATACGTATGTCATCGGGTACGCGCGCCCGGCCTCCCCGAGCTGCTACTTTCTTATCCCCACTCCTTCCGAGCAAGTAGCATCCCAAATACCTTTTCCCGTTCCCTCAGCCTAATAAATTCCTTCCTTTCCCAAGCTTAAACTGGTTTCGATGGGCAGCAGCACCGGAACCCATTAAGCCAAATAAACTGCGCTCACCAACCCGTTTGCCAAGCGTGGTGAGTATGGCAAAAACCCCTCATGGTAATAGAAAATATGCCAAGGCCCCCAGTCCCCGGCGGCCCCGCTATTCCTGACTCCAGTAGCGGTCACGGTAACGGCGGGGCAGGGGGTGCGAAGAATCTCCGGAAGAGATCCGGCTACCACCCCCAACAGAGACTGGCCCTGGTAACACACAACATTCGCACAATGAGGCTAGACGAGAAGGTCGAGGAAGTGGAAGAGGAGATGAGTAGGTTACGATGGGACATAGTGGGTCTGTCTGAAGTCCGAAGAGAGGGAGAGGGCACGACAACCCTGAAGTCTGGTAACCTACTCTATCACCGGGAGGGTGACTTTAAAAAGTCACAGCATGGTGTCGGGTTTCTCGTCCACAAGTCCCTCATCAACAACGTTGTAACCATCGAAAGTGTTTCCAGCAGGGTAATATACCTGATACTCAGAGTATCTAAAAGATACTTGTTGAAGGTAGTACAGGTATATATGCCGACCGGGAAACACTCAGATGAAGAGGTGGAAGTGGTGTATGAGGACATTAGTAGGGCCATACACGCTTCCGAAACCTATTTTACGATTGTTATGGGGGACTTCAACGCAATACTTGGTAAGCGGAGCGATGGAGAGTTCAGAGTGGGACAATTTGGATATGGAGAACGGAATGACAGGGGCCATAGGCTGGCTGATTTCCTGGAAGAAGAGGGACTCTATGCGATGAACTCTTTCTTCCAGAAGCCGCCTCATAGAAAATGGACTTGGATGGGCCCCAGCAGAAGAGACCAACCCCCTGTCAAAAACGAGATAGACTTCATCTTGTCGACGAGGAGAGAGATATTCAACGATGTCTCTGTGATCAATAGGATTAAAACCGGTAGCGATCACCGAATCGTGAGAGGCATCGTGAATATCAATCTCAGACGAGAGAGGACTCGCTTGATGAAGTTTACGCTCCGACCATCACCGATCCATATCCAGAATGTCGACAATTTCCAACTGGAACTCTCAAATCGCTTTGATTGCCTAAAGGATTGCGTTACAGTGGACGAGCTAAACAATGGGTTTGTGGAAACTGTCCAAGCGGTGGGATCAAAGTTTTTTAGGTCCCGTCCCAAATACAAACCCCAAAAGATCTCGCCCCAGACCCAGGAGTTGATGGCCGCGCGACGCTCCACGCCGCTGCAGACCTCCGAAGACGTAAACGTGCATCGGCAGCTCAATAGACGAATCCAAAAGTCCTTGCGACACGACATTCGCTCCTTCAATACCGAGCGTATTAAGGAGACGATAGAGCAAAATAAGGGCTCCAAAGTGTTCGCAAGAGTGGAGTCTATTGGGCAAAGTCGATTAACGAAGCTGAAGACGGAGGACGGCAGCGTGGCGTCGACAAAGGCCGAGGTGCTGGGAGAGATCGAGAGGTTTTATGGGCAGCTTTACACCTCAATAGCCAAACCCATTGTCAGCTTGGCCAAAGATCCGAGAGCCAAGCTAACCCGTCACTATACCGAAGACATCCCGGACATCAGCCTGTACGAGATTAGGATTGCCCTCAAACAGCTAAAGAACAACAAGGCGCCGGGCGAGGACGGAATTACAGCAGAGCTTCTGAAAGCGGGCGGAACGCCGGTACTGAAAGTTCTTCAGAGGCTCTTTAATTCCGTTCTGTTCGAGGGCATTACGCCGGAGGCGTGGAACAGGGGTGTGGTGGTTTTGTTCTTCAAAAAGGGTGATAATACTCTACTGAAGAACTATAGACCCATCACACTCCTGAGCCACGTCTATAAGCTGTTTTCGAGGGTGATCACGAATCGTCTCACGAACAGGCTCGATGCTTTCCAGCCACCCGAACAAGCCGGTTTCCGAAAAGGCTACAGTACCATTGACCACATCCATACGCTGCGGCAGGTTATACAGAAGACCAAAGAGTATAACCGGCCATTATGCTTAGCGTTTGTGGACTATGAGAAAGCCTTTGATTCGGTCGAAACATGGGCCGTGCTTCAGTCCCTCCAGCGATGCCGCATCGACCATCGGTATATCGAAGTGTTGAAGTGCTTATACAGCAACGCCACCATGTCAGTTCTAGTACAGGAGCAGAGCACGAAGGCTATACCATTGCAGCGAGGTGTGAGACAGGGAGACGTCATATCTCCGAAACTGTTCACCGCTGCTCTGGAGGATGCTTTCAAGCTCCTGGAATGGGAAGGACTTGGCATCAACATCAATGGCGAGTATATCACTCACCTTCGATTTGCCGATGACATCGTTGTTATGGCGGAGACGCTGGAGGACTTAAGTACCATGCTCAATGACCTCAATGGAGTTTCCCAACAGGTGGGCCTTACAATGAACATGGACAAGACGAAAATAATGTCGAATGTCCATGTTGTGCCTTCACCGGTATTTGTTGGGAACTCCGTCCTTGAAGCTGTGGACCATTATGTCTACTTGGGTCAATTGATCCAGGTTGGCAGTTCCGGCTTCGAGGACGAGGTGTTTCGACGAATCCGACTCGGCTGGGCAGCGTTCGGAAAGCTCCGCCATGTCTTCTCGTCCAAAATACCTCAGTGCCTGAAGACGAAAGTCTATAATCAATGTGTGTTACCAGTGATGACTTACGGGTCCGAAACGTGGTCCCTTACTATGGGCCTCATAAGCAAGCTCAAGGTCGCTCAAAGAGCTATGGAGAGGGCTATGCTCGGTGTTTCTCTGCGAGATCGAATCAGAAATGAGGAGATCCGTAGAAGAACAAAGGTCACCGACATAGCTCAGCGGATTAGCTCTTTGAAGTGGCAGTGGGCGGGGCACATAGCGCGCAGAACCGATGGCCGATGGGGCAGAAAGATTCTCGAATGGCGACCACGTACCGGCAAGCGCAGCGTCGGACACCCACCGACCAGATGGTCGGACGACCTGACTAAGGTCGCAGGAAAACGCTGGATGCAGGCCGCTTCCAACCGGTCGTATTGGAAATCCTTGGGGGAGGCCTATGTCCAGCAGTGGACTTCTTGCGGCTGATATGATGATGATGACTTACTAATAATAAATTTGTAAGGGTTGGTCATGGAGTAAGTTTCTTTGTTTTCAGAGGTATCGTGTATATAAGCTCTATATATGATACTGAAATTAAATTGACGACTTTTTTGTTTTTTTTTTCTTGTATGTTTGCATGTATATATGTTACTCCATAACTCTTAAACGAATTAACTGAATTTTATGAAACTTGGTTGATAAACATTAAGACGTATAGGGCACAGGATAGGCTACTTAATTTTTTCTCCAGTTATGATAACACGTGGCCCCCATACAAACATAACATAAAATGTACGCGAACGAAGTCGCGGGCACTGCTACTATAATATAATTTAGTGGTCGGTAACTGAAGTGCACATGTATCACACACGTTGGGGAACCACATGGTCGTAGTTCAATGACAAGATCATAATTTTATTTGCCTAGTATAATCCTAATGGTTCATACAGGACTGTATATAATAAAGCAACCACCGGTTTTTCTGAAAGAACTTTGTTTAGATTACCCACAAACCTGTTAGCACCTTTGGGTGGTCGTTAACCCACATAATTAAAAAGAAGACACTAGTTTAAGGCCTCCGTCATTTACAGATAGCGCGCGAGTTGAATGCAGAGCTCAGGGAGTCGATAGTATAACATTTTTTGATATGATACCTCCGTCCTTTGAAAGGCTCGCGTATAGATCCAACACGTAGAGGCCCTTTAGAGAAGTTGATGTAATGTGGGTCACCAGCCAGAACCCGTTCCTGGAAATACCAATGTATGATTTGTCCTTGGACAGGTCTTGGCCGAAGGAGAAACTATTGCATTTTAAAGAGAAATTAGTGGATTATGTTATTGAAATGTGGCTGGACTTGTGTTGGGTTATTGTCATAAGTAATAATCGTGGAAGATGACTTAAATTTTATAATATAGAAATACAATGTTATCCGCTACGCGGGAAATCGCGAAAAATTTTCCGCGGGCGCCGGGCCAGTTGAGGCGAGCGGCGAAAAAAGGCGTGGACTGTTGAAGGGATAAGTTATGTCATGGTCCACAACTTTAGGTATTTCTTAAAAGCGGGCTTATGAGTTTTTTTTTATATCTGTAACAAATTAATTATATACACACATTGCTATAAAATTATTTTGGTATAATGCAGTTCTTGGAACATCTTTTATCGCCGCGTCATTAATAATAAGGAAATATGTCGATAAATTTGTAAAAAAATTAGGTGATTTTAATTTTCACATCTAACACGAGGCATAATGAGAAAACAAAATAATAGTTAACAATTTTTTTTATTAATGACTGGGTTGGAATTTGAGTTTTAAGACGATTGGTAAGCGACTTAGCGTACTATCAAGGGTACCACTACACTAAAGGCACGTGAGGCCTGACTGCATTCAACTTGCGCGGTATCTGTAGAATGAGAGAAACAACGGCCGTAAACCATAAGTATGCGACCAACCACGTATGTTTTTTTTACTTAATTTGTTCTTGAAATGTCTGATCAATATTTTAAGCAATCAATCACGTGGTTGGCATTTGACAAATAGTAAATTTTTTTATTATTCTGTTTATTACATTCTAGTGAGTTGTAAAAGGTAGACAAAACCATATTATAAACTACTTCTTTTAAGGAGCTTCCAAAATGTTCTGAACTGTGTGAACTGTCCAGTAGGTAAAGTTCTCAATGACATTGGAAGGAAAGGGAAGAGAAAATCATAGACTTCAAAAGATCCCTCGGACCAAAACTCAAGAACGGATTAGTGGGAAAAGATGTAATGCTATCATACCCACACTAACACTACATTAAAAATATATTTTATTTTGTCTAATTTTTTAAAGATAGTGTCTTAAAAAATAAGACACGGCGACTCACCCCCGCTTCGCACGGGTGCAATGTAGAAATTAGGGGGCAGTAAATTATACATATAAACCTTACTCTTGAATCACTATCTATTAAAAAAAGTATTCAAATACGTTGCGTACTTTTAAAGATCTAAGCATACACATGGACAGACAGAAAGCAGGAAGCACTTTGTTTTATATTATGTAGTGATTTATGTATTATTATGTATAAAATAAGACACAGTATAAGATTCCTATTATAGAACTGAAAACTCTACATTCTTCCGGGGTACGACAGAGGCAGCTTAGACAAGCATCTGTTCCCTCAGTAACTTGCTAGTGATTTGCAAGATATGTCCGTACTTTTATAGGTACGTACTCTTGCAGATTGTCTATTATGTCATGGACATGGATACTGCCGTTATTATGGGATTTATTCGCAAAACTTGCGAGCGCGGACTTTTCGTAAAACTTATCTCCAAGAATAAATATAAATTAAACCTAGGTCACGCTCTACTTCTATATAAAAGAATAGGTCAAAAGATGGATTTATAGACCTGTACATTGGCATATTAGGTCACAAATTACACCATTTACCTTATACCTTTTTGCCACTGTTGTTGTACGACCTTTTATATCGCCATCGATTTCTCCGGACACATCAAGCAAGACTATACCGCAGTTGTTCAGACACGTCAGTATGCATAACGACAAGTAGGCTTTTGCATACATACTGTAGGTATATTGTTAGGGGAGCTGTAATACTAAAAGCCATGTACAGTCAGCCAACGAGATACCTGACCCCGCCATCTACCTATATCTTGAATTTTCTCTTAAAGTCTTAATTGTACGTTTAGCTAGAATAACTAAATGTACGACTATACATTTAGTTCTTCACCACATTTCGTTTCTGACCGCTGTTCCCAAGCGACTCCTACCTCGAAAGTTGGCGTAATGGGGACCGCAGTAAACACTACGTCATCTTTTGAGAACCATTCCACCAAAAGCCTTCTCCATATCCAAGAACAGGAAGTGGGCAGGCGTGTTCTCCTCCCGCCCTTAGTAAAATATGGTCTAGCTCCCTTAGCCTGGGTGAAATGGATATTGATTTCTTATAGCGTTATTGCTGGAACTAATTTATTTATTTAAACTTTATTGCATAGTTTAAAAAAAAATGTACAAAAGGTGGACTAATCCCAGGTCTGGTGGCAGAACCTTTTATGCTGCTAGTTTAGCACCTTGTTATAGTATAAATACTATCTGTACTTCGCCGCAAGTTTCGCGAGGAATTTAATATCATTATGCTCATAAATAAATGTGAGTAACAATACTTCAAATTATTACCATATTATTTAGTCAACATTTAGTACTATTTATATAATTATACTTTATTAAAAATACTATTTAAAACATTTTCGAATCAATTATAGTTTTTGACATGATGACGTCTTATAAATCGATGAATGTCGGCTGCACGCATAAAAAGTGTAAGTTCTGCTGTAAGCGCGGAATAAGTGTTAGGGAGGCACAATCGGCCTAAGCGTTCAGCTTGTGACGCATCTATCTCTCTTCCACCATTATCACCTAAAATTATCGTCCGCGACTTTACAGACAGCCAAATAACCAAATTTTTTTTATTGGAATATTTTATAATATTATATCAGTGGTCGCAAACCAGCTCACTAGCGGTCGTAGTCTGATGAATGTGGTCACTAACCGTTTCCACTTTTTCAGCATTTTATAATATATATAATATATGTGTCGCGCGTGCGCGTTCCAACCCTAAATTCAGAGTGTAAATAAACCTAAAAATATGTTTCTTTTCTTGTAATGTATTTATCTATACATATAATAAAACAGTAAAATTATTTTGTCTGTACATTTCGAATTTTTGACTGAAATGGATAGAGGGACACTTAAAATGAATAATTGAAAGCAAAAAAAATTTTTTGGAATTTCTTGTCTGTCTGTCTGTATGTATGATCACGATTATCTCCGAAAATACTGAACCGATTTACTTCAAACTTTCACCAATTGCTTTGTTTTAACTCAGTTTAACATTTAAAGTTTGTTTCATCAAAATCGGTTCATTAAAAAAAAAGTTATCGTCATTTGAATGAACTCAAGGCATGAGTTTGCCTGCAAACATATAGCAAAAATAAAATAAAATAATATGTGACATAAGAAAATTAAAATCGAAAGTCAATTCATCATCATTATACGACAGCATTATACCTATCCATACTATACATAGTAATCCATACTAAAAAAAAAGGAGAAGCTGACTGACTGACTGACATATCAACGCAGGGCCTAAACTATAAGGGTTAGGAACTTGAAACTTTGCACAGGGGTTCCTTTTATAACGTAGGGGAGCACTAAGAAAGGATTTTTGGAAATTCATCTTCTTAGGGGGAAAAACGGGTTGCAAAGTTAGTATGAAACTTTGTTGTTTATGAAGTTATTCGAATTAAATTCAGCATGAAGGTTCTTTACTGAAAGGTACGAAACACGAGTAAAATATTTTACTCAAAAATCATCCCTTAAGGGGGTAAAATAGGGGTGCAAAGTAAGCATGAAACTTTGCCATTTTTGAAGTTAGTCGAATGAAATTCAGCATGAAGGTTCTTTACTAAAAGTTTGTATGGAATTTTTCCATTTCTAGACTTAGAGGTATGAAAATAAGTATATACGTTCTAGGTTACAAATTAAAAAAGATCTGTGTAGGTGAAATGTACAAAATTTCCCCCTTAAGGGATAAAGGGAGGGGGGGGGGGGGGGGTTCGATTGTATGGAAATTTTCTCATTTCTGGACATAGAAGTATAAAAATAAGTATATATGTTTACATTACAATAAAAAAAATCTGTGTAGTTAAAATGGTCGAAATTTCCCCTTGAAGGGGTAGAATAGGTGGGGTAAAGTTTGTATGGATTTTTTTTATTTACTTAGAAATATGACAATAAGAAGTTCTCCATTACAATAATAAAATATCTGTGTAGGTGAAATGGGCAAAATCCCCTCCTTAAGGGCTAAAGATCTATGCAGGTGAAATGTATTAAATTCCCCCTTAAGGGAAAAAGCAAAGGGGCAGGGGTTTGTATGGAATTTTTATCATTTCTACTGTTCACAAGGGAACGACATTAGCGCGGGCGGAGCCGCGGGCAGCAGCTAGTTAAAATAATATGTTAACGTATTTTATTGATTTAAAATTCAAATGTTTATAGCGTATCGCAAGTTTAACATTGCAAATCACCAAAATAAAAAGCTTGTCATCATTTTAATGGAAGAGATTTACTTGATGGATTGACAGCTAATCTATATCTATACTAATATTATTAAGCTGAAGAGTTTGTTTGTTTGTTTGAACGTGCTAATCTCAGGAACTACTGGTCCAAATTGGAAAATTCTTTTTGTGTTGGATAGTCCATTTATTGAGGAAGGCTTTAGACTTTATAACATCACGCTGCGACCAAATAGGAGCAAAACATCAATAAAATTGTTTTAAAAACGGGGCAAAATTGTTCATCTATACTGATTAATCATAATAACAGAAATTGCCGCGGACGAGGTCGCGGGCAGTAGCTAGTCTAAACTAATATTATAAAGCTGAAGAGTTTGTTTGTTTGTTGATTTGAACGCGCTAATCTCAGGAACTACTAGTTCAAATTGGAAAATGATTTTTGTGTTGGAAGGTCCATTTATTGAGAAAGGCTTTAGGCTATAAAACATCACGCTGCAATCAATAGGAGTGAAGCATCAATATTTTTTTTTTTGAAAACGAGGTAATGTTATTCATCTACATATACTAAAAAAACGAATTAATCATAATAACAGAAATTGCCGTAGTAGTAAAACGTAACGTAAGTATTCTGTGCTTTCAGACTTACAGACACCACATCAAAGTTTAACGCACAGTTACATATCCTACAATTAGGATATTCCATCTTTATATGTATTTCTTTACATCCACGGCACAGCGCAATCGGTACCTATTCGTTACGACATGTCCGCCGCGCCGCCGGCCGCCGGCCTCCCGCTGGCGCCTCGCTCCCTCCTCGCCCTTCACCCACCGCGCGTATCCCGCGTTCCCGCGCCGCAGCCGCGACATTGTAATTATACGCGCGTATTTAAAATTGAATTTTTAATTTCTGAAGTGTGACAATAAAATGTTTAATTTTGATGAATTCATGATTATAGCACACAAAAACCTATTATTAAACAAAAAAAACTTAGTTATGATTTTTGGCTACTGAGAAATACATTATTTTTGAACCTTTAAAAATAAATGTTTAATTTTTGTCTTATTTATCTTAAAAGACACAATATAGCTTAAACATACATAAATATCATAGTTAACATTTTTGGCTATCTGAATAATCCGATAAGATGAAAACTGGGAAAAAAAACATACAAGCAAATTAGGTTTCTGTTTAATTTTGCTATTAAGAGATCGCATTTGAATGTACCTCAAAGTTATACTAACAAAGTATTTGGTTACCATTATTGCTTTTTGAAAAAAGTTAAATATTGTACTTTAACTCATTTTTTTAATATAATACGGTTACGACCGCGATTTTTTTACATAATATATTTGATTAAAACATTAATATCCAATAAAATAATAGAGTTATCGAATTATGTCCAGGTTAAGCTAATTTGATGCGCCTATATATCCTCTATACCCATGAAAATGTGAAACAAAGTGATTTAAACATTTTCACTTTTACAACATTAGTTAGAACAAGCTTTCGCGCGCTACTCAGTTCGCGTTTTTATCAATCTCTAGGTAACAATACAAAAATCCTTCCGCCTTCCCATAGTTGTGATAAGGTATTCATTGCAGACACGCCGCTCCTCTGTGCAAACATTTCAACGAATAATGGCCCGGCGTTTGGATGCTCACGCGAAGTGCTTTTAAAGCACGCCTGAATAAAACATTGTGATTGATTGATCGTGTCGACACGTGTGAGCGTGAAAAATTTAAAAGATATTTAATGCATATTAGGATAGGTATTTGTATGAGTCGACGATAGATTTGTCAACTCATACAGCTGATTAGGACAGCGGCATAAGTTAGGAGCGGCCTGAGTTGACTGCAGACTCATTTGGAAGTTCCGCATGGAGTGCTTTAAAACCACGCCTGAATAAAACATTGTGATTGATTGATCGTGTCGACGTGAGCGTGAAAATATTAAAAGATATTTAAATACTAGGATATTTAGGTATTTGTATGAGTCGACGATAGATTTGTCAACTCATACAGCGGATTAGGACAGCGGCATGAGTTAGGAGCTGACTGCAGACTTATTTGGAAGCTCCGCATTAAGTGCTTTAAAACCACGCCTGAATAAAACATTGTGATTTGTGATTGATTGATCGTGTCGACGTAAGCGTGAAAATATTAAAAGATACTTAATGTATATTAGGATATATAGGTGGTTAGGATATATACGATATATGAGTCGTCAATAGATTTGTCAACTCATACAGCGGATTAGGACAGCGGCATAAGTTAGGAGCGGCCTGAGTTGACTGCAGACTCATTTGGAAGCTCCGCATGAAGTGCTTTAAAACCACGCCTGAATAAAACATTGTGATTGATTGATCGTGTCGACGTGAGCGTGAAAATATTAAAAGATATTTGAATACTAGGATATTTAGGTATTTGTATGAGTCGACGATAGATTTGTCAACTCATACAGCGGATTAGGACAGCGGCATAAGTTAGGAGCGGCCTGAGATGACTGCAGACTCATTTGGAATTCCGCATGGAGTGCTTTAAAACCACGCCTGAATAAAACATTGTGATTGATTGATCGTGTCGACGTGAGCGTGAAAATATTAAAAGAGATTTCAATACTAGGATATTTAGGTATTTGTATGAGTCGACGATAGATTTGTCAACTCATACAGCGGAGTAGGACTGCGGAATGAGTTTGGAGCGGTCTGAGTTGACTACAGACCCATTTGGAAGATCCGCATGGAGTGCTTTAAAACCACGCCTGAATAAAACATTGTGATTGATTGATCGTGTCGACGTGAGCGTGAAAATATTAAAAGAGATTTAAATACTAGGATATTTAGGTATTTGTATGAGTCGACGATAGATTTGTCAACTCATACAGCGGAGTAGGACTGCGGAATGAGTTTGGAGCGGCCTGAGTTGACTACAGACCCATTTGGAAGATCCGCATGGAGTGCTTTAAAACCACGAATGAATAAAATATTTATTCAGTGATTGATCGAGACGACGCGAGCGTGAAAATATTAGAAGTTACTTAATATTATTGTATTTTCGATTTGACGATAGGTTTGTCAAAACATTCAGTGCATATTGCAACACACATTTTGCGTGGACAAATAAGACGTCGTATTTATTTTTTAACATTGCTAAGAGAATTAAATATGTACTTAGAGGACTTTACACGGCTTAGCCGAATATATTTTTCCCTATCGCGTTCGTATATTATAAATTATAAACGCTTTAACCTAACCAGATATAAATCTTATTCGGTTAGCTTTGTGTTCTAGATTATTTTATTTAGAAACCTATTTTGTTTTCTAAGGTGACTCATGCAATTACTGGCTAAAAGTGAGAATAATTTAGCTTTTTTGATTGAAATCTAACGCACTTACTTCGAGAAAGTACTTAATAATTGCCAAGTTTTAATCGGTATCGAAATAGAAATAACATACATGCTTATATTAAACGAGTACCTACTTTTATCTGATGTTCGTGAAAAAAAGATATTAATTATTCTTTGATTATCTTTCTCTACATTGATTTTAATTTCTTCTTAAATTTGTTTTTAAACGAGATCTGAATTAAATCAAATGACTTGATACGGTTTGTAGGGTTTTATCGCGTTTATTATATTAACGTAACGTTCCAAAAACTTTGTTTTCAAAACTGTAGTCGTCGACAGTAAAGTGCTGCTGTCGGCACTGTGTGTCGAATTATTGGGCTGCATCCGTCGACATGACGAATTCTGCTGCCAAACAGTGCTAACAGCTGCAGTTTGCTCTGTCGACTACTGCAGTTGCCGTTTTCGACAGCTGCAATTGCATCTGTTGACAGCTTGCAGTTGACTGGTCGATAGCAAAGTGCTGCTCGTCTTGATGCCTTAGAATCCTTGCCTTCTGATTTAAGGCCATTTTTAGGATGATAATTATTTTGATGCGAATATTAATGTTTTTTCTCTTCTGTCGTAGGATGCAGTGGTTGAATACTACAGGCAGCCCGAGCAGCAAGATTGACAAAGCTGTGTTCAGAAACCAAAAGGAGATAGATGAGTACACCTTCGATGATTTCACGATTGTAAAAGATTAATTTTTGAATTACAAACGAGAGTGCAATCTCAGAAGTCCCACGGAAACCCCCAAGGGTTGTATCTTTTAAAAGGTACGGTAAATTGTAGGTTACTACCTGTGTTGCGAGTGCCACTATGTATTAAACCTGACTGCAAGTATTTTAAGGCGAAATTTAGTATATTATCATCAACTTTGCCTAAATTTATTAAAGTTCCTACTATCATAATGTGTGTGTTGCGTACATTCGTGGACAAAGTGTTAGTCTTTATACTTAATATACTAGCCGCATACTCCGGTAACGCTTTATTATGTATTGTATACAGAAACCTTTCCAGAATAATGCGTTTGAAAACCGCATGGAAATCGCCCCAGAAGTTTCAAGATTAGCCTCAATAGATACACAAACAGATATACGCGTAGAATTTCAATTCAATGTATACATACGAGATATAGAAATTGATATGAAATTAATTCAGATTGGCCTGGGTCTTGGATGTGTATCTATATATGTATTTGTTATAAAATATAGTATCGTTGAGTTAGTATCCCATAACACAAGTCTCGAACGTACTTTGGGGCTAGCTCAATCTGTGTGATTTGTCCGTATATATTTATTTATTTATTTTTTAATTTAAGGCCTACATTGTTGAATAGTTGAAGAACGTCATTAATTGTTTCCCAAATGATTTTCAAGTTTTACAAAACTTTGGTAGTTTGGTCTTTTACTCGTAACTGTGACAAAAAACAAAGTGTGATATTATTGCAATGTAATTTTGTATTACTTTAGTATTATTATTTATTTCATCCTAATATACTTCTAAAGTAAAAACCTTTATTTTTTATTTTTTCATTTTATATAGTATAGCATTGATTTGTGAATGCTTAAAGTCCTTATAATCTATTACGTACACGTATATATATGTTTATTACGTACGCGTAATGATAAAGCGCGTCAAAGTTCATGAGTCCCATGGGGGCTCGTGACGTCTAAGTTTGCAGAAAAGTGTAGCAAACTATGACGTGACACGGTATTTCAAAGGGCTATATTTTTATAATTTTTTGTTTAATCGACAAAAGAAAAAAAACGCATCCAATATTATTTGATTATCGCACTGCCTTACTAATTATACTTTTTTTAGGAAACAAGCCTATTCACTACATAAACATGGTGAAATTTTGATCGTTTTGGACCCTTAAAGGGCTGACTCAGGCCATCAACATGAACAACTTTTCATATGAGAACAATGCTAAGAACTCAAAAAAAATTCAACTTTCCCATACAAACTGGCCGGGCGGCGGGATTCTTTTGTATGGAAATGACGAATTTTTTTTTGAGTTCTCAGCATTTGTTCCATAGAAAAAGTTGTTCATATTAATGGTCTGAGTCACCCCTTTAAGGATCCAAAACGATCAGAATTTCACCGTGTATATATACTTATATGTATAAACGCTATAAACTTAGTCGATGAATCAGGTATTATGAAACAAAATATACCTACACAATCAAATCTCTGAAGGTATATTTTTATCAGGTTTACACAGGTGGTGGTAGTAAGTAATTTAGGTTTTGGTAAACATAATATCGTCACGCGTATTGTAGTGCCTTTTGACTCGCTTGATTGCGAAAACTATGTTTGAGACTTAAATCATGCGATAAGAATAGAACATACAAAAAATTGGGTTGTATAAAGAAAGGACGCTTAACAAATACTTACCTATGCACTTTATGACGTGATAACTTCTTATAAATCGAAGAACGCTGGCTGCAAGCACGAAAAAGTGTCACGTCCGTGTGCAAGCGAAAGTGCGGAACAAGGGAAAGAGAGGGACCTCATCTATCTCTCTTCCACTGTTATCATATCATGTAAAATTAACGTAAACAGACTTTACAGACAACGTGTCTGTTGGTGGCAAAGATTATTATCATTAATGTTTGAATGCTGATGATGATTCGGAACCATAAAGTGTGGGTGTAAAAACAGGTATCCCAACTAACAGTATCCCAGCGGCTTTACTTTTGAATGTCCCGGGACTGTACTTGTTTGGGAATATAAACGCAGGCAGTTCATTTCACACCTTAGCTACTTGAACCAAAAAAATAACTGTCAAAGCGTTTAGTTCGACTCGTTGGTATTCCAACGATAAAAGGGTGAAATTTCTGTCTGCGCCTCGTAGTCCGATGGAGGAATGGTGAGGGTTCAACTAGCTCAAAGACTTTTGCTTGTCTATGTTCTAAAAGCTAATACTTGACTCTATACTCACAAAATCTCTCATGTACGCAAAATGACACATGTTTATCATTTCACAAGCCTCAAACCCCACCGGTGTAGAAACCAAGTTAATTAAAACATTCGCTAAATAGGACATGCGGCGCAACCGCCGTCACATTTTTTATTCAGCTTATTAATTAGAAGGGTGGAGGTAAACAAAAGTCGGGAAATTTTTAATTACATTTACCTCTCGGCCTTCATCTCGTTAATGTGGAACACAAGGCTTATTTCCCGAAGCCTCACTTAAAGCCCCTAATAATTAGGCCCCTAATGAGCAACAATTACGCCGTCTTTGTATCGGCTAGGGCCATATATGCACGTGATATTGAAGGAACAAAAGATTCGAGGAGTTTATTACAATCTTGAAGATGACGGCCCATGGATTTTACGAGTATTACTACTATATGAGGTTACTTCTATTAGCACTAGAACTTTTGTAAGTGTTGATTACCAAAGTACTTGTCAAAGTTAAAATTTAGGTATATATCAAATCTTCCCATGGACTTCGTAAGAGGCGACTTAGGAAATACAAGCTAAAGAAGCTCATAAACATCAATGAGACCTGTCCAACCCGTCTGGTCTGCCCAAGTATGGCTCCGGTACTACAGAGAGGGTCATGCTCCTGCAGTGGAGACTAAAAAGACCTGAAGACGAAGATGATCAGCCGGTTGTTTCAGGTATGGTATTGGGTACGCGCGCCCGGCCTCCCGAACTGCTAACTACTTGCTTTCCCCCATTCATCCAAGTGCATTCACTTGGATGAATAGGGGAAACAAAAAGTGTTGAATTTGGGAAGGTAAAAAGGGTATTGTAATACGTGCCTTACTAATTTATTACAATACCCTTTTTACCTTCCCAAATCCAATAAATTCCTATCGTTGCCCAGTTTTTGACGATCTCTGTGGCGTAGTGATCATCAGCCGGGCGGCTGTCACAGCGTAGGTCCTAGGCCCTAGGTTCGATCCCCAGCCATTTCAGGATGAAATATGATATTTTTGAGACCAGGTTATGGATGTTTATCTAATTATGTATTTGTTTTAAAACATAGTATCATTGAGTTAGTACCCCATAACACAAGTCTTGAACTTGCTTTGGGGCTAGCTCAATCTTTGTTATTTATGTCCGAAATTGGTATTTATTAATAAAATCTTAAAAATGCTTCCGATGGGTAGCAGCGTCTTAAGCAAGAAGCCATAGAAACTGCGTTTGCCTTCCCGCCCGCCTGTCAGGCGTGGTGAGTATGGCAATATCCTCCCATGCATCGAAGAATCCTTGGGAGACTTTTGTCCTACAGTGACTTAAGGCTGAAATGATGATTAAGCTTTTCTGCTAAGCCCTAGACATGCTAGCCCTAGACAACAGTTTGACGGAAACTAAACGAGCGACCATGGAGCGTGGAGAGTGTAGGCCAAATCCTCTGGCTGCTCTGGCCAAGTATAACTCTAGTAGTACAGAGAGGGTCGTGCTCCTGTAGTGGAGACTAAAAAGGACCGGATGATGATGATGAAACGAGCGACCATAGAAGTTTTAATGTTATCGGCTATAACTGTGCAGTGTCCGGTAAAGAGTTAATATAAATATTTCCCGTCTGTACAAATCATTTGGAAATGGATTCACTTTAAATCGTTATAGCGTGTGCATTAAGTGTGAATAAAACTTATAGCACCCCTCTTTTACATATGAGATAAAAACCCTCGCAATTAATCTCCAGAGGGAACGGGTACACCTTAAAGTTAGCGTTATTGAATCCACCCTTGTCATCTGCTACCCTTAATTTATCTGAGCAGGATTACGTTTCAGCTTTATTACATGTCTGGAGAATGCGGATTTTGGTGTTGGCAGTTTTATTGTGAACTAGCTGTTGCCCACGGCTCCGCCCGCGTTAGTGTCGATCCCTCAGGAACAGGAGAATTTCCCGGAATCAAACATACCCTATGTCCTTTCCTGGGCCTCAAACTACCTCCGTACCAAATTTCATCCAAATCAGTTCAATGGTTGAAGCGTAAAAAGACAACAGACGCTCCTTTCTTAGCGCTCACTCACATCATTATAAAAACCCCTGTACCAAATTTCAAGTTTCTAGGCGCAGCAGTTTCGGTTGCGTTGATATATAAGTCAGAATTTGCCCGCGGCTACGTCGCCGCCGTTAGTGTCCATCCCTCAGGAACTGTAGAATTTCCCGGAATAAAAGATACCCTATGTCCTTCCCCGGGTCTCAAACTACCCCCATACCAAATTTCATCCAAATTGATTCAATGGTTGAAGCGTGAAAAGAAGACTATACATACATACATAGTATCACGTCTTTTTTCCTTACGGGGTAGACAGAGCCTAGGTCTATAAGACCTGAAGGCCACGTTTAGCATGTAATTTTTCTATGTCACTTATAATATATAAGTAAGTGCTATATATTTGCAGGCAAGGCAAACTCATGGCTTAAATTCATTCAAATGACGATAACTTTTTTTTTAACTAACCGATTTTATGAAACAAACTTTAAATGTTAATCTGAGTTAAAATAAAGCAATTGGTGAAAGTTTGAAGTAAATCGGTTCAGTATTTTCGGAGATAATCGTGATCATACATACAGACAGACAGACAGACAGACAGACAGACAAAAAATTCTAAAAAAAATTTTTTGCTTTCTATTATTCTTTTTAAGTGTCCCTCTATCCATTTCAGTCAAAAATTCTAAATGTACAGACAAAATATTTTTACTGTTTTATTATATGTATAGATTTGGGGAATTTTAAGAATTAAGTGAAAGACTCGGAGATAAAAGACTTCTAGAAAAGAAAAAGACGTAGAATTTACCAGCTGTTTGTTTTGCCGCGTAAATGCCGATAAAGGACTTAAAATACCTAAAATATTTTATTGTAGACCTCTCCAAAGTTCTCTTATCGTCCGTAATTTACTGTAATTTATATTCAATATTTTTAACGGTATTTGCATTTTTGTACCCTTTGCCGATGGTATTAATTGCGCTGCCTGGGGATGAACCTTGAATTTTTTCACGTGTTATGGTACAACCATTTAGTAGATAGAGGGGGTGGGGTACACCGGACTCTAACAAAAATTTGGACTATAAAACCAAATATTTCCGAAACGTAAACATTATTTTTCGATTTACATAAGTAAATATTTACACAACAATAAATATTTACATAAGTAAATATAACAATATTTTTAAAAGACCTACTCAACAACACCCCACAAGTTGGGGTAGCCGCAAAAAACAAATTACTCTACTTGTATGGGAAAATCATTTTTTTTGCAAGCTTTTATTTTACTGTTTTTTCGGCATGATTACATATTCATTCCAAATTACAGGTCTATAATACATAAAGTCTCTGAGTAAAAGCGCGGACAGACAGACGGACAGACATGGCGAAACAATAAGGGTTCTTTGTTCGGAACCCTAAAAACGGTAAAAAACGAAAAAATATTTAACCTTCCATAGAAATTCGCCCAGCTGATCGGCGACATTGTATGTGAAGCCGTTTTTTATTGAATTTCGCTATCCTATCAGTCACAGTCTTAAAAAATTCTGATTCTTTTTAACATAACCGTTGTTGTCAATGTTTTAATGTTACATTAACAAGAATAAATTAACATATATTGCGTGCTTTAAATTTATTTTGTATTTTTAAATGCTTTTGTAAATAAAAACATATACGGTCGAATTGAGTAACCTCCTCCTTTTTTTGAAGTCGATTAAAAAACCAAATCAATTGCTCGACCCCTATCTTATAAAGCCCTATTACATATTACAGAATAACAAGACTGGCCCCAAGCAGCTTATCCCAATTCTCCATATTATTGGAAACACATTTAAGCTAATGTCATTAAATTACAATGGTCGCTGATATCGGGTCCCAGCACGCGTTGAGTCAGCAGTTTAGTTCCCAGCGAATGTCCGAACATACCACATAATAGGCAGTGGTTTCACTATCGGCGAGAAGCAAATAATTCATTATTGAGGATTTTCAGAAATCATTTTCATAATTCTAGCCGTTAGAAGTCCACCGCTGGACAAAGGCCTCTCCCATGGATTTTTCGTTCCATGGGAGGATATTGCCAGACTCACCACGGTTGGAAGGCGGGTTGGCGAGCGCAGTTTCTTTGGCTTTATGTGCTTCCGACACTGCTGTCCATCGGAAGCAATTTTAAGCTTGGAAAGGATAGGAATTTGTTGGATTTGGGAAGGGAATGAAGGAATTGGGATACTACTCACTCGGATGAAACAGAAAAGCAAGTAGCAGTTCGGGAGGCCGGGTGCGCGTACCAGATGCCTGCAACATCCACCGGACAGGCAGTTTTGGATGACGCCCCTGGCAAAATGTTCTGAAATGCTCAACGCCAAATGGCAGTACTGTCGTACAATGCGATGAGCGTCTATCATTTAATATTTGGCAAGCAGGACGCAGAAGGCACGATAACTGACACATTGTACAGCCCAATAACAACCTACCAGACCCAAAGAAGCCTCGGTGCTGCCACTTATTTCAGAATTTTCTCATCCATCCATCATCCTCATTGCTTTGCAAGAAAAACTTTCGTTGTATATCTACTCCTTGTAAAAAGGGTGTTTTTATGGTTAATTAACCGTTAACATTTTAGGAAACTTGAAACTATATGCCAAATTCAGAAACAAGTAAGTAGTTAGTTTCATGTATTAAAGAATACGACTGCTCTCGTTTTCTGAACGTAATGATGCCAAATTTATCCAGCCGTTTGGAAGATATGAGGCATTTAAGAAATTTACAAAATATGCGCGAAACTCATACATAACCCCTCATGGCAGGCGGATAAAAAGGATCGAATAAACATTTAATGTTTTTCTCGCTGGCGATTCAGCTAAAAACTATTTTTTTGCATCATTCGATCAGTGATGATCACTGATGTGCCACTTATTATGTTATCATCAGGGAAGACAACGTCATGAATCTATTTGCTCTTTCTGCTAATGTAGGCGTTATTTATTAGCTTCATGACCTGGAAACGACCGAAGTTTTTCTAAATTAATTAAGAAATAAAACATGGTGAAAAAATCGACGCGGGCGGATC
This sequence comes from Elegia similella, assembly GCA_947532085.1. Taxonomy (NCBI): domain Eukaryota; kingdom Metazoa; phylum Arthropoda; class Insecta; order Lepidoptera; family Pyralidae; genus Elegia; species Elegia similella. Next base: position 6,346,130 of record OX383936.1, read on the forward strand.
CTAATTTCCTCTAAACCGCGATTGGCCAAGTACAAAAATATATACAAGAGCCTCAATATTTTCCTAAATCGCTCCTCCCTGTCGGTACGGCTGGCTAGTCCTACACGGGTCATTTAGAACGAGGTCAAGGATAATAGAGACATGAATTCCATTTTCATTTAGCGATGACGTCGAGTCTATGGATAACGTGACTCCGATGAAAGCCTAGATTTCGGAGCCGTCCGAAATGTTGAACATGAATCAGCGATCTATATCATTGTGAGAATCATGAGTTATATAATCATGAAGGCTGACTCTATGATTTTAAATGTAGGCTTGTATAGGGAACTATTGACATCGTTCATTAATTTATCCATTTGAACATAACTTTCTTTTTCTGTGTATGTTATGTAGGTACTATTTTGGTTACGGTTAGCTTCTTAAGAACTTTAGCAAATTGCTTTTTCATCGTCAAATTACACTGATTGCTCGCCCGGGACAGTGCAGCCTCTTTCTTCTTGTATCTCTAGCCTTCTCCTTCATTAATTATATCCACCTCTTCTTTGGCATTCTGTTCTGTCTGTCACTAAAAAGTATTGGTAAGAATGAGACATTCTTAGCAACATTTTTTTCGTTGTGTTATGAAAAAAGCTCTCTAAAATACGAGTATGCATATAAGTAAAAAATTACCTTGATAACACAATAACTTTTTGAAACATAAAGGTTACAAAGTCATAATTTTTCCTCTCGGCCGAAAGGCGTCAATTTAGCATTTTGCGTAAGTGCTGTAAGAACTTTGTCCGCAACAATATTCAATACTAGCTGTGCCCGCGACTCCGTTCGCACACATTTGTATAAGGGCCATGTCTTATCATAACTGGAGCAAAAAATTTAAAACACTATCTCTGAAAACAAAAGAATTTACTAGAAGATTACCAACCCTTACAGACATTTCATTAGTATTGATTGCGTTTAAAGAAATGGCTTCATAACAAAAGTTAATATAATTTTATAGCCCATATTAGTTTAATTTGATTTTCATGCATTTGAAATAGACTTGCCCAACCAATTTTAACCAAACAATGTATCGATATGAAATAAAAAGTGCCGTTATCAGTATTTTAATCTTGTTGCTTACATAGTCTATGGTTAAGTACTTTTCATGCTAATTCCTCCTTATTTAACTGTTCTTTGCAGTAAAATAATTCGAATCATACATCACTCCCAATTACGCCAAACTTTCCTTAATAACACTCCAAATTACTATTCACTTGTGAATACTTAGCATCAGAGAGGTTTCCAGGAATTGCGGTCAACACTTCGACCCGTGTTATACAACTCATATTGACGCGTCTAATTGAAAAGTTATATTGACGAGTCTAGTTGAAAACACCAAACTTTGTTGCTTGTTTGGTAGTTTTTGATACTATAGCTGTGCTCTATAGTTATTTTCTTTTATTATTGTTCACAAAAAGTTCTATATCATTTTCTGGCGAACATTAAATAATTTACTAGTATTGTACGAGTAATGTTTTGAATTGTTATTTTTAGTAGCGAGAGTACGCACATATCAATGTCATTATCGACAATTGTTTTAGTTGTAGGAATAAAATATTGCGCCCCTTCATGTCCACCAGTTAATTCTAAGTAGCCACTTGGCTTCATAACAAAGTGAATATAATTTTATACCCCATTTTAGTTTAATTTTCATGCTTTTGAAATAGAGTTTTACAAGCAATTTTAAGTTTTATAGCTAATCATGAAAATCTACTCTTCATAGTATTATTTAACTGTTCCACGCAATAAAATAACTCCTTATTACTAGCTACACCACTCCAAATTACAACTATTCACTTGTAGATACTTAGCATCAGAAGAGATGTTTCCAGGAATTGCGGTCAACACTTCGAGCCGAGTTTTACAACTTAGTTATACAACTTATATCGACGAGTCGAGTTGAAAAGTTTGCCACGACAAACTTCGTCTACTCTCTGGTTCTGTAATTATTTTTCTTTTATTATTGTTCACAAAAAGTTCTGTATCGTTTTCTGGATAGCATTCATAATTTACTTAGAGCAAAGAATATATAGATTATAGGTACACTACGCTTAGGGAGCGTCTATAAAATTACTCGAAACGCTTCAAGTAATCTGAGGTCAATCTGAATCTCACCCAATCTCCTGCTGAGGAGGGGGGTCTCGGCAAATATCCCGTATAAATTCATAAAAAAACAATGTATTTCCAACTAAATTTACCACAGAAAAATCTCACGTGAGATTTAGGGGCAGGGCGGGAGTCGAGTTAAATCTTACGAGATCACACCATGTAAGGGAGGGTCGGTAAATTTCCAAAATTGCCTTACTTAATAAATGGACGGGCGTCCTTAGTGTTATTGTATTTACAAGACGTGGGACATTCGGGGCATGATAACAGATGTGGCATGGATTGCACAGCGCCACAGCTACATCTATCATTAGTAGAAAAGCCCCACTTTTTGCGGTTCTCTCTGTATCTGCCCATCTGCCAACTGGTAGTCGCTAAAGGAACCACGCAAGACGGCCCAGAGGCGAGTCCGGAGAACTCTGACACCAGGGTCGATTGACCGTGTCACCACTCGGAATTATGACGATTCTTTAAAGGATCCCGATGCTCCAGTAGTTCAGAGCATTATTAACGGTAACGTATGTTAAAATACCCCGGACACGGTCCCCAATGGAATAGTTATAAAAATATCTTGAGCTCGTCCGTGCTTTGGAAAATTCAATCCCAGCGGTCCCAATAACTGTCCCCACGTGATGATCACTATATAGCCGTTGGTGTCGGCTTTCATCATAGATGACAGTCTTTAAGCTGTCAAATGCCTTTAGGCAGCTGATTTATCCCAGTGTTAGCCACTTACACACACGATAAACAAATTTCTTTGAAATACGTGCTGTTTTAATAACAAAGAACTCCGGCTGGTCATTATGGAAATTGTTTTTATCCAATTTATTCCTTTTCGTGGTTCACAAACCTCCAAATATCGTCCTGCCTGTATTTGAAGGGCCTTTGTTAAATATTTGCGGTCTTGTAAATCCCCTCCACAAACATTTGCCATGGCAGACCCCGACCCCCTGCCCATAAGAAAGAACCCGCCATGAGTTAGTACATAAATAAACAATATAAAATGGTCCATAATCTGCGCAATCCGAAAGGGACGCACAAACGCTTGGTGAAGGGCATTGTGTTTTTACGGCCCTACTAAGACCAAGATTTCTCGTGAGTTGCTGGTAGTTTAGCCTCTGATCTTTGCCTTTCATTACCACTTCTGCGGGTAAAGTTTGGAGAAGTTTACTCAAATGCAGTTCATATTTGGGCAGGTCTTAAATATATGTTGGATATCGTCCCTTTTTCATCTAGTCCTTTTGCCGGTTGCACCCTTAGCTGTGGTGTGTTGGAGCCCGGGGTCCGCTTTTTCAGCTTTCATGCTGTAATATGGTTTGGCCAATGTTTTTGGCCGGTTGCCTTCCCGATGCTAACCCTTCTTGGTTAGCAGAATCGCAGACTGCAAATGAAGTACAATTATGTGCCTGCGTCGAGAATAGAACCTGGAGCCCCACGTGATGCAATGTGGTGTGTTAACCACTGCGCCACAGAGGCCGTCACATTGGATATCTATCAATATGTGAAAGTAACAAAAAAAAACAACCTTCCTTAGAATATTTAACAAAAGAATACTTGTTCATCTTACTTTGTTTCAATAAAGAAAAAGATAACTTTATAACTGTAATTGAGAAGATGGGCTAAAATAATATTTGAATGTAGACTACAAATAGCAGTTTGGAGTAGCTTCCATAAATTGGATTTAAAATCACTTATGTTACACAAACATGAAAATCACATGGAAAAGACAAGGATAAATTACTCGACAAATGAAAGTTTAACATGTCCACAATAACACTAAAAAAAAGAAAATCGTCATGAAACTCCGCTCAAATATTTTCCAGCCGAGATTATTACATCAGCTCGCAAAAGTATTTCCCTAAAAGCATATTTTAGCTGATATGAATAAATAAAAGACCCTAATGAAAGAGGGTGTGGAACACTTAGTTCTAGCGTAGAATGAATGGGTCGACCGACGCCGGCCCTCAATATCCATAAGTGCGGCATCAAGGCACCTCCAAGCGTAAGTAAATTAATTCGCAGTTTCTATAACACAACTTTAACTATACACAACATTGTTGTCAATGATAATGACAATAATAATGGTCTTGTAAAAGCGGAAGTGTGTTTTCATGTTTCTGTTGTATTAAAATGCGTAAACCCTTTAGATCTATATAGAATCCCATTTTTTATACATGATACCATACATGACAAAGCGATGTTAGTTAACGTAGTTAAGTTTGAAAATGACGAATGACTTGGATTGTTATCCAAATATCAATGTTTTTTGCCTGCTCCATGGCTCTCTTGTTCTATGACTACCATGTCCGCTATTTTCCTGTAAATTTACTATATCCCAGTAGGTAAAGTCTTTGGTCTTTGGTACCCGGATGTCAAACTAGACACCAACAATGATTTACAGATATGGTCCACCGTGGTTTATTCGTCCAATAATCCACCGCTACGTTTTCGGGATTGGTATTTGGCAACCAGAGTCCACCAACCACCGTCAGTTGTCTTCAAAGTGGAGAGCATACCCACCCTCCCCCGACTATGTGACCACCTTGTAATATATGCCATGATTTTGACAGCCTAACAAATTTCTTTGAAATTACGAGAAACTAGAACCAGCCTTAAAAATAATTAGATTTCAGTCCTTGGCTGGAATTTGCTGCAATTTATGCTGAAAAGAATTTCTTGTGAGTTTGTACTTCTTATTCTAGACTTTAGAAATATCGCGATATTTTTTGCCTGAAAATGTTGAACGTACAATGCTAAATGAAGCCTATTCAGCGAATACTATGGAAAATTACGAAGAACTTTTTGCAAGTGAGAGAATTAGGTACAATAGTTGCTCATTGTTCATACCATTTTATTCTTCAAAACTTCGCTCATATTCTACAATGTTTTATCCTCTCAATCGCTAATATTCGGAATTTTTGATTGCAATATTTTTACATCTGACATTTCACGTAGGTCTACCAGAACACCTTTCAACTTAAAATTTTTTAGCAAAGGAATAATTAGTCCATAAACTTTTCCGATCTAGCCGTATACGTAATATTCTGGCACCCGAAACCTAATTTATCTACGTAATATTCTACCGCCAAACCTAATTTATCGCACAGGTGTAATGAATCCCAGGTTTTTATGTGCTCGAAGAAATTATATGGGACTCTAAGGTGCCATTAAAAGTTTCGCTTGAAACATTCGCGGCAACCTTGGGAGGCATCATATTATTTCTAACGACTTGCACAAACTCATATTTGGACATAACTGGATGAAAGCTCGAGCTGTCATGAATAGCCAGATTAGACTTGCCTACAGCGCGGACCTCGTAAATGTGAATTACATCGTTTAATTTTTTCATGTTGCTCGGCTCTGGCGGCTCATTAGTCTAATTTCACGATTAAGTTCAATGTCAGCAGTTGCACATAAAGTCAAGGTTAAAATGGATGCCTTTCTAAATATAGCTGACGCTTATCTTTCCTCCAACTCCTTACTGAAATATCCGCACGCAACTAACGCAGACAGTTTCACATACGTGGCTTGTGGCAATTTGGTAAACCCATTTACTAAGCACATAAAGGAAACCGTTCAAATATAAGAACATTCCGGGATATCGGGGAATAATATGCCATCTGTTAGCTAACAATAGATGTCGACCTTGAAGGCTTTTACGGAGGAGTTTTCGCTCGAAAGGGTAGGAAATAATTACGTTCAAGTCAGTAACCCGGGCGTGCGTTATTGATGGGCTCGCGCGGCGGCGCTGAGACGCGCGGTAAGTGGGTCAGGGAGGGAGCGAGGATCGCGCAGCCGCCAACTCATTGCGCCCTCAGCCTCCAGCCATGGCGGACGCGCCGCCCGAAGTTCTCGAGCTCAACGTGGGCGGCGTGCACTACGCTACCACGCGTGACACGCTACTCCGCGAACCCGACTCGCTTCCCGCCGCCGCGCTACGGGATCCTGAGCATCCGCGCGATGCTCGCGGGCGCATCTTCTTCGACCGTGACGGCGTTTTGTTTCGATATGTCTTGGACTATCTCCGAGACGGTGGCTTAGTGCTCCCGGAGTGCTTCCGCGAACACAAACGGTTAGCACGGGAAGCAAAGCATTACAGACTGGTCGGGCTGGAAAATGCTGTAAGGGAGTCAGATCCACGACCGCCTAACCGGGAACGTGGCTGCATCACCGTCGGCTACAGAGGCAGCTTCGCTTTTGGACGTGACGGGCTCGCTGACGTGAAATTCCGCAAGTTGTCACGTATTTTGGTTTGTGGAAAGGTGACGTTATGTCGCGATGTTTTCGGCGAGACCCTCAACGAGTCGAGAGATCCTGACCACGGATTGGCAGACAGGTACACTTCACGATTCTTCCTGAAGCATTCTTTCATAGAACAAGCTTTTGACATGTTGCAAGAGAATGGTTTTAAATTATCTGCAAGTTGTGGCAGCGGCACGGCGGGGGCTGCAGAGCTGAAGCCAGGAGTGGACACAGAGGAGAATCGCTGGAACCACTACAACGAATTTGTGTTTGTGCGCGATTAGACTCCGGGAGAGGATCGCATGTGATATGAATCAGCTGTAGAGCGATTGCGTTTTGGCGCTTCGACGGTGGAGGGCAATAAATTCCAAAATAAATTATTTCAAGCGTATGATCGAAATTTTATCGTCAAACAAAATTGATTTCTCACATATGAAGATTTATTACTATGCAATACAGTTAATAAGTACCTATATATAAGTAAACTTATAGATACGTTTTCCTCGAAAGTACTTCGCAATATTTGCGAAAATAAACAAAGTTATAGGTAAAGCTTGAAATTTATTGTTTTCTTCGAACTAAAATTACTTGAAACTATGAAGATTAATCTTAAAGAATAAAAAGCGTTTGGTTAGAAATTTAAAGAATTCTATACTGTATTTTCTGAGAATTAGAAATTATTGTTCGTTATAATTATGTAGATAATGGAACCTTAATTAAAATCATGTAACAAATAGGTAGAAATAAATGTAAAAAGTATAAAGTAACTAGCGTAGTCGATGATCCCCTATTAGGATTAATTTCTTGTACTGTGACTTTAACTATTTCTAATGTATTTTCGAATTATTTTACTATCACATAGATCAAATTAATTATCTAATAGTGTTATGAACTTATTGTGAGGGCCATCTTTTTTGATAAAAAGTCTTATGCCAAAAGATTGTTACAAGTCTGAAAGACGTTGATTTTATTTCTGTCCAGATTCGGTCTACTTCATGTTTGTTACAGTTATTTATACGATGTAATATTTTATGTATAACAATCTGGGTACGCCTGATACCAGTGATGTGTTGTGATCGATGCATTTGTTACTCTACTAGTCATAGTTTTAAGACCAAGGTTAAGACCGATTTCAAAAGTCTATAGTTAGTTTTTGAGCATAACGAGCGCGAATGAAATGTACCTTAAAGAAATAATTAGAGTTAATAAAAAAATAAGCGAATAGTAATGAAAATATTATAACGGAAGGAAAACTTTCATATAACAAGATAAAGACGCAATTATGAGTTGAAGCGAAGTCATTGGAAGTTTTAGCTTCGAGGGAAATATTGCCGACAGAAGTTTCGACAGTTGCCGTTAACGCTGATACATTTTAACAATTTCCTAACAGTTAGCGACTATTATATTATTTTTACGCTTGTTTTAAAACTTCTTGGATGCATCTGTGAAGTCGAATTTACGATCGCAGTCATATCATTAGATTATACCTAGAAGTGGCTTGTTCTTTGTTTCACAAATCTCGAAAATCGTAGTTTGACTTTTTCGAGAATTGTGTTTCAGTCTCAAGCTAATGTTAAGCTTTTCTTCCATTAACATCTTCCTGCTTAAAGATAGTTAGATCGACGTAGTTGATTTCCTCATTCAGAGAACAATAGGGGACTGAAATAATGAGATTGATCACTGATAACGTGCTATTGTTTGTCTTTCGTCATTGTTTTTCGTGATATAATCCAACAACATCAAATATGTAATGATTTTCTTTACTCTATTAATCACTTGTTAAAAAGATTACACCATTTTGAACAGTTGAAGATCAAGTGTTTGTAAAAAGTAAGTATAACTGTTCCCACTTGTTGCTGTAACGAAATACAAAGTGATTGTTGTGAGGGCAGCCCACAGATGATTAGATTTGTGGCCAAGTATCCTTTTAGGGTTCGCGGCTAAAGAGCAAATGGATTGACCTTTCTCTAAAAGGAGTAAAATATTAAATTCTTCAATAAACACACTCTTCATAAATATATATTAAGCAAGATATCAGTGAACCAATCTGACTTACCAAATAGAATGGTATAGTTTTAGGTAAACACTATACTCCAAGTTGTGCTATATGAATACGACGAATAAAGTATAATATACAGTAGAATCTCATATAGCCAGAATATCTGTTAGGAAAATCTTGATTCTGTTGCCAAGTTTTCAAACCGTGTGCCATTTTTTATGAATTTCCATTATTGGATTAAAATCCAGCACATGATATCTCATTCATCCGAATAGAAACGATATAATCGAGATATATCTATTGTATTATACTTAACTTTATAGATCATTATTATATTATTATTAAACAAAGTATAGTATATATTAAAATGTTTATTGTGTTTAGACATATTAGTTAAATGTTAGATAAATTATTTACAGTATTTACCATTGTAGGTATCCCGTGGGATATTGAATGGTCTCGCTGTATGTTAAAAGTATTTCTATTTGTGTGATGAAAAACAGCGTTGGACCTGGACTTGATCATTATTGTAGGATTTCTAAAAATATAGTTTTGAAAAATAAATTTAGTTAAAAAAATATTTGTTTCTTTTACTCTATATCTCCGTTATCATTCCCTTTACCAAACTTTTCTTGTTTTTTTTCTTATTAGGTCTTGCGAGCATTCGATGAATAAGTCTTAAAGGCTTGTATAAATACTTTTTAATGGACTCTTATTTCTTTAAGTTAAGATTTACACAAATCCTTACTAAATTATAAATGTGAAAGTGAGTAGGTATGATTGTTTGTTACGCTTACACGCCATAACTACTGAACCGAGCATCATGAAATTTTGCATACAAGTTCTCTGGAGTACGGAGAATTACATATGCTTTTATCCCGGGAAAAAGTACTATTCCTGAGGGATCGACGTTGACGCGGAGCCGCGGGCGAAAGCTAGTTAGCATATAAAGTATAGGTAGTAGACATCAGAAAAATTAGGCCAACTTACTTTTTGAAAGTTGTAGGTTGGACAAGCATGCCAAATACTTACTTTAAAAAATTGGTTGTCTGTAAAAAGTTGGTTTACGGATGATAATTTTACGTGACAACCGTGGAAGAAAGATAGATGTGTCATACGCCGAATGCTTAGGCTGATCGTGCCTCTCTATCGCTTGTTCCCCGTTCTTGCTTGCTCACCACTTGCACCAGAACGTAACACTTTTTCATGCACTTATATGACGTTATCACGTGAATAAGCATTTCAATGACAGATTTAAAATTAGATGCTTTTGATCTAATTTTATATAGATAAAAAATGTCAATTTCAACTTAGAAACTGACAGTACGAGGTTAAAGGTCACTTCAATTAAATTGATCATATCTCAAGCCATTATTCGTCATAAAAGTGTCTTAAAAGACACGAAAAATAGTATTGAAAATACATTCTAAGAAAACGGAAAATAAGTTTACTCAACTCGCAAAATATTAGCATCTAAAATTAAACCTTACTGGCGTTTATTTATACCAATATCTCTTTGAGTAGGTGTTTTGTTTGTTCTAAAATTACTCGACAGGCCTCACGCTTATACCCTTTAGAATAAATAAACAACTTCTGAACAAGTTTCCATTGATGACGGAACGTTATTAAATCGCTGCTGTAATAATTATTATATCTAAATGTTTCAATGAATGGCGCTCATTCAAGAGTTTCCCAGTTTATATCAATTATATATACAGCGTATTACTGAAACAGAAAATAATATAAAAAAGCATGATAGTGTGCGATATTTACGACTTTCTTATGATTAGGTTTTTAACACGCGTTGTTCTGTTTTGTAAAAGTCATCATCATACAGCCGTAAATGTCCACTGCTGGACAAAAGCCTCTCCCAAGAATTCTTTGTTCCATGGAAGGATATTGCCATACTCACCACGCTAGGCAGGCGGATTGGCGAGCGCAGTTTCTTTGGGTTCTTGTGCTTCCGACGCTGCTGCCCATCGGAAGAATTTTAAGCTTAGGGAAGGATAGAAATTTGGATTTGGCAAGGGAATGGAGGTATTGGGACTAGGATAAGTAGGGAAAAAACAAAAAGCAGCTCGGGAGACCGAGTCCGCGTACTCGATGCCATACCTGGAACCACCGGCCAAGCATTTGAGAATGAAACCCCTGCCCCCTTTGTAAAAATAAGCTGAAACTTTTACAGCATGGAAAATATAGGTAAAAGACTTACATGCTGTCTCGAGCCTATATAAAATAGACGAGGAGATTAATGAGCTCGAGCTGAAGAATGAGCTTTTCTGGGGGTGGATCCTTAGTTAAAGAAGATAAACCTATTGGTTTTGGATCGTTTAATTTTTTTTCGGAAGCACTACAGTATGAATACGTTCATAAAGTCACAAAATAAATTAAGTTTTTTGAAAAAAATACGTGTTTATCACAAAGGAAACTATTTAAGCTTTAGTTTCTGTAACTCTGAACACCCGTAAGTTCTCTGTTTAACTCTAAAGGGTAAAAAATTGAAGAAATATACAGCTTGTAAATGTACCCTCGACGTTCCCTTAAAGGGGTGACTCGGACCATCAATATGAACAACTTTTGCCATGGGACCAATGCTAGAAACTCAAAAAATCGGCATTTTCATACAAAAGAGTTCGCCCGCGTTTTGTATGGGAATGTCGAACTTTTTTTGAGTTCTCAGCATTGTTCCCATGGAAAAAGTTGTTCATATTGATGGACTGAGTCACCGCGTTAAGGGAACGTCGAGGGTCAATTTACACGCTGTATAGTCGTAAAAAGAAAACGACTTTTTCACTTGTGCGCAAAAAAGGGTTGTACAAAACAAAATGTTTTGGACGTGGCGCCGAGATCAACGGGCGTCTATAAAAACGTGAAAATATTTTCCTCTTGGAAACCTTTTGTATGCCGACTGGCTTCCTGCTGAAGAGGCTACGTGTTTATATAAAATTCGTACCAGAAATTGAGCGTCGTTCTACAGAGGACTTCAAAGAGTGGAAAGTATGCAGCTATGTTATTAACTCTGGTTTTTGTTTTAAATATTTCAGGTATGCATTTCTGGTAACCAATGTTTTTTACCTTAAACGTATTGGTTTTTTTTTCATTTATTTTGGCACAAACAGTCATAAAAGATAAGATTACAATTTGTTATAGGTTATACATTTGTAGACAAAACAGTGCCGAAACTTAAATTATCTAATATTACTTTTAAACATTTAAGGTCGCAGGTAGTAATAACAATATAATACTATGCAATATTGAAATATTGAACCATTTTTATACAATACTAGCTTTCGCCCGCGGCCCCGCCTACATCAATGTCGATCCCTCGGTAACAGTAATTTTTCTCGGAATAAAATGTACCCCAGATAACGTGTATGCAAAATTTCATGATGATCGGTTCACCAGTTACAACGTGAAAGCGTAACAAACAAACTCACTCGCATTTATAATGACACCCTGTCTGATCCTTTAAGGGGTGATTGACCCCGTCGATACGAACAACTTCTCCTATGGGATCATTTCTTTGATGAAATGATGAAAGATGAAAATGAAAAAAAATTATATCCAAACAAAAATGTACGGCCGCCCGGTCAATTTTTATGGAAACGACAAAAAAATTTTGAGTTCGCAGCATTGGTCCCATAGCAAAAGTTGTTCATATAGACAAGCTGAATCACCCCTTCATGAATCGAACAGGGTTTTCTTTAAATATTTAATAAGTAATATTAAGTTCTTAAATTTATAACTACCTGTACCCACCTACTTTTTGGTGTCTTTGGTACCTAGTTTTAGTTACTGTTTGTTTTATTTTTCGTGTGTGTAAGTGGCCAATACTGGTGTCAGATTGTTCAAGCTGCCTAAAGTTTAACTAATTTTATACTGTCTTTAAGATAGGTAGGTTAAGTATATAAAAAAAGTCAGTCATCCCATGCAAAGGTGCCCCAAAAGCTGGCAGCATTGCCACGCTGAATCATAATGGCCATCCTTTTCACGAGAAATTAATCGAAGCACTAGTCCTCTGGATGCGTCCAATAATTACTTAAAATTTGTTTAAATATAGAAACCTTTAATTATTCTATGTACTTAATTATTTTTAACGAACATAAATTTTATGACGGCAGATTAGAAAAACCGGCCAAAAAAGAATTCTGCGATAATTTACCGCAAATTGTTAAAAAATACTTTTGAGTGGGTAAATGAAATGGTATATTAATAAAATAACGAAACCTAATCTCACTTCATTAGACCGCCGTGCCGCATAATTTGGCGGGCAATTTTCTCCGAATATTACGCAGTTGTTAAGACGAAATGATTCGTATCGTCCCTCAACGCAAAATCGTGATTTTATTCTCTTATTTTTCATTTAAATCAGAATTGATTTCAAAACGTCAGAATGTTAAGATTTTTCAGAAGTATTTTAAGTTCTGTTTTTTGACGTGATAATGTCTTATAGGTAAACTAGCTTTCGCCCGCGGCTCCGCCCGCGTTAATGTCGTTCCCTCGGGAATAGTACTTTTTCCCGGGATAAAAGGTAGCCTATGTCCTTCTCCGTACTCCAGAGAACTTGTATGCAAAATTTCATGATGATCGGTTCAGTAGTTACGGCGTGAAAGCGTAACAAACAAACAAACTCACTTTCGCGTTTATAATATTATTACTAGCTTTTGCCCGCGGCTCCGCCCGCGTCAATGTCGATCCCTCGGGAATAGTACTTATTCCCGGGATAAAAGGTAGCCTATGTCCTTCTCCGTACTACAGAGAACATGTATGCAAAATTTCACGATGATCGGTAAAGTAGTTACGGCGTGAAAGCGTAACAAACAAACAAATAAATAAACAAACAAACAAACTCACTTTCGCATTTATAATATTAGTAAGGATAAGGATAGTAAGGATTGATGATCGCCGGTTGCACGCACGAAAAGGTGTCACAAGCAGAGGCATAGATGCGTCACAAGCCGAACGCTTATCTATACCAATCATGCATTCGTTCCTCTCTATCGCTTGTTCCGTGCTCTCGCTTGCACACGGAACGTGATTCTTTTTCGTGTGTGCAGCCAGCGTTAATCGATTTATAAGACGTTATCATATTAAAAAAATGGCGTGACAACGGCACGAACAACTGTCAAGAGGAGAGACGCAATTTTTTTTTAATCTATGGTCAAGAGTGTTTACCATTATTCCAAAACTAGCTGTCAAATGTTTATACTTTTGCCTTTACACATATTTTTCTACATAAACTGACCAAATATTGTAATATTACCGACTTAAATGTATATTAGCTAGATTCCGAAATACTTACAATTAACTATATTTTTATAGAGCAATCATCATCATCATTTCGAGTAGGTGTCACGGTCAATCGACCATGCACGCACACCCTGCCGTCAGAGTTCTTCGAAACCGCCTCTCGGCCTCTGACGTGGTTCCTTTAACGACTACCAGATGGCAGCCGGGACCACCGGTTTAACGTGCCTTCCGAAGCACGGAATCATCTTTATTATCAGAGAATCAGGTGATTCAAGCCTGCAATGTCCTAACCAAACTGGAAACAACTAAACAAAGTATGCTTCCGGTGGGAATCGAACCCACGACCCCCGGGTCAATAGGCAAACGCCTTAACCACTGGACCACAGAGGCTGTTATAGAGCAATTAAAACGATAGATATTATTATAGGTTATGTTTGCATAGAACTGAAAAAAAAAAGACAAAAGAACAAAATATATGAGTTAAACACTTTTTTAACTAAAACTCAAAGGATTTTACTATTCTGATACATTACTTTCATACGTAAAATACTTAAAAGTAAAAGATATAATAAATATTTCTATGTTTGTTACGAACAATCGTACGCAGCTAAATCTACAATCAGCTTTGCGTTGCTTATTATATAGCCAAGGGCGGATCCAGGGGGGATGGTCATAGGCTGGGTCCAGGATAGATGGACCACTAATTAAAATTGTTAACAATGTTTTTAAATTTTCATCAAAAAAACGTACCCATTGATATAGATGAAGTGATAAAGCGTTTCGGGAGAAGACGTACAAGAGAAATTGATTTTGTCATGTAAATATATGTATTTTAAGTACAGTAGGTAGGGATCCGCCCTTGATTATCACGTCACGTGTACAGATATCTTAAGGCGTGTTTACAGGTATCTTAAGAGTCGGCAACGCATCAGCAGCTCCTCTGGTGTTGCAGATGTCCATGGGCGACGGTGACCACTTTCCATCAGGTGGCTCGTCTGCTCGTTTGCCGTCAGATATACATAAAAGAAAAAAAAAAAAAAAAAGATATAACTTCAATCAATCAAGTTATTTGTAAAAACAGGTTTAAATAAGACATAATAACAGTAAATAAATGGCACTCTGTTTCCTGCCAATTACGCGTACAAATTTTTAAACTTGATTTATTTCTGTGATCACGTCGCTACCTTTTGCATGCTTGTTGCGATTATCTTCCAAGCAAAAACAAAATCAAAACGTTTATTCAGAAAATATGCCTTTACAGGTTCTTTTACGTTACCTTGACGCAATTTTTTTTTTAAATCTATGGTTACCTTACATTTTAATTGAATTAATTTAGAGATAATGATAATACTACATGCGTTTTGATTATCCTCAAGTCCTTGCAAAAGAAAACATATACATTCCCAGAATGCTTCTTGAGGCTATTGAAATTAAAAAAACATCCTAATTTCAATAGAGATGATGGTTGCCAGTTACCACCAGCTTGGGATCCTGTCATCAATTTAATAAAATCTCAAGCACATCACAAGACTGCAAGACCTTCAGACACCGTGAACCAATACTGCGTACGTCCGGAACATTATCAATAAATATTGTAGGCGGTGGTTTTGTATAGTTTTTATAACACAAAGACAAATGTTATTATAATATTTAAATATTGACTAGCTCCGTGGCGCAGCGGTCAACACGCCAGCCTGCGACACGGAGTGACCGGGTTCGATCCCCTGCCAGGTCAAGATAGAAAATGATCTTTTTCAGATTGGCCTGGGTCTTGGGTGTGTATCTATATATGTATTTGTTATAAAATATAGTATCGTTGAGTTAGTATCCCATAACACAAGTCTCGAACTTACTTTGGGGCTAGCTCAATCTGTGTGATTTTGTCCGTATATATTTATTTATATTTTTTTATAATGTCAACTTAGTCTATCTGCGACCATGACAACTGTAAAGTTTTCGAAACGTTAGATGTAAAAATAATGATGTAATATACGCGATAATACCGTATTAAAGTGATTTTATTTAAATGATAATGAATTTATTACTAAATTATTAAATTTAGTAATAATAAGCCGTAGGCTGTAAGTCCGCCTTTACACTGCATCGTATGTGAAGTTGAATAAATAAAAATGATGTTATTAATCAATGATCAAAAGCTACAGACTACAAAAACTACTAAAATTTCTTATTTCCTTACGCTGCTGGACTGAGACTGAGAAAGCGTAACCGAATTTTAACAATGTGCTGGAATGTCCTCTTAAATTGTCCGAATATTGAGGGAAACTTTGAAATATTCCAACATTCCGCTCCTACTAATTAAATGCCAGAATAACATTAATTAAATCAAGGATATTCTGCTGTTACTGAAACTGAAAATTCATTGGATTTTCAGAAATGTACGCGAATTCAAAACAATTCTATAAATTAATCTAAAGAAGTTGAAGCTTGGCGTTCGTAACTAGTTGCTAATTGAAAATTAAATCCTAATAGTTTGTAATATCACTCAGTTAGTTACCGCCTGTAAGAGTTACAGCATTTAAACTTATTTAAATGACATATGAGACAAAAAGAAAATAAAAATGTTATTTAGTTAATAAGTAAATACATAGAGGGATAAATATATAACGTACAGTTTCATTTTTACACGTACAACTACGTACATTTTCTGGACATTTTTGTCATATATAAATGAAGTCGCTTTAGCACTGTGGTACCGCGTCGGAGCAGCACATCACGAATTGAGCTAGCTCCACAGAAAGCTGTAAACTTGTGTCATAGGATACTAATTCAACGCTACTATATTTTATAACAAATACTCATATAGATAAACATCTCTCGATCGGCTGCATACGATTTACGATCTGCATACGTTCTGTGTTTTTCTTTTCTCCCAGACCAGCATGGAATATATTATCTCAAAATGCCTTTATTTTTTTCTCTCCACTCTCTCTCATCCGAGCACGGAGCATCCGAGCGTCTTCCTAGTTTCTCTATCCACATCAATAGAGCGTTTCCCAGTCGCTTTCTCAATTATATATCAAATATATAATTATATTATTATATAACTGCCTCGTGGTCCAGTGGTTAAGGCGTTTGCCTATAGACCCGGGGGACGTGGGTTCGATTCCCATGGGAAGCATACTTTTGACATTACAGGCTTGAAACACCTGATTGTCTAATAATGAAGATGTTTCCGTGCTTCGGAAGGCACGTTAAGCCGTAGGTCCCGGCTGTCATCTGGTAGTCGTTAATGGAACCACGTCAAAGGCCGAGAGGCGATTCCGAAGAACTCTGACACCAGAGTGTGCATGGTATTGACCATGACACCTACTCGAAATGAATGAATAATGATGTGTATCGAACCCAGGTTCTCTTAAGTCGCACATTAGCTTACGGAGGAAAAGACCACGTACTAACACTTAGTAAAGTAGTCTTGAAGAATATAAGTAAGATAAAAGAACTAACCAAGCAATAGCTTTCCCAACTACAAGTTAAGTTGAAAGTAGTAAACTCTTCAGACGACGAAGTAAACTTTCCTCTCTAAACAACTAAACCCCACTTATAAATTCTCAGTGCTTACTTCTGTTTTATTTGGGAAAGCCGTGGAAACTTTTCATTAAATGGCATTTATGTTTACTTGCCTTTAGTGGTAGAAATCAAACTTTGGGGTAATTGGAACATTGAATTTTTAACTTTTCTGAAGTTGGATCGTCTGGACTTTTCGAATCCAACGTAAATAATTCACGATATTGCTTTAGGTTCTAACTTGTATTTGATAATCGAATTTGTGAACGATATTATTTTATTCTAACCTACTTTCTATATTGAGTGTTTCAATCTCATTGGACTTTCTTTTTTCTTTTCTTCTATTTGGCCCTCAAACTTCATTCAGAAGCTTATTTTAGTCAGTGTTTAGTTATTCTTGCGTGTGTATCAACGAAATGATGGTGTAATTCATTTCGCTGATTTCGACGGAGCCTCTGGCGACATTTCCCACGAATCCACTGGCTTGATCATATACGATGCAGTAAGGCGAGCAAACACCAGCCCGCTAAGTAAATCTCACTACAGCCGCACCATGACACTTTATTTTAGTTATTCCACACATTTTTCATAAACATGAGACATTTATAACACCAAATTACACCGATCTAACATTATAAAATCCACTAGAAACAATTTGCAAAATAATCCAAACCAATAACCGTGCAGTCCGTAGAAACTCCCTGAACTCCCCTCATTGGACTTAGGATTGGATTAGGAAACACTTGGATTAGGAAAAAAAAAAACATGTTTAATGACAATTAATGTCATTAAACATGTTGTTGTGAATTTCACACGAAAAGCATACAGAAGCATTACGAAAAAAGATTTGGCCACCAGTGTTAGATATTAGTTTCACACTGTGAGCGCATCTGACACTGGTCTCAGATTTTTCAAGTGCCCTTAAGGCATCTGAAATAGCTTTACGACAACCATCTTGTGATGACAGCCGGAACCAACGGCTTAACGTGCCTTCAAAAGTGGGGAACGACCAAAAAATTTTTGTGCCCCTTGTGGTCACCCATCCCAATAGGGACCACGGGTTGCTTTACATGAAAAAATCTTTAAAAAAAAAAAAAAAACTTTATTTGGGAACATTGATAACATATAAACAGTAACGTTGTATGCGTAAGCGCTTATAACTCCCACTGACCGATTTCATTGAAATACACTGTATTTATAGTGCTCAGCTCATATCTCCTCAGCACGGACTATCAGCTAGACTTCAACAGATGAAACTATAAAAATAGTAATAAACAAACATATTGGATGTCACATCCCCTCGGCAGGCAGGTCCCAAATCTCCAGCCAATTCAGAGAGTTATTTTTCTACATTGAGTTTTCCAGAACATCTGCAAATAGCCAAAGGTCGCTACGAAGGCTATCAAACCAATTACTTAGGAATCTATTGATAAGGAAAACATCGATGAAAACGCAACCAGCGCTTGGGCTGTCTAAGGTACGAACGTAAGTATTTTTATACATAACACTATCACGTCTTCCCTTGCGGGGTAAACAGAGCCCAGCCGGCCTATTTGCTAACTTAGTGTACAGCGTTTTATAGTCATTTCAAAATACATTGCGGATTTCGTATGATTGTCTATTTTTATTTAAGACAGCAATTTCTGTTATTATGATTTATTTATTAGTATAGATGAATAATTTTCCCCCGATGTCAAAACATTTTTAATTGATGCTTCGCTCCTATTGGTCGCAGCGTGATGTTTCATATCCTAAAGCCTTCCTCAATAAATGGACTATCCAACACAAAAATAATTTTCCAATTTTTCTTTTTCCCTCGATCGCCTTTTAAGATCTGCGCGGGACAAGCAGCTGGTACATTCTATGTGTTTTATTTTCTTCCAGACCAGGGAAATATTTCCTTTTGAGTCTTCTCTAAAAGTAAATTAAGTATATTAAAAGTTACTCTATCATACATAACATAATACAATCAACTATATCATTTCCGTCAGCTGACCTCGGCCGATATTTCCCTCTATTTAGCCTAGAATACGCGTAGAATTAGTGGTAGAGTACACTAGACTACTGCCAATGTGTACTCTATCAGTTGAGGTAAAGTAGCTGTCTACACGTAAATTTATATTTTGTTAGTAGAGTTAGAACGGTGCGGTTGTCAGCTATCGTATACACGGTGAAATTTTGATCGTTCTGGACTCTTATAGGGATGATCCAGCCCGTTGATATAAACAACTTTTCCTATGGGACCAATGACAACTCAAAAAAGTTTTTGTCGTTCCCATACAAATTGGCCGGGCGGCCGAAATGTTTTGTATGGAACTGCCCATTTTTTTTTGAGTTCCCAGCATTGGTCCTGTAGGAAAAGTTGTTCATATCGACGGGCTGAATCACCCCTTTAAGGGTTCAGAACGATCAAAATTTCACTGCGTATTGTATATGTATGTACTTGGGTACAACATGGGGTACAGTAACCAAATGTAAAGTAAATAGTAAAAGTGCGTGGTTAAGTTGAGTGGCACAGCTCAACGGATCAGCTCGTTGAAGTGGCAGTGGGCGGGACACAGCGCGTAGAACCGATGGCCGATGGGGCAGAAAGGTTCTCGAATGGCGACCACGTACCGGCAAGCGCAGCGTTGGACATCCACTGATCTCGTGATCGGAAAACCTGACTTAAGGTCGCAGGAAGACGCTGGATGCATCTACCAATGATGTTTACATTGGTATAGTTACTAGCATAGTTAGCACTCTACCGTCTACTCTACTAGTGTACCTGAGGCTTTACAAAGCCCTTTCAGAGTTTAACAACTTAATAAAACGATGATACATTTGATTTAACATTTATAGATAGATATTAAATAAACAGCAAGCCAGTGCTCTTAACGACTGCTACGTATCGGATTCGGATCGCGATCGATGGTCGAGTTCACTGCAAACAACGTGTTCCGGTTTTTAGGGTTCCGTACCCAAAGGGTAAAAACGGGACCCTATTAATATCGCTCCGCTGTCCATCTGTCTGTCTGTCTGTCGTCCGTCTGTCACCAGACTGTATTTCATGAACCGTGATAGTTAGACAGTTGAAATTTTCACAGATTATGTATTTCTGCTGCCACTATAACAACAAATACTAAAAAATAGAATGAATAAATATTTAAAGGGGCTCCCTATTAATTTTATTTATATTTAAATTTATAGCAAAAAATCACGTTTCTTGTATGGGAATACAAGAAACGTGATTTTTTTGCTTAATTTTGCTCGATATTGATAACGGCAACAGGTAGACGCTTGAAATATTTACATAATATTGTTATATATTCACTTTAAAAATAAATAAAAATAAAATTAATATTAAAGGGTCCCATACAACAGACATGATATTTTTGCCGTTTTTATGATCCGAAGGTTTTTATAGATAACGGTACGGAACCTTTCGTGTGCGAGTCCGACACGCACTTGGCCGGTTTATTTATTGTTGATGTGAGTGCGTTTAACCCCTATCCTAATGGGAAGCAACGATGGGGTATAGGGTAGTACACGCAAACTCACATAATACCTACCTGTTAATTCTTGCCTTGAAAATCTCTAAATTGTACGTGTGGGAAACAGCGACCCGGGGATGGTATTTCATTTCGTAGCGGTTCGCATAATGAAGGAAGAAGTTCATCATCATCATCATTTCGAGTAGGTGTCACGGTCAATCGACCATGCACACCCTGGTGTCAGAGTTCTTCGGAACCGCCTCTCGGCCTCTGACGTGGTTCCTTTAACGACTACCAGATGGCAGCCGGGACCACCGGCTTAACGTGCCTTCCGAAGCACGGAATCATCTTTATTATCAGACAATCAGGTGATTCAAGCCTGCAATGTCCTAACCAAACTGGAAACAACTAAACAAAGTATGCTTCCGGTGGGAATCGAACCCACGACCCCCGAGTCAACAGGCAAACGCCTGGACCACAGAGGCTGTTAGTCGAAGGAAGAAGGTGAAAATGTAGAGGTGTGATGAGCAGAAAAATATGGATGGTATCCTTGTCTACGACACGTCATCCGATGGTGGTATGGTGTAGGGGTAATTGAACCATGTAATTCCTGTGTACACTTCCTCAGATGCAGCCAGAAGACACACAGACTTGCTACTTCTCAGCGTTCTACGAGGCTCTGAAGCCTCCTGCCGTGAGCGACTTCATCAATGAGTCTTCTGGCCCTGGCACGTCTGTCGATAGCTTCCAGGGATTGATGGGATGACGAATAGCGAAGCTAGTACTCGATCTGATTTATATTGCAAATGCATTCCGGCGCTCAAATATTTAGGTGTTAGTACTCTAATCTTCGCCAAAGACAATATCGTATATATGTAAGTAATACGTTCGTTAGAAAGACATCCCGCCTGTTGTAACTGGCACATACCTATTACACATAGATTTAAAAAAAATGTGTCTCTTCATACTTCTCCAGCCACACAGAAAACACACAGATGACTAGCTCCGTGGCGCAGCGGTCAACACGCCAGCCTGCGACACGGAGTGACCGGGTTTGATCCCCGGCAAAAGATCATTTCCCATCTTGACCTCAAGATGGAAAATAATCTTTTTCAGATTGGCCTGGGTCTTGGATGTTTATCTATATATGTATTTGTTATTAAATATAGTATCGTTGAGTTAATATCCCATAACACAAGTCCCGAACTTACCTTGGGGCTAGCTCAATCTGTGTGATTTGTCCGTATATATTTATTTATTATTTATAATAATGCCCTTATCTTTATATTATAGGAGTTCATTCCTACTTCTGATACTAGGGATATTGTCACCGATAAATCCATATTATGGCTCTATCGGTGACAATATCCCTAGTATCACAGTTTTGCTATTCTAAAGCAAGCGACAAGCTTTTATAGAAATGAAACAAACAGCCACCCGGCGCGGCGTCCTTCACTACGCTATCAGACTGCGATTGATGCTCGAGTTCACTGCAAATAAATAACTTGTTAGGATTACTGCCGAATTGCCGAATAGCAGAGCGCGTACTCGACCTGATACAACTGATATATTACTAGTCCACTCCACATTCCAGCACTCACGCATATGTAGGTGTGAGCATTCAATCTTTGCCAAAGAAAATATGTAGGTTTACCTAATCCTGACAAATCCTAACGACATATACATACATCACGTCTTTTCGCCTAGCGGGGTAGACAGAGCCTAGGTCTTTAAGACCCTAAAAGTCACGTTAGGCATGTTGGTGGATTTTAGGTGGAAAACGCAGTCGAATAGTGATCTCCGATCGGCTTTTACGATCTGCGCGGGAAGAGAAGCAGCTGGTACAGTCTTGGTTTTTTCTTTTCTCCCAGACCAGCATGGAAAAGATCTAAATTATCCTTATCCTTACTATATATAATATAATATATATATAATATAATATATATATAATATATACATATATATATATATATATTATATATATAAGTGAGTTTGTTTGTTTGTTTGTTTGTCACGCTTTTACGCCGTAACTACTGAACCGATCATCATAAAATTTTGTATACAAGTTCTCTGGAATACAGAGAAGGACATAGGCCACCTTTTATCCCGGGAAAAGGTACTATTCCCGAGGGATCGACATTAACGCGGGCGGAGCCGCGGGCGAAAGCTAGTAATATTATAAATGCAACAGTGTAAGTATGTATTTGTTGATTTGTTACGCTTTCACGTCTTAGCTACTAAACCGATCGTCATGAAACTTTATATACACGGTGAAATTTTAATCGTTCTGGTCCAGTACGATCAAAATTCACTGTCATTTTCACTGTCAGTACATTGTCTGGGAAACGGAGAATGATATAGGGATATAGGGTACCTTTCGCCCCTGAAAATGTATTGCTTCCGAGGGATCGACAGTGGGCGAATGGGGCGAATGCTAGTCTCATGTAAATAGTACCTACCGTATTATTATTTTTTTTTTTTATTATTCCATTCGGCACCCTTGCAATATATTATACAATCTATATTTTATGGGCTGTTTACCTTTTAATAGATTTTTCCAATTTATCACAGATGATTAACAGATGTCAGGATATCCTACCTCTATATCTCACTTTTACAAGTGAGATATTTGAGTCACATTATGGAGTATCGTAAGAGTATATTATAATAGCATAGTGAATGCAAAAATAAAAACACCAATAAAAAAACCGACCAAGTGCGAGTCGGACTCGCGCACGAAGGGTTCCGTAACGTTATCTATAAAAACGGCAAAAAAATCATGTCTGTTGTATGGGAGCCCCCCTTTAATATTAATTTTATTTTTATTTTATTATTTATTTTAAAGTGGATATTTAACTAAATATTCTGTGAATATTTCAAGCTTCTACCTGTTGCCGTTATCATTTTCGAGCAAAAATAAAGCAAAAAAACCCCTTAAATATTGAATTTATTCTATTTTTTAGTATCTGTTGTTATAGCGGCAACAGAAATTCATCATCTGTGATAATTTAACTGTCTAACTATCACGGTGTACGAGATACAGCCTGGTCACAGACGGACAGACAGACAGACAGACAGACGGACAGCGGAGCGAAATTAATAGGGTCCCGTTTTTACCCTTTGGGTACGGAACCCTAAAAACATAAGAAAGCCAATCGCGTTTAACATCAAAAATCACTAACGCATATACTATGTCTATGCTTGATGTACCCGAGTCCCGAGTGAAGTGAACCTTTACCGAAAAAGACTCCTGAACACGGTCATGTAATAGAACCATAACATGAATCTCCATATTCGTCTCCTCATGTAAAATTCAGTGACCCAAAGTTTCATTGATCTCCAATACTCCTTTGATATTACAGCCGACGAGGCGACCTGAAATTATTGCTAGCCGAGTTATTTCGCCTCCTAATCTAAGCTCTGTGGATATATGAAATAATATTTCATAACATTATTGATTATTGTGTAAAACCTGTAAAGTGCGAGTCGGACTCGCGCACTAAGGGTTCCGTATATTATCTATATCTATACATATAATAAAACAGTAAAAATATTTTGTCTGTACATTTAGAATTATTGACTGAAATGGATAGAGGGACACTTAAAAGGAATAATAGAAAGCAAAAAAAAATTTTTGGAATTTTTTGTCTGTCTGTCTGTCTGTATCACGAATATCTCCGAAAATACTGAACCGATTTACTTCAAACTTTCACCAATTGCTTTGTTTTAACTCAGCAAAACATTTAAAGTGTGTTTCATCAAAATCGGTTCATTAAAAAAAAAGTTATCGTCATTTGAATGAACTCAAGGCATGAGTTTGCCTACAAATATAAAGCAAAAAAAATTAAAATCCAAAGTCAATTCATCATCATTATAGGACAGCATTATACCTAGCCATACTATCCGGAGTAATCCATACTAATAAAAAGGAGAAGCTGACTGACTGACTGACATATCAACGCAGGGCCTAAACTAAAAAAAGGGTTAGAATAGAAACTTGAAATTTTGCACAGAGGTTCCTTTTATAACGTAGGGGAACACCAAGAAAGGATTTTTGGAAATTCATCTCCTAAGGGGGTAAAACGGGTTGCAAAGCTAGTATGAAACTTTGCCGTTTTTGAATTTATTCGAATGAAATTCAGCATGAAGGTTCTTTACTGAAAGGTATGAAACACGAATAAAATATTTTACATAAAAATCATCCTTTAAGGTAAAATAGGGGTGCAAAGTAAGCATAAAACTTTGTCATTTTTGAAGTAAGTCGAATGAAATTCAGCATGAAGATTCTTTACTGAAAGGCATAAAACACGAGTAAAGTACTTTTCTCATCATCCCTTAAGGGGGTATAACGGGGATGCAAACTTAGTATGAAACTTTCCGTTTTAGAAGTTATTCAATTGAAATTCAATATTAAGGTGTTTCATTGAAAGCCATGAACTAATGTATTCCGGGTTCAACTAATAATTCTACTGTTCCTGAGAAATCGACACTTACGCGGGCGGAGCTGCGGGCCAAAGGCAAACCTGACTTATATATCAACGCACAGCCGAAACTACTGTGCCCAGAAACTTGAAATTTGGCACAGGGATTCTTTTAATGGTGTAAATGAGCACTAAGAAAGGATTTTTAGAAAATTAAGGGGGGTGGAGTTTATATGGAATTTTCTAATTTCTGGACTTAGAAGTTTGAAAGTAGGTACACAAGTTCTCAATTAAAATTAAAAAAGATCTGTTTAGGTAAACCAGACAACATTCTCCCTTGAAGGGGCAAATAGGGGGTAAAGTTTGTATGAAATTTTTCCATTTCTAGACTTAGACGTATGAAAATAAGTACATATGTTTACATTACAATTAAAAAGATCTGTGTAGTTAAAATGGACCAAATTTCCCCTTGAAGGGGTAAAATAGGTGGAATAAAGTTTGTATGGAATTTTTTTATTTTTAGACTTAGAAATATGACAATAAGTATATAAGTTCTCCATTACAATAAAAAAATATCTGTGTAGGTGAAATGGGCAAAATCCCCTCCTTAAGGGCTAAAGATCTATGCATGTGAAATGTATTAAATTCCCCCTTAAGAGGAAAAAGCAGAGGGGGAGATGTTTGAATGGAATTTTTATCATTTCTACTGTTCCCAAGGGAACGACATTAACGCGGGCGGAGCCGCGGGCAACAGCTAGTCTACAATAAGTTTAAATATGAAAAATATTCTTATTATATGACATAACAAAAAACGTATGCATTTTGCCATTTTTTTTCTTTTTTATTACACTTTTCTGTGCTTTAAGAAGTGGCTTTGTACCAAATTTCAATGTTCAGAGTTCACGGGAACTACCCGGAAGGTTTTGATTCCCTTGCGACTATCGACAATTTGCGGCATAAGTTGCTGTAGCTTTTGATTGCGTTGACTTAGAAGTTTTATTTTTTACAGCTCCGAGGGACATTTGACCTGAGTACCTATTTGATATTAATTTCAGCTTGATACGTCCACGCGGTCTTGAGAAAAAGATCTTGACAGACAGACAACAAAGTGATCTTATAGGATCACTTTGTTGTCTGTCTTGGACTCTGTCTCGGGTTCCGTTTTTTCCTTTTGAGGTAGGGAGGCCTTAAAAAGCACTAGCCACTGGTAGGATTCGAACCCGTTCCTTAGCTTTACGCCCTAAGTGTGCAAACAATATCGTGACTTTGAACACCACGTCGAATTCTCTTATCCGAAACATCACATATATTAGGTACCCCGTAGGGTATACGCATTCCAAACATGCTTACTTCTTCAATACTATACACTATTTATAGGTTTTTAAATATAAATGTACTCTGTTTTAGCACAGAGTATTATAAACCTCAATTAGCGTTCACTAGCTATTTTTTTCTTCACTAAAAGATTTTGTATTCTGATGCTAGAGGTTACAGGATAAGAGGGATCAGTCTGGCTGCGCTCTATGGACGATTGGCCACCAACGCAGGTAAGTACTTGTAAACTCTGTTGAACCTTCGAAAAACAGTTCTTTGTTATCTTAATTGATCAACAACGCGTTGATGTTCGTTGATTAGAAGTTTCACACAATGCGAAAGTCAAACAAAATATACCTACTGCTAAAATATTTGTATAAGATGGTTTATCCTATATAACGTGACTGGTCTTTCAAGTATCTATCTAAAGATATATCACGGCTATTATAAGTAGATTATTTTTAACCTACTTACCTTATAAATATACTTATATTATAGATTTGTTGTATGAGTCAATAAATACTTAAGTATAAAGATACTATGTATGTATTAATGGGTTTTGATCTTCATAACAAATCGAGTAAGTAATAAAGTTGCATAGAAAAAAGTTTTGCTCAAGTTTTGCTTGACATGTTAACTTGGAGCAGAATTATTGGTAAAAGATACAAAGCATTGAATATCGCGTTCTGCGAGTTTCAAGTTTCGCCCAACGGGCGAGAGTTATCAAATCTGAGTTACCCCTTCGTCATAGAGTATAGTTAAAGCACAAAACATACAGAAGACAAGCAACATCGTGGCAATGTTAGCTTCCTAGCTAACATTTGGGGTACATCAGATACGTGCCTTGCAGTCCACGAGCTCGGACGTGTAAATTGTTTTAGTAAACAAAATAAACAATTACCGCGCAATTGTGACCTAGATATTCATCTGTGCCACTAGTTCTCGTTGCTTATGAAATTACTTTTAGTGTAATGTTTTGGAGTGTCACTTGAACAATAAAATAAAATGGACGGCAGTCCCTTTAATCGGAGTGGGTTGACACCCCGCAGCCCGCCGCCCACCCCCGCCGCACGCGCTCCCGTGTCCCTGGAGGAAGGACAACCAGAGATCGTGTCTACGGCCGAGATCCAGTCCTGGATGACCTCTATCGAACAGTGCCTTCAAGAGGTTTGCGCTATCTCTGCCGAAGGAAAGCTGAACTCGGACCAAAAATTGAAAATCAGCAATCTCTGCCGAAAGGTTGGTCATGGCACATCTCAGATGGCAGTACAATATCAGTCCTTGAAGCAAAAAGCCATCCAATCCCATATTACTATTCAAGCCCTTAGAGAAAAACACGATCTGTCGCAGCGCCTTCAAGACCTGAAAACGAGCATTGAAACAAAACCCGCTTCAGGAGTGTCCTCTTTTAGTGATATGGTAAAAAAGGGAGCCAACAATTACATTCAGCCCCCTAAAGTGAGTGCCGTAGCGATCTACCCAACGGACAAGCAGAAAAGTAGTGAGGAGACTAAGAATTTAGTACAAAAAATTATAAGCCCTGTCCAGATGCAACTGCATGTACGAGGATTGAGAAAAACCAAAAATGGAGGAGTTATCATCAGCACCGAGAACAAGGCCGACGTTGAAAAACTGAAGCAATCGGCGCAACTTAAGACCTCTGGGCTCACTGTGGATGAGCCGCATAAACGTAAGCCCAGAATTGTGATAATTGGAGTTCCATCGGCAATGCCGGAAACGGAAGTATTTTCCTGCATTTATAAACAGAATTTAGCCGACAAGTTACCCGGCTCAACTTTGGAAAGTTTCTTGGCATCGATCAAGTTAAGCCATAAATCTGGGAAAAAGAATACCGAGTCCTGTAATTTCGTGATCGAAGTTCCTGCGCACATACGAAGGGCTCTTATCACTAATGAAAGGGTGTTTGTGAACTGGTCTTCTTGTCCAGTGAGAGACTTCACTCTGGTGACCAGGTGCTTCAAGTGCCAGCAATATGGTCATGCGGCTAGAACATGCCGGGAGACGGGCAACACCTGCGGACACTGCGGTGTGGTAGGTCATGCCATGGAGGAATGCACGAAGAAAGGAGATCCCCCAAAATGCGCGACGTGCCTTCACTATAAGAAACCAAGCGACCACAAAACAGGTGACCATACTTGTCCTGCTAAATTGATGGCCGAGAAACGGTACATGAATTCTATTGATTATGACGGCGCCTAAGAGCGCCACTTATTAGATTATTTTAGAACTCTTTTAGTTTTTGTTTATTTTAAGTATTGATAAGGTAATTTCTGATTTAGACAATTTCTCTGTTTTAGAATCGAAAACTTGTGATGTAGAATGTTGCAAACAATATCTTTCCTCATTTACTAACCCATTGACCTTTATAACGCAAAATATTCAAAGTATTTATAAGAACTTTGACAATTTCAACGTTCTTTTACATAGGCTCGACTTTGACTGCGATATAATCGTGTTAACTGAATGTTTTTTACAAAATCGTAGTAATCTACCCCTCATGCAAGGTTTCAATATTTTTAAAACTTCAGATAATTTAAATAAAAACGGCGGGATAGTAGTTTATACTAAAAATTCATTGAATGTCATGGTAGAAGAACCAATTATATTGGATTGTAATCGACTACTCATAAAAATCGGTACAGATATTGCAATTTTAGCCATTTACCGTTCTCCGTCTCATACAAACACCAATATATTTTCCATGTCATTAAATGAAACACTGCAAAAGTTATCCTCCTTTAAACATATAGTAATTATAGGAGACATTAACATTAATATTCGTCCGGAGAATAACGATTCAGATGCTTTGGAGTACCTAAACATATGTGCTTTCCACGGCTTACTCCCTGCACATACGTTTATCACGCGACCTAAAAGCGGTACTTGTTTAGACCATATCATGGTCAAAACTAACTTTAATTCACTAACATTAGTACCTAACTCAAGCATAACCGATCATAGAGCTGCCCTACTAACATTAAATCGTAAATTGCCGAACATTTGTCAAACGCAAATTAAGACAAAATTAGATTACAAAAGACTCGAAGATTACTTATGCAACATAAATTTTAACCTAGTTTATAATACCGCTGATGTGAATACTTGTTTGTCGTACTTAATACAAACTGTTCAACAAGCTATAATAAGTAGCACAACAAAAACATATTTAAATAATAAATATCGAAACATAAAGCCATGGATAACACCAGGGCTCATTCGTTGTATGAGACATAGGGATAAATTACACAAACTAGCAAACAATAATCCGGAAGATCTTGTATTACAGTTATCCTATAAACGATATCGTAATTTTTGCAATAAACTTCTTAGGAAAGTTAAGTGTATTTACGAAAAAAACGAACTATTAAAAGCCGGTGGCAACAATAGGCAAATATGGCAGACTATAAAACAAGTCACATTTACTACAAAAAAGCATGAGTCATCTTCGAGTTTGTTACACGTGCACGCGTCACAGCTGACCTCTGCAAACATTGCAAATTCTTACTTTGTAAGTATAGGTAAAAAATTAGCAGAAAAAGTAAAAAGACAGTCACCTACATTGCCTTCAAGCCCAACACCCTGCTACTCTCTCAATTCATTTGTGTTGCTAGACACGGATGAAGCCGAGGTGGAAGCGATAATTTCAAACTTGAGGGATAGCTGTGCCGCTGGATGGGATGACATATCTAATCATATTCTTAAACATTTAAAACACATCCTAGTCCGCCCATTAACACATATTTTTAAGAAATGCCTATCGGAGGGAATTTTTCCTAACTGTTTAAAAAAAGCCGTCGTAGTTCCTATTTATAAATCTGGTGACAAAGAGCAGGTTTCAAACTACAGACCTATTTCATTATTGCCCTCGATATCAAAGATTTTAGAGAAAATTATAAACGACAGGCTTGTTACTTATTTGGAAAAGTACAATTTATTATCGGAAAGGCAGTTCGGTTTTAGGTCTAAGTTATCAACAGCGGATGCCGTTCACAGTCTAACCGACTATTTAGTAAAGGAACTCGATAGTGGCAGACAAACAATAGGAATATTCCTTGACCTTGCAAAAGCCTTCGACACTATTTCCATTCCCATTCTATTGCACAAGCTTGAAAACATTGGCATAAGAGGAAATGAGCTTAAACTCTTCGCAAACTACTTACATGAACGCACCCAATGCGTTAAAATAGGCAATATTTATAGTTCTGACCTAAAAAATAGTTGTTTTGGACTTCCCCAGGGAAGTATCTTAGGCCCGACCTTGTTTTTAATTTACATCAATGACCTGTGTAATTTAAATATAGAAGGAGCGAAAATAATTTCGTACGCCGACGACACAGCTCTTCTGTTCTCCGCTAACTCGGTTGAAGAAGTCTTTAAATATGCGCAACAGGGTTTTAATGCCGTAAACTATTGGCTTCAGCAACATCTCCTTACTTTAAACACAGCCAAGACTAATTTCATTCAGTTTTCCATGCGTCATTTGCACTCATCGCATTCTCATATAAAAATATATGCACATCACTGTACAAACCCTACAACTAACACGTGTCATTGCCCTGACATTTCTATCACGGACAAAACAAAATATTTGGGTATTGTTATAGACAATACTCTTTCTTTCAAGCATCATATTCAAATCTTAAATGGCAGAATTCGTAAGTTAATATTTGTTTTCAAAAAATTACGCTCTATCGCGGACTCAAAAATAATCAAGCAAGTTTATTTTGCTTTATGTCAGTCACTATTAACTTACTGTATTACATCATGGGGTGGCATTGCTAAAACTTCACTACTAACTATTGAAAGAGCACAGCGAGCCATTCTTAAGGTTTCTACACATCGCCCTTTCCTTTTCCCCACAGACCTTTTATATAAATCCTGTAAGGTACTAACAGTTAGGCAACTGTTTGTAGTAAGCACAATCCTTAAACAGCACGCCGCACTGCCATTCAGCACTCAATTTACTAACAAAAGACGGAAAGATATCGTTTGCTCAAATGAATTATGTCAGACAAAACACGCCTTCTCCTCACGATTTTTTCTGTTCCTTGGTCCACTCCTCTACAAAAGACTTAATAAAAAACTAGGCTTTTATACGTTTACTTATACCGCAACTAAAAAATTACTACAACAAGCCCTATTAAATATGTCCTATGAAGAAACAGAGGATTTGCTAATAGTTTTAAAATAGTATTATAGTTATAATATATTATCTCAATATTGTATTATCTCATTATGTATAATTTAATTCTAAGTGTAATTGTTTATGGAGTTTCTAGTACTAATTAGTCTTATAACGCCTGAAATACAGGATGATTTTCATCCTAGCTCAGGCACCCTTAGTTCATATGTCCCTTAATGTATTTATAATGTATTGTAAAATGTGTTCCTATTATTTGAATAAAGAATTTATTATTATATTATTATCTCCTGATGTACCCCAGTCCACTCTGCAACGTCGTAGCTCCATCACCAAAACTCTCAATGTGATCATGATGACTAACATTACAGATCTTCTCTCATGACCCGACACATGACGAAATAGGTCTTTACAAAGCTCAACACACATAGTAAATGTTTTTAGACAACGAAACTACAAGAAGAAGAAAGAAAGAGAATAGACACGTTTACGACAGTAACAAAACATTTAAGTGACACACTACGTGTATAAGCAACTCCACCTATGTATGGAGGCCCCAACGATAAGAACACTTGTTGGGCTAAAGTGTAATCTTAACTGTACTCTCCCATATAACGTTGTAAAATAAAAAATAAATAGCGTCCTTTCATTCTTTTTTTAAAAATAAAGTGTGTTTGAATAAAAATTCGCTAAAACTAGTTCAGCTTGTGTTACCATATACCTAAGTAGTGGGAACGCTGTTTTTAGGCACCCAAGAAAATTACACAAACAAAGTGAGAAAAATACGGAAGTATTGTGTAAAGCCTTATTTCTCTACTCTCGATATTCTAAAACAACAATCATCCTCAGGAGGCTTTAAAACGCTCTTTACGTCGGAAAGAAAATATTATTTGAAAGAACTCTGTTAAGAGATTTGTATCGATCACGAGGCGTGACTCGAATAGCGGCTCAATGTGACCCGAATACAATAAAATCTCTCGAATATAAAATATTCCGAGATTACGACTCTCCTTATCTTTGCATTTACTTGTTGAAGATACCTACCTATTTAGAGGGCTTTTAGCGGAATGATTGAATATTCATTTATAGGCCAGTACGCGCTTATTGAAATACTTAGGTGAAATCAAAGAGACGCATTTTTTTAAAATCTATGGAGACATATTTTAATGTAGAAATAGAAAATAGTAAGAAATATTGTGTAATATTCTATAATAGCTGACCCCGGGCTTCAGAGCATTACAACGAGGATGCAACCGGGAAACGTTCGCATGAAATGAGAGAGAGCGAGATGATTTAGTATCTAGGCAAAGAATATATACAATACGCGATCTAGGTATATTTTTAACTCGTATTACGAGTAAAATTTGATTATGTTCGTTACTTAGAACTAAGGAGTCTAACTAATGTACTCAAATGATTAATGTGTTGTCTTAGGAATAAAGTAAAAGGCCAAGTACGGGTCGGATTCGCGCACGGAGGGTTCCGAACATTACACAGGATGAAATTGAATTCATTAGCATACATTTAAGAAGTGACTCAGACCACGAATCTGAACAACTTTCATTATGGGACCAACTTATTATTTGGAGAGCTTTTAGCGGAATTATTGAATATTCATTTATAGGCAAGTACGCGCTTATTGAAATATGTGAAATCCGAGAGCCGCTTTTTTTTAAATCTACGGGTGACATATTTTAATGTAGAAATAGAAATTAGTAAGAAATACTGTCTAATATTTTATAATAGCTGACTCCGGGCTTCAGAGCGTTACGACGAGGGTGCAACCGGGAAACGTACCCATGGGATGAGAGAGAGAGATGATTTCATATCTAGGTATATTTTAAGCTCATATTACGAGTAAAATTTGATCATGTTCGTAACTCAGAACTAAGGAGTCTAATGTACTCAAATTATTAATGTGTTGTCTTAGGAAAAAAGTAAAAAACAAAACCGGCCAAGTGCGAGTCGGACTCGCGCATGAAGGGTTCCGTAAATTATCCTTATCCTTACTAATATTATAAATGCGAAAGTGAGTTTGTTTGTTTGTTTGTTACGCTTTCACGCCGTAACTACTGAACCGATTATCATGAAATTTTGCATACACGTTTTCTGGAGTACGGAGAAGGACATAGGCTACCTTTTATCCCGGGAAAAAGTACAATTCCCGAGGGATCGACATTGACGCGGGCGGAGCCGCGGGCGAAAGCTAGTATATAATAAGTTTGAAATTAATAAAAATATTTTGATTAATAATGTAACTCAAAATGTATGCTTTTCGCAATTTTTCCTTTATCTATTCAATAAGACGTTGCTTCGTACCAAATTTCAAGATTCTAAGTTCATGGGAAGTACCCTGTAGGTTTTGATACACTTGCGAATGTCAAAAAAACACGATTTGCGGCAAAAACCTTGTATGCATCAGCACCTCCTCTGGTGTTGCAGATGTCCATGGGCGACGGTCACCACTTCCCATCAGGTGGCTCGTCTGCTCGTTTGTCGTCAAAAATAGGTACATAAAAAAAAACCAGCTGTATCTTTTGATTGAGTTGGCTTAGAAGTTTGATTTTTTTACAGCACTAGGGGACAGTAGACCTGAATATTTGACATGAATTTCAGCTTGATACCTCTACGCATTCCTGAGAAAAATATCTTCACAGACAGACAGACAAGCAAGTGATACCATAAGGGTTTCGATTTTTTCTTTTGAGGTACGGATCTCTAAAAATATTACTACACTTAAAATGTGCATTCTAACTGAGACACCCTTCATTGTGAGTTGCATCGCTGTGATACGAGTAACTCTCGCGAGATTTACATACAACTCACAGAGCCACAATGTCTAAACAAATCTCGGAACGCGTTCCCGCTGCATGCCGGAGTATGAATATTTTAGACCGCGGTTACAGGAACGTATGGAGCAGAGGCAATACTCGCTCAAATGAATTGTTTAGTGAAGAAAAATTAATTAAACTCGCGCTCCATTTGTGCGGTTGGTTCAGTAAACAAGCGATGTTTAGAGACAGCGCGCTCTACAGAAAGGTATACTCGATCGAAAGATAAATATTCAGCCAACTGGGAATTTCTAATATTCTGCTGGATGCAAAAGCACTTGTTTGATGCTGTATAATTTAGTAAGTATGACTACGAGTATATTGCGATTTAGATTTTATCAGGGCCGTCTTTAACCTATTGAAAGCTTTGTGCACATTATATTACCTTGACAGATGACTATTTCAAAAAGTAGGTACTGTATCAAAAAGTAGCCGTGTGGTTCCGGCAGAGTAGAATAGGACCACTCCAAGTCTTCTCATGGATGTCGTAAGAGGCGACTTAGGAAATACAAGCTAAACAAAGCTCATAAACATCAATGAGAACTCTCCAACCTGTCTGGCCAGCGAGGAGAGTGTAGGCCAAATCTGTCTGCTCTGGCCAAGTAGGACAGTACAGTACAGAGAGGGTCATGTTCCTGCAGTGGAGACTAAAAAGACCTGATGATGATGATGATGTATCAAAAAAGAAAACAGTAAACAATGTAGTATTGTATTACTGCGTTAGAGCAAGTTTCCTAAAAAAATATAATTGGTCCGCCGCAGTGTCCGCCAGTTAGATAATATAAAATGTTGTAAACGTATTTGTTATTTTTTATTATTCAACAAGAAATAATAAATATACAGCCCATCAAAATTCCGTGCGAATTCTCAGTTCGCTTTTTATTTTACCGGACAATGACGTCACGAACAAAGCACGAGTCTTTTTCTGCGTTGAAATCTATTTTGCGCTCTAGTCTTTTTTAACATAAGTTGTTTGATGTTTTAAAGTTAGGTCAATCGATTAGTACTGTCGGCCTAGCCCCGTAATATGGTCGTTTTTAGAGTTCCGTACGCAAAGGGTAAAAACGGGACCCTATTAATATGGCTCCGCTGTCCGTCCGCCTGTCTGTCGGTCCGTCTTTCGCCAGGCTGTATCTCATGTCGTGAACCGTGATAGTTAGACAGTTAAAATTTTCACAGATGATGTAGGTATTTCTGTTGCCGCTATAAGAACAAATATAAAAAAAAAAAACAGAATAAAATAAAACATTTAAGGGGCTCCTACACAACGTGATTTTTTGCTCGATATTGATAACGGCGTCAAGTAGAAATTTGAAATATTCACAAAATTTTTCACTTTATAAGAAATATTCGAGCCCCATCCATACAACAAGTGTGATCTTATAATTTCGGACTAAAGTAGCTGTGACATACGGACGGACAGACAGACATGACGAATTCATAAGGGTTCCGTTTTTTGCCATTAGGCTACGGAACCCTGAAAATGAAACATACCTATGTATCGGAATTCTTTTGCGTTGTTATTTTAGTAAATAAACGTCATTTAGAGATGCTTTTACAGAAATATAACTCGTAAGAGAGATACTCAGCCAACTGGGAAATTCTGTGACGCTGCTGGATACAAAAGCACTTGTTTGATGCTGTAATAAGTAAGATGAATGACATTGCGAGCTGTATTCTGTATTCTCTTAGATAAATCCTAGATATTCTTTGGTAGATGCCTTTACTTAGGCATAACACTAGGCTGGTATATGAATATACCTATACTTTATTGAACCATTATAACAAAACATAACAATAGAAGAAACAAAACAGAAAGTAAAAAATAAAAACAAGTTCAAAGGCCAATATGCAATTTCTTCCATTATAGTATACTAGCTGTTGCCCGCGGCTCCGCCCGCGTTCGTGTCGATCCCTCGGGAACAGTAAAATTTCCCGGAATTAAATATACCCTATGTCTTTCCCCGGGCATCAAACTACCTCCATACCAAATTTCATCCAAATCAGTTCAATGGTTGAAGCGAAAAAAGACAGCAGACAGAGTTACTTTCGCATTTATAATTTTAGTATTAGTATGGAAGTATGGATATTATTTATACTTTTAAGTCCAGAAATGAGAAAATTTCCAATTTCCAAACAAACTTTACCCCCCTTCTGGGGGATTTTTTTCCAGTTGACCTACACAGATCTTTTTCAATTGTAATCGTGAATTTATTTACCTATTTTCATACTTCTAAGTCTAGAAATAAGTAAATTCCTATACAATATTTACCCCGTTATTTTACCCCTTCAGGAGAAAATATCGTCCATTTTACCTACACAGATATTTTTAATAGTAACCTAGAACTTATATACTTAAATTCATACGCCTAAATCCAGAAATGAGAAAATTTCGATACAAAGTTTAAATTTGCAAATTTCATCTAACCACACACATCTTTTTTAATTTTAATCGAGAACTTATATACCTACTTTCATACTTCTAAGTCCAAAAATGAGAAAATTCCAAATAAATTTTACCCCTGTAGAAGTTAAATTTCTTAAAAATCCTGTCTTAGCGCTCACTTACATCATTAAAAGAACCCCTGTACCAAATTTCAAGTTTCTAGGCGCAGCAGTTTCGCTTGGTTTGCCGTTTGCCCGCGGCTACGACGCCGCCGTTAGTGTCCATCCCTCAGGAACAGTTTGGACCCTTAAAGGGGTGACTCAGGTCATCAATATGAACAACTTTTTCTATGGGACCAATGATGGGAACTCAAAAAAAAATCGTCATTTCCATAAAAAAAGAGTCCCGCCGCCCGGCCAGTTTGTATGGGAATGTCGAATTTTTTTTTGAGTGCCCAGCATTGTTCCCGTAGGAAAAGTTGTTCATTTTGATGGTCTGAGTCACACCTTTAAGGGTCCAAAACGATAAAAAATTTACCGTGTATATTTGCAGGCAAACTAATGCTTTGAGTTCATTCAAATGACGATAACATTTTTTTTAATGAACCGATTTTGATGAAACAAACTTTAGATGTTTTGCTGAGTTAAAACAAAGCAATTGGTGAAAGTTTGAAGTAAATCGGTTTAGTATTTTCGGAGATAATCGTGATCATACATACAGACAGACAGACAGACAGACAGACAGACAAGAAATTCCAAAAAAATTAGTATGGAAGTATGGATATTATTTATACTTTTAAGTCCAGAAATGAGAAAATTTCCAATTTCCAAACAAACTTTACCCCCCTTCTGGGGGATTTTTTTCCAGTTGACCTACACAGATCTTTTTCAATTGTAATCGTGAATTTATTTACCTATTTTCATACTTCTAAGTCTAGAAATAAGTAAATTCCTATACAATATTTACCCCGTTATTTTACCCCTTCAGGGGAAAATATCGTCCATTTTACCTACACAGATATTTTTAATAGTAACCTAGAACTTATATACTTAAATTCATACGCCTAAATCCAGAAATGAGAAAATTTCGATACAAAGTTTAAATTTGCAAATTTCATCTAACCACACACATCTTTTTTAATTTTAATCGAGAACTTATGTACCTACTTTCATACTTCTAAGTCCAAAAATGAGAAAATTCCAAATAAATTTTACCCCTTTAGAAGTTAAATTTCTTAAAAATCCTGTCTTAGCGCTCACTTACATCATTAAAAGAACCCCTGTACCAAATTTCAAGTTTCTAGGCGCAGCAGTTTCGGTTGGTTTGCCGTTTGCCCGCGGCTACGACGCCGCCGTTAGTGTCCATCCCTCAGGAACAGTTTGGACCCTTAAAGGGGTGACTCAGGTCATCAATATGAACAACTTTTTCTATGGGACCAATGATGGGAACTCAAAAAAAAATCGTCATTTCCATAAAAAAAGAGTCCCGCCGCCCGGCCAGTTTGTATGGGAATGTCGAATTTTTTTTTTGAGTGCCCAGCATTGTTCCCGTAGGAAAAGTTGTTCATTTTGATGGTCTGAGTCACACCTTTAAGGGTCCAAAACGATAAAAAATTTACCGTGTATATTTGCAGGCAAACTAATGCTTTGAGTTCATTCAAATGACGATAACTTTTTTTTTAATGAACCGATTTTGATGAAACAAACTTTAGATGTTTTGCTGAGTTAAAACAAAGCAATTGGTGAAAGTTTGAAGTAAATCGGTTTAGTATTTTCGGAGATAATCGTGATCATACATACAGACAGACAGACAGACAGACAGACAGACAGACAGACAGACAAGAAATTCCAAAAAAATGTTTTTGCTTTCTATTATTCTTTTTAAGCGTCCCTCTATCCATTTCAGTCAAAAATTCGAAATGTACAGACAAAATATTTTTACTGTTTTATTATATGTATAGATAACACTTGCCCTGATGATGGTCTTCATTGGTTCGAAACTAGTTGGCGATTCCACGCCAACTAGTTTCGGTCTGAATAAACGTGAGTGAAACCGTGTTTTTTATAATAATATAGATATTCCCTTGGCTTTAGAATTGGAAGGTGGTATTACATTTGGTGGCGATGGGCCACCTAATTTCATACCACCTTCCGAGGTTTCTCCCTGGCCACCAGCTACCATGGCTCACCTGGAAGTCTGAATAGACTCAAAACACAAAAGCGGTCGAAAGAAAACCTAGTAAAATGAGACTTTTCGGTCGATACTAATGGTCAGTTATGCGCAGACACTCAAACAATGAGCCACTTGCTCTTTTGCTCCAAATACCCCAGATCTGTGGTTTCCGTCCGGCAGAGTAGAATAGGACCACTGCTAGTCTTCCCATGGAGGTCGTAAGAGGCGACTTAGGAAATACCAGCTAACCAAAGCTCAAAAACATCAATGAGACCTCTCCAACCCGTCTGGCCAGCGAGGAGAGTGTAGGCCTAATCTGTCTGCTCTGACCAAGTATGGCTCCGGTAGTACAGAGAGGGTCATGCTTCTGCAGTGGAGACTAAAAAGACCTGATGATGATGATCCCAGCACCTGCACTGCACAATGGATGATCTGATGGCTGCTAATACAAACGCCATTCAGTAGCTAAATATTGGCAATAATTTAATATTGCATTTTTAACGGTTTGCCACCGACTCGCACAGAAGAAGCCCTTTGGTTTTCGGGCTTTCGGGCTCTCCGTCTCTTTGGTGAATTTTTGCAAGCTTTTCTATTAAGTATTTTTGCACGCAAACTCATACATACATAGTAACACGTCTTTTTCCCTTACGGGGTAGACAGAGTCTTAGGTCTATAAGACCTGAAAGCCACGTTTAGCATGTTGGTGGGCATTTGGTGGAAAACGAAATCAAAATAGTGATGGGTTGCTAGCCGCTTCGCCTATTAACTTGATTCCTCAGATTTTACCGATTCCCTCGATCGGCTTTTACGATCTGCGCGGGAAGGAGCTGGTACATTCTACGTTTTTAACTTTCATATTTGTTCAATTGAAATCTTGCAACTCAATGTAATACACGAAATGTTAATACGACATAAAATGGCTAATTTCTTGTATCTATTGGTGTTTTCAGTGTTGATTTAAATCCAAATTGTTACACGTTTAAAGTTTTGCTGGTATATTTTTTCCTCTTTGCAAAAACTGTGATCCTGTAGTCTAAAGCTGTGATGTCACTATATATATTGTTTGTCTTTTCTCTGTGTATAATAATAATCTAATACCATGTAGTTTATCTTCTCTCAGCTAACACACAAATACAACGGTCAATTGACAGCCTCCGTGGTCCAGTGGTTAAGGCGTTTGCCTGTTGACCCGGGGTTCGTGGGATCAATTCCCACCGGAAGCATACTTTGTTTAGTTGCTTCCAGTTTGGTTAGGACATTGCAGGCTTGAGTCACCTGATTGTCTGATAATAAAAATGATTCCGTGCTTCGGGAGGCACGTTAAGCCGGTGGTCCCGGCTGCCATCTGGTAGTCGTTAAAGGAACCACGTCAGAGGCCGAGAGGCGGTTCCGAAGAACTCTGACACCAGGGTGTGCATGGTCGATTGACCGTGACACCTACTCGAAATGATGATGATGACCGGTAATATCGAAACTTTGTCTCTTCAAACCATAAATCGTCGGCAGAATCGCCGCAAACTTGGTGGAGGCCGTAAATTAAACAGCATAAGAAACTTCAGTATCAAATATATTTAATATTCATGCCACTTACGGTGGGTCAGTATTACATTAATAAGTTGGCAATAAAAGGTGAACAAACTCGATGTAAGAAGGATAAAAAGGAATGGTATAAAAATACCAAATACACATAAGAAACTTGTACTAACACTGAAAATAAAAATAGGTACGCCTATATACAACGTGATTTTGAACCCCCTAGCTTTATTGAAATCTGGGAATCAGAATCCCTAATGGAACACGGAATTGCAAGAAAAAAAGGTGAAAAACGAAAAAGAAAATTAGGTTTCCCATACAAAGTCGCTGATCAGCTGGACGAATTTCTATGAAAGGTTGAATTTATTTTTTCGTTTTTTACCTTTTTTTCTTACAATTCAGTATTCCATTAAGGATTCTGATTCCCAGATTTCAATATAGCTAGGGGGTTCAAAATCACGCTGTACATAAGTAGGGCAAAATAAAAATGCATAATTTCAAACTCCTCACTGGATGCCAATATTGTAATTAGATACGATTAAATAAGCGTATAATAAAGAAAACATAATCTTTTATAGGAACATCTCAAATTCCTACTTTCTGGAATTAGCCATATACAAGTATTGTATGTACATACATCACAAAAAATTTGCCCTTGACTCTATCCATGTGTAATATAATTAAGATGTTTGTTTGTTCTCCTTATCACAAAAACGACTGTATTGTATGTATTAATTGGCTCTCCTAGGCGCAGCGGTCAACACGCCAGCCTGCGACACGAGAGTGCCCGGGTTCGATCCCCGGCCAGGTCAAGATGGAAAATGATCTTTTTCAGATTGGCCTGGGTCTTGTATGTGTATCTATATATAAATAATAGTATCGTTGAGTTAGTATCCCATAACACAAGTCTCGAACTTACTTTGGGGCTAGCTCAATCTGTGTGATTTGTCCGTATACATTTATAAATAGATATTTATTTATTTATTATAAATGAAACTACAACATTATAGCTAATACCTACATCAGAATAACACGAGTCTAAAAACACATGTCCGGGAGTCATGAACAAAAAGTTAGTAAGTATATAAAATTTTTAGAATAGTTACAATCAATGTAAATGACTCCAAATTATTTACATAAACGAGAAAATAAGTGAAAAACATAACCCTTCTTGCTAGCCGGGTAATTATCATCAAACCATGGCACCTTTATTTACAATGAAGTCAACAATTTTATGTAATATTAGCTGTGCCCGTGACTCCGTTCGCGTACATTTGTATGTATGAGTCGTCTTATCATAATCGGAGAAAAAAATTAAGTAGCCTATCTTATGTCCTGTACGTCTTAATGTTTATCTACCAAGTTTCATAAAACTCTGTTACATCGTTAAAGAGTTATGGAGGAACATACAGAAAAAAAATCAAAATTTCATCAATTTAGTTTCAGTATCATGTAAAGAGCTCATAAACACGATATCTCTGAAAACAAAGTAACTTACTGCATGACCAACCCTTACAGTTTTATTATTAGTATTGTTATGAGACAAATTGTATTAAGCAATTTATCAAGTCGAGAATAGAACCCTTCTGTAGGGCTACTGGCTAATTTTTACCAATTACAACTATGGTGTACAGTCAGGGACAGAGATACCTGACCAGCCGGCCTATTTGCTAACTCAGTGAACAACGTTTTGAAAGGCACTTCAAAATACATTGCGGGTTTCCTATGATTGACTATTTTTTATTAAAGAGATATATAACGTAATGTACTTTGAAATTATTATCAAAACGTTGTACACTGAGTTAGCAAATAGGCCGGCTGGACCTCTACCTATATCTTGAATTTTTTCTTAAACTATAAATAATATTAACATGATATACTAAGAAAGACTTCATTAAAATGTTTCTGTTTATACATTTTCATATTATTATTATTTATAGTTTAAGAGAAAATTCAAGATATAGGTAGAGGAGCCTGGTCAGGTATCTCTATCCGTGACTGTACAACGTTTTAATCGATCATTTCTAAATACATTGCGGCTTTCTTACGATTGACTATTTTAAGATATATAAATCGTAATGGATGTTGAAGTTTTGATGATCAAAACTTTGTTCACTGTTGTTGTCAAAAGTGAGTGAGCAGCCCTGCTTTAGGGTTAATCTTATTCGCCGGCCACAACCACAAGTGGTGGAGCACGCAACGCCATCTGTGTATAGTTCCAGCGCAACTCTAGTTTATATGAAACGTAAGTATGCGTTTGATAAACAGTTATTTGATAAAGAAAACTCATAAACATCAATGAGACCTCTCCAACCCGACTGGCCAGTGAGGAAAGTGTAGGCCCAATCCTCTGTCTGCTCTGGCCAAGTATGGCTCCGGTAGTACAGAGAGGGTCATGCTCCTGCAGTGGAGAATAAAAAGACCTGATGACTCCCAGCATGATGATGAGTCCCAGCATGATATAATGTCACAAATTCACAATCATATTAAAATCCTACAGATAGAACAACCCGTATTATGGCAACACACATACATTTACTGTGCTTCCTTGCTGCTCTTCAGATCAGTCTATAACTTTATTATGGAAAAAGTCTATAACTTTCTTCGATCAACAATGGTGATAAAATATAACTTTATAATCTAAAAGATGTCTTTTGTGTAAGCAGACTAATAGGATTTGAAAACAGTGGCGTAACTATTTATTTTAATTGAAAATTGACATACGGATACAAAACTTGGCCACTAACTAAAAAACATGTCCACTCTTAAGGTGGCCCAAAGGGCTATGGAGAGATCAATGGTGCGAGTGTCGCTTCGAGACCGAATACGAAACGCAGAGATCAGGAGACGATCTGGAGTAGTAGACGTTGGAGAGAGGATTGCCAGGCCTAAGTGGCAATGGACTGGACACCTTATGAGGTGCAAAGATATCAGATGGAGTCAGCAAATTTCTGTCTGGCGTCCAAGAATGGGGCATAGAAACCCGGGAAACCCGAGGACGCGCTGGGAGGATGACATCTCAAAGATAGCTGGCACGTTATGGAGAAGACACACACAGAACAAGCCCCCTAGGGCCAGAGGCTTGTGGCAACATGCCACAAGCCTCTGGCCCTGGACCGGACTCGGAAATTTAAGCCAGCAAGAAGCTGCTTGCTAACTTCAACTCTCATTTTTTTTCACTGTATTAAGATTGAGCAGCCGTTCAGAGCTGAAGTACCGAATCTTTGTTTTTTGAACTCTCATAAGCCCCATTATACAAGTTTTTCACGGAACCTAGATGGTACAGTTAGGCCACTATTTGAAAGAGCATTGGTTACAATATCTGATACAGCAGTCCCTTCAGCAACGCTCTTGAGCAGGGAAGGTATTGGTCATATTTGTGTGTCAAACCTATTAAAACAAATTTAACTAAAAAGAAAAGTAAGTACCTCATAAAAATAAGGTGCCCATTAAACCATCCTTAATTTAGGATCCGATGGGAGGAACGCCGCTATATGTTATACACGATACAAGATATCTCCAATTATAATGCACGTATAGCGGCGTCCCTCTAATAGGATGCAATTCAGGATGGTATAAAACCCCCTTATGAATTGAAACTAAGATGCGGTACATTATGAGAATTTTATACACAAAGATTGTTTTTGAAAATGTGATCTTTATAATACTTAAGTTCTTGAATGCTTTCAAGAATATCATCAATAGACCTATGCTTGAATGACTTCTGTGGTATTGATGCAAACTCTTTCTGGTACCACCTTCTTGCTAACTCTTTAATTGTACTGACATCTATCACTCTGTAATGCAAATAGTCATCAAACTTTGGCATGTACTTTCTTATGAACAACCGGTCCATGTAAATACTGTTTCCGCCCATGGGACACCGTTTCTCAGGAACATGATGCTGTACAAAGTTCA
The DNA here is from genome assembly GCA_947532085.1 of Elegia similella. Classification (NCBI taxonomy): domain Eukaryota; kingdom Metazoa; phylum Arthropoda; class Insecta; order Lepidoptera; family Pyralidae; genus Elegia; species Elegia similella. The sequence goes on from OX383936.1 coordinate 6,390,497, forward strand.
GGATTCGGTTTTCAGCTTCCTGAAGTGATATTTTGGAGTTGCGACTGGCTTCTGTCAAACCACTCTGTAAAATGCATACATTTTGGTTAGAAGAATCATTAATAACAAATAATAAGAGACTGTGATGTGATGATTACAATTAAATAAATTTGAAACAATATAGGAAACTGATAAGCAGTATCTGGACAAAAAAAATATTTAATTGATTCCTAAGTTATGACAAAATTAACCTCGGAAATATTTTATGGCTTTCCGTTCAGTTATCTGGTGATGAGCATATCAAAAAACCCTATTGGCAAAACCATCACAGACAGAAAATTTAAATTTCTTTGGAGGAGATAATTATGACTGCTAAACAGTGAATAAAAAAGCATAGAAGTCACGCTTAGCATTTTGATGGGCATATAGGTGGATAAAGCAATCAAAATAGTGATGGGTTGCTAGCCGCATCGCCTACTGAAATTGCTAGGTGTGGCCTTTGAGTCTTATGGACCTTGGCTCTGTCTATCCCGTAAGGGAAAAAGACGTGACACTATGAATGTATGTATGTATGCATAGAAGTCACCTCAAACTAGCAGTTTTTTTATCCCCATTGCAGGTGATGCTATTTGTTGTTTGTTTCGCAAAGAACTGTGATCATGCGTGGTGCCAAAAATTTAAGATATAGTATGGAAGGCAGCTTCTACAATTCAATTATGGGTCTTGAAGGGTTAAACAATATCTTATGCTATATTATTACTTATTGACTAGCTCCGTGGCGCAGTGGTCAACACGCCAGCCTGCGACACGGAGTGCCCGGGTTCGATCCCCGGCCAGGTCGAGATGGAAAATGATCTTTTTCAGATTGGCCTGGGTCTTGGATGTTTATCTATATATGTATTTGTTATAAAATATAGTATCGTTGAGTTAGTATCACATAACACAAGTATCGAACTTACTTTGGGGCTAACTCAATCTGTGTGATTTGTCCGTATATATTTATTTATTTATTTTATTTATGCTAACAGGATGTACAGCAAATAAAGTATAAGTGTTAATATAAGACCCGACAATCATTTCAATACCTCACCATGCTGGTTGATACACCACTGGTTCATATTTTCTAAAATACTGTTTGGCTGGTGAATGATAATATTTGGGCCCGTCGCTACAATGTTGAGGTCTGCATCGGTCACAAGGCAAGCTATCTCCAGGATATGGTCAGTTTCCACATTGAGTCCTGTCATTTCTAAATCAACCCACACTATTCGCTTTGCCATGTTCTTCGCAGCTTTTAGTGACATATCTAACTGTAGAGTAGTAGCTGAAATTTCAGAATTCATTAGGCTATTATTTATGAAGATTTCAAAGTAATATCCCTGTTTTTTCAAATTAAATATTCTGAGGACACTTCACACAGAACTACCTATTGTAAATATTAATGCTCACCTTTACTATGCATAGACTGTTTTTGTATTCGAGTTAAATAAACACTTATATAGTTCCGAAAAATATTCATTTAGTCCAAATCAATCGAACGAAACCAATATTATAAGTCTTAAGAGGTTACCACTCACCACTGATAGGTAAGCGGTTTTTTAAACCACAGATTTGAGTGTGTCAAAGAGAATACAAATACTACGTGAGTATGTTTCTAAACAGCAATATAATTATAAAATACTCTTTGATGGTCACTTAAATAATCTCTGTATCTAATAAATCACAAACTTGCAATTTGCAAGAGTTGAAAACTGTTTAAATAACCCTCAGAACAATAACTAAAGAAATAACCTTAAATTTCTTATTTTGTCAAAATCTGTCATTTTTTTTTCATATTTCTTTTACGGCATTTGGCTTTCTAGGTACGCCTTTTAGCCATTCATACTTTTCAACACTGAACAACTGTTCCTCGATTTTGTTGGTCCAACAAATTTTGCTCCTGATGCCTTAGATGGTGTACCCTTACCAGTATGCTCCGAATTCCGTTACCTGGGTTCTCTCGTACAGAGCGACGGAGACATTGACCGGGAAATAAAAAGTCGTATAAATGCAGGATGTTTGAAATGGCGGCAAGTCAATGGAGTTACATGCGACGCTCGAAATAAAGGGAAAGATTTACAAAGACATAATAAGACCTGTCGTTTTGTACTGTTCCGAGACTTGGCCCACCAAAGCAGCGGATAAAAAAAGGTTACACGTGGCGGAGACGTGGATGTTGAGATGGATGTGTGGTGTAACGCGAAAAGACAAGATCAGGAATGAATATATTACTGGGGAACTGTAAAAGTGGTTAGGCTGGTACGGACATGTCAAGAGAAAAGAGGAAAGTCATTTAACCAGGCAGGTTCTGAAAATGCATGTCAAAGGACATCAAAACAGAGGGAGACCAGAGAAACGTTGGATGGAATGTGTAAAGGAGGATATGAGTAGGAAGGGAGTGACGGACGAGTTGACTGGAGATAGAACGAAATGGAAGAAGCTTACATGCTCTGCCGACCTCACATGAAATAACGCCGTTCGTAATCCGCTCGGAGACGAGTGGATCACACTTTCAGAAATAGTACCATTAGTACCAAAGGACGTTCATTCGTACAAAAATGTTTTCAATGAAATTCAACCAATGAAAACATTATTTTCAAATATTCTCTTTTGAGATTGGTTGATTTAATTTGCCATATCTGACATTTTATTTAGATACTCTGACTGTCATTCATCTAGATTGTCATGGTGTTTAAAGGTTGATTTTGTTTTTATTGGATTTTTCATATTTTTTGCTAAATAAGGCATTACAGAAGATAAACATGAATAGAATAATTCTCAATCAGTGTCGGTGCTTAAAAAAATCAAGTAAGTGCATTTCCTTAGGTCCTATATACATTCAAAAACAGTTAACCTATGATCGCCTTTAATTGATTTTGTATTACATATGTATTACATGAAGAGAAATACTTTATGTAATTATCAGTTCTTAATGATTTTCAAAGGATCTTTAATGTCTTTTTGGGCAGTTAGACAAGTATTCATTATAACTTTAGTGGTATGTCTTTCATCATAATCACATGTTTGAAATCAGCTTATTTATATTTTTTCTCCTTTGGTAGTTGACATCATGAAGCGGTCCTAAAATGTTTTACGATTGTCTTTGCATGGTTATTTTTCAAAGCTGAAACAAAAGGTTTAAAAAACTAATCTTTCCTCATTGCCCTTAGGTATACAATGAAAAATTAATCTCAAAATCTCTTATCATTCGTTATTATTGTTACCGTTTTTCAGCTGTCTGTCAATTTCCCTCTTAGCAGTTGAAGTGTTTCCAGTTCTTTAAAGCATAGAATCAAATATATAAAATTCATTCTATTTTATATACAATTATGGCAATATATGTTTATTGTTTCAGCCTTTTTATGGGAATCCAGACAAACTCATAACTTTCCATATATCACTTTGGCAAGGTCATTGTCCTATTATACAACTCACCCCCTTGGATTGCAATATGATATCACCCAGAAACCGTTTAACACAAGGATCTATCTATCAGCATACATTCGGCCTATATCCACCAGCAGCTACTATTTTGACAAAGAACCACTCAAACCATCCTCCAAAGTTGAGGCGACAGTGGAGACTATTAAGAAAGGTATAGAAGAGCAAGAAAAACTTCCAAAAAAGGAAGTGCCTAAGAAAAAGAGCTTGAAAGAGCGTATCATGGATGAACTGAGGCACTACTACCATGGTTTCAGATTATTTTTTGTTGAGATTAGAATTTCAACAATGTTGGTGTTTCGAATATTGCGAGGAGAATCATTAACACGAAGAGAACATAGACTTTTGGTGACAACAATTGGTGATCTCTTCAGAATGGTACCATTTATAGTGTTTGTATTAGTACCATTTTTGGAATTTGCTCTGCCTATATTCATAAAACTTTTCCCAAACATGTTGCCATCTACTTTTGAGAGTTCTAGTCAAAAGGAGGCCAAGTTGAAACAACATTTAAAAGTAAAGTTGGAGATGGCTAAATTTTTCCAAGAGACCTTAGACCAGATGGCTCCACAGGCCAGCAACAGGCATTCCGAATTGGCTAAAGAGTTCTCCACCTTTTTCAATAAAATCAGGACTTCAGGGGATGTTGCAACAAGCGAAGAGATTATGAAATTCTCAAAATTGTTTGAAGATGAAATTACTTTAGATTCACTACAAAGACCGCATTTAGTTGCATTGTGTAAAGTTCTGAACGTCTCAACAATAGGCACAAGTGCAATGCTACGGTTTAACCTCAAAATGAAGTTGAGGTCATTATCAGCTGATGACAAAATGATAGCGAAAGAAGGGGTTGATAGTTTGAACTTCAGTGAACTGCAGCAGGCATGCATATCTCGAGGGATGAGGGCATATGGTGTGTCAGAGGAACGATTGAAAAAAGAGTTGAGAAACTGGTTAGATTTATCCCTAAATGAGAAGGTGCCACCATCTTTGTTGCTGCTGTCTCGAGCGCTTATGGTTCCTGAGCATGTGCCTACAACTTACAAACTCAAGGCCACAATTTCTGCACTGCCTGAGCAAGTTGCTAGTCTGACTAAAGCTGCCATTGGTGAGAAAGAGGGTAAAGTTGATTTCAAGGTCAGTATTTGCACTAGAAACAATTTCCTTCCTTCTATTTAAGTTACCAACTGATATAAATCAAAATGCTACTCTTTATTAGCAAAGTATGGATGGGTTCCTTTTTTTATTTCTTGTAATGTAACAGACATTCTATCTTAGGGCCTGTGAACACCACATTTCCTCTTAAATTTTCCCTTGTAGGGCTCTTTACATTTTTACTTATTGTCTGAAAGTATTTTTGGTCTCATAGAGCCTCATATTCTAATGACTTGATTTCAGGCTAAAGCAGAAGCAATCAGACTCGAAGAAGAGAGAATTAAGGAAGAAAAACAAGAGATGCAAGAAGCAGAGAGAGAGAAGCAGCTGCTTGAGGCCAAGAAGAAAGAGAAAGAGCTTCTCAAGGACAAGGCGCCGATCATTGACCTCAACGATCCATTTGAGCTATCAGACCCTGCTCCTGTCATTAAAGTTGACACCCCTACGAAGTCCGAGGAAGGTCTGTCTGGTAAAGATATTGAAGTCATTGAGGATGCTTTAGAAAAATTAGGTAAGTTGAAGTACGAACCTACATATTAATCATGTCTTTATCCCTTATGGGGGTAGACAGAGCTTAGCGCCAGAACACTAGGCCATATTTAGTGTTGGTGGGTGGATTGCCGAAAAGAAAGAAACCAAGTCAATCTCATTTCAATCCCCAATCCTTGAAAGGGAACACTCTTGTTACACTATCATGTTGCACAGGATGAAAATTTACCATAAGGTACCTTGCTTGCATGTTTACTATCCTATACCATAATCTGAAACTTGTGAATATGTGTACCTCATATAAGGTCATTCTCATCAACTAGGGGCGGATCTGAGGATGTTTTAGGCTGCAGCCCAGGGCCCGTAGATATAAACTGTCACATTGAAGGTCAAAATAGAAAATTATATTTTTCACATTGACCTGGGTCTTGGATGTTTATGTTTAGTTAGTATCGCATAACACAAGATTTGTCAGGTTAGAGTATTCAAAAAAATTAGGCAATTTGGCGTATTGCCATTTTTTCTAGGAAGTTCAAGTTCGCACGAGTTACGCGCGTGTGAATGACACTTTCATTAATAAACGGAAAAATTAAAATTGGCAGTAAATCTTTATTTATTTTGCATTTCTACAATCAACAATACATATACGAAATGAATATTAGATCTCCCATACAAAGTCGCTGATTGGCTGAGCTAATTTCTGAGGGGTATTTTTTGTCTTTTTTTATGTATTCCTCGCATTTTACCTTTTTCGTTACAATTCTCTATTCTTCGTTCTTTACGTTTTTCCTTGCAATTCTGTATTCCGTTCCAGGATTCCAATATAGCTCAGAGATTTAAAATCACGCCTTATTTTACTTTCTCGTGAGACAGAATTACATATCTATTATTATCCGTGCGTTATTCCTTTAAAGATATGACTCATGGTCGTTTTCGTAACAGAACTCGTAAATTAGACAGTTGTTATGTTCATAATTACTAGTTTTGTTTTACTGCTGGAATAATAATAATAAGTGAGTAACGACACTACGGACCCGATTGCTCACGAGAGTCAGTTAGAGCTATTCAGCGTTAATTCAGCCATACTTTTCGAGACTAATGGGCTTAAATAAAAACTTTTTCAAAAAGTAAAATTTTTGATTAATGTTGTTTTAAATGCATACATCTGAGGAGCTAAAACACTAACCCGGTGTCCGCTAAAGTGGACTGTACAGTCAGCCAATGAGATATCTGACCCCCTACAACAGCGCCATTTTTCGCAAACTAAAGAAACATCCGTGGTTTAAACCCAAAGATAAAAATATACAAGTGTAATATCCTTTGCGACTAGTTCCATCTATTGAATTGTGAATGAACAAATAAGGTTAATAAGCAGAAATCTGATACCCTTGACGACTAATGCCATCTATTCGATTTTTGATAAATAAAACAAGCCCTAGCATACGATACGCTTATTTCAAAGATACTTCAATAGTTAGATGTGGCGCAAGTGGTAGGCACTATGGTTTAATAGTTAGTGTGATTATGAATGAACAGGTTCAAATCCTCCAAAGCTTTTTAATTTTTACAAATATCACCAACTTCGTATTGTGATGTTGGTGTAATTTTGGTTGTTTTAACATAATGTTACCGAGCTAATTACTGTGAATAAAAAGCATTTCAAATTTTTAATTACTTTATTACATCAAAAAAATGTAACAGTGAAATAAATACCTGCCTACTTAATTCAAACTATGATTAATCTTCTGTAGAGAGAACCAACATGTTACTTAATAAGTAACAATTTACATCTCTCAACTTCTTTTTAATCATAGTATTATATTTTTTTAAATGTGTAGGGTCAAATAGTGCTATGTGAATAACTTTGCTTCGATAATAGTATAAGAATGAATATTAACCTATGGCATTAAATGAATTTTAATATGGGAGAGGTTGACCCCCATTTTGAAGCTTTTGTTCAAGTCTATTTGTCATTTCACTTACTATGTTAGATCAGATCACATATCACTTATGCGCATATTTATTAATTTAGTATCACCTTTTTGTCTAAATTGATTTAAATCAAACTTTACTCGTGTCTCGTGTCCCAGTTAAGCACTATTTGGTCACTCAATAACAGTTAGATCACAGAACAATTGTCTTAAATAAAATATATTCTACATTGCAAACTGTTGGAATCACCACATCTCATAAATTTTCCAAGTATTTTTCTTTATTCATCCGGCCGCCGAATTCTACCAGCTCCCCTGGGCCCATTGAAGACATCTGTCCCCAATAACCTGCAAAACAATAATACGATCAGTTACCTATTATTCTACACTGCGTAATACACTAGGTATTAAATATTATTATTATTTTACTTCACTATTTAATGAATATTTTTACCTAATGTTATCCTGCCACTGTTCTCAAAGGCAAATTATTTTGATGGCTATACGCTGGCCATGTCTTCTCCGCAATATTTTTCTGCCATCATCATCAGACTTAAAACTTTTTTCATCAGAATAAAATACGATCTCGTTCTTGTTGAATGTTTCCTCACTGTTTCAATTGAAATATTTTAGTGTATATGTTACGCCAGTTGACTCCGAATCCACAAACGGACGGTGTTTCTCTGTAAGAGATATATTTATCTTAGACATTTATCACAAACCCTATGTTTTACGGAACAAAAAATAGTGTGACAATTAAGTAAGTATATTAAATACTTATAATTTCTACTTACCGCGATACCTAACTCTCTAGATATAGATACTTTAAATACTGTGGTTGTCTTCACAATACAATATTAGCTTTCACAAAATCTGCTATATAAGATGAAACGGGATGCCTAATAACTGATGGGGTTTTGGATCACTACACAGTAATCGCAGTATCTTAATTGTGACGCCAGTGAACAATATTTTTGATTAGTTGGTATCAGGTATAAATAAATCTGATAGATTACCCTCAATTTATTTGTTAAAGCAATGCGTTGCAGTTGGTGACAATGATGTCATAGCAGTAGAAATAGATAGCCAATTTCGCCCGAGACGTCATATCGTCGGTTGGCGTATTGAGATGAGCGCTAGCTTCTCAAGTCGTGGGTCCATGGTTCGAATCGAACTTTACGTAGGATTGTTTTTGATTCTTTCTTGTTCTTACCATTGATGATTACTTGAATTATTAGCTGAGATTAATACAAAATTTGCAACTGAGCAGGTTATCAGAAACAAGTTTATACCAGCAGTTGTCTGTCTACTTGCCAAAAATCACGGTAGGTGGCGCTTCACAGCAAAGTGTGAATTTACGTTTTAAAAGTCAGGGGGTCAGGTATCTGCTTGGCCGACTGTACGTCATAAGCTGTGGTAGTCTAACATCATAGTTAGTGACGGAACTACAGTGGCAAGTGACTCGAGCCCCTAGTCTGATGGAACTAGTAGGATATCGTCTTTAAGCCATAATATCCGCTCATGATATGATATACGACGCCATCGCACAATGTCGATATCACTGGGCCACAGGTATTGCGCTTCATACAAGGGGAGTAATATTTATGCCTATTACTACTACAAACGAAACTTTACATCCGTGCACACGTCAATGTGTTAGTTAAAACAATCAGGGCCGCCACCGCAATATAAACTTAAATACTAACGTACGTAGAGACGTCGTAACATGCGACTAGCAACAGTAGCAGCTAACCCTGTTTTTAAAGCAAACAAAAACACCCGAGAACGGGTGAGAGGTGCGGGTCCGCCATACTGCATGGGACGCGGGAAGTATCAGTTCCGTACTGTTCAGTTTATTTCTATGTATGCTCTTTATTGTAAAAAGATACAATTTGAGAACTTTAAATATAAAATATTTAAACTAATGCTTCAACTAAAAATAAATAAAAATTAATATATATTTACAAATAAAAAAGGCCAGGTAAATCGTGCCCAGAAGGCCGGCAGCATTGCCACGTTGGATGGCAATGCTGATCTTTTGGCCAAGGTATAGACCAGTCTTCTGGTCACGAATTTAAAAACTACATTAGTACTTATATTAATTCTGTGACTGAGCCACGCCACACGCCAGCAAGCATTGTATGAATTTACCACGGTCCTTAGGTAAATAAATATATACGGACAAATCACACAGATTGAGCTAGCCCCAGAGTAGGTATGAGACTTGTGTAATGGGATACTAACTCAACGATACTGTATTTTATAACAATTACATATATGTATAGATAAACATCCAAGACCCAGGCCAATCTGAAAAAGATCATATTCCATCTTGACCTGGCCGGGGATCAAACCCGGTGTCGCAGGCAGGCGTGTGCTTAGAATCACAACTGAATATAAACCCAGTAACTCGCTCAGATGAAAGAGTTAACAGTCTTCCTACTTCCAGATATTATTAGCTCTGGCGTGATAAAAAACTGGGCTAACTGTTATCACATGATAGGTTGAGTAAGCTGATAAATTGGTATTTTGTAAATCAAGGTTCTGTTATCTCAATGTACACTGAGATTAAGTAATTGCAATAAAATGTGACCTTTATCTCATCGTTATTTATTATTTGAATATATAATAAGGTGATAGTATAATATATACAAGATTTCAGTACAAAGTTTAAATGCTTCCATGTTCTACTGGGGGCTGATAAAAAACATAGTACATTTTGAAATTCGAAAAGATGAGCCAGGGTGGCGCGGGTGCGCGGTCCATACACACGAAATTGAATCGCAAGATGCAATATGTATATTCTGCCCATGTAGACTACATAACAATGAGGGTTTTCCTATGATTGGTGGATTTTGACAGCTTGTGTCAAAAATAACTCACGTCACAGCGCCGCCACCTAGCGAAAAATGGATACCAAAAATTCTCATTTTATTTACAAATTTTACCATGCGCAAGCGCCTATAATGCGTACGCCCATCAAGCTTCTCGAATCGGAAGTCAAGTATTCCTGTAAATCGCATCGTGATATTCTGTTCCCAAGGGATCGACATTCACGCGAACGGGGCCGCGGACAAATGCTAGTAAGAAATATTGCTTTCTACATCGTTGTTATCAATATTCTGAAAAGTGAAACCATGTGAAACATAAACTACATGATATCACAAATCAATAAACAATTGTCTGTTACGGGGATACCTGATTATTTTGAGGTTCGTTCATTGTTCCATTTGAAATAAATTATTTGTAATTTTGTAATGAGTAGCCCTTTCTCATTTAATTATTTTAAAAAAATGGTTGTCTGTAAGGTTGGTTTACGGACGATTATTTTACGAGATAACGGTGTAAGAGATAGATGCGTCAGAAGCCGAAAGCTTAGGCCGATCGTGTCTCTCTATTACTTGTTCCGCGCTCTCGATTGCACGCGGAACGTGACACTTTCTGGCTACATGCAACTTACTTTGGGGCTACGTGCAACTTACTTTGGGGGCTACGTGCGACTTACTTTGGGGCTAGCTCAAACTGTGTGATTTGTCCGTATATATATATTTATTTACTTTTTTTTACTCTACAGCTCAACAAAAGAAATCCCTGCTCCTTGAGAAGGAGAGCATCCATGAGCTGAAGGCAGAGCTTTCCGAGTACAGCGAGGATGTCAAGGAGATGCACGAGATAGTGAAGACCAAACAGGCAGACATCAAGCTCACCAAGGGTGCCCGCAGGTATGTATTTTAACTTTCTACTTAATTCGAGACTACTGATTCAGGATACAAGACGAAAATTATCTTGTGTAATACACTCTATACAAATCTTACACGTAGGACCTTTTATTCCAAAAATAGTAGGCAGTGTGTAATATGTAGAGTTTACATTGAAAAATGATGGCTAACATCCAGAATAAAAAGTTCGACATTAAGTTTTTTGTTAACTTAATTTTGGCATATATTATTTATTAAGAAAACAATACAACATTGAATGTCAATTTTGACTTAATATTACTTATGACTCGGAATGGGTGGTCTAGAAATATAGTGATGAGGAATTATTGTAGAAAATTGTGCAAAAAGTTTTGTCAAAAGTTTATCAACATTATGTACTCAATTTTGAATTTAAATGTTTTTTTATCCAATTTAGTAATACCAATAGCTAACTTAAAAACTACTCGTATGACACCCAAGGGATCCAGGGGGATGGGGGTCATGACAACCCCCTGGGCTGGGTCCAGGATCTAGGTGGACCACTAATTAAAATTATTGACCTCTCAACCACCTAGCGGTCCAATGACGACACATAACAATAGAAAATCAATTGTGTCTGCATTTCTCGCGTTAGAGTTAAACAATGTTTTTAAATATTCATCTATAAAAACGAAAACGTTCCCATTGATATAGATGAAGTGATAACGCGTCTCGGAAGAATACATACAAGAAAAATTGATTTTGTCATTAACATATATGTATTTTTAAGTACAGTAAGTACTTACATACATTAATAAAATACCTACTTTTACTTGTATCTATGATTATAAAAATTTAATTATAACTTCTTGTGACCTGATCACGACTGTGTGACACCCCCCCCCCCCCTCCCCCCTCGCACGAAAGCTGGATCCGCCCTTGATGGCACCAGTGTTTGACCAGTGCACCAGTACTTACACCCACGAAAAACAAACAAATCTCCGTATATAAATTAATGTAAATATTCAACTTTATTTTCCCATTGAAGGCCAAGGTCACGGTTTTACGATTTACTAGAGACGTGTTTATCACAAATCATAATCAATTTGCAAGGCATGAAAGGTGACTTTGAAATGAAGTTGTTTTGTTTATTATCCTTTGTTCACTTACTGTTCCATCACTTTTTTATATTGCATGTTTCAGTTTAAATTGGCTTTTTTCACTAATGTTAATAATGAAGTGTGTTAGTTTCTCCGAGCGTCGTAGTTTGTTCCAATCCTGAAACTAAAAGGCTGACATTTGACATATCCCGCCTGTAGACGTAACTTCTCTGTCTATTGACTAGCTCCGTGGCGCAGCGGTCAACACGCCAGCCTGCGACACGGAGTGACCGGGTTCGATCCCCGGCCAGGTCAAAATGGAAAATGATCTTTTTCAGATTGGCCTGGGTCTTGGATGTGTATCTATATATGTATTTGTTATAAAATATAGTATCGTTGAGTTAGTATCCCATAACACAAGTCTCGAACTTACTTTGGGGCTAGCTCAATCTGTATGATTTGTCCGTCTATATATATATTTATTTATTTTATTTATTATATATGGTCGAGTGTCCGGGAACTTTTTTGAAAAAGTTGAACTCAAAATATACAAATAATTTAATTAAAAAAATCTAAACAACCCGACTGACCATTGGCCCAGCGCCATCTATTTTGCGAATTAGGAACTAATTTTATCAATATGCTATTTATAAATTGTTGCATTTATGTCCGTAAAATTGATCTTTAGCTGACGTCACATTGCTATAAGACTCTTGTGAAGAAAACAAATCTTATGAGACCTCATTTGTCAAAATTGGTCAAGCCGTTGGGGCTACAGGAAGTAACAAATCTTTGCAAGTTTTTGCCAGTTTACGTTCGCTATATTCACATTTTACTGACGTCACATAGCCTATGACAGTACAAGGAAGAATACAAATCATATCACACCTTACACTTCAAAATCAGTAAACCCGTTTAGGATACAGGAGTGGACAATGGAACAGACATACTTACATATACATACATACGTGGGTGGATTCTCGGTGGATCAGTCGGGTAAAAACAGAGACTTAAACTATACAAAAACCTATTTATTTTAATGTACCAACTACCAGCCTACTTTCCGATGCATGGAGGAGCTCCAGATTATCTCTTCCATCTTCTTAGTAATGCTGCTTTTACTCAGCATCTCTGGTTGTGGAACCAATATCATCCACAACCAAGAGCGACAACAGGCTGAAATTCTATACACGGTGTAATTTCAATCGTTCTGGACCCTTAAAGGGGTGATTCAGCCCGTCGATATAAACAATTTTTCCTATGGGACTAATGCAGGAAACTCAGAAATTTTTTGACGTTCCCATACAAATTGACCGGGCGGCCGAAGTTTTTTTTTAGGAATCGCCCATTTTTTTTTTAGTTACCTGCATTGGTCCCATAGGAAAAGTTGTTCATATCGACGGGCTGAATCACCCCTTTAAGGGTCCAGAACGATTAAAATTTCACAGTGTATAGCATCTTTAAATATTCTATACCACCTGTTAGGCACTCCAATACAAACATAGCCCACTGCCAAATGTCATGTTTAGACTCTAGCCTCGCTCATCTAGAGATGAGCGAGGCTAGACTAGAGTGGTAGTAGCTGATTGAAACTGAGGGACCAAGGCTGGATTGAGTTTCTTTCGGCGTATTCTTCTCACCAGTGGTCGTTCCGAAACGCTAGTAGTATTTCAATTTTGCATATATAAAAAAATATATAAGAAATAAAAATATGACATTCAAAAAGAGATACATGTATCCAATTTTGAATAAAAATCTTTGACTTTGACTTTGATCGTTTCCACTAGAGATGTGCGAGGTAGCTGAGCGGAGCAAGGATGTGAAGCGTCGCTATACAAAAGTAACGTTGCGCAGATTAGCGGTGTGAGGATGTGTAGCAGGCTCTTTTTAGATACGAATACGAGCCTATACCGATTTGGCCTAGCACACAACCCTCGCACGTATCTCTCGCATACATCCCTTGCACACATCCCCCGCACCCATCCCTCGCTTGTTTCGTACGTAGAATAACCTCGCTTCACTAAGCCAGAGCTGCGCTGAGCGAGGTTAGGTAATGACGTGATTCTATTTGTACTTAAAAACATATCCCTCGCTACGTATCCACCACATCGGCCATAGATATACGAGGGCACATCTATGATGTCACAGTGTGGAGACGCACCCTTATGTCTTAATGAAATATTAAAATTATATTTACAGATTATACCGCGCCGTGAACAACATGATCGGCAAACTGGACGCCGTGCTAGTGGAATTAGAGAACAAGGAGAAAGCCCTCAAGACCACTCTGGAGCAGACCAAGACCGAGCCCCAGAAGGCCAAGGAGCATCTCATCCAAATCGACGAACTCATGCATTCCATTAAAAGCCTTCAGAAGGTGCCCGATGAGGCCAAGCTGAAGCTGATACAAGACGTATTGGGAAGGTTGGACGATGACTTTGATGGACAGTTGAAGATTGATGATGTGTTGAAGGTAAGTTTGACCAAATTTTGATTAATTTCGTTAACAGCGTCCGGAAGGTGCCCAGTGAGTGGATTATTTAGACCCTCCAAAAGGTGTCCCATAGGCCCTTTTAGGAAGGTTGGATGATGATGGTTGAATATTTATGATGTTTTGAAGCTATGTTTTGTCTTTTACCATTGAATCCGTACCCTGTTATGTGTCCGTACCCTTGACCTCGATTGTGTAAGAGTGACATATTATGCCACTTTCAGTAAAAGACAGAGTGACATAATATGATGAAACCACTGATAAAGTACAACATATAAAATTATGAATATCAATATTGTCGTGCAGTTCCTAAGGTAGAATATTCTAGAACTAGAACTTTCATGACCATATTTGTCCAGCTCGCACACATCTTTCATCCTGGTCTCATATATGTATTCTATCCCGCTCAAACACAGTTTCGAATATTCTAGAATGTTTTGGTTGTTGGAACCGGAGAACGTATATTAACCGTAGAACTTGTTACTTGAGTATCTTAAGTCTTTACCTATGAAATCCAGGGACCGGAACCGCTTACCTTAACCGCGGTTTTTGATAGGGTTTTTCATAGAATTGTTTTTAAAAACCCTATCGATACGGTTAGCATATCATTATTGTAACCCTATCAAAACAGTTACCGTATCAATACGGTAAGCATATCATCAAGTTAACTTGATGAAAGGCTAACCAAAAGTATAGAGTTAATGCATGGAAGGTGTAACCCTATCAAATGAATAACCATATCAATAAGGTTATCATATCATTGAGTTAACTTGATGAAAGGTTAACCATAAGAATAGTGTTATTGAATGTAAGCGCATACCCTATTCCAAAAACCGTATGATTGGGTTTTGGAACACCGTCGAGCCATTATAATCTCTATTTGAAACTTCATTAGACCTATTATTGCAAACCTTATGGACGACAGCGCACACGGCGCGAGCGGCCGGCGGGACTTCGTTTGGGAATCTACGCTGCAGGAAGTCAGACAAAAATAAACCTTTTTGCGATATATATTATGCACAAAATACAGACGGTTTTTTTGGATTCGGCAAATCTTTTCGGTTAAGTTCACGTAATAATAATTACTATCTGGGGTCGATCTGATGATGGAGCGTAAAGGCATTCGAGGGAACTCCTCAACGATTTACAGCAATCACCTGGTGTTTGGGTTTGATTAATTTGTATTGATGAGATCTTTACACATAGATGGGTTGCGACTGTCATTAGAGGTTTGATGATGATGACGACGGACAGTCAAAGGAACTCCTCAACATTTTACAATAGCTACCTTGTGTTTGGACTTCATTAATTTCTGTTGATGAGAACTTTGCACCCATATGTGTTATAACTACCATTACAGGTCTGATAATGGAGACGATAGACAGTCGAGGGAATCCCTCAACGATTTACAGCAGTTACCGTTTGTTTATGGTTCAATATGCCTATTAGCTTGAGTTGTGATGAGAAAGGTTGATAATACTGGCACCGACTTCAAAATTGTATAAAATACTTATTGAATCATTTCTGATTAACTAAATTACAAAATACGAATTACTTTGTGCTTAGTAAATTTATATTTTACTTTTTAGTCACCAGTTTGAAGTCGGTTTTTTTTTTGTTAAAAATTATTTGTATGACATGCAAACTTTGTTTAGTACAGTGCGTTTCTTTTTAGGGTTCCGTACCCAAAGGGTAAAAACGGGACCCTATTAATTTCGCACCGCCGGCCGTCTGTCTATTTGTCCGTCTGTCACCATTCTGTATCTCATGAACCGTGATAGTTAGACAATTGAAATTTTCACAGATGATGTATGTGTTGCCGCTGTAACAACAAATACAAAAAAATAGAATTAAATAAATATTTTAGCGGGCTGCCATACACCAAACGTGATTTTCCGATATTGATAACGGCAACAGGTAAACGCTTGAACTATTCACAGAATATTTAGTTATATATTCACTTTAAAAATAATTAATCAAATAAAAATAAAATTAATTTTAAAGGGGGGCTCTCATCTCATACAACAGACATTATTTTTTGCCGTTTTTGTAGATAACGGTACGGAACTCTTCGGGCGCGAGTCCGACTCGTACTTGGCCGGATTTTCTTTTAATTATTATTAATTGTTAATATAATTATAAGCATAGATTTAAAAAAACCGCCCAAGTGCGAGTCTGACTCCCGCACGAAGGGTCTCTTACCATTATTTAGTAACGTCTAAAAACGAGCTCACATAAAACTGAGGTAACCACGGAGTGTGGTAGCTGAAGAAAGATTTATAAAGTCCTACTTAACGAAAGAAATTAGGAAAAAAAAATCCATTTGAGTACCACCATGAGTAGAGCAAGCGCTGGTAACAAGATTTCATAGGTATATTACCTACTTTGGTTTCCGAGCGCAATAGATACCAAGCAACTTCCTATCGTTCCGCCAAGCGCCATTTTGTATTTATCTTACTTTACGTGATTCAAAAATTTATATTCGGTAGTTGTTGTACGTAACTAACAACTGTCTAATTTTTAATTCAATTCGTATGAAATTTTACCGAGTTCATTTATAAGTTGGTCAATCTTTAATTTATAAAATCTACTTAGCTTTGATAGTATTCCTTTAAACTTCGTTATATGTACTACTGCCGTGAATTTTTTCTCGGGTTCATATACAACCATTTAGTAGATAGAGACACTGAACTGTAACAAAAATTTGTACTATAAAACCAAATATTTCCGAAACGGATAAGTAAATCGAAAAATTATGTTCAGAAGCTCACAATATTTTTAAAAGACTTATGCTACAACACCCCATACGTAGAAGTTAGTTGTGAAAAAAAATTACTAATAGAACTAAATTGGTTCTAGGCCACCACTCGGTTACGTTCTTGCTCCATCTTCCATCACTCCGTCTGGCCAGGTGTCCTGCCCAGTTCCATTTAAGGTTCATGACCGTTTCTCCGATATCCCGTAGTTTAGTACGTACGTTGTCGAATTACGGTGTTTGGAACACGATCTAGTAACTTGATGCCGAGCATGGCTCGCTCCATGGCTCTCTGTGCGACTCTTAATTTGTACACAGTCTCCTTCGTGAGCGTCCATGTCTCAGCACCATAAGTCATAGTAGGCAGAACACATTGGTTGTATAAGCGGGTCTTCAAGCATTGGGAAGTGACGCGTGATTTGAATATGTCGTCCAGCCTATTAAATGCCGCCCAGCCTAATTGTATTCTCCTATCGATCTCCTTATTTTTATTACGCATCTTGTTTAAATTTTTTTGCCTTTTCTTCCTATTCTTCCTGTTTTCTATTGTTCCTAAGGATAAATGATGCCCAAGGTAGACATACTGATCGACCCTCTCTAGCATCTCACCTGCAACTGAAACAGTTGGATTCAAGATGCTAGAAAATTACTAATAGAACTAAATTGAGTTTGGGAGCTACACCAAAAAAAATTTTTAGATAGATTTATATTACCACTTTTTCGGCATGATTAATATACATATCCATACCAAATTACAGATCTTTAGTACTTATAGTCTCTGAATAAAACCGCGGACAAACAGGCGGACAGACATGGCTAAACTATAAGGGTTCCTCTTTACTACGAACCCTATATATTACTAGATTATCAGTGCGTAACGTCATGTAAAAGTGTGTCATGTACTGTACGAGTGTGGACACTCTCCCCAAACTATGGCGCACCTCCTCTCTTGTCCAAGGTGCCCGAACACCTGCACTCTGGACGATCTCCTTACAGCATCTAAGGAAGGAATAGAAGTGGCCCATTATT
Organism: Elegia similella; assembly: GCA_947532085.1. Classification (NCBI taxonomy): domain Eukaryota; kingdom Metazoa; phylum Arthropoda; class Insecta; order Lepidoptera; family Pyralidae; genus Elegia; species Elegia similella. The sequence continues at coordinate 6,408,583 of OX383936.1, forward strand.
GGGCTGCAAAAATATAGGTACCATCGACACGAAAAGAAGAAGAAGAATGTGTGTGAAAGTTTGAGATTTGTGCGTCTATTAATTATTAAGATTTTAATTAAAATCTGATTCTGCCAGGATGACATTTCAAACGTAACGCCAGCTAAAACTTTTTTCGGATCCGAATGAAAGCTGATAAAATATTTTGTAGGTAGTTGATGTGTGGTAAATGTTGTTGTATAAATAGAATTTGTGCGTCTCCAGACCCTGGCGATATTCAATTTTAGTTGGGGTAACGTTTGGCTGATTGCTGGATCTCACAATCGGCACAGCGTAGGAGTTTGTTTTTTTTTTTTTCATACATTGTTATGAATTTATATGTCATGTTTGTACAAACAGAATTTCTAAAAATTTTACCATTCAGGAATTAAAAAAGAAAATGTGAAATCAGGTATTTTGACTCCTATCCTTTTATATGGGACCTAGAGACTTATTGTTGACATTAGTTTGTACCTAATAATTGCCTACAATGCCTAGGTAAGTATCAGTAAATTAATAAGTTATGAGAAAAAGTACCATAATTCAGTCGCCAGGAATTTCGACAGCGTATTGGAGAGTACTTGTATTTCCTTAGTCGCCTCTTACGATATCCATGGGAAGAGTAGGTGTGGTCCTATTCTACTCTGCCAGAAACCACACGGCTAAGGAAGTTGATAGTTATCAAAGTATTTGTAAGAGTAAGTAAAATATTAGTTAGCAAAAAATCAGCTAAATACACGCAGTAGTTTAAAAAATATCATTGAATATCCAACCGTAGGTGAAATACCATGATTAGCCGACCATTTTCGGGAGTATAGCAAAAAGCGACGTTCCCGTATATTTAGCTGTATTACTGAAATGGGTCATGTATTCTTTTATTTTTGAGGTACATGTGTGTACTGAAGTGTTCACATGCATAAAAAATAATCTTATTTCTTCATACGAGAGTATAGAGTACAGGATGTGTACGTTGGTAAGGATGCTAACATGAGAATGAGTTTTATGTACAGGCATATATATAATATTATTAATTAAAAAAAATTTTTTGCTAAGTAAATAAGTATGTCAAATTTATTTCAATTGCAAACTGCTAGTAAAAATCGCATATAGTTTTGGAGATCAAAATCAAAGTATTTATTTTTAATCTGACGCTGTCGAGAGTCGAGTTCCACATCTATTAGACATCTATATACTAACTTTAGTCCTTGTTCTGAGACTCAGTACGAGATCGACACGTCAACACAAAAAGATAACTGTCGTGTTATTCATTCTCTAGACATTTGGTCGATCCCACAGGAACACCGCTCTGAAGAATGTAAATAACCCATACCTGTAATAATTATATGATATTTTTTTACCTCATTTTTAGTGTTAAAACGGGACCCTATTCATATGGCTCCACTGTCCGACTGTCATCAGGCTGTATCTCATTAACCGTGATAGTTCATCATCATCATCAGGTCCTTTTTAGTCTCCACTACAGGAGCACGACCCTCTCTGTACTACTAGGGCCATACTTGGCCAGAGCAGCCAGAGGACTTGGCCTACACTCTCCACGCTGGCCAGACGGGTTGGAGAGGTGTCTTAGATGTTTATAAGCTTTGTTTAGCTTGTATTTCCTAAGTCGCCTTCTACGACATCCACAGGAAGACTTGGAGTGGTCCTATTCTACTCTGCCGGATACCACACGGCTAACCGTACCGTGATAGTTAGACAGTTGAAATATTTAACTAACACAGTTAATGTATTTCTGTTGCCGATATAACAACAAATACTAAAAACAAAATAAATATTAAATTAAGGGTTCTTCCATACAACAAACGTGGTTCCTTTGCTCGATCTTGATAATCTTGATAAAGGTAGATGCTTGGAATATTGACAGAATATTTAGTTATATATTGTCAGCTCCCAAGAGACCCGGTGTACTATTTTTGAAAGTATGACCATTCGAGCGATAATTGTATGGAGAAATCACTCGTTTATGAACGGCCAAATAAAAAAAAATTACACTTCCGATCGGGCGTACTATTTTTGAAAGTATGACACTCGTCTTCGAACGAGTTTTGTGTAGAAAAATCGCTTGGCAGAGAATAGTACGGCCAAATTTCAAAAATAGCTCTCCAGGTCGCATATATATATATGTTACGGTTAGAGTGATTAATTAAAAAATATTAATAATTGCCTATCATTATTAATAATTACCGAAAGTACAGGTAAAAGTGAGAAATTAATCACATTTGTCGGTGATTATTAATAATGTAACCTTAGTACCGATAAATGTAATAACTACCGATAAAAATAAATGTACACTGGCGATTTTCGAAGATTTGCCTTCTTAGATACTAAAACTGAACCTAGAAATTGACACTCACGTCGATATATAATGAAAAGTCACGTCCGACATCTTAGATTATATAACTGACGTCATTTTCGAGATATGCGCCTCTAAACCCCAAGAACCTAGAAACGACACTCATGTTGGTTTACCATGAAAAGTCGCGCCCGCCATCTTGGATTCCAAAAACCAAAAAACGACCCCTTTGCAGGTTTTTCATGAAAAGTCGCGTCCGCCATCTTGGATTCCAAAAATTACATCATTTTCAAGATCTCTACCCTAAAATAGACACTTACATATTTTCATGCCCGTTTCCATGGTGGTAATCTCGAGGCCTTTTTAATCAAAGTATTAAAAAGGCCTCATCACAAGAGGCCTTCTTGATGGTGAAAACGATTCTATAATTTTGCCATTTTATAATAATAGCAGGTGTCCAATCCAGGCAAACCTAGCACAAGTCCAGCTACATTTCAATCCCATAAATTTGTCTTTCATAATGCAATAGTTTCTGCTCCAGCCTAGACCTGTTCAAGGACATATCATACATTGGTATTACCAGAAACAAGTTCTGGCTGGAGACCAACTTTACATCAACTTCTCCAAAGGGCCTCTTCATGTTGGATATATATCTCCACGCAAGCCTCCAAAGGACCGGGGTAACACCCGTGAAACCAAAGTAGATACAAATAATAATACTAATAACGTTTTATTTTAGAAATACATTTCTATAACATAGGTTAGTACCAAAAATAAGCTTATAAACTAGGGTTAGTAAAGTGAGCCAAATAAAAATATTAAAAACTAAAGTTATTTTACATTGACACGAGCAAGTCTCAAGTCAACGTGGACTCTGTTCCAGTAGCTCAAGATAGGGCAGCAATAGCGACTCCCTTTCGCTGCCGAGAGGCTGTTCTCTCACTCTTTTAACTTTGTTTATTAAGAGTACAGATTAAGAGGTGATTATTGTTGTCAGTTTCTTTAAAACAAGTACCTACCCTTGTTTGTGTGATTTGAGACAAGCACTGTTATATGTGTCATATCTTACGAAAAAGTAGTATCGTCGTCATATCATATTCTTAATAAATACCTGCTGGACTAATAACTTTGGGTTTTTTTATAACTTTTACCAATGTGTGTAGTGAATTATTAATAATAACTACCAAAAGTAATTAATTTCAGTTTTTTATTCACATTTACCAAAACACGAGGTTATTATTAATAATGTTATAAAATTATTAATAATTTTCGATTAATCAAATTTACCGTAACATATATATAAAATATTAAAACTCGATCGTGTCTGTGTTTCCGCGATTGAAGGGTAACGACTTTTTAAGCACATTCCAATTGTGATTGTATCGTAAGTATGAACGATATAAAAAAAATGTGGTCAACAAACAATAGTTTTGGATAAGTTAAAATACCTTTAATTCAATGGTGTTCGCGACTGTACTATTTTACGTTAATACTATTGCTAATTTAGGATGGTTAGCATATATACTGTATCGCCACTTATTTCTATACTCCCGAAAATATTCTGCTCATCATGGTATTTCACCTACGGTTGGATATTTAATGATATTTCTTAAACTACTGCGTGTATTGAGCTGATTTTTTTGCGAACTAATATTTTACTTACCCTTACAAATAGTTTGATAACTATCAACTTCCGAACTAATAGAAAAACGGATCAAATCGGCTGTCAAAATTCCTGGCGTCTGAATCATGGCAGTTTTTCTCATAACTTATTTACTTCGCGAGTGATGATGTCTTGCCACTTCAGGTGTTAAAACTTAAGATATCATATTATATACTTACCTAGGCATTGTAGACTATTATAAAGTACGAACTAATGTCAATAATTTTGTGGCTAAATATGAGAGCACACTCCATTCGTTCTGGAGTAGTATTGTGATAGGTGCAGTATAGAATATTATTACCTACTAACGTATTTTAAGTTTAAATTGTTACTAACAAAATGGATCAAAGTTATCTGAATAAAAATAATTTTATTTTATTTTATTTATTTTTAATAATAATTCTCTAGGTCCTATATTTAAAGTACAGGAGTCAAAATACCTGATTTCATATTTTCATTTCAATCTCTGAATGGTAACATTTTTAGAATTTTTCATATTTATATGTATTTCTTTTTCATACACGGCGCAATCGGTACCTATTCGTTACGACACGTCCGCCGCGCCGCTGCCGGCCTCCCGCTGGCGCCTCGCTCCTTCCTCGCCCCGCACCAACCGCGCGTATACTGCATCGCGGTCCGCGAAATATTATTCGCGCGTATTTACAATTGAATTTTTAATTTCTGCTCATGCCAAAATACTAGTAGCTTTTAGATTTTGCCGACAGAAAAAAAGAAAAATAAATACCAATAACTTTATTACTTGTACCCTCATCTGTATTCATGTTGATTATCGATATTTGGAAAAAACCGGTCAAGTGCGAGTCGGACTCGCGCACGTAGTGTTCCGTACCGTTATCTATAAATACGGCAAAAAAACCTTGTTTTTTGAAGTGAATATATAACTGAATATTCTGTAAATATTTCAAGCGTCTTCCTGTTGCCGTTATCAATATCGAGCAAAAACAAGCAAAAAAAAACACGTTTGTTGTATGAGAGCCCCCTTAAATATTTATTTTATTCTATTTATTAGAATTTGTTGTTATAGCGGCAACAGAAATACATCATGTTCATGAGATACAGCCTGGTGACAGACGGACAGATAGACAGACAGACGGACAGCGGAGCGAAATTAACAGGGTCCCGTTTTTACCCTTTGGATACGGAACCCTAAAACGAACTAAGTGCAGCACTATGCGTCCTGCCGTCTTTCACTAACAATGGATTTTGAAGTTTTAAATGAAGGATAAATATGTAATATGTAAATAAAATTAACTTGCATTACCTAAATGTGAAAAGTGCCAACGCGAAAGTTTACTTTAATATTAATGGCATGTTTATAATTTCACAGTAAAACCGTACAGTTTTTAATTGTCGAGACAGTTCAATTATTTGAACTGTCTATATGTTTATACATAGCCTCTGTTCAGCGCCTGTTTTATTCCGAACATAAATAAAGGCTTTGGTTAAAAACGCGCTGAAATGCGCGAAAGAGACAGGCAATAATCAATAAGGTTAACCTTATGATTAAATACACAATCGTTAGGGTTTCAAGTTGATTGAGTTAACTTATTAATAAAGTTAATCAGCGATATTGTTAACCATTTGATAGGGTTCATCCAATGATACGGTAAACCTTATGATAGGGTTTTACACATGAAAGGGTTACCTAATAGATACGGTTAACCAGTTAATAAGGATAACCGTTCGATAGGGTTATCAAATCGTTGGAGTAACCCTATTGTTGTGATAAGCATATCCATTGGGTAATCATATCATAGGGTTTCTCTATTAATCAGATTAGCCCCGAACCCGGTTTTCCGGTCCCTGATGAAATCGTCGTTTTTAAATAGAGAATTTCGAGTAAATTTAATTTATATATCACTAGCTTTCGCCCGCGGCTCCGCCCGCGTCAATGTCAATCCTTCGAGAACAGTACTTTTTCCCGGGATAAAATGTACCCTATGTCCTTCTCCGTATCCCAGATAACATGTATGCAAAATTTTATGATGATCGGTTCAGTAGTTACAACGTGAAAGCGTAACAAACAAACAAACTCATTTTCGCATTTATAATATTAGTTAGGATTACGGAAAACAGGAAGCTTAATTTACGCATTATAAAGTTAACAAATAGTTATGCATTTAAAATGTTAATAATATAGTCCCCTTTCAAATTTAAATAAAAAAAGTGTTTAACTGAAAATCATAGTAATTAGGAACGAAATGGTAAGCGGGAAAAAAACGCAAATGTCATAGGTATAGGACCCATAGAACTTTCTAGAAACCCATAATATGTGACGATTTTATATCTTTTTAATAAATTTACAGATGTTAGAAATAATAGGCAACGAGAACGTGAACCTGTCAGAAAAGCAGATGGCTGAGCTGATTGAGTTGCTAGACAAGGAGGAGATTCTCGAGGTGGAAAGCAAGATACAAAAGGCGCTTGACAAGGCCGCCTCCGCTGCCAGGGAGCAGGACAAGTCTGTCGAGTCTAACGGAAAGGTAAGATCATAAGCCAAAATGGCTTCTAAAAAACTTGGGGTGCTCAATAGAGCGAGGCAGTACTTCACTCCGGGTCATAGACTTTTGTTATATAAAGCTCAAGTCCGGCCCCACATGGAGTACTGCTCCCATATCTGGTCTGGTGCACCTCAATACCAACTTCTTCCTCTTGATTCCATCCAACACCGGGCAATTCGTATTATCGACGATCTCACACTCACAGACGATTTAGACACCCTCAGTCTACAGAGAGACGTTGGCTCTCTGTGTGTATTTTACCGTCTATACTATGGAGAGTGTTCTGAAAAACTTTTTGAATTGGTGCCACCGTCACCTTTCTACCACCGCACTGCTCGCCACAGGAGTAAAGTCCATCCCCACATCCTAGATACTTGGGTTTCCAAAAATGTCAGAGCATCACGTAGTTTTTTTCCTCGTACAGCAAGATTGTGAAATGGACTCCCTCCCGAGGTTTTCCCGTGTGCTATGACTTGAGGCCCTTCAAAAGGCGTGTTTACAGGTAGCTTAAGAGTCGGCAAAGCATCAGCACCTCCTCTGGTGTTGCAGATGTCCAACACCAGAGGAGACCACTTTCCATCAGGTGGCTCGTTTGCTCGTTTGCCGTCAAATACAACTCTCGTGTCAAACTCATTTATTACTGAGACGTCAAACTACAGATTATTAAGAAAAAGTGTCCATGCAAGAAAAGGTTTCATTAACCTCACAAGAGAGGTCGCATGGAAGAGGTTTCATGCGTCCTTATATTGAACGGAACCAACCCTTAGAGTATTTTTATTTTTTATGGTGTATCGGAACCGTTCGTTTACGATTTCGACACACACTTGGCTGGTTTTATATATATTTTATGATTACAGAGTTTACTCTTATTAAATTAAGAAGTAAAATATGGTGAAGTTTCAAGCGGGCGGGATTTTAACCTGGGACCTTAAGTCGTACATAGATTAAGGTCGCTGGTTCAAATCCCGTTTGTTCTTTTTTCACTATATTGTATTTCTTAATTTAATAAGACTATATCAAAATAGCATTGTGAATGCAAAGTAAAACATAAAAATATATTACAGAGTTTGTTCGCTCTGATCCGCGAGGCGCAAAAGCGACGAGAGATGAAGAAAGCTGTAGAAAAGTCCGGCGAGGTGCGACCCATCCCGAAGAGCGACGACATGGCCAAGCCCGAGTCCAAGCGACCCGAGAGCAACTGAGCTATCAGCTTGTGTAAATGTGATTAAAGACATTCGGTGCGAAACCTCGAGTCGGTTTGGCCGCAAACCGCGACGGCGGATGGTGTCTCACTAACAATAACGGCAGGGACGAATGCCCATGGTCTGAGATTCTGCGTATATTTTACCTCGTCTGGTAAATTCTTCTCCTATCTATGAATAGAATATAGTCTATGGACAGATCTAAATAGTATTTACACCTACAATTTGATTTAAAGTTATTTCCGATTAAAATCTCATGTTTTCGCTTTTTTGTTAGTATGAGATTACATTATGAATTTTGAAATGTGCTTGTTTATAACTAGATATGGACCAATATTTTAACAACTGGCATAAGCAGATCCACTTGGCCTTATTCATAGACTATCTCTAGTCATAGAGTCGAAGAAGACGCCTAGTTTATGTACCATGCGGTATGTTTACTTATGTAATCAAAAGTCGATGTACGAACGCCCATTTTAATTAGATCGCTAATTGTTGTAACGTATTACCCTAATGACAATAAGCATTTTGTATACATGTATCAATCACATGTAAATAATTCGCATAACGGACCTTTCCGTACAAAACGTTTTTGTTGTACTGTTATATTTATTTTTGGTTCTTCGGTTCTTGTTACAGAGATTTATCTTTTGTTTCATGCATTTCTGTGATCGCTATTCAGTTGTAAGTTTGTTTTTTAGAGGTTTGTTAGCACAAATTGTTTATGTGATGTGTAATTTGTTTCTCCTGCATAATGTAGTGTTAGTGAAGCGGAGACGCGATTACGAGTACATAGAGCACTGTATATAATATGATATTAACATTGTGTATAACACAAGGTGACGGTAAACAGAGGTAATGAGATTGGCCGAAAGAAGACTTGTATAGCATTTGATCTTTCAACTCTGTTAGCGCAGTATTTTACCATTTTATTTATGTATTTCGTGAAACTAAAACGATATGTCGTTAATTTATTGTTATGATAAGTTCCCATTCTGGATTGATGATTGCATGTTGTACCTTCAATGTTTAACAGACCACAGTCTAATGAAACTCTTATAATCTGTATCATACTTGTCTGCCACAACTAGCTGCAATTGCACATCTGATAATACTGTGTAACTTTATTTAGTTTTATTAAATATGTGTATATTTTTTTGTATGTTATTTACGACTATTTAGAGCAAGAGTATTCTTATTATATTATCTAACTGAAGTACATACATGTAAAATGATCCTATGCGGCAGTTGTCAGATGTGCTAAAAGTTATAAGATAATAAAGAATAAACCAATTGGTAAAATAAAGCTGTAGTATTTCATTTAAGCAAGCCCCTTTATCATACGCATACTAATATTATAAGGGGTAATCCATACTAATATTATAAATGCGAAAGTAACTCTGTCTGTAGGCTTTTCTCGCTTCAACCATTGAACCTATTTGGATAAATTTAGTATGGAGGATGGAGGTAGTTTGAGGCCCAGAGAAGGAAATATTCTACTGTTCCCGAGGGATCGACATTAACGCGGGTGGAGCCGCGGGAAATAGCTAGTTTAATAAAAGTCAGAGAACAGTTTCTTTTAGAAGGCTTCTCATAAAGTAATTTGCCACGAAACCCCCAATATAACAAAAACAACTTTGCCGACAAGGGTAGGTTTCATTTGTTAGGTGTATGGGGCGAGCGTTTCCAACTTAGGGCGCGCCAGTAACAGTATCTTACATTAAAGACTCATGCTTCTTTAAAACTACCATACCCAACCAAAGAATAAAAATTTGATTATTTTGGAAAAAAAAATCTCATGGCCCATATTGTCTAGACACTCTTATTACCAAGGTTAACTGATCCGACCGTGACCATCTTGGTAGGTATGTATTTACTTCCTGATACTAAGAATAAGGGGATTCCGAACAGGGCTGGATCTACACAAGGCTACGAATAAGTGATAACACAAGAGCCTTTTGGTCTTAACCCCCGTCCGTCACTAAAGCGTAGCGATTATATACTCTTTGTCCGTCACTATAATCCTTACTGTAAATTAATGTTATAACTAACCATACCGCCCTCTCGTGGCGATATGTGGAAAGTAATAAAAATCATGCCTCACACCTCACATCAAGCCACGACATAAAGACTTGATCATCATTCATCATCATTTCAGCCATAAAAAGTTGACTGCTGAATAAAGGCCTCTCCCAAGGATTCTACGTTCCATGGTAGTATATGGCTTATTCTCACCACGCTTGGAGGCGCGATGGCGAGCGCAGTTTTTTCGACTTCTAGCTTCGATCAAATATAATGGTAGATACTATAGTCAAAACATGCATGTGTAAGCATGCATGATGTATCTACAACGACAAAAACGATACATACTGAAAGTATAACTCCATCTTTTATTTCACTTTTGATGTGTAGTTTTTACATCTTTTCAGTGTACCTTCGTCACCGCGAGACGTGAGTGCTAGCGAAAACAGCTCCGAATCTTGATTAGTGCGCTGTTTTGCCGGCCACTTTTCGAACGTGAATCGTGTATCTACCATTATATTTGATCGAGGACTTCTAGTGTTTCTGATGCTGTTGCCCATCGGCAGGATTTTTTTAAGCTGGCGAAGGAATTTGTTGGATTTGGGAAGGGAATGATTGGGGTAGGTACTACTCATTTGGATGACTGTAGGAAAATCAAATAGTAGTTCAGGAGGCTGGGCGCACATACTTTATACCACATCCAACCAGTTCAGGATGACACCCCTGACTATGACTATATAAGACTTGATCATAATTAAAACGTTATCACGTCAAAAAAGTTAGCAAAAATTAACTAAACAAATCCTGTGTCTGCTCTGGCCAAGTATGGCTCCGGTTGTAGGTACAGAGAGTGTCATGCTCCTGCAGTGGAGGCTAAAAAGACCTGACGATGATGATGATGATGAACTATAAAAGTACCTAATTATTAAAAGGTTGTACAAATATACCCAAAAGTGCTCATAACGTTAATAAATATGCAACAGAATTAAACAGCATAACATTCTTGATAATCTATAATGCTATAGAATGTTATTGATGTTACACATTGATTTAATAACATTATTTAAATGCTGTGTGGGAGCACCATATTATTCTGTGCCATAAGTAAATAAACAAAAGCGAGGTTGAGTAACTGGTGCCTTTATATATCAAAATTCATAAATCTGATAACTGGAATGATTGCTTTTGCTGTTCTTTTTTTACCACCATACTCATTCGATGAAATTCTCGTAGTAATAGTATCTTCTTCGTAGTTTGTGTTGTCTCCATTACCCAGCAACATATTGTTTTCTACTCAGTTCAAGGTTATTACACTTGTCCTTATCTGTATTGTTGTATGATTCTATTATATGAACAATTATGTCGTGGAATCGGCGGACGATTTGAGATAGTAGGCCATTATGGTATTTCTCCAATCGACGAACATGGCAAAACTATAAGGGTTCCTTGTTTGGAACCCTAAAAAAGCAGACGAGGTCACGGTAATGGTACGAGGTTCTCAAGTCAACATATATTTTCCATTTTTAAATATAGCGCCAACTCACTGGCGCGAAAGTTTCCACATCCGTTTAGTAATAAGGCACATCATTGGTTACTTTTATACTGAGTAGCCAATAGTGAGGGACTACAGAATTTCCACGAATGACATCGCGTAAATAAACCGATCATGGACTCGAAGGCAGCCATCTTGATGAAATTCGAAAATTGAAAGCTATTCTATTGGTTGTTAATGAGACGTCATTTCAATAGTTTGACGGAGTTGCGCAAAATAAAGTAAATTTTTGACTCTCACTCACTCATTGCGGCTGCCATGTTTTTTTTCATGTGGGGTGTGTGTGTATTGATATAACATGATAGTTTTACCTCCTCAATAACTATTACAGGTGAGTTATAGTTTCTTGTTGATTATTGTTTTTCCATGCCAACACGGAAGTGCGCTGCGCGTCCTCAGTGAAAGTGCATCATGTAATACTGTCACCTTCTTGTGAAATTGCATCGTATCGTCAGGTATCGTCCGTCTCGACGTTACGAGTATGACTCAGTGCAAAACGATAAAGTTTTATGTGCCGAGAGAGATCTTTGTTTATTGATAACAATATGGTGGTGCACTCGCGCTGAGGTCCCGAGGAGGCTACGTATGTGCTTTATTTTGTGACCGTATCTCGAATGACGTTTTGGCGCCATCGACCCATTTAGCGCCGCGGGGCGGGCATGGGTTTTCTTTAAATTCTTTGTTATTTCACGATGCAATGACCATTGTATGAAAACATCACGTTGGATGATGCGCTTCAACCGAGTATTTTCTTTTGCAGAAGGGGTGTACGAAGTTCATTTGTTGATAGCTAGTGACAATGCGATCGCCCACAATCGACTAATCGTGACAAAAGCTGCCTTATTTTAATCGTATCACTAGCAAAACCAGGCCAAAGAATTAAGGATGTATTAGTAAGAAGATAGGAGAAAGGATCGATACAATCACACGGCCCTCGGCAATTGAAAATGGACCCTGGATATCTGAACGTAATGATGGTGTTTGATAACGACAGTGATTATCAAGGGCAGGATGCGTAAGCATAAGAGAGAGAGCCAGGCGGACGCCTGTAGGCCTGCCACATCCAGAGAACTTTACCAGACTCCGCAACTCAGCATCTGATACACAAACTACACATACAGGTAAGCGTAAGCGCTAAATTGCAATACTCATTCACTAGGTATGCTATATTCATGTCCATTGCAAACAATACACCCATCTCATAGACAGTCTAGAGGGTAAACAGGTCTTTGAACTGTATGAATGTCTGTGAACCTTATTTTGACATTTGTGAAGAAATGTATGTGAAATTAGCAGAATATTCATGAGCAAATGCTCTTTGCAGATATGTTTTCGTGAGAAAGTCTGTCACAAAATAGTAGCAATGTATCTTGCTCTTAATTGGAACTTACATTCTATTTCAATCTCGCTATGGGTGATGTTACTGTAAAGATTTGAAAGTAATGCACAAGTCTGATTTGTTACTTTTGTTCTAACTCGCAAGAGGATATGCAGTGCTCTGTAATACTGGGAAGAGACCGAAACAGTGGGAATGTTAAAATGAAGACTATTAACAATAATAAGAATCCTTATAAGAAGGTCGGTTCCATTTTGCTCTTCTTACATTCATAGGCAACATAGATAGTCCTTTATCATTCTCAAGCTTAATGAGGGATTTTGAGATAAAAATAGCATGATAACAATGTTCAATATACACAAAGATGTTAATTGTTTCTTCATAAGTGGTTAAATAAGGAAGTTATTGAATGTTGCCTATGAAAATGCACTTATGTATTTGTAGTCCCTTTAGTTTGGTGCACTATTTTGGGAGTTGTATACCTCTGTGTTCCAATCTCATTATTTACTTATTTTACATTACCATAGAAACCACTGAAGCTCTACCATTTTTCATTGACAATTAGAGATGCATTTTGTATGTTTTCTAGGGAACACCATATATTTACTCCCTCTTACGTTTTAGTTTTGGTTCATGTATTTATTGCTTTATGCACTTGTTTTTGTTGAACATTGTAGTGTTTGATTTATGATGTTATTATCTTAATTAATCAATAATAAAAATGATAAATGCTGCCATGTCATTAATGATGGATGAATCATAATAATTAATTATTCATCTTTGCCTATTAAATTTTTTAATTGATGTTCATTTTACTAATGAGGATAACATTTTGATGGCTTATAATAGTATTTTGTTTTATTCCAGGAACCTAACTTTAACATCATTGTGGACCAGCTTTGCACTAGACTCCAAGACATAGAGGATAAAGAGAGTGCGTCACAGGTAGGCATGCCCACGTGTTCCCTAGAACAAACTGAGGCTGTTCGACGATATTACGCTGCTTTTCCGGCTCTGAAGAAAGGACAAGAGTCGCCGCTGCAGTATTACCTGCCGCCGCCAGCGTGGTGTCGCAAATCAGCGCCAGACTGCAAACAAGCCAAAATGCAAAGTGAATTTGCAATATCTAGAGATTGGAACACAAAAAACAAGAAGTTGTTTTCAGGCAAAGAGAGACGCAATTCCTACCACGGTCAAAGAAAGGGCAATAAAAAGCGCTGCAACAGTTACAGTAGGTCATTTGAAAGCAAGGAGAGCCTGCCGGAGTGGGTCACACACGAGGGAGTTTGGGACATCGAAACTCAAGATCCTGTCAAGGAGTTCATCAGGGCTATAGCATTAGACGAAGGTTACGGCACTTGTGAGAATACAGTCACTGACGAGATCAAAGAGATTACATCGGCCAAACGTAGAATGAACGAAAACATGGTGCCAAACTGGGATGATAGTCTCGATTTTGATGCAGAGTGGATCATAACAGAAGATCTGAATCCAAGGGTTAGAACTCCAATGGAGGAAGAGTTGTACGCAAAGTTCGAGGCCAAGTTCGATCGTAGCATCGAAGCCTTGTGGACTAAGGATCAGAACACGCCAGACGACGAGTACCAAGATTTACCAATAGATTTTCAAGATCTTCTGTCATCTCCATCCGATCATCTCTTCGCCGATCCGTCCGCCGAAAAATGCAGTCTGATATCTCTCACCGAAAGCATATGGTCTAACGATGCCACCGACGGTATGCCGTTCGAGCGCGCCGAGTCCGCGTCCAAGATCGCGGACGCACTGCACGACCACTTCAAGCCGCTCAACCTGGCGGACGCCGAGCCCGCGCCCTGTCCGCCCCGCGTGCTCGACTCTCTCGCACTTTACGAGGGCGACGAGCTCTACGACGCGCTGTCCTGCGTGGCCAAGACCATGCGCTCCTTCACCGCCATCAACCACAGCCGGGACCGCAGCGGCTTCGTGGAGGTGCCCCCCCGCCGCCACCCGCGCGAGCAGCCGCCGCCGCCCGCCGAGCCCCGGCCCGCCGACGACACGCCCCGCTCGCCAGCCAGCCGCGAGGACCTGCTCACCTCGTCCCGCACGCACTTCAAGCCCATCCGCCGCGAGTCCGAGGCGGACGGGATTCGGTACGCCGACGGTGACACGTTCGACATCCACGGCGACCTCGACCCGGTCGAGTTCAGCCGCAGCGAGTCCGGCGGCGTGTACCTGAAGAGTTCGCTCGAGCGCTACCTAGAGTACCGCACGGGCGGTATCGACTACGGGCGGCTCAACCTCACGGCCGCGCAGCGCTGCCCCGACTTGGATGACCCAGGTTTCCGGCTGCGCTTTCCGATGCGGCAGTTGGACGCCGGCGTGCAGACGGAGCGCGCGCCCGCGGGATGGGGCGCGTGCGAGGAGTGCGGGCGCGCCGCCAAGAAGATGCGCGCCGACACGATAGACGGCATTTGGGGCGCGGGCGCGGGCTGCGAGGCGTGCGCCGCGCCGGCCGCGCCGCGCTCGCAGCCCGCGCCGGCCGAGCTGTCGCGCGAGTGGGACGAGCTGCTGTCGGACATCAGCGCGGCGCACGCGCAGTACCTGGCGGGCGGCGGCGAGGCGGACGAGGCGCTGGTGAGCGCGGACCGCAAGCGGCGGCACAGCGCGGCGCTGCGCTGCGTGGCCGCCGCCTGCACGCATCCGCACGCGCGCTTCCTGCCCTGCTGCTCGCTCACGTTGGACCGCCCGCTCACGCGCTAGGCGCTCACGGAGCCCGATCGCTCACGCGCTAGGCGCTCACGGAGCCCGATCGCTCACGCGCTAGGCGCTCACGCAGCCCGACTTATTTTTTGTTCGACGGAACTTCGAGACCAGAACGCTTTATTCCTTGTCGCCATCCACTCGCACGGTTTCACCGTCGAACGAAAAATTCGGCGATATGTCTACTGAGACATTTTCGATAATGGTTATTAGCCGACTTTCGCTTTAAGCTTTATTTTGACGTTCACTTCTCGGTTTTCACGTTGCGACGGCTATGCCGTTGGGGCGATGTCGACGTTTTGTCATCGATTAATGCATTGCAAATACGGCGTAGGGTTGAAGTGGGTTAAATAAAATGGTTGTTTTAAATCTCTATTTTATGTTTTTATCTAAGATATTATATTTTATTTACCTACGTATTTTACCATCTGTAAATATTTCAACATTATGTTAAGTGTCTCAGTAGGATGCTCAGTATTGATCACATAGTGTAAAGCACACTGAATATTGAAAGATCGATTCGACCAGATTCGATTTATCTCATTGTCAGGAGTGATTCAGATTGCTAGAGTCAATAGTGTTTATTCTGCAAACAGTCATTTTGACACAGAGTATGTAATAGTCTCTCATCACCGCCGGTATCTTTATATTGCGAATCTGTTTCTCAGTTCGCATTGAAGGAATTCCAGCAACCTTAAAATCATGAACTGCAGTAATTGTTACGTAAATACTGTGTCAAGGTGACTTGTGTTTTCTTTTTCTTTACCAATCTATTGTACCGCATTCTTTGTATATATTCGCCCTTTTTCATCAATTATTGTATTTTGAAGTTATATCAAAAATTATTATAACACGTCTTGGAACTCGAGACTATAATGCCATGAATTACACTTCACATAGATTTTCATGGCTCTATTTTACTCTTTCAAGTGGCATTAGAATGAAAAAGTTAGCAATAATAATAGGATTAATTAGCAAAGCCTTAAAGTTATATACTCCAGATCGTATCGGCGATGCGAAGAAGGCTAGACGTGCTAACATATCTTATGACTGTAGATTGGAAGGAGTATATGTAACATTAATTTTAGTTTGTTTCTTTGTAGAGATTTCATATTGGTATACGTGTTTGATGGAATGCTGTCGCTCGTCGCATTATATCAACAATATTTGGTAAAGATTGAATAATGTATGTGACTTGAAAGCGGTTGATAATGAACTGTTTATATATGAATTAGTATATATATTTTCTCTTGAAATGTTAATTAGAAAGTTATATTAAAGTATTCTGTTTTAGAAAAAAATCACTATGAAGTGAATAAACGCAAAGAACGGGAGCATTTCACGGCAAACACATAGGACGATTCTAATATAATTCTTACAATAATATCGTCCCAAGTTGTTTTATAATTTGTTAATGTAAAATGTAGGTAGAGCTGGTATTTTATTTTTGTTGGAATTTTTCGTTCACGTTTTCCTGGCTATCGAAATTCATTCAAAATTATAAATGAAATGAGATTTTGTTTTCTGTTAATACATTTAAAGCGATGCGATGCAACGGGATGGATCGGGCGCACCTTGGCCCCACAGCAGTGCGTGCCCTTCTCGAGCCCGGCCTCGAGGCGCCTGGGTCCGAAGCAGGCAGGTGATGCCTCGAGACCTCTGTGTCCGAGGCCGGCAGGCGCTGCGTCGATTCCTCTGACTCTGAGGCACGCAGGCACTGCCTCGAGGCCTCTGCGTCCTAGGCCGGCAGGCGCTGCCTCGAGACCTCTGCGTCCGAGGCCGGCAGGCGCTACCTCGAGGACTCTGGGCCTGAGGTACGCAGGCGCTGCCTCGCTTTGCGTGGCAAAGCTGGCCGGGTGCGCGGTTTGCGGCTGTAGTTATGGACGGTTTGTTTCATGTTTGTCCAGTATGTCTAGGTTACACGCGGCGATTTTATTGAATGGCCGCATAAGTAAGTAGGCGGCGATGGTGGCGCGCGAGCGCCCCTGCCTTAGTGGTAGCGTGGTGGCGTTTTTTACGGTTGGACAATTAGTGGGGCCACCCTTAATGTTGTCCGGTGAGAAGAACGATGTATTATGCTCTTCGTAATAAGCGTGCAGTCACTGTTTCCGATTTGCTTTTTACGTACCACCTTGTTTCCGACGATGACTCGAAGGGAATTATAAGCAGTGACTGCGAGATTGTAACATAATTTACAGCTCCAGATATGGATTATAACAGTTCATATAGGTGTAACTGTTATTATAGTTTATGTAAAGCGTAAGAAGTGTATATGTTATATTTTCGTATATTTTCATTTTATATAGGGGCCGGGGTCAGGGCGCGGCGTATGTATCGGCGTGAGCCTGGCGTCCGTCGCTTCACCGCGGCCCCGCACATACATTTTATTTACTTCATTTGAAAGCCTTGCCTAGTTACAGTTTCATATAAAATTTTAATATTCGTGCAAACTTTGCTACTTTATGTGTCGTGTTTTATATATTTATTTTTCTGTAGTGTGATTTACTTCTGTTTGTAATAACTGAAAGAAAAAAAAACTAAAAAAATATGTCATTGCATCAAAAGGCTATTATTATTGTATATATTTAGTAATATATTGCAAAATTAATGTATAGACATTTTTCAGTTAATTTTATTCTTATACTTTTATTGAAGCCGTTATTTTATTAGTCTGAAATAAGATTGCATGTTTGGTCTCATGTAGACACCACCAACTGTTTACGATATATTTCAGATCATGGAGCAATATAATATGTATCTAAATTTACAATTTACTAGATGGTTGGGTATTTTTGAACTTGTTCAACTAATTAATTCACAATTATTTTATAGCGTGTCACATTAATATCTTTTGTTCATTTTTCTGTCATAAGTTCATATTATATTGTACTTATTCCATTAACGATATTCGATAAAGGATACCTCAATAAAAAAAACGTTAGAAAATACAAAAAAAAAATGTAATAATAGATTCAAGGTTGCATATAATATTATGTTTGATTAGTTATTAATCTAATGTAATGTGCTTATGCACTTGATTGTCTAATGTCCGCAAGATCTTTGGATACAGTTGTTTTCCGATGTTCTCGCGTCGAAAACGATTTGCATGTTTGCAACGTACGTACGGGGATAATTGTCATATTATAATGTAGCACGAATATCAGTACGTTGCGAACTAGGGTGCGCTATCAATAAGTCTGTTACGATTTGTTTACTTTGCCAGATTGCATAATAGGTGTATTTTAATAGAATTATTGATACCGCATCAAGTCGCCTTGAAATCACTCGCGTGATCGACACCGGTGGTGCCAATGGAAAAGCGAGTGATTGCAAGGCACCGTAGTTACGTCCCCGAAGTTATTTAATTTCTCTTTGTAGCCACACAAGGACTCGTGGCGAAGCTTGTCAGTAACGTATTGGTACGTATTGGAATATTTACACGTTATTTCACAAACCGATTGGTATTTGTTTCATTAAAGTATATCTTATTATGTTGAGATGAGAGCAACACATTTTCCTGTTAAATATTTGGACACGTAGCTATCCAGCACACGTTTGAAAATTATATAATAACGAAACTAAGAGATGGTTGCATGTAGTTGTATTTGTAAATTCAAAATCTGCAATGCTCTCTGCTCAAGAACAAGTTAGCTTGTAACCGATTGCTTGTCAGTGCCTTGGTTACATGCACATTTGTTTACTCTTCATATCAAGTTATATCGTTTATTTTTCTTTTTGATTAAATCCATTAGAATAAAAAAATATCTTATAGGCCGGGGTAGGAGCAGTAAACAAGGGATTTCACATTTTAATTTTAGCATTTCAACAAAATTACGGTTATATGTTTATGTAAAACAAAGCCTTTTCAATCTGATTGATGCTTTGTTGTTGAGTCCACTTTGATAAGTTTTGCACGATCGTCTTTTGATATATAAAATGGTAGCAAAATAGTGATGTTCCTGATAATATCAACGTCTCTTGCTTTATTTCTTTCAATTGTATAATAATATCATAGTGACAATTTCAAGATCAAAATTTTTATTAGAAGTGGTTATCCCTGAAAATAGTTACCATTTTCATACGTTAGGTTGTGCTCACTACTCTGGTTCTTGCCACCTATGGGAAAAAAATAAATGAAACAATCCACAAATACGTTTTTTATTTATAACGCCCACTCAAGATATACCTGTAGGTACATTTTAAGGCTTTTTTTAAAGATCCGAGTTATTTATTGAATTGTCTCGATCATTCCAAGCTAAGGTGGCACGAGATGTCGAAAATTAGAATAACAATAAAATAGTGGGCGAAGTCGCCACTCTACTCAAAAACTCAAACTTGACGGGTGACGGTGTCTGCTTCCTTTTCTGTCTTGCGAGCTTGAGCGAGAGAGCGCTATACAAAAACCACGGTTTACACTTTCATCCATTGAAATGCACGCGGTGCTTCGTCGCGAGCGAGTCACACGCCGGTTCAAAATAACAGTGAATGCCGGTCTTATCGGCAAACAAAAATAATAACTCAAGTGACGGGAACTGTGGTTTTTAGTGCATATAAAACATTTGTGAGTGTCCGAACTTTATCGAAGCAAAGCCGCGCTATCAAGTTTTTTTTTATAACGAGGTGAGTGCTTTTGCCAATTTCAGAAAATACAGTAACTTTTTCAATTTTAATAGCTTTTGATATTTCGGCGACCGCCTTAATAATTTGTACATGGCAATAACCGTTAAACCTCGGTTGATAAAGTGTTGCCGAAATATTTTTAGTTATATTTAATTCAGAAATGAAATAATACCCATGCAAAACAAGTCGAGGTTTGTTTTTTTTTATTAAGAATGTACTTATTTATTTAGTCAAAATTATATCATGAAAATTTGTTTTTAAAAGATTGATGTTTATATTTGTGTTATGCCTTAAAAATCTCTACCTATTCGTTATAGGTAGGTAGTAGGTACTTATCTATTTGGCCAAATATGATGCTCTGCCAATTTGAGACTATCAAACCGATTAGACCTGTATCATGATGGGTGACTTTAGAAATGATATAGATAGTTGTTTTGCCTTATAGTTCAATGAAAGCCATGGTTCAAGAGAGAACACCAGAAAAGCCAGCCTCATAAGGCGACTGCGTTGGCTGCATATAAATCAATTATCGTAAGAAGCCTGGACTATCGCAGGACTGATCTGTGGTTGCGTTTAATTTTATTGATTTCGTGCATGTTTCTAAAACGAGCGTGTTTCCGGCATCTTCAGCTGCAGCTGTTCGGAGCCCGGATTCGATTAAGTCAGTATGTTTGTTTATACTGCCAAAATTATTTGGAGACAAGTGGATAATTACAAATAATAAAAAATCGACCGCCTTTTAGACAGTTTCGCCTTTATGTCCGCCATAAAATATTTTTTTGCTAACGTCACATAGCCTATGACGCTCCAGGGAAGAATACGAATCTAATGATACTTCACACTTCAAATCGATCAAGCCGTTTAGGCTACCGGAGATGACAATGGAACAGATGTGTCCGTTACTCCAGCCAGATTTTGTTGAAAATTGTCGAAAATCGACATTGAAGTGCAATAGATAGTTAGATACCTATATAAATAAATTCTTTCTTTTTAATTTCAGATAAGCATGCGATGTTGCATATTGGTCCATAAGAAAAAACCTGTGTTTATTTTTGAAGCTAATTTATAAACTTACTTACCTTAGTTAATATCTTTATATGATAATCATGATCTACTCAGTTAGGTACTCCATATGTTCTATTAGTTACCTACGCATTATTATTTTTGAAATGAGTATTCTATCTAAATATACAAAAATGTTTTTTTTTTTTTTTTATTATTTTGAATAGGCTTACTCTTGACCTTATATACTAATAAAAATAACTTCTAAACGGTTAATTACTGTAAATTCCTTTATTGCGCTATAAACTATAACTAATTAGCCTGATGTCCTGAGCAAAAATCATCATCATCCGCTTAGTCAATTCCAAGATACAGCAATCGAGCAAACGTTACTCCAGCAGGATTTCAAATATCTTCGCAACCATAGCAAATACAAATACAATTTAAGTTGTACCATTTATACCAAATTGATATCTAATTATTTAGATAACATTTATTTCAAAATTCCCGTTAAACAAAAAAGATCTGACTACGGGAACGTTACTTCAGCCGGAACTGTTTTTATAAAATAATTAAAAAAATATACGCTTACCAAATTTAAAAATTAGCTTACCATTTACAGAAGCTCTATATCTAATTATCTATTGCACTTCAATGTCGATTTTCGACAATTCTCAACAAAATCTGGCTGGAGTAACGGACACGGAACAGACATACTTACATATATACATACATACTTACGCGCGAAAAACATTACCCTCCTTCTGGGTAAGTCAATCGGGTAAAAATATATGGTCGGCTGCTTTCCTGACGTCAAAGTTCAGATTTTGATTATACTTTTATATGTAGGGCTTTAGTCGATTTGTTAGGCGAAGAGATAGGAGTTGTTTCTAGGCCGAAACACACACATCGTGACATATGCACATCTCGTGCTAGCAGATAAATATCACTACGGACCCGCCATACTCCTGGTGGTATGGTGGGTCCTAAACTATTCTTTTTGAGGTGGTGAGGTCAGTTTCTTTAAAGAAACAACTATTATTGCCCTGGTTTTAAAGAAAGACCTCATAAAAGTAACATAACAAAAACTTAAAATACCTAAAACGTCTAAATCCTCTTGCTAAATCCTTTAAATTAAATATTTTTAAAACATCAAACGTACAAGATACGTATAGTAATACGTGTTACGATAAAAACGAAAAAGATTATCAGATTTTGAACCAAAATCAATGTGGCCCTTATTGCACCCATGAAAAACTTTCGTAAATATTACATTGTTTGCCAATTTTAGGGTTGAGTATTTTGATGTTTTGGAATTTTTCTCTTAACTTCCAGTAAGAAAATATAAAATGGTAAACTAGCTTTTTTTAAAAAGCTAGTTTACCATACATACGGACGATAAATAGAGCGAAACGAAGAAAAGTCAAAGATTAGCATTAATAGATTATATACAAAATATATGCAATTCTGAAAATAATACATACATACAAAACCGTTTGTCACCTTTTTCAAGTCAGTTAAAAATATAACTACATTTAAATTAAACCACGGGCAGTATCAATATCTGGATTAAATAATGTATACCTAGAAGCCTATAAAGCATTAAAATGTGACTAACCTACCTACAAATATGGTTGCCTTCAAGGGGTGAGAAGCAGATCCAGTCACACATGTTAGTCAAGGTTTCGACTAGACCAAGATCGGCTGGCGTCTACCTAGAAACCCGTCTGACTGCGCATATTCTCACAATAGGACAAACTTTATTTTTGCAAATTTTACCGTACCGTTGGTGAAGTAAACTCTTACTACAACAAGGGAGGCTTAGAAATAGGGTCTATACCGTTTGTGTACGGAACACTGAAAATATGGTTTTATACTATTTTGTAAGAAAACTATAATAAAGGAAGGAAAAAAATAATACCCTTTTTCTATTTACATTTTCTCTTCACTCTTGGCATTTTCGATGGTCATTTTTTTTTATACAACTAACTAGGCAAATAGGCATACGGCCACACCTGATGGAAAGCGGTTACAGTAGCCTATGGAAGTTTGCAACACCAGAGGTGCAACTCGCGAGGTGCCGACTCCGAAGAAATCTTTTCTCGGACTTTTGAAGAACGACCTGTTGTAGTCTCTTGGGACAACCTTGGCAGGGAGTTTGTTTCACAACTTTAGCGTACGAAAGGAAGAATGTTTCATTCAAAACGTACCGTACGCAACTATTTAGATCTAAGGTGTGAGGATGAACTTCCTGTCGATGGCTCCTCGTGGGCGTAGCGCAATGTCGGCGCTTAATCGTGTTAAGTTACCCCGGGGTGGTCGTGGAAGGCACACTAAGTCGTGTCAAAAAAATTTACACCGGTGTTGGCCACTTATACAAAAAAGAAACAAAATAAATTTACTCTTCCATGAATCGTAGTAATAATAATTAATCAAGAACATAATACAAAAAATACAAAAAGTATTTTCTTATTTATATTATACTTAATTTGGTTAGCAAAAAGGCAAAAACAAGAATAATGTGATCCCACCCCACCGATTCGAAAATAATTGGTGCTTAGTGCTTACATAAGTAGATTGTCAATCAACAAAGATAGTATTAGTTACTACATTATACTTGTTGGTAGGTACGAATCAAATTGTTACTATTAAATAGAGCTGCTAAATTTGATAATAGTTTTGACTGTAATCCGGTTTCATGTTTAAAAATACATTGAAGCTTTCTATAAACAACTTTATATCGAAAATGGACGAATTGCACATCCTAACTAATATTGTAAACGCGAAAGTGATTTTGATTGTGTTTTTGTTACGCTTTCACGTTGTAACTACTGAACCGATCATCATGAAATTTTGCATACACGTTATCTGGGGTATGGAGAAGGATTTTATCCCGAGAAAAAGTTCCCGAGGGATCGACATTGACGCGGGCGGAGCCGCGGGCGAAAGCTAGTCATTAAATAAATACTGCAGAATGAGAAACGTCAAAAATAGCTTTTATTTTATCACGACCATACTAGGCTATTTTTGAAACAGCGCGTCACCAAAATGCAAAGACCACCCGGCCTATGTACACTAAGTTAGCAAAACTTAGTGTACAGTCGTTTTGATAGTCACTTCAAAATACATTACGTTTTGTATAACAAATAAAAATAGTACATCATGCGAAAGCCGCAAAAATAGGCCGGCGGGTCCGCAAATCAGCGCGTCTTTTAAGTCACGAAATGCGAAACTGACATATAAAAATATTTAGTTTCTTCTCGTTTTTCAGAGTTAATATTTAAAACGTTTCTATAGAATCTTTAGTTAATAAAGAGCTTTAAAATGTTTATGAAGTGAAGTGTCGAACGGAACGTAAAATCGCAGTTTTAAACCTTCAAATAGCAGTCGTTGAATTTTTCATCACTGGTAACGAGCAGTCTAAACCGCTCGTTGCAATTGCAATCATTCATCAACAAACAATTCTAAAATGAGGCTTTTTGGTGAATAACGCGCCACGTGTTTAAAAATAGTTACCCCTGTATAGTCGTAAAAGCTTGCACGGCGAAAGCTACGTCCACGCCGCAGTCGTGCCCGCCTTGGGCGCTTGTTATCTCCGCTTGAAAAGTAGACCAATTTCTAGCTCATCTTCGTTGTAATTTTCTTTTTCTTATTTCCACCTAGGGCAGAGAACAAACTTGAAATGTGTTTACATTTAGAGTAAAGTAAACATGTCTTTTTACTCGACTGCTTACGTGGTTCGCGCGTATTATGTGTAGGTATATTTGTAAATTTATTTATTACCTCATATATTCCAAACGTCTGGATGCATGTAGGTTTGTCTCAAAAATTCAAGTGTTCTAGATAGGTGTTAGAAGGGAGAGCAGTCGGGTTTAATACTTTTTTAATACTACTTTAACAAGTATTGGATGGGAAAGACCATGAATAATAAATAAATGGAAGGAAAGAGGGGAGGAGTTTGCCAGCAGGATACAAATAGAAGTACTACTACTTGTAACTATTTATCGAACTCTAATTGGATAAACATTCAATCCTTCATTTCAATATGAACACCTACGGCTGGGAAAAGCCTATTGTGGGTAGAAATTATGGTCCTTAAAACCGCAGTTAATGTTATTTCATTCTAAATAAGAATGATCCATCCGAGATTGGATTTGTTGTTTTTTTTATTACAAAAGGTGACTTGAATTATAAATCTAGCGCTTCCACTTAGAAAAGGCTTTAGAAATCGCAGCACCTTATATCATCTTTTTGTAACGCTGCATTTCTGAATGGATAACAAACAAACACACAAGCGAGACGTCAGCGACTCTCATTACTCTTCTTCGCTGTAAATCTGGCTTCGATCAACGCCACAAAGGGTGCTGCCTATTTCTTTGATTTTTGCAGCCTTCGCGGGCCTAGGACCTCACGGTATTGAATAGGTAACATTTTGTATGCCACCACAAATTTCGCAAAATGTCGAGACTACAGAAGAAAAGCTCAAACGTATCAAGAATTCAAGATTTTCTTCTGTACCCACTGATTGCATGATTGTGGATTAAACTAATGTTGAATTGTGATTGAGTGTGATTGAATAATGTAATATAAGTGTGCTTATGTTAGTCAAGAACTCAGTACTTTTTAGACTAAGTATATAAGGCTATGGCAATCTCTGTGGCTTAGTGGTAATCATGCTAGGCAGTCACAGCGGAGGTACCGGGTTCGGGTTCTTGAATGTTTATCTATACTTATAGGTATGTATTTGTTATAAATATTGCATCGTTTTGTTTTATGAAGTTTGTCCCTAAATTCGAATAAGGATTATTTGTGGGAAACTCAATTTAAAATTAAAAATCTCAAAGAATTTAAAAATATGGTCTATTTTCATGGCAGTGTGTCGTCACTTAGTGGAAAATGCTTTAATGAAAACCGACGTTATGTATTTGTGGGGTTGGAATTTCATAATTGTGTCTGGTATTCCATATTCGACTGAGTAGGTACTTAGTAATAAAATAATAGGGCAATATTTTCTTATCCTACTTAGTATAAGATGTTGTTCTTTGGTGATAACTAATAAACACTAGCGTGTTCACCAGAGGATGTATTTCCGGTCTATAGATATTTTGTGCACGCCTATTGAACAGCGTGGCGTGTAGGACCGGGCACAAATCAGAGCTTATTAGCAGGCTAGATCAGGCGATAGCCACAAAAGTATTGACAGTGTATCGGCCGCCCACGTCCACGGTAATTACCTACTGCCTATTGTCCCCGCCGAGCCATAAACACGCCTGTGTGTGCTTACCCCACGTCTGTGCAGATTCTGGAGATATCAGATTTTTATGCCTGTTTCTTGGAAACAGGGATAAGGTTGTTTGCTGTTATAATTATAATAGCCTATTATTTTTTAATGAATTCTGTAAAAAACATCTAAATACTAATGGTGATTTTTAATATTTCTTTTTATAATTGAGAAAAATATTACAGAGATTTGTGTGGTTGTATGATCGTAATGGATAAACTAAAAAAACTTGCTCTACTTTCAACATTTTTACACCAATGGTACCCACCGACCAGTTGGTCGCACGACCTGACCAAGGTCGCAGGGAAAAGCTGGAGGAGGCCTATGTCCATCATCGGACTTCTTGCGGTGACTTGATGACATCTATGGAAAGCTACATTATCAGTTAGTTACAAAGGCTTTAGTTTATTTAAAAAAAAAGGGTATTCGTATGATAATTGCAAAGTAACACAAGGCCGAGGTATCAAAAATTTGCCTATAAATGTCATTATTGGCCGAATGCTGAGAAAACTATTCTCTGACATATAAGCGTGTTAGGTCAAATTCTTACCTGAGATGCTTCGGGTCCGGGGTCTGGACCCCGGGGATCGGTCCTAAGGCGATAGACTGTGTGATAAAACCGAAAACTACGCGGACGGGAAACAGCAACTTAGAAATAAACATATTGCTTTATAAATAAATTCCTATTAAACTCTATTAACAATCCTCGCAACTGGACTTCACTTGGGACTTAGTTAAAGTAAAAAATTAACCTACTTACCAGTTGGGAACAAAAAAGGTATATTTTGTTCCCAACTAGTAAGTAGTTATTTTTTTACTTGAACTAAGTTACGTCCCACTTCTTCTCCTAGGTTTCCTTCGCACTTTTTCTAATATTTTACAAAAATGCAAGTCAGGTACTAAGTCAGGTTATATGGAAGAAACAAGTCGTGGGAAGAGTGATGCGACTTAAAAGTGCATTTTCTTTTCCTTAGTTGTGCAAGTAACTGTGAGACTAGGTGCGTTGTATTGTACTTTGTATTGACAGCCTCCGTGGTCCAGTGGTTAAGGCGTTTGCCTGTTGACCCGGGGGTCGTGGGTTCGATTCCCACCGGAAGCATACTTTGTTTAGTTGTTTCCAGTTTGGTTAGAACATGGCAGGCTTGAATCACCTGATTGTCTGATAATTAAGATGATGATTCCGTGCTTCGGAACCCACGTTAAGCTGGTGGTCCCGGCTGCCATCCGGTTGTCGTTAAAGGGACCACGTCAGAGGCCGAGAGGCGGTTCCGAAGAACTCTGACACCAGGGTGTGCATGGTCGATTGACCGTGACACCTACTCGAAATGATGATTGTACTTCAGTATCTAACGTTAGTTTAGTCGCCTGCGGATCTACAGATTTGCCGCCCATTGGCAATTTAATTATTGTCGCTCCCCATCAACCATTTAACGTGCAACGACGAAGAGAAAAGAGGATATTATTTAATCATATTTTTTGGCCTCTAGGCTTTCAATTGACGTCTTCAATCAACAACCTTCGAGGTGCGTCATGCGTACCCTTCCTAACCTCGCACACTTGGCCGGTTTTTTTTATAATACTTTTAATAATGGAACTTTTTATATTTTGAAATGTAGCCTGTAGTATTCTGAAGGCGGGCTTTGTAAGAGAGGCAGACCAAGAACCCGTTGGAGTCACGAAATACTCAGGTCTGAGCAAAGAGATGGTCATACATAATTAGCACTGGTCAGTGAGACCTGGAAGAAGATGTGGTACGCCACTAGTAGGACAAATAAAATAAATACAATTAGGTATCGTGTTAAGCGTAAATAAACTCAAAGGAATATACAATGGTGCCCTCATATTCGCTTTTATCCTTTCATAATATAGAATAAAAAATTACATCATAAATACTTGCCCCACTTACCGCTTATCTTCGTTTATAACACATAATGACATCATTTTATAAATAAAGCCGCAGAATGCAAACCATTAGTACCTACTCACCTGACGAAATTTGTTATATCATATAGGTACTTAGTTACCTGTAAAGCAGTAATGTACGTTGGTTGGAACCTTATGACCACAATGTTTAAAGATATATGATGATGTAAAGTTAACATTGTTAATTATGTCACTTTTGTCAATCGAAATTCGAGAGAAGAAAGGAAAAAAAGAAAAGAAAAGAAAAGAAAAGAAAAGAAAAGAAAAGAAAAGAAAAGAAAAGAAAAGAAAAGAAAAGAAAAGAAAAGAAAAGAAAAGAAAAGAAAAGAAAAGAAAAGAAAAGAAAAGAAAAGAAAAGAAAAGAAAAGAAAAGAAGTTATCAAGTCAAGAAAAGAAAAGAAAAGAAGTTATCAAGTCAAAAACTCACTTCGTCTTCTTCCAACAGAAAAAAGAATAGATGAAAATTAATGGACTATGTAAGCAGGATTGATTTCGAAGATTACCTTTTAATTCCGAGAGACGCCATTTTTTAAAAATCTATGCCTTTTAACTTCTTGTACAGAGATAGAGGTCGCGCTCTCTGACGCTACTACTTCGACTTAGAGAAAACTATTTGCTTGATACTCTGTTAACTGGAAATATAAATCGAAGTACCATCCAAATCGGATTAATTTACGTATATTGAAATTATTGTAATTTAAAACAAGTTGGTTGAATTAAATTACTTGATTACTTTTCTGAGACCGCAGTTTAATTATTACGACCTAGATTAAATGGGTAGGTTTACTGATATAAAGAAACTAAGTTATGTACATAATGTATAAATGATTATAAGATGTAACTATACCTACTATAGTTTAAGTAAATAAACTAGCTTCCGTCAAAGACAATATAATACTAACGTACTTCCGTTAAAACAGATAATCCAGTCCAAAAACTATTTTTTATGTCCCGCCCGAGGTTGTTCCAGAACTGTTTGTGATTTCAAATCTAATGTTAGTACATAATCATAATGCCTTGAATCTGTTTACATATATTTTATTTAACTGGGCTAAAGAGTTTATTATGGGTAAATAATTGGTCAACTGATTTCAAAAGGCGTTTTATTGACTGAACGAGCGCGAAGCGAACCCTCTCTGTTTCAGCTTGGGCATGAATTCTTTCGTATATGTCCATCTTTCTATTTTATTTTCTTTCTATTTTATATTACTTACTTTACATTATTTTCTTTCTATTATACATTACTTACTTTCTATTTTACACATAGATTTAAAAATAAAAATGCGATGATTTTACAGGTCGCATTTCTCAAACGATTTTCGTGAAATTTAGTGAGAGATTCTATAATTAAATTTTTTGTCGGTGCAGTTGCAGAGGGTTTGTTCTTTGTATGTCGTACACATCCGATAAGTAAGGGGTGAAAAGGAGGGTTAGGGGAGTAAGGGGTAATGGGAGTCAGCGGGCAATCGGGGTCAGGTGCCTCTAAGCAAAACTACACGTTCGATATCTAGGTAAATGACATGTTCAGCTTGCCCTGTACCCGATGACCATTGTACGAATGACTCGCGCTAGTAGCTCCACGCGTTTTTGAGTGACAATTATGTTTCGTTTTCACGCCTCGTCGGTGTAAATTTTCGTCAAAACAACATTAACGGTGAGTATAGACGTTGTAGCTGTACCAAATTAATGACTATGGATAGATTTATCCCTGATATTCAACATTTAAATTAGCATATTAAATTGCGATTAAATTTACTTTGTGTTATTAAATTTTACAATTAACATGCAGTATAGGTTTTGGGTAATGGGAGCCAAAGAGCCCGCTAGTGATTACCATTACCCGCAAAAAATATTCTTATGTTTTTTCGCTTATAGATGCCGATATTACAAGTCAGAAAAACCAAATATGCTAGCTGATCAACTGGTGATTGCACTGGATGGTATACTGCCGAATGTAATGTCTGCGATTGTTTGACTCTGATTTCCCACATGTCTGATTCCCATTGTACTGAGGTTAGTGCAATGGGAGTCAAACTTGGTTTTTTTTAAAACGCGGAAATATATCCAAAGTTGATTCCCAAAGTGGTGAAAAGTGATAACAACTAGTAGATAAATAAGTAAAGTCTATTATAAAACAATTTTAATCACGATATTATTTCGAAATAAGCTTTTATTTGATAGCTCGCTTAAGCGACTCCCATTACCCCCTTCTCCCCTGTCTGTATGGGACAACGTGACTCCTTGGTCCAATCAAGTCCTATTAGAACTCTTTTCGACTTCGAAGTAGCGGGCAAAAGCTAGTTAATAATAAGGTCTTTGAAGTTATCTCTCTGTTTTTGCAGAACAATTTTTATTTCATAGGCTATGTAGGTCGGATGGTTTAAGTCCATTCGAATGTCTTACTATTTCTAGTTTTCAAAAATTACTTCTGGCTTAAGAGGACACCTCGGCTCACGACCCAGCCGTATTATTTTGAGATAATCGCCCTAGACGGATGAGTCACGAACGATCGGTAGATACGGAATTGACTCCTTTTGTCAAACCGCTTCTTGCGCCACCAGCGTATCTCGCCCTCCATCAAAATTACTTTAACATTTTTCATATCATTTTGAACTGTAGCTACTAAGTCATAAGATTGTTCTTTTTCGAGGTATCTGTTATTCATAGTTCGGCCATATTAGGTTCCTTTGTTCGTCAGTTGGCGCCGTCAACTCGTGTCGGAACGATTGGTATTTCGTGGGTATTTCTATGCTTTCGTTGCGAAACCTAAAAATACACTTTTTTTTTAATTTGGACCGTTGGAAATCTACCATTTAATGATCAGGCGTTTTGGGAATTTGTGTTGTTACCACGAGGAGTATTCGTCGGAAAATAGTTCATCAAAGCTGATTGTGTCTTAAAGTTTACAGTCTTCTTTATTTACACTACTTATAGTATATAATCTATACTTCTATATCCAATATTATAAAGAGGAAAGATTTGATTGTTTGTTTGTTTGCATCGAATAGGCTCTAAAACTACTGGACCGATTTGCAAAATTCTTTTTCCATTAGAGTCCTACATTATCCCTGATGAACATAGGCTATTTAAATATCTATATCTTCCCGTGCGAAGCCGGGACGGGCCGCTAGTAATAAGTATAAGTATTATAAAGAGGAAAGGTTCGATTATTTGTTTGTTTGCATTGAGTAGGCTCCGAACCGAAACTACTGGACTGATTTGAAAAATTCCTTTACTAATCCTGTGTTTTCCCTGTGTGTTATGACTTGGGGTCCTTCAAAAGGCGTGTTTACAAGTATCTTAAGAGTCGGCAACGCATCTCCTCTGGTGTTGCAGATGTCCATGGGCGACGGTGACCACTTTCCATCAGGTGGCACGTCTGCTTGTTTGCCGTCAAATATACAAAAAAAATCCTACGTTATCCCTGATAAACATAGGCTATAGAATTAAATACCGCTCTTGTCGCGCATCATCATCATCAGGCCTTTTTAGACTCCACAGCATGACCCTCTCTGTACTACCGGAGCCATACTTGGCCAGAGCAGACGCGCGTTATACCCCTATTTCGAATTCACCCGAATCCTTTGGTTT
Source organism: Elegia similella (assembly GCA_947532085.1). Lineage (NCBI taxonomy): Eukaryota > Metazoa > Arthropoda > Insecta > Lepidoptera > Pyralidae > Elegia > Elegia similella. The sequence continues at coordinate 6,440,365 of OX383936.1, forward strand.
TGGTGTAACCGAACGTTCGGCCGACTTTATGCCGAAACAGAAACTGTCGTCGATACTTTAGTTTTTGCCGAAATTTGTGCAAACTTTAGTATTTATTGTGGTATTAATGGGCTATTGGACAAAAACAATTTATATTAAGGCAGCATAAAAGATACAGAGAGCATGTTTCTCTCGGATTAAGAAGTGCAGGGATACGTTATCCAGTTTCTAGAATATTTCACCACAAAGCCAGTTTACTCGAAGTACCTATACCGTTTGTTTCCACACAAATCGTTGCCATGTCTATTAAGTATCATCATCAATATATCAATATACTAATACCAATAATAAATCTGTAAGGGTTGGTCATGGAGTAAGTTACTTTGTTTTCAGAGATATCGTGTTTATAGCTCTATACATGATACTGAAATTAAATTGAGGATATTTAGAATTTTTATTTTAATGTACAGTCAAGTAGTATAAATGGAGTCATAGCTTAGAGATCAAATTACTTTGCAGTACGCATCGTCCCTCTTTGCGTGAGTGTCTGTGTCCATAATGCACACAGTGATCATTATCACATTACCCACACAACTCTGCTACGTGCTTGCTTGACACAGACAACATAGCACTAACTATAGGTGTATTGTAAAGAAAATCCGGAATAGTAATAACGAGTCATTACGACAGGCGAGATGGAACCGGTTCTTAATTTCGCCACACGTCATAGCAAGTTATTGGTCTAACTAATCAGTAGATGTTGGACTGCTAATATAATGACCGTGGTTCGTATCGCATTTAGTATATCATTTTTAAATAATTTAATTTTTAACTCATAGTATTTTTTTAATAACTTTATTTTATATACTGCATGCGATAGGTATTAATCCATTTGTTAAACAATAAAAATGCACAAAGACCATGGTAACGGTTTATTAGACGGATCATTTAAGTAATAAAATAAAATATCAGTGTGACAAATATTATAACGGTCAATATGTTTACACTACGGACTACTGTCCGTATCCGTATGAGCGTAGGTAAAATTTATGTATAATGTATAAATAAATATAGGTAGAATAGTAATTATACCTAAGTTTTATTTACACATTTAAAAAGCTAGAATTAAAAATTATATAGGTAGAATAAATATTGATATATAGGTTAAATTAAGAATTAATAATAGAATTAAAAAAGAAACTATTATACTCGTATAGGTTAGAAGAGTAATTCTTATTATTTTTTTTAATTAAAAAATCTACTTATTTATTATTTATTTATTTTAGTAAAAATAATTTTTACATTACACATAAATTTTACCTACGCTCATAGTAAATATTGAGGTTAAAGCTTAATTATTCGTTTTCATTACGAAAAGAGGATTGAAACTTAACCTCAATCTTTTACAGTTTACAAACAACTTTTACGGAAATTAACATAACCAACACATCCCATTGTAATACAAAATGAACAAGTTAGTATAAAACTATATTTTTAAGGATATCGCTAAAAATACTTACTATAAAAAACGGTAATACTTTCATATAAAAAACGGATACACTTCAGTTCACCTGTTTAAGAGATACGGTGATACAAATAGATAGACACATAGCGGTGGTCAAACTTAAACTCCTCTCTTTTTGTCGGGGCTTTAAAACAATTGAGTATTAGGAAATGTTTAAGTATACTTCAAGTAAAACATGATTTGTCTAAACACAAATGGGGTATTTCACTCAATATTTTGTATAGCCACCATTATTGTCAATATAGTCAAGTATACGACGACGCATGGATCCCTCTATATTGGCACATATTTCAGTCCCAACAAAACTGTTCCAAAAACATCATACGGCGCTGATGGTCAGAGATAATCGACGGTCTTCCACTCCGCTGCCAACTGGCAAGAGTACCCTCGTCAGCAAACCGCTGCACCCAAGTCACCCAACGTTAAACGGTCCTCCACTAAAATAAAATAAGAAGGCTAGTTACGTTACGTTGTGATTGAAACTATATTAACCTAATATTTTTTATTTTATTTCAAAAACTAACACTTATTGATGCAAATCATCATTAATATGGCAATACAAAGTGTTAAAAACTTAAAACTTTAATTTGAAATAATTTAATAACCAATACTTTTAAGTAAATAACGACTGTTTTAAAGCAGTAAAAATACTTACACTTAATCCAGTTTCATTTGAAATTTCTGATATATTGCGGCCACGGCTATACAGAGAAACAATATTCGCCTTTGTCTCAATATTTATGTTCGCCTGCATTTTCAAAACTGTAGGTAATTAACACCCCAAATAGAATCACTTAAACACACGTTAGTTTGTCTTCACCACGATTCAACTATAACGAGTACGAACTCGGTTAAATGACAAACATCTGTCTTTTTTCATTCACCTTCAAATATACACTTTTCTAGTCCTTGTTCGGAGACTTTTTATTTCTGCACCATATGAGATACGATACGGAAACATCGTATTAGACAGTTTACGAATAACATGAATAACGATGTTAAAAAACCAACAAAACGTTAGTAAAACATCACTGTGTGGTGAGATTCGAACCTGCTACCCACAGGCAAGATCGCTATTCTGCGACTGCAGCCATTAACCATTAGGCTAGCTCGTATCTGCAGAAAGTGTTGAATTTAAGAATAACATTTATCGTATCTACGTCAATACATCGGCGCACACACAGAGACTAGCAACAACTCATAATCACAAGGTCTTAAGTGCGACAAGTTTGTTAAGCAATTAGTGTGAGAAATTCTGACTGCACTTTTGAAGCTGACCGTACATATGTATATATGTTTGTATGTATGGTTCTCCATAACTCTTTAACGAATTAGCAGAATTTTATGAAACTTTGTAGATACATTTAGGCGTACAGGACACAGGATAGGCTACTTATTGTTTTTCTCCTGTTATGATAAGACGTGGCCCCCATAGAAACATAACATAAAATATAAGAGAACGAAGTCGCGGACACTGCTAGTATTATAAATAAGTAATGTATAGGTGTAGGAAGTTATAGCCAAGGTGCGAATGAATTGTTTTCCTATTACGACCATCGCGTGTTCTAAGGCTGCCTATTTCGACGATATAGCAGTAATTAGTAAATTTAATTATAAAAACAGTCGTAAAAGGATAATTAAACTGGGTGTATACTGACTTAGGTATATTGTTCATGGTGTAAAAAAAGACAGAAATAATTTAAAGGGCGCGGTTAATCTATAATCATTATAATTTTAACCGCAAGAAGTCCACGGCTGGACATAGGCCAAGGCAGTGCCGGCGTCAGCATTACTGGCGCCCTGGGCGAGATTTCTACGAGCGCCCCCTCTTATTGGGGAGAGGAGGATGCAATGCGATACACACTTGTTTTTCAAGCTGCCTAAAGTCATCTAACATAGCTTACGACTGCCATAAATGATGACAGCCGGGACCTTTCTGCCGCATCGGCCTAACGGCTTATCGTGCCTTCCTTGCTTGGTGCGGGCGCCCCTTCCGTATCTAGCGTCCTGGGCGGTCACCCAAGCGCGCTCTACCCTAACGCCGCCGCTACTGGGCCAAGGATTTCCAATACGACCAGTTGGAAGCGGCCTGCGTCCAGCGTCTTCCTGCGGCCTTAGTCAGGTCATCCGACCACCTGGTCGGTGGGTTTCCAACGCTGCGCTTGGCGGTAGGTGGTCGCCGTTCGATAAACTTTCTACTACTTTACCAGCCAAATTCTAACTTTGTTTTAATTTCTACCTGCAGTTTAAATTTTTTGCCATGTGTTTTCGGGTTCCGTACCCAAAGGGTGAAAACGCGGGACCCTATTAATATGGCTCCACTGTCCGTCTATCTGTCTGTCTGTTTGTCCGTCCCTCTGTCACCAGGCTGTATCTCATGAACCGTGATAGTTAGACAGTTGAAATTTTCACACATGATGTATTTCTGTTGCCGATATAACAACAAATACTAGAATCAAATAAATTTTTAAGGAGGCTCCCATACAACAGATTTTATTTCAGTGTTTTATAAATAATAGTACGGAAGCCTTCATGCGCGAGTCCAATTCGCACGGGGCCGGTTTTTATTAAATTAATTAATGATATAGGTACTCATCATGAAATCAGAATAACCTAATCAGTGTAAGTAAAAAAGTTGAGGAGCTCCACTCCATAGCTAGTGGGCGTAAGCATTATGATCGGTTACGCATGTAAAGCAACCGCGGGCACTGTCGCTATTAGGATGGGCGACCACAGAGTGCTTCGGAAGGCACGTTAAGCCGTTGGTAACAGATGTCATCATTGATGGCAGTTAAGCAATGTTAGATGCCATTAGGCACACACCACACACCAAAAACAACAAAACAGTGTAAGTAATGAGATAGTAGGTACCTTTATAAATTGGTAGTTAGGTTCCCACGAGGCGAACGTCCGTGTCGATCCCTTCGCGATAAAACGTCGGCTTTATCACTTATCGGCTGTCGTTTGACCGCCGAACTGTCGGCTTCGTTTGCTAAGTAGGTGTTTAATTAAGGTAGTAAATATTAAGTGAGAGAATAGTACTCAAGATCTAGCCCAAAAGAAACATTTATTATTTACTAGCTTTCGCCCGCGGCTCCGCCCGCGTCAATGTCGATCCCTCGGGAATAGTACTTTTTCCCGGGATAAAAGGTAGCCTATGTCCTTCTCCATACTCCAGAGAACTTGTATGCACAAATTTCATGATAATCGGTTCAGTAGTTACGGCGTGAAAGCGTAACAAACAAACAAACTCACTTTCGCATTTATAATATTAGTAAGGATTTATTTATTTAAAAAATTATGTACACAACACGGTCACATGAAAAAGCATTTGCATTATAAATGAGTACAAAGGCACTACTTATTTCTTAAGAAATCTCTTCCAGTAGGCCTGTGAGAGGAGAATATGTTACGAAAGGCAGACTGGCGTGTTCATAAATGAAAAACAAAAAAATAGATAACTAATATTAAAAGAGAAAAAGACGATAATTTTTTTAACCTACACCTTATAATAAACATACTTAAACAAACCTTTACTTATATACTTAAATAAATACATATCATTATAATTAATATACTAATACATATAACCAATAATTTATAATTCGGGAAGGTAGTGTTCCTTGACTCTTCTTTTAAAAATGTGTGTGATTCACGAATCTCAGGTGGTAGCGAATTCCAAAGTCTGACTGCATGAACAGAAAAGGAGTAGGAACAAGAAGAAGGGCTATGGGATGGGAATTTAAGGGTGGTTCTGATGTGCGATCTACAAGGAGAATTAGAAGAATGTAGAAAATTTAATTATTTTTACAAAATTAAAAAAAAAAATAGCGTTTTGTACGTTTTCTTTTAGCTTGACCTTCATTTTTTTTTGTGCTATAAGATTAGGTCCGATACATTTAGAACTTTTGATATATTTTTTTTTAAATGTATCTGACCTAACCTTCTTAAATGTTTAAGTATTTATGTTATTAGATAGATAGATAGATAGATAGATAAAAGCTTTATTGTTACCGAATAGACACACACATTTAAACAAAACATAACATTAAAATGGTAAAACAAATCGATTTTAGGATGTGTGCCACAACGATAACAAAAGGTAGTAGCTCAGTGATGCGTTTGCTCGCAGAGCAAACCACTGATTTTCAGCCACCACCACTGAGACTCACAGGGGCACCTGCAACAACACCATTCGATTCACAATAATATAAGATTAAAAAAAGAAAAATTGAAAAATAGAATATAGCACAAATAAATTAATAATGAGAAAATAAAAATGTGATGAAAGGCCCTATTTATTGAAAGTTAAGTTAAGTTATTATAATATTAAAATAATTATCATTAAATAAAAAAAAAAAAAAAACAAAATAAAAAAAAAAGTAGTAAAGAAATCACCCAACCCAACTCGCCAAGAAACAAGAGCGCCTATAAAAAACCGAAAAGCCGATAAATCTGCCGCCAGGACAACTAAGTCTGCAACCCTATTTTTTGATTCGCAAGTAAAAGAGATTTCATATGCTTTTTGAAAGTCTGTTTCGAACAGATGCTTCTTAACGGTGGAGGTATGTTATTCCAGCACTTAGTTGCCTGGTAGCGAAAAGAGCCTTCAAAGGCCACATGCCTATGCACATGCATAGCCAAAAGTGCTCGGCCTGATCTGCAAGTGCCAGGGCCATATCTATTATGAAAAGTGCGGAACTTTAATTTGTCATATAAATATTCCGGCTTTCTGTATTTCATCAGATCAAACATTTGCGTGGCGAGGTGTAATTTTCTACGTGCCTCCATATTTAGCCAGTTCGCATTATTAATGAATGGCGATACATGTGTTCTTGGTGGAACACTGAAACAATATCGAGCGCAGGCGTTTTGTACACGCTGCACCATCCTTCTCGTGTCACATGTCAAGCGCGGCCCATACAATACATCTCCGTAATTAAGCCTAGAAAGTATGAGGGATTCACAGAGAATAACTCTCGATTTTTCGGTCAAATAGTTACGGATTTTATATAGTACTTTAAGTCTAAACAGGCAGCTCCTTACAGTTTTTTTTATATGACTTCCAAATCTAAGTTGACTGTCCAATGTGATACCCAGGTTTTTTACTTCTTCGACTCGAGTTATATCTGTGTCTAATATTTTTACAGCAGGCTCAGCATTTTCTAATTTTTTTAATTGGTGTTTAGTTCCTAGGATCATATAATTTGATTTAGAAGGGTTTAAATTGAGAGAGTGATTGTAGGACCAAGTAGCAATTGCTTCGAGATCCTTATTTAAAGACAGCACCGCTCCATCAACATTAGTTGGATCCACGGAAATATACAGCTGTACATCATCAGCATAACAATGTGATTTGCATGACTTAATTACATTAGGTAGATCTGCAGTGTACAAAATAAATAATAGTGGACCCAAAATAGATCCCTGAGGGACACCTCTACTTAATTTTTTTGCGCAAGAAATTGCATATGTCCCATCCTCCTTTCTCAATCTGACTGACTGATACCTATCGGATAAAAAACTACCAAACCATTGGACTGTACGAAAGTCGAACCCATAGTATGTCAACTTAGATAAGAGCAAAGGGATACAAATACTGTCAAATGCACGCGAGTAGTCAAGCAGTACCAGAATGGTGCCTTTACCTTTGTCTTGTTCGGCTATCACGTTATCGGTAACATCCAGTAATGCTGTAATGGTACTTCTACCCTTCCGAAATCCTGACTGTTGATATGGTAAAACACCAGATGATTCTAGGTAGTGCCCGAGCTGATCGCAGACAGCTTTCTCTAATATCTTAGATAGATAGGGCAAAATGCTTATAGGTCTAAGATCCTTAAGCTCCCCAGGGTGCTCAATTTTTGGGAGCGGGGTAATAAGTGCACTCTTCCATTGCGACGGAACAATGCCTGACATTATTGACTCGTTAACCATGTCGGTAATAACTTCCAGGGTGTGTGGAAGAGTAAGCAAAGTCATATCTCGGCTAATACCATCGTTTCCCATAGCATTTGATTTCAGTGTCAAAATGTATTTTGCTACCTCTGTCCCAGTTACAGGTCGCAAAGAAAATAATGATAGCATTGGGTCAGAGTAACGGTGGAGTTCATAATATGACATTTGTGATATTGAAATTACTTCTGGGGAGGTAATATTTAAAAAGTGGTCATTAATTTCATCGGGACTGTTAAAGCGATTAGGGAGAGTTTCTCCTTTAGTATGTTCAATCAAAACCTTTTGTTTTACATTTTTCCAGAAATCTTTGCTATTGCCATGATTTGAGTTAATGAAGTAATCATAGTATGCACGTTTTTCATGATTTATCGCATTTTCAACCATCTTTTTGAGTTGTTTGTATTGGTCTTTGCATTTATCAGATTTTGAGGCTTTAAATGCTTCATGAGCTTCATTACGCAAAGTCATCATGAGTTTGACGTTATCGGTTATCCATGGCAACGGCTGATCCTTTCTTGCTTTGAGAGACACAATGGGAGCATGCAAGTCCAAAAGTGTCAATAGTAAATTATTATAAGCATTAACCATACTTTCCACATTCGGCAGATCTGAAATCGATTTCCAATTTAGCGAGATCAGATGGTCATTAAATATTTCCAAATTTATTCTTTTGAGAGGTCTATGTAAAAAAAATGTTGGTTGTGGTTTGGCTTTCTTCAATTGTATACTTAGATTTATCATTGAGTGACCCAGTGAACCATTGATATTTGTAACTGTGACATCACGAGTACCGCAATTTGTGCATACAACGTCAATCAGTGTTTGTGAGGATTCAGTAAAATGGGTGGGTTCATTCACTACCTGGCTAAGGCCAAAATATTGTAAAAAATTACTGAATGTGGTAAATTTACTTGTTGCACTATTAAGCATATCCACGTTGAAATCACCTAGAAGAACTATGTAGTCGTAATAACCTAGACTAATAATAGATTCTGTCAAAGCATCAGCAAAAACATCGATATGAATCCATCCAGGTCTATAAGCAGTTCCAATGATAATGCGATATCCATTTATCTGCGCTGATAACCACATCTGTTCTATGGGAGCTTCAGGGTATGTTTCAAATCTAAGTCGCAACTCTTTCTTGTAATAAAATGCTACACCACCACCCACGTCTTTCGAGTGCCGTCGACGTCGTGGGGTGTTACGTAAACGATAGCCAGGAGCAACGGGTGCCCGGGCTTCTTCTCCAGTTGGTAACCACGACTCGTTTATGGCAATAATGTCAGGTTGGAATCGGTCTATTGCAATTAAAAAGTCATCGTGGCCGGTATTTAGTGACTGTGCGTTGAATAGCGCTAATCTCATGTACTTTGTTTTGTTAATCGCGGTAAAGCTTGTTATATATTTTCACTAAAGTAATATATTCTGAGAAACTCAATTTCGGTAAGAAACATTCGGAAATAAAGATAGAGTAATTTGAGTAAAAAATAATAGTACGAGTATTTGTTAGAATATAGAGAAAAATTGCAGAATAGTATTGCTGAATAGGACCCAAATTTAATAGTAAATATGTTATAGTTGTGGCACGCATGACAAACAAATACATTTCACAATAGAATGCTATGACAAACTCTATGAACTCAATAAAAACAACAGTCAATGGCGGTAAAAACGGCATCAATACAAATATAATATTATATAAATTAAGTAACCGCACAATATTTGGTTTATGATATTTTACATTTTTATAAGAGTAATAAATATACGATGTGATTATGAGATGAGAGCTATATGATATATAACATTTTACAGAGCAAATTTTAGGTAATAACAATAAATTCCAAATATGTGCCCACTTAAAATGGTTTCGAATTCTATTTAGATGTTCTATAATCAATTCAATTCTATAATTACATAATGCACAAACAAACAATTTTTTTATCCAAGAATATACGAAAATATCAATAAAGTTCAGGATATTATTAAAACCAAATAATTTAAATAATAAACTATAGATTTTGCATGCATACAAAACATTATGGAAATAAAATATGAATAATAATAAAAAGGAAGAAAGTAAAACCGATTTTCCCAATATAATATTATGAACTAACTCTTCCAGAACCAAAAACACGGGTTAGGTCATCTTCTGTTCTCACGCGAATACGAGGAGCTTCGCTGCCTTGGTGTTGGCGTATATAAATACGGCCATCTCTTGTCCATACATACCGCCAGTTGCGACGAGCTCCCAAGTCTCGCGCCTTACCAAAAAGCATTCTATTTACCTTCGTCAGCCTTTCGTTTACATAGAATCTTCGTGCGGGACCCGGAAGGCTCATACCTTCTGTGGTGGCGCCGCGGCGCACGCGGGCAGCCTGCAGCAATTGATCGCGCACAGTACGTCGCGCAAAACGCACAGCAATCGTGCGCGGCCGAGGCACCGCAGATGTGTTGTCCGCCGTCTCTGATATGCGACCCATTCGTGCTGCGCAGACTATGTCCTGCTCCGTCAGACTAATGCCAAGTTTGGTACCAATGGTACTTACAATATGCGGCAAGCTCTCGCCTTTTTCCTCTGGGATGCAGGAGATGTCCACATCATTTAGCAAGAGATCTTGATCTCTTTCATTTATTTCAGCTTTAAGTAATTTTATAGAGTACTCTAACGACGTTTCCGCTTGTCCTGTGCTGACACTTGCTTCTAGCGCACTGCACCGCTCTTCCAATTTTTCCATACGACTCTCACAACTGGTGACTCTGCCTAGAATCGCTGAGACCGTCTCGTGTAGTAGCTTTGTTTCTGCTCGATTAGCCCGCAGCTCTTCGCGCATTTCTTCTCTGAATGCTCGCATCTCCAAGATTAACGATGAAATGTCTGTTATTTCTAAGGTTGCATTGTGCGCCGTATCATTTAAGTTATCCGTAACAGAGTATGACATATCTAAGTGGATAGGGCTACCCATCGCCGCTCCACGATGCATAGTAACACCTTCTGCAGGAGCACGAACCGGTGTATTGGTGTTATCAGATTTAGGCAGTTTGCTCTTACACATCACGCAGCCCCAGATGTCTTTATGCTCCTTTGTCATAGTGTTATAAAATCTTTGATCGGAGACGTTTGCACAAATAAGATCATAATACTGTTTACAGCTACAACATTGCAAATATCTTCGGTCCTCGATGATGTTTTTGCATCCATCACAAATGATTTTATTGGCCGACATTATAATATTTATTTTTTAACTTTAAAAAATAAAATAAAATGTCAAATGGAAAGAAAAAAATGGTTAATAAAAAATAATATGAAACAAAAAACTCTGACGGGCAGGATTCGAACTCTCGTCCTGCCGATGCGGGACACTCTAGGAAACCGCTGGACTGATTAGCTATGACGTGCACTGGCGAAATAGTCGAATCAGAGCTTAAAGCTTGCGACACTGATCAGTAAACGGCCTTGTTATTGGTTAAGTCATTAACCAATCACTTGTAGCACTTCACTCAACACTGGATCACGGTGAATCAGCTGATTTTAATAAAATACTTATTTCTTAATATCCGCACAATTTTAAGGTGTAATAATAAACCAGTTCAATTGGTCTTGTTCCGAGGATTTCACTGATAATTTATTTGAGCGAAAGCTTCACAGTACGTATTTTTCAACTAAGTAAAACAGAAGAGCGAATATGAACACGTCTGGCCTCGTTACCGCGCCCCGCGAGCCTCCAATTATAATATTTTAATTCATTTTTCGTTACCCAGTCATGGATATTCCTAGGTCCATGTACCCAATACTTATTTGGCAGAAGTGTCTTCTATCAAAAATAAAAACCAGCGAAGTGCGAGTCGAAATCGCATCTAAAGGGTTCCTTACTACCATAGAATATTTAACTACAAAAAAATCTCAAAGTCAAGTTTTTGTTTGTGGCTTCCTATTCATTTATAATTTTATTTTTATTTTTTTTCTTATAGCGGCAATTCATTACACATTTAAATTCTCTAACTATAGATTCAATAGATACAGCCCTGTAACAGATGGACGAACAGACGGACGGACGGCCAGCAATGGCTTAGTATTAAGGCCTTTTGGGTTCCTATTCAAATCATCCTATAAAAATGTTGTCACATGTATCTCTCGGTTTCAAGCAGGTTTTGCTAATATGAATATATACATCAAATTCATTTTGTACGTAGGTTTTCTTAACTTTTTACTTTTCGAAACATCGTTCCAACTTCTTGTGAATTAATTTAATTCAAATAAAAAAGGCTGGCAACTATCCAATTGGTCAAATTAAATTAAAGCGTACCACACACATCACATACTACAGCCGGCGATAAAAAACGTCGTGTGGATTGAGACGGCGGAGCACAAAATAGAAAATAACAGATGCGACGCTAGGCCCTATATACCAACACTGTGTAGTATCCACGCAAATCTATGTACATCAATATGAGAATTAAGCCGTTTCTATATTTAGCCATGTGGTATCCGGCAGAGTAGATTAGGACCACTCCAAGTCTTCCCGTGGATGTCGTAGAAGGCGACTTAGGAAATACAAGCTTAACAAAGCTTATAAACATCTGAGAGACCTCTCCCACCCTTCTGGCCAGCGTGGAGAGTGTAGGCCAAGTCCTCTGGCTGCTCTGGCCAAGTATGGCTCTAGTAGTACAGAGAGGGTCGTGCTCCTGTAGTGGAGACTAAAAAGGACCTGGTGATGATGATGATGATGTGAATCAATTTTTAAATCTACCTACCTCGGCTATTACATATGCGAGGAGCTGATGTTGATGGAGGAATTAAGTTTGGTAAATAAGAGCCGGCGGTAGATCTACCTTCTCTATTATGTACTGCTCAATTTTATTCATCATTATTTTAAGAAGAAGCAACGTTGTGGAAGGAATGAGATTGAGTATTCCGAGATACCTACATGTGTTTGATTTATTCTTCTGTTGGTTTCTATGTTTTGTAATCGAAGACGCCCTAGCAATTACGATGCGGCTTTTTATCGGGATTTATAATGGCTAGGGTTGGCGTTTTTCATGCCGTTTACTTCTATCCCGGTTGAGACGTGTCCGGGAGTGGATTTACACCCTTTTGATGGGGAATCGACAGAATAAGTGTCGTAACTTATGAGCTTCGTTTTTATGAAATATCCGACGATGTAGGTACGAGTTTTACACAGATTTAAGAGAAGGAGTTTATGTAGTAAATTCTCATATTCTATACTAGCACTTGCGTGCGGTTTCGCTTGCGTTAATAAAGCTCCCTCGGTAACGGTTCGTCTGGAAATGTATCTGACATGTACATTTTGATTTCTTAGTTCCCGTGTCGCCTATACTGATTTTTAAAGAAACGAAATGAAATTTTTAGATAAGGATCTAAATTCTATTAAGGAAATTTTAAGGTTTAGATTAACGAAAACCTTTACTCAAATTAATTAAAGTATTTATTCAAAATGATAAATACCGACTTTAATACCGATGACATGAAAATAAATAAAATATACGAAGTTACTTTCAACTCCTACTTCTTATAATGTACCTAAGTATTCGAAAATGTGATTTTGAATGTTGTTTTTGTTCTAACTATGTCCTAACATTTACTTTCTGAAAAGTTCTCCGATACGTTAAATTTTATATTAATAAAGGCGTTATGTTAATGGATGTTTGTAACCCCGCCTCAGATAAATGATGGAGTACCTTTTATAGTAATTAAGTAATTTTACAGTCCCAGCCTAAGTATCATTTGTCATATTAAGGCCTATACAGACGTCAGCCCTAATAATGGGCCAAGAGGCTGCTATCTAACGCCGAGAAAAAAGAAACATCTTCATGAATCGTGCTTCGTTTAACTACAGCACCAAAATAAAAACAGTACAGAATAGAAACTTTATTTAACCAATTACTCAAGCAACGAACTCTTATTTCATATTGATCATCGATACATACCGCGTGATTTTGAACCTCTAAACTATATTAAAATCATGCAATCAGAATCCTTAATGAAATCCAGAATTGCAAGAAAAAAAGGTAAAAAACGAAAAAAAAAAATAACTTCCATAGAAATTCGTCCAGCTGATCGGTGACATTGTATGGGAAGCCTTTCTTTTTGCAATTTTATAATTCATTAGGGATTCTGATTCCAGCATTTTAATATAGTTCAGTCAGAGGTACAAAATCACGCCATATAGAATATGAATGTTCGAGTATGAATGGTCAAAACACTAAAGCTAGTGCTTAATGTAATTTTGCAACAGTTTCAGATTTATGACAAGATTGATACGTGTACGGTATGTGCCCAAATAACTGTAAGTTATTTGCGTGCCATGATTGTCATTTTACACACTGCGTGAAAAATATTGGTTTAGGATTATACCTAATATTTTGGTAGTACCGATAAATCATACGTCTATAGGTAAATATAATAATTGAACTCTACAAATAAGTTATTCTTCTGTATAATATTTATTTGTACTGCAGTACACCGGTATACACCCTCTATAATTTAAGGCACAACTTTATAAGACTCAGGAATCTTGTCGGCAATACTTTGGATAGGCTAGGTTTAGTTCTTTTTGTTTCTCTGTTAAGATTTATTGCTATTTCTAATCGTGTCTTCTGGAATGTTGATAGGGTTTTGTTTCTATAAGAGATGTAGGGACACATTGTCAATGATTATAGGTACATAGGTACCAATTTATATTGTTCTGGATCCTTAAAGGGGTGATTCAGCCCGTCGATATGAACAACTTTTACTATGGGAACGATGCTGGGAACTCAAAAAAAAAATCGACATTCCCATACAAACTGGCCGGGCGGCGGAACTCTTCTGTAGGGAAATGACGAATTTTTTTTTTAATTTCCAAGCATTGGTCTCATAGAAAAAGTTGTTCATATTAATGGTCTGAGTCACCCCTTAAAGGGTCCAAAACGATCAAAATTTCACCACGTTATGTGTAGCATTATTCGTATGATGAATTTCCTTTGTAAAGTTCAGTTGGCATTGCGCCGCATTAAAACACAATCACACACACGCGCACGTTTTATTTCCTTCTAATATAATTACCTACATAAAGTTCCCTATAGAGATAATCCTCAGAGAGCCTTGAGTCTTGAGTATGGATTGCGTAAAGGGAAAATAATATGTTACGTTAAGACGAGGCCTTCAGGTTTGGTACCATCGCTCGGCAAAGGCGTACGCAGACTGATTAAGTGCGCGCAAGGGATAGCGCTTGGCGGTTTAGCTCGTGAATGATGAGATAGGTATAGACTCGAGTCGCTCAAAGAAAAAAACGTAAGCGCCAAATTCGTTATTTCTATTTTATATAAAATCAAACCGGTTAATTGTATTTTCATATTTACATTTTGATGAATTACTAATAACCTATCTTTTAGTCTAAAAATCATTATTTCATTCGTCGCATTTGAGCTACAATAACAAAAACTCTGCGAACGAAGACCATTTCTCAAAAAATATTTCTACCGAGAAAATTTTATCAAAACGTGTTTTCATCTTACACTTTTGGAGATGAAATAGTCAAAAATCATATTACTTAGATTTGAAACTCCTAATTTAAGTATTTTGCGAGATAAATAAGGTTCAAAACGACCTTATTCACAGTGGTATCGCCTTAAGCCAATAATCTTGCAGTTGTCAATCTATGTCAGATGTCTTTAGGCAGCTTGGAAAATCTGACACCAGTGTTGGCTACTTACACACACGAAAAACAAACAAACATCTGTTGAAGGATTTCTTCTTTTACTTATGTACCTTTTAGTTTACTCATGTAAACCCTAACTAGAAGATCATCATCATCAGGTCTTTTTAGTCTCCACTGCAGGAACATGACCCTCTCTGTACTACCGGAGCCATACTTGGCCAGAGCAGACAGAGGATTTGGCCTACATTATCCTCGCTGCCAGACGGGTTGGAGAGGTCTCATTGATGTTTATGAGCTTTGTTTAGCTTGGATTTCCTGTCGCCTCTTACGACCTCCATGGGAAGACTAGGAGTGGTCCTATTCTACACTGCCGGAACCACACGGCTAATTAACAAGAAAATGCTTTGTAGTAGGTATAATAATGTATAATAGGAGAAGGTAATAATTCTGTATAATAGGAGAAGGCAATGCCAAACTTTGTCATGTATGCGATAAAGTGTCCTTGTGATAAAACGATTCTAACCTCTTAGGAGGTAATAACGCTTTTAAGGAAAAGATAGGCAATGGTAGGTTCATTATAAAGGTGCTTTATTTCATAACTGATTTAAAAGGCTTGGTTTAAGTCTTGAACTAAAACGATTTCAAACACCTATAAATACTCGTACAAAACGTGATTTTGAACCCCCTAGCTTTATTAAAATCTGGGAATCAGAATCAATAATGGAACACAGAATTGTAAGAAAAAAAGGTACAAAACGAAAAAGAAATTAAGTTTCCCATACAAAGTCGCCGATCAGCTGGAGGAATTTCTATGAAATGTTTAATTTTTTTTTCGTTTTTTACCTTTTTTTCTTACAATTCTGTGTTCCATTAGGGATTCTGATTCCCAGATTTCAATAAAGCTAGGGGGTTCAAAATCACGCTGTATACATGGTTATTTGTAAAACACTAAGAAACCCCACAGGACTAGATAACTAACACTGTAATCAACAACGTTTGTTCTAAGACTTTTGATAATTGAGATTTTACTTTTATACAAAAAAATTGATAACTCTATGTGCATCGCAAAGATTATGCGCGCATCGTCCTTTCGTTTACATAGAGTTACAAATATTACGACAGGACATCAAAAACTTGAGGACAACGGTTGTGGAATCCTATCTAGTTCTCGAGGTTATTGTTTTACAAATGACCCTGTATATTTGCTAAACCCAGAATAGATTGACAATAGTATCTTGAAGATGCCATAACATGAAAATTGCCTGTGTTTCACAGGTAGATGACAGAAAAGCAACATGTGAGATTTATTTTGAGTCAGAATCTTAATATCTCGTTTTTACAGACATTTCAAAGTTTGTTTTATTTTATTGATAAGTATTAAAAATACAATCCCATTAATATATTTCCTATTATATTTACGCTTATATTTAACACAATTCAAAAATCTAGTTTCTCTTTATTATTATATTTGACTTACCGAGATGAAATTCGTATATTGAGATCCGGAGCTACATTTTTCAAATCATTTATTACCCTTCCATATTTATTTGGACGGACGATTTTGCGCTGTGTAACATAACAAAAAAAAATACATTGTCATTGTAAAAGATAAACTTTATCAATTTTATATGCAAATGTTTATGTTGAGTCTATTTTAAGCCTATTTTTTTGTCTGTGCTGAGTATCCATGGATTATCTTATATCTATGGTACCGACTGATTTGCAACTGTTTAGCTATAACTGTACTTTAAATATTATAGAACGGAGCTACCATCTTCGATACAACAATTTACGTAAGGTTTTGTAAGACTGTAATGTTACGCTTATGAAATTGCTATATCGGAAAATTGCATGCGGAGTATACTGTTTTTGTTTGGCCAGTAATCTTGCTGGAACATGCTCTGATAATATCTTCATGACCAAACACAAATTAATAGTTGTATTATGTGTGTTTTATCTAATAAGTAAGGCTAAATGTAATACCCGGAAAGGTGCAATTAATTAATACAAAAGCCATAGAAAAAAAACAGAACAGTAAAACAGTTGCAACAACCTTTATTTTCAGAAGCACACGACAGCTTTGCCATGTGTTACTTGAGGTGATGTAATTATTATTCTAACGATAGGATTTGGATGTATCCAAATCAGTTCAAACATTTAGACGGAATTTAAGCGGACCATATCTTTATATTTTTATTGTTTACTAGCTTTCGCCCGCGGCTCCGCCTGCGTCAATGTCGATCCCTCGGGAAAAGTACTTTTTCCCGGGATAAAAGGTAGCCTATGTCCTTCTCCGTACTCCAGAGAACTTGTATGCAAAATTTCATGATGATCGGTTCAATAGTTACGGCGTGAAAGCGTAACAAACAAACAAACAAACAAACAAACTCACTTTCGCATTTATAATATTAGTAAGGATTTACAAAAGAAAAATGTCGCGTCCAATATTTTGTGAACTGATGGACTTATTAAAAATCAATAGCCTTTTCTAGCAACCAGTAAGTACTCATACGTTTAGAATTCATCCAAAAGTGATGAATCGGTTCACTCCGTCGGTGACTTATTCATCATCATCATCTTGTCTTTTTAGTCTCCACTATAGGAGCATGACCCTCTCTGTACTACCGAAGCCATACTCGGCCAGAGCAGACAGAGAGAAGAGCTAAAGGTTGAGGGCACTCTGCCCTCGCCTCAAACGCCCGGTGAAGCAGCGAAAGCTCACTTGGAGCAAGTTACATAGTCAGTTCAAAAAAAAAAAAAAAGAGGTGAGCCTACTCTCTCCTCGCTGGCCAGATGGGTTAGAGATGTCTCATTGATCATTGATGTTTATGAGCTTTGTTTAGCTTGTATTTCCTAAGTCACCTGTTACGACATCCATGGGAAGACTTGGGGTGGTCCTATTATACTCTGCTAACCGGAAACCACACGGCTAACACGTGACTTATTCATAATCATTCAATTCATCATCAATTGTAACCTTTAGATAACTTAATATCAATGAAAACGACGAGCTTATCCGTTTAACTGGTTATTGAAACGGTCACCAGATGAATTGTCCATAAAAATAAGGTATTACCAAATAATTTTTAACTTACATTAATTGTTTGAATTGAAAAACGATAATGTCATAAGGCCGAGAACGGTCGATGTTTTAGAAATAGATTATACACATTCTGATGGAGTCATAGTGAGTTTTGTTATCGCCCAAGGTTTATGTTTGTTGATTTATGTACATAATATTTAAAAGTGTATGTATGTAAAATTCCAGAAAACAGATTTATATTTTATTATACAGCACATAACATAGATCACAATGAATTTTGTTAAAAAAATACAATATTAAGCCTTACTAATATTATAAATGCGAAAGTGAGTTTGTTTGTTTGTTACGCTTTCACGCCGTAACTACTGAACCGATCATCATGAAATTTTACATACAAGTTCTCTGGAGTACGGAGAAGGACATGGGCTACCTTTTATCCCGGGAAAAAGTACTATTCCCGAGGGATTGACATTGACGCGGGCGGAGCCGCGGGCGAAAGCTAGTAAAACATATAGACTAGATAGTAATCCAAGACATATAGGCGCACATAAAGATCAATAATATTCATGTGACGTAAACTAGTAAACAGAATACAGATACAAGTATACATAATAAAAAAGATAATAATAGACATGAAAAAACTTATTCATCTTATTTCTTTTTTCGACTAACATCTTACTTGAAACTTTTACAGAATATGTATATCTATTGCTCTACAACAAATAATAAAAACATATAGGATTGGATAGGCAGTGAGTAGCTAGGCAAAGGGGCCTCGCGCATAATGCTGCGAGCTTTTTTTTCGATTTTGATTAAATAGTAATAGTAGTAGTTCATCCCGGCAAAAAGAACTATTCCCTTGGGATCGACATTAACATGAGCGAAGCCACGGGCGACAGCTAGTAGTACTAGAGCTATTGGAAAACTTTCATTTATATTGAAATTAAGCCATAATTATTTATTAAACTTTCTAGCTTTAAACACATAATTATGTATATAAACGGGACTTAGCACGAACCTTTTTACAATAACTTTTTTAATAATTAACGTCAACGGAAACAAATAATAAAAAGGTTTCGTGATAAGTCCCGTTATATATGTTACGGTAAATTTGATTAATTGAAAACTATTAATAATTTTATAACATTATTAATAATAACCTCGAGTTTTGTTAAATGTGAATAAACAATTGAAATTAATTACTTTTGGTAGTTTTTATTAATAATTCACTATACTCATTGGTAAAAGTTATAAAATAAATAAAAAAAAAACAAAGTTTTTAGTCCAGCAGGTATTTATTTATAATATGATATGACACACAGTACTTGTCTCAGATCACACTAACAAGGGTAGGTCTTGTACCTGTTTTAAAGAAACTGACAACAAAAATCACCTTTTAATCTGAACTCTAAATAAACAAAATTAAAAGAGTGAGAGAACAGCCTCTTGGCGGCGATAAAGAGTCGCCACTCCAGCTGGAAATACCAATGTATGATAGTCTTTGAACCGGTCTAAGCTGGAGCAGAAACTATTGCATTATGGAAGAGAAATTTGTGGGTTATGGGATTCAAATGTGGCTGGACTTGCGCGAGGTTATTGTCAAGGATCGGACACCTGCTATTATTACTTATAAAACGGCAGAATTATAGACTCGTCATCCATCACCATCAAGAAGGCCTCATGTGATCAAAGTATTAAAAAGGCCTCGGGATCATTCATAGTTATAAATTATTTTGCCCTATCAACATGGGAATGGAAATTGATGTTATTTTTGGAGTCCAAGATGGCGGACGTGACTTTTTATGAAAAATCAGCAAGGGCGTCATTTTTTGGGTTTTTTGGCGTCACGATAATTACCTCTGTTATGTAATCCAAGATGGAGGGCGCGACTTTTCGTGATAAACCAACATGAGTGTCATTTTCTAGGTTCAAGAGGGTGTAGATCTCGTAAATGATGTCAGTTTTAGAATCCAAGATGTCAGACGCGTGGTATCCGGCAGAGTAGAATAGGACCACTCCAAGTCTTCCCGTGGATGTCGTAGAAGGCGACTTAGGAAATACAAGCTAAACAAAGCTTATAAACATCTAAGAGACCTCTCCAACCCGTCTGTTCAGCGTAGAGAGTGTAGGCCAAGTCCTCTGACTGCTCTGGCCAAGTATGGCCCTAGTAGTACAGAGAGGATCGTGCTCCTGTAGTGGAGACTAAAAAGGACCTGATGATGATGTCAAACGCGACTTTTCATAAAAATGCAGCAAAGGGAGTCGTTCCATGGCGATTTTTGAGGCGTAGATCTCGAAAATGACGTCAGTTATGTAACCTAAGATGGCGGATGCGACTTTTCATTATAAATCGACACGAGTGTCAATTTCTACGTTTTTTTTCGGTATAGATCTGGAAAATTACATCAGTTTTAGAATCCAAGAAGGCAAATCTTTGCGTGGCCTCTTGCACATCTTGCACGCCGCCCCGCCACCCCTGCACGCACCTCTGTTGCACAATCGAGAAAAAATTCGCCAGTGTAAGTTTATTTTTATCGGTAGTTATTACATTTATCGGTACTAAGGTCACATTATTAATAATCACCGACAAATGTGATTAATTTCTCACTTTTACCTCTACATTCGGTAATTATTAATAATGATAGAGAATTATTAATAATTTTTGATTAATCACTCTAACCGTAACATATACATAATTAAACCATAATGGCGGTCGTTGTCATAAAATTGAAAATAATATATTTCATCTTCAAGTCTTTTTAATCTCCACTGTAGGAGCATGACCATCTCTGTACTACCGGAGCCATACTTGGCCAGAGCAGACAGAGGAATTGGCCTACACTCTCCTCGCTGGCCAGTCGGGTTGGAGAGGTCTCATTGATGTTTATGAGCTTTGTTTAACTTGTATTTCCTAAGTCGCCTCTTACGATATCCATGGGAAGACTTGGAGTGGTCTTATTCTACTTTGCCGAAAACCACACGGCTGATCTAAATAATATATTTACAATATGCTAATAATCTACTATTGTAATTTTACTACGGTAAGTTAGAGGAAAACTATGTATTTAATTGTCAATCAAAACCTACTCTTGTACAACTTGAACTCGGTGATATTATGATATTGGCGAGGTAATGTAGGTAAATTGCTTATCTTAATGATTTGATCATTGAATGTACAGTACAATAAATTTTGATATTTATCGACTGCTTATCTTGTACAAGTTTCAAGTGTGCATAAAGTACAGTCAGCCAACGAGATACTTGAACCCGCCATCTACCTATATCTTGAATTTTCTCTTATACTAAAAATAATATTAACATGAAAATATATATTCTGAAAGAATTTAATTTAGACCTTCTAAATATACATTTTTAATGTTAATATTACTTTTAGTTTAAGAGATAATTCAAGATATAGATAGATAGCGGGGTTAGGTATCTCGTTGGCTGACTGTACGTCATTGTTGGTAATTATTTATACGGTATCTTAGGGAATAATTAGTTATTCCCGTCACTGTCAGTTATTATTATTACTTATCTCCAGTCGAATCTTTACTAATATTATAAATGCGAAAGCGATTTTGTTGTTTGTTACGCTTTCACGCCGTAACTACTGAACTCATCATTATGAAATTTTGCATACAAGTTCTCTGGAGTATGGAGAAACACGTAGGCTACCTTTTATCCCAGGAAAAAGTATTATTCCCGAGGGATCGACATTGACGCGGGCGGCGCCGCGGGCGAAAGCTAATCCACTATAAAATTGTATTTGGCCGGTCTGATCTGTGTATTTTTATGGGTATACAATATACATTGCTGCTTTCGTATGATTGACTATTTTGTGAAAAATATATAAAACGTAATGTATTTTGAAGTGACTATCAAAACGTTGTACACTAAGTCAACAAATAAGCCAGCAGGACTTCTTAAGGCAGAAATTGAAAAGAAAATGAAAGTAATCGTACATCTTACTTCTACTGTTACTCTTTGCAGCATTAATAATGACAGTTGTAATTCAATTTCGACTTCTAACACAGCCTTTTGTGAACATGTTGCCCTTGAATTGACCGCAGTCGCTTTCTACGATCATTTAAATTGAATCAAAATTGGATAGCCCAGTGTGTGACCAGTCGAAAGCATGACCACAACAATATGGACTATTAATCGTTGTAAAAGCGTTCATATTCGGGGCTTAGACGAGCGAAATGTTCGCCGTTCGTAATTTTATTCTTTTGGTAGGAGCAAAAGATGAGTGAGAATCCTTACTAATATTATAAATGCGAATGTGAGTTTGTTTATTTGTTTGTTTGTTACGCTTTCACGCCGTAACTACTGAACCGATCATCATGAAATTTTGCATACAAGTTCTCTGGAGTACGGAGAAGGATACCTTTTATCCCGGGAAAAAGTACTATTCCCGAGGGATCGACATTGACGCGGGCGGAGCCGCGGGCGAAACCTAGTCATATATAATTGAAAAAATTGAAAAAATATATATTTCGTTAGTAAATTACTTCATGTATTTTTGACGGTCACTTAAATTCATTTCGGTTAATAATATCTTAAATAAAAATAGTCATTCTTACGAAAGCCGCAATGTATTTTGAATTGAAGATCAAAACATTATACATCGTATTTAAATTAAATCACTTGGACACTTGGAGGCTAACTCCGTAGCGCAGTGGTCAACACGCCAGCCTGCGACAGGAGTGTGCCCGGGTTCGATCCCCGGCCAGGTCAAGATGGAAAATGATCTTTTTCAGATTGGCCTGGGTCTTAGATATGTCTATATATGTATTTGTTATAATACATAATAACACAAGTCTCGAACTTACTTTGGGACTAGCTCAATCTGTGTGATTTGTCCGTATATATTTATTTATTTACTTAATACGGTTTTATCGTGTTTATTACATTATTTTTATACACCTAACATTTCGAAAACCTTTCAGCGTCTTTATCCCTTACGGGGTAAACAGAGGCTAAAGTCATCTCTCCAACCCGTCTGGCCAGCGAGGAGAGTGTAGGCCAAGTCCTCTGGCTGCTCTGGCCAAGTATGGCCCTAGTAGTACAGAGAGGGTCGTGCTCCTGTAGTGGAGACTAAAAAGGAACTGATGATGAAAGTCATAAGACTGAAAGGCCATGTTTAGCGTGTTGGTGGCGTTAAGGTGGAAAACGGAATAAAAATAGTGATGGGTTGCTAGCCGCATCGCCTATTGTCATGATTCTTTAGATTTTCGCCCATTCCCTTGGCACATTCTACGTTTTTTCTTTTCTCCCAGACCAGCATGAAGATTCACTTTTCATGTTTGCATTCATTCAGTGTTCATGTTTGCAGGTAATTTGACATTTTGTTTCTTTAGATTTTCGCCCATTCCCTTGACATTTTACGGTCTGCGCGGGAAGAGAAGCAGCTGGCACATTCTACGTTTTTTCTTTTCTCCCAGACCAGCATGGAAGATTCACTTTTCATGTTTGCATTTATTCAGTTTTCATGTTTGCAGGTAAGTTGACATTTTGTTAACTTAGTCTACCTTAACTACCGTTAGGTCTAAAAATAATGTAATAGAAGCGATAAAACCATGTTTAGTGAGTAATTTATTGCGAAAACATTACGCAACGTTGTATACTGTAGTTGTTAATAGTTATCGAGCAGGCAGGCAGATTATCCAGGATATATCAGACGTGTTGGTCCCAAATATGTAAAACTAGCTGTTGCCCGCGACTTCGTCCGCGGCAATTTCTGTAATTATGATTAATTAGATTTTTTTTTATTAGTATAGATGAATAATTTACCCCTGTTTTCCAAGCATTTTTCATTGATGCTTCGCTCCTATTGGTTGCAGCGTGATGTTTTATAGCCTAAAGCCTTCCTCAATTAATGGACTATCCAACACAAAAAGGATTTTCCAATTTAAACCATTAGTTTTTGAGATTAACGCGTTCAAACAAACAAACTCTTCAGCTTTATAATATTAGTATAACTAAAATAAAAATGTTTATTGGGTAACTAAATGTTTGCAATTGGAGCTAGTTGTGTGTGTCTTCTATTAAGCAATATCTGCTTGTGCCAGGAGACACCGCTCTCTTATAACAATTAATTCAACAAATAAACCATAGTACACGTAGTAATAAGAACATTTCTATTTTAGACAACGGATTTTTTTTTATCTTAAATTAAGTACATAATAATAATTTAGTTTAGATATTATACCTTACCTAAAGAGTAACTGTGTGAATATAAAGAGTAAATATGTGAGTTTAGGACAGCGCTTTTGCTCGAATTTCTGTGCAAATTAAGATAGAAACCAATTACAAAACATAACATAAGTGAACGCTGCCATTATAATAAATAATTATACTTATACGGAAAAATTACATATATGTGGTTCAGGCGTTTGCCGTGAGAATCGAACCCACGACCCCCGGGTCTACAACCCATTAAGCATACTTTGTTTAGTTGTTTCCAGTTTGGTTAGGACATTTCAGGTTTAAATCACCTGATTATCTGATAATAAAGATGATTCCTTGCTTCGAAAGGCACGTTAAGCCGTTGGTCCCTGTGGCTGTCATCTGGTAGTTGTTAAAGGAACCACGTCAGATGCAAGACGAAGTACCCTGACACCAAGGTGTTTGGTCTATTGATCGTGTCACCCACTTGAAATAAATGAATGAACAAATAAATATATATCTATAGATAAACATTCAAGGCCCAGGTCAATCAGAAAAAAATATCAATTTCCATCTTGACCTGACCGGGGATCGAACCCGATGTACCAGTCTCACATGATAACCACTAGACGACAGAGGTCGTCAACTACTACTAGAGTTAGTTATTGTTCTGAGTACTAGAGTCATAGATTTAAAAAAAAAATTCGTCTCTCTGAATAGATGTCACATTTTGCCATTTTTGTATGGGAACCTAGTGTGTCATTAGCGGGGTGTGAGGCAGAGGAAAGGGAGTCGTGGTTTCAGGGGGGCATTTTGTAAATGAGTGACTCGATGAAGAAGTACAAATTTTCCATACATCATCGGTCGTTTAGTAAACACGTCGATTCGAAAATAACACTCATGACGTTTGACGCCGCTGTCGTAAGAGATGTAACAACACCGTTTAATATCGATATCGAGAAAAACCCACAACAAGATTTTGTTTTAGTTTGACTTCATTTAAGTAAACAACATATGAAGTAGTAATAATTATATAGTCATAATCATCTAAGAGATTCCCTGGTTCCTTATACTCCTGGCATCTTCAGTTGTGCTGCGTCCAAGCCCGGGGTCCGCTATTATGACAGCATTCATGCTGTAATAAGAAGTATATATTCCATGCTGGTCTAGATGAAAAGGAAAAATTGAGAATGTACCAGTTGCTTCTCTGATAGGGAATGCGACTAGCAACCTATTACACCTTTGATTCAGATTTCCACCTACATACGCCCACAAACACGCTGAACGTGGCTTTTGGTTTCAGGCAGAGGCCTACACCGTAAGGGTGAAGATCGTGATAATATGAATGTATGTATGTTTTACGGCCCAACGCCAATTCTTCTTATGTAACTCCAGTAACGCGGACATACATAAATATGAAACTGAAGTACAAGGTTTTGCCTGCGCCGGAAATTTACCCCGTACCTGGCTAGTTAACCACTGTACCATGGAGATTGTCATTATCGTTTATGATATTGTAATTAAATGTCCTTTGCATTACTTACATGTGAAAAGTCACAGGTTGTGGTTTCCCTTTAGCATTTTTTACAGTATTTTTGCAGGATTTCACTACACAACTAGGCATGTTTATAATTATAAAAATTAATTTGCGTTCGGCTCATAGGGTTCCGCTACAAATAATACGACAGACGTCAGAGGACTGAGGCCGCGAAAAAGCATACGCTGTTTTAAGAGTATGAGTAACAAGACATGCGCTGCTTCTAGAGACGTACGAGCCTTTGTATAAAAAGTAAGACGGGTTGGGTCCTCTCTTAAGTCCTGTATGTATTGAGGTACATCTCTTATGGTGTTGCGCAGACCGCAAGAGAGGGCACCATCTAAGTAAAACACTTTTGTCATAACCAAAACCAAGATGATTGGCGAAAGCCTACTCCCATTGTGTTCCAAGTGCAACGTATGATCTGCCTGCTGAATAAGGTGGTTCGCCATCTGCTGAAGTGACCCCGTGAGTCACTGTTGGGTAATCATGCTGCCCAAGCGCTGAGCGGGGTGCCACGAAAGCTCTCACAGGTGTTCATGAAGCAGATCAACTACTAATGATGGCAACTAATGAAGTGGCAGTTGCGCTGTTAGTATATGGAAGTGAACATGGACAGCAACAACAAGTACAGTTTTCGGTACTTGTTGTATTGCCTCGTGACGCACCAAGCCCTCGCCTGGGAACGTCAAAGCTGACGTCACTATGCTATCGGCTGCACCAATACTTCAAGAGTGAAGCGAAACAGTGAAGACGACAGCCAAGCAAAGAACAAAAAGACCTACCTAATGTATCAAGTATCTATCAAAGCTACTTCAGACTGCCCCAATAAACGGTTACTATATACTCTTAACCTCAAGGAGGTAGCGGAGAAGAGCCTACTGCTGTATCGTTGATGAAAAAGGTTTCAAAAAAGTATAGTAGTGATTAAAATGTCCAAAATAATTTTATTTATTATTTAATTGCAACTTTTAACCCAGATGCTCCTGAAACTATTTTTTATTTTAGATTATCGTAATTGTTTGATATGTTGATATTTATGTCACAAACTGTCTCGGAAAAATACTGAAAAAAATCCTAGTCTTCTGGAAAAGTCGGAAAACTATGGGTGTTATAACGCCCGGTAGGAGAATGCCCTGCTATCACTTATATGTAAGGGGGGGAAATCGAAACAAAAGATTATATTTTTGTAATTATATATTATAATATTATATATTATAATTGTAACTAATATGGTTAAACTATGTCCACATGTATATATATATATATATATACATACATAATTTAACCATATTAGTTACAAATTATTATTTGTAAGTATTTTTATAAACTATTACAAACAAAAGTACTAATTCATATTGAGTGTAGAAAAATGTAGGCTTCAGGTATGACATAGTATTTTGTCAGTTTGTATGGTATGAAACGAAACAAGATTTAGGATGCAAATGAACATTACACTTTATACAAAAGAAATTGGTTTTCTTTTTGCAAAGAGTGCACCTGAGCTGATTTTCAAACATAGAATTAAAATAATATATCGGTGGCTGTTTATTATTGGGGACCTGAACATCTTTCCACTCTGGATAACTATTAGGATTATGACGATTACGCCACTTATAAGTTTGGTTTTTCGAGACAGTACGGGCAACTAGTATACTACCACTTGACGACGATGTTCTTGGTATGGGAGAACAGGGCTTTGACGACGATGTACTTGGTATGGCAGAAGGGCAGGGAAGCACATCTATCAGATATACAACAGGGCTTTGTGTAGGGGATTCTACAGTGCGTCTTCTTTTGGTGATACGAGATAGGGGAATGTCGTGTTCATCGTCAGACGATAAATTGGCGTAAATCACTTCGGCTTCCGCTCTCAGTTGAGTCCCCGTAAAAGAAAAGATAACGATTTTTAGTCAAAGATTCAAAGATTCAAAGATTTATTCAGAAAATAGGCCTTTTCAGGCACTTTTTCACGTCAATTCACATTTTAAATAATACTTATTATATTATATTCAAATAATTAATTATTGTTTAAAAGCTTCAAACTACTAGCGCGGAACCGACCACTGCAGAGAAGAAGACGCCGAAAGAAACTCTTCAACAGTATTGGTCGCCTACTTGCCTGAAGGGCTTTGTATGATATTTAATATTTTTCTTTTCTTTTTTTTTCTCTTTAGTATCAACTATACTTATGATGTGTTTGACAGTTGCGACAAAATTCTGAGAAGATTAGTGAGATAATTCCACCAACCTGGTAAATTTTGTATGTTTACATAATCTTCATCACCAGAATCCTCATCAGTCACCTCGGCGTTTGCATTTTCTAGTGGTAAAATTGCAACTGTCTTCGGGAAAGGAACATCGTCATCAGCCGCCTCCAATTCATCTATTATTTCATTCAACTTTAAAAAATTTCTGTGCTGCAATCTGAAAACCAATAGTAAACTATTATAGACGTCCATTGTCCTACGGGGCGTTATAACACCCATGAAATATTTAGATATGAAAGAACCTATAATTTTACGATATTAGTAACGGACATTGCATCAAATAATTGATAATACTATGCACTTACAAGATTTATGTCAAACAGATATTTTTTATACTTGATAATATAATATAATACATACCTTTTTGACGACATTATCCGACAAAAACACTTTGTAACTTTAAAATACGAATAAAGATTCAATAAGCAAACAAAACAGTCACAATTACTGCACGAAATCGAAGTTCCATTCGTCATGAATCAAACAAGATAAGAAATAATAACTACCGTGCACATTTTTAGGATAAAAATAAAAATATTTGTGGGTAGTTTTTTGTGGTCGTTATAACGCCCTGTAGGAGTATCTGGGTTAATGAACTTAGTGAAAAATAGTGCAAAAACCTATGAATATGATATCTAATCCTTATAACTCAGTTTGGACTGAGTTTAGAGGTATATATGCCCTTATAACTTTATTTTGTTATTGACTATCGGGAAAACAAGGTATGGTTAGTGGCCGCGCGGAAACAAAAAGACACCAATAACCGGCATTGTCCTTTTGAAACATATCTATTTCGGTTCAATAGATACAGTCATGTGGCAGATGGATGGACGGATGGACGTCGAAGGCTTAGTATTACCTTTCCGTTTTTACTCTTAGGGAACGGAACACTAAAAATAATAATTTTTCGGAAAAGTCGTGGAGAGTGAATTTATTATTATTTATTTCTTGACATTAACTTTATTACTTATATTATTACACTCATCTGTATTCATGTAAATTATTGACGTTTGGCAAAAAATAACAAAGTGCATCACTATGCGTCTTTCCGCCTTTCACTGACAATGGAATTTGACGTTTTTAATGTAGGATAAATATGTTTATAATATTGTAAATAACATGAACTTACATTACTTAAATGTGAAAAGTGCCAGCGCGATAGTTTACTATAATATTCATTTTAGTATTTTAGAAGGACAGAACTTCAGAAATTGGCATGTTTATAATTTTAAAATTAAATTCCTCTCTGTTACATACCCCTCGACAGGCGTCAGAGGACTGAGGCCTAGTGTATACGCTCCTTTTAAGGGTATCAGTAACAAGACGTATCAAGTAATACGCTGCTTCTAGAGACTTCATACTTCTATGACTAGAGTACAAGAAAAGTCTATTAACCATTCGAAATCACCAATTGTATCTAAACATGAAGGAGGCTTTATTGCTTCTTGTATTATAGCCTCCTTCATGTTTAGATAATAACATTTCTTTATGGGAAATACTCTTCTTATAGATATTATTCGTAAATTGTTAGTTCAAATCACTGCCTGTATCGTTAGAATAGGATAAATGTATAAAATAGGATAGGGCTCTTCCGCATTCAGTGGTTTAGCAATTTTCTCGACATGGACACATTATTCCAATTGACAATCGGAAATATTGAGGAAGGTTACACACTTGACCACAAACAAACAACCAGAGATTAGATTGAAAATATATACGTAGATGGACATGGACACATGATGGCTCGAAATAAATAAAATAAAATAATAATATACGTAGATGATGTCCTCATATTCATAAATGTTGTATTAACCATTATAGAATATGTTAAGAAAATCTTTTCCGACCCTTGAAGGGATGATTCAGCCCATCGATATGAACAACTTTTTTTATGGAACCAATTCTGGTAACTCAAACAAAATTTCGACATTTCTATACAAAAGTGTTCGTCCGGCCCGTCAATTTGTGGGGGACGGGATCCTCAAATAAATTAAGTTCCCAACATTGGTTCCATAGGAAAAGTTGTTCATATCGATGGGCTGAATCACACCCCTTCGAGGGCTGGAAAGGGTTTTCTCAACATATTGTATTTATTAACAAGAACGTCATCAATGCTTAGATTTATCAAACGGTTCATCATCATCATTACAGCCACAAAAGAGTCCACTGCTGGATATAGGCCTCTTCCAAGGATTCTTCGTCATGGAACTAAGCTAGCTCCGTGGCGCAGCGGTCAACACGCCAGCCTGCGACACGGAGTGACCGGGTTCGATCCCCGGCCAGGTCAAGATGGAAAATGATCTTATTCAGACTGGCCTGGGTCTTGGATGTTTATCTATATATGTATTTGTTATAAAATATAGTATCGTTGAGTTAGTATCCCATAACACAAGTCTCGAACTTACTTTGGGGCTAGCTCAATCTGTGTGATTTGTCCGTATTTATTTATTTATTTATTATGATATTCCCATACTCAATATGGTCAGGGGTGTCATCCTCAACTGCCTGTCCGGTGGCTACAGATATGGCACCGGGTACGCGCGGCCTCCCGAGCTGCTACTTGCTTTTCCCATTCATCCGATTGAGTAGTATCCCAATACCTTTCATTCCCTTCCCAAATACAACAACTTCCTATCCTTCCCCAGCTTCAAAATGCTTGCGATGGGCAGCACCATCGGAAGCATAAGAAGCCAAAGAAACTACGCTCGCCAACCCGCCTGCCAAGCGTGATAAGTATGGCGATAACCATCAATACTTTAACTCTTTAATTTGTAAACTCCATTTAGTTCTGATTACTTCTACCTTTAAACTTCGTTATATATACTACTGCCGTGAATTTTCACTTTTTTTTATTTATTATTTATTTTATTTTTTTATATATATCCGACGGCAAACGAGCAGACGAGCCACCTGATGGAAAGTGGTCACCGTCGCCGATGGACATCTGCAACACCAGAGGAGCTGCTGATGCGTTGCCGACTCTTAAGATACCTGTAAACACGCCTTTTGAAGGACCTCAAGTCATAGCACACAGGGAAAACCTCGGGAGGGAGTCCTTTCCACAATCTTGCTGTACGAGGAAAAAAACCACGTGACGCTCTGACATTTTTGGAGACCCAAGTGTCAAGGATGTGGGGATGGACTTTACTCCTGTGGCGAGCGGTGCGGTGGTAGAAAGGTGACGGTGGCACCAATTCAAAAAGTTCTTCAGATTTTTTTATGCTATAGGACGGCAAACGAGCAACCCTGTCACCTGATGGTAAGTAATCACCGCTGCCCATGGACAACTGCAACATCGGGGTGTGACATGTGCGTTGTCGACCTTTCAAGGAGTTGGGGGAAGGAAATGGGCACGGGAGGGGGAAGGATGGGCCTCCGGCTCTCTCACTCACCGAACGAAGCATAGAAGCGGTAAAGCTTCTACTCAGACGTCGATTTTCTGTAAGTGTGGTACTTCCCCGGACGAGCCGGCCCATTCATGCTACATGCTACTAGCTTCATTTTGCCGGTAGCGTGGCTCTACCAATACTAAAATCAAACGGTTACATTTTTGATATTTAAGGAAAGATTTATAGAAAATACTCGTAAATAACAAATTCCATTAGAGGTGAACAAACGGCCTCGCGCCGACCGTTGCTTATATTATATTATAATCGCCAATCGCACGTCACTCAGACATCCGCAATCTATTGACGAAACCGTGTTTTACTAGTTTTTATTGGAAAACAGTAGACCATAAAACATTGTGATTCGCCTACATGAGGTCTGCAAAATAATCTTTCGAATGAATTAAAAAGCTATTCAAATATCACATAGCGTTATTTTTTCTATGGTGAGTTCAATTACTAGTCTCTCTCTGCAATAACTATACATACATAACATTACGTCTGTTTCCCTTGCGGTATAGAAAGAGCTTAGGTCTTTGAGACTTACAAGCGACTTTTACCAATATACTTTTATAATCACGGTTTTATTCGACTTGACTGGCTTTTACGATTTGCTCGGGAAGGACAGCAGCTGGTACATTCTACGTTTTTATTATTTTCTCCCAGATCAGCATGTAATTCAACAACTATAATGTTTAATTATAAATCTCGAATTCAATAGTACATAGTGACGCAAGGGACTAATATACTTTTTAGTGAGTGCATTATTTTGAATACAGAGTGGAACGAATAGTAGGGGCCCATGATGCTAAATGTGGATATACTCGAGCGTCGTGGGGACCCATAGGACTTTATAGATTAGGTGGTAGAAAGGAAAAAAGGTTATATGATATTTTTCATTTCACCGGTGGGGAGAGCAGCTAGGGGGTTTCAAAACCAAAATAATAGTCACATGAAAATACTCGAGCGCGTCTCTTTAATACAAGCTGGTTTTATCACATGCCAAACATTGTGTATTAGCATGAGGGTAACAAAAGTGCAAACAAAAAAAGTCGAAAAAAGTCACAAATGTATTCTCGGGCGTGTTCGGCTGTTCTTTATTAGGAACGAAATAATTCAAGAATAACTAGGAACATATAATCCGACAATATGCATATGTAGAAGCAAAAAAAAACATAACACCCCATTATTAAAGTCGGATATGTGGCGGAGGTAGTTATACGGTGTCCGAGGTATTCCTCATATTTTAATCTGACGCGCTCGAGTAAATCCCAAAATCCCCCTCTTGGGCTCCCCTACTAGATGGAGTCTAGCAATCCTGAGCGTAGCGAGGAACAGTAATAAGTCAACAGAATTTTTCAGGTGTTTCTTCATTGTTTTTCAATTAGATATGAGTTAAAGTCATTGCTCTACAAACGTCAAATAAGTGTTGACTTATTTTGTAGATTTAAAGTTAGTCCTCGTTTTATATTAAGTTGAACGTTCAGTATTTATCTATGAATTAAAAGCTGCTTTAACTAATGCCGTTTGTTTCTTAGGCCGATCACCCTGAGGTATCTACGGAGTTATTGACCAATAAGGCTACAGGCCAATAATGTTATTAAAAAACCGGGTTGCACTCCGGGAATGCCAGCAGAAGTGAAAATTCCACGTGTTAGAAAGAGAGGGACTTATTACTTCCTCTCCTTAGCTCCGGCAGTCTCAGGTCACGTGTACGTCTTATGAAATTTTGATCAACTGAAAATTTGAACCTCTTCTATGACAAGACAAGTAACCCGAGGAAAAGGGCCTAGTCACTTGTAGCACAGGTTTCCACAGGAACCAATTTCATGGACTAGTCTCCAAACAAAGGTTAACTAGTCTTAACACTAAAATGTCTAAAAATTAGCTCTAGGAACCCATATACATAAGACTCACCTTTGTAAATGGAGAAAATAAACATTTATTATTATTATCAAATCACGTGTCCTGAAAAGAGTTTAACATTTTTTACATATCCCAAAAATTGCACAACGCCGCTTTTCACTTCAATAATCCTAAGATAAGAAGATATATACATATTAGAAATATTTTATTGTTCCAGATATGACCTTCTGAGGAATGGGTCACACGGAGGAGTCCCGGCGCTCCCCGGACCTGCCGCCGCTGCCGCCGCCCATCCAACCCTGCAGCGGCTTCCTCGGCAATGTAAGTACCAGTACCCACAACTCTCTACTTAATCATATTTTTATTAGCATAAAAAACACAGTATTAGAAGATATTATAAATATACAGGGTGATTTTTTATTACCTGGCAACATTTCAATGTTGGAATCAGAATCCCTCGTAGAATATACATCTGCAAGAAATAAGAAGGTAATAATATGAAAAAATGTTGACTTTTCATAGAAATTTGACCAACTAATTAAGCAAAAAAAAAAAAAAATTATCCTCCCATACTAATTTATATGGAGGCTCAATTTTTTTTCATAATTTTTACCTTTTTTATCCTGAAGGTCTATATTCTAATAGGGATTCCGATTCAAACACCAAAACACTGTCAGGTAATTTAAAATCAGACTGTATAAAGGACATATTAAATTTTATTTTCATTTGACATATTTTACGCGTTGATGTCTTTTGTATATTTTAATAAATTAATGTTATTCTAAATATTTCTTTATACATCGGTCACGTGTAAATTAAATCAATAGGTACCTCCTCCATTAATTCACGTTTATTTTAGAAGCAGCTAAGTGAGAAAAATGGCGAATCTAGTTTCAGGGGTCAGGGGTTCCCAACTGAGTATAGAAACTAGTTTGTGGCGTTAAATCTATTCTTATTGTGTTTAATATTCTTCTGAATACCGATTTAATTCGTTGTTATCTTAAATATTACTATTTAGAATCATGATATCACAAAACTTTATCCTTTTGGCGCCACGTCTGACATTTCTCGCAGGCCGGTCGTTCTCACGGTCTTTGCTTAGTAATTAAATATGTAGTTACTTTACCTAATTTAAAATTATTAAATATATACCATGGAAGTCTGGTCTCAGTGTTCTTCGGAACCGCCCCTCGGTCTCTCACATGGCCTTCCTTTAACGACTACCAGATAGCAGCCAGGACAAACGGCTTAACATGCCTTCCGAAGCACGGAATTATCTTAATTATCAGACAATCAGGTGATTTAAGCCTGCAATGTCCTAGCCAAACTGGAAACAACTAAACAGCTTGTATGCTTCCCGTGGGAATCGAACCCACGACCTCCGGGTCTAACTATCACGGATCATGAGATACAGCGTGGTGACAGACGGAAAGACAGACAGACAGACGGACGGACAGCGGAGCCCTATTAATAGGTCCCCGTTTTTACCCTTTGGGTATGGAACCCTAAAAATGATGAAACTTCAAATGTGCGTAAGTTTTATTGATGTTCCTTCAGAATCAATTATGTGGATTGAACCTGAAAGCCACTAATTTAAAGTCACTAATTTACAGTATATGAATATCTCATCATTCCATATATAATTCGTGATTCCACAACTACAGTAGAATATTTCTTATTTATTATGATTAAAACTATATAAATAACATAATTATTTTTTGATAGATGTAACTGGCCTATTGTGTTCAAGACATACATGTTCCTCCACTTGTCATAAGGTTTATATACAGAATGTTCCAGCATTTATTTCAACAATATATCTTAAGAGCATTTTATGAGATAGTTGACTGGACGACGTCATGACCAGTTATCTAAACTTGATCTGGCACTGCAATTTACGCTGACATCAAAATAAAACCCTCAAAGAAGAGAATTAGGATCTGTTCGCGGCCCCGCGGCCGACTCACTGTCATAACAGCGTATTGCACCGAATCGAGCAATTTATAGAACCAAGAAGATTGCGTGGCGACCGAGTAATCTACTGTGTTGCTTGGGGCGACAAATTAAATATGGTCCAGACGGGTCACTCGTGTGAAGCCGTTATAGATATAAGGGATGCATAGCATAGATGTTATTCAGAGTGAGTTCAACACGAGACTATTGCTCTCGTGTTGCGCCTATTTTTGTATGTTTAAATGTCCACTTAAATTGTAACTGTTTATGGGAGGACCTACATTGTGACACCAATCAGAAAAATTGACAAGATTTTTCTGCCTAAAAGCATCTGACATATATAGCTTAACGATTGACGTTTAATGTTGGCACCCGGGAACAATGTCTTAGCCATCAAAATACTGCCGGATAAATCAATTTTTAATATGGTAAATTTTAAATTACTCGTATTATTGTCATATATCTATTGGGTAAAAGTCAATTAGATTTACTCTGATATATATATGTATAAGGTACATTTAACTTAAACGCAATATTTTAAGGGCTGGTGGCTACCATAGATCAAAGATATGCGTTACAAGCAAATTTTAAGAAATCGACACGATTGTTCTAATTATTGTTTTTTCAATCAAAATTTATTCGTTTTCTTTTATGAAATTAATAATCCAGCTGTTTAGACTGTCGACGTCAATGACTTAGTATCCATAGAGTAGGCAATGGAAAAAAAAGCTGCATACGCCAATAAAAGTGTATATTTGTATACAGGATGATTTTTGTGTCTGTTTTCTAAATGTTCAAGGAGCTCGCCATAAGTTATCCTTCTATACCCTCGATATTGCGCCTCGGGCGTTCAATGCAGCGTAAATTGCACCCATTTGTGATACCTAACAGCGTTTGAGTTTTAGCAAATCGTTATAGAATCACATTACCCGCTATATGCCTTCAAATAAAAC
Organism: Elegia similella; assembly: GCA_947532085.1. Classification (NCBI taxonomy): domain Eukaryota; kingdom Metazoa; phylum Arthropoda; class Insecta; order Lepidoptera; family Pyralidae; genus Elegia; species Elegia similella. Next base: position 6,476,667 of record OX383936.1, read on the forward strand.
GACTTACGGGTACTTACCACCACTTACCATTACGTAAGTTGTAAGCCGATTTATTTTCGACCCGTCAACGGGTCGTTTCGGCCATACATCATGCCAGCTTATTACTCGTTTCCAAAGAGACAAGGTCATGTCTTCGATCCGTTGTGATTTACGCATCACTTTCGTCGCGATACCGTTAAAGCTTTTAAACTGGCCGGCGATAAGTCGAGGAAAGTCGGCGAAGCAAGACGGATGGTGTGCGTTGCTTAACTTTATGTTAATGCTCGCAGCGTGTGAAATGGAACGTGCCCCACAGTGACATGATGGCTTTATGGGATTACCGCGACTAGGCTCTTAGAACCACGTTTACGTCATCAATGAACAGATGTATTTACCAGCTTTCCTCTTTTTGGATCTTGGTTGCCTGGATTGAGTTTCTTGCGGCGTATTCTTCTTACCAGTGGTCGTTCCAAAATGCTAGTAGTATTTAGATTTTGCATATATTAAAAAGCTAGTTTTTGCCCGCGGCTTCGCTTGCGTTAGTGTCGATCACTCGGGAGCGGTACAATTTCCCGGAATTAAAGGTATATACCCTATGTCCTTCCCTGGGCTTTAAACTACCTCCATACCAAATTTCATCCAAATTTGTTCAATAGATAAAGCGTAAAAAAAGACAGACAGAATAAGATTCGCATTTATTTTATTAAGTATGGAAGTATCAATATAAGAAAAAATATATGAAAGAGACACATGTATCACATTTTGAAAAAAAATCTTTGACTTTATCAGTCAGTCCGCTATGTACAAACAAGCAAGCACTTTAGGATCTTTATTGTAAGGAATTAAAAATAGGAATAAAAGTGGGTCCAAGAGGAAAAAGAACGCATCCATTTTAATAAGATATCATCTTAAGACCATATTTGCTTTGCTTCCTCGTCATCTAAAGGAAAAATGATAACGTCTCCGTCCGTACTAGCAGTGTTAAGACTAAATTGTGAATGAAACCTAAAAAATCCAAAGCTTTCTTAGTTTCTTGGTTGTATACTTAATGATGCATTTAAAAAATGCATAAATGGTGATCGTACAAACAGCGTCTTCTCTAAACGTTATAAATCGTTAAATAACTGGAATTATTTTTTAATATTTTGACATATTGAACTCGTTGATGTCTTTTGTATTCTTAGGGTACATGCTTTTTTCTTCAACCTGTGCTAAGCGGTCCACAATGGTGTCCAATTTATTAAGCTGTTGAAAGGCGTCCGAGATAAGAAAATACAGGCCAAGTGCGAGTCGGACACGAAAAAAAACATGTATGTTGTATTGACCCCCTTTAATATTCATTTTATTTTTATTTAATTATTTATTTTTAAAGTGAATATATAACTTTATATTCTGTGAATATTTCAAGTGTCTACCTGTTGCCGTTATCAATATTAAGCCAAAACAAAAACAAAAAATCACGTTTGTTGTATGGGAGCCCCCTTAAATACTTACTTTATTCTATATTTTCAGTATTTGTTGTTATAGCGGCAACAGAAATACGTCATGTGTGAAAATTTCAACTGTCTAACTATCACGGTTCATGAGATACAGCCTCGCGACAGACGGACAGACAGACAGACAGACAAGCAACAGGACCCTAGTAATATCGCTTCGCTGTTCGAGCGATATTAATAGGGTCCCGTTTTTACCCTTTGGGTACGGAACCCTAAAAATTACTGCCATTGGCTGCCTTCTGAAGCTGTGGGGAATAAAAGACATCATTATTTCAGCCGTGAGAAGTCTACTGCTGGACAAAGGCCTCTCCCAAGGATTCTTTGTTCCATGGAAGGATATTGCTATCTATATTCACTACGCTTGGCAAGCAGGTTGGTGAGCGCAGTGTCTTTGGCTTATTGCTTCCTACGCTGCTACCCATCGGAAGCATTTTTAAACTGGGGAAGGATAGGAATTTGTTAGATGTAAGAAGGGATTGCGATACTACTCTCTCAGATGTAAGGGAGAAAAGCAAGTAGCAGCTTGGGCAAATATAAGATATATTTTTCTCTTATTGTTACCAGTACAAGTGTGCGTCGATTCACTTTGCTCACTACCTCCTACTCCTCATTAGACTTTCCCCGGTTACATTCTCAGCGGTGGCGCGTCGGAGCTTGAGGTCAGATATTATAACATCATCATCAGGTCTTTTTAGTCTCCACTGCTGGAAAGTATGGCTCCGGCAGTACAGAGAGGGTCATGCACCCTCTCTGTACTACCGGAGCCATACTTTATGATATTATGAGTACATCTTAGTAATCATGATGATGATTCGCCAAAGTTTTGACAGCTGGCCGTCTGCCTGACGCTAATGCACCTTCGGTAGATCCCAAATTGCCGACAAATACCTGTCAAAATTAAATACAAGTTTCTGCCCACGCTGGGAACCCACACCACTTGTGTAGTGTGGTAACCACTTTACCACGGATGCCGAATTCACTTCCATAATCTAAGCAGTGATGTATGAGTGCTATCTAGCGTTTGTTACCTAAGCTTCCATAGTATTGGTTTTGGTTTACCCCTTTGGGTTGCAGAGGTCAGACGACAGTCGCTCTGTATAAAAACCAGTAATTTCGTCAAATCCCCTAGGATATCAAGCGGCTCTGATGACATATAGCTGAGGGTGCAACCGGGAAATCGCTCGGATGATGATAAATCTAAGCAGTGAGTGATGTATGAGTATGCATACAAAGCATATGGAGCAATTTGTATAATATAAAAATTGTCAAGCAACATCCGACACGAAAATTCCTTTATTAAGTACGGCCGGATCGAATTTGATAAAATGCTTAAGAACTATCGCTAGAAAAAAACCTGCTTTCGATTAAAGAACCGCATCCAAATCGGTTCGCCCATTTAAGAACTATGCCACAGGCAGACAGACAGCGGTCAAATTTATAACACCTCTCGTTTTGCATCGGGGGTTAAAAATAGCATAATAGCGCATCGCATACGGTAAGGATATTATTACATCCGCAGGTTATTTCACAAAAAGTTAGTCTCGGCTCGATCCACCTAACCATCAACATAAAATAAAGAGAGTACAAAATTAACATATCATATAAACAGAGATACAAATCGTACAAAGATATATTGATGAATATGTGAACAGGAAAAAGTAAAGATCATTTTATTACTAGATTTTTGAGACTATTGTTTATTTTATACTGTGTGAACTTTTATACAGTTATATCATTTAATAAAATATTGTTAACAATTTTAAAATAAATTACAAGAATATAGTATTTACATTAATTGTCCTTACATATATGTATAAAAAAATATACATGTATGTCTGTATTTATAGACCATCTTTTATCGTTTCCCGAGTAAAGCTGCCTAAAACGCTGGCAGCATTGTCACGCTGGATAGCAATGGCAATCCTTTGCATGAGAAACAAACCGGAGCGGGAGTCACCAGTCCTCTCAGATATTTTGTACTCTATCTGTGTGAACCAAAATATCATAGTAAATACCGTAATGTCAAAATTTCTAGGGTATATATGGCGTCAGGCAGACGACCAACTGTCAAAACTTTGGCGAATCATCAGCATGAATTACAGGGACCCATGAATCGAACCCATGACCTCCGGGTCTACAGGCAAACGCCTTAACCACTGGACCACGGAGGCAGTCAATATATAATATGGTAGGCCAGTAATAAAATACTTCTAGACGGTATTTATGTTGTGCCGACATCCTGTCGGAGCTAGATCGCCTGTTTCTATAAAATAAAAGGCAAATAAGCATCATCTCGGAGGTCAGGCGTGCACTGCCCCGCATTGTCTTCTATAACTGCGAATAATGCCCTTACAGCCTTTAACATCGGAGAACAAACTCCTTATAGAGAACCTCCTACGTAAAAGGGCGTATTAAAACACTATAGTTCCCAGGGGCACATTTATTTATTGTACAATATTATATATTATATTATATATAAACTTTATTGTACCAAAGTATAATTGTTATAATTGGCGGACTTAAATTGGTTGTCTGTAAAGTCGGTTATGTACGATATTTTTATATGATAACGGTGGAAGAAAGATAGATGCGTCACAAGCCGAGCGCTTAGGCCGATTGTGCCTCTCTATCGCTTGTTCCGGGCTCTCACGGAACGTGACACTTCTTCGTGCATGCAGCTGGCGTTCATCGATTTATAAGACGTTATCACGTCAAAATCATGAGGTTATTAACTTTATGGATTAATAAAAATATAAATAAATAATAAACATAGTGAACAATATGACTTGCGTTTCCCAAACTCTTGTGCCAAATTCAAAGCGGCCAGCACTTCGTGGTTCGCTACTGTTAGGACAACACGAGACGCGTATAGGTGGTTTTCAGATAGTATTCTTACTTCTCTTAGCGACGCATACACACATTTTTCGGAAGGTAGACAAAAACATACTTAGTAAAAAACTTACCTAATAAATTGCGACTCGTACCTAAATAAATTCTTAATTTTCTATATTCAGTAACAAGTGACATATGGAGCATTTCGCTTGTGATTTTTTAAAGGTGACTGATCTAATATTTTTTCTATTAGAGAAAAAAATGCATACAGTATGTTTAATTAATTCAACTGGACTGGACTGGTAAGAAGGAATTGAATAACCAATTTACGCCGCCCCTGACTAACCTGCCGCCTTTAGCCGTAGTCCTAGACCAACGATCAATACGCCGCACCCAACGTTCTAAAATTGACACTAGACAGCAACAATAAGCAAGCATAAGGCTGGCATATGGACCATTGTATGCGACATTGTAAAGCGACGACGAGCTTCAAGTGCAGAATAAAACGAGGTGAAAGTCGCGTTTTACGTCCCGCGAACTTCGTAATTTTAAGGTGCTAAAAGGATAAACGCATATTTGATGTGCCGCTGCTTCAACTCAACAAGTCGTAAATGAGCTTAAAAGCTTAAAAAAGTAAGTAGGTGATGTTTAGTATAAATCAAAAGGCGGTAGCTTTTCTTCTTTTTATCCTGTCGATTGGCTCAGGTAGTGTTGGCTTTTGAAACTTTATTTTATTGAGTCTGGAAACTGGAGATACTTTTTGTAAAGAACATATATTAAACAATATTTTAAGAGTTATATGCGTGTGGTATCCCGTAGAGTAGAATAGGACCACTCCGAGTCTTCCCGTGGATGTCGTAGAAGGCGACTTAGGAAATACAAGCTAAACAAATCTTATAATCATCTGTGAGACCTATAGATGCAAAAAGTATTTTAAACGTTTAAAACCATTTGGTTTTAAACCGTTTTTTTTTGGTTTAAAACGTTTTAAACCAAATTTTTAGGTTTAATATAGGTTTAAAACGATTTTCTATTAGAATTTACTAACATTTCACAAAAAGCAATTCATAATATAATTATTGCATTATCTATCATATATTTGGGTTAAGTGAAATGAAAAAAATTTAACTATACCATGGAAAATTATACATTAAGGTGACCTTAAAAACCTAGCGGACGCGACGGTGACCCTGGTTGCATCAAATAACTCGAAGTGTATATTGAACGCGACCAGAGTAGCGGGCGCTAGTATTGGAAGATATATTTAACTGTTACATTACTTTGCCATCATCCATTAAGTTAAATGTCTAAATTTCGCAGAAAATACTAACAACGAAATAACAAACTATTAATTAGCATAAATTTAGTTTTTAGGGTTCCGTATCTCAAAAGAAAAGAACGGAACCCATATAGGATCACTTTTTTGTCCGTTTGTCTGTCAAGAACCTTTTTCTCAGGAACGCGTTGAGGTATCAAGCTGAAATTCATATCAAACACTCAGGTCTACCTGTCCCTTGGAGTTGTGGAAAAAACCAAGACGTTGAGAAAAAGGTTCTTGACAGACAGACAAACAGACAGACAGACAACCAGACAGACAGACAACCGAGTGATCCTATTTCTTCCGTTTTTTTATCTTTTGAAATGAAATGAAATGAAATGGAATGACTTAAGCGTAATTACACTTAGCCGTATCCAGCATGCGGTACGGAACCCTAAAAACAAAAGTAAGTCACCGAGCGGGATTCAAACCCGTAACACTCGTTTCTTGCCGTCCGCATCCCAGACGGACAGTGGCCGGCAGGACGAAATTAGCGACCATATTCTGCGTGGAAAGAAAAAACGCGGTTTTCAAACATAAGACTAATTTAAATCGATTGTTTACCCCCGAAAACGCCCATATACCAAATTTCAGCGAAATCGTTAGAGCCGTTTCCGAGATCATAGAAATAAATTTATATACATATAAATATACAGAATTGCTCGTTTAAAGGTATAAGATAAGATTGACGAGCTCTGTGGCCTAGTGGTCACCATGCCAGGCTTCCACACTGGTGGTCCCGGGTTAGATACCCGGCCAGTTCATGATGTAAAATGATGACATAAATTCATAAACATACATATAAATAAATATACAAGAATTGCTCGATTAAAGGTATAAGATTTTAAATAATTTTAAAGTTATTATAGATAATGATACGGGACCCTTAGTGCGCGAGTCCACTCGCACTTGGCCGTTTTTTTTATAACAAAAACATACCTCCTTACAGCTTATTATAAGAAAAAGAAATGAAAAAATACGCATATTTAGATTGTAATCTTTCTAAATCCTAAAAATATTATAAAACGTCATTTAACTAATAAAAATAAAATATTTTCAATTAATATCTTCTATTTTTACCTTCAACATAATAATTTGTTAATAAACTAGTAATCACGTGGTCACGGTTTTAAACCGTTTTAAATTTATTTAAAACTGGTTTTAAACCACGGATTTTGGTTTAAAACGGTTTATTTGCAACTATATGAGACCTCTTTAACCCGTCTGGCCAGCGAGGAGAGTGTAGGCCAAATCCTCTGGGTACTCTGGCCAAGTATGGCTCTAGTAAAATAGAGAGGCTCGTGCTCCTGTAGTGAAGACTAAAAAGACCTGATGATGACGTGAGTGACCCGTTTTCAAAATATAATGATGCGTGTGGTCTACGCTTTTCATTTGGACTGTGAACTTAAATATTTTAAAGATCGGCGAATTGGAGAAAGTATTACATTTTTCAATAAATAAATAAATATATACAGACAAATCACAAAGATTGAGCTATCCCCACGATAAGTTCGAGACTTCTGTTATGGGATACTAACTCAACGATACTATATTTTATAACAAATACATATATAGATAAACATCCAAGACCCAGGCCAATCTGAAAAAGACCATTTTCCATCTTGACCTGGCAGGGGTTCGAATCCGGGCACTACGCGTCACAGGCTGGCGTGATAACCACTGCGCCACGGAGCTGTCTATTATTTGTTGGTGCATCACGTACATCTTCTAACTCAGTAAAGTAAAATATATGTATATCAACAATACATTCTTTAGGACTCCATATTATTGTTCATTAACAAAAAGCTTGAATGATTAATATTCTTTTTTAAGCATTGTGCGATGGCTTCGAAACTTACTCGTAGGACGGTTAATGAGTTTGAATATAAACACTGGCCACAGAGGCCGAACTCGGTCACGGTCCGTGCGTCTGCGAAATATGCCGCGAGTAACGGGAGCCCTGCCAATTAGTGCCCGACTTTGTAGTCTGTGCCTCGACATGCAACCTTCCTTCACGAGGTACTCGAGGAAATAATTGGACGTATCATCATCATCTCAGCTACAAGAAGTCCACTGCTGTACATATACCTCCCCAAAGGATTTCCAATACGACTGGCTGGAAGCAAATGCATCCAGTGTCTTTAAATTAAAAAAAATACATACATACATAATTGCCTTTTGAGGATTTCCGCTGCGGCTGCTGCTGTACCGGCTTGACTTGGTGACCTGAAGATGAGACTTTCATCTAATTAAATTAAAAATTATTTATTTCTCTCAACATGTACATTTTGCTACAGATATACGGAGGTTTACTTTTAAACAAACAAATGCTTGTGTTAGAGAATCTCGCTCTTCCATCCTATTCATTACATAATAACATGGTGAGGTAACACTTTGTTTACAGTTCAATAAATTAAATTAAATACAAAATAAAATAAAAAATACAAATTTACCTTTATGCGACCTTAGACAGGTCGTCCCTCCACTTGGTCGGTGGGTGTCCAACAGTGCGCTTGCTGGTACGTGGTCGCCATTCGAGAACATTTCTGCCCCATCGGTCATCGGTGCCACGCACTATTTGCTATGGCTATTGGACATATATGTATCATTCATTATCATTTCGGCCGAGAGAAGTGCACTGCTGAAAAAAGGCTTCTTTTAAAGGACATTTAGTTCCATGGAAGGATATTGCCATACTCATCACATGTCAGGCGGGTTGGCGAGCGCAGTTTCTTTGGCTTCTTATGCTTCCGACGTTGTTGCCCATCGGAAGCATTTTTAGGCAGGTGAAGAATACGAATTTTGTTGGATTTGGGAAGGTAATGAATTTATTGGGATACTACTCATGCGGATAAATAGGGTAAAAGCAAGTATTAGAGTAGCAGCTCGGAAGGCCGGGCGCGCGTACCCGATGCCATACCTGCAACCACCGGACAGGCAGTTAAGGATGACACCCCTGATTTTAACTTTAATGACTTCCTTAAATGTATTAGTTTTAGACTAGCTCCGTGGCGCAGCGGTTAACACGCCAGCCTGCGACACGGAGTGACCGGGTTCGATCCCCGGCCAGGTCAAGATGGAAAATGATCTTTTTCAGATTGGCCTGGGTCTTGGATGTGTATCTATATATGTATTTGTTATAAAAATATAGTATCGTTGAGTTAGTATCCCATAACACAAGTCTCGAACTTACTTTGGGGCTAACTCAATCTGTGTGATTTGTCCGTATATATTTATTTATTATGTACTAAAAACGGGTCACTCACGTGCTATTTCGTCGGGATTGCCGACTATAGTTTCGGACTCGTCAGGAGCCAATTTTCAGGCGAGTGCGAAACGCGCGGCGGAGGGTCCTTAAATGTAATTGGAAGTTAATAAGTATATTAGACACCACACTTTTTTATAGCCTGTTATGTCCCACTGCTGGACAAAGGCCTCCCCTTACTTCTTTACTCGTCTCTTCCGCTACTTTCTTTTTTACGTTATCTTAGTAAATAACCAAAGTTATATAAATAAACTAGCGGCCCCGACCCCGGCTTCGCACGGGTACAATGTACATAAACCTCCCCTTGAATCACTATCACTATTTAAAAAAACCGCATCAATATCCGTAGCATAGTTTTAAAGATCTTAACATATACAGGGACAGACAGACGGGAAGCGACTTTGTTTTATACTACGTAGTGATAGTGATATACTATGCCCCGTAGTGTAACATCATCATCATCATCATCATCAGGTCCTTTTTAGTCTCCACAACAGGAGCACGACCCTCTCTGTACTACTAGAGCCATACTTGGCCAGAGCAGCCAGAGGACTTGGCCTACACTCTCCACGCTGGCCAGACGGGTTGGAAAGGTCTCACAGATGTTTAAAAGCTTTGTTTAGCTTGTATTTCCTAAGTCGCCTTCTACGACATCCACGGGAAGTCTTGGAGTGGTCCCATTCTACTCTGCCAGATACCACACGGCGTAGTGTAACAAATCTCCATAATCCAAAAGCTTCGTAAATATAACTGTGTGGCGGGCAGAAATAGGTGAGAGCAAGGAGCAAACGACGTTTGCATAAAGTCTATTCCTGTAAGCTGAGAGAGCTAGTGCATAAATAAGATGAATAAAATGAGATAACCGCTTTGAATTAGATGAAATTGCAGGCGCCGGTGAACTGTTCCCGCGCCCACACAGTCTTTGTAGCAGAGGTCCTCAAACTGTTTTGTCACTTAAACTACTTCCCAAGGTTTTTCATTGATCGCTTTCTTTATAAAAGTGACTTGCATCGACTTTTCACGGGTATGCATTTATGGTTGAAGAAATTGAGCCTTGGTTAGAGAATAATTTAGCTTCCTATTGATGAAATACTCGTAATAAGACTAGTTTCTGGAGTTTTCAAGATTGTCCGCCGCAAAAATCTTACCTTTATTATACACTAGTGCCCCTTCCTGGCGTCGCAGGTAGATAAAGGTATTAGCCTATGTTCACCAAGGATAATGTAGGATTCTAATGGTGAAATAACTTTAAAATCGGTCCAGTAGTTTCGGAGCCTATTCAATGCAAACAAACAATCAAATCTTTTCTTTCCTATTGATAAAAGATTAAATAATATTTTTGTTTGTTGATTTCGGTACAATTTTCAAATGGATGTCAATACATACATACTATCACATCTTTTTCTCTTGCGGGTTTGACAGAGCCCAGGTTTATAAAGACCTTAAGGCCACGTTTAGCATGTTGGTGGGCATTAGGTGGAAAACGGAATCAAAATAGTGATGGGTTGCTAACCGAATCGCCTATCAACATGATCACTCAGATTTTTGCCCTGATTGGATATCAATTGTTTATGTACCTACATTGATAATAGTTCAAAATTACTATTTTCTTAAATGATTGGAACACAAATAAAAGTTTTATTAAAGAAAATTAAAAACACGACCGCTCTGCCAAAAACATTATTAAAGCCTTTTTCATGTAGGAGAGTGTAAGGACTCTAACGATATTATCGTTACCCCTAATGCGTTAACTGAATAAAAAGTTATAAGTAGTGGAATAAAGCAACTCACATACATACATATTTAAATTCTTACATGAACATGAAATATAAAAACAATACATTCCTTTTTCGAGCTGTTGTTAATAAAGGGAAGTAACGGGATAACGGCATGTCTTTGTGTCCTTTTTAAGCCTATTTACTCAATATTCTTATATATCATAGACCGTTTATTGTTACTGATAGGTATCCCCATAGATCGTCAGTGACCTGGGCGTCAACATAGTGCACTTTGGGAACCACTGTTCTAAAATACAGCCAGGTCTGCGATGCTCCACATTACTGGCAAGTGGAACAAGCGCTTTCCTGTAACCATTGATACCATTCAAGCAATAAATTATCTGATTTCTACGTATTAATTTATTGCCTTCTAATTTTGATATAGATGTACGGTCAGGGGACATAAGTGCAGTACTACTGTAATCCATATTCCATTGCACGGTCCGGTGGAATCTTTGTGTAAGTGTTATTTCAACACACACTATGCGTCATAAAGAATGACAAGCTGTAAAATGTGAATGTGTTTATTAACATTAACGCTGGTCCTAACTAGTCCTTACTAATATTATAAATGCGAAAGTGAGTTTGTTTGTTTGTTACGCTTTCACGCCGTAACTACTGAACCGATCATCATGAAATTTTGCATACAAGTTCTCTGGAGTGCGGAGAAGGATATAGGCTACCTTTTATCCCGGGAAAAAGTACTATTCCCGAGGGATCGACATTGACGCGAGCGGAGCCGCGGGCGCAAGGTAGTCTTATTATAAAACGAGAAGGTATACAAATAATATTTTTTAACATCAATGTGTTGCTATAATTCGACACCTTTTATCATAAGATATTGGTATAACTGGGTGATAACCAGCTGGTGATCCAAATGGCGTCAAAAATCATATTTAATGCCTTTCTTTAACGTTACACGTTACGTTAACATATAATTTTATTATTGTGAACAAGTGATTCTTGTATACATGTATCCCAGATATAAGTCCTTATAAATGTCATTTCGCAGATCTCACTCTACACGAGCGCCTCTAACGGAAATATCACACGAAATAATTCATCGGAGGTCTCAAATCAGCAAGGAGGTTTTTGCTTGGGCGAAAATAGGAAACAGATTTTATTTCGCGTACATTACGATTTCTAAAAACATAAACGAAAAAAATTAAGTAGGCTATCCTGTGTCCTGTGTAAACGTTTATCTACCAAGTTTCATAAAATTCAGAGTTATGGATAAACATACATACATACAGAAAAAAAATCTAAAATCGTCGGTTTAGTTTCAGTATCATCATAGAGCTTATAAACACGATATCTCTGAAAACAAAGTAACTTACTCCATGACCAACCCTTACAGATTTATTATTAGTATTGATGATATTGATGATGATGATAAATAGGAGTGTCACAGGCCGACATCACGACTGTGTGGACGCTAACACCACCGGCGTTGTGGCCCTGGACAATAATGTTAGTCGGGTATAGCATGTCCAAAGTCAATGTATTTTACAATATGATAGTTTCCACTTCATCTGCTGCTGACTCCAAAAAATACCGAAACCGCAGACTTTTTAGACAGATGCCATCTTATACATACGATAATTAATATCTGGTTTAAACTATTATCCTCCCAAAACAAATTGCCAAACAATGCATGACAGCTGAAAAAGGTCAAAGCAGGGGTTGGAATACCGGTAAAATACAGTACCGGTACCTCCATGAAACTACAGTACCGGTAATTGACAGAGGTATCTATCGTTATGCGTAACGACTATTTGATAAAATTTTACCGGTATTTGGTACCGTTAATTCCGGTACCAATTCCTTTTACCGGTACTTGGTAGAATCGGGAATTACTGTTTTCATCATTTATTGATGTCATCGTTGAAGGCAGTCGTCAAGCTATGTCAGATGCATTTAGGCAGCTTGAAAAATCTGAAACCAGTGTTACACACACGATAAACAAACGAACAGTGATAGCACATGCGCATCATTACTGTTTTGTGTTGTGCAGCGCTAGATGAGGACTGAAAATGTTGTTTAAAAGTCCATTTTCGAACGTAATTTTTTAACAATATTATAATCATAATCATTTATTTGCCAACTAAGTGTATACAGAAATGGTCTATATCGTTATGTTACCATAATTACCGTTTAAATTGTAACAAAATGGAAATACCGGTACTTACCGGTACTTATAATGTGAATTTGGTACCGGTAACAAGCCCTGGGTCAAAGTAATAAGCGTTTACTTAATGAATGGGGATAATGGTATAAACCAGCTTCAAAAATTACCTGGTTTTAGACAAGCTGTGATTGTCTTTCTACTGCGAAGCTGTTAATGAAGTCCAATTGTAAATGAATTAACACCTTTATTCATATAATGTACTCTGCGGTTATTCCCTTAGTCGATACCTCGTAAGTATCGAAGTACGGCAGATACATAAACAAAATGAAGCAAGAAATGGGTTTCCGAGATTAGCATTTTTCCTCCAGTGGCTCTCCAATTAGCGAAGCTAGGCCACCACTTCCGCCAATTTGTTTCTGACATACCGAATTAGCCGGGCGCAGGTTCTTCACTTTTTGCGTCCCTTCCATATTTTTTGAAGCAAATGCTATAATAAATAATCAGCTTAATCTGTGTGATTTGTCCGATGTCCGTATTATATTTATTAATTAATAAAGTAAGCCTTTTTACCCGTGACGCATTAAGAGGTGTGTTATAAGTTTGACGTGTCTGTTTGTGTCTATCTGTGTCATCGTAGTTCCTAAATTACTAAACGAATTTTGATGAAGTATTTTTAGCTAGAAAGATTGACAATTGAGAGTGATTTAGCTATATTTGATCAAAATAAGTTCAGCCGCTTCTAACATATGTAGATAGATGGTTTTTTATGTCAGAGATTGCTTTACAAGCGGTTGCTTGCTTGACAAACGTATTAAACTTTGTACAAACAAGATATATAATGAATGAATGAAAAAATATTTATTCAAATGATCAGTGATCACTGATAATGTTAGTTGCTCACTTGTAACTTACTTATTACTATAGTTGACTGGGAGATAATGCTTTAAGCATTAAGTCTACCTACTGTAGCTCTATAAGTTCAAGGCTCAAAAAGTTTTTTAAATAAATAAATAAAATATAATAAAATAAAATGTAAAACACCCCTGAACTTGAATGCGCTATATCAAAGTATTGTTATGTTATTTCGACGAAGCAAAAAATATGGGCCGAATATTTTTTTATTATAAAACTAGCTTTCGCCCGCGGCTCTGCCCGCGTCAATGTCGATCCCTCGGGAATAGTACTTTTTCCCGGGATAAAAGGTAGCCTATGTCCTTCTCCGCACTCCAGAGAACTTGTATGCAAATTTCATGATGATCACTTCAGTAGTTACGGCGTGAAAGCGTAACAAACAAACAAACAAACAAACAAACAAACAAACAAACAAACAAACAAACAAACAAACAAATAAACAAACAAACTCACTTTCGCATTTATAATATTAGTAAGGATACTACTAATTTATCTTTTTCGTACCTTGTCCGATCCTCTATTATTATATTCTCACAAACGTCATGCATTTCGAAGGGCCGGTCAGTCTACGTCGTATCTAGACTATGTTTCGAGGTATCCTTGAAATATCTTGCGCTGGCGCAGACTACGAATATAACGAGACATTAAATAGAGACCGACCTAAACAGTATATTCCACCGAAATCGAAACTTTGGTTTGAGTCTCAGTTTCGGTCTATTCCGAAACCATTCGTCCATATAGTCGAATAGCTCCGTGGTACAGTGGTCAACACGCCAGCCTGCGACACGAGGGTGCCCGGGTTCGATCCCCGGTCAGGTTATGATGGAAAACGATCATTTTCAGATTGAACTGGGTCTTGGATGTTTATCTATATAAGTATCCATAAAAATTTAGTATCGTTGAGTTAGACTTACGACACAAGTTCACATCCTTCTGTGGGGTTAGCTCAATTTGTGTAATAACTCCCTCTATATATATTTAACACTTTGAACGCCGGAATCTCAGAAACAATAGTTTTTAATTGTGTCTCGGACAACGTTGTCCGACACGGCGTCTAAGGTGTCAAAAAAGTCTCTCAAAATCGCGCGTGTGTCAAGAGTAAAAATCTGCTGAACTTGTTGAGGTCAACGGCCGACCTTAATTTCTTTATCTAACGGACGTAATATGCATACATTTGCATGAAAACACACATGTTATGCTCGAGACACGATCCCGTCTGGTCTAGACAATTTAAGAGAGCTGCGACTGCGAACATCGGCTCGCATGCAAAACACCCACAGATGCATCATATACACTGTGCAGCATGAAAACCTGGCCAAGGGTCCGTTGAAGTTCAGACCTGGAGTAAGCTTGTTGAAATTGACGCATAATTTAGCAAACCCGGCGAACGATCCTCTAATAAATGATAATCTACTTAATTTTATTCAGTATCTTACTATACTTGCTATTACTTTACTTTTAGGTAGATAAAAGTATTTAGTAGTTCGTGGGTTCGATTCCCATGGCATGGGAATACTTTGTTTAGTTGTTTCCAGTTTGGTTAGGACATATCAGGCTTGAATCACCTGATTGTCTGATAATAAAGATGATTCCGTGATTCAAAAGACACGTAAAGCTGTTGGTCCCGGCTGCCATCTGGTAGTCGTTTAAGGAACCACGTCGTAGGCCGAGAGGTGGTTCCGAAGAACTCTGACACCAGGGTGTGTATGGTCCATTGACCGTTTCACCAACACGAAATGATGATGGTTTAGTAGTTAATGAAAAAGTAAGATTAAAATATGACTATATGGAAACTAGCTCCGTGGCGCAGCGGTCAACACGCCAGCTTGCGACACGGAGTAACTGGGTTCGATCCCCGGCCAGGTCAAGATGGAAAATGATCTTTTTCAGATTGGCATGGGTCTTGGATGTATATCTATATATGTATTTGTTATAAAAATATAGTATCGTTGAGTTAGTATCCCATAACACAAGTCTCGAACTTACTTTGGGGCTAGCTCAATCTGTGTGATTTGTCCGTATATATTTATTATTATAACAGGAATCAAAAATCATTATTTGTTGCATTTATAGCATATATGTATGATTAGCGGTCCGCCCCGGCTTCGCACAAGTTTATATTATACACAAACCTACTCGAGCAACAGCTCTATACCTAAACATGTTTGGATTTAATTTCATTCGGCGTATTCAATTCCAATTTCAATTTAAATTCCTGAGGTGCAAGGAGTTTCTTGAATTTGCATATATTAAAAAAATAAGAAAGCAACATTTACTTACGTTGAAAAACAGAACCATGTATCCAATTTTGAATATTTTTAAGGTTAGAATAATCATAGTGAAAATTACTCGTATATGCGCTGAAGGATTTTATATGCTATGTAGGCAAAAAACTATCTTAAAAGGTAATAATTAGGTGTGTCTTAGATTGTATTAAATTGTCTTTTTGGAATTTGTGGAACTCGGGAAAGAACATCAAAGCTCTTCTCAAAATAAGTTTTTTTTGTCATTTTTGAGTCAAGCTTTTAAAGTGTTTGCCAATACAAATCTAATGGTCCCAAACAAGATTTATCGTCTTTAGAAATACCCATGACCTTCCGATCCATCATCAGACCAGCGGGACTTCTCGCTAACTTTTGAAAAAAACGGTGCAGAACATTTTGATGGTCACTTCAATATCCATTACGGTTAATATGTATGTCTTAAAAATAGTCAGTCATACGAAAGCCGCAATGTATAGATCAAAACTTTGTACACCATACGGGTGAGGATGGCCTAGTGGTCGTGAACATTAAAAGCGCTTACACATGTTAAGCTACCCTGGGTGCAGTCCCCACAGTGATGGGTGACCGCAAGTGGCATAAAGATACCTCGAGCTCCTCCGTGCTTCGGAAGGCACGTTAAGCTGTTGGTCCCTGCTGTCATCATTGATGGCAATCGTTAAGCTTTGTCCGATGTCTTTAATAATAAAAATATAATAATCATTTATTTGTCGACCAACTATAGATCATTTTTTGTTAGTAACAGACAACTATAGATAATTTTTTGTTAGCCTTTAGGCAGCTTGGAAAATCTGAACAAAAACACGAAAATCAACAACATCATACTTTCAAAAGTTAGCAATTAAGCCGGCAGCTCTTTGGTACCATAATATTGCTTTGTCTGACTTAACACTCAAAATTTCAAAGTTGCAAGATTCGACCAGAACAAACTTACATGTAAGATAAAAGCTTGTAAAAGCTATACATAACGAAAGCATTGTATCCAAGTATATTGCCGCGTAGTGTACCTACTGAAGTGGAAGTATGTCATACGGTCCCACGAACCTGCCGACATACTTACGCACTAATACTGAATCTGACTACAGCCACAACATTGCATGTTCAAAGGCGAAGTTTACGCGGGCATCGTTAGTGTTTCTATTTATTTGCACACTAGAGTGTACTGGTTCCCATTTCTGTAACTAATAAATAGTTATTGGAGTGTGTTCTTAAGGTGCGTTGAGTGATTCTTGATAGAGGGAAAATCTTTCAGATCCTACATTATCTAGTTAAAGATAAGGTATTAGAAAATTAGAATAACGGCCGCTTCTCTTCGGAATCTGCGGCACATCACAAGTAATGTCTTCGAGTGACAGAATGTTGAAAGAAAATTATATTGATTATAAATATATCTAGTTACATACAAGCCGCGTGGTATCCGGCAGAGTAGAATAGGACCACTTCAAGTCTTCCTGTGGATGTCGTAGAAGGCGACTTAGGAAATACAAGCTAAACAAAGCTTATAAACATCTAAGAGACCTCTCTAACCCGTCTGGCCAGCGTGGAGAGTGTAGGCTAAGTCCTCTGGCTGCTCTAGCCAAGTATGGCTCTAGTAGTACAGAGAGGGTAGTGCTCCTGTAGTGGAGACTAAAAAGGACCTGATGATGATGACATACAAGTAACTTTATTAATTAATCACACATTCATCATCATTGCACACACAGGCAACGCCCAAAGCCGAGGTCCTTCTGGGGGAACTTGTCTATAAAGATGTTGTCTATAAAGGTTGAGGGCACTCTGCTCTCGCCTCAAACGCCCGGTAAAGTAGCGAAAGCTCACTTGGAGCTTGGAGCTAGCTAAATAGTAATTTAAAAAATCATTGCAGTCTTAAGTAATTCACTGCTGAACAAAGGCTAAGGATTATACGTTCCTTGGGAGGATATTGCCATACTCACCAAGGATAGGTGGGTTAGCGAGCGCAGTTTCTTCTTGGCTTCTTGTGCTTCCGATGCTGCTGTCCATCGGAAGAGTTTTGAAGCTGGGGACGTATAGAAATTTGGTGGATTTGGGAAGGAAATTAAGGTATTCGGATACTACTTACTCGGACAAATGGGAGAAAAGCAAGTAGTAGCTCGGGGAGCAGGGCGCGTACCCGAAGCCATAATCTGCAATCACCGGATAGGCAGTTCAGAATGGCACCTCCTGGCAGTAACTTTATTATATACAAATTATCTTGACGAGTATTTATTCATTTACACAAGACTATTCGCAATAAGCTTCGTCAAATAGTTTCTTTAGTTCATTTACTTCTTCCTACTAACCGACGCGGCAAAATATGTTAGATAACAAAGTGTATCAACAATGAATTATGACTCGGATAGATCAAGTAGCGAAAGTTCTAATCAGCTTTATCTGTTCTATTGTAACGACATGCCGTCACAACCTTTAACCAGTTCAAATGTTACAGCGAAATTAGATTTGACCGAACCTTGTCATAAAATAAAGTTTGTATAGAAGATTCTATTTTTTTAAATAATTCGCCGCAGTAACGGCTCTAGACTTGTTGCAGTTGATTTACCATCTGACTATGGCATATCATCTTTCTTGGATATATTCAGCAAGGGGGCTTTCTATGCGTTATTTTTCATTCTAGTAGAAAGTACTCTATTGGTGGTTGCGATACGCCAAATAAGTCTTAAAATTATGTTCAGAGGCAAAAACAGAACAATAGATCTATGTTTGTATCTGGGTTTCTATATTAATGAGGCACTTGCATTGTAGTTGAAGTTGAATTTGAACGTTGAAGTTCAAGTTCTACAGTAACCTCAGACTGATGTTGTTCGACCACAATATGTACATTACGGCCGGCAAAAGAGGCATTAATGGACGAACATGCCTCGGATGAGCCTCGACCCACATATATGTACGTCCCAGCTTGTATACTGCTTTTCGCAATTTCGGAAATTCAAACAATGGGGTAAAACAAAACATTTGTAACAGTTCCAATTTTAAAAAAAGCTATGGTAACTTACCTCGAACATGTCCCATTTTTTAATAACACGACAGATATTTGGCCAGTACATATAAATTTTTCTTCAACATAGTTACGTAATATTATAATTTCCAAGCGTGTTTAAGCAACATTGTATTCATTCCATTGTTAGCTATGATTCTGTACTTTCCATATTGTCTAGCTCTACTTACGCAAGCGTCGAAGACGTTTCCGACCGCGAATTGTGTAACAAATCATAAATAACCTCTTAGAGCATACAACACAAATTGAATACCATAGATGAAAAATTTCAGGCTCTTGATCGCTTGGTTATGAGAGTTACTTTCGCTATTCTTCGAGGCTTGAAAAATCGTGGCCCATCCGGGGGTCTCCGAATATGGACCTTATTGGACGGTGTTTTGAATATGTATGTTTGGATGTAGCCATCAATCGAGAGGTAGTGAAAGCGGCGTGTATTAAAAAAGCTTCATGTTTGTGTCCATTGTAGTGGCTATTTTCACTGTAAGCGGTATTCTTTCTATACAAAAAGGTGTTGATTGATCGTATGCGGTGCGACCCTTTATGTGTATGGACTGATTATGTCAAGCTTGTGAACGCCCCGGGTGTTCTCATACAAACATAACACAATGCTTGTTTTTAGTAATACTTATAACGTTGAAGGGGCTTAGACCAGCGAAACTAGCGCCACCTATAATTTTATCCTTCTACTCCTCAATCAGATCTAATTAAAAAAATCTTATTCTATACTTCGGTTGTAAATTACAGCTGTATTATCTTTGCTATTGTTATTATTATTTGTTTACTAAGTTTCGTAGTGTTCAGCTAATAGCTGGTTTTATCCACGGCTGTTACGGGCGTAAGCCAAGTAACTGCCTCCGTCGTCCATTGGTTAAGGCGTTTGGCTGTAGACCCGGGGGTCGCGGGTTCGATTCCCACGGGAAGCATACTTTGTTTAGTTGCTTTCAGTTTAGTTAGGACATTGCAGGCTTGAATCGCCTGATTGTCTGATAATAAAGATAATTATCTGGTAGTCGTTAAAGGAACCACGTCAGAGGCCGAGAGACTGTTTCGAAGAACTCTGACACCAGGGTGTGCATGGTCGATTGACCGTGTCACCTACACGAAATGATGATGATGATGATGAACTGTCTGGTTAGGTGACGCAAGCCTTAATACGTATAAGGGGAATAGGATATGGTGGAGATTTTCAACGCGGAGGTTTGAACACGCGGAAGGTCAAATGGCATAGCATAGGTCGTATAGAGACCTAGGGTTCGAACCCCGCGTTCGTGGAATTTTTTCATCATATTTTATTTCTTAATTTAATTAGAGTATATTAGAATAGCATTGTGAGTGCAAAAAAAAAATACTAGAACAATATTACTAAGTTTGTTCCATTGGAAAAATAATATTCAAAACAATTCTTGCGAACACTTCTTTAACAAGAAGTACTTATTTATTTACGTGGTTTTTAATCGATTAGACTGAATTTCACGCATAAACTTTAATGAGAAGTCTAGATTGAGGTTGTTTTTGTTAGAACAGAATATATGTAATGAGAACCTCAATCTTTAAAAACAAGTAAAAAAATCCGACGTTAAAAATGTTCTATACCAATTTATATTTCTTACTCTACCGACATTAGCTACACTGTTTATATAATTTACATTTGGATTAAGTAGGCAAAGGTGAGAAGCCCGAAGGCGGCACCCTAATGGTTCCCAGGCTGTAAGTGCATATTCTAGTTCCAGCAGTTATTTGTCTCGGGAGCTGACAGCTTTCTATTATACGGTTCTTTCTATTATATGTTGAGGTAAGGTTTTAGTAAGTGTGGCAATATTCTTCCATGGAACGAAAAATCCTTGGAAAAGGCATTTGTCCAGCAGTGGACTTCTTACGGCCAAAAGATAATGATGATGAATTATTATGCAAAATGTTATTGTTAAAACTTTATTGGATGTCTAATATTATAATTAAAATAGGTACTGAAATGTTCTAGAAGTTGAATCCCAGCACTTTTAAAATCCTTCAAAATATATGATTAGTATTATTAGTAAGGTGCTTATCCTTTTTATTTGAACGTAGTTTAGTTCCTGTACTGTTATTTAACATTTTTAGTTTCGCAAGAAGATAAGATAGAGGAAAAAAGGTAAAGGGCCGACAAATAGAGAAGTTTTCGTATTGGAGTTTGTATTTGTACATCATAAAAATCTTTAAATATTTTTTTAAAGTTGAAGGTTATTTCGAAACCATAGACAATGCTTCGACACTGGCACCCAGTGGCAACAGGTTCGATAGCCGACACCGCCGTGAAAGCCCAGCCGGAGGCTGTGGCTCACTGGGCCACCACATGAAGGTCAGCGCATACCGTCGCCCAGCGAAAGTTCTGCTATAATTGTTGAGCGGTCAAGTGCAAGGAAAGTGTAGGTGCCATCTCGTGTTTTTGGTTTTTCATGCGTGGGCACTTTTTCTTTAATTTAAAAAGCGATTTCCATTCCGGCTAGTTCGTAAAAGGAAACTGCGGCTTTTACTTTTTCATGTTTTGCATATTTGTCACTGGCCAGTTTTTTTTATTATTTATGGCCAATATCTCATTAATATCGTTGTCTATTGTAAAGTTTTCACCAATGAGTTTTATTTAACTCTCATCAAGCACCTAATAAATTACGTCACGTCCTTTATAGTCTTTGACTTAACAAAAGTAGTGTATTTCTTATACATGACGTGACCCGGGGAAGCTAAGATGCGGTGGAAAATAAATCTATCTCCAAGCGACACCAGAAATAATTGCACACGAACTCTAAACAAGCTTATGAATGAAGCAAAAGGAAGTTCAAACTAAGCCAAGTTCAGATATGACGCCTTTTTGGGATAAATGACAAGAAATTAAAATTACGATTTAGAAACTTTGCATAGGAGATTAAGGCGCTGTATCCTTTAACCGTTTGTAGCGGACATCGCGCGATA
The DNA here is from genome assembly GCA_947532085.1 of Elegia similella. NCBI lineage: Eukaryota > Metazoa > Arthropoda > Insecta > Lepidoptera > Pyralidae > Elegia > Elegia similella. The sequence goes on from OX383936.1 coordinate 6,498,616, forward strand.
TATTTTTTACTCGTGTCATACTTGTCGTCAGTCTCAGTTCAAACCCGTGTCTGCCATTTTCGTGTTAATTTTCACTTTTAATTTAATAATTCAATAATTATAACGAAATATTGTATTTTTTTTAGGTATCCATCTGGCTCATCCAGTTATACTTTTTATAGATATAAAAAAGTTGGTAGTTGTCGCTGAAAATATCAAGTAATTCGCGACGAAACTTTTTCTGGATATAGCTTTTTTGCTATTTTATTTAGCTAAGTTTTAAATATATTTTTGAAAATATTTTTGTGTAACCATTTATTTTGATCTTTAAACTGTACGTCATATTTTTTTCATGCTAGTATTCCAAGAAAAATAAGGCTAACTGCGCGACGAAAAAATACACGTTTTACGGTATTCTCCTGATGCACAGCGCCTTAACACAGCATACGGATTCCGTTAAGAGGCCGAGTGCGTTTAACAAGTTAATGTTTGACAAATCTAGTCTAATCATGACTAAATCATATGACCTAAGTTACAAATATACATTACATATATACATACAAATGACAGACGATATAAAAAAACCAGCAACCAGTCGGAGGAAGCCTATGTATAGGTACGGTAATGATACTTTTACTCGTGGCCTAACGAAATTTCCCCCGAGCATTCAAGTCTGGGCCTTGTCATCCTAGGAGTAAATGTCTTGGTCTATTCTTTATTTTATCTGCAAACACAACAAGATCTTCTTCCGTACTCTGCTAATTCTGTTGACGAACTAAGGAGCCGTAAATAAGCGGAGTCCCACGACCTTTCAGCGCTGAGTTACGTGGAGCGCGTAATTTATGCCCGAACGCGCAAAAACGGACGCATTGTGCATTGTCTACGATAAGCTGAGGTACAGACCTGGATGCGACAAGTTTTGCTCTACATTTCACGTTATGTTACCCTCTCTTGTTAGTGATAATTTCCACAAAGAAGTCACAGGGGGTTGAAAATGGCCGAATGGCTTCGATTAAAGTATTGTACCGCCGTGGCTTCTTTTGCTCTTTTGCTCGACTTGGCCGGGGCACATCCGTGCCCCCAGATAAATTTATCTTCAATTCAATCTTATTTTTAAGCATTCATATTGAACGGTACAAATAGTCATTGGTTGGTAACAATCAAAATGATAATCTACAGTTGCATCCTAATTTCGAGTTCGTATGGAGGAAAAAGGAAACAACGTAGAATTTACCAGCAACTCCTCCTCGCGAAACACATTCTATCTGTGTTCCATTTACACGACCATCAACACCCTAAGCGTGACCATGACCTTATAACCCTAGGGTATGTCAACCCCGTAAGGAACGAACGAACTCAACGAACTTAACGGCATAATAGTTCACTTCTGCTCGTATTTTGGGCATTTTAATGTGAACTGTCTGCTAATGTAATTAACTCTTCTTCTTCTTCACCTTTTGCCACTGTTATGTGGGTTCGAAACAGCATGTCAATCTTCCACGTCAATCTATCCCTGGCTATGTCCTCTGTGACACTTCTTACCCATGTTCTCCCTTACACATTTTATCCACCTTTTCTTCCCCCTGGTCTTCCCCCTGTTTCTATGACCTCCAACTTCCAGTCCCAAAACTCTTTACGTTACTTGATTTTCATCCCTCCTCATAAAATGACCATACAAACTTAACCTATTACTTTTTGATCATTTATACTTACTGCTTTCATACTTTCTTAAGTACTTATAATTATAGAGGCCGAGAGGCGGTTCGGAAGAACTCTGACACCAGGGTGTGCATGGTCGATTGACCGTGACACCTACTCGAAATGATGATGAAGTCTTTATTTAATGTAATTTATCTTATGTTGAGTTTGAAACTCAAATAAGACATTGCTTACTCTTTTTCTCAACAAGTAAATATAAAACTTGCGACACAATATCACTTCCAGTCAGCTCAAGTTCTTCACGTGCGATCTTGAACTCAGTTTCCGCGTTTCGTGATGCACACATCAGCATACAGTCTATGAGTCTGTCTGTCTGTTTGGAATGCAAACGAGATCTTTTACTGCTATTGTGACGTAACTCACACAACAGGTGGCAAAGTCGCACATAATCGCTACAAAAAGTAATTAAGGTTGCTTTCAATGTTAATTTTATGAGCTAATGTCGATTTCGTAATATTCTTCAATGTGTGATAACTACACTAGAAGATAGTACCTATAAATACGAGTTAAAATAATTATATTATACTTGCTTATGATATTGCCCTTTTGCATGGAACCGTTTTATATGGAAATATCGTTTTTTTTTCGAGATCTCAGAGTTGGTTGGCCATAGGAAAACTTGTTTATTTTAATAGGCTGACTCACCCCTTCAAAGGAATGTCGGTGGTAAATTTACACACTGTAGGTATTATAATTAGCGAGAAAAAAATTATTCATTTCTCTGAATCAGCATTTTGGAGCGTGAAAAATCTCTCAACGAAATTTGAAGGCCATACCTGACTTTTACGGCGTTCAGTGCTGCAATGAAATAAATTATTTGTATGAAAACGGATATATTATTTAATTTTTTGTATTGCGAAGCCAAGATAAGCCTTCAAACTATTTTATGAATCACTCTTCAATTTAATGACTAGCTTTTGTACCACTTAACCCCGAAAAATTTAGGTACTGCCTTAAATCTTTGATATACACTGTGAAATTTTGATCGTTCTTGACCCTTAAACGGATGATTCAGCCCGTTGATATAAACAACTTTTCCTATGGGACCAATGCTGGGAACTCAAATATTTTTTTGACGTTCCCATACAAATTGATTTTTTGTATGGATCTGCCCATTCTTTTGAGTTCCCATATGTGCCTTGGTCCCATAGGAAAAGTTGGTCATATCGATGAGCTGAATCACCCCTATCGTCTGGAGTAACGTCTGGAGAAAATGCGCTGTGCAGTTTGTTGCCGCTTCTTCTGCACTCCGCTTTGGAAGCGGCTCTAAACTTAGCTTTAAGTAAATTAACGTCATAAATCCTTTGTTGTAAAATAAATGTTAACGTTCACCAAATGGTAAGTAAAGTATCTTATGATGAATAAATTATATTTGAATTTGAATTTATCAAAATTTCACGTGTATAAATGACTCGTTTTCACCCGCGGCTCCGCCCGCGTCAAAGTCGGTCCCTCGGGAACAGTTTTTCCCGGAATAAAATGTACGCCATGTCCTTCTTCGTACCCTGTGTCCGTATCCCAGACAACGGGTATGCAAAATTTCATGACGATCGGTTAGTAGATAGGGCGTGAAGGCGCAATAAACAAACAAACTCACTTTCGCATATAATACATATTAGTTAGGTAGGACCAGCATACGTCAGATCTAAATCTTTTTCGTATTGTCTCAAGTACAACTAAAAGCTCGGGAAAAAAGGCGTAAAGGAAAATCCGAAACAATAGCTAAAATATATTGCTATAATTTTTTAGATTGTGTTATAGTATCATTGGCCACCTTTGTATATTCTATGATTGTTTCTTTGTATCAGGAAGTCACACGGTTTCTTTGTCTCGATGAGAAAATCGATTTTTTCAATCAGAACAATTGTAGATTCTTTTATGATTAAGTGTATCTTCAGTAAGGTATAATTATAATCTATTAACCCTATCTCTATTGTAGATGTGTTTCTTATTGACACCATTGTTTTAGTAGTATAACTGCTAGAAATTTTACTATATGTAGTTATGTATGCAAAGTAACCGCAAGATGTTACGTACTTCTTAAGTAACGTAACATATAATTTACGTTACTTCCATGCTGGTCTGGGAGAAAAGAAAAAAAAACGTAGATTGTACCAGCTGCTTCTCTTCCCGCGCAGATCGTAAAAGGCGATCTAGGAAATGGGTAAAATCTGACGATTCATGTTAGTGTGCGATGCGGCTAGCAACCCATCACTATTTTGATTACGTTTTCCACCTAACGCTCACCAACATGCTAAACGTGGCTTTTAGGTCTTTAAGTTCTGGACTCTGTCTACCCCGCAAGGGAAAAAGACGTGATAGTATGTATGTGTATGTATGTACGTTACGTACGTAAGTATAGTCACAGATATTTTTGCTTTATTAGTCTTTATTTTTAGTGAGATGGTTCACCTTAATTTTATTACTATATTACGGATAGGAGCGAACTTCTATACCGAAGTATATCTCATGGAAAAATATATTGATAGTAGTTATAGGCAAAGGCTATGTAAACTATTACTTAGACGTCCTCCATGCTGGTCTGGGTGAAAAGAAAAAACGTAGAATGTGCCAGTTGCTTCTCTTCCCGCGCAGATCGTAGAAATCTAAAGAAACATTACTATAAGGCGATACGGCTAGCAATCCATCATTATTTTGATTCCGTTTTCCACCTCACGCCCACCAACACGCTAAACCTGGCCATTCGGTCTTATACTTTAGGCTCTGTCTACCCCGTAAGGGATAATGACGTGATAGTACGAGTATGTATCACTTACATACTCGTACTATCACGTCGGTTTGTTATGTGGTCTACCCACACTCCGTTGGTCTACCTAATAACGTATTAATTCAAAATCCAGCACATCTAATGCAGGAGAAAATTGCAATATGCAGTGCCTAAATACAGTTATTCGTTGTAGAACGGTTGAGCACCAAATGTGGTGATGGGGTGAAAGGCGAGCGACTCGTGGTCGGCGTCGTGACTCCTCGGACCCACAAGCACAATGCTGCTACAATTTCACGATTATTTCCTTCATGTATATAAGGCGATCAAAACTGTTGAAAGAGTTTCCATTGGCGTTTCTTCTCTGTAGTGGTTGGTTCCGAAACGCTAGTAGTCTGTAGCTTTTGCACATTAATTAATAATATAAATATTCTAAATAACGTGAATACGAGAAAGGCCTATTTTCAGTTTTTTTTTATTCTAAGTTGAAGTAGTTGCCCTTAATTTAAAGAAGCCACACGGATAATTGAAATGGATATAAGGTTCATTTAAATTAAATGAAAATATTTTATGGCTTGGCACCCATTTGGCACCATAGCTCAAAGAAATTCTTAATAAGCAAATTACAAAAAAAAAATTAACTAGCGCGTCGATGTCTTAAAATTTTCTACTTAATCATTACTTTGACCTATGGGTGCCAATCCTCAAAATATTTGCGCTTTATTTAAATGAACCTTATATCCATTTCAATTATCCGTGTGGCTTCTGGCAGAGTAGAATAAGACCACTCGTTATTGATAACGGCAACAGATAGACGCTTGAAATATTCACAGAATAAATATTTATATATTCACTTTAAAAATAAATGATTAAATAAAATTAATATTTAAGGGTGGCTCCCATACAACAGACATGCTTTTTTTGCCGTTTTTATAGATAACGGTACGGAACCCATCGTGCGCGAGTCTGACTCGCACTTGACCGGTGTCTTATTATGCCTATTTCTGACATCACCATAATCATCCCAACATTTTATTTTGAGCGCCCCATAGTTCTCCTAATGGTGTCGAAATCTACACTTACTTTTAACCTATACGTATACGTCTACCACTTAATTAGGTCCAAAACAAAACGCTCGCTAATGAGGTTACTTAACAGAACAACTAACGACTATTTAAGTAAACCTAAGTAAGGTCTCGTGGCCAAAAGTCAAAGAAAATAAACGAGCTCATTGTTAGACATTTCACCTTGAATTATTGAAGTGGCTGAACGTGAAATAGTAAGAAATGCCATAAATGTTACGTTGCTTTGCTTCCCACGCCATTGTGACTAAACTCAGTTATTTCTGATTTGTCTTCTTGTCTCTTAGTTGCCATTGGTTAGGTAGATGGTACGTCAATAGATAGGTATGTCATGCATTTATGTAATCAAGTACAAGAGCTTTATTTCTCAATAAAGTTGTACTTACTGTAGTACAAAGTAGTACGGTGGCCAAGCAATTAGATTTTTGAATTTAATTAAAAGTATCATGTTCATAATGTTTCCTTATATTTCCGCGATTGTTATACATGGGAATTAATAACTTAATACTGTTTTATTGCGTTTATTTCGTTATTATTATTACATCTAACGTTTCGAAAACTTTACAGTTTTCATGGTGACGATAAAACCGGACGTTCATGTCTAATTTACAAAAGCCATACACTCCAGTTTGCTCATAATATACTGATTTATTTAAAGGCCCACTTTAAGCGTGTTGGTGGGCATAAAGGTGGTGAATGCAATCTAAATATTGATGGACTGCTAGCCTTATGAAATTATTCCTTGCATTTTTACCCATTCCCTTGGCCAGCTTCTGCAGCCTACGCGGGAGAAGAAGCACGGTAAATTTTACGTTTGTTCTTTTCTCTAAGAACAGGATGGAAGACATTATAAAGGCATCATAATTGCTATATCAACTGCTCCCCGCAACTCTCTCCCCGTGCAGGTATCGAAAACATGCCTACGCGCGGCGACACCTTCGAAGGTGAAATGTATAAATATCTATAAATATACACGGACAAATCACACAGATTGAGCTAGCCCCAAAGTAAGTTCGAGACTTGTGTTATGGGATAACTAACTCAACGATACTATATTTTATAACAAATACATGTATAGATACACATCCAAGACCCAGGCCAATCTGAAAAAGATCATTTTCCATCTTGACCTGGCCGGGGATCGAACCCGGTCACTCCGTGTCGCAGGCTGGCGTGTTGACCACTGCGCTACGGAGCTAATCATCTAAAAAAGTCCAAACAAAGCCAGTAGGAACCACGCGCGTTTGGTCATATGTGTTCGACTTTAAAGAATTATGAATCGTATGTTCAAAGCTATAAGTATAAAATTGGCTTCCTGTGGGTATCTAGATTAAAGGGGGTTGCGTTCCGATGCGAGTTAAAGTACACCGTATCGCTAACTACATTGAGTTGATATTTCTTTGAATACCTTTGCAGAGAGCGACTTTTGTACGTAAGTACTAGTACTTATTCTGTGGTGCACTGCAAAAAGGGCCGTATAGTCCAATCGGTGAGGTCATGGGAATCGAGCGTCCGAAGCTAGATAGTGGCACACTTCGCAAATTGTTTAACGGACCTGTATTGTATAATATCCATATTGCGGATTGCTCGCACATATCTGCTGGTTGTAAGCTGTAAAGTACATGTAGCGCTTAGATTTATTGCTGAACGGACAAGACATATTGTGTTTCCGACATGCGTGAATATGTAGTTATTTCTAGAGAAGCGTTAGCCATGGTCAGATATGGTTTGCGATAGTAGATGGAAACAGACCTAAATAAAAGTTTTAAGGGACAAAGTAAAAATAACACTTAGATTACAAAAATCACATGTTTGCTGGGTACACACAAGCAGGAAATCGTCATCATATTAGCTGCAAGAAGTATACTGCTGGACATAGGCCTAACCCACGAATTTCCACAATGACTGGTTGTAAGCGGCCTGCATCCAGCATTCCCTTTTCAGTCACTTTTGTCAGGTAGTCCGATCACCTGGTCACCAGATACTTTCTGCCCCATCGGCCGTCGGTTATACGCGCTATGTGCCCCGGTTAATCCGCTGAACTATGTCCTTGACTTTTGTTCTTCTACGGATTTCCTCATTTCTGATGCGGTCTCGTAGAGAACCACCGAGCATAGCACACTCCATAGCTCTTTAAGGGACCACGTCCCTGAGCCGTAAGTCATCACTGGTAACATACAAGAAGCCATTTTTTTTCTAGCTCTCCATGTCCCACTGCTGGGCAAAAAGAAGACAACATACAAGAAGCCATAAAGACTCGAAATGCTTCCTCACTAAATTCTTCAGAATTTGGTTCAAATATGACGAGACTTAAACTATGAAACGGGTAATTCTTGCCGCAATACCTCGAAGATGTCTCCAACGGTTCGGTATGCACAGGATATCAGTCCGGAAAAATAATTCTAACTAGGACTCATCCCTGGATAACTTCTCTGGTACAAGTAATAAACCGATTGTGATGAAATTTAAATGGAACCAACTTGAAAGCATTCCCTTTCCTACAAAAAGTTTTTTAAATCGGTTCTTAAATGACTTATTTAAAAAAACTCCTCCTCTTTTGAAGTCGGTTAAAAATACCCTACACTAGGATATGCGCGACAATAAGCGTTTTAATACAAAATAAGCGAGAGTCTATAGCGTCATGAATAATATCTGACCCCTACTGGCCGCTTTCTCCGCAAAGCCATCCATGAGATCCTGTTTGTCAGCTTGAGAACCTGTGTTTGCGAGTGAAGAAGAAAATTACAAACGGAATGCCACAAACAATCAATTTTCACACTTTCACTAATATTTAACATAATGTGGATAACATTTACTTACTCGAAAGTGGTCCATGTATATTTATACACTATAATAGATCAGTGAACATGAAATACAGATCGGTGAGTTGAAGGTATGCTTAGTCCATGAAGACGAACATTTTTATCAACAGTCGTGACGCAATTCGGAACACTTCATTTTACTTCGCAGACAGAAATGGATGATTTTCCATTTTTTATCCATCCTCACTTCCTGGGCTATTTTGTGTGGCTAGTAACTGCTTTTTAACGATCGATTACGTGGTATCATGTAATCAGAAAGCCAAAGGCCATTGTCTTGATGGTCTGCTGCCTTCGAATTTGCATCGTTAGATCAAAATGATATTCACTTCTGTACAATCTTGTTGTTAACCTTTGACTCGTAATACCTTTCTTTTGTTTTCATTGTAAACTGTTATTTTGAGAGTCAATTATAGGGATACGAATTAAGTATTCATTTTATTGTTTTTATTTTATTTTAATTATATTTTATTTGCATTTTTTTATGCTAAATGTGACTATAAAGTCTTATAGACCTAGGCTCTGTCTACTCTGCAAGGGTACCCTGCAAACCCTGCAAATACGTGATATAAATATGTATATATGTATATTTTATTTTAAAGGTCCAAAAGACAGAGACAAAGTATATGTGTATTTAGTGTTGGTATTCTTTTTCTTTGTTACAATATCTGGTAATTAACATAATGCCTTGGTTATGAATATTTTACTGATTTGTATTTAAGACGGTACTGCACGAAATTGACAAAATTTACGTGTTTTTAAATCACTAGTACTAATCGCTGAATTAATTAAATACAACAAAAGTATTTGTGTAACTTAGACTAATCCTTGAACAAGATCGCCCCCTTGAAATAGATACATATGAAATTTAAAAATGATATTTATGGTATGATATCTAAAAGCATTTTTCTTCGAAAACTTTGTAATTTGTACGTCTAAAACAATAATTCTTACTTGACAATATTTATATGTACGTCTCGGAGGTCGCCCTCTTTCTTATTTCTTTTATAAAAATATAAATATGAAAATATTGAGGCTTTTCATCTTTATTCCTAATCGCCTAATGTTTCTGCGCAGCCTATTGGCTTGCGCAGTAGCGACGTTTTTCGTTCGCGCCGTTCGCGCGGCACCCGCTAACTTATACTTACAGTTACCATTGCTTTTTGATATCATTTCAATTATTATGTTTATTTATTACAAGACAAGAAAGAAACTCAAGGCGAGCTCCGCGGGTTCCCGGGTTCGATTCCTGGCTAATATATAAATAAATATAATGTGTGATTTGTGCGTATATAACGCACAAATCACACAGATTGAGCTAGCCCCAAATTAAGTTCGAGACTTGTGTTATGGGATACTAACTCAACGATACTATATTTTATAACAAATATACATATAAATACACATCCAAGACCCAGGCCAATGTGAAAAAGATCATTTTCCATCTTGACCTGGCCGGGGATCTAATCCGGGCACTCTCGTGTCGCAGGCTGGCGTTTTGACCGCTGCGCCACGGAGCTAGTAGGCTAGTTCAAGATGGAAAACGATCTGTTTCAGATTGACTTGTGTCTTTGATGTTTATGTATATAAGTTTCTTTTTTTTTTTGTTTATTTATTTATTTAACTGCAGTGGAGCTTAATTAATTGTGATTATTTCTATTGGTATCTTTTTCCCTTGCGGGGTAGATAGAACCTAGGTCTATAAGACTTTATGGCCACATTTAGCATGTTGGATGTCGTGTAGGTGGAGAACGGAATCAAAATAGTAATGGATTGCTAGCCGCATCGACTATTGACATGATTCCGCAGATTTTAGCCCAATCCCCAGATCGGCTTTTACGATCTGCGCGGGAAGAGAAGCAACTGCATTCTACGTTTTTAGGGTTCCGTATCCAAAGGGTAAAAACGGGACCCTATTAATATCGCTCCGCAGTCCGTCTGTCTGTCTGTCTGTCCGTATGTCACCAGGCTGTATCTCATGAACCGAGATTATTAGACAGTCGAAATTTTCACAGATGATGTATTTTTGTTGCCGCTATAAAAATACTTTTCTTTCCCCAGTAGGTAGTAGTATTAAGACTCGTTATTAAGTTTTATTAAGGTATTAAGTATGATTTAACAGAAAGATGCTGTTAAGCTGTCTACACACCGAAGCCGCTAGCCCGAACCGTCGGCACGCGCATGCGCATGTGTCGCCCGCTGGAGTGTATGAAAATGAGGCCGCGCCATGAAGGGTTGCCAGTGACAGAAAGCAGTGGAAGCGGTTGGAGGAGGCCTTTGTCAAGAGGCACACTGAACTCAGAGACATACTATAAAAATGACTAACGTAACCCAAGAGTTCAGGATGAAGGGCTAATACAATACAATACAATGATTTCACAGAAAAATGCTGTTAAGCTGTCTACACACCGAAGCCGCCAGCCCGAACCGTCGGCACGCGCATGCGCATGTGTCGCCCGCTGGAGTGTATGAAAATGAGGCCGCCCCATCGCCGCCGCCGCCGCCGCCGCCGGCCTTTCCCAGTGGGTTGAGCCGGCGGGCCGGCGGCTTCGGTGTGTAGACAGCTTTAGTCGTTATTCTACTCGCAATTTTACGATTCTTTACTATGTTTGTTTAGTATCGCAATAGTGAATAGCCGTAAAGATTCTAATTGCGGAAGAAAACTATAATTAGCTATAAACTCGCTGTTAATAACGTTCCGGACTGTAAATAATATGCCTAGTTATATGCTGGTTGAAAGATTATTTACAATTCAGATTGTTTTTAATACACATTATACAAAATAGCTATAGTAAAATTTTGCAATAAACTGTTTTCAAGTCAGTCATCATCTGTTTCGCCTATTCACGGATGAACAAAGTACACACTACATGGTGAGATTTTTATTTTTAAATAAAGTCAGTTCTATACCTACAGCGTGATTTTAAACCCTCTAGCTTTATTGAAATCTGGGAATCAGAATTCATGATGGAATACAGAATTGTAAGAAAAAAAGGTAAAACCCAAAAAATAAATTTAATCTTTCATAGAAATTCGTCCAGCTGATCGACGACTTTGTATGGGAAACCTAATTTTCTTTTTCGTTTTTTACCTTTTTTTCTTGGCGTTCTGGGTTCCATTAGGCATTCTAATTCCCAGATTTCAATATAGCTAGGGGGTTCAAAATCACGTTGTATAGAACTGACTTTATTTTAAAAAGAAAAAAATAACCGTATTTTAATACCGTACTGTCCCTCGAGGTGCTCACCTCTGGGCGTGCCCAAAAGGCTGGCAGCATTGCCTAATAGAATGCCTAGTAACTTTATTTTTGATTTTGCATTAACTAATATTATAAATTGGAAAATTAGTTTATTTATTTATTTGTTACGCTTTCACGTTGAAATACTAAATAACATACCAACATTTTTATTACTTTTTTTCGAGAACTTATATTGAACCATTGAACCATAATTATCTTTTTCTATAAAAGGATGAGTTAACTAGGCGGTTGTTTTTAAGGCAATTACACTGCACTAAACGATAAAAAGCCTCATGATTGCAATTACTCGCTTCCATTGATAACAATAATAAATGTTGCCTGGAGCAGGTAATTTGTCCCACGATTGCATCTTCAGAAACAAGGGTAAAACTTGGACGATGCTATCACCATCCATTTGTTTATAACTCATTATCTCCTAGATAGATGAGTTAGTATTATCTAGAATGCTTAGTCGTGGCTTAGTGTTAAAGTGACTACGCAGGCGCTTTAAAATGTTTCTTAGTTTTAAATATTACAATGTAAGTGTACTTTTCGTGTAACGTTTATGAATAATTTACTAAGAGTGTACAATTTTGCAAAGCGCTTTTGTTGTAAAAAGTATCTAGTAAGATTACAAGTTGTATTACAATATTGATCAATATATTAATTGAGACCAAAATAATGTTTTAGTAAATTAGTATCGTTAAAAATAAAAATAAATGTATAGAAACAAATGTTAAATTAAGCCAGCGTCTTAGTATGTTGTTAACTAGGTTGGTGCGATTCTAACTCAATAATATATTATATTGTATAATAGAAACATATAAAGATAAAAGCCCAAGACCCAGGCCAACTTGAAAAAGACCACTTGCGGTATCACCGAGCCACCGAGGTAGTATGAATGAATGAATGAGGTGGTCTACCATACGTTTGCTTAACTAATTTACGACTTGAGGCGAGGCTAGTAGAACACGGTAACGTTTTTAAAACTGTCATAGTTTACTAAACTTTGTCTGGAGTACAATATACTAGATTAAAATAAATACATATAAATATATATAGGGACATATCACACAAATTGAGCAAGCCCCACAGTAAGTTGTGAACTTGTGTCGTAGGATACAAACTCAACGATACTGTATATTTTATAATAGATAATTATTAGATAAACATCCAAGACCCAGGTCAAACGAAAAATATAGTTTTCCATCATAACCTGACCGGGGATCGAACCCGAACACCTTCGTGTCGCAGGCTTCATTCGTTTTTACATTAGTTTTCGAATCTGGTAATCGAAAACGACTTAGGCCGAATGCAAATGAATACGAGCCTGTAGATAGCCAAAATCAATTTCCATGCAGGTAATATCGGTAACCATAACAACGGCGGCGCAGGGTGCACGATCATGTCACCTGGCAGGCGCACGAGTCGCGTGATGGAGAGTCACGAATTTTTCCGAACGCCAACTGGACTGCATGGTGGATTTGATTGGGCTTGACATTGATATTAATTGACAGTAGGTGATTTGTGTATGGAATTACTAATAGAGGTATAAGGTCCTATTTAGTTATTGTTCCCGGTCCTCGCGCTCTTGGTTATCTCGGAATAAAACATATTTTAATCGTGTTGTTCGTTACAATCATCTACGTAAGCATTTTATTCCTTACTTCACTTCAATAAAACTAAAATTGAAATAAATTCCATGTTTAAATTCAAGAAAAATGTAAAATGGAATCGCGTGAATCCAAGATTTGTTAAAATTGTAAAGAAAAAAATGTGCTTTTTATTGTACCTAGGTATACTTTTATTAGTATCTACATCTGTCAATTTTAGTACGGAAGTAGAATTTCTGCATAAAATACAAGGCATTCATTTCTTTGCTACACATCACCTTTATAATATTGTTTACTAATGTTGTAAAATACTATACCGTGGTAATGGATTTTCATTTCTTCTTACTAAGCCAATCAAAGTCTGATGAAAGTATTGACAAACTGATTCAACAAATGCCATCATAGCCTTAATCTCATTAAGTTGAAGTTTTTATTACTTAACGCGGTCGAGTGAATTCTTACACATTAGTATTATATTTCTGGCAATTGGCTCTTAATAAAACCCATTAGCACTTCTAAGGGTACCAGATTTTGTGGGAATCACTAGAAAGTTGTCATAAAAACGGGATTACGCGGTGAATGTGCGAAACCCCGCAGTTCTCTGCACGTGTACCGATTACTGAGGAATATTTTTGGCAAAAAATATTTCTTAAGTAGAGAGCACAATTCGTTTTCGAGACATGAGGGGTGAATTGGAAAGGTTGGTGTCAAATAGCCAGCTGCATTGTATTTTTTTTTTTTATGTGTCTCCGAAATAGCCAGCTGCATTGTATTTTTTTTTTATGTAACGTTTCAACCACTTTGATTTTGAGCAAACACAGACGAACGCAATTTTAGTGTCGTAAGATCGATTTTTAGTGGGCCTCTTTAATTAGATAATGAATGAGCCTTCGCGCGACCCATCGATAATCTAAGATCGTAAGTTAGGATAAGTCTTAATACAGGTATTTCTAAAGAAATAGCCCTATTCATGAATATATTACAAAGAAATCATTCGTTTTAGGATATATTTTCATACATACATAACATGTACAAAGTATCAAGTCTTTTTCCCTTGCGGGGTAGACAAAGCCCGGGTCTATAAGACCTTATGGGCACATTTAGCATAGGTATTGGTGGGCATTAGGTGGAAAATGGAATGTTAATAGTGATGGTTTACTAGCCGCATCGCCTAATGACAGGATTCCTTAGATTTTCGCCTATTCTCTCGATCAGCTTTTACGATTTGCGCGGGAAAAGAAGCAGGCACATTCTATGTTTTTTCTTTTCTCCCAGACCAGCTTGGAAGATATTTTCATGCGTCTCTCAAATACAGGTAGAAAGATTCATAGCGTGGTAGATAAATATGTCACCCTTCAATTCTGGATTTAATCTAATGGCCCTATAAACCAAAAGCCAAACCAGGGATCTAGAAATAAAATCACATATTAATAACCTTACCAAAATACATCAACACAATATACGTATATTTAAATACTACTTACATACATACAATTTTAAAGACGAAAATATTAATTAGGTCGATACTAGTCGTATGCAAACCACGGAATATCCGTGGTTGAGACCACGGAATATCCGTGGTTGAGACCATCGACGGGCCAGATGCCGAAGGTTAAAATCTTTATCACATATTTTCGATTTTAATATACTCCGAGCGTTGTAATGCTATACATATAATTAATAGTTTTATAGTGCTTCAAGATCCCACTCATTTCCTCATCATATTTCTTCGCCAAACACAGCCTATGATTAACATGTCAGGAGCGAACTCTTAAGAACTTTCTCACAGTGTCCTGCCTGATATATTTACCCTGATAATCATTGTTGTACAAGATGTTTCCTTTGCCATATCGCAGCATCGCAGAGGAAGAGATCACAATCTCGCAATAAAATAAATCTTCATGGCTCGTTTGGTTCGCTCTATTATCGTCATAATGAATTCCTGAACATTACTGTTTCTCAAACATTTCGACATCAATTTTTATTTTACAGTATTGGACGGCAAACGAGCAGGTCACCTGATGGTAAGCGATCAACGCTGCCCATGGACAACTACAACACCAGTTTTTTTACCAAAAAATCTTAAGCTCTTCTGTGCCTCGGAATGCGCATTAAGCCTACCTATGGTCATTGCTATTGGTCATTGGCTATGTCAGATGTCTTTGAGCAGCTTGAAAAACCTGACACAAATGTTGGCCATTTATACACACAAAAACAAAAACAAACAAAGCTGGGGTGCGACTGTATATGACTAATAATTGTAATTTGTTCCCCTGTGCTAAAAAAAAGAACAAAAAGTTAATTGCGGTTTGAGAACCAAAGTCATAGATAATGACTTTTTTCTAAACTCGAAAGATAGCAAGAGCTTCGCCGCGGTGTGGCGCCATATTGTGCAGGAGATCAGCGATAACAAACAGACGCACGCGCAGCCGACTTAATTTATTAACTCTTATTTATTCTATGCCACGGCGCCCTTTGCGGCGCCTCTAGTCGATAAACTAGACATTAGTTTATTTGTAACTAGCGGCTCGCCCCGGCTTAGCACGGGTTGGACAAAGGCCTCTCCTAAGGATTCTGCGATCCATGGAAGGATATTGCCATACTCACCGCGGTTGGCAGACGAGTTGGCAGGTTGGTTGACAGTTTCTTTGGCTTTTTGTGCTTCTGACGCTGCTGCCAATCGGATCTCTAATGCCTATCCGTAATTCAAGTGCATAAGTTGACCAATAATTCCTAATAAAATAGTTCTATTTTTAATTATCTACACTTTTTTTTAAATATAAATCTATACTTCTATACTAATACTATAAATAAGAAAGATTTGATTGCATGTTTGTTTGCATTAAATAGGCTCAAAAACTAACTGACCGATTTGTAAAATTCTTTCACCACTAGAATCTTACCTTAACCATGATGAACATAGGCTATAGAATAAATACCTATATCTACCCGTGCAAAGCCCGGGCGGGCCGCTAGTGGTGTTTCACAGCATAACATAGAGAGTAAAACTTATAGTTCTCTAGAAACGATTATTTATTCTTCAAATTAGTAGAATCCTTCATAAATAATTCAAATGGAATCTTTATTGTCGCCAGTTAAATGTACAAAGCCGCAGCACAAGCCCAGCGCCAATATAATCTATCCATCAAGATGGGTATCTTAAATTCAGATGGGCATTGCGTTTTCCCGTACAATTTATATGGTTAGACGACCAAAATAGCGAGAGGTGCCAATTGACACTTCAAACAATGTAGGTACGCTTTAGTGACAGATTATTAAATAAATAAATATATACAGACCAATCACAGATTGAACTAGCCAAAACTAAGTTCGAGAGTTGTGCTTTCAACTCAACGATACTAGGTATATTTTATACCAAATTCATAGTTTTATAGATAACTAGCTGTTGCCCACGGCTCCGCCCGCGTTAGTGTCGATCCCTCGGGAACAGGAGAATTTCCCGGAATCAAACATACCCTATGTCCTTTCCTGGGCCTCAAACTACCTCCGTACCAAATTTCATCCAAATCAGTTCAATGGTTGAAGCGTAAAAAGACAACAGACGCTCCTTTCTTAGCGCTCACTCACATCATTATAAAAACCCCTGTACCAAATTTCACGTTTCTAGGCGCAGCAGTTTCGGTTGCGTTGATATATAAGTCAGATTTGCCCGCGGCTACGTCGCCGCCGTTAGTGTCCATCCCTCAGGAACTGTAGAATTTCCCGGAATAAAAGATACCCTATGTCCTTCCCCGGGTCTCAAACTACCCCCATACCAAATGTCATCCAAATTGGTTCAATGGTTGAAGCGTGAAAAGAAGACTATACATACATACATAGTATCACGTCTTTTTTCCTTACGGGGTAGACAGAGCCTAGGTCTATAAGACCTGAAGGCCATGTTTAGCATTTAATTTTCCTATGTCACTTATAATATATAAGTAAGTGCTATATATTTGCAGGCAAGGCAAACTAATGGCTTAAATTCATTCAAATGACGATAACTTTTTTTTTAACTAACCGATTTTAATGAAACAAACTTTAAATGTTAATCTGAGTTAAAATAAAGCAATTGGTGAAAGTTTGAAGTAAATCGGTTCAGTATTTTCGGAGATAATCGTGATCATACATACAGACAGACAGACAGACAGAAAGACAGACAAAAAATTCTAAAAAAAATTTTTTGCTTTCTATTATTCTTTTTAAGTGTCCCTCTATCCATTTTAGTCAAAAATTCTAAATGTACAGACAAAATATTTTTACTGTTTTATTATATGTATAGATGAAGATCCAGCTCAATCATGAATAGGTTTAAATAAAATCACACTGAATATCACAGTAAAAGAAAATCATATGAAAAATGTTAAAAGGTCGGTAATATCACAGAGGAAAAAAATACGATAAGGAAAGTTCCTCTTGACAGCTCGTGTGTTAATGTGGATTTTGAAAAGAACATGGTCCGGTCTTTGTAGGGGTTGTAATTTTAAGTCCTTACACTGATGATAAATGATACTGTTATGGGTTGTTTCGGCGGTGATGATATAAACAACCGAATTGAGTGAATTTATATATTGCACTAAACTAAATGTATTATATGATAGCGCGCGTTGAAACTTTCGACATGTTAGGAAAATAATGATAGCACCAATGGCTAGAAAAGTGCTGATAGTGATATTGGAGATAACATAATGGTGTACATCATGTACACAGAAAATGGTCTTGAGATTGTTCCTTTATGCCGTCGATTTGATTTTTAAGCTGATGATAAACCTGATTATGATTTGGAAGTTGCTCGGTAAAATTGGGGGATAAGGATGTGTTGACAATAGAGTTTAGAATCAATACCTTGGGTGCATTGCTGATGAAATTATTGTGACTATAGATTGTGAGGTCACTACTCTTGAGGACGCATCCCTGACCTAGAGTTTGGGTCTCAGAAATTTCAATATGTGCAAAATTTTAACTTTATTGGTCATCGTACATTGGTAGTACTGATCCCTAAAAGTGCATCAACAAATAATCTTCTGAACTCTCTATAGTTTGTAGTGAGCCGACGACATTGGCAATAAATAGCGGCTCGGCTTTGTCCGTTGTTCCCACGTTTGATAACGCGATGAGAAGTCGATTGTTGTGGGAACGTCTCGTATTGATTATGATAACGATTTCTTTATATTGGTTCTCTTTTTAGATCAAATTCACATAGTATTCTTTATTCCTCTACGCATTTTGGTTTTGCTCAGTTTCCTTCAATAATTATGAGGTCAGGCATCTTTTGAAGAACTCTGTGGCGCAGATACCGCGGTAGATCTTACCCTCTCTCCAAAGTGTGACACTACTGAGAGGGGGTCACATTACTCTGCAGGCGACTGTACCTTTGAATCGTAGGGTCCGGGTTCAATCCCCGGTCAAAATGGAAAATGATATTTTTCAGATCGCCCTGGGTTTTGGATTTTTATCTATGCATCTATTACATAATATAGTATCGTTGAGTTAGCATCTCACGACTCAAGTGTGGTGTGGGGTTAGCGAAAATTTTGTAAAATCATGCCAATTCCTGATAATATAAAAAAATAACTTATGATTTACACAAAATTCTAAAACATTAAAATCAATGGTCACCTAAAAAAACGAGCAACTATTAGAGAAATTAATAACAAATATACGAATTGACCAACATCAGTCACCCTAATGCACCTTAATATTTAATTAAATGATATATAATGAATTCCTAGTTCTCTGAATAAAAAATAAAGAATTGTCATTTTCTTGAAAAATGTTTATGTATTTTTGTATTCTAGATCTTCACTAGAATAAACAAACAATGGGCATTGTCACCAGGCGAATAGCGAATACTTTACAAACAATAACTGAAATAAACCACGGTTGCCGATTGTGTGTAAACATACTATGAATGAATGAATGAATGAATCACAAATGTATTTGATAAAGGTTTTATTGTTTCGCTAGCGTCTGGATATCTACTTAACCTACACCAACCTAGCCTCGATTATGTAAATATCTAAGATGATTAGTTATCCACTTAAGGGATATGATGTTTTTTTACTAAAGATTTTTACATACATTTTTACATATATCACGTCTTTCTCCCTTGCGGGGTAGACAGAGCCTAGGTCTGTAAGACCTGAAGGCCACGTTTAGCATTTTTACAAAATCGTAATTATCGTTCTGAAAATTTACTTTTCTTTATATTCTTTGGTACTGTAAACAATTTAAAATTGGAATATTAGCTTTCGCCCGTGGCTCCGCCCGCATCAATGTCGATCTCTCGGGAACAGTTTTCCCGAGATAAAATGTATGTCCTTCTCCGTACCCCAGATAATGTGTATGTGAAATTTCATGATGATCGGTTCAGTAGTAAAGGCGTAAAAGCAACAAATAAACAAACTTACTTTCGGATTTATACTATTAGTTAGAACATTAGGATAACAACCTATTTGTTACTATGTCTCAGTTAGTTTCCCAAACTATGTATCTTTAATATAACAAAGTCTGGTTTGTTCAAACACTTTATAACTCAAGAACGGCTAGACAAATTTTGATGAAATTTAGTATGGAGTGGAGGTAGCCGACACCGTGGATTAACATATAGGCTACTTTTTACCCGACCGACTACCCAAAAAAGTAGCGGCACGAAGTTCGCCGGGTCAGCTAGTAAGTAACATTTCCAAAACTTCTAAAGCAAATTTAAAACTTAAAATAATTTGAAGGGTTATCAAGGCCTTACATAATAATATTTTAAAAATATCTCCATTTCTTCAGGCATGGCTCAAAGATGGAAGTAAGATAATACTTAAAATTTCTTCACATTCATTTGCAGTTAAGACGCCTATGTCATCTTAATAAGAATCTTTGTATTATGTTTTGATCGAATTGTCATGTTGTCGTCTTTTATTTATAGACTTTTAACTTCCGTTAATTACAGTACGGTTCAGTACGTAACGGTGAAATTCACTAAAGGTACTTGTCGTTTGTTAATCTATATCTTGATCACATACTTTGTTATGAACAAGGTGACCCATATTTCTAATCGTTATTTACTTGCCACGTAGAATTATGTCTACCTCCCATAAGACCTTCAACAAAATAATTAGTATATTTGTTACTTCTGTTGATAATATGGACGAAGAAATTATATATTGCCTTATCTTGCTTGGTAAAATTAAAATTATCAATACACAGCAAATTACAAGGAAACTATTCTGTGCTGACCACCAATTACATCCCGAAGTGGTCTCATACGTATACTTGTACAAATGCATGCAATACTCATGATAAGTGAGATTTGCGTTCACCTCTAGCTCCATTTAGCTCGCGTTAATCTATATCTATAGACCCAAAACACCTATCGTCATTACTTGCCACGTAGAGTTATGTCTACATCCCTTAAGACAGACTCCCTTGAACATAATTGATATATTCTACACAGATGGCAAAATGAATCTATTACTGATAATGTGGATAGAAATTACAAATTGCCTTATCTTGCTTGGTAAAATTAAAACTATCAATACAAAGCTAATTAAAAGGAAACTATTCTGCGCTGACCAACTATACCCCGATACCAATATACCCCAATACTCATGACAAGTGAGATTTGCGTTCATCTTATCGTGTTAAGCAAAAACTAGTTCCATTTAGCTCACGTTAATATATATATAGACCCAAAACACTTACCGTCATTACTTGCCACGTAGAGTAATATCTACATCTCACACGACCGACTCCCTTGAATTATTGATATATTCTGCATAGCAAAATGTTATATCTCTTACTAATAATGTGATAGAAATTACAAATTGCCTGGTCTAGCTTGGTAAAATTAAAACAATCAATACACAGCAAATTACAAGGAAACTTCAAGCCTGTGGTCCCATACGTGTACAAATGGTCGCAATACTCATGATAAGTGAGATTTGTTCGCCTTGATCGTGTTGAGCAAAAACTAGCTCCATTTCGCTCACGGCGACGCGAGACAATGGTATAGGTAATCTGTGTAACATGGTGTAACACCACAGTAATATTATGTGCAACTGTATAACATAATGGTTTCCGACGGTAACGGAACGAATTTAAAGGGGTTGCTTCAATAGTTTTTGTGTTAGCACCCTTTTTTACACACTTGATGTCTTTAATATGTTTCTCATGTTCTCAACACCTGTGCGTAAAAGAAGGAAATAGATGAGGATGTCTTATTGTGTATGCTGGATGCCACTTCATTCACGTCATGTTTATTTTTTATTTGTTTTTAAACCTGATAGAAATAATAACGTAGACTACCATATAAGTGTATGTAATAACATACAAGTTTCATAGAACAAATTATAGACTATTTGCTTTTGCCCGCGTCAATAATGTCGATCTCTCAGGAACAGTAGTTTTCCCGGGTTAAAAAGTACCCTATCCCTTTCTCCGTATCCCAAATAACGATTATGCAAAACTTCATGATGATCGGTTTTGTAGTAAAGGCGTGCAAGCGTTACAAACAAATTCACTTTCGCATTTATAATATTAGTATATATAGTACAATAGTATTGTACAATACTAGTACAGTTGTAAGGAGTAAGGATAGTAAGGATTACGTACAAGTTCCATAGAACTTGTTATTAGATGATAAAAACTTATTGGATGTTGTCAGTGTAGGAACTGGTAGTCGACACGATATGGCTGTAAAACATGCTGTGCGAGCATTGTTTGCAATTTACCTGTGTCACTAAGCAGCTTGTAACGCTAATGGCTTGTCAGTACAACAAGCTAATTTAAGCCACATTACATACATTGAAGTAAAAAGCGACAGAAACATCTAATATTTTTATAAGAGTTTTATTTTGCATTCACAATGCTACTTTGATATACTAAATATCGGCGACCTAGGTCTATGTACGACCCGCTTCAAGTCCCGCCCGCATGAAAATTTTCACCATATTTTATTTCTTAATTTATTAATAGAAACATCTAAAATTGCATATTGCGTTACGAGAAATTATTTAGCGTTCTCAATCTTGTCTCTGAGTTCGTTGATCTTTATTATACAAAACGGAGACTATAATTCAGCAAATCAATTGTGTGCAACCATCAACACCGCAAGGAAGCGCACGAAATCGTCTCGGTCAAATCCAAATACCGGTTCTATGACAATTATGATCTCTGTCGATGAACTCAGTCTGCTTGTCCAATAAAAACATCGTACACTAGCTGTGCCCGCGATTCCGGTCGCGTATATTTGTTTGGCCACGTCTTTAGAGTAGGATTAGCTCCGGTTACTGGTGACCGCCCGGCGGTCCCGGGTGACTTGCACCCAGAATAGGCAACGTGGCTTTCGGCCCATAAGGCAAAAGATGAGAGTTGCTGCTCTCCAAAAGCTCTTGCCATTGTTTCTCAGATTGGCCCTTTGCATGCACGTGTACGCGGCCCATTAGACAATATGAGAGTTTGCTGTCTTTCCAAGCCTTGCGCACACAGGCAACGCCCAAAGCCGCCCCGCCTGGGGGCCCTGTGGTGATACCTTTTATCTATATAGGCTGAGGGCACTCTGCCCTCGCCTCATACGCGGTGAAATAGCGGAAGCTTACTTGGAGCTAGCTACATAGTCCTTCTCCATACCTACATACATACAGAAAAAACTTACAGATTTATTAATAGTATTGATTTTATCCAATGTCCAGAACATCATTTTTTTCAGCACTACATCATTCAATGTTACACAAACCAATTCTAGTTCATAAATATCAAATTAAAATAAAAACTAAATTACTACATCTACATAGCTGGTTATAAAACAATCAAATTAATCGACGTATGTTATTTGACTGCTAAATACACGCGGTAATTCTTTAGACTTCTAGGTTTATAGGGTAATGGAGAAACTTTGGAGCAAAATCAGTGGGGTCACGGCTCACGCACGATGATCGCTGACCTCCGAACTCGATGCTTCATTGAGTATAGCAGCTGAGCCCCATCGTTTCCATTGAGCGGGTCGTGCCTACGCTCGTCGCTCAGTGCCGATACCAAGCGCGGAAGGCGACACACGCGCTTCGACTGGCTGCGTAAACGTTTGTGTCTTTGCCTAATTTTTACGCGACCGGCGGGAAATTTGAATTTGTTTGTTTACTTTTTTTACCACAGACTTTTTTATCTATCTGCTACCATAGATATTAAAACTTTGTATACAAGTGAAATGTGTGCATAGATTGTGATCGCTACAGTTTGCGAAACAAAACTCCGTGAATTGCCGAGATGACGTCTGTTTACAATGAGGTGAGTGCACGACATTATCCTCTGGCATTTAGGTTTTTGTTGAGTAATTACTTAGTTACTTGGACCCTAACGTTATGTTAGTTGTTAACCTTTTTAATTTAGCAGTAAAAGAAACTTGACTAAATTAGTACGGTATTTTGTTAAACGCTTACCTTTATTCACCTACATTATTAATGTTAAATTTAACTTAAACTATGTAAGAGACGTCAAAAGTTGATAAATAGGTCTCCAATAAGAAAACTCGCCTCTCGTACTACTTTCGACCGCTTCACCCACTTCCTCGCCGATAATGACATTGAGAAGGTTACAAACAGGTAATAAAATTAGACATATGCAACGAAATTGCTCATTTAATTAAAATGCTAGATGCAACCTATAAACCTACTAAACGACATTTATGTCTGGAATCCAATATGTAGTAAATGCATTATTTACAATACTAGCTGTGCTCGCAACTCCGTTCGCGTACATTACATTATGTTTGTATAGGGACCACGTCTTATCATAACCGGGGAAAAATTAAGTAGCATATCCTGTGTCCTGTACGTCTAAATGTTATCTACCAAGTTTCATAAAATTCAGTTAATTCATCATCATTCGAAATCTAAAAATCGTCATATAGTTTCAGTACCATGTGTAGAGCTCATAAACAAGATATCTCTGAAAACAAAGTATCTTACTCCATCCAACCCTTACAGATTTATAATTTACAATATAACCTAACAATAGCTTCACGGCCTCAAACTTTATGAAGTATACACTTCATAAAGTTTGAGGCCGTGAAGCTATTGTCATTAAAAAATATAGTAATCGGTTGGAGTGATTTAAAAACAAACAAAGTATAAGTACACCTTTCACTATGAGGAAAATAATTTCCTCATAGTAAACACAAGTATAGAAACATACATTTGGATGTAATGTCACTGACCTACTCAGGCAAAGTATGGCTGCAGCGATTCTTTCAATTTTTTTACCGTCCACAAAAAGTTCCTACGGAATGTCTCCTAAATGTTCTGGCTGTATGTAAATGTCTACTTATGCCTCCTTGTGGTGAATAGCCGAGTCAATATTTGATATGGATGGACCGGGTGACTCCATGGAAGACATCGGACGGATGCTTAAATATTTTTGAGTACATATTTACAAATAATTTGGTATGGACTTCCGGCGTTTTACGTCTACACGCTAGACTCTAGCGCGTTTAGATTCTATAAGTATTTAGTGTATTGTTTTTATTAGAGTTCATATATATCAGTAGAGAGAGAGAGAGAATATGTATGTGAGTTTATTTTTTCCGCGATAACATCTAAATGCCTCAACGGACGGTTATCGCGGAAAAAATAAACTCACATACATATTCTCTAGATGTCTTCTGGAAGGTGCATGAAATTCTTCAAAGTCTTTAATTAATTATTCCATTACGTTCGTATATTTTGATATCATAGATTTTTCAATTGAAAAACAAAAATATAAATTTTATATTTTTATCAAATTATTATTAAGCCGTGTGGTATCCGGCAGAGTAGAATAGGACCACTCCAAGTCTTCCCGTGGATGTCGTAGAAGGCGACTTAGGGAATACAAGCTAAACAAAGCTTATAAACATCTAAGACACCTCTCCAACCCGTCTGGCCAGCGTGGAGAGTGTAGGCCAAGTCCTCTGGCTGCTCTGGCCAAGTATGGCTCCGGTAGTACAGAGAGGGTCGTGCTCCTGTAGTGGAGACTGAAAGGGACCTGATGATGATGATGAAAGCCTACTTTTCAACATCAACATCAACTTCGTTTTACAACTAGTTTTATAAAACGAAGTTGATCTTAAACATATTGTTTTTTGTCAAAAAAATGACAAGCTGTGGGACCGTGTGTAAACGAATGTAAAATGAGTGTGAATTGCTCGTGTTGATCGAGATAAGAAAATTGCGCCTTGATTAACTGGACTCTGTGAACTCGTTAGGACGTCGTAAAATAAAAATACTCTAGGCCGAGTCTTTAGCACCTTCTCATTGAATATTGCAAATTCCAGACAGCCGGTTGCCAGCGACCTGCATCTAGAAGTTATGTCCTCTGGATTTCCTACAGCCTTTGATGGAGAATGCCAGCATAAATTTATTATATCTTTATCTACAAAAAATAATTTATATTTTCCTTGGTCACGGCATCACCTGTGAACGGTAGGACCGATTTAGCTATTTTTTTTGGCGTGTTTTCTTATGAGAACGTTATCATGAATGAAAATATTAAGAAGATTGTTCGGAAAATAAATTTAAAAACATGAGAAAACTTAATTAACGACCTTATTAACTACTAGCGGCCCGTCCCGGCTTCGCACGGGAAGATATAGGTATTTAAATAGCCTATGTTCATCAGGGATAATGCAGGATTCTAATGGAGAAAGAATTTTGCAAATCGGTCCAATAGTTTCGGAGCCTATTCGATGCAAACAAACAATCAAATCTTTCCTCTTTATAATATTAGTATAGATTTCAATGTAACCGTTGACAGAACAACGTCTTTCTGATCAGCTAGTTTAATAAAAAAATGAGATACTACAGCAATGATGTCATCAATATAAAAATGTGAAACATTTTTATGCTCTAATAGGAACCATTCTGTAATAGTAATTGACGACTTCGTTTCCATAAAATGTGGTTCTTGTCTTGATCTCCATTGCTTGATTAGATTTGCAAATTTCTTCAAATCTTTGTTTTTAAATGATAACTTTTGAGACAATGTAAATTAAATTACAAAAGACTAGTTCCCTGGGTCAAAACAATAACATTAAATATTATTTACATATAATATTTATCAGTTAGATAATAAAAAAAAAAATTAGATACGTATTTTTTCCTTTTGTTAATTAAACAATAAATGACAAAAATAAAGCGCGTCAAAGTTCATGAGCAAACTATGACGTTAGCTGGAATTTCAAGGGCTGTATCTTTATAATTTTTTGTTTAATCGACAAAAGAAAAAATACGTATCTAATATTTTTTGATTATCTAACTAATGGATTAATTATATTTTTTAGGACACTAGCCTTAGATATAATTTTATGTAACATTCCATGGGTTAAGATATAAAAAACTGTTTACCATATAAGTAGTAATTGAATGATTTTATACAGACACGAAGATCTTAGTTCCATTATGTTCAGAACGGATAATTTTGTCGCAATGCTTGTGCAACCTTACTTTGAAAGTAATAATCATTGTAATCCTGATGCTGTGTTTATGGTATAGCTAAACTTGGACATGCAATATATATTCGGTGCCATAAGCAGTCGAAAGTATCGAAAGTTAACGAGAGTAAAAAGAAGACAGACTCACAAATGTTTACGTCTCACCGGTTATGGGCGCACTATTTTTAACACATCCACGTTTCGAGTGTGTACATTGCTTGTTATCGCTGCCGATTTATTTGTATGGCAACGAAAAGCAAGCAAGGCAAGGTGCTAGCGTCTAGTTTGTTAGCCAAGATTGTAATATAAAGCATGCCTGTGAAGAGTGAGCAGTAGAATATAAAGTAGTGCTTTGAGGACTTCGTTGATTTTGCTATTTCTATAATCTAGTAGTAGAGTGCCAGCAAGTACTAAGCTCTAAGCCAATTATGGCCGAGCGTCGCTCATCAAATATTGGGTAAAAGTAACAACTTGTTGATGTTTGGAATATATCTTTAAGTTATATACTTTGTATTTGACACATTTTAGACTTATTTAATTCTTCTTTCTATCGATAGGTACAGTTATTTTATAATTCTTGCTTGTTTTTGTTTTATTTTAGATGGCTTTGATTTTAAAATCCTTACTTATATTATAAATGCGAAAGAGAGTTTGTTTGTTTGTTTGTTTGTTATGCTTTCACGCCGTAACTACTGAACCGATCATCATGACATTTTGCATACAAGTTCTCTGGAGTACAGAGAACATAGGCTACCTTTTATCCCGGGAAAAAGTACAATTCCCGAGGCATCGACATTAACGCGGGCGGAGCCGCGGGCGAAAGCGAGAGCTTTGGTTTGTTTGAGCTTTTTGAATTATTTTGTTTTAATATTGATGAATGTACCTTTTGAGATTTCCATTTAAGGTGTTAACTGTTCCTTCCATTCGTTAGTAGGTGCGATCTAATGATTTGTTTCGACTCCTTATAAAGCTATTCTTTGTTTTCATTCCTCTTTGTTACAGTTTACCTTGAATTTGAAAAGGTCCCTTTTTGTGGTTGTAATTTTGAAGATACTATTCAGTTATATTTCCGTTAAACCGTTACTGATAACAAATATTGACATGTGCCAGTAACGTTATCAAATTACAAATACATACAGCTGTGTATTTACATGAAGTGATATTTTTAAAGAAATAAATTAAAATAAAACTAAAAGTGCAACCAAGTGCTATGTTTTATTTTTTTAAGTTATAAAAATGAATAGAAAAAGAACTAGGTAAGTATAAAGTTTTTTTGGCCGAATATAAAAGAAAGCATTTGGTAGTAACTCTTTTCGGGTCTTATATTTAAATATTATGTCAAATACAGTCCCGTGACGGATGGACGGACGGACAGCGGAGGCATAGTATTATTATGAGAGGGTACGGAACCCTAAAAAATTAAACCATGAGACACACTATGCATTTCCGGGTTTATAAGAGATCGTTCACATGCCTGAATATCAGATGAAGCACGTATGGCACAGTAGTCGTAAGATTAAAGTCTTGGAGATAGATACTCGTATCAGATTGTTGAACGGCGGCTTGAGAACTGTTCGTCTCAAATCTCAAGCAAAATGCGAGGACCTAATATTATTATAACATTATTGATACATAGTATAAATTAATTTCCTTGAGTGTGTTTTTGGCAGTCAATGTAATCTTAAAAATGGTGTGCTAATCTTAGAAACTACTGGGGCGATTTGATGTAGTTTTCGTTATTATGTAGTTGGAGGAGATGATAATAATATTATCTAATAAAAAGCATACGAATCACTTTACATAGATTATAAAAAAACAAGAGTCCGGTCGTAGTACTCCTTAAGAAAAAATATTTAAAAGTATTGGACTTGGATCCTTCTTTCTTCTGACCTCTTTTTCATAGCCTTCATTGTCTTACTGCTGGGCAAAGGTCTCTCTCATCTCTGTCCACTTGTCCCTGTCGGATTGTAACCTCGACCAGTCTTTTTGAAAAGAATCTATATCACCTCTCCAGGGCTTTCTCGGTCTACTTCTGATCTTAAGTTCCTAAAATATAATATGCCTATAATCCCACCCCCTGTTAAATGTAAAGAAAGGAGCATGACTTACTCAAATAATTCAAATATGTTCAAGCGCCAGCAATGCTGTCTTGAAAATAAACTGGAAAGTAAAATCACGAGCGCGCTTTTGTGTTTGTTTGATGAATGAATTTATCTCTGTTTAGACATACTTTCTCCTTTCAAAAATTGTGATAATATGTGCGATACCCCTTATTATTCTGTTTGAAAGCTCATTGGTCGCTTTCTCTATCATTATTTTTGTTGACCATTATTTTCGTATTATCAACGTTTTCGATTGGATAAGCGTTGAAAGTGGGAAATTGATATAATTTTGTTTATTGTCGAAACGTGGTAGGTTTCTGAAAGCTTTTATTATTATTGCGTATGTTTCCGTAGTTTATGTCGCATTAAAATTATTCGGGTGTAGCAAAAAAATATAATCGGTCGGCTAAAATAGCTAGTTGGCTAACTTATGGTCAGCAAAACTTCTTTTTTGCCCTCAATCGTTCCGGGTTATCATAAACAAAAATAACTTGTACCTAACTTCTTTTCTGCCCAAAGTCGTTCCAGGTGGAAAGCCAAAGCTTATCCAAATGTTTTCTCTGCTGCCCCAATTGTAAAATCTGCTGCCTAAATAATTATTTAGCGGCCCAAATAATTACTTTTCAAATCATTCTCGACATTCCCTTTAAGGGATGACTTAGCCTGTCAAAAATGAATATCGAAAAATGGGCATTCTCATATAAAAATGTTTAGCTCGCCAGGCTGTTTGAATCAAAATGTCGACAAAAATCCAGTTCCCAGAGTTGTTCCAGTAGGAAAAGCTGTTTTTTACGAGAGGAGATGGAGTGACCTCCTCAAGGAAATTATTGTTAAATGAGGGAATGCTTGAAGGGGTGATTCAGCCCGCCGATAAGAACAAGTTTTCTATGAGATCAAAGCTGGGGACTCATTTTTTTATAATTTATATAAATATGTACATTTATATATGGACTTTTCCAAAGAAAATTTTCGGCCGCCCGGTCAATATCTCTGGAAACGTCAGAAAAAAAATATCATATGTATATATATATATATTTACAACACACTATAAGATGAACATTTTTTAAATGTTGCAAGACAAGCTACTCTTCTTGTTATCATGAGTGAGTCACTTAACTTATTGTTAAAACGCTTTCATAAGACTATCATCTATACTTCAATAAAACACGTTTAAAAGTGACTAATTTTAAGGCAGGCAATGAATCCATTAATGTTAAGACGTAATTAACCTACATTTTACAATTTTAAAGTAAGAAGGTAGTACCATAATTATTATCTTATGGAAAAAATAAGAGCTAATAACTTTGACTCGCACGATTTTTACATAAAGTAGTAGGTGTAGTAAGTGATGATTTAGGAAAATGTGTTTTGATAATATTTACTAAATTATCATCTCTAGATAAACTCAAAAGCAGAAGTTTTTATTGATTTCCCGAAACTCAAAATATATAAACTCAGAATATATAAAAAATATAAGAAAATATCGATGTTGTTATTATACCGACAATTAAAAATACATAGCA
Source organism: Elegia similella (assembly GCA_947532085.1). Taxonomy (NCBI): domain Eukaryota; kingdom Metazoa; phylum Arthropoda; class Insecta; order Lepidoptera; family Pyralidae; genus Elegia; species Elegia similella. The sequence continues at coordinate 6,528,869 of OX383936.1, forward strand.
AACTTAAACGCATTTCTTTTTAAGAAAAAAAAAAATCGGTTTGCGGACGATAAATTTACGTGATAACGGTGGAAGAGAGATAGATGCGTCACAAGCCGAACACTTAGGCCAATCGTACCTCTTTATCGCTTATTCCGCGTTCTCGCTTGCACACGGAACGTTATACTTCTTCGTGCGTGCTGCCGGCGTTCATCGATTTATAAATAGTTAATTTTATAGATTCTGTGTGTTGATATTACTGACCAAAGACAAGGAACATAAAAACCAGTTGTCTCATAATTTTCGAAAAGCTTTTGTTTCTGCATCTGGCACGTTAAAGCTCCACACAGTAAACAAATGTATTTTAAGTAGGGACATTATCAGAGTATGAATGTACTGGAATAACAATTGGCAACTCAAAATGCAGGCTTCGTGGACGCGTACTGGCGGCAAGCTCTTGCCTGGGTGGCGGCGTAAACAAAAGCGTAGTGGAGATCCGACTTCGTGTCATTTCATAGATAGATAGGTAGGTCATTTATTTCTGAGAATATGGTGATACAATGGTGTTACAACTTACAGTGCAACATACTCTAGCTAATACGCGTAGAAATATTAAGTTTTAAATTAAGATGTTATAATTATGTATCGATTGATAAGTCTATTATGTTAAGTTTTATTTCTGCTTAAATTTGCTTATTAGAAATCATAGCGTGATTCAAACAAACTACTGAAAATCCTTACCCTTTCCTTACTAATATTGAAAAACGCGAAAGCCTGTGAGTATGTATGTTTGTAACTTAATCACGCCTGAGCTATGCTAGCTTTCACTCAGGGAAAAAGTACTGTTCCCGCGAAATCGACATTAACGTGAGCAAAGCCGCCGATGACATCTAGTCTTTCATTAATCCGCATTTTGTTTGAGATATTTGGTACGTGAACCTTTTGAGATTTCAGTTTAATACTGCCAATGCTACCATATCTTCGCTAATTGTGATTTGAGCCCTGATATAGTTAGCTATAGTAAACAAATTGTGAACCGTCGCGGAGCGGCTGGCAGATGTGAAAAATGATGAAATGATTTTGTAAATACATACATACAAACTAATAGTAGCATAAAGCGTGGAGATGCATGACGTGGCGTCGCATTGCTATGGCAACAGTTAGTGTAACCCGCCCGCCGTTATTTACGCTTCTCATCAAAAAGACACGCATCATTTCTCTTCGGAGTCGCATTTTAACATTGGAATGTAGTCAGCAGACGTTACAGAAGTTCTCGTTCTGTTTAACCTTTTATCTGGTGGTGGTGTGGTGACGCCATGCGTGACTCATTATGCTAGCCATGTCTGCCACCCATTCACTAATATAAGATACAAGATTTACTATGTAAGTTTTGCCGGCGACTTCCTTTAGTGAATATTTCCTAGTCTAACAAAAAAAGATAATCGCAAAAATTTGTAGTCTCACTGATTTGAGTATTTGAGATTCCCTTTAATTACTTTTATTTGTATCAATCATGCTTGTTTCAATATAGAAAATCTAGCTATTTTAAGTATCATTCAAGTTATTTCTATGTAATGTAATCTGTGCCAACAGTATTATCCAGTTAGGTCTATGACCAACCAAACTTTATCTATTGGAAATCTTAGTAACAACATAACATTTTATTCCGGGCAATATGCGAATATGATGCTAAAAGACGATTATAGTTGTGGGTTACAAGGTAATATATAACATTACTAGCTTTCGCCCGCGGCTCCGCCAGCGTCAATGTCGATCCTTCGGGAACAGGACTTTTTCCCGGGATAAAATGTACCCCATGTCCTTCTGAGTAACCCAGATAATGTGTATGCAAAATTTCATGATGATCGGTTCAGTAGTTACAACGTGAAAGCGTAACAAACAAACAAACTCACTTTCGCATTTATAATATTAGTTAAGATAATTCTCAATAAAAAACTCATAAATCTTACTTTTAAAATCTTAATTAAGAAAAATATATGTGAGGGTGGAGTTATTAAAATGAACATCAATAATGAATTTAAAAGTACCGATGCTGAACGGTAAAGTAACATTAAGAAGCAAGTAACTAAAATCTTTATAGAGCTATTATCTGCACTCATTTGTAAGCCAAAAGATTTTTTAAATCGTTTCGATTTTATCGCTTTTTTAATGAATAGCGATTACCTACTCACTGCGATTCAGGCCATCGGAACTTAATTGCAATATTGATGTGTTTATGGCTACTAAATGTTGTTCCCATGACTCATCTAATGTACAAGACCACTAATCAAGCGTATCAGTGCCAACGTTGCACTATCCTTATTGCACTGGATTAAAGTTCACTTTTGTCAGTCGTGTACCAAATACTGTGAGAGTTCTGCGCCCCTTTGATCAGATAATTGAAATTAATAAATAACATAAGGGCTTACAACACTATGTAAAAATGAGTCATACGATAAAAGTTATGAATATTGTTTACATATTGAGTTTAGGGAAACTACAAGTAATATATAGAAAAGCTTATAGTACATAGAAAACAATTCAGAACCACGGCGAATGTTAAAAAATATACGAAAAGAAATCACAATTGAATTACTTCTACCCGCCTCCTAAAAACACAATTGAATAGAAAGCCAACATAAATAAAAATATCTGCACTTTCAATTAAAAATGCTTTTGAGAAAAATATTAAGAATCACGACTTCAACCTTTTTTTATCGTGAGGAATCATTGAACATTAAAATAAGTTGGTTGATGTTATTGCCATCGTCCGTGAAACTTGCTCTAATGGTTTGATCTATGAATGGTTTTCTACTTATTGTAAGCTCCCCGCTAAATGTGTCTCTGTCAAATCATCTTTTATTTACAGATCACTAAAATTGTGTTGCAGATGTTTTTGCCTCTTTGTGCGTCCTTTCGTCACGCCATTCGATTCTACGAGATCAAGAAGCCAGTGAATAGAAGCATCCATCTTTAACATTTTTGATATTTCTTATATAAATATCTCAACATTAATCCTTTGCTAATATTATAAACGCGAAAGTTGTATGGATGTGAGTATGTATGGATAATTATGACTCAATCAGGCAGGCCAAAATGGCTGAACGGATTTTGACGAAATTTTGCTCACAAATAGGTTATAATCCGGATTAACACAAAGGCGTCTCATTCATTTCGGAATAGTACTGTTCTCCTCGGATCGACATTAACGTGTAACTAGTAATTAATATTTCTCATTGATTTCCGCAAAGAATTTAGCCAATTAAACAGACCTTGTATAACTTCATTGAGAAGTAATTGTTATTGAAGAAGGAAATAAAAAACGAAACGAATATCGCAAAAAGTTCTCACACGAAATTGAACCCACAGTTAAATAATTCGGGCAGATGGTTTTGTGACTCAATGGAGGCTATTCACGCTTAGCCTTGAAAGTGGCGTAGCAGCAATGAATCTTAGCCTAAGTAGGTTCACGTTCATTAGCCATCAGACCAAATTAAGTAGTATATTTGTCCATTTGCAACTTTGCATACCGCAAAAACGAGGACAGTACTATTCTAATGTCCCTGACTTTTTGTTTATCATCGTTGTGTAACCTGAGGCTTAAAGTATGATCAACTTTGTTCGCATGAGGAACCTCCGTGGGAGTGATTCTTCTCTTGACGGTTGACTGATGTTACCGATCACAAACAAATTAATGACTTCTGCACCGTGAAGCAATCGGCTTCAAGTCGCCCACGTCGAAACATCGTTCAGTAATAATGTAATTAGGCAGTTTGATTGCTTTTCATCGATAAATGAAAAAGTGCTCGTAAAAATCCGACAGGTTATTGACTGTCACGAAAAGAAAGCCCACACGTTTAAACGAATTAAGATAACAGGCGAATAAAACTACCAATTTGATTCTGTATCAAATGTCAACGAGCGTCTTCGCACCTATTTCGCCCACCAGGTAATCTCGATCACCAAACCTGATAGGCGCGAGGTTTTATAGGCAGCCGAAACCGATTGACCCAGCATCCGATTATTTCGGCCATCTCTCTTCCGGAGGCGACGTCCACAAATCACAGTTGCTGATAATAGCCGGGCCGCAGTTTTTTATCTTAGAAATTTCAAGAGATTAGCATAAATAGGCCCGGTTTAAGCGGCTTGTGATCCAACGGTTTGAGGTCCACCGGTACGTGTCTGCGGACCGCGACCGCGATCAGTTACGATTGGATTTATTCACTAAGCTGTCTCAGCCACTTTTTTAAAGACCTTGATCTCGAATCAAGACGATAGGCTACTAACACCTTGCTACTTAATTTTATAGGTACTGTTCAGACGTTTGCTATGAAGTAAAATATAGGCTCCTTTTACAAAACATAAGACAATATCATTGTCATAATGTAATATCATTGTCGTTGCAAAACGTAACCATCAAAAATCATCTTCATTGAATAGTCAATGAAAATGGCGTGCATAATCAATTTGGTGACTTTGCACTTGACCTTGATCGTTACGTCACGTTGTCGTCCAAAATTTTAACACGCTCCGTGTTGTAATACACTCTTAATATCACGTTGGTAGCCGCAAATTATGACATAGACAAAACAGTATTAAGTAGTACCTTCATATCAGCTTCATCTACGCGATGATTTGGATCGGCTTTTAATGATTACGATGAAACAATAATAGCAGCCTTTGGTGTATAATCTAAAAGACTTTCTAATTGACCTTTTGGATTGATACAAAGGTGTGTGGAAATAGTCCAAGGCCAGCGAGCAGTGGCGGACTTGAGATCCGGTCGTCACGATTGCCTGTGTCGAGCAAAGCTTATACCTAAAGATCTAGTAATTGTTACCTACAATTCAGTGCTGATAGTCTGATAAAGAACTGGTATTCTGCAAACGACAATGCGGATTACTGTCAGATAATTATTTATGTCCCGCTTTGTATCGCGAGTGGCGCCAATAGAACGATTAAGTTTACAGTCTCTCAAAATATATCTCCGCTTCATGACTCCATTAAAGTCGAGGAGAAACTCAACTAGGATAGTGTTTATGGTCAACACTGTTAAGTAGGTTGTTGAGATGCTTTTATTTGCATCTCCCAAAGTGGTTGTTAGTTTTTGTAAAAGAAGCAGTGTTACTTATTTGGGTAAATCCGAATCGATTTCTTTTTAAAGATTTAGCACATTGGTTCGTTAGTTTTTTTTTTTCTTTTCATTTTATACCAAGAAGTAAATGCTGGCGCATTTTATTTAAATCTTGTAGTGAGTATGATTTAAAGATAAAAATCTTTACAAAAAACTTCTTGGTCATTCAAGAAGTTTTTTAGTCAGTATTGTAAGAATTTATTTTGCCCAGTTCCCCAGTTTAATGAGTGTTAACTTGTTCTTCTCAGTTTAGTGAGTCAAGAGGTAGATAAATGCTAACATATTTTCCATACATATTTTTTCTATGGTAAGGGACGGCAATCGAGCCAGCGGTCACCTGAAGGTAAGCGACCAGCGTTGCCCATGGACAACTGCAACATCATGGCGTAACAGGCGCGTTACCGGCCTTTCAAGATGAGAATAGATCTCAAACCACGATGTCAGACGCCATCGATTCTGTATAATTCGTCATTAAATGCACTTCCTCGATCGCGTCTGGCTCCCATTCATGCCAACGCCACGGTCACGAGTGTTGCAGGCCGTTCACCGTAACTAACGTCAATTTTATGGAATTGCATCGCAAAATAACGATATTACAGAACATACGTGTTTATATGGCACTTAATATGTGGGTACTACGTGTGAATAGTTATAGCGCCTTTTTTATGTGATAAAATATCGGTGTCTACCTCTACATTCTTCTTCTGTTAGTGTCGGCGGCAAACCCTTTTATATTACCTGTACTTACCCAGCTACTTGAATTTTATTAGTATTAGCTGCCATTAGCTCATCAAATGTACAGGACGAATGAAACAATTCTTTACTGAATGAAAAAATCTTAATTGAATGTAGAGTCTCATAATATCTCAAAGATCGCAATGGATCAATATTTGATCACAATAACGTGGACAAGGAAGTGGACAAGTAATACCCCTATACGTTAATGCTGACTTTGTTTCTCGTGAAAAGATTTTGAAGTTTTTTGCAATGACAAAAATTTAAACAAAAATAGGTACTTCATCTTTCCACTGAGAAAAGGGTCAAAGCACTATTGTATTTGATGACCTCTGCGGTTTAGTGGTACCGCAAGTGCCTTTGATCGCTAGGTCTTGGGTTCGATTCCCGGTCAGGTCAAGATGGAAAACGGTCTTTTCAGATTGATCTGGGTTTTGTATGTTTATCTATACCTACGTGTATCGTTGAGTTAGTATCCCACAACACAAGTTCACAGCTTACTGTGTGGCCGACTCAATCTGTGTGATTTGTTCCTTTATATTTATTTATCGTGACACCATTTTTAATTTTATGATGCTTCCGCTTATCACGACTTCCGAAAAAGAGGAAATAAACTGTACGCGTGTCTGATTACGTTATAAGATAATATATAGATAAAGTTATCCTTCTTTATCTTTTCTATTTCAAAACTGCACACTGTGGGATCAGCAAGATCTTTCACTCGCTGAGACTAGTTTCATATTCTAAAATAGATTTGAGATTAACTGTTATTTTTGATTTGATATTTTTACCTGTTCGGTTTCGATGCTTTTTAGTATAGCCGGCCAATAATATAAAATAACTGTCCTTGGGGCGTATAATAAGTATAGTTACAGCAACACTGTATTGTAGTACACAAGCATCATGTTTATAACATAGGCCATGATGTTATTTAGAGGGATAGAGTCCTGCCCTTCAGACTTTTACTTTGACAAATACTTCGTTATAATCTGAATAAGTAACTTTTAATCGTTTTCAGCATTATTATGTTAAAATAATTACAGTTCGACAGCCATCGACAGATGGCATTAATGACGTCTTAAAGTTACGTTGCCAGTTGAATAAAATATGTCATCATCATCAGGTCTTTTTAGTCTCCTCTGTAGGAGCATGACCCTCTCTGTACTACCAGAGCCATTCTTGGCCAGAGCAGATAGAGGATTTGGCCTACACTCCCCCCGCTGGCCAGACGGGTTGGAGAGGTCTCATTGATGTTTATGAGCTTTGTTTAGCTTGTATTTCCTAAGTCGTCTTACGCCATCCATGGGAAGACTTGGAGTGGTCCTATTCTACTCTGCCGGAAACCACACGGCTAATACAATATGTATGGCAAGGTATTTTAATTTTTAGTTGCACTTTGTAACAAATAATTGTAGCAATGATCGGGTAGTAAAGATTTTTCCATAGGTTTGGCAATTGTTGAAAATAAAAGAATATTGTGAGATCCTAAATAAATATATTTTTCGCAATAAATGTTTACTTGCTGCATTAAATCAAAACATAGAGCCATTGTTTTAATTACACATGGAATATTTGTTGCTATTTTATCTTATTTCGATACACCGTTCGGACAATTCATTGCTGCAAAGGGATAAATAAGACTTCAATTGGAGAAATTTTCTGAATCAAGGATCAAAAAGGCTGCCTGTTGCGATAGGCTGCGTTTTTTTAATTTTTGGTAGCAGAAACTTAATGCCCGTATAGTAGATCTGCGACTGAGTCAGAAATACATGCAAATAACTGAAAGCCGACCGTATGACCCACAAACGACAGGCTGCGCAGGCGCACGCGCATGTATAGTATACAGTGCATCGAGATAGCGTATAATGTTTTATTAATCGACCCCATTGCGAAGGAGCCTGACTAAGTAAAGCTGACTGAGATAAAACGACCTATTTTTAGTTCAATCCTGATTATATTTTTTAGGAGTTGATGTAAATTCCAATAATATAAACTTACTTACGAGGTCTTTATTTGTCTTCACTGACGGGTTTTTCATTACAAATTGTATCAAAATATAAATATATTACTATTGTTATAGAAGAGCAGTCTCCTCATACAGGAAATTTATTCGCTTAAAAGGAGACCCCAACCAATCACAACCTTGCTGATGTAAATCTTTATTGAAATTAAATAATTTTTTATATACTTTGTTTTTGTGTAGCTTATAATTCACAATTACGATAATTGAATAACTAAAGCATTTAGAACCAAAGCGCTTTTCAATCAAAATCAATAAAAATTTCAAGCAGAAACTTTACACTTGAAGTGAATTTATAATTACATTGTAGCATTCACTATGTTTGCAGACGACCACCACCGTCTACGATTTATATGCTTCGAAGAAAGCTCGTGTTTATTAATAATGTTGTTAGCATTTCCATTGCGATATCTCGGCACTAGCGATCACCGGCACCTATACATACTTCGCAAATGAATAAGAATGATCACAGCGAGACAATGTCGACTGTAGTACAAAAGATAGATGGTGCAGAAGTCAACTTTAGTCGTTATTCACTTAGTGTTTAATCTGAGCAGTAGATTTCTCGTATTTATTAAGTTAATCACATATTCATAGGCAAACTTGAGCCATACGCCACTAAAAGAATTATGACAGACTTTAGATTAAGGGCATCAAAGTACTTGGCGCTAAAGCTATTCGTGCTAAAGTTGGTATCTGCATCTTTATAGCGTCTGCATTATTTATAGCCTATGCCCTATTCTGATGTCATCATCATCATCATCAGGTCTTTTTATTCGCCACTGCAGGAGCATGACTCTCTCTGTACTACCGGAGCCATACTTGGCTAGAGCAGACAGAGGATTTGGCCTACACTCTCCTCGCTGGCCAGACGGGTTGGAGAGGTCTCATTGATGTTTATGAGCTTTGTTTAGCTTATATTTCCTAAGTTGCCTCTTACGACCTCCATGGGAATTCTAGGAGTGGTCCTATTCTACTCTGCCGGAAACCACACGGCTATTCTGATGTAATAAGCTACATTTAGGTAAAAGTTTCATCAAATACCATCCAGTATTTTTGAGTGAAAGACCTCACAAACTTTCAGGTGGTATGTCTCGCGTTTGAAGGGACAGTCTCTCTTTCAGGTGTATGCTTTGGCCTAGCCAGAATAAAAATCTCCCGCTTTGGTCGTGTCGCCCGCCAGCAAATGTCTAGCTTTAGCTGTAAAAAAAGAAAGGAATGAGGTACAAATCGTTGTCTAATTGACCTTTATTTCTGTTATTTTTGCTTCTCGATTTCTGCCACAAAAATATGGTCGCGTTGCCCTAAGCGAAAGCTTTATATCCGTACCTCCTCTACTTTGTGCCTGTATCTTGTTCAGCGCATCTGGGACCACCGCGGAGCGCATTAGCATATCTTGCAGCCAACCTGTTGCTTTTACCCGACTAGTATCTATGTTAATTGACCGTTAGGAGTCCTTTTTTACTTGGCTATGTCTTATTTGTTGTACGGCGCGTGGTATTATTCGGAGATGTTGATGAAGATAAGAAGTTATTCAGGACCATAGTTCCTTTACACTTCCAAAAGCAAATTATAATTTGTTCTTAAATCTTTGGATTTGATTTTATTCGATCGAACGAGCAACTGATTGGTCGTTTATTAAGAAAATTATGAATATTTTATTTAGGATTTATTTATTTAGTCAAAAAGGCAAGGGTCATATCATTAAAAAGCCGCTTGTATAACAGCTAATTTATCGGCTTACTAGCTTTCGCCCGCGGCTCCGCCCGCGTCAATGTCGATCGTTTGGGAATAGTACTTTTTCCCGGGATAAAAGGTAGCCTATGTCCTTCTCCGTACTCCAGAGAACTTGTATGCAATTTCATGATGATCGGTTCAGTAGTTACGGCGTGAAAGCGTAACAAACAAACAAACTCACTTTCGCATTTATAATATTAGTAAGGATAAGGATATTAGCTGTCTACAGGGAAGTTCTGAAAAATCTGAGTAAATATGGTAAAGTACAAAATAATCAATACGGCACAACTCGAGAAGAGTTGGGAAGATTTAATATCTCTGCCGCTTCCAATCTTTTTATTCAAAAGACTGACCCCAGTGCTACAAATCTACAGTAACTACTGTCTTTGTTCCGGTTAGTTCCAAACTCTCTCACGCCCGTTACTTCAATCCGCTTCGTTATCTCCGCTTCAAGAATAATGGCTTTATTTATATTCCTAGTCCAAGTCCGAAAGACCGATTGGTTTCTTATGGTAATGCCCACATCTGCATATTCTGCGCAAATAATAAGTTACATAAATGAATTGGTAGTTGATAAATGCAAATGATCTGGTTCGTAAGTCAATTCCCTAAGTCAAATGACCAGTGGATAATATCGATGGGCAACAACTGTCACCATATTTAGATTTACTTATGTAACAGAAGAAAAAAATACAGTGTACAAATGGTACTTACATTTGGGTAGAAAAAATCGTGAAATTTCCAAGATATGTAGTCAAACCAAAGAAAATCAAGAACAAACCCTACCCAAACATCATGTCGATGATAAAAACAAAAACTGAGACGGAATAAGAATATTTAAAGAAGAAAGAGAGCAATATAATAGTTTTCTACATACCTACTACGACAATGACTTACCGCTCGATGTCATGAATATAACCAATAAGGATTTCGTAATGGTAATGAACAAATGGTTAAACTGTAAGATTAAAATAGGACCATCAAAATTTGGTTTATTATATGTGAGATTAACAATACCCTATTTTGTTCTCGTTTGAATCACATAAAACCCTAATTTGAACTAGCTTTAACTATAAAACTCAACGGAACTAACGCGTCTTTGAACATAATTGTGCGAGTAACAGTGTAACTTGATAGTTGGGGAGTTTGGGAAGTAATTTATCATTTTAATAGCGCCCATCTCTGCTAGTTGTTTGCAGTCAAAATAAATCATTGAAGATTATCTCGAATTTCTCATCAAGTTTAGCTGATTTCTGTTAATTTTTATCTGATCTAGATTTATCATTTTGAAATGTATGAAGCAAATAGGTAGTTAATGATGGGGTCAAGATGGTTGATTTGCTTGGTATTGTAGTTTAGTCTTTCTTTAATCTCGCTATAAGATTCAAGTACCAGGTATTTCTTTTGGATATTTGATCTAACTAGTAACCAACACCTAAGTGTAAGAAAATTACCTACTTCATTAAATGAGAAACGAGATTATTGTCCTCGAGTTGAATATTTTAACAAAAGTACCTAACATGGCTGTTAGTGTAATTGATAAGGAAATCACAAAAGTAAGGGTAAACTATGTTCACTGCGTATTTTACGATGAAGATATAAATCTATTTGACTTGTAGGCGCTCAATCACCTTCTTAATACTCCCAATTTTGTAGAAAATGTGAAAAAACAGCCTTGGTCAGTAATTTTATATACGTACAACGTCACGGTCAAGTTTCTGTTGAGGTGGCATTTCATAGCACGCACCCGCGTATGAGTGTTATTTTTAGCAAAAATTTTACGCCACATAATGTTATCTGGACGTGAAATTGCGGGGTTGGAGTGCAATGTTGGACGCGCGAAATTATCTACGGCTGTCAGCTGCAGATTGCATTGCCTACGCAGTAGAATATGAACCATCGTAACATGACTTACTCTAGAGTTCGTAGTACAACTTGACATATCATTTCGGATGAGACAAAACGTTCTGGAAAAATAGTTAACGCCACTTATAATCTGGACGTCAAATGGCAGAGTTGGACAACGTCTCACTCAGAGGTGTGGAATTATCCACGCCTGTCGGCTTAAGATTACAGCGCCTACGCAGCAGCAGACATAAACCATCGTAACATGAGTATCTCCCTTATTTGCTTTAACTTTTCGTCACTGCTCAAAAGCTATTAAAACTGAGCTATAAGGATTTGTTACACTGTTTGTGGAATTATTGAAAGCTATCGGGTGTGACTGGTGTCGGCTGTAAATTGTAATACTTAAATACAGATAGAGCTTATCCATCGTAAGATGAGCTGCCCCCTTATTATGTTATGTATTGCTACATTCACTGTAGAATTATCCATGGCAGTCAGCTGCAGCTACATTGTGACAGAAACTACCGTGACAAGAATATCAGGATGCTGAAATAAATTCAAAATGCACATGTTAAATTTCGCTTTTAATATAATACTGTTTTATTGAATGTATATTATGATGGCAGCTAAAAATCTATCAACCGTCAGAAAAATAGTTGTTTTATAATAAATTTCAAATTTAAGTTGCTCCCACCCACCGTCTTGAAAACATTCAGTGGAGTGAGTCATGTTAACGCAGTCGGTCTCTACTAGCCGACAACTCTATCTTAGCTCTATCTGTGCATCAAATGAGATGTTTCAGATTAACTGTCATCGATTAACTCTATGAACAGGCGCGATGGACAAGATACTACGACTACGATTCAACGTTCCTTATTTGCTTAGTTGTCTTGTCGTTGAAGGGCAATATTTGCTTAGTTCTGTTGTAGTTGAATGTTATTTTTATTATTAGATGCCCGAATTTATAGAATTTTTTAAACCTTTCTACGTTTCAATAAAAAGAATAAGGTGAAATATTTTTTTCTCTCAGCTATATGAACTTGTTTTAAATGGAAGTTTATATCTACTCACACATATAGTATATATATAACTTACACCGCATTTACTGAAATATATATCTATGTATTTTCCGGATGCATCATCAGCAATAGCGTTTTGAACTTCAATATCTAGTACTACCAAAGCGGCACGTTAGCTAGTCATGCTGTTAAAGATTTGGTGAAATCTTTACAATCTCGGCACCAACTTTTCTTGTGTATATATACTCTTAAAGATTATGATATATTTATTTGCAAAAACTCTTATTCACTTGACGTTCCTACTCTGTGTATAAGTCGCTTCGTACAGCATCTATAATGAGTGGCATTGGTGTGTAGGAGTGGTTAATATATATTATTACTAGCTTTCACCTGCGGCTCCGCCCGTGTCAGTGTCGCGATCCCTCGGGAATAGTACTTTTTCCCGAGGGAAAAAGACATACTTTTGAAAGGACGACAGACGAACAACTTTTCCCAAAGGACCAATGCTGGGAATTTTTCGACTTCCCAGCTTTTGTCTGGAAACGTGGTTATTAACCACTTTTCCGGACAAAAAATAAATATATTGACCAGCCGAGTCTTTAAAGTTATGCTGAGCCTTTAATACATAAATAAATAAATATATATTACACAAATTGAGCTAGCGCCACAGTAAGTTGTGAACTTGTGTCGTAGGATACCAACTCAACGATACTATATTTAATAATAGATACTTATATAAATAAACATCCAAGACCCAGGTCAATCTGAAAAAGATCGTTTTTCATCATGGCCTGACCGGGGATCGAACCCGGGCACTCTCGTGTGTGTTGACTACTGTGCCACGGAGCACGCTAAAGCTAGCGGTATGTATGTTTTTCTTGTCTGAATTCACATCGTTCATCTTAATGCAATCTGTAGCATTGCTCCAAGTCTCTTACAAGATATTGGTAGGTAAATACAGGAAGACACGTATAATCCGCTTACGAAGCCATAGGCTGACCATACACTTAAACTATTAAGCGAACTGTTACATCGACCTGGAAGGCATTATGGCTAGGAGGTTTATCATGGGCATTACTGAAGATTAGGTACCAAAGCGAATCGCCTTATGCTTTTGAATAACTACCATGCCTACTAATATTATAATATGGTACTTGCTGGCGCCCGCGGTTCCCCTCGCGTTAATGTCGATCCCGCGGGAACAGGCCATTTTTCCGGAATGAAAGGTAGCCTATGTGTTAATCAATGAAATAACCTATCTTTGTGCAAAAGTTCGTTAAAATTCGTTTAGTCGTTTTGTCGTGATTCTGTAACAAACATTTAAACATACAAACTTTCGCATTTATAATATTAGTAGGGTATGCCGATCCCAATAGGGAAAAAGCAAGGAAGAAGAAATAGTTTGTTTTGTATTGTGGGGTCGATATAAGAAAATAACGAGGATTTCTGTACATATAATAAAAAAAAAATACTCGTATATACGGACAAATCACATAGATTGAGCTAGCCCCAGCGTAAGTTCGAGATTTGTGTTATGGGATACTAACTCAACAATACTATATTTTATAACAAATACATATATATGTATTTGTTTGATGGCCTGGCTCTTGGCTGTTTATCTATATAGATAAACAGCCAAGAGCCAGGCCATTCTGAAAAGGATCATTTTCTATCTTGATCTGACCCGGGATCGAACCCGGGCACCCTCGTGTCGCAGGCTGTCGTCGTGTTAACCACTGCGCCATGGAGCTCGCCTACATATGTACATAATATAGTGAAGTGTGTATGTCTTAATTTAATTTATTGTTTTTTGTTACAGGTAAGTACCACCGTCCAGACACAGCAGTTTCGGTCAGATTTCTTAAGGTAAAATATCACATACATGTCGAACTTCAACACTGTGTCAACTTGAATAATTATATAATTAAAACTAACGTGAGATAAATACATTATATTTTGTAAACGGGTCAATCACGTTTTGTCGGGATTACCGACTAAGTTTTGGACAGCAGTACGGACCCGGGATTCTTCGGCGTCACGCATCCCGAACTCACCTTGAAAATGGGCTCCTGACGTGTCCGAAACTATAGTCGGCAATCCCGACAAAATAGCACGTGAGAGCCCCATTTTCAAAATTTAATAATGATATTCATAAGAGAAGACTGAATTACAGCATTAATTATTAGTATCAAAAATATTTTCACCTTGTAACGCTGCAGCATGCCACCTGCATGCTGCATCTCGTCCAACCTCATTTCTCTCATCCTGTCCATTTTTCATTCCTTATTTTAATTCAAATTTCATTCCATTCCATTTTTAGATTACTTTCTCTCTCTCTCATGACTCATTCTTCAGTCCGCTACCATCTTTCAGTCTGCTACCATCTTTCAGCCTACTAACATCTTGGAGTCTACTACCATCTCTTGGAGCATAACAGTCTCTGTTATTAATTTATTGAAGTTGTAAAGTGAAGTTGTAACAATAAAGTTATTCTCTGTGTTCTGTGTGTCGAGTCTTGTGTTCTCCCTTCCTATTTATGTGTGAACTCGGCTAGAGCGCCGGGATAGTCGAGAGTCGAGCCCTCACAACCTTACGTTCATTAAAAAGATTACGGTAATAAATGTTTTTTAAACCCGAGCAGCATTTCCCACAGAAGTCGATCGACTTTAACTGTGTGAACTGATTTTATAAGGAAGTTTATGTTTTTTCTTACACAAATGTATCACTCCAAAGGTTGCGTATCCCATATTTTTTTTTTGTAATGTTTTAATATTGCTTTTTGCTATTTTTCAAGAGAAAGAAAAGTATTCTGTAAGTTTTGATGGCCTTGGCAGTATACAAAATATATTGAGGCATAAAACGCAAATTGTAATGACTGAAGTGTTGTTTGAAGTTGAAAGATTAACACACTGAGAAAAATGGGGCACTATAAACTAATGTGAATGCACAACTTTTTGACCAATCGTGCAATCACGTAAAGTTACGCTACCGGCGGCGCACATAAAATTATGGTTCCACCGTAATGTAGTGACGTCACAACCTTATTTGCAGCTTTCACTATAAAATACCGGTAAGAAATCAAAACGTATAGGCCTAAAAAAGAAAACATGTAGTGCACCACTTCAAAATATCTAATTGACGGCATTTTATATTATAATGCATTGCGACTATTCATAGTTCCGTAACATTATACTATTATGTGCGTTTGCGTTTTACTTATTGGTGCCTACCAGGTTGTGCTCTATAATATTTTATGCCTGCGCATGACAATATTTGATTGCTGGAAGCATGTTTTTACATGCGAATGCACTAACCGTTATAGTGCTTTTATACCTCTGCATGGTCCTTATTACGTGCCTTAGCCACTTTTTCTGCACTATTTAATATTGTGATGGCATGGATATTTTTCAGGATAGCACTTAGAGCACGCAGACGATACATAGCACTCTAGCGCCACCATCACATTTTTATCAATTTCTTTTATTTATTAGCGAAAACTAAAAAATAATCTTTTCATATTATTATGCTAGATAAAGGATGTATTGGAAAGTATTAAGTTTTCCATTACACAATGTAGTCGCAGTTTACTAAACCGAAAACAGTGGCTACCAAAATCCGCATAGTAAACTGTGACTGCAATGTGTAATGGAAAACTATAATTACTTTCGAATGCCTTTATCTAGTAAATAATAATATGAAAAGATGATTTTTTTAGTTTTCGCTAATAAATAAAAGAGATTGATAAAAATGTGATGGTGGCACTAGTGTGCTATCTATCGTTTGCGTGCTCATAAGTGCTATCCTGAAAAATATTAATGCTATCACAATATTCAATATACAGTACAGTACAGGAAAAATGTGCTAAAATTCATGATGCCTATAGTAATAATTAATCACACACAAAATCTTAGGTAATATAATTAAAATGTTTGAAATTATAAAAACATTTAATAGAAATTACAATTTATGCTAAGAACAGTAAGTAAACTAAACTAAAATTATATTTATTATTATAAGAAAACCATTATGTAGGCAATCTATTTAGAGGATCATAAACAATTTGCATTGGTCATAATAATAAACTTAAAGCTATAAACATACAGGTGTAAAGAAAACTTTCCCGAAATCATTAGCCGTGGCTTCAGTTCAGACCATCATTCTGAGCAACATTCACAATATTTTCTGTCGGAAATGAAAAAATACTTCGGCTTCGGCTCACTTTGACAGCTGACTTGCGCAATTTGTATAGCTTGGAAATCTTTAATGAGGAATCTCCAGCCCTTAGATCTCTTTAGAACAGGATAGATATTTAAATATCCTTGAACCTTGCCCGTTTCGTGGTAACACGTATACAAACGGGCTCTAACTTTCTCCGACCATCGGTTTTCAATTGTGGGCCAGGGGACGCCCACAATATTTCTTTTCAGCTGGTCTGGCACTTTGTACCAATTCAACTTCACCTGAAACAAAATTAATGATATGAATACATATATTAAAATATAGAAGTCTTTTCACACACAACCAACTGTTTCTGTACCTCAAAAAGAATTCTAGGGTTAAGTATATTCTTTAAACTTATGAATTACGACTTAAGAAGCAAGGCAGTTTTTTTGGAATATTTGTAATAAATATTCCATTGGGATTAAAAACTAAAATATTTTTTAATATTACTGGTAACAGACGCCACTAGAAGAAAGAAATGGTGCCTAGAGCGCAGCCTTAACTATATCAGAAACAGCTGATAGACTATTTAAAGCAACTTACCCGCTTCAAAGTGACTTAAATCTATCGCAACGGTGTTGGCAGGCTCTGACTGGAGTGCAGGTGACGCGGTATCTGTAGAACACGAACGAGATCGTTTGGCTGGTGGCTCTAGGAATCCCAGGCTCACCAGGGCTTTTCTTCTATTATTTCGGGCATTTACCAGCCAGCCTGATGTGTTCTTCCTTGGCGTAAATTTTCCTTGTGTGATGGATGGACATCGTTCTGAATCACAAAGGCCGCATTGCCCAAGCCCCATTTTTAGAGTAATTCTCGCATGGGATCCGTGATATTATTCACTTGTACCAACACCAACTCAATATTACACAGTGCACTGATCAATGCTGCGGCAGCTGAGAGAGATTAGATTCTTTCAACGAATGAATGCGTCGGCGACGGTCATGGATCTAAGAATAATCAGGATAGGACCTTGAGAATGTGGCAGAGAAGCAAATCACAATGTATGCAGACGTGTCGTGACACGAAATTCACGCACACATCGGCACTCAAATGGATGCAGGTTTTCCCCGGTCGAAATGTCAAACTCACGAAATGTCAAACTTGTACTTACCGCGAAGTTGGTGTGCCTTTTGAAACTCGTTGAAAATAAGCATAAAAACATAAAATAATGCCGAGCTGTGTGGTAAAAGGGTGTAAAAATTATAGTAAACTACACAAAAAGTCCGACGATATCACGTATCATTGGTAAGTACAAACCTCTTGTTGTTTTCGAGACTATGTAAGTATTTCACTCAATCGCATATTTTCTTGGTTTAATTATACTATTTACACACACAACACCACAGTTACTCGTATGTACGAATTGGTTGGTAACCTAAACACACGTTTCAACTACAATTTTAAATTAAACTAATATGATTTTGTAATTTTCTTTGCGCCGCAAAAGTCAATGACCCGGTGACAGCGCAGCGCTAAGTCGGACTGTCGGTGTTGCCAGAATATGATTTCAAGATTCCTGTTCTTTATTTTTAGTATAAAATTTTATTTTGTGTATTTTTTTAAGGTTCCCCATTCGTGATGCTTATGTAAAAAAATAATGGATCGATATTATTAGAAGAAATAGAAAGGATGCATCATGGGTACCATCAAATTATTCATTTGTTTGTTCCGAAGTTTAAAAATAGCAATTTTTATATGACAAAAGGAGCATATCGCCGGTTGATTAAGTTCGCGTGCCCAGAAAAGGTATGTTTCTTATTAATACTTTTACTCGACTTCAAAAAAAGGAGCAGTTCCAGTTGTATTTCATTTTGCATATTTTTACGTCATAACTCCATCATTTATGAACTAAATTTGGAAAATCGATGTATGTGTTGATGATAAATGTATGAAGTGAGATGATTTTGGAATCCAAGATGGCTGACATTACTTTTCATTTAAAGTCAACTTTATTGGCGTTTTGGAATTTTTTGGGATATCAACAAAAATGAAGTCATTTTCAGTTTTCAAGATGGCCATCACCATTATTTATGGAAATTCGACTTGGGTGACGTTTTCGGAGTATTTCGGGGTAAAACTGACATCAATTTTGTGTTGGGACTCAAGACGACTGTCATTATTTTTTTTTTAAATATGACTTAGGTGTCGCTTTTGAGTTATTTTTGGGTGCATCACAAACAACACCTATGGGATGCAAAACAGGGGTGATATTTTCGAGGTATTTTGGCGTGTAGATCACACAAGTGGCGTCAATTTCGGGATCATAGTATAAAACAAAGTCGCTTCCCGCTGTGTCCGTCTGTCCCTATGTATGCTTAGATTTTTAAAACTACGCAAAGGACTTTGATGCGGTTTTTTTTTATAGATAGAGATATTCAATGTTAATATTTTATACTTATATGTAAATGTGAAAGTATTTTATTATCATTTGCCGACGCCAGAATAAAAGATTTTAACTTTGAACAATTTCTGAATTTAATATTGTTGATTTATTGATGACACTAATAATATATAGACGGATGAATCTATAAATCTGCAAAATTATAAAAAAAGTAATTTTAAAATTTACCACCAATATAAGGCCTCGAGGGTTTGTTTTTCTGTAAGTAAAATTATATGTATTGTTATTTATTAACTTAAAACACAGTAAAATAAAAATGTTATCTATAATTTCGTTCTTTTATTCCTTTTATCAAGTTCCCCAAACGTCTAAGGTCGCTCAAAGATGAGATTGATTTACAGTTGCCCTTCTGGATCATTATGTCTAAATTCATAATACTTCTCTGATATAGATGTTACATTTTGTAAAAAAAATATAAATAATATTAGTGCTACTAGGCATCAGTACCACTCACAATTTATTTACTCTTAATTATTGGGAAATTTTTAATGACAATGGTCACCCTATACTGCACACATGTAACCAAAGTTCGCTTCACTTTGACGTTCCTCACGCCCGGTCCATATTATTCTTAGGTCCATGATTATTTTACTAAGCCGACGTCAATCCATTTTTCTCAGTGCAGGCTTGTGTATACCTATCTTATTTTCATTTCTACTTGATACTTGTTCCTAAGAAAAAGGATCCGAAAGATAGAGATTCAAAGATTTATTCATATAATAGTCCTTTTTAGGCATTTTTAAAGTCAATCCACATTTTAAATTATACTTATTTAAATTTATAATTAATATTCAAAAGCTACAGATAACTAGAGTTTTGGAACCGACCACTGCAGAGAAAAAACGCTAAAAGAAACTCTTTTCAAAAGCATGGGTCGCCTACTCTCCTGGGCTTTGTATAGTATAAAACATATATTTTCTCTTTTTTTCTGATTTCATGTAACATACAAATTCAATTTACATAATAATTAGTGGAACAGGGTGGAACCTATTATGACTTATTAAAATCGTTCTCAAATATCATTATCTCCCTGTCTAGGCATTAATCTAGTTAGACAAGGACAACACGAGACCCTTAAACCCTAACTAAGACTCTAACCTAAACTTATGAGTTCATAACTAAGTGTACTCAAAACATAAACTTATGCGTTCATAACTAAGTGTACTCAAAACCTAAACTTATGCGTTCATAACTAAGTGTACTCAACCATCTCTGATTTGATTATTGTATGTACGTACTCTTTACCTCCGCCTTATTGAATGCCACTCTCGCTTTCTCCGCGTGATTAAAATTCCGTCCAGCCGCGTCAGGTGCCGCCCAATCAATATTATCACAACATGTCGACAAGCAAGACGTGATAATTTCATTAAAATCATCAATTAAAATTGCAGACACGTGTGGGTAAAGATTTTCGTTCATTGAATGATAATAATTGTTTTTTTTTTGACGTGATAACGTTTTACAAAGCGATGAATACCGGCCGCACGCATGAAAAATGTCACGTTCCGCGTGGCAGAAATTGAGATTGAGAAACACTTATGACGCATCTATCTCTCTTCCATCGTTATTACGTAAAATTATTGTCCGTAAACCGACTTTACAGATAACCAATTTTATTAATATGAAATAACTATTATGCTCTTCTATTAAGTATTATAATGTGACCTAAAAGTACACGTAGCTTAGCTGATAAATAAATAAATAATAAAGTCATTTATTTCAGTAATCTTGGTTACAATATGATGCTAGCTGATAAGCTCATTTAAAACGCAGGAGAGGAACATAGTGCGCAAAACCATAGTCGGCTATTGTTTTTGTTATGAAAAAAGATTTTCAAATGGACACCATGTACCAGCAAGCGCAACAAGCAATGTATACCCACTGAGCAGTCTTTTACATACAGACATTTCTATTATCCAAAGACAGCCGCTCATCACTCTCTACAACATTTCAGAAAACCTTCATTGGTATAAATGTATACGTACGTACTATCACGTCTTTTTCCCTTACGAGGTAGACAGAGCTCAGGTTTTAAGACCTAAAAGCCACGTTTAGCATGTTGTATGCAACATTCAATTAATCTTTTATATAATTTGCATATTTATAGTGTTCTCCAATATTAATAAATAAATATATACGGACAAATAACACAGATTGAGCCAGCCCCAAAGTAAGTTCGAGACTTGTGTTATTACTAACTCAACGATACTATATTTTATAACAAATACATATATATATACACATCCAAGACCCAGGCAAATCTGAAAAAGATCATTTTCCATCTTGACCTGGCCGGGGATCGAACCCGGTCACTCCGTGTCGCAGGCTGGCGTGTTGACCGCTGCGCCACGGAGTTAGTCAATAAATGTAAGTAGACAATAAATAAATATGGTCAAAAAATATTGGCCATATTGTTCACATGAGTTCTTTATTTTCCGGTTAATCAAAAGCTAATAGTAACTAACACTCCATTAGAGATTTTAAACCTAATTAATTGTCCATACTTCGCTTTCATAGTTGCATTTGCAATTATGTACGTCCCACGTGGCGAGTAGTATCGTTAGGTGTTATTGTTTGGTTGTTTTCTTTAGCGTGACATTGTTCTACGGCACTATTGCATAACATATTGTTCTAATGAGATGCATGTAGTATCATTCAATTGCAAACATGAGCTAGATGCTCATACTCATTTTGTTTAACTGCTGTTGTTCATATTATGTCTTGCTTCTTTAGATGTTATAATACAACCCATTCTATATGTAAACCATACAATCTTTTATGATTATGTGTATAATAAGTTGTATGGCATAGACCAATGCCTTTTGTCTCCAACGAGAGCAGCACAGCAGCTGTTGTCATGTAAATTATAGTATGACTTTTAATAGAAACTTTCCGCCACGTACGACTGAACTGTGGAATTAAATTATTCCCGAATCGATATGACACTGGAACCTTAAAAAAACAAGTCTATGCCTTCTGAAAAGGCCGGCAACGCTCTTGTAATACCTCTGGTGTTGCAGATGTCCATGGGCAACGGTGATCACTTACCATCTGGTGACCCGCTTGCTCGTTTGCCGTCCTAGGTCATAAAAAAAAGTTGAAAATTTTGACGGATTTACCATAAACTGTTTTTAGTTAATTTATTCCTCCAACATCTCTGAGACCTCTCCAACCCGTTTGGGCAGCGTGGAGAGTGTAGGCCAAGTTGCTCTGGCCAAGTATGGCTCTAGTAGTAGAGAGACGATCGTGCTCTAGATCGTGGTTTTAAAGCTGTAGCAGCGTAGTATAAAGCAGAAACAGTTTTAAATTACTTCTGTAACTTTAAATTATTTATACTGTATAATCGCTATCATCATTAATGTTCGAAGTATTTTTTTTTTAATATAGTATTTCATAAAGAATGTTTCGGTGGCTCAGTCTGTAAAGACGATAACGGATGAACCAAAATCGGTATGGAACAATTATGTCGAGTACCGCAAGATTAATTCACAATCGTGATATTCCGATGCTCATCTCAACAAAACAATGCAAATGATAGCTAGTGTTGTGCAAACCGATTGCCAACTGTTCCCCGGTGATGCTGAAACGGTTTCAAAACACATGTGTCTAATGCTCTCATTATTTCCGTTATGCTGGCTCAGTTTGCAGTCGTAGAGACATGATATCTGGATAATAAACACCCACAAAACAATGCGAGGTGGTGTTGGGTTGCTTTCTTTACGCATAATGGTTTTTTTTCCTTATATAATTTGATATGACTATTTTGCATATTTTTTTGTATAAAAATACTGTGCCATAATTGTGATTTGGCATTTTTGTTGACATTTTTGTTGAGCTTTTAGGTTAATATTTAGGCATAATTTTTAAAAACGTAATGTTACTAGGCATATTCATAAAAAAATAAAAAATGTATTGAGATTCACATGATTTCTTTAAAGCCCCACACCATGAAGGTTCGGGAGCGAAATCCTGCCCTGACTCCATCCTAAAAAAACCACTCGGCCTCATAGAGTAGGTCAGGTTTGTAAGATTATTTGTGACCAAAATACGAGCTTCCTAATCCACATTTGTATTTGTAATGTAATGCCTATAAACATTTGTTTTAATATAAGAATGTTATGTTTCAAGCATTATGCTATATATGTAAAAAAGTTATGCGTAAATATAATTAGGAGAAACAAAATATGCCATGTTATATTATGCCTTAAAATTTTATGCGAATAAATAGTAAACTGGTGGTGTTGAAACAACCGTATATTGGTATAAGTAACTTATCAGTCAAAGTTAAATTTGATAGCTCTAATTGGAGACAATATACAATATGAAGCGCGAGTCCGACTGATACTGAATTCGTCATATGTAGGGTTAACTTTGAAATTGGGCGGCGCGGCACCAGCGGCAATTCGCGCATTATGTAAGAATTGGTAGCAAAAGATATTGGTCGCAGCGCGACCTATCATTTTAATACAAAATTAGCGACACATCCGTTCATCGGTCGGTAACACGGTTGTCTGCTATTGGTTTGTTTACTATTTGAACCATAATAGAGAGAGACTTGCAATTTTTACGGAATGTATATCGATTACGTTTATAATATAAATAAAAATTAAAAATCATTGCATACAAAAGTCTCTGAATATTTACGTACTTATTCTTCTTTTCGAGTCAAAATGGTTATAATTTAAGCTTTTTCTTATACAGTTTTTGACCAGTACATCACAGTAGGCCACAGCGACTCCTTTGTCGTTTGCCTTATTGCCTTATTAAGATCTTCTACTGTGCAGGTGGAAGGACAGTTGTTATTTACGTACTGTTTTAATATAATATTAAACACCTGATTTATGGCAGATAGATCACGGAGATCCTGGAACTCAGTTGCATAACATATATTAAATAATGTTCCCTTGCGAGTAGACAGAGCCCGTAGGCATCTATAAAACCTATAGGCCACGTTTAGTATGTTGGTGTGTGGAAAACGAAAACAAAACAATGATGGGTTGCTAGCCGCATTGCCAACTGACATAATTCCTAAGACTTTCGCCCTCGATGGGCTTTTACGATCTGCGTGAGAAGAGAAGCAGCCAGATCTCTCCCAGATCAGCATGGAAGATGAAGATCAGTTAGATAAAAAAAGTTGTCTTTGCATACTCGTATCAGGATCATGTGCGCACCTCGTTAAATCTCATACACACGAAGACAAGAGCGCCACTACACGAAACAATACGCGATTTTCACACCTTGCCCGCGTATTGTGTAAAACTGTTCCATCATCGCCAAGTGATTGATGGTCCTCTCCGATGATCGTTCAAAGTTACGAAATTACCGAAACACGAATTTATCAATTTTGCAACGTTATCCACAAGGGCTCACAGTAATTTGTACGTGTCATGTACAGTATGATTTTGAACTCTCTGGCAATATTTTAATGTAGAAATCAGAGTCCTTAATAGAATATAAATACGCAGGAAAAGAAAGGTAAATGAGAAAATAATTATAGCAATTTATTAGCGATACATATTCCAACATTAAAGTTATGGTCAGTGGTGTCATTCTCAACTACTTGGGCGGTGGTTGCAGATCTGGTATCAAGTACGCGCATCTAGCCTCCCGAGCTGCTACTTGCTTTTTCCCAATTCTTCAGAATGAATAGTATCCTAATACCTGCATTCCCTTCCCGGATAAAACAAATCCTATCCTTCCCCAGCTTAAAAATGCTTTCGAAGGGCAGTAGCGTCGGAAGCCTAGCCAAGAGTAGCGCCTGCCAAGCGTGGTCAATATGGCAATATCCTCTCGTGGAACGAAGAATTCTTAGTAGACGCCTTTGTCCAACAGTGGACTTCTTACGGCTAAAATGATTCCGATATTAAAATATTGCAGAAAATTCAAAATCACCCTGTATACGGGCTAATATTTCACCTACGTGGGCTATATATTGTTCTGTTCGTGCTCGAATGTGTACGTTATTGGTAGAACAATTAATGTTTCGCAAACTATTGCTCAATTGATTGGAGTTAATTTACCCAGTTTTGGAAATCAATTGGGGAGATCGTTGCCTTCGTTTGTTTGTAGATCTGTAAAGACCTTGATGTTTTTAATTCGCCAGCCAGTATTTTCAATAATAATTTAAATTGGCTGTCTTTAGTAGAATTAGTATAAATTTCAGCTTCTGCTTCACTTACAAATAACGACAGCAGCAGTTCAAGTCAAGAATAAACTAAGTAGTTACTCATTTATAATTTATTTCTCTATTTATGTCTATCTATAATTTCTATCAATGTTTATTTATATAAATAAACATTTCTTACGAATAATAGCAAAGAGGTCGACTGAACTTGCCTTTCAAGTGTTTCGTATGGTTTGACTGTCAGGTTGTGTAATTTTCCGCTTCTATTTTTCTATCATTTAATAACTACAACTCACACATAGGAACTACAACTAAAAAAGGTAGGTACATACATACCTTACGGATATACATCCGTCTAGAACAAAGATATCAGAATAATATTAGGTTAGATCAGTTCCCGGCTGAAATTAGTTCGAAAACCTTATTCTCCAAAATGCCGTATAAACGCTCATAAACATCGATGAGACCTCTCCATGTTTGGATATTTTCTTAAATGCCATGTTGTGCAGCGATTATGTGCAAAATTGAAGCTCCGTATGAGTCTAAAACATCATGGCATCACCTACCATAAGTAAGTGTCTTCATCATCATCATCATCATCAGGTCTTTTAGTCTCTACTGCAGGAGCATGACCCTCTTTGTACTACCGGAGCCATATTTGGCCAGAGCAGACAGAGGATTTGGCCTACACTCTCCTCGCTGGCCAGACCGGTTGGAGAGGTCTCACAGATGTAAGCTTTGTTTAGCTAGTATTTCCTAAGTCGCCTTCTACGTCATCCACGGGGAGACTTGGAGTGGTCCTATTCTACTCTGCCGGATACCACACGGCTAAACAAGAGGACAATAGATAACGAATCCTGTATGACAATAGAAGTGTCCAATTTGCATCAGCATAAATAAATGTTATTAAATATTTTGGAGCTCCGTCCGAGTTACGTCGTGAGGTTCCTTAATCGGATTACTTGTGTTCTCGTCACGAGGCGGCCACATTTGTGCCAAGGCCCTCTATTTCACTAATGTGCACTATTCATAGCAATAATGCCTTTGGCCAGTCCAAATTGTTAACGAAGCAAAAACCTCTTTGTTTACTGCAACAGGGACGGATCTACTCTAGGACTTTTTAGGGTGCAGCCCAGGGACAATTAATTGAGCCACAATTATAATAAATATGAAAAACTTTGACTTTCCATGGAAATTCGTCCAGCTGATGTCCAGCGACTTTGTATGGGAAACCTATTCTGTATCCATTAGAGATTTGGATTTCGATATTCCAATATAGGTAGGTTCAAAGTCACGTTGTATGTGTATCTTTTTGTAATAGCCTGTACATTTTGTATCCCACTGCGGGGCAAAGGCCTCTTCCTTACTTCTCTACTCGTCTCTATCCGTTGCTACCTTTTGCCATTCTGACAAGATTTTTTATACATCATCCTGCCCTCTCGTTTCGGGTCTACCCCTACTTCGGCGGCCGTTGGGTAACCAAAAGAATGTTATTTTGTGGCAGACATATCACGCTCTATTCAGAATATATTTCTTCTTCTTCCTCGCCTTTTCTCTATTTGGGGTCGGCTCTGTATGTATGCTCTCTATTCCGAATATATTTATTTATTATAATTATTATTTTTTTTTAAATCAACAGTAGAGTGCAGTGGAATCAATTAGGAATGCCCCCAAGTACATTAAGCACGGGGCTCCTCAAACTCTCGGCCCGGCCCTGTATTGCAATAATGCTAAATTTTACAGCGCATAACTTGGATAATGTGCCCCTAAATGTTAAATGACCATTTTATTCTGCCAAGTTTTATTGTTTTATGTTACCGGTGCCTTTGTTTAATATCTTTAACAGTTTGAATCATGAACCGCTTACATGTCCTTAACCTTAATAGAAGTATATTTTCCTTTCTAGATTATTTATAAAAACATACATGTTAGATTTTTGTAATATATACTATAGCGTTTCTATGAGTATCAACGATATAGTGTGTATCCAAGCGCTGCTAAAGATGCTTAAATCTCTAGACTAGACTGTTTCTTACAGAGCTGTGCTAAGCGAGACTAGAAAAATGAAATAATACACACATACATAGTATCACGTCTTTTTCACTTGCGGGGTAGACAGAGCAGGGGTGTATAAGACCTGAAGGCCACGTTAAACATGTTGATGGGCATTAGGTGGAAAACGAAATCAAAATAGTGATGGGTTGCTAGCTGCATCGACTATTAACATTATTTCTTAGATTTTACCGATTCCCTAGATCAGGTTTTACGACCTGCGCAGGAAGAGAAGCAGCTGGTATATTCTTCTTTTTTTCTTTTCTCCCAGACCAGCATGGGAGAGTGAAATAAAATAATAATAACAGTATTTCACTTAATCTTTAGTGGAATCTTACAAACGAAACTTTCCAAAGTTAACCCATTTCGGACAATAGGGCACGACATCATTTATATCGATACTATAAATCTCATTCGATAATCGTGTACGCATCTCGATTCTCAAGCTCTCCGGCGATTCGGCAACTTTCTATAGCCTACAAAAAAGTTGATACACAAGTGTTCAACTGGTTCCCTGTCCATCTATCGATTGTTATTATCGAGTATGTACTCATAAACACGGATCCTATTACGTGTCGCATGATTGTTATCATGTCTATGTAGATCATGTCTGGATTGGATCGAAGATTGAGAGATTGCGGTATAATAGACTGCATCACGCAATCGCAATTAGTTTGTGGGAATGTAAATCCTTGACGCTGGAATTAAATTCATTTTATTGGTCACTGGGCTTTATGCCTCCTAAATGAAATTATTACAGACATTTATATTATTAAAACGTACGCGAGATGACATAATTAAATTTCAATTTCAATTTATTTATTCATAAACAATAATACATTGCATTCGAATGCTAGTGTCGTATTGTGAAATAAAAGTAATATATATATAAGCGAATATCAACAGGTCACTAAAATACATTACAAAACTCTAAAACAACGGTTTACGGTCGGTATCACCGACATGTATCAGTCTATTCAGAAGGTCATCTTTAGGGCAAGTATATCCGCGTGAACTTGAACTTCTGAATTATATTGAAATCCTGGAATCAGAAGCCTTAATGAAATAATTGTAAGAAAGAAAGCTGAAAATTAAAAAAATGGTTTCCCATACGAAGTCACCGATCAGCTGGTCTAAATTCTATGGAAGATCAAATTTTTTTTTTCGTTTTTTACCTTTTTTCTTGCAGTTCTGTATTCCATTAGGGATTCTGATTCCAGGATTTCAATATAGTTCAGAGGTTCAAAATCACGCTGTGGACTGAAACATGTCGGTGATACCGACTAATAATACGTGAGTAAACCGTTGTTTTATTACAGACATGTTTATGTTTCTATCTACGTGTACTTATAAGCAGTCATTACTTGTTACTTAAAGTATTTTGCAGTATTGGCCAATATCCATTAGTTATTTGTATGTATTACTAGTGCTTGAAATTAAAATTGATGGGATACCGGGTGAATTTGCATGCATTTAATCTTTTGACATAAATAGTTATATCATTTCGAATTTAAAGTATTTATTGTCATATTATTTTATTCTGTCACCTGTGACTGAACTTTGTATGCCAAATGTGCAGCATTGAGCACTGTATCTATGTAATGTACCAACGCAATATAAATGAATCTGAATCTTGTGTAAATATCCTCAAAATCCTCATAAAGGGGTCACCTGTTACAAGTCCGTAAATATAAACAAATATATTCTCTATATTTTATCCTATCAGGTCAGTTTTCGCAAAAAAATAAAATAAAAATAAATCTTCATCATCTCAGCCACAAGAAGTCCACTACTGGACATAGGCCTAAGGATTTCCAATACGACCAGTTGGTAGCGGCCTGCAAAATATATTTTCCCGTTCCCTTAGCTCAATAAATTTCTTCCCTAACCTCACATAAAGGTGGTTTCAATGGGCAGCAGCGTCGGAACCGATAAAAGCCAAATAAACTGCGCTCACCATCCCGTTTGCCAAGCGTAGTGAGTATGGCAAACCTCTCATGAATATGGAAATAAATAAACTGAGCAATTGTTGGGAACTCCAATAAAAATCAACATTTCAATTTACAACCCATACTAAAGGAAAAATTAAAACCACTCTCAAACTATGTTTCAAGATTATATCTGCAGTGATAATTCAATTGAACCTATTGCCATTTTATTATTGCAATCCAGTACTCAATCCACAGCCTTCAAGTTGTTATCACCGAAACTCATAGAAAGCAATGTCTATCGCGATTCGTAATCAGTGTCATGCATTTTACTCTCAATGTCGGTCATATCGTGAATGCGTTCGGAAAAAAGTGTTTTTTATTTGCCACTCACTCATTGAGAGATTGATTGCTTGCGCCAGCTTTTTGTGCGGATTTTTATGTGAAAGTTACGTCTAGCCTCATAACCGGATGTCGCATAATTGTTTTTATAACTGAATGAAATACAAATAAATTCATTTCAATTATTAAGTTTTGATTATGTTTTTCTATGCTGACTATTCTTCATTTAAATTGAAATAAATAATATAACACAGGCAAAATCACTAATATTTCATTCTAAAAAAAATATTAATTGCCAATATTTTTTTAAACACAGTACATATTTCATAAAGTGCGTACTTTTGAGAGAGGTCAGGGGCACTAAGAAAATAAAGAATACTATTCAGAATAAAAATATATAAACAGTCAATACTCAGTAACTTAAAAGATTTCATTTAAAAAACACTCATAAAAATACAATTGTTACTAAAATGTTTTATCGAATTTTAAAATGAAATACAAAGAGTACTTTCTAAAAGTATTTTTTTTACAAACGAACTAACCCCAATACAATCAAATTGCAATACAAAAACGTTTGCAACAATCGGCATAGCTCCACAAAACACCCTATTCACCGTAATTGGTTAGTTTGCTGGGGTCGGGCACTGGGGCAGATGGGTCATGGATTCGACACACATCTGCTCGGCACGTGTGAAATTTGACCCGAACTGGTTTGGGCCTACAACTTTTTTACTTGCCCTCGTAAATCTTATCTTTTAAATATTTTAGTGAAATCCATTCAATTTATTATGCTTAAGTTTTTGTGTTTGTGCATGGTGTTATATGACGCATGTGTTAATAGGCTTAGGATTCCGTACCTCAAAAGGTAAAAGGAACCCTTATACGATGACTCGATTGTCCGTCTGTTGGACAAGACCTTTTCTCAAGAATGCGTAGAGGTATTAAAATTAGACTTATATCAGTTATTGAGATCTGCAGTTTCTTGAAGCTCTGAAGTAATCAATCTTTTAAGTCAACGCATAAAAATAATACATTTTCAAAAGTCGCAAATTTTTCATCGCAAATTTTGCTCTTACAAAAGAATCAAAACCTATGCAGGGCACAGGGTATTTCCCGTAAACTTAGAAACAAGAAATGTGGCACAGATCATGAGATCCATGTATTCAAATGTTTTATTAATTACGAGCCATCATGTGTCCCACTGCTGGCAAAGGCCTTCAAAAGGTATTCAAATTTAATATAATACAAAAAAATGTTCCTCAATATAATAATAAAAATACCTTTAAAACTACTATTATACAAATCTACACCAATGTTACACGAACATGTTAAGTGTAGAATAATTTAAATTTAGAGTTGACCATTAAAACAAAGCAGTTTAACCTAGGATGAGTTAAAATCATCAACGACAAAACAAAATAGAACTAATGAATCGTAGTGTAGCAGTAAACTCTTTATTGCATCAATAAGAATACAAATAATAGAGCCACACATCTAGCCACTTAGATCACTTTACGCTAAGTATATGTTGTATGTAGTATGTTTTCCTCTGAGGTCATCATCATCATCATCAAAATTTAAGAGCAACGCTCTTGTCGGTGGAGCTCCCTCCATCTTGGTCTATTCTCTGCCAGTCTTTTCACATCCTGGTACGAAACCCTTTCTACTTTTCCTTTATCTGTTTAAAATGGCTGTGCCTGGGCTTTCCTCTCCCTCTCCTTCCCTCTATTTTGCCTTCTATAATAGTTTTCATAAACTGATCGTGTGATAAACTGATCCTCTGAGGTATACGTAAGTAATTAATGTAAAAAATACTATAATAATACAGCGTAATTTTGAACCCCCTAGCTATATAGAAATCTGGGAATCAGAATCCTTAATGGAATACAGAATTGCAAGTAAAAAAGGTAAAAAACGAAAAAAAAAATTTGACCTTCCATAGAACTAGACCAGCTGATCGACGACTTTATATGGGTAGCCTAATTATTTTTTCGACTTTTACCTTTTTTTCTTGCAATTTATTCTATTGGGGATTCTGATTCCGAAATTCCAATATAGCTAGGGGGTTCAAAATTACGTTGTATAAAATACATTATTTGCTTTGAAAGAATTATATAGGTATAATTAGATTTTCGTGCTCAAAGGTATATTGTCGGCACAGAATAAGTAACAGCCTCCGTGGTCCAGTGATTAAGGCGTTTGCCTGTTGACCCGGGGGTCGTGGGTTCGATTCCCACCGGAAGCATACTTTGTTTAGTTGTTTCCAGTTTGGTTAGGACATTGCAGGCTTGAATCACTTGATTGTCTGATAATAAAGATGATTCCGTGCTTCGGAAGGCACGTTAAGCCGGTGGTCCCGGCTGCCATCTAGTAGTCGTTAAAGGAACCACGTCAGAGGCCGAGAGGCGATCCCGAAGAACTCTGACACCAGGGTGTGCATGGTCGATTGACCGTGACACCTACTCGAAATGATGATGATGACAGAATAAGTAGTAGTACTGATTGTCAGGCTAGCTCATTCTGTGTGATTTGTATATATAGTTTGTTTAAACAAGATATACGTAAATAATTATAATCGTATGTACGTATTCCTCCTCGATTTAGTCATCAACAACGAAAAGAC
Source organism: Elegia similella (assembly GCA_947532085.1). Taxonomy (NCBI): domain Eukaryota; kingdom Metazoa; phylum Arthropoda; class Insecta; order Lepidoptera; family Pyralidae; genus Elegia; species Elegia similella. The sequence goes on from OX383936.1 coordinate 6,561,032, forward strand.
ATCAACGCGTTTAAAACGTCAGAATGATCGAGTGTAATAATAAAAAAAGACAAAATTATCAGTAAATTAAAAATGAACAACATCCGGTTCCGAACACACCCATGCAATTTGTATGTGGATCACATTTTCGTCGAAGAAATATTGCATTCCACAGAAATGTAGGCGAATGTTGATAAATAGTACCAGTTTTATCGCGTTTTCATCTTGATTTACACTTTTATCTATTGTTCATTCAACCCGGCTGATATTATTTGTGTATGGTTTGTGGGTAAATTTTGACTAAAAAAGTATTCCATTATAAACAAACGTACAAACACATAAATCTTTATTATATTAGTCTAAAAGTATAGATTATACAGTTCTAAAACGAAAACTTTTCAATAGCGTCAATATGCAACTTTTAGAATTTCGCATCTATTGAAAGGAACACGTTGTGTAAGTGAGAGAGTGGTATGCGGTACATACCTATGCGAGAATGTATGCACGTTACCATTTGACAAGCGGCGTTTGCAAACGCGGACACCGCCATAAATTAGTTGATTACCATCTATCTACCATCGCGTACAAGGACATCGCAGATATATGGTTGTGGCAAGAAGGAGAGTTCCTCTGGATCATATTGGTCTCAGTGTTATTTGGTCATGGTGTTATTTGGTCATGCAACATTAGCGTAATTCGACTAACCAGTCGTAATCGCTTACCATCAGATGTGTATGTCATAAAAAAAGCCTAAGCGGCGCTTACAAAGAATATTGCTATATAATTTTGTTGATTAATATATATCTACAATCGCAACTACATCGCTGATGTAAAGTAGATGCAAGAAAAAGAGTTCCCTACCGAACCATATTGGTCACATTGCAACACTAGCGTTGCATGCGCTTACAAAAGAACATTGATATAAATTAGTTTATTATCATCTATCTCACATAGCGTACAAGGACATCGCAAATATATGGTTGTGGAAAGAAGAAGCAATCCCTCGGGACCATATTGGTCACAATGTTCTTTGGTCATGGTATTATTTGGTCGTATAACACCAGCGTAATTTGACTAAACTGGCTAAATAACACCGCCATAAATATGTTGATTACTCTATACGAGTATACCGTGCTAAAACAATAACTGTTGTTCCCTCCGACCGGACCTTATATGCAGATACTAGAATACTTTAAGTATTACTTTAAAGATTACACTTATGGAAATTATGTCTAAAATATTTTTTTGAATACAACTAACGTAATATACTAACATTATTAGTATGTAAAATAAGGGTTTATTTTAATTTATATTCAAATATATTTATTCAAACTAGTTAATACAAAAAGAATGTTTACAAATTTATAACCTACCCTATATGTCAGATTTTAAAAAAATGTGTTTCTTTACTTCTATGGTTTAATACAATATAAATACGAAACAGTAAAAATATGTACGAGTACGTTCGTCTAATAAGTCAAAAAATTTATCAGTGTTCGAGTTTATCCATTACAAAAATACACACAAACCATTATAAGTAAAGATTACAATACAAACCTAATTCCTAACTGTAAGATATTCCTTACTGTAAGAAAACATGTACAAAACGTCTCCCAAAATTGCCATCTCGTGTTCGAAATACTATCTTCGTTTTAAATCAGACAGGACTTACAGAATGTTCGCAGGAAGCAGACAAATCCGTTAAGAATGTTCGCGTGATGTATTTGGAGATTTTGGAGCATTCGTCCACCCGACAAAGTGGTCCACGTGATGCACTTTACCAGGGCTGAACACCCTGATAAGTTGAAATCTGGGAATCAGAATACAGAATTGCAAGAAAAAATGGTAAAAACTAAAAAAAGCATTTGACCTTCCATAGAAATGTGTCCAGCTGATCGGCGACTTTGTATAAGAAACCTATTTTGTTTTTGCAGTCACCTTTTTTTCTTGGAATTTCAATATAGATAGGAGTTTCAAAATCACGATATGTTAATAGTAATTCCTTACGGATTTTTAAATAAATACACAATTAAAATTATTTAATTTTACATTGTTCCATTCTAGAGCTAGCAAACATATATTAAAAAAAATGGTTGTCTTTAAAGTCCGTTTACCGATTATAATACTTGATAACGGTGGAGAGAGATAGATGCGTCACAAGCCGAACGCTTAGGCCGATCGTGCCTCTCTATCGCTTGTTCCGCGCTCTCTATTTCATTCGTGACACTATTTCGTTCATGCAGGCGTTCATCGATTTATAAGTCGTTATCGTATCGTCAAAAAATATGCGTAAAATAGTCTGTATTTCTAGATGTACAAGTAAGTTACTTTGTGTTCTTGAATAATATGTATGGTGTTAACATGGACGTAGAAAAAAAGGTGTTTTTTCTACGTCCCTGGGTGTTATTTAAAAGTATTTTCACAATGAGATTAATCAATGCTTACTTACAACTTCATGGCTTTAGAACATATGAAAAACGATAAGACAAAATATTTTATATACACTCGGAACAGCTGATTGGGTCGTCAATCTCTTGATGTCTTTTAATTTAGAAAAAAAGACAGATTAATATTGATAAAAATACGGTTAAACCGGTATAAGAAGAATGGCTCCACAATAGGATGAACATCTTTATAATTTTTGGTTTTTTAAATCAGTTCTATCGAAAATATTGGTTTTGAGTATACTTATATCTCGAAAATGGCTTTGGATTCAGATGATCAAAAAAAGTTACCTAAGCGAATTCTGTAAATATACAAAATTGAGGTATTCTAATAGCCGTTAATTGTACAAAAAAAATACTTGTTTAAAACTGGCAGTTTTGTCTTAACCTTTTAATTTAGGCAATTTTACATTTTACTCTCAATATATTAATATTCCTGGAATGGCAACCCTGGGAAAACAATAATTACAGTCGAATTATTCATAATTCTGCACACCCGGACAATTCAGGGCATGCCGAGAGCCTGAGATACCGCCACAGGCCATTTCAAAACAATCCAGAACACCATCTACATTACCTTCATCTCTTTCTAACCCCAGTTTTTAGAAAGAGAGATACGGTCTAAAATCCTGTAATTTTAGGTCGACACGTGGTCTAGAAGAGCGTGGGAGAACGCCTGGGGTTTCGCAAATGTGTTATTTGTTATTGCCTGTTTGTGACATGCAAATTTTTTTGCAACCAAGCGTAGGCGGGATTAGGCTGTTGGATGCCTTTGATATGATAGTAGATGATGTAATGTATGAATAAGATGTAGATTAGATTTACCAGGCTGGGACTTAACTAGATTCTATGTGAGTGGCGTGGTTGTTTTATTGTTTTGTTTTGTTACCTGCCTGCCAATCTATCATAAAGCTGATATTGCATGAATTCTTATAGTAAATTTAGAAATAACATATGGCGGATAAATTCCAAGCAGACAGGATTCGAATCACCGATTCGAATTCTGTCTGCTGATTTGGTCTTAGTACGACCAATGCGTTACCAACTATGCAACCCGCTTCGATCCCCTATGTCAAATCTCTTCACCACATCTAATTCTTCTTATACGCATTAGGGTTTGCGTCACCTAACACACACTAGGATCAAGGCGCGGTAGCTTAATTAGTAGATCATTGATCATACAAAGACCAAGCAGTCCAACCTTATAATTAAAACCGCTTTCGAGATTCTACGGGATTTGGTTGAGAAATGCGACCTGTACGTACGAATTTTGGCCCAAATTAAAGCAGACACATCGCGCTGGCTCGGTCAACAATACAACTATTTTTGCTGAACCATAAGAAGTGTTTAAAAGTTAAATTCAACTTTACTAAGTAGGTACGATAAAAATCTTTACTTCTTTTCTTATATACGAGTATATATATTATTATAAATGCAAAAGTGAGTTGGTTTGTTTGTTACGCTTTCACGCCGTAACTACTGAACCGATCATCATGAAATTTTGTATTCAATTTCTCTGGAGTACGGAGAAGAACGTAGGCTACCTTTTATCCCGGAAAAAGTAATGTTACCGAAGGCACGACGTGAAGCTGCGGGCTAAAGCTAGTTAAAAAATAAAACTATATTACAAACGAGTTGTTTAGGGCCTCTTATGTATTAATCTTGCATCCGGATGTTGTCCAACCTAAATCGAGCTGGGTGGCTCAAAGATTTATAACTCAGAAAGACAGACGATCATACCGGTTACCCGGTCCAACACAAGATGTCGAGGGCAAAGAGAAGCATCCGGGCTCCGCCATTATAACAGCATTCATGCTGTACTTCAATCAACAATGATCGAAAAAAAACGTTGCTAAGTTAACACTTTTCTAACTTTGAATTTGTTACTATGTAAGTTAATTGTTATATTTATGTAATCTTAGGTTAGACTTATTCTAGTTTTTTATGAATGTTGTGTCCACCAATAATTAGGTTGCATGTTAGCATAGAAGTGGAATGTTATATAATAGTGGTGTACATGTAACCTGTTGGTGAACCTTATGAATAAATAAATAAAAAGATGCTGTAAATATGGTTTGTTGCAAGGTTTTACGACTGGCTATCTGCCTGACGCCACTCCTTGGTAAGTTCACCGGTTCTTATCACTTTCTCTAGAGAAGCCTAGAGTGACAAAGATTTGACAAAACCCTTAAATCAATTGCCCTGTACCGTGTGTTGCCGTGAACGATAAACATGAGAAATACAGGATACATTTCTATATTTTCTTTGTTTTTGATTATGGAACGATACGTAACGTTAACAAAAAATATATATTAAGAACTTCAATGAGAATTTTGGGCAATATCCTCCCATGAAATAAAGTATCTTTGGAAGAGGCCTTTGTGCAGTACTGGACTTTTTGCGGCTATAATGATGATGATATCTAATAGTAATGTCAAAGACAAGTTTTCTCTATAAATAATAAAAACATAATACCAAAATATTGAAACCAATGTCCCTTGGAAGGGTAAAGGATTCTAACAATTTATCTCATACTAACACATATGTCCAAATCCCTTGAGGCACGGACGTAATATCTCGTCTTTTTTCTTTGCGGGGTAAACAAAATTCAGGTTTTTAAGACCTCAAAGCACATTTAGCATGTTAGTTGGCATTATGTGGAAAAAATCCCTTGCGGTATATAGAATTGTATATAAATCTGATCATCAACTTAGATTGTTGACCGTACTAGGGACTAACATGGGGCTTGAACCATTCTGTCTATTGCTGAAAACTGCATTAAAATCCGTTGAGTACTTTCAACCATCTAAACGAACAAACAGCGGAAGCGACTTCATTTTTGTTATACTATGTAAAGATTGCATCGTTAAGAGGCCCTTGACGATGACTTGAAGATGATTATAGAAGTGCCTTCTTTTTTAAAATCTGAAAAAAATTGAGACTTGTTTTATACTGATTAGACATTGACTACATCGTAGTTGATCAAAACTTTTAAATCTTTGATCCATGCTTTGATCAACTAATTAACGATGTAGTTAGTCATATCTACTATAGTATCGTTGAGTTAGTATCCCATAACACAAGTCTCGAACTTACCTTGGGGCTAGCTCAATCTGTGTGATTTGTCCGTATATATTTATTTATTTATTTATTTATTATCTACACAATACAAAAATATGTCTAAAATATCTACGATATAGTTATCTAGGATAATAATTAAACACTTTTGTAAAAATGAAACACATTTTTTAATAATGATTAAAAATGTATGATTGTGCGAGCGAGACAACCAACCATGTTTCACTCAAGGGCCTCTTAACTTGTGTATTTAAATTGTACAAAATTAATTGTTATGTGTGGAGTGTAATAAAAACTTTTAGTAATTTTGTATTTTGTATAACTTAGTATCCCACGACCACGATACAAGTTCACAACTTACGGTGGAGCTAGCTCAATCTGTGTCAATTTGTCTATATATACCTATTTATTTATTTATTTGCCACAGTATACATTCAGCTTTACACATGTTTAGCTAGGTATCTATCAGGCGACCTAGTACGAACTCAGGTGAAGAATACTCTCCCATTACAGTCTCGCGTTACTATTCACGATATCTTGTTTTAAATTGTTGCCACTTGCTCAACGCTATCATGTTTCGGTTTCTTAGTACTTCAATATCTTGTTTCTTGTGTTTAATACCTGTGTCCTAAATAGTCTCGCACCGGCACACTCAAACAGGATTTAAAAGATAGTTATTGGGTGTGGCTAATCGTTTACTTAGCACTTTAACATCGCAATTACAATCGACAAAACGCTAACGTGGTTAACGTAGTATTTGTAAGGAGCCCGATGTGATGCGAAGTGGGGGTGAGCATAATTAGCGCTTACACATGTTAAGCAACCCCGGGCGTAGTTCTCACTGGGATGGGTGACCGCAAGTGGCATAAAAATATCCCGAGCTCCTCCGTGATTCGGAAGACACATTAAGCAGTTGGTCCCGGCTGGTATCATTGATGGCAGTCGTTAAGTTATGTCAGATGCCTTTAGGCAGCTTGATCTGATGCTGATGAATCTGACACCAAAATACCGAAAACAAACAAATAAGTCGTTCTTGTTGTTTAAATATTTTTTTAGGGCTGGATCTAGTCGTGGCCCATGCACTGGGCTACACTTACAAGGGGCGCAATGTCACAAAATAAGTACTAGTAGTAGTATAGTACGTAGCGTAGTAATGCGCAGGGCCGGAAAAGGGGAAAGAGCGCCAACGGTGGCGTACCTACAATTAATTAAATTTGAAATTTAATGAATTCAGCGCATAGTACTAGTGATTTGAAACAACATCAATTTCCAAAATTTCCTGCAGTACCTTCTTAACTTAAAATACCAACCACTTGTTGTTGAAGTTGGTTGAATTTAGTATCAGCCTAATTGGTTATAGTAATATGTAGTGAAGTATTAGTACTTTACTATCATTTTTATTAGTATATCTTGCCCTTCTTGTTTTATTGTGTGTACAAGTTTAGACTTGTTAGACTAACACACTATAAAACAAGATGGGTGAGCTGTATCTGGTAATAGGCAGGCAACAAATGATAGTCGCACAGGTTCCGCCTGGCAACCGGGTGACAGTTAGCGGGTGGTGCAAGTGAAAAGCTTTTAATAACTTATAAGATTTCTCTTTACGAGGAGCTAAAAACTTGCATTATCCGTGTACTTGTATTCTTGCCAACTAACTGTTCTGAAACGCTAGCAGTTTAACCATTCTTCTTCTTCTATCAAGTCGTAAAATGGCTTTGCTACCATAATAACTCGTACGTTTGCCTCATTAAGATCTTATTCTCAGCAATAAGTTGGGCTTTCTGGGCACACCAAGAGGCTAAGAGGTGACCCATAGATTGAATACCACGCAGTCGCCTCAAAACCCAAAAAAAAAGGACACGTTGCTCTAATCTATTCATTTGCTGCTTTCAGCAATTAGTTTACAGTACTTTTTCACGCAAAAACTACTGGAACGATGATTTACTACTATTACTTTACTGTATATATTTTCAGTGTAAATTAAGTAAAGTACGTACATTTTAGTACCTCAATAGGAAAAATGAACTCTTAGAGAATCACTTTGTTGTCTGTCTGTCTGTCTGTCAAGACCCTTTTTATTAGGAACGCGTGGAGGTATCAAGTAGAAATTCATATCAAATACCCAGGTATTCTATCCCTTGGAGCTGTGATAAAATCAAACTTCTAAGTCAACGCAATCAAAACATACAGCCGTCTATGCCACAAATTTTCGGAGTTTGCAAGGGAATCAAAACCTATAGGGTAGTTCCCGTGGACTCAGAATCTTGAAATTTGGTACGAAGCAAGATCTTATAGCACAGATAAAAGCGTAGATTTCCAGTTACATCTTTAATAAAATAATATTTTTAATAATTTTAACCTTATTATTATATAGATATTGGTACGAAACCCTTCGCTACATAGTCAATACAAAAAAAAAGTGCGCAAGTCTGACACGCACTTGGCCGATTTTGTTTCTGGAAAATCAGAATTTTTAATTCAAATAAGGAGTCCACGTGTTATTATTTTTAGACATGTTTAGTGCCGTCTGAATTAAAAATTATTTATTTTATTTTGATAGAATCGCCACCGCTTCTGAAATGGAGACAGGGAAAGATCACGTCTTGTCGCGAGGCCTTGTCATGGATAACCTACAAACGCGACAAAACACCTCACCTACATGTTCGCGAATGCCTTGCATTCAATCGAACTACGGGAAGTCGTTCGGACTGTTTCGTTTGATGCTTTTGAAACTAGTGGTTTTGCTAATAAATATTACCCTTTCAAGTTTCACAAACCTTAGAGCTTGGAATACTACGTCTTTTGAGTCGCTCATAGAAGAATGACTCATTTAAACAGGGAATTTCTTTTGGTTAAGAGTTTAAATACCGGTAAAACTATAATTGAAATTTTACACGTGTTAGGTAGGACTTATGGTAATGAACCTATTATTAAAACGAAGTATTTAACTTTAAGAACCCTCTGTAAACTCTATTTATATGTAAAATTAAACACAAAGCTTTTAAGAAACAGTAATGCGAAGCCTATTCCAGATTTCAGGCACAGTAGGTTCATTTGCTTGACTTTTATATTTACATATTTTATGTAACTTGCAATGTAGGTAGGTATATAGGTAGATATGTTCGAGTACAATCTTACCACTAAAATTTACAATTATTTTGCAATCATGGAGTCCTGGAGCTGATCTGATAATGGCGAAAATTTTGACAGTAAGTAAAGTATGCTCCGCGCTAATGATATACCTAAGAATTAAAAAAAAATATATATAAACTTAAATCAAATTTGTTTTACAAATTCGCGGTACTTATTTCATAGTCCATATTTCTAACGGGGTTATAATTGGCCGCGCCCGGATAATAATAGGCTTGTTTTTGTATACTAGCTTTCACCCGCGGTTCGGTCGCCCACGTATCGATCCCTCAGGAACAGTACTCATTTTCGGGATATAAGGTAGCCTATGTGTGGATTTACACAATAACCTATCTGTGTGCAAACTTTCGTCAAAATCCGTTCTGCCGTTTCAGCGTGATTGATCGACAGCCTCCGTGGTCCAGTGGTTAATGCGTTTGTCTGTTGACCCGTGGGTTTGATTCCCACCGGAACCATACTTTGTTTAGTTGTTTCCAGTTTGGTTAGGACATTGCAGGCTTGAATCACCTGTTTGTCTGATAATAAAGTTGATTCCGTGCTTCGGAAGGCACGTTAAGCCGGTGGTCCCGGCTGTCATCTGGAAGTCGTTAAAGGAACCACGTCAGAGGCCGAGAAGAACTAGAAATGATAAGCGTGATTGAATAACAAACATCCAAACCTACAAATTAATAAAATTAATAGGAAGTAGTAGGATAGGATAGTATTTTCAATCAAAACATTACATTCTGATATCAAATGCAAATTCGCCAAATCCTGTTTTACCGTAACGACAAACCGCTAATCTCGCGTTAATAAAACACACCCATTACGTTAAATGGCTCGTGTTAGCGCTCGTTGTAGTCACCACTACCACTGAACATCTACTAACTACTAATATTAACAGCGTGATTTTGTTCCTATGTACTATATAAAATCCTGGAATCAGAATCCTTAATAGAACACTGAACTACAAAAAAAAAAAACTAGACCTCCCATACAACGTCGCCGATCGGTTGGGCGGATTTCTATGGGAAGTCAAGTTTTTTTTTTTTTACAATTCCGTATTCAATTAGGGATTCTGATTCCAGGATTTTAATATAGTTAAGATATTTTAGTAATAGGTACAAAATCACGCTGTAAAGATGAAAGATTTAATTATTTACTCTAACTAAATTAAGCAATGAAATATGGTGAAAATAGTCCGCGCGGGTGGGGTATGTTTTATTTCTCAGTTTAATTAGGGTATATAAGAATAGCATTTTGCAAACATAAACACTTATAAAAATATTTTGTTTGTTTGCAAACTACTGGACCGATTAAAAACATTCTTTCAACATTTGAACAAAGATAATGTTCATCAGGGATAATGTAGGATTCTATCCAATATGCAAAAATATTTTTTCTTTTGTCATCATTAAACAAAATATTATAAAAATATGGCCCGTTAAAGTTCCGGTGACGTCACAGTTTCGTACACTTTTTTTTAGCAAACTCTGATATCCACGAGCTCTCGTGACTTTGACGCGCTATATCTGCATATTTTTATTCATTGGCTAATTCAAATTCAAAGCAAACTCAGCACCTTTTTTTCCAATCGACGTCAACTTACAAATTAATTTATCTTAAAAACTAGTTCTATGGACTGAGTATACATTGTCCTTTAATAAGTACAAATTTCATTGTCCTTTAATATGTATGCCCAGTCCACATATCTGTGTATACATTAACAAAAGAAAAATACGTGTCCAATAGTTTTTGATTATCTAACTGATGGAGTATTTGAATAGCATTATTTTAAGACACGAAACTAGCCTTTTTTTATTTTATAATATCTAATGAAATCAATATCTTCACTATAATATAAATTTTATTAATACTTACCTAAAGATAATAATTGTTTTACGCGTATTCTTTGAAGATCATCATCATCATCATTTCGAGTAGGTGTCACGGTCAATCGACATGCACGTCACAATTGAAGATAATTGTTACAAAATTAGGTTTCACTTCTGCGAAACGGATAGAGGATGTTATCATTCTGCGATTTTCAAGAATCACTCCCCGTTTTACATACAGCAATTATGTAATTAATTAGCATGTATGATTTCTACTCTACGTTTATGACCGCACAAAAATATGTTTTTGTTACTGACATTTAATAATTGGAAGCGGCAGCTCAGTTGACTTGTGTTACCTAGAGCACGACCTATAAATGAATGGTCCCGGGTTCAAACCCCGCCCACGGCATGTCATTTCTTCGACCACTATCTAATTCCGATTGAGGAAAACATTGTGAGAAAACCTGCACACAAGTAGATCATTATATTAGTGTGTGAAATGGAGAAAGCAATATGAAATCACTCCTTTATTAATTCTAACAATAGGCAAAAATAGGACATGACGAAATCAAGAGCCTAGCTTTCAAATATTATACAGATATTTAACATGTTTCAAAATATGACTAACGGAAGCTCCTTGGGCTTCTGCCCCTATGGCCTATGGTACACACATGTGGTCTTTTACTGAGGCTCAAAAGTCCAGACACAAAGTTTCATCATTATCACCATATCAGCCGCAAGAAGTCCACTGCTGGACATAGGCCTCCCCTAAGAATTTCCAAATAGACCAGTTGGAAGCGGCCTGCATTCAGTGTTTCCCTGCGACCTTGGTCAATTCGTTCGACCATCTAGTCGCTGGGTGCCCGACGCTGCGCTTGCCAGCATTGGTCCCATAGTAAAAGTTGTTCATTTTGGCAGCCTGAGTCATCCCTTCCCGGGAACGTCGTGGGTTAAGTTACACGCTGTATATGTCGTAGAACCACGGGTACGACATCGGATAGGATATATACAGGTTGATTTTTAATTACCTGGCAACATTTCAATGTTGGAATCAGAATCCCTAATCATCATCATCATCATCATTTCGAGTAGGTGTCACGGTCTTAGACCATGCACACCCTGGTGTCAGAGTTCGGAACCGCCTCTCGGCCTCTGACGTGGTTCCTTTAACAACTACCAGATGGCAGCTGGGACCACCGGCTTAACGTGCCTTCCGAAGCACGGAATCATCTTTATTATCGGACAATCAGGTGATTCAAGCCTGCAATGTCCTAACCAAACTGGAACCAACTAATCAAAGTATGCTTCCGGTGGGAATCGAACCCACGACCCCCGGGTCAACAGGCAAACGCCTTAACCACTGGACCACGGAGGCTGTCAAAAAATCCCTAAAAGAGTATAGACTTGTAGGACAACAGGTAAAATTGAAGAAAAAAAAATTGAGCCTCCCATACAAATTCACCATTCAAATTTCTATTAAGTTTTTTTACGTAAATTACCTTTTTTTCTTGTGGATGTATATTCTATTAGAGATTCTGTATCCAACATTGAAATGTTCCCAAGTAATTAAAAATCACCTGTATAGCGAAGGACAGAGGCGAGAGAAGAACCCCAGAAGAACTATATCGATAGGCTATAAAAGAAAGAATATGACTTATTTTAGTAGCTGATGAGTTAAAAATTAAAAAAGAAACTACTTAAATTCACTTCCGTTTAAAATCGATCTTATTCGAGAAAAAGTGAAATGGTAGCAGCCACAACCGTTTAGCGGTTTTGTGCGACTATTCTACTTTTTGTCACCAGCGTCTCAACGAGGCATTCCTGGCTCGATGCTGTTCTAAGTCGTTGCTCATTAGATATTTTCTTTTTTAAAACCTGTCTCCGCTTGATTGATCTGTCGGCATTGGCATGAGAAAAAATGGTTATGCTGATCAATTGTCCGCTGATTCTCGGTTATGAGAAAGGAGTTTTCCTTTATTTTTTCCACTACGATTTAAAGGAGTGAAAAAATATGCCATGATTATATGACTGATAATTTATGCGAGGAACGAAAAAGGTGTCATTTCACCTAATCGCTTAAGACACGTTTATGAATAAAAAGAAACACATTGGTTGAAATATATATACCTAAGCTAGATCTTTCTCTTTTCCTAGCTTCAATCCCATTATTTGGGGTCGGCTCTCCTAGTTGGTCTTCTCCAGGTAATTGGGTTGTGCAAACATTAACTATAAAATTTTGCTTCCGTTTCCTCTTGCTTCTTTCCTGTTCGTCGACGTACAGTGCTTAGTCGCCCTAAATCCAAAAAACAAAAATGGCGTGCGAAGCGTAAAATACACCGTGCGTGCTTTGAGACAATTTCTAATAAAACAACTTTCTCAGGCCTTTTCTGACCAAAAAAACCCTCAATCTTCATTGTGGGTGTGAGATGCTGTACAAGTGTAGGCAGTGCAAGGAAACAATGTTGAAGCAAGAAGATCGCCAGCTTGCCGGCCTTAGCCTCGTCGCTGAGGAAATCCTTTCCACCTTCCTGTCCACCTGGATCCAGGTCACGTTTTTCTGCTGAAGTCTACTAGGGTTGACCGGAGAATGCAGTAAGTCCTTTCAGAAAGTCCTAACAGTGTTTTGAGTTGTCTCAGACTTTTAGTATACATTTACTAATAAAACGCCTGTCATTAAATAATAAATGCAAAGGAATTATAATTGTGTAAAAAGTAAATGGTAATTAGATTAATAATAATAATAATTATGTATTGACGTTTTTGTTTTAGAAATAAATGTATTCTGGTTTCTGGGTTAGTTTTAACTGTATTACAGAAACCAGCGTCTTATCCCATTATGATTCAATAATAATTACAATACTTGTATATACTGTGTTAATCATCATCATCATCATCAGGTCCTTTTTAGTCTCCACTACAGGAGCACGACCCTCTCTGTACTACTAGGGCCATACTTGGCCAGAGCAGCCGGAGGACTTGGTCTACACTCTCCACGCTGTTAATACATGGTGAAATTTTTATCGTTTTGGACCCTTTAAGGAAAGGGGTGACTCAGGCCATCAAAATGAACAACTTTTCCTATGGGAACAATGCTGGGAACTCAGAAAAAATTCGACATTTCCATACAAAAGAGTCCCGCCGCCCAGCCAGTTTGTAAGGGAATGTCGAATTTTTTTTGAGTGTTCTCTAGAAATACTAATATTTTCAAATATTTGCATTATACATGATAATGCAAATAAATGAAAATATTAGTATTTCTAGAGAACAAACGATTAATAGCATAATAATCTTACTTTCGATGTGGTTGATATTCCCTTCTTTTAAAAGATCAGTCATTACTTTAAATTGTTTGCTTAGTTCAACCTTGAGTGTGGTTACACACCAGCAGTTAAACTTGTAACCAGCGGTTAGCATACTGACTTTGTACTTACTTGCAGTGCGGTCTTTGTGGTCAAAACCATAAGTCACATAGCCATCCAAAGCATGGCACTCAAATTCTATCACTGTAGTGCGATAATACTTAGGGCCAGACCTAAGTAGGGTCACCTAAGTGTAAACTAAGTACTTAAACTTTAATCATGTTTTCTTCGATCCGTTGAGACGATTATTTGCTAACTAAGGCGTAAGATGTTACTAAAAAGTATAGTTAAATTAACCCTCCAATAATGGGGCTTTAACTGCCCCAGTTAACATTAATGACGAATACCTAATAATCTATACATATAATAAAACAGTAAAAATATTTTGTCTGTACATTTAGAATTTTTGACTGAAATGGATAGAGGGACAATTAAAAAGAATAACAGAAAGCAAAAAAATTTTTTGTCTGTCTGTCTGTCTGTCTGTCTGTCTGTATGTATGATCACGATTATCTCCGAAAATACTGAACCGATTTACTTCAAACTTACACCAACCACCTTTTGTTTCATCAAAATCGGTTCATTAAAAAAAAAGTTATCGTCATTTGAATGAACTCAAGGCATGAGTTTGCCTGCAAATATATATATATATAAAAAATAATAATGAAATTTGGTATGGAGGTAGTTTGAGACCCGGGTACATAGGACAAGGACATAGGGTACCTTTTATTCCGGGAAATTCTACTGTTCCTGAGGGATGGGCACTATCGGCGGCGGCGTAGCCGCGGGCAAACGGCAAACCTGACTTATATATCAACGCAACTGATACTGCTGCGCCTAGAAACTTGAATTTTGGTACAGGGGTTCTTTTTATGATGTGAGTGAGCGCTAAGAAAGGATTTTTAGAAATTTAACTTCTGAAGGGGTAAAATTTATATGGAATTTTCTCATTTCTGGACTTATAAGTATGAAAGTAGGTATATAAGTTATCGATTAAAATTAAAAAGATGGGTTTAGATCAAATTTGCAAAATTAAGGGGTAATAAAATGGGGTAGAGTGGGTGGTATAAACTTCGTGTGGAAATTTTCTCATTTCTGGACTTAGAAGTCTGATAAGTTCTCGATTAAAATTAAAAAACATCTGTGTAGGTGAACTAGACAAAACTCTCCCCTGAACGAGTGAAATAGGGGTAAAGTTTGTACGGAAATTTTCTCATTTCTACACTTAGAAGTATAAAAATAGTAGGTATATAAGTTCTTGATTACAATTAAAAAAGACCTGTGAAATGGACAAAATCCCCCCCTTAAATGGCAAAATGGGAGGGTAAAGTTTTTATGGAAATTTTCATATTTCTGGACTTAAGTATAAATAATATCCATACTTCCATTCTAATACTAATATTATAAATGCGAAAGTAACTCTGTCTGTCGTTTTTTTAAGCTTCAACCATTGAACTGATTTGGATGAAATTTGGTATGGAGGTAGTTTGAGGCCCGGGGAAGGACATAGGGTATGTTTAATTCCGAGAAATTCTACTGTTACCGAGGGATCGACACTAACGCGGGCGGAGCCGCGGGCAACAGCTAGTACTATATATATATTTTACTGCCCCTCCAAAATCTTCCGCCCTGGGGCTCTAGGCTTCAGCCGAGTCAGCTCGATAAATCCACCACTGGATCCAATAGACTAATTTCCTAAAAGAAATTAATTGGTCCGTCAATTAGACATAAAAATATGTGTCACGTATTTTTTCTCTCGTCTATCACTACATGGTATAAAATAAAGTCGCTTCCCGCTGTCTGTATGTGCAACGAATTTTATAGCGATTTTAGGGTTCCGTACCTCAAAAGGAAAAAACGGAACCCTTATAGCATCTCTTTATCTTTCTAGACAGACAGACAGACTTGACAGACGTCCAGACCCTTTTTCTCAGGAACGCGTGGAGGTATCAAGCTGAAATTCATATCAAATACTCAGGTATACAGCCCCTTGGAGCTGTAAAAATCAAACTTATAAGCCAACGCAATTAAAAGATATAGCGGTTTTAGCCGCAAATTTTCGATATTCGCAAGGGAATCAAAACCTACAGGTTACTTCCCGTGAATAGCAGATAAAGAAAAAAATGAGAAAAGCATAATTTTTTTAGTTACATCATATGGTAAAAATATTTTTTTAAATCTTTAAACTTATTATAGATACGAAACCCTTTGAGCACGAGTTCAACTCGTGATTCAAGAGGAAGGTTTATATAGATACATATCTACATTGCAAATTTGGCACCCGTGCGAATCCGGGGCGGGTCACTAGTCAAACATATAATGAAACAAGATATAGCCCGTTAAAATTTCGTGCTGTAACCTCACGAGCCCCATCACACATTCACTGGGGTCCGAGGGTCATGGGTTCGAATCCCATGGGAAGCATAGTATGTTTAGTGGTTTCCAGTTTGGTTAGGACATTGCATCACTTGATTATCTGATAATTAAGATGATTCCGTGCTTCGGAAGGCACGTGAGGCCGTTGGTCCCGGCTGCTATCTGGTAGTTGTTAAACGAACCTCGTCAAAGGCCGAGAGGCGGTCCCAAAGAATTCTGACACCATTGTGTGCATGGTCGATTGACCGTGACACCTCCCGAAATGATGATGGTGATAATTGTTTAATTAACGAAAGAAAAAATACGGTCCAACATTTTTCCATCTGACGGACTAATTTTAAAATTAGTTTGACCCAGAAAACTAGCCTATTGGAGTAATTCCGGGAGCCTCCCAGCGGCAACCCTGGTCCAACGGCCATTGTTTTGGTAGTTTGTTTTTGTGGCTTCACGTTTGTAACGGTAACGTCCACAGAACTGTGGTAACGTCGCATATGGACCTGTGCGACCTTTCCAGTCGTGACAATCTGCGTGTTGCGTACGAAATGCCAAATCCGTGCGCCGCCAGACGAGATAAATAACGAAATAACTATTAACCTGCTGTAACGAAGATTTGGTACTCGGCAGTTCGTAGAAATTCGTGTTATTGTGGCTGTGATAAGAAAAAAGTTGCGTGTATTGTTGTGATGTACAGTTGATAGCACAATGCAAGATACTGTTTAAAAAAGTAATCGGCGTTGTTCTCTGACGTGTTTGGTTCGGAAACGCTAGTACTCGTAGCCTGTAGCTTTGGAAAATAATTATATTTTTTTTTTTTAACTATTTAAGTCCCGCTGCTGGCCAAAAGCCTCCCCTTTATTTTCCACTTTGCTCTGTCCCTTGCCATCTCTCTCCAAGTTTTATCAAAAGCACACAAGGCATCTGTCCTTCTCTGGCGAGCGCCCGGGTTCCATCCCTGGTCAAGATGGAAAATTATCTTTTTCAGATTGGCCTGGGTCTTGGATGTTTATCTATATATGTATTTGTTGTAAAATATAATATATATCGTTTAGTTAGTATCCCATAACACAAGTCTCGAACTTACTTTGGGTCTAGGTCTATCTGTGTGATTTGCCCGTATATATTTATTTATTTATTATTTATCTTGTTTTTGCTTGCCTCTTGATCATTTTCCTTCTAAAAATAGTTTTTGAAATACGTTCATTTAGAAAATAGTGCTCGCCTATTTTCGAAATGAACGTATTTTTTATTTCGACCTAAAAAATCTACACGAAAAATTATCGTCTCCCTTTTTAGCAAATAACTCCACAATCACACAATCCTTATGCACTCTTCTTCTTTAAAGAAACGCATACAATAGGTCCCATACGTAGTGGCGAATGTCGCCGAAGCGACATACGAGTACGTTGTGTTGTGGCGAAAATATTGGGGCGAACTCTTATTGCGGCGAAACCCACCAAGTCGAATGACACCGCAGCGAAAAACAGTATGGCTTTTTTTTTGTAATAACGTATTATTGTACTAGTTTGAAACTCTAAAGGTGAATAATTAGTTCCTATGAAGAAAACTCGAATATACCTATATAAGACTATAACGTTCATAGTACAACGGCCAGCCGCCTGTCTTACGCCAATCCTTTTCAAGTATGTTTCAGCACTACATGTATGTACCTTTGATTTTATTCATAATCGCCTCGTACGATCTGTAGAAAGAGTTGGAGTGTAGGTCGGAAAATATACACCACATATATGGGTATGATTTGAGTTAATTTCGCCTCAACCATGTAATATTTGAGATATACCTTTCAAATACCGAATCAGACACGCGCCGCCGCGGGATCGAGAAGGTATATAATTAAAGATATACATTATGTATGTACGCTCCAGCTGAATTCGTTATGCTCGATGAATAGATAAATTGTGAATGCGGTGCGGACTCAATGCTACAGCGAGCGGGTTATATTTTCAAGAAAAGATTTTTATTTATAAACATACATTTTATCACGTCTTTATCCCTTACGGGGTAGACAGAGCCTAAAGTTATAAGACCGACCGTTTAGCGTGTTGGTAGGCGTGAAGGTGGAAAACGGAATTAAAATAGTAATGGGTTGCTAGCCGCATCGCCTTTTGCCATGATTCTTTAGATTTTCGCCCATTCTCTTGACCGGCTTCTACGGTCTGCGCGGGAAGAGAAGCAGCTGGCACATTCTACGTTTTTTAATTTCTCCTGGACTAGCATGGTTTTTATTTGTCAATGAAAATTATCTAAAGCGACTTCATTGAAAATAACGTTCTATTTATATCAGATTATATTACACCTCTGTCTGCTATAATACTTGTATTGATAAAATAATTCTTAAATATGATTTTCTTTAATTTCAGGGCAAATCAGTGATCCGCCCCATAGCGTTCAAGCCGCTCGGCGGACGCCTGTCTGCGGGCGGCGAGCGGTATGGCTCTACACCAGTTCTTGCCAGTCGACCGCCTTCGCATATGACATTGTATGGCAGTAAGTATCTTATTTTTATTGTGCCACAGAGGAAATATTAGCATATTGTCAGTTTGTGAGGGCTCGACTATCCCGGCGCTCTAGCCAAGTTCTCACATAAATAAGAAGGGAGAACTCAAGACTCGACACACAGAACACAGAGAATAACTTTATCGTTACAACTTCACTTTACTACTTCAATAAATTAATAACAGAGACTGTTATGCTCCAAGAGATGGTAGAAGACTCAAAGATGTTAGTATACTGAAAGATGGTAACGGACTCAAGAATGAGTGATGAGAGAGAGAGAAACTAATCTAAAAATGGAATGGAATGGAATGAAATTTGAATTAAAAATGAAATTTGAATTAAAATAAGGAATGAAAAATGGACAGGATGAGAGAAATGAGGTTGGACGAAATGCAGCATGTAGGTGGCATGCTGCAACGTTACAAGTTCTCTTTCATAATTAGGTAGGTTCTTCTGAATACTGACGCCATTGTTGTAAACACATCCGAGTTCCTATGACAAATCAATGTAAATGAGTGAAATGACAAAATAATTAATTGTCATTCTATGTATAAAACGCAGCTTTAAATAACTACTTACTGGATGATTATAAAGTTGATTTTGGTTGAAAATAGTCTGTAGGTGATTTAAACATTATATTAATCCACTGTTTTGGCACAAGACGTTTGAAAAGACAATAATTATACTCTTTACTAGCTTTTGCCCGCGACTCCGCCCGCGTTAGTGTCGATCCCTCAGGAACAGTAGAATTTCCCGGAGTTAAAGGTATTATGTCCTTTCGCGGGCCTCAAAATACGTCCATACCAAATTTCATCGAAATTGGTTCAATGCTTGTAGCGTGAAAAGAAGACAAAGGGACAGAGTTACATACATACATATTATCACGTCTTTATACCTGACGGGGTAGACAGAGCCTAAGGTTGTAAGACCAAAAAGGCCACGTTTAGCGTGTCGGTGGGCGTAAAGGTGAAAAACGGGATCAAAATAGTGATGGGTTGCTAGCCGCATCGCCTATGTCATGATTTGTTAGAATTCACCCATTCTCTTGATTCTTGATCCGGTTTCTACGGTCTGCGCGGGTAGAGAAGCAGCTGGAACATTCTACGTTTTTTCCTTTCTCCTACACCAGCATGGAAAATTAACTTAAGCATTTTCAGAACAGACAAAGTTACTTTAGCATTTATAATATTAGTATGGATATAGATATGGAAGTAAGCATACTTTACTTCTTATAACTTCTTATTTTAAATGATGTAGCACCATTTAAAATAAGAAGTCATAGATAGTAAAATAACAATCCGCTGGTAGCAGTTTATTCTATTGAATATTTGCATGCAGGCTCATCCGACGTCCGTGAAGCGCGCTGGTGCGGTTCCCCGCAACCTGCATCGCTGTCCGCTCTTCCACCCGCTACACTCTCCGCTCCACTCCATCAAAGGCACCACTCGGCTATTGTGTGAGTAGCTATATTAATTTTACAACTAAAACATATATTTATTTTAATGTTTCGCTATTTGACCCGTATTTGTGTACTGACGTATATATATGTGATTTTTTTCCACATCGTAATGTACATTATCTAGTAGGGTTAAAAGTAAGTACTTAATATAAAATTGAGGATGTTTAGCATTTGGTTATTTGTTACTTTATGGCGGAAAATCTTCATTTTACTTATGTAGACTATGGACGCTTTGTAGCTCGCTCTGGTACCCTCTCCGCTTTGATTCTTGTGATCATAGTTTTAGTTTGTGTACTACGAATACTGCGAAGTTACTTGAGTTATTGTGGAACAGAATTAAAGAATCAATTTTTAATACTAATCGTGTACTTTGAATAAGTACATTAAAGTATAACGACAAAGACGTAAATATAATATCTCCGGAGATTTATATCCTTCAAAATGCAGCGTGGGCTTCAGTTTATATATCAAAATGGCGAGCTCCGTGGCGCAGTGGTTAACACGCCAGCCTCACGAGGGCCCCGGGTTCGATCCCCGGTCAGGTCAAGATGGAAAATGATCTTTTTCAGATTAGCCTGGGTCTTGGATGTTTATCTATATGTATTTGTTATAAAATATGGTATCATTGAGTTAGTATCCCTAACACGTCTCGAACTTACTTTGGGGCTAGCTCAGTCTGTGTGATTTGTCCGTATATATTTTATTTATTTATAGTTTATCCCTATCTCTTCTCTATATGTAAAAAAATCGATTGCTGTTTGTTTTCCTCGCTAGAACTCGAGAACGGCTTAGCCGATTTAGGTCATTTTGGTTTTCAAATGTTTGTCGTAGTCCAGGGAAGATTTAAAGATGAGAATTTAGAATCAAAGACAAAAAAAGCGAATCGAAGTTCTCGGGGACAGCTAGTAGATTTATAAATATCAAATTTGTATTTATAATTATATATAGTATTCAGGAATGGAATTTATATCTGTTATGTCATAATTTTCTGTGAATCTACCCGAAATCCGGAATTTAAATTAAGATCGAATAAAAAAAACCATAAGTATGAAAACAAATATTCAATATACGAATACGTGATAATACATTCACTATTCATAATCATTATCGTCATAATTGACAGCCTTCTATATCCCACTGGATACTGGGTTACAAGTTGTTGCCTACCGGAATAGCTACGCCATTGTAAGCTGGCTCTCTGAATAGTATTTTCAAGACTAGACGTAGAATAACATACATGTCTCTATTTAGACATCAACCGACGTGGAGACAGTGGTGTCTGTCAATTAAGAACTTAATTAAAGCTATTAGCGATAACGAGGGCTCGCATGTGTGGCGCGGACTTAGCAATCACGGAGTAGCGAAAGTACAGAGAGACACCTCATACTCTGTACCTATTTCATATACGTCTCCGTCTGGGTAGTAATCGACGTAGTGACAGTGTTGTCTATCAAATAAGAACTTACGTAAAGCTATTAGCGATAGCGAGGGTTTGCGTGTGTGACGCGGACTTAACAGCGAGAGTACTTGACAGACACTTTGTAGAATCTAGGATCGATTGGATACCCACAGCACTATGAAGCGTATATTGGGAATGGGAGTGATAGTAATCCCATATTCCTAGGGAAAATCCTATCCTAATCCTAACTAATATTATAAATGCGAAAGTGAGTTTGTTTGTTTATTTGTTACGCTTTCACGTAGTAACTACGGAACCGATCATCATAAAATTTTGCATACACGTTATCTGGGATACGGAGAAGGACATAAGGTACATTTTATCCCGGGAAAAAGTATTGTTCCCGAGGGATTGACATTGACGCGGGCGGAGCCACGGGCAAAAAAGCATAGGTTAAGTGCTTACAAGATGTTTTTATGACTATAGACTATATTTCTGTCCTCTCGATTTTTGCACCGATTTAACAATTCTTGAATGAGCTCTCGCGCCGATAAAATGTTGCTGCAAGTTGCTTTCAAGTTTTATGGATATATTGTTGTGTAGCAATCTCTAAATATAACAATTTGGTGATGCAAGTTTGACCTTAATTGTTGTACGTTCATAAATATTTAGCAATTTTTGAGGTGGATGGCCAGTGATTGGTGAAGTACGAGAACGTATGTATGCACCTAATTAAGTATTTATGAAAACTCCTGTAGTCTTTATGCATTATTATGCATAAAGACTTTATTATAGTATATAATATATATTTATTAAATATTAGGACCTATAATTTCAAATGTTAGGAATTTTACTTTGGCATATGTTTTTGATGAGAAACATCTATAGCAACGGGTTAGACCGACTGTTGGCGTGGCAACGTGTCGCCCGCCACTAATATTTAAAATTTGTATGTATGTAGGTAGTATGTACAAAATTATTCCTGGTTTCTACATCTGCCAGCCGTCTCGCGACGGCTCACAAATTTTACATTAGAATTTATGAATGTAATAAATGGGGACTATTAGCCATCGTTTATGTTTCGTACTAGCTGACTAGAGTGCCTCGGTCGAGCAAATACCAGCAATATTTTTTTATTAAAATCGCAAATATGTGATGAAAAAACCGAGCATTGTAATGCTATTAATATAATTCATATTTTTTTAACACAAATTATCCGAAACCTGTTTTATTTGTGATTGGTTATTTATTTGTGAATGTTAAATTGGTTAAATGTACAAATATGCCTAAATTTTCGCATTCATGTCATTTGTGGATAATTTAAACCTATGGATACTTAATAATATCTATAAATAAGTTCATAGCGTTACACCGCATTGCGGTACCACTGAGGAGTACGACACACTCCAATTCGCAATTCAGGTGAACGATAATCAAATTCACATATCGTGTACTTTTAACATCTTCAAACCTAAATACAACCAGTTCGATGCGTCCTTAATATCCCGAATGGTAGAAAGCAGCATATTATTGTCGGCACGCGCGTTCACTGCTACTCTGCCACACGCCGCTTGTCACGGCAGAAGACCGCACGTGTGCATCCTATATTATCTATTTACTCTGTGGTCCATAGGGATGCGACTCCATACACACAGTGTGTTTGAAAGACACAGTGTAAAGTTTTAGTGCCGTTAGAATTTATGTTCATTGTGATGAGTGTATAGAACATATGAATAGGTGAGTTATTCGATTGGAAATTAGTTCTTCGATACACTAATAATAGTTATTAAGCCGTGAAAATATTAATGTATTTTTCATTATTTTAAGGGTAATAAAAGCTCATCCAAACTATACATTTATCAATGGCAACCTCATGCGGGACCCTAAATGTAAAGTTATAGTGCGAATTGAATTTATAGTCATTGTGATGTTGATATACTCGTATTTGAGTGAAACCATGAATAAGCGAAACATTAGAATTGGAAATTAGTTCGTTCAATTGCTTTGTGAATTAATTATCTGGCTGTATAAATAGTTCGTTCGTCATTATATTATATTCACTAGCTGTTGCCCGCGACTTCGTCCGCTGCAATTTCTGTTATTATGATTAATTCGTTTTTTATTGGTATAGATATAGGAACCACGTCAGAGGCCGAGAGGCGGTTCCGAAGAACTCTGACACCAGGGTGTGCATGTTTAATTGACCGTGACACCTATACGAAATGATGATGATGATGATGAGTATAGATGAATTGAATAATTTTCCCCCGTTTTCAAATCATTTTTTATTAATGCTTCGCTCCTATTGGTCGCAGCGTGATGTTTAATCGCCTAAAGGCTTCCGCAATAAATGGACTATCCAACACAAAAATAATTTTCCAATTTGAATCAGTAGTTCCTGAGATTAGCGTGTTCAAACAAACAAACTCTTCAGCTTTATAATATTAGTATAGAAGTATAGATTAGGCATATTGTAACCTTTGTTATACAAATTAACCGAAATCCGATAATGGTATATTTCATGTGGGATTAGTTTGTGAGATCTCGACCGTCCCGGCGCTCTAGCCGAGTTCCCACATATAAGGAGTGGTGGAACAGAGACTCGACACAACAGACAAGAAGATTAATTTTATTTATCACAACTTTACAACTTATATAAATATATGAACTTTTACATAAAAGATCAGAGACCGATCAAGTAAACAGTCCAAGAGATGATGGTAGACTGAAGAAATTAGTGATGAGAGAGAGAGAGAAAATGATCTAAAAATGGAATGGAATGAAATTTTAAATAAAATGAGGAATGAAATATGGACAGGATGAGATTGGACGAGATGCAGCATGCAGGTGGCATGCTGCAACGTTACAAGTTTAGTCAGCCCACAGTTCAAAACATAGGCCTAGTCGGACGTACATTTTAATAAGTTACATCACATGTGTTGCTTTTACTTCCCTACTACCATCTGCTGTTGTTAAGCTACCCAAAAATAAACGCATCCACGTGTAACACAAATCTCAAGTTTTCGCGCGTTTTTTATAACCTCTCACATTTTTAAACAAAAATCATCGCGCGCGCAATCTATGTGTAACGGATTTTTTATACTTTGTTTTACTTGTTCTAAAACATGCATTCATCAGCGCCCTGACACATCTAGGCATTCTGCACTTAGTAAATTATCGTCGACACAAATACCAAACATATTCTCATAATAAATTAAGAAATAATATGGTGAAAAAAATTCTTGCGGGTAGGGACTTGAACCGGCGACCTAGGTCTATGTACGACCTATGCTCTGCCATCTGAGCTACCGCACGATTCAATCTCGGCGCCGAAAAAAAGAAACCCCTAATACGTATAGGGGGAAATGGGATATGGTGGAGAATTTCTGCCCCGAGATTGAATCGTGCGGTAGCTCAGATGGCAGAGCATAGGTCGTACATAGACCTAGGTCGCCGGTTTATACCACTAACATCGCGTTTATAATATTAATAAAGATTACACCCATTGCTTTCTTAAAACTAGTACAAAAATTACAACTTTTTTGCATTGATACTGAATTTAGATGTATAAAAACGTTAGATACTCTAAAATAGTACTTCTATTGCAAAATCTGTACAATGCAATCGGCTGCACCGTCACCGCCAGAACATTTCCGCTGATTTTGTTATCAGCCATGTACCAATTGCAGCTGCACTTCCTCCAATTATCTTTCTAGTAGAGAACAATCACTTCTTGATCATTTTATAATGCTTTTAGACTTTGAAAAACAACGTCTAAAAGCATTATTTAGATGGTATTTTATTATAAACGGTGAAATTTTGATCGTTCTGGATGATTCAGCCCGTTGATATAAACAACTTTTCCCATGGGACCAATGCTGGAAACTTAAAATTTTTTTGACGTTCCCATACAAATTAACCGGGCGGCCGAATTTTTTGTATTTTTTTTTTGAGTTCCCAGCATTGGTCCCATAGGAAAAGTTGTTCATATCGATGGGCTGAATCACCCGTATAAGGGTTCAGAACGATCAAAATTTCACCGTGTATAGAAAATTATAGAATCTATAGAAAATTTACCAAAAGAGAAGGTGTATCTGTATTATCTACGGTATTGCATTACTTGCGGTATTGCATTGTACTTCAAAATAACTTTTGTTAACTTTAACTGAACGGAACTTCCATTAATTTAGCTTTAAATCAGATATATCCACGATATTGCAGCCGCCATAGTCATAGGCAGAACTTGTCTTTGATCCGTTGATACAATGAAGTTAATTATCTTTAAACCATAGAATAAGTACCAGTCAGTACCATAAGTAACTAAACTAAAATCTAAAATTCGAAGTTCGGGGACAGCGGCATCTATTAAATAAAAAAAGACTTTAATAACCGATAAACTAAACCGATTTTGATAAAATTGAAATGGGACTAATTGGAAAGAATACTCTTTGAAATAAAAATGAAAAATTTTAGTGCATTCATAAATAACAAAGTTACAAACAGAGGTAACAAACATTTAAAAAACATACTACAACCGAATTGACAATCTCCTCTTTTTTCGAAGTCGGTTAAAATGTGCGACACTTGCCGTAGCCGCTGAACTTGAAGATTAGGCTAACTCATTTTTTTTTTTTGATTAGCCTCACTGCTGGGCAAAAGCCTCCCCATCTGTTTTCCACCTTGTTCTATTCATTGCCATGTAAGAACTCATTTATATATTTAAAAACTTTATTAAGCCTTAAAAGCTACAATAGGTAAGTACTTAATGCTAAAAGCATTATTTTCCAGGCAACCCTTGGGAAATAACAAGCAGATAAAATAAAAAGGTGCTAAATCAAAATAAAGATATAAAGGATGAGACTAAACAAAGTTTATAAATATATAGAATAAATATATATACTACACATACGAATTATATATACATAAATAAATAAATACAGACCTTCCACGCTGGTCTGGGAGAAAATAAAAAACATAGAATGCACCAGCTGCTTCTCCTCCCGCGCAGGTCGTAAAAGCCGATCGAGGGAATGGGTAAAATCTGAGCAATCATGTTAATAGGCGATGCAGCTAGCAACCCATCACTTTTAGATTCCGTTTTCCAATTAATGCCCACCAACATGCAAAACGTGGCATTCAGGTGTTATAGACCGAGGCTCTGTCTACCCCAAGGGAAAAAGACGTGATACTATGTATGTAATATGTTAAGAAGTTATATATTTGTGTCAATAACAGTCTACGATTTTAAAATTACTATGGCCTGACCTGCCGGTCTATTTGCTAACTCAGTGTACAACGTTTCGATAGTCACTTCAGTCATACATTACGTTTTATGTATCTTAGATAAAAATAGTCAATCATACGAAAGCCGCAATGTATTTTGAAATGACTATCAAAACGTTGTACACTGAGTAGCAAATAGGCCGGCTGAGCGGCCTGACTAAGCCAATAATAATAACCTTCAAAATTGTATACAATTGATGTTGGCAAGAGATGAGGGCAGGAACCACGCGCCGGTGGTCAGATAGGTACTTTATTTGATTTGCATGTACCATACCAAAAAGCCTCAATTCCACAAATATAGCCCTTACCACCATGTGATAAGGTTTGAGAAATGTCGTGTGTTTAGAAGATTTGATAATGAAAACACTTGCAACGAAACGTGAATTTCATAAAACAATGGGTTTCATTTCTGAAATGTTTACCTTTCACAATCGATTTAGAACGAAGGGTTGGGTGTAGAATCGTATATGATGTGATTAATCGACTAGCTCCGTGGCGCAGCGGTCAACACGCCAGCCTGCGACACGGAGTGACCGGGTTCGATCCCCGGCCAGGTCAAGATAGAAAATGATCTTTTTCAGATTGGCCTGGGTCTTGGATGTGTATCTATATATGTATTTGTTATAAAATATAGTATCGCTGAGTTAGTATCCCATAACACAAGTCTCGAACTTACTTTGGGGCTAGCTCAATCTGTGTGATTTGTCGGTATATATTTATTTATTTATTTAATGTACAAATGTAGGATGAGTAGGAACTTATTTCAGGGTCTAGTCTCTTCACAATATAATAAGCACATTGTAAAATAAAATCGCTAATCAAATTGTATTACCTCTATCTTTACCTATACGACGCTTTTGTGAAGAGAAAAGAAATAAATTTTTATTATTATTACATTTTATAAACTATTATCTGGTAAATGTTCAGTTGAGAAGAAATTACTGTTTTTTTTTTCATGTTTGTGTATAATTTATGACATAAATTATTTATAAGGTGTTGTATAACTAAAATTTTAAAATCAAAGCTAGCTCTTAAAGGAACATTGTACTGTAGTTTTTTATATGTTACCGATATGTTGTTTATAGAAATAAGAAGATACAAATATAATAACAAACAAAAAGGAATGGTAACATTGTTGATAGTTAATTTTAATAATTCATTTTTTTCTGTTTTTGTATCATCATCATCATCAGGTCCTTTTTAGTCTCCACTACAGGAGCACGACCCTCTCTGTACTACTAAGGCTATACTTGGCCAGAGCAGCCAGAGGACTTGGCCTACACTCTCCACGCTGGCCAGACGGGTTGGAGAGGTGTCTTAGATGTTTAAGTATGTGTCTTACTGTTTTTGTATGAAAGAGGTAAAAAGTTTAAACTTGAATTACTTATACAGAATCGAATGACGATTCTGAAAATAATATACAAGGTGTGGAGGATGGACACGGTTCAGTGGGATCTATGAATGTAGGTTTAATTACCTCAGAATCAGAAATCGGTCTTCTTTTGACTCTGTCTACCCCAAGTTTATTTTAATCTCTTATAAATAAAAAAGTCTCCCCACAAACCCATCTCGATGAGACGCCCTATATAACAATATCTAGAAGAAACGTAAATTATAAAGCTATCAACATGATTGAGATTTCTTTCAAAGACTCCACAGAATCTTAAATTAGATTGAAATCTTGAATTGCATCGAATAAACGCATATAGAGCTACGGTTAAAATTACATTGTCTCGCTGTATTACACGCAATGTCAATTATAATATGAACATTGGCCAAGCGCGAGCTAGACTCATGCACGAAGATTCCGTAACTTTATACATTTATATACACAGTGTTAGCCGTGTAATTTCCAGCAGAGTAGAATAGGACCACTCCTAGTCTTTCCATGGAGAATACAAGCTAAACAAAGGTCATAAACATCAATGAGACCTCTCCAACCCGTCTGGCCAGCGAGGAGAGTGTAGGCCAAATCCTCTGTCAGCTCTGGCCAAGTATGGCTACGGTAGTACAGAGAGGGTCATGCTCCTGCAGTGGAGACTATGAAGACCTGATGATGATGATGATAATGATATACAGTGCTACCTACAGCGATTTTTATTTGCGACTACAGCGATACAATGTCATTATCAGTCTTGATCTCTAAATCTCAAGACCGAGAGGCTCCTGATCGTTTTTCTACACTAATATTATAAATAGGAAAGACTTGGTTGTTTGTTTATTTTGTTTGCATTGAATAGGCTCCGAAATTACAGGACCGATTCGAAATGTTCACCATCTTTCACAATTAGAACATTTAATTTAGTTAAAATATGGACGTAATTATTGTCTCAAAGGAAATGAAATTTTATTGAATTTAATTATTCGCGATGAACTGGGTATAGCTAAAATGAGGCTATAGAATGAAATGCCTAATATCAAGAGGGACAGGCCGCTAGTTTGCATTTTGATTCCTTTTTCCAACTATACGTCCACCAACAAGCTAAACGTGGCTTTTAAGTCTAGACCTATCTCGACGAGACGAGAGGACGTTATCATGTTATCACGTGATACTATGTATGTAAGTTAATAGCAAGGGAGAAGTCCCTTGCTATTAACTTCCATGCGGGGTAGACAGAGCCTAGGTTAATGAGACCTTATACATACTATGGTATGTATGTAAGTTCATAGATGTAAGGAATAAAATTGTAAGTATTAAATTAATGTAACTATGGTATTATTTTATTTATATTTAAACTAACCTTCACTTAAGATTTGACAGTGACTCCGTTCGTCTAGAAACTTTGGGAACAAGTAATAATTTGATCCGATAAATAAATTTGTCAAAGACGCGATTAAAATGATGGTAATGTGTAATATGAATAACTAATGCTCAATATTAACCAAATATTATTACTCCTATCAGACAAGCAAAGTTACGCTGTAATGGGTTTTTCCTATAATTTTATTACTGAACTCTAATTACTGGAACTGCACTTGGTAAGGCTATGTGCACTCAAGCGTTGACACCTTACGTTTTTATTGTCCGCAAGTCAGTGGATACGTCTCTATACTGTTATTAATGTAACTGGTTATATAACGATGATTCGTTATTCATAGGCGAAAATTAAATGTGCAATGTCTGATTACATTATGAAAATAAAATCATTACATGAAAAAAAAATAATAATTAAAAAGAAATCATACACTGTTCGTACTAACGATCAATTTCATACTAATACGGTATTTACGAAATTTGACTCATATACATGTCCTTTAATTTGCGGTTTGGTATTCGTGATTTTTCGATCATCATTTCGAGTAGGTGACACAGTCAATCGACCATGCACACCCTGGTGTCAGAGTTCTTCGGAACCGCCTTTCGGTCTCTGACGTAGTTCCTTTAATGACTACCAGATGGCAGCTGGGACCAACGGCTTAGCGTGCCTTCCGAAGCACGGAATCACCTTCGTTATCAGACAATCAGATGATTCAAGCCTGCAATGTCCTAACCAAAGTGGAAACAACTAAACAAAGTATGCTTTCTGTGGGAATCGAACCCACGACCCCGGGTCTACAGGCAAACGCCTTAACCACTGGACCACGGACGATAGAACATATGGATCCAACATTAGACCATGCTTCTAATTAGAATATAACTGCATCTCCTTTAGTTCCACGGGTATTACCCCGGTCCTTTTAGGAGCGTGCGTGGGAATATAGATCCAATACGTAAAGAAAGCCTCTTTGGAAAAGTTGATATTATGTTGTTGGTGCTATTATTATCAATACAAAAAAGTTACTTACTTAAAATGGCTAAATATATGGAAGGAATTAATCTTTTCGTAAATTCGGGTTTTTGGTTTGTTTAAGAGCCAACTAGCGCCATCTATCATTTTTTGGTTTATTAAAATATCTAAAAGTTTACTTCGCAAGTTAATTATTGCAGTTGTTTTCATTACTTTCATTATTCATCATGAGTAGGTCTATTTGGTCTCCGCTGCAGGAGCATGACCCTCTCTGTACAACCGGAGCCATACTTGGCCAGAGCAGACAGAGGATTTGGCCTACACTCTCATCGCTGGCCAGACGGGTTGGAGAGGTCTCATTGATGTTTATGAGCTTTGTTTAGCTTGTATTTCCTAAGTTGCCTCTTACGACATCCACGGGAAGACTTGGAGTGGTCCTATTCTACGCTGCCAGAAACCACACGGTTATATTCCATAATTAGTTCTGTAGATATACGCTTTCTAACCGAATGTATGAAATTGGATATTTATGATCGAGTATCCATCCATATATTATAGTCTCCAAATACTATCTTATACATCAAAACTAGCTACGTGGCGCAGCGGTCAACACGCCAGCCTGCGACGCGGAGTAACCGGGTTTGATCCCCGGCCAGCTCAAGATGGAAAATGATCTTTTTCAGATTGGCCTGGGTCTTGGATGTGTATCTATATATGTATTTGTTATAAAATATAGTATCGTTGAGTTAGTATCCCATAACACAAGTCTCGAACTTACTTTGGGGCTAGCTCAATCTGTGTGATTTGTCCGTATATATTTATTTATATAAAAAATCGCGTTGGGACGATAAAAAGGAAAGTTACACCTTACAGCACCCAGCGCACACAGGCAACGCCCAAAGCCGAGGTCCGTCCCTCCTGGGGGCCCTTTGGTGATGTTGTCTATACAGGTTGAGGGCACTCTGCCCTCACCTCAAACGCCCGGTGAAGTAGCGAAAGCTCACTTGGAGCTAGCTACATAGTCCTTTCAAAAAAAAAAAAAAAAAAAAAAAAAAAAAAAAATTACAGCACCCAGTCGTTAATACAACGGGAAGACGAGTGAACCGACCGTAGCCACTCCACTTTCAAGTGCCATAAACGCTCATTTTTGTAATTATCGCAATCTCCATAGTAATTGTGAGCATCTAGACCAGGCACTTATGTAATAAATAGGTAGTTGTGAACTTGTGACGCAGAACGTCAAAACAGCGTACGTGAATTGGTACCATTAAAATTTAACTTGAATCGGTTCAGCAGTTTGATTCAAGCCGGTTTTTAGGGTTCCGTAGCCGTATAAAAAAAATAGCAAATTCGTTGACGATGGTAATTTACGAAAATTACATATTGAGAAAAAGAAGAATAAGACACTGGGTACATGCTCACGCGGTTGTCTCAGGGTCGCCCAGTGGGTCGAGAAAATATTTAAATTAAAAGATATACTAACATAGATTGTAAGTTTTTGTGCTACTAACAAAATGGACGTTTTTGTCTGAATAAATATTTTTTTTATTTTATTTTGTATTATTGGTATCTTAACTCGTTCACTGACACTGAACCAGACACACAAGAAATAACAATAGAATTACGCCTACAGGCGGGAAGTGTCAGCGATAGTGTTAAAAATAAAATAATATACCAATTATTGTTATGTTTATCCAAAATCTTCATGTCCTATCATATTTTACTAATCGATGAAACGATATTGTATGTTGAGAACCGGAGGCATAACATTTCCGACATCTTTAAAACCGTTTGTCTAGTGGTTAGATACAATTAAAATAACACTCTAATAAAATATTTCGTTGTATGTTTTGCTATGGAACATAACAAAAAATGACATTGCCATTGTAAAACATAAACCTTTAGTTTTTCTATACTTCTTAAAGCTGTAAAGTTTGTTTGTTTGAACGCGCTAATCTCAGGAACTACTAGTTCAAATTGGAAAATTCTTTTTGTGTTGGATAGTCCATTTATTAAGGAAGGCTTTACGCAATAAAACACCACGCTGTGACCAATAGGGAGCGAAGCATTAATTTTTTTTTTTTTAAAACGAGGAAATTTCTCGTCTACACTAAGTAATCAAAATAACAGAAATTGCCACGGATGAAGTCACGAGCAACAGCTAGTATGAAAATAAATGTTCATGTTGAGTGTGTTTAAGGCCCATTTTTTTTTCATGACTATCTTTTGTTTTATCGTCCATATTGAGAAGAAGGTAACATTCGATATAATAATGTAAACAAAACACAACATATCAAGTAATGCCATAGATAAAAATATGCGTTCTATGAGTGATGCAAATCATGAGCTGCGATATTCAGAGAGCCGTATGAGCGCCACGCTTCGCCACCGAACCAAGACGCGCCTTGGACCGCGACGCTTTCCTGCGACCGCGCTGGCTACGATACAAGAGATGTAGTATCAACCATAACTTCTATTCTAAAAACGTAGTAAACAAACGATTTCTTGTTGAGAGAAAAAGAAAAACCTTTTCGACGTACACGCAAACTGTCTTTTTCACACAGATAAACATCATTATTAAATTATTTTACACAATGTATGGTTTACGCACGTAAAATTATTAGTTTATATTTAAATTCAGTATTATTTTTGGCTTGGTATTGTATTTTTGGGACACAAAAAGGAATGTTTGCATTGAATAAGCTGCGCAATACTGGATCGATTTGAAAATTTATTTCACCATTACATAATGTAGGAAAAAACGTTTAAAGAGTGACTCAGACCACGAATATGAACAACTTTCATTATGGGATCAACTTCGACATCGTGAAAAAACTATCTGGTCTTTCATACAAAAGTGGAATATCTACTTGGCCAAAATCTATGGAACAGCTTATGCTTTGCAAATTTCGGACTTGGTACCATAGTGAAAGTTGTTCAAATTCGTGGCCTGAGTTACTACTTAAACGTTTGCTAATGAATTCAATTTCACCCTGTATCTACCCGTGCGAAGCCGGGGCGGGCCGCTAGCTTATAATAAGGTATCTATTTCAGTTTATTTCGACTGTTAATTTTGTTTTCGATGTTTGAAAACATCATATCATGCAATTATTTTTCATTATGCGACACGAGAGTGCCCGGGTTCGATCCCCGGTCAGGGCATGATGGAAAACGATCTTTTTCAGATTGACCTGGGTCTTGGATGTTTATCTATATACGTATCTATTATAAAATATAGTATCGTTGAGTTAATATCCTACGACACAAGTTCACAACTTATTTTGGGGCTTGCTCAATTTGTGTGATATGTCCCCATATAAATTTTTATACATTCCTTGATCCACACATGAATCGTACATTTTATTGATTTAAACTTTAAATTACTGTAATCCAATCGAGAATCCTCAAAGCCGATTGCAGACTTAAATATGAATTGAACACCTTTAGCAAATTGAGTCCATTTAAATAGGTGTTGTGAAATTGAAGATGGCGGCAACTAAAATATTTCCAAAGAGGTTTACCGTTATAAGGCGACGCAATTTAATTGCAAACCGACCTGAATCTCGTGAATGCTGAGAACTTCCGGAGATGGGATTGCACTCGATCGGCTCGCTCACGGAGTTTGGGGCTTAAAGTTCAAATTCTTTCCTTCCATACTGGTCTGGAGAAAACTATCATCATCATCAGGTCCTTCCAGTCTCCACTGCAGGAGCATTACCCTCTCTGCATATATATCTTGAGTTCCAATAGTTAGAGCTAGTCTTTTAGGGATCTTTACCTCAAATCACTTCGTCGTCCGTCTGTCTGTCAAGTCCTTTTTGTTAGGAACGCGTGGAGGTATCAAGCTGAAATTCATATCAAATACTCAGTCTACTGTCCTAAGCTGTGAAAATAATCAAACTTCTAAGCCAATGCAATCAAATTTTCAAAAACCAAAACTTTCAGGGTACAGGGCACTGCAGGAGCATGACCCGCTCCTCCTGCAGTGGAGGCTAAAAAGACCTGATGGTAATATAATAAAAATATTTTATACTTATTATATATAATGTACGAAACCCTACGTGCGCGAGTCCGACTCGCACTTATCCGGTTTTTTGTCAGAAAGATTAAGTTAAGTTGTTAATTTTAACACAATACTTCAACGTCAGACATACTGAATATGTTTCGAATGAAGTATGAGACGATCAAAAATGAAAATACTCGTAAACTTCCTAATTTGGAAACAATAAAATCGAATGTGACTCCGACTGACCAGTGAACACGGATTTCGTGGTATTGTCAAGAAATATCGGACATTATCACGATACTGCAGTTTTAAGGCCGTCACAACTTACTTCGCCACGATTCTCGATTGTTTCGTGACATTCAAGATATCAACATTTCGAGGAATCTTTTTATCTTCCTTTTGTTTTGCTGATCTTCTTTGTATATTTTTTGTTTCTTTATATCCTATCCCATTCATGTTTGTTATCTTTGCTTTGACTTGATCTAATAAGAAATGTGACGATCAACTTCTAAAATAAAAATAAAACAAACTTCCCGATTGATCCTCACTTTCACAAAACAATTGTAATATTTGTTTAACAAAGAATTTAGGATTAAATTCATTTTTAACCGACTTCAATAAAAGGAGGAGGTTATCAATTGTTTTTTAGGGTTCCGTACCCAAAGGGTAAAAACGGGGTCCTATTATATGGCTCATCTGTCCTACTGTCTGGCTGGCTCAAAGATTTATTCAGAAAATGGCCTTCTCAGGATGTATTGCTATTGCCGCTATAACAACAAATAATAAAAACAGAATAATATAAATATTTAAGGGGAGCTCTCATACAAAAAAAACTTATTTTTTTGCCGTTTTTATAGGTAATGTTGCGGATCCCTTTGTGCGAGTACGAGTCGCACTTGGCCGGTTTTTTTTAATGTTTATTTGCGAATAACTCCGTCATTTATGAACCGATTATAAAAGGAGGATAAAAGTAGCCTATGTCCTTCTCCGTACTCCAGCCAGACAACGTGTTCCTACGCAAAGTTTCATAATAATCGGTTCAGTAGTTGAGGCGTGAAATCGTGATAAATAAACAAACAAACTTTCGCATTTATAACATTAGTTAGGAAGTTAGGCTACGATTCACTTCTTCGTCAAATATACTTACATATGCGGCTATCCTTTATCGGTATGAATGTTACCGGTAGGTGTGAATTGAACCGATATCAGATAAACAGATCCTAGAAGTCGATCAAAGGAATGGACATAGACATGCGGATTCTACAAATTAGGCGATACGCGAGCAACCTGACGCGATTACTGCCTGATTCCCGTTTCTTGGACTTGCCAATAGTCACTTCACTTTAATTGAACTCAAATATCTTTTTTCTTTTTTTTTTCCTATATGGACATTCATATATTATATTTTTTGCTTTGGATTGTGTGAATATATTTGTGTTCTATAAAATATTTATTTATTTTTATGTTTCTATTTGAGATACTGCGCCAACCCTTTCAACATTTTAAAGTCTCTGTCTACCCAAAGGTTGGCTGGCAGAATTCGCTTTAGTGATAAGCCCGCCTTTGTCCCTACTCATATTTTTCGGTAAAATTCTTATTTTTATTCTGTTCTTAAATTGTTGGTGCAATAAAGAATTATATTATTATTATGTTATAAGAGATTTTTCCTTCACAATGCTATTCTGATATACTCTTATAAATTGAGGAAATAAGAGATATGTTGAAAAAAAAACCACGCGTGTAGAGTTTAAACCAGTGACGTTAGATCTTGTATGTATATCGTAAGAAGACCATAATTTATTGCTTAATTTAATAAGAGTGAAATATCATTTGTTTTTCATAAGATACTTAATACCTATATCATACGGTAAACGTTAACATTAATTTACAACAAAATATTGTTAAATAAGTTTAATGCCGATTCCAAAGTGGAAAGAAGAGGCAACAAACTGCAAAGCGCATTTTTTCTCCAAGTGACGTCGATTTACAATTTATGGTATACTAGCTTTCGCCCGCGACTCCGCCCGCGTCAATGCCGATCCCTCAGGAATAGTACTTTTTCCCGGGATAAAAGGTAGCCTATGTCTTTCTCCGTACTCCAGAGAACTTGTATGCAAAATTTTATGATGATCGGTTCAGTAGTTACGGCGTGAAAGCGTAACAAACAAACAAACAAATAAACAAACTCACTTTCGCATTTATAATATTAGTTAGGATTAGCATGATTTAAAACTAGTTGTGGATTGAGAATAAGAGTACATTGTCATATCGTAATTAAAATTGGATATAATGTCAAATTATTTATCACTTTTAACAATCTATGACTCTGTCTATCCTATGGACGTGATAGTATGTGACAGTATAAGAAAAAACAAAAAGAAAACATATACGCAGATTGCCAAATCCTATAGTCCCCACTATCTACTAAATGTGGTCTTTTGGTGGTTTTCCGGCCCGAGGCTCTGACTTCCACGTAAAGGATACAGACGTGTAGTATGTATGATATTTAATGAGTGTTTTCTGTTATTTCAGGACAAAGTCAAGTTCGGTGTTGACCGGTGACAAGGAGCCTGTCCCGGCACCGTCGCCAGCAGACTCCGGAGTAGCAGAGCTCGAAAGGGACCAACATGACTACAGGTAATTTAAGCACCATAATAAATTCATTTATGTTAGTAGCATAAATGGGTCGGCACGTCCGGGGAAGTACCACACCCTCACAGAAAATCGACGTTTGCGTAGATGAGTTACCGCTTCCAACCGCCGGAAGCCCATCATTACCAACATTTCCTTCCTTTGAAAGGCCAGCAACGTTCCTGTTACACCCGGGTGTTGCAGTTGTTTTTGGGCAGGGCTGATCGCTTAAAATCAGATGACTCGGTTGATCGTTTGCCGTCCTATATCGTAAAAAAGCGGTAGTGGCTTAGTGGTCTATGAGGGCGACTTATAAGCAAAAGGTTCCGGGTTCAAACCCCGCTTGATCCGACCATTTTGAAGACCAATCTGACTCAAGTACGGTCATATTTATCGGACACTACCTTCTGGTGATAGAAAACGTCGAGAGACAATCTACACACTAGTGTATTGTTCACTAGCGGAAAAGGCAACGGCAAACCACTTAATTACTCCCAATGTGGGCGTTTCTTTCCACACAATGACACATACAATAGTTGAAATAATAGCAACACACTTTAGTAATAATCTCTCTTGGCACGTTGGTACCCGGGGTCCGTTTGCCTAAAATCTGACACCAGTGTTGGCCAGCCAACAATCTATTGAGGTTTCAAAGTCTACTAGAGTTATTATTTAATAAACGATGGAACTGCCTTTAATATTCAAAACTTGGAATCGGGACCATTAAAATCGTAAGAAAAAACTAAAAAATACAAAATTTGGACCTCTCCCTTACAGATTCGATTACGAAATCGATCAGCTTGTCAAATTTCTGACAGGTATTTTTTATTATTTATCCTATTTCAAAATTTAAATATTTGCCAGAGGGTTCAAAATATACCGATAGGTATTGTATGCTCATCACTACATAGTATAAAAAAAGCCGCTTCCCCTATCTGTCTGTACCTGGCTATGTATGCTTTAGATCCTTAAAATTACGCAATGGATTTTAATGCGGGAATATAATTCAAGAGGAAGGTTTAATATGTATAATTTATAGCACCCGTGCGAAGCCGGGGCGGTTCGCTTGTTTTTATAAAATAACCAGGTAGCCAAGATATCAGCTTAAACATAAATAAATGTAAGAACTTTTTTCCGGGAAAGGTTTAAAGTGGGTAAGTAGGGAAACAACATAAACAAGATGTAAAAATATCGGCTCTATCGGCGTAACGGGCAGCCGGGCGTGCTCGCAGTTATTGCCCATTGTCCTATCAGATGAAAAGCTGCCAATATTGGTTAACCGCATTTCGACGGCAACTTTGTTTGACTTTTGAAACATGGAGACCTTACACATTCAAAGCTTTCATAGTTCAGTAGTTAGATTTCATAGTTTAGTAGATGTAACTTCTAGAACATTTCAAGATGTAGTGGGATCTATCGTTTCTGCCAGATTTGTCAGTTTTCCGCTAACTTTTATTCACCAGAAGAGTTCCTTACCACTAAAAATCCGAAAAAATCTTAACTAAATATCTCGTAATGTCTTTGTCTCACTATGTAATTGTCTAGACAAGCTGAGATTTCAGAACGTTGTTAGTAAGGATGTTCTTAAGATGGTTTTGAGTACTCCGGCGTTAGTCTCTTAATGTACCTAGGATGGAGTTAGGAAGTAGCGAGCTCTATATCCATGCCTCAGTATCGTATGTAATTCTCATATCTCCTAAAGAATTAATTGTAAATAATACACCTTCTTGTAATCTTGCCTGAGAAGTTCTGAAAGGCTTTGAATATAGTTACAAATGCTCTTTCGTTTTATTCAGAAACCATATACTTACTTGTCTTTCTTTTTTAATTTTCAGTACAACAGACCGGCTCAGAAATCACGACATCCGTCTCCGGGCCCCTCGCGGTCTCATGCTGCAGAGCTACAGTGCTCGGTCGCGGGATGAACGGGATAACGAACTGGCCAGGGTTCGACGTGACAGGGCGTTACTACGGCAGAGGTTGGAGGATACTGAGTGGAGTCTCTGTCAGAGAGCTGGAGAGATTGCGCTGCTGAAGACACAGCTAAAAGATGCTCAGGTAATTTTATAGAATAGACTAAAAATATTACTCGTGGTTGGTCCCACGCTGCAGAGTTACAGTGCTCAGTCGCGGGATGAACGGGATAACGAACTGACCAGGGTTCGACGTGACAGGGCGTTAATGGAGTCATTGTCATAGACCTAGAGAGATTGCACTTCTGAAGACACAGCTTAAAGATGCTTAGGTAATTTTCAAAAGTAGATTAAAAATCTGCTTTAAAGTCACATGGTACAGAGTTTCTGTGCTCGATCACAGGATAACAGACTGGTTAGAAAACGACGTGACAGGGCGTTACTGCGGTAGAAACAAGAGGATACCGAAAGGATTATATCGCATCTTCGTCCAAATATTATCGCACTAAAAAACACCCTCATACTGACATAATCAGTTTTTTTTTTAATAAAACTGATGAGCTCCTGCTTACAAGATTTGTTTATTCTTTTGCAAGTGTAAAAAGATGAAGAAAAAGATGCTATACTCTTATGTATTCAGTTTAAAGTCTTTGATCGACTATCGTAAAGTGATAAATACTACCCCACTACTTAGAATAAGAAATTTGTCAAAGCCCCATGCCACTCAGTGGGATTTTTATCTTCCTGCTTTAGGAAAAAAACAATAATTTCACAATACGTAGGGGAATGATACAAAGCTCTATAAAATAATTATAAAATATAAAACAAAGATAACATTTTAATTCTCAACTTTTCTGTTTTCAGAACGAACAAACAGCCAAAGGCCATGAATATTTAACACTGAAAGCAGACTGCCGTCAACTGAGGGAGGCACTTGATAAGAAAGAGAAAGAAATAATGAGGTTGCGAGCCGAGTCAGAAGAAAAGGAAAAAACTGCCAACCGACTACAATCCGAAGTAGACAGACTATCCAACGACCTCATGGAAAGCGTAGCAGACCTAGCAAAGACCAAGGAGAGTAGTAAAAACGAAATAGAAAGACTAAAAACTGAACTCAAAGAGTTACGGCAAGAATTATCTGACGTTTCCCTAAGTGGTTACGAAGGTATCGAATGCGGCCGAACCATGAGAGGAATATACGAAGTTTGTAAATCAAATGAGTACCATTGGACTTCGAGCGACAGCGCTCTAGAGGACGCTGAAGTTCAAAGACTGAATGGTGAACTCCCAGACCCTTGTAGCAACCCCTGCCCTGCAAGCTCTGTTGTAGAGAGACTCAAATGTGAATTGGAAGCAAAGGAAACACAGTTCAACAACGAGAGGAGGAAATGGTCGGAAGAGAAAGACAAAGTATTAAGATACCAGAAGCAATTACAACAGAACTATGTCCAAATGTTCAAGCGATCCCGAACCCTAGAGGCAGAAGTGGATGGCCTGAGGTTGGAGCTAGAACTATCCAACAAGAATATGAAGAACCTGAACAAACACGGAAAAGCAATAGAGTTGTAATTACATTACCAAATTTCATAGCGTTTAGAATTATTTATATAGAAAAGGCTATTATGTATCCTGTAAATATTTATTTGTAAGAGTGCATAGTATATTCTTGCCTACCGTTTAATCGGTACCCGTAGGAGTGCGGTGGTTAACTTTAGTTCACAGAACAACAAATACATTAGAAGTGGCAAGGGGCGTGGCACGCGCGCCGGCTATGCGCTCGATCAGCTCACTTGAATCACCTTAGTACCTTAGTGAGATTTGCGTGAAAAAATAATCTAAAAATGCCGCCTCTAACATGTAAAGTGAGAAGTCCTAGTGAAATTTTGACCAAAAGAGGAGTTTCTACTCAATCGTGTTGCGTTAGTAGTATGCTTATAATCAAGCGACGCTGGTTTTCATATAATCACGCGTGATAACACTTCTAATGTGTTTGTTGTTCTGTGCTTTAGTTTGTTAAAGGCATAATACTCATTAAGCAACGGTAGCGTCAAATTTTCTTTAAATTATTGTACATTTTTAAATCGTAAGACGTTAAGCGTTTTGCTATACTGAGTTTATTTATGCGTTTATGTTCAAGTGGTTCAAAAAGGCGTTTTTACCAATTGTTTCTACACTCGGTAATATTGTATGTATAATCATTAAAAAATATTCGGGACCTGTATGAGCAATATAGCCCCCACGAATAGAATAAGAAAGTATATTCAAGGCCCCGTGACAAATTTATCATAGGTATAGATAGATGTACCTATTATAAGTTATTGTAGATAATAAAATAGTTTCAAGTATTTAACCAGTGTTTTATATTCCTTATTTATTTATATTCATATTATATTCGTAAAAGCCGATCGAGGGAATGGGCATATCAAAAATTATGAATAATATTAATAGGCGATATGGCTTCATCACTATTTTGATTCCATTTTCCACCTAACGCCCACCAAAATGCTAAACGTGGCTTTTAGCTCTTAAAGACCTGGGCTGTCTACACCGCAAGGTAAAAAGACGTGATACTGTGTATGTATAAAATAAAAATACGTAGAATAACAGTGCCATGAATTTATTGCACACACTCTTGCATACATACTGATAGGAGCAGAACCTAATCTAATAAAA
This sequence comes from Elegia similella, assembly GCA_947532085.1. NCBI lineage: Eukaryota > Metazoa > Arthropoda > Insecta > Lepidoptera > Pyralidae > Elegia > Elegia similella. The sequence continues at coordinate 6,602,841 of OX383936.1, forward strand.
TGCATAATTCAAATATCAAAACATCCAAAACGTAAAAAATACCTTCATATAATTTAATATATATTATCACTTATTGAGATCACTCGATGGTGTAAGCATTCATTTAGAATCTAGACTTCAAATTGGAAAGACCCAAGGTTTTAGACCTAAATGAAAAACCTTCGCCTTTGGGGATGCCAAAATTTTCGTTGGTTCTTGTTGTTTTTGCTGGTTCCACCTGAAAAAATATTAAAATTTTGAAGTATTGCCATGCGTGACTGCACAGAAGTGAGATTTTTTATTCTCATTAGTTCCATTGATATTATGAAGTCAATGGAACTATTGAGAAAAAAGTCTCACTAGTTCCATGGAACTTTTGCCAATGAAACTAGTGAGAATGATCCGATTGACGATAGGGTATAGCTTACTGTGGGACATCTAAGAAAAGGAAATGTTTGTTACATGTTAGTAACAATATATTTATTTGAAAACTGGAATACCTAGTTAGCAAGAATTTTCTCGAAAATGTCTAGCTCAAACATGGTTTTTAACTATCCGATTCTGTTAAAAGTTCAATATCATTTATCCATACCTCATCTCACATATTTATCCTAATCTTACCTTTTCGTCTTATGATGATTGTAGAATCACGATATTCTATAACCTTACCTTCTTTTTATGACATAGGACGGCAAACGAGCAAGCGGGTCGCCTGATGGTAAGTGATCACCGCTGCCCATAGACAACTGCAACACCTGGGGTGTGACAAGAGCGTTGCCGGCCTTTCAAGAAAACATAGACTCGTTTTTTGAAGGTTTCAATGTCGTATCGATTCGGGAATACTGCCGCAACAAGTTCATTCCACAGTTCGGTCGTACGTGGCAGGAAGTTTCTTTAAACCTTCGATCAAATATAATGGTAGATAAACAATTCGCGCTCGAAGTGGCACCGGCAAAACAGCGCAGTAATCGAGTTTCGGAGCTGTTTTGTCCACACTTTCAATAAACCGCACTAGCATTCACACGTCTCGCGAAGTCAGTGAAAAGATGCAAAAACTACGCGTCAGAACTGAAAAAGAAAGATGGAGTAGAGTATCGTTTTTGTTGTTGTATTAAGTATGCATGATGTTTTGGCTCGGGGGCATTATTTAGGCTTAATTTTGAATGAGACTGTGTATCTACCATTATATTTGATCGAAGCTTTTAACGGGTCAGAAGTAGTGGTCCATCTACGTACGGTGGCTGACTGCCAGTTATCCATGTGGATTACCTGGGTAATATCACCGATGATGGAACGTTTCCTCCACTTGTACCACCAGTACTCCACGCCAAGGGTGATACAAGCCAGCCCGATGCCCATAAAGATCACTATGAACACACCGCCGATGTTTTGTATGGAAATGCCGTCCGACTAGAAAAACAAAATTAGATTTATATTAAACTAGCTTTTGCCGCCGGCTCCGTCCGCGTCAATGTCGGTCCCTCGGGAATAGTACTTTTCCCGGGATAAAAGGTAGCCTATGTCCTTCTCCGTACTCCAGAGAACTTGTATGCAAAATTTCATGATGATCGGTTCAGTAGTTACGGCGTGAAAGCGTAACAAACAAACAAACAAACTCACTTTCGCATTTATAATATTAGTAAAAAAGTAAAAATAAAAATAAAAATATTAGTAAAGATATCTTCTAACAGTTATCAGGTTTACTGTTTTGATCATTATTATTTTAAGAACTATGTTCTTGTCGGTGGAGTATTTTCCATCTTTCTGGATCCTCCGCTATCTCCTTGACCTCTCTATACAACACGATTTGGCCTCTTTTAATCAAAGTAGAAATTAGAATTGACCAGAACCAATCGCAGAAAATACGTATAGCGTTATACAGCGGTTAATCAAGATATTTGTTTTTATTCTAAGATGTAATGTTGTCCGAAATGTTTAAACATAATTATTAAATTAAAATGTTATGTAATTATTAAACACCTCTAAACGGTTATGTAAATTAACTCGTAAAGTAAATTAGTCTACCACCATTAGTCTACCACCACACATAGGATGTACGAATACTGTCATAGTTTGATTTTTCGTTAACTACAGAGCTTCTTCCCTATCAGACAATGTCGCACATATTTGAATGTTAATGAAACTTGCACAGTGAAGGCCTCATGATGGATGCCTCCAATGCGATGGTTGAGCGGAATATTGTTCAGGAGTATAGTTAAACAAACATGGCAAATTATATTTAATACATGTTCCCTACATAGATATGGTGTCAGGTCAAGAGTGCTCAAGCTGCATTAATGCATTTAGATAAGCTTAACGACAGCCTAACAGCTAATTAAGAACTGATATCTTTTTAAAATTGAAGTGTAGACTTCCTTTTACATTAACGAGAAAATTATGTATCACATTACCCTATAATTTTCAAGCCGGAATACAATACTTTGTAGAGCTTACATTATGTGAAGCCACTACTTACAGTAATCAGTCATACTACCTTTTGTTCTTACATAGTTGTTTCGTAACACAGCTACGAGTATGTAACAGAGGTGGAAACGTCTACCTACCTATACAAAACTATACTAAGTTAAAAGATTGTAGAAACGGTTTAATTCAGAAAACTAGTGGCTCCATCAATTTCCGCTATTTTAAAATATTTCCAAAAAATGATACAACGAAAAAATCTAAATATAGAAAATGTCAAAATTACACGAGAATCGGTTGAGAAATGCGGCCTGTAGATGAGAACAGCCGGACATACGAAAGAATTTGTTAGTTGAATTGATTAGCTCCGTGGCGCAGCGGGCAACATGCCAGCCTGCGACATGGAGTGACCGGGTTCGATCCCCGGCCAGGTCAAGATGGAAAATGATCTTTTTCAGATTGGCCTGGGTCTTGGATGTGTATCTATATATGTATTTGTTATAAAATATAGTATCGTTGAGTTAGTATCCCATAACACAAGTCCCGAACTTACTTTGGGGCTAGCTCAATCTGTGTGATTTGTCCGTATATATTTATTTATAAAAAAAATTGTTTCCCAATATAAATAAAAGAAGAAGTCAATAAATTTTATTGCCATAAACACTTTGCCAAATCGTATTGCTGCCATAATACGGGACCAGCCGACCATTTTTACCAGTTGCTCACTTAGTGACAGCGTTTTGATAGTCATATCATCTATCATATTTTTTTTGAAGTGGCTATCTAAACATTCAGATTTATTCAGAAAATAGGCCTGTTCAGGCACTTTTTTACGTCAATTCACATTTTAAATAATACTCATTAAATTATATTCAAATTATGAACTATTGGTCAAAGCTACAAACTACTAGCGTTCCAAACCGACCACTGCAGAGAAGAAGACGCCTAAAGAAACTCTTTTCAACAGTATTTTTCATAGTACACTAAGTTAACAGGTTTGGCTACAACCGGAAACTGGTAATCCACGCCCAAATGAGAAGGAGTATAGAAAATAAATTAGAATTACCTGGTCATCCTGTTTCTCACATTTCATGGCATTAGGATTGTTAGTCCACCAGTTTTCTTTCAGCTTCTCCAGTTTCCGTTTGTTCAGGAGTTGAAGTATCCTATAATCAGTTAAACCAAAATTAACTTCTTAACCGTGATTTTTACAAATTAAAGTTCGTCTTTCAATTTTATTTTTTGGAAAAACTTTAGGTTTTTTGTTACAATTTCTTTTTATTTCTTGCAAGTCTTTTGTTCTGAGACATTTATATCTGAATCTTGTAAATCTACTTCCGGTCTAGGCTGTAATGTGCCTGAGTAGATATGTACTGAGCGAATTTTCATTGAGCATTTTCCAGATTTAAGGCTTATCCGCAAAATAACCTACAAAATTCCTTATCAGTCGTCGCAATTAACTAAACATTAACAAGAACAAAGCGTACAATTTTCTTTCATTGTTCGTGAAATCAATTGGCTGTAACTATTTGATTGTAGAGTCTTGGTAAATCCATAATAATGTACGATATTAAGTTGCGATGTGACTGCTTTAAACAGTTCATTACATGTATATTTTATTTCTTTTATATAATTTGGAAGATAATCTAATGTCAATTTATTTTATGAAATAACTTGTGGACGTTACTGGCTTATAAAATCTTCACAGCATTAAAATTATATAAAACTTTAATGCTGCAGTATACTTTTCATGTTGTCTCGACCACACTCAGAGTGGGATGAGGAGTTAAAGAAAATACTGGCTTATAAAATTTCCTATCAATTACCGATCAGAGCGTAAATGTGTATTAAATTTCAATCTCCATCAATCCTTGTTCCTATTCTTCATTTCACCCAACTACGATTGGTAAAAAACGATTCTATACATTAGTATTATTACATCATATTTGATGCACTTGGCAAGCATTAGCTTGCCAAGTGCATCAAATATGATGTATGAAATAGAGGCATTCATTCAAAAATGTTATGAGTAATGAGATGGGGTGGTTTTAAGCATAATATTAGAACCATGTTTGTGTGTTCTGGGTTATAGGTAATTGTATTATGAATATTTTTTGAACGAGTGTAACTTGTTAATTTTATTTATTGTAGTGTGTTTATAGTCTTATTATATTGTGTATATGAGAAATTGAATACTAATGATTTTAATGATCCTTCAGATTAGTTTTATAATTGACTACCCTATCATAAATGTCTGTGCATGTCACTGGGCGGGAAGTTCTATTTATTTATCATTAGTGTAAATACTGTTTATTGGATTTTTGCGGGATTCGTAGATAAGAATTTGCCTAATAAGGAGATCATTGAAGTGTAGGTAAATAAATAAGTGTCCGAATATCCGGTACCTGTGTATGGCCTTACGCCGCCGTCTCCCTCGTAATGGTTGATTCGTAATATCAAAAAAAACACACTACAATATGTTTCTGTAAATAAAGGAAGATTAAAAAAACTATAATAATAGAGCGGAAAGATTTGTTTGTGTCTTTTTGTAACGGATAGACTGAAAAAACTTGTAAACCGATTTTACAAATTATTATTCCTTTATTTCAGATAGGAGATACTTGCTGTAAGGCTCATCATCATTTCGTATAGGTGACACGGTCAATCGACCACGCACACCCTGGTGTCAGAGTTCTTCGGAACCGCCTCTCGGCCTCTGACGTAGTTCCTTTAACGACTACCAGATGGTAGCCAGGTCCAACAGCTTAATGTGCCTTCAGAAGCACGGAAACATCTTCATTATCAGATAATCAGGTGATTCAAGCCTGCAAGGTCCTAACCAGCTTCCCGTGGGATTCGAACCCACGACACCCGGGTCTACAGGCAAACACCTTAAACACTGGACCACGGAGACAGTAAGGCTAAAGTGAAACAAGTCATAGAAAGAACTCCATATCTCACAAGTTCAGACGAGAGCATGGTAACCATCCATGTCAAGGAAGGATGCCTGTGGTGTTGTAGTACATTTTAAAACAAGGAGTGTATTGTCTTTCCAGTTCATTTATGTTCGTAACTCGTAAATATATGAATAACTATGTATGTGTTTCTTTATTTTACCATAACTTCTAAATGCTTTAACGAATGTGGACTAATCGTTTCGTAAGAATAACAATACATTCCCGAGTGAGATGGACTATGTATATTATGTTTTAATTTTTTTTTATACATAGTATCACGTCTTTTTCCTTTGCGGGGTAGACAGAGCATAGGTCTACAAGACCTTATGGCCACATTTAGCATGTTGGAAGGCGTATAGATTAAAAACGGAATCAATTAGTGATGGGTTGCTAGCCGCATCGCCTATCGACATGATTCCGTAGATTTTAGCCCAATGCCTGGATCGGCTTTTACGATCTGCGCGGAATGAGAAGCAGTTGGCAAATTCTTCTTTTTTTGGCCCAGACAAGCATGAAAGGATTTTATTATATATTTGTTTATTTGACATTCATTTTATTGTTGTAGTGGAACTCAAATATAATGTGAATTATGAGACAGATATGTGTAACTGTACAGACACTTGTTTTATCGTAAATTCATGCAGTTATTACCGCGTCTAGTCCACTCATAATCACCAATGCCAACTGGACGAGGAAGAGATAAATTACGGCGCTAAAATTGCTAACAATGTCATTTATCAGTCTGCTTAGCTAAACTATAATTATTAGCGCCATTACTAGGCTATTTGGAAACCGGTTTACATATCTACGTCTGATGTAGTCGTCGCAGCCGCTAACCTGAAATGGGATTGGGCCGGGCACGTCAGCCGTCAGAGCGTTGGGCTGGATTTCTGTCAGCATGGACCCCAACAAATGGACACCGGCGACCTGGAAGACCTCGGCGGAGATGGCGGGACGACTTAGATGCGTACTGCAAAGAGTAGCCTACCAAAGATTGGAACAGAGAAGAGTGGAAAGCAGAGAGGGAGGCCTTTGCCCAGCAGTGGGATTAAAGGGCTAGTAATAAATAAATAATAAATATCTACAGTAAAATACAGAAGAAAACTCTTGAGAATAAAATGTTTCTGAAATAGGAAGACATAAATAGGAGATTTTCGAAGGTCACATCTGAGGATGCATGACAGAAGTTCTATGCTGGTCTGAGAGTAAAAGAAAAACATAGTTGCTGCTTCTCTTCCCGAGCAGATCGTAAAACCGATCAAGGGATATAGCGCCATGTATCAGGTGCCAAGGTACCTATCTAGCGTTTGTTACCTAACTTTCCTTAGGATTGTTCTGATTTACCCTTTTGGGATACGGACGTCAGACGACAGTTGCTTTGTATAAAAACCAATAATCTCGTCAAATCCCCTAGTTTAGGAAGCAGACCCCGGGCCCTGAACATACATAGCCGAGGGTGCTACCGGGAAATCGCTCAGATGATAATGATGACATCCGAAGATGCAATAGGGAAAACACTTAAGATGAATCAATGTAAGCTCATTAGCATGCATCTTATTTATAGATTTACTAGCTTTTGCCTGCGGTTCCGCCCGCGTTAGCGTCGATCCCTCAGGAACAATAAATTTTCCCGGAATGAAAGGTACCTTTATGTACCCTTCTCCGGGCCTGAAACTACATCAATACCAAATTTCTTCCAAATTGGTTCAATAGTTGAAGCGTAAAGAGAAGACAGACAGACAGAAAGAAAGAGTTACTTTCGCAGTACAAACAAAAAGCAGCTCTGTGCACCTTTAAAGTTATAGAGCCTCTAGCTGCCGCTAGAGGCTCTATTTATACATTTAAACTACCTCCGTGGTCGTTTGCCTGTAGACCCGGGGATCGTGGGTTCGATTCCCACGGGAAGCATACTTTGTTTAGTTGTTTCCAGTTTGCTTAGGACATGACAGGCTTGAATCACCTGATTTTCTGATAATTAAGATGATTCCGTGCTTCAGAAGGCACGTTAAGCCGTAAGTCCCGGCTGCCATCTGGTAGTCGTTAAGGGAACCACATCAGAGGCCGAGAGGCGGTTCCGAAGAACTCTGACACCAGGGTGTGCATGGTCGATTGACCGTGTCACCTACACGAATTGATGATTGCGATTGCGACGATGTATGAGCTATGTACAGTTGATACATGCAACTGGCGGTCCTCGGATACCATAGGTATTTATTTATATATTGACACTCAAAACAGATTATGACATCATCATCATCATCATCATCGTCCTCCTTAGTCTCCACTACAGGAGCAGGATTATGACATATAATAACATAACATAATTAGTTTAGAATTATTTATAATAATAGGTATGTCGATTAATTAGTTTATTGATTTTTAAGTAGTATTAGCATTTATTATTGTGTATGTAATAGTTTGTTGAATAAATTAAAAAACAAATATATAACATAATTATTACTCCAAATGAAAGCACTTGTCATTATCCTAAATATGCGTGTACGGCGTGATAATGTGTAAGCAACAAGTTTGTAATTATAAAAATATAATAATGATAGAAACTAAACTCAACTAATGTTAACAGATGTATCTGCTTGAAAAAGAATAAAAAAAAAATATATATATATATAATATAATATATTTTCCAATATATCGTGCACTGACGACAAATGGCAGGCAGGTCACCTTTACAATTTGCATAAGATATGCGACGGCACCACGCGGAATATGGCTTCGATATTTATTATAGATCGCAATATCATAACTACATACATATAAATAATTATACTTGATCATTTGTTTTTATTTCTTCAGGTTACATTTTTTTATTGTTATGTAATTAATTAGGTGCAACATTTACGTTTAATTAACAATGAATCAAAACTTTCTCTTAATTACCCGGCTTTCTATGTCCATTCTTATTACTCTTACATTAACTTATATATGGATATACTAACAGCCTCCGTGGTCTAGTGGATAAGGCGTTTGCCTATTGACCCGGTGGTCGTGGGTTCGATTCCCACCGGAAGCATACTTTGTTTAGTTGTTTCCAGTTTGGTTAGGACATTGCAGGCTTGAATCACCTGATTGTCTGATAATAAAGATGATTCCGTGTTTCGGAAGGCACGTTAAGCCGGTGGTCCCGGCTGCCATCTGGTAGTCGTTAAAGGAACCACGTCAGAGGCCGAGAGGCGGTTCCGAACAACTCTGACACCAGGGTGTGCATGGTCGATTGACCGTGACACCTACTCAAAATGATGATGATGATGATGGATATATAACATAGAAAGCCGGGTATTTATGAGAAAGTTATGATTTTGACCTATACATGTATTTTGCTGAAAGAAAATTAAAAACATACTTTACCGCATTTTGGCTATAACGCACCTTGTTTTATGAGTTAAAAATCGGTGTACCCGGCGTCACTTTATGGCACGGTGTGTTGAACAAGTAATTTAATTTAAAATATCTAAAAAACCTGTCTGACCATTTAATGAGTTACAAATTTAAGTAATTGAAAATCTGCGTGATTTTTTTAATGTAAAAGCATAAGGGATAATTCGCACCCCATCTGCATTTAAGATTGCTTCATCGAATCAGTGCACAGAAATAACTGCCGCCGAACATGTCATTGGGAACACATAAAAAATTCTTTGACGTAAAAACTGTAACGTTGCAGCATGTCACCTGCATGCTGCATCTCGTCCAACCTCATTTCTCTCATCCTGTCCATTTTTCATTCCTTATTTTAATTCAAATTTCATTTTTAATTCAAATTTCATTCCATTCCATTCCATTTTTAGATTACTTTCTTTCTCTCTCATCACTCATTTTTCATTCTACTACCATCTTTCAGTCTACTACCATCTCTTGGAGCATAACAGTCTCTGTTATTAATTATTTAAGTCAACATCTACATAGTTGTAGTTGTAAAGTGTTATTCTCTGTGTGTTCTGTGTGTCGGGTCTTGTGTTCTCCCTAACTTCCTTATATGTGGGAACTCGGCTAGAGCGTCGGGACGGTCGAGCCCTCACAAAACTATAATACACGCGTCTCTCTTCGTCGGTCTTTCGATTAACGCAACACTGCCTATAAATGAAACAAGTAATTCTTATATCATCCAAGTGAATGTGCGGGTACAACATAACACAGTATGTATAGTCAACGCATATACAAAGTGAAATAGAACTCATTAGCAAACTTTTAAGGAGTAATTCAGACCACGAATCTGAACAACTTTTATTATAAATAAATATAAATAAATAAATATATACGGACAAATCACACAGATTGAGCTAGCCCCAAAGTAAGTTCGAGACTTGTGTTATGGGATACTAACTCAACGATACTATATTTTATAACAAATACATATATAGATACACATCCAAGACCCAGGCCAATCTGAAAAAGATCATTTTCCATCTTGACCTGGCCGGGGATCGAACCCGGTCACTCCGTGTCGCAGGCAGGCGTGTTGACCGCTGCGCCACGGAGCTAGTCAAATGGAACCAACTTTGACATCGTGAAAAAATTATCTGCCTGTAATATACTTGGCCAAAATCTATGGAACAGCTGATGTTTTTTATCAATTTCGGAGTTGGTCTCATAATGAAAGTTGTTCAGATTCGTGGTCTGAGTAACGACTAAAACGTTTGCTGCGAATTAATTTCAATTATTTATGTATTTACATTTATTGGTTAGCAACAACCATAGTGGTAATCAGGTAATCTAGCCTTGGCGATAGCAGTCAACCTATGAAATGCCACAAGTGAATCGATCAGAAATAGCCATCGTATATGCAATTATAGTTTAACACATTCGCTGCCAGATTGTATATGCATATTTCATTGTTTTACTACGAGTTTACTCTTAGCTGGCACATAATAGTGACGAGTTTAATGCCGGAAAGAGCATTTTATATCCATACAGATTGGGAAACCGTCTTACAAATCGTGTCGAAATCTTACATGGTGAAATTTTTATCGTTTTGGACCCTTAAAGGGGTGATTCAGCCCGTCGAACAACTTTTACTATGGGACCAACGCTGGGAACTTAAAAAAAATTCGACATTCCCATACTAACTGGCCGGGAGGCTGGACTCATTTGTAAGGAAATGTCGAATTTTTTCTTGATATTGAAAATCCTGTAATGATATCTTGTAATGGTTTGTCGCAATTAATCACATAATTTATAACCAACAGTCAGAAAAAGTATATAACGTGAACTAAGGGACTTATTAAAACATTCCTTATTAAGATTAGGTATGCTTACTTTGTCGACAAGGATTTCAAGTTAGTTGAAGTCTATAACTTATCTAGAGTGGACAATGTTATCCTTGCTTCTTGCGTATCGTTAAAGTACAGATCAAGTACCTTTAGATATGATGTTGAAGTGTGATATGCGCGAATGAATAAAAGAAAATCTAAGAACGGTTGCCCGAAAACAGGGTCTTAGACTCGTAGTGATTGTTATTTTTAGGGGTCCGTACCTCAAAAGGTAAAAAGGAACTCTTATAGGATCACTCGGTTGTCCGTTTGTCTGTCAGTCTGTCAAGAACCTTTTTCTCAGGAACGCGTTATGGTATCAAGCTGAAATTCATATCAAATACTCAGGTCTACTGTCCCTTAAAGCTGTGAAAAAATCAAACTTCTAAGCCTACGCAATCAAATAATTTAAGCCGTTAATGCCGCTAATTTTCGTGTTTTTTTTTTACATTTGCAAGGGAATCAAAACCTACAGGGTACTTCCCGTGATGAAATTTGGTAGAAAGTGACGTCTTATAGCACAGATAAAGGAAAAATTGCAAAAAGCATAAATTTTTTGTTACATCATATATATAATAAAAATATTTATAATTTTTTTTTTTTTTAATTATTATAGATAACGGTACGGAACCCTTCGTGCGCGAGTCCGACTCGCACTTGGCCGGTTTTTTTTTATAACACACATGAATATTGCTCCGAATCTTTCGTGACCAAAAAGATCGAATCATATTTTTTTGAGTTTCACTGGCCAGTAACGTTTATTTGAAAGAAAAAACTCAAGTCCTGGGCACGAAGCAAGATGTATTTGCTCCGTGGTCCTGGGTGTATTTTAAAGGTGCTTTATCATAACAGGCATATTATTTTAATCAAAAAAATATGTATGTATGCTCACCTGTTGTTACCTATCTATATAAAAAAAATAAGAAAAGTGGTACAGCTTGACGAGAAATACTGAATACATTCTAGTACTTATAACAAAATGGGAACATTGAAATTTATAACAAAATGAAAAGGCTTATTATTATTATTTATTATTATAAGGAGACCCTTGCAGATGATCGGAGATCCGTGATCCTTGACTTGAGACGCCTGATTCTTTTAACGCCTAACGAGAGCTGACCACGGCAAAGCAAAAACACCACCAAAGCGTCTCGACACAACCGGGAACACTCTGTCATTAGCTGAGACGAGGGGTTGGTAAAAGACATTACAAAACTTACGCATTATTAAACTGATCCTTCAAGGGCGACCCTTGCTGCACTGCAATTGCATAGGGCTTCCTGGAGAATTCGTCACCAACCATTTGCAGGTCACAGCTCGTCAGTACATGATATCTCACATCTGTCGCGTCGCCGAGCCAAGCAAAGCCTTCGCTGGAACTCTTGGAGTCTCGGACCCTTTGTACTGCCTCTTCTATAGAGTTCGGAAGGCCGGCTTCCTTCATCGCTTGCCACATTTTGCTGTACTTATCGCTGACAGGATAGTCCCAAACTGCCAGTTTGGCTCGCTCCACGTCGCTTAAACTGTCGTTTAGACTCATCTCCTTCCATATTCTAAAATAAATAAAGGTATATCAAACAGATTGAGCTATCCAAACTGTAAGTTGTGAACTTGTGTCGAGGGATACTATATTATATAATATATACATAGTATAAATAAAAATCCAAGACCCAGGTCAATCTGAAAAATATCGTTTTTCATCATGATCTGCCGGCCTATTACTAACTTTAGTGTACAAAGTTTTGATAGTCGCTTCAAAATACATTACGTTTTATATATCTTAAATAAAAATAGTCAATCATAAGAAATTCGCAATGTATTTTGAAATTATTATCAAAACGTTGTACCCTGAGTTTGCATATAGGCCGGCTGTCCGGGAATAGAGCCCTGGACCCTGCGATTCAAAGACATTTTGCGGTACCACTAAAGCCACAGAGGTTGTCAACTATCCTCTAGAAATAAATAAGTTTAACTTTCATTTTTAGGGTTCCGAACCCTTATAGTTCCGCCATATCTGTCCGTCCGCGGTTTTACTCAGAGACTATAAGTACTATAAAGCTGTAATTTGGTATGGATATGTATGTTAATCATGGTACATCTTTTTTTCCTCACAGAAGTCGGAGTAGACAGTGTGGGGGACGCAGCCTTTTTCTTACCTGCCGGCCTATTTGCTAACTCAGTGTTGAACACAACGTTTTTATAGTTGCTTCAAAATACATTGCGGCTTTCGTATAATTGACTATTTTTATTTAAGACACATAAAAGACAATGTATTTTGAATGACTATCAAAACGTTGTACACTGAGTTAGCAAATAGGCCGGCTGAGCGTATGGTTGCACGTTCATCGGAGCGCGGGCACGGTAAAGATCTTTACCGTGGCGCGGGCGCGTAATTTAGAAGAAGTCTACGTTTGTATTGATTGCTTTGTTCAAAGATACAGCTGGCAAATAATATTCTTTGCTCAATGACTAGCATAGAAAAGAAAATAATACAAATTTGTTTAAATTGTAACACCCAATACCATACAATGTGTTTTGTCTTGAACTACCGACAATTAAGATTCACGTTTTCAGCATACGAACAACTTTTGTCTTCTGATCAAGCCTGAAATCGAGAAAATAAAACCGTACCATCTATAAAAAAGGCAAAAAAATCTTGTCTGTTGTATACAGCGTGATTTTGAATCCCCTAGCTATATTGAAATCTGGGAATCAAAATCCCTAATGGAATATAGAATTGTAAGAATAAAAGGTAAAAAACGAAAAAAATAATTTAACTTTTCATAGAAATTCGTCCAGCTGATCGGCGACTTTGTATGGGAAACCAAATTTTCTTTTTCGTTTTTTACATTTTTTTCTTGCAGTTCTGTGTTCCATTAGGGATTCTGATTCCCAGATTTTAATATAGCTAGGGGGTTCAAAATCACGTTGTATAATTTAATATTTATTTTGTTCTGCATTACAGTAAGTATTTGTTTTTATAGCGGCAACAGAAATACATCATCTGTGAAAATTTCAACTGTCTAACTATCACGGTTCATGAGATACAGCCTGGTGACAGACGGACGGACATACAGACAGACAGATGGACGGTCAGCGGAGCCCGTAATAGGGTCCCGTTTTTACCCTATGGGTACGGAACCCTAAAAATATAACACTAGCTTTCGCCCGCGGATCCGCCTGCGTCAATGTTGATCCCTCGGGAATAGTACTTTTTCCCGAGATAAAAGGTAGCCTATGTCCTTCTCCGTACTCCAGAGAACTTGTATGCAAAATTTCATGATCGGTTCAGTAGCTACGGCGTGAAAGCGTAACAAACAAACTCACTTTCGCATTTATAATATAGTTTTAGGATTAGGATTTTATTTTTCTCTAAAAGTTGTTTGTATTGTTAATAAGAATGCGAATTAGTATAGGTAATTCAAGACCGAACACACTGTATACGTTTTACACTGCTTTGTGCTTCAACGAAGTGCTAAAGCATTCATTAGGTATACCTATCTGCCTCATTACCCTCATGCTCAAAGCAGGTCCATTCATTTGCCTCAGTCTGATACCTACACAAGTACCTACAACAGGTTCGTATCGTAATACATCAATTTGGCACTATTTGATAAATCACGTGCAAAACTAAGTAAATCGGCATACATTATAAATAAATAAATATATACGGACAAATCACACAGATTGAGCTAGCCCCAAAGTAAGTTCGAGACTTGTGTTATGGAATACTAACTCAACGATACAATATTATATAACAAATTCATATATAGACCCAGGCCAATCTGAAAAAGATCATTTTCCATCTTGACCTGGCCGGGCATCGATACCCGGGCACCCTCGTTTCGCAGGCTGGCGTGTTAACCACTGCGCCAAGGAGCTGTCAATGTTATGCTATTTTCAAATTGAAAGTTACTTCTGTATCTATAAAAATAAGTTTATATTTTCAAAAATGCCATTTTATGACTAGATTTTATTTTGAGCGATTTATAACGTTAAGTTCTTGCCAAGACAAATCAAGTGAGCCGTTAAGCCGTTGGTCCCGGCTGCCATCTGGTAATCGGTAAAGGAACCACGTCATAGGCCGAGAGGCGGCTCCGAAGAACTTTGACACCAGGGTGTGCATGGTCGATTGACCGTGACACCTACTCGAAATGATGATGATCAAATGAGCCCAAACACGATGGGTTTTTCTTCCTTAGTTTAGAAATGCTTATGACCTTCTGACTCTATCATCAGATCAGGTCTACGATACCATTATATTGCATTCTAATATCTTAAATAAATACTTACACTAAATTTCAATTCAATTGGTATAGCATTAAAAAATCAAAATTGAGTTGCAAGATTTGAACCTCACAGACAAACTAACAGGGCTTGTAAAATCTACTAATGTACAAACCAAAAAAGTGGACCCGTCTCTTTCTGATTTAGTGGTATAAAACTACCTCCGTGGTCCAGTGGTTAAGGCGTTTGCCTGTAGACCCGGGGGTCGTGGGCTCGATTACCACGGGAAGCATACTTTGTTTAGTTGTTTCCAGTTTGGTTAGGACATTGCAGGCTTGAATCACCTGATCGTCTGATAATAAAGATGATTCCGTGCTTCAGAGGCACGTTAAGCTGTTGGTCCCGGCTGCCAACTGGTAGTCGTTAAAGGAACCACGTCAGAGGCCGAGAGGCGGTCCCGAAAAACTCTGACAGCAGGGTGTACATGCTGCATGGTTGATTGACCGTGGCACCTACTCGTATGA
The DNA here is from genome assembly GCA_947532085.1 of Elegia similella. Lineage (NCBI taxonomy): Eukaryota > Metazoa > Arthropoda > Insecta > Lepidoptera > Pyralidae > Elegia > Elegia similella. The sequence goes on from OX383936.1 coordinate 6,618,213, forward strand.
ATGAATGAATTAAATGGTATAAAACATATTTTTAAATGTTTTCTATTGTATATATTTTAACCAGCTAACCATGTACACATGTTTACAAAGAAATAAATGAATTAGAAATCATTAACTTGGACGATAACAAAATACATATCATAATAATTTATTTTTCAGTCTCAATCATAAATTTTTTCATACAGAAGTAATGATCATTATTTGCATAACCGGAAATGTGTGCTCACATGACCCAATTCGCAGTAAACGGAAAACTGAGATTAAAAATATAAAATTGTGAACACAAGGTTTTGTTAGTGCATATCTTTGTTTGAACGTTGATTTATAAAAATCCCACCTTTGTGAATTTCAGACAAAGGTTATTGACCGATAAAGCTGAAGACGTATCTTTTGTAGATACTGATGTACTTATGATATTGTTGCTAGATTTTTGAGAGCTATCTGAATCGATTGAAAATTAAAGAAAAAAATATTTTTTCGCGTCAGGGTTATGCCTTTAAATATTTAATAACAAAGTGGTGGGTTGGAAATGGAAATGAGGTAACAATGAATAAGTAATTTTTTGGCAAAAATCTGAGGAATCATTTAAGTGGACGATTAGCCTAGCAATCCACCACTATGTTGATTCCGTTTTCCGACTACACACATCATGCTAAACATAACTTTTGGTCTTATAGACTTGGGCTCTGTCTGCCCCGCAAGGGAAAAAGATGTGAAAAAAGGGGAATTATTTTTTCAGAACTCCGTAATTTATTACCGATTTAAAAAAATATTTTTTTGTTTCGAAGGTTATGCTTTCAAGCTGGTCCCATTAAACATCACAATCAGTTCAGTAGTTCGACTGAAATCGGTTCTTTATATGAATCATTATCTATTGATAGAATTATATAGCTATTGCCCCTCAAAGAAATTCCTCAGTTTTTCAAAATCCAGTTCCTTCTTTGAGTCGGTTCTATAGATCATTACGAACCATTTAGCGATATCAATAATAAATCTGTAATATCGTATTTGTAAGCTCTATACATGATACTGAAACTAAATTGAGGATTTTTAGATTCTTTTTCTGTATGTATATATGTAATGTTCCTACAAAACTCTTAAACGAATTAACTGAATTTTATGAAACTTGGTAGATATACATTTAGGCGTACAAGACACAGGATAGGCTACTAATTTTTTTCTCCTGTCATGATAAGACGTGGCCCCCATACAAACATAACATAAAATGTACGCGAACGAAGTCGCGGGCACTGCTGGTTCGCATAATAAGATAGGAATTGCGTTTTTTCCCTCTCGGACTTTCATAAAGCTCAGTGATAACTGATAAGAGAGGAATAATTAATTAAACGGTGAGCATAACTCTATTACGAGATAACGGACAACATACGTGTACGTTAGGGTGGAGCGTCAAATATTTTTTTTAATATTGAATTGCTCTAGAATGTTGGACAGCACTCCCAATTACACATAAAAAATAATGAAAAAAATATTGGAACCCAATTTTAGCCCTCTACTGCAGCTTGAAGATTATAAAAAAATCTTTAAATCGAGCCATATATCGAACATCATAAACAAAGAAATAAACAATAATTTTATTACTATTGTGGCTCATAATACCCTTTATAATACATATTTAACAAAAAATGGTCCATATACTGACTAACGGAACACCAAGTGATGTTAATAATTTACGCCAAAATAAAGAAAATGAACAAAAATAGCGTATCTTTGTAAGTTGAGATTACGAAAAATAATACATCTAAAGTTTTTACTTTCGATGTATTATTTTTCGTAATCTGTTTCTAGTATATTAGTCGATTATTGTTGTTTGTAAGAACCGAATTGCTCACGATTTTGCCACTTTTTGTCTTTTAATTTCATGTTTCAATTTTCATGTTTTTCCTAAATAAACATATTAATTTAAAAGTTAAGGGTTTTATTGTAACCTGAATGCTATAATATAAATTTGGTTTTTGTAACATTCTGTACCTGTTTAAAGATATACCTAATTTGATATTTTTTCCTAACTTTGAGCTAAGGTAGAGGGCTAAAAGATGTGTAAACAAAAATTAACAAAAATATATTTAGGTACATATAACTAAGCCAAATGCAACATTCTGCAGTTATTCAAATCGATATGATGACTTTTTTTTTCAATACATTGACGCTCCACCCTTGTGTACGTGTGTCCAACGATCGATCGCTGACCTGAAACGAGTGTGCATGTTATTTTTGAACCGGCCCGTAACCCACATATAAATGCATGACATCGAAATAGGTTGGATCTACATTCCGTGACCACCGCCCAGTGTCTTTAGTTTTTAGGGTTCTGTACCCAAAGGTAAAACGGGCACTATTACTATGGCTCCACTGTCCTTCTGTCTGCCACCAGGCTGTATCTCATGAACCGTGATAGCTAGACAGTTGAAATTTTCACAGGTGATGTTTTTCTATTGCCGCTTTAACAACGAATCTATAACCAGAATATAATCAATATTTAAGGGGGGCTCCCATACACCAAACGTATTTTTTTGCCGTTTTTTGCAACTGGTAGACGCTTGAAATATTTACAGAATATTTTATTAGGTATATATTCATTTCAAAAATAAATGAAATTCATTAATCTCCCAAATTTAAACCCAAACCATTTAGATAGTTTGTTTTTTATTGAAGAAAGTACTTATCTAACTATACTTACTCGTAAAACCTGACTTCGATGTTAGCCATCCTTTCGAAGTACGTCATAGCCGAGGATCCGTTGAGTGGAGCGTATTGAATCTTGTACTGTTTGGATAGGTCGTCCAGGGACTCTATAGGAGTGTCCAGCCGGGATACAGTCAGGAAGGCAGCCAAGTTCGCCGTATAGGAGGCTATGATGATAAAGCTGGAAAAAAATATGTTGATGCGAAAAAACTCCAAGGAAAACGTTGAACTGCAGCTTAATTACTAAACCAATCAGTATCAGGGAAATTCTTAACAATAATAGTTCTAAGGAGGGTGGGGTGGGTTTGCTGGATTTTGAAATAAGGTGGATTTGATTCACATAATATCACAATCGTGATTATAGGTAAATATTATCATATCGTGCCAGACCTAGAAAGAGATGGCGCGATGACTTGGACGCATATAATCCTTATCCTTACTATCCTTATCCTTACTAATATTATAAATGCGAAAGTGAGTTTGTTTGTTTGTTTGTTACGCTTTCACGCCGTAACTACTGAATCGATCATCATTAAATTTTGCATACAAGTTCTCTGGAGTTCCGAGAAGGACATAGGCTACTTTTTATCCGGGGAAAAAGTACTGTTCCCGAGGGATCGACATTGACGCGGGCGGAGCCGCGGGCGAAAGCTAGTTAATATATAAGTGACTAACAAATGATTGCCCGCGATAGGGATGATTGGAGACAAAACGGGGAGGCCTTTGCCCAGCAGGGGGACATCCATATAGGCTAAAAAAAAGAAATATCACAAGATGTACTGTCTTCAAATCTTTTTAATCACCGTGTGTGTTATCTTGCAAATAAACTGATTCTGATTCCTTCGGAAATGACGTGTTTTAGAAATAAAAAAAAAACATTGTATTCGGTAAATTACCTTTTGCTAGTGTTGCCACTCGATGGTATAGTATCAAGTCAATATATTGATCTATCTAACGGCAACACTAACTTTTGCATGTTGCGTGATCGAACAGACATGCAGGTTATCATAGCATCTACCTGTATGTGTGTTCGATCAAGCTATAGACATGCATGCATACATGCGTATTAGATAATGTTTTCAGTGCAATATGCATTGTTTCACCACTACATAGTATAAAACAAACTCGCTTACCGCTGTCTGTCTGTCCCGAAGTATGCTTTGATCTTTAAAACTACGCAACGGATTTTGATGCGGTTTTTTGTAATTGAGTGATTCAATAGGAAGGTTTATATGTACATTGCACACGTGCGATGCTGGAGTCCGGATCCCTAGTTATGTTATAAACTAATTTAAACCTAAAATATGTTGTTGTTAGTCAGAACTAACGTTTTGTAACAACTGGGAATTTAATAATTGTTAATTAATAACACTTCCATGCTAATCTGGGAGAAAAGAAAAAACGTAGAAAGTGCCAACTGCTTCTCTTCCCGCGCAGTCCGTAGAAGCCGGTCAAGGGAATGGGCAAAATCTAAAGAACCATGAAAATAGGCGATGCGGCTAGTAATCCATCACATTTTGATTCCGTTTTGCACCTTTACGCCCATCAACACGCTAAACGTGGCCTTTGGGCCTTATGTCTTTAGGCTCTGTCTACCCCGTATGGGATAAAGACGTGATAATATGTGTAATAAGTAATAACACTGCCTACCTCATGTACCTACCGAGTATGAAGCAAGTTTTTATGATGATAAACATTATTGGCCTTTAAAATGTATCTTAATAACGATGTTTTTCAATTCGATAACCTCTCTTATCTTTCAGCTAATAAGGTCTTTTTTCATTTGCTATATAAACATAGCCGAGGTCGCTGCACCTATTATCAAATGTTACCAACGAGAAATATCTTATTTTCATCTCAAACATAAATAAACATTAGTCTTTCGCCTACATCTAATCATAAATTTTAATTAAACCAAACATTCATTGACCGAAATGTAAGTTTTAGAATAGCGACTTATTTTCTGTAGTCTGTGGTGTTTCTGTCCTATAGATACGTAACGGACTGATAGTGGAGAAAGAGAGCCAAACGATATTCTGTCTTTTGGTCCAGGGTATATAATATTACCGCCCCCTATTTTCACTTGTCACTCACCCAAAATCTGCTACTGGTTTTAGCCTTCTCAGCCATTTCTCAGCCTGTTGATTGAGCCTTTAATTATTTGAGGCGATTTTGACTAGACCCTCTAAACGTACGTGAGATTGTTGTATGCAATATTTCGTTGGCACTGCATTCTTATATCTCCCCATTCCTTATATCGGTAAGCTTTAAGAACAAACCCCCCCCCCCCCCTCAACACCCGTAATTACCCAATTATGCCCCTTATTTATCAGTCTATTGGCTAAATCATTGGATCCCACGCCTGTTTATTTCTAATAATGTTGACGTCCTGGTCGTCGCGTCAAATTTGTGAATAGTGTACCAGTTCTTATTTTGCTCTTCAATAAATAATATACCTATAGCTTTGATTATATAGTCCCTATATAATAGGTAGGTACCTAATAATATCGGGACTATATAATCAAAGACTAGTGTTGTGCCATGCTCGAAATTTCCAAGAAGGGTGAGAACGGGTCGGAACTTTATCCCGAGATTGGAAATTTCCCGCACATTTCCGTGATAAGTAATTAATGAGAACAGGATATTTCTCTCCAGCACATCACTATCAAAGACCTATAGGTATATAGGGACAAATCACAGTTTAATTTAGCCCCACGCTAAGTTCTGAACTTGTGTCGTGGGATACTAACTCAACGGTACTAAATTTTATAGTAGATACATATATAGATAAACATCCAAGACTAGGCCAATCTAAAAAAGATCGTTTTGCATCTTGAGCAGACCGGGGATCGAACCCGGGTCCTAGCGAAACCCACTCGCGTTCCCCCTGAGCCACATATTCTAGTATTCAATATTGTTTCTTAGGTTTCTTTCCGAGTATTTTTCAAAGACAAAAATAATATTACCCAAATAGCCACCACGTCGCCGCCAGCAGCCGTCCAGAGAGGTTCTTAGGAGCCTCCCCGCCTCCCTGGGGAGTGAGTGATGTCATGCAGAACCAAAGACATTCTTTGAGGGTAAACTCCCTCTTTTCCTCGTCATCCTTGTACTTCTCCCGGTTGTTTTGGTAGCTGTATGGACTCCATTTGTCGAAAACCCACATGAGGAAACTAGAAATATTTTTTTTTTTTTTCAAAAATATGTATACCTTACCGATAAGTCGTCTTTAATAACCGTTGAAGTTTTTTAAACTGAACAATAAACTAACTCAAACGAAATGATTGGTCTCAAAAATTACGTCATATTTGTGATCTACACCCAAAATCTCTCGAACACGACATCCAATCCAAGTTGAATTTCCTTGAAAAGTGGAGTCGACCATCTTGGATACCAGAGTGAAAGACATTGCCGGTATAATACGAGTTGAATCCAAAACAGCGGGTCTAGTACTCTAGTAGTTTTGTAAAACGTATGGATTCGACAATCCTGCAAGCTGTTTTAGAAAACAGTCCTGTTTTGTAAAGCACGTAGTGATTTTATATACATAACGTCATTTTATACAATCCATCTGTGACGTACACACGGACAAATTGTACAAAATACAATAAAGCAAAATTTTGTAAATACTGTTCAAAAATATAGGTAAGGATATTTAAGATCCTCTATTTGTATTCCAACATAATGCACTGTTAAACAGAACGTTACTTAGCATTCATCGAATAAGGTACATACACCTATCTACCTCAAGATAGCTAAGTAACTGGAACATAAAATTTCATACAAACTTAGCACACAAAACTTTAACAAAAATGTAAAAACCGACCAAACTGAAAACGATATATTTAAAATTAGTATCCGTGACAATGACCGACTCTCCTAATTCGCAATGTTACACACATGCCCGGCGTTCTCGGAGCGTAAATTATTGCACCAACGGAACACCGCTCGTGCGCGCCCTACCATGGCGATAAAACGAACAGTCGCCTTTTTATTAGATAACTGGCAGTTGAGTCGACATAGCGCAAATTATGAGAATTCTAAGAAAGGCATTGTTTATCGGTTTAATAACGGGATGTGACGTTACAAAATTACAAAAAGTAAAATGTATTAATCAAGTACATAATGTTGACTAACTTTGCGCATGCGATTCCGTTTGAGTTAATCTAAATCCTTGGGACCAGCTTTTTTCTGGATAAAAAGGATGTTAGTACCACATATTTTACATGTCTATTTAAAATATAATAATCAACGTTTGGTAAACAAACCAACTAATATAGAAATAGGACTTATAATAATATGTAACCACGGGTTACACACACACGTACGAAGTCACCTATTGGCCGACATGTTTCGACCTCATCCGGAACTACCTCAACAACAACAACGGGTTACTCACCTCTCGTTAGTTTTGATCAAAAAAGACTTTAATAAAACTAACGTAAATAGAGTAACCTGAAAAAGGCTTTCTTACCAAGACGTAAAATAATCGGCAGTACTGGCTACGAATTACTTGGGTAACATTGTTATTTTAACCTAAAATCCTCTGATAGTTCACAATTCAGAATTTGACAAAAAGAAGATAAGCCAATCCCCAAAGGACAACAACAGGCACAAGGTCGAATAGCCTGTAAAATCCAAGCCAAGAGAGCTAATCCTAATGGTCACACGCACGTACGAGGTCAACAATGACAATGCATCATGCATTTAATAAAAACGATACTACTACGAGTACCGACCTAATTTTAAACAATATGATTCATTCCAGAGATATAACCAGATTTTGCAAACGCTAAGATGGCGTTGTAAGTCAATTTGGCAAAACGAATTTGTTCCTTAACCTTCGGCAATAAGAGTAACATTAGTTTAAATAGTCCCCTTGACATGCCTATTACTAATTCCAAGACCAATGCGGTTTATGACGTGTCAGGTCCATCGCTTGACCTCGTTCCACAAATCTGATAAGAAATAATGGAAACAGGTGGGTATCGATCGCCTTATGTCTACAGCAATAAATGCTGAAATGTCATGACGCGTTCCCCTTTTTCCTGATGGATCAGTGTGTGTGGGGGACTTACCTATTAATTTGGGCCCTCGCTAAAAGATTGGCTTTTGGACAGATCCGACGCTATTTAATTTCGACAATTACAATGAATGTGACAAAACCTCAAAAATATTAATCATGTAACTACTGCGTCAACGCAGCTTTGTGACTCAAATTGAAGCTATAAAGTTACAACATAATGAGCAATGGTTATAAATATCGCTGTTACCAAAACGAACAACCCAGTAATAATAAAGAATACCTAAAAATACAGGGAAGCAACCCTATCGATAAACAGTACCTGCCGGCCTATTGGCAAACTTAGTGTACAACGTTTTGATAGTCACTTCAAAATACATTACGTTTTAAACATCTTAAATAAAAATAGTCAATCATACGAAAATCGCAATGTATTTTGAAGTGACTATCAAAAGGTTGTACACTAAGTCAACAGATAGTCCGACTGTACTGTACCTTTTTCGATTGATTGCTTTTTGTAACCGGATAGGATGTTGCGAGAATTAAGTTGCATTGTACAATTAAAATATGTTTAGCAAAAAACTTGACTCTACAATTCCAATAAATAAAAGGTTTGAGATGGAAAAGAAAGAAAGAAAATAATAATAAAAAGGTATTTATACGATCGCATACTAGCGCCGGCCATATAGACACAACATAACCTAAAATCTCTCTCACTTGAACGGTTTTCTGGCTGCATCCTGAGATAATTCGAAGCTCGATCTCAGCCAAATCAAGGCTAAACATAATAATCAGAGAAATCGTCCACATACAATGATTACGCCCCATAAGAATCCGGAAACATAAAGCCATGACTGCATACTTATACAGCAATGTAAACAGGTTTCAGAAAAAGCTGAGAGGTTACTCTTGACATCGTTGCCATTTTGATTGCAAAACTGTGGCAGGCAACTCAAAAGCTATTTATTATACATATCTTTATCTTTACATAGTATAAAATAATGTCGGTTCCGCTGTCTATTCGCTTAGATCTTTTATACTACTCAACAGATTTTAAAGCGGTTTCAGCAATAGATAGAGTGACTTAAAAAGAAGGTTTAAGTTACTACCCCATATTAGTATCTACCTACATTGCACCCGTGCGAAGCCCTAATTGTAAATAAACGTTTTCTTTTGAAAGAAAGTTGGCTTCACGCAAATTCAAAATAAATTAATAGTTTAAGCATTAATTGAGAAGAATTAATGAAGTAAATGTAAATTTACTTCAATAATTAATACCTACTTACTCTTTAGTGGGAAGCAGTAAGAAGCAAAAAGATTATTTCTATCCTAGTCGGTGCAGAAAATATGATTTGTATTTAGTATTGGACAATTACTATTAATACTATTAAAATTATTTAATAATAACCTAAAATCGTATATAAATAAACCACACATTCTCGAGAGCTACAACTATCCATTTATCGTGGCTAAATCTATACAGCGTGTAACAACCAACAACGTTTTCGTAAAATGGTAACTCAGCCCAACCCGTCAAAATGAACAACTTTTTCAATGGGATCAATGCTGGGACAGCATTTAATTGTTTGTTTGAGCGCATAGGCTCCGCAACTACTCGACCGATTTGAATTTTTTTTTCACCATTACAATCCTATATTATTGCTAATAAACATAGTATATAGATTAAATACCTATACCTACCCGTGCGAAGCCGAGGCCGGCCACTAGTTTAAAATAAATATACCTAATTAAATACAAAAAATACACCATAATTTAAATAATTGCAATTTAATGGTGGTAATGAACAGTTGGTGTAGACAAATAATTAATTATTGCCACCCAGCAATAAGATCTACATTTTTCACCTCGTATCTATATTTTATAATTCAAATTATTGTCATTTATATGGTTTCATACCATATGTTGATTAAATGACCTAAACATATTTTTATATATTTCCTAATCTTTAGACTCCAAATTTTTATTTAGAATAAAGAAGTACTTAAGACATATTTGTGGATTCATATACCATGATATGTTGATTAAATGACGTAAATACATTTTTAATACATTACAAGTATTTGCGAACAATAACTAGCCTTCTGTAAAACATCTTTTGAAAATAAGCAATGATTATGTAAAATTATTCAGCTCTGCCGTCTAGACGCGTGCAGATATTATTATTTTAACAGGTACAATGACATGGTATTCATTATTCATACCAAAAATGTTTATTCATAATTTAATATTGTTAATTTATGTCGATATAATTTACCGACGAAAAATATCATCACTATCCAAATAGCTTCTACTTATAACATTTAGTGCTCTTCAGGTCTAGATATAAAGCCTAAAGTCAAATAAACTTGAATGCAAATAAGGCAACGTATGCTGCAAACAATAGAGCATTTCACTTGTTCATTACCGAAGTTCATTGACTTACCTTGTAAAAAAATACGCCGATAGTATTGAAAGCCAGACGTCATTCTCCAAAACCGTCAGAAATTTGAAAAGAGAGGTCGGCGTCCTTGGCAGTTTCATCAGTATGGTAATGCCGACTAAATCGTAGTACGGAACTGTGAAATCAACGACGTTCTCTCTCTCTGCCATGACGGACAGTGACGTCAGACCTATATCTGCCCTTTTCTCGATCAGCTCTTTGATGATCCCGTTCCAATTTCCATTTTCGTCCATAGTGCCGAAGTTTCCGTCCGGTGCCATCACGATTTCGTAATCAAACTTGACAATTTGTCTGATTTCTTCGATTAAGTCGATGCAGTACCCTTTAAACCCTTTTGGTGCCTCATCATCTTTGATTATGAAAGGTTGTTGCTATGGAGAAAGAATAGTTATGTAAGTATAGTAAGGTGTGGGTCGACAACTATTATGCGTCATGAACTTATGAGCGTTGACTTATTATAATAAGAGTCACTATACCAAGCAGTGGCGTAACTACAGAATGGCAGTCTTGACAAAATGCCAGGGCTCCTCGTTCTAGGGGACCCCAGCTAGGAGTAGAAAAGTGGGAAGGGGGCAAAGCTAAGCCAGCGAGAAACCGCTCGCTGAACTCAAACTCTTACGGGCCCCATTGTATGAGTATGGCACGGGCACCAGATGGCATAGGTACGCCACTGGTACCAAATAACTATAAGGTTCTAGCTAGACAGTACATTAAATTTACGAGTAAAGACCTTTGTATAATACGGCCCATTGAAGCCCCCATAGATGGGCCTCTTAGATTATGATCGAGATGTGTCATCATCTGTGATTTTGTTTTATTGGTGAGGCACTTAAATGACCTTTAGAACCACAACGTTGATGACTTGATGCTGACCTCAGAAGTACCTATTATCATAGGTCTTACTACACTCGATTTACTAAATTATCGTTTACATTAGCTTCCGTGCTTTTCAAACAAACTGGATAACTTTAAACTTTTACCAATGGCCTAGGACATAATATTTAAAATGTATATGAGATAAAGTTCGTCAGCCTGCATTCTAGCACAAAATTCAACGTGATTGTTTGCACAGGTGGTAATTAAATAAACTGACAAATTTTATCAAGTCGCCGGGCAGATTGTGAATAGAGCAGAGTTCATTTACCCACCTCCACTGTCACGACTCTGTACACTAGCTGCGCCGAGTAATCGCTCATGTTGTCAGGGTCAGTCAAGGACAAAGGGTTCGACAGACCAGCCTTCCAAGACCCTAATGACCGACTGCCTATCGAAGCTCCATCTTTAACAGTCACAGCTGATAAATCCGTATTAAACTCCATGTAACTCCTACCATTCATCGGATCGTCTTCGGGTATAAAAAACGGAGCATATGTCGGCGTTTCTTTCACCTGAAAACGCAACATAATTTCTAATCTTACTATTAACTTGTCAAATCGATTTTAAATGTGTCAACACACCTCTTGAAATGCGGTCCGGAGGTCCAAGGTCCTGTTAGGAGTATTCTTGCCGTCATAATCGTCACAAGTAATATATTTCATGTCTTTTGGCCACTTGCCAGAGTCCAGGAGTGATCTGGAAATTCATAAACGTAAACCTAATGGAATATGCCACGCTATAATTAGACGTACCTTGCACGTGGTGTACTAAAATTAATATGGGTACACCAGCACTGAAATAGAGGTCAATTACTTTATAGCTAAAAATGTGCGTAGAGACAAGTCGAAGTAAAAAGCCGAGGTTATTTCAGGTTCACCGTTCATGCTGTAGGTCGTTTTGATTTTGCCCAAACGGTCCCTGCTCTTAGCGTCGGGCGTTGGTCTCATGTACACGATCGTAGCATCCTTACATCCGCAGCTTATGTCCCCCTTATCTAACGACAGCGCGAACCAAGCAGTTTTTCTTCCAAAATACTGATTCTCGTCTGCGGCATCTAGCACGTTTTTTATCGTCCTCAAACTGCCGATGACGAAAAAGTTGACAATGTCCAGCTCCCGTAAACTTCTCAGCTGAGTTTTTATATCGTCTTTATTAAAACTTTTTACTGGTGTAATTACGTGCCGCGTCGGAATGTTCTGCAGGAGGGATTTGTACTTGTGATCCATCACTGAAAAACGTTAATTAATTAACGTGTTGTGGAGATACCACAGTTATATCTAAGTAGCAATGTATTTATACATTCTTACCAAAAAGTTCATCGAATATTATAGCAGCGTTTGTAATATCTTGTTTGGAAACAATTGCCCTGATTGATTCGGGCAGGATATCGGCTGGGGGCATTATTTGCAGCAGGAATTTGGTCTGGTTGGCGTCCAGAGAGCGCCATTGCCGCAAATCACCGGCTTGTCCAAACGAGCCCGAAATAGTAGGCAGGGCCAGTGCCGAAGTAAACGACTTCATCGTCTCGGAGCCAACCCCGGTCATTGTGAAATCTAGGACAACGTGCGGCGTTTTCTTTGCCGAAAGCATGTCATTGTATTTCCTGCAAACTGACGATCGAGTTCTTTTATTACGTCTTTGAAATAGGCTTTTGTTATGACATTAAAGTAGCATTAAAATAAGGCTTGGAACGCACTGCGGCTTTTAAATCGGAAAACTAAGCACACCTTTTGTTGTAGAATGTCCACAATTTTTGTTTTAATTAGTAGGTATATCATTGAATGTTTCCTACATATTATTTGCCAATGGTTTACAAAATGCGTCTTTGTTCTTACCATTTTCCAAAAAACTTTTAGAATCCGATCGGTTTCCGACCACTATAATCGGATCCACTGCTAGTCCTAAACTTGGATTTCTCCTCACGTACTCCTTTGCCACTTCAAAAGCCTTCTCCGCTAAGGCATTATTTTCTTCGTTGATTACCACTAAAAAGAATTTAAAAATCAAAAAAGTCAATGTTACATCTACTTATTCAAAAGTACTATTTGAATATACGCACAAACGTTAATATTTTGAGTAGTTTGAGAAATAGTTAAACTGGGCAGCGAAAATAGAAATAGAGCGGATAATAAACTGCACATATTTTGTTTTATCTCCATCGTTTTGCTAGAGTTGAATAGTGGCGTCTTTGGAGGGCGGGCCACTATTGAAGAGCTAAGCATGTTACAAATTTGTACCATCTGTGTACTATCTAGTTACCACGGCGATGGCCGCCGACCTTGGTCATCGTTGGGTTATTGATGTTACTGCTCATCACTAATAGTGTTTGTACACAAGTGCTGAGTGGGCGTAAGTAAACTATTCATCGCATTGTACGGCGTAAAGCACGTTTTTTGACTTCAAAGATAACTTCATGGATCGATTGGTTGATGAAACGTCTAAATTATTCATTATTTAATCCTCAGAACAATAACTAAAGCTTTAGTCCTTGTTCTGAGATTTAATCGTACGGTTATTTGTTGTGTACTACGTGACGTTTATATTACAGGAAACATTGCTGATCATGTTGCGCACACTTGCAATTTCGCGCGTCTTTCAGACCATCTTGTAGAGACAGAAAATCAGTATTTTTAGCTAATAACATAACTTCTTCTTTTCGAGTCGAAGGGTGCGTGAAAGTAGTCTCCCCGCGTGACGTCCGAATTTCTCATTTACGTCCGGCGCACGCTAGATAACAATCTGCGGGGACAGTCTAGCCGGTAACGCAGATTGGCTGATCCTTTCGACACGAAATGATTACAAAAATAATATAATAAATCATTAGAACGTTATGCATGACTGGAGCTATGATTTAATGAACTTTGGACGAGCGTGGTTTCCAGTTTTATTAGTGCCAACCACAGAAATATAAGGTGCCAACGCAATACGGGTGGTCAAATTATGCAAAACATGTTTAAAATTTTACTGATATCTATCTAGAAATACTGTTGAGAACACTTTTAATTTGATATCGATCCATTACCTTGATGATTCTTTAAAAATGGGCGTGGGCAAGAGCATTTTTAAATGATGAAAATCTTAATATGCAATTTTGCCAGAAAATTTACAAAATGGCGTAGAATGTAGGCCAAATCCACTGTCTGCTCCGACTAAGTATGGCTCCAGTAGTACAGAGAGGGTCATGCTTCTGCAGTGGAGACTAAAAAGACCTGATGATGATGATGTCCGATGTTATCTGTAATCAAATCTTGCGAGTTAAATTTGATCCATTTCCCGGTTACCGATTGAGCTGAAATTTTGCATGCATGTTTGCTCTATACATGCATGCAAAATTTCAGCATAATATTATGGAATCGTTGCACTGGTCTGATGATGGAGTTGAAAGATGGCCATTGGGACTCTTAAACTAAACAAGGTAAGTAGGTACAGTACACCAATCGTTGTTTGAGCTCATTTGATTTGTCTTGGAATATGTGTTTTTTTATGAGTACGGAGAAGGATACAGGCTACCTTTTATCCCGGGAAAAAGTAATATTGCCGAGGGATCGACATTGACGCGGGCGGAGCCGCGGGCGAAAGCTAGTTACAGATAATTGACAAGAACTAGTAACGGCTAGACATTTACGAGGCCCGCGGCGAACAACAATAGTAGTCAGTGATCAGTGTAAGGCCACACAAGTTTTAGGTTTCGCATAACTAGCGCGTCATCATAATTCCGGGAAACGGCAGACGCTTCACTGCTGGTATATCTGTATCGACGATGCGACACAGGAATGCCTATTTAGAATAGTTATGAAGGTACATACCATTTATCGTTTGCGAGAAAAAAAATGTTTTTGTCTCATCTATTCAAAAAAACAAAGAAAGGATGCCCGTATTCAGGGTCTTAAATAAGTTTTTATTTTATATTCCCGGGGGACTAAACTTTTTTCTTACAATAAATTTTTTTTTAGACCCCTGTAAATGAAAATACTATTGTTTTTCTCATAGAGAAATAGGTATGAAAAGTAGAATGTGTCTACCTCAATCTAGCCGGGCCCTCTGCAAATACATAAGGTAAAATCTTATTTCTAATTGCATTAAATCTTAGCACCTACCCTAAGCCTTCTCATATCAAAATGATATTTACTTTCCACCGTTCACTTTACAATCCGACCATGTACTCATGTTGCATTGCAAAAGTTGTTCATAAGCACGAACTAACTCTGCGAATAATTTGAGTATATTTTATACCTTTGTAATTAGGTATTTCTCAGTTGAAACGATGGTACTTGCCAGACTTATCACGTACACGTAACTTTTATTTCAAAAGCAATCTTTTTGATTCTAAAATATACCTACACTGTTTAGAACTCGCATTTACGCTTCGTCGCAAAATGTCCCTTTCTCAAAATTAAGATATTTTGATTTTGAGAAAGGGACATTTTGCGACTAGGGGAGATTTTGCGAAAAGGACATTTTGTATTGAGGGCAAATGGGAATAAAATTCTATCCCATTCGCCCCACAGGTGGTGTGCGTTTCTCCAGCCGAAAATCTCTTTTTGAAAATTGACAATGGCAAAGAATTGGAGAACGTAGTAGAAAAGTGCGAGTGCGTTACCCCAGCCGACTAAGTGCTCCTTTTATGAATTGATAAATGCAAATAATTAGATCATTACTTCGTGTAAATGTCCCCGAAAGTAAATAATTTGACACCCCGCCGTTTCAGAGATAATGAGGAAAATAAAATTCGGCTGGCGTAACGTTACCCCAGCCGACTTTTTTTGATTCCGTCGGTTTATCTGGATAAAAAGTATACACAAAGATAGATTGAATTTGCCCTCAAATGTCCCCGATAAAATTAAATTTGACACCTTTATGGATTTCGAGTTATTTTATTTTCTGCTGCGGTAACGTTTGGCCAATCTCTGTATCTCTGAAACCGTAAGACGCAGAATCATGATTTTTTTTATACGTATAGAACGGAATTTGTCACCATTTGACACCTAGTTATCTTAAATATTAATAATATGGTTTGCGAGTAATAAATATTATTCTGAAAACCATATTTCGGTTCTAGTTATTAAACGAGGGAACCCTGAAAATTCAAACTAGTCCTAATAGATGCCTCTTATAGAGACATACAAAACATCAAAACTTTCATCAGCCTAATCCATAGCATTGGCAAGTTATAATGATATTACTGGTTCCAGAAAGCCAGATTCTGGGCTATCGATTTAAACGAGGAAAATAATACTTTCCTTTTACCTGGCTGATTCCATATTTAAAGAATAATTAGACACTTTAACCAAAAATATACATACAAATTTTCAGCTTGATATTCTATCGTATATAAGAAATAATAAATAAAAACTAAACCTAGATAATTTTTCCCGATTACCCGACCAAGTTCGAATGTGCATCTAAAAGCGGCCGCACGATACATAACGTATACCTTCTAAAATCTGCACAATAATAATAAGTGGTTGGGTATATTCAAGTAGAAAAATTGTTAGGATTAATTTTCATATTATAAAGACTCGTATTTAATAAATTAAACCTTAGGGTCAACAGCAGAAACAGCCTCCGTGGTCCAGTGGTTAAGGCGTTTGCCTGTTGACCCGGGGGTCGTGGGTTCGATTTCCACCGGAAGCATACTTTGTTTAGTTGTTTCCAGTTTAGTAGGACATTGCAGACGTGAATCACCTGATTGTCCAATAATAAAGATGATTCCGTGCTTCGGAAGGCACGTTAAGCCGGTGGTCCCGGCTGCCATCTGGTAGTTGTTAGAGGAACCACGTCAGAGGCCGAGAGGCGGTTCCGAAGAACTCTGACACCAGGGTGTGCATGGTCGATTGACCGTGACACCTATTCAAAATGATGATGATGATGATGAATGAAACCTTAGGGTGACTTACAGATTTTCTCTTTCAGCAAAACTATTACTTAAATGGCAATGTCTACATACTAATAATGTAAATAAAATATCTTTTTATTTATTTTTTGTTTGAATGATTTTAAGGCAGACCTCTTAAATAGAGGTCTGCCGTCTGCATAATAGTTCAATCCAACTGTCACCGTAGTTGGTAATCAAAAACGCAAGCAAGGTTATATTTTATAAGGTAAGACTATCAAGAGATAAATAAAAAAATCTTGAGTGTTATTTATTTTTGCTGCTCTCGCGTAGAAAGTGTCAGTTTTACAAATTGGGAGTAAAATGTGTATCCATCAACTAGGAAAACGCGTCGTTATTAGCTAAACAAATGAACTAGAAGGCCGTATTTCTTTTTCTATATTATGTACTGCTTGTTTTATTCTGCATTGCTTTATGCGAAGATGTAGGGGACATCTTACAAAGATATTTTCGAAATCAAAAGTAGTCGGTACCACAGGACAGAGTATCAATACTTTTTTGTGTCCTTCTTTGAAAATAAAAAAAATATATATACTGGGTGGCGCAAAAGTAAAGACCCTATTTGGTTCAGCTATAACATTTTTTCTAAATTAGAAAACTAGATTTAGGTTTTTTTAAATGTATATTTGTGCCATTAAATTTCGTACCATTAGGATTTAAAGATGATGTCTTTTAAATGGTGACCTCCAGAGTTGATACACATTTGAGCCCTATTTATGACATTTTGCATAACTTGCCGTAACACTTCCTGCGATATGTTCGTTATTTCTTGACGAATGTTTTCTTTTAGAGCTGCGAGAGTCTGTGGCTTGTTCACATACACCCGAGATTTCAAAAAACCCCAAAGAAAGAAGTCTGGACTGGTCAGATCGGGTGATCTTGCATGAAATCGTCGACGAAATTCACGTTGTGTTCTTATCACTGATGAATTATTCCGTAAGAACATTGACACAATTATTCCACGTTCTTGGGGAGTAAAACGGTCCATGTTTATTTTCAGTGTATTTTACATTTGTTCACTACACAATTTTCAAAAACAGAATGACAGAAAATGTCATATAAAAAAAATAAAAGTATTTTCTTTAGTGCCCGTACTTTTGCGCCACCCAGTACTAGCTTTTGCCCGCGGCTCCGCCCGCGTCAATGTCGATCCCTCGGGAATAGTACTTTTTCCCGGGATAAAAGGTAGCCTATGTCCTTCTCCGCACTCCAGAGAACTTGTATGCAAAATTTCATGATGATCGGTTCAGTAGTTACGGCGTGAAAGCGTAACAAACAAACAAACTCACTTTCGCATTTATAGTATTAGTTAGGATTTGTTATTATGCGCGAGCAAAACTAGGGACTATCGCTGCGCTGTCCCGCTCGCGCACATTAGCCAATGAAATTGCAGTTCCGAGCAAGTGCAGTTGTATTTTTTTCTAATTCTATCTAACAAAGCAAGTATTACATACTCGTATTTCCAATATTACCTATAGCTGCCTTTGGTCTTGCAATAATATACTTGGTCAATCCCGTTAGAAATCAATACATTATAAAGTATAAGTATGGAGGAAATAAGTAATTCCATTACATAAGGCATATATTTTTTTATTAAAAAAATTTCCACTCGCCTGTACCATCCTTTTTAGAATACATTGCCGTCGAATATGGAAGTATATCTAGTAGTATGCCGCAGCCGCTTTCAGATGCACATCAGAACTTGGTCGGGTAAGCGGAAAAAAAATCTAGGTTTAGTTTTTAATTATTATTTCTTATATACGAAAGTATATCAAGCTAAAAATTAGTATGTATGTTTTTCGATAAAGTGTCTAATTATTGTTTAAATATGGAATCAGCCAGGTAAAAGGAAAGTATTATTTTCCTCGTTAAAATCGAGAGCCCAGAATCTGGCTTTCTGGAACCAGTAATATCATTATAACTTGCCAATGCTTTGGATTAGGCTGATGAAAGTTTTGATGTTTTGTATGTCTCTATAAGAGGCATCTATTAGGACTAGTTTGAATTTTCAGGGTTCCCTCGTTTAATAACTAGAACCGAAAATATGGTTTTCAGAATAATATTTATTACTCGCAAACCATATTATTAATATTTAAGATAACTAGGTGTCAAATGGTGACAAATTCCGTTCTATACGTATAAAAAAAATCATGATTCTGCGTCTTACGGTTTCAGAGATACAGAGATTGGCCAAACGTTACCGCAGCAGAAAATGAAATAACTCGAAATCCATAAAGGTGTCAAATTTAATTTTATCGGGGACATTTGAGGGCAAATTCAATCTATCTTTGTGTATACTTTTTATCCAGATAAACCGACGGCATCAAAAAAAGTCGGCTGGGGTAACGTTACGCCAGCCGAATTTTATTTTCCTCATTATCTCTGAAACGGCGGGGTGTCAAATTATTTACTTTCGGGGACATTTACACGAAGTAATGATCTAATTATTTGCATTTATCAATTCTTAAAAGGAGCACTTAGTCGGCTGGGGTAACGCACTCGAAAAGTGCCTGAAAGCCATTTTTTTTTTTGTGCCACCAGCCAGCCGTTTAGGGGGTATTCGTGAAAACTGTCTCTGGCTGGCGTAACGTTCTTTACTCCAGCCGAAAAAAAAAATATCCGGACAACCTAGCTCCAAATAAAGTACACACACGGCTAGCTTCAATTTAATTTTGTGCTCAAGAGTGCTTTATACTCGTATTTTCAGATTTGTGCTCCGCTCGGTTTCAGAGGCATTCAATTTTCGGCTGGAGTAACCTTTGCTCAGTTGCTGTAGATATATATCTCTGAAACGGCAGGCTAGTCAACTGTCGTTTTGTGTATGGTATAGAACGCTTTTTGTGCCGATTAATACCGTAGGTTTCATAAGTATCACTATTATGGTTTATGAGATCATTATTTCTCTAAAAATCTATCGCCGGATTAAGGTGCGTGTCCACATACCCGGTTTGCGCCCGGTCAGTCAATTATGTATGAAGCTCATAGGTGTGTCCACGCCACCGGCCTGGTTGCAGCCGGCCTCGTGGAGAAACCTCATAAGGCTGATTTCAGTGACGCGTTTGAACAGCGCCGTCCAAACGCGCGCGCTTGCAATTGCACTAGATTAGTAGTCGCCTTTCATAGTACGCAGTTGAAAGTTGAAACGCCCCGCCCGCCGCTCGGGGAGGGAACGCGCGCCGCCGGTCAGCGCTGCCGATCAATAATCAATTTGCAATGGTTTACGACATCGCTGTTGCACTATTTTCCATAGAAAATAAAAAAATAATCCTTTTATTATTTGGTCATAATGAAGACGACTATACACTATACACAACTATACATTACAACAACAAAACGTGATATACTAAGGGGGCTATATTGAACCATCCTGAATTTAGGATCCGATAAGACGGACGCCGCCGCTATACGTGTGATACGATTGGAGATATCTCGTATCGTTTCTAACGTATAGCGGCGTCCGTCTCATCGGATCCGATTTAGGATGGTATAATACCCCCTTGAAACTCGTTTCACAGCGCACGCTAATGATACGCGCTGGATTGCTATTTTTGAAATGACGCCGTTCGTAAACGAGCGATTTTTCCATACAAAAATCGCACAAAGACGAGTGTCACACTTTCAAAAATAGTACCCCTGGTTAACGGCGCGTCTCGTCAGCGTCACTCTGAAATCAGCCTAGCTCACAGCACACATAACTCTGAAAGGGATCAACACCACACCACCGTATCGCTTCTCGCCGCGCCGTCCACGAGGCATCAATAACCTCACGCACGTAGTCGTAGACTCGGCTACAGCTAGGCGACGCCGGCGCTTACAGCTCGCTGACCGCACTGGTCTGGCTAGCACCAGATCATTTTGAATCCAAACGTGATTTGTAGCGTTTGGTTATGCCCTGATTAACAATGCGCGAGTTGGCAATCATAGCCAATGCACTTGCTGAAGAGGAAAAAGAAAATAGAGAAAAACGTAGACGTTGAGTACATACACAATATGAATAAAGCAAGGAACTGAAGGGGAATTACGATCTATTAAAAAAACATTTGATAGATTATAAAAAAGAAATGATTTCCATACATATGAAAAATATGTTATCACTTTTATAACATACTGTAGTCTATAGAATTTATAAAACACTAAAAACCTCACAGAACAGGACTAGATAGCTAACATAAACAACGTTTGTTCTACCAGTATCTTTCCTTGCGAAGCGCGTAGTTTATGTTAACTTTTAACAGTAAAAATTAAATATTGTTTTATATAGAAGTAAAATCAAACAAAATTATGAAGTCTTAGAACAAATGATGTTAGCGACTAGCTCTGCTGTATACGGCCGAATACTCAAAGGTTCCAATCCCCAAGGGCATTTACAAGATAATCTATTTGTTAACTTTTGAGTAGGTATACCGCCAATAGGGACTGAAAAAAAAAGATAAAAGTTGTTGATTGGACTATTTTATTGCCAGAAATGTTTTACAAACACTAACTCCACGGTTGAGAGATGTGTTAAAACTGTACACGCTACAATTATCTAATACTAAATGTACTTTGAATCAAAATTGAATTACCGTAAGTAGTTATCTGAAAAAGTTAGTCAAAACCTTAATACAATAATGCATTACGACGGAACACAACGTGTCAATATTTGTTTAGGAATAAAGATGAACAATCAGTTACCACAACATAGGTAAAGTTATCTTACATTCGAGGTTTGTTATCTATCACATAAAAGACGAAAATAAATTAGAAAAACAGGATATAAGAAAAATAAAGACGTCCATAGAAATACAAAAAAATAGCACGCAGAAGTAATTATGTCAATATGTACTATCACCTTGTCAACTTTGAACTTCAAATAAATTTCATCTTAAAATTAATGTCGCAGTGTGAACGGTCACTATTAGTCTGGCTCCTTGTGAATAGCATGGAATTTAAGGGCGTCGGGTTAGTCGTTTGTCGTTGTACAAGGTCAGCATAAACTCCAACCGACTCACAAAGTGCTATCTCGTTGTTCACAATGCAATCGTAACCAAATGTCAAAGGAATGTTTAAATGGTTAAGTAATAATGCCTATGAAATATATAAATGTGCGACATTTACTGCTAACTTAAATTTACAACTGAATTAATTATCTAAACACTTTAATTAATCTTAGTTTATCTAAAATCCTTGTTTTTCGGAAGCTGTTTATATAAATCGCGTCGTTCACAGAACGGATTGTGAATTGATTTCACTCGGGGTGAATACTTTGGCAGTATATTACTGGCGAAATAATATCCAATACCGATACATGTACTTCCATCAATTCAATAACCCATCTATACAGGTCTGTTGAAATAGACACCCAATACGCAAAAACAGCATACAACACCTAAACCGACTCATGTATAGGGTCGGTTCACTGCGATGCACAACCCAGTCATCTGACAGTTACATTAAATTTACAATTTACAGGTACTTCACAGGTAAGTTTAATACACAATGTATTATAAACCTAAACTTAATTGTGGTCACAAAAGAGCTCAACTCGCAGTCTATAATATTCAGATCATATACACTTTGTATAATTATAAAAACTATGGTTTTTGGCATTGTGTGCGGTAGTTGATAAAGGATATGTACGTGGGGCTGAGTTGAGCCCTAATGAACATAGATGCATTGCAGTAAACCAAGCGAAGTGTGGCAACTAAAACTTTAGGCTGCGGCTTCCTCTGCTTCTGCTGGAGGGGCCTCCTCCGCTACTTTCGCCTTCTTCTCAGGTGTGGTCTTCTCTGCAACATCACCGTTATCAGCGGCCACAGATTTCCTCTTCACGCCGGCCTTTTCTGAAAAACAAATAAAAAAATTAAGTACTCAAATACTTTTACCATCTTTATAATGAAATACTCATCTGAAAGAAACTGTATTTATATATAATTTTCTTTTTAAATGGAATGTTTGAGATGTTATTTATAACACACCTGTGGCATCTCCGTTTTCAGTGGCGTCGTTGCTTTCCTCAGCATCTCCATTTTCTGCTGGAGTGTCCTCAGGGGCGTCCCCACTGCCATTTTCTTCCTTGCCATTGCTCTCTGGCGCTTCTGCGACCTTCTTGGCTGGCGACTTCTTTACTGGAGATTCCTTTGCCTCAGTTGAGGTGACTTCCTCGGGGGCGGCGTCCCTTAAAAATAATAAATAAGAAATGAATAAAATAGTTTCGATAATCACATAAGGGTTAAGTCGTTGGTGAGGTCAAAACATGTAAACAACTAGTCCAATGTGTAGGAATATTTTTACATAATTTGAAAAACCGTTCAGTGAATGCGGTAACCCTAATACAGTTATGTGTCACACATAGGTAGGTCAGGCTGCAGTGTACTTGTCATGATCACAGTAATAATTAAGGCTGCAAATACATACTGCAACTGTGTTTATGGCATATTATCGTAATGCCCTGTTAGTAACGGAGCATAACAATACATTACGAGTTTACGATGTGAGCGTTCGCCGGCTATGTCGGCCGGTATAAAAGGAAAAGTCTACCGGAACAAAAACAAGTGGCTGTTGCGCAAGGCTGCATGTGGGAAAGTTGCAACAGAGGAAACCGAACGTAAGAATCATTACAGTATTGAATGAATATGTTAACCGCTCCAGTGGTGTGTGCCACGAAGCGAGCCGTAAGCGTTAAAAATAAAATAATGACAACATGCGGCCCTCGCGATAATGTAACCGACATTGCCACCTAGCAGTTGCAAAACACGGTTCTCGACGAACAATTTGAAATGAACGCGCGCCGGTGACGCTGCCGCGCCGGCACGCCGCGCACACAACGCCATCTTGGATAAAGCGGGGCCCGCGCCCGCCGCCCGGCGTGCTTTCAACTTCATCGTTACATTGTAATACGCAAAAACATGCATCATCAACACATTTATATTATTCCAGAATATTCTACGAAACTTAAAACGTCTTTTCTTATACTTTTTTTGACATAAACTATACAAAAAGTACTTGTCCCGCTAAAAAAATATTTTCCCGCGTGACTTATCTAGGTCGGCGTCAAACAAAATAAAAAACATGAAACTATCAAGAGAGTTCTAAACACACTAATAACATAAAAGATAGTTCACTTTACCTATTTGAATACAGTAACACATGGAAAACACCGTAATCCCACGGAAAACACCAATTTCACACATAAATAGGAAGCCATTTTGATCACGTTTTCCAAAGCCGCCAAAATTATATTATCACAAAACTAATAAATTATGACATAATAATACTGAATAAACTTACTTCTTTTCGACGGCTGCGTCTGCCATTATTATTATTTGATTTAGAAGAGAAAACTTGTAATTAATTTACAGCACGTGTTACGCACAACGTACAACAATGCTCACCGCACAAACACCGACGACAAAATGAAGGAGGAAGAAGGAAAAAATATATGCGCGTCGTCTAGGCGCCCGCTGCGCACCTGGAGTGAAGTTTTTGCACAAACTTCAATATGGTGAAATAGCACCATTGGTTTGTGCCATGCTAGAAAGAACTGGGTATATTGAATGAGTTTTACTTCAAACAACCTTGAATCAACGTGAAACGAGGTGGGGAGGAAATAATCTACCTTGCTCTGTCCGTCCCGTTAAAAAATATTCAAGTCAAGAATCGTTAAATAAAATTATTGCTTTTGTGTAGAAATTGGAATTATAAACCAACATTATTTATTAATTAGGTACGAATGAAGAATATTCTTTCAGATTTTAGATGTACCTATATGAAAATAAGAAACGTTAAAGTGAACGTGAACGTTTTGTTTACGCTTGTTCTGTAAACAATTCGTAAGAGGTGATTAAGGGAATATTCGATCAAGTGTTCACTGGAGTTAATGTTAAGATGATTTTTATGATGTAAGTTAGGTATTTATTTTGTATATTTATGATGTAAGTTAGGTATTTTGACTAGCTCCGTGGCGCAGCGGTCAACACGCCTGCCTGCGACACGGAGTGACCGGGTTCGATCCCCGGCCAGGTCAAGATGGAAAATGATCTTTTTCAGATTGGCCTGGGTCTTGGATGATTATCTATATATGTATTTGTTATAAAATATAGTATCGTTGAGTTAGTATCCCATAACACAAGTCTCGAACTTACTTTGGGGCTAGCTCAATCTGTGTGATTTGTCCGTATATATTTATTTATTTATTTATTAGTGAATGTACTACAATTAGTTACAATATAACTTAATAAATCTAATGTGACTTAAAATCAAATAGGTACCTACTTACAAATTACAATGGCGTCAACAACAATGCAAGGGGTACAGTACAGCTTCTTAATTTCACAAATTGTACTAAAGACACTCATATCTAGGCGTTTTTTGGGCATCCTTGAAATCTAATGTCGTTTGATCAAACATCAATTGGTCGAAAACCTTTACTCGATTGCCTATGAGACCTACAATCCATGAGATAATTTGCCACATCGCGTTACATCAAAATCTCTTAACAATTAAAAGAAGTCGTCGAGATTTTTCAAAATATTGTCAGATCAAATTGTTTTAACCACTAAGTAGGTACTAGGTATTACTGTGTTCGTAAGTATATTATGGGTTATGTAGGGCATACCAGAGAAACACAAGATTGTCCATATACTTATTTATTTTCCGTTTAGTAGGAAGGTGTGTATTATTCTTAGGTCCATGACTTTAAGTGGCTTGTGACGGTTCGAGTTGCAATCATTAAATACAATATTTATGACCAACTGATGACATAGAGAGAGAAAGATTATTGAGTTAGACAGGGATAGAAATGTGATTTATTTTTGCCATATTCCAACAGATAACTAGCGTATGTCCTTCCCCGGGCCTCAACCTACCTCCATACTAAATTATATCCATATTGGTTCAATATCCTGAAAAGAAGACAGGCAGAATTACGATCGCCTAGCTGTTGACCGCGAAATCGTCCGCGGCAATTTCTGTTATTATAGTTATTTCGTATAGATAAATATTTTTCCCCGTTTTCAAAAAATTTTGTATTGATGTTTCGCTCCTATTGGTTGCAGCGTGATGTTTTATAGCCAAAAGCCTTCCTCAATAAATGGACTATCCAACACAAAAATAATTTTGCAATTGGAACCAGTATGTAGTTCCTGAGATTAGCGCGTTCAAACAAACAAACTCTTCAGCTTTATAATATTAGTAGAGATGAATAATTTTTCCCCGTTTTCAAAACAATAACTTTTCAATTAACAAAAATATTTTTTTCAATTTGAACCAGTAGTTTCTGAGATTAGCGCGTTCAAACAAACAAACTCTTCAGCTCTATAATATTAGTGTAGATTATCGCATTTATACTAGTATGAAAAAATGAATTAGTATAGATTACCATAAGTAATTCTGTCGAACGGCAGTAAAAAATTACAAAAGTCGGGTTTCACGCATTAAAGTCACAAAAAAGCAAATATATTTTGATCGTAAATGGATATTATGTTTTTTATTTTCAATATATACGGACAAATCACACAGATTGAGCTAGCCCCAAAGTAAGTTCGAGACTTGTGTTATGGGATACTAACTCAACGATACTATATTTTATAACAAATACATATATAGATACACATCCAAGACCCAGGCCAATCTGGAAAAGATCATTTTCCATCTTGACCTGGCCGGGGATCGAACCCGGTCACTCCGTGTCGCAGGCTGGCGTGTTGACCGCTGCGCCACTAGTCAATATGTGAAGACATTAGTAGACATGTCGGTGAAAAATACTATTGGTACCTACTATGATAAAATAATTTGAAACGAGATGCAACAGTAAATTTTACGTCTCGTCCTGCATAAATAATCAATAAAATTTGGCTACCGTTCCGAGTTCAAGTTCGTGTACGTGGACAATAATACTATTATTGTAGACAATAATAGTACTAAGTACTATTATTTACTAATACACTATACTTATTATACTTACTAATATAATATACTATATTAGTACTGTACTAGTAAGTACTAAGTACTATTACTAGTAATTCAAACTATTATTGTCTACGGCACTGGGCCGGTTTTTAGAATTCCATGCCCAAAGGGTAAAAACTTTTCGTTCGTCTATCTGTCTGTCTGTCCGCCTGTCACCAGGCTGTAACTCATGAACCGTAATAGTTTATAAAACAAACGTGACTTTTTACAGCTTTTTAAAGATAACGGTACGGAACCCTTCGTGCGCGAGTCCGACTCGCACTTCGCCAGTTTTTTGTTATCCCCTAAGTGGCAGATTAGGCGTTGATTATTTTAAATACAGAATAGCAATACGGACAACACGAACCTAGGTAAAAAATTGTAGTTTTATACCTATTTTAGTAAGAATAGGAATATTTTTTTAAATTCAAAAATAGCATTTCTTTTAATACGTAGGTAAGAGTAGTTACCTACTCTAATTCTTGAAAAGTTCCACCGAAATATAATGAAATTACACTTATTTTATTATTTACCATGCTCATAAAATCCAATTTACGAAAATTTCCGTGAAATTGTGTATAGGTACCTATTTGAGAGTGTGTGAGTGGCATGTGAACAAAGGTCAATGCCCGATAGTCGTCTTTATTTTAGGCGAAGGCGTTATATTACATTATCGTAAATTAATAAAACTGAGTATAAGTATATAATAAGGCAGGGGGTCCCCTAACTAATTTGTGTTTTCTCGATTTTGTGGTATACTCTATCAATTATGATTGAACATTGTTCACGTTTACGTAACATGGTGACATTAACCAAATCAATGATTTCAAAAGTAGTAATAAATAAGTCAATGAACCAGATAGGTAGTAATTTTTTCGACTAGTCAACTCATTACTACCTGTTTTATTCATTCAACGGATGGTTCATCTTACCGAAACATCGTTCAGGTTTATCACTTTAGCTTCAAGAATAAATATCCGGTAAAACGAACAATCGGGTTGATAACGATCAAGGAAATAAATACCTAGGTGTTCTTTAAATTAAGCTACCGGTTGAACGTCACCTGGGTAACAAAATTCCATAAATAATGTTTCTGAATGGCGTAAGAAACCCCTATAAACTAGCTAAGCTACACTATCCTCAAGGAATAGGTAATCTAGGTACTAAGAGGTAGGTAGGTAAGTACCAATGTACCTACAATAAATAGGCAAAGAAACACCTTGGCTTTTTAAAACTTGATAGTGCATTGGTAAATCTAATTTTACAGGAGAATGGAAAAACATTGGTAGGTACCTCCTTACTTGATCTGAGCCAAAAAATTATCCGCCCGATGAGCTTCATGATCACAAGGCAAACCGCTGATAGCAACTAGTATGAATAAAATAAAACGTGCAAGGATTAACTATTTTCAACTCTATTCAGTTGCTATAAGGTCTGTGTTTACATCTACAGTGGCATCATCGTGGTTCGGTTGTAGGTCGTTGGCTTTTGAAAGAAATCTTGGCAGCTTCGTTGATTTCGTCAGAATCGAGTTCGTCAACCAGAACAGTGGCAGAGCCATCTTGAATGAAGTAGAGGTAGGTGTCGCGTACTGCATAGGTAAGAAAAAAAAAAGTTCAATCTTTGCATCAAAAAAAAAAGTTTATATATATGTAGGTAGGTAGCCAGGTACCTACCCGTGGTACCTACCTAGTAAGTAAGCTAAAATTAGAACTCTTCTTTCGTACCTATGTGTGTTACAAGAAGGTGAATAAAAGCCGGTTTAGCAATAGTATTCCCCCTAAAATCGTTGTGATCAAAGTAGGATTAAAATGCCTAGGTACTTAAAGGCAAGAATGTGATGCATCTTCACCATCTGACATATTACCAATCTTCATTATGGTATCGCGGCCCATATTGTTTTCTTACGATCGATCTAGTCTGTTTAAACAACTTGATCGAGGCTTACGAGTTACGACCCTTGGTTTATCAATGCTCTGTCTACCCCGTACTGATCTGTTTCTGTTTTCATAAATACTTAGGTAGGTACCTACTATCTATGTACAATAGTAATATAATTAAATATCTAGGGGAGGATAGGAAGCTTTGGTGCCTCTACGGAAAGAATAGATGGGTACCTAGATACTAGATAATTATCTACTCTGCTCTTATACAAGCTGAAATTGAATTCATCAGCAAACGTTTAAGGAGTGACTCAGACCACGAATCTGAACAACTTTCAATATGGGACCAACTTTGACATCGTGACAAAAATATCTGCCCTTTCATACAAAAGTGGAATAGGTGGCCAAATTCTATGGACAACTTATTTTTTCTTGCTTTTAGTTGGATCCATAGTAAATGTTGTTCAGATTCGTGGTCTGAGTCACTCCTTAAACGCTTGATGAATTCAATTTCATCCTGTATATACCTACCTACTTTCATACTACATATCGTATTGTGTAGGTACCTATAAATTATACTCTAACTAGGGCCCCGGCTTCGCACGGGTGCAATGTAGACACTAATATTTGGCAGTAAATCATACATAGGTATAAACCTTTCTCTTGAATCACTGCACTCTATCTATTAATAAAAAAACCACATCAAAATCCGTTGCGTACCTACCAAGTTGTAAGCATACCTACCTACATAGGGAAGGACAGAGAGACAGCGGGATATAGGTACTAGGTAGGTATATCGTGAAACCCTTATTACACTTCCAGCGGCCTGAATTCAGTCACAGAATTAATATAAGTACTAACGTAATTCAGTCTAATCTTAAAATTGGAACAAAAATGTAACTTCAAAAGTTCAAGAAAATATAAAATGGGATAGGTACATTTACACGATAATGTAATGCTACAATTGTATACCTACTTGCAAATACTTGAGAGATTAATGTAAGGCATGTGTCAAGCCATCTTGGATGAAATAGGCTTTGTTGAAACATGTGCGCGATTATGTGCTATATGAATAGTCATAGAGCACACACAATCCCGTACGTGAATCTGAGAAAATCAGTGGCTGAGTGCAATCACACCTTCCTAAATACGTTTCTACCTAGGGTCCTCACTAGAATATAGGTATAATATTCATTTACGCTCCTCACTCCTCACTCTATAGTCAATGATTCAGTGAAGAAGAAACCTGTAAAGAAACCCAAGTACCTTCTGTAGTTATTTTTAGTAGAGTAGCATAGGTATTTTCAACAATAAGTATAAGTAGTAAAATTATATATACTCTGTGACAAAAAGCATCGTCAAATTCGTCAATCAAACTAATAGTAACGCCATCTGTTGGAAAATCGTAATACTATTAGCAAGTGGCTGGCCTTGTATTTGTATCACCCACCACAGATATGACGATGATCAACTTCAAGTAGGTTTAGAATTCGCATTCGTATTAGATATGTACATCTGTACCTACATGTACAATATGGTACTACATTAACTTGGAGTGAAAAATAAAACATTAATTTGCTTTGAATCATCAAATCGTAGGTAGGTGATGTTACTAATGAATGTAGTTGTTTTTGTCAAAACGGATTGAGTTATAGGTATGTCCTTTCCGATTAAATTGGGTTAAGCTGCAAAACAAATTTTGTTAGCCATCTACAAAGAGTAAAATAATATAAGGGAAGCCATCTACAACGCGCATGTTGACTGCGCAACTTGTAAGTGCCGCCACCTGTAGGTTTACAACGAAAACAATCTACCAGTGTTGCTAGCATAGAATAATAGTAGAAATTGGTAAAAGTGCCGGAAATAGGGGTACGACGTACGAATGTCAGATAAGCGCCAGTTTGCTCGGCCGATAAATCTTACTTGTGTTACAACCTTTTCTCTTGGGCTAGAAGTAATAATATACTGTCTAGAAACGGATAACCAACCATTTTATGATTATTATTGTTGTGGCTGTTTCTGAACTCTTTGAAAGTATTTACAAGTTTGGTATGAAACTTTAAACGCAATTCTATGATTTGAATATGTGCATTATGGTCCTTTGACCATAACATACTGATTCTTTAATCAGTATGTTTTGGCGAATATGTAATTTTTATCTCTACCAGAAGTAGGAAAGCATTCGTCAGTTGTATACTGTACGATCTATGTACATGATAATGATGATAATGGTGATACTAATGTTATTTAAGATATTACATAATAAGAAAGACTGTATTAGCGTAACTGTATAAAACAAAGTTTACATAATTTTATTACAAGAAAAATCATTTAAAATTAAGTCACACGTACAGAATAACGAATGAAACGTGTGTCGTCCTGAACGATTTGATGTGAAGAGGGGTGGGATATCATGAACGATGTGCAAGTTGCCACATCAAACTGCACATGCCCGTCCCATATCCACCTGCTCTGTCAACCCCGGTCACGTACTATACTAGTAAACATATTGAGTCTAGAAACTTTAAGTTTAAAAAAGAACTGTTCAAAGTCGCCATAGAGGAGCACGCAGCCAAGTTGTGGCAGTCATCTTCTCACGGTAGGGCATCAAGTCCCCTCCGTGCATCGGCTTCGTTATCGCGCGAGCGCCAACCTGTGCAGCCACTGCGCGGCTTGGCTGACCTCCCACGACTTATTATAACTAGAGAAAAAAAATTAAGTAGCCTATTCTGTGCCCTCTACTGTATGACCAGACCTTACAGATTTATTATTAGTATTGATACATCAATATATCCACCACTGAACGCGAACACGCATTATGGTTCACAAGATAGCTTTTCCAGCTGTTTTTACCACTTTTATTTCCCGTTTTCCTTTAACTGATACCGCAAAAATAACACTGTGAGGGGCGTGGGGGACTATCTTAGTGGTGGAGATAGTTTGGCTTGCGCTGGAGCCTTATTTATTTACTTCAAGTTTCCTATGTACTATAATTTCATTATTAAAAAATTTATTTTAATTTTATTATTTGATTTTTCTAAACGATAAAAATATCTGGTCAATGCTCGGTACCAGACCCTCGTCATGATATTAATATAAAAATGACATCAATTGGTACAATTTGTACGTATAAACATTTTTTTCATTACAATTACTTCATATTACAAATTGAATTTTATTTTATGACATGACAAGACATGGTATCTGACAAGCTCAAGTCCACACATTTAGTTATAAGTATGTCGTAAAGTTGCCGCGTGCAGTTTGTTGCCGCGTCTTCTGCACTCCGCCTTGGAAGCGGAAGTTATTGACGTCAACAATAATAATGTTGTAAATTTAAGTTAACGTTCACCAAATGGTATTTAAAATATCTTACGATGAATAAAATATTTGACTATTGACTATAGTCTCCCTATTCAAATTCAAATAAGAATCGAGCAAGATTCCTATAAGAACCTAATATCGCCTACCTATTTCTAGCTATTATCTATTTAAGCAACGCATCACACCTATTCTGGTGTTGCAGATGTCCATGGGCGACGGTGACTACTTTCCATCAGGTGGCTCGTCTGCTCGTATACCGTAAAATATACGTTAGAAAAATAACAGATGAGTAATATTTTCGGACAAGCTATGTTAAAAGGCCATATAGGCTGTCTATCTAGGGATCCAAGTATACTAATTCCTTTTAACTTTTTACTACTACCTATTTTTCATTGTAGTTTTGTTTAAGAGTAATTAATTATTTACAAGAATGTTATGTACCAATTACTAGCCTGCCTATTTATGCTTTCCATGGGTAAGTGATAAGACAGGTAAATAATATCATATATATAAATAAATAATAATATCGTCATTTTAGGACATTCGGCAAGCGGATTGTTATTCATTTAATACCACCCAGAGAGCAAGTGTACATTCAGGATTCCCACGGACGCGAAAAACATTGCTCCTCATCTCCCTACTGGTGTTTTAATTTTTACAGTCGGGTTTTATTCTTCCAATAGTAGTTTTTCTAAAGCTTATTAGTAAGTTTCATACTGCCACCTGGCAACACTGTCACAATTGACCGCCACCCGTGAGCAAATCGTTCGCTCGATCTCGCTCTGTCGATCGAGTCCGGTTGTGGAAGCCATTTTACTTCAGTGAATGTGACAAAAAATATTTTTGGAAATCTTTCGTATTTATCCTTGATGTGTCAATGAGTGCCTGCAACCAGTGTTATTGTGACGTGTGATCGTGCAATAAACATTTAGGATGTACGTGTTTCAAATCGGTTTGTGTTGACCTGCCCCGTTTCTTACGCGGTCGCAGGCAGGCATCGATTAGTGCAACAAGGCGGCCTCTAACAACGGCGAGTCGAGGTTTTGGACTAGTGTGTGGTGTGAGCCATGGGCAACAATGCTGCCACCGCGAACAAGAAGGTGGACGCCGCCGAAAGCGTCAAGGAGTTCCTTGACCAGGCCAAAGAGGACTTCGAAGAGAAATGGAAGAAGAATCCTACTAACACCGCCGGACTGAACGATTTCGAGCGAATCAAAACTCTCGGCACAGGTTCGTTCGGCCGAGTAATGATAGTTCAACATAAACCGACGAAAGAATATTATGCTATGAAAATATTAGATAAACAGAAAGTGGTAAAGTTGAAACAGGTGGAGCATACGCTAAACGAAAAACGCATCCTTCAGGCTATCAACTTTCCGTTTTTGGTGAGCTTGAAATTCCACTTTAAAGACAACTCGAACCTGTACATGGTGCTGGAGTATGTTCCCGGAGGTGAGATGTTCTCCCACCTGCGCAAGGTGGGTCGCTTCTCCGAGCCTCATTCGCGGTTCTACGCGGCGCAAATAGTGCTGGCTTTCGAGTACCTACACTACCTTGACCTTATATACCGGGATCTCAAGCCAGAGAACCTGCTAATCGACTCACAAGGTTACCTCAAAGTGACTGATTTTGGATTTGCAAAGCGTGTCAAAGGTCGTACGTGGACGCTGTGCGGCACGCCCGAGTACCTCGCCCCAGAAATCATCCTCTCCAAAGGATACAACAAGGCGGTGGACTGGTGGGCGCTCGGCGTTCTCGTCTATGAAATGGCGGCCGGATACCCGCCGTTCTTCGCCGACCAGCCTATCCAGATTTACGAGAAAATAGTCTCTGGTAAGGTGCGTTTCCCCTCACATTTTGGGTCAGATCTGAAAGATCTCCTCCGCAATCTACTGCAGGTAGATTTGACTAAGCGTTACGGCAATCTGAAGGCCGGCGTCAATGACATTAAAGGTCATAAATGGTTTGCGAGTACCGACTGGATTGCCGTCTTCCAGAAGAAAATCGAGGCGCCGTTCATCCCTCGTTGCAAGGGACCCGGTGATACTAGTAACTTTGACGACTATGAAGAGGAGGCCCTGCGTATCTCGTCGACTGAGAAATGTGCACGGGAGTTTGCTGAGTTCTGAGCGCATAGCTGGTGCCTGCGAGCGGACACTACCGTGAGTAGGTGTTTTGTATTAGTGAATCTTCCGTGACATTGTGGTCGTGGAATGGTGACGAGTGCATCTGTGTGCCGGCCACTCTGGGTGATCATAGACGCTGCTGCGCCCCTGAGCCGGCACCCCAGATGAATACGTGTGGAGTGCAAGCGAGATGATTGTAGAACTGTTTCCGATATATCGGTGGCGTTCATTTGCTTAGTGCCCTTTCAAATTGACGTATTATAGAGCAGTTAAAGGAAGTTGAAGTGTCCCCCATTCTGGTGATATCCCAAGTTGTAACTGCTGATGTCTTACCCATGAGCACCATTCAATGTCCATACAGTTTTTTTTTCCAGAACATGGTAGTTCACTAGCAATGGTGTGTGGTGAGCTTCATTTAATATTTTATATTGTTTGATGAAATATAAATATGCAAATCATGTAAAATGTTGATTAAATTTTCTTGCTTTTAAGATTTATTATTCACAATTAAATTTCTCAATTACAATTTTATCTAAATACATCACTTACCCATCAATTTAGAGCTAATTTCGATCACTAATTTTAGTCCATTAATAAATTGAATTTCCTAAATTTTATCTTGATGGAATGTTATGGTTTTTATTGATTGACATTTCGTTACTGATTTTTATTATTTATAGTTATACTTATTGTTGTATCAGTTGATATTTTATGTAAGGAACTGTAACTACATCAATATATAGTGAAGAGATTAATTTATTGTATTTGTATACATGTAGTAGTGTTCATTTGTGCAATTTGACCTATGTGTTTGTGATCTGATGTGAGGATTTATTTGGAATTAAGTGTAATTTGTATTAGTTCCTTATTATGTAGGTTTTAATGTAATACTTTGTGAAAGTGATCACCTGGGAGCCTCTGCCACCAGTTTTATACATTGACATCACTCGACCTGGGACTTATTGCTAGCATCAGTTTTTTAAAAGCAATAAATTTTTAAGACAAATCTCTTCAGCATATTCCCACTATAATGAAATCAAAATTTCACATTACATTTACATTAAATTTCAGCACAAAATAAATCATGAGAGAATTTTTATACTGGAAACATTGTTTTTCATTATAATAGGAATATGTGAAAATATCCTAGTAGTAAATCTAAAAATGCCGCTATGGCAATATCTTGTCATTGAGACTGATGTTATCAATAAGCATATTGTAATAAGCAAATCAAATATAAATTATGATCAGGTTCAGGTTTGTATGGAGTCACTTTCCGTCTCATTTATGGAATGATAGAACAGACGATTAACTGGCAATGTTTATCATAAAGTTTGTTAGCTATTAGATGTAGGACTTTGAATCCAGGCTGTACAGATAAATATCTAGTTATTTGTAGTGCATTTTACATTGTGGAAACATCGTGCGAGTCTGTGGTAATAGTCGTTACGTTGAATCGTCCTGGAAGGTTACTTAACTTGCACTTTTCCTAATGCTACTCATGTGACTTTTTCAAAGTGTGATCATTGTTTTAGTTGTTAATTGTGTATGTACTGTTACAACTGGAGAGCTGTATTGAATGATAACAAATCATATCAAATTGTTTGTACATTGTATACTCTGTCTAGCTAAATCAATGTATTAAAAAACAACCGTGTCAAAATTCAGCCTTAACCTGACCAAACAGACAAAAAGCATCTTATGAGTAACTGTGGCAAATGCCTTATTTTTTTATCCCTATTAATATTATTTATTACAAATTTATTCAAGAGTTCAAAACAAAACTTGATTAACTACACTCTTTGATCATATATTTCTGCCTACACTACTTATAAATTATTTATTTATCAGTATCATTATAAATCATTGCACGGGTTTTTTAATTTATCAGGACTTGCTCTTTTCACAGTCTAATGAGTATGCATTCTATTTTTATATTAAGTCTATTTATCAAGCTCAAATAAGTTGTCTTTGTAATAACACTTAGTCCCTGCTACACTAGGCACTGTATGTAAAGACAATGTCTAATATGGTGAAACGTCAATATCAGTGTGCTATTATCTAGATTGATTTTCTATCTATAAATTAAATTGGTGCCATAATTAAAGTTGGGAAATCCCGTTTTGTAAATATTAAAGTTGTTGATAGTTAAGTTTCTTTAATCATATCATTTTTATCACGTGCATTCGGCACGCCAGTGATGAGCTTATGTCGCATTTAATACAGTATTACACCTGAGCACTATTTTTTATTAAGACTCTGTCTTAAACTACAGTACATGTTTTTAGAACTTGTGAACAATGTAAACAAACTGTCATTGGAAATTCGTTATAGTTTCATGAATTTCTGGACATAGACATGAATTCTTAATGACGTGTTATCATTATTATGATCTTGAGTAAAGAAAACCATGGAAAATAGCGACCCAAGGCTCATTTCTCTCTTTGTTTACATTGTTCACAAGTTATAAAAAAATGCACTTCATCAAAATGGAGTCGTCAAAAGTAGCTAGTCACTTCTTTGTTGATATTTAAATGCGACATTCATAGTAGTAGCTTTACAGCTCGGTGTGTACGCTTTAGACTCCCCTAAGATTATTGTTAGATGCATTAGGTAGTAAGATGAAATTGTCCTTGGAGTAATTGGTGGTAATCAGCCGGTGCTTAGGTATGCGATTGTTTTAAGTACTATATACATTTTCTTTGTGTAGTTATTGTGGAATATCGAATTAAATTTTTCTCAGCTCACTTTCGAGGCATTGTTCTCCGCCTCTGTTTTTCTATGAGAAAAGCAATCTATTTTCCATTGTCTAGTTCGATGGTAAGCAAAACTTACTTTTATTTGCTATACGTGTTAATGAAAAAGCGCAAAACCTGAAATTAGTCTGTTCAAATCTTATTCAAATTTTATCAAAGTCAAATTTTATCCAATAAAATATTTTAATTACGCCGTGTTTGATCATTACTCTCGCGACCGCACGCAAAGCGGCAACGTAGCCGTAGATCGCGCTCAATTTCCATACACTTTTTAATTTGCAACAAGCACAAGAAAACAAAAATAGCTAATATCTTCTTAACCGCGAAATTTAGATTTCTAAAATTCTCTTATAATAAAAATAAGTTGGGGTGTCTTAAGGGCCCGTACTACCTCACACTGCTTTGCATGATTGACTGTTATATCAATAATAATTAACTACTCAAGTTGAAATAAAAATGCAGCAAAGTTCAGGACTAACTCTGGTAACTATCCGACTCAAAAACACGATTGCGTTAAATTTTCTCGATAGAAAAAAATTGCATACTTGCCTCCAAATCACGTCTTATTTACTCGGTATATAGCATTATTCACCAAATACATTAAAATTAACCTTGAAACTTTTGATTATAATTGCATTACAGATAAGGCAGCCATCATATGTTTTTCTTTTTCGAATGACCCTTGAATATTTCTAAAAAACGAAAATATCCAAAGTAGCCAACGCGTTTAGACCATCCGCGTTTGTACCTCCACGCCGCCTGGCATATGGCGGGCTCTTAAGGTTTTGCGCTTTTTATTTTCATTAACACTTTGTACAATGACATTCACCATTTGGACATTGGTTACACAGTGCTAAAGATAATTTTCGCATATGTCTATAACTTCATTGAGTATTTGGTCGAGATAAATATTATTTTTTAAATTGTAAGAATAGTAAAGAATTTCTGGTGTACCCTTCGTTACTATTGTCATCAGTTGATAGTGTAAAACAAAGTCGCGATTTCCGTCTGATTTCATGCTTATTTCTTTTATCGTCCATTGAGATTTTTTACTTCTGACAGCTTTCATAAAACTAAATAGCTCTATTTTTAACTGTCAGAGGTAAATTGATGGATTGAAGGAAAGAGCAATAGATTTAAATGCTTTAACATTTATAGATTTTCCGGAAAATATCTGGAAAAGCTGCAGTGGGTCGCTACGTGTATATAAAATCTAGAGTGATTGTATCCCCGGTATTTAGGATTTGATATCAGCTTCGGTATCGCAGACCTTCATTCCAGTAGCTTCACAACTTGCTCATAACACAATGTGGACGCTCTAATGTGAACATTTTAAAGCCATTTTGGATATTATAAACATTAGTGTGACAGTATGTGTATTTGCGAACAGTCGTCTTTTTGTATCTGTGCGTATTTATATTAAAATGTTCACGTCTAGATCTATTATATCGAGTGCCTATAGCATTGAAAGTTCAAGTGTAAAAAGTCAGTTAATTTCAGTAATTATTTGTCACCATGTATTGATCTTCCATAAAATTACGATGAAATTAAAAATATCGATGTAACAGTAAAAATTGTTTGATTTATGAAACATTCTAACAATACTATCCAATAATGTAGTTAGCCAAAAAGTAG
This sequence comes from Elegia similella, assembly GCA_947532085.1. Lineage (NCBI taxonomy): Eukaryota > Metazoa > Arthropoda > Insecta > Lepidoptera > Pyralidae > Elegia > Elegia similella. The sequence continues at coordinate 6,656,817 of OX383936.1, forward strand.
TTGTGAGATAATTACTTGTACGTAAAATAGGTTTTATTTACAACCAATTTTACGTCCCCACACACTAATATTACGTCACATTTTAAATCAAGTTAGCACCGTAAAATTGTAATGTGATTTAGATGTTTGCTATCGTATATATAATTCTTAATTTATAGATAAAGTAGGTGTTCCGAAATAAGTGGTGGTAGCTCAAAGGCTTCAGGCGGCCTATTTGCCAACTTAGTGTGCAACGTTTTGATAGTCACTTCAAAATACATTACGTTTTATGTATCTTAAATAAAAATAGTAAGTCATACGAAAGCCGCAATGTATTTTGAAGTGACTGTCCAAACGTACACCAAGTTAGCAAATAGGCCGGCTGGTAAGCTGTCGTTGGGCAACAATGTGTCTGCTTGTCAAATATTCAATGCCAGCCGCTCATCGTACTCTACGACTCCGTGCTGCCGTCTTCTGCTAAGCATCAGAAAAACCCTTACTCATTTAATCTACAGAACTTGAATTGATTTGTTCCTTTACTAACTAAATGTCAAATTGATAAACTTCAAGGTCAATCGAGAGAACAAAAAGCCGTAAAACAATTTGGCAACATTTTTCTTACTCAAAAGTTATTACAGTTCGCACGTTTCGGAGTACACGAAGGCGACACGTGGGGAGCCTGGTGGGTTAATATGTGGCTTCCTAATAAAGCGAAATGTCCCGACGCTCGTGTGCTCATTGCCAACACAGATAAAGAAATCGTTTTTATTTCGCTAGACCATCTGCTACTTTTTATCATTGTCGTGATTGTTTTATTTTAGTAAACTACTGTCGTAGTTTAGTTTTTGTTTCGGCTGATTTCATTTTTGATAATGTCTACTTTTCATGACTTTCAGTGACTTGATTTATGAAATAGACGAAAGCCTAAAGATTTTTCGGAATATTCTTCTCACTTCCACGTAAACATGTTTTAGAGTTCTGGACTTTGTTAGCGATAAATGAGTTATTTTTTATGCCTTTCAGGTGTGTTTTTCGATTTTTTTTTGTCCCAACGCATTTAATTTGGTTCCGACTGCAAAAAGGTTCCATGTTTATACTTTGGCTAGAATATTATCTAATGTTCCTTTTAGATGTTAACATCACTTAGTTAATGATAATTATCTAGGTTACTTTCGAAGAATGTTAATGTGCTTGCGTCTTCATTAATGTGTAATACATACATTCTTTTAATTTTGAATTTAATATTGATAAGCCAAGCAATATTATTCTGCTGTCTCGTCGCCTTTCAAAACTTGTTCTCTTGTGCTTGCTACACACATGCATATTAAATATATTTTGTCTTAAATCTAGTTTTTGCTGTCGCTTGACCACCAGTCGACCTCGGGGATATTCCTGGGAGATAATAGTTAATAAGAATATTCAACTATCCAACAATAACTTATAAAAGTATGTAGATTGTGGTTGCTGTTTATAAATATGTTATTAACTGGTAATTACGTTCCTACGACTTTATTTCTAATTCAACTAAAGGTCAGATATTATAAACGACAACTTGCATGTGTCTCGAGTTAATCCGGTCACAGTTATGTTGGCAACAATGCAAACATTCTAAAAACTCCCATTTTACTATTATGCGAATCCTGCTTCTGATGCTGTAGTGTAAATGTTTGAAATATGCGTTATCTAATATTTATTCTCGGCATCTTTTATTACTCCGTTGCGTAAAGACTTTATGAAATGTCTAAATAACTTGAATGTAGGTGGCAACACAACTGACTGATTCACGCAAGCAAGTACCTGACCAGGTACTTGAATTATATTTTGAGTCACTGCTTATTTGTTAACATTGCAGCTGAAGCAGTAGTGTAAACAGTTTACTTTTCCAGGGTTTAATTTTTAACGTTGGAATCATGAGTTGCAATCACTTTGGAATTTGTTAAGAATTATGTTTTCGTACAGAACAAGATACGTACATATCCATTTAGTGTTTCAAGCGTGTATCTAATAAGAGAAGTTTACGTGACCAACGTTGGAACTGTTTGAAATATGACTTTGTAGTTTCATGTTACGGCGCGCTGTAATGCTAGGATCCGACACGCGAACTTCAGCCGAGACCGAAGGTTCATTATCACTCCACACAATGGCCGCTTAGCTCGAAGCGTGGAGTTAGTGTTTCATGTCAGCCAGTATCGTCAGAAACGATTAATTTTCCATTTGCAAACAGATGCTACCGTGGTATAATACGTTATTATCTTGCTTATACTCGCTGCCAATTAAGGTAATGATTGAAGATTGTCTGTGACGTTTATTTTAAAGTTGGCACTATTGAAATTGTATCGATCAGTCGATATTTGCCAAACTAGTGTTGGTGACCGTGTGCCAGTGGGTGTGTTACCGATAATGGTCTGTTCGCTCTCGCAACTGTCTGTCGTAACCTTGGAGCTGTGAGAAAGCGCTTGTTACGTAGCTCAGCACTCGTGTGTGTGGCGGCAATCTTAACGCCAGTAATGAATATGGTCTGTTTGTAATTAAAACTTTGAATGTAGTAAACAGATAACTAGTTCAAACTGGTACTTTGTATTCAAATCCTCACGATATACATGTTATGGGTTTGTCGACATATATTTGTCTTTTTGCAGCATCCCTTTATATGGCATTAAACTTTTTCGTATGATTATCTCTTGGTTTTATGAGCGGAGTTGTCTGTTGAGTAAGAGGTAAAGTACATTAGCCTACTACTCTACCAATTCAGAGTACTTACCAGTTTTGGTAAAGTAGAGGTCTTCACGGAAATTAATATTTTGTTAATACATTTGTCTTTTTGCAACATACCTTTACATATATGGCATTAAACCTTTTCGTATTTATCTCTTCGTTTTATAAGCGGAGTTCGTTTTAAAAGCCTCCGCTACACGCGTAGTGCAGTAAGAGGTAGAGTACACTCGCCTAGTACTCTACCAGCCGGCCTATTGCTAACTTGGTGTACAACGTTTTGATAGTGACTTCAAAATACATTACGTTTTATAATCTTACATAAAAATATTCAATCATACGAAAGCCGCAATGTATTTTGAAGTTACTAACAAAACGTTGTACACTAAGTTAGCAAATAGGCCGGCAGGTTTGGTAAAGTAGATGTCTATATTTTTTTATATATAGGGTTAGAATGCCTAAATATTCTGAGACGCCGCAGATATCACTAGTACCCGTAATTTTCTCTACTAACAATGCATGGGTACTAAATATTGGAGAGTTCGTAGTAGAGAAGAGTGGACCCGGTGGTGAAGGAAGGCAAGTGGTAAAGAAAGAAAGAAAGAAAAATAGTTTATTTGGCACATACATCAATAGGAATACGATCACACAAAATTTATCACGAAATATGCTTGCACCAAACTGGTCCCCGCTCAGCATGTGTCGTGGTCTGTCTGACCATGACGCTGGTTTTCTGCGGATACCATTACAAATAAAAAATAAAAAAATAATAAAAAATAAAATGGTTGAGAAGCTTGCCTGCGTTGCTAGTCATTCTACTAATGCTGTTACTTTGGTATAGTTAGTAGCATAGTCAGTACTCTACCGTCCCCTCTACTATTTACTTTACGAGTGAAAGACGCAAGTGAGTTGCCGTTCCTTCTGGGTGACTAAATTTGCCTAGTCGACCATTTGGAAATTCTAGTCGGTCATCGTTTTACCGTGGGTTTATCGCTTTGACCCTACTTTTCAGTTGAATGCACGTATTCCGCATGTTAGCCCCCAGATGTTAGCACCATCTGTCTGCTTCTCATTCCACTATTTCGCTACGTCACCGACGCACGTGCTAATTTCCACATACAACGTGGTAATAAAATTCAAGGTTTCAGAGCGGTCTAGTTTCAATCTTTTTCAATGATAGACATGTTTGCTAATGTAGAGGTCTCATTATAACTGCAGTATGGCTTGTTTATTACTTACTTATAAATATATCAACATACTAGCTGTTGCCCGCGACTTCGTCCGCGGCAATTTCTGTTATTATGATTAATTCGTTTTTTTTTATTAGTATAGTAGATGAATAATTTTCCCCCGTTTTCAAAACATTTCTTATTGATGCTTCGCTCCTATTGGTCGCAGCGTGATGTTTTATAGCCTAAAACCTTCCTCACTAAATGGACTATCCAACACAAAAATAATTTTCCAATTTGAACCAGTAGTTCCTAAGACTAGCGCGTTCAAACAAACAAACTCTTCAGCCTTATTAATAATAATTTATAATATTAGTATATGTAGATTGTACATATTTCATCAATTGATGAGTTTAATGAATTCTGCGTAGTAAAATAATATGGCGCCCAAAGCGATGGTGCCTCATCTATGGTTGACTTAGCCAGACTTGTTCAAGGTTTGTTATACAAGTGCGACAGTAAGTACTAAAATTAGCGACCGACCGAAACTGGGTATTCCGCCAAAACCGAAACCAAAAAGGAACCTTCGCTTTGGATCTCAGTTTTGGGCGAATCCGAAAGCGAATTATTTAATGTATAAATAAGAACAATTCATATAATTGTTCACTATTATGATTCCGTTTTCCACCTTTACGCCCACCAACACCCTAAAAGTGACCTTTCGGTCTTATGACCTTAGGCTCTGTCTACCCCTTATGGGATAGTCGTGATAATATGTATGTACTTATTCAAAAATAACGAACTAAAATCCACTTTACATATAGTCAGATAGGTTAAGAGCCCGCCATATGCCAGGCGGCGTGGCGGTACAAACGCGGATGGTCTAAACGCGTTGGCTACTTTGGATATTTTAGGTTTTTAGGAATATTCAAGGGTTATTCGAAAAAGAAAAACATATGATGGCTGCCTTATCTGTAATGCAATAATAATCAAAAGTTTCAAGGTTAATTTTAATGTATTTGGTGACTAATGCTATATACCGAGTAAATTAGACGTGATTTGGAGGCAACTTTGCAATTTTTTTTGTATCGAGAAAATTTAACGCAATCGTGTTTTTGAGTCATATAAAATAAAGCTACCAGAGTTAGTCCTGAACTTTGCTGCATTTTTATTTCAACTTGAGTATTTAATTATTATTGATATAACAGTCAATCATGCAAAGCGGTGTGAGGTAGTACGGGCCCTTAATCGTGTTTATAAAGAACTACCGGCCCGCGCCGCGGCTTCGCACGTATAATCCTTATCCTTACTTCCTTACTAATATTATAAATGCGAAAGTGAGTTTGTTTGTTACGCTTTCACGCCGTAACTAATCCATAATCCGTAACCAATCATCATGAAATTTTGCATACAAGTTCTCTGGAGTGCGGAGAAGGACATAGGCTACCTTTTATCCCGGGAAAAAGTACTATTCCCTAGGGATCGACATTGAAGCGGGCGGAGCCGCGGGCAAAAGCTAGTACGTACATAATTATGTATTTATTTATTCTATAGCCTACGTTTATTAGGGAGGGATAATGTAAGATCGTAATGGTGAAAGAATTTTGAAATTCTGAGTTTCGGAGCCTTAGATGCAAAGAAACAATTAAATCTTAGCTCTTTTTTTGAGATGTAAGTAATTACAAAAACAACAGTCAATACTTTCATTATAAAGTATTGTATAGATAGACTCACTACTAGGCTGGGCTGTATACTGATTACTTAAAGTTAGTTCTGTGGTATTAGCCCGCGTCTTTCGAAACCAATTCACCAAAACTTGTGAGTTTCGGCGAAGATGTAGTTCCGGCTGATTTTATGCCGGAACCGGAACTGTCCCCGGAATTAAATTTTTTTGACAAACTTGTCAAAACCAGAACCGAACCTTCGGTCGGTCGTTGACTAAAATCTTGCCTTCAGTTTTGATTTGTGTTGAGAAACTGATTGTGTTTCTCTTCCCTGAAAATCTTTTGTTACAAGCAACAGGCAATTTGGTATCTGTAGTTAATCCTAATTTGTGTAGCAGACAGAAACAGACGAAGTGCCTCGCAGCGGTTAGGTTTCATAATTTAATTTTGTTTCCACTAAATATAAACGTACTTCAGTGTACTCACTGGAGTTAGCTTCAGCATATTATGCAAATGATTTGGCTTTAGTAACGCGTCTATTGTTTTCTTCAAACTCGATATCACGACCTTCAAGATATGTAGCTGGTTACTACCGTTTATGTATATAAATACATATTCATACGTCGATAGTCGAAATTTTTAATGTTTAAACGACTGTGATGGGTTCTGTCGGGTGTAGTCCATATAAATATATAATAAATATATACGGACAAATCACATAGATTGAGCTAGCCCCAAAGTAAGTTCGAGACTTGTGTTATGGGATACTAACTCAATGGTACTATATTTTATAACAAATACATTAGATAAACATCTAAGACCCAGGTCAATCTGAAAAAGATCATTTTTCATCTTGACCTGACCGGGGATCGAACCCGGGGCTCTCGTGTCGCAGGCTGGCGTGTTAACCACTGCGCCACGGAGATTGACAAATTTATCAACTTGTTGTAGACCCAGGTCAATCTGAAAAAGATCATTTTTCATCTTGACCTGACCGGGGATCGAACCCGGGGCCCTCGTGTCGCAGGCTGGCATGTTAACCACTGCGCCACGGAGCTCTCCAAATCCAAATCCTATATCAAATTGTTGTACTTATTGGAGTTAGCTTCAACATTATGCAATTGATTCGACTTAGTAACGCGTAACGCGTCTATTGTTTTCTTCAAACTCGATATCACGACCTGCAAGATATGTTGCTGGTTGCTACCGTTTATGTATTTATACGTCGATAGTCGGACTTTTAAATGTTTAAACGACTGGGATGGGTCCTGACGGGTGTTTTAGTCCACATATCAAATTGTTAACGCGTGGTTAGGTAACCATTTGTATACAACCTTTCGCTTGTTCGTTATTTCCACTCCAATGAATTATGTAGTGGTAGGTGTGTATGTTGTGTTAACCAGTGGCGTAGCTTGCTGTAGTGGGTCCTATCGACATTTGCCTGGGGCTCTTCAATCTTGCTACAGAAGTTTAAAATATTTCAGCGGTCTAAATCACAATACATAGGTACTGAAGACTATAGGATGGTTACAGGAAGCGAGGTAGGAAGGCCTAGAAAGCGTAGATTTACTAGTTTTGAAAAGAAATGGTCGATTGGCGCCACCGATTGTGGAATGGATTCCCTCCCGAGGTTTTCCTTGTGTGCTATGAGGTCCTTCAAAAGGCGTGTTTACAGATATCTTAGCGTCGAAAACGCATCAGCACCTCCTCCGATGTTGCAGATGTCCATGGGCGACGGTGACCACTTTCCATCAGATGGCTCGTCTGTTCGTTTGCCGTCAAATATACATAAAAAAAATAGAAGCGCAAAATCAAAATATAAAGTAATGGGAAAGACCTTTGCCCAGCAGCATATGTTAGTGAACAATACATGTTCAGGGGCCCCGTAGCCCGGGGACCCCGTATTATTGATACGGCTAATACGGCGGTAGCTACGCCCCTGGTATAAACCTGTATCACGTATATTTATACTGTGCAAAGTAATGGAAAGGTAAATACCGACGTAGTTTTCTTATCTTATTTCTTTCGATTTACTGTTTCCAATCTTTATGTACCAACACGAGTATGATTACGAACATACAGTTAATTGGGTATGCTACCTTTTTTTTTTTAAAGCGCATTTTTTTATCTGAAAGAACACACAATTTAAAAAAAAACCAAATTCAATTTCATTATTTCCGCGAGTCATCAAAGATTTCATTCATAAACTTGAATGAAAAAGAAACTAATTATTCTTTTGCAGAAAAATCCACGTTAAAATCGAGATTAGCAAAATGTGCTCATTTTTGTTCATCTCGATTTTGTTTTGTCATGACAATCATGTTATTTTATCGAGTATCGAGATACTTAGTAAGTACTGTGGTATCCAAAATATTTTTACTTATTTACAATAAAAGAAAAAGTTAGCTTAGCGAATCAGGTATCTATCAAACGTTCTACCCACATAAAGCTGAAGAGACGATGAGTGTAGATGAGAGTAGTCGAGTTTGTTGGCTTGGAAAAGCCCAAGCTTCTTTTTCGTACAAGTAGAAAATGCCTTCCTACACGGAAATGTGGCTTGGTTGTCCCTTAAAGGATAATCATTATGATGTACACCGGTACTGCAAGACATTGTGTGAGTTTATTACATAATTCCCCAATTCCCCGTGGCAGTATTGCAATACCCAAGAGATATAGGTAATATAAAATGTATGTTGGATAAATGACAGTCAACCACCGTACGTTTAAAAATAAATTTCCCGCCATAGGACCGAACTGTGGGATCAACTTCCTGACGTGGTATTCCCGAAGCGATACGACATTTGAATTTTCAAAAAACGAGTGTTTTCTTGAAAGCCCGGCAACACGTCACACCTCTGGTGTTGCCGTTGTCAATGGTCACTAGTGATCACTTACCATCGGGTGACCCGCTTGCTCGTTTGCCGTCCTGTCATAAAAAATGTATAAGAGAACGTTACACTAAGCATCGAGACATAATGCTCATATTTATTTCAATTACGAGTTACATTGCCTAAAAATCTTTGCATCTAAAGAATAGCAAATTTTTTCTTTTACCCCCAATTATCCGAGTGATTTGTATGATCCTTCTCGCTCGGATGATGGATTTGGGAAGGATTTAAGGTTTGGGTTATGTTTGTACTAGCATGCAACAAATTCCTATCATTCCCCAGAAAGACTACTTTCGATGAGCAGCAGCGTCGGTAGCACCAGAAGCCAAAGAAACTGCGCCCGCCAACCCGCCTGCCAAGTGAGTATGGCAATATCGCCCTATGGGACGAAGAATCCTTGGGAGTCCTTACGCCTTTGTTCAGCAGTGGACTTCTTAGGACTGAAATGATGATGACAATGATGAGCGTTATGTTTATGTCATGTTTGGGCCAATGTAATATCTATTCCGAGATCTATCCGTTGTGTACCTTTATAATCAGACACTTCATAAAGAATTCTGTCAACATTGTCAGTTCAAAACTTTCTTATCTTGAGATATATGACGCTAATGTCTATGTCAAGTACTTTTTATCCTTACTCTTCTAGTTTTTTTTATGTTGGGGATCTTTACCGTTACTGTCAGTCAGTTCTTCGTAAAGATACCCAACATAAAAGATTTTATACATACAGTTTTGTTGGAGAATACAATTCTTCAATTCTGAATACAAAACCTATCTACAATTTAAAACATATTTTTTTTTGCCTAGGTAAAATATACACGATAAAGTTTTAAAACTAAAAAAAGATTAGATTTCCGAAGTTTTCACAGGAGGCTGGTGTAATATTTCATATACATGTACAATTACAAATATACAAATAATATGCTGATCTTCCATGCTGGTCTGGAATAAAAGAAGCTTTTACGGTCTGCGCGGGAAGAAAAGCAGCTATTACATTCTACGTTTTTTCTTTTCTCCCAGACCAACATGGAACTCGTGTATCATTACAGTTGCATTAAACATTCGGAATTAAAAAATCTTGTACGAATAAGAGGAATCTTGAAACAGCGTCTTAAAGTACATTTTTGAGCTCATGCATTCAAATTCATGTTAATTTTCAGCATTTCAAGTTGAATGTACTTACGAATTCGTCAGATAAGAATGAACTCTGAAATATAATCTGCAATTCCTTGTCTAAGGCTTCATATCTTATCGGCGTTGATAAGCATTACCAGTTTACTCGTTTTCTAAGGGCATGTTGCGAGGCCATAATCACAATCACAACGACAATGTTTTATTCTAATATCGCTATTAATTATTTTGTTTTCGTTATTTCTTTTTCTATAGAAACCGAGCCAATATCTAAAATTAATTTTTGTTTTACGTCCGTTCTTATTATTTGTTCTTGGCAATAAAGTTGTGATTAATTTTCGCGTGTAAATTACGAGTTGAAGATAACACAGACTATGTAATCTGGCACGTTACTTCTGAAGGTCAATGTTGAATTTAATACGAAATACGATATTACGTTTTCAGTGGCGTCTGGCTGCTGTATTGGTTGTTTTGGGAATATGTTAAAATCAAACAGCTGATTCTTCCTGCGTTGCCTGATAGTCCCTGTACCATGGCACGTGCGAGAACATTTATCGACTATCGCCATCTTGTTTTCCGTAATATCAAACGTTCGTTCCCACTAGTTCGACTCGTCAGTTCGATCATCGAACTAGTGAGATTTTTTTTCTCATTTGTTCGACCGTAGAACTACTGAGAATTTTTTTTCTCGTTTGTTCGACTGTCGTAATTATTTTAATCAATAAACAAATTAAACAATAAATACAACTAAAAACGCTTTGTTTTGTAATTGTCTATTTATTGATGCTAAATTAAATACGATTTGTAAAAAAAGTCTTGTTTCTCATAACTTAAAACAAAAATAAATTAAACAAAAAATACAATTTAAAAATGCTTCGTTTTGTAAATGTCTGTTCTCATGTGTTCTACTGCCGTAATTATTTTAAAATATTAAACAATAATAACAAATTAATAACGCTTTGTTTTGTGAAAATCTGTTTATTGAGGCTAAAACAAAAATCATTTATGAAAAAAAGTCTTGTTTCTCTTAACTAAAAATAAAAAAAGCTTGTGTTTTATATAAAAATAAATAGGAAACGACAATATTACATTTAATCATGATTAGTCTTAGGTAAACAATCTTGTATATAAAATATACAATAACAAATATAATATTTTTCACAGTCTTATCTTATTATGCAGAAAGAGAAATTAACGTAAAAAAATGTATTTTTCCTTTTAACTGTATACAAATTGAGTAATGTACGTATTTATTTATTTGATCAAATGAAATAATAATAAAATACGAAATCAACGCATTTTTTCTAAGAAATGCACTACACTAATCTCTCCACAAGTTAATTGCATTTGAGCATCAATAATATAATCATCTTGATACACATAAATTTTTCTCCGTTTACAACTTTGATTCGATATGGAAGGTTTATGGTAAATATCATTTCGAAAAGAAGATAATGTAGAATCGTCTTTTAAGATATGCAATATTTGCAAAAGGTTTACGTGGCCTTTTTGTAATCAAATTATTTATTTTGTGATGCCATCCTTCCACTGCATTATTTGTACGGTGCCGTTCGGCATAAACTGACCAAATTTTATTAAAATCGTCTTTCATCCAAAAATTATCGAAGTAATTTTTAAATTTCATCATAAACTCACAATTTTTATTCATTTCATTTTGAATATACACCCTGAAGTGATTTCACTTGCAGGAAGCAATGCCAAGTTGGCGCATAGTGAAATTATTCTTTTGTTATGTTTGTCTTTACTCAAACCCAGGGATTTTGCCTTGCGCCACAAACTGTTAACGTAATGGTAGTAGCATCCTTTGACTGTAACTTTCATTTTCTACAGCGCTTTTATTGTGCCTTCTTCGAAATCTATCGTGACTTTCGTGGGTTTCCACTCTGGAATTTGGGATGCAATTAAGTTAAACAAAATTGAATAAGCTTTTTTGGTCCTGTGACTCATGAAAGCATACACCAAAGGTATCACATTTGTGGTATTTGTGTCACTACCGATGTCCCCGTGAATAGTGAAAAGTTGTTGAAAAGGATTTGGACATGATTTAAAGGTCCCATCCATGAAAAAGTGTTTCATATTTTTCATAATTTTTCGAGCATCTGTTGAACAAAACACTAATATTCTCATTTTTTTATTATTAAAATTAGCGAGTAAGAAATCTGAAAAAGTACGGGGAACCTCAATTTCGTCAATAGCGTTTGTGTTTGTTTTTTTTACATGTGCTAACTTATTTCTCTTTCTATAAATACGTGACTTTACTTGCCAAAATTCAGGTACATTAACACTTGAAGCTAAATGCAGGCCCCTATTTTTTAATGTGATTAGAGCTCTGTCATAAACTCTGGGAGCTGGTTCTCTTCCCACTGCTGCTTCATCGCAAGCATTACTTATTATAATATTAATTGTGTTTCGTGTTTCATCTGGACTACATTGGTCACAGTGGGGTTTTTCTTTCGATTGTATACATTCCGTGTGGTCCAATATAAAGTTAACTAAGTAAGAAAATAATACGTATACATATATTACAACACATAATAAATTAGTGACGCCGTCAGATCTCGATCTCAGTAATCTAGATGTAAGTATTTTCATAGCCATTTTAACTTTTTGAACACCCATAACTCCGCTGTTTTGAAAACAAAATATCCTAACTCGGTATTGGCAAAAAAGTCATCAAACCTACTCATAACATTTTAACAAGATACTGTTGGCGAGAGGAAAGCACTCTGACAGAAACACAAAAGCACGGACATTCATATTATTTACATATAAAATACTCAACACTTACCATGTTCACTGTTACGGATCCAGTACATTTAGATTGTTTATAATTTTTACACCGCCATATGCTTTCACCATTTTTGTATTTACGCATTGAATAATATTGATGACCTGCTAATTGCAGAATCCTCCCACGACCACTTTCAATAAATTTTAATTCTTTAGACGTCATTCTGAATATATAAACGGTAAACAAAACTGGCACCACAAAATAAAATACTGCTACTATTGTGACAACGTAACGTAATACATCAAATTTGCAAAACATCTACCCTCAAAATAAAAACATAATTCATGAACCCTAAAACTAAGAAAAAGAAACTATAATAGTTTTGATGGGATGTTCAGTTAAATATTATATTGTACATATGAAGATGCTGTAGGTATATATGCATTATATGTACAAGGAAAGCACAGTGGACAACTTCCGGGTGATATGACGATGATTTATATATATTATTTATATATACTGTTTGTTTTATATAATAATTGTGCCGGGTGGTATCCGGCACTCAAGAATAGACCACTCCATCTCTTCCTGTGGATGTCATAAAAAGCGACTAAAGGAAATAGCTCTAATATTACCAAGTGCAATTCGCTTCCATGCTGATCTGGGAGTAACGAGAAAACGTAGAATGTACCAGCTGCTTCTCATCCCGCGCAGATAGTAAAAGCCGGTCAAGGGAATGAGCGAAACCTCAGGAATAATTTCAATAGGCGATGCGGCTAGCAACCCATCACTATTACGTGACGTACTACGTCGTACTTCGACGTACGTACTAGATTCCTTTTTCACCTACTCTCCAACCAAAACGCTAAATGTGGTTTTTGGGTTTTTTTACCTTGGACTCTTGTCTACCCCGTGAGGGAAACAGACGTGAAAATATGTATGTATGTTTATATAATTGCTATATTTAATTAATTTTATTTAGAACCTAGCTCTGGCAAGATGACAAATTTTTGATTATATGTCCATCAATTTATATACTAATCGTATTTAATTTAGCATCAATAAATAGACAATTACAAAACAAAGCGTTTTTAGTTGTATTTATTGTTTAATTTGTTTATTGCTTAAAATAATTACGACAGTCGAACAAACGAGAAAAAAAATTCTCAGTAGTTCTACGGTCGAACAAATGAGAAAAAAATTCTCCCTAGTTCGATGATCGAACTGACGAGTCGAACTAGTGGGAACGAACGATATCAAAGAGCGAGATGTGGATAGTTTATTGTGCGATATAAATGGTGTCGCGGGCCCCAAGCTACGGATGCAGAAGATTCTTCTTCACTCTGGTCTGGGAGCATAATAAATAAACCTAGAACTAGCTGCTTCGCTTTCCGCGCATACCAAAGAAAATAGGCGAGGGAATTTTCGAAAATCAAAGGAATAATTTCTATAGACCATGCGGCTAGCAATATTTTAACTCCGTTTTCCAACTTTACCTACATCTACCAACACGCTAAACGTGGCCTTTGGATCTGTCTACCACGTAAAGGGAATAAAGACGTGATAATATGTATGTTATATGTACCATCATTCATACATACATATTCATCATCGTGATGATGAATATGTATGTATGAATGATGGTCTAGAAACAAGCCATTATTCATAACTTCTTTGTATGGCTCTAGATATAGCCTACTAATCACGGTCTTTGATCAGCCATCTTTGGCTTGTCTTGGGAAATATAAATACTCTATCTGCATTACAAACATTTTCTAAGCTGTGTGTAGAAATATATGTAGTAAGAAAGAGAGTAGTGGAAATCGATTATTTTGCAAAATTTGCTTGTTCGTACACAATCGCAGCCGAAATTTCTTTGTGACGTAACGTTAAATATGTGTTTTAGATATGTGGAGCGGAGATAACGTAAAATCCACGTTCAATCATGCTGATGCTATGCTCGGTGCCATTGTCATTCGCCTGGAGAGTAAACCATCCGGAATAATGTGTTTCGGCTCCCGCATAGCTTCTGCCGAATGTCTCTTTTACGATCGGCGCAGGCAGTATGCATTGTACTGTTAAACATTGATACCGTTCCGCTAAATAAATGTCATACGTAGCTTAGTCTACTGTTTACACGTTAATCTGTTTATATTTAGACAGGCGGAAATTCAGCACAGATTTTCTCATTGAAATAATGTATTGAATAAATTTTTCTTAATTCAGCGAAGCGTTGGTCGTCCCAGAGTAAGGTGGGTCGACGATATTAGAAAAATTGCGGGTCGAAACTGAATTCGTAAGGCACAACAGCGAGATGGAAGGCATGCATTGAGAGACGCCTATACCCAGCAGTAGGATATAGAAGTCTGTCGAATGAATGATGATAATTAAACTTTATGAGGTACCTAACTAGGTAAATAATTAAAAATTTAAATGAAATGGACAGAAGACTTGTCTGCTTTTGATAAACTTTGTGGAACGTGACAATAGAAATATCAAAGTGGAAACAGAAACATAAGACTTTCCCAGAAGTAAGACTTCATACCTATCTACACATCTATAAAAAATAATTTAAAATAAAAAACACATAGTTTTAAATTTAATGATAATTACACAGACTTGGCTTTAATACAAAATGAATTAAATACTAAGGAAAAGGTAAATCCTGCTTGGATACAAAATATACGGCCTTAGGGTGCGTCTCCATTGACTCGAAATATTTCGAGTATTGTAATTGTCTTGTGATTGTACCGCTAAGCTCCTCTCCGCTCCACTCCGCGTCAGTTGAAACGCAGCCTTAGACTTTTCGTTAACACATTAAGTCTGTCTTCAAGAACACGTAGTTGCTTAATAAGATGCGAACGCAAAATTCATGGTTCATTATCCAACGCAAGCTACGGATTTACATTACTTTAACATCAACGAGAGCGAGACTTAATACAAATAGTATTCTGCTGCCAAAATGAATTTTACATAAGTACATTAGCATTTTTTACTTATTATCTGCTTTTAGAACGCTGTACGACATTGTTGTTGTATTTCTGTCCGTCTGTCGCTGTCTGCGAATTGGCAACATTTCAACGGTTTTTTCTGAACGATCTCCTATCATCTATTCCGGGATGACATTGCTCTTGGGCTGTGGACGACGCAAGGACAAACCTACCTCGTATTTTCATATAGGTTATGTGGTTTATCGAAGTACAAGTTACGTAACATTGTTGTTTAAGTTTTTTTTAAATTATGACATTCATTTCAAACATGGCGGAAGAGCGGGAATGTTTTGCATGTTATGTTATATTGTTATCAGGCAAAAGCAGAGTTCACTTGGCAAATATTTTCGATTACGTACCTAGTTTAATAATCTGTTGTGGTAGATTAGGTTTATTCAAAACATTGATTAGTTTACTGGTAGAGATATCATGGCGATACAGATAGGACGAATTTCAAATGTTTTATGACGGTATAAAAATACAAGTATATGTACATAATGCAGCCCACAAATAATCTTAAAATCATATATCATACCTAGAAAAAATAAGCTGGTAGGTACACACATAGTTCAAAACTCTGGCATCCAAAACAAAACAATAAATTCTGAGAAACACTACATATTTATACTTTTAATAAAGCCATTGTCACGAATGGTTCCTCCCACTCTTATGAAAAATCGCTAACTAAAATTATAATAAGCAAATCAAAGTCAATTTGGTACCCACCAAATCGACCTTGCGGGAACGTAGGCAGTCCATCGGCTTGGGTGTACAGTTTGTGAATAGTTGTTTCCCGCTCCTTTGTCCGCGTAAATTATATACTTTGTATCTGCTTTACCTACTGCTTTCTATAGGTAAAAGAATCTTGAATCGTTTCAATAGTGTTTTGAGTACAAAATATTATAAAGAAGAAAGTTGTGCAAACTTTCTTCTTTATCTTTATTTTTAATCGAGGGACAGACGAGTAGGAGTTTCTTAGACTAGGGTAACGTGATAAAGGTATTTGGGATGCTACTCGCTTGATTGGGGATGAGGAAGTAGCAGCTCGGGGGGCGCGCACCCGATGCCCCTGCCCCTGCCCCCTGCCACCCCTGCAACCAACGGACAGGTGTTGAGGATGACACCCCTGACCATGTTACTGTATAGATTACTGGTACACTTTTAACCATCCAAAATACAATGTTTATAAATTCTCTAAAGCATAACATCAGTCAAAAATTGTATACCCATTGTCAGGCATAGCCGTGTGGTATCCGGCAGAGTAGAATAGGACCACTCCAAGTCTTCCCGTGGATGTCGTAGAAGGCGACTTAGGAAATACAAGCTAAACAAAGCTTATAAACATCTGAGAGACCTCTCCCACCCGTCTGGCCAGCGTGGAGAGTGTAGGCCAAGTCCTCTTGCTGCTCTGGCCAAGTATGGCTCTAGTAGTACAGAGAGGGTCGTGCTCCTGTAGTGGAGACTAAAAAGGACCTGATGATGATGATGATGATGTCAGGCATCATCATCATCTTTGCAGCTGTAAGAAGTCCACTACTGGACAAAGGCCTCTCTCAAGAATTCTTTGTCCCATGCCCATGGGAGGATATACTGACCACGCTTGGCAGGCAGGTTGGCGAGCTCAGTTACTTTGGCTTCTTGTGCTTCCGATGCTATCGAGAGTGTTCTAAAGCTGTTAAAGGATATAAGGATATGAAATTGTTGAACCTGGGAGGAGAATGAAGGTATTAGGATACTACTCACTCGGATGAATGAGGGAAAAGCAAGTAGCGGTTGGGGAGGTCAGGGAGCCCGATGCCATACCTGCAACCACCGGACAAGCAGTTGATGATACATTCCTAACCGTCAAGCATCGTTCCTTCAAAACTTGTGAAAATGGCCACCCCAAATTTCAGTAGGCAAGGTTAATGCTATGTTAATTCGGTAGGACGTAGGCAGCAGATGCTATTCCGACGGCTGTGCGCTCGTAAATAATTCCTGATCTCTGGAACAATGCCGAGATGTCTGCACTACTTCCTTATTTCGAGATTGAGCGCGTGGAAGGTCGTTTACACGCGACACGAGTATCCAATCAGCCCTTTTTATTTTTTTTGATTTTCCAATTTGCTTAAAACCCTCTTTTTTGGCTTCACATAAAAGTGGTAACTGATCATTCTTATAGTTTATAACTAATCCACAGCGTAAAGTGCTTTCCAAAACAAACCGAATGAGCCCAAACACGATTAGCATTGGTGTAGTTTGTTAAGTAGATATAAGATTACCTATGGCCACCGTCCGACTTACACATGCATGCAAAATTTCAGATCAATCGGTAACCGGGAAGTGGATCAAATTTAACTCGCTTGATTACAGACAAACACCACGGCAGGTGAAACTTAATAAAAGCTTGCAATGCAACCACTTTCTTGCTACGTCTCTAATGCTCTTAATATCATAAGTACTACTACTACTTATGACATTAAGAACGTATGTGTATGTGTATATGAGCGTAATGTCATAAGTACTACTACTACATACTTTTAACAAAGTTTGCTTCTTTTGGCGTTAGTGCGATCTACTATCTCCTACTCAAAATATTTTAATATTACACAGATACCAACATTTACTCGCGATCACACTATAGTTTTCAAAAAAGGAGAAACTAGACGTGAGAATCCGGAATTTGATATCGGAAATTTTGTAAAAGATATTTACTAGCTTTCGCCCGCGGCTCCGCCCGCGTCAATGTCGATCCCTCGGGAATAGTACTTTTTCCCGGGACAAAATTTATCCCGGGATCCCGGGTAGCCTATGTCCTTCTCCGTACTCCAGAGAACTTGTATGCAAAATTTCATGATAATCGGTTTAGTAGTTACGGCGTGAAAGCGTAACAAACAAACAAACTCACTTTCGCATTTATAACTAATATTAGTTAGGATAGATTATCTTATCTCTATGGTTAATACCACAAAAGATCACAATATTTTATATTTTATATATATATTTTGCTATGGTTCGTACCCATTATTTTATTTTTCAATAAGAATCGCTTCATTCGTTTCACGACAAGGGAAAGTTTTCTAAATTTTTGTATTTCTTTTTAAAAATGCTTCTATGCAGAAAGTGGCTCATTGTTATTGTACCTTTATATTTTTCTTGTTAAAACTTTACAATAACATTCATCCAGAGGGTTCTCCAATAAGTAGTTTACAAATTTGATCATGGTTGATCTCCTATTCTTGCTCTTTGAAAAGTATTATTAAAAATAACGCAAATAAAAAATTGTGCCACCGTTCGTTTTTTGTCACTTTCTCAGTTTCCGGCATGCTAAATACTACATGCTCAATGTGGCCATAAAGTCTTATAGACCTGGGTTCTGTCTACCCCACAAGGGAAAAAGACGTGATACTATTTCCGGATTCCCGAGTGCCTATTTGAGAATTTCTTTGATTTTTTTTGTGATGTTATTATAATTCATGTACTTATACCAGATGTAAATAAAGGTTATATTAATATTTACAATAAAATAAATGTTAATCAGATTCAGAGATCGCTTAGGTACAAATCCCAATAAACAGAGGTTTTATCTCCTGTAGGTTAAAATTCATATGACATTGAGCTAGCAGTATACCCACATGGCAAAATACGCTTAGGACTAAGGTATGATATACACGGTGCAATTTTGATCGTTCTGGACCTTTAAAGGGATGATTTAGCCCGTTGATATAAACAACTTTTCCTATGAGACCAATGCCACCAATGAACTCAAAAATTTTTTTTGACGTTACCATACAAATTGACCGGGCGGCCGAAATTTTTTGTAAGGAACTGCCCATTTTTTTTTTTGAGTTCCAGCTTTGGTCCCATAGGAAAAGTTGTTCATTCATATCAATGGGCTAAATCACCCCTTTAAGGGTTCAGAACGATCAAAATTGCACCGTGTATACATGGTGAAATTTGATCGTTTTGGACCCTTAAAGGGGTGATTCAGACCATCAATTTGAACAACTTTTTCTATGGGACCAACTGCTGGGAACTCAAAAAAAATGTCGTCATTATCATACAAAAAACTTCCGCCACCCTGCCAGTTTGTATAGAAATGTCAATTTTTTTTTGAGTTCCCAGCATTGTTCCCATAGGAAAAGTTGACACGGTCAATTGACCATGCACACCCTGGTGTCAGAGTTCTTCGGAACCGCCTCTTGGCCTCTGACGTGGTTCCTTTAATGATTACCAGATGGTAGCCGGGACCAACGGCTTAACGTGCCTTCCGAAGCACGAAATCATCTTTATTATTTATCAGACAATCAGGTGATTCAAGCCTGCAGTTACCTAACCAAACTGGAAACAATCAAACAAACTATGCTTCCCGTGGGAATCGAACCCCAGAGCCCCGGGTCTACAGACAAACCACTGGACCATGGAGGCAGATACAATTTCGATGAAAAGGGTATTTGTTGTTGTCGAAAGAGTTGCACAAATATAATTAGTGAGCGTAGGTAATGGTAAAACTTTATCCCGGAAATATATTTCCCATTTCCTATAGTGGCCAAGTTGTGTGTTTTCCACATGTTTGCTTTCCTTCGTACTCTAAGTTCAAGGTTACGCTGGCTCAGCTTTATTAGTAGGACATTTTGTCACTCAAATCAACCTTTGGGAATGGATTAACTATAATCGGCTTGGATGATGGCAAATATATCCCATTTCTATTTTCAAAAAAGGAGATTCATATATTTATACAAGTATACTATATAGACATGAGGTAGTTGGCAGAGCGTAGGTCGTACATAGACCTAGGTCACGGGTTCAAGCCCCGCCCGCATGAAATTTTTTCACCATAATTTTATTTCTTAATTTAATAAGAGAATATTAAAATAGCATTGTGAATGCAAAATAAAATTCTAAAAATACAAGTCTACATATTTCTCAAGATGTTATCAAACACTAAGTTCTTATTTGTTGGACTAAATATAAAGTCATCTATGTATACATTATCACAGATTACCTAATGAATATATATTCAAATCAGAATCATCATCATAACAGCCGCAATATGGCCACTGCTGGACAATGGTCTCCAAAAACTCTTTGTTCCATGGGAGGATATTTCCATACTCACCACGCAGGCGGGTTGGCGAGCGCAGTTTATTTGGCTTCTTGTACTGCTTATGCGGCATTTTTAAGCTGGGGATAGAGTTACCATCCATATTAGGGAGAATTGCCTGTTGAGGATGCACAAAGCGCCAGATTTTTCAGAAAAATGCGTTTGCTGCCAACCATTATCTATAAAAATGGCAATAAAATCATGTCTGTTGTAACTGAGCCCCCTTTAATATTAATTTTATATTAATTTAATCATTTATTTTTAAAGTGAATGAATATTAACTAAATATTCTGTGAATATTTCAAGCGTCTACCTGTTGCCGTTATCAATATCGAAAAAAACGAGCAAACAAAATCACGTTTGCTGTATGGGAGCCCCCTTTGATATTTATTTTATTCTGTTTTGTTTGGTATGTGTTGTTATTATAGCGGCAACAGAAATGCATCATCAGTGAAAATTTCAACTGTTTGACTATCATAGTTGATAAGATACAGCCTGGTGACAGAATGACAGACAGACAGACAGCGGAGCCATATTAATAAGGTCCCGTTTTTATCATTTGTGTACGGAACCATAAAAACTGTATGTATTTAAACATGCGCAGAAGCGCCCGCTTGAATGACTGAAGTATTAGGATCAATTGAGACCTGCGAAATTTAGAAATGCCGCACGCCTGTCCAAACTATAAACTGCCTGCCAAATGCAGCGAACGTCTGTCAGATGGTAACCCTAGCTGGGGAAGGATAGGAATTTGTTGAATGTGGAAAGGGAATGAAGGTTGGGATACTACTCACTCGGATAAATGGGAAAAGGAAGTAGTAACTCGGGAGGCCGGGCGCGCATACCCGATGCCATACCTGCGACCACCGGACATACAGTTGAGGATGACACCCCTGACCTTTGACATTAGAATAATAATTCTATTTTGTTAATATATTTTAATTTTGACTAAGTACACTCATTCGGTAACTGTACGATTTTTACATTTTTATGTTTATCTTGATGACATGTTTCATGGACTGGTACTCCGAGACCCATAAATGAATCCATTGTTTTCTACAATCGTAAAAAAAAATTGTTATTTTATTTTCATTTCTCGAATTTCTTAGTTAAAGTTTGTTGTCTTTGACTTTTCTAAAAGTCTATTAGTGTTCTTCTAACAATTTTTGACGTGATAACGTCTTATGAATCGATGAACGCCGGTTGAACGCACGAAAAAGTATCAAGTTCCGTGTGTAAACGGGAATAAGTGATAGAGAGGCACGACCGGCCTAAGCGTTCGGCTTGTGACGCATCTATTTCTCTTCCACCGTTATCACGAAACTTACGTCCGTTAACAAATTTTACAGACAAAGACAACCAATTTTTTGTCTGATAAATTATGTCCTATGTAGTTATAGTTGGTTTAGTTTCTAGCTCGGTGTTGCATGCGCATGATGTGGCATCTTAAGAAATCAAGATATGTAGGGAGTATGACTGCACCTCGAACGATAGCAAATATCTTTCTTTTATTGTTTTGGATCAGAGCCACGTTCTCACACACTTTGCATCATCTATTATCGCGGGACCATTAGATAAATATGTATTGTTATATCGGGCGTTATGACGTCAGTGCTGTTTATTTATACGATGAAGTCGGTGGGTATTATTCCTATAATTAATTTGTATTTTACGTCAACTGCTTTCGAGCGTAATCCCTCTTTGCTACTATTGTCTTGCAAACTGACATTTCGCTGCAATATTTATAGCTCTACATTCTCTTAACACATCTGCACACAAGGAAGTGAGAAACTAGCGTAGCTTATAATGCTTAGTTCTGCAAATTATTAGATCTGCAATAGTCACGTAGTGTAATATTTTTATAATAGTAGGTATTTTATACAATTTACTAGCTATTGCCCGCGGCTCTCCCCGTTTTTAAGTCGATTGCCCGGGAATAGTAGAATTCCCCGGAATCAAACGTACCCTCCATCACCGGGCCTCGAACTACCTCCATACCAAATGTCGTGCAAATTGGTCCAATGGTTGAAGCGCGAAAAGGTGACAGGCAGACAGAGTTACTTTCACATATATTATATTAGGTAGTATGGAAGTATGGATATGGATTTATACTTATGAAACTGAAAAATATAAAATAATAATTAGGGTGTCATACTCAACTGTACTCACCGGTTTGGGTACAGGCGCTCGGCTTCCTGAGCTACTTTGTTTTTCCCCTAGACATACAAATGAGTAGTATCCGAAAACCTTCATTCCCTTCCCAAATCCACCAAATTCCTATAATTCCCAACATGAAAATGCCTGCGACAGGCAGCAGCGTTGGAAACACAAGAAGCTAAAGAGACTGGCGCTCGTCAACTCGCCTACCAAACGTGGTTAATAGGGCAAAACCCTCCCAATGGCACGAAGAATAAAAAAATAAATAATTTGTTTTGGTACAGTCGCCCAGTTAAATATAGCACTGAAATCTCATGGTAAGTCGCACAGTCGGTTCAGTAACACAAAACCTTATGCCTTTATAAGGAGTACCCAACAATTTAATTCCGCAGATACATAAGGATAAGATGCGTCATATTTTAGCTGACCACTCCAGTATGCTCCGGATCCGATAGATCGACACGTGCACGTGTCGAACGCGGGTATGAATGGCTGTTAGTTTCCGCATAGTGATGGGTAAGATCAGGTAACATTGGGAATTTTCCGCGCACTACTTTCAGTCTTGCCAGGATCAAATGTTGTCCTGAGTAAAAATTAAGGAATGTTGGGAACACTCTTCACTTCTTCATTTGAGCGTTTTCCCGGTTGCGTCCGCACCTGTGACACGACGGAGCGCAGCTAGGCCTATTTGCTAACTTAGTGTACAACGTTTTGATAGTCACTTCAAATTACATTGCGGCGTTCGTATGATTGACCTTTTTTTTTAATATATATAAAACGTAATGTATTTTGAAGTGACTATCAAAACGTTGTACACTGAGTAAGCAAATAGGATGGCAGACCGCTATTACGACAGCAATCATGCTGTGATATGATTTGGCGAAAGATTAAGCGGAAAGCTACCCTTCTGACGCCAACCTTCTCTAGGGTATGCTTTTTTCGACTCGTACGATACCTTAGAAAGAGATGGAGTGATCTTTTTTGGTTAGATACACGGATCGGCTTTATTTCCAGTATTGTAGTCGTTTTATTAATCTTGTCTGTAAGCAGCCATTGTTAAGTTTATCGAGCTGCCTAAAAGCATCTGACAAGCTAAACGACGGCCATCTAATGATAAAAAACAACGAGACAACTGCATTTCGTGCCTTCGGAAGCATGCAGGAGCTTGAGATATTTTACACGACTTCTGATCACTCATCCTAGTCGGGACCATGCGGGGTTTAAGCGTAAGCGCTAATAATTAACTCCCACTATGCTATCGAGGTCCTTATTTACCAGTATTGATCGTGTAACCTGCGTTAAAGCGTAGTAATTATACAAGGATTTCGTCTTCTGTATAGGCAATAGCTACTTTTTTATGTTATAGGACGGCAAACCAGCAAGCGAGCACCTGATGGTAAGCGATCAACGCTGCCCATGGACGATTGTAACACCAGAGTGTGATAAGAGCCGGCCTTTCAAGGAGTTGCTCTCTCACTCACCGAACGAAGCATAGAAGCGGTAAAGCTTCTACTCAAACGTCGATTTTCTGTGAGAGCGTGGTACTTCCCCGGACGAGCCGGCCCATTCATGCTACTAACAAAATTGAACTCTGCTGGTAGCGTGGCTCTACTACAGCTAAAACTACTGCATCAGTACAACATCATTTGCGCGAGCTTAACTCGAATTCCTATTATATGCGGCTATTGCGTAGGAAAATAATAGTTTCCGTTTCTATTTGTGTAATCTATGATGTGATTGTTATGGATTCCTGATATAATTAGGATTAATTGTAATAATCAGAGACATTTAGCTGGAAATAGTACCTCAATTTGAATTTACTATGGTAATAACGCCCACGATACAGGATTTATTGAGCTCAATTTACAAACTAAAGAAAGGTGTAGGTTACCTGCATAGAGTTGTGATGATGCCGGCCGCATGTCTCCTTCGTGTTGCAGGTTGTTTCTTCTTCGTTGTCTCGAATATTGAATATAATATTATTTGCCTTTTATTTCAAATTACTTCTGACTAATAATTTGCCTCAATCATCGCATTGGGGGTATCCGCCATAAGGTTCTCCATTGTACAGGATGTGGCACAGGATGAGTATTGAAGTAGGTTCGACATTGTCTGCTCATCGTAGCCACACGGGCACTGGGCTAAAACTTACTCTACTAACTCGTAAGCGAAAACTTACATACACATTTTACTACGCACCTGATTTCTCCATCATAATCATCCTATCCACCTTTTTAGAAATACTACAAACTTCAAATTTCCATGATAAAAATTTTTCGTTTTTTTCATCCTTAGTCCTTTTTATCATCTGACGCATTCCATCTCTAGCCTTTCTGCTGATCATTCGGTCGAGAGAGCTACCAAGTTTTATGTATATTTCAAATTATATTTTATAACAGTTTGCGTAAACAGTAACCACTGAAATTACTTATTTTTGTTGTTTCTGTTTTCCTGATCCCCTGCTTGCCCCTCCTACCCTCCTCCATCAGAGCTTCACAGGTTACGTACGAGTACCTATAATTTATGAGGCCCCATTGGTACCTTCACTTTTACCATAAACTGTAAAAAAAAGATCTGTAAACGAAACATATCGACGCTGCGTGCTACATCCTTCATGGTGGAGATACACGGCCGAGATATGGAACTGAAAAATATATCTATACACAAGGTACTAACTTCAAATCCGATGTCGCTGTTTTTCGAGCTTCAGAAGCCGCCAAATACTTACCTACATGTAAGTTATGTACATTTACCGCGAACTGACATACTGGCGTGTAAATTCCGAGCTTATTTTCTCAACTTTTGATGTTTGGTTTTCTCGGCGTAAAAGTTACGGACAGTAAATTTAATGTTTACATGATTTTTGTAACTAAAACATTGGTTTTTATTAAAATCAGTAAAAAGAGATAGGGATTAAAGGGGGATATGACCAGTATATAGTTACCTTTCTTAAGTATAGCCATCAAACTTCTATCTAACAATAGGATTTACGTCTGCAGGCGGAATGTCCGAAAATACTAATGTTATAAAGATGAAGAGTTTGTTTGTTTGTTTGAACGCGCTAATGTCAGGAACTACTGGTTCAAATTTAAAAATTCTTTTTGTTTTGGATAGTCCATTTATTGAGGAAGGCTTAGGCTATAAAACATCACG
The DNA here is from genome assembly GCA_947532085.1 of Elegia similella. Taxonomy (NCBI): domain Eukaryota; kingdom Metazoa; phylum Arthropoda; class Insecta; order Lepidoptera; family Pyralidae; genus Elegia; species Elegia similella. The sequence continues at coordinate 6,682,495 of OX383936.1, forward strand.
CTGCGACCAATAGGAACGAAGCATCAATAAAAAAATGTTTTGAAAACGGGGGAATATTATAGAATAACAGAAATTGCCGCGGATGAAGTCGCGGGCAACAGCGAGATTTATAATAAATTCACATATAAATAAACATCCCAGACCCACTGACTGACATAAATAAAAAAACCGGCCAAGTGCGAGTCGGACTCGCGCACGAAGGGTTCTATGTAGGTATCTATGAAAACGGTAAAAAAAATCATGTCTTTTGTATAGGAGCCCCCCTTTAATATTCATTTTATTATGATGTAATTATTTATTTTTATAATGAATATATGACTAAATATACTGTGAATATTTCAAGTGTCTACCTGTTGTCGTTATCAATAACGAGCAAAAACAAGCAAAAAAATCACGTTTGTTGTATGGGAGCCCCCTTAAATATTTATTTAATTCTATTTTTAGTATTTGTTGTTATAGCGGCAACAGAAATACATCATCTGTGAAAATTTCAATCATCTAGCTATCACGGTTCAGGAGATGCCTGGTGACAGACGGACAGACAGACAGACAGGGCAGACAGACGAGCGAAATTAATAGGGTCCCGTTTTTACCCTTTCGGTACGGAACCCTAAAAAAGCTTAACCGAATTGGAAAGAAGAGCTAAAAGAGCTTCCAAGATTGGATTACCAACACACACAAAAAGGGCAACAGGGATTAAATTGTTATAGCAACATAACTTATTTTGCCAAGTATTGTTTACTAAGTAATTCACTTATAGATAGCACCGGTGATAAGTATGCGGTTAATCCTAGGTCAACATAATAAGAGATTTGCGGTCAGTCAAGTGCACAACCTCTTTAATGGTCACTAGGTACCTAGATATTTTTTTATGTGACATTAGCTCACCTTACATTAATCTTGTGCTCTTATTACTCTATTATAAATATCTTTATTACCTAGTTTCTTATTACCCTAATATAACTGCCTCCGTGGTCCAGTGGACAAGGCGTTTGCCTGTAGACGGTGGTCGTGGGTTGTATTCCCACGGGAAGCATACTTTGTTTAGTTGTTTCCAGTTTGGTTAGGACATTGCAGGCTTGAATCACTTGATCGTTTGATAATAAAGATGATTCCGTGCTTCCCGGCTGCCATCTGGTAGTCGTTAGAGAGGAATCACGAGGCCGAGAGGCGGTTCCGAATAACTCTGGGTGTGCATGGTCGATTGGCCGTGTCACCTAACTCGAAAGGATGATGATTACTCTTATATAAATCTCTATATTACCTAGCTCTCTACTTGTAGTAGAGCCTAGCGTTGGCTATGTAGCGCTCTGGACTTTGTACCGCATTATGGATATTATACACTAGCTTTTGCCCGCGGCTCCGCTAGCGTTAATGTCGATCCGTTGGGAACAGCAGAATTTTCCGGAATGAAAGGTACCTGATGTCCATCTACGGGTTTCAAACTACCTCCATATAAAATTTCATCCGAATTGATTCAATGGTTGAAGCGTGAGAAGGCGACAGACAGAGTTACTTTCGCATTTATAATATTACTAGCTTTCGCCCGCGGCCCCGCCCGCGTTAATGTCGATCCCTCGGGAATAGTACTTTTTCCCGGGATAAAAGGTAGCCTATGTCCTTCTCCGTACTCCAGAGAACTTGCATGTAAAATTTCATTATGATCGGTTTAGTAGTTACGGCGTGAAAGCGTAACAAACAAACAAACTCACTTTCGCATTTATTATATTAGTTAGGATTATTATAGACATAGACATACGTTTATTTGACACAGCAACACACATATATTACAAAAAAACAAAAAGTAAGAAAATATACAAACTTAATATAAAAAAAAATATAAAACAGTTAATATTAGACACATTAATTACTTTGAGACAATTTACTTGCGTGCTTCCACCACCAGTTAGTTCATGCAAACTATTGCTGACACCTAAATCTATTAACACCTTAATTAAACATGTGTGCGTTGCAGTAATCAAATATAAAGTATAGTATATATAAGTATTAGTATGGAAGTAAAGCGCCAATTAGACCATCCAGAATTCAGGATCCAGAATTCAGTCAACGGATAGTCAACGGACAGTTTAATCGCCGATCCGTTGTCAGGACAGAATGGCTTCCGATGTCCTTATCGGAAGCATAACGGAAGCATAAAGTGAAACCATCCGAAATTCAGGATCGCCGCATGAGAGGGACGCCGCTATACGTTAGAAACGATACGATAATATCTCCAATCGCGTCGCACGTATAGCGGCGTCCCTCTCACGCATTCAGGATGGCCAACGGATGGCTCTCTCAGGATGCGCAGTCTCCGTTCAGGACACGTTCCAGACGGTGTAATCAGGAGCTCTGACGACTGAATTTCTTGTCCTTATCGGATGCTGAATTCCGGATCCTAGATTCAGGAAGGTATAATCGGCGCTTAAGGATTATCACAGAGCCATCCCAGTATTATTCCCTTCTTCAAGCATTTCCCTCCGCGTACCTTTTTTCACGTATGGCATGATAAAAAGTTAGGGGTACGCTGCTCCCAGACTTTTGTCTGGGAGCAGCGTACCCCTAACAAATACAGAAGTACTCATTTAGCATAAGCGCCCTCTATAATGGTTTCTTTAATGGCATCTCATGTTAAGGGTTGCGCTCGAACCATAATCATTGTGTGAAAAATAATGCATTTCAACTAATATACGCTATTTTTTTCGCTTACCTCTAGAAATAACTCGAAGATTTGTAAGAAATTGAGCATCGAGTGCGGCTCTTATACGAATCAGTATATTTTTAAATAATTCGTAACTATTTCTAATAATTTCAGAGGGCTACGGTTTTTGCTCACAAGTTGGCCCCACTTCGCGTCTTTAGAATGAAACCGACTTAACTCAAAAAATCTTAAATTTGAGTTAATGTTTCCAAACGACTCTACACATCGTATTCTATCGCTTAGTTAATCGGAAAATGGCCCAACTGTGTTAGAAGAGTACGAACGCACAATTTTCGTCTCTTTATTACTGGACGCGAAGAGGTCCCGGGTCGGAACGTCAATGCCCCTTTTAGGGTTATTCCCGCAGAGGCAAGCGCAACACGTTGACGGAATGCAAATAAAGTGACCAATTAGTGCTTGAGGCGTTTTCATTCCGAAAAACGGTAAGAATTACATTTTAATTTTTGTTATTAAAGTGACCTAATAGGCGTTAAGTCGATACTCTTCCGAATATTGTCATTATATTTACGACTTATTCGTGCTTACGCCACTTTATTACTAAAATCTGTTTTACACGTCATGACTTAACAACAAATAAGTCACTTTTTTATAAAACTTTTCGTCATGTTCTTTGTCCTATTATGGATTAAGTCTCTTTTATATTAAAACGGTTATTGATAATACCGTCCTTTTGAGTTTTCAGTCGATTTAATTCCAATGCTACCATAAGTTTTTTATTTTAGGTCATTGTTTTTTTTAATTCGTGAAAGAGGAAAAGGAGAACGCTCATGACTTTGGAAAATACTACAAAAAGAAAGAGTGTGGACGAAGACGAGAATGAGCAACAGGTAAGCATATTTCGTTTTATACTCTTAAGTTGTGAAAATACTCTGTTTTGACCAATTTATCATTAAAATATAGATACCTATTTATAAGCATAAAAGCACGAATTGAACGGCGCATTGAAACTTTTGCTAATAGGTTAGTAACGCATATTTTTAAGATTTGGTTTGCTGCTTTTGGTGATAAGAGCTTTTATTTTTTGCTTTTTCAGGAAACACAATTAAATAGTGAAAATATTTCCCCGAATGCGTCGTTTATTGAAACAGCAACATCGTGAAAAACAAGAAACTAACCATTTGAATCTGATTGAGGCTGTAAGTAAAATATTCATTAGACCGTCGTCCCAACGCTAATTTCTGATGGATAAGATAGTTTACTTTGAGACAATTTACTTTGGATAAGATAGTGTTTAGAGACTATAATACAAAGATGCGCACTTTATTGTTGAACTTAAATAACCAGTTTGTTACATCCGGATAGGAAGCGTTTAGGAGCTTTTTAAATAGTGAAAATATTTCCCCGAATGCGTCGTTTATTGAAACAGCAAGATCGTGAAAAACAAGAAACTAACCATTTGAATCTGATTGAGGCTGTAAGTAAAATATTCATTAGACCGTCGTCCCAACGCTAATTTCTGATGGATAAGATAGTTTACTTTGAGACAATTTACTTTGGATAAGATAGTGTTTAGAGACTATAATACAAAGATGCGCACTTTATTGTTGAACTTAAATAACCAGTATGTTACATCCGGATAGGAAGCGTTTAGGAGCTAGACAGTTTGAAAAATGCAAATTTTGTCAAAACAATATAGTACGTAGTAGGTACTTGATAGTGTAAAAATCCTTATCAGCACGAACGGCAGCACTGTCCTGTGCAGGTTAAAACAATTTCTGTCACGGGGTCAGGAAGCATTTGCCCAAACAGACGCTTTTTATAGTACCTAGAGATTTTTGTTCAAAATGTATGTATTTGGTAGTGTGATGAGACCTCATCCAGGAGCTAGGGCATCTTTTACACAGCCAATAAAACCATTTCTTTCTCAATTCTTACAAAGCGTTGATGAGATATTAAGATTTAAATGTGGCAACCAAGCGTGGCCTAAGACAATGTTACGTATACAAAAATAGTATTTGTGCCAAAGTGACATTTTGGCTGACAAATACAAGTCTTATCAAGCATCATGTGTTAATTTATAACGACATCAGCACCCCCCTATACTCTCTTTGTTCTCTCTTTGTTCATACTCTCCATATAACATTATACACAGGGAGCCCCTCCGTGTATAATGTTATATGGATAGTATAATATAGATTTTGTCAAAAATTTATATATTTCATAGTGTGATTGATAAGATTACATCCTTGTGTAAGTTCACCTTTTACACACTTAATATTTTTACTTACTTTATTCAATTAAACTTACAATTATACCTACTTTCTAAAGTAAATAATTGTTGTTAATTCAAAAAATACTAATATAAAGAGATTGTTTATTTAAATTTGTTCTTGTTTATAAGTACATTTATTTTTTACTATCTAATCGTTACGGATAAGTAGATGTAAGAGTCCAAATGTTAAACCTTTACTTATTTAATTAATGTACTTAATCTTTAGTTAAATTAAAGTAATTAAATAATATGTTACTTGTGTTTTTTTTTCAATATAGCCTTATTTCACCTATCTCTGAATCCCTAGAAACCATACTAGTAATTCTAATCTGAGCGTATCGGTTTGCACCCTCTAATGACATGGGCTCGATGGGAGCTGATGTATACTGTGTGTAATTTTTGAATAAGTATAGCGTATAAATACTTTTAAACTTTCGCGCTGCATATTTACTAAATGCAATAACGGGAATTAGCGCGAACATACCGTTTTTCTCTAGACGTTTCGACCAGGTTGCACTGGCCGTGGTCACTGAATGACTGATGCAACGGTGTCAATACTCCGTCGGCGCGGTGGTATCTTCATCCAACGGCATATTACTTTTATCCAACTACCAGCACACACTACTGAAGAAAAGCGGTATGTTCGCGCTAATTCCAGTTAATGCATTTGGTAAGTATAGCTTATTTTATCTTTATTTGTCTCCATGCAACCATACTAGTAACTGATAGTAATTTATTTGAAACAATGTATGTTATTAATGATGTATTTAAACGGGACTTAGGACGAACCGTTTTATTAAACCGCGTCGTCCGGAGACATACAAAAAGTCGGACACTGTTAGTTTAGTGTGTACCGGGGCTAACGCATAAACACAATACTTTATGTGGGTAGTGAACACGAAGCAGATGTAGTGAAATTATCAAAATTATTAGTGAAACTGCGTCCACCACACGATGACACCGCAGTACTCCAGTCTCGTTGCGACCGCGATGGATGTAACTTAACTGAAACGTCGAAAACTAATAAAAAGGTTCGTGCTAAGTCCCGTTTAATACATAATTATGTGTTTAAACCGCGAAAGTTTAAAAACAATAATTTATGTTATTCTCTGAATACAATAAATAACTTGAACACTAAAACCCAAGTTTTTATTACAAAACAGTTTTGATCTAAGTGACTTATTTTATTAGTAAACCCGACTTAGGTACTCTGACTTTAATACGAAAATGACATAATACTTAAGAGGCCATTCACCAATTTTAAGTTATTAAAACGAAACTGACTTAATACATATTAAGTCAAACGATAATAAAGAAGTTCGGTCAAAAAGTGACCTAATAGTGACAAGTTTTTGAAAATCGTTATTTCAAAATATTATTTATTAAAATAATTTAAAAAAATGTCAATGAATATCAAGCCTAATAGTTATTTAAAACATATCAGCAATCAGAGAGCAATTATCTTAATTAGTTTGGAAGATATATTTAAACGAATGCAAAAATTACTAAAACTGAAATCTTATTTTGCGATTTCCCAAAAAGTAGAGTTTTTGAATTAAGCCACTTTCGTTCTAAAGAAGCGTGTTGAGTTAGGTCCCAGGTGTAAGCCCTAGAATGTCATTTTGGACACCTCACGGTACACTAGCGCCTTTAGTGATAAACTCACACGCGAAATCTTTCATGGGTACTTCAATTCACCGAAAACTTTTAGAAAATATAAATAGTGTCCTCGCTTTGTTACTGTGGTAGTATCAAATTTAATTACGTAACTAAAACATAAACGTTCTAACCGTGCATGTTTTAGAGCTTTTATGTCGCTTTTATGTTACTCTTATTACTCTGTAATTGGAAGTAGAGCTGGGAATTGAAACGAAACACGATTAAATTAGTCTAAGAAATTTGATAGTGGACTAGGGCGAAATTAAAGTGAATGGATGTGGGACCTATTTGCGAAGATAATTTGTGGACACCAAACAGTATAAGGCTGCGTTTCCACTGATGCGGAGTGGAGCGGAGAGGAGCTTAGTGGTGCATGAATTGACTACAGAGATCAGTGTGATCAGTGGAGACGCAAGCTTACTCTTCCTTAAATTTTTCGTCGTCCAACACATCAAGCCAGCATTGATCTCCGGACTCGTTACGCATTACATACATACATATATGCGTATTGGGTCGGTCATTATGTATTACATAGTATCACGTCTTTTTCCCTTGAGGGGTAGACAGGCCTAGGTCATAATGTCTTATGGCCACATTTAGCATGTTGGAGGGCGTGTAGATGGAAAACGGAATCAAAATAATGATGGGTCGCTACCCGCATCGCCTATTGACATGATTTCGCAGATTTTAGCCCCATTCCTCAATCGTTTTTACGATCTGTGCGGGAAGAGAAGCAGCTGGCACATTCTACGTTTTTTCTTTTCTCCCAAACCAGCATGGAAAAGATACGCATTATGGACAAGATAATTCAGTTGCGAACGCAATTAGTCAACACGAGCTGACCAAATGCGGACAAACATCCATCTCGGTCAGGCGGACATTGTCCAATCAACATTTTAGCTCAGCGCTATTTCGCCTAAATTGCAAACATTTAATACTATTTTGGTGATCTGCATTTCTGAATTCAGAGGTTATTTTATGTCATCTGGGTGGCCACAACCACAGATAAAAAATGGCTTAAAGCAGACTCAACGTAAACTTTTATTTTCATATTAACTGAAAAAGGTTAACTTTTTACAATGACAATGTAATTTTTGTTATGTTGCATGGCAAAACCTTCCATACAAATAAACATTTCATTATGGTTTTATTTTAGTTGTGTCTCACCACGACACAAACGGTTTTAAAAATGTGGAAAATTTTGTGCCTCCGGCTCTCAACATACGAAAAGGAATAATCATTTCATCGGTAAAAAACATGATACATGTTGGAGTGCCGGATCATCATACGGCTATTCTGCTTTATTATACATTTCTTTGACATGTGGGTGCCAGCCCTTAAAATATTTGCGCTTAATTTAAACGGATCTTATATAATGATTTATAGTTTTGTTTTATCTATATACTAGTAGGTAGATAATAGTTTTATTTCACACTTAGATTTGATCAGCAGTTATCGTCTGATAGGGTATCTGCGATTAGGAGTCATTACTACGCAAAGTTTCGTCTATCTGATACCCGGTGATAAGACCGGTCCAGAGTAATGGGGAAATACGTTTATGTTTGTATAATAGCGTGTAGTAAAGTTATACATACGAGATAGTCTAAAATTTCAAGATTTATAAATCGGATAACCGCGTTGTTTGTCTGTAAAACTTAAAAAAGTTTGCTTTTCCCTTTTTCCCCGCATGTTGGAGGCATGAATGTTTCGTTCATTAATGCCTCCAACATGTAATATTTCTTCTTCTTCTTCTTTCCGTGCCTCTTCCTGTTTTTATTTCGGGTCGGCCCTCCTCGTTTTCATGCGCCAGGTCGTTCGATCCTGGGTTGTCTCTACGTTCAACAGGGCTTCTTTCAAATCCTTTGATATGGTGGACCATCACGTAGCAAACGGGCGACCTCTGCTCCTCCTGGTATCTGGTAGTGCGAGGGCTTCACAACATGGTCTTCATCTCGTCTCATTACATGTCCGTATCATCTCATTTCTCATTACTTATAAAAACTTCAGATGATTAAATATTGTGAGTACATCTTCTATGCTGCTCTGGGAGAAAAAACACGGTAATGTTCCCGTAAAGATGTCGTGAATCCAATGCCAACAGACAAAGTGACTATCATGCAACACGTGATTATTTTTTTTGGTTTCGTTTTCAGGCGACATGCCCAGCAGACCCAACATCACGCTAAACGCGTTATTAGGATATTATGTTATGACTCAAGACTTAGATCAAGGTCAAGGGTGTCAGTGCCATTACATCGGGTATGCGCGCCCGGCCTCCCAAGCTGCTTCTTACTTTTTCTCATCCATCCGAGTGAGTAGTACCCCAATACCTTTATTCCCTTCCTAGCTCCAACAAATTCCTATCGATGTATTTGATCACCGACATGGCCGGTTTAAAAGAATTGCATTGGAAGCTGTATCGGATCGTGGTCACATGCAAAGTAAGGTTATTAATAATTTATTTTTCTTCTTTTTTTTTAACGCAATAGATTATGTAGTATTATACTATACTCTTTGATTGGATTTAATAAGTTCTGTTTAAAAAGAGAAACAATTAAAATGTCAATCACACACTTTTGTTAATCCTAACACTCAATCATGTTGTACACACATAATTTAGGAAAATGACTAGTGCTTTTATATGGTTCTACAAAATTGTTAATATTTAAATGTCATGATCTGTAATGTGTGTCTAAATAAATAAATAAATCCTTCCCCAGCTTAAAAATGCTTCCAATGGGCAGATGCGTCGGAAGCACACGAAGCCTAAGAAACTGCGCTCGCCATTCCGCCTGCCAAGCGTGGTGAGTATGGCATATTCTCCCATGGAACGAAGTGTCCTTAGACGAGGCATTTGTCCAGCAGTGGACTTTTAACGGCTGTAACGATAACGATAATACCATCTTCGTCGCTGGAGGCTTCTTTTAAACGTTGCTTTTGTTCCACTGTAACCGTTCAGAGAATAATTCCACTCTTAGCCTTAGTAACTAATAAATGGGCTAATTATAGACGTACCTACCTGTTATTTAGTCATAACATAACTAAAGGCCTCTCAACTAAGACACGAAGGTCTTAAGGCACAGAATAGATACTTAGTTACTACTAAGTACCTAGGTTTGCTTTTTACAAGTTGTTTAAGTAGGTAATGAATGACGGTTAGATTTTTAAGCAGTCTATTTTTGTAGATTATTAGTGAAAATGTATATAAAATATGTGCAAAATCAGAAATTATACTGCAAAAAAAATTGTAATTGCCTTTTTATTGGTTCCGTACCTAAGGGGTAAAAACGGGGCCCTATTCATATGTTTACGCTGTCTGCTTGTCTGTCCGTCCGTCTGTCACTAGGCTGTATATCATGAACCGTGATAGTTAGACAGTTGAATTTTTTACAGATAATATATTTCTATTATCTCTATAACAACAAATACTAAAACAGAATAAGATAAATATTTAATTAATTTCCCATACAAAAGACATGATTTTTTTGGCCTTCGTGCGTTCGAGTCCGACTGGCACTTGGCCGATTTTTATAGCATTTTTTTTTATTATAAAGTGCGGCAAACGAGCAAGCGAGTCACTTGAAGGTAAGTGATCAGCGCTGCCTATGGACAACTGCAACACCAAGGTGTAACAGGAGTGTTGCCGGCCTTTCAAGGAGTTGGGGGAAGCACATGGGGGGAGGAAATAGGGGAAGGATGGGCCTACGGCTCTCTCACTCACCGAACGAAGCATAGAAGCGGTAAAGCTTCTACTCAACGACGAGCCTGCCCATTCATGCTACTAACTAAAATGAATTTTGCCGGTAGCGTCGTCAAGGTGTGACACGAGGTCACACCATGGTGTTACAATTGTCTATGAGCAGCGGTGATCACTTACCATCAGGTGACTCGCTTGCTCGCTTTCCGTACTATATCATAAAATTAAAAAATACAGTATTATATCTGCACATAGTCAGTGGATGAATTACTTTGCCATAGTGACTACGATTAAGTATCCAAGTATGGGGTAGTGCAGTGTAAAATACTTAATATTTTTTCTCGTAATGTTCTTGGTTTGGATGACGAAAAATGGTAGGTTGATTATATATTCTGATACTAACATTACTTCAAGAACCGTACTTTAGCACGGCAATGCTAAAAAATACTACGCATATTCGAATATTTATCACTTACTGGAATCGAACCAGGAACAACGGAAGTAGGAGACATTACCTCTACGCCGAACGGGGGCAGCCTAATTTCTTATTCCAAATTTAAATTCGTGATGCCGGTCGGTCTTGCGTCAATTCTTGTTTTTCACAAATTTTACTAAGTGCCGGCAACTGTGAATATTATTTCTATTTTAAAATTTTATTACTGTTGTTTTTGTTCCAGTAACATTTTCTTTTAAATCCAAATATTTAAATTACGTTAGCCTGCGTGTTTGTGTGTTTTAATTAAATAAAACCTCGTTGAGCCATTTGTGTTGGGAGGAAGGCATAGATTAAAAAAAGTGGCGTCTAATGGAAGAAGGAGAGAGAGGGGAGTTCTTGGCGGGAATTTCGGTGGACTACACGGCTTTTGGTTTAGATAGTTTTGCAAATTGTTTCTAGTGGACTTTATAATGTGAAATCGGTGTAATTTGGTGTTATAATATATATATAGTTATAAAAAAAACCCATGTCTATGAACAAAGTGTGGAATAACTAAAATAAAGTGTCATGGTGCGGCTGTAGTGAGATTTACTTAGCGGGCTGGTGTTTGCTCGCCTCGTTGCGTTGTTAATGGTCAAGCCAGTTGATTCATGGGAATTTTTGCCAGGGGGCTCCGTCGAAATCAGCGAAATGAATTACATCATCATTTCGTTGTTACACCAGCAAGAATGACACGAAAAATCACTAGACACTGGCTAAAATAAGCTTCTGAATGAAGTTTGAGGGCCAAACAGAAGAAAAGAAAGAAAAAAAGGAGAGAGAGACAGGAGAAACACTGACCTGTAAAAATCTTTGGTGTTATTTCACCAACATTAATGTTATTACAAATCTAAGGGTAAGGCTAAATATTAACACTCTTTTCAGCGCCCATCATCATATAATAATATGATATCAATATACTCTTATTAAATTAAAATAAAATATGGTGAAAAAAATTCATGCAGGCGGGGCTTGAACCAGCGACCTTAGGTCTATGTACGACCTAGGCCGTACGTCGCTGGTTCAAGCCGGTCTGCATGAAATTTTTTCGTGATATTTTATTTCTTAATTTAATAAGAGTATATCAAAATAGCATTTTGAATGCAAAATAAAACACAAAAATATGATATCAATAGAAGACTTCAGCACCTGTAGCATGGCGCCCGCGACGCCGTTTATATCGTGCGATAAACAATCCCCATCTCGCTCGGTGATATTACGGTAAGAGGATAGCGACATTCGATAAAAGTTGCCACGCGTCTATACGGGGGCTGTTTGCAGTCACTATGTCTAGTCTTGTTTTTGAAGTGAAAAATTTTGCGGCGTTGTGCAGTTTTAGGGATGGGCAAAAATGTTAAACTCGTGTCAGGACACGTGACCTGACCGAAATTTCGTAAGACGGACACGTGACCTGAAAACTTCTTTAGCAGCGTTGTGCACTCTGGGATGGGTTAAAAATAGGTAAAAGAGGTTTTAGGTCACGTGACCTGATCGAAAATTCGTATCGTCATTCGTTCACTTTTGCAGGCTCCCGGAGTGCAACCCGTTGTTTTTTTTGTAATAGGTAGATAAGGCTAGGTTTACCTGCTTAGGTCAGGTTAGGGGTGTCATCCTTAACTGCCTATCCCGTGGTTTCAGGAGAGGCATCGGGTACGCGGGCCTGGCCTCCCGAGCTACTTGCTTTTCCCCCATTCATCTGAGTGACTGATGCCAATACCTATCATCCCCTTCCCAAATCCAACAAATTCCTATCCTTCCCCTGCTTCAAAATAGTTGCAATGGACAGTACCCTCGTACAAGAAGCCAAAAGAATTGCGCTCGTCAACCCGCCTGTCGAGCGAAGTGGGTTTGGCAATATCCTCCCATGCTGTGACGAATCCTTGGGAGAGGCGTTTGTCCTGCAGGGGACTTTTTATGGCTGTAATGATGATGATGATGACCTACATAGGTACTACTTTACGTCAAGAATTCAGTTCATAATAACTATTCATGTTCGTACAAATGTCGTGTGCCAGAACTAGTTTTCCATTTATGGCAAGCAATCGAACAACTGATGCATCGATGATGTGAATCATACTCGCTTTCAAATACTAAGCAAGAAATATTATATTCTGTAAAATAATTATTATGAATTAAAACTGATAGTCTCATTTATTTGAAGTTGAAGTTCAAGATAAGTTTTTTTATTCTAAACTTTGCAATGAAGCCGTGTGGTTTCCGGTAGAGTAGAATAGGACCACTCCAAGCCTTCCCATGGATGACGTAAGAGGCGACTTAGGAAATACAAGCTAAACAAAGCTCATAAACATCAATGAGACCTCTCCAACCCGTCTGGCCAGCGAGGAGAGTGTAGGCCAAAGCCTCTGTCTGGTCTGGCCAAGTATGAGTCCGATAGTACAGAGAGGGTCATGCTTCTGCAGTGGAGACTGAAAAGACCTGATGAAAGATGATGATATGAAGCAAAGTGAAAATATATTTTTTTACTAACTATTGGTGATAGGTTATGTCGACACATTTGTAATGTTTCGACATAACCTCATGTGAATGTTTGTGGAAAGAAAGAAAATCAGAATAAATAAATAAATATATACGGACCAATCACACAAATTGAGCTAGCCCCAAAGTAAGTTCGAGACTTGTGTTATGACGACATTAAGACATGTTAGGGCAGGCTATAAAATGATTTGGCAAAGTCTATACGGCCGGTTGAGTGCCTCACACCAATGTCACCAACCCATCTAGGGAATATTTTGTCACAAGATGTTAGTACTCTGCTTTTATCCCATGCATGGTCACCTCGTAGATGCTAAATTTATACGATGAGATAGAGGGGTCCTATTATAGGGTGGAAATCACAAGGGAAAGAGTACAGGAAAATATTACTTACTTTTTCCAGTACCTATACAAGGAAAAAGTAAGTAATATAAGATAATTAAGTTTCGGCAAATGTATAACTTATTACAAATTGTAATCTTATCTTTTATAACTGTATGTGCCAAAATAAATGAAAAAAAAAGAAAACGAAGAGGACGGAATTTACAGTAGAACTACGTTTATAAGACGTCTCGGCATTGTTCGATGGGGTAAAATAGCGCAACCTACCGCTTACTCAAAACAAATGAAAGTACCTATCAATTGTTTTGAGTCGGCATGTACAATCCTAAATCAACTGGACTCATGCTATCTCGCTCATAATACTTACTCATACGGCGCGGCGCTACAGTGAACTTCAGACATGGCGCGAATGCATCAGCCAATAGCGGACGAATACTTTCGCGCCATGCAAAAATTTCTGCGCTGGTACATCAGTGTAACTTATAAAAGTGGTAGCACTGTAATCTCATATTACGCGGCCCATCAGGCAATATGAGAGTTTGCTGTCTCTCCAAGCCTTGCGCACACAGGCAACGCCCAAAGCCGATCGGTCCCTCCTGGGGGCCCTTTGGTGATGTTGTCTATAAAGGTTGAGGGCACTCTGCCCTCGCCTCAAACGCCCGGTAAAGTAGCGAAAACTCACTTGGAGCTAGCTACATAGTCAATTAAAAAAAAGCTCTCATATTATTTACACATGGAGTTCCTATAGTAAACAGTGTTGATGAGCTGGCTGACGTCACTTCATTCACAGACGCACTCGTGGGGTGAAATGGAGCGAATGACGTCAATTGCATTTCTGTGTCTTTGGAGACACATTATAAATAACTACTGTCTGCCAGTGCACAAAAGAACTTATGATGTATATTTTTGTGTTAATGGCATATTTTTGGGTTTTTATTAAAATAATGGAGCGAAAGAAGATGAACTGACACATCAAGCCTATAAAACAAATTGAATATCAAACTTGGGGTGGTATGATTTCCAAGGCTTATCTTCATTAGGACCAGTAACAGTATCATATCGTATGTCAAAATCTTTCTTATTAGTAGTAAACTCATAATCGAATGTTATAAAGAAAGAGTATGTTGGTTTAAATTTTCCGTAATTCATCTTTCGTTTTAATATATATTATTATAATCTTGGTAAAGAGTGTATGTATACTATTAACCAGTATTTATCGTAACTGATCCCATTGTCCGTACCAGAACTTGGAACCCGAAAAGTTTATTTAACACATCCATCTAGGGAATAGTTTTCCCTACACATTTATCCACCACACTATAAACAATTCAAGATCCTCAAATTCTTGTGTCGTTCGTTACAGACATTTCACTTGAATCAAAAGACGACATATAATATGTCAATCGGAAAATAACGAGGCTATCTGTGCTGTGAAGCAACAATAAATATGGCGCAACACAAAACGAAGCGATTTTGATCGGCGCGGAAATAATTTTCATAATTTCAAAGTCGTCCTTTCTGAGATTAGCGGATTCTCCATGCCAAGGTTATTTTAGAAAGGCGCCTAATTAATAAATATTTGATTAAATGCGTGTTTTTCCAATCTAATTAAAACAAAAAAATATATTTAACTACAAAAATATAGTGTTAAAATGTGGACTGTAGTTATTTTTATTTCTTAGTCTTATTTAACTAACTTTCTTCTTTAAGCTAAGTACATTTCTTTATTACAATTTTCTTATTGTGACAATAAAAAAATATGTGACATCTTATTTGTTGTCAAAGTCATAGACTTTTATTTGTAAATCTAAAAATAAGGTTCTTATACTTGAGACTGTGCGTGTAGACAGCGTACCCGAGGTACTAACAATCGACGATATTTGGAACACGTGGACAGCTAGAGCCTAGTGAATAAATTTCTTTACAACGACCTCTTAAAGTTACACAACTTAAGCCAATGACAACCCAAATTGGAGACGAGTGGGAGAAGCAAGTAAATATTCAATATAATGCTTCTAAATAGAATAAAAAAAGCGACCGTTTTTAAATACAACGTTCTAAAATTGTCCTGTTTGAAAATTCTCAAATTTCTTAATTATGTTCCATTTCAAAATTAATTAGATGGTATAGTCACAAGCATTAATATGTATACTGCTGTACTCAATTTTAGACCTTATTGCATTGGAAAAAGAACCGATGTGCTTACAAATTAATGATCGTGACTGCACTTAGAACGTTTCAGAGTTATAGCATCCCCATCAGCATCCCCCTTATTAATAATGAAGCAATCAGAGTATCGGATAATTTATTTGTTTGGACTCTTGGATCAGCTCCGTCCTGTGCACTTTATATTGATATGTTAAGCATTATCATATCGATTATTTTAAAGCTCAAATTGTACAAGACTGCATGTTTTGTAGGTCGTAACAACAACATGTGTTCATAAATGCCAAAAGAACTGTTCCATTTTCATTTGTGATCATTAGAACAAAACCACCAAGATCACCTACCTATGCCCAAGGTTTTTCTCATATGGCGCTATTGAATGAAATATAATATTTTCTTTGCAACTACATATAGTCAAGACCAGTGAAGCTGAACCTTGAGACGCACTCACACAGCCACAATTATTGTGTAAGCACCACGCACCTTCCACTGACATGCGATGTCCACGCGTTGTCGTGTGTCGTGCGTGCGTAGATGAAAACTGATGGTTATCTCATTAAAAGAACAATAGTTAATACAGGCAGGTGTTTTTGGTAGCTGTTATTCTCTTTAATAGGTGAAGATCATGCGATTTGTATAAGCGCAGATACTGTATAAACCTCCAGTCCTCCATAACCCCTACTGGTAATTTATATGTAGGTAAGTAGTAGAGTGGGATTTTTCCTGGAAGGCCTTGCGTTTAAGACAAATCTCAGGGTAAAAGAGAATCTGGAGGTAGATCAAATCTGCTTCAGCCTAAGTCTACTCTAGCCAGGATCAATATAAATCCAATCGAATGGGCTTCTTTTGGATGAGCTGGAACACCTTGTTGACCCCCTCTTCTCTCCCTACCATGTGATGTGACGTACGTTAACAATCTTATTGCGAAAAACAGTTTTTAAATAGATGGGCTCTTTGTGATGTATATTTTAATTTCAATTTATATAAATCAGGATTTTTTATTTCGTCCTAAGTACTATTCATACATATAGTTTGTATGGAGGGTTCATTCTGGCAATGCTCCAAGCATTGGAATGCTCCAAGCCTGGAAAGGAAGTCCTTTCCAGGACTGGATTGGGACAATGCATCGCGTCCAATGGCGAAATAACCTCATGGTCAGCCTCATGGCTAAGTAGGTTGGAGAATGGCTGGATGGTATTATAAATGATAATATAGATCTATATAGATGGTAAATGGATGGATGTTTGTTACTCAATCACGCCAATACGGCTGAATGAATTTTTGACGAAATTTTGCATACTTTATCCCAGTAAAAAAAGTGCTGTTCCCGCGGGCGACTGCTAGTAGGCAACAATAACGTACCAATATGCGCCTTTGCTTCTGGTCTTTAAACCCACTACGAGAAACAAAAAACATATGGTTTTACTCTCCTTATTTTCATAACCAAGCTACAGAAATTTCACAAAAATTACACCTGATAAGAGCGTCGCGCCGCTATCTCTTCACGATAGCCGATGACCTTGCACGGAGCTGTCAGCATTTGGGTAATCGAACTTGGAAAGGTCACACGGTAGCACGGCAATTGTCTTTGTAACGTACACTACAAAACATACTTACAGCGCGAAGTAAATTTCTGGTGCAAAAAAACTTTTTGCGTGGGCAAAGTAGGGTTTTCTTTATTTTTACTAACAGAATTGGTTTGAAGTCGTTTTAAAAAATTGTAATCCAATACGAATAGACAGTGCCCATCGTGCATCGTGCATCGAGTCGAATAGTAATGCTGATGCATGAGCTAGGTTTCAAGTCCTTGGGTCCCACCTTAGATCATAAAAAGGAAGGCATCGTTTCTTTCTCCAAAGGTTTGAATATTTAATTATATAAATGATGTAATGGTTGAATTTTTAAGCCACCGGTACACAGTCGGTCCTGGTTCTTAAAATATACCTTCATTTGCTTTTACTACAACCATAGAAAGAGTCAGAGTCAATTTTTTTTTTTTTTTTTTTTTTTTTTAATAAAACTGTATTTATTTTCCTCCAATAAAAATACAATTGAATACAAAAATATACAAGAGACATATTTAATTAATATATACATTACACAGGTACTTATATTCTAGTGGAGGACTGGTGCCCATGCTAGGTTTCCGAGGAACCTGTTATTACGGGTCACCAGGACTCGCTATCTTTATTAAATTAGGTACTTATAATTACGGTATCAAAATTTCAAAAAATTACATATAAACAAGTAAGTACTTAAATAAGTTATAGAGTATTAGACACAAAATGTTTCTAAGTAAAAGTGTTAACAGTAATATTATGTTAATATAACAATAATAAATTAATTAATTATTTTGTTAGATCTATAGAACTATATGCATAAGTCAAAGCACAGGTGTCATAAATTGTTCGGTCTCCTCGTATGTTAGTTTTTGTAACCACTCACGTACAATCCTTTTGCAATCGTATGTATTTAGTTTAAATAAAGGCACTTTTTTGTTCATTTCCTTGTAGAGAAAAGGACCAAGAAAACAGAAGAATTTTTTAGAGAACACAGTGTTAAATGATGGGATAGAAAGGTTAATGATCCTGTTACTTCTAGTAAGTAGTTGCGGAAGGAAAGGGAGTCTTGTGTGCTGCTGCATTATTGTTTCAAGAATAAAGAGCTGTCGTACTGTTAGTACCTCACAAAATTTGTAAAGGTCTGTTGTAGGGTATCTGTATGGCTTGAAAGTACACACTTTCAGAACAGCTCTTTGCGCTCTTTCGACTAAAAGAAGATGAGACTTTGCGGCTCCTCCCCAGGATGTAATACAATATGATATAATTGATTGACATAAGGCTAAATATGTCATACGAAGTATATTGGCATCCGCTATATATCGCATTTTTTTAAATATGTATAGGAGCTTCCTGATTCGAGCTGAGAGTTGTATTGTATGTGGGGCAAAGTTAAGGTTGGAATCAATTAAGACTCCGAGATAAGTTGTGGTGTTTGTCATCTCTAGATTTGGGCATTCGCAAGAACTACTAAAGCAATCTGCTGTTGCTTGAGAGTGGGCAAACAACTTGTGTATGTTGGGATCTGGGCGATTTATGTTTCTTATACAATTGCCATGTGGTTTCCGGCCTAGAATACAGAACCACGACATTCTGTCCTATGGATGTCTCAAGAGTTGACTAAAGGGACATGCACATACATCCCGTGCTACGAAAGTATTTTCAAGGTTCCACGTTAGGCAGTGTGGTTTTTTTTTTTTTTTTTTTTTTTTTTTTTTTTTTTTTTTTTTTTACTAAATATTGAATTAGGCATTTGTCTCCCATCTCACCTGATGGTAAGTGACGATGAAGACAGGGATGTTACATGCCTATCCAAGAGATACCCATTTATTCTACTTTTGAATGTCCCGGGACTGTACTTGTTTGGGAATATAGACGCAGGCAGTTCATTCCACACCTTAGCTACTCGAACCAAAAAGGAACTGTCAAAGCGTTTAGTTCGACTCTTTGGTATTCCAACGATAAAAGGGTGAAATTTCTGTCTGCGCCTTGTAGTCCGATGGAGGAATGGTGAGGGTTCAACTAGCTCAAAGAGCTCCTTCGCACACTCTCCAAAATGGATCCTATAAAATACCGATAGACAAGCGACTTTACGGCGATGCTCCAGGGATTGCAATTTCCTATTTGAGACCACGTCGTTGTTTATGAGCCTGCGGGCTCTTCGGTCAACAGAGTCCAATGCTTCAAGCTGGTATTTCGCTGAGCCATCCCAAAGGTGACTGCAGTACTCCATGCAAGAGCGAACCTGGGCTGTATAGAGATTGAGCAGCCGTTCAGAGCTGAAGTACCGCCGAACCTTTGAGATGATACCCAACTTCTTGGAAGCAGTTAGTGCCATTGACTCAATCTGTTGGCCGAAGCTTAGTTTGGACGTGACTGTCATGCCTAAAAGCCCAAGGTGGTCAACTAACGGTAAGGAAACACCCTGGAAAGTGGGTGCAAGTGGGAAAGCACTCTTTTTTGCAGAAAATAGACACGCCTGTGTTTTGGACGGGTTAAACTTAACAAGATTGGCGTCTCCCCAATCGGACACCCTCTGTAATTTCGAGTTAACCCGTTCAATCATAGACTCTCTCAGAGACTGGACTTCTTGTGGACTTGCACTGGCACTGGACGTATAACTCTCTACAACGGTGCTGTCATCAGCATAACCAATAATGCCAGACATAAGGAGGTCATTAATGTGCAGCAGGAACAAGGTTGCAGAGAGAACAGATCCCTGAGGTACCCCGGCATTAATAGCCATTAGGTCGGAAGAGCAGCCATCCATAACCACTCGAATGGACCGTTCCCTCAGGAAATCGGATATCCAGTTGCAAAGGTCCTTAGGTAAACCATACGCTGGAAGCTTACTGAGGATAGCTTCGTGCCAGACCCGGTCAAAAGCCTTGGATATATCTAGTGAGACGGCAATTGCCTCACCGTGACCCTCCAAGGCTTCGCTCCATAAGTGAGTGGCATATACCAGTAGGTCACCGGTTGAGCGACCCTTGCGAAAACCATATTGGTTGTCACTAAGGAGCTCGTTGGTTTCCAGGTATGCCAGGAGACGATTGTTCAATACACGCTCCATAATCTTGCATAATATGGAGGTGATCGCAACAGGTCGATAATTGGCCGGGTCGGAGCGACTTCCCTTTTTAGGTACTGGTTGTACATTGGCAAGCTTCCAGGATCTTGGGACCTTGCCAGTCTCTAGAGAAAGTCTATAGAGGCGTGTCAGTACAGGGGACAACTCGGGTGCGCAGCGCTTCAGAACCACTGCTGGAATACCATCGGGTCCACTAGCCTTATTCACGTCTAGGTTTAGCATGCATTTAAGTACCTCTTTTTGGTGGATTTGAGCGGCCCGCATCTTGGGGCCGAACGAAGGTAACTGGGGTGGGCTTTTATTGCTACTATCTAGACGCGAATTGTCTGCAAATAGATTGGCAAACAAGTCTGCTTTCTCTTTTGCACCATGGGCCAGAGAACCGTCAGGTTTCTGCAATGGTGGCAGCGATGGGCGACAGAAGTTCATCTCCACTGACTTGGCTAGAGACCAGAAGGCTTTACTTCCTGAGGGACAGGAAGCTATCTTGTCTCCAATACGGCCAACGTGGTCGAAACGAGCTCTTCTGAACACCTTTTTGCAGGACTTGGCAGCAGCGTTATACACTCTCTTCCTGTCTTGGAGATCATCAGCTTTGATTCTGCGGGCATCAGCCCAGGACAAGTATGCTTCCCGCCTACGCCTTTCGGCTAAGAGGCACTGAGCATTGAACCATGGGCGAGCTTTGGTTTCAAGGGATACGTCAGCAAAAGGAATAAAATACTCCATTGCCTTACATATCACACTTGAGACAGCTTCAGCGCAGCATGATGGATCCCTAGAAGAGAAGCAAACCTGCCGCCAAGGATAAGATGCGAAAAAATGTCGCATCTCATCCCAATCTGCCGACTTGTATCGCCATACTCGCCTGGTGCCTTTGGGGCTGGTGTCAGGAAGCGAGTAGTGTGATACAGATTTCACCACACAGTGATCCGATGTCCCGAGCGGTGGTGATACGGACATCGAATGCCTGTATGTGGTTTCCGGCAAAGTAGAATAAGACCAATCCAAGTCCTTCCATGGATGTCGTAAGAGGCGACTTAGGAAATACAAGCTAAACAAAGCTCATAAACATCAATGAGACCTCTCCAACCCGTCTGGCCAGCGAGGAGAGTGTAGGCCAAATCCTCTGTCTGGTCTGGCCAAGTATGACTCCGATAGTACAGAGAGGGTCATGCAGTCAGTCTCCTGCAGTGGAGACTGAAAAGACCTGATGAAAGATGAGTCGGAAAAATAAGCCGATACTTTTCACAGCATGTAAATTATAAAAGACTACCATGCTGTCCCGATTTCACATAGAGTGGGATTCTGGTATGGTATCACTTAAGGTTAACTTTAAAGTAACGTGACAGGTTAACTTTCGTTTCAAGTCGAGTCGAGGGTTGGCATATACTACAGGTGGTTACGGAGGTGGGGGAAGGGAGTTAAAATTGTAAAAATGGGTCACGTTATTAGTATGTTCCCTAAGGTGTAACCTTGTTATAAGGATGCTCACACGAGAATCCAATATTGACACATATAACAGCTCCCAATATTGGGCCCCGATCATTAAACGGTATTAAAGAGGATCCGACGCAAATTGCTGTTAACGGCTGCTGAGCGAAGTGGAGTCAAGGCGAGGGTCGAGTCGAGAGATGCTTACCTACATTTTTTACGTAATTACGCATAGATCGATGTTCCTTGTTCTTTTTTTAGATTCCCGTAGCTTATAAGGTTTTAATGAACCCTTAGAGTATTACTTCGATGTGATGGACGTATAAACTTGTCATTTATCAAATTCAGGTCTGCAGTATTTTTTTTTTACTAAATATTGGATTAAGTATTTTTATTCTTTTTTTAGATTATTCACTTGAAAAAATCTATTTCTAGTTAACGCAATCAAAAGATATGATTGTTTATGTCGCATATTTTATTTATTTTAAACTCTCCAGTCAATCACTACTCTAAAGCAATACTTTGTTCTTCATGAACATGAAATTTCTTATAGACACAAAATTTAAAAACATCTACGGAATCCTCACTGTGGGAGTCCAACTGGCACATGGTCGGGATATTTTAACATTGTAACAGACAATCCTCTTGGGACATGAAATAGGCATCACGTCAATGAATAGTCTCACTGAATGAAAACTTTTCTACTATGTTAAGTGACTGTATTAATAAACTTAGTTACTGTGCACTAAACTTAGTTACTGAGCACTGTATCTCGTCTGTATCTTGTTGTTGTCAATGTTTTTTTTTATAATTATATTTTTTTATATATTATAAATATATAATTGTTGATTTATACGTCATTCACCTTATTGCTGGTTCAGACTCTTTTGAAATAAAACATGTTGACATAAAATAAACTTAAAATCTTTAAATTGCTCAATGCAACCAAGTAAATAAATATGACAAGTCAAAAAATCCATAGGTACACCAATTAGAGCTATTAAAAAGTCCTACCCTAGTTAATTATCCCCTAAGTTTCGGGAAGAATCCCTAAGTTGTAAACACTGCCATAAGATCAAAAGGCCACGTTCTTGTACTTTCTACCGATATAAAGGTACAACCTAAAAACTATGATAATGCTTATAGCCGTAAGAAAATAAATCTTTATTGAATTTAAAGATTTTATTAACTCTACCAGAAAGCCTGCCCAAAATAAATTGTTTACGGAACCATATTTTTAGTTCCATCTGTTATTTTTAGCAACCTATCTATAACGTGCTATGATTGCATGGTTTACATCATGTAAACATAAGAACGTGTTTCATGCGGCAGAAGTCGTTAAAAAAAATTGGCATAGGTATATTATATCTACTTCGTCTTCTTTTTGTGCCGATGGCTCAAGGGTTTAATTTTGTATCTTCAGTATGTAGCAACTCATACCTACTATAAAGAGATTTTAAAACAAAAAAATTACCCTTAAACACAATCCGTCTTATTATAAAACGAAAGCCGTGTGGTATCCGGCAGAGTAGAATAGGACCACTCCAAGTCTTCCCGTGGATGTCGTAGAAGGCGACTTAGGAAATTCAAGCTAAACAAAGCTTATAAACATTTAAGAGACCTCTCCAACCCGTCTGGCCAGCGTGGAGAGTGAAGGCCAAGTCCTCTGGCTGCTCTGGCCAAGTATGGCCCTAGTAGTACAGAGAGGGTCGTGCTCCTGCAGTGGAGACTAAAAAGGACCTGATGATGATGATGATGATAAAACGAAAACTAACTTAAGTACCTTGTAAAAAACTATCATCATCATGTCCAGACCGTATTCGGCAACGGCGAATTATATCTAATTAATTAATTTGGTCTTTATTCCGGTGAGCTTTGATGTGCGAAACCGAAGTTTGTCTTTGTCCCATCTACACCTATTTGAGAGTAAAACTGAAAGTTCTTAGAAAATAAATTTTCAATTTGCCACCAAATCAAAAATTAAAAGTATGTATAATAATAAATAATAATACTTTTTATGGTCGAGTAATGGCTTAAACCGTGATCTAAAGTTAGTCCGCGTTTAAAAATAAGACGTAATGGGTTTATCTTATAAATAATGTAGGAGTTCCTATGGCCACCCTCCAACTCTATCATCAGAACAGCTCATTGACTTCATCTACATTTCTACACTAATATTATAAAGAGAAAAGATTTGATTGTTCTATATCTATATATGTATTTGTTATAAAATATAGTATTGTTGAGTAACACAAATCTCGAACTTACTTTGGGCCTTGCTCAATCTGTGTGATTGTCCGTATATATTTATTATTTATTTATACAGGGTGAAACTGAATTCCTTAGCAAACATTTAAAGAGTGACGCAGACCACGAATCTGAACAACTTTCACTATGGGACCAACTCCGAAATTGCAACAAAAAAAAATCAGCTTTTCCATAGATTTTGCCCAAGTAGATATTCCACTTTTGTATGAAAAAGCAAATATTTTTTTTATGTACGTTACGATGTCGAAGTTGGTCCCATAATGAAAGTTGTTCAGATTCGCGGTCTGAGTCACTCCTTAAACGTATGCTAATGAATTAAATTTCACCCTGTATATATATATAGGGACAAATCACACAGATTCAGTTAGCCCCACAGTAAGTTGTGAACTTGTGTCGTAGGATATTAACTCAACGATACTATATTTTAAAATAGATAAAAATATAAATAAACATCCAAGACCCAGATCAATCTGAAAAGATCGATTTCCATCTTGACCTGACCGGGGATCGAACCCAGGACTCTTCAATTCAAAGGCGCTTGCGGTACCACTTATATATATATTAATATATGTATATTTGTATTATGTAAAGAAAAGGGGACTTCAACTTTTACTACAAGTACTACAACACATTTCTTTTTTTATCTATGTTAATGTAACCGCAATATTTACTCTTTTGCTAAATTAGTTATTTTTTTCTTTTTCTGGACGAATCCAACACCATAATATCTCGAGATATACACTCAATAACATTACAGATTTCAAAAACGAAGGATTACTGAGATATTAAATTTGCCAAACCTCGATTGAAAGGTTTCAATCGGGGTTTGAAAAATAGCATCCAATAAATAAGGTCACAAAACGCCGAAATAAATTATTTCGATTTTTCTTTCGAAAATTGATATAAAACAAGAAATTAAGTTACTTACGATATTATTCGAATAAATTAAAAAGCAGCCGTGGAAAAGCCATCACGATTAGAAAATTTTAAATTCAAGTTTATGAAGGAGAACTGTAATAAATCACGAAAATTACGAAATTGGTTTCATAAACTTAAAACAATGTTTTCTTTCAGATTAAAAGATGAAAATCGTGACCTGCAATAAAGTTGGCATGGCCAATTGGCCTTAGCTATTACTATCCCATCCTTAGTTCGAAGTGGAAATGGTAGCTGTTAAATTTAAAAATTAATCGAAACTAAATTGAATTTGGAACAGAGGACGATCTAAGAAAAGAGGGATGAATTGTCTCAAGGAGAATATGGACAAGAAAGGAGTGAAAAAGGCTATAGACAAGAACAAACTAGAGAGAACTGACATACTGTGCCGACCCCACATGAAGAAAAGGAGGAAGAAGAAGAATAAATAAATAAAATAAAAATATAGCTTATCGTTATAAAAAATAAACTAACTCTTGCATGTATCAGGATTAATTTGTGTTTGGGATAAAACAGAAACTTTTTACTCAGATAATTTAGAGTCCCATAACTTATGGTGACCCTCTCCCTAAGCTCAGGCTCAAATGAAAATAGGGATTCAATTTATCTAACAAAAAGACATTTTATTGATTCCTTGCGCCGTCTGTATATCTTCAAGGCAGTCTATTTCCTCCTAAAAAACTTCATATATATTGTTTTAGTTTTGTGCTGCGGGATTTACTTGGGGTTAATAAGTATATGTGTACATCGTCTAAATTTACCACCGACTTTCCCCTCAAAGGGGTGACTCAGCCAGTGAAAATGAACAACTTTTCCAATGGGACCAATGCTAGGTACTTAAAAATCAAAGGAGTATTTCTGATATTTCTCGTATAATATTGGCCTCTCCGATGATGATGAAATGTTGTCTTTATGGTACAAATATTTATTTAGTAGATCGCGGACGTTTATATCGAATTCCATTGTTGAATATACAAAATGGTCGATTCAGTATCAATAAGTAAGCGGCGGAACTCTATAAAACGAGAACTAATCCCGCTGAAATGGCTCGGCAGGGCGTCGGCCTATGACCTTTCGCAGTCGCTGGCTGCCGTGACCTAGTAGTGGTGGCGTTAAAGGTTGCCGGTACGAAGTTCGGATCTTGGCGATAAACTCTCCAACATATAGTTTGTATGTCCTGTAAAAACATACATGTGTAGAGGGACATGAGTTGGCAATCAAAATTATATGATAATGAAAAGTTCGTCTTACATGCTGGTCTGGGAGAGAAGAAAAGACATAGATTGTACCGACAGCTTCTTTTCCCGCGCAGATCGTAAAAACCGATTGAGGGTATGGGCGAAAATATGAGGAATCATATTCGGCGATGCGGCTAGCAACCCATCACTGTTTTGATTCCGTTTTTCACCAAACGCCCACCAACGTGCTTAACATGGCTTTTAGGTTTAAAAGATCTAGGCTCTGTATACTCCGCAAACAAATTGATAGTATGTATGTATTGTGCGAAAAATTATACACTACGCTATTGAATGTTACAAATCAATGTTGCAAGTAGGTGTATGTAAACTGTATCAGTTTGTTTCTAAGCTACGAGAAACTACACAAAATGTAGTAAAATTCACAATGAGTATGTACTCTAGTACATACTCATTGTGAAGTTTACTATAAACGCGATATTTTCCTGTTTAATATTCCAACCACGATGTTGTAAATAACAATGGTTACGTTTGTATAAGGAAACAGACCAGTCGCATGAAAAAAGTTAAGAATTAATTACAATGTATAAATGGTAGATATAACTGAAGTTTAAATATTTTTTGTTGTAATAACATAATGGGTTGAAACTAGAACCTATGAAATAGGCGGTTTTTTTTGCCACTTGCCATTTTGTTCCTAATGACTATGGTTTTCAGTTTAAACACATTATTTTTATTCAAATTTTAAAGTGTACTATATTATTAACATTCTCTATGCATAAAATTTTTTGTTTTTCTGATTTTAATTATTGAAAAATGTTCATAAAAAGAACTCGTTCAGATTGTCCGTTATGATCAAAAATATCGTAATTTTTCTAACTTTCTGCAAATTTTATAATGCGTAAATAAAGCTTACTTTTGTCCGTAAATACTTTAGGTAGTAATACTTACGTACAAAATTTCACTTTAGTTAAATTTAATACGAAAATTGGTGATTTATAGATTTTTTTCTGAATATATTTTTTCAGAAAAAATTTTTCTTAACTCTTTAAGCTAATTAACAAAATTTTATGAAATTTGGCAGATAAACATTTAGACGTACAAGATTTTTTCTTACTTTAGAAATCGTAATATTCGCGGATGGAGTCGCGGGCACGGCTAGTGCTTAATATATCCTTATAATGTACCGCTATATTCACGCTCCAGTACTCTGGAGCCGTGAGTATGTCTTAAGAGGGCACCAACTCAAGTGGGACCGCTACACGCACTTTTCTGTAACACGATAGCCTGACGATAGCTATCGCAGTACGGCCATCATCAAAATCTTTATACCCGTAATGGCGTTGTGTCAACTTGTGTACCACTTTTTGCGCAAAATCTTGTACGATATTGTTACTTATTTATATCCATTTATTGTAGCCTAGTGGTCTGGTGACTACTAGAGAACCTGGGTCAGACTGCCACACCGGAGGACCCGGGTTCGATACCCGGTCAGGTCAAGATGTAAAACGATCTTTTTCAGATTGATCTGGGTCTTGGATTTATTTATTTATTTAATTGGTACGTAAAACAGGTTACAGTCGTTACAGTATTAAAATTAAGTACAGGAAAAAATATAGTATAGTCACTAGACTGTACCCCAAAACATACGCACACAAATAAATTATATGTAATAGGTAACACAAACACATTAACAAACACGCAGCCAAAGAGGAAAACCAAACAAAAAAACAAATGCTACTAATAATCAACACAAAATTACATAAAAATTTGATTACTACGAAACAGACACAGAAGAAGAAGAAGAAGAAGAAAAGAAGGAACAAGTACATATAAAGCAAAGAGTAACACTAACCGTTGAGGAGTGTGTGGATGTTTATCTATATATGTATTTATTATAAAATACCGCGTGATTTTGAACCTGAACTATAGGGAAATCCTGGAATCAGAAGTCCTAATGAAATATAGAATTGCAAGAAAAAAAGCTGAAAATCGAAAAAAATAATAAGTTTCCCAAAGAACGTCGCCGATCAGCTGGACGAATTTCTATGGAAAGCCAAATTTTTTCGTTTTTCACCTTTTTTCTTGTATTCCATTAATGATTCTGATTCCAGGATTTCAATTTAGTTCAGAC
Organism: Elegia similella; assembly: GCA_947532085.1. Classification (NCBI taxonomy): domain Eukaryota; kingdom Metazoa; phylum Arthropoda; class Insecta; order Lepidoptera; family Pyralidae; genus Elegia; species Elegia similella. The sequence goes on from OX383936.1 coordinate 6,710,879, forward strand.
GTTCAAAATAACGCGGTTTAGTACCGTTGACTTAGTATCCCACGACACAAGTTCACAACTTACTGAGAGTCTAGCTCATGTGTGTGATTTGTCTCTATATAATATATATTTATTCGTAGAATAAATTAACACTTAGAACAAAAAATATTGAGTATACTGTTACATTATGCACGTATCTTGTCATAAGATTTTGGATATCTATATCACAGACCTGTGCGATTTGATAAGTATCGAGTATTAGGTTACTTTGCATATAACCATGCAGATATCGCATGCAGACCCGATGTCTCACGCTTGTCATGATCTCTCGATTATATTTTACGCGTAACTCACAAAACTGTTAAGGAGATTATCCAGAAATTATCTGCGTGTGTGCCTTCATCACCAGTTTTTGGAGCCGAGGAGGTATATTTTTATAGTTGTTTTGGACCCTTAAAGCGGTGACTCAGACTTTCAATATGAACGGCGGAACTCTTTTGTATGGAAATGACGAATTTTTTTTTTAGTTCCCAGCATTGATCCCATAGAAAAAGTAGTTCATATTGATGGTCTGAGTCACCCCTTTAAGGGGCCCAAAACGATAAAAACTTCACCATGTATAATTACAATCTTACGTCTTTATGTGTGAGGAGAAATCCGACAACAGTATCGTTTATTCTTTAAGCCTCTCTCAGCATAGTTCTGGTGGAAAATATGTTTTGCAACAATGTCAGCTGCATCGATACACACCGTTTACACACTTCGCCATTCATTTGCAACGCTTAGCTCTGGCTCTGGTAAAAAAGGACACAGTTTCAAAGCTCAATGGAGAGGTAATAAGATGCGTTGACACGTAAAGGTTCGTGCTAACTCCCGTTCATATACATATTTATGTGTTTAAAGCGCGAAAGTTTAAAAAAGAATAAAACTTCTATTGTGTCTCGTTTAGTGTCTTGCAAAGGATTAACTCTCACGATGATGCTGTGACGAAGCTGCACATATCGGCCTGCCGCTGAAACAAAAATTAAGAAAGAATTAAGTATGTATAACAATACAATGTAATTTTTTTGAGATGGGTAAATTCATTGAACTCGCGACACTGTTACCGTTACCGTAATATACATCTCTGTATATAGGTAACCGAATGGTCAAGTTTTCACTTTTTGTTTCAGTGACAACTGCGCGTTGAGCATTTTTTGAGATGGGAAAAATCCATTGAACTCGAGACATTGTTACCGTTACCGATAGCTCTGTATATAAGTAACCGAATATTCAAATGGAATTCATCTTGCATTGGACGAGTAGGATCTTGAACGTCGTCTAGTAATTGTAATACATCGACCTACAAAATCAACAAAAGTATACCACATTTGCTGGAGCGTGCTCCACTGGTTGGGAACTCGTGATCTAAAGCAATATTGCGGAGAGTAGGTAGCTCAGTATGTTGCCCCCTCAGATCTAGACTTAAAATAGCTCTGTTCCGAGAACTAGGGAATCCTTAATGAGGAGTTGCTTTGCTCTTTATTTGCCGCGGCAATTGCTTGTCTTCTGCTTCCAGGAATCTTTGTTATTCCAGGAATCTTGATTTGTGAATTCAACGGAAGCCGTAAATAGCTGTTTTTTTACTTACGCTATGTTTACACGCTTTGTTTTTGTTTATATGTAAATAGACGCGAGGGCACATATAATTATATATTACTACAGAATGTAAATTAATCACCGATATGATCTTAAACGGGTGACTCAGCCCGTCGAAATGAACAACTTTTCTTATGGAACCAAAAGCATTCGCATTTGAGTTCCCAGCATTGGTCTCGTAGGAAAAGTTGTTCATATTAACAGGCTGTTACCCCTTAAAAGGAATGTTGAGGGTAAATTAACACGGTGTATTCGACGAAAACCACACAATTATTATCAAAGTGACTGCTTCTAAATTACATAAATAAATCTAAACCCACTCGCTCCCAAAATGTACACGGGACGAAGTTTGTAAAGTACAGCGTATGTTTTAACAGTTGTTGGCCTATTTTGAATTATGACGGACGGACGGACGGACGTTTCTCACGCTGTTAAATATTTATAAACAGAGCCGTTTGATTCCCGGTAATGTTAACAGTTGGGGATTGTGTTTGCCTTATTTTGCGTAAACTGCTTTAAAACGGTCTTCCTTTGAGATTGGATTCGTTACTCATTACGGAGATTATTATCACATACATGAAAATATATTTTTGCTTTAACAGACTCAACATATTAGTAGATTATGACGTAAGGGTCTAACAAGTATTTGGTATACTAAAAAGTATTATATAAGTTTTATGTGAAGACATTATTCTAAAGCCAGAGTGAAATGAAGGTCTATTAATATTTCTCTATAATCCCTCGTTAGCCCGAAGTAAGTTAGTCCTGAGTAGAGATGTAAATATACAGTACTAGCTGTTGCCCGCGGCTCCGCCCGCGTTAGTGTCGATCCCTCGGGAAGAGTAGAATTTCCCGGAATTAAACATACCCAATGTCCTTTCCCGGGCCTCAAACTACCTCAATACCTAATTTCATCCAAATCAGTTCAATGGTTGAAGCGTAAAAAGACGACAGACGCTTCTTTCTTAGCGCTCACTCACATCATTAAGAAACCCTTAAGAACCCCTGTGCCAAATTTCAAGTTTCTAGGCGCAGCAGTTTCGGTTGCGTTGATATATAAATCAGATTTTCCCGCGGCTACGCCGCTGCCGTTAGTGTCCATCCCTCAGGAACTGTAGAATTTCCCGGAATAAAAGATACCCTATGTCCTTCCCCGAACTACCCCCATACCAAATTTCATCCAAATTGGTTTAATGGTTGAAGCGTGAAAAAAAAGACAGAGTTACATTCGCATTTATAATATTAGTATGGATAGGTATAATGATGATGAATTGACTTTGGATTTTAATTTTCCTATGTCACTTATATATAAGTAATAAGTGCTATATATTTGCAGGCAAGGCAAACTCATGCTTTGAATTCATACAAATGACGATAACTTTTTTTTTTTAATGAACCGATTTTGATGAAACAAACTTTAAATGTTTTGCCGAGTAAAAACAAAGCAATTGGTGAAAGTTTGAAGTAAATGGGTTCAGTATTTTCGGAGATAATCGTGATCATACATACAGACAGACAGACAGACAGACAGACAAGAAATTCTAAAAAATGTTTTTTGCTTTATATTATTCTTTTTAAGTGTCCCTCTATCCATTTCAGTCAAAAATTCTAAATGTACAGACAAAATATTTTTACTGTTTTATTAAATGTATATATAGATAGATAATAATAAATACCAAATGATTAAGTCATCATCATCATCTTGGACTTGGCCTACACTCTCCACGCTGGCCAGACGGGTTGGAGAGATCTCACAGATTTTTATAAGCTTTGTTTAGCTTGTATTTCCTAAGTCGCCTTCTACGACATCCAAGGGAAGACTTGGAGTGGTCCTATTCTACTCTGCCGGGTACCACACGGCGCGGCGAATGATTAGGTATTTTTCAGGTATTATTCAATAACTTACGGTATTTTTGTATTTTATTTTTCAATTAATAAATTCAATTTTCTTCGACTTTCGACGTGATAACTTCTTATAAATTTATGAACGCCGGCTGCACTGCAATATATAGGGGCACACACATCCCATAAATTGAGCTAGCCCCACAATAAGTTTCACTTGTGTCTTAGGACATAAGTGAAACTTATTGTGGGGTTCATTCATTGCTACTCATTCATTCATTTCGAGTAGGTGACACGGTCAATCGACCACGCACACCCTGGTAGGATACTAACTCAACGATACTATATTTTATAAAAGGTTTTTTTATTAGGCTGTTATTGTGTCCCACTGCTAGGCAAAGGCCTCCCCTTCCTTTTCCATTGATCTCTATCTAACGCAGCTAGTGTTGTGCCGTGCTCGAAATTTGCGAGAACGGCTCGGAAATGTTTCCCGAGAATTTCTTCTTCTTTCTCTCAAGTGCGGGAATTAAAGATAAATTCTCGAGAAATATTGGAAATTTCCCGCAAATTTCTGGGAGAAGGAATGCATGAGAACAGAGAATTTCTCTCCGGCATATCACTAAACGCAGCCTGCTGCCAGTTCACCAAAACCATTTGGATGTCGTCCCGCCATCTCGTTCGCGGTCTACATCTCCGCCTACGTCCATACTAAACAGATACTTATATTGAAAAACATCCAAGACCCAGATCAATCTGAAAAAGATCGATTTCCATCTTGACCTGGCCGGGGATCGAACCCGGGAATCCTCGTGTCGCAGGCAGGCGTGTTAACGACTGCACCACGGAGCTTGTCTAAACAAATATTGTAATTATTGACATTCCTCTAATAATATAACAATAGACAAACGCGTGTGTATATACACGTAACCATAGTAAACAATTTAGAATTATTTAGTATTTGTACATACCGTGGGTATTGATGATTGACTACTGTGCGTATTATTTATAGACTTCCTTCTCAACAATACTATTGTTAGATTATTGTTATTATTTAATGCCAAAAATGATTCATAATTGTATTTATGACATAATACTACACACTCCTACGTCTATATCCATACTACTCATACTAATATTATAAAGGCGAAAGTACGTACGTAAGTACAGATACTAATCTGTCACCATTTCACGCTTCAACCATTGGACTAATTTGGATGAAATTTAATACGGAGGTATTTATATTATTGAAACTTACGCGAGACATAATTAAACTCTAAAACAACGTTTACTTACGCATTATTAGTCGGTATCAACGACATGTTTCAGCCTATACAGGCCATCTTCAGGGCGAGCGTGAGAGGCGGGCGGCGCGGGCGATCCTCAGTGATCGAAGGTCGGCTTGGCCTTGAGACCCTCACACTCGCCCTAAACATGGCCTTCTGTATAGGCTGAAATATGTGGGTGATACCGACTAGTAATACGTGAGTAAACCGTTGTTTTAGAGTTTAATATGGAGATAGTTTGCGGCCCGGAGAAGGACGTAGGGTACTTTTCATTCCGGGAAATTCTACTGTTCCGGAGGGATTGACATTAATTCGGGCGCGGGCAAAAACTAGTAGAGATTCATAAGAACAAACCGCACAGATTAAATGGAGGAAAATAATACTGTACAGCAGTGGATAGCACGCGTTTTTAAGATGGTGGGCTCCGGATCGATTCCCAGTGCGTGCAAATACCATACTCCATTTTCACGGGTATGTTTCTGCGGTTATTATCGGTGCTCCCTGAGAAGGGCCTGACACCAACCCTGTCAAGTGTCTGCCTTGCCTGCTCTGTCAGCCTGTCAGGCAGGCAGCCGGCCGTAAAAAAATTCGCCAAATCACATTACAAGCACGAATATTGTCATAATACGAGTAGCGGACCCCGGGCTCCTCCGGGCAGAGGATGCAATAGGGAGAACGATGAAATAAGAGAGAGTCACCTCTGCTATTCTGGAAGCACCAAAAGCTTTTATATGTTTTCGTATAGTTTTATATGTTTCGTATTTCGATTTATAAAAGTGGCTGTTATGGACTAAAGATAAAGTTGAAATATATTTAAAACTTAAAAAAGTTTTTATTCTTTAATGAACAAACTTGCTTTGTGCCTTCGCGAGGGGCAATCAAAATCATTATTCTAATTTATGAAGTAAAATTAGAAGTGGATAAAAGGGGTAAATGCTGAGCTTAAAATAAACAGGCTCTATGATAGGCGACCCCGCTTTCACAGGTCAGTAACTTGATAAGCTTAGAAACTCAGCTTTGAGCAGCGAGGACAAATTAAAAGTGGTACCAGATGCGTATCATTTAATTTGCTATCATTCTACCTTTTTTTTTATACTACTAAGTAGGTATAGTACCTTAATATACACGGTGAAATTTTGATCGTTTTGGACCCTTAAAGGGGTTACGCAGACCATCAATATGACAACTTTTTCTTTGGGACCAATGCTGGGAACTGAAAAAAAAATTGTCATTTCCATACAAAAGAGTACAGCCGCCCGGCCTGTTTGTGGGAAAGTCGGATTTTTTTTGATTTCACAGCATTGTTCCCATAGGAAAAGTTGTTCATTTTGGTGGTCTGAATCACCCCTTTAAGGGTCCAAAACGATAAAAATTTCACCGTGTATAAACGTCCTACCACCTTAGCGCCTTCAATCGACATCTTACAATGCAGTTGTCCATGGGCAGCGATGATCACTTACCATCAGGTGACTCGCTTGCTCTTTTGCCGTCCTATAAAAAAGATTTGTTATCGTTCTCGAAACCCCGTTTCGTATTGACACATCTTGACGGTTGCCCTGGGAGGCTTTGGAAGACCTGTTCAAAAAAAGAATAAGCCTTGGACCCGACGAAAAAACTGGCAGGTGTTGATGCCCAACGAGTAGATTCACAGGTTACGGACGCTGCAACTGTCATCTCCATAATTAGAAATTAGCTAGAATGTGTGACGAGAAACCGAACTCTACGGTCTAATGCCCAAGAGTATAAACTATCGCTATCCCGGTGGCCTGGGTGGACTCCATACTGCTTAAACCTTCGATCAAATATAATGGCAGATACACGATTCGCGCTTGAAAAGTGGCACCGGCAAAACAGCACACTAATCGAGTTTCGGAGCTGTTTTGTCAACAGTTTCAATAAGCCGCGCTAGCACTCACACGTCTCACGATGACGAAGGTCAGTGAAATGATGCAAAAACTACGCGTCTAAAGTGTAAAAGAAAGATGGAGCGTCATACTTTCAGTATGTACCGTTTTGTTGTTGTTTGTAAGTATGCAAGTATTGATGTTTTGGCTCGGGGACATTATTGAGGCTTCATTTTGTATGAAACTGTGTATCTATCATTATATTGGATCGAAAGCTTAAACCCAGCAGCTGCAGACTGCGTGAAAAGCTTAACATTAGAAATTTAATTGTTGTGTAGGTACTTATTCATATTGATATTCCACTCGAATTACCTTTACAAACAATGATTTAACCTTTGACAAATAAAATAAGTAGTATGCTGTTCCAACTAAAAAAACCTCAATGTAAATCTTTTCCTAAAAGTTTATGGGTAAAATTCAGTAAAATCAATTAAAAACTATGCAAATATAAAATTCATCTTGATAAAGAAGAATTGTGCGTTAGAATTAATGATTGTCGAGTTATTTACTAATAAAAACGGGTCGAGAAGTTTCGAAAATGATTTTTTTCTATTGGAACCAACCTAGCCGCCTATTAAACCATCCTGAATATCGGATGATGGGAGGGACGCCGCTATACGTTAGACACGATACGAGATATCTCCAATCGTATCGCACGTATAGCGGCGTCCCTCTTATCGGATCCCTTTCTTCTATCGAGTCGTAAAATTATTATATCTTTATTATTTATTATTATATAATTTTAGTTTTTATTCTTAGAAAATAGAAACTTATTAATTTTTACTTTTTCTTTATCGAAAAAATTGTTTAGCGTATTATTGCATGTATCGAATGTCGTGAAAGAGCGGGACTCGCCAGATACATGTTTTTATAAACTTAATTGGTGAGCCCCAGCTTCATGTTTGTAAATGTATAAATTTATTAATGAATAAATAATTTTGAATTTGAAAATGGCTATATATACATTTTAAATAAGTTTTGACCAGTGTTTTGCTACCATGATTGCCCGTTTGTTTGCCTCATTCAGATCCTGCTGGGAGCAAGAAGCTGGAATTTCTGGGCGCACCAAGAGGTGATCCATAGATTGAATAGTCGCACTCACTATTGTTAGAGAAACCCCACCTGACTGTTTTCGTGGCATCTGCCAACACCAGCCCGCAGTCTATTTAAATACTTCCAGACTGGCCAAGGCATATTGTTACCCGGTGGTAATTTTTTAGCAGGCGGTATATGGTTTGATGATGGCGGTTATTTCTTTAGCCGTTGCTCTAAGCTGGCCTTAGGAGCTTCTGTAGCGCTTGTATTAGATTCCTTCAAGAAACTATTGCGACTCTTGAGTCGTACGTCGGTCATAGTGCAGGGATTTGCCTATAAAGTAGATGGCGTTTATCTTGCTAATACCCCTACGAATAAGTAATACCCCCTTTAACGTGAGTTATCCTTCTGTTACTCACCTTATTATCTGTGTCGAGGCTGCACCTTATTATTATCCGTTTTTAGGCGCTACTCTAGTTCCAACTAACTCGGCGCTAATTTAAATGAAAGCCTTTTTAGTCTTGATTAAACGACGTACCATTTTTGTTCTTATTTGGAAAGCCACGATTTCAGGATTCCGTATCCAAAGAATGAAGACGGGACTTAATTATTGTATTGCTGCTATAATAAAAACGATTAAAAACAAAAATAAACTTTCAGGGGATCCCATTCAATAGAAGTGTTTATTTTGTGTTTTTTTTCTCGATATTGTCGAAGTTTCTGTGCTCATTTATTGCCGAGGCATGAAACCGCAGATAATGTCCCACATGCCTACAGCTACAGCCCATTTGGGACGAATCGCGGAAAATCAAAATTAATTAAAATTTCATTCTGCAACACGTTCCATGTTTATAAATGGTACAATCAGTTGAAAAGTTGTTAGTGTAGAAATAATAAACATTAAACTTATTAATTTAGAAAGTTTTAAATTTACATTTCAACCAATTGTATTAATTTCGGATAATACTTGATTTTGCGTGCGTTTTTTTGTTAAATGAAACAATGACCTGTTGTCTTAGATAAAACATTTAGTAGTAACAGATGTTTTTCATAATAATTTATTTTTAAATTTATCTATGAACTATACCACAGCAAAATGCAACAATTCTAAATATATATATATTTGTTGGTTTAAAATTCCATACAAAAAATGATGGGATGAGTTACAGAATGAAAATTTTGCATATTTTGTTTTTTTGCAATTTGTCCCAAATGGGCCGTTGCTATGTGGGACGAGTTGCGGAATTACTCGCGAATTCGACTCGCATAAAACTATAGGTATATTTGAATCATTTGGGGTTGAAACTCTAGGGCTGTGGGGACCTTCAGCCCATAAATTATTAAAACGCCATCGCCAAGAAGTTCACAGAGGTATCTCGTGACTAGAAGACTGGCCTATTTTTGGTCAAAAGATTATCATTGTCATACAACGTGGTAATGCTGCCAGCCTTCTGAGCACGCTACCACGGGTTAATAAGCTGCCAGGGCTATTTTATTTGTAAAAAGTAGTTTCATTTTTTGTTTTATTCAAATATCTATTTTATTTGTTGAATAAACATTCGGTTTTGATACACTTATAGAAAAAAATAATATTAACTCAAATATACATGGTTATCGTTTTGGACCCTTAAAGGAGTGACTAAGACCATCAAAAAGAACAACTTTTCCTATGGGATCAATAATGGGAACTCAAAAAAAAATTCGACATTTCCATACAAACTGGCCGGGCGGCGAAAGTCTTTTGTATGGAAATGACGAAATTTTTTTTTGAGTTCCCAGCTTTGGTCCCATAGAAAAAGTTATTCATATTGATGGCCTGAGTCACCCCTTTAAGGGTCCAAAACGAAATTTCACCATGTATGTATGTACCACAGTTAGTAATAAAATAATGTTTTAGATGCTACACACGTTCAGAGCAGCCAGAGGACTTGGCCTACACTATTCCACGCTGGCCAGACGGGTTGGAGTGGAGTCCATTAGACTAAATTATATAAATTATATTAGAGGTATTTCAATTGAATGTCGAATAAGAACTAATATTGCATTTAAATTAAATAAATCAGTTATAGTAATATTTTGATTCTTAGTATCTTTCACAGACATTGCTCTGTTATACTGTTACGAACTTTCCTGTTTATTTTAGATCTAGTCATCATAGGTATGACTTTACAAGTCTCATGGCTTGACATCTCTTAGACTCCTAATCTCGAGTGTCAAAAGGCTTCTACTCTGAACAGTTTTTTGGACAGTAAGACAAGCGAATGTGTGTCTATTCAATGGCGGGGGCGGGGATGGAAGGTGTTTGATCCTTATCGGATACCTTGTTAAGTAATACATTAAATAAATTAGAAAAGCAAAAGAAATCATCACAAGTAAGAATATGCTCTCAATGCTCTCATATTAATAAGTTAGCCTTTTGTCTTCTACAAAATTTAGAAGTAAGTGCACAATTCAAAGTTAAAGCTAAAGGATTTACTCGTATAAATAAAATCACAAATTATTTTATATACCACAATACTTAAACAGAATGATTTATAATTACATGGCAACATTACAATGTTGAAATCAGAATCCCTAATAAAATAAACACACGCAAGAAAAAAAGGTATTTCTGAAAAAAAAAAAAAACTTAAGAATCCATAGAAATTTGACCAGGTGATCGGTCAATTTGTATGGGAGACGCAATTTGTTTTCATCATTTTTACCTTTTCTTCGTGCAGGTCAATATTCTGTTAGAGATTCCGATTCCAACACCAAAACACTGCCAGGTAATTAAACATCACCCTGTATACAAAATATTAATACATATATATATAAAACCATATAAATATCTTAACTAATATAATAAATGCGAAAGTGAGTTTGTTTTTTTGTTACGCTTTCACGTTACTACTGCAAGATTTCATGATGATCGGCATAATGAAATCTTGCATACACGTTATCTAGGGTACGGAAAAAGACAAAGAGTACATTTTATCCCGGGAAAACTGTTCTGTACTGTTGCCGAGGAATCGACATTGACGCGGGCGGAGCCGCGGGCGAAAGCTAGTACATAAATACTTTTTTAAATACTCTCCGATATTACACAAAGAAAATGTAAGAATATCTAAAGGTTTTAGCATTCATATGATTGTTTACTCCAAATAATGAGTGCACAGCCCTGATTACACTGTTGTCACACTTCACATCACACGTCACGTAACGCGAACCGTGTGAAATCCAGCACAATCGCTGGAAACTAGCGCGTCTTAACCGCCTAGCATTTCCACAGATTTGTATATAGGCTAGATAACTCTTCGAGTTTGCCGGATATCAGTTCATGTTTTAGCACATAGCGCGTAGAACAGATGGCCGATGGGGCAGAAGGGTTCTCGAATGGCGACCACGTATCGGCAAGCGCAGCGTCGGACATCCACCGACCAGATGGTCAGATGACTTGACTAAGGTCGCAGGAAGACGCTGGATGCAGGCCGCTTCCAACCGGTCGTATTGGAAAGTCTTGGGGGAGGGCTATGTCCAGCAGTGGACTTCTTGCGGTTGATATGATGATGATGATGAGTTCATGTTTGACATCTCCGGAAACGTGACGCGTAGATTAATTATCCATTGCAAAAACACAAATAGGACATTAAGCCAAGTAAAATAGATATAACACTTTACTGATGAGAACGAGGGTGCCCGGGTTTGAGCCCCGGTCAGGTCATGATGGAAAACGATCTTTTTCAAAATGGCCTGGGTCTTGGATATTTATCTTTATACATGTATCTATTATAAAATATTTATTTATTTCCAAACTTATATATATATATATAACTTACTTATATAGTATCGTTGAGTTAATATCCTACGACATAAGTTCACAACTTACTGTGGGACTAGCTCAATTAGTGTGATATGTCCTTATATATATTTATATTTTACTATTGCCGTTATTGAAATATAAGGGAAATTTTACAACCCTGGTTTCCATATCAATCAAACCTCATACGGCATCTAACTTTATACACATATCTGTTAGCATTTCCATTTAAGTGTGAGCTAGGCGAGCCACTTGTAAAAATTTCATATGCGGCCTAGCAACAGATTATGGAGCTAAACATGGATATAAGAATCGAAGAGATGTGCTTTTAGAGAAACTAGACTTAAACAAACCTTCAACATTTTCATTTACGTCTGAGCTAGGCGAGCCATTGTAAAAATTTCATACGCGACCCGGCGTCAGAACATGGAACTATAGCATAGCATAGATCAGAAACAAAGAGATGTGTTTTTGAAGAATCTGGAGAATATTAAACAAACATATTACATTTTAATTTAGGTGTTTGTTGAGCTAAGCAAGGTATGTATGTACACATACAAGGATGGTAACATTTATGGAGTTAAATATTAATAAAGCTCGTCTTAAATCTTTATTTAATATATATAGTTTAATGTAACTTTTTACATTACAGTCTGAGGTAGGTCGACTTGTAAAAAAATAATAAGCGGTCTGGTAACATATTATGGGGCTAAACGTGGATGTGAGAAAAAATATGTGTTAAAAAACAAAGCTATATCTATGCTATGAGTTCTCAGATGTGGAACTTTTTATGTCTGAGAACTCCACAGAAAGAATCTGCATGCATGGTTATACGTTGTTTCATATACAAGAGATTTTTAGAATTTCGTTTCAGATATGTTTTTTCATAATATTATCATTTCAAGGAATAATAAATACGCAAAATATTTACTTTGAAGAAAGGCAGTTAGCCTGCTTTTTGTTACAAATAAAATTTAATGGTGTTTACATAATCAATTAATATTCGCTAAAATATAATTCCAATGATTGATAAGTTTGCAAAAAAATTGATAATAATATTCATTGGATTGTTTGTGTGAAATAAGTTTAATTCAAGTAAATAAATAAAAATACAAATATTAAATCAATTATTTTTGCATTTAATTTGTGAGAACTTGTGAGCGAGCCACTAACACAATATCATACGGGACCTCGTTCCATCAATTAGCAAACGAGTAAAGTCTAAAATGCTTAATTCGAACATCTATGTATTTTTTATTATATATTTTACAACGAGTCAAGAACACCTGAGGATAATGCAGCAGATGAGGTAGTAATACCACATTTCCTTCCTACTTTTATCTGTAGAACTAAGACACGGGGGCGCGCGCTGCCTTGAATATGAGATCATTTGAATGCCGAATATTCCAATGGAACACGTCGGAATATGCTGGATAACGCCGCTTTAGGTTTATCTCGAAAGTAATATGTTTAGATGCCCTAAATTCCTTTTTAGCTACCTAGACACGTTTGGTGAGCTGGAGATGGTTATCTAAGAGAACGATTAGTATGTAGGTCAAAGGTTGGTGTCACACCAACCTATGACATAAATAGTAAATTCCTGCTTGTAAAAAAGCTTTTATCTAAGTGCGAAAAGTAGATAAAACGTTCATGTTTTGATTTTCTTTCTCGTAAAGTTCTCGATTGCAGGTAAGACTGTACGCACGGCCGGTCCCGCGAGTTGCTACTTTACTTTCCCCCATTCATCCAAGTGACTAGTATCCCAATATCTTCATTTCCTTTCCAAATGCAACAAATTCCTATCCTTCCCCGCCTTGAAATTGCCTCGATGGGCAACAGTGTCGGAAACAGAAGAAGCCAAAGAGATTGCGTTCGCCAACCCGCCAACTTACCACGAGTATGGCAATATACCAGGTGGTCGGACGACCTGACCAAGGTCGAAGCAAGACGCTGGAAGCAGGCCGCATCCAACCGGTCATATTGGAAACCTTATGTTTTATCTTTTATCTATAATTATAAGTTCCCTTAATATCATTTATAAGAATTATAAGAAACCTTAAAATGTCTATCAAGTTTCGAAATATAATCAGATAAACTCCAAATTGAAACTGTTCAAGATAAAGAAGTTGTTAGAAAGGCTATTACCATAAAAGTTAAAATTTAAAGCGTCTGCATGCCATTAGGAGTTCTGGAATTATAACTTTTACTTTTGTCATCTCCGTTATTCTAAGACTAAGGATTAACTCAATTAGAGTTTAAAGTCGAGTTACCTACAAGAGGTAAAACTGTAGGATACGTAGTGCATGGGAAAACTTAATGCAGTTTGGCTTAATAACTGCATAAAGCTTTCATACAAAAATGGCTTTAAGCACAGATTTGCATTAGGCCAAATCCAAATCAGTATGTTAGGTTACGCTTACGGTTTTAAACAAACAGGCTCTCATCAACTAGCTTATAAAAAAAGAGCATCTTTTTAATACATCGTGACCTTTAATTTTCATTTTATTTCGATTTCTAAAAAGGGTTATCATGTCGGTTATATTTTAGTTAAATGTATCCTCAGAACTCCATCATTTATGAACCGATTTAAAAAAAATATATTCAGGAGGAACCAACGGCTTCACGTGCCTTCCGAAGCACGGAGGAAATCGAGAAATGTTTCTGCCATTTGTAGCCACCCAGTCCCATCCCAGTGAAGATTACGCCCGCGGATGCTTTACATGTGTAAGCGCTTATATGCGCAAGTCAATTGAGCAATCAAGCTTCTCAATGGTCGATGATTTAGTAGTAATACTCAATGTTTTACCGAACATCAGCAGGGCTATTGATGGATTGAAGGCGTTTTGATGGTCACTTCAACATCACTCCGACTTAGAGTTTAAGTTGTTGGTCACGGCTGTCAGATAGTTGTCGAAAACTATGTCAGGTGATTTGATACATCTTAAAACATCTGACAATAATATTCATCATCATTTCGTGTAGGTGACACGGTCAATCGATCATGCACACCCTAGTGTCAGAGTTCTTCGGAACCGCCTCTTGGTCTTTGACGTGGTTCCTTTAACTACCAGATGGCAGTCGGGACCAATGGCTTAACGTGCCTTCCGAAGCACGGAATCATCTGGCCCCGGCAGAAGGGGGAAACCCAAGAAGTTCTAGCTGGATGTCGTTGGGGAGGATATGCGTGCCAATGGTCTCACAACCAAGGATGCCGAAGACCGTGCGAAGTGGAGATGAAGAAGCCGGAATGCGGACCCTGGGCTCCAAAGCACTCCAGCTGAGGATGCAATCGGGAACACGCTCGGATGAGAGAGAAATAAAACTGGGCAAATTCGGTAGAACGACGAGCATTATTTCACATGTATTAACCGACTTCTACGAATTATGAATTGTTTTTTCAGAGCTATATGAATAAAATTAGCTTGCGATGGATTTTGTTGGTATCTATTCAAAAACGGTTTAAAGATGCTGCGTACGCGAGCAAAATGACACCGTATTGTTAACTATATTGAGTTGTTATTTATTTGAATACCTTTGCAGAGTGTGACTTATGTACGTAAGCACTATATCTGAGGTCATACAAACTTTCGCACGCGGGTTCGCTCGCTTTAATGTATATCTCTCGGGAACAGCACTTTTCCGGGATACAAAGTTTATCCTTCTCCGTACCCCAGACATCGTATATGCAAATTTCATGACGATCAGTTCAGTAGCTAAGGCATGAAAGCATAACAGACAAACAAACCCACTGTCTAATTTATAATATTAGGTACAATACTAGTGATGACAACATGAATACTAATTTCTCGACCTACCATCAAATACTTTCTCATCCAACTGCGACCGGCGACCTTGCGCAGATTTATGCAACATGCGAGATTCTCAATGCGTGGCTCACGCGATGTGTTGACACAAATGAGAGTTTACAGAACTGTCACTCGTTTAAGTGTGTAAGGTATCTTGGAAGTTAAATAAGAACTGCCTCTTGACGTTCAATTGTGTTGAAATTTTGCATAGTTATTTAAATCGGATAACAGTGCAGTTATTGACTCATAGAGCCGTTCTGGTGATGGAGTTAGAAGAGGACCATATGAACTCCTAAACTTGACGGTATAAATCCATCGTGTTTGAGCTCCTTTATAAAATTTGTAATAAAAAATAAATACAATAATATATTTTTTAACAAACAAATTTAAACGTTTGGCGATAACAACATTTATAGATATTAATGTTTTGAACCGCCATCAAAGACTTTCTTATCCAATCAGCGACGACCTTGAGCAATTTTAATGCAACATTCTGGTAGAGCAGCTCACTTACGAGTGTGTTGAGACAAAACGAGAATTAACAGAACTGTCGTTGTCGAAACATGTACTTGTAGCAATAAATAGTAAACAGTACCTCATCATCATCACCATTACAGCCGCAAAACGACCACTGCTGGACAAAGGGCTTTCTCAAGGATTCTTCGCTCCATGGGTGGATATTGCCATACTCACCACGTTTGTCAGGCGGGTGATGACGCTGCTGCCCATCGCAAGCATTTTGAAGCTGGGGAAAGATAGGAATTGGTTGGATTTGGGAAGGGAATGAAAGGTATTGGGCACAACTTACTAAGATGATTGAGGGAAAAGCAAGTAGCAGCTCGGGAGCAATTGAGGATGACACCCCTGACCTTACCTATTACAAAACAGTGCCTATTTACAAGTTTTCAACTTTACAAATTTTCAAACAATTATTAAAAATGGTAACTACCCTGCCAAAAAGACAATGTCATTCGGAATAATGTTAGGATTCCAATTATATCTTATTTAAATCTCTACAGGAAAGCCAACACTAGTCATATTACTTTGAAATATGGCTGTACATGTATTGAAAAACGCATTCAAAATTATTATTAATTTCTTTGGATAAATTGTAAGATTTATTAAAATCTATCCCAGTTTTCATTTTTTTTTGTTTTTTTCAAGTTTCCTTACCACAGCTGTAGTTAGTCGTATCTGTTACCTCTTTAATGTGTGGCGTTGGCATAAGCGAATATACGTATTTTCAGACTATCTCACATCTGAATATTATGCTATATTTTAATATATTGCTATCTGAGTAATTCTGTAATGCTATGTTATTTCCTAAAATCTGTAACGCGAAAGAACCACGTTTTTCCAACCACTTATTAGTATCTGTAATAAATCTCTAACAAGTCTATGTTACATGAAATTTTTCTTACAGATTTTCTTTTATTGGACTTATAGGGTGAATTTTTGCGAGACAGTTTCTTCTTAGAATTAAGGCTGTATATCGATTTGTTCGAGCATCACACAAAAACTATAATGAAGCCCACTTTTATTCTTTGAAAAACCTTAATCAGCCCTCAGATTTTATCTCGAAATTCCTATACATTTCTGAGAAATTAGCGAAAACCCGACTGTGCTGTGACTGTAATGTGTTTGGAATTGTGCTAGCGATAATTTTAATCCGTATTTTGAACGTCAATACAATCAACTTTTGTCCTATGAACAAGCCTGAAATCGAGAAATATCAATAGGATGTTCCACAGTTGGATGAAAAAATTAAAGGAGTAGCTGCTGTTTTTCTTGATTGATTTGAGAATGTTAAGGGCCCGTACTACCTCACACTGCTTTGCATGATTGACTGTTATATCAATAATAATTAAATACTCAAGTTGAAATAAAAATGCAGCAAAGTTCAGGACTAACTCTGGTAACTATATGACTCAAAAACACGATTGCGTTAAATTTTCTCGATAGAAAAAAATTGCAAAGTTGCCTCCAAATCACGTCCTATTTACTCGGTATATAGCATTATTCACCAAATACATTAAAATTAACCTTGAAACTTTTGATTATTATTGCATTACAGATAAGGCAGCCATCATATGTTTTTCTTTTTCGAATAACCCTTGAATATTCATAAAAAACGAAAATATCCAAAGTAGCCAACGCGTTTAGACCATCCGCGTTTGTATCGCCACGCCGCCTGGCATATGTCGGGCTCTTAAGTCGTGGTAGAGCCACGCTATCGGCAAAATATTTTTTTTTGCTCACAACAAGAATGGGCCCGGCTCGTTTGGGAAAGTACTACACTCTCATAGAAAATCGACGTTTGAGCAGAAGCTTTACCGCTTCGTTCGGTGAGTGAGAGAGCTGGAGACCCACCTTCCCTTTCTACCAGCCCCTCCCCCCATTTCCTCCTCCCATGTCATCCCCAATTCCTTAAAAGGCCGGCAACGCTCCTGTCACACCCTGGTGTTGCATATGTCCATGGGCGGCGGTGACCACTTACCATCAGGTGACTAGCACGTTTGCGGCCCAAATAAAAAAGAAGTAAGTTGCTAGATCCGTACCAAACACACTGTATAGACAATGTCAAGAGCGAAAGAAAGTTTTACATAAAGACTCAACGAGACGAGTATCTCTCTAAGATTGCAGGAAAATTCCAGGAATTTACGCCGACATTTATAAAAAGGCGGCGAACGCGTAGTAAAATGATGGAAATAATAAAAGTGGGAGTTCCTTGGCACTGTTGTGAAATATTACGTTAGTAGTAGAATATTATTTTTCTTGTAGTGGAAAATACGATATTATGCTGGTGGGTGTAATGGAAGTTTATTTATTCAAAGGAAAGGCGGAAAGCTGTTTGTGAAGTAATTAAATATAAACTCATAAAATTTTAATCTAAAGTTTAAAAAGACCGTTATCGATATCGTTGCCGTTGGTCAGAAGGTTAGATTTCTAAAATTCAGGTTATGGGGGTCATGCCTCCCGAACTTTAAAGGATCGTTAAGTATTACTTATGATACTAAGGCCCGAGTTCACCGACTTTTTAAATCAACCGATTAACTCTTAACCAGTCGTTAATATCATATAAAAGTCGATTAACGATATTGTCGTGTTCACCAATCCTTAAACGGCGATTTCGCCAGTTAATCAGTTGATTATGTTGACGGACCTTCCCTTCCTTGATTAACTCTTGATTAGAGACTTTGACATTTTAGTTTGTATGATCTGTCACTTGAATTTAAAGGTTAAGTCCATCAAACTTGTAATAAACTCTTTCTTGATGTTGGCTTTATCTTTTTTGCTCTGCCGTTTTATGTTATCCCAGCATGTTCTTAAACTTTGATGATTTCTGTGGCAAAATGTACTTATGCTATTAAATTCGTTTGCCAAACGAATCCACGCATTTAATTTTTGTGTGTTTGTTGCCGCATCTGTCTTCTTATTTTCGACACTGTCTCTATATTTTAACACTAACTCCGAAAGAATCCTCTTTTCATCGGATGTAAAATTGGTGGTTCTCTTTTTGCCTTCCATTATTGAGGGGATAAGATTTTTATTTCACAGGGTAAACTTTACGCGCGCAATCTTCGTTGTTAAACAAACGAAATCACCACGCAAAGCCATCTATTATTATGACATTGTGACATTATGACAACAACAATAATGAATCTAAGTAAAGGAGTAGGCAATTTAACACTCAGATAGCTCATATTCTAATGGTATTCAATTTGGTGTCATAATAGTATTATCCGACCATGTCATTTAGTTCTGTCAACGCTATATTTTGCATGCGTATACTCAACTTCAGAATTTGACGGCTGTATATATATTGTTCATTCTTTCGTTCAAAATCGTTCGATTTAGTAATCAATGGTCGAATTTGCGTGGTGAACACATATTTTATGATCGCCTGTTTAAACAAGCGTTGAGATTTGATCGTCGGTTTTTGTGATCAGTTGATTAGACAAAGTCGGTGAACTTGGGCCTTATACGCTGGCGAGCTCCGTGGCGCAGTGGTTAACACGCCAGACTGCGACACGAGGGTGCCCGGGTTCGATCCCCGGTCAGGTCAAGATGGAAAATTATCTTTTTCAGATTGGCCATGGTCTTGAATGTTTAACTAAATATGTATTTGTAATAAAATATAGTATCGTTGAGTAATTATTGCATAACACAAGTCTCGAACTTACTTTGGGGTTAGCTTAATCTATGTGATTTGTCCATATACACGGTGAAATTTTGATCGCTCTGGACCCTCAAAGGGGTGATTCAGCCCGTCTATATGAACAACTTCTCCTATGGGACCAATGCTGGGAATTCAAAAAAAAAGGGCAGTCCCATACAAAAAAATTTCGGCCATTCGGTCAATTTGTATGGGAACGTCAAAAAAAATTTGTGTTCCCAGCATCGGTCCCATAGGAAAAGTTGTTTATATCAACGGGCTGAATAACCCCTTTAAGGGTCCAGAACGATCAAAATCTCATCGTGTATATTTATTTATTTACATAATAACGATATTGCCTAGTAACATTTATAACATGTTTTGTATTGTGAGGGCTCGACTCTCGACTATCCTGGCGCTCAAGCCGAGTTCTCACATAAATAGGAAGTTAGGGAGAACACAAGACTCGACACACAGAACACACAGAGAATAATATTATTTATATGTGAATTACGGGTTACTCACGTACGAAGTCAGCTACAGACCGACATGTTTCAACCTCATCCGGAGGTCTTCCTCAGGGCGAATGTGAACCGAGACGCGCGCACGGAGTCGTCCCGATTCGCACTGACACTAGTGACGAGCGACGCGGCATGCGTGGGCGGCGCGGGCAGCGCGGTCCGCGGCTCGCTGAGCTCTCTGTGACAGTGCTGGGGTTGATGGGGGTTGCTGATGTTCTGCATTGATGATTCCCGTAGCTTTTCTGGGATCCCCATTTGCGTCTTCATCATCATCATCATCAGTGGCTGACATTGCGCGTACGTGAAAAGAGCTCACTGTGTCAAGTTCTGCTGGCTGAACATGGCTTCTACTGTCCGTTTTCTGAAGCAATGGTTCCTAGCCCACACAAAATGCCGGTCGAGTCCATAATAACTGGGATAGAGGACACGATAATACGCAATCGGATACCGCAGAGAGATGCAGAATGCCTTCGGCAAGATGTGTCATGTATATTGCGTAAAGCCAAACTGCCAAAGTCGAACATCACTCGAGGAGAGATCAAAGCCCTTAAAGAGTTGCGTCAGAATTCAGACCTCCTAGTGTTGCCAGCGGATAAAGGCAACGCAACAGTCATAGTAGATACGGACAGTTATGAGAGTAAGATGACGAGTTTAGTGAGTGATACTAACACCTATAAAAAAGTAAACTATAATCCTACCTCACGAACCACATCGAAACTCGAAAAACTATTGCGGACACTGCCTGATGACAGTTTAAGGAAGCGCCTACGTCCGCTTAATCCCACCACTCCTAAAATCTATGGACTGCCCAAAATCCATAAAGAAAACTGGCCATTGAGACCGATCGTAAGCCAGATAGATGCTCCGACATATAAAATATCACGTTTCATGGCAGACATATTACAGCCGATGACGGGAAAAACGAGCAGCTATGTAAAAGATTCCACACATTTTGTCAGTCTAATAAAGGATGTCAGGCTAACAGATGAAGAAATCATGGTGAGTTTTGACGTAACGTCCCTATTCACAAATGTACCAGTAGAGGACACTATTAATATTATAAGTGAGATTATAAATAACACAGACATACCTACTGAATACTTAAGTGTCATGGATTTTTGCCTAAAGAGTGGTTTCTTTATCTGGAGGGGCGAATATTACATTCAAACTGACGGAGTGGCAATGGGCTCGCCTATTGCTCCAGTGGTGGCCAACATTTTTATGGAATGGTTTGAGGATAGAGCATTTAATAGCGTGGATAACAAGCCTAGACATTGGTGGAGATTCGTGGACGATGTTTTTGCTATTCTGAATAGAGCTCACGTGACACCTTTTCTTGAACATCTAAACGCGCTACACCCAAGAATAAAATTCACGAGCGAGCAAGAAAAGGATGGTGCCCTTGCTTTCCTCGACGTTTTGGTTATGAGGCAACCCGATGGAACATTGTCACAGACAGTGTATCGGAAACCGACGCATACAGACCGCTATCTGAGAGCTGATTCACACCATCACCCAGCCCATCTAGCGTCGGTTCCGCGATCACTCATAAACAGAGCTCTACGACTGTGCGACCCGCAATACATTGAGTCAGAGCTAGCACACGTAAAGACAGTGTTGGAAAGCAACGGGTATAAGTGGAGACAGAGTCTCAGAATTAGTACCAATGGGAGCGTACATTCGACATCAGCTGAGAGAGCGCTATTGTACTTACCGTTTGTTAAGGGAGTGACGGACAAAATTGGTCAATTCTTACGTCGGAAATTTGACATCAAGACCATATTCAGACCCCTTACAAAAATCAGGCAGCTTGTACGTTCCCCAAAGGACAGAGATCCACTTAATGTGCCTGGTGTGTATGAAGTCCCTTGCGACTGTGGAAAGAGCTATGTGGGAGAGACAGGACGAAATGTGTCAACAAGGCTGCATGAGCATATACGGAGTCTGAAGAAATTGGACAGCACCGGGTCAGCTATCGCCGAGCACGCGATAGAGTCGGATGTTACACATTACATCCGCTTTGACAAAGCTAAAGTCTTAGCGAGAGAGAAAAGCTTTGTCCCTCGTAAAATACGAGAAGCTATAGAGATTAGTAAACGCCCGAATTTCAATCGCGATGGAGGTTGGAGCTTACCCGTCACCTGGAAACCATTGCTTCAGAAAACGGACAGTAGAAGCCATGTTCAGCCAGCAGAACTTGACACAGTGAGCTCTTTTCACGTACGCGCAATGTCAGCCACTGATGATGATGATGAAGACGCAAATGGGGATCCCAGAAAAGCTACGGGAATCATCAATGCAGAACATCAGCAACCCCCATCAACCCCAGCACTGTCACAGAGAGCTCAGCGAGCCGCGGACCGCGCTGCCCGCGCCGCCCACGCATGCCGCGTCGCTCGTCACTAGTGTCAGTGCGAATCGGGACGACTCCGTGCGCGCGTCTCGGTTCACATTCGCCCTGAGGAAGACCTCCGGATGAGGTTGAAACATGTCGGTCTGTAGCTGACTTCGTACGTGAGTAACCCGTAATTCACATATAAATAATGTTATTATCTCGCGTTAGTTTTAATCAAAAAAACACAGAGAATAACTTTATTACAACTTCAACTATATAGATGTTGACTTTAATAATTCATAACAGAGACTGATATGCTCCAAGAGATGGTAGTATACTGAAAGATGGTAGTAGACTGAAAGATGGTAGTAGACTGAAAGATGGTAGCAGACTGAAAGATGGTAGCAGACTGAAAGGTGGTAGCAGACTGAAAGGTGGTAGCAGACTGAAAATGAGTGATGAGAGAGAAAGAAAGTAATCTAAAAATGGAATGGAATGAAATTTGAATTAAAATAAGGAATGAAAAATGGACAGGATGAGAGAAATGAGGTTGGACGAGATGCAGCATGCAGGTGGCATGCTGCAACGTTACAGTATGATCATACATAAGTCCAATACCGTATTGTGTCAACATATTGTAATAGTCACGCAATGAAAACAAACTAAGTGACTTTCACACACTTGAGTTTAAGAGCCCGCCATATGCCAGGCGGCGTGGCGGTACAAACGCGGATGGTCTAAACGCGTTGGCTACTTGGGATATTTTCGTTTTTTAGGAATATTCAAGGGTTATTCGAAAAAGAAAAACATATGATGGCTGCCTTAACTGTAATGCAATAATAATCAAAAGTTTCAAGGTTAATTTTAATGTATTTGGTGAATAATGCCATATACCGAGTAAATTACACGTGATTTGGAGGCAACTTTGCAATTTTTTTCTATCGAGAAAATTTTACGCAATCGTGTTTTTGAGTCATATAGTTACCAGAGTTAGTCCTGAACTTTTCTGCATTTTTATTTCAACTTGAGTATTTAATTATTATTGATATAACAGTCAATCAAGCAAAGCAGTGTGAGGTAGTACGGGCCCTTAAACATATAGTTTACTTTAAAACATAAAATGTGTTTTGCTATTTATGTACCGTACGTGAGTTTAGTTGAGAGAAACGACCTTTTCTCAATGATGAGACCTAGATAGACCTGCTTTTCTCAGTTTAAATCTGAAAAACGAAATCTTAGGGCTTAGAGGAAATATACATATATGGAGTGTAAGTATATTTCGAAAAAGTACTGTAAATTCATACCTACAGAGAATAAAAGAGATTATAAGGCTCAGTTATAGATATAAACGTACCTACTTATTGACGTAATAACATCTCGTAAATCGATGAACGCCAGCTGCACGCACTAAAAAGTGTCACGTTCCGTGTGCAAGCGAGAGCACGGAACTAGCGATAGAGAGGCAAGATGAGCCTAAGCGTTCGGCTTGTGACGCTATATCTCTCTTTCACCGTTATCACGTAAAATAAGTGTCCGTAAACCGACTTTAGAGACAGCCAATTTTTGTTAAAGGAGATTTCCATATTTGTTCCAGAAATATAGCCGTAAAGTCGACATTGCTGGATTGCTACTTAAATATAAAGTCAAAATAATACTAGATTAGGAGCAAAGAGCGCCGCCTATCCGAAGATAATTCGTATCGGCTTAGTTCAAGATAAAGTATATTTTCGTAATCACGTAGACTGTCGCCAAATGTATGCGAAATCTTTTAGAGCGTTTATGCAAATGTTCGGACGGGGCGGCTATTATTTGAGAATTAAGAGATTTCACGCCGACGCTCGTATTATCGTTTTACGTCAACAACTTTACGTAATACTGAGTTTGGATATTTTCAGTTAATATAATGGGAGGTATTATTTTCATAGAGATTGTTGCATGGCTTTTGCGCGATTGATATCTGTGGGGATCCATTACGGCCAAAGGCCTTTCAGCGTGGATATGCCGTCAGTTTCTGATCTCGGACTTCTTGTCTTGCGGCTATAGCAATCTGGCCTCTGTACTACCGATTGTTTCTGGTTTTCAGTTATCACAAAGTATTATTTGATGAAATTTTCAGGTTAGCTAATTATTGCCCCTTGCAAACAAACAAAAAAGAAATGGGCACCAGCTTTTATTATTCAGATAAATGTTGATGACTATAGAAAGAAGATATAGATAAAGATAAAAAAAAGGTAGGTATGGAATACATAGTCATCATATACCTATATCTGTCGCAATAAGTCCATTGCTGGACATATGCCTCACCCAAGGATTTCCAATGCATCCAGCAATTCCCTGCAACTGTTTTTATATGGTATAGGACGGTAAAAGAGCAAGCAAGTCACCTGATTGTAAGCGATCAACGCTGCCCATAGACAACTGCAACACCAGGGTGTAACAGGAGCGTAGCCTACATTTCAAGGAGGTGGGAGAAGGACATGGGGGGAGGAAATGGGTGAAGGATGGGCCTCCGGCTCTCTCACTCACCGAACGAAGCATAGAAGCGGTAGAGCTTCTACTCAAACTATTATTTCTATGAGAGTGTGGTACTTCCCCTTCCCCAGACGAGCAAAATGAATTTTGCCGGTAGCGTGGTTCTACCACAACTAACCTTGATAGTCATAGCTTTATCTATTCATCTAATTGCTGATTGAAACGAAATAGAATTTTATTCTTTGGATATCATGTATCTCTTCTTGAACATCATATTATTATTTTTAATATTTGCAAAATCGATAAACTCTTAGCGTTTCGGAACGAACACTGCTGAGAAGAATCATGCAAAGAAACTCAGTCCAGTATTGGTGTAATTTTGAATAGGTCAAAAGCTTGGTCAAAAGTCAGCAATATATTTATAACTCTTCGCAAAATTCAATGGAACATGAAGATAACTCCTAATATATCAGATGTGCCGTCAATGAAGGAAAAAACTGGTTTCATAAATCATTTATATTGCCTAATAAATTTCTGTTCTGTTGATTAAGCTCAAAGATTTGATAAATAGCAATGATCTATCAATGAAATCGATTTAGAATTGAATGTTTTGGAAGTCTAGTACGTAAAATGTTATAGGTAGATATGTATCTAATGTCAAGTGTGAAGTTTTGTCTAAAAGATAGGTAGTAAATGTTTGATAGTCAAAAATGTAGCTCTTTCATCAAAAACTGATTTGAAAGGAAATATATCTTTTTATTGGAAGAAAAGAAATAAAAAAACATTCAGTTACTAGATTCTAAAATACCTATACTAAAAGAATCTACTATTATAAAGAGGAAACATTAATTTGTTTGTTCGTTTGTTGAAACTCCTGGACTGATCTGAAAAATTATTTCACCATTTGAATGCTATATTATTCTTGAACACAGGCTATTTAAATACTTATATGCACCCGTGTGAAGCCGGGGTGAGCCGCTAGCATACTTATATAAACGAGTGACGATATGCGCAAAAAAACGAAGGAGCCAGCACAGTCCATGTTTTGACTCAAGATGGGAAGTCCTGGGAGCAAATGAGGGGTGACCTTTGCCCCTGCAGAAGGACAATATAGGTTCAATAAAAATTGTGCTTATTAGGGCATAGAGTTATGGTTTAAGTCATGTGTGCAGTTCATCATCATCATTAAAAAGTAAAATATAAAATTCTTAATATGTATAAATATAAACTAGTACGTAAGTAAAGCCATACTAATTAAAAAAGGAAATAATATCATAAAATTAGAAATAAATACATTCAATATAAGCAAACATACTTATGGTTACCACACTGTAACAAGTACTCCTAGGGAGGGGCCTAGTTACCTGTAGTACAGGTATCTTAGGAGACCTATTTCAGGAACTAGTCTCTTCACAAGGCTTGCAAGTTCTTGTCATAGGTTAGTCTTATAATATAAATCTCTAGTTACTAAGAACTTTCGCAATGTGAAGAGAAAATAAAGTTATTTTATTATTATTATTATTATTATCATTTCGAGTAGGTGTCATGCTCAATCGACCATGCACACCCTGGTGTCAGAGTTCTTCGGAACTGCCTCTAGACCTCTGACGTGGTTCCTTTAACGACTACCAAATGGCAGCCCGGACCAACGGCTTAACGTGCCTTCCGAAGCACGGAATCATCTTTATTATCAGACAATCAGGTAATTCACGCCTGCAATGTCCTAACCAAACTGGAAACAACTAAACAGTACGCTTCCCGTGGGAATCGAACCCACTACACCCGGGTCTACAGGCAAATGTAACTGGACTTGTTCTTTTTAGTCGTTTTAAAACTATTGACAAACCTCGGACGTAATTCGATATTCTTCTATAAAACCAACCATGAAATCGTGAAAACAATATGCTTTTTAGGGTTCCGTACCCAAAGGGTAAAACCGGGACCCTATTAATATTGCTCCGCTGTCCGTCTGTCTGTCTGTCTGTCTGTCCGTCTGTCACCAGGCTGTATCTCATGAACCGTGATAGTCAGACAGCTGAAATTTTCACAGATGATGTATTTCTGTTGCCGCTATAACAACAAATACTAAAAAATAGAATCAAGTTGTGTATTTATTCTGATGTATAACAGATAGGATTTTTTTTATCGTTTTTATAGATAATGGTGCGGGACCCTTCGTGCGCCAGTCCGACTCGCACTTCGCCGGTTTTTTTTTCTTTAGAAGGTGCTTTTAACAGTTATTTCCTTTTCTATCAGATTGTTAAAATTAATTAAAGAATAAATCGATGAACGCCAGCTGCACGCACGAAGAAGTGGCACGTTCCGTGCAAGCGAGAGCGCGGAACAAGTGATAGAGAGGCACGATCGCTAAGCATTCTGCTTGTGACGCATCTATCTCTCTTCCACCACTATCACGTAAAATTATCGTCCGTTAACCGATTTTAAGATACCTCTTATCAAAGCCGATTTCAAAGTACTCGTGGCCACAAGATCTTTGAAAACAAGATCTGTCCTTTAATGGCCACTCGTCAGTCAATTGCGTCCAGCCAGAACCGGCTTAATTCCTAGTAATCAGCTGCATAAAGCATCCCACATAGAATTTAATTCGTTAAAGACAATATAACTCTTATCAAATCGGCATAAAGATAATAATCGTTTTTCGTCTGTTAGTCGCAAGGAATCTAGAATCAAAAATAAACGTTTTGAACTACCTAGACTATTATCAATATTGTTTCTATGTTCTACAAAATAATAAGTTTTTTATTTATTTAAATCTTTAAACATATAAAAAGACATAATCAAAAGAGGCACACACAAAAGGAAATAATAGGTCGCAGGTTCAAATGCCGCCCGCTTGAAAAAAAAAATTCACCATATTTATTTCTTTTAGTAAGAGTATTGACAAAATAGCATTGTGTGTGAATGCAAAATATAAACACTTAAAAAACGGAAATCAGTCAAAATTTCCAGCCTGAATCGTACCTGATTCAAAGGTATTCATATAGACGTATAATTTTAGATGCGTTTCCTGTTTGTATAGTAATTGATATCCTTTGAACCAGCCACTACACAAAGCGGTAGTCATACCCACGGTTCCCCAAGCGACATCCGATCTCCCAAACAAACTATGTTCTTGTCGGTGAAGTGTCTAACGTTTTGATAGTCACTTCAAAATACATTGCGAGTTTCGTTTGATTGCCAATTTTTATTTAAGGTATTTAAAACGTAATGTACAGACACCGACCTGAGACTGCTACAAAGGCCAGTTTTCACTTCTGCCGACACTCCCGGAGTGAAACCCGTTGATTTCTTGGGGGTCCGTACCTCAAAAGAAACTCGTTAAAGGTTCCGTACCAAAGAAAAACGGAACCCTTATAGGATCACTCGGTTGTCCGTCTGTCTGTCTGTCCGTCTGTCTGTCTGTCTGTCTGTCTGTCTGTCTGTCTGTCTGTCTGTCAAGACCCTTTTTCTCAGGAACGCGTAGAGGTATCAATCTGATATTCATACCAAATACTCAGGTGTGCTGTCCCTTGCACTTGTGTAAAAATCAAGCTTCTGAGCCAACGCAATCAAAAGATACAGCTGGCTATGTCGCAATTTTTCGTGTTTTTTCGACATTCGCAAGGGAATCAATACCTACAGGGTACTTACCGTGACCTCAGAATCTCGAAATTTGGTACCAAGCAACGTCTTATAGCACAGATATAGGAAAAATTGCAAAAAGTATACATTTTGAGTTACATCATATAAAAAAAATATTTTTAATAATTTCAAACTTATTGACCGAGCGAGCGAAGCGTCTCAGTTTCCACTAGCCGAAAATTCTTTTGTCCGTCTGTCTGTCTGTCTGTTCTCGCCTACAGGTCGCATTTCTCAACCGATTCTCATGAAATTTTGTGATCAGGTTCGGTAATTATATAGAATTTTTTTGTCGAGCCTGATTTTCGATATTTAAAAAAATGGCGGAAATATCCGAAGGGGGTCCGAAACTTAAAAAAACTCATAGCACTGCTATTTGAAAAAAAAAACCAAAATGTCATTAGACTTTTTTGTCTGAACAACTTTTTTATACGATAAACTTGATCGTGTTTATAGTCGAAATCAAATGTCGAAATGGTCTGAAATCGATTTTCTGTATATTTTTTGTATAAGTGCATTCAGTATGATGTCTTAAGGGCCCGTACTACCTCACACTGCTTTGCATGATTGACTGTTATATCAATAATAATTAAATACTCAAGTTGAAATAAAAATGCAGCAAAGTTCAGGACTAACTCTGGTAACTATATGACTCAAAAACACGATTGCGTTAAATTTTCTCGATAGAAAAAAATTGCAAAGTTGCCTCCAAATCACGTCTAATTTACTCGGTATATAGCATTATTCCCCAAATACATTAAAATTAACCTTGAAACTTTTGATTATTATTGCATTACAGATAAGGCAGCCATCATTGTGTTTTTCTTTTTCGAATAACCCTTGAATATTCCTAAAAAACGAAAATATCCAAAGTAGCCAACGCGTTTAGACCATCCGCGTTTGTACCGCCACGCCGCCTGGCATATGGCGGGCTCTTAAATACAAATCTAAGGTATGAAAAGTATGAAAATGGTGCGTAGTTACTGTGACGTCGGTGATACAGAGAAAACATGTTTTTTTTATATAAACATACCTTTGCAGATATATTTAAGAGCACTGGAGGGCATTTGCCCTCCTAAAATATATTGTGGATGTTGGTTGTAAGGGCTCGCGAGGTCTACTGTTCTCACAGAACCACTAGTTATATATAATGTACGGAACCCTTAGTGCGCGAGTCCGACTCGCACTTGGCCGGCATTTTTCTCCAAGACTGACAAACCAAGAAGAATGCAACCAGGTACATTCACCGGACGAGGAATCCCTCTTCCGGTGTCATAGTAGCTAGAGTTATGAATGAAGTCATTCATATCGGTTGTGGCTTGTTTCATAGTTTTCAACTGTTGTAATTTTTTGGCAATCACACTGTTTTCGTAGTTTTCTAGCAAGTCCATTTGTTTGACATATGTTTACGACCGCTATCTTTCAATAGCGTAGCGACTGATATTGACTTGTTTTTGTATTATAATGTATTAATTAGAATCAGTTAAATCCAGTGACATTTCACGCCC
Organism: Elegia similella; assembly: GCA_947532085.1. Lineage (NCBI taxonomy): Eukaryota > Metazoa > Arthropoda > Insecta > Lepidoptera > Pyralidae > Elegia > Elegia similella. The sequence continues at coordinate 6,740,796 of OX383936.1, forward strand.
AAATCCCGAGTGAAATGTGAAAAATTCTATGACAGCGGCAATGTATGAATGAAGAGCGTTTTAGATACCGTGCCATGTTGTAGCCCTTTAATTCTATTCGGGTCATATTAAATATGTCGCGTTAAATCATATCTTGATCGTTAAGTAGTTAGATATTATTATCATGGCGGTAACATCTTACGCCCTTAGTGGGCACGCTTAACGTGGCCTTTCGGTCTTATGACTTTAGGCTCTGTCTATTCCGTAAGGGATAAAGACGTGATAATATGTATGTATTTATGTATGGTAACATCTTTGACTTTTCCAAAACATTTAATACAAACTATAGTTTCGCTGCTACTACATATGTAAATATGGCATTCCTTGCTACATTCAACAGATATTAATTCATACTGCAACATACAATAAAATGATTTTGTGATTATTAGATAAATTTATTCAGATAACATTTTTATCATTTCAATAAATGCGTAATATCTATTTCCGCGCTTTTACACCTTCTTATTAGTCTAGTTATGAATGAATGAATGAATAAATGAACTTTGTTGCGTTAACCTACGGCCACGAGCCTTTACGAGAGCGCGTGCCGCCGGATAAGATGTACATCATCATCATCAGGTCTTTTTAGTCTCCACTGCAGGAGCATGACTCTCTCTGTACTACCGGAGCCATACTTGGACCAGAGCTAACAGATCTACATATTCCTGTAGAATTATATAAATAAATAAATATACACATTGAAATTTTGATCGTTCTGGACCCTTAAAGGGGTGATTCAGCCCATCGTGATGAACAACTTTTCCTATGGGACCAATCCTGGGATGACAAAAATTTTTTTTGGCTTCTTTTTTTTTAATTTTTATATACTCTCACTCTTTCTCTCTCTATCACTATGTTTTTTTTAAATTCAAGCTCAGTATTACCTTTCATTTCACCAGTGTGCTGGTATGCATACGTATCTAATAGTGATTGTGATACCTTCGACAACAGATTTGAACTATTAACCAATACGGCCTCGGTGAAATGCAATACAGTAAATTTATTCATCGCGTGTTGAAGGCGAGCGATGGAAGACATAATTATAATTTAGTCGTTCTAATTAAAAATAATTTGTAGTAGCCTTCGGTCATGCCAACCTGTTCTCAATAATAGCCCAGATTAAAAAAAAAATTGGCTGTCTATAAAATTGGTTTACGGATGATAATTTTACGTGATAACGGTGGAAGAGAGATAGATGCGTCACAAGCCAAACCCTTCTGATAGCTCCGTGACGCAGCGGTCAACACGCCAGACTGCGACACGAGAGTGCCCGGGTTCGATCCCCGGCCAGGTCAAGATGGGAAATGATCTTTTTCAGATTGGCCTGAGTCTTGGATGTGTATCTATATATGTATTTGTTATAAAATATAGTATCGTTGAGTTATCCATAACACAAGTCTCGAACTTACTTTGAGGTAGCTCAATCTGTGTGATTTGTCCATATATATTTATTTATAAGAAGTTATCACGTAAAAATTATTATTATAAAATCAAAGGAAGGTTCGAGTTGGGAGGAATCTACAATTAATTATTTAAATTTATGTACAATTTATTTTTAAGATATAGCTTGTTAAATCTAATGATGATGTAATAATGTAAGTAGTTTTTTTTTGTTCTACTTTTGAGTTGAAACTAGTCCAGAGATCTAGGTCTTATATATCAGCTGTAGATATTTCCTGTATGTCTAAAGTTTAGGCAGTATGTTACACATAAAGTAAGATTTATTATATTGTTGTAGCTAAAAAGCTTATAACTATAGCTGAAATTATACCTTATACTTAATTATAGCGAAAACAAAATAATTCATAATTCATTTATTCACATAATTTATAAATAGTGTACCCAGTACATCATAGTAAACACTTATTTAAGGTCTTAGCGCTATTTACAAATTTACCAATACCGGCATTGTAAAAATTATATTGATAAAATATTAATTTTTTTTTTTCATTACAGACTCAAATTAAATTAAAAAAACAAATGTTCTGCTTCAGATTGATTCGGGAGCGTTTTACAGCCGTATAGCCTGCAGCTGAAAAGAGTTGGACAGAACGCTGGAATGGTGAGAAGGCGTAAGGATAAGGCTATTGGAATAGCAAAGAGATTGTAAGTGTTTAGTAAGAAGAATGATTTAAGATCATGTCGTGACAAAGGGTCATTCACTCAGTCCTGGCCTGACTATTGTCATCCTCAACTACCTGTCTGGTGATTGCAGGTATATGTCAGCGAGTATGAGCGCCCGCCCTCCCTAGCTGCTAGTTGCTTTTCCCACATTCATCCGAGTGAATAGTCCAATACCTTCATTCCCTTCCCAGATCCGATGGGCAGCAGCCTCGGAAGTGCAAGAAGCCAAAGAAACTGCACTCGCCAACGCGCCTGCCAAGCGTGGTGAGTATGGCAATATCTTCCCATGGCACAAAGAATTCTTGCGAGAGGCTTGTGTCCAGCAGTGGACTCTTTACAGCGGAAATGATGATGATGAATCAGTAAAGACTATTTTTCCATATAGAGTTATTTCCAAAACCCGACTGTAAATATTTGGTTTAAAAATAGGCACAAAACAAACGTTTCAAAGTTGAAAATAAATAGGAGAGGCGTTGAGTTATTTCTATACATATATACTTATTATCACGTCTTTATCCCTTACGGGGTAGGCAGAACCTAAAGTCATAATACCAAAAGGCCACGTTTAACGTGTCAAATCAAAATAGTGATGGGTTTCTAGCCGCCTATTGTCATGATTCTTTAGGTATTCGCCCATTCCCTTGACCGGTTTCTACGGTTTGCGCAGGAAGAGAAGCAGCTGGCACATTATACGTTTTTTCTTTTCTCCCAGACCATAGAGATTTTTCTTTCCGGATTCATAAATATGTTAATACCCAAACAGGAAATTGCTATTTCACATTATTTTATCTTGTATTTGTTATTTAGTTAAAATCTCACAACTGAATTTTGAAGTACTTATCCTAAACAGATTAAGCTAAATTTTGTGTACTTATGTATGATAACAATGCTATATTATGTTACCAAATAGCTGGTCTGACTATTAAAAGTCTAGATTATTGAGTCTGGAGTTCGTGGAATTTCAAAGTAAAGTAGATAAACCCAGTTTTTTGACTCCATTGATTTGTCTTGGCTAGCATTAAATACTCGTAGTAGGCATGCGTTCATACTCAAACTTCCCCATGAAAATGGAATAAAAAAAATCACGAGTCATTTTTCCAATGTGTCGTGTTTTTGACAAAAAATCATTTATAGAAAAAGAAAAAAACTTACTTAAAACTAGCTACTATTATTTAGCTTGTTAACTTATTTGTATTATTAGATTGTATTTTTTTTTAACACCAATGACAATTGAGATCATCATCATCATTTCGAGTAGGTGTCACGGTCAATCGACCATGTACACCCTGGTGTCAGAGTTCTTCGGAACCGCCTCTCGGCCTCTGATGCGGTTCCTTTAACGACTACCAAATGGCAGCCGGGACCACCGGCTTAACGTGCCTTCCGAAGCACGGAATCGTCTTTATTATCAGACAATCAGGTGATTCAAGCCTGCAATGTCCTAACCAAACTGGAAACAACTAAACAAAGTATGCTTCCAGTGGGAATCGAACCCACGACCCCCGGGTCAACAGGCTTAACCACTGGACCACGGAGGCTGTTTATCATGATTTCGACGCTATACTTTCTACGTGTTTGTTATTTACAAAACTATTCTTGTTACGTTTCAAGATAACAAATACAAGATAAAATATTGTGAAACAGAAAATTCCTGTTTGGGTATTAATATATTTTTGAAGAAAGAATCTCGACGCCCACGTATTTGAAAGCAAAATCCCTTGCCTATTTATAGATTTTTATTTTTAAAGAAACAACTCAACGCCTACGTATTGGAAAGAAAATATTTATTTTTATCGTTTGAATTTAGATATGCCTATTTTTAAAGCAAATATCTACAGTTGGCTTCTGTAAATAACTCTGTAAGGAAAAGTAGTCTTTACTAAGTCATCATCATCATCATTCCAGTTGTAAAAAGTCCACTGCTGGACAAAGGCCTCTCCCAAGGATTCTTAATTCTATGGGAGGATATTGGCATACCCATTACGCTTGTCAGGCGTTGGCGAGCGCAGTTTCTTTGGCTTCTTGTGCTACCGACGCTGCTGCCTATCGGAAGCATTTTTAAACTGGGGAAGGATAGGATTTTTTTGAATCTGGGAAGGGAGTGAATGTATTGGGTTGGTATACTTGGATGAATGGGTGAAAAGCAAGTAGCAACTCGGGATGACGGGTGCGCGTATCCGGTGCCATACCTGCAACCACTGGACAGGTAGTTGGGGATGACTACAGAATCTAAACATATAGGAATGGTATAAAATGAAGAAAAAAGTCATGAGAAAAATCCGAGTTAGCAGTTTTGTATTAAGTTTTATTCCATTTTAGTTTTAGTTAGTATTAAGTTTGACTAGCTCCGTCGCGCAGCGGTCAACACGCCTGCCTACGACACGGAGTGACCGGGTTCGATCCCCGGCCAGGTCAAGATGGAAAATGATCTTTTTCAGATTGGCCTGGGTCTTGGATGTGTATCTATATATGTATTTGTTATAAAATATAGTGTCCCATAACACAAGTCTCGAACTTACTTTGGGGCTAGCTCAATCTGTGTGATTTGTCCGTATATATTTAATATTTAATTTTTATTCAAAATTATCTACATTTATAAGTAAGAATTTTCTTCGAAAAGAACCTTTGGCCCTAACTTCAACATTCCTCAGTCAACAAGGAGTTTTCGCTTCAAACCTGACATTTGAAATAAAAATTGGTTGTCTGTAAAGAAATTTTCGGACGATAATTTTACGAGATAACGGTGAGAGATAGATGCGCGATAGATACTACTACTACTGCTGTTGCTGCAGCTGCTGCTGCCCCGGAACGTGATATTTTTCGTGCGTGCAGCCGGTGTTCATCGATTCATAATAACAGAATAAAATAAGAAAATACTTCCAAGTGTACGAAAGTTGTGTTTCCTAATTGTTAGAGTTTAAAACACTTTAATATTCTATTGAAAACTTATTGTAAGCTTAAAGCATGCATACGATAAGGAAATGCTCTACACGTTACTGTTCGATATTTTTTTAAGTGTTTAAAATTCAGCGAGGAGATTGTAGGCCAAATCCTCTGTCTACTCTGGCCAGGTACCGTATATCCGATAGTACAGAAAGGGTCATGCTCCGGACCATTAAGATTCGATAAGAATAACAAGATTAACCAACCCGTCTGGCCAGCGACGAGAGTGTAGGCCAAGTCCCCTGTCTGCTCTGGCCAAGTATGGCTCCGGTCGTACAGAGAGGGTCATGCTCCGGCACTGGAGACTAAAAAGACCTGATGATGATGTTTAAATTTTTTGCGTTCACACACTTTTATCTCAAGCGTTATTTGACATCAAACACCTTTAAAAGGTTTTTTAACATATTAAAACAAATATAACTTGTTATGTTAACGTATTTTCTAAAATACCAACTCGAAACATACCAATTCACAAAACGTAAACAATAGATATAAATTATGGGTGGATCCTATTTTGTTTTGAGCAGAATATACGAGTAAACTTCGACAGAGGTCAGAGGAGAGGCACTAAAAATCGTACATACTAGAAATGTCGGCCCTCAGTTACCCAAATAAATTGTTATGCCACAATATTTAGCAAAAACATTTAGACCGCCTTAATGGTTTTGTCTGATAGCATGTGTACATAACACAATTTATATCAGAAACAAACAAATTATTAATAAATGTTGGTTTGGAATTTATATTTATTTTTATTACAATTCGAACAAATTCTAGCTTTATTCGCATACTGCGGCAAATTTATTTACATTTAGTTATAACTATACTATACTTTGACTAGCTCCGTGGCGCAGCGGTCAACACGCCAGCCTGCGACACGGAGTGACCGGGTTCGATCCCCGGCCAGGTCAAGATGGAAAATGATCTTTTTCAGATTGGCCTGGGTCTTGGATGTTTATCTATATATGTATTTGTTATAAAATATAGTATCGTTGGGTTAGTATCCCATAACACAAGTCTCTAACTTACTTTGGGGCTACCTCAATCTGTGTGATTTGTCCGTATATATTTATATTTATTTATTTATATTTATAGTATCACGTTTTTTTCACTTGCGGGGTAGACAGAGCCTATAAAAAGGTGTATAAGACCTTATAGCCACATTTAGTATGTTTGTGGGCGTGTTGGTGGAAAACGAAATCAAAATAGTGATGGGTTGGTAGTCGCATCGCCTATTGACAAGATTCCGCAGATTTTTGCCCATTACCTCGATCGGCTTTTACGATCTGCGCGGAAAGAATAGCAGATGGCACATTCTACGTTTTTCTTTTTCCCAGACCAGTATGGAAGGCTTATAACCAGATTCAGAAATTACCATATAGCTCTTATATTTATATGTATTTGTTCCTTTGTACCTATCATCATCATTTCAACCACAAGAAGTTCACTGCTGGACAGAGGCCTCTCCCAAGGTTATTCGTTCCATGGGAGGATATTGCCATACTCACTACTCACCAAGCTTGGCAGGCGGGTTTCTTCGGCTTCTTGTCCTCAGACGCTGCTGCCCATCGGAAGCATTTCTTCGGCTTCTTGTCCTCAGACGCTGCTGCCCATCGGAAGCATTTCTTCAGCTTCTTGTCCTCAGACGCTGCTGCTCATCGGAATCATTTCTTCGGCTTCTTGTCCTCAGACGCTGCTGCCCATCGGAAGCATTTCTTCAGCTTCTTGTCCTCAGACGCTGCTGCTCATCGGAATCATTTCTTCGGCTTCTTGTCCTCAGACGCTGCTGCCCATCGGAAGCATTTCTTCAGCTTCTTGTCCTCAGACGCTGCTGCCCATCGGAAGCATTTCTTCAGCTTCTTGTCCTCAGACGCTGCTGCCCATCGGAAGCATTTCTTCAGCTTCTTGTCCTCAGACGCTGCTGCTCATCGGAATCATTTCTTCGGCTTCTTGTCCTCAGACGCTGCTGCCCATCGGAAGCATTTCTTCAGCTTCTTGTCCTCAGACGCTGCTGCTCATCGGAATCATTTCTTCGGCTTCTTGTCCTCAGACGCTGCTGCCCATCGGAAGCATTTCTTCAGCTTCTTGTCCTCAGACGCTGCTGCCCATCGGAAGCATTTCTTCGGCTTCTTGTCCTCAGACGCTGCTACCCATCGGAATCATTTCTTCGGCTTCTTGTCCTCAGACGCTGCTGCCCATCGGAAGCATTTCTTCGGCTTCTTGTCTTCAGACGCTGCTGCCCATCGGAAGCATTTCTTCGGCTTCTTGTCCTCAGACGCTGCTACCCATCGGAAGCATTTCTTCGGCTTCTTGTCTTCAGACGCTGCTGCCCAACGGAAGCATTTCTTCGGCTTCTTGTCCTCAGACGCTGCTGCCCATCGGAAGCATTTCTTCGGCTTCTTGTCTTCAGACGCTGCTGCCCATCGGAAGCATTTCTTCGGCTTCTTGTCTTCAGACGCTGCTGCCCAACGGAAGCATTTCTTCGGCTTCTTGTCCTCAGACGCTGCTACCCATCGGAAGCATTTCTTCGGCTTCTTGTCTTCAGACGCTGCTGCCCATCGGAAGCATTTCTTCGGCTTCTTGTCTTCAGACGCTGCTGCCCATCGGAAGCATTTCTTCGGCTTCTTGTCTTCAGACGCTGCTGCCCAACGGAAGCATTTCTTCGGCTTCTTGTCTTCAGACGCTGCTGCCCAACGGAAGCATTTCTTCGGCTTCTTGTCCTCAGACGCTGCTGCCCATCGGAAGCATTTCTTCGGCTTCTTGTCCTCAGACGCTGCTACCCATCGGAAGCATTTCTTCGGCTTCTTGTCTTCAGACGCTGCTGCCCATCGGAATAATTTCTTCGGCTTCTTGTCCTCAGACGCTGCTACCCATCGGAATCATTTCTTCGGCTTCTTGTCCTCAGACGCTGCTGCCCATCGGAAGCATTTCTTCGGCTTATTGTCCTCAGACGCTGCTACCCATCGGAAGCATTTCTTCGGCTTCTTGTCCTCAGACGCTGCTGCCCATCGGAAGCATTTCTTCGGCTTATTGTCCTCAGACGCTGCTGCCCATCGGAATCATTTCTTCGGCTTCTTGTCCTCAGACGCTGCTGCCCATCGGAAGCATTTCTTCGGCTTATTGTCCTCAGACGCTGCTACCCATCGGAAGCATTTCTTCGGCTTCTTTTCTTCAGACGCTGCTGCCCATCGGAAGCATTTCTTCGGCTTATTGTCCTCAGACGCTGCTACCCATCGGAAGCATTTCTTCGGCTTCTTGTCCTCAGACGCTGCTGCCCATCGGAAGCATTTCTTCGGCTTATTGTCCTCAGACGCTGCTGCCCATCGGAAGCATTTCTTCGGCTTCTTGTCTTCAGACGCTGCTGCCCATCGGAATAATTTCTTCGGCTTCTTGTCCTCAGACGCTGCTACCCATCGGAATCATTTCTTCGGCTTCTTGTCCTCAGACGCTGCTGCCCATCGGAAGCATTTCTTCGGCTTATTGTCCTCAGACGCTGCTACCCATCGGAAGCATTTCTTCGGCTTCTTGTCCTCAGACGCTGCTGCCCATCGGAAGCATTTCTTCGGCTTATTGTCCTCAGACGCTGCTGCCCATCGGAAGCATTTCTTCGGCTTCTTTTCTTCAGACGCTGCTACCCATCGGAATCATTTCTTCGGCTTCTTGTCCTCAGACGCTGCTGCCCATCGGAAGCATTTCTTCGGCTTCTTGTCCTCAGACGCTGCTGCCCATCGGAAGCATTTCTTCGGCTTCTTTTCTTCAGACGCTGCTGCCCATCGGAATCATTTCTTCGGCTTCTTGTCCTCAGACGCTGCTGCCCATCGGAAGCATTTCTTCGGCTTCTTGTCTTCAGACGCTGCTGCCCATCGGAATAATTTCTTCGGCTTCTTGTCCTCAGACGCTGCTACCCATCGGAATCATTTCTTCGGCTTCTTGTCCTCAGACGCTGCTGCCCATCGGAAGCATTTCTTCGGCTTATTGTCCTCAGACGCTGCTACCCATCGGAATCATTTCTTCGGCTTCTTGTCCTCAGACGCTGCTGCCCATCGGAAGCATTTCTTCGGCTTCTTGTCCTCAGACGCTGCTGCCCATCGGAAGCATTTCTTCGGCTTCTTTTCTTCAGACGCTGCTGCCCATCGGAATCATTTCTTCGGCTTCTTGTCCTCAGACGCTGCTGCCCATCGGAATAATTTCTTCGGCTTCTTGTCCTCAGACGCTGCTGCCCATCGGAAGCATTTCTTCGGCTTCTTGTCCTCAGACGCTGCTGCCCATCGGAAGCATTTCTTCGGCTTCTTTTCTTCAGACGCTGCTGCCCATCGGAATCATTTCTTCGGCTTCTTGTCCTCAGACGCTGCTGCCCATCGGAAGCATTTCTTCGGCTTCTTTTCTTCAGACGCTGCTGCCCATCGGAATCATTTCTTCGGCTTCTTGTCCTCAGACGCTGCTGCCCATCGGAAGCATTTCTTCGGCTTCTTGTCTTCAGACGCTGCTGCCCATCGGAATAATTTCTTCGGCTTCTTGTCCTCAGACGCTGCTGCCCATCGGAAGCATTTCTTCGGCTTCTTGTCCTCAGACGCTGCTGCCCATCGGAAGCATTTCTTCAGCTTCTTGTCTTCAGACGCTGCTGCCCATCGGAAGCATTTCTTCGGCTTCTTGTCCTCAGACGCTGCTGCCCATCGGAAGCATTTCTTCAGCTTCTTGTCTTCAGACGCTGCTGCCCATCGGAAGCATTTCTTCGGCTTCTTTTCTTCAGACGCTGCTGCCCATCGGAAGCATTTCTTCGGCTTCTTGTCTTCAGACGCTGCTGCCCATCGGAAGCATTTCTTCGGCTTCTTGTCCTCAGACGCTGCTGCCCATCGGAAGCATTTCTTCAGCTTCTTGTCTTCAGACGCTGCTGCCCATCGGAAGCATTTCTTCGGCTTCTTTTCTTCAGACGCTGCTGCCCATCGGAAGCATTTCTTCGGCTTCTTGTCCTCAGACGCTGCTGCCCATCGGAAGCATTTCTTCAGCTTCTTGTCTTCAGACGCTGCTGCCCATCGGAAGCATTTCTTCGGCTTCTTTTCTTCAGACGCTGCTGCCCATCGGAAGCATTTCTTCGGCTTCTTGTCCTCAGACGCTGCTGCCCATCGGAAGCATTTCTTCGGCTTCTTGTCCTCAGACGCTGCTGCCCATCGGAAGCATTTCTTCGGCTTCTTGTCCTCAGACGCTGCTGCTCATCGGAAGCATTATGAAGGTGGTAACGTTAGGAAATTGCTGGATCTGTGAAGAGAATGAAGGTTTTGGGGTCCTACTCACTAAGATGCATGAGGCAAAGGCAAGTAGTAGATCGAAAGGCCGGGCGCACGTACGCGATGCCAACTGGCCAACACTGGCCGTTGAGGATGCCACCCCTACGTAATGTTATATACTGAGTTCAATTTTATCTGTAACTAGCTGTTGCCCGCGACTTCGTCCGCGGCAATTTCTGTTTTATGATTAATTAGTACCTATAGATGTATAATTTTCCCCCGTTTTCAAAACATTTTTTATTGATGCTTCGCTCCTGTTGGTCGCAGCGTGATGTTTTATAGCCTAAAGCCTTCCTCAATAAATGGACTATCCAACAAAAAAAGAATTTTCCAATTTGAACCGGGAGTTCCTGAGATTAGCGCGTTCAAACAAACAAACATACAAACAAACTCTTCAGAAGGTCAAGGTCTGATCGCATGGAATACTAATTAGAGTTAGTCTAATCATAAAAAGTCTGCAATTAATCTTATAGATATAAAACATGTCTCATTACACTGTTGCTTAAAATAAGAGGGTGCTGCGCGAACGAAAAACGTCGCGACTGCGCAAGCCATAGGCTGCGCAAAACTATTAGGGGATTATGTAAAAAGATGAAAGTCTTCATATTTTCATATTTAAATTTTTATAGAATTTTACTATAAATAATTATTGTTAAGTTCTTATTATAAGTGAATTTTGTAGATTCTTTATGAGAATAAATTTTCCTTAACCATAGAAAAATTAAGAAAGGGGGCGACCTCCGACATGTAAATATAAAGATTATCACGTGAGAATTATTGTTTTAGACGTATTTTCAAACTCTTCGAAGAAAAATGTTTTTAGATATATTAAATTTCATAACTATCTATTTCAAATTCCAACAAGGGGCAATCTTGTGCAAGGCTCGACCTAAATTATACAAATACTTTTGACGTATTTAATTAATTCAGCGCACAGTACTAGTGATTTGAAAACACGTCAATTTCCACCATTTCGTGCAGTACCGTCTTAAGCAAAAATATCAGGAATGTAATTCGGCTTAGGCCTCGTTTACGTAGAGACGGTGCGTGCAGTGGCGCGTGCTGTCATAATCTCAATACTTCATTGAAATGTTACAATTTTTGGGCTTAGCGTGCGTTTTTCAGAAGACGCAATTTTTTATTATATATAGGGGCTTAGTGTAAAGTTCAATCCAAGTTTGTGGGGTCCCCAAACCAAACCCCCAAACCCTTGTCTCACGCACGCCATGACTCATCTTGGAAAAAGGGATGTGAACGGTTCATCTGCCAAACTAATAGGCCACACAATTTTTTTGTTGTTTGTTGTTACTAAACAGACAAAAAATAAAGTAAATTTCATTTGCAATAAGATTTACTTTATTTTTTTCCAGTAACTTTTAGTTGTAGAACCATAAATAAAAAAGTTATAAGTGAAAATCCATAAACATGTGAAAAGAAAATTATAATTTTCGATATAGATTTTTTCTAACCATTTTACAAAAAGTCATATAAAAATTATCTGATATCATTTTCTTTGTAAAATGATTAGACCAACTTCAAAAAAATGGAAAGAAGAATATAGAATCATTATCCAAATCTGTGGAACTATTGATGCTGTGGAAATTGAATATCTTGGACAGTATTTAAAAAAATACAGATTTCCTAATTCTTGTTGCTCAATGCTTTTTCTTTGCATATATGTACTTTTATTTTTATCGATGTGTTCGTTTGTTTTGGCTTTGTTCAATTATTTTCTATATGTAGTGTGACTCTAGGTCATGAAAAATATGTTTTTCCTTACTCATCAAGTCAACAAGTGTGATCATTGATGTGATGTTGTCCAAATGCCATTGCGATGAAACTATTTGGGGATTGTATTCAAGTAGTCATTTCTATACACAATAAGGTCAGGAGGACCTTAAAAGAACTATTTAAGTGTCATCCTCTCAATAATAACATGAAAATGTATATACAGAAAGATTTTAATGAAGTCTTTCATAATATAAATTTTCATGTTAATATTATTACCTAAGTCTTGAATTTTCTCTTAAACCTGGTCAGGTATCTCTGTCCCTGACTGTACGTCGCCAAATTAAGACTCCGTCTCTCTTCCAGGCTGTTATATAATATAATTAACCCTTTATTGGTGAAAGTATTCCATACACGTGTATCGTCCCCCTGGCAGACCACAGGCTTATAAGGATAAATAAGAATTCAGGGGAAAGTGTTCGCAAGTTATATTGAGTTACGACCGACCCCGGATCAATTGTTCCTTTACACGTGATTTATATATATAGAATAGAGAATGTGTATTTTTATTTGGGCTAGCCTTGTGGTATCCGGCAGAGTAGAATAGGACCACTAGAGACGATGTCGTAGAAGGCGACTTAGGAAATAAATATATACGGACAAATCACACAGATTGAGCTAGCCCCAAAGTAAGTTCGAGACTTGTGTTATGGGATACTAACTCAGCGATACTATATTTTATAAAAATACATATATAGATAAACATCCAAGACCCAGGCCAATCTGAAAAAGATCATTTTCCATCTTGACCTGGCCGGGGATCAAACCCGGGCACTCCGTGTCGCAGGCTGGCGTGTTAACCACTGCGCCACGGAGCTGTCATACAAATACTTTTGATTTATGAAATACAAGCTAAACAAAGCTTATAAACATCTGTGAGACCTCTCCAACCCGTCTGGCCAGCGTGGAGAGTGTAGGCCAAGTCCTCTGGCGGCTCTGGCCAAGTATGGCCCTAGTAGTACAGAGAGGGTCGTGCTCCTGTAGTGGAGACTAAAAAATACCTGATGATGATGATGATGATGATGATTTGTGGGAGAGCCACGCTACCGGCGGAATTCATTTTTGATAGTAGCATGAATGGGACGCCTCGTCCGGGGACGTACCATACTCTCACAGAAAATCGACGTTTGAGTAGAAGCTTTACCGCTTCTATGTTTCGTTCGGTGAGTGAGAGAGCCGGGGGTCCATTCTACTACCTCCCCCCGAATTCCTCTGTCATGTCCACCCACCATTTCCTTCCCCTATATTGAGAGACTAGCTCCCTGCGCAGCGGTCAACACGCCAGCCTGCGATACGGAGTGACCGGGATCGATCCCCGGCCAGGTCAAGATGGAAAATGATCTTTTTCAGATTGGCCTGGGTCTTGGATGTGTATCTATATATGTATTTGTTATAAAATATAGTATCGTTGAGTTAGTATCCCATAACACAAGTCTCGAACCTACCTTGGGGCTAGCTCAATCTGTGTGATTTGTATATATTTATTTATTTAAAGTCCGGCACCCCTCCTGTCACACCCTGGTGTTGCAATTGTCCATGGGCAGCGGTGATCACCTACAATACGGTGACCCGCTTGCTCGTTTGCAGTCCTATATCATAAAAAATGTCTTGGTGTTGCCAAGTATTGATATGCGTGTCATTGCTCATATTTACCAAGGATGCCAAAAACCGTTTGAAGTGGAGAACTAAGTAGCCTGAAAGCTGATCAGAAAGCATAGATTGAAAACATATTCGTAAATAGAATATGGATTTTGGGTTTCAATGATTGATATCAACGAGGGAATTTTATATTTCAGGGTCATGTAGAATACCTAATCAGCAGGCCTATTTGCGAACTTTTGACAACTATGGTGTACGTTTCGATGGTCACCTTAACATCCAATACGGTTTATATAACTTGAATAAAAATAGTCAATCATAAAAAAGCCGCAATGTATTGTGAAGTGACGATCAAAACATTCTACACTGAGCGGCTTATACCATCTATAGAACGTCCTTGGCTTATACATAGTACTTTTTTAGACTAAAATCATTAAAACTAGTACTTAATACATTCGTTTTCAATACATGCCATACATACGTAGTATCACGTCTTTTTTCCTTGCGGGGTAGACAGAGCCTAGGTCTATAAGACCTTATGGCCACATTTAGCATTTTGGAGGGCGTGTAGATAGAAAACGGTATCAAATATTGGTGGGTTGCTAGCCGCATCGTCTATGACACGATTCAGCCGATTTCAGCCCAATCCTTCGATCGGCTTTTACGATCTTTGCGGGAAGAAAGCAGCTGGCACATTCTACGTTTTTTCTTTTCTCCCAGACCATACAACATACATATACAATAGACAATTATTGAAAAAATAAGGTTCAAAAAAGTTTCAAAAAGTACAATTCGAGTTTAGAAAACGAAATATATCCTCATCTTACCACATAAGAACATTATTTTCGGTCAACAATTTCGGGTGCATTTCATTTCCAATAACTATGAAAACCCCGACGAAAATCGGCTCGTTATTTTTAAAGCTAGATGCAACAGATGACAAACCCCTGTTACAGCTTAAAGTATAATTTTATTGCCAAATTATTGGCTTGTTAAGATATAAAAGACAGCAATATTGTTAGCTCGTCGGCTGCGTAACAAAGTAATGGCTTTCCAGTCTGTTTATCATAGATTATCTTTGGTACCAATTTTCTTTCAACTAGAGTACGCCGACGATGCCGCTACTACAGAAATAAATTGGAAAAAGTTTGTTTTTATGATAATCTTTTTATGGATTTTAATGTCACGCAAGCAGTTATATAGGTTATTGTTAACTGTAGTGACCATGGTATTAACCATTGAGAAGTCACCTCTTGACGAAGGAAACCATTGTGATGAATTTCTTTAATATCAAGTCGGTTTATATAATAAAAAAAGTAGTTATTTTTTTATTTGTATTGATATGTTTATTGAAAGCCGTGCTAAATATTAATTTCCTTATGTCAAGAGCAGGTGGTTCGTATTTAGCCTGCATTTTGTAAACTATATGTTGATCAGGAAGTGAAGTAAAATTTTGGTTGTCTTATTTTTCTAAATTAGGTATTTGATAACGTGTAATCGTAATGTACAAGACACTACTGCGAAACAGACATATGCAAAATTTTTCATACTCACGTTTTTAGTATCATTTTGGGTTTGATAAACTTAACTATTGTTAAATTTTGCATGTATTTACGGACAGCAGTAAGCTTCATTTAAGGATTATAAAATTTACAAAAAGTTAGTAGATTATAGAAAAATGACAATATTTTTGATCAAAACGTATACAAGTTCTTTTACTGAACATGTTTTAATAATTAAATTCAGAGAAACAAAAAAATTAATGCATGCAGAATGTTAATAAGTTTACTTTTAATTTCAAATAAAAAAATGTGTTTACCTGAACATCATAGTCATTAGGAACAAAATGGCAAGCGGAAGAAAACGCCAATTTTATAGATATTCATCATCATCATATCAGCCGCAAAAAGTCCACTGCTGGACAGAGGCCTCCCCAAGGAATTCCAATACGACTGGTTGGAAGCGGCCTGCATCCAGCGTCTTCCTGCAACCTTAGTCAGGTCATCCGACCATCTGGTCAGTGGGTGTCCAACGCTGCGCTTGCCGGTATGTAGTTGCCATTCGAGAACCCTTCTGCCCAATCGGCCATCGGTTCTGCGCGCTAAGTGCCCCGCCCACTGGCTTTTCCCGCGCAGACCGTTGAAACCGGTCAAGGAAATGTGCGAAAATCTAAAGAATCATGACAATAGGCGATGCGGCTAGCAACCCATCATCATATTTTGATTCCGTTTTCCACCTTTACCAACCATGCTAAACGAGGAAGAAGATTTTGCGTAATCCCGGAACCCATGGTAAGGGAGAGGGTTACGAACCCGCAGTCCTATGACAACGGCGGTATTTTTTAGACACATGCGAGGGCGGGCGCCGCCCACGCCCTAGCGTAACAGGCTGTAGGGCGAATAGATAACTGGATCCGAGCAAAACTGGAATAGTCAACAAAGACCTTTAATTATATTAGGCTACTTTGTTCATTCACTTTCATTGCAGGCTCCTTTGTGAAAAATGTTTTGTGATGGGGCGGCGAATCAAACAGAAGATAGATATCTATAAATATCTACACTATCTAAATTAATATTATGAAGTGATTACATTTGACTATTATCTTCATTACGGGACTTACATCTATTGAATTTGAGTTTCATTGGATATTTCAGCTACATTGCAGCTGCCATGTTCACAAACTGACTGTAGTAAATGTTACCGCGAAAGCTTAACACACACTAAACGAGACAATAAAAGTTTTGTTGTTATAACGGCTATAGCCATGTAGTGTCCGGTAAAGAGTTAAATCATATAGCATTTGATTCTTTGTGTGCCTGTTTATAACGCCCAGGAACATCAATGAGTAGGAGTATAACTGTACTTGGGCTAATACACTCAACTCAATCGTCAAAATGTACACTATGCTATAGTCAAAGTGTTCCTGCGACATGAATGTGCCTGCGGCAGTACCCGAATGTGCCTGCGGTAGAATACGGCAATGCCAATATGTGCAATCGACCTAACGAGTAATGGTCAAATAATGGATAAACTCTAAAATTACTGGACAGATTTTTATTAATTCTACCACCGATCTTCACCAGCTACAATATGAGCGGGTCACATAGGCTTTAATTTACGCGGGTTAACTTGCGGATTTCTTATTGCATTTCTGTTCATTCATCATCATTATCAGGTCTTTTTTCCACTGCAAGAGCATGACCCTCTCTGTACTACCGGAGCCATACTTGGCCAGAGCAGACAGAGGATTTGGCCTACACTTCCCTCGCTGGCCAGACGGGTTGGAGAGTTCTCATTGATGTTTATGAGCTTTGTTTAGCTTGTATTTCCTAATTCGCTTCTTACGACCTCCATGGGAAGACTAGGAGTGGTCCTATTCTAGTCTGCCGGAAACTGCACAATAAATAATGTTAGTATACTTATAACTATGTTAGTAGGTATAGTAGAAAAACATTAAATTATTTATTGTGCAGACCATTCCTGCACCATCCCCCCGGCTATAATGCAGCAATGGTTTACGTAAACGCAATCCGCACAGCTTTTTTCATCATCATCATCAACAGCTTTTTTGCGTAAGAGCAATCCACTCGCGCATCTGCAATCATCCCTGATGCGCTACAGAAGCGAGGTAGCCCCAGCAGCATCCTGAACGCATTGTTGTATTGTACACGAAGGGCGTTATAAGTTTTTTGAGTATATCTTGCCCACAGACTGCACGTATAAAAAGAAAAGCAAAAAGCTTCAAAAACGGTAACTTTGGGCTTTAAAAATTATATAGGACCAGATGGAAGACTTGTCGATCGGAGAGAATGCATAATTTAGGTGAGAAAGACGAACGCAGGCGCTAAGAGCTAAGGTGCAAATGAACTAAGGTGCAAATTAACTGAGGTGCTAAGGCGTTAATGGCTACGATAGTAAGACTTGAGAGGAAATTTCTTTCACGTGTGCTAAAGCTGAGGAAAGTCATTGTTTTACCGAGAGACTACAACATTGGGGTTTTCAAAAGCGCGTGAAAATATTTCTTTACAGTCGGCAGGTACGAAGAGGTGATGTGAGTGGGTGCCGCGCGAACGAAAAACGAAGCGACTGCGCAAGCCATTAGGCGATTATGTCAAAAGATAAAATGTCTTTATATTTTTATAAAAAAAAAATTTAAAGGTTCGACCTCTGAGATGTAAATATAAATATTGTCATGTAAGAATTATTGTTTTAGACGTCAAATTGACAAACTTTTCGAAGAAAAATGTTAGATATCATAACACATACATCGTTTTTAAATTTCATTTGTATCTGTTTCAACAAGGGGGCGATCTTGTGCAAGGATCGACCTATATTATACAAATACTTTTGATGTGTTTAATTAATTCAGCGCATAGTACTAGTGACTTGAAAACACGTCAATTTCCACAATTTCGTGCAGTACCGTCTTAAAGTGTTGTGTGTGCTAATTTTGGCAGGCTGGAAAAAAGTTTAAAACATAATTGTGATTTTAATTTCATCACGGCCTTGGTAAAGTTTTTGGTAGGGATTTCGGCGGCCTGCACGGTTGTTGTTTTGAATTGTTTTGCAAATTTATTCTAGTGGAATTTAAAACGTGAAATCGGTGTAACTTAGTGTTATAAATGCCCATTATTAAGAACAAGATGTGGAATAAATTAAATAAACTGTCACGGTGCGGCTGTAGTGAGATTAACTAAGCGGTCTGTTGTCCGCCTTGTTGCGTCGTTTTTGATCAACCCAGTGGATTCATGGGAATTATCACCAGGGACTCCGTCGAATCAGCGAAATGAACTACACCATCATTTCGTTAATAAGCATAAACAAGACTTAGAAAATGCGCGAGTAACTTCAACTTTACTTGATACTGGCAAAATACGCCATGCATAAACGCCATTTTAAAAAGATCTTAGCCTTAGCAGGATTTTTTAGCAAACCCATTTGCAAATCATTTTCATTGAGTAAATACATTATTTAAGATCGATCTCATTTCGGATCTTGGACTATAGTTTATAAGAGAAAAAAACTCAAGAGTTTTTACATATGATTAATTATCTTTTACTAGCTTTCGCCCGTGGCTCCGTTTGCGTCACTGTCGATCGCTCAGAAACTTATACCGGGACACAATATACCTTTTGTCCTTCTCTGTACCCCAGACAACGGGTTTACAAAATATAGTACAGCAGTTATAACGTGAAAGCGTAACAAACAAACTCACTTTCGCATTTATAATATTAGTTAGGAGTAGGATTAGGATGCCTTCCCGCGCAGACCTTAAAATCCGGTCAAAGGAATGGGCGAAAATCTAAAGAATCATGACAATAGGCGATGCGGCTAGCAACACATCACTATTTTGATTCCGTTTCCATCTTTACGCCCACCAACACTCTAAACGTGGCCTTTTGGTCTTATGACCTTAGGCTCTGTCTACTCCGTAAGGGATAAAGACGTGTATGTATGATTAATTATGTAGGCAATGTAAGAGGTAAAAAGAAGTAGAAATTAGAAGCAGGCGAGTACTTAAAAGTAATTTCAGCAGTAAGTTTGTTAACTGAAGATTTACTTAAATATTCTCAGTAGTGGGAGACGTGAGGATTAGTTCCAAGAATTCCATTAAGCCCTCCCTCGGCTTTCACGTGCTGCGCATATAAATCAGACAGCGAAGACCAAGGAGAATTGGTGAAATTTTAAAAGTAAATTCTTCGATATGGCACCTATATAGCACTGAAAGTTTGGGGTATAGATCTTATGACTTATGAGTTATATCCAGGAAAGGTTATATCAAAATTTGACGGGTGGATTCCCTTACTACATGAATACAGGGTGATTTTAATTGTCTGTTTAGGTGTTGGAATCAGAATCCCTAATAGAATATAGACCAACAGGAAAAAAAGTAAAAATGATAAAAAAAATTGAGCCTCCTATACAAATTCATCACCCGACAGCCTCCGTGGTCCAGTGGTTAAGGCGTTTGCCTGTTGGCCCGAGGGTCGTGGGTTCGATTCCCACCGGAAGCATACTTTGTTTAGTTGTTTCCAGTTTGGTTAGGACATTGCAGGCTTGAATCACCTGATTGTCTGATAATAAAGATGATTCCGTGCTTCGGAAGGCACGTTAAGCCGGTGGTCCCGGCTGCCATCTGGTAGTTATTAAAGGAACCACGTCAGAGGCCGAGAGGGGATTCCGAAGAACTCTGACACCAGGGTGTGCATGGTTGATTGACTGTGACACCTACTCGAAATGATGATGACCGATCAGTTTGTCAAATTTCTATGGAAAGTCAAAATTTTTTTTTCTTGCGGATGTATGTTCTATTACCTACATAGTCCTTCCAAAAAAAAAAAACGATTCCAACTATTAAATGTTGCCAGGTAATTAAAAATCACTCTATATATTCATCTTCACAAGGGATTGTCTGCAGTTCTAGTGCTGTCAAATAGGGTTGGCGTTAGATAGGCGGCACTATTGGGTCACCCATTTCCAAATGCGGAAAGGATTTCAGGTCCATTAGGCTGTATTAAAAAAAAAACAACGATTTGCACAACAACGGGTGAAAACTTCGCGCGGTAGAAAGAGTATTACTTCCTCTCCTACGCCGCGCTGGCGGTCTCAGGTCACGTGTCCGTTTTACGAATTTTCGATCAGGTCACGTGTCTTGACGCGAGATTAACATTTTTTACCTCTCCCAAAAACTGCACAACGCCGCTAAAAAAGTTTTCACACAGAGCCGTCACATAATGCAGTACAAACATTTATTTGTTGTAATTTTTTATTGTTTATGTAACTGTATTTTTATTTGTATCTACAATCAAATTTTTTCATTTCATTTAATTTCATCATAATAAAGAATTCGATTACCGTGTTATGTCGGTATTACATCCATCTATCAGTCAAGATGTCGGTAGATTAGATAACAAAGTCAATACATTTGTATTCACATGTATTATTGCAATTTTGATAATACTCGAGTGCATGTGATGACTGATGACTTTGCAATATGGTAACATGTTGCACGAAGAGTTTTCGTACATGTACAATGTTGACCATAAAATTTACCCAGGCTGAGAAAAGCTAATTTTCCCCATTTCGGATAACCTTGTATATCTCTAAAATCCATATTTATATTAAAAATGCGAAAGTTAGTTATGCTTCCACGCCATAATCACTAAACCGATAATTATTAAATTTTGCATACCCAATGTCTGGGGTACGGAAAAGGACAAAAGGTATATTTTGTCACGGAAAAAGTACTGTTTCCGAGGGAACATTGACGCGAGCGGAGCCGCGGCCGAAAGCTAGTAACGTAATATATGGACGGCCCCTAAGTAAAAATGAGCAATGAGGCGTTTAGCATATACTAAAATGGATAGGAGAGTAAAGCGACTATTATACCATCCTGAATCTAGGATCCGGAATTTACCATCAGGTTAGATGGGAGACAAATGCCTACTTCAATATGTAGTAAAAAATGTCGTACGACGTGACTAAAGCTAATGACTGAAGGTGCTATAGGATGACTTTGAAGTTGAGCGACAGCTGTCGCCATGTTGGTCTGAGAGAAAAGAAAAAACGTAGAATGTACCAGCTGCTTCTCTTCCCGCGCAGACCGTAAAAGCCGAACGAGGGAACGGGCAAAATCCCGTGGAATCATGTTAATAGGCGATCACTGGCGATCCGACTAGCAAACCATCACTATTTTGATTCCGTTTTTCACCTAATGGCCACCAACATGCTAAACGTGGCCTTCGGGTCTTATAGACCTAGGCTCCGTCTACCCCGCAAGGTAAAAAGACGTGATACTATGTATGTATGTATACATATATTGATAAACATTCAAGACTTGGTTCTTTTTCTCGTCAGTCTGAAAACGATCGTTTTCCATTTTGACCTGACCGGAGATCGAACCCAGAACCCTGGGATTTAAAGGCACTACGATACCACTGCGCTGCAGAGGTCGTCATATTAGAGGCTAGGATAACGATAAGAAACTGGACCATTAAATAACGACTTCCAAACACAGGATGTGAACAACATTAAATTCATTGATAAGAAACGATTTCCGGCGTGAAATGCGCACGCGCGGTTATCAGCTAAATTGCACCTCTACATTTGATGGCCAATTTGGCAATTGTTTCCCTCCCTCCCTCCGTCGCTGACCTCAGATTTCGCGGGTCTCATTGTGTTTGGCCTTTGACCTATGGAAATTTTCGTTGAGGAATTTTATAATCTGAGTTTTTTCCATGTTAACCTTGGAAACATAAAAGTTCCATGCAAAGGTTCCGATACAACAAAAATTATACTTAAAACGGATTTTGTTATGGTTACTACTGTTTTCATAGTTTTATCATTTCATGTACTTTTTCTTTATATTTAGAGCATATTGTTAATCATTTTACTGGTGCAGCCTGTGGGTGAGGTATACGCGGGGGGCTTACAATGCTCTGCGCGTCCAGTATAATGATGCGTTGAGGATGCTGCTGGGGCTGCCGCGGCGATGTACTGCGTCGGGTATGTTCGCCGAAGCACGAATGGACGATTTTTATGCCATAATGCGTAAGCGGGCTGCCTCAGCGCTGCGAGACTCAGTGGGAGTTCTAACAGCATCCCTCATACCCTAGCAGCCAAAATTGATGGGCCTTTTGTGAGGCACTGGGCGGATCTGCTCGTGCATAGAGGTGTCACCATTATAAATTAAATGTTTTTCTGGCTCGCAATTTACTAACATTAGGATAAGTATTTTGTTTTTACTTATACTCTTTATATGATCCATAGATCATGATCTAAAATAAAGAACTTATTATATTATTATTTTCTTTTTTAGGGTTCCGCAGGACAAAAGGAAAAACAGGCCAGTTTTTTTTTATATTGTCCCAATTATGTGGCTTATTTTCGATACGGATTCAGGTAGTGTGCTGGTCATTTCATCTTCCACCACATTTTGACGAGCTGTGTGGCCTAATAGTCATTATGCCAGGTAGCCGAAAGGCCCGGTGTCAATCCCTAGTTAGATCAAGATAGAAAAAAATGATTTTCAGATTGGCCTGGGTCTTGGGTGTTTATCTATTTATGTATTTTGACTAGCTCCGTGGCGCAGCGGTCAACACGCCAGCCTGCGACACGGAGTGACCGGGTTCGATCCCCGGCCAGGTCAAGATGGAAAATGATCTTTTTCAGATTGGCATGGGTCTTGGATGTGTATTAATATATGTATTTATTATAAAATATAGTATCGTTGAGTTAGTATCCCATAACACAAGTCTCGAACTTACTTTGGGGCTAGCTCAATCTGTGTGATTTGTCCGTATATATTTACATATTTTATTTATTTACATTTGTTAAAAAAGTTTCTTAGCTCCCATAATACAAGTCTCGAACTTACTTTGGGGCTAGCTCAATCCGTGTGATTTGTCCGTATACATTTACTAGCTGCCCCGGCGAACTTCGTTTCGCCATAAGTTAAAAACTATCCTATCTCTCAAGTTGGATCGAACTGCACATGGTGTGCGAATTTTATTATAATCGGTTAAGTGGTTTAGGAGTCCATTGGGGACAAACAATGTGACACGAGATTTATATATATTAAGATTTATGTCAAAGACGATGTGGCGACCTATTTCTATTTTGACTCCGTGTTTCTAACTAATAGGGCGTATACCAACGCGCTAAACGTGTCCTTTATATCTTACTAGCTTTCGCCCGCGGCTCCGCCCGCGTCAATGTCGATCCCTCGGGAATAGTACTTTTTCCCGGGATGAAAGGTAGCCTATGTCCTTCTCCGCACTCCAGAGAACTTGT
The DNA here is from genome assembly GCA_947532085.1 of Elegia similella. Lineage (NCBI taxonomy): Eukaryota > Metazoa > Arthropoda > Insecta > Lepidoptera > Pyralidae > Elegia > Elegia similella. The sequence goes on from OX383936.1 coordinate 6,764,366, forward strand.
ATGCAAAATTTCATGATGATCGGTACAGTAGTTATGGCGTGAAAGCGTAACAAACAAACAAACAAACAAACAAAACTCATTTTCGCATTTATAATATTAGTAAGGATATACGGTATAAAGACATGATAAATCGTATGTATTTCTCTTTAATTATGAAAGTCGGATCTTGCTATTCGATGCTCTGTCTAACCCGAAAGGGCATTGACGCGATAAATTGAAAATTTAATAAGAACGCGAAAATGAAGGTGGATATTTTCTTATTACCTGATAATGAGGGTTTGAAAAGACTCAGTAAACCATGTAACAAGGTAAATATATTTCATGAGAACGGCCCGAGACGTGAGGCTTTGTGCGGATCGTGCCGTGGAAAAGTACTTAGAGGACAGTTAATAAAACTTTTCTTCGGTTTTCGTGGCACGGTAGAAGATAAACGTTCCACTGGAAACACGCTAATATTCATGTATCAAATAAAATTTACTTGTAACAATTTGTTAAAACTGCTTCAAGGTTCAAGCACATTTAGTATAACATTTAGTATAATTGAGGATTCGTCAGCGGATGCACAGCCTCTCGTTAAAAGTGCACCTCAGTAACATTCGAGGTCTGCACTCCAATCTCGTCCCAGTCCACCACCATCTTGAAACTGCAAGGCTGCATCTGCTTTTGCTTAAGGAGACGCAAATTAAAACTCCTGCTGATACATCTTATCTTCACTCCCCTGGATACGTCCTGGAGCACAATTTTCGGTCAAATGCAGGAGTTTGTTTCTTTTTGCGCGATGACATCTGCTGCAAGCGTCTCCGTAACTTGGAGAACCCCGCCTTCTCGTCGGTCTGGGTGCTCGTGGACACCGGCACAGAGAAAATAGTCTATGTCGGTGTCTACCGATCGCATAGCGGTGACCAGGAGACGACGAGGCTGTTTCAGTACCTAAGTGAGGCTGCTGATGTGGCCCAACAAAGGTACCCTGCCGCGCAAACAGTTTTTCTGGGGGACTTTAATGCTCACCACGAGCAGTGGTTGTTCCCATACAAAAAGACAGACCATGCTGGTAGGGAGGCGTACAAGTTCGCCTTGTCCTTTAATTTTTCCCAGCTGGTTGACCAGGCGACTCGGATACCTGACGTTGAGAGCCACACAGCCAATTGCTTGGACCTTCTGCTGACCACTGAACCTGACCGATACCAAGTAGCAGTCTCAGCTCCCCTTGGGAGTTCTGACCACTGTATGGTGAAGTCCGTTTTTTTATGTCCCCCACCCGACTCCAGCCCTAGAGGCACTAGACGGGTGTGGCGATACGGGTCAGCAGATTGGGATGAAATGCGACATTTCCTAGCATCTTACCCATGGCTAAAAGTGTGTTTTTCTTCTGACGATCCGTCGAGCTGTGCAAGTGCTATTGCCGAGGTTATCGGTTTGGCGATGGAATACTATATTCCATTCTCGGATCGACCCTCTGGTTTCAAGGCTGAGCCCTGGTTCAATGCTGACTATATACGCAAAAAAAGAAGAAAGCTTTTAACTTTGCGGCCAAGTCCTGCAAGAAAGCGCTAAAAAAGGCTCGCTTTGACCACATAAGCAGAGTCGGAACCAAACTTGCTTCACACCCCTCGGGGAGTAAAGCATTTTGGTCTCTGGCCAAGTGCGTTGAAGCTAACTTTTGCCGCTCCTCACTTCCTCCTCTGCAGAAACCTGACGGAACACTGGCACACACGGCGGTAGAGAAAGCAAATTTACTTGCGTCTCTATTTGCTGAAAACTCTTGTCTGAATGCAGGTAATCAAACACCTCCCCAGTTAACACCTTGCGAATGTAAAATGTCAGAAATCCGCATTCACCAAAAGGAGGTTCTCAAAATTCTACGCAACCTAGACGTTAACAAAGCCAGTGGTCCCGACGGTATACCTGCTATTGTCTTACGTAATTGCGCAGCCGAATTGTCACCTGTCCTGACTCGCCTATATCGTCTTTCTTTTCGGACTGGGAATGTACCTAAAGCGTGGAAACTCGCCAACGTTCAACCCATACCCAAGAAAGGTAGTCGTGCCGACCCTGCAAACTATCGCCCAATCGCGATCACCTCCATTCTCTGCAAGGTAATGGAGCGTGCTATAAACAAGCGCCTGCTGGCATACCTTGAAGATAATGATCTTCTCAGCGACCGGCAATACGGATTCCGCCAGTGCCGGTCTACTGGGGATCTTCTTGTATATGCCACGCATCTTTGGAGTGAGGCCCTTGAAAAACATGGTGAAGCACTTGCTGTCTCACTTGACATTTCAAAGGCATATGACAGGGTTTGGCATGAGGGTCTTATGGCGAAACTTCCAACCTACGGTATCCCCGCCAGTCTTTGTGCTTGGATTTCAGATTTCCTGAGAGAACGGTCTATTCGAGTAGTTGTTGACGGCTGCTCATCGAACCTATTGGCTATTAATGCTGGGGTACCTCAAGGATCTGTTCTTTCCGTGACGCTTTTCTTGCTGCACATTAACGATCTGTTAAAACCAGGAATTATTGGGTACGCAGACGATAGCACCGTTACGGAAAGATATTTTTCAAGTGCAAGGGCTAAAAGAACAAAAATCGATGATCTTAGAGAGGCAATGGTGGACCGCATCAATCTTACTCTGCAGGCTGTCTCCGATTGGGGCGATGCCAATCTTGTAAGATTTAATGCCTCGAAGACACAGGCATGTCTTTTCACCGCAAAGAAGAGCCCATTCAACTTGGCTCCTACTTTTCGAAATGTTCCTGTTCCCGTCACAAATCATCTCGAACTTCTTGGTATTGACCTATCCTCCAACCTTAACTTCTGTAGCTATATCGAATCCAGGGCTAAGACCGCTTCAAAAAAACTGGGCATCCTCTCCAAGGTCCAACAGTATTTTTCTTCAGGCCAGCTATTGAGCCTTTACACAGCTCAAGTCCGCTCCTGTATGGAGTATTGTTCCCATCTGTGGGATGGATCCGCCCGCTACCAGCTCGAAGCCCTGGAAGCTATCGACAGACGTGCCAGAAGACTCGTCGATGATGAGATGCTTACGGTAAAGCGACTTCAGAGCCTTAAACACCGCCGATTAGTAGCTAGTCTGAGTGTCTTTTACAGACTGCATTTCGGTGAGTGCGCACAGGAACTGCACGATCTAATTCCCCCTGCACCATTCCATCTTCGGACGACACGGCGTGGACAGGGATTCCATCCATATGTGGTCGATATTCCTGCTCATCGCACCTCTAGATTCGCCTCCTCCTTCATTTTGCGAACCGCGAAAAAGTGCACAGACAAACCTTGGTAGAAATGCACCTTTACCAAGAACGATCTCTACTTCTGATAGACGGGACAACGGGAAACGTGACGACCGAGATCTTTATCATGACTCTCTTCCAAATTTTAAAAGTAAAATTCAGTCATCGTATGCACATGTAAGTCACTAAATTATTTTAAATAATATTTGTTCTCTATTTAAATTTAACTTATCATATTCAATTATAATGTTTGTTAACTTTTGTTTCATAATTAGTCTTAGTTTAAACTTATTTATATTTTGTACCAAAGTTGTGTCCACCTATAATTGGGTTGCATGCATCCTTATCCTTACTAATATTATAAATGCGAAAGTGAGTTTGTTTGTTTGTTTGTTTGTTTGTTTGTTTGTTTGTCTGTTTGTTTGTTACGCTTTCACGCCGTAACTACTGGACCGATCATAATGAAATTTTGCATACAAGTTCTCTGGAGTACGGAGAAGGACATAGGCTACCTTTTATCCCGGGAAAAAGGACTATTCCCGATGGATCGATATTGACGCGGGCGGAGCCGCGGGCGAAAGCTAGTATTCTATAAAATGTTATTTATAAGCTTTGTTCATGTAACCTGTTGGTGAACCTAATAAACAAATAAAAATAAAAAAATAAGTATATATGTGGATAAACCACACTGATTAAACCAGCCAATAAATAATAGATAACCATTCAAGACTCACGCCAATCTGAAAAATATCGTTTTCCATCTGGACCTGACCGAGGATAGAACCCGAGACCTGAGAGGTGGCAGCCTGGCATAATGTCCACTAGGCCATGGACCTCGTTAAATAATGATGTTACTCATCTATGGCTCTAAACGTAATTATTTGTTACACATATACACAGGGAATGGAAACAGAGGTCATAAACTCTTGCGTTCGTCATAATAATAGAAACAGCGCAGTGTCAGAAATACAAAGAGATATAAAAGACAACAGGGATTATTCAATCAACACCTTTATTCCATTCCTAAGAGATAAAACATATTTGTGCTGTATTTACGGGATCCAGTATCCTCATCTAAAGGCAAGTATCCATGATGCGATTTTAAGATTGCCGATAAAACATCGCTTATCGAAGTTGAACATTATAAATAATGTTGGATGTTCATAACTTATTATAATTAGTTAATATACTTAAAACTTACTATTGTAAACATTGTTGTTGTGTTTATTTATCATGAAGTTAAGTAAAGTACTTACTAATTTCTGACAAATTGATGATTGTATGGGTTTCTAACGTGCTTACAAATAAGTGAGTTATAGATTTACTAGTATACTTCACTCCATAATTGGAATGACAACGTGCTATCGTGAAAGTAAAGATCCAAACTGTTTATTTTCTTAATCATTAAAACATAGCTAATCATTAAAATTTTACTCAATTTAAAAATCGTTTACAAAATCATTTAGACGTAGATGGTCCAAAATCTAATATTAGAAAGTTCATTGTACGGATTAATCTGCATACGAAAATAGCTACAACGAAATGCTCTTAAAGTCACCATACTTTTTAATAAGAAGTAAATAAATTGTAATACTACATACTATACTGACTAATAATGCGTGAGTTACCGTTGTTTTAGAGATTAATCTATTTACTTCTTTTGAAATGGCAAGACTTTATGTTTTCTTTTTGCAGAAGACGACAGAAACTTTTTTGGCAAACCGTCTCAAATGCAAAACCATGTCAAATCTGTATCTATTAGAATATAAAAAATAAAAAGCGTCGTGAGTGCTAATCCTACTTCTCATGAATAAAAATGGCGGCTGTCCGCGGCCACATTTGAAATTCCGAATGTGTCTACTGTCTAGTTGTTTGGGGTTTGTTACCAACTCTCCATATACTGGACAATGTTAATAAAAAATACTTTCCCCTTTCATCAACTGAAAATAAAAAAATACATTAAAAACAGTAGAGAGGTGACAGTTAAAAGAAAGAAGAAAACAGTTTCATTTTAGATACATAAAATTTAAAATTTAAGGAATTTGGAAAGTGGTTGGTGACTGGTTTTTGTATGCATCACATGAGAAAATCATAACAATTAATTCACTTATGGAAAATATTTTATCGAGGAATTATTTTTTTGATTTGCAAAGTGGCGCATCTTGGCAGAGGCCTACCTCCAGCTGTGGACTGCAGCAGGCTGCTAATGATGATGATGAAATTTTATTTAAATGGACAGATTTAAATATCAATTAGTTTATTTGGTATTAAATAACAATTATTATGGAAAAAGTTATACCTTAATCTAGACAAAATTCATTACCTTAGCTTTTGGTCTTGAACCAACTGTTTGTTCAGGGAGTATTTTATATTTAGTATTATCTAAATCAGTGGTTGAATCATGTAGATATAACAGACAGGCAGAGCTACTTTCGCCTTTATAATATTAGGATACTAAAGCAGTCAATGGATATGGTAGCCGTTCTAAATTGATGAGTTAGTCCAGTTAGTGACGAACCCACTGTTTGTGCAGAGAGTATTGTTATGTGGGCTGCTCTCACAGCTACATGGTTCTGGTTAATTTCCTTTGTAAATGATACTAGAGCGGGTAATGGGTATTGAGTAGTCGTTCTAAATAAATGCGTGAGCTGAATTTTGAATTTCAGTCTAGTGATTGTCTAATATTATTCTAGACATTTGGACGTTTTATTATTGCTAACGTTTTAGAAATACATAATAATATTCAGTGTTGTTAGAGTGGTCTAACCTTCTTAGGTAATTTATTATTTTACGTGACTGGGACTGAATCCATTATGTTTCTCGAATATATTATATCTATTTATTTGGAACAATGTGTAACCTAATAGCCTTGATTGGATTTTGACATTCAAAGTGTCGTTAGATTCGTTTTAGTTGTAATATTGCCCGGCTAATTGTAGTAGGTTTGTTTTGATTACCTTGTTAAATAAATATGACATCATACTTGGCCAATAACAAAGTATCACTCATTTTCCTTTGCATATTTGATGCTGAATAATAAATTTGAAATGTAGTAAGTAATAACTTACTTAGTAATTTAAGATTTAATTATTTTTAGTATGAGAATTTCCATTTAGGACGTATCCATGTATCATCATCATAATCAGCTTACCCAATGCTTGGTATAAGCCTCCTTTTGTCTACGCCTCTATCTCCAGCCATCGCAATCCATTTCTTTCTAGCAATTTGCCTTGTCGCCAACTTAACCTAACCTATATTTTTTTTGTTACTCGAAGAAAATCCCTTCGGATACCGCACCAGCTACGGAAAGCCCGTGCGGTTATGTGGTGTTACCATACCACTAAAAACTCCGCGGTGTCACTCTCGGCCGTTTTGAGCCGGGCCGTGTGCTATTCTCGCTCCACAGCCCGGCACGGTGACCACTTCTGTGGTCCCTGCCCGCTCTAGGGCCCTCTCATGGAGAGAGGATATCAGAGCAGGCCTGCACGTGGGCCCATCAGCCACTCTTCTTACCCGCAAGGGTAATGTCGTCGTGATACGACGACGACGACTAGCTCCGTGGCGCAGCGGTCAACACGCCTGCCTGCGACACGGAGTGACCGGGTTCGATCCCCGGCCAGGTCAAGATGGAAAATGATCTTTTTCAGATTGGACTGGGTCTTGGATGTTTATCTATATATGTATTTGTTATAAAATATAGTATCGTTGAGTTAGTATCCCATAACACAAGTCTCGAACTTACTTTGGGGCTAGCTCAATCTGTGTGATTTGTCCGTATATATTTATATTTATTTTATTTATTTACTTTGAACCCGAAAATAACCATTATGTCGAGCAGTGGTATCCCGTTTCCACCACCCGACCGGCTATTATTGTGGGGCAGGTGCAGGCCGTGGGCCCGCCTCCTGCGCTCTGTACTGTGATCGGTGGTATGCTCTCGCTCTCTCTCAGCTGCCTCCTTGCGGAGCATCACCTGCTCCGCAAAGACCCGCACCGCATTCCACGACGTCTCGCTGTCGACCATAACTTTGACAACAGTCGGCAGTGAAAGGTGGTCCCCACGACCGCGCACAATTCGGCGCGTTCTTCCGCCCAGGCTGGGCAGCACTCTAGAGTGTGCTGGGCGTCCTCGTGAGCAGAGCCATCACAGTGGTGGCTAACAGCAGATGGCTCCCTCCTCGCTATGCGACACAGGTACCCCCCGAAAAAACCGTGTGCGGACAGTATCTGTGTCATCCTAACCTAACTACTAGGTATCTATTTTAGTATAATATGTTGAATTTATATACCTATGACTATAATGTATATGCACTATAGAGATTACCGTGTCTCTATTAAGAAAGGCTTACAAGGCTAGGATAAGCTTACTACTCGAAGCACTTTAGGTAGGTTCTTTTTCGACCGACTTCGAAAAACAGGAGGTTCTCAATTAGATTGTATATTTTTTAAATGATTGTTAAGTACCTCATAACTCCGTAATTTATGAAATCATTTGAAAAATCTTTTTCTTTTATTTGAAAGTGTATACTTTTCAAATGGTCCCATTTAAATTTCATCATAATCTGTTTAGTATTTTTAATTTGTCTGTGTAAAACTATTACATGAAAGATTATATATAAAAAAAATTACAGGTACAGTAAATATTTGATTAAAAATATCCACGCCGAACCGGAGTCAAAGATAAGGACGTTTTTATTGTGAAATTTTCGATTTTGGATTCAATAAGCTTATTTCTTGTTAAGTTTCGTAACTTAACAAGAAATAAGCTTATTGAGTCCAAGGGTACGTACCCTAGAATAAGCATCAAAGTAAATCAATTAGAGCTTATCGAGGTCTGAAGGGTTAGTTATTAATAGGTCTCATTCTAGGCCCATTTGATAAAACGTGTGCACTGATACACTCATGTAGAGCGTTGACTCAGCGCATTAACGGGAATCCGAGTCTGGTAAACAATAGCCGTGATTATGTTTTTACACGTCCGCCAAAATAGGAGTCTATTTTATTTTACGTATGAAATATCCTTATCTCACCTACAATGGCGTGATGGCATTAATCGGCAGAGCAGAGTAAAATCGAATGATGTGGCGAACCGAATGAACTATATGTAAATCCTTCGGTCGGCGTTGTTGATCGAAAAATATGCCCGAATATATTTCAAGCAACCCTATCTTACATGATTCTTTATAATCTTGTATTTACCACTATTTTTATTTTCTTATTATTAGGATTTGAAGTAATATGGTTTGCTGCAGCAAACGGCGTAAGCAAGCAAATATACCTACAAAAACCTGAGATCTGTTTATGTTCACAAAGAAGATTGTTTTTTGATGTGAAACATATACCACGTGATTTTGAACCCCTGAACTATGCTGAAATCTTGGAATCAGAATCCCTAATGGAATATAGAATGCAAGAAAAAAGTTAAAAAAATATCTATTATATTTATAAATCTTCCATAGAAATTTTCCCAGCTGATCGGCGCCTTTGTATTGGAAGCCTAAGTTTATTTTTTCGACTTACACTTTTTTTTCTTGCAATTGGGATTTGATTCCAGGATTTCAGTATATAGAGGTGGAAAATCACGCGGTATAGCGACGGGTTAGACTGACAGTTGCCAAGGCATGCGTCGCCACGTTTTATTATAGTGTGTATGTAATATGTACTTATGTACAAAATAATTTTGAGATTTCACGTCTGCTAGCCGTTGACCGCGGTGACTCACATCTTGTTTGGGTATATAAGAGCATTTATTTAGTTCTCTATTCTATAATATTTTCTACCGGTCACCTGGACAGTGATATGTAAATATTATTTTTTCATTTCGAACACTACCTTGCTTGAAGTTTCTGAAAGTGAAGAAAATCTATTATGTTTTCGTGTGGTTTTCTGCGGCAATCATGTTCAAGTCTTGGGCCCCAGTTGGTGCAATATAATTAGGTCATATTGTTGACTCAAGTTATTCCAGCGGAGGTACGTCATTGTTATCGCATGATGGCAGCGAACTCCGACCTATGTTATTACATAAACAGAGATTGACTGACGCCTGTTTATGTATATTGTAACGCACTTATTATACAACATAATAATATTGTATTTTTCGTGTAAGTGGCCACTTTGCATCAGAATTCGAGTTTTCTAGAGGCTTATACCATGGTTTAACGACTGTCTTCTTAGGCAGTTGGACCAACGTTTCAATTTGCCTTTTGACACAAGGATGGGTCTAATGTGATGCCTTGGGTTGCTTTACTTGAATAAGCAGACGGCGAGTTCGTAATTTTTTTTTTGTAGTTATTGCCATGTATATGATGCTGTGCCGTGTGATTTCTGGCTCTGAATAGCATCAATATATAATGGAAAAGAATAGACCAAGACGGTTGGTGTCTGGCACACATACTACAATAAAAAAAATGACAAAAATTTTACAGCAGGCGTTAAATTGTCGGCAACGAATAACAATCTTAGTTAGATCACTTTTAGAACATTATTAACTGGATGAGCCGTACAGCGGCGCGTATGTTCATTTATTACTTGGGATGTAGTGCAGTCTGTGTGGCTTAGCAATTTCAATTAGCATTATACAAGTCTTGTTCGTGTTACGCGGACAGATGGCGCTCGATTCATTCACACCATACCAATCTTGGCTTTAGTATTAGGTAATATCGTTAAACCTATATACAGTGGCGTATTTTGAATTTTGGCGCCCCGCATTCAATCCATAAGTTAGGCTTCTGATACCCTGGACGGGGGATCAAACCAGAATTAAAATAATACGGATCCACTAGGGTATCAGATTTTGGGGATCAGATCGGAACAACTCAAGAAAATAACTGTTTATCTGTTAGAATTAACGGTTAAACCTGAACCTTGGAGTAGTAGTAAGAGTAATAGTTACAGAACTTGAGAAAGACCTAGGGTTGTTTTTATTTGGAAATTATCCTTTAAGGCTACCACCATACCTACTCGTATGCGCGGTGTGAATTGCAGGAGAGATGCGATATGCTCGACCGTCACGGTGGGTAGATCTTCCCGCTGGGCAATGTGTGGAAACCGTACGGCTCCGACAATGTTGCGAAGGAGGTTGTATTTAAGTTCCGGATCGTTGAAACTCTGTTTGCGCGTTTCAGAATCGTTTAGCGTCATATTGTGATTTAGTTTTGTAGCTGTAAATTGTCATCTTGATAGTAGTCTTCGTCTTAGTTCTTATGCAGTGTAAAGGTCGCCATGGGGTAATCAATCGTTGCTCACGTAAGGTATATATAAATTAATTCAACGAACAAGCGGGTTAAATTAATTAATATTAAAATAAATAAAAAGACGAATGGAAAAGAGAAGAGAAAGTCATTTCTAAAAGAATTTTGTGGCCTCCACAAGCTGGCTTTTGGTGCTGCAGACGAGTGACGGGGCCTAGCGTTCCCCTGTCGTACCTGCAGTGCCGGAATTTTAGCGATTATGAGGAACACCGGGGTGTTTTTGGTGGCCACGCCACATAACCAATCTGCTGTACCTGCAGCAGACTGGTATGCGAAGGCATTTTCATCCCTAACAAAAAAAAGGCTGGAAGGCAACTGTATGATCATTATTTTATCTCCCGGTTCTTCAGGATAAATTGCAACTTATACTTTATCCACACATCATTCTACTCATGCCGCCCTTCAAAACTTGCCGCCCCCCCTAGCAGTAATAAATACACCCACCCACATACGATGCGGCGCTATGTCGGTTACATAACGGTGTTAGCATTATCTACATTACGCCTTATGAAATTCATACGAAGTATATTTCTTATCGAGCCATTTCAGCTCGTGTTCATTAGGAGAGGTTTATATTGTCTGGTCTGGATGATGTACCTTGGATACTTAAAAGGATCTCAAAAAAATTTGCCATAATTTTTAAATGCAAAAGTACATGAAAATTATAATGTGAATTGCTTTTATAATGAAGACAAAATTGTATTGCTTTTATTAATGACATTTAGGGTACCTATTGACACTTTTTAAGAAGTTGATATAAATTCCGGAACCTCTAAGGTTATTTCAGATTCAGGTAAGTATGAACTTGAAGTTATGTCTAAGGCTTATTTGCAAGTGTTAAAGGATAGACTGTTCCAAGGTGCCAAATATAGGCAAAAGAGTGGAAGTCAAGAATACTAATACGTATAGTTGCGTATCCGAAAGGCTAGGAATCTAGAGCATAGGTCTAGTTTTCCTTTCTTAGCCATAACCTTGGACAATGTTTAGTTCAAAGACGCTCATTCTCTTTTTGTCATTTTCTCAACCTAACAATGGAATATGTACTCGCCTTAACATTATATAGGTGCCTATTATGTCTACAATATTTTGAAGGGCTCATTATCTTGAAAGCACTTAGCGTAAGAACCGGTGCTTCGGTTTAATTCCCCACTATTTGTCATAAGACCTCACTTATATTTACAGTACTTGGTATTTTTGTGAGGAATTTGACGCACGTTGTTTTGTGTTTGTCGGTATTGGCCCTTATTCTTTCAATTTCAGAAGGCTGCGGAGCCATTTTTGCTTTGTTTGGTTATAAAATATTACATTATATGCGTGCGTTTGGGACATTTGGTTCCTAAAGTAATTTTCTTTCATATTTTAAGAGACGAAGTATATTGAACCTGTGATAATTTTCCCGTTCTCCTGACTGAAATTTACTGAACAACAAAATAGATAGCCGTCATATCTTTACTCCATATTCTTTATTGACCTCGTAAGACAGACAGAGTAACTTGCGCAATTATAATATTGTGGATATTATACATACATACATACATAGCATCACGTCTTTTACCCATGCGGGGTAGACAGAGCCTAAGTCTGTAAGACCTGAAGGCCACGTTTAGCATGTTGGTGGGCATAAAACGGAATCAACAAGTTATGGTTTGCTAGCCGCATCGCCTATTAATATGATTCCGCAGATTTTACCCATTTTCTCGATCGGTTTGTACGATCTGCGCGGGAATAGAAGCAGCTGGTGCATTCTGCGTTTTTTCTTTTCTCCCAGACCAGCATGGAAGAGATTTTATGGAAATATGGATTAATATATTAATATTAAAATATATATTAAGTTCAGTCATTCATTTCGAGTAGGTGACACGGTCAATCGACCATGCACACCCTGGTGTCAGAGTTATTCGAAACCGCCTCTCGGCCTCTGACGTGGACCCTTTAACGACTACCAGATGGCAGCCGGGACCAACGGCTTAACGTGCCTTCCGAAGCACGAAACCATCTTTATTATCAGACAATCAGGTAATTGAAGCCTGCAATGTCCTAACCAAACTGGAAACAACTAAACAAAGTATGTTTCCCGTGGGAATCGAACCCACGATCCCCGGGTCTACAGGCAAACGCCTTACCACTGGATCACGGAGGCAGTATTAAGTAATAAGGTAATAGAATATATAGTATGAAAGTATGGATTAATAATAATAATTTGACCTCTGAAACAATTAAGACTATCGCGGCACACCATTGTCGGAGCCCAATCGGTAGTTCAAGTCGAGGCGGCTCTACGCTTTTTTCGTTCACTGGTTTGATAGAAATGGATTTGCAAAATATATGTTTAATACGGAGCAGGGTTGAAAGGGCGAAATTCGAGGCTTTTCGGCTCACGACATTATTGCGAAGGGTAGGTAATTCAATTCCATTAGAGGTACATATCTGCAGACTCGAATATGTAACATTATCGTAATATTTCGGGAAGTATTTACGGTAGACCTATATAATCTTAGAAGTCTCTACAAGTTCTTTGTTACAGAATACAGGTACTATCTCAGTGTCTCGCAGGGTCGGGATCTCTGGCCAGATCATGATGGAAAACGACCTGAATCATGATCAGAATGGTCTGAATCTTGGATGTTGCGAGATCAAATCAGAAACGAGGAGATTCGTAAGAGATCAAAGGTCACCGACATAGCTGAGTAGATTAGCTTTTAAAAGTGGCAGTAGGTGGGCGCGTAGAACCGATGGCCGATGGGCAGAAGGGTTCTCGAATGGCGACCACGTACCGCAAGCGCAGCGTCGGACACCCACCGCCCAGATGATCGGATGACCTGAGAAAGGTCGCAGGAAGACGCTGAATGCAGGCCGCTTCCAACCGTTTTGGAAATCCTTGGGGGAGGCATATGTCTTATGAGGATGATGATAATATTGGTTCTTAAAAAATACATCCCTCGCTACGCATTCTCGCACATCTCTCGCACACTTCTGTGGAAAAGCAGTCTTATTCGTCGCTAGGTTTATTTTGACCACAATTTGTCCAATGAACACGACCTATTTGAACCAAACTATCCCAACAATCGTAAATTGCTACAATTGTCTATCAACAAGCCATTTTTAATTGAATAACGTCGACTAATCACTCCGGGGCAACAACGCGCCAACTGCACAATTGCTCGGTGTCAAAAGTTTAATCAGTGACGAATGACGTCATCGTAACGTCAGTCGGACGTCAGATCATTGAAATGCATAACGCGCGCCTTTTATGTCAAATTGTTTGTACATTTTGCATTGAAAAGAAATGTTAATGCGAGTGCTAACATTTCGATTTGACGACGTGTTCCCTTTATTTTGTTTGATGACTTCTGTTTGTTTAATCTTTACGTTCATTCTAACTTCATCATTATCATCAGGCCTTTTTAATCTCCACTGCAGGAGCAGGGCTCTGGCCAAGTATGGCTCCGGTAGTACAGAGAGGGTCATCTCTATACTACCGGAGACATACTTGGCCAGAGCAGACAGGGAACTTGGCCTACACTCTCATCGCTGGCCAGACGGGTTGGAGAGGTACAATCTTGTTATATATCTACCTATCGAATCTTAATGGTTCCTTTTGCAATATACTAGGACCAGTACTTGGCCGCATTGATCACCTTCTCATTGGCTTAGTTAAGGATTTGAACTGGGTAAGTAGTAGGACTGTTTAGGTCAATAATAGGCTTGTTATAGGCTATGAACTGATGGCACTAAAGTGACGCAAATTGCTGCTACAGAAGCGACCCGTGGAAGCGACTAACCTGGCCTACTCTAAGCTAACTCCGTTTTCTTGGCATCTCCCAACAACAATAAATAGGTGGTTTAAAATCCTTCTCAGTAGTCCTTCTCACTTGTCCTATAGATATTGGATAGATAAGGACGCTGAACTGCTAAAAACTATTTGGAATCTTTAAGAACCAGCTTGTCCCTTAAACAACGAACAGAGCTGGTGTCTATTGTCTATGGTCTATTTTTTTTTCCATCCGAGGGAGTATTACAAACGAACGAAAAGGGGCGTTAGTTTTAAGGTACCGGTGATAATCCTACTAGAATTATTCAGTGCAACATTTTTTTCCTAGGCATGTGGTGTACTAAAATAAGTATAAGCACAATTATATATTTTTTTCGCCTTACATTTTCTGAGGCTTCTTCTGACGCTTTCACGCCGTAACTACTGAACCAATCATCATGAAATTTTGCATACAAGTTCTCTGGAGTGCGGAGAAGGACATAGGCTACCTTTTATCCTGGGAAAAAGTACTATTCCTGAGGGATCGACATTAACGCGGGCGGAGCCGCGGGCGAAAGCTAGTGTGAATATAATATTCATTGTTCTTTTCATTAATATCGCCTGTAAAAGATTTCACTGTTTCGGTAGCTTAAAAATCTATCAACGCTTCGGATCACTTTCATTTGGTTGGCAAAACGAAAACAAAAAATTGTTACACAAGGGAGTAATGCCAACACTTGTACTGCAATGCTGCATACGTGAAAAGTGTGAATAAAATGTAAATTTGGTTGAATTGAAAACAGATAAATACAAAGTTGGGTATGAGCCAGTATAGGTACTCTTAAGCTAGGTTTACACTGAGAACAGAGACATTTAGTAATGAAGTTATTGGAGTTGTTGTCTGCTTCAGAGAGCTATCTAGTGTCTACCACGCTCCAGAATTGCTTTTATTTATCTTGCTAGACAATGCACGAATTACTATTGACTCAACTACAACTAAGCCAAAAAGAGGAGTATATCTGTTTATTTGTTCCATCGTATCTCTATCTGAAAATACCCAAGATAACTTGAAAAATGACAAATAGTTAGTTGCTTAGTTCATCTTCTATACATTTAATGAAATAATAGCGGTACGGAATTTATGCAATATTTTTCGATTTGTTTGTTAGGCTGGATATTACTATCGATATTGACAAATAACTTAAAAGAGAAAGATTTGTCTGTCTGTATGAGTACCACGCAAAACTCCTGATTTGATTTACTCGTAATTTGGTGTGGGGTTTTTTTTATAAAAGTTTTGACCTTGTGTATAATGTATCCTGGAAAAATGGTTCCGGCAGAAATACGCACGCGAGCGAAGCCGCGGGCTAAATCAAATTAATATTAATAAACATATTTATGGACAATTTTTCTGGATGTTCTGATTACAATGTCTTTAAAGTATGCTTTATTTAGTACAGTATAACAACAACTGATCAACAACTCTTCCATGCTGATATGAGAGAAAAGAGAAAACATAGAATGTGTTAGCTGCTTCTCTTCACGCGCAGATCGTTAATCCGATCGAAGGATTGGGTTAAAATCTGCGGAATTATGTCAATAGGCGGAGTCGCTGGAGGATCTGAGTGCCATGCTCAATGACCTCAATGAAGTTTCCCAACAAGTGGGCCTTAAAATAAACATGGACAAGACGAAAATAATGTCGAATGTCCATGTTGCGCCTTCTCCAGTGCTTGTTGGGAGCTCCATACTTGAAGCTGTTGACCAATATATCTATCTGGGTCAATTGATCCAGGTTGGAAGTTCCAGCTTCAAGGATGGGGTCTTTAGACGGATCCGACTCGGCTGGGCAGCGTTCGGGAAGCTCCGAAGTGTCTTCTCGTCCAAAATACCTCAGTGCCTCAAGTCGAAAGTATTCGACCAATGTGTGTTGCCAGTGATGACTTACGGGTCCGAAACGTGGTCGTTTACTATGGGCCTCATAAGAAAGCTCCAGGTCACTCAAAGAGCTATGGAGAGGGCTATGCTCGGTGTTTCCCTGCGAGATCGAATCAGAAACGAGGAGATCCGTAGAAGAACAAAGGTCACCGACATAGCTCAGTGGATTAGCTCTTTGAAGTGGCAGTGGGCGAGGCACATAGCTCGAAGAACCGATGGCCGATGGGGCAGAAAGGTGCTCGAAAGGCGACCACGTACCGGCAAACGCAGCGTTGGACACCCACCGACAAGGTGGTCGGACGACCTAACCAAGGTCGCAGGAAGACGCTGGATGCAGGCCGCTTACAACTGGTCATATTGGAAATCTTTGGGGGAGGCCTATGTCCAGCAGTGGACTTCTTGCGGCTGAGATGATGATTATGATGATGATGATGTCAATAGGCTAGCAACCCATCATTATTTGATTCCGTTTTCCATCTACATTCCAACTTACTAAATGTGGCGATAAGGTCTTTTAGATCTACTTAGGCTCTGTTTACCCTGCAAGGGAAAAAGACGTAATAGTATGTATAGTATAACAACAATACAATTGACAGCATGTGATAATAAAATTGTGTAGTGAGTGTGGCTTATGTGTGACCAGCCTAAAGTAAACTCGCTTAAGTACATCAGTAATATATAAAATATCCGTAGCCGCAATGCAGCGCGTTCGGATAACATCACGCAACGACAAATGTTGTGTTAAATGTTATTGGTAATTACAATGCCAATAAACGTCCACTAGTGAAACGAAGTATTTACTTTGTTGAATGCACAAAATACCAATATTTGTTCAAATGTGTCACAGGTTCACTTTCATATCAATTACGGGATAAACAGTCCATCTTCGGATCATATTTAAAATGGGGTTAAAGACGGATAGGTCTGGCAGGGGTGTCATTATCAATAAGTCAGGGTGTCACCCTCAACTGCTGAGTTGCACGTATGGTATCAGGAACGCGCGCTCGGTGTAACAACCAGCTAATTGCTTTTTCCACATTTATCTGAGTGAGTAGTATCCCAATATCATGTAACATCCTCGTTTTCATTGTCATACTATCAGGTAAGATGGGAGACAAATGCCTACTTCAATATTTAGTAAAAAAAAAACCAATACCTTCATTTCCTTTCCAGATGCAACAAATTCCTATCCTTCCCCAGCTTAACAAAGCTTCTAAACGGCAGCAGCGTCGGAACCACAGGAAGCCAGAGATATCGCGCTCGCCAACCCGCCTGCTAAGCGTGGTGAGTATGGAACAATATCCTCCCATGGTTCCGAAACGCTAGTAGTATTTTGATTTTGCATAAATTAAACAAAATATAAGAAACACAAATATGATGTTCAAAAAGAGATACATGTATTTAATTTTGAATACAAATCTTTGACTTTGGAATTTAGAATCCTTAGGACAGGCCTTTGTCCAGCAATGGATTTCTTACGGCTGAAATGATGATGATGAAAATGTGTTGATGTGAATATATATGATAGTCGTTCACGCAAAAGCTGCTACATGAATTTTAATGAATCTTTACAATGTTGTAGATGACACGTCAGAATAGCACATAGTATGTACTATGTACTATGTACCAATGATAGATATGTATCTATCATTGGTATAATGTGGCTACCTATTGGTTAAGATACATCTAAAAGAAACCATTTCGACTCGACAAGAAGAAGAAGAAGAACTGCCTTCAAGCGCTTGATATCAGAATTCTTAGTAGGTACAATTAGTTATATACCTACCAATATTTTTTAAACCCCTACGCAAAAATATGTATAGTTAAAGGAACAACCCTAACCCAAAATCAGCATCGAAATTGGTCGATTCGTTTGAGAGCTACGATGCTACAGACAGACACACACACAGACATCGACGTCAAACTTATGACCACCCCTTTTTTGCGTCGGGGGTTAAAATATGAAATAGAATGCAGTGAAACTGTTTCCACTGCCCAGTGTTGTAGCTAAAAATATATTAATATATAAGGACAAATTACACGAATTGAGCTAGCCCAAGGTTACTTCGAGAATTGTGTTATGGGATACTAACTCGACGATAGGTAGTAAATGTTACTTGGTAACAGGGCTTGTTACCGGTACCAAATTCCCATTATAAGTACCGGTAAGTACCGGTATTACTATTCTGTTAAAATTTTAACGGTAATATGAGGTACCGGTAATCTAGTATTTAACGGTAATAATATTGTTAACAGTTAACGGTAATTTTACCGCTACTTGTTACCGGTACCAAATTCACATTATAAGTACCGGTAAGTACCGGTACCTCTATTCTGTCAAATTTTAACGGTATTAAAATTGCGTTAATTTTACCGGTACCTACGCATTGTTGCCGTCTACCACATGGGACTCGCTCGACTGTAAAAGTGCCGCCCTATTGTGGGCCCCCGCCTCACGCCGCACATGCACAACACGGCAACGACACACATTAACGAAATGATAATTCCCAATACGAGTACCGGTACTAAGTACCGGTACTGTTTACCGGTATTTGGTACAGGTACTTCTTTCAATTACCGGTACCGTCGTTTTATTGAGGTACCGGTACCAATCCAATTACCGGTACCGTTGTATTATAGAGGTACCGGTACTTGATTTTTACCGTTACCAAATGTACCGGTACCAAACCAATTACCGGTACTGTCGTTTCATAGAGGTACCGGTAATGGATTTTTACCGGTATTCCAACCCCTGCTTGGTAATACGAGTGTAAGCCACATCATTATCCTCGTAGATAGGACATAATTACCCAGGCAGCTAATAAAAGCAGTTATTTACACAGTTATGACGTCATAACCATAACGTGCCGGCCAAGCCTTAATACAGCAAGGGTTGCTCAATCTGGGGTAAATTAAATTTGGACAGTGACGTCAAATAGAGTTACAGCTTGGGGCTAGCCGAAATTAGACGGCATGAATACATGACGCAATTACTGAGATGTCTTCTAACATTATATAATAATGACTTTTTCAGCAGTATAGTGAAATGGCAGTTAGGTAAAAAATATCGATATATAAGTTTATAGATATTCTTTAGAAAATTACTGTTATATATCGTCAATATCGAAAACTTATAAGTTAATAATATATTCGATATTTATATCTGAGTATCAAACTTATCAAATATGATACTTTTTGAAAGCTCAGATGTAGGTACTATAAAGTACCCCCTCTATAATTAGAACACGGCGCTATGAACTCTGTTTGAGTAGTATCAAACGCTTGCAATAAAATATTTAGTCCATGGATGGTTCTTCTAGTCTTCGGCTGTGGTGCTTTGGATACCTGTCACACTCCGACAGTGGCACTATGGAGTAAACATATGAATATATATTGATATTTTTACTCTATAAATGCGGAGATAAATTTATATTATCGATAGGATACATGTCGATATATTTTTATTGTTAAACCAATTGGTTGAAAAGAGCGACTTGTAACAGAACTAGCATTTTGACAATGTGACAATAGTCATTTTCGTCGACCACAAATTTTGGTAAAAAAATACGTTTTTGGTAAAATATCATTCATTAGCTTTAGATTACTAGTGCATGAAAGACAACCGAATTCAAAACAGACAAAATGGGACAATGTCGGTTCCATGGCAATCCGAAGAGAGCACCAATATATATAAAATTACTACAAAATGTGGTACAGAGTATACTAGTCACACAGTACATAGTCGCCTACTCGCCTGAACTGAAGGATAAATATTTTTCTATTTTTTCTTTTTTATTTTAATTTCAAGTAATGTTTACACTTTTTATTAAGTACATAATACATAACAGCTTCCGTGGTCCAGTGGTAAGGCGTTTGCCTGTTGACCCGGGGGTTGTGGGTTCGATTCCCACCGGAAGCATACTTTGTTTAGTTGTTTCCACTTTGGTTAGGACATTGCAGACTGTAATCACCTGATTGTCTGATAATAAAGATGATTCCGTGCTTCGGAAGGCACGTTAAGCCGGTGGTCCCGGCTGCCATCGTTAAAGGAACCACGTCAGAGGCCGAGAGGCGGTTCCGAAGAACTCTGACATGAGGGTGTGCATGGTCGATTGGCCGTGACACCTACTCGAAATGATGATGATTAAGTACATGCTTTGGAACATACTCGTATTATGTTAGCGATCGAGTGTGCAACTATAATAAACATTATACACGGTACACGGTAGTCTGGACCGCCGAGCAGACTAAGACAAGTTGATTAGGATACCGGAGTCTTTTTTACAGTTTATTCTTCCATACTTCGTAGGTTGTAAGACCGCATATTTTCCTCCTTCGCAAACTCGAGGTACTTGAAGGTGAAAGTTGCCAGATTACTTAATGTCCAAAACACGAAATTATATACAAAAACTATTTTATAAAATCCCCGGAATCATGGCATTAGTCATCAGGTGATGCGGCTAGCAACCCATCACTATTTTGATTCTGTTTTAAAAGGCTAAAACAATTTGTAACTCTAATTAACTTACTACACTTAGTAATGTCACAGGTTTATTTCAGTAGAAAAAATCATATTTAAAAATTCTCAACCATGATTTAATTTTTAGCAAATATTTAGCCATTCATTTATTGTCCCAACGATACAGCTCTGAAACATCTTCCAGAGATATTAAAATCTTTGTTGATAGAAAAATAACCGTTGCAAAGGCAAAAGCAATTTTTCTATATCTAACTTTAATGAATCTTCCATGCTGGTCTGGGAGAAAAAAAACGTAGAATGTGTCAGCTCCTCTTTCCGCGCAGATCGTAAAAGCCGATCGAGGGAATGGGCGAAAATGTCCTTACATTTCGGCTTTTAGTGTCAATAGGCGATGCGGCTAGCAACCCATCACTATTTTGATTCCATTTTCCACCTACACGCCCACCAACATGCTAAATGTGGCCATAAGGCCTTATAGACCTAGGCCCTGTCTACCCCGCAAGGGAAAAAGAAGTGATACTATGTATGTATATATGAGGTCAGGGGTGACATCCGCAATTGCCTGTCCAGTGGTTGCAGGCCATCGTGCATGACATCAGCTACGCGCGTCACGAGCTGGTACTTGCTTTTCCCCCATCCATCCTAGCGAGTAGCATCCTAATACTTTAATTCCTTCCCCAAATCCAACAATTCGCAGCTTAAAAATGCTTCCGATGGGCAGCGGCTTTGGAAGTATCAGAATCTGCCAAGTGTGGTGAGTATGGCAATATCCTCTCATGGAACGAATAATATTTGGAAGAGGCCTTGTTCCAGTAGTCGACCTCCTACTACATGGAGCCGTACTATTGGAAAAGACCTTAAGATGGCAGACGTCAACACAGAGATAGCACAAAGTCGTACCTTGTGGCGAAAGCGTACGAGGAGGGCTGACCCCAAATGAAATGGGATAAACAGTCAGGGGAGAAGAAGAAGGTCTTGTTCCAGTAGTGAATTTCTTACAGCATGATGATATGAGGCACTAAGACAAACACTTGTAAATAAGCCAAGGGTAAATTGAAAGGACGAGTTGAGTAGAGTATGAAGTGCTTGTACAAATACAAACTACTTATGCTTACGTTCGCCATTGAGACACTAATTTGTGCGTGTTTGTGGCCAATAAGACTCACTCTAATTGCAATCGCTCTTATTATAAAACGAGGACAAAATTTAAGTAGAACCTTGTTTAAACCATTATCCGACCAAAATAAGTAAACACTTTGACGTTTTTAGGGTTCCGTACCCAAAGGGTAAAAACGGGACCCTATTAATATCGCTCCGCTGTCCGTCTGTCTGTCTTTCTGTCTTTCTGTCTTTCTGTCTTTCTGTCTTTCTGTCTTTCTGTCTTTCTGTCTATTTGTCTGTCTGTCTGTCTGTCTATCTGTCTGTCCGTCTGTCACCAGCCTGTATGTCATAAACCGTGATAGTTAGATAGTTGAAATTTTCACAGATGATGTATTTCTGTTGCTGCTTTAACAACAAATACTAAAAAATAGAATTAAATAAATATTTAAGGGGCTCCCATACAATAAACATGATGTTTTTGCTTGTTTTTGCTCGATATTGATAACGGCAATAGGTAGACGCTTGGAATATTCACAGAATATTTAGTCATATATTTACTTTAAAAACAAATAGTTAAATAAACATAAAATTAATATTAAAGGGGGGCTACCATACAACAGACATGATTTTTTGCCGTTTTAATAGGCAATGGTACCCTTCGTGTGCGAGTCCGACACGCACGTGGCCGGTTTTTTTAAATTGTCGTTGTCAATTTTTTATTATGTATAATAATAATAATAATTATTCATTTATTACACGTATTGTACGTAAATAAAATATAAAAAGAGGACTATCTAGTACCTGGTTTAAACCATTATCCGACTAAAATAAATGAACACTTATTATTTACTCGTATTGTCAATTGTCGTTGTCAATTTATTTTGGTCAAATAATAGTTTATCAACCAAATTCTAAAGTTATTGCGCGTTTTATAATAAGACGGCATATGTATACCTACTAAAGCCGTCTACTTAACTAGGTGATAGGTGAGTTATAAATGTTATATTCCTAGGTTACGCTTATGACAAAGTTTATGTCGCTTTAACGGGATTACGCAGGAAAGGGTGACATCATAGTTCGTGATAGTGCTGATGGATTATGTTTAATGTTGCTTGTGATTTCATAATGCCCGTGATTTCAGTATGCTTTTATTTTCAAAAGAAATTGTAAGCAAAGAAGAACAGTTGAATTTAATTGATTTGTTTTGAAAAGTGATTTGTCAATTTCACAATGCATTTGACTATTATGTGATATATTGTTACTGTCTGAGAATAAATGTGTTTTATGAGTTATTGTATCTGTTTTTGAATAAATGTAAAATTGTTTGTGAGTGGGGATGTTTGTTAGTCCTTCACAAAAAACTACTGGATGGATTTTGATGAGTATTTTATTGTAAAGATTCAGCAAAATCTACTCTGTTGTACTGGCCTGTACATCAGAATGGTACATATAAAGTATACAGGGTGGTTCGGAACGGCAATATTTTGATAACAGAATCCTGATTAGAATATACAATCGTAAGAAAAATTTATGAAAAAAGAAAATGACGTCTGATTTTTTAAAGTGATTTTGCATTTACAATGCTATTTTTGATATACTCTTAAGTAGGGGAGCCCATGATGCTAAATGTTGATTTACTCGAGCGTCGTGAGGACCCATTGGACTTTAAAGATTAGGTGGTAGAAAGGAAAAAAGGTTATATTATATTTTTCATTTCACCGGTGGGGAGAGCAGCTAGGGGGTTTCAAAATTTCAAAACCAAAATAATAGTCACATGAAAATTCTCGAGCGCGTCTAATTAATACAAGCTGGCTTTATCACATGGCAAAAAATTGTGTCTTAGCAATAATCTGATGATTTGACCATGACGTCAGGGGGTGGGAAGGTAACAAAAGTGCAAACAAAAAAAGGCGAAAAATGTATTTTCGGGTGTGGTCGGCTGTTCTTTATTAGGAACGAAATAATTCAAGAATAACTAGGAACATATAATTCTCCCTCATATTATGTACACGATGCAAGCCTTTAAATCAAAATACCTCATGTCATGTCTATGACGTAAGTGGTAATCTATATTTTCGGATAAAGTCTATTGTAACACAATCATCATCATCAACAGGTTTTTATAGTCTCCGCTACAGGAGCACGAACCTCTCTGTACTACTAGAGCCATACTTAGCCATAATATAACACAATATCTTTCATAAATATCTATCAAAAGCATACAGAAACTTCTCGAAGCAAGGTAAATTGTATTATGTTACGTGTTGTCTCAAGTATCATAGGGTGTTAATTCGAGCTCGTCTGAAGTGGGTGCGAACGCAAAAATAGCGCACGCGGCAATCTACGCGAATATGGGGCACACCTCGCCGGAGGTGTATGTGGGTAGGGTGACTGCAAATATTTGTGAAAGAGGATTTTTTATTCCTCTTCTTAGTTTTCTAGTGTTTCATGACATGGTGTATTCTACGCATTGAGCAACGTTACAGTTCAAGTTTAGGCGAAAATGTAAGGAATCATATTAGTATGCGGCTAGCAACCCATTACTATTTTGATTCCGTTTTCCACCTAATGCCCACCCATATGGATGTGTATCTATATATGTATTTGTTATAAAATATAGTATTGTTGAATTAGTATCCCATAACACAAGTCTCGAACTTACTTTGGGGCTAGCTCAATCTGTGTGATTTGTCCGTATATATTTATTTATTTATTTATATACTAAACATGGCTTTTAGGTCTTAAATACCTGGCCTCAAGGGAAAAGACGTGATAGTATGTATTTATGTTCAGTTAGTACCTATTGACATTTATAACATAATATATTTCTTAGTCCGGGTGTTTATTTGTCTCAATAGAATGAAAGTTGGGTAGTCTGATTGGGATCGTGAAACAAGGATGCGCTCATTTCTGGGATTCCTTAATGTCTTCATTTTAAGTCGGAAATAAAGTCTTAATCTAGATTGTATAGGATGCAGTAATTTAATTTAGACTGCTGCCTGCGTCAGTTTGTAGTTAGTGTTGACTGTAGCCATTTATTCGAAGGTTGGAGGCAGTAAAACAACATAATTTTTCTTCCTAAGAATTTTTTACACTCATTATACTTTATCATTGAAACTAACTTGAGATAAACATCTTAATCCTAACTAATATTATAAATGCGAAAGTGAGTTTGTTTGTTTATTTGTTACGCTTTCACGTCGTAACTACTGAACCGATCATCATGACATTTTGTATACTGTTTCCGAGGGATCGACATTGACGCTGGCAGAGCCGCGGGCGAAAGCTAGTTATGTATAAAAGCGGGTTACTCACTTACTATTTCGCCGGGAAAGCCAACAAAATAGTTAGTTTAGGACTCGCCAGTAAATTTATTTTATGACAATCGGCAAGCTCTATTATATTTTTCTCTCATAAACTGGCAATTTAATGACCTGCGTAAATGCTTAAAAAGATTGTAAATTGAAGTGAATAGTAGTAGAAGTATTCATAAATTATTACTGTATGTCCCAATCCAACCAAAACAAGCCATCTAAACTCTTTGCATAAAAGTTTACGAGGAGAAATCAATAAAACCCGTAACGTAAATAAATAAAATGCGTCGTGTAAAAGAAGAAGTCTGCGTAAGAATAGATTTTTTTAATTAACTATATTATATATCTACTAGCTGCCCCGTTGAACTTCGTTTCGCCATAAGTTAAAAACTATCCTATCTCTCAAGTTGGATCGAACTGCACATGGTGTGCGAATTTTATTATAATCGGTTAAGTTAAGTGGTTTAGGAGTCCATTGAGGACAAACATTGTGACACGAGATTTATATATATTAAGATAGCTGATGGCTTTTTCTAATAGTGATAAAAAAGTAAATAATGGACGGGTAGAACAAAAACAAGACATAAACTAAAATTAAAACCAATTTAGCAAATAAACTACACACTTATTACGTTCTATAAGATTAAAAAAATAAAAAATATATAAACTTTATACAAACATATTTAGGAACTATCTAACAGACCTATAACAACAGCGCTTTCACTTTGTTTTTTAATGCCAAGCTAGTTTGAGCCGTCCTGATGTCCACTGGGAGAGTGTTCCATAGCTGTACCGCTTGGACAGTAAATGATTGGTGAAATATTTGCTAAATCAAAGTTGATAGATAAGTTATGGATGTGATTTTTTTCTGCTGGAATAAACCTTTGACATCAGTAATTGTAGTAAGTTCATTAAAGTTACATACATACATAGTATCACATCTTTTTCCCTTGTGGGGTAGACAGAGCCCAGGTCTAAGACTTTATGGCTACATTTAGTATGTTGGAAGGGTGTGTAGGTGGAAAATGTAAAGAAATTTTCGCCCATTCCCTCGATCGGATTTTACGATCTGCGCAGAAAGAGAAGCAGCTGGTACATTCTACGTTTCTTTTTCTCCCAGACGAGCTCATTAAAGTTTTATTAAAGTTAGACATAGACAAATTGTTTTAGCGTTGGCAATGGCTATTTATTAGGGTATAGAGAACCGGCTCTGTTTCAAAGAACCGGGATTTTCGGTACCGGACTAAGCTGGAACCGGGACTTCCCGGGATTTTCGGTAATTTCGGTAATTTTTATATAGAATATTATATTTATTGATAAATTTAAACTATAATGGTCTTTTCTAAAGAATAAAACTACAAAATTAAAGAAGAATCATAAAAAACTTATATTTCAGCAGTAATCAGCTTTAGCTACAACCAAACTTAATATTAATACTTTTAATCAAGACTAGATACAAATTACAATCAGTCAGTATGTCATTGAATGAGATCAATAGAAATCAAATTAAGCTACATCTATATAATCAACTGAAAAACGTATTCTTACACCAATCAACTTATTTTAAATACAAACTCAAAGATAACCAAAATAATAACATTTGCACAAATAATCATCAATGGAACTATTTATAAGGAATAAGTCTCTCATTGAATGAGAATAATGACAAACAACATTTATTAAAATCTAGTGAAAATCAGACTATTAAAGTACTCGTAATTGACGTCATGAGATTAATAGGAACACATCTATATAACCAACTAAAAAACGTATTCTAACACCAATCAACTTATTTTAAATAAAGTTTAACTCTCAAAAATAACCAAAATAATAAAATTTGCACAAATAATCATCAATAGAACTATTTTAAGGAAACAAGTCTCTCATTGAATGAGAATTATGACAACATTTATTAAAATCTAGTAAAAATCAGACTATAAAAGTAGGAACGCTAAGTTAACTTTTAGTAGAAAAGCTGCATTAAAGTTACAAACAAAATAAAATTCAAATGTTTAACAATCTAAATAAAATACCTTAACAGATAAACCGAAATTTTTGGTCTTTTAAAAGCTTTTTTTTTCATTGTAATATGTCCTTAAAATGATCAATGCGTCCAAAGTTACATCACCTAAACGCGATATAATTTTATTACACAGCAGGCCAGCTGAAGAAAAGATCCTTTCAGGTTCAACACTGGTAGGTGGAATACTCAGAAGCAGGTCATAAGCTTGTGATGATTGGCCGCTCCGCGTTACGCTCGTTGCGAAGAGCGTCGCTCGCAAGTAACGTCAATGTTCCCAGTTGTCATATAATATTTAAACGTTGTCATTTAATATTTTAAATTAATTTGCAACTGAATTTTAAATTTAATGTAATATTATTCCCATATAGGCCTGTAGCTAGCTAGTAGCTACCTGAAATAAAAAAATTGTATTTATTTTTTAAAAATCCCGAAAGTACCGAAAATCCCGGTTCCGAGTATTTGAATTCCCGGTTCTTTTACCGCTCAAAACTCC
The DNA here is from genome assembly GCA_947532085.1 of Elegia similella. Taxonomy (NCBI): domain Eukaryota; kingdom Metazoa; phylum Arthropoda; class Insecta; order Lepidoptera; family Pyralidae; genus Elegia; species Elegia similella. The sequence goes on from OX383936.1 coordinate 6,791,965, forward strand.
CGGGAATTCCCGGGATTTTCGGTACCAGGATTTCCCGGTTCTATACACTACTATTTATTGATCAACAAAGATTTTAATATCTCTGGAAGAGTGTTCCATAGCTGTATCGCTAAGACAATAAATACATGGCGAAATATTTGCTAAAAATTAAATTAAGGTTGAGAATGTTTCAATATTATTTTTTTCTACTGGAATAAACCTGTAACATTAGTAAGTGTAGTAAGTTAATCAGAGTTACATATAGACAAATTGTTTAAGCCTTGGCAACGGCTATTTTTTGATCAACATAGCTTTTACAATTGAATAATAAATACCATAGGTTTGACTGCGGTCACGACCGTAACCTTCCGAGGGGGACGATAACATCAGATCGATTGATTAACTATGCTTTATTTATGTGATTCGATACAACGGTTATAGCTTATAACCTGAAAATAAGCCTGTTGTTAAGAAATAAAATTCACTTTGTTATTACTTAAGTATGTCTTTTTTTAAAATATATATGAATTATTTGTATTGTAATATTTACCTAACAAAAACGGAACAAATTGATAGATAAGGCAAAGTTGAAAAAAAATTGTGTGTTATGGGAAACAAGCTTTAGCCCGCGGCCACAGTGGTGACACTCCCTGACTCCCTGTACGTGAGAGTTCGGGCACCGGTGACCTTAAGCCGGGACATGTAAGCGCTAGGGTTGATACCACTCATAACTCTCTTCGTGCCTGCCGGTGTGAGTCGTACGAGAAACGCAAACATAGCACTTGACGTAACTTGACTTGACCAAGACAGCCGGCGACGGCCCGTTCCACGCCCCGCGCGTCTCTCAATATGTACGCACAGGGGCACACACAACCGCAAGTGTTTCTAAACTTTTCTCGTAGTATATTTTTGCCGCGGCTCCACTCGCGTTGATGTCATTCTCTCGGGAACAATACTTTTTACTTACTTTTTTAGTCTAGCTATGACCATGAATGCAAAGTTTCGAGGTATAAAAATAATGATAAGCGCGATATATGTGTAAGTGATTTAATTTTAAAAGTACTTTTTCCATGATGATGATCGATTCCGTAGTCTAAGCGTGATATGATAACAAATAAACAAATGATTAACAAACAAACTCAATTTCGCATTTATTATGTTAGTTACAATTAGGATGACATAAAACTAATTGTTTCGATAATGTAATTTGGTAATATTAGAAAATTCATTTGTGAATTGATACATTCTCTATCATCTTCATCATTCATTGATGAATCTCTAATCATCTTTTTTGGCATTTGGCAAATAATCTTTTACTTACAATTTTGAGTTTAGGTCGCCAATGGTCAATTTGAATACAGAGAATAGCGAATGGCTATAGCCAATATTATTATTATAACCTTGTTTTATGGTGAGGATATACGATTGCATGTTCGGAAATATGATTTTCAAATTTATTATGTATGGCCAATACCAATAAATAAACATAAATTTCATAGCTATGGTTACAGTTTTAAGATCCTAAATAAAAATTAATAACGTATTGTATTATATAACATAACGTAAGAGCAATGTTTTAAACTGCATATATGTATGTGAGTTTCTTTATTTCACCATTGCTCCTAATTGCCTGAACGGATTTAGATGATAGATTCCGAATATCATCCGAGTAACATTCGCTATACATTTTATATGGTAACGTGTCGTTTATATGGTAACGTCGGGTAATGTCATATTCTAAAAATGTCAGACGAGTTTAAAACGCCCGATACTATGAATGTCAGATTCTACAAATGTCAGACGAGTTTAAAACGCCCGATACTATGAATGTCGGATTCCACAAATGTTAGATTTGATAAACGCCAGATTCTAATAATGCCAACTTCTATAAATGTCAGATTCTATTAATGCCAGATTTTAAAAAATTGAAGTCTTCGATTCAAACCTATCAATTACTATGATAGAAAAGTTTAATTCCATACGCCATTTAGTACGCTTAGAGGGAACTATTTGTCTTGGAATTTATTCTTATATTTTTATTTGTTTATTAAATTTTTTTAAATAATATAATCAACGTGATAGTTTATATTATTTTGAATAAAGTTGTTATTATACAATGTGTTATCCTACGATTCGCGAAAGCTGTGCTCACCCTGTAACAACGACACAGTGAAAAGTCTTTGTGCCCGACTTCGTATACCGCCCATTGTTCTTCTATGGCAGTTTCCTTTTATCTTTGCTTATCTTTTAAAATATCCTTCGCAAGTTTTCTTTGAGAAACAGCTAATTAGTTACTGTACTTGAAAACTACGTTATTAAATATGAAGTCTGGCTCATGTAAAAAAGTACAAAAATTAAAAAAAAAACCGGCCCAAAGCGACTTAGACTAACGCACCAAAAATTCCATACAAAAAGTTATTTTTTGTGTTCTAACTACAAATTCAAGGTTTTCGGGTATTTTCCTTTACCTAATATTCTGGTCTATGGCAAGTATCTTTCGGTTTCGGTTCCCACGCGGGATTGAGCAAAATGACAAAATTGACAACAAAATCGGCCATATCATTAACCTAAAGTAAAGTATGACATTTTCTTAGCCGTGTGGTTTCCGGCAGAGTAGAATAGGACCACTCCATAGACCGTCTTTCCATAGATGTCGTTAGAGGCGACTTAGGAAATAAAAGCTAAACAAAAGTCATAAACATCAATAAGACCTCTCCAACTCGTCTGGCCAGCGACGAGAGTGTAGGCCAAATCCTCTGTCTGCTCTGGCCAAGTATGGCTCTGGAGCACTACAGAGAGGGTCATGGTCCTGTAGTGGAGACTAAAAAGACCTGATGATGATGATGATGATAGCATTTCTCAGCTTTATATGGGATTGTCGATTTTAACCTTTTTTAACAGCGAACATTTTCATTTTCTATGAAAATGTTTTATCCGACGTTCGCGGTCAAAGTTTTAATAATTATGTGATATAAATTTTATATTGATACTTTACTTCCACGTGATTTTGATAAAAATGGTCTTGACTGAAGGATTACCGTTTCCTTTTACCTTTTGAGGTGTGGAACCTTAAAAATAATTCCACTCCGGATCTGAACTAATCTTCATTCTGACCCTGGATATATCAAATACGAAATTGTTTTGTCTTTCGCTGTTTTGGGAGTTAAAGATACGTAGGATTAAAAATAATTCGGACAAATCACACAAATTGAGCTGGGGCTAGCTCAATCTGTGTGACTTGTCCGTAAAGTAAGTTCGAGACGTGTGTAATGGGATATTAACTCAACGATACTATATTTTATAACAAATACATATATAGATGAACATCCAAGACCCAGACCAATCTGAAAGAGATCGTAGACCTGACCGCGGGTCGACCTGACCTGACCACCATCGTGTCGCAGCCACGGAGCTCGCATGTACCAGATGTTGTTTCTCTTTCCGCGCAGACCGTAGTAGCCGGCCGGGGGTATGACGGAAAATAGAGTAGGCGAAGCGGCTAGAAACCTATTCCGTTTACAACCTTTACCACCCACGCTAGACGTGGGTTTGGGTTCTATGGCTCCAGGCTCAAATCTGAAACGACAAGCCGGTGAAACTTATTATAAAACCGTTTTTTATGTCAGGAATCAAAAACAACACGCTTGTCTCTTGGTCCTTTAGAACCTAGGAAGGTAGAGTGGTTGTAGCTCCACCGTGCCCATCATTCCGGTCATATGGCGTGAAGAGTGCAATCATGTGGTTTTTAGCGGGTGCGAGTCCCGCATAACTGTACCCTTAGCAGATCAGTATGCATAACGCATTTTCTACATGTAAAAACAAAGGAAGGTATGTTAAATTATATGATATATTATATAGTATTATATAGTATTAGTCTGCTTGAATGTGTCTGTGGGTATGTGATCTGATCGAGGAACACACATCCTAAGGAGAGCGATGTTTTCTTGTAGCGCAAGATAACTTTTCATGACAATCTACTATTTTTGTCCATAGTGTAAGACATTCTTATTTGCCAGCCACCCATGCGTTGTGTCTAGTAACTTAAACTATTTATAATTTTTTAGGGTTCCGTACCCAAAGGGTACAAACGGGACCCTACGGGATATTCACTTTGAAAATAGATAATTAAATAAAAATAAAATTAATATTAAAGGGAAAAACGTCATACAACAGACATGATTTTTTTCGTTTTTATAGATAACGGTACGGAATCCTTCGTGCGCGAGTCCGACTCGCACTTGGCCGGTTTTTTTATGATATAGGATGGCAAACGGGCAAGTGAGTCACCTGATGGTAAGCGATTAACGCTGCCCATGGACAACTGGAACACCAGGGCGTGACCGGAGCGTTGCCAGCCTTTCAAGGAGTTGGGGGAGGATGTAGAGCGGGGGGAAGGATGGGCATCCGGCTCTCTCACTTGCCGAACGAGGCATAGAAGCAGTAAAGCTTCTACTCGAACATCGATTTTCTGTAAGCGTGTGGTACTTCCCCGGACGAGCCGCTCCATTTATGCTACTAGCAAAAATGAAGTTTGCCATTAGCGTGGCTCTACCACATCTAGTTATGTAACTTGGGAACTCTGTACTGTCTCACTTTACTATCTTTCTGTTTGTGTGTGGGATGTATGTATGTATAAGAAGAGCAATGTTTTTGATGTTGCAAGATATCTTTTGACGATATTTTCCCTTTTTTCTCCAGGTTGTTAGACATTCTAATCTGCCAGCCGCCCACGCGGCTGTCTGCTAACTTGAATAAGTCATAATTATGTAGGTAAAGTCATAATTATAACTTCTTGTAGGGCAAGTGAGTTTAAATGACATTTCTTCCACTTTCTTTACAGGGCATAAAAAATTCTAATCTGCCAGCCGCCCATGCGTCTAGGTCTAGTAACTTGAACTAGTTATAATTATGTAAGTTGGGAACTCGCAGACTCGACCCAAATAACTTTAAAATTCCTTAACTTATATACAGCGTGTAACATAACCTCCGAAGTTCCCGTGAAGGGGTGACTCAGCCTGTCAAAATGACGTCGGAGCAATATACATGGTGAAATTTTGATCGTTTTTGACCCTTAAAGGGCTCAGACCATCAATACAAACAACTTTTACTATAAGACCAATGCTGGGAACTCCATTATTGTTTTTTTACTTTTTTATGATTTTTTTTGAGATCCCAGCATTGGTCCCACAGGAAAAGTTGTTCATTTTGTCAGGCTGAGTCACCCCTTCACAGAAAAGTCGTAGGTTATGTTACACGCTATATATACGGTGAATTTTTTATCGTTTTGTACCCTTACAGGGGTGACTCAGACCATCAAAATGAACAACTTTTCCTATGGCAACAACGCTGGGAACACAAAAAAAATCGACATTCCCATACTAAATGGCCGGGCGGCTGGACTCTTTTGTATGTATGACGATTTTTTTTTTGAGTTCCCAGCATTGGTCCCATAGAAAAAGTTGTTTGTATTGATGGTCTGAGCCCTTTAAGGGTCAAAAACGATCAAAATTTCACCATGTATATTGCTCCGACGTCGGGTCGTTACCCGGTATAAGAGAAGGCAGATGGTGATAAATAAAAGCGCTAAACTATGATTTGATTATAAAATAGCAACTGCGCATATTGATGAAAACCTCCCTGAACAGTTGAATGAATATGCTACAGGGCATTACAGACGCGACCTTCCCACGTCATGTTATTGTTGGGACAGAATGTCGGACCTGCGTGAATTATTTACCAACTAGACATTTCCGCCTTCGCCGCGCAGTTTATCGGAGGCTGTAAAAGCGAGATGATAAAAGAGATAAGGATCGACATAGATTTGGAATGTTTAAAGAAAATAAATATGCACAGATAGATTTTTTACGAGCCTCTTCTTCTTATCAAATACTAGCTGTATTCCCGCGACTTCGTCCGCGTAAAACATAGCAATGTTCAGCGCAGATAGTGTAGCTTCCCAACTGTAAAAGATTTATTCAAATCCGTTTAGTAGTTTCAGAGCCTATTCGCGTCAAACAAACAAATTTTTCCTCTTTATAATATTAGAATAGAAGTATAGATAGTATAAACTAGCCTACGCTTAATTCCTCTGTCCAAGTATGGCTCCTGTAGTACAGAACAGAGAGGGTCATGCTCCTGCAGTGGAGACTAAAAAGACCTGAAGATGACGATGATCCGATTTATGCAACATTTCAGCTTAATCGGTAACCGGGAAGTGGATTAAATTTAACTTGCAAGATTTGATTACGGACAAACATCGGGACAGGTGAAACTAAATAAAAGCTTGTAAAAAACCACCGCCACTAATTAAATGAGGAGTGAAGTCCAAACGTTCGTTATTCCGGTAAACCGCCGTTTTGTTGGTATAAGCGAATTGACATCGGCTGTAACTCCATTAGAATCGATTTAAATGTCGATGCATTTATTGGTGGATGTTCCGAGTCTATCAATTTTATAGGCTTTAATTCATTTTACAAGCTTTTATTTAACTTGCAATGTATGTATGTAACTACGTCTGTTCGGGTAGAATCTTGCAACACAATTTTGAGATAACAATGTATGGTAAGCTGTGTGACGTTATTCTAAATCCAACATGGCGGAACGCCCAAGATGGTGGACTAGCTGGTCGTAGTAGAGCCGCGTTACCGGCAAAATTTATTTTTGCTAGGAGCATGAATGGGCCGGCTCGTCCGAAACCACACTCTCATAGAAAATCGACGTTTGAGTAGAAGCGTCACCCACCGCTTCTATGCTTCGCTCGGTGATTGAGAGAGCCGGAGGCCCATCTTTCCCCCCATTTCCCTTCCCCCTAATTAACCCCCCTCCCCCCAAGTCCCCCTCTAACTTCTTGAAAGGCCGGCAGCGCTCCTGTGACACCCTGGTGTTGCAGTTGTCCATGGACAGCGGTGATCACTTGCCATCAGGTCGTCTTTTCGTTTGCCGTCCTATATCATAAAAAAACCAATCTGACACAAGTATGGTCATTTTCATCGACCACTTCCTGCTTATCGGCAAAAACCTCTGGCTTCACACACGTTCTTTAAGCTGACTTGTACAATAAACATATTGAAGAAAATTCAACTATTTCAATTACTAAAATAAAAATCACATATCACCGTTCCGTATTTCAGACAATTGCCGTTCTGTTGATATAGCGAATTTCAATCGATTTTCCGATTTAAACGTTGATTCGTTAATCTGCGATTCGTTAATGAGAGAATTGCTGTGAGCGGAGCAATTGTGTGGATTCTTTTTAATATTATTACCGAAAATAAAAATTTGCTACCAAATTGTGCTAAGCACTAGCTTTTACTTGCGGCTCCGCTCACGTGGGTAAAACAGGTCCCTCGGAACAAAAACCATTTCCGGGTTGAACCTTACCATTTGTTCTTCACCGGGTCGCAGACTATCTGTGTACCAAAATTCATCCGGATCATTTAAGTGGTTAAAGCGTAAAGACGTAAAAAATAAAAAAAAATAGGATACATGAATGAATGAATGAAATTTTCTTTATTGCACCACAATTAGGATACATTATTTAAAACTATTATATATAGCACAAGGGGCGGTCTTATCGCTTAAAGCATACATGTATCACTTTCTGAATGTCATATTTTCCTCATATATGTTTCCACTTATTCGTAGGTTTCCATAACCGAAAAAGGTGACAAACAGAAAAATTTACTTGCGCATTTATAATATAAGTATAGTTATCTTCTACTTTCTTCTTCAGCAGCCTAATTAATCCACTGCAGGATATAGGCCTTCTCCAATGCACGCCATTCACTTCAGCTTTCGCTTTTTTTTTTTTTTTTTTTTTTACTAAATACTGGATTAGGCATTTGTCTCCCATCTCACCTGATGGTAAGTGACCATAAAGACAAGGATGTTACATGCCTATCTAAGAGATACCCATTTATTCTTTTCCATAATGGACCGGCTGCCTTGAAAATGTCATCTCTCCATCGAGCCACTGGCTTTCCACGACTTCTGTGGCCTAGCCATGGTCTTCTCTGGCTCCATATTCCATTATCAAGTATAGTTATGATTCATTGAAATTACATTCTACGCGTTAAAAACAGAAACGACAGAAATTCTTTTAGTAAACCGCTTACTGTGAAAATGTTACAAATTTAGAGAAAAGGAGAGTCTTCAACTGATATTTTTTTTTTCTTGAATGAGTACCTACAATAACGTGGTTAAGAATGAATGAATTATTTAAGAATTATACACAGTACAAGTAAAATTTAAAAAAAAAATGTATGTACTTAATATTGAATATACATATAATAAAACAGTAAAAATATTTTGTCTGTACATTTAGAATTTTTGACTGATATGGATAGAGGGACACTTCATATTATCTCCGAAAATACTGGACCGATTTACTTCAAACTTTCACCAATTGCTTTTTTTTAACTCGGCAAAACATTTAAAGTTTGTTTCATCAAAATCGGTTCATTAACAAAAAAGTTATCGTCATTTGAATGAGCTCAAGGCATGAGTTTGCCTGCAAATATACACGGTGAAATTTTGATCGTTCTGGACCCTTAAAGGGATGATTCAGCCCGTTAATATAAACAATTTTTCCTATTGGACCAATGCTGGGATCTCAAAAAATCAATCCCAAATGCGAATTTGTATGAAAATTGGAAATTTTCTCATTTCTGAACTATGAAGAATGTAAATAAATAGGTATGTAAGTTCTTGATTACAATTATAAAAGATATTTATGTTGGTGAAATGGACAAAATTCACCCCTAAAGGGGTAAAATGGGAGGATAAAGTTTTTATGGAAATTTTCTCATTTCTGAACTTAGAAGTATAAATAATATCTATACTTCCATACTAATACTAATATTATAAATGAGAAAGTAACTCTGTCTTTTTACGCTTCAACCATTGAACTGATTTCGATGAAATTTGGTATGGAGGTAGTTTGTTTGTATGTTTGATTCCAGGAAATTTTACTCTTCCCGGGATCGACACTAACGCGGGCGGAGCCGCGGGTAACAGCTAGAATTAAATAAAATTGCAAAATTTACCAGTACTGTGTCCCAAATAGGTCTCAACTTAGCATTTGCTGGCGATAAATCCAGCGCTGATCTTCCGTTGGAACCCACGTTGACGTCACGGGTGTGCGCAACTTACAAATAAAAATGAGAAACAAAAAAGAACACAATAATAGACTGGTAAGATAGACTGATCGCTGTCGAAATAAATAATATCATAAGAAACCAAGCCAAATAAACTGTTTCAGAAATTCTTTAGCATATTTATTATACTCGTAGTGTGTTAGCTCAAAGGAGCTGAGATGAATATTTACCTCACTGTGGAATTCGTTAGTTTTGTTTCATCTATACTAATAATGTCTACTTTTTTATATAGATTTTTTATTTATTTATTATATTAAACATGAGTATGTTTTACTTTTCAAGGGTGATATAATACATTAAAGGTTGGGGGTGACATCCTGAACTTTTAAGACGGTAGTTACAGGTATAGCATCTTACTGTTCCCCCTTTCCAATGGGGAAAAAGCAAGTAATGACATTGTTTTATACTATAATATAATATATAAAGACCATTTAATATTTTAAGAGCACCCAAAGGTCAGAGAAAATTAAAAAAAAATCGACACTTTAGTTTTTCATTTAGCTTTTCATACAAAATAATTCATTATTTTATGAAAATCTATAAATTCAGCGGTTTTAACTATCGAAGTCAGTGAATTAGTATCCATATTAGGTAATAGTAAAAAGTTGTACGCTAAAAAGGTTTTTTTTTTGTACATATAATATTCAATCATCATTTACTGCAGGCAACGATTTTTAACAAAATATGGCCTATATAATATATACCTTACAGACTAACATACATATAATATTATAACTTAACTAGCACTACTTCGTACGTAATGTCTGTGACGCACTACACGGTGATGGGGTGTCAGGTAACCTCCCTCGATAACGCCGAAAGACGTCACCCTTCGGCCAGAAATCTTCACAACTGAAGGTCTCGAGCTGTGCTGTTGGAATTCGCACCACATACGAGTTAAAATTTACATTGTGACGCGATTCCAACTTAAAGACCCTTAAGGTGAGCTTCGTCTTCACTCTCATGTACTCTACCAGATCTTCACTCTTTGTAGAGTAATGAAGGCGGGACACGTAGAGCAAAGTCGTCGGTACAGCAGCAAGCAGCAACATGTTGGCACCGCTGAGTGCAGTACCGCACTTTTTCCTACTCGGGGGCTTCTTCCGCTTTCGTGTTACTTCTGTGAAACCCTCGTTGTCGGCAGGTCCCTCAGGAGCTGGTTCGGAAGCCGCCACCTTTACTGGCGTCGATTCCTTAAGTTGGCATGACCGCTGCTTCCGGGGAGGTTGGTTTGCAGCAGTCGCGTAAGCACGAGGTTTTGGCGTGCTCACATTCGTCATCGCGGGTATATAGTATATAGTAATGGTAAAAAGTTGTACGCTAAAAAAGGTTTTTTTTGTAAATATGGTAATGGTAAAAAATTTTACGATTTAATCGTCTGTTTTTTTTTAATGTCAAGATACGTCTAAAGTTAGCGTGTCGATTTTTTAAATTTGCTTCTAAAAAGCATATTCCTAACTTTGGGGGCCTGCCCTTAGGCATTTAATATCTTATATATGAAATCCTCGTCACAGGGCTTCTTTTTTGACATTTCGCAAGGTATAATTTACAATACTTAAAAAAAAAGGTTTTTTTTTTAATTCCTCAACAATAATATGTAAATCAAATTATATAGTCCAGTGGATTCGGAATAAATTGGCTGTGTCAGATGGACATACGAACTCATGACTGATCTTGCAAGTGATCCATTTTGTCCCTGATCGAACGGAACCCATAAAAAAGAACATTTGATATTAGTTTAACCGACTTTCTATAAAACAAAACACTCGAAAAATGAATTCACAAAATAACCAGAATAGATATTTACCTATTCCTAAGTGGCGTTAAAATATCTCGAGCTTCTCCGTTCTTTGGAAGGCATGTTAAGTCGTTGTCCCGGCTGTTATCATTAATAGCAGTCGTTAAGCTATGCCAGATGCCTTGAAGGTGGTTGAAAAACTTGACACCAGTGTTGGTCACTCACATACGAAAAACAACAAATGGGGTTATTTACAAAATGAATTAACACGAACATACCGTTTTTCTCCAGACGTTTCCAGGTTGCACCGGCCGTGGTCACTAGATGACATCCATTAGTTAATGCATTTAGTAAATACAACGCGAAAGTTTAATAGTATTTGCATTCCATGCAATCTGCAAAGTTGTTAATAACATTGTGCTTAATCTAACTAGGTATACCTGTATGTATAATATAACTCAGACACGTATAAGTTAGACGCGGCTTAACTGCTGGAGCTTTGCCGAAATCGAATTGCGTTACGTGCTGGTACAGTCAGCTTAACGTACATACACATACATATAAAACAGACGTATCACCATAAATAAACAATTAACTAAGATATACTTGAGAAGAAGTATTTTCATAAATGTCTCAAACATATATTAAACTTGTGTTAAAGAAAAAGTTTTTACATAACTTTTCTATAATTTAACAGAAATATTAAATAGTTTCTAAGCGAGTGTAAAAAATCAGTTAGTAACAATTTTTTTGTCATTCGACTTCATTATGCGTATTACATTTATAAACGCACGAAAACTGAAAATCCGATCAAAGCAAATCAATCTAGAACCTCCAAACAGGTGAAACAAAATAGTACGAGTAGCTTGTGCAGTCTCTAGACAGAGAACAGGTCAGAGTCATAGAAGCAGATATTAGCTATGTGAGATGTAGATCTCGTAATATCTATGGCGCTTAGAATCACTTAAGAGTCAGTAAAGGCGCTTTGGCTCTTTAAGTCAATATCGGCCATTTAAAAAAAATTATAATCACTAAATGGAAAATAAATCCATGTAATTATTAAACCTGCTCACAAAATTTCACGAGATTTGGTTGAGAAATACGACCAGTATAGGAGAACGGCCGGACAGGACTAACATCCGTCAGGATTTTTGCCCAAGCTGAAACGGAGACGCTTCGCTAGCGCTTCACGCTCGCTCGGTCATAAATCGTTGAGTCGCTGGTTGATACCTAGGTATAGAAGTACTATTTTTTGCGGGTCACTGTACTTAACTTTCTTAATTAATCGACATGTTCGACGCAAGGTTGTAACCTTCGAGCACGCATTTTAGACGATTGTATTGCCGAAAAAGAGTGTTATGTTTTTAGAGTTCATGTATGCCGTACATCCAACTACCGGCCAAGCAGTCGAGGATGACATCCCTGACCTTGTAAGCGTGCTGCACACTAATCCTCCTTAGGTATTATACAGTAATGTATTTCTAAGAGTAAATAACACTACTTTTTCGAAAAAATCATCTTTTTGACAAGCTTTTCATTATAAGCGATTCATATCTGAAGTGCTTGCCAAGAAAAATCTAATGAGCCTAAAATAAGATTGGTTTATCTTCACTAGTTTAAATGTTTACCACCTTGTGACTCCATCATCAGACTAGCTCTTTGGCACCATGATATTGCATTGTCATCCAACATAGCGAGGAGAATGTAGGCCAAATCCTCTGTCTGCTCTAGGCAAGTAAGGCCTCGGTAGTACAGAGAGGGTCATGCTTCTGCAGTGGAGACTAAAAAGGCCTGATGATGATGATGATCCAACATAGGTGCACATTTCAGCTCGAACGGTTAAGTATAAGTGCCTCAAAAGTTGTAAGATTTGATCCAAACAAACAGGGCAAGTTTAATAAAAGCATACTTATAATTATATACCAAAATACAAAAAGCCGATAGCAAATTTGTTAAATAACCTTCCATTCACCCTCTAAGATTTCATCTTTTGCTGCACGTCTACATGAAATCATTCGCAAATAATAATGATATCTTTATTATGGTACACAGGTTAAAAAAGGTGATAGTTACTGTGACCTGTCTTTATAAGACGTAAACTAAAAATTCAAAATTCAAAACAATGTTAAAATTAATAAAATGAAAACTACTCTACTATCCTAATAAAAATATTCATCTATTAGTATAATCGTCGATTAGTATAATAATAATAACAATATCCCAAGCTCCGAAGGAATATACTAATCGGAAACAATCTATTGAGAGAGAGAGAGAAACTGTATCCGTATTATCATTACATTTGACGTGTGGTCTTAATCAAGTTGGTCCACGAAGACTGACCTTCCCGCACGCATTTCATTATTCGTTAATTAATTAATTTGACTCGAGTAATTATTGAGTTGATTTCAACCGTAGATTGGTGTTGGCCGACGATAATAAAATTTAGGTGTCAATTTGCTGCTTACATTGCCCATTTGAATTTACGGACTTCTTTATTAAGTTTTTTAGGGTTCCGTAAAACCGAATGACAAACTGAACCCTAATAAGATCACTTGTGTGTCTGTCTGTCCGTGTAAGCGTGTAACTTATTCGATTTATTCCAAATTTACGGGAACGATAAATTGAAATTGGCTACTGATATTAATTTATGGGACTTAAAAAACGTAGGTACATTTTACGTAAATAAATATAAAGTAAAGTTATTAAATCGGTAGGTATATATAATTAGTAATATATATAATTATCGCCTATTAATATATAATTATTGAACTCTTAATTAGTAGTGGCTTCTAAGTACAGATCGATAAAAAATACCCATAACGTATACGTGGCTCTACAGTTCCATAGACGCTATTTTTATGAAGTCAAACGCGGACAGCGCCAGCCTGCGACACGGAGTGACCGGGTTCGATCCCCGGCCAGGTCAAGATGGAAAATGATCTTTTTCAGATTGGCCTGGGTCTTGGATGTGTATCTATATATGTATTTGTTATAAAATATAGTATCGTTGAGTTAGTATCCCATAACACAAGTCTCGAACTTACTTTGGGGCTAGCTCAATCTGTGTGATTTGTCCGTGTATATTTATATTAAACGCTCCTCAATTTATTCTCATCGTCCTTTTCATATGGAGTTGCAAAATACTATTGATAAGCAAGTCAGACTCGCGCACTAAGGGTTCCGTACCGTTATCTATAAAAACGGCAAAAAAATCATGGCTATTGTATGGGAGCCCCTTTAATATTATTCTTATTTAAATATTTATTTTTATCTGTGAATATCACAAGCCGTTATCAATATCGAGCAAAAACAAGCAAATAATCACGTTTGTTGTATATTTATTTTATTAATTTTTTTTGTATTTGTTGTTAAAGCGGCAACAGAAACACATCATCAGTGAAAATTTTAACTGACTAACTATGGCGGTTCATGAGATACTTCCTGGTGACAGACGGACATACAGACAGACAGAGCGATATTAATAGGGTCCCGTTTTTACCTTTTGGGTAAGGAACCCTAAAATTATTTTATTTTATTTTATTTTATTTTCATAGGAAGACCAACAGCTACAAAATAATTACAATAAATAACAAGTATAGCAACAATATAACCAATTATAGGTCCTCACCAATAGAAACAATATATGTTAACAAAAAGTTGAACATTAAAACGCTACTAAAAAGAAAACAATAACATCATACTATTATAAAACAGCTACAAGAGGTCAGTGTACCTTTATCAAAAATGTTAATTGGGAAATTTCCTTTCTTAAATAAATGCACTAACATTATCAGGAAAGAAATAATCTAGCCATTACATTACTGGAGCAAATGCTCATAAAGTATCCGTTTAGGTTTCGTTACGCTTGTAGTGAATAGATCGATGTCGATATTTCTAGAAATATTATTAAAATTGTCGCCCGCACGCAAAGTATAAGAATTCTGGCGGTAATTCGTAGATACAACTGGAATGTAAAGAGGGGGGTTAAATCTGAGTAATCTAGATGGAGCATTCAACATAATTTTGGATAACAATTCAGGAGAGTCCACTAGGCTAGAAGCTATCTTTAAATGAAATATTATATCAGCGACATTTCGACGGATGTTCAAGGGAATGAGATGATGCTCTTTACACAGATCTAAATAATTTTGAGAGCTATAATTCATCTTGAGACGGAAACAAAGATGCTTGACAAACTTTCTTTGGATGCCTTCGATACGGTCAGTATAAACATTATAAATTGGGTTCCATACCTGGGAGGCATATTCAAGGTGAGTTCGTACGTAAGTACAATAAAGTATTTTTAAAGTCTTGAAGTTATGCCGACTATATCCACTATACCTGACGAGTTCGAAACTGTAGTCGGTAACCCCGATGCATGCTCGTAAGTGACCCGTTTTTAGTGAGTCTTTTTTTTCAATAATTGAAAAAAACACTCAAATTCTCACAATAAACCCCAGCTTTTTGAGCACGGCAACAACAATTTTAATTTACGGCCTCGAAGTCAATTACGACAAAACGATCAGCTGACAGAATACAAACGAGAAACAATTCGGCCGCCGAACCATTTATAATTTAAATTCTCGTCACACACTCCCATTTCACATGGCGGTTTTATCATTCATTCACACCTGTTTCGTTAACAGTCAGGCGTATTAGTATCAACATACTTCAAGATTGAAGGTGGTTCTTAATTCGTCAGAAAAGAATCTACCTTTTTTCTGCCAGTGAATGTCATAAGAGCTGATTATAAGCGAAGCAAAAACATATCCTAGAAGGGTTTGTTGAAAATTCAAAACGATTTTGGGAGCTTTTGAAAGAAAATCGCAGATTCAATTAAATATTGCCTTTTTTTCCTTGTGGGGTGACAGAGTCCAGGGGGCCTACCATAAACTTTAACAAAACCATCATGGTTTCGGTCCATTTTGTTTCAAGCTTATTATAATATTGTTTCAAATCGTACCATGAAACTCAAAAACAAGATCGTTTTATTCCTGCTTAGTGATGTGAAAGAACGAATGAAATTCTATTCCCTGACGATTGTGAGAGCGAGACAACGCTATACAATTGGATAGCTCCATCCCTTTTACGCGGCGTTCCGATCTATAACCAACATTGCCTTCTTTTAAATTAATAAAATATGAATTGTATTTTATAAATTATGTTTAAATTTTTAATTATGTAACATAAACATTTAAAATGCATTTTCTATAACATAAATTTAATAACATAAAAAGTAATTAGGATTTTAGATAAGGTTCTAAACAACATTAGATTTGCTAGCGTGATACCTATTCGTCCAAGCGTGATACGGAACATTTTTTACATTAGGACGTGACGTTCATTACCTGTGGTTCGCGCGCCAACTGAAAAGTGGTACATACAATGTATTCTTTATTTTTGGACAACATTATTAAAAATTCGTCTTTTACCACAACTGTGGCTAAAACAAGCGTACCTAATTACAGTGTATTATTTTTGTGTTTACATTGTGTTAGTTCTTTACGTATAAAGTAAACTGTGAATGTCATTAGTAAAATAAAACACAAATTTATTTGTTCTTACCATGAATAAAATACAGTCAGGAATTTTCAGTGATTTACTATTTTCAGCTTTATAAAGCGTGACACACCTTGATGGGAATTCTTAGATTTCTATAGAGAAAAATCAGCGGCATAAGCGTAATGGCTAGTGTAATGCCCACGGAGGTCATGTCACATGACCTCCGTGAAACTATTTGTAAGGGTAAGTAAAATATTAGTTCGCAAAAAAAATCAGCTCAATACACGCAGTAGTTTAAGAAATATCATTAAATATCCAACCGTAGTTGAAATACCATGATAAGCAGAATATTTTCGGGAGTATAGAAATAAGTGGCGATACAGTATATATGCTAACCATCCTAAATTAGCAATAGTATTAACGTAAAATAGTACAGTCGCGTACATCATTGAATTCAAGGTATTTTAACTTATCCAAAACTATTGTTTGTTGACCACATTTTTTTTATATCGTTCATACTTACGATACAATCACAATTGGAATGTGCTTAAAAAGTCGTTACCCTTCAATCGCGGAAACACAGACACAATCGAGTTTTAATATTATATATATATGCGACCTAGAGAGCTAAGTGATTTTTCCACACAAAACTCGTTCGAAGACGAGTGTCATACTTTCAAAAATAGTACGCCCGATCTATTATTTTATATTTGTTGTTACAGCGGCAACACAAATACATCATCTGTGAAAATTTAAATTGTCTAACTATCACGGTTCATGAGATACAGCCTGGTGACAGACGGACAAATAGACAGACGGCCGGCGGTGCGAAATTAATAGGGTCCCGTTTTTACCCTTTGGGTACGGAACCCTAAAAATAAACGTACTGTACTAAACAAAGTTTGCATGTCATAAAAATAATTTTTAACAAAAAAAAAACCGACTTAAAACTGGAGACTAAAAAGTAAAATATAAATTTACTAAGCACAGAGTAATTCGTATTTTGATATTTAGTTAATCAGAAATGATTCAATAAGTATTTTATACAATTTTGAAGGCGGTGCCAGTATTATCAACCTTTCTCATCACAACTCAAGCTAATAGGCATATTGAACCATAAATAAACGTTAACTGCTGTAAATCGTTGAGGGATTCCCTCGACTGTCTATCGTCTCCATTATCAGACCTGTAATGGTACTTATAACACATATGGGTGCAAAGTTCTCATCAACAGAAATTAATGAAGTCCAAACACAAGGTAGCTATTGTAAAATGTTGAGGAGTTCCTTTGACTGTCCTTCGTCATCATCATCAAACATCTAATGACAGTCGCAACCCATCTATGTGTAAAGTTCTCATCAATACAAATTAATCAAACCCAAACACCAGGTGATTGCTGTAAATCGTTGAGGAGTTCCCTCGAATGCCTTTTCGCTCCATCATCAGATCGACCCCAGACCTTTATTAAAT
Source organism: Elegia similella (assembly GCA_947532085.1). NCBI lineage: Eukaryota > Metazoa > Arthropoda > Insecta > Lepidoptera > Pyralidae > Elegia > Elegia similella. The sequence goes on from OX383936.1 coordinate 6,809,809, forward strand.
ATTAGTGCTTTAACATACCTAAGGAAAAAAGTAACAAACGTACTAGCCGCCAGTACAATTTTCGAAGGTTCTCCTCGATTTCTCTAGGATTCCATCATCAGGTCGTGGTTTCCTTATCATCGTACCACACTCGAAATATGTCCTCTCTGACAAAAAAAGATTTATCAAAATCGGTTCATAAACGACGAAGTTATCCGCGAACAAACATAAAAAAAAATATATATACGGTCGAATTGAGAAACCTCCTTTTTTGAAGTCGGTTAAAAACAACACAATGAATAAAGTGTTTTGTTTAGACACTCGTCTCTGCCGTCTAGGGCATGGATGGACGGGAAAAATTTCGGTATTTTGATACCGGTATTTGAGGATAAAATACCGGTATTTCGGTATTTCGAAAAAAAAAATATTTATTTCTGCAAGGGTATGAAGAACGTTCGATTTCGGTTGTTCATAGTGTTGTTCATACAGCTGATGAGTTTTTATATGCATGAATTATGAATAATCTCGATTATAAAAATATCACATCAAAATCAACTACTCAAGAAACTGCATGTTATGAGGCCATTGCACGCATATCCTCCCCAATTACATCAACCCAGCACTTCTTGGGTTTCTCCCTTCTGTCGGGACTCGGTGAACATGGCCAGACAATTGTTTCCTATGTAATTTCCAGGTTTTCGCAAAACATGACTGTACCAGCGTAGGCGACCCTGCAGGAGAATTGCCTGCTATGTGACTGACATGGAGGCTACCGCGAATGTGTGAGTTCCTTATGCGGCCCTTTCGCGAAACTTTACACATCCAATGCTGCATATCCATTTCCGTGACACGCATCTCCCTCTTGAGCCGCTCACGTGGCCTGTGCTTCACTTCCATATAAGAGGACAGGTCTAAATTGTCCTGTCTTTTTAGTTTAAAATACATTTTTGGGTCACAAATGATACCAGTCACATTATGCAAATTTTGATATCTCTGGACGCGTAAAGGCCAAATTCTAGGTATTTAAACTGGTAAGTACGCTCGACCACGTTTCCGCCTATGCGTAAAGGCACGGATCAAATCAAATCAAATATCTTTATTGTGGAACACAGGTTACAAAGATCTTACTGATATTTTACATGGCATCACTGTGTCCTGTCCCAAAGGACGTACAATAATAAATGTACAAGGAAATAAAACCCGTATAAAAAAATAAAACATAGTAGAATACAAATTAATTACAAGCATTCATAGTTAAAATTAAATCTAATAATTAAATTACATTATAAAATTAAATTTAAATCATTAACAAATAATAATAATTATGTCAAAATATCGTTAAAATATTCTTTAACATTGTAATAACATTTTTCAGTCAGGAGCAATTTTAATTTTTTTTTAAATGTCGATATATCTAATTTTTTAAAAGAATCTGGCAATTTATTAAATACTATGGGAGCCATACAAATTACATTTTTATTCATCATTGCAGTATTATGTCCGCCCGTTATCAACTTTTGTTTATATTGAGATCTTACATTATTTGACCTCTTTCTTGTTTCAATAAATTTGGGAAATAAGTGTGGATTTAATTTTACAAATAAACAAAGTTCCATTATATATATACTTGGTAATGTTAATAGTCTTAAAGATTTAAAAATAGATACACAGCTGTCTCTAGACCCTAATCCACACATTGATCGTATGCACCTTTTTTGTGCTTTAAATACTTTGACGTTTTCCTGTAAGTTGCCCCAAAATATGACACCATAGCTTAAATGTGGTGTAACTAAACCATGGTAAGCCACCAAAGCAACTTCTAATTTTACTTTTTTTGATAACCTAAATAAAGCATAAGCCGATTTGCTTAACTTTGTACAAACTTGTTCTACATGAGAAATCCATGTTAATTTACTGTCAATCGTGAGTCCAAGGAACTTTGTTGTGTGTATGTTTTCTATTTTTTCATTATTGTAATTTATATTGAGATTAGGAGGTAGTTTTTTCCGAAAAAAGTTCATGATTTTAGTTTTTTTTTTTAATTAATTTTTAGGTTATTTCTGTCCATCTATTTTATAATGTCTATTAATGTATTATTTATGTCAGATTCATATCCACTTGGATCGTCACATTTAATTATGGCTGTACTATCATCGGCAAACAGTACCATTTTTTGCCGTACGTTTTGAGGCAGATCGTTAATATATATTAGGAATAGCAAAGGTCCCAGTACACTTCCCTGAGGAACACCAAAATTATTTAATCTATGTTCTGACACATAATTCACCTCTTGTTTTGTTTATGTGCAAAGACTTGAAATTTTTACATACTGGATTCTGTTATCTAAATACGATTCTATTAAATTAAGCACATTTCCACGGAATCTGTAACGTTGCAATCCCTGTACTCAGTCTTCGCCACATTTAGTTTCAAGCCGCCGTTCTCAAGCGACTCCTTCCACATATTCACGCGTCGTACACGTCTTCACCTTTCCGCATCTGCCAGTGCGATATCGTCAGTATACATGCATGAGCAACCACGGAGGTAGCTCATGTGTATTTCTGATGCGTTTTGACACTTCTTCTCATATCGCACTGAACAAGAAGGGGCTGAGAACTGAGCCTTGGTGGACTCCAACTGTGACGGTTCACCAACAGCAATCCTAACTCTGGAATCGGAGTCACGGTACATGTCGCAGATAATGTCAATACTTCAATGCCCACCAGAACCTCCCCTTGTACATACAGAAACAGGAAGTGGAGAAGCGTGTTTTCCGTCTGTTTTTCTCCATGAAGACCCTTAGGGCAAAGTGTTTTCTTATCATTAGAGAGTAAAACTAATTTTAATATATATTTGATTGTGATATTTGTGCCAAGGAAACAATTTAAATAATTCTTAGATGAAATAACGCATTTTCTTTAGTATTCACAAAATGAATTATTACCTTTACCTTATAACCTTTATTACCTTTATTCATTTTGTGGTTTCTGAGGAGTTGATAAAAGGTTTCAGTGTTTCTATCACATAGCCTAGAAACTACTTTAATCGCCCTCCGGATACAAGACTTGCCAATCGCTATTGGTATATATAATAATATATACCAATATATATATAATTTAAACAGTAATTAGCAGTATTTAAAAAAAATACCGAAAAAATACCGAAAAAATACCGAAATTACCGGTATACCGGTTTTCGAAATTTCAATACCGGTATCAATACCGGTATGAAAATCTTTTCGGTATTCCATGCCCTACTGCCGTCTTAGTAATTATTATTACGTGAACTTAACCGAAAAGATTTGCCGAATCCAAAAAAACCGTCTGTATTTTGTGCATAATATATATCGCAAAAAGGTTTATTTTTGTCTGACTTCCTGCAGCGTAGATTCCCAAACGAAGTCCCGCCGGCCTTTATATGACCAAAACCGCTCGCGCCGTGTGCGCTGTCGTCCATAAGGTTTGCAATAATAGGTCTAATGAAGTTTCAAATAGAGATTATAATGGCTCGACGGTGTTCCAAAACCCAATCATACGGTTTTTGGAATAGGGTATGCGCTTACATGCAATAACACTATTCTTATGGTTAACCTTTCATCAAGTTAACTCAATAATATGATAACCTTATTGATATGGTTATTCATTTGATAGGGTTACACCTTCCATGCATTAACTCTATACTTTTGGTTAGCCTTTCATCAAGTTAACTTGATGATATGCTTACCGTATTGATACGGTAACTGTTTTGATAGGGTTACAATAATGATATGCTAACCGTATCGATAGGGTTTTTAAAAACAATTCTATGAATAACCCTATCAAAAACCCCGGTTAAGGTAAGCGGTTCCGGTCCCTGGTCATGTGGTATCAAAAATTAAAGAAAATAGCAGAAGATAGAGAAGTTTCGCCCATACTCCATCGGCAAGAGCTACACAGTTCATAAATAAGAAGAAGAAGAATCATGTAACCTATATATCAAAGTCAAAATGATTGTGGAATAATAAAATTCTTATGAACATTTTTGTTTTATTAATTTTGATTGTGCAGTGATAGTGAATAGCAATTCTTGTATTGGATTGAGGTAAGTAAGTAAGTAGGTAAACTCGTATTCGAGGATCTGCATCAGTGAAAGATTTCGATGAAATATGTACCTAGAGATATTTATGCAGCAAGAAATCGATATGCCAGCATGAAGCTATGCCTATGGCTTACTGTGCGTGGTGCAATGTTAGCGTTTATGCATGTTAAGTAACCTCGTGTGTGGTCCCCACTAGGATGGGTGATGCCAAAGTGTAGTACATATTAGGTATATCGAGTTCCTCCGGCCTTCGAAAGGCACTATAAGATGATTGTTCCGGCTATAATCGTTGATGGCAGTCGTTCAGGTAGGTATGTCAGATGCCGTTAGCCCAGCTTATCAAATCAGACACCAGTGTTGGCCACTTAGGTACCTTTACGAAAACCAACTAACCATTCTTGGAGAACGTCACCGATTGCAGCGCGGTCATCCAAATATGTTAAAGCCTATGATAATAATGGAAAAAAGAATAAAAATACTTAGGTTCTGGAAATTTTGATCTTTATTAGCTTAGGTACATAAATAGGTTATATTAGGTAATAACATCCTTATCCCTAGCAGGGATGTAACCTTACCCAAAGGTCACGTTAGCCATGGTGGTGTAAAATAGTGACAGACAAACGCATCGCGTTGTCATATGAATCCTTAGATTTTCATCCACTTCACTTTTATGATTTGCGCGTTAACAAAAACAGCTAGTTCTTATTATGTGTAGGTGTATTTTGTACACGTTAATACTTATTTCAACACTCTTTCATAACAATTAAAACTACAAACTTAATTTTGTGTACACTACAGGTACAAAGACCACCACTAAAATTATCGCGCTCAAAAGGAAAATAGTTTTGTTTTGGACACAGCCGACCAACTTTTTTAAGATCGTAAAATTTGACGTAAATACAATATTGCTAACTGTCAAATAGTAGCTTATGGTACCAAATTGAATGAATGATTTGCTCTGACGTCACCAAAACTGCTAGTAAACACAACATTAAAATAATATTGTTTTGTATACGTCATGGTACGAATTCCAAAAGTAATATTGAAATAATACTGCTATAAGAGGTTATGGTAGCCCCCCAGGTCTTTAAGACCTAAAAGCCACGTTTATCATTTATTTGTGGGCATTCGGTGGAAAACGGATCAAAATAACAATGGCTCGCCTACTCATATGATTCCCTAGATTTTCGCCCATACCCTCGATCGGCTTTTTTGATCTGAGCAGGAAGAGAAGCAGCTGATACATTCTAAGTATTTTCTTTTCTCTTAGTTTTCTCTCGTATATCATGGACAAGGATTTGGATTTATTGTTTCTCTAACTAAAACAAACACGAGTATATAATACTAGAGTTTTACACGCTTTCACGCAGTAACTACTAAACCGATCATCATGAAATTTTGCATACAAGTTCTCTGGAGTACGGATAAGGACATAGGTTACCTTTTATCCCATAAAAAAGTACTATTCATAAGAGATCGACATTACCACGGGCGGAGCCGCGGGCGAAAGATTGTATTTAATAAATAGTAGCTCATCACTCTGCCCAGACCGGTTGTGTTGTCTTACTGAATGTATTTTGCATATTGGATTGGCAACTCGCATACCAATGAGTTACGGATGGAGCGCCAAATTCCGCCAACATATTTGCACAAGTGCGATATTTGTAAAATAAACGAAGGTGAATCCCCCTCGCGTGTTGGACGTACTGTGTCATGCCATGGTATGTTATTTTCGCACCACTGTTACTTATTGTACTACGGCACGATTTTGGCGGCCGTGATATCCCCTTATACAGCGTGATAAAACGGCTGTCATCTGGTAGTCGTTAAAGGAACCACGTCAGAGGCCGAGAGGCGGTTTCCAAGAACTCTGACACCAGGGTGTGCATGGTCGATTGACTGTGTGACCTACTCAAAATGGATGAGTTGAAGTGATTTTGAAACTCTGAACTATATTGAAATGCTGGAGTTAGAATCCCTAATGTAATACAGAATTGCAAGAAAAAAAGGTAAAATATAAAAAAACCTGCTATAGATATTCTCCCAGCTGATCGGTGACTTCGTATGGAAAGCCTAACTTTTTTTCGATTTTCAGCTTTTTTTTCTTGCAATTTTATATTTCTTTAGGGATTCTGATTCCAGGATTTCAATATAGTTCAGAGGTTTAAAATCACGTGGTATAGGTGTAACCTAAACAAAGTATATTTTTTACGTTACACTACGCGGTGTAAGCTTTGAGCTTTTAAGCTCGTTATAGCCTGCGCATTTAAAAAGCTTACGAAGGAACAGCTAATGACAAATTCATTTTGCGTGATTTTCATATGACAATGACTGAATTTAGTCAGTAAACTAATGTCACAATCACGCGCGTGGGTTGATAGACTAAAATACTATTCTTAGTATTTAAGTGATTCTGCGTGTATTAAATAAATCGTCCTTCCACAAGTAAACTTTAAAAAATTATCAGATTACAAATAAAATATGATGAGGGTTTGTACATAGACCTAAGCTCGCTGGTTCAAACCCAGCCTGCGTAAAAAAAGTTTCACCTATTTTTTAATTATAAATAAATTTGATTAGAAAGATTAAGGGTAAATTGTTATCAAAATTTACTAAACTTTTATTTTAAACATCAAATGTATCTTTCCGATTCTTGGAAAAAACGGATATGTTATGATTACGAAATTTTTGCACCTTACATTTGTGGGTTTCCGCGTGATTTTGAACTTCTGAACTTTACTGAGATCTTGGAATCAGAATCCCTAATGGAATATAGAACTGCAAGAAAAAAAAGTGCAAAAATAAAATTGGCCTTTCATAGAAATTCGCCCAGCTGATCGGCGACTGTATATGGGAAGCCTAATTTTTTTTCGATTTTTACCTTTTTTTTGCAATACTAATAATTCCATTAGGGATTCTGATTCCAGGATTTCAGTATAATTTAGAGGTCCAAACTCACGCGGTTTAAGTAAACGCATTTGGAATTATAGGAAGAAAATGTTTATAATGGTGGGCATGAAGGGACTAACAGTAGTGGGTGGGCGCTGGCCAGCAATAGTTTGCATGAACTAACTGGTGTTCCGCCACCACGCAAAGTAAATTGTCTCAAAGTAAATGTAGCTTTGACTCCCCCAAAGTAACATCTGAATCTATTAACTAAACATAATAAAAACAATATAAACTAGCGGTTACTCAACATCATCATCAGGTCTTTTTAGTCTCCACTGCAGGAGCATGACCCTCTCTGAACTACCGGATATACCATACTTGGCCAGAGCAGACAGAGGATTTGGCCTACACTCTCCTCGCTGGCTAGACAGGTTGGAGAGGTCTCATTGAGCTTTTTTTTTATTTATTTTAAGTCGCCTCTTACGACCTCCATGGGAAGACTAGGAGTGGTCCTATTCTACTCTGCCAGAAACCACACGGCTAGTTAGCCGTGTGGTTTCCGACAGTTTTTAGTAGCGGTTACTCACCAGATCATAATCGGAAAAACCAATTTGAGGACGAGGCGTGGGCAACTGGGCAATGAGTAGGTAGATTATGGGTTGTCCGAGATGGATGATGTCTATTTGATCACAAGCTTTGTTTTCTCTAGTTTCTAGTAGACATCATGCCAGGCTGCCACGCCGGAGGGCCCAGGTTCCATCCCCGGTCAGGTCAAGAATAAAAATTTTCTTTTTAGATTGGCCTGTGTGTTGGATGTTTATCTATATATGTACTTGTTATAAAATATCGTATCATTGAGTTAGTATCTTATAACACAAGTCTCGAACTTTTGGGCTAGCTCAATCTGTGTGATTTGTCAGTATATATTGTTCATCCTTCACAACTTTTTTGTTTTATATTAAGCCACTATTATTCTAAGCCTTGTTTTTTAGCCTCCAGCTACGTCTATCTTGTAAGGGATACAGAATCTGTACCTATTACAGTCTTTATAACAGTAGAAAAATAAAAAAACTGCTGCCCTACATTAATACAATAAAACTGGCCAAGTGCGTGTCGGATTAACACACAATAAGGGTCCCGTACTGCCATACAATAATCAATTACATCTACCACGTTTTTGTATGGGGAAGTTCGAGGAGACAGGCTCAACAATGAATCAGCCACGCGATCCGGCCGACCCAAAACTTTAAGGGATCTCGATAATGTTTGAGCGTGTAGGAGCGTCTGTTCGTAAACAATCTAAACTCTCTATTCGAAAGCAATCTAGTATTATATGTCCCCAGAACATCGTAATACCGCATTTTTTAAAAGATTTACATATACTTACTTACATACTTCGTAGGCTCAGCGATCCGAAGTGGATTTTGGCCTCTGACATTAAAGTTCGCCATTCTTCCCTATTCTGTGCCAACTCTGACCAGTCGCATACTTCCAGCTCTTTCAGCCGCAAAGAAAGTCTATCATGGTCATCCTTCCAGCGATATCTTGGACGCCCCATTGGACGGCGCCCGGAAGGTTGACCATGATAGGATTCCTTTGCGGCTCGATCTTCTCCCATCCTCTCCACATGACCTAGCCAGTTAAGTCGGGAAGATTTTATTTCTCCGGTGATGTTCGGCTCGGACACTAGCTCTTCTATCCCGGTTGTACCTCCACCTTCATGCCTCATCTTCTCCTCTTGTTGGTCCCATTTACATTTATATCCCTATCAAATTCAGATGGTATAGGAATTGAAGCCACAAGATTATGATCACAGGCTCCAGTTTGGTATTAAAATTCTATAGAGGTTCACTAGCTTTACCAACATTATTTTCACAGACTAGACATACTTCCACCTAAATGAGCATGTGAATAGGCAAAATTGCAGGTATCGATGTGACACTAATCTTAAATCAAAGCATCAAAATCCCCTGTATTCACCCAAGGTTACTATGAGCGGCTTTGTCAGCACGAGTAATTATTGTGCCATATTTTTATGAAGATCAAAAAAGGACATGTTTAAGTGAATATATACCGGTATATTTGGGGAGTTAAGTCTTCAGCAATAACCCAATGTCTCTTGTGGAATTAAAGACACGCATTCGCGAGGAAATGCAAAATATTTCTCGAAACACCTGTCAAGCCGTCATGTGGCAGCAGCGTCAAAATCATAATCTAAATCATAAATGAACAAAATAAATCTTAAACATAAAATACCTGTTTGTTTACTTTCTTATCAGATAAACATAAGTATATCATTTATCTAGTTTTTTTTATTATTGTTTTAAAGTAAAAAGAGTTTTGGTCCACCCGTATATATTTTAATTTCTCGCTAAGCTCATTTTGGAAATGATGCATTTACATCACTATGAAAAAGCTATGAAAAATTTTGCTAAGTAGATGCAGTCTTGAACTGATGTAAACACAGTCTGTAACTTCTCTGGGCCATAAAATCTCGGGTACTCTCGACTGTATGCATATTCCATTCGCGACCTTTTGAGGTCAACAGCACTTCGCCCGACCATCTGACATTAAGTAACGTCGTATTTTAGAATTACACACACCTGCTTTGTAACATTCTATTTGAACGCTAGGCTAATGGACAGATTGCTTTGGCAACTCCAGGCTATTAACAATCTCGAAAATTAGGATTTCCTCGAATAGATATATTTTAAGACTAGACCTTTACAAATTTTATATTATATTATCTGCCGTGCTGATCTCGGAGAAAAGAAAAACATAGAATTTATCAGCTGCTTCTCTTCCGTCGCAGATCGAAAGAGCAGGTAATATCGATCGAAGGAAGAGGCGAAAAAGATGTTAGTAAGTAATGCGGCTAGCAACCTACAAGATATTGTCACGGGTCTAGAGTTTCATACTCAACTGCCTGTCCCGACGTTGCCTGTTGGAGATAGGTAATCACCAATCCATCCGAACAAGTAGCATTCCAAATGCCTGCATCCCGTTCTTCTTACCAAACAAACCCCTAACCTTCCTACGCTTAAAACCAATTTCCCCAGGAGACCAGAACACAAAATGCCAAATGCCTATATCTCGTTCCCCTTGCCAAACAAACTCTTAATCTTATCACGCTTAAAACACAACTTTCCCCATACGAAAAGAATACTTTCCATAGAAGTCGATGAATTTTGTGTTTTAGAATTCTGAATGTCCCCAATGGAAAGTTGTTAAATATCATGGGCTAATTATACCCCTTAAATGTTGTGGCCCCTATTTTGATAGTCGTTGTATTGAATGTATTTTCATGTTTTAAAATTAATTAAAATTATATGCCAATAAGCAGACTGAAAAAATTTTTTGCCAAAAGACTGATCAATTTACGTAAACATTTACCAAAAAATGATGATGTTTGTTGATATAACGAAAAAAATTAAAAACGAACTAATATTTTTACAAAAAGTTGTTTATTAACACTACACAGTAAACAAAGTTAATAAAATATGGAATTTATTTACCTTGGAGCTCGAAATGAACATTCGGCATCCTCGAAAACATGTTAATAGAGGCTAAATGAAAACATTTCAATTTTCTAAACAGTGTCATAAAGCTATCGGCTGCTGCCAAGAACATTTATCTCGGAGACGTAAAATATATTACAGTTAATACGGCAATTGCATTTATTTTCGTTCCGCATACATTATGCTAATTCTATTCTAGTGTTTTTATAAGATTCTGTTCTCTCTAGGCGGGCAGGTTTCAGCCTCAGTTGTAACGCTAAGGATTCGCTTTTCTGTCTTTTATTTGTTTTACAAAGCATGACCAACAGCAAATACAATATCATCATCATCATCATTAGCAGGTCTTTTAAGCTTGGGATTTATAAGCGTTCGATATTCCACAAGACCTCATACTGAAGTTGTATAGTCAACTCCGCGCATCGCAAAGAAAGCTTACGCGCGCGCGATCGTCGCACCGTCCTTAGGTTTACATAGAAAAATATTTTTTATTTAATTTAAGTATGTCAGATCAGAACTCGTAGAACAAACAATTTATGTTGTTTATCATTATGTTAGCAATCTGGTATAGTATACAGCGTTATTTTAAACCTCTGAACTATATTGAAATCTGGAATCAGAATCCCTTATGGAATACAGAATTTAAGAAAAAAACGAAATAAAAATTTAGGCTTCCCATAGAAATTCGCCCACCTGATCGGCAATTTTGTATGGGAGGTCCAATTAAATTTTTTGTTTTTTACTTTTTTTTAAATAAGGGAGTCTGATTCCAGGACATTAATATAGTTAACTAGCTTTCGCCCGCGGCTCCACCCGCGTCAATGTCGATCCCTCGGGAATAGTACTTTTTCCCGGGATAAAAGGTAGCCTATGTCCTTCTCTGTACTCCAGAGAACTTGTATGCAAAATTTCATGATGATCGGTTCAGTAGTTACGGCGTGAAAGCGTAACAAACAAACAAACAAACAAACAAACAAACTCACTTTCGCATTTATAATATTAGTAAGGAAGTAAGGATAAGGATAAGGATATGTCCAAAATCACGCTGTATAATGATGGGTTGCGCTAGTTGGTTCAAGTAAGCCTCACCCATTGCTGTGACTAAAAGTTTATGTTAAGTAACTCTAAATATGGCATGGTTCCATAATTCAATCGGTGCTCGTCAACCTCATATAAGGCACTCGGGTTCTTCAAAGGAAGGAATTGCATTGCGTTAAGTGCACTTTTGAAGTCATTACATTTATATTATTACTAGATTTCTCCAGAGGCTCTACTTGTAACAGTACATTTTTCTAATAATATTTTTTTTCGGATAAGAGGTACCCCATGTTAAATGAAATATATTTATTTACGTGAAACATACATACAGCTGTCAAAGATAAATAATGTTACTTTACTTGTTTCGTCAGAAATATGGCATGTAAATATTATTTAGAATAATAATATTAAAAGTTACGCGAGACATAATTTATATTATAACATTAAAAAATTATATTGTCGGCGATACCGACTAACGATACGTGAGTGAAACCGTTTGTTATAATATAAATTATTTAGAATGTTTATTTATGTATTTACATTTATTTAAACTACAAGATATCCAAAGTTTCAAATTAGAACATAATATATAGTAAATGCTCCTACTCCTGAGGGTCGTGCTCCTGTAGTGGAGACTAAAAAGGACCTGATGATAATGATGATGATGATATAGTAAATTGTCATTATGAAATCTATGAAATATTATTTAACCATAACTCGTAATATTAATAATTATCTTGTGGTCCAAAATATGTTCATGTCATATAAGCAATGATGTACATCCGTTTTTTTAATGCCGTTATAAGCAGTTTTTCTTCAATTCTCTAATAGCTTCAAACATCTCTTTACGGATCAGTGGTTAATGCGCTAAAGCTTTATTTATAAATAAATATACAAATACATTAATAAGCCAAGCGGTAGTCTAAAAACTCCAGCTATAATGAATGGTCCTGGATTCAAACCCCCCCCCTGCCCGACCTCTACCTCTGAGTTTGTAATCCAGTCTGACTTAAGTACGGTCATCATCATCATCGTCAGCTTTCCACGACCCACTGCTGTGTATAAGCCTTCTTTTGTCTGCGCCATTCTCCCCTATCATTAGCCTTCGCAATCCAGTTCTTACCAGCAATCTGCTTTATGTCGTCGACCCACCTAGTTGCCGGACGCCCAACACGACGTTTCCCATTTCTGGAATACCACTCAGTGACAGCCTTACTCCACCTACCACCGTTCCTTCTAGCCAGGTGTCCTGCCCAGTTCCATTTACACGTTACACAAGTACGGTCATTTTCATCGATCTCTACCTTCCTGTAAAGAAAAATATCGTGAAGCACTGCACACTAGTAGATTGCTCTTCTTCTTCTTCTTCCTTTACCTTATCCCGCTTTTTATGTGGGGTCGGCACAGTATGTCAGTTCCCTCCATTTTGATCTGTCACCTAACATATCTTTTGTCGCTCCTTTCTTGTTCATACTCTCCTTGACCCAATCCATCCATCTTTTCTTAGGTCGTCCTCTGTTTCGGGTTCCATTCACCTTCAGTTCCAAAGCCTTCCTTGCGATATGACCTTCTTCTCTTCTCATCACATGCCCATACCAGCTCATGCTCATACACTAGTAGATTGTTCATTACTACAGAATATATTTTTTCTCTCTGAACGAAGTGAGCGCAGCGCCGACGTAATAGTTATTCAAAATATGAGCGGAAGGCCATTAAAATGTTGTCGCAAAGCGAAACATATACATTTATTGATGCTGGCACGCCATACGCTACAAAATAACGTAAGTTTACAGGTATAGCTGAAATGTTCATCTCTCATAAATCTATACCTGTAAACTCATAAAGTTGAAGTTAATTTCATTTTAGCTATTTATTTGCCATAAATATGAGTATATTTATTTTATATTCGCCATTATAATGAACTTAAAATAGCATTTTTAAAAATCAAAGAAACATTAAACTAGATGTAACTAAAAATAACTTAAAAAAACTACTAAACAAACACTACTAAAACAAAAAATCTTAAAAATAATACAAAAAAGCGGACCCTGAGCACCACTCAACGTTTATGTAGAAGCTGTACCGCTTCTATGCTTCGTCAGGTGAGTGAGAGAGCCAGAGGCCCATTTTTTCTCCTCATGTCCTCCCCCAACTCTTTAAAAGGCCGGCAACGCTCCTGTCCTGTCACACCCTGGTGTTGCTGTTGTCTATGGGCAGCGGTGATCACTTATTAGGAAAAATTTCATTTTTATTTAATTATTTATTTTTGAAGTGTTTAAATAGTTAAGTATTTAAAGCGACTACCCTTTTCTGTTATTAATATCAAGCAAAAACGAGAAAAATACTTACTTACTTACTTACTAAACGAGCAAAATATGGGGTCCCCCTTAAATATTTATTTTATTCTGTATTTTAGTATTTGTTGCTAAAGCGGTAACAGAAATACATCATCTGTGTGAAATGTGTAAATTTCTACTGTCTAACTGTCACGGTTCATGAGATACAACCTGGTGACAGACGGACAGACAGATAGAGAAACAAACAGACAGACAGGCGGACAGCGGAGCCATATTAATAGGGTCCCGTTTTTACCCTTTGGGTACTGAACTCTAAAAAGTAGTTTCTGCATAGGCAATAAGTGTATATCTTCCACCTTATTATTGTCAAAAAAAAAACTACGTTTCTTTACTCTCCTTAATTTGCAAAAAGGCGTCCGCCTGACGCCGACGCCTACGTTTTAGGCACATTAACAATTCTATTACTCAGGCGCTGATCTAGGCTAACGCTTATTTTACAAAGACTTGTTTTTGAGTTGGTTGTATATTTATTGTAGAATTGGTAGGTTTAAAATTACAAAATTTATGTTTATAACAAGCAGTAAATACTTAGCAATAAACTAAATAGAATTAATTCATTAGAAGTATTTAATTGAGCTATTAAATAAATATTGACTGGTCATATGACTGATTGGGAAGGTATAAGTGTTCAGTTAGCAAATCGGAATAAGTCGGTAGGAAATCTTATACTAAACAGCAGTTTTTAGGATTCCGTACCCAAAGGGTAAAAACGGACCATTCCATAATTTGAAAATATTTGCTGCGCGTTGGTCATAGGAAAACCACTTTTCCGTACTCTCCTTATTTAGCAGTAGGCGTCCGCCCGACGTCGAAGCTACGGTACAGTCACATTAACAATTATATTACTCAGTGTGATCCAGTATAGAAGATATTTAAAAAATAACTGGTTTCTGCATAAGCAATAAGTATATTTTTGTCGTTCTTTGAAAACAAAACGTATTTTTTCTGTACTTTCCTTATTTAACACACAAGGCGACCGCTCGACGACGACGCCTACGGTACAGTCACATTAACAATTCTATTACTCAGGCACTGATCCAGGGTAAAGATGTGGATGCTGATAGCAATGTTTATGACGGGGTTGATAACATTTTACTGGGAAGGGCACATTTAAACTTTTTGTATAGGCATGTCTTTTTCGCAATTTACTTAAATATTGTTTATTATTGCTTATCATTAACATTATCATATTAGCTGCAAGAAGTCTCTGCACTGCTGGATAAAGATTTCCCAATACGGGTAGGTAATATAACATATAAACACAAAATATATACATAAATATCAACGAAATATATAATTTTGGTCAGTATAATTATAAAGTAAGATAAAAATTGAAAGAAATAAGTTTAAAAAACTAAAATCTTTTATTATATCAAATATTCAACATATCAAACCTTTATTATACCGTTTTATTATTATAAAATTTTAAAAAAAGATTATTTGTTATGTATAATAAACGAAATATACCTATACATATTATTACGGATAATAATCATTGGTTATACAAATAAATTGGTAGAAGATTCTCAATACATACCTAATAATTAAAATAAAAAAAAAACGACCAATCAATTTAATTTTAGGAGATTCTTCCATATCTTCTTCTAAGTTTTTTATCATATTACCAAATTAAATCAAATTAAAATGGGACCAACTCGGTAGTAAAGGCTTTGAAATAAAAAGAAACATCAAAATCGGTACACAATTGGCGAAGATATCGTAAACTCATTTTATTTATAGTATTTATAATGTAATATATAAAAGTAGTAATAATGTAAAGTGTAAAAATATTAATAAAACAAGAAGAAAGACTCAACAATATATTTAGTGAAAATCTTAATATTCCAAGTGTGAATTTCTTTTAACCATTATATAAGTTTAAAAAAATAAGATGAAAATAGGTATAATTAAAAAAAATGTGATAAATATAAAATGCACGCGCATTTTGTATGTATCACAATTTTTTTTTATACTTTATCTGAATACTCACATGCAATAAAATATGGTAAAAGTTATCTTTCTACTTTTAAAAAAACTTGTGATACAAAATGCGCGCACATTTTGTATGTATCACAATTATTAAATTTATTTCATACTTTCTCCTAATATTTACATACAATTAAATATTGTAATAAGTTCTTTTGTTTGTTATAGTTTTTTTTTTGTAATCCTATGAGGTTAATTACCCGCCGTGTGGTACCCGGCAGAGTAGAAACAGGACCACTTTGGAGTGGTCCTGTTTCTACGACATCCACGGGAAGAGTTGGCTCTTCCCGTGGATGTCGTAGAAGGCGACTTAGGAAATACAAACTAAACAAAGCTTATAAACATCTGAGATACCTCTCCAACCCGTCTGGCCAGCGTGGAGATTGTAGGCCATGTCCTCTGGCTGCTCTGGCCAAATATGGCTCTAGTAGTACAGAAAGGGTCGTGCTCCTGTAGTGGAGACTAAAAAGACCTGATGATGAGGTTAATTATTTTGTTTTACTTTCCGTTTGCTTTACTAATAAAAATTATTACCTACATCTTCGTTTGTATGATGCACCTTTTGCTGGCTTCTCTACATTTTTTACAAGAAAATGAAGTTTATGAACTTGCGCAAATTTGAAGTATTTCGTAGGTATTACTAAAATAATTCAAATTCGCAAAATAGACATGTACTAAGTATAGACCCATGTCTATTTTAAGCTGGTATATTTTCTCAGTTATATATTTTAATAGGTACATTTTGATTTCTATAGATTTTGATTGATTTTTATTTTAAATAGTATACTTTTTGAATGATATACATTTTGGCATGTATACTGCACAAGTTGTATAACAGGTGATATTTAGTGTTCATAAACGTTATAAAAAATGGGTTTATGCTTTTCCGATTAAATTTTTTACGTGTATTATAGCTTTTTAGAATATAATCAGTGATGATTATGTCAAGTTAACATTATATCTTTTGAACTTTATTAAAATGAAAATATATAATTTGTTATTATATCAAACAATACGCACCCTCCCAATACATTCAGCGCCTTTAATATTTTGTTTAGTGCCTAAAACTCGCTTTATGCAATAATTAACTTATTTTTTAATAACTTAATATTCACCATTAAATAAACTACAACTTGCAGATTTTATTAATTAACTTGCAGCATGAATTTATTACAGTCTTTCCTAACTTTGACAGAGTATCACAGAGACTTTTATTTCCAAAATAATAATAAATCGATGACCTTGTCTG
The DNA here is from genome assembly GCA_947532085.1 of Elegia similella. Taxonomy (NCBI): domain Eukaryota; kingdom Metazoa; phylum Arthropoda; class Insecta; order Lepidoptera; family Pyralidae; genus Elegia; species Elegia similella. The sequence continues at coordinate 6,826,899 of OX383936.1, forward strand.
TTTTTTGACAAATTTTTGAAAGACGTTTTATAGAAGGGTTGGGCAACGCCTACCCAACCCTTCTATTGAACGCCTCTCAAAAATTTGTCATTGTAAGAACATGCGAGGCAGCATTCCACTGTTTTAGACGTCACGGTAAAGAGAGGAAAAACGGTGATCAATATGTTTTTTTTTAAATTAACCTATGTCATACCACTGCTGGGCAAATGTCTCTATCTCCCACTTTTTTCACTCAATCTATATATATATATATATAGATAATACATAGATAATACACAACTAATTTTATACCTTACATGAGCAAACATGTCATTTGGGTGGCATATAAGCCATAAATCAGCCAGTTTATTGGTATGAATCACACTAGTGCAAATCTCGCTGATGTCTTGTTGCTATGGACAGTGAAAACGATCGTAACATCAGTGTTGTTGCGTAATAAACTACGGAGCCGATAAGTACTTAATAAGACCTTTATTGGTTTCAATCACACTAATGCAAATCTCGTTGATGTCGTATTGCTTAGGACAGTGAAAACGCTTCTAATATCAGTGTTCTTCCGTAATAAACAGCGGAGCCGATCAGCGCTCAAATTAATAAGACATTTATTAGTATTGATCGCTCTAATACAAATCTCGCTGATGTCGTGTTGCTACAGACAGTGAAAACGCTCCTAATATCAGTGTTACTCCGTAATAAACAGCGGAGCCGATCACCGCTCAAATTAATAAGACGTTTATTAGTATCAATTAGACTAATGCAAATCTCGCTGATGGCGTGTATCTACGGAGAGTGAAAACGCTTCCAATATCAGTGTTGCTCCATAATAAACAGCGGAACCGATCAGCGCGCAAATTAATAAGACATTTATTGGTATCAATCGCTCTAATACGCAGCGTGACGCTACCTATATACTGAAAGTGTTGTTTAGTCACGCCATTAACGTAAGATCTAGACTTATTTACAACTGCTTTAAAAAGGATTGCGATGTTTTCAGGATTAATGTACTCGTAACATACGAGTATATAGACAGGATTAATTTGATCGAGTGAGCGTGTAGCGCGAGCGAGGTTTCAACTTGTGCAAAAATATTACGTATGTCTCGGTCCAGCTGGTTTCCTCAAGTCGCATTTCTCAATTGATACTGACGAGCTCTGTGGCTTAGTGGTCATAATGTCAGACTGCCACACCGAAGGTTTCGGGTTTGATAGCCAGTCAGGTCAAGATGGAAAATTATATTTTTAGGTTCAAAAAATATATTAAATGGGTTTATGGGACCTTAACTAGCCCAGAGGCAAAGGTATTGTCTAAGATTCAGCGAGCTCTGATTGGCCTGGATCTTGGATGTTTATCTAATACGTATTTGTTATAAAATATAGTATCGTTGAGTTAGTATTCCATAACACAAGTCTCGAACTTACCTTATGGCTACCTTAGATTGTGAGATTTTTACAAAATTTAGTTATATATAAGCCTTCTTTTGGTCACAACTCCTTCAATTCTCGTATATTGCCTTCTTCTTCCACTCTTGTGTCCCTTTGCCAGGTGGCAAAGGCCTCCTCCAGTCTTCTCCATTCTGACCTTTCTATGGCCACTCTATCCCATGTTATTTTCGCTACTTGTCTAATGTCGTCATCCCACCTCCTTTGTAGTCTACCTCTCTTTAAAAATTTTGTAAGCAGGTTTAATAATTTCATAGATTTTTTTGTCGATTGGATTTTTTTTAAATGTCGCAATTGACCTAAGCGCATTTAAGGCGCATAAGATCTTATAAGCGCATTTTTGGCGCATTGCAAATTCGTGTAATAAGACTTGCGAGGTCTACAGCTTAGAAAACCATTAGCTAATAGGACGTTCATTGGTGTTAATCACTTTAATGCGCAGCGTGACGCCACTGTATGTGATTTTTGGTAACGTTATAATCATGTTAGAAGTTAACGTAGGATTTTCACTGTTAATTTGTCTTGTATGACAAATTAGATTAGAGGATATTGTAACTCCATCGATGCATTGAGATTAAATTATTAATACATGTAGAAAACAAAGGGTTTGTTCGAACACTTATAACTTAAGAACAGATGAACTGATTTTTATAATCTTTGATTTATTGTTTTTCTTATCACCCGAATAGCAGAAAATATAAAAAATATTTCGCTAATTTTTAATAAATTTCCCTGAGTAGCCAAGATTAAAAGCATCTTATTAAAAATCGGAGCTTGAAAATGGATTTAAACTTCAAATGATTATAATTTAAACCAGCTTTCGCCCGCGGTTCCACTCGCGTCAACGTCAATCCCTCGGGAATAGTACTTTTTCCCGGGATAAAATATACCCTATATTCTTCTCCGTACCCTAGACAACGGGTATGCAAAATTACATGATGATCGGTTCAGTAATTACGGCGTGAAAGCATAACAAACAAACAAACTCACTTTCGCATTTATAATATTAGTTAGGAAGTACGGATGAGGATCTTCTTTTTCATCCGAGCGTTTTTCCCGATCATATCCACAGCAAGCCCGGAGTCCGCTAATATTTTATTACAGCTAGCTCCAGAACTGCTGACAAAGACCTGTGAAACGTAAACGGAAATCGAATCAGGGTCCCTGTGTAGCTTGCTGGCGTGTTAATCACTGTGCCGAGGGCTGTCATTAATTTAGACGAAGATATCCCATATTAATTACCTTGGTACATCCAGGGTCAATTGGAAGACCAAGTCAGGTCATGGTAGACATTAAATATTTAAAAGCTTGACCTTTGCTCTATTTTTTACTTGACTACCAAGAAGCTTTGTGTTTCGCGCATTCCTCGTATGTTTGTAAATCTCTTTATTATCTCATATCTTCCAAACGGCTGGATCATCATCATCATCATCATCATCAGGTCCTTTTTAGTCTCCACTACAGATTTCGATAATTAAGAAAGGTATCCTTAGGTAGGTTCATTACATATAATCTTTCATATAAAATAACCGACTTCAAACAACTACTGAACCGATTCTGATGAACGACGACTGAACTGACGAACAAATATAAAGGTATTCTTTGAAATAAAAAGAAAACTAATATTTTCGCTATTTTTATGTTACATATTTAAATTAAATCGCAGATAGTCAGATAGAGATATGTTGACTTTTGTTGATATTAACAAATGTCAACTTAGTCTAGCTGCGAACATAAAAACTATTAAGTTTTCGAAACGTTAGGCGTAAAAATAATGTAGTAAAGGCGATAAAATCGTATTACATCTAAATGATTCAACAAAAAAAATATTTTTCAAATCGATGTATAAACGACGGAGTCATAGGATAAACATCAAAAAGAAAAACATGCAATCGAATTGAGAATCTACACATTTTTTTGAAGTCTGTTACAAAATGCGTTTTATTAGGAAGCAGTTTTAAAGTATTATTCCAAATTCGGTTGCTCATTCATATTCCGCTGCAGTACTCGGCAACTATTGACCCAAACAGCTAATTAGAGAAGGCAGCAAACGTGCCGAATTATAAATATCAATGTCTAAATATGCGGTATTGATGATTGGAAGATTGCCGCAACTTTGCAATGTTAAAAAGAAAAATCACTATTTTTTTAAGTGTTTATACATATTTTGCATTCACAATGCTATTTTGATATACTCTTATTAAATTAAGAAATAAAATATGGTGAAAAAATTCCAAGCGGGCGGGATTTGAACCTGCAACCTTAAGTCTGTGTACGACTCTACTAAGAAAAATCACATTGTCCAAGGTAACAGAGGGGTAGGCAGATTGAGTCGGGGATTGTTTGGTTCAAAGGTTTGGTCGAAGCCTAGAAAGGCCTGATGTTTTTAGTTAGTAAAGCAGTAATTGTTTTTTTTTTTATAAAGGTTCTTTTACTTCAATTTATTAACATCATCATCATTCCAGCCGTAAGAAGTACACTGCTGGACAAAGGCCTCTCATATGGATTATAAGGATTCTTCGCTCCATAGCTGGATATTGCCAAACCACGCTTGGCATGCAGGTTTGATTGCGTTGGTTTGAGGTTTGATTTTTTTCACGGCTCCAAGAGACAGTAGAAAAAAAAATCAAGGGGGCGACCTCCAAGACTTACATATAAACATTGTCATGTAAGAATTATTGTTTTAGACGTAAAAATTACAAAGTTTTCGAAGAAAAATGCTTTTAGATATCATACCATATACGAGTATATATCATTTTTAAATTTCATATGTGTCTGCTTTAAATTCCAACAAGGGGGCGATCTTGTTCAAGGATTGATCTAAATTATACAAATACTTTTGATGTATTTAATTAATTCAGCGCATAGTACTAGTGATTTAAAAACACGTAAATTTTCCCAATTTCGTGCAGTACCGTCTGAACCTCTCCCGTTGGCAGCCTAGTTCTAATAAAATCAAATTAATTACGGAACTCGTTGCCCCGCACCAGTAATTAAATATGGAATAAAAAAGCTTATCTTAAACGAGATCAAAGTAAAAATAATTAATTTAGTCAGTCGCACTTTTTCATTATTATTTGTAATGAACAAAAAGGACCAAGAGCGAGTTCGAATCGGACACGAAGGGTTTCGTAGCAATTTACAATATTTAATTTAAAAAAACGCTCAATAACATGTTCCTTATTAATAAATAAGGAACATGTTTTTGAGCGTGATTGTAACGTATGATTGTATATCCATTTAATTTTGTTTTTATTACTTTTTGTCACAGCGTTTATAAAAAATGTGACCACGAATGATGTAATTAAATGCAAAATTTGCAGTGCGATAGAGACAACTGCAGCTTGGACCGAATACCTATGAAAAGTACACAAAATGAACGTTTCGTTGTCTCCTGATTATTTCTCTAAAACTAAACCGATATATATTTTTATTTGATAAAAAAATTAAAATAGGCTATGGCTGTTATGTTTTCTTTTTGTAGTATAATCGCGTCTTTGTTGTCTTGATGTTTAAACACAACGGAAATTCTTACATATTTTTCAGATTTTTGAAGGTTCGTAGGGACGTGCTAATAATAAATCCATAGATTTTATTGGAAAAATATCATTACTCTACTCGTACTATCCGGCGAGGAATTAGGGGACTACGCTTGTATGGAAATATGGCCCTCCTAATATCGAAAGAATGTTACTTGAGCGTATACCTCTACATGGTTTTGAATTCAGCCAATCAAAGGAAAAGTAAGCTAGGTAAAATTATTTACAAACATACATACACATACTATTACGTCATTTTGCCTTGCTGGGCTCTGGTCTATAAGACTAAGAAGCCACGATCAGCATGTTGGGGGAGTGTTGTTGAAAACCAGATGAAAATTATGATTTATATGTATATGAATAGTGATGAGGGTTGAAGCCGTATCGCCTATTAACATGATTTTTCATTTCTGCTCATTCCCTCGATCGGCTTTTACGATATGAGCGGGAAAACAAGCAGCTGGAATATTCTAGGTTTTTTTTTCTTTTCTCCCAGTGCAGCCTGGATGAGAAATTATTTAATAACATGAGTAATACAACATGTTTATCTTGAAAACCATTTTTTCCAATTGCCGCTCAGTTCAGTGCAACTTCCATGCGACGATCGTCATGAAATTATGCATACCTCTCGTCTGGAGAAGGACATAATATACATTTTATCCTGGAAAAAAGTACTGTTCCCAAAAGATCGACATTGACGCGGGCGAAGCCGTGGGTGAAATAATCTCAGCCACAAGAAGTCCACTGCTGGCCATAAGTCTCACACAAGGATTTCCGAGGTTGGAAGCGGCCTGCATCCAGCGTCTTTCTGCAACCTGTACTCCATTGTTTGACATTGTACATCCAAAGTTTAACATGTAGGGTAACAGATTAGTAAAATACAAAGCCATTAAGAAGTTATAAGCCAACAAACTTTAGCTTTTCTTACTAATTTTAACATAACTATAAATAAGTAATAAAAGAAGTATATTATACTGAAAACAAAGACTGTACCGACAAAGTTCAATTATCGAAGATTTTAATTACCTTTATTTATAATTGATTTATGCAGTCGTTTTTTCATAAAACCCCATTTGCCAAAGGACGTTTTGCAATTTTTCACGCGCTCGGTAGTGTTTGTGTGCGTATGCTTGTAGATATAGCGTCCAACTGCTCATCCATATTTCTGTGTGCTCATCACTGATACTATCTCTGTCGGACACAATGCTAGGTGAAGCAACAAGCTCGCGACTTGTTCGTCCTTAACATCCGTATTTCTTATTCTATAGAAACACATCACAAGGCCTCCCATTAGTTCACGTTCCATTAAACACCTTTTGCAAAGGCTTCTGTCTTCAGTCAGCAAACTCTCAATTTGCGTGATATACGCGAACAAATTTAACTGTCTTCTCGCGTAGCTTAAATTCATTTAATTTTTAACTCTATAGCTTTACAGTAAGGTTCAAAGGGGGTGTTATGAGGTGTCTAATAATGGTATTCATGCTTACGATTTCAATTAAAGCGTCACTACCACGTGACACGATTTCAGGTTGACGCACGTTATGTTTACATATGTACATATCTACACAGTCATTGATATTTAATATGCACGAAAAAAGTTATTCTTGTGTTACTTGCTTATATGCCAGTATAAATGACATACAAAATAATACAGGTAATAACGTAGCTTCTTAAACTTCTCGTGCTTCCGATGGGCAGCGTCAGAAGCAAAAGATGCTAAAGAAATTGCGTTCGCCTGCAAAGCGTGGTGAGTATAGTAATATCCTCCCATGAGACGAAGATTCCTTGGGAGGTGCCTTTGTCCAACAGTGGACTTCTTATGGTTAAAAAGATGATGTATTGTATCTTAGCTAGGTCAAAACTTTTTTTTTATATACGGACAAATCACACAGATTGAGCTAGCCCCAAGGTAAGTTCGAGACTTGTGTTATGGGATACTAACTCAACGATACTATATTTTATAACAAATACATATATAGATAAACATCCAAGACCCAGGCCAATCTGAAAAAGATCATTTTCCATCTTGACCTGGCCGGGGATCGAAACCGGGCACTCCGTGTCGCAGGCTGGCGTGTTAACCACTGCACCACGGAGCTGTCAAACATTCAAGTATATACATTGCAAGTATACGGTAGAACTTTCGTTCTGTTTTACGCATGACTCTGAAAATCATAATTTACTTCTTTTGCGTTCGAAAAGAGCGTTCTGAATTACAAGATATGCAATAATTTTAAAATATTTTAGGTTATAAAGAGTTGAGATTTTTTTGTAAAATCTTTTCTAGCAAAATGTGTAAATAACAAGCAGTATTATTTAAAAAAAAAACAACTGCCCTACCTTTTGAAAAATAAACAAGAAATCTCGGGTTTTTGAAAACCTAACGATTTCTATTTTTTGTTTTGCTACCGATTTGTATTCATAATAATCATTCTACATATTATTTTTGTCATATTTCTTTCTTCGTAAATTTTACGTAATGCCCTACACTTAAAAATCGATCAAGCTATTAAGTAAATGGGATATACATAAATATTAACATCCAAACTTGGAAATACGAGTACATTAACTGCCTTCAGGGTGGTTCAATCGGGTAAAAATTGTTGTGTTTGATTTTCTACCATTCAATGATATTCAAAAACAATTGTATGTTATTGTATGTAATCTAACATACCTACAGCTATATAAACTATTATCGTCACGAAAATAGCTGATCATGTAATCTTAGATAGAGTAATCTTCGAAAATATTATTGCAGAGGCGTTAACAGATTACGCGTATCTATAATTAGATCCGACAGCTGACATAACAGGTAATTTCATTTTGGAGCAATATCAATATTACGTCTTGGTAGTTGTCAATTTGTTAGCCACATTTATCCTCCTTTTTTTATTTTTGGAAAGTGAGAATCCGTTTTTAAGGTTCCGTAACTGAAAATATAAACCCCTTTTAAAAATTTATACAATAGTTGAACAATGCATTTTTGCGCAGATCTGCGCATATGAGCGGTTCAAGGATAATTTTTTAATGATATTTGGGCGGCAAACGAGCAAGCGAGATACCTGATGGTAAGTGATCAGCCCTGCCCATGGACTACTGCAATACCAGGGTGTGACATGAGCGTTGCAGGCCTTTCAAGGAGTTTGGGGAGTGAGCTCAAAATTGTATTAATAAGGCGATACCACTGTAAATAAGGTCGTTCTAAACCTTATTTATCTCGCAAAATACTTAAATTAGGAGTTTCAAATCTAAGTAATATGATTTTTGTCTATTTCATCTCCAAAAATTGAAGATGAAAACACGTTTTGATAAAATTTTCTCGATAGAAATATTTTTTGAAAAATGGTCTTCGTTCGCAGAGTTTTTGTTATTGTAGCTCAAATACGACGAATGAAATAATGATTTTTAGACTAAAAGATAGGTTATTAGTAATTCATCAAAATGTAAATATGAAAATACAATAAACCTGTCTGATTTTATATAAAATAGAAATAACGAATTTGGCGCTTACGTTTTTTTCTTTGAGCGACTCGAGACTATCTCCTATCTCATCATTCACGGGCTAAACCGCAAAGCGCTATCCCTTGCGCGCACTTGATCAGTCCTTTGCCGAGCGAAGGTACCAAACATTTGAGTCCTCGTCATAATAATATGACGTTCAGAAAGAGATAGTTGATATCCAAATTTGAATAAAATTCTATTTCATTTCATTTCATTTAATGATAAAAAATAATAATTGTGGATTCGATTTTTTCGTTTGCTTTGCATATTCTGAGAACATTTACCATAGTAATGTATAACTTTTATTACAACATCAGAAAATAGAGATTTCACCTAGCAAAAAGCCCACCGCTTTTTTTTTAAAAAAAGCAGATATTTTGACGTCAGAATTTTCAATCAAAAGAATATTTTGGTCAAAATAGTGAAAAAAAAATATTTTAGACAAAAAAAAAATTACAATGTGTGCATATACGAGGTAAGTTTTCACCTTTCGTGAAAAAAGAAAAATTATTGTATAAGAAAAAAATAAGAAACTAAAATCTTGCTTATTTGTGTTTTTCACATACATTTTGAGATTATGTGAAAAAAGTGTAAATACAAAAGGAGTAGAACTTGTTTTTACCTACATCATTGCCATATATCGTTTTTTCCACAGGACTTGTAGTTGCCGGAAATCGAGATAAACCGTTTTTTACCCTTAAAAGCTCAACCCCTCCCACTTCCCGACCTTATATTGCCCGTAATTTATTTTTCCTTTAATTTTTGGTGTATTCTCTTCTATTTATAATGGGTTTCATTCATCCTACTATAATTTAATTATGTTTCAAAAATTATCGCAGGCAAACGCCCATACATCGAATGTACAGAAAAAAAAATAAAAAAAGAGAAGATGAATTATATAGCAGTATTGAGGTTTCCTTACTAGTAACATGTCTGCATAATAGAAATATTTTTAAACCCCCGTTTATGTAAAATATTTCACAATAAAAGTTATAGCCTTATTGCCATTTTCATTTGCCTAAAAAGTTCACAATGGTTGTCGAACCAAGGACGTTATAGTAGAAGGACTGAGCTCTCATAGTAATATTTGGAGCAGAAAGCGAAGACAAACTTCGGAATTCTATCTCGCTCTAAAGTAGGGTGACCAACTATAGGATAGATTTCTCGGACATGAAGTACTTAGGTAAAGCCAAGTGGGTGGTACACGCGTTTCTCAATCTTGTACGATCGTACGAGATTCTTTAAACGTTCATTCAGTCAGCGCGCACGTCCCAACTTGAACATATGCTTTATTAAGCGGTATTTAATTATAAAAACAAAAGTATGAAAGTAAATAGGTCGAAACAAGGTATTTTTTCCATGGATCATTACTTTGTTTTAACTAAATCGTGATTTAACAACAACAAAAAAATAAATTAAAAGACCTATCACGATTTTCAATATAAAACGACAATACGACTAATTCACATCCAAAGGGGTTCCAAAGCTCGTTCCAAGGAGAACGCGCAATGTAAATTCAATTGCGTGATAGCAACACGAAAGCTGCGTTGCACTCGAACTGATATTATCGATAATATTTAATAGTTAATATAATTATCTCACATTTTTTAGGTTGCTCCCATCTGTTGATTAAAATATTTATCAGTAACTATTATGGAATGCATGTTACGAAAATAATCCGAACTTTGGCATACAAAAAGTTAAAATACATCAAAAGTCGCTTTTTGATGTACATGAATGAAAGGCAAGTCAATCGACAAATACAAATGACTGTTTATCGAAATAACGCGATTTATTTCTGTGGAATAACATTACTATTGCGCTCATCATCATCATCATTTCGAGTAGATGTCACGGTCAATCGACCATGCACACCCTGGTGTCAGAGTTCTTCGGAACCGCCTCTCGGCCTCTGACGTGGTTCCTTTAACGACTACCAGATGGCAGCCGGGACCACAGGCTTAACGTGCCTTCCGAAGCACGGAATCATCTTTATTATCAGACAATCAGGTGATTTAAGCCTGCAATGTCCTAACCAAACTGGAAACAACTAAACAAAGTATGCTTCCGGTGGGAATCGAACCCACGACCCCCGGGTCAACAGGCAAATGCCTTAACCACTGGACCACGGAGGCTGTTATCATCATCATCATTTCGAGTAGGGGTCCCGGTCAATCGACCATGCACACCCTGGTGTCAGAGTTCTTCGAAACCGCCTCTCAGCCTCTGACATGGTTCCTTTAACGACTACCAGATGGCAGCTGGAACCAACGACTTAACGTGCCTGCCGAAGCACGGAATCATCTTTATTATCAGACAATCCGGTGATTCAAGCCTGCAATGTCCTAACCAAACTGGAAATTACTAAACAAAGTATGCTTCCCGTAGGAATCGAACCCATGACCTCCGGGTCTACAGGCAAACGCCTTAACCACTGGACCACGGGGGCAGTTACTACAAACTTCGCTAGTAATGGTGGTGGCGTGGCTTATGCAAAAACTGACAAACGCATTCCCTTTGCAAACTCCACGCGTAGCCATTCTATGCTAATATATTTCTATGGTAGGTACCTATGTCGGTGTCATTGATAAGACCCATGCTATGATCATTTATGCTGATCACTTTTGACAAATAGCAACTGTAGAAGGGAATAGCAACAGTAGAGATGTTCATAGTACGCCTGATGGATCGAAACTTTATTCTATAACTAGCTGTTACCCGTGGCTCCACCAGCGTTAATGTCGATCCCTCGGGAACAGTAGAATTTCCCGGAATGAAAGGTAACCTGTGTTCTTCCTCGGGCCCCAAACTACCTCCATATCAAATTTCATCTAAATCGGTTCTATGGTTGAAGCGTGAACATTCGAAAGACAGACAGACAGAATTCACCTACACAGATCTTTTTTAAATGCATTCTAGAACTTATAAACGTATTTTCATAATTATATATAAGTACAGAAATGAGAAAAATTCCATACAAACTTTACCCCCCCCCCCCCCCCTCTTCTATTTTACCCTTTCAAGGGAGTTTAGTCACGATCCCTCGGGAACAGTAGAACTTCTTACCCGGGCCTGCAACTACCTCCATACCAAAATTCTTCCAAATAGGTTCAATGGTTGATGTGTGAAAAGGGGACAGACAGACAGACAGAGTTGCTTTCGCATTTATAATATTAGTATGGAAGTATGGATTTTATGTACGAAGTACCTATAAGTACACATTACTGATAAATCAGATTCAACAAACTCGGCAGATAAGATGGACACCCTAGCCAAGGCACAACATTTACTAACTGAAAACGGTTATGTTATTTACCTGTGTGTGAAAGGATAATGTACAATACAGTGCACTGTCGCTTCGATCTCTTGAAACAACAAGTTATATTATTTTACTCTTTCAGTCTGCTTAAAAAATTCGAAGGCTGCGGGATTTCTTAATAATATGGCGGCAATGTTGATATCGTACTAGGGTTGCTAGACTAAATTTAAATTTAATACTATATTAAGATTTCTCTTTTATTATCGATAAGAGAAAATTCTAAATTAACTGTAAACATACAGTTTAGTTAATAAAATAATTATTCCATGTAAAATAAAACAGGAATTATTTCATTATTAATTAAATATTTCTCTTTTGCTTTACTACCATTTTCTTCCATTATTTACATTTTTATGCAATGGCAAGGGTGCGAGAGGGAAAAAATGCCGAGGTATTTCCGTCTCACTTTACCCTAGATTTTTTTGCACAGCATTATGCTCTCTATTCTTTAAGCGTTAAGGGTTAATATCGTATATCAAAATCTGAAACTGTTCTATCAGGGTACTAAGGAAACCACATACTATATAGATGTGTCGAACTGACTGTCTATTGTAGATCTGTCACTCAGAACTGTCAAGTCAATGAGAAAATGTCAGTCGGATTGACAGTTTTTTTTTTTATTTTAGCGGATGGTTGCCTGCTTGCGTGGTGTTGCCATAAATTAATATATTTTAACGTGTCAGTTGCAGGAAGTGTTCGGATATTAACTCAAAAATTATTAATATGCGTTCGGATATCGAATAAAAAATCAGTATTTAAATAAATAAATATCTTTTTTCCCCGTCTTTAAAACATATTCTGATTAATTCAAGTTGTTGACCAGAGCCGTAGTAATCATATAAAAAATGTTCACCTTCTCTTTTTTTAAAATTTAATTTGTACAAATTTCGCCATGATTCTTTTAAAAGATAAAAAAAATATGACGTTGAGTTGTTAATTTTATAAGGGGAAACTAATCTGTGTATTATTTTGTTTTATTCAGTAATAGTTTGTTTTACACTATCACATATTTTATTTTACACCCAGCAAGTAACTTCGAATACAACAATTTGCTGACTTTAAATGTCCTTTTGAATATATTTCCTTTGACACATAATTCTTTAGGTAGACACGACAGAATAAGCACCATGTTTATGTTATCATTAATGTCGTAAAAATATTGTCCTCGTAGCTAAATCAACAAACAAAGAGTCACTAAAAATAACAAGTACCGATACTCAAAGGAAAAATAATAAAATCAGCCCGCAGTAATGTCCACGGAAACATTTTATGGGAAAAAAGGCACAGCCCAAACGTTCTTTTAGATTTCGCCAATAACATTATCATAACACAAAAGAAATAACAACAATCTTATATATAAAAGGAGAAATTCCAACTGAATGACTGACATAAGACGCACGCACAGCCATAATAGTCCGGCGGCCGGTGGCAGGACTTCCTACCTCATAAGATACCCGAATGAGACTAGTATGTAGTGAAAGTAGGTGCTTTGGAGGTGGGGGCCATGTAGGGTTGCCACTCCGTAACCTGGAAGAACCATAAAAAAAAAGGTGTCGAAAATGTCAATTTTGGCCAAAAATTATCTCATCAGATACTCGAACGGGAGTTTGACGTAGTGAAAGATATCCTTATGGAGACCTGAACTAGCTAAGGTTGCCTGCGGCAACCCTGGAAGAAGTCCAAGTTCAGCCACCCTGAATGGGGCGATTTTTCATGGTTTTTTATCTCATAAGATACCTCAATGAAACTAGTGCCCGATGTTAGTTCTGAGGGTCGGCACTGCGAATAAAATAGGTTGCCTGAGGCAACCCTGGAAGAACCCATGTTCAGGAACATTTAAAACGTAGAATTTGAAAATTAAAGTAATCAAAAAAATCTCGGAACCATATCCAAAAGCACTGCAGGATTACGATCGTAATATTATTTTTAACCGACTTTAAAAAAATAGGTTTTCAATCCAATGTTCAATATATTCTCTAAAACTTTTAATTGCATTGTAAGTAATATTAATTGATGTTTCATATTACATCTGATTTAGTGTAAGTTCCATCAAAATCGGTTCAGTAGTTTTCGAGATATAGGCTAATACGTATAACAGTGCCATTTTTTTTTAAATCTCATATAATACATGAATGAAACTAGTACCCGATGCTAGTTCTGAGGGTCCGAACTGCGAATAAAATAGGTTGCCGCAGGCAACCCTGGAAGAACCCATGTTCAGGCACATTTAAAATGTGGAATTTGAAAATTAAAGTAATAAAAAAAATCTCTGAACCATATCCAAAAGCACTGCAGGATTACGATCGTAATGTTATTTTTAACCGACTTCAAAAAATATAGGTTTTCATTCCAATGTTCAATATATTCTCTAAAACTTTTAATTGCATTGTAACTAATATTAATTGATGTTTCATATTACATTTGATTTAGTGTAAGTTTCATCAAAATCGGTTCAGTAGTTCTCGAGATATAGGCTAATACGTATAACTGTGCCATTCTTTTTTTTTTCTTAGGACATGAATGGAACTAGTGCAGGTTGTTAGCACTAACGATCTTGTGTATGAATAAAATAGGCTGCCAATCCGTAACCTAGAACAATCCCAGTTCGGGGATGAACTTGGATTGTTCCAGGCTACGGATTTATACGTGAAATTAGAAAATTAATCATTTTAAAAAGAAGTTGGAACCATGCTCAAAAGCAATGCGAGATTACGATTGCGATGCTTTTTAACCGACTTCAGAAAAGTGAGGATAATTTTTCCATAACCTATTGGTTATGTTAATTTTACTTATTTTATATTATATTTGGTTTGACTTGTTGCCAGTTGCATTAAAATAGGTTAGTAGTTTTCGAGTTATAGACAAATACGTCTAGGTGTAACGTTTAAGCTAATACGAAATATTTGCCTCCATGATAAATCAGTGAAACACACCAACTTTCTATGTCTACAGAGATAATAAACTATAAAAGAGCATTCCAGACATTATTCTTGCTACACCCGGTGTTGCGAATAAGCTTAACAACTGGCGAGTAGAGGCAGACCTACTGCTACCTTTGTCAGATCATATAGCCATGACCATGGAACGTGATAAGTGAATTATGTGATACAACAACAATCCCCCAAAATACTAGTACAAGGAAATACCAAACTGCGAAAGCTAACTGGGCTAAAGAGTGTTAGAGGAAAACTCCTAGCAGATCAAATAACTCAATCAGCCGTATAAAAGATAGAAAAGGCCTTGATGACCTGGTGGCCAGATACTCCGAGATTGTTACAAGGGCTTGCGAAGCATCAATTCCCAAACTTAAGCCTAAAATGAAGTGTAAATTAATATAATGGTGGAACCCGCAACTGGCTGTGATGAAAGTTGTTACAAAAAGTGCACGAAATATAAAGCAAGATCAGGGAGCTAAAAGATAAAAATGCCCAAATTGATTTGTTTTGGGTAAACGCCCACATTGGTATCGAGGGGAATGAAAGAGCTCCATTTTACGATTCAGTGCCTCTTTCCTATACGAAGCGCCTCATCAGAAGCTCCATACTTGACATATAGCAAACTCGATACACAGAGACAACAACCGGAGCATCCCTCAAGCTATTTGTAACAGATGTCAAACAGACTCAACGGATTTTCCGAGGAACTTGCTTCACGAACCTAGAAGCACAAATGTTCACTGGCCATGGGGGATTCAGCGCTTATCTCTTTAAAACAGGCCGGTCTCCGTCCCCATTCTGTATTTGTGATGACCAGTCCCAGGAGGACACTCAACATATAATACTTGAATGTCCACGCTTTAGGATCCTGAGACTGGGTTGCGAATTGGGACTCGCAATCGATGTCTCACCTCATGATGTGCCCCAACTGTCGCCCTACCTGCTCAATCGAAGACCTTAATAAGGTAAACGACAAAGGCGTCGCTGTGGCTACCTACTGGTCAAAAACTGTATCATTATCAACATCAGGATTTTTAGTCTCCACTGCAGGAGCATGACTCTCTCTGTACTACCGGAGCCATACTTGGGCCAGAGCAGATAGAGGATTTGGCCTACACTCGCCTCGCTGTCTGGCCAGCGGGTTGGAGAGGTCTCATTGATATTTATGAGATTTGTTTAGCTTGTATTTCCTAAGTCGCATCTTACGACATCCATGGGAAGATTTGGAGTGGTCCTATTCTACTCTGCTGGAAACCACACGGCTAAAAACTGTATAAAAGAAGGCAAAAATAACTATTTTGACTCGAAAAGAAGAATATTGGGAGTAGGTATGGAGTTGACACATGAAAATATATTGAGAGCATTTGCAGACGACCAACTAAGGAAAACGCTCTTGGACAACTGAAGACGAGTCATACGATGTGTGGTCCGGGCGAACCGGGAAAAATATTTAATGTTTATTTACAACGTGATTTTGAACCCCCTAGCTTTATTGAAATCTGGGAATCAGAATCCCTAATGGAACACAGAATTGTAAGAAAAAAAGGGAGAAAAGGAAAAAGAAAATTAGGTTTCCCATACAAAGTCGCCGATCAGCTAGAGGAATTTCTATAAAAGGTTAAATTTTTTTTTTTCGTTTTTTACCTTTTTTTCTTACAATTCTGTATTCCATTAGGGATTCTGATTCCCAGATTTCAATATAATAATAATAATAATAAGTATTTTATTCAGATTACCATGATCCATTTTTGTTAGTAACAAAGACTCTTAAAAACTATGTTAGTAATTATAAATTGAATTTAATTTAAAAAAAAATTTAAAAATTTACTATTTATGCCCTATTAGAAGCATGCTCCAGAAAGACTGCGTAGGGCTATCATATTTGGAACTGAGTACCTTGAGAATGCCGTTGCCGCTGGCACACAGTCTGCTGAAAAATGACGAGACGCGTTTTCGCCTAATGGCATAGAAATCATCCATGTGCGCCTCTGCAAACATTGCAGAGGCGCTACAGAACCGAGGCAGCCGCAGCAGTACTCTGAAGATATTATTATATTGAACCCGCAGGGCGTCGTATGCCTTCTGGGTATAATTAGCCCATAGACTGCTTGTGTAGAAGGACTGACAAAAAGATTTAAAAAGAGTAATTTTAACTTGAGCCAAACAACGAGCAAACCTACGAGCCAACATATTACCCCTTATAGCCAACGCCCTGCGTTCTCGCTCCATATCTGCATTATCTTTCAGGTCTTCTGTAATAATATGCCCCAAATATTTAAAAAGACGAACTCTTTTAAGAGGATTTAGGATCAGTAAAATTGGTGGGATCTTAGGATCTTTTCCACCCACTCCAAAATACACATATTCACTTTTCTTAGTGATATATTTCAAACCGTGGCGTAAAGCATACCGCTAATATAGCTAGGGGGTTCAAAATCACGCTGTATAAATAATTAATATAATACTTAAAAAATTAACATAACCAACAGGTTATGGAAAAGATAACCTCACTTTCTTGAAGTCGGTTAAAAAGCATCGCAATCGTAATCTTGCATTGCTTTCGAATATGGTTCCAACTTCTTTTTAAAATTATTAATTTTCAAATTCCACGTATAAATCCATAACCTGGAACAATCCAAGTTCATCCCCGAACTTGGATTGTTCCAGGTTACGGATTGGCAACCTATTTTATTCATACACAAGATCGTTAGTGCTAACAACCTGCACTAGTTCCATTCATGTCCTATATGAAAAAAAAAAAGAATGGCACAGTTATACGTATTAGCCTATATCTCGAGAACTACTGAACCGATTTTGATGGAACTTACACTAAATCAAATGTAATATGAAACATCAATTAATATTAGTTACAATGCAATTAAAAGTTTTAGAGAATATATTGAACATTGGAATGAAAACCTATATTTTTTGAAGTCGGTTAAAAGTAACATTACGATTGTAATCCTGCAGTGCTTTTGGATATGGTTCAGAGATTTTTTTTATAACTTTAATTTTCAAATTTCACATTTTAAATGTGCCTGAACATGGGTTCTTCCAGGGTTGCCTGCGGCAACCTATTTTATTCGCAGTTCGGACCCTCAGAACTAGCATCGGGTACTAGTTTCATTCATGTATTATATGAGATTTAAAAAAAATGGCACTGTTATACGTATTAGCCTATATCTCGAAAACTACTGAACCGATTTTGATGGAACTTACACTAAATCAGATGTAATATGAAACATCAATTAATATTAGTTACAATGCAATTAAAAGTTTTAGAGAATATATTGAACATTGGATTGAAAACCTATTTTTTTAAAGTCGGGTAATAATAATATTACGATCGTAATCCTGCAGTGCTTTTGGATATGGTTCCGAGATTTTTTTGATTACTTTAATTTTCAAATTCTACGTTTTAAATGTGCCTGAACATGGGTTCTTCCAGGGTTGCCTCAGGCAACCTATTTTATTCGCAGTGCCGACCCTCAGAACTAACATCGGGCACTAGTTTTATTGAGGTATCTTATGAGATAAAAAACCATGAAAAATCGCCCCATTCAGGGTGGCTGAACTTGGACTTCTTCCAGGGTTGCCGCAGGCAACCTTAGCTGGTTCAGGTCTCCATAAGGATATCTTTCACTACGTCAAACTCCCGTTCGAGTATCTGATGAGATAATTTTTGGCCAAAATTGACGTTTTCGACACCTTTTTTTTTATGGTTCTTCCAGGTTACGGAGTGGCAACCCTACATGGCCCCCACCTCCAAAGCACCTACTTTCACTACATACTAGTCTCATTCGGGTATCTTATGAGGTAGGAAGTCCTGCCACCGGCCGCCGGTCTTTAACCGATAATGGTAGAAACGTGAAATTTGGACAGTTATTATATTCAAAATGCGGACGCAAAGTAACAAGGGATTTTGAAAACCCCAATGGGATGAAATAGAGGTTAAAAGTTTGTATGGAAAATATTTCAAATCTGCTTGAATTTCTATGAAATATTTTATCTGAGCTCCTAATTACAAATAATAGAACACGTATTCTCCGGTTTTTTTTAAATTCATCCCCAGAGGTTGTAAAATAGTGATTGATAGATAGGAAAAGGTCCCACTGACTGACTGATACATAGACGCACGCACAGCTGTAACCGGTAATGGTAGGAACATGAAATTTGGACAATGAGGATGGGCACGCGGGCAAAGCCGCGGGCGGAAGCCGTCCACTAGATTCTAAGCAAGCAATGCTTTATGGCGACGATGAGAAACGGTATGAACTTTTGTTTTTTGAACGTCGAGATTGCCGACTTAAGTTTCGGACTCGTCAGGATATTTTCAAGGCGAGTGCGAAACGCGCGGTGTTTCGAACTCAACTTTTAGTCAGCAATCCCGACCAAATACCACGTGAATTTTTCAGGTGCGTCTGCACGAAATTGAGGAATTTGAGGTATTTTCAAATTACTAGCACAATACGCTGAAATAATTAAATACATCAAAATTATTTGTATAGTTTAGGTCAATCCTTGCACAAGATCACTGCCTGTCGGAATTTGAAACCGTAACTTATGAAATTTAAAAACGATACATTCAATGTGATTATATCTTAAAATATTCTCCTTCTAAAAGTTTAAATATAAATATGAAGATACTAGCTTTCGCCCGCGGCTCCGCCCGCGTCAATGTCGATCCCTCGGGAATAGTACTTTTTCCCGGGATAAAAGGTAGCCTATGTCCTTCTCCGTACTCCAGAGAACTTGTATGCAAAATTTCATGATGATCGGTTCAGTAGTTACGGCGTGAAAGCGTAACAAACAAACAAACAAACTCACTTTCGCATTTATAATATTAGTTAGGATTAGGATTAAGTCTTTTCAATTTTTTATATTAACGCCTGATGTTATTGCACATTGCACAGAAATCGATTCGATCGATCTTTCTCGCGGCACAATCTGTAACGAAACACATTCTGCTAGCTATAGCAGTTTAATAAATATCGTACCTAAGGGTTTTGGTTTGAATGTCCACTCTATATACATTAAATCTCATTACAAATACATAAAAGGAAAAGAGGAATGAACTTAGTTCACGGAAAATATCCTTGTTTACTCGGAAATGTTTGATAATTATCTTATTCTAGGAAAGAGTACCAATTTTAAATACGTAATACCTTTATTGTACCTTTATTAATGTCTGCGCGTAACTGAAAATGGTTTTCAATGTTCTTTTACGAAATCGGGCTATTTTTATGGATTCAAACAACTCGTTGTTTACGTCAATATTTATGAAACTTTATGAAGTCCCACGTAACAGATTTCTTTGAAATGAAACGGTCCATTTGTAAAGGTATTTTTGGTTGTTTTAATTGGTTGATATTTTTAAAGCTGCAAACAAGAAAATTTCAGAGTGGTTGCATAACTGAGACATGAGAAATTACTAACAGTCTCATATAAAACGAGGACTAACTTAAGTACCAGGTTTAAACCATTATCCGACCAAAACAAATGGACAATGACAGTTGACCAAACGTAAAAGTGATAAGTGTCGACTTATTTTGGTCGGATAACGGTTTAAACCAGGTACTAAAGTTAGTCCTCGTTTTATAATAAAATGGTAAGAGTTTAAGATTTTTTCCCCACGACTAACGCGCCATAGTTCTTCGCGCCTGAGTTCGCTCGCACTTCAGCACTTCGCACCTTCGCCTTTGGCACCTAAATTATACACTCAAAAAAAAAACATGAGTTTTACATTTCTTCGCGTTAGTCCGTCTTCGTGTCTGCCTGTGGTATCGTAGTCGCTCAACGGGCTGTACAAATCTCTGTATAAAACTGGTTAAAAGCAGATTGAAAAGACATACATCAAACGTGCTGCAAAAAAAGAGGCAGACATCTGTCTTCCTTATGTCTTTTTTTTCTTATGATATGATATAATATTCGAGCCGATTCGAACTTCTACATTACTATTTATTTATACTATTTATTAGGATACTTACTACAAAGAGTGTTTAGATGGTGTTAATAGATGTTACCACCATCTATACTTACCTCACTACTACCTTCTAATAATTCCTTTTATGATCTGAGATGCTTATCTGCTTATAAATCTTGTAAAACATAAATCCAGTGTATATGGTAGCTTAATAAAAATATAAAGTATATCGAATATGTACATAGTGTTAGTAAAAAGTGCAAAACCTGAAATTAGTTGGTTCAAAATCGAGAGTAGAATTTTGGTTCAACCAATAAAAAAATAGGGTCAAATTTTAATTAAATATAATAATTTAAATTAAAAATTTAACCAAATGACTAAAAACTATGAAATAACAATAAAATTAAAATTTTAACCAAATAACATAAAATATTTTAATTGCGCCGTGTTTGATCATTACTTAACACTACTCTCGTGGCGGCACGCAAAGCGGCAACGTCGCGCTTAATTACCATCCTCCTCCTTGCTTCGTAATCCTCATTGTTGAGGGTCGTGATCTCTATGGAACACCTTCCTGTGTACTATGTTCCGCCATTCAGTCCTGTGCTCTGCAGCTCGGACAGCGTCGCTGACTTTGGTCTCTAGCGTCGAGGGAATCTGGTCGGACCAACGCATGGGACTACGTCCTCTGGATCTCTTTCCTTCTACTTTGCCTGTAAACAGGAGTTTCTCGAGATTATCTCCACGTTTCCTGGAAATATGTCCAAAGAATTCCAGTATTCTTCGTAGACATATTGTGGAGAGTCTGGTCTTTATGCCTAGTTGTTTGAGAATAGATGCGTTGGTCCGGCGTGCTGTCCATGGAATCTGAAGCATTTTTCTCCAGCACCACATTTCAAAAGAGTCGATTCTGGTTCGGTCAACTTTCTTTAAGGTCCAAGTCTCAGCGGCATAGAGAAATATTGAAAATATCAGGGTAGTGACTAGTCTCTTTTTCAGTTTAATGGAGATGTTTCTATTGGTCCAGATACGATTCAATTGTGACATGGCATTCTTGGCCATACCTTTTCGCCTGCGCACGTCAGCTTCACAAGATCCGGTATTTGAGATCAGCGCACCTAAGTAAGTAAAATGAAGTACAGTGTCCAACTTCAGGGCGCCGGTTAGTTTCATTTCGCTTTTGCGGTCTACCACCATGATTTTAGTTTTGCTCCAATTGATAGATAAACCATGTTCCTTGCTTATGGAAACCATCCTGTCCAGTAAAGAGACCATCTCGGATTCACTGTTAGCCAAAAGTGTGGTGTCGTCTGCGTAGCGAAGATTGGTGACTTTATGACCTCCGATAGTGACTCCGCCCATGAAGCCTTCGCAGGTGCGTCTCATAATATACTCTCCGTAGATGTTAAACAGGACGGGCGAAAGTATGCACCCTTGTCTCACTCCTTTTTTAAATTTGAAGGACTCTGAGTGAATTTCTTCAACTCTAATAGCTCCTTCGCTGTTCATGTATAGAGACTGTAGCAATGCTATGAGATGATTAGGCACTCCGAGTTCTGAGAGGATGGCCCACAGGGTGTCCCAATCTACCCAATCATTTTTTCGTCGCGCAGTTAGCCTTATTTTTCAAAGAATACTAGCATGAAAAAAATATGAAGTACAGTTCAAAGCTCAAAATAAATGTTTACAGCAAAATATGTTCAAAAAAATAATTAAAACCCAACTAAATAAAATATCAAAAAAGCTATATCTCGAAAAATTTTCGTCGCGAATTACTTGATATTTTCAGCGACAACTACCAACTTTTATACGTCTATAAAAAGTATAACTAAATGAGGAAGATGGATACCTACAAAAAATACAATATTTGGTTATAATTATTGAATTATTAAATTGAAAGTGAAAATTAACACGAAAATGGCAGACACGGATTTGAACTGAAACTAACGGCAGGTATGACACAAATATATAAAATATTGCGCGATGTCCGCTACCAACGGTTAAGGGATACAGCGCCTTAAGAACCGTTGTTTTTACACAGTAATGTTCGTGACTGTACATGTGTTGCAGGTTTCTTCACGCATATTAGTTTTATGTCAAGGGCCTGCGTTTATGTGTCTACGATTGCGTTGCCTTCGCATGTAATTAATAAATCGTGCTACGTATAATTTTTAATATTGGCATTCCTAAAACGGAGCACGATTTTTTTCTGAACGTTTTACTTTACATTTCTTTAACATTTAATAGGTATATTCATCATCATCATGAGGTCTTTTTTTTAGTCTCCACTACAGGAGCACGACCCTCTCTGTACTACTAGAGCCATACTTGGCCAGAGCAGACAGAGGACTTGGCCTACACTCTCCACGCTGGCCAGACGGGTTGGAGAGGTCTCTCAGATGTTTATAAGCTTTGTTTAGCTTGTATTTCCTAAGTCGCCTTTTACGACATCCACGGGAAGACTTGGAGTGGTCCTATTCTACTCTGCCGGGTACCACACGGCTAATAAAAAAATAGGTATATTAAATCCATTAAATCAAGCGGACCCAAGGCTCCGAACGGGACCGGTAAATCAGATGGGGGAGAGAGAGAATTTAAATCCCACTCTTTTCATTATAGCATCCTTTTGAGGGCTCCGTACCCAAAGGGTAAAAACGGGACTTGACTAATATGTCTCCGCTGTCCGTCTGTCTGTTCGTTTGTCTGTCATCAGACTGTATCTCATGAACCGTGACGTGATAGATAGAAAGTTGAAATTTTCACAGATTATGTATTTCTGTCTTATTTCTGTTAATACTATAACAATAAATTCTAAATACAGAATTAAATTAATATTTATGCGGGCTCCCATACAACAAACGTGATTTTTGGCTTGTTTTTGCTTGATATTGATAACTGCAAAAAGTAGATGCTTGAAATATTCACAAAATATGAGTTACTAGCTTTCGCCCAGCTTCGCTCGCGTCAACGTCGTTCCCTCGGGAACAGTATTTTTTTTCCGGGATGAAAGGTAGCCTATGTCCATCTCCAGAGAATATTTATCCAAAATTTCATGATGATCGGTTCAGTAGTTACGGCGTGAAAGCGTAACAAACAAACAAATAAACTCACTTTCGCATTTATACTAAGTATTATAAGGATGGTACGGATCCCTTGGTGCGCGAGTCCGATTCGCACTTGGCCGGTATGTTTGGTTTGGTTCTCAAGTTATTAAGTTTTTAAACTGCTAAACCAATTTTGATTTCCAACGAACTTGAAAATTGTATAACCATTAACTACATACTCGTACGTTCCAAATTTCATTTTAATTGAAGCGTTGGTTCCTAAATTATACAAAAAATATATTTTCGCCCCAACTCAAATTGAAGACCATTTAAATCGAAAGGCTTTTACTTATTGTTGACAAGTGTACCTCACCTACTCAGGATTTAATTTTATGAAGCTATAACTGCTGAAATCCCTTATAGCATATAATAGAATACATTTATTTCCAAAAATACCACAACACAACATGAAATTATTGCCACTAAAAACAAACATATAAGAACATAACAAAAAAAAATGTGTAACCAATACCTAATTTAGAAAATAAAATAAAAAGTGTTAGATAATTAAGAAAAAAAAATTCCCGGTTCCAGCATGAAGCTCTGCCATGACAAGTGTTGTGGTTTTTTTTGGACAAAGATCCACTCAGCATGTGTCGTGATCACATGTCTGACCGCGATGCTGATTTTCAGTGAACCTAACGTGACTCACAGACGAGTGTCGATGTACCACACTCGTCTGTGAGTCACGTTAGGTTAGGTTTTACTTTGATTCTATCTTTTGCCAAACACATTTAGTAGCGACCCAGCAATACAACCAAAGTCCAACTACTCATAGCTCATCTAACGCTGGCTCTATCAAGCTCTACTAATATTATATCAGCCTTGTCTGTACGTACATGCATAAAGCGGTGTGCTCATACCGGACCCCTAAATAATTCCTGGGACCGCTTATTTTTAGACTCGTAAAACGTTATTTCTAAAAATAAACCGCACAATCCTTTGTGGGGATGTGGATACCGATCTGCATAGACTTCTAAAGAGCATAGACCAATTGCAGATAAACATAAAATTATTACAACTAAAACGAAATCGCCTGCAATCATTAGTAACGGTTTACTCCGATTCAGTAGTTTGATTGAAGTCGGTTTTTTTATATGATTTTTTTTTAAACCTTGGGTCGCGTTAATGCTAATTTCATAATTTATCAGGTAGAGATTTGAATAGAGCTTCTCGCCACAAAAGCTTCTGAAGCCTTTCTTTTACTCTGCTCCTTGAGCTGGTTTTTTTTATGAAATTGTACAGCAAACAAAAATCGCAACACTCGGGGTATGAAAAGAGCTTTACCGGCCTTATAAGAAGACATAGACTCGTAATTTTAAGGCTCAAATGTGGTATCGATTCGGGAATATCGCCACAGGAAGTTCATTCCACAGTTTGGTCGTACGTTGCAGGAAGTTGGATATTGCAAATCCTTATCTTTATTAATATTATAAATGTGAAAGTGAGTTTGTTTGTTTGTTTATTTGTTTGGTTCTTACGCTTTCACGCCGTAACTACTGAACCGATCATCATGAAATTTTGCATACAAGTTCTCTGGAGTGCGGAGAAGGACATAGGCTACCTTTTATCCCGGGAAAAGGTACTATTCCCGAGGGATCGACATTGACGCGGGCGGAGCCGAGGGCGAAAGCTAGTTAATATTATAAATTCGAAAGTGAGTTTGTTTGTTACGCTTTCACGCCGTAACTACAAAACTTATCATGATGAAATTTTGCATACAAGTTCTCTGGAGTACAGAGAAGGACATAGGCTACCTTTTATCCCGGGAAAAGTACTAATCCTGAGGGATTGACATTGACGCGGGCGGAGCCGCGGGCGAAAGCTAGTAGTTAATATGTTTGTCTATACTTAATTTTATAAAAGTCTACGTACTCGTATACCTGTTGAAATTTGGGTGTGTGGGCGGGAATAGCTAACAAAGTTATCTGACCTTCTGTCTGTGTCCTGTCCTGTAGGTTTAGCTGTAGGGATTACATTAGGAATGCTGTTTTGAATTTTGCTTACTATCATTAGCGTATCTAAAATCTACTCATAGCAGCAGTATATGATTTGTAAGCGAATATATTCGAGTACGTAGGGATCATATTCCTACATCGTACGGATCAAAATAAAGTTTATACTTTTATGAGTACACAATGAAGTGACTTGATAAGTTCGGTAACGGAAGCCGTCACCCGTTACTGCACTTACCAAGACACTATCCTTCTTATTATAAAACGAGGACTAAAATTTCGTAGTCCGTGTCCGCATGACGCCTGCGACACCATTTATATCGCGCGATAAACTATCCACTTCTAGCTCTTTAACATACTCTTATACCTGTTGAAATTTGGGTGTGTGAGCGGGAATAGCTAACAAAGTTATCTGACCTTCTGTCTGTGTTCTGTCCTGTAGGTTTAGCTGTAGGGATTACATAAGGGATGCTGTTTTGAATTTTGCTTACTGTCATTAGCGTATGTAACACCTAAGAATACCAAAGAGTCGAACTAAACGCTTTGACAGTTTCTTTTTGGTTCGAGTAGCTAAGGTGTGGAATGAACTGCCTGCGTCTATATTTCCAGACAAGTACAGTCCCGGGACATTCAAAAGTAGAATAAATGGGTATCTCTTGGATAGGTATGTAACATCCTCGTCTTCATCGTCACTTACCATCAGGTGCGATGTGAGACAAATGCCTAATCCAACAATTAGTACACAATGAAGTGTCTTGATAAGTGCGGTAACGGAAGCCGTCACCCGTTACTGCACTTCCCAAGACACTATCCGTCTTATTATAAAACGAGGACTAAAATTTCGTAGTCCGCGTCCGCATGGCGCCTGCGACACCGTTTATATCGCGCGATAAACTATCCACTTCTAGCTCTTTAACATGACGGAAAATAAAATGGCGATAGTCGATAAACGTAGTCGCGCGTGCCATGCTACGGGGGCTTGCTTAAACCATTATCCAACCAAAATAAGTGAACACTCATAATTTGTCATTTTTCGGATGTCTGAATCAAACTCTTTGGTCTTTTTATAAATCAAATACTAACTTTAATACCAGCCTTATCGTTGAAGTGACCATAAAAACGTTGTATACATACGCTGGCAGTTATTAAGTTAGTCTTTGTTTTATTTTCATAATAAGACCAAAGAATAAGACGGTTTGAGTTTGATTCCAACCTCAGACTTATTCTTGTTCTTAATTTTTTAGGTATTTGTCTTCGGTTTTCGATCTACCGAGGGTTAACGTCATTGGCCAGCTGTAAAAACCCGAAAAATCTCAGAACATGATCATCAATAGAATAAACTAACATCATGTAGCCTGTTAGTTGACCATGGGCCACAGAGCATATATTTTTTAAGTTTGGACTGAGCTGAGGATTTTTAATAACCAGGAAGTGACTTGAATGAGGAGGAGATGTAGAGAAAAGCTCTCAATGGTTACCACTAGTAGTAGTTAATCGCCTGCCCCACAAAAAAAATATGGTGTTCAAAAAGTGATAATTATATCCAAATTTGAATGAAATTTAATTTAACTTCATTACCGCCAAGGGCAACATTAACAAACTACCAGAAAAAGTTCGATGTAAGCCGTATTAAAACAGTCATCAAGGAAGTCATCATTATCCAAGGTACTACAGTCGCGAGTGGGAAACTGAATGGAAAACTGTCGCGAGTGGGAGTCAGAATGGAAAACTTAACCAGGCCTGGGCCTGGTTAAGTTTTCCATTCTGATCAATTTCGGTTTTTTTTTATTTCCAGCTCTTGACACCGATATTTTAAGGATCCAGAAGTGATAAGCAGTGGAGCGTCAGTTATTCGCATTGGACTCGGTGGAGCGTCGTGCCCCAAAACTTATAGGCAACGAAAAGTTGAAGTTCCAAAGTCTAAGCTTGTCTGTCAGTTCTCTACAGGTTGCATTTCGGGGAGTGTTCACAGGAACTCCACGAACTTATCCCACCCACACTAGAGTCGTCTTGTGAAATAAAAATAATATATATAAACCCTTTTCCCGCATCGGTCTACTCAACGGGGTGAAAATATGCATCCTTATATGGTCGATATACCACCAGCTCCCGCAAAGCGCTTTTCCTCTTCGTTCAACTTGCGTACGGCTAAGGATTAGCCGTGTGGTTTCCGGCAGAGTAGAATAGGACCACTCCAAGTCTTCCCGTGGATGTCATAAGAGGCGACTTAGAAAAAATAGAAGCTAAACAAAACTCATAAACATCAATGAGAGCTCTCTAACCCGTGTGGCTAGCGAGGAGCGTGTAGGCCAAATCTTCTGTCTGCTCTGGCCAAGTATGGCTCCGGTAGTACAGAGAGGGTCATGCTCCTGCAGTGGAGACTAAAAAGACCTGATGATGATGATGATGATGAAGGCTAAGGAATGGAATCTCTTGTCACCGGAGGTTTCCCTGACACATATAATGTGGGTCTCTTTCAGGCTAGAGTGAATAGGTTTTTAATGAGCCAGCGAGCTCCACCATAGACCACATCTTCACTTAACATCAGGTGAGATCGTGGTCAATCGCTGGATCATCCAGACAAAACTATGTCGTATGTGTATTCGGATTTGTAAATATACGTAGGTACACTAAATTAAATTTATATTATTATTTTACTTATAAATCAGCGAAAAAGAAACGGTACCAATAATAGTAATAGAGTTTGGCTTGATATGTGACAAATGTTTTCACAACCAATATGTTTAAAATTATTTTTCGTGTAACTTTGATATGATACGATGCGATTATTAGTCAAATACTCGATCATTAATCAATTTAAATACTGTTTATTATTATAAAGATATGTACATTTATATTAACAATTCCTAGTCAATCATGAATAATGCATAAATTCAAAAACATTTGTGATTAATGATACCCTCCAGTGTCAGCAAAGTAAAGGGTTGAAGAACTTTATCGCAAACAAGATGTACTCGTATGTACTAAGATACATGCTCGCCTAATTAACATATTACAACTTTAGCTTGTGTTTACACGGACGCTAACGAGGTGAAAAAATATAAACATTTTATACCGAATTCGAAAAAAATGTAGATGCATGTTGATTTTGGTGATTTCGTAATTTTATTACTTCTAAAGTGTTTTACAATTTATCGTGCAATTTAAATTGATTGAGCATTTTGATGGTAGTATAATTTCATTGTTCTAGGAAATCTGTTGTACTCCTGTCATATCTTTATATATATAAATGAATCCTTATTTCACTTGGTGCCGGCATCACAAGTGAAGGGCTAGAACGATTAGTCTAATTCTTTTTTTGTCGTGTTTGTTTTTCTCAGGAGAAGGTTCTTATGAAAGAAAATATTAAGAAAGTTGCGCGGAAAATTAAGTTAAGAAGACAGAACAACGTCTGTCGGGTAAGCTACTATTATAATCTAATTAGTTTATTATCGCAAAACAACCTTTTTGATTCTTGTGAAATACTATAACTTGTGGCTGTGTAAGCTGTAGACCTCAGGCCCTGTGTCCCTCAAGCCTGAAAGGACTAGGATACGTCCTATGATTCTACTTCTTGAGAGAACATAGTTATAAAACGTATATGAGACCATTCTGCCATTTTTAACAAGTACACAAAGTGAATCGACACGAACTATCTACCAGCTAAATAAAATCACTTTAATACGGTATTATCGCGTATATTAAATTATTTTTTACACCTAAAGTATTATAATGTAATATTTTACACCTAATATTATAAATTTATATTACACCTAATAATGTAATATACGCGATAATACCGTATTAAAATAATTTTATTCAAATGTGTAACAATCGCGAAAACATCAGAAACCATTACTCGTATCTACCAGCTTACGAAATTTCACGAGAATCGGTTGAGCAATACGATCTGTAAAAGAGGAAACACACGGATAACTGAACAGTAGGACATAAGAATGTACAGTCAGGGACAGAGATACCTGACCAGGCCCTCTACCTATATCTTGCATTTTTATTAAAACTATTAATAATATTAACATGAACATTTATATATATTATTGCCTATTGGTTTCTGGCTTAGAATAAAACTACCTACTCAGTTTCTGCCTATAAATGCTGTCGTCAGCAGGTCCTTTTAGTCTCCACTGCAGGAACATAACCCTCTCTGTACTACCGGAGCCATACTTGGCCAGAGCAGACAGAGGATTTGGCATACACTTTCCTCGCTGGCCAGACGAGTTGAAGAGGTCTCATTGATGTTTATGAGCTTTGTTTAGCTTGTATTTCCTAAGTCGCCTCTTACGACATCCACGGGAAGACTTGGAGTGGTCCTATTCTACTCTGCCGGAAACCACACGGCGAATGCTGTACCAATGAACAAATGAAAGTATCATCATCATCATCAGGTCCTTTTTAGTCTCCACTACAGGAGCACGACCCAATGAAAGTATACAGGATGTTTTTTGTTTGAAATGTTAAAGTCATCATATCCATTAAACTAGCGTGTCGAGTTGTTTAAAATTTGCTTCTAAAGCACTTTCCTAGCTTATGGGTACAAGCCCTTAAAATATTTGCGCATAATTTAAATGGACCTTATATAACAACAGTAAGTACTTCAACAACGTGAAGGGTCGTTGACCTGAGCCTAAAATATTTTGCGCACGTTAATTACGTCCCTTTGAACTGGAACAACGCGCTGCTTGGTCCAAATAGATGAAAGGAAGATTATGCGGCTCGTAGATAACGCGCAATATTTTTGCCTTCTAACGCTACTGAGTTATTTTTTAAAGCTGTATAGAGTGGGAGGACACGAAAATTTCGGTAACGACAACATCACAGAATAAATAAATATAAAGAATATAGGGACAAATCACATAGATTAAGCTAGCCCCAAAGTAAGTTCGAGGCTTGTGTTACGGGATACTATCTCAATGTTAAAAAGCCGTGTGGTTTCCGGCAGAGTAGAATAGGACCACTCCTAGTCTTCCCATGGAGGTCGTAAGAGGCGACCTAGGAAATACACGCTAAACAAAGCTCATAAACATCAATGAGACCTCTCCAACACGTCTGGCCAGAGAGGAGAGTGTCGGCCAAATCCTCTGTCTGCTCTGGCCGAGTATGACTTCGGTAATACAGAGAGGGTCATGCTCTTGCAGTGGAGACTAAAAAGATCTGATGATGATGATGATCTCAATGTATATTATATTACACGCTTTTTATAGCTTCACCTGTTTGTTTGCTTGTTTGTAACTTTTGTTTGTAACTGACTTCTTTGAACTCGATTTTGACCCACTATAATTATATGACTTACTTATTTTCCTATGTCCCCTAGGTGGGGCAGAGGGCCGCTACAGAACTTCTCCATCTCGTTCTGTCTTGAGCAACGCGTTTTACTTCGGGCCAAGACAGCCCGATTGTCCTCATCTCCGCCGCTACCGATCGCCGCCAGGTCTGCTTTGGTCGACCACGCTTCCTCTTTCCTTGAGGAGTCCATTCCATTGCCTGTCTCGGAATGTGAGAAGGCTCCCTCCTGAGCGTGTGGCCAATCCATATCCATTTACGACGCGCTACCTGGTGACCGATCGGTGTCTCGCCGCAAAGCTGCCACAGACGTTCATTGGATATCTTTTCAGGCCAAAAGATACCCAATATCTGCCGAAGGCAGCGGTTGATGCAGACTTGGATCTGCTGCGTGATGCCTTTGGTCACCTTCCACGTTTCGCACCCATATAGCAGAACGGTTTTTACATTGGAGCGAAAGATTTTGAGTTTTACTCTGCGAGTAAGCTTCCTAGACCGCCATATGGGGCGGAGTTGCGCAAAGGTGGCTCGAGCTTTAGCAATTCTAGAAGTGATGTCCTCTTCTGTTCCTCCACATTGCGACACTATGCTCCCCAGGTACATAAACCGCTGCACGCGCTGAATTTGTTCTGTGCCAAGCGTTAACGGCAGCAGGTTCTTTCCTTTTATACGCATCTCTTGGGTCTTCCGCGCGTTGACTTTAAGGCCCACTTTTCCCGCTTCACGCTGGAGGTCATCCAGTTTAGCTTGCATATCACCGTGCTTGTGGCTAAGGAGACAGAGGTCATCAGCGTAGTCTAGGTCGTCCAACTGGTCTGTCAACCCCCACTCTATGCCACGTCGCTTGCCGTCGTTCACTTGATGCAGCACACCATCCAGCACGATGAGGAAAAGTAGGGGCGATAACAGACAGCCTTGTCTAACACCTGCGTGAACTGGGATGTCTGCTGATAACAAACCGTCGTGAGTTACCCTGCAGGAGTATTTCTTGTAGACGGCTTTGAGCAGGTCCCTAATTTTCGGCGGGACTCCTATTTCATCCAGACGAGACCAAATACTAGGCCAATGTACAGTATCGAAAGCTTTTTCGAAATCGACAAACGTGAGGAAAACCTCACGTTGCCATTCTGATGCTTCTTCAATTATGATCCTCAATGTGTTGATTTGGTCTGTACAGGAACGATTGGGGCGGAATCCAGCTTGTTCACGGCGAAGAATGGGTTCAACTGCCTTCGATACTCTGCTCAGAAGAATCTTGCAGAAGACTTTAGATGGCACAGAAAGCAGTGTGATGCCCCTCCAGTTACTGCACTGGCTAAGATCACCCTTCTTTGGGACGGTTATCAGCACTCCCTTGTTCCAATCGTCAGGAAACTCTTCGGCTATCCAAATTTTCTCTAAGAGTGGTGTTATGACCTCGACAGCGGTCTGTGAGTCAGCTTTAAGCATTTCTGCTGTAACAAGGTCGAGTCCTGGCGCTTTACCACTCTTAAGAGAAATAATGGCAGCTTCAACTTCGGCTCGAGTAGGTGGGGATGTGTCAATGTCCAGCAACTGTGGCGGTGTAATGGTTGCTGGTGTGACTGGTAGGGCTGTGTTAGTCCTGCAAAAGACCTCTTCAAAGTGCTCACGCCAACGTTCTAACTGTCCTTCAGAGGTTGCAATGAGCTTACCTTCTCTGTCTCGTAAGGGCTTTTTACTGGTTGTTTTGTTTCCAGCCAGGGTTTTGGTAGCACTGTATAGCTCTCTCAGGTTGCCAGTTTCGGCAGCTGTTTGTGCACGATCAGCTAAGCCGTCAGCCCATAGCCTTCTATCTCTTCGGGCACTGCGGTATATGCGTCTTCGTGTCTGTCGGTACTGTTCCCTGAGGTTGGTCCGTTCAGTGTCACTTAAAGCTCCTAAAATTTTAACGTGCAGATCTTTCCGCATCTGGATAAGGTCCCATGTAGAATCGGAGATCCAATCGTCCCGCTTGGTGTTTTTATGTCCTAAGACGATAATTATATAGGTCATGATTAATTAAAAACTTGTAGACTTATCAAAAACCGATGACAATACAATAATTTGATAAAAGCGTCTGTTTTAGTTTTTTAACGCCCCACGCTAATCTAATAAGATCATTGTCTATCTTGACCTGGCCGGGGGCCGAACCCGGGACTTCAAGTGCTGGCAAGATGACCACTAGGCCACAGAGCTCGTCTCTGGATAGAGAGCAACTCTGATACTAAATATCTCGTTTTACCTGCGTGAAGTGGTTGCGATTTTTATTTATAGTGCCTAAAAGATGTGTTATCGTGTCTGAAAACAAATGATCATGGAATCCATACTCATATTAGAGGTATAAATGTGAAAGTCTGTCTGTCTTCTTTTCACGCTTTAACCATTAAACCGAATTGGATGAAATTTCATTACATTGGTTTGGGGGTAGTTTGAGATCCGGGGAAGGACATAGGGTACCTTTCATTCCGGGAAATTCTACTGTTCCCGAGATA
The DNA here is from genome assembly GCA_947532085.1 of Elegia similella. Taxonomy (NCBI): domain Eukaryota; kingdom Metazoa; phylum Arthropoda; class Insecta; order Lepidoptera; family Pyralidae; genus Elegia; species Elegia similella. The sequence continues at coordinate 6,860,408 of OX383936.1, forward strand.
TCGACACTAACGCGGGCAAAGCCGCGGGCGGGCAGGCGACAGCTAGTATTAAATATGGAGTTTAATAAAATACACGTGTTGTTGTTTCTCTTGTGTGTATGTAAGGTCTAAAATCCACTACTGAACATTTAGGTTCAGTAGTAGAATTTCATTAGCTAAAGGAAGGAGGAAGATGGTCAATAGTGGTGTCAAGTTTGTACTTCAATCTAAATCAGATGTGGTCATTTTCATTGATTGAAGGAAATTATCGTGAGGCTTAAAGGCCGGCAACGCTTCTGTCATACCTTGCTGCTTTTTATATTCTACTAGCTTTCGCCCGCGGCTCCGCCCGCGTTAATGTCGATCCCTCGGGAATAGTACCTTTTCCCGGGATAAAACGTAGCCTATGTCCTTCTCTGTACTCCAGAGAACTTGTATGCAAAATTTAATGATGATCGGTTCAGTAGTTACGGCGTGAAAGCGTAACAAACAAACAAACAAACTCACTTTCGCATTTATAATATTAGTAAGAATAAGGATTGTTTTACGGCATTTGGCTTTATTCCGGAGCTATTCCGGCCTGACTGATTTATGAAACGGATGATATCCGACAAAAACGTAGTATGAAAAAAGCTTTTTTTTAGTTATATTGACGTGCTAAAGACTTATAAATCAATGAACACCGGCTGTACTCACGAAAAATAGTCACGTTCCGTGTACGAGCGAGAGCGCGGAACAAGTAATAGAGAGGCATGATCGGCTTGTGACGCATCTATCTTTCTTCCACCATTATCACGTAAAATTATCGTCCATAAATCAATCAATTATTTAATAAAATAATGATGTTAATGTAAATAAAAATTGTGTCTATTTATTATACTTATAACTTAACTAGCTTTCGCCCGCGGCTCCGCCCGCGTTAATGTCGATCCCTCGGGAATATAGGAACCTTTTTCCCGGGATAAAAGGTAGCCTATGTCCTTCTCCGTACTCCAGAGAACTTGTATGCAAAATTTCATGATGATCGGTTCAGTAGTCTCGGCGTGAAAGCGTAACAAACAAACAAACAAATAAACAAACAAACAAATAAACAAACAAACAAACAAACTCACTTTCGCATTTATAATATTAGTAAGGATAAGGATTATATGTTAACTTTAGATACACATTTGTAGAGGACTATATATGTACCAATTTATTCATGACTACAATTATGTCATCATATAGACGATAGCTAGCCCGATATCGGAGGCTAAGTAGAAAGTGTTACTTTTGCCCCGCTCTCCTCTACTAATTAAAAAGATAAAAAACCATCCCCACCTTACGGCCGGAACCTTACGGCTAGATTTTACTTTTTAATCAAGAGTCGGGAGCGGAACGACTGTCATACCAATTCTCGATAGAAATCCAATCGCGCTGAGATATATCAATCCACAATAGTACCACTGACCTGATTTCCAGATCGCGACGAACTTCGGTCACTTTACCTATTGGATAAGCGAGGAATACATTGGCCGAGTTAGCTCGCTCTGGGAAAAGAGACGTGACTTGTTTTCTTGTAGGAATTTTCTCTCTCGCTTTTTCTGATTTGAACGTGTTCTTTGATGCCTGGATCCGCTGAAGGTTTACTTTTCTTAATTAAAAGTCTGTGTGTCTGCAGCTGGCTGGATAACGGGAAGTGTGTACAGAATTAAGTGATTTAATTCTTCCTGCACCATTCTATCATTGGACCATGCGGCGATGATTTTATACATCAGAATTTTGCGTTGGGACGATGGTCTATCAATATTATGTGAACATGCTTTACGTACCCTCCTGTCAGCGATGGTGTCTTGATAACTAAAATCTTATAATAGTATTTTTTTATGGACGGCAAACGAGCAAGCGAGTCCCCTGATGGAAAGCCACCAGCGCTGCCCATGGACAACTGCAACACCAGGTTGTAACAGGAGCGTTGCCGGCATTTCAAGGAGTTGGAGAAAGGACTAGGGGGGAGGAAATGGGGGAAGGATGGGCCTCCGGCTCTCTCACTCACCGAACCAAGCATAGAAGCGGTAAAGCTTCTACTCAAACGTCGATTTTCTGTGAGAGTGTGGTACTTCCCCCGACGAGCCGGCCCATTCATGCTACTAGCAAAAATGAATTTTGCCGGTAGCGCGGCTCTACCACAACTCTATAGACAATACAATCATTAACGTGTGAGCGTCGTAACCATATAAGGAGTTGGTCCATCAAGACGGAATAATAAACATAATCAGGACGGCTCTCCTGTGTTTCCATCAACATACCTTGACATCGCCACAATAAGGACATCATCATGGAGAGCAGCTAGATAGTTACATCATCATCATTTTGAGTAGGTGTCACGGTCAATCGACCATGCACACCCTTGTGTCAGAGTTCTTCAGAACCGCCTCTCGGCCTAGCACGATACTATAGAAGCAGAGACAGCCCACGCTCGGTCAAAATCATGGCTTCCGGATCACATATCGAATTTTGGCATCTCGTTGCATAGAGCGAGTCCACTAGTTCGAAGGCCAGGTGGGACTTGACTCCTCTGAACTAAGCTGCCCATTTGAAATAGTTTTACACGTGCCCTGGTCTGTATTTATAAGTGTGCTAAGTCTGCACGCGCTGCTGACCCTAACGTTGTTGTTCTAATTTTCCTCTTAAACCTTTACCGTCTTATTATAAAACAAGGACTAACTTTAGTACCTGGTTTAAACCATTATCCGACCAAAATAAGACGACAGTTTTCACTCTGACGTTTGGTCAACTGTCATTGTCAATTTGTTTGGGAGGGATAATGGTTTAAGCCAGGTACTAAAGTTAGTCCTCGTTTTATAATAAGATTGTATAAGTTCAATTTCTATTAATTTAATTAAAAGGTTGAGCTGAATTATTGATAGTAGAGCTGATTAAATGTTTTATTGTGTTATACTAATCTACGACTTCGCTATCGTTTGTATGGATTCCTGGGAAACATTTTTGTTTGGAAAATACTTATGCTTATCATACCTAAGAGGTTTGCCCTAGGTCGCTTACATGCGTAAAGCTCTAATAATACGCAAATACTGGGCTAGCAAGGTTCTCTGAAAAAGAGTTAATTCTAATGTATAGACTGCCAATCTTTTACAAAAATATTGGCCCAACTTTAGGCCAGCTATAAGGTAACCCTTTTCATAGTTGCACTTACCGTAATTGACTTTTATTAGGAGACATAAATACACCTACTTCGCGTGTACGCGAACCCCGACCAAGCGTCAAGGTTGGCCGCGGCTACTGACAGTCCTCGCGCGTCTATTGTTGCAGCCGGCAGACTCAGAAAACTAAAAAAAATGCTTCATTGCGTGATAAATAAAAGCACCCAAATGTAAGGACATATTTCACGACGACAAAATTTAACGACCTTACTCTCTACTTCCACCGACCGGCTTTTACCATCAGCTGGGGAAAACAGGTAGCTGGTACATACAACGTTTTTTATTCTCCCAGATCAGCATATAAAATAGTCACCTATAAATATTTAATACGTTTTCGATTAATTGAATTTAATCAATCTTCTAAAAGGCCTCGGAAATACGAGTGAAAATAGTTAAAGGATAAAATAAAATCTTTCAGATGAAATTCTCTTTGCCGGTCTTGCCAACGCTCTAGACTCTTTGAGATATCCAATAAAACTGGAAGTCAAAGGGAGGTCGACCATGACTATAAAACGAGAAACCTTTGACAAACTTCATATATACACTGATTATAAAGAGAAAGATTTGATTGTTTGTTTGCATTGAATAGGCTCCGAAACTACTGGACCGACTTGATAAATTATTTCACCATTAGAATTCTACATAATATCTGATAAACATAGGATAAACAATATTTTTTAAAAACATTAAGAATTCGTAAACTTCGTTAATGTAGGTAACCAAGGTGTGAAAAAAACACCAGTAAAATCCCTATATCGCGTGCGCTATGGAAAATATTTGACAATAGAGCCAAGTGATCTGCCACAGTTTTATAGACGACATTTATATTTACAAAAAGTCCATTATATTATACCATAAGTTTAACTATTATAGATGTCACATAAACTTCTTTTCCATATTAAAAAATGCAATAGTAACGCCGGTACAAACTAGGCCACATTATTCGTACCTTGGTTTTAATCCTTACCCGAATAAGTACCTTCATATTCAAGGCTATACTCGTATCAGTACCTGTAAATTATTCAAATCGGACATACCATTTAAAACTTATCATGAGACTAATCATTATCAAAATTAAAATTTGATGTTTCAAACAGATGATTTTAATTCTTGTTCAAGTATTCTAAGCATGGATAGTCTGCCAAGAGTGTGTTTCAATTTATATATTTTTTTGTAATTGACAGAAAATTAGAAGACGGAGGACGGCAGTGTGGCGTCGACAAAGGCCGAGGTGCTGGGAGAGATCGAGAGGTTTTATGGGCAGCTTAATACCTCAATAGCCAAACCCATTGTCAGCTTGGCCAAAGATACGAGAGTCAAGCTAACCCATCACTATACCGAAGATATCCCGGACATCAGCCTGTACGAGATTAGGATTGCCCTCAAACAGCTAAAGAACAACAAGGAGCCGGGCGAGGACGGAATTACAGCAGAGCTTCTGAAAGCGGGCGGAACGCCGGTACCGAAGGTCCTTCAGAGGTTCTTTAATTCCGTTCTGTTCGAGGGCATTACGCCGGAGGCGTGGAACAGGTGTGTGGTGGTTTTGTTCTTCAAAAAGGGTGATAATACTCTACTGAAGAACTATAGACCCATCACGCTCCTGAACCACGTCTATAAGCTGTTTTCGAGGGTGATCACGAATCGTCTCACAAACAGGCTAGATGCTTTCCAGCCTCCCGAACAAGTCGGTTTCCGAAAAGGCTACAGTACCATAGACCACATCCATACGCTGCGGCAGGTTATACAGAAAACCAGAGAGTATAACCGGCCATTATGCTTAGCGTTTGTGGACTATGAGAAAGCCTTTGATTCGGTCGAAACATGGGCCGTGCTTCAGTCCCTCCAGCGATACCGCATCGACCATCGAAGTGTTGAAGTGCTTATACAGCAACGCCATCATGTCATTTCGAGTACAGGAGCAGAGCACGAAGGCTATACCATTGCAGCAAGGTATGAGACAGGGAGACGTCATATCTCCGAAACTGTTCACCGCTGCTCTGGAGGATGCCTACAAGCTCCTGGAATGGGAAGGACTTGGCATCAACATCAATGGCGAGTATATCACTCACCTTCGATTTGCCGATGACATCGTTGTTATGGCGGAGACGCCGGAGGAGTTAAGTACCATGCTCAATGACCTCAATGGAGTTTCCCAACAAGTGCGCCTTAAAATTAACATGGACAAGACGAAAATAATGTCGAATATCCATGTTGTGCCTGCACCGGTATCTGTTGGGAGCTCCATCCTTGAAGCTGTGGACCAATATGTCTACTTGGGTCAGTTGATCCATGTTGGAAGTTCCAGCTTAGAGGACGAGGTCTTTCGACGAATCCGACTCGGCTGGGCAGCGTTCGGGAAGCTCCGCAGTGTCTTCTCGTCCAAAATACCTCAGTGCCTCAAGACAAAAGTCTATAATCAATGTGTGTTACCAGATATGACTTACGGGACCGAAACGTGGTCCCTTACTACGGGCAAAGACATTGTCTTTGCTATGGGCCTCATAAGAAAGCTCAAAGTCGCTCAAAGAGCTATGGAGAGGGCTATGCTCGGTGTTTCTCTGCGAGATCGAATCAGAAACACGAATCAGACATAGCTCAGCGGATTAGCTCTTTGAAGTGGCAGTAGGCGGGGCACATAGCTCGAAGAGCCGATGGCCGATGGGGAAGAAAGGTTCTCGAATGGCGACCACGTACCGGCAAGCGCAGCGTCGGACATCCACCGACTAGATGGTCGGATGACCTGACTAAGGTAGCAGGAAGGCGCTGGATGCAGGCCGCTTCCAACCGGTCGTATTGGAAATCCTTGGGGAGTCCTATGTCCAGCTGTGGACTTCTTGCGGCTGATATGATGATATAAAATCAAAACGTTTATTCAGAAAATAGGCCTTCGCAGGCACTTACATTTTAAAGGATCTAATTAAATAAGGTCACATTTTTATTATAATTTAATGTGCTAAAGCTACAGACTACCAGCGTTTCGGAACCGACCACTGCAGAGAAGAAACGCTAAAGAAACTCTTTTCAACAGTATTGGTAGCCTACTCGCCTGAAGGGCTTTTTAATTTTATCATCGATCTTTATCATTTATCATTTCCTTTTTTATATTTCTAGAAGTGATTACAATTTTAATTGTATACATTATATTTTTTGGACATATTATTATATTATAGGAGAGTTAAAAGTATATAAATCTATATACATAAAGTTAGTTATACCACTTATATCAACGGACAGATTTTGATGAAATTTTGTATGGAGGTAGCTGACACAACTTGGATTAATATATACAGGCATCCCCCTCCTCTCCCCATTTCCTTCCCCCAACTCCTTGAAAGGCCGAAAACGCACCCGTCACACTCTGGTGTTGCAGTTGTCCATGGGCAGCGGTGATCACTTACAAAAAATACTTGTAAAATTAATGTTTAGTTAACTTTTATTTATTTGGTGTACAATAAAGTGTTACTTACTTATCAGCTGTCAATTAAGTGATAACTCGTGCGTGTTGCAATGCATTGTTGTCAGTAGCACTACTAATTAATATTGTTCCTAGATTATAATTAGCCTTTAAATAAACTGAGTCGCCATTATGTCTGGCTGTGACGTTCGCATGATAAAGCTGTTTGCTAATGGACGTTCCTAATGCGAAGAATACGACAGCTTAGCGAAATATGACCCTTACATCAAGCAGGGCGTGTCTTTATTCTCCAATTAAAAAGTTAAATTTCTTTGTTTCTATCTGTGTGCAAAATTTGTCTCCAATCTATAGGCATACTAGCTTTTGCCCGCGGCTTCGCTTGCGTTAAGTTTCATACAAACTCTCATTCCCTATTTTATCCTCTTGGGGGTAGAATTGATCAAAATCCGTTCTTAGCGGATGCTTACGTCATAACATATACCTTAGATTGACCTTGGTTTTGGATGTTTATCTATATAAGTATCTATTATAAATTATAGTATCGTTAAGTTAGTATCCTACGACGCAAGTTCACTTAATTTGTGTGATATTTCTCTATATATTTATTTATTCCATTATTTATGAAATCTGTAAAAATCTGACAAAATCTTCTTTTTATTTGAAAGATTTTGCATCCAAATTGGTCTCATTTAAATTTCATTAAAAAAGTTTCAGTACTTTGTTTCTTTATATGAAAGATTATTTATACTCGTAACAGGATACCTGATGGGTCCTTAACTCATAAGTTAATAAAAGATAGGACTGAATAAAAAAGGCTGGTTTGATTGTCCCAATACAAGCAAACGCGTGCGATCGAGAGTACTACCAGTGTTGGGAATGGACGAGGACAGGCGCGGGGGCGCGCATGCGGCGGGGGGTGTAGCTGGCGCGGAGAACCTGCGCGCAGGCAGGTATCTATCAGCAGGCGCGTGGACAATACCGGTACAAATGTCCTTAATACGTAAGTGTTTTGCGTGATTGAATAACAAACATCAAAACATTGACGTTCATAAAGTTTTAATATATTAACAACTTGTAACCCGCCCCGGCTTCCCACGGGTGCGATAAATTATACATAATCAACATTTCTCTTGAATCACTCTACCTTTAAAAAAAACCGCATCAGAATCCGTTGCGTAGTTTTAAAGATCTAAGCATACATAATAGGGATAGACAGAGTTAAATGTCGTCGGCTTCCATCGACGTTTCCCTCGAAAACCCAAATTCAGTGAAAAAATAAGGGAAATAACGGACATTCTCCATTCATTCGCTTCTCCATTTTAGACACTAAGATTATATGATTTCTTCAAGGAGGAACATCAATATTTTTATTGTAAACTCTTCTTATCTACAGAAAGTCAAAGCAAAAATCAAAATGGTCTCTACTATGTAACTAGAAAATATCTCGGATTTTATTCACTAAGCTTTAAAATCTAATTTCGTAACTGTATATCTTCTTACCGTTTAAAGCGTGGTTTCCACTTTTAAAGCGCCCCAATAAGAGCTTTATCAAGTTTCAAAACAGTCTAGGTCCGAGCCGGTCTACTTTTCAACTGAGGGTTTAAGTGAAGGGTTGGAATTTGTTCAAAAGTGTATTTTTCATTTACACTTTTGGTGTTGGATAAATTAAAACAGTTAAAATGATTACGATTACGCTTGATTACACATTCGAAGTGTATTTCTTTCTTGCTTTATAACCGTTCTGGTAATCAAAATATTCAATATTTATCCTTGTGGTTAACCCTAGTGTCAGATTTTCCAAACTACCTAGAGACAACTTAAATAGTTGTTCATCACACCTACTCTTATACGGTGTCAATAAATGTAAGAAGAGGGGACTTGATAGTCTCTATTATGACCGCGGGCATTATGATTGGATGTGTATCTATATATGTATTTGTTATAAAATATAGTATCGTTGAGTTAGTATCCCATAACACAAGTCTTGAACTTACTTTGGGGCTAGCTCAATCTGTGTGATTTGTCCGTATATATATATTTATATATATTTATTCCATACAAAGTCCATTATTTTTTAGTTTTATTTTTATTTTTAATGTCCTCCAATTTATTAGAAAGTTTCTAATCGGGTTCTATTCAAATTTAGAACTTTTAACAAACACGATAAAAATTAATTTGGTAGGTATTGTAGTTACTAGACTGAGGTATCGCGAGATTTTTTCTCCTTTATTAAAATTTGGAATTGTTTATGGTCGTGGCTGGCTGTATGTATTCATCGGTCTTCGACTTTCTGAATAAAACTTTTCATTATCCAAGGAATCTGCGGATAGATTTTCAGCTCAATGCGATTTGCTTACATTTATTATCCGTTAAAAAAATGAGTGCGTAATTTAAGTGCGAAAGACGAAGGTGCGAAATGTTGAGCTTCAGCTTTTCGCACCTCAGTTCATCCGCGCCTTAACTCTTTGCACCTAAGGTCAATCGCACCTAAGCTCTTCGCGATTGTGTTCTTTCCTGCCTTAAAGCCACACCTTTGTCTTTCGTACTTAAATTACACACTCGGAAAATATATTTATCGCAGGAATGACGAAAGACATTGTGTGTTTCACGGGCGGTATAGACATTACAAACTTAGACTTGGCTTACTAAAATACTTAGCTTCACCTTGTACTCTATATTAGCCACCTATGGTCTTTACCGCCCTTCGAACACAATCAGTAACTTTAACTTAATCAAAATGTTAACGTTCTATTAAAAGCAAGTCCTTTCTAAGAAAAAAGTTTGAGACATTTATTACTTCAGGAAGTTTTTATGAGCGAATTTTTATTGTAAGAAATAAGAAGACGTCAAGAATATTCCTAAAGGCTAAAAATCTAATTCCGCTTTATACTTTAGCCTTTAAAGTGTGGTTTTTGCTTTTAAAGCCGCCCCAATGAGGAGCTTTACAAAGTTTGAATACATTCTAGGTCCGAGCCATTTCACTTTTTAAACGAATAACTTCAACTGAAGGGATTGGATGAATTGCGTTTAGAAAATGGTTTTTGTTTGTAAAATTTATTATTCAACTAGCTTTCTCCCGCGGCTCCGCCCGCGTCAATGTCGATCCCTCGGGAATAGTTTTCATGATGATTGGTTCAGTACTTACGGTGTGAAAGCGTAACAAACAAACAAACTAACTTTCGCATTTATAATATTAGTAAGGATTATACACTAAAATTTTTTCACACCATGGAACTGCACAGTTTTCATATTCCTCATCATAGAACTTTTCGTATCAGAGGCTAAATTAATGATTTCATATATATTACATTTTTTACATACAGTCGAATGTGATAACTTACGTCATCCTCTTTGAAAGTAAGTAAGTAAAAATACTTTATTGCACCACAAAGATACATTTGAACAACGTACAGGACACAGGATAGGCTACTTTTTTTTCTTCAGTTATGATAAGAGTCCCTTATGTACCTATTTGAGTTTTTCCGACTGCGTGTGTGTCCTTGCCAGCTTTTTTTTCTTTTCTAAGCACGGTTTTCAACATCCTATCCTATCCTATCCATCCTATATTAGACTGCCTGATACACATAAATGTGAATACTGAGTATTTTCTTACGCTACAAATCTATACATAATAAAACAGTAAAAATATTTTGTCTGTACATTTTGAATTATTGACTGAAATGGATAGAGGGACACTTAAAAAGAATAATAGAAAGCAAAAAAATTTTTTTCCATTTTTTTTTGTCTGTCTGTCTGTCTGTCTGTCTGTCTGTCTGTATGTATGATCACGATTATCTCCGAAAATACTGAACCGATTTACTTCAAACTTTCACTAATTGCTTTGTTTTGACTCAGCAAAACATTTAAAGTTTGTTACATTAAAATCGGTTCATTAATAAAAAAGTTATCGTCATTTGAATGAACTCAAGGCATGAGTTTGCTTGCAAATAATATAAGTGGCATAGGAAAATTAAAATTAATAATTGAGGGACCTCATATTCGAACGGAGTCGCGAGCAAATGGACTGACTAGCAGGCATCAATGTACCAATTCCATAAGTTTTAGATAAATTACTAATTTACACTGCCGTGTACAGCGTAAATTGTTTAAGAGGTTTTGCTGATGTACGGATCCCAAAACTGTCAAGTTTTAGGATCCGTACAACAGCAAAACCTCTTTATTTCGTTACGTAATAGGATCTAAACCAAAATAGGTATAAGTCCGCGAAATCCACCGTGGTACAACAGTTTCCTCCGAAATCCTTCCATCCATAATTCATGAGGTTGGCATTGATCCTTACTCTCGCCATAGTATAAACAACTTAGTAGCTAAGCTTTCAGATGTGCGAAGAAAATTTTGTCGAGACTTTATATTTTTACTAGCTGTTGTCCGCGGCAATTTCTGTTATTATGATTACTCGTAATTAGTTTTTTATTAGTATAGATAGATGAATAATTTTCTCCCGTTTTCAAAACATTTTTTATTGATACTTCACTTCTATTGGTTGCAGCGTGATGTTTTTATAGCCTGAAGCCTTCCTCAATAAATGGACTATCCAACACAAAAATAATTTTCCAATTTGAACTAGTAGTTCCTGAGATTAGCACGTTAGTAGATTAGCTTTCGTCCTGGGCTCCGATCCCTGAGGAACAGTATTTTTTCCCGCATAAAAGGTAGCATATGTCCTTTTCCGTACTCCAGACAACATAATTACATGCAAAATTTGATGATGATCAGTTCAGTTGTAAAGGCGTGAAAATGTGGAAACAAACAAGCACAGTTTTGTCGTTAAAATATTAATTAGGTACGATATCTTTTTTAATACATCGTTAATTTTTTTTATTTATTCTATTAGGTACAACGGTAGGTTACATGACAAAAACTTACAATTAACATTACGTATAAGTAGTTTCCTTGGGAACAGTGGTCGTCGTTGTGGTGAGAAATTAAAATGCTGGCTTTCAGATGATCCGTTTATTGTAGCAGCCGTGCAGAGAGAGAGAGAGAGAGAGAGTTGACACAACACACAATGTTACCAACTAAAAGTATCATAGATAAACAAAATTCTATAAATTGGTGTTGCTAGTTGCAATAATAATAATTTAATATAGATATCGATCCTCCTAGTGAAACAATCTGGCAAAAGTAAAACAATAGTGTCGAGACGAGCTGCGAAGGAGGCGAGGGGAGCGGGGGCGGCAGAGCGCCGGGCCATCGGCGAGCGACGACACTCGGCCAATTGACTCGCTAGGCACCACGCGTGTATTATTAGACTGCTTGAAATACCAGCATTATACCTTTTAAATACAGTCCGTTTTATTTACTACAACCTGTGTCCTGCAGGAGAACCTATTAGGAATAGGAAGTAGTCCGTCAATAGAGTAGTTACATAATTATATCACAGAAAACCTCTTCTCACTTCCTAAAAATCATCAAGCGTCAGTGAGAGAAATATTTTGATTATATAAACTCTTTGATATGTAACAGTTACAAATTCACTATATTTTGAGCTTGTCGGAATCCTTTCAAATAAAAGGCACGTGGCCATGGTGACGTCACGAGCCGTGATTGTGAAAGGGACGCGTGTTAACTTTGTTCGACAGCTATTTTAAATATAGCATTTATGGCAATGGCCTGATAACAAAAGTTGCTATAAATTGTATCGTCTATCTTGTGTTAATTTTATTTTAAATAATTTTCAAACTTTAAAAACGGTCGTCTCCAACCAACGATCGCATTGTTAATTAAAAAGTATTTTTATTTAATTTGATGGAAGTTCTATTTTTGAATTAAGTTCTATGTTTGAATTAAATACTTTCTGATATTTTAGTGACGTAACGTCTATGATGTGACGTGTACTATGGTTCCGTAACGGGTCTATACATTCAGCTGTAGTTTGTACTGTATTAAACTCGCTATCGATTATATAGCAATATTTATAAGCGACAATGTCCAATTAACAGTTCAATGTTGATAAATGAGAATTGGTAATGAATATACGGATATGTGGTATCCGGCAGAGTAGAATAGGACCACTCCAAGTCTTCCCGTGGATGTCGTAGAAGGCGACTTAGGAAATACAAGCTAAGCAAAGCTTATAAACATCTGAGAGACCTCTCCAACCCGTCTGGCCAGCGTGGAGAGTGAAGGCCAAGTCCTCTGGCTGCTCTGGCCAAGTATGGCTCTATTAGTACAGAGAGGGTCATGCTCCTGCAGTGGAGACTGAAAAGACCTGATGATGATGATACGGATATGTCGTGGCCATATCGTAGATTTGCTCACTTCATGAAATGCTCGAGAATTTCATGAAGTGGTCACATTTCATAAAATGTTTCATTGTCTAGCTGCATCATGATATGGCTCGGGCAGATCAATGATAAGAAATTGTTTCTCGATATGGGCAACTAAATGAGCGGCTACTTCATAACATGGTCAAGATGATTTGATCATATCTTAAAATAGTTTCATTAATTACCGGTAGAGGAGCTGCAAGCGCTTTGTTTATGTGTGAACATGGCGGCAAATGTGGATATCTTTCACTATAGGACCACATCAGTAAGTAGCTTAACAAAAAACATAAGCTGTTTCATAAAAAAAACATAAGTGCAATACCTACCTACTCGATCAAAATGTATGAAACAGCTGATTATACTTGTCGAGCTACATAGTTGCTTATAATCATATACTAGTTAGGTCCACAGGTGTTTCTGTATTAGCTGACCCAAGAAACACCCTGTTATAGTACATGTACCATAATCGCGTATTAGCATTTAAAATCAGGTGAGATAGCGGCCAAATATCTGCCATTAAGTCTTTGAAAAAATTTGATAGATTATGCCATATTTTAGTTATGTTGTAATTTAAGATACTTAAAAGGTTTCCTAATGTTCCTATTTATTTAAATAATAGGACTTAAGAACATATACACAAGATCCTAACGTATCCTGGATATTTACTAATATTTTATGGACGGACACCTGTTTATGCGATCCGGCTAGACGTGGATGACAAAATCGTGAAATGTTGACGACTTAATGATCTGGTCAAATTAAGTTGCACACATCATGAAACGCGACTACTTCATGAAATTCTCGAGCATTTTGAAGTGAACAAATCTACGATATGGCCACGACATATATATGTTACGGTAAATTTGATTAATCGAAAATTATTAATAATTTTATAACATTATTAATAATAACCTCGTGTTTTGTTAAATGTGAATAAAAAACTGAAATTAATTACTTTTGGTAGTTATTATTAATAATTCACTACACACATTGGTAAAAGTTATAAAAAAAACCCAAAGTTATTAGTCCAGCAGGTATTTATTTAGAATATGATATGACGACGATACTACTTATTCGTAAGATATGACACATATAACAGTGCTTGTCTCAGATCACACAAACAAGGGTAGGTAGGTACTTGTTCTAAAGAAACTAACAACAATAATCACCTCTTAATCTGTACTCTTAATAAACAAAGTTAAAAGAGTGAGAGAACAGCCTCTCGGCAGCGAAAGGGAGTCGCTATTGCTGCCCTATCTTGAGCTACTGGAACAGAGTCCACGTTGACTCGAGACTTGCTCGTGTCAATGTAAAATAACTTTAGTTTTTAATATTTTTATTTGGGTCACTTTACTAACCCTAGTTTATAAGCTTATTTTTGGTACTAACCTATGTTATAGAAATGTATTGCTAAAATAAAACGTTATTAGTATTATTATTTGTATCTCCTTTGGTTTCACGGGTGTTACCGGTCAAGGTAAGGACCGGTCCTTTGGAGGCTTGCGTGGAGATATATATCCAACGTGTAGAGGCCCTTTGGAGAAGTTGATGTAAAGTTGGTCTCCAGCCAGAACTTGTTTCTGGATATACCAATGTATGATATGTCCTTGAACAGGTCGAGGCTGGAGCAGAAACTATTGCATTATGAAAGATAAATTTATGAGATTGAAATGTGGCTGGACTTGTGCTAGGTTATTGCCAAGGATCGGACACCTGCTATTAATATAAAATGGCAAAATTATAGACTCGTCATCACCATCAAGAAGGCCTCTTGTGATCAAAGTATTAAAAAGGCCTCGAGATTACCACTACACCATGGGAACAGGCATGAAAATATGTAAGTGTCTATTTTAGGGTGGCGATCTTGAAAATGATGTAATTTTTGGAATCCAAGATGGCGGATGCGACTTTTCATGAAAAACCTGCAAAGGGGTCGTTTTTTGGGTTTTTATCTTAGTTATGTAATCCAAGATGGCGGGCGCGACTTTTCATGATAAATCGACATGAGTGTCGTTTTCTAGGTTCTTGGGGTGTAGAGGCGCATATCTCGAAAATGATGTCAGTTATATAATCTAAGATGTCGGACGTGACTTTTCATTATAAATCGACGTGAGTGTCAATTTCTAGGTTTTTTTCGGTGTAGTTTTGGAAAATTACATCTGTTTTAGTATTTATGAAGGCAAATCTTCGCGTGGCCTCTCGCACATCCCGCACGCCGCCTCGCCACCCCTGCCCGCACCTCTGTTGCCCAAACGAGTTAAAAATCGTCAGTGTACATTTATTTTTATCGGTAGTTATTACATTTATCGGTACTAAGGTTACATTATTAATAATCACCGACAAATGTGATTAATTTCTCACTTTTACCTGTACTTTCGGTAATTATTAATAATGATAGACAATTATTAATAGTTTTTAATTAATCACTCTAACCGTAACATATATATATATATATATATATATATATATATATATATATATATATATATATATATATATATATATATATATATATAGTTGTGAATAAACCTATGGCGCCATTTATGTGATGAATCTAAAACAAATCATGCGCAGCAGGTGGACCACATGTAAATAATGTCAAAATTTAAGTATTCTTGTATCATATTTATTTCCGCCAACAATAAACAGCTTTTATCAAAATAGTGTAGCACTATTCGTTATCTATGAATGATAGTTACTAACAGCAATTGCCTTATTGACCTGGATATTATGCGAAAGGTTAGATGCCTCAATGATACCGTATCTTTTCATTAATCGCTCGTATGACATGATACTTACTATACTTACTCCAGTTTACTTATATGGGTCTGACATACTTAGTTTTTTTCAATAAACAAATAAATAAATACGGACAAATCACACAGATTAAGCTAGCCCCAAAGTAAGTTCGAGACTTGTGTTATGGGATACTAACTCAACGATACTATATTTTATAACAAATACATATATAGATAAACATCCAAGACCCAGGCCAATCTGAAAAAGATCATTTTCCATCTAGGCCTGGCCGGGGATCGAACCCGGTCACTCCGTGTCGCAGGCTGGCGTGTTGACCGCTGCGCCACGGAGCTAGTCAATAATAAACATGTACACGACTGCCTCGCAAAAAAACTAACCGTGAATTCGTCCGCGTTTTTAAAGGCAAATTTTAGAGATTTTGTTACTTAGGGTTACATTATTCAGATTTTCGTATGGATCTAGAGAAAATATGAGGAATCATGTTAGTAGGCAATGCGGCTAGCAACCCAACCAATTTTTCACCTACACCACAGAATAAGTAATAGTACCGTACACGCTCAAAATATGCTAAGCGCAGCTTTTATGTCTTACAGACCTAGGCTCTATCTACCCCGCAAGGGAATAAGATGTGATAGGATGTATGTATGTGTTGATCAGAGCGTCTTCCATGAGTGTATACAAGTGAGTGAGTACCTAAATGATGCGATAGTTAACTATTCATATATTGTACTAATTTACACGCGCCCGTAAAAGTTGTAGAAATATCCAACACTATTTGAAATATAATGCCCCCTAACAAACACCATGATGGTCTGGGAGAAAAGAAAAAAACGTAGAATGTACTAGCTGCTTCTCTTCCCGTGCAGATCGTAAAAGTCGATCGAGGATTTGGGCTAAAATCTGCGGAAACATGTCAATAGGCGATGCGGCTAGCCACCCATCACTATTTTGATTCCGTTTTCTATCTACACGCCCTCCAACATGGTAAATGTGGCCATTTGGTCTTATAGACCTAGGCTCTGTCTACCCCGCAAGGGAAAAAGACGTGATACTATGGATGTAAAGCCGTGTGGTATCGGGCAGAGTAGAATAGGCCCACTCAAATTCTTCCCGTGGATGTCGTAGAAAGCGACTTAGGAAATACAAGCTAAACAAAGCTTATAAACATCTGCGAGACCTCTCCAACTCGTCTGGCCAGCGTGGAGAGTGTAGGCCAAGTCCTCTGACTGCTCTGGCCAAGTATGGCTCTAGTAGTACAGAGAGGGTCGTGCTTCTGTAGTAGAGACTAAAAGAGACCTGATGATGATAATGACTATGTGTGTATGACCTCAAAGAGTGAGACGAGAGGTCACAGCACAAAAGGATATGCTACAAAACGATGCGAGGTCAGCTTTCCCGCCTGTGGTTTAACGACCACTGCGGTGACAGAAGGGCTGATCAGGCTTCGATCTGGACACATTCTATCAAAAAGTTAAGGTATATTGTGGGACTGGTTGACTTACCAAACTTTTTGTGATAACGTCTAATAAATTGATGAACGCCGGCTGCACGCACAAAAAGTGTCATGTTCCGTGTGCATGCCAGAGCGCGGAACAAGCGATAGAAAGGCACGATCGGCCTAAGCGTTCCGCTTCTGACTCATCTATCTCTCTTCCACCGTTATCACGTAAAATTATCGCCCGTAAACCGACTTTACAGAAAACCATTTTTTTTAATTAATAAAGATTATAAAAAAAAAACAATATTATAGTAACTAGGATGCTGAATTGTTCAGAATATGTCTCAAACGACAATGACAAGCTGGTCAAAAGATCATTGCCGAAGGTTAAGACACAAACTCAAAAAGTGGCTCAATACCATGTAAGTTACGAGCCCGATGACTTAGTGAGCATAAATAGCGTTTACGCATGTAAAGCAACCCGGGCGCAGTCCCCACTGCGATGGGTGATCGTAAGTTTACACTAATAAAAATAAATTCGAGCTGCTCCGTGCTTTCCTAAGCACGATAGGCCGTTGGTTCCGGCTGTCATCATTGATGGCAGTCGTCAAACTACGAGTGTCATACGTAATACATTGAAGCAATTTGAAAAATCTGACACGGTAAGTGTTCGTGTAAGTGGACAAAACTGGTGTCCAGTTTTGTCCACTTACACGGAAAACAAACCATGTCAAGCTTTTGTGAATTATTGATGTGTAAAGAAAATATACATAGCGCGTAGAACCAAGCCGATGGGGTTCTCAAATGGCGACCACGTACCGGCAAGGGCAGCGTCGGACATCCACCAACCATATGGTCGGATGACCTGACTAAGGTCGCAGGACGATGCTGGATGCAGGCCGCTTCCAACCAGTCGTATTGGAAATCCTTGGGGAGGCCTATGTCTAGCAGTGGGCTTCTTGCGGCTGATATGATGATGATGATGAAAGAAAAATTATCAAAACCCATAACTAATACTTTGTAAACAGTTTTGGATTAGGATTAACAAACCGAACAATCAATTATGTCAATAGTAAAATATTTTGAACGTTAAGTTAAACTACACATTATTATTTACAACATTATTATTGTTGACGTCAATAGCTTACTTAGAGCTAAGTTTACGCTGCTTCCAAGGCGGAGTGCAGAAGAAGCGGCAACAAACAGCGCATTTTCTCCAAATGACATTAACTTACAATGTACGACATACTTACTTAAAACTAAATGTGTGGACGTGAGTTACACTGTCATGTCATGTCATAAAATAAAATTCACTTTGTAATATGACATAAGAAACTATAGCACGTGAGTGATTCGTTTTTAGTCATAATATCCTTATCTCAACGAATAATCAATATTCATAGAATAACTACCTACCTGACGTAAATGCCAGAAACAGGTAGGTATAAATCCTTCAATCAATTAGAAGCGAAGTTTGAAACTCGAGGGATTTCGTTCATGATTTTCAATGTCCCCTTCGCTTCGACTGAACGTCTGCCAAAACTTTTAAGGACACCGTGTACCTTTTTGCTCTTGACAGGTGAGATTATTTCACGCAAATTAAACCTTAATACGAAAGCTATAGGGGTGATTTTGTAATTGGATTACGTTATTGCTGACGTAGGATTTAGCTTTCTAAGAAATTGCGTATTTGTGGGCAAGTGAGATTTAATTTAATTTTGTCATTGTTTTGCATGGCATTTGAAGTGAATATTTGTTTAGGCGTTTTGAATTTTCTTTGGCCAAATAGTACTTATACAGGGTGAAATTTAATTCATAAGCATACGTTTAAGGAGTGACTCAGACCACGAATCTGAACAACTTTCACTATCAAATCAGCTGTTTCATAGATTCTGACTCTGCGCCGCTTGTGGCGCGCCTCCGCCGCACTGCATCTGTTAGTTTCATGCTTTAGACCGCTCTGGCTGAGCCACCAGCCACCACCACTTCTTGAGTATAGAAATAGTATTCAAGTACATGCTGAATTGGAAATTCTATGATATGACTATAATTATGTTTGTTTTCTGCATTATACTGACACTAAAAATAAATTTGTAAATTCAGTTTTGTTAAATTTAAGAATGGCCTCAACAAGTCTAATATTTCAACTTTTTTGTCTTCAAGATTTTATTTTGTTTTGCTTAACTGAGATAACTGCTAAGGTCTCATAAAATGTGAATAAAAAGGTGCACTTAAGTCTGATAAAGTACTACAGTTAAAAGTATAAAGTGATTTATTTAGTAATATAAAATACCATTTCTGTACCGCCAACATTTTTCTTGAAATGTTTGAACTTTAAATATCTTATGTAAATAAGGCCTTTAACGGTCGTAAGTAAATAACGCACAAGGTACTTTATTCTGTAGGTGGTTCATAAAATATTATACATTACATTACATATACATTATAGTTAGCATGTAGGAGTACGAAAGTTATCCCACACTCCCTCCTACATGTCTTAGTATGTACTCCTCTTCACCCCACTTTGAAATTCGTTAATCAATGGCCTCATATTATAATGAGTATTTACCAATGAAATTGATTATTTTTTCCACTTGCTGTTGTTGTTAGTGACTACACATGTTGTTGTTAGTGACTATGATTTTCAGTTAATACATTTTTTTATTAAAACTTGGAAGTGGACTGTATTATAATTTCTGCATGCATTCATTTTATCGTTTTTCTGATATTAATTATTAAAAATGCTCATAAAAATAACTCGTTTTAGATGTTGTCCGTTTTGATAAAAGATATCGTCATTTTTAGGGTTCCGTACCCAAAGGGTAAAATCGGGATTTTATTAATTTCGCTCCGCTGTCCGTCTGTCTGTCCGTCTGTCACCAAGCTGTATCTCATAAACTGTGATAGTTAGACAGTTGAAATTTTTACAGATGATGTATTTCTGTTGCCGCTATAATAATAAATACTAAAAAATTTAATAAAATAAATATGTAAGGGTCCCCATACAACAAACGTGATTTTTTTGCTTGTTTTTGCTCGATATTGATAACGGCTACAGATAGACGCTTGAAGTATTCACAGAATATTTAGTTATATATTGACTTTAAAAATAAATAATAAAATTAATATTAAAGGGGGGCTCCCATACAACAGACATGATTATTTTGCCGTTTTTATAGATAACGGCGTACCGTTCGTGCGCGAGTCCTAGTCGCACATGGCCGGTTTTTCTATTCTTTTTATAACTTTCTGTAAATTTTATAATGAGTATATCAATCTTACATATATGTAAAATTTCACTTTAGTAGAATTTATCAAACCCGAGATGAAACTAAAAACGTGAGTATGAAAAATTCTATTTACTCGATATTTTCTATAGAAAACGCCAATTTCATAGGTACGGGCCCAATATTATAATAAAAAAAAGCCCTGTAGCCTGCAAAACAGAACCAACGTAAGATAAAACAATATAAACAGCTTTCATTTTGAATTTACGGCTCTTGAGTTTGGGCCAAAGTTCGTGGAAATATTCTCTAAAGGCTAACTTGGAATAAAAAATAAGACGATTTATCTCCAAAAACTTCGTTATATTTAAATTGTCTGGATGATTTTGGTCTCGCCAGGTATCTGCCGTTTTCTTTTGTGTGAAAATTTTAGTTTATTTAAATCTAAATAATAAAGTTCTTACCAATTATTTTCTTTGTGCAACAACCCCAGTTAAGGAGTGTAATGTTTTCATATATCATGGTTGAAGTAGTATGAAAGTATGTACTGGTTGAAACAAAATTACGAATGAATATTTAAGGGGCATGATACTCTATGATATTGAACAACTGTCTTTACATTATGACTAAAAACAGGTCACTCACGTGCTATTTCGTCGCTATTGCTGACTATAGTAGTGGGTGACCCATTTTCAGTCCTAATGGGTTACTAGCGACCCGTCCCGGCTTCACACGGGTGCAATGTAGATAGTAAAGGTAAAGGCAGGCTTGATCGTGGCACATTCACCGCATTCGAATTCTTTAAATGAAGTTCTATGTAATTTCGCACACCTACCCGCGCCGTAGTCGCTGCATTACCTGAAACAAAAGCGACTGCGGCGCGTGCGGTGCGGCCTAGTCTGCGTTCACCTTAATATGGGTCAGTAAATTATATGTACATATAAACCTTCCTCCATATACACAAAATAAAAAGTGAAAAAATTAGACATAAAACTAAACTCACCGATGCTCTCAGGCACGCACTCTCACTTAAATGGAGATGGGCCGGACACATTTCACGACTCACAGATAAAAGATGGACCATCGAAGCCACGCGGTGGAAAGGACCGAAGGGAAAAAGAAATGTTGGACGACCAATACAACGGTGGGCTGATGATATCATACAGATGACAGGAAACGACTGGATTAAGTCAGGCAAAGATAGAGAGTCATGGAGAAAGTTGGAGGAGGCCTTTACCCAAACAGGGGTCCATATTTCATCATAATAGAATAAGACTAACTTAATTAGTTTAAACTTTGGTAAAACTTACTAACACATATTATTTAAAATTGTAAAACTAAATTTGAAATATGGAATAAATGGCTTTAATAATAATTAATAATAATAAACCTTCCTCTTGAATCACTCTATCTATTGCTGAAAATTGCAAGATGTAAGCGAATAGACAGCAGAAGCGACTTCATTTTATACTATGTAAAATATGCTTGAAATGATTTAGTTGTTTATTTGGCTTGTCGTTAGAATACAATTTTTTGCAGGGTAATAGGACCTTTATTAATTTTCATTGGTAAAGCCCGTTCCGCGTAGTGTGAAGAAGTCGCTTTTTAATCTGTCGCTCTTATAAAATCCATATTAATATTATAAATGCGAAAGTAACTCTATCTGGCTGTCTGTCTTCTTTTCACGCTTCAACCATTGAACAAATTCGGATGAAATTTGGTATTGGGGTAGTTTGAGGCCCGGCCTTCCCCGAGCCTCAAGCTACCCCAAGAATATAACGCTTTGTCCTTACATAGGATATCCAGGATATTGTACTGTTCCTGAGGGATCGACTTTACGCGGGCAGAGCCGCAGGCAACAACTAGTATTATATAATTATCTGTGACTTCTGTCTGTGACAAAACTCGCTCAGAAGTGTTCAAATTATTTTGACCTTTGTTTCTAATAACAATGTTACCCATCACTTCTTAATCAAATTCATGAATTCAGAGCTCTTTCAAGTTCACCTTGGTTGGAACAAATTTAAACTGTATAATATTGATTGATTTATTTCTAGAAACTCTGAATATAAAATTAAATTGTTGAATACATTTTCAGTGGTAGCTTTGTTTACAACTCGATTATTAAAGACAATTGTGGGACTGAAATACATTTGTTTGACTGTAGTTTACATGTGCGTGCCATAGAATAGTTTATATTGTTCATGTTAAGTTAATTATTGATTCGGTATGGTTTACATGGTAACAAATATGAGTCGGCTAAGTGTATTTCGAAGTAAGTACAAATCGTAGTCACAAAGCAATTGGGCTGAGGTCATCCTAAGTATCAATAGTGTTTAGCATAATATTATAACTGTGGCAGTTTTAAGAGACGCTGCGAACACTCGCTATTATTGGCAAAGCCTGTCTTTTTTATTTTATTCGTGGAATATCAAATAATAATGTTATTTATTTTATCAATATATATACAATTTAAATATAAAATACTTAAACTAATGCTACAACTAAAAATAAAAAAATTAATATATATTTACAAATAATTATTAGTATTAATCGATATTCGACTCAATAGCATCGCCAGTTCGCGAATAGCCATCTAAAATAATCATTTAATTAACAAAAAACTAGACTTAAAAATAATCAAATAGTTTTTCTAAAAGAAAACACACTTAGTAATATCTAGCTGTTGCCCGCGGCTCCGCCCGCGTTAATGTCGTTCCCTTGGGAACAGTAGAAATGATAAAAATTCCATACAAACCCTTGCCCCTTTGCTTTTTCCCCGTAAGGGGGAATTTAATACATTTCACCTGCATAGATCTTCAGCCCTTAAGGAGGGGGATTTTGCCCATTTCACCTACACAGATATGTTTTTATTGTAATAGAGAACTTCTTATTGTCATATTTCTAAGTAAATAAAAAAATCCATACAAACTTTACCCCACCTATTCTACCCCTTCAAGGGGAAATGTCGACCATTTTAACTACACAGATCTTTTTAATTTCAACGTAAACAAATATACTTATTTTTATACTTCTATGTCCAGAAATGAGAAAATTTCCATACAATCCCCCCCCCCCCCCCCCCCCCATTTATCCCGTAAGGGGGAAATTTTGTACATTTCACCTACACAGATCTTTTTTAATTGTAACCTAGAACGTATATACTTATTTTCATACCTCTAAGTCTAGAAATGGAAAAATTCCATACAAACTTTACCCCCTATTTACCCCTTCAAGGGAGAATGTTGTCTGGTTCGCCTAAACAGATCTTTTTTAATTTTAATTGAGAACTTGCGTACCTACTTTCAAACTTCTAAGTCCAGAAATGAGAAAATTCCATAAAACTTCATCCCCTTTGATTTTCTAAAAATCCTTTCTTAGTGCTCATTTACACCATAAAAAGAATCCCTGTGTCAAATTTCAAGTTTTAGCGCACAGTAGTTTCGGCTGTGCGTTGATATATAAGTCAGGTTTGCCTTTGGCCCGCAGCTCCGCCCGCATAAGTGTCGATTTCTCAGGAACAGTAGAATTATTAATGGAACCCGGAATACATTAGATCATGACTTTCAATGAAACACCTTAATATTGAATTTCAATTGAATAACTTCAAAAACGGAAAGTTTTCATACTAACTTTGCATCGCCGATATATTAAGGGATGATTTTTGAGAAAAATATTTTACTCGTGTTTCATGCCTTTTAGTAAAGAACCTTCATGCTGGATTTCATTCGACTAACTTCAAAAATGCCAAAGTTTCATGCTTACTTTGCACCCCTATTTTACCCCCTTAAGGGATGATTTTTGAGTAAAATATTTTACTCGTGTTTCATACTTTTCAGTAAAGAACCTTCATGCTGAATTTCATTTAAAAACTTCAAAAACAACAAAGTTTCATACTAACTTTGCAACCCGTTTTTCCCCCTAAGGAGATGAATTTCCAAAAATCCTTTCTTAGTGCTTCCCTACGTTATAAAAGGAACCCCTGTGCAAAATTTCAAGTTCCTAACCCTTATAGTTTAGGTCCTGCGTTGATATGTCAGTCAGTCAGTCAGCTTCTCCTTTTTTTTTAGTATGGATTACTATGGATAGTATGGATTGACTTTGGATTTTAATTTTCTTATGTCACTTATTATTTTATTTTGTTTTTGCTATATGTTTGCAGGCAAACTCATGCCTTGAGTACATTCAAATGACGATAACTTTTTTTTTAATGAACCGATTTTGATGAAACAAACTTTAAATGTTAAACTGAGTTAAAACAAAGCAATTGGTGAAAGTTTGAAGTAAATCGGTTAAGTATTTTCGGAGATAATCGTGATACAGACAAACAGACAGACAGACAGACAGACAGACAAGAAATTCCAAAAAAATTTTTTTGCTTTCTATTATTCTTTTTAAGTGTCCCTCTATCCATTTCAGTCAAAAATTCGAAATGTACAGACAAAATAATTTTACTGTTTTATTCTATGTATAGATTATTATCAATAATATCAGCTAAAAATAATTTCGTCATCTTAAAATTGATTAGCTATGCTTTATAATTGATAAATATGGCCAAAATGGCGGATTGTGATGCAAAAAATGTCTGTATTCGAATCATAATTTTCGTTATCTAAAGTAAGCCTAAAACTTTTTATGAGCATGACTCATGTCTCTACGTTAAGACCTGTTTGGATTGACCAGAGTCAAAGAAAAATATTAAATGTCTTGTTTAAGCAACTACAAGTGTGATATTTAATTTGATAACAAATTAATTGTAGGTATTTTATATTCCTTTTGTTAGAATAATAATAGAAAGTTATTGGCTATAGATAACGATCACTATCAATTGACTATTCGCAGCATCTCTATACTGAGATGTTTATATTATTTTAAACTAAAATTAGTGATAAGATTTTATGAAATTTGACGTGCATAATCTGTTATTTCAGAAAAGATAACATTTACTTTTCATCCAACAAAGAAAGAGAAATAGACAATGCTCCTCTGAATACTCTTCCAAAGATAATCTATACTAAGTACTGTAATAACTTTAATAACGTGAGATTGCTCTTTAAAAATTCATTAGATAGTAATGCCCAGTGTCTTCAGCTGAAATATTAAAGAAACTACGAAGACTTTCAATAAGTGAAGTTATTATAGGTGGATGAACGAGTTTGAATTTGAACAGATATTGGAAATTCAGAAAGATAATAACCCTTGCTTGCTTTGAGTAAACGATTGGTACTGGTTGATATTTCTATATCGGGTCCCCGATGTAGTTGAATTATTTTTATCGAGGTCCGAACAACCTGAGTACCAAAATGTGATGGGTGGGCTGTATGATAGTGGAAAATGCGAGATATGAATGTAAAATGAAAATAAAGCATGATATGATGTAAAAACCACACTGAGAAAGTTAATATAAAAACAAAACATAAGTATTTATATTAAAAGGAATAAACTAAGTATAAAACCAATGAATTCGTAACATTCCACAAGTACTCGTATTAAATGAAGAAAATCGATTGACCGTGACACCTACTCGAAATGATGATGATGATGATGATGATGATTAAATGAAGAAATAAAATATTGTGAAAAATTTTCGTGCAGGCGGGGGCTTGAACAAGCGACCTAGGTATATGTACGAACTACGCCCTGCCAACTGAGCTACCGCACGATTCTAACCTCTAATAAGCTAGCTTTTATTCCGGTTTAGCTTGAAATAAATGCGTAATATTATAAATGCGAAAGTAACTCTGTCTGTATATCTGTTACCACTTCACGTTTCAACTATTTCGTAATTTCTAACCAATTGCTATAAATATGCTATTTCATATAGAGTTAGTTCGTGGTCCGGGGAAAGACATATCTTACAGTTCCCGAGGGATCTATAATGGCGGTCCGCGCCTCGACTTTTCGCCTAGTGCCTCCCATTGCACTAGAAGCTGCCAAAATATCGAACAGGCTGCCATAGATATTTCAATATTGAAACAACTTAAAAAATCAGATTTTCTAAGGGAGGAAGCTCCATTCGTCTCGGATAGTTGGGTAGAAAGAAAAAATGAAGGGAATACTTCAGCATTCTGCTTGTTCCGCGTCACTACCCCTATCCTACATCGTTAGGATCATGATTTACAATCCACTTACTACAGCGAACTCCTTCGAGTCTTAGAAAGCCGCCATTAAATCTTGGTATATTTCTTCCA
The DNA here is from genome assembly GCA_947532085.1 of Elegia similella. NCBI lineage: Eukaryota > Metazoa > Arthropoda > Insecta > Lepidoptera > Pyralidae > Elegia > Elegia similella. The sequence goes on from OX383936.1 coordinate 6,886,908, forward strand.
TGATCCTGGACCATTTATATTGTATGCTAGAGTGCGTTTGTTTGTTCTGCATATCTTAGTAGATATGCAGAACAAACAAACGCATACAATATAAATGGGTCAGGATCATATCCAGTGATATTATGAAACTGCCTCAGATACATCTGAATTGGCTTTCACAGCTAAATAATTTAGTGACTGCAGCTTATATTTTTTATGGCAAACAAGCAAGCGGGTCACCTGATGGTCAGTGATCACCGTTGCCCATGGACAACTGCAACACCGGGGGTGTGAAAAAGATCGTTACCGGCCTTTCAAAAAAAGCATATAATCGGTTTTGCAGGTTTCAATGTCGTATCCTTTAGGACCATTGAAGTAGTAAAACTATGGAAGCATAACTCTCATACAACTAACGATTCAATATCAGTCCCATTTACGCAAACAAACTTAGCTCAAATCACAATGAAAAACTTACGCACTCATAGACAAAGGTAGTTTGCGATTGGCCGCGTCAAGGTCACAGGGCGGTGTCAACATATCTATGAAGCTATGGTGTCAACATAGCGGAGGTACGTAGGTAGCAGTTTGCCTCGGTCGCTATAATAAGTTACTTCAGTGTCACTTTCCGTCTTTCCTTGCGTTCCCTGCACCACTCTACTACACAAGATGTCATTTTTTCCTAATTCGTTAAGATTTCGTCGATGTTCACAAAAAATATGTCGTTAAATGCTTTTGTCGACGCGTTGTTCCGTCACGGAGCGCGTGGCAGACTAGTTCGCGAAAAGATATACTTTTTAAGCCCCGCCCGCTTTAATCTACTTTGCGTGGTGTCAGTTTTTGAACGCAATGCAGCATTGCGTTCCATAGTGTTTCTAATTAAATGTTTAGGACATACTTTCTTAAATTTGTGGTGTATCGATTTGGAAGTGCCGCCGCAGGAAATTGATTCCACATTTCAGTCGTACTTAGTCCATAGAGTGGATAGATCTTTGCCCTCAAGATTGCATATATGTCGAACACACACATCGTCCCTGACAAATACGCATACGCATGTGGCACAAATTTTTGCTCAATTTTGCAGTGGAGATTAAAAAGGTATAAAGTATTCGCTGAAAACGATCGCTGAGTTCCACTCAATAAGAATAAGGCCGGCTTATACAAAACTATATATTTTTTTAATTTTTAAGGATTATATATAATTTTTAAGTAAAAACTTTTAAAAGTTTACCACCTATACGGCCACTAACATGCTTGACGTGGCCTTTGGGTCTTATGTCCTAAGGCACTGTCTACCCCGTAAGGCGTAAAGACATGATAATATGTATGTATATTACACATTTCAAGTACGTTACAGATTCCAAATATTACTTTTTATTTTATCAACACATTTGGGAACACTTCACCTACATTTTGAGGCAGCGAGCATAATTGCCTACCCTTAAACATGCAAAAGTAAATTAATCTACATACGATTATAGAACATGTATGTGTGTGAAAAGGGAGCGATTTATTACACCCACCGACATGGGGAACACATGGCTTGACTAAGGCATCACGGGGTTAAACTATTTCAATTAAGAAGACGATTCTGAACTTCCTGGCAATATTTTAGTGTCGGAATGAGAATATCTAATGCATGAATGGTAATTTTAATTTTTCTTTATGCTAATTAATATTAAATAGATTTTTTTTAATTAATGTGACCTGAGTATTTGATATGGATTTCAGCTTAATACCTCTACGCGTTCCTGAGAAACGGGTCTTGCTTGATAGACCGACAGACGGACAACCAAGTGATCCTATAAGGGTTCCGTTTTTCCTTTTGAGGTACGGAACCCTAAAATACAACCGAATTGATAACATCCTACTTTTTCTTTGAAGTTATTATACTTTACTTTATCTTTTTCTCCATCGTCACTTACCATCAAGTGAGATGGGAGACAAATGTCTAATCCAACATTAAGTAAAAAAAAAAAGGTAATCATGTAAAGTAATAAAACAGTATTACGTTATTTAATTTAAATGTGTAACAATCGCGAAAGCATAAGAAACCTGAATCATCTCTACTGGTTTCTGAAAAGATCTGAAATCTAAAAATTACGCCTCGCAGGTGTACTGTGTAAAAGTGATTGTCTAATTCATATATCAAAATCATTAGAATTTGTGTAATTAGATTAGATTTTGTGTGTTTATGTAATAGAGTTAAGCTGTTGTGAAAATATTTGCGAAATTCGGGATTGTTTTGATTTATACTGCACATCTAAATTATAAGTAAACATTTGAAACGCTTGATATAATACTGAAATTCATCGCATAGTTGAAACAGCAATATTCTTATCTATCTTATTTAAGAATTTAATAGTGGAGTACTCGCCATGTCTTTCGGTTCTCAGCCATTCTCTTCACCTCTCCATAAGACACAACTCCAGCCTTTTCCTTTATTTCATCCAAATATGCTTCTTGGTCTTCCTTTCCCTCTCCTTACCTCAATTTTTCCCCCTATAATACATTTCCTAAATTGATCATGTCGTATAAGGTGACAAACATCCTTCCTCTTCTCATTTCAATCGTCTTCAGCAGTTTTCTCTTCAGTCGTCAATGTTCTTAATGTGCTTCAAAATTTATGTACCTATACTCTGTTTGTTTAGGTATTTAAAAACATATAAACAATCTTAATATGTCTTTTTATTGAAATGTACACTTTTAAAATCTGAATATTTGCGTTTTACTTGAATTTCATGAAATTACTTTCACATTGAATTGGATAAGTGTAAAGTTTTTGATTTAAAAAGTGTACATTTTAATAAAAAGACGTATCATTGTTTACATGTTTTTAAAAACCTAAACAAACAGAGTTTAGTGATATTTATATGTTACATTGCAGGGAAGTATAATTGTTTTTAATTCTTTGAACGTGTATAAACTGAATCCAAGTTTGTGCATTAAATCAAAATAAACATGTGTTTACCATTTTTTCGCAGATAATATATTATTGATAACAGATAATAGATTATTGTGATGAAGTCACCATTTTGAAATTATTGCAAAAACTTAGATTTTGCCTACCCCGTAAAGGCTAAAAATATAATATTGTCAAAATTCATATCAGTTCAAACAATCTATATTGTTTGTACTAACACCCTATGATGTGCTCCGTGGCGCAGTGGCTAAGACGCCAGCCTGCGATACGAGGCTGTCCGAGTCCGCCTTAAAGAGGCGCCTCTTTTCATCATCATCGACATCACCATTTAAGCCGTTTGAAGACCTGGTCAAACGGCTTAAATATGAAGAGCTGGTCATCGGCCTCTCCCAAGGCTACTTCGTTCTATGTATCTCAATATTGCCATACTCACTAAGCTTAGCATGGTTTGCGAGCACAGTTTCTTTGGCTTCTTATGCCAAGATCGGAAATTATAGGAATTTGTTGGATCTGAGAAGGGAATTAAGGTATTGGGACACGCCTCACTCGGATGAATGGGGGATAATATAAGATGCCATACCTGCAAATACCGGCTAAGCAATTAAGGATGACACCCCTGATCTCAGTCCATCATTAATTATGAACAAATATTCTTTGACCCTTGTGCAAATATTAAAGATTTCCATACAAATTATTCTGTTGGTTGAACACTATTGTATGTAAAAGACAAATACCAGTGATAGTATCGTAGAAAAAGTTATTTCATATACTTAACCAGTCCTTTAATCATCATCATCATCATCAGGTCCTTTTTAGTCTCCACTACAGGAGCACGACCCTCTCAGTCCTTTAATACTTACTAATAATTAATGCATAGTCTCTATCTCATTTTGGATTCTGCCTACACCCATGGGATCCTTTTTAGATTCTATGCCTACACCCATGGGAAAGAGGCGTAATAATATGTATGTACTCGTAGGTACGAGTATGAATGCTGTGTATCCTAGTGATCGTAATTTTTTATCCAGTATGTACGTAGACTCACAACCCTCACAACCACAACTCTCCAATTACGCGTATCTTTAAAGCCTAAAATAATGTGCTTGTTGTGTTTAAAAGGAATGTTAACGGCCCGACTAATTTATAACTGCTGTTTTTAATAGCTAGTTTTTCAGCGAATTTACTCGAAAATTTACAGCCAAGGTGTCTGTAAATGCCTTATAAAAATACGAGGGTGGTACATGAGTTTTATAGCCAATAAAATAAAAGTACGCCAGAGACATAAAATATGAATTTCTTGGGTGTGCGCGGTGTGGATTTTATATGAGAGTATTTTTTCATTCGCCTGTCATTCTCATGTTTACTCGTTTTTTGATATTTTTTGTATTTAGCAGTTTTTATAGCTGCAATAGCAATCCTTATAAGTTTGTGAAATAGGTTCATCAATACAATATAAAACAATAAAGTCAAAACTAAGTTTTGTTAAATAGCTTAAAAAAGCCTTAAAAATATTTAAAGACAGGTACGATTTGTTTTAGCGTCGATCCTGCATTTCATTAAGATATCTGGTACCATTTGGATTTGTTATATTATAACATATCAACCAATATCATCAGCTTAACAACTAAACTATCAGATTTTCAAGTTAATCCACAAATTACCTTGTAAACATTATAGTAAAGTTTTTGTTACTAACTTCGTGAATATAACAGAAATACGAATATTCAGCTAAGTTACCGAAACGTAAAGTAACATTTTTAAACTTATCCGCCTCTCCACGAACAACCTAATTAAAACCCGGGATACGTTTGTATAAAAGATGAGAAGCGAACTTTGCTTTAATAAAATATGCAAGCTCTGAACTTGCCGTAATTACCATTACAATATAATTTATTAAACCGAAACCATTGTCTTCGCATTTCGTACGACAATTGTATCGTCCTTTTTTGAATTCGAATTTCTCTTTTGTCTGTGTTCAGCTTACATAGAAATCTGGCTCAGGTGTGAGGAGGTTTTTGGGCGGGTCCGGCCCACTCTCCCCTTGTGACGTCATGGTACAAGCCAAGATCAAGGCTAGCCAATACGACGCGGCTCGGCATTTTTTCTCCCTTAATTGCATCGCAAAACTTTCAACCCTCACTTAAAATGGTAAATGAGAGTTCGCGAGTGTTTTTAAAGAAGTTACTTACTTAGTAATGTCAGTTTGGAACTGTAGACTGGTCTAAGTTATAATTAAAGTCGTAATCCTTGTGATTTGATGGGAGATGTTCAACTGAGCAGTGATTTTGTTAGTCGTTAAATATAGTTATAAAGTTTTGATCATAAGCGCCTGACTTTATTCTTACCTTCACTTTTCAGCTATCTTTAATACATTAAATAATAAAATAAGGCGGTGTCTTTATAATTTGTCACAAAATCTGCCAAACAACCACCAAAGAAGTCTTGGCGATTTTTTTGCAGATTTTGGCGGATTTGATAAGTTTGAAATCAATCTTAAGTTTACCTACTATGTCACTGCTCGAAAAATGCTTTCGTCTCGCTACATAGAAATTTATCGAAGTTCGGAATCAGACTATTTTCTCATATCAAGCCGGTATACAAGATTTTCAGATTATAAATGAGTCCACGGTTTTGCCGTCAGGTATACAATATAAAAAAAAAAACATGTGAAGTAATATGAAAAAACAAATCAAGTTTTACACCTACTCATTTTTAAACGGGTGCCGCGCGAACGAGTAACGTCGCTACTGCGCAGAACCATTAGGCGATTAGGAAAAAAGATGAAAAGTCTTAATATTTTCATATTTATATTTTTATACAAAAAAAAGGGGCGACCTCCGAAATGTAAATATAAATATTGTCATGTGAGAATTATTGTTTTAGACGTAAAAATTACAAAGATTTCGAAGAAAAACGTTTTTAGATATCATAACATATTTATATCATTTCTAAATTTCATATGTATCTGTTTCAAATCCCAACAAGGGTGCGATCTTGTTTAAGGATCGACCTTAATTATACAAATACTTTTGATGTATTTAATTAATTCAGCGCATAGCACTAGTGATTTAAAAACACGTCAATTTTCACAATTTCGTGCAATACCGTCTTAACAACATTTCATGAAAGAAATACAGACAGGATTTTCGAGAAGACTTTCTGTAACACTGATTTTCTAACCTCAAGCTCTAATTGCCCGAAACAAATAGAAAACAAATCCTTACAAAGAATTGGCTGTCGCCCAAATGTGTGGAATTTTTCATCATCCTCTTTTATTAGTTATTCGCCGGCGTCGGAATAAACATCCACCGTCACATTTACGATAGTGCCTTTTCATGTTTTCGCGGTTGTCAAGCACCACTCATTTGCTTTATTTGAAATTATGGTCTAGAAATCTAAATTTTTATGTTCCATTTTAGAAGTTGAGAAGATTTTCCATTACGTTTTTAAATACATAGATACAAGCTAAACAAGCTCATAAACATCAATGAAACCTCTCCAACTCGTCTGGCCAGCGAGGAGAGTGTAGGCCAAATCCTCTGTCTGCTCTGGTCAAGTATGACTCCGTCAGAGAGGGTCATGCTCCTGCAGTGGAGACTAAAAAGATCTGATGATGATGATGATGATGATACATGGGTAGACAGAGCCGAGGTCTGTTAGACCGTTTGGCCACATTTAGCATGTTGAAAGGTGTGTAAATGGAAAACGGAATCAAAATAGTAATTGGTTGCTACTAGCTGCATCGCCTATTGACATGATTCCGCAGATTTAATTTTTAGCCCACTCCCTCGATAGGCTTTTACGATCTGCGCGGGAAGAGAAGCAACTAGTATATTCTACGTTTTTTCTTTTCTGCCAGACCAGTATAGAAGAGAATTTAATATTTGTTATTTTAGCACTTAGGAAACTTTGCCCAAGCTAGCGTTCTTCTCGCGATTACGTCCATGTAAATTATAGCCTATGTTTCCCGCTGATAATAAATGAACAAGGAATGAACCTTTCTTTAAGTGAAAGAGTAAAGAAAATTATTTTTAACATAGGTTTAGTAGGTTTTTTTACGTAGTTTAGATTATTAATTAGTAGTTTATTGTTCACTCACGAATAGAATAACGAGTCATAACTAGTTCCAAGTTGTTCCATTCCTATATAAGGAGATACTTTTGATGTTAATTTATTACTGAAGCGCAGCAATGCAGCTTCGTCACTGATTATATTACCAATTAATCATAGAAGAATGACAAAGCTCTGAACTTTTTAAATTTGTATGCAATATGGTTATACACTTCAATTTTACAACAACTCATCATCATTTCGTGTAGGTGTCACGGTCAATCGACCATGCACATCCTGGTGTCAGAGTTCTGCGGAGCCGCAACTCGGCCTCTGTGCAACTCGTTGGTGCACAATGGTATTGTAAATTCAATTACCCAAAAAAGGGTAGGCGTTAGGCAAACTGCCGGATGTAAAATCTACGTCAAATCATATGAGCGTATGTCATCATCATCTGCTTTACCTTATCCCATTATCTGGGGTCAGATCAGAACAATATGTCTAATTCCTCCACATTTCTCTATTACCCACTATTCCCATAACCGCTCCCACCTCTTTTATATCTATTTTAGCAAAATTCATCTACATCTATTTTGGCTTGCCTCTTCCTCTATACCCATCAATTCTCATATTTAAAGCTTAAAAAAGCTTTAAATATGAGAATTGACAGGTGTTCTTCGTCTCTCCTCATTTCAGACTTTTATCATATCTGTTGTTGCGCGCTCGATCGCAAACATAACGTGTTCCACAAAATTATTTAAATTGAAATTGTATATAACACGACATCAGAAAAAAAAAGAAAAGACAAAAATATGAAATATCATACAAAGCTCGTTGGGCAAGTAGGCGACCAATGAAAAGAGTTTCTTTCGGCGTCTTCTTCTCTGCGTTGGTCGGTTCCGAAACGCTAATATTTTGTAGCTTTTGAACAATAATTTTTTTGAACTTTTTTTCAAATAGCAGTGCCATGAGTTTTTTAAAATTTCGGACACCCATGTGGATATATGCCATTTTTAAAAAAATCAGAAAACTGACGACAAAAAAATTCTATATAATTACCGAATGTGCTCACAAAATTTCATGAAAATCGGTTGAGAAATGCGACCTGTTGTCGAGAACAGACAGACAGACAGACAGACGGACAAAAGAATTTTCGGCCAATCGAAACTGAAACGCTTCGCTCGCTTCGCTCGCTCAGTCAATTACAATATGTACCAGTGCTGTCATAATCATATTAGTCGAGCCCGAGGTCAAACGTACTACAGCTGAGGATGCAAGCGATGTAATTACTCAGGTTAAGCAACCCTGGGCGTAGTCCCCACTGGGATGGGTGACCGCAATACAATATCTCGAGCTCCGTGCTTCGAAACACACTTTAAGCCATTGGTTCCAGCTGTCATCATTGATGGCAGTCGCATAGCTATGTCAGATGCCTTTAGGCATCTTGAAAAATCTGACACCAATGTTGGCCACTTACATACACAAAAATTTTTACATCATTGGTCCCAGCTGTCATCACTAGATGACGGTCGTTAAGGTGATACCACTGTAAATAAGGTCGTTCTGAACCTTATTTATCTCGCAAAATACTTAAATTAGGAGTTTCAAATCTAAGTAATATGATTTTTGACTATTTCATCTCCAAAAATTGAAGATAAAAAGACGTTTTGATAAAATTTTCTCGATAGAAATATTTTTTGAAAAATGGTCTTCGTTCGCAGAGTTTTTGTTATTGTAGCTCAAATGCGACGAATGAAATAATGATTTTTAGACTAAAAGATAGGTTATTAGTAATTCATCAAAATGTAAATATGAAAATACAATTAACCGGTCTGATTTTATATAAAATGGAAATAACGAATTTGGCGCTTACGTTTTTTTCTTTGAGCGACTCGAGACTGTCTCCTATCTCATCATTCACGGGCTAAACCGCCAAGCGCTATCCCTTGCGCGCACTTGATCAGTCCTTTGCCGAGCGAAGGTACCAAACATTTGAGGCCTCGCCTTAAGCTATGTCAGATGAGTTTGGACGAAAAATCTAACACAAATGTTTGCCACTTACACGAAAAGCAAAGCTTGCGTTCCATAATATATATCATAGTTATTTTCCAGTGTAGAGGAAGCGATAAACATTAAAAGAACTCCCTTGCGAGCAAACCCAATAAACATCTTGAGTTATTCGCGCAACTTTTTTATTAATGTGCTCGATAACGCCGTTTGTTAGCAAGAGCTTTCGAGAAATAAAATTGGATGAAGATATTTTCAACTAGAAGTTGCCTTCTAGGTAATATCACCCCTCGTTAAACTTTATTATCTACAGCTATTATTATAAGAGAATTTAGGGTTGTAACAATGCTGTAGGTCTCCTTTGGGTCTAGGGCACAATTTCGTCAGTCACTACATCGTCGGTCGCTGCATCGTTCCGTCACCCGTTCTATCTATCGACTGTTTACTGTGGCTAAGGTACAAAATATCGGTGATGCGCTGCAGCATACCTTATCGATAGTGCTGCATCATTATGCTGCGTGATGTGCTATCCACTCTTTTAGAATCTACATTTTCTAATTTCAAATTTTATTTGCAATACCATCTTATAGTCCGCTTAAACTAGACATTCGAAAGTACATAAATTCCGATCAAGCTAAAAATAAGTGAATTTGTTCAAAACATAAAAGTAACATTTTAAAGATCTCTAACGTTCCGGTACTTGCCAAAAATTTTACTCAGGGTCAAAGGTATAAAAATGGGTTTTTCGTGATTTTCACCAAAACGGTACGTTTTATCACAAAATTACTATAAACAAAAATAAATAAATATATACGGACAAATCACACAGATTGAGCTAGCCCCAAAGTAAGTTCGAGACTTGTGTTATGGGATACTAACTCAACGATACTATATTTTATAACAAATACATATATAGATAAATATCCAAGACCCAGGCCAATCTGAAAAAGATCATTTTCCATCTTGACCTTGCCGGGGATCGAACCTGGTCACTCCGTGTCGCAGGTAGGCGTGTTGACCGCTGCACCACGGAGCTAGTCAGTCAAAATTGTAGATCATAAAATTATATACAAAAAAAAATTCAACCCTTTTTTCCTAAGTGTTTCTAAGATAGAACAATTTCTGTGAAAATAGCAATAAACCCATTTTTTCAACCTTAGACCTTGAGTAAAATTTTTTGCAAGTACCGGAACGATTGGGAACTTTGAAATGTTACTTTTAATTGTGTTTTGAACAAAACTTGATCGGCTTAATGTACTTTCATACTTCTTTTTTTGGTCTAATTTTTACTTTATTTATTACATAAAACTATTTAGTAAAGCTTTCGGCAAGGGCATTTTTTGGTAAAATATAATATACTTTTAGATAATTTATTGGGCACATATAGGTAAAAACAATACAAACATGTCATGTGCATATTGCACATGACAAATCAATTTTGTACCAAAATGGTCCCCACTCCGCATATGCCGTGGTGTGGGGCCACAAAGCTGATCTTCCAAATACACTTCCATACATAAAATTTGTACATACGTATGTTATATGATTCTTTCTTATTTAATTAATACAAGTAATACATAAGTAAACCATACAAACTAAAAATAAAACTAATAAGCTAACCTACCACAAAATTACATACTAAAATAAAACTGAACTTCAAAAACTTAAAATTCTTGCCTATATGGCATGTTGGCAAGAATGCTGGCTGCATTCCCACGCTGGATAGCGACGCTTATCCTTTGTGCGAAAAAGCTGCCAGCCCTCTTGTCACGTGCGGCGGAGATCATGCGAGGAGCAATCTCTTTGTAGAGAGCTAATACACCTTTCAGAAGGTTTATATTCTTTCTGTCTATCAAGTAAATGAAAAACTACTACATGTACAAGTGGATACAATTTTCAATTTCTTGAGCAACCCAAAAGCAACATTACAGTCTTCTATTATTTTACCATTTACATCGAACTATTGAAAAATTCATATCAGCGAAGAGTTGAACTTACATTTAAATTGAATATTCTGTGTACTGCTATTTGCAATGGAATCCGTACTTGTATATTAGAACGAAAGTGTGTTTATCCTTTCAGTGAATACCTAAATTTACAGAAGAACACACAGATGCTATTGTCACTCTTACTTGTCTCATATGTTGTTCTGAGCATTCATGTGAGAGTGACAGTGTCATCAAGTAAAGTCTATGTAATGACATAGACTTTACTTGACGATAATGTCACACTCCTCATCCCACTTTATGTAGGGTCGACAGCATGGAAATCTTTTATACTTTCCATGCTCTGAAAAGTTTTGGCTTATTTTTACGACTGGCCGCCTGCCTAACGTCAACCCTCCTTGGGAATGCTTTTGTTGCACAGGATGTATGTGCTTGTCCCTTTAGTGGCCTCTTACGACATCCATAGCACAGAATGGAGTGGTTCTTACTCTAGGCCGGAAACCACACGGCCGGAAACCAAAACTGTTATATTTCTCAACAAGAAGTCGTACAGTTCCGTATACAAGGATTAACTACAGAACTTTTTTTTAATCGGTTGAAATATGCGCCGAAACGCACAGCTTACGTCAAATCGTCTTACGAATAAACCGTCTTTTCTCCTAAAACAAAACAACAAACCAAACTCAAACAATCGAAAAACCGAATCGATGCCGCCAACGACTTCGAGCAGACCAAATAAAGGTAGTTACGCAATAACTTGTGCTACAAAATAAGGATTGCATGGGATAGATACTTTTATATCAAAAAGTAATTTATAGCAAAAGAAAACCGAGCATAGGGAAAATTGGAAATCACTATACCGACAAGAGCTAGCCTGGAGAAGAATACACAATTGCTGCTCCAGAACTGAAATCACGAAAATGAATATACAGGGTGAAATTTAATTCATTAGCATACGTTTAAGGAGTGACTCAGACCACGAATCTGAACAACTTTCACTATGGGACCAACTCCGAAATTGCAAAAAAAACAGCTTTTCCATAGATTTTGGCCAAATAGATATTCCACTTTTGTATGAAAAAGCAGATAATTTTTTAACGATATCGAAGTTGGTGAGGAAGAGATTTCTGGTCTGAGTCACTTCTTATATGTATGCTAATGAATTAAATTTCACCCTGTGTAAGGCGTGTAGTTTATATTTTTCATTATTAGTATTTATAATAAAAAATAATGTGGTTGAGTTAATATCACACGATATACGAGTAAGTTCACAACTTACTGTGCTCAAATCTATTTGTAATCTTATATTTAGATTTTTCTACTGTCCGTGTTCATGGCACTATGCTACACGGGCATCATCTTAGTTTGGTTAGGACATTGCAGGCTTGAATCACCTGATAGTCTGATAATAAAGATGATTCCGTGCTTCGGAAGGCACGTTAAGCCGGTGGTCCTGGCTGCCATCTGGTAGTCGTTAAAGGAACCACGTTAGAGGCCGAGAGGCGGTTCCGAAGAACTCTGACACCAGGGTGTGCATGGTCGATTGACCGTGACACCTACTCGAAATGATGATGATGATCTTAGTTTGGATTTTTAATTGTTTTATTTTTAGTTTTTAGTATTAACTAGGCCTCCGACATTAAAGTGCGCCATTCTTCCCTATTCTGTGCCACCTCCAGTCGGATACTTCCAACTCTTTCAACTCTTTGTCGACTTCATCCTTCCAACGATATCTTGGACGCCCCACTGGACGGCGCCCGGAAGGTTATAGACCGCTATGCTGTTTTGATATAATCTTAATAAATTAAGAAGTAAAATATAGTGAAAAAATTTCATGCGGGCGGGACTTGAACCAGCAACCTAGGTCTATCTAAGATCTACGCTCTGCCATCTGCCGCCATGCTACCGAATGATTCAATCTCGGCGCCGAAATTTTCCACCATATCCCATTCCCTTTATACGTATTAAGGCTTACGTCACTTAACATAAATACCCAACTTTAACAAGTGAGGTATTTGATTTTTTTTTTTTTCTTTATTTATTCATTTATAGCAAAACACTTATTGCGTTGAACATTTTTCAATAATATACATTCACTTAATTAGGTACATTCAAATATTTATACAAACAAAAAATAAATTAAAATAAAATAAAATAGAATTATAACAAAAGAATCAATCGCAAGTCAAAGTTCAATAAAATTAATGATATATAAATACGATAATCACAAATTATTCTATATAAAGTAATGTCACAATATTTGTCAAAATTAGTAATTTATAACCTGCGGTCCTTATCCTCGATATATTCGTCAACAGAGTAATAACATTTTTTTAACAGGAAACGTTTAAGTGTTATTTTAAAGGTAGATAACCTGCTGATGGTCTTTAATTCTAATGGGAGCTTGTTATAAAGACGTATTGCCTGGTAGCGAGCACTATGCTTGAAAACTTCTAATTTGGGCACGTCTGTGTTACTTTTATGCGGAATATCATACCTTCTGGTTGTTAGTCTCAGTTCTCTCTCCTGGGGCGTTTCCATTTTGTCAGGATGCTTAATTATATCACAAAGTAACACCAGTATATAGAGACATGGGACCGTTAGAACGCCCAGTCTGATAAAATAGTCTCGACAAGACTCTGTTTGCGAAAGCCGAAAAATTACCCTTATTGCCCTCTTCTGCGCTCTGAAAGCTTTATGCATATTATATTTGTAACTATTGCCCCAAAGTTTAACACTATAACGTAGTCTTGAATCTATTAGAGAATTATAGGTCATTTTTAATTGTTCGATCGTCGCTTCATCTCTGAAACTTCTTAATACATGACACGATGAACCAATATTATTTGCAACATTCTCAAGCTCTTTCTTCCAGTTCAGTAAGGAATCAATGACTACTCCCAGAAACTTCACATTTTTCACGGCTACAATGCTTTGATTGTCCAATGTGGCCTCTATAGCGTCCTTGTTTCTATTTTGAATCGTCGCATTAGACCTAGGTCGCTGGTTGTTTGATTCGTCGCATTAGACCTAGGTCGCTGGTTCAAGTCTCGCCCGCATGAAATATTTTCACCATATTTTATTTCTTAATTTATTAAGAGAACTACAGTTACTCTGACGGTGCCTTTTCTCACTTGCTCCTGTGTAACTCAAGGTATGTCGTATAATGTATCTTTAAAAATACTTAAATTTTCAAAGATACATTATAAATATTATCTGTTTTCAATATATACGTATGATCTTCATTTTAGGTGGTACTCATGTTAACAAATTTTGAATTCACATTTAATTTTTTTATTAAATTATTAAAGTGTGTATTTTCTACTAGCTTTAGATTGCTCACTAAAAGAAAAGTTCACTGTCACTTACTAAGTTCACTAACTTCTAAACTTCATTAGATTTTATCTGTGTAATCATCATCAATTAGTATTTATATGTAATTAAATATATATTTATATCTAGATAGTTTTTGTAAGTGTTAGTTTATGTTGTTAAGTATTATAAGGTCAATTTAAATAAAGCGCAAATATTTTAAAGACTGACTCCCATAAGCTAGAAAAATGATTTAGACGCAAAATAAAAAAAAATCGGCATGCTAGTTTTTGAGATATCTGGATCAGATATCTGTTTTTTCATTTTTTATTCTAAATGTTCAGGACATTTAAAATAAAAAATGAAAAAAACACTCTGTGTACAAATAAAAAACTTTCTTGGCCAAAAACTTTTTACTATTATCTACTATGGATACTAGGTTACTGACCTCGACGATCAAAACAGCTGATTTATCGATTTTAATAAAAAAAATAATTATTATGCATGAAAAACTACCATACTTGGTCAAAGCAGTCAGAGGACTTGGCCTACACTCTCCACGCTGGCCAGATGGGTTGGAGGGGACACAGATGTTTATAAGCTTTGTTTAGCTTGTAATTCCTAAGTCGCCTTCTACGACATCCACGGGAAGACTTGGAGTGGTCCTATTCTACTCTGCCGGATACCACACGGCTCACGGCTCACGGGAGAGCATGCTCATAGCATTAAGTCCGGCAATTGTTACAAGCGTATTACTTTGTTACAATAAAGTTCTTATAAATAAATTGCTTGAGAAGCTGTGATATCTATCTATACTTTGTTAATTTGGTGACTGCGTAGTACGCGCTATCGATCTGAACTTCACCTTGGGCGGCGGAACAGAACGCCCAAACGGGCGCGGCGGGCGGCAAGGCTCTCCGTACAGATTTATGGGCGCTAGACTGTTTTTCAATGTAAGATATACACGTTTAGGGCTTGCAAATGGATATCTCTTTTTACATCTTAAAATACATCTTCACTAATATTATATAGAGGAAAGATTTGATTGTTTGCTTGAATTGAATAGTTTTCGAAACTATTGGATCGATTTGAAAAATTCTTTCTTAATTAGAATCCTACATTAGCCCTTGAACATTGTAGATTAAAAACCTATATGTACCCGTGCGAAGCCGGGGCGGGCCGCTAGTTGTTCATATGTAAATACTACTGTATCGTTATCATTTAAGATACTGTCGGCGTCGAAAGTCATATTAAGGCAACGTTGACGTAAAAAAGCAATATTCTGAAAACTAAGCAATATAAGACATTGAAATAATAATATGTATTAGATTTCTAAGTTCAGGGTTTATTAAAGGTTTTTATATGTATTTTTTTTATTAGCCATTTGTGTCCCACAGCTGGGCAAAGGCCTCCCCTCCTTCCTTCCATTTATCTCCATCCAATGCTTGTAAATGTGTGTTATAGTATGTATGATATCATATACTGTTGAAAAGAGTTCTTTTGGCGTTTCTTCTCTGCAGTGGTGGGTTCCGAAACGCTAGTAGTCTGTAGCTTTTGCACATTAATTAATATATATATTGCCTGCAAAGGCCTATTTTCTGAATAAACGTTTTTAATTTTGATTGTATGTACAAGATAAAAATATAAGTACGAAATCTTTAGTTGATCTGTTAATCATCATCATCATTCAGCCGTAGTCCATTGTTGGAAAAAGGCCTTCAATTTCAAGGATTCTTCGTTCCATAGGAGGATATTGCCATACTAACCACGCTTGGCAGGCGAGTTGCTTTGGCTTTTTGTTTTTGCTGCTGCTTCCAATCGAAAGCATTTTAAAGCTGAAAAAGGATAGGCATCTGTTAAAATTGGGAAAGGAATGAAGGTATTGAGATACTGCTCATTCGGACGAATAGGGGAAAAGTAAGTAACAGCTCGGGAGGTCGCGTATCCTATGCCATACCTGCGTCCACGGAATAAGCAGTCGAGGATGACACCCCTGACCTTTGTACCATAATCGAATCATTAAATCTCTCTAAATACCGTATGTAGTAACTTAACATCAATAAAATATTACCATCTACATGTTAATAAGTGAAGCAAAAACTTTGTACCCCTATTTTCGAAAATTGTGCGGAAGGAGGAGTAGTATTATAAGTATTGATGATAGAAATGAAGGTACATACACAGAGTATACATACACGTACATAATATCACGTCTTTTTCCTTTGCGGGGTAGACAGAGCCTAGGTCCATAAGACCTTATGGCCACATTTAGCATGTTGGAGGGCGTGTAGATAGAAAACGGAATCAAAATAGTTATGGGTTGCTAGCCGCATCGCCTATTGACATGATACATGATTCCGCAGATTTTAGCCCCATCCCTCGATCGGCTTTTACGATCTGCGCGGTAATGAAGCAGCTAGCACGTTCTACGTTTTTCCTTTTCTCCCAGACCAGTATGGAAGGATACACAGAGTATATTGAGACAGAGTATACAGAGTAGTATTGTATACAGAGTAATTGGTTGCTACTAGCTGCATCGCCTATTGACATGATTCCGCAGATTTAATTTTTAGCCCACTCCCTCGATAGGCTTTTACGATCTGCGCGGGAAGAGAAGCAACTAGTATATTCTACGTTTTTTCTTTTCTGCCAGACCAGTATAGAAGAGAATTTAATATTTGTTATTTTAGCACTTAGGAAACTTTGCCCAAGCTAGCGTTCTTCTCGCGATTACGTCCATGTAAATTATAGCCTATGTTTCCCGCTGATAATAAATGAACAAGGAATGAACCTTTCTTTAAGTGAAAGAGTAAAGAAAATTATTTTTAACATAGGTTTAGTAGGTTTTTTTACGTAGTTTAGATTATTAATTAGTAGTTTATTGTTCACTCACGAATAGAATAACGAGTCATAACTAGTTCCAAGTTGTTCCATTCCTATATAAGGAGATACTTTTGATGTTAATTTATTACTGAAGCGCAGCAATGCAGCTTCGTCACTGATTATATTACCAATTAATCATAGAAGAATGACAAAGCTCTGAACTTTTTAAATTTGTATGCAATATGGTTATACACTTCAATTTTACAACAACTCATCATCATTTCGTGTAGGTGTCACGGTCAATCGACCATGCACATCCTGGTGTCAGAGTTCTGCGGAGCCGCAACTCGGCCTCTGTGCAACTCGTTGGTGCACAATGGTATTGTAAATTCAATTACCCAAAAAAGGGTAGGCGTTAGGCAAACTGCCGGATGTAAAATCTACGTCAAATCATATGAGCGTATGTCATCATCATCTGCTTTACCTTATCCCATTATCTGGGGTCAGATCAGAACAATATGTCTAATTCCTCCACATTTCTCTATTACCCACTATTCCCATAACCGCTCCCACCTCTTTTATATCTATTTTAGCAAAATTCATCTACATCTATTTTGGCTTGCCTCTTCCTCTATACCCATCAATTCTCATATTTAAAGCTTAAAAAAGCTTTAAATATGAGAATTGACAGGTGTTCTTCGTCTCTCCTCATTTCAGACTTTTATCATATCTGTTGTTGCGCGCTCGATCGCAAACATAACGTGTTCCACAAAATTATTTAAATTGAAATTGTATATAACACGACATCAGAAAAAAAAAGAAAAGACAAAAATATGAAATATCATACAAAGCTCGTTGGGCAAGTAGGCGACCAATGAAAAGAGTTTCTTTCGGCGTCTTCTTCTCTGCGTTGGTCGGTTCCGAAACGCTAATATTTTGTAGCTTTTGAACAATAATTTTTTTGAACTTTTTTTCAAATAGCAGTGCCATGAGTTTTTTAAAATTTCGGACACCCATGTGGATATATGCCATTTTTAAAAAAATCAGAAAACTGACGACAAAAAAATTCTATATAATTACCGAATGTGCTCACAAAATTTCATGAAAATCGGTTGAGAAATGCGACCTGTTGTCGAGAACAGACAGACAGACAGACAGACGGACAAAAGAATTTTCGGCCAATCGAAACTGAAACGCTTCGCTCGCTTCGCTCGCTCAGTCAATTACAATATGTACCAGTGCTGTCATAATCATATTAGTCGAGCCCGAGGTCAAACGTACTACAGCTGAGGATGCAAGCGATGTAATTACTCAGGTTAAGCAACCCTGGGCGTAGTCCCCACTGGGATGGGTGACCGCAATACAATATCTCGAGCTCCGTGCTTCGAAACACACTTTAAGCCATTGGTTCCAGCTGTCATCATTGATGGCAGTCGCATAGCTATGTCAGATGCCTTTAGGCATCTTGAAAAATCTGACACCAATGTTGGCCACTTACATACACAAAAATTTTTACATCATTGGTCCCAGCTGTCATCACTAGATGACGGTCGTTAAGGTGATACCACTGTAAATAAGGTCGTTCTGAACCTTATTTATCTCGCAAAATACTTAAATTAGGAGTTTCAAATCTAAGTAATATGATTTTTGACTATTTCATCTCCAAAAATTGAAGATAAAAAGACGTTTTGATAAAATTTTCTCGATAGAAATATTTTTTGAAAAATGGTCTTCGTTCGCAGAGTTTTTGTTATTGTAGCTCAAATGCGACGAATGAAATAATGATTTTTAGACTAAAAGATAGGTTATTAGTAATTCATCAAAATGTAAATATGAAAATACAATTAACCGGTCTGATTTTATATAAAATGGAAATAACGAATTTGGCGCTTACGTTTTTTTCTTTGAGCGACTCGAGACTGTCTCCTATCTCATCATTCACGGGCTAAACCGCCAAGCGCTATCCCTTGCGCGCACTTGATCAGTCCTTTGCCGAGCGAAGGTACCAAACATTTGAGGCCTCGCCTTAAGCTATGTCAGATGAGTTTGGACGAAAAATCTAACACAAATGTTTGCCACTTACACGAAAAGCAAAGCTTGCGTTCCATAATATATATCATAGTTATTTTCCAGTGTAGAGGAAGCGATAAACATTAAAAGAACTCCCTTGCGAGCAAACCCAATAAACATCTTGAGTTATTCGCGCAACTTTTTTATTAATGTGCTCGATAACGCCGTTTGTTAGCAAGAGCTTTCGAGAAATAAAATTGGATGAAGATATTTTCAACTAGAAGTTGCCTTCTAGGTAATATCACCCCTCGTTAAACTTTATTATCTACAGCTATTATTATAAGAGAATTTAGGGTTGTAACAATGCTGTAGGTCTCCTTTGGGTCTAGGGCACAATTTCGTCAGTCACTACATCGTCGGTCGCTGCATCGTTCCGTCACCCGTTCTATCTATCGACTGTTTACTGTGGCTAAGGTACAAAATATCGGTGATGCGCTGCAGCATACCTTATCGATAGTGCTGCATCATTATGCTGCGTGATGTGCTATCCACTCTTTTAGAATCTACATTTTCTAATTTCAAATTTTATTTGCAATACCATCTTATAGTCCGCTTAAACTAGACATTCGAAAGTACATAAATTCCGATCAAGCTAAAAATAAGTGAATTTGTTCAAAACATAAAAGTAACATTTTAAAGATCTCTAACGTTCCGGTACTTGCCAAAAATTTTACTCAGGGTCAAAGGTATAAAAATGGGTTTTTCGTGATTTTCACCAAAACGGTACGTTTTATCACAAAATTACTATAAACAAAAATAAATAAATATATACGGACAAATCACACAGATTGAGCTAGCCCCAAAGTAAGTTCGAGACTTGTGTTATGGGATACTAACTCAACGATACTATATTTTATAACAAATACATATCAGTGCATCGCAATGCGCGCTCGGTGACGCACGCGCCCCGCTAATTGCACAGTCTTCGAATTTTATTCACGATAAGCGCGGCTATGTCCGCTGCACGAACCGACGCTATGAGTTCCTCTAAGCAACTTATAGCCAACGAGCTGCTGGCCTTTATTGACTACGCTAAGGACAGCATGGATGAAGTCAGCATCCTGCAGATCTGCAAGAGCAACTTCACCCTGGAAGAGATTAATAGTGGCAAGACGCTACTATATGAGACGCTCGGTAAAGCCGCGCAGATGCCTTCCCGGCGGAGGGATGAGAAAGGTGAGAAGAGTCTCCAAGACATTATCAACCTACTCAAGGAGACCGACCCTGACGAAGTTCCCGCATTTTGTGCTCGGCGTTTACAGAAATTGCCACCGGTGAACTTCGATCACGTCGATGTGACCAGACTATTAAAGGACATCACAGCTCTTAAGTCCAGCCTGGCCGTCATGCAGTTAAGAGTAGAGGCATCAGAAACTACCATCACTGAGCTACGTGCCGAATTATTATCTTTAAAGAGTAATGATTCGGTAAGTAGGTCACCTGTGGCCTCGAACATTAACACGCGCCGAGGTGCGCAGAATGTGTCAATAGCAAGTTTCGAGTCAGCGAAATTTGAAGCTTCGCCGGCCGTCGCTGTGACGCATGATACTCCGCGCCCCGCTCCCCGCTCCACTGCCCCCGTGGAGAAGACGAGCACGTCGACCCCGACTCGTGCCTATGCTGCCGTCGTCAACACCCCTGCTGTTGCCGTTGGCGACAATGCCGCCACCGATAGGGTTGTTGTCGCTAATATTGCCCCGGCTGTCCCACCGCGTCAGCGACAACCGAAACGCAAGAAGCGAAAAACCCCAGAGGGACAGAAATGTGTTCTTCCTAGCAAGGAAGAAGACAAGGTAGACAAGGAGGGCTTCACTAAAGTCGAACGAAAAAAGAGAAAGCTTCCTTGCCGGAATCAGTGTGGAACCGCACCAACAGGAGCCAACCATCTGCTGCGTCCAGCCATCCCGACGACGCAGATGTACGTGTCCCGACTCTTCCACTCTACCAAGGCAGAGGAAGTGGTGGAATACGTCCGCGTGAAGACCAACATCACGCCGAGGGTCGTCAAGTTGGAGTCGCGCCATGACGTGAACTTCACGTCGTTTGTGGTGCGGGTCCCGACGGAGAAGCTGGCGACTTTCATGGACGACAAGTTCTGGCCGAAGGGTGTGGTGTATCGCCGTTTTCGCGGAACGATACCCGACACTCCGATGACGCGCAACACGTCGCTGGCTCAACGTGGAATGTAGCTTTTTAAGTTTTATATTATATTTATATGTATGTTAGTCTGTAAGGTATATGTATATTCTATGGGCCTGTAATATTTTATAAGTATTCTGTTGCCTGATGCAAATAAATAAATAAATAAATAAATAGATAAATATCCAAGACCCAGGCCAATCTGAAAAAGATCATTTTCCATCTTGACCTTGCCGGGGATCGAACCTGGTCACTCCGTGTCGCAGGTAGGCGTGTTGACCGCTGCACCACGGAGCTAGTCAGTCAAAATTGTAGATCATAAAATTATATACAAAAAAAAATTCAACCCTTTTTTCCTAAGTGTTTCTAAGATAGAACAATTTCTGTGAAAATAGCAATAAACCCATTTTTTCAACCTTAGACCTTGAGTAAAATTTTTTGCAAGTACCGGAACGATTGGGAACTTTGAAATGTTACTTTTAATTGTGTTTTGAACAAAACTTGATCGGCTTAATGTACTTTCATACTTCTTTTTTTGGTCTAATTTTTACTTTATTTATTACATAAAACTATTTAGTAAAGCTTTCGGCAAGGGCATTTTTTGGTAAAATATAATATACTTTTAGATAATTTATTGGGCACATATAGGTAAAAACAATACAAACATGTCATGTGCATATTGCACATGACAAATCAATTTTGTACCAAAATGGTCCCCACTCCGCATATGCCGTGGTGTGGGGCCACAAAGCTGATCTTCCAAATACACTTCCATACATAAAATTTGTACATACGTATGTTATATGATTCTTTCTTATTTAATTAATACAAGTAATACATAAGTAAACCATACAAACTAAAAATAAAACTAATAAGCTAACCTACCACAAAATTACATACTAAAATAAAACTGAACTTCAAAAACTTAAAATTCTTGCCTATATGGCATGTTGGCAAGAATGCTGGCTGCATTCCCACGCTGGATAGCGACGCTTATCCTTTGTGCGAAAAAGCTGCCAGCCCTCTTGTCACGTGCGGCGGAGATCATGCGAGGAGCAATCTCTTTGTAGAGAGCTAATACACCTTTCAGAAGGTTTATATTCTTTCTGTCTATCAAGTAAATGAAAAACTACTACATGTACAAGTGGATACAATTTTCAATTTCTTGAGCAACCCAAAAGCAACATTACAGTCTTCTATTATTTTACCATTTACATCGAACTATTGAAAAATTCATATCAGCGAAGAGTTGAACTTACATTTAAATTGAATATTCTGTGTACTGCTATTTGCAATGGAATCCGTACTTGTATATTAGAACGAAAGTGTGTTTATCCTTTCAGTGAATACCTAAATTTACAGAAGAACACACAGATGCTATTGTCACTCTTACTTGTCTCATATGTTGTTCTGAGCATTCATGTGAGAGTGACAGTGTCATCAAGTAAAGTCTATGTAATGACATAGACTTTACTTGACGATAATGTCACACTCCTCATCCCACTTTATGTAGGGTCGACAGCATGGAAATCTTTTATACTTTCCATGCTCTGAAAAGTTTTGGCTTATTTTTACGACTGGCCGCCTGCCTAACGTCAACCCTCCTTGGGAATGCTTTTGTTGCACAGGATGTATGTGCTTGTCCCTTTAGTGGCCTCTTACGACATCCATAGCACAGAATGGAGTGGTTCTTACTCTAGGCCGGAAACCACACGGCCGGAAACCAAAACTGTTATATTTCTCAACAAGAAGTCGTACAGTTCCGTATACAAGGATTAACTACAGAACTTTTTTTTAATCGGTTGAAATATGCGCCGAAACGCACAGCTTACGTCAAATCGTCTTACGAATAAACCGTCTTTTCTCCTAAAACAAAACAACAAACCAAACTCAAACAATCGAAAAACCGAATCGATGCCGCCAACGACTTCGAGCAGACCAAATAAAGGTAGTTACGCAATAACTTGTGCTACAAAATAAGGATTGCATGGGATAGATACTTTTATATCAAAAAGTAATTTATAGCAAAAGAAAACCGAGCATAGGGAAAATTGGAAATCACTATACCGACAAGAGCTAGCCTGGAGAAGAATACACAATTGCTGCTCCAGAACTGAAATCACGAAAATGAATATACAGGGTGAAATTTAATTCATTAGCATACGTTTAAGGAGTGACTCAGACCACGAATCTGAACAACTTTCACTATGGGACCAACTCCGAAATTGCAAAAAAAACAGCTTTTCCATAGATTTTGGCCAAATAGATATTCCACTTTTGTATGAAAAAGCAGATAATTTTTTAACGATATCGAAGTTGGTGAGGAAGAGATTTCTGGTCTGAGTCACTTCTTATATGTATGCTAATGAATTAAATTTCACCCTGTGTAAGGCGTGTAGTTTATATTTTTCATTATTAGTATTTATAATAAAAAATAATGTGGTTGAGTTAATATCACACGATATACGAGTAAGTTCACAACTTACTGTGCTCAAATCTATTTGTAATCTTATATTTAGATTTTTCTACTGTCCGTGTTCATGGCACTATGCTACACGGGCATCATCTTAGTTTGGTTAGGACATTGCAGGCTTGAATCACCTGATAGTCTGATAATAAAGATGATTCCGTGCTTCGGAAGGCACGTTAAGCCGGTGGTCCTGGCTGCCATCTGGTAGTCGTTAAAGGAACCACGTTAGAGGCCGAGAGGCGGTTCCGAAGAACTCTGACACCAGGGTGTGCATGGTCGATTGACCGTGACACCTACTCGAAATGATGATGATGATCTTAGTTTGGATTTTTAATTGTTTTATTTTTAGTTTTTAGTATTAACTAGGCCTCCGACATTAAAGTGCGCCATTCTTCCCTATTCTGTGCCACCTCCAGTCGGATACTTCCAACTCTTTCAACTCTTTGTCGACTTCATCCTTCCAACGATATCTTGGACGCCCCACTGGACGGCGCCCGGAAGGTTATAGACCGCTATGCTGTTTTGATATAATCTTAATAAATTAAGAAGTAAAATATAGTGAAAAAATTTCATGCGGGCGGGACTTGAACCAGCAACCTAGGTCTATCTAAGATCTACGCTCTGCCATCTGCCGCCATGCTACCGAATGATTCAATCTCGGCGCCGAAATTTTCCACCATATCCCATTCCCTTTATACGTATTAAGGCTTACGTCACTTAACATAAATACCCAACTTTAACAAGTGAGGTATTTGATTTTTTTTTTTTTTCTTTATTTATTCATTTATAGCAAAACACTTATTGCGTTGAACATTTTTCAATAATATACATTCACTTAATTAGGTACATTCAAATATTTATACAAACAAAAAATAAATTAAAATAAAATAAAATAGAATTATAACAAAAGAATCAATCGCAAGTCAAAGTTCAATAAAATTAATGATATATAAATACGATAATCACAAATTATTCTATATAAAGTAATGTCACAATATTTGTCAAAATTAGTAATTTATAACCTGCGGTCCTTATCCTCGATATATTCGTCAACAGAGTAATAACATTTTTTTAACAGGAAACGTTTAAGTGTTATTTTAAAGGTAGATAACCTGCTGATGGTCTTTAATTCTAATGGGAGCTTGTTATAAAGACGTATTGCCTGGTAGCGAGCACTATGCTTGAAAACTTCTAATTTGGGCACGTCTGTGTTACTTTTATGCGGAATATCATACCTTCTGGTTGTTAGTCTCAGTTCTCTCTCCTGGGGCGTTTCCATTTTGTCAGGATGCTTAATTATATCACAAAGTAACACCAGTATATAGAGACATGGGACCGTTAGAACGCCCAGTCTGATAAAATAGTCTCGACAAGACTCTGTTTGCGAAAGCCGAAAAATTACCCTTATTGCCCTCTTCTGCGCTCTGAAAGCTTTATGCATATTATATTTGTAACTATTGCCCCAAAGTTTAACACTATAACGTAGTCTTGAATCTATTAGAGAATTATAGGTCATTTTTAATTGTTCGATCGTCGCTTCATCTCTGAAACTTCTTAATACATGACACGATGAACCAATATTATTTGCAACATTCTCAAGCTCTTTCTTCCAGTTCAGTAAGGAATCAATGACTACTCCCAGAAACTTCACATTTTTCACGGCTACAATGCTTTGATTGTCCAATGTGGCCTCTATAGCGTCCTTGTTTCTATTTTGAATCGTCGCATTAGACCTAGGTCGCTGGTTGTTTGATTCGTCGCATTAGACCTAGGTCGCTGGTTCAAGTCTCGCCCGCATGAAATATTTTCACCATATTTTATTTCTTAATTTATTAAGAGAACTACAGTTACTCTGACGGTGCCTTTTCTCACTTGCTCCTGTGTAACTCAAGGTATGTCGTATAATGTATCTTTAAAAATACTTAAATTTTCAAAGATACATTATAAATATTATCTGTTTTCAATATATACGTATGATCTTCATTTTAGGTGGTACTCATGTTAACAAATTTTGAATTCACATTTAATTTTTTTATTAAATTATTAAAGTGTGTATTTTCTACTAGCTTTAGATTGCTCACTAAAAGAAAAGTTCACTGTCACTTACTAAGTTCACTAACTTCTAAACTTCATTAGATTTTATCTGTGTAATCATCATCAATTAGTATTTATATGTAATTAAATATATATTTATATCTAGATAGTTTTTGTAAGTGTTAGTTTATGTTGTTAAGTATTATAAGGTCAATTTAAATAAAGCGCAAATATTTTAAAGACTGACTCCCATAAGCTAGAAAAATGATTTAGACGCAAAATAAAAAAAAATCGGCATGCTAGTTTTTGAGATATCTGGATCAGATATCTGTTTTTTCATTTTTTATTCTAAATGTTCAGGACATTTAAAATAAAAAATGAAAAAAACACTCTGTGTACAAATAAAAAACTTTCTTGGCCAAAAACTTTTTACTATTATCTACTATGGATACTAGGTTACTGACCTCGACGATCAAAACAGCTGATTTATCGATTTTAATAAAAAAAATAATTATTATGCATGAAAAACTACCATACTTGGTCAAAGCAGTCAGAGGACTTGGCCTACACTCTCCACGCTGGCCAGATGGGTTGGAGGGGACACAGATGTTTATAAGCTTTGTTTAGCTTGTAATTCCTAAGTCGCCTTCTACGACATCCACGGGAAGACTTGGAGTGGTCCTATTCTACTCTGCCGGATACCACACGGCTCACGGCTCACGGGAGAGCATGCTCATAGCATTAAGTCCGGCAATTGTTACAAGCGTATTACTTTGTTACAATAAAGTTCTTATAAATAAATTGCTTGAGAAGCTGTGATATCTATCTATACTTTGTTAATTTGGTGACTGCGTAGTACGCGCTATCGATCTGAACTTCACCTTGGGCGGCGGAACAGAACGCCCAAACGGGCGCGGCGGGCGGCAAGGCTCTCCGTACAGATTTATGGGCGCTAGACTGTTTTTCAATGTAAGATATACACGTTTAGGGCTTGCAAATGGATATCTCTTTTTACATCTTAAAATACATCTTCACTAATATTATATAGAGGAAAGATTTGATTGTTTGCTTGAATTGAATAGTTTTCGAAACTATTGGATCGATTTGAAAAATTCTTTCTTAATTAGAATCCTACATTAGCCCTTGAACATTGTAGATTAAAAACCTATATGTACCCGTGCGAAGCCGGGGCGGGCCGCTAGTTGTTCATATGTAAATACTACTGTATCGTTATCATTTAAGATACTGTCGGCGTCGAAAGTCATATTAAGGCAACGTTGACGTAAAAAAGCAATATTCTGAAAACTAAGCAATATAAGACATTGAAATAATAATATGTATTAGATTTCTAAGTTCAGGGTTTATTAAAGGTTTTTATATGTATTTTTTTTATTAGCCATTTGTGTCCCACAGCTGGGCAAAGGCCTCCCCTCCTTCCTTCCATTTATCTCCATCCAATGCTTGTAAATGTGTGTTATAGTATGTATGATATCATATACTGTTGAAAAGAGTTCTTTTGGCGTTTCTTCTCTGCAGTGGTGGGTTCCGAAACGCTAGTAGTCTGTAGCTTTTGCACATTAATTAATATATATATTGCCTGCAAAGGCCTATTTTCTGAATAAACGTTTTTAATTTTGATTGTATGTACAAGATAAAAATATAAGTACGAAATCTTTAGTTGATCTGTTAATCATCATCATCATTCAGCCGTAGTCCATTGTTGGAAAAAGGCCTTCAATTTCAAGGATTCTTCGTTCCATAGGAGGATATTGCCATACTAACCACGCTTGGCAGGCGAGTTGCTTTGGCTTTTTGTTTTTGCTGCTGCTTCCAATCGAAAGCATTTTAAAGCTGAAAAAGGATAGGCATCTGTTAAAATTGGGAAAGGAATGAAGGTATTGAGATACTGCTCATTCGGACGAATAGGGGAAAAGTAAGTAACAGCTCGGGAGGTCGCGTATCCTATGCCATACCTGCGTCCACGGAATAAGCAGTCGAGGATGACACCCCTGACCTTTGTACCATAATCGAATCATTAAATCTCTCTAAATACCGTATGTAGTAACTTAACATCAATAAAATATTACCATCTACATGTTAATAAGTGAAGCAAAAACTTTGTACCCCTATTTTCGAAAATTGTGCGGAAGGAGGAGTAGTATTATAAGTATTGATGATAGAAATGAAGGTACATACACAGAGTATACATACACGTACATAATATCACGTCTTTTTCCTTTGCGGGGTAGACAGAGCCTAGGTCCATAAGACCTTATGGCCACATTTAGCATGTTGGAGGGCGTGTAGATAGAAAACGGAATCAAAATAGTTATGGGTTGCTAGCCGCATCGCCTATTGACATGATACATGATTCCGCAGATTTTAGCCCCATCCCTCGATCGGCTTTTACGATCTGCGCGGTAATGAAGCAGCTAGCACGTTCTACGTTTTTCCTTTTCTCCCAGACCAGTATGGAAGGATACACAGAGTATATTGAGACAGAGTATACAGAGTAGTATTGTATACAGAGTAATTGGTTGCTACTAGCTGCATCGCCTATTGACATGATTCCGCAGATTTAATTTTTAGCCCACTCCCTCGATAGGCTTTTACGATCTGCGCGGGAAGAGAAGCAACTAGTATATTCTACGTTTTTTCTTTTCTGCCAGACCAGTATAGAAGAGAATTTAATATTTGTTATTTTAGCACTTAGGAAACTTTGCCCAAGCTAGCGTTCTTCTCGCGATTACGTCCATGTAAATTATAGCCTATGTTTCCCGCTGATAATAAATGAACAAGGAATGAACCTTTCTTTAAGTGAAAGAGTAAAGAAAATTATTTTTAACATAGGTTTAGTAGGTTTTTTTACGTAGTTTAGATTATTAATTAGTAGTTTATTGTTCACTCACGAATAGAATAACGAGTCATAACTAGTTCCAAGTTGTTCCATTCCTATATAAGGAGATACTTTTGATGTTAATTTATTACTGAAGCGCAGCAATGCAGCTTCGTCACTGATTATATTACCAATTAATCATAGAAGAATGACAAAGCTCTGAACTTTTTAAATTTGTATGCAATATGGTTATACACTTCAATTTTACAACAACTCATCATCATTTCGTGTAGGTGTCACGGTCAATCGACCATGCACATCCTGGTGTCAGAGTTCTGCGGAGCCGCAACTCGGCCTCTGTGCAACTCGTTGGTGCACAATGGTATTGTAAATTCAATTACCCAAAAAAGGGTAGGCGTTAGGCAAACTGCCGGATGTAAAATCTACGTCAAATCATATGAGCGTATGTCATCATCATCTGCTTTACCTTATCCCATTATCTGGGGTCAGATCAGAACAATATGTCTAATTCCTCCACATTTCTCTATTACCCACTATTCCCATAACCGCTCCCACCTCTTTTATATCTATTTTAGCAAAATTCATCTACATCTATTTTGGCTTGCCTCTTCCTCTATACCCATCAATTCTCATATTTAAAGCTTAAAAAAGCTTTAAATATGAGAATTGACAGGTGTTCTTCGTCTCTCCTCATTTCAGACTTTTATCATATCTGTTGTTGCGCGCTCGATCGCAAACATAACGTGTTCCACAAAATTATTTAAATTGAAATTGTATATAACACGACATCAGAAAAAAAAAGAAAAGACAAAAATATGAAATATCATACAAAGCTCGTTGGGCAAGTAGGCGACCAATGAAAAGAGTTTCTTTCGGCGTCTTCTTCTCTGCGTTGGTCGGTTCCGAAACGCTAATATTTTGTAGCTTTTGAACAATAATTTTTTTGAACTTTTTTTCAAATAGCAGTGCCATGAGTTTTTTAAAATTTCGGACACCCATGTGGATATATGCCATTTTTAAAAAAATCAGAAAACTGACGACAAAAAAATTCTATATAATTACCGAATGTGCTCACAAAATTTCATGAAAATCGGTTGAGAAATGCGACCTGTTGTCGAGAACAGACAGACAGACAGACAGACGGACAAAAGAATTTTCGGCCAATCGAAACTGAAACGCTTCGCTCGCTTCGCTCGCTCAGTCAATTACAATATGTACCAGTGCTGTCATAATCATATTAGTCGAGCCCGAGGTCAAACGTACTACAGCTGAGGATGCAAGCGATGTAATTACTCAGGTTAAGCAACCCTGGGCGTAGTCCCCACTGGGATGGGTGACCGCAATACAATATCTCGAGCTCCGTGCTTCGAAACACACTTTAAGCCATTGGTTCCAGCTGTCATCATTGATGGCAGTCGCATAGCTATGTCAGATGCCTTTAGGCATCTTGAAAAATCTGACACCAATGTTGGCCACTTACATACACAAAAATTTTTACATCATTGGTCCCAGCTGTCATCACTAGATGACGGTCGTTAAGGTGATACCACTGTAAATAAGGTCGTTCTGAACCTTATTTATCTCGCAAAATACTTAAATTAGGAGTTTCAAATCTAAGTAATATGATTTTTGACTATTTCATCTCCAAAAATTGAAGATAAAAAGACGTTTTGATAAAATTTTCTCGATAGAAATATTTTTTGAAAAATGGTCTTCGTTCGCAGAGTTTTTGTTATTGTAGCTCAAATGCGACGAATGAAATAATGATTTTTAGACTAAAAGATAGGTTATTAGTAATTCATCAAAATGTAAATATGAAAATACAATTAACCGGTCTGATTTTATATAAAATGGAAATAACGAATTTGGCGCTTACGTTTTTTTCTTTGAGCGACTCGAGACTGTCTCCTATCTCATCATTCACGGGCTAAACCGCCAAGCGCTATCCCTTGCGCGCACTTGATCAGTCCTTTGCCGAGCGAAGGTACCAAACATTTGAGGCCTCGCCTTAAGCTATGTCAGATGAGTTTGGACGAAAAATCTAACACAAATGTTTGCCACTTACACGAAAAGCAAAGCTTGCGTTCCATAATATATATCATAGTTATTTTCCAGTGTAGAGGAAGCGATAAACATTAAAAGAACTCCCTTGCGAGCAAACCCAATAAACATCTTGAGTTATTCGCGCAACTTTTTTATTAATGTGCTCGATAACGCCGTTTGTTAGCAAGAGCTTTCGAGAAATAAAATTGGATGAAGATATTTTCAACTAGAAGTTGCCTTCTAGGTAATATCACCCCTCGTTAAACTTTATTATCTACAGCTATTATTATAAGAGAATTTAGGGTTGTAACAATGCTGTAGGTCTCCTTTGGGTCTAGGGCACAATTTCGTCAGTCACTACATCGTCGGTCGCTGCATCGTTCCGTCACCCGTTCTATCTATCGACTGTTTACTGTGGCTAAGGTACAAAATATCGGTGATGCGCTGCAGCATACCTTATCGATAGTGCTGCATCATTATGCTGCGTGATGTGCTATCCACTCTTTTAGAATCTACATTTTCTAATTTCAAATTTTATTTGCAATACCATCTTATAGTCCGCTTAAACTAGACATTCGAAAGTACATAAATTCCGATCAAGCTAAAAATAAGTGAATTTGTTCAAAACATAAAAGTAACATTTTAAAGATCTCTAACGTTCCGGTACTTGCCAAAAATTTTACTCAGGGTCAAAGGTATAAAAATGGGTTTTTCGTGATTTTCACCAAAACGGTACGTTTTATCACAAAATTACTATAAACAAAAATAAATAAATATATACGGACAAATCACACAGATTGAGCTAGCCCCAAAGTAAGTTCGAGACTTGTGTTATGGGATACTAACTCAACGATACTATATTTTATAACAAATACATATATAGATAAATATCCAAGACCCAGGCCAATCTGAAAAAGATCATTTTCCATCTTGACCTTGCCGGGGATCGAACCTGGTCACTCCGTGTCGCAGGTAGGCGTGTTGACCGCTGCACCACGGAGCTAGTCAGTCAAAATTGTAGATCATAAAATTATATACAAAAAAAAATTCAACCCTTTTTTCCTAAGTGTTTCTAAGATAGAACAATTTCTGTGAAAATAGCAATAAACCCATTTTTTCAACCTTAGACCTTGAGTAAAATTTTTTGCAAGTACCGGAACGATTGGGAACTTTGAAATGTTACTTTTAATTGTGTTTTGAACAAAACTTGATCGGCTTAATGTACTTTCATACTTCTTTTTTTGGTCTAATTTTTACTTTATTTATTACATAAAACTATTTAGTAAAGCTTTCGGCAAGGGCATTTTTTGGTAAAATATAATATACTTTTAGATAATTTATTGGGCACATATAGGTAAAAACAATACAAACATGTCATGTGCATATTGCACATGACAAATCAATTTTGTACCAAAATGGTCCCCACTCCGCATATGCCGTGGTGTGGGGCCACAAAGCTGATCTTCCAAATACACTTCCATACATAAAATTTGTACATACGTATGTTATATGATTCTTTCTTATTTAATTAATACAAGTAATACATAAGTAAACCATACAAACTAAAAATAAAACTAATAAGCTAACCTACCACAAAATTACATACTAAAATAAAACTGAACTTCAAAAACTTAAAATTCTTGCCTATATGGCATGTTGGCAAGAATGCTGGCTGCATTCCCACGCTGGATAGCGACGCTTATCCTTTGTGCGAAAAAGCTGCCAGCCCTCTTGTCACGTGCGGCGGAGATCATGCGAGGAGCAATCTCTTTGTAGAGAGCTAATACACCTTTCAGAAGGTTTATATTCTTTCTGTCTATCAAGTAAATGAAAAACTACTACATGTACAAGTGGATACAATTTTCAATTTCTTGAGCAACCCAAAAGCAACATTACAGTCTTCTATTATTTTACCATTTACATCGAACTATTGAAAAATTCATATCAGCGAAGAGTTGAACTTACATTTAAATTGAATATTCTGTGTACTGCTATTTGCAATGGAATCCGTACTTGTATATTAGAACGAAAGTGTGTTTATCCTTTCAGTGAATACCTAAATTTACAGAAGAACACACAGATGCTATTGTCACTCTTACTTGTCTCATATGTTGTTCTGAGCATTCATGTGAGAGTGACAGTGTCATCAAGTAAAGTCTATGTAATGACATAGACTTTACTTGACGATAATGTCACACTCCTCATCCCACTTTATGTAGGGTCGACAGCATGGAAATCTTTTATACTTTCCATGCTCTGAAAAGTTTTGGCTTATTTTTACGACTGGCCGCCTGCCTAACGTCAACCCTCCTTGGGAATGCTTTTGTTGCACAGGATGTATGTGCTTGTCCCTTTAGTGGCCTCTTACGACATCCATAGCACAGAATGGAGTGGTTCTTACTCTAGGCCGGAAACCACACGGCCGGAAACCAAAACTGTTATATTTCTCAACAAGAAGTCGTACAGTTCCGTATACAAGGATTAACTACAGAACTTTTTTTTAATCGGTTGAAATATGCGCCGAAACGCACAGCTTACGTCAAATCGTCTTACGAATAAACCGTCTTTTCTCCTAAAACAAAACAACAAACCAAACTCAAACAATCGAAAAACCGAATCGATGCCGCCAACGACTTCGAGCAGACCAAATAAAGGTAGTTACGCAATAACTTGTGCTACAAAATAAGGATTGCATGGGATAGATACTTTTATATCAAAAAGTAATTTATAGCAAAAGAAAACCGAGCATAGGGAAAATTGGAAATCACTATACCGACAAGAGCTAGCCTGGAGAAGAATACACAATTGCTGCTCCAGAACTGAAATCACGAAAATGAATATACAGGGTGAAATTTAATTCATTAGCATACGTTTAAGGAGTGACTCAGACCACGAATCTGAACAACTTTCACTATGGGACCAACTCCGAAATTGCAAAAAAAACAGCTTTTCCATAGATTTTGGCCAAATAGATATTCCACTTTTGTATGAAAAAGCAGATAATTTTTTAACGATATCGAAGTTGGTGAGGAAGAGATTTCTGGTCTGAGTCACTTCTTATATGTATGCTAATGAATTAAATTTCACCCTGTGTAAGGCGTGTAGTTTATATTTTTCATTATTAGTATTTATAATAAAAAATAATGTGGTTGAGTTAATATCACACGATATACGAGTAAGTTCACAACTTACTGTGCTCAAATCTATTTGTAATCTTATATTTAGATTTTTCTACTGTCCGTGTTCATGGCACTATGCTACACGGGCATCATCTTAGTTTGGTTAGGACATTGCAGGCTTGAATCACCTGATAGTCTGATAATAAAGATGATTCCGTGCTTCGGAAGGCACGTTAAGCCGGTGGTCCTGGCTGCCATCTGGTAGTCGTTAAAGGAACCACGTTAGAGGCCGAGAGGCGGTTCCGAAGAACTCTGACACCAGGGTGTGCATGGTCGATTGACCGTGACACCTACTCGAAATGATGATGATGATCTTAGTTTGGATTTTTAATTGTTTTATTTTTAGTTTTTAGTATTAACTAGGCCTCCGACATTAAAGTGCGCCATTCTTCCCTATTCTGTGCCACCTCCAGTCGGATACTTCCAACTCTTTCAACTCTTTGTCGACTTCATCCTTCCAACGATATCTTGGACGCCCCACTGGACGGCGCCCGGAAGGTTATAGACCGCTATGCTGTTTTGATATAATCTTAATAAATTAAGAAGTAAAATATAGTGAAAAAATTTCATGCGGGCGGGACTTGAACCAGCAACCTAGGTCTATCTAAGATCTACGCTCTGCCATCTGCCGCCATGCTACCGAATGATTCAATCTCGGCGCCGAAATTTTCCACCATATCCCATTCCCTTTATACGTATTAAGGCTTACGTCACTTAACATAAATACCCAACTTTAACAAGTGAGGTATTTGATTTTTTTTTTTTTTTCTTTATTTATTCATTTATAGCAAAACACTTATTGCGTTGAACATTTTTCAATAATATACATTCACTTAATTAGGTACATTCAAATATTTATACAAACAAAAAATAAATTAAAATAAAATAAAATAGAATTATAACAAAAGAATCAATCGCAAGTCAAAGTTCAATAAAATTAATGATATATAAATACGATAATCACAAATTATTCTATATAAAGTAATGTCACAATATTTGTCAAAATTAGTAATTTATAACCTGCGGTCCTTATCCTCGATATATTCGTCAACAGAGTAATAACATTTTTTTAACAGGAAACGTTTAAGTGTTATTTTAAAGGTAGATAACCTGCTGATGGTCTTTAATTCTAATGGGAGCTTGTTATAAAGACGTATTGCCTGGTAGCGAGCACTATGCTTGAAAACTTCTAATTTGGGCACGTCTGTGTTACTTTTATGCGGAATATCATACCTTCTGGTTGTTAGTCTCAGTTCTCTCTCCTGGGGCGTTTCCATTTTGTCAGGATGCTTAATTATATCACAAAGTAACACCAGTATATAGAGACATGGGACCGTTAGAACGCCCAGTCTGATAAAATAGTCTCGACAAGACTCTGTTTGCGAAAGCCGAAAAATTACCCTTATTGCCCTCTTCTGCGCTCTGAAAGCTTTATGCATATTATATTTGTAACTATTGCCCCAAAGTTTAACACTATAACGTAGTCTTGAATCTATTAGAGAATTATAGGTCATTTTTAATTGTTCGATCGTCGCTTCATCTCTGAAACTTCTTAATACATGACACGATGAACCAATATTATTTGCAACATTCTCAAGCTCTTTCTTCCAGTTCAGTAAGGAATCAATGACTACTCCCAGAAACTTCACATTTTTCACGGCTACAATGCTTTGATTGTCCAATGTGGCCTCTATAGCGTCCTTGTTTCTATTTTGAATCGTCGCATTAGACCTAGGTCGCTGGTTGTTTGATTCGTCGCATTAGACCTAGGTCGCTGGTTCAAGTCTCGCCCGCATGAAATATTTTCACCATATTTTATTTCTTAATTTATTAAGAGAACTACAGTTACTCTGACGGTGCCTTTTCTCACTTGCTCCTGTGTAACTCAAGGTATGTCGTATAATGTATCTTTAAAAATACTTAAATTTTCAAAGATACATTATAAATATTATCTGTTTTCAATATATACGTATGATCTTCATTTTAGGTGGTACTCATGTTAACAAATTTTGAATTCACATTTAATTTTTTTATTAAATTATTAAAGTGTGTATTTTCTACTAGCTTTAGATTGCTCACTAAAAGAAAAGTTCACTGTCACTTACTAAGTTCACTAACTTCTAAACTTCATTAGATTTTATCTGTGTAATCATCATCAATTAGTATTTATATGTAATTAAATATATATTTATATCTAGATAGTTTTTGTAAGTGTTAGTTTATGTTGTTAAGTATTATAAGGTCAATTTAAATAAAGCGCAAATATTTTAAAGACTGACTCCCATAAGCTAGAAAAATGATTTAGACGCAAAATAAAAAAAAATCGGCATGCTAGTTTTTGAGATATCTGGATCAGATATCTGTTTTTTCATTTTTTATTCTAAATGTTCAGGACATTTAAAATAAAAAATGAAAAAAACACTCTGTGTACAAATAAAAAACTTTCTTGGCCAAAAACTTTTTACTATTATCTACTATGGATACTAGGTTACTGACCTCGACGATCAAAACAGCTGATTTATCGATTTTAATAAAAAAAATAATTATTATGCATGAAAAACTACCATACTTGGTCAAAGCAGTCAGAGGACTTGGCCTACACTCTCCACGCTGGCCAGATGGGTTGGAGGGGACACAGATGTTTATAAGCTTTGTTTAGCTTGTAATTCCTAAGTCGCCTTCTACGACATCCACGGGAAGACTTGGAGTGGTCCTATTCTACTCTGCCGGATACCACACGGCTCACGGCTCACGGGAGAGCATGCTCATAGCATTAAGTCCGGCAATTGTTACAAGCGTATTACTTTGTTACAATAAAGTTCTTATAAATAAATTGCTTGAGAAGCTGTGATATCTATCTATACTTTGTTAATTTGGTGACTGCGTAGTACGCGCTATCGATCTGAACTTCACCTTGGGCGGCGGAACAGAACGCCCAAACGGGCGCGGCGGGCGGCAAGGCTCTCCGTACAGATTTATGGGCGCTAGACTGTTTTTCAATGTAAGATATACACGTTTAGGGCTTGCAAATGGATATCTCTTTTTACATCTTAAAATACATCTTCACTAATATTATATAGAGGAAAGATTTGATTGTTTGCTTGAATTGAATAGTTTTCGAAACTATTGGATCGATTTGAAAAATTCTTTCTTAATTAGAATCCTACATTAGCCCTTGAACATTGTAGATTAAAAACCTATATGTACCCGTGCGAAGCCGGGGCGGGCCGCTAGTTGTTCATATGTAAATACTACTGTATCGTTATCATTTAAGATACTGTCGGCGTCGAAAGTCATATTAAGGCAACGTTGACGTAAAAAAGCAATATTCTGAAAACTAAGCAATATAAGACATTGAAATAATAATATGTATTAGATTTCTAAGTTCAGGGTTTATTAAAGGTTTTTATATGTATTTTTTTTATTAGCCATTTGTGTCCCACAGCTGGGCAAAGGCCTCCCCTCCTTCCTTCCATTTATCTCCATCCAATGCTTGTAAATGTGTGTTATAGTATGTATGATATCATATACTGTTGAAAAGAGTTCTTTTGGCGTTTCTTCTCTGCAGTGGTGGGTTCCGAAACGCTAGTAGTCTGTAGCTTTTGCACATTAATTAATATATATATTGCCTGCAAAGGCCTATTTTCTGAATAAACGTTTTTAATTTTGATTGTATGTACAAGATAAAAATATAAGTACGAAATCTTTAGTTGATCTGTTAATCATCATCATCATTCAGCCGTAGTCCATTGTTGGAAAAAGGCCTTCAATTTCAAGGATTCTTCGTTCCATAGGAGGATATTGCCATACTAACCACGCTTGGCAGGCGAGTTGCTTTGGCTTTTTGTTTTTGCTGCTGCTTCCAATCGAAAGCATTTTAAAGCTGAAAAAGGATAGGCATCTGTTAAAATTGGGAAAGGAA
The DNA here is from genome assembly GCA_947532085.1 of Elegia similella. NCBI lineage: Eukaryota > Metazoa > Arthropoda > Insecta > Lepidoptera > Pyralidae > Elegia > Elegia similella. The sequence continues at coordinate 6,924,659 of OX383936.1, forward strand.
TGAAGGTATTGAGATACTGCTCATTCGGACGAATAGGGGAAAAGTAAGTAACAGCTCGGGAGGTCGCGTATCCTATGCCATACCTGCGTCCACGGAATAAGCAGTCGAGGATGACACCCCTGACCTTTGTACCATAATCGAATCATTAAATCTCTCTAAATACCGTATGTAGTAACTTAACATCAATAAAATATTACCATCTACATGTTAATAAGTGAAGCAAAAACTTTGTACCCCTATTTTCGAAAATTGTGCGGAAGGAGGAGTAGTATTATAAGTATTGATGATAGAAATGAAGGTACATACACAGAGTATACATACACGTACATAATATCACGTCTTTTTCCTTTGCGGGGTAGACAGAGCCTAGGTCCATAAGACCTTATGGCCACATTTAGCATGTTGGAGGGCGTGTAGATAGAAAACGGAATCAAAATAGTTATGGGTTGCTAGCCGCATCGCCTATTGACATGATACATGATTCCGCAGATTTTAGCCCCATCCCTCGATCGGCTTTTACGATCTGCGCGGTAATGAAGCAGCTAGCACGTTCTACGTTTTTCCTTTTCTCCCAGACCAGTATGGAAGGATACACAGAGTATACATAGCATTTTTTCAGTGATATTGATTTGCTCATATTTTATGTGCTCATGTCGGGTGTTATGAAACCGCTTAGAACGTTATTAAGACAAATGAGTATTCGATCAATTGTTAAGGAATATTTAAATGAAAGTGACATGTTATAGCTTCAATTGTAGATACTAATTGTGAATATGGACACGTAACTCATACATGATGTTTAAGAGAAAAATATAAACACGATTACCCTGAAAAAAATATTGCTTTTGTTATTTATAATACAGCTAGGATTGTAACGATATCTCTTTCATTAAAATATGCCTCAACATAAAAGAACTTACACACAAACTTCGTAAGCATTACATATTACAACGATGCTTATGCTCTTAAAGAATTTTATATTATCTATTTTATTTATGATTCAATTTAAAAGCCTATTTCTTATTAATCTTATCCATTTATCTTGTGACCACTAGCGTTATCTACCCTGTCTGATGAATACCAGTCTACATCAACAACAGCCACATCTATATCTATACTAATATTATAAAGCTGAAGAGTTTGTTGGTTTGAATGCGCTAATCTCAGGAACTACTGGTTTAATTTGAAATCTTTTTTTTTTTTTGATAGTCCATATATTGAGGAAGACGTGTATAAAACATCACGCTGTGACCAATAGGAGCAAAGCAACAATAAAAAATGTTTTGGAAACGGGGGAATATTATTCATAGTTGAGGACGATACATTCATAGTTCACGACCTTCTCTGTACTACTAGGGCCATACATGGCCAGAGCAGCCAGAGGACTTGGCCTACATTCTCCACGCTGGCCAGACGGGTTGGGGAGGTCTCTTAGATATTTATAAGCTTTGTTTAGCTTGTATTTCCTAAGTCGCCTTCTACGTCATCCACGGGAAGACTTGGACTGGTTCTATTCTACTCTGCTGGATATCACACGGCTATTGCCGCGGACGACATCGCAGGCAAAAGCTAGTGTAAAATAAATAGCATAGACACATCCAAGAATTTATATTAATTCACGTAACGTTTGTTCAAAGGCGCCGAGCCTTTATGTCCATGTCAGTCGGTCGGACCCCAATTTAAGAAAATGTAATTTAGGTCATATATTTTCAGTGGAGCGAAACATTGGCCTGACTTTATTACAGCCCGGGGCAAACAGACGACAAAGTAAAATATTTTCGAGTTTTTCGCCCAAAATAGAAAGATTTACACATAATTGCCTCGTTGGGGGTCGGGTGGTTGAATAAGTTTGCGAGTTGTTACGGAATCTGCTGTGCGGTTTGGAAATTGCCTAATTTAGAAATTATGTAATGTTTTTGATGTTGCTGACGGAATTAGCCTTTCTGTTATAAATACGATAATAACTCATCATTTAATTATTATTAATAGTGTTTAATCAGTACTTTTCTTCTTATTGTATTTGTTTAATGTGTTTCAATAAAGAGTTCTTCTTTGACCAGGGATGATAAATTATTTGTCTGAATTGCCACCATGGTCCAGCGGTTAAGGCGTTTGCCTGTAGACCCGGGGGTCATGGGTTCGATTCCTACGGGAAGCATACTTTGTTTAGTTGCTTCCAGTTTGGTTAGGACATAGCAGGCTTGAATCACCTGATTGTCTGATAATAAAGATGATTTCGTGCTTCAGAAGGCATGTTAAGCCGTTGGTCCCGGCTGTCATCTGGTAGTTGTTAAAGGAATCACGTCAGAGGCCGAGAGGCGGTTGACACCTACACGAAATGATGAATAAGAGATTAAAATATGTAAGTACCAATATTGTTAGTACAGAAAAATAGGCATAAATAACATAACACACACAACGCAACGTTTAGAATTGTTTTCCTGTGTTAGTAGCCAACACTAGCGTCAAATTTTTGTTTATTTAAAGGTTGCATAACGGCATCTACTCGTCAATCTAACAAAGTGATAGTACGGTAGCCAACTACTTCACCGCTCTATCATTTTTGGTAAAGTAGATGTCTACACGTAAAGTTGTATTTGATATAAAGTTAGAACGCTCAGCTGTACGCGAACTTTATTCTACTAGCTATAAGCGTATATATGAGTAGAGCAACCAAACAATGGGAGAGTGCGCGGTAGAGTAGAGTAGACACAGTGGTGGGTGAACGCAAGTGGTAGAGTAGGTTTCCCACGTTGCTAGTCACTTTATTCTATTTGTTTGTTCTTCGTGTGTGTAAGTGGACAACACTGGTGCCAGATTTTTTTCATACTGCCTAAAGGCATCTGACATCGCTTATCGACTGCCATCAATGATGACAGCCGGGATCAACGGCCTAACATGCCTTCCGAAGCATGGAGGAGCTCGAGATATGATCCACTAGACCATGGGCTTCAATTTACTGATCTCTAGTACTCTACTCTATTAATATCGTTTACATTGGATTCGTTACGTAGCAGTTTAGTTAACAATGTAGTCTACTCTACCGTTTACTCAACGCGCGTACCGAAGGCTATAGTAAAGTTTTCAGTTGGTCAGCTGCCTTTGCTAACCTTTTTCGGATAAGTAGTAAAGAGAGAAGACTACTTTCATATTAGGGAACCAAAAAGTCATCATTATAATCAATTAATTAAACTTGTTAAGTTTTATGTTATAATTTCCAGTTTCAAAATCATTATTTTCTAAAAATAGGGTGACATATATTACTGTAACTTTACTGTACAGTACATACATACTGTTTTCAACGGTTATATAGGATTGCTCTTATAATGTTTTTTGAACACCTGTATCGTACCTTATTACAAGCAAATAAATATATTTGTTTTTGTATTTGTAATTTAAAGAATCAGCGTCTTTTCTACGTCAGTGATTTTGGTCAAGCCTGTGTTTGTTTACTATCTGATATGATTGGTAAATATTAGCAGAATTGTGTTGTTGTTTACCAATAACATTCTGCCAAGAATAATGAATGAGAGATTTCTCTTTTAATAACGCTGGTGTTTTTGTGTTTTGTTTGAGTTTTCTTGAGGTTAATAGGTGATACAAATTGAAGGTCAGGGGTGTCATCCTTAACTGCTTAGCCGATGGTTGCGGGTCGCGGACCCGACATCCTGAGCTGCTACTTGCTTTTCCCCCATTCATCCTTATCCTTACTAATATATATAAATGCGAAAGTGAGTTTGTTTATTTGTTTGTTACGCTTTCACGCCGTAACTACTGAACCGATCATCATGAAATTTTGCATACAAGTTCTCTGGAGTGCGGAGAAGGACATAGGCTACCTTTTTTCCCGGGAAAAAGTACTATTCCCGAGGGATCGACATTGACGCGGGCGGAGCCGCGGGCGAAAGCTAGTCGGAGTATAAAGTATCCTAACACCTTCGTTCCATTCTCGAAAACGATCAACGTTGCCAATTACATCGGAAATTTACTGAGGCTTTGGTTGGCTTCTGCGATATGTTCTTGGGAAGTTGAAATTGTTGCTTCTTAAGACAGATTCGGCACAGCTAGGATGGATGAAAGAGCCTTCTCCTCAAGGTCTTCCATGAATATGTCGGCAACATAATGAGCGACTGGAAACTCCATTGCTGCACTATCGATTTAGATAAATATATAAGAATTAATAAATATATAGATTGGGAAATAAATATTACATTCCAATTGATGGTGTAGCCATAGGCTCTCCAGTCTCTCTACAAGGATATTGAAATTAAAAAAACATCCTAATTTCAATAATTACGATTCCCGTTTTCACGCTTTATGTACGAATCCCTAAAAACAATCACAAAAAGTTTATTCTTATGTTCTCTCTGAGACAAAATGTTTACGGAGAAGCCCAGTCCAATGCACTTTACGATCGATTCGACGATAGGATTTTTTGTTGCATACAATCGCCTTAAAAGATTCCAATGTAGTTTTTATTCATGAAACTTTGGAGAGAGGTAGGAGTTATAACTGCTTATAACTGTAAAAGTTCCTCCCTCAAGTGGCTCCCTATTCGACTTCGCCGAGACTGGCATATTCTTTCTCTTCTTTACTCTATCCTCTTTAACCCTGCATATCCCAGGTACCTAAAAGAGTGCTTCGTTTTTCTTCATGACACCCATGAGCGCAATTTACGCAGTTCAGATAATCTTCGTCTCAGAATCCCACCACATACTACTGTCATGTACTCTAAATCTTACACTGTACACGCAGTAAAGCTTTGGAACAACCTCCCAATCTCCATACGTAGGGCCCAAACGCTAGCATCTTTCAAAAACCAGGTAAAAAATCATTTCCTTTCTCATTAACATTTCTCTCTATCCAAAATTAAATATGTCTCCTTTATTGTTTAAGATGTGTGTATGTAATTATATGTATGTATGTATTTTTATTTATTGTATGTATTATTTGTTTATATATTTTTTGTTCATAGTTATTTTTCTCAAACTAGTCGCATCATCCATTAATTTCGTCAATTTATTCCAATCAATTTTTTCACCCAAAGGTAGCCTGGAAGAGATTGCCTTGGCGATAAGGCCGCCTATTGTGCTATTTTATTTATGTTTTTTTTTCTTTAAATTGTAATGTATCTTTGTGGTGCAATAAAGTATTTTTACTTACTTACTTAAAAGTAGATATTGCAGTTTGGTTGACATTATTTAATTGCAATATTAATAAATATGTAGGGACATATCACACAAATTGAGCTAGCCCCACAGTAAGTCGTGAACTAGTGTCGTAGAATACTAACTCAAAGATACTGTATTTTATAATAGTTATATACATACTTATATACATTAACATCCAGACCCAGGTCAATCTGAAAAAGATGGTTTTTCATCATAACCCGACCGGGGATCGAACCCGGGCACCCTCGTGTCCCAGGCTGGCGTGTTGACCACTGCGCTATGGAGCTCGCCGTGATACGATTATATCTTTGCATTAATTTTTAGTGTGTTATTAGTAAATGCATACTTGATGCCTGAGATGACTTGTAACACTGTTACAACTTTATGTAAGGACTAGCTGTTGCCCGCGACTTCGTCCGCGGCAATTTCTGTTATTTTGATTTTTTAGTATAGATCTACGGTATAGATGAATATTTTTTCCCCTGATTTCAATTTTTTTTATTGATTCTTCGCTCCTATTGGTCGCAGCGTGATGTTTTATAGCCTAAAGCCTTCCTCAATAAATGGACTATCCAACAAAAAAAGAATTTTCCAATATTTTACCGATACCATATCCCTCTTTGCTGTGACCTCTCGTTTCACTTTTTGAAGTCATACATACATACTATCACGTCTTTTTCCATTGCGGGCAAGACAAGGCCTAGGTTTATAAGCCCTACATGCCACATTTAGCATGTTGGTGGACGTGTAGGTAGAAAACGGAATCAGAATAGTGATGGATTGCTAGCCGCATCGCCTACTTACATGATTCCTCAAATTACCCATTCCCTCGATGGGCTTTTGAAATCTGCGTGGGAAGAGAAGCAGCTGGTACATTCTACTTTTTTCTTTTCTTCCAAACAAGCATGGAAAAAAAATCAATAATTACCATTTATATAGTCGCCATTATACGAAGACAATTGTGGCCTCTTATTTTGTCCTATAAAAATTTACACGTGAAAAAAAAGTTCTCTCAGTGACAGACGACCACAAACATGCTTAATGGTGGAGCTCCGTGCAATGCACTCGACTATCGATCTAACGACAGGTATTTTCCATTGCGTGCGATTGATGCGTCTGTCATATAAGTTCCAGAAATAGTAACTATTTATTCATGGAACTGAGGGGAGCGTAGGCTTTTCCTGTACTACGCGTACAGGAAAAGCCTACGCTCCCCTCCCCGGGGAGCGTAGGCTTTTCCTGTACGCGTAGGCTGAGTTGTAACTGCGTAGGTACTACGCAGTTTGGTTATATTGCCGTAATAATGTCTTACAAATCGATAGACGCCTTGTTTTCGATTAACGATAAATTTTTCGAAAAATACAAGTCTAACGCAGTTGCTATTTAGAAAATTCGGCACTCCAGTAGTCATATTAATAAATAAAAAAAAAACTTTTTCTGTACGACTAATTTAGTAGATATAATAAATCAATTGGTAAGATATTGCAATAAAATCTTATAACGATAGTTTATAAGACAGTGAAAGAATGTTATTAATGATAATAGCATTCGTATTTAGTAATTAAAATAGAATGTGAAAGAAAATAGAAGGAGATGCGAAAGCTTATGGCCTTTTATATATTTCAATCAGTCATTGTAATGCTCTGATGATGATGATTGTAATGCTGATATAGCGTGGGAGAATATTAATATTGAATTACAACATCAAACGCAATTATACTAAAAAAAACCGGCCAAGTGCGAGTCGGACTCGCGCACGAAGGGTTCCGTAAAATATATATAATATGTTTGAAATTATTAAAAATATTGTTAGTAGATGATTTAACTTAAAATTAATGCTTTTCGCAATTTTTCCTTTATCTGTGCTTTAAGACGTTGCTTTATATCAAATTTCAAGATTCTGAGTTCACGGGAAGTACCCTGTAGGTTTTGATTCCCTTGCGAGTTCCGAAAAATTATTAAAAATATTTTTATTATATATTGTAACTAAAAATGTATACTTTTTGCAATTTTTCCTATATCTGTGCTATAAGACGTTGCTTCGTACCAAAATTTCAAGATTCTGAGTTCACGGAAAGTACTCTGTAGGTTTTGATTCCCTTGCGAATGTCGAAAAAACACGAAAATTTGCAGCATAACCAGCTAAATCTTTTGATTGCGTTGGTCTAGAAGTAAGATTTTATCACAACTCCAAGGGACAGTAGATTTGAGTATTTGATATGGATTTCAGCTTATTACCTCTACGCGTTCCTGAGAAAAAGAGTCTTGACAGACAGACAGATAAACAGACAGACAACCGAGTAATTCTATAAGGGTTCCGTTTTTTCCTTTTGAGGTACGAAACCCTAAAAACAAACACCTGTTTCATCTAATATCTAAAAGATCTTCACAAGATCCTCAGTTTTAACTTACCGCTAACCCGTATGCCAAGGGTGGTGAGTATGGCAATATCCTCCCATGGAACGAAAAATCCTTGGGACAGCCTTTGTCCAGCAGTGAACTTCTAAAGGCTGGAATGATGAAATATGATTGAGTTGGTACCTAAGAATCCTATTAAAATTCTGCAAATAATCCTATTAGGGAAAATTCTTCCAATAATGTCGCATAAATCTCAAATCCTGCCTTTATAATCGAAGAAATGTTGACTTCGTTAGCCCAGCAAAAAGTTATGACAAAGAAGAATTGTAATCATTCTTTGGAATATAAATGAATGAGCATTTCTCTTGGGCGACAGTGGCGCCCCAATCTTTTCGTGGAAAAAGGTTCCGTTGCTAACTCGAACTTGAGTGTTAAGGTCTTTACTACACCTCAAAAACATACTTAATAAATATATTTCTGAGATAATTTAGGTAACGGGATCAGAATTATTGAACTTATTTTAGTGGTGGTATATCCACGCAACCAGTAAAATTCATTTAGCAGAAATGGGCCTGATCGTCCGGGGAAGTACCATACTCTCACAGTAAAACGAAGTTTGAGTAGAAGCTTTATCGATTCTATGTTTCTATGAGCCGGAGGCTCTTTCTTCCCCATTTGCCCCCATGTCCTCCCCATGTCCTCCCCATGTCCTACCCCATGTCCTCTCCATGTCCTCCCTCATGTCCTCTAACCATGTCCTCCTCCCAATGTCCTATGTCCTCCCCCCTACTCCTTGAAAGGCCGTCAACGCCCCTGTCTGTTGCAGTCACACCTTAGTGTTGCAGTTGACCATGGGCAGCGTTGATCGCTTACCATCAGGTGACTCGCTTGTTCGTTTGACATCCTATACCATACAAGAAAAAATATTTTATACATACCATATAAGATAAAAGATGTATATGGTATCACACGGTTAAATTCCATCAAAATACGTCCGGTAGTCCAAACGTAACGAACAATCCGCAATACATCTCATTCTATACGATAAACAATCACCTGCACTCGATATCGGGTTCAGAGATTGCTGGACCTTGAAATTGTGGTGTTCTAACAAGAAGCTTTAACATAATTTTTTAATAGTTATTTATTGGGAAGAGTCTATAGTAGGAAAGTACATTTTGATTTCCATACGTTACATTTTTACATGTTGTTTTTAACACACAAAAACAAAAAAAAACAATCTGATACTAAATAAAAATGTCGATGTTTCGTGTGCCAAACTTTAAATAAACGATCTGTTTACCTATTATTAAGTTAATAATTAAGTTAGCATGAATTGCAAGAATTAGAAATTTACTTCTCTATAAAGCAATCACCATATATATGTATAATTCCTTGTCGCCCGGTCAAGGCGAGCCAGATATAGAAATCCCTGGACTTGATCAATTGACTCTACCGACCTCTAAAAGAAATAGCGTCTTTTGTGAATGAACCGTAGGTATCGTAGGGCCGGTAATATCTGATCTTTTGGGTTGAATTTTAGAATTTTCTATAAAACTATAAATAATATTCACATGAAAATTTATATTAGAAAAAACTTAATTCAAATCTTTCTGTATGTACATTTTCATGTTACGTATTCTTGTTTATAGTTAAGGAGAAAATTCAAGATACAGGTAGAGGGCCTGGTCAGGTATCTTTGTCTGTCTGACTGTACATGTAGTGAATCACCATGGCATACATAGGTACAAATGGCATAATACGAACAATTTCGGCAAACCAATCCTAGAACCAATACTAGATACAGATAGTTATGCTACGTTATAGCTAATGTAGCACACAAATTGCTTAAAATAATTGACTCAAATATTCATTAATTAGTCAAAAAGTTAATAGTCATTCTTAATGATAACGACCTGAGACGGTAACCTATCATAAACACGATTTTTTTCTTTCCGAATTTCATTTGTGCGAAAACGGTACGACGAAGTTTTAAATGCCAAATGGCTTCTTTACCATATTTTCTGCTTCGATAAACTTAATAAACATATTTTTCTTCTTTTAGAACAACTGTCGACAAAAAATCAAAACATGTAATTTTATTTTGATTTTTTTTTTATTATTTGGTAAGAATAATTTCATTTTATAGAAATATTAGCGTTAGAAGTAACTTTTTCCATATTATTATTTACACAGAGTTTCAATAACTACTTACTGACGACAAATTGGAAAAGTTTAGAAGAAAATAAAAAGAATTGGTACCAAATAAAAATAGTACGCGTATATTATTAAAGGGGCTCGGGGACGAAGCCCCCGCCACAACAAAACAACTTATCCAAGATGGGTAGGTTAGGTTCGTTAGGTTATCTTGTGACCAAAACACCACTCAAGCTTGGAGCGAAAATAATAAAGACCTAAAAACAACTTTGTCGTGGAAAATAACTTAGGTTTGTTAGGTTTCCTTTTAAAAATAAAACCCCTCCCTTTTTATCTAATTATTGAAATATAAATAACATTTAATTTAATTAATAATCATTTTGAACATGCAAAATTAAAATATAACAATATTAAAATTAATTCACATAAGTTAATAAGGATAACTAGCTGGTATGCAGAATAAATTTAATTTTGAAATTTCTATACATTTTTTTATCATTTGAAATGCTGTCTTTTAATAATATGGAAATCATTTTTTTTTTGTTAAATAAACCATATAGCAGTAGTATCTGCGGATTCCCGTTGGGTTGCAATACAAAACATATAGCTTTTAAAAATATAACAATCAAAAATCGGAATTTCAACAATATGGCAAATTAATTTTCGGTCAAATGAAACTATAGAAAATAAAAAAATTACGAAACGTTTTTGGTGTTTTAAAATTCGTACATAAGCTATTCTTGTTTATGATAGGTAACCCCTGAGACAATGAAATATGCAATTTTCAGAAAATGCAAATCATTTAAGCTTAAACACAACATTTCAGCTGAAGTATTTCGTTGTGAACTGCTCAGAGCACTCCAAATTCCATCAAACATAGCATCTCGCATTCTATTCCATCCTCGATTCGAGAGCTATGATGACACAGATGCATAGACAATACAGATATTTAGGCGTAAAAAAAATTGCAGCTTTTTGTCGAAAAGGGGTGTAATGATATTAAAATTCATTTAAGTAGAATGTACGTAGATAGAAGTACATAATATACTCGCAATTGAAAAAATCATGTCTGTTGTATAAAAATAAAAATAAAATTAATTTAATTTTTTTTTGTTTATTTTTAAAGTTAGAATATAACTAAATATTCTGTGGATATTTCAAGCGTCTACCTGTTACCGTTATCGAGCTAAAACTAGCAAAAACATCATGTTTGTTGTATGGGAGCCCCTTTAATATTTATTTTATTTTTTAGTATTTCTTGTTATAGCGGCAACAGAAATACATCATCTGTGAAAATGTCTATCACCGTTCATGAGATACAGCCCGGTGACAGACGAACAGACGGACAGCAGAGCGATATTAATAGGGTCCCGTTTTTACCCTTCGAGTACAGAATTCTAAAATTGTATTTGCTACACGTAATTGCTTAACGTATTTGTACATTCTACATATATGAATCCTAAGATCACTACGCCCTATGCACATACCGCGTGATTTTGAACCTCCGAACTATATTAAAATCCTGGAATCAGAAGCCCTAATGAAATATAGAATTGCAATAAAAATAGCGGAAAATCGATAAAAAAAATTTGGTTTCCCATACAAAGTTGCCAATCAGCTGGACGAATTTCTATGGAAGGTCAAAAATATTTTTTCGTTTTTTACCTTTTTTTTTGCAATTCTGTATTCCATTAGGGCTTCTGATTCCAGGATTGCAGTATAGTTCAGAGGTTCAAAATCACGCGGTGTGTATTCTAATATGTATGGCGAATTTTATACAGGCAACCTGTGGATTAAAGTAAACTTGTGGATATATTACCTCAACGATACTGTGTTTATAATATTCAGAAACATCCAGGATCAGGAGGCCAATCTGCGAAAGCACATTTTCCATCTTGACCTGACCGGGGATCGAGCCCGTGATCCTGCTGTTCAAAGGCTGTACCACTAAGCCATAGACGGCGACATAATTGTATTGTGATGTGACATACAAAATACGAATGACCAGCATGGCCGTCACCGGGGCGTAAGTAAGGAGTGTCAATACAGTTACTTTTGATATATAAAAAAATATTTATTAATCTTTCAGAATTTTCAAAAACCTTAACGGTGTGTGATGTGAAGCATAGAACAACGGACTACAGTATTCTTTAATAGGATGTAACATCAAAGCAGAATTGTATTTTATCATCAAACGTTTGAGTAGGGTACTGAGTTACTCAAAAAAAAAATTTGCACTTCATCTTACGGCGCCGCGCCGTGGCATGGCACGATAGCGCGGTACTCATCATCATTTCGAGTAGGTGTCACGTTCAATCGACCATGCACACCCTGGTGTCAGAGTTCTGCGGAACCGCCTCTCGGCCTCTTACGTGGTTCCTTTAACGACTACCAGATGGCAGCCGGGACCAACGGCTTAACGTGCCTTCCGAAGCACGGAATCATCTTTATTATCAGACTATCAGGTGATTCAAGCCTGCAATGTCCTAACCAAACTGGAAACAACTAAACAAAGTATGCTTCCGGTGGGAATCGAACCCATACCCCCGGATCAACAGGCAAACGCCTTAACCACCGGACCACGGAGGCTGTTAAGCGCGGTACTAAAGAGATGTCATCGGTTTAGAATATAGAATAGCATAGCAAACTTGGCGCTACATTCCTTACATTTCGCACGTCCTGATCTGCGTCTTCTCATTACCGCAGGAAACTTGCCAGACGTGACTCCACTTTGAAATTTGCGAATGTTATTCTACGAGTATTGTTTCATGCTGATACCATATTCTTGAAGAAATCGCAGGTACTAAGTATTCTTTCCTCAGGTAAGCGAAGAATACAGGAACCACGATATTATTACATTACTCTTGCATTAAACGTGTTCGTAAATTTTAATACCAGTAGCATGGCACGCGCGACAACGTTTATCGAGTATCGCTGTCTTGTTTTCCGAAATATCAAAGAGCGAGATGTGGATAGTTTATCGCGCGATATAAACGGCATCGCGGGCGCCATGCTTCGGGCGCTGTCTTATCTATATAAGTCAGGTACGGTCTGGAAAAGTTCGCATATTTGCGTAAAAAGTGTGTCAGTAGAAGTTGCGTAAAAAGTCCTACACACGACTTTTTACGCAACATCTATATATCTTGTACTGATAACTTTTTTTTAAGTATTTAAATATATGTTTATATTATTTTAATATAACAAGAATTCAACCTTACTAATTTTTAATTCGCTCCAGCGCTTAAAGCTTGAGAAGGTAACAAACATATAGACTGACAAACAAACATATGAAAATAATTATTTTCATATTAATAATATATAAATAAATATATAATGACAAATTACACAGATTGAGCTAGCCCCAAGGTATTTCGAGACTTGTGTTATGGGATACTAACTCAACGATACTGTATTTTATAACAAATACATATATAGATAAACATCCAAGACCCAAGCCAATCTGAAAAAGATCATTTTTTTAATGACAAATTACACAGATTGAGCTAGCCCCAAGGTAAGTTCGAGACTTGTGTTATGGGATACTAACTCAACGATACTATATTTTATAACAAATACATATATAGATAAACATCCAAGACCCAAGCCAATCTGAAAAAGATCATTTTCCATCTTGACCTGGCCGGGGATCGAACCATGGCACTGGCACTCCATGTTGCAGGCTGGCGTGTTGACAACTGCGCCACGGAGCTGTCAGTCATATACTAACACTTTCGCTGACACTGCCCGCCTGTAGACGTAATTCTATTGTTATTTCTTTTGTGTATGGTTTAGTGTCAATGAACGAGTTAAGTATAAATGTTATTACGCTTGTACTAATAAAATTTTGTAGACGAGACAAACCCTTTTACAAAATCAAATATTTTTTTAATCCCTTTGTTTTATTTTAAACCCTAGAGAGTTTTGCGGATTGCGTTTTAAATAAACAAATAAAATGTAAATTGCCTTATTCACGAGAGAGTAGCACGTTTTCACAATAATATCCAAATTTGAATATAGTGATATTTCAAAGCAAAAACGCTTTTATATTCTTGGCATTCAAAATGGCATTAATTGAAGACCTTAGCATTAGAAGGTATTTTTAACAAATGTTATTTTAGATAAGATTATTTTAAAAATATTATAAAGTGGAGGCCTATGCAGTCCAAGAATATTATTTAAGTTTTTATGTGATTTTACAAAAATAGTCGATAAAATAAATAATTTGGCTTAGTTACAGCAACGTTTAAATGCGTGCCTCTTCTAAAGCACAAGTGCAGAAATAGCAGCAATAAAAATAAAAATTTACTCGACAACTTACAATTTTCGTAAAATACCTCCTACACATATGTACAGTCGAGGGCAGATAAATGTGACCCTCCTGCGATTTAAAATATGTTGTTAGAGAAGTCAGTTTTGTCTGCCCCCGACTGTACCTAGAGTGTAGTATATATTCAATCCTCCTTTTCCTATGGGGTCAATGCTGGGAACTCTAAAAAAGATCGGTTGCAGTCCGGGCGTACCGGCAGAAGTGAAAACTCTCCCTTGCGGCGGCGGTGACGTGTCCGTCTTACGAATTTTCGATCAGGTCACGTGCCCTGAAGCGAGTTTAACATTTTTTTACCTAACCCAAAAAGTGCATGACGTCGCTAAATAAGTTTTCGCTTCAAAAATTTCATACAAAAGTGTTCGGCCGGCACGGAAATTTATATGAAAACGCGCATTTTTTTTTGAGTTTCAAGCATTGGTCCCATAGGAAAAGTTGTTTGCAACCGTGTTTACGCTGTCAAAAAATATTTTAATTTTTATTGGTACATAGACATTATAAGATTTTTTTTGGTAGAGTAACAAACGATTAGTATTATATAGGAATAACAAAACAAAAAGGTGCAAGTTGGGTCGAGTATGAATTGAAACTGGACCTTTATGCCACGGATTCCGCTCTAAATTGTTCTCAAATCATCATCATCATAATGTGACAGTTTAGACAAGACTATTACGTAGACAGACAACGTGAGACTTAAGAGGCGAAGATCAGCGAAACTAGCGCGCCACCCATCTCTTACTCCATAACCCGATCAAATAAAAAAAATTCTGTACTTCGGTAGTAAATTTTTGTCTAATATTTTTGCAATTACTTTTCATTATTGTGTGAAATAACAACTACTTAACACCAAAAGTGGCCACTTTTAGAGGTAACTAGATTTCGCCCACGGCTCCGCCCGCGTCATAGTTGATCCCTCGGGAACAGTATCCCGGGATAAAAGGTAGCCTATATCCTTCTCCGTACTCCAGAGAACTTGTATGCAAAATTTCATGATGATCGGTTCAGTAGTTACGGCGTGAAAGCGTAACAAACAAACAAACAAACAAACAAACAAACAAACAAACAAACAAACAAACAAACAAACAAACAAACAAACAAACAAACAAACAAACAAACAAACAAACAAACAAACAAACAAACAAACAAACAAACGAACAAACAAAAAAACAAACAAACAAACTCACTTTCGCATTTATAATATTAGTTAGGATCAATAGTGACTAAATCTACGGCGCCATCTTTATGATGAGCCTGACATAAATCTTACGCAATCTTCTATCAAACATAATGGTAGATGCACGATTCGCGCTCTAAAAGTGGCACCGGCAAAACAGCGCTGTAATCTAGTTTGGGAGCTGTTTTGTCCACAGTTTCAATAAACCGCGCTAGCACTCACACGTCTCGCGATGACGAAGGCACAGTGAAAAGATGCAAAAACTACGCATCAATTATGAAAAAAAAAGATGGAGTTATACTTTCAGTATGTACCGTTTTTGTCGTTGATTCTAAATATGCATGATGTTTTGACTCGGGGACATTATTAAGGCTTTATTTTGTATGAGACTGTGTATCTACCATTATATTTGATCGAAGAACGCAATAGGCGTTGGGGGGGGCACATGGTTGGTCTAATACTTTTGTATAAAGTTGTCACTCTATACATGTCTTTCATTGTCTATACGATAATATTATATTCTCTAGGCAGACATTACACCAAACTAACTAACGATAAGAAATCTTTTTTACTTCAAAACATAGAATAGGTATAAACGATGTGAAACGAAGTTCCATATGTTCTTGGATAGCTCCGTGGCGCAGCGGTCAACACGCCAGCCTGAGATACGGAGTGACCGGGTTCGATCCCCGGCTAGGTCAAGATGGAAAATGATCTTTTTCAGATTGGCCTGGGTCTTGGATGTGTATCTATATATGTATTTGTTATAAAATATAGTATCGTTGAGTTAGTATCCCATAACATAAGTCTCGAACTTACTTTGGGGCTAGCTCAATCTGTGTGATTTGTCCGTATATATTTATTTATATTATTATTAAGTTGCAAAAATACGCATACAATAAAGTGAATACAATTTTACTGTACATACCTAAGTATGTTATTATGTAATCAATCAAATTTAACCTCGATTATCTAATTACTCCACTCAGACTGAAAATTACGGCAATTTATCAAATAATATTAGGTAATATCAAATAGGTTAAGCTAATTAGATTATGAATAATTAGAAACACAAACTTGAGTAGATTATGCTAGGCCTTCAAGAATCAATAAGCAATAATTACAAGATTTCTTTAAATATTTATGCAATTATTTCTAAGCCATTCCAAGTAACGGCAAAAGTAATGTATGAACTACCTTTTTTTCTAACCTATTGTCTGCCTATGCTGGGCAAATTTCTCCCCCATTGCTTTCCATATTGGCGTGACATCATCATTTCGAGTAGGTGTCACGGTCAATCGACCATGCACACCCTGGTGTCAGGGTTCTTCGAAACCGCCTCTCGGCCTCTGACGTGGTTCCTTAACCGACTACCAGATGGCAGCCGGGACCACCGGCTTAACGTGCCTTCCGAAGCACGGAATCATCTTTATTATCAGACAATCAGGTGATTCACGCCTGCAATGTCCTAACCAAACTGGAAACAACTAAACAAAGTATGCTTCCGGTGGGAATCGAACCCACGACCCCCGGGTCAACAGGCAATCGCCTTAACCACTGGACACTGAGGCTGTTAATTGGCGTGACGATATACAGAAATTACTAAACAAATGTTCAGATGTAGCGCAAAATGGAGAAATTAACTACTTATTAAAATAAAATATTTTCAAGATATAAAAGTTTGAGAAAGCCACACTAATCTGTGATGTCGTAGGATACTAACTTAAGTTCTAGATTTCTAGATTTTAATTTTTTTATATTTAAGTTTTCTTTTTACTTTTTAGTATAAATATAGTTAGATTTCTTTATAATTAGTTTCATTTATGTTCGTTTATATTATTCGCAGATATTTTAATACAATGTTTATATGTTAATTATCACAATAAATATGATTATTATTAACGATACTATATTTTATGAGAGGTATATAGATACGTATAACATTATGTAAAGAAACCCCTGTCCGATTCTTGAAGGGGTGATTAAGCCCGTCGACATGAATCAAAAAGGATGGACATTTTCAAACAAAAATGTTCGGCAGACGGGTAATTAGTATGGTTACGTCAAAAAAAAATGTTGAGTTACCATCCAGCATATAGATAAACATCAAAGACCCAGGTCAATCTGAAAAATATAGTTTTCCATCCTGACCTAGCCGGGAGTTAAACACTGGACCCTGTGATTCAAAGGTAATTGGGATGTCACTGAATCGCCTAAGTCATCTTCAATTAAATTATTCCGATACTGAAAATAAGTATGAATCACTTATACAAACATTCACTTTTATAATAATGCTAAGATAACTTTTATTATAAAAGATAAAGTTTTTCAGGATGTACATACACATGCATATAACGCTTAAAGTTCAGGATAAAATTGACAATTTGATAATTGTCAAAAAACTTTTCCTGATATAAATTTCAACACGAACGAAAGGAGTTCATTAATTATGTACTCCTTTCGTTCATATAAAAAAGCGACTTTCATCAATGTACTGAACCAAATTTTGATGAAATTTAAATAGGGACCAACTTTAAAGTATACCCTTTTAAATAAAAAAAAAAAATTTTAACATCGGTTCATTAATAACGGAGTTCTGAGGTATACTGGTACTGGTACAGAGAGGGTCATGCTCCTGCAGTGGAGACTAAAAAGACCTGATGATGATGACGAGGTAATAAACATAAAACAAAAACTAAAAAACATACAACCGATTGATAACCTCCTCCTTTTTTGAAGTCGGTTAAAGAAAATACTGTCATATGATAATGATGATTGTCTGAAGAGAGTTTGGTTTAACCAACTTCAAAAAAAGAGAGATTAGTTCTAGTATTTTTTATGAAATCGTGATAATAATTTTGTTGAATTTGGCTTTTATCTGCAAGATAATCAGTTATCTTGTATAAGTAAAGGCCTTGTAAGCCTTAATCAATTATTTTCTGCCCGTTGCAACAATACTGTGATAACACAGTGGAAAGTTTGAGGGAGTGCGTGTCAGTGCTCTCCGGACGAGGAGCCAACCGCGACTAGCCGTAGAAGCCTGAGAAATTTTCCACCCTCCGCCAGCCTAAGCGTAATTACGTCACACATTTACACTGATATAGAAAGTTTGGAAAGGTTCCAAGAGACAAAAACTCGCTAGAGTTGATTGGAGTCCTCTCATTGAGGGTCGTATCGGTGCCATTGAATGAATGGAAATGTAAAGTTGGACCTAGAAAAAGGATCAGTTCAGCCGGCCTATTTGCTAACTCAGTGTACAACGTTTTGGTAGTCATTTCAAAGTACATTACGTTTTATATATCTTTAATAAAAAATGGAAACCCGCGATGTATTTTGAAGTGACTATCAAAACGTTGGTCACTGAGTTAGCAAATAGGCCGGCTGGTCTAATGAGGGTGTATTATGCCAGAGAGTCTTTTTGTGCCAGTTTTAGCACAAAAGTATAATTTACATATATACGTGTACTAGTACTAAAAGTGATGAAATGCATTAAATAAATGTGCATATAGATGGAAAAATATTTGTTAATAAGTATTAAAAACTGACCAATTTGATGTGTAGAAAAAATCATGTTTAAAGATGGTGCCACGTTCTTCCACCGAGTTGATTGTTCTGAAGATAAAACAGACTGAAGACAATTACATATTACAATAAAGTACTCGTAAGTACAGCAATTATCAATTTTCTTCTACTGCTTGTGGCTATAAACAATTTTCGTAAGGTTTCCTAAATATCTTTAAATGTATTATACATGGTGAAATTTTTATCGTTTTGGACCCTTAAAGGGGTGGGTTACTCAGACCATCAATATGAACAACTTTTTCTATGGGACCAATGCTGGGAACTCAAAAAAAATCGGCTTTTCCATACAAAAGAGTTCCGCCGCCCGGCCAATTTGTATGGGAAAGTCAATATTTTTCTGTGTTCCCAGCATTGTTCTCATAGGAAAAGTTGTTCATTTTGATGGTCTGAGTTACCCCTTTAAGGGTTCAAAACGATAAAAATTTCAGCGTGTATACATTCCAGCGACTATAAAGCAATGACCGGACGCCCTTTCAAGGTCATATCCCGGTATCGGTGCGTTTAGAGCCGAGTGATTGGTACTCGACGCAATACAGATACTCCGGCAGATGAAAACGTGTCTATACATATAATATAGTCTGTGGATAGCACAAACTGCACTGTAAGTTGCCCAGACAGACAGCTAATAGAGAAGATAACACTAAGCACTTCAAACAACGATATGTACATAGCGTGACTTTAAACTTCCTAGCTATATTGAAATCCAGATTTCCATTCGGGATTCTGATTCCCAGGAATCAGAATCAGAAGTTTATAAAGTGCGCGGAATACTTCAAAGAAGAGAGTAACAAAGTTTAAAAAGAAGAAATTATACAATAACCGGCTACATACATACGCTTACATTAGGCTTAGCAATAAATGTAAAGTTATATGAACAGCCATACATTTAGCCTTGGCAAATTCTATCGCATTTTACATTCCTCAGCCAATCTTATCTTTAATCTTCGGCTGCTGGAAAAAGGGAGGATATACATATAGGCTATTCATTGGATTCTTGCTGACCATGCCATACGATATGATAATGATAAAAGAATAATTTAAAACGATGCCACTATTAGAAAGTGATTTAATATAAACCGTTCTAGAAACTGTAATTCTGTTACAGGACATCCTTTCAAGGTCACATCGTCCCGGCGCGTTTGGAGCGAAGTGATTGGTACTTGAAACAATACATACACACAGGTATAAATGAAAATATGTACGTGCATAGCTCGACTGATTTGATGGCATTTATATGTCAGTGAAATTGGTTTCGACCTTCAGGCTGACAGACAGTAAAAGGATGTATTTGTTTTGGTTAGAACTCTTATTATGAAAAATTTGTATTTTTATTTGTGATGCATATTTCCCAGATCAGCCAGATCTGGGAGAAAGGTTGTCTTCTGGCGGAGATAGTAAAAGCCGATCACGGTTTTTTTGACGTGAAATGTCTAATTGATGAACGCCGGCTGCGTTCGGCTTGTGACGCATCTATCTCTCTTCCTCCGTTATCATGCCCACCTATATCGTCCGGAAGGACGAGGTAGACCGACTTTATAGACAAACTACTTTTTTTATATAAATTATTTTATTTTGTTACCGATGTATGGGATTCTGATTCTGACATAAAAAATATTGCCAGGGAATTCAAATCAGCCTGCTAAAGGCCATTTTAACAAAATTAGATATGAGAAGGTTAAGTGTACGAAAAATCAAACATTTCAGCTCTCATTATTGGATATTTCGTAGTGATATAATGTATATCTTATTTATGTACTTAGTAGCTTACTAAAGCCTAGTATTAAAATCATGTAGATTTTCTCATAATAAAAATTAAATGAAAACTGTATACAAAAAATTACGTTACTTAAATTTATTTTTAATATAAAATTCTGTGTTATTATTTGGTTTTCATGTGTACGGAAAATATTAAATTTTGGCGACATCGCGTGCCTCCGGTCGATTACATAAACATGAGAACATACCTACCAGTTACCTCTAACGTCCTAGTAAAAGAGAACAAAAATACTTTCGAGTGTGTATTATATCGAATAATTTAAGAAGTATTATAAAATAAGCAACGCCTGATATACCTCTTTTTCGAAAATGGCTAAACCGGTTTTGATGGAAAGATGGTTAAAGAAAAAAATTGATATGAAATAAAAAAAACTAGATTAAGATGCCAAGGACAGACATATTGATAGAGAGTATTAACTTTTACTGATTTAAGTCAATATCTTTTAAAGAATCTATACTCACTAACTTTAGAATACTAATATAAACAAATTACAAAATTGACATAATAACTGTGACAATATGGAAAAGAAAGAGAAGAAAATGTGTGCAATCTACATAGACGCATACGTACATAAGTGATTCAATGAAAACAAACAGATTATATTTTCAATACAATCCTCAGAAGTACATATGCGACTGTGACACATAACCTCCAGAAAAAGGCAAGTAAAATGCCTCAAGGGAAATTTTATTTCGCTTAAAGCAACCCTACAATCTCATATCGCGGAGGGATGCCTTTACATGTGTAAATATGGGACCTTTAAAGTTTTGTTATTACGCTTTTACGACCCGAGGATAGCGTTGTGCCTTTTTATCTTGGTAAAAGAAGCTATTTCCATCCCTGTCTGCACGTAAACTTGAAAAGGTTTATTCCTCATAACCTATTGAAAGGCGTATTTGACTTTCTTCGTTATATTCTTTACAAAATACATTTACTTTGAGACAATTTACTTTGCGTGCTTCCGCCACCAGTTAGTTCATGCAAACTATTGCTGGCCAGCGCCCACCCACTACTGTTAGTCCCTTCATACCCGCCACCAATAGTTGATGCATGCAACCCTGGTCGATACTGCTGCATCCGTTGAGGCAATGGTCATTCGTTGCTTGTCATTCGAACGATCAACATCTAGGTTTCACTGCCTGAAGATGCCTCGTGTAGAGGCGAAACACGTGTCGCGAGCACGACGGCCGACATTGCTGCAGCCTCAACGGATGCAGCAGTATCGACCAGGGTTGCATGCATCAACTAATGGTGGCGGGTATGAAGGGACTAACAGTAGTAGGTGGGCGCTGGCCAGCAATAGTTTGCATGAACTAACTGGTGGCGGAAGCACGCAAAGTAAATTGTCTCAAAGTAAATGTAGCTTTGACTTCCGCAAAGTAACACCTGAATCTATTAACTATCTTTACAAAATACATGTATAAGAGAGCTTTCGCATTACGTTGGATCTGAATCCGTCAAAATAACGGTTCGGCGTGGTTGTAGAAATATTTGAATACGGTTTACTTATAAACAAATACATTCATATAAATATATAAAAATAAATATTTATATATCATACATACGTATACACAAATCCATAATGGAAATAATATTCATAATGAAACAGAGGACGTTTTAATTAGTACATCAATAAGTTTAATTTAGTACGCATATATATGTTAGGTATTCATTTGTCTTTAAACACTACACACATCATACATATCTTTTCGCGTGAAAACGTCTTTTAAATCGCTGAAAAAAAGGTAAAAACAGGACCCTATTTATTTCACTCCGCTGTCTGTCTGTCTGTCTGTCCGTCTGTCACCAGGCTGTATCTCATAAACCGTGATAGTTAGACATTTGAAAACTTCACAGATGATGTACTGCAACAGATACAAAAAAATAGAATAAAATAAATATTTATGGGGGCTCACATATATAATCCAAAGTTGTGTCCACCTATAATTGGGTTGCATGCTAGCATATTCTTTAAAATGTTATTTATAAGCTTTGTTCATGTAACCTGTTGGTGAACCTAATAAACAAAATAAAATAAAAAATAAAACAAAAGTGATTTTTTTGGTTGTTTTTGCTCGATATTGATAACGGCAACAGGTAGACTTTTATTCATAGAATATTAAGTTATATATTCAATTTAAAAATAAATAATTAAATAAAAATAAAATTAATATTAAAGGGGGGCTCCCATACAACAGACATGATTTGTTTGCCGTTTTTATAGATAACGGTACGGAACCCTTCGTGCGCGAGTCTGACTCGCACTTGGCCGGTTTTTAACGTGTGGTGTCTATTCGTCCAGCGAGACGTAAATTTTACTACATTACTACAAAACGGGTCGCACTCCCAAATGCCGGCAGAAGTGAAACGACTATTTTTTCAAATTCTAATGAGGATCAGTAAAGTTGTAGCAAATTCAATAGGACCAATATCCACATTATTCTTCATGACATTACAATGATATATCTTTTTGAATTATCCAAATCGGACCATTACTTGCGAAGATATTAATAATAAACATCATGCCGTTCCTGCCGCGAATAGGCATTGCACGCCGGTGCGTGTGACGTCACTGTGACGGACCGAGCGCGGTCGGCAGTCGGCACTCATAGAGCGATCATTCGACTGAACGACGGCGACGCGGTTCGTCGCTATATTTAACAATTTATTGAAATAAAGTGTTGTTAGAGTGTAATTTTTGTAATATTTACGTATAAAACGTACTTATTATGGGAACTAATAAAGAAAAACAAAGCAAAGAAATAATTTTTATTTTTAATCTCGATTGCTATATAGACAATCTTGTAAATTAAGTAAACCCCATTGTTATAATATTATAAAAAAGAAATGAAATATGGACATATGCGTGAGGTCCGATCATTTTATAGTGTTTCAACTTCCATATGCTTCTTTCAACGAGAACTCTTATTGCTTATATCAGCGATCGTTTTTGTTTGCAAAACTTCTTCTGCTGTAGGTTTTGGGTTGGAACTGTCTGTACTTCAAACTCTTTAAAACTATTATATTTCTTATCTTTTCTTAAAATCAGGTCTATAATTTTTAGGGTTCCGTACCTCAAAATGAAATGACGGAACCCTTATAGGGTTCCGTTTTTTCCTTTTACCACTTGGTTATCCGTCTGTCTGTCTGTCAAGACCCATTTTCTCAGGAACTTAGGAGCGTAGAGGTATCAAGCTGAAATTCATATCAAATATTCAGATCTACTCTCCCTTGGAGCTATGAAAAAATCAAAATTTGGTACGAAGCAACCTCTTTAAGCACAGATAATGGAAAAATTGCGAAAAACATACATTTTAAGCTACATCATATAATATAAATATTTTTAATAATCTTTCGACATTCGCAAGAGAATCAAAACTTCAGGGTACTCTTCCCGTGAAATCGGAATCTTAGATTTTGGTACGAAGCAACGTTTTATAACACAGATAATGAAAAAATTGCGAAATGTATACATTTTTAGTTACATCATATAATGAAGGTATTTATAATAACTTCAAACTTATACGTGCGCGAGGCCAACTCGGACTTCGCCGGTTTTTTTGAAAGCTTTTGACATTCAACAAACAAAACTCCCTTCTTCAGTTAAATCTTTCTTCCAACCAACTTTCCATTTTTTTTTCCACCTGAAATATATAAATATAAAATAATACCATATTTTAATCGGCCTCACATTTTTGTATGAAAATGTCGATATTGTTTTCTAGTCCAATCCTGGGTCCCATGTTGTTCATTTAGATGGGCGGGCTTATTTAATGGTTTTCGATACAACGGCGTTCACCCTTACATCCTGTATTAACTTATTTGCTTACAACAATCAGGCATAGCTGGGGCAAATACATCTTATATCTTTCGCTATTTGCTTTTTACTCCATTACGTCCCTGTGTCATTGTTTTGACCTTGGAATATTACATAGAAATGGAAACGGAAGTATTGGAAGGTAAGTAGGTTTGTCCACCAAACTAGAAAGAAATAAGTAGGTATGTTTTTATTAATACAGCAGGCTTATAAAAAGAGAATACATAGGAACTAACTTATTTCCATATCAACTTAATAAAAGGTTAGAATAGTTATGTAGGTACTTACATCGAAATTATATTCACAACAATGTCTATTAGCCTGGGTAGAGGGTGGAGTCTTATAATCATCCCTTTTTACAACGGAATATAATTTTAAATAGTATTCCGTTGTAAAAAGAGATGATATAAAATTTACACAAAACTTCGTGAAAAATTATTAATTTTTCCAGAAGTTTTGTGTCTTTCGGCACGTAATAAGATAGTTTTTCAGGCGTTTTAAAAGAAGTGTTTGTATAGTTCGGCACTATACAATATTTATACATAGTTAAAAATATAAATTAGACATAAATAATTTGTTTTAAAGTCACAATTACCACCCAAACACTGCGCGCTTTGTCACTGCCAACGGGCGACTAGCGGCGTCCGTCACAGTGACGTCACAGCCACCGCGCCGGCCGGCCAGTGAATTTTGCTAGTAATTTGGTCATAACTTCGTCAATTTTTATCGTAGAACAATAATTTTTGCACTGTATGTTATGGATTTCTTAGCTCTATAATCCTGCATTCTCAACTAAAAACTTTACGGATCCTCATTGACAGAACTTATTATAGTGTAGATGAATACCTGTCTGACAATTTGTAATCACATTTAATGCAAAAATCAATGACATCAATAACTCCCATATTTTTTTTTTTTAAATTGACACTAAGCACTAATAATGGTAAATTTGTAACATAACTGTATATTATAATTATAAAACCTAGTAACCATTAAAATGTTGTATGCCTAACGGCGCAACATGGCGCACTATGTTACCGATACTAACACCTATTTGTATATCCATGTTTGACAAAAATAAATGAATAATCCTAATCCTATCCTAACTAATATTATAAATGCGAAAGTGAGTTTGTTTATTTGTTTGTTTGTTACGCTTTCACGCCGTAACTACTGAACCGATCATCATGAAAATTTGCATACAGGTTCTCTGGAGTACGGAGAAGGACATAAGCTACCTTTTTTCCGGGAAAAAGTACTGTTCCCGAGGAATGGACATTGAAGCGGGCGGAGCCGCGGGCGAAAGCTAGTGAATTATAATTATGAATTATGAAAACTAGCATTAGCGGCGGTCTTAGCTCATGTGTCCGTCTCACGAATTTTCAATCATGTTAAGGAAAACGATCGTTTTTCAGATTGACCTGGGTCTTGGATGTTTATCTATATAAGTATCTATTATAAAATATAGTATCGTTGAGTTAGTATCCTACGACACAAGTTCGCAGCTTACTGTGGGTCTAGCTCAATTTGTGTGATATGTCCCTATATATCTGTACTAATATTATAAAGCTGAAGAGTTTGTTTGTTTGAACACGCTAATCTCAGGAACTACTGGTTGAAATTGGAAAATTATTTTCGTATTAGATAGTCCATTTATTGAGGAAAGCTTTAGGCTATAAAACATCACGCTGCGACCAATAGGAGCGAAGCATCAATAAAAAAATGTTTTAAATAGGGGGGAAAATTATTTGTCTATACTAATAAAAAAATAATTACGATTAATCATAATAACAGAAATTGCCGCGGACGAAGTCGCGGGCAACAGCTTGTTTATTTATATAGTTTATAACTGTTAGCTCTTAAACGTCGGATCGGACTAACGAAAATCTAGAAGTTTTTATGAAAAACTGGCTATGGCGAAGGCGAGCCGTCAATAAACGATGTTTTACTTTTTATAGAAACCTGCGGCACTTCTCACGCGACACTTACCAGCCCACACTTATCGATATACAGGCTGTATTTCATATTGAAGCAATTTAAAATTTAGAGAAAGCTGTACAGATTTATTTAAAGATATTTGAAAGAAACTTAATCTTAGGCAGAATACTTCACCATAGACAAAGACTACTACTACTAATGTGAAGGTGTTGTTCGGGTAACGACATTTAAAATGCCTCCGTGGTCTAGTGGTTAAGGCATTTGCCTGTAGACCCGGAGAGCGTGGGTTCGATTCCCACGGGAAGCATACTATGTTTAGTTTTCAGTTTTGTTACGATATTGCAGTCTTGAATCACCTGATTGTCTGATAATAAAGATGTTTTCAAAGTAAAGACGAAACTTACTTTGAGGGTTGTAAAGTTGGAATCATGTCACAACGTCAATTTCAACTCGTATGTGGTACGAGTTCCAACAGCTCAACTGGAGACCTTCACTTGTGAAGATTTCTGGCCTAAGGGTGTCTTTCGGCGTTATCGCGGGAGGCTACCTAACACCCCATCACCGTGTAGTGCGTCACTGACATTACGTGCTAAGTAATTTTAATCAAGTTACTATATTATACGTCTGTAAGCTATATATTATAAATAAATGATAATTATAGTATTATATTTGTAATATAAAAGTAATATTTTTATTTAATAGTAGATATATAAGTACCTAGCTTCCGCTCGCGGCTTCGCCCGCGTGGATGTCAGCGACCAAAAGATGTCCATCCTCATGGTGCAAAACCGTTTTTAATACTTTAAATGACGTGGGGTTTTTGAATCACGTCAAGTAGCATACGAAGACAGTAGCAATCTATTTGGATGTACCGTGTATACCTTTTCCTAGAGCTTGATGTCCAAATTTCACGTTTCTACCATTACCTGTTACGGCTGTGCGTGCGTCTATATGTCAGTTAGTCAGTGGGAACTTCTCCTTTTATTTTTATAGATAATACTACTTATTAATATAGAAATACTTTTTATTCGATAAAGACTACTTTAAGTACTGTTATAACATGATTTATGAACATGAAGTATGTAGGCGAATAATACATTGTGACGCAACAGTTAAAATTCTAATTTCTTTGAATAATTCTCTTAACGAATCCCTAGCCCCAAGTTTATAGATTTCATTTCATTTCATTTCATTTATTCATTGTTTCCATGGTTACAGAAGATTTTATAAATTATTAGTAAAGTACATAGATTTAAAAAAAAAAATTCGTCTCTCTGGTAAAGTACATCATGGAACCCTGGTAGGGCACTACAATATATTTGAGTCTATATAAAATAAAATTAATTAAGTCTATACAAAATCATGTCAAAGAAAAAATATACATATGTCAATAAATTTTAAACTAAATCCGTAAAATTTCAGAAATATAACATAAATTATAACCCAAAAATATATACATTGGTCCTATTTTACTCAAAAAACTGTTCTAGGCTGTAAAAATACTTTTTTATGAGATATTCCTTAAGTTTTCGTAGGAAAACTTTGTGTTTCTCTTCAGCTTTTATATTATAGGGTTTTTTATTATATACTTTTACAGACATCACCAGTGGACCGGAGCTAAATAGCTCGATTCTGCTCGAAGGAAGGGCTAATTGCCCTTTGAAACGCGTATTCACATATTTTTCACGAGATTGTTCCCTGGTTTTCAATAGGTCATTATTATTTCTTACGAATTTACATATTTCTAATATATACATTCCTGTCAAAGTGAGTATTCTAAGTTTTGTGAAATGAGGACGACAACTTTCGCTAAAGTCTCTTGCGTTTACTAATATACGTATGCACTTTATATATACATAGATCGAATAGCACGCTTTTGCAGAACGAAAATGGTGTTGATCTCTGCTCTTATATACATCTTGTTTACATGTCTACGATAATGAAATTTAACACTTGTAACAGTCTTGCAATCATCATTTCGAGTCAACACACAAACCCTGATGTCAGAGTTCTTCGGAACCGCCTCTCGGCCTTTGACGTGGTTCCTTTAACGACTACAAGATGGCAGCCGGGATTACCGGCTTAATGTGCCTTCCGAAGCACGGAATTATCTTTATTATCAGACATTGATATGATTCAAGCCTGCAATGTCCTAACCAAACTGGAAAGAACTAAACAAATTAGTGTGCTTCCGGTGGGGATTGAACCCACGACCCCCGGGTCAACAGGCAAATGCCTTAACCACTGGACCACGGAGGCGGGCACAGTCTTGCAATTTGATTGCATTATCCAGTCCATCAATTAGGTTATTCAATTAGCAACGGTCGGTTTTATACGGATTCTGGTTATTTTAACCTCGGTTACTTGGGTAATGAATTTTACTTTTAGTACAAACACCTCACTATTTACTAGTTAACATTTACTAACTAGATTTGAAAATCTATAACTAACTCTTGTAACAATTTAAGTGTCAATAAATTTGCACCATTCTGTATTATGCCAATTCTAGTTGCTTTTGCCTCAGAAATTTGATTGAAAAGGATTCGTTTTAATACAAATGCTTTATAATTTTTGTATAATGACATCTTATTTGCACGTCTAGCATTATGAAAAAACACGGATTATGAAAATTGTTACAAGTAGTAACAATTTTCATAATCCGTGTTAATCCATTTATGTTTTATATCTGCAACATCCTGTATTACGCCCTTACGAATAAATTATGGAAAAACCCAAGTCGCTGAACTGTATTGACCTTGTAGAAACAATCGAATGAAGTAAAGTATAATTATATATTATATCGAGTAAGTATGCTCACTTATTTGTAGGATATAAAGTTTAAGTGTGTTTATAAGCTCTATAAATTGTACTGAAACTATATAATTATAACTTTAAGCAAGATTTAGATTTTAGATCGAAATCTGACCCCAGTATCGACTTTTCGCACACAGAAAAAAAAGCAACAAAAATCTTTACAATAAAGCAATTAGCCTAAGAATTAAGGGGTATAGGGTCATTTTAAAACTAATTGTTGATCTTATACGTAGTTTATCTACGAATAAGTAAACATACTTAGTTCGAGTAAAATAAAATTATACTTTACTTCATTAGATTATTTCTACAAGGTCAAAACAGACTTTCAGCGACTTGGAGTTTTCCCATAATTTATTCGTAAGGGCGTAATACAGAATGTTGCAGATTTACAAACACAAATTCATTGACACGGATTACGCAAATTGTTACTAGTCAGATTTCATTGTGCTAGACGTGCAAATAAAACGTAATTAGAAAAAAAAATGTTGTTGTATTTATTGTTACCTTATTTTATGTAAGTCATTCTGAGATGACAATTTGTTTGACTGGCTTTGAGGTATGAAATTAAATTATTTACTTGCAAAAAAATCATGCCTTTCTGGCATGTAAAGTACATTTTACTTTATTTTGTTCAGAAATACAATGGATGAAATAAAAATATTAACAATAAAAAAATAATAATTAATAAAGATGCAGTTTGAAATATAATAATTAAATAAAATAAAGTGCGAGTCATGCGCTGTGTCACTGCAAGAATTGAACGCAATAACAGACAACAAAGCTGATAATCATTGCAAGTTATACCACATAAAATTTGGTTCACGTCAAATAAATATTCTTGACTTAGTATTTTTCTTTATACTTATACTAGCTTTTGCCCGCGGCTTCGCCCGCGTTTATTTTGATCCCTCGGTAACAGTAGAATTTCTCGGAAAGAAAGGTAACCTATGTCCTTCCCCGGGCCTCCATACTAAATTTCATCCAAATCGGTTCAATGGTTGAAGTGTGAAAAGACGACAAACTGACAGACAGAGTTCACCTACATAGATCTTTTTTAATTGTTATCGTGAACATATATACCCTCTTTCAAAATAAAATATCCTTACATACTTTTTACCCCTAGATTTTGTCCATTTCTCCAATACAGATCTTTTTTGACTTTAATCGAGAACTTATAAATATATAGAATGTATACATTCTATATATTTATAAGTTCTCGATTCTCTCGATCTCGATAATAAGGGATGAATTTTGAAAAAAATATTTTCTTCGTGTTTCATGCCTTTCAATAAAAAAAACCGTCATGCTAAATTTTATTCGAATAACTTCAAAAACGGCAAAGTTTCATACTAACTTTGCACCCCCGTTTTACCCCCTTAGGGGATTAATTTCCAAAATTCTTTTCCTACTGCTCCCCTACGTTATAAAAGGAACCCCTGTGCAAAGTTTCTAACCAATGGTAAACAGTATAATTTTATATTATACCCCTTAATTCTTAGGCTAATTGCTTTATTGTAAAGATTATTGTTGCTTTTTTTTCTGTGTGTCGATACTGGGGTCAGATTTCGATCTAAAATCTAAATCTATCTAAAAATTATAATTATATGGTTTCAGTATAATTTATAGAGCTTATAAACACGATATAATCAAAGTAACTTACTTCATGTCCAAGCTGTACAGATTTATTATTATGACTGTAAAGTTTATGGAAAGTGAGGAATGGGAAAAGCTCCACCGACAAGAGCCCAGCTGTTAAATTTAATGATGATTATGTAACGTTCATGGTGTCTAGATTATAGTTTTTGTGAAAATGAATAATTTTTATTCAAAGTAGGATACATGTATCGCTTTTTGAATGTCACATGTTTCTGTTGTTTATTTTTCTTTCTTTTATAATTGTAAAATCGAAAAACTGCTAGCGTTTCGGAATGACCACTGCTGAGAAGAATACGCCGAAAGAAACTCAGTCCAGTCTTGGTCTATATATGCCGGAAGGCCTCGGACATAACAATATATTTTACAATAATTAAATTAAAGTACTTACATAAAAATATACATTTAAATTATTACCAATTATTACCAAAAAAGAATCCATAGTTTTCTGCAATCGCAATGCTGGTGTAAATAATTTATTTTTATTTCTAGTGTTTCTGCTATGTATATCACTGTTTTTTTTATATAAATGAATGCTATGGCGCACAAACATAATATTAGAAAAGATATACTGTGAAGGGAGTGTCAGAATATTAATATTTTATATATATTTATTGTGTCCGTGTTTTGCTGTAGTTGTGTAAATTCTGTACAGTTAACACATGATTAAATAGAATCTCCGTGGACATACAGGCGCAATGGTTAACATAGTTAACACCCTGCTATTCGTGGGGCCCTAGGTTCAATTCGCAGTGTGAGTAAAATTTGCCATTATCGGTCTTCGACATACAACAGCTGTAGTAACCGGGTAAATGTTCAAATAAAGATTAAGTAACATCTACTTTCTTTTGAGACTTATGGGGTATTAAATTAACAAGTATATCCCTTATGAGGTAGATAGAGTCTGAGGCCATGAGATATAAAGGCCACTGTAACATCCTCGTCTTCATCGTCACTTACCATCAGGTGAGATGGGAGACAAATGCCTAATTCAATTTTTAGTAAAAAAAAAAAAAAACTTTGAGAATGTTAGTAGATTTAAACTAGTGATGAGTTGCTAGCCGCATTGCCAATTGATATGATTCTTTAGGTTTCTGGCCATTCCCTCGGTTCTACGAACTGCGCGGGAAGAGAAGCAGCTGGTACATTCTACGAGTTCTCTTTTATCCTAGAGCAGCATGGAAGGACACTGGCCCTTGGCTCTGTCTACCCCGTAAGGATAAAGACGTAATAATGCGTATCTATTTATATGTATTCGTGTTAAGTTTTTAGGGTTCTGTTCCCAAAGGGTAAAATAATATGGCTCCGCTGTCCGTCTGTCTGTCTGTCCGTCCGCCTGTCACCTGGCTTTATCTTATGAACCGTGATAGTTAGACCGCTGAAATTACCACAATTTTTTTTATTTCTTTTAAGATTATTTAAAACTTCGCAACTGGGACAAACCACAGTACCTAAGGTGAAAAGTCAAAGTGTAGATGAAGATTTGTGTAGAAGTTTATATATGGTAATAGGTATATAAGAATTGCTAGTTTTATAGTATAAGGTATAGGGTATATCATTAAATGAGCTATTTAAAATCATCGCTACGTAAACAGTAACTTCTTCTTCTTCTCCCACTCCTTATCCTACTTTATTGGGGGTCGGGACAGCATTGAAGTATTTTATAAGGGGTATGATTTAAGCTATAAATAAATAAATAATGCAAAATAGTAGATTTGTCACCAAAATGTGGTCACCAAACAATATAAAATCAATTCCACAATAAATCACTTAAAATCGTCGAGATTTGGGATCTAGTACCAAATAAATGTTTTTGTATGTATTATAATAGGTATGTCCTAATAAGTATTTAACCGAACTAATTTAAAGAGATCATCAATAAATCATATATTATGTCATTAAAAATTCTTATAGCACCAAAAACAATTTTGGGTTGTCGCCATCATCGTTTTAGCCAAAAGAGTCTACTGCTGGACATTAGGCCTCCCCCAAGGATCTTAATTTCCACAGGTAGTATAAATATATTTCAGTAATAATTTCTAGTAGAATAGTAAATAAAACATTATTGAAATAATTAATATATAAATAAAAATCACTGAATAATCAGCGCTGCCCTTTTTATACTTTTTACCCATTTTTCGGTTTTAATTTTCATGAAAATTATAAATTGTTGTATTAAATTGGTAACGAACGAACGAATTGATGTATTTAATTGGTAACGAAATAAAATGTAGCCAAGTACTGTATTGTTGACATAATAACAAATAAAAAGGCGTCGCAGTCAGGGACCGATAATCGATTTATTTGGTGACAGATCTACCATTCTGAGCACAAAGCTATTAATCAAGTGATAAAACTATTATTAAAAGAACGAAGTTAATATTTATCTAATGAAGTTCGTTCTTAGATAAATAAAAAGTGTTCCCAGGTATGAATTAACAAATATTTTTTACATTAATTTGATAATTCATACCTGGGAATACTTTTTATTTATCTAAGAACGAAAATGTTTCGTGGCGATCTATATATTAGGTGATACAAGTTGATGATTAATATAAACTTTGGTGACAAAAAATATAGTCCCCTTTTATAAGTACTTTCTATGCTGTGAATAGTTTTGTAACGTATCGTCGTTATTTCGTCATTATTATTTAACAAATATTATTTACATACTCTTTGATAGCAGTTGCCAAGGAATGCTAATTATATATTTAAACGCCAGGAAATATTAAATCAAAGTACATGCAAATTTGAAGCCGCAATAAAAGATAAAAGTGCATTTTGATTGGTATTTAAAACGGGCACTTGAAATTGAAAGCCAGCTCGCGAATATGAGCCATAAAATTCACTAAAGAATAGTAAAATGGTGTATGCTTTTAAAAAAATTGCTTCTTTGCGCAAATACCAGATAATAAGAGGTTGCATTGCATCTCAGTAACATGTGCTGAGCTGTAGCCTATCTGTGCTTCTGTGACCTTCATATTGCATGTAGTAAGGTGAAGTTTATGTTGTTGTTAACTTTGTTGTATTTGTGTGACAGTTGGACAAAATAGATTTCTTATCTATGTATCTATTATTCTAACGTGTAAATTATAACCAACTAGGTTTCGCTCATGACTATTTTTTTTCTATTTTATTTATTTAATTCCTTGCAGATACAAACATAACTTATGTAAGATTTTTTTATTTAATTCTGTTCACATACAGTCAATTTTTAATGGTAAAAGGTGTGGTAATGGTAAAAGGCAAAAGGTAATAACTTACTGCTAAGCATTGTCTACCAGTTTTACCTATGGGATGTGGTGAAAGGGGTGCAAGATTTAAGTGATAAACCACTCCATTCTGTCTATTTTCTTCATTATATTCAGACGACTAAAGGGACAAGTACATACCTACATGCCGTGCAACAAAAGTATTCTCAAGGAGGGTTGCCGTTAGGCAGGCGGCCAGTCATAAAAATCAGCCGAAACCTTTCACAGCATGTTTCAAACTTTTCATAGTATAAAAGACTTCCATGCTGTCCAGACCCCAAATAAAGTGGGATGAACAGTGGAAGAATAAGAAGAAGCAAGATAATTCATTATTTATGACCTTTCAATTTATAATTCGACATTGTATTCACCATCGTCATAAACAGAACATTCTGTTGCGTCTACATAATGGTAGCATGAAATGATATACTTAAGACAAGGACCAGTTGTTTTAATAGTCATCTTCAAAATATCATAGGTTATAGTAAATTTTAAGTATTTTGCAGATACAATCAGAGTGCATAGCATAGCTAAGTGTGTGATTTATGTCTTATTTTAGAAACAAAAGCATTTATAAATAATAACCAGGCAATAAAAATCTAACAAATACAATCATTTTGTTTTTATAAAATAATAATACATTTTAATGTGTAGACATAATCAAGGGTAGGATATAAATAAGGGACTGAACCCTTGTATACATTTAGCCAGATTGCATCTATACATTTGCAGTATGTAATAAAATAATTAAGACAAGAACCAAGTAAGAGATAAGTTACGGACTGAACGCTTGTATACATCTAGCAAGAGGTGCGTAGTCTTCCCTGGTCAAAGCAACTGGCTTCTTTGGGACAGGTGGCAAAGCAGCAGCAATTCGCTTACCCAATGTCGGGTTTATGAGAGACATCATTTCTATAACTCTTGATTTGACCGGTTCTTGAGCTTGTGCTAAATTAGCAGCAATATTTTGAGCCAGAATTATCCTTGATTCTTCCGTTTTTAAAACATGGTTATAAAACTCGGCAGCATTTTCAAAATCGACTGCGTTACTTTCTACTATTAGAAGTCTTTCGCTAGGAGCACCTTCATCTATGTGTGGTAAGGGGCCGTTGAATGAATTGGGTAAATAGTTTGGAGCATCTTTCATGTTATGTCTCACGGGAGGAACTCCGTCTCGCAAATAGTATTTCGCATATTTTGGTAAATTTATCTCAATCTTGTTGTGGTTCACACCTAAACGGTAATCTTGAGCGTCTCGGTAGGAGACCACTCGCGATATGTACATGAAATCCATAGGGCCCGATATTCCCGGAACCAAATTGCTAGGATTGAAAGCACTTTGTTCAACTTCACGGAAAAAGTTATCGACATTTCGGTTAAAAACTAAACGACCTATTGTCACTGTGTGGTAAGTTCCATTCATCCATAATTTTGTAACATCAAACGGATTATAATTGAGTTTCTTTTAATCCTTAAATGGAATGACATCCATTTCCAATCTCCACGATGGATAGTCTTTGTTTTCAATTGCGTTGTATAAATCTGTTTGGAAATAGTCTGGGTTCTGACTAGCTATAGCTTGTGATTCAGCTGTAGTTAAATTTGCTAGACCTTGCTCAGTTCTGTAGTTAAAACGAACATAAAATTTATCACCATGTTTATTGTATATCTCATAAGTATGGATAGGGAAAATATCCATTCTTCTGTAGCCATAAGGGATCCCATATTCTGAAAATAACCATAATATGACGTGAAGGCTATCGGGTCTTTTAGTTCTGAAATCCCAGGCTTGCGTTACGTCCAACACGTTAGTTTTAGGGTTTCTTCTTTCAGCACGTACAAATGAAGAAAAATCAGTGGGGTTTCTATACGCGTAAACTGGATGATGAAGACACAAGTGATCAAGATTACCTTCTTCTGTATAATATTTTACAGCGAGTCCTTTGGTGTCTCTGTTCAAATCTGCTCCACCTAAATTTGGGATCGCAGGAGAAAACCTTCCAAACGCTGGAGTCTTTTTACCGATCCCGTTAAACATTGCAGCTGATGTATATTTCGATACATCGTGAGTTACCTCAAAGTAACCATGAGCACCAGATCCTTTGGCGTGAACAACTCGTTCTGGTATTCTCATCTTAATGGCGTGTAAAATCTCTTCTGTAAAATATGGGTTTGCCCACAGGTTTGTATTCAACGTGACAATTTTTCTTCCGTCCACCGGATGTCCTGCGCTGGTGGTAAGAAGACCTATAGGATCCTGTAAAATGAAGTTTTGATATAACGATAAATGTACATGTTGATTCATTATCATTGTTGTGCTATAAATAAAAAATAATAATTTGCTCGATAGCCCAAAAAGAAATTCAGTTTGATATGAAATGCCTGATACATAAAGCCAACATTCATCTGCTTGGTTTTTAAGATTTAATATGTTACGTCAAATTCTTAGAAACATTTGATGTTTTTGTTTCTTCAATTTAAAGGTTTAGTAATCAGTTATTTCAATCTTCGAGAGAAAACACAAAATTTATAGACATTTATTTTTACTTAAGTATTAATCGTTTATTTCATTTTATATTGTTGTAGCCAAGATTAAAATAAAATCAAACTATACGTTATATAAATAATGTATCGATTTGATTATTTGGCATATTTATGAATTTATTGATGACCCTGAACAACTTAGGAACTTACTCTCCTTCCCATTCTCACCCTATTTGAGATTAGTAAAACAGGATGGGATGATTTGAATACCTACAGTTTTGATTATTATTTAAAGCATTTCTATGTAAAGTTCTTACATCTAAAACAAATACGTGCACGTGCAAAAACGGGGGCTGCTACAAGTAATTTTTATAGTATAGTTATGTAATTCAAAATCATGTATTCTCTTGTGTAACCAATGAATTGACTAGTTTATATACGTATTTTTCAGGATCCAAGACGAAAACAAACGTTAGAAGAAATGTCAGTATAGTAGTGAAAAAATCGTGGCGGTAATATTGATAAAAGTGATATTGATCACTTTTTAAACAAGAAAAGATTAAACACATACCGGGTGTTCCATCTTGAATTTAGTCAGTTGCAACGGAACATAGTCTATGGTCACATTTTTCTGAGCCCAGGATTGGTGTCCAAGACACAACCCGAAAATTACGAACAGATATCGCATGCTAGAGCCGTTTTGAAACATGCTCATACCAAACTACAATATCCATTTATACAAACTTACAATAATCGACCTCAATTTTGTCGGTTAAGAGCGCTTATACACAACCACTGTGTTGTTTCTATAATATTTACTTTGAGACAATTTACTTTGCGTGCTTACGCCACCAGTTAGTTCATGCAAACTATTGCATGAACTAACTGGTGGCGGAAGCACGCAAAGTAAATTGTCTCAAAGTAAATGTAGCTTTGACTTCCGCAAAGTAACACCTGAATCTTTTAACTAGTTTCTATAATAGCTCAATTATTTATTTAGTAACATATAATATATGGTTTTTACAATTGGTGATTAACAATGGTGATTTACAAAATGTTATTGGTAGAATTGAAAGATGTACAAACATTTCCAATGGAGTGCCAATAATACTTCTTAAATTAAGAAAGTAAATACTATAGTTAAATGAAAAAAGGGACAAAGTTTAAATTTTAACATAGAATGGATCTGATGTGGGTGGTTAAGTTATACAATCTGAATTTCGAATTTAATAGAAAAAGTTCAAGTTACAAACATTATAAATATAAATAAATAAATAATATCCAAAAGGTAATTACTGAGACAAATGTAAAACTTTTTTATTAGTTTACTGTATCATGATTACAGAAAGACTATTTAATAAATGAGGAATTCGTTTTATTAAGTTTCTGTCCGCAAAGTAATTATTTACTCTGGGGACTAAAAATTTGCCAGCAACTGCTAATATTTTATTGTACCTATGTGATACCTGTTTGGTATGCTCAAGACAGCCATGGTTATTATCAACTAGTTTACCTGTTAATAGCGGCTTGAATCTAGCGTTTCCTTGCGACCTTGGTCAGGTCGACCGATCGTCCTGGTCGATGGGTGTCTGACGCTACGTTTGCTGGTACGTAGTCGCCATTCGAGATTATTTTTGCCACATCGGCTCTGCGCGCATAGTGCCCCAGCCACAATCACTTAAGGAGGAGCTAATCCTCTGGACTATGTCGGAACTTCATTTCATCTACGGATCTCTTTTTATCCGATCTGGTCGCGTAGAGAAACACTGAGCAAAACCCTCTCCATAGGTCTGCGAGCGACCTTTAGCTTTTATAGTACAGGACCCGATTTTGGACCTGCAAGACATCGCTGGTAACATACATTGATTATTTTGGACAAGAAGACACTGGAGCATCCCAAACGTGCCCAGCCTATTCTCATCTTTGTAACTGAAATTTTTAACCTGGATCGAGGTTGGAGTTCCCAACATGCACCGATTATGACGCTATCAATATGGATTTGACATGATTTTCGTTTTATCCCTGTTCATTATAAAACTCACTTCTTGGAAAACCTCAATAAGGTCATTGAGCATGGAGCTTATATCCTGCAGCGATTCCGCCATGACAACGATGTCATCGACAAACCGAAGATGAGTTCCAAGAGCTTAAAGGCGTCTTTCAAAGCAACGGTGAACGATTTCGGAGAAATGACATCTCCTTTTCTCACCCTGTGTATTCCCTCTTCTGTATTCCCTGTTCTTTACTTTTTGTTTTGTTTTCATTATTGTTGTCATCAGTGGCATATGGCGATATACATGTTTATTGAAAAATTTAGTTTATTTTAGTATTACTTACTTAGTTATGGAGTTCCTATTTTCCCTTTAGGTACGGTATGCTTCTAATTACTTTTGAGTAGCGAGATGAATTAACGTGTGCGAAGCCGCAGGCGTAAGGCAGTATGCGAATAATGAAATGTATACCTCGCTTATTATTTTGCTTATTTACAATTTGAATAAGCAATTCAGGATGTTCATCCGCAATATAATCGCACACAATTACAAATTACATGTGTATTCAGATGAGCAACTTGCAAAATTAAGATTTTATTAGGATCTTAGCCTAGGAGGCAGGACTTTAATTTTGTTTGAAATTCTTATTGCACGCGTATGCAGGGCATATAACACCAGAGTAATTAGCAAAATCATGAATCTGTACTCGTAAAATATTGATTAATACCTTTGTATCACTTTGTATAATTAAAAGAGTAGCATCATTGTCTTTATGATTTAACTAATAATTATTGTTGTTTCGGGTGTCTTTTGTGTAAACACAGGTGTCGTCAACGATATATTCACAAAGTTATAATTTTGAGATTATGTTATGCAGCCTCTTATACAGCGTGTAATTGAACCTCGACATTCTCATAAAGGGTATAAGCTTTTCCTATGGGTAAAAACGATAGGAACTCAAAAAAAATTCCCATACAAACTGGCCGAGCGGCAGAACTCTTTTGTATGGAAATGCCGATTTATTTGAGTTCCCAGCATTGTTCCTACAGGATAAGTTGCCCATATTATTGGTCTGAGTCACCCCTCTAAAGAAATGTCAAGGGTACATTTACAGGCTGTATGTTAATTATACAGCGAGTAACATAATCAACAACATTCCCGTGAAGGGGCGACTCAGCCAGTCAAAATGCCGAAAAAATGGCGGCGTTACAAAAAATATTAAATAATAAATGTGTTAAGGCGCTGTATCCCTTAACCGTTTGTAGCGGACATCGCGAGATATTTTATATACTTGTGTCATACATGTCATCAGTCTCAGTTATAATAAATAATAATAAATATAATAATAAATATATACGGACAAATCGCACAGATTGAGCTAGCCCCAAAGTAAGTTCGAGACTTGTGTTATGAGATACTAACTCAAAGATACTATATTTTATAACAAATACATATATAGATACACATCCAAGACCCAGGCCAATCTGAAAAAGATCATTTTCCATCTTGACCTGGCCGGGGATCGAACCCGGTCACTCCGTGTCGCAGGCTGGCATGTTAACCACTGCGCCACGGAGCTAGTCAAACCAGTTCAAACCCGTGTCTGCCATTTCAGAGTTAATTTTCACTTTTAATTTAATATTTCAATAATTATAACCAAATCTTGCTCATTTAGTTATACTTTTTATAGACAAATAAAAGTTGGTAGTTGTCACTGAAAAAATCTAGTAATTCGCGACGAAACTTTTTCTGGATATAGTTTTTTTGCGATTTTATTTAGCGAGGTTTTAAATTTTTTTTTGAAAATATTTGGATGTAACCATTTATTTTGATCTTTGAACTGTACTTCATATTTTTTTCATGCTAGTATTCCATGGGGCAAAGGAAGAGGCAGACCAAGGAGAAGATGGCGAGACGATATAGACGGCTTTTTAACTGGTTGGCAGCAAATAGCCCCGGATCGGGAAGTGGAAACAGAAAGGGGAGGCCTTTGCCCAGCAGTGGGACACAACAGGCTAATAAAAAAAAATAAAAAAAAGTATTCCATGAGAAATAAGGCTAACTGCTCGACGAAAAAATAGTTGTTTTACGGTA
Organism: Elegia similella; assembly: GCA_947532085.1. Classification (NCBI taxonomy): domain Eukaryota; kingdom Metazoa; phylum Arthropoda; class Insecta; order Lepidoptera; family Pyralidae; genus Elegia; species Elegia similella. Next base: position 6,965,244 of record OX383936.1, read on the forward strand.
TTCTTCTGATGTACAGCGCCTTAATAGTGAGTTGGTGGACAAAAAATGTTTATCACCCTACAGAATCGACCATGCACACCCTGGTGTTCTTCGGAACGGTTTTATACGAATTCTGGTTATTTTAACCTCGGTTACTAGGGTAATGAATTTTACTTTTAGTACAAACACCACACTATTTACTAGTTAACATTTACTAACTAGATTTAAAAATCTATGACTAACTATTGTAACAATTTAAGTGTCAATAAATTTGCACCATTCTGTATTATGCCAATTCTAGTTCCTTTTGCCTCAGAAATTTGATTAAAAAGGATCACTTCATCTTTATTAATTATTATTTTTTTATTATTATTTTTTTTATTTCATCCATTGTATTTCTGAACAAAATAAAGTAAAATGTACTTTACATGCCAGAAAGGCATGATTTTTTTGCAAATAAATAATTAAATTTCATACCTCAATTCCAGTCAAACAAATTGTCATCTCAGAATGACTTACATAAAATAAGGTAACAATAAATACAACAACATTTTTTTTGTAATTACGTTTTATTTGCACGTCGAGCACAATGAAATCTGACTAGTAACAATTTGCGTAATCCGTGTCAATGAATTTGTGTTTGTAAATCTGCAACATCCTGTATTACGCCCTTGCGAATAAATTATGGGAAAACTCCAAGCTGCTGAAAGTATATTTTGACCTTGTAGAAATAATCTAATGAAGTAAAGTATAATTTTATATTACTCGAACTAAGTATGTTTACTTATTCGTAGATAAACTACGTATAAGATCAACAATTAGTTTGAAAATGAGCCTATACCCCTTAATTCTTAGGTTATTTTCTATATTGTAAAGATTTTTGTTGCTTTTTTCTGTGTGTGAGAAGTCGATACTGGGGTCAGATTTCGATCTAAAATCGAAATCTATCTAAAAATTATAATTATATAGTTTCAGTATAATTTATAGAGCTTATAAACACGATATCTCTGAAAACAAAGTAACTTACTTCATATCCAAGTTGTACAGATTTATTATTATGATTGTTAAGTTTATGGAAAGTGAGGAATGGGAAAAATTCCACCGACAAGAGCCCAGCTGTTAAATTTAATGATGATTATGTGTTCATGGTGTCTAGATTATGTTTTTTGTGAAAATGAAAATGAATAATTTTTATTCAAAGTAGGATACATGTATCGCTTTTTGAACGTCACATGTTTCTGTTGTTTATTTTTCTTTCTTTTATGTTTGTAAAATCGAAGAACTACTAGCGTTTCGGAATGACCACTGCTGAGAAGAATACGCCGAAAGAAACTCAGTCCAGTCTTGGTCTCTATATACCGCAAGGCCTCGGACATAACAATATATTTTACAATAATTAAATTAAAGTACTTACATAAAAATATACATTTAAATTATTACCAAGCATTTTTATCGAATAAATAACCTTTAATACAATAATAAGCCTTTTTAAGGAAATGTTTTTTTACAGCCGTTTTAAACTTAATTAATGGCAGACCTAATATTTCTGCGGGAATTCTATTATAGAAGCGTACTCCAAGATCCAAAAAATAATCCATAGTTTTCTGCAATCGCAATATTGGTGTAAATAATTTATTTTTATTTCTAGTGTTTCTGCTATGTATATCACTGTTTTTTTATATAAATGAATGGTATGGCGCACAAACATAATATTAGAAAAGATATAATGTGAAGGGAGTATCAGAATATTAATATTTTATATTTAATTATTGTGTCCGTGTTTTGCATAGTTGTGTAAATTCTGTACAATTAACACATGATTAAGTATAATCTCCGCAATGGTTAACATAATTAACCCCCTGCTATTCGTGGGGCTCTAGGTTCAATTCGCAGTGTGAGTAAAATTTGCCATTATCGGTCTTCGACATACAACAGCTGTAGTAACCGGGTAAACGTTCAAATAAAGATTAAGTAACATCTACTTTCTTTTGAGACTTGGCTTTATGGCGTATTTAATTAACTAGTAGTTCGCTGCGAACGTGGACCTCGCGATTATTTCATTTTCCTGATAATTTCGTGAGCTAGCCACTATTTTACTGATTTTGATAAGCATGTTGTCATAGTGCTATTGTTTAGATGACTTCAAAAGCACTCGTTTTGTTTTACTAACCACGACTTATTTTTAATTAACATACAATGAACACGATGTCCTTACTTTCTTGTACTAATAGTTAACATTCATTTCTATCCAAACAAATAAACTACGAGTACCAAATGTTAAACCCCTTTTTTATTACTGTTGCAAGAATAGTTGAAATAGTTTTTCCCTTGCAATCCCTAAATGTACGAGTAGAATTTCATCTAATTAATATGACAAAATCAAAACCGGCTTTTAATACAAGATCTGTGAGGCGTTTAGCTCTCGATAGTGCAACGTGTAGCTGTAGAGCTGCGTTGCACTGTCGAGCAATATTTTATAATTTCACTAAGGGACAAATAAATGTAACAGTTTCGTCATATCTGGTCATATCTGAAAGACTATGGTTATTAACGGAATCACAACATTGGACATTTTATAAAAATAATTTTCGTACCAAATTCCACAGGCGTTTTTGAGTGTTTGAAAATGTCAATAGGCCTGCGACTTCAAGGAATAGAAATATAAAATGCCAGGTATCCGGGTGACTGAGCTTCGGTCGGCATGATAAGGATGATTAAGGTTCTAAAAACGAGACATATGTGTTTTGCTTCCTAAAATGGTTTTGATGTGTACCCGTCAATGTTTAATTTTTTTAGCCCCGATAGATATTTTCTTAGCTTGAGCTTAATACTTATAAGTTTTTGGTTTTCATATGTATCAATTTTCTGGTTTGTTTTGTCCGGACAACCCCCAGCTCATTTTTCATTTGGCTTTTGTTTTTGTTTCTCTCGCAGAGTGCTGCACTCCCATACTCCTCTTTCTATGCTTCGGCTTTACCTTCCAAATATGGTTTTCGTACGTTTGGATTCTACATCTGTACTTATCTTTCGCCCACCGAACCCCATTTCTTTGTCTTTATTGTGTCTGTTTTGCGGAATTATATGTTTCTTCTTACACTACTTTTTTCATTAATTTTTATTGTTTCGTATAGGGTAAAAACGGGACCCTATTAATATCGCTCCTCTGTCCGTCTGTCTGTTTGTCTGTCTCTCCGTCCGTATCCCACCAGGATGTATCTCATGAACCGTGATAGTTAGACAGCTGAAATTTTCACAGACGATATATTTCTGTTGCCGCTATAACTTATAAATAGTTTAAGCCTGGGCACCCCGTGAGCGTCGATGGTGTGAGTGAGCCGACGAGTATAGCTAATATGTTTGTTGACCGCTTTACAGTAAAATCACCCCTCGGGCCCGCACAATCGACATTCAATATTGAGCCCAACGTGAAAAGGAAAGTTAACATGACTGTGAAGGAAATAAAAAGTGTAATAAATTCCATGTCTAGGGGTAAGTCACCTGGCCACGATGGGCTCAGTATTGAGCACTTAAAGTCTGCAGGACCGCATCTGCCCCGAGTCCTTTTCTTGTTGTACAACTATTGTTTGGCGCATAGTTACATGCCAGAGGAAATGATAAAAACGATAGTCATTGCTATAGTTAAAAATAAAACAGGCGATCTTTCAGATAAATATAATTATAGGCCGATATCACTTGCGACAGTAATTTCGAAAGTTTTTGATGGCGTGCTTAACACACAGCTAAATAGTTATGTGAAACTCCATGACAATCAGTTTGGTTTTAGGCCCAAATTGTCGACGGAAGGCGCTGTTCTGTGTGTTAAGCATGCTATTTCCTACTATACCAAGCGAAAAACTCCGGTCTTTGCGTGTTTCTTGGATCTGTCGCGGGCTTTTGACCTGGTTTCGTACGACCTCCTCTGGGATAAACTTGAGAAAGCTCACATACCTGTAGAAATAATAAACATCTTAAAGGGGGGCCTCTCAAGATCGTACAGATTGGAGTGCGGGGTAAGGCAAGGGGGGCTGACCTCACCTACGCTCTTCAATTTGTACATTAATGATTTAATTTGTGAACTGAGTAGCACCAATATCGGGTGTTACATTGACAATACCTGTGTCAATAATATCAGTTACGCAGACGATTTGGTGTTGCTTAGTGCCTCTGTCTGTGGCCTTCGTAAATTGGTGAAAATATGTGAAGCATACGCCACCTCACATGGCCTAATATATAATGTGAAGAAGAGTAACGTTATGGTCTTTGAGGCCGGGAGTAAAAAAAAATATGACAATGCACCACCTGTCTATCTTAACAACAATATACTCCAGAGAGTCACTAAAATTAAATACCTGGGTCACATGTTGACTTCCGACCTAAGGGACGATGATGATATAGAGAGGGAGCGGAGGGCGTTGTCGGTGAGAGCGAACATGCTAGCTCGCAGGTTTGCACGTTGTTCGCGGGAGGTTAAGCTCACGCTTTTGCAGAGCATTCTGTACATCGTTTTACACGTGCAGCCTGTGGGCTAGGTATACTCAGAAATCCTACAACGCCCTTCGTGTTCAGTATAACAATGCATTCAGGGTGCTGATGGGGCTGCCTCGCTTCTGTAGCGCGTCAGGGATGTTCGCAGAAGCACGCGTAGATTGCTTTTACGCTACAATGCGGAAGAGATGCGCGTCCCTGGTACGTCGGGTGCGGGACAGTGGCAACAGCATCCTGACTATGATCGCTAGTAGGCGAGATTGCGGTTATGTCAACCATTGCCGTGACACTTCAGCGGGAATGGTACGGCAGTGGGACGCTTAATGTTGTCACTAGGTTAAGAATTTTTACTAACACTAAGCATAAGTTATACTAACAATTTTGTGAGACTTGTTTCTTGAATAAATAATATTTCATTCATTCATTCATTCATAACAGAAATAAATAAAATAAATAAATAAATACGGACAAATCACACAGATTGAGCTAGCCCCAAAGTAAGTTCAAGACTTGTGTTATGGGATACTTACTCAACAATACTATATTTTATAACAAATACATATATAGATACACATCCAAGACCCAGGCCAATCTGAAAAAGATCATTTTCCATCTTGACCTGGCCGGGGATCGAACCCGGTCACTCCGAGTCGCAGGCAGGCGTGTTGACCGCTGCGTCACGGAGCTAGTCAAAAAAGAAAATACTAAAAAATAGAATAACATAAATATTTAAGGAGGTTCCTATACAACAAACGTGATGTTTATGCTTGTTTTTGCACTATAATGATAACGGCAACAGGTAGACGATTGAAATATTCATAGAATATGTAGTTCTATATACATCCCCTAAAAATAAATAATTGAATAAAAAAAAAATTATAATATTAAAGTGGGGCTCCCATGCATCAGACATGATTTTTTTGCCGTTTTTATAGATAACGGTACGGAAACCTTCGTGCGCGAGTCCAACTTGCACTTGGCCGGTTTTTTTTACCAGGTTTTATTGTGAAAGAAACTGTAAAATGTTGTAAACGGGATGTTCATCATTAAATAGCTCGTCATCTTCAAATCAGATCAGTGATTTTTTTATAATTATCTTCCTCTACCATAAAGTGAAGTACAATGCGAAATTGCAGTTAAATTGGTTGTAAATAACTGCTTTAATTTTTGGTTGCAGGCTTAAACCCGAACAAACATATACACACTTAAAATTAAAGATAAATAAAAACTTATTAAAATATCCCTGCGCATTTTTGGACCACTGTCTCCATCTGTTGGAGAAATTTGGAACTAACAAGAAATTTTAATGGAAATTTTCATGGACTGGTATTTTTCTGTTCTAAAGGAACAAAATATTGTAAATTAAAAATAAGAAAGTCACTTGGAACTTAACTTGGAACAGACAGCGAAAGAAATATTTGCAATCATTGAAAAATCAAATTTTCTTGCGCGGCTCGAAGTCTAATCTTTTCGATCGGGTAACTACCGTACTGCGACTGAGCCAACCATTCGATAAGTATAGAGGAGAAAGTACCGTTCTAGTTTATAATTGTTCATGTTTTGTTAGTAAATTTAAATTTAATACACAGAGCATGGATAAAGCAAGCGTTAACGAAATACCGCCACCTAGCGGCGGCTGTGGTTACCTTCAAAATTAAAATGTATTTCAGCGCCATCTCGTAACATATTTAGCCTAAACGTCATTTTCAATTTTCATTTCTCGAAATTCTTTAACATTTATTTAAATATCTCGTTAACGGCTGAACCGATTTTGATGCCCAACGAACTTAAAAATTGTATTTATAAGACCTATATACATTGTAAATTTCATCTTAATTAGAGCATTGGTTCTAAAGTTATCGTGGAACAAACATACATACATACATACAAAAAATGTCTTTTCGCCCCAACTTGAATTGAAGAATCTCGTAACATATTTAGCCTAAAAGTCATTTTCAATTTTCATTTCTCGAAATTCTTTAACATTTATTTAACTAGTAGTTCGCTGCGAACGTGGACCTCGCGATTATTTAATTTTCCTGATAATTTCGTGAGCTATCCACTATTAGACTGATTTTGATAAGCATGTTGTCATAGTGCTATTGTTTAGATGACTTCAAAAGCACTCTTTTTATTTTACTCACCACGACTTATTTCAAATTAACATACAATGAACACAATATCCTTACTTTCTTGTACTAATAGTTAACATTCATTTCTATGCAAACAAATAAACTACCATACAACGTTAAACGGACGGACCTGGCCACGTGAGTGGCCGGGTCTTTTATAAGTACTTTCTATGCTGTGAATAGTTTCGTAACGTATCGTCGTTATTTTTGTCGTCATTATTATTTAACAAATATTATTTACATACTCTTTGATAGCAGTTGCCAAGGAATGCTATTTATATATTTAAACACCTGGAAATATTAAATCAAATTACATGCAAATTTGAAGCAGCATTAAAAGATAAAAGTGCATTTTGATTGGTATTTAAAACGGGCACTTGAAATTGAAAGCCAGCTCGCGAATATAGCCATAAAATTCACTAAAGAATAGTAAAATGGAGTATGCTTTTAAAAAATTGCTTCTTTGCGCATATACCCGATAATAAGAGGTTGCATTGCATCTCAGTAACATGTGCTGAGCTGTAGCCTATCTGTGCTTCTGTGGCCTTCATATTGCATGTAGTAAGGTGAAATTTATGTTGTTGTTAACTTTGTTGTATATGTGTGACAGTTGGACAAAATAGATTTCTTATCTATGTATCTATTATTCTAACGTGTAAATTATATCCAACTAGGTTTCGCTCATGACTATTTTTTTATTTATTTAATTCTGTTCACATACAGTCAGTTGTTAATGGTAAAAGGTGTGGTAATGGTAAAAGGCAAAAGGAAATAACTTACTGCTAAGCATTGTTTACCAGTTTTACCTATGGGATGTGGTGAAAGAGGTGCAAGATTTAAGTGAGAAACCACTCCATTCTGTCTATTTTCTTCATTATATTCAGACGACTAAAGGGACAAGTACATACCTACATGCCGTGCAACAAAAGTATTCTCAAGGAGGGTTGACGTTAGGCAGGCGGCCAGTCATAAAAATCAGCCGAAACCTTTCACAGCATGTTTAAAACTTTTCATAGTATAAAAGACTTCCATGCTGTCCCGACCCCAATTAAAGTGGGATGAACAGTGGAAGAATAAGAAGAAGCAAGATAATTCATTATCTATGACCTTTCAATTTATAATTCGACATTGTATTCACCATCGTCATAAACATAACATTCTGTTGCGTCTACATAATGGTAGCATGAAATGAAATACTTATGACAAGGACCAGTTGTTTTAATAGTCATCTTCAAAATATCATAGGTTATAATTTTAAGTATTTTGCAGATACACTCAGGGTGCATAGCATAGCTAAGTATGTGATTTATGCCTTATTTTAGAAAAAAAAATCAAAAGCATTTATAAATAATAAGCAGGCAATAAAATACGATTTTAAAGGCACACTCTACAATCATTCCGTTTTTAAAAGTAGCTCATACATTTTAATGTATAGATATAGTCAAGGGTAAGATATAAATTACGGCCTGAACGCTTGTATACATCTAGCAAGAGGTGCGTAGTCTTCCCTGGTCAAAGCAACTGGCTTCTTTGGGACAGGTGGCAAAGCAGCAGCAATTCGCTTACCCAATGTCGGGTTTATGAGAGACATCATTTCTATAACTCTTGATTTGACCGGTTCTTGAGCTTGTGCTAAATTAGCAGCAATATTTTGAGCCAGAATTATCCTTGATTCTTCCGTTTTTAAAACATGGTTATAAAACTCGGCAGCATTTTCAAAATCGACTGCGTTACTTTCTACTATTAGAAGTCTTTCGCTAGGAGCACCTTCATCTATGTGTGGTAAGGGGCCGTTGAATGAATTGGGTAAATAGTTTGGAGCATCTTTCATGTTATGTCTCACGGGAGGAACTCCGTCTCGCAAATAGTATTTCGCATATTTTGGTAAATTTATCTCAATCTTGTTGTGGTTCACACCTAAACGGTAATCTTGAGCGTCTCGGTAGGAGACCACTCGCGATATGAACATGAAATCCATAGGGCCCGATATTCCCGGAACCAAATTGCTAGGATTGAAAGCACTTTGTTCAACATCACGGAAAAAGTTATCGACATTTCGGTTAAAAACTAAACGACCTATTGTCACTGTGTGGTAAGTTCCATTCACCCATAATTTTGTAACATCAAACGGATTATAATTGAGTTTCTTTAAATCCTTAAATGGAATGACATCCATTTCCAATCTCCACGATGGATAGTCTTTGTTTTCAATTGCGTTGTATAAATCTGTTTGGAAATAGTCTGGGTTCTGACTAGCTATAGCTTGTGATTCAGCTGTAGTTAAATTTGCTAGCCCTTGCTCAGTTCTGTAGTTAAAACGAACATAAAATTTATCACCATGTTTATTGTATATCTCATAAGTATGGATAGGGAAAATATCCATTCTTCTGTAGCCATAAGGGATTCCATATTCTGAAAATGTCCATAATGTGACGTGAAGGGTATCGGGTCTTTTAGTTCTGAAATCCCAGGCTTGCGTTACGTCCAACACGTTAGTTTTAGGGTTTCTTCTTTGAGCACGTCCTGATGAAGAAAAATCAGTGGGGTTTCTATACGTGAATACTGGATGATGAAGACACAAGTGATCAAGATTACCTTCTTCTGTATAATATTTTACAGCGAGTCCTTTGATGTCTCTGTTCAAATCTGATCCACCTAAATTTGGGATCGCAGGAGAAAACCTTCCAAACGCTGGAGTCTTTTTACCGATCCCGTTAAACATTGCAGCTGATGTATATTTCGATACATCGTGAGTTACCTCAAAGTAACCATGAGCACCAGATCCTTTGGCGTGAACAACTCGTTCTGGTATTCTCATCTTAATGTCGTGTAAAATCTCTTCTGTAAAATATGGGTTTGCCCACAGGTTTGTATTCAACGTGACAATTTTTCTTCCGTCCACCGGATTTCCTGCGCTGGTGGTAAGAAGACCTATAGGATCCTGTAAAATGAAGTTTTGATATAACGATAAATGTACATTGTGATTCATTATCATTGTTGTGCTATAAATTAAATAAAAGTAAATTGCTCGAAAGCCCAAAAAGAAATTCAATTTAATATGAAATGCCTGATATATAAAGCCAACATTCATCTGCTTGGTTTTTTAGATTTAATACGTTACGTCAAATTCTTAGAAACATTTGATGTTTTTGTTTCTTCAATTTAAAGGTTTAGTAATCAGTTATTTCTATCTTCGCGAGAAAACACAAAATTTATAGACATTTATTTTAACTTAAGTATTAATCGTTTATTTCATTTTATATTGTTATAGCCAAGATTAAAATAAAATCAACTATACGTTATATAAATAATGTATCGATTTGATTGTTTGGCATATTCACGAAAAAGGATTTATTGATGACCCTGAACAACTTAGAAACTTACTCTCCTTCCCATTCTCACCCTATTTGAGATTAGTAAAATAGGATAGGATGATTTGAATACCTGCAGTTTTGATTATTATTTAATTTCTATGTGAAGGTCTAAAACAAATACGTGCACGTGCAAAAACGGGGGCTGCTTTTATAGTATAGTTATGTAATTCAAAATAATGTATTTATTCTCTTGTGTAACCATAGATTTAAAAAAAAAAATTGCCTCTTAACCAATGAATTGACTAGTTTAAATACGTATTTTTCAGGATCCAAGACGAAAACAAACGAAGTTAACAGTTAGAAGAAATGTCAGTATATTTTTAAGAAAATAGTTTTTCCTGTATATGGTAATGAAGAAATCGTGGCGGTAATATTGATGAAAGTGATATTGATCACTTTTTAAACGAGAAAAGATTAAAACACATACCGGGTGTTCCATCTTGAATTTAGTCAGTTGCAACGGAACATAGTCTATGGTCACATTTTTCTGAGCCCAGGATTGGTGTCCAAGACACAACCCGAAAATTACGAACAGATATCGCATGCTAGAGCCGTTTTGAAACATGCTCATACCAAACTACAATATATATTTATACATCCTTACAATAATCGACCTCAATTTTGTCGGTTAAGAGCGCGTATACACAACCACTGTGTTGTTTCTATAATAGCTCAATTATTTATTCAGTAACATATACATATAATATATGGTTTTTACAATTGGTGATTGACAATGGTGATTTACAAAATGTTATTGGTAGAATTGAAAGATGTATAAACATTTCCAATGGAGTGCCAATAATACTTCTTAAATTAAGAAAGTAAATACTATAGTTAAATGAAAAAAGGGACAAAGTTTAAATTTTTACATAGAATCTATCTGATGTGGATGGTTAAGTTATACAAATAATCAGAATTTTGAATTTAATAGAAAGAGTTTAAGTTACAAGCATTATGAATAGAAATATTTAAATACTATCCAAAAGGTAATTAATGAGACAAATGTAAAAAAAAATGCATGATTAGTAAGACTATTTAATAAATGAGGAATTCGTTTTATTAAGTTTCTGTCCGCAAAGTAATTATTTACTCTGGGGACTAAAAATTTGCAAGCAGCTGCTAATATTTTATGGTACCTATGTGATACCTGTTTGGTATGCTCAAGACAGCCATAGTTATTATCAGCTAGTTTACCTGTTGATAGCGGCTTGAATCTAGCGTTTCCTTGCGACCTTAGTCAGGTCGTCCGATCGTCCTGGTCGATGGGTGTCCGAGGCTACGTTTGCTGGTACGTAGTCGCCATTCGAGATTATTTTTGCCACATCGGCTCTGCGCGCATAGTGCCCCTGCCACAGTCACTTAAGGAGGAGCTAATCCTCTGGAATATGTTGGAACTTCAATTCATCTACGGATCTCTTTATTTCCGATCTGGTTGCGTAGAGAAACACTGAGCAAAACCCTCTCCATAGTTCTGCGAGCGACCTTTAGCTTTTATAGTAAAGGACGCGATTTTGGACCTGCAAGACATTGCTGGTAACACACATTGATTATTTTGGACAAGAAGACACTGGAGCATCCCAAACGTGCCCAGCCTAGTCTCATCTTTGTATCTGAAATTTTTAACCTGGATCGAGGTTGGAGTTCCCAACATGAACCGATGATGACGCTATCAATATGGATTTGACATGATTTTCGTTTTATCCCTGTTCATTATAAAACTCACTTCTTGGAAAACCTCAATAAGGTCATTGAGCATGGAGCTTATATCCTGCAGCGATTCCGCTATGACAACCATGTCATCGACAAACCGAAGATGAGTGATACATTCCAAGAGCTTAAAGGCGCCTTTAAAGCAACGGTGAACGATTTCGGAGAAATTACATCTCCTTTTCTCACCCGCCTCTTCTGTATTAACTCTTCCTTACTTTTTGTTTTTTTTTTCATTATTGTTGTCATCAGTGGCATATGGCGATATAAATGTTTGTTGAAAATTTATTATTATATATATTTTTATTTTAGTATTACTTACTTAGTTATGGAGTTCCTATTTACCCTTTAGGTACGGAATGCTTCTAATTACTTTTGAGTAGCGAGATGATTTAACGTGTGCGAAGCCGCATGCGTAAGGCAGTATGCGAATAATGAAATGTATACCTCGCTTATTATTTTGCTTATTTACAATTTGAATAAGCAATTCAGGATGTTCATCCGCAATATAATCGCACACAATTACAAATTACATGTGTATTCAAATGAGCAACTTGCAAAATTAAGATTTTATTAGGATCTTAGCCTAGGAGGCAGGACTTTAATTTTGTTTGAAATTCTTATTGCACGCGTATGCAGGGCATATAACACCAGAGTAATTAGCAAAATCATGAATCTGTACTCGTAAAATATTGATTAATACCTTTGTATCACTTTGTATAATTAAAAGAGTAACATTATTGTCTTTATGATTTAACTAATAATTATTGTTGTTTCGGGTGTCTTTTGTGTAAACACAGGTGTCGTCAACGACATATTCACAAAGTTATAATTTTGAGATTATGTTATCCAGCCTCTTATAGAGCGTGTAATTGAACCTCGACATTCTAATAAAGTGTATAAGCTTTTGCTATGGGTAACAACGATGGGAACTCAAAAAAAACATTCTCATACAAACTTGCCGGGCGGCAGAACTCTTTTGTGTGGAAATGCCGATTTTTTTTTGAGTTTCCAGCATTGTTCCTGTAGGATAAGTTGCACATATTGATGGGCTGAGCCTCCCCTCTAAAGAAATGTTAAGGGTACATTTACAGGCTGTATGTTAATATACAGCAGTCTTTTTTTGTAATCAGTCTGTAAAATTACTTGCTAAAGAAAACATTTTCTAAATGCTTCAGCTTTACACACAAAAAACGGCCTCTTAACAACCGATTAATAGGCCATTCGGCTTGTTCTTCTAAGTCATACTCGGCGCATCACTATTTGGAACAAATTCAAGTTTTTTTTTACCTTTCTATGATTCCAACAATAAATATTTTGTATTACTTAATAATTTCATTATCCCATCATAGTACACGTAAATGTCATTGAACTATTTCCCGCGTTTACACAGATATTTTATTTTATTTTTGTCTGCTGAGTGGAAGGCGTGAAGATACAAACAGCCATGCATTTTTTAAACTTTTAAGAAAAATCACCTTTTTATGGAACGAAAGGTAGCCTGCACTGTATCCTTCTATGTAAAACCAAGATACATTTTTGATTAAGACTAAAAAAAATAACTTTTGCGCTTTAATCACATAATTATGTATATAAACGGTACTTAGCACGAACCGAACGTCAACGGAAACAAATAATAAAAAGGTTCTTTCTAAGTCCCGTTTCAAGTCTGAAGATTTTCTATCAAATTAGTTATTTTGCGTGCTTAAGCTCGTCTATGTTTAAATAATCCTGAATTTTTGGTCTTTGTTGATTTTTTACCGATTTAAAAAAAAGGAGTAGGTTTCTCAATTCGAAAGTATATTTTTTTTTATCAATCAAAAGGATTTATTATTCTATCTGCAAGACGTCGTGCGTGGTCTGATTAAAAGCTAGTAATAAATAAAAAAACATCGAGTTGCACTCCGGGAGTAGTTAGTCCGGGAGACACGCCTTTTCGGCGGTCACAGGTCACGTGTTCGTCTTACAAATTTTCGATCAGGTCACGTATCCTGACACGAGTTTAACATTTTTAACCCATCCCAAAAAGTGCACAACGCCGCTAAAGAAGTTTTCATTTAAAAAAAAAACAGTTTGTTTACAGAAAATATCTCGCGGATTTTATAAATTATCTAGCAAAATATTTGAACGATCTCATAGGTATTCTCGTCCTATCTCATCCCAAACATGTCTCGTTAGAGCGTTATCCTTGACAAAGACCTCCTTTCAGCTTTACGATGCCGTAAAAGGTTCGACTGATCGATCGTATTGAGCCAGAAAATATCCGACGGTTTCCTATAGCTATTGCTATTTTTAGAGGGTTTCTGATGTAATTTTCTGTTTATTGGTATACCTTCGTAACAACGTAGTATATATCTTCTGTTAAGAGGCATAAAGTTTAGTTTTGAGTTGGGTTTCTTCGAAGCGCCTTCGTGATATGATATGCAAATACTGGTTGTGTGGAGGTTAGCAATCTTGCGAGTTCAAAAGACGGATGAATAGAGCCTGTTGAGTGGACTTTGTTTCCCAGGTCGATCAAAGTAACTGAAAACATGAGCAATCAAGAGTAAAATTAAGTGGCTGAATCACATTTTTTATTGGAGCTTTTCTCGCTCGAATAGACATTTTAGTCGTGGTAGAGCCACGCTACTTGCAGAATGAATTGTTAGTACCAGAATGTCCGGGGAAGTACCACACTCTCACAGAAAATTAACGTCTGAGTAGAAGCTTTATCGCTTCTATACTTCGTTCGGTGAGTGAGAGTGCCGGAGGCCCATCCTTCACCCTCCCTATTTCCTTTCCCCAACTCCTTGAAAGGCCGACAACGCACCTGTCTCACCCTGGCGTTGCAGTTGTCCATGGGCAGCGGTGATCGCTTACCACCAGGTCCCGCTTGCTCGTTTGCAATCCCATATCATAAAAAAAAACATGGGAAAATACATCAAATCAAATCCAAATTCTTTATTCGATATGTATTGAAATCATTGTATTATGTATGTAATTCTTTTTATCAAAAAATAAACCAATCATTTCAATATTTTCTAAGTAAAAGCCACGCTACCATCGACAGTGTTGATCAGGATACGTTTTTACAATTATCATCATCATCATATCAGCCGCAAGAAGTCCACTGCTGGACATAGGGCTCCCCCAATGATTTCCAGAATGACCGGTTGGAAGCGGCCTGCATGCCAGCGCCGCTTTTACAATGAATACAGGAAAACATCATCAAAATTCATAGATTAGATAAAACAGAGTCGGAATATTCGAACCTTTGACGGCAACCGCTATTAAGGTCTATTTGTCTTTGTTGCGTTGTGAATCAGTTCCAGTCCGTCTCTGCCTACACCTCTGGTCTATCCACAGTACACTTTCACTTGGCCGGTTTTTTTTTAAATTTTTGCTGCTATAGAGGGACTTAAAAATTAGGCTTAAGCTCATGTATCTGTGCCCTGTATAGAACAATCAATAAGATTCGCGAAATGTCTCGCAGATTCTATTTACGTTAATTGAGTACACTTGCAAATTGAACCCAGTCCAAACGGAATACGTAATGAATTCCCTTGCAGCTGCCAGTGACCTGTGTATATCGGGCCGGAAATGGGTCAGGTCGGTGTCTAACTCCAATTCTTTTTAATTGGAATGTGCATACACACATACTTAAAATATGAATGAACCCCTGAATTGCTTTGGTAATTGAAATGGGAAGTAAACGGACTAAAACGTTTTGCGTATTGTTGATCAACTAGTCAAGATACTTGCATTCATGCTAAGGATTATACATATGTAAGTATACCTATTAAATTTGCATGTAGCGCTATTAGCAGAAGGGTAAAATAGTACATACTGTACAAAAAAATCCTAATAGCGACACATTCGCAAATAATTAACTGTATTTTTTACTAATTCATTTTATCATGACATTAAATGATTCATGTTTTCAATATAATTATAAATAATAAATTGTAATATTATTTATAATTATATTGAAAACATGAATCATTTAATGTCGGAACTAGGTATCTTATTTTCCGGTGCTAAACTTTTTAATAAGTCCTGTCTAACTTTCACATACAGATTTATCCAGAACTAAATAATAAAATCTACTGCTCTAATAAGTGTATTAGAAATAAACAAAACCTATAATACCCGAATATAAATAAATTAACTTACTCGGGGTAACGCAACCCTTATAGGATCACTCGGTAGTCCGTCTGTCTGTCTGGCTGTCCGTCTGTCTGTCCGTCTGTCGGTCAAAACCTTTTTCTCAGGAACGCGGAAAGGTCCTTTGGCGCTGTGATAAAATCAAACTTCTTAAATCAACGCAATCAAGAGATACAGTTGGTTATGCCGCAAATTTTCGTGTTTTTTTGATATTCGCAAGGGAGTCAAAACCTATAGGGTACTTCCCATAAACTCAGAATCTTGAAATTTGGTACTTACATAAGGAAATATTGCGAAAAGCATTAATTTTAATTTACATCATGTAATAAAAACATTTTTTAATAATTTCATATTTATTATATAATGTGCGAGTCCGACTCGCACTTGGCCGGTTTTTTAAATTCAATTTAATATTCATATTACAACATTATTGGTAAAAATTGAATTATATAATAAACTAGCTTTCGCCCGCGGCTCCGCCCGCGTCATAGTTGATCCCTCGGGAACAGGTAGCCTATGTCCTTCTCCGTACTCCAGAGAACTTGTATGCAAAATTTCATGATGATCGGTTCAGTAGTTACGGCGTGTAAGCGTAACAAACAAACAAACAAACAAACAAACTCACTTTCGCATTTATAATATTAGTTAGGATTAGGATATAAGTGAATTTCTACTTAAGTGCTTATCAATGAAACTATTATTGATACAATTATGTCTTACTACAAATATTACTCTTTGCTAATACCTTATAACTCGAATACAGCGAAGCCGTAGCGTATATATTCTTTGGCGAAGCCAAAAAGGGAATGCTAATTTTGGCCGTAATGTATACATGGTGAAATTCTGATCGATTTGGAACCATAAAGGGGTAACTCAGACTATCAATATGAATAACATTCCCATACAAACTGGCCGGGCGGCAGGACTCTTTTGTATGGAAATGACGAAATATTTTTTGAGTTCCCAGCTTTGGTCCCATAGTTTTCTATGTATAGCAGTAGTATTAGTTTTCTATGGGAATGTTGAATTTTTTTTGAGTTCCCAGCATTGTTCCCATAAGAAAAGTTGTTCATTTTGATGGTCTGAGTCACCCCTTCAAGGGTCCAAAACGATAAAAATTTCACCGTGTATACTATGTGATGCCCCACCAATTTCAAAAGGGCGCCCTCTAGAAAATAAAACTGGAATGTTTTGAATTAAATTTCAGTTATTTAAAGGTTATGTATGTAGATCATAAAAATATATACATTTTATACATTATTTGTTGGAATGTGGCAAAAATAAATCACATTTCTATCCCTGTCTAACTCAATAATCTTTCTCTCTCTATGTCATCAGTTGGTCATAAATATTGTATTTAATGATTGCAACTCGAACCGTCACTAGGCACTTGAAGTATCCCGACTACGTTCCCACAGCCATTGTGGATTATTCGTTGTACGGCTTTCTTTGCATAAACACACCTTCCTACTAAACGGAAAATAAATAAGTATATGGACAATCTTGTGTTTCTCTGGTATGCCCTACATTACCCAACAGGTTATGGGCCCAGATCACTAGTTCAGTGCGTGTTATTAATAAAGGCTATCAGTTGCACTTTGAAAGTAAAAACTTTTAGTGACAGGAAATAAAAAGTGATAAAAATGGACAGTGCGAAATATAAAAGGAACATTAAACAATTCGATGGTGACAAATGCGGCGTGTGGAAGTACTACATTTACAATTTATTAAGTGAACTCGTCGTTTTGAAAATTATTGATGAAACTCCTGCGGAACAAAGCGCTGAATGGATGAAGAAAAATATATAGCCAAAAATAAATACTATACTGAAGTTTTAGGACTACTATACTGAAGTTAAGACTTCTTACTAAGTTTAACAACATTAGTGTTCGTGAAAATATGTTTGCTAGATTACAAAATTAAATTGAGAAATGAAGAGCGTGACTAGTTGGATGGTTTTTCTAGCCTCAGACAAAAATAATTCAATGGACCAAGTAGAAATTATGCGACGCACGAGAAACCGAATTTCGGACCACGCAGCAACTTTAAAAGGATAACATATCATTATTGCAACTAAATGGGACATAAAAATTACATTGCCATGCATAAAACAATGGACTTAAAAAGGGAGCCCGAAACAATAAATTTGTTAACTTCGGATTCGACTTCAAAACTCGAGGCTCCGGCAACAACATCTGGATTTGCTTTTATGACAGACAGTAACACTAACAATTGTACAAATAAAGGAGACTATATCGCTTTTATTTTGGATTCTGGAGCTTCTGACCACTTGATAAACCGAGAAGATTTGGCACAAAAAAAATTCAAACAGAGAATCTAATAAATATTTCTGTGACAAGGAACAGTGCATATATAAGCGACTAAGAAAGGGAATACTTCTGTCACGAGTAATATTGGCATACAAGGCACTCTGCAAGATGTACTACTCTGCGCCAATATACCGTACAACTTACTATCTATAAAAAAAATCAAGATGCCGTGATGACTATTGTTTTCGACAAAAGCGGCGGGTGGCGTCGGAGTAGGTACACAAAAATAGTGGTAAGCTGGTCATAAAGGGTAAGTCATTGAATAATCTAACTGGCATTATCTTCACTTTCTAAACATGCTTTTAACACCACAAGCACTTTGAATAGAGGCATAAATATGAATTATGGCATAATTATCTGGCAGCTCTGGCCAAGTATGGCCCTAGTAGTACAGAGAGGGTCGTGCTTCTGTAATGGAGACTAAAAATGACCTGATGATGATGGCATAAAAGACTAAGTCATATTGGAAGTCTAAGTTTTTGGAAATAAAAAGTATAGTACTATTTGAAGACATTGACAAAATTCAGAATGTCGTATCAAGTGACTTTTTGTGTGAAGCTTGTATTTATGGGAAACAAGCGAGTTTACCATTCAATAAAACAAAGATGAAATATTTAAACTAGCCTCTATTTAAAGTGCACACAGATGTTTGCGGTCCTATTACTACTTCGTCGCTAGATGGCAAAAACTATTTTGTTATTTTGTGGATTAATACAAACATTATTGTGTAACATACTTACTGACTTGGAAGTCAGATGTGTTTGTTGTATTTAAAGAATACGTTGCCAAATGTGAAGCTCATTTTGACTTAAAGATTGATAACTTATATTGTGATAACGGAGGTGAATTTATATCTAATGAGATGAGATAAATCGTTTTGAGGTGAGGCTGTCTTAACAGCAACTTATTAATGTTAGCCCTATAAAAGCTCTGATTGTTGAAGTAACACCTTTTGAATTGTGGCATAATAAAAGGCCGAAAGTATTTAAAAGTTTTTGGTTCGACTGTATACTTTATTAACAAGAGTAAAAGAGCTAAATTTGATCTAAAATCTTTAAAGGGCATTTTGGTTGGTTCCGAACCAAATGGTTTTAAAGTATGGCATGTGGCAGAAGATAGGTTTGTGAGAGTCAGAGATGTGATAGTTGATGAAAGTTATTTCATTGACAGTAGACCGATTAATAGATTGGTTGAGCAGATTGACGAATCTGTTAAATTCCCTGAGGAAAATGTCAGGGATGTGTTAATGGATGGTAGACCGATGAAAAGGCGGTCTATCTGAGCAGATCGACGGATCTGTTGAATTCTCTGTTGAAAATGTCAGGGATGTGTAAATGGATTGTAGACCGATGTAATTGGTCTGAGCAGATCGTTGGATCTGTTGAATTCCCTGAGGAAAATGTCAGGGATGTGTTAATGGATGGTAGACCGATGAAAAGGCGGTCTATATGAGCAGATTGACGAATCTGTTGAATTCCCTGAAGTTGGATCTGGTTCACCAGATGTTTCTCACAAACAAGTTTTAATGCCAGGCTCGTTAGATTTGATACCAAATAAATATATGCCAGAAACTCCGTGTCAAAATGAGAGTATCAGTTTATCAGATAAAAATAAATGTTTTGATAAGGATTTGAGACGAAGTAATAGGATCCGCAATATCCTTTCTATTTTATATAATGAAAACGATGATGAAAGTATTTCTTGCAATTATTTACTATGTGTGAGGTTGGTATTAATGATCAAAGGTGTGAGTGAATCATTGATATTTCATGTCTCTCAGTCATATAAGGTAATTCAGTCTAGAAGTGATAAAAATGCTGTTAGAGAGGAAATTAATGAGTTTGGAAAACCTTTGAAATATAAGGCGAGATTAGTAGCTCGTGGCTTTAGTCAAAAATATATGATCGACTATGATGAAACTTTTGCCCGTGTAGCCAGAGTCACAACTTTTAGAATAATTTTAGCTTTCGCTAATCAATTTAATTAGCATGTACATAATATGGACGTGAAAACAGCATTTTTGAACGGGAAACTGGATAAGGGAATTTGTATGAAAATTCCAGAGGGTATCCCATGTGAAAATAATATGGTGTCTGTAAATTACAAACATCATTATATGGATTAAACACACGTTGTTGGTTTAAAATATTTGAACAAGCTTTAATAAACAAAGGTTTTCAATTCATCATCATTTCGAGTATGTGTTACGGTCAATCGACCATGCACAGGGTGTCAGAGTTCTTCGGAACTGCCTCTCGACCCGATATAACGACTACCAGATGGCAGCGGACCAACGGCTTAACGTGCCTACGTGCGTGGTTTTCAATTTTCATCAGCAGATCGATGCATTTAAATTCTCAATGAAGGGCATATTACAAAGAATATTTATGTATTACTTTCGGTTGATGTGTAATATGTATTACAAATATAAATACTATGAATAGTTATTAAAGGAGATTATGTTTTCTAAGAAAACCAACCACTTTGGATCGAGCCAATTTTTTTTATGTTTGACTGTAATTCTGTCAAGTCACCTCTTGAAAGTAAAATTGATTACAACGCATTGAATTCGTGTGAAACTACAAATGCCCCTTGTCGAAATCTTATCTAGTGCTTTGCACAAGTTTACTGTTAACATCTTGAGTCGATATGCAAACAAAAACAATCATTCTTTATGGTTACACTTGAAAAGGGTCCTACGATATTTGAAAGGCACCATAAATCTTAAGTGAACTTAGTTACACGAAGTGATTATAGAGACATTTTAAGTGTTTTTGTGGATTCTGACTGGGTTTGTAATGAGATTGACAGAAAAAGTACCTCGGGTTATTTGTTTAAATTGTATAACAATTGTACAATCTGTTGGCAAACAAAAAGACGACAGACGGTGACAACATCATCCATTGAAGCTGAGTACATGTCTTTTTATGAAGTAGTAAAATAAACGTTATGGTTAAAATTGATCAAAATTGAATTCATTAATGAATAGTATTGAGGATAGCAATGGATGTATTAGTATTGCAAATAACCCGACTAGTCACAAGAGGTCGAAGCACATTGATACAAAGTATAATTTCTCTAGAGAACAGGTTGAGAAAAATGTAATTAAAATGGTTTATATTTCCACAGATAATCAACTGGCGGATATACTAACGACACCAGTGTCTGCAACACGATTTGATGAGACTGATTGAGATGAGACTGAAACTTGGATTGAACATATAAATTTCAGTAACTATCTATAACTTAGTTATTAACACTAGTAATGATAGATAATATTATTTATTGGCCTGATTAGGTTTTTCTGGGTTTCCCTAATCCTGTGCAACAAATGTTGGGCCATGATAATTGTTCCCCAGAAAGGAAGGTGTGTAATTTTATATTATTGTATACAGTTGTTTGATATGTACTATCTTAGGTATACTGTTGTAAAAGGGATTTATTTTGAGGGGGCGTGTTGAGTAATAATGGATTTATTTTTGAGGGGGCGTGTTGGAATGTGGCAAAAATAAATCACATTTCTATCCCTGTCTAACTCAATAATCTTTCTCTCTCTATGTCATCAGTTGGTCATAAATATTGTATTTAATGATTGCAACTCGAACCGTCACTAGGCACTTGAAGTATCCCGACTACGTTCCCACAGCCATTGTGGATTATTCGTTGTACGGCTTTCTTTGCATAAACACACCTTCCTACTAAACGGAAAATAAATAAGTATATGGACAATCTTGTGTTTCTCTGGTATGCCCTACATTACCCAACATTATTAACTACCACCTTCCCATAAAACTTCAAAATATGCCCAAAATATTAGTAGTTGGGTTTTTGTTTTTAAACATTATCTTTTATTTTACCACGTTGATTTAGCTATTAAGCACACGTGGTTAATTCCCCCTAATGAGTTAACATAAAGTTAGAGACAAATAACTGAGCTTTGGAAACTGAAGCACGGATGTGAACGTCACCAAAGTTCGTTGTATACGAACGTTAGCCGTTTACCGAGCTTCGGGCGCCTGTTAACATAAAAGCCAGTATGTATCGTCTTCTAGTAGAGTGGACGCAGGTCATCTCTACACTACACTGCCTTCATTCGATTTTCGAGTTGTATTACAATCGCGTAACCTTGGCGATGGACACAATACCGGGTTATTGCTGTTTCACCTCCAATAAACGGGGTCGCTGCGCGAGCGAGCGAGATGAAAGTACGAGTAAACCTAAATCCGGAGCGTCATTCAACGCACCTTCCGTCCTTTATTTAATAAGGTATTTTGAGAAATTATTCCATATACTTACAAAAAAATTAATTAATATGTAACAAGGTATGTACGCAAGTGATAAATATTGGAATCTTCATGTTTATAATGGTATATTTACCTCCAAAGTTGGATTAAAAATGGTGCTAAAATACCGATGTTTCGAGGCTTATTTATTTAAAACCCTTAATTTTTAATAAAGCTGTATAAGAATGTACATAGGTTATGATAAAGTAAAATGATTTGTATATAATCCGTTACATATCCCCATACTTTGATTCCGATTGACAAAATTCCGAATTTTGTCGGAATAAACGAATTGGTACATTTGTAATATAATAAATTATATGGTAATTATGATATTGTTTTATGCAATGAAATAGTTTTATAATGAGCTTATTTCTTTGTTTGGATTGCTTACCAAGTGTCTTTGTAATATTTACAAAATTTTCATATCTTTATGCCGCCATTCCAATCACACAATCAGATTTCGAAAAGAATATAGGCACCTGACTTTATTCACATATTTATTACACACATTTTTTTATGACAACAATATTACATTTTAATAAATAACCGAGTAATGTTTATTTACAAACTCAATTGAACAAAAATCGTAATGGCGGGCGATCGCTCCGAAATATGATACGACTTGACTTTTTTTTACGACTAAATAACTGTAGTTTTTCCAGATTATAAAAATTCTGTCTGACAGCGGGATAGTTCTGATTGGCTTATAATATTTTTTTATGCACCAGTTACGTAATGATGTCGTAAAAAATACTAAATAGAGCGGACCGTCCTATCGACGACTGTCGTGGACAGGACGCGTGCCGGAATATACATGCTTAATTTAATACCAAAATTATGAAACATTGCCGCAAATTCCTTTCGCCGTCTGTATGTATATATGCCTCTAGGGTACTCTAAGTTGAGGGGTTGGGAGTTGGCAGACGTAAATTTAAACTTTTGACATGTTTTACTATATGAGATAGCAGACGAGAACATAATAGCAGTGTCAGTGAAATAAACGCTCGTAGATATCGCCACTATTGGCGGTTGTTACTGTTTATTACATGTTTGTATTATAAATACCGACTGCATGCACGAAAAATGTCACGTTCTGAAGCAGCAGCAGCAGCAGCAGCAGTAGTAGTATCTATCACGCATCTATCTCTCTTCCACCGTTATCACGTAAAATTATCGTCCGTAATCCGACTTTACAGACAAGTTTTTTTTTTTTTATTAATGCCCATTTTACTTTTCTTTTTGACCATATAAGCAGAGAGGGCGGACTTTGCCCAGCAGTGGGATTCAAAAGTCTATTAATAATAATAGCCGCCATATTGAACACTTGTAGGATTGTTTGGAAATTCCTCCAACTTGACTCCGACAACTCAATCAATATATAAATAATTTTATTGTGGCAGCACTTGGTGATCAGCCCGTGCAGTCACAAAATTATCAGGATTAGCCTGAGCACGAAATGTGAAAAAAAAAACAATCATCATCATCATTTCGAGTAGGTGTCACGGTCAATCGACCATGCACACCCTGGTGTCAGAGTTCTTCGGAACCGCCTCTCGGCCCCTGACGTGGTTCCTTTAACGACTACTAGATGGCAGCCGGGACCACCGGCTTAACGTGCCTTCCGAAGCACGGAATCATCTTTATTATCAGACAATCAGGTGATTCACGCCTGCAATGTCCTAACCAAACTGGAAACAACTAAACAAAGTATGCTTCCGGTGGGAATCGAACCCACGACCGGGTCAACAAGCAAATGCCTTAACCACTGGACCACGGAGGCTGTTAACAAAAAAACAACAATAATAATAATGACCATTAACAGCTTTAATCCAATTTTGAGAAGAAAATCTTATTTTATTCCTATCCTTTTTTTTCTAAGTAACTTATAGTCTTGATAACCCACTGATAATGTAGCTACTGTCAGTGGTGTCATTCTCGTCTGCTTGTCCGGTGGTTTTCATCATCATCATCATCAGGTCCTTTTTAGTCTCCACTACAGGAGCACGACCCTCTCTGTACTACTAGGGCCATACTTGGCCAGAGCAGCCAGAGGACTTGGCCTACACTCTCCACGCTGGCCAGACGGGTTGGAGAGGTGTCTTAGATGTTTATAAGCTTTGTTTAGCTTGTATTTCCTAAGTCGCCTTCTACGACATCCACGGGAAGACTTGGAGTGGTCCTATTCTACTCTGCCGGATACAACACGGCCGGTGGTTTTAGGGAGTGTGTAATTTAGGTGCGAAATACGAAGGGGTGTAAGCGCAAAGAGCTGAGGGGCATCGGGTAAGCCCGCCCGGTCTCCCGAGCTGCTACTTGTTTTTCCCCCATTCATCCGAGTGATTAGTATCCTAATACCTTCATACCCTTCCAGATCCATAAAATTTCTATACTTCTCAAGCTTTAAAATCGTCGGGAGCATAAGAAACCAATAAAACTGCGCTAGCCAACCCGTCTGCTAAACGTGGTGAGTATGGCAATATCCTCCCGTGAAAAGAAGTATCCTTGTGATAAGCCTTTGTGGACTTTTTGCGACTGTAATAAATGACTGTGAAGAAAGAATTAAAGAAATAGATTTAGTAGTTTTTTCCTTCTTAATTCCTTCTGATCCGTAAAGAATGAAAGTACTAAAAGCTAAGCGAGACAAATTAATATTACAACAAACGGTTTCACTCACTCAAAATAAAGACAAAAATTACGTAAGTGAAACCGGTGGTTGTAAATCAATGAAAACTTATTTTAATATGAATTTTATAAATATCTCAAATGTAACGTACATATATCACACTTTTTCCCGTGCGGCGTAGAGAGAGCCTAGGTCTATAAGAGCTAAAAGCCACGTTTAGTATGTTGGTGAGCGTTAGGTGGAAAATGGAATCAAAATAGTGATGGGTTGTTAGCCGAATCGCATACTAATATGATTCGTCAGGTTTGCGTATTCCCTCGATCGGCAAATGTAAAAGTTATAAAATCGTCGTACCCGAATGATAACTTATTTGCTGAGTGCTTCGAAAGACAAGATGAACTTTAAATCGGTGTTTATTTCATACATTTTAAGCAATATTGGCAGTGTTAACTATTTTTTTTTTGCCTATACTTTCTCACTGCTAAATGACTGAAACAAACTGAAAACCTACCCTCTATTCCCTTATTTCTATCTCCTGCGACTGATATCCAATTTTTGTTAGAAGCCGCCAGATCATAGGTCTGTTTGGTTTTTGGGCAGCCTCTTTTGCGACGACTTCCCCTGCTCACCTATCTGGTTGGATGCATCCTATTTAGATATCCTTCTGACACCCGTTCGGGTTTACCTGCCTTTTTCTCTACATCATCTTAGGTACGATATAAATGTTTCTATGATAGTCAGTAACAAAAAAACAAACGTGAAAACAAATAATGATGTTTTTGCAGCTCCGCAAATTTGTTGCCTAACTCGCGTCGTCATGAGTGAACAGCCTTACATTCGGGCCTTCCATTAGACTGGACGTAGGCCGACGCGACGCGGGAGGGGCCTTTTCCGAAACAACGGGCCTGGAACAACCCTCGATGCTATTTACATAACACGAGCGACGAAGCTGCTGCCGACGGTAAACATCGGCGATTGGGCATAATGGAATTTGTATGGAATCATAAAGCCCGCAGCCATAAAACCTACTGAACCGATCATCATGAAATTTTGCATACAAGTTCTCTGGAGTACGGAGAAGGACATAGGCTACCTTTTATCCCGGGAAAAAGTACTATACCCGAGGGATCGACATTGACGCGGGCTGAGCCGCGGGCGAAAGCTAGTGTATTATATATTGAATACTTGAATTGCTTCCAGTTGAGGGTTCTTATTCTTTATGGGTTAATAATGATTAACAATATTGCTACATTTTCCAAGTTATTTATATGCATCTGACGTACCTATTACGGTAGTCCACTAGATTTGTTTTCGACACCCAATTCACGATTCGATGTTTACCCCACTGCCAAAAGGATTAAGTGTTTCGTGTATCTTGTATGTTTAATCATTTTTCCACTTCGTAACTCCTAAACGACTGGATGGATTTTGACAGGTAAGGTATCGGTAAGTTCATCTCAAAAATCCGATTTAAAAATTAAATAAAAACTACTGCCGGTCCTTTATTAACACCTATCTATAAGATAGGTGTTATATAATAAAAGTGACACCTATCTATAAGATAGGTGTTATAGAAGGACGGGAAGTCCTTCTTTTTAAGTTTTTAAAAATAATACTACTGCCCTCTTGATTTTCGCCAAATTACATACATACATAGCATCACGCATTTTCTCTTGCGAGGTAGACAGAGCCTAGGTATATAAGACCCGAAGGCCAAATTAACACTATAAAAAAATCTTAATAAAACGTTTCTACATTAGCAGGTACTGTTATTTTCATCATCAGGTCCTTTTTAGTCTCCACTACAGGAGCACGACCCTCTCTGTACTACTAGTGCCATACTTGGCCAGAGCAGCCAGAGGACTTGGCCTACACTCTCCACGCTGGCCAGACGGGTTGGAGAGGTGTCTTAGATGTTTATAAGCTTTGTTTAGCTTGTATTTCCTAAGTCGACATCCACGGGAAGACTTGGAGTGGTGCTATTCTACTCTGCCGGATACCACGCGGCTAACTGATTGTTATTTTGGTCAAACAATAATAAAAGTGACACGTTAATTACTTAGAAGGCAAAATTCTGTTAACTTTTGTAATAAAAGTATATTTGCGCCTCGGAAAACGATGATGAATCTGCTTAATTAAAAAATAAAAAAAAAAAAACATGGTAAACTATCTTAGTTATATTTATAAAGTTTCAAACGAGAGCTTATACTAAGGTACTAGTTGAGAAGGATAGCAGACGACAACCTATCAGGATGATGTATCGCTTTAATATCTCCACCACATATTTTAATATCTATCTTAGAGAACACACAAATGTAATAAATTTGAACTTGTAGCTATAGTCAGATAGCATATGGTGTAGCAGTTAGTGCACCTAACTAATTAGGAGATGAGATAAATTGCGTGCACGGTGTCAAGAATTAGAGAAAGTTTTATCAAGGATATTGCGGGCGCAATCTCTATTTCAAGGGTTTAAAGTTCATTTCACGTATTTGTTATACTATTGTTACAGAATAAGTACTAAGTAGTACTGTCAACTTAAAGGATTCAGAAGAAATAAAGAAAAACTGGCCAAGTATTTCTCGTATCCTTACTTTTAACGTACAAAAGAAAGTTTAATGCATGTGTTTCATGCATGCATCCCTTGAATTTTATTTATTTATTCCTGTAAATTGTTTTAACAATAATCTTTCATATAAAAAAAACGGACTTCAATCAAACTACCGAACCGATTGCGAGGAAACTTAATTTATTATTATAATTAAATAATATTTCGACTCACTTAAAAGCGTACCTTTTCAAACAAAAATAATTTTTTAATTTAGTATTTTTTTATGTTTTTAATAAAATCCTCCTTTTTTTAAGTCGGTTAAAAATTCAGATATATTAAAAAATTATGAATATTAATTTTGCATATTCTGTGCCAATTTAAACAAAGATACAACAGATTGATAAGTGAAATGTGTTATCTTTTGAACCGTTAAAATTTGGAGGAAGGTAGGGAGAAAAAATCCATTACATTGGAGTAAAATGTATTCGTGTTGAATTTGCAAGGCGTTTGTTTTGAGTGGATAAAGATCTTCACAATGTCGGCGTATGAAGCGCAGTGATGGCTAACTCACCAACCGGCCACACCAGGCGCACCGGATTCGATTCTCAGCACGGGCTAATAATTTTTCATTTATTGTCACAGACCATATAGTATCGTTCAGTTAGTATCCTAAACACAAGTCTTGAACTTACTTTGAGGCTTACTCAATCTGTGTGATTTTTTCCATAAACAATATGTAAAGAAAACCCTGGGTGATTCAGCTGGGAACTCAAAAAAATGGACATTTCCAAACAAGAATGTTCGGGCGGCCGAACATTCTTGTTTGGAAATGTCCATTTTTTTGAGTCGGTTCGTCGGTCGGTCGGTTGAATATTTATTTATAATTACGGCTGAGGACGTAGGGGAAAAGGGGGTAATGGGAGTCACTTAAGCGAGCAATCAAATATAAGCTTATTTCGAAATAATATCGTGATTAAAATTGTTTAATAATAGACTTTACTTATTTATCTACTAGTTGTTATCACTTTTCACCACTTTGGGAATCAACTTTGGATATATTTCCGCGTTTTAAAAAAAAACAAGTTTGACTCCCGTTGCACTTACCTCAGTACAATGGGAATCAGACATGTGGGAAATCAGAGTCAAACAATCGCAGACATTACATTCGGCAGTATACCATCAGTGCAATCACCAGTTGATCAGCTAGCCTATTTGGTTTTTCTGACTTGTAATATCGGCATCTATAAGCGAAAAAACATAAGAATATTTTTTGCGGGTAATGGTAATCACTAGCAGGCCCTTTGGCTCCCATTACCCAAAACCTATACTGCATGTTAATTGTAAAATTTAATAACACAAAGTTAATTTAATCGCAATTTAATATGCTAATTTAAATTTTGAATATCAAGGATAAATCTATCCATAGTTATTAATTTGGTACAACTACAACGTCTATACTCACCGTTAATGTTGTTTTGACGAAAATTTACACCGACGAGGCGTGAAAACGAAACATAATTGTCACTCAAAAACGCGTGGAGCTACTAGCGTGAGTCATTCGTACAATGGGCATCGGGTACAGAGCAAGCTGAACATGTCATTTACCTAGATATCGAACGTGTAGTTTTGCTTAGAGGCACCTGACCCCGATTGCCCGCTGACTCCCATTACCCTTTTCTCCCCTAATCGGGTAAAAACGCTTGGATAAAGAAAAAATCTGAAGAAAAATCTCCATAATATGAAGTGAAGTTACCGTACTGTCTAGTTCTGCTATAACTTTAAAAAAACGTAATAGGGACGGTCATAAATTTCCCTTGAGGCGTTTTAAGATCCCATTTTATCTCGCTACGTTTCAAAACTAGAATTTTGCAAGGCACAGTCAGCACAATTGGTGTTTTACGAGTTTTCAGGCTTTTTTCAGGTTGAGGAATAAAATTTTAATAGCTCGGCCTTTTTATGAGATTATTATGCTTTTGCCATCTTTGCCTTATAGGTTTACACTTTCAAGTAAAAATACATTGTGTAGGAAAGGCAGTAAAGAAAAGAGGCCATGTGTTTTTTTTTAATAGTCCGAATTCAGAATCAGAATATTTAATTTGAGTAAAATATGGTTCATCTGATGTTAATACAGTTTATAGAATGTCAACATATTTTGCCAAGTCTGGCATGCAAATATTAAAATAAAATAGAAATTTAAACTATAACAATTTATTATTTATCTATTTCTCTACTAGAGTATGCCGTGCCCATATGGAATCCATATTATAGTAAATATGCGGATGCTATTGAAAGATTGCAGAAAAAATTCTTAAAGGTCATGCATTACAGGTGTTTCAAGCGTTACTTGCCTTATCCTATATTGCTCGACAAATACAATATGCTCACACTTAGTGATAGGCGTAATTACCTTGAAGCATCTACTCTGCATAAAATAGTCAACAACCATCTTGACTGCAATGAAATTGTTGATAGATTGCGCTTTACTGTACCACGTAATGCTGTTATGAGAGAGGCACGTTCTCGTCCCTTATTTGCACTCAGTACATGTCGCACAAACAGTGGACAGAGAGCCCCTCTTCGTCGTATGATGGAATTGTATAACACCCATTTTGTTGATATTGACATTTTTGCATGCAGTGAGTTCAAATTCAAAAATCTTGTACTCCAAAAACTAACTCACTCTTAAGTATTTTCCTTTTTTTTTAGTTTATTTATTAATATATAGTACATAGTATTGTTCAAGTACAATTAAGTTATTAAGCTTTGTTTTTGTCACAAAAAACCATTGTCTTTTGTTAGATAAGATCATATGTAAATCTTGAATTTTCATGCGTCATAACTATGATAGCTAGCAGCCCTTAAAACTATTTGTTACTCTGTGAATAACGTTGTGGGCTACGTTATTGATAATTCTGTAGAATGTATACTTGTACCATTACTTATAACGTAGCTGTTAGTTGTTCCAAATAAATAAAATTAAAAAAAAAATTAAAAAAAAATCATATTTTTAAAATTATTATATTTCTATATCTATTTCTAGCCTATCTTTTTCTAGCTATCCAACTGTAGGGCAAAGGCCTCCCTTTCATCATTCCTACTATTTCGATCGAGGGCTACTGAAGTCCAGTTTAAAATAGTACATTACTGCAGAGGCCGGGAAGTAAGGGACTGTCGGACGAGTAGAGTTTTCAAGGCCTCGCTAACGCTCGGCCTTGGCAATAAATAAGAGTTCGCCAAGCCGATTCCCGGCGAGGCGTGTATTGTGCTTTTCTCAATAAATGTACGGAAATAATGAAAGACGTAATACTGGGAATAA
This sequence comes from Elegia similella, assembly GCA_947532085.1. Classification (NCBI taxonomy): domain Eukaryota; kingdom Metazoa; phylum Arthropoda; class Insecta; order Lepidoptera; family Pyralidae; genus Elegia; species Elegia similella. The sequence continues at coordinate 6,996,170 of OX383936.1, forward strand.
ATGTGTATAATATAAAACGATAATAGTATGCACATTTTTATTTTTATATTCATTTTACGGCATTTGCCTTTCTACGCCTTTTAGCACTCCATATATAACAGCCTCCGTGGTCCTGTGGTTTTTTTTTTTTTAGTACGGGTGGAATCCTCATGGACACCTGGGAAGGGCACCCAGGTAGTGCCGGACTCTTACCGGCTAAACCACCACCTACTTGTACAAAATATCGTTGAAATTGAAGTCTCATTGCATATAGTTATATTTATTGTTACTGGGTATTTGTTTTTTAGTTGCAAGTGTTTGTTCCTGCAATTTGATACAGGAACGTATTATATTAATAATAGTATATATTGGAAGATATGTATTGATAAGGTTGCGTGTTAGGGTTATTTATGTGTATTTTTAGTTTCTAATAATTTAGTTTGCAAAGATAATATATTAAATAGATATATTTATATTGTGTACGTATATTTGAGTATAAATGAATATATAGTTTTAAAAGATGGTCTCGTGTAGATTTATATTTTCCCTAAGTGTTGATCTTTTTTAGATTTCCGATTATGTTTTTAAATGTCCGGTGTAGGTCGCTATAGTCGATTCCTTTTTGATTATATCCATCAAATTGAATGGGTCAAGATTGAGGTTTCTACTCGTCATCTCGTGATTGTAGCGGGTATTACCAAAGATAGGGCAGTGTTTTAATAAGTGGTCCAAATCTTGTGTTGTCGCATTATCGCAAGGGCAAACGTCTGTATCTGTTATTTTAAATCTTTTAAGATATTGTCTATGGTAGTCCAGTGGTTAAGGCGTTTGCCTGTAGACCCGGGGGTCGTGGGTTCGATTCCCACCGGAAGCATACTTTGTTTAGTTGCTTCCAGTTTGGTTAGGACATTGCAGGCTTGAGTCACCTGATTGTCTGATAAATAAGATGATTCCGTGCTTCGTAAGGCACGTTAAGCCGGTGGTCCCGGCTGCCATCTGGAAGTCGTTAAAGGAACCACGTCAGAGGCCGAGAGGCGGTTCCGAAGAACTCTGACACCAGGGTGTGCATGGTCGGTTGACCGTGACACCTACTCGAAATGATGATGAGCACTCCATATTTTTCAACATGTTATCAACGAAATGATGGTGTGATTCATTTCGTTGATTCGACGGCGACAATTCACACGAATCCTTTAGTTCGTTATCATAAACGACGCAGTAACGCGAGCGACCACCAGGCCCCTATGTAAATCTCTAAATCTGCACCACAGCCGCACCTTGATTGATAAATAAATAAATATAAATAAATATATACGGACAAATCACACAGATTGAGCTAGCCCCAAAGTAAGTTCGAGACTTGTGTTATGGGATACTAACTCAACGATACTATATTTTATAACAAATACATATATAGATACCCATCCAAGACCCAGGCCAATCTGAAAAAGATCATTTTCCATCTTGACCTGGCCGGGGATCGAACTCGGTCACTCCGTGTCGCAGGCTGGCGTGTTGACCGCTGCGCCACGGAGCTAGTCACTAGTGATGAATGATACTTTATTTTAGTTATTCCACACATTGTTTATTAACAAAGGCATTTATAACACCAAATTACGCTCCACTAGAAGTAATCTGCAAAACAATTCAAAACAAAAACCGTCCGCTAAAACTCTACTATTAGAGTTTTAGCAGACGGTTTTTGTTTTCATTCAAATGTACTGAGTTTCGGCGGCTATTCAAATTTGGAACTGTTAATAAATGCGATGAGATTTATTTTCCTCCCTCAACAAAACCATAAAATTACTTATACAACAAATATCTTTCCAGCAAATAAAAGCTGCCAAAACGGTCATTAAGGGCGCAGAATCGATGTTCCATATTGTTAGCAAATTGCCCTCAATGACGGATGGAGCATCGTCAGAAATACATAAAGGCAGCCGCCGTCTGTTTATCGACCTTGCGTCCAAGTTACTTACGGCTTTTTCATGCAATACTTATGTTGGATGGGATGATTGTGTGATTTTGTTGTTACACAACAACATCAATTTATTTCATAAAATCTATCTAAATATATATAACTCAAAGGTGACTGACAGACTGACGTAGTGATCTAGCAATGCACAGCCCAAACCACTGGACGGATCGGGCTGAAATTTAGCATGCAGATAGATGTTATGACGTAGGCATCCGCTAAGAAAGGATTTTGATCAATTCTACCCCCAAGGGGATAAAATAGGGGATGAAAGTTTGTATGAAACTTCAATACTTCTTAACGCGAGCGAAGCTGCGGGCAAAAGCTAGTTTAATATAAACGTTGGTTAAAGCATGTTCAAGTATATTATAATAAAAAGAACTCGCCACAGGATTTGAACTTACGTTCCATAAGTCTTGCTCAATTCCGACCTGTGGCGAGTTCTTTTTCATCACATACAGGAAATTATAGCTTATTATATATAAATATAGCTTAATCTTTACCTCTTATTTAAGAAAGTCAATAAATATTTGCATACACAATCCATGATACTCAATAATTTTCCCTATACATCTATACTATCTATATCTATACTTCTATATATACTATCTATACTTCTATACTAATATTATAAAGAGGAAAGATTTGATTATTTGTTTGTTTGTTTCGAATAGGCTCTGAAACTACTAGACCGATTTGCAAAATTCTTTCTCCATTAAAGTTTGTCTCAAGAACATAGGCTATTTAAATATCTATATCTTCCCGTGCGAAGCCGGGACAGGCCGCTAGTATCTAAATAAGGAGTAGTCATTGTAGATGTTAGATGCCTTTAGCAGCAATGAAAATCTAACACCAGTAGTTAGCTATTGACAACACTTGATTAGAAGAAAATTGCAAAACAACATAGGTAAGTCAAATGTTAATTTTTGGGACAAGCATTCTCTCTCTCTTCCCTGAGCATTGGTTCCATTGGAAAAGTTGTTTATTTTGACGGACTGAGTCACCCCTTCACGCGATCGTCGTTGGTCATGTTACATGCTGTATAGCGTTTTCGGGACCGACCACACTAAGACAAGGAGAGTCCTTATCTCAGAACATCCTCGAGCCTATTTATTAGATTTTCATAGGCTGAAGCAAAGAGAATTAGACAATTTAACTCATCACAAACTAAGTTACCTTAGTGACGAGTAGTTACGGGGTTAAAGCCCCCGGTCGATATTGCATACGGGTGGATGCCGCTGTCGGCTCACGGACTCAGTCGACGTGTTCAACTGCTCATTGAGCCGCGATATCCACCTTCATAAAACCATTAGTATGCGACCTGAATGATTGTTGAGGCTTGCGTATTCTAACTGCGATACGATCAGTTCACGTGTTCTGATGCGAGTTTACCATTTTTTACCCATCCCAAAAAGTGCACAACGCTGGGCTGTGCTACAGAAGTTTTCAAAAACGCTCTCGTATGAAAGATAGGCACAGTTTTACTAATAGCATAGATATCATAATTGTATAGGAAAGATATTTCATTGTTTGTCACGCGCTCTGCCAAAGGCTCTAGCAAGCTTAATTCCAAAAGTCACTGTTATTTAGCAGTATGGCTGTGCAATTTTGCGTGGCGAGCTCTGTGGCGCAGTGGTTAACTCGCCAGCCTGCGACACGGAGTGCCCGGGTTCAATCCCCGGCCAGGTCAAGATGGAATATGATCTTTTTCAGATTGGCCTTGGTCTTGGATGTTTATCTATATATGTATTTGTTATAAAATATAGTATCGTTGAGTTAGTATCCCATAACACAAGTCTCGAACTTACCTTGGGGCTAACTCAATCTGTGTCATATGTCCGTATATATTTATTTATTAACTATAAGAGAAACACAGCTTTTATAGTTTAAATGCGGCACGCGCTCAAATTGGAGAAGACGTTTTGCGCCACGGAGCTCGCCACGCAAAATTGCACAGCCATACTGCTAAATAACGGTGACCTTTTTAATTAAGCTTGCCAGAGCCTTTGGCAGAGCGCGTGACGAAGAATGAAATACCTTTCTATACAATTAAGATATCTATGCTATTATCATGGACCTAGGAATTATTATATTTTGACTAGCTCCGTGGCGCAGCGGTCAACACGCCAGCCTGCGACACGGAGTGACCGGGTTCGATCCCCGGCCAGGTCAAGATGGAAAATGATCTTTTTCAGATTGGCCTGGGTCTTGGATGTGTATCTATATATGTATTTGTTATAAAATATAGTATCGTTGAGTTAGTATCCCATAACACAAGTCTCGAACTTACCTTGGGGCTAGCTCAATCTGTGTGATTTGTCCGTATATATTTATTTATTTTATTTATTAAAATATCTGTGCCTATCTTTCATACGAGAACGTTTTTGAGCGTTGTGCACTTTTTGGGATTGGTAAAAAATGGTAAACTCGCATCAGAAAACGTTGACCTGATCGAAAATTCGTAATACGGACACGTGCCCTGAGACCGCAGCGGCGTAGGACAAGAAGTAATATCCCCCTCTCTTTCTACCGCGCGGAGTATTCACTTCTGCAGGCACTCCCGGAGTGTAACCCGTTGTGTTCTTTCGATTGTCACTCTCCTTGTGACTCTTTTGAGTCCATGACCTTGTTTCAGGCTTTTTCTCCACTTTGCATTTGAAATGTTCACATTTGGTACAAAGGGCGTGGGGACGTGGTACAAAGGGCTGTAATGTGTACGTATCCTAGATTATTAAAATCTGAACCACTCTTACTCAACTGGCACAAACTAATTCTGGTGCGAAAATATAAAATAAACTGCTTTCAATGACTGCTTTACAATTTCGTCCATAAATAAGACACTAATAAAACAATTGAAATGTTCACATGTTGATTAATTGGACAGGGTACAATTTTAACAATATAACACTATAACACTAACAACCAGAACTAAGTAACACACTAAGTAACTGTAAAATATGTACACTAAATAAAAGTTAATCTATAAATAAAAAATACGGTAGGGTGCCGCTGCGCCACGGAGCTAGCCAATAATAATAACAAAATAGTCTTCGGTATCTTTTATATGGTTACTGTAAATACTTTTCTACTACTTGTAAACAACATTGTAAAAATTTAAAAAAAGTTAAATTAAAACTCAACATGGCCCTACAATATGTAAAGAAAACACTGTCCGATCCTAGAAGAGGTAATTCAACCCGTCGATATGAACAACTTTTCCTATGGGATCAAAGTTGGTCACTCAAAATAATTTACATTTTTATACAAAAATATTCCGTTATATGTATGGAAACGTCAAAAAAAATTGAGTTCCCTTTGGGACCTTTAACTTTTCCTATGGGACCATAGGAAAAGTTGTTTATATCTACAATCACCTGTTCAAAGGTCAGACAGGCTTTTCTTTACATATTGTATACACGGTGAAATTTTGATCGTTCTGGACCCTTAAAGGGATGATTTAGCCCGTTGATATGAACAACTTTTCCTATGGGACCAATGCTGGAATCTCAAAAATTAGTTGACGTTCCCATACAAAATGACCGTGCGGGCAAAATTTTTGTATGGAACTGCCGAACTGCAAAAATTTTTGAGTTCCCAGCATAGGCCCATAGAAAAAGTTGTTCATATCGACGGGCTGAATCACCCCTTTGAGGGTTCAGAACGATCAAAATTTCTTTTTGTATACTGCGCACAAAGATGTCTCCTTTCTCAAAAGAAAATCGCTTACTAGATTAACTCATTCCTGGACAGTGAACTGATATAGCATACATAACTATAAAACTTGTATTGTGTCTCGTTCAGTGTCCGTCAAAGTGTTAAAATAGCGCACTTCCTAATAATAGACGTAATTATGTTCGACCACCTCGAAAAAATTCAAAAGCATTCATGTGAATACACAATCAACCCGTCGATCATACGACCAACGTATCAAGGCCCCCCGTACCCTAAGATACTGCTTCAATACAGTTGAAAGGTAGTAACGCCTTTCGTACCGGGGGGTCAAGCTTTGCTGGGTGTGTTACTTATTTGTTCGTGTCACCTTCACCAATAATGTTTAGCTAGCGATACAGATGGTTGTGCTTATGGTAGGTTAGGCTTACCAATTTTCTTAAAAAATACTTTTTGTTTTTGACGTGATAACGTGTTATAAGTAATCGATGAATGCCGGCTGCGTGCACGAAAAAGTGTCACGTTTTGTGAGCAAGCGAGAGCGCGGATAAAGCGACAGAGAGGCACGATCAACCTAAACAGTTTGATAAAATGAATGAAATGAAATATGGAATTAAATAAAATTTTAATATGATGGATCTCTTTTTGAACGTCATATTATTATTTTTTTAAAGCAATATCGATAAACTACTATAGTTTCGGAACTGCTGACAAGAATACGAAAGACCCTCGATGCAGGCGACAACCTTCTTGGTGGGTGACATGCAAAATTAAACAGAAGCCGACGTGGTACAAAGGGCTGTAATGTGTACGTATCCTAGATTATTAAAATCTGAACCACTCTTACTCAACTGGCACAAACTAATTCTGGTGCGAAAATATAAAATAAACTGCTTTCAATGACTGCTTTACAATTTCGTCCATAAATAAGACACTAATAAAACAATTGAAATGTTCACATGTTGATTAATTGGACAGGGTACAATTTTAACAATATAACACTATAACACTAACAACCAGAACTAAGTAACACACTAAGTAACTGTAAAATATGTACACTAAATAAAAGTTAATCTATAAATAAAAAATTCGGTAGGGTGCCTAGAAGGCTGGCCGCATTACCACGTTAGATGGCAATGCTAATGCATTGTGCAAAAAAGGGTTGTTATTAAAAAAAACATTTATGTACAAAAAGGCACTTTCCCGTACCGGGAATCGAACCCGAGCCTCCTGGGTGAAAGCCAGGTATCCTAGCCACTAGACCATACGGGATGATGATTGTAGTAATGAAATTACAATTTATAAACAAATTGGCAGGTAAGTAGTAATCAAAGAAATTTATTTAATTTTGGATTTCATTTTGTAAACATTAATTAATAATAATTATATATGCACTGTTTAATGTATTTACAAAATTTTCATAAAAGTACTCAAGTAGGTCTGTATTTAAAAGTTTTATTTAGTTTGTTTTTTACATGTTTATAAATTATCATGAGAAAGCACTTTATCCTTACGACGAATCCGAAACATTTAATAGTAGCCTCGATGTGGTGCGTTGGAAGAAGTTTTTTATTTGTAAGTTATTTATAATTTTTTATTTTTATGTTGTTATTAATTATGTTTAATATTAAGTTGAATTGTTTTATAGTAGCATGGATTATAATTATGTAGGTATATTAAACATACCTAAACAACTTATTTTTCACCTTCTGAAAACAATATATATTTTACAAGTTACGCCACCTAGCGGTCATCATTAACATCACTACTCGCTATATTTATTTCTGCCTGTGTTGAATTTATAGTTTGGCTATTTATGGACAGATGTCGCTGTTAAGAAAGTTTGCTTTAGGTATACCACACAATGGTTCACTAGAGATTTTATAGATGGCGCTTTCTTAAGTTTAGTTCGATCGACTGCATACATACATAGTATTACGTCCTTTTTCCAATGCGGAGTAGACAGAGCCCAGCCAGCCTATTTGCTAAGTCAGTGATCAACGTTTTGATAGTCACTTCAAAATACATTGCGGGTTTCCTATGATAGACTATTTTTATTAAAGTTATATAAAACGTAATGTACTTTGAAATTACTCTCAAAAGGTTGTTAGCAATTAGGCCGGCTGGTCTTTAAGATCTAAAAGCCACGTTTAGCATGTTAGTGGGCATTAGGTGGAAAACGGAATCAAAATAGTGATGAGTTGGTGAGGGGTTGGGTTCCCTCCATCGGCTTTTACAATCTGCACGTAGGTCGGCTTATTGACTGCAATAACTCTTAAGATTGTTATTTTCGAATGTTTTTGTAATAAAGCAAAAAGAAAAAAAATAGGCTAGTAGGCTGTCAATCCATTAACGTCGATATTGAATGTTATAGAGGAGCTAAAGTTCAAGGCAACCTGGCAAGATTGCAAGGCGGAGTTCTTGGCGGGAATTTCGGCGGAGAGCACGGCTTGTGTTTTGGATTGTTTTGTAAATTGTTTCTAGTGAACTTTATAACGTGAAATTGGAGTAATTTGGTGTTATAAATGCTCATGATTATGAACAATGTGTGGAATAACTGAAATGAACTGTCACAGCGCGGCTGTAGTAAGATTTACTTAGCGGGCTGGTGGACCGTCTCACCTCGTTGCGTCTGTGATCAAGCCAGTGGATTCATGGGAATTGTCGCCAGGGGCTCCGTAGAATCAATGAAATGAACTACACCGTCGTTTCATTGATAACAAGACTTAGAAAAAGCGCGGGAAAATCATTTATACTTGATACTGGCTAAATACGTAACGCGTGAAAGCCAAAAATAAAAGAAAAAAAAAAGATTGCAAGGCGTAAATCAAATAAATATAAACACAGTCGAAATATGAATATCTCTTTATTTTTAACAATAAACTCTAGACAGGAGGTATTTATCACTTATTTCACTATTGACTAGATAATTTTTCCACATACATCCATAGGAATAACACTGAACCATTAAGATTTATGTATAAAAAGAAAGCTGTCTTACAAGTAGAATATCTGATTTACAATAAGACTTTAAGCGTTTTCGAACTTGAAATATACTTCTTTTAGGAATTATAAACACTTTGTGCCGTTTAATACTGCTACTACAGAATTTGAAAACTTACTAAATTTTGTTTCGATGAACGCTATGATTAACAATATTGGTGTTTCAGTCAACAATTATTAAATATTTGAAATCAGTCAATTTGTTAAATTAAATTTTGAAACAGTACATATAATTAAGAATTTTGAAGAAGTTTAAATGATTGTTACTACAAATGATATGACAAGACATATTGCCAGTTAGAAAAGCATGGAATCTGAATTACAATATTGCTTGCAGATTGGAATAGCCAGGGCTGTCAAGGCATCTATTCTTAAGCCGATATCTATAGCTCTATAGGTATCTGTAGATATTATCTATACGGGACAAGTTTTGAAGAGTGCACATATTCTTAGTTTATGACTAGATTGTACTTAAAAACTAAGATTTACAATGGGAAAAATATAAACTTTGAAAAGTAAATACTAGCTTTGAATTTAGAAACGAAAAAATATAGACTGAAAAAAAGTAGTTTTTACTATACAAATCAAGAACATGTTATACTTATATAACATAGACTTATAAAATAAGTACGTAATAAGACAACACTAAAACTAAAGTAAAATATATCACAGAAACAATATAAAAAATAAAAGTAAGCGTAGACAAGATTGCAGAATTTTGTTCTTTAAGACTTACAGGTAGTTCCCCTAGGGGGTATACATCGTTAAAAGTCATCATGTCCTACTGATTTAAACACATTTGGACAAAAATAAAGTAAATATAAAAATGTGCACTGAAAAAAATCCTGTCCCGTAGATGGAGAGACTGCCTAAGGGAATTAGTGGGCGTCTCTACGCCTCCTTCCAGGGCCTCCGGCGTAGTTGGCAGCAGCTAGGCCCATAAGGTGCTTGGCTTGGAGAGCGCCGGAGTAGCCACGGCTGAGACCAAGGTCCAGGGCACGTTTCTCGCTAGAAAATTTCATAAATTGTTAGAAGTTGTGGTTGTTCCTCTAGAATATACAATATGTAAAGAAAATCCTGTTCGATCCTTGAAGAGGTGATTTAGCCCGCCGATATGTACAACTTTTCCTATGGGACCAATGCTGGGAATGAAAAAATTGTTTTGACGTTCCCATAAAAATTGACCGGGTGGCCGAACATTTTTGTTTGAAAATGTTAATTTTTTTGAGTTCCCAGAGTTTATTCGATAGAAAAAGTAGTTCACATCGATGGGCTGAATCATCCCTTCATCAGTCAGGGTTTTCTTTACATATTGTATATTATGAACTTCTGATCAATGTAACGTACTGCACACGAGCACAGCTCTACTAAACCTATTTCATATTATGTACAAGAATACTGTAAAGTTTGGTCGATATGGCGGACTATTGATAAACCAATGAGCACTATCTAAGACGTTCATTTAACTGCGCGGTTGATAATATTATATTTTTCCCTCTGTTAATAATCTTTAGGAACTTGTAGAGGTTTATCCCTAATAATATGGTGTAAAAGAGAAGCAAAGTTCCTAAAAAGTACTAAATCGTGGGCATGTTCATAAGTTGTTAATATGTATAATATAACAAAGGCGTTCTGATTTCACTTGTCTACTTCGCACTAAATGGATATGTGAAATCCTAATAAACAAGATAACTACAGGTAGTGATGTGCCGAAGAGAAATTCTCTGTTCTCATGGAAATTTTCGGGAAATTTCCAGTATTTCTCCAGATTTCTCAAAAATTTCTACATTTGAGAGGAAGAAGAAGAAATTCTCGGGAACTAATACTAATATTATTTAAAGAACTTTTACCTCAAAGAAATACCTACATTGTTTATTAAAATTACTGCGTCGTTAATGCGTAATGAGAAACGTCAAAAATGTTCTCATTGCTGCCGTACTTTTACATATATACATACATTATCACGTTTCTGTTCCTTTCGGGGTAGACAGAGCCATATGACCCAAAGACCTCGTTAAGCGTATTGGGGACGTATAGATGGAAAACGTAATTAAAATAATTATCGATAGTTAACCGCATAGCCTCTTTATATTTTTTCTAGTATTTTCTTTCACCCATTACCTTAACCGGCTTCTAGGTCTGAGTGAGAAGAAAAGCAGGTGGTATATTCTACGTTTTATCTTTTCTCCTAGACCAACATGGAGTTCTGCTGTTACATGGTTTTAGATGCAAGTCATGCATACATATAGATATTATACATGCCGTGGGCCGATCATTGGATTTGCCACATCGATATAAATCATGCGTAAATTATTATAACACAAAGTAAGTAGGTAGTGTTTTACGTGTGAAAAGTGCAAAGCAAGCTAGATATGGTTGAAAGTTATTTTAGTAATTTTCTTCATAGTCTGAGAATCGTGGACCTCCACGTAATGAATTAACGTAAATGCTTTCGTAAACTGGAAATGAAAAGCAGGTACTTCATTACAAAATATGCTTATAGAATTCTTAAGCATTACACTAAAAGTATTCTTGGTTAATTGTTTTCTTTTTTTTGTAAATAATTTAGCGCAAATATTTACCGCAAAGGTTATCCAAAAACTTCATACGTTCGTCGCAGGAATTTATGGAATTAATTTTAATACAAAATAAACAATGTACCAACTGCTACAGTTATGCGAGTAAACATAACATACACTTTTGAATGTGAAATTGTTTTACTTTGGTACCTACTGGGTCTCTTTGATTCGAATTGTTTAGAAATTATGTTTTCAAAGTTGGCACAGACATCTACCACAAACACCAAAACATTTATATTATTTAGCGAATGTCTTTAGACTACGCAAATTAACATACATTGACATCAAACAGACGAGTCTTTGGCACAAGAATGAGAAGTTGAACATAATTAGTCGAAACCATTGACATAATTTAACATTAATGAGCCCCACGGTCCAGTGGGTGTGAGCCTCGGCGGCGGTCCCTACTGGGATGGGTGACTGTGTTTCGGAATTCATGATTAGCCGTCGGTCCCGGCTGTCATCATCTATGATCATATGCCATAAAGCACCTTGACAAATCTGACGCTAGTGTTGGCCACTTACACACTCTAAAAACGACTCTATTCGACGAAACATTGCCAATCTTGATTAGGATATAATGACCTCTTAGCCAAGCATCTTAGTCTCTTCTAAATGCATTAAAACATACTAATATTTAATTTTTTTATTCGACATTATGACGAAACTTTGATGGAGCACGTTCATATAGGTCCAGCAGTCAACTTACAATTTACAATATTAATAACATAGAAGCTCTCAAAAAAAAGAAACATTGCTAGGGGACAAAACGCATCCCATTGACATACAACATTTAAATCAAACCAAATATTATGTTTAATCATGCAATGCAATGCTAGTAGCTTCGAATTTCAAGCAACTTTTTTTCGTTTAACTAATGCTCACGAGCCATGCATTAGATCAAAGCGAATATGTGGAATGCCACTGTTTAATATGTAGGAACTTTTTAAAAACATGATGTAAAGGAGGGTCTTTTTATTCTGCATAAAATAAACGACCCAGGACTTAGATAGTACATGACTGAAATACTTCTCCAGATATAGATAAGTAGTAAATAATATGAGGCAAATATTTACAAAATATTTAGTACAAATCGGTCCAAAAGTTTCGGAGCCTATTTAACAAACAATCAAATCTTTGCTCTTTATAAAACTAGTGTAGTAAAACATTTAGGTTTATTTTGTAAAGATACATCCTTCATAGAAGAATGAAGTGCTTATTTAGTCTAATAGAAACGAAACATAGATTTTATTAAAGTAAAAATAATAGAACGAGCCAAAGCCCTGTCCTGTGCAATGCTTTCTGTCTAGTATTTTTAAAAAGCTCCACTATTTTTCAAACGTTTTTGTTAGATTTAATGTTAAGCTCTACATTTTCTACATATTTCAGTATAATGACGATCAAAACATACCTAGTAATGTCGTCTTTAAAGCTGAAAAGAGATAAAACATTATACATAAATAAAATAGTGAGTACAACACGAAAACTACTAGAAATATGAAAACACATTTAAATTTGAGAATCATTGAGAACACACTTAAAATTTGAGAAAACATTGTTGTCGTGCAGTTAAAAGTGCTTATGTATTTATTTAAACAGAAAAAAATACATGCACATATTTTCGCAAAGTTATCTTTGGAAATAAATGAGCTATTGGAAGACCCGAATATATCCAAATAACGTTGGGAAATGTCATCGGGCGGATAGAATTGTTATGCATGCCTTAAGGGAAAACGAAATAAAGTTTCGTAAGATACGTTTTCACGCATCAAAACATATTTGACACCATTGAAAAAAACCTATGTATATTTTTCGTACTGACAACGAATACTATCCATATAAGTTCAAAAATATCCAAACTATAAGTTTATAAGGTAATTATTAAAAAGTTTGAATTTTAAAATAAAACATATACCATGCACTGTTTTCTGTGTTAAAACAATCAAGATCCTTTGTCTGTTGCTCTAACGTGATATAAAATTCAAATATTTTTACAGATATATTTGGACGGATAGTTAGGGCAGAACTTTCTGTATTATGAGAGAAATATTCAGATATTATAGACTGAGTTGCTGATTTCAGTCCTCACCTGAAATACACATACGGAACAAAATCGTTCTGGCTGGACACTATTAATGAGTAATTTACAGACACAATGTCTTCAATCGTTGCGAGACAGAGAACCGAACAAATTGGTAGAGCATTGTACGAAGGTTTTCCCATAAACATTAAAGTTTGATCGGATTTCTATGAGAAGTAAAGAAATCATATTTTGCACTACGTTTGAAATGGAAAGTCGTACAACTTTCCGTTAGAGATATGTTGTTCCGTTCAGAGTTAAGTCGATGATACTGAACAATGTCATCGACATAACTCTCTCTATGAAATCATATATCATTATATTATACTGCGAGAGTATTCTTTTCAATAATTTCACAATGTTGCAATTATTGTAAACAATACATCGCACTCACAAAACTAAATATATTATAGAAATTTATGAGCAGACAGATTTCAGTCCATTTGTATTATGTTGACACACTTACTTCTCCATTTTGCGTTCAATCTGGATGAGGTTCCCGAGGCGGTTCAGCATGTCCATGATCTCTTCTGGCTCATATTGTTCATCGCGGAAGTAGTTGCTCGGACTGGAATGTAATTTAGTTGTATTTTTAATAAAAACTTTTACGAAAAAAGAATTACGCTGAAGTTTTATAAGCTATTGCCCGGAATCTCACCCCAATCGCGGATATTTTATTATGCAGTTTGGTGGTTATAACTTTCATTTCCAAATTTGAGCCTATAGCTTGAGGTTTAAAAAATGTTTTATAGGACCTTAGAGGGAGATAAAGGCTTTGCTTTTAGTAAATAGGGAAGCAAAGGGACTAGAATATGCAGGGAAGACCAGTACAAACTGTTTTAAAATTTATTTAATATAGCGTTTATATAATAAACGCTGATTTTACTTGCTAGGTCCATGCCCATATACTTCAGTATAGTTGCCTCTTTGGTTTGATTAACATTATAGTACCTTTGGTAATAAATCTGGAAATTTCCTGCTGAAAGGCAATTAAAATTACATCGAAATAATGTAGGTTTAAAAAAATTTAAAGTTAATTAAACTAAATTCTTTGTAGGTATAAAGGACTTGGTACCACTACCTGGGGTAAGATGCAGCAGGCACAACGAGGAGGAGTGCGATGAGCACGCAGCAGGCCAGCAAACAACTCGCTCGCACCATTCTGAAACAACAAAAGTATATATTAGCCCTATTTTCTTATTCATTATTGATGGTGAGCTCCATGGCGCAGTGGTTAACACGCCAGCCTGCTACACGAGGACCCCGGGTTCGATCCCCGGTCAGGTCAAGATGGAAAATGATCTTTTCCAGATTGGCCTGGGTCTTGGATGTTTATCTATATATGTATTTGTTATAAAATATAGTATCGTTGAGTTCGTATCCCATAACACAAGTCTCGAAGTTACTTTGGGGCTAGCTCAATCTGTGTGATTTGTTCATACATATTTATTCTTTTGTTAATTAAATAAAAAATTATAAATTTCCAGGGTGACGTTAAAGTTTGCTACACTTTTAAGTAAACTATAACGTCAGTAGCCCCCAATCACGAACTCTGACGCGCTTTATCTATATCACAAAGAAAAAATACGTGTCCAATATTTTTTGATCATCTAACTAACGAATTAATTTTATTATATCAAGTAAATTCGACCCAGGAAACAAGCTTGTCTCATATTGGCCTTTCAGGCTTGCATGCACGTATATCAGGCAATATGAGAGTTTGCTGTCTCTCCAAGTCTTGCACGGACCCCACTTTGGTGATGTTGTCTATATAGGCTGAGGGCACTCTGCCCTCGCCTTAAAAGCCTGGAGAAATCTTACTTGGAGCTAGCTACATAGTCCTTACAAAATAAAAAACAAGCCTATCATAGTAAAAGAGCTTAAAGCCACATTATTAAGCAAATACGATGACTAGCCCCTGCACTATGCCTAGTTTACTCGTAAATGCTGAAAACGAATTTAATACGTCTATAATTTGTGTTTTTTATGGATTGACAATTGATTGTAAGCAGAAGGCTATCATACCCTTTCTGCTTGAAATAGATAACAAAACCAATTACTCTGCAGGCTACAGAATGTATGAAATCCTTATTTCAATAAGAATATTGTCAAGTTTGATATTATCGACGTTGATTTGGGTCCGATAGTCTGAAATTGGATACTTCGCCTATTGGGCATGGCGTATTGGGTTTGGAAAAAAATATATCTCCCGGGAACAAGTACCTATGGGCGGTGTTATGAGCATAGATACACCAGTCAATTGATTTATAAAGAAACGTGAATAGTGGTTGGATTTAAGCCATTATCTTATATTCATTGTGCTAGAATTTGCATTTTTTAGGGTTCTATATACAAAGGGCTATCCTCTGTCTGCTCTGGCCAAGTATGGCTTCGGTAGTACAGAGAGGGTCATGCTTCTGCAGTGAAGACTAAAAAAACCTAGTGATGATGATGATAATACAAAGGGTAAAAACGGGACTGTATTACTAAGCATCAGCTGTCCGTCTGTCTGCCACATGGCTATGTCTTTTGAACCAATATAGACATGAAAATTTTGTAGAATGCGTATAGGTATGCGGACTGGTGTTGCAGTTGTCCGTGGGCAGAATTGATCAACTAATCAGTTATCATCACGTGACTCGCTTGCTCGTTGCCGTCCTATATCACAAAAAAAATATATTTTCCGCTATGTATATCAACAAATCATAAAAATTAAATAAAGCATTTAGGGTTGGTTTTTATTGTTAAATATTGTATGAAATTATAGAATCCTTCATGTGCGATTTCGACTCGCACTTGGCCAGTGTTTTATTATATTACCGTTGCATAATACTTTTTTATTACGTCATGTATTTTAATCTCTGGATATAACTTCAAGAAGGTCATAATGTATTTGAACATTTCATATTCATAAAACTTCTTGCTATGGTTGATTTATGGGATGGTAAACTAATACGGCCCGGGGCGCCCAATCCTAACATACGCCACCGCCGTAAGGATTCTATCATAAAATGTAGTGACAAAACTACCACTTTTTTACAAGCTCGGAGGGACTGAACGAAACATGTCGGGCCTATGTAAATTCAAAACCCTTTAGTAAAACTGTTTGCTTGACCTTTTTTAGTAGAATGTGTGAAACGAAATCGATGTTCGAGGAATGGTTAAATAAATTTCCATTTGTGGCCAAAAAATACCTTGTTGATCTTGGAAGTTTTTAGAACTGATTCATAATGTACAATAATAATAACTGTTTTTATAGCTAGCTATAATATTACGGCCCTTTGGCCTTCTCTTCAACTTTTTGATACATATATACATATGATCACTTATTTTTCCCTTACGGGATAGACAGAGCCTATTTTTATAAGACCTGAAGGCCACGTTTAACATGTTGGTAAGCATTAGGTGGAAAACGGAATCAAAATAGTGACGGGTTGCCAGCCGCATCGCCTATTAACATAACTCCTTAGATTTTACCCATTCCCTCGATCGGCTTTTATGATCTGCGCGGGAAGAGAAGCAGCTGGTACAATATAGGTTTTCTGCCTTCTCTCAGACTAGCATGGAAGAACTTTTGACTTTTTGATACCAAAACGATTTGTCATGATTAGTTTCGTTGTTGTTTGCTACGGAAAATTTGTCGACCTCTATGGCTCAGTGGTACAGTCAGCGATATATAGGGACAATTCACACAGATTGAGCTAGCCCCATTGAAATTAGCTCAACGATACTATATTTTATGATAGATACCTACTTATATATATAAACATCAAGTCCCAGGCCAATCTGAAAAATATCGATTTCCATCTTGGTATGCCACCTGGCCAGGGATCAAACCCAGGACCCTGCTATTCACTAGTGGTACAGTCAGCGACAGAGATACCTTGCCAGGCCCTGTATCTATATCTTGAATTTTATCTTAAACTATAAATAATAATAACATAAAAAAATATATACACAAAGAGTTTAATGAAGCCTTTCTTAATATAAATTTTCACGTTTATATTTTTTATAGTTTAAGAGAAAATTAAGATATAGATACAGGGCCTGGCAAGGTATCTCTGTCGCTGACTGTACCACTAGTGAATAGCAGGGTCCTGGGTTTGATCCCTGGCCAGGTGGCATACCAAGATGGAAATCGATATTTTTCAGATTGGCCTGGGACTTGAATGTTTATTTATATAAGTAGGTATCTATCATAAAATATAGTATCGTTGAGCTAATTTCAATAGGGCTAGCTCAATCTGTGTGAATTGTCTCTATATTCATGTATATGTCGCAGGCAAATTGTATGATTCCGCGTTTTACAAACGCCGTCGTCTGTTTACAAACGCTCGCTCTTTTGATATATGCCGAAGGCAAATTGTGAATTGCCTTGTCAGTATATAATATGCCTTAACATTCAATAGAAAATTAAATTGCCGTTTACAAAATGACGCGGTAAATTGAAGTTTTTAGTTCTTTTCCTTATGACGCGGTGCTGCTAATCGAAACAAGCAAAATGGCGTCGAATTGTGATTTTGAAAAATATTGAAAACTGCAAATCCTACGTGGTAAAATTACATTTTATAAAAAAAAAAACGATAGTTTAAACGATATGTATTACAGTAACAATTTTACGATTCTAAAGCAGGAACAGTAAAAAAGCCGTAGAGAAATGACAGTTTTTGAGGTTATCCGGCAGTAATTACATTAGGAGTGCCTAAGCACATATTATAAATTACTTCTATTTGAATAGGTAGGTACTTGATTACTGAAATATAGTCTGACTTGTCCAACCCATGTTTTATGATAGTCACCCTACTATAATTTTCAATGTTGAAATTTTAACAATTAAACGAGTTGTCAATTTGCCTTCGGCATATATCAAAAGAGCGAGCGTTTGTAAACAGACGACGCCGTTTGTAAAATGCGGAATCATACAGTTTGCCTGCGACATATACATTATTATTATTAATTAATTGTTTTTGAATATCTGTCTCTTAAGTCTGTGATCTAAATCATTCTCAGATGCTTCAAATATGTCCTTGAAAAAGACGTCTATTGCTTTGTTGAACGAAGTAACGAACTTTGATAAGTGAATTCTTAAAATCTATTTCATGTATTCACTAATTATACACATTCTCAAGAAAATCGCTAAAATAAGGATAGGTAGATAATTGAATGTACTACATATTTTCATCTGTAGCAAGCAAACCACATTGAGCTCGTGCTAGTTGCATCGCCACAATCGGATCACTTCGCTTGAGTTGTGCCCGGCGCATTGAAAGGCTGGATATCTAGGCTCGTTTGGATTGCTTACAGTAAGTAGAGGGCTAGTAGTTAGTACTAAATATAGAGTTCACACTAGTTGCATCGCCACAATCGGGTCACTTCGTTGTTTGAGTTGTTCCCGGTGCATTGAAAGGCTAGATAGCTGGGCTCGTTTGGATTGCTTACAGTAAGTAGAGGGCTAGTAGTTAGTACTAAACATTGAGCTTGTAATAGTTGCATCGCCACAATCAGATCACTTCACTTGAGTTGTGCCATTAAAAGGTGCAAATTAAAAAGTTGGTTAGCTAGGCTCGTTTGGATTGATTACAACAAGTAGAAGACTAGTAGTTAGTACTAAACATTGAGCTTGTGCTAGTTGCATCGCCACAATTAGATCCCTTCGCTTGAGTTGTGCCCGGCGCATTGAAAGGCTGGATAGCTACGACAATACGAGCCTAGCTATCCTCATTTAAATTCTGTCCAGCGAGTAAAGGGTTAGTAGTTAGTACTAAACATTGAACTAATTAAATAAATATAAATAAAAGTAAATAAATAAATACGCACAAATCACACAGATTGAGCTAGCCCCAAAGTAAGTTCGAGACTTGTGTTATGGGATACTAACTCAACGATACTATATTTCATAACAAATACATATATAGATAAACATCCAAGACCCAGGCCAATCTGAAAAAGATCATTTTCCATCTTGACCTGGCCGGGGATCGAACCCGGGGCCCTCGTGTCGCAGGCTGGCGTGTTAACCACTGCGCCACGGAACTCGTGCCAATTGCATCAGCACAATTGAATCACTTCGCTTGAGTTGGATTGCTTACAGCAAGTAAAGAGTTAGTTGTTAGTATAAAACAATAAACTAATGCTAATGGAAGGACTCCATCTATGTAATCGTGTCACATAGCTCGACTTAGTCTCACGTGAAAAAAGGTTGTAAATATCAACAAGTCTTTAATAAATATTAAGCAAGCAAAGAAATGGCGAATTGGAATGATTCTTAAAAATTGTTTTTCAAATATTAGTCATAGTCCATTAAAAGCAGGAACAAAATTCAGTTATGTGTTTAATGTTCGATTACGTTTATCGAATTGTGATGCTTGGCTGTAATACTTAACATATCTTGAATCAAGCCTTTGGAAGTAATCCGTTATAAATGTGGATCTCTTCAGTCATTAAACTTAGATAAAAAAAAAACTGGAACCGGTAGGCCCGGCCTCCGAAGCACTTCAACTGAGATTGCAACAGAAAAAAGTCTCAGATGAGAGAAAAAGCAACCAGTGAAAACTCAGCATTCAAACTAACCCTTTTGGTAACGAGTAAATAAATAACACTTTCCCAGTATCACGTAACAGTTTAGAAGTAATCTTTTCTCGAAACTTTCCTGTTTACCCTGGAATACGATACCGTGTTATTATAGTGATGACAGGGCTGGTTGAAATGGGGGTCTGAAGTTAATAAGAATTCATTTAAAAACAGACATTTACATTGGCAGGCAACTGATATTTTAATAGTTAATAGAGAGTAAATGAATTTGAATATCTAAATATCCGTGGCGATCTTATTATAGATTGACATCTTCTTATAGGTCGTTCATTATAATTATACATTACTAGTCATAAGATCAGAGCATTAATATTGAGTCAAATTATTTATTAATTTGAATATAGCATTGTTACAAAGGATGCTGGAGCCCTGTGCTAAGCTACAAACTTGTGTTACAGGTGCTCCTCTCTTTACAGATGTTATAGAAATAAACTCATTTAAATCTGATTAAAAATATTGCAAAATTCATTAAATGAGTACAGTGCTAAGTCAGTATGCCAATATCTTAATTGTAGCTTAATTAAGCTATTAATATTTTCAGCCACTGTGATCTCGTGAATTATGCACAGAATTTGATCGCGGTTTATCTGAGTTTAGTTAAAGTGTTTAGTACTACGAGTAGTTATTAGTTAAGTAATAGAACACTGTCCGAATGCACCCTCTTCGGACCACAACCGAGTTATGTAAGTTTCACATCGACGAGCTTATTGACATCAAAAATATTCCCAGTTTGAAGAAAAGGGGCTATGTTGGCGGAAATTATTAAAATTTTCTTGAATGTTTGTTGAAGTTATTGCTAGTAAATATACACATAATATAGCAAACGAGTATCTATGAGAATTATTGTAATTCTGCATATAAACTTAAGTGTATGGTCACACATGAAACCCGCAATAGTAAACAACTGCATTTTTTGTTGCGAACAATTGTAATGAAGACCCGTGACCCAAGATTTTCTCTATGTATTGCGAAAACAGCCAAGAATACTAACAGTTTTATAAAGTTAGTTGAAAACTGGCTCGTCTGCCGTCAAATATACATTAAAAAACCTGTTCATCATCATTTCAGCTGTAATTTGTCCACTGCTGGACAAAGCCCCTCCCAAGAATTCTTCGTTCTATGGGAGGATATTGCCATACTCACCACGCTTGGCAGGAAAGTTGACGAACGCAGTTTATTTGGCTTCTTTAGCTTCAGAGACTGCTGCCTATCGTAAGGATATTTTACAGGTTCCCTGTCCCATGAATCACATGTGAACATTTCAATTGTTTTACTATTGTGTCTCGTTTATGGACAGGGAAAGGGTAAAGCTGGGGAAGGACAGAAATTTGTTGGATCTCGAAAAGGAATGACGGTATTCAGATGAATGGGAAAAGCAAGCAGCAGTTCGGGAGGCTGGGCGCTTGTACCCGATGCCAGTATTTTTGCTAGCTCCGTGGCGCAGCGGTTAATACGCTAGCCTGCGACACGAGAATGCCCGGGTTCGATCCCCGGCCAGGTCAAGATGGAAATTGATCTTTTTCAGATTGGCCTGGGTCTTGGATGTGTATCTATATGTGTACTAACTGCCCCGGCGAACTTCGTTTCGCCATAAGTTAAAAACTATCCTATCTCTCAAGTTGGATCGAACTGCACATGGTGTGCGAATTTTATTATAATGGGTTAAGTGGTTTAGGAGTCCATTGAGGACAAACATTGTGACACGAGATTTATATATATTAAGATTTGTTATAAAATATAGTATCGTTGAGTTAGTATCCCATAACACAAGTCTCGAACTTACTTTGGGGCTAGTTCAATCTGTGTGATTTGTCCGTATATATTTATTTATTTATATTTATTTAATATGCAACCATCGACCAAGCAGTTGAGGATGACATCCCTGACCTAATATATAATACTGTGCATACAGCGATATCACACGGTGAGATATTTTTCTCCACCTAACACTTGGTATTGCAGACTCGAACAATGACGTCATTGAGTCTTTAAGCTGATGGTAAATATATCCCTTCAGGCACGTAGAGACAAGGACTTGACTGAGTTTCTTTCAGCGTATTCTTCTCAGCACTGGTCATTCCGAAACGCTAGTAGTTTTTCGGTTTTGCAAACAATAAAAAAAAAAAATATTAGAAACTTATGACGTTCAAAAAGTGATACGTATATAATATTTTTAGTATAAATCATTCAACGATCAACGACTACCAACATAAATAGCGCACAATCAACATAGAATCACAAAATTCCTGATCACAAACGCAGGATATACGAGGGAAATTCGGCATTCACAAATAAGGGATCAAATGCCTTGTACAAATGTCACGTCGCCGATAGTATCAGGTGTCGAGGTTTTGTGACGTCTGAATAACCACTGAAGTTTACTATTTCTATTTGTATATTGAGACCAAATATATCCCTTTTGTGGTAATAGTGAATATAATATGTACTAGCTTTCGCCCGCGGCTCCGTCTGCGTTAATGTCGATCCCTCGAGAATAGTACTTTTTCCCAGGATAAAAGGTAGCCTATGTCCTTCTCCGTTCTCCAGAGAACTTCTATGCAAAATTTCATGATGATCGGTTCAGTAGTTACGGCGTGAAAGCGTAACAAACAAACTCATTTTCGCATTTATAATATTAGTAAGATACTAGAGATTGGTGTCAGGCAACCTTGGAATACCAAAGGCAAGTATAAACTTGGTCAAATCATTCAGTAGGTAAAAATAATAAGATAGTACGGGACTGATTCCCGAATACTCAAAAGAAAATTAACTAATAAAATACTTAAGTCCCACACTGTCTTTGTATTGCTTGGTAATTATCAAGCAATCTACACAGTGACAGCACGAAATTTGAGAAAGTTTTTAGTTATGATGATAATGAGTATTCGGGCGTAAGAGGCTGTCTTTGCGTGAACTTCGTGGTATTACAGCACAATCTGATGAGAGTAAAAAATATAATAGTATGTATGCTCCATTCTTCTATGCTCGTGTAGGAGAAAAGTAAAAACGTAAAGTACCAGCTACTTCTCATCCCGCGCAGGCCGTTGAAGCCAGCCGAGGGAATAGGCAAAAATCAAAGGACTCATCACACGATGTGGCTTACAACCCATTACTATTCTGAATCTGTTTTCCATCTACAGACCCATTTACACGCTTAAATAGCCTTTGGGTATTAGGCCTGAGGTCAATATTTATATATATATATGTATGTCTGATCCATTTATCACTGTATTTAAATATATCAAAGGTAGCCGGCTCTCATTGTTTTTATGGGATTTCTATTTCTCGTTTTTCAACTCTTGGCTATATATTTATCCTGAAAGTAGGGACGTGATATCTGTATTTTTCATGAAAATCCTTACTTTTTAGTTAAAGTAATGTGGTATCTAAATAAACCTTGCAGTTTACTTGTTCTATTTGAATATTGAAACCAAATAAACGCTATTATGTTGTAAATATAATTTCACCCAAAAACCCTCATTTTCTGCTAACTTAATTTTATAGATTCCCAGCTTTGTTTCTAATATTTTCGCCATTTGAATATCAAAATACAAATTGTGGAGCGATTTGCATTATTTTGCAAGAACATGAACGGAATTCAAGATAAATTTTCTTATTCAAATGTTCTTCGCGAGTTTCCAAGTCGTACAAGGTGTAAATTTAACTTGTACTAGAGTATTTTACACAGACGTGAGAATTTGAACGATACCTGCATTCCTTATTGGTAAGACTTTAAAGTAATAACAGCGGAACTCTGAAGTTACGAGTAAATAGATAAAATAAATATAAATATTCGTTTATACAGATCACACAGATTGAGCTACCCCGAAAGTAAGTTCAAGATTTGTGATTTTTTTTTTCTTTTGTATATTTGTATAAACACTAGAACATACAAACAATTCTTTTTTTGACTAGCTCCGTGGCGTGGTCAACACGCCAGCCTGCGACACGAGAGTGACCGGGTTCGATCCCCGGCCAGGTCAAGATGGAAAATGATCTTTTTCAGATTGACCTGGGTCTTGGATGTATATCTATGTATTTGTTATAAAATATAGTATCGTTGAGTTAGTATCCCATAACACAAGTCTCGAACTTACTTTGGGGCTAGCTCAATCTTTGTGATTTGTCCGTATTTATTTATTTATTTACTATACAAACATTTGTTATTAGTATGAATTAATAAATACCTATGTTCTCGCTATAAAATTGGTTTTACTTACAAGACAAATATCCCCAGTTTATAATACAAGCATTGCTTGTCTTATTTTATGTAAGTAAAGGTTAGGTTATAGTTATAGGTGGAATTATAGGTGGAATCAGTAACGGTCATATAATATAAGCTATTACCTCTGTTTAACTTTAGTATATGTTAAAAACTTACAAAGTCAATATAGCTAGATAAGTAATCCTAGTATTCTGCGTCACACAAAAAGTCATAGGCTTGTTCGAGCCTGTAAAGCTAAAATTATAATGTTTAATGCAAAAATAATTAAAAAAATGGACTTACATAATTCCAAGCAAGCTTTCCAAAGCAAAGCTCCGCGGCAAATAGCAATAAGGTTAGCACCACACGCGTATAAACCATATTGCGCTTATCAAATGCGATCAAGCGATATATTGACACAACTCTTCGATTAAACTAATTACTGAGATTCCAAGCCGATAACATTGATGTACATGTACTAGATTTTGTGATTGGGTAAGTTACACACCACGGTGTAATGTAACGTCATTAAGATGCTACGCTATAAATAAAATGACGTCAATGCTACGTACTGCGGTGGCCGATGGTTGCAGGTATGGCATCGGATACGCGCGCCCGGTCCCTCGAGCTGCTACTTGCTCTTCCCCCATTTATCAGAGTGAGTAGTATCCCAATACCTTATTCCCTTCCAACTCCGGAAAATGTATCCCCAACCTAAAAATGCTTTCGATGGACAGAAGCGTCAGGAACTCAAGAAGCCAAAGAACTAGCACTGGTCAACCAGCTTGCAATATCCTCCCCCGGAACGAAGAAAACTTGAGGGATGCATTTGTCCAGCGATGGACTTTTTACATCTAAAAATGAAGATGATGATATACAAAGGCAACAAACTATCCAAGTTTAGGCGTATGTATAAATCCATATAAAGATATCCTGTTGACATAAATAATAGATTTATATGAAACGTATAAAATATTTATTCTGAACCATACTATGAGCTGCATGTAGGTATCCCATGAACTCTAGAACGCACGCAATTCTGAATATGTAAATGTGCACCACTTGGTATCAAATGTATCATTCACCATCGCTTCGTAGGCTTGGTGTGTGGATGGCCTAATCGCCTTAATTTTCCTGCAATTGAAGCATCTTGTAGACACCTACGCTAACCGTGGTTTTCCCGTTCATTCATTCATAATCACTAGAATATTGATAAGATATTATCGAATGATATATCATATATGAATGGTGTGGTTACCAACGCGGCGTGATGAGAGCTCTTAACAGCATGAATAATTGTGTAAATTTAGAATCAGTGATATTAAATCCTATCAGGGGTTTTCCACTCATTCAAAACATTGTTGACTGAATACTTATCGAATAATTAAAGTTTTAGCTACACTCACTAAAACCAGTGGATCTGTGAGCTGTAGACCTCGCGAGACCTACTTGTATCACATCGAACTCACAATGGCCCTAAGCGTCATATACCCCAATATTGTTTAGGTACTTTGTGCCCAATCCGCCATTTTTAAAATATCCAAAAAGTGAATTGCCAAAAACATATGTAATTCGTCTCACAAAATTTCACGAGAATCGGTTGAGAAATGCAACTTGTAAAGAACAACCGGACAGCGGGACATACGAACGACTTTTTGGCCAAGCTAAAACCAAAACGTTTCGCTCGTTCAATAAACGAAAATTTACAAAAGGCAAAATTTTGTCAAATAAAAATCCATGAAATCCAAAAATCTACTTGAAGACATTTAATGATGTCTTCAAGTTTTATGATAAGCTACTGAAAATGTACTGTTTATTATTCTAACTAATATTATAAATGCGAAAGTGAGTTTTAGTTTTTTTACGCTTTCATGTTTTTATAACTGAATCGATCATCATTATATTTTTCACAAACGTTATCTGTACCCCAGATAACGTAAGAAATTTCAAGATGATCGGAAAACAAGGAACATCGGGTATATTTATTCCTGCGAAAATGTACTGTTCCTGAGGGATCCACATTGACGCTAGCGCAGCCTCGGTAATAAAACTTGAACGGTCTCATTTACCAGACCTATAATCCTAGTACCTCGGTACGGTCTAATGTGGTGTTCAGCTAACGGCCACTATAATACTTTGAAGCTTTTGCGTTCACTCTACATCGCTATTGTGCCGTATCCTGGGTGACTTGCATAAGCTTATTGTTATGTCTTAATGCTCGATAATGTTCTCGAAGTTCTCGAACCAATGAATAAAGCTTTGGAAGATTTTACAGAGAAAGAGATTTTAAAGACATTCAAATTCACATTAAATGTTTGTGGTCACGTAACGCACAGTTTGCGATTCGGGAACTTTAAGTTAAACATCCGAAGTTTGTTGAAAAATTATCCTTAATTCCATTTTAAGATAATTTTTAAGTTAGAAATGATTTAATAGCTTTTAAAGCGATCTTTTAAAGCGAGGGTTGAAGGTTTAGTAAACGAACTTTATGAAAATTTTAGTCTTGCCATTTTCTTTCACACTTAAATTGTATTTTAAATTGTGATACAATATAACACACGTTCGGCCCTGCCTAGCTTGTCAAGGCGGTGCATCGTTTGAGCTTTATTCTGAGCCCCTCGGAGTCTGCAGTCGACAAATTGGCACTGTGTAACATGATACGCGGGTGTTTCCACTTCGGATGAAACTTTATTTACACCTAACATACAATTTTAGGTGCTTTGAATAATTTTATGTTGTCTAAGGTTATTTTAATATATGCATCTATTTTTTACTTTATACAATAACTAGCTTTCGTCCACGGCTCCGTCCGTCAATGTCGATCCCTCGGGAATAGTACTTTTTCCCGGGATAAAAGTTAACCTATGTCCTTCTCCGTACTCTAGAGAAGTTGTATGTAAAATTTCATGATGATCGGTTCCGTAGTTACGGCGTGAAAGCGTAACAAACAAACAAACTTTGACATTTATAATATTAGTAAGGATGAAACGTAACGTTGACTTTTGAATGAAAATGCTCAGTTCATATTAATTCATCTACGTAAATCCGTGTTAATCCCAACTAATATTATAAATGCGAAAGTGAGTTTGTTTGTTTGTTTGTTTGTTTGTTTGTTACGCTTTCACGCCGTAACTACTGAACCGATCATCATGAAATTTTGCATACAAGTTCTCTGGAGTGCGGAGAAGGACATAGGCTACCTTTTATCCCGGGAAAAAGTACTATTCCCGAGGGATCGACATTGACGCGGGCGGAGCCGCGGGCGAAAGCTAGTTGTTTATAACTTCACTTTACTCTTTCTTTTAGTATTACATTCTTGGGGTGTCTATGCCACTAATCGGACATCAATATAATATTGCTATGAATCTATAGCGTCGGCGCAAAATGAAAACGGTTAACAACAGATGGTCGTTACTAAGTTATGT
This sequence comes from Elegia similella, assembly GCA_947532085.1. Classification (NCBI taxonomy): domain Eukaryota; kingdom Metazoa; phylum Arthropoda; class Insecta; order Lepidoptera; family Pyralidae; genus Elegia; species Elegia similella. Next base: position 7,023,675 of record OX383936.1, read on the forward strand.
CAAAGAAATGCGTACACAACCAAAAACTTTAACGCTTTAGTTGTCAGATCACGCCACGCCGCGTGCGTGATAAACAATTGAATATGTATTGTTACCAAAACAGTGGCAATGAATGTGTTAACTGACCCCTATAATGACCAATAATACAAATTGTTAGGAGTACCTATCTATAGGAGACCGACTGATACGAGCACGTCTATGTCGCTATCCTCTCGAAACGTATCATTTTCTTCAAGTGGAAATACCCGGTTTGCAGACAACAGTTCATCAGCAAGTTTAGGTCTGCTCTGGAAATGTCAGATTCAAATTCAAAGCCAAACGAGCTATCTGACCTACAATCTACAATCACTTTGATTCCTGACGCAACCCAATCAGTTTCTTACGACATTGATAATGTGAAATTTGATCATGATCACTTTATCTAATCTGCAATCTCTTTGATTTCAAAATACTGTTTCAATTTTCATTGAGTTTTCACTTCCAGTGTTTATGGTTATTCATGTCTGTTTATTGGTTTGTTTCTAAAATAAACGGTGGTTTTAAAAGCGAATTTCCCTATTTTTTTAATTTAGAGTTATTTATTACGACATACATACATAATACACATAATATCTACTTATTCTTGTTCATTAATTTCCTATAATGAACACAATCTTAGGTTATATCCATTAAAATGTGAAATGAGAAATACAGCATTTTATTTAACATTTTTATATACCTATAATGTCTTACGAACATTTATTGAATACCTATGCCCTTTAAATTTACAGATAACCTACAAACAAGATTTTTTTAAACCGACAAATTTTGATGTCTTGACAAAGTTTTTTTATAAATTTTTTGAATAAAATATATATGTATTTTCTTAAAAAATGGGTGAGATTGAACAAAAAACATTGAAAATCATTTTATAACTGAGATTTTGAGCGTTGAAAATGCACATTAAATGTCACGTTTTCCATCTTTAACGCACATTTTTTTGTGGAGACATTATATTTGACTCATAATTAAGATAATTTTAAAATCAAATACCAACTGTTAAAAGAGAGGTTTGTATTTTCAACATTGAAAACAATACGAGAATTTTAGTTTCGCGATTTCTTTACCATTATAATGAAATTTTACAATTGGTGCCATGTTTCCTATGATCAATTTTCTCTATCTCGTTTATATAAAAACATTTCCCCACTGAACCATCTCGATTAAATTTTCGTTATACCAAAAAGAGTTATGATAACGTATCATATTTGACATTGTGTCTAGAAAAAATTATATAGTTTTTTTAATTGTTTACTACTACTATTCTACTAGGTACTATACAAAGAACTAAAGAACCATTCACATTGTATCAAACCTAAGCCTATTTACTGCGATTTGTTTCTGAATATTCGAATTTCGTACGTGGTCAAAGAGCCACACGTTCGTATTCAAGCACTTACTGACCCATTTTGTAACTGACTTTGTAGTTGAAAAGGATTCACAAAGGTATCGTTTTCCTTTGCAATATCCCGGCCTACGGATTTACGGATAACATTATGTCCAGCGATAGTTATACTTTATAATACACATCTACAAATAAGTAACTTTTTCGAGAACATCATGCCTTTATTTCTTATGGGATAAGTTTTTGTTCCACGATATGGCGAGCTAGTTATTAAGGTTATATTTTATAACTTTTCTAGGATTCCATCTAAGGATTCTATTCACTTACAAAATGTTATCTATATGTATGAATAATAACAAACAAACATTTAAGACCCTTTTTAGTATAGTAGGTGAAAGTTATTAATAAATAAGATCATCATCAATATTAGGTTTTTTGGTCTCCACTGCAGGAGCATGACCCTCTCTGTACTACCGGAGCCATACTTGCCCAGAGCAGACAGAGGATTTGGCCTACACTCTCGTCACTGGCCAGACGGGTTGGAGAGGTCTCATTGATATTTATGAGCTTTGTTTAGGTTGTATTTCCTAAGTCGCCTCTTACGACATCCATGGGAAGACTTGGAGTAGTCCTATTCCACTCGGCCGGAAACCACACGGATAAATAATATCAGTGTGTACCTATGATAAGTATTACTACGTACATACGAGTAAACACTGTTTTTCTTCTGTCATCATATTACGCTAATGCCAAGAAATTAGCGATCTTTATTACTATTTGACCCTTATAAAAGTATTACACAACCTATGTATATGTCATTAAAATTAATTATTTTATTTCCAACGGCATAAATACGTATTTTATCTCTAAAGTATTTATGTCTACTTGAAAAAAATAACGTCATAATTATTTCATGTGTACCAAACTCAGAACAAGGACTTGTTCTGAAGTACCAAAACATGTATCTTGTGTCAAAGATGTAAAAAAGTTTTTTAATAAAAATATGCCAGAAAGCATAACGAGCTATACACCCACTCTGTGACAATATCTGAATCTTTTTCGTGAAGATACTCTATCTTCACGAAAAAGATTCGATTCATTAGAACATCACTTAATTTTTTATTTAATAATTATGGCGGCCCTTTTATAATAAACAAATATTACTTCGCTTTTTGCCTTGAACCATGATAGGTTAGAATAAATATTGGATTCGGAGAAAATATGGAAGGGGGAATAATATTAGTTCTCTAACATGTTAAAATACTAGTAAAAATATTATAATAATAGAAAATGAATAAGGAAGAAGTCAGATATAATCAAACCAGCTTAGAAGACCGAATATTTTAGTGAGATGTCTCAACTTCAACCATTAGATTTTAGAATTGTCGATTCCATTCCTAACCTTGGGAAAGATTACGAAGTTTTCTCTTGTATTTTCCTATCGGCAGAACACAAGGTTGTATATCGAATTCAAATCAAAATCAAAACGTTTATTCGGAAAATAGGCCATGCCGGCATTTTTATGTAAGTATTATTAATTTAATATTTTATTCATTTTATTCCATTGTCATTAATATACGTTAGCAAATCCCGCATAGGTGTGTAGTAGAACACTGTTGCAGTTTGCAAATGTTTAATCTTCAATTTCCTAAGAACACACAGTGTAATTTTGATCGTTCTGGACCCTTAAAGGGATGATTCATCTCATTGATATAAACAACTTTTCCTATGGGGCCAATGCTGGGCACTCAAATTTTTTTTTACTTTCCATATAATTCGACCGGGCGACCGAAATTTTTTATATGGAACTGCCCATTTTTGTTTTGAGTTCCCAGCTTTGGTCCTATAGGAAAAGTTGATCATATCGATGGGCTTAATCACCTCTTTAAGGATCGGACAAGGTTTTCTTTACGTATTATATAGATGTTGATCATTATGAGAATTAGCGTACCTACTCGTTCACATGGGCAATAAAAAGGTACATACAGTATTTTCTTTACTCTTCAGTATCTTTTACGCAAGAAATGTAGGATAATTAACTGAATAGGAAAAGATGTTCATATCGACGGGCTGAATCATCCCTTCAAGGATCGGGCAGGTTTTATTTACATATTGTATAAATGAAAAGGAAAGTAATTAGTTGGACCACTAAATAATTGCAGATTTTACAATTGGGGCAGAGAAAACATTTGAATAAGCTTTGGCTTTCCACCTGGAACGACTTAGGGCAGAAAAGAAGTTAGGTTCAGGTTATTTAGTTTTATGGCAGAAAAAAAGTTTTGCTGACCATAAGTTGCTGCCCATCTATTTTAGCTGACCGATTACATTTCTCTGCTAACAAAAATAGAAATATTCTGCTAACCGTTTAAATAACACCCAAATAAAAATTCATCGTCTATATGTATGTGCGCGCATAACTCGAGAACAGTTGGATCGATTTCAATGTACAGGTACTTATAGGTTTCTGGATCGTTTATAAACAAAATTTGACCCGGTAGATGGCAATGCTGGTGCAGAATGAAGTCTGTTGGATCCGCTAGTAGCAGATAAAGTATGAAAGCGTAAAAAATAAACAAACAAAGTGACGGAACACAAAGCTTTTATAAACCGTGGAACTAGATACGGCTTAACAAGACAAAACAACGTACAGGTGCAATACGCGTCGCAAAGTGCACTTTGTACCGCCGTATCACCTTGCATGGCTGTTGAATGAAAACAGATCCGATTTATAGGTTGTGTCACTAGAATTTTAGTTTGGCGGCTCGCATCGGCTTCGCATGGGCCGATATAAGTATTTAAATAGCCTTTGTTCATCAGGGATAATGTAGCATCCTAACGGTGAAAGAATTTTTCAAATCGGTCAGTGGTGTCAGAGCCTATTCAAGCCTGCTAACTGCCTCCGTGGTCCAGTAGTCAAGGCGTTTGCCTGTAGACCCGGAGCTCGTGGGTTCGATTCTCACAGGATGCATACTTTGTTTATTTTGTTTTTTCATTGTTGTTTCTAGTTTGGTTAGGACATTGCAGGCTTGAAACACCTGATTGTCTGATAATAAAGATGATTCCGTGCTTCGGAAAGCACGTTAAGCCGTTGGTCCCGGCTGCTATCTGATAGTCGCTAAAGGAACCACGTCAGAGGCCGAGACGTGGTTCTGAAGAACTCTGACACCAGGGTGTGCATGGTCGATTGACCGTGTCACCTACACGAAATGATGATGATGAGAACATATTCAATGAAACAAACAAATCTTTCCTCTTTGTAATATTAGTGTAGATAATGCAAGTACCAAGGTACAGGGTACCTAATATGGACATAATAAAGATCAAAAACAGTCAAGCACATGAATGCTTCTAATAATTAAAAGTCACTTCGGGTGCCACAATAATTAGCAATGTTATGTTAAATACCGATGTTTCTCAAACTATTAATAAGTATGTGACTGTACTGAGGAGCCCTATGGCCTATTGGGCGTGAGCATAATTAACGCTTATACATGTTAAGCAACCCCAGGCGCAGTCCCCACTTAGATGTTATTAAAAGTTTAGCTGATAAAGATGACAATTAGAGGGTCAAGTGTCAATTTAAATTGTTACATCACGGACGGTATTGATAGGCATAGATGTCGTCATATTTTACGCATACTTATGTGACTTTATTTATTTATATATTTCTTCATAAACTTACTCCTAATTACAAAAATTATACTATTGCCAAACTGATAAGCAGTTATAAGGCAAATCATTTAACTTTATTTGCGTGTGACCTGTCTCTGAAAGATGTTTATTGACACAACTACAACAAAAGACTGCTGTCCATGTATTCAATTAATGTTCATGTATAATAGTTATCGCCGTGTGAGTAAATGAGACTTTTTGATTTTTGTTATGTTCGTCCGCAACTGAAGTGACCCCGCACAAAATTTGGAATGATATCGTCGCGTCGCGAGTTCGTAATTGTATTTATTTTTTGTTAAAAATTAACTTGTTTATTTCAGTGAGTAAAGAGTAGCCCAAGGTAGCAACTGTCTTAATGTCTTTTTGGAATGCACGTCACTGCTTCCATTGTTATCATATAAAATTATCGTCTGTAAACCGACTTTACAGACAACCATTTTTTTTTTCTATTATATATATATATATATTATATTTACTATTTTTATATTATATTTATTACTATTTCGTTGATTAATCTATATAATACATAACCTTCATCTATACATATAATAAAACAGTAAAAATATTTTTTCTGTACATTTAGAATTTTTGACTGAAATGGATAGAGGGACACTTAAAAAGAATAATAGAAAGAAATTTTTTTTTTTCGAATTTTTTGTCTGTCTGTCTGTCTGTCTGTATGTATGATCACGATTATCTCCGAAAATACTGAACTGATTTACTTCAAACTTTCACCAATTGCTTTGTTTTAACTCAGCAAAACATCTAAAGTTTGTTTCATCAAAATCGGTCATTAAAAAAAAGTTATCGTCATTTGAATGAACTCAAGGCATTAATTTGCCTGCAAATATACACGGTGAATTTTTTATCGTTTTGGACCCTTAAAGGGGTGACTCAGACCATCAAAATAAACAACTTTTCCTATGGGAACAATGCTGGAAACTCAAAAAAAAAAAACGACATTCCCATACAAACTGGCCGGACGGCGGGACTCTTTTTTATGGAAATGACGATTTTTTTTTCAATTCCCGGCATGTGTCCCATAGAAAATGTTGTTCATTTTGATGACCTGAGTCACCCCTTTAAGGGTCCAAACTGTTCCTGAGGGATGGACACTAACGGCGGTGGCGTAGCCGCGGGCAAACGGCAAACCAACCGAAACTGCTGCGCCTAGAAACTTGAAATTTGGTACAGGGGTTCTTTTAATGATGTGAGTGAGCGCTAAGATAGGATTTTTAAGAAATTTAACTTTTAAAGGGGTAAAATTTATATGGAATTTTCTCATTTCTGGACTTAGAAGTATGAAAGTAGGTATATAAGTTATCGATTAAAATTTAAAAAGATGTGTGTAGGTAGATGAAATTTGCAAAATTCCCCCCTTAAGGGGTAAAATGGGGGTGGGTGGGTGGTATAAATTTTGTATGGAAATTTTCTAATTTCTGGACTTAGACGTATGAGAATAAGTATATAAGTACTAGGTTACAATTAAAAATATCTGTGTAGGTAAAATGGACGATATTTTCCCCTGAAGGGGTAAAATAGCGGGGTAAAGATTGTAAAGGAATTTACTTATTTCTAGACTTAGAAGTATGAAAATAGGTAAATAAATTCACGATTACAATTGAAAAAGATCTGTGTAGGTCAACTGGAAAAAAATCCCCCAGAAGGGGGGTAAAGTTTGTTTGGAAATTTTCTCATTTCTGGACTATGAAGTATGAAAATAAATAGGTATGTAAGTTCTCGATTACAATTAAAAAACATTTATGTGGGTGAAATGGACAAAATTCACTCTTAAAGAGGTAAAATGGGAGGGCAAAGGTTTTATGGAAATTTTCTCATTTCTGGACTTAGAAGTATAAGTAATATCTATACTTCCATACTAATACTAATATTATACATGCGAAAGCAACTCTGTCTGTCGTTTTTTTACGCTTCAACCAGTGAACTGATTTGGATGAAATTTGGTATGGAGGTGTGAGGCCCTAGGAAGGACATAGGGTATGTTTGATTCCGGGAAATTCTACTGTTCCCGAGGGATCGACACTAACGCGGGCGGAGCCGCGGGCAACAGCTAGTCTATACATATAACAAAAAAAAGCAATACATGAAAAAGCTGCAAAGTTCGAGCAATAACAATAAGCTTATGCAAATCACTTGGGATAAGTACAATATAAAAGCATTATGGAATATTTTTATTGAAAAGAAAGTAAGCTTTTCAAAGATTATAGCCCAGGAGCCACTTATCAGTAAGAACCGCAATACTAATATAAAAGAAAGCAATTTGGTTGTTCTAAACAACAAATCAAGATATGAAATGAAGAAACCTACCTGACAATAGGAAAGAGTACCTGAGTAAACAAGTTTAATATAATCACAAATTACGCTTTTATTTTAAAGGGGGAAGTTTAGGAAGAAGTGATCGTTACATGCGTAATTTTGGACTTACACATGTACATAACTGTAGGATAATGTTATTACTGGATGAAATTTAGGTGTAAATAGATTTCTAACCCTAATGGGTAGGCCATTGCCCAGCAGAAGTAATTAAAATAAACAGGTTTTAATAAAAGTTCAAATTGATAAGTCAAAATTTGTGTGGCGTGCCGGAGTTTTCATTTTGTTTTGCTTGTGTTTCCTTAAATCTTAAGTACCATTCCATCAATGGCACTGTCTATATCGCCAGAGATAAGGAAGTGAGCAAATTGTTATGAGATTTTCTTTGTTATGAGATATCTTTTAAATTCATTAAAGTTGGACTATGCAGACAATGCAAGAAGTTTAAAGTGCAGTTATTCTTCGTTGGTAAAAGTTTGTAATACCCGGGAACAATACATAAATAAAACTGGATTTTGCTTGTAGCAGGTTAATTGTAAATAATTGCTTGGAATTTTGGTTTAGCTTACAGCAAGTTTTATATTATTATCTTGTTATAGGAAACTTCTTTCATCATATTACTATTACGCTATTTACATTAATACGTTGAAAAGTGGGTTTAGTGTATCTTGTCGAAGGATTTCTACTTCTTTGACAAGATCTACAGTTTATACGTTATAGACCGTCGTCGTCCCAACGCGATTTTCTGATGTATAAGTCAAGTGTTTGGGGACAATAATATATTACACTTCGTCGTGAACATAAATATATAATTTCTTACTACCGGGTTAGGAAGCATGTTAAAAACAATTTTAGAGTTATTATTATTTATTTTATTTATTATATTCTTTATAAGCACGATCAGCAGTATTGAGTAGTATGGATCAATTTCTTTAACGGTTTCACTTTTAATACCCATAATCCAGAATAGTTACTGACATAGATTGTGCGAGTGTTGTGTATTTTCGTCTTTTTTTAAGCCTCGATGCAAAAAAGCGGTTTTTTAAGTTTGACTGCTACGTGCATGGGGTGTGTCTGTGTGTCTGTCTGTGACATTGTATTTCTTAAACAAGTGAGCCGACTTGTATGCGGTCTTTATTGATTGTTCTTGGGAAGTACTGATCAATAGAACGATATTTACCATCTTAAAATATAAATTTACTAGATTTTATAACGCCTAACGTTGTGACTATGAAATACTCTTATGAATCGCTACGAGTCTCGGTCAAGACACATCACTGTCCTTCCGTCATTAAAAATATAACTTTCATCCAAGGACTCAACATCATAAAGCTAGTAAAAATAAATAGGGGTCAACTTTATTTACCCGTAAAATTCTCACGACGCGGTTTCAGAAGTATTTCCTCAATAATAAAATCTAAGACTGTTTTAATACCACGGGGAATACTGACAAACAATGTTTGTATTATTTGAATTCCTATTTATTTTTATTGTGTCAAGATAAGAGTTCAATATCGTTTACAAAATGCCAAGAAAAATGGTTTTTAAAAAGAAAACGTCCTCATCATCATTTTGAGTAGGTGTCACGGTCAATCGACCATGCACACCCTGGTGTCAGAGTTCTTCGGAACCACCTCTCGGCCTCTGACGTGGTTCCTTTAACGACTACCAGATGGCAGCCGGGATCACCGGCTTAATGTGCCTTCCGAAGCACGGAATCATCTTTTTTATCAGACAATCAGGTGATTCAAGCCTGCAATGTCCTGACCAAACTGGAAACAACTAAACAAAGTATGCTTCCGGCGGGAATCGAACCCACGACCCCCGGGTCAACAGGCAAATGCCTTAACCACTGGACCAAGGAGGCTGTTAAAAAACGTCCTGCTGTTCGATGACTTTGTATGGAAGGATTACTTTTTTAATGTTCTACCTTTTTTCTTGCAATGCTGTATTCCATTAGGGTTCCTCATCCAATATAGCTCAGAGGTTCAAAATAACGAGATAGGGGTTGTTGCCTGTTTATTTTTCCTTTCGTTTAGATAAGACAGATACTTTATGTAAATATATAGCCAGCTTAAAAGCAATCAAATTTCAATTCGAACACAATTTGAATTCGATCACATGTATGTATGTAACATAATTTATTAAATTCAAAAACATTTCAAATTCTTATTCAAAAGTTAACTAAAATTAGGTCAACTAAAAATTAATCCTACCTAAAATAAAACTACTGTAATAATAATTTGCAGGAATATACGCGGTATATTTCTGCAAATTATTATACCAGTATGTACATAATATACCTTGATGAGTCGGATAGGAAGAATGAAATGATACCTACTTAACTTTTGTACTATGGTGTGTGTCGGAAATGAAATATTGACATATTCAGTGTTTATAGCAATAAGAAGTGCAGAAATTGAAAGCAAGTCCATAAAGACTTATAAAATTACAAAGCAACAAAAATCTAAAACAATTTGGTAACAATATCGGAACACATAAACCTTGCAATCCGTAAACAACAACATTAACAAATTCATCTGCCCAAACATAGGGAAATAAAACCGCCATTCCGTCTGTTTATCTGCGTAGGCCCAAAAATTCGGCAGAATTAGTTTTCTGCTTTTTTCTTCCCACAGTTTTCCTTTTTGACAAATTTGAATTGTTTGATAATAACAAAGAAAACCTTGCTATTATCTAACTATTCAAATTTGTCAATGTTGATAATAAAGTATTTTATTATAATTATTTGTTTGTACAAGCTATTTTTAAAATGGACACTTTTTTCAATTTTGAAACTAATTCTTTAATCTTCTTGAGCGAGTGATATCATGCTGTGTTTTATAGTAGGTACCTGACATTACCGAGGGATCATTTTTGCAGTTTACGGATCATTACTGTCCTAATTTGAAAATTTTTAACGCTACTTGCAATAAAAAGCTGGCCAAGTGTGTGTCGAAATTGCAGTCGAAGGGTTTCTGTAAAATCTTTGTCTAATTTTATACTATTACCTGACACCTATTCCTTAGCCTATGCTGTCCGTCCATCCATCCATCCACCTGTCACAGGGCTGGGCCCTGTGATATAAGGAGGTACATACATACATATATAGTAACGTAAACATACAAAACGTCCATCTTGAACTGACCGGGGATCAAATCTGGGTCATTCGGTGTAACAGTCTGGCATTATGACCAATAGCCACAGCGGCCACAGAGTTTGTCAATACAATGACCTGACTTTTTTTTTTATTGCAGGTTACTCCAAATGTAAGACTCCCTTGCCAGTTTAACTAACATAAAAAAAAGTGTATAAACCTCTTTATTATTTTTGAACTAAAGGTATAAATATGAACACACAACTAAAACTGCACAGTTTACACAATGCACGATAAATTACTTAAACTTCGATGGCACTAAAGGGTAACAAAGGTTCGGGATAGTAATAAACGTATATATAAAAATACAACGTGAAGCACATAATGGCTTCCGAGCCATTATATGTTTTACGTGGGATTTTCGTCTGCTTCAACTATTTCTAGTTTTACAGATTATAGAGAAAAGCAAATTTACGTGAAGGCATTTACGTTTTCATTCAAAGTCATACATGTACTGGTTAATTTACGTACAAATCAAATACATACATACTATCACGTCTTATTTTCCTTGCGGGATAGACAGAGCCCAGGTCTTTTAGACCTAAAAGCCACGTTTAGCATGTTGGTTGGCGTGTAAGTGGGAAACGGAACCAAAATCGTGATGAGATGCTGGCCGCATCGCCTATTGTTATAATAAGTGTTGTGCCGTGTTCAAAATTTTCGAGGACGGGTCGGAAATTGTTCCCTAGAATTTCATCTTCTTTCTCTCAACTGCGGGAATTATTGAGAAAAATTTCGAGAATTATTGGAAATTTCCTGCAAATTTCTGTATAAGGAATTCATGAGAACAGTGAATTTCTCTCCGGCACATCACTAGTCATGATTTCAGATTTTTGCCCATTCCTGCTCTTACCAGTAAGTTTAAATTACTTAATTTTTTTAAGGCGTTTAAAAAAATAATTTAAGTAATTTAAACTTATTGGCAAGATCAGGGACTAAAACATGCGTTTTTAACCACGAAATTTGTACTACTACTACTACTTTTACTAATATTATATCTAGAACTCCCCCGTGGTACTGAAGGCACGTCAAGCCATTGGGTCCCAGTTTACATCCTGTATTAGATGCCATTAGACAGCTTGAGACATTTCTCAAGCTACAGCTGACTGACACACGTGTGTTGGCTGACACACGGAAAACGAACATTATAAATATAAACGTAACTCAGTCTGTCTATACCCTTCATGCTTCAACCACTGAACCGGTGTAGATGATATTTGGTATAAAGATAGTTTATGGCCCAGGGAAGGACACTTTTTACTATCATCCCAAAAAGATACTGTTCCCTGAGGATCTTCAGCGGAGCCGCGGGCAAAAGTTAATAACTAAAACTTTATTTTTTCTAAACAAGAAGCAATGGATAAAAAGTAAGTATAGCAACGGCCATTATTTTGTTTTCTCGCCCGGCAAACAACGTGCGGGAAGACATTGTCCCACACAGCATTGTGGCTGACAACACGGACTTTATCGCGACTCAATCATTTCTATCTTGTGTTTGTTTTGAGGTCTTTCTTGATTTCTATTTTAAAATGTTCATTATTTCGGATTTTAGCTCTAAAAATCTTTGCTTTGTCTGTATTTAACTCCTACCTTTTAGAAAGCCCGATGACGAGCTAGATCTTCACGCTAAAGATAAAGCCGATTTGATAAAAATAATGGCACCATGCTGGTCTGGGAGAAAAGAAAAAACGTAGAATGTGCCAGCTGCTTCTCTTCCCACGCAGATTGTAAAAGCCGATCGAGGGAAAGGCAAGCAAAAAATTGAGGAGTCATGCGCTAGCAAACCATCACTATTTTCATTAAATTTTTCATGTAATGCCCGCCAATATGCTAAACGTGGCCGTCAGGTCTTATAGACCTGGGTTCTGTCTACCCCGCAAGGGATAGACGTGATAGTATTTATGTATAAAAATAAATCCCTATTTCCCTTGGTCACGGCATCACGATTTGGCTAATCATTTTTTGTTGTGTTTGTTTTTCTCATAAGAAGGTTCTTATGAAAGTAAATATTAATTAAGTTGCGCGGAAAATTAAAAAAAAAAACGACGGAACAAAGTCTGTTGGGTCAGATAGTATCATACAATAATGATGTAAGAGTTCGAAGCCGGCAATCCGAATCACTCAGAAGGATGAATGTAGTACTCTCGAGAGTTGAGAGATTGTATTGATTGATTGCAACAGTGATTGTTGTATTATTCCTACAATAATGCTTAAAGTGAACGCCCCGGAATTGTTGCCAATTTTAGAGCGCTTCTGCAAGTAGGTATGTTGTCTTCCTCTTGGAATGCCTTGTTTTATGCCCTTATTTTGACATGTGCTGCTAATTTCAATTCATTATTATTACTATTAATTACTTAAATCTTTTTTAATTATATTAACTCAGAAATTTGTATGCTGTACTAAGCAAAACATAGCGACCTAATATTTATTTTTGCATGACACCTGTATTTATACCTATATTTCACAAATAAACTATTTGACTGATTGATTGGAAGTCAGCCCTTGTTTATACAACTCCAAAAAAGGGTGAAAGATCACACAAATCCAATTATAGGCCCATTCCAATTACCTCTCTGCTTATCTAGAGGATCACTAACTGATCAATGATCTATTTTTTTGTGTTTTATTTTGCATTCACAATGCTATTTTGATGTACTCTTATTATATTAAGAAATAAAATATGTTACACAATGTTTTATCACACAATATTATAATCCATTCGAAATTAAGTTAGCCCTTTCTAATGAAAAATTTGAGCTCGTTTTCTATGTATTCCGATTTAATCTCAACATCGTGTGTATTTTATCTGGAAAAGGCTTCCGTTATGTGAGAATAAAGTATACAGATTAAAATTTCGATGGTAAACGTTGTGTCCATAAAATGTTCGTATGACTAAGAACGTCTAAATCATGTTGTGGAACTAGTTATATAAAATAAAAATATATTAAGCAATCCCCAACACAAAACTCCTCTATCTATACTTCTATACTAATATTATAAAGGTGAAGAGTTTGTTTGTTTGTTTGAACTCGCTAATCTCAGGAACTACTGATTAAAATTGGAAAATTCTTTTTGTGTTGGATAGTCCACTTATTGAGGAAGGCTTTAGGCTATAAAACATCACGCTGTGACGAATAAGAGCGAACCATCAATAAAAAAAAGTTTTGAAGTCGGGGAAAAATTATTCATCAATACTAATAAATCATAATAACAGAAATTGCCGCGGACGAAGTCGCGGGCAACAGCTAGTCTTCTATAAGGCTGAACTGATTTTGGTAAAATGACGTTTATGAGACACTTTATGCCACAGACATATACATAGACAGACAGATACCGCTCTATTTGAGTCAGGGTTTAAAAAAAAGAATCGCGAAGGGGCAACCCATTCAACCCATTTTTCATTTTAGCCTATTTTTTATGAAGTTTTTAAAACGATACGTTTTATAACAAAACTATTATTCTTTATCATCGGTAATGCTCATTTAACTGTATTGTCTTACAAATACCTAAGTTATTTTTTTACTATACTTAAAAATGTAGAATGTGATCCGTAATTGTGATTACTCTTTCTAAAGAAGAAGCTGTTCTGGCTTGACCTCCATTCCTATTCCCTTGCTGTTTTTTGAAACATGGTTGCGCTGCTTCGCTTAGTACGACATCCTTATGCTGTGACGGAGTGGTCATTTTCAAGAACGAAAACACCACAGGGCACCTGACCTACTTATTAAATAAAAACTAGCTACGGGTGAGTCGCATTATCATGCTCACATAATACACCAAGGGTACAGTCAGCCAACGAGATACCTGACCCCGCCATCTACCTATATCATGAATTATCTTTTAAATTAAAAATAATATTAACATGAAAATATACATTCAGAATGATTTTAATTAAGACTTTCTGAATATACATTTTCATGTCAATATCACGTTTAGTTTAAGAGATAATTCAAGATATAGGTAGATGGCGGGGTCAGGTATCTCGTTGGCTGACTGTACAACCGTACAAAGTTTAACTACAAATCCATGTTCTTTGTACAGGGACTCTGACATACAAGTTAACACCTCTCCCAAGCAACCTCTCTCATTGAGATCCAAACTCCAAACCAAACTCTTTCGAGCACGAACACATTGTTCTTAATTATCTGTGGTTTGACGTCTTAGTAATAAATAAGCAGCAACTTTGACAGAATCGAGAGAACACGTTTCTTGTATGGGCGTCTATTTAATTATTAATATTATTTTGTTTTTATTATTTGCTATTCTGCCGCTATAATAGCATAGCTATAATAGCATATACATATTCCGTAAAAATCCAAGTTTCTTTCTTCAATATTTAAAAGTTCAATAGTTTGTGACAGACGGACGGACATCAGAAGCTATAAAATAGGGTTCTTTTTGATAGCCTCTGGGCACGGCACCGTAAAAATAAATTTTACAATCTACCAAAATTTGGCGAGGACGCGTAAACTAAAGCTAAGTTCGCTAATAACTATTATCTATCAAGTTTGGGACACGCAGGCAGAGCCCGTTACGTCCCTCTAGACAAAGTTATAAAGCAGTTACTGGACAGAAATCATTTAGCAAGGACTTTCCGAGTGACGTGAACAGACGTGAATATCAATTTTGAAGGGATTTAACTCTAGTAGCTCTAGTTTCGAATTAAACAATGTACCCAATTAGACAATACACTTTTGATGTACAAACAAAGATGTCCGCATTTATTATAAAATATAAAATCTAAGTAGGAAATATTTTAAAATCCAATGGACGTCATATAGCTTATGACGCTGTGGGACTAAATAAGAATCTATAGACACACTTTAAAATCAGTCAAGCCATTTAGGCCACAATGGAACGGACATACATACATTCATAGGAATATAAAGGTCAACTGTCACAGAACAACTTTTCTTCTGGGAACTCTAGGAACTCAAAAAAATCGACATTGCCGAAAGTGTTCGGCCTGCCCGGAAATTTGTATGAAAATATTCTCATTGGAAAAGTTGTTCATTTTGACGGGATGAGTCACCCCTTCAAGGGAATGACAATGGTAAAATTACACATGGTATGTTTCATTCAATCTGAAACTAACAAGAAAATCTTTTAATATAAAAATATTTACGAGTGCGACTGAAGTCGCTGGTAGGTTTCGAATAAAAACTTTTGTTACCTTTCCAACCGAGACCAGAATTAGGTAAAATTAAACCAAACAAGAGTTCCAAACTTCTTATTGAATACAAAACTCGTTAAATTGTCGTCCGTAAGAGCTTAGGTGAAAAATTTGCGAAATCCCGCGACGCCGCCGCCTCCGTAACAAAAAGTATGGAATTATTATACCATTAATGGTACTTAGAAAGCCCGCCGACGCTTAAGTTGACATTTAATACAAACCCCAATCGTAACCCAGCGGGTTTCAGTTATTGTATAAGAAATTAACTTTTAAACTTTGAATTATTTAGAATAACGCGGCGCGTACGATTATTGTCTAAATTATAAATTCAATTCACAGTAATTTTAATATATATATATAATATATATATATTGAAAATAAATTGTGTACTTAAATTACGTATTTTATTTGGTACGTAGTTTATATTATGGCTGAAACAAATCCCTAGAGTCGTTTCTACTGCTATTGTTAAGTTTTACTGGGAATAAGAAACGGACAACATTGTGTGTTTAGTTTAACAAAATATTGGTTGTATGTAAGTCGGTTTAAGCTCAATAATTTTTCGTGATAACGGTGAGAGATAGATGCGTCATAGATACGACTACTACTGCTGCTGCTTCTGAAGTGACATTTTTCGTGCGAGCAGCCGGTGTTCATCGATTTATAAGACGTTATCACATCAAAAATTTTACATTTTTAGTACCAACCGGTATTACAGAACGTCTACTGAAACTTTAGAACTATTTAAAATAAATTAATTCGAGATTTTGACGCTTACTTTTGGGATTATGTATGCTAGAGTATTCATAGCTATTCAAAAATAAATGAAATTTTGCAGAGAAAAATCTTAGCTCTCAAATGGCCAGTAACATAAGTAAGTTTAAATATTTAAAAAAATATTATTCTTTTATCTTTGTGAACGACCGCTGGCCAGTAAAAGCAGTGTATTTTAAAATTAAAAACTAAAATATTCGCTTTATCTGTGTTTCTACGGAAAAAGCAACAACAGAACGTGTCTTGCATTATGATAAAGTAAATTGCGCCGCTTTAAAAATTAACCACGGGTGACTAGTTAAAAGACAAAAGAAAGACTGTTCGCTTTATCTAAGCGTCTGTAATTAATTGGTTCTTAGTTAGTTACCTATATGCTATCTCATTTTAGTATGATTACGTTTATATATTCAACTAAGAATGATAAGCAGCTTATCCCTCATCGTTCCTTCTCGTATCCCTGTAGTTAGCAAAGTACCTAATCCTAAAATTACGCGTAAAATAAAGTTAAAGGGGTATTGGTTACAAGTTCTTGAATATACAAGTATTTTTGACTAGCTCCGTGGCGCAGCGGTCAACACGCCAGCCTGCGACACGGAGTGACCGGGTTCGATCCCCGGCCAGGTCAAGATGGAAAATTATTTTATTCAGATTGGCCTGGGTCTTGGATGTGTATCTATATATGTATTTTTTATAAAATATAGTATCGTTGAGTTAGTATCCCATAACACAAGTCTCGAACTTACTTTGGGGCTAGCTCAATCTGTGTGATTTGTCCGTATATATTTATTTATTTATTTATATTCTTCTTCTTCTTCTTTGTCGTTTTTACACTACTTATTCAACAACATGATAGTTTATGGTTAAAATGTAAGGTATAAAAAATAATATACGTCAGAAAAAAATATATGAATGTGCTGGACTCGAAAATAAGACACACAGACATGGCTTTACGCACGTAACTGCAGGGGAGGCATAGATTTAAAAAGAAATATTTTCATACTTCATATCATCGCCGCGTGGTCGTCTTGTCGTACGAAAAGCTAATGCACTTTTTTGATTTACTGTATAGTTAATTGAAATACTTGAAATTTAAGCACTTAATTATTAAATATTTGGAAAGAGAATTGAATACCGTACCCTCTATCAATTATGTCAAGTGTCTTACCAGCCATCCTGTTAGTTGAAATGAGAAACGTATAATGTACATACCGTAGTGTTTAAGTATTAGAAAATTAAATAAGTAGAATAAAGTAACATCTCATAAACCTTCACCAGAAAATATAATTTAACTCCTAAACCAATTCTATGTTTTTCCCACGAACCGATATTAAATAAATGATAAATGAATCTGTGGTAGAAAATACGCGGGATTGACCGACAGCTTTATTTTATTTATGTTCTTGCCATTCGCTGTAGAAACTTTGGGTCCCTGGGCACTGAAGCAAAAAAAATCTATAAGGAATTGACAACGCGTCTCATCGAGGTAGTGATCCAAGAGCTGGCAGTTTTTTTGCACAACGTATCGGAATCGCTGTGCAACGGGGAAATGCTGCCAGCATTTTGGGTACCTTGCCTCGATGTGGTGCGTTGGAAGAAGTTTTTTATTTCTAAGTTATTTAATTTTTTTTTATTTTTATGTTGTTACTGATTAAAAGTATATGTTCCCATGAAGTTTAATTTTTGTGTACAGAGTATTACGTTCCTAATTATGTGTGGTAATTATAAACGAAAATCACAAATCAGTAATAAGCTGTTGTAAGTAAGAACACTACTTGATACTAAAGAACCGGTTCCTAAAGAAGAATAATTTAAAACTTAAACCGACTTTAAAACACTCAAAAACTACTAAACTGATTTTGATGAAACTTGAACTACTAACTAACGTTAGCCTCATGTTACACCTAGTCAAACTTAAAAAAGAATTGTTGCTATCTGACTCATAGTTTGCATAGACAAACATACATACATACACTTAGGAAATTTTGCACCCATGTTAAGAAGCTCATATAGAGTTACATATTTAATATTCATTCATATAACAAAATCGACTTCAATCAAACTACTGAGCCGGTTGTGTTGAATTTTAAATGCAACCAACTTGGAAGCAAGTCAAACAAAAAATAATTTTTAAACTCGGTTTATAAATATCGAAGGTCTGAGGTAACAAACATTAAAAAAATACAACCGAAATAAAATAATAAATAAATATATTATACGGACAAATCACACAGATTGAGCTAGCCCCAAAGTAAGTTCGAGACTTGTGTTATAGGATACTAACTCAACGATACTATATTTTATAGCAAATACATATATAGATACACATCTAAGACCCAGGCCAATTTGAAAAAGATCATTTTCCATCTTGACCTGGCCGGGGATCGAACCCGGGCACTCTTGTGTCGCAGGCTGGCATGTGACCGCTGCGCCACGGAGCTAGCCGAATTGATTACCTTCTCCCTTTTTTGGAAGTCGATTAAAAACCTTGCAATTCCGACTATATTACATACATACGTACACACGGGTCAAATTGATACCCTCCTTTTTCAAAGTCGAAATTTAAATACCTAGTAAGTAACTTACAAAAAAGATTTTGAAAATTTAACTTCATTTGAATAAATCCATAAAGCACTCAAAGAATACAATACAAAATGTATATCTCTGGCTGAGTATGAGTTAGTATGAGGGATACAATTCATCCATCACACGTCAACACCTTGTTACGGCGTAATCCTTCGGTTTACATATTACATTACAATTGCAAATCTATTCCCATTTATTATTTATATTTCGACTAATCGGGTTTGATATTGCAATTCTTTTTAGGGTTCAGTACCCAAAACCATAAAATAGGTAAAAACGGGACCCTATTAATATTGCTCCACTGTTCGTGTGTTTGTCACCAAACTGTATCTCATAAATCGTTATAGCTAGACAATTGAAATTTTCACAGATTATGTATTTCTGTTGTCGTTATAACCAAAAATACTAAAATACACATACGCCGCGGCGGTCTCAGTTTACGTGTCCGTTTACGAATTTTTGATCAGGTCACGTGTTCTGACGCGAGTTTAACTTTTTTTACCCATCCCAAAAAGAGCACAAGTCAGCACAACGCTAAAGACATATTCACTTGACAAACAGTATTGAATTAGGTATTTGTTTCCCATCTCACCAGATGGTAAGTGACGATAAAAACCGGCCAAGTGCGCGCACGAAGGGTTCCCTACCGTTATCTATAAAAACGGCAAAAAAATCATGTCTTTTGTATGGGCTAATAGGATAAAATATTTATTTTATCCTATTTTTTAGTATTTGTTGTTATAGCGGCAATAGCAATACATCATCTGTGAAAATTTCATTTGTCTAACTATCACGGTTCATGAGATACAGCCTGGTGACAGACGGACAGACAGACAGACGGACAGACAGACAGACGGACAGCGGAGCAAAATTAATAGGGTCCCGTTTTTACCCTTTGGGTACGGAACCCTAAAAATGAGGATTTTACATGCCTATCCAAAGTATACGTATGATATCTTTATATATTCCTGGAAATACAGCCAGTTAGACTGGCTAGATAATGTACTCTGCACACCCAGGTCAAACAGTACGAGGAAGCGATGAATTATTTATGTCTTATTATGTGACAGACCGAGAAATGCACGCCTGACATGTCACCATTGTATGGACCCCTTAACCAATCAATGTGATACTTTTCTTATTTTATTTATATTTCTTATATTTATTGATTTATTACTTGTGACCTGGACTCCGGTTTCGCAAGGGTGCAATGTACATATAAAACTTTCTCTTGAATCATTCTATGTATTAAAAACCGCATCAAAATCCGTTGCGTAGTTTTAAAGATCTAAGCATAGATAGGGACAGACAGCGGGAAGCGGCTTTGTTTTATGATATTACATATGTAGTGATAGTGATTTTGTGTAATTACAAAAACAGCCTCCGTGGTCCAGTGGTTAAGGCGTTTGCCTGTTGACCCGGGGGTCGTGGGTTCGATTCCCACCGGAAGCATACTTTGTTTAGTTGTTTCCAGTTTGGTTAGGGCATTGCAGGCTTGAATCACCTGATTGTCTGATAAATAAGATGATTCCGTGCTTCGTAAGGCACGTTAAGCCGGTGGTCCCGGCTGCCATCTGGTAGTCGTTAAAGGAACCACGTCAGAGGCCGAGAGGCGGTTCCAAAGAACTCTGACACCAGGGTGTGCATGGTCGATTGATCGTGACACCTACTCGAAATGATGATGATTACAAAAAAGGTGTCATAACAAACAATTTATTTATGGGACAGGCGATTTTTCTGAGTACGTAGTAAGGTAGTCGGCAATATGTGAATTAACTTTACTTACTCGATAACGGACTTTTTGGTACCAACAAAATAAGTACTTACATTATAAATTGATTATTGTTAACTTAAGACAGGTACAATTAAGTTTAAATTTTTATCGTTTTTTTTCGTTTCTTTTATTTGGCCACCAAACTTCATTCAGAAGCTTATTTGAGCCAGTGTCTAGTTATTCTTTATTCTTGTCTATCAACGAAATGATGGTGTTATTCATTTCGCTGATTCGACGGAACCACTGGCGATAATTCCCACGAATCCACTGGTTTGATCATATACGGTGCAGCAAGGCGAGCAAACACCAGCCCGCTAAGTAAATATCACTACAGCCGCATCATGATACTTTATTTTAGTTATTCCACACATCTATACTAATATTATAAAGCTGAAGAGTTTGTTTGTTTGTTTGAACGCGCTAATCTCAGGAACTACTGGTTCAAATTGGAAAATTCTTTTTGTGTTGGATAGTTCATTTATTGAGGAAGGCTTTAGGCTATTAAACATCACGCTGCAACCAATAGAAGCGAAGCATCAATAAAAAATGTATTGAAAACGGGGGAAAAATATTCATCTATACTAAGAAAAAACCTAATTAATCATAATAACAGAAATTGCCGCGGACGAAGTCGCGGGCAACAGCTAGTTGTTCATAAATATGGACATCTATAACACTAAATTACACCGATTTCACATTATAAACTCCACTAGAAACAATTTGCAAAACAAACCAAATAAAAACCTTGCAGTCCATCGAAATTCCCGCCAACAACCCTCGACCAATTTTTATCTTATTAGTGATTAGTGTGTGTCATAATAAATGTGAGTGTATATATGAGTGTATTATGACATATGTCCCCACTTTTATTGGATAATATTTAACTGTATTTGACAAGCAACAACAATAGGCTAGTTTCCTGGGTCGTAATAATAACATAACAATTAGTCCGTCAGTTAGATAATCAAAAAATATTGGACACGTATTTTTTCTTTTGTCAAATAAACAATAAATAATAAAGATAAAGCGCGTCAAAGTTCAGGAGTGGGGGCTCGTGACGTCAAAGATTGCTAAAAATTGTAGCAAACTATGACGTCACACGGAACTTCAAAGGGCTATATCTTTATCATTTTTTGTTTAATCGACAAAAGAAAAAATTCGTGTTCAATATTTTTTGAATATCTAACTGACGGACTAATTATTTTTTTTTTAGGAAACTAGCCTATTGGCACACTGTTGCCAAATAACAGTTTACCGTCAGCGGTGTCATCCTCAACTACCCTGTCCGGTGATTGCAGGTATGTCATTGGGCACGCGCCCGGCCTCCCGAAGTACTAATTGCCTTCCCCCATTCATCCGAGTCAGTAGTATCCCAATCCTTTATTCCCTTCCCAGATTCATCAAATTCCAATCCTTCTCCTGCTTAAACTGCTCCGTGGTCTAGTGGTTGGCAAGGCGTTTGCCTATAGACCCGGGGGTCATGGGTTCAATTCTCGCGGGAAGCATACTTTGTTTAGTTGTTTCCAGTTTGGTTAGGACATTGCAGGCTTGAAACACCTGATTGTCTGATAATTAAGATGTTTCCGTGCTTCGGAAGGCACGTCTGATAAGTAAGATGTTTCCGTGCTTCGGAAGGCACGTTAAGCCGTTGGTCCCGGCTGCCATCTGGTAGTCGTTAAAGGAACCACTTCAGAGGCCGCGAGGCGGTTTCGAAGAACTCTGACACCAGGGTGTGCATAGTCGATTGACCGTGGCACCTACTCGAAATGATGATGCTTAAACTGCTTCCGATGAGCAACAGCATCGGAAGCACAAGAAGTCAAAGAAACTGCGTTCGCCAACCCGCCTGCCAAACGTGGTAAGTATGGCAATAGTACAAAGAGTTGTTGGGATAGGCCCTTGTCCAGCAGTGGACTTTTTGCGGCTGTAATGATGATGAATGATGAACAGCTAACCGGACGTCTCAGTGCTACCGCCATTTATTTCAGAAAACCCTCATTCAAGGAATTACATCTTCTAAACTAGATTAGCACAGAAGTCAATTTAAGATATTGACAAGAGACCGAGATAGTCCAGTCGATAATTACATTGAGAAGCAATTCGCGATGTGGGACAGAACAGAAAACTAAGTCGAGACTATAGTTTGGAATGGGACGTTTTTATCACTATCTCAAATATTTTGGTATCCGCATTTACTTATACTTTTTGTATTTTATTAAGCAATATAAAATGTGTCTAAGGTTAAGACCTTAGACACATAATATATTGCTTAAAAAAATGTTTTATTATAATGTAAATAAATAAATACGTATTATAACCAATTGAAAAGACGGACCATTCTGCAACGTCGCTGTCACGAAACCAAATACAAGAATAAAAAAATTGGCCAAATGCCAGTCGGACTCGCGCACTAAGGGTCCCGTACATTATATGTATATAATCAGTTTGATATTATTAAAAATATTTGTATTATATTATGTAATTCAAAATTAATACTTTTCGCAATTTTTCCTTTATCTGTGCTATAAGACGTTGCTTCGTACCAAATTTCAAGATTCTGAGTTCACGAAAAGTACCTTGTAGGTTTTGATTCCCTTGCAAGCGTCAAAAAAATATTTAAAGTTATTTTATTATATGATCTAACTATAAATGTATGCTTTTCGCAATTTTTCCTTTATCTGTGCTATACGATGTTGCTTCGTACCAATTTTTAAGATTCTGAGATCCTGGGAAATACCCTGTAGGTTTTGATTCCCTTGCGAAAATCGAAAAAACACGAAAATTGGCGGCATCTCCAGCTGTATTTTTTTATTGCGTGGGCTAAGAATTTTGTTTTTTTTACACCTCTAAGGGATAGTAGACCTGAGTTTTTGATATGAATTTCAGGTTGACACCTCTACGCGTTCCTGAGAAAAAGGGTCTTGACAGACCGACAGACAGACAGACAGACAACTAAGTGATCCTATAAGGGCCCCGTTTTTTCCTTTTGGGGTACGGAACCTTAGAAATAAACGCATTCGTCATTGTACCATAAAATCATTTAAATCAGGCGAGCTACGTGGTGCAGTGGTTAACACGTCAGCCTGCGACACGAGGGCCCCGGGTTCGATCCCCGGTCATGTCAAGATGGAAAATGATCTTTTTCAGATTGTCCTGGGTCTTGGATATATATCTATATATGTATTTGTTATAAAATATAGTATCGTTGAGTTAGTATCCCATAACACAAGTCTCGAACTTACTTTGGGGCTAGCTCAATCTGTGTGAGTTGTCCGTATATATTTATTCATTTATTTATCATAGTCATCTTTCAAGCACATTTAACAAACGTATTTATTTCCCAAATTTAGTTAAGTATAATTTCCTTACGTCGTGGCATTTGAACTTCATACAGAAGTTCAAACAATCAACGTACATACCTCGCGGCAACACAATAGGTAACGAATATCAACGTGTCCCGAAAGGAATAGTTGCCATGCCAGGGCAGGCATTCGTGTGTGCCCGAAAATAATACGGCTTTAAGCAAACGAGGCATATTTTGAGATACGCGGTTGGTTAACAAGGAGTATATTTGTTTCAATTAAAAAATTTGCAGCTGATAGGATTCCATGAGACAATGATTATTCACATAAGGATATCAATGGTCAGCGAATGCGGATTAGCAAAATTTCTACTGTCTAACTATCACGGTTCATGAGATACAGCCTGGTGACAGACGGATAGACAGACAGACAGACAGACGGACAGCGGAGCGAAATTAATAGGGTCCCGTTTTTACCCTTTGGATACGGAACCCTAATAACGGGTCGGCAGAAGCTCAGAAGTGAAAACTACGCACGGTAGAAAGAGAAAGGAAAATTACTTCCTCTCCTACGACACGGTCACGTGTCCTGAGTTTAATATTTTTTACTCATCCCAAAAAATGTACAACGCCGATAAAGTAGTTTTCACATCAAAAACTATCCTGCACACAGAATCGTTTTTAGCTTATTAAAAATATTCTGTTTTGTTTTTTAAATGTCAAGTACATAAATAGAATATTTTTATACTGTAACAGAAGATTGTAATTTTTGTTTTTCTTTACTTTTATTTTTTTCTCTATGATAAAATGTAATAGTAGGTATATTTAAGTAAACAGATATAATCTGATAATTGAGTGTACTAACCAGTTTTCTTAACTGCCTCCGTAGTCCAGTGGTTAAGGCGTTTGCCTGTTGACCCGGTCATGGTTCGATTCCCACGGGAAGCATACATTGTTTTGTTGTTTCCAGTTTCGTTAGGACATTGCAGGCCTGAATCACCTGATTGTCTGATAATTAAGATGATTTCGTGCTTCGGCAGGCACGGTAAGCCGTTGGTCCCGGCTGCCATCTGGTAGTCGTTAAAGGCACCACGTCAGAGGCTGAGAGGCGGATCCGAAGAACTCTGACACCAGGGTGTGAATGGTCGATTGACCGTGACACCTACACGAAATGATGATTCTTTGACTCGAGTCTTCAAATACACAGAAATACATTGTTTATAAGAAATAGGCCATGGAAAGGGGATAAAAGTTACAAAAAGTAAGTAAATAAATCTCTTACAGAAATTAACTGGCCAACACTTCACAGGCCGTTTCAAATTCCAAAGCGATTTGTTTTTAATTACACGTTCCGTAAAGGGGTCAAAGTAGCCCGCCATTTTAAATTTGGTTTTTTTTTTAAGGTAGTTCGAATTGGGGATTCGTTTTTTAAAAGTAATGTTTAAAAAGGGTACCTATATTTTCTTTTAAATCTATACTAATATTATAAAGCTGAAGAGTTTGTTTGTTTGTTTGTTTGAACGCGCTAATCTCAGGAACTAGAACTCTACTAGTTCAAATTGAAAAATTATTTTTGTGTTGGATAGTCCATTTATTGAGAAAGGCTTTAGGGTATAAAATATCACGCTGTGACCAATAGGAGCGAAGCATCAATAAAAAATGTTCAGAAAACGGGGGGAAATTATTCATCTTACTAATTAAAAAACAAATTTATCAAAATAACAGAAATTGCCGCGGACGAAGTCGCGGGCAACAGCTACTGCTTATATACTTAGTTTCAAATCTATTCCAAATGAATACATATTGAGTTGTCATTCAACATTGAAGTCCAAAGGGAATGGCGTGCATTACGAGAGGCTTTCACTCTCTCACTCACTCGGCATTGGGTGACAATGGGCTGAAGAAGAAGAAATATTAAAGCTGCATCTAACGTTATAAGATCAAATTTCTTATGACGTCATCCGGCGAGCGGCAAGTGTAGTCGAACGTCAAAGTTGGCCTTTAGGGGGTCACTTCGTAGCTCAGTTTTATTATTCACTTTCATACGATACCGTAAGTCTACAAAAAATTAAAATCCATAACGACAAATAATAATAGTACCAAAGTAAACATGAAATTGTTATTTCTCATTTTTCCTTGAATTTTCCATAAATGAATTATGGAGCAAAACATCTGATTAATATTGGATCCGGAACTGAAAACCTAATTTCTATTTCCAATCCAAATTCTACATAGCAACAACATATCCCAAAAGTTGTGATTAATGGGATTTCAATTAATTAAGGTGATACCACTGTAAATAAGGTCGTTCTGAACCTTATTTATCTCGCAAAATACTTAAAACACGTTTTGATAAAATTTTCTCGATAGAAATATTTTTTGAAAAATGGTCTTCGTTCGCAGAGTTTTTGTTATTGTAGCTCAAATGCGACGAATGAAATAATGATTTTTAGACTAAAAGATAGGTTATTAGTAATTCATCAAAATGTAAATATGAAAATACAATTAACCGGTCTGATTTTATATAAAATAGAAATAACGAATTTGGCGCTTACGTTTTTTTCTTTGAGCGACTCGAGACTATCTCCTATCTTATCATTCACGCGCTAAACCGCCAAGCGCTATCCCTTGCGCGCACTTGATCAGTCCTTTGCCGAGCGAAAGTACCAAACATTTGAGGCCTCGCCTTAAATAGAAAATAGATAATCTATTTCCTAATCCATTGAATATTTTTTGCTGGTCGTGGTCTATCGATAATTGGATTGAGGTTTAATCAAAGTTAATAATCTTGTATATAGACTACCGGTATAGGTAAATTTTTCAGTATATTCTTAAAGATGGATTTTATCTGTCCTAAGAGAACGGGTTTTTCTACTTGGCATGTCATTCAGCTAAATTTTGAAATAGATTATATAGGTTTAAAATATATATAGATAGATTGATTTAAAATAAACCCTATTATTAACACACCTTAAGTTTCAGAACTTTACAGTTTTCATGTTCGCAGTATATAATTTCGCAGTAATAAAATATTGTCTAATATTTTATTAGAACTATGTAAAAATATGGAAATAAACCAAGTAGATAAGTAATTTCTTAATTACAATAGAAGGTTTCAGTTAAATGTTTATACTTTTTGTCAAGTTGGATAAGGCTTGATGTACAGACGGTTGCTGACAAATCTACCCTTTCTCAGTAGTGACACTATACTGAGACATGCATACACATTTTTTGGAAGGTAGATAAAAACATACTTAGTCAAAAACTTACCTAATTAATTATGACTCATAATACCTCAATAAATAGGTATAAAGTACCTTTTTATTTAGGTATTTCAATGAATATTGACAATCACAGCTGACTTATGACGCTTTTTGCTTGTGTTTTTTGTCAGGGGCAACAATCTCATATTTTTTTGTAAGAGAAAAATGTGTTATGTTTAGTGAGAGTTCAGGGCAGACAGACTCTGTCTGTATGGACTGCACGTCAGGTTTCTCTGCAGCCGTCTGTACGTCTTTGATCTAGATATCTATATTAATATTGCTGTATATAATAATAATGCCTAGTGACACTGTGAGCTGTAGACCTCACGAGACTTACTCGTATCACGTCGAACTCCTTAGCGCCATATACCCTCAATGGCGCTTAGGTCCTTTGTGCCAATTCCGTCATTTTTAGAATAAATCAAAAATTGAATCGGCACAATATTTTATGTTATTATTAAACCGTATAGCAAAATTTCACGAGAATTGGCTGAAAAATGCGACCTGTAGAGGATAACAACTAGACAGCTGGACATAAAATTATTTTGCGCCCAAGCTGAAACTGAGACACTTTGCGCTCGCTTGGTCAATTCTTAACTAGCTTTTGTAGTCCTTTTTGTTTCTTTGAATAAATAAACTTAATAATGATGGGTTGTAAAGTCAACTTCACAATTTTCATTATAACTTACTTTATGTTCTCTTTTTAACGAGTCGTTAAAGTCAGGGATGTCATCCTCATCCCTGTACCGTGGTTGCAGGTATGGCATCGGGTACGCGCGCCCAGCATCTCGAGCTACTTGCTTTACTGTTTGATCCCAGTGAGTAGTATCCCAATTCCAAGAAAATTCCTATCCTTCCCCAGCTTAAAAATGCTTCCGATGGGCAGCAGCGTCGGAAGCACAAGAAGGCAAAGAAACTGCGCTCGCCAATCCGCCTGCCAAGCGTGGTGAGTATTGTGAGTATAGCAATATCCTCCCATGGAACAAAAAATCCTTGGGAGAGGCCTTTGTTCAGCAATGACTTCTAACGGCTGGAATGATGATGATGATGATGAGTCGACTTGGATCCATTATATTGAGTATCTTTATTTATCTTTTAACCAGTATTGAGCTACACTGATCGCCTAATCATGTTTTTATTCTTTGTCTATCTCTATCTGTATCTATATAATTGTATGAACTGACTTTTAACCTGTCATCTAAATTACGAATATTGACGAGTCTCATCTACCTAATTTACGTGATCGGAATTTCCACCGTACCGTGAAATAGCCAGCTTAGAGGTACCGTGAAAAACTATTAGCGAAATTGGAAGCGTCGTGTGTGAAATAAACTCTCGGTGGATTCATTTGGACGATCGCGCCTTTAGATGCGAAATGGCATAATTTGATTGGAAATAACTATATCAATTGACTTTTAATCTGTCAACTAAACTACGAATACATTGATGTACCCATCTACCTAATTGACATCCCCGCTGCACCGTGAAATAGTCAGCGTAAAGGTGCCGTGAAACCCTATTCGCGTTGTTTAAATTGGAAGCGTCGTATGTGAAATAAACTCCCGGTGGACATTCAGTTGGACGATCGGATCTTTTGATATTAATTATGATTGGAATTTACTGAATTGGTGAACCTTAGGAATAAATAAAATGAAATGACATAATATTGATTGGAAATAACTATATCAACTGACTTTTAATCAGTCAACTATACTACAAGTATATTGATGAGTACCATTACTAGAGATAATAACCATTATTGAGTACCTATCTACCTATTTGACGGCCACACCACACCGTGAAATAGCTAGCTTAGAGCCGCAAATAATTATTAGCGTTGTCGAAATTGGAAGCGTCGTGTGTGAAATAAACTCCCGGTGGACATTCAGTTAGACGATCGGGCCTTTTGATATTCATTTTGATTGGAAATAATAATAACAACTGACTTTTGATCTGTCAACTAAACTACGAATACATTGATGTACCCATCTACCTAATTGACATCCCCGCTGCACCGTGAAATAGTCAGCGTAAAGGTGCCGTGAAACCCTATTCGCGTTGTTTAAATTGGAAGCGTCGTGTGTGAAATAAACTCCCGGTGGACATTCAGTTGGACGATCGGGCCTTTTGATATTCATTTTAATTGGAAATAACTATATCAACTGACTTTTAATGTGTCAGCTACTACGAATATGTTGACGAGTACCTATCTACCTAATTGACGTCCCCACCGCACCGTGAAATAGCCAGCTTAAAGGTGCCGTGAAAAACTATTAGCGTTGTCGAAATTGGAAGCGTCGTGTGTGAAATAAACTCCCGGTGGACATTCATTTGGACGATCGGGCCTTTTGATATTAACTTTGATTGGAAATAACGGAAACCGCGATTTATTCGCGAAAATGTGATGTGATTTCAATTTAAGTTTGGTTATTTATGTTATTATTTCGTTCTACTTCCGGAAAGGGATCTTTTTGAAATGGTTCGAGACATATATATATTTTTTTAAATTATACTGTTAACAGATGAAATCAGTGTCACCGTATGAATCATACATTATTAATTGTTGTTTTTGTTGTGATCAGTATCATGAATGTCAGTATCATGTTTGTTGCGATATAATGCTCTAACTGAGTAGTGATAATGTGTAACCCATAATAATGTATACAGTTAGGGTAACATATTTCAATAGAGTTAAATCCATCGTGTTCGCGGGACTTGCGACCACGATGTATGTAACTCCATTAAAAAAAAAAACATCAACGGAAAAAAAGTATAAAAAGGGTTTGTTCTAAGTCCCGTTTAAATAACACAATTATGTGTTAAATACTTTCAGGGACGGCCCCGCCTGTACACGTAGACTTCTATTGTTTTATCTGTTGTGTCTAGTCCAGTGTCCGTGAATAAGTTAAAGCTCAAAAGATTAAAAAAGAATATGTCAAAACGCTAATATGCTGATTTTTGTACAGAAATTTGTATTGTGTCAAAAGCTCCAATCGATTGTGCGTTTCGAAGACAAAGATTGTGATCTTTGTCTTCGGATTAAATTTTCGTTTAGCGTATATTTCTAAAACGGTGAGGGCTACAGGAAAATTAATTAGAGACAGTTTTCCTCCAGCTTGTTTAGAATAATGCAAACTGAAATGTCCTTTTTGTCTGATCATAAAATGACAATGGTACTTACAATAAGAATTACCTTTCGTTTAAAAATAGAAAAACTAAAAAAGAAAGTAGGAAAATTTTCATCGGAAAAAAGAACTAAGAATATCAACGCGTAAAAACTCGGATACAATATATTTTACTTTCGCGTAAATATTTTATAGTAGCATCTACCTATGATGAGAGACATGTTATAAGAACTTTTGATTACTTTTTGTGTGTGTGAGTGGGCAACACTGGTGTTAGATTATTCAAGCTGCCTAAAGGCATCTGACACAGCTTAACGGATTCCATCAATGATGATAACAGGAACCAACAGCTTATGGTGCTTTTCGACGTGCAGAACACTTAAAACGCAACACATTAATATTTCATCATTCATTTTCACGTGAAAAACGATATTTCAGTCCACAAAGACTTTACAAGTCGTCAAAAAGTTTAACTTGTATTACTTGGAGTTATCCGAATTGTTTACGCACCGTGGAGGGGACGGAAAATTATCCGTTTCGAAACTTGAACCACTCGTTAGTGGTTTGGAAGTTACATCATCTCGTGTAGATAAATGTATCAATTTTTGATAGGTCTTGTTATTTAAATATTCTTAATTATTCACGAACATACAATAAATAATAATTAGTTTTATTTTCAGTCAAATAAAACTAAACTCTAGAATTGTTTAAGTACCGCGGAGGGGACGGAAAATTATCCGTTTCGAAACTTGGACCACTCGTTAGTGGTTTGGAAGTTACTTTCATCCCGTGTAGATAAATGTATCGATATTTGATAGGTCTTGTTACTTAAATATTCTTCATTATTCACGAACATACAATAATTATTAATTATTTTTATTTTCAATCAAATAAAACTAAACTTTAGAATTGTTTAAGTACCGCGGAGGGGACGGAAAATTATCCGTTTCGAAACTTGGACCACTCGTTAGTGGTTCGGAAGTTCCATCATCCCGTGTGGATGTATCGAATGTTTAATAGGTTTTGTTGCTTATAATATTTTTAATGATTCACTGAGTTATTTCTGAATACATCCATACATACTATCATATCTTTATCTCTTACGGGGTAGACAGATCTCAGGTATTTAAGACCTTAAAGCCACGTTAAGCGTGTTAGAGAGCGTTAGGTGGAAAACCGAATCAAAATAGTGATGGGTTGCTAGCTGTATCTCCTACTTATTCTTTATTATTATACCACGATATACAATGTTTATACTTGATTTTTTACCATGAAAGATTTATATATTTATGTGCAATAGTAGTTTTGAGACAATCTGTCCTTCCGATCGCCAATAAAAAAAGTTATTTCCTCCCATCCACAATATTTCTTTTGTCACCGAAATTCGAGATCGCACTGTCTTTCGAAGATTGGTGCCGTCATATATTTTTACCTGTTTACTTTTCAAAACTTGGGCTTTACTTTGATTTACTATTCTTTGTCTAAGTGCTACATTATTGACATAAGGTTATTAGTTAGTTAGATATGTTTGGTTTTCGTGTGTAAGTGGTTTACACTGCTGTCAGATTTTTCAAACTGCCTTAAGGCATCTGACTGTCATCAATGATGACAGCCGGGACCAACGACTTAACGATATATTTCACATATAAATATATTTTAGTAAAATGACAATGTATCTGACCTACTCTTAGAGCTAATTGACTGTTGTAAATATTGTAATATCTAATAATGATTTTTAGTAAAATATATAAATACTTTATCATAAATTGACATAAATTTAATGTTGGTTCATTCATGAATAAAAATAAATGTAAGCAATATCTGATGAAATTAATAAACTGTTCTGCACACACAACATCAATTTTATCGAGTTGTATTTTCATAAAAATAGTTATTCTTTGTAAATCCCATTCAAAGGCTTCACCTTATTCTTTAAAATTTAGTTCGTCCGCTCCAAGCAGATGTTTTGTTGAGTTAAAGAAGGTAAGTATTCGACATGAAAATCAAACTGTTATTTAAAAAAAAAACCAACGGGTTGCAGTACGGGAGTGCGGGCAGAAGTGAAAACTCCGCGCGGTAGAAAGATAGGGGGATGATATACATGTTTAAAATATTTTACATATCCCAAAAAGTACAAGTCACTTCAAAAATCTAAGCAAAAGTCTATTTCAATTTGTTAGAAGTTGCCGTCACACATTATGTTCAAGTATATAACTTATAAATAAAAACAATTCCCATTGATAAAACGCGTAACACAAAGGATCTCAAATTGATCGAGTCAATGAGCCATTTGCCGTGGACTTGAGTCTTGAGAGCTCAATCCGGTCGCAAATAAACCAAACATTTGACGTCGGCCATTTTCAAGAAATCACTTTATTGCCTGTACTTTATTACCCCTGTTTTTGGTGAAATTCTCCGTTTGGTAATCGATTTTCAATTACTTTGCTTTATTTTTAGTCAAAAGTTATCTCTAGTATATGTATGTAGATATTATTGTTGTTGTATATAGTCGTTCCAAAATGACTAATATTTTAAGTTTAGGAAGTTTGTAGTTTTTTTTTTGTTTTGGCCCTGTCGAGAGGAGAGATTTCGGTCATCTGGCTAAAAAGATGTTTCACTTCAATGTAACAGGATATTAAAGAAAAAAAAGGCCGAAAAAGTCGTGGAGGGAATTTGTGAGCAATGACATGCAAGAACGAGCTATTGCCAATATGGTGGATAAAAGAAACATTTGGAGAGAGTTGACTTACAGAGCCGACCCCAAATAGGAAAAAGGCGAGGAAGAAGGAGAAGAAGTATTTTCAAGCTCAAGGTTTCGGGAAGGTAATTTATACTCACTCGCATGAATGGGAGAAAAGCAAGTAGCAGCTAACGGCTTTGACCTATATAATATTGTAAATAGTTCTGTTATTTTAAATATGATCTCGGTTATACCATTTAAATTATCTAGGCAAAAATATTTCGTACATACAAAAATCTTACTCATATCCAAAAATTTATTTACAATATCTCATCAAAGATATCAAAATTTAGGTGAAATTGTTAAGCTGTATAAATCAAATATAAACTCGTATCTATCGAATCGCATCGCAGTATCATGAATGTAACTATAATTCTACTTGACATCTAATCAACGGTAGAAATGCATTTATTTTCGGGTCAGTGTATTCAGTGACCCAAATAAGCCTCTTTTCTACACTAATAATATACAGAGCAAAGATTTGATTGTCTATTTGTTTGAAATGATATGCTCCGAAACTACTGACCGATTTAAAAAATCTTTCACCATTAGAATTCTACATTATCCCTGATGAACATAGTATATAGAATTAAATACGTGCAAAGCCGGGGCGAGCCGCTAAGTCTTTAAATAATCAAGAGAAAGATAAAGATTTAGTATACTTTATGTTTATACAGGTTTTTATATTAAGGCACAGATTACTAAAGTTAAGGTTTATAGAATGATAATAATAGCCCTATCTCAAGCTTTGGTGAGCTATCTGTTGATTGATAAAAGTCTCCTTTAACTTTTAACTAGTTATGTAAACATCATGAAACAATGTATGAAAAATTATTTGAGGTGCTGTATTGTTTTTGTCTCGTTGTGTTTTATTATTGTAACATTATTTTCACTCCATCAAGAGAAGAGTTAGTATCGAATAGTCGAAAACGCAAGTAGTCTATAGTAGCAAAAGTTTTAATCGTAGCTTGGAATACTTGACACAAAAATGTATTTTCTATGATTTGTAAAATCTTCATTGTCTGGGAGAAAAGAAAAAGTAGAATGTATCAGCTGTTTCTGTTCCCGCGAAGACCATAGAAGCCGTCCGAGAGATTTTTCAATGTATATTTGACGGCAAACGAGCAGACGAGCCCACCTGGAAAGTGGACACCGTTGCTAATGGACATCTGTAATGCCAGAGGAGGTTCTGATGCGTTGCCGACTCTTACGTAAGATACCTGTTACCAGGGAAATTTGAGGAATGGGAATTGGCACTCACACGCAACAGTCGAAACACACCCAACAATGCTTCGCGACATATTTCGCTATGAGGGTGGTCGCCAGCCAGTCGGACCCCACGAGGTCCTACAACCTAGCATGTCGGGTATTTTTCTTTCAACCTGACGGGCAAGCAGTGGGGAATCATATTCTACTCCGTCCCCACACAGAGGAAATAGTATATTAGAATGGGCAAAAAGTAATCAATTTGCGATGCGGCTAATATGCCATCACTATTGTTATACAGACCACCAAAATGGTAAACGTGGCCTTTTTGGTCTTATGACCATAGGTCGTAGAAAATACAAGCTAAAAAAAGCCCATAAACATCAATGAGACCTCTCCAACCCGCCTGGCCAGCGAGGAGAGTGTAGGCCAAATCCTCTGTCTGCTCTGGCCAAGTATGGCTCCGGTAGTACAAAGAGGGTCATGCTCCTGTAGTGGAGACTAAAAAGATCTGAAGATGATGATGATGACCGTAGGCTCTGTCTACCCCGTAAAGGATATAGATGTGATAATATGTGTGTATGTTGAAAAACCTTAATAAATTGTATAACTAGAATTTTGATAACATATTAAATTTAAGTCTCTATTATATTTAAGATTTTCATACATATTTCATGATAGAAATCCATTAACCTTTATAATTAAATTTGCCTCTCGGGTCACCGTTTATCTCGTTGAATACCAATTAAAATGCAACTAACTCCTGGGATAGTATCTACCCTTTAGATACTTCTTGAAAAAACATTAGTTACTTTGAATTTATTATTTTTAATCCCCGAATTAATATGGAGCATGATTTTTGTGCTTAGTTAGATTTAGTGCTATTAATAAAAGATATAATTAAAATTTGGGTCTAAATTCAGGTTTGGTCTGAGTAAAGTACAAGTCCTAATCTTTCTTATCTTTTCATTTCTTCACATACTAATAGGGTCGATTGTAAGTAATATTTGGTGTAGTTATGAATTTAAGTTATAAAAGATTTTTATTTTGTTTATTTTTAATAAATCTCTACATCACTTAATTCGAACTCAGTCTCTAACGTGACAAAAATCTATATAAGACTTACTTGCCTTTGGCCTAGATTATGGTCAAGAGTAAACTCATTTAATATAAAAAAAAAAGTGAAAGATTTTTGTGCTTTAATGCAATAAGGATTTTGCTGAAATCTGTGGTTCATAGTCCAAAACCCCTTATGTTGTCACAACATAGTGGGTATTTTACATAAAATGAAATAAGTATCTTCTAACAGTGGTAAAGTTGTTTTTGTATGGTTTTTTTTAATATGCTTTCTTTCGTATATAGGTAGGAGAGACAGATTCATTACAAGCCATATAAATGAAATAATTGTATTTTAATAACTGCTTATTTAATTCAAAACGCTCAAAGATATTAAAGTATCGTATAAAACCGTTACTGAAAATATTAATTCGTTTTTATTATTTTTGAGATCTAACAAGCACTTTGCTGTTTCAAAGGAAAATACTTTTACGCGGGCACTTTTTGTGCAAAGTTATCACAAAACGTACTTTGCAGCTGCCCAAGATAGTTTCAAGTACTTCCGAAGCGTGCCGACAATTACTGAAAAATGTTTTGTCTTCACAGTAGTGCATGTCTCTAGTTTTCTTTTGAAATGAAATGAAATAGAATTTTACTCAAATTTCGATATCATGTATCTCTTTTTGAACATCATATTATTATTTTTAACATTTGCAAAATCGATAAACTACTAGCGTTTCGGAACGACCACTGCTGAAAAGAATACGACGAAAGAAACTCAGTCCAATATTGGTCTACGTGCCTGAAGGGCTTTTCTAAGCTGTATAAGTCCCACTGCTGGACAAGTCTCCCCTTTCTT
This sequence comes from Elegia similella, assembly GCA_947532085.1. Lineage (NCBI taxonomy): Eukaryota > Metazoa > Arthropoda > Insecta > Lepidoptera > Pyralidae > Elegia > Elegia similella. The sequence continues at coordinate 7,060,076 of OX383936.1, forward strand.
TTTCCACTTTGCTCTATCTCCTACCCTCTCTCTCCAAGTTTTATCAAGAGCAGACAAGTCGTCTGTCCATCTCGTTTTTGGTTTGTCTCTTAGTATGGTTGGTTGTCTGTAAAGTCGGTATACGGACGATATTAAGTGTGGAAGAGTGAGGTGGAAGAGAAATAGATGTGTCACTAGCCGCACGCTTAGGCCGATCATGCCTCTCTATCGCTTGTGTTGAAGTGTTAACGCACACCTAGTCTTAGCCTCAAAATTAAAAACATACAGCTGTCAGTGTCTATGATGAAATGTTACTTTTTACTTCCTCTGTATGTAATTTCCTGTGATAATACTAACTCGTACGTTCGCAATCGTATTAAATAAATCTAAGCCAATCTGCTTTCTGGTTTTTCTTTTACCGATAAATCCATTAGCTTGTTCACCACTTTCGCTTGCACACGGAACGGGACCCTTTTTCGTGCATGCACTCAGCGTTCATCATTTTATAAGACGTTATCACATTAAAAACTATATTTTTCAGATTGATAGAGCTTGACAAAATATATTATCGTTGAGTTAGTAACCGACTACAAAAATTCACAACTTAGTGTTGGCTTATTCAGCTTAATTTGTCCCTAAATAGGAATTTCATTGATTTGTTACATTACAGTCTAGATATTTAAGGGTATCAAAGATGTACTCATATAATTGAGCCTAAGTTAAACAATTAACGATATATTCACTAATGTGTATTTCGGCCCACCGTCATCGGTCAAGTCCGTCCCTGGGGATAACTTCGTCACGCAATGTTAATTCTGAGAACCGAAATAGATAGTTTATCTGTAGTTTTTATAAATTATTATGTATTTAAATAATAATGTGTGTCTTATTTATTATAATGCTTTCGCTCGCAGCTTCGCTTGCTTCAACGTCATTCCCTCGGGAACAGTAGTTTTTTCCGGAGTGATGAAAGGGAGCATTATGTTCTTTCTGTACTCCAGAGAACTTGTATGCAAAATTTTATGATGTACGGTTCAGTAGTTATGGCGTGAAAGCGTGACAAACAAACAAACAAACTCACTTTTGCATTTATAATATTAGTATGGACTAACTGTCCGGCGAATATTGTTTGCTATTATTTTTGTTATAAATATTTCTTGTATTTAAATAGTTATTTTGCTATTCAGAGTGATAACAAAACCATCAAATCAAAGTCAATAATCATGTCAATTAAAGACGTGATACTATATATGTATAGACTAGCTCCGTGGCGCAGCGGTCAACACGCCAGCCTGCGACACGGAGTGACCGGGTTCGATCCCCGGCCAGGTCAAGATGGAAAATGATCTTTTTCAGATTGGCCTGGGTCTTGGATGTGTATCTATATATGTATTTGTTATAAAATATAGTATCGTTGAGTTAGTATCCCATAACACAAGTCTCGAACTTACTTTGGGGCTAGCTCAATCTGTGTGATTTGTCCGTATATATTTATATTTATATATATGTATGTATCAAATCAGATATAACAAAAATCGGTTCATCCGTTCTTAAGTTATAAGTATTCGGACAAACCCGACTTCGTCTACACTATCTACATCTACACTGATGTTAAAAAGAGGAAAGATTTGATTGTTGGGTTGAATTGAATAAATTCCGAAACTGCTGGATTGATTTGAAAAATTCTTTCAGTTAGAATCCTACGTTATACCTGATAAACATAAGTTATAGAATTAAAACTTTTAACTACCCGTCTGAAGCCGGGGCGGGGCGCTAGTATTATAAATTATTAACGTGTTTGTAAATAACTTAACTAATTTGTTTGTGTTTATCCTATGGATATCTTTTAGAACGGATATTAATTATCTCAGACTCCCGACTCAAGGATTAGTAAAAGCGACGTATTAAGGGTTGCTTGTAAGGTCTCAAACGCAACTTATTAAATACAACCTAACTTATAAATCGTCTATTTATTAAATAAACAACTCAGACTCATTTTAATGTATTTTATAGATAGGTCTTCACAATGTTTTTCAGAGGATTGCCGTGTAAGTCTATAACCAGCGGACGATCAAGATACGCTTCTAACGATACCTCAATTGTCAAATTCTGGTTCAGTAAAATAATAAAATAAATATATACGGACAAATCACACAGATTGAGCTAGCCCTAAAATAAGTTACTTAGTAACTTGTGTTATGAGATACTAACTCAATGATACTATATTTTATAACAAACATATATAGATACACATCCAAGTCCCAGGCCAATCTGAAAAAGATCATTTTCCATCTTGACCTGGCCGGGGATCGAACCCGGGCACTCTCGTGTCGCAGGCTGGCGTGTTACCGCTGCGCCACGGAGCTAGCCAAAGTAGTTTAGACATAAGCAAACAGATATACATACCTACCGGTCGGAATCATAACCCTCCTTTTGCTTCGCCGTAGTCGGGTAAATAAGTGCGAAAGTAATTCTGTCTGTCTGTTACCACTTCACGCTTCAACTATTGAATCAATTGCAATGAAATTTGATATGCAGTTAGTTTGAGGCCCGAGAAGTACATAGGGTACCCTTACAACCCGAAAAATTCTATTCTTACCGAAGGACATTAACGCGGGTGGAGTCGCGAGCATAAGGTAGTCTTTCATATATTAAGTACCTGTAAGAAACCGATTACATGACATCTATAAACAATTAACATCCACAAATAACAAGATTGAGCTATAGCTCCGCAATTTAAAACAAAAAAAATATTCCTGTGATACAACGACTTCGAGCCACTTAAAAGTTCTTTGGAAAAATTGCGCATTAATTAATTTACCTGACACGGAACATTGGACGCGGTAATTTAATTTCGACATCTAAAGAGTTCCTCTTTATGTCTGTACTTACTTTTAAGTGCATCTTTATTCCTAGAGATCGGATTAAATATCATGGTAATTAGGTACTTTAGATTCTAGATTATGGAATTGATTATATTATATAAGATCAATTTAAATTAAGCGTAAATATTTTAAGCGCTGGCACCCATAAGCTAGAAAAATACTTTATGAGCAAAGTTAAAAAATCGACATGCTAGTTTAAGAGATATTTTGACTTACCATTTAGAAAAATAGTCGAAAAGAACACCTTCTTTTCGTACAACTTTTAACCATTACCTATTAAGGATACTAATTTCTGACTTCGATAATCAATTGATTATGTAGATCATACAACAAAGCAAAATTAGAAGGCTTAGATATCTTCGGTCTAAGCTTCAAAGAATTCCGCAATACGATAATTCAGTTATTACTTTAGGGTGATCATTAAAGATATATGTTTATATTCAATAAACAATATATCAAATATTATTTAAGTAATTGTTTCGTGAAAAGAATAATTGTTATTTTTACGATAGTTAATGTTGTAACCTGAGTACTTGTTATAGTTCTGTTAATGGCTCTTTTAGTTGATCATTGAGTTTTGATTGATCGTTCATGACTAACAATGGAAGATTGTTTGAAGTTTATATCTTTTATTTAACCAACCTTTCTTGTTCTTCTTCTGTACAAAGATCTCGTCCAGCGTCCAAATGTTTCTTTTCAAAAGCCATTAAATTTGTGTGATTGCAGTTTCATTAATTCAAGATTTGAAAAGAAAAATATTAGGTTGAGGAAAACTTCGTATTTTTATGCATAAATTTGTACTAAAATATCTTTGGTTATGCTCTATGTATCTGACTGGTTTTGATACCATTAGAAAAGGGACATTTCAAAGAATATGAAAAGGTTAAATTATTTTCCCGCTTTTTGCAATTATATTTCTGTCAGTTAAAATGATTCATATTAACAAAGTAATGGAAAATGCAACATTTTTAAAAGTTTATTATGAATAAAGAAAAATGCTAAATAGGCTGCAAATAAAATTGTATCCCTACTAATATTATAAATGCGAAAGTGAGTTTGTTTTTTTATGCTTTCACGCCGTAACTACTGAACATTTGAAATTTTGCATACAAGTTCTCTGGAGTACGGAGAAGGACATAGGTTACCTTTCATCACGGAAAAAGTACTGTTTCCGAGGACTGTTCATAATTAAAAATTAATATTTTTTCGAAAGAAATGTCTATATATGGCTAAATCGGAGTTAGCAAAAATGCGTCCACGAATGACGTCACAAAATGCGATTTTTTTTTGTGTATTTAGATAATCTTTTGTTTTTGATTTGTTATATCGATTCGGGACATTCACAAATCGCTTCGAAAATAGTCCGGTGAGCCAGAATTTGGTGAAAAGCATTTAGTCGGATTTTAATTGCACGGTAGTCCCTTGCCCGGCCAGCAGGCTTTAATAGTCAAAGAGGGGTTTGGGTAAAACTAAACGGATTCCGAACAGGATACCGACGGACTAATCACCACCTCTTAAGTAGGGTTACAAAAACTCTCCAGAATGTGACTGAGATCAAACTTTGTGGCATATTGCCGAATAGTGCCCACTCTATGGTTTCTCTGGAGGCCTTAACAAACTCCACTTCCTTTACGCAGCAGCCGAAGACTGGCTCAAGAACTTTAAATTAGATATTTAAGATATTCATAGGATTCTTGAAAAGGTCAGGATGACACATCCTCAACTGCCTGACCGGTGGTTGCAGGTATAACATCGGGAACGCGCGCCCGGCCTCCCGAGCTCCTTTTTGCTTCACCCCTATTCATTCGAGTGAGTAGTATCCCTATACCTTCATTCCACCCTCAAATGCAACAAATTCTTATCCTTCCCTAGCTAAAAAATGCTTTCGATGGGCAGCAGCGTCGGAAGCACAAGAAGCAAAGAAACTGTGCTCGCCAACCCGACTGCCAAGCGTGATGATTATGGCAATATCCTTCCATGGAAAAAAGAGTGTTTGGGAGAGGCATTTATCCAGCAGTGTACATTTTACGGCTGGAATGATGATGATGATGATAGGATTCTTGCTGACCATGCCAAACGATATAATGAATTTATTTAAAGTTATTTCAGGAAGTCGAGGCCAGAAGCACATCACACTACGGGGACGTGTTTATCATCTCAGTGTGACAAACTAGTGCGAACACGAGAAAATATTTCCTTTGAATTAACTTTTAAAGGAGATGATTGTATGATGACAAAAATCATGACAATATCACAAATAATAATGGTAAAATATCAATAGACTTTTGACGAAGCTCGATTGAGTTTATATTGATATATTTTTACAAGCAAGCATCGATAAATTTCAAGTCAATACAACAAATTGTCAACGTAATGTCAGACAACGCGACATCGAAACAAAGTTTTACTCCAGCCGCGGCCCTTTGTTCTATAAATGTCTCCCCACACGCCTTTGCCATGCAGGTATCTATATACACCCTACCTTTCACAACGGCCCCTATAACACAAGTTTTCGTTTATGCTATGAAAATATTGTAAACTCTGGCGTATAAATTTCCAATGTTCAGCTGCAAATGGCCGGATGAATAATGATTTTGTAAATTTTTAAGAATGAGTATTTGGGGTTTATTAGTAAACGGATTTTATTTTATTAAGAAACTTGCTTAATTTCTATAATAATCATTATCTTCTGATAATAAAGTTTTGTATTGTGCTTCTGGGGTACTTGAACTGTGATTATGAATACTCTGTCTGTTCCAAATAAAATTGGTCAGATTTGTCTATGAGCGTGTCTTTGTGAATTAAAATTAAGAGCCCGCCATATGCCAGGCGGCGTGGCGATACAAACGCGGATGGTCTAAACGCGTTGGCTACTTTGGATATTTTCGTTTTTTAGGAATATTCGCGGGTTATTCGAAAAAGAAAAACATATGATGGCTGCCTTATCTGTAATGCAATAATAATCAAAAGTTTCAAGGTTAATTTTAATGTATTTGGTGAATAATGCTATATACCGAGTAAATTAGACGTGATTTGGAGGCAACTTTGCAATTTTTTTCTATCGAGAAAATTTAACGCAATCGTATTTTTGAGTCATATAGTTACCAGAATTAGTCCTGAACTTTGCTGCATTTTTATTTCAACTTGAGTATTTAATTATTATTGATATAACAGTCAATCATGCAAAGCAGTGTGAGGTAGTACGGGCCCTTAATAATATCTATGTAACTCACAAAGTGAACGCAGCAGCAATTTATTTCAGACGTTACCATATTTATAGAGATAGCCATATGGCTACGACAGTTCGTAGATGTTGCGTAGCATAGCGTAGCAATTTATTTCGAACCTTTTTGAAAAAGTAAAACATTTATTTTATTTTTTATTTTATTTTATTGGTAAGACCAACAACTATTCTAATTTACATAGGAAACTACATATAAACAGAAAGTCTATTACAGGTCCTCACTGATAAAAAACATTGTATATAAAAAAAAAGATTATGATCTCTAATCAATCTGCTCACGAGAAGCTAAAACTTACACTTTAAAACATCCGCACATTCAGTCCTTAATTGATATTAAACATAGAATAATTTGTGGGATTAAAGTAAGAAGCATAGTTCTATTATAATAATTAACATGCAAACCTAGAAATAAAGAAGAAAAACTAACTACTAACAGCAGCATCTAAATTTATTTCTTTAGTTTAGAAATAAAAAGCTTATTATATATATATAAAGTAATGTAAGTACCCAAATTACTAACATTGATCATCGTCAACTACATCGCTTGGGAAAAAGAAATTAGTAAGAAGGCGTCTCAGTCTAGGTATACTGGTACAAAATATGTCGATATCAACCTCAGACGAAACCTGGTTGTAGCTATTGCCTGTCCTCCAAAGAAATGAATTTTGTTTGTAGTAGGAGTTAACTGAAGGGGTAAAAAACAGAGAGTTATTTCGCAATATTCTATACGGAGCTAAGAAACCTATCTTAGCAAGCAAGTCCGGGCAATCCACTACATTATTGACAATTTTTGCAAATAAAACCAAGTCGGCTACATTTCTTCTCATAACTAGTGGTACGAGGTGTTGATTCGCGCACATATTATAATATGAGTCTGAACGATAGTTAATATGCAGTCGATAATATAAATACCTGATGAACTTTTTTCGAATTACCTCGCTTCTTGATATGTATGTATCATACCTGGGATTCCAGACCTGACAAGCGTACTCCAAATGACTCCTTACATAAGTACAGTATAAGATTTTAAAAGTTTTAGCTTGATTAAAATTTTATGAATTGCGCATCAAAAATCCTAAGGATTTGGAAGCTTTTTTTACTATGTTATCGATATGAATATCAAAAATTAACTTAGAGTCATGGAATACACCCAGATGCCGAATACCAGATTGTCTATTTAGTTCAGTTCCTTTGAGATAATATTAAGCGACAATTGGTTTGGTCTTACGAGCATAAATGTAACGACTGCACACTTATCCGGATTTAAATCTAATCGATTGCGATCTAATGCATTGCGTCAGTTGACATGGACTAAAAAGAATCATTTTGATTTGGAATATTAATTAGTTTCCATAAAAATAGCATAGCACGATTTAACAGCTACTATCATACTGTAGAACCTCACTTTTTCTCATGCAAACGTGTTCGCGGTTGGATTTGCAGTTGAAATGCGTTTGCGGATGGACGAATACTTAGAAAATATATTACATATTTTCTAATTTTCACTCTCTAAGAGATCGGCCAAAGGTTTTACGTAATCCACTAAAATAATTAATAGATTCAGGTGTTACTTTGTGGAAGTCAAAGCTACATTTACTTTGCGAGCTTCCGCCACCAGTTAGTTCATGCAAACTTTGCTTGCTAGCGCCCACCCACTACTGTTAGTCCCTTCATGCATGAAGTATAAAGCATGCATGAAGAGACGAACAGTAGTGGCTGGCGCTGGCTGCATGAAGCATGTGGCCAGCAATAGTTTGCATGTACTAACTAGTTGCGGAAGCACGCAAAGTAAATTGTCTCAAAGTAAATGCCGCTACGCACGTTTTAACTGTCTCGTAGCACTTATGTAGGAAGTAATTTCGTAGCAATGAACAAGCTCGATCGTTCGGTGAAAAATACAACATATTATACTGTAAACCTGTGAAAAGTAATCTTTTGATGTGAAGTTGAAAGCAATCAGATAAAGAGACACAATCGTAGATTGGAAAGAACCTCGTATGTTCGACACAGGCTTTTGACGAGGCAAAAAGGGTTCTTACTTTTATTTTAATGGATTAAATATATATTATATTTTTTTACTTTTTTACATACTAATAAAAATCCGGAGTGTTATCAGTTTTTAATGCTAATACAACTTGTCCATTACGCCGTAGTTTCCTTACGAGTAGATGTTTTTTTAATATATTATTTTACTCTTAAACTCTCGCCTGACTGATTTTGATGCCATTATAATGGTGTCATTTTAAAGAAATATGTTCCTGCTTTTTAACAAGTGTATGTCAGTTGAATTGACTCAGATTAATGAAGAAATTTTATACATTTTTAAAATGTTTCTACGATCTCAACAAAACTTCAGATTCAGATTTTATTGCAAGTCACTGTTTTAAAGATACGTTTCACACAGAACATGTTCATGTGACACCCTCTTAGGGCACAGCAAACATATAATATTATATTTGATATCCTTTCCTTCAATAGGATAATCGAAAAAAAAAAAAACATAATTACAAGCTACGTTCAACATGCAAACATTCTGCCTGACGATGTCTAGTCTCCTACAATGTAAAATGTGCTAATGAGTTTAGCTTCCTATTATGTCCAGTTTCACGATGTCAAGTGTCTTAAAAAGTTCAGTTCAAAAAGCTCCAGTTCCCAAAATGTTCAGTGTCAGAGCAATACAAATTAAAATTTATAAAAAGAGATTTAATCTTAATAAGATTCAATTTTTAAAGTATCTGTAACATTCTTTGTTCATATTTTACAAAAGCCTTTTTAAGCTTCCTTAATAAATAAAACAAAGGCAATTGGGAAGAATGGATATAAATACTTCTAAATTTTCCTTCTGAGTCTGAACATAAATGTGGAAACATGCGAATAAATTATTTTTTTAATAAAAATTAATATTTTTTTTCTATTCATAGATTTGCTACAAGTGTCTTTGAATCACAGGGGTTCAATCTATTTGAAATGAAAACCGATATTTTTATGATTGATCTTGGTATTGCATGTTCTTTAGAAGTGTCTATTATAAAATATACTATCGTCGAGTTATTATAAAAAAATTGTATTAAGATACAACACGACCTCTTTGCCTCAGAGGTACCGCAGGTCTTTGGATTGCAGGGTCCCGGGGTCGATCTCTGACAAGGTCAAGATAGAAAACGATATTTTTTTAGAAATATTTTGAAATATGATATCAAAGAATAAATTACAATGCAAAAACACAATATTTATGAAAGCACATGAAGGGTATTGTATTTTCTTATAATTTATTTTTGCGTTTAACTCAAACTACGCTTCTTATAGCAGAAATAATTTAACATTTGGTATCAAAAAAGCATTAACTATGAGAAAAACAATATTTTTTGTTTAATTCGATGTTTTTAAAAATTTTATTTGAAAACTTGCTTATTATTCAAATGTAAAAATTTAAGAAAATATAAGAATTACTACAGAAAAGGACACGAAAGTTGTCGACATAAACAATCCTGGCAAGATAACGGTTAGGGCCATGCCCTTGTGCCGGAATTACCAAGGCTTATTGTAGGAGGCATTTATTTCAATCCATTTGGAATCGAAGGAAATCTTAAGAGTAAGTTTACGAAATAGAACCAATGAAAGAGTTTCTTAGCTTGTTGTTAAGAATTAATACCCAATAATCCTTCGATAATAAACTATGGAGGTTTTGCGTCACGCAAATCAAATCAAATATCATTTATTAATAATAAGTTACTTTACGTATCATTCATAATCATAATCATAATCATAATCATTTATTTGCCAAAAATACAGTAAATGCAGGTCTTAAAATTAAAGTATAGGTACAATGTATTAACCTGAAATCAGGCATGCAAATAATAAGATAGTTACAAGAAGGGTTAGTGAAACATTTTAATTCATAATTTAAGTTAAAACGATGTAACACATAATACGTCAAAATAATAATGGTCAAACGATGATTTACTAATATATATATTTTAGTTTACTGAGTCTTACAGAAATGTATATATTCATTTACAGAATAAAAACAGTGTTCAAATAACCATCCTGTCAATTTAGTTTTAAAAGCTGTACCTTTTAATAATTTGATGTCATTAGGCAGCACATTGTAAAGCGTTATACACATATTATACACGTTTCTTTTGTAAATATCTTTGTGGCACATGGGCTGGTACAGTTTATTCATTATAATATTTCTAGTTTTTCTTGAATTTACCTCACTTCGTTTTTGCCAATACTCTGTGTAAGTATTTACAAACACACAGATATCTCTTATGTAAACACAAGGCAGTGTCAGAATATTTAATTTCTTAAAAAGCGGTTTGCAGCTGTCATCTATCCAGGCGTTACATATTGCCCGAATACACTTTTTCTGTACTTTGAATGCCCTGTCTATATCAACTGAATTTCCCCAAATTATAAGTCCGTAACTAAGAACAGATCCGACGTAACCATGGTATGCCATTACCGAGGCTTCTGTAGATACAGTCTGTCTTAGTCGTTTCAGTGCAAAGACAAAACGGTTTAATTTATTACAGACTTGTTCGATGTGTGCCTTCCAATTCAAATGGCTATCTACTGTTATACCTAAGAATTTGATTTCGTCAACTATTTCAATGGTTTGGTTATAATAAGTTATTTTTAGGGGGTCTTGGTTAGAATTATAGGACGAGAATTGCATGAATTTGGTTTTATCTGCATTTAACCGTAAGCTGTTAACATCCATCCATTCGATTACATTATAAAGCGCTTTATTTATATTACTTTTGTATGTTTCATTATCCTCACATTTAACAATTATTGTTATATCATGCGCAAATAACACACATTTTTGTGAGGTAGAATTAGGGAGGTCATTAATAAAAAGTAAAAATAATAAGGGTCCCAGAATACTTCCTTGGGGAACACCTTTGTTACAGATTTTATATTCAGATCTGTATGACTGTTTAGTGGGAATATTACCAGATTGATCAAATCTTACTATTTCTGTGCATTGTGGTCTGTCTTTCAAATAGTTTTCGATCCAATCAAATGCTTTACCCCTTATACCATTATAATCAAGTTTATATAATAACTTGACATGATCAACAAGGTCAAAAGCCTTGCTCATGTCAAGATACGTGGACATAACAGGAACAGAAGTTTTATTATTAATACTTCCTGTAATATATTTTATGAATTCAAAACATGCCAGTGTAGTTGAACTTCCTTTACGAAAACCATATTGACTAGAGTGCAACACGTTATATTTATCTAGAAATTCTATAAGTCTCTTATAAAGTGGTTTTTCGAAAACTTTTGATAAAATGGAAGGTAAAGTAATGGGTCTAAAGTTATTAATGTCTTCTTTATTACCCTTTTTAAACAGGGGTTTAACAATACACATTTTAAGTTGATCAGGAAATATGCCCTGACTAAATGAAAGATTTATTAAGAAAGCAAGCACTCGACTTATATATGGAGCACTCAATTTAAGAATTTCAGTGACAATGCCATCATAGCCGCTACACTTACTATTTTTTAAAGATAAAATTATTTTCTGAATTTCAGCGTCATCAACCGGTTTTAAGAATATTGTTTTTGGATTTTTATTAGTCAAATAAGTTTTGTATGTCACATTATGTTTATTATTAAATTGCTCATTGTTCCTTAGATCTAAAAAATAATTGTTAAATGTATTACATATGTCATGCGGATCGGAGATTAAGTTATTATCAAATTTTAAGTTATTAATGTCATTGGTAGATACATTATTGGAAATATTTGATGAGATAGCATTCCAAACAGCTTTGCATTTGTTTTTACTATTTTGAATATATTTTTGGTTATTTAATTTTCGAGCAGTAGCCACACATTTTTTTAGCATATTATTGTATGTTTTGATTCTGTTTTTATGTGTTTGATTATTTTCATGCCTTCCACTTCTGTATTTGTGGTGTAGTAATCGTTTAGTCTTACACGATATTTTAATTCCTTTTGTAATCCATTTGGTGAACGTCAACATTTATTTAAAAACAAAATATTGTTGACGTTAATTTACTTAAAGCTAAGTTTAGGAGAAGATCCTGGGCTCCTACGCATGTGGAGATTTAACAAGAGGAGTTAGTTGTATTAAGATTACATCAGATTTAATTAAAAAGAAGCCATTTCAATTTAGTTAAAACTAAACTCATTAAACAAGTGTTAAAGTTTAAATAAATGTTTGAAGAACTACCTCTAAGTTTAAGAAAGTTGTCGTTACAAACAAACCTAACCATACATTTTTTTTTTTTTTTTTTTTTTTATTTATTTGTAACAACAACAGCCATTCTTATAATTAAAAATACAATTTAACAATGATATGATACATATCCGGCCAAAAAGTTGTCAACAGTAAATTAATACATTATACGCCTTTGCAGCAAACATATTTACATTTTACATATATTCTTCAGGAAGTAATTGAAAATTTTATTGCGATCTTTCCTCTTGATTTGTAAAATTATAACATACAATACATACATGAAGTCCTATAAATACACATACATACATAGAATATAAATATATAACAATAACACACATATGCTTAAAAAAAAAACAGATTAGATATTAATCAAAATAATAATTAATATTAGGGCCATTACTGTTAGGGCCGTGTCCGCGCGCCGAGGTCACCGGTACGGATTGCAGGAGGCGTCCACCTCAATCCAGTTGTAATCGAAGGAAATCTTAACAGGAAGTTTACAATCAGGAAGTTTGCAATATCTATCCTTGAGATAGAGTTTTTTGGCTTGGTGTTAAGAATTAATACCTAATAAACTATGGAGATTTGACGTAACGCCACTTCGAAAAGTGGCATTGGTAAAACAGCGACAAAATAGCTCCGAAACTCGATGTTCGGAGCTATTTTGTCCACCGTTTCAATGAACCGCGCTAGCACTGACACGTCTCGCGATGACGAAGGTCACTGAAAAGATGCAAAAACTACGCGTCAAAAGTGAAAAAGAAAGATGGAGTGTCACATACTTTCAGTATGTACCGTTTTTGTTGTTGTTTGTTAGTATGCATGATGTTTTGGCTCGGGGACATTATTTAGGCTCATTTTGCATTTTGTAAATGGTGGAAGAGTGGTGGTAGCTCCACCGTGCCCACCATTCCAGTAATATGGCGTGAAGAGAGCAATAATGTGTTTTTAGCGGGTGTGAGTCCCGCATAACTGTTCTGTACCCCCGTAGGAGATGTATGCATAACGCATTTTCCACACATGTAAAAAAAGGCTGCATTTTGTATGCGACTGTGTATCTACTATTATATTTGATCGAAGTAACGCAAGCATAAATTTGTTTGCTTAGCGGATCCAAGGCTTCTACGTGCGGAGATTCAACAAGAGGAGTTAGGTGAATTAGGATTAAATCAGATTTAATTTAAAAGAATCCATTGCAATTTAGTTAAAACTGAACTAATCAAGTCTAAAAGTCTAAGTAAATATTTGGAGTACACCAAAGGATACAAAAGTTGTCGTCACAAACAGTCCCGACCACACATTACAGTTAGGGCTGTTTCCATGTACCGACGATGCCGGGACTGATTGGAGGAGGCATCAATCTCAATCCACTTGGGTTCAAAGACACGTTCCTTTAATATTTTTAGAAAATAAAAGTATTTTATACCTTAACTCGAGCTTCTCTCTCACTTTCATTTACTTCGAGATCCAATGAATTGTTTGGAACTACCTTTAGCTTTTGACTTATTCGGCGTGCATTTGGAAATACTTGTGATATATAGTAAGATTGAAGTAAAATACTAACGAGAAGTTGTAATTTCTTATGAAGGTCATACAGAAGTATATCTGTGACACAAGAAAAAACAAAATTAGTTATTAATTACACACCTATGGTCAATAAAAATCCGACCTCAATTTCCCTGTGCTTAGCTTGAATCATCCATGGAGTTGTAATTTGTTATGAAGAACATACAGAAGTATATCTGTGACACAAGACAAAACAATTTAGTTTAGACTTGTGTCTTAGTTTTTTTTAATTAGTTATTAATAACACAGCTATGGTCAGTAAAAATCTTATATACGACTCCAATTTCTCTGTGCCCGACTTGGAACTTTCACGGAAGATGTCTTCGCAGGGAAGGTGCGCCGAACTGTTGCACAGATGGAACTTTGCCACCGATCCAAACTGCTGTTGGGGAGACATTCAAACTATGTTACACCTTACCGACTCTTTCCTGCTTCTGTCTGTTGATAATGATATTTTAAAAATGCACTAAGCCGATAGCGACGTTGCAACGTTGTTAAATTGAATGTTAGCCTTCTATTAACCCTCTAATATTAAATCTTTGTTGCTTGTCCACATAAAACCATTCGAAAATAATAATTACTCAGCCCATTTTCTTGATACACGAGCCCAAAACTACGTTTATTTTGTTTAATCCTTAAACAAATAAAAGATCCCGTTCTTTTAATACTTTTCTAGTCTAGGCGAATAAACTTTTATTTTAACAAGTCGCACTCGGCGGCCACAAAACACCCGTAAATTCGAATGCGGCCATTAGCACCGGCAATTCAATTAATTGCTGAGTTTATTTTATGTAAATGCCTAATTGCTTCTGGAATTGCTGCATAGAATATATTCACAGACACTAAGAGTACAGAAATAAAACAATTCTTTAATGTTTGCGTTATACGTCTTGCAATATAATTCTTTTTCACTTGATTACAATATTATTTTTTAAATTCCATTCTCTATATTTATACAAATCAGCAAGCTAAATTTTGACTTATGCTCGTATGGGCTTAGGCTCCGTCTGCACCGCAAGGGACAAAGGATGTGATTTTAATTTATATATCATGTAATTTTAGCACTATGTGCAATTTAAATGTTGCAAGAGCCACTGAGCAATATTAAAAATTTTAAGTTCGCTATCGGATCCAACGAACCAGGTCAGAACAGCTAAAAAATACAGGCCCATATAAGTAGATATTTTACTGAACAAACTTTCTGGTACCGCTATGAGTATTTTGCGTTTTCCCACCTAATAACAAGATACAAAATCAAATAATAATTTGACAATGTGTTGTTGATGTGACACACAAATTACGAATGATCAACATGGCCGTCACAGGGGCGTAAGTAAGGAGCATAGATTTAAAAAAAAAGTTGCAAGACTTCATACCTCTATGGTAAGGAGGGTCAATAAAGTTTTTATTTTTTTTTTATTTGCCTTACTTAACATTGTGTGATGTAATGCATAGAACAATGGACTTCAGTATTTTTAAATCTCTTCGGATGTAACATCTCGCATAATTTTGGTTGAAGTTCAATTAAGGTAAGTTCAATCAACCATAAATTAAATAGATGAAACCGTACACTAGAGTAGGTTGGTACTCCTTTTTAACCGACTTAAAAAAAAGGGGCAGAGATTATCAATTCGGTTCTACTTTTTGTTTAAATGATTCTCTTGTTTAATGAAGCTCAGAATTTCATTACTTATGAACATAATTTAGAATCATAATTTTTAAAAGTCGTTTTTTATTTGAAAGGATATGCTTGTAAATCAGTTCCATTTAAATTATATCCCAATCAGTTCGATAGTTTGATTGAAGTCGGTTTTTATATGAAAGATTATTTTCTCTACGTTTCGTGTTCTATCCATTCCTCGCTCTCATAGCTGTCTGTTCTAACAATGAGGAAAAGCCTAGCTTAATGAGAGACCCTCTTGGGTGTGCGACTCCTGAATAACTCAGCGTCAGACTATTTTTAGTCGCCTGATAATTACCTACCCGCCTTTTATCTTATACGGTTGATGAGCAAATTTGAATTTGAATTTTTGTAGTCCTCATAAAAGGAAAAAAATATTAGTATAAGTATCGAATATACCGCCTGGTTCTCGGCTCGTACGTGAATTTGTGATAATTCTGAGACAAATTTTGCTATAGTAACTGTAGTTTTATGCACTTATTTTCTTTGCTGACAACTTTGTTTTCAGGTAAATTACGAAATCACTTTTAACATTCCTACACTAATATTACAAAGAGGAATAAATGATTGCTTGTTTGTTTGCATGGCTAAAACTACGGCCAAAACTACTAAACGATTTGAAACATTATTTCACCATTAGAATCCTAGATTATCCATGATGAACATAGGCTATATAATATTTTCAAAAAGTTAGGGATCCATATAAAAACTTCGATAGTGTAACCCAAAACTTTCAAATCAAATTAAATAGATATCTAATGAATTCCATTAGACAAGATCCACTCCACATCGCTTTAAAAACTTTGTATTTAAGCGCGAATAATTGAAACAACACGTGCAAATGTGTTTCTCAGAAACCATCCACAATATGGCGCCCACTGACATTTTGGCGCGGATTTCAATCTAGCCTCACATTGTCTCGTCTCGCCATGAGTATAAAACACTTTTTCTGATTACTTTGCTCTTGCACCTCGAATATCCTTCAAAAATTCAAAGTTTTTTACTGTTTTAAACTAACAATTTATATTTCTATCCCGTACCGCGCGTTTTATTCTCTACATTCGTACTTACATCATCATAAAATTTGAGTCACCGCCATTAAAAACAATGTCGCCAAGGGATGCTCGTAAAGCTGCAAATGTCCCAGCCACTCGGGATAGTGAGTGCATTTCGTTTCAAAATGCAACGCAAACAAGCCTTCTACTGCAAATATTATACTGCAAAAAATTTATTCTATAAGTCTCCTTTCTCGAGCTGTGGTGTATTGGAGCCTGGATATGCTATTAAAAGCATGCTAGGTTATACTTTATGGTTTCAGTACTATCATTGGCTAGCTTCAGAATCGCAAATGTCTGATGAAATCATGCTGATCTGGGAGAAAAGAAAAAAACGTTAAATGTACCAGCTGCTTCTCTTTCCGCGCAGTTCGTAAAAGCCGATCGAGCGAATGGCTATCTAAGAAAGAAAAAATAATGTTAATAGGCGATGCGGCTAGGAACCCATCTCTATTTTGGATTCCGTTTTCAACCTAATGCCCAAAAACATGCTAAACCTGGCCTTCAGGTCTTGCAGACTTAGGCTCTGTCTATCCCGTAAGAGAAAAATACATGATACTATGTATGTATGATAAAATCAGTGATAATTGATAAATCTTTGAGATATATAACCGACTTTAACAAATTACTGAATAAATTTTATTGAAATTTATTTTTTTAGTAGGCAAACAAGCATAAACTAATGAAAAGCAGTTACCGTTGCCTATGGACACCTGCAACATCGATCCTGAAGAAATCTTTCACGCCCTATTTAAAGAACCTAATAGAACTAATTTAAAATATAGGTACCTTTAAATTATATAAAAAGTTCAAATGACAGATGTGGTCATTTACTGAGACTCAAAAGTTCGGACTCAAGGTTTGCCAAAGAGCAATGTAGCGCAGCGTACTAGGCTTGCGACTTATAGACAAAGTTAGAAATACCGAGCTGAACTCCCTTCAATTCATAGCAAAACACTTATTGCGTTGAACATTTTTCAATAATAAACATTCACTTAATTAGGTACATTCAAATATTTATACAAACAAAAATTAAAATAAATTTATATACGTTTGTCCCATGCGGCTAGAAAGGTGGACAAAAACTTGACCGTTTCTGGGAACCGGACGGCCGCCGTGGCAGAAGCAGACCAAGAAGAAGATGGCGAGACGATCTACATAGAATTAAATGTGGATGCCCAAACATAGCGAAGGATAGAGACAAAGTAAAAACCCAGGCGGTAGCTAGGAAAAATAATGACGAAGTTATAACATACATAAAAACACTGAGCTATGACCTTTTTGGATTGCTGCAGCACACAGATAAAAAGGTGCATCTTTTCTGTATGTGGTGTTTTTCTTCTTCATGTTATGTAATTTTGTATCTCTTCTGTGTAAGTGTGTGACTTCAGCTACAAATAAATCACTTATCTATCTATCTATCTATAGAATACTATAACATATTCTGTGGAATTGAAAATCTCATTTTTTATGTCAGTTGAAAAGGAACTATATTTAAAAGCTGTTGGCTTTCCTGACAAATAAGTAAATATAAGCTTGGAATCCACTGCACTACGTAGACATCCATCGGGATAGAAAGTGCATTTCCTTTCAAAACGCAATGCAAACAAGTGAACATTATATTTTTCTTTCGCACTTTCAAAATTTTATTTCATAACTCTTTTCATCCGATCGTGTTCTGCTCTGACCAAGTATGGCTCCGGTAGTACAGAGGGCCTGCTCCTGCAGTGGAGATTAAAAAGACCTGATGATGTTGATGTGTTCTAATAGACGTCCTCTGTGGCTCAGTTGCCTTAAATCGCTGGGTTCCGGGTTCAATCCCTGGTAAGGTTATGATGAAATAATTTATTCATTAACTGGATTAAATTGATACAATTCAGAGTTGTGATTGAGGATTTTTTGTGTTATAAAAGTTCATTTATTCGCTTTTACGTTACTTTTTTAACTATATTCTACTCTGATCAGCTGCTTGGAAGAAAAGTTATGTCAATCAATCAAAACAATATGTACAATGATCGATTATGTTGCTCGAGTTGCAAGCCGACTTGTCTCATAGTATCTCATAATAAGAGTAATGTTCAGTTTAATTCGCCGTTTATCAGTTTTGTTCCGTAAAGTAGTACATTAATAAAAATCAATCATCTTTTATGAGAGAGCAAAAATGACGATCTAGAAGAGTGAAACTTTTGAGGAAGTTTCGTTAAGTTTTAATTTTAAACACAAACACTTAGAACTGAAGCCTGCAAATACATGCCCTGTGTTACATATCCAATCTGTATGTGTTCAATCTTAACACATTCACGGACACTCCCGCCTGTAGACGTAATTCTAAATGTTTATTTATTTATTTAAAAATTATGAACACAAAAACAAGGTCACAAGAAAAAAAACAATTACAATAGAAAGTACAAAGGCACAACTATGTATATTGTGTCTGGCTCAGCGTCCATGAATGAGTTAATTGCGTCCATGAAATTGGCACTGGCGGAAGGTTTATTAGAAGTAAGTCTGCCTTTTTTTTTCCCGAGCTAGCGCTAACCGCGAGTGAAGCTTCAGCTGTTTCAGCTTGGGCGAAAATTCTTTCGTATGTATGTCTGCCTGTTGTCCGGTCACATTTCTCAACCAATTTTGTGAAATGAAGTGAGCAGGTTCGAAAATAGAATTTTACTGTGATAATGATTTTGGAAATGTTTCGTAACAGATACCTGTTATTAGATTCGCGAGGTCTAGAGCTCACGATATAATATATACAAGAACTTGATGCACCAAAGTAAATTTACCATACGCCATTTTTTTTTTGATCTATGGTATTAACCATAGAGATAAGATAATCCGGACGGGTATTAACTTATCTGTAATTTTTTTTTACGAGATTATGTCGAACCATTGGCGGTTTAATAAAAAATCAGAAAGTTTTATTTGCTTTAAATAGGGTTAAATAATAAGATGTCACTTATAATGATTTTATAGCATGTTACTTAGCATATTTAGCCACTTAAAACCAGGCAATCATATTATGATAAGGAGAAGAACAACTAATAAAATAAATTACAGAATAAGTTGGTTTATGGCATACTAAAAACATTTTAACTATAATTAGCTCTACATATAATAATATGCCTACAGAGTAACAATTTATGATATTATTAAATTGTCGCAATCTTTGTGGTCAGACATTTTCCGGGAGAGTCACAAAGAGGCCACACGTCATTCAGAGCAAAAGGATATAGATTAATGGTCGTATTACATGAGCCCAGTGACCGAGCCAAGCGAGTTAGCCAGTAGCTAAGAAACCAGTCGAGTCTTTTCGTATAAGTGGACACACTAAGCCAAGCACCTGATCAGCCAATAGCAATAACTGGCTTATCAATTGACATGCTGACCTGGCTCAGCTATTTTCATTGTATGACACTCTAATAATAATATATTTTATTTCCTCAACACTTACAAAATAAAGACGAAGGTAAAGGCATCACGTGTGGAAAACACGTGTTCCTGTGACCCTGACTCGATTTAGATTGAACACATTGATTTTGAATTTGTAAGATAATTATTCGACCCATGAGCGAAAAGTCCCTCGTTCAAACCCCGCCTGGCTCGATCTGTACCTGTGTTCTACAGCGTGATTTTAAACCCCCTAGCTTTATTGAAATCTGGGAATCAGAATCTCTAATAGAATACAGAATTGTAAGAAAAAAAGGTAATAAATGAAAAAAAATATTTAACCTTTCATAGAAATTCGTCCAGCTGATCGGTGACTTTGTATGGGAAACCTAATTTTCTTTTTCGTTTTTTACTTTTTTTTCTTGCAATTCTGTCACGTTGTATACAAAGGTACTACAAACTGAAAGCAGTTTGTAGTTAAATCTGACTTAAATACGGTCATTTTCATCGACCACTATTCTGCTTCCGGTGAAGCAAAACATCGTGAGGCAACCTTGCACACTAGTGAATTCTTCGCTAGTGTGTGAAATGGAGAAGAAAATGGCCAACCACTCCATTATTTCCTACCAAAAAGAAGTCACTGTGTGTGTTTCTTTCCATACAGTGACACTGACAAGAGACTACATACATACACACATACTATGACGTGTTTTTCCCTTGCGAGGTGGATAGAGCCTACGTTTATGAGACCTAAAAGTCACGTTTAGCATGTTGGTGGGCATATAGGTGGAAAATGGAATCAAGATAGTGACAAGAGGCTAGCTCTTAAATATCAGAGAAGATTATTATTTTTATAACAATGCGTGTCAAATTAATAAATAATTGACAAATTGTCGGTAGGCAACGTAATATTCATGGTTATTAAAAGTACTTATAAATTTCTCAAAAAGGATTATTTACTATTTTTAACCGACTCCAAAAAAAAGGAGGTTATTTATTCGGGAGCTTTATTTTAATATATCTTACCTCAGAACTTCGTCAATTATGAACCGATTCGAAAAATTCTTTTATTTTATTTGTAAGCGTATACTTTAGTATTTATCCCATTTCAATTTCATCAAAATCGGTTCAGTAGTTTGATTGCAGTAGGTTTTTTTATAGAAGGATTTAATAGAAAGATATAGGTATATTTTAAATTTTTTGGACTTTTTTTTGAGAAAAAATGCTTTACACAGCAGGGAAAACTGCATCTAAATCGCCTTTGTTTCCAAGATTGGCCAAGATTACTCCAGACAGATACATGCATCGAGAGACACAATTTAGACTATGAGTAATAATTTATGTAAACGACACTCAATTCGATTTAAATTCGTCTGGTTTGTCGTACCAATCAGATATGAAATATCTAAATTCTGAATATGCAGTAGCTGAAAGCAAATAATAAAGCGTAACGAACGCTATACGGAGTCCGGAGTGAATGTCCCGCTGTATGTTCGTTTGCATTATTCAGTACGACAGAACTAAATGTCGTGATTTTGAATTTGAAACATGTTTTATTTGCAACTGAAACAAACTTATATTTCTAGATTTAACTTATCGCGAGTTTGGATACTAGATATAAGTTAGTATATATTTAAGACTCGCTGTTGCCCGCAACTTCGCGGGCGGTAATTTCTGTTAATATGATTAATTCCTTTTTTTCTTAATATAGATGAAAAAATTTCCCCCCTTTTTAAAACATTTTTTATTGATGCTTCGCTCCTATTATTCGCAGCGTAATGTTTTATTTTTATAGCCTAAAGCCTTTTCCAATAAATGGACTATCCAACACAAAAATAATTTTCCAATTTGAACCAGTATTTCTTGAGATTGGCGCGTTCAAGCAAACAAACTCTTCAGCTTTATAATATTAGTATAGATATGGGACTTGGTACCTGAAATAAATGATTTATTATTATATTTTTTTTAATCACGAGCGGAGACCAGCTTTTTTGAGGCTTGCATGGGTATATAGATCCAATATGTAGAGGCCTTGTGAGACGTTTGATCGAATATGGGGTGAGACAATATCCAGGGCATGACCGCAAGCACATAATGGAAGTGTTCTCACGATTAATTCCCAGATGGAACATGCCTATTGAAGAAAGATGGACATAACTTTTGGTCTATTGGGGTGAATTGTTAGTGATTGGGTATCTGGCCTATGGGAAGAACTATGGCACCTGTATTATTATTATTAATAATGTACGTTGGAGAGGTCTCATTGATGTTCAATGAGACCTCTGGCCAGCGAGGAGAGTGTAGGCCAAATCCTCTGTCTGCTCTGGCCAAGTATGGCTCCGGTAGTACAGAGAAGGTTATGCTCCTGTAGTGAAGACTTATGAAAAGACCTGATGATGATGATAATGTACGTGTATATATAGTTTTCGCCAAAATTTCATCTAAATCGGTTCAGAAGTTCAGGCGTGAAGAGTAGACAGACAGTTACTTTGCATTTTTAATGTTAGTAGAGATTTGCTGATATAAATAAATTGTTTAGACTTACGCGTGTTTTCATTCTTGTATCACATTCATTAAAAAACTAAGTACTGAACGTAGTACATGAAACTTCTAACACCGGTAGACCATATCCTGAACCATGTACTAAAAATTTAATAAACATTATATAATTTGTGTTATAGAAACCTATTTCTATAACACTAATTATTTAATTTTTATAAAGGTTTTTACATTCTCGTATAATATCTAATCTCGTATAGTATAATATTTTGATATACTTTTATCAAATTAGGAAACAAGATATGGAGATAAAATGTGTTGTTTAAATATGTTTTGCCCTTGTCCCTCTCTCCAATTTTTCAAATGGAAAGGGTTTGGACATTTGTTATTATTATTCTTATTTTTGTGAATAAGTTAGACTAATAAGCTGTTACCGTAACCGATACCATCTTATAAATATATATATATATATATATATATATATATATATATATATATATATTTTAATAATTATTGAAGTAGGCATTTGTCTCCCATCTCATCTGATGGTAAGTGTCATTATAAGTATTTTACTCGCTTGTTAACATATATTACTTAAAACTATATATTAAGTTAATATTTCGGCACTAATTT
Organism: Elegia similella; assembly: GCA_947532085.1. NCBI lineage: Eukaryota > Metazoa > Arthropoda > Insecta > Lepidoptera > Pyralidae > Elegia > Elegia similella. The sequence continues at coordinate 7,083,225 of OX383936.1, forward strand.
GATCTATAACCGAGTAAATATTGTATTATTTTGTTTCAATACTGTTTGTGCCAAAATAAATGAAAAAAAAATGCCACGCGGCCTGGATTTCACAACAGTAACAATCAAGCTATCGCGTTTCGTACTACCTACACGTCAAATATCTCCACCGTCTTACCACCCACCTTCCTTTCATACGCATTAGGGCCTATTAGGCCTCTCATACGCTTTAGCGACAATTATATTTTAGTAACGATGGTACCTTATGCATACTTACAATGAGGTACCCCACTTAATTAAATTTAGTTTTAGTTTGTAGGCCGCTTCCAACCGGTCATTCAGGAAATCATTGAGGGAGGCCTATGTCCAGCAGTGGACTTCTTGCGGCTGATATGATGATGATGATCGTGGCGCTGTGCATCAGAAGAATACCTTTAAACGTCTATTTTTTCGTCGCGCAGTTAGCCTTGTCTTTCATGGAATAATAGCATGGAAAAATATGAAGTACAGTTCAAAGATCAAAATAAATGGATACATATAATATTATCAAAATAAAATATACAAAGCGTAAAATTAAATAGCGAAAAAGCTATATCAAGAAAAATTTTCATCGCGAATTATTTGATATTTTCAGCGACAACTACTAACTTTTTTGCGTCTATAAAAAGTATAACTAAATGAGCAAGATGGATACCTAAACAAAATACAATATTTGGTTATAATTATTGAATTATTAAATTAAAAGTGAAAATTAACACGGAAATGGCAGACACGGGTTTAAACTGAGACCAGTGACAAGCCAACCGTTATCGCGACTTTTAACCGCTACAAACGGTTAAGGGATACAGCGCCTTAAGAGTAAAATTATAAAAATAAACCAATAAATCTTTGTTACGGAAAAATACCTTCTATTTTGGGATAGCCATTAAACAAATAAAGACACAAATGGGATAAAGAAAAGAACAACAATGGCAACATGAATTATTCATAGGGAATGGTTACCTTGGTACTGTCACGGCGTGATCAATGTGTTATTGGATAAATATTTGTAGCTTAGCTATTGGAAACAATCAAATTTAGTAATAAAAAATTAAAAGAAATGTCTGTCAAAGAAATTTCACTAAAAGTAAGTATAAGACCTGTTTTTTTTTTTTTAATATCGGATCTAAAAACTATGGACAGTTATTTCAGTGATAGTCTTGTGTAACAAAATAGCGATATAACGGAGAAAAGCTTTCAAATTCATTTGACTGCAAAACCTTTACCATGGATTATACTATTTATTATTACAACGATTTATTTTTTGTTTTTGTTTTTAGATTTATTTAAGTATTATCAAAGTGATAAATATATGATTAGTGTAGAGGAGCTAATGTGAAGATTTTTATACCATGAAATTAAACGGTCGTTGTCACGAAATAGTAGGTAAATAATAAATACATTTGTAAAAATAAGCAAAATGCTTTCGTAGATTTGTTTCTACAATATCATTTGTTGAATTTTTTATGCATAAGTCAGCATAATTTTTTGGAATTAAATTAATTTCTTCTCCAATTTTTTTATTTCTATGGTCTGTCTGGTCCACATCTTTCACTAAATTGTACAGAGTTAATACGCTTTGTGTGGCTTAAATTTTAATTTCTATTTTCTCTCTATAGTACTTATATTTTTAATGAATAATTTTAGTGCATTTGAACTCTATCTTGCCTGGTGGGAAGCTACGATGAGGTCTAGGGTGGTACACGAAAACTCAAAAAACGCCTATTCACTCTTGCCTTGAAAATCCGTAAATTGTACGAGTAGGAAAACAGTGACGCGGGAAGGGAATTCCATTTCTTAGCGGTTCGCATAATGAAGGACGAGGCGAATCTAGAGGTACGATGAACAGGAATATCGACCACGTCTCGTATTAAATATATAATATCATATTTAATATCTTTGTTTAGTACCAATGTTTTACTATAAATATAGTCTCATTGACGTCACATCAAGTGCGAATTATGACCTAATCTAGAGGGCATGGAAGATATTCCCCAATATGCGCAAGTACGTGATGTCAACACATAATACGCTTTGACGCCATACTTCCGTGACTGGGAGATGATTTTATGAGCGTTATTAGTTCCTTGGGGTCCGTTTAGTAGGCGTAAACACGTGCTCGGACAAATGAGGAGTTCGAAGCAAAGAAAGTTATTCCACTTTGTTTGTGGGAAGTAGATAACTGGGGCGGTCTTGAATTAGCTGCGTAAACTTATTGCCATGTTCTTTTTTGGGTGTTTTTCGACTTTTACTATGTTATACGTGAATGGGTGACTTAAAGATGATTAGTAAAAGATAAGGGAATATGATGTTATAACGTCCAGTGAGAATTTATATTAGACAAAACGACTTGCTAGTAAAACGTCTAAAATGTGACATCGTCAATCGTGCAAAAGGTCAGGGACAGTAAGCAAAACAACTAAAAAGAAAAAATGGGATGTTATTATAATGTCAGAATCAGGATCCCTCATCCTTATCCTTACTATAACTATAATAATATTATAAATGCCATAATAAGTTTGTTTGTTCGGCTTTCACGCCGTAACTACTGAACCGATCATCATGAAATTTTGCATACAAGTTCTCTGGAGTACGGAGAAGGACATAAGCTATCTTTTATCCCGGGAAATAGTACTATTCCCGAGGGATCGATATTGAAGGCAAAAGCTAGTACAGTATACATCCACAAGAAAAAGGGTACAACGTGAAAAAGCAGATTCTAGGAACCGCAGGGTCCTGGGTACGATCCCGGGGCAGGTCAGATAGAAAACGATCTTTTTCAGATTGAGCTGGGTCTTGGATGTTTATCTATATAATAATCTAATTAAAATGTTGTATCGTTGAGTTGGCCTACGACACAAGTTCCCAACTTACAGGGGGGCTAGCTCAATCTGTGTGATTAGTCCATATATATTTAACTAGCTGTTGTCCGCGATTTCGTCCGCGGCAATTTCTGTTATTATGATTCATTAGTTCTTTTCTTAGTATAAATGAACCATTTCCCCCCGTTTTCAAAACATTTTTTGTTCATGCTTCGCTGCTATTAGTCGCAGCGTAATGTTTTATAGCCTAAAGCCTTCCTCAATAAATGGACTATGCAACACAAAAAGAATTTTTCAATTTGAACTAGTAGTTCCTGAGATTAGCGCGTTCAAACAAACAAACAAACTATGAATAGTTTGTTTGTTTGTTTGAACGCTTATATTATAAAGCTGAAGCTTTATAATATTAGTATACCTAGATATCTGATTAAAAATATAGATTTATGATGTCTGATGAAAGCAATTAATATTATTTAATTAAAATTGATTTAATACCGAACATAACATTTAAATATTTAAATTACAAACAGTAGGAAACAGAGATTTCTTAATTGAATGTTTATCCGAAACGTGAACTTTGTTTAGGATCAACTAATTCGATTGCAATAAAAGTTCCGCAAATGTGATTAACAATTTAACAACTGCGCAATTCGTTTTAGTCATTGTTAACACAACGCTATGTTTTCCTTTCTGGGAATTATTTGTTTACTTTCGTAACAAGTTTGTTACGAACGGTGAATGAACTTCCAGAACGGTATCTTCTGTCTGATCTTTAAATACCCATGCCATTTTTACATGGTATTTTATATGTTTTTTTTTTCTGCTAATCATATGAAAAACCTAGACCTAGGTTCAAAATTACGCTGTATAGTAAAGGTACTATACAGCGTAATTTTGAACCTCCTAGCTATATTGATATCTGCGAATCAGAATCCCTAATGGAATACAGAATTGCAAGAAAAAAAAGGTAAAAACCGAAAAAAAAAATTTGGCCTTCCATAGAAATTCGTCCAGCTGAACGGCGACTTTGTATGGGAAACCCTATTTTTTGTTCGATTTTCAGCTGTTTTTCTTGCAATTCTATATTTCATTGGGATTCTGATTCTGAGATTGCAATATAGCTAGGAGGTTCAAAATCACGTTGTATATACTAGTAGTAATCTAAACCTATTAAATAGCGTTTAAATTTACCACAAAATTCCCTTAAAGAGGGTGAGACCCCTGAAAATGAACAACTTTAACTATGGGGGATATTTGCATGCAAAAAAGCCCGGCTACTCAAACTTTAAAATTTTGAATTCAAGAGCATAGTGGTGTAAATTTCCTCTTCGACACTTCCTTACTAATAAATAACTAAATATTATAAATGCGAAAGTGAGTTTGTTTGTTTGTTACGCTTTCACGCCCTAACTACTAAACCGATCATCATGAAATTTTGCATACAAGTTCTCTGGAGCACGGAGAAGGACATAGGCTACCTTTTATCCCGGGAAGAAGTACTGTTCCCGAGGGATTGACATTGACGCGGGCGGAGCCGCGGGCGAAAGCTAGTATACTATATAGAGGAAATATTTGTTTGTTTATTTGCATTGAAAAGGCTTTAAAACTAGTAGATTTAAACATTTTTTTTTACCATTAATATCATATATTTTCTCTGATGAAGATAGGCAATGGAATTAAATACCTATCTACCCGTGCGAAGCCGGAGCTCAAGTGGTACATAAATATTCACGTGAAACACTTTCTATTTGAACTTTAATAGTGAAAAGAAACATATGTACCTAGGTAAAACATTCTAAACGTTATAATTGAATGATCTTTTCTTTTAAATACAACAGAAACATTTTCCTTTATTCTTTCTATTATAACGTGATGGAAACTCCCACGTTAGTTTCACAATATCTACAACTGATGTACTAATATTTTGTATATTGCCGCATTAAGGACGTTTTCTTTCTTATATTATAATATGCGTTTGGTATTTTCCAAGAAAACGCGCTTAGTGAGGTAATGAAAATATATACATACGAGTACATATTATCACGTACATTCCCCTACGAGGTAGATAGAGCTTAGTTTTATGAGAGCCACGTTTAGCATATTGGCGGGCGTGAAGATGGAAAACAGAATCAAAATAATAATGAGTTGCTGCAGCCGGTAATAATATGATTCCTCAGATTTTCGCCCATTCCCACGATCGGCTTTTACGATCTTCGCGGAAGAGAAACAGCTGGTACATTCTAGGTTTTTTTTTCTCCAGCATGAAAGAAATTTTATGAAAATCAATTTCATATACATATACAGGTATTTTGGTAGTTTGTTATTAGTATCTTCCAGAAAGAAAAAACCCCAACGCTAAAATATGGGTGTTATACGTTTGACCGATATGTGTGTGTGTATGTTTATATCTGTCTGTCTGCCTATCTGTACGTTCCATCCACGGAGGTTTCATCGCAATTCTAAAACGAGTCAACTGATTCGGAAGCGATTTTTTTTAAAGCAGGTTTTCTCTCAGTAGCAGTGGTTTTTAGTCATTATTTATCTAAATTTTCGTTTACAATATAGTGGGATTTTTATGACAGGGATACTTAAAATTTTTAGTTTTATATAGTTTTAGAACTCATATCTAACTAGATACAACTGTATTATGCAGTAAATTATAGAACAAACTTTGTAATTATTACTGAAACAAAAATAGGCTCTGTATCATTTTTGATTAACTTTATATAGCTTCTACCTTTTACAAAATGTTGTATCTAAAAACAAGTTCTCTGACGTAAGCAGTCTATACATAAGTTTTGTCTTTGCTGAGTTATTAAGTCTTGTTTTCATTTAGAGATAAATTCAGATTAGTTAATTATCGACTAATCCAATTAATAACACCCAATATACATGGCAAAATGCGTCAGTACATCAAATTAAATTTTAATTTGTGACACGCACGAAGTGCTAACAAACTTCCAGGATTCATTTGCTAATTTGACGTTTGGTTGGAATAACACCTATTGGATTTGTTAATTGTTTAATAACAAGACCCGGAGTTGGCACGCTTTGGGAAATCAGATTTTTATTACTTTACTCGCAACAATGATTGATTGCGACGCGTGGATTTCAATGTCATCGATTTTTTTTATATTTTCTCCATCTGTTTGTTTAATAATTTGAGTTAAGAATTAGCTTCACGCTCATGCTAGTCTGGGAGAAAAGATAAAACGTAGAATTTACCAGCTGCTTCTCTTCCCGCGCAGATCGTAAAAGCCGATCGAGGGATAGTAGGAATGAGGGGGTAAAATCTGAGGAATCATGTTAATGGGCGATGCGGCTAGCAACCCATCACTATTTTGATTCCGTTTTCCACCTAATGCGACCAAAATGCTAATCGTGGCGTTCAGGTCTTTTAGACCTAGGTCTAAAAGACCTGAACGCCACGACAGAGCCTAGGCTCTGTCTACCCCACAAGCGAAAAAGACGTGATCCTATGCTTCATGTTTCAGCTATTTTGACTACATTCATACATAAGTGTCTTCATCAAACCATAATACTGTATAAACTGACAAAGCATAAGTTATTTGTTTATAACAAATCATATTATAAATAGTTGGGAGCTTAAAATTGTTATGATTAAGTGCTTATTTATTATTATTAATTGTGAAGGAGGATATGGGTAAAAAGATGGTAACGAAAGAAATTGCTCAAGATCGAGCGAAATGGAAAATACTCACATTCTGTCCTGACCCCACGTAAAGTGGGATAAGGTAAAGAAGAAGAAGATAGTAATATTATTGATGAGAGACCAACGTAAAATTAAGTCTTTTTTACGCATCTCATTATCATCATCATTAGGTCCTTCTTAGTCTCCACTGCAGGAGCATGACCCTCTCTGTACTACTAAAGCCATACTTGGCCAGAGCAGGCACAGGACTCGGCCTACACTCTCCACGCTGGCCAGACGGGTTGGAGAGGTCTCACGGACGTTTATAAGCTTTGTTTAGCTTGTATTTCCTAAGTCGCCTTTTACGACATCCACGGGAAGACTTGGAGTGGTCCTATTCTACTTTGCCGGATACCACACGGCATTGACGCATCTATCGTAACGTTATTGACGTAACACGTAAACTGTGAATGAAAACGGTTAATAGTGCGACATTACATTAAAAAGAAATACGTTTACATTAGGCTCAGTAAATTTGGTAAAGGATCGCTTACGCCACTTCGCTGGACAAACAATATACATATACACCTACACTGAACATTTAAAAGGGTACGATACCGGAACACAGATATTTACATTCATTTGTAAAGATAAAAATAGTTTGTAAACATGTTTTGTTTTAGACAACTTTGGAATTCGGCAACGAAAATAAAGCATTGTTTTAAAATAAGCTCATTGGATAAACTCTATCATTGAATTCATCATCATTTCGAGTAGGTGACATGGTCAATCGACCATGCATACCCTGTTTTCAGAGTTCTTCGGGACCGCCTCTTGGCCTGACGTGGTTCCTTTAACGACTATCAGATGGCAGCCGGGACCAACGGCTTAACGTGCCTTCTGAAGCACGGAATTGGCTTAATTAATAGACAATCAGGTAATTCAAGCCTGCAATGTCCTAACTAAATTAGAAACAACTAAACAACGTATGCTTCCCGTGGGAATCGAGTCTACAACGTCTTAACCACTGGACCACGGAGGCAGTTTGGACTAATCACACATACGCAATGAAACCTCTTCCATGTTACCTGTCTTGTAAGGTTAAATAAAGTATTTTCATATGATCTATTGAAAAAGAACATAGAACGATTGCCCGTATACAGGGTCTAAAATAAGTTTTTATTACCGAGGGATCAAATATATCTTTTACTACAATATAAAACGTTTTTTTAGCCTTGTGGAATGAAAACAGAAAAAATTATTTTCTCTTAGTGTGAGATGAAAAACAGAATGTATTTGGGACTAACATAATACTTTTACTTCGGGCAACATACTTTGAATCCCTCACTTTACTCAGTATGTACTTAAATATCCCTCCCTCCCTACGCTCGGAATTCCATACTAGACTCCTTCTGCTCAAAATACTGTTCTCACCAAAAAGTATTATGTTATGTACACTTGCGTCGCCATTCTACAATTTTTGCATAGATAATGTTGTTCTTAATTATCTATGATGTTTTTGTATGACATAAGCTAAATTCCTTTGACTCCCTATACAACGGGGAAAAATACTTAAAATATCTAATTATCGGTAATTTGTCGACTCAGTAAAAATTAAAAACACAATTGACAGAATCTAGAAAGACGTCTCTCTTTTCACGTTTTGAATAATTAATTTATTACGTAACCGCTGCTAATATTAATGATACTGCTGTAATTATAATTCACATAATTTTGAGATGAAGCACGATCTTATTATAAAGTTATGTGGGTAGTCTAAGCAGGCAATTGAAAGGTCCTTAGTTTGTTTGTTTGTTACGCTTTCACGCCGTAACTACTGAACCGATTATCATGAAATTTTACATACACGTTCTCTGGAGTACGGAGAAGGATATAAGGCTACCTTTTATCCTGGAAAAAAGGTAAATTCCCGAGGGATCGACATTGACTAGGGCGGAGCCGCGGGTGAAAGCTAGTTATATGTAATAAATTTAAAATATGCTATTCAACTTGGAAATTATTAAAAATCACATAATAAAATCTGACAGAAACGCTTTTATCATTGTAAAAATACCTCTACACAAAAGGTTACCTACATCGAGAACAATAATTCTTACGTCACGAACAAGAGTCTTGTTCTTGATTTATCTTAAACGTTAAGATATGGTCCGAAATTCACCTGTCAGAAAATGGCGCCGTTCACTTTCGTCTCTGTAATTAAGTTGGGCGCTTGTGATGCCTACAAAATGAGGTGGTATTAATGAAAATCAGTATCAAGTCGGTGTTACTGTTAAGTAAAAGCGTAGTAACATAAAAAATAATTGGTGTTATTCGCTGTTAGCAAAACGTTGACGTAAAAGTACCTTGGTCACAGTGTATTAAGGTAAAAATAACTGGGGTCATCGTAAAAGCCGATCGAGGGATAGTAGGAATGAGGGGGTAAAATCTGAGGAATCATGTTAATGGGCGATGCGGCTAGCAACCCATCACTATTTTGATTCCGTTTTCCACCTAATGCGACCAAAATGCTAATCGTGGCGTTCAGGTCTTTTAGACCTAGGTCTAAAAGACCTGAACGCCACGACAGAGCCTAGGCTCTGTCTACCCCACAAGCGAAAAAGACGTGATCCTATGCTTCATGTTTCAGCTATTTTGACTACATTCATACATAAGTGTCTTCATCAAACCATAATACTGTATAAACTGACAAAGCATAAGTTATTTGTTTATAACAAATCATATTATAAATAGTTGGGAGCTTAAAATTGTTATGATTAAGTGCTTATTTATTATTATTAATTGTGAAGGAGGATATGGGTAAAAAGATGGTAACGAAAGAAATTGCTCAAGATCGAGCGAAATGGAAAATACTCACATTCTGTCCTGACCCCACGTAAAGTGGGATAAGGTAAAGAAGAAGAAGATAGTAATATTATTGATGAGAGACCAACGTAAAATTAAGTCTTTTTTACGCATCTCATTATCATCATCATTAGGTCCTTCTTAGTCTCCACTGCAGGAGCATGACCCTCTCTGTACTACTAAAGCCATACTTGGCCAGAGCAGGCACAGGACTCGGCCTACACTCTCCACGCTGGCCAGACGGGTTGGAGAGGTCTCACGGACGTTTATAAGCTTTGTTTAGCTTGTATTTCCTAAGTCGCCTTTTACGACATCCACGGGAAGACTTGGAGTGGTCCTATTCTACTTTGCCGGATACCACACGGCATTGACGCATCTATCGTAACGTTATTGACGTAACACGTAAACTGTGAATGAAAACGGTTAATAGTGCGACATTACATTAAAAAGAAATACGTTTACATTAGGCTCAGTAAATTTGGTAAAGGATCGCTTACGCCACTTCGCTGGACAAACAATATACATATACACCTACACTGAACATTTAAAAGGGTACGATACCGGAACACAGATATTTACATTCATTTGTAAAGATAAAAATAGTTTGTAAACATGTTTTGTTTTAGACAACTTTGGAATTCGGCAACGAAAATAAAGCATTGTTTTAAAATAAGCTCATTGGATAAACTCTATCATTGAATTCATCATCATTTCGAGTAGGTGACATGGTCAAAGGTCCTTAGTTTGTTTGTTTGTTACGCTTTCACGCCGTAACTACTGAACCGATTATCATGAAATTTTACATACACGTTCTCTGGAGTACGGAGAAGGATATAAGGCTACCTTTTATCCTGGAAAAAAGGTAAATTCCCGAGGGATCGACATTGACTAGGGCGGAGCCGCGGGTGAAAGCTAGTTATATGTAATAAATTTAAAATATGCTATTCAACTTGGAAATTATTAAAAATCACATAATAAAATCTGACAGAAACGCTTTTATCATTGTAAAAATACCTCTACACAAAAGGTTACCTACATCGAGAACAATAATTCTTACGTCACGAACAAGAGTCTTGTTCTTGATTTATCTTAAACGTTAAGATATGGTCCGAAATTCACCTGTCAGAAAATGGCGCCGTTCACTTTTGTCTCTGTAATTAAGTTGGGCGCTTGTGATGCCTACAAAATGAGGTGGTATTAATGAAAATCAGTATCAAGTCGGTGTTACTGTTAAGTAAAAGCGTAGTAACATAAAAAATAATTGGTGTTATTCGCTGTTAGCAAAACGTTGACGTAAAAGTACCTTGGTCACAGTGTATTAAGGTAAAAATAACTGGGGTCATTAGCAAAACATTGAGGTCAAATTACCTTGTGACAGTGTAGTAAACTGTAGTAACATAAAAATATTATGTACACTATTGGGTTACTCACGTGCTATTTCGTCGGGATAGCCGACTATAGCTTCGGATTCGTCAGGAGCCCATTTTCAAGGCGAGTGCGGGACGCGTGGAGGAGGGTCCGAACTCAGGTGACCCGTTTTTAGTACATACTGTCTGTATCTCACGTTAGTTTCAATGATATAACATTAAAATAATTGGGGTCATTAGCAAAATATAGACGTCAAAGTCCCGTGTCCCAATATCAGATGTAGGTAATCAATGGATAAAAAAAGAAACTGATTGTCTATGGCGGCGATGCGGTTCGCAACCCATCACGTCTCGTTTCCCGTGGGCGCGAAAAGCGGGCTACAGAAAGCCGCTTTGCTACTTTGAATGTCAGAGGAGGGATGGATGGTAAAGTGGAAGAAGTTTGTCAGATGATGGATGAACGAAGGATTGATGTTCTTTGTGTGAATGAGACGAAACGGAAAGGATGTGGAACCACAAATTGTGGGTTATTTACTTTATATTGGTCTAGTGTACCAGATACCAGTAAAGGCCGTGAAGGAGTCGGCCTCATCCTTTCCAAACGAATGGTAGATTGTGTGACTGAGTATCAGTTTGTAAATTCGAGGCTTGTTTGGGTAAGAATAAAAGTTGGATTAAATAGGTTGTTTGTGTTAGGAGTGTATGCGCCTACGGAAGGTACAAGCAAAAGGAACAAAGAGGAAAGAGAGGAGTTTTGGAATAATGTGAGAGAGATATTAGGTAGTTGTAAGGAAAATGAAAAGCTAGTAATGTTAGGAGATTTTAATAGCTGGGTAGGAATAAAACGCTATGGTTTTGAAAGCGTATTAGGTTCATTTGGGGATGAAAGAGAGAATGAAAACGGGAAAAGTTTGCTTGAGATATGTTTGGAAAGGAATCTTTGTGTGACGAACACTATGTTTCAACACAAAATGATTCACACATATACGAGAGAAGAGAATGGATCAAAGAGTATGATTGATTTTGTGATAGTGAATGAAAGACTGAGAAAGAATGTGTTTGATACGAGGTCGTACCGAGGTACAGGAATTCATACAGACCATTATTTGGTAATTTGTAAAGCCAGAAATATTTTACAGCGATGGCGGCACCGTAAATCGGATCTCAAATAAAGTAGAAAGAATTAAAGTGGAAAGATTGCAAGATGAGGGAGCGAAAGAAGAATACAAGAACATGTTAGTAAAAAGTTTTGAAAAGATAGACGAACAACGGGAGATAGAAGAGGTATGGAATATTTTAAAACAAGGAATAATTGATACAGCTTTGGAAGTGTGTGGTATATCAAAAAGAAGGAAAGGTACGCAGTTGAAGAATGTATGGTGGGATAGAGAGGTACAAGATGCCGTGTGTAGAAAGAAAAAAACATGGAAGGATTGGCTTGCTCTAGGAACTGTACAAGCGGCGACTAATGATGATGTGCGTGCTGCTAAAGAGGTTTATAAGAAGATGAATGTGTGTGTAAAAGAAATTGTAAAAGAAAAGAAGGATAAGCAAAAAGATGATTTTGATAGAAGGTTGTCGCAAGATTTTAAGAGCAATGTCAAATATTTTTGGAAATGTATAAAAGGAGTTAGAGGGAAAGATACAAAATCTGAGCCCTATAAGATTAGAGATGAGAATGGAAGAATATTAATGAATCAAAAAGATTAGAAAGATGGAAAGAGTATTTTGAGGGATTATTTGAAAGAGATCAACAAAGGGTGTCGACTGTAGAGAATGAAATGCAAGAAAATGATGAAAATGAAGATAATAATGAAATTAAAATAGAAGAGGTTGTGGAAGCGATAATTTGTATGAAAGCGGGAAAAGCTGGGGGCTATGACAGGATTACTGCCGAAATGCTAAAGGCTGGACAGGGCATCGTGGCTAGTCAGCTGTGTAGTCTTTTCAATATGTGTTTTAAAAAAGGTGTGGTCCCCAAAGATTGGTGTAAAGCCATTATAGTGCCGCTTTATAAAGGAAAAGGCTCACAGCAAGACTGCAAGAATTACCGAGGCATTAGTCTTCTTAGTGTGGTTGGCAAACTGTATGCAAAGATATTGATTGAAAGGGTGATGAAAGATACGGATGATAAGATATGGGATGTGCAAGCGGGATTCAGAAAGGGAATGGGATGTACAGATCAGGTCTTTTCCATGCGATGCATTTTGGAGAAATTTTTGGCCAAAGGTCAAAAAGTGTACTGCGTATTCGTGGATTTGGAAAAGGCCTATGACAGAGTGATAAGGAAAGAATTGTGGTCGACGCTGTCTGCATATGGGTTGAACAGCTGTCTTATCCAGGCGCTGAAATCTCTTTATAAGGATTCCAGTGCCTGTGTAAGAATTAACGCGGACTACACAGACTGGTTTGACATTGACAAAGGTGTCAGAAAGGGATGTGTAGCTTCGCCATGGATGTTCAATTTATTTAAGGACAGTTGCTTGAAAGACTTTTAAAGAAAATGAATGTGGTTTAAGAATGAAAGAGTTACTTATCAAATGCCTCCTCTATGCCGATGACCAGGTAATACTTGCATCGTCTGAGGAGGATTTACAGAGGATGGTAACATGTATGAATGATGCATTTAAAAGAAAGGGTATGAAAATAAATGTGAGTAAGACGAAAGTGATAGTTTTTGAAAGGGATGAAAGTTTTACAGAATGTAATATTGTTATAGATGGAGAAAGAGTGGAACAAGTGAAAGAGTTTGTTTATTTAGGATGTGTGTTTACTAGAGAAGGAAGGCACGAAAGGGATATAGAAAGAAGAGTGGCTGCTGGTAATCGAGTGAATGGAGCATTGCATTCATTTATGAACAGTAGGAAGGTGTCCAACAAGGCACGTCATGCTGTCCATCAGGGAGTGTTGTTGCCCACACTTATGTATGGAAGTGAAAGTTGGGTTTGGCAGAAAAAGCATGAAAGTAGAATAAATGCGGTAGAAATGCGTGCGCTTAGGAGTATGTGTGGTGTAAATTTGAGAGATCGGGTGAAAAATGACGTAGTGCGAAAGCGATGTGGAGTGAAAGAGGATGTAGTGACAAAAATTGAAAAAGGAATGTTAAGGTGGTTTGGACATGTAGAAAGGATGGATGAAAGAAGACTTACAAAGAAGTTTTATACTTCAGATGTGACTGGAAGAGTTGGTCAGGGCCGGCCTCGACGCACATACCGTGACCAGATTACGGACGTTCTGGCCAAAGGGCAAGTTAGGAGTACCCGAAACCGACGATCATGCATGAAGAGAGTGATGGATGTAGACGAAGCGAGAGAGGTTTGTAAAGATCGTAGCAAGTGGAGGTCCCTAGTCTCTGCCTACCCCCATGGGAAACAGGCGTGATAGTATGTATGTATGTATGTATGATTGTCTATGTTTACCTAATCTAGAATAAATAAGACAGCACAGTTTTTGATTTGGATTGTTTTGCACATTGATTTTAGTGGTATTTATAATGCGAAATCAATGTAATTTGGTGTTTTTAATGTCTATGGTTTTATTATGTGTACAGTATAATGTGTGGAATAATAAAAATATACCGTCATGTGGTAGTGGTTGTCCTCCTTGCTGCGTCACCTATATCAAACCAATGGATTCGTGAGAATCGTCGCCATCCGTCAAATCAATATGTGAATATTGCACCATCATTTTGTAACAATGTAAGCTCAAGTCCACACATTTAGTTCTAAGTATGTCGTAGATTGTAAGTTGATGTCATTTGGAGAAAATGCGCTGTGCAGCTTGTTGGCGCTTCTTCTGCACTCCGCCTTGGAAGCGGCGTGAGTTATTGACGTCAACAATACTAATGTTGTAAATAATAATGTGTAATTTTACGTTCACCAAATGATATTTAAAATATCTTACGATGAATAAAATGTTTTGACTTTGATATTGACTTTGACTTTGACTTTGTTAATAAAGAAGACTAAGAAAATGCGCGGGAAACTTCTGCTTTACTCGGCTAAATACATCACGGCCGTAAACAAAAATATATCAAAAAGCAATCTAATAATTATTAATATTATAAATATAAAATAAGTTATGCAGTATAACCGCGTATTGTATATCACCAATTGATCTTTATCCTTCTCGTTTTAAAGTTCCTAATTCACCTTCTACGTTCAGAACTCGCCTCGTCATAAAAATAATTATTAAAAATCAAGTACATAATTAATTTACCAAAAGAGGTAACCCACAGAAACAATAGCAAGCAAAACATAGTCAATGACCTGTTACTTCCGTCACTAAACGTGATTCCGTCTTTAATTAGATTTGTACCTTTTCTGGGACAACAATCTCTAGGGTTTGTTGCCTCCAAATTCATTAAATGAACTCCGTACAAAAGTAAATGCGTTGTCGCTTGCTTACTTTGATTCCTGTATATTATAATTTGATTTATAGTTTCAGATTATCATTATTATTTACTGAACAGACAGGGCCTAAGGCAAAAATAATAATAAAGCTGGACAAAGGTCTCCCTTTTCAATGCCATTTTCTACAGTTCTGTGCTATTCTAATACTCTGTTTACCACTGAGCCGAACAATGTCATCAGAATGTATAAACACATCATTAAATAGTATAAAACAAATTCTGTCCGTCCCTATGTATGCTTAGACCTTTAAAACTGCGCAACGGATTTGATGCGGTTTTTTTAATAGATAGAGTGATTAAAGAGGAAGGTTTATATGTACATTGCACTCGTGCGAAGCCGGGGTCCGGGTCGCTAGTAAGTTAAATTCAATTTTTTATTAAAAGTGTTTAGTTCACTTTCAACTCACGTGACTCTACAATGTGTCTTCCACACTTCCTAAGACCGTTTATAATAATAACACAGCGATGTCAGCGCCTAATCCAATAACCAACTAGCAGGAGCCATTAGATGCAGCCATCAATCTGACCAATTATGCGGCGTACTTCAGCTCTAGCAGCACTCACCGATCAATTAATACGAACATCTTACCTGGAGTGGCACATCTGTTAACTACTCGTTTGATATCCAAAAGCCATAATATTGATGTTTAGGTATATAAAACAATTTTGTTTGGTAACTGAATATATGATACTGTGATTGCGTATGAAAGTACAATTCGCAGTGGAAAGATATTTTTATTTCACAAGCGTTACTGTAGAATACCGTAAAACGTTTATTTTTTTCTCGCTAGCCTTATTTTTCATGGAATACTAGAATGAAAAAAATATGAAGTACAGTTCAAAGATCAAAATAAATGGTTACATCAAAATATTTTCAAAAAACTATTTAAAACCTAACAAAACAAAATAGCAAAAAAGCTATATCCAGACAAAAGTTTCGTCGCGAATTACTTGATATCAGCGACAACTACCACTTTTTTTACGTCTATAATATGTATAACTAAATGAGCTAGATGGATACCTAAAAAAATACGAAATTTGGCTATAATTATTGAATTATTAAATTAAAAGTGAAAATTAACACGGAAATGGCAGACACGAGTTTGACGGACACGGAAATGAGACTAGTGACAGGCCAAGCGGTATCGCCAATTTCAACCGGTACAAACGGTTAAGGGATACAGCGCCTTAAGTAGTATAATACGGACGATTTAGAAAGAGATTGGATTTATATGTGCATTTTACTCTTACCACAGTATAATGTGTATTGCGAGAAAGAGAAGCGATGCGTAAAAGATACATTGGCAAATTTTACAAACCATACCCGTTTTCATTTACAGTAATAAAAGGAGATGCGTCTTTGACAAGGACGACAAGGAAGATCATCTAATTATGAAGCTTCCGTTTTGTACATTATAATAATTCAAAACTATCTATCCAATCAGCACATTGCTGCACTAAAAACAAATAAAAACACCACACGTGACGATACCAAACATAAAGTTCGCAAACATTACCACGGCAAAGTTAACTCAGTTTGGAGCGAGGCAGGTGGCAGCTAAAAGCTTATCCGACGAGTGATCTAATAAGCAGAATTGGAGAGCTAACGACTTCGCACTTCGCTGCACAAATAAGTTTGAAAAATAATTACAAATTATTTTGGTGACGTCGTTACGCGACGACATGGTAGCGCTTTACGTAGTTTCTCAACATTCATAATCATTTCACCTACACGAAGTCTACTGTTGGACATAGGAGTCTTCTAAGTATTTCCAAAATGCCCGGTTGGAAGCGGCCTGCGGTCAGGTTGTGTGACCACCTAGTCGGTGGGTGTCCGACGCTGCGTTTGCTGGTACGTGGTTGCTTTTTGAGAACCTATCTGCCCCATCGGTCATCAGCTCTGTGCGCTGGGTGCCCTGCCCAGTTTAGGTACATATGTATATTTTTTTATATCAGTGAGACCTCTCCAACCAGTCTAGCCAGCGAGGAGAGTGTAGGCCAAATTCTCTGTCTACTTTGGCCAAATATGGCTCCGGTAGTAAAGAGAGGGTCATGCTCCTGCTGTGGAGACTAAAAAGACCTGATGATGATGATGATGTATATTTTTTGTAATATCTCAGTCATATAAACTTATTTTTTTTTATTTTTCTTTGTCACTTTGAAATTTATCTTCAAGCAAATGATCTCAGCAAAGTAATTGACAATGTTCGATTTTAAGTAACTTGGACTTAAACTATTTGCCTACAACACAGGCCATGCCTAGAGTAGAAACTAGAGGTATTTCTTTCTATGTCAAACATTCGGCCCACTACCACTAAATAGATTTCTGTATGTATGTATGTATGGAAATAATAAAGATTTATTATATTATTATTATATAATTATATTGCCATTCCAAATGAGGCATGATTCCAAATGACGTGAAAGCAAAGGCTTGTTAATGAATATTCTGAATAAAATTGTTGCTAATTTTCGATTTAAATTGACTCCCTTGTAAAACATTATACAATGTACTCTTAATAAATTAAGAAACAAAATATGGTGAAAAAGTTTTAAGCAGGCGGCACTCGAACCAGCGACCTAGGTCTATGTACGACCTACGTTATGCCATCTGAGCTACCGCATGATTCTATGATTCAGATGGTAGAGCGTAGGTCGTACATAAAACTAGGTCGCTGGTTCAAATCCCGCCCGCAAAACTTTTTCAGCATATTTTATTTCTTAATTTATTAAGAGTATATCACAACAGCATTGTAAATGCAAAATAAAAACACTTATAAAAACATTATACAATGGTTTGTTTCGGTTGCTCTAATTTGGAACAGAAAACGCATGGCTGGCAATGTATGAGGTGAACCGCTACAATATGCATACAAGAGTCGTAACTTAGCAACGTGGTAATTTGTGTTGTCGCTTTGATTTCGTTAACAATCGTAAATTTTGCATGTACTAAAAAACAATTAATTTATTTATTTTAGCCCATATTATTTGAAGGTATAGGCACTAGTGCCCTAACACTATAGCCCTAATGTCACTTAGGTTCTTTGTGCCAATTTCTGCCATTTTGAATTGTTTCCCATAGAACTTATTAGACAAAGTAATCGGCTCATTATTAAATTAGCCCACAACATTTCAAAAAAATCATAGATTACGTCACACTTTATGAGGAGGGAAGGGGTTCAACAAAGTGTGACAGCCTGTGACGAGGGGAGAGGTTAAAGCTTTGTGACGTCGCACTAGAGGGAGGTTGAGGTCACAAAATTCATAAAATTGGTATAACTTAATTTTTGGAATGCCCTTTAGAGAGGTATGAGATTTTTTTGTAAACTCCGTCATCAAATCGGCTTGTTAACGATAGTATACTCGTACAGCATTTTCACCCGATTTACATGACTAAAGAACATTTTAGCCTAATCGAATACTAGAAAATTTACCTAACAAGCAAACATGACATTAAAATAAACCAATGTATACTCAGCCCATTTACCTAGGTTATAAGGTTTTCAAAAATTGTGAGTTGACGTCTTTTGGAGAAAATGCGCTGTGCAGTTTGTTGCCGCTTCTTCTGCACTTCGTTTTGGAAACGGCATTAAACTTAGCCATAAGTAAATTTTGACGTCAACAATTGTTGAAAGGTGAAATATGACAATTAATAAGTGTTCAAAGAAACCTATATAAATAAACGTTTTTTAATTTATGTTTCTTTTTCTTTCATTTGAACATTTTTTTCATACATATAGTGTCCATTTAAATTAAGCGCAAACATTTAAGGGCTACATATAAAAGTAAGGAAATTGATTTAAATGTACATTTAAAGAAAAAACTTTAACATATAGAAAAACACACGTAAAAGACATCATGTGCATAAAATAACGCTTTTTTAGCGTACAAATGTTTCCTATTAGCTACTTTGGATACTAATTACCTAACGACGACAAACAAAACGACTGATTCACCGATTTTAATAAAAAAAAATAGGTATATTTTGTTTGAAAAACTAAAACATAAAACTACAGTATCAATTTCTTAAACTTTTCTACTAAAGCATTTCTTTGACCTATGAGATCAAAACCTTAAAAAACTTGCTCTTATTTTAAATGGATCTTTACATATATATGGATCTACATCCCACAAACTTACATTTACTAACCTGTCAGGAGACAGGTTATTGTATGTAAGTGTGATATAGAAGTCAGTTAAATCTTACTATATATACAACTTAAATAATGAATCCTATTATACTTCAGCTAATATCATAAAAAGAAAATTTTGATAACGTATTTCTATGTTCGTTTGTGAAGTTTACCCAAAACATATCAACAGATTTTTCAATTACTTTTATCAATAAAAACTACATTATCATTGAGTATGATAAGAGGTTTACTTTACGCTGACAAGTTCCGTAGAAAGCTAATCAAAAAAAATCAGGATGCTAAAATTAGCTAACTACAGACTTAAGATTTCATTAAAATCTTGTACTGTTTCATTTCTTTCATTCCAGAAAAGTTACTAAGGAGATCCTTAGGAATAGATATTCACGCGAGCGGAACCATGGGCGAAAGCTAGTCTAATGTAAATGTAGTATAGTGCAAGATGACAATCTGTATAAAAATAGCACAGTCTAGTAGTATTGACCCATTCCCTGTGTTACAGCTGGGCTAATGGGTTACTGGGTCAATAATAGTAGGACTCGTGTTTCATATCAACATGAACGCTTTGAATCAAGCTCTAGCTTGATAATTATTAAATATTTAGATAAACCTATAACAAGTATCATTACAAAAATGCAGAAAAGCTAACTTGAAAAAATTCTATGAGGACACCTTGGGTTTTTGAGACAAACCTAACGATACCTTAAATGGTGAAATCCATTGAATTCGAGGTATGAAATAATACTATTTTAATAATGATACGCGCTAATCACTTAACCTTTCCCGACTGTCAAAGTCGGGTAAACAAATAGATTATTTCAGTAAAAAAACCCGTCTGCCTTTATGACAGTTTACGTCCGCTATATAGATTTTTTGCTAACGTCACATAGCCTATGACACTCCGGGGAAAAATACGAATCTAATGATACCTCACACTTCGAAATCGGTCAAGCTGTTTAGGCTATAGGAGACGACAATGATACAGAAATACTTACATACTCGTACATACATATGCGTGAAAAACATTACTCTCTGGGTAGGTTAGTCGGGTAAAAACTCCGCACAAAATGCACTAATGATTTGAAATTTAGACAGTATGTTGTCTTGTTTAAAGACCTCTCGGATAATACGCTCATACTTTTTATAACAACAAAAAAACACTTTTAGATAGTACGAGTACATTTCAGTACTTATCTTTGATACTCGTAAGATTATAGAATTCGCTTATCGTACTTTTTCTTTGACTGGCTAAATTCAAAACCATTTCGAGATAGGTATAATTATGTTTGACTAATAATATTTTCGATATATTTTAATAACGAAGGCCTACGAAGATATTGAATAAAATAAATTTTGCATTTTGTAAAGTCGTTCGTAGACCTATTTTGGCTAACCCTGATATAACCCTATTGACGTAAGTTTTGCTTTAGTAAAATAATTTGTTTCTTAATTATAGACATCAGACACGATATTTACTTACTACGAGCAAGGATTTTCTGCCCTATTCATGAAAATGACGTCACGTTCATAAAGTTATTTTAGTATATAAATTAAAACTTGGATAAATCGCGAATATAGTGAAATTTATTACTTTCAGATAAAATATAAAAAGATGACATTCAACAACGTTAGCATACCCCAGTGTCACGTTATGACTTTTTATTTCCTTTAAAACTTAAGTTTTAATACATTTATTATTTATTTATTATTTATTTATTTATTTATTTCGTGGGTAATTCTATGGTAGGGTTATATTTATTTACTCAAACTTTTGAAAAAAAAATCAACTTTGAAAGTTCCTTAACCAAATCATAGTAATGATAATAGATAAAGAAGATTTAAATATAGTCATGTAACTATGCTAACAAATTCTATCATCTGCAATATATTTCCAATTTTAGAGAGATTCCACCAAATCATCACATTATTTTGATCAAAATTTCATGATGATTGGTTTAGTGCTTCAAAAGTAAAAAGATCTCTCCACTTTTACGTTTATAACCCGACCAGGTCTTGTCTGCTGCTCCGCTCGCGTTAATGTTCGTCAACGAGACCTTTTTGGGTACGTGTATGCAAAATTTCATGATGATCGGCTCAGTAATTAAGACGTGGAAAGGTAACAAATAAACATTAAAACATCAAACTAGAGAAAACAAAGTCAGGCGAGCTTCGTGGCGCAGTGGTTAACACGCCAGCCAGGTCAGGTCAAGATGAAAAATGATCTTTTTCAGATTGGCCTGGGTCTTGGATGTTTATCTATATATGTATTTGTTATAAAATATAGTATCGTTGAGTTAGTATCCCATAACACAAGTCTCGAACTTACTTTGGGGCTAGCTCAATCTGTGTGATTTGTCCGTATATATTTATTTATTCTCTACTATCAGTTTGTGTAACTGCAGTGCCAATCAGTCCATGTCTCACCTTCTGTCGTACCTCAACTGCTCCACTGTAGACGGCTACTGATTCACGGTATAGGACCTCAGTGAGTCTAATGATACAACAACCAACGTAGCCAAATACTGGTCAAAAAAAATGCAAACAATTGGAACCATTTCGACTCGAAAAGAAGAAGACTAATGGATGTATTTGTTTTTAAATTTCTTCTTAGTACCAGAATTTGTAAGCCAGTATGTCTATACTACGTATAACATAGCACCTGGTGTTAATAAAGATAACTACCTGGAACGAAGCACCTCGGTAATGTCTTTACGAAGACGAGCTTCGCTTATGAAGCGTAACGAGGTTCAGCTAAATTCAATGCAATTTTGCCTGAGTAGACGCAAAATGGCCTAATATGTTTAAAATTGTATTTTTTTTATCGATGTCAGTGTAAACTAGTACCTACTATAAAAATATTAAAAATTAATGACACATGTGTAAAAGCTAATTTTGTAAGTTTATTATTTTGTTTATGCGAAAATCTAGGATATAATAGGATCCAACTAACACCTGCACGTGGTACAAAAGTAAAAAAAATTAAAAGTCAAAGATATTTATTAAAAATTGGATACTTGTATCTCTTTTTGAACGTCATATTTATGAACGTCATACTGTTGAAAAAGCAACGAGACAATGGCGACCCACTAACCCTCATTGGACCAGCGAGTTAGGTTATGGTCTATACACCCTCACACACATACACACACACTCAATCTTAATGAATAAGAAATTATCAAAATAACTATCGCCGAAATTTGCGGAAAATATTCTCTACCAATTTATGAACTTAAATTTTTTTTTACTGAATTCTCGGAAAACAGTCCGTTTCGTTCTCTCCAGAATTCTGATATTAAACAACACACAGAAATCTTTATTTACAAGAATAAAAGTTACTAGTGCCTTTAAATTTTTATATAACCCTGACAATCTGTATGCTGAGTAAGGTCCATTTTGGTTCCGACCGACTGTTATTGTGGTTTCATGTAATTTTGTTTTTCTTCCAAATTACATAATACTAGTAATTTTATGACGATCGGTTTAAACATACGAAAAAGTAACAGGCAGATGGATAGACTGAGTTACTTTCGCATCTATACCATTACTAGCTTTTGCTTGCAGCTTCGCTCGCGTCAACTTCGTTCCCGCGGGAACAGTACTTTTTCCGAGATGATAGGTAGCTTATGTCCTTCTCCGGACTTCAGAGAACTGGTATGCAAACATTTCATTATGCTTGGTTTAGTAGTTACGGTGTGAAAGCGTAACAGACAAACAAACTTAGCATTTATAATATTAAGTAAGGATTATGGGCCGTTAGATGGAATATTTAAATAGGCCTTCTGTTATAATGAATCAATGAACCCTAGAATCAATGGCAAAGTATAAACCCGTACCGTGAAGTTCAGATAACCAATATATTTGAAAAATGACCTTTATCTCGTATACGGATACATGACGGATACAAACGTCATCGTTTTCCCGCCATCCATCATTTTTGAGGTCACTCACCCCGCGGGAATGCTAAGTGACGATACAGCGATTATACGGGATGACGAAGTATGTTATGTGGTGTTTATAAAATAGCAGAACGATCGTTTTACCGTATTTGTTGAAAATGAAAACCTTTGGGAATCATTCTGAAAATGTCCTGCTAAAAGGCAATGAAAATTCCCTCGAAATAATGTGGTTACTTAAAAAAACATATAGTATAGTATACATTAAAAATCGCTAGTAAGCAGACCAAAATTATGGTTTTATAAAATATCAAATTTAATACACATTATGCTTACTTTTATCCCGGGATAAAGTATTATTCCCGAGGGATCGACATTGAAGCGCGCGGAGCAGCGGGCGAAAGCTAGTAATTGTGTAGCATTTAAATTAAAAAAATAGTACATTACTGCAGAGCCCGGGAAGTAAGGGATTGCCGGACGAGTAGAGTTTTCAAGGCCGAGCGTCAGCGAGGCCTTGGCAATAAATACGAGTCCGGCAAGCCGATTCCCGGCAAAGGCATGTATTGTGCTTTTCTCAATAAATGCGATGAAATAATGAAAGACCTGCTACTGGGAATAAATGAGTATAATATAAAAACGATAATAGTGTGTACATTTTTAATTTCATATTTGTTTTACGGCATTTGATGTTCTACGCCTTTTCCTTTATATTTTTCAACGTTTTATTAAATAAATTATGGTATAATTCATTTCGTTGATTCGACGGAGCTCCTGGCGACAATTTCCACGAATCCTCTGGTTTGATCATAGATGACGCAGTAAAGCGAGCGACCACCAGCCCGCTATGTAAATCTCTAAATCCGCAGAATGACACTTTAGTTAGTCCACACATTGTTCATAAACATTTACACCGATTTTACATTATAAAGTCCACCAGAAGCAATCTGCAAAACAATCCAAAACAACAACCTTGCTTGCAGTACGCCGAAAATAAATAATAGTACATTCCCGCGTTATTTTCTTTTTTAATTTCAATTGTCATTTCGTGCTAAGGAAACATAGCCCATACAGCCCAGACATATTTTACCCAAAAATGTAATACCGTAAAAATCTGCTTTCCCGCGTTTTTTCTTTGTATTATTGGCATATTTTTGTGTGATTTTACCAACATTTTAATTAAACTATTTTCATATTCATATACTTTTATGCTCGGTGAGTGCATTCTTTTATAATGTGGTAGCCATTGGCTGTATGACAAGTTACATAGTACAAGTTACATAGATTAATTAAAAAGTTTTGAGCAGCGGCCAGGAATGAATTTTCATACTTACTTTCCTGGCCTAGGCCGGTAAAGTATTGCACTAGCCAAGAATTTCAAACTTCGTGGCTTCATTTTACTACAATAATGCCTACATTTCCGAGCATGTTTGAGAAAAAGTAGGTTTGTTTGTTTACTATTGAACCAATCATCATGAAATTTTGCATGAACGTTACCTCGGGTACGGAGAAGGATATAGGGTACATTTCATCCCTGGAAAATATTCCCGAGGGATCGATAATGACGCGTGCGGAGCCGAGGGCGAAAGCTAGTATGACTATAAACTTTCTGGGATATTACAATGAGCAATGAAATAGGTCCTTACAATAATACGTTAGAAAGAAAATAAAAGTTGGTATAGTTTCGTTTACTTAAGCCCTATTACAAGTTTTTGAATTTAATTAAGTACTTGCTATCTCATATTAATATTTAAGATTTGCGATACGAGAATATATATTTAATTTCAACGTCGTAATATTTCTTGAATAAATTGTCTTTAATTGTCTGCATATTATAGAGTTAAATAATACAGGGACGAAGTACTCAACGTACTTATTAAAATTAATTTCAGAAACCTACTTACTGTATAACTGGAAAATATAACTTAGAACCCGTCTCACCTTGACTTTGTCCGCGTATGTTACCCGCTAACGATGTAACTTTCTACATGTGAAATAATTTTTCAAATCTGTTTAGTATTTTTTGGGTTTATGCATTACAAACAAATAAATGGACAATCAAATCTTTTGTCTGTATAATATGAGCATATAGCTTTAACCGTTGCGCCTATAAGAAAAGACTATTGAAAGTAAATACTTCTTTCATCCTAATCCTAAGTGTCCAAAATTGAACATAAAACAATTGTGTAACACAGAATGCCGCGCTACGCACCATCAGCATCACAATTGAGCGCACGACCAGATGACCCGGATACACGCTGCGTCGGCAATCTTCACGAACGACACACAGCCAAATATCATCAAATGTGTATAGAATAAGAATTATGTATATAAGCTAAAATAATTGTAAATAAAATCAGTTGTAACTTTGGATTGGAGTTGATCATTTCCTCCCCGCTCACCACCAGCACCGCTGGTTAAGTGTACCTATACGCTTGAGCTCTACGTCACAGTTCCCAGTACGATCTGGTGGAACCGCTGCACTACCCAGTGTCTACTGTGTTACAGCATCCCCCCACTGCGGCCAAGACACCCTTAGCCGTCACGCTGATCAGTCCTATGAGTCTGTAGGATTGGCAGTGGGTATTCATTTCACAACACCTTAATTCCTACCCAACCTCCATCTGTAACCTTAGGTCTCTTGGTTACAGATTTCCTGTACTTATCTATATATTTATTTATAACACCGTATGGTTAGGGCTAGGGTATTAGGTACACATACACACCAGTAGGGAAGGTTAGGAACTCCGTCACATTCAGTTACACTCACACCACATACATTTACACATAAACACGCACATCCAATACACACCCATGAGGGTGATAGAGTGAAGAGTTAGGAGTTAGGTTTTTTTATGTGCAGTGTTGGATAAGCTGTTCACGGATTTATCCTACGTCTGCACATTTTGGTCCTTCGAGCCCTGTTTTGTTTTTAAATATAATTTACGCAGTATACTTTATTAGTTACGCGGTTAACATTATTGCGCGTTAATCTTATGTTGTAGGTATTTATCGAGTAAAAGCAGTTTAAAAAATAATATATATCTCATTAGTTGATTAGGTTGATTGTTTAGGCTTCAGTCTCACTTAAAATCGTGTGATTATTAACATTCATATATAATTTGATTATTAAATTATTTGATTATATTATTACGTTAGGATTGAGTCGATTTAATTCAGTTACGGATCATGGATATACCAACGATTAATGAAATCATTAAGAGCCAAGAGGCCGATTTTAATGAAATAAGACAGATATATACCAACAGCAAAAAGGATTCTGCGTCAAGGAAAACGCTGAAGTACATATCTGACAGGAAAAATAGACTGACAGATATTTATTCAAGAATACGCAACAAACATGCAAATCTTGAACAACAAGAGTTGTTAAAAGAACATAAATATATCACTTCCAATTATTTTGGAACCATAACGAACCTTTTCCATGAAGCAATTGAATATTTAAATCAATGTGAGAACAAGATACATCATTTATCTCAGGTTTATCAGCCGGAAAACTCTGATCCGCAGGAAGAATCCAGTATCAGCTCATCAAAACTATTTGTACAGTTGTTCCGTATTAATCAAATTCAAAAGAAAATACAGTCTGCAAAATTATCGGTCATTGAAAATAAACCTATTTGTCTCTTGCAATCTTTGATGACCACTTTACAAAAACAATGGCAAGAAATTGAAGAAACTCATTTAGTTATTTTGATGGAAGAAAGTACCTTAGAACACAAGTACTTTCAACAAAACATGTTTGAGAATACACAGGAAGAGTTAGAGGCTATAATTGAACAATTATTATTAGCAATAAATAATAAAAAATCAGTTGATCATCAGTCATCCGTTAAGCTACCAAAAATAGTTATTCCCATATTCACAGGGACTTATGAATCATTGAATTCATTTTACGATTTATTTGTTACAATAATAGATCAAGACAAGTCATTGACCGACACAGAAAAAATGCAATACTTGAAAACACACGTACGAGGTGACGCCGCGAAACTAATTCAACACTTAACTGTATGTGACGCTAATTACGTCACCGCGTGGACATTGTTGACAAAGAGATACAAAAATGAAAGAATTATAATAACTAAACACATAGACAACATTCTAAATCTACAAAAGATAAATAAGGGAAACGCTGAAAATTTAAGACAACTCCATGACACAATCAATGAAAATTTACAGGCTTTGAGAAGTCAAAATATTGACACTTTGTCGTGGGACCCCATATTAACAAGGGTACTTAATAAAATATGGGACTTCGAGACAAATGAAAAATATGAACAACAGATAACAGAACCTCATAAACTTCAGCCATTTTCCGGAATGATGTCATTCTTAGAACACCGATTTAAATGCCTAGAAACGGCCTACCCAAATAAAGAAAAAAATTCACATATGAGATGTTATGAACCTTCAACTTCCTCCAAAAAACAAGAAAACTTTCGTTGTTGGTTGTGCAATACAAATCAACATAATATTTACCAATGCATTAAATTTAAATTACTATCTATACAAGACCAAAATAAAACGGTGGTACAAAAACAGATCTGTAAGAATTGTCTGATGCATGACACCATTACAAAATGTCATAGCACCAAAGATTGTGGCTATTGTGGGAAGAAAGGACACCACTCATTGCTACATTACGAAAAACAAAATACAACATGTTCTAAAAATACAAATATGATGAAAGAAACCCCTTGTAAGGAAAAAATAGGTCAGTCATTGCCCATAAAACTAACTAGATCGAACGTATCTACCACTACCAATTCACAAAAAACAACATTACTTGCAACAGCGTTGGTACAAGTAAGCGCAATCGATGGTACAAAGCATCTGCTAAGAGCTTTGTGTGACCAAGGGTCAGAGGCATCATTTTGCACAGAAGAAGTCGCGCAATTATTAGCATATCCCCGCAGCAAAATACAAACTGAAATAATCGGTATTGCTGACGAGGAACCAAAAGTTTCAAATTATTCCATTCACGTACAATTACAACCTAGATTCCCAAGTGATTACAAATTACCGGTAACACTTATAATATTACCCAAGTTAACAGGCGCTTTACCAAAGGAAAGTGTAGCACAGCTAGAAACATGCTGCCTTGATAATAAACTCATTGCAGATCCAACTTATTATAAAAGGGGGCCAATAGACATCATATTAGGAGCCCAAGAATACTGTGGCTTAATTCAAAAAGGATTATACAAAATTCAAGATGGAATTATAGCTCAAGATACAGAATTTGGATGTATATTATCGGGAATATGCTCTAAAGACACTTCAAATAATATAAAAATAATCAGTATGATGACCCGAACTAATGAAATACAACAGATAAACAAGTTTTGGGAATTAGAGGAAGTACCAGAGAAATACCAATTGTCTAAAGATGACCAAGAATGTGAAAACCATTACCGCAGCACAACATTAAGAAACTTAGACGGAACATATACAGTCAGTCTACCATTGAAAAATCCGGACATGGATTACGGTGATTCTCGCCAAAAAGCGGTCGCGAGATTATTACAATTAGAAAAGAAATTAGACAAAGATTCCAACTTACAACTTAGATATCAATCATTTTTGCAAGAATATCTAGAGATTTATAATATTATAAATGCGAAAGTGAGTTTGTTTGTTTGTTACGCTTTCACGCCGTAACTACTGAACCGATCATCATGCAATTTTGCATACACGTTATCTGGGGTATGAAAAAGGACATAGGGTACATTTTATCCCGCGAAAAAGTACTGTTCCCGAGGGATCGACATTGACGCGGGCGGAGCCGCGGGCGAAAGCTAGTTTCTAATATTTATGTTTTTAAGTAAATGTGTCTAAGGACATTGCAGGCTTGAATCACCTGATTATCTGAAAATAAAGATGATTCCGTGCTTCGGAAGGCACGTTAAGCCGTTGATCCCGGCTGCCATCTGGTAGTCAGAGTAGTAAACCACGTCAGAGGCCGAGCGGCCGTTTCAAAGAACTTTGACACCAGGGTGTGCATGGTCGATTGACCGACCTACTTGAAATGATGATGATGATTTGAGCTACCGTGCTATAATTATAATTTTATAATAATAATATAATTGAATAAGAGTATATAAGAATAACATTGTGAATGCAAAAAAAAACTGACCAGTTTCCATCAGGTGGCTCGTCTGCTTGTTTGCCGTCAAACATAATAACAAAAAATACTTATAAAAATAACAACAATTAAAATGAAGGTACTCTACGTATGCAAATGTTGTGGGCTCTACAAAATATTTAGCATTTTACTGCTCAGTGAGAAAATCTGCTTTGAAATTTTAATCTCTACTTTGTGCGCACAATGTAATCAAAAAATATCTTGGGCTTTTTGTGGGAATTATTTTTTAAGGCAACAGATTACTTTATTTAGCCTTGTGAGGGCAAGGTAGTTAATCTTTTGGGGTGTTGACGTTGAGGTAGGATAGTCACTTAATACTTTGACTGCCCCAATCGTAGACACTATAGTTTTCAATTGTTTGCCGGTCACCGGTGATGTGGCTTGTAACGTCTTGATAGTGGTTTCAAACTTCCACTTGCCTCTCTATCGCTTGCAGGTGGAATGTGACACATTTTACTGTTAGTGCAACCTAAGTTCATCGATTTGTAAGATATTATTATGTCAAAAGAAAAGTCACGTGTCTGTACAAAACAAAGCAAATGCGGGCATACTCAATTGACTTTTAAATTCATGAAAATGTTGAAATTTAGTTAAATTTTGTCACTACATGGATTGTTTGTTCGTTTTTGGGGTGTGTAAGTGGCCAACACAAACTTTTCAAGCTGATAACGGCATCTGAAGTAGCTTAATAACTGCCATCAATGATGACAGCCGGGACCAACGGCTTAACGTGCTTTCCGAAGCCAGGAGGAGCCCGAGATATTATTATATCACTTATTGTCACCCATCTCAGTAGGAACTATTGTCGGGGTTACTTTACATGCGTAAGCTCTAACAATGCTCACATAAATGCAATTATGGGACATTAGCATCTACTCGCGGCATTGGTAATGCCTCAGGTTCAGATAGACCGCTTGTTTTATTCCGTACTTTTGACAACATGTATGCACACACACTACCATAATAATTGGTTCAGTTCATTGAGCATGAAAGCGTAACAAAACAAACAAACAAGTCACTTTTGCATTTATAATATTAGTTAGGAAGAAACCATGTCGCATCTCCTTGCGTGCCCTTCATGTCCCGCCACCTGCACAAAAGCTGACCTTTGTAGTGCTTCAGAGAGAGCTATCAGGGTGGCGTCCTATTGGAAGGAAAAAAAAGTTTTAAGCCCGCGTCACGAAAAGAAGAAGTTGGGAAGAATCACAGGATATTGTAAAAATATGGCATAAATATGCATCTAGTTAACATTTTACCATTGTCGAAAACATAGTGTATGAATACAAAAGAAAATATTAGTAATAAACAGATTTTCGCGTGTGTATATTAAAGCAAAACTCAGCTATAAACACTAAAACACGAGTGCCACGTTTTGTCAATATTGTAGAAGTAACAAAACTAGTAATATTGCTAGAGTACCTTGTATTAGAAAATGTCACAGCATTGTTTTGCATGCACTTTAGAATAATACAACCACTGAATGCAAACTATTACGGGCGTATATAAGACTGGGTGGATTTTTGAGAACGGAAGTTTGAAACAGCGACCGGCCAGAAGAACAGTGATAAATTGTACAGTCAGGGAAGAGATACCTGACCACCTCTATCTATATCTTGAATTTTCTCTTAAACTATAAATAATAATAACTTGAAAATGTATATACAGAAAGATTTTGATGAAGTCTTTCTTAATATAATTTTTATGTTAATATTATTTATAGTTTAAGAGAAAATTTAAGATATAGGTAGAAGGTCTGGTCAGTTATCTCTGTCCCTGACTGTACTACAACATGATTGCTGTCATTATAGCGGAACCCAGGCTCTAAAACACCTCAAATGAAGATGAAACCGGGGAAACGGTCAAATAAAGAGGATGAGGAGCTTAACACATTGCTCGACAGTGAACGTCTATATCGTTTTTAACAATGGAACTTATATTGTGTCTCGTTTAGAGTGTAGGAATGAGTTAAATGATATGCATTCTTATGGGACTGCTCATAAAAGGAATGTTATGTTTTCAGGGTACATATTAAAGAATGTATATACATACTTACATAGTATCACATGTCCATCTGTGTGTATGTAATTTATTGATTCCTCTTGTTTTCAAATTATAATGTTTTTGACTATAGTCATTAATTAATTATTAATTATTTTTAGGTTAAATTGAAAATCTACTTTACCTTATTCTTCTTCTGACTAGCTCCGTGGCGCAGCGGTCAACACGCCAGCCTGCGACACGGAGTGACCGGGTTCGATCCCCGGCCAGGTCAAGATGGAAAATGATCTTTTTCAGATTGGCCTGGGTCTTGGATGTGTATCTATATATGTATTTGTTATAAAATATAGTATCGTTGAGTTAGTATCCCATAACACAAGTCTCGAACTTACTTTGGGGCTAGCTCAATCTGTGTGATATATATATTTATTATTTATTTTATTTTTATAGGATTTATAAATTACTGAGATTATCGTTAAGCTTCTACCTTTTTCTAAGAAGTATCAAAACAAATTAAAGATAATTGTATTAAGTCAAATTAAATTTATCAAAGTACACTTACACTTTTATAACCACGGCATATGTGAACGCTACTCATCCGCAGTCCCCCTACCCCTAGTAAAAGCTGTATGTACGCCCATGGAAAGTACGACCAGGTTCGCAGTATTTGCAGTTTGAACAACATCCAACACGTTCTTGAATGAACAATGAACGGTCGCCACTTGGTCACCTAACGACCTAACTTGTGCCAGGGGTGTATTGAGAGAAACAAAAATATGAGTAGATTAACTGTCCGAAATATCTGTGCGCCTGTCTCATAAATATATTATGTAATTTATAATGGTTTTTGATGTTTTAGCGAGTGTTACACATTTAATTAAAATCACTTTAATATATTACATTATTTTTACACCTAACGTTTCGAAATCTTTACAGTTTACATGGTCTTTTGTGTTATAAGAACTATACAAAACTACCGCCTATAATAGTTATTGATAACGTTCCGGATGTACGCAGTATTGGCTCACGGTGTCTGAAGGTCTTGCAGTCTTGTGATGAACTTGAGATTTTATTAAATTGATGACAGGAACCCAAGCTGGTGGTAACTGCTAACCATCCTCTCTATTGAAATTAGGATGCTTTTTAATTTCAATAGCCTCACGAAGCATTCTTGGAATGTATCTGTTTTCTTTTACAAAGACTTGAATGACCAGCAAATCTCATTTTAAGCGTACTTTATAAAAGTTTGCACACACATCGTAAACTCTTGTGCACCTCGCAGCTCAATAATGTCTGTAATGATCACCTACTGGTGAGAGCATAATTAGCGGTTAGGCAGGTTAAGCAACCCTGGGCGCAGTCTTTACGGGGATGGGTGACCGCAAGTGGCATAACAATATCTCGAGCTCCTGCGTGCTGAGGAAGGCACGGTAAGCTGTTGGTCCCGGCTGTCATCATTAATGGCAGTCGTTAAGCTAAAGCAGATGTAAAGGCACCATTTTTCAAGCTGCCTAAAATGGCAGCTTGAAAAATGGTGCCTTTAGGCATATCAAAAACTAACAAACCTGAGAATTAAAGCTAGATACATACATAAAATATGTTAAGATTACCTATGTTCAGTCATGTGTCGACTGAGAAACATTAAAATACTTAGAAACCATTAAAATAAATGAAAAATATTTTCATCAAATACCACTACGTGTGTGTGGGATTTAAAATTATTAAAGTTATATTTACTTTAGCAAGCCACCTGCTAGACACGATGTTTTCTTGAATCTAGAAGGTTTCAAGGTAAATTATTTTCATGCAGGTGTACCTGCGGTATTATTTGTATTTTTAAACAGACTTTTTATTATTATAACATAATATTATAACATAAGTTAGCAGCAGGTGCAAGTTTTACAGTTCAAAATATCAAAACATAACTGATTGCTTATTTCAAAGATTCCCAAAGGGTTGAATATTTTCAAATGAAGAAAATATTCAGTGGAATCAGCCTCTGTCGGGCCTCAGCTGGAACCGACAATTGGAAGGCTTCATTCCGAAAGCCCCGGGAAATTCAAATGAATCAGGTGAGACTGATCGGATTTTAATACGACATCTTATTCGTTCACTTTTTGTTTTTTTTCTCTGCGGATCTCATTACTAGGCAAGTCATTTCTCTATCCATATCTAGGAAATTAATCTTAGATTTGCAACATAGGTCACGATTGGAAATAAAGCAATTCAATTCAAAAATAATTCCTTTTTCAGGAGTGTACATTGATGACTTTTTAGTTTTTATGCGATTTTATATATATTTACCTATATACATAAATGCATTAAGACACCAGAAATTTAATTTCGATATGTTTTGTCGTGATAATCCTTATCCTTACTAATATTATAAATCCGAAAGTGAGTTTATTTGTTTGTTTGTTACGCTTTCACGCCGTAACTACTGAACCGATCATCATGAAATTTTGCATACAAGTTCTCTGGAGTACGGAAAAGGACATAGGCTACCTTTTATCCTAAAAAAATACTATTCCCGAGGGATCGACCTTGGCGCAGCCGCGGGCGAAAGCTAGTGTCTTATAAATCAATGAACACCGGCTGCACGTGCAAAAAAGTTTCACGTTCCGTGTGCAAGCGAGAGCGCGGTACAAGCGATAGATAGGCACGATCGGCCTAAGCTTTCGGCTTGGACCGCATCTATCTCTCTTACCGTAACGTAAAATTGTCGTCCGAAACCGGCTGACTTTACAGACAACCTTTTTTCTACAAAAATTAATTGGGGTTGGCATTACCTAATAAACTTCATAGATTAATCTAGCCGCTATTGAATAAAACCGCCTTGTTCGCTGACACTGCTTATTAGTAGATAAGCTATCACAACAAATGGTATTTATTAGCGGGGCCTTGATTAGGCGTAATGCTCTATGATTAGATTCGTTATATAAATATGTCTAACCAGACTATGAGCCAAAATTTTGCATATACCGCTCACTATAACTTATATACATAAGTATTTTTGCGGTGTAAGTATATTATTATTTTACACTTGTATGAACGCATCACACGCAATGTGACTTTTGAAAGTAAGCTTTGCGTAATATTTGATGTTGAAAGTTAAAGATGAAAGTTACTTAAATAAGAAACCCCCCATCCCCCGTCATAATTTTAAATTATGGCAAAAGCTACCTAGGCAATAGATATTTACATTCAAAAAAAATTCTCCTCTAATACGCTTCAGTAGATGCCAGCCCTGTAACAGACAGACAGACGGACGGACAGCGGAGACTCTGGGTAAAGAACTCTACAAAGTAACACGTAATATTTATAAATGAAGAACATCCCTTGTGGATTACATTCCGTATATCAGATTATGTAATATTCAAAGATATAATTCCTATTCATTTTGCGAACTTAAAAGGAATAAAATCCCATAACACATTGCACGTTTACTTTCTCGAAGTAATACCGAATATGTCTCCTGGCATCGTCAAGATAAAGGTTACAAAGATAAAAGAAAATTTTAAAGTAAAATAAATATCATTACATTTATCAATGAAGTACATCGCTCATGGAATACATTTTGTATATCAGTTTAAGTAATATTAAAATACTATTTAATTTCGCAAACTTAAAATGGATAAAATCCCATAACACTGATTTATCAAAGTATTACCGAATATATTTCTTTTGTCCTCAAGTCAACACAGATATAACAAAATATTGAAGGAAAAATTACATAATATCTATCAATCCCTCATGGATTACATTCTATACATCAGTTTATGTAATATTTAAAAATACTAATTTATTTCGCAAACTTAATACGGATTAAGTCCTATAACATATATTGCACGTCTGATTTCTCAGAGTATTACCAAATATATTCCTATTTGTCCTCAAGTTAAAGGTTACATACATATAAAATATTAAAGAAAAATAAATTACATAATATTTATCAATCCCTCATGGATTACATTCCACATATCAGTTTATGTAATATTCAAAGATGCTATTTCATTTCAAACTCAAAACGGACTAAATCCCAAAACAGATTGTATGTTTGGTTTCTCAGGGTATTATCGAATATGTCCCAGTGCGTCGTCAAGTTAAAGATTACACAGATAACACAAAATATTGAAGGAAATAAAAATAACAATCCCTCATGGATTACATTCCATACATCAGGTTATGTAATATTCAAAGATACCGTTCTATTTCATTTTGGAAACGTAAAACGAATCAAATCCCATAGCAAATTGCACGATAGGTTTTTTGGATATTACAACGCAATGGGATGTAAGTATTTGGTAATTTAAATACTCACATCTCATTGCGTTGTCAAGTCAAAGGCTAGTCACGAATTGCTTATGTAATAAAAAAATGTTGAAAGAAAATACTTAAATAACATTATGTTTATCAATAAATTGAGTCTCTTGTGGATTATATTCGATCACGTAAAATTCAGAGATAAGATACTTCAGCATGGAATGTATAAAAGGCTTCCATGCTGTCTCGACCCTACATAAAGTAGAATGAGGAGTGGAAGGTGAAGGTACTTTCCATGTAATGTTATAAACTTAAAAGGGTTAAAATCCCAAATCAGAAAGCACGTTTTTGTTCTAGAGTATTACTAAAAACATCTCATTGCTATTTCCGACATTTGTATCGGAAACGAATCGAAAATTTTACCTTTCCTTGAGTATTTAGAAATTTATATACATGCCACATACAATTTTTAGCTGAGTACCCACATGTTGGTCACTGCATAAGCAATGTGGTAAGATGGGGCTACTAATACCCAGTGCCCGTATGGCTACGATTCGGAGACAATATCGCACCTAATTGAATGCTCATTCTGTCCTATTCAGTACTCGACACGACAAAGACGAAGGTAGATATTTTTTTACGTACTGTAATGTGTTAAATCTTGAAATATCAGAGATATATCATATTTGACCTTTTGCTAGAGGAAACGTTCGGAAATACACCACGCTAGCGTTATATTGAGTACCTATTTCAAAAGGTTATTTTATTTGTTTATGAAACGCATCATCACTTGTTTGTATTTATGTATGTGTTTTATTTTAGTATTTTATTACAAATCAGTAAATAAAACTTAAGATAATATTTTATCTTTCAAACCTATCACAAACACATCAACTGTTTCATGTTTTTTATGTAAACGATTTTACTACATAATAATCTTTTATAAAAAAAAACTGACTTCAGTCAAACTATTGAACCGATTGTGATGAAATTTAAGTGGGTCCTTGAGTGGTAACTTCGGAACATACCTCTTCAAACTAATTCTTTGTTATTTTTTTTATATTCATCCTCCTTATATATTCATCGTCTTTTTGAAGTGGGTTAAATTATACAATTACGTATATAAACGATTTTCGTACCCCCCCCAAACATTATCGGAATATTTCGCATGTTTCTAGAAATTTAAATAAACTAAAGTACTTTTTGTTTACTTTAATTTCTTGAAAAAATGAAATGCAGTCAAAAGAGCTCGTAAAATATATTTCATAATAAGCATTTAATTTATCTTTTATATTTCATTTGTTATTTCAGACGAATAACGTGGCGAATATGAAAGTTTAAAATCCTACAAGATTATTATTTAAATTGAAACGTTAACCAATACATTTCCAGTGCATATATTTGTGAAAATTCATGAATATTTGTGTGTTAACTCATGAATATGAATTATATTTAACTTTATCTGTTTTAATTAAAAAACTTTGACCTTAAAGCAACAGGTGTGCAAATTATTAGCATCCCAGCTGTTTTCATTAGAAGACAGTTTACAAATATCAGATGCCTTTAGGTAGCTTAAATATGAAGCTGACTTGGTGTTATTCATGAAAGCGTAGCCTACAGTATACCTACTCCTATATTGAAAATAATATCATTTATAATCACATGTTATCTCGACAGTACAAGACGGCAGAAACAAGTGGATTATTTCAATAAAGTTAAACTTACTCTTTTTGCTAACGTCACATAGCCTATGATATTTCGGGGAAGAATACGAATCTAATGATACCTCACACATCCAAAGTGTGGTTTCCGGCAGAGTAGAATAGGACCACTTCAAGTCTTCCCATGGATATCGTAAGAGCCGACTTAAGAAATACAAGTTAAACAAAGCTCATAAACATCAATAAGACCTCTCCAACGCGTCTGGCCAGCGAGGAGAGTGTAGGCCAAATCCTCTGACTGCTCTGGCCAAGTATGGCTCCGGTAGTACAGAGAAGGTCATACTCCTGTAGTGAAGACTAAAAAGACCTGATGATGATGATGTGTAGGCTATAGGAGACGACAATGGAACAGACATACTAACATATGCGTGAAATATATTACCCTCCTTCTGGGTAGGTCAGTAGGATAAAAATGCGCGTAAATAAAATAAGGCTAAGTTACGCTCTCCTCAGATATATGCTATTAATTCACTTAATGTTGGAAGAAAACGGTATGGGCGTTTCGTAAGCCTTATCCTTTCTTGGCTCATTCCAATAATAATAAAGATAAATGAAGATACTTACTCTCCACAAAAGTTTCGTAATTTTCTACTCCTACTTTAGAAAAGAAGAGGCTCACTTTTATACAATTCTCATATTTTTAATACTTTTTACGATGGCCTAGCGCCGTGACCTTAATTAACGCTTACGCATGTTAAGCGACCCCGGGCGCAGCCCTCACTGGGATGGGTCACATGGTCAGTGGAGAAAAAAAATCTCTAGCTCCTCCGTGTTTTCATTGATGCAGTCGTTATGCGATGCCTATAGGCAGCACGAAAAATCTGACACCAGTGTTGGCCCGTGACATGCAGGAAAAACAAACATTACTTAATTTTTTTTTTCAAGGAATGAATTATTTTTAAAGTTGCATGAAAATAATATAACTAAAAAAGGGATACTTAAGCTATGAATAAAAAATCGTGCAGATTTTAGTAAATCCTCTACTATAAGTTTTATAACATGACGCTTCCAGTATTATTTGTTTATATAAAAAAAATATATATTCCTCGCCTCACGCACCTGTACATTATGTAATTCTTGACGAAGCGTGTTGCGTATACATTTCTGTACCTTTTAGACGAAGCACGTGCCCAGACAATCTCTATACAGGTGTAATGCTATTGCGATCATAGTAAAACAAAAACATCATCTCGTATTTCCATGAAAACCTATTAGTTATATATGGGTATTTCTTGTGACATTGTAGACAACATTTTAAAAAATGAAAACAGATTTCTTAAAAAAAAAATAATTATCTTTGGATATTGTGCTGTCTATTTAGAATGATTTCAGCTGCCTTAAGGCATTCTTTCTAGTGACAGAAGCCGCCGAAGAAGAGGTAATTTTAAAAGTAAATACATTTTTTTTTTCGTTTTGTATGACAACACATAATTTCCCATTTACAATTAAATCCGTGAGAAGTAAGCAATTAATTCTTCGCATCAAAAAAGCACATCGAAGATCTTATTTATTTAATTGCCTCAATCAAATGCGGCTACGAATTGAATGGAACATTTTCGCGTATTGCAATTCCGCCAATTAATTTCATATTCAATTCCATAACGACCTAATTACCTTAGTGGACGTGGAAATGACGTGCGTGTCGGTACTGGCGGGTGCGAGGTAGTGAGTTTCATGATGCTGTTATTATTACGTACGAGTATACACTATATAAATCTTCCGTGGTCCAGTGGTTAAGGCGTTTGCCTATAGACCCGGGGGTCACGGTTTAGATTCTC
This sequence comes from Elegia similella, assembly GCA_947532085.1. Lineage (NCBI taxonomy): Eukaryota > Metazoa > Arthropoda > Insecta > Lepidoptera > Pyralidae > Elegia > Elegia similella. The sequence goes on from OX383936.1 coordinate 7,122,327, forward strand.
ACGGGAAGCATACTTTGTTTAGTTGTTTCCAGTTTGGTTAGGACATTGCAGGCTTGAAACACCTGATTGTCTGATAATGAAGATGTTACCGTGCTTCGGAAGGCACGTTAAGCTGTTGGTCCCAGTTGCCATCTGGTAGTCGTTAAAGGAACCACGTCAGAGGCCGAGAGGCAGTTCCGAAGAACTCTGACACCAGGGTGTGCATGGTCGTTTGACCGTGACACCTACTCGAAATGATGATGATGATGATGACCGTATAAATTTACTACTGAGCGGTGACCCAGTCCGTCAAAATTAACAACTTTTCCTATGACACATTTCCTATATAAGAGTCCCGTTTTTGCTCTATAGGTACTGAGGTCTAAAATGAATGTTATCTGGAATTCCTTAAAATAAATTTCGCAGAAAGTCAGAATCTGTTTAAATTAACCTAAGTGATACTTAAAATATAATAGATGAATTTCAACAAACGAGAAGATGTTTCTATATAAAGCTGCTTTCATCCAAAGAAAATGCGAGTTTAGTAACTATAGAAAAGGTGCGTTCATAGTTACTATTGAGGAACAAATTTATTTACTTAACTTCATAGCAATGTACAAAAGGTGAACCCAGATATATTGCCCTAAAGTTTATACTACTAACACATTAACCCGTCAATCGCGGAAACGCAGACACAATGGAGTTTTAATTGTTATGCGGCCAGATCTGGCCTCTTGCTCTTGGGGGCTGAAGGATTAATTCGTCATATCATCATATGGCATTCTCTCTAGTCAGACAAGTACAATCCCGGGACATTCAAAAGTAGTATAAATGGGTATCTCTTGAATAGGCATGTGGCATCCTCGTCTTCAACGTCACTTACCATCAGGTGAGATGGGAGACAAATGCCTACTTCAATAATTAGTAAAAAAAACCTGGGTAAAACAGAGAATTAAAATGACATGTAAAATGAATTGTAGTTAGTAGTTCTTTTTTTAACATCTGTACCCTATTAATGTTCTAAATAATCTTCGATGAATAACACAATCCTAATTCTAATTTGCTCAACTAACAATATTTTATAAATGCGAAGGGCAGTTTGTTAGTTTGTTATGCCTTCACGTCCTATCTACTGAACCTATCGTTATGAAATTTGCATTTGCCTGGGGTACAGAGAAGGACATAGTCTACATTTAATCCCGGGGAAAAGTACTGTTCCCAAGGGATCGACATAAACGCGGGCGGAGACACGGGTGAAAGCTAGTTTACCTAAATATAAGTATATACGGAAAAATCACACAGATTGAGCTAGCCTCTAAGAAAGTTCGAGTCTTGTGTTATAGGATACTAACTTAACGATACTATATTTAATAACAAATACATATATAGATACCTACATTTGCCAATAGAACTGCACTGTTACCAACAATTTAAACGATTTTATTTTAGTGAATGCGTATCATAACATAAATATACCGATTATATTCTCTTGTACAATTCTCGTGACGTATTATACGAATAAGCATTATTTTCAAATGAATAAATCTTTCAAGATCTCGTCACATGCAAATGGAAAGACGAATGGAAATCATAACAAACAGGATCTAAACGAGTTGATAATAAAAACCGATGCATGTTATAGTGAAAACGATAAAAATATATTTTTTGAAATATTTAAAAAATAGCATAAACATCTCTCGTTTTTTACGTAACTGTCTTAAAGGTATACCTTTTATTTTTTATGGTATAAGACAAAAAAAGAGCAATCAAGTTACCTGATGGTAAGGGATCAGCGCTGCCCATGGACAACTGCGACACCAGGGTAGAACAGGAGCATTGCTGGCCTTTCAAGGAGTTGGGGGAGACATGGGGAGAGGAAGTGGGGGAAAGCATGGACCTCCGGCTCTCTTACTCACTGACCGAAACATTGAAGTGGTAAAGCTTCTACTCAACCGTCGAATTTCTGTGAGTGTGGACTTCCCCGGACGAGTCTCATGCTACTAGCAAAAATGAATTTTGCTGGTAGCGTGGCTTGTGTGTACCACAAGTAATTTTATATGGTAGTTTTATTATAATAAAATAAATTTATTTCAGATGAAGTCCATATGACGCGCATTTCAGTCCCTCAAAAATAATACAGCGTGATTTTGAACCCCCTAGCTATATTGAAATCTGGGAATCAGAATCCCTAATGGAATACAGAATTGCAAGAAAAAAAGGTAAAAACCGAAAAAAAAATGACTTTCCATAGAAATTCGTCCAGCTAATCGGCGACTTTGTATGGGAAACCCTAATTTTTTTTCGGTATTCTGCTTTTTTTTTTGCAGTTCTATATTTCATTAGGGATTCTGATTCTGAGATTTCAATAAAGCTAGGAGGTTCAAAATCACGTTGTATAAAATATTAACCCTAGGATTTGGAAGGGCTATGTATCTCCAAGTGAGCTTTCGCTACTTCACCGGGCGTTTGAGGCGAGGGCAGAGTGCCCTCAGCCTATTATATAATAAAGACAACATCACCAAAGGGCAAGGAGGGACGGACTTCGGCTTTGGGCTTTGCCTGTGTGCGCAAGGCTTGGAGAGACGGCAAACATATTGCCTGATGGGCCGCGTATACGTGCATGCAAAGCCTACAGGGCCAATCTGACAAAAAAATATTGAGTGGAAACAGATCCATTTTTATAGATCCGAGTCCAATGTCTCATTAGTACACCCTCTAGGTACACCCATTCTGTCCGCTATTAATGTCAGGTAGCTGTTGAAACTGCCTCATTTAAAGACATAAAGTTCATGTATGTATGTTAGGTTGTATGTGAGTTTCTTTATTCCACCGTTGTCTAGACCTAGTGGTCTAGACGCGCAACCCACAACAGAGAGGTCCCAACTTAAATGAAGGCACCCAGCCCAATCTAAACAAATGTTTAATTGATTTTAAAACATCTAAATTAAAAGTGAGTCTCATTTACGAACAATATTTGTAATGAAATAAAAGGTGCATGAATTTTACAACAGACGAAGGCTAAACGAATTATTAATGAAGATGGATGGATGTGATGGCAGGTGGAAACGATTTGTTTCATTTTACTTGCTTGAGCCCGCAGGTTCGCTCGCGTGAATGTCGTTCCCTCGGTAACAGTATATTTTGAAGTGAAAGCTTTATTAGGCGCGTTGGGCAGTTTTTGAGTTTTTTTTTTTTACGTCAAACGAGCAACCGCGTCGCCTGATCAGCGCTGCCCATGGACAACTGCAAAACAGGATGTAAGAGGAGCGTTGCCGGACTATGAAGGAGTTGGAGGAAGGACATGGGGGGAGGAAATGGGGGAAAGATGGGCCTCCGGCTATCTCACCACAGAGGCGATAAAGCGTCTACTCAAACGTCGATTTTGATGGATAGAGATGGGAAAAAACCGTTATAGTAACCGACACCTCAGTATATAAGTAACTTCAAGCTTCCTATAAGCTTTCTATAATATAAGACAGTGGCATTCTCGGAGTGCCACTGTCTTATTTTTTTTGCGGGGGCAAAGGTTATTTTTCATACGGCGTGCTTAGGTTACGAAAAAGGACAAAATCTTCCTTTTCCGTCTTCTAGGAATGCCGCAGGGAAAATTTAATGATGATCAGTACAGTAGTTACAGACAAATAACAAAATCAACAAACAAAGTTAGTTGAGCATTATATTAATAAGGGTTTCTACGTTTTATTTAAAATTTAATGATGAACAGTACAGTAGTTACAGACAAATAACAAAATCAACAAACAAAGTCAGTTGAGCATTATATTAATTAGGGTTTCTACGTTTTGTTTCCAGATCTTTTCACAATTCGATACTTGTTTCCTTGTAAGAAAGAAAAAAACTAATTTAAAATTAATTAACTTCGCCCGTATGTTGACATTTAATTTTTATTTTCGCCAAACAGAGTTCTGAATAAATGACTTGTTTACTTTAATTATTCATTCAGAGCACTTTCTGTGATTATAATTTACAAAATAAGAAATGTATTTCAACATACAACTTCTACAGATTCATATAACGTAATATTTTACCTACCTAAGTACATCTTGTTCAAGTTATATCATGAAAGTGTTAAAGTTAGGCATAAGAGAACGTATTAATTCTCCTTGAGGTTATGCAATTGACATTAATGTACAGTCGGAGACACAGTTAAATGTGACCCTACAATTTAAAATCTGTTGTTAGAAGGGTCAGTTTTATGTGCCTCCGACTGTACTTTGTCACTTCTGTATCTCTTACGGAGTAGATAGAGTAAAATGTCAGTTCAGTCATTGCCACATTTGACAAGATATAAGTATAAAGACTAATAGCATACGCTTTAAATTGAAAGCGGCAGATGGCTAGATATAACTTATCTATACTAATATTATAAAGCTGAAGAGTTTGTTTGTTTGTTTGTTTGTTTGCGCTAATCTCAGGAACTACTGGTTCAAATTGGAAATTTTTTTTGTGTTGGATAGTCCATTTATTGAGGAAGGCTTTAGGCTATAAAACATCACGCTGCAACCAATGGGAGCGAAGCATCAATAAAAAATGTTTTAAAATCGGGGAAAAATTAGTCATCGTTGAGGACATCCGACGCGTGCAATGCGTAATCGGTTCAAGTTACTCAAAAAATGTGTATTAAAGAATTATTTCTATTTAAACGAACTAAAAAAACCGGCCAAGTGCGAGTCGGACTCGCGCCGAAGGTTTCCGTACCGTTATCTAAAACGCTGTACAAACGGTAAAACAATTATGTATGTTGTATGGGAGCCCTCCTTTATTTAATTAATTTTATTTTTATTTAATTATTTATTTTTAAAAGGGAATATATAACGAAATATTCTGTGAATATTTAAAGCATCTACCTGTTGCCGTTATCAATATCGAGCAAAAACAAGCAAAAAAATCACGTTTATTGTTTGGAAGCCTTCTCCTTTTATTTAATTCATTTTTTTTGAATTTTTGTTATAGCGGCAACAGAAATACATCATCTGTCAAAATTTTAACTGTCTAACTGGCACGGTTCATGAGATACAGCCTGGTGACAGACGGATAGACAGAAAGACAGACAGACAGACGGACAGACGGACATCGGAACGATATTAATAGGGTCCCGTTTTTATCGTTTGGGTACGGAACCCTAAAAAGACGAATGTACCATGATTCATAGAGCTCAAGTAGAATCTCTAGATAGGGCTCTCGGAGATATTAGAAGCTGTGATAAAATCATGGGTGGGACACTTATTTTTGCTTGGGATTTTCGGCAAACTTTACCTACCTATCGAAAGAGGAACTAGAACACTCATTGTAAAGTCATGCCTCAAAAGTTCCCCATTGTGGAAGTTTGTTCATACCTTAAAACTATCTACGAATATGAGAGCACTGGGGGAGTTTTTATTTATTTATTAACATTTTTTTCTTCAAAGTTACTTTTAATAGGAGATGGGAAAGTACCTCATTTTGAAAATAAAATTGAATTTGATCGCGATTAAGGTGAAAGAGTGACTAGCATTGAGGATCTAATATCGAATAGTTAAAATAGAAAATAAAGATCATCAATGGATGTGTCAAAAGGGCAATATTAGCGGCAAGAAACAGTAATGTTGACGAAATTAACGACCTAATTTTAACTAAATTTCCAGGAGATATAATTACCTACACATCTAATGATAATGTATGGATCAAGAAGACGCGCTCCATTACGTACAGGAATTTCTTGTGGCCTTCCCCCATATTCCCTCAAGTTAAAAATAGGTGCCCCAATAATTTTACATAGAAATCACAAATCTTAAACCACCAAATTTATGTATTGATCCTCCGTAATAACGTGATCGTTGCAATAGTTTTGACTGGTCCAGCAGGTGGTCAAACACTGCTTATACATAATTTTAAAAGAATTCAATTTCCAGTTAAGTTATCTTTTATTGTAACAATTAATAAATCACAGGGGCAAACATTTAAACACGTGGGAATCGATTTACGTCAAGACAGCTTTTCACACGGCCAACTATACTATATATGTCGCGTTGTGAAGATCGGGTTGCGTAGAAAATCAATATGTTCTTCTGCCACAAGAAAAGCACTTTAAAATATATTCCTTTAGAAACGAATTAATCATAGTAACAGAAATTGCCGCGGACGAAGTCGCGGGCAACAGCTAGTTTAAAAATAATCATTGATAAGATCACACATCTTGATAGGATACGAACTGCGTTACCAGCTAAAACAATTTGATTTATGATGACTACTAAACTAACACTGATAACCAATCGCTATAAAAGATTTGAAATGTTTTTAGCCAGCTTCAATTTTAGGCCCTACCCAAGGAGGACTGGCGATTGGCAGGCAGCCGGCCATAAAAACTATTACAACACGTATTCTAATAGTGGACCCCAGGCTCTAACACATTACAGTTGAGGATGCAACTGGAAAACGCTGAGATGATGAAGAGACATCTTTGAATTTGGCACCAATAATAATTAGAAAGAAAGGTTAAGATAATATGGACCCAAAATTTCTAATTCTTAGGACAGGGAAAAGATTTTTCGTATTTTGTATGGAGATTTGATCCGATCATACAAAATAGCCATACATTTTTCTCAGACTAAAACGATTAAACCAATTTTGTCCGAATTCTACTGGGCCTATATTTAGTGCATACAAATTGAAATTTTATTGGTTTATTAAACAAACTATTGAAAATATCTTCTTTCTTCGTTAATTCTATACATTTTTAAAAGACAATAACTAACTATACATATATTTCACACGGACAGGCAGACAGACAGCGGAGCGATATTAATAGGGTCCCGTTTTTACCCTTTGTTTACGGAACCCTAAAAACGATCTTCATTGTGAAAACGTTTTACTGTCTCAGCTTATCAATACTAGAGCGTAATGCGATGTACTTGTCACGCACTTAATGAGAAGTGATCACTTGATGCCTGAAGTGCTGTACATTAGCGCTTTACATTATGGTTACATATTCTCGACTGTGCAAAATGGAATGGCGATGATATTAGCGATATTATAATCTTCAAATTTTGGTTTTTTTTTTCAGTTAAATTTGAAGATTGTTTTTTACACTTATTCACTTTTGCCTCTCTTTGAGGAAACCAGTGGCCAACGACTTGACCATACTTCAACACCCAGACAAAGTTAGGTCATTCTATCACCGTAGTATGAGGAGAATGGATTATAATGCATCAAGACGAGGAAGAAGGCAAGAGGTGTAGAGGACATAGTCTATATAACTATATATATTAATTACAATACGTGAAGCAAAAACTTTGTACTCTTTTTACGAAAAGTGCGCGGACGGAAGATTGTGAAATTTTGCACACTTATAGTTTATATAGAGAAGGAGAGCAGAATGTTTATATTTTATATAATTGGTCTAATTTCGAGCACTGGACGATCACTTGTGGTGATGAACTATGAAGTTTAATAATTTAAATCTTTGATTTGATACTACACTTTATATTTACCTTTGACATTCCCCTAAACTAGTGACTAGCCGATCAATATGAACAACTTTTTATATAGGACCAATGCAGGGTTTAATTTTTTTTAGATACATCCAAAAAAGTTCCGCTGTTCAGGCAATTTTTAGGGAAATGTCGTTGTTTTTTTAATTTCCAGCTTTGTTTCCATTGGAAAAATTGTTCAGTCATACTTATAAGGGAATGTAGATTTCATTTACATGCTGTATAGTGTGAGTTGTTACATTACATTTAAGCAACCAGCACACGCGTAGAGTAAACGGTACAGTACTTGCTATGCTACTAACTCAGCATTCGTAGAGTACTGATTAGAATTTGTTAGAGTGACTAGGAACATGGGTTAGCCACTCTACCACTTGCCTTCCTTTACCACTGTTTAGCAAAGTTCATTAGTAAAGTTTAGTAAACTAAGTAAGTGTTGTTAAGTTACTTTAGTAAAGTTCTAATACTAGTGAAATCCGCGGCGTTATAATTCTTCAAATCCAAAAATTCAACATTCAGAATCTATGTACTTCACCTAAACTGGTGGAGTTATCGGAATTGGTAGAGTTAGGCAAGTGTTACCACGTACTTTATTCATGTACCGGAGACTTAATGGACTGAATGGTACATATGGCAGATTGCCAGATATAGGCCCATGTCTTTTGTAGGACTTGATAAAAAAGGGGACTTACGGAATGAGATATGCGATAGAGCAAAATGTAAGAATATTTTATTTTCTTATCATCTAATAATAAATCTGTAAGGGTTGGTTATGGAGTAAGTTACTTTGTTTTTATAGATATCGTCTTTCGAGAAAACTAAATTGACGATTTTTAGATATTTTTCTGTATGTATGTTCTCCATAACTCTTAAACAAATGAACCGAATTTTATGAAACTTGGTAGTTAAACATTTAGATGTACAGGACACAGGATAGGCTACTTAAATTATTTTTCCAGTTATGATGAGACGTGGTCTCCATACAAATGTACGCAAACAGAGTCGCGGGCACTGCTTATAGTGCACAGAGAGACGCATTTTTTTTTTAAATCTATGGCGCTATGTAATTAATAAGTACCTATAATATTTATCCTCAGATTGTCAGTTTTTAACACAATTCATAGTCTTAATAAATTTAATTTGTTTTCTTATTCCATAGAATATTTTCAATTGATTTCAAATAGACGTCGTGTTTTGTTTATTTCCAATATCTTGGATCTGATTGAATCTCCTTGGTTTTCTAATGAAACTTGCCTCGCCGCGGCGCCAAACAAAAACAATGCATTGAGGTGTTTTGTTTCGATTCATTTCTTTGTTCTCTTTTTATTATGTTCGTATTTTTTACGCTTTTCAAAATATTGAATAGCTTTGAAGAATTTTGATATTACGTCTCTCATCAAAACAAAGAGTTTGTCAAAAATTGAGTACTTTATTCATCAAGTAAATAGAGAGGAGCTCGATAGCTCAGTTGGCGTGCGCATTATAAACACTTACGCATGTAATGCAACCCGGGCGTAGTCCCCGTTGTGGTGGGTGACCACAAGTGGTACAAACATTTTTCAACCATGTCTGCGCTTTGAAAGGCACTTAACACCGTTGGTACTAGCTATCTTCACTAGATGGCGGTCGCTAAGCTATGCCAGATGCCTTAAGGCAGCTAAAAAATCTGACAGCAGTGTTGGCTACTCACATACACGAAAGACAAGCATCAAGTCAATAAATACATAAGTGTCATATATTTATACCTATACATACATATTATCACGTCTGTACCCCGAAAGGGATTCGGGGTAGACAGAGCCTAAGGCCATAAAAACCAAAGACCACGTTTAGCGTGTTGGTGGGCATATAGATTGAAAACGGAATCAAAATAGTGATGAGTTGTGAGCTGTATCGCCTATTAACATGATTCCTTAGATTTTCGCCCATTCCCTCGGCCGGCTTTTACGGTCTACGCGGAAGAGAATCATCTGGAATATTCTGTGTTTCTTTTCACTCAGACCAGCGTGGAAGAACCTGTACACATATACTTTAAAGAAATGAACCTGTTCATATGAACAACTTTCCCTTGCATAATAATTTAAAAAAAAAATAGCTCCTGCAAAATTTTACAAAAAAACTTATTTAATTTTTCGTGTGTGTAAGCGGACAACACTGGTCACAATTTGTCCAAGCTGCCTTAAGGCATGACACCGATTGGCATCAACGACAACAGGGGCTAACAGCTTCCGCAGCAAGGAGGAGCTCGAGATATTTTAGTGCCACTTGTGATCATATCCAAGTAGCACACGAGGGTTTATTTCATTCGTAAGTGCTAACGCATACGTGTTCTACATCAATCGATCGGGCACAGTCTCCTCATTAAGTATGTTGACTGTACCTCATCATTATCTTAGCCGCAAGAAGTCCACTGCTGGACATAGGCCTCCCCCAAGAATTTCCAATAAGACCGGTTGGAAGCGGCCTGCATCCAGCGTCTTCCTGCGACCTTGGTTAGGTCGTCGGTGGGTGTACAACGCTGCGCTTGCATTCGAGAAACTTTCTGCCCCATCGGCCATCGGTTCTTCGCGCTATATGCCCCGCCCACTGTCACTTCAGAGAGCTAAACCGCTGAGCTATGTCGGTGATCTTCGTTCTTCTACGGATCTCCTCGTTTCTTTTATTTATTTATTTATTTATTATAATCACACATAACAGATTACAACCAATAAAAAATACAGAACATACAAATCAAAGGATTTAAAACTAGGTTGTATTCCACTTATAATGTGTGCACATATAAAAGTGGTAAGAAAGTTACAGATACAATCTATTAAGTTATATAAACACAAAAGCTATAAATATACTAAAACAAACTTAATAATTAAATAAAATTGGTACAAAATATATATATATATATATATATATAAAACAAAATCGTGACAATCTATGCCAATAATTGCCTAAAAGCTATATAAAAATAAAAGTAAAATTAATATTGAACGGTCAACACAACAACTGCCAGTTTGTAGGTATACCTATGCAACATTTAGCATTTGGTACGTGCATTCGGTTTACGGTATTACGTTTCTGATTCAATCTCGCAGAGAAATACCGAGCATAGCTCTCTTCATAGCTCTTTGAGCGATCTTAAGCTTTCTCATGAGGCCCATAGTAAAGGACCACGTTATTGTTGACTGTACGTTTACATCCTATGGTCGTACCTTTGGGTCGTACCTTTTTTTGTATAGGATTGGAACCAATGTTTTTCAGTCTAAATAACTGTGCAATGTCCTTGAAACATTTATTAAAAATGTATTATACTATCACGTCTTTTTCTTAGCGGGGTAGACCGAGCTTAGGTATATTTAACATGTTGGTGGGCGTGTAAGTGGAAAACAGAATCAGAATATTGGTAGGTTGCTAGCTGCATCTCCTACTTTTCCTTCCTCAGATTTTCACCCATTCCCTCGATCGGTTTTAAGGGTGTACGCGGGAAGAGAAGCAGCTATTACATTCTACGTTTTTTCTTTTCACCTATACCAGCATGGAACAAGTAAAAATTTAACTCTATACAATTTATGTACGAGTATATTCAATAAGCAAGTTGGTTAGTTTGGAGTTTGAACCGTTAAAGTATAGTTTGACGAGTTTAAACTTCTCGCGGTGCGTTTATAAGGGCACAATCTGAGTAAGTTAACAATAAAAACTTTTTGAAAACCTTTAGAACACGTACCAAATGCTAAATGTTTGAAATTGAAATACAGGCTAATGCTTTGACATAAAAATACAATAACAACACGTTAATCCTGGCTTTGGGCCTTATGACCCTAAGGTCATAAGGCCTTGTGCGGGGTAGACAGCGTCTAAACGCTGTCTACCCCGCACAGGGGTAAATGTTAAAGTGATACTATGTACTTATGTGTGTTATACATATTTACTGTCGGTATCAACATTTCCATTCCTGTTCATTTTTAGGGTTCCGTACCTCCAAAGGAAAAAAACGGAACCCTTATAGGATCACTTTGTTGTCCCTCTGTCTGTCTGTCTGTCCAGACCCTTTATCTCAAGAACGCGTAGAGGTATCAAGCTGAAATTCATATCAAAAACTACTGTTCCTTGAAGTTGTAAAACGCAATCAAAAGATACAGCCGTTTATGCCGCAAATTTTCTGTGTCTTATTTGTATGATATTTATTATGCTAAAAGAATTACCAGGAGTTCCCAAACTAAGCGAAGCTTGTAACTAAGGAAACCAGTTTTCAATAAATCTCGATTAAGTTACAGATTATTTTAAAAGGAATATTAAATGAAATTAGTAAAGTATATCTGGATACTACAGAGGTACCTAAACTAAGCATACACTTGTGTCTTAAGAAACCAAATAAATTAGTTAGAAATAACCAAGAAATAATTATTTTTTTTAAGACATGTGTCTATTAACATTGCAAGGAAAATTGAGTTACTTTATGAAGTAACGGCCTTGAACCATTTTTGAAAAGCTAAAATGAAGGGCCAGTGAATATAAATACTATTTCCTTGTAGTTAACTCTTAATTAACAAATATTTAGAGATTACAAATTTTGCTCCTCTCAAAGAGGCTCTTTTTATAAAATATAATAGGAAGAAATAATAAAATCTATTTCAAATGTTTGGATCATGAGCACAAGACTTATTAATGTTATAAGATACTAAACGATGATCATTTTAAGAAAAATACGAATACGAGGAATGTGCTGGAAGGAGGAAATACGAGGAATAACGTTGTGTTATTCTACCACTGTAACGAAATACAAGTGGCATTGTCCGAATGTGATTCATAGATGAAGAAGCAAAAATAGTTAAGACATGAACAAGTGGACTATTTATTAAATAAAAAACCCGACTGCCTTTACGCAGTTTACGTCCACCATATATATTTTTTTGCTAAAGTCACATAGCCTATGACACTCCAGGGAAGAATACGAATCTAATGATACTTCACACTTCGAAATCGGTCAAGCCGTTTAGGACAGGAGACGACAATGGAACAGACTTACTTAAATAATACATACATACGCGCGAAAAACTACACTCCTTCTGGGTCAGTCGGGTAAAAACGTGTCGAAAAACGTACATATCGTAGGCTGACTCAGTTTTATAATTATCCTTCATATTTAAACTCTATTTTAAAGTTATGACTTATATTAATTCTGTGGTTATGTGAAAGTTAAGATATTTGCGCTACAAATATTTTAAGTATGCCTTTGTAATTTCGTAGTTATAAAGGTATATGAGTAACCGTTAAGCTGACACTTAAAGGACATTAAATAGTTTTCATTAAAGTTTTCATGATAGAGTATCATCAGAAGGTATTAAACTCGAACTATAGTCCGCTTTACTGCAATAAGTGAAGCTCCGCTTTACTGGAAGAAGAAACTCCCTTACAAATAAAAATTATAAATAAATATTAAAAAACTCAATGTCAACGTTTCCCGTTGATAATTGTAGTCAAATCGTAGAATTATTTTAATTAGAATAGAATAGAAAATTCTTCAGCATTAAGTCCGCCTTTTGTACCATTGTGGTCAGTAAATATCAAATTAAGATACTAAATAATTTATCACAAATAACTGAAGGTTCTGATCAACTTTCCCCTAAAAAAAAGAAAGCAAGTGAAACCTTGAAAAAAATAACAGAAAGTTGATTTTCGTATTATCATTAAAAAAGTTTATTTACCGCGAGCATCGTTTAATATAACGTATAAAATTAATATCAATTACAATAGTTAATTTAGTAGCTTTCTGATACAAATTTAATATTTTTTTTTTTGAGGAAGACCAATATAATCTTTGTGCAATACTAATTAATAAATAACCATTGTATTTTATTTGATAATGCATAAATTAAATACAATAGTTTTTTATTAATAAGTATTCTGTTCTCTTTCTGGAAGATGTTCTGGAGTCTGTCTGTGTCTTGGTTAATTACCACACTACATCGAAATACTGATTAGATAACCGAGTATATACTATACACCGTGTTAATTGACCCTCGACGCATCATCACCCAAGGGGTGACTTATCCCATCAATATGAACAACTTTTCCTATGGGAACAAATGCTGAAAACAAAAGAAAAAAACAATCCCATATAAACTGGCCGGGCGGCCGTCGGCATTTCCATACAAAAGAATGGAACTTTTTTTTGAGTTCCTAGCGTTGGTCCCATAGGAAAAGTTGTTCATATTGATGGGCTGAGTCACCCCTTTTAGGGAACGTCGAGGGACATTCACACGCTGTATATAAAAGTACAAGCAGTGTTTTATTATAAGAATAAGTTATACTTTTTCAGTTCTATCTGAAACAGTAAAACTTCGACTTTTTAAGGTGCTTGCTAGTTTCCTCCTCAAGGAAATATATTCTAAATTACTCGTAAGATTATGAATCTTCCAAACACTTTTATTTTCACGTAGACCAATTTCTTTTTAAAGACTCAATTTACGACGTCTAAAGTTCGAAACACGTTCAGCTATTATTATCCGAATTTTATACAAAAAAGGTTCGCGTGAGTGAAATTTATAACATAAATAAAAGTTTCTTTTTTGGATGGGCGGGTTCTGCCGAGGTTTAATAAATGCTAAAAGCTAGCAAAAGGATATCACTTTCAGTGGAAAAAATTCCAATGCAGCGTTTTCTCAGTCAAAGCTTTCAGATGTCATTCGATATTTTGTCGTGATGTTTTTAAATTCATGATCATTTTCTATTAGTAAGTAGGTAAGTGAAAATACATTATTGCACCATAAAGATACATTCGAATTAAAAATAAATAAAAAAGCACAATAGGCTGCTATATCGCCGAGGCAATCTCTTCTTCTTATGTTTTTGTAGATAAGGCATACAGTTCTTTAGTTGCCTTACTTAGTGTCATTTTTGATAAAAAGTTAAAAGTAACTGTTATGATAATTACGTGTAAATTAATAGTATCTTAGACACAAAATTTCGCTAGAAAGAAGTTTCCAAGGATGAGCAAAAGTAGGTCGTATTTTTGCTCCAGCAAACCAACTATACAGGTATTTTGAATTCCCTGGCAATATTTTAATGTCGAAATCAGAATCCCTAATAAAATATTGAGCCGAAAAAAGTTTATTTTTTATTGGGCCCAAATTCATCGATCTGCTGGTCAAATTTCTAAGGGAATTCTATTGTTTTTTTATTAATTACCTTTTACTTCTTGAGGGTATGCTTTATTAGATATTCTGATTCCGTCATTAAAATATTGTTCGGAAATTCAAAATCACCTGTATACTATGTTTCATTGGTGTTGTTGGAACCGTGTTTAAGATTCTTATTATAAACGAGAAATCACGAGGTTCACGAGAATAATATATATTTATTTCTCTCTAAACAAACGTGTTAAATATAAGAACATATTTATTGTTACATGAAATAACTAGGTATATCGTATTTAAGTATTACGAAAAATTTCGGCAAGTGATTAAAAACTTTTCTTTAAACAAAAGTTTATAGAGATAATTAATATGTTAAAGAAGCCCAGTTTGTAATTCAATAATGTCTTTGAGAAACAACCATCCTTGGAATAAAAGGAGTTAACCAGTTAAATAGGGATTATCTTCTTGGTCTTTGATCTAAAAAGAAAAACAATGTCCTTTGTGCCTATTTACATACCGTTTACACTTTCTCAGATAAAATTTTCGGATAAAAGCCGATTCAGTTTATATTTCTTCGATTCAATTATTTTATCTTTGTTGTCATTAGTTTCTTTTTTAATCTAACTATTATTAATCTGACTATGGCCTCCAATCTGACCTTTCTAGGAAGGAATGAAAAAAGAAGGACCCTTTGTAAGATTTGTCCCTTTTTCAGCTTCCTTTATCAAACTTATACTTTCTCAGATAAAATTTTCGGTTAAAATCCGATTCAGTTTATATTTCTTCGATTCAATTATTTTTTCTTTGTTCTCATTCGTTTTTTTAATCTTACTATTATTAATCTGACTATGGCCTCCAATCTGACCTTTCTAGGAAGGAATGAAAAAAGAAGGATCCTTTGTAAGATTTGTCCCTTATTCTGCTTCCGTTATCAAACTTATATTTATAATTTCAAGTAAACCTTATCGTCGGCCGTTTTGACGCTGATTGAAATCGTAATTAGGCTACCACAGGACAGGCATGTTTCCTAATGTGGGGCCTACAGTGTTAACAATTGAATATTATGTAATTTTATTGCTCAAATAAATTTAAAAAAACTAAAAATTGCTTATATTTATTTTAATCCGTCTGACCAAGGACAAAATGGTGTCCGAGGTTAGAACGATCTAATAATGATACTCGTATCTGACCACGGATACTGAATGTGTTTTTTGAAGTTAAAAGAGTATTATAAATTAATGTTAGTATGGCATAAGAAATACTTATTAACTTAATTAAATTGTTTTTATGTAGCATTAAAATGTTCTCTATATTATTAAAATTAAAATATGTGATGAGAAATGTCTCGCTACAGGTAGGACTTGAACCCACACCCTGAGTGTGCTTCCAACTACACCACCGTAACTTCAAATCATCACGTCGAATTCTTCACATATTTTAAATTTCCCGTAATAATGAACTACACTTTAGTAAAAAGTAAAGATTAGTCTAAATAGAAGTGTATAGAAGCTCTTCCAATTAGACTTAAAACTTTTATCTGCCTCGGATTATGTTACTACTACTTGTGACCTACTGCTGGGAAATGGCGATAAGGACATAGAGAACAGCAGTATAGAATTTTTGAATAAAGAACATATTTATTGGATAATAAAACAGAACTGCAATAATGCAAAATATCTGAATGTTAATTGGTTTAATGATAGTTTTCACTGAATGTACTTACCTTGCTTGTTTCTTTAGTGAAGCGAAGAAAATTGTTTCATAAAATATAGGAAATTTTATTTAGACGAAAGTAAAGCTTATTTCATTAATTGCAGCTGTTAATTTTTGTAAAATAGCATATTTGGTTTTATTTTATTTTATACGTAGATATTACAATTTGATTTTATGGCATTCAATAATAACTTATGTTCATTTTATTCTTTTTTTCAAAAACACCTATATGTTTTGAAAAAGTTTTTGAAACGCTTTATCTTTTCCTTTTTTTATTTTAATATTTTTTTTTTTTTTATAAATAATCACACTTATTTTTACAAGATAAGTTTTGATTCTGAGAAGTTGTAAAGCTTTTGCGACTTTATGCATTACTTACCTGAAAGTGTGTGGGTTCTCGTGCTGCGACGTCGGAGGCTCGACAGCGGCAACAAGTGTTGTGCCGCAGCCGCCGAAGCCTTCTCTTATATACGCTGGGCGGGCGCCGCCCTACGCCGCCCACCGCCCTAATCGACGGGAATGCTACTAACATAGTTTGCATTTCAATTTTACGAATCAAAATTGGGATCCTTGACATTGGATTTGTGTAACTTTGTTTATTGTTTACGGAATCAAAATTTATAAAGAGTTCGAGGGAAAATACCAATGCATTAATTATGATCTGGAAATATTTTTACGTAACCCCTTTATTAATTTTTGAATACTGAAAAGCGCCAATAAAAGTTTTCGTTGTTTATTTTTTTTTTCATAACGAGGACGGCCAGAAGAGGAATTTATTTAAAAAAAACTGGCTAAGTGCGAGTCGGACTCGCGCAAGACTCTCCGTACCATTATCTATAAAAACGGTAAAAAAAGTCGAATGTTATATATACAAATTTCATTTTGCGGTTGACACCATACATTTTGTTCGGCCGACTGTAACTACATAAGTAGGTCGAGTTGTATAAAAATAACTATCTTTGATACCGGGACCGCTATAGTTTTAATTGAAAGTACATACTTTGAGGTGTATACCACATTTTTTTAGAATTATTTTAGTGATATTTCAAAAGTTACGGTGGGGGCACCTCAAATTTTAACTTTGCATTAGATTATCTTAAGACTGGGGGGTTTGATCTACATAGTTTCAAAGCAGTTTTTGTTGCATTTTTAAAACCCCAGATACTCCACATGTTGGGGTTCGTCCAACTTAATTTTTTACATTTACTTTTCGTTGTATGGCTGAAAGAAAAACATTTTTTCATAATTTTGAAAACCGACTTTTGGAACTTCAATATCGTGTATATCTCTCCACCAATTTTCGTGACAATCGGGTGAAATTTTCGTGACAAAAAGGTGCAGTAGCGGCGGAGTACGAGCCCGGACGGACAGACAGACGAAGGATGGACATGATGAAACTATAAGGGTTCCTTGTGGACTACGGAACCCTAAAAAGACATTGGTTATAATAAAGAATGGAACAAAGACCGTTAACCAATCTAATAAACATACTTTAGTCAGTCTCTAGCTTTCCAGGTTGTCTTTTTAAACTACAACATTTCCAAAAGCTAGTTGATGAAAATGGGCAAATATTGTCAAATCAAATTAGTTCAAGGAATAAACCATATTATTTTTGATCTTTTGGTCATAAATTTGAGGCCACCTTTTACCTCTAGATAAACGCTTCAAAATTATAATAAACAAATACTTAAACATCAAGAAAATACATTATACGAATATATCATTAAAGCTTTTTTTTTCTAAATTAATATACCTTAAGTACAAATAATATTTCATACACAAATGGTGAAAAGCGTAAAATACATATTTAAAGATAAAAGAAAACAAAATTGAAGTGTGATTTCATCAAGATGCCACCTTTGAGAGGGTATATCCTTTCAAAATAAATTAGAGTTTCGCTCTTCTTTCGTGTTCTGTCAACCGCTAAACCGAAAATTGGGGACTTACGAACGTGTCAAAACTTGCCAAATAGTTTTCATTCAACGTTCTTATCGACGATTTGCAACTGACTCATTTGTCACTTCAGTTCATGTTAAAGATTCTCAACCATAAAATAACGTAACTATAAAATATCATAAAAGAGTTGTTTTAACTTCTGTCCTAAAAGTACCAAATACGCGCTGTTTAAATATAAAACGCAGTTCAAACAAACAGCGAGGGATGCATGCATCCATTTATAAAACAAATGAACTAAGTTTGTTATGAGCCTTACTTTGGCTTTATTTTATTTTTTAAGCGAAAATCTATTTAATTTTTTATTGTTTTGTGAATAAATCACACAGATTGAAGCTTAAGATATGTTGTTTACTTATATCGTGGGATAATTACTGAATAACAATTTATTCAGCCTCATCGAAGCATAGAAGCAATAAAAATTCCTTCTCAAAGGTCGATTTTCTGTTAGAGTGTTTGCCGGCCCATTCATTTTTTCATTGATTTTTTCTGGCAGCTTGGCTCTACCACGACTTAAAGTAAGTATCGTTAAGTTCTAGTAGTAACACATGTTAGGATTCACAACACAAGCTTTTGATGTATTGGATGATTGTTATATTGTTAAACTATACATATCATCATCATCATCATCTATATACATAAGAATATAACTAGGATGTTAACCACAACGTATACAATACAACAATAGTCTAAAATATTGTAATTTAACAAATGGAAATAAAGTTAAAAAAGGTATAGAAGCTCCAAACTCACTGAGGGGCTAGCTCAACCTATATGATTTGTCATTTTAATTTATTTATTTGTTAATAAACCAAAACAAAAACAAATATTAATTTTAAAGGGTAAAAACGGGACCCAATTAATATCGCTCCACTATACGTCTGTCTGTCTGTCTGTGCCTGTCCATCTGTCTTTCCGTCTGTCACCAGGCTGTATCTCATGAACCGTGATAGTTAGACAGTTGAATTTTTTACAATAAATACTAAAAAAAATAATAAAATAAATATTTAAGGGGGATTCTATACAACAAACGTGATATTTTTTGCTTGTTTTGCTCGATAAGTGAAGTGAATCTCTTTACAGAATCAACCACGCGTAGTCATGAACACATTTTCCTTGAGATATCGTTGGCTAGGGAGCCATTTTATTTCGAACAGAACAACATTTTTACGTATAATTGTTTTATCACCACCAAACAATCTAAACATTAAATTTTAGAACAAAATATAGTCTTGGGTGGTTTTATACTGTAATATTGTATTTGAGTACGTGTAGTAGGTTTATCTATCCTCTTTGCTGGTCTGGGAGAAAAAAAAACGTAGAATGTGCCAACTGCTTCTTTTCCCGCGCAGATCGTAAAAGCCGATCGATGGACTGGGCTAAAATGTGCAGAATCATATCAATAGGCGATGCGGCTAGCATAGCATATCACTATTTGATTCCGTTTTCCATCTACACGCCCTCCAATATGCTTAATGTGACCATAAGGAAGACCTTATGGTCACATTTAGAATTTCATTTGTATAAGAATAGACCTAGGCTCTGTCTACCCCGCAAGGGAAAAAGACGCGATACTATGTATGTATGTATATAGTAGACTAGCTGTTGCCCGCGGCTCCGCCCGCGTTAATGTCGTTCCGTTGGGCACAGTAGAAATGATAAAAATTCCATACAAACCCCTCCCCCTCTGCTTTTTACCCTTATGGGGGAATTTAATACATTTCACCTGCATAGATTTTTAGCCCTTAAGAAGGGGATTTTGCCCATTTCACCTACACAGATATTTTTTTATTGTAATGGAGAACTTTTTATTGTCATATTTCTAAGTAAATAAAAAAAATTCATACAAACTTTACCCTACCTATTTTACCCCTTCAAGAGGAAATTTTGTCCTTTTTAACTACACAGATCTTTATAATTGTAATGTTAACATATATACTTATTTTTATACGTCTATGTCCAGAAATGAGAAAATTTCCATACAATCTCTCATCTATCAATTTTTTAATTGTAATCTAGAACGTATATACTTATTTTCAAACTGCTAAGTCTAGAAATGAAAAAAAATCCATACTAACTTTACTCCCCTATTTTATCCCTTCAAGTGAAAATTTCGTCGATTTTACCTACATACATCTTTTTAATTGTAATCCAGAACGTCCAGAAATGAGAAAATGTCCATACAAACTTAACCCATCACCTCCCCCCCATGTTGCTCCTTAAGGAGGGGAATTTATACATTTTACCTACACAGATCTTTTGTAATCGAGAACTTATATACCTATTTTTATATTCTAGGTCTAGAAATGGAAAAATTCCATACAAACTTTACCCCCTATTTACCCCTTCAAGGGAGAATGTTGTCTAGTTCACCCAAACAGATCTTTTTTTGGTTTGACTTTCAAACTTCTAAGTCCAGAAATGAGAAAATTCCATAAAACTTTGCCCCCTTTGATTTTTTAAAAATCCTTTCTTATTGCTCATTTACATCATAAAAAGAATCCCTGTGCCAAATTCAGTTTCTGGGCACAGTAGTTTCGGCTGTGCGTTGATATTAACTCAGGTTTCCCTTTGGCCCGCGGCTCCGCCCGCGTAAGTGTCGATTTCTCAGAAACAGTAGAATTACCCGGAATACATTACACACAGTAGAATTACAGTTCATGACTTTCAATAAAACACCTTAATATTGAATTTCAATTGAATAACTTCAAAAACGGAAAGTGTCATACTAACTTTGCATCCCCGTTATACCCCTTAAGGGATGATTTTTGAGTAAAATATTTTACTCGTGTGTCATACCTTTCAGTAAAGAACCTTCATGCTGAATTTCATTCGAATAACTTCAAAAATGACAAAGTTTCATACTAACTTTGCAACCCGTTTTACCCCCTTAGGAGATAAATTTCCAAAAATCCTTTCTTAGTGCACTCCTACGTTATAAAAGGAACCCCTGTGCAAAATTTCAAGTACCTAACCCTTATAGTTTAGGCCCTGCGTTGATATGTCAGTCAGTCAGTCAGCTTCTCCTTTTTTTTTAGTATGGATTACTATGGATAGTATGGATAGATATAATGCTGTCGTATACTGATGAATTGACTTTGGATTTCAATTTTCTTGTTATTATTTTTATTATATTTTATATTTTTGCTATATGTTTGCAGGCAAACTCAGGCCTTGAGTTCATTCAAATGATGATAACTTTTTTTTTAATGAACCGAGTTTGATGAAACAAACTTTAAATGTTTTGCTGAGTTAAAACAAAGCAATTGGTGAAAGTTTGAAGTAAATCGGTTCAGTATTTTCGGAGATAATCGTGATCATACAGACAGACAGACAGACAGACAGACAGACAGACAGACAGACAGACAAGAAATTCGAAAAAAAAATTGTTATTTTCTTTTATTTATTTTAAGTGTCCCTCTATCAATTTCAGTCAAAAATTCTAAATGTACAGACTAAATATTTTTACTGTTTTATTATATGTTTAGATTTATTTTTGGATATGTGTACATAAATTTCTTTGTACAGTTAAATAAATCATATACAGTAATAAGCAACAAAAATTGGAAAGAAATGCAACAAAATAGTCATTCTTTCAACATATTAACACCAACAAGATCTTAGCTCTTATACAATACAGATGAAATTGAGTTAATTAGCAAACGTTTAAGGGTGACTCAGACCACGAATCTGAACAAGTTTCATTATGAGATCAACTTTGACATCGTGATAAAATTATCTACTCTTTCATACAAAAGTGGAATATCTACTTGGCCAAAATCTATGGAACAGCTGATTTTTTTATCAATTTCGCAGATGGTCCCATATTGAAAGTTGTTCAGATTCGTGGTCTGAGTCACTCCTTAAACGTTTGCTAATGAATTCAATTTCACCTGTATGTAAAGAAAAACCTGTCCGATCGTTGAAGGGGTGATTCATCCCGTCGATATGAACAACGATATCGACGGGCTAGATCACCCCTTCAAGGTTTTCTTTACATGTTATATATCTCAAAAGAGAAGTCAAAACATACCTGAAACATTACTGGCCATGAACTGCATCGAGCACTTATGTACGTGGGCGCCTTTCTGTCATAACGCTCCAATCATATTTCCTTTTGTTTGCTCTGAGTCTCCTCGCTCAGACGCCATTGTCCGCCGAGTGAAAAAATCTACTACTATATTGGTACTAGAAGAACAAAATATATTTTCTTTAGCACAACATTAAAAAAGATATTTATTTTTTTAATCTACGGCCATAACCTATTGTTCGAAATAATAATAATAAAAAAATATATAGGAATATATCACGCAAATTATATATTTTATAATAGACTAGCTTTCGCCCGCGGCTCCGCCCGCGTCAATGTCGATCCCTCGGGAATAGTACTTTTTCCCGGGATAAAAGGTAGCCTATGTCCTTCTCCGTACTCCAGAGAACTTGTGTGCAAAATTTCATGATGATCGGTTCAGTAGCTAAGGCGTGAAAGCGTAACAAACAAACTCACTTTCACATTCATAATATTAGTTAGGATACATGGTCAATCTGAAAAAGATCGTCTTCCATCATGACCTGACCGGATTTGTACATGCTTTTTACTAGCTACTAGTTGCTGTATGCTTGTTAAACCGACTTCTTTGAACTCGATTTTAATCCACTTTAAACGGTCAGATTTAATAAAAAAAATCGTAGCTTATCAAGGATCTTAGAATAATTTGATAAAAACGTGTTTTTTAGTTTCTTTTTAACTATATTTATATAAGTATGGCTCCGGTAGTACAGAGAGGGTCATTCTCCTGCAGTGGAGACTAAAAAGACCTGATGATGATGATAATGATATTTATATGGGTACTTCTTTGAAATTGATTCAAATACTTTGTAAAGGTTAACTGGAAAAAAGTCCGCCTTTGTCCCTTTTATTTTATTTTGAAATTGTTTGCATTATATTTCTTTTTCTCGTGTAATGGTGTAGTAAAAAGTATTATCTTTCTTTTTCTACTTTTTAAGTAAAACTGAGGTTAACGAGTTACAGAATCTCGAAGATATCTGTACTTAAAATACGCTTCGAACTAATCGTAGCTACCTCTTTATCAGCCAACCTACAGCCAACATGAATTTGCTAATAACATTGGAACTAAGCTACTAATTGGAACTATGGGACACAACGGAAAATTAGATTGATTATTGATTTCTCACAAAAAAATATAACGAATTCTATTTGTGAAAATGCTTCGAATACTATGATAAAACCCGTGGTAGGGGCCAGTTAAGGCGAGACGCACCTTACGTCATAATTAATAAACTCATTCATACAAAGTTATGATCACAATGCCCCATATTGGAATCAAGATACACAATATACACATTTCTAATATTAGCTTTAACTTTATCTTTTTTTGTGGTTTATTAAAGGTATGAACGAGATACTCTTTTATGCCAGTCTGAAAAAAGAGAAAAAAATTAGAATATACTAGCGGCTTCTCTTTCCACGCAGATCGTAAAAGCCGATCGAGGGAATGGGCATAAATCTGTTGAATCGCGTAAACAGGAGATGCAGCTAGCAACCCATCACTTTTTTGATTCCGTTTTCCACTTGCTATCAGACAGCATGCTAAACGTGGCTTAAGGTCTTATAAACCCGGGCTATGTCTACCCCACAAAAAAAAAAGACGTGATATGTAGAGTGGAGAAGAAAGTGTGGTTTTCCATTCTATCTGAGCGTGTCTCATTTTCATTCTTAACTTAGAAGCATCGACCGAGGTCCTTTAAAAAGGTACTATAAATTGTATTGGCCAAAGTTTTTACAGCCGGCTGCCTGCCTTCTTAGATAGCAGCAGAACCGCAGACTAATACCTGTGAAAATAATGTACTATTTGTCTGCGCCAGGACACGAACCCGGAGTTCCTGTTGAAGCAGTCTGACGTATTAAATTAACCATTGTGTGATTGAATATCGAGGTTGCAATATGGCGTAGTCTTTGTCATTCGATCGACCAACAACTAACTAGGGTTCACTTCCTGAAGATGCTTCGTGTAGAGACGAAACACGTGTCGCGAGCATAACGGTCGATATTGCTGCAGCCTCAAAGGATACAGCAGTATCGACCAGAGTTGCATGCATCAACTATTGGTGGCGGGCATGAAAGGACTAACAGTAGTAGGTGGGCTCTGGCCAGCAATATTTTGCATGAACTAACTGGTGGCAGAAGCACGCAAAGTAAATTATCTCAAAGTAAATGTAGATTAAATATTACACAAAAATGGAGCGAAGGTAATGAAAATCTAGTTATTTTTTATTATTATTATTGGTGTTCCACTGCTGGGCAAAGACCTCCTACCTTTCATTTATCTCTATTCTTTGGTCTTTTTTATCCAATGCTTGTCAAATGCTTGCAAGTCATCTGACCAATAGTTTATTATTCCTACTAAAATGGTCATTATTTGGTCTTTTCTACTGCGAGGTTTGTAAGATAGCAAGCGGAGATCCATAGTCTCTGCCTACCCCCTTGCAAAAGTGGCATGACAATATTTTATGTACATATGTATGTTCTAGTGAGTGATACTGACAAGACCCTAGCGAAATGTCACAGAGATTTTAGGCTGACATCATAGTCACGGGTTTGATCAGCGCCTGCCTCACGCGCGCTTGCAATTACACTAGATAGTAGTTGCGTGTCATAGTCACGCAGTTCAAACGCGTTTGTGAGACGCGCGCCGTCTACCAGCGCTGCCGAAGCATGCGCTCAATAGTCAATTTGCAATGTTTTACAACGTCGCTGCCCTTATCCATAGAAAATAAACAGCTAATCCTGTTATTATATTTGTACCAATGATGACGACTATACACAACCGTACATTGCAACGAAATGCGCGATACCAAAACTCGTTTCACAGTGCACGTCGGTCAAGCGCACGTTGTTGAAACGCACTGCTCGCCGGCGTCACTGTGAAATCAGCCTTAAATAGAGCCGACGTAATTAAAAAGTAATTTGTTGCATTGCGTGCAGTTGCAACATTGCATATCAACAGATTTAAGAACCACGGCGCCATTCGTTTTATTGGCCATCAAGCCCTTAATTACTCACATTTATAGGGGTTAGTCATTACTAAATTGGTACATATCTTAGGAATCATATCTATCTTATGAGGGAAATCAGTACATATACTGAAATAAGTATTATTTTACATGATTACTCATAAAAACGACTGTAATGAATAAATTCTTCTAATCAAATTTGGCGGCCCTATGCAGAATAGAGTAGTAGTCAATTAAAAAAAAAAGGATTTTATTTCTTTTTCATTATAAGCAAATCAGTTAGATAGGTCAGTATTTAGGGTCAATATTTTTATTTTATTTAGATTATTTTGTAAATAAAAGCAAATTATTTGTTTCAATTATCTTTTTCTGCTTGGATAATCTACGCTAAAATAAAGTATGTTTACAGTTTCTACGATAAAAACTAGTAAATGTAAGCGAAATACTTGTAATAGGCTAGTTTCCTAAAAAAATATAATTAGTCCGTCAGTTAGATATTCAAAAAATATTGGACACGTATTTTTTCTTTTGTCGATTAAACAAAAAATGATAAAGATATAGCCCTATGAAGTTCCGTGTGACGTCATAGTTTGCTACAATTTTTAGCAAACTTTAACGTCACGAGCCCCCACTACTGAACTTTGACACGCTTTATCTTTATTATTTATTGTTTATTTGACAAAAGAAAAAATACGTCTCCAATATTTTTTTAATATCTAACTGACGGACTAATTTTTATGTTATTATTACGACCCAGGAAACTAGCCTATTCATATAGAATACTAGATATTTGACATCGGTGACTGGTATAGTTGAAAGCTAAGCACGTATCTTTTTGAGATACTTGCTTTCACATAAAAGTAATGTTTTCGTTAACGTTAAAATTATGGTTTACTTATTAGGGTTTATTTAGTGTGAAAATTTTGTTTATGATTGTATTAGATTTTTTAATTACAGATTTAGTAGGATATTTAAAATTTGAGGATTTTAAACGAGATTAATACAAAAAAAAGTATGAAGAAATGTGATACTTGTTTAAGCGTAGAATGGTATCAATATTTTAATAAATAATTCTATGCTTCATACTGTTTTTGCTTGTCAAAATGAAAGTAGCTATTATATGTATACATTTTTTACATACATTTATTTCGTCAAAAATATCGTGCAGAATGTCGTGAAAATCCTTTTGGCGTGAAAGAATAAGAAATAATATTAGTAAGTAAGAGTATAGTTTCTTATAAAATACTATTAAATACACACCACCGTTTCATAGAGTGTGAGGGACAGATAATCTAAAATGTGTGTCAAGAAAAGCTTGCGAGCACTGTGTTATGACAGCCACCTGAGATTACACGAGTGGAAGTCGAACTAGATTTTTATATCTATAATAATATTATAAAGCTGAAGAGTTTGTTTGTTTGTTTGAACACGCCAATCCCAGGAACTACTGGTTCAAATTGGAAAATTATTTTTATGTTGGATAGTCCATATAATAAGGAAGGCTTTAGGTTATAAAACATCACGCTGCGACTAATAGGAGCGAAGCATCAATAAAAAATGTTTTGAAAACGGGGGAAAATCATCTATACTAAGAAAAAACTAATTAGTCATAATAACAGAAATTTCCGCGGACGAAGTCGCGGGCAACAGCTAGTAAAAAAAATATTTGTAACTATACAACGTTTAGTACGGTTGTAAGACACAATATTTGTATATATGTCTTATGATGAAAACAGCTCAAAATATTTCGGTGCAATTTGCAGTTTGCTATTCATTTACCATTTTGGAACGATAAGCTATAATTATTATTATATTTGCAAATTGTACTTACACAATTTGAGTAATGTTTTTGAAGCAATAAATTTTCGATGTTCCCGTAACTATCTCAACATATAATTTTAAATTATGAAATCGACGTGTAAACAGCTAGTAGCCTTGGTAACAATTTTAGGGTTCCGTATCCGAATGAAAAAAAACGGAACCCTTTCTTAGATTCTTCATATCGGTCTGTCTGTCCGTGTCCCAGCCACTTTATTTCGAAACTATTAGTATCACACAGTTGAAACTCGGTTTCTGTGAACTTCTTCAGAATTTCCGTACAAAAAAAAAATTAAGTGGCTCCAAACATGGAATTTAAACTTCTTATCCTTCAAAGAAATAATTATTGAAAACTCGAATGTCTGTGATCATGAAGCCATAATGTGGGCACATGATGGCTTCATGAACACTGCGGTTTGGTATGCTTTTGTTATTTTATAGAGTTTATACGCCGAAGCGCCACGTCAATGTTTGGTATTTCTCATTCATTTTGAAATCATTCATTCATGTCATGAGAAGTAAGAAGTCCACTGCTGAACAAATAGTTCTCCCAAGTATTCTTCGTTCCATGGGACATTGCCATACTCACCATCCTTGGCAGGGGTTTCCGAGGGGTTCCGCAATTTATGTTTCTTCTTTTTCTTCCGACGCTGCTGCCGTTGGAAGCATTTTTAAGCTGGGGAAGGATAGGAATTTGTTCGATCTGGGAAGGGAATGAAGGAATTGGGATACTACTCACTCGGATGGATGGGGGAAAACAAGTAGCAGCTCGGAATGCCGGGCACGCGTATATCTTGCCATATCTGCAACCACCGGCCAAGCATTAATGATGAAACCCAATTAAAAAAAAAATTATTTATTGACCAATAAAATTGAACAGTTAGTAACAAAATATAAAAATAACAAAGTTTATAACATTTTTGGTACACTATTGGACATTGGAACCTGCACTAAGCGGAGCTTGTATCTCCTAAAGTAAAAGTGTTTAATCAATAGAATTGAGAACACGTAAATCACTCCGTGTGATACCGGAATATTTGCTCACAATTGTTATCACCTAACTTCACTCACTAACTGATCTTTTTTAGTTTATGACCCCGGCAAGTAGCTGCCTCAAATACTACCTACAGTTAATTCAATTAATATAACTTACATACTCATAAAACTATTACGTTGGACGTTCAAATCTAATAAAAGGTTCATTCCACTGTAGCAGATAAAATTCTGTAATGATTTCTGTAAAGTTTGTTTAGCTAAATAAATCTGTTTTCCTTGCGGGATAGACAGAGCCTACGTCCATAAGACTTTATAGCCACATTTAGCATGATATATGCTGAGATAATAATCATTGAAAAATGAAAAATATATTCCCTATCTACGATTCTAAAGATGAAATACGACGCACTGCATTTTTGTTTTAAATCTGAACACAGCTGTATCTTGCAAATATAATTTAAAACCAATCTGACCCCCGATTAATTTACAAGTACTAGTTTTTGACCAGTATATTCAAAGTATATAACTCACACATAATATAAAACGGTAAAAACTAATTTAATATTGTAACGTCTAAAAACCTTTCTTCTTCTTCTTCTTAGCATATTTGCGTCCACTGCTGAACATATGCCTCTTGATGGGACTTCCACTCTGATCGTGATGCGGCGATCCTGGTCCAGGTCGGTCCTGCGGTCTTTTTAATGTCGTCCGACCATCTGGCTGCTGGTTTACCCACGCTTCGTTTCCCTGTACGGGGTCGCCAAAACAGAACCCTCTGGCTCCATCTATTGTCATCTCTGCGACAGATATGTCCCGCCCATTGCCACTTCAGACGTGCAACTCGTTCACTTATATCAGTGACTTTTGTGCGTTGGCGTATGGTTTCGTTCCTTATCCTGTCTCGCAGAGTGACTCCGAGCATTGAGCGTTCCATGGCGCGCTGGGCCACTTTTAAGCGGTGTACCGTCCCGACAGTAAGTGTCCATGTCTCACTAGCATATGACATAACTGGAAGAACACACTGGTCATATACTCGAGTCTTCAAACTCTGGGGTATCTTTGACTTGAAGACATCTGTCAATTTCCCAAAGGCCGCCCAGCCTAGTTGTATGCGTCTGTCGATTTCCTTTTCCATTGTGTCCTTCCCCAGCCCAACTTTCTGACCCAAATACACATAATCTTTAACTTTCTCTACCATTATGCCATTAATTAGAATCTGAGTATCCGTGGGGCCCATCCACTTCGTTTTCTCTAAATTCATCTTCAGGCCGACTTTCCGTGACGCTTGGCTTAGATCGCTGAGCATCTTTTTTAAATCTTCAGGTGTCTCGGAAAGTAGAACAATGTCGTCAGCAAAGCGAAGATGGCTCAGGTATTGTCCGTCTATGTTGATACCCATGTCGTTCCATTCCAGAGTTTTGAAAATATCTTCAAGGGCATTAGTAAAAAGCTTCGGTGATATAACATCACCTTGGCGTACTCCTCGTTTGATATGAACTGTCGTGGAAGCATCCTGTATCTGTGTAGTCATTGTAGCTGACTGGTACAAGTTTTTTAGTACCTGAACGTATCTGTAGTCGACGCGGCATCGCTGTAGAGAATCAAACACGGCCCAGTGCTCTACAGAATCGAACGCCTTCTCATAATCCACGAAGGCAAGGTAGAGTGGTCTGTTATATTCGTGTGTTTTCTGTATCACTTGCCTTACAGTAAATATGTGGTCGATTGTGCTGAAGCCTGATCTAAAGCCTGCCTGCTCTTTAGGTTGATGTTCATCGAGTCGCTTTGTCATACGTGTCGTGATAACACGTGAGAATACTTTATAAATTTGACTCAGCAGCGCAATCGGGCGGTAGTTCTTAAGATCCGTTCTTGAACCCTTTTTGTGGAAAAGCACGAAAAGACTATTATGCCACTGTGTTGGGATGACGCCTGTAAACATCACCTCGTTGAATATCCACCGGAGTTCTTTCAGTATCGGTCGTCCACCAGCCCTTAGCAGCTCTGTGGTTATGCCATCCTCTCCGGGGGCTTTGTACTGCTTGAGCTGTTTAAGCGCTCGTTTTACCTCGTACATGCTTATTTCCGGGATGTCTTCAGTGTAGTGTCTCACTAGAGGTGCTTTTTTATCGTTAAGGTTTAAGGTCTCTGGTTTGCTGGTATGTGAGTCATACAATTCCCGATAAAATTCAGCAATTACATCAAGCAACTTTGACGTTTCCGTAACGATTTCCCCTTGACTGTTTTCTAGCTTAATAAGTTGACTGCTGCCATTTTTTATAGCTCTTTTAAAGATCTTAGGACCGCGGTGTTTTTCTATTAGACCTTGTATTATGTCAGTATTCCGTTTCCGTAAGTCTCGTCTTATAGCCTTTGATATCTTCTTATTAAGCTCACGATGTTGCTGTGTACCATAATATTCCGAACTGAGATTCCTTCTCTGTTCCAGAAGCATTTCGGTTTCGGGATTAATCGATTTTTTCGCTCGAGCTGCTGGTCGAAATACGTCACGTGCCGTGTTTGATACAACCGTTGTCAGGCGATTATATTTGTCCTTTAGGTGGTTGCCGGAGTTTTCGGGTGTATTTAATAATGAATCCAGTCTTTCTGCAAAATCTTTATGGACTCCATTGGGAATTTGTAGTTTTGCCTGGGGCTTTTTGAGTAGTTTATGTCTCTCGAACTTCGTATTTATGTTTGATGTTCCCCTAACCATTCTGTGGTTGCTCATCTTGAGTTTTTTGAGCACTGTGACATCTGTTATTATATGCTTATGGTCTGTGCATATGAAGTCAATTTCGTTCTTTATTTTCCCACCTGGTCCGGACCATGTCCATCTTCTCTGAGGTTTTTTGCAGAAATATGAATTCATGGCGTATAATTTTCTTGACTCTAAGTAATTGGCCAAAATTTTACCTCGGTCGTTCCTTTCTCCAATCCCGAAGGGGCCTATATAATGGTCGTCGTTGGTCCCAGGTCCTAATTTGGAATTAAAGTCACCTAGTACTATATTAAACTTAGTCTTCTTCCCGGCCGCTAACGCCTTATCGATATCTTCGTAGAATGTTTCTACGTCGGCTAAAGTGTGCGTTGCAGTTCTTGCTGGGGAGTAGACTTGAACGATTTTAATGGAGTAGCGTTTGTTTAAATATAGTACGGCATAAGCTACTCGTGGTGAAATGCTGCAAAGCTCAGTGATATTGTGGGCGATACGTTTATTAATCAAGAAGCCTACGCTGCCTATACCAGAATTTGTACTGCCAGTATAAAATAGTACATTACCGGAGTTTAGTTTTAAGGTATCTTCTCCATTCCGCCTTACTTCGCTTAGCCCAATAATATCCCACTTAATGCCTGTGAGGTCCTTTTCCAGTTCTTCCAGTTTTGTCTGCAATCTAATCGTGTCCGTATTATACGTAGCCAAGTATAGTTGTGTTTGACAGCCGTATCGTACCCAGGGATTCTTCGCACCCCCTGTCACACCGTGACCATGACCGCTGTCGTAGCCAGGAATAGTGTGACCGCTGGGGACTGGGGGCCGTTTCCTATTTAATTTGTCCATCAAGGTTAATTGCCATAATCTCGCCGCGTTGGCAAAACGTCTTGGCGAGTCAGTCATTTCGGAGGCGATTTAGTTCCTCGTGGCCGCTGTTGCCAGTATCGGGTTACTTGACCGCCGCCCGAGGCTCGGCGTTGGTGAATTTACGGCAGTCTGTCATCACCTCTCTGGCCTACCCTCCTTCTTTCTCATCCGGGCTTGGGACCGGCAACGGCGAAGTTAACTAAAAACCTTTGATTTTTTTAAATGTATGTAAGTAATAATAATATTTTAAAATACTTTATCAAACAAACGATAGAACAAAGAATTACTTGTAAGTCCCAAAAAATACCAAAACATCCAAGTTATAAATTTGGGCTGCAGTTCATATGGCTTCCGAGATAAGGCTTCAGATTCATATTGAGAACATCACTACGTATTTTCTATACTTTTTGCCAAAACCACTGCCAAAACAATAACCCACCTAAGTGGTAGTTATCACAATACCATTGTATGAAAAATAAATTTCCAATTCTAATCTTATATGTCAAAATAAAAGAATATTATTTCAAAACCCATCAAACAAGCAACGTAGTGCTTAAAAAAGTTTCTTCAATTTCTTGAAATTAAGAAACTTTAATTGTCTGCCGATTTATAACTAGATGTATTATATATATACATCAGACAAGTATAATTAAAACGGTACAAGCAATCGTTCTATATCAGCAAAAATTGTAACTACTAATACCCTTCAGTTTTTTTTGTTTTGCTCCGATATGAAGAACTTATTAATTGATTCTTATGATGTTCGATGTTTATAACAGCAAAAAATGTTTGCCTTATTCGAAAATATCTAGTACTCAAAGTAAGTGTAACTCAAGTATTACGATAATACTTGAAGACTTTACGTAGCGTTATAATTTGATGTGGCAAAACAAAATTTGTTACTTCTAGGTTCCTTCACTTCTTAAAGTAACACGGAATAGCCTCGAAAGGCCTTACCTGCTTTTCTAGTAGTCAAGTACGTACTAGTTTAAATCTGCCTTTTCCAATCTACGAAGAAGCTGCATCACTTTCGAATCCTTGAAGAGCTGCTGTTCGTAGTCTTGTTCTTTTATACTAGTCAGCGGCTACGATCTTCTCGTGAGCAGAGCAGGGCTGGACGGTGTTCATCACGATTCACATGAAAAAAAAAAAGAAATATTAATAATTGTACACGGAATCGTGTTATCCCACTTCTGATGTTAGAAATGAAACCAATGAAAGAATAGGAATATCATTTATTTTATATTACTCTATTCAAAACTTCTCTTATTATTTCTTTTAAATCAAAGCTAAATTTACCGGAGTTTCAAAACAACCACTGCCCAGGAAGAAACTCCAAGAAACCTATTAAGCAGTGTCGGTTGCCTACTCGCCGTAAGGGCTTTTATTTGTACAATCACATTTTAATTATTACTTTTGAATACACAAGAAATTATTACAAAAGTTATTATGTACACACCAATTAGTCATCATTACACATCCAATAAATACCATCTAAGACCACTGTTATTACTACAACATAGTAACAGAAATATCAAAAATATTCCATTATCGAAATTAATTAAAACAAAGACAAAATACTTAACTCAACTGTTCTCAGTGGCTGCACCATGAAGACTGACTTACAATTGCAAATCACTGCTTATATAAGCTGTTTCACCCGCCATCTTGGGTGTTGTCGTCATCGTAAATCGATTCAGTAACCAACATTCAATTAATCAATTACAATAACTTAAAAGTATTGCCACAAATGTTTTAAAGTAAGTATTAATTATTTTTACAAGAAATATTAGATAATATTCATAAATAAAATATATTAAGTAAACCGGAAGTAATACCAGACTTAAAAGGTAACTGATCGAAATGATCAGTAAATATTATAATCTATCACGCGCTTGCAATTACACTAGATAGTAGTTGCGTGTCATAGTCACGCAGTTCAAACGCGTTTGTGAGACGCGCGCCGTCTACCAGCGCTGCCGAAGCACGCGCTCAATAGTCAATTTGCAATGTTTTACAACGTCGCTGTCCTTATCCATAGAAAATAAACAGCTAATCCTGTTATTATATTTGTACCAATGATGACGACTATACACAACCGTACATTGCAACGAAATGCGCGATACTAAAACTAGTTTCACAGTGCACGTCGGTCAAGCGCACGTTGTTGAAACGCACTGCTCGCCGGCGTCACTGTGAAATCAGCCTTAAATAGAGCCGACGTAATTAAAAAGTAATTTGTTGCATTGCGTGCAGTTGCAACATTGCATATCAACAGATTTAAGAACCACGGCGCCATTCGTTTTATTGGCCATCAAGCCCTTAATTACTCACATTTATAGGGGTTAGTCATTACTAAATTGGTACATATCTTAGGAGTCATATCTATCTTATGAGGGAAATCAGTACATATACTGAAATAAGTATTATTTTACATAGTTACTCATAAAAACGACTGTAATGAATAAATTCTTCTAATCAAATTTGGCGGCCCTATGCAGAATAGAGTAGTAGTCAATTAAAAAAAAAAAGGATTTTATTTCTTTTTCATTATAAGCAAATCAATTAGATAGGCATGCGCATCTGCCAATTTTATTTAGTATATTTTGTAAATAAAAGCAAATTATTTGTTTCAAGTATCTTTTTCTGCTTGGATAATCTACGCTAAAATAAAGTATGTTAACAGTTTCTACGATAAAAACAAGCAAATCTAGGCAAGATATTTGTATTTCGTTCGGTATAGTTGAAAGCTAAGCAAGTATCTTTTTGAGATACTTGCTTTCACATAGAACTAATGTTTTCGTTA
The DNA here is from genome assembly GCA_947532085.1 of Elegia similella. Lineage (NCBI taxonomy): Eukaryota > Metazoa > Arthropoda > Insecta > Lepidoptera > Pyralidae > Elegia > Elegia similella. The sequence continues at coordinate 7,156,821 of OX383936.1, forward strand.
ACGTTAAAATTATGGTTTACTTATTAGGGTTTATTTAGTGTGAAAATTTTGTTTATGATTGTATTAGATTTTTAATTACAGATTTAGTAGGATATTTCAAATTTGAGGATTTTAAACGAGATTATAACAAAAAAATATGAAGAAATGTGATATTTGTTTTAAGAGTAGAATGGTATCAATATTTTGATAAATAATTCTATGATCAATACTGTTATTGCTGTCAAAATGAAAGTAGCTATTATAAGTATATATTTTTTACATACATTTATTTCGTCAAAAATATCGTGCAGAATGTCGTCAAAATCCTTTTGGCGTGAAAGAATAAGAAATAATATTAGTAAGTAAGAGTATAGTTTCTTATAAAATACTATTAAATACACACCACCGTTTCATAGAGTGTGAGGGACAGATAATCTAAAATGTGTGTCAAGAAAAGCTTGCGAGCACTGTGTTATGACAGCCACCTGAGATTACACGAGTGGAAGTCGAACTAGATTTTTATATCTATAATAATATTATAAAGCTGAAGAGTTTGTTTGTTTGTTTGAACACGCCAATCCCAGGAACTACTGGTTCAAATTGGAAAATTATTTTTATGTTGGATAGTCCATATAATAAGGAAGGCTTTAGGTTATAAAACATCACGCTATAATAATATAATATAATAGCAGCGAAGCATCAATAAAAAATGTTTTGAAAACGGGGGAAAATCATCTATACTAAGAAAAAACTAATTAGTCATAATAACAGAAATTGCCGCGGACGAAGTCGCGGGCAACAGCTAGTAAAAAAAATATTTGTAACTATACAACGTTTAGTACGGTTGTAAGACACAATATTTGTATATATGTCTTATGATGAAAACAGCTCAAAATATTTCGGTGCAATTTGCAGTTTGCTATTCATTTACCATTTTGGAACGATAAGATTAGCCGTGTGGTTTCCGGCAGAGTAGAATAGGACCACTCCAAGTCTTCCCATGGATGTCGTAAGAGGCGACTTAGGAAATACAAACTAAACAAAGCTCATAAACATCAATGAGACCTCTCCAATCCGTCTGGCCAGCGAGGAGAGTGTAGGCCAAATCCTCTGTCTGCTTTGGCCAAGTATGGCTCCGGTAGAACAGAGAGGGTCATGCTCCTGCAGTGGAGACTAAAACGACCTGATGATGATGATGATGAACGATAAGCTATAATTATTATTATATTTGCAAATTGTACTTACACAATTTGAGTAATGTTTTTGAAGCAATAAATTTTCGATGTTCCCGTAACTATCTCAACATATAAGTTTAAATTATGAAATCGACGTGTAAACAGCTAGTAGCCTTGGTAACAATTTTAGGGTTCCGAATCCGAAGAAAAAAAAAAACGGAACCCTTTCTTAGATTCTTCATATCGGTCTGTCTGTCCGTGTCCCAGGCACTTTATTTCGAAACTATTAGTATCACACAGTTGAAACTCGGTTTCTGTGAACTTCTTCAGAATTTCCGTACAAAAAAAAAATTAAGAGGCTCCAAACATGGAATTTAAACTTCTTATCCTTCAAAGAAATAATTATTGAGAACTCGAATGTCTGTGATCATGAAGCCATAATGTGGGCACATGATGGCTTCATGAACACTGCGGTTTGGTATGCTTTTGTTATTTTATAGAGTTTATACGCCGAAGCGCCACGTCAATGTTTGGTATTTCTCATTCATTTTGAAATCATTCATTCATGTCATGAGAAGTGGGAAGTCCACTGCTGAACAAATAGTTCTCCCAAGTATTCTTCGTTCCATGGGACATTGCCATACTCACCATCCTTGGCAGGGGTTTCCGAGGGGTTCCGCAATTTATGTTTCTTCTTTTTCTTCCGACGCTGCTGCCCATCGGAAGCATTTTTAAGCTGGGGAAGGATAGGAATTTGTTCGATCTGGGAAGGGAATGAAGGAATTGGGATACTACTCACTCGGATGGATGGGGGAAAACAAGTAGCAGCTCGGAATGCCGGGCACGCGTATATCTTGCCATATCTGCAACCACCAGCCAAGCATTAATGATGAAACCCAATTAAAAAAAAAATTATTTATTGACCAATAAAATTGAACAGTTAGTAACAAAATATAAAAATAACAAAGTTTATAACATTTTTGGTACACTATTGGACATTGGAACCTGCACTAAGCGGAGCTTGTATCGCAGGAGTTATTATATTTTCCATATGTACCTATATCTAGGTACATTTTATTTCAATATATTTATACATCATTCTACATCGGTTCAACAATACACAGCAATGATTTACAGTTTAATTATTATCTTTAGAATCTGTCACAAAGCGCAAGGTTGATTATCAAGTGATTGTGAATGAGGATGATAGTGATAATTTATAAGATGGTGTATATGAGTGCGAGTCCATAGTATTTTAGTGAGTGAAAGTGTATGTGTATATAATTGGGTATGAACATCAAATACTAGGCCGGTAAGTAAATAAAGTAATTAATTGCTATTTCACTTTTATTTTTTATTTCTATTTAACCTACTAGAAGTAGAGTTTTAAATGAGTTCAATAATCTTAATATATATAAATCTCGTGTCACAATGTTTGTCCTCAATGGACTCCTAAACCACTTAACCGATTATAATAAAATTCGCACACCATGTGCAGTTCGATCCAACTTGAGAGATAGGATAGTTTTTAACTTATGGCGAAACGAATTTCGCCGGGGCAGCTAGTAAAATTATAAAGAAAACATATGAATGAATTAATGAATGAACTTTATTGCGTTAAATGTGGTACAAGTGATAGATATGAAAGAACACGGGTAATTGTATGAATGGTTAAATATCAGAGTAGAGCCGCACCGTCATCAAAACCTAAAACGGGTCCGTGTACCACTAATACATTTGCTGGTGGCACGGATAATCGAAATATGCGTGATCTGAGCCAACCCTACTGTACTTATGGAACTGTCCCAACGATCAGCAATAGCTTTTCCAAGGTGTTTAACGAATGTAGACGTTTGTGGTGCGAAGACTCCGTCAACTGATGCTACGAGGGGAGTAAAAGTTGCATGACGCATTTCACAAGCAGTAGAGTTTTAAATGTACTAGGGTTGTTGATGAGGTGCAGCCATATCAGACTTGTAGAAAACCTGAATGTGTAAATGCTCACAGGACATATCCAGTTTATAGGTCGTAAACGAGGCACCGCCAGAGGGCGCCTCCTCCATCGCGTTTCGTTTTATTGCTATTTATCGCTCAAGCCGAACTGTTTACAACCATGAGCTATCTGCATTCCACTTACATTGAAATCTCGGTTAGATTTGTTTTTTGTGATTTACAACAGTTTTAACAATTTTGCAGAATCAGAATCGGCCATTTATTCATATAAATATACCTAAGAATGTACAGATGTTATACTTACCTATTATAATGTTAGTAGTTCTCGATGTATTTAGCCGCCAATAATTCAGCGTGTAAATTTACAATTATTATTATAATTTATGTATGTTAAGTAAAAAATTAGAACTACGACAAATCTGTCTGTTTGACGCTAAAACTCTTTATTTAGCAATAAGCGCAAAAAACATGAATCATGTTATATTAAATTGCTAGCTGATGCCCGCGACTTCGTTCGTATGGACCGACGTTCATGATCATTACTCTGTACTGGTCTCTAAAGACCAGTTATGGAGCGTGAATCGTGACTGAGACCTAGACGTGGTTGCGCATATACCTACGTTAAGAAGTCAGTTGCACATTACTTTCCTCACTGGTCTCTAGATTCCTAGACGTAGATGCGTTAATACGTTGAAAACTCAGGTGTGATTCTCGTTGTATGTAAATTTCTGAATCGCGAGATGACGCATGACGCTCACGATCAGCGATCAGGCGTTCTTCGTCCTTCGTCTGCCAGTCCAGATTATCAGAGGGTTCTCTGACTATATGACCAAAGTATTGAAGTACTCTCTGGAGGCAGGTACTAAATGGTAACAGGTACTACGTCCTGGATAATAGATGGGAATTGGAAAAGGGATAACAGGAAACGCTCTATCAAGCTTAAAATATTCACTTGATTGTGTCCTACAGTTGAAATGTCAAAATCCCATGCTCCATTACAGACCGGCGACGCAACGCTATTCATCAGAAACTCAGGAAGTTAGCACAAAATCAACAGGGTACAGAATTACCACTTTTTACAATTGGCTCTGTTATCATCAAAAACTGGAATAACAACTTTTTCGACATGTTTTTCTCTATCCATTTGGCATACGTCCCCATGAGAGTCGACTTGTATACAAAAAAATAATTTTAATTTATTTTGTTTTGTATTTATATAACTGTACTAAATACTGTAAGTCATTATCATCATCATTTCGAGTTCGAGATAATAAAGATGATTCCGTGCTTCGGAAGGCACGTTAATCCGTTGGTCCCGGCTGCCATCTGGTAGTCGTTAAAGGAACCACGTCAGAGGCCGAGAGGCGGTTTCGAAGAACTCTGACACCAGGGTGTGCATGGTCGATTGACCGTGACACCTACTCGAAATGATGATGATCATTTCGAGTATGTAATACGGTCAATTGACCATGCAGATCATCAGAGTTCTCCGGAACCGCCCCTCGGCAACTATATATACTGTAAGTTGATCGATGTGCCATTGTATGAGTTATAAATGAATTTATTAATTGACTAGCTTTCGCCCGCGGCTCCGTCCGCGTCAATGTCGATCCCTCGGGAATAGTACTTTTTCCCGGGATAAAAGGTAGCCTATGTCCTTCTCCGTACTCCAGAGAACTTTTATGCAAAATTTCATGATGATTGGTTCAGTAGATACGGCGTGAAAGCGTAACAAACAAACAAACAAACAAACTCACTTTCGCATTTATAATATTAGTAAGGATGGTCTACATTTCCCGATATCACAAGTATTATAAAATGCAGTACACAAGTGCGAATCAGATTCGTCCACCGAGAATTCCGAACTAAACAGTTATTTTTAAATCTAAGTACTAGAGGTTTTCGAATGTCCATTTTCTTGTGCTCCATGATTCTAGGTCAACGGTAAGTACGCTTTACTTAGGATTGAATTTCCATGCCATGGTCCGAAAGGTAAAGCATACACACACAGCCGTATCTTGTGGTTACGAGTATATACAAATTGGATTTATTACCTCTAAAGGACTGCAAACCTAAATTCTTGACATTCATTTCAACTGAACACCTTCCACCACTATCTTTTCTAAGGAATGCGTGGAAGATAGACACAGAGTTGTAACAGACAGACGAACAAGTATTTTTAAAAGTTCCCTTTTTACTTTTTGAGAGACGAAAGCTTAAAACGAGTGTTAATTATAATAACCTTTGTAAAAAAACACTCCTCATTTGAATTTAAAACCACTAAAACTATTAGACTTTAATTTTGTACTTTAATAAAATCGTCAAAACATGTGTTAATATTTTTCTATACTTTAACTTATTTGAACAAGCGCCTGAATGGATGCAGTTCTATTCAGTGCAGAGCATGTGTGCCATAATAAGTTGCATTCTGATATTTCTGCGAATTTGCCATAAGGACCTGCAAGGTGCTATCGATGCATTTTTGTACTACAACTACGATGCCCTAAATTTGTACAAATTCTACAAATCTAGGGCATCGTTCGAGTATCTATTCATAAATGAATCGTGACATTTTTACACAAATTTATCTAAAGGGAAAACTGACCCACAAGATTTTCTAGCAGAGATACAGATCATTCCATTCGTAGCTTCAAAATGATGATTTAAGCTCTTGGGAAGAAAATTAATCAGTACGGCAAAATGTTGTTATCGAGATATTCAACCAGAATGTAAGCTCTATTGAACTGCGGTAAATCGATGTTTTTTTAATAATATTTCTATTTGAACAAACAAGTAAATTGTTGAGTTTTCATTACTCATTCACCTGCAGAGAGAGATTAACCATCATCATTACAGCCGTAAGAAGTCCACTACTGGAGCTGGACAAGGCCTCTCCCAAAGATACTTAGTTCCATGGGAAGATATTGCCATACTCACTTCGCTTGGCGGGTGACCGCAGTTTCTTTGGCTTCTTATGCTGCTGCTGCCGCCCATCGAAAGCATTTTTAAGCTGGGGAAGGACAGGAATTTGTTGGATCTGGAAAGGGAATGAAGGTATTGGGATACTACTCACTTGGTAAAATCATCATCATCATTTTGAGTAGGTGTCACGGTCAATCGACCATGCAGGGTGTGCATGGTCGATTGACCGTGACACCTACTACCAATATAGTCAATCAACCATGCACACCCTGGTGTCAGAGTTCTTCGGAACCGCCTCTCGGCCTCTGACGTGGTTCCTTTAACGACTACCAGATGGCAGCCGGGACCACCGGCTTAACGTGCCTTCCGAAGCACGGAATCATCTTTATTATCAGACAATCAGGTGATTCACGCCTGCAATGTCCTAACCAAACTGGAAACAACTAAACAAAGTATGCTTCCGGTGGGAATCGAACCTACGACCCCCGGGTCAACAGGCAAACGCCTTAACATCTGGACCACGGAGGCTGTTCTGACTTGGTAATAGCAACCATCGGACAAGCAGTTGAGGACGACATCCCTGGCCATCATCACACCAGATACTAACCAACATAGATACTAATTGTTTTCAGCCTTACGATTTGAACGGGCCCTGGGGCCACACCACCTTAAGGCCGCATTTAGTTAATAGCGAGTTAAAGGTCGAAAACAGAATCGAAATGATTGGTTCCTAGCTGCATTGTAGCGACTGACATTTAAGATCTGCAAGGGGAGAGAAGCCGCTGGGGCATTCTTTTTTTCTTTTCTTCCAAAGTAGCATTCGCGTTGGGATAAGTAAAAAATCCCTAAGTATTTGATTATAGAAATCAATCTAAGATACAAAGCTAAATACACAGATTTGTAAGGTAATGCGTCATGTCATGAGCGGGTTATCTCATAATTGGCGAGTCTGATTGCCACTCAAAGATCGGCTTTACGACACATAAAACGAATGTACGCCAATAGTAATCACTTCGCCACGTCTAGCTCGGACGTAAATTGGTATTTACTACTAAAGTGGTGTACGGAACCACGTTCAGAATATCTTAGGCTTCATGTGATATTACAAGCTTCTATTTACGTAGTTTCTTTGTCTCTGTAAAGAAACATGCAAGTAAAATTTCAACCTCTTCACGTTTTTACATAAACGGGTAAATCGGGTAACAATGAGGGTTTCCACAGCAGCTGTCGAAATAAACCAATCATATTTAATTGGGTTAATGATCAACCTTTAATTGGGTTCCATGTTAGCATAGAAGTTGAATGTTATTTGATAGTGGTGTACATATTACCTGTTGGTGAACCTTACGAATAAATAAATAAATAAAAAATAAATGTTTATTTATTTTTATATGATTGGTAGATTTTGACATTAATACCTCTCGGCTCAGTGCTGCCACCTGAGGTCGATGATTGATAAAAAACCAAATTTTAGATCACTTATTTGCTCACAATAAAAGCTTGTCCCGAAAACATACATAATTATCACGTTTTTATCCTAGGGTAGACAGAGCCTAAGGCCCTAAGGCTATCTTCATAATGGTAGAAGTATGATGGTACTTAGGCGCATCGCCTAAAAAAACTATTCCTTAGATTTTTGCCCAAGCCGGCCAAGAGCTTCTACAGTATGTACGGAAAGAGGATTTCTCCCATACAAATCCATCGATCAGCTAATTAAATTCGTGTTTGAAGTCCACTATATTTTAATATGTATTCACATTTCAATACTAACGATTTTTCTTTTATTAACGATCCTAATTCCGAAGTATTGCCAGGGGATTTATAATCAACTGGTATATATGGGAAGGCCTAATTACTTTGTTAGATGTTTATACAGAACTATCTATTTCAGTGACATCTAATGTGTTGTTGAAAAAGTTTTAGCTCGACATCCAGGCAAGTCTCTTGATATTGTTTTCCACAACCCACAATATCTGTGGAACTCACTAGATACGCCACCTAGCGAATACAGTTCTTACCATCTCTAAAAGGTTCCGAACAAAGGTTGTTACAAAGGTTGGTTGGTTCTAACGCATGCTACATAGGTTAAAGGTTGAGTTTCTTTCGTCGTTTCTTCTCTGTAGTGGTCGCAGTTCCGAAACGCTAGTAGTCTGTAGCTTTTGAACGTTAGTTAAATGTATACATTATTTAATAAATAGGATCCTTAAAATATGATTTCACGTGAAAAAGTCATTAATAATATACAGGGTGAAATTGAATTGATTAGCAAACGTTTAAGGAGTAGTGACTCAGACCACGAATCTGAACAACTTTCATTATGGGACCAACTCCGAAATTGCAAAAACTAAATCAGCTGTTCCATAGATTTTGGCCAAGTAGATATTCCACTTTTGTATGAAAGAGCAGAATTTTTTTTCACGATGTCGAAGTTGGTCCCATAATGAAAGTTGTTCAGACTCGTGGTCTGAGTCACTCCTTAAACGTTTGCTAATGAATTAAATTTCACCGTAAAATAAACGTGAAACGTTTATTCTATATTATTATTTACTCAATAATATAATATTATTGAATAATAAAAAAAATAGTGTGTGGAGCGGGCGCCTTTCAATGACACAATTAATCCGTCAAGACCCTGTTTATAACATACTTTCCTTGAGACACAGAGGACCTTTATTAATGTAATCCAGTTTTTGAGTAAGGGCTAAAAATTTAGGCTAAAAGCCAGATACTGATGTATGTTCGTTACTTTTTTAAAAATAAAACAGAACACATTTTGATAGAAATTGGCGGAGTTTAGCGCTCAGAGATATGTTAAAACAATGAGGGAAGGGAAACCATCAAATATTTGCTTCTAGCGAAAAATACTTTAAAACAAATATTCAATACCAAGAACCCTGTGAAATTCCTCAGATTCTATATAATTTTATAATTATGTAGTGATAATGAATTAATAAACAATAACCAAGATTAAAACAAGTTCATATTAAGGGACTTTTACAATTTTACGAAATGGTACGCTGAAAATGCTTATCATGAAAATATTTATCTTCATTTATTTCATTTTAATATTGTGTTATTTATTTTAGACTTTATTATATTTTTCTTAGTTGTTTTAGACAATTCTTACATACAATAAAAAATAAAGTATTAATTTATTTAAAATAACAGTTGCAGATAGAGAAGAGAGATATAGACATAACTCAAAAATAACTTTCTGTAAATCAACTTATTATTCTGTGTGTGCAATCTCCTTAGCAATTCCTGAGATTATTAACCTTTAGCTTCTAGAACTGATAAGGTCTTATTTATGCATATTAATATAATAAGTATAAACACCTCCACTTGTTTCTTACTTTATCAGTTATTTTTGCCAGTAAAAAGAGTGAGTGCAAGTGAGAACCATGTTCAAACTGTGTATTGTTTTTGTTTTCCTTATTTCTGTGAGTGAATAATCTTTTATTTATTTTGGGTACAATAGAAATCTATTCCTTATTTCGTTTTGCTACTGAAGATTATAGAAATTATTCATTTATTTAGTGCCAGTATTGTAAGTATCATTTTCATTACTTTCAGGTTATCAATGCCGATCTTGTCGGTAATCGAAAAGATGCTACATTGGTAAGTTTTTTAATTCATAGAATGTCATCTACTTAATAAGAAGTTTTTAATAATAGGAATCTCATCGTAGACAAAATATTACTGAAGTAGTTTGTAAAAAGAAACCATGACAATATTATTAATTTAGCTGCAAATGTTTATCCTGGATGACTAAGTTTTGCTCGGAAAAAATTCCCTGGCGTGAGACACAGCTAGATAGATTTTGGCCTCAAAATTGTACAAAAATGTGTCTTTACTCAATAACACGTCTTGTTGTATTGTCGGTCAATCGACCATGCACACCCTGGTATCAGAGTTCTTCGGACTGCCTCTCGGCCTCTGACGTGGTTCCTTTAACAACTACCAGATGGCAGCCGGGGCCAACGACTTAACGTGCCTTCTGAAGCACGGAATCATTTTAATTATCAGACAATCAGGTGATTCAAGCCTGCCATTGCAGGCTAACCAAACTGGAAACAGGGACTGGGTTAGGACATTTCCTAACCAAACTGGAAACAACTAAACGTGGGGTCGTGGGAATCGAACCCACCTACAGGCAAATGCCTTAACCACTTGACCACGGAGGCAGTCATTATTGTCGTAGACAGTACTTACAACTTTAAAATAAAAAATCAACTTTATTTTTCAGAAACCACTTTCAGCATGCTGTGATATACCAGAATTAGGTGACCCAAAACCGTTATCCGAATGCTCCAATCCCAAGCCAACTGGTCCAGTAAGTATTAATAATTTAGGGCTTGCTTAAGAACCCTTATCTACACTTCGACACTAACACATTTCACATAGTTATTATAAGACGAAAATTTTGTTTGTTTACACTGAATAAGCTCCGAAATTATTGGACAGATTTGAAAAATTATTTCACCGTTAGAATCCTACATTATCCCTGGTGAACATTGGCTATAAAACAAATACCTATATCTACCCGTGCGAACTCGGGGCGAGCCACTGGTCTTATATCAACGACGAATCTGTTGGGACCCACTGGTCTCTAAGACAACGAGAATTTACCAATTATATTCCTATTATCGGTTGCACCATCAGTCGCTTGTGAGTCCAGGGAGCCTAAAATTTACTGCTACGCATATAACTTACTTACTTGTACCAAGACCTATATTTCTACGAAATAACCGTCCTCTTACTTATGATTTTTGGCTTAAATCTTAATCTAAATATGATACATTTTATTTCAGTACATAAAGGTTATAGGTATTATGAAGTTTAATTGTAATGAATGCCTATTTGTATACTCAGTAGAGGTAACAAGTAGACGTTTTAATTCTCATATGAATTTTCAGTGTAACGATGTCCAGTGTGCATTCGAGAAGTCAGGTTTCCTTATGGACAACGACACATTAAACAAAGAAGTGTATAAGAAGCATCTTTTGAAATGGGCGGAGAAGCACGAAGGATGGACAACAGCAGTCAACAGAGCCATCGAAGACTGCGTGGACAAGGACATTAGGCAGTACTTAGACACACCTTGTAAAGCCTATGACGTATTTACATGTACCGGGATCTCCTTATTGAAGGTATGTTATATTTTAGGAACGTGACTGTCGCGACATTCCCAGAATGGCTTATATTGTCTGTTGCGCTCTTACATCTTCCATCCTGCTCACACATATGCATCCTGCTTTGCGCATTGGATATTCCACATGTTGATATACCAGTCAGATTTTCAGTGTAGGGATTTCGTAGCTAAAAAGATCCTTCCGCAAAATTTGGCGTTTCAATCCAAATCTTGAACCCATTTATCAGTAGTAAGAAGTCATTCGAGCGTTTTGTTCAATTTAGCCAAACAAGCAGTTTCGATTACGTCAAAATATACGTATTCGAGACTGCTTGTTTGGCTATCTCTCGGTTTTCAGTTTACGCTGCAGAAAAAGATTCATAATAAATATTTATCTTCTCTTTTCAGAAATGTCCGACACACGCGTGGAAATGCTGATATAAATAAATTGTTCTTTTTTTGCATTAAAATTGTCGTATAATCCACTTGAAACAAATAAAGACGTGATATTGTATATTTTCTTTGCAGAATTCATTATTTTTTGTTTTTATGTAAAATATTTAAAACCTTTTTTGACCAAGCAACACCGAACCGTCTTTGTATAGCTTGGCACAAAATATCATGAGAATCGGTGGATGGAATGCGGATGAGAATAACCGAACTGAGGGACGTATGGATAATTTGTCTTTCGTATTTATGTCTCGCAGTCCAACTGTTCTCATCCGCATTTCTCAACCCTTTTTTTTTAAATTTATTGAGCAGGTTTTATAATTTTAATGGCAGAATCCTTACTTATATTATAAATGCGAAAGTGAGTTTGTTTATTTGTTTGTTTGTTAGGCTTTCACGCCGTAACTACTAAACCGATCTTCATGAAATTTTGCATACAAGTTCTCTGGAGTACCGAAAAGGACATAAGCTGACTTTTATCCCGGGAAAAAGTACTATTCCCGAGGGATCGACATTGACGCGGGCGGAGCCGCGGGCGAAAGCTGGTATGTTATAAAGGAATTATCCGCCAAGTGGTTTATGGTGCTAAAGATCATTTAGAGTTTAATGTGATAGATATGTGATAGATCCTAGCGAGGTCTACAGCTCACAGAGCCATTAGTTTAATTGGATCTTCAGTTAAGGAAACCATCTAATAAATAAACCAAATTAAAAACTTGTCGTTATGTATTTACATGTTTACTAGAATTGAGCAAAAGATGTCTGCGTGGCAACTCTTTCTAGCTTTTACATTCTTACTCATAGGTATACCAGCAAGTATGTTTAATAAGAAGATTGGGAAGAAGGCGGCGAAACTACAGGTTATCTAGACAAATATTATAAAGAGGATAGATTTGTGTGTTTGTTTATAATGGCAGATCTCAAAAACTACTTTTCTTTCTCCTACTTCATTAGTTAACAAAGGCTATAATTTACTGGGAGTGGTCTGAAGAACTTTTTAAATGGGTGCCACCGTATCCTTACTATCACCTCACCGCGCGCCACAGGAGTAAAGTCCATCCCCACATCCTTGACCCTTGGGTCTCCAAAAATGTCAGAGCGCCACGTGTTTTTTCCTTCGTACAGCAGGGTTGTGGAATGGGCTCTCCCCCGAGGTTAACCTGTTTGCTATGACTTGGAGTCCTTCAAAAGGCGTGTGTACTGTACAGGTATCTTAAGAGTCGGCAACGCATCAGCATCTCCTCTAGTGTTGCAGATGTCCATGGGCGACGGTGACCACTTTCCATCAGGTGGCTCGTCTGTACGTTTGCCGTCGAATTTATATAAAAAATGCGGCAAAATCGCGAGAAAACAGCTAGTATACAATATAATACTCGAGTAAGGGCATTTTCAAACATACACCTTAACGGTTACGCTTTACGTTAATACGTATATAATCTTATATCCACATAATAATAGTATAGTTACCGGCAAATAACTTGAACAAAGTGTGAGCGGGACCTACCCATATAAATTTATGGCAATATAATGCGGTGTCCCGCTCACATTTTGTTCAAGTTGTTTGCCGGTACCTATATCTGTTGGTTCATTGTACTTCAGTAATTGTCCACCAGCCAAGGCCTCGGCGGCACTTGACACTGATTCGCCAAGCGTGGTGATAGGCCTCCTTGAGGACATCCGACTTGGGCTTGACAATTATAATTACTTGGATGTTATGGTGAATTGATTCTGTAATCTTTAGAGTGACAATTGCATTGTGGGTGAATACTACGGTGTTATTTGTCATGGATAAGCTAAATGGGTCGTCGATAACGTTTTGCTGCATTTCTGTTATCCTAACTTTTTCAATACATAACATGCTTGGTATTATAAACAAATATAAATAATAAATAAATATAGGTCAAACTAGAGGTCAAATCACACAGATTGAGAGACCCACGGTTGGAGAGCCCCAAAGTAAGTTCGAGAATAAGGCTCTGTCTGCCCCGTAAAGGATTAAGAGGTGAATATAGGGATTAAGAGGTGAATATAGGGATTAAGAGGTGAATATGTATCATTGAGTTAATGTCCCTTATGTGCTATGGGATATTAACTCAACGATACATATTCACGGGGCAGACAGAGCATAAGGTCATAAGACCGAAAGGCCACTTTTAGCGTGTTGGTGGGCCTAAAGGTGGAAAACAAAACCAAAAAAGTGATAGGTTGTTAGCCGCATCGCCTTTTGTCAGGATTCATACGATTTTGACCATACCTTGACCGGCTTCTACGGTCTGCGCTGGAAGAAAAGCCGCTGGCACATACTACGTTTTTTCTTTTCTCCCCGACCAGCAACGACGCTATATTTTATATTATAACAAATACATATATGGACATCCAAGACTTACGTCAATCTGAAAACGATCACATTCCATTTTGACCAGACCAGGGATCAAATCCGGGACCTCCGGTGTGGCCACCTGGCATGATGACCACTAATACACAGAGCTCGTCGAATTTTTAAGAAGTTAATCAACATTATAATAAGATGATAGAGATAATAAGAGATAGATAGAACGCACTCAAATTAAAAAAAAAATATAGCTTTGATAAATTATGAGAATTATATATAAGATATAAATCTTAGAAGAGCCGAAGAAAATGTAGGACTTTGTATACTTGTAAAGACGAATATGTGCACAAAAAACACATTTAGTTTACTTTGATTTTACAAGTCTAAAGCGTAAAATGATAGTAATTTAGGCTAAAAATAAATGAATTGAAAGTGTCGACGTAAGTTCTCATTTAATTCTCATTGGTAAAAAAATCTAGGATTACATTACCGTGAAATTATTAAGAATTTGTACAATGTACTCTTTACAGTCCGTTAAAAATGTTTAATGGAATAGAGTCTACTGTAGATACTGTACTGTACTGTACTGTAGATAATAGAGTAAATCTTTTACCGACTTAATAAAGGAGGAGGATCTCAAATAAAATTTATGTTTTCTATATGATATGTTTTTTTATATTTTGTATATGAAATGTTGTTACCTCATTACTCCAAAATCTATGAGCCGATTTATTTTTACTAATTGGCATCAATTCGGTAGCTTGATGAATATTATTCTTAAAATGAAAGATAATCAATTATTTCTTACATCGATTTATGACTCCTTTTGACATCGATATTTTTTGTAGTATACTTGTTTGATCTTAGCCTATATTATAAATATTAGATTCATTGGACTGAAAGACTGGCACGGGAATAAATGTAAACAAAACCTTATAATTATTCAAACGGATCAAAACCTAGATAACTTGACAAACTAATTAACAGGTAACGTAGGTCAAAATGATGTGTAATTTGATGCCATAATTGTTCTTGGTCAATTACTCGCCGTACAATGTGAAGATCTCACTGATAGTGAAGTATATGAAGAACAGGAGATGAAGACAACATGATTGCGCTGTAACTGGCTATTTAATTCTGCATTTTTATTAGGCGTTAATGAGAGCCATCATGACAAATAACATGCCTATATTTTTTACGATATAGGACGGCAAACGAGCAAGCTGGTCACCTGATGGTAAGTGATTACCGCCGCCAATGGACACTGCAACACCAGGGTGTGAAAGGTCCGTTGTCAGCCTTTCTAGGAGTTGGGGGAAGGAGATGGGGAGGGGAGAGGGAAGGATGGGCTTCCGGCTCTCTTACTCACCGAACGAAGCATAGAAGCGGTAAAGCTAACTCAGACGTCGATTTTTTGTGAGACTGTGGTACTTCCCCAGACGATGCGGCCCATTCATGCTACTAGCAATTCATTTTGCCGGTAGCGTGGTTCTACCACGACTAGTACATAGTAAAAGTTTAAATTACTGAATAATTTATTGCTTCCGTAAATACATTACATACAGGTATTTATAGACATTAAAGATCCTGACGGGCTCTAGAATGGGAGAGGTGCTTTACAGTTTTGAAATATTTAGCAGGTTAGCGTATACACCATTGTCCTTCAAACCATCAAATCCAACCAAGATAATTGCTAGAAACTCATAAAATTTCGACCGCCCCGGCAATTTTTATGAAAATTACGATTTTTTTAAACAGTGATAGTCGCAACATCCTGTATTAGCCATAGTCTTGCATTAGGATAAGCCTAAGAGACACGATATTGTAAGGAACTAAAATAAAAATTAAATAAATGAATGTTTTGTGTAGTCGATTTTAAGTTATTTGTAATGATATATAGGTAACTTTAAGCTTTTATCATAGTACTAGCTTTCGCCCGCGGCTCCGCCCGCGTCAATGTCGATCCCTCGGGAATAGTACTTTTTCCCAGGATAAAAGGTAGCCTATGTCCTTCTCCGCACTCCAGAGAACTTGTATGCAAAATTTCATGATGATCGGTTCAGTGGTTACGGCGTGAAAGCGTAACAAACAAACAAACTCACTTTCGCATTTATAATATTAGTATAGTATAAAAGTATAATATATATAAGTATATATATATATATATATATTAGTAAGGAAGTAAGGATTAGTAATGGTTGTATAAGTTGTGTGTATACTGTTTTGCGTAGATATATTCGGTTTGGTTAAAAATATCAGTATATTTTCCTACGATTTGTGATTGATTTGGCTAGCGCGTCGTATAGCGTCAGTCTTGCTTTCTACTCGTACGTAGCTTTCAATTGACATATGTTTACGGAGAAAATTGGGTTTCTCATTATGTTATTACAATAAACACATTCGAGACAGCCTTCATGGCGTAGTAGATAACATGCCAGCTTGCTATAAGAGGGGCAGCGGTTTCGATTCTCAGCTCGGGCGAATATTTTTACTTAATTTTTACAGGTAAATTACCGCGACTCTGGAGAGTTAGAACACCAAAAAATATATATCTAAAACGACAGATATGCTGACGGCTAATGACGAATGATGAATGCTGACGGCTAAAAGCGAATGAGGTTTAATACTTCTTCTTCTTTTTGTCGAGTGAGAGACGAAAAATTTTTTTTTTAAATCTATGTGTCGAGTAGAAATAGTTTCATTTCCGAGGATGATACCAGAAAACCGTTTAAATGCGGAAGAGTACCTTAATAGCAAAAATGAGAAAAGCAATAAACTATCTGAAGAAGCAGAATACAAATACTTTGAGCAATCGATTTGAAAAGCCGAAGCTGTTTAATTTTGAATTTTTCAATGCACGTAATGAAGTAGGTACATACCAATGGTCAACACTGCATCCAAAATATGAACAACATTTTTTACATGCGCATAGCAGTGTCATACGCAACTGTATGACACTGCTGACCCCCGACCCAAGTCCTTTCTTTAATAAGTTTATTTTTTATACATGTAAAAAATGTTGTTCATATTTTGGATGCAGTGTTGAGCATTGGTATGTACCTACTTAATTTTATTACCTTGCCTGTCTGATGGTTGCACGTATGCCATTGGGTACCTACACATTCCTGGCCGCCCCGAGCTACTACTTTCTTATCCCCAATCCTTCCCAGTAAGTAGCATACGAAATACATTTTGCAGATCCCCTAGCTATTTGGTTTTCGGCAGGGTAGAAGAAGGACCACTCCTAGTCTTCCCATGGAGGTCGTAAGAGGCGACTTAGGAAATACAAGCTAAACAAAGCTCATAAACATCAATGAGATACTTCTCCAACCCGTCTGGCCAGCGAGGAGAGTGTAGGCCAAATCCTCTGTCTGCTCTGGCCATGCTCCTACAGTGGAGACTAAAAAGACCTGATGATGATGATGATGATTCCCTTAGCTCAATCAACTCCTACACTTCCACGCTTAAAATGCGGTTTCAATGGGCAGCAGCGTCGGAACCAAGATCTGCTAAATAAACTATGCTCGGTCCTATTGGAAATCTTTCGGGGAGGTCTATGTCCAGCATTGGACTTCTCGAGGTTGACATGACACAACAAAACATTTAAAATTGCCTAAATACCTTCGAGTGTCCACTGATTGCATGATGCAAATTGTAAATGTGGGAAATAAGCGCGGCAGACATTTTCCTCGTAGTCTCTGCTTGTCGGAATCAAATCGTTTGCAATTAACCATGGTTAGATTAGGTTGAATTACTAAGCACAATTTTAGTCTGGATCTAAACCCTGATTAAAGTAAGGTTCACATTAATGTAAGTATAGTAATAAAAGTATTATTTAATAGATAGAACGTTTTTTTCGGC
Organism: Elegia similella; assembly: GCA_947532085.1. Taxonomy (NCBI): domain Eukaryota; kingdom Metazoa; phylum Arthropoda; class Insecta; order Lepidoptera; family Pyralidae; genus Elegia; species Elegia similella. Next base: position 7,174,624 of record OX383936.1, read on the forward strand.
TATTTTGATATAGCATAAAATATAAATATTTATATTGCTTTAGTCCCAAAGTAAATTCGAGACTTATGTTATGGGATACTTAGTCAACGATACTATATTTTATTTATTTTAGAGATAATGAATTTTGTACAACATTGATTTAATTAACGACTCAATTCATAAAAAACAACTCAACAAAAACTAATAACCTAAAGTCAAAAACCATTATAAAAAAAGCAATCGTTTAAGACGTCCAGATGCTCGCTCCTAGGCATCGTGGGCACAAGGCTGGCAGCATTGCCGAGTTGAATGACAATGCTGATACGCTGAGCTAGGTAGCTTCCAGCCGTTTGGTTTCTTGTCCATGAAGCTAAAAAGCTTATGCCCTGATGTACCCCATGAATTTACATTTAGATAACATTCTTAAATCTCTCTCATATGATCGTTTACCCAGTTGGTGATCATGGATCTTCTGAGCCCGGGGTTCGCTTAGTCATAGAATTGCTTAATATGAATGATATACTACTAAGAGACACTTTTTTTTTTCTATGTATCTCGATCAATAACTGAAAAATAAAAGGTCTTTTATATACCTACTAGCTTTCGCCCGCGGCTCCACCCGCGACAATGTCGATCTCTCGGGAATAGTACTTTTTCCCGGGATAAAAGTAAAAGGTAGCCTATGTCCTTCTCCGCACTCCAGAGAACTTGTATGCAAAATTTCATGATGATCGGTTCAGTAGTTACGGCGTGAAAGCGTTACAAACAAACAAACAAACAAACTCACTTTCGCATTTATAATATTAGTAAGGATATGGATAAGGATGAAATTGTCGTTTTTTTCTACGAGTGATGGCTATGATTTTCAGTCAAACACATTTTTTTTATTTAAACGTGAAAATGGACTATATTATTAATATTCTACGTGCATTTTTCTTTGTTTTCTTTTTTTTTAATGTAATTATTGAGAAATGCTCATGAAATGTACACGTGTCAGATGTTGTCCATTGTGATAAAATATGTTGTTGCGACTTTCTGGAAGGGTCACTGCATTCTCCGATCAACCCCAGAATCCCAGCAAGGAAAAAAACAGTAAACACTAACCTGGATTCACTGGTGAACAGGACTCGGAAGGACTCGCCTGCGACAGGACCTCGTGTCGACCGGCCGACGATCCTTGTGCTTGGACTGCGTTATTTTCTTACTGCCTACACTAGTGGTACACCATCACATACACGCGATGAAGATTTAGGGTTGTTTTGGCCAGCGAAGCCCTTAGAGTCGTTTTTATTTTTGGAAATTATATTAGCGCACGGACGCGCTCAACAAGACTCGATCGCCATATTTTTTCGACTAGTCTTTCGGCCAATCACAGGCCGTCTCGGCGAAAAGGAAGTAGATATATGGGAAAACGAAAGCAGGACCACAGATAGGTAATTTTATTTGGGTTTTTAAAGTTAATGCTTACACATATGTCGTCATTTTTGTATTCTTTATCTAACTTTTAAAAAGCAAGCTTTACGTTGTCCGTTAATACATGCAAAATTTCACATAAGTACCTACACACACCCGAAATAATACCAAAAACGTGACTAAGAAAAATTAAATTTACTCGAAATTCTCTATACTAAAGACCAATTTCATAGATAAAGACTCAATATGTATGTAGCCTAATACTGTACGAAGTAAAAAATTGTGATCAACTAGGTGGCATCTAAATAAATGCAAACATTACTAATGATCATTTAAGTGCAACTGGAGAAAAAGCGACGGATGGAGCAAAAAGTGGGGATTCACGAGGTTAAGGTAAAGTACTTGAAACGCTGTTTGTGACTCTTATTCACTAAAGTGACGTCACATGCTCAATCGTTACAATGATCGAATTCTGTAAAAATCTAAAAACCGTTATGAAAATCCAGAAGTACACGCTTCATCGGTAGTGCTTTTTGAAGTGGGATGGGTTATTGATCGAAAATTTGTGAGACTGACACGTCACATTCCAAAGTCCAAACTCTTAAAGGATCACTTGGTTGTCCGTTTGTCTGTCTGTCAAGCCCTTTTTCTCAGGAACGCATAGAGGTATCAAGCTGAAAGTTCATATTAAATACTCAGGTCTACTGTCCTTTGGAGTTGTAAATAAATCAAACTTCTAAAGCAACGCAATCAAAAGATACAAATTAGCATGCCGCTAATTTTCGTGTTATTTGGACATTCGCAAGGGAATCAAAACCTACAGGGTACTTCCTGTGAACTCAGAATCTGGAAATTTGGTACGTAGCAACGTCTTGTAATTATAATCATATAATAAAAATATTTTTAATAATTTCAAACTTATTTTATATAATGTACGGCACCCTTGGTCCGCGAATCCAACTCGCACTTGGCCGGTTTTTTATTTATTCAAAAACCCACATGTTGGGTTAGTTGAGAAAAAAAAAATACTCCCACGTAACTTGTATGGGAGCTACCGTAAAAATAAAATGTCAATATTTTACCACTTTATTTCCATGATTAATGTAAGTATGTACATTTTTTAATAAAAAAATAATAAAAAGTTTATATACGGTTATTATTTTTAATACATGAAGCGTTTAAAACTATTTTTTTTAAAGTAATCTATTTAGTAAAACTGTTTCGTAACCTCTCAGATTTCGATAATTATGACTTTTTTTTTTTAAGTACTTGAAATAAATACAATAGCTTTAAATCAAGGCTCTTTGTTTTTAGATTTTAAAAATATTGCAAAGGCCTTCGCCATATTTGCAGAAATATAACATATCGAAACCCAACAATTATATCTAAATAGGACCGGAAGTTTATAGTGTATAGTATACTACCACTGGTTAGTAATTTGTAGTAGGTGTATAATTTACAACCGTATTACAATGATTTATAGCCAAGGTAATTTCATGGTGTCAACTGAAAAAAATAGTACTTATGAGAAAATCAGAATAGATGCCAACGCTCAAAGAAATTATTATTAATAATTTACTATTATTGATACTTTGGAATTAACTTGTGTTACTTTGAACTAGCTGTTGCCCGCGACTTCGTCCGCAACAATTTCTGTTATTATGATTCCGTTATTATATCCCCCATTTTCAAAACATTTTTTTATTGGTGCTTCGCTCCTATTGGTCGCAGCGTGGTGTTTTGTAGCCTAAAGCCTTCTTCAATAAATGGACTATCCAACACAAAAATAATTTTCCAATTTGAACCAGTAGTTCTTGAGATTAGCGCGTTCAAACAAACAAACTCTTCAGCTTTATAATATGGGAAATAATAAGTCAAGCCACAAAATTATTTATTGACCACGTGATCAAACTTCTAATTTAATAACTAAGCAACGGGAAAATGACATAGCCTCTAATAAACTAATTCGTCTTATTTACACCACTAACTAAATATCTTATAGAAAGCGTCAAATAAAGATCATCAATTATTATGACTAGTCCTTATTATTTATACATTGCCACCTAATTTACTAACTCGGCCACGGATTTTACATCTCGTCACCATTTTCCTTTTAGCAAATTCAACACTGTCCTCAAAAAAATATAATTCAAACTTCTACAGACAGCATTATTTATTATAACTTAGCATTTATAATAATACATCATATTCTTTTATCGTGAAAATAGTACATGAGTTTGCGTGAGTATGCGAGACGCCAGCGACTAGCCATTTTCGTCATTCGATTCTTGTATCGATAGGCAGGAGAGCTGGTACCAAGTTTTGTGTAGGTGGGTAGTGGAAGCAAGTTGAAAAATTGTCACCTACCTCTACCCCAACACGGAACTACAGACCTGGCTGGTGAGTAGCGGGGCTAAATCAACCCCAATTTCTTTTTAAAGATTAATTTTTTCATTCTCAAAAATATAGGCATTTGAGGAATAATGCAGTTTTTTGCAAAACGTTGTAGTTTAATGTTTAAAGAATATAAAAAAATATAAGCCAGATGATTTAGTCGGGGTTTTAACATTACCCAACAGAAGCATGCAAACATATTTTGCAAAAAATTTTAAAAAATGCAAATCACATTGGAGGGACTTTCTACCTGCCAGGCCGCAAAAAAATTAGGGGTTGATTTAGCCCCGCTACTCACCACTCAGGTCTGCAGTTCCGTGTTGGGGTATAATAGGAGAGGTATGTGACAAGTTTTCAGCTTGCCTCAAATACTTGCCCAAAAATTGGTTCCAGCTCTCCCACTATTATTATTATTAGTAAAATGTTTTATAGTTTAATATAATTAGGATAATTTAATAAACATTTTTTCAAAAATAAAGTCTTATTTTGTCTCTCCTCAAAAGCTTCTGGTAATATTAGTGGCCATAATATACTATTTGATGTCAATTTTAGCTAAATTTTGACGATTAAATAATTTGGGATGAGTTACATTTTAAACATGCTGAGTAAAAAAATTAGAAGCTAAATAAATATATTTTCTGATGTCAAATATTAGCATTTTAGAGTTTTACTGTTAGAATGCAAGTTACAAATTTAGATGCTAAATAATAACCATTATGCTGAGTTGTATATAGAGTGGCTTACATAGAAGATAACTAGTGGCTAAGATAGTATTATTTGGATGCTCGTTAATTGTGGCTGATTTAGTAATTTAGAAGGCAACTTACATTTTTAGAGGCGAATAATGCTATTAAAAAGAAGCCTGTTTAATTGGCACCCTTATAATATTAGTATAGATATGGTCAGTCTCATCAAACAGTCTAAGACCAGTCGGCCTATTTGCTAACTTAGTGTACAACGTTTTAATAGTCATTTAAAAATATATAACGTTTTATAATATAAACGTTATTTATAATATAAACATTTTATGCCGATATAAACATTATATTACTAGTATTCGCCCGCGGCTCCGCCCGCGAAAATGTCGATCCCTCGGGAACAGTACCTTTTCCCGGGATAAAATGTACCCTATATCTTTCTCCGTACCCCAGATAACGTGTATGTATGCAAAATTTCATGATGATCGGTTCAGTAGTTACAAAGTAAAAACGTAACAAACAAACTCACTTTCGCATTGATAATATTAGTTAGGAAGAATTAGGATAAATAAAAATAGTCGATCATACAAAAGTGCAATGTATTTTCAAGTGACTATTAAATTGTTATAGCAAACAGGCCGGCAGGATAGTTTCAAGATACTGAAATATCAGCCGAATCTCAAATCAATCGCAGTAAGTATCAATCAAAGTGATAGTGACCGCAAAACCGAAAACACGTAAAATAAAGTCCTATTTCCTTATTTGTTACTATAACTTACCTACCTTGTTTATATGTAAACGACTTCCACCAAAAACAAACAATTTTTTACCCTGGTTATACCCAGAAATTGTGCATAGTTGCAAACAATTCGACGTCAAAGATTAAATACGTGTTAAAACACCATCAATTGAAACTTATTTTCTTTTGTTTAACTATTTCTTTATAATAATAATAATAATAATAATAATAATCGTTTATTTCAGGCAACGAGTAAAACATTACATAGGCCCATAAATATATATACCTTACAGACTAACATACATACGAAAATATATCTTAAAAAACTAGTTTTCACGTAGAGTCGGCGACGTGAGGCGCGGGATATCAGCAGGCAGCCTTCCTCGGAACTTCCGATAAACGACTCCCTGCGGCCAGAAGTCCTCCTTCATGAAGGTCTCTAGATTTATGAAAGATAAATATTTTTAAAACCCTTTTTATCACTAATTATTTATCTTTTCCATTGGATAATATGTATTTTGAATATCAAAATTAACGTTGTAATAAAAACGGACTCCGTGCTCCGACATATTGTAGCTACGCAACGGAGAAAATGCTCGGATGAGGAGGAGTACGTCATCATCAAATTCAAATATCAATTTAATCAATATCATTAGCAGCCTGCGGTAGTCCACTGCTGGATGGAGGCCTTCGCCAAGTTGCGTCACTTTGCTCGAACATCAGCTATGCTCATGGAGTTGCTGCCAGGGCATATCGTGCTCCATATAGCCGGGGGGCATCCCACACTACGCTTACTATACGCAGTCTCTACTGCAGAACTCTCTTGTATTCTAGCGATTATTAGGAGGAGGATAGAGGAGGATGTGTCCTTTTGCCAAACTGGTTTAATAGAGCGATCATGGCGGTATAACAGCAGAAAGTAACAAGAAATGAAATTTTTCAATCGATAATTAAATAAAAAAGTTTTCTGACAACTCTTAATACAAATTAGATATTTAAAATTTTGTTAGATATAATAAGACAAAAAGAAAGAAAGAAGATTCCTGACCAAACCTAACCTATATAATCTGAAATTAAATATAAATCCTTATCCTTACTAATATTATAAATGCGAAAGTGAGTTTGTTTGTTTGTTTGTTTGTTACGCTTTCACGCCGTAACTACTGAACCGATCAACATGAAATTTTGCATACAAGTTCTCTGGAGTACGGAGAAGGACATAGGCTACCTTTTAACCCGGGAAAAAAGTACTATTCCCGAGGGATCGACATTGACGCGGGCGGAGCCGCGGGCGAAAGCTAGTAATAAATATATACGGACAAATCACACAGATTGAGCGAGCCCCAAAGTAAGTTCTAGACTTGTGTTATGGGATACTATATTTTATAACAAATACATATACAACGTGATTTTGAACCCCCTAGCTATATTTAAATCTGGGAATCAGAATCCCTAATGGAACACAGAATTACAAGAAAAGAAGGTGAAAAACGAAAAAGAAAATTAGGTTTCCCATACAAAGTCGCCGATCAGCTGGACGAATTTATATGAAAGGTTAAATTTATTTTTTCATTTTTTACCTTTTCTTCTTGCAATTCTGTATTCCATTAGGGATTCTGATTTCCAGATTTCAATATAGCTAGGGGGTTCAAAATTATGCTGTATGCAGATGCACACATCCAAGACCCAGGCCAATCTGAAAAAGATCTTTTTCATCTTTACCTGGCCGGGGATTGAACCCGGGCACTCTCGTGTCTCAGGCTGGCGTGTTGACCGCTGCGTCACGGAGCTAGCCATCCAAATTGTGATGATCAAGTCAAAACTGCGGTGTCTACGGCATTATCAAGAAGTAGAATGGATAAGGCGCTTCACTTCATTAATATAACACATAATACATACTATCACGTCTTTTCTCTTGCGGGGTAGACAGAGCCTCGATATATAAGATCTAAAAGCCAAATTTAACATGTTGGTGGACGTGTAGGTGGAAAACGGAATCAAAATAGTTATGTGTTACTAGCAGCATCACCTAACATGATTCCTCAGATTTTTGCACCTTGATCTACACATATGTTTATTACCTATATATTATATTGTAAAATTGTATCTTAATAAAATTGACTCTGAGTCACATAATTTGTAGATCATTTATTCGTTTTCAGCATAGTCTTGATCTGCGAAAATTTGTGTAACTGTCTTCTTTAACTTATTTGTAACTTTATTTGTCATACGTGTGGTATATATAGTTGATACTTACAATAAAATATACCACGTTTACCACTCCTTACACAAGTATACGGTACTAAAATTTTATTATTAATAAAACTCGGTTTTTGCAATTCAAACGCGTGTCGCATGAATGTCTAGTCTGTACCTCACTGCTCTATGATACCTTGGTGGTTTCCCGTAGACACAATGGTCACGGACATGCCTGCTGACTATAAAGTAGACAAGTAGTACGTTACGCCATCACTTCACCCCAAGTTACTTCGCCGTCAACACCATGCTTCGGCTTATTTTAGTGGCCGCAACTGTGTTACAGGTGATTTCTTTTATTAACTAATGTCACTGTAAAAAGAAATAATGTATTCTACAAGTGTCCCTAAACTGCCCTTTTCCGTAGTGATTTTCTTGTTAGTGATCCACATGGTTTTTATTTTTTTTCAAGCTACATAATGCATTTGACACAGCTGACAAACAAATTGTTACTTGTTAGGCTTACAATAATTTATTATTGGTGTAAACTAAAAAATAACATTAAAATACCGTGTGCAATGTGTCATTAAAAGTGTACCTAATTGCTTCTTGGAATATTTGCTACACAATGTAGTACATGATTTTTTTTCACGATTAAATCTATGTACGTGCTTGCATACCTACGTACAGCTATAAGGCATGTGAATAAAGCATATTCTTTATTCGAACTTACATGTTTACTATGTATGTACTATGTACATACAAAGCTGACTTACCCACGTCTCTGATAGTCTTTCAGTAACCTGAAAGGCGTACCATGCATTTGTCCAAATTCGAAATTTGCGCAATAAATTTATGCCAGTTTAAATTCAAACATTCAAGTTAAGATTTTATAATATTACTTAGTAGGATGTTATAATATGGTACAGACATCTCAATATAATAGAGGAAAACGTCGTACAATAAATAATACAGTTTTTTAAAGTCTTGCCATAGAATATCATCATCAAGAGGCGACTTTTCATCATTATCATCAGGTCTTTTCAGTCTCCACTGCAGAAGCATGACCCTCTCTGCACTACTGGAGCCATACTTGGCCAGACCAGAGCAGACAGAGGAGGATTTGGCCTACACTCTCCTCGCTGGCCAGACGAGTTGGAGAGGTCTTATTGATGTTAATGAGCTTTGTTTAAGTAAGCTTGTATTTCCTAAGTCGCCTCTTACGACATCCATGGGAAGACTAGGAGTGGTCCTATTCTACTCTGCCGGAAACCACACTGCAAACAAACACGGCGTTCGTAAAGCCATAGAATATCAAGATACTAAATGTGTCTTCGAATAAAATGGTAATCATAATGACATAAACCTCAGCATATTTCTGTTCAAAGAGTATAGGTGTAGAATTCGGGGGCGCTGTTGTTTCTTATTGAACTGATTTAGGTTACCTTTTTTACTATAATTTTATGCAAAAAATAATAAGAAAACGACACGACACATAAAATAATAATTAATCAAACAAATATCCGAATTAAGTTGCTCTGTAAATCTGTGTTTGTTCAATTTTAAGCCACGTCTATTGTTTTTTTTTCGCGCGAGTCTCTGTTATATTTAACTCTATGGTACAAACCCACGAGTTATGCTATTGAGCTGACTTAGTTTCAGTAAAATATTTACTCATAATAATGTCAGAAAAGTTTTCTGTTATGAAACATGTGCCTTAATTATGATTTTAGACAATTTCATCACAAGGACCACCATATCCGCATTTTCGTGACATACCAGAACAATGCAGACGCCCGCCAGAAGGTGCTGTAAGTATATCTTTTTAATAGCTTTGACCATGACTTTCGTCTAATAGTCTATATCACAATCTGATGTATAAGCAATGACAATATAAAGTATCAGTAACATATGTCCAGCAATTTGGGCGTGAATTTTATTTCCAATAATAGTGAGTGCACCGGTGGTGCCTAAATAGCCCAACTTCTTGCTACTAGCGAGATCTTAATGAAGCAAACGAGCGAGCAATGATGGTAGCAAAACACTGGTTGAAACATATTTAATACAAGTATGTATGTATAGCTTTTTTACGACTCGATAGAAGAAGAAGCGTGAAGGAATTATAATCTTATATTCATCCTTTAAAATGTGCACAAATACCTGTACCTCTATTATGTTAGTAGAATTAGTAAGATTACTCTGAGGGCTGGCTAGTCTATTCATATCATTCTTACATACGGATAATTTGCTGTCTATCCAGTGACTTCCCCACTAGCACGACGTATGTTTGGAAGAATTTACACTGATTATTCTCATCTGTCTGTAAAAAATTGCCATCAAAAGCATCGTCTTCGAACGCCATTGTTTCTTGACACAATTGTAAACTGTAACGTGTTGGGTGGGTATTTACCTATATATTATTTTTATTTTCTTAGGGAAAGCCTCATGAATGCTGCAAGATTCCGCCAATTTTTAGTGAAGAAGATTTTAAAGACTGCGGTTTCGTAAAACCCGATGGGGAAAACGGACCCCCAAGGCCCCGTGGTCCACCAGACGTAAGTAACGTGACGTTTTTTTTCTTTGTGTCTCAAACAACAAAAAATATTGTACTAAAATACTTTGACATTAGCTCCGTGGCGCAGCGGTCAACACGCCAGCCTGCGACACGGAGTGCCCGGGTTCGTTCCCCGGCCAGGTCAAGATGGAAAATGATCTTTTTCAGATTGGCCTGGGTCTTGGATGTTTATCTATACATGTATTTATTATAAAATATTGTATCGTTGAGTTAGTATCCCATAACACAAGTCTCGAACTTACCTTAGGGCTAGCTCAATCTCTGTGATTTGTCCCTATATATTTATTTATTTATTATTTATTTATTTACTGGCACAGTCCTTGTTTAGCTCTTTGGTATAAGCATACTTATTTTTCTTTATGAAGAGTCTCTCCGTCATCAGTTCAGCTCAAGAGTACCATAACATGGTATTGTCGAACATACATGCTAAATATCACTAACATAATATTATGTTCGTGCTGATAAACATTCAACAGCTGATGAACGCTCAGAGAATCATGATGCAGCAACATTCAGAAATGGCACCTTCAGAGAAATCATCAGGAGCAATTTCTGGATAAGCATGCAATGGTCATGCAATGGTGTCCTAGCTAAACCGACATAAAAAAATAGTGTAAGATCAAATATTTAAAATACTTGCAGAAATAACCAACAACTTACAATTAAAAAAACTATTGTTTGTAATAAAAGTTTGTAACAAGTAGATAATTTTAACATCTCATTCCCCCTGACCTTACCTGGTCTTCCATTTGATCACCCTGACTGACTGACGACCTCATTTTTTCCGGTGGTTAAACCACCGGAAAAAATTACTAGAGCTTCTATTAAACTGATTGCCCATTTTAGTGTTCCAAACAACTATGCATGATGAAGAAGTATGACCTCTTGAAAGACGAAACTGAGTTGGACCACGAGAAATTAGCTACATTCTTGGACAACTACGGAGAAACCAACTCTGAATTCAAGCCTGCTATTGACATTGCTAATGGAAGATGTGTGGGCAAAGATAAGCTGCCCGGCCCACCGCACATCTGTGAAGCGAATAAACTCGTATTTTGTGTCAGTCACACCTTATTTACCGTAAGTACAAGTATAATATTTATAGTCAGTTAAAACCATTGAATTAGAAAAACTATGGAAGCGTAACTCTCATACAACGAACGATTCATTATCAGTCCCATTTCCGCAAACAAACTTAAATCAAATCACAACGAAAAACTTACGCACTCATAGACAAAGATAGTTTGCGATTGACCGCGTCAAGGTCACGAGGCGGCGCCAACATTTCTAATGAACGCTATTGTGTCAACATAGCGGAGGTAGGTAGACATCGCTCGCTATGATAAGTTACTCCAATGTCACTTTTCCTTCTTTCCTTGCGTTTCCTGCACCACTTTACTACACAAGAAGTCATTTTTATCTAATTCGTTAAGATTTCGCCGATATTCACAAAAAATGTGTCGTTAAATGCTTTTATTGACGCGTCCTTCCGTCACGGAGCGCGTGGCAGACTAGTTCGCGAAAAGATATACTTTTAAAGCCCCGCCCGCTTTGATATACTTTACGTGGTGTCAGTTTTTGAGCGCAATGCTGCTTCCATAGTTTTTCAAATTCGTATATAAAACAAAAAAAAACACCTACCACTACCTAATAAATTGTTTTTAAATAGCATTACAATGCTTTAAACTGTGTGATAATCCGTCTTTTAATTTAAAATCTTTTTCGCGCGCTGTGTTAATACAGCAGAGTGCTACCCTGGGGCTTCAGATTTAAATCCTGGCACAGGAAATGACTTGTACTTTTTGCGTATATGATACCACCCAAAGAGAGAGCGTCAGCTAGCAGACTGTAAAAATGGCACATCATATTACATTATGAACGCTGTCATAATCGAGGACCCCGCGGGGTGTCACGGTCAATCGACCATGTACACCCTGGTATCAAAGTTCTTCGGAACCGCCTCTCGGCCTCTGACGTGGTTCCTTTAACGACTACCAGATGAGAGAGAGAGAGAGAGTAAAATGCCATTGTCCTTACTTTGCCTATAAGCATATACGTGTAATTATCTATATTAGTGGCCGAAAGGGGTAACTCAGCCCGTTGAAATTAATAAAATTTCCGATAATACAAATGCTGGAAACACGAAAAAAGATATTTCCATACAAAAGTGTTCGCCACCTGGAAATTTGTAGAAAACGACAAAAAAATTTTGAGATCTCAGCATTGTTTGCTTCGACTCAGCTCAGTCCATCAAAATTACTTATTTTGACAGGTTGAGTCACTCCTTCGAGGGAATTTCTTAGTAAATTTATACGCTGCATTTATACCTTGTTTTTGACATTCAAAATTACAATATAATAATGTGTGTGTGTGTAATTTCACTTTTTTCAGAACTGCCCCACGTGGGAGGAAAGCGATGACTGCAAGAAGCTAAAAGACCATATGGACGAGTGTTCTCAGTATTTTGAACCACCTAAGGCATAAAAAGCCTGCGATATATATAAAATCGTTATAACCAATACCAAGTTATTGCAGTATTATTTTTCTGATATTAAAATTTATATCGATACTAGTTTACTGATTCTGAGTGTATTGTAATTTTTTATGTTATTTTATACAATAAAGAATCCACTAAAGCAATGCGAGATATATCTTTATAGCGTTGTATGTAAGATTTATTTATTTTCTTCTCTTCATCATCATCATCATCGTCAGGTTTCCAAGACCCACAAATGGGCATAAGCCTCCTTTTGTCTGCGCCATTCTTCTCTAACCCTAGCCTTCGATCCAGTTCTTACCAGCAATCTGCTTTATGTCTTTCCGTTCCTTCTGTTACTTCTTTTGAAACTGAATTCGAACGGATATTTCGTATGCAAATAAAAATAGAAGTGAGCAATTAAAGAATGTCTAATCGATTACTATTTTCCTGATTGTTGTCCTTGAATTGCATGTCGTCGTCCAGGGAGTTAAATAACAATAGATTATGAAACAAACAATCAATGCATTGAATCGTCAGTAGAATTTACCTTGAAGGATTACGGAACTACGTATACCGGGTGTTACAAAACTACGAAAAAATATTTAAGGCGCATGATCAGTCCATAATATTAAACAAATTTCCCCATGGGACAAACTTCGAAACACAAAGAGAAATTCGATCTCCGATACAATATAAGCAATCTGCTGATCGACTTTCTATGGAACGCCAAAACTTTTTGCCTTTCGATGTATATTCCCTGGGGATAGTTGTTTAATATCATGGACTGATGATCCTGCCCCTTAAATATTATTTCGTAGTTTTGTAACACCCGGTAGATTCTACTTGACACTTTTACTAACCAAATGCAGCAAAGCAACTTTCCCCATGGGAAAAACTTCGAAACATGAAGAAAAATTCGATCTCCGATACAATATAAGCAATCTGCTGATCGACTTTCTATGGAACGTCAAAACTTTTTTTGTCTTTCGATGTATGTTCCCTGGGGATAGTTGTTTAATATCATGGACTGATGATCCTGCCCCTTAAATATTATTTCGTAGTTTTGTAACACCCGGTAGATTCTACTTGACACTTTTACTAACCAAATGCAGCAAAGCACAATAAAAGATTTATGTATTTGACATGTATGTATGTGTGTGCGTTTCTACGTCTGTTCGTAAGTAATAGCACAACCGATTTTGATAAATGTTAAGTCATTAGATTCGACTCAAAATGGCGAATTTTATAAGCGGTAGGAATAAAAAAATGTCTATCTTAGTCTTAGAGTATCTAAATAAAGGGAGTTTAAATGCCATTATTAAAATGTATAAAACTTATAGATATGATATATTTCAGATATAAAGAGATTAAAAAAAAATACTTGTTACAAATACTTGTTACTTGAATCCGAATTTCAGTTCATCTTCACAAACCTAAGCAACTATAAATTTCCGATTTATAATTCGAGCTATGTAAATAGGGTCCATAATTGTACTAAAACCAACCTTTTAGTAATCATCGTAATCACCAATTTAAATCGTTAAATGGAGTACTTACATAAAACTTAAATACCTAATGTACTTGCACCTAATCACGGGATGTAATGCTCTGTAGGACAAACTATACTTTTTAGTTTGTAAAATGTTATGTTTGCTTTCAAATGCTTCATAAACACGGATGTAGTTTTCATAATAGCATAGTTTACCTAACCGAGTCACAGGTGACTTTTTCAGTAGAGTAAGTACTAGAGGAATCAATACAACGGTGAAGTTTGGTAAAATAAAAAAATGTTCTCTACAAGAACTACCAGAGCAGTGATGGATTCCTTATTGAAGCTGTTATTGCTGATAATAATGGTGTTATTTGTAAGTACATTAATCAGTGGAGCTATATTTTTTTTACACAATATGGTACAAAATATCTTAAAAATGTACCGACGTCTTTGGAAATTGAAAAATAATGATCATAAAACGTAAACTATTTTAATTGTTGAAATCTTTATGAGAACTGGATAGATCTTTGTTCTCGGCTTGAGGAGTCAAGTGTTAGCTATTCGATAAATATCACACATTTTTCGCAGCCTCCTGAGTTAGTGTTGCCAAGTAGACGGACCTGGCAACACTAACTCAAGAGGCTGCGAAAAATGTGATGATAAACGAATGTAGATTAAAAGTTGATCGGGGCAAGCAAAGAAACCTTTATTTTTCTAAACAGACCAGAAGTTAGCTTACAAAAATGAGCGAGGTAACTTGTGGAGATTCGCAGTCTTGAACGTCTTTAAATATTGTGCTATTTCAATCGACTGCCAAAAAGGAGGAGCTTATCAATTTGCTTTTTTTTATTTTATTTTTAAACGTTTGTTAACTTAGGACTCCGTCATTTATGAACCGATTTCAAACATTTTTTTAACTATTTAAATTTCATATTAATCGGTTCAGCAGTTTGATTAATGTCGGTGTTTTATATGAACGGTTATTTATTATCATATTACTACAAGTTACTAGTTCATGAAGCAACTAGTACCATAACAATTAATTAAAATAAAAACTACTTTTAAGTGGAACCATAACATGTAATAACCTACCAAAATTATATACAAATCGGACAGTCCCCCCAGATCAGATGGTTACCTCTGGGCATCATGCTCAAAAAAGGATAGCAGCATCGCCGAATTAAATGACGACGCTGATACGCTAAGCCAGGTATCTTCCATCTCTTTGGTCACGAGATAACAAAGACAATAATATTTTTAATCAAGAAACTAAAAAAAAAGAAAGTTCAAGTTCTGGCAAAAATAGATAGGTGTATAACAGGTGTAACGACAAGCGTTTTTTTACTAAATGTTGGATTAGGCATTTGTCTCCCATCTCCCTGATGGTAAGTGACGATGAAGACGAGGATGGTACATGCCTATCCAAGAGATACCCATTTATTCTTCTTTGTAACGTCCTTTTGCTTTTAAATGAGATTCACACCGAAGTTCTCTTTCTCAAAACTTCCAGATCAACAGCCAAGACATAGTGGACATGGACGATGACAAAATTAAACCGGACAAATGTCATGCACCTGTAAATTTATTGGTAAATGTCATTTTGATAACTTGATACATTTAAGGCGGGTCGGCACCCTTCTTTTTTAGGGTTTCGTACCAAAGGGTAGAAACAGGACCCTATTAATTTCGCTCCGCTGTCCGTCTGTCTGTCTGGCTGTCTGTCTTTCTGTCACCAGGCTGTATCTCATGAACGGTGATAGTTAGTTGAAATTTTCGCAGATGATGTGTTTCTGTTGCCGCTATACAACAAACGTGATATTTTTGCTTGTTTTTGATCGATATTGATAACGGTAACAGGTAGACGGGTGAAAGATTCACAGAATATTTAATAATATATTCTCTTAAAAATAAATAATTAAATAAAAATAAAATTAATATTTAAGGGGGGCTCCCATACAACAGACATGATTTTTTTGCAGAGTTTATAAATATCGGTACGGAACCCTTCGTGCGCGAGTCTATCTCGCACTTGGCCGGTTTTTTAAATACTAGTAGACGCCCAGTGGTCAAAATTAGACCATAATTAATTTAAATTATACGTTTTGTGGCAAATACATGATAGTGTGTGTTATGATGAATTGTGTTATAGTAATATTTTTTGTTATTTTAATGTATTCTTAATGCATAATTTAAAAATAATACCTATTAACATTCTGCACAGGAGTGCAGAGAAGGATCTTTAGGTCTCATGCTCTCTGTCCGCGCAATATTCGTAAAAAAGGGTACAAAGTTTTTGCTTCACGTATTAATATAGGTACATAATAAAGTCCGGTTGATTTCGATCCTGTAAATTAACCGATTAGGTGGGAAAGGTTTTTTTTTTTTCTAAATTTCAACTCAAAAGGATAAAAACGGAACTCTTATAGGATCATTTTGCTGTCCGTATGTCTCTCTGTCTGTCAAGACTCTTTTTCTCAGAAATCCGTAAAGGTATCAAGCTGATATTAATATCGAGTACTTAGGTCTACTGGCCCTTGGAGCTGTGAAAAATCAAACTTCTAAGCCAACGGAATCAAAAGATACAGTCATTTATGCCCCAAATTTTCTATATTTGCAAGGGAATCAAAACCTACAAGATACTTCCCGTGATCTCAGAATCTTGTAATTTGGTACGAAAAAACGACTTATAGGACAAATGAAGGAAAAATTGCGAAAAGCATATATTTTTAGTTACATCTTGTAATAAAAATATTTTTAATAATAGGATTCTGTACATTATCTATAATACGTTTTTAAAGTCTTCCTCTTCGTGCGCGACTCCAACTCGCACTTGGCCGGGATTTTTATACGAGTCTTTATTTTATGAGGGATCCTAACGCCGCGATTTAAACCGTTCTTTGTGTTTTAAACCCCTAGGTAGGAATACCTAGGTGGTATAAAAACATTCTGTTTACCTACAAAATTGGTTTTACGTTCATGGTATTGTTAAATAATATTTTGAAGTAATTTTCTATAAAACATTCTAGATTGCGCAGTGCTGTATTTTACCACCGTTCTTCGCTCTTGACATAGCCAGGAAGTGCGGGGGTATGTACTCTACCGTCGACAATGATACAGCAAAAAATATCACTTATCGGCAAAGACATTTGATGAAAGGGGTAAGTCAACTAATTCAATATTTTTTTATTATTTTAACTGAATTAAAAAAAGGAGGCGGTTAAGAATTTTTTTTTTTTTTTTTTGTTTGTTACCGCTTAATTCCGTTATTTATGAACAGATTTTAATTTTTTTTGTTTGTAACGGTATACTTTCAAATTAGTCCCATTTAAATTTCATAAAAATTGGTTAGGTATTTTAATTTAAGTTTTTTTTTATATGAAAGATTATTCTTAACGATTTTTATCAGAGACTGCTAGGAGCTAGGCAGACTTAAACTGGTTAAATGTATCATGATACCGATTTTTCAGAAAATAAAACTGCTTTAATAGAATTTCAGAACGATGAAATTTTGGACATATGTTAGGTAGTTAAAAACTAAAACAAACAGTTTTACAAATAAAAATCAAAACGTTTATTCAGAAAAAATAGGCCTCTGCAGGGTCTTTTTCACGATAAATCATATTTTAAAGGACCTAATCCTTACTAATATTATAAATGCGAAAGTGAGTTTGTTTGTTTGTAACGCTTTCACGCCGTAACTACTGAACCGATCATAATAAAATTTTGCATACAAGTTCTCTGGAGTACGGAGAAGGACATAGGCTACCTTTTATCCCGGGAAAAGTACTATTCCCAGGGATCGACATTGACGCGGGTGGAGTCGCGGGCGAAAGCTAGTTTAGTTATATTTATAATTATCAATTAATGTGCAAAAGCTACAGACCACTAGCGTTTCGGAACTGACCACTGCAGAGAACTTACTCACTTATTATACGTTTTATCCTAATACTCGTAGTTTATTTTACCTAGTATTATGTGATCTCGCGTAAATATTAATAGTTTCTGAGTAGGTTTTATTAGTCCAACTTTCATGTAAGTTGGGTATCAAAATCGGCTAAGTAGTAAGTCTAGCATATTAATTTAAATGTTCACAAGGTTTTAATTCTCGGAAAACTACTACCAGAAATTTATAAATAATTTTATCATCCTAACATACCAATCGATAGAACAACATAGCAATGGATAGAAGTAGATAGAAAAAGGAAAGAAAGACAGGAAGGCTTTTGCTGGGAAAAACTGCCTCCGTGGTCCGGTGGTTAAGGTGTTTGTCATGGGTTCGATTCCCACGGAAAGCATACTTTGTTTAGTTGCTTCCAGTTTAGTTAGGACATTGCAGGCTTGAATCACCTGATTGTCTAATAATAAAGATGATTCCGTGCTTCGGAAGGCACGTTAAGCCGTTGGTAGCGGCTGCCATCTGGTCGATTGACCGTGACATCTACACGAAATGATGATGATGATGCTGGGCAAAAGCCCCTTTCTCTTTCTTTTTTCAGTAGGACCTAAATAGCTAATAAAAATTCTTATTTAAACATGTACTTGCCAACTAAACATAAGTTATTATGTACCTGTTCTTCCTAGAAGGGGTCGCCTAATAATAACTCTTTCATCATCTTCATTGACAGCCTTCTATATCCCACTGCTGGGTATAGGCCTCTTTCCATGCACGCCATCCATCTCGGTCTTGTGCCTTATGAATCCAGTTTTGACCCGCGGTTTTTCTAAATATCGACCCACCTTGCTCTTGGATGACTTGCGCTTCGCTTGCCATTTATGGGCCACCATTCTGTCAAAATCCTACTCCACCTATCATCACTTCGCCTTGCCAGGTGTCCAACTCTTTAGTCGCAACGAATGTTTGCTCACGAAAATTAACAAGGGGTCTAATGACCAATGAGATAATGTTTTATTATGACTACGAGTAGCTTTTGCACGTAAGCGAGTTTATTTACGAACAGACTGGACTCTTCAAATGGTGCGACATCCGTTCAAAGAGTCCAGTCTGTTCGTAATTAAATCTTTCTTCTTTGAATATTTATCCTAACTAATATCCTTACTAATATTATAAATGCGAAAGTGAGTTTGTTTATTTGTTTGTTTGTTACGCTTTCACGCCGTAACTACTGAACCGATCATCATGAAATTTTGCATACAAGTTCTTTGGAGTACGGAGAAGGACATAGGCTACCTTTTATCCCGAGAAAAAGTACTATTCCCGAGGGATTGACATTGACGCGTGCGGAGCCGCGGGCGAAATCTAATTAAGATATGTGTTTGAAATTAGGTAGGCCTTATTTGTATTACTAGCTTTCGCCCGCGGCTCCGCTCGCGTCAGTGTCGATCCCTCGGGAATAGTACACTTTCTCGGGATAAAAGGTAGCCTATGTCCTTCTCCGCACTCCAGAGAGCTTGTATGCAAAATTTCATGATGATCGGTTCAGTAGTTACGGCGTGAAAGCGTAACAAACAAACAAATAAACAAACAAACTCACTTTCGCATTTATAATATTAGTAAGGATGTACCTTAGTTTCTAGGTTATTAAATTAAATGTTCGCAAGGTTTAAATTTGCAGAAAAACTACTACTAGAAATTTATAAATAATTTTGTCATCTTAATAGGTACTCCTAATACTAACATAGCAATGGATAGAAGTAGATAGAAAACAGAAAGGGAGACTTTTACTAAGCTATTTTTAAGCTATTTAGCTAATAAAAATCCTTATTTAAATATTTACTTTCGATGTGGCACATCTCTTAAATATAAATATAGTAAATACAACGTGATTTTGAACCCCCTAGCTTTATTGAAATCTGGGAATCAGAATACCTAATGGATGGAATGATAAATACAGAATTGCAAGAAAAAAAGGTGAAAAACGAAAAAGAAAATTAGGTTTCCCATACAAAGTCGCCGATCAGCTGGACGAATTTCTATGAGAGGTAAAATATTTTTTTTTGTTTTTTACCTTTTTTCCTTACAATTATGTATTCCATAAGGGATTCTGATTCCCAGATTTCAATAAAACTAGGGAGTTCAAAATCAGGCTGTATATACGGACAAATCACACAGATTGAGCTAGCCCCAAAGTAAGTTCGTGACTTGTGTTATGGGATACTAACTCAACGATACTAAATTATATAACAAATACATATATAGATATACATCCAAGACCCAGGCCAATCTGAAAAATATCATTTCCCATCTTGACCTGGCCGGGGATCGAACCCGGGCACTCTCGTGTCGCAGGTTGGCGTGTTGACCGCTGCACCAATGTCACTCTTAAGGGCCCGTACTACCTCACACTGCTTTGCATGATTGACTGTTATATCATTAATAATTAAATACTCAAGTTGAAATAAAAATGCAGCAAAGTTCAGGACTAACTCTGGTAACTATATGACTCAAAAACACGATTGCGTTAAATTTTCTCGATAGAAAAAAATTACAAAGTTGCCTCCAAGTCACGTCTAATTTACTCGGTATATAGCATTATTCACCAAATACATTAAAATTAACCTTGAAACTTTTTATTATTATTGCATTACAGATAAGGCAGCCATCATATGTTTTTCTTTTTCGAATAACCCTTGAATATACCTAAAAAACGAAAATATCCAAAGTAGCCAACGCGTTTAGACCATCCGCGTTTGTATCGCCACGCCGCCTGGCATATGTCGGGCTCTTAACAAAGAATACCCGAGATGTATTGTTACATTAGGCTAGTTTACCGGGTCATAATAATAACATAAGAATTAGTCCGTCATTTACATAATCAAAATATATTGGACACGTATTTTTTCTCTTGTCAAATAAACAATAAATAATAAAGATAAAGCACGTCAAAGTTCAGGAGTGGGGGCTCGTGACGTCAAAGTTTGCTAAAAATTGGAGCAAACTATGACGTCACACGGAACTTCAAAGGGCTATATCTTTATCATTTTTTGTTTAATTTACAAAAGAAAAAATACGTGTCCAATATTTTTAGAATATCTAACTGACGGACTAATTATATTTTTTTAGGAAACTAGCCTATTCTGCAGCTAGCGACAGTAGCAGTAACTATACCATCTGAGGCCCGTGGCAAACTTGTTCAATGGGGCCATGAGAGCTTGAGAGCTTGAGTTCAACGAGCGGCTTTGCCGCACTCCCGCTCTTATACTTCTGGCCTGGGCCTTCTATGACTGGGGGCCCCAGTACTTAGCAATCAGTTCGCGAGGCACAGTCCTCCCTTTGGGTTGCGGGGAAGAAACGACGGCCAACGTCGTCCACGCATAAAGCTTCTGGCGTCATTTAAATTGTCATTGTGGTGTTTCAGTGCGCTACCTGGGAATGCATACTGAAAAGATATAAACTTGAGACTAAGGATGGAATGTTTGATATTGAAGGGTACTTTAGCCATTTAGACAGATGGGTCGAACTTAACCCTAGTTTTGGAGAAATTATGAGTAAGGCTAAAACCAACTGTAAGGAAGTGATCGAGCCATACTTACCCCTAGAGTTGTGTCAATTTAAACAAGTACACTTTTGTATTAGACGTACTATCGATTTGGTAAGTTTAGCACATATATACCTATATAAATCACGTTATCCCGAAGATTAGGTACACCATATCTTCTTGGTTTATACAATTATAAATATATTATAAATGATCATGCTCCCTGTGAATGTTTTTTCGACTTTTTGTCTGCATTACTGTTACCCTGCCAACCCCTGCCGTCATGGTACATCGCGTGATTTTGTACCTATGTATTCTTCCATGCTGGTTTGGGAGAGAAGACAAAACGTAGAATGTGCCAGCTGCTTCTCTTCCCGCGCAGATCGTAAAGTCCGATCGAGGGATTGGGCTAAAATCTCCGGAATCCTTCGATCATTAATACCAATGTGGCCATAAGGTAAGACGTGATACTATGTATGTATGGAATCAGAATCCCTAATTGAATACAGATATGTATGAAAATAATAAAACGACAAAAAATTTTGACATCCCATAGAAATTCGCCCAACTGATCGGTAATTTTGTATGGGAGGTCCAATTTTAGTTTTCGTTTTTTACCTTTTTTCTTACAGTTCTGTATTCAGTTAGGGATTCTGATTCCAGGATTTTAATATATTTCATAGGTACAAAATCACGCTGTATCGCTGTATACCTGTATACACATTTTTTGATATGTTCTTATAGTCCATTGAAATATTACATATTATTTGGGCTAAGAGTGCGTTTGTCAGAGGACCCAATTTTATTTTTAGATATGGATTAACTTTACACTTACCCTCCGTTCATATCTAAAAAACAAAAATTGTGTCGTGTGGACTATTATGCCAGCTTGCTTGCTTGCTTTGTTGGACGTGCTCGAGTATTTTTATCGCACTATTATTTTTGATTTAAATTTTTGAAATCTCCTAGCTTCTCTCCACACAGGTGAAACCTGTTTTTTGGTTTAACCTTTTTTACTATATGTCCCCAAGACGCTCACGTAAATCATCATTTAACATCCAGGGACCAATAAAGTGTACATCCAAGTATTTTCCAAACAGTATCTTATAGATTTATGTATCTATATAAGTAGATAGACGTGATATAAGTAGTATGACTGTATCCGTAACTAGGTTTTTATAAAGTACCCAAGCGTCTTTAAGGATTTAGAGAATATAAGAATTCTAGGTTTCTTTAATTTTATTTTTTAATTTTGTGTAATGTATGACTATTTCAATTTCAGGAATGCCCAGTTATCAAAAACACCGACCTGTGCACAAAACAAAAGGAGTTTTATGACCAATGCCGAGAGTACTTTTTGAAAAAATAAAAATATATCTGTTTTAGAGAAAACATCGAATTTATTCTTAGCACTTATCTATAATAAGACGACAATGTTTCCCAAACGTACTACCTACAAACTATCGCATTACATACTACGCAGACATTCAACAATGATAGGTTAATATCATTTTTGTACACACATATTGATATGAAATTAAGATATGGGTACTAGTCAAATATTCGGCTACGCTAATCTACCGCTCGAACAGTAACTGTACCGATATTCTTAAAATTAATACTGTCACGTAAATGCTCATGGATTTACACACATTCATATCTATATCACTCGTGCCAGTATATCCCTTATCACTTTCCTTTTAGGAATTAATTACACTAATTGAACAGTCTTTTTTGTGATCATTTCAAGGCAATAGCCGTGGATTGTATCGTCCAACGTACAGGATCATGCCCGAAGGGTTGTGTCTTACAAAATATAAGAAGGGCCGGTCGAATTTTAACCGAGCAGGCTGCGCATTTCGGGAAGGCAAACGGGCCTGTCGTGGCCTTAGATGTAGTGGCAAATGCATCGCATCTCCAACGTCGTGTGGATCATGGAAAGCCCTCTGATAATCCCTGGGCTCTTCCCAGTCATGTGCCCATCTTGACGAACGCCGTCTCGCTTCTAGTTCTACCGTCTCGGGGTATTCTTCAATATGATGTTGATCTGCTACTAAATTTTCGCCGCACGTGACAAATGTCGTTGATTGAATCATGTCTGATAAATAAAGGTCTTTAGTCGGTCCAATTAATCCACCCAAATCAGCATGTTCCTGATCAAACAGATCTTTTAATCCCATTTTTCTTAATGTTGAAGATACATTGAATACTGATTTGTGAGAAAACCTTGGTATTTGTAGTTCTAAACCAATTCGAGGAAGAAGTGTGCGCAGCAAGCGATTCCATGCTGGTGTTGATGGATTGGCATCCAATAAGCGCTTTTCTAGAGCCTCTAGATCTTCAGAGTGAACGACATTGCCTTGTTGTCCGGGCATAAGGAACAAAGTGCTGACAATGGAGTTGGTGTTTCCTAATGCAGCAGCTGTAGCGTCTAGTACAGGGTCGTAGCCAGCAAGGAAACCACTTCTATAAACGACAGCAGGTACCGGCACTAGTCGCCTTTGTCGAACATTTGGTGACACGACGAAATACATTTCCCCGTCTCGCCCTTCAACTGATGATCCCGAACAATCCGTCTGAAAAACAAAAAAATATAATATATAAAATCGTTGCCTTTTTCTTTAACTAAAAATTGCCGTTCCTAGACATCCCTACTTAGTCTCACCTAAATTAGTAAAATAAACTGCGTAGATTTAGCTCTACCTAGGTGCAAAATGGACAATCCCCCATCGTTGCCACTGTGGGGATACCATCGCTACACTTGCAGTAGGAGAAGAAACCCTCAAAAGGCGTAAATATATAAGTTTCGGAAGTAACTACATATTTGAGCCTTTTGGCGTAGAAACATTAGGTCCATGTCATCCACCAGCGCATAACCTATTTAGTTTTTAGGCTAAAAAGCTTATTAAGGTATCCTGTGACTAAAAGGCCGGAAGCTACCTATCTCAGCATATCAGCATTGCTAATCAACTAGGCAATGCTGTTAGCATTTTAGCCACGATGCCAAGGATTGATACAATTTGTTAATATATTTTTTTATTGGAAAGCTATTGATTTTTGGTAAAATGTATTTATAAGAAGTTTTTAAAACTTAAGTTCATGTCATAACTTATGTTTTGTATTTCTACAATTAAACAAATCTGGTTTTGAAGTCCAAAAAAATATAAAAGGCTTAGTGTTAATAAATATTATATAATCGCGGTGTTTTTCCCTTGTGTTAAAAAAAACAATCACAAATTAAATATACCCTTGCCCATCATCCAAACGTTTGCTTTTCATAAAATTAATAAATATTTTTTTATTTATTTAACAGGACTTAACAAGAACCTTTTATATATTTAGCGAGACTCGCTCCGATCACGATGAGTGTAATTCCATAGAAACGTCATAAATATACAAAAGTTTCGGGCTAAGTCCCGTTGAAAATAAAAATAATGTGTTAAAATCACGAAATAAACAGAATATATATATTTAAATAATGTAATTAAAATTATATACATAATTTATATTTACCTCAAAAATATTCGCAGAAAACGCTGCCAACGGAGGTTGCATATTAATGGTGCTTGTTTTTATATACTCCGACATTTTTCCCCAAGTGTATCTTTTCACAAGCAAGTTAGTTCTCCTTCTTATCTTATCTCCAATCAATTTAAAATCAATTTCTTCGACGTGTCCATTATAGAATTGTTGAGCTCGTTCTTTGTAAAATCGAAGTATTTTCCCTTTACTTTTATCACTGTACAATTCTCTTATAAAAGCTGAAACACTGATACCAGATTCAGGTGATGTTTCTATAGAATCTGATATATTTTTCAAGGTAAAATGAGGATTGAATGTCACCATATCATCAAGTTTCAATATTTCATTCATTTCTCCAGATGTTGCACCTCTGGCTCCCATGAACATCATAGCCAACATTGAAGTTATAGAATAAGGCGATAGAACAAAACTTCTTCTTTTGTCAATATTTTCGACAATTGCGTTCCAATATCTAAGAGCTAATTCATTGCATAACTCTGTAAATTGTGCTATGTCTTCTGCTAAATCTTTTGTTGTGACTTCTAAACCTTGATTTTCCTTAGAAAATTCTAGAACTAAATCTTTATGAGCATTGTGTTCTGCAGTGTAATGTTCTTTTACTTTCTCATTAGAAATGTCATTGTTTTTAGTTGGAGTGACGGTGGGAATTAATTTCCATGAATTATTTCGTTCTGCAGCTAGCTCTTTGTCATCAATATTTACTTTTTGAAATTTCTTTTTAAAATCGTCTATTTTTGGTTGAAATTCAGGTAATTTAATTTTTTCTCTCGTCAATTTATTAATACTGTCAGTGATATCAATTTTATTTTTTATAGGTTGAGCGTATGTGGTAGTTTCAATTATCTCGACTGGCGTAGAAGATTTTGTGATGAAATCCACTTTGGATATTGGTTCAGTAGAAATTTCACTCACTGAATTTGTTGTTTGATTTTCTTGCAATTTAATCGTTACTTTTGAACTTAGATTTTGTGACTTGTTTTCATCATTATTGTTTTCTAAACTAGAAGAAACTGGAGGAACTGTAGTAGAAGGAACTGAAGGTGATACCACAGACGAATCATTGCTATCTTTGGAGACAGAAATCTGTACATATTCTTCATTCTTATCAGTTGACGTAGTAAAATCCATTGTTACAGCAGATTTATTGACTTCTTCAATTTTTATGCTATTTTTATTTTTCTCATTATTTTCATTTATTTTAGATGCGGCTATAATTTCTTTTTCTAATGCCATTTCTATAACATTTGTTGTTGTAACAAAAGGTACATCTGTGATTGTTGTTTCTGTTTTAGGTTCCGTTATTGTAATTTTATTCCCTTCGGTTGAAGTTCTCTCTGAGTTGGCTATAGTTTGTGGGTTTTCATCTACTACTTGTGACAACAGGTCTCCCATTGATTCTGATAAAAATTGATCTATTGTAGTTTTCTCCAAAGCTGCAACGGTAGTTAATTCAATTTTGTCTCTATCTGTATCTTTGGTAACGTTTTTGTCTTCTATTGGCGTTGTTTCAGGTTCTTTCTTGACATTTGATGCATTAGCATGAGGATCTAAAGTAGAAATTTTAACAAAGTTATCATTATTTTTTTCTGCTACGTTAGTGGATATTGTGTCAGTTAAATTAGATGTATCGTTTGGTATATCAAGCTCAAAATTTTCTTTACTTTCTAAATCTATACCAGTAATATTTGTAGTATCCAGTAAATTACTTGAAGTTGGGATAGGTCTATAACTGCTTCCGAGATCTGAGGCTATTTGACTTATGCTTTGAGCGACATCAAATAAAGGTATTATGGGATCTTTTTCATCTTCCGTAGGAACAGGTTTCTTAGATACATATTGTTGCAGAGAAACCTTTTCACTGGTCAAAAATTCAGTAGAAGAAACAGTTGTGGAAGGTGATACTGACTGAGTAGTTATAGTTGTTGAATTAATTTTGTCATTTGCGATTTCATCATCTGGCTTAAGTGTAGAAGGTATTATATATATGAAGTTGCTTGGTGTGGAATATATAAATTGGGGTAATATTTTTGTTCCGGAAGTAGATGTTGGATTTTCTGTAGTAGATATTGATCTTTTAGTCGTTGTGTCTGCTGGCAGACTCTGAGTTTGTTTTGATGTATACTTTTCTGTTACGTATGCTGAAGTTGATATAGGGACAAATGTACTTATTTTCTCGTATTTTATTGTGCTAGTTTCCATGGTAGATGATTCAGAGTTTAACAAATTTGATGTAACAATATCTTCAAATGTTTTCGGTGTTGTCGTAGTGGGTTTGACTGTAGTCGTAGTTCTTAAAACTATTTTAGTAGTCGGTTTCGCAGTGGTTGTTGAAACAATTGGTTTGGTAGTGGTTGTAGGAATCCTTGGCGAAATCGTTGTGGTGGTCGTGGTGGTAGGTTTGCTTGTAGTGCTACTGATTACTTTCTTTGTAGTTGTAGTTACTGTGGTCGGTCTTGTTTTTGTTGTGCTTGGTATTCTAGTAGTATTTGGAACTTTTGTTGTACTTTGTACTCTAGTTGTTATTGGTACACTCGTTATAATTGGAGCTCTAGAAGTACTTGCTGCTCTTGTGGTAGTTGATACTGTTGTCGGTTGAGATGTAATAGTTGTCGGTAGAGTTGTGGTAGTTGTCGGCCGAACTGTAGTAGTCGTAGGCCGTGACGTAGTAGTCAACTTTCTTGTAGTAGTCGGCCTCCTGGTTGTTGTAGAGGTGGTAGTAGTAGTAGTAGTAGGTTTTGTAGTAATCGGTTTAGGCGTAGTAGTTGTTGTCGTTGTAGTGGTAGTAACTGGTTCATTTTTAGCTTCTGTTTCCATAAGAAACAATTTTTCCGTTACTGGCACTGCTTTCAATTCTTCTTCTGCTACTGTACTAGAACTTGAAATAATGTTATTACTTCCTTCTTTACTCAATGAATTTTCATCTAAAGTATTCGTTTGACCGACTTCAATCGTTTCAGTTTCGGGTGTTGTAAAGGTACCAGTATTTTGTATCTTATCAGGGCCAATATCAACACCAGTGTTACCGAATATTGATGGTAATATAAGGCTCCAAGAATCTGAAACATCAGGTGTGTCTAAGGTCGGTTGAAAATGTGGTTTGTTTTTGTGTGCTTCCATTTGTGCCTTGAGAACATTTTGTACATTTGTGACGACATTGTGTACTTTAGTAAAAGGTGGTTGACTGAAATTGAAGGCGATCGTAGGTTGATTGTCATTGGCAAAAGTGACCAAGCCTTCTGATTCTTCACCTGCTGCGACTATGGCCTGTATTTCTTCCAGAGTCATCAACCGTTTTACGAGCTCTCCGGATTCGTCGAAAGTGTAGAATTCGTATCGGTCAGGAGTAATGAGGTTCACTGGACTTCCGACAGTGGCGGGCAGACTCGAAGGCGGCGGCAATTCATTTCCAACAGCATCGGCAACATACGGCAACTTGGATCCCCTGAAACATTTAAGAAAAATGTTTCAATATATATATATATTACTAGTTTTCACAAGACGACACTAGTATCGACGACCAACTTAGTGACAAGGCGTCGAGAATCCCTGGCAATGCGGGGAAGCCCTTTCTCCGCGGGCCAGGGCAGCTTCGAAACTAGTAAATCTTAGTACGGGCCTAAACGTTACTAGCTTCGGCTCTGCCCCGTTGCTTAGTAAAGGTATTTATTTCAATTTCATTTATATGTTTATCATATAATGTCAGCCCATCTACCGCTCAATGCTGAGCATTGATCTATATATTTTTTTTAATTTACTTTATTGGTCTTCTTGTTAGTGATGTTAGCACTCTAAAAGATAAGAGAATGAAAATTATGACCCACCTTTCTTCATTATCACTGGTCTCGCTGGCCAGTGCGCAAACGGCGGCAAGTAACACATACAGCGGGGCGCGCATTTTGCCCTCCCATGCACTCCCAGTCTACCTGAAACTGATACAAAATACATTGATTAAATTTTTTTTTTTTTTTTATTTATTTAATTCCATACAATTACAAATTAAGGGAATCCTTGTCTATTTATGATTAAAATAAAGTATAGTCTAGTCTATGGAAGTCTATTAATTTTATTTTCAGTTCTAGAAGTTTTATAGAATTATTCTATAATCTCAAATTAAGCAACTAAAGTCTTCAAATCACATTGAGGCGAAATTCATTTTTTAACCTCCTTGAAAAAAAGAAGGACGTAATCAATTCAGTTGTATTTCTTTTAATATTTGTTAACAAAGCTCGGTCTTTATGAACCAATATTTTCTTTTTGTTTGAAGGTACGCTTTCAAGTTCAGCCGATTTAAATTTTATCACAATCGGTTCAGTAATTTGATTAAAGTCGGTACGATACGAAACATTATTTGTATACGTTGTTTTTTGATTACAGGTTGATTTCATGATAAAAATCTAAATCCCTAATAGACTATAGACCCGCAAGAAAAAAGGTAAAAAAGGAATTTATAAATATTGGGCCTCCCCACGGCCTCCCAAACAAAATTCACCGATCAGCTGGTCAAATTTTTAAGGGAAGCCGGTTGTTTTTTTTTTTTTTCTAAAAAAGGTATATTCTATAAGCGTTTCGAATTCCTACATTCAATTATTGCCAGCCATATATCACAAAATCATACTGTAAAAAACAAAAGCATGTGTTTTCGTTATAATCGCCATTTTGTTTTAAATCTATAGTCCTAAAAAGTTTTCACGGAATATACAAATATGCCAATATAACGGTAAAAACCAGTGTTTCATATCAGATGCTAAGAAATAGAACGTAAATAGACAGGCGTTAAATTCGGGTTTTAGCGAATTTATTAGCTAATAGCATTAATATAACTTAATGTTAGTTCATGACCTTTTTTAGGTTGTATTTCCTAAGGAAATACAAGCTAAAAAAAGGTCATAAAAATCAATGAGACCTCTCCAACCCGTCTGGCCAGCGAGGAGAGTGTAGGCCAAATCCTCTGTCTGCTCTGGCCAAGTATGGCTCCGGTAGTACAGAGAGGGTCATGCTCTTGCAGTGGAGACTAAAAAGACCTGATGATGATGATGAATGTTACTTTATAACTAGTTGCATTGAATATAAGAAATTAATATTTTAAGGTTAGGCATGTCATCCTCAACTGGTTGGCCGGTGGTAGCATGTGGTGGAATCGGGTACGCGCCCCCTGCAGTACCCCCATTCCCTTCCCAAATCTTTGTATCTCAATACCTCCATTCCCTTCCTAAATCTAACAAATTCCTACCATTTCCTAGCTTAAAAATGCTTCCGTTGGGCAGTAGCGTCGGAAGCACAAGAAGCCAAAGAAACTGCAATCGCCGACCTGCCAACCGGAGTACGGTAATATCCTTCCATGGAACGCCTCACCTAAGTACTTTGTCCAGTGGCCTGCTTATGGCAGAAATGATGATGTTAAGTTTCATTGAAATTAGTCCTAGCTTTTTTTAAAACATAGGACGGCAAACGAGCAAGCGGAATACCTGATGGTAAGTGATCACCGCTGTCTATGGACAACTGCAACATCTCAGAACAAGGAGTCCTTGTTCTGAGTGCAACACCCAGGGTGTGACGAGAGCGATGCCGAAGAAAACATAAACTCGGTTTTTGAAGATTCAAATTTTGAATATCGATTCGGGAATACCGCTTTGCAATATACCTAATAGAGGTCCATTTGTCTCATATCAATCAAAATGAGATCGCAAAAAATAAAAAAATAAAAATTCTATCCAATTTGTCAAGAAAAGACAAATTATTTTAATAGCCATAAAATTAGTTCTCAATAATTTATATCACCATAAAATTGGAATGCAAACGATTATGTTAATAAAATCGTCTTCAACTGTAAACAAAAAGAAAACTGTTAAGCAAAATAAACCAGTTTGACAAGAAGAGCCACGGTCATTGTCGCGTAAACTAGAACTACTAGTTTCAAGTCAGCTCTACGGATTCTATCGATGCTTTTTATTCCGTTTATAATGCTCGCTCTGTTGCTAATAGCGCTATAGCTATGAAACCAATAAAGAGATGTACATTGTTCGGTTTAAAAGGCACAAGATTCATTTCTTTGACCCCATACTGCGAAGTGCGCGGTTCCGTTGTGTTTGACAAGTTGTTTGCCGACAAAAATCTGGGACACCTGACGCCAGCCGAGATATTTATGGAGGTCACTCAACTTTAAGTGTGATATATGAGTTATGTAAGGCAGTAAATAATGCATACAAGATGCATTGACCGTGATGACACTGTTGCATGAAGCGGCAATACATCATTCACTTTGACACTTTAAAACGGACCGCGAAAATATGGCGTTCCAGATATCAGGATCAGAAGGCGATTGAGGAGCTTTTTACCCGAGTTTGTCCGAAGGAGGGTTACGTTTTCGAGTGCATGTCTTTTATTTAGAAGGTACTTACATGCCACAGCCTAAAGAGGTTAACGGTTTTCAACATAGAGGTATCATTTAAGTTTTTTATTCGACTGCTAAGAAGTGTTATTTGTGTTTCGCTTATATGCCCAAGTGTTGTTAGATAGATACTATCCCGTCTTTTTTCTTGTGGGGTAGACAGAGCCCAGGTCTTTAAGATCTGAAAGCCATGTTTAGCATGTAGGTGGGCATAAGTTGGAGAACGGAATCAAAATAGGGATGGGTTGATAGCCACATTCCCTCGATCGGCTTTTACAGACCAGCATGGAAAAATAGATGTTAAAAAAAAGAATACAATATTTTTTTAGAACGGATGTCGGGTCTTTACTTTTTGAAATAATACTTCTTGTTAACAATTTATTTTGTTTTGGTTTTTGCAAGAGTTTTGAAATATTTTAAGTAACAAGTTTCTGTACGTGCTGTTGATTAATATCGGCTACACGTCTCGATTGTCGTTGGTAGAATGTACTACTTGAGTTTGAAAAACAGATGTGCTAAAAACGATTGTGCGAAGTAAGTTTACGTCGATTTACTATGTATTGTTCTTAGTATCTCTACATCCAAGTTGCAGTGTTATCTACCTCCATGTAATACAGATGTTTGAGAAACACACAGAAAAACAATGAAAACAGACCTCCACAAGTTCTGAGAGCTTAAAGTATGTAAGTTTTATACTGTATGCTAGTACCTAGTAGCTACGAATAAGTAGACTTATTACTAAGACTAGCTAGGTTTCCTTACTAATGTTGTTTTTTCAATTTTTGGATATATTACTGTACAAAATGGTAACTAATGTACTGATGTACAAAATGTAGTCAACATGAATCAATTCTCAGATTTATATATCGATGCCATCTATAAATACTTGGTGTTATCTATCAATACTAATAATAAATCTGTAAGGGTTGGTCATGGACTAAGTTACTTTGTTTTAAGAGATATCGTGTTTATGAACTCTATACATTATACTGAAACTAAATTGTCGATTTTTAGATCTTTTCCTGTATGTATGATCCTCCATAACTCTTAAACGAATAAGGAGAATTTTATGAAATTTGGTAGATAAACGTTTAGACGAACAGAACACAGAATAGGCGAAATATTTTTTTTTTAGTTTAGAAATCGTAATGTTCGCGAACGCAGTCGCAGGCATAGCCAGTTTTTAATAATCTTGTCAATAATGCCAAATATATATATGGAAGTGAATTAATACTCACACACGTTACACATACACCTGATCAAGTGTCACAAAAATGTCGAAAACAGAACTTTACAAATCGAAGTAAACATCTTCGCGCTAACAATAAAACGTCTGTCCCACAGATATGAAGGTGTGAATTAATGTTTTGTTTATACTTTCTTTGAACCGTTCCCTCGAGGCGTGGGTATGTAACGGTGAACTCTGAGCTCCCATTCTGAACAAAACTGCAGAAAGTTGTGTGGATTAAATTGCCGCCTAGAGGAAAACAAAAGAAAAGATACGTTACCACACCGCGGAAATGAGACCAATGGATAAGGCCTGTCATAAAATATTACATACTAACTTTCGCCCGCGGCTCCGCCCGCGTTAATGTCGATCCCTCGGGAATAGTACTTTTTCCCATGATAAAAGGTAGCCTATGTCCTTCTCTGTACTCCAGAGAACTTGTATGCAAAATTTCATGATGATCGGTTCAGTAGTTACGGCGTGAAAGCGTAACAAACAAACAAACAAACAAACAAACAAACAAACTCACTTTCGCATTTATAATATTATTAGTAATTAGTATATTAGTATTAGTAATTAGTAATATTAGTAATGACTATCACGTCTTTTGTCGTGCGGGGCAGAGAGAGCCTAGGTCTATGTGACCTGAAAGCCACGTTTAGCATGATGAACAACTTTCCTATGGGATCAATGATTAGAACTCCAATAAATTTCACACAATTTACCGGGCCAGCCAAATTTTTTATAATAAATTTTTTTTCGAGTTCCCGCCGTTGGTCCTATGGGAAAAATTGTTCAATTGATAACCTATGACAAGGGAATGTCGGTAGTGAATTCGTTCGATGTTTTTGTTATGTTTGTTTATTCGTGTGTGGTCAACACTAGTGTGAAATTTTTCAAGCTGTTATATATTGTTTTATATGTAAACATTACAAACTGGACCAATAGTTTAACATGCCTTCTAAAGTTCGATGGAATTAGATACATTTTTATGCTACTAATGGTCACCCATCCAAGTGGGGACCAAGCCCGAAGTTGCTTAACAAACGTAAGCACTGACAATGCGCCTCAGCCACTGGACCATCGAGCTTCGGATCGAGGCGAATTTCTCTCTCCAATCGTCCAAGAAAACGCCTCGAATATTACCATATCGCCTTTTCATTTTATTCTATGTCACAGAACTGTGTGCTTAGGAACTTTGCTATTGGTTTCTAGTTGAACAATATTGACATTTCTGGGCTAGCAAACTGCATAATTTAGTATTTGAAAACTGTCGTGTTTGTATGTTTGAACCATTTCCAAGACAAGACTTGTATACTTTAGAATACAAAGTAAACTGTTGTTATTGTTGCATAATTTATGTATGTATTTTGTATCTCTATGTTTACGCTTTTCTGTTATAATGTGAACGAGGTACAGGTATTTCAAATTCAAAACCCCTTTCGTAAGATCTTTAAAATATATTTCTCTCCTGTTCTCTTCAATTTCCATTTTACTACGACATACAAAGCCATTTGATATAATATTCTGAATTTCACTTATACGTATATTATATATAAATTAGTAATAATTCAGGTGTTAGACCTATTTAAACGTTTTAGACCCATTTATAAATATTTAAGATTCCCATTAGACATCGTAGAGACACATTTAAGCATGGCTAAATTCAAATTATTCAAAAGCTTTCAAAATATATGTTTATTAGAATTCGTTTACCTTTTGAGGTTATGGATATTGTATGACTTACGTGTAATTTGTGTTTTTTCCACCTACGACATATGAACTCTTGGTTGTCCACTCATCATCATTTCGAGTAGGTGTCACGGTCAATCGACCATGCACACCCTGGTGTCAGAGTTCTTCGGAACCGCCTCTCGGCCTCTGACGTGGTTCCTTTAACGACTACCAGATGGCAGCCGGGACCACCGGCTTAACGTGCCTTCCGAAGCACGGAATCATCTTTATTATCAGATAATCAGGTGATTCAAGCCTGCAATGTCCTAACTAAACTGGAAACAACTAAACAAAGTATGCTTCCGGTGGGTGGGATTCAAACCCACGACCCCCGGGTCAACAGGCAAACGCCTTAACCACTGGACCACGGAGGCTGTTCGGAAAGGCTTGTCCACTAAAAAAATATCAATACTCGAGTAAATAACCTATCAAAAACCAAAGTCCTTTATTCTGATAAACACGCACACCACATTGTAACTGGAATCTAAGAGGATGAATAAATGGCGCCATTGGCTAACTGGACAGTGGCTCCAATAAGCTTCAGAATGAAGTTTGATCGCCACATTATAAGAAAAAAAAAAGTATTTATTGGGAGTTCTTGGCGGGAATTTCGACGGACTGCACGGTTTTAAATTTGAATTGTTTTGCAAATTGTTTCTAGTGGAGTTTATAATCTGAAGTCGGTGTAATTTTGTGTCATATATACCCATGTTTGTGAACAATGCGTTGAATTACTAAAATAAAGTGTCAGGGTGCGGCTGTAGTGAGTTTTACTTAACGGGCTGGTGTTTGCTCGCCTTGCTGCGTCGTACGTATATGATCAATTCAGAGAATTCGTGGGAATTGTCGCTCCATCGACAATCGGCGAAATGAATTTCATCATCTTTTCGTTGATACACAAGTATAACTCGAAGATTTACTAGACACTGGCTAAAATAAGCTTCCGTATGAAGTTTGATGGCCAGATAGAAGAAAATAAATAAGTCTTTTTGGTATAGGGGATAACAGGTAAAGCGTTTTGTTACCGCTCATAGCATTAAGGTTAATGCTTGGTCATAAGCAACTAAATAATTAAATATACACTCAACGAAGAACGTAAACTAGGGCTTACAATCCATACTAATATTATAAATGAGAAAGTGAGTTTGATTGTTTGTTACGATTTCACGCCGTTACTACTGAACCGATCATCATGAAATTTTACATATACGTTATCCGGGATACGGAGAAGGATACATTTTATCCCGGAAAAGGTAATGTTCCCGAGGGATCGACATTGACGCGGTCGGAACCGATGACTAGTATTACATACATTCGTACTATCGATACTTTTTCATTTGCGGGGTAGACAGAGCCCACGTCTATAAGACTGGTGGGGCGTTAAGTGATGAGTTGCTAACCGCATCGCCTACTGTCTAGGTTCCTAAGATTTAGACCCATTACCGCGGCCGACTATTAAAATCAGCAATCAGCACAGGAAGTGAAGCAACTTGTACATTACACTTTTATTTTATCACAAACCAACTACTTATTCGTATCATACCAACATGTAAGTACTCAAGCAAGTATAAGTAATTAAATTTTTATGGGAGCATAATATAGATCTATCATATTTAAGGTACATTAAAATTAAGCTAGAAAAAGGTTTTGGAAGCAAATTAAAAAATCGAATTTTTGACATATCTTGCCTTAAATTTTTAGAAAATCAGACGCAAAAAGCACCCTGTAAATAGAATAACAATTTTTTGGCGTAAAAATTTACTATAGCCATTAGGCTCGATACTAAGTCACGTCGACAGTCAAAAAGGAGGATTTATCAATTTTTATTAAAAAAATATTTTGTATGAAAAACGAAAAAAATAGCGTGTCGATTTCTTAAAATTTTGCTCCTAAAGTGTTTTTGACCCATAGGTGCTAGCCCTTAAAACAGATTCGCTTAATATAAATGGATCTTATATAATAAAACCATCAAATACTACAGTACAAGAAATCAGTAAGGAAATGAGGGCTTACATTAATGTCAAAAGTATTTCAGATCAAAGTTACCAAAGAATATCTTGGGAAATGAGATCTGATCTAGGGCAGGATTACGCCAAACTCTGACCTATGCCCTGCTTTTGAATATTCAACGAGTCATTTTCAATAATCACACACCACTTTCAAAAGTCGGGTAACCTGAATAACGGACCTTAATTGTGTTATGTTGCAAGATAAGTCTAGTCTAGATTGATTTCACAATATACTCAGGGATCAATCATTTAACAATACAATACTCAATCATTTATTGCATCTCATGTGTTTACATAGCATTTTGCTATCGATTAGGCAATAGCATTTTGCCATAGATTTAGGAGAACCTCAGGCATCACCATCATCTAGTAGATCTTTCTTGGTAAGCAAGTATGATATACTTTACAGAAAAGTAAGCGTATAATACTTAATAAACCTACATTCAATTACATTTGTTAATGCAACAAGATCTTACAAGCCAGTGATAAAAGTATATACACATAAAATAACAAGATACATTTTTTTATAAATTCTAAATCATAATAATTTATTTGCTTATTGTGATTGCATTGCATTATTATGAGCGGATGTTCGTTAACTAGAAAGTAGCTAGCCTCTTTTTCCATTTTTACAAAATCATGCAAATGTAAAGAATATGTATCAAACAAAACAGCTATGAGTAAAAACTTTTTTTTTTTAAAAACTTCCTTCATGATTTAAAAAAAATTATATGTGACATAGAACAAGATATCTAAAGGAGTTCTTGGCGGGAATTTCGACGGACTGCACGGTATTTGTTTTGGATTGTTTTGCAAATTGTTTCTTGTGGACTTTATAATGTGAAATCGGTGTAATTTAGTGTACTAAATACCTATATTAATGAACAAAGTGTGGAATATCCTTATCCTTATCCTTACTA
The DNA here is from genome assembly GCA_947532085.1 of Elegia similella. NCBI lineage: Eukaryota > Metazoa > Arthropoda > Insecta > Lepidoptera > Pyralidae > Elegia > Elegia similella. Next base: position 7,211,847 of record OX383936.1, read on the forward strand.
ATATTATAAATGCGAAAGTGAGTTTGTTTGTTTGTCTGTTTGTTTGTTTGTTTGTTTGTTTGTTTGTTTGTTTGTTTGTTTGTTTGTTTGTTTGTTTGTTTGTTTGTTTGTTTGTTTGTTTGTTTGTTTGTTTGTTTGTTTGTTTGTTTGTTTGTTTGTTTGTTTGTTTGTTTGTTGGTTTGTTTGTTTGTTACGCTTTCACGCCGTAACTACTGAACCGATCATGCAATTTGCATACAAGTTCTCTGGAGTACGGAGAAGGACATAGGCTGCCTTTTATCCCGGGAAAAAGTACTATTCCCGAGGGACCGACATCGACGCGGGCGGAGCCGCGGGCGGAGCCGCGGGCGAAAGCTAGTCTAAAATAAAGCTACAGCCAAAATAACTACAGCCGCACTATGATAGGTGCGGCTGTAGTAAGATTTGCGTAGCGGGCATTGCTCGCCTCGTTGCGTCGTTCGTTTATAATCAAGCCAGTGGATTCGTGGTAATTGTCGCCAAGGACTCAGTCAAAAGCAGCGAAATTAATTACACCATAATTTCATTGATACAAAAGTAAGAATAGCTCGAAGAATAACTAGACACTGGCTAAAATAAGCTTCTGAATGAAGTTTGAGCGCCAAATGAAGAAAAAAAAAAAGAAAAGATATCTAAAAAAGTGAATAAAAATATTTGAAAATACACTTATAACGTTAATTATCTTAGCAAAAACTTCAAAAACGGCTAAGGAAATAGCTTAGCCGTTATTGACCGATCATGATAAAAAAAAGTAGATTGTAGATTGTGTCATCTCCATCGATTGCCCGAGATCATTGACGTAATTTCGTATCATGTTACATTTACCTTGGATTTCATAATGCTTCTCACTAAGTGTAGCGCTAATGATGGAACATCTATTGAAATTTGACACTTAGGCGTTGCAGAGATGTTACTAATAGATTTGATTAATTGAATCATAATGATTCACTCGTCTCAGAATAACATATAGATCGGATTGGCATTGGCAATGCTTTGATGACACGACTAGAAAAAGATGTGTAATAATTTATCTTACACGATTTTTATTTTACTTACCGCAAAAAAAAAAACAAAATCCCTGATGTTGCTTTTGTAGTAACGTGACAATATGCAGATATCCATCGAAGATAAGCATAATCAAACGTTCATCCCAATATATGAGAACGTGCTTTATGCACCCTCCTGTTCAGCGATGGTATCTATATAAGTGGCATCGTATAATAATATATAAGACAATACAATCATTAACATGAGAGAGTCGTAACCATGTACGGAGTAGGAATTACACGATGAAATAATAATACGTTTATTATTTCATTTTGATATTCCTACTTCGTACATCAAGACGGCTCCCTGTGTTTCCATCACCACTCCCAGACATAACCACAATAAGGACATCACCATGGAGAGCGGCCAGAACGGCCAGATAGAATGTTATTGTACTCTAAATTAGATCTATAATATAGATATATTCATAGTAAGTAATTATTATTAATAGTAGTTTAATTATTTAATTATTTTTATAGTGAAAGCAGCTTTGACACTTGCCAGGTAGGACTAACATCTACACACATGTATAAGTCTAATCCTGACAGCTGAAGTGGTCACATGGGCACTGGACCACGAATTTCTCCCTCTATTCCAACCACATCTATGATTAAATTATATTTACCTACTTCCATATTACTAGTTTGTGTCCAATTTAGCCACTAACTATTAAGTGGGTATTATACTCTCCTGACTCGCATCCTGAATCGGATCCGATGAGAGGGACGCCACAATACGTACGATACGATTGGAGATATCTCGTATCGTGTCTAACGTATAGCGGCGCCCTCCTATCGGATCCGATATTCAGGATGATTTAATAGGCGCTTTAACAAAGAAGTTCAAGAATCGATTTCACGATCAAAATATGAGAAGGAAGCTCGGATGTTGTTGAAATAAAAGACAAAGCCCGAGACAAGCATGTCATAAAACCAAACGCCAATTAGATGCCGAGAAAAACACTTGTATTACGAACCGGGGTGAACCGTATCGGATCTCACAAAAGGTAACAGTAAACAGTCTATTACCGGTAATAACCTGTAATTACCGGTTAGGGAAAACAAACTTGACACTTGTATGGTGTTACCGCAATCGCACGCTCCGTCGATTGGTAACAATCATGCAACCGTTAGATGCGTTATGATACATTTACTTTTTAAACGCACATTTAAGATTTTTGTCTATTAAATTGTATGACGCAAATGTATTGAGAGCCAAATAAGTACACTCCATCAAAAGCATAGCTTAATTTAAATATTTTGCGATGAATTTAAATGTTATGTAAATAATTAATAATACCAAATAAAAAAATACAAATATGGCGGACGACCAAAACCACTCCACGTCGTTACTGTAATATAATTGATAAAACCTTGCGTGTCATTTCGCTGGCGCCGTATTATGAAAAAGATATACGTGAGACGCGAGTAATGACATTGAGACAATGATGTTTCGCTTGTTTCCTTATCTTAGTAGATCAAAACCATTCCATGCCGCTGACTCTGTTAGATAATGAATAACATATTTAAAATGTATAAATAATTTAATGTAAAAAAGTAAAAAAAGGCAACGTCAAAGATTTTAACTCAAAATTGGATACATGTACCTCTTTTTGAACGTCATATTTGTATTTCTCATATATTTTATGAATATATACGAAATCAAACAAGTGTTTCGGAATGAACACTGATGAGAAGAATACCGGCTGCTCTGGCCAAGTATGGCCCTAGTAGTACAGAGAGGGTCGTGCTCCTGTAGTGGAGACTAAAAATGGACCTGATGATGATGATGATGAGAAGAATACGCCGAAAGAAAATAAAGTAATGTGATATACGTTGGTAAAACGCGGAACCATACAATTTTCTTGCGACATATATATATACATTATTAAACTAAGTAAACAACGTATTCATCATCATCACGGCCGTAAGAATATCCTCTGCTAAAGATTCTACGTCCCATGGGAGAATATTACCATATTCCACGCCTGGCAGGCGGGTTGGCGAATGCAGTTTCTTTAGATTCTTGTGCGTCCCCAACCTATTTGACGTAGTTTACATCGAAGATATATAGCGGCTAATATAGTATTTTTTAGACGCGCTTTGGTGGTGACTGTCTTATTAATCCGAAGGACAATGTAGTTTTTTAAAGACTATGCTATTTATTAAAAGTCAAGTTAATTTTCACCTTTTATAATACACATAATGGTTGTCTAAAGTGTACGGGTTTTCTCTGGCGCCGTATTATGAGACAGTTACACGCGAGTCGCGAGTAATGACATTGACTCGAGATGATGTAACGCCAAGTAGACCAAAACCATTCCATGTCGCTGACCCTGTTAGATAACTATTAACATAACAGATTAACGGCTATGCTACTGTTCGTGAACATGGTTTTGATAGGCAAGTAACATCTTTACTGAAATTATTTATAAAATGAATAAATAAAAATATATACGGACAAATCACACAGATTGAGCTAGCCCCAATGTAAGTTCGACTCGACTTGTGTTATGGGATACTAACTCAACGATACTATATTTTATAACAAATACATATATAGATAAACATCCAAGACCCAGGCCAATCTGAAAAAGATCATTTTCCATCTTGACCTGGCCGGAGATCGAATCCGGGCACTCCGTGTCGCAGGCTGGCGTGTTAACCACTGCGCCACGGAGCTGTCATAAATATTATCTTGAAAAACTAATCAAAGATGCCACCCCGAATTTTACCTCAATGGTTCCTATTACACTTACTGCGTTACCTCTTTGTATGGCTATGGAAATCCTTTGAGGCAGGTACTATCCGAAGCGGTAGTTATCCCGGTCTTGCAGGCGGCGTCCTATTTCATTTATGAATCGAAAATCTTTACTTGTAAGGTGTGTGATCCATGTGTTACATCGTGAACATATTACATGCTTGGCTAAATGGGTATCTGTGGTATTACTCTGGATATTAACAAATCTTTACGACACAATAAATACATATTAATTTCGTCTTCTAAATCCTAGACCTAAGATTTAAAAATACATAAAGAATCATACATATTATCACGTCTTTATTCCTTATGGGTTAGACAGGGCCTAAAGTCATAAGACCGAAGGGCCATGTTTCTCCCGGAGCTCCCTCCATCTTGGTCTATTCTCTGCCAGTCTTTTCACATCCTGGTACGAAACCCTTTCCACTTTTTCCTTTATCTGTTTAAAATAACTGTGCCTGGGCTTTCTTCTCCCTCTCCTTCCATCTATTTTGCCTTCTATGATAGTTTTCATTAACTGAACGTATCGCAACAAGTGTCCTATCATATTACCTCTTCGATTTTCTATCGCAGTTAAAATAGGCGTTTTTTCTCCTACTTTATTTAAAACCTCTTCGTTAGTTATCCTATCTATTCAGCTAATTTTCTCCATTCTTCTCCAGCACCACATTTCAAATGCTTCCAACTTTTTCCTTTCCTTCTGTGTTAAGGTCCACGTCTCGCAGCTGTAAAGAGTAATGCTCCAGATGTACACGTTGATAAGCCGTTTTCGCGTTTTTTGTAAAATATGTAATGTTAGTAGATGTTTTTTACTATTAAATGCGGTTTTTGCCATTGCTATTCTTGCTACTATATCTTGGGTACACCTGGGCTCGCTTGTGATAATACTCCCTAGGTATTTAAAGGTATTGACTTGTTCTAGTTTGACGTTATTGATTGTAATAGGGTTATCGATTTTCTTTATTTTCTTTTTCTTTATATCATTGTCTTTTGTTGCCAGCATAATTTTAGTTTTTTTTTACTATTTATTTCGAGTTTGTATGTATTAAAAGTTTAGTCCATTGTTTGTAGTAGGTTTTCTAACTGTATTGAATCTTCGGCCATAGTTGTAATATCATCCGCAAATCGTATAAAGTGAATAATTTCTCCATTTATTTTTACACCGCCCTTGTTTTCTTCAGGTATCTTTCTAATAGCCCCTTCTATGAATATATTAAATATCAGCGGTGAGAGTGGACATCCCTGTCTAACCCCTATCATGATAAAAATAACAAAATTATTTTTTTCGGTTTACAATTATAATATTAGTATTAGGTTCGTATTTATAAAATCGCTGCATGGCTTGATTTTATAAATTCTAACCTAATACGCTTAAAAGTATGTTCATTTCTTGCATTCTGTTTTGGGCAAAAACCCCTCAATACCAGAAGTTCTTTATTTGGACAAGTGAATCACTAAACCCATCGATCTTTACTTCCATTGTTTAAAAATACTCGTAGAGCCGTATATCGATGCAAGCAATGGACATTTATTGCAGCGAAGTAACAAAAGGTAGCCTCTACCTTTTACATTTTCAGAAACAAACAAAAATGAATCCATGAAAGAACCACCGAACCCCACAGTCGTTGATGTACAAGCTTTTTTTAATCTACTATATCCCGTGGAGTGGAGTGGACCACGGGAGTGGAGTGTGAAACCCGATGGTACAGTAGGTGTGAGCATTATTAGTGCTTACAGATGTTAAGCAACCCTGGGCATGGGCCCCTCTGGGATGGGTGACCGCAAGTGGCATAAAAATCTTGAGCTCCTTCGTATTTCAGGAGGCACGTTAAGTCGACCTCGGCTGTTATCATTGATGGCAGTCGTTAAGGTATATAAGCTATCATATACTTTTAGGCAGCTTGAAAAATCTGACACTAGTGTTGGCCACTTATACACACGAGAAACAAACAAAACCTTCTATACCTACGAACACAAATAATCCCAGTTCGTTTCAGATAAATGCTTTTCAAAACCCTTTAAAATATTCTGTTCTAAGAGTCGAGAGTTGAATTTCAGTGAAATTAGTTCTAATTTGAAATGAAAGTAGGGTTAAGTGAAAACTATAACATTTTGTTCGACTAACTTTTAGGGTCTGGTGATAACGAGCGTGATCCCTTTTATCGCGTAATGTTCTTTATGTCCTTTAACAGTTTCTATGTTTTAATCTCCGATGTATGAAACTGCTCTAAACATGAGAAGGAACTGGAAAAATATGACATGCAGATGTTTTGAGAAAACCAGCTTACGTCAAAATTAAAATCAAAATTTAATAGTCACTTAAGCATAACTGAGACTCAAATAGTAAAGAAAAATGCAAGGAAATCTATGTAAGTTTCAAATACGAGCTGTTGGCAAAATTTAATATACGACACAGAATTAATAGAGGAAACCCGAGTTGATGGAGATCCCTCGAGACGAGAACAGTACCATTATACGGGATGAAAAGTACTCTGTCTGTCCTTAGACCTCAAACTATGTCCATATCAAATTTTATCTAAATCTGTTTATTGGTGAAGCGTGTTGAGGTAACAGACAGTATATATATACTTATTATATTTATAAAAATACAGTGTATAACAATATTCCGAAATAACATTAAAGGGGGATTAGTCCATAATACTGAACAACTTTCTCCAAGGAATAAACTCCGCCATTTGATAAATGTAGAAGATGAAAGGCTACTCAACATTTCTCAAAAATAACTGTAATTTAAAAATACTTTGACTTATTACTTAGAGTCGAATAACATATTTTTATTATAAAATCCAAGTGAGAGACCGAGTTTTGCGTTTAAGAGAAATACCGAGAAAATAAAACGAGGCCCAGCTATTTCATGCACGAGTATATCATTGAGAATATTTCAGGCATTTTTAACGATTTCATTGACAACCTATTTACAAATATTAGCACCACCTACCGACAGGATGGTCACCTATCGACCAGATGGTCGAATAACCTGTCTAAGGTCGCAGGAAGACGCTGGGTGCAGGCCGCTTTCAACCGGTCGTAAGAAATCCATTTTCGAGATTGTTATTCCGATTTTCGTATATACGTAATACTTTTTCGGCATTTTGATACACACACAAATAATATATTTTGTTTGAAATTTTACGCTAGTTTTTGAGATGTTTTGACTTTAACCTTTAGAAAAACAGACTCAAAATATATAAAAATACACTTTCTTCGATGAAGTACTTACCATGGAAATAAATTCATTGACGCCAAAACAATGGATTTAGAGATAGTCGTAAAAGAATAATTATTTTGTATGGGTTTTTTTAACAAAACCTAGGGAGTCGGTTTTTTTAAATTTACTACTTAATAATTCCTTTGACCTATGTGTGCCTGCCCCTAAAATCAAGCACAAGAAGCCAAAGAAACTGCGCTCGCCAACCCGCCTTCCAAGCGTAGTGAGTATATCAATATCCTCCCATGGAAAGAAGAAACCTTGGGAGTGGCCTATTTCCAGCAGTGGACTAAAAGGGCGTAAATATGTAGGCATCGGATTAACTACATATTTGAGCTTTTTGGGGTAGAAACCTTAGGTCCGTAGGGTCCATCAGCGCATAAGCTTTTTAGCTTCATGGCTAAAAGGCTTATTGAGATATCCCGTGAGCAAAGGGCTGGAAACTACCTAGGTCAGCGTTGATACGCCTTTCATGCCGAATAAGCCTTTTATGTCGAGTAGTAAGCCTTTAATGCATTGCCATTCAACTCGGCAATTCTGCCAGCCTTTTGGGCATGATGCCCAGGGGCGAGCATCTGAGGGATTGTACGGTTTGTAATGTTTAATGTTTTTTGTTTTTGGTTAGGTTTTTATTTGTTTTGAGTTAGCTTATTTAGTTTACAGCTGAAATTATGATGATGAACGATAAACTTTTAAATAAATAACACTCTCGTATGCCACTTTGGATATTCCTCTCAAAACAGATCAATTTAGCGCGTCTATCATATCTACTACAATATGCATTAAACGAGCCGTCGGCCAAGTTTGCTCAACGGATGAGGGATGTTTTGCATATTCTGAATATTTAGACCCTCTCATATCGGAGGGTTGAAGGATGAATTAATAGTAGACTCAAATGTTACGAAGTCAATTATCATAGCTATCAGATTTATTCCAAAACTAGCTGTGTTCGCGACTCCGTTCGCGTACATTACGATTTAAGTAGCCTATCCTGTGTCCTGTACGTCTAAATGTTTATCTACCAAGTTTCATTAAATTATGCTACTTCGTTTAAGAGTTATGGAGGAACATACGTATAGAAAAAGTATATAAAAATCGTCAATTTAGTTTCAGTATCATATATAGAGCTTACAAACACAATATATTTGAAAACAAAGTAGCTTACTCCATGACCAACCCTAACAGATTATTATTAGTATTGATTACAGGTTTATTAATAGAATTGATGAATTAAATATATTTATGGATACTAAAATTACTAAGCAATTAAAACAAAACTAGATGATAATTAGTACAATGTTATTTGACATCGTAATAGGGTAAATTAATGTTTGGACTGAGTGAGCATATTATAAACTGATAATTACGTTATATAATGACCCTTTATATCTACCTAGTTAGTAATAATTATCCACCATATCCCATTTCCCTTATACGTATTTCGGCGCCGGGATTGAATTGTGCGGTAGCTCAGATGGCAGAGCATAGGTCGTACATAGACCTAGGTCGCCGGTTCAAGTCCCGTCCGCATAAAGTTTTTTCACCATATTTTATTTCTTAATTTATTAAGACTATATTAAGTGTTTAGATTTAAATGTGTAACCATCGCGGAAACATTAGGAAATATTATATTTAAATCATTTTATAAAGATCAAGGTATAATAAAAGTAAAGCGATTTAGATATTTTTGCTTAATCACGGCGGTAGTGTAAAACGAAAGACTATCTCACAAAATACAACTGAAGAGCATAAGTTTTAATAGTATAATGTCTTACACATAGGAATTGTAAATATGTCATACTCATAGCTACTCTTAAATGGAAGTTAGGAAGGTTAGCCCAGGGGCAAATAAGATCTAAAATTCTTACACCTAATCATAACTTACGCTCAACTTTGTTACAGTCCAAATTAATACTTATTGTTCTAATCTTACAGCGCATTGTTCCATGCTATGTAAAGTTAAAGTTCTACTAACTTGGAGGTCTCAAACTTGATGAGAGATAATGAACTGCGTTCCCTTTAAAACTCAGAAACATTGTTTTATAATTGGCTATACATAAAATTATTGTTTGTTCTGATTTCAGACGGTATTTGCCCTCAATCTGGGCTAACACAATCAACTTGAGACAAAAGGACGATTTTCAATAATTAGATTGTATAGATAGGCACGCCAGTAACAAGGCTGGATTTTGTGGTTAGAATAACATTCTTTGAAATAGGTAACTACTATTGGCGCAATATGTTTCTTCCATACAGGTCTCGGAGATAAGAAACAACGTAGAATGTGCCAGCTGTTTCTCTTATCGCGCAGATCGTAAAAGCCGATCGAGGGATTGGGCTAAAATCTGCGGAATCATGTCAATATGCGATGCGGCTGGCAACTCATCACTATTTTGATTCCGCTTTCCATATAAACGCCCTCCAACATGCTAAATGTGGACATAAGGTTTTATAGACCTAGGCTCTATCTACCCCGCAAGGGAAAAAGACGTGATACTGTGACTGTGTGTGTATGTATATGTTTTAAATCCCTGGCGCAAAAAGCGGGTTATTATTAGTTTAACCAGTGTGTGCCTGTCTGTCTGAATCACCATAACTCTAAAACGGTAAAACTAGAACATGGACGCGGTTTTTTTCGTTCGAAAGCTGGCATTATTGCGATAGTTCTTCCGATTTTGATAAAACATGTATCAAAATCGGTGCAGCGCAAGAAAGGAGGATTGTTCGTGATTTTGTTGGTATTTGTTTTATGTTTTCACTCATTACAAAAAATATTTCGAAGTGCACTTTAGCGAACGCAGTTTCATTTCTTCTTGTCATGGCTTTTTGTGTTTTCAACGCTGCTGCCCATTTGAAGCATTTTAAAGCTGGGGCAGAATAAGATTTTTTGGATTTGGGAGGTATAGGGATACAGTCATACACTATAGACTTATTCGGATGAATGGAATAAAAGCAAGTAGCTCGGGAGGCTGGGCATGCGTACCCAATGGCATACCTACAACCACGGGACCGACAGTTGAGGATGACAATGATAAGTTGATATGTACATTAAAGGCTTGGCTAGCTCCGTGGCGCAGCGGTCAACACGCCAGCCTGCGACACGAGAGTGCCCGGGTTCGATCCGCGGCCAGGTCAAGATGGATAATTATCTTTTTCAGTATGGCCTGGGTCTTGGATGTGTATCTATATATGTATTTGTTATAAAATATAGTATAGTTCAGTTAGTATCCCATAACACAAGTCTTGAACTAACTTTGGGGCTAGCTCAATCTGTGTAATTTGTCCATATATATTTATTTATTTAATTATTAATATACAATTTTTGTAAATTTATTGCATCAATTTTAACCTATACTGGTTTAGCGTTACAACATTTTCAGCCACAACTCGATACTAACAATAGTGACAGACTTCAGTTACGTAAGAGTGGAAACGAAACTTTATAGATAAATTTTCGATATGCAAGTCTTTCGTGCACAGAAAAACGACACGCGAGACTTAGAGGCATTCGCTTTTACCGACGATGTAGCGTTTATATAACACAAACTGCGATTTTTCAAGGAAAGATTCAAGATTCAAAGACTTATTCAGAGAAATTGTCGTAAACATGCCTTTACAGGCACTTTTTATGTCAATTCACATTTTAAATAATACTCATTATATTATATTTTAATTATTAATTATTGAAATCCTTTTTATTAGGGTATTTTTATTAGAAAACGCCATGTGTCACGTTTCAACCTCTTGTCAGCCATAGATGTACTATCTCAAAGTAGTTATAATACTAAATTAACCATAGCAAGTTGGAAGTTAACAAGAAATGATGAATACAGAACAAAATTGGTGACTGATTTATTAGCCTATATTATATAAGTCAATAGGTTAAATGCGGTCGAGTATGTCACGTTTTATGTATAGGTCTATTCGCGGCAACAGAAATAGATCATCTGTGAACATTTTAGCTATCTATCTCGGTTCATGAGATAACCTGGTAACAGACGGACGGACAGACAGACAGACCGACAGCGGAGCCATATTAATAGAATCCCGTTTTTACCCTTTGGGTACGGAATCCCAAAAAAAATCATGTTTGTTATCTTTCTACTGAATATATCTAGCGATTGTTCCCATAACGATTCTTTTTTATAACTACTGACAAAAAATCTAACTAAGATGTGTATAAGCAGTAGCAAGTATCCGGTAGGTATATCTCTCAGGAGACGATTTTGTCACAGTTTCCCTTGTTTTATTTTTAATTTTTTGTGAGATACCGTACAAGAAGTTGACAAACATTAAGCCTAAAGTTTTATAAGAAAAACTCGCCGTGTAACCGTATCGTGCCAACAAAGATATCAAAGTAATGTACGTAAAAACGGGTCTTCTTGAAATTCCAAAGTTGTTTTTACTGAAGCCAATCAAACTTGTAGCTTTTTACGAAGGCGGCTGTGCCGGCCCGTTAAAAGGTTGACATAATTAACTTGTGCCTACTACAAAAAATAAGAAACTAGAGCATTTTTTAAAGATGAAGAAGATCTCGATGACTTGTTTTTGTTGTTTTTCAACTTAAATGTAATCATATGATAGATAGATTTATTTTGTTCAACACATTATACATAAATAAAAAGAAACAACGTAATATTTAAAAGTTTTTATTTATTTTTAAAGTAAATACAATATCAAGGGTTAACAAAACTTACCTTAGTTTTGTTAACTTAAAAACGCTTTAAATCTCAAGTGAAATCACATTTCTTATCTCTATGATACTTTTCCATTCATACTGCTATCTTCTTATCTTGTCCAAATATGTAAGTTATTATATGTATTGTTTTTAATATATGTAATATTATGTTACAATTTTTGTTTAAATATGTATGTCTAATTGGTATTTTTTATATGTACAAAAGTAAATTATGTTGTAATAAGTTTTTATTGTGTGAAATATTTTGCAATTATTTAACTGCCCCGCACCCGTTATTTCCAAAAGTAATTTTATCAAAAAAGCTTTCCTGTAATAAATTGCTTTTGCGATAAGGCCGCCTTTAGCGCATTTTCTAGTTTATAAAATATATAAAGGATTTCTATTCCATTCCATTCTATTGTATTTACTGCAGTAAAAATAAAAAAAAAACTAAAATTATACATGTAACTCGTCCGACGCATCTGACCGAGGCAGGGTTCCTAAGATACACGATTATTTACTTATACTAACTAATAAATACTTTCATGCAGAATGTATGCCACAGAAGCACAAATAAGCTGTAGCTCAGCACATGTTGAGCTGTAGCTCAAACCGCCGATTTTCGGCTCTCATCCATTTTGCGAACGCAATTTAACATATTATCAAATTTAAATAGTTATATATTATGATGCTAGAAGTAATAATTAAGACGAACACAGTATAATTTAAATATGACTACGACAAAAAAATATGATGCATAAAACATGTGCTCCTTGGGACATTATTATTGTTAGTATTATTAACTCATGTGATAGTATTATTAACTTATTAACGAGATGTTTAATTATTTTATTTAAAAATTGTTACTTTTATCACGCTTTATAGCTCAATTAGTGGTTAGTCTCTCCCAAAATGTGTGGTTTTTATTTTTAATATAAATTCGCGTAACAAATATTCCCGTCTATCTAAACATTTTGTTTACTTCAACCGCCATAAAACGTACATTGTACACTTTACAAGTTTTTCCAAATGACCATTCAGTCAATGGTGACCATTCAAAGACTGAAGAACTTAAGCGCAAGTCCATTACAAATTCAATGCCAATGTCATATTCCAATGGCGGTCTGACGGAAAGTGAACTCAAAGCCGAATACCGTTAGACCGCTTAGCGAACAAGGGTCGACGAACTATAGACGCGGCATTTCCAAGTTATTTGCGGAAAAAATGGTAATTACATATCATTCTGTCGCGTTTACTCCGTTCAAATGATAATTCTGAACCGTAAGGTTAGACGCAAATTGGTCGAGTTACAAGGCGAGTCAAGTGTCGGTTTAGCCGTGTGGTTCCGGCAGAGTAGAATAGGACCACTCCTAGTCTTTCCATGGAAGTCGTAAGAGGCCACTTAGGAAATACAAGCTAAACAAAGCTCAAATATCAATAAGACCTCTCCAACCCGTCTGGCCAGCGAGAAGAGTGTAGGCCAAATCCTCTGTTTGCTCTGGCCAAGTATGATATATCCGGTAGTACAGAGAGGGTCATGCTCCTGTATTGGAGACTTAAAAGGCCTGATGATGATGATGATGAAAGTGTCGGGTGTTGATGGGGCTGATCGGGTGATGATGAAAATGTTATTGAATACAAAGTAGTTGATAAGAATTTGACACAGCAACTAGGGGTCTGGTCATCAACGATCTGGTCTGACGAACTGATGCAGGTCGCCGGGAATCGCTGGACGCAAACGGTGATTTTGACGATGAAATTGATAACGTGTAACGGTTAACGAAGTAAAGAAAATTTTTCTAAGAAACACACAATAGAGAATCTGAAAGAAAAAGATAGTGGGGAACCACTGACTACTACTAATATAGGTAGTTCTTGTGATCGTTTTTCCGCATATATTGATATCGGTAAGAGGCCAGTTATGAAAATTTCACTTTACCTGTTTTATTGTTACTAAAAAGTAAATAAAAGCTCATTGAGTATAAAAACTCTCGTTTGCTGCAAGAGAATACAAGTTGTAATAGCCCAAAAAAAAATGGAGATTATTATGGAAAGAATATATCTTTCCATAAGAATATGCCTTCCAGCCTCCCGGGGCACATAGCGCGCAGAACCGATGGCCGATGGGCAGAAAGGTTCTCGAATGGCGACCACGTACTGGCAAGCGCAACGTCGGACACCCACTGACCAGATGGTCGGACGACCTGACTAAGGTCGCAGGAAGACGCTGGATGCAGGCCGCTTCCAACAGGTCACATTGGAAATCCTTGGGGGAGGCCTATGTCCAACAGTAGACTTCTTGCGGCTGATATGATGATGATGATCTTTCAAGAACGAATAGTGGAGTTCCTTTTGTCACATATTTGGGGACTTTCCGATTACATCCCACGTTTTCATCCAGTTTCGTAAAATTTCGCTTTCATACCAAAACCTTATCCGGTTTCAACCAAAGTTTTAAAAAATCCGTATTCTACCCAAAATTCATTCCGCTTTCGCCCTACACTGTTTTTTTTTTTAATTAATAGTAATAATATTTTCGTATTTTGGGCTTTGTATTTAAAATTCTCAAATCCTTACTAATATTATAAATGCGAAAGTGAGTTTGTTTGTTTGTTTATTTGTTTGTTTGTTTGTTACGCTTTCACGCTGTAATTACTGAACCGATCATCATGAAAATTTGCATACAAGTTCTCTGCAGTAAGGAGAAGAACATAGACTACTTGTTATCCCGGGAAAAAGTACTATTCCCGAGGGATCGACATTGACGCGGGCGGAGCCGCGGGCGAAACCTAGTATATAATAAAGGAAAACCACCTTGGGACCGTGTAACATTACAGAAAATTCTATCCTTTCTTTCTGCATTTACAGGCCGCCAAGTTGAAAAACTCAAACCTTCTTTGGCCAAGAAGATAAAGGTGCAGCCTATGCAGACGGCCAAAAAAATTGTTTGTCTTGTCTGTAAAGTAATAACGGTGGAAGACTGATAGATATGTCACAAGCCGAACGCTTCCGATAGATGCGTCACAAGCCGAACACTTAGACCGATCGTGCCTCTCTATCGCTTGTTCCACGCTCTCGCTTGCATATGGAACGTGACAGTTTTTCCTGCGTGCAACTGGCTTTCATCTTCCAAGACGTAATCACGTCAAAAATCAAGTCTCCCGCTGGTTCTACAATATAAATACAGCTTTACAGAATCTAGATTGCCCACCGAGCTTTGTGTGCTTGTGACAGACGTAACACTGCTCTACATTTCAAATTGTTGACTTTACCTTATTTATGGGCATAAGGAAGTGGGGAAATGGGCTGGTCACCGACACCAAGAGCAGTGATGTCATGCCATATTTGACACTACCGCTTTTTAAAATACCTCAGTGACAGCACCCAATTTCTCGGACTCGTTATTTACACGGAAATATTCACAAAATGTGAAATTACGTACCATATGGAATACCCGTATAGTGACCGACAATAATTATAAGATAAAAAAAAATCCGTGACATCAAAATAAGTTCTATATATGAGAAAAATAAAATCAAACAAAATAGTTACATAAAATAATATTTTTTATTGGATAATATATATTTTTTTTCTTTCAGACATTAATTTGTTTTTATTTTTCCTGTGTGTTAGTGGCCAACACTGGTGGCTGGGCATTTGACGTGACTTAACGACTACCGTCTAATGATGACAGCCGGGACCAACGGCTTAACGTGGCTTCCAAGCACGGAGCTTGATATATTCTTAGGCCACTGTGGTCACCCATCCCAGTCGGGACTGCGCCCGGGGTTGCTTAACATGCGGAGGCACTGATTATACTCATGCCTACTAGGCCATTGAGCTCCTCTTGACATAAGTAAACAAATATAACATTGACTTACCCCTAACTTAGATTCACTCAAGTCTTTATCAAACTGCTCGTATGCCTTTTAGTAGATCTACGCAAAAATGCATTGTTCAACTAATTGTCTCTCGTTCTTGGAATAGCAAAAGCTGAATACATTATAATAAAGTGTATAATAATACTTTTGAATTTATAGCCAAACTCAATACATTTTTTTTTTTAATAATAAATATATACGCACAAATCACACAGATTGAGCTAGCCCCAAAGTAAAAGTCGATCCCAAAATCCCTGATGCAGTAAGTTGCATGATATTCCACTCGGAAACGGAATAATTTTGCACATTGTAATGATATATTCAAATTAGTTGAGTTGTTTTCCTTCTTTATGATTTAGGAATATTTACTTTTTTGCCATAAATATATATATACTAGCCGTGTGGTATCCGGCAGAGTAGAATAGGACCACTCCAAGTCTTCCCGTGGATGTCGTAGAAGGCGACTTAGGAAATACAAGCTAAACAAAGCTTATAAACATCTAAGACACCTCTCCAACCCGTCTGGCCAGCGTGGAGAGTGTAGGCCAAGTCCTCTGGCTGCTCTGGCCAAGTATGGCCCTAGTAGTACAGAGAGGGTCGTGCTCCTGTAGTGGAGACTAAAAAGAACCTGATGATGATGATGATACCAAGAATCCCATTCTACTTGCATTAAAAAAAAAACAATGGGTTCCACTCCAAGAGTGCCGGCAGAAGTGAAACCTCCGCGCGGTAGAAAGAGAGGGGGATATTACTTCCTCTCTTACGCCGCGCCGCCGGTAGTCTAAGGTCACGTATAAATAAATATAAATATATACGGACAAATCACACAGATTGAGCTAGCCCCAAGGTAAGTTCGAGACTTGTGTTATGGGATACTAACTCAACGATACTATATTTTATAACAAATACATATATAGATAAACATCCAAGACCCAGGCCAATCTGAAAAAGATCATTTTCCATCTTGACTTGGCCGGGGATCGAACCCGGGCACTCCGTGTCGCAGGCTGGCGTGTTAACCACTGCGTCACGGAGCTGTCGAATACATACAATGCTAAACAAGGGTTTTCATGAAGCGTATATTTTACTGTATTCTTGTGTCTCGTCTCGTGGATTTTTGACGATGTCTGTGGCTCAGTGATCCCCGGCTAGAGCAAGATGTATAACGATCTTTTGGCCTAGGTCTTGGATGTTTATCTAAACGTATTATATTTAATTATGTACGTAAACGGGTCTTAGCAAGAACGAGACTGTTCTCGTTGCGACCACGATGGATGTAACTCCATTGAAACGTCAATGGAAACAAATAATAAAAAAGTTTATGCTAAGTCCCATTTATATACATAATTATGTGTTTAATGAGCGAAACTTTAAAAAAGACATATTATATTGTCTTTGCCATAAGTTATACTTACATATTATCACGTCTTTGTCCCTTACGGCATAGACAGAGCCTAAAGTCATAAGACCGAAAGGCCACGTTAAGCGTGTTGGTGGGCGTAAAGTGGAAAGGGAATCAAAATAGTGATGGGTTGCTAGCCGCATCGTCTATTGTCATGATTCTTTAGATTTTCGCCCATTCCCTTGACCGGCTTCTACAGTCTTCACGAGAAGAGAAGCAGCTGGCACATTCTACGTTTTATCTTTTCTCCTAGACCAGCATGGAAGCTGGTCTGGGAGAGTCATAAGTTATGTATTATAAAATATAGTATCGCTGGTTAGAATCCCATGACAAAAGTTCACAACTTACCGTGGAGCTAGCTCAATGTGTGTTATTTGTCTATATATATTTACTAGTTTTGCCGGCGACTGCGTCTGCGCACATTGCGATTTCTAATCTAAAAAAAAATAAGTAGCCTTCCTGTGTGTCGTCTAAATGTTTATCTACCAAGTTTCATAAAAATAAGTAAATTCGTTTAAGAGTTCTGGAGGATCATACATACATAATCGTCAATTTAGTTTCAGTATTATGTATAGAGCTTATAAACACGATATCTCTGAAAATAAAGTAACTTAGGCCAACCCTTACAGATTTATAATTAGGACATCGACATAGTAAAAAAGTCCCGTTTTCACCATTTGGATACGGAACGGAACTCTAATCCTTGGCTCTTGAATAATAATCAATCATTTAAATATAAGTTAATAAGCATTAATTACATTAGCATAAGACTCATATTAAGTTAAGAAATAAAATATGGTGAAAACAATTCCAAGCAGGCGGGATTTTAACCAGTCTATGTACGACTTACCGTCTCACATAGCCTTAAGGTCGCAGGTTCAAATCCCGCCCGCTTGGAATTTTTTCACCATATTTTATTTCTTAACTTAAGAGTATATCAAAATAGCATTGTGAATGCAAAATATGTATAAACACTTTAAAAAAAATAGCATAAGACATTTAAATTAGTACTGATATGTAACAACAAGCCAGTATATTTATATTTATCTAGACAGCAAATGGATTTCAATTTAACGGACATATCTTGGAACTATTCCAGCCATCTGAAAAGACCAATTCCACACAAAATGAATAATAAAGCAGCCGCTCTTCAACGTTGAAATGTGTTTCCAGGTTGTTGTGTACTTAAGTAGAGCTTCTTTGCATTCCTTCGCAAGTTTGTTTGAACTCTACCTGAGGCTTTTGGCAAGTTCTACATAATTTTAGTTAACCTATTTATTGTAATTTTACGAGTTTGTAACCATTGAGTTTAACATAACTAGACACTGGCTAAAATAAGCTGCTGAATGAAGTTTGATGGCCACATAGACGAAAAGAAAGATGATTGAAAAAAACATCCCAAAATGCACGTTTTATGTATCTTTCCCTTGTTTATCTTTTATTATTTGTTTTTTATTATTTGGCTTTGGCAAGTTCTACATAAGTTTAGTTAACCTATTTATTCTAATTTTACGATTTAGTTACCATGGAGTTTAATTTAACTAGACACTGGCTAAAATAAGCTTCTGAATGAAGTTTGATGGCCACATAGACGAAAAGAAAGATGATTGAAAAAAACATCCCAAAATGCACGTTTTATGTATCTTTCCCTTGTTTATCTTTTATTATTTGTTTTTTATTATTTGGCTTTGGCAAGTTCTACATAAGTTTAGTTAACCTATTTATTCTAATTTTACGATTTAGTTACCATGGAGTTTAATTTAACTAGACACTGGCTAAAATAAGCTTCTGAATGAAGTTTGATGGCCACATAGACGAAAAGAAAGATGATTGAAAAAAACATCCCAAAATGTACGTTTTATGTATCTTTCCCTTGAATTGTTTATTTTTTATTATTTGTTTTTTATTATTTGGCTTTTTTTTATTATTTGGCTTTGGCAAGTTCTACATAAGTTCAGTTAACCTATTTATTGTAATTTTACGATTTAGTTACCATTGAGTTTAATTTAACGAGACACTGGCTAAAATAAGCTTCTGAATGAAGTTTGATAGCCACATAGAAGAAAAGAAAGATGATTGAAAAAAACACCCTAAAATGCACGTTTTATGTATCTTTTCCTTGAATTGTTAATTTTTTTATTATTTGTTGTTAGAACGGCAATAGATATAAATAATCTGTGAATATTTGAAGTGTTTTCTAATTATAGTTCCAAAGAGACAGCCAGACGGATGTGTTTGCGGTCGACGAGTGTCGACAATTAGTTTTTGAGTTTTGTGCTTGAGATCGAGTAAGTCATGCTCACTAAAATGTTCAAACTGGTGGCGGCGTTGTGTGTCGGGTCGTCGAGTTCCCTCTAATATGGTTGAGCTCAACGATGGCTGATCCATGCGTCAACTCGTGAACGGGTGCTGCCAGGGGGGACAGGTCTGCTTGGCCTCTTTGAGACTTCTATCTATCTTTGAGACTTTTATCATATCTGTTGTTGTTGCACGCTCGATCGCTAACATAACGTGTTCCACAAAAATATGTAAATTAAAATTGTATATAACATGACATCAGAAAAAAAAAGAAAAGCTAAAAATATTAAATATCATACAAAGCCCTTCAGGCAAGTAGGCGACCAATACTGTTGAAAAGAGTTTCTTTCGGCGTCTTCTTCTCTGCAGTGGTCGGCTCCGAAACGCTAGTAGTTTGTAGCTTTTGAACAATAATTAATAATTTGAATATAATATAATAAGTATTATTTAAATAAATTCTTTATTCAAATAATAGGAACACATTTTTACAATACATTATAAATACATTAAGGGACATATGAACTAAAGGTGCCTGAGCTAGGATGAAAATCATCCTGTATTTCAGGCGTTATAAGACTAAATAATACTAGAAACTCCATAAACAATTACACTTAGAATTAAATTATACATAATGAGATAATACAATATTGAGACAATAATATATTATAACTATAATATTATTTTAAAACTATTAGCAATTCCTCTGTTTCTTCATAGGACATATTTAATAGGGCTTGTTGTAGTATTTTTTTAGTTGCGGTATAAGTAAACGTATAAAAGTCTAGTTTTTTATTAAGTCTTTTGTAGAGGAGTGGACCAAGGGATAGAAAAAATCGTGAGGAGAAGGCGTGTTTTGTTTGCCATAATTCATTTGAGCAAACGATATCTTTCCGTCTTTTGTTAGTAAATTGAGTGCTGAAAGGCAGTGCGGCGTGCTGTTTAAGGATTGTGCTTACTATAAACAGTTGTCTAACTGTTAGTACCTTACAGGATTTATATAAAAGGTCTGTGGGGAAAAGGAAAGGGCGATGTGTAGAAACCTTAAGAATGGCTCGCTGTGCTCTCTCAATAGTTAGTAGTGAAGTTTTAGCAATGCCACCCCATGACGTAATACAGTAAGTTAATAGTGACTGACATAAAGCAAAATAAACTTGCTTGATTATTTTTGAGTCCGCGATAGAGCGTAGTTTTTTGAAAACAAATATTATCTTACGAATTCTGCCATTTAAGATTTGAATATGATGCTTGAAAGAAAGAGTATTGTCTATAACAATACCCAAATATTTTGTTTTGTCCGTGATAGAAATGTCAGGGCAATAACACGTGTTAGTTGTAGGGTTTGTACAGTGATGTGCATATATTTTTATGTGAGAATGTGATGAGTGCAAATGACGCATGGAAAACTGAATGAAATTAGTCTTGGCTGTGTTTAAAGTAAGAAGATGTTGCTGAAGCCAATAATTTACGGCATTAAAACCTTGTTGCGCATATTTAAAGACTTCATCAACCGAGTTAGCGGAGAACAGAAGAGCTGTATCATCGGCGTACGAAATTATTTTCCCTCCTTCTATATTTAAATTACACAGGTCATTAATGTAAATTAAAAACAAGGTCGGGCCTAAGATACTTCCCTGGGGAACTCCAAAACAACTACTTCTTAGGAACTATAAATATTGCCTATTTTGACGCATTGGCTGCGTTCATCTAAATAGTTTACGAACAGTTTAAGCTCATTTTCTCTTATGCCAATGTTTTCAAGCTTGTGCAATAGAATGGGAATGGACATAGTGTCGAAGGCTTTTGCAAGGTCAAGGAATATTCCTATTGTTTGTCTGCCACTATCGAGTTCCTTTACTAAATAGTCGGTTAGACTGTGAACGGCATCCGCTGTTGATAACTTAGACCTAAAACCAAACTGCCTTTCCGATAGTAAATTGTACTTTTCCAAATAAGTCACAAGCCTGTCGTTTATAATTTTCTCTAAAATCTTTGATATCGAGGGCAATAAGGAAATAGGTCTGTAGTTTGAAACCTGCTCTTTGTCACCAGATTTATAAATAGGAACTACGACGGCTTTTTTTAAACAGTTAGGAAAAATTCCCTCCGATAGGCATTTCTTAAAAATATGTGTTAATGGGCGGACTAGGATGTTGTAAATGTTTAAGAATATGATTAGATATGTCATCCCATCCAGCGGCACAGCTATCCCTCAAGTTTGAAATAATTGCTTCCACCTCGGCTTCATCCGTGTCTAGCAACACAAATGAATTGAGAGAGCAGCAGGGTATTGGGCTTGAAGGCAATGTAGGTGACTTTTTCTGCTAATTTTTTACCTATACTTACAAAGTAAGAATTTGCAATGTTTGCAGAGGTCAGCTGTGACGCGTGCACGTGTAACAAACTCGAAGATGACTCATGCTTTTTTGTAGTATATGTGACTTGTTTTATAGTCTGCCATATTTGCCTATTGTTGCCACCGGCTTTTAATAGTTCGTTTTTTTCGTAAATACACTTAACTTTCCTAAGAAGTTTATTGCAAAAATTACGATATCTTTTATAGGATAACTGTAATACAAGATCTTCCGGATTATTGTTTGCTAGTTTGTGTAATTTATCTCTCTGTCTCATACAACGAATGAGCCCTGGTGTTATCCATGGCTTTATGCTTCGATATTTATTATTCAAATATGTTTTTGTTGTGCTACTTATTATAGCTTGTTGAACAGTTTGTATCAAGTACGACAAACAAGTATTCACATCAGCGGTATTATAAACTAGGTCAAAATTTATGTTGCATAAGTAATCTTAGAGTCTTTTGTAATCTAATTTTGTCTTAATTTGTGTTTGACAAATGTTTGGCAATTTACGATTTAATGTTAGTAGGGCAGCTCTATGATCGGTTATGCTTGAATTAGGTACTAATGTTATTGAATTAAAGTTAGTTTTGACCATGATATGGTCTAAACAAGTACCGCTTTTAGGTCGCGTAATAAACGTATGTGCAGGGAGTAAGCCGTGGAAAGCACATACGTTTAGGTACTCCAAAGCATCTGAGTCGTTATTCTCTGGGCGAATATTAATGTTAATGTCTCCTATAATTACTATATGTCTGAAGGAGGATAACTTTTGCAGTGTTTCGTTTAATGACATGGAAAATATATTGGTGTTTGTATGAGACGGAGAACGGTAAATGGCTAAAATTGCGATATCTGTACCGATTTTAATGAGTAGCCGATTACAATCCAATATAATTGGTTCTTGTACCATGACATTCAATGAATTTTTAGTATAAACTACTATCCCGCCGTTTTTATTCAAATTATCTGAAGTTTTAAAACTATTGAAACCTTGCATGAGGGGTAGATTACTACGATTTTGTAAAAAACATTCAGTTAACACGATTATGTCACAGTCAAAGTCGAGCCTATGTAAAAGAACGTTGAAATTGTCAAAGTTCTTATAAATACTTTGAATATTTTGCGTTATAAAGGTCAATGGGTTAGTAAATGAGGAAAGATATTGTTTGCAACATTCTACATCACAAGTTTTCGATTCTAAAACAGAGAAATTGTCTAAATCAGAAATTACCTTATCAATACTTAAAATAAACAGAAACTAAAAGAGTTCTAAAATTATCTAATAAGTGGCGCTCTTAGGCGCCACTTATTATACACTTATCAGTTACAGACAATCATGCAAAGCAGTGTGAGGTAGTACGGGCCCTATATAATCGGAAGTAGTAGTTGATATCAATATAATAGAATATTTAAAAACGGGACAATTTGTATGGGCTTTGATCCAATAGGAAAAGTTGTTCATATCGACGGGCTGATCACCCCTTTAAGGATTAGACATGGACCCTTGGTCTTTGAACTTGCAACATTACCTCACTGAAATTAAACTATGCTAGGACATAGATTACTGAATAGTTGGCTTTCTTGTTTCATGGAGTAAAATATTTAATAACATGGCCTGAAAATATTTCACTATACTTTCATTATATTTTACGGGAAAAATTATCCTTAAATTTTCCTAAAGAAACACTAGTAAAGCTGCATATTTTATTAGTTAAATTAACCCTTAAAAAACTGGCATGGCATTATATCATGCCACCGGGTCTCTAAGAAACTTATTTTAAGACTCACTTTTAAACAATATTTTAAGAAAGTTGTGGTAGAGCCACGCTACCGGCAAAATTTATTTTTGTTAGTAGCATGAATGGGCCAGCTCATCCGTAGAATTACCACACTTGAATGAGTGAGCCGGAGACCCATCTTTCCCCCCATTTCCTCCCCCCATGTCCTTTCCCTAACTCCTTGAAAGGCCCGCAACGCTCCTGTTACACCCTGGTGTTGCAGTTGTTCATGGGCAGCGCTTAGCTTACAAGGTGACGCTTGCTCGTTTGCCGTCCTATACCATAAAAAAATCTAACCAATTTCATTCTAAGATGAAGAAATATTGAACCCGAGTCTTCACGCATTATTTCACACTTTTGAGTTTTGAGCTTTTAAGTAAAATTAGCCGTAATGGGCTTTGCGCCGTCACATCAAAAGCACATTAGAGACGTGGGTACTTTGATCGTCAGATGATAATAATAATTATATCTTCAAATGTGTAAGTCCTATATTATAGAGGCGAGTGCTAAACCTTATGAATTTGCTCTCCATCAACATGATGTTGGCTTGGTTTTTTATTTCAAACAATGATTTATTTCTCTTTGTTTTTCTATATTTCTGACCCTCTTGCTGGGATATTGAAGATTTTAATGAGGCGCAAGACAAAGGATTCGCTTTGGCTGCCTACTTGCCAAAAAAATCTTAGTAAGTCAACAACATAATTCAGTTTACAGGGCTATAATATTTTTCCAAACAAAAAGGTTTTCTTTAAATCAAAAGCACATAATCAAAAGTTATATCTATGTATATATATATTACCCAATTATTATATATATTACCGAAACCTATTATTTTTTACGTTTCTTCTTCCTAGTCGTACACTCTTGACAGAGTGGTCGTGATTATGGATTGGGTTGCTCGTCTATGGCCGCTGCTGTTGCGATCCTTCTCCACGTATCTCTGTCTGCGGCTTTTTTGGAGCATTCTGTTGCTGGGCACTGTGTTACAGCTTCGACAACATCTAGCCACCTCGTTGGAGACCGACCGCGTGAACGCTTGCCTTCAATGCGGCCTGCAATTTCTAAGGCATCGATTTTTCTCCGATCTCTTCGATATTTTACGTTTACTAACCAATATTAATACCAATAATATTTTCTGAATAAACCTTTGTTTAAGTAGCTCCACTGTTGTTGAACATACTATGCTGAAGTTCTAAAGTACTATTCAGACTGGAAAAGAAAAAGTTTCTTGGTGATAAGATAAAATCATTAATATAACAAACAATCAACATTTATGAAACATAAACGACCTGTCCAAGTTCCAAGCGTGAACAATATACCTACTTACCAACTATTTTTACACTTGTCTATATGTTTCTTAGTTATATATTATAAAGACATCAAAATAAAAAGCCACCTAGTTTCAAAGCTGACTGCGGCAGTGATGCAGTTGTCTTATTGGCACGGGAGCAATTTCCTGGCTGCGACGATAACACTTGGCTACATCTACCTCTAGAATCTAGATAGATTTACTCAAAGACCTAGTGCCGCAAGTAACTTACTTATACTTATAGGTGAGGGAATTATTTTGAACCCAGTCATTTTATACCTGCATATTATCACGTCTTAATCACCTACTGTCTAATAGGAAAGGATAGGGCTAAGGCCGTAAGAAACAAAGGCGAAATGTGTGCGTATTACATAAAATATTACTGTTTCTAGGCCTGACTATTTAATGCCTGAATTATATATTGCGGTAAATATTTATTTATTAATTGTAATGAAATAAGCTAAGGAGTGTAATAGCCAATTTTTCGTTTCTACGTATAATTAAATTATAATCTTTCATATAAAACAAAATCGACTTCGATCAAACTAATAAAGCGATTTTGATAAAATTTAAATGTGACCGATGTGAAGATATTTTAAATAGGTTCATATATGAGCGAGTTATTTGCAACAAACATTTAAAAAAAAAGAATTGAATACCTCCTTCTTTTATTTAAAGTTAGTTAAAAACTAGATGCTTAGCTCGAAAATCAAAATCTTCGAAATGAAACTGTTCTCATCTCTGATATCTAAACAACGAATTTAGAGAATAAATTCTTCAAACAACGACTATCTGTTACGACGAAAACCAGATTTTTTATTGTTCTCATTTCGGTTCAATCGTAAAGAATGAAACATTGTTGTGAATTTAATAAAGAAAGGGGTTCAGAGGAGATTGCGCGCGGATTAGAGGTATGAAGGCTAAGCGTTGATGAAATCAGGCCACGCGAAAATGAAAGAAAACAGTAAAAGTATAACTGTTGTTATAACAGTAACAGTTGTCACTTTATTACGACCTATACTTTTATATTTGGCTAGCTCCGTGGCGCAGCGGTCAACACGCCAGCCTGCGACACGAGAGTGCCCGGGTTCGATCCCCGGCCAGGTCAAGATGGAAAATTATCTTTTTCAGATTGGCCTGGGTCTTGGATGTGTATCTATATATGTATTTGTTATAAAATATAGTATCGTTAAGTTAGTATCCCATAACACAAGTCTCGAACTTACTTTGGGGCTAGCTCAAGCTGTGTGATTTGTCCGTATATATTTATTTTATTTATTTGTATATAAAATTGAGACTTTTCTCATTTGAGCATGTTTCCAGTGGCATCTACGAAGCTTGAAATTCATTTTTAGGATTTAAAAAAAATTGCTTATACGTAAAGTCAGTTTACAGACGATAATTTTACGTGATAACAGTAGAAGAGAGATAGATACGTCACAAGCTGAAGGCTTAGGCCAATCTCTATCGCTTGTTCCACGCTCTCGCATGCCGGAACGTGACACTTTGTGTGTGCTGCCGTTGCACACGTGCATACATCCGGCGTTCATAGATTTATAAGACGCTATCACGTCAATAATAAAAAAGTTATTAGGCTAATGGCTATCTCAAGCAATTTTCATGTCAATTTATATTTAAGATAACATAACTGCCTGTATTGAAATTATTAATTACTACCTTGCGCCCGCGCAATAATACTCGTACTGTTAGCGAGAGAAGAGCCGCGTCCGTGGCTCATCCCTTTTATCTGGGATGAAAGGTAGGGAATGTCCTTCTCTGTATCCCAGACTATGAGTTTGCAAAATGATCATGATGATCGGTTCAGTAGTTATGTCGTAGTAACACACTTTAGCATTTATAATGATATAAAGAGGATTGTTCAAAACTCAGATTCTGCGCTTTAGTTATAATATATTCCGCCTTCCTAGTATGTATTCTTTATAAAAGCGGTTTTAACACACGCAGAACCATACTATATAAAGCAAGTTTGTTTTATGATATAGGACGGCAAACGACCAAACGAGTCACCTGATGGTAAGCGATCAACGCTGCCCATGGACAACTGCAACACCAGGATGTGACAGAACCGTTGCTGGTCTTTCAAGGAGTTGGGGAAGGACATGGGGGGTGGAAGGATTGGTCTCCGGCTCTCTCACTCACGCAACGAAGCATAGAAGCGGTGAAGCTTCTACTCAAACGTCGATTTTCTGTGATAGTGTGATACTTCCCCGGACGAGCCAGCCGATTCATGCTACTAGCAAAAATGATTTTTGCCAGTAACGTGGCTCTACCACAACTTTAAATGTCTTCGTAAATTTACCCAACCAGGAAACATAACTTATAAATTGTCATCATCATCAGGTCCTTTTTTGTCTCCACTACAGGAGCACGACCCTCTCTGTACTACTAGGGCCATACTTGGCCAGAGCAGCCAGAGGACTTGGCCTACACTCTCCACGATGGCCAGACGGGTTGGAGAGATCTCTTAGATGTTTATAAGCTTTTGTTTAGCTTTTATTTCCTAAGTCGCCTTCTACGACATCCACGGGAAGACATGCAGTGGTCCTATTCTACTCTGCCGGATACCACACGGCTAATTATAAATTGTATTCACTTCCTTCTCTTGATTGCAAGAGACCTGCAAACAAAGTGGCATGTTCTACGATTCCGTCTGTCCTGAATGCCAACAATAGTTTGAAATCTAAACCAAAAGTTAAAACTCGGGTGTCGCTAGTTTAAGACGTCAACTTTGTACGTGTGGCAGTAAACCTGGCTCCGTATTCGCACCAGATAGTCTAACTTTGAACTTTAAAAGTGAGACTCGCATAGAAATTTACTACGGACTCCACGGCTACAAAGTACGAGATCAGTAGTTACTCTGATAAGATCTGGGATAGAACATGATACGTGTATCCTAATCCTAACTAATAGTATAAATGCAAAAGTGAGTTTGTTTGTTTATTTGTTACGCTTTTACGTTATAACTATACTGAACCGATCATCATAAAATTTGACATAAACGTTATCTGGGGTACGGATAAGAACATAGGGTACATTTTATCCCGGGAAATAGTACTGTTCCCGAGGGATCGATATTGAAGCGTGCGGAGCCGTGGGCGAAAGCTAGTTATTTATAATAGATTAATAGATAAGTTGTTGTTTGATTTTCGTGTGTGTAACTGACCAACACTGGTGTCAGTTGTTTTAAGCTACCTAAAGGCATCTGATATAGCTTAACTAATGCCATCAATGATGACAGCCGGGACCAACGTGCCCTCTGAAGCACAGAGGAGCAAAATGTTTTTGCCACTTGTGGTCACCAATGCTTATAGCCCATTATGGCATGGAGCTCCTTCATATAAATAAGTAGGCCTCTATAAAGGATATACATATATATGGAAAAATCACACTGAATTAACTAGCCCCACAGTAATTTGTGAACTTGTGTCGTATTCTAACTCAACGATATTTTATAATACGTACATATATAGGAGCTTGATGTGGCCTAGTGGGCAAAAGCATCATTATTTTTACCCATATAAAGCTACCCTGGCGTGATGTTTATTGGGATGTGTGCATGACCAATGGCATAAAAATATCTCGAACTTTTGTTAAGTTGTATTTGTGCTTTTGTTAGGTTGCTCCGTTCGTTTGCCAATTTAGAGAACAGTTCTTAGATACATATCCTTATCCTATAATGACTTATTAAGACGATATGCGCATTCAGAAAATCTCCTAGCGGTACGGTTGAGTAGTTGATCGTTTCGTCCCAATCACAATGGGACGAAACGCACACAAAAAGGTATATAGATTTTTTTTTTAAGTAATGTCAGCAAAAAGGTCAAACGAATAATGTATCATAGGTCCTAGGGATTATCCATGCCGATAATAGAGACATGAATCGTTTTTTTTAATTTACTCTTCCTACAGCGGCGCTTCTTCGATACCAGATCAAATGAAGGTAATTTACGGCTTGTTTCAAATATGAATATCCCTTAAAACTAAAAGTATTACAAGGAGAACTCAACACTGTAATATTAAGTGCCTTACAATTCCTAAATATTTCACCCCACAATTTTCATTGTTTTAGGTATGAGAATATTGAATAGACCGTGTTGGAGACGCTTGATGGCTACTGCGGCGTTTGGCATTCGACAAGCGAGCAAAATAACATTGTTTATTGAGTATTACAAGTTTAGAAACTGTTTAGAAGCAGTTTTTAAACTTAAATGAACTTGTGATCCCATTTATAAATAATCTGCTTTTTTCTTTATACAGTCTTTGAAGGAGGAAGATAGGAAGACCAAGAACCAGAACAGATGAATTTGACGAAGAATAGAGTTCCATTCTTTGTCAAAGCCAGAAGCCAAAAACAGAAATACTTGGACAGAAAGAGAGGAAACCGTTGCCCAGCAACACATTTTTTTTAACTAGCCGTAATGTCCAGTGCTGGGCAAAAGCCTCACCTATTTCTTTCCGCATGTCCCTGTTTTGCTCTAAACTTTGCCAATTTCTGTTAAAATGTGACAAGTCATCCAATCGCTTGGTATGCAGTTGGTAGTGCTTTATGCCTATCTATCGGGATGCATCCGATATACATGACCCACCTAGTCCCACACCAGCTTAGGTGCTTTTATTCCTACATCTGTTTCTGACGCGATGTAAAGGTTTTAAAATCAAGGAGATTTGCAAACCTCTTTACTTAATCTGGTTATTTGAATCGAATGAGTTTTAATTATCGTATAGGCTGAGTGGCTAGCCCTACCAACGAGTACGTTTGCCAACGATCATGCTACAAATATAATATACTCAATTTTTTTTATCACTATTATTGTAACAACTTTACTGCAGTGCCAACTCTTGAGTAGCAAAGAAAACTCTTTATTAATTGTCTTTCTTTAGCGGATTGCTTTTGTTTTTCTTCTTAAGTTTTATTTTTCTGCCGAGTCTTATTATGACATTTTGTTTTTTTTTTACGTAATACATACTTTTTGAGTTGTCACGAATAATGCGACTAATAAAAGAAAACAAATTGGACAGGATCTTATTATGGAGAAAAATTATTTCAATATTTACTTCAATTAAAATAAAAAAGTTCGATCTAATAATTTCACAATTTTGTTGTGTTTGCATACTAAATACTGGCTATTAAATACACAATAAAACACTTGAAGTATGATGTTTGGGTATTTTTGTTTGAGTGTCAGAGGAATACCTCTGACATCTAAAATGCTATGTCCCATAGCTCGTTGACAAATGTTCAGTATTGACATTTAATTGATGATGAGCATCGTTGAGAGGCCATGTTTGTGTACCGTAGGTAAGATGGTCGAGATACAAATGTCGGTGAGTCACTTTTTCAATCACATTGGTAGAGTGCCCTTTTTAGAAGCTCCTTTATCGACCAGAAACTTCCACAGGCGTTTTCGATTGGTCGGCCGATTTCTTTGTCCTATTAATTATTAAAATAAACCATATATCCTAGGTAAACGTATTCGTCAACTTATTGTATTACTTGCCTATCCACCTCAACCCTGTCTTTCGTGCCGCGTGACATTGCTTTATTCATTTGAATGACAAACTGAAAGCTTGGCGATGATGTCTTATAGCATCGGTACGTGTACGAGAGGCAAATAAGACAATGTCGTCGAAGAAGCGAAGTTTTGTCACATATGGCTTATAGAAAAAGAATAACACTTGCGGAATTACACTCATTAAAATTAATTTAAGTCACACGTGTTACTCCGGTCCTTTGGCTATACTATACTTGGAGATAATAGATCCAATACGTAGAGGCCCTTTGGAGAAGTTGATATCATGTTCCTAATAGAGCAGAACTATTCTGTATCAAATAGCAGAATTACATTCTCTGACAAATAAGCCAGAGAAAAAAAAGAAAAAAATAGAGCAGAACTCGTTCAAATCACTATATTTCATATTCTGAACAGAACAGAAGATGGTCTTGCATGTTGGCTTGAGAAGGAACTTTTGCAATTGAAATAGAAATTTGCGATAAAAAGAGAAATTAGTGAGTAATGGTATTAAAATGTAGCTAGATTTGTACTGGGTTATTGCAAAGGGTCGAGATACCTGCCATGCTCATGGTAACTGACTATAATTAGCAGATGGTGGCGTGTCGCTGGACTAAGGTTTTTTCGGCGTATTCTTCTCAGCAGTGGTCGTTCCCAAACGCTACTAGTTTATCGATTTTGGAAATATTTAAAAATATTAATATAAACCAAATTTGAATAAAATTTTATTTCATTTCATTTCGCCTCCTAGACGGCTCAAATTATCCGATGATTATTGCCGGTAAAAGGAACAAAAACAGTGCGGGCGACTTAGGGGTGTCGCGTCGAGAAGTTTGCGCTTTCTCCGAAGTTATTCGCGGTGTTATGTCTTTAGCACTTCTACCCCTGGAGCAAGAGCTCTCACGACTGCGCTCCGGACGGCCGACTCATGCAAGCTAGAGCTGAGAGTCTTGCAAGCCCTCGTGAATTTTCAACTCGACCAACGAAGTAGGTTTATTATTATTAGTTTGACCTGATTATTCAAATCTAAGCTAAAGTTAGTTGTTGTATTCGAAGGCTGAAAAAACAAAAGCAGCCTAACATAATACCTTGTGTTAAATAACAATGTTGGCAGAAAGGTAAGAATAAATACCTTCAAGGGGCATTAGGATCGTATATTCTCGTGCATAGTACATATATAATACTGATAAGGAATAATGGTTCACTATCTTAACATATAAAACAAAGTCGGGTTTGTTCGAACACTTATAACTTAAAAACGGATGAATCGATTTTTATAATCTTTGATTTATTGGTTTTGTTATCACCCTGAATAGCAGAATAACTTTTAAAATATAAGAAATATTAACGGCAAAAGTAATAAAGAAAGAAAGTTCGAAGGACAGCTTGTTTCTTATAAATTTAAATAATCACAATCCGCCCAATATGTGTAGGTTTCATTTAATATTTTTTATTCTGTGGAAGCAAATACATACAATTTAAAAGTCCTATAAAGGGGAAATATAAACCGACATTTTTATTCAAAAGTTAGCACGGAGCTTACTGACTC
The DNA here is from genome assembly GCA_947532085.1 of Elegia similella. NCBI lineage: Eukaryota > Metazoa > Arthropoda > Insecta > Lepidoptera > Pyralidae > Elegia > Elegia similella. The sequence goes on from OX383936.1 coordinate 7,243,684, forward strand.
GATTAAATTGCAGTGACAGTACGGACTTGACAGATCTTATCATGAACTATTTGTTTTAGTAAGAAATAGCGTAGAGATAGCATTTTTAATTGCATTGCTGACTTATGCTCTTAAATGCAAATTATATCAAATAAATAAATATATGATCGTATCTGTCGCAAAGAATTTCTATAGCTATACAGCGCGGGAATGCCGCAAGTGTTATGGGAACTTTTGAGGCAGGTACGATGCGGGGCGGTCTCTTAGATTAAGGTTTTGACGAAGCATGTTGCGGATAATTTTATATGGAAAAAAGTGACGATGCATGTTGCTGAATACTATCTAATTTTGGACACTATCTAATTTTGGACACCTATATAATTTTGTAAATTTTGACGAAGCATGTTGTGGATATCTCGTTATGGTATATTTGACGAAGCTTGTGGCGGATAAATACCAGAATGTAATTTGATATAATGGAATCTATGAAGAAATTAACTTATTTTTGTTTGTGTAGATCCATCCCTTACATTTTTATGACAACTACCGTTGTATGAATTTATAGTACAAATATATTGAACAATCGATACAAGAAGATCCAAGGACTTGCTAAGAATTCGTCGATAACACAAGAAATACATGAAAATGGTTTTAAATGTTAATAAACATTGATGACGCCACGTCTTCGCGTCGGAGAAAAATGGATCTGCGCAATATTTATCATTTCTCTGAAATATTATTAAGGAATGATTAATCGCGTTCTTTCATTTTTTTTACTTAAGTTATTCAATACATTTGAGTGGTGAGGATATGGAAATATTGCTGACTTTACTTTTGTAATGCGAATTATTATTATCATTGCTGTGTAAACTTTGCCTCTTATAGCTGACTTAATGTTTAGAAGAAAATCACAGAATCGTGGTGGATATCATAAAAATACATGCCTCTATAAGCAAGGTTTGGTCTGAATGCATAATTTTTGTTGAAATAAAATATATTTGTAATATAAATAAATATAAACAGACAAATCACACAATTTGAGCTAACCCCAAAGTAAGTTCGAGATCTGTGTTATGGGATACTAACTCAACGATACTATATTTTATAACGAATACATATATAGATAAAAATCTAAGACCCAGGCCAATCTGAAAAATACCATATTCCATCTTGACCTGGCCGGGGATCGAACCCGGGCACCCTGGTGTCTTAGGCTGGCGTGTTAACCACTGCGCCACGGAGCTCGCCAAAATGTATTACTATTTACTATACTCAAATGTAATATAACTCGCCAAATTAAATATGATTGATATAAAAAATATTTCACATAAAAATTGTTACGCATAATGCCTACATTTTTTGAATGCGAAAAGATCTGTTATTTGTAAATATCTATATGCATTCAGAAGCCATACCAATTTAAAAAAGCAATGGTTAAAATTTCCTATTGCATAACTTGGGCCAAAATTGGTAGAGTAGTTAAACCGTGTTGTCGACTTTAAACATAACACATCTCCCAGTATGGCCTTTCCGTAGCTGCCATTATCAAATCATTAGAGATGCTCTAATAGTCTTCTGTTTGTCTGTTTATATGGACACCGACCATGCCCCCCGGAAGTCCACCTCCGAACTAAACGTAATAAGTCTGTATCTCGGTAGATGGGCCACCCAAGGAATAATGGAAGGTGTCTCACAATTTTTTTTTTTTATGTGCCGTATTAAGTTAACAAAGTTAGTATCTTTGTGTTTACAGGTTACTATTCTATGGTCTCTCTTCTTGCCCAACTAGTATATGTCTGTATTTGGGCTGAAGTGTAATTTTAAACATGCGGAAATAAAAGTGTAATAAAAATATTGTGCCTTTTTAGATATACTATTATATAAATATATATTTAAATGTTACTATTGTATAGATATATGTATTATAAATATTATTATACTTATTATATATCTTATATTTTTTATACGATTTTATAAATGCGAAAATAAGTCTGTCTGTCTCCTTTTCACGCCTAAACCATTAAACTAATTTGAACAAAACTTGAAATGGAGGCAGTTTGAAGCCCGTGGCCCTTTCATTCAGGGAAATTCTATTATTCCCGAGGGATCGACATTATCACGGGCGGATCCGCGGGAAATAGCTAGTATTATAGAAGTTATAATTATGTTTATATTTATGTATACTATATTAATTCTATGCAATTTGATTACAACCATGAAGTGAGCGATGGATAGTAACGTTTGTGTCACAGAAATAGTAGAAGTGATTATGGTAACGTGTGCGTGGTCATGTGAGAATGCGACAGTTTTATTATTGTGTCATAGATAGGAACATGAAAGGCATTAAGGCATAAGGGACTCGGTTTCATCGTAATTTTGCGTATTTAACCAGTTTTGAACATTTAATTTACATTTGTATCTGTTACAGGGGTAAATATTTAGTGATTTATTTAATTTGTTGTAGAGAATGGGACTTAAGACTTTAAAGTTACGTTTGGCTAGCGTGGTCCTGTGAGTTAAGGTTTTACATACTTTATATTTTAGACGTTTATTCTTATTTAAATTATGATCATAGCCAATCAAACGATGTTTTTTAAGAACTGTCTGTAAAATAAACAGTTGTCTGACGGTTAAAACAGATATTTCTTTATGAAGTTGGAAAGTGGGATAACGAAACGGTTTCTTGGTCATGACTTTAAGCACTGTTCTTTGGGCCCTCTCCAATGGTAAAAGTATGGTTTTGGCTGCACCTCCCCAAACTGTTATGCAATATGTCAAGATTGACTGACATAGAGCCTGGTATGTCATCTTAATTGTTGGGAAGTCTGCGGCGTACCTAAGATTTTTAAAGATATAAATGAGCTTTCTAGCCCGGGCGGTCAGAGTTTTTATATGGTATTGCCAGTTTAGTGCCTGATCCAAGTAAATGCCTAAGTATTTGATTTGAGAGGCCCTAGATACTGTGGTGCAAGTGCATCTTGGAGTGGATGGAGAACAGGTATGTGCTCTAAGTGCAACGTCATTTTTAGAAGGTCGTGAAGGAGATCGCAATCCGAAAGTGATATATGTAGTTTTTTCGAGATTTAGTGTTAATAAGTTACTTTCCAGGCAAGACATAACCAACCTCAAGGCAGTTTCAGCCGATCTATAAACATCGAGCCATGTAGATCCATGTATAAGAAGTGCGGTATCATCAGCGTATGCATATATTTTACAGTGGGGGAGCTGCAGTTCACATATTTCATTTATATATATGATGAAGAGGGTGGGACCAAGTATACTGCCTTGCGGCACACCGTAAGAGATGTTCGCCTCATCACTCATAAAATTATCAATTTTAGTGATTTGCTTGCGGTTAGTCATGTAGTCACGAAGTAACCGCAATTCCATACCCCTAATACCGATAGCTTCTAATTTATTAAATAATATAGGAGCCGAAACTGTGTCGAACGCCTTCGATAGGTCCAAAAATACACCCAGGCACTTGACTGACTTATCAAGAAATTCCACCGTATCATCAACTAAAGCTGAGACGGCATCTTCTGTTGATTTTCCCTCACAAAATCCAAACTGATTCTCTGAAATAATATTTTTACTTTTTAGATATTTAGTAAGCCGGGAGTTAATAACCTTTTCTAAAATTTTTGACATGGCTGTAAGAACAGAGATTGGGCGATAGTTGTTAATTACGTTTTTGTCTCCGCTCTTAAAAATAGGGTGGACTATCGCCTTTTTAAAGGCATTTGGGAAAGTACCGGTTGTTACGGACAAGTAGCATATGTGCGTGAGTAGAGGAACAAATATCTCGCGTGATGTCTGTAGAATAGCGACTGAAATATTGTCCCAGCCTGTGGCACAGTCTCTGCGAAGTCCAACAATCAAGCGATCTATTTCATCGGTATCAGCATCCAGTAGGACAAAGGAGTTACAGCTTGAGGCCGGTTTGTGGGATGTAGCTGAAGGAGAGCACGAGTTAAGTCGTCCTTTAATATTATCAGCAAGGGATTTACCTACATTTATAAAGTAATTATTGATTTTATTTATCGAAGCATTAGGATCTGGTTCAATTTTGAGTATTGCCCTAGAAGGGGTTTTTTGAGTAGTGATATTAGTTATTTGTTTGATTGCATTCCAAGTCGCCTTTGTGTTATTTTTTGTTCTATTTAATAAATTTTTATTATGTGTGTTTTTTAGTTTTCTCAGTAGTCTGTTTATGAAATTTCTGTATCTTATGTAAGTAATTTTAAGAATATGATTTTCTGGATTACGCTTAACTTTTTGGTGCATTTTATCCCTATTCCTGATACAACGTAATAAACCTGGAGTAATCCAGGGTTTCAGGTTTCGTTTACGACGCGATGGCAACTGATTTATAGTATGTCTTTTTATTATGTCAGATACATGCGATACTAGAAAATCTGTGGCAAAGTTTGCATCTTCAGACTGCAGAACAGGTGAAAAATCTGTTTGTGATAACTCAGCATGAATTGAGTCGTAATTAATTTTAGTCCGTGTGTGTTTAATTTGTCCACATAACCCAGTTCCAGGGATTGATAGAAGTGAGGGTCGATGGTCAGTGATATAGGAATCAATGACTACCGCTGTTGAATAGGTTTTTGATTTTAAAGCAATATGATCAAGACACTTTTTTTTCCTGGTGGGGATGGTATAAGTGGGTAATAGTCCATGCGATGCTAGTAAATTTAAGTATGCATCTGACCTGTCGTCCTTATTATCTGGGGTTATATCAATATTGATATCGCCCAGTACTATTGTTGTTTTATTAGACTTAAGGGAAGAAAGCAGGTCATTTAGGCTGCTTAGGAACAGATCGGTGTTATGGATTGAGGGAGATCGGTATATAGCGATTAATACTGTATCGGATCCTATTTTACAAACTAAACTGCTTGAGTCTTTTAACACACTGCATTCTGTTACATTAAAATCCAAACTATTGTGAAAATATATAATCACTCCATCGTTTTGATTACGAGGGTTTTTTGAGTGAGTTAGTGTGTAATTAGGCAGGTTTGAGGGGTAGGGGTTTTTTGTTAACCAGCATTCCGTCAAAACAATTATATCAAAATGTATTTTTGTTATTGAGATAAGGGAAATAAATTGATCAAAATTGCGCTTTGAGCTACATATATTTATATGAATAATATTAAGACATTTGTTACCATTTATGTATTTTTGACATTGGTCCGGGGGGGATAAATAACATTGTGACATATTTAGAGTCTCCAGTTCAGTGGATATGTCATTTACGGTTGTCATTTTGGTGGTAATTTATTTAATAATAAGTATTTAATATATTTGTAAAACCGGAGAGAAGTAAAATAGATGTCACATATAGCATTATTTGTAAGCGTTAGTTGACAAACTTGTATGATTTCATAAGTCGAAGTGGCGATACAGAGAACTGAGAAAACGATGTGTGGCGTAGAGTTGTGAGAAAGGAGTGTGTATATATCTTGTAGGTATGTATGAATGTGTTCAAGTAAACTAAGTATTATATATTGGGGGCTAAATACATAATTGATAGGCACGGATATAAAAATATGAAATATATGTATTAAATCTATAATCAAGATATAATTAAATCTAGAGCGAGATTGGCTATAATATAAGTATACAACTAGTTTATGAGAAATAGGTAAAATAAGTAACGTACAGACGAAAATAATTTGAATTGGTGTTTTTAGCTTGCCTAGTCATACTGTGGTAATAAGGCTGTTGAGCATGGTCTCGGAATCAATTCTAATGTGTTGTTCTGTCTCGTTCTTCCTGATATATATCTTACCATTTACCGCCCAGCAGTATTTATAACCATTGTTTTTAGTGAACTCCCTAGATAGGTAAAATAGTCTTCTGCTGCTACCTGCCAAATATTCGGATATGTAAATAGGCGAGACCGAGCCTACTATACCTAACATAGATGTATTGAGTTTTTTATTCTTGTCCTGTATTTTCTTTATCTTGCTGGCTGCCGCAAGGAATTGGGCTTTTAACGTGACAGTTTGAAACTCAGATATAATAGGCCTTATTTTTCCAGCTTTGGCAGGCAAGCGGTATATATCTCTAATATCGGACATTTCTATGTTTACGTCCAGGGCCTTGCCGATTTTGATGACATGTCTAGCGAGTCTTATCTTAAGTCAGCACGGCGTCAGAGGGTAGAGTGATATTAGCTCTACCTTCCTATAATATGGCGCGGAGAGGACAGAAGAGGACAGTCATGCGGTTATAACGGGTGCGAATCACGCATAACCGTGACTTTGGTGACGCGTCCAGAAGGACAGCTATTTTTGTAACTGCGCGTCACCTAAGTGCAAGACATACAGACCTTTACTTGTACTCGTTTCCCAAGTCACGAAATGCCATTTTACCGTATTTTGTATAAAACTGTCGCTTGACGAAGATTTGACAAAGATTTTTAAACGTAGAAGTGTAGCGTTTGACGGAACGTAAAATCGTGAAGAGTGACCTTAAAATGGCAGGCTTTGACGTACTTACTGTCAACTTACGATTAACTAAAATGGACCTTTTTGAAAACGCTTTCCATTTGTAAAAAGGACTAGTGTGATTAAGTTATAAATAACATCTAGTTTAGTTTTGCTTACAGTATCTTGAGAAAATGAGTCATCTGCTTACCTGAAAACAAAAACATACATTTATTATTTTACGAAAGAAATAAATTACATTTAACTAGATAGCCAGTATCCTGCTAATCGGGTTATTCCGTACTCATCCCATTTTTATTCTCAACTTATCACAAGCATTAATTTTTATTATAATACTAATAGAAAAACAAGCGTCAAAGCGATATCTTTATTATATATGTAAGTACCCAAGTTACCGAGTTCAGCTCGGAAAAGTTTCCAGAGATGAGACCTAGCTAGATCGATTTTTCACCTCAACAACTTGGAGGTGTGCTTGGAGTCTATATTAAGAGTATATCAAAATAGCATTTTGAATGCAAAATAAAACACTTATAAAAATTATTGCATGGCTTCCTACATGTTAGTTGATTTTCTAATTCATTGTAAAATGGGTGAATCCCCCCCGTGGACCATATAATATAAGCTGCTGCGGCGTGCCAGTGTTCCTCTTTGGCTGGGCGCGAAATCAGAAGCTAAGTGCTCCTTACTGCAGCATCATCGAATCACGAGATTTCGACCACACGAAACTCTCACTACCTGTGATGCATGTTTCTTGAAATTATAAATAAATATATATGTTGTCTATTTGTTCGTTTTTTCGCCTTAACGTCACAGTGGCGCCCAACGTGGGGCCAACATGACGTTAAGGCAAACTCAATGCTTGCCTCGTAATGCAATTGATAATAAGTTTAGGTAGATAGATGCCTAATTCATTAGCTAACGCAGGTGTGTGTCGTCCTCGCGGGTGGCTGGGTACATAATTTTATGATTGATGACCACAGAAACATGATATATTAACGCAACAAACTAGTTTAGTACCCCTAATAAAACATGTCTCTTATTTATATCTGCAACTAGTAGTCGGTTCTGAGTTTGTTAGGTTATGCATTAAACATGCTAACCCATTACACGAATTATTCACTGAATGTTAATGAATGCCGCATAATCGTTTGATCCAGACAGATATACAAGCCAGGTAACTTTGATATGTATTAATTAATAAATATGGTGTATAATAATATATTTTCTATCGAACGCCTACCAACATGCCAAATGTGGCTTTTGGGCCTTAAAGACCTGGGCTCTGTCTACCCCGCAAGGGAAAAAGACGTGATACTATGTATGTAATAAATATATATGGCCAAATTACACAGATTGAACTAGCAAAGTAAGTTCGAGACTTGTGTTATGGCATACTTAGTACTAACTACTATATATTTATTTATTTATATATTTATTTCAATGATACTATAATTTTAAAAAAACTAGCTTTCGCCCGCGGCTCCGCCCGTGTCAATGTCAATCCCTCGAGAACAGTACTTTTTCCCGGGATAAAATGAACCCTATGTCCTTCTCCGCACCCCAGATAACGTGCATGCAAAATTTCATGATGATCGGTTTAGTAGTTACAACGTGAAAGACACAAAACAAACAAACAAACTCACAAACAGGTAAACATTCAAGACCCAGGTCAATCTGAAAAAGATCATTTTCCATCTTGACCTGACCGGGGATCAAACCCGGAACCTGCGTTGTAACCGCCTGGCATATAGTAGGATATAGTTGAAAGTTCATACGATAAACTATTAAACGAACAATCCTTGTTCAGGATTTCAGAAAATGCTCCAATGAGGGCTTGTAAGAATGAAAATCTTTCCCTGGAGATCTTCTCCGGCTTAATCTCCGTCACCCAGGTACTAAGAATTATAAAATGAAACACATAAATTAAACAAAAATACACAAATTAGGTACTGTAAATAGCATCAGCAAAAAACCAATGGATTTTCCAAATGACAATAATAACAAAGATTAGGATTTTTTGTTATTTTCGTAACGCGTTAGTTCAAAACCAACAGACATTACATTTTATAAGTAACTAGCCCGCGACTTCGTCCGAGGCAATTTCTGTTATTTTGATTAATTAGTATAGATGAATAATTTTCCCCCGTTTTCAAAACATTTTTTATTGATGCTTCGCTCCTATTGGTCGCAGCATGATATTTTATAGCCTTCCTCAATAAATGGACTTTCAACACAAAAAGAATTTTCCAATTTCAACCAGTAATTCCTGAGATTAGCGCGTTCAAACAAACAAACTCTTCAGCTTTATAATATTAGTATAGATTCATGCGAAAATATAGGTACCTTCTTTACCTATGCAAGTTTATGTTAATTTTATGCAATTAAGAACCTTGGAAGTAATTATGTATACTTTGATCGACGAAAATACGTGAGAAATGAACTTTCTTCGGATAAATCAGAGGATGTGCGGTTGGCGCTAGTTAAACGACACAAAGTGCTACTTTTCTCTATGAGAACTATAGATCACTATCAATAACAGGTGTGATGAATAAGTCCCGTGGATATTCGTACAAAATTGGTCGAAATTGTAACAACAACGCATAAAATATCGCTGTACTTAACAATATGGACAATTGGCTACAGACCTGACCCTAAAATCACAAACCTATCAACTAAATAAATGCGTTCGGAGGAAAATGTGAATAAACCGCTGATTTTGTACGAAATTTGATAAAACACAAGACATGCGGTTGTCACGAGTTAAGCGATTCTCACTGCGACTCTCTGCGACGATGCACTCCGCTCATATAGAGCACTATCGATAACAAGTAATGGTGATGAATTAGTCCCGTAGATATTCGTACAAAGTTAGTCGAAATTGTTACAACAACGCATAAAATATCGCTGTACTTAACAATACGGACAATTAGCTACAGACCTGACCCTAAAATTACAAACCTATCAACTAAATAAATGCGTTCGGAGGATAATGTGCATAAATCGCAGATTGTTATAAGATGTTTGATAAAATTGACTTGCGGTTCACACGAGTCAAGCGATGCTATTTTCTGCTACGGCCAACCGATAAATGACCTGCGACGATGCATTACGCTCATGTATAGCACTATCAATTACAGGTAATGGTGAGGGATTAATCATGTGGATATTCATACAAAGTTGGTTGTACAAAATTGTTACATCAAAGCCTAAAAGATCACTGTACTTATCAATACAGTCAAACCTAAACCTGAAATTATAAATCAATCGACTGTCCTAAAGTTAAATAAATGCATTTGGAGGAGAATGTGAATGAACCGCCGATTGATATGAGAAGTTTGATAAAATTGACTTGCGGTTGACACGAGTGAAGCGATGATAATGCTATTTTCCGCTACGGCCAACCGATAATTGACCTGCGACGATTACGCTCATGTATAGCACTATCGATTACACGTAATGGTAATGGATTAATCCCGTGGATATTCGTACAAAGTAAGTTCAAATTGTTACATAAAGCCAAAAAAGATCGCTGCTCTTATCAATTCGGACTATTTGCTACAAACTTGACCCTAAAATCACAATCCTATTGATATTTCTACGGTAAAATAAATGCTTTCGGAGGAAAATGTTTGCCGTTTTATATGCGAAGTTTGTTAAATCACAAGACTTGCGGTTGAAACGAATTTAGTGATTTTTTATATAAAAAAAATATTATTAAATAAATAACTACATATTATATTGGCCAATATATTATTTATTTAACACTTTATTGCGCACATTACTTAAAACTTCAATAAAAAAACATAAATCATAAAAGATATACAAAATTCGGCCTTATCGCAATAGTGATCTCTTGCCTGGAAGTCTTTTTCCAACTTACCATATGTGTGTAAGCATTAACTTTAAAACCCAAATAAAATTACCTATCTATATCCAGCTTCCGTTTCCCCATACATACTTCCGATTCGCCATGACGGCCTGTGATTGGTCGCCCGAGGACTAGTCAAAAAAATGGCGTGCGAGTCTAGTTGAACAGCGCCGTGCGCTGATATAATTTCCAATTAAAACGACTTCTAAGAGCTTTGCTGGCTAAAACAACCCTAAATCTTCATCGCGTGTATGTGATGGTGTACCACTAGTGTAGGCAGTCAGAAATAATACAGTTCAAACCGGAAGATCGCCAGCCGGCCGGCACGAGGCCCCGTCGCAGGCGATTCCTTTCCAGAGTCCTGTCCACCGTGGATCCAGGTTAGTGTTTACTGTTTTTCCTTGCTGTGATTCTGGGGTTGATCGGAGAATGCAGTAACTCTTCCAGAAAGTCGCAACATTAATTTATGGTGCCTCCTGTGAGGACATTCCTCACGTACTTATTTCAAATTTACCCACTTAATTTCAATCTTTCCAATTAAAGTTATTTCCAAATATGGATAACTAATTTATTCATAAATAGACTTATTATAGATTCAAACTACCTAGGTACTTACCCACCTAGCATTTGTCTATTTGTCTAACAATCTCGGATCAAACAGGGAATTCCATATCTGTTCCATACCATAGTAAATACCTATTACTTACGAGTACATACTTCTTATCTCGTTAATTCCCTTGTAATATTCCCTTAATCGTTCGATTTGTATGCCATAATTTTGGATAGCCTAGGTACCTACCTAGGGTTAATTAATAGCAGTGAGGTGTGTATTTATGATTATAAGTAATAGTCCGTAGTTTTAAAACCTACGTGTTTTGTGAATATCTGTTCCATTACGCAGTTTCCATTTAAACTTTTGCTACTTACCTACATTACTCGTACTTTTCACAATTAGTGCCTACCAAAACATGGCGGAAGGAGAATTAATGTCCACCATTAAAAAACGTGAATATGAGTTTAAAAATATGCAGATACTTTATGACTTAGCAAAAATTACGAAAGAAAATAAAACTAAATTAGCATCCTTTCGAGCTAGGTATAAAAGGATTGATAAAATTCGTGATAATTTCTTGGAATGCAACGATCGTGTAAACCAGTTGCAACTTAAACTAAATCCTCAGTTTATTATCGATAATAATGCTTTGTTGTCATTTGACGAGTTATACTATTTTGTCATTGAGTTTGCCGATTCCCTCGACGTAAATGCCGTCGGTGCGAGTTCGCGCTCGGAACTGTGTCAAGGTCATGCGCATTCCAGCTCGCAAGTGAAATTACCTAAATTGCAAATTGCTAAGTTTGATGGTAATATAGAGAACTGACAGATGTTTAAAGACAGTTATACGTCACTTGTGCATAATAATGTTTCGTTGTCGGACACAGAGAAATTTTACTATTTGCTGTCATGTCTGTCTGGGTATGCTCTGACACTAGCTAAGGGTGTTCCCATAACATCAGCTAATTACTCTGTTGTTTATGCAGCGTTACTAGACAGGTATGATAATAAATTAATTTTAGCCAAAGCTTATTTAGAAAAAATAATAAATTTAAATTCGATACAACGGCCATCATTATCAAACTTATCACAATTAACCAACACACTTTATGAATGTGTTAGTGCATTGCGCGGGTTAAATATTGATGATTTAAGTGAATTTCTTTTATTTTACATAGCATCTCGGCCTCTTGATACAGAAACTAGGAAAAGGTTTGAATTACAAAATACCGAAGAAATTCCTAAATTTAATAACTTGGTTGATTATTTACAGAATTATATAAAAGTATTAGAGGTTAGTCAACCTAGTAATTTACAGTCATTCAATTCTACAAATAAACAAAACCGCAATAACACAAATAAAGGTAACTTTTCTCGGCAGTCAAATTCTTCCTTAATTGCTTCTACGAACTCAAATAATAATAAACCTAATCAGGCTGTTTGTGTGTATTGTCATGAAAATCATTAAATATATCGCTGTGATAAATTACATTCTATGAATATAGGACAGCGACAACAATTTGTTAAAGAGTTACAATTATGTCAAAACTGCTTAAGGCCCGGTCACACTAGTGCAGACTGCAAGTCTAAGTCCACGTGTTTCATTTGTAACTCAAAACATAACACATTATTACATGAAGAACATAAAAGTTTATTATCTAATACCATTGACCTAAAGGCTTCTGAGAATTCGAATATGAGCACTGCCCTAACTTGTACAACTCAGCCAAACATGTCAAAGTCACCACCTATGAGTACCAAAATTATTGGTTCAGCAGTGGTTCGGTTGAGAAGAGTGGATGGTTCATTGCAGTATGCTCGTGTAATCATAGATAGTGGCTCGATGGACTCTTTCATTACAAGTAGCTGTGTGCGACAGTTAGGTTTACATATAAAAAAGTATAATTTAAATGTAACCGGTCTCGGTCAAAATTATGTTTGTAATATCAAAGGTTATACTTTGGCTCTATTGTGCCTAGGTCAAATGACTCGCCCCAATTTGATATACCATTAGTGGTTTTGCCTAAAATCACTTCAATGATTCCTTCAACCTCATTACCGTCGGTTGTCAAGGAAAAGTTTAAACATTTGGATCTCGCTGACCAAGATTTTGATAAATCGGGTCCGATCGATCTGTTGTTAGGAGTAGACTGTTTTGACCAGATATATACTGGTTCACGTTATAGCCCAGGTCCTGGTTTTCCATGTACACTGTCTAGTGTATTCGGCTGGGTGATAAGTGGTCAGTTTCTTCAAAACGTGGTGGCTCAAACTCCAGCCACACCCGTTACGTCACTCATCGCGTCTTCTAGTGCGCTCGATGAGATCGTTCAACGTTTTGGGGAATCCGAAGAACCGCCGAAATGTAAAATTTCCGGTCCTGAGGATGACATATGTGAACAAAAATATAAAAATGGCACATATCGTACCTCCGAAGGTCGTTATGTTGTACCAATTATGCTTAAAGATGATACTCCAGCCTTAGGAGAATCATATCATCAGGCTCTTAACCGTTTTCTCCACTTGGAAAAGCGTCTTGCTAGCCAGACTGAGTTGAAAACGGAATATAAGGAATTTATGCAGCAGTACGAAGATCTGGGACATATGCAGCCTGCTGAATCTTTGTCTACTGACCGTTATATTATTCCTCACCATTGTGTAATACGACCCGAGAGTACAACGACACGTTTACGAGTAGTCTTCGATGCCAGTAGTCGGACCTCAAATAATCTGTCACTCAATAATATTGTTCATGTGGGTCCTAAGCTGCAAGTGGATATTGTCGATTTAGTGACAAAATTTAGACTTCACAAAATAGTTTTTACTGCCGACATCCGTCGTATGTATCGGCAAATATTGATAAGACCCGAGGAAAGGCATTACCAACACGTGTTTTGGCGTAATGATCCAACTGAGATCTTAAAGGAGTACGAACTTAAGACGGTCACGTACGGAGTTAGTAGTTCACCTTATTTAGCCATTCGAACACTTCATCAACTTGTTGAAGATCATGGTTCTGAGTACTCAAGTCGTGTAGCTCAGGTTATCACCCAGGAGACATTTATGGACGGTATCACAACTGGCGGCTCTTCCCTTGAAGAGGCGATCAAATTGAAGGCTGATATCACATCTTTGTTGGCAAAGGCTCACTTTGAACTACGTGGATGGACTACCAACGATCCTCGTCTTCTTAAGAATGTTCCTCCTGAATTTTGTCAAAGTTTGCGGCCAATTTGTCTGATTTACAAAAAAATTCTCTTCCGCGGTTAGTTATACCTTCCAATCCGATGGAAGTACACTTGGTAGGTTTCTGTGATGGTTCTCTGAAAGGCTATGGTTGTTGTGTATATTTGTGTGGTTACTAATGAGCCCAGAATTTCTACTGCGACTAGTTTACTGATTGGAAAATCTAGAGTAGCTCCTTTAAAACCTACCACGGTAAATAGACTCGAGCTAAGCGCAGCGGTGCTTCTGGCAAAAGTTCTATCGCACATGTATAATTTGCTTAAAGACCATATAACTATTAATTCTATTCGAGCTTATTCAGACAGCAACACTACCTTGTCATGGCTTAATACCGCCCCTCATTTGTTAAAAATGTATGTAGCCAATCGTGTCATTCAAGCAACTGATTTGATTAGTACCGATCACTGGTATTATGTTTCGTCTAAGGATAACTCGGCCGACTGTTGTAGTCGCGGTGTGTTCTGTCCAGAGCTTATAGACCATCCTCTGTGGTGGAAAGGTCCTTCTTGGCTACAGGATTTGCCTAGTCAATGGCCTAACAAACGGGTTCTACTTCCAAAAGAAGACTTACCCGAGCTCAAACCACTAGAAACTAAAAGTCTTCACGTGATTGATGTGAGAAACCCACTTCTGGACTTAATTGCCAGACATTCCTCTTTTACAAAAATTCTAAGAATTGTAGCATGGTGTATTCGATTTATTTCAAATTCGAGGGTTGCAAGGCAAAATCGAATTCTTTCATTTCTCAGTAGTACTGAACTCGAGAAGTCAACCAAAGTGTTAGTTAAATTGAGTCAGTATCATTATATGTCTTCCGAAGTCAGTCGAGTGCGAGATAATGAACCATGTGTAAAATCCATTCAAAAACTTTCACCTTTCCTGGACGATGATGGGATCGTGCGGGTGGGGGAACGCATCGATGAGGCTAATCTGTCACCATCTGCGTTACACCCTTTTTTGTTACCTAAACAATGTCCAATATCTAAAATTATAATAGAACACTTTCATATAAAATATTTGCATTGTGGACCTAGAACCTTACAATCTCTTATTCAACGCCAGTTTTGGATAATTGGATTAAGACTTCTGATACGTACCGTGCTGTCGAAGTGTGTTAGATGTTTTAATTCGTGTCCGCGCTCTCATTGGGTGATGCTTAAGAAAATTACCCAGAGCTTTTGGCGCGTATGGCAGCGTGATTATCTTCATACATTACAACAAAAGAACAAATGGTTCGTACATGAACCAAATATTAAAATAGATGACTTAGTCATAGTTAACGAACCTAATCTTCCGCCGATGTTCTGGAAGTTGGCACGTTTTGTGCAAGTGCATGCTGGTTCGGATCAAGTAGTCAGAGTAGTTACTTTCCGAACTGCTAACGGAAAGACCTTTCGTAGGCCGGTAGTAAAGGTTTGTCCCATACCAATTAATTAATTTATTTTCATAAATAACTAACACATAAATACACACTATCCTTAGGCTAGGTCCCTTAGTTATTTATTACTTTATCTTTCGAAAATAATATTTCTAGATATTCTTGCAATAGTGCGTAGCTATTGCTTTTGTTTTTTATCTTTCAATTTGCATTCTCTGTGAAACCCTTGTGGATTTCAGGTGGGGGAAAATGTGTAAGCATTAACTTTAAAACCCAAATAAAATTACCTATCTATATCCAGCTTCCGTTTCCCCATACATACTTCCTATTCGCCATGACAGCCTGTGATTGGTCGCCCGAGGACTAGTCAAAAAAATGGCGTGCGAGTCTAGTTGAACAGCGCCGTGCGCTGATATAATTTCCAATTAAAACGACTTCTAAGAGCTTTGCTGGCTAAAACAACCCTAAATCTTCATCGCGTGTATGTGATGGTGTACCACTAGTGTAGGCAGTCAGAAATAATACAGTTCAAACCGGAAGATCGCCAGCCGGCCGGCACGAGGCCCCGTCGCAGGCGATTCCTTTCCAGAGTCCTGTCCACCGTGGATCCAGGTTAGTGTTTACTGTTTTTCCTTGCTGTGATTCTGGGGTTGATCGGAGAATGCAGTAACTCTTCCAGAAAGTCGCAATAATATGGTAGTTAGAAAATCGACATCAACAAACAGGCAAGGTACAAAGATGTGGAGGAGCAAGTTTATAAAAACAAAAATATAGAAAAAAAAATACATAATTACATACATACATACTGTACACAAAATCTGCGAGACCGAGACCTGATGCCTGAACGTTATATGAAAGGAGAAAAATTATAAAGAAGAAAGGAAAAGTATATAAACTATACAATATGCGGTTGACGCAAGTAAAGCAATCCAGAACGCCATTTTCTGCTATGAAAACCTCTGGCCCACAGAAATAGATCAGCTCTGGCCCGATAGCCTGTGACGATGCACATGTAGGGCGCGATCGATGATAGGCTTAATTAAGGGTGAGGGATAAATCCCGTTTGTGCAAGCTGGTTATGATATTTTACCATGCTGTGTAGTCTCCAGCTTATGGTTCCACTCCAGCTAGTAATATCTACGTATAATGTTCTTAGAGACTAAGGCTGTTACTGTAAATATGTAATGTTGAGCTAGCCGGCGGCGTACGAGGATTAATATTCCAGTAAGAAAGAAGAGAGAAGAAGAAAAAAGAAAGAAGAAAAAAGAAAAAAGAAAGAAGAAAGTAAAACTTTATATGGCATAAAAAACAATACCAAAAATAAGATAATGAGAAATACTTAAGAATACTTACTTAACTATACCTACCTACAAAAGTTAATTGCCGAAAAGGCAGCCAGCTCAGCTTTATGCTTATGGCAGTAAAATACAGCGCTGATTTTCAGCTGGTACCAAGGAGCCTTGCCTTGATAAGCACAGCTCTAATGGAAAAGCAACTTAAAGAAGAAACACCAATAAATCTTAAACAAAAGCATATTTTGTCAAGCATGAAAACTTACACAATACACTTTTATCAATAGTCACTATACTCGTATCAGTTCTATAAAATTAAAACTTAAAGCTTGCCTTGTCGTGAAACTCTCTCTTTCTTATAAACAGCTGGACCGATTTTGATAAAACATGTCTAAGAACCATGGCTTGAAAGCAAGTTGTAGTTATGAAACATCAGACAGTGGACCGTGATTGCTAAAGCGGCAAAGCTGTCCCTTCGAGCCACGAACTGTGACTGTACAAAGCTAATCGCTGTTTTTCACTAGTTGGAGAGGCACCTTAAGAAGGAAGAAGTCGTTTAACAGTTACAGTGGCCCTGACAGACACAAACACATAGCGGTCAAACACCCCCCGAATTGTTGCATCGGAGGATAAAAAACCAAAGCGCAGATGAAAAAGCAAGAAAAAAAATCAATGGGTTGATCTCCGCGAGTGCCGGCAGAAATTGAAAACTCCGCGCTATAGAAAGAGAGCTGCGCCAGCGGTCTCAGGTCACGTGTCCGTCTTACGAATTTTCGATCAGATCACGTAGCATGACGCGATTTAAAAATTTTTACCCAACCCAAAGTGCACAACGCCGCTAAAGAAGTTTGCACTTTAAAAATCTTGGCAACAATCTAAATCACATAGTTCACGCAGAGACAAACATATAGCTACACTGTAAGTATTTAGTCAATTAAAACAAAAGAAATGGACAAATACCACAAGAATTTGAAGTTAAATTTCTACGTCAATGCTCAAGGGTATGAACAAACAAAAGCCATAATTCAATTTTGAATTTAGAACGAAGTTCACGTTCAACACAAAACGGAAACTTGGCAATTTTTAGAACAATCCATACACTTGGCTCTTCGACTATAAATATATTCAACACGCCTCATGGGATCATGTTTGAGTAAATGAAAATATTTTACCAATATCCAAAAAACTACACTGAATATATTTTGAGTAATTCATACTATATACATTGAAAGTCATCACCTTTTTTTGTATTATTTGTATTTTGATTTCTTAGCTGTAATTGTAAAGTAATTTGAAAACCTTTTACTATGCGATGATACATTTTATGTCCGTACAATATAATGTAGAGCTCGATAGCGCTAATAGATGTGAGTATAATTAACGCTTACGCATGTTAAGCAACCTCGGGCGTAATTTCAAGTAAACAACTTCAAAAAAAAATATCTCGAGCTCCTCCGTGCTTCGGAAGGCATGTAAAGGCATTGGTCCCGGTATAACTGATAGCTACGTAGTTGAAACCAGTCGTTAAGCTATTTGAGTCTTAAGGCAGCGTGAAAACCCTGATACCAATTTTGACTACTTACACACACGATAACCAAAACATAACAACAACATAGGTACTATGTTCGCACATAGAGGATGGTTACCATTATATAATGTCTGATCGAACATTAATTGAAAATCGATGAGCGAACACTATCAAATACGAAAAAAAAAAACCATTTACCAAAATTGTAAATAAATAAATGTTCTCAATTTAAATTCGTTATTTTTTTATTGCACGCTCTGAGTTCCATACAGGCAATGAATCAGATTTCCGCGTTCCACACTGACAGAACTCACCGGTTTCACCTAAGAAAATAATGCCGCAAAAGTGGAGCGATTCCCCATGGCATAGCACTGGTATTATTCCTTTTAAATTGGATGAAAAGGAAGAGAAATCGGGTTAAACGTGCGCGAGACCAGACAATCGACGGCAGTTCGTGCTACTATATTAATTGTAAACTGCTGTAATTTATAGTGACGGCTATTTGGTTTACCATTTCATAAGATAACTGTACCGCGGGTCTTCATAGGTTTATGATCTATGATAGGTATCGTTGCGAAAGTAAAGAATTAAAATTTATGCCAACTTGTCTATGATATTCTAGAAATGAAGATTTTTTGAAGAACTTGGCGTTATTGTTTCCGAATGTATATATTTTGAGGTTTTAATTAAAAGGTTTGAAGACATGACATAAATTGTATCGTTAGATTCTTCTTAGTTGTAGAAGTGACATTGGCCTAATTTTAGTAGCTTAAGTTGATTCTCCACAACTAGGTCTGTTTTATCCTTATTCCCGGAAAGGCCATTACATTATCACATTTCAAAAGCGGTACATACATATCACGATGTACACCCACGCGATCCTTTATAAGGTTCGCGTGGGGACACAGGTTTAAATAAAAACCGAATAGTTAGTTAATTTGAGCTTAATTACTAACAGATTACTAAAACTTTTTATTTAAAGTAAAAGTACAAGTAGTATTTTTTTTTTGTTACGATTCACAATCTAAGTTCAAAATTTGTCACTACACCTAGTTTATAACTTTAGATATTGACAATTTACCTATACAAATAATTAGATCAAACTTAAGTATAAAGTTTACAAAATTAAATTCGAATCTTTCAATTTGGATTCTCTATGTATTTATCCCTTCACAAAATAGTCATAACAGTGATGAAATGTAATAAAAGTGGCTCACGATCAGACACTGAGCGACTCAAATTGTTCAACTATTCGTAACTTTTTAAACTCAATTGTGTGATACTTCACGGCGAGACCCTACGTGACTTTCTGCTAGGAAAACTACTTTTATTACTTTTACTGTCAAAATGTAAGGTCAAAGTCGTGAGTTTATTGAATATACGATTTCAATTTTGGAAGACTTTATTTTCTTTATTACCTTTACTGCTTGTTTACTACGCAGGAATTTGTACTTTGGGCAATATTTATAACTAGATCCTACTTATGGTTAGGGGTGTCATACTTTATTACCTTTCCGGTGGTTGCACATATGGCATCGGGTGTGCGCACCCGTCTTTCCGTGCTGCTACTGTATCATCATCATCAGGTCTTTTTAGTCTCCACTGTAGGAGCTTGACCCTCTCTGTACTACCGGCGCCATACTTGGCCAGAGCAGACAGAAGATTTGGCCTACACTCTCCTCGCTGGCCAGCTGCTGCTACTTATTTAACCCCAATTCATCCCAGCAAACTCCAATCCGGTTCCCCTAACCGAGCAAACTCCTACACGTTCTATGATTAAAAACGGTTTTATTGGGCAGTAGCGTCGAAGCAGATATAAGCCAAAAACCTGCGCTAACCAACCCGTCTGCCAAGCGTGGCGAAAATGTCAAAACCACACATGAATGAGGGATTTCTATGTCCGGCAGTGATTCTTACGGTTGAGATAATGTTGCTTGAAAAAGAAAGGAAAGTGACGAAATCAACAAAAACCTACACACAGAACCTAAGGTCATAGGCCCCAAAAGCGACGTATAGTGTGTTAGAAATCGGAATCAAAATAGTGATGCGTTGCTAATGCGTCACGCCTATTTACATGACTCGCGTAAGTTCTAATACTATAATTAACTTAGCGGTAAAATTAACAAATTTCTTATTAAATCTCTATACGAGTTACACACTCAACGTACATTATAATAATACACTGACGACGGATTTCATGAAACTTCTGCTGTGAATTTCAACGGCACGTAAAATTATGCGAATATCATAAATTTCAATTTGGTAGCGTAGGTACACATCGTGTTATTTTTTTTTTTATATTTTTCAGAGACATGTGATTTTACATTGGTATTGTGGTAATGCAAGATAAAAGGGCTGTCATTATTATTTAATACTATTAATAATTCATAATAAAAATAAAAAAGTTATAGCATTTAATTTATTCTGAAATGTTGAATACACTACTGACACCATACCAATATGTATGGGACAGCAACATTTTTTCTTTTGTGATTTGTATTAATTAATATATTTACCACTTCTACTAGATAAACTCTCCGAATATAATTTCTTTAATCTTTCTTAAGAATTTGCCTCATTAGAAAAAAGGGACTGCCTTAATATAGGATAATGCGGAAAGTGAATAGACTGTATTCGCTGGATGTAATGGACGAAAATTGCAAAGTGGGATATGTGTCTTATATATATATCATGGTCAACCTTCCGGGCACCGTCTAGAGGGAGTCCAAAATATCGCTGGAAGGATGAAGTCGCCTAAGACGTGAAAGAGCTGGAAGTATCTGACTGAACAGAGTTGGCACAGAATAGGGAAGAATGGCGTACTTTATTGACGGAGGCCAAGATCCACTTCGGGTCGCTGAGCCATCGAAGTAAGTAAGTATATGTGTGTAATAGAACAAAAACCAAATTGAAGTATCATCTAAATTTTGGGACTTTCCGGTTACATCCCACTTATTCATCCCACTTTCGTAAAATTCCGGTTTCATACCACAATATTTTCCGCTTTCACCCCAAGTTTAAAAAGATATTTTTTAATTCCGTATTCTACCCAATATTCATCCCGCTTTCGCTCCACATAGTTTTTTCTATTAAATTTGTACAGATAGAAAAGCGTACTCGAAAAGGATTAGACTTAAAATTTGAATGTTACTCCCGCACTGTTGCCCGCTTGAGAAATTGCGTTTTGTTTTTATGTTTCATAACATATAAGCAAGTATTTCCTGTTATCAATTTAAAACATTTGCTATAGCAATAGATGTTAAACATGTGATAAATAAAATAATATACCTATATAATCTCTAGTACTAAATGGAAGTACAGGCTTAGTGATATTACTTACCTATTACAATGTATAGATAATATGCTATAACACATTACAATAAGGGTTGCCAGATTAAAAATATTTCTTTTTGAATTATATCTTTTTTTTTAAGTATACATATATACATATTTATCACGTCTTTATCTCTTACGTAATGGACAGCGCCTAATGTCATAAGTCCCAACGGGTACAATTTTTACGGTCTGCTCGGGGAGAGAAGCAGCTGTGTCAGAAGATTACCACCCTAAGTTTTTGTAGCATTATTTAGCAAAGCTGGTTTTAATCAATGTTCTGGGTTTCTTGTTTATATATTATATAATAATACCTGTTATTCACAGCGAAGAGAAATGTATTATAAGTGCGTAGTAACTAAATAGTAATCTGTGTTTATACCTACGTTTGTACTATGAATTTTGATAAGTTATTAGATTTTACCTTCATACAAAAATAAATTTCAACACCATCCTCTAGATACTATAAAATCAAATCTTATCTTTATCCAATAAATTCACTTGATTTATGGAAATCATTATAGAATAAACAATCTATATTATGTCCACATCAGCTTTGCTGATAGTGTAACGTTTTTTATACAAGTCAGTCAGTCTAAACTATGGATCCTCAAAATTAAAACTTTACACTATAATAGACTCTATAATCCATAGTTACATAATTAATGCACAATTAAGTCATATCCTAACTTCCTAATCGTAACTAATATTATAATTGCGAAAGTGAGTTTGTTTTTTTTTGTGTAAATTTGACGGCTAACGAGCATACGAGCCACCTGATGTTTGTAACGCCCGCCATCACATCTACCTACTGAACCGATCGTCATGAAATTTTGTATACCAGTTGTCTGAGGTACGGAGAAGGACATAGGGTTACATTTTATCCCAGGAGAAAGTACTGTACAGATCCTCTACCTATATCTTGAATTTTCTCATAAACTATAAATAATAATAACATGAAAATATATAATACATACAGATTTTAATGAAGTCTTTCTAAATATACATTTTCATGATAAAATTAAAAAAAAAAAGAGAATATTTAAGATATAGCTCGAGGACCTGGTCAGGTATCTCTGTCCCTGACTATAGATATAACGATTTTTTTTCTCCTTGATGAGCGTGGAAGTCGAACAAAAAACTAGAAATGTTTTAATTTCGTTTGGCAACCCTGTTTACAACTACGCCGTGTGCGATTCGATAAGCTATTTAACGGCTGTTTGCCGCGTAATCTCTGGTAACAGCGTTAACAAGACGCCCGGGGCTAACAGCTAGTCTAAAAGCTGCGATGCGCTTCCGATAGCATGTTATGCGCTAAAACGATCGTACGAGGAAGCATCGGGAGCGGGATTTATCTAGACAAGCACTTGTTAAACGGGTAACTGGAACCTTCAACCAAATAAGTGCGGTATTATTTTCCTTTATCTTCTGTCATATTTTTTAACCTATAGTTACGTAATATAGGTATAAGTAGTAGTTATATCTTTGATATAACAAAACCTACTTCAAACAAAGTACTGAACCGATTTAGATACAATTTAAATGTGGTCCCATTTAAATTTCTGTAAGCATGTCCTTTCAAATAAAAAAAGCGAATTTAAACATAAAAAAACATACAATTGAATTGAGAACCTCTTTTTTTGAAGTCGTTTAAAAAGTGAATGGCTTTTGTGAACCGATATACGTAATGGATACAATCTAAGACTTACTTAATTGAGTCTTTTTAATGCTGAAAAATTAAGGGCTTGATATATTCAGAAAAAAAATTTTTTTGTTTCTCATTTGAGCGAGTTCATATTTCAGAACTGGGGTCCAATTCGTTTACTTTTTCTTTTTTTTAATTTCGCACTCCAAGCATATAATTATGAAGGCATATAATGCGACCACGATGAATGTAACTCCAAAGTAACGGAAACAAACAAAAAAAAAGTACTAAGTCCCGTTATATAGATAACTATCCAACCCGGCTTCGCACCAGTAGAAATAGGTATTCAATTCTATGTTCATCAGGGATAATGTAGGATTCTAACTGTAGTTTCGAAACCTATCCCATGCAAACAATCAAATCTTTTCTCTTTATAATATTAGTGTAGAAGTGTAGATTATGCAATTTACTTTTATTCCCAACCTATACGTACTTTTTCCAAAATTATTCTCAAAAAAGTGTATTCTAAATTAATAAAAACCTCTTTGAAATATTCCTCACTAATATACTAGTATCGTTAGCATAATTATAGGTCATAAACCTGCTTCCGAACAAAATCAACAAAAGTTCTCAGTGAATACCATGAAAAAATCTTACAAAGTTGTGTGAGAACTAAATTGGTCTCGTGAGCGTCAAAAGCTCGCTTTTGTTCCAAATGTAGGTCGTTGCGACAGGTGGATGATGAGAGAATTCAAGTCGGGTCATCAAAATAGCTCATCTAATGTCATATTTGTTCTTAGACATGATTAAAATAAACGTAGATGTATTCTTCTTGAATGAACCTTATAACATCGTAATATTTTTGGAATGTGAGATTAAATTGGTCTTTTGAGCGTCAAAAGCTGGATTTTATTCTAAATGTAGGTCGTTGCGACAGGTGGATGACGAGAAATTTGAGAATATCATATTTGTCTAAGGCATTATTGAAAATAACAAACGAACTTAGTATAGTACTTAGTATTCGGTTTTAGTAAGCCTTGATAGGATAGTAACATTTTTGTAATGAGAGATTTAATTGGTCTTATGGCGTTGGTTCATGTAGGATTATTTTATTTCGTAAGTTGTCAAAATGAAAATGATGCGGAAATCGTAAAAGCCGATCGAGGGAATGAGCGAAAAACCGGAATCATGTTAGTAGGCGATGAGGGTAGCAACCTATCGCTATTTTGATAATTTTATATATTTGATCTGACCCGTCAGCGACAAAGGTGTGATAGTATGTAGGTACCTATGTTGCCAAAATAACGACTATATAGGTATGCTTTGAACACTAAATTATAATTTGCATCGCGCTCCTGAACGTAAAAGCCCATGAAACAAAATAACCGCGTAAAATTAATAATAAATCTAAACGAAATATAATATGTGAATTCTAGCCTTTATCTTACCAGTCCGTATTTTATGATAATATCTGAGACACCTCCTGCACTTTCTTCATATTATGTTTATGATTATCTCCACTTCTCCGCACACTTGATCCTCGTAGTGGATAGTAATCTCAAGTTATGATGCCTGCAGGAGACATATTAAATTCCTATTTTTGTCCCTTTCCGTCGTAATTTCGTTTTGCCCGCTTGTGGAGTACCTAATTGTGTTACCAGTGACATTATTTAGTTATGCTTTGTGTCATTTTAGTCAAAATGAAAACGTTATCCAATTAAGACTGAATTACTTTTTGAATAAACGTCGCTTTAAATCCTAATGAAAAAAGAGGGGTGTTATAAGTTTGACGTGTCAGATTGAACAGAACCTATTTTTAGGCTAGACAAGTGCTTTTTAGGTCAAAGCTTATTCGTATTCTCTGAAAATTATGTTTGAAATGTCATTCGATTCGGAATGGCATGTAGACATTTCTTGAGAAATATTTAAAGGCCACAAAAAAAATCGGAATAAAGTTCGAAACTTTTTTTTTATATATTTATTATATAATAAGTTTAAATAAATATTTTTTCATTATTTTTGACCTTCAATGAATAAATATTGAAAATGACCTCTTAATGATAATTTTTGGAGAATACAAAAAAGTGTTGGCCTATAATACATTCGTTGACTAGACTATTTAATGCTTTTTTTGTTTGAAACGAAATTCAATCGAGTGGTTTCTTCGCTATATTTGATACAAAAGAGGGTAACTGGGGTAACTCTTCATAAGATGAGCGAGTTTCCTGAGTCGAGGGTTGGTATTTTTCTTCAATTTTATTGTATGTTATTTTTTTATGTTTTGTACCCTTCGATCAAATATAAAGGTAGATACATGATTCGCGCTCAAAAAGTGGCACCGGCAAAACAGCGCCCTAATCGAGTTTCGGAGCTGTTTTGTCCACAGTTTCATTAAACCGCGCTAGAATTCACACGTATCGCGGTGACAAAAGTCAGTCAAAAAATGCAAAAACTACTCATCAAAAGTGAAAAAGAAACATGGAGTGTCACACTTTCAGTATGTACCGTTTTTGTTGTTGTTTGTAAGTATGCATGATGTTTTGGCTCGAGGACATTATTTAGGCTTCATTTTGTATGAGAGTTTGTACCCCATAACTCCATCAGTATTAACTGATTATAGTTTTTCATTTCTCCTAGACAGCTTTTCAAATATCGATGTTAAAACCACCCTGAATATATAGTAAACTAGCTTTCGCCTGCGGCTCCGCCCGCGTCAATGTCGATCCCTCGGGAATAGTATTTTTTCCCGGGATAAAAGGTAGCCTATGTCCATCTCCGTACTCCAGAGAACTTGTATGCAAAATTTCATGATGATCGGTTCAGTAGTTACGGCGTGAAAGCGTAACAAACAAACAAACAAATAAACAAACAAATAAACAAACAAACAAACAAACAAACTCACTTTCGCATTTATAATATTAGTAACGATAAGGATACATTTCCTCAGATATAAGATGTCTTGCAAATATTTGATCCGATATTCAATAAGAAGATAATAAATCCAAGGAGTTCCTGACCTTATCAAGATTCTTGAAACGTAGTCGACCTTTTTATCATGGGTTTGTTTCGAATATTAGTGTAATATCATTGAATATCTCTTTCATTCTTATGTTTATCTACAAATCAAGAGATAATTAAATTTTGTCTATTTTTTTTATTTTTGTACGAAATATCTATTTTGTTGATTTTCGCGGGTAGAAGTGGCCTACAGTAGTGTCAGAATTTTGACATAGCTTTACGAGTGCCATCAATGATGAAGCATGGAGTAGCTCGAAATATTTTATGCCACTTGCGGTCACCCATCCCAGTAGGGACAGCGCTCGGGGTCTCTACACATTACGTTGGTTGGCCAAACTGACTCAGTTTGCTTTAGTAACTCATCATCATCATCATTTCGAGTAGGTGTCACGGTCAATCGACCATGCACACCCTGGCGTCAGAGTTCTTCGGAACCGCCTCTCGGCCTCTGACGTGGTTCATTTAACGACTACCAGATGGCAGCCTGGACCAACGGCTTATCGTGCCTTCCGAAGCACGGTATCATCTTTACATATTATCAGACAATCAGGTGATTCAAGCCTGCAATGTCCTAACTAAACTGGAAACAACTATACAAAGAATGCTTCCCGTGGGAATCGAACCCACGACCCCCGGGTCAACATGCAAACACCTGAACCAATGGACCATGGAGGTAGTCAAATCTTTAGTAACTGATTTAACAACAATGGACCACTAGTCCACTCTTGGCAAATGTTATGTAAACACAAACATTTTTATATTCATACCCATAAAAAATATAGTTAGCTACATTCATCTCTGAGTAAATCAATGATTATTTAGATAAAGACAGATGAGTTCTGATCAGAGGAGTTCTCAGCATTGGTCACGTAGGAAAAGTTGTTCATTTTGACGGGCTGAGTCACCTCTTTACAGGAACTTTGTTGGTTATGTTACATGTTGTATATCATTCCCGGTGTAAAAAACCTATACAAACGAAATGTGATCTGATTCAAAGATTTATTCAGAAAATAGGCCTTTTCAGGCACTTTTTCACGTCAAATCACGTCATTTGAAATAATACTTTTTAAATTACATTCAAATTATTAATTATTGTTCAAAAGCTACAAACTACCATCGTTTCGGAACCGACCACTGCAAAGAAGAAGACGCCGAAAGAAACTCTTTTCAACAGTATTGAATACAGTTTCTTTCGGCGTCTTCTTCTCTGCAGTAGTCGGTGCTGATTTAACTAAGTGCGAATTCCCCTTGGGAAACTAAGTACTAATGACTTGGCTAAATCAATCATATGATCGTGGTTGCTTAACGTGTTGTTTGACCAATTTGCAGTTCGGAGTAATCCCATTGTTATAGTTTGCAACATCAATCACCTTGATGAATATGTAATAGACGTATGTTTGAAATGCTGAATTATTTGTACATATCATTACATGTAATCTCGTTAGATTCGTTTCACTATCAATTGGCATTAGAAAAATAATATATTATAATGATGATAGTGTTCACTTATGTTTGTATTTAATCATGAGTCAAGGTTATGCATTCGCTCCTTCAGTGTCAAGTTAAATGACCAGATGAATTATACATTAACCTACTTTACTCAAATGTAGACAAAATTGTCAATTTACGTCTTAAAACTTAATTTTGTACTTTTGAAATAATAAATAAATATATAGGGACAATATCACACAAATTGAGCTAGCCCCACAGTAAGTTGTTAACTTGTATCGTACTGTGTTGTGAGTAACTCAACGATACTATATTTTATAATGGATACTCTATAGATAAACATCCAAGACCCAGGTGAATCTGAAAAAGATCGTTTTCCATCATGATCTGACCGGGATTCGAACCCAAGAACCCACGTGTCACAGGCTGGCATGTTAACCACTGCGCCACGGAGCTCGCCATTACAAAACAAAACGGTTTTTACAAAATTAAGACTAGGCAACATTAGTGTGAAAATACAGATTATTTGGATTTTCGCACTAATGTCATACCAGATACTTAAGTACATAATATATCGTCGTATCGTGTTGCTTCGAAATCAACATAACTCATCATTATATAATCAAGCTCTTGAAATATACTTACTTCGTCTCTACTCTTTCGTTTTGTTTCATCTCAGCAGAGAGATTACATAGTACATAATTATCTAATCACTTTTCATCTGTCAAGATTTACTGCATTAATAGATAATAATAAATATATACGGACAAATCACACAGATTGAGCTAGCCCCACAGTAAGTTCGAGACTTGTGTCATGGGATCCTAACTCAACGATACTATATTTTATAACAAATACATATATAGATAAACATCCAAGACCCGGGTCAATATGAAAAAGATCATTTTTCATCTTGATCTGGCTGGAAATCGAACCCGGGCACCCTTGTGTCGCAGGCTGGCGTGTTAACCACTGCGCCACGGGGCTCGCCATTATATAACATGCATTAATATAACTATATATCCAAAAGTTTTCGAACGATATCCTAAATTCTGTTTGTTATTAAATATTTCCTTGTAATAGAAAGTTAAAATAACCTTTTTATTCGAAGGAAATAGTTTTATATACCTATGTACCGAACTATTCCGATACTGATGAGCAGAGAGACGCAATTTTTTTTTAAATCTATGCTGATGAGTCACGACTCACGATGGAATTTTCTAATTATCTGTGTCCCGAAACTCAAACCAATCCGGAAATAAGCCAATCCAAGACCAAAGTATTATACAAAAGAGCATCAATCAAGTTATGCAGCTGATCGCAATGGCTCTGTGTTTATCGGCTCAAATCAATGAGGGGTTACGTGAGCAGACTAACCAAAATTGCTCTGCGGTTTCCGCGATCCAATTTGTGCTCTCAGGAGGAATGCTCGGACGTCACATGGCAACGCGTGCGGCTAGTTCAATGGTAATGGTATATTCTACTATATGTATTACGATCAGTTCTAATAATAAATCTGTAAGGGTCGTTCATAGAGAAAGTTACTTTATTTCAGAGATATCGTTTTTATAAGCTGTATATACAATACTGAAACTAAATTATGGACTTTGTTTTTTTTTCTGTATGTATGAATGTTACATATGAAACTCGGTAAATAAACATTTAGATGTACAGGTAGGCTACCTTTTTTTTAGGTAAGATTAGACTTGATCCCCATATAAAATGAACGCGAACGGAGTTGCGGGTGCTGCTAGTATTCTATAAATATTATAGGATATCAACTTTAAATCTATTGATATCAAACTATGGTTGTGTTTTTTTATTATCCTTTGAGATAATTCCACTTTTGAATTTTGAAATTTTATTATACGTTTAGTTCAGGAAATAAAGGTCACTTTTTTAAACGTTAACTCAGTTTAATTTATCTAACGCAAAAATCATTATCACCTGGACAGATAAATCAAATTAAATTTTAAATAAAATACAGGTAGGTACGTCAAAAAAATCATATCGTAAATTTTTACTTAATATGATTAATTCGATTAATTCGTCCATTATTCATGAACTTAATACATCATATTCATCTTCCATTTCGCGATGATTAATTAAGGGTTTCATTGTAAAATATTCCGACAGCTCTGTATCCAGGCAGTCCATGAAAAGCAGTTATATTTCTGAAAAATGACCTGCACGCGGCCGCATCCATTTTCTGCATCGCAGTTACAGCTGTAATTTATCAAGCTGTTTTTCAGCTTACTTGTAAAATACATTTAAAAATCTACAGCAAAAAGCTTGCAGATCTTAAAAATATTAAATCGTTCTGTCTTGAATAGTAATGTATAAAATATCGGTAATTAATTATTTCTGTATAAACAAGTACCGAGAAAAACGTGATGATCCCAATTAATTTTATTTAGAAATCCATACTGAAAGAGTGCCAACAGGAAACTATTACTAAGCCTCCGATACCCGTCCGTTCGTCTGTCTCGAGGCTATAACTAGAACCGTAATATAGATAGATAGACACTTAATTTCAGGTAATACGTGAACCTATAGCCGCTGTAACAACTACTAATAAAAACGAAATAAAATAAAAAAAACTAGGGGAGTTGGTGTGTCTGTGAATCCGACTCGCTCTTGGCCAATTTTTTTTTACAATCTCTTTACAGTTTTTTTTTCTCTAACGATTGTTTAAATCAAAAAGTCATGCCAAACCAACTTCTCTATATTATACGAATAAAAGATAATACAAAACAAAATTTCAATATAAGATGTTTGCAACCTTTTGCAATAAATTGTATACGGTTAAATTATGTATGCGGTACCGATACACAATCCACGGGCATATTTAGCAAAAGTAAAAGAGCCACTATCCTTAGCTACAATCCTCGGGGGGGGGGGGCATTAATTAAACAGACTGCCTCCAATCTGTCTTGGCCTGGGGTACAAGAGATACGTGGCATGCCCGTGTGCTGCACAAGGGCCACGGTAGGTTGAGAATTTAAATCCCTCTGCCTCCTGAGTTGCCCCAAGAATAAGGACTCTTGAGGCAACTCAGAATGCAGAGGGCCAGTCCCAGTTGACTTTTTGACTAAGGAGTCAAAAAATCAACTGGGGCTGGGCAAAATCATCAAGGTCTGAAATCACAAAACCCCTCTCAACATAAAATGTTTATTTCTCTTTTATGTGGCGGGCAGGCTCATTGATTTGAATAAAATTAAACCTTGCTAATAAAGAATGAGAAAAGGGAACACAACATTTGTATTTGGTGACGTAAAGAGAAAAACAAAGATAAAGTTTTATGTAACTCAGCTGTCACCGTTTCGGCATCGACAGATATGGCTCGCTCTTACGATTTAGCACATTTTATTTATACTACTATCTTCAACGAGTAATGTTTTCACCATTTTGTAAGCACGATGACTGCTAAATATCTTACGGATTTTAAGATACGATGTAGTCCTTACATCATCCCAGTGCCTATTTTTATATTTTTTATCGTCTAGTAGAACAGATTCTTTGTATATCTTTGTATGTGTAATAGACACATACAAAGACTTTCGGATTCCTTACTACGGTCTAGGGGCCGTAAACCTTTGTAAATTGACAGCCCTTGATGAGAAAAGTTACTATAAATTTTTTTTTTAACAAGGGCTGCAAATTTCAAGATACGAGTATGCCACCGAAGGAATCAATTGTGTTGCACCTGTAGCCAAGTACTCGACATATAAAATGCGGGTTGAATGCAACGAGATACACCGAATAACGAAGCATTTTATGTATTTTTTTATTTTAGTATCGTAACGGCTTGGGGCGGTCACTGCAACTATAGACAGAGATTGCATTTATTACGTTGATTTTGATAACGGGCCGTTTTCAGTAAGGGGGACATTTAGCAAAAGAGACTTTACCGTCCGAATCGGACGTTAAACCACGGATTTAATGCCTAAAGTACCTCATTCTTTGAGATAGCTCTGTCATACATAGTCATACCTTTTTTGGTAGTCGTATAAATAGAAATGTGGTAATTTTTGTATTAGGGCAGGGCAGGGCATCAATGCCTAAAGTACCTAATTCTTTGAGATAGCTCTCTCATACATAGTCATTCCTTTTTTGGTAGTCTTATAAGTAGAAATGTGGTAATTTTTGTATCAGGGCAGCACACGTCCCTGACCAAGGGCACAAAACGTCAAGATACGCCACAGAAAGAATCAGTTGTGTTGAGCTGTAGCCGAGTACCGGAGATGAAATGCGGGCTAGAGACATCGAAATACTATGTAGTACGTTCGTACAGTCAGCCAAGGAGATACCTGACCCTGTCATCTATCTATATCTTGAATTTTCTCCTTAACTAAAAATAATATTAACATGAAAATATATATTTAGAAAGATTTTAATTAAGACTTCCCGAATATACATTTTAATGTTAATATTACTTTTAGTTTAAGAGAAAATTCAAGATATAGATATATGGCGGGGTCAGGTATCTCCTTGGCTGACTGTACATAGCATCTCGGCGGCTCGGGGCGATCGCTGCAAGTATAGAAGAGATTACTTTTATAGTCATCTATTACGATAGAGCTATTTGGGGTTTACTGCCTCTAAACGTGCCTATTTCCTTGAGATAGCTCGCTGATACATAGTTACTATTGCAAC
This sequence comes from Elegia similella, assembly GCA_947532085.1. Classification (NCBI taxonomy): domain Eukaryota; kingdom Metazoa; phylum Arthropoda; class Insecta; order Lepidoptera; family Pyralidae; genus Elegia; species Elegia similella. The sequence goes on from OX383936.1 coordinate 7,276,093, forward strand.
GTTTTATTGCAGCTGAGTAGCGATAAAGATAAACTAGTGTAAGGATAAAGACTGGTAGTGCTGGATGTTTTTCAAATCAAAAATCATGCAACATCTTTAATTGATGCATGTGTTATTAAAGTTTTGTAGCAAATTACTTAGTGCTAACACTATAATTAAAAGAGACTTAGAAAACCACCGTCACCCATCATTTTATTTATTTTACTCTTGAATCAGATCAAATATAAAAAATCTTATAGGTCGGTATACATTGTAATATTTCTGATATATCTTTCAACGCAGGACCGGCCTGAATTAAAAAAGTAAGTGAAGTATATAATGGCTCGGAAACAATCTGATATTACTTTTCGATATTTTTTATTTGATAAATTTGAGTGTTATTGCGATATAATGAAAAGTAATACCTACTAAAAGTTCTACAAGTAATTTATTACAAAAGTAACCTGATAGCTGTTTTTAATTTAATACATATTATCACGTCTTTATAGACAGAGCCTAAAGTGATAAGACCGATAGGCCACGTTTAGCGTGTTGGTGGGCGTAAAAGTGGAAAACAGAATCAAAATAGTGATGGGTTGCTAGTCGCATCGCCTATTGTCATGGTTCTGATTTTCGCCCATTCACTTGATCGGCTTCTACGATCTGCGCGGGAAGAGATGCAGCTGGAACATTCTACGTCTTTTCTTATCTCCCAGTCCAGCATGAAAGATATGGTACATATAATTCGATCTAAAGAAAATAAGATGATGGGTGGCGCGAGTTGGCTCAAGTCTCTTAAGGATAGTTGAAAAAAAGTTGCTTATACAATGATCATGCTCCTGTAGTGGAGACTAAAAGACCTAATGATGATGACGATACAATGTTAAGCTATAGACACATGACAAGTATCCGAAAATAGAAGAAATATAATCAACCAAACCAAATCGATGTAACAACGGGTTAAGCGCCTATTAAACCATCCTGAATTTAGGATCCGATGAGAGGGACGCCGCCATACGTGGGATACGATTGGAGATATCTCGTATCGTTTCTAACGTATAGCGGCGTCCCTCTCATCGGATCCTAAATTTAGAATCGTTTAATAGGCGCTTTACTCGCGTAGGAAGTCAGCAGCTAGCCGACATGTTGTAGCATCATCATCATCAGGTCCTTTTTAGTCTCCACTACAGGAGCACGACCCTCTCTGTACTACTAGAGCCATATATGGCCAGAGCAGCCAGAGGACTTGGCCTACACTCTCCACGCTGGCCAGACGGGTTGGAAAGGTCTCACAGATGTTTATAAGCTTTGTTTAGCTTGTATTTCCTAAGTCGCCTTCTACGACATCCACGGGAAGACTTGGAGTGGTCCTATTCTATTCTGCCGGATACCACACGGAATGTTGCAGCATGTTGAATTTAAACACGTTAATGCTTGATACCGTAACTTTAAAAGATCAAATCAAACTGTTACAGCAATTACAACTAACGATTTTAGCCAGCCAGCATCAGATTACTAACGTCTAATATTTAGAGCAAAATGATAACAGCTTATAGATCCACTATCACAATAACCAGTCAATCAGAAGTCAATGCTCAAAACACAATGCAAAAAATCGATGGCGCCATTATACTTCGAGAATAATGCAAGCACAATGACTCTACATTTTTTGCAATCTAGATCTTCAATTCTCAATGATGCAATCTTACAGATGAGGTCGTTCACACATCGCCGAATTGTAATTGGCTGTCGTCATTACAATAATTGTAGTCTATGTCATCGCTGCTGACATTGATTGAATTACTAAACTTATATATTATTAATTAAGTTTGTTATTTGCATAACGAATTCTGATACGCTCAATTATTTTAATTGTAATGTCTAAACTGTGTAATTGGTGTAATTTTGAATGAAGGTAAGCTTGTTTTATTGTAAAATAAACGGAGAAAGCTGAAACAAAAGATGTTTAATTCTAGATTTATATCTCTAGAATATGCAGTTGTGTTACCGAGAAGTTCCTTTCTATTATTTAAGGAACTGCAACTTGGAGCTAAGACTGAAATTCTTAAAAATAACTTCAGCAGGAAATTAGTATGCATTACGGAAGCTGACTTAAGGGTAAAGCTTAATTTAACTTTAACAAGGTAAGCAAAGCTTGATATATTAATACAACATTTTGACTTTATTTTTCTTATTTTACTGCCGTCCACCATCTTATTAAATACTTTTAGGTACCTATTATAATTATGCAATAGTATTATTCTCACAAAACAAGCTAGCGTTAGCCATTTTATGTTTTCCCTAAAATTACCCTTTTCTTTTGGTATTATACCTAATGATTTAAACTTGTGAGTGAGGCTTGAGACTGAGGTACACTTTTTAAAACTGATCGCGATTATAACATAGTGTCACGTCTTTTTCCTTTGCGGAGTAGACAGAGTCTATGTCTATAGGACCTTATGCCCACATTTAGCAAGTTTGATGGGAAAATGGAATCAAATAGTGATGGGTTGCTAGCCGTATCGCCTATTGCCATGATTTCACAGCTTTTAGCCCAATCCCTCGATCGGCATTAACGATCTGCGCGGGAAGAGAAGCAGCTAGCACATTCTACGTTTTTTCTTACTCTCAGACCGGTATGGAAGAGTTAATAATATTGTACAAAAAGTTATAATGGCATAATTTACTTATATTGAACAGATTATTCCGAATATATACTTTCACATGAATACTATTCATGAACATCCTTTAAATGTGTCAAAGCTCTTCAAAATCTCTCCATTTATTTCTAAAACCCAAATAAAACGTGCTTTCACACAAATCTTACGAAGCTTTTAATCAAAACCAACGTTATTTCGAAGAAAGATTATAGAAGTCGGGTGAACTCGCTTTGAAACTTAATTACATCTAACAGGTATAATTTCTGCGCTGTTTAAGTCGTTTAATAAGTTTATAAAGCTGGCGCAAAGTTTGATGTTATTTCGCTAATGCTGAGGTCCCCAAACTATTTTGGCTCAGGCTTATGAACGTTCATGCTTTTAAATTTTAGTTATACCCAAAATATAAAACTGTCTAAAAGAAGTTTTTATTATATTCCTCGCCTTTCTGCTATTTTAGGTTGTGTCTTTAAAAATCAACATCTAATTTGATAAGTGCACAAAATGGATAGGTATTAAAATTTTTCGCGAGTTTGTAGCATTGTGATAATTTTATTTGTTTACCCTAGTAGAATAAATACAAAAATCAACATTTTATAAAATAACTAGCTTTCGCCCGCGGCTCCGCCCGCATTAATGTCGATCCTTTGGGAACAGTACTTTTTCCCGGGATAAAATGTGCCCTATGTCCTTCTCCGTACTTCAAATAACGTGTATGCAAAATTTCATGATGATCGATTCAGTAGTTACAACGTAAAGGCGTAACAAACAAACTCACTTTGGCATTTATAATATTAGTTAGGATTAGGATTAGGATTAGAATGCGCAACAGAGATGTATGGTGGAAACAAATACAAGGGCGAAGATGATGATGATGTTAAATTGACCTAAAGTTTAAGATTAGATACCTGTAGGAATAGAGTCGGGTAAGTTACACCATTTATAACTCAAGAATGGCTAGACAAATTTTGATGTTTAGTATGGAACTAACTGACACTCTAGATACGTTAGTACTTATATTCATTCTGTGCTCTAGATTAACATATGCTACTTTTTACCAGACTACCCAAAAAGAGACCGTCTTCTTTCACCATCAGCTTGTAAAACATACATGGAGCTCATTTACATTCACTAGAACTATATTTTTACTTTGGTAGAAACCCTTTTAGAGTGATACCGACCTCTTGGATTCGATTTAATATGTACCACTTTGAGAGTCACTGCTCTAAAGACGGTCGAGATGTCGCCGCGGAATTTATAAACAAATGTTTCTTAACTGTACATTTACTCTGAATTTGGAAGATACAGACAACAGCGTTATCTTGTACACAGAATAAGAGGAATTTAAAAGAAGGCTAAATACAACGACGTGTTTAGTTACGAAGAAAATATTATTTTTGTTCCAATTACAGTTACAATGATCATTATTTGTAGTTTATATTTTTGATATGTCCATTGCATAAAATTAAGAACACTAGATTTGAGATTATCAATTTTATACAACAGGTAAACTAATTAGTTCAATATTCACCGACCAAATGGTCGGATGACCTAACTAAGGTCGCAGAAAGACGATTGATGCAGGCCTCTTCTAACCGTTTGTATAATAATAATAATAATAAGCCCGCAGGGCAGCTTGTGGCGAGCTGTTGGGGAGTAGCGACCCCACGGACCTGAGTGCTCCCAGGGGAGGCCCCTGTTCCTCGCCTCCGACTTGCCTTAGATGGCCGATCGGAGTGGACACCGAAGAGGTAACAGGAACCCCTACCTCTGACTTGCCTTAATCGGCCGGTCAGAGTGGAGTCGCGAGAGCTTTATGCTCAAAGGGTGGATGTGAAACATAAGTGGCGAGTGGGCGTGCGTGATGGGACCCTCTAAGGATGCAAGTGATCGTACGTTTAAAGTCCAGTGACACCTCTCCGCCCTTTAGCCGCTCAACTAATGTTGCCCCTTTGCTGCACATTTTTGCGTCGTGCAGCCGTTTCTGGGGCCCATTGACTGAGTCGGCGAGTCACCACCTGCCTATTTTTCCGTGTGTATCAACATTGGTCAGGCAGGTGCCATAGTTATTCCCATAGCCCAGATACTAACCATTAGCCATTCATCCCAATAGCCCAAGAGTAGTGTTCCTTTATATCAATAGGTTTGCACCTTCTGGGGATTGTCTGTGAGCACATTTCTATAGTGTGTTTACTGTCATGACCTGGATAGTGCCCCACCCCATTTTATAGCAAACGTCTCACAAGGCCTCTACATGTTGGACATGTGTCCCCATGCAAGCCTCAAAAGACCGGGCTTCGGCCCGTGGTTACTTAAGAGACAACATGATAATAATAATATATAATAATAATAATAAATCGTCTCTTTCAAAGCGACCAAAGGAAGGTGTATAGAAAGTGGGAGGGAACTGACCAGCGTGTGATCGACGGGCAACTACCAGATTCTACAGCTATGATAAATTTCTGGCGTAGTATTTGGACAGTGCCAGTCGTGCACGCCGAGGGTGGTTGGATGAGTGTAATTGAGCGCGAGTGAGTAGCCATCGAATCCATGGAGGCTGTAACTATCAGCCCCGATGACATAAGCTGTGCGATTCGTACGGCACAGAACTGGAAAAGTCCTGGGCCGGATGGATTGCACAACTTTTGGATAAAGTGGATTCGAAGCTCACACGAGCGCTTAGCGACACAATTTCAACAAGCCCTCGATCTTGGTTCCCTTCCAGCTTTCCTAACTACAGGACACACCTTCCTGCTCTACAAGTCCGGTAGTACCACGGATCCTAAAAACTTCAGACCCATAACATGCTTACCAACATTGTACAAGCTACTTACATCCATTTTGAAAGCGAAGATCAATACTCACATCGATGCGAACAAGATCATGGCTCCCTCTCAAAATGGATGTAGGATTGGGTCCCGTGGTACTAAAGAGCTTCTCCTCATGGACATGACCATTTGCAAGCAAGTCCAACGGAACGAGGCAGCCCTCTCTACTGCATGGATTGACTATAAAAAGGCCTATGATTCGGTGCCTCATTCATGGTTGGAGAGGATCTTAGAGTTGTACAAAGTTGATGCAACTTTAAGATCTTTTCTCTTGTGTATGAGACAGTGGACCACAGTCCTTCGTCAACCAGGTGGTGGAGATGGTCCCTTGGATCCGATGGACTTTATAAGGATAGAGCGAGGCATTTTCCAGGGTGACAGTTTGAGTCCCTTGTGGTTTTGCCTAGCTCTGAATCCTCTCAGCACCCTGCTGAGTGATTCGGGGCTGGGCTGCCGCCTTCGAGGAGACGGGGAGATAATTTCCCATCTGTTATACATGGATGACTTGAAATTGTTTGCACCGAAACGCCCTGACCTGGTGAAGTTACTAAAAATCACAGAGGATTTCAGTAATTCCATCAGGATGGAGTTCGGTGTAGTTCTCTGCAGCCTTAACCGCCGGTAGCTTGAGCCTTGCCCCGCTGCTGGCGGCGAGCTAGGTTTAGGTTTTATAATGTTTTTATGTTTTGTATTATATTTTTATATTTTACTTTTTATACAAATATTATAAAACCTAGGCTTAAGATTAATTTTGAATAAAGAGAATAATAATAATAATAAATATATACGGACAAATCACACAGATTGAGCTAGCCCCAAAGTAAGTTCGAGACTTGTGTTATGGGATACTAACTCAACGATACTATATTTTATAACAAATACATATATAGATACACATCCAAGACCCAGGCCAATCTGAAAAAGATCATTTTCCATCTTGACCTGGCCGGGGATCGAACCCGGTCACTCCGTATCGCAGGCTGGCGTGTTGACCGCTGCGCCACGGAGCTAGTCAAATTGTATTAGAAAGTAGTATATGAAATTAATATTAAATAACAAAGTATTTTGTAAAAATATAATATTTACTCTGATAAACAGAAATAACAGAAACCTGTTCTTTTTTAGGAGTTCAGATCTTACGTAGAACCTTTGAATAACTAAATTTTGTGGTAGCTATGATTATAATTATATTTATTTACACTCCGTTGGTTTAATATTATATTGCAATAGCTTTTGTGTGATGTACATGACTGCATTTGTATATGAACATTTGGTTATCAAACAGGTGTCAGGAACAGTTAACTTCCCGCTGAACATTAAGGCGATACCACTGTAAATAAGGTCGTTTTGAACCTTATTTATCTCGCAAAATACTTTAATTAGGAGTTTCAAATCTAAGTAATATGATTTTTGACTATTTCATCTCCAAAAATTTAAGATGAAAACACGTTTTGATAAAATTTTCTCGATAGAAATATTTTTTGAAAAATGGTCTTCGTTCGCAGAGTTTTTGTTATTGTAGCTCAAATGCGACCAATGAAATAATGATTTTTAGACTAAAAGATAGGTTATTAGTAATTCATCAAAATGTAAATATGAAAATACAATTAACCGGTCTGATTTTATATAAAATAGAAATAACGAATTTGGCGCTTACGTTTTTTTCTTTGAGCGACTCGAGACTATCTCCTATCTCATCATTCACGGGCTTTAGCCCGCCAAAGTTTACCGCCAAGCGCTATCCCTTGCGCGCACTTGATCAGTCCTTTGCCGAGCGAAGGTACCAAACATTTGAGGCCTCGCCTTAAACAATATCCACGTTGAATCTACGCACGACGTGGGAGCTACTAAATTAGCTAAGAATCCTTACATTGAATTCATACAAATGTGGTTCTTAAATAAAATGGTCACTCGCATGCTATTTTATCGGGATTACCAACTGTAATTTAGAACTCACCAGGAGCCCATTTCCAAGGCGAACCCGAAACAGTAGCTATAGTCGGCAATTCCGGCTAAATAGCTTGTGAGTGATCCGTTGTATACATAAAATATATTTTTTACTTATCTATTCAAAAAACAAAGAAAAATACGTGCCCGTAGAAAAATACGTTTTTATTCCTAAGGGACAAAAAAAAATTTCATATTAATTCAAGTGTTTTTTAGTCCCGTAGGAATTAAAACATAAATATTATGTTTCTCATAGAGGGAGATGAAAAGCAGAATGTGTTTTCTCAGGACTAATCAGGGAGACTAACATAATACTTTAACTTCAGGCAACATACTCTAAATCCCTCGCTTCACACAGAAGTTTACTTTAGAATCCCTTACTGCACTCGGAATTAGGACTTCCTTCCTTCGTTCCGCTGTGGATTTAAAATATTGCCCTCATCAAAAAGCCTGCAACTACCAAAGCCGTTGGGGATCCCTACCTTATAGCTGAATAGTATTGACAAACAACTAGTTATTTCGTCATTTAAAAACAATCATAAGTATTCAAGCCACACAAAAACTAATTTTGTCGAGCCGCAAGAAAAACACACCTTAGAATAATCTGTTATATTATACTTCATCATCAAGTCTTTCTTTTTAGTCTCCACTGCAGGAGCATGACCCTCTCTGTACTACCGGATATACCATACTTGGCCAGAGCAGACAGACGGTTTGGCCTACACTCTACTCGCTTGCCAGACTGGTTGGAGAGGTCTCTTTGATGTTTGAGCTTTGTTTAGCTTGTCTTTCCTAAGTCGCCTCTTACGACGTCCATGGGAAGACTAGGTCCTATTCTACTCTACCGGAAACCACACGGCTATGTTCTACTTGTTTCTAAACATACTCGTACCGCGGCTTGGTTTCAGAAAAAATATTCTTGCCAGGTGGGTAACGATCGACATTTCGCCAAATGGCTACAATAGTGCGGTTTTTCTCCACAAACTACTCCGCACTATCTTACATGCTCCAAGTGCGCAAACACTGCACTTGGAATGGCTTGATTGAGCCAAGAAAGAGAAGTGCCTTTTTGAAGTGTTCCTTTATAAAAGTAACATTTAAATTGAGCTGTTATTACGTACACGAATAAAAGAACTTTGATCTTTCGCTCTAGAAATAGTTTGAGTTTCTCCGTGCTTCGACACGTTAAGCCGTAGGTACCGGCTGTTTTCATTGATGTCAGTCGTAACGCCATATCTATATTGTCACAATAAATACGAGAAATAAACCAAAGTAATAAATAAAAATACATCAGCGAGGCATTTAGGCAGCTTGAAAAATCTGACATCAGTGTTGGCCACTTATACACACAAAAGACTAATACAAAGATCTTTCACTTACTACTGATGTTTGTAATTTCTTGCGTATTACGCATTCTTGGCTTATGCTACACCAAAGCGATGGACTTATGCCAAATTCTCACTTTGAATCTGGCCTCGGAAATGCCTTCATATTTTATTAATGAGTATTCCACTGCAATGTAAATTAAAGACGAATGATTAAGTAAGCATGCTCTTGCCACTTTATTTTCATAGAATTTATTAATACGACACCTAACAAGATTATTCTGTTAATTTGTAATTAAAAGCCACATTGAAATGACTTTTCAAATAGTTTAAATTGAGTAAGTCACAACATAATTATACAAAATTTTTAGCGGATATCAAAAAGTTTTGTTCTTTTTTACTTTTTATGTTTTATTAACACTTCTTCCATTATCAAAAGATACAACATTACTTATAAAACTAAAACAAAAGAGCCTGATAAATAAAAAAAATCCTCCAACGCACCACATCAAGGCAAGCCAGCATTTCTCCATTACGACCTGATACGCAGATATGCAGAAATGCTATGCAGAAAACCTGCTAGCTCTTATACAAATTATGCGATACACTGGTACGTATTTTATTTTTCATTTGTTTCGTGTATTCCGTCTATATAAAAAGTGTGTTGGTAGGTCTTTTAGACAGCTGTGTCTAGAAAGGGCCCAGCGATAAATCGCGAATCATTACATACTAAACACAATCTACGTATAGGTATATAATAACATTTCATTCGATACACCGACCTATTTATAGCATGAAAAGTAAACATTCAGAAATTCTCTAGCCGCTAGCCCTCACGCACACAACCTACTAATGAGCAAGCGTGGTACAGTCGTCTTGAATGCAGACTCAAGATTTTTACAGTTATTTGGTCGTAAATACGTGTTTATGTAAGCGCATTTTAAATAAAATATAATTGATCGAGCGAGCGTGTAGAGCGAGCGAAGCGTCTTCTTTTCAACTTGGGCAAAAAGTCGTTCGTATGTCCTGCTTTCCGATTGTTCTCCTGTACAGGTCGTATTTCTCAACAGAATCTCCTGAAATTTTGAAGATTCAATATTTTAAAAATTGTTCAGTATTGCGTCATTGGGGTATATGGCGCTTAGGACCATTGTGTGTTCGCTGTGATTCGAGGGGTTCATACAGACGAGTGGCAGATACCACTGCAGATGTTGCCACCTGTCGACATTGGAAGGCACAACGTCGACGTCTACTGGAAAAGCGTCGTCAACTGCCATCGATGGGTAGCGACGATTGTAGTAGCGGCCAGCAACTGTCGCTATCTACTCACGGCAACCGTCGACGCTTTGCCAGTTGTTGTAACGCGTCAACCGCTGCCGTAGACGCTTTGCCAGCTGCCGCCAGCAGATATCACGGCTGTTGACGGGATCTACCGTCAATGCCACTCGTCTTTATGATCCCTAAATCTCGCAAGGTCTACAGCTCAAAGAACCAGGATTACTCATCATCATCATCAGGTCTTTTTAGTCTCCTCTATAGGAGCACTACCTTCTCTGTACTACTAGAGCCATACTTGGCCAGAGCAGCCAGAGGACTTGGCCTACACTCTCCAGGCTGGCCAGACGGGTTGGAGAGGTCTCATAGATATTTATAAGCTTTGTTTAACTTGTATTTCCTAAGTCGCCTTCTACGACATCTACGGGAAGACTCGGAGTGATCCTATTCTATTCTGCCGGATACCACACGGCATACAGTAGTATACCTGTCTTTCATAAAATCTGTAATATTTACATAGTATGAAAAGTAGGACATTCAGAAATGCTACGGCCGTTAGTCTCACATACAGCCTACTAATGAGCAACTGCTATACAGCCGCCTTAAAAGCAGGATCAATTAGTCTCCCTTGCATTTTCTTTAACATTTGATTTTACTTGTTAATTTAAGTTAGCATTAGGATGTATAAAAATATTACAACTAAACCTGTCATTCACAAAAATAGTTTAGTTATCAACTCTTTCTAAGTGCCGTTAAGATCTATTGATAGGCTCAAAAATGATATTGAGGTTTTTAATACCATTTTTTTGACACTTCCAAAGTGATAAAATGTGTGCCCATGTAACTTCTAAAATAAAAGAATTGTACATCAACATTACCATGGTGGAACCGAAAATTGGTTTGAACGAGATCTAGTAAGTATTTTTTTCATACGTCATAAATCGTAACCCAAGCAAAATAATAAAATAGCAAGTTTAAATAAACACAACAACTAATATATTTTCAACTTAGACTGATATAAATACTTAATTGATCTACTTGATTAATGATACTAATTGATTGAATACCTTAATTGATCGGAAACATGGTCTCTCCATTAGCTTTTGGAAATGAAGCTTTAACTAAATTTAGCATCTAAAATATAGATATGTCGCTAACATGCTATTCGTAATAAACTTTATAACATGTAACTATATTAACATCATGGCTAAATAGTATTAAAAAGGTGTGCATAGCTCCTGAGTCTAAATAACTTTCCTTGTACATTATATTAAAACATATAAAAACAGTTCGCATAAATACATACTTTCTGCTTCTGTTACATACATACTCAATCGTTAGATTAGTGTATCAATCAATCTTTTATTTATTCAGACAACTACAGTTCATCTTTTTTAGTAAACAAAATGTTTTTAGGTAACCTTTATTAGGTAAAATGTTTACTAACAAAAATTGACTGTAGTTGTCTAAAAGTTATTTTTTAGTATTGACTGTGTGGAAAACATCGGGTCGTGTTCAGCGACCAAACTAAGGACCATCCATGCGATCCCCAACAACACGCAGGAGACTGTTGTCGGTGTCACGAGTCAGCCGCATCATAGGTGCATCTTGAAAACTATATAGTGTATCGGCATTTTGTAGTTACATGACAATTTACTTTTTATACAAAATGTTACAAAATCACCTTATTTTTTTTTTGACATTTTATACAAAGGTTTTCGACCGGCCCGGCGATGTATGAAAAAGTCGATTTTAGTTCCCAGCGTTGGTTTCATAGGAAAAGTTGTTCATTTTAATGGTTGAAGGACAACGGTATTTACCCTAACATTCTGTAAGTAGATCCCCTTGGAAAGTCGTTGTTGAGAAATTATGTCGAAAGGCTGTCACTCGTCTATGTTAATCGAGTATGTAAAATGAATTTGAGATATTTGAAATTAAATTGAGATATGATTATTAAAAACAATTATATTTCAAAAATTCATTTTGCATCAATCATATCACCGTTTCTTATAATAAAGATTTTTTATTACTTTTATTTTAATTTCATTATAATTAAGCGATCTAGTTTATTTAGCCTGTAGTTGCCTTTATTACACACATTTCTTTTACACTGTATACTTCATATATTTTGTCTATACATTTTATTTATTTTCTCTTGATTTATTTATTCTTTGGCTTCTACAAGACAAAGAAGCAAGATAAAATTACTTTTGTTTCGTAAAGACAATGCATAACAATTGAAAATACTACAGGAGCACGCTTGAATAAGAGACAAAAGGTTATGCTTTTTTTTTCTTTTTTGCTTGATTGATTGCAATTTTCATCGAAAAGGAAAAGGGCAAATTACCTATCTACACTTATAAAGAGTAAAAATTTGATTGTTTGTTTCCATTGAATATACTCGGAAACTATTGGATCAATTTGAAAAAAATCCTTGATGAACATAGCCTATAGTATAAATACCAAGCTATATCTTCCCGTGCAAAGTCGGGGCGGGTCACTACTTATTAAATAAAATGGGAATATAAAAATATAGTACCAACTATATCACGTCTTTCAAACATAGCTTTGATCCCAAGAATTCCATAACACATTCCATAATAACAACGTCGACTCACGTACCAGACGCATAGCGCCGTAAGTCAGGTATTCTCAAGAAAATATTTCATGTACACATCGCCATAATGCTTTTACTGTCACGTGGAAGGATAAAAGAATACGGGCCAAGTGCGACCCGAATGAATGCCGAGGATTTTATGTAGCCAGTAAACTAGCAAAGACATAAAAATAATAATTTCAAACAAGTTTGTTATTTTTTTTTGTTGCCTGATTTAGAGTTAAATTCACAAGCCAAACAAATTCCTATTTTTCCCCAGCATAAAAATGCTTCCGATAGGCAGCAGCAACGGAAGCATAAAAAGTCTAAGAAACTGCGCTCGCCAACCCGCCTGCCAAGCGTGGTGAGTATGGCAATATCCTCCCATGGAACGAACAATCCTTGGGAGAGGCCTATGTCCAGCAGTGGACTTTTTACGGCTTTAATGATGATCATGATCACTAACTAGTGGACCGCCGATTTCATCCAATTGTGTTTATAAACCATACAAATTTTCATCTAAATCGATCCAGTCGTTCACGAGTAATGAGCCAACATACATTTCGGCGATTAATTTTGACGTGATAACGTCTTATAAATGATGAACGCCGGCTGCACGCACAAAAAAGTGTCACGTTCCGTGTGCAAGCGAGAGCGCAGAACAAGCGATACAAGCCTAAGCGTTCGGCTTCTGACGCATCTATCTCTCTTCCACCAGTATCACGTAAAATTATCTACATACAGACAACATTTACTGACTTTTGACTTTTTTGACGACCTATTTTTTATTGATTATACTAGCTTTCGCCCGCGGCTCCTCCCGCGTCAATGTCGATCCTTCGGGAATAGTTCTTTTTCCTGGAATTAAAGGTAGCCTATGTCCTTCTCCGTACTCCAGAGAACTGGTATGCAAAATTTCATGATGATCGGTTCAGTAGTTACGGCGTAAAAGCGTAACAAACAAACGAACAGACAAACTCACTTTCGTATTTATAATATTACTTAGGATTAGGATAAGATGGATAATGAAACCCTTCATACATATGTCTTAAAACACAGAATGATGAAATTTCTGAGTAATGTTGTATTGAATAATATCCCTTGGCAGGCATAACTGAAACATATGCAATGAATGAAATATATTTTTTATCGTTTTGGTACGAAACATGCGGAACCCTGAAAGCAAAGGAAAACAGAGGCAGGTGGCTCGCCTCCGGCTAAGCTAATAACAGAATCAATGTCGCTACAGCTACCAGTTCTACTGCAATGGCTACAGAGGGCTTTTTAGTTTTAGTTTCTGCCAAGGAAATGATCGCTCGCTTTGAACCGCAGAGTAAAACGCTGCAAAGACATTTTCAAAGAAAACGTGGAAAGAAAAATGCAACTTCCGAACATCAATAAAATCTGTTTGGAACAACGATGTTGTAGGTCACCTACTTTTCATTCCTTTTTATAACTGTATCAACAATATTATTAATTGTAGCAACTTACATTTTAAAGTATTCGTCTTGTAGGTGTGCATAATTAAATATTTTTAAACCAACATTTCACTTATATCACTTTTTAATTTTTTTAACACAATAGGCGGTTCCGCAAGTATTATATAAGTATAAATATCCTGAAAAAACGAATCGGTAAAGTAACTGTTATTTATTTTTATACTAAAAAGCAAAAAAGCAATAAGTATTTGTAGTGGGGCACATAAAGCATAATAAAGCCTTGCAATATTAAAAATAAAATTAAACTTCTAAGCGATTGCTTACTTTATTGAAATTAATATATTTAATCCTAGTAGAATTATATGAAATTGAGTCAATAATTTAAAAAAGACTTCAATATAAAACATTGACACAGATAATCACGGTAAACAAAAGACGTAACAGAATTTTTCCGATACGACATTTACAATTTCACGAAATTGAATGAGCAACGAATTCATGAGATCAAATGTTCGGAAATTTTGCGCTCGATCTCGATGCTCGTATCCATCGGCGAATTCAAGCGTACAATGTTTTCGTTATGTGCCCGTTCTGTAATACATCTTTCTATAATACAAACATTTATGTATATACTATTCATAATTAAAATAATAGTTATAGAAACTACTTAAAAAGACGTAACTAGAATAATAATAATAAAAAAACCTACCTAAAAATATATATTTACAAATCGTACAGTCCCTCCAGGTGCTCACCTCTGGGCATCGTGCCCAAAAGGCTGGCAGCATTACCTAATTGAATGCTGATGTGCTGAGCTAGGTAATTCCAGCCCTTCGGTCACAAGATACCTTTTAGCAAAAAAACTAAAAAGCTTATGCGCTTTTTAAATAAAATCACTTTAATACGGTATTATCGCGTATATTACATTATTTCTACACCTAAGCTTACGCGCTGATGGACCCCACGGACCCAATGTTTCTACAAACCTATTATGTAGTACAAACATAATAATCACGTGATTATTCATTACGGGGTGTAGGCTTGGGTCATAATAAAAAAGTGTTTTGTGTGATAATGATATCTCTACAATCATGTGAATTACAGCATATTATGCAGAGATTAGTATTTTATACAGTTTGTTGTCTAATTTAAATGTATGATTATTATTTTATTGAAGTCATTTTGTTATAAGGGACATGCAGAACACCTAAATATTGCAGACAATTCTAGTTAAGTACATCTTTTTGCATACGTTATGTCTCAACGTTACCCAAAGTTATTATGATATTGTCAGCATTAATATAATCATTTTAATTGTAATTTGACTAAGGATAAAAAAAATTCAACAAAAAAAATTAATAATCTTTGTATATATGTCGTATACGGAATGTTCAACACAACAAAGCTTTGCTACGCCTATAACTCAGCAATTTTTTTAACACATATATTAACACCCAAGAAAAGTAGTATTCTAATTGCTTCGAAGTTCCTCTAGATAACCTATAAAAACTAAGAAAACGCTAAGGATATTTATCTCCTTTTACTCTCGGAATAAATTCAAAAGGATATTTCAGCTACAATGGCGCACCCATTGTCTTGCCCTTCGTGTCCTAGCACCTGCTCACGCAAAGACCTTTACAATCCTACTGTTGCTTTGTCTTGTTTGTTAGAATTTCTGTTCCAAACAAATATAATTCAACCAAGAAGAGTAATAGCATTCATTTATCAATCAATATTTCCTTTTTCTTTCGTGCTAATCAAAAAATATCAGAAGGTACATTTTCAAAAGATGTAGCTACCATTTCCTCCTTTTTAATGTCTTTATTTAACTGTATAAAAATGGCAATTGTTATTAAATGGTAGTCATTAAGCTACTCTTAAAACCTTCATCATCGTCATCATCAGGTCAGGTCTTCTTTAGTCTCCACTACAGGAGCACGACCCTCTCTGTACTACTAGAGCCATACTTGGCCAGAGCAGTCAGAGGACTTGGCCTACACTCTCCACGCTGGCCAGAGAGAGACGAGAGGAGAGGTCTCACAGATGTATAAAAGCTTTGTTTAGCTTGTCTTTCCTAAGTCGCCTTCTACGACATCCACGGGAAGACTTGGAGTGGTCCTATTCTACTCTGCCGGATACCACACGGCTAAAAACATTAATGCAACTTAAAATACAACGCAGGTAGGTAAGTAAAACAACCTCGTGCCCATCATGTCTTTCAACTATTGACTCTTTCTCACCGCAGATATATTGTCTTTGCCGTAGGCAGCACAGACAATATATTTGTATCTACTAACGGTGGAAAAAACATAAGCGGATAATAACACTCCACGTTCACCATAATCAACATTGTCATTGATCGTCTAAAAAAAATAACAATTTGCTTCGCAGTAATCCACTCACACAATTGTGTGTGTACGCAATAACAATCGCATTTTCCTATGTTTTTACTCCATTATCGGATATGACAGTACAGACAACAAAAAAGATACGCCCACGCTAATTACGGTGTTAATTGGTGCCTTATTGAATGCATATCGAGTGTGAACTCGACATTGCCAAATAATAAGTGTACAGATGAATAAGCTACAATTTTTTTCCACTTTTTACATTGCATTATTTTTTTACATATTCAGATAAAGTCAAAGAAATTAAATATATAAGTACTTATAGATGGAAAATACAAAGTAAAGTTTTAAGCCATACGAGTAAGTTATAGTAGTAGTAAGTTACTGCAATGAAAGATGCAGACCTGACAGATAATCATGATAATTTTTTTGTGTAACAAAATAATGGATTTTCTAAGAAATATTCTTACTTGTGCTCATGCAACAAACATTATTATAGAAATAATTAAAAGATTCATCATTCATGAAAATCTTCTCGATATACCTTTTTTTATATATATATTGAATCTCTTAAGGTCCATGCATTATACGACGAATACTGACATGACTTAATCATTATAGTGCGCAATGCGAATGTAAAGACTACATTGTATGCGTAAGCTAAGAAGAATAAAAATGACGGGGATACCATTGACTTAATAATCATCTTTTAATCTCACGCACACTGTGACACATATACAGATACGTAATTACAACAAGTTAATCCCGGTAGACTTTGTGAGGTGCATGAATATGTAAAAGGAACGCGTCAGTATCCGGTATGAGGGAGAGTGTAGACATCAAAAAAGGTAGAGAGCCACTGAAATAGATACATTTATAAAATGGCAAAAATCATTTAAGTATGTAATAAATTGATCTAGAAAGTAATTATAGTACCATTGCATTGTATTATATGTATTTGTTATAAAATATAGTATCGTTGAGTTAGTATCCCATAACACAAGTCTCGAAC
Source organism: Elegia similella (assembly GCA_947532085.1). NCBI lineage: Eukaryota > Metazoa > Arthropoda > Insecta > Lepidoptera > Pyralidae > Elegia > Elegia similella. The sequence goes on from OX383936.1 coordinate 7,293,499, forward strand.
TTACTTTGGGGCTAGCTCAATCTGTGTGATTTGTCCGTATATATTTATTTATTTATTTATTTATTTATTATGTTACAATTACCAAGTTTACCAAGTGCGTTATTTAGCGGCGTTATGCACTTTTTGGGATGGGTAAAAAAAAATTAAACTCGCGTCAAGACACATGACCTGATCAAAAATTCTTAAGACGAACACGTGACCTGAGACCGCCGGTGCGGCGTAGGGAAGGAAGTAATATCTATTTCTACCGCGTGCCAAAAATATAAATTGCCCGCGTCAATGTTGTTCCTTTGGGAAAAGTACTTTTTCCCAGGATAAAAGGTAGCCTATGCCCTTCTCCGTACTCCAGAGAACTTGTATGCAAAATTTCATGATGATCGGTTCAGTAGATACGGCGTGAAAGCGTAACAAACAACAAACAAACTAACTTTCGCATTTATAATATTATATAGTATAGTAAGTATAAGTATATAGTATAGTATAGTATATAGTAAGTATAAGGAAAGGATAAGGATAGTAACGATAATGTTTGTGGACGATAGCGTAATAAATGTTGTATTCAACAAAATAAATTATAGTACTTTTTTAGTAATAAATAAAGCAATTCGTGCGCAAATTCCCTAACCATTCCAAAATATTCAAAAATGCACAACGTTAATGTTCAAGTTTTTACTTCTGCCGCCACTCCCGGAGTTGGAGAGGATGTTGCGAAGTACTCACACAACGCTTATAATCATATTTTTATAGTTGATATGAATTTCAATGAGATTTCGTGTTCATGCCAGTCTTTCCACTTACATACTAAGTATTTTTTATGTTCAACTGAAACGTCCAGTTCACTGTGTTCACTTCAATTCTGATTTTTGCCGCCAGAAAAATTAATAGTTAATAGATTTAGGTGTTACTTTGCGGAAGTCATAGCTTTAATTTTCAATTACTTTGAGATAATTTACTTTGTCATATCAAAGTAAATGGAAAAAGCCGTGTGGTATCCGGCAGAGTAGAATAGGACCACTCCAAGTCTTCCCGTGGATGTCGTAGAAGGCGACTTAGGAAATACAAGCTAAACAAAGCTTATAAACATCTAAGACACCTCTCCAACCCGTCTGGCCAGCGTGGAGAGTGTAGGCCAAGTCCTCTGACTGCTCTGGCCAAGTATGGCCCTAGTAGTACAGAGAGGGTCGTGCTCCTGTAGTGGAGACTAAAAAGGACCTGATGATAATGATGATGATGAAATGGAAAAAATAATGTTTTACTGGTGGTCTCTCTTCTATACACTATTTAATTTCCGATACCGAGTGTGAACTTTACGGTGCATTAATTAATCAAGTAACAGTTATTGTTTCCCAACGGTTAACTGTAGCAGTAACGCGGTAATGGATGGCGGGTTTCCCACGGTTTCGGCAATTTAGATAGCGTTACACTGAGTGAAATGCTTAGTAAAAATATTGTGAGGCACGTACGAAATGTCCCGAATTTTTAAGAAAATGTGTGTATGTTTATTTTGGGAACTTGCAAAAAAAAAACAAGTGCTAACGTTAATATTCTACTGTTTGTTGTTAATTTTTCGTGTGTGTAAGCGGCCAACACTGGTCTTAGATTCAAGCTGCCTTAAGGCATCTCACAATGCTTAACCACCGTCATCAATGATGACCGGAACCAAAGGCTTTACGTACTACTCGTAAGCTAGAAATGTGAAGTTTGTTCAAGGGAGAAATCATAGTCAACGAGACAACTTTGAATAAAATAAACCAAAAACGGGTAACCAATACTATTATTTCTAGCCGTCTGGTTTCCGGCAGAGTAGAATAGGACCACTCCAAGTCTTCCCATGGATGTCGTAAGAGGCGACTTAGGAAATACAAGCTAAACAAAGCTCATAAACATCAATGGGACCTCTCCAACCCGTCTGGCCAGCGAGGAGAGTGGTCAAATAGCCAGAGCAGACAGAGGTCAAATCCTCTGTCTGCTCTGGCCAGGTATGGCTCCGGTTGTACAGAGAGGGTCATGCTCCAGCAGTGGAGACTAGGAAACCTGATGATGATGATATAATTTAATGTTTGTTTTTCTTTTTTTTATTTTTATTTATTGTATTAAACTTAATTAATAACAACATATAAATAAAAAAATATAAATAACACAAATAAAAAACTTCTTCCAACGCACCGCATCGAGGCAAAGTACCCAAAATGCTGGCAGCATTTCCCCGTTGCACGGCGAGTACGATACGTTGTGCAAAAAAACTGCCAGCTCTTGGATTACCAGTTACCTCGATGAGTTACTTAATTTTTGAGTTTAATTTTAGATTATAGTTTTAACTTATACCGACTATAATTTCACTGTTGTATGTTAACCAAATAACTATAATAATTATGTATATTTTTGTATTTCATAGACATGCACTGCTTACATAACTGCATCCAAACCAAATTGACCGGAATGAACACAGTGAATTAGATTTTCTGGGAAATGAATGTTTCAAAAGGCTTTTGACCGACCTAACTAGCTTGAAGCGCTCAAACTAGCTTTTACTATTACCAGCTCCAATAAAGACATATTTGTGAGCGAGGAAACTAACATGACGTGTAAGTGTAATTAAAGGATTCCATTGACTAACAAGCTTGGCAAGCATGAACTCATAGCAGAATTCATAATAGTTGCCTGATTAAATCTTAGCTCGATTTATTTGATACACCAAAAAAATATTACAAAATATAAAATTTACGAGAAACTATTTCATAATAGTTCACAGTGTTATACAAAAATCACTTCCAACAACCCGTCGTTCTAACTTCCAAATAAATAAGTAAATAGCGATTATACAGGTGATTATGAACTCACTAGCAACAATGTCGAAGTCACAATACCTAATAGAATATACACCCCAAGAAAAAACCAACTGATCCTGTCACCAATTATTATGGGAAGTCAATTTTTTTTTCGTTTTTATATAATTTTTTTGCGGTTCAATATCCTATTAGGAATTCTGATTAAGCCATTGAAATATTGCTAGTGAGTTCAGAATCAACTACATTATAGTTATCCTAGAAAAAGACAAAAATCAATTACTTCTTTGTCTGCGTATACCGTAGAAGCCGTCCAAGGAAATGGGCGATGCGGCTAGCAACCATCCCTATTTTGTTTCCGTTTCCCACCTATACGCTCACGGTCTTATGGCTTAAGGTCTTTTTCTACCTAAAGCCGCAAGGGATAGAAAGTTATAATATTATCTATGATCGAAAATTTGAGTATTTTCAAGTGGACATATGTACATAACTACAAATAAATAAATGAATATAAAGGAACCAAGTCTAGATTGTAGTTTCATTCGGCGTATTCTTCTCACCAGTGGTCGTTCTGAAGTCAATAAAGAGGTCGTTAGTAGAATTTCGAATTATCATATATTAAAAAAATTTCAGTAAAAATCTTTGACATTTGACTTTTTTTGGAACAAATCACACAGATTGGGCTTACCAACTTGTGTCGTGGTATAAGTAAGTAGATACCACGCTTTATAATAAATACTTATAAAGGTAGTTCTACGTATACGAATAAGTATTACTTATTCGTAGAGGTAGTTAAATATTTAAAACTGAATCGAAATGTATGATTCATTTTCTGATTGGACAGGCCAATGTTTTCCATCAAGCCCTGGCCAGGAATAGAATCCCACTGAGCACAGAGGTTGACCAGTAGAGAAGATCTTATTGCATAATAGACATTTCATATAATTTCATTGCATCACACTATTTGCATCAAGTGGCATACTGCAGACTATCCAAATACATAAATGCCTGAAGTATACTTACGTTTAAGGGTCCATACTACCTCACACTGCTTTGCAAGATTGACTGTTATATCAATAATAATTAAATACTCAAGTTGAAATAAAAATGCAGCAAAGTTCAGGACTAACTCTGGTAACTATATGACTCAAAAACACGATTGCGTTAAATTTTCTCGATAGAAAAAAATTGCAAAGTTGCCTCCAAATCACGTCTAATTTACTCGTTATATAGCATTATTCACCAAATACATTGAAATTAACCTTGAAACTTTTGATTATTATTGCATTACAGATAAGGCAGCCATCATATGTTTTGCTTTTTCGAATAACCCTTGAATATTCCTAAAAAACGAAAATATCCAAAGTAGCCAACGCGTTTAGACCATCCGCGTTTGTATGGCCACGCCGCCTGGCATATGTCGGGCTCTTAAGGAGCTCTTAGTGGTAAATGCATAAAAGAAACAGTGACACGTTTGGTGCTGCACTGCATTTCACTGCGCTCGCATTCTTTGCCGGAAATTTCACTTGCCATAGATAGTGAAGTATAGACAACCTAATAATGTAGAATACTTATGGTTATTACTAGTTATTGGTTAGAATAAAGCTTCTAGTTATCGACATTGTTTGCATCTTTCTGGTATACCCACATATTTGTTTGCATACCCTTTACTGCAGATATAATCTAGTTTACATATACATTGACGGGTTTATAGCTGATGAGATTTCTTCCAGACCTAGACAGCCAATGGTTAATTTTGTTTGATAAAGAAAAATTTTAACACTAAACACTGTGCTTCGCTCTAAAACGGGCATTGTTGATGTGGGGCACAAAGCCGCCAAGCTCAAATGGGATTGGGCGGGTCACGTTTGCCGAATGCATCCAGACCGATTGGCTACTATAGTTACAAAATGAACTCCGGAAGATACAGAAAAAGAGGTAGGCCTCAAAAGCGTTGGTGTGATGATATCACGAGCCATGAAAAGAAATGGTCTGAAGTGGCACAAAATAGTTTGGAAGGAAATGGGGAAGACCTTTGCCCAGCTGTGGGACAATATAGGTTAATAAAAAAAAAGAAAAATTTATTCTAATGTTATTTGCCTTGCAGATCTTATTTACAGTAATCAAATCTTCTTGTTTTTGTGTCGATGATACTTTAGTTACTATATTTTTCCAGCTCTATTGGGCTAAAGCTGCTGTAAAAAGATAGCCCAGAGTGCGGGTGGTCGGGCACCCTGGACATGAGAGGAGGTGCGCCATAGTTTGGGAAGAGTGTCCACGCACAAACGTTTTGCGAAGTATCTATCATTCCCTTGGCTAGATTGTCTTTGCATCGACTCACCTGCATTCGCAATCTATAACTATATACAACGTGATTTTGAACCTCCTAGCTATTATTGGAATCTCAGAATCAGAATCCCTAATGAAATATAGAATTGCAAGAAAAAAAGCTGAAAATCGAAAAAAAAAATAGGTTTTCCCAAACAAAGTCGCCGTTCAGCTATACGAATTTCTATGAAAGGCAAAATTTTTTTTTCGGTTTTTACCTTATTTTCTTTTAATTCTGTATTCCATTAGGGATTCTGATTCCCAGATTTCAATAAAGCTAGTAGGTTCTAAATCACGCTGTATAGTAAACAAATAAAACAATTCAATGTTTTATTATCTTTCTGTATCAAATAGCAGAAACAAATCATTGTAATTAACGCAAATTCAATATAACCAACAAATGCAAATTACACTATTTGAAACTCTATAAATTTTCATTAAGTTTAACTATAAATTCCCTTAAAAGTTGGTGTAACCTTTTGAGGAAACTCTAAAACATATGTTTTATTATCTACTAGTGACACGCATACGAACCTTCCTCTTGAATCACTATCGATTGCTGTAAACTGCATTAAAATACGTTGAGTAGTTTAAAAGATTTAATCGAACAGACAGCGAAAGCGACTTCATTTTATACTGTGTAAAGATAGTACAAGTATCTGATAAACCGACTACTTTAATTGATTTTTGGTATCAACGAGACTTAGCACGAACCAAATATTAACGTTATTATTTATATTCCTGTATCTATCGGAGATGTGTTGAGTGAACCCGATCGTTTTTACCACACTATATGGTATACCTTGCGAGAACTGTAAAATATGAATTCAAGGCAAATTTCCGTGCCGAATTCATAAATGTTTTATAGGGTAAACTTGGGTTTGTTTTTCGGTTATAGGCCGATAACTATCAATAATTTATTAGGCAATCTGTTACGTGTTATCGACGATTGAGATCTTATTGTTGATCCCGGCTGCTCACGGATTATTTCAACAAATTATTCGCTGAAAATAGATCGGTACTGTACCTTGGGGTATTTCAATAGGACACTTTGGTGGTTGGTCCTACCGGACAGACTACCAATTTTATTTTTTCTGATCTAAATCAGTTTCTTACTAACATCTCTGCATGTTAGCAAATATTTTCCAACTTATCTTTAGTCTATAGTATAAAGTCTGATATATTGGCTTTAAAAATATCAACTGAGCTAGTAGTCTATGCGATACTCAAACAAGAAGGCAAATATCCATAAAACCCAGCCAAGTGAAAGTTGAACTCGTGCAAAAAAGGTTCCGTACCTTTAACTATAATAAGTTTAAAATTATTAATTTTTTTTGATTATATAATGTAACGAGAAATGTATGCCTTTCGCAATTTTTCCTTTATCTGTGATATAAGACGTCATTTGTGCCAAATTTTAAGATTCTGAGTTCAAGGGAAGTACCCTGTATATGTTGATTCCCTTGCGAATTTCGAAAATTTGCGGCATAAACGGCTGTATCTTTTGATTACGTTAGTTAGAAGTTTGATTTTTTCATAGCTCTAGGGAACAGTAGACCTGAGTATTTGATATGTATTTCAGCTTGATACCTCCACGACTTCCTGAGAAGAAGGCTGTCCGTCTATATGTCTGTCTTGACAGACACACGGACATCAAAGTGATCCTATAAGGGTTCCGGTTTTTTCCTTTTGAGGTACGGAGCACTAAAAGTAGACAATAATTAAAGAAAACTCTATGACAATAACATATAAAAAATCTAAAAGATGAAAAAAAAAATTGAGAAATTTAAGCATATCCACCATACCTAGCTTTGTGATTAAAGATATTGTTCTCCAAAAATAGATTATTATCGTGCCTTATTGACAGGTCGAGAAATCGTTAGTCACAGATATTGGGGATGATATTCCGATTGTCTGATAGAATTTTCCAAGCAGAAAATTATTATAGAGACTACAAAACTTTCAGCCGATCAGTATTGATTATTATAAGCATTGATTTAAAATCTAATCCATAATTGTCCTATAGATTTTTCTGGCTTTTCTAAAAACCCTCAATTTTTCACGATAGAGTATCAACTTAATTAAGTTTTTTCAACGTATTCTTCTCAGGTTTTTGATTTAAAGAAATATCAAAAAAAATACTATAAATAATTAAATAGATGAAAAATGGATTAAAATATATACTTGAATTTGTTGAAAACTTTCCTTTTTTTTTGCCAATTTATATTCATGTTACGTAGGTACTGTTTATTATAGCAGGTATAGCATCAGTATATTGCGCTAATGAAATAACATTCCAAGGCAATATGATACCAGCACCGAAGATCTATATTGAGAGAATGTCACGGGTAATACTTAAAACTTGATTAAACTGATTCGCAAAAATAATTTTAAAATAGCTAATCTGTAAGTTTATTTAACATGCGTCCTGTGTGACCCTTTTTTGGGATAAAAATGAAGGCTTTATGTTGAATTAAGAGTATGATACGCAGTGGACCCGGGCCCGAAGCATCTCAGCTATGGATGTTGCCGGCAATACGCTCAGAGAGAGAGAGAGAGGAAGAGAGATGTTATTCAAGACGGTCTACTTACACACTACGTAGTAATAAACAGCCAATTACTCAAACATACACACTTTTTACAAGCTTTATTTAACTTGCAATATATGTATGTAACTATGTTTGTTCGGGATGGAATCTTGCAGCTCAAGGTTGAAGCAGATATCTTCCACCGATTGAGTTTCAATTCAATCAATATTATATACTCGTTTACTTTGTATGACAATGCATGGTTAGCTGTGTAAAGTAATTTTAAATCCAAAATGGCGGAATACCCAAGATGGCGGTCTAGCTATTTTTGATGCATGTTCCGACAATACGGTGATCAAATTTAAGAACTAGCTTAATATAACTCCTAAATGAAGTGACGTATATAAAATCTTTTTAAAAATATTTTTACTTTTAATATATTATTAAGAATATGTTTATTGGATAAAACAAAGTATAATTATGTCTGTTCTGTATTGAGAGCAGTATGCTCAGCCGCGAGGGAGCCATAATCACGCTCCAGGAGTTTTTGCTCTCCAAAAGTTATTGCAAGAGTACGTGCTACTAATAAAGCCTTTAATCCAATAATCTGACGTTACGAATAAAGCAAATAACACATAAATACACTCACAGCTAAACAGAAAGTTGCTATTTAATACTGGGAAAATGTTTTTTAAGTGTAAAAACGCTCTAAAACTAAGTATCTTCATAAAACAACACGTCAGGCTAGCAACCCATCACTATTTTGATTCTGTTTTCCATCTACACGCTCTCCAACATGCTAAATGTGTGTGGCCATAAGGTCTTATAGACCTAGGCTCAGTTTACCCCGCAAGGGAAAAAGACGTGATACTATGTATGTATACTTCGATACTCACCATCTCATCTCGTGGTAGAGCCACTCTACTAGCAACATTAATTTATGCTAGTAGCATGAATGGGTTAGCTCGTTCGGGGAAGTACCACACTCACAGAAAATCGACGTTTGAGAAGCTTTACCGCTTCTAGCATAAAAGCGGTCAACCTTCTACAAGAGATTCTACTCGTTCGGTGAGTGAGAGCAGCTGGAGACTCATCCTTCACCCCCCCCCCCCCTCTCGCCTCTCTCATTTCCTCCCTCAACTCCTTGAAAGCTCGGCAGCGCTCCTGTCACACCCTGATGTTGCTGTCGTCCATGGACAGCAGTGATCACTTACCATCAAGTGACACGTAGCTTGTTTGTCGTCCTATATCTTTAAAAAAAACTGGCTATTGCACACTATCTAACTCCAATGAATTATTCAGTCTACTCGATAGCATTCAGTATACGAGTATCTTCAATTCAATATTGTATCCGGAAATGGGTTCAGTCGAATACTCGATATATAACTATGATTAAAGAAAAGTACACCTTAATCCGATGCCCCATTACGGTATTATCTTAATCTATTATATAAGCTGGCAACCGGAAATGAAAAGTATTGGTAAACTTATTTTCATTGCCCCGAGATCACGTTCCAAGAGTTTCATTCTGCATTAAAGGAGTACGCGTTTAGTTAACCATCAACTTATTATTTGGAAAAATACATATTTTAAAGAATTGTAACTGAATGATTTTTTGGGTTCGGAACTAAAAGGATAGAAAGGGGACCCTATTACAAAGCGCCTCCAATGTCCGTCCGTCCGTCCAAGGGTTGAATTTATTTACCGAGCAGTAATATGTAGAGACTAGTCTCCACCTGTCTGGCCAGCGTGGGGAGTGTAGGCCAAGCCCTCTGACAGCTCTGGCCAAGTATGGCTCCAGTAGTACAGAGAGGGTCATGCTCTTGTAGTGGAGACTAAAAAAGACCTGATGAAGAAGAAAAAGAAGAATATGTAAAGACTTAATATTTTCACAGAATTTGTAGTTCTATCGCCGCTATAACTACAAATAATAAAAAACATAAGAAAAAAACTATAAGGTTTGCTTTTTTACTACGGAACCCTAAAGACAAGGGATTCTATGCAAGAAATGATTATCTGAGCGTTTTAATGTTATTGATCACGATGCTTTCACGCTACAAATACTTATCCATATTTTTTTAATATTAAAGGGCTTAGACGAGCTAATCTAGCGCTACCTATTATTTTATTCTCTTACTCCTGAACCCGATTACATCGAAAAATTTAATTCTGTACTTCGGTAGTAAAATACTTGTAGTATTTTTGTTATTAATTTTCATTACATTACATAATTTAGATTTCCTTTCTTTAAAATGAAAAAAGTAAAAACTAAAGAAATGTAATAAGCAATAATCGGAAAAGTATTGGTAAAGTTATTCTTTATCACTCCAGGGAGCTATAAAACGCTTCAGAAGTTTTTGTTCTCTCAAGTAAACAGTTTATTGCACGACTACCCAACACGAAGGAACTCTTTTTTACACAACTACCAAAAAAAGAGGCCTGAGGTCATGCATGTTGAATTTCTATATTTTATCAAAACTTCTAAATGCCTTATTGAATTTAAACTTATGGGGTAACGTTAAAATCCGCACTCCGAGTGACATAGGCTATAAAGAAAAAGCATTGGTGTTTATATTTTTAGTATAAATCTTTGATTGTAATAAACGCAAATAAATAAAATATATAAATATAAATATATACGGACAAATCACACAGATTGAGCTAGCCCCAAAGTAAGTTCGAGACTTGTGTTATGGGATACTAACTCAACGATACTATATTTTATAACAAATACATATATAGATACACATCCAAGACCCAGGCCAATCTGAAAAAGATCATTTTCCATCTTGACCTGGCCGGGGATTGAACCCGGTCACTCCGTGTCGCAGGCAGGCGTGTTGACCGCTGCGCCATGGAGCTAGTCAGGAAAAGGAGTCTTCTGCATGATTACTAAATCAAATACCTACAAATACTAAACACTTTCAATGTTTTCCTTTTACGCATAGAATTCCTATATTTTGTTTATATTTTGGTCAACACATCGATATCAAGCAAGGCAATGACATCAAACGCTGAATTAAGCCTACTGTATGCATAAATATTTGGTAAGTTTACTAAATATTATTTATTTGTCTTCCTAGCTTAGTCAAAAAAACACAATTGTCCCTCAAGCCATCACCAGCCCGGCAAAATGAACAACTTTTAATATGAGACCTACTCTTTTTGTTAGGACGGTGATACAAACCATCAGTTTGAGGGAAATGGTGTTTATCCTACACGGTAAAATTTATATTGCATTGTCGTACCCATAGGTCATACCATTCCGTTATTTCAGTTGAAATGTATAGCTTATTTACATTGAAGATTACAAAACGTTTGATTCGGCTATATGTTTTATACGCAAGCAAATTTAATCAGTGTTATTTTTAGGCAAAGAAGATTTATACTATAGGATCAATGAAATGACATTGTTGAATGAAAGTAACAAATGAATAGTGAATACATTAATTTCTTGTATTACATAAATTCAATTTATTATATTACAAAGCATTACAATGCTCGGTTCAAAAAATCGAAAATATATGATGTTTTCATCACATATTTTCGATTTTAATAAGGTTTCAATTCTAATTACTGTTACGGTATTTGAAGACGTTTTACTTTTACGGAAATATGTTTAAAGAATATATTTTCTTAACCGAACAAAATCTGCAGACTCTTTTTTCCGTGTAACATCCCGTATACACAAAGGAATCTATTCGCCAGTCTACTTTGACTTGCCTACAAATGCAATATAACAACCTCAAAAAATGCAGGCGTCGTATAATTTCCCATGTCAGTGAGGCATGCAATGACATCACTATTAGGCCGCTAAGTGCTCGCAGCGAGAATTATAATGGAAACACGTACTGCTGTAATGACTTTCTGGAGAGCAAAAACTCGGCCGTGGTTATTAAGCTCCCGCGGGAATTACTTTCTCAATGCCATTGCGATGATAGAAGACTTATATTTTTAAGGTTCTAGTCTAGCTGTATTCACTGACCCCTAATAGATAGAGGCTTGATGTTTTACAGAATATTTTTATCTACTGCCGACTACTACAACAAATAATAAATATTCCCAATTACATATTGACTAGCTCCGTGACGCAGCGGTCAACACGCCTGCCTGCGACACGGAGTGACCGGGCCAGGTCAAGATGGAAAATGATCTTTTTCAGATTGGCCTGGGTCTTGGATGTGTATCTATATATGTATTTGTTATAAAATATAGTATCGTTGAGTTAGTATCCCATAACACAAGTCTTGAACTTACTTTGGGGCTAGCTCAATCTGTGTGATTTGTCCGTAATCATATAATATTCCCATACAAGAAACGTGTTTTTGAGCGTTTTTTTATTTATTTTGTAGTTAAATATGAAATGGTAAGGAACATTTGGTTTAGTTATATTAAAAATTGTTAAATACTCGTAATACTATTAATTTAATTTATATATATCATCATTCTCTGGAAACTTTATGCTGTAATATTACTTTTAAGATTTACATTAGATTTTTTTAATGAAGTCCCAATTAAAATTAGTCTTATACTTAAAAAAATTAAGATTATTTGATAGAGTTATTTATTATTTTTGACTTGAGATTACAGAACTCTATTATTGTAACGTTGACAATAATAGAGTTCTGTAATCTCAAGTCAAAAATAATATCACAATAACTTTATTTAATTTAAGTTAGACACCACATAGATTAAAATTTCTGAATGGCGATAATGTTTAAATCAAGTCAACTGATTTTGACATGTATAGCACTATACACTTGAAATTTTACAGAGATAAACGTAACTAATTGAATTTTATTTTTTTTCCTTAAAACTCAATTTTTTTAATACAAATTTACAAATATTTTTTGCATTATTTGTAAAATTGTATCGAATCATTATCATCTGATAATTAGTTATTATTCAGAATACCCATTCTATTTCGGAATACATATTTAAATTTACAAACACCATTTACCAACCAAACAATAACTGATTTATCTCCTATCCAAATAAATTTGCAGACATTAAATAACGTAATAAGTAAAAATAGTTGAGTCTTCTTGAGTCTTCAAAATTTACAAAAAGAAACAAATCAAACAATGTCAAGGATGCAGTTGGATGAATACTTTCTATCCATTATCCCATTAGCAGCAACCTTCACACTCAATCAGCGGATAACGTGTAGATCCGACAATTTCTTTAATTGTCGACCTCTCAATAAAATACAATTACGGCGGCCAATAATTGATGCTTTTCCCAAATACATTTACAATGGACCTTCAGATCCAATGTTTGGTCATCGGATATTTTATTTATGGCGTGCATTTGACAAAATGCCACATTAATTTGTATTACGAAAATTTGGTACTGACAGTATTCTTATTTACTTTAAACGAGAATTACATTGATTTTTAAAGCAATATTTAAACGTACGGTTTCTTCGTATAAGGATAAACTGCAATTTGAAATCTCGAATGGATTAGGTTTTATAACATTACAGCTGAGGATTTTAAAAGCAATATTTTAAAGGTTATTTTGTAAAGAATCAAACTGCAACTCAAAATTTATCATCGGATTGCAATATTCCCATCACTACCCCCGGAATCGAACCCGGGTCTACAAGCAAACGCCTTAACCACGATGGTAGTAAAATACCTAATAGTACATATTGTACAAGCTCAAAGTTATCACAAACTGGGCGACTATTCCAAAGGAGCAGTGTTGTAAATCCTTCAGAATTGTTTCGGGCTCTAAATCCAGACTACGTGCAAGTATCAAGTCACCCAGTAAGGCACCGTGTAAATTACTGACATCTTGCGGGTAAGATGATAACAAATTTCTCATGTTTGACCTTATAATATAGAAACAAAAGATCAGAAGGTGAAGATTTTGACTGTATTTATATGTTTTTATATTCATGTTTTCTTATTACATATTGTTTAGCATGCTGTGTGTACCCACTTTTGGTCTTACAACCAGACATTATATTCTTTTTAAGTGGGATTTTAAGAATGTTAAGTTGTAATACTGTTGTGTGCACCAATTAATAAAAAAAAAAAGATATTTCTTAGGATTTCCTGCTCAAAAGGACCGGACATCGAAAGCTTAGTAATAGGGTATTACTATACTAAGCCTCCGACTATAGACTAAGCCAGCCTGCTATATGATGTCCGTCCGTCTGTCACAGGGCTGTATCTTATTTAATTTTCACAGATATATATATCTATGGCCGCTTCAAGCAACAAAATTAAAAACACGTTAAAATTTATAATAAAAAGGTGTTTTTTGTCAAAATTGATACTGACAAAGTTGCTGCTTATTTATTAATATGGCTCAATAATTTTTAATTTAATATATAGGACTCTTGCAGTAAACCTGCCATACGAATGGTGATGATGATTTGTTACTGAGACTTCAAAACACAGGTATTTAAGAATAATAGTATTTATTTTGAAAAGAGTTTGGTTTCCTCATAAGAAAGGTAGCTTGGGAGATGTTTCAAGCGCCACAAACAAGAATTCAAGCTTACATACATTTAAAAATCGTGGTTTTTGTATTTAAATATTAACGGCGGTACGGAACCCTTAGCGTCTATCTCAATACTCACACTTGGCCAGTTTCTATTATATTACTTTTGTATGACATAATATCGACAATCGGTTATTGATATATCTATATTAGTAATCTTACTAAACTCAGAATAATAGTAAACACATGATTCCATAGCCAAACAATGCGTCAGTGTTATGATGATTTGATAAACACTTCTCATGTTAGTTTGGTATAGTTATGCCATTTAAAGCTATAGGCAATAGTCAAATATTTTATACATCGTAAGATATTTTAAACATCAACATACAACATTATTATTGTTGACGTCAATAACTTACTTAGAGCTAAGTTTACGCCGCTTCCAAGGCGGAGTGCAGAAGAAGCGGCAACAAACTGCACAGCGCATTTTCTATCATTTTAGATGAATAATTTGAATACAAGGAATTCGATCTTCTATCATACATATCGTTGTTACAATTGAATTAAGAAGCCCGATGGCCCAGTGGTCGTGAACATTAATATCGCTTACGCAGGTTAAGTAACCCTGGGCGCAGTCCCCACTATGATGGGTGACCGCAAGTGGTACAAACAATTCTCGAGCATTTCCGTGCTTCGGAAGGTACGTGAAGTCGTTGGTCCCGGCTGTCATCACTGATGGCAGTCGTTAAGTAATGTCAGATACCTTTAAGCAACTTGACAAATCTGACACTAGTGTTGACCACTTACACACACCAAAATAAATAAATAAAAAGAAACAAATAAATTCAAGAGATCCGTTTTTTTATTACCTATTCCGGCTGCTGGGCAAAAGCCACTTCTTTCTTTTTCCACTTTGTTCTATATTTTGCCATCTCTCTCCAAAAGCAGATAAGTCATCTAACCATTTATAAAACAACCGCCTGATAGATAGATAATGCCGTTTCGCTACGCTAGTCACACATACACAACAGTTTAATAAAAAAACAATGTCATTAAAAATACAAAGTAATAACAATACTTTACAAATTATCACTGACAGGAAACGATCAGGAGATCCGTTACTAAAAGTCCATTTAAATTAAGAGACCCATAGGTCAAAGGAATGCTTCAGTAGCAAGTTTTAAGAAACCACGCTAGTTTTAGATTTTTCATACAAAATAATACTTTTTTATTTTATCGCCCGTGGCTCCATCCGCGTCAATGTCGATCCCTCGGGAATAGTACGTTTTCCTGGGATAAAAGGTAGCCTATGTCCTTCTCCGTACTACAGAGAATTTGTATGCAAAATTTCATGATGATCGGTTCAATAGTTACGGCGTGAAAGCGTAAAAAACAAACGAACTTAGTATTAGTAAGTATAAGGATAAATCAGCTGTTTTTACTATCGATGTCAGTGACTTAGTATCAATAGTACGTTATAGTAAATATTTGTACGCCAAGAAAGTGTTATTCCGTTCATAGGATGTATTTAGCGTCTGTTTTTCTAAATATTTAAGTCAAGATAACATGAAAACCAACGTTTTGCTTTTTAAAAATTTGCTTCTAAAGCCTTTTTCTAACTTATGGGTGCCTATCCTTAAAATATTTGCGCTTACTTAAATTGACCTTATATATTTCTTATTGATGGAATCCAAAGCATCGCAATTGAAGATTTGATCGAGAACTCATTGAGGTGAGAGACAGAGAAAGATATTGTATTGTTACTGAAGTTTTACTTTCCTACAATCGAGCTCCTGTTCCTTTTTGTCGATAGCTTACTTCCGAACAAAGGTTTGAATTTAAATTTCAACTGTATGCAGATTTCCTTCTGTTTGTATCATTTCTGTGCCAGTTCTGGCCTCGGGGGCGCCGTACATTGTACGGTGAACCTGCTTAGCATAGTAATAATGAACTTACTCCACTTCGTCCCGGAGCATGGGACGTGATGGAAAGTAATTCCGTTCGGTTATTTCCTTACTGCTTCTTAAGGAGTTTCACTCGAAAATAAGATTATTTTGTTTGATTTTAGCTTACATAAAAGCGTTGTAGTGATACAAGAGTGATAGTGACCGGGTTCGATCCCCGGCCAGGTCAAGATGGAAAATGATCTTTTTCAGATTGGCCTGGGTCTTGGATGTTTATCTATATATGTATTTGTTATAAAATATAGTATCGTTGAGTTAGTATCCCATAGCACAAGTCTTGAACTTACTTTGGGGCTAGCTCAATCTGTGTGATTTGTCCGTATATATATATTTATTTATTTATACAAAGGGCATAGAAAGGGTGGTTGTCAGTTAACCAGTTACCACGTGCATTTGATCGCTGAAAAGTTTAAAATTTCGAACTGCCAGTTTATATGTATTCGTTGCCGGAAATTATACGCTATTGTATGCTCACCTTTATAACATCTTCATTTTCAATAATGCTTTTCTAAGATATAGGTCTGTCGTCTATGGCATCGGTTTATGGTCTGTGGGTATTCTTACTACTTTATTAGACTAAAAGCAAATAATAGTTTGTATAGAAAATCCCGTTCTAAATCATCGTCCCATAATAGATACGAATGCAATGAATACATTTTAAATGATATACAAGTATGATGCGTTGTTTCAATTTGAAACAAATAGTAACCCATTTAAATGCTGTTCATTGAAATTCGATAGCGTCCAAAAATAAGGCTGTTGAGTCTGTTATTATTCAATAATAGATAGTAATAATAACGACGAATAATATTATGTGTTGTAAAAACTACACTACATTGATAGCTAGGTATAGCTTGCCAGTTATATATGAGTGTAGTGTAGTTTTTTAATAAACACATATATAGTTATCGCGTATCCTTAAAATTGCCTTCCATTTTGCTATGTTAAGTATTTAATAAACTTACTTGAGGTTTCATACATAGTTTTAAATTCATATACTTCTACAATAATCCTAACCAATATTATAAATGCGAAAGTGTGTTTGTTTGTTTGTTTGCTTGTTTGCTTGTTTGTTACGCTTTCACGTCGTAACTACGGGACCTATCATCATGAAATATTGCATACAAGTTCTCTGGAGTACGGAGAAGGACATAGGCTACCTTTTATCCCGAGAAAAAGTACTATTCCCGAGGGATCGACAAAATTTTCAAACAAGAACTCATACATACATTTTCACATTACTCCAAAATAATGAAAGAGAAAACTTCAAGAGCAAAGTCAAAGAACTCTGAGTGGTCTAGGTAAAGTAACGCACCAAAATAACGTCAACGGTACTTGACAAAAAGCCGAGCGCGCCAGTGAAAGAATAATTTAGGCTATTTTAACTTTACCAAGGTGTGAAAGAACTCGCTCTATTTGAGATAAAAAGAGCATCTGAGTCTGTTGGCATTCAACGCATTTCTTCTTTTCAAGTACTCTCTTAGCGACATTGTAACTTCTATCATTAAAGGTTTTACTCGCATATTTAAAAAGACAGCGCAAAAATAGGCTGTTATAAATTTGAAAGCTTTTTTAGTAGCTTTTTATTGAATGAACGGATTTTGATGCAGTTTGTTTATTTGAAAGCAGGTTTACTAGCCATGGTTCTAAGATATGTTTTATCAAGAAAAGGCTAGCCGTTTATAAGAAACAAGAGTTATCGTGTCAGTAGTAAGTATTTTTTTTTTAAATTATCTTGAATGACATAAGCAACAGGTAGCAAACCGCGTCGCCTATTCAGATATTTAAAAGATTTTGCTCATTGCCTCGACTGGCTTTTACGATCTGCATTCTTCTTCTACAACATACAAGCAATAGGAACTCTAAGCCACATTAGTTGTAGTGATGTAAAAAAGAAAAAAAACCTTGAATGTACAGCTTTTGAGTACAAATTAAAAGCATTAAAATTCAAGCTTTTTGTCGAAATAACGGTACTTTGAGATAATAAGTGCATAGATAGCAAACAACTGACTAATAACAAGAGGTTATTACCACGCGCCCGTGATGTGAGAATGCGATTATCATTATTGTTGTTTGTTCACCGCACCCCAGTTTAACGTTTCAAGTTAAATTGCAAACAGTAAAACAGCAATAAAAGTGGTCGGGCTGGTTCCAGCGCCATAGAGAGAAAAATACACTCGTCCTTTTTGTGTCTACTTGGATAGATCTGCAAGCTTACATGTCGTTGGTGCAGGGTTTTCGATTACTTAAAATGTGTGATGGAAACTAGTGACTTAATTTAAAAATCTAACTGCATGTTTCTGAGATGAGATGCTGAGGTGATGATAATAATTCATCGCTCTCATCAATCAACATCTCTGCCCATCTCACGCTTCTACTGCCCAAACACGAGGGGTCTTTGATCAGCAGAAGGCGGTTCCTTTTCAATTCCAAATAATTTAAATAAATTAATTTATTGTCGCCAAAATACTGGCGGTATTTTGGCGACAATAAATTAATTTATTTAAATTATTCTACTTTTTATAATTATTATATGCCTAGTATATCTGAGTGATCTAAACGCCATCTTACTACACCATTAAAGTTAAAAATGATCAAATCGTTCCGGTAACCGAACGTGGCAAAGGAACATACATTGTTCATTCTAAACCATAACCCTTTTTTCTGGCGAAGTCAGGTAAAATCCGTTTCATGAGTTACGTGTGAGGTTCAATCCACAATTTCGTATCACCTATAGTTATTTTTTTACGGACTGATTTATACACACGAGTGTCTCATTAAGTGTTAAAAAAGTAACAGTTAACATCAACAACAAGCATCAGAAGAGTATGACAATTCTCAAGAAGAAGTTGTTCTTTATAAAATTGGACTGCTCGCGGATTGCCAGCGAAATACATCACGATTTAGAAATTAACCAACTTGTGATATCTATAGCTGGCAATTTAAATGGCGGAGGTTATTGAAATGTTAAATAAATATTTTCAATCGAAGAGTCTTGCTCGCTCGTCATCAAATTAACCCAAACGAAGTTTGTTTTTCCCAGCCCTACGCTGCCTGTGTAATTACAACCTTTTTGCGTTTGTAAAAAGTCAGGGATTCTCTTTAGTAATAAACGCATTTGAATTCTATTTATACACGATAGAGCAAACAGAAAGGGAGTGGAACAAATGGCGGTACATTTACGTTTGTGTAGATAAGTTTGTGAATTTATTTGTAGTTTTTAGTACGTATACTACGCAGATTAAGTATATGAAGAGCGCAAAAGCCCCGTGGACACTCGACATACATATGTTAAGCAACTCTTTATGTGGTTTGCACAGGGATGGGTGACTACATCTTTAGACTATCTCCAATTCTTCTATGAATCCGTTGCTCCTAGTCGTCATCATAAGATATCAGTTATTATACTTAGTTAGATGCATTTGATCAAAAAATTAAGGCCTACTTTGGCTACTTCCACAGACGAATACCTATTGAAAAACATGTACGTACCTATAAGGTACAAGATTTTTTGTTATATTGTATTTTTATATGTCTACTTTGTTTAGTTGTTTCCAGTTTGGTTAGGACAATGCAGACTTGAATCACCTGAATTGTCTGATAATAAAGATTATTCCGTGCTTTGGAAGGCACGTTAAGCCGTTGGTATCGGCTGCCATCAGGTACTCGTTAAAGGAACCACATCAGAGGCCGAGAGGCGGTTCCGAAGAACTCTGACACCAGGTTGTGTATGGTTAATTGACCGTGTCACCTACACGAAATGATGATGATGATGATGTATACTCTATCTCCTTTTTAGTAGTGGTTTTAAAATACTTTATGGACCATTTATCATCGTCATGTTATCTCCAAGTCTCCAGCCGGTCGTCAACTGCTGGAGACCTCCAAATTTTACCAATTTGCGGAAAACTATATCAAAGTTTAATTAAACTCCGGTGAAAGTTGTCTATGTCTCGTGGTAAAGTCTAATTCGTTAGATTTATGTGTTTCTAAGTAATGAATAGACGCCGTCAACGACTCATTGACGAGGCATTCAAGCTATAAGATATATAGTTAATTCATGAATAATTACATTTTCTTCCAACTACGCTGCAATTCTATCATAACTGCACTACATATCCAGCACAAAGCGGAACTTTGCTGCTCTAAAGCAGAAAAAATGTGTGGGAATCCTTCACAGCACTGTTTAGTTTTTATTTTTATCGCGGTGCCATAAGTGTTACATGTCACAAAAAAGGTAAGCCAACCTGACAATTTTAAAAGGCTTAGTTTGGTCCTAGTTTATTTAGTTCGCGCGGTAAGTCTGAACTCTTTTTATTTAAAAAAAATGCACTTACAATATATAAGTATAGTTATATAAGTCACATTAATTTAAAACAATTTAATCAGTGACACAAGTACATCTGTTGATATGATTGTACTCGTAATTGTCAAAATCAGCTGCAGATTTATAAAATGAGCATCAGCAACAAAGATACAAATCTTGGATAGAAACCAGCATACATATTTTCGGCAAATATTACCCTAAATCGGCAGACGAGTTAAATTCAGCAATAGGTACCTATTTCATGATCAAAAAGGTTAACCGAGCGATACATCGAGCTAAACATAATTTCGGCTTAAAATCCCTTAAGCGAAAGTAGGATTTACGATACAGACTGTCAAATCTGAAATTCCGCAAACCGGTAGGGCAGTGACCTGGTTTTTCTATAACCCGCACTGCAGCAATCACGGAGATTAATGTGAGAAAAAAAAAAATTGTTCAATGAGACAATGAGATGGAGCAATGGCTTATTGGGTTAACATTTCGTGAGCACACGCGACAGGGACCGGTAATTTGGTCTTATTTGGTTAAATAATATGCGTAATGTGACACTTGACTGATAGTATCGTTGCGTTAGTATTTCTTCGGTAGAACTTCTGGGACTATTACCACAGAGTAATAAATTACGTACATTATCGTAAGTTATATAATCATTATTTAAAAATTGGCTTTAGTATTTGTGATGTTGATAGATAGAATTTTCTGCCTTTAAGATTTATATACATACATAGTCACTTCTTTTTCCCTTGCGGGGTAGACAGAGCCTAGGTCTATAAAACCTAAAGGCCACGTTTAGCGTGTTTGAGGGTATTAGATGGAAAACGGAATCAAAATAGTGATGGGTTGCTAGCCGCATCGCCTATTAACATGATTCCTCAGATTTTACCCATTCCCCCAATCGACTTTTACGATCTGCGCAGAAAAAGAAGCAGCTGGTACATTCCACATTTGTTTCTTTTCTCCCAGACCAGCATGGAAGATTTAGTGCTAAAATAGATATTCTACTTCAAATTAAATGATTTATAAATCATTTTTTTCAATTTGAAGTAGATCTCCGCACGCCTTGTCGACGCCTCAGGGGATCCAAGGGCTGGCACGCATTTCGGCCAAAGGTTGAGCCTGGCCATTCAACGGGGAAATGCCGCCAGCCTCTTGGGCACCCTACCCTGTGACCGCAGCGATTCGGGGTCGATTTTTTACATTATTTAATTTTATATTTAGTTACATTAGTATATTTAGTTTTATTCGTTTTAGTTTATTTATTTATAAGTAATTATAACTTGTGTATTTAAATTAATTATATTCAAGTCATAGTTTCATAATGAGTGTAACTAATGTATCATTTATAAATAAAATTGACAAGATGAAAAATGAAGTGTTTTAATATATGTTTAAAGTAGTATAAGACCTATACTGCAGGTTCAAGCCCTCTTGTATACTTTCAAGAGTTCCGTACAAAAGGATAAAAGTAGGACCCTATAACTAAGCCCCCGCTGCCCTTCCGTTCGTTTGTCACATCTATGAAACATAATAAGTACAGACTTTCTAGATAAAAACTAAATTAAAAATTAATGGGCGGCGGCATGCAAAGTTTGTGTATTGGAACCCTTCATGTTTAATTCTGACTCGCACTCGGCAGGTTTTATTATACTGTGCGGTATCAATACTGTAAGCAGAATATATTGTATTATCTCCACACAAGTATCCTACATTATGCCCGCCCTGGCGTAACGTAGGATCCTAATGGTGAAAGAACTGTTCAGATCGGCCCAGTAGTTTTTGAGCCTATTTAATGCAAACAAACAATCAAATCTTTCTTCTTCATAACACTAGTAAGTGTAGATCTAGTTTGGACACCAAAAAATGTACGTCTTGGCGGTGAGATTACCGAAGTTTATTACAAAAATGTGTGCGGCACCTATTGTTAGACCGATTGCATTTAAAAGTAGTATCTAGAGCATAGCGTTTTCGTGATTTTGAAAAGAATAAAGATGATATTGTCACGAACCGGGATTGTAGGCTAGGTAACTGTATATAGTATACATGTAGATGCGTTCCCAATAGACACGGAAATAGTTCTATTGATGACAACAGACAACTTTCCCGATGTAATCTGACTAATCAGCTGATCTCATTGCAATCGACGAAGAAGTTTGTATTTCAATTTTTGCTATAAGATCCAAAGAGAAAAAATGTGTCTTTGTGAAATTGGTAGCTGTTTGAATTGTCTGCTATTTATTGAAAACAAAGAATATAAATACAAAGCGTAGTGTCCCGCTTCAACATGCTTTTATTACTGAGAGACTAAAAAGTTTTTTTTAATTCACAATTCAAACTTTTTTAGTCCCGTGGGAATGAAAACACGAATTTTTTTTTTCTCATAGAGGGAGATGAAAAGCAGAATGTGTCATCTCGGGACTAACTATACTTTTACTTCGGCTACATACTCTAAATCCCTCACTTCAATTAGGAGTCTTATTTAAGGATCCTTCGCTACGCTCGGGATTCTATGCTAGACTTCGTCGTTCTGCTCCGGATTCAAAATATTGCCTCACTAAAAAGTATTATGTTAAGCCCTTGTGTCATAATCCACTATTAAATATACTGATACACTTGGTGCCCCAGCGAAAACGAATTAAATGAAAATAACTATAAACGTTCATATTATACTAGCTGTTGCCCGCGGCAATTACTGTTATTATGATTAATTAGTATAGATGAATATTTTTCCCCCGATTTCAAAACATGTTTTATTGAAACTTCGCTCCTATTGGTCGCAGCGTGATGTTTTATAGCCTAAAGCCTTCCTCAATAAATGGACTATCCAACACAAAAAGAATTTTCCAATTTTAACCAGTAGTTCCTGAGATTAGCGCGTTCAAACAAACAAACAAACTCTTCAGCTTTATAATATTAATATATTGATAGAATATTATAGATATAATACTATAATATCCTATCAAATATCCAATAATATTATAATAGATATAGATAGAACAATCATCATCGTTATAGAAGTTTTTTACGCGCAAAGGAAAACAAAATACAATTTTCTTTAAAATACAAATATCTTTCTCGTTGTTGCTCAATGTGCATTTGTATTTGTGCTGCGCTGAAAGCCGGATATCTCAGACACTGCAAAGCTTCTGTGACGACATACTAGGAAATACTTTTAGTATCGTATAGCAGGGAATATATAAAATGTATTTGATTTAATTATGTTTGTCTTCATAGCAATGGTAATGTTAATGAAAGTATTTGTTTTACTCATCATCAGGTCTTTTTAGTCTCCACTGCAGGAGCATGATCCTCACTGTACTACCGGAGCCATACTTGGTCAGAGCAGACAGAGTATTTGGCCTACACTCTCCTCGCTGGCAGGACGGGTTGGAGAGGTCTCATTGATGTTTATGAGCTTTGTTTAGCTTGTTTTTGATTTACTAATAGGCTAGTTTCCTAAAAAAATATAATTAGTCCGTCAGTTAGATATTCAAAAAATATTGGACACGTATTTTTTCTTTTGTCGATTAAACAAAAAATGATAAAGATATAGCCCTTTGAAGTTCCGTGTGACGTCATAGTTTGCTACAATTTTTAGCAAACTTCGACGTCACGAGCCCCCACTCCTGAACTTTGACGCGCTTTATCTTAATTATTTATTGTTTATTTGACAAAAGAAAAAATACGTGTCCAATATTTTTTGATTAACTAACAGACGGACTAATTGTTATGTTATTATTACGACCCAGGAAACTAGCCTATTATGCTATTATCGAGTTTTTTTCTATTTGTGATATTTTAGCTATTTTTTGTAACATTGATATATTATAACAATAACCAGATTCCTAGTATGAAAATGCATGTAATAATATTATAACAATAACCAGATTCCTAGTATGAAAATGCATATATTGGAGGTAGTTTAAAATTTTATTCATGACACATAATAAATTGCTAAATAAAATTTTGATTTCACTTTAAATCCAGATATAATTTTACCAATTTTTAAAATATATATAATTATGATTGTCCAAAAATCGTATTTCAGAAAAAATATTCAGCGATATAATATTGGAAATCCAATAACATATATAATTGAAATTTAGATTTTAATAATTCCTTATTTTATAATCACATTGTGATTCTAGAAGAATGTTCTTTCCTAATAAGTTTTACGCGTCATTTTTGCTTCAAGAAAAGTCTTGTGGTAGAGTACTGCCGTTACAACTACATTTCGCATTGTTCCCAAAACTAGGTTGACTCGAAACACGAATATACAGTCAGGCTCTACCGTGACTTACTTTGTTGTTCATTCATAGGTTTTCATTGAATGTTCTAGCTGTTATGAATGGATGGTATTTCAGCCCAGACATATTCACATTAGTATCTCTTACACAGATGTTCGAGGATTACTGGTATTTGTTTGCGGTTCTGGATCTACCCAAAAAAGCTTGGCGTCAGGTGGGCCGCCCGGTCACGTGAGGATCCAACCGGGAAACATTTGGATGAGGAGGAGGGAGATACATAAAAAATTATAATTCATACTTTTGCTCGAATACCCTTCTAGTATCGTAATCTGGGCGCAATAATACCCAAACTATTCGTTTCATAAATTATTATATTATTAAACAACGAATTTAATTATGCATAAATTAATTCACGTAGGCTCTGTTTTTATTTAAGATGATTACTAGATATTACTTCAAATTTATTACTAATGAAATTTGTATTAAATTGATATTTTAACTTAAGATTATCCGTTGACTATTACATTTCTTAGAATAATGCAAATTACTTTTGTCGATGTTTGAATTTATTATTAGCCAAGCTATAAAACGAAATACCACCTTTCACAAGGAAACTATAATCATTATTTGTGTTAATATGCACTTCAAGTTATTAGCTCTATACATTATCTTCTTTTGTAACTCAGAAAACTTAACGCATAAAATAAACTTGTGAATGAAACTGCTTGCTTGTGAAGAAATGAATGCTCGTGTGTATAAACTATTCAAATATAATTGCTAGATTTTCCATTTTCTTCTTCACTTTGTGGGAATGAAGAATAATCTAGAATCTTACTTGTAAGCGAAATAATGAATATTAAAATTCAAAGAGTTCTCAAGTCAACCATTTGACTTCAGGTCCATTATGAGGAATTATTATAAGTGTGATGTTAGAATTCTAACAAAGATTTGAAATAATACTAGCTGTACCTGCGACTCCGTTCGCGTTCATTTGTTTGGGGGCCACGTCTTATCGTAATTGGAGAAAATATAATTAAGTAACCTATCCTATGTCCTGTACGTCTTAATGTTTATCTATCAAGTTTCATAAAATTCAGTTAATTCGTTTGAGAGTTATGGAGAAACATACATATATACGTACATACAAGCATACAGAAAAAAAAGTGAAAATCCACAATATAGTTTTAGTATCATGTGTAGAGCTTATAAACATGATATCTCTGAAAACAAAGTACATTACTCCATGACCAACCCTTACAGATTTATTAATAGTATTGATGATGATAGCCTGTTTAAAATCTGATAACAGATCTTATGTTAATTCCGTGTTACTCTCGTACAAATCAGCTATATGCCGACATGTTTTCTTAGGGCGAATGTGATTTACATATAATTTATGTTATCTCGCGTTAATTTTAATTAAAAACAAAATTCTAGTGTTAAAGAAGACTAAACATACGCTTTTCGCTCTTGTTAGGAAAAATCACTGGTTGGTGCCGTCGCCTTTAATCAAACAAGAATTCTGATTCTCCGTGAAAGACTAGTGTTATAAAAAACTCGAGTCCGGTACGGAGAGTCACCATTTGCAAACTTGACTTATTTTGCATACTTAGTAGACTAAAATATTTATAAGAGTCGAGTCGAGCACGAACTCAAGTCGAGTCGCAGAACCAACTCGAGTTCAAATACCAAACTCAAAACATCTTCTACTCAACAAACTCTCCAGTATAACAAGTTATACATAGCATTACAATAATTCACAAGTTTATTTGATATTAATGATCTGTACACTACAAATAACTGCATTACACACACCACCCCTTAATAGCTACTTAAATAAAGAAATCGACACTTTCATATAAATTGCATGACCAAAGTTAAAAATCTAATTAAAATCAAAACGTTTATTTAGAAAATAGTCCTTTGCAGGCACATTTTCACGTCAAATCTTTATTTAGAGGATCTTTAGTAGTATTTATATTTATATGTGAATTACGGGTTACTCACGTACGAAGTCAGCTACAGGCCGACATGTTTATGTACGTTCCCCAAAGGACAGAGATCCACTTAATGTGCCTGGTGTGTATGAAGTCCCTTGCGACTGTGGAAAGAGCTATGTGGGAGAGACAGGACGAAATGTGTCAACAAGGCTGCATGAGCATATACGGAGTCTGAAGAAATTGGACAGCACCGGGTCAGCCATCGCCGAGCACGCGATAGAGTCGGATGTTACGCATTACATCCGCTTTGACAAAGCTAAAGTCTTAGCGAGAGAGAAAAGCTTTGTCCCTCGTAAAATACGAGAAGCTATAGAGATTAGTAAACGCCCGAATTTCAATCGCGATGGAGGTTGGAGCTTACCCGTCACCTGGAAACCATTGCTTCAGAAAACGGACAGTAGAAGCAATGTTCAGCCAGCAGAACTTGACACAGTGAGCTCTTTTCACGTACGCGCAATGTCAGCCACTGATGATGATGAAGACGGAAATGGGGTTCCCAGAAAAGCTACGGGAATCATCAATGCAGAACATCAGCAACCCCCATCAACCCCAGCACTGTCACAGAGAGCTCAGCGAGCCGCGGACCGCGCTGCCCGCGCCGCCCACGCATGCCGCGTCGCTCGTCACTAGTGTCAGTGCGAATCGGGACGACTCCGTGCGCGCGTCTGGGTTCACATTCGCCCTGAGGAAGACCTCCGGATGAGGTTGAAACATGTCGGCCTGTAGCTGACTTCGTACGTGAGTAACCCGTAATTCACATATAAATAATGTTATTATCTCGCGTTAGTTTTAATCAAAAAAGTATTTATATTATTAATTAATGTGCTAAAACTACAGATTATTAGCGTTTCGGAACCGACCACAGCAGAGACAGACTATTTTCTTATTCCTTATTATATAATATACACACTCTCATAGTATTTGTACTATGTAAAAGAAAAATAAACTTAATTCAGTTTCTCCCTCCAGCACAAAGACTAGGCATAATATATATTTATAGAACATTTAACATGAGTATATCATATGAATTCATAGATCGATTGCAAAATTTATTCAAAGTAAACATACAACATGGTATACTATATGTCTCAGGGAAGGAACGAATATTACTATGACAGCTCCAATTTCCATATCTTGATATCGAGTATGCAGTGGGAACGGGGTCGAAGGCTTATTTCCCTGTGATAGTTGCCAGAAATCCCTATGAATATGTCAGTATTACCCACATAACCCTACAAATCGAATTGGAGACCGATATGATAAACAAAACAACCGGAGCAAATGTAAGTCGGGCTAAATTATATGTAGAGTTCCGTAATTCATATACTAGAGAATATCCTAATATTATTCAATAAATTCGGTTATTTTCGTGTCTATAGACAAGATTTACATACATAGTTACGTTCTAGTCATTAGCAAAAAAAGTAATTTTAATAACTTCGGTAGAAAAAAATTGTATTGTAATCTTAAAATACTAAAAATAGAGACAAAAGCCTTTTCAAAGTATATGCCATGTATACCAGTAAGTTATACTCGTAAGTTTTTTGTATTACTGTCGCACAGTGTGTATTTGATCGATAGTGCTAAATCCTCTTCTAAACCCAGCTTGTTCCACTGGCTGAAACTCGTCTAGCCGAGTTATTAATATACTGATAATAATCTTCATAAACAATTTATAGACATGGGGCTGAAGTGATATTGGCCTATAGTTCCGGAGTCTGTCTTTATTTTGCAGTGTTTTGACAATAGAGTTACTTAACTAAACTACACTTTTGTTTTTCACCTACAGAGACCTAAGAATAGATGCAGTCTTAAATAAATAGAAAAAGCAAACGTATGGCAAGTCGTCTTCTCTCGAAAATAAACACTTCGCCAACTCGTTTTTTGTTACGACCACGCGTATACATTTTAAGCGCCCACGAAAAATCAACAACAAAACATAAATACAATACGCCACGGAAATACATCCTTTATTATACAGCATAAGGCTTTTACGTGCGACAGGTTCGCAGTTTTACAAGTCTTGTTGCATCCATTATTTAAAACGCCATACATTTTAATAACCCGGAATATGTCTCCCGGGATGGAAGTATGTATAATTTATGCTAGTATAAAAACGGGAACATTTTATTGTTTATTTAAGACGGGATACAAGCATGGAGGATATACTTAATACTAATATTAATAGAACAAGAAAAATGTAACAAATTCATTATAAGAGCATTGTAAAAATATATCAAAATGTGTGTGAACTCTACTATACTGTATAATGAATACATTTTATACAAAATGTGGATCTTGGAATTATGTCTCTTGCAAGGCTTTACATAAAATATCCAATATGACTTCAGAGCACTTGTGAATTCTTATCGATTCAATTGTTTACCATTTCTTGTGAGTATTTTTACTTTTAAAATTTTTTTAATGAAAATGAATCATCATCATCATCATCATCATCAGGTCGTTTTAGTCTCCACTACAGGAGCACGACCCTCTCTGTACTACTCCATAAATAACTCAAAAAAAATGTCAATGAATAACTCATTATAAAAACATGGTTTCACTCACGTTATTTTTTAGTTGGAATTGCCAACTAGTTCTGTTACGTAGTTACGTTAGTAGGCATGTTACGAAGACCATCTTAAGAGCGAGTGCAAATATGTTTTTTTTAAAAGTCAATACGTTTATAAAAAAGGCCTTTACATGCGCTATCTAATTTAGTAGGTAATATTTATATTTTTAATTAATGTTCAAAAGCTCCAGACTACTAGCGTAATTCAAAATAGGATACATGTGTCATATTTGAACAATATTGTACCCGTTATTTATTATTATTTTATCACTAGCTGTTGCCCACGACTTCGTCCGCGGCAATTTCTGTTATTATGATTAATTAGGGGTTTGTATTCATATAGAATAATTTTCCCCCGTTTTCAAACTATTTTTTATTGATGCTTCGCTCCTATTGGTCGCAGCGTGATTTTTTATAGTCTAAAGCCTTCCTCAATAAATGGACTATCCAACATAAAAAGAGTTTTCCAATTTGAACCAGTAGTTCCTGAGATTAGCGCGTTCAAACAAACAAACAAACTCTTCAGCTTTATAATATTAGTATATATGTTTGCAAAATCAAAAAATTACTAATATGCTTTATTCTTTTCATTTCCAAGAGCAAAGAAATTCTTTATAATTATTTGCAGCTCGTGCTACTAAGCAAATCTTAGAATACGACCTGAAGGCATGCCATGCTAACGATGCCAATCGTGCCTTTGGGCATTCCTTTCATAAAGTGAAAAGCTTAATGCTGTATCTAGGTATATTATTTTATCAAACTCATAAAATATATCATTAATATTGATTTCATCTCGCACACAGGGTTCAGCTGAACATTTTTCCGCGTCACGTATTAGGAAGATAAGTTATTAATTACAGTCAGGACAAAACTTTATCGCTTAAAAGGTATAATAAAACTCCTAAGCACGACGTGCCTCCCATACTAAAACCGAATCATGCTTTCTACATTGTCGCCCTTGAGTGAAAACCTGGGTTCGTTGCATACATATTCAGTTTGAAGAAATTAGAGTGTATCGATTATCTCTTTTGAATTGTCCACATTTCGTACTACTTTTTTTAGCCCACAATAAGTAAATATTTTTATACGTCCTCTCATAATCCTTGACAGATGTCAAGAAGGGTAACATTGTAGACAGTACTCAGTATTATCTAACTTGTCTAAATTGTATATCTAATTAAAACGAGTGGCCCGGCTTCGCACGGATGTAATAATAATGATAGAATTATCAGTGGTAGAGCAGATACAGCAACACTATTAAGAACTAGCGAACCGCCGCGACTACGGGTGCAATATATGTATATACAAATATGGAGCAGTAAATTATATATATATATATATATATATATATATATATATATATATATATATATATATAACTTCCTCTTGAATCACCCTTCCTATTGCTGAAAAGTGCATTAAAATACGTTGAGTACTTTAAAAGATCTAAACGAACAGACAGCGGAAGCGACTTATACTATGCAAAGTATGATAAAAAAATAAATAAAACGAATAAATTGAGCTGACATTTTTTTTTTTATAAAGAATACTATGTAAAGATAGAAAGTCCTATAATTTTATAATTGAATGCAATCGAAGTGTTTATGGAGCATGATCATCACATGAACGAATAAGAATAATTATAATATTGAGAATGTTAACTATTTCATCGTGTGCTCACGGAGCTTTATTGCATGTCTTTACATAAACTGCATGCTAGAGTAGCAAAAGAAATAAGTACATCATTCACGTTTTAACATCTTATTTATGACCACATAAGCGCATTCATTTAATCGATGCATTTGTATGTAGAAGAATGTATACTATTACTGACCTTAAAAGCTTGATGTCAAAAGCGTATATACGCTTTTGACATCTAGCTTTTAAGTTCAGCAACATTGAATTAGAAAATTCAGCAGACTGGGCAATCAGTATTGGCTTGTTGCCGTTTAGATTTTGCTATATACTGAGGCTTTACATGCATTGTTGCATCTAATTCTATTTTAGTATTATTAAGTTTTATGATTCTTTATTATATAAATTTTTAGAGTAATTTGATAAAATATGCTGTTTTATCTTTTTGTATC
Organism: Elegia similella; assembly: GCA_947532085.1. Taxonomy (NCBI): domain Eukaryota; kingdom Metazoa; phylum Arthropoda; class Insecta; order Lepidoptera; family Pyralidae; genus Elegia; species Elegia similella. The sequence goes on from OX383936.1 coordinate 7,324,791, forward strand.
TTTTACACTGCTATGTTAAATTTCATTCCATTTATCTATTGATTCTATATGGCAGCAATAGATTTTAATGCCTTTAAACTTTTAAAAGTTTTTATTCTATTAAATATTTTCTGATTATCTATATAAAAAACTAGACCATTTGTTATATTCATTATTATCAATTGCTAAATGCTTAAAAAGTTTATATTTTTTTACTAGAAATACATATTATCATATTTTGTTTATTATTATATTAAATTTGATTACATTATTCATATATTAAATGTATATGTTTTATTTTAAATAGCGGCAGAAAAAAACTCTTATTACATATTTTTTTATGGAGTTTTCATCTTAGCCTTTACCATTATGATTCCAGACATTTGTCAGATCTGTTCAATTGTACTAAAAACCCTAAAAACATATTCCTCATAAGCATGCGGGTAAATTATAGTTTTTGCTAAGCCATTACTTCTAGCACAAGGTATAAAGTTTCGAGTTTTCAATGCATTAAACTGCATAAACATTGTATCATATTTTGCATTGTTCAATACGCTCCGTTCTGCCTTATGGGTACCTCGAACTCGTGAACCCGCAAACAAACAAAAAATAACCTGATACCATTACGGTATCAATGAGTGAATGCCCCTCGGACAGTCATCTAATACCTTGTTACTATATGAGTTTCCGGGGGTTACATAAACCAACAAGTCAGGTATGAGAATTCTGTATCAATTTTTGGTAGTATATACCACGGGTATATACATTATATATAGCAGCATATATACATAAAAGTAGATAGGGACGAGTGGAAAAATAAGTAAGATATATTTTTCCAGCATTGGGACACTTTACGATTCTACTCGTAATACATGTCACCGCCATTAGCTATATCATTATCAATCAATTATCAATACTCAATACTAATAATAAATATGTAAGGGTTGGCCATGAAGTAAGTTACTTTGTTTTCAGAGATATAGTGTTTATAAGCTCTATACATGATACATACCGAAACTAAATTGACGATTTTAAGATTTTTTCTGTATGTATGTTTCTCCATAACTCTTAAACGAATTAACTGAATTTTATAAAACTTGATAGATAGACATTTAGACGTACGGACACAGGATAGGCTACTTCATTATTTCTCTAGTTACTAATGTACGTGAACGGGCACACCCAGTAATAAAATAACTATATATTTTTAAACTACTATAAATATAATTTACCTAAATGGTATCAATTCTACATATTTTTAATAATATTGGCGATAGTAGGTATATTCTAACACTTACTTCCTACATTACACACACGATAGGTTTTAAAAAAAGATAGAAAACAATACGAAACACATAACACGGCAAACTTTAAATTAACTTGCTGCCTGCGCAGTCCACAGACAAGTGTTCCTCTTTCATTAGCTTTTTATTACAATTGCAAATAGCAGAAAATGAATTAGTAATGTCGGCCGCGATGAAAAAAATGCAAGATAAAAATGTTACGTTTGTTTTATGTGCGCCATAAAAAGCTCTTCGCGCGAAATTGAAAAATAATTATTAAAAACGGGCTCTCTACGACCTTCGGTATCCAATAAAAATAAATTATGATCTAAAACGGGTGGTTAAAAGAATAATATACCTAAGAGCTTATTTAAATATTTGTCTAAAATATAAAAACAGAAAAAAACTTACCGATAACTAGAGAACACTTGCAAAAAACCTTCAGAATTTGAATTTCATCAGAGCGTCTTCTTTTTCTAACCAGCACGTAAAATCTATACTTTTCTTTTTTAAATTCAGAACTGTTTATTTTTTTTAAGCAAAAGAATCGTAAGTTGCGCGCTGTTCGAAAGTGCGGCGATACGCGGGCTGCGTCGAGTAAAGGCGGCAACACACTGTGCGGATGAGAAGCCTCCGCCGATGCCCCCTCCGGCTATCACTCTACTTTCGGTTATTCTCTCGCCTCCCTTGAGACGGAGACCGATTTATCATGGCGAATCTGTGTTAGCTCCCAGACACTCCAGCCTTAACTTGTGGCCTGACTCATATTCTTTCTTATACAATCCTTGCTTCTACCATTCCAAGAAACGCCAGTGACCGTGTAATGTCGCGGTAATGGATGTAATGGCTGCCACAAATTGTCTTCTACCAAAAATGGTGCTTTTGGTAATTTTATTCCGACGTTTATGGAAATAAACATTGTTATTTTATTTGAGATTTTCAGTTTGGAATGCAAAATGTTTATATAAATTTAGCTGATCTGACCTGGATTTGAAATATTCAAATCTTTCTTGGGAAAATAAATGTTATTTGGGGATTTTAGGTTGGTACTGGTAGTCGCTAAGATAATTAATTTTTAGAGGAAAAAGATCTTAACACTTTCGCTGACACTGCCCGCCTGTAGACGTAATTCTATTGTTATTTCTTTTGTGTCTAGTTAAGTGTCAGCGAAGGAGTTAAGTAATTTGATATTGATTGGAAAAATCTTTCTTAAATAAAAATGCATAGAAAAAAGATTTGAACGTTCACACGTTCGTAGTACTTTTTTTTGTATTCGTTCATATTAACTACAATTAATTTCATAAAAAATCATGAGGTAAACGATTGATTTAGTATCAATCGCAAAAACCAATCATGATAATGATGATGATAATGATGCAAGAACCAATGCATCATTTTATTGAGAGCCATCTATTATTTGCAATATAATATTCACGTTCCAATATCAGCGCATTTAGTTAATGAACACAAACCTCATAATAGACGACAACCCAATTTGTTGGTCGAGTGTTGCTATTGTTGCGTTCAAAGGAACGTTAAACAAAGTGAATTTCTCCTGATTGACAGAACACATCAATATGAATACATACATATAGACTTTGGCTATTCAAGTAGAATATAACTAATATTTTATACCTTTTCTATGCCGTTTTGGAAATAAATATATAAATTAATGGCATGCATTACTTACAACTACTTACATATGCCTTAGCAGTAGATAAATAAAGGAATAGAGCGAACATCTTGGGAATCCCCTAAAAAGCCCACGAAATACTGTATCAGCAAAGCAGGAGTCCCTTTTGATATAATTACAAAAAATAGAAAGCCCGTCAGCGGGACTTTAATATATATAATTTAAGACCCAACCAAATAGTTGTTTTAGTCCCACATCCAGAGAAAACCCTTAATCACTAATTTGATAAATGTGTGTCACTCATTAGATTAACGCTAGAGTAGGTACCCTCTTTTTGACTCCTTAAGTAGGCGCGGGCTACAGGTGTAGCTCATTTTCGACTTTTGTTTTTAGGCTCCTTTGAAAGAAGAGCATAGAAAATCGTTCAAATTAGTGATAAAGTAATTTTATTTTTTATGTTAAACAGAAAACACAACACAAACTGAAATTAAATTCCCACAATGAAAGATGATTTAGTCTTAGTACATAGCATTTTTTTCCTATATGGTCTCATTATATTATTTATATAGGTTTAAAAATAAAATAATTAATTTGAATTTATCTCACACATTTTGGCAAATAATGGCAACCGAAAAGCCAATTCAAATTGTCCATGCACAGTACAAATTATTCATAAAAACATCATACTGCTCTTTCTTCGAGCCGTGAGGTAAACTGACAGCTTAATTCATTTACTCTACTTCTTTTTTATCGTTCATAATATAATCACGATTGAATTCTTGATATTTTAGCAAGCGTCGCGGTATCTGGTCTCCTATGCGTTTTGCCGCCGTCATTACCGTACAATCAAATGAAATGAAATGAAATAACTTTATTGGCTAGTCACAATATTTTTTACACACTCAATATGCTCAAAATAGTACATAAAAGCAGAAGATAAATTGAATCAGCTTTACAAATACAACTTTTATATAGGTACACCATAATTTAATAATAACTCAATAATTAAAACCAATATAAACTTCCAAAAACGGGCTACGCGGGATTTACTACTGCTTTAAGGACGTTCTTAGTCAAGTAATACATGAAACAGTTGCGTAATTGTATTGGAGAAAAATAGACAATAAATCGTAAGACAATATCGTAGGCTACAAAAGACCCTGGGCTACACCTGTAGCCCAGGGTCTTTTACAGTTACGATACAAAACACACAATAACAAAATATTCAGAACTTCAAAATAATTGGTAGTAAGATACGATAAAATAAAAGTAATATCCTTCCATTATAAAGAATGAATCAGTCCTTCTCACATCAATGATAGAGTATGCGAGTCGCAGCACAGGATAGTCATTACACACAATGAGTACACACATGTATAATTATGCATTTCTTTGTCAGTCCCTTTGAATGCGACATAAGGCTCAAAGTTCCATATAGATTGAAGTGAAGTCAAAGTCTCTACAGATTTTTGTAGTGCCACAAGTAATGCAAAAACAAAGAAACAAGATACTCGTAAGTAAAAACCTATAACGTTCGTCATTCAAAAAATTCAGAATAGTTCATATATAACGGTACTTTTTTCCTGGACCTATCAATTGATTGGTCTGTCTTGGTGTGGTGTGGAGTATGGACCTTACTTTGTCTTATCCAAAACTTATTAAAACTACTAGACCATTCAAAATCAAATTCGGCACACACGTAGCTTCTCTTGGCTTAATATACAGCGTTTAACATAACCAATGACGTTCCCGGGAAGGGTTGACTCAGTCCATCAATATGAACAACTTTTCCTAAAGGACGCTGGGAACTCAAAAAAAAATTGTTAGGTTCCATGAGTGTAAAAATCTACAACTGTCTACCTGAACTGATCAAGTGTCTCCCTTATAATTTGTTTAAAAATAAATTGTATGCATAGTTGACTCAAAAGCATTTTGAAAAATAAATGAATTTTTAGAATAATATTAATATTTACAATATTTTTTAAAAGTTTGAAATGCCATATTTATTTATTCAAATCAAATTCATTTTCTTGTTATCCTGATTTATAAATTGTTTCACATTGACTTGACTAGATCTTGTATTTACAATTTTGAAATGAAATGATTTATTTCGCTTGCATATACAGTATATCATGTAATATTTATGATTATATTAGGTGTGTATTCAAATTTTGCATGCTGGAAACGGCTAAGTGTAACGATGCTCAAGCGAAAAAAATCATTTAATTTCAAAATTGTCATTTTCATACAAATGTTTGTATGAAAATGACAATTTTGAAATTAGTGTGAAAATGTCAAAAAAACTTGAGTTCCCAGAATTGATCCCATAGGAAAAGTTGTTCATTTTGACGGGCTGAGTCACCCCTTTACGGGAACGTCGTGGTTATGTTACACGCTATATATAACTTGAAGATATAGAACGTAGACTTTCTCTTGGCTTGATATATACGGCCTGGGGTGTTCATTTCATAGGGGTAATAATACTTAAGGGGCACGATCAGCCCATTATATTGAACAACTTTCCCCAGGGAACATACGTCGAAATACGAAAAAAGATATTTAACTCTTCATATCAAATGAGCATTCAGCTGATCGATTTGTTATGGAAAATAATCTTTTTTTCGTATTTCTTTCTTGGTTCGCTGGGAAAGAGTTGTTTAATATCATGGACTGATCATGTTTCTTAAGTATCAATTTGTTACACGTAGTGGAATGCATTTTATTTTTTATGCATTTCTGTGTGCATACTGGTCTGGGAGTAAGAAAAAACGTAGAATGTGCTAACTGCTTCTCTTCCCGCGCAGAAGGTAGAAGCCGGTCAAGGGTATGGGCGAAAATCTAAAGAATCATGACAATAGGCGATGCGGCTAGCAACCCATCACTATTTTGATTCCGTTTTCCACTTTTACGCCCACTAACACGCTAAATGTGGCCTTTCGGTCTTATGACCTTTGGCTCTGTCTACCCCATAAGGGATAAGGACGTGATAATATGTATGTATTCTTACTCCGTGGTATGTATGTATTTTTTATGCACCTTAGGTACGCCGACGAAGTCGTATGCAAAACTTGTACATACTTTTGAAATAAAAAGATATGTCTATTACCGACTATGACACACATAAATCAGCTGCCAAAAGCTAATGCACATACTTTGTATTCAAGTTCGTACGGAACAGCTGATTTGAGTGTAGGTCCTGTAGTAAAAGTCTTTTGTGTTGATGAGTTCATCGACCCCTTTCCGACTGACATAGCTTCAATTAAATTGTAGATATGTCAGTCAGCTATAATTAAATTGTAGCTATGTTAAAATACCCTTTTTAATAATGTTCTATAAATATTATAAAATTAAATATTGACTACTTCGGTATGTATCTGTATAGTAATATCGTACTTCTTTGCATTTCGATGGTTCAGTACCTATTAAATTTGTCACTCCAATATAGCGCTACTCCGATAGCTCTGTATAGACAATAATGTCGTCCCTAGTGCAGTATTAAGTGAATTTAAGTGAACAGTGGCAGAGTCAAAGATTCAAAGATTTATTCAGAAAATATGCTTTCAGGCACTTTTTCACGTCATATCACATTTAAAATAACGATTGTTAAAAAGCTACAAACTATTAGCGTTTCGGAACGGACCACTGCAGAGAAAAAGACGCCAAAAGAAACTCTTTCTAACAGTACTAGTCGCCTACTTGCCTGAAAGGCTTTGTATGATTTTTTTATCTTTCTCTTTTTCTAATTTCATATTATATACAATTTCAAGTTACATAATGTTGTGGAACACGTTGTGTTAGCGATCAAGCGTGAAACAACAGATACGATAAAAGATAGAAGCCTCAAAGAGGTCGTGCAGACCTGTCCCATCTAGCGCAGGACCGTAAAAAATGGTGGAAATATAGGGAGGCCTATGCCCAGCAGTGGGCTAATGTAGGCTGAAAATGATGATGATAAATTTGTGGGTAGACAGAAACCACACTGAGAGACAGATTTTGAGATAAATGTCGTTAATTCTTTTATTTATTAAGTTATAACTTTTTATCGTGCCTATAGTAGAAAATACTTTTAAAACGACCGACTGCCAAAAAAATAGGTGTTTTGATTTTCGATTTCATGTTTGGAAGTATATATGTATATAAGTTAATTTATTCCGCCATAACCTCTAAATGCGTCGTCGGATTTCGATATTTGGGGAATCATTAGAATCGTTACGTCGCCCGAACTTGGTATAAATAGAGGAAAGCTTCGTAATCTAGGATTAAAGCCATTAAGGCGAGGCCTCAAATGTTTGGTACCTTCGCTCGGCAAAGGACTGATCAAGTGCGCGCAAGGGATAGCGCTTGGCGGTTTAGCCCGTGAATGATGAGATAGGAGATAGTCTCGAGTCGCTCAAAGAAAAAAACGTAAGCGCCAAATTCGTTATTTCTATTTTATATAAAATCAGACCGGTTAATTGTATTTTCATATTTACATTTTGATGAATTACTAATAACCTATCTTTTAGTCTAAAAATCATTATTTCATTCGTCGCATTTGAGCTACAATAACAAAAACTCTGCGAACGAAGACCATTTTTCAAAAAATATTTCTATCGAGAAAATTTTATCAAAACGTGTTTTCATCTTCAATTTTTGGAGATGAAATAGTCAAAAATCATATTACTTAGATTTGAAACTCCTAATTTAAGTATTTTGCGAGATAAATAAGGTTCAGAACTACCTTATTTACAGTGGTATCACCTTAAGTTTGGTCTTCATTGAACCGGAATTAGGAGGTATAGGAGTGGATCAGTAGACTTACAAAACTTTTGGGTTTATTGTTGCTACTTTATTAAGAACAACTTTATGTAGAGAATTGTTGTAGAAGTAAACATAACGTAAGGTTATTTTAGATTATAGGTGTTATATAGATATATTATGTAGATACTGTTTTCTTATTACTTTGTGTAGCTATCTACAGGTTAGGGTAAACACGCTGGGACCCATTCTACGAACTCAAAACAAGGTTTCGATTTATATAAATAAATTGATGGGCAGGCTGAATATTTTTGCATGAAAATGTCGATCCATGAAAAAGTTGTTCAAGGAGTAGACTCCCTCGTTTATGTCTGGATTTACCAAAGCATTTGAAGTATTGAATACTGTTAGTTACACTAGAAGTACAAGAAAATAATCCTGAGTGAAGCGATGAATTGAGAATAAGTTGCCCGAAGTTAAAGTATTATGTTTGTCCCGAGAAGACACATTCTTCAGTTCATCTCGCTGTATGACAGAAATAAATTAAATTCTCTTACTAAGTTTTATTTCAACACAATAAAAAATATTATAGTGTTCTAAAAACACCAGTCAACGTGTATGTTCAATGTATAACCAGAGTGCGATACAATATTTCTTGTCAAGCTGTATGGTGGATAATTGGAATGTAGTTTAAACACTAGAAACAAAAAAATAAATTTAATGATATTTCTCCTTCATAAAATATGCCTGATTGAGCACCATTCAGCGCGCAATTGAAAAAAGCATGCATCATTAAAAATCCCCAGCTCTTGATTTTTTCTTTGTAATTTATGTTGCTGGTCAGTAAAACTACAAAAATATGATTCGAAATTTTTGGAACAATATTTGTGTACACAATTCTAATTCCATTTAGACCCGTGGGAGTGAAACCTTTTTTAGACGTTGTTTTTGGACAACTTTTTTTTTTGTTTTTAAATAGGTAAATGAGGTGAAAAAAATTAACGAAACAGTATGATACAAGAGTGAAACCATTCATATAAGTACTTCTCTTATCTAGGGGAAGTTTAAAAATATAATGAAATCGTAAAAGCAAGAGGGAATGGGCGAAAATCTATGAAATCATTTTAGTAAGTGATTCGGCTAGCAACCCATATCTATATTGATTCCGTTTTATACCTACACGGCCACCAATATGCTAAACATGGCTTTTAGGTCTTAGAGACCTGTGCTCTGTCTACCCCGGCATAAAAAAGACCTAATCTATACATATAATAATCTATACATATAATAAAACAGTAAAATTATTTTGTCTGTACATTTCGAATTTTTGACTGAAATGGATAGAGGGACACTTTAAAAGAATAATAGAAAGCAAAAAAAATTTTTTGGAATTTCTTGTCTGTCTGTCTGTCTGCCGTCTGTCCGTCTGTCTGTCTGTCTGTCTGTCTGTCTGTCTGTCTGTCTGTATGTATGATCACAATTATCTCCGAAAATACTAAACCGATTTACTTTAAACTTTCACCAATTGCTTTGTTTTAACTCAGTTTAACATTTAAAGTTTGTTTCATCAAAATCGGTTCATTAAAAAAAAAGTTATCGTCATTTGAATAAACTCAAGGCATGAGTTTACCTGCAAACATATAGCAAAAATAAAATAAAATAATAATTTTATTTTATTTTGCACAGGGGTTCCTTTTATAACGTAGGGGAGCACTAAGAAAGGATTTTTGGAAATTCATCTCAGGGGGAAAAACGGGTTGCAAAGTTAGTATGAAACTTTGTTGTTTTTGAAGTTATTCGAATGAAATTCAGCATGAAGGTTCTTTACTGATAGGTATGAAACACGAGTAAAATATTTTACTCAAAAATCATCCCTTACCCACGGGTAAAATAGGGGTGCAAAGTAAGCATGAAACTTTGCCATTTTTGAAGTTAGTCGAATGAAATTCAGCATGAAGGTTCTTTACTAAAAGGCATGAAACACGAGTAAAATATTTTTCTCAAAAATCATCCCTTAAGGGGATATAACGGGGATGCAAAGATAGTATGAAACTTTCCGTTTTTGAAGTTATTCAATTGAAATTCAATATTAAGGTGTTTCATTGAAAGTCATAATCTAATGTATTCCGGGTAATTCTACTGTCCCTGAGAAATCGACACTTACGCGGGCGGAGCCGCGGGCCAAAGGCAAACCTGACTTATATATCAACGCACAGCCGAAACTACTGTGCGCAGAAACTTGAAATTTGGCACAGGGATTCTTTTTATGATGTAAATGAGCACTAAGAAAGGATTTCTAAAAAATCAAAGGGGTTGAAGTTTTATGGAATTTTCTCATTTCTGGACTTAGAAGTTTGAAAGTAGGTACGCAAGTTCTCAATTAAAATTAAAAAAGATCTGTTTAGGTGAACCAGACAACATTCTCCCTTGAAGGGGTAAATAGGGGGTAAAGTTTGTATGGAATTATTCCATTTCTAGATTTAGAGTATAGAATAGAAAATAAGTATATATGTTTACATTACAATTAAAAAGATCTGTGTAGTTAAAATGGTCGAAATTTCCCCTTGAAGGGGTAGAATAGGTGGGCTAAAGTTTGTATGGATTTTTTTATTTACTTAGAAATATCACAATAAGAAGCAGGGGTTTGTATGGAATTTTTATCATTTCTACTGTTCCCAAGGGAACGACATTAACGCGGGCGGAGCCGCGGGCAACAGCTAGTACCTAATATGTATGGTTGTACTAATGAAAAACCTCGTTAACGCCTAATGTAAAAATAAACTACACGTAAATATGCTCTCATCACTGGTTGCATCCAGATTCTCACGGAGCAAAGAATGGAAATAACGAGTACAAACCAAAGAAGTACAACTGTTGTCCGCATCAAGAATTCATATCCAGCGCGAGGCGTCACCTGGAAGTTGGCTGACTTTTTACACCGAGCATCACCAGCAATTAGCCTTTTGCAGAAAGCTTTAAGGCTAGTTTCCTGGGTTGTAATAATAACATAACAATTAGTCCGTCAGTTAGATAATCAAAAAATATTGGACACGTATTTTTTCTTTTGTCATATAAACAATAAATAATAAAGATAAAGCGCGTCAAAGTTCAGGAGTGGGGGCTCGTGACGTCAAAGTTTGCTAAAAACTGTAGCGAACTATGACGTCACACGGAACTTCAAAGGTCTATATCTTTATCATTTTTTGTTTAATCGACAAAAGAAAAAATACGTGTCCAATATTTTTTGAATATCTAACTGACGGACTTATTATATTTTTTTAGGAAACTAGCCTATTTAGATGGCGACCGCGTATTTTGCGGACTACATGGACTGCAATGGAACTGTATTAAATTGTATATTTCCTTGTTAGTCGCTATGGAGATGTATGGAAAAGCTTTACACATAGTGTTGTGCCGTGCTCGAAATTTTCGAGAACGGTGAGAACGGGTCGGAAATGTTTCCCGAGAATTTCTTCTTCTTTCTCTCAAGTGCAGGAATTATTGAGAAATTCTCTAGAATTATAGGAAAATTCTCGCAAATTTCCGTGAGAAGGAATTAATGAGAACAGAGAATTTCTCTCCGGCACATCACTATTTACACACTGTAGGTGACTTATATGCTGCTGAGTGATTGTAGCGTCACGCAAGTGATGATTCACCTCATGACGTGCCCCAACTGTCTCCACCTGCACAAACGAAGATCTAATAGTAAGGCAATCGACTAAGGAGTCGCTGTGGCCACCTACTGGTCAAAAACTTTATAAAAGAAAGCTTAAGTAACCATTTTGACTTAAAAAAAAGGTGCCTTATTGCAAGTAAGCGTGGTTCATGCTGCATCATCAGTTAAAAGTGTTTCAGAGCCATAAATATATCATTAGTATCAAAATTATCGGTAGTTATCGTGATTACTGAAGTTTTGCGAATTTTCTAAGTTTTTGTCCAGTAACATTAAACCATGATGATCACAAAGAAACTGCTCAGTTCTCCATGATAACTTTCTTCGTACATGATCATGGTATGTAACTGGACGAATCACGGTACCTTTTCCGATATGTTTCATACTTATCTTGATAACCGTGAAAGTTTAAAATAGATCTGCAGTATTCACTATAATCCTTACTAATATTATAATGCGAAAATGAGTTTGTTTGTTTATTACGCTTTCACGCCGTAACTACTGAACTAAGCATTATGAATTTTGCATACAAGTTCTCTAGAGTACGGAGAAGGACATAGGCTACCCTTTATCCCGGGAATAAGTACTATTCCCGAGGGATCGACGTTGACGCGAGCAGAGCCGCGGGCGAAAGCTAGTTATACTTATAAAATTCAATGCTGTCAATTGTTTTGTTTTTGTTTTTCATGTGTGTTAGTGTCCAACGCCGCCCAGCCGGAGCCGGTGGTCGGTCACCCATCCAAGTGGGGACCGCACCCGGATTTGCTTAACATGCGTAAAAGCTTAAAATCGTGCCCACTGGGCGTCGGAGTCCTCGATCAAAAGAAAGTAGATTACATGATTGATAACATAAAATGTGTACACAAAGTTTTATGAAATTTCGCAAACATTTGCCAGAGCGTATTGGAAAAATTCCAACATCAGCAAAAAGTTTCTGAGCGATTCATGCGAAAAATTAAATAAGAAATAGCCGCAATCAAGTTAGATAACTTTAATACTGTCTGAAGAACTTCGATCCATCAAAAGAACTCACGATATAAACCGATATAAAAGAACTACTCTTTATAAAAACAGGCTCAAAGCAAAGACTAAATCTAACCTAATTCTTTAGTTCTTTTTGGCTTTACGAAATTGTTTTAACGCTATTCCTAAGGCTTGTTGTTGAGTAAGGATTTTATAATCACACACTAACCTTTGGGAAGCTCAATGGCCACTGTGGTTCTGAGCATTATTTGAGCAAGTGGCATAAAAATATCTCAAGCTCCTCTGTGCACCGGAAGGCACGTTGAGCCGTTGGTCTCGGCTGTCATCATTGAAGGCAGTCGTTTAGCTCTATGTCATTTTTTTTAGGCAGCTTGAAAAATCTAAGACCTGTGTTGGCCACTTCCACGCACGAAAATCAAATCTTCGATATTTCGATATTAGATAGATAAATTATTTATTTGTTTTCTGTAACACACAATACACATAACTGCTTTATCGTACATAACTACACATTTAAATATTTACATCTAAGCATGCATTTGCGTCGCCCAGCTCAGCTGTATGCCTACAGCTGAGCTGTAGCCCTTTTGTGATTTGATTAGAGTCGTTGTGTGGAAAGAAATACACACAATGACTAATTTGGCAGGGAATAATGTAGTGGTTTGCCATTGTCTTCTTCATTTCACACTAGTGGGAAAATCACTATTGTGCAGGTTGCGTTACGACTTTTCTTTCACTAGAAGCAGGTTGTAGTCAATGAAAATAACCGAACATAAGTTAAATTGGTCTTCAAACTTAGAGGTATAATTTGAGCCAGACTGGGTTTGACCCGGGTCCATTAATTTCTATGTCACGCTCTTAGACTACTGAGCTAATACTGCTTTAATGTAAGCGGCTAACACTATTGTCAGATGTTCCTAAATAATTTATCGCAACAATATTACCTAATACCGGTGATTATTTAATCATTCGGAAAAGACAACCGGCCAAGTGCGAGTCGAATCCGCACACGAAGGATTCCGTACCACCATACAATAGTGAACTATTAAAATGTTCAACAACACGTCTGTCTGTGTATGGCCCCTTATATTATGTGGCATTTATTATTTACTAGCTTTTGCCCGCGGCTTCGCTCGCGTTAAGTTTCATACAAACTTTCATCCCATATTTTATCCCCTTGGGGGTAGAATTGATCAAAATCCTTCCTTAGCGGATGCCTATGTCATGACATCTACCTGCATACCAAATTTCAACCCGATCCATCCAGTGGTTTAGGTTGTGCGTCGATAGATCACTATGTCAGTCAGTCACTTTTGAGTTATATATTTAGAAGATTGTAATAGCGGCAGTCGATATACACATTCTGTGAAATTTCAAGTCTCTAACTATTCAAAGATTAGCAAAGTAATAGTGTCCCGTTTTTACCCTTGTGGTATGGAACCCTAAAATGGTGACATTTCCTTCACTGATGGGTGGTCGGAAAAATGTACGTACGTGAGTTACGAACAAGCTCTACATCAAGTAAAAAAAGCATATAAAAGAAAAGAAGTTTCTCATCTGTACATTTGAAATGTTGGTATACTGACTGCTAACGAAAACAAAATAAAATGAACGACAGCGCTCGGTTGTATGATCGACTATCAGATTCTAGAGCAAAAGGATGAAAACTGGATCGATAGTCAGAAAAATATAGACTCTAGCTATATTTTATGCAGCCATATATGATGTCACAATTATGGGAAATATTAATTCATCTACGCGTAGCTTGTAAGTGATAAAATATAAGCTTTTAGAATCATGTATTTCGATTTAAACAAGTAAACATTTATGTCTTTTGTTATTATAATGAAATATTTTATTATTATTAGTCACATCCAGATGTGAGAGCACTGGTGTACTGTTACACAGGCCTAGCCTTCAACAGACACCAGTCTCCAACAATTTCTTGTAAAAATATGCATGTGTTTTGTTGTCTTTTTGGAGAAAATAAATACTTTTTTACTTTTTACTTTTACTTTAGCTGTTACGAAAAACAGAAAAAGGGTAGGAGTGTAGCGCCTGTTTTGGGCACTGCATGCAATTGATTGGGTGATGGATTGGAATATGACCTGTTAACAAGCTTTTCCAAAACTAACTGCCTTCGTGATCCAGTGGTTAAGACGTTTGACTGTAGACCCGGCGATCGTGAGTTCGATTCCCACGGGAAGCATACTTTGTTTAGTTGTTTCCAGTTTCGTTAGGATATTGCAGGCTTGTATCACCTGATTGCCTGATAAATAAGATGATTCCGTGCTTCGGAAGGCACGTTAAGCCGTTGGTCCCGGCTGCCATCTGGTAGTCGTCAAAGGAACCACGTCAGAGGCCGAGAGGCGGTTCCGAAAAACTCTGACACCAGGGTGTGCATGGTCGATTGACCGTGTCACCTACACGAAATGTTGATGATGATACAAAACAAAAGTTAAGTGCAAGTTGGATTCGCGCACCGGGAGGTTCTTTGCAAAAATATATTTTTATTCATTCTGTCTACAAATTTAGTTTTAAGAACCTTGCTTGATGCCAAATTTCATGGTTCTAGCTCGACGGAAAGTGATAGTGATAGATTTTGATTCCTTTGCGATTTTGAAGAAATTTGCGACATAAATGGCTGTTACTTTTGCTTGAGTAGACTTAGCAGTACCTTTATTTTTTTCACATCTACAAATGTATCAAGTAGAAATTAGCATCACATTTTGACTACAGATCAAAATGTGATGCTAATTTCTACTTGATACGATGAGTTCTGCGAATGTAAATTATTGCAGTCATTGTTTTTATGCCGTACCATAGAATTAATACTAGTACTTGCGTAGAGAAGCCACACTCTGCAAAGGTATTCAAAGAAATATCAACTCAATACAGTTAGCGATACGATGTTATTTAGCTCGCGTCAAAACGCAGCACCTTTTAGTTTAGATACCTACATAATCTATTGCAAGGCAATTATCTTCAATTCCGGGCCTATCCTAGATCTATAAGACCTTATGACCACATTTAGCATGTTGGAAGGCGTGTAGAGATGGAAAACGAAATCAAAATAGTGATGGGAAAATACTTCTCGTCTTTACTGTAAACTGTAAACTAAAACATAAAATAGTTTAAAGGGTCATCCAGGGCATCGATACAAAATTGCACATAAACATTAAAAAAAACATAACAACAAGTACATAAAGTACACGATAGTTAAGTAACCCCGTACGCGGTTCCTACTGAGATGGGTGGCCGCAAGTGGCATAAAAATATCTCGAGCACTTCCGTGCTTCGGAAGGCACGTGAAAACGTTAATCTAGACTGTCTTTATTGATGGCAGGGCGCTGTGCATCAGAAAAATACCGTAAAACGTGTATTTTTTCGTCGCGCAGTAAGCCTTATTTTTCAAAGAATACTAGCATGAAAAAAATATGAAGTACAGTTCAAAGATCAAAATAAAGGGATACATCAAAATATGTTCAAAAAAATATTTAAAACCTAACTAAATAAAATAGCGAAAATACTATATCCAGAAAAATTTTCGTCGCGGGTTACTTGATATTTTCAGCGACAACTACCAACTTTTATACGTCTATAAAAAGTATAACTAAATGAGCAAGATGGATACCTACAAAAAATACAATTTTTGGTTATAATTATTGAATTATTAAATTAAAAGTGAAAATTAACACGAAAATGGCAGACACGGATTTGAACTGAGACTGACGACAGGTATGAAACAAATATATAAAATATCGCGCGATGTCCGCTACAAACGGTTAAGGGCTACAGCGCCTTAAGCTATGTCAGATATATCATACACACACGCACACACCCGCACTTTACACTCCACACTCGCACTAACCCACCCACATCTACCCACATACACATATGTACACACACACACACACACACATAAGATTGTTATTTTGGATATAAGGACTTTATATAAACCCCTAGTGTGGAAGTCACAATTGTGATTGATTTTGTAAAATAAATAAAGATGCCTTATAGGCAGTTTGAAAAATCTAACATCAGTGTTGGCTACGAACGAAAAACAAACAATGATATCTCAGTTTTCTAACAAACAATTTATTTCAAACGGGACAGCAAGAAAAATTCAGGTACAGCCTCGAAACTGAACAAAAGAATTTTCAAAATAAGAAAACCAGCGTTGATGACGTACAAATCCTCACTTTTCCTCCACTGCTCGGTACCGGGCCAATAAATCAGTGAATTACAGGGTCTCACTCCGACCGGGAACTCTAATTTACATATATTTTGCTGAGACGTGCCTTGCATAAGCGACGACATGATACTTGGTCTCGGTTCGCCATTAGACTTTTGTTCTCAATGTTTTCATAAAACTAGCGGAGTTTTAAAGATGTATGTTCACGTAGCATATCATTTAATTATAAAATACTAGCTTTTACCCGCGGCTCTACCCGCATTAATGTCGATCTCTCGGGAATAGTAGAATTTCCCGGAATTAAAGGTACCTTTTGTCCTTCCCCGGGCCTCAAACTACATCCATACCAAATTTATGCAAATTGGTTCAATGGTTGAAGCGTCGAAGGGCAACCGAGTTACTTTCGCATTTATAATATTAGTAAGGAGTATGGATATGGATTGTAGTAGAGTCGTTCTGAAGCCAAATGAATTCCATTCAGAATAGTGAACTGCGATACGATGGGGCAGAAAGGTTCTCGAATTGCGACCACGTACCGGCAAGTGCAGCTTTTGACACCCACCGACCAGCCGACCTATTTGCTAACTTAGTGTACAACATTCAAAGTATATTACTTTTTATTATACACTAGCTGTTGCCCGCGGCTCCGCCCGCGTTAATATCTTAAAGGTACCCTATGTGTTTCCCCGGGCCTCAATCTAATTCTATAACAAAATTCATCCGAATTGGTTCAATGGTTGAAGCGTGAAAAGAAGACAGACAGAGTTACTTTCGCATTTATAATATTAGTATGGATATGAATCTTTTATAAAAATAGTCAATCATACGATAGCCGCAACGTGTTGTAAACGCAAATGGTCGGACGGCCTAACCAAACAAAAGCTTTAAGCCTTATAGACCTGGGCTCTGTATACCCCGCAAGGTATAAACGTGATAATATTGTATTATATTAACTATAGAACATGAAGAATCTGAAGACTACAACTACCTTTTATTTTTTTACGATACCTACATAATTATAAAATTGTATTTGACATTATATACTCGTATTTAAAAAAATATGTTTCTAGTTAGTTTTATAGCACTTGTCTTTTTTTTTATTCTTCTTATTCCCAACAAGTATTTAACAAATAAGTAAATATACAGTCACTATCTTCGCTAACATAAAGGCAAAAGACGAGAAACCCGTATTGAAGGCGGGCAGCCTTTTGGGAAATCTAACAGCGGCGCCGTGGTCCTGTAATGAGTTTAACAATAATAAAAAAATATACGACCATTTCCTTTGTTTACGACGTCTGCAAGTATATAGAATAATCGTATAACAGAACTTTGGCTCATTTAATGCGTTTATTGTTTTAATTTATTGCACAGATCACAAATCATATGATTTTATACGAAGGGTACTTAATGGTGAGAAATTATTGAATTTACTCCTTCAGAAATGTATTATATTCATTCAAGTGTTACAAAGGGAATATTTGTCTATGTCTCTAATAATTATTATTGAACCCAATACCACAGAATTGTAGAATGGTCAAACAGACTATTTTTTAGCCCTCCTTGGGTATGTCTTATTTACAAGATTTTGGTGATTTTCTTTTATGAAAACTCATTTTTTTTTACCTTTTGAGTTGTAGTCTGTTGTAGTAGTTATATTCTAAACCTAAAACAATACGGCAAAAAAACAATTACTGCAATAATGTTTTCTTAAACATGCCTTTCGAACATTATTTTGACAATAATTATGATAAATTGAAATTGCTGTACTGGCCAAATATACGCAGCAAAGTATAGATGAAAATCTATGTATGTCATATTTTAGCGGCCAGCAAAATAATGAAAACTCATAATTCTGTCGTGTTTTAAAAATGGAACGACCGGTCAGCTCTTAAATAATGCTACCATGGAGGTAACTTTTCAAAGGTTTCATTTTAAATTCGAACTGGCTGACAAATAAAAAGCAAAAATACAAATGAACATTTTGGCGCTTGATGTGTTTTGTATGTAAATAATATACCTACTACTTTGTTTGAATTTCCGTGCGTTCCATTATTTCAGAACCGTACTATAGAAGCCACGGCAGCAATGAGGCATCGGGCTCAAGAGGTACCTCGACTTCGCCTCTGCCCGAATTCTCATTTTCGTCTGCCAATGCCTCATTGACAGTTGCTGCAGTAATGTACTATTACTTGCAGAAGTCATTTTACTCGTGAAGTCCGAAAGTATTCGTCGTATTCATACTCGTTGGGTATGTGTATGATTACACTCGTTCGTCAAAATTCAATTTTCATGTAATATAATGATATTGCGGAGTTGCTACAGCCAGAGCTGGAAACTATCCAAAAACTGCATAATTTTATCTTCGTAAATATGGCTACAAAAATATTTTATCAAAATTTACATTGGAATATGTTTCGCTTTTGAAAGCACGGTTATCGATATTACTGTAAGACATATCGGGATATTGTTTTACTAGTAACATTTTTTGAAACTTTAAAAAATAAAAAGTTTCCAACATCATGTTTTAAAGGATACACCGATTTTAATTCATAACAGCGTATTAACTATTCCTTCATTAACAAATAATGAAATATTACTTAAAATGTACTTAGTTAAGTTCAGGCAGATTTTATTCTTTAAGAGAAATAGTGTTTAAGGAATACTCTGCTAATTAATTTTACACTGTTGTCTGTGGTCACAGAAATATGTGGTAGAGAAAGGAGTAGGTAAACACAAATATATTGTTCATATTAATCCGTTAAAACATACCTAATGAGAAATAAATCCAAATTCCCTGACACAACTCCAATGGACAAACGTAAAATCTGTTTAAAATGTGAAGTTTAAATTGTCAAAGCCCGATCCGGTTCGTTAGACGAAAAGGCTTCAACTGCAATGTTATTTTCCTCATCAGACTTACATAACACTAACATCTTTTTACTACAAAAAGAAAAACTTGGTGAACCCGTTCTTTCTCCTCATATTGACCACCAAGGTATTTTCTTTATAACTAATTGTTGCAATGAAATTTTATCTGAAGTCAGAATTATTCAGCTTACATGCTTCCTAGTAACGTTCAACACAAAGGGAATTAGGGTGTAAATAAAATCATTATGGAACATTTTATAATGTTTCAGATAGTTAAACCGCCTTTACCAAACTACTAAACCGATTTCAATGAATTTAATGGATCAATAGAAAAGTATACCGCGCTAAATAGGAAAAAAGAGGTACATTTTTAAATTGGGTCTTAAAATGCGTAAAATATTACAACCATTTGAGAACCTTCTTTGTTTGAAGTCTGTACAAAATTACATTTTCAAATTCAAAATATTAACGTTTTTTTTTTTTAGAAAATAGGCCTTTGCATGCACGACACTTTTTCACGTCAAATGACATGTTAAGGGATCTAATTTAGTAATGTTTGTATTAATAATTAATGTGCAAATGCTATAGACTACTTGCTTCAAATTGTAAACAAGAAAATTCCAGAATTAATCTTAGATCTTCCCAATGTCATAACAAGTTCTATGATTTAAAGTTGCGATACAATCCAACTTCAAACGATACTTTAAAAAGTAATGCTCGGTGTTTTCCAGGGTAAAACAACAAGAGTAAGAACACAACCGGTATCCATTAGTACTAAGTCGCCGCCCGCTAAATTGTGCTTACTTTTTGCGCTCCGTTTCTTACTTCAACAAGATTCACCGATGTTTGCCCTGTGTCCAACAATCAACTCTTGAGTCTCGAGTTTGTATTTACTGCAACTTATTTTATTTATACTAAAAAGATTTATTTGATTCGTTTATTAATTTTAAATTCAAATTTCGTCAACTACATTTTTTTCATCATCATCATCATCATCTCAGCCGCTAGAAGTGCACTGCTGGGCATAGGCCTCCTCCAAGGATTTCTAATATGACCGATTGGAAACGGCCCGTATCCAGCGTCTTCCTGTGACCTTGGTCAGGTCGTCCGACCGCCTCCTGGTCGGTGAGTGTCCAACGCCACGCTATTTGCTAACTCAGTGTACAGCGTATTGATAGGCCCTTCAAAATACATTGCGGCTATCGTATGATTCATCATCATCTCAGCCGCGAGAAGTCCACTGCTGGACATAGGCCTCCCCCAAGGATTTCCAATATGACCGGTTGGAAGCGGCCTGCATCCAGCGTCTTCCTGCGACCTTGGTTAGGTCGTCCGACCACCTGGTCGGTGGGTGTCCAACGCTGCGCTTGCCGGTACGTGGTCGCCATTCGACCACCTTTCTGCCCCATCGGCCATCGGTTCTTCGAGCTATGTGCCCCGCCCACTGCCACTTCAAAGAGCTAATCCGCTGAGCTATGTCGGTGACCTTGTTCTTCTACGGATCTCCTCGTTTCTGATTCGATCTCGCAGAGAAACACCAAGCATAGCCCTCTCCATAGCTCTTTGAGCGACCTTGAGCTTTCTTATGAGGTCCATAGTAAACGACCACGTTTCGGACCCGTAAGTCATCACTGGCAACACACATTGGTCGAATACTTTCGACTTGACGCACTGAGGTATTTTTGACGAGAAGACACTTCGGAGCTTCCCGAACGCTGCCCAGCCGAGTCGGATTCGTCAAAAGACCTCATCCTTGAAGCTGGAACTTCCAACCTGGATCAACTGACCCAGATAGATATATTGGTCAGCAGCTTCAAGTATGGAGTTCCCAACAAGCACTGGAGAAGGCGCAACATTATTTTTGTCTTGTCCATGTTCATTTTAAGGCCCACTTGTTGGGAAACTTCATTGAGGTAATTGAGCATGGCACTCAGATCCTCCAGCGACTCCGCCATTATAACAATATCATCAGCAAATCGAAGGTGAGTGATATACTCGCCGTTAATATTAATGCCAAGTCCTTTCCATTCCAGCAGCTTGAAGGCATCCTCCAGAGCAGCGGTGAACAGTTTTGGAGATATCACATCTCCCCGTCTCACACCTCTCTGTAGTCGGATAGCCCTCGTACTCTGCTCCTGTACTCGGACTGACATGGTGGCGTTGCTGTATAAGCGCTTCAACACTTCGGTATACCGATGATCGATGCGGCATCGCTGGAGAGACCGGAGTACGGCTCACGTTTCGATCGAATCAAAGGCCTTCTCATAGTCCACAAACGCTAAGCATAGTGGCCAGTTATACTCTCTGGTCTTCTATATAACCTGCCGCAGCGTATAGATGTGGTCTATGGTACTATAGCCTTTTCGGAAACCGGCTTGTTCGGGAGGCTGGAAGGCATCGAGCCTGTTCGTGAGACGATTCGTGATTACCCTCGAAAACAGCTTATAGACGTGGCTCAGGAGCGTGATGGGTCTATAGTTCTTCAGTAGGGTATTGTCGCCCTTCTTGAAGAACAGCACCACCACGCACCTGTTCCATGCCTCTGGCGTCACGCCCTCGAGCAGAACGGAATTGAAGAGCCTCTGAAGGACTTTCAGTACCAGCGTTCCGCCCACTTTCAGAAGCTCTGCTGTGATTCCGTCCTCACCCGGCGCCTTGTTATTCTTGAGCTGTTTGAGAGCAATCCTAATCTTGTACAGGCTGATGTCCGGGATATCTTCGGTATAATGTCGGGTAAGCTTGGCTCTAGGATCTTTGGCCAAACTTATGGGTTTGGCTACTGAGGTAAACAGCTGTCCATAAAACCTCTCGATCTCGCCCAGCACCTCGGCTTTTGACGATACCACGCCGCCGTCCTCCTTCTTCAGCTTATTCAATCGGCTCTGCCCAATAGACTCTACTCTTGCGAACACTTTGGAGCCTTTATTTTGCTCTATCGTCTCCTTAATACGCTTGGTATTAAAGGAACAAATGTCGTGTCGCAAGGCCTTCTGGATTTGTCTATTGAGCTGCCGATGTACGTCCGCGTCTTCGGAGGTCTGCAGCGGTATAGATCGTCGCGTGGCCATCAATTTTAGGGTCTGGGTCAATCGTATGATTGACTATATAGAAAACTTAATGTATTTTGAAGTGACTATCAAAACGTTATACACTAAATTAGCAAATACGCCGGCTGTTCGCCATTCGAGAACCTTTCTGCCCCATCGGCCATCTGTTCTACGTACTATGTGCCCTAGCTATGTCGGTGATCTTTGTTCTTCTACGGATCTCCTCGTTTTTGATCCAGTCTCGCAGGATGCGACTGGCAACTGTCTATAGTGGCGTTGATAACGATTGTTTTTTTTTTTTTTTTTTATTTATTTGGTTCGCTAACTGGTTGAACAACACACATTTTTTTTAAACATAAAATTAGAGCATACACGTTGTCAGCCTTCTTTGAGCGAACACAGCATGCACTTTCGATTTCTGCTCACTCGTTTTAAATTGAAAATTATAAAAATATATTTAAATTAAAGTTACAAAATGAGTTAATTTGTTAATGACATTAAATTTAGAGTACACTAATAATGAAATCTTATATCAATAATTATTTGCTTTTGTAAAAATATTTTTTAATCATATTGGCCGATGTACTGAAAATATCAACTTCATTACATATTTTATTATAATTAGCACACATACGATTCAGCGAAGAATGTTAGCGGTAGTTTGTTCGACAGACGGGCAAGTTAAAAGTGACTCTGCTCTGGTGAACCTTTGGAGCAGATTAGGGCTGTCAATTTTTCCTTGAATAATTTTGTGCAAGAATGTTATATCAGCAGCCTGTCGCCTGCGTTCCAGAGAGACAATATTAAAATAGTTAAGTCTAGATTCGTACGATGTAAGGTTCCGACAGCTATTAAATGAAAAGGTAAGATGATATAAAAATCTTTTTTGGATGCTTTCAATCCTTTTGACGTGAATGGCATAGGATGGATTCCAAACGGGACTGCAATACTCAATCAAAGTTCGCACATAACAATTAAAGAGCATAATAGGGATTTCAGGTTCTTTAAATATTTTGGTTTGGCGTATGACAAAACCAGCTAATTTTGACGCTTTCTTTATAATGCTTTCAATGTGGTCTCTGAAGTCTAGTTTTTGATCCATTACAACGCCCAGATCGCGGATGCAATCAGTTTCTTGAAGCGGAGTACCAGCAATTTTATAAGTATAATTTTTTGTTAATCCTATTTTCCGAGAAAAATTTATAAAGGAACATTTTGTGGGGTTCAAAATCATGCCATTTCTTTGGCACCACGAGCTGATTTTATCTAAGTCAATTTGTAGTGCATTAACATCGTCGTTGGATTTGATTACACGGTAAACTTTTAAATCATCTGCGAACATCCTATGATCAGAAGCTAAATCAGAACAAAGATCATTTACAAATAATAAGAAGAATAGAGGGCCAAGATGAGAACCCTGTGGGACGCCTGACGGTACCTCTGTAGCCGAAGATTTAAAGCCACGAACGATGACGAGTTGTGAACGATTTTTTAAATATGACTCACACCACCTTAGTAATGATCCACATATACCAGCATGAGCTAGTTTCTGCACCAGACCATCATGACTAACATTGTCGAACGCTGAAGAAAAGTCGGTATATACGGCATGGACCTCATTTCCATCCTCAATTGCAGTGATTATATCATCTGCGTATTCTAACAGATTGGACATTGTTGACCGACCAAGTAAGAATCCATGTTGGTGTTCATTAATTAAGGTTTAAGATAGAAATATAAATTTTTTTGAACCATCGATTCGAAAAACATACCTATGAAGGACAGTATTGAAATTTGCCTGAAGTTTGCAACATTAGCAACATCACCCTTCTTGTGGACCGGTGTTACATGTGCGACTTTCCATTTGGACGGAAAAACTCCAGCAGAAAGCGACTAATTAAAAATGAAATGCAATGGCTCAACTAATTGTGAAGCGCAATTTTTGAAAAATATAGGCGGTATAGCATCAGGTCCTGGACCTTTATTGGTATCAATCGCTTTAAGAGATTTAAAGATTTCCGACCTAGAAAGGCTGCAAGATGCGAGAGAAGTGTGGTGGCCATTACCATTAACAAAAATAGTACCCACTGACGACATGCTATTAAAAGTAGAGTGGAAATACTGAGAAAAAAGATTGGTGACCCGTTGCCCACCCTGTGCCTTATGATGATCATTGAGGTACATTTCATCAGGTATGTCTGTGCTATTAGATTTCATCGATTTTATAAATGTCCAGAAGTACTTTGGATTATCCTTTATAAGTGATTTAGCCTGAGATATAAAGTTGGAGAAACAATCATCGATCATCTTGTCACAACGACTACGAAGCATTTTGTAGGAGAGTTGATCTCTTGGGTTACCATATTTTTTGAAACGTTTGTGGAATTTAGCCTTTTTTTTAAGAGCTTTTATCAATGATCTACTAAACCAGGGAGGAAATTTCTTATCACTCGTAAATTTATTTGGAGTGTGAGCTCTTATTATAGGGGTTATAACGTTATAAAATTTATCAGTTGTATCATCTACATTATCCAAAGAGCTTAGGTGGTCCTTCCAGGCAATGTTGTCCAATTCAGCTTTAATGCTTTCGTAATTTGCTTTGTGAAAGTTAAGGTAAAAACTCCTGTTATAAGCAATACGCTTAGCTGGCTCTATATTTAATTTAATATGTAGTGTGGGATAGTGACTATCAATTTTGATAAGAGGAAGAGGATGTTGAGTAACCCGGAAAACGCTATGTGTATTACTAAAAATTAGATCCAAGGAGCGGTCCTTTGCATTTGTAATTTGATTCAGTTGGTGGAGGCTATTATAGGTGAGTGTATCCACAAATAGGTTTTCTTCACGAGACGTATTACCGAATGGTTGAAAAGACTTTGTAGGAGAATTTACTTGCCACACTATCCCAGGAAAGTTAAAATCACCAGCAAGGAGCAACAATGAGTTTAGTGGCATTTTGTGTTGTAAAACGTTAGTAATGTTGGCTGTGACTCGCTTAAGTTGTTCATAAGCGACAGGTGAAGGCAAGTAGAGAGTACCGATACATAGTTGTTTCGTAGACCTTCCTTCTCTAATTTTAACTGTGACCCACAAGTCTTCATCTACTGACTCCCATCCCTGTTGACGAAGTGGTTCATGTTTTTTTAAAACAGCAATCAAATCCCCACCTCCCTCCAATTTAGTGCTGCCAGTGGATGCGCGATCTCGTCGAAAAACAACATACCTGTTGTAGATTACTTCATGATAAAAACAGACTCATTGAGCCACATTTCTGTAAGTAGTATCACGTCAGCATTTTGTTTCAGTACATTGGCCAGTATAATATGGGTTTTAGTTTTTAGACCTCTTACATTTTGATATACAACATTAAAATTTGAGTCAAATCGTGATGCTCTTTTAAACAAAGGAAACATTAAATAGAGAGCAAGGAATCCGCGTTACGTATAACAAAACTTTTGGAGTTAACGTCCTTTCTCATAAAAATCTTGCCGTTCCGCACCCACACAAATTGGATTTTTTTCTCCTTAGCTGCTTTTCGGGCCGCTGCGTGAAGTTGCTTGTTGACTTGAGTCAGGTGTTCACAGACGTAGATGGGCTGCTTATCTTTGTCGGCTATGCCCAGATGTGCAGAGTTCAATTTGTCGTTCTGGTGAGTACGGTTATACGTTTTTACGGCAGCAAGCAGAGAGTCACGAACTAGAGGGCTTGAGAGTTTCACAATTATCGACCGCGGACGATTGGATTCTTTGTTAAATGGCGATTCGGTGATAGTTTTGAATTTCGTTATTTTGTAGTGGGCATCCGACGGTAGCGGCAAGCTGATAGACTACCGTTCTTAAATTTTCTGCCGAATGCTCTGGTACACACTGTATTTCCAAATTGTTATCGCGAGACTGTTGCTCAAACTGGTTAAGCTGAGAGCTCAAATCTGAGACTTGAGTTTCCAGTACATCCACTCTGCAGCTCAAAGCTTTATTCTCCGTTTTTAGATCGTTGCAGTCCTTGGTTGTTTGGTCAAATGCCGACTTAAGCTGATCGTACTTCTCTGACATGTACTGGATACTGGTGGTAAGTTCTTGTATCTTTGCTCGGGTGTCAGCATTATCAGCAGCAAAGTCACGACTGATGTCCTTACGAAGTCGTGCTAAGGCCTCCACAAGACTCTTGTCGAAGTAACTTTTGAAATCGTTAAAACTGAGAATGGCCTGTTTGTCTCCGCTGAGAGAGGGGTTTGAGGATGGACAAGGACTACTAGTAGTTACGCTTCGCTTATCCACTGATTTGCACTCTGGACAACACCACGCTGCCTTGTATGCCTTTGACTCTTTTGCAAAATTTTCGGGTAGAATATCCAAACACTGATAGTAAAAGACCGCAGTACACTTTGCACAGGTCTTGGTATCAGAAGCTTTAATTTGTTTCTTACACTTACTACGGACCGACATTTTCCAATACTCCCGGCAGTGTCGGGAAATTTAACATATATGGTAACACTGCTTGAATGACAGATGCAATTTCATTCAATTTTGACGTTGTCAGTTGAATTTGACAGTTCAATATCTTGTCTGAAGCGGGTAGATATGATCTATTTGAATATATTAATTATGTGAGTGAATGTGTTATATTAATTATGTGAGGTAGAAAAATACAACTTATCTTGTTGTTTTGCGTCACTTTTTCTGCAATTTTTTTCTTGATAACACAACTGCAACTTAGTTACAAGCTATACTTGATATAATGTTTACTTTCACTGAGATATATTCAAAATTTATGGTAAAAAATAAATTATAACTGAGAGTGTATTTTTGACGAGTTAGCGGTGTTGCCAAAAAAAAAATTGTTCCCATACAAACTAACAAATGTATGAAATTTTGACTTACAAATGTTATTTTTCCATTAACTGAACAGACGTCATACCTGAAACCACCAGCCAAGCAGTTGAAGATGAAAACCCCGACCTTATCAACGTATTCAGGTGTTTAATAGAAATAGTCAGACTTAAAAACAGTAGTTATACTTCAACTTTTATATGGGAATTTCTGTAGGTGTAGTGGTGTTGTTGTTGTAGAAAATCTTATGCAATTTTAAGCTTTCGCGAACAATCACTAGGGGACTTACTGCGATTATTTTTGAGATTCGTCTTATATTTCGGCAACATTGCAGCCGCCTTATTCACAGACTGACTGCTGCGGTGGATATTAGACCTGTCGAGGAAAACGCAGCGCAGAGACAAACCTCAAAAATAATCGCAGTAAGTCACTTAGTGACAATAATAAAAATTCTTATATCTATATTTTATAAAAAAAGGTCGGAGGCTTGAAGCGGTCTATTGAGTTATCTGCGGCGCGAGTTCATTTCCTTTTTGCTACATTCCCGCGTTTACAGCGGAAATGAGTGAAACCGCAGAATGAACGATTACGGGACTTCGAACTACTGTGATTGCTCGTCGCAGCTTTTTAAGGGTCGCTAAGAAGTTGGTTAAAACCATTATATTGACACTTTACAGGAGCTTTACAGTCCGTAAGTCACAAGTTGATCAGAAAACATCACTAATGTCATAAAGAAAGCGTAAGTATTTATTTTTCTTGTCAAAAATAAGAATCGCGTCCTGACATTTTTATACGACTAGCAACCAGCCCCGGGTTCACACAGGTGCGATAAATTATACATATAATCCTTCATAATGACTCACTCTATCTATTTAAAATAACCGCATCAGAGTCCGTTGCGTAGTTTTAAAGATCTAAGCATACATAAGGACAGACAGATAGCGGGCGACTTTTTTTATACTATAGTGATACATGTAAATCTTATAAATAAAGAAATCCGTTACGAACAATGAGGAATTTTGAAGTGAACACTTCGAACTTTTTGGGATGGGTAAAAAATGTTAAACTCGCGTCAGGATACGTGACCTGAAACCGCCACAAGGGCGAGTTTTCACTTCTACTTCTACCGGCGCTCCCGGAGTGCAAGCCGTTGTTTTTTCTCTTTTCCCAGGTGGCGGCACCAATCATGTTTAAGGGCCCGTACTACCTCAGACTGCTTTGCATGATTGACTGTTATATCAATAATAATTAAATACTCAAGTTGAAATAAAAATGCAGCAAAGTTCAGGACTAACTCTGGTAACTATATGACTCAAAAACACGATTGCGTTAAATTTTCTCGATAGAAAAAAATTTGAAAGTTGCCTCCAAATCACGTCTAATTTACTCGGTATATAGCATTATTCACCAAATACATTAAAATTAACCTTGAAACTTTTGATTATTATTGCATTACAGATAAGGCAGCCATCACATATTTTTCGAATAACCATTGAATATTCCTAAAAAACGAAAATATCCAAAGTAGCCAACGCGTTTAGACCATCCGCGTTTGTATCGCCATGCCGCCATGCCGGCTCTTAATTATAATCTTTTTGATTGGTGGATTTTGAGAGCTTCTGTCAAAAATACTTCTCTTTCCGACTCCTAATTCCGATTTCGATAACTCTCATGATGTAAGAATCTTACTAATATTTAATATTATAAAACAAATGTGTACCTGTCTTTGTGAGAATGTAAACATTTATAACTCCATCACGCAAACACTATCGAGCTTTACTTGATACTTTATTAATTTAAAAAGCACGGAACCATTGTTGAACGAGCCAGTGATTTGACATTTGTTTGATCTTTTTAGTCTATTTTTCGTCTCGTCGGAGCATCAATAAGTCGCGGTCGAGGGAACTGCAGTACCGTAATGACACGCGCCGATGGTGATTTATGGGATCACCCACAGTAGATTCGTTGTAAAAGTTAAATAACTGTATGTCATCAGACCATCTGGCCCTTAGTATCATTTTTTTTTTCTAAGTCACACAGGTTGGGTCAGCCCTCAGTAAGTTGTGAACTTGTGTCGTGGCATACGAACTCAACGACGTATATTTTATAATAGATACATAAATTAAATTAATTAATTTTTTATTGGATCCGCACCACACATCTCTTCTTCAGGTCACAACTGAAAATCAGTGTATTGCTCTCGGGTATTTTACCACTGAGCGCACAGCTGAGGAGGCAAATGGTAAAAACGCTAGGATGATAATGAAAGATGAAGGATGATATAAAGGAGATTTGATTTTCAACTTTACCTTTTTATAGCTGCTTAGTAGTGTTCGGAAATGTTCGCCTAATGAGCCTACGGAAAAGCAAATTCGTTTGCGGTCTACTTAGTTCCTTACGCTTTAGAACCTTATTGCATGTTGGTCCGACTGGATTGTCACTTTTTCTCGCCAAAAAGTAATAACTTATTCGTAGATTCATTGTGATAAATATACCACATTCACAAAGGCTATGGTAGGTGACATAGTCAGGGCTGGGGGTCATTCGCAACTACTTGGCCGGGGTTAGCGGGTATGGCATTAGGTACTCGCGGCCGGCCTCCCGAGCTGCTTTTGCTCCTATTCATCCCATTCAGTAGTTCCCCTTCATTCCCTTCCCAGATCCAACAAATTCCTTCCCCGCTTAAAAAATAATTCTGTTGGGTAGCCGCGTCGGAAGGGCAAGAAGCCAAAGAAACTACGCTCGCCAACCCACTGTGACAAATTCACTTTCAGTGTGTAAAGTTTCAAAAACGTGACAAATTAACTTTGTGGCCAATTTACAATAACCCCTGTCAAGTATGGCAATATACTCCCATGGAACAAAGAATACTTGGCTATAATGATGATGGTAGGCGAATAAAACAGAGAGAACTGACATTTTGTGCCGACCCTACATGGAATAGTAAGATAATTTAAATTAAAAAGAGAAAAAGAAAATGAAATACACCGCATATATTTTCCACAAAATCTCAATACCTTCTTACTCTTTCAAATCAGCTACACGCGTAATATACAATAAGTTATTCATTCATAACATTTTATTAAAAGGAAGCCTTAAAGAATAGCTGTAGGTAGTGGATGTAAAGCAGAATAATGCGAAAATATATACAAAAACGCGAGCTTATACGAAAAAACATTCCTCGACGCTATGAGGCTTCCTTTTAGCCTTAGAATTTATTCATAACATACAGTATAAACACGTGATATATGTTTACCTTACGGTGGTTGCGTATTTTACAATTTTGCGCCCCGGGCTTTGTTTTGCTTGATTATGTATTTCCGATTATTATGTAAATCCATAATAATTAATCAGTGTAGCAACATTTCGTCCGAATCCTAATCCTAACTAATATTATAAATTCAAAAGTGAGTTTGTTTGTTTGTTACGCTTTTATTTATATTTGACGGCAAACGAGCAGACGAGCCACCTGATGGAAAGTAGTCACCGTTGCCCATGGACATCTGCAACACTAGAGGAGGTGCTGATGCGTTGCCGACTCTTAAGATACCTGTTACTGCTGAACCGATTATCATATCATTTTGCATACACGTTATCTGGGGTACGGATAAGGACATAGGGGACATTTTATCCCGGGAAATAGTACTGTTTCTGAGGGTTGGACATTGACGCGGGCGGAGCTGCGGGCGAAAGCTAGCCCTCTATAAAACTAATTAAAAAATCTAATACTTCATATTAGATTTTTTAAATATAAAAGACGGCAAACGAGTACGTGAGTCATATGATGGTAAGTGATCACCGCTGCCCATAGACAACTACAACACCAGGGTTTGCAACATTGACAGGAGCGTTGCCGTCCTTTCAAGGAGTTGGGGAAAGGACATGGGGAGAAAGAAATGGGGGGATGATGAAACATATCGCAGGGCTAATTGCGCTAGTTATGCCGCCTTTCAAAGCCTGTTGGGGCAACACGTCTTTTTGCCAGCAAGGTAAATATCCTGAACCACTGTAAAACAGCTTTTAAGTCTTAACAAAGCCGTAATATAAACTTCAGGTTTGAGTTGAGTAATGTTGAAGTTAGCAAGGACATAAAACTTATTACCTACTCATAAAGTCGGGTAAAGTTTGTAACGTGTATAAGGAACGAGCCCGCCTTAAAAACCATAAAAGTAAGAATATGTTATATAGTACATGAAGTTGACTATAAAAATGTTACTTCTGCCTCTGATTTTGCATAAAAAAATTAAAAGTGAGCAAATTTTATTGCAAAATCCTCGTTTATTTTGACTGGACTTCAAACTATGTACCTACTTAACATAATCTTCATTTTGAACTACTGAGCTATATTGAAGTGCCGTAGTCCAAATCCCTAATAAAAGTGAAATAAAGAATTGCAAGAAATAAAAGTAAAAGAAAGGTCAAATGACCTCCCATACAAAGTCACCAATAACCTGGGCGATTTTTATTGGAGTCTTTTTTTTTCAATTTACATTCAATTCTACATTCCATTAGGGGTTCTGATTCCGAGATTTTAATGTAGCTCAACATCACCCTTTATATTATAGGAATTTGTTGCACTCATACTTGACTCACCTTTCATGTTAGGTCATTTTACCTAGTATACTAGCCTCTTAATAAATTAAGAAATAAAATATGGTAAAAAAATTCATGCGGGCGGGACTTGAACTGGCGACCTATGCTCTGCCATCCGTGTCACCCAAAGGGTAAAAACCCATTTTTACCCTTTGGGTAGGGTCCCTACCCTATTAATATGGCTCCGATGTCTGTCTGTCCGTCCGTATGTCACCAGGCTGTATCTCATGAATCGTGATAGTTGACGTGATAGTGACTGTTGAAAACAGAATATAACAAATATTTAAAGCGCCCCTTAAATATTTATTTTATTCTGTTTTTAGTATCCCATACAGCAAACGTATTTTTTTTGATCGGTTTTGCACGATATTGATAACAGCAACATGTAGGCGCTTGAAATATTCACAGAATATTTAGTTATATATTTACTTTAAAAGTAAATAATAAAATTTATATTCAAGGGGGGCTCCCATAGAACAGACATGATTTTTTCGCCGTTTTGATAGATAATGGTTCAGAACCCTTAGTGCGCGAGTCCGACTCGAACTTGGCGGGATTTTTAAGTCGGTTTGAGTTTCACAGTATTAAAATAACAGCGATATCCTGGATACCTATCCTTAAAATGCCTGCCGTTTCGTCTTATCTAGAACCCTGTCGACCCACGTAACTGTCCATTTACCTAGGTAAGTGTCACGGCCACTAGAGAAACAAAATGGGAAAACCTAGTTTAGTCGTAAAATAGAAATTGCTCTGGATCTGCGAATTACAAGTTTCGCTCAAATATCGAATGCCTGTCCGATTTGCGCCGATACATTGGCAAAACTTCGTGGAAAATTGTTTTCTCATATTTTCACACGGTGGATTTCTGAAAATATTTCCTACACAAATAGCCCGGTTCGATATTTTACTTCCTTGTTAAGTTGTTGTTAAAAAGGATCTTTGCACTTAGTGAAAATTTCATTGATCCTTTTATTGATTGTTATTAGGTAGGTTTTACCTATTAATATAAATTATTAAAACAATATTTAAAAAAATATATATCAAGGCGAAATAACGGACTTTGTCCGCTAAAGCATCATATCCTAGGATCACGGAGCAAGTAGGCTGCAACCGGATACACTCAGAGATAAAAAATATATATACGCATGTATCTTCAGATTAATAAGAAGCCAAACGGCCTAATAGTCGTGAGCATGGCATACCTTTATGCGGTCCCCACAGGATGAGTATAAAAATATCTCGAGCTCCTCCGTTCCTTCAAGCTGTTGTTCCGGGCGGTCATCATTGATGGCAGACGTTGAGCTATGTCAGATACTTTAGGCAGCTTGAAAAAAACGACTCTATGTTTTCTTATAAGGCCAGCAGCGCTCTTGTTACACCCCAGATTTTTCAGTTGTCTATGCGCAGCAGTGATCACTTACCATCAGGTGATAGGCGAGCTCCGTGGCGCAGTGGTTAATGTTAACCACTGCGCCACGCCGCATTCCGCATGCTGGCATGTGCCAGCCTGCGGCACGAGGTCCCCGGGTTGGATCCCCGGTCAGGTCAAGATGGATGGGTTGGGGCTAACTCAATCTGTGTGATTTGTCCGTATATATTTATTTATTTACTATTTACCCGTTTGCTCGTTTGCCGTTTTATGTCATAAAAAAAATCTGACACCAGCGTTAGCACTTATCATAAGAAAAACAATATAAACTTGATTCCTTTACAAACTTTTACCAAAATTTCAAATTACATCGAAGATAAATTTACCAGATCATTAAGTATTTAAAGTATCAGGATCGAGCACTTACGCTGAGAGTGAGTAGATATCTATTTACGTTCCTTAATTAGTCCTTATTTACAGTAGGTACACCTGGTGTTGTGGTGAATTGGCACACTGAATTATTAATGCGCTGTCTCAATCAGTCGGAGAGCGAATCCATTTACCCAAATCTGTTCAGGGAGCTAAGCTATGTACAGACTACCGCAAAATATCCCAATAATCCTTACTAATATTATGAACGCGAAAGTTTGAATGCATGTATGGTTGTTTGTTAGTTGATCACGCCGTAGCCGTGTGGTTTCCGGCAGAGTAGAATAGGACCACTCCAAGTTTTCCTATGGATGTCGTAAGAGGCGACTTAGGAAATCAAGCTAAACAAAGCTCATAAACATCAATGAGACCTCTCCAACCCATCTGGCCAGAGAGGAGAGTGTAGGCTAAATCCTCTGTCTTCTCTAGCTAACTATGGCTCTGGTAGTACAGAGAGGGTCATGCTCCTGCAGTGGAGACTAAAAAGACCTGATGATGATGATGAAGTTAATCACGCCAAAAAGGCTGAACGGATTTTGCCAAAATTTTGCACACAGATAGGATTAACACATAGGCTACCTTTCATCCGAGAAAAAATAACTTTTCCCGCGGTATCGAAATTAACGTGAGCGGAGCAACGGGGACATCTAGTTATCAGTATAAATGTGGTTTGTATGGATGTGAGAAAAGAAAAAGCAAAGCTGCTTCTCTTCCCGCACAGATCGTAAAAGCCGATCAGAGGAATGAGCGTAAATCTGAGGAATCATGTGCCATGCGGCTAGCGACACATCACTATATCGATTCCGTTTTCCATAGGCTCGCCCACCAATATGATCAACGTAGCTTTTAGGTCTCACAGACCAGTGCTCTGTATACCCCGCAAGCGAAAAAGACGTGATAGTATGTATATATTGTAAGGATGTGACAACATAAAGTTAGAACACTAAAACCCGAGTACTAGATTTCTAAGTGTATTTTGTCGCCCGCAGCTCTGCTCACGTTTGTAGGTCCCGTGCAGGAACAGTACTTTTTCAAAGATGATGGATAAAGGTACTCTATGTGTTAATCTATGTAATAACCTATTTGTGTACAAAAGTTCACCAAAATCCGTTCAGCCGTGAAAGAGTATCCACAAATCCATACATACAAACTTTCGCGGTTTATTTAGGAGGTCAACTCGTACTAACTAAACTAAGTCTCAACGTTAGTTTAGGAGATACGTGGGGACAAGCGAACATACATACATAGCGGCCATAATCACAACCCTCCTTTTGACTTCGCCATAGTCGGGTAAAAATGAGAGATCTTATAAATCTGTCCCAAACTTTACTCGCAAATTACCCACGTCGCTAGTACAGAAATTAATTTTATCCAATTTATTATTCGTCCAATTTCCACCATATTAGCGAAGTACAATAGAAACGGTAATGAGAATTGTGGAGCTGTAATTAATTTAGGTTGTATGGAACTGATAATTCTAGAAGGTATTTCTCTCTGATTCAATATCTTATTAATTTTAATTTTTAGTTTGTATGGTTTACTTATGATTAAATAGGTAGTATCAAAAAAAAAATATCTTATTATTTTACAAAGGTAGTAGTTTTAGTAGCCAGGATTGCCGACTAGTTTTGGTCTGTTACGAAGTTCATCATTGGGGCGACTGTTAGGGATGGCGATGGCAACAAGGCGGTTTCGCTTTCCTTAAAGCACTGAGAGCTGCCGAAAAATATCCCTTAAGTCATCTGTCTTCAAAAGTTTATAATAGAGCAATTTAACCTGTCAAGCGCGGAAACGCAAACACAATGGATTTTCTATTGTTATGTGGTCTCATGAGGCGGCTTGGTGGTTGAGAGGTCAATTAACTAGATAGTCTACTTTATTAATAACAATTCTAAAGCACGCTTGCCGTATCAACTTTTTTCCTGGGGCGCCCAACAGGGTTCATATTGTACCTATTTTAATTACAGTGCAGTGACAATATTGTTAAAGCTGATGTATTGTACTATATGAAATGCAAATAAATAAATTGAAGCAAGGGAGTGCAAATAATTACTTATCTTCACCACTTATCTTATCTTCACCATTTTTAGGGTTCCGTTCCCAAAGGGTAAAAACAGGACCCTATTAATATCGCTCCTCTGTCCGTCTGTCTGTCTGTCTGGCCGTCTGTCACCAGGCTGTATCTCATGAACCGTGATAGTTAAACAGTTGAAATTTTCACAGATGATGTATTTATGTTGCCGCTATAACGACAAATACTAATAAATAGAATAACATAAATATTTAAGGGGGCTCCCATACAACAAACGCAACAGGTAGACGCTTGAAATATTTACAGTATATTAAGTTATATATTTACTTTAAACATAAATAATTAAATAAAAATAATATTAATATTAAAGGGGGGCTCCCATACAACAGACATGATTTTGTTGCCGTTTTTATAGATAACGGTACGGAACCCTTCGAGCGCGAATCCGACTCGCACTGGGCCGGTTTTTATGCATTAAGCATAAGTTAAATTAAATATAATAAACTCCGTCCCTACGAGTACCAATTGCGCAACGTGAGACTTAAACTTTATTGCCTGAACCTCTGGCTTTTGACCATAATATTACTTTTACATACTCGTAAATAGAACGGTTTCACTCACGTTTAATAAATAAATAGGTATATACGGACAAATCACACAGATCGAGCTAGCCCCAAAGTAAGTTCGAGACTTGTGTTATGGGATACTAACTCAACGATACTATATTTTATAACAAATACATATATATATATACACAACCAAGACCCAGCCCAATCTGAAAAAGATCATTTTCCATCTTGACCTGGCCAGGGATCGAACCCGAGCACTCTCGTGTCGCAGGCTGGCGTGTTGACCGCTGCGCCACGTAGCTAGCCAATAACGTTTTGACGTGATGACGTCTTATAAATCGATGAACGCCGGCTGCACGCACGAAAAAGTGTCACGTTCCGCATGCAAACGAGGGCGATAGAGAGCCACGATCGGCCTAAGCGTTCGGCTTGTGACGCATCTATCTCTCTTCCAACTGACTTTACACAAAACCATTTTTTTTTGTCGGAAAATGCCAACAGTTTCTGCCGATTCAGTACTCTATCTTCAAGGGCAGGTGTAAGAAACGTCCTAACATTCAACTTTAAGATTGCCTTCTGAATAGGCCGAAAGTGTTGGTACTTAACTAATAATACGTGAGTGAAACAATAAAAGTGATATCTCGCAAAAGTTTTATTAATCTTACATACTATTATTGTTAATATTTAGGTTATACTTACTTATCGTTTTATTTCCACAAACGTTTCAATTTAAGTTTACAGCTCCAACAAAGTTTTAATAACGTTTGACAGCTCCGTGGCGCAGTGGTTAACACGCCAGCCTGCGACATGGAGTGCCCGGGTTCGATCCCCGGCCAGGTCAAGATGGAAAATTATCTTTTTTAGATTGGCCTGGGTCTTGGATGTTTATCTATATATGTATATGTTATAAAATATAGTATCGTTGAGCTAGTATCCCATAACACAAGTCTCGAACTTACCTTGGGGCTAGCTCAATCTGTGTAATTTGTCCGTATATATTTATTATTATTTAATTGACCAAAACACAACCACTCCATTTTTATCGTAGAGGGATAAAAATAATGACCAAAATTTTTGCCAATAAACGTTAATTTACAGTCTCTCGAACTGGAAACGTAAAGAAAATCAATTCACCATTACAGAAATTACCGAAAAAGAGAGTTGTTGACTGTTGCCGAAGTTCCGAGTGTGTTAATTGGGACAAATTGAGGGCCAGCAGTTCCAACTCAGACGGAAAATAAACCATTAGTTCCGTATATTTGAGTAAGTAGATATAAACAACTTGGTACCTTTTTCTGGAGTGTTTAGATTATGTAATCAAAGATTTTAGCTACCTAGTTAATCTAGCTAGATTTCATCATCATCATATCAGCCGCAAGTAGTCCACTGCTCGACGTAGGCCTTCCTCAAGGATTTTCTATACGACTAGTTAGAAGCGACCTGCATCCTGCGTCTTCCTGCGACCTTAGTCAGGACTTCCGACATTAGCTAGGTTAATCCTATATGAATTATTTCTGTCTTTTTATGTATGGACGTTTACTCTTATTAAATGTATGCAAGCGGGGCTTAAACCAGTGACCTAGGTCTATGTACGACCTACGCTCTGCCAACTGAGCTACCGCATTATTCTAACCTCGGCGCCGAAATCCTCCACCATACCTTTCCCTTATACGGATTAAGGCTTACGTCACCCAACTTCTGAGATATACATATGTACTTTTAGGCAGATATATGTACTATTAGGTAAAGAACGAATATTATGAAAGAGCTCAAGGCAAAACTTATAAATTTGCTTAAAATGAGGTACATAAATAAAATATTTTTAAGTGAAAACTTCTATAGCGGCGTTGTGCATTTTTTGGGATGGGGAAAAAAAAATTAAAATCGCGTCAGGACACATGTCCTGATCGAAAATTCTAAAAAGTAAGACAGATACGTGACCTTAGACTGCCGGCGCGGCGTAAGAGCGGAAGTAATATCCCCCTCTCTTTCTACCGCGCGGAAGTTTCACTTCTGCCTGCACTCTTGGAGTGGAACCCATTGTTTTTTTTATATAATGTAAGTGGAATGGGATTCTTGGTATAATAAGTACTATTTATGGCAAAAAAATAAATATTCCTAATCATAAAGAAGAAAAACAAAACAATTCAACTAATTTGAATATATCATCACAATGTGCAAAATTATTCCGTTTCCGAGTGGAATATCATGCAACTTACTGCATCAGGGATTTTGGGATCGACACTGCGAGGGTTTACAGCTTCAGTGATGTCTGAGTTATACTTATTACTTTATATTAGTCTGTAAGGATATTTTTGTAAATGATCATATTGTAACAGAAAATAGAGTATGTTTGTCGTTCTACTTTTCTTCTTCTCCTTGCATCTTCTCTCTCTCACTTTTTGGTCCGTTGCCTCTGCCTCTTTTGCATTATAATAAAACTAGCTTTCACCCGCGGCTCCGCCCGCGGCAATGTCGATCCCTATATATAGTATAGTATATAGTAAGTATATTATAAGTATAGATTTATATAGAGTAAGAATAAGGATATCATTCTCTCTGAATTGCTTTCATATTTATAATTAACTAGCCTTCGCCCGCGGCTCCGCCCGCGTCAATGTCGATCCCTCGGTAATAGTACTTTTTCCCGGGATAAAAGGTAGCCTATGTCCTTCTCCGCACTCCAGAGAACTTGTATGCAAAATTTCATGATGATCGATTCAGTAGTTACGGCGTGAAAGCGTAACAAACAAACAAACTCACTTTCGCATTTATAATATTAGTTAGGTAGGATAGTAAGGATAATTTCTATAAAGCGAAATATTGCGAATGAAATTAAATGGGCAATGTTATTTCCGAGTTTCCACACTGCCGTACACTGGGGATTTGGCACTGCTACCGCGCTCAAACATGCGGCAAGAATGTCGGTAAGTCGAGATACCATCTGTTACACAATGTGTAGAAAGGGGGTAACAACACTTAAAGGCATGATCAGCCCATGATATTGAACAACTTTCGCAAGGTAACATACATCAAGACACGAAAAAAAATCGACTCTTCACACAAAATAAGCAATCAGCTGAATATCTTTTTTCGTATTTCTTGATTAATCGGCTGGGGAAAGTTGATCAATATCAGAATCATGCTCCGTATGGTTACCCCCATTTTAGTACACATTTTATAGCAGTTTCCAAATTTGGTAAACTTTATTTTATGCTGACGTTACTAACACTATATAAGACCAAATAAGAATATCTTAAGGTTTATGAATGTGAAATTATTTCCGAGCAGAGTTTCCACCCCGCAGAGCATTGGGGATTTGACTCGGTGCAGCGACCGCTCGCTCAAATAAATCCACTATCCATTCGCATAACTTTTTAAGACATAATATAATTATGGCATATTCTGTTGAACATTGGCCATGTTGTGTTGTGATTTTTTATGTTCTTCATGTTTTTTTTTCCGCGGATGACCGATGTCATGATTCATTGATATTATGTTTGACAGAGACCAATTTGGTACGTGTTTCACTTTTCATATGTAAGTGATCTTACACTTACATATTACATTGAAAAGTGTTGTGCTAATTTTATGGTACCAAATAAATAGTTTTTCTTTCTTATTTACATAAAAAATAATTTTAACGGGGCTAAGCACGAACTTTTTATATATTTATTTCCCCTAACGTCTCTATGGAGTTTTTCCATAGTGGTCGCAGCGAGACTGAAGTACTGCGGTGTCATCATGTGGTGGTAGGCGCACTTACACTAATAAATTTTACCTCCAAATGGATGACGTGGCTATGGGGAGTCCAGTGGCACCAGTGGTAGCCAATATTTGGATGGAGCGTAGGGAACAAAAAGCTCTTGCATCTTGACCATAAATTAATAATTTGCTGGAAAAGATATGTATGTGGACGATATTTTCTGCATTGTAAAATATATACATGAAGTGGAACAATACGAAGCACATCTTAATTTCATTCATCCTAAAATTCAGCTCGCACATCAAATGGAATCTAAAAGGTAATTTAAACTTGTTATGTTGTTTGTATTATACTTTAACTTGGTATTTTGCTCGTATAACTTTGAATTTCTGCTCGTATTTCTGTTTATTTAAGACTATGTACACTGTACTGTGCTTATGGTTTTTTATTCAAACTTTTGTGGCATACTGCCGATCGTCAGCAGGTTGAGGCAGAATTGATATTCTGCTTTGCTCATAAACTGTAAGGAAAGCGTAACACTGAGCCTACAACCTTTTTGAAATGCTGCAACGCTCACAAGCTATAATGATTATAACCTTTATTGTTGAATTTGTCCTATTTGTTATTTTGTGTGTGTTTTAGCATTTTCAAAATAAAAATTCTTTTCTAAAAAAAAAATTCTATTCTAAAGGTAATTTTTTTTATATTAGCTTTCTTGGATACAAAATTAATGATGACACCGGATGGCTCTTTAGTTCACTCTGTGTGTAGAAAACCCACACATACGGACAGATCCCTTCATGCTAATTGACATTAGCATCCTCGTCACCTTCAATCCGTCGCCTCGACACCCAAACGACAAGCTTGTACACGTGTTTACAAGAGATCTTGTACATCGTCAGGGTCACAAAGGTCGTCCTTTCTGACCCTGACGATATACAAGATCTCTTTGTTCCGTTACACTGCGCGGAAAGCACGCACGCCAAATTTTTCCGTGGTACGGTAGGCAACAGTGGTGCGAAAAAAAGCCGTGGTACGGTTTGTCCACAACGGAAAGGTTTACCCTTTCGCTGTCCATAAGTGAGACACAATAATAAAACAATTGAAATATTCACATATTAAGATTCATGGGACAGGAAACCGGTTCAGAACCAACATTGTGAGTATTTACCATTTATCAACAAGAAAATCTTGAACCTCGATTATCTACTTTCTTTGTCTATTCTAATTAAATAGTGGTCTGTCAATGTCATTGGGGCTAGGGGCCTCATTATCCTAATGTGCCCGGGGCCAGCAATACTTTAAAGATGGCCCCATCTGGCCGCAAACCCTCCTCAGGGATGCATTAGACATAAGTGTATCGTACGTAATTCTTTAGTCGTTTCGCACGATATCCATAGGAAGAGATGTTTGTTACTACAAAACAGGTACTTAAGTATCCTACCATGATTTACCGACATTCCTGTTGCATATTCAAGCGAGATCAATTTTTTTTCGCAAAATGAATTTTTTCATTAACCTCTTTTTCTTTAGTAAGTCATGGTTAATGCACAATAGTTTTCAATTACCTATATGATTGTTACTATTTATAATAAATATGTATTTTGTTTTAGTTACCTTACCCCATTTATTTCCTAGCCTATAAGTGTTTTATCCCACTGCTGGACAAATGAATACCCCTGGGTTCTCCACTCATATTATTATATTATATTTATCACTCATTATTTTTTTTTTGAAAAGAGGGGCCTGTGTATTCATAAACTTATGCTAAATCATTTTACTGATTAAATAATGCACCAACACGTGGCAAGGTGAATCCCGAGAGCGCGGTCTAAAGACAGCGAGACAAATATAAAAATGAGCATGTTTTGTCTAAACAGAGGTTCTACTTATTGAAAATTTGGCTCGGCACTGCGACCACGCGCTCAAAAATGCAGCAGGCAGTTGGTAAGTTATTAGTGCCGTGCGGTTACATCTCTTCTATGTATATCGTACAAAATGACGTAAATTACTAAGTTCTCATAAAAAAACACTCCTTTCTGGTAGGCTGGCCGTAAACTATGCTTCACAGAAAAACTGCTCTTATGATGAATATCATAGTAATCTACATCACAATCATATAAGTAAGTGCTTCATCAACCTCCTTACCTTATGCCATTCTCTGGGGTCGGCGCAGTATGTCCTTCCACAACTACCTGTTCCCCGTCATGCCCATATCCACTCGCACCACCCTCAAGTCCTGCCTTACGCTTTCTATCTATCCCTTTTTTGGTCTTCCCTTCTTCGATATTCCCTAACCTCCATTTCTAGCACTTTCCTTTTAATATGATGATCTTCTCGCCTCATTATCATATAAGTGCTTACACAAGGAAAATATTTCTTCCTTTTTCTATTGCAGCATAGGTAGGATCTACCCTGCAGCAAAAATGCGTAAAAGCAATTTTCTCCGATGCAAGGTCTGTTTTACTGTAAAATCCACATCTTAAATTAACAATTTGTTAATATTTATACCAAATAAAAAATGACAGTCCCGGGAATCAAAGTGAGAATTTCAGATGACCAGTCAACACAACATTGCTACCAGAGCCAACTCCATGGTCGTAAAAACCTCTTTATTAGATTCAGTGAATAGGATACTGCAATAAAGACTAGTGGCAAAACGACCTTGCCGCAAGATTCAGTTTATCGTACGTCTCCCGGGTACGATTTGGGCTTCCGATATAAAATCAACCTTTCCTTGCTGATAAAAAAAATATTTATAAAAAACTATATAAAATTTAAATGAGACCAAATTGAATGGATGCCCCTTCAAACAAAAAAAGTTTTTTTTTAAAATCGGATCATAATGACGGAGTTTTGAGGTAACAAACATTTAAAAAAATACAACTGAATTGATAACCTCCTGCCTTTTTTGAAGTCGGTTAATTATATATTTCCATACATCGATGACTAGCTCCGTGGCCCAGCGGTCAACACGCCAGCCTGCAACACGGAGTGACCGGGTTCGATCCCCGGCCAGGTCAAGATGGAAAATGATCTTTTTCAGATTGGCCTGGGTCTTGGATGTGTATCTATATATGTATTTGTTATAAAATATAGTCGAGACTTGTGTTATGGGATACTAACTCAACGAGAGTTAGTATCCCATAACACAAGTCTCGAACTTACTTTGGGGCTAGCTCAATCTGTGTGATTTGTCCGTATATATTTATTTATTATTTATACATTTTTTATTTGGCGAGCTCCGTGGCGCAGTGGTTAACACGCCAGCCTGCGACACGGGGTACCCGAGTTCGATCCCCGTTGTACAATCAACAATCTGTGTACAAATCTGTGTAATTTGTACACAGATTGAGCTATATTTGTATGAATTTATTTATTTATACATCATAGGCTTAAAACAAGACCTTTTGCTTTACGAACGGGCAAGTTTGATACCAGATCCAACACAATAGTCAGAAAAAAATATTAGATTTGGTTGATACTGTAAAAGAGGCTAGTTACAAAACGACCCCGCCGCGAAATTCAGTTTATCCTACGCCCCCCGGGAACAGTTTGGGATTCTGAGATAAAACCTTGGCACCTGTCCTTTGCAGGTTAAAAAATAAAAAACACTCTAAAGGATTTTTGTTTTTCAGTTAATTTAACTTTTTTGTTTTTTATGTATGTGTTTATGATGTTATTAAATGAAGTTATTCCTTCGTCATATGATATGGACGTAGATGGTGAAAAACAAGAAGAAAACTCTCAAGCTCATATTATAACTTTGATAATATTCGAACATTAGGGCTCTACTATGCACCTTCGATACAGGCTACAATCGATTTAGTGCGCCATCGATGCCATGTACTTCGATGCAGTTTACCATCTATATGGCGGGCTGTCGATGCAGCGTACCAGCGATATTGTGTACCTTCGCTACATTAAACCGTCGATGGAACGGGCGCGATGCAGCGACCGGCAATGTAGTGACTGACGATATTATAACCTAGACCCCTACTCGGTACCTACTCTTAAGACAGCTCAGACCTGCTATTGAAAATTCTTTATATCTACGTACCGGTCTATTTTTCTTTATTAGCCCAATAAGACAATCTTCGTACGAGTATTATTTTTTCTATTATTTCTGGGAAAAAGTCCACGAAAGGGTAAAAAAGTGTAGAGAACTCGTTATATTTCAATTCAATCAACGCTTCCTACACTTAACCTCAAACAGGCCATTTGGGCATCGTGGCTGTTAACACATTTCTTTCAAGCTTTTATTAGATTAAGTACTTGACGATCATTCATCAGTAAATTACTAGAAAGTACAAGTCTAACAAACTCATGGATTAAAAAAACAAAGTTGCACTCCTCAGTGAAAATTCGCCTTTTCGGCGGACTCAGGTCACGTGTCCGTCTTGCGAATTCTGATCAGGTTACGTGTCCTGACGTGAGTTTAACATTTTTACCCATCCCAAAAAGTGCACAACGCCGCTACCGAAGTTTCCACTTCGAAAATGCGTGTTTTCTAACTTCTTTGAAATATTTAATCAACTCAATAATTGATCATGAAGCACTTATCAT
This sequence comes from Elegia similella, assembly GCA_947532085.1. Taxonomy (NCBI): domain Eukaryota; kingdom Metazoa; phylum Arthropoda; class Insecta; order Lepidoptera; family Pyralidae; genus Elegia; species Elegia similella. The sequence continues at coordinate 7,369,286 of OX383936.1, forward strand.
AAACGTTTGTTCAATGAATTATTCTCGCTCGAACAAATCAAAATTGCTGAGAACAAAGGCGCTTTGCACTATAACTTCACGACTGACCTGGTCTGTTTTAAAATTGAAATGGTCATTGATGCAGAAGGTTTTAATAAATTATCAATCTGTTCCTTTTTCTACTAATATTTTTTTTATAATATAATAATTTTAGAGTTCCGTAAGCCGTGTTGTATTCAGCAGGGAGAATAGGACCACGCCAAGTCTTCCCGTGGATGTCGTAAAAGGCGACTTAGGAAATACAAGCTAAACAAAGCTTATAAACATCGTGAGACCCCTCCTACCCGTCTGGCCAGCGTGGAGAGTGTAAGCAAAGTCCTCTGGCTGCTCTAGCCAAGTATGGCTCTAGTAGTACATAGAAGGTCGTGCTCCTGTAGTGGACACTAAGAAGGATCTGATGATGATGATGAGGGTTCCTTGTCTCAAAAGGTAAAACGGAACCCTTACACGATCACTTTGTTGTCTGTCTGTCTGACCCTTTTCTCAGGAAAGCGTGGAGGTATCAAGCTAAAATTCATATTCAATACTCAAGTCTATAACTGTCCCTTGGAGCTGTAAAAATGAAACTTCTAAGCCAACGCAATCAAAAGATACAGCATTTAAGTATATCGCAAATTTTCGACATTCGCAACGGAATCAAAACCTACAGGATTCTTCCTATGAACTCAGAAACCTGAAATTTAGCACGAAGCAACGTGTTATAGCATCTATACTTATTCGTAATATGTAATATAGCATAGATAAAGTATAAATTGCGAAAAGCATAAATTTTTAGATACATCATATAATATACATTTTAAACTTTTTTAATAAGAACGTCTTTTTTTCGCGAGTGTCATATCTTTATGAACTATTGCAATAATTGTTATATAATTAACTGTTTTAGTCCATCGTGCCTCCCATTTATCGTTGATCGTGATAAACAAGTCAAAAGACTTTTGCAATTAGTTGCCGGCTATGACATTAGCGAATAATAACGACTTTATAGGTAATATAATGTGGCAATAAAGTTTAATTATGTAATTTATCTGAAACTGAGATCACTGTGACTTAACACTCAGAAAATATTATAACAATATGTTCTTAAATTTAATATTATGCTATGAACTTTAAAACAACATGATAATGAGTGGAGTCTTCAACGCCGATTACGAACTACTGATTCGATAAAATAAAAATAAATATATATTAAGCTAGCTCCACAGTAAGTTGTGATCTTGTGTCGTAGGATATTAACTAAATGATACTATATTTTATAATAGATACTTATATAGATAAACATTCAAGACCCAGGTTAATCTGAAAAAGATCGTTTTTTAATCTTGACCTGGTCGGGGATCGAACCCGGGAACCCTCGTGTCGCAGGCAGGCTAGTTAACCACTGCGCCACGGAGCTCGTATATTATCAAAAACTTATAACAAAACTGAAATAAAAAATAAACGTAATCCATTTCAAAACACATGCATGTCAAAAGTAAAAAAAATGGATAATCAACCTATATTCCAAGAGCTCATAAAGATGAAATAAGCCTATCTGTGCTGAATTGTTTCCATTCTAAACCAACAATCGCCATATTGTCCCACCGATTCAATTTCACTTGGATGCAAAGACAAAAGAAAGAATTCGATGTATGTTTAAGATCCACTTGACACATATTATCACGCTCAAGCTATTTTGAACCTTGAGATCTTGTAAGTTTTGTGGCCGTACAAGTATTTTTGTAAGCCAATCTAGAGATTAGTAACCTAAATAATAAGTATTTCTAAGTAAAATAGAACATGCATTCTAATAAAATTAAACAATTCGATTGGTTTTCGTCTGCAACTGACGTTGCGAGCTGTAAAGTTAAATTTGTGGACGGCCATTGGGACTTTCTCTGGGACTAATTGCAGACAATCAACGTAACTAATTAAATGTTTGTGGACAAAGTATGTTAAGACAATAGTTATGTGAGTTACTTTACACATAACCTCCTGTCACATTTTCCCATTGTCGTGTCGCCAACTAATGGTGGATAGAGGAATCTTTCTAACAACTATTACGATATAGATAGCGCTTTAACAAATAGTTGTAAGAAATTGTTTACAAAAAAAACTACTATTTCAAATAATAAGGCCGTATTATAGATTCTAAAAATATTAGCTACGTATTTTTTCTTTTTTCAATAAATAAATAAATAATAAATAAATATATAGGGACAAATCACACAGATTGAGCTAGCCCCAAGGTAAGTTCGAGACTTGTGTTATGGGATACTAACTCAACGATACTATATTTTATAATAAATACACATATAGATAAAAATCCAAGACCCAGGCCAATCTGAAAAAGATCATTTTCCATCTTGACCTGGCCGGGGATCGAACCCGGGCACTCCGTGTCGCAGGCTGGCGTGTTGACCGCTGCGCCACGGAGCTGTCTACTTCAATTAAACAAAAGATGATAAAGATAAAGCGCTTGAAAGTTCAGGAGTGGGAACTCGTGACGCAACAGGCCGGTAAAAAATGTACCGGTCAGTGACGTCACGCGGAACTTAACGGGCTATCTTTATAAATTTTTGTTTGAGTGACAAAAGAAAAAATACCTATCCAATATTCAATAATCTACCAGATAGACTAATTATACATAACATAACTCCATTAAAACAAAACTGAAAAACTGAAAATGACTACTTAAAAAGTGTTGGAGATTTTTCCGCCTTTTAGGTTTAAAGATTTAAAGACATATTTTACATTTTACATCACTTACATGAGAACATAAAATATAAATATATTCGTTGTCACATGATTGTCATACTAATAAATAATTTAGGCTTTTTTGAATTTACCCTTATATCAATAGATTTCAAAAAAAAATTGCGTCTCATGCTTATATCTATGGTTGTTTCGGACAGTCGGATTGAGAAGTACAAAATCACGCACCTACCGGAAAATTATAATAATAACTACCCTGTCACTTTATTATTTTAATGTAAAGTCGCAGGCTGGCGCGTAGTGGTTCGATCCCCGGTCAGGTCATGATGGAAAAACGATCTTTTTCAGATTGACCTAGGTCTTGGATGTTTAACTATATAAATATCTATTATAACATATAGTATCGTTCAGTTTGTATCCTACGACACAAGTTCATAACTTACTGTGGGGCTAGCTCATTTTTTGTGTAATATGTCCCTATATATATTCATATCCATTTATTCATATATTTACATGGGACATGAAAAACTTGTGGCTCTATGAGCTGTAGAGCTCGCGACTTATCACAGTAAACGTACAGTCGGGGCAGATACGAGTAAAACTGACCCATCTTACAACAGATTTCAAATTGTAAGGAGTCACGTTTATGTGCCTCAGAGGTCTATACCCCAACCCCAATGGCGCTTATGTCCTTTGTGCTCACTCCGCAATTATTTTTTTTTCCAAAATCTGAATAGACACAAATAAAATATTGAGTTAAATTACACAAAATTTTTCACGAGAATCAGCTAGGAAATGCGATCTGTAGCCAAACAGTGAACAGCCTAACATATGTGCGAATGGATTTTTGCCCAAGAAAGGGAGACTTGGAGGAGGCTAAAATCTGCGGAATCATGTCAAATGTCAATAGGCGATGCGGCTAGCAACTCATCACTATTTGATTCCGTTTTCCATCTACACGTCCTCCATGCTAAATGTAGCCATAAGGTCTTATAGACCTAGGCTCTGTCTACCCCGCAAGGGAAAAAGACAGGATATGTACATTTCAAGCGATAATTTGATCGTATGATATCTAATTGCTACAAGACAGAATACCAGTATTTTTATGTAATAATCAACAGAAAATAAACAAATGAACGCCGGCTGCATGCACGAAATAGTTTCACGTTGTGTGCAAGTAGAGAGTCTCTCTTCCACCGCTATCACGAAATATTATCGTCCGTAAACCGACTTTATAGGCAACCAATATATTTAATTTGATTCACTATCTATTTTTTTCTATTTAGTCCCGATGTCCCATAATTATAGGAGAGACGCATAGATTAAAAAAAAAGTTGCGTCTCTCGAGAGGGAACCGCTTACTAAATAGATGCTCGAGAGACGTCATTATAAGCTTTTTTTTTTGTTCGAAAAAAATCTGTGACATCAATTATTTTCTTCATAAATAACTAAATTTTTTTTTTCTAAACCGAATTTATTTTTCAAGTCTATGTTGAAACCCTACTAGATTTTTTTAAAACTACTAAACTTGACATAAGTTTGACATTTACTATTTATATCGGGTTACGTTATTATTACAATATAAAAATTATACTAATCTTTTAAGTTTAACAGTATGCAAGATACTATTCGATATTAGGAATAGGAAATACTGCGGAGCCAGTGGGTGTCCCGTAACAAATTTGTTTTAAATAAATTTGTTAAGACAGTGAGCTGTATAGTTTATACACAGGTAACTAGAAACTTGATAAAAAGTGTGAAAGAAGTATTGCAAAAGCTATATACAAGAATTGAGTTAATGAGAAATACGGCAGATGTGCTTGAGAGAGTGAACCAGCTCTTACCTCGACGGACATACTTAGTGTAAGATCTTCTAACTGCCCAAAGGCATCTCAGATACATGCTAAAATAACTTGTCAACTGTAATGTAGGTTAGTTCTGAACTCCCTAATTAAATCTTGAAGTCAGTATCACTATATATATAAATAACAGAAATTCGCCCCGATAATTGGTAAATTTGTATGGGAGGTGCCAAAATTTTTGGCAATCCCTGTCACTACCTGTCACCCAAGAGATCTGGTAAGGTTGAGGAAGCAACTGCAGAATGGAGAACACGGTCAGATAAGAGAGAGAGAGTAATTCTGATCCCAAAAGGACTCAGAATCGACCCGTATAGAATAATGATGGCAGTAGGTCGAGATCACCTGACCTAAAGTACCGTAACCGCTATAATCAGAATATTACTAGGTAAGTACTCCTTCCATGCTGGTCTGGGAGAAAAGAAAAAACCGGCCAAATGCGAGTCGGACTCGCGCACGAAGGTCGATTCCGTACCTAACGGTACGGGTTCTATAAAAACGACAAAAAAATTATGTCTGTTGTAGAGCCCCCCTTTAATATTAATTTTATTTTTATGAATTATTTATTTTTAAAGTGAATATTTAATTAAATATTCTGTAAATATTTCAAGCGTGTACCTGTTGCCGTTGTCAATATCGATCATCTATGATAATTTCAACTGTCTAATTATCACGGTTCATGAGATACTGCCTGGTGAGAGACGGACAGACAGACAGATAGGGTTCCGTTTTTACCCTTTGGGTACGCGTACCCTAAAAACGTAGAATGTGCCAGCTGCTTCTCTTCCCGCGCAGACCGTAGAAGCCGGTCAAGGGAATGGGCGAAGGTCTAATAAATCATGACAATAGGCAATGCGACTAGCAACTCATCACCATAGCAACCCATCAACACGCTATACGTGGCCTTTCGGTCTTATGACCTTAGGCTCTGTCTACCCCATAAGGGATAAAGACGTGATAATATGTATGTATGTACTAGGTAAGCGCTAATAACGCGTAGGTACATTCGAATCGCAATAAATACATACATACATGACATAGTATCACGTCTTTTTCCCTTGCAGGGTAGACAGAGCCTAGGTCTTTAAAGCCTGAAGGCCACGTTAAGCATGTTGGAGGGCGTATGAAAGACGGAATCAAATAGTAGTGTGTTGCTAGCCGCATCGCCTATTGACATGATTCTTTAGACTTTCGCCCATTCCCTAGACCGGCTTCTACGGTCTGCGCGGGAAGAGAAGCAGATGGCACATTCTACGTTTTTACGATTCCGCAGATTTTAGCCCAGCTCAATAAATCATTATAAAATCATTTCATTTTAGCAACTACATAATAATTAAAGAAAAATGAAAGCGGGAGTCTTTGTCCAAATACTCGTATAACGCATGGCTGATTTCTCTAAAGAGAACATTCCGCCCCAAAATGTTATTGCCGGTTTAATTTTCAACTCCAGATCTCATAAAAATGAACTTGGGAGCAAAATATTTTCCTTATACTTGTTGAGATTATGCGGGATCGTTAAAACATTGTTTAAAGCTAATTAGGGCGTTGTTGTTCATAGAACAGAACAACGCATTAATCCTTTCTTAATCCTAATGAAACCATCTTAATTAGTAAGTATTGTAAACTAGCTTTTCCCTGCAAATTCTTTATGTAAGTTATAGCCTATGTGCTGTTCTGATGTGTTAGTTTAACTTGACTACAGCGTTGTACATTTTCGTCGTAATACATCCTGTCCAAGCAAACTTCTTAAAGGTGAAATGATAATGAATACAACCGGAACTCATGACCCGAAGTATTCCATCTGATGATGCCACCGGGACACACTCAGATAAAACAACGAGACGCAAATCGGTCATAGAAACCGGCAATAAACTAAAAATTTAAATTCCAGTTTAATATTCAAGAACATGTAGTCATTCACAATGCTATGAATGAATTGCTGTTGATAGCAGTCGTTTACGGTTTACGATCGTATAAACATTAAAACAATAAAGGCACTATCTAATGGACATGCCACACGGGCACTGCCCCGCAGCGTTATCACTCCGTTGTTCCACACACAGGTCGATTTTAAAACCTTTATAATGACAAACGAAAAATACTTCACCGATTAACTGGGCCAAGTGCTATGTAGAGCTAAACTTTTTATTGTATTTTTGATCCTGATTCCGAAATACAAATATTGCGAATGGGTACAAAATCAAACTCTATAAATCAGATTAAACGTTAAATGATTATGTTCGCATCGCAGAAAAGGTCTGAGAGAAAGAGTGAGAGAGGAGGGTGTCTGGTTTGCGACGACGGTCTACTAGTTCAGCTCACGATTATGCGTGGCATCCTCTGCGTTGCGACGTTATGGCACCAGCGCCCCCAATGCAATGACCGTGTGGCATCGCTTTTAGCCGTCGATTGGAAAGAAAGACCGGAACTGTCTTTAAAGTGCAATAACCGATTTGTCTAAGTTGTATAGTTTCACTATTCCTTACACATATCTAGGCAAATAAATACCGCCTTTGAACCATGCACTATAGCGCCCATGTCTTCCCTTGATCTGCTTTTTCTTCACTCATTATACCATACACATCTGGCCAAGTATAATAAACCCATCCTATAGGGTTTTCATTACATCATCATCAGGTCTTTTTAGTTTCCACTGCTCTCTGTACTACCCGAGCCATACTTAGCCAGAGCAGACAGAGGATTTGGCCTACATTCTCCTTGCTGGCCAGACTGGTTGGAGAGGTCTCATTAATGTTTATGAGCTTTGTTTAGCTTGTATTTCCTAAGTCGCCTCTTGCGACCTCCATGGGAAGACTAGGAGTGGCCCTATTCTACTCTGCCGGAAACTACACGGCTATTTCATTACATACTGTATTGTTACACACTAGGATCGCGTTAAGGTATAATGAGTAAAGGAAAAGCAGATCAAGGGAAACCCACAGGTGACACGCGCGCCATTGTGCATAGTTTATTATTCCGCGTGAGTAGCGGTCATGGTCACACGCGCACATGCATTATGGAACAGACGGACAGAAATACTTTCTTTTGGTTGGAGAGAGCCCTAATACGACTAGCTTTTTCCCGCGATCTCGTCCGCGTGCAACGCTTGCGAGCTTTGGGGTAATAAGTAACATATAGTCTATAAAAAAAAGCCTGCGACAGGGAGTGCCCGGGTTCGATACCCGGCCAGGTCAAGATGGAAAATGATCTTTTTCAGATTGGCCTGGGTCTTTGATGTTTATCTATATATGTATTTGTTATAAAATATATTATCGTTGAGTTGGTATCCCATAATACAAGTCTCAAACTTACCTTGCGGCTAGCTCAATCTGTGTGATTTGTCCGTATATATTTAATTATTTAATTTAAATTAATTTAATTAATTAATTAAATAAAAAAAAATACCTATAAATAATCATGACGGGCAAATCGCTCCTTTAAGTAGATTATGATCTGCTTAAAGGAGCGATTTGCCCGTCATGATAACATATGTAAATGTTAAATTCACGAAAAAAATATTGAACTAATTTTCTCGCGATATTAGATGACCTTATTAACTTGCTCTTATATTATAAAGATTATTTGTCATTTGGTCATGTCGCGCTCTAAAATGTGCTGTCGCTGTGATGGGCAAGTCATTCTTTGAGTTTGTCCTACTGAAATTAAATATTTAATTCATGAAAAAATATCGAACTAATTTTTTCGCGATATTAGATAACCTTATTAATTTGCTTTTATATTTTATAGATTATTTGTCATATGGTCATGTCGCGCTCTGAAATGTGCTGTCGCTGTGACGGCAAGTCATTCTTTGAGTTGGTCCTACTGAAATTAAATATTTAATTCACTAAAGAATATGGAACTAATTTTCTCACGATACGATACGGATAGACGACGTTATTAATTTTCTCTTAAATTTTATAGACTATATATCATATGGTCATGTTGCTCTCTGCCGTAGTGACACAAACTATCTATCCCATTGCAAGCATATAAGAGGGAACTAAAAGTTGTACTTACGACACTAGACTCAGCACACTATACACTATAGGACATAAGACAAGAAATCGACTCAATCTGATGGCTATAATCTTCGGCAATGTTCCAATAACTTATTTCTACTTTTCTAGTTTAAACTTTATTTTGCAGGTGTATGACCCCCCATCTAGAATGTCGATGCTAAACATCTCAAAGTAAGTCTTTACTTTATGCTCAGTCATAACCGTCGCTCATAATCATGAACTGAAAGATTTTTACAGCTTCCATAAACTCGGACTTCTATTCATAAAATATTAGATGGCAACGGAATTCGTAATTGACATGTATTGAGAATACGTTGAATTTATAAAAGAGAACGGTTCCACTATTACCGATCACAAAACTTGCTCTAGTCATTCTCAAGTTGTGCTAGTACCCACATAATTTTTTTATAATTGATTTTTACTTATATAGAGATACATTTTTTAAGGCGTTCATAACGTTTGTCAACACAATTATAGCGTACCTATATAACTTTGCTTAGTAATTTTCGGCACTATTTTGTCTATTTATGTAAAACTGCTATTTTTTTATTTAATTATTCCATAATAAGACTGTTTGTGCTAAAATAAAATAAAATAAATAAAATAAAACAACGGCTTCAACAAAAGTATTATACCTAAAGTTAATGATTCATTAAATATCATGTTGTAACTGTTAAATATGGAAGACGACTTTCTTAAGGCATTTTGCTACTGGTGATAGGCATTCATGTCGACTTAACATATGCTCATGAAATCTATGAAAATTTAATGTTATGCATTCAAGCCGTAGCTAGGGGGCGGCGACCTTTTAAATACCAAAAACTAATATAATTATTGTAATTAAATTGTTTGTTCATAGTTTGAGATTAACAAAAATATAGCGACAGGTATCTTAACATTTCCGAACATACACAGTATACGACATTCATTTCATATTATAATAATTCTTTATTCTGTGTACAATATGCCTGACATATAGATGCCATTTGAATCCCCCTACCTCAAATTACTCAATAGTCAATATTTATTGCCAACCATATAGACATAGGATGACAAATTACAAAGTAAAACCATATATGGACCCTGTCGGGCACAGCAATATTAGATTAGAGGAGGACGCACATAGATTAACTTAAAAAATAATAAATACAGGGGTCTCGGCTCTGAATACATTTTTATGCCATTCGGAGTAGAGACCCTTGGTCCGTGGGGCCCTAGCGCCCATTCACTAGTAAAAGAGCTGGGTAAGAGGCTCGCTGAAATTACAGGGGACCGAAGAGCTGGCAGTTTCCTCGCACAGCGCATTAGCGTTGCGATTCAGCGAGGAAATGCTGCCAGCATCCTCGGGACAATGCCGGATTCCCCAAATTTTTTAGATATTTTAAGTTAGTTTAGTTAGTTTTAATTTTATAATAAGTTTTTAGATTAAGTTTTAGTATTTATTTATAAATGTAACCTTATTCTGGAGTACTTACTAATTTTTACAATTAGTAAAAAGTACTATGTAAGGAAAAAGTACCACTACAAATAATTCGACTCTAGTATTCAAACTTCGTTTGAAATATGGAACGCAATTTCTTCCAACCGTGCAATACTTATCTTCAACATCATCATCATCATCTCAGCCGCAAGAAGTCCACTGCTGGACATAAACCTCCCCTGAGAATTTCAATATGACCGGTTGGAAGCGGCCTGCATCCAGCACCTTCCTGCTACCTTGGTCAGGTCGTCCGACCACCTTTTCGGTGGGCGTCCAACGTGGCGGTTGCCAGTACGTGAGTGGTCGCCATTCAAGAACCTTTCTGCCCAACAATCAACAACTATTTTTTGGCAAAAATACATCCAACTTCTCGTGAAACGAGAGAGATTATAATCATTATAATATGCTATTTAATTATATACTTTATACTATTCTTATGTTATGTTTATATAGTGCGAGTTTGAATGCTAGAAAAACTGAAAAGCGTGTGTCGCAGTATGAAGACCTCATGAGAAAGTTTTCAGAAGCTCACAAAGACGACTGCAGGTAGATACTATCTATTTTGAAACAAATCACTTCTTCCTCTATGTTTCACCCATTTCTGGGGAAAGGACTCCCTGTATCCTTTCCAAATATCATCTATTTAATAATAGAAAATCTAAATGTAAGTATGATTTTTTATCATTTTGTTGTATATTTTCAAGTTTTTTCTTCCCTACATTTAGAATAGAAGCTGCTTCTCTTTCCGCGCGGAGTGTAAAATCCGATCGAGGAAATAGGCGAAAATCTAAGGAATCATGTTACGAGGGGGGGTCAAAAAGTTCGCGGAATGGAGGGGTTAGCGGGGGGTGTGGGACCTGCCGCAGGTATTAACTAATGAGCAACTCTTTGTGAGTATATATGCCAAGTTTGAACCCGATTGTGTCAATAACTTTTGACCTGTCGTCGATCAAACAAGTGAATCCGGAAGAAAAACTTGAACATGGAAAAAATCGAGTTTCGTGCCGTCATAAAGTTCCTCACTAAGCAAGGAAAACCACCTCAGAAAATTTTGGAAGAAATGTCGTCCGTATACGGGGACTCTTGCACTGGGAAAACCATGGTGTACAAGTGGAATAGCCTTTTCAAGCAAGGCAGAGAGTCTCTTGAAGACGACCCTCGCTCAGGACGGCCGATTGAGGCCACCACCTCAAACATCGTTGAAAAAGTGGAGAATCTTATACTGGAGGATACTCGTTTGAAGAAGAAACAACTTGCAGAAATGGTTGGAGTATCACCTACAACCATTTTAAATATTCTACACGATAATCTTGGGATGTCAAAAGTCAGCGCAAGATGGGTGCCAAGAATGCTCACACCACCACAGAAACAGCTGCGCGTCGAGTATTCAAATGAGTTTTTAGACCTCTGTAGCGCCGACAAGGAAGGAATTTTGGCGAGACTTGTTACTGCAGATGAAACTTGGGTTCATCATTATGAGCCTGAGTCGAAGCAAGAGTCCATGCAGTGGCCTAAAAATGGTCAGCCCCCCCCCCCCTAAGAAATACAGGGTGTCACAATCGGCTGGAAAAATCATGGCAACTGTTTTTTGGGATACAGAGGGTATTTTACTAATAGATTATAAAGATAAGGGTGTTTCTATAACGGGAGAATACTACGCTAATCTACTGAGACAATTAAAAGAAGCAATCAAGGAAAAAGGCGGGGAAAGTTGACAAAAGGTGTGCTGCTTTTGCATGACAACGCACCGGTACACAAGAGCCGCGTTGCGATGGCTGCCCTTCATCACTGTGGCTTCGAAATGTTAAACCATTCTCCCTATAGTCCAGACTTAGCCCCCTGTGATTATTTTTTATTTCCCAAATTAAAAAAAGAGCTTCGTGGGAAGAAATTTTCCGACGATGAAGAAGTCAAGTCGGCGATTTCGGCCTATTTTGAGGACAAAGACAAATCATTTTTTTTCGACGGTATTAATAAGTTAATAGAGAGATCTGAAAAATGTATTCGACTTAAGAGGGAATATATTGAAAAAGAAAAATAGTACAGTATTTTATTTCACCTCCCTTCCCCTCCGTTCCGCGAACTTTTTAACCCCCCCTCGTAGTGCGATCACTCCATCACTATTTGGACCACGTTTACACCTACACGCCCACCAACTTGCTATGAAGGGGCCTTGGGGTCTTAACCCTTTGACCGCGAACATCGGATAAATCCAACATACATTTTCTATGAAAAGGTTTATCGGATATGTATGTCGGATTTATCCGACGTTTGCGGTCAAAGGGTTAAAGGTCTGAACTCTGACTACCTCGAAAGAGAAAAAGATGTTAACATATCTCATACTAACGTATGTATGTTTGTTTTACTGACACATTCAAAATAAAGATTTTCTTACGTCTGAAATAGAGCATTGTTTAATAAACAATGCTCATCGAAATAGAGCATTGTTTAATAAACAATGCTCTATTTCAAACGCAAGAAAAGAATATAGAGAAGATAAACAATGTTTATCAAGAAGAAGAAAGTGAGTTTTCACGAGTATGCTCCATCCATCCTAACCAGCTGGGAAACAAACTTTCCAAGTGATACCTAGTGCTTTATACTACACCGAATAGGACAATACCACACATATCAGCAACTACCTCTAACTAACTTCAATCACCACCAACTACCATCAACAACTATCAAACTCCCACTACTACCTCCACAAGAACTACCAAATCTACCACAGGCACTAAACTTAGGCTCATCTATCGATGAATATCGGCATCATAAAAATTGATTTTTTTTTTATTCTGTCGCTCCCGATTTTCATATTTTTTCCTACCGCATATGCCCAGCAGAATCGTTCAAGAAAAAAGGCACACCGAGAAAGTGTAGTGAAAATTATCCTGTATTTCTAAATTATAAGCCAATGATTTCGGTTAAATCCTTACTAATATTATAAATGCAAAGGGAGTTTGTTTGTTACGCTTTCACGCCGTAACTACTGAACCGATCATCATGAAATTTTGCATAAAAGTTCTCTGGAGTACGGAGAAGGACATAGGTTACCTTCTATCCCGGGAAAAAGACCTGTTCCCAAGGGATCGACATTGACGCGGGCGGAGCCGCAGGCGAAAACTAGTGTTTATATATTTTTTCCTATAGTTTAGTACATTTCAGTTCATAAATTTATTTTGACGTGGTAGCGTCACATAAATCGACGAACGTCGGCATGAAAAAGTGTCACGTTCCGCGTGCAAACAAGAGCGAGGATCAAGTGATAGAGAGGCTGTTGGCGACTCCAACATTTTAATATAAATATTTTTTATTGTCTATGCAAAATTTTCTATATTGAGCGATCGTTTTGTTCAACAGCCCTGTACAGACTGTAGTGAAAGTGAATTCATTAGCAAACGTTTAAGGAGTGACTCAGACCACGAATCTGAACTATTTTCATTATGGGACCAACTCCAACATCGTGAAAAAATTATCTGCTCTTTCATACAAAAGTGGAATATCTACTTGGCCAAAACTTATGGAACAGCAAATTTTTTTTGGGCTATTTCGGAGTTGTTCCCATACTGAAAGTTGTTCAGATTCGTGGTCTGAGTCACTCCTTATACGTTGTTGATACAGGGTGAATTCAATTTCACCCTGTATACAGTCTGCTACACCAAAAACACAGAAGAGGAACGATCGGCCTCAGCTTTCGGCTTATGATACGTCTATCGGAAGCTTTCGGCTTGTGACGAATCTACCAGAAGCGTTCCGCTTGTGACGCATCTATCTCTTTTCTAGCGTAATCACGAAACATTTTCGTCCGTGAACCGATTTTACAGATATTAAATTTTTATTTTCATGCAGAGGAGCGTCTATTGACATACCCAAAGTGCATCGCTCCCAGAAACACTTCCCCACTGGCTCTACGTATGCAGGCACTTGGGACGTTTTAGGAATGAGTGGGACAGGAGTTTATACATTTCCAAATGGTAAGGTACCTATTGAATTGTATTTGCGGAAACTAATAGACTAGTTTCCAAAGTCAAAATAGTATACATTTATTAAATTGAGACCTCTCCAACGCGTCTGGTCAGCGAGGAGAGTGTAGGCCAAATCCTCTGTCTCCTCTGGCCAAGTATGGCTCCAGTAGTACAGAGAGGGTCATGCTCCTGCAGTGGAGACTAAAAAGACCTGATGATGATGATGATTAAATTAAGAAATAAAATATGGTGAAGCCATTCTTTCATAATTTATTTCACGTCACCTAACACAACTAGCCAAGCTAATAGCCCTAATGCTTATATGGGGTATGGGACCATCATATAAACAATGTCATTTAATGATTTCTTCGTTACTACGTAGTTCTAGTCCAAACAAGCATAACTACGACCCTAGAACCTAGTCGACACGCTGTGAAGATGAAGAAACTTGCACGAAATGAAAATAATATTTTGCTCGCCTTTCCAAGGCAAAATGTATTGGCACTTTTAAATAAGTTATCATTCTATGTACCTACATTTATGCAAACAAAAAAAAAGAAAAATACATGTCAATTACTTCCTCAGGAGTAGTCTACAGAGGAGAATTCGATGATGGAATGTTCGACGGTAAAGGACAGCTGCAGTACCCAAGCGGAGAAACCCTAAGTGGCCAGTTCCGACGCGGTGTCATGGTGGAGCGGACGCTGATGTTTGCTGATGGTTTGGAGTATAGTGACACTGACTGGAAGTATTGCAAAAAGCTTGACAGACGGTAATTTTTTATTTTTATTTATTTCATTTGACGGCAAACGAGCAGATAAACCACCTGATGGAAAGTAGTCACCATCGCCCATGGACAACTGCAACACCAGAGGAGGTGCTCATGCGTTGCCGACTTTAAAAGTCGGCAACGCATTTATATGATACCTGTAAACACGTCTTTTGAAGGACCCCAAGTCATAGCACACAGGGAAAACCACGGGAGGAAGTCCATTCCACAATCCAGCTGTACGAGGAAAAAACCACGTGACGCTCTGACGTTTTTGGAGACCCAAGTCTCAAGGATGTGGGGATGGACTTTACTCCTGTGGCGAGCGGTGCGGTGGTAGTAAGGTGACGGTGGCACCAATTCAAAAAGTTCTTCATAACACCCCCCATAGTATAGACGGTAAAATACACACAGAGCCAACGTCTCTCCGTAGATAGATAGTAGAGTAGTGATGGTGTCTAAATCGTCTCTGAGTGTGGGATCGTCGATAATACGAATTGCCCAGCGTTGGATGGAATCAAGAGGAAGGATTTGGTATTGAGGTGCACCAGACCAGATATGAGAGCAGTACTCCTTGGAGGCCTGAATTAGTCTTATGCTTGCCGGACTTTTGTATAAGATTGGGTGCGTAAAAGGACAAACCCACAGAGATGTATAGACTGGGCCTGCGGGCGTGGCGGGTGCAAACGCTATATGTGCAAACTGATTATATTTCTCTATAACGTGACCGCGTTTAGAGTAGGGAATTTATGTGCATAGGCGTAACATGTTTGGATTTTTTTCTTAAGGGGGTATTATACCATCCTGAATCGGATCCGATGAGAGGGACACCGCTATACTTGCAATACGATTGGAGATACCTCGTATCGTTTCTAACGTATAGCGCCGTCCCTCCCATAGGATCCTAAATTCAGGATCGTTTATATGGGCGCTTTAGATGCTATGTTGTGCAGCAAAAGTGAAGCTCCGTTATGAATTTGAAATATCATGACATCACGTACCATATCTAAGTGTCATAATATTATGTTTATGAGGCATTTTGGAGCAAATACTTAAAATATATTTAAGTGAAGACATCGGTACTCGTACTAATTTCGGCCGGGAACCAATCTAACCTAATAATATTCTGATATGGACAAACCTGTATTCAAAAATATACTTATGACATCTACATAACGTCGATCTCTTTGAAACGAAAAAATGCACCACCTTGTATACCACCTGCCATTTGTTTACAACAAATTCATGGTAAACACGTTAGTAATCATGCACCCAGCTGTTGAAGGAGCTCTATGGTCCAGTACACTTTTACGCTTACTTATGTTAAGTAACCCCGAGATCCTAATTAGAGTGATATATGTAATCTTTTTCCATGCTGGTCTGGCGTAGAATGTACCAGCTATATTTTTTCCCGCGCAGGCCATAAAAGCCGGTTGAGGGAGTGGCGAAAAATCTAAGGAATCACATTTTGTCCATAGGCGATGCGGCTAGCAACCCATCACTAATTATGACTCCATTTTCCACATATACGCCCACGAATGCAAAAGACGTGGTGCCAATGATTCAATATCATCTGTAGATCTTTCTGTATCTTTCTGTACTTCATACGAGTATGAAGCCTTTTATTGAAAACAGTGGATTGTATGTGACTTTTTTCACTCTTTTTTCAAACAAACATTGTAATGGTACACTGCATCATAGAGGATACATTCTACATTTGAGAAGGTAGCTAAGAAAACTGAGGAATCTGCGTAAAACGTAACACAACGCACGGTGCGTTGAAATGGACAAACAAACAGGCTTTCCAATAATATGATAAGTATTATTAAAGATTCATACGCACGCATGACCCAACATACATAAGTTAAAACGGCTTGCATTTTATTAAGCACTCAGTCTTTCAAATAAATCTTTCCTCATAACAAAAGGACATCTACACGCTGCAGACTATTTTTATATTAAACTCGCGGGACCAAGAGATTTATGAACTCGAATATGAAATACGGCATTAGTGCAGTGCGCTGTGCACTTACTCTCTTAAAAATCATTACCCGGACTTCAATTTCTTTCCAGATTCAATTTCTTGTAGATGTAGGATTTTTATTCAACAGATTTTGGAAATAATATCACAATAGGTTGAATCTGAATATTAATAGAATACAAAATTGGAAGAATAAAAGTAGTTGTCTTTTAAAAAAAAGACGTATTTTTTATCTTTATGACAAATACTGATGTTTTTTTAATTAATAATAAAATCTAAGTTTATAAAATCTATTTAAAATGATAAGTATTGTGAAATTTTGAAGATGTGATATTTTTTTTTGTTGTTGCCATTTGTATTCTGTGTATATTTGTGGCCAACATTGATGTCAGATATTTCAAACTGCATTAATGCATCTCACGTTGCTTATCATAGTTGTATGTCTTAAGAGGAAAAACTGCGCTCGAGAGAATTGAAAAATAGATATTTGTAAAATCTATTGCTGTCGCGCTACGTGCCCAAACAATCCTCGCAGAATGTGAAAGAGACAACTGCAGCTTAACCGATTTAATTTATTTTTCATCAACATTATAAAATAAGCTATGCCTGTGTTTCTATGTTTTCTTTTACTAATATAATTGCGTCAAATTATTTTTCTTGATGTTTGAACACAACGGAAATTCTTACCACTTTCTCAGGTTTTTGAAGGTTCATATCTCTTTAAATAATTCAATTATGAAAAAAATGAAAACATAGGGACATGCTTCTATATCCATAGATATTTTAGGTTAAAATTCATTGCTCTACTGGTACTATCCGTCGAGGAATCTGGAGACTACGCTTGTATGGAAATACAGCCCTGCGATTTCCTCTTAAGTACTATAACAATACTAGAAAACAAATTTTCGCTGCTGCGGCCCATAAAATGGGCCGCTGCTGGTCCAAGAAACCCTTTTCCCACAGTCAGTGTATGTTTAACTTTCCACACAAGGACGCCGGCATGATCCTGTCTTTATTCTGGTCTAACTTCATATAACATTTATTATATATATGTAGCTATTTTGACTCGAAAAGAAGAAGAAATATCAAAGAATTTTATTAGACTAGCTATCACCCGCGGCTTCGCTCGCGTCAACGACGATCCCTCGGGAATAGTACTTTTTCCCGGGATTAAATATAAACATGTCCTTCTCCGTACCCCAGACAACGGGTATGCATAATTTCATGACGATCGGTTCAGTAAATAGGGCGTGAAGGCGTAACAATCAAACAAACTCACTTTTGCATTAGTATAATAAGTTAGGATTAGGATATCTGTGCTTTTCAAAAACATTTTTGATAGGTGTTCCAAGGTACCATCGTTTCGATACCTGCTTTCCAATGAACTACATTTTTTTTGATAGATGACAACAGGTCTGACAAAGTTTAAAATAGCTACTAAAGGTCTCTGCAGGAGTTTAGTTAAAATTCAAATTCAAAATTCAAAAACATTTATTTAACATAGGTCATTTGGACACTTATTAATTGTCATATATTTTCAACTGAGAATTGTTGACGTCAGTAATTTACTTATGGCTAAGTTTAATGCCGCTTCCAAAGCGGAGTGCAGAAGAAGCGGCAACAAACTGCACAGCGCATTTTCTCCAATCGACGTCAACTTACAATTTTAGTTTATCTTAAAAACTAGGTATGTGGACTGAGTATACATTGTCCTTATTATAGTCATTGTAAATTAAATTTTAAAAAATGATGTTTAAGAAAATAATATATGAATATAAAAAAAATATGTCAAAATATTGAAATTATATAAATGTCATCTTTAAAAATATTTTGTACCGAATGTACCAAATATATAGTCATATATACAAAACAACGAGGTGTCTGCGCCAAGCTCAAGCCCAATATTATTGTCATTCAGGAAATCTTTAGTACTATAATAGGCCTTTTTACAAAGTAACTGTTTTACATAACCTTTGAATTTTCTATCAGGCATATCTAGGATTGGTTTTGATAACTTGTTATAAAAACGTATACAGTTCCCCATGAACGAATCACTAACTCTGCTAAGCCGATACCGCGGTAGAAATAGTTTATGATCGTTACGCAAGGGTCTATCTCTTACATCACAATTTTTTTTGAATGACGGAATATTTTTCCTTACGTGCATTATGTTCTCGAGTATATACTGTGAGGCTACCGTTAAAATATTTATGTCTTTGAACAAATCTCTGAGCGAATCCCTCGAGTTCAAGCCGTAGATGGCACGGATTGCCCTTTTTTGTAATATAAAAATAGTTTGAATGTCGGTTGCATTTCCCCAGAGAAGTAATCCATATGACATTAAACTATGAAAATAGCTAAAATATACAAGCCTAGCAGTTGCCACATCTGTTAATTGTCTAATCCTTCTAACAGCATATGCTGCGGAACGAAGTCTATTCGAAAGTTTTGATACATGAGCGCCCCATTGCAATTTAGAGTCTATTGTGATTCCTAATACGGTGGTATCATTTACAAAGTCTAGAATTTTACCTTCAACTAGTATGTCAACGTTGGACTGCCTCACATTGGGGACTGTAAATCGAATGCATTGGGTTTTTTGCGCATTCATCAAGAGATTGTTGACTGAGAACCAATTTGAGATGGCAGATAGAGTGTTATTTGTAGCTTGAACGTCTTCACTAGCGCGGTCCAACTTGAATATTAGAGACGTGTCATCCGCAAACAACACTATTCCCGCTTGTTTTTCAACCATATAAGGCAGGTCGTTGACATAAACTAAGACAAGGAATGCGCCTAAAATGGATCCTTGGGGCACACCTATTTTTAAGTTAGTTCCTTTAGACTTTGTGTAATTTTTTTCAATTTTCAAAACAAAAAAAAAAAAAATTATTTCGACTGTCTGAAGCCTATTTTTTAAATATGATTCTATCAATTCAATGGACTTATTTTCAAACCCGTATTGCCGGAGCTTGAGCAAAAGTGTCTGATGATCAACGCAATCAAATGCTTTTGAGAGATCACAAAATGCACCAATGGCATCCTGTGAATTCTCCCATGCGTTATAGATATGAGTAATTAGGGCTACTCCCGCATCGGTGGTCGACTTTCCGCCAGTAAAGCCAAATTGTTGGCTATGGAAAATGTTGTGGTTCTTAAAATAAAGCTGCATTTGTTTAAGCATTATCTTTTCAAACACCTTGCTCAATACCGGCAGTTAGGGGGTTTTCCCCTTCTTAAATGGAATAGCTTCCGTTTGAATAAATTTTATTATTTTAAAACATATACATACAAAGCGATAGGTGAAAATTTAACTTTAGTGTAACATACATGGCCCGCGTTAGAGCATAGCATTATTCTCTAAAACAAAATTTTCGAGCCAATCACTTGGCTCTAATGTAAAATTGAAAGCTGGCGCAAGTTTTGTCAGTTAACGTTCGAACTAAAATAGAAATTGGACAAACAGTGATATGTCTAGAGATTTATACATAGATGACATACAAAAAACAGAGTAGCGCTCAGCCTTGCTTAAAGCTAGGGATTGCAAAATCCGGATATTTTTCAAATCCGGATTTTAAGACTTTCGTTGCTTAAAAATCCGGATAATCCGAATTTTTCGAAGCTTTAATTTTATTTTTTATCATTTCTAGTTTAGCTTATTTAAAATTCACAATTCACTAACATTTACGATAAAGTTGAAAAGAACACAAAACAAAGTAAAATATTTAGTTATCACATGAAAAATCTGTCGAATTAGAGGTCTTAAAATAACCGATGACCGAATACTTAAAATATAAAAGTTTTAAATAGGGCCTGTATTTCAGATTTTTAAATTCACATTTTGACAATGACAATTTCAAAATATTTTATCAAAAATCACGTTTTGTAAGTCAAATTCATAATGCGATATTGGCAACATGTAAAGTACAATAAAAATTTGGGTTCACTCCCAGAAAGAGTGGGATGAGCCTTTGTGTAAGAATACACAAGTGGCTCTTTTAAGCTCAAGTGTAAGTCGGATTGCGCTCGCCTACTCGCATCATTTGAACGAGAGTCACGGTTGTGGTTAAATGCTCTCCCATCTCCCAATATCGGCACTTGCTTAGACAACTGCAGTCTTACCTTAGTAGTTAGTCTAAGATTGGGCCTCCGAACTATTCAGAGCCATCAATGCAGGTGCGGTGCACTGGTGGACAACTTAGGTCATCACGGGCTTGCGTGTGCTAGGAGCGCCGGTCGCATCTCACGCCACGCGGCTCTGAATGACGTCATCTGTCGCGCTCTTGTGTCAGCGAACTTTCCGGCAAGGTTGGAGCCACACGGCATCGTTCGTTCTGATGGCAGGAGACCCGACGGGTTGACGCTCATCACCTGGCAACAGAGAAAATGTCTGGTGTGGGATGCGACCTGCGTGGATACGTTGGCACCGTCTCATATCAGTGCCACTTCGGAAAGGGCTGGTGCGGCGGCAGCGAGTGCCGAGTCTTCGAAACGTCGCAAATACAATGATTTATCCGAAAGCTACATGTTCTCGCCATTGGGCTTCGAGACTTCAGGTCCTTGGGGTCCCGAAGCCAAAACTTTTATAGGTGACTTATCGGCGCGTCTCATCCAGACAACTGGTGACCGCAGAGCTGGCAGCTTCCTGGCTCAAAGAATTAGCCTTATAATCCAGAGAGGAAACGCTGCTAGCCTGCTGGGCACTATGTCTGGGGACACGCTAGACGAAATTTTTAGTTTGTAAGCGCAATGTATCTATTTTTAATGATATTGTAAATGTATTTATTTGTGATCGAATGATGAATGAAACATTAATTTAAAGTATACATAATTAACGGTGATAAAAATTTTAAGTATATAGTATTGATATTTTTAAACGAAAAATTTCGTATTTTAAATATTGATACACCATGTATATACACAATGAAAAATTAAAATAAACGGTAATCTACCTAACCGTAAATAACAATAAAGATTTTTTATTTTCATGAAGCGGTACCTTAAAAATCATGTAAAAGCGTTGTTTGTTCATTAATACCGTTGTCTTAATTTATGGCAGAATATTCCAACCGTAGAAATGGCACTTTTTGATTCCAAATTAATCGGCGGAACGGCTAGCAACGTCTTTAAAACCTTTTTGAAATTTCCCTACAACCTTTTTCAAAAAGTGCCATTTCTACATGTATTAATGCAGGTAAACCAGCCCTGCTGCCTGAAGTCGACGGCTGCTGCTGTAGAGTAAGGCACTGCTAGTTTGGACAATAGAACGTTGGCGATCAAGTTGTTCCTCAAAGCTAAGTACGTGCAGGTTAAGGTCAGATTTGCACACGGTTTCCGAACTAGTAAGGGGTTTGGTGACGATACCGCGGCCTGTTAGATTAATATCGATTAATGCTCTTTGTACACTTGAATTCAACTTTGAGATACGTTCCATCATTGTAGCTAGACTATACCATCGCGTTTTACAGTCCAAAACAAGACCTAACTCTTTGCCGAATTCTGCTAGCACATATTTCTGAAGCATGTCGATCATAGTCAGTGAATTCAAAATGTCTTTACCAATGCCTGGACTTTCTTTATAATGTTTTGATAATCATCGTTTAACTGTCCGTGTAGTCCAGTGTTTTCAATCAAAAATCCCATAAGTCATAGCCTAAACTTTTTTGCGAATTTGTGTGCTGGTTGTAAAATCGTCAATAAAAACAATAAAAAAGACGGTGCTTAAAAAAAAAGTATCAATTAAGATGATAAGCTGTACTTAAAACAAAAATTCGAAAAAACCGGATTTTAATACTGAAATCCGGATTTATATAAAGCTTGAAAATCCGTATTTTTCAGTGTTTTTCGGATTTCGAAGTATCCGGATTGCAATCTCTACTTAAAGCCCAGTCATATTTTACTTAAATCAGTCACTAACTAGAAGGACGCCGAATTACGTTAGACACGATACGCTATCTCCATTCGTGTCTCACACAATGTGGCGTCTCTCTCGTCAGTTAGGTACTGAATTCAGTAAAGTCATGCCTGTCTATCTGTACGCGCGTCGACCCCTTCGAAGGTGGAAACCGATTAAATCCGGTAGGAACGATGCGCGTTTAGTCATATGTGTTCACCGACTTCAACGAATTATTATTCGTTTGTTTGGAGCCATAAGTATAAAATTGGCTTGCTGTATGTAGCTAAATTACACCGTGTCGCTAGCTACATTGAGTTGATATTTCTTTGTATACCTTTGCAGAGTGCGACTTCTGTTCGTAAGTACTAGTACTTATTCTGTGGTAAAGTGAAATCGGTCGTTTAGCTACTAGCACTGGATTTTAATCTCATTCCAGATTCAATTTCTGGAATGTTCAGACTCGTTGCAATTAGTTACTTTTGGGAGACCGTTTTTAATTATACTCGTAAAATGTGGGATATGGCTGATTTTAACTATTCTTTGCATGAAATAAATTTTGTAACTGGTCTCAAAAGGTTTCAAATAGATTGTATCGTAGTATAATATTTTGTATACCTACCTGTTATGACATTTTTTTACCAATGGTTTAGTCATACAAAGCCCTTTTTTGTCTTCAGTAATTTGCCTTCATTTTCCCCTAAAATAATTCCGTTTTTTTTTTTAACTTCCTTTTTCTCTGATTTATCTTGTTCATACAATCTGCACACGCGGAGATACAACATATAATATATTCTATGTTTTTTTCTTTTTAAGTAGATGGTAATAAAATCTTTAACTGGTGGGTAATTTCTCGACCACTTATTTTTAAGCCAATTTAGTCACGTTATATAGTCTGGGTTTAAAAAGTAAGTGGTTTCAGCGCCCACAAACATGAATAAGTTTAAGTGATACTCGTAATTATCATATCAAATTTAGTCATTATAAAATGTTTGCATTGAAAAAGCGGTTCTGTTAAACGCGTTTGTTCAAACCTTAATTGAACAGTGCGTGTCATAAAACATTCAGCACCTACACCGGAGGCGATCATGAAGTATTCAAAATAAGCGTACCAAGAGACCTCTGTATTGCAACTCTCATTTTACATCGAATGTTTGCGGAAAGTTAAACGAATGGTGGAACTGCGTAACGCTAAACCCACCTTTGTTTTTGTTTATTGGATTTGTTAGTGACCAACATTGTTGTCAAATTTAGTATTACTAAAGGCATCTGATAAAGCTTAACGACTGTCATCAAAAGCCGGGACAAACAGTTTATCGTACCTTCCAAATCAGGAGCTCGAGATATTTTTATGTTACTTGTATCACTCATCCTCAAAGGGACCACGCATGGGATTGCTATCTATGCTAAGGTAAAAATCGTTATTAAACTCCTCAAAAGCTAAGTGAACCAATCGCTGCACTTCGATGGCTTACAAATAACACAAGTGTCAAATTTTCCAACGTCCTAAAAATGGAATTAGGTATACAGTAGTATACCTAATTCCACTTATAGGCAACGGGCCACTGCGACGTTGATAGCATCTCTCTAAGCAGCTGTTCAACGTGTCTGAGGCACTCACATAATTCACACACTAATAAAACAGACAATCAGAACCGGTTTCCTCACAGTATTTTGTCCTCATCAGAGCGGTTGCATCCCCAACGTCAGAGATACGTCGGAGCCTGGGATCCGCTATCACATCAAAGAGCATGACATGAATGCTGTCACAGCAATCAGTAATTATAATCAAAGGTCATGCTATAATATGATTTGTCGAAAGTTTGTACGGCCTGTCCGACGCCAGACCTCCTTGGATAACATCAGAACAACATAAATACCTGTAAAAATGAAAATCAAGTATTTCCCGCGCCTAACGTCGAACTCGGTACCCCTCGTGTCGTAGGCTGGCGTGTCAATGCTTTAACCAGAAGCAAGTGGTGTATATGAACTCAACTCTTACCGATGGAAGTAATCCATCC
This sequence comes from Elegia similella, assembly GCA_947532085.1. Taxonomy (NCBI): domain Eukaryota; kingdom Metazoa; phylum Arthropoda; class Insecta; order Lepidoptera; family Pyralidae; genus Elegia; species Elegia similella. Next base: position 7,394,009 of record OX383936.1, read on the forward strand.
CTCCATGCTCCAGAGTTCAGACAGAGGATTACTTGGAGCATAATGTGGTAGACAGTGCCAGGCAGTGTCGTTTTCATCATCACCACGGGGCTGGCGCTTCATGGTGATGATGCAAAATTTTCGCATCCAGGCACCCAATATAGTCGTCTCGACTATAATGGCCTGTGACTATTACCGCTTTTAGGTTGATGAAATAAAATATTTTTGTTACAGGTTCTCTGTAGAATATGAAGAAGGCCTGAAGCCGGCCGGCAAATCAAACTTGACTGCTGATCTGCCTTCAAGGAAAATTCCACATGGATATTACGACACGGGAGACGGTTTCTTCGACCCGAAAACGTTAGCGGTGTACGAGGCGGACAATCTTACTGCTATTATAAGGCACGTATCCTCGGAGCCCGGGATTACCTAAAGATATTTAAGCGTTTTACCGGTTACATCCGCTGCTATCATGCGGCTTACCTCGGGCAATGCCTGACACCAACCCTCCTTGGATTGTAATAGAACCGCAGACAAATATCTTTTCCCACGGATGCCATCCGTCTACAAATTCTGCCGCCTAAAGTTCGCCTCACTTCCTACGAGACCCATTTCAAGCATAACCAAAATATTTAAAAGAACTCCACACTTTTCCCTGTAAAGGGAGACATATCTGTAAAATCAAGTAAATGTATTTGCGGAAGGCGGAGAAGGAAACCGTCACTAAGGCTAATTTCAAAGTGACGCCGGCGACCGTCGCCGTTGTACAGCGCGTTTTAACAGCACGCGCTTTACCGGCGTACAATTTGGAATGAATTTTGGTATATAATTTGGGACAAATATAATAATAATAATAATAAATCATTTATTTCGACCATGGAGATCACATATAATATCATATATAATAACAGGATTAGCTATTTATTTTATATAGAAAAGTGTGCAACAGTCGTCGTGAAACATTGCAAATTGATTATACAGCGTGATTTTGAACTCCCTAGCTATACGTTTTTTACCTTTTTTTCTTGCAATTCTGTGTTCCATTAGGGATTCTGATTCCCAGATTTCAATATAGCTAGGGGGTTCAAAATCACGTTGTAGAGCGCGCGCTTCGGCGAACGGCGTTTGAACATCATGACTATGAAATGTAACTACTATCTAGTGTAATTGCAAGCGCGAGCGAGTGGCCGGCGCTAGTCAAACGCGTGACTCTGAAATCGGCCTAAGCTTGTTATATTTCGCTGCTGTAAGAAGCTTCGACCAAAACTGAATCCTTACAGTTGGTCGCACGACACTCCTTCTGTCAGTTGCACATAAATGCAAATACTATTATTTGTATTCACAGATATCCATGTGTTCAAGAACAGAGGTGGATACTCAAGAATTGCCGAACAGATACAATAGATTATTTAGGGCCGCGACGAGACCTATACGAGAAATGGATTGAGCCTGAGGTGAAACCGCCAAACGCCCCCCGCCCTACGGTGACCAAAGGCGCCACCCATTTATTAGAAACCGGCAGAAGTAGCAAAGAGGCGTCTGATCCGGATGATGACGAGGACAGCGATGTGGTAAGTTTCCGATTTTAGCGGACGGTCTACTAGGAAGTAAACATCCAAGTGGATCGTAAAGTTTATAAATATTTTTACAATATCTCTTTATTTTATATCAGTTATCATTTTATCGTCAACCATGGGCGATTTCTGTTTACTTTTTAATTATTATACTATCTCTGTTATTAGAACAAAAATAACTAAAAGTATTTCTAGATATACTTTAAAATCTATGACATTTATATCGGTATGGACCTATGGACAAGCAGTATCCTTCTTAGCTCAGAATTAAAATCTCTTTGCAAAGAAGTCAAATTCTTAAATAAAAGTTGTTTGATTATGTGGCACTGAAAATAATCTATAATTTATATAGCTCAAAAAAGTGTATGTGGCCATAGCTTATTTTTTATTTTAAAGTCCATATTTCTTTGTATTTTTGTTTAATTTCAAACATTCTAATTATTATTATTTTATTCGAAATATTTGTTATAGGTATGTACTTTAAATATTTTTTTATATTATCATTTTGAATATATATTTTATCTAGAAATACAGTTCTCCATATAGTATTACCGACTAGCTCTCCTGGATTTTGAGGTAACTGACTCGGAATTAGAAGCCCTGCTTCGGAAAGCCGGGAAAATTTGTCGGTAGAATTCCACGGTTACTAAGTGTCAAGATTCCAAGGGTTGAGGCAATGAGCTTTATTTTTTTTTTTATATTTTAAGTTACTTCTTAAAATAAGCATATCGTGTAGTTTTATATTGGATATAAAAAAAACGATAATATATTATACGATTTTAATTTATTTATTTAAAAACTTTTCGAGCCTATAGAGCTACAGTAGGTGGACTTAATGCTAAAAGCATTCTCTCCTAGTCGACCTCGACAAGGATAAACAGATAAAAAAATAGATGGTAAAGTGGGAAATAAATATATGAGATAGAAATATTATAAGGAAGGAATAATAGATACATACTAAGTGTCACGTTGCAACTACTGAACTGATCATATGAAATTTTACATACACATTATCTGAGGTACGGAGAACGATATTGGGTACATTTTATCCCGAGAAAAATATTATTCCCAAAGGATCGACATTGACGTGGGCGGAGCCGCGGGCGAAAGCTAGTAAAACCATAAATGTGACCACTTTTCTAGCTCCGTGGCGCAGCGGTCAACACGCCAGCCTGCGACACGGAGTGACCGGGTTCGATCCCCGGCCAGGTCAAGATGGAAAATGATCTTTTTCAGATTGGCCTGGGTCTTGGATGTGTATCTATATATGTATTTGTTATAAAATATAGTATCGTTGAGTTAGTATCCCATAACACAAGTCTCGAACTTACTTTGGGGCTAGCTCAATCTGTGTGATTTGTCCGTATATATTTATTTATTTTCAAGTTTTGAACTGAAAACTTCTTTAGCAGCGTTATGCACTTTTTGGGATGGGTAAAAAATGTAAAACTCGCGTTAGGTAAACACGTGGCCTGATCAAAAATTCGTAAGACGGACACGTGACGTGACCTGAGACCGCCGGTGCGGCGTAGAAAAGGTAGTGATATCCCCCTCTCGTTCTACCGCGCGGTGAAAATGTATGCCTGCTCCGGCTGTAACATTGATGTCCAAGTTTTCACTTATGCTGGAACTCCCGGAGTGCATCCCGTAATTTTTTTTTTATTTTCAAGTATGAGAGGCCAGATCGCAATTTAAATTCGAATTGGGCAACAAGCTAAATGATCAAACAATCATGTCATCGATCCATTTATTATATGTCTTGTAAATTGAATGGAAGTACAATAATCATACAAGGTGACAGTTTGTCGCGCACTCGCATTATCAGTGCGCTAGTTGTTAAAAAGATCCAACCGTTCGGGAATTTGTTAATATATTGTCGTCAAAGAAATATTGTGAAATTCCTGGTGATTCAATGCCAGAACTGAAAAACCAATTTTATGTATTTTATGCATATCAATCTATTGCGTATGTGAGTTTAAAAGCACTGAAGGTGCATTTGGTTTTATGAGTTTCACATTGGACAATCTCTACTATTATTCTACGTTTGAGTGTGTGTAGAACGTGGCTACGTGGCGCTATTGTATGTAGCACGTGGCTACGTGGTGCTATTGTATGTAGCACGTAGCTACGTGGCGCTATTGTATGTAGCACGTGGCTACGCGGCGCTATTGTATGTAGCACGTAGCTACGTGGCGCTATTGTATGTAGCACGTGGCTACGCGGCGCTATTGTATGTAACACGTGGCTACGCGGCGCTATTGTATGTAGCACGTGGCTACGTGGCGCTATTGCGTATATCACGTGGCTACGTGGCGCTTTTGTATGTATGTATACTAGTAAGATAAGAATAACTCTTAAAATGCAACTTAAATATACATCATATCAATAAATTGTACATAACATCAGTGCTTCGTTCACTCTTTAGATGAAAAAAATTTCGTCGTATGCATATGTAGTCGACTGTACTAAATATAATTTTATCTCCAGGCGGTTTGGTTCGCGAAATATTGTGGATCTACGGACTCTTCCTCATAGATGGACAGGATTATCCACAGGATACTGTTAATTTTACGAAATCCCTCTTTTTATGTATAGTTTAATTACTTGTAGTTTAACTGTTCATTAAATCTGTTATCTTTTTATGTGGTGTTTCATCCCATCCCACTCTTATCCTGCTTAGAAATATAATATTTATTTATAACTTTAACCCGTATGCCTAACAGGTTCACCGCTTTAATGTAAAATCGTAGTATTGCATCTAAGTCGGTTCTATCAAGTATATAGCGTGTAAATTGACCCTTAACGGGGTGACTCAGCCCATCAATATGATCAACGTTTCCAATGGGAACATGCTGGGAACTCAAAAACAACCGCCGCTTATTTTTTTGAGTTCCCGGCATTGGTATAGCAAAAGTTGTTCATATTGATGATCTGAATCACCCCTTTAAGGGAACGCCAAGGGTACATTGTAAAACTTGCGAATCTGCACATTTAAAATAACTTCTCAGAAAATGATAGCGAGCGTTAAAAAGAGAGTAATAAATTATTTGTATATTTTTCGCTGTGTCTGTATGTTACGTCATATTTAAAAAAATACTAAATTGATATTCAAGCAATTTTCTAATCGCTTTATCTTAGTTTTTTAGCATGATCTGAACTATGTTGCATAAAAACCTATAGTAATTTAAAAATGCTTCAAGCGCGCCTGTCAAATGTTATACAGCAAATTTTCATTACAAATATTGTACCTTATCATAGCAAAACAGTACTTGCAACCATTTGCGTGTATTTTTAAGAAAATAAATTCTTATAAAATAATCTGATTAAAAATTTAGGTATACCGAAGTATTTTATTTTTTATTTCTTTTTAAGAACATAAGAAATTGTATTTTTCAGGAGATCCTAGAAGATTGGATGACAGCATTGAGAACAGATTCATTGCACTCCAGCATGTACCGACGTTTACGATTCCATCCTTCAGTAGCTCTTGTTCAAGAAGGCAAACCCAAGGAAGACTCAAGAAAGTCCTTGCCACGAGATGAAACTACCCATACTAAATTCTTAAATTTATATTCATAATTATTTTTACAAGACATTTATACTAAGCTTTTTGCTACGCTATTTTTATATACCACGTGTAAATTTACTCTCGATATAGCTTTTAAGAGGTAGATCAGCCCACAACAACTAGTCCCACGGAAAGTTGTTCGTATTGACTGTTTTTACTGAACTTTTTTTTGACATTTCTAAACAAAAAGTGTCAAGGTCGTCGCGATGCGGCCGTCCGATGATCACTAAGGATGGCCGCCGCCCGAGCCCGCGCCTCTGCGCGGTGCGCTCGTGACGATGCGTTGGGTACCCTAAAAATACTAAATATACCATTTTGTCTTATTTAAAAATCATATCTCGCATAAATTTTAATAACATTACTTCTAGACAAATTGCCGGGCAATTTCCAGACAATTTTTGACAATACCTTTGAATGGTCAAAAAAATAGAGTACCCACCTTTGGTCCCTTGGAAAAAGGTGTTCGTTTTGACAGGCTGACACAGCCTTTAAAGGCTATGTCAAGGATCAATTCACATGCGGTATACATTACATTTTACATAATCTTGACATAATTTATTTCATATTTTTATAAATTTACATATATATTATATACTCACTTGTTTATTTTAATAATAATAAATTTATTTTTACCTTTGTTTTATTATATCTTTTTATTGACAAAACTTAAGAATACAATGTTAGTCGAAATAGAGCATAAATAGCTATAAAATTCTATCTTATACTATAAAAAGAGTATTTTTTTTTGGTATGTATGTATGTGTGTATATAATAGTTAAAATTATCTGGATCAGAAGAAACGATTTAAATAAAAAAATAAACAAATGTTTTGCTAAAGCACCCAAAGGTTCCGGGTTCAAATTCGGCCCGACTATACCTCTAAGTTTGTAGACCAATACTACGGTCATTTTCATCGACCACTACCTGCTTCCAATTTAGGAATACATCGTGAAGCAATTGTTCACTAGTGTGTGAAATGGAGAAGGCAATGGCAAAGCAGTCCATTATTTTCTGCCAAATAATGGAGTTTGCTTTCGTGTGTTTCTTTCCATACAGCGACGTAAGAGCTAGCTCTTAAATATCGAAGAAGCTAACACTGAGTGTGTGATAGATAACACAATCCTCAACAACACTACCGCGGTTACAATTTCATAAAGCTGTTCAAAAAATAATGTTCTGAAGAATTAGCTTAGATTTAACTTCGCTTTTTAGGGTTCCGCAAGGGTATAAACGAGACCCTATTGATGTGGCTCTGCTGTCCGTCTGTCTGACTATCCGTCCGTCTGTCACAAAGCTGTATCTCATGAACCGTAATAGTTAGAAAGTTGAAGTTTTCGAAATGAACACTTTTTTTATGGTTTTGATTTGATGTTCCCTTTCCTACTGGCTTTGTAAATAACACATCTTAGCTCAGTGTTTAGGAAACATCATCATCATCATCATGCCAGTCGTTAGAAGTCCACTGCTGGACAAAAACCTCTCCCAAGAATACTTCGTTCCATAGAAAACATACTGTCGCCATATTCGTAAACGCCTGAACTTCGTTTTGACATTCGCTTGCTCGCTATTATTTTCGATAATGATTGGCGAAAGATCTTAACTTTAATCGATTTATATTATATCAAGTATACCTAAGTCAACATCAACAACATCTAGTTACTAAAGGACGGCCATCGACTTTGACACGGGAAGCTCCGGGTTCGATTCCTGGCGCAGGTAAATGAGATGAAAAAAAATTGTAAATCTTCTTCTTCATTTTCACAGGTTCTATACGATATATTAGCCCAGTGGGCATGAGCATTATTAGCACTTACGCATGTTAAGCAATCCTGGGCGTGGTCACTATTTGGATGGGTGACGCAAGTGGCATATGAATGTCTCGAGCTTCTCCGTGCTTCGGAAGGCACTTTAAGCTGTTGGTCCTGGCTGTTATCATTGATAGTCCTGGCAGTCGTAAAACTATTACAGATGCCTTAAGGCAGCTTGAATCTGACACCAGTGCTGGCCACTTACATACACGAAGAACAAAAACAAAACCGGTATATGTGTGGTTCTCGAAATACCAAAGCACCTGGCTATAAATTGCCAAATCATATAACAGTATAAATGCTGCCACAATAGCGGACACGGGGCTCCGATGCATCACAACTACGGATGCAACCGAAATAACGCAGAGATCAGGAGAAGAAGATTATAAGGTTGGCTAAGTGGCCATCTAATCGACTGGAAAAAGGCCGACCACTCGGCTCATGCTTTCTTTGGTTTCCGCAACGTTTCAGCGGTATGTAAAGTAACATCCGCTTTGTGTGCTTCAGCCATCAATTAGTGCATGCAAACTTTTGCTGGCTAACTGCCACTCACTACACTACTATTTATTTATTTTAAAACTTTATTACTATCAAGCAAATAGGTGGACTTAAAACGTAGGCCTTATCAGAGACGCAATTTTTTTTTAAATCTATGCTACCAATCAACTAACAATGTGATGTCGAGATCAGAATGAAGAAGTAAGTGCAAACTCAAAAGCCACAGGTTTTGGAAATATAAATAAAATCACAAATTAATAAACTTACATACCAAAATACATAAATATTAATACGTATAATATACGTATACGTATTAATATTTATGTATTTTGGTACAAGAGTAAGAGTACTTGAAAAAGTATTTATTTACTCTTCGATATTATACTAAGAAAGTGTGCACACTACACATACAGCATTTTTAAATGCTGACTGCGAGACGACTGTGTGCTGATTGGGAGGGAGTTCTAAAGCTGCACGGCTTGAACTGCAAACGAATGTTCGAGAAACCCACTCACATAATGAGGTGTTCTGTTAGTCTCTTTGCCATCATGCAACGCTTGCCGATGTTGCTGCATCCGTTGAGGCTGCAACATCGGCTGTCGCCAGCGACACTTGTTTCGCCTCTTACACGAGGCATCTTCAGGCAATGAATCAATTCATTATTTGTAACAATAACAAATTTGGAAAGGTAAAAAAAACCGCACAGCTCTCAGAATAGTGATCAGAAATATTTTTCAAAATCTACACCTCATGCCGGTTCCCTACACAACATGAGCAGAATCTCTTGATATAACGTTAGGTTTAAATTTTAGGTCATACAACATGAGCTTTGAAGGCACAAATGAGTATCAAGCACAATCTGCCACGTTTTGTGTAGTTGTATTTTTTTCTTTAGTAAATATATAGGGACATATCACACAAATTGAGCTAGTCCCTCAGTAAGTTGTGAACTTGTGTCATAGGATACTAACTCAACGATACTATATTGTATAATAGATACTTATATAAATAAACATCCAAGACCCAGGTCAATCTCAAAAAGATCGTTTTCCGTTTTGACCTGACCGGGGATCGAACCCGTGAACCCTCGAGTCGCATGCAGGCATGTAAACGATTGCGCCACGGAGCTCGCCAAAAGCTGTGTGGCTTGATATTTTGTTGAATTGAAATTTAGGTCATACAACGTGAGCTTTGGAGGCACAGATTAGTATCATGCAGGACCTGCCATGTTTTGCGTGGCTTGATATAAAGTTGAATTTAAATTTAGGTGATACAACGTGAGTTTTGAAGGCACAGATGAGTATTAAGCAGAATCAGCCACGTTTAGCGTAGCTTGTTATTACGTTAATTTAAATTTAGGTCATACAACATAGGCTTAACATAGGGTTTGAAGGCACATATAAGTATTAAACAGAACCTGCCATGTTTTGCGTGGCTTGATATAACGTTGAATTTAAATTTAGGCGATACAACGTGAGTTTTTAAGGTACTGTTTGATGAGTATTAAGCAGAATCAGCCACGTTTACCGTAACTTGATATTACGTAGATTTTTATTTGTGTATTTTTAACGGCAAACGAGCAAACGAGATTTCGGCCGTTCGCTTTACATCAGGTGGGCCGTATGCCTGTTTGCCTACTAAGTGGTATAAAAAAATGAATCAATCAGAGCCGCGGCTATAAGGTAAGGCTCCATACGGAAATCTAATGACAAAAACTCACCAAAAAAAATCTATTCTTATCTATGAAAGAAATTAAATTCTTTACTCAGAACAATTCTTTACGAAAAAAAATACATTACACACTCGACAAGCCTTGACATTCATAAAATTTTAGAAAATTAGAAAATATTTACAGTAGATACGAAAAATAGCATTTAAGTAAGTTTTACAGTACAGTATTTATGCAATATATTAATTGATTGGTACCTACAGCAAGGTCGTACATACCAGAGAAAGGTACAGTTTTTAAATACTACTCATGATATTTAGGCACAGATTTAGGGATCGCCTCCACGAGGCGATCGCGACGACTCCGGTCTTCTATCATATATTATTATATATTTCATTCTCTAAGTGATAACATTGACAATCGCTTGAACTCTGCCACTCGTCGTATCGCAGTGGGAGACACGTTCTAAGAGAGTGTATAGAAATACGTGGCACGGCGATAAAATCGTCGCGATTCTCTCGCTCGTGGAGGTGATCCCTTAGGCACAACATTACATCAATTTATCCAAAGCCATCTACCTATAGAATCCTTTTACCTACGCAAGGCTAACCTGCGACCTGAAAAGTAAAAACTTTTAAGCAATCCCTAAGTTACCTTTACCCTTAACCGACTATTTACAATCTGCACGAGAGCAACGACCTAGGAAGACAAGATGCATAGTAAAGATTTTGCTATTCAAAGTCGATTTGCGCCTTACTTACATATAGAGTAAAATCCGGATAGTCGGCGCACTTTTTGAAATTACTTTTATATTTTTTAGTCACCATTCACTGCTGGATGTAGGCCTCCCCCAAGGATTGCCAATATGACCAATTGGAAGCGATCTCGCAGAGAAACACCGAGTATAGTCCTTGCCCTCTTTGTGCGACCTTGGGCTAGATTTTTTAAGGCTTTTGTTTGGAGCCGGACCTAAAAAACTTTGATCCCACCGCCTGGACAGTGTCTACGAAACCCATCATTTAACTCGTCCCCACTTACGCAGTAACTCACGTCCTTTAAGCAATCAAAGCGATTCCGGAGTTCCAATTATCAACATTTTGGATATGGGCCGGAGACAGTTGGAGTGCAGATCTCTCATATCTGAGATCGATATTCACGATGCCTCTTACTATTCGGTGATGAGTTCCGATTTTGATCTTGTTGATCTCAGAAACATCGTTAAATATCTCTCTCCTCGTCGACAAGATGAAATCTATCTGCGATAAAATATATGCGATAAGTTTCTGCGATCTGCGATAAGTTTTTGACATACGCCTGGTCCATTTTCTGTAAGGCGGCTTCATAAAAAAAGAGTTCGTCGCGTAGAGTCCCTCTTCCTCCAAGAAATCGGCTAGCCTATGGCCCCTTTCAATCGGCTTACCATATCAAAATTGTTCCACTCTAGACTCTCTATCGCTCTGTTTGCCAAGTTAGCGTTTATGGCCCTGCTAATATCCTCATACACCACTTCCACCTTTACATCTGAGTGTTCCCCGGTCGACATATTCAACAAATATCTTTTATTCTTTTTATAATTATTGTACGTAAGTAATTTATTAGGTTTCCATCTTGACACTATTCCCGTTATGCCTCTCGTATACCCTTGATCACTTGGTTGACTGGAAAAGATTCCTTCAAGGGTTAAGTCCGCCGTTGTGCAAATTTTCTTTTCTACATAAAACTTTAATTTATTTTCTTTTGTGTTAAAGTTTTTGCACAATAAAGAAATTACAAACAAAACCCCGGAGCAACTGTCCTGGTTTTACCCTAGACTGTATTTTTCAACAAAAGCAACCAAGATAATAGACTATTTAATGCTAGTGGTTATTAAAATGTTTAATTAGTTGTTACTGGTTTATTTCTGTACGTTTTCAAGGTGCCACAAGGAGTGGTGAAAGAAAGATATTGCTGGTGAAGATAATTTTTTATAAGAGAAACTTTACTCACGCTCATATTATCCTTGTGGGACTATATTTAAATTAGTTTCTAAATTTCCGTGAAACCCACTTCAGTTACCGCGGGGACCAAGTAACCAAATATTCCTGTAAAAAATACCCGTTCACTGAAAATGTTGCCTTACTTCTTATACTTTGGGGGAAAAGTTAGAAGTTTAAATTAAAATAAATGTTCTGTTCATTGGCATTACATTTTATAAAGTATTATAAAAAAAGGTAAATATATGTATAAAAAAGGGTCAAAATATAGTTGACATGTGTGAAAGAGGGCATGGGGAAAATTAAATTAGGTAACGAAAGAGATAAAGCTTGGGTCTGATCCCACATAAAGTGGAAGAGGAGAATGAGGTTAAAAAGAATGACAAATCACAGGGTCTGAGCTAGCCCTAAGTCAGTCATGAGCGTGACCGCCACGAAAGTAGGTACACTCGATGTTTGTTTTCTTTTCCGTGTGTGTGGCCAACACAGATTTTTCTAGCTGTCTAGAGGCATCTGCAATAGCTTAACGATTGCCACCGCCCGCCGCCATATCGTGTATTTTAATATACCCCTTAATTGGCAGTCGTGTAAGCAAACAACTTTAAAGACGTTCACGACCGACGCATTTTAATCATTTCATGGCATCAAGCGACAAACGGAACCCTTATGGATTCGTCATGTCTGTCTGTCCGTCCGTATGTCACAGTATGTCGTTTTTTTCCGAAACTATAAGTACTATACTGTTGAAACTTGGGAAGTAAATGTATTATGTGAACCGCATTAAGATTTTCACACAAAAATAGAAAGAAAAGCAATAAAGTTTGGGGTTTCCCATACTAAGAACTGAAACCCATTTTTTTTCAAGAATCCCATACTTGAGGGATGTCTATGGATAGGTCTTTAAAAATTATATTACGGTTTCTAATATGACTTTTTTCTAAACTGAACAGTTTTCCCAATTAATATGACAACCTCGCTAGTAGACTGGCCTCAAAAATAATTTTGTTTTCAGTTTACCGCTTGATGGGGTAATTTTCCCCCTCCCACGGTGGCCCCCGGGTGTAGCCTTGATAGTGGTTTCTGATGTTTTTGCGACGTTACACATTTAAATAAAGTTACTTGAATACAACATATTGCTAACATGAACAATAGACGCAACTAAGTCTACAGTTTGTGAACATGTCTTAGACAAACCCAACTTTATCAACAAGCTTTTTGATAATCCTCAAGTTCTTGCAAAAGAAAACAGATACATTCCAATAATGCTTCGTGAGGCTATGGAAATTAAAACATCCATTTTTTTTTCTTTTTTTTTTAAAGGGCTTTTATTCTTATAGGCATGTCAGCCCTATCGTATCCTAATTAAAAGATCTTTACGTCTGAGGGAACGTTATAAGAAGTTTGTAGAATTTTCTGGCAGCCACCGAACTAGGCTTCGACATTATTGTTTGGGCAAGACCCACGTCGCTGTAATTTAATTTTAATTCCCTCATTAGTAAATCCCTTTCACACTTATATTTCTTACAATCTATTAATATATGTGGGACATCATCTTATAATCCACATACTTCACAATTGGGTGTATCTGATTTTTAATAACATCCTAATTTCAATAGAGATGATGGTTACCATATACCATAGCTTAGGATCCTGTCATCAATTTAATAAAATCTCAAGCTCATCAGAGTATTGGCTCACGGTGTCTGAAGGTCTTGCACAAGACTGCAAGACCTTCGGACACCGTGAGCCAATACTGTGTACATCCGGAACGTTATCAGTAAATATTGTAGGCAGTACGAGTAGTTTTGTATAGTTCTTATAACACAAAAGACAAATGTCATCTTAGTCTACCTGTAAACTGTAAAGTTTTCGAAACGTTGTGTAAAAATAATGTACTATAAGCGATAATACTGTATTAATTTTATGTAAATGTGTAACCTTGATAATTTTGGAGCAACGCATACAAAATGCAGTATTGTACACACACAAATGAATATACACCGTGTTAATTTACCACCAACATTCCCTTGAAGGGATGACTCGATTCGTCAAAATGAACAACTTTTCCCATCGAACCAATGGAAAAAAAAAATCGTCATTTTCATACAAATTGCCGGACCGGCTGAACTCTTTTGAATAAAAAAATGACAATTTTTTTTTCGAGTTTCCAGCATTGGTTTCTTAGAAAAAGTTGTTCATTTTAACGAGCTGAGTTATTGCTAAATTTACACAGCGTATAGCCAATTTAAGCATGAATGCCCGATTTATGGAGATTTGAAAAAATAGATGGATCACTCGAGGACCAGTGGCTTGATATCGGATATCGGGCCACTGGTTCTTGAGTGTTTACCTCACATTGTTGTGCAGTACAAGAATGAACAAGGCACCGAAAGTTCACTCACCTTATGAAGAGATATTGAGGAAGTTTTCTGAAGATCATGAAGAAATATGCAGGTATTTTATTCGATACATCATAATTTAGGCCTTCAAAAAATATTTTACAAGATTTTTTAGTTATGAGGCAAGTGGAAATAAATAGGAGACACTTTTTACCAGCAGTGGTACAGGTACGTGAGATGATGGCAAGAGTCCTAACGGAGTCTCCCTGATCTCCTAGGAACGCGTCTCGACACACAGTCGCCACACCAAACGGCGCACGAGTAAACGAAAAAATATATATACGGACAAATCACACACTCAAAGTAAGGTAATAAGTTCGAGACTTGTGTTATGGGATACTAACTCAACAATACAATATTTTATAACAAATAAATTTATAGATAAACATCCAAGAAGATTGATGGATGGATCGAACCCAGGACCTACTCTGTAACAGCCTAGTGTGATGATAGAAATAAGAAATAATAATAATAAATACGACCTTTGTAGCCACAAAGGTCGTCGTAAATTTGTTACATACATTTTGGTAATTTAAAATTGAAATTTATTCCTGACACCCAAATTGCTGGAATAAATTGCCTTGGCGATAAGGCTACCCATTGTATTGCTACATTTTTATTTTTAATGTAACTTTGTATTCTATTCTACTCTCCAGGATACTACACGGCGTAGAATAGGACCAGTCCAAGTCTTCCCGTGGATGTCGTAGATAGCGACTTAGGAAATACAAGCTAAACAAAGCTTATAAACATCTGAGAGACCTCTCCAACCCGTCTGGCCAGCGAGTGTAGGCCAAGTCCTCTGGCTGCTCTGGCCAAGGCTCTAGTAGTACAGAGAGGGTCGTGCCCCTGTAGTGAAGACTAAAAAGACCTGATGATGATGATATATCTCTGCATATATTTTTTTTTATTTCGGTGCAATAACGAATCTTGACTTACTAACTACTGCATCTCTTAGCGGGGACTACATATTTGTTTCGTTTGGGTGGAGGAAACATTTACATCAGGTCTTTTGAAACATATCTCTCCCCGGCTTATTTCCGCTGCTGGTGACGAGACGGCAGGGAAAACACATCATCATCATCATCAGGTCTTTTTAGTCTCTACTGCAGGTGCTTGACCCTCTCTGTACTACCGGAGCCCTATTTGGCCAGAGCAGACAGAGGATTTGGCCTACACACTCCTCGCTGGCCAGACGAGAAAATACATGCTTTACTTTAATTAAAATACAAATTACAAAATAAATTCAGATGTTAGGAAATGTAAGGATTTCCTTACATGAACACTTTAAAATGTACTGTTAGACAAACAATACGATTTGGAAGATAAATAAAACTTATTTTGCCATCGCCCGCTATTTTATGTAAAACGCAAACATTTTTAATATCGCTATAAGTGTTTAAGTATGTTAAATGTATTTTGTTACCATATGTATTTGAAATACAAAATACTTCAGAGTCAGATATTTAAAATACTAATTACAAAGTATATTTTGGCGAGCTCCGTGGCACTGTGGTTAACACGCCAGCCTGCGACACGAGGGCCCTGGGTTCGATCCCCGGTCAGGTCAAGATGGATAATGATCTTTCAGATTGGCCTGGGCCTTGGATGTTTATCTATATATGTATTTTTTACAAAATATTGTATCGTTGATTAGTATCCCATAGCACAAGTCTCGAACTTACTTTGGGGCTAGCTCGATCTGTGTGATAAGTCCTATACTTATTTATTTTACGAAGTATTTAAAATACTCATACAAAAACCTATTTATATTTAGATTACATATTTTAATTACAGGTTATTCAAGTACTGCTTATTCCTATAAGAGTATTGCTATCCATAAAAGCAGCCAGCATTCTTGACACCATGTCGATGGACAGACTCTTTTGCTATATTATTTGTGACTAGCTGTTGCCCGCGGCTCCGCCCGCGCTAATGTCGTTCCCTTGGAAACAGTAGAAATGATAAAAATTCCATACAAACCCCTCCCCCTCTGCTTTTTCTCCTTAAGGGGGAATTTAATACATTTCACCTGCATAGATCTTTAGCCCTTAAGAGCCCGCCATATGCCAGGCGGCGTGGCGATACAAACGCAGATGGTCTAAACGCGTTGGCTACTTTGGATATTTTCGTTTTTTAGGAATATTCAAGGGTTATTCGAAAAAGAAAAACATATGATGGCTGCCTTATCTGTAATGCAATAATAATCAAATGTTTCAAGGTTAATTTTAATGTATTTGGTGAATAATGCTATATACCGAGTAAATTAGACGTGATTTGGAAGCAACTTTGCAATTTTTTTCTATAATGAAAATTTAACGCAATCGTGTTTTTGAGTCAGATAGTTTTTTTTTTTTTTAAATAAATATATACGGACAAATCACACAGATTGAGCTAGCCCCAAAGTAAGTTCGAGACTTGTGTTATGGGATACTAACTCAACGATACTATATTTTATAACAAATACATATATAGATACACATCCAAGACCCAGGCCAATCTGAAAAAGATCATTTTCCATCTTGACCTGGCCGGGGATCGAACCCGGTCACTCCGTGTCGCAGGCTGGCGTGTTGACCGCTGCGCCACGGAGCTAGTCAAAAGTTACCAGAGTTAGTCCTGTACTTTGCTGCATTTTTATTTCTACTTGTGTATTTAATTATTATTGATATAACAGTCAATCATGCAAAGCAGTGTGAGGTAGTACGGGCCCTTAAGGAGGGGATTTTGCCCATTTCACCTACACATATATTTTTTATTGTAATGGAGAACTTCTTACTGTCATATTTCTATGTAAATAAAACCACACAAACTTTACCCCACCAATTTTACCCCTTCAAGGGGAAATTTCGTCCATCCATTCCCCTTTATCCATTAAGGGGGGAATTTATCTTTTTTAATTGTAATCTAGAACGTATATACTTATTTTCATACTTCTAAGTCTAGAAATAAAAAAAAACCATACTAACTTTACTCCCCTATTTTATCCCTTCAGGCGAAAATTTCGTCGGTTTTACCTACATACATCTTTTTAATTGTAATCCAGAACGTCCAGAAATGAGAAAAATTCCATACAACCCCTCCCCCCTTTATCCCTTAAGGGGGCGATTGTGAATGAAAATGTATAACATTTTACCTACACAGATCTTTTTAATTGTAATCGAGAACTTACATACCTATTTTTATATTCTAAGTCTAGAATTGGAAAAATTCCATACAAACTTTACCCCCTATTTACCCCTTCAAGGGAGAATGTTGTCTGGTTCACGAAAACAGATCTTTTTTAATTTTAATTGAGAACTTGTGTGCCTACTTTCAAACTTCTAAGTCCAAAAATGAGAAAATTCCATAAAACTTAATCCCCTTTGATTTTCTAAAAATCCTTTCTTAGTGCTCATTTACATCATAAAAAGAATCCCTGTGCTAAATTTCACGGTTCTGGGCACAGTAGTTTCGGCTGTGCGTTGATATATGTCAGGTTTGCTTTTGGCCCGCGGCTTCGCCCGCGTAAGTGTCGATTTCTCAGGAACAGTAGAATTACCCGGAAAACAATTAGTTCATGACTTTCAATGAAACACCTTAACCCTTTCAGACCTGACGTCATACGGAAAGGTATTTTAAACTGAAAGTTAGTGTTCCTGACTAATTTGGGGTTGCTAAAGACGAATATGCTAGTGAAAAAAATATAGGAAAACGGAAAACTGGTTTTCCACGATGCTCACAATTGTGAGGGTTCGGGCCAAATGTTGGTACCCTCACGATTGTGAGGGTAGTAAATAAAAGCATTTTAAATAGAAAATTTAACTTTTATCGTCATAAAAATAGTATCAAAATTATCAATAAAGGAGTAGTTTTATTAATTAAACGTTTAAACAGTCTTTTTCTTAGGCATAATTAACAAAAATAATATTTATTTCTAAGTAGGAACAATTATCTCAGTCTTAATCATCGTAATGTCTTTGGATGTAACTTAAATCATTTCTTTTCACAATTTGTTTATATTAAAATAAAAAAATAATGGAAAATAACAAGGAAATAATCACTCTTGTTATTTTTCATTATGAAATTTGAAAAAGCAATGGCTGTCTTTGGTGTTGCAGAGATAAACGTCGCACTTTGTACATCTAACTTTTGACCGACTGTTGCAACCTTTTACTCTGCAACATCGTGGCGCTTTTATGGTATCAACAATTGGCCAATGATTGTAGCCATCCAGTCTCTTGTCCACTGTTGGTATTGTAGCGGGTTTATATTGTGATGTTTCAGGCATCGGAGCCAAATCATCTGTAGGATCACGTTGCCTCTTCCTACTTGACCCACCCAGCAAAAAATCAGACACAGCCAGTCAATCAGAAAAAACCTGTCCCTGGTCAATGCCTCAGTTATATATGGCAACCTAAAACGCTGAAGCCACGCCATCTTGATTCTGGGATATTTCACACAGCCAAGAATACCATTCGAAAAACTTTTTTATTTCAGCTGCGGTAATCGAAAGTTTTAGAGTCTCATTCTTAGTTGTTTGGTGGTATATATTGGTGTACAGCGCGAACTTCTCAAAAATTTCTTCTGGAAAATACTTTTCAAAGTATTCAGAGGGCGACGATACCTAAAAATATAAATAAAATAATAATTAAAAAAGTAGGTACGCTACACACATTTACATAACACCAGATTTCTAAATAAAATACATACCTCTTCCTCAGTTGAAGTAACTGATAGCATTGGTTTCCCAAGGAATGTTCGTTTGGTCCAGGTATTTCTAGTAGTCGGTGTTGCCACAAGAGGAACCCTAACATCTTCCTCCTGGTCCTCATCAGAGAGACTATCAGGCTCTTCCCCTGGCGGCACCCATTTTTCATCTTCATCCGAGTCTTCAACGAAGTCCGAGTCATTTATGGCGGCCAAAAAGCGTCATCGTCAAATGCTAAATTTCTTCTACTCATGGTAATTTTTTGACGTTGAAAAAACGTCATCATTGAAAAAAATCATATATTACCTGAAATAACGAATAAAACGGATTTTTATTTGTATGTAAAATACCTACAGAATTTAAAGTTCAGACCGAACCCTCACGTTTGTGAGGCTTACTTTGGCGCCATCAAAATCAATTAAAAGTATACACTCACAATCGTGCGGGCTCGCCCCCGTTCGCTTACCGTTCCAATTAAAGTCTATAGAAAATCAAAAAGTTACACTCACGAAAGTGAGTGCTGGGTCTGAAAGGGTTATTATTGAATTTCAATTAAATAACTTCAAAAACTGAAAGTTTCATACTAACTTTGCATCCCCGTTATACCCCCTAAAGGGATGATTTTTGAGTAAAATATTTTACTCGTGACTTTGGATTTTAATTTTCTTATGTCACTTATTATTTTATTTTATTTTTGCTATATGTTTGCAGGCAAACTTATGCCTTGAGTTCATTCAAATGACGATAACTTTTTTTTTAATGAACCGATTTTGATGAAACAAACTTTAAATGTTTTGCTGAGTTAAAACAAAGCAATTGGTGAAAGTTTGAAGTAAATCGGTTCAGTATTTTCGGAGATAATCGTGATCATACATACAGACAGACAGACAGATATTCAAAAAAAAAATTTTTGCTTTATATTATACTTTTTAAGTTTCCCTCTATCCATTTCAGTCAAAAATTCTAAATGTACAGACAAAATATTTTTACTGTTTTATTATATGTAATATTATATGTAATATAGAAGATAAACATACAGGATTAGTTTTTATGTTTTTTTCATAGTTCTATATATATATATACATATTCATATATATATTCATATTTGTAAGGCTAAATATTACCGGGAACACACTTTGACGGAAGGAAATCCTTTAGTGGAGGGTTATAAGGGTGAACTAAGTTATTTGACGATTAATTTACATTCAGGAAAATCCCTGCCTCTTGTCGACCGAATATATAACACATTTCTAAGAATCATCGCTAGAAAAACCTGCTATCAAATAAAAAAAACCGATCATCCCTTTTAGAGGTACGGTGCCCCAGACAGACACAAATAGTCAAACTTATACAAACACATCGTAACCAAATTTTGACAAACACGGACAGCAGAATTAAATTATTAAGGCTTCATTTTGTATGAGACTGTGTATCTACTATTATCGAAGAGTTTATTGGATAAATTGCAGTAATAAAAAAATACCGCTACTCATCTCCAAAAAATATTAGAAAGTGGGTTATTCCTTAAGTACAATAAGATGTCAATGAATATGCCACATAAACGGAGTTTCACCGACCTAAATATAATATTAAGGCGCTAAGTCAGGCGTCAGGCGTCAATCGACGCCTGAGTAGAAGCTAAAGCCTCTACTCAGACGTCGATTTTCTGTGAGAGTGTGGTACTTCCCCGGACGATCCGGCCCATTCATGCTACTAGCAATTCATTTTGCCGGTAGCGTAGCTCTATCACGGTCCAGAGTCTAATTCAAATCTCATGACATCTCACAAAGAGGAGAGGGTTGAAATTTCCAGTCGTTTCGCGTAATTAATAGGCGCCCCTTATACAGGGCTGTTGATGTGGATATACCGAAGGAGCGCCGCCCGCCGAAGCAGTTTATGACGGGCTCAAAGTACGAAGGTAGCTGGAATGTATTGGGAATGTCTGGCCCCGACGCTATTTACACCTTTCCAAACGGCAAGTATCTATGTTTAATATAAACTAAATAAAGTATTTAAAAAATTGTTCACCCTATTAATATCGCTCCGCTGTTCGTCTGTCACCCCGCTGTATCTCATAAACCGTGATAGTAAGACAGTAAGGATGTTTATCTATATATGTATTTGTTATAAAATATAGTATCGTTGAGTTAGTATCCCATAACACAAGTCTTGAACTTACTTTGGGGCTAGCTCAATCTGTGTGATTTGTCCGTATACATTTATTATTTATTAGTTAAAATTTTCACAGATGATGACGCTATAACAACGAATACAAAAAAATAGAGTAAAATAAATATTTAAGGGAGCTCCCATACAACAAACTTTATTTTTTTGCTTGTTTTTGCTCGATATGGAGAACGGCAACGGGCAGACGCTTAAAATATTCACAGAATATTAAGTTATATATTTACTTTCAATATATAATTAAATAAAAATAAAATTAATATTAAAGGGGCTCCCATACAACTGACATAATTTTTTTGTCGTTTTTATAGATAACCGTACGGAACCCTTTGTGCGGGAGTCTGACTCGCAATTGGCCGGTTTTTTTTATTATTTAATATATTTTTAATTATATCAGGATAAATCTAAAAATAATATTCATGTTAATTTCCTAAATATCTAACTATTCATAGCAGATGATTGATTTCTAAATTTGTTTGACTTATAAATATATTAAGTAAAAACCAGCCAAGTGCGAGTCGAACTCGCGCACGAAGGGTTCCGTACCATTATCTATAATAAGTTTAAAATTATATAAATATATTTTTTTATAAGATGAAACAAGAAATTTATGCTTTTCTCAATTTTTTCTTTAACTGTGCTAAAATACATTGCTTCGTGCCAAATTTTCGGGAAGTACCTTGGCTTTGATTCCGTTGCGAATGTCGAAAATTTGCGGCATCAACGGCTGTACCTTTGGATTGCGTTGGCTTAGAAGTTTAGTGTTTTCACATCTCTAAGGGACAGTAGACCTGAGTTCTGGTCAACACAAATTTAATTCGCCCGAGTCGACACGATAAGAAGAGGTAGACCTGAGTATTTGATATGAATTTCAGCTTGATACCTCCACGCGTTCCTGAGAAAAAGGACAACAAAGTGATCCTATAAGGGCGCCGTTCTTTCCTTTTAGGTACGGAACCCTAAAAACGAAAAAGAATCTTTGTTGCTAGTAAAAATATTTGGTATGTGCAGGAGTCATTTTTGAAGGCGACTTTGATGATGGGCTGCGGCATGGCCTGGGTGAAATGCGCTACCCCACCGGCGAGGTAATTAAGGGCAAGTTCCTTTGTGGACGTATGGTGGAACGTACCTTGATATTTGATGACGGCTTGGAGTTTAATGAGGCTGAGTGGAAGTACTGTCAGATACCAGATAGAAGGTGAGGCCTCGCTCAGATCATTATACTTATCCTTATTAGTCCTCACTAATATTATAAATGCGAAAGTGAGTTTGTTTGTTTGTTACGTTTTCACGCCGTAACTACTGAAATGATCATCATGAAATTTTGCATACAAGTTTTCTGGAGTACAGAGAAGAACATAGGCTATCTTTTATCCCGGGAAAAAGTACTATTCCCGAGGGATCGAAATTGAGGCGCGCGGAGCCGCGGGTGCATTCACCCGCGGCTCCGCGCGCCTCAATTTCGTAGTTACCAATAAAGTCCATTACTGCACATTGATCTCTCGCAAGGATTTCTAAAAAGCCCGGTACGCCGTTATATGAGCATGTACCTACTATAGTTTGTCCGGGCAAATGGTTTGCAGTACACCTACAAAAGATTTTGGAAAGTAAATGAAAAAAATAAAAATATTTAATTTTTAATATGTTTTTTATTAGTACAAAACATGAGATTTTTTTTGTGTACTTTTTACTCACTGCGTAACAAAATTAATCAGCCGTTCCGCGCGACGCATCAACATGTCCTGCGTCTGTACACTGCATGCAGAGTCTTTGAAGCTGCCGATAGCGCCTTTTCGCGTGCGCCGTCACTAATTCTTTTGACGGCTGACGACGTCGCCTTTTCAAAGCGCGCAAACCATATACGTGGACAGACTATACTAGCAGCTCTATGAATGTGTGCAAACATTAGATATTACAATCAATGAAAAAATAAAAAAATGTATACACAATCCACAAGCTTTATCATAATTTTTATTACGTAAGTAATGACGTTCCGTCGTAACCGTAACATCAAACACAGAAAGTCGACAGTTAAATATTTGCGCTACATCTCAGCCAAATTATAACGATGATGAAGCGCTTAAATCCTGGAGAAACGAAACAAACCAACAAGAAACGCGATTAGCGCGGCAAAAACATGGCGCCGTATTTTGTGTATTCATTTATCGCGATTCGCAAGCAAAAATACGAGATATACTTAATTCTCAAGACGGCCACATTTGTTCTACAAATAAGCGGTAAGACGAAATTGGTGATAGAACATTATTTGGGCTTGTAATATATTTATAAAGAAATGTTGATGCTAAATATCAAGTAGGTTCTCTGAACATATTCCAGTCAAGTTGAACAATTAAAATAGGTATTCCAAACAATTTGAGAAATTAAAAAAATCTCAAATCGAATCTAGAAATGACGAGGTTTTCTTGAAGATTTCTATAACATTTCATGCGATTAGAGATGACCTCTTCCTGACTCAATATCCTTTCTTCCTATTTTCACGCAGCAAATTTTTATACTTAAGATATGGCATCAATTTGTAGATTGTTATTTGCATACAGAGATAGACTAAGTTTCTAACCACAAAGCAAAGTTCTTTCAAATAACCCTATGGGTAATGGTTCTTTCAAATAGGGGAAATTTTCACTAGATCCAGCGCTGCAGTGGTATGACCGAATGTCTGGCTCTGGCTGGATGTTTATATTCCCGGCTATATGTATTTGTTCTGAGTTTCTATTGTTATGTGTAATTTAACGTTCACCAAATGATATTTAAAATATCTTACGATGAATAAAATATTTTCACTTTGACTTTGACTTTCTTCTGAGTTACCGTATTCATTTGTGACTCACGCATGCCCGAGCTCAAAGGTAGGATCTGCAGCGTGTAAATTGACCCTCGACATCTCTTCAAAGGGCAACTACAACTTTTCCTATGGGACCAATGCTGGGAACTCAAACTAAACTTAAATTTCTATACAAGTCGTCAGCTGCCCAGACAAATATTGGAATGTCAAATCTTTTTTTATTTACAAGCATTGGTCTCATAGAAAAAGTCTCATATGAATGGGCTGAGTCACCTCTTTACGGAAAAGTCGAGGATACATATACACGCTGTATAGGGGGGAAATGGTAATAAGATTAAATATTTTATAGTCCTAATGTATTGGTGGTTCTGGCTGAGTGTAAGGCCACCAAGGGATGGATAATATAGTATTGGTGGATGAATGGAGTGACTAAAAAGGAAGTGATAAGAAACAAATAAGGATGATGACAAAAAATAATAAATAAGGTTGATATGGACATGTGTTGAGGAGAGTTATGATCATGTTACTAAAAGAGTGTTCAATATAACAATAGTTTAATACAGACCAGAAATAGAGGCCAAAGAAAAGGTTGGTGAAGTGTATTAAAAACGACATGAGGGAAAGGGATGTAACACAGGATAATTAGGAGATAGTGGGAAAACTAACATACTATCCCTATCCGATTTGTGATCCCAATCCATATATAGTGGGATAAGTAGACTTAAAAAAGTTGACAGAATAACAGTAGATTCTTTAATCTACTGTTATTCTGTCAACTTTTTTAACTCCATCCTCTTTAGGATGGAGATAGAAATTCATAACGAGCAGCTAGGAGCATTTGATGGATTTGTAAATAAAATAATTAAAGCTTTACTATATGAAGACGTTTTGTGACCTAATATGTTATATTAGGTCATAACAAAATCAAAATAAGATTATAATATTTTCAGATTCACGATTGAATACGATAAAGGCGTGATGCCAGCTGGAAATTCGTACATGACTGCGTCCCAGCCCACCAGGAAGATCCCGCCAGAATACTTCGATACTGAAGACGGCTTCTATAACCCTAAGACCAAAGTGGTGTACAAGCCTGACGATATTAGTGCTATACTAAGGTACATAGTTTCTACGCACATATACAGGGGGCACCATAACTAACGACATTCGCGTAACAGGGTGACTTAGCCCGTCAAAATGAACAACTTTTCCTATTGGACCAACGGCGGGAACTCAATTTTTGTGACATTTTTATACTAATTGCCGGGACGGCCGAATACTTTTGTATGAAAATGAAAATTTTTTTTTTAATTCCCAGCATTGGTCCCACAGAAAAAGTGGTTCATTTTGATGAGCTGAGTCACCCCTTCACGGGAACTACGTTGGTTATGTTACACGCTGTATACTATTAATGTATTTATCCCTTATTAGCTATCTAATAAGGGATAACACTAGGCTATATATATCTATATATAGCCTAGTGTTATAGGGCTCAAAGGTCAACGGCGTGTAGGAATTTGCTAGCCACATCGCCTATTTTCATGATTCCTCTAGTTGTGGTCCATATCCTTGATGGATTCTTATAACATAACTAATCTATGTTCATCCGGGATGTTGTTTTTAGTTTTCGTGTGTGTAAACGTACGAATAAATAATAAGTGTAATCCAACAAAAAAAACAAACATCAGGGATATAGGATTCGAAAGATGAAAAATTTCAAATCATCCAAAGGTTTCTGACTCTATTCAATGCAAACAATTGAATCTTTCCTCTTCATAATATTAGTGTAGACTATGAGCCAATCGCGATTCGAAAGAAGAGTAAGTAATTAAAGCCTGTACAAATTATAATAGAATACTCTGCAGTAAAGTTTTTGTGATAAAAATGTCGGATTTTAAAAAGACAATACCGTTCACCGCCGGTCTCGGAGTGTGTTTAATTAGTGGACCGTCAAAACTCCGTAATTGCCGCGCTAATTGACTGGGATTGCCGTCAGCCCTTCGTTACGAACCTGTCCTCTGCGAAGTACCCAAGTGTGGCAATAGAAATATACTGTTAATATTACTAACAACAAAAACCGGCCAAGTGCGAGTCGGACTCGCGCCCGAAGGTGTACATTATATATGTTTGAAATTACTAAAAATATTTTTATTATATGATGTAACTCAAAATTAATGCTTTTTCGCAATTTTTCCTATATCTGTGCTGTAAGACGTTGCTTTGTACCAAATTTCAAGAGTCTGAGTTCATGGGAAGTACCCTGTGTAGGTTTTGATCATGCGAATGTCGAAAAATTATAAAAAATATTTTAATAAATGATGTAACAAAAAATGTATATCTTTCGCAATTTTTCCTTTATCTGTGCTATAAGACGTTGCTTCGTACCAAATTCCAACATTCTGAGTCCATGGGAAGTACTGTGTGTATGTTTTGATTCCCTTGCGAAGGTCGAAAAATTACTAAAAATATTTTATTATATGATGTAACAAAAAATGTATACCTTTCGCAATTTTTCCTTTATCTGTGCTATAAGACGTTGCTTCGTACCAAATTCCAAGATTTTGAGTTCATGAGAAGTACCCTATAGGTTTTGATTCTCTTGCGAAAGTCGAAAAAATACGAAAATGTGCGACATATCCAGCTGTATCTTTTGATTGCGTTAGCTTAGAAGTTTGATTTTTCGCAGCTCCAAGGGACAGTAGACATGTTAGTAGTTTGTTAGTGTATTTGATATGCATTTCAGTTTGATACCTCTACGAGTTCCTGAGTAAAAGGGTCTTGACAAACAGACAGACGGACCAGCGAGTGATCCTATAAGGGTTCCGTTTTTTCCTTTTGCGGTATGGAACCCTAAGAAAGGGATAACCTGTCCTCTGTGAAGTACCCAAGTGTGGCAATAGATATATACTTTTAATATTAAAAATTAAACTGACCAAGTGATGTCGGGCCACGCGTAGTGAGTAGGGTTCCGTAGTTGCGATCGCCAGCTTTGAGTTCAAGCCTCACGGTTTAACGCCTAAAAACGTCTAAAAACGACCCCACATAGGACTGAAGAAAGAGTTATAAATCCTACTCCTACACAAGGGAATTTAGAATAAATATTATCTATTTGAATACCACCGTGAGTAGAGGCAAGCACGAGTAACATAAAATCTCATAGGTCTAAATGGTTTGATTTCCGAGCGCAGATAGGCACCAACGTATCGTTCCGCCAAGCGCCGCGCGCCGTCGAGTTCGAGATAATAATTATTAAAGCTGCTATGATTTTATATTTTCTTAACTCAACGTGGTTCGTAAAGTTATATTCAGTAGTTGGTTTACAAAACTAACAACTGTCTTAACTAATTTTCAATTCAATTTGTATAAAATTTTACTTTTCCGAGTACATTTATATGTTGGTCGACTATAACTCTTTAATTTGTAAACTCTACTTAGTTCTTATAGTTTCCCTTTTAACTTCTTTATATATGCTACCGCCATGAATTTTTTCACGTGTCCATATTTAGATAGAGGGTAAGGGGGGACGGGGGGACTGGACTCTAACAATTTACTTGTATGGGAGCTACACTAAAAATTTTTTTCAAGATTTTATATTACCTCTTTTCCGGCATGATTAATATGCATATCCATATCAAATTACAGCTTTCTACTACTTCTCTACTTCTCTAGTCTCTGAGTAAAACCGCGAACGGACAGACGGACAGACGGACGGACGGACAGACATGGCAAAACTATACGGGAACCCTAAAGAAGACAATGTATCACGTCTTTATTCTTGACTGGATAGAGAAAACAAAAGGTCTCAATATATACGTTTTCTGAATGTTTAACCACACACTTACACGAGTTTGGCAAGCTCCGTAGCGCAATGGTTAACACGCCTGCGACACGAGGGTTACCGGGTTCGATCCCCGGCCAGGTCAAGATGGAAAACTATCTTTTTCAGAGACCTGGGTCTTGGATGTTTATTTATTTAAGTATCTTCTATAAAATATAGTATCGTTGAGTTAGTATCCTACGCTACGACACAAGTTTACAACTTACTGTGGGGCTAGCTCAATTTACTATATCACAACTTACTTTGGGGCTGACTGTGTTAGTGTACTTTCCCTTTATATTTATTATTATTTTTGTACACAGGGCTCCAACTGTCCGAGAGCAAAAATGGATAGAGGCCAAGTGCCGCTATGCGCCAGAAGACCAAATAGGGCCTCGACGTGACCTATACGAGGAATGGGTTGAGCCAGACACCGATCCTGAACCGCCACTGCTCCCCTCGGCAATCTCCAGAGCCACCGCATGGATGTTTGAATCCAATAGATCAATGGCGGCTTACGATTCTGATGATAGTGACATAGCGGTCAGCCATGATTACAGCAGGTGGCTGGGCCGCAAGAGATCGTCAAAGTTTACAACAGTCGAAGAACCACTAACAGAACGACCGAAAACCGGAACGTCTGAAACAGAATATCTATTGACATCACAGTTGGATGTTCAAACCTCTATATCTAACAATCGACTTAGAACACAGTCGGCCATCGAGAAACCGCGAAAGCAACAAAGAAAATCATCAGCAATGAGGAAATCAAAGTAGATCGAAGTTAGACATCAATCCTAACTCGGAGATCTATTATGTTATATTTACGAGTACCTACCTATTCCAATTTATTTTATGTGCCATTTCGTTAATAATATCCATTTTTAGAGGGTCTACGCTACGATAATGATTTGGATAGTGTCTTTACTTATCAATTGCTGTACTTATCTATTACTTTACTTCTTAGTAAGAATATTGATCATGTTTGATGAATTCTTACACCTGTTTTGTATTTTTTTCGAATCAACGATATTTCAGTAGGTATATGCTGTGTAAGTGTGCTGTTCCACTGTTCCATTGCAATTTCATTAAGTGTGACATTTTTTACCTACGGTCAGCTGATCACGCCCAAATGAGTGTGTATTTTATTGAGACAATTGTTAACGAGGGTAAGTAGTGTATTTATCTTTATTTGTTATTTGCTTATTTTAGGTTAATCATATGTTTATTTTTGTCGTTTAGTTTTTAATTACATAATTATATGTACTTTTAATTGAATTAAATATAGTATTCATAATTCTTGATGACTTTTTTATCTTTTTAGTAAATACAATCTTAAAGGATATAATTTAAAAGTAAAAAGCTTTATAAAAACAAGCTTTTATGTTTCCGAGTCATTTTCGAGTCTAATTTTATTGTCGGACTGCATTAAAAATAGCTCCGTCTGGTGTTCCGCCATGCTGAATTTAGAATGACGTCACATAGGTAGCTATTTATTATTATT
This sequence comes from Elegia similella, assembly GCA_947532085.1. Taxonomy (NCBI): domain Eukaryota; kingdom Metazoa; phylum Arthropoda; class Insecta; order Lepidoptera; family Pyralidae; genus Elegia; species Elegia similella. Next base: position 7,422,475 of record OX383936.1, read on the forward strand.
CAAACTAAACGAGTATACAGAATTTCAGCTCAACCGGTAGAAGATGGCAGCTTCAAAGTTGAGTTGCAATTGCAAGATTTCATCCGATACATACATTGCAAGTTAAATAAAAGCTTGTAATAAAATAAAGAGATAGCCACCGATAAGGGAAAATGTAAGATGCCAACATGTTGTACTGACCCCAATAGCGCAATTATGTGGGATAAGATCTAGACGGTAGAAGAATCTTAATCGTATATAGGTATATAGGGTGATTGTTAGACGGATGAAAAGATAAAAATTGGGAGAAGGGTAAACCAAACATTAGCTATCTAAACAATTAACTGTAAAAACTGTTTTAAAATAAACTACATTTTAAGATATTTACATTTGAGTTACTACTTCTCGTCACAAACCTACTGCATCATAAAATTTAAATAAATTTTACTAATTTCGAAAGCTTTTCGAACGTAATTCATAAAGCAACTTGCACGTGAGGTTCCTTGTTGGTGAGAATCGTAACATAAAAAGGGCTTTGTATACCACACATATGTGCTTGAAACAAGGACGTAAGATATATATATATATATAGGAAAGGCAATTTCACAGACATTATTCATCATCATCATCATCATCAGGTCTTTTTAGTCTCCACTACAGGAGCACGACCCTCTCTGTACTATCAGAGCATATTTGGCCAGAACAGACAGAGGATTTGTCCTACACTCTCCACGCTGGCCAGACGGGTTGGAGACGTCATAATTGATTAAACATCAAAATCATCATTATCTTTGTTTAGCTTGTTTATTCTAAGTCGCCTTCTACGACATCCACGGAAAGACTTGGAGTGGTCCTATTCTACTCTGCCGGAAACCACACGGCACTAGACATTTATTACCAGTAAAAAAAATTATCAATATCGGAACTTGTTGAAACTACCATAACTAAGATACTTTCAACAAGTTCGAGATTGATATCATTGGCTACTGTATCCTCCGTCCTGGCCCGGCCACAGTCGCTTTTGCTTTCGCGAATTATATAAAAAAAAACGGCCAAGTGCGAGTCGGACTCGCGCACGAAGGGTTCCGTACCATTATCTAACGTCTAATAGTCAGCCCACATAAGACGGTGGTAACTGAATGAAGATTTATAAAGTCCTACTTCACAAGAGAAATTAGAAACAATGTTATCCATTTGAGTATCACCACGAGTAGAGGTAAGCGCTGGTAACAAGATTTAGTAGGTATATTACCTACTTTGATTGAGGTACCGAGCGACCTCCTATCGTTCCGCCAAGCGCCGCGCGCTGCCGAACGTAAACACATTGCTATTATTTTAGGTATTATTATTATTAAAGCTGCTATGATTTTCTATTTACTTGACTTTACTTGGTTCGAAAATTTATATTAAGTAGTTATTTAACGTAACTAACAACTGCAGTGAATTTTTTCACGTGTTCATATACAACTATTTAGTAGATAGAGGGCGGACTCTGGACTCTAACAAGAATTTGGACTATTAAACCAAGTATTTCCGAAATGGATAAGTAAATCAAAAAATGATGTTCACAAGCTCACAATACTTTTAAAATAAATAAGCAACAACATAAGGCAGCTAAAAAAATTTACTCCCCATTTTACTGGTATGTGAGCTACAATTTTGTTTTTAATTTTATTTTACTATTTTTTCGACATGATTAATATATCCATACCAAATTACAGCTCTCTAGTACTTATAGTCCCTGAGCAAAACCGCGGACGGACAGACGGACAGACATGGCTAAACTATAAGGGTTCCTTGTTCGGAACCCTAAAAATGGTGTTCTTCAGGTGTACTGTACGTAGAAGAGATTTTTTGTGTACCTCAAAGGATAATACATTATTTATATTAGAAAGTGGCCGGACTGCTGCGTGTACGCTGCAGCGATATTAAGGAATATAACATATTTATGTAGATATATGTGTAGAAGTATGTCATTTTCAAGTTAAGACCTCTTTGCTCTTAGACTTTCTCAAACATTTACTTATTTTTTACTTTATCAAACATTTGACATTTATTTCCGTCAGGTCAGGGAGAATATTGTTATGTTTCAGACGTTTCAGCATCAGCATAGATTCATTACGCAAAACTTATTTTAGTGCTATTTAAGTTTACAGTACTTATATAGTATGCAAAATATTATGCATTGATAGATACAGCATTTTTTTTTATCAGGTAAGTTGTTAGTGTTGTTGGCAAAGGGATCTTCTATAGAGGGGCTACCGAGAGGATTTCACACAGCAAAATTTAATAAAAGATGGCGCTTGTTGTCATATAATAATTACTATTTAATAAACATACTCAAATAGGGGTAAGTAATATAACATATGAACACAAAATATATATATTTTAAGATTAATATCAACGAAATATATAATTTTGGTCAGTATAATTATCAAGTAAGATAAAAATCGAAAGAAATGTTTAAAAAACCTAAAATCTTTTATTATAACAATTATTCTACATATCAAACCTTTGTAGCGTGTCAACCTCCACGGCAGTATTGGGCGGTCTATATATAAAAAAAACAGATTGACTGACAGATGTCGGAATACGAAAATCTTGTCTTCGGTGAAAGCTTATATTAATTATTATTTTGTGATAAAGGAAAAACGTTCGTTAAATTGGCGCTCCAACGTTCTGGCCGAAGAACTCACTAAGGTAAATCGTGCGACTTGAAAGTCTTTCACAATTAATATGCCGCCGAAGAAAAAAAGTCGACAAGGAGGAGGTGTATTTCAGTGACGAATCGACAAAATCGGTCTTAGCTACGCCTGCGACAGCTCCTGTGTGTATGTCCGGAGAGCAATTCTCTGCGCTTGTTGCCTCCATACGCGCATCGCTTTCGTCGCCGAGCGGGAGCTCCGCCGCTGTCACGTCGTCACCGTCACAGAAATTAGGGAATCTGTCAAAATGCACCGCTCGATTCGATGGTTCGTCGCAGCACCCTGAAGCTGTAGAAGCCTTTATAGATGCTGTTGAGATTTATAAGGAGTGTACATGTGTGAGCGATGACATGGCTCTACGTGGTCTTCCAATGTTATTACATGGAGAAGCAGCTGTATTTTGGAGAGGGGTCCGAAGTGAAATTCTGTCATGGTCGGACGCTCTTAAACGCTTAAGAGCTATGTATGGTGTACCTCGTCCTGCGTATAAACTCTACAGAGATATATTCGCATCTGAACAAGGAGAAGAACGCGCCGATGTATTCATAGTACAGAAAAGAGAACTGTTGTCAAAGTTGCCTTATGGATTGCCAGAGGAGGCTCGTTTGGACATGATATATGGTTTGTTACATCGGAGGATAAGGAAAAGGCTACCGAGGGATCAAGTAGTTGATGTAGAAGCCCTCATAGAGAGATGCAGAACTATAGAAGAATCTCTTATGGAAGGACACTCAATGACGTCAGCTACTGGAAACGCCGTTACGCCGTCCCAGCCGCTTAATGTGAAACCGGTGCCGCTTTGTGAAGGGAGTCCTGAAGCTGCCGTCCCGTCCACTTCAGCCCACACCGTTAACACTGTGCAACCGTCTCGGTCTCGCGTGCCCCCACCGTGTAGTAATTTTAATAAAAAGTTGTTCTGCGTGTATTGTAAGACACGGGGTCACACTCGTGAGTCCTGTGATAGGATTAATAGGAAATCGTCGTCAACTGAAACAATCTGTTATGGTTGTGGCATTAAGGGACATACTAGATCTAATTGCCCGGGTAATGTTAAGCAGGAAAATGTTGCGCCAGCCAACTCATTTTCTACTATTAATTGTAAAGGCGATCAGGGTCGCCCAATACTGCCGGTAAGGATTCAGGGGTACAATGGTACAGCATTACTGGACACAGCCGCGCGTCGGAGTATCGCTAGTTACACACTCTTTCCCTTGTTGAAACGTAGTGGTTTGACTTTTCGCACCGAGACTATGTCGATAAAACTTGCGGATGGTACTGTTAGGAATACTAGGGGACCTGCACTGAATGTCAACGGTATAAATCTTCTAATCTGAAACCCTCAGGATTGCTTCAGACCCCAACGCCTGCTCAACGTTTCGAGGTTATCGCTGTTGATCTCTTTGGGCCTTTGCCTAAGGGACCACAAGGTGAAAGGTGGATCTTGATTGTGGAGGATACTGCTAGTAAGTGGGTCGAACTCTTTGCACTCGTAGAAGCTACAGCGGAGACGCGCTAAAACCTTAGTTAGTGAAGTTTTTATGAGGTTCGGTCTTCCGAGGCGTATCATCTCTGATAACGGTGTCCAATTCGTCGCAGATGTCATGCAGAAAGCTTTATTTGTTTTAGGTGTCAAACAGAATCTGATACCGTATTATCATCCAGAGGCAAACCCAGTAGAGAGAAAGAATCGTGACCTGAAAGCTCAACTCGCCATTCTTGTTCAGGGAAACCATAAACAGTGGCCGGAGGTACTGCCGTTTGTCAGATTCGCTTTTAACAGTTCACTCACTGCTCCTACGGAACATACCCCAGCATTTCTGACGTTCGGGCGAGAACTTCGATCTCCCTTGTCCGCTCAAGCTGATTTACGGACTGTCATCGAATCTGAGAACTATATCCCTCAGATAACGCCTTACCTTGCTAAGCTCGTTGACTCGCTTTCTAGTGCTAAGGAGAGCATCGAACATCATCAAGATGTCAGAAAGGCACAGGCTGATAATAAACGCCGTGAATCAGAAGTTTTCGAGGAAGGTGATTTAGTTCTGATGAAGTCCCATGTCCTCAGTAATGCTTCGAAAGGGATCACGTCAAAATTTATCCCGAAGCAAGATGGGCCGTATGTGATTTCTAAGAAGGTAAGTCCAACAACCCTTTCTTATCATCGTGTAAGACTGGGCAGTCTCTCGGTAAGTACCATGTCTCTGATTTGGTTAGGTATCACGAAAGAGATGGTCACTGTCCGGAGCCTGTTGCTCCCAAGCGACATAGGGGTCGGCCACGGAAAGTTAGTGCTTCCAGTGATGTTTAATCATTCGGGGTTACCCTCTTGATCAAAAAGGGGAGTGTGTAGCGTGTCAACCTCCACGGCAGTATTGGGCGGTCTATATATAAAAAAAACTGAGATTGACTGACAGATGTCGGAATACGAAAAACTTGTCTTCGGTGAAAGCTTATATTAATTATTATTTTGTGATAAAGGAAAAACGTTCGTTAAACCTTTATAATATACCGTTTTATTCTTATAAAATTTTAAAAATCGATTATTTGTTATGTATAATAAACTTTATATATACATATTAGTACGGATAATAGTCATTGGTTATACGAATAAATTGGTAGAATATTCTCAATACATACCTAATAATTAAATTATTATTAATACTATAGACTATCGGGAAAACAAGGTATGGTTGGTGGCCGCCCGAAAACAAAAAGACGCCAATAACCGGCATTGTCCTTTTTAACTATTATCTATTTCGGTTCAATAGATACAGTCATGTGGCTAACTAAGTGCATCACTATGCGTCTTGCCGCCTTTCACTGACAATGGAATTTGAGGTTTTTAATGGAGGATAAATATGTTTATAATATTGTAAATAAAATGAACTTGCATTACTTAAATGTGAAAAGTGCCAGCGCGATAGTTTACTTTAATATTCATTTTCGTATTTTAGAAGGACAGAACTTCATAAATTGGCATGTTTATAGTTTTAAAAATTAAATTCCTCTCTGTTACATACCCCTCGACAGGCGTCAGAGGACTGAGGCCGAGTGTAAAGCATACGCTACTTATAAGGGTATAAGTAACAAGACGGATCAAGGAATGCGTTGCTTCTAGAGACTTCATACTTCTATGATGAAAATGTAAATGATAAACGTGTTTAAATCAATGATAATAGCGTTGTGATTATATTTTTATTCACTGCGAAATTTATAAGGATGTAAAGAATTAACAGTAGATAATTAGTAACCGCGTGAAGAACATTGATATTTACATACCATCAACTAAGAAGAAAGATATCATTTTACGACTTATTATGTAAGAAAAATCACCTACAGAATTATAGATAGAGTAATTTGTAAAGGTTCTGTGTAATGAATTGAGATACAACTATATTTTTTGGTAGAAAACCACTACACACAATAAAAGGTTTCGACAAATTGAAAACCTTCATCATTTTCAAAGTGGGTTGAAAATACTACATCGTTTTAGGTACTTACATCTATCTATACCTTTTATATGTTACCATTATAGAAGTAAACTTAAATATCGGTATATAAATATCACACTGAAGGTTAAACTCAAAATATTATATTCTTATTTAAAAATTATTAACAAATACAGTCAATCTGAATACGTACACCGACTCACTACCGCTCTCGTTCTAACATAAGGTCTGGCACAGCAAAGAACTGCCGTCTCTTTCTACTTTGGCGCAAAGCTGCCGCGCTGTGTTTACGCGCATCCGTGTCGCTCTATCTTATTTTCGTGAACATCTTGTACCGTTTGTATGACTTTGTGCGGCGCCTGCCTCTGATGCGTGCGCCTGCCTCCGACGCGAGCGCCTGCCGCGCGTACTCGTGAACGAGCCGTTATAATAACTTTTGCAAGCGAAAGTGATAATGGTCGAAGTATGTAGTAAGAAAATAGATTTTTTGTTTAAAAACCTGCCTTGTTTTATATTCTGGAACATCAAGCCTTTTGATTCTCTCCTTATTTTTTATTTAGAAGATAAATATTTTTTTATTACTTAGTTAATAAAACTAAAATCCAGTTTTATTAGCAAATAGCACAGCTTCGTGAGAGGGCGAGATTTTTATCTTTAATTACAAAAATGGATTTTAATCATAGGCATAATCAAATTTTTAAGTGTGTATTTTTTGGTTATTTCTAATGTTTATCTACCACAAAACTGTGATGGTAAAGGCTATTCATGCTCGTCCAGCAATCATTAAGACCTTTTAAATAGGAAACTTTAAAAGGATTTATAAATAGAAAAATTACTACGGTTATAGAACTGCATTCGAATTCACTCTCTCTTCTTCTCACTTTTCTCTCTTCTTCTTCTCTCTCTATCGTTCTCTCTCTCTCTTCTGCTTCATTCTATTCAAGCCAAAATGCTCGCCACCGTATGGTCACCAGACGAGTTGATCAATTCTCATTTAAATTACATACATATTACTTTAGTAGCTAGTAGTATTTCAATTTTGCATATATTAAAAAATATATAAGAAATAAAAATATGACGTTCAAAAAGAGATACATGTATCCAATTTTGAATAAAAATCTTTGACTTTTGACTTTTTTTTTACTTTGATAGGTAAATTTCTACAAATAAGTTCATATCAGTGCATATAATAAAGAAGGTGATAAGAAACCTCTTTAGTGAGTAAAATTCTTCCTAATGTGGTACATCTCTAAATGTTGAATAGCAAATTGATTACGAAATATCCAAACTTTAAATTGCAGTCGGCTGCTTCTATCCCAGTCCCAGTATGTCAACGGCAGCGGGCAGCGCATTAAAAGCAGGGAGTTTAGAGTAAGTTACATATAATTTTATATTTCCTCAACACCTTTCGAGTCTTGTCTTTTGGCGATCTCCGTGGCGCAGTGGTTAACACGCCAGCCTGCGACACGAAGGTGCCCGGGTACGATCCCCGGTCAGATCAAGATATAAATGACTTTTTCAGGTTGGCCTGGGTATGGATGTTTATCTATATATGTATTTGTTATAAAATACAGTATCGTGGAGTTAGTATCCCATAACACAAATCTCGAACTTACTTTGGGGCTAGCTCACTCTGTGTGATTTGTCCGTATATATTTATTTATATTTATATATTAGTTATTATAATATTAGTCTTGTCAGTTATTCAGCAATAATATTGAAAAGAAAAGACTGAATATTGAAGAAAATATTTATTTATTTAATCTGAGATATATCATTCTTCAATCGAACTTGGTCGAATTTCTATGGGAGGTGATTTATTTTTTTGTTATTTTATGTTATGGTTTTGTATTTTATTAGTGATTTTGTTTCTGCGATTCAAATGTTGCCATGGAGTTAAAAAGCACACTGTTTATTAATTATCTAAGCATTTTCATATTATTTTTTAGACCTAAAATGATTTCAAGAGTGAAACTACATTCACCATATGAAGCGATGATGAGGAACTTTTCGGAGGCTTATAAAGAACAATGCAGGTATTTTGATTCTTCAGTCAGTTCCCTTTGACCTCTCAACCACCAAGCGGGCCGATTGGGCCACGTAACAATAGAAAATCCGTTGTGTCTGCGTTACTCGCACTTATTGGATAAGATTTAACATTATTTAAAATGTAACGTACCTAATAATATGGATTAAGAATCATTTAAATTAAAGGAATCGGGTCGAGTTGGACATACTACCACCGATATTAACAAAGGATATTAAATCTTATAGTAGATTATTTGGATTAGGTACATGGTTGCTGCTGCCGACGGCCGCTGGCAGCCGACTCTGTTTTGAGTGGTTTTGATTATACCATTCAAATATGGAATTTAAATACTCAGAAGAAAGTCCAATTTCCTTTTTCTTTTTGCATTGTAAGTGGGACAGTCCACTCAGTGTATTTTGTCCATAAGTCTAACCTAAAATTTATTCAAAAGTTTACGTAGGTTGCCTACGTTACGTATAGTCATAAGCCTTCTCTTTCAATCAAAACTATGAACAGATAAAAATGTCGTTGATAACTAAATTCGAATAAACAAGGATATTTATTATGTACCTCGTAATAATCCAAGCAGGAATGCCTTTCATTGTAACTAATCCACATATATTAGAAAGTAGGTTAAGCTCTGGGTAAATTAGGTGACACCTTAACATTTGTGTCAATAAATATAACTAAAATAGACTTTCACCTACCTTAATACGATATTGGGTCCGTATATCATGTCTTATGGCTTTTATTGTATTATCAATGGAGATGTGAACAAGCGCTTACACACATTTCTCGATTTAGAAAAATACCTTAGATATTCGCAATAAAAAATGTATGTTTTCGCCCACCAAGGTATAAAGCGCAGCTGACTGCATATTCGTTTATTTATACAGGTGAAATTGAATGAATTAGCAAACGTTTAACGAGTGACTCAGACCAAGAATTTGAACAACTTTCATTATGGGACCAACTTCGACATCGTGAAAAAATTATCTGCTCTTTCATACAAAAGTGGAATATCTACGTGGCCAAAATCTATGGAACAGCTAATTTTTTTTTGCTATTTCGGAGTTGGTCTCATAATGAAATATGTTCAGATTCGTGGTCTGAGTCACTCCTTAAACGTTTGCTAATGAATTCAATTTCATCCTGTATTGTACAATGTTTTCTTTTTACAAATCATTGCTTGTCCGTACTTCCTTGAATATACTTTTACATAAAATAATATCTTCCATGCATGATATCAAAAAAAAGAAATGTCCTCCATTTTTTATTATAGTTCGGTCGTGGTGGATTTACCGGCGGAAGAACGCCCAAAAAAGGAGTTTGTGACCGGCTCTAAGTACAAAGGTACCTGGGATGTGTTGGGAATGTCGGGATCTTCAGTTACCTACACTTTCCCAAATGGTAAGTATTTACGGCAATTAACTAGCAAATGTATTTAAATTTTATCAGGTCGTACATTATTTGTGGTAGAGCCACGCTACCGACAACATTTTTGCTAGTAGCATGAATAGGCCGGCTCGTCCGGGGAAGTACCACACTACCACACTTTCACAGAAAATCGACGTTTTAGTAGAAGCTTCACCGCTTCTATGCTTCGTTCGGTGAGTGATAGAGCCAGAGGCCCGTCCGTCCCCGACATCCTTCCCCCAAATCGTTGAAAGGCCGACAACGCACTATGCTACACCCTGTCGCTTACCATAAGGTGACTCGCTTGCTCGTTTGCCGTCCTATACCATTAAAAAACTAACCAGTATTTTATTAGATCGGACAAAACAGTTTTTGGTATTTAATAATATAAATTTGTGATAATGTATCTTCAGCTATACTGTTAGTATCTAGCTATTAAGTACAATTAGTAATGTATCTACTTAGATTATATATAAAAGGAAAGACATTATCAATTTTTCTATAATGTTTTATGGCGATTAAATTAATCAGACAAAGAAAAAATCGACACATTTAGGAAACTATAAGAATAAATTGAACGATGCAATAGAGCCCTAGAAAATATTATGAAGCTACGTACCAGTCCCAGTGAGACTACCTAATATGAAAGCTGCATTTTCGATCTGTGAATGAAAATCTCAAGGATAACACACGCCCCTATGATTGGACAAAATTTCTTTTCAAAATAAGAAATGTCTTAATTTTTGTGAGTAGCATGAATGGGCCAGCTCGTCCGAGGAAGTGCCACACTGTCACAGAAAATTGACATTTGAGTAGAAGCTTAATAACTGCTTATTATAATTAATAACCGCTTAAAAGGCCGGCAACGCTCCTGTCACACTCTAGTGTTGCAGTTGTCCATGGGCAGCGGTGATCACTTAGCATCAGGACTCGCTTGCTCGTTTGCGAACCTATATAATAGTCCATTATTACTGATAAACTTTTCCCATGAAATATATGGTACAGTCAGCCAATGAGATATCTGACCCCCTACAACAGCGCCATTTTTCGCAAACTAAAGAAACATCCGTGGTTTAAACCCAAAGATAAAAATATACAAGTGTAATATCCTTTGCGACTAGTGCCATCTATTGAATTGTGAATGAACAAATAAGGTTAATAAGCAGAAATCTGATACCCTTGACGACTAATGCCATCTATTCGATTTTTGATAAATAAAACAGGCCCTAGCATACGATACGCTTATTTCAAAGATACTTCAATAGTTAGATGTGGCGCAAGTGGTAGGCACTACGGTTTAATAGTAAGTGTGATTATGAATGAACAGGTTCAAATCCTCCAAAGCTTTTTATTTTTTACAAATATCACCAACTTCGTATTGTGATGTTGGTGTAATTTTGGTTGTTTTAACATAATGTTACCGAGCTAATTACTGTGAATAAAAAGCATTTTAAATTTATTACATCAAAAAAATGTAACAGTGAAATAAATACCTGCCTACTTAATTCAAACTATGATTAATCTTCTGTAGAGAGAACCAACATGTTACTTAATAAGTAACAATTTACATCTCTCAACTTCTTTTTAATCATAGTATTATATTTTTTTTTAAATGTGTAGGGTCAAATAGTGCTATGTGAATAACTTTGCTTCGATAATAGTATAAGAATGAATATAAACCTATGGCATTAAATGAATTTTAATATGGGAGAGGGTGACCCCCATTTTGAAGCTTTTGTTCAAGTCTATTTGTCATTTCACTTACCATGTTAGATTAGATCACATATCACTTATGCGCATATTTATTAATTTAGTATAACATTTTTGTCTAAATTGATTTAAATCAAACTTTTCTCGTGTCTCGTGTCCCAGTTAAGCACTATTTGACCCTACAATCTGGGATTTTAATTGGTCACTCAATAACAGTTAGATCACAGAACAATTGTCTTAAATAAAATAATTCTACATTGCAAACTGTTGGAATCACCACATCTCATAAATTTTCCAAGTATTTTTCTTTATTCATCCGGCCGCCGAATTCTACCAGCTCCCCTGGGCCCATTGAAGACATCTGTCCCCAATAACCTGCAAAACAATAATACGATCAGTTACCTATTATTCTACACTGCGTAATACACTAGGTATTAAATATTATTATTATTTTACTTCACTATTTAATTAATATTTTTACCTAATGTTATCCTGCCACTGTTCTCAAAGGCAAATTATTTTGATGGCTATACGCTGGCCATGTCTTCTCCGCAATATTTTTCTGCCATCATCATCAGACTTAAAACTTTTTTCATCAGAATAAAATACGATCTCGTTCTTGTTGAATGTTTCCTCACTGTTTCAATTGAAATATTGTAGTGTATATGTTACGCCAGTTGACTCCGAATCCACAAACGGACGGTGTTTCTCTGTAAGAGATATATTTATCTTAGACATTTATCACAAACCCTATGTTTTACGGAACAAAAAATAGTGTGACAATTAAGTAAGTATATTAAATACTTATAATTTCTACTTACCGCGATACCTAACTCTCTAGATATAGATACTTTAAATACAGTGGTTGTCTTCACAATACAATATTAGCTTTCACAAAATCTGCTATATAAGATGAAACGGGATGCCTAATAACTGGTGGGGTTTTGGATCACTACACAGTAATCGCAGTATCTTAATTGTGACGCGAGTGAACAATATTTTTGATTAGTTGGTATCAGGTATAAATAAATCTGATAGATTACCCTCAATTTATTTGTTAAAGCAATGCGTTGCAGTTGGTGACAATGATGTCATAGCAGTAGAAATAGATAGCCAATTTCGCCCGAGACGTCATATCGTCGGTTGGCGTATTGAGATGAGCGCTAGCTTCTCAAGTCGTGGGTCCATGGTTCGAATCGAACTTTACGTAGGATTGTTTTTGATTCTTTCTTGTTCTTACCTTTGATGATTACTTGAATTATTAGCTGAGATTATTAGAAATACAAAATTTGCAACTGAGCAGGTTATCAGAAACAAGTTTATACCAGCAGTTGTCTGTCTACTTGCCAAAAATCACGGTAGGTGGCGCTTCACAGCAAAGTGTGAATTTACGTTTTAAAAGTCAGGGGGTCAGGTATCTGCTTGGCCGACTGTACATACGTTTGAAATAGGTGATATATGAGTAGTCAGACATGGAAAATAGCTACATTCTCTTCCTTGCAGTCAAATAAACATGTTTTTATTGTTCAGGAGTAATTTATCAAGGAGACTTTGAGGATGGGTTGAGGCAAGGCAACGGGGAAATGCACTACCCTACCGGCGAGATCATAAAGGGCAAGTATCGAAACGGACACATGGTGGAACGTACCTTGATATTTGCTGACGGGTTGGAGTATAGTGATAGTGACTGGATGTACTGCAAGACGCCAGATAGAAGGTGAGATAAAATATTCTCTCGGACAATTATTTAGTCAATATCTTTAGAACAAGTCTTCGAGGATGGATAATAGTGTGGAAATAAAGAAATGAGTTCTCATGGATAGACTTTGATCTAGTGAGTTGCGCCCACGGAGCAGATACAGAGAGGAGTTGCCCTAAGGAATATTTTCTATGAAACAATGCGTGGCACTTACAGGGGGTGAGGGGAGTATTATCTGTCTCACTCTACTTGCTCTGTGTCTCACTCCCTCCTTTATATCCATCTAGCGGCGAATAGCCCAACTACTTAATAAGTTCGATGTTGATCTTTCTTTTTAGTTTATCTATCCGTCACTAGATGTCCCTAACACCTACTGACATCTAGTGTCAGATAGCTGAGTAATTAGGGCCAACCAGACTGTTAAAAACTAATACTGTTTTTGCTAGTTAATGCTTTCTACTGTTCTATTATAAGAGAGTTTGCAAAACACTGTTTTCACGACCGCTGGTAAAACTACGGTTAGAAACACATAGATGATTATAAAAAAAATTTAAAATTTTGCACAAATTAATAATTCTTCAAAAATAATTTTAATAACATCATATTGTAGTATATAATATAGTTCTGTACCTGTTTAAAGCAATCGTTTATTTGGAGACTACACCTTCACAGCCACAAAAACAAAGAATCAATATATTTTATGTAAATTATTTCCTTTTTGTTTTTTGTCATAGATAATTAATCAAATTCCATAATAAAACGATAGTGTCAGTGAGCATATCATGTAAAAGAGTAGTCAAAATCCAGGCAGCATACGAGTTGACGCACGGGCCACCCAAAACTTAGCCATACTAGAGGTGACTTGAGCCTGCCTTCGACGCTGCCACCAGTTTGTATATTTTTTTGACCCACATGTGCTCGACCCATAATGTGTCAAAAAAATATACAAACTGTTAAAATGGGAAGAACAGATCTTTGTATATTTAGTCGTAGTCCAGTTATTTCTATTAACTTTTGAAATCCACTGTTTCTTAAGAATAAAGTTGGATGGAAATCTATATTTATTATATGTATTCTACATATAATTTACAGTTTTATTATACATTTAAATGCAATAAGTTCACTGAAAGTAGTTTTCTTTGATGAAAAATGCTCTCGGGGTGTTCAGAAACATCATTATTCTCTCATCTTCCAAATAACTTATTATTCAAAATCCAATCGTAGTTTTACCAGCGGTTGAGAAAACAGTATTTTGTATACTGTCTTTTGATAAAACAGTAAAAAGTATTAACTAGCGAAAACTAGGTGGTTGGCAACCCTAGACATTTTGCCATGTTTATGGCTATTATTCAACGTTGACGACAGGTGGCGCATTGCTGAAAAGAGAATTATGAAACTACATAAATATAATCTTTTTGTCAAGGTAAAAGTCTTTAGGTATAAATTTAGAACAAATTTCAGTACTTATGGTTATAAGTTATTACGATAATTAGCTTTAATATATTTTTATAGTTCTTACGTCCCATTACGCAAAGTGGTGCCATCTAACGATGAGTAGCACGGAACGTCGCCAAAAGATTTTTCTAGAATAATTTAAGTAAATTACGAATTAATATACTTACAAATGAAATGTGATTCCTTCCATAGCATCTGAACGTTTATCGGAGTAGTTTTTACATGATATAATACAACTATTCATGATTTTCTTCGTAAAAACAAGAAAAGACCGAAAATCTAACTATGTGCACAGAACGAACCATGTACGAACTGACAGCTACAACAGCAGACTAATAGGCCACGCCTACTATCGATGTTAACGTGATGACGTCAGGACCTAGTACAGACAAACAGACAGACAGACAGACAGACAGACAGACAGACAGACGGACGGACGGACGGACGGACGGACACTTCGACCACTTCTAGTCTAGCTCCCGATACAGGAAAACACCGAAAGGGAATCTACACGTAGTATTTTCTCTAGGGATAATATAGAGATAGGATAATCAGTGATAACTTTTCCTTTTAAACGTTTAACGTTTTGTGATAACCTCAAAATGTAATATCAATAACAAAATGAAAAGTGTGCGCTACATCTCAGCCAAATTACAAAGATTATGGAGCGTTCAAATCCTGGAGAACTGAAACAAACCAGCGGCAAAAACATGGCGTCGTGTTTTGTGCGACAACGTAGACGACAAATCATATCTATTCGTTTACTTCCAGTTTCCAGCAAAAGGAATGAGATGTAATTTTCAAGGCGACCACAACAAATGAATGCTTAGACAAATTTCTTTCCATTAGTGCGTATAATATGACTTAGTTTTCAGCCTAAAGAAACGAGAAGTTTTACTATACCCCTGTCAGAGTTTTACTATAGTAATAAATGCGAAAGTGAGTTTTATTGTGACCCCTTTGAGTCGTAACTACTGAACTGATCACCATGAAATTATTATACTCGTTATCTGGACGACATGGGGTACCTTTTATACTGAAAAAATAACCTACTGATCCCGAGGTACCCCGATACTGACGAGAGCAGAATTCGACTTGCAGAAATGAATTACATAGATGGAAATGTTTGAGAGTAATTTCTTTAAATCCGCTTAACTAGACGGGCTAGTGCAAAAAACGCTTATAATTTTAATTGTAAGTACAAATGATGATGATTACGATGATGTTGAAGTACAAAAAGAGCGCAAACTAACAATAAGTCAACGCTCAAGTCGTTGTTTATAGCACTTTCACCCTAGACTCCCGGGGCGCAGCTCCGGTAATTTGACGTAATAGCGGAAATCACTCGATTGCACACCGCACTCACTCCCCATCCATTGCTACAGTACTAGAGTATCTAGCAGTATCTAGAAATACATCCAGGCATAGTAATGCCTGGATGTATCTCTAGATACTGCAAACGTATCATATTTCAAGGATTTGCTCTTAAAAATTTTAACTAAGCACCACATCTAGTATAATATAACGGCAAAAAATGACTTTATAGTGCCGAAAATAGTATCTAAATGATCCCCCAAATTAATCCTCTTTTCAACGGAAAATTAGGACCAAAAATATCACAACTTGTGATTTTGTGATCCTATATTTAAAGCAACCATCTTCAAATTATGATTGTTTTATCCAAAAATAATTAATGGCCACCAAAAGTATTATATAAATTAATATTAATTTTAAAATAACGTCTAAATAATAATATTTTTATTGTCTCATTTTACAAATCTTACAATACAGTGTTAAAGTAACAGTTCACAGCACCCTGAAGTTTGACCCTATGATATATTGTAAAATCATTATTTAACTCTTAAGTGTTTTTATTTGTTGGTTTGCTATGTATGAACCACTTCCAACTAAATAGTCTTTTTTTTTCTATTTCGTGTTAATTTAAAAAAGGTCAAGAAATAAACAAATCGTAAATCCTTGTATTAAAATTTAAAGAAACTTTAGAGATTAAAAGAAAAAATATCAGACTCCTTGTAATTTAACATTTAAGGTGTATATTTTAGGTAGTAGAGGTATGTTCACAATGTTTTTTGGTGGTCATTATTTTTATACCCATAAATTAATGTACAAGATATAGTGTTATGTCTATACTTGAAATAGCCCAAACTATGTCTGTCACTGCTTGCTATAGGCGGATGCCAGCTTGTCAACAATAAAGAAATTATTAACCGACTTCAAAAAGTAGAAAGTTATCAATTCAGTTGTATGGTTGTATGCTTGTTTTAATATTTGTTACCTCATAACTCCATTATTTATAAACCGATTGGAAAAAATCTTTTTTTATTCGAAAGGATATCGGATGCATATCCTTTCAAACAAAAAAAAGAATTTGAAAGAGATTGGTTCCATTAAAATTCAAAATCGGTTCAGTAGTTTGTCGGTCAGTTTTTTTAATATGAAAGATTATTCAGGATGTAATAGATTTAGTTAAGAGAGATAATGTTTTAAGAGTCAATATAAAGAAATAAATATAGTTTAGACCCAAACTGAACTAAGCCAAACATACTTACTGTTAGCCAGGTCCATGAGTTGTTTTGGTAGAGCAGTTCTGTCTCTCTTTCTCATCGAAGCATTTGCCGGGTTGCATCCTTAGCTGTAAGCAACGGGGTCCGCTATTATGACAACATTCATGCTATTGTCTGATTTGGCTTAGTTTCAAAGGCTGGCCGCCTGCCTGACGCCAACCATCCTTGGTATGCTCTGTCTTCTTCTACTTCCACTCCTCATCCAACTTTATGTGGGGTCGGGATAACATGGAAATCTCTTATTCGTTCCATGCTGTAAAATTTTCGACAAATTTTTACGACTAGCCGCCTGCCTAACGTCAACCCTCCTTGGGAATGCTGTTGTTTTTGCGCGATTTTTATGACTGGTCGCCGCCCGATGTCTATCCTCCTTGTGGGAATGCTTTCGTTGCACTGGATGTATGTGCTTGTTCCTTTAGTCGCCTCTTACGACATCCTGCCGGCCTATTTGCTCACTTATTGTGTACAACGTTTTGATAGTCACTTCAAAATACATTACGTTTTATATATATCTTAAATATAAATAGTCAATCATACGAAAGCCGCAATGTATTTTGAAGTGACTATCAAAACGTTGTACACTAAGTTAGCAAATAGGTCGGCTGCAGATGCTCTATAAATGCGGACAAATAACAGTGAAAATTGTGCACTAGTAATTTCCCGCACCGGGAACCAAAACTAGTGCTTCCGAACCACTACACTGTAGAGGCCATAGCAGTTCGTCACTACTATAATTGTAAAAAAATTGCAGATTCACTATAGAATACGAGAAAGGCGTAATGCCAGCTGGAAAATCTTACATGACTGCAGAACAGCCCACTAGAGTGATCCCACCAGGATACTACGATACCGGAGACGGCTTCTACGACCCCAAAACTACAATGGTGTACAATGCTGACGATCTTACGGCTATACTAAGGTACAAAATACGCATGCAATATCCCTTTCAGCACCTAAGTGAAAAATCATCGTCTTTGGATTGCCAGAACTTTATCATGGACAACTCATAATGCGGATGTTAGAGGAAAAGTGTTCATTAGTCTTCATTACTTGCAAAGACTGAAACATTTTCTTCCTCCTCAGACCAAAACCGTGCTAGCGCAAACTTTAATTCTGCCAAATAAGACCCCAAGAACAACCTTACAAAAAAGCAAGTCATTTATATTGATGCAATAGGCTTTTCTCTTTATTGTTTGCGTAATCTGAATTTTGTTCTCAGCTTGACTGGCTACCTGACAGTTAAGCTACCAGCTAGTTGACAGATCAACGCAGGAGCATATATCTTCTTTGTCAATTATTTATTTAATAGTGTTCACGATCATCATCATCATCAGGTCTTTTTAGTCTCCGCTGCAGGAACATGACCCTCTCTGTACTACCAGAGCCATACACGTGTTCCCGATGATCTATTGTTAATATTCTCAATAGTCCCATATGCCTTGAAGATCTAAAATCATGTTTCCAACTTTTAAGTTCTGATAAGGAAAGGCTCCTACGTTCCTCTGACACCCATACCCTTGCCACCCATCTCATCGTAAAAGATTTTATAACTGTTTCTCCGTAACTGCTGTCAACTCTGGAATACGCTAGCTAGTGATTCCTTACGTGGTAGCTAGTGACTCCTTTTCAAGTACTTCCACGTACACTTAAAAAAACAAGCTTGATTGCTGCCAGCGTGACTTATTATTAAAGTTTTGGTATCTTTGAATGTATTTACATATGTACCTATTTACTTTATATATATGTTATTTCCCACTTATTCTTGTAATATATATAACGTATAGTATTTTATGTAATCTAGTTTGATATAATAAGTATTTTTATTTCACAACCACGTTATAGTTTTTCACCAACTCAGTTCGACTGACAGTAAATGCTGTTTTACTGTATTAAGTCCAACTTTTTGTACTTGTTTAATTTCTGTATGTGTCTTCAATAGAGCGTTATTAAATAAATACAATTAATATTCTTGCGTAGTTATTTTGGTTGTATCTGTGTTTGTCCCTTTATATTATTATTTTTATTCACAGGTCTCCAAGCGATGCAGAGCGTAAATGGATAGTCGAAAACTGTCGCAAAGCCCCAACTGAACCAATAGGGCCTCGACCTGACCTGTACGAGGACTGGCTTGAGCCTGAGACCAAGCTAGAGTCAGTACCGCTCCCTGCGGCTGTCTCCACAGCTACTGCATGGATGTTTGATCCCAATAGATCAATGACGTCTTACGATTCAGATGATAGCAATATGGTAAGCTGTAGCGATTTCACCAAATGGTTGCGCAACTCTAGGCTGTCGTCTATTCAAAAGCCTCCAACATTAAAAACACTTAAAGCTCCTACATCGGGTTATCAATCTAGATCACTGTCTATTGCCGAAAACTCTGCAACACCAGAAAATCGACCTCGATTACAGTCAATTATCAAAAATTCTGCAACACTGGAAAATCGACCTCGATTACAGTCAGATATCAAAAACTCTACAACACCGGAAAATCGACCTCGATTACAGTCGGTTCTCAAAAACTCAGCAACACCGGAAAATGGACCTCGATTAAAGTCACTTGTTGAAGAATCTGTTACACCGGGTAATTCAGTTAGAGCACGAATACGACAATCGTCAGTTTTTGAAAAATCTAAAATATCTACAAATTCAGAAGGATCACGATTATCGGTTGGTGAGAATTCTACAACATCAGAAACTCTAATTAAATTTCGACCAACCAGAAGACCAACTGTCGCCCGCTTTTTATAACATTTTTGCATAACTTACTATTCTATGTTCCCATCATCCGCATTTTTCTATGATGATTAACAAAGATTGGGACGTCTATTCATATTTTTTTAATAATTGTACTGTTATTTGTAAGAATTTTGTGTAATTTTCGATGAATATTTAGATATTTTTCATATATTTATTTATAAAATCATTATTCCACCCAGAGTTTTTATGGGTTTTGTTGATTATAATGTGTATTTACTCTGATAATTTGTAAAATGTTTACACGGTTTTGTATCTTTCTAACTTCTTTTTCGTTATACTTATCTTTTTAACCGACTTCAAAATAATTCTTACTTCGGTTGATGTTTAATTTTGTTAACTGGCAAATGCATCATTTATAAACCGATTCAAAAATGAAGTGATCAATATTTTTTATTTGAAAGGCAGTGTCTACTATTAAAATTTTATAAAAATCGGTTTAGTAATTTGGTTGAAGTCGGTTTTTTTATATGAAAGCTATATTAATTTTATTTCCGTATAGAATTTTTAATTTCATGAATTCATTGTCAATTTTAAATTTAATTAACAAAAATAATTAATGAACTTGTTTCAATAGGCTACGCGTATATGTATATTAATTATTTGGTATTAAATAAGTTCGCTATTAATATACCAAAGTTTCTGAAATATCTTTACTGCCGGCCTTTTTGTCGGCCTTTTTGCCGGCCGCTCCTACATCTCAGGGTAGAATCGTAATGAGGGTTTTCAAAGATGGTTACTACCAGATGGCAGCACCGTGACAGAATGCCATAAATGTTATGCTGCGGTCATTTTATAATATTTGACAAGCAGTGACAACTGACGTATTATTGCCTATTTATAACAACGTAGGTACCCAACCCGACGCCGCAGTATTGCCACTGGTTAATTCAGAAAACCTTCAGATGCTCTACTTCAGGAAGACTACCCAAAAATGTAACACAATCCCCCCATCAGAGACACTACCTCGATGATAGAATTGTAGTGTATGTAATATAACGATCAAATATTGAATAAGGGATTTCTAAAATAGACGAAAATATCATTAGCCTTATTTTTTCAAGTCGACCCCCACAAGACTTTAAACAAATATGTCGAATTATCGCAAGCTATAATGCATAAACTGTTTTTATTTGGTGTTTTTATTAGGAGATGATCACACCTTTTCAAGTTCTTACTATAGATATTGTATTAATGACACTTTTGTATGAGCAAAGTCAATGAAGTCAATGTAATAAAATTTTTTTTTTGTTTTGTTATATTTAAAGATAGTTTCCATAATCAAAAAATATGAGATACAATTTTTTCTTTTGTCAAATAAACAAAAAAATACCTATGCTCTAAACCTATGATATAACCACGGAGGCTATAAACCGTTAAAATACCGTCTGACGTCACAAATTGCTACACTTTTTAGCAGACTGCGATGTCACTTGCACCCACTTATGAACTTTGACGCACTTTATGTACAATAAAATTCTATTTAATAAATTCTATTTCCAACTGACTGACTAATTTTAATATTATTATTTTGACCCAGGAATGTAGCCTATTGTTCTGATATAATACCAACGTATATGTAACTAGATTAATTATAATTTTATCTCCAGCCTAGGTTTTCGTTCCGGCCATTTTGCTCATCGTCCTCTTCGGACGCGGAATCGCGGTAACTGGACAGAAATTGAGAGAGGAATAACTAGAAGATAATATCTTTTGTTTGTTTAAGAAATCCCTATTCAATAAGAGAACTGTGTCATTTATTTAGTTGTACTTTTATTTTAAATAATATTCTAAATATTTTTTGTGTTTTATTTATCTTTTTAGAAACCATTTTTCGTGCTGGTTAGGGAAAAAATAATAAATGAACGCACCATCTGATTCTCGTCTTCGCGAGCTGCTCGTAAAACTGACTGAGTTATTTGAATAAATCTACTAAAGGATCTGGTAATAGGCGATGCAAACGCGGCCTTCGGACCTTGTCCTGGTCCTGGCCCTCTTCAACGGCAACTATCTTCACTGTAAGGGATGGGTGTTAACTATTAATCATCTATACATATAATAAAACAGTAAAAATATTTTGTCTGTACATTTGGAAATTTTGACTGAAATGGATAGAGGGACACTTAAAAAGAATAATAGAAAGCAAAAAAATTTTTTTCGAATTTCTTGTTTGTCTGTATGTATAATCACGATTATCTCCGAAAATACTGAACCGATTTACTTCAAGCTTTCACCAATTGCTTTGTTTTAATTCGGCAAAACATTTAGTTTGTTTCATCGAAATCGGTTCATTAAAAAAAAAGTTATCGTCATTTGAATGAACTCAAGGCATGAGTTTGCCTGCAAATACTGCACTTAAATAATAAGTGACATAGGAAAATTAAAATCTAAAGCCAATTCCTCATCATTATACGACAGTATTATACTTATCCATACTAATACATAAATGCGAAAGTAATTCTATCTGTCTGTCTGTCTTCTTTTCTCGGTTCAACCATTGAACCAATTTGGATGAAATTTGATTTGGGGGTAATTTGAGACCCGGGGAAGGACATAGGGTACCTTTTATTCCGGGAAATTCTACTGTTCCTGAGGGATAGACACTAACGGCGGCGGCGTAGCCGCGGGCAAAGGTAAACCTGACTTATATATCAACGCAACCGAAACTGCTGCGCCTAGAAACTTGAAATTTGGTACAGGGGTTCTTTTAATGATGTGAGTGAGCGTTAAGAAAGGATTTTTAGAAATTTAATTTCTAAAGGGGTAAATTTTATATGGACTTTTCTCATTTAAGAAGTTCATACTTCTACTTTCATAAGTAGGTATATAAGTTATCGATTCAAATTAAAAAAAATGGGTGTAGATGAAATTTGCAAAATGCCCTCTTTAAGGGTTAAAATGGGGTGGGTGGGTGGTATAAACATTGTATGGATTTTTTCTCATTTTTGGACTTAGACGTATGAAAATAAGTATATAAGTTCTAGGTTACAATTAAAAATAGCTATGTAGGTAAAATGGACGATATTTTCCCCTGAAGGGGTAAAATAGCGGGGTAAAGTTCGTATAGGAATTTACTAATTTCTAGACTTAGATATATCAAAATAGGTAAATAAATTCACGATTATATTAAAAAAAGATATGTGTACGTCAACTGGAAAAAAATCCCCCGGTAGGGGGTAAAGTTTGTATGGAAATTTTCACATTTCTTTCTTATTTCTGGACTATGAATTACGAATATAAATAGGTATAAGTTAAGTTCTCGATTACAATAAAAAATATATATGTGGGCGAAATGTACAAAATTCACCCCTAAAGGGGTAAAATGGGAAGATAAAGTTTTTACGGGAATTTTCTCATTTCTGGACTTAGAAGTATAAATAATATCCATACTTCCATACTAATACTAATATTATAAATGCGAAATTAACCCTGTCTGTCGTTTTTTTACGCTTCAACCATTGAACTGATTTGGATGAAATTTAGTATGGAGGTAGTTTGATGCCCGGGGAAGGACATAGGGTATATTTAATTCCGGGAAATTCTACTGTTACCGAGGGATCGACACTAACGCGGGCGGAGTCGCGGGCAACAGCTAGTTTAATATATTTTCTAATAAACAATTAAGTAGGTACATCGATTAGATATAGAAATAAGAAAAGGCTAAAAGTGGACATAATTCCAAGATATGCTATCAGTAAATATTGCCCACCTTCATATGTAGGGTTCCAATTACTAAAACTGCTGAGCCCAGCTGAAGTGGTCGCCACGACCTAAGTCGGTCGGACGACGATGAATGAACTAAGACGCCGATTTTTGTCCGTCCGGCCGTTTGTCAAAGGGCTGTTTCTTTTGAACTGTATAGGTAGACTTATTAAATTTTCACAGATGGGCATCTCTAGTATATCTATTGCCGCCTTAATAATAAATAATAAATATAAAATAAACAATAATAAAAAGGTCCCAATACAAGAAACAAGTTATTGGGGAAAGTTATTTGGGAGTTTGTTTTTTTTTCTAGATTCTGTCAAATTTGCTGCGTGCTTTAGTCCATGTTCTGAGTTATTTATTACTTAAACCAATATCTTTGACTGAGACTTCAAACCTTAGATCACTATAAAATTTGATCCCATATTTAGAATGCAGAGATTATCGATTTTTTTGCAAAAAAATATTTTTCTGACAAGCTTTTATTATATACGAATCCACACTGTAAAGTGCTTTCCAAGGCAAATAAAATGAGCCCAAACAATTGGTGTACCGAGTTCCTATGGCCACCTTCCGACTCCATCATCAGACTAGCGCAACGATTCCATAATATATTGTCATCCGATTTACACATGCATTCAAAATTTCGTCTCAATCGGTAACCGGGCAACGGATGAGATTTAACTTCCAAGATTTAATTACAGACAAACATCTGAACAGGTGAAACTAAATAAAAGCTTATAAAAGAACGTGTACCCAGGGTACCAGGTACCTTTATTAAATCTCCTTGGGAGAGTCAGAAATACAATGAAGCACTGATCAATTCAACACAATTACAACACTTCAATCAAAATTTAATTATACTTGATAGCTTTATTGCAGCTTGCGGTGCGGCTAAAGCTCTTGCGTGACGGTTGGCAAGAGCTTTGCATTCATTTACGAAAGATAATAATTGCATAAAATAGCTCAGGGCAACGACGAGCGGTAACTATAGTTATCTCGCCTTCGTCATCGTGTTTATTTGCACACAGTGTCAGGGAAAAGTTTATTTTTTGTACCTACAGACATAGATATGATTTTAACTTACACTATAATATCATCTCAAAAATTTTGTATATTCATTTAGTTTGGATGACAATGCATGGTTAGCTATGTGATGACATTCTAAGTCCAGATGGCGGAACACCCAAGATGGCGCTCCGACAACATGGATATCAAATTAGTGGTCCCGGCTGCCATCTGGTAGTCGTTAAAGGAACCACGTCAGAGGCCGAGAGGCGGTTCCGAAGAACTCTGACACCAGAGTGCGCATGGTCGATTGACCGTGACACCTACTCGAAATGATGATGATGATTAAAGGGCTCACTGAAACATAAAGTGTTGTATATAAAAGTTTGTTTTTAAACAGTGTTTTACTTTAATTTATTCAAAATCAGTATAGATCACATCTACCTGTTGTCGTTGATCCATGCTTTGAAAAACGTAGTTGGTGAACACCATCGACAGATCAACAGTCACTAATCTAGGTAGATTAGTGACTGTTGATCTACACATATTTGTAAATAGACATATAACTGCTCTCTGAATTATGGAGGAAAAAGATTTTTATTAATCTATAAATATTCCAGGATACAAAATAGTATCATTATTGTGCAGAGAAAAACATGACGGAGGAGGAGTGTGTAGATACTATTATAAAGAATTATAAAGAATATCTCGAAAGGACTGATAACAAGTCTTCAGAAGAATTTATAATCAAAGAACAATGCCGATTCGACTATGGGAAGTGGCGTCTTTTTTTTTTCGCGCGGCCACTGACCAAACCTTGTTTTTATTATAGATAATAGCATAATAAACAAAACGTAATATGAAACATATACCTCTAAACTCAGTCCGAGCTGAGTTATTTGAGTTTGAAATCAGTAAAAATCATATATTTAAGAAGGCAATTTTCGTCAAAAAAGTGGCAGGTTAATTGAAATATGCAATGAAACATTATCTTTGGACTTTTTTATTATCACTTTACCCATTTGCGGCCTTCACCAACAGCAAACGTTGTTCGGCGAGTTTAGTGGTACTGGTGAGTCATCGATCATTATGGGAACAAAGCAGATCTATCTGTAGGTACACATGTAGCTAGTGTCCTTGCGCTAATTCCTTCCCCCACCTCCTTTCCGTCGTCTCCACGCGCCACTCAGCACGTATCTATTACCTTCCTGCTTTCACAGATGCAATCTCAGATTTGATTGTCTCTTTCTTCGAAAGCAAGCGTTTGGAAAGATTCAATTTCACTCACCGTTCTGTCTTCGTGTCGTACGCGTATGTAATTCCAGTTTTTATATAGGAGTGATCAAACGACGACATGGCATGTTTAATTGACTCCGACACTGATATATTACCTTTGTGGATTGGCTTGTTATATGGACCTTACTGATATTCCCCCTGTGTAGTGAATCGACTTGTGTATTACGGACTCTGATTGCCAATATTGTATGGGCGTGTGTACAAAGATGGATCGTAGACAGTGCATTGCTTGTCTTCGAAGTATAAGTAGAAGTAATAACAGTACAAGAAGATCCTACCCTTTGACTGCGCAGTGCTTCCAACAATTTTTGGAAAGAAGTTATAAATATTACAGTATTATATGCCTTCGGGCGTCCTCTGACTGATCATAGATGGGTTGAAGCAATATTATAAGCAATAGAAGCGACCGCAGAAACTGAGAACTATCTAGGCGATTATATCATTAATAAAAATATAAACGCAAGAAGAGCAGTGTTCCTGACGAATACAGCAGAGGATTTTAATCACATAGTCCATGACTTTCCTGTTATTAGTATGGACGAGTTAATTATTTATGCCTTGGGAACTTATCAAATCAAACAAGCTCCTAGTTATTACGGAAAATAGAAGTATGTAGAGATATGGACTTAGAAAGTCTCGAAGAACATAATATTACAGTCACAAATCCATGGTTGCTAAGGGCGCGAATACAATCAAGGTATAGACAATCTCGAATTTATTATACGTTTATTTTAATAGAAGGTGGTATGGGAGGCAGGCGCATATAGCTATGCGCCCATTACTGCAGTTGCATTATCGGCAAACGAACGCGTGGCTGCTGTTCCCACGTCATGTCAGTATTATAGTACTTAGCATGGGGGAGATACTTATTTCCCTGTTCACATCTTCTTTTGTGCTGTATATCCCCACACCTATATTATTGTTGCAATAGCCTTATTATGTAGGTAAACCTGATGTTTTACAAATAAAAGTACCTACTCGATCAATGTATGTATATGTTTTTTACCTGTAGTTTTTGTGTCATGACTAAAATCAAACAAATATTATTATAGGTAAAACGAATCTATTGTTAACTTCTTTTACGCTATTCATACTATAACAACCAAATAATAGAAATCTTAATTGGTTGCGAGTTATACCATATACTGTAATAGTTATAAGAGTTGGGAATTATTAAATAAACACACTTAAAAATTAACTGGCAATTTATTTTTGGATGTATTGTGAAAAGAGAGAATGGGCAGTACATACCTGCACTGTGGTGCGCAGAGTTGGCAGAGAGGAGGCGGGGAAAGGGTAGGGATACTATATATCTGTGTATACTAGGCTTTTATCTGCTTTGTTCGCAAAATGAAAGATGACTCACCAATAACCAACTAAACTCAAACAAGGTGTGCAGATGGTGGGGGCCGGCCTCAAAGGGGTAAAGTAATAATAAAAATGTTCAAAGATAATTGTTTTATTGCATATTTTCATATAAACTCGCGATTATGATAAAAATTACCAAATAAAATACATGATTATTTACGAATTTTAAACTCAAATAACTCAGTTCGTACTGAGTTTAGATGTATATATGTTGTAATAAGTTTTGTTTAGTATGCTATTGTCTACAAGAAAAACAAGGTTTGGTCAGTGGCCGCGCGAAAAAAAAAAGACGCCAATAACCGGCATTGGCCTTTAGTGCAATTTAAAGACTAATTCTGAATTGTACCTATAATTATAGGGTTTTATAGAGCAGATCGTCATATCAATTAATGCACAATTAAACATACTTTGTTTAATTGTGCATTAATTGATATGACGAACTTACAAAAATTAATACGGAATATATAAATAAACAAATCTGATATTTTAATATCTGATAAAATAATAATGGACAATGACTCCAATGAAAACTATAATTTATTCTCAAAAGAAATACAAATATGTTTAATAATCCCAAAATTTAAATTAAAATAAAGGATAAAACAAAACATACATGGCTCGCAACTGGACTAAAAGATCATGTATTCATAATAGAATGGCCCATTATTGGGCTGCAAAATATAAGAATTAAAGTACCATCGACACGAAATGAAGAAGAATAGAATGTTAAGAATTAGGTATACATCATGAAACAAAAAGCACAGTCATAAAAGATTGACAATAGATTTAATCATATTCTTAAAAACCATTAAAACGTCAAAAAGATTAGATTACATTAAACAAATAAAAAATCTGATAATAAATTAAGACCAATGTTGAAAATTATAAATGTTTATTTTTGTTAAATTATTTTTATATTTTATTCTAATGTTAATACATTAGGAAAAAATAAAAATAAAGAGTACAAAATCTTAATATTAAAAATAAATGGTATAATAGAAGATAGTCCTGTAAAAATATTAAATTTATTTAATAATTATTTTGTAAGTATCGGTAAATCATGAAAACCAGAATGTCAATTTAATTCAATAACAATGGACATTCAGTCATAAATCCACTAATATCCTCTTTCTTTTTACAACCCGTTGACGAGAAAAACACTAATGAAAAATATCTACAAAGCTGGAATAGATATCATACCATCACTATTAATAAAAAAAATGTGCACAAGAAAGTGCGCACAAGAATAAACCGCGCACAAGAAAAACCCCTTAAGTCTTTCAAATATCTTATCAATCGAGTTAAGAATCGAAATCAAGATCCGTTTTTATGTTAGTATAGTATTTATCAATGCCTCTTTCCATTTAGTGGGAAAACTACCATAGCTAGAGGTTTGCTAGTTATTTTCAGCATTTATATAATTATGTACAGGTAGGAGGAATTGTTGCTCCTTAATCCTTTTTTACTATCTAATTTAAGAAGAACTGCAGCAATTTCTTCTTCTTAGAACTCAATTCCACCTCACAGGAATTAATCCCTAAAAGTTCAACATTATAGGTGTCTAAAGGTTTTTCAAAAACACTTTCAAGAAACTTATTATACCTTCACAGGCTTCTGATGCACTACGATACTCATGATTTTTATATAAAAAAGAGTTAGTTTAGGATATCCAGGATTATTTTCCGTAGTGTTTTTATAACTCCAAAGCAGCTGTTTCGGGTCAGGTCTATATAAATTGATTACTGTACGTGGTTTAAGTGGTTTTCATAACATAGTTTCTGGATTAATATTTGTAGAGCACGCAGGGTAGAAAATTCATCGTAGTCTTGAGGATTACGGTATCTCTTCCATCGTCTGTGTGCCTTATCTTTCTCTTTAATTATATGTATTAATCCAATATAATACCATATTGGATGGAACTGGATTGGATTGGAACATGCGGTAATTATACCGCACTTAAAACCGACTTAAAAGAATTTGTATCTTATTTAAGAACAAAATATTAATTTTGTTCTTAAAGATACAAATTATTTTAAGTCATTATTGAAAATTGAGTAGAATAAGTATGTTAACTATTTCGTCAATTGAATAATCTCTATCGGTACATGTACCAAAGCAAACATCCCATTCTATTTTTGATGATTATGAATTTGACTGTAATCGGCCTGAAAAAGTTATATTTTATTATGGTTTTAGGACAAAATAAAGGCGTTATTAACGCCTTCATCTTGTCAGGTTTTATCAAAAGAAAGGCATGGCTTTGCGACAGTTCAATCAACACTAAATACAAGGTCTAACGTATTATTAATGTTTATAATGCTATTATATTGCTATATGTAAATCGATTATTCCCACTGTCCACCTCTTGCTTGTCCACATGGGGTGGACAGTGTCACACACAACTTTTAAAAATAATTCCCACTGTCCCACGGGTGTTGCCAGTGGGATTCATTAATAAAATAATGCACTGTAGCTACCGCTGGTAGACACGGCTACAGCTTTTTCAAACATGTACAGTACAATGGCCAAGTCTGGTGGCTAGGGTTCAAACTAAACATTATCTTTGTCCACTCCTGGTGAAGAGTAAAGATATAAAATAACTGACAGTGTGTACACTGTAAAGTTACAAAATATCTATCATGTCACAATTATCGATCAGTTCACTCGAAACTTCTTGGATACCGACTTTGTGAAACGTGAGAACTGAATGGGAAGACAATGACCATTTCATGTTGAGAAGGTTATTTAAACCTATCAAAATAAAATGGTCGATAATGGTATTAGCAAACACATTTGTAAAATGGCTGGCGAGGTCATAAACCAATTTTTACCCTTACCTACGGAACTCAGTCGGTTTTGTCATGCTAGGATTTCTCCTAAAATCCCTCCGTCCGAGTAGTTTCTCATTTAGAAAGATTCATCCCGCGTCCCCTGTTATGGACAGTCGCCGAAAAAGCACAGAATGACGATGATTATTGCTGTTCCTCTGAGCCATGTTTAATGAAAGTGCAAAATTATTTATTGCAAGTAGCATGAAGATCATGGGCTCCCCTGTGGGAGCAGGCTGGGGGATCCTGGTGGACGAACTCAATGGGCCCGCTCGTCCTAAAAAGTACCACACTCTCACGGAAAATTTGAGTAAACGTTTGAGTACAAGCCGCTTCTAGGTATGCTTCATTCGATAAGTGACAGAGCCGGAGGCCCATCTTCCAAACTCCCATTTCCTTCCCCTCAACTCATTGAAAGGCCAGCAACACTCCTGTCACACCCAGGTGTTGCAGTTGTCCATGTGCAGCGGTGAGAGCGGTGATTATCAGCGGATGACTCTCTATCTCGTTTACCATCCTATATAAAAAGAATGAAACCTTAATGCATTAAGTATGTACTTACTCAAACGATAAATGCCACTTCATGAAAATTTTCATAATCCCCCATTTTTAAGTATCCTAATCCTAACGAATCTGCATACTAATACTTATATTATAAATACGGAAGTAACTCGTACATCTGTCTGTCGATCTATTCGCACTTCACGCTTCAGCGATAAAATATTGATATGGAAAGGTTATGGAGGTAGTTTGAAGCCCGGAGAATGACATTGGGTACTTTTAATCCTAGAAAAGTCTACTGTTCTCGAGGGTTATTCCCGTAGCTAATTATTTAAAAATGCAAATGTTTGTTTGTTTGTTACGCTTTCACGCCTTAACTACTGAACTGATCATCATGAAATTTTGCCTACACGTTGTCTGGGATTCGGAGGGCTTATTTGTATAATGCTTATTTTCATTCAAGAATAAACTGTTTCCAAAGAAACGAGAAGATAGGCACGATTTCTGAGGGTAAGATCTATGAATTTAGCTGCTATGTTTGAAGTTTTCATCAAACTTCACTCAGAAGCTTATTTTAGCTAGTGTCTAGTTATACTTCGAGGTATTCTTGTGTTGATAAAAAAAATTGAAAAAATTCTGGAAGTATTTACATTTAAAGTACTTTCGATTGCATAAATAAAAACCATCACTTCCGGTTTGTAGTAAGTTGTCAATTATGGTGTAGTACATTTCGTTGATTCTACGGAGCCCCTGGCTACAATGGACAAAATGCATTTTACTGAGCGGAAGTGATAGGTTTTATTTATACACTCGAACGTAGGTACCTGCCTGATATATAAATACTCCCAGATTTATTTTTTATGAATTTTGGAAATAGATCATTAATTAGGATTTAAAGAGCAACATTCTCATGCTTCATCACATGACATTGTCAATCTGTCAAACTCAGAACAAGGACCTGTCAAATAATGATGAGTTGCCAGGTTAGGAAATATTTTCCCCGAAATTCATGAAAAGTACAAGGACCGTCTTTTTGTGATACCTAAAAATATCAATCTATATATGGATAGGGATTACAGAAGTTTATTTTTCATATATCATGCATGGCATGATTACTACATTATATAGATACTCTATGCAGTAGGCATCGCGTGAATTCGCGTGTGCCAACCACGCACGGGTGCATGCCAACACTATTCTAAAAAAAACAAAAGCGGCATGGACGGACGAACGTCGTGGTGTCTTTTACGCTGAAATCTTCATAATAGATCGATACTGTTTTTCAGTTGCTAATCATGTTATTAATGAAGTTCCTTTTGTAATAAGCATTACATTAATAATAAACATTGTGTTGGGCTTTCGCCCGAAATGTGAGAAGTTAATATTCTCGTCCAGGTTATTGTATCGCACATAACAAACAGGCTGTGAAATCTGTGTATCCATGTATTATTTCATTAAAAGTGTGTTTAGAATGGTTTAAAAATGAAGTGCCACTACGAAGTATTGTGTTTGACGAAGGAGGCAACATCCTCTGAGATAAAGAAGGCGTACCGCAAGCTAGCACTGCAGTGGCACCCGGACAAAAATTTGGATAATTTACAGGAGGCAAAGGAGCAGTTTCAGCTCGTTCAAAACGCTTACGAAGTCCTTTCAGACCCGCAGGAGAGAGCTTGGTATGTATTAAAATAAATGAAAAAAAATACATGAATTTATACCTAAAATATGGCAATATGGCTTTTTATTTATTATTTATGTGAGTCTTATTTTGTAAAGATAATTCAAAGGTTATGGCATTCGCCAGCTTTGAAGAAGAATAATGTCACAACATTCTGTAATTTGTATTTCCATTAATTTATAAGCCAGTTTAAAAGTCCTTTAATGCTTTAACGCCCAAGCGGTCATCGGTTACTGCATTTAGTATAATAAAAAATTGATTACCCCATGAATGATGGGTTAATATTCATATTTAAAGACTTTAACTGGTAATACTCATACTTCTGCCACTTGTGCTATGTTGTTAGGTACTGGCCTTTATAATAACAAGGTTATTGTAAATCAATAATTTTTGCATAGGTATGACAACCACAGAGAGCAGTTGTTGCGCGGAGCTGGCAGTTCTTATAATGATGACAGCCTCGATGTGTACCCATACTTTAGTCCGTCCTGCTACAAAGGGTTTGGAGATGATCCACAAGGTTTCTATGGAGTATACTCTGAGGTAACTATATTGAAATATGATGAGTAATACTTTGCATTGTCTTTTGTAAGTTTTACAGACAACTTCCTTAAGTAAAATTGAAAGAAGCTTCCCCTGCACCTTATTTTTTTTAATTCTTTTGTGATAGGTATAGAAAATTTTATTTTAGTAGTATGCTGGTAATATGATAAAACGCTATCTGTAATACACATAGTTATTAATATAATTTATTTATTAATTAAAGACAAAGTGCAAACAGTTGCGACAATCAGAGCAACATAATAAATTTGTGTATATTTTTTTACTTTCAGGTATTCTCCAAGCTGGCAGCAGAGGAGACAGATTTCCTTGATGATCCTGAGGATGTATCTAATATACCAAAATTTGGAAAGTCTGCTTCGCCTTATGACGAAGTGCACGAGTTCTATGCTTATTGGATGTCATTTTCCACCAATAAGAGTAAGTTCTGCAATATTTTTCTTTATTTGACTAGAACAACTACATATTTCAGGAATAAAGCCAAAATCAACATTTATTAGACAAACATTTTCATAGAAAATGGATGTCGGATTCAGCTGACATTTGCGGTCAAAGGGTTAAAAAGCTGAATAAGCTGATTATTTTATGTGGATTTCCCACATACAGGTTTTTCAGTGTTTTCATCTCGAGTGTAAGCAAGCCTATAGAAATTCCCGCATATGCATGTTGTATAATTTAATGAATATTGTTGGGGTTTTATGTAAACGAATAAAAACAATACTTTTTTAGAAATCAAGTAAATAATATGTAAATAAATGTTTCCAGGTTATGTATGGTTAGATCAATATGAAATCCAGCAAGGTGACAATCGCAGAGTCATCAAGCTTATGGAGAAGGAAAACAATAAGATACGGCAGAAAGCCCGCAAAGAAAGGAATGAGGAGATTAGGAGGCTGGTGAGCTTTGTACGTAGGAAGGACAAAAGAGTCATTGAGCATACTAAGCTGCTTCAGGAGAAAGCAGAGGAAAATAAGAAAAAGGTTTGTGTTTGACAGATTTATCAGCTACTAGCTGTCGCACGCGACTCCGCCCGCGTCAATGTCGATCCCTCGGGAATCGTACTTTTTCCCGGGATAAAAGGTAGCCTTTGTCCTTCTTCGTAATCCAGAGAACTTGTATGCAAAATTTCATGATGATTAGTTCAGTAGTTACGGCGTGAAAGCGTAACAAACAAACAAACCCACATTCGCATTTATGATATTACTAAGGATAATCCATTTAGGTTCATAGCTGATAAATCTTTACTAAATTTGCTACATCACTGATTTCCAAAGAGGACTAAATTGACACACAATGGTTAATATTGAAGGAAAAGGCCTATATAACCCTCTCCAATCAAAGTAGGGAAAAAAAACAAAAAAAAAATTGTGCGGGGATATTTACATGGCAAAACTTACCAGACCCTAACTAAAACTGGTTTTACAAACAACAGATTTAGATTGTCTATTGTACTTTGTAAAACGATACAAACTTTTAACTAGACCAACTAGTTTTACTTTTGATACTATTTACATGCTGGTATCATCTTTGTTGTGACCAAAACGTTTCATACAACCAAGAGTTGTGCTGCAATTATACATAGAGGTCCCTCAGCTACCGCAAGGCCAGATCCGGCCGCATAACAATTAAAACTCCATTGTGTCTGCGTTTTCGCGATTGATGGGTTAATACCTTATATAACAGATATTTATATAAGAACTAACAATTATTATATTTATTCTGATCACATTTTTAAAGAGGGGTGTTATTAGTTTGACGTCGATGTTTGTGTGCGTGTGTTTGTCTGTGGCATCACAGCTCTCAAACGCTTGGACCAATTTCGATACGGTTTTTTCATTTGAAAGCCAGTTTCTTTGTGGTGGTTCATAGCTATGTTGGTTACCTTAAACAATTTTTTGCATAGGTGTTTTTATTTTTATTTTTATAATTTACATAAATGCTTAATAATCTATTTTTATGCTTTAACACTGTTCACTATAACAACTAATAATTGCTGTAGAATTAAAATATATGCAATCTCTTTATAAAACGTGTCATAAAACACAAGTACAGACAACTGCATATAACTTACTTTAGAAAGTTAAAAGAAGCAAGGTAAATTGTAACGAATTTTCTTAGCTTAGTCCCCAACAATGTGTTGATACATCCTACTATTATGGACACTCACCCACCTTTCTTACCTATTCTCATAACTTCTCATTTTCAGTCAGAGCAAATAAGAAGGGAAAGAATTATACAAAGACAAAAAGAGATAGAAGAAGCAAAGAAAAAGGAAGGCGAGAGTTCATTCCTCCAAAGTGAAGACTATCAGAAGAAGCTTAGTGAGATTGAGTCACTGCTGGCCGAGGAGTTTGGTCTGTCATCCGACGATGATACTATCAGTGAGGGAGGCATGGAGAGCAGTAATGAGGAGAGTTC
The DNA here is from genome assembly GCA_947532085.1 of Elegia similella. Classification (NCBI taxonomy): domain Eukaryota; kingdom Metazoa; phylum Arthropoda; class Insecta; order Lepidoptera; family Pyralidae; genus Elegia; species Elegia similella. Next base: position 7,457,619 of record OX383936.1, read on the forward strand.
TAAGACTGAAGAGGTACATTTTGATACTTAACTCTCATATCCTTTTATTGTAGTAGCAATCTCAAAAACTATTAATTCTATGTTCATGTACGTATATGTAAGCTTCATATGTAAGCTTCACTATTCCTTGTACCATCCACAGATATAGGACAAGTAAATAAAAAAAATACAGAAAAACTCAGGTCACAGATTTATGATTGTAATAATAATAGTGGTGTCAATGTGTAAAAGTTTGGGAAATCTATGAATAAAATAATTCATATTTAATTTAAATCTATCAAACTACTTAAAATGTAATGAATTTTTATAATAGATTTCTTTTGAGAATTATTGTTTAAATAATGTTGATACTGCATATAACTATATCATATTCATATTCATATCATCATATTCAGGTCCTTTTTAGTCTCCACTGCAGGAGTACGACCCTCTCTGTACTACTAGGGCCATACTTGGCCAGAGCAGCCAAAGGACTTGGCCTACACTCTCCACGCTGGCCAGACGGGTTGGAGAGGTCTCTTGCATATAACTATATAAGATATATATATAATATAGGAAAAGATAAGATAGGAACTATGCAACGCTTCTGCGTTGCATAGTTCCTATCAATACATCGCTTAGTTCGATTTAGCTGAATACCTATTACGATCATGTTGGCAACTCACATCTTGCCATATAGTATAAGGGAATGTTGTTCGGAACATCTATAATTACTTATTATTATTTTATTTGAGTATATATAGTTGTAATGTACCCATGTAGGGTACATTACAACTAGATTAAACCAAAAATAAACATTTAATATTGTTTCAAATCTTGATGACCATTTGAGCTAACTTATTGAGAAAGAAAGTCTAATTTCTATAACTATATGGGGAGTAATAAACAGTATTACTCGACACAGCGACGACAGCGTCTTTTAATAGTTTTAATACATGAATTGATGGTAAACATGTTTGAAAATTGTTGTTATTTATATTTGTTTCAACGATATATGGCCCTGCTTTATGAAAAGTGCATGAAATATCAAATGTCGATTCAGTAAATAAATATCAACGAAAATCACATATTTACATACATTTGTTTTTTTTATACTGGAGTAAAAAACAAAATCTAGTTTTTATACATGCAGCAGTACTAACGATGAAAAATTCCTGGGTCTTTCCTATGTTGAAAGTTGATGCCTGGCTGCATCAACTTTTCAAAAACCAAAATTTCCCTGTTTAACTTGATCTCGTTATAATAACACTATAATAAAATATTAATTTTTGCTGCCGGGCTTGCGCTATACACAGTCACGACAAAATCTTATTGCTGACCAGGTGCTCTGCCTATATCTTGAATTTTCTCTTAAACTAAAAATAATATATAATGAAAATATATATAAAAAAGATTTCAATAAAGACTTTCTGAATATAATTTTTCATGTTATTATTTTTAGTTTTTACTTAAATATATCTGACTGTAGTACATCAAATTCACCTTGAAGAAAATCAAGTGTTATTTATATTATACTCTGAATGAGAGTTTTAAGAAAGTGGCCCTACAAATAAGTCATTTCGTAGCCCTAGCACTGTATGCACATTAATTTTCTCTATTAACCCATTAAAATTTAGGTTTTCAGCAATCTACTGAATCTATTTTAAAATTAAACAATGTTATAATTATTTTTTTCATGTATATGGACGTAAAGTACATTCATCCTTGCAAACTGTTATGTAAATATTATCTGGGCAGAAGATGTTTCATCCAATGATCAGCTTCAATTAAAAATTAAAACTGTTTACTGTCAAACTGTCATGTTATTTGTCATATTCCAGGCGAGTGAAACATCAAAGGCAACTGCAAAATCATCAAAAACAAAACAAGCAATTAGGAATTTATACTGTTCAGCATGTAACAAACTATTCAAGAACGTAAAATCCTTTGAGAACCATGAGAACAGTAAGAAACACAAAGAAAATGTTGCAAATATGCCACTAGAAGATGACATTGGAATATCAGACAATGAGGAAGGCAATGAAGAACATGTTGGCGAAGAAGGAAAAGTAAATGGAGAAACAGAGGATGACAAGGATCCCATAGGAAACTCAACATCTGATATTGATGAAAATGATATTAGAGAGACGCTTAGTGATGATTCTGACAAAATTCAGGTATGTTTACAACTATCCTCTTTTTCATAGTCATAAACTACGTGTTTCGTAGCCAAGGGACAGATGATTATCTGTCAGTGCGGCTAGTGCCGACCAGCGCCTGAATTGCGCGGCGGAATCACATTAGTAATTTAGATAGAAGTGTTGTGATCAAGTCGCCTTTAAGCTCATGCATCGGCGTGACCTTAGTGTCACAGGTAGTACATTAGCGTACTATTCTTGTTACTATTTTAAATGTATATGAATAACCCACAGGGTCTAGTTTATAAACTTAGTAATACTAAACTGTATTGTATTGTACTGCTCAAAGCGATTATGACTGAATAAACATAAGTAAAACCATTATTCTATAAATATTAACTTAGGGCTACTTATTTTATTATTTATTATTATTACTAACTTATTTATTTATTTATTATCATTATTTTTGTTTTTAGGCTCTCCCAAAAAGTCAGAAAAAGAAGAAGAATAAAAAGAAGTCATTCGTACCAATGCCAGAGAGTGAAGGCAATGACAGTCATGATGAAATGAGCTTCAATGAAATCGAAGGTCCATCCCGTAGCAGAAAGGCTAAGAAGTTCAATATGCTCAAGAGTCAAATACAAGCTAAGAAAGAAGCAACTCTTAAGAAAGGATCTCAGTCACAGACATCTACAGAAAATCTCTGTGAGGTATCTAGTACTACACCCACAGATGACGCTTTAGGTGAAGCAGCATTGCCAAAAGACAGACCAGCTTTGCCGAAAACACAAAGGAATGTGAAACCTAAGAAATTAGTAGACAGAAAACCTTTAAGAACAAAAACTAGTGAAACAGAAGACTCAAGTACCGCTCTCAATCTTCGATGTGCAGTTTGCCAGTCAGATTTTGCATCTAAAAACAAGCTGTTTGAACATCTGAAGACCACAGGACACTCAGTGCCTCTGCCGCAGACTAGCTACTCACATACTAAGAAAAATAAGCGGGCTAATAGATAAATGTGCAATGAATTTAGATAGGATGGAGTATAATTAATCAGCGAGAATCATTTGATTTTCTTTAAATCTCTACAAGTTGTAAAGTGACTTTGTCAGTCTATTTATTAAATTATTATGATCACTGTCATTAAACTATGCCTAATAAATAATAATGGTATTATTTCATAGTGTTTTGGGCCTATTTTACAAGCAAAAAACTTGGAGCACACAATCTGCATCAGCTGTTCTAAGGGAACAGTAGGTACCAGAGGTTTATTCCTGTTAAGTCACACCAAGATGTATGACACTGTTACATGTTGATATCAGTGTAACATATCTTGGTGAAACAGTGGACTCAATGGGAACAAACTTGATTTGTGATGATGACAAAAAATAATGAGGCAGGTGGTAGTATAGTATAAATTAAACCACAGGACACAATGCCAGTTTGCAAGTTGTTTATTGAACTTAACTACATGCTAATGTAGTATATAAGCACTGTTGTGTGGTAAAGGTACAACTTTCACCTTTACCATAACAGTGCTATCTGATAAGGTAATAATTGGGAATATGTAAGGAATGGACTAGTAATATTTATTTAACATTTATTATTAAAATGTCAACATCATCATCATTCAATCAAATACATTCAACAACTACTGACACTCAATATCATAATAACTTATTAAGTGAAAGATTAAATATAGCCATTTTGTGATTTTTTTTTAGCAATTTTAGTAATATATAAAATAGACAATAATAAGGCTTAATGTCATACATGTCTGATATGTTTTTGACAGTTATAGTTGCCCTAAGCACTTGAAACTTGGGAACTTCCCCACCCTGTCTACTGTTAGGCAGGCATAAATATATACGGACAAATCACACAGGTTCGAAACTAATGTTATGGGATACTAATGCAACAATACTTTATTTTATAACAAATACTTAAATAGATAAACATCCCAGACCCAGGTCAATCTGAAAGAGATCATTGTCCATCTTGACATGACCAGAGATCGAACCTGGGAGGGCACCCTCGTGTCATAGGCTGGTGTGTTTTAACCACTGCGCCACAGAGCTCACCAAAAAATGGCATAGATGATACACATCATTGGTAATGACAGGGGAGGTGTGCAAATGAGTATTGTCCAAGCAGGGACACTCAAGAGGTGCAAATCAGTATTGTTTTACTGGGGCCCCTTTGTAGCAGAGACAGTGGCTTTGGCTGGCTAATAAATATTTTAAGTGCCTCTCAAGATGTGATAGTTTTATTAAAAACAATGCAAAGCATAAAAAATGATGATATCATATCACCAAGGCCTATTAGGAAAATTGGTTAGTCAAAATATCAATCTCTCCTGCACATAAATAGTGATTTGACACGAGACATTATATTAACTCATTGATATAATAGCCCAAGTATTGCATGCCGGTCCCAAAAGTTTTCTTAAAAATGTGTACTTAATCTACTTTTATTCAAACTCAGGAATGTCTGTGTAACTATAACCAGGGTATTGCTTATATGCACAGTATGCTATTCTTATATGGTAGGCCCCTGGTAAAAACATTATAGCACCCAGAACTATGATTGGCCATAGTCTGTCTGAGTATTTGGTGTCTATATGGCCAGTAACTATGAGACTACCGACTATCAGTAATACCGTACCAACTAGAAATAAGAACGATGCTAAGCTTATTGCTTTCCATGGGATTTTAGGAGGTGGTTCTTCAAACTGAGCATCGGAGAATCCACTGTCGTCGCTAGACACCAAGCGATATCCCTCATGCTGTCTCCCAAAACGAAATCTGGACATTCCGAACCGTTTTAATCGTTCTGAAAATAAGAAGTAATATTTGAGAATAATCAACACAAGTATTTCGTACAGTGTAATATTAAACATACTGAAAGCAAGTAAAGAAAGAAATAACCAACCGGCTTTAACGAAATCAAAATATTATCAAACAAATCTCCTTTTCCTGTCTTATTATAACAAAATCACCCTGAACTGAAATGACAGCATTGAATTGACTGACAGCCAGCTGAACCCTCCACGTCAATGTCACTGTCAACAAAAGCCAATATTTTTTTCCTAGCACCGGCATTTTAATAGGTACTTACTACAGGTTATGTTATGCCTTGGTTTAACCATGCTGTGCCGCCCGCCACCGACCACCTCCGTCCGAGCAGCAATTACCTAGGTATAGACGTAAAGCAAAAGTTGTAAAGGTTTCTCTTTTCGTAGGTAGGATATTTGTCTATCCTGCTTGAACGGAGTTCGGCGCGGCGAATGGCACCGTTTTGGTAAAAACAAAGGTATTACAGCTGGCACCAAACTTTATTGCGGTTCTGTAGGTGAAATGCGACATGCGTGCGTGTGATCGTGTGCCGCAACAAATGCGTGTGTTCTAATAGGAATGCAGCACTCATAAACTGAAACACACGTCTAGTCACCCATTCAAAAATAGTATGTACTCCAACGCAACGAGTGCTCAAAAAGAAGTGTAGGTACCTAATGTCACCTTCAGCATCTTCAGAAAATGATCTTCTTTAGGTATATAGATAAGGTAACGTTAAATTAATAAAGTGCTTTCTAACCTTTATTTTAACTGCAAAATTGTTGTACATAGGCGAATTACTAAATGAGCTACTTGTAAGCGCCGTAGCACTTATAGTATAACATACTACTGTACTCGTAAATATCTACTACTAAGAAGGTAGGTACTGCTGCCTTTTCCGACCGCCACATCATACTACCATCTTCGAACTTCAGAATACCTATTCCTTGTGAGCTTATGTAATACCAATTTACTTACCTTTTACATTTACAAGAAATGTCATGACAGAAATAGTGACTCCAAAATCATCAAATCATGTGCCAAATAGCTCTTGACATTACAGGCAGACAGGTAGTCAACTAGATTGCTAAATTGCCAGCTAAAATGCCAACATTCTTTCAAGATTTGATAATATTATAGACGAAATTAACGCTCATTTACAGTCCAGTATGTCCACCTGAAACAAACATCATTGATTTACTTTTGTACTTACGTCTATTGTAAAGAAAATCTTTCCTATTTTAACATACAAGATATATAACAAATTATATAGTTATATATCTATCTTGTATGTTTATTCGATTCAAATCTTCCAACTCAATTTTAAACTATTTATTCTCACTGACGCTTAGTCCACTATTGAAGGTCGGATGAAAATACACTAGGTACTATGGGGTCAATGAGCTGTACAGAAATGATGGAGGCCATAGGAAAATCTAAATTGGAAAGATATGTACAGTATGAAACTACTACACCGATTTTGACGCGGTTTTCACTATAATGCCATAGTGCATCTCGGGAAAGTATAATAATGAATCCAGTACGAAGTCTGAGCGGCCGGCTAATAAATTTATATGCAGCTTTCTCCTGCAGCTCCGCCTGCGTCAATGTCGATCTCTCGGGAACAGTACTTTTCCCCGGCATAAAATGTACACTATGTCCTTCTCCGTATCCCACACAACGGGTGCACAATGCACAATTTCATGACGGTCGGTTCGGTAGATAGGGCGTGAAGGCGTCATAAACAAACAAAACTCATTTTCACATTTATAATATTAGTTAGGATTAGGATATACAATCAAATAATAATAATAAGTTCTTTAATGTCTTAAGAATTACAATTTTAGGACAAATAACATGCGGAAATGAGTTTTTTTGTTTGTTACGACGCTTTCACACCGTAACTACTGAACCGATCATCATGAAATTTTGCGTACAAGTTCTCTGGATTACGGAAAAGAAAAAAAGTACTATTCCTGACGTGTGCGGAGCCACGGGCGAAAGCTAGTCTTAAATAAAAAAAAGTCAATCATACGAAAGCCGCAATGACTCGCCCCTTAAGTTCACAAGGAAAATGTATAAAAGCGTGATAAGACCGGTAGTTTTGTATGGTTCTGAGTGTTGGGCCACCAAGGTGACGGATGACAGGCGATTGCATGCAGTGACCCGAAAAGATAGGATACGTAATGAGTATTTGTGAGGAAGCACGAAAATAACCCCATTAACGGAAAAATTAAGAAGCTGTAGATTGAGATTGTATGGACATGTTTTGCGAAGAGGAGAACCATATAACTAGGAAGGTGTTGGATATGAAAGTAATTGGGAATCAGATTTTCGACATACTAGTTGAAGGTAAAATACTAGACTTTGTAAATGATACCACCTTCTTAGGAATCACAATAGACTCTAAATCTATCAAAATTTTCGAATAGACTTAGTTCCGCAGCATATGCTGTTAGAAGGATTAGACAATTAACAGATGTGGCAACTGCTAGGCTTGTATATTTAAGCTATTTGCATAGTTTAATGTCATATGGATTACTTATCTGGGGAAATGCAACCGACATTCAAACTATTTTTATATTACAAAAAAGGGCAATCCGTGCCATCTACGGCTTGAACTCGAGGGATTCGCTCAGAGATTTGTTCAAAGACATAAATATTTTAACGGTAGCCTCACAGTATATACTCGAGAACATAATGCACGTAAGGAAAAATATTTCGTCATTCAAAAAAAATTGTGATGTAAGAGATAGACCCTTGCGTAACGATCATAAACTATTTCTACCGCGGTATCGGCCTAGCAGAGTTAGTGATTTGTTCATGGGGAACTGTATACATTTTTATAACAAGTTATCAAAACCAATCCTAGATATGCCTGATAGAAAATTCAAAGGTTATGTAAAACAGTTACTTTGTAAAAAGGCCTATTATAGTACTAAAGGTTTCCTGAATGACAATAATATTGGGCTTGAGCTTGGCGCAGACACCTCGTAGTTTTGTATATATGACTATATATTTGGTACATTCGGTACAAAATATTTTTAAAGATGACATATAAATAATTTTAATATTTTGACATATTTTTTTATATTCATATATTATTTTCTAAACATCATTTTTAAAATTAAATTTACAATGACTATAATAAGGACAATGTATACTCAGTCCACATACCTAGTTCTTAAGATAAACTAAAATTGTAAGTTGACGTCGATTGCAGAAAATGCGCTGTGCAGTTTGTTGCCGCTTCTTCTGCACTCCGCTTTGGAAGCGGCATTAAACTTAGCTATAAGTAAATTACTGACGTCAACAATTCTCAGTTGAAAATATATGACAATTAATAAGTGTCCAAATGACCTATGTTAAATAAAAGTTTTGAATTTTGAATTTTTTGTATTTTCAGAGTAGAGGTAGGCCAAAGAAAATATGGATTGATTGTGTGAAGGAGGATATGGGTAAAAAGAAGGTAACGAAAGAAATTGCTCAAGATAGAGCAAAATGAACAAACTTACATGCTGTCCCGACTCCACTTAAAGTGGGATAAGGTGAAGAAGAAGAAGATCAAAAAGTTGTATAAGTACCGAAGTTGTCAAAAGATAGCAAGTAAGCTGGAGGTACTATACGATTTGCAAATAAATTTGTGAAGTAAATTAATAAAATTTAGTTGAGGTTATTGACAAAAATTAAACTTTTGTATTATATTAATTTATGATATAAGTATATGAGTCTGAGTTAACTGTTATTTAACTATAGTGTATGTCGTGAAGTAGCGTAAACGTCACTAGGTATAGTAGTTAAGTTTACGTATAATAGACGACTCATGGTACGTATTTTAGTGCCTTAACTAGGTAGGGGCGCTGTACAAAAAAAAAACATATTATCTTATCTCTATGATTCCATATAAATAATGTATTTACTACAGTCGCTAGCGAGTATAGTTTGACAAAACTCATGGTAAAGGTACTGATCATTACATGGTAAAATCCATGTTATTAAAAACTTTTTATTGTCAAACCCTTTGATTTGACAATAAAAACTTTGTTTTTGAACTTTGTTTGACAATTAAAACTTTGATTGTTTTTGATTTGAATTAAACTTACAAATATACTTAAGTACTTACATAAACTTCCTACATAGAATAAAAAGGTAAGATTAGATTTCTCGTAGGTACCGGAATATAGTAAGTTCCTACATTTACAGGTTGCATGTATACATTACATTTATGTCTAGCCTTGTAGTATTCCAACACGTTAGTACAGTCAGCAACAGCCCTGTATCTATATCTTGAATTTTCTCTTAAACTATAAATAATAATAATAACATAAAAAATTAAATACACAAAGATTTTAATGAAGCCTTTCTTAATATAAATTTTCACGTTTATATTTTTTATAGTTTTAGAGAAAATTCAAGATATAGAGGGCCTGGCAAGGTATTTCTGTTGCTGACTGTACATACTTGCGTCATGCCAAAATAGGTAACACTGTAGTACTGCATTATATAAAATCCTTGACCCAATGCGTCGATCTGCAGTGAATTCGTAAAACAAAGGATATCCGAAAAAATAAAGAGAACTGATGCTATAACACGTCCTTCACTACGTCGGAACCGTCATTACATATGGCGGCGTGGACTGTGGTAGGTATTTCACTAGATCGTCCAGGGAATCAGATATATAAATATTGTATGCCGTTCAGATCCCCACATATTTTTGGTACAGTCAGAAACAAAATATTTATGTCGCTACCTACTACTAGAAAATATTTTTTGAACTGGTAGGTATTGAGGTTAAAGGCGTTTTCTAAAAATACTAAAGAAAAGAGGTGATACACGTACACTGCTGGACCGATATTAACCAAACATAGCTAAGAACCACCGCAAAGAAACTTGCTTTTAAATGAAAAAACCACATCGAAATTGTTCCATCCGTTTGAGCTACGATGCCACAGACAGACACACACACACAAAGACATCGACGTCAAACTTATAACACCCCTCTTTTTTACGTCGGAGGTTAAAATTAAAACCTATGCGAGTCACTAGTCTTACGTAAAAACTATTATGAAACTACTTAAATTAATGAAAATAGCTCTACTAGATCCCCAAAAACATACAAATCGAAAACTTCTCGAACATTACGTAAGACAACTTGGATTGTAAATAAAACGGACCGAAAGTTGTTATCTGCTTAACCCATCTCCATGGGGATTTCTTTGACCAGCGAATTTATTTTCAGGGCCACCTTTAGGGAAACTACTTGCCTCTTGATGGCGAGAATAAGGAATGACGTAATCTACATGGGTTGGAAGATTGTGGCAATTTTTATACAATTACCTACCTATCTTTTCGAAAGCTAGCTATCTTTTTTAGGGTTCCGTAGTTACATTATTGGGTATTTAGAGCTAAGAGACGAAATGTGGTTGACGTGTAAATCGTAATAAAGTAATATTGTCATAAATTTAGTAATTGCTTCGATCGTCTATTGCCATTATTCCTCAGGTTTTGGGATAATAGCTAATGATGTACGCGACAGGAGTAAGTGAACAATATAATTGATATCTATCAGATTAGAACTGACTTCAACCAAACTACTGAACTTTGATTCAAGATTCAAAGATTTATTCAGAAAATAGGCCTTATCAGGCACTTTTTCACGTCAATTCACATTTTAAATAATACTTATTAAATTATATTTAAATTATTAATTATTGTGCAAAAGCTACAAATTACTAGCGTTTTGGAACCGACCACTGCAGAGAAGAAGACGCCAAAAGAAACTCTTTTCAACAGTATTGGTCGCCTACTTGCCTGAAGGGCTTTGTATTATATTTTATTTTTCTGATGTCATGTTATATACTATTTCAATTTACATATTTTTGTAGAAAACGTTATGTTAGCGATCCAGCGTGCAATAACAACAGATATGATAAAAGCTCAAAGATAGATAGAAGTCTCAAAGAGGCCGAACAGACCTGTTCCCCCCGGTAGCACCCGTTCACGAGTTGACGCATGGATCAGCCATCGCTGAGCTCAACCATATTAGAGGGAACTCGACGACCCGACACACAACGCCGCCACCAGTTTCAACATTTTAGTGAGCATGACTTACTCACTTTGATGAAATTAAAATGGGACTCATTCGAAAGTTTGTATGCCTGACGGCGAGCATGGCGCACAAAATAACCAATACTAACACCTGTTTGTATATCCATGTCTGACAAAAATAAATGAATTATAAAAAGTATACCCTTCCAATAAAAAAAGAATTTCTCAAATCGTCTCACAGATTGCTAAATTAGAAAGTATCAAACAAACCAAAATAATACTGTGGAATTGAGAACCTCTTCTTTTTATGTAGTCAGGTGACAGCCTCCGTGGTCCAGTGGTTACGGCGTTTGCCTGTTGACCTGGGGGTCGTGGGTTTGATTCCCACCGGAAACATACTTTGTTTAGTTGTTTCCAGTCTGGTTAGGACATTGCAGGCTTGAATCACCTGATTGTCTGATAATAAAGATGATTCCGTGCTTCGGAAGGCACGTGTCAAGCCGGTGGTCCCGGCTGCCATCTGGTAGTCGGTAAAGGAACCACGTCAGAGGCCGAGAGGTGGTTCCGAAGAACTCTGACACCAGGGTGTGCATGGTCGATTGACCGTGACACCTACTCGAAATGATGATGATGTAGTCAGGTAATATATAGACAGAGCACAAGAAATTTTTGTAAAAAAAAAAACAACGATTTGCACTCCGAGAGTGCCGGCCGAAGTGAAAACTCCACGCGGTAGAAAGAGAGGGGGTTTTATTTCCTCTCCTACACCGCGCGTCATTTATCCGTCTTACGAATTTTCGATCAGGCCACGTGACCTGATGCGAGTTTAACATATTTTACCCATCACAAAAAGTGTAAAACGGCACTACAGATTTTTTTTACTTCAATTAAATGTTTTGTGCATATATAGTGAGTCATTCCTAAATAAGTCCTTATTTATGGATACTTCGACAAGCGTGAAGATTACTCATTTGTCAATGGTGGCGATCTAACGCACACCTGGTGTTTCGTCTTAGCACCTGGGATAGGCCTATTATATCACCTTTTACGGTCCCCATAGTATAATGAATTTATGAATTAAATATTAACAATGTGACGGCCACGAAGCTATATCTATCGAATAGCTATATTCACGTGAATAAACAAATAAATTGGGTTCAATAGTTTATTCGTATTCATATGAAACAACCCGACTTTATACCTAGTAAATGTATTTATCAAAACTTTTATTTCGTAACGAAATCACCACGGTAAAAATACTAATTTCTAAGGTTAAAATAAACAAGCAAAAACAATTTTTCTATTTCTATCTTACTTAAGGGATACCATTGATGACTTATTTCTTTTAATTTCCTCAGAAAGATGAATGAAAAATATTGATCACATCCTTATTTTTCTTATCTTTATCTCAGACTATAAGTTACGACCATAGATTTAAAAAAATGCGTCTTCTTACTTCTATGCATACTACATAGGTACATTGATTTGAAATGTCGCATGCATGACGTCACGGTTTTATACACTTTGTACAAAAACGTGAGCGTTGATCAACTGATCAAACTACACCATAACCATGACCATACTTAATCGCATAAGAAAAAAATACTACGTACAAGAATATATGAAATAGAATCGTTGAATAGATTCTTTTTATAATTATGTAAGTACATAATGTTACAAATTAACGCCTTAAATCGGGGAAGTTCTGTAACGATGTCTTGCTTTCAATTATAATTGTAATTGTAACTTAACAAACACCTTAAAAAAAAGGTAATTTTTGTCAATATCATAAAAAGCACTGCGTACGCTACGTTATACGTACAAACGACAAACAGTATAATAAAAAAATCTTCGTAGATAAAAAACGGCGTATAAGTTTTTTATCTTTCGTAGACATCATTCTAGTCGTAGGCAATTGTAGATCTTCGTAGAGCTCGTAGCATAGACATCAAAGATATTGAAATTAGGCATTACGTTAGTGCTTCTGAATGTGCTACGCACACATCACGTAAACGCACTCTACGCCGCGCCGCTACGATAAAAAATTAAATAAGTAAGCGAAGTTTCTAGCGTGCTGATAAAATGTGTGTACAGAGGAAAATAATACGTCTTACTAAATAATGAAAAAACCCAGTTACACATAAATTCATTAAATGTTTCGTAAAAGCATTTATGTGTTTGATAAACTGCTAACAAACGCTAATAATTTTATTGACAGGCACTTATCTCGTCAATACAACTGTGTCAATAAGTACATAAAATTAGCCATACTCCCCGTGGTAATACAACACGAAAGCACTTAATAAACGATAATGGCGTGTGCTTAGCAACAGCGGCAGGCTTGACGGCCGCCATCGCTGGAAGCGCGCCAAAACAAAGAAACAGCAGTTCGCACGGAGAAAGTGTGAGTGGCAATCGATAGCGCCCCTCCTGATAACCTATACCGAACAGCTGATTTGACGCAGCCTAATTTGTGTCTCGTGACAAGACATTTAAAAAAATATAAAATAGGTACATTTGTCCACAAAAGTGACTCAACTATTCAATAATTTTAATTTTGAAACATTTAGTGGGAACGGTTTTTGTTTTTTGTAGAGCAGAGTCTCGCCTTACTTCTAAAATATTTACTGCGTTAACCTAGTCTTACCTATAGAGTCTAGGTCTGACAAACTATAAATCTTATTTAGATTCCCTTCTTAAATAAAGCTAAATAACACGAAAAGAGTTAAAAAGAACTTAAACCATTGCTCACCTCTGTTTATGCAAATGCACGACGATATAGCACATGTATCGGGGCTGCGTGTGTAGTTGATCGCTTGCGGAGGCGAGGGGCGCATGCGTGGTGGTGCAAGCGCGCGCACCCCGCCGGCTGTCAGCGAAGCAGCCACTCCGCCGGCAAACCGACCCCGAGGCACACGCGCGCCCAAGCTCGCTACGCGCAGCAACGCCGGCCCCTTGCGGCCAGAAGCCCTCCTCGGCGCTTCTAACACCCTAGTACTCGACACTCCATCTCACGGGGCAAAGCGCCAAGGCCGGCGTTCGCAGACAGGGCTCGCCGCATAAAAGGTACACCTTTAATTATTATTTCGAATGACATGTCCGCCCTGAATCGCTTTTCATTTGCCACAATGCCATTTTAAATGGTTTACTCGTTGCGCCGCAAAAAGATTCCACTTTTAACTACACATCGGGATAGCCGCATTATGACAAAGGAAATAAGTAATAAATCACTTGATGCCCTTTGTAGTTATGATACGGTTAATCCCCTAATAGGTAAGTAGGGTATTGTGTCTGACCTTCTCTCATTACGGCTTCCACATACAATATGCAACAAACTATATTATTGCAATTCTGCGTTTGTATAGTGTACACTCTGATCGTATACGCGATGTTTGTGCGCTTTATAAATTTTATAATAAAGTTAACGTCATCGTTAATTTGGGTCATAAACTTAGCAAGAGAGTTGTTTTTAACACCCGTCAAAAGATATAAAGGGAATTAGAGACACACTTTCTAATAAGATAACGTCCCTTGAAATTTATTCGTCCCGAGTTTAGCTTACATTCTATAATTTACTGCGTAAGAAATAATCCGCTTAGCCATTTGTTGGTGGGGAAACTACATGTCTAATAGTTTAAAGGGGTGCTTATAATGTTTTCTTTTCAAGCTATTAAGGTCAGAATAGTTAATTCTCCAGTAACCGCAGTCTATATTATTTTTGTACAAACTAGCTTCAAGAGAATAGGTTTAATTAAGCGAAACTTTCATGGTTTGAACAATGTTTTTCGTGCGTGTAACCAGTGCCCACACTGGTGACCGATTATTGAAGCTGCCATAAGGCATCTGACATAGCTTTACGTCTGCCATCAATGATGACAGACGGGACAATAAACCGTTGGGGATTATTGTGCCTTCCGAAGCACGAGAAGCTACCCATCCAAGTGGGGACCGCGCCTGGGGTTGCTTAACGTAAGCGCTAATAATGCTTACGCCCACTAAGCCATCGGGCTTCTCCTTAGTTCAAATAATAATAAAGATAAATATACGTTTGAAATCGAGGTTATTTTTTACAATGTACACTTTGAGCAAAACCTTTTGAAATTACACTTTCGTTATCAATAGTACCTTGTGAAAGAAATGGTTAAGGTTGATAATACATTACCCTTTTATAATTCACTGTTTATATTAATAGAGGAAAAAAATACTACAATTATAAAAATACCGACTTCAACTAAACTGAACCAACTTCGATGATATTTTAATGTCCTTCCAAATTAAATGCATAAATGACAGTTGATGGCGTAAAAAACATAGTAAAGTATAGTCGAATTGAAAACTTCCTCCTTGTTTGAAGTCGGTTGAAAATTAGCTTTATTTGATTAATTGAGGATCACCGTGAGATTAACCGCAGTTTTCCAATCCAATTAACTTATAAAAGCATTACGCAGCTCTACATTTATTATCGTACGTGGGAATTATTCGTAAGTGGGAAACTTCAGTATATCACGCGTTTATCTCAAACGGGCATACAGAAACAAAGGTCGCAAGATCATAGAACAATGATGGGATATATATTTTTTTCTTTTACAACATGCCTGTTAATTATTATATAATTACAATCGATCCTAAACTCAAGCTAATAAAAATATTATATTGACCTAGTTTTATAAATAGTTGAATGACAATGTATCCATCGGCACTTTTGTTCCGTGTCTTTGTACGCACTCTCTTATCTTTTATAATACAGCGTGTAGCATAACCAACGCCGTTCCCAAGGGGTAACTAAGCCTATCAAAATGAACAACTAGGAATAGTTGTTCATTTTGACCAATGCTGAGAACTCAAAAAAATTAGTACTTTATATTCCCTTTTAATATTCCCAGGGTGACTTGGTACCTATACTTGTAAATAAAAGGCTACAATATATATGTTTGCCATCAACGTATAAATATAAAGCATAATGTTCCTGCAAGCTTTTAAGCCGAGTATTAGTCACTGTCACTCAGTGTCTTACAACACCTGATAGGCTTAGCTTCTAAATCTCAGTAGGTATTTGTTCACAAAAACTACCTGTTTTTACATATATATATATATATATATATATATATATATATATATATATATATATATATATATATATATATATATATATACTTATAACACTCTATACTACTTCTATACTCTATACTAATATTATAAAGAGGAAAGATTTGATTGTTTGTTTGCATCGAATAGGCTCTGAAACTACTGGACTTATTTGCAAAATTCTTTGTCCATTCGAATCCTACATTATCCCTGATGAACATAGGCTATTTAACTACCTTTATCTCCCGTGCGAAGCCGAGACGGGCCGCTAGTAATTATTAAACCTAAATAGAAAATTATGGGTATAAAGGAGTATGGACAAATACAATTAATAAGTATATTATCTTTGGTATGGAAAACGATTGTTTTCCTCGTACAGCAGGATTGAAAATACGGACTCCCTTCCGAAGTTTTCCCTGAATGCTATGACTTAGGGTCCTTCAAAAGGCGTGTTTACAGGTATCTTAAGAGTCAGCAACGCATCAGCACCTCCTTTGGTGTTGCAGATGTCCATGGGCGACGGTGACCACTTTCCATCAGGTGGCTCGTCTGCTCGTTTGCCTTCAAATATACATAATTGTACAAAAATATTTATAGTTGTTTCTAAGCTTCTAAGGGCCAGTTTTTAGGCTGAAGCCAAACAAGCGCACTTTTCTTAATTTTGCGACGCGTAAAATCTCTTTAGAAAATATTCAATAGAAACTGAGGACTTAAATTGCGCTTTTCTGCTCAAACAGGACTTTTGTATGAAACCCAATGCTGCGTAAAGTACGCCACTTCAATTTGTTATTTGCACGAAAGACGGCTCACAAAATTACGTCCTTCTAGCTTCAATAGATTTGTAGATTTTTGTATTACAATACACAAAAGCGGCGACAATGCGGTTTACAGATTCAATTAAAATATCGAACATACAGAAACCGCAATGTACATCGTAACCGATTTACGGCTCAATTTACTCTTAGAATTAACCAGAGCTTTTCAAACTGGGGTAGACGCACCACTGGGAATTCGCGAGTTATTCCTAGGGGCAAGCGAAAAAAAAGGTAAAGGGAATTAAATATTTAGCGGGATCGTATACTTTACGAGAATGCTGGATAAAGTGATATATAAATATATAGGGACATATCATACAAATTTAGCTAGACCCACAGTAAGTTGTGAACTTGTGAGGATCGAACCCGGGCACCCTCGTGTCGCAGGCTGACGTGCGAAGCTCGCCACCCGGGCACCCAAATTATATTATGTCTATTGTCGTAGTATATGTCTATTGTGTAGTGATATGTGTCTATTCATACAATACAATACAAAAAATCTTTATTGCACCATTTTAGGAATACAATCGTGTCATTTTAGTTTAATAGTGTTTATTTAGGCGACCTTATCACAAAAAGCTATCTCTTCCAGGCGACCTGTTAAAGGCTGGAGAAATGATGAAAAATTGTTGTATCTAATTCATATAAATAAAATGATTAGAATTAGAGGCCACATCTTAAACCAAGTACTTTCCTCTATTGATCGGGACTTAATTGTGATTTGTTTATGGTTTTGATGGGTAATAAAAAACAAAAGCACTCACTTTGATCTTAGTAAGCATTTATTGCATAGAAGTATGAAGTCTCTAGAAGCAGCGTATTACTTGATACGTCATGTTACTGATACCCTTAAAAGTAGCGTATACTATACACTAGGCCTCAGTCCTCTGACGCCTGTCGAGGGGTATGTAACAGAGTGGAATTAAATTTTTAAAATTATAAACAGGCCAATTTCTGAAGTTCTGTCCTTCTAAAATACTAAAATGAATATTATAGTAAACTATCGCGCTGGACTTTTCTCATTTAAGTAATGCAAGTTCATGTTATTTACAATATAATAAACATATTTATCCTCCATTAAAAACGTCAAATTCCATTGTCAGTGAAAGGCGGAAAGACGCATAGTGATGCACTTTGTTATTTTTTGCCAAACATCGATAATTTACATGAATACAGATGAGTGTAATAATATAAGTAATAAAGTGAATGCCAAGAAATAAATAATAATTAATTCACTCTCCACGACTTTCCCGAAAATTTATTATTTTTAGTGTTCCGTTCCCTAAGAGTAAAAACGGAAAGGTAATACTAAGCCTTCGACGTCCATCCGTCCATCCATCTGCCACATGACTGTATCTATTGAACCGAAATAGATAATATTTCAAAAGGACAATGCCGGTTATTGGCGTCTTTTTGTTTTCGCGCGGCCACTAACCATACCTTGTTTTCCCGATAGTCAATAACAAAATAAAGTTATAAGGGCATATATACCTCTAAACTCAGTCCGAACTGAGTTATAAGGATTAGATATTATATTCATAGGTTTTTGCACTATTTTTCACTAAGTTCATTAAAAGTTGCAATTAAATAATAAATAAAATTATTTTGGACATTTTAATCACTACTATACTTTTTTGAAGTCTTTTTCATCAACGATACAACAGCAGGCTCTTCTCCGCTACCTCCTTGAGGTTAAGAGTATATAGTAACTGTTTATTGGGACAGTCTGAAGTAGCTTTGATAGATACTTGATACATTAGGTAGGTCTTTTTGTTCTTTGCTTGGCCGTCGTCTTCACTGTTTCGCTTCACTCTTGAATTATTGGTGCAGCCGATAGCATAGTGACGTCAGCTTTGACGTTCCCCTTGTTGTTGCTGTCATTGTTCACTTCCATATACTAACAGCGCAACTGCCACTTCATTAGTAGTTGATCTGCTTCATGAACACCTGTGAGAGCTTTCGTGGCGCCACTCAGCGCTTGGGCAGCATGATGACCCAACAGTAAACCGCGGGGTCACTTCAGCAGATGGCGAACTACCTTATTCAGCAGGCAGACCATACGTTGCACTTGGAACATAATGGAAGTAGGCTTTCGACAATTATCTTGGTTTTGATATGACAAAAGTGTTTTACTTAGATGGTGCCCCCTCTTGCGGTCTGCGCAACTCCATAAGAGATGTACCCCAATACATACAGGACTTAAGAGAGCCCTACCCTCGTACGTAATTATGGCGTTGTAACAGACTTTTTAAATCTTTTCAACTTACAGTTATCTTGTGCACTATTACTAGGTTTCTATTGAAATAAAAAAAATATGACAAATAAATTCAGTATAAGTCTCCAAAAATCTTATTTTTGTACAAACTTTACCTGAACTTCGGCCGTTCACAAAGTACTCATAAATAGTAAAAGTAAAGAAACTTTTTTTATATAAACCTTGAAAATGTAATGAACATTCTAAATGAAAAACATTTATTTCACTAACTTGCAAGGCTTACTGAAAAACACGTATTACCTGGAACAAGTTTTTCATTCAATGTTATTACGTTCTCACTTGCTTGTTAATCAAATGGATGAAACAACAAGCTTTTCAACGGGCCGGGAAGGGCCCTCTCAATGTGCTTTGTTTGCACAATTAGCAATAATTCAAAATACGTCTCATTTTGAATCGTATGCAGTTTGGTGGAGAGGGGTACAGAAGGGTTATTGTTATTATCTCATAAAATAATTAAAATCTAATTCTATCATGCTGGTCTACGACATAAGCAAAAACCATGTGCTGTACAAAAGCAAAGCGTAAAAGACATTCACGGGAATAAATAATAAAAAAAATAATCTGAAATATCAAGCAAATGTCTCAGATGAATATCTCGGACTATGTCAAAGGCGATGCGGCTACAACCCATCGCTATTGGATTCCCTTATCTACCTACACGTCCACCTAACAAAGCCAAACGTACCCTTTAGATCATATAGCACTGGTGTTTATCTACCACGTAATGGTTAAAGAAGTGATTAGTAATTATATACATGTATGCATTTATATATATATATATTACAATAAAATTCATATAAATATATGATTTCACTGTGCTGGCACTTAAATGAAAATATAATAATTACCAATTTCTAATTCTGATAACTCTATCCAGACTGAGTTTACAGTTATGTATGGCATAATAAGTTTTGTTAATAACGCTATTATCTGCTAGAAAAAAAAGGCGGGGTCGGTGGCCGCGCGAAAAAAATAAAATTGCCACTTCCAATAGTCGAATCGGCATTGTCCTTTTCACAGAACCCTTCCCATATAAGAAACTTGTTTTTTTTTGTAATTCATTTATTACTGAGAGTTCAAAACAGAAAATCCAGAAAAATAGTGTTTTACAAGTAAGAGTTTGCACCTCACAATAGCATAGAAGAGGTTTTATGTGTATTTTTCGATATCGATATTACGCTGTATTGATACATCTCTTATGACAACGGCGTCAAAAGTCAGGTGTGCTATTTTCAAACCTTCCACTTTACTAAATGACAGATTTTTATATGGAAACTTGTACGTCTTTATCGAATCACCCGTTCACAAATAGCACTCCTGAAACCACGCCGCCCTTTCCTCTTCCTCACACCCCCGCTAATGACACACTAGGTTCCCATACAATAATGGCAAAATGTGACGTCTATTCAGAGAGACGAAAAATTTTTTTTTTAAATCTATGATTTATTGACATTGCCTTGTTTATTACAGCTTTATAACCTAGGGAGTTAACTCTTTATAACATCTCACTTCACTAAAAACACTAAAAAGAAAGTGATAAGACATATAAAATTAAAAATTTAAGCAGTCCCCTACACAAAATATCACTTTCTCTTGTAAATGGCCGAACCGATCAAATATACCTTCCTAAAACAATCTCGATTTAATAACCTTTCAAACCAATCAATTTTTATGCTGTTTCTGCCAACAGTCACACAGCACGTCAAACTTATAACACCCATCTTTTTGCGTACGGGACTAAAAACAATACGGATTATACACTAAACTAAACAAAAGGTCTCTTCACCACAGAGTAAGGTCTTCGCGACGCTAAATGATATGAAACCTAATAATAAAACCTTTCTAACTACCTACTAAACCCTTTCACGAATGAACCTGCCTCATCCCCGAGTGTTGCTATTCCGAAACTACTAAAATAAACTACGTTCTCCCATGACCTTGCCTTGCTTGACGACAGAAAATATCTATTATTTTTCCTTGCCTGTAGGTTTTTCTTTTCCTTCGCTGAAGCCGCCTATTGTTTCTCTTGCCTCAATATCACTACCACTGCATAGAATAAAACAAAGTTACTTCCCGCTGTTTGCCTGTCTCTATGTATGCTAAGATCTTTAAAACTATGCAACGGATTTCGATGCGGTTTTTTAATTCATCGAGCGATTCAAGAGGAAAGGTTTATATGTATAACTCATCGCACCCGAGCGAAGCCGGGCGGTTCGCTAGTTCTTCATATGAGGAAAAGGCAATGATGAAACTAAGTTGGGATCAATTTTGTGAGGGTAAAAGGGAAAGGGCTTTATAATTTCGCTGACCCTATTAAAGTATAAAAAAACCACACACAGCCTTAACTTAACTTCTACTAGAACACAAGCCGGCCTATTTGCTAACTCAGTGTACAACGTTTTAATAGTCATTTCGAAATACATTGCGTACAAGAAGAAAAACATTGTATACAATAAAAATTGTCAATCATATAAAAGCCTCAATATATGGCTTTTATATGATTGTCAATTTTTATTTAAGATATATAAAACGTAATGTATTTTAAGTGTCTATCAAAACGTTGTACACTAAGTTAGCAAATAGGCCGGCTGGTCTGGAAATCTTTCTCTCCGGTTAGTTTACAAGGAATTAAGAGGATATAATGCAATGGTTGTCTGTAATGTCGGTTTACGGACGACAATTTCACGTGATACCGGTGGAAGAGAGATAGATCCGTCACGAGCCAAACGCTTAGGCAAATCGTGCCTAGGGTTACCATCTGACAGGCGTTCGCCGCATTTGACAGGCATTTTATGGTTTAGACAGCTGAGGCCCTCAGCACATGGCGTATTTCAAACGCGCCGAGGACTCGCGTTTCAGAAACGCACGTGCTGAGGCTCTAAGACAGGCATTTCTATCGCAGGTCTCATTGCTCTAATACATACTCGTACTCCAATCATATAAGCAGGCCGCCCGCTTCTGCGCATGCTTTAAGACATACAGTTTTTTTTTTGTAATCAAAGACAGGCTTTTTTCTGAAAAATTAGGCGTTTTGTGCATCCTCTATAGGCAACCCTTTAAGTTAATTAAGTTCGCCCTTTGTACCATTGTGGTCAATAAAGATTTTTAAATAAATAAATAATTAAACCCTCCCTGATATTGATGGTAATCCTAATCGTGCCTGTTTGTTCCGCGCTCCCGCTTGCACTCGGAACGTGACGCCTTTTCGCGCGTGCAGCCGACGTTCATCGATTTGTAAGACGTTATCACGTCAAAAAAAGTATCACCGGTGTCTGAAACCACCTTAATTTATAACATTTTAGCGAACATCAGTTACCATCACCACACAAAAACTTCGTAAAAATCCTGCTCGATCGTTGGTTAATAAAACTATTTCCATGACCTTGCCGTCTGCTCAGCGATAAACGCGTTCTTCAATCTAACGCTGTTCATGTCTATCGATCTAGTACTGAAGCCGTTATGCCAATAACAAAGGCATCTCCACTCTATCACGAACTAATAAAAGTATAGAAAACGACCCGTAGTTCTTTCTCGTTAAATATTTCAAGAGCCTATAGACGCTAATAAACAAATAAAAAAAGGTTAGGTAATATTAGACAATATGTCGTAAATTAAAAAAACTGTTTCGTGTATAATGGATCTAAATTAATAGTTATTTACCTTTTCCTCTGTCTCTCGATAGTTTCTGAAACATCATTATTTTTGGAGAGTTAACTAAGAGGCTCTTTTTCTACACGTTCTGTGTTTTATGCACTTTATTGGAAGCTACTGTTCCTGAATTGCTTCCGTGCAGTTTCAGCTCGCCAAGCTATCTAAAGTTTAAAACTAACCAATTGTGAAACAAAAAGCTCCTTACAACCAGTACAAACTCCTTCATTACACCATTTTATTCGCAACATATTTTAAATAACAGACCTTTGTTTTTTCCGTATCTTCGCATATATCTCTTGAAATATCGCAAATATAGTGTAAACCCAAGGTATAAAGATATACTTTCAAAAATTTTGAATGTGCAACTATTTAAAATCGAACACTGAAATTCAATAAGTGTATTTTGCCTAGATTTAATTGCATAACAAAAATCAAAACTGTCGTACATACATAGATACGTATTATCACGTCTAGTGTCTCTAGCGAAGTAGACAGAACTCAAGTCTAAAAAAGGCCACGCTTACTACGATGGTGAGCGTATAGATGGAAAATGGAACCAAAATAGTGTTGGGTTGCTAGCCGCATCGCCTACGGACTTAATTCATCAGGTTTCCGCCCATTCCCTCTTGCTTCTACGATCCCCATGGGAAGAGAAGCAGCTGGTAGCTTTTTTCTTCTCTTATATTGACGCATTTATCATAATAGTAAGAATATCTTTTTACCATAGTGAGGAATGATGATAATGATATCCAAAAGCTTTAGTCCTTGCCTGAGTCCAAAAGCAATAAACTATTTTCGTGACATGACGTAAATAAGGGTTCAACTATCAACTGCCGGATTCTAACCAGAGACTTTGTCAAGTTTATAAATATCTACGATTTGGCGATAGGCTGTTTCTCTTTTTAACTAACCATTAAAAATTTTATAGGCCATGCGCAATCTGAATGGGAAGGGCAATAGCCCTTGTCAAAGTCGTTCTGGTCAACACTTGCTTGATGACGCAACTCTATTTTAGTTGGGAAGCCAAGATTTTGCGATTTACTCGAGCACGTCAGGTTAAGATAGAAGAGGGATACCTCGGACAAGTACCTCCATCACATGTGAGACTTATATTGAGGGTTATGCTTATTGTTTTATTACCACGTCCATACATCATCAGATTTTAGTTTTTTTATGTTTAAATTATTTTCTTGCAAATAAAAAAGATCCGACCGCGCACAAATCGCCGATTTTTTCGACTTTTTGTCTGCCCTTTAATTACCTTCCTACTCTCTGACGTCATAATCAAATCGTCAGATTATTCCTATACCTACACAATTTTTGTCATGTCATGAAGCCAGCTTGAATTGATTGGACGCCGAGGCGTATTTTTATTGGAAAGTCTTTGTTTAAAAAATTTTGAAACCTTCTAGGTGCTCTCCCCACCGGCGAAATGAAATACATTTTACAACCTTTTTTCTTTTAACCACGTAATCTTTAAAGTCCAATGGATCGAGTCAACCAAAGAGTATATATGGAGTCAACATTTAGCATCAAGGCCTCCCATACAATTTAGTCCGCTAGAAAAGCGAAGATCATACATACACATACATAGTATCACTATCACGTCTTTCTCCCTTGCGGGGTATACAGAGCACAGGGCTTTAAGACCGACGGACGAACGGAATCAAAATAGTGATGGGTTGCTAGCCGCATCGCCTACTAACATGATTATCGCCCATTCCATTAACATTATTATTCTATTATTATCTCATTATCCCTTTATTTCCTCACGATGTTTTCTTTCGCCGGAAGCAGGTATATTCAGTGAAAATGACCATACCGGAGTCAGATTAGCCTACAAATTCCGAGGTCGGGTGGGCCAGGTATGAACTCGGGACCTTTCGCTTATAGATCGCGCTCCTAGACGACTGAGCCGCTTACCGCTTCAGTAGAAAGAAACTTAGTTGCTTCTATATTAAACTATATTACTTTGTACGTCCGATGAACTCCGTGGCGCAGTGGTGAACACCCAGTCTGCTGCAGTAGTACAAAAGAAGGGCACCGGGATCGATTTGAGGAAGTGACTTGGAAAACTCGCAGACGAAGACGATTACTTTGTACGTACTAAAATAATTTATTCTTATTATACGAGTTAAAATAGCTATCAATAGTAATAATAAATCTGTAAGGGCTGGTCATGAAGCAAGTTACTTTGTTTTCAGAGATATCGTGTTTATAAGCTCTATACATGACTGAAACTAAATGTTTTTTTCTGTATGTACGAGTATGTTGCGGACAGGCTAATTAAATTATGCTGTCGCGAGGGGAGTCGCGGGCATAGCTTATAAATATTGTATTAAGTTCGAATTGGCGACCGACGGCATGATCATTTGCCTCAATCAAGTCCATGAAATAATTAATTAATTCAGTAAAAGCCATTTTTTGGTGAGAGGATCAGCCAATCTACGTTACCAACTAGACTTTCCTCCCTCGCAGATGCCCAGGATACTGTAGGCATTGAGAGTCACTATGTCACACTAGGAAGCTCCTTTAATGCACCCCACAATAAACTATTAATTCGAAATCATAGGAAAAAATATCTTCAAAGAAATATTTGTAAATGTAAAAACAACCTCTTGGAAATTAAATCCTTATTCATTTATTGTAGATGGCTTATAATAGTACAAAAACGCGGTAAGTACTTTTATTTCATTCAATGTTTTTTGGGTAGAAGAGATTGGTATCGGGCCAGGTAATTTGGCATGAATGAGCCAACGGTCCCTTTGTCAATTCGGAATTGAGCCAAGTTGAGATGGATGGGTACCTATTCAAGTTTAAGCATTCATCGAGTAAAAAAATACGGCATGTAAATAAATAAATATATACGGACAAATCACACAGATTGAGCTAGCCCCAAAGTAAGTTCGAGACTTGTGTTATGGAATATTAACTCAACGATACTATATTTTATAACAAATACATATATAGATACACATCCAAGACCCAGGTCAATCTGAAAAAGATCATTTTCCATCTTGACCTGGCCGGGGATCGAACCCGGTCACTCCGTGTCGCAGGCTGGCGTGTTGACCGCTGCGCCACGGAGCTAGTCAATGTGCCTAGGAATAATAGTTTATAGACGATAATTATTTTGCGTGAGAATAGTGGAAGAGAGTTTTCGTACCAATTAAAAAAGAGAGAATTCGTCCCAAGCCTAACACTTAAGCCGATCGTGCCTCTCTATCGCTTGTCTGTCCCGCGCTCTAGCTTCCACACGGAACGTGACCTTTTGTCGTGCGTGAAGCCGGCGTTCATTGATTTATAAGACGTTATCTCGTCAATAAGTGATTTGTATAATTACGAGTAATAGGTACATAATTGGTACTGGGTTCCGAAAAAGAAAACTTCGAATTACAAAAAGTCATAGAACAAACGTAGTTAATCTTGATGTACCTTAGTTACCTTTAGAAGGTTATACGTTAGATACCACTTACCCTGTATTTTTATTTTGTATTTGCTATTTCATGTGTATTTATGTGTCAAGAGTATTTATAAGGGGAAAACATGTTCCATACAATAAAAACCTTTGCATGAATGGTGATTGCATGACCAATATTAAACAAAAGAGGCAGGGAGGTTTGATCAATTAAGTCTTATTAAAATTAAATATAAATATAAGATATCTCAATCTGTTATAGATTATAACATAGCTGTAAAGATAATGAAACAGTTGAGCCAAAACCACAATTTGGAATTACAGCAAAATCTAATTTAACCCAGGAAAGCGAAAGATTATTCGCACTAATTCAAATTAAACAAATTGGCGATAAGATTCTAATTAGCAGTCGGAGACAGTCGCAGGCCCGGCCTAAAGACTCTGCATTGTGTCGATAACATTAATTCTAACTGGAGGCGTTTGTATCTTTTGTTACTTGGGTTGTTTTTAATGCACTTACATTTTGATGTACTGAAGCCTGAAGCGCATTTCTGAATTCTTTTTCGGGTACTATAGCAATGTAATATTTTAATCTTCTTTAATACATCATTTTTAAATTCAATTTATCATAGCTTTAATAAGGACAATGTATACTCAGGCCACATACCTAGTTATTAAGATAAACTAAAATTGTGAGTTGGGATCGATTAGACAAAAGGCGCTGTGCAGTTTTTGTCACTTCTTCTGCACTCCGCTTTGGAAGCGGCACTTAAGTTAACCATAAGTAAATTATTGAGGTCAACAATTCTCAGTTATAAAATCAAATACTTATAACAATTAATAAGTGTTCAAATGACCTATAATAAAAAAAACTTTTTGATTAGATTTTCAAAATGATGTTATACTATAATATAAAAGGTATAAAGATTTTTTAAGTAGCTTTACAACAGCAACTTTCAAAACCAGACTCCTAATGAAGGTCACAAGTAAACTGCATATATTTGCTAGAAAATTATTCGCACCAATTCAAATAAACCGAATTGCCGATAAGATTCTAATTAGTAGTTGAAGACTAAGAATAGGGCTTTATTAAAGGCTCTGCATTGTGACGATAATAAGTTCCAACAGGAGGAACTCGCTCCTTTTGTCATTTACTTTTTATCCGTGCCTTAGTTTGGATAAAATAGGAAGGTTTTTATAACTTAGGTTATAAAGGAACCACGTCAGAGACCGAGAGGCGGTTCCGAAGAAGTCCAGTAAGACACCAGGGTGTGCATGGTCGATTGACCATGATACCTACACGAAATGATGATGATGCTAACTTAGGTAGAGTGAGATAATTTGACGAGATATTGTTAGTCTGGGAATGCATTGGTTTTATTCTGGTCATCCATAAGCAATATTATGTGATGTAGATCACACAGATGTGGTGCTAGAGCTCCTCTGAGGAAAACATATAAAACTTTTTTTCCGGATACCACTGTTTTTTACTAGCTTGTGTAATTAGGATCTTAGGTCTAGCTCTGATGTTACCTTTTTTGTTGTTGGTTCATTCCTCGGAGCAGTGGTTAATTCTATTCCACTTGCTAGAGCTCCTCTGAGGAAACATATGAAACTTTTTTCCAGATACCATTGTTTTTTACTAGTTTGTGTAGTTAGGATCTTAGGTCTAGCTCTAATGTTAACTTTTTTTGTTGGTTCCTTCTATTCCACTGAAACTATACAATTCATTGTAGAAAACTACGAATAAGTTGAAAAATTCGTACCAATTTAAATAAAGCAAATTGCCGTTAAGTTTCTTAAGTAGCAGTCGGAAACAGTCAAAGCAGCTCTCAGGCTCCGCATTGAGTCGATGAAATTAATTCCAACTGAATCCGTTTGCCCCTTACTTTAGTTTCTATTACTTACAAGCTGTTGCCCGCGACTTCGCCCGCAGCAATTTCAGTTATTATGATAAATTAGTATAGATGAATAATTTTTCCCCGTTTTCAAAACATTTTTATTGATGCTTTGCTCCTATGAGCGTGATGTTTTATAACCTAAAGCCTTCCTCAATAAATGGACTATCCAACACAAAAAGAATTTTCCAATTTGAACCAGTAGTTCCTAAGATTAGCGCGTTCAAAAAAACATACAAACAAACAAACTCTTCAGCTTTATAATATTAGTATAGATTGTAGGTTATACAGTGTGTAACAAACAACGACGTTCCCTTGAAGGGGTGGCTCAGTCCGTCAAAATGAACAATGTTTCTTATGGGAACTGTATAAATATTATTTTTTCTTGATTCAGGGGTCACTTTCATGCTAGTCTGGGAGAAAAGAAAACGTAGAATGTGCCAGCTGCTTCTCTTCCCGGACAGATCGTAAAAGCTGATTGAGGGAAAGGGCGAAAATCTATGGAATCATTGTCAGTAGGCGATGCGGCTAGCAACCCATCACTATTTTGATTCCGTTTTCCATCTACATGCTCTCCAACATGCTACATGTGGCCATAAAGTCTAATCTAACAGACCTAGGATCTGTCTACCCCGCAAGGGAAAAAGACGTGATACTATGTATGTATGTACGTATGTATGATTCAGGGGTCAATGATGTTTAACATAATATTAAATCCACCCTATTACACGATCCGCCAGGGAAGTAGGTAAAGCAGTTTGGTGTTGTGAGTGTACACGCCAAGCCATCACGCGATATTTAAACGAAAAAGTAATAAGTAGCACGGATAAAAGTATCACGAGACGTTCTATACTTTCGGTTTCTCGCGTTTTCAACACTGTAAATACCTTAATACTTGAAGATTTTTTAGTATTTAAAGCGCTTTTCAGGTAAAACCAATAATTTTGTTAGTATTCTGGGGATTTACAGTCATGTTTCAGCAGCTTCTCTTAATATTGCTTTTTGTGTAAAATAAAATACTTCATTAATCAAACGATTTTTTAGCGTTCCGTACCCAAAGGGTAAAAACGGGACCCTATTAATTTCGCTCCGCTGTCCGTCTGTCTGTCTATCTGTCTGTCTGTCTGGCTGTCTGTTTGTCTGTCTCTCCGTCTGTCATCAGGCTGTATATTATGAACCGTGACAGTTAGACAGTTGAAATTTTCACAGATGATGTATTTCTGTTGTCGCTATAACAACAAATACTAAATAGAATTAAATAAATATTTAAGGGGGCTCACATACAACAAACGTGATTTTTTTTGCTTGTTTTTGCTCGTTATTGATAACGGCAAGAGGTACACACTTGAAATATTCACAAAATATTTAATAATATATTCACTTTAAAAATTAATAATGAAATATTAATAAAATTAATATTAAAGGGGGGCCTTTCCCATACAAAAGACATGATTTTTTTGCAGTTTTCATAGATAACGGTATGGAACCCTTCATGCGCGAGTCCGACTCGTACTCGGCCTCTGTCGTGATTCCTTTAACGACAAGATGGCAGCCGGGACCAACGGCTTTACGTGTTTTCCAAAGCACGGAATCATCTTTATTATCAGACAATAAGATGATTCAAGCTTGCAATGTCCTAACCAAACTGGAAACAACTAAACAAAGTATGCTCCCGTGGAAATCGAACCAACGACTCCCGGGTCAATAGGCAAACGCCTTAACCACTGGACCATGAGGCAGTTATAATTTACACTGAAAACACATTTATCCGAGCGGAAATTCGGGCTTTGCTTTTTATCAGAGCGTTTACACATTTTTTGCGGATGATGTCAAGAGCTCATATAACGAGGCGCAAAGGAGCACCGTCAGAAAGCCTCGTTTAAAATACTTTTTAATTGCACGATGCTTTTGGTGGGACGAAAGGTCACAAATTTTAAATTTTGATAAAATTCTCTTACAAACATTATGATAGTGTATTTTCTGCAACCTTTATCAAAAAGGGGCTCAAGTCGATTATGGGATTATATTAACGGTTACTCATAAAAATAATAATAACTACCTATAGGTTGTTTAATAGTAGAAAAAAATATCTGTTATATTTTGAAGTTAAGACTCATTTACATAAAAAAAACTCCAAAGAATTGCAGTAACTAATACACGTGGTTAAACCCCAAATTAAACTATTCTAGGAAAACTAGCTTCAATACAGCCCTCATTCATTACCTTCCCTCTTTGGACATTTTTTTACATTCAGATCAACTGTAAAAATAATCGTTTTCAACTCTTCGACTTATATTTATTATTCACACTGAAAATACATTTTTCCGAGTGGGAATTTTGGCTTGATTTTTATTAGAGCGCTTTATCGATCTTTTTACGGATGATGCGAAGATGACCCTGTATAACGAAGCGCGGAGAAGTGTCACTCACATTTATAATTCACTCTGAAATTTTTATATTTTACGGATGATGCGGAGATGTCCCTTTACTGTATATAATATATAACGAAGTGCGGAGAAATGTCGCTCACATTTATAATTCACTCTGAAAATACATTTTTCCGAGTGGGAATTCTAGCTTTTCTTTTATTAGAGCACTTACAGATCTTTTTACGGATGATGCGAAGATGTCCCTTTACTTTATATAACGAAGTGCGGAGAAATGTCGCTCACATTTATAATTCACTCTGAAAATACATTTTTCCGAGTGGGAATTCTAGCTATTCTTTTATTAGAGCACTTTACAGTTCTTTTTACGGATGATGCGAAGATGTCCCTGTACTGTATATAACGAAATACGGAGAAGTGTCGCTCACATTTATAATTCACTCTGAAAATACATTTTTCCGAGCGGTAATTCTGGCTTTGCTTTTTTTATATATATTTATTTAAACTTTATTGCACAAAATACGTACAAATAGGTGGACTTCTCTGCTAGTCAAACCTTTGGACCAATCCGAGTTAATTAGGTGGTGCCATAACGTGTCATTTTTATTAGAGCGCTTTACACATCTTTTTACAGATGATGCGAAGATGTCCCTGTATATAACGAAGTGCGGAGAAGTGTCACTGACATTTATAATTCACTCTGAAAATACATTTTTCCGAGCGGTAATTCTGGCTTTGCTTTTTTTATATATATTTATTTAAACTTTATTGCACAAAATACGTACAAATAGGTGGACTTCTCTGCTAGTCAAACCTTTGGACCAATCCGAGTTAATTAGGTGGTGCCATAACGTGTCATTTTTATTAGAGCGCTTTACACATCTTTTTACAGATGATGCGAAGATGTCCCTGTATATAACGAAGTGTGGAGAAGTGTCACTGACATTTATAATTCACTCTGAAAATACATTTTTCCTGTATTACAAGTCACTAGGCTCCCTCACACCTTTACAGAACAGAACTTTAACTATGTAAGATATTGTTGTGAATAATATAGTGGAACCTTCTATTATTAAGGATAAGTTTCAGTTTCTATCAATTTCTGTGTCGGTCTCAGGAAGCACTTGACCACTTGGCCACAGCTGACTGCCACATATAAAACTCCATATCTTGAGAGAGAGTTTCGTAAGAAATGACAAAGGAAGGGTTTAAATAACGATACGAAAGGAGTTCTAACTCCTGAATATGGTTTCATTCCAGTGACTACATCTAAGTAAGTACATAAATTTTGGACATATGGCAACCAGCTGTAACCAAGTTAGGGCAAATTTCTAGAACCGTGACAGATATCGGTCTAAACTGCTCAAAACTACTTCTTTAAACACAATCACACCCACAACTTTTTAACTTTTTAAAATTCCCTCCTATACGCTTCCTAACCTGATGTAAGAAATTGATTATTTATGATCACCAATGAAGTGTCCATCCTTATATTAAAGTCCCCAAAAACTATCTTATACATCAGAAAATCGCGTTAGGACGACTGTGTATTCCGACGCTGCCCATCGGCAGCATTTTTAAGCTGGGAAAGGGTAGGAATTTGTTGGGTTTGGGAAAGAAATTAATGTATTGGGCTACTACTCACTTAGATCATCATCATCATTTCGAGTAGGTGTCACGGTCAATCGACTATGCACACCCTGGTTTCAGAGTTCTTCGGAACCGCCTCTCGGCCCCTGACGTGGTTCCTTTAACGACTACCAGATGGCAGCCGGGACCACCGGCTTAACGTGCCTTCTGAAGCACGGAATCATCTTTATTATCAGACAATCAGGTGATTCACGCCTGCAATGTCCTAAGCAAACTGGAAACAACTAAACAAAGTATGCTTCCGGTGGGAATCGAACCCACGACCCCCGGGTCAACAGGCAAACGTCTTAACCACTGGACCACGGAGGTTGTTACTCACTTAGATGAATTGGGGAAAAGCAAGTAGCAGCTCGGGAGGCCGGGCGCGCGTACCCGATGCCATCTGCAACCACCAGCAACTACCAGACAGGTAGTTGAGGATGACACCCCTGACCTTAGTAGAGACATAAAACGACATAAAAAGTTGCTTTCAAATAATATATATCTGTACTACCGGAGCCATACTTAGCCAGAGCAGACAGAGGATTTGGTCTACACCACGTCTACACTCTCCTCGCTAGCCAGACGGGTTGGAGAGGTCTCATATTATCATGTTAACTTTACCTATATTCTTTTTTTCCATATCAGTTACCACGTGTTTTTATAGTAACGAAATAAACGCTGTAAATATTTTTCTTTAAATTAAGCAGGATATTCAGTAAATTTCTCAAAAATGACATACTAGAAAACACAGGTAAACCCTATAAATCTATCATTGTCACTCGTATTTATAATTCACTAGCTTTCACCCGCGGCTCCGCGCGCGTTAATGTCGATCCCTCGGGAATAATACTTTTTCCCGGGATAAAAGGTAGCCTATGTCCTTCTCTGTACTCCAGAGAACTTGTATGCAAAATTTCATGATGATCGGTTCAGTAGTTACGGCGTGAAAGCGTAACAAACAAACAAACTCACTTTCGCATTTATAATATTACTAGTTTTCGCCCGCGGCTCCGCCCGCGTCGATGTCGATCCTCGGGATTAGTACTTTTTCCCGGGATAAAAGCCTATGTCCTTCGCCGTGCTCCAGAGAACTTGTATGCAAAATTTCATGATGATCGGTTCAGTAGTTACGACGTGAAAGCGTAACAAACAAACAAACAAACTCACTTTCGCATTTATAATATTAGTAAGGATACTAGCTTTCGCCCGCGGTTTCGCCCACGTCAATGTCGATCCCTCGGGATAAGTACTTTTTCCCGGGATAAAAGGTAGCCTATGTCCTTCCCCACACTCCAGAGAACTTGTATGCAAAATTTCATGATGATCGGTTCAGTAGTTACGGCGTGAAAGCGTAACAAACAAACAAACTCACTTTCGCATTTATAATATTAAGTTAGGATTAGGATTAGGATAGTAAGGAAGGATACTGAAATACATTTTTCCGAGCGGAAATTCAGGCTATGATTTTTATCAGAGCGTTTTACGGATGTTTTGGGGGTGGATGCGGCTATGTCTCTGTAATAAGCTACTTGTAAAGTACGGAGAGCACTGGTGAAAAGAGTCCACGTTTAAAGAGTCTTTAATTGCAGGAAACTCTTTGTGGGATGGAAGGTCACAATTTTTAATTTTTAACGTTTGAGCTGATGTTTTAGTTAGCGTTTTAGCCACTTCAATATGTGACATTTAATAAAAACGATGTTAGTAGTGGGAGGAAATAAAAGGTTCTCAAACAAATAGGTTTTTAAATGTTTTCAAAGAAACCAATGTAAGATTTTTAAGCGATTCAAAAAAAGGTGGAGTTTATCAATTCGGTTGTGTTTTCTTTTTTTTAATGTTTGTTACCTCAGACCTCCGTCATTTATGAACGGATTGCTTCCAAGTTGGTCCCGTTTAAATTTTATCATATTCGAGTCAGTAGTTTGACTGAAGTCGGATTTTTATATGAAAGATTATTGTGTTCCAAAAAGAACGCAGTTTCAAACATTTTATCTTTTAAACTTTTTGCAGACTTCTATCGTGATAACTTTATTTTCATATCCATGTCAATTACCCGATATTGACAGCATTTAAATATTATCAATCACTTTCTTTTTTTATATATTGCACCCATTAACCTAAACAATACTTAAAGTATGTAAAG
This sequence comes from Elegia similella, assembly GCA_947532085.1. Lineage (NCBI taxonomy): Eukaryota > Metazoa > Arthropoda > Insecta > Lepidoptera > Pyralidae > Elegia > Elegia similella. The sequence continues at coordinate 7,491,919 of OX383936.1, forward strand.
CTACTACTGTAGCTGACTACTGTCAGTCTTCGAACAACCTTTTTTATTTATATTTTTTCACATGAATCCAAAAAATGTCTACGTTTGTTCTACAATGATCAGGTTGTTGTAAAACCTTTCGCATTTATAATCAACACAGTCCTGTGCAAGTTGCTATGATCTATATATAAAGACCCTTTTTCCTAGCCTATAGATTATATGTCCCACTGCTGGGCAAAGTCCTCCCCCTTATTTTTCCATTCATTTCTGTCCATCGTAATTATTTTCCATTCATTTATAAACTTGTCGAGATCATTTCTCTACCTCCTTCTTGGTCTACCTGTACCTCGGCGACTCCGGTACCCAAAAGCCAACTTAGCCTACCTTTCTGTCCACATATGACAAACATGTCCCGCCCACTTCCATCAGATCTGGCAGTTTTTACACCTACATATAACCTAATCAACGTATAATTATAACAAATTTTATATCGCCATCAAATGCCGGGAAGAGATTTACCTTTTATTATACAAGTTACGGCATAAAACTTTGGACATATAAAACGCTATCTTTTATTACTTTATTATCTTGGTTTATAACTCGCCATATAGAGAAACACGGCCATGTCGGCCATAACTTACGAGTATAATGGACCTTACCAATACATATTTATTTATCATTATATGACTTCTCCAAAGGTTAATAAGTTTATTTTTGTCTATATACTCTATTTTTTTATGATATAGGACGGCAAAAGAACACCTGAGAACTCGATGGTAAGTGATCACCGCTGCCCATGGACAACTGCAACACCAGGTTGTGCCCCACTAACACGGGAGCATTGGTGACCTTTCAAGGAGTTGGGGGAGGTAATAGAGGGTGTACCTTATACAACTAAACTAATGTATGCTTGTTTATATATCGTGCTAAGCTTTCATTAAGATTTAAACGTGTAATTGTAGTTAACATTTCTTAAATTATAACATTGATAAGAAAATTGCAACCACATGTTATGTTACATAAACATGCTGTGGTTGCAATTTTCTTATCAATTTAGACGTTTTGGTTGAAGCAGAAAGACGAATATTAACAACCGGTGTCTAGGGATTTTCAAAATCGATAATTCCAGGGATTACCTGCCGATGTTGTACAGCTACCCAGCGATTCCAGTTAATACCCTTAACATTGAATATCAAGGTACTCGGGTAAACAATTATTCTGTTTACTGAGACTGGGAAACCATTTTCAGTATCAAATGTGAAACTAAGCATAGGACCATAGATTTAAAAAGAAATGGCGACTCTCTTCTATGTATAGGACCCTTTTTAGGTATACTATAACTTCATGTATAGTAACTTTACTGACCAAAATAAATCGACACTTATCACTTTGACGTTTGAACGGATAAACGTTTCATCATCATCAGGTCTTTTTAGTCTCTACTGAAGGAGCATGATCCTCTCTGTACTACTGGAGCCATACTAAACGTTTAAATTGTACTAAAGTTAGATCGCGTCTTATAAAAAGACGTATTAGCACCATTATAAGTCACTTGTCACTCGTCTCACATTTTCGCCCAATCGGTTAAGAATAAAGCTAATAACTAATAAAAGCTAATAACCGATTGAGTTGTGAGATTTGACCCACGCCGGCCGAGAGGCGATTCCGAAGAATTCTGACACCAGGGTGTGCATGGTCGATTGACCGTGACACCTACTCGAAATGATGATGATGATCCTCGCCATTTATTTTAAATCTCTGATTTGACCCAAACAAACAGGGTAAGTTAAAAAAAAGCCTTGTAAAAATACTACGACCTAGTAAAATGAGCTCCTTTTTTAAGGTTTCCGTTCCCAAATGTAAAAACGCAACCCTATACTAAGACTTCGCTATCCGTCCGTCTGTCCGTCTGTCTCAATACTGTATCTATTAAGCCTTAATAGGTAGAAACTTAAAATTTTCACAGAATATTAACAGTGAGTAATAAAAAACATAACAAATTAAATATTGAGGGTCTCCCGTACAAGAAACGTGTTTACAGCGTTTTTTATACTTTAATATTAGTAAAATAAAAAATAAAATAAATATATACGGACAAATCACACAGATTGAGCTAACCCCAAAGTAAGTTCGAGACTTGTGTTATGGGATACTAACTCAACGATACTATATTTATAACAAATACATATATAGATAAACATCCAAGACCCAGGCCAATCTGAAAAAGATCATTTTCCATCTTGACCTGGCCGGGGATCAAACCCTGTTACTCCGTGTCGCAGGCTGGCGTGTTGACCGCTACGCCACGGAGCTAGTCAATTTAATATTAGTAGAAAGCTTGGACGAAGTAGAAAGGTACGAAATCCTTCGTGTACGGTTCTGACTAGAGCTTAGCTGGTTTTTATTTAATACACAGAGGAAATATGTAACACAGAGTAAAAGTTCTGTTCTATATATTTTTATTATGGTAATAAAAAATCGACATACGAAATATATTACTCACTTAGAACAAATCGGTTTTGCGTTGGCAAAGTTACGATACATCCCAGATATGATACGAGACAGCATTTACGTGTTAGGAGAAACAAAATACGTAGAGATAAAGTTATGACGAGGGTATCCGTTTCTATCCAGATATAAAATATGGTAAATATATGCCTTATACAAAATGGAAGTTATTATTGCAATCTATTTATCAATTTACGCATTTTTTATGCAACTAAGTGAAAAAGAGGCATACAGTCCACCTGATGGAAAGCGGTTACCGAGGCCTATGAAATTAAATATTATTCGAATTTGGATAACATATATGTATCTCTTTTCAAAAGTCATATTGTGATGTATCGATACCCCTATTATATAAATAACACAAAGTCGTGTTAGTAAAATCATTTTTAACTTAAGAGTGGCTGCACAGGTCTTGAAGAAATTTAGTGCGGAGGTAGCTGACACCCTGAAATTATTCAGGGTGTCAGCTAGAGGCATAAATTTTTACCCGACTGCCCAAAAAAAAGGATTTTACAAGTAAATTGATAGCAAAGTTATAGATTTTTAAATTTGGTCTGATTTAGAAGTAAAAGAAAAAAATATGGGCAACACTAATTGGCTCATGTAAGCACACCACCTAGCTCTGCCGTCCACGTCCCTCTTGGTCATTCGGACTCAAGTCTGTAGCTGTAGTGACGGGTCACCCCCAGTCCCACTTCAAAGCTACAGAAATTTGAAGAGATGTAAAAATGCTTATTATTCAGCAACTAAATTACTTACTGAGGTATGAATATAAATGAAAACTCAATACTTACATACAAATAAATTTAAAAATTTTTTAGTTCCCAGCCTGTGTGGATTGCCACTTCAAGGCTATGTTAAGATAAATAATATATACCAGGTATGTGCGAGACGTAACCCCTTTAGAAGCACGCAGTACGAGTACATAAAACAGTCATTTTTCATCATGGCTCCTTATTCCTTATCTTTCCACGCCATTAAACAAATGTAAGACTTCTTAGAGTTTGGGGAAAAGGCTTATCGCGGGGAAATTAAATCTGCAAAGCTTATGTATCAGATTAGCGAAGTTTGCTCTGAAAGGGGATAATATTTATACTGAGGAGACAAAGAAAGAAATAAGTAAATATGAAAATGTATTAAGTTGCGATTTATGTTATATTTTTCATCGGTTAAGAATTGTAATCTGGGGGTGTGACACAGTTTTCTTTAACACGCGCTCAACATTTCGCCCGTAAAATAAAACAAATTGAAGATCCATCCCGGTGTATCTATGTCTTATAAATATTTTTAGGCGTTTCAAACGGACGTATCTTGGATTGAAGTATCACAATAAGTAGATAACAAATTGTTACTTTAGGGTGAGGTCTATTGTTAATAATTCGAAGTAACTTAAGTTCTTGTAGTCCTTACCTACCACAAGTTATATTATATTAAAAAATTAAGTACCACCGACATGAAAATCCCTGTATCTTGTTAACGGTTAGACCGATTTTGAATAAACATATCTAATCTATAAATCATCGCTAGAAAGCCCGATGTCAAGTAGAAAAACCGCATCGTTGTCTAGGGCATCTACGAGCTACGGTGGCCCGGACAAACACACACATAGTGGTCAATAAGTCTGACCGCCACTCCTGCCTTATTGTGTTAGGGGTTAAAAACGAGAATCTACCTATTTATTAGAAAAATAAATAATGTCGTCGTCGGAATATAAATTAGGCTCCTTTTCCCAAACTAGTGACAAAAAGTAGGTATTAAACAATCGATAGCGCCGCGTAAGTGACTGGGCGGCCACTGCAGTGTTTCGGTCGCAGACTCAAGGGCGGGCGGCGCGCCGGCGGAAGCTAGGGCTGCCATTCTGCGTTTAAATATCATAAGCTCGTCGGTTTTTTGGAATTGGTCACTGTGGTTGTTGTTAAACTGCTTTTAGAGGAGCAGAAGCTATAGTGGTAGATTCGGATCTTTCTTGTGTCGATGGTACTGTTTTATTTAGATGTTGTTGCCTCAGTAAACAGCTATCTTAATAGTCCTATGATTGCTCACGGTTATGACGTCCCTGGTGCACGTTTTTTAGAATTAGAGTCAAGTAAGTTTAAAAATTAAAATACATAAAAATAAAGTAAATCTCCTGATATTTAGTCCTTATAGTAAGTTTTTGATTACTGCCTACAGACATTAGCGGACAGATTAATAGTAAATAGATTTTATATCATCGATTCAATGTACATAATCGCCTTCGAACAAGTTTGACAAGTGTGAACTGTTTTTTTGGTTTAGGTGGCTAAAAAGTCTATAATCAGTGTTGTTTCGATGGACAAAGAGTACTTATAATACAATCGTTATCCACACCGTTCACACGTGACTGAGGGCCTAGGTGACCACTGCAGTGGTTCGGTCGGAAACTCAAGGGCGGGCGGTGCGTCAGCTGAATCTAGGGTTGCTACTGCTGTTACATTATTTTCATCAGACAATATACGTTTTGATATCTGGAGGTCCTTACCACAGGGTAACGGCATTCGGAAATAATAATCTTAATTAAATTAAAAAATTATAATCTAACTTTTAACATTATGCCATATTATAACGATTTTTTTTCGTTTCATCTCTATGTTGGAGTGTACTTTCACGCACTTGCTTACTCAGCGGTTATCCACCATCGTGTCATGATTAACCGCTGTGTACTATTTTTAATATGAAATATTCGGTGTCAATATAGATTTGAATGTATTTTATTAACAAAAACATAAAATCACATCAAACACTAAATACTTTGAGTATTGCCATTATGATAAAGTTTTAGGAATCTTTTTTTGTAAATCTCCATATTTTTTAGGAGTTATACACGGCGAAATTTGGTCGTTCTGGATCCTTAAAGGGATGATTCAACCCATTGATATAAACAACTTTGCCTAAGGGAACTCAAAATTTTTTTTGATGTTCTCCTATAAATTGACCGGATGGGCAAATTTTTTTGTATGCAACTGCCCATTTTTTTTTGAGTTCCCAGCATTGTTCCCATAGGAAAAGTTGTTCATATCGACGGGCTGAATCACCTCTTTAAGGGTCCAGAACGATCAAAATTTCACCGTGTATATTTTACTTCATTGACTTCCTTGCTAATAAAAATCATTCAACACCACCACTACCACCTTTCGGTCCGAAAACACTCACTAACATAACTCAAATTAAATGTTTTCACCAATTTACTAAATTGATGTTTATTAAGCCGTGTGGTATCCGGCAGAGTAGAATAGGACCACTCCAAGTCTTCCCATGGATGTCGTAGAAGGCGACTTAGGAAATACAAGCTAAACAAAGCTTATAAACATCTAAGAGACCTCTCCAACCCGTCTGGCCAGCGTGGAGAGTGTAGGCCAAGTCCTCTGGCTGCTCTGGCCAAGTATGGCCCTAGTAGTACAGAGAGGGTCGTGCTCCTGTAGTGGAGACTAAAAAGGACCTGATGATGATGTTTATTAAATAATAATATATACTTTGCTCATAACAACAGCATATAATAGTAAATAAAAAAATTAAAAAATATATACGGACAAATCACACAGATTGAGCTAGCCCCAAAGTAAGTTCGAGACTTGTGTTATGGGATACTAACTCAACGATACAATATTTTATAACAAATACATATATAGATACACATCCAAGACCCAGGCCAATCTGAAAAAGATCTATATAAAAATAGTATTATAATTATAGGGGTAAGAAACGTGTTGCCACCCCTAGCATAGCAACGCTCACTTCGCACGCAAACAGTACACACGTAGTGATGGAATGACGCAGGAGCTGAAATTTACATAGCGTATATAGGATGCCCCAAAATTAACGCTAGACTATCAGTAGTAACAGTTCTTGCGTTAAATTTGGGTCACCTATACTTAAAAATGTAACCTATACAAAAAAATAAAAGGTACTTATACCAATGAGCTTTCCGGTTGTAATATTTTTGATAATACTTCATTTGGACCGCTTCCACAGATTGAAGCGGTGTTATAGATGTCAAATATATAAAATAGACTATTTTATCTACACTTCTACATCTACACTAATATGATAAAGAGAAGAGATTTGATTGTTTGTTTGTTTGAATTGAATAGGCTCCGAAAGTACTGAACCGATTTGAATAATTCTTTCACCATTTGACTCCTTAATTATCCGTGATGAACATAGGCTATAGATATTTTCAAAAAAGTTAGGGATCCGTATGAAAATTTCGATAATGTAACCCAAGGTGTGAAAAAAATAGCAAGAAAAATCCTTCTATCGCGTACGCTGCGAAAACTATTGACAATAGAGCAAAGTGATGTACTACAGTTTTATAGAGGACATCAATATCTACATATATATCCGCAAAACCATATGTTTAACTATTTAAGGGGGCTCCCATACAACAAACGTGATTTTTTGCTTGTTTTTGCTCGATATTGATAACGGCAACAGATAGACAGTATGTCACAATAACTACTTTTTCATGTTAAAATATGCAATAGCAACGCCGGTTCAAACTAGGCCACATTATTCGTACCTTGGTATGAATCCTTATCAAAATAAATTACTTTGAAGTCAAGGCTATATCAGTACCTGTAAATTACTTTTTGAATTATTCAAATCGGACATACCATTCAAAAGTTATCATGAGAGTAATAATTATTAAAATTGAAATTCAAGAACCTGCGGCATCATAGTTCCCAAACAGATGATTTTGATTGTTTGTTTAGTCAAACTATGCTAGTCTGGGAAAAAACAAAAATCCGGCCAAGTGCGAGTTGGACTCGCGCACGAAGGGTTCCTTACCGTTTTCTATAAAGACGGCAAAAAAATATGTATTTTGTATGGGAGCCGCCCTTAGATATTATTTTTATTTTTATTAATTATTTATTTTTAAAGTCATTATATAAATATTCAGTGAATATTTCAAGCGTCTATCTGTTGCCGTTATCAATATCGAGCAAAAACAAGCAAAAAATCACGTTTGTTGTATGGGAGCCCCCTTAAATATTAATTTTATTCTATTATTAAGTATTTGTAGTTACGTGGGTAACTCGATAAGTTTTGAGATAAGAAAAAAATATACAAGATATTTACAATATTTATTTTACATCTTTTTGAAATACTCTCCTTCATTATCTATGCAAAGTTCCATTCGCCTAAACCAACTATTAAAACACTTGCCAGTCTTGATCCGATAGGTCCGAAATTGCGACTTCGTAGGCGGCCACGGCCGCTTCGGCGCACGAAACAAATTCCCTTTTATTTTTTCTTTGCTTATGGGGAACAAAAAGAAATCCCAGGGAGCCAAATCAGGACTGTACGGTGGATGGGGCAAGGTTTCAACACTGGATTCTGCAAGAAACGCCTTTGTTCTGAGGGACGTATGTGACGAAGCGTTGTCGTAATGCTGCATGATTCCCCGAAGCCCGGTCCTTGGTCTCCTCTCTCGAAGAGCTTGGAAAACTTTTGGCAATGCTACTGTTGTATACCATTCCGAGTTAACAGATCTATGATTTTCCAACATTATTGTCGACACATGCCCGCTGCGAGAAAAAAAACTGACCACCATTTTTTTACCAACGTTACGAGGTCTTTGCAGTTTTGTCGGCAACATTCCTTCCGAAAAGACCCATACTGACGACTGTCTCTTATTTTCTGGATCATATTGATAAATCCACGTTTCGTCGCCTGTGACGATTTCCAAAACACGTCTTGATGATCCATTTTCAAAACGTAGACGCATTGGCACCAATCCACACGGGCCTGTTTTTCAGTGTCTGAGAGCAAACGCGGAATCCAACGGCAACAAAGCTTCTCCACTCCTAGATGCTGATGTAAAATAAAACTAACACTTCCCGAAGTAACGCCAAGAATCTTCTCGATGTCCAAGTATGAAATTCGTGGGTCTTCTCGCACCATCATTTCGGTGGTCCACCCATTTTCTGCAGTTACTGCCGTTTGTGGGCGACCACTTCTAGGGTCATCTTCGAGGTTTGTTTTACCCCTTTTAAACTCACTGAACCATCTAAAAACTGTTGCTCGAGATGGACAGACTCCCCTAACGCTGCTTGTAATCGTTGAAGGCTAAGTTCTTCAGTTAAACCAAATTTATAATCATAAAAGATCATAGCGCGCAGATGTTTGCGGTAAAGCTCTATCGTTGCATAGAAAAACGCGGGAAGCGTCGTAGTAAAATGACTGGCACATCTCTCTTTCTTTTTTACCAGCCATCTCGCTACATGCATACTATTTCTAAATAAATTCGCTTTTTAAAAATATATAATGCAGATGCGTTCCATTTTAAAATTACGAGCATCTCAAAACTTATCGAGTGACCTACGTATAGCGGCAACAGAAATACATCATCGGTGAAAATTTCAACTGTATAACTATCACGGTTCATGATATACAGCCTGGTGACAGACGGACAGACAGACAGACAGACGGACAGCGGCCGATTTTACCCTTTGGGTACGGAACCCTAAAAACGTACAACGTGCCAGCTGTTTCTCTTCCCGCGCAAACCGAAGCCGGTCAAGGGAATGGGCGAAAATCTAAAGAATCATGACAATAGGCGATGCAGCTAGCAACCCATCACTATTTTGATTCTGTTTTCCACCTTACGACCAACACGCTAAACGTGGCCTTTCGGTCTTATGACCTCTGTCTACCCCGTAAGGGATAAAGACGTGATAATATGTATGTATGTATGTTTAGGCAAAAGCAGACTTGATTAAGTGTTCTAAGCATGGACCTGAAACTACTAGCCGGGTCTTGCACACGGGGTAAAATGAATTAAGGGCGGCGCAATAAAAAAAAACTATGTAATGTAGGTACTAACGCTTCAAATCACATATAGAACAACATTTTCGATTAACCTCTTAATAAATTATTACTGGAAATATATAAATTTAGCTACTTTTTTACTCAATCAGTAAGTTAAAAAAATAAATCGCAATCCCGGACTTCAATGATTCTTTCCTAGGACTTTCTTCTAATAACAAAGGATAAGTAACAATTGGTTCTCCGAGCATCAACACCGCAATTGTTTGTGTCATAAAAAATGGTTTTATCGGCAAGAGACATTTTAATAACGTATTCTGTCTCACTGCTGGGCAAAGGTCCCTCCCATTGCTTTCCATGTTTCTCTATTATGCGCTACACCTCATCATTTGTTTTCAAATTTCTTTATATCATCACACCAACGTTTCCTAAGCCTACCACGCTTCCTGTAATCATTCTTAGGAGTATAATCCTCAGGTATAATTAAAGTAACCCATTGGCCCGGAAAAATTCGGCAAAAGACTCGCCCAATCCCACTTCAAATTTACGGCTTTATGGCGCACATCAACGATGCCAATTTTAGAGCGACGTACTGGTGTTTGGAACTCTATCCAGCCTGGTGACACCTAGAATACTTCACTCCATCATTCTCTGGTAAGTCTTGACTTGGGAATTCGTTCCTCAGTCAATGACCAACTTTGACCGCCGTAAGTTAGGATGGGATGGGCAAGACACATGTTGATGAGTTTACGATTTGGTGACAATGGAAAGTTTTTCTTCATAAGGTCTTTCATGAACCAGTAGCTCTTCCAGGCCTTATCTACCTCTATAAGGTGATTTCTTTCTTTTTGCTGCCTATTACTGAAGAAAACTAGCTAGCCCAAGTAGATATACTCATCGACATAGTTAATTTCTTACTTTTCATGCTGCTACGCAGCAGCACAATGCGATGTGGGCGTTATCGGGTTGCGGGATGGTAGTCAATGTCAAAAAGTAAATATATTAGAAGCTAAATTATCTTTATAATATAATATTTTTTTATGAAGCCTGAACAAAAAGAGGGGTGTTATAAGTTTTACGTGTTTTATGTGTCTGTTTGTGTATCTATTTGTAGGTTGTTGTTATGATTTTGTTTGTTTTATCAACAACAGACTTGATCAAGTGCGCTAAGCACGTAATATGTAAAAAAAAAATTTTTTTTTTTTCGTTAATCACTATATCTACCTGAGCGAAGCCGGGGCGGGCTGCTAGTATAATATAAACTCGTAATTTATAGAATCAAGTGGTATAAAATATCATGCAAAACACGGCGTATACGTCACACAGTGCTAATCTACATATGTAAATGTAAATATGTGGGTATTGTTAAATTATGACATATTATTCATTTACCACTAATCACATTCATAAATATATTCTACACAACTTTTTAGTGGTATGTTTAAAGTAGATAAGGTAGGTACTAAAAAGTTTAAAATACAGTTAAAATATTAGCCGTGAAGAAATTGCATTCAAAATTTCAAAGAGATTAGGCAATTTATAAAGTTTAACGCTAAAACTTTAATTAAAACCTGAAAGTAGCTTGGATTTGCAAGTTTTTGCATAAAGTAACCTTTTTTACTTTAAGATAACTATTTTAGTTTAAATCTCAAAGGGAAAGTGAGTTCAAGTAATGATTATACATTACCATTTGTTTATTATATAACAACGATAACTGTTATACAGGGTCAATTGTAAAATTTGCAAGTCTAGATAGCTAACATCATAAACCACAATATTTGTTCTACGAGTTATGAAATAACTTAATAAATTGAATAAAAATATTTTTTCATGTTTTTAATGTCATGTATTGACATTTGTAAGTCTATGTTACATTCATATAAAAAATAACAAAAGATCGACGCGACGCTCGCACGGGGAATTTTCCTTTGTGATAAACGTTTTTCAAACGTCTTTGTTAACATTCAACAAGAAGATTATTTATTAATATAATACAACGCGCAGTTGTACAGTAAATAAGTAATTTGCTTAGAATTAAAATAAAATTACACAATAGTACATTAATTTAGTAGTTCTCCGCAAAATTACCGCGTCCGTAACCCGTGTAAATAATGTTATTATGTGGCTTATCCACGCACACCCTGTTTCATCGGTTCCGGAAATTGGAAAAGGTACGTACGAAGATATTCTTTATTGACGATACTGGAAGTAACTTAGGTATTTTTAGGTAAATAATCGGTTATGCTAACTTTTTGAAGGGGTCAAGATTGTTTTTTTTTTTTTACGAAATCTTTATTGTCTGAAACGAAATTTGTTTATTTCCGCGATTTATCAAAGTTTACAATTCATAAACTGAATTGTAAATTTTCTGTAAGTGAATCATTTTTAATGGCCGCTTTTTATTTTATTTCTATATATTCTAAACATCCTAATCCTAACTAATATTATAAACGCGAAAGTGAGTTGTTTTTTTTTTTTGTTTGTTTGTTACGCTTTCGCGTTGTAACTACTGAACCGATCATCGTGAAATTTTGCATACACGTTATCTAGGGTATGGAAAAGGACATAGGGTACATTTTATCCCAGGAAAAAGTAGTGTTCCTGAGAGATCGGCACTGACGCGGGTGGAGCCGCGGGCGAAAGCTAGTAAATAATAAGTATAACTGTATATACAGCGTATAACTGTATAACATAACCAACGACGTTCCCGTGAAGAGGTGACTCAACCCATCAAAATGAATAACTTTTTTTATGGGACCAATGGGAACTCAATTTTTTTTTACATTTTCATACTAATTGCCGGGCCGGCCAAACACTTTTGTAGGACAATGTATTTTTTTTTGAGTTCCTAGTCCCAGAGTTGGTTTCATATGGAAAGTGTTAATTTTGAAGAGCTGAGTCACCCCATTACGGGAACGTCGTTTGTTATGTAACACGCTGTATATACCGAATATTCGGCTTTCGAATATCCGGCGCTTCAGACGAAAGCTTAACTGAATATTCGTTATTTTCTAAAATCACTATTCGTGGCAACTCTAATTGAAACCAGTTGAATTCTCTATACATATTTGATGCCGTAGTACCATCTAAAATGTATTGTGTGTTTATTCGAAATGTTCGCATTAAAAGATGATTGCCTCAATTTCTCTGCTTCATTTTTACGTGGAATAAAATTCTCTCTTATTGTAAACAATGCGCAAAAATTTCCATTTATAATTCTTTGGATAAGAAAATATAACAATCTATCCCGTGATTGCAATAAGAGAATTTTAGTAAAGACTGGTAGTGTCCGCGACTCCGTCCGCGTACATTACTAATTAATTATGTTATGTTTATATGAGGGCCACGTCTTATCATAAATGGAGAAAAAAAAGTAGGCTATCCTGTGTCCTGTACGTCTGAAAGTTTATCTACCAAGTCTCATGCCATGTTAACCACTATGCCACGGAGATCTATTATAGTCGTGTTAGAGTGACATTACAGGAAAAATCATTTTTGCTAGGTAGCATGAATCGCTCGTCCTGGGAAGTACCACACACTCACAGAAAATCCACGTTTGAATATGCTTCGTGAGTGAAAGAGCCAGAGGCCCATCCCCCCCCCCCCCCCCCCCCCGCAACGCTCCTATCACACCCTGGTGTTGAAGTTGTCCATGAGCAGCGATGATCACTTACCAACAGGTGACTGCTTGCTCATTTGCCGTACTAGGTATATCATAAAAAAGGTCTATATTCATAAAGCTAAGGCTAGCTCCGTGGCGCAGCGGTCAACACGCCAGCCTGCGACACGAGAGTACCCGGGTTCGATCCCCGGCCAGGTCAAGATGGATAATGATCTTTTTCAGATTGGCCTGGGTCTTGGATGTTTATCTATATATGTATTTGTTATAAAATATAGTATCGTTGAGTTAGTATCCCATAACACAAGTCCCGAACTTACTTTGGGGCTAGCTCAATCTGTGTGATTTGTCCGTATATATTTATTTATTGATATAAAAAATAGCGTTTGCGTTGCGACACTTTAGATAATGACGCACCACCACCCTTTAATTTCTATGGCATAAAACCGAGTGCATGCAAGGCCATCCACACGTGCACAAAAACACCGCAGGAGCAGGACAGCATGCGGATATGACGTCATAGCTGTCCTTGAACCCCGGTGGATTTGCTCACCCCGCGTGAAGGCTAGGGGTTCGAATGCAGCGCGATGCAGTACTTTAATTGCTCGTTTATGCAAGGTCAACTACTGTGTGGTCAGTTATCAATATTATTCTAAGTAAAAGGAAAAATAAATACCTATAGGTTTATGTGTGCAAAGTAATGTCTATATACATATAGGCCCATATCTTCTAGTAATATAGAAAAAAAACCGGCCAAGTGCGAGTCGGACTCGCGCACGAAGGGTTCTGTACCGTTATCTACAAAACCCTTTAATAATAATTTTATTTTTATTTAATTATTTATTTTTAAAGTGAATAAATAAATAAATATTCTGTAAATATTTCAAGCGTCTACCTGTGGCCGTTATCAATATCGAGCAAAAACAAGCAAATAATACACGTTTGTTGTATAGGAGCCCCCTTTAATATTTATTTTATTCTATTTTTTAGTATTTGTTGTTATAGCGGCAACAGAAATACATCATCTGTGAAAATTTCAACTGCCTAGCTATCACCGTTCATGAGATACAGCCTGGTGATAGACGGACAGACAGACGTACAGCGGAGCGAAATTAATAGGGTCCCGTTTTTACCCTTTGGTTACGGAACCCTAAAAATCATCATCATTTCAATGGACAGCCACTGCTAGACAAATACTTTTCTTAAAGATTTTTCGTTCCTTGGAAGAACATTTCCATACTCGTACTCACTATCACCACGCTTGGCAGGCGGATTGGCAAACGCGGATTCTTTGGCTGTTGTGCTTTCGACGCTGCTGACCATACGAAGCATTTTTTAACAAAGGAAGGATAGGAATTTGTTGGATTTAGGGACGGAATTACGATATAAGGATACTACTCACTCGGTTGTTTAAAAAACAGCTATTTTCAAGTACTAACATACATACTAAAGAACCTCTTATAAAAATAATTACTAGACTCTGTTCTATAAGACAGAATTTGTAAGCGCTGTATTAGCTAATGTAGAACTGTTCAGGTGTTTCCTCCTTTTCGCCATGATTTTAAACAAGTTTTCAAGAGAATAAACATTAAATTATATTCAATTGGACACCAAATCGAACTGCTTTGGAATAATTATAATGTACGGTCCCTTTTTCCGTGGAACATTATTAAGTAATCTGATCCATTCCATGCGTTTTCTTCTGAGCAGACTCTACTACTACTAAAATATTTAATTTTTGTTCCAATTTTGCTTGTGACAACAGCAAACAGTCTTTAACTGTATCCGTGAGACCAGCTTCAGAGATATTAAAATACAGATCTAAAATCACGACTCGTCTCTCCGCAGCGCCGCTCGGGCTTAAGGCGCTGTATCCCTTAACCGTTTGTAGCGGACATCGCGCGATATATTTTTTACTCGTGTCATACTTGTCGTCAGTCTCAATTCAAACCCGTGTCTGCCATTTTCGTGTTAATTTTCACTTTTAATTTAATAATTCAATAATTATAACCAAATATTCTATTTTTTTTAGGTATCCATCTGGCTCATTCAGTTATACTTTTTATAGATATAAAAAAGTTGGTAGTTGTCGCTAAAAATATCAAGTAATTCGCGACGAAACTTTTTCTGGATATAGCTTTTTTGCTATTTTATTTAGTTAAGTTTTAAATATATTTTTGAAAATATTTTAGTGTAACCATTTATTTTGATCTTTGAACTGTACGTCATATTTTTTTCATGCTAGTATTCCAAGAAAAATAATGCTAACTGCGCGACGAAAAAATACACGTTTTACGGTATTCTCCTGATGCACAGCGCCTTAATCCACTTTAGAAATTAAATATTGGCAATTCAGTAGCACTACAGACAGAGGGTGCATCTCGTATTTTTAAAATATTTATGTTAAAATTACTGATCTCAGAAGTCGGAAGCATTTATAACCTAAAGCAGGTAAGGATTTGTTGGATTTGGGAACGGAATGAAGGTATTTGTGATTCACCCGGATGAATGGGGGTAACCAAGTAGCAGTTCAGGAGGCACGCCTACCCGATGCTATAAAATAATAAAAAAACTTTTATATTCTATACTATATACCTGCAACCTACGGCTAAGCAGTTTAGGATGACACCCTTACCTGAATTACTTATCTGGTTGTTTTTTCAATTAATGTTTTTTTTAGTTAAAAATTTTATTACAGATTAAGATTTTAAGCTATTTTTACGAAAGGTCTCTTACTTTTCAATTTTCGTTTCTGTATAGGTATAAACCAAGTGAAACTAATACGATTTTAGATTTTTTTAAATTCCTAAATCGAGAAAATGTAAAGATTAACGTTTTTTTATTCCTAAATCACGTCAAGGTAGTCCTTGCTAGTGCCTAGGGTTGAAGTTAGGTTTTAGATATGACCCATTATTAAATATGATCAAAGGAATAATAAGATAAGAGGTTATCAATTCGGTTGTATGTTCTATTTTGAGTATTTGTTACCGCATAACTCCGTAATTTATGAACCAATTTAAAAAAATATTTTTGTTTCTAAGGGTTTCCTTTCAAATTGGTACCAAATTTCATCAAAGTCGGTTCAGTAGTTCGATTGAAGTCGGTTTTTTATGCGAAGGATTATTTCAAATATAAAAATATGAACAAACAAACATCCACAAAAAACCGTAAGTAAAGACACTGCTTTTAGTCGTGCAATCTCAAGAGTACTCCGAGATATGGCCCACTATTATGATCTAAGTAAACAACTACGATATAAGATGCCTAAAGCGTCGAGTTGTTTGGAGCCCTGAACTGGCCTCATGGGACTCGCGATAAACGAAATGTTGGCTATATTCGTGAGGAGAAGTTACCAAAGATAAATAGGCGGACAAAATTGACGGACATCAACTTAATATGGAGTACGGCTGCGACTTTCTAGCCTCTAATTAAGCGCTGCTTTAGTAGGTCAAATAAATAAATAAATATATACGGACAAATCACACAGATTGAGCTAGCCCCAAAGTAAGTTCGAGACTTGTGTTATGGTATACTAACTCAACGATACTATATTTTATAACAAATACATATATAGATACACATCCAAGACCCAGGCCAATCTGAAAAAGATCATTTTCTATCTTGACCTGGCCGGGGATTGAACCCGGTCACTCCGTGTCGCAGGCAGGTGTGTTGACCGCTGCGCCACGGAGCTAGTCAAAATCACGCTCTTGTTTCTGTCACAATATGATTTTACAAGCTCTTATTAATTTCACCTGTCCCGATGTTTGTCTGTAAGCAAATACTGCAACTTAAATTGGATCCACTTCCCGGTAACCGATTGAGCTGAAATCTTGCATGCTTTGCGCCAAAAACGTCACAGTTTTAAATGTGTCATAATTATATTTTAAGTAAGTAATGATATATTTTATTTTGTTTGTGAATAACATTTATGACATTAGGGGAGAAAGGGGTAATGGAACACTTAAGTGAGCTATCATATTAAAGGTTATTTCGAAGTAATATCTTTATTGAAATTGTTTTGTAATAGACTTTACTTATTTATCTAATTTTGATCACTTTGGGAATCAACTTTGGGTACATTTACCGAGTTTAAAAAAAACAGGTTTGACTCCCATGGCACTTACCTAAGTACAATGGGAATCAGACATGAGGGAAATCAGAGTCAAACAATCGCATACATAACATTCGGCAATATCCCATCCAGTGCAATCACAAGTTGTTCAGCTAGCCTATTTGTTTTTTCTAACTTGTAAAATCGGTATCTATGAGCAAAAAAATAAGAATATTTTTTGCAGGTAACGGTAATCACTGGCGGGCTCTTTGACTTCCACTACCCATAATCTTTACTGCATGTTACTGTAAAATTTAATAACACAAAGTAAATGTAATCGCAATCTACTATGCCTAATTAAATTTTGAATATTAAGGCTAAATCTACCCATAGGAATTAATTTGGTACAGCTACAACGTCTATACTCATCGTTAATGTCGTTTTGACGAGAATTTACATCGGCGAGGCGTGAAAACAAAACACAATTGTCACTCAAAAACGCGTGGAGCTACTAGCGCGAGTCATTCGTACAAGGGGCATCAGGTACAGAGCAAGCTGGAAATGTCATTTACCTAGGTATCGAACGTGTAGTTTTGTTTAAAGGCACCTGACCCCGATTGCCCACTGACTCCCATTACCCCTTTCTCCCCTATAAAAGAAGTATAATAGATAGCTATTACGAGGATAGCCTCGTTAAACAAAAGACATATTAACCTAATATAAGAAATATATTATATTGCGACGTTCTAATGCCTCTTAATGTGTGCTGCTATGGGCGCGATTTCCTATTTTGAAGTATTTCTTCAGCAAGGTGTGTCTCAAATTAATGTACTATTAAGTAGTTGTTTGTAAAATGTCAGAACAGAGAGTAAACCACTTTGCAACTTTCGTTGTCTTTTTCTTTTCTAATATTAATCAACAGGTGGACATCAACATAATAGAAGACGAAATGACACGGCTATGACTTGCCAGCATCTAATCGCATTTTGATTTGTGTTGGCTATAAATCATGAGGTATATTTCCGACACAATGTTTTCTGGGGCCAGGCGAGTCTCATATTAATAGCAGTTATAGTATAATTTGGTTATTAATTATTGCTGTTAAATTTCACATAATAGCAGCTATTAACAGCTGTCACCGCAGTCGACTTCCCATGGACAAAGACATTATGTAGATCAGTTTTTCAGTCTACTTTCTCACTACTAAGCGTTTGTAAACTGAACATTTCCAGCCTCTCATTACGAAATTCGTGTCAAAGATAAACTATATATGTGTAAGAAAAAAGTGTATTTTCGTAGCCAAGCATAGTCGGCAGTGTGTAGATACTAATATATCTTACTATACAAATAATACACTTGTATAATTATATGCTTTCGACAGTGTAATGAAAAAATCTATACCCACTGTTTCTTTAATTCTTTCTGTGGCTTTGGTTTCTTAGTGCACGTATTAACCTCTGGGGTTCATTAATACTGCAACCAGGTTGAATCTCCGACCAGGTATTTTTCATATTGGCCTGGTTCTTGGATGTTTATTTTTCTTATCGTTGAGTAATATCCCACGACACTAGTTCACAACTTCCTATGGTGTGGTTAACTCAGTGATTTGTCACTATAAATATTTATATTTATAGTTTATATACACAAGGCTTCGTCCTCCCCAGAATTTCCTATTAATTTATCAAATTTAGATATAGTAGCTTCAGGCTGAGTGAAGCCAACTTCATTACAAAAAGACATCAGCATGACATATGGCACTACTCTCAGGGTCTCTCAGGGTCGACTAATTGCACATTGCGCCCTGCTTTCTGCCGACAATAAATTACTCGTAATAATTTCAGAGACAAAATGTTTTTTTTTTTCGGCCAGACCATATCTCATCTCTATGGGCCAGACATATTAGCAGAATGTGTCATGAAGCTATAGTATACCATGTGTTTAATAGTAGATCTTTGGCAGAATGTCTACTCCCTTCTGATCTTAGCCTCAGAACAATAACTAAAGCAATCTTAGCTGCTTTCAAAAATGTTTCGAATATTTTTGTGTCAAATAAATACCTCATAAAGCTGCGAGTCTCAATAAAGTATGCTCTTTCACAAGATTTCAAACAACTATCGAATATTAAAAATCTATGCTTGAGTTGCATGCCTCTTTGCGATGTCTCCACAATATATGCTGCAATGTATTTTTAAAGTGAGCTGCTTGTGTTTTATAGATTGGTTTTCAAATATTTACGGAAACCCTCCAACTGGGTTGTTTCTGAAAACAGATTATTATTGAGTAGCACGGTTTTAAAATTTGGGTTTAAAAATATTTACGGGGGACCACTAGTTGGGTCGGTTTTATATCCTTTTTATTTGAAAAAAATCGTCCAATTGCGATTTGGACACTTGGACCTCTAGTCTCAGTCATATTCCACAGGTATTTCTATTTGCGAGTGTGTGCTGAATCGGAAAAAGCAGACCTGAATGACTGGCATTTCAATAGGTAGCTGTGTTGTATAAGAATTATTTACTGGGAATGCCTTTGTGATTCGAGCTTTGCTATTTTTACTGACTTCAGAAAAGGACGTTCACAATTCGACTACTTTATATTTTGTATGTATATTATATTACCCCGTAATTCTGTAATTTATGAAGGAATTTGAAATATTTTTTTGAAAATTAAAATACTTAAAGTAAGTGTAGTTAAAAATCCTGAGCTTTCCTCAAGGAACCAGGCCTAGTAGCCCACTTTCGAATTAAGAAACTTTACCTTATTTAAAGTCGGTAAGAAAAGTGGTAATATTACATAGCTAACTCTCTCTGTTACATCTATAATCTATACTTCTATACTAATATGAATACTAATATACTTCTATACTAAGCTGAAGAGTTTGTTTGTTTGAACGCGCTAATCTCAAGAACTACTGGTTCAAATTGAAAAAAATATTTTTGTGTTAGATAGTCCATTTATCAAGGAAGACTATAAAACATCACGCTGCGACCAATAGGAGCGAGGTATCAATAAAAAATGTATTGAAAAAGGGGGGAAATTATTCATAGTTGAGGACATCCGACGCGTGCGATACGTAAATGGTTCAAGTTACCCAAAAAATGTGTATTAAAGAATTGTTCCTCTTTAAACGAACTAAAAAAATGTCCGCGGCAGTATATGTCTATGATAATAGAAATTGCCGCAGACGAAGTCGCAAACAAAAGCTAGTCTAGTATATGATAAAATGTAGGATATAAATATCTAAATCAGTATTTGTAAAAACTTGCTCGTCGTTGGCTACAAGCTCAGGTCAGTGCACTAATCAGATCCAAGAAGGTCTCGCTCATGCCTCAGTTGGGCACAATAGACTGCAACAAAAAGAGCTGGAGATGTTAGACCTACAATAAATATTAGTAGTTTGTTAGCAGTCCGTCAGGATTATCATATCTCTATGGTTAGTAGTTGCGTTTTCTTACAAGGATGAAGTGGTGACGTTTCTTCATAGGACTATATTAGGAAATTCTGAATGAAAGTATAAAATTTTACCATAAGATTTTATGTCAATATATCGTTTGACTATTAACTGCACCGCTGTCATATTTTTCTTTAATATTTTTCCTAAATTAGGAAATACAAGCTAAACAAAGCTTATAAATATCTAGGAGACCTCTCCAACCCGTCTGGCCAGCGTGGAGAGTGTAGGCCAAGTCCTCTGGCTGCTCTGGCCAAGTCTGGCCCTAGTAGTACAGACAGGGCCGTGCTCCTGTAGTGGAGACTAAAAAGAACCTGATGATGATTTTTCCTAAAAATAATTTAAAATATATATACCTAATTTTTTTTACCATGTGTATGCAGATAAAGATTATTATTGTGTTTGTGTATCTCCTTTCGGTTCACGACTATTACTGGTCCTTTAGAAGGCTTGCGTGGGCATCTAGATCCAACATGTAGAGGCCCTTTGGAGAAGTTGATGTAATGTTTGTCACTAGCCAGAACCCGTTCCTGGAAATACCAATGAATGATATGTACTTGATCAGGTATTGGCCGGAGCAGGAACTATTTTAAAAGAGAAGTTAGTGGGTTAAGGATTGGAAATGTGCTGGGTTACTGGAAATGGTCGGGTACCTGCCACAAATCATGATAACTGACTATAATTGGCTTGCCGTCCACTAGTCCCATAGTGAACATAAAAGTATGAATATACTTTTTGGTTCACTATGGGACTAGTGGACATAAAAGTATATTTATGTCCACTAGTCCCAGGTTTAGTCAGTTCATCAGTTAGATAGGATAGTAATCTATCCTATATAAATATATAGGATAGATTACTATGAATCTATCCTATATAAATATATAGGATACTTTACTATGGCACTAACTATATCGATGAATAAAAAGAGCTTCAGAAAGGTTTACGCCACAGTTGGATACAATAGTCTGCAACAAATAGAGCAGGACGTTGGGTCTTTGTTATGCTACTAAATAAATAGCAAGTCGTTCGTTAGGAAAAGCTTGCGTACGTACAGTGAGTTTTCTTACAAGAAAATATGGTAGAGTAAGTACTCTATATGGTAGTTTATGATATAATTTGATAAAGATAAAAGATAAAGAGTATTTATTTGCATAACATGTGTAAACTACATTAAATGAATATATTATAAAAAGACCGACATGTTTACCATTACTGGTGTGCAAATTCATATAAGTTCAGAAGGCATGCAATTAAATTAAAATAAAAAAACAAAAATTTGAATAAAACTGAAAAGTAAGTCTTAATATTTACATCGAATATATGTCAAAAAAATATAATACTACAGATTGTCAGAAAATTCGTTAATACTATAATAACATTTTTCAGATAACAATATTTTAACCTTTTTCTTAAAGAGTATCAAGTTTAGCTCCCTATACTGTTTTGATATTTTATTATTCTTGATCCATAACTAAACTCGGAATTCCATCACTTTAGTAACTAGGTATATATTTATTCGTTTACTCTACCGGTTGTGTTTATTTTGATATAATTATACATATAAATTGTTGGGAAGTATATTATTAATATTGTACAAATAAATTTAAGGTATTTGCCACAGTCAACATAGATTTAGGTCCATCCGGGCGAAGTCGCGAGAGTAGGTAAACTATTATTACGAAATAAAACAATAAAATAAATGTTCTTAGTAGTGTTCTAAGTTTGGGACACTTCTCGGCGTTGTCAACATTTCCTATCTATCCCTACAAGTGTAGGTTTGTCGAGGCGGAACGCGACCTAGATATCCTTGGTCGATATGTGACACATAAAGTTTAATATTCACCGATGACAGGCAATCATTTCAAAGAAAAATCGAACTGTAATTTTTATTGCATTCATCCAGAAACCAGAAACGTGACCATCCAAAACCCACTCGTCACTATCCCAAGAAGTGTCTCACGTATACCATAACTAGACAGGTCGTAGTAGCCCCCAAGCTTAAAGTATCAAAGTACTTAGGGCATCAACATGGCTCTTTATCCACTGAGTAGAGTATAACGTACTAAACACTCTTATTATAAAACGCGGACTAACTATAGTACCTGGTTTAAACCATTATCCGATCAAAATAAGACGACACTCATCACCTTGACGTTTGGTCAACTGTCATTGTCAATTTATTTTGGATGGATAATAGGATGGATGGACCATTATCCATCCAAATTTAGTCAGCATTTTATGACTAACACGTTAGTCAGCATTTTATAATAATACTGAAAATGATTATCTAATTGAATCAGATGAATGAGTGCGATAAACGAAAGATTAACAGCAAACTTGGCCTCTAAAGCCCTTGGCAACATACCACTGAGTCATAAAACACAGTAGGTGCCAAAACGGAACTTGCATGTTTCACGACAATCAGCCGGTACATGAGGAAGTATATAATCACGATATGGCTTCCAAATGCTCACTAAATAGAACGGTGACATGAATAGTAACTTATGATATTGGATTTATTATCAAAAAAGGCTATTAATCACTTATACCATAACATATACATTGACGTGAAACTAGATACTTAATAATTAATGTAAATAATTAAATTATATTGTAGTATTAGATAGATGGTATTAGAAGATAAGGTAGATATAAGTTAATTTATAATTTCGACACAATGTATAATTGTTTGTGAAATAAATGAATATGAATATGAATATTTTGAAAAGGAACCTTGTCGATGTAGAATAAACATTTTATCAAATTTACTCTTTTTGAAGTAAAGTTTGTTGTATTATTTTAAACCCTAGTACATTAACATTTTTTATTATTTTTGCATAACCCAAGCCATAGGAATCCAACGGCCATATTGACCGAGTGGGTGGGCATATAGGTCGGAATCAAAATAATGATGGGTAACTAACCACAATGTCAATTGACATGATTTTTTATATTTTTGCCAATTCCCACGACCAACTTCTACGGTCTACGCGAGAAGAACAGCGGCTGGTACATTTATTTATTTAACTTTATACATAATACAGTATCAAGACGGACTTAAAGCCAATGGATTTTATCTGGGTGATATGGAGAATTGTCGGGGTAGTGCCAAATTGTAATTTTGAAAATAAAAACATACTATAATAATAAACTTCATACAAATATAGTACATAAAATTCACAATTGTTCTTTTCTTTCAGACCAGCATAGAAGGGAATTGTACATATCTGCACAAAATCGAGATACATTTATACATATTATCACGTCTTTATGCCTTACGGGTTAGATCCAAGTTAAGTTAGGCCCAAGGCCATAAGACCTTAAGGCCACGTTTAGCGTATTGGTGGGCAGCAAAGGTGAAACGGAATCAAAATATGACGTTTTCGCCCATTCTCTAGTTCGGCTTCTACGGTCTGCGTGGGATGAGAAGCTTTTTTCTCTTTTCTCCCAGACCAGCATGTCCGAACAGCATTGTATTAAAAAAAAACGACGGGTTACACCCCGGGACTGCTGGCAGAAGTGAAAACGAAAGAGAGGGGTATATTACTTCCTCTCCTACGCCTCGCCGGCGGTTTCTAGTCACATGTACGTCTTACGAAATTTCGACCAGGTCACATGTCCTCGCGTCAGACAAATGGGTAAAAGATTAAAAATTTTTATCCAACCCAAAAAATGCACTACACTACAACGCAGCTAATAAAGTTTTCACTTCAAAAATTAGGTTTACCATACAAAGTCACCGTTCAGCAGGACGAATTTCTATGGAAGGTCAGATGTTGTTTTCGTTGTTTACCTTCAAAAATTGAGATAAAATTGTATTAAAGCAAAGTGCGAGCAACCATGAAAGGTGGTTCTTCAGATAGGAGCGGCGTATTCAAAGCAGTTACGTATTCATGATTTGCCTATTTTATTGCTGCCTACGCCTGACCCAATTATTTGTATGGGAGCGATCGACGTTTTGTTGCCACGTGGGCGGCACTCCCGATCGCCATTTTGAAATTAATTTCGAGATATTTAATGTAAACTGAACGCTGTTATTTCACTTATGAATTCAAGGATCGTTGAGCAATGTTTTCATAGTGTATTCCAAAATTTTCATACAGTGTTGGCTTTAATTGCATATCGATATTAATATTAATAATCACACATGGAATTAATTTTATACGGTACTTTTTGGTTGAATTTGCTAATATTTTGTACAAATCGACAGCTTTCATTGCCAAATGAAGAGGCTATCTCCCTTGTACCTACTTGTGCAGTTTTGATATTTGGCGGAAAAGACCTGAAAGCTTTACAGCTTTAATTTGCGGGTGTAAGTGACATTTCCGTAATTCATAAGTCGTTAACTTTTTTTTAATAGTTCGTGAAGCTTTCCTTGCTTTAAAAAAATTTTAGATTTATACTAATTGTATAAATTCATAAGTAACTCTGAATATCAGGCTGTCTTTTTCCTCTTGAAACTTCAGCCACTACAGATTTTGATGAAATTTACGTACGGTATGGTAAGGCCCTGGTAGGAAAGTGACTTTCATCCTGAGGATCTACGTTCACGTTAGTGAAACTGCGGGCAAAAGGTAGTTTAATACAAAATAACAAAAACAACGAGTTGAACTCCAGGAGTGCCGGCAGAAGTGAAAACTTGAACATTAAGGGCCCGTACTACCTCACACTGCTTTGCATGATTGACTGTTATATCAATAATAATTAAATACTCAAGTTGAAATAAAAATGCAGCAAAGTTCAGGACTAACTCTGGTAACTATATGACTCAAAAACACGATTGCGTTAAATTTTCTCGATAGAAAAAAATTGCAATGTTGCCTCCGAATCACGTCTAATTTACTCGGTATATAGCATTATTCACCAAATACATTAAAATTTACCTTAAAACTTTTGATTATTATTGCATTACAGATAAGGCAGCCATCATATGTTTTTCTTTTTCGAATAACCCTTAAATATTCCTAAAAAACGAAAATATCCAAAGTAGCCAACGCGTTTAGACCATCCGCGTTTGTATCGCCACGCCGCCTAGCATATGTCGGGCTTTTAATGTTGTGTATTTTTGAATTTTTTGGAAATGCGTGTCCGTCATACGATTTTTTCGATTAGTTCACGTGTCCTGACGCGAGTTTTAACATTTTTTACCCATCCCAAAAAGTGCACAACGCTACTAAAGAAGTTTTCACTTCAATAAGTTTATAAATTTCAGACTTCCTCAATATTTGAATATAAAAAAACGTTTTACGAAATCACCAAGTGATCGAATTACTATGATTAGAACTAAAAATAAAATCCGGTGTAGTAGCAAATACTAATTTAAATTTATTATCGCAAAACGATACAAAAATTACTTGCAATTTAGCGGGAGATTCGTGTTGCTGTGAAGATATATTCAAATATGGAATCAGCTTTTCCTATATCGTCATTTGATATTACAATAAGTGGCCAGTATGTTTTTATTATACATTACTTTAAAAACTCTTTGTATGCAATCCTGGATACCAAGCTACGGTATCCTTATCCTTACTAATATTATAAATGCGAAAGTGAGTTTGTTTGTTTGTTTGTTACGCTTTCACGCCGTAACTACTGAACTAATCATCATGAAATTTTGCATACAAGTTCTCTGGAGTACGGAGAAGGACATAGGCTACCTTTTATCCCGGGAAAAGTACTAATCCCGAGGGATCGACATTGACGCGGGCGGAGCCGCGGGCGAAAGCTAGTAAATAATAAATGTAATAAATACATGTAATCTGAAAGTATGAATTAACCATAATTGTAAAGACAAAATACTGTAACTATAGTCACTTACGTACATTACGGATTAAATATATTTTATTATTAATTAATTAATGAATATTTTATTAGGGAAAATTGACTGTAATAGCTGTTATTACAGAGAGTTATTACACTCAAATTTCCCTACTAAAATATTCATTTCTAAGCAATGTAAGGGTAAAATGGATGTAACTGTACCTATTTCCTTTTTCCCTATATGAATAATTTTGTAAACAAGTTTATATCCTATTCTGATAAGGTTCTGGTCCATTAGTGAACGCCACTCATCCGTCATCTTGGCAGGTTTTGGAAATAAGAAATTTATTTCATGCTGAACTTGCAGTATGTACGTCACATTGGACCTTGTACTTTCATAAGATACTAGCTGTGCCCGCGACTCCGTTCGCGTGCAATTGTATAGGGGTTATCATAACTGGAGAAAAAAATTAAGTAGGTAATCCTGTGTCATGTACGTCTAAATGTTTATCTACCAAGTTTCATTAAAAGTTAATTCATTTAAGAGTAAGAGCTCGAGAAACATACAAACATATAGGTATACAGAAAAAAATCTAAAAATTGTCAATTTAATTTAAGTAGAGCTTTTAAAACATTATATCGAGCTTATATATTTATAGAAGTGTAGATGTAGATAAGCCACACGGTGATAAAAAGTGATACGTGATGCGAAAGTTATAATCGAGAGTTTATATCTGATACATTAGAGGCTCTAAGGGTTGTAGAGTTTCGGTCTATTACGAAGCCCATTATCAGGGCGAGTGTTAGGAGTGGCAACATGACGGTTTATATGTATGAGAGGATGTGAAGATTTGCGATGATCCTTCTCCTAGAGGATGGATATTGATGAAATAAGCAATATCATATAGTCCTTGGATGAAGTTGAGGTACATCCAAAAAAAATAACAAAAGCTTTAAATTAACTAAATGCTAACTACCAATATGCTTAATGTGGCCGTAGGCCTTATAGACCTGGGTTCTGTCTACCCCGCAAGGGAAAAAGACGTGATACTAATGTATGTAAAATAACTAAAACTTTGCCTCTTCTATGCTGATGTGGAAGAAGAGAAAAAAGACATTGAATATACCAGCTGCTTCTGTTCGTGGGCACATCGCACAAGCATCGTATTATTTATAATCAAATCCAAAACTTATCATCATCAGGTTTTTTAGTCTCCACTGCAGAAGCATGACCCTCTCTGTACTATCGGAGCCATACTTGGCCAGAGCAGACAGAGGATTTGGCCTACACTCTCCTAACTGGCCAGACGGGTTGCAGAGGTCTCATTGATGTTTATTAGCTTTGTTTAGCTTGTATTTCCTAAGCCGCCTTTTACGACATCCACGGGAAGACAGAGTGGTCCTATTTTACTCTGCCGGAAACCACACGGCTCAAACAAAACTTATCGTCAAAGTGTAATTGTTACGAAAACCTATGACTACGAGTAGTATGCATTGGTCGATTTGCATCGACTGCATTTGCTCGCATGCACCACAACACTGACCTTGACCTAATGCTGTAAATGCTGTATGCACTTTATGTATTTACATATACTGTAAGCTTCTCTTAGGTAGAAAATAAATTTAATTTTGCTGTTAAGCTGATGTTATCAATGTTTTCCGTGAGGGAAATGTTTAAACTGCCCGCCCACGGATAGTGCAGTTTACACAACATATTACTGGTAAATTACCTAGTAATTATATTTCAGTGCTGATATTTTTCTTAACTTTTTGTAGTGTATCATTTGTGTCAGATTTTCCAAGCCACCTAAAGGCACTCGTGGTCAAGAATCTTACTATGAATCCCGCCCAGGCTTAATAATAAGATTCTTTATTTCATTGTAAAAAGTACATTTTGGACTTAAACCTATTTATTTACTAGTACAGGTTGTAAAGTAACAATACTTACATAATTTTACATACTTACATAAGCTTACATAACATACATAAGAACTTACAATACATACATATGCTTCAAGGACATTTACTCATATACACTTACTTACATAAATCTACATAACAAAATCCCAAGTATGACAAAATACTTAGGAAAGTTGTTTCTATAACAACAACAACTACAACATTAACGCTTCAGTAGGATTTCATGTAGCGTTACCAGATTACGAAAGCCATAGTAATTTAATCAAATAGCGTAGAGACCAAGAAGTGCGATTGTATAATACAAAATAAGGAAACAACAGAATAATACGTTTTATAATTGTTTATCTTGCGTTCACTATACTATTTTGATATATTTTTTATTATTATTAAATTAAGAAATATAATACGGTGAAAAAAATCCATCCTTGCAAGGTTCGAACCAGTCTCTGGGAACTCAAAAAAAATTGACAATAATGTTCAGCTGCCTGGTAAATTTGTATGGAAACGTCAAAAAAATGTCAGTTCCCAGCATTGATCTCATAGGAAAAGTTGTTCATATTGACGGGTTAAATCACCCTTTCAAGGATCGGACAGGGTTAACTTTGGGTATTGTATATATTACATCTTGTTTTCTAAGTTTGTCAAAAGTTAAATCCATGCTCAGGATACCGTTCTTCGATTTTATTAATTTAGGACATAACGTCCGTTATTCAAGCATCGCAATTTGAGACATTGCCAACTTTGTCGATATATTACGCCGTAACTTGGCTCCGATGCCCGAGCGAGAATTATAAATTATTTACCTTTGTTCTTGTAGCTTATGCTCGGTACTCTTTTTAAACTTTTGCTTTGAGGATTATATTATCACTGGTTTTTAAGTAGACTTTGGGAAAGGAGGAAACTGTTTGGCCTATATCTATTTGAATTTACTACAATATATACTAAAAATTCTTTGTTAAAACACACATAGGTTCAACTTTTTGGAGAAAAACATTCCTTATTTCTTTCCCATTAGCCATGTGACTTTTCAATTCTCATTTAAAAGCCTTTCTTATATCTCTCACATACCGAATCTTAATCATTTCAAAGTTAAAATCTAGCTGACTTAAACGTCTGTTTTATTTAATAACAATTGCCTTTTACCTAATTGTACCCTAGATATTGTCACAGAAATAATAATTCAACTAGGCTTGAACTCGGACTTAAAACCTAAGGGTTTATGAATTGCTAAGAGAACTAAGTCCAGTACTTAAATGAATTTTAAGATCTGTACAATACAAAGGTAATGGCGAGTAAGACGATTTACCTAATTTGCATAATTTCGCACACAGATTCTCGTAGCTCGTAGCGCGGTCGTAGACTATCGTAGCATCTTCGTAGCTATGCATAGAATCATCTTTCTTGAGTCTGAATTCGCATATGCGATTGAATATGTTTATGATGTATCAATAAAAGCAGCTTTTATACGTTATGAAACTTAAATTATATAAACTTAAATAATAAATTCGCAAGCATGTTTGTTTATTTTGTTTGTTTTTTCACAATGTAACAACTGTTCATCACGAAATTCTGCATACACGTTTTCTGGTATAGAGAGAAAAAAAATGCTGGTCGCGAAAGAACGACAATAACGCCAGCTGTAGGTTTGTGATAAATAACAATAAGTGAGTAAGCTATTTTCAGTTCAATTTGTTAGTACGAGTCAGTGTAAGAAATTGACGACATGCGCATTGATTTTGTATGTTCCAGCAGTTCTTCTTTATAATAGTTAAAAATATATAAAAAAATACCGAAAGTATATAAAAGAAATAAACTTTCACTGTTATTGTAAAATGTTATATAATGTAACTGACTTTTTAAACGATATTTGTTAACTTTTATATTTACTTTGTACTTATTTATTTTTTATATATTAGTATAATTGACATGTATGTAATAAAGTAAAAAAATGTACTTACACTATGTATAATAAATAAATATATCTTTATGCTACTTTTCTATATATTCATAACTTTGTGTACCTCTACAGTTCGGAACCACACATTTCAAAATCATGTTCTCAAAACAAGTATCGAAATTTCCTAAAAGTTAGTCTTCTTCGTACCTCATTCCTACCTACTTTACTTACACTCCAAAATAGAATGACGTCAGAAAACTTTTAACAAGAATTTGAGCGAAAATGTTGCAAAACTTCTATTGCGTACCCAATAGAACGTAGCTCGTGATGAAATTTTTAACTTTGAAGTTACCTACGTCAAACTTCAAAATTTCAACACGAGCACTTGTTTATACACTGTTAACTACAGTATAGTTAAATAACTATTTAATAAGGAACTAATAAATACTTTTAAACTTTCGCGCTGCATTAGCGCGAATCCAGTGACCACGGCCGGTGCTACCTGCCGGCCTATTTGTTATCGTCGTTTACATACTGTTATATCGTTTATCGTTGGATGGAGTGTGTAGGAAGGGAGTGAACGACGAGTTGACTGGAGATAGAAAGAAATGGAAAAAGCTTGCATGCTGTGCCGACCCCACATAAATAGTGGTATAAGGATAAGGCAGAAGAAGAAGTATCGTTTACATATTAGTTCATTAATGCATTAACGGGAATTAGCGCGAACATACCATTTTTCTCCAGATGTTTCGACCAGCCAGCTTATTTGCTAACTCAGGGTACAACGTTTTGATAGTCTATTAGTATTGATGAAAGAAGATAGAATTGATAGTAGAATTTTAATTTAATTATGGAGGAGGTCATACAAAAAACATTATTTTTTGCCGTTTTTTTATGTAGATTATGGTACGGAACCCTTCGTGCGCGAGTCCCACTCGCACATGGCCAGTAATTTATTTATAACGTAAAATCTTTTTTTTTTTTGTTTTTAACTAGCTATAAGAGGGTTTTCTAAAATGCTTACCACCAGATAGTAGCACTGAATCGTAGTGTCCGATAAGCAGTGGATATTATATAAGAACCAGCAAGAACTGACATATTGTTGTCCAATAACAGCTCACCGGACCCGAAGCCTCAGTGCTGACGTTAGTGCCCGGTTGCAACTGCTAATAGGTCTACTTCATTATCATTACATAGTATAAAACGAAGTAACTTCCCGCTGTCTGTCTATCACTATGTATATATATGCTATGGATGCGATAAATTATACATATAAACCTTACTCTTGAATCACTTTTATCTATTAAAAACACCACATTAAAATCCGTTGCGTAGTTTTAAAGATCTAAGCATAATAGGGAGAGAACAGACCGACAGTTAGACAGCGGAACGATATTAATAGGGTCCCGTTTTTACACTTTGGGTACAAAACCCTAAAAATTAAAATTTTCACTGCTATTGTAAAATGTTATTATACGGAAATATATATAACGGAAAGCGAGTTTGTTTCATACTATGAAGTGATGATAAAGATCTTAAAACATGATTTCCAACGAGACCAAAGAAATTTAATCGCCTTTGAAACCCGATCAAGTCCCCCGATAAAGGATTATTTTAAGATGTAACTATGTTTGTTGCAGAGATGGAAATCGTGCCCGAGGGGAAAAACTTTCGATTGGTAACAGTAGACGAGCTCCCAGCGGTGGCCGATGTTTTAGTGCAGTATATGCCTGAATCTCTAAAGGTTAGTAATAATAACAATAAATTAAAAAAATAAGAGATAAACATTTTACAATACATGATTAATGCAGTCATAAAAAAATCGTAAAAATAAGCCGAAACATTTC
Source organism: Elegia similella (assembly GCA_947532085.1). NCBI lineage: Eukaryota > Metazoa > Arthropoda > Insecta > Lepidoptera > Pyralidae > Elegia > Elegia similella. The sequence continues at coordinate 7,523,737 of OX383936.1, forward strand.
ACAGCATGGAAAGTATGACAGACTTCCATGCTGGCCCGATCCCACATAAAGTGGGATGAGGAGTGGAAAAAAAGAAGAAGGAAATATAAACTGGTGCTTGAGCTAGGATGAAAATCATAATTTCAGCTTCGTAAATTTCAGCCGTCGTCACAAGACTTACTAGTACTATTGTACTAGTAAGTCTTAACTTAATAAATAATTCCACTTAACAATAACTATAACAATAACAATAACTTAATAAATAATTCCACTTAAAATTACACTTACACTTTAAATAAATCACATTTTATTTTAAAACTTTTAGTAATTCTTCTAATATCTCGTATGACATATTTAGTAGTTTGTTCATATAGAATTTTCTTAGTTGCACTATAAGTACCTGAAGGGAAAAAAACCTAGTTTATTATTACTTCGATTTGTGGTGACCAATAAACAGTGGCAGAGAAAGATAAAAATATTCTTTACTTGCCGAGTTGTCTAAGGATAATAATTATGAAATCATAGGTAGGCCTCCAAAATATCTCGACTCTTACTCACTGTAGGCTCAAATTGCCATCGCTACAGATAAATATGTACGTACATAGATTGCAACGAACTTTGAGTAATAGGACCGCAAATATTTATAAAACAAAAGGGAATAAATATTGATGAAATCATAATCCCAATATTTTGTTATATTATCTTCGTTTGGTAATCTTAACAATAAAGACAAATTGTTATAAAAGAATACGAAAAAAACATATATAACCAAAGATTGGATAATCGGATACATATTGTATAAATTTTTGGTTTATCGAAGCGTTTGCTTAGATATATATATTTACTAAAAAATAAAATCCCGGAAATTTATTATTATAAATAATTTGTCGTCTCACACGCAAAAATATTTATATTCCCTAAAGTCGGTCCGATTTAACACAACTAGGTAAATAGGGGATTTCGCTTCTTCAAAAATCACGATCAGTAAAAATTGTGTGACAGAGACTGTCAATTGTGTCAAACTTAAATTGTTTATCATAAAGCATTTTTTTTCGATAAATAATGCTTTCCGTAATAGCCAATTTCTGAATTTTAAATACTTATGTATCCTAATATCCGAATCTGTTTACTACTTACCTACCTAAATGTAATATTTCCAACTTTAAAACTATAATTCATAAACTAAAACTAAACTAAATAAATGTAATAAAATTAATTGTGAAAAATCGACCCCAAATCGCTGCGCTCGCAGTGTAGGGTGCCCAAGAAGCTGCCGGCATTTCCCCGTTGAATGGCCAGGCTCAACCTTCGGACGAAATGCGCGCCAGCCCTTGGATCCCTGAGGCGTCAATGAGGCGTGCGGAAATCTCCTTGAACAACTGACGGGCTTCCGCACCTCAAGGCCCCAAGACGGCAAAAGGCGCAAATATATACGGCTCTCCCAAGGCCGCATATTTACGCCTCTTATTGGTTTCGGCAATAACCTAAATATAACTGATAACTATTCATGCCAATTTATAAAATAATAACCAAATTGGCTTGAAGTCTCTAAATAGAAGCAATTTAACAATATCACAAACTAAAAAGGAAATTATGATTGAATAGGTCTGAATAGGTAGGTACTTACTCAAATTACTTTCTAATTTGATCTTAGTCACGCAATGATTTGGCGCCAAACGAAGCGAAACCGTCTAGGAAAATTACCTATAAATTTAATTAAGTTTTCATATCGTTTGCGTTCCCTTTTTCACGTTTCATTAATTCATTCCTGAAATCTTGCCCTATTTTAGGTTGGAAAATTATCTTAAATGGACACTTGGTATAAAATTACAGACAAATACCAATGTAAAGTTACCAACTTAATAGGCGCTATTCAAACGTTCAAATCCGTCAAAAAACACTAGCCAATTTTCCCCAAAAACAAATAGCAAATTAATTATAGGTATATTTATTTGGGTATCACAGTATTCATATTACTACAGAACTTATTGATTGGAGAGCTTCTTGGCGCAGTGGTTAACACGCCAGCCTGCGACATGAGGGTGCCCGGGTTCGATTCCCGGTCAAGTCATGATGGAAAACGATCTTTTTCAGATTGACCAGGGTCGTGGATGTTTATCTATTTATGTATCTATTATAAAATATAGTATCGTTGAGTACGTATCCTACGACACAAGTTCACAACTTACTGTGGGGCTGACTCAATTTGTGTGAAATGTCCCTATATTTTTTTATATATATGTATGTACATGGTGTTCATAGTTGTTCATATTGATGGTCTGAGTCACCCCTTTAAGGGTCCAAAACGATCAAAATTTCACCATGAATATGTACATATCTTATTCATCACTGCGCAGCACCAGGAGTCCGCATACAAATTTAAATCTACATATTATACGACTGCCATAAAGGAAATGAATTGTTTTTCGAGTTATTTATGTATGTAATGTGAGTTTCTTCCGACATAACTTCTAAATGCCCTAACGAATTTGGACGCATGTATACCCCATACGTTCAAATTTATAAACGTTTCGAATTGTTACATCGTCCCAAGACTTGGCTCAAATGATAAGCATTGCCATCCAGCGTAGCAATGCTGCCAGCGTTTTGGGCACGTTGCCGCAGAATGACGGTTTGCAGGGACTACATAATTTGTAAATATTTATTTTTAAGTAGTTTTAATTATTATTTTTTTATTCGTAATATACAGTGCAGTGACAGGTTTTTTTTTTGCAAAGCTAGTGTTATTATGTATGTTAATCTCCTACTTACTAATTATACCTATTTTTGTTTTAGTTTCATCAGACGATTCAAACATATCTAAACAACAAGGTGTGGGACTTCCATTTTTATGTAGCGAAGAACTGGCCGGAGGACCCGATCTGTCTGCATTTCCCAGGCTGTACGAGTACGGTAAGACAATAACATTTACAGAATCATCATCATCATTTCGTGTAGGTGACACGGTCAATCGACCATGCACACCCTGGTGTTAGAGTTATTCGAAACCGCCTATCGCCCTCTGACATGATGGCAGCCGCGACCAGGAATCGTCTTTATTATCAGACAATCAGATGATTCAAGCCTGCAATGTTGTAACCAAACTGGAAGCATTAAACAAAGTATGTTTCCTGTGGAAATCGAACCCACGACCCCCGGGTCTATAAAATCGGTTCACGGACGATAATTTTTGGAAAAGAGATGCGTCACAAGCCAATCGCTTAAGCCGATCGTGCCTCGACACGGAACGTGACACTTTTTCGTGCAGCCGGCGTTCATCAATTTATAAAACGTTATCGCGTCAAAAAACGAAAGAAAAATGTATTGGTTAATTACAAAATCAATCTCCTGCATAGAATACAAGGTTGAGTGGTGTCATGCAACCAGGCAGCTTTGCCATCATTTGCGGACCCTAGGCTCTGAGACTATACAATTCGAAATACGTTATAGATACAGATATCAGAGAGAAAGCAATCCAGAAATAGATATAACCTACATTGTCTACGAAAAGTTCATTGTTCTCTCACAGTATTGCCAAAGATTGCCCAAAAATTTATAACCCGCAGTGCGGCAGAGGGACAGAAAATATATAATCCCGTACAAATTGGTAAAATACCTCTTTATATTATTTTCCTTTTTCTTATATTACGCAATAGAAAATAAAGATTATCTAGAAAAATCGTAACGTCATAAACGACCCAGTAAAAGTTTTACAAATGGGCCACTATTTCCGGATATAACTTCTCGTCAAAGTGCAGATTTTCCCGTCATCCAGACTTTCCTGTTTTCCCGCGGCGGGAACGAGTGACGTAAAGAGGGCTTGAACGTCTTCAGCTCTTTCACTTGAGGGTTACTGAACATGTTGCCTTTTCGCGTTTTCTTTGATGAGAATACACATTAACTGGCTTATTTTAATTGAGATTGAATTCGTTATTCATTTGATTCTCCTTTTACACGATTATGTACTTTCTCTTGATTTGATTTTTCCTTAAAGCTCTATCATCTTGTTTGAGTTAATATCTTTTCTTTATTTCGAATAATAAAAAAAATATATATCGTGGTTTAAATTAATACCGTCAAGTCTGTCGGCGATATTAATAGTCACTTAGTTTTTTATGTAATAAAACCTTAAAATTTCTACTTATTGTATAACTTGCCAAGGTTTATACATATGGAGCAATATTATACTTTGATTATATTTGATTAATATTAAGCCATATAAATAATAGATACCTAAATAAATGAACAAAACTTTTAAATACATAATTACAACTTCTAACTATTGTACTTACGACTTACGACACGACTTGTCCTACTTGTTCAACGTGACTTAAACAAGTTCATTCTCGAAAAGACGAAGCTAGCGTGACAAGTTAGAGCGTGTCCTATCAAGTGCCTGAACTTTTATCAGCTTCGAAGTATTTATTCCAAAGATCTGTATATTCAATGATTTCCGCCTCATTATTTTGTCTTTAACATTATTGTTGCTTTAATATTTGGTAATGTTTTTTCACAATGTGGCTTGAAAATGAAACTTGATAAAACCCAGGTTACGGAATACCGCTTACATCAGCGTTATCGCCACTATCATAGAAAGAGTGAATAAGTTGGTGCGATAATATCAAAAAAATGGCCGGTACGAAATGGATCGAAACTGCCAAAGATCGAAAAAATGGCATAATATAAATATAAATATATACGGACAAATCACACAGATTGAGCTAGCCCCAAAGTAAGTTCGAGACTTGTGTTATGGGATACTAACTCAACGATACTATATTTTATAACAAATATATATATATATATGTAGGCCAAGTCCTCTGGCTGCTCTGGCCAAGTATGGCCCTAGTAGTACAGAGAGGGTCGTGCTCCTGTAGTGGAGACTAAAAAGGACCTGATGATGATGATGATGATGACATATATATATAAACATCCAAGACCCAGGACACTCTGAAAAAGATCATTTTCCATCTTGACCTGGCCGGGGATTGAACCCGGTCACTCCGTGTCGCAGGCAGGCGAGTTGACCGCTGCGCCACGGAGCTAGTCAATAATATGAAGGAGGCCTACACCGTTGCGATCGAGAAAGGCTAAAGAAGAAGAAAAATATTTTTTATGTAATTTTTTAAAAATTACGTTTGCTACAAACGTAATTTTAAAACTCAAGTGGTGTCGGGTCAGATCGATAAAAGAGCCACTATAAAAGGTTTCAGCTCCGAACTAAAATACGCCTTAAATTAACGATAAAATTCGATCGAAATTGTAAAATAATTTCATTGCGAAATTCAAAGCTTTCCAGCCAGTAACAGGAAACTGAATGAAACAAAACACTTCCAGCAGCCATACTAGCTTGAGTTCTATGAAAGTTAATAAATCGTAGCTGTTCAGATACGTGTTAGGTATTTACTGACAACGCCAGCTGGGTACAGATCATCTCCATGCGTACTCGCATCTCTTTCGACTTACATTCACCCTGAAGAAGTCCCCGGGACAGGATTGATTAATTAAACAACTACTGATATTAGATTTTTAATACCAATGGAAGAGCTGTGCTTCAGTAACCAAAGAACTATCAAAATTATAAAATAACTTCAAAGCTGCGAAACCTCGCGTTTGGACGGTTAAATTATAATAACTAAATTTTTTGTCTTTGGCCTTCTTTACCTAATGTTTAATTTAATGAACGATTTTTATATAATTTTATTAAATATTGTAATAGTCGTAACCGAAATAGGTACAAATGCTGTGATGAAGAGGAATACCTCCGCTATCCGTAAATCTCAGGCATAAGGCTATATCTGCTGATTTGAATTTTGAACCGTAATAGATGCCTGAGATTTGGCACCCTTAAGAACCTTTATAAAAATATTACGATACTTTCATATACCAAAAAAGTACACCATCGCAATAATACTTAGCTGAAGAAGCTCGCGAGTAAAGCGAACTTGATTGGAAACATTTTCGTCACGCTAACTTCAAATTTACAAAAGTTCTTAAACTGAAACCTGAGTTAACTGAGTTTTCTTTTTAAGTTTGTTCGTTTGTTATTGTTTACAAACTAAGTTTCAATTGAAATTTATTTTGATCTACCCTCTGTGGTCAAGTCCTATTATTATCCCGGGGGCTTCGCCCCTGAGCCGTCCCGTTTTTACCCTTTGGGTACGGAACCCTAAAAACGTGGCTTTTGGGCGTTTAAACTTTTTTTACTTTCTGTCACAGTTGCTGTTAATTATTGTTCTGAGCTCAGAAGAATATACTGAGCTCAGATTCTGAGCTATGTTATTCTTCTCTGAGATTCCGACAGATAATTTATTACCTACGTCAACCACAAATAATACCTATTAAGAACAATATTGTCTATGCAAGAAATAAATTGGTAAACCCCACAAAAGAGGTTTCAATCAACGACACGGTTTTGGGAAATCCTTAGTGCGCGCGAATGCGAGGTCACACTTCACCTGGTTCACCTGGTTCCGTGGGCATTTTTCCACACTTAGGCCTCTCATTTGGGCCCATTGTGTGTAAGCTGAAGACGTCTATTCTCCCAGTCTTCTGCCTTGGGGAGACTGCTCTCTCCCTCATTTTTTTTTTTTTTTGTTGTTTTACTCGAGCCATCTCAGCTCGTCGAGGAAACGTAGGACTGCAGAGGGTGTGCTGCAGGCCTCGCTCATGGTCCCCGGGTGTCCCAGGAACTCCTCTCTAGTAGATGCTATGCTTGGGCACTCCAGTAGGAGGTGCTTCGCAGTTTCTTCAGCTTGTAGGCAGCCTCTGCAAAGGGGACTGTTAGTGATTCCTATAACAAAAAGGTGTTTGTTTAACGAGCAATGCCCGGTAATTACTCCTATAAGGAGTCGTAATTTTACCCTTGGTAGCGCCAGCATGCGTTTTGAGAGCTTGCTGTTTAGGACAGGCAAGGTTTCCCTAGCTTGTCGGCATGTGTCCAGGGTTGACCAGATTCTTTGATGTTCGGCCTTACCTCGGTTACTGATCCATGAACGTACCTGCGCGAATGGTATGGGTACCATTGGTAGTGGGCCGAATGGAATCATATTCGACCCCCTCCTTGCAAGTTCGTCCGCTGCATCGTTCCCGAGTGAGTTACTGTGGCCTTTTATCCACTGTAAGGTAACTGTGTTATACTTACAGAGTTCGTTCAATGCGATGTGGCATTCGAGGATGAGCGCAGAGTCAATCAAAGGGTTTCTTAGAGCATGGAGTACTGCTGCGCTGTCTGATAGGATGCGAATGTTTAGTTGCGTTACCTTCATCCTGTTGATAAGTGCAGCGGCATGAGTAATGGCTACGCATTCTGCTTGGAAGATGGAGTTATCCCTACCCAGAGCCGTTGCATAGTTTATGTTGAGGTCATGAGAGAAGACTCCTGCTCCTACTCCTTTACTTGTTTTGGAGCCGTCGGTGTAAACTCTCATTTCTCTGATGCCTGAGCTGTCAGATTTTCCCTCATGTAACTGAATCTTGTATTTCTTGTCGAAGACAAATTGTTTCTTAATTCTGTCATTTATAGCTCCCATCATTAGGGATGATTCCATCGCTCTTGCCAGAATTTGTGTGTGGGGTGCCTCAGAGTTACTTTTCCAAGTACCCATTGTCTTTAGTCTTATGGATGCAATCTCCGCTTCTTGTTGTATGTGTAAGTGGAGTGGTTTGATGTCGAGTATCGCTTCCAGGGCTGCTGTAGGTGTAGTGCTCATGCCTCCACCAATGGCCATACAGGCTGTGCGTTGGAAGCGCTGTAGTTTGTCTTGTACTGTTTTTAAAGTGGTTCTTTTCCACCAGACAATTGCTCCATATGTGAGCGCTGGTCTTATAACCATCGTATAAAGCCATTTCATTATTTTTGGTGTGAGACCCCAGTTTTTGCCTACCATCTTACGGCAGTGCCATAATGATATGCAGGATTTCTTTATTTTGTTTTCTAGATGACTATTCCAGCTTAGTTTGCTGTCTATGATGACTCCCAGGTATTTAACCTCTGGTGACAGTTTTAGTGTGGTGCCAAATAGTTTTGGTGGGGTATAGTTACCTAGTTGTCGTTTTTTTGTGAACATTACCAATTCGGTTTTATTGGCGTTTACTGTTAATTCGTTTTTTCTACACCATACTTCTACAATCTTTAGTGCACCTCTGGTGAGGTTGCAGGCTGTATCTGCAGTTTTCCCTGGGATAAGTATCGCCAGGTCATCTGCGTAGCCGATTGTGAAGAAGTTGTTGTTGTTTAGGGTTGTTAGAAGTTCATCTACAACCAGACTCCACAGGATTGGTGATAGAACACCCCCTTGCGGGCAACCTCTTGTAGCTATTACTTTTGTTGTGTCCTGTATTGTTAGTTGTATTTTCCTTTGTTTCAGCATATTACGGATCCAGTCTGTAATGGTGTCCGGAGTGCCGTGTCTAGATAGGGCTTCGCATATGCTGTTGAAATTTGTCTTGTCGAAGGCTCCTTCGATATCTATGAAGGTTCCTAAGCAAAGATCCTTGTTATGTATCGATTTTTCCGCTATGCTTACTACTTCATGTAGTGCTGACTCGGTTGACTTTCCCACACTGTAGGCATGTTGCCTCGGGTGGATGGGGTTTTTTGCGATGATTTTATCTCTAATAAATCTATCGCATAGTCTCTCCTGGGTTTTCAGCAGGAATGAAGATAGACTTATTGGTCTGAAGGATTTGGCGTCAGTGTAGTCCGTTTTTCCTGGTTTGGGAATGAAGACTACTTTAACTTCTCGCCATTGTTCAGGTATGTATCTATGCGCTAAGCAGGCTGTTATCAGGTTTGTTAGGTGTTGGAGTAGAGTGTCTTCACCCCATTTAAGTAGGCCTGGGAAGATTCCGTCCGGGCCAGGAGCTTTGAATGGTTGGAAGCTATTGATTGCCCATTTAACTCTGTCTTCTGTTATTACTGCTTTCGCTGTTTGCCAGTCTATTTCACTTGTAGGTCGTCTTACTGTTTCACCTGGGCTGTTTGTTTCTGATGTGATTTCTATGCAGCCTGGGAAATGCGTGTTCAGTAAGATCTCGTTAATTTCTGCCTCTGTTGCAGTGTAAGTCCCGTCTTGTTTTTTAAGAGTTCCAATAGTTTTTTGGCTGTTGTCCCCGCTTAGTACTTTTCTAATTCTTGAGGCTTCGGCGGTAGATTGTATGTTTGAACAGTATTTACACCAGGACCTTCGTTTAAAGGATCTTATTCTTCTTTTATAATTTGCCCTGGCCCTGTTGTAGTTGTCCCAATCGTAGTCACTTCTGGTGTTCATTGCTCTATTAAAGAGTCTGCCAACTTGACCCTTTCTACGTGCTAGTTCAGGGCCCCATATACCTTTGTCATTTTTTTTGCCGCAGGTAGGGGCACTTAAGGGGCATGAATGATGGAAGCTCTCTATTAAGGCGTTTGATATTGTTTTTGCATACTTTTCGACTTCTGTGCAGTTATTTAGGTCTGTTATATCCCGCGCAGTCCCGAGACTCTCCTCTAGGCTCTTTTTGTAAGCTTGCCTGTCTGTTTTTCTGGGGTTCCTGCGTGGAGTAGGTATAGCAATTTCATGGTCGATTACGTACCTGATCCATCTGTGATCGGAGCCCGAGTAGTCATCGGATACCTGCCACTGATGGATGAGTTCTGCGACTCCGCTAGTTGCCAGTGTTAGGTCTATGATTGTCTGGCTACGCCTTGTTACAAAAGTGGGTTTGTTACCTCTGTTTATGATGTTAAGGTCGGTCTGGAACAGGTAGTTTACTAGCTCAATACCTCTGTCATTTGATTCTGCCATACCCCACAGAGGATGGTGGGCGTTGGCATCGACCGAGATGATAAGTTCAAGGTTATTGAGTGCACAGTGGCTTACCAGTTCCATCATTGTTTCTGTAGGAATCGCCATGTCCGAAGGAAGGTACACGGAGGCGATCACTGTATCTGTTATTAATTTGTTTTTATTTTTGTTCCCGGAGATTTTCACGGCTACTTGGTCTCTGGAAAACAAATGTGTTAGTGGCATTGCTGCGAAATTGGGGGGTAAGTAGATACAGCTTCTCGGGTGAGCCGAGGTTTGGTCGTATATGAGCTTACCTCCTAGGTTGTTTAGGCCGCTTATCTTGTTTGTTTTGTTGATCCACGGCTCCTGGATCAACGCTATTTTGTTTTTGACCTTCAGCTCGCTCCACAGGTTAGCCGTTGCGGTCTGGCTGTGCTGAAGGTTGATCTGGATGACATTAGTCATCCAGATCTGACCCCGTGTCGACAAGGGAGTCATTGGAGCGGTCCTCCTCGCTCTCTTCACTCCCCCCTCGGTCTCTGCCAGCTAGTTGTGACGCCACTGTAGCAGCTACGCTAGTGGACGTCTTGCCTGGCGTAGGTGTAGGGCTGGTCGCTCTTGATGCAGAGGGTTTCGGGGGGTTGATTTTTACGCCTGACGGTCCAGCCACTTGCTCGTCAGGGGTTGTTCTTGTGGTCTCTATGTGGACCGCGTTATCCTTACCTTTTGGTTCGGCTTTGTTGGTCTGGTCCGAGACGGTGTCCTCTGTCTCTGCCAGTTGTTTTTGAGTCTCAGGATCGGGCTCCTTTTCCGTTTCCGTTTGCAGGCGCTTTAGGTACACCGATCCGAGACTGAATGAAAGGCAGCGTCCTTGGTCGATAATCATCGGCAGGATGTCGTCGGGAACACCTACCGTGACATACGTACCAGCGTCCTGTTTCGAGGCGGTGTAAAGACTCCACCTGTCGACCCCTGCCCAGGGATTCATACGGTGCAGCATGGTGTGTAGCTGCTCCATCGTTCCGTTTCGGGCAGGCAGAAATATGCCGCATTTTGTCTTCTTCACCAAGTCATTCTGAAGAATGACTTGCAGCGGCGTTTTTGAAGCCGTGGTGGTGATTTTTGCCACCGCGTTCTCGAGCCATGCTCTTGTTTCCTCATCCCTGCATAGGAGTTTAAGCACGCCATCTACGATGACGGGCTTACCCCCGAATGCCGGGATGACGGTGTTGTTGGGGTCAAGAACGTGGTCCATCAGCATGTCTTCCACCTCGGCCTGTATCTGTTCCAGGTCCTTCTGGAGTAGGTCCGAACCGTCTTCCGTGGTGATGGCCACGTGGAGGTCGGTGATGATGGCTCCAGCGTATGTTGTGCCGGGTCGTCGTTTTGACGAGTCCAGCTTGACGCGTTTGGGTTCACCTCTCGGTGAGACTGTGTCGTCCAAGCGCGTTCTTTTGGAGCGTTGTCCGGCAGAAGACTGCGGGATATTTGGCGGCGGCTTATTAAGCGGCGGCCTGTCATTCGGCTGATGCCGTTGTTTTTTGCCCGAGGCAGGTCGGCGATCCTGGTACCCAGTATTCGTCCTCTCTGCCCTACGGGTGTAGTTCGGACCGCTCGGCACGGCCTTTCCTCGCTCTTCCTCGGACATCCTTCGTCTGGCAGGTCCCCTTTCGGTTTCCTGACCAGATTTCGGAGCTTCGGAGTTGCTCGGTCCAGCGGTGGAGGGGTCGGAAAGATGTTGTTGTTCGCGGGCATATCTTTCACTCGTCCTTGAACTTCCCTGTTCCAGGTCGGCTCTTGGTTGAGGTCTGATAGCCGGCTGTTGTAGGCGCCTCACAAAGTCGCGGTATCTCTCGTCGCGACGACGCGAATGCATCGGGAGATGATGTTGTTGCCCCTTGCGGGGTTGATCAACATATTTTTGATTCTGGTTATCCCGGGCCCTATCGGACATCTGGGCACCTGCCAGATGTGTAGGTTGCAGTCGGGATCGGTTTTTACCCTTTCCTTTCCGCTTCCATGACACCTCCTGCCAGGTATCCAGGAGGATGGCGGAGCTGCTATTGCTCGGCCTTTCCTCGCGGGATGTTTTTTCCCCTGTTCGGGGTTGAAAATGCTCGGCACCCTGGTTTTCAGAGGCGGAGTCTTTGTTATGGGGGTTTTTCTGCTGTTTAGGATCCATGCAGTGTTGTTTTTTATTTCATCCCTCAGGTTCATCCACCCACCACGGAGCCCACAGTTGGGGGTGCAACCTAGTGTTGTCACCAGAGATACCCTCGGGATATAGCACCCCAGGGAAGTCAGCCAAGCGAACCGGGAAGGCGCTAAGTAGACATGACCCAGAAAAAAGCCATGACACCGAGCACCACCGGTTGCTGGTCGATCTTGCCCAGGACACTCGCTTGACGGCCATCTGACTGGGCGTCGCAGCCGATTGATCCGGATTAGCTACTTCACGGACCTCCCGTGTTAGATCAATCCAGGGCCAAAGTAGTGTGTTGCCTCAGCGGGGTTTATAAAACACCCTACCCTGCATCGGCTCAACTACCAGGATCCCCTTCTCGACCATTACGGGTCCCCACGCACGGCACAAACACGTGGGTGGACACCCTCCCTCCCGCTAGGTAACTGCCTATCATTGAGTTGCCCAGCCCGCGGTATCTTGTCCACTTAGTACCGCAGCGGATAATTGGTAAGGATGTTTGGAGAGGAATGAGGACTAGGGGTTGGCTGGGTTATGGGATGAGGATAGATTTTCGACTGGTGATTTCAGTTATATCTGTTTCTGAGGGAACCAGACCAATAACAGGCAGCAACCGCGGGAAGGAGAATCCCCAGACTTGACATGGCTCTCAATGCGACTGTTGCGCTCCTGCCATATCCTTTCGCCAGATTGCACATTGGGATAGATGTGCAAAATGAGGTTCCTTGGACTATATTACCACATGGGAACTTTACATACAGACCCTGAAACCTCGCCCGAGGTCACACTTGCCCAGTTGTATTATTTTTTATCTATATCTTAGACTAATGCAGACAAATTCAATTTATCGTTACAGCCAAACAGCCACCCCTACGAAAGCGTGACGGTGTTTACTCCGTCCGAGCGCGCTGAACTGGTGGATCTACTAACGTCCGAGGACATCTTGCTGGATCTCACCAAGCCGTTGTACCTGAACTTCACCCACGAGGCCATAGTGAACCGCTTTGAGCGCCACTATGAGGCTCACGATAAGATCACTGGTGATGTCTACGTCTGTGATAACCCGCCGGCGGACGCCGACACTGAGGGGTAAGGAAATTTCTTTCATGAATCTTTCTGATTATTCTTCTTATTGAGCTTTATTAGATCTATTCTCTATTTTAAGAAAGTTGTCTTCTATTAGCATCTGTTTATACTCCATATAGAGCCATAGGGGTACTATTTTTGAAAGTGTGACACTCGTTTTCGAACGATATTTGTATGGCAAAATCGCTCGTTTACGAACGTCGTAATTTCAAAAATAGCACTTCAGGACCTTTTCCACGGATATGATATTTTTCATACATATGACATAGGGCTTTATCGGGCCATGCCAAATATTATATTTGTCAGTTCAGAAAGTTTCTTCCGCAGTTGTTATAGGTATTAGAAGTAAGAATCCGAAATTCTAGTATATTTAGTGCTTTCTTTATAGCTCTCTTGCATTCCGTACAGTAAACAGCCCAAGCTACCAAAAGTATAATTTTTGTATTTGAATTTTGTACTGATCAAAGTTTCATGACCTGTCTGGAAGTACCCTTAGATTTAATAGCCGCACCCTTAGATTATTCGTGATAAAACCAATAATCAACTAGTCAACTCTCGTCCGAAAACTAAATAGGTACCTACCTACTAAGCCTTAGGTATATATGAAAAATAGCTAAACATGTAAACAACATTGTTTCCAGGCTGCCACCGGACGTGGAGTTAGTTCGGCTGCAGCCGGAGCACATGAAGGCGGTGCACGACCTGTACCCGGCGAGCGACATCGAGTGCCGCGAGGTGTTCGAGAAGCTGGTCGCCGAGCTGCCCGCCTACGGAATCTTCGTGGAAGGCAACCTCGCCGCCTGGATGGTGCAGTCCTACTATGGCGCCATGTTCTCGATGCAAACTCGCCCCGAATTCCGCAGGAAAGGCTACGGCATCTACCTCGCCAGGCGGCTCACCAAGGAGGTCGCCGCGCGCGGGTACAAGCCCTTCGTCGTCATCCGGCCGGAAAACGACGCCTCCCGTTCCCTCTACTCCAAGCTAGGCTTCGAGAAGCGTTTCCGAACGGTGCGCGCCGTTTTGCGTCCCCGCTAGCGCGTAAAAGTTGATCACTAGCAGATTTTATTTTTTTAAGACTTTTGAAAAATCAATCTAGCTTGCGATCTTTGATCGCTTAGAGAATTTTAGTAGGTAGCTTTAAGATTGTAGCGGCTAGCGCTCTCGGTCTGCATGACAATATTGATCGGACCGTGATAAACTAATGTTCGATTTTCCAAAAAAATATTAGAGCCTCAGCGAAATTTCTACACCTAGCATTTTTAATAATTCTAGATTGAGTCTTCTTGCCGAGGACGACTACAACGAACAGTAAATCCCCTATTTCTCTACATTTTTTGATAGCTACGCGTTTCTATTCGCTTGGCAGATTCGAGAGCTATAGCCGTTCGCTGCGTTCTCTGGCGCTAGCCTAGTCACTGATCTCAACGATTCTAACTTGTCTGGAATCACTCGGAACCTAGTTTCGTATGGGTCGCTAAACATCGATGCTTTGTACAAAGGGAAGGTCTTTACGCACGCACGAACGTGACGGTTTAACTTGTAGAAAACAAGAAATATGGTGCCAACTTGTAATCGTGTTAACCCCTATTTTCTAACAACAAGTAGGTAGATATCTCACGAGTCTCCATCCAGAGGTTCTATTGCTTCTCGACACAGTTAGCCATCATTTAGGCGAACGCTACTACCATTACCACTCGTTGATCGAACGGAAACTATTCTGTCTCATGGTTTATAAAATTTTGGGACCCGTATTGATCTGTGTGATAAACGATAGCGTTAACAGTGAGGATGAAAGAAAACATGAGAAAGAAGTGTTCCCGTAACTGCACCCCAGTTTGCACAATTCGAAAAGTAAATTTTCAAGCACCATAATATTAACCTGTCTAAATACAGGAGTGTGAATGGAAACTCATGGAATCAATTTTATTATACCCAGTATTTACGCGTATTTATTAGATACGCATTACGGGCGTTATTTTACTTTCATCTAGTCTTCATTACGGAGTTTCTGAAAGAAATGGGATGAGGTGAAGATTTAAGTATTGATTTCTATTAAGTGTATGTATACTTTAAACACAAAAAAAGATAACATGAAATAAATACTAACTTCAGTTCGTATTAAGTCTTTAGTGCGAGTAATAAATCTTACGAAACTGAAGTTAGTTTTTAGTCACATTTAGCTTTTTCGGGAACCCTGTTTTTATAAAACAAAATGCATTGTTAGAAAATGAAGAAAAATCATTTAAAATTTGATACGAAAAGTAGATAGGTAGGTATTTTAATACTGGAATGTATTTTACAACTGCATAATATTGTATGTAAGTATATTGGAAGTTTGCTATACATTTATCCAAAGAAGCTTAGGTATTTAAGTTAATCGATTTTGAATTATGATTGATTAGAGTGTGATACTTTTTATAATTTGATTTACTTGAAAAATGTAGCTAAAATTCAGTTTGCCCAATTTGTACTGTCTTCCTAAAGACTGGCGAATAGGTAACAACTAGAGAAGAGAATGGTGTCCAATGTAGGCCGTTTTTATTTTTTAATTACTGTTACTAAAAGGATCTCAGTATCTCTTGTACGACTAAAGCCTCCTTAGGTACAATCGTGCTATATTGGCCGAAAAAAAAACGCCTGCGTTATTTTGATAAGAAGTCCCACGAAAAAAGAATATACCATACCTACACTCGCGTCCTACTATCTATGGTGTTCTGGTTTTTTATCAGATGTAAAATATATAGTGATACAAAATTAACGCGCCAATATACGATCATCACAATAACGCTTGCGTTACTATCGACCTATACCAACGCAGCTGTGAGCTAAAGGCTTAACACTATCAGTCTTATTATAAAACGAGGACTAACTTTAGTACCTGCTTTAAACCATTATTCGACCAAATTAAGTTCACACTTATCACTTTGACATTAGGTCAACTGTCATTGTCACTTTGTTTTGGATGGATAATGGTTTAAACCAGGTACTAAAGTTAGTCCTCGTTTTATAATAAGACTGAATCAGTCTTATTATAAAACGAGGACTAACTTTAGTACCTGGTTTAAACCATTATCCATCCAAATCAAACTGACAATGACATTTGACTAAACGTCAAAGTAATAAGTGTCGACTTATTTTGGTCGGATAATGGTTTAAACCAGGTACTAAAGTTAGTCCTCGTTTTATAATAAGACGGTATAAGTTTCAAGACGTCACTAGTTTTAGGTACTTATAATTAACTGTGGATAAATTTTTATTGGCATGTTGGTCGGTCGATCTTGCTCAAAACGAGGAGCTTCCACCTTATCTACATTAAAATTTGTTATTTATTAAATAAATTAATTTGATTTGTCGAAATTATTGCCAAATTATTTCATAATGGTGACGTCAGAAGTTATTGAATTATATTTAAGTGCTTGACATTGTTAACAGATGGTAATATAGAATTAACAAAAACCTTTACCTAACTCCTAAGATAACAATCGTTTTTAATCTTCTTGACATTATTTTATCATCTTTGAATTATTTCAGACAACCTGTTGGTCACACAGTAATGAAATTTACGACTCTGAGCTAAGAGATACATAGTATTTTAACGAACGTAGAAGCCATTATCACCAACAGCCGACCGCACATAAGAACCTTGTCTAGACGCTAGAGCTACATCCACCAAAACTCTAGGTAATACTAAAGAAGCGAAAGTTTTGTATAGTGAAAAATTTACAACAGTTTGTCTGAAAACCTCTCATCATGCAGTCATGCTAAAAGCTTCCTACTTTATTAGTGGGTGAATACCTACATCGCATAAGTAGTTCAAAGATTTCTTCGAAATTATAATTATAAGGACGATTTCCGAACACTATCATATCTTGACAGGACACGACCTCCGTCCTCGAAACTGCAGTTGCCATGCTGTACGATATTTTGAAACTCCTGCAGATACAAAGAATGTAGTGTCCATTCTGTATTGTTTATCAGTTTATCACTTACTTACCTTGCAAAGGTATTGAAACAATAAAAGATAATATAAATCAACTTGTTTTATTCGTCGCTTCCTAAATACCTTAATCTTCTGTTGCTGTCCATAAATAAGAAGCAGGTTATGACTATGCCTTATACTTTTCTGATCAAAGCATGAGTGATTTAAGCACTAATCCACGTGAGTGCCCCCCTACGAATATTAACGTGCATCACCAATGAGGGTCGGCAAGTAGACAGCTGGCTGGCTGTATAAACTTTGCCAAATCATATTACCTACAACTGACATGCTGTTATCATAATGTACCCTGGCCCCCGACGCGCCGCAGCTGATATTGCATAGTATTACGTCTTTTTCCCTTATGGGGTAGACAGATCCTAGGTCTATTCTTATAGACCTTATGGCCACATTTAGCATGTTGAAGGGCGTGTAGATGGAAAACGGAATCAAATAGTGATGGATTGCTAGCCGCATCGCTGGTTGATATGATTCCGCAGATTTTAGCCCAATCCCCCGATCGGCTTTTACGATCTGCGCGGGAAGAGAAGCAGCTGGCACATTCTACGTTTTTTCTTTTCTCCCAGACCAGCATGGGAAAGCTGATATTGCAACCGGGAAAAACATTTAGATGAAGATGAGGAGTCGCTTCGTGACACGACTTCACACGACACGAGTATGTATCCGCAGACTCACGATATAATAGAGCTTTACAAATAGGAACTTAATATTTGTGAATGAGTGCTTTCACAAGACGAACGGTTTTTCTATATCTAAAATCTGTACATCTTTCTGCAATCGCCCATTCAAAAATAGCGTACAATTAGGAGAGATCAATTTATTTTTATTAAAAATCTTACATTTATACCTACATAAATTCTGCACATATACTTATCTACGAGGTAGATAGAGCCTAGGGTAATAGGACCTTAAGGGTACATTTAGCTGTTAGGAAGGTAGGTACCTATAGGTGGAAAATAGAATCAATATAGTCAAGGGTTTCTAGCGATATCGCCTAATAACCTGGGTCATGTTCAAATCATCTGATTTACGCCAATTCCCTTGACTCGCTAACTTTTGACAACTACGGTGTCCAACGTGTTGATGACCATTTCAACATCTATTACGGTTATTTATATCTCAAATTAAAATTGACAATTACGAAAGCTGCATTGGATGTTAAATTGACCATCAAAACGTTGTACACAGCAGCTGTCAATAGTTAAAACAAGCAGCCCAGCTGTGTGGCAGCTTTTGCATTCTATATACAGGTTTTTTAGGGTTCCGTATCCAAAGGGTAAAAACGGGACCCTATTAATTTCGCTCCGCTGTCCGTCTGTCTGTCTGTCTGTCTGACATTATCATAGATGACGTATTTCTGTTGCCGCTATAACAGCAAATACTAAAAAATAGAAAAAAAAATATTAAATGGGGCCTCCCATACAACAAACGTGATTTATTTGCTCGTTTTTGCTCGATTTTGATAACGGCAAAAGGTAGACGCTTGAAATATTCATAGAATATTTAGTTAAATATTCACTTTAAAAATAAATAAAAATATTAAAGGGGGGCTCTCATACAACAGACATGATTTTTTTTGGCGTTTTTATAGATAATGGTACGGAATTCTTCGTGCGCGAGTCTGACTCGCACTTTTTTTCTATTCTACTAGATAATATGAAAAGTTTTAAAATTCCCATACTCCTACCTACCATCTTTCGCTTGGACTATGCATACAATATATGGTTTTCTTGTGTATCTGTTTTTTCGGTTTGTTTTTGTTTACGGAGGCAACTCCAATTCGGTCGATTTCATTGTTGTTTTCTTCGGTGGGGGACTGCGCCCCCAGATCCTAATTCGCTTTGATTTTTTGTTCTACATCTATTTTACAGCGGAGGCCGTGTAAAAACCAAGGCGTTCATGTGAATACAAGATCATTGTCTATGTTATCTATAGACAAGTTTATGTCACTGTCATTGTCAAATTAACAGTCGAAAATAGAAGACAAAATGGCCGATTGTTGTTTTCAATCATTGCTTATTTAGGTACACATGTGATTTTGTGATTAAGTTAAAGCTCGTAATATTAAAATCTTAAAGACAATGACAAGCTTAATAGATAAGATTGAAAAACTAATCAAAAGGGAGAAAACCACTCCCGAAAGAAAACAGAAAGATGATTCCAAAAAGTCATCGAGTGAGATTCTTTCGGAACTTTTTAGCGCTTTTAACGCCGATCCACCGAAAATTGAGGAAGTTTCCGTGAAGAAATCCAAGAAGAGTAAAAAGAAACATAAGAAGGAAAAGAAAAAACGTAGCAGGAGTAGCAGTAGTGGTAGTGATTCAGACGCTAGTTCCTATTCACACAAGCGTAAGAAACGAAAAAAGAGTAAGTCCGCAAGTAAGAAACGAAAGGATAGCGAACGTTCCCCTTCACGTCGCCGGTCGAGAAGTCCTGTTAAAATAAAACCTGATCCCGAGGTCAAAGGAAAGTTTGAAGGTTATAGTAAAACTGAAAATTTTAAGGTAAAAGATGAACATGTCAAACATGAAGTTAAAGAGGAGCGGGTCAAACATGAACCCAAAGAAGACAAGAAGCCTGTTATTAAATTTGAAGAATCTGAAAATGTAAATATGATAGATACTAGTCTCATTCCTATGCCGGAGTCCCCTAGAGAAAAGCTAGATTCAAATGATTTGAGGGTAAAGTTAGAAAGTAAAAGAAATGACACAAACACTGACAATGATAAATCCAAAGGTAAAATTCAAATAAAGAATTTAAAATTCAGTACTGTGTTTGAAGAAACTGTGAAAAAAGCTGAAGAAGAAGCAAGGAAGAAAAAAGAGAAGTATGAGGAAGGAGAATATTCAGACTCATCAAGCAGCTCAGTTAATGAAGTGGTTTCCAACTTCCCCAAAACCTCTGATCCGGGAGGAATATTGAAAAAGCAAGCTGCTGAAGAATCCAAACTGTAAGATTCATACTATACCTATTTCATTTTTCTTGTTAGAAATCCTCTAAGTAATTTTGTTTATTTGTTTATTTTATCTAATTACTAAAAACTATCCTTAACTTTTACAAATCTGAATGCTTTTAGGTCAGAAGAAGAAAAAAGTACATCAAAAAAGGTTAAACATGAGAGTTCACACAAATCTTCCAAGAGAGACAGGAGTCGGTCTCGCAAAAGGTAACTTATCTTTAACCCTTTCAAACATTTACACTATCTGTGACACTTTGAACTGAAGATATAAGGACCTTTATTAAATATTTTATCTGGTGTTGATAGACTAAATAAGAGAGCTTTAGTCTATAGCCTGTCTCCCTCCTTCAGTTATGAAATACACCTACACGGAAGTGGTACCTTACCACTTCGATGGGATAAATCCAGTTCAATCATATCTTATTTTATACAAGGAAAACAAGCCCCCCCGGCTTGTCTTGATAGATCTTGTGCAAGATAACAAAAATGTTTTAAGCTAAAAGATTATACTTTGAAAAATT
Source organism: Elegia similella (assembly GCA_947532085.1). Taxonomy (NCBI): domain Eukaryota; kingdom Metazoa; phylum Arthropoda; class Insecta; order Lepidoptera; family Pyralidae; genus Elegia; species Elegia similella. Next base: position 7,544,249 of record OX383936.1, read on the forward strand.
GCATGAGTGCTGATGTGCGTGGTCGCATATCATTATATTAGGTAAAAATACCTAATATTCCTAAAATTAATTTCTGTGAAAAACAAAACAAATTAAAGTTGTATACATTTCATGGAGTGTGGACTTAACTTTTCGAAATCTGGTAGATTGCGAAAAGTGTTACACCAAATACCACGTGACGTGACATCCCCGTATTATGCATAATAAATGTTAAACAGAGGTCTGCCTTTCATATTATTTCTTACATGAGGGGAGGAAGCCAAAACCAGGCAAAAAATCATGTAATAAATGAATAGCACCTTACCAACTACATTTAAGTAATTGTTTTTTATCATGGACAGAAAGAAAAAATGCAAATATGTACTGTGCCCTGTTTAATTGGTTATAGTATTGTATTGATAAAGGAAGCTGGGTCCATTAATTTCAGCCATTCTATATTTGTTCATATAAGACGGTCTCAATAGATTTTAGTAAGATCACAAAATACGTAAAGTTAAGAGCAGACAATTATGATTCATGTATGATATATTATCTGAAGGTACATGGCATAGTACCTTTTTGTAGCAATCAACCCTATAGACCGGCGGCCGGTGGCAGGACTTCCTACCTCATAAGATACCTGAATGAGACTAGTATGTAGTGAAAGTAGGTGCTTTGGAGGTGGGGGCCAGGTAGGGTTGCCACTCCCTAACCTGGAAGAACCATAAAAAAAAAGCTGTCGAAAACGTCAATTTTGGCCAAAAATTATCTCATCAGATACTCGAACGGGAGTTTGACGTAGTGAAAGATATCCTTATGGAGAGGTGAACCAGCTAAGGTTGCCTGCGGCAACCCTGGAAGAAGTCCAAGTTCAGCCACCCTGAAGTGGGCGATTTTTCATGGTAATTTATCTCATAAGATACCTCAATGAAACTAGTGCCCGATGTTAGTTCTGAGGGTCGGGACTGCGAATAAAATAGGTTGCTTGCGGCAACCCTGGAAGAAACCATGTTCAGGCACGTTTAAGACGTGGAATTTGAAAATTAAAGTAATAAATAAATCTCGGAACCATATCCAAAAGCACTGAAGGATTACGATCGTAGTGTTATTTTTAACCGACTTCAAAAAAATAGGTTTTCAATCCAATGTTCAATATATTCTCTAAAACTTTTAATTGCATTGTAACTAATATTAACTGATGTTTCATATTACATTTGATTTAGTGTAAGTTCCATCAAAATCGGTTCAGTAGTTTTCGAGATATAGGCTAATACGTATAACTGTGCCATTTTTTTAAATCTCATTAGTACATGAATGAAACTAGTGCCCGATGTTAGTTCTGAGAGTCCGAACTGCAAATAAAATAAGTTGCCTGCGACAACCTTGGAAGCACCCATGTTCAGGCACATTTAATACGTGGAATTTGAAAATTAAAGTAATAAAAAAATCTCGGAACCATATCCAAAAGCACTGCAGGATTACGATCGTAATTTTATTTTTAACCGACTTAAAAAAAAATAGGTTTTCAATCCAATGTTCAATTTATTCTCTAATCTCCCTAGAGCCTTGTTTCTCCAATTGTCATTTTACATATATTTAAAAAAAAGTTTTACATTTTATACTGTTTACAGAATGTCATTGATCAAGGGTTCCGCTCGTATGCGGGAGCGCAGATCTGCGCAAAAATGCATTGTTTAACTACTGTGTCTGGTCCCCCATGAGGCTGGCATAGTCACACCAAGTGTGCCTCGAAAAAAAATTAGATTAAAAAAAAAAGTGTCTGGTATTGACGCATACAAAAGATTAAAACACAACAAAAGATATATTAAAGTACCTACTGATGACTCTATGTTAAATAAACTTCATGTACTTTGTAAACTTGGCAATTTCTTATAACATGACACATTAACTTAGCAGATAACTTGTTAAATTAACTTGTGAAAATAATCGCAGTGTTTTTAACAAGTTTGTCCCCAAAGCTAAATTTTAGTTTTAAACTAAAACACTTTACCAATTTTGTAACTAGCAAACAATAATAATTCTTACTATGATGGCATATGTACACAGCTGGCAAAGCAACTACTTAAGCTTGCTAACTGTGTCACTTATATTATTAGATGATCACTATTAGAGCCTGTAATTTGTGTGGTTACTTTAAAAATGTATCAAGTGCCTGAAGATTACTATAGCAGTGATTTTATTTGGCAACAGAGTGTTCTTATGTCAGTATCAAGTACAAATGTTTCTAAATTATACTCTAATTAGTTTTCCATTCAGTGTTAGAAAAAGGTGTTTAGTTTAGAAAACTGGCATGGCGATTATGAAAATTTAATTTTTAGGTTCCGCTCAGTGTAGCTTCTAGCCCCGTTTAATTTTTTGGTTCATGAATCTTTCAATAAGGATCTCTAAATAAGAACCTTATAGAGATTATTAATGATATGTTTTTCTATTTAATTATAACTCGCCTTATATTATTTGCATGCCAGATATTTAATTTTTCATATACCACCACATATTTTACCTACAATATTTTACGCAAATAAAAGACTTCTATTCTAACTATCTAGTCTTTTCTTTTAAACAATTAAAAACATTTATTTTAGTATGAGGTTAAGATAATATCATCATTATCGTCAGGTCTTTTTAGTCTCCACTGCAGGAGCATGACCCTCTCTGTACTGACCAGAGCCATACTTAATAATATCATAAACATATTTGTTTCACAGGTCAACTAGCAGATCACGAAGGTCTCGATCTCGTTCAGCCTCGCGAAGACATCGCCGCTCAAGCTCGAAGTCAAGACGAAGAAGCAGGTCGCGCCATGGATCGCGATCAAGGAGATCCCGGTCGAGATCGCGAGTGAGACCACGACACCATTCGCCAAGGCATAGAGGCAGAAGATCAAGGTATGTATTAAAGTGAAAACTTTTTTAGCTATGCTGGGCATTTTTCGAGATGGGATAAAATCATTGAACTCGCTACACTGTATCCAAATGTTCAAGTTTTCACTTCTGTCGTTACTCCCGGGGTAGCACTGTTTTTTATCTTGTCATTGCTCCATTTCAATGTAACAGGATATATAGGAAAGGGAAGGCCGAGAAAGTCGTGGAGGGAATTTGTGCGGAATGATATGCAAGAATGGTTAGCTAGTGCCGATATGGTAGAAAATAGAAAAAATTTGAGACAGTCGACATACAAAACCGATCCAAATAGGGAAAAAGCGAGGTGGAAGATGAAGGAACATCCCACACTCTCATGCTCAATACCAATCTAGGTCCTTCCTTATCCTTATTATGGGCCTTATAAGAAAGCTTAAGGTCGCTCAAAGAGCTATGAACAGGGCTATGCTAGGTGTTTCTATACGAGATCGAATCAGAAACTAGGAGATCCGTATAAGAACAAAGGTCATTGATATAGTTCAGCGAATTAGCTCTTTGAATTGGCAGTAGGTGGGGCAATTAGTGCGTAAAGCCGATGGCCAATGGGGCAGAAAGGTTCTCGAATGGCGAACAACAACGGGCAGGGGCAGCGTCGGATATCCACCGACCAGGTGGTCAGACGACCTGACCAAGATCGCAGGGAGGCGCTCAATGAAGGTGGCTTCCAACCGATCATTTTGGAAATCCTTGGGGAAGGCTTAAGCGCTTATTATACCATCCTAAATTCAGTCCCTGATGAGAGGTACGCCATAATACGTGCGTTACGATTGGAGACATCTCGTATCGTGTCTAACGTATAGCGGCGTCCCTCCCATCGGATCCGATATTCAGGATGGTATAATATACCCTTTATGTCTAGTAGTAGACTTCTTACGGCTGAGATGATGATGATGATGTTGGAAAATGTGCAAAATATAAGTCGCCCTAGTTGCCTTTCTGGTGTGTTATTTTTGGACGGCGAGGTTTGGAGGATTCATTAATTAAGCGCAGTCGCCCGTCACTAGTAATACAAAGCAACCACAACCACGGCTCTGAACCGCTAGTCATACAAAAGTACTGTAGCATCCTAATCCTAGCTAAAATTATAAATGCGAAAACAAGTTTGTTTAAAAAGTATTGTTTCCTAGTGAGCGACAATGACGCGAGCTGAGCTGCAGGCAAAAGATAATCTTTGATAAAAATCTATTATTGTATTATATTTATTCTACATCACACATCTATATATCCATATAAAGGTCTCCAAGTGGCGTGAAACTAGCAGACAGTGAGAAGAAGCGTCTCCTAGAAGTTGCTAGAAGAAATGCCATCAACATGCTCAAGAACGGTGCTGTGCCAGCCGGCGCTGCCGCATTGCCCCCGCACACGAGAAATCAAGTCATGGCGGCCATACAGTCTGGCGGTAAGAAATTTTATCATTCCCCAAATAACAGAATAAAACTCCCAAGAGACGCCGCAGTACGTTAGACACGAATGGAGATATCTCCATTCTGTCTAACGATCCGCGGCGTCCTTCTCGTCAGTTCCTGAATGCAGTAAAGTGTGGTTGGGCTTTTTTTTTATGAGAGGATTGAAAACGCCAGCCGTAAAGCAGGGGTCACCTGCTCTACGGCTACTCTAAATTACTTTCTATTAAGGTCATTTCCTTGAAATTTCTGTCCATCGCAGTCCATTCATACTTTTTTTTACAAACCCTTTTCTATAAATATACTAGCTGCCCCGGCGAACTTCGTTTCGCCATAAGTTAAAAACTATCCTATCTCTCAAGTTGGATCGAACTGCACATGGTGTGCGAATTTTATTATAATCGGTTAAGTGGTTTAGGAGTCCATTGAGGACAAACATTGTGACACGAGATTTATATTTATTGAGATATACACATATACGATCCGCGTGTATACGTGTGTAGATATCCCAAAATATACCAATATTCAGGAATGTCCACATCGATATACCTAAACATACCACTAGAATACATAATAAAGTAGTATTTGCTTTAGCCCTGTGAAGTTAAGGGTTAAGGTTCGCATATAATAAGTCGACGGTCCGGATTCGAAACGCAGTCCGCCATTTGGTGACCCCTGCCGTAGAGTGAAACAAAAAACTAATTTTATCATAAATATATATATATATATATAGAGACAAATCACACATGAGCAGTTTTTACATATATCTTTAAAAAAATCTTTTTTCTCATTTAGGTAAATCGGTTGATGAGCTGACAGACTTCTGCAAACATCTGTCTAAGAAGGAGGCTCTCGGCGAGCTGTCTTCTGTTTCGTCCCATGATGAGGACATGAGTGAGAACGAAGATACGCTAGCATTCCACCATCCATTCCTCGTGAAAGAAAAGGCGCCTATCGTTATGAATATTAGGGTAAGTGTTTTATCGGCAGAGGGAGCGAAGGCTTCAACCAGGGTTGTGACGAAGACACATGTATGTTTCGAGATATCTCTTGAACTAGTGCTTCAATTAACAAATATGTTGTTTACCATTATTAACCGACTTCCAAAAAAAGGAGGAGGTTATCAAATCGGTTGTATTTTTTTTATATTTGTTACCACCTCAGAACTCCGCCATTTATGAACAGACTAGCTGTTGCCCGCGACTTCGTCCACGGAAATTTCTGTTATTATGATTAATTAGTATAGATGAACAATTTTTCTCCGTTTTCAAAACATTTTTTATTGATGCTTCACTCCTATTGGTCGCAGCGTGATGTTTATAGCCTAAAGCCTTCCTCAATAAATGGGCTATCCAACACAAAAAGAATTTTCCAATTTGATTCCAGTAGTTCCTGAGATTAGCGCGTTAACAAACAAACTATTCAGCTTTATAATACTAAGTATAGATTCAAAAAAAAATTGTCTGAAAGGTTATGCTTTCAAGTTGGTCCCATTGAAATTTTATCACAATCGGTTTAGTAGTTTGATTGAAGTCGGTTTTTTTATATGAAAGATTGTTGTATGTGGCTGTGTATCTAATTTATATGCTTGATCGAAGGTCAAATGTAACAAAAACTAAATAAATTATGTTTAATCGACAGGGTGGCGCCCCTCTGCCCATAAAGTCCAGCACACTGCCCATCGCTAATAAGGAAGAATTACGACTGCAGTTCCCGGTATCGTCGGGCTCTCAGCACCGAGAGAAAGCATCCGAATGGGTGCCTGTATCGCCGCCAAAGAAGGATATGGTAACTTTTTATTTACATTTATTGCCAGAGAGGGTCATGCTCCTGCAGTGGAGACTATAAAGACCTGATGATGATGATGATGATGACACACAATCCAATATTACACAAAAATAGTACCTAAAACCAGCGAATAGGAATCGCACACGAAGGGTCCCGTATCACCATACATTATTTAACACTCCAAAAAACACGTTTCCTGTATGTGACCCCTTTAAATTTGTAACTTTATTTTGTTTTTATAACGGTAATAGATAATTTGTGAAAATTTAATTTCCTTAACTATTACGGTTCAGTAGATACATCCTTGTGATAGACAAACGGATGGATTTCAGAGTGTTAATAGGGAGGGAGTGTTTTCACCCTTTGAGTACGAAACCCTAAAAAGGGTGTGCATTGGCTCCCAAATTACTTTAAAAACACTGTAAATACATAAAGGACGATGTTTATAAGATATTTTAATTTATTAATCCGGTCTTATTTAAAAGTGATAGTAATGTACTAGCACCAAAGTTTTAGACGATTTTTGCATAAAAGTAATGCCATTTGTTTATCCTAACTAATATTATAAATGCGAAAGTGAGTTTGTTTGTTTGTTTGTTGTTACGCTTTCACGTTGTAACTACTGAACCGATCATCATGAAATTTTGCCTACACGTTATCTGGGGTACGGAGAAGGACATAGGGTACATTTTATCCCGGCAAAAAGTACTGTTCCTGAGGGATCGACATTGACGCGGGCGGAGCCGCGGGCGAAAGCTAGTAAACAATAAATCTGCATAAGAGATAAGTTACAATGGGTCATTGTCCGCTTCTATATACTATGGGAAAATATAGATACAAAAATGTTATATACATCATATCAAATCAATTTTTTCCATGCTGGTCTGGGAGACAAGAAAAAACGTAGAATGTGCGAGCTGCTTCTCTTCCCGCGCAGACCGTAGAAGCCGGTCAAGGGAATGGGCGAATATCTAAAGAATCATGAGAATAGGCGATGCGGCTAGCAACCCATCACTATTTTGATTCTGTTTTCCACCAATACGCTAAACGTGGCCTTTCGGTCCTATGACCTTAGGCTACCCCGTAAGGGATAAAGACGTGATAATATGTATGTATGTATGTATCATATCAAGCTTTTTGGAAGAAATATTTTTAATGTTTTTCTTTTCCTTTGCAGCAAGTCGCCAAATTGAATTCAAATCCAAAGCCTGTGAAAGCGCCCGCTGAAAAAGAAACAACAAAGTAAGATACCAACTTTATTTTTATGTTCTAATAGTCTAGTTCGTGTGGTGCGTGGAGCCGTGTGGTTTCCGGCAGAATAGAATAGGACCACTCCAAGTCTTCCCATAGATGTGTTAGAAGACCAATCGGGTTATTCGAAGCTACGCATTCCGACAATTGAATCGTCAATAACTTGATTTGAATGCCAAATTAAAGTTAGGCCAATCGGCGATTACCTTTTCCTTAGCGTATCGCACACATACACACAGGCATCAGTGTTGGGATTCCGTACTGAATAAATTTTCTCCGAATAATAACCCCTAACCACGTAACAGTATGTTAAACGTTTCTCACTGTCAAATACAGTCATTTCGGCTTCCTAACCGGATGTAAGAAATTAAATAAATAAATATATACGGACAAATCACACAGATTGAGCAGCCCCAAAGTAAGTTCTAGACTTGTGTTATGGGATACTAACTCAACGATACTATATTTTATAACAAATACATATATAGATACACATCCAAGAGCCAGGCCAATAAATAAATAATAATCTGAAATAGTACATTACTGAAGAGGCCGGGAAGTAAGGGATTGCCGGACGAGTAGAGTTTTCAAGGCCGAGCGTCAGCGAAGCCTTGGCAATAAATACGCAAGTCCGGCAAGCTGATTCCCGGCAAAGACATGTATTGTGCTTTTCTCAATAAATGCGAGGAAATAATGAAAGACGTACTACTGGGAATAAATGAGTATAATATAAAAAACGAAGTATAAGTAATTGTGTAATTCATTTTAATTATTTTAATATATTTGCATGCCTGAATTGGTAAAATATGTGCGCTACTAACAAGTATACTAACACCTTTTATACCATATTTTATGCAAATAAAGATTCTGATTCTGAACGATAATAGTGTGTACATTTTTATTTTCATATTTGTTTTACGGCATTTGGTGTCTTGCGCCTTTTCCTTCATATTTTTCAACGTTTAATCAAAAAAATGATGGTGTAATTCATCTCGTTGATTCGACGGAGCTCCTGGCGACAATTCCCACGCATCCTCTGGTTTGATCATAAGACGCAGTAACGCGAGCAACCATCAGCCCGCTATGTAAATCTCTAAATCTGCACCACAGCCGCACCATGACACTTAATTTTAGTTATTCCACACATTATTCTTATAGATAGGCATTTATAACACCAAATTATACCGATTTTACATTATAAAGTCCACTAGAAGCAATCTACAAAACAATCCAAAACAACAACCTTGCAGTTCGCCGAAAATAATCTAATAGTATATTCCCGCGTTACTTTCTTTTTTAATTTCAATTGTCATTTAGTGCTAAGGAAACGTAGCCCATACAGCCCAGTCATATTTTACCCTAAAAATGTTATACTGTAAAAATCTGCTTTCCCGCGTTCTTTTTTTTTTTATTATTGGTATATTTTTTGTTATTTTATACCAACATTTTAATTAAATTATTTTTATATTCATATACTTATATGCTCGATAAGTGCATTTTTTTTTAATGTGGTAGCCATTGGCTGTATGACAAGTTAAATAGATTAATTAAAAAGTTTGAGCAGCGGCCAGGAATGAATTTTCATACTTACTTTCCTGGCCTAGGCCGGTAAAGTATTGCATCAGCCAAGAATTACAAACTTCGTGTCTTCTTTTTACAACAATAATGCCTACATTTCCGAGCAAGTTTGAAAAAAATATCATTTTCTATCTTGACCTGGCCGGGGATCGAACCCGGGCACTCGTGTCGCAGGCTGGCGTGTTGACCGCTGCGCCATGGAGCTAGCCATTATTTTTGGGTAATGGCAGAACAAAAATTGGATATTTATGTTTACCAATGAAGTGTCCATGTATATATTATAGTCCCCAAACACTATCTTACACATCTGAGAATCACGTTGAGATGACGGCCTATATTACGTAACAGTATGTTAAAAGATTCCCTGTGTTGTTTATAGAGTTAGTGCCCCCCTGGCACTGCCCGCGCCGCCGCCAGTGGCCGCGCCGGCGCCCGCATACATGAAGAGTTTCACGACCGGAGCGCGTAAGTAACATATTCTTGTAACTACAATCTCCGGCACATGAGTTGAACCAAAATGGCGCAGGTATGATAGCGGGCAAGTGTTGATTGGAATTATTAGCGGTATAACCGCGAATTTAAAAATGCCAATTTTTTTTTTATAAACTCGCCCTTTACTGTCATATACATAATTAAATGCCAATTAAGTTATCAAAATTAAGCTTTATTTCTAATTTACATTAAATTAAGTCTTACATTAGGTTTACTTAAAGTATGGTATGTTTCTTAAAATACAAGGCAGTAATCACTGTCAGTCATTGGTACGACACCTTTCGTATAATTTCTTGGTGAAATTTTAATAAGACTGCAACATGGACCAGGTGTTGCGGATTCATCTGAGTCAGTTGAGATAGATATCCGATTCCGATGTACAAACGACACAGCTAACAAAGCGAAACTACGTTAGTACTATTACTTATTCTGTGGCGAAACTTTAATTCTCACAAATCTGCGCGCGATTGTACTCTATGCCAACGAAGAGTGTGTGCGCGCGCGAGGGGAAAGAAAGCTACTGATCGCAAGCGCGGGAGGATGGCGTCGCCACGTTGCTATGGTTACAGGCTCTAATACACGTCGCACCTCATACCGCACCTCAGTTGATACCTAAAAACGTCGTACTGCGCATAGGTAAACTTATGTTCCGGAGATTGTACTACGTTGTGGTAGAGCCACGGTACCGGCTAAAATCATTTTTGCTAGTAGCTTGAATGGGCCGGCTCGTACAGGAAAGAACGGTCTCATAGAAGCTTAACCGCTTCTATGCTTCGTTCGATGAGTGAGGCTCTCTCACTCACCGAACCGCCTTTAATTTATTTGATTTTTTGCCAGTAGGTATCGATTTCATTTTTTAAATATTCTTCATTTGTTTTTAGAGCTAACTTCAGTACCAGCGCTTCCAGCGCCAGGTCCACAAGCTTACCCACCCGGAATTGAACCACCGAAAATAGTAAGTTGTAATGTTTTGTCAAATTATAATGTTTTCTCTTGTAACATAACATTTTAGCGGCAAAGGTAAACGTAATATTATTTTGCAGGATGTAGCATCAATAGTATCACAAAAGATAGCCATGATACGACGGGAACAAGAGAAAAATGAACTATCCTCTAATCGTGGAGTAAGTAAAATACTTTTAAAAGTGTTATCGTAATTAATATGAAAATCAAAGAACCTACTTATACCTTTGTCTTGTTTTCTACCATTGCGGTGCCGCACTCCGAGCAGGACACAGACATACATACATACATACATAGTATCACGTCTCTTTCCCTTGCGGGGTAGACAGAGCCCATGTCTATAAGATCTTATAGCCACATTAGCATATTGGTGGGCATTAGCTGGATAAACGGAATCATAATAGTGATGGTTTGCTAGCCGCATCGCCTAATGATATGCTTGCACAGATTACCGCCCATTCCCTCGATCGCCTTTTACGATCTGCGCGGGAAGAGAAGCAGCTGGCGCATTCTACGTTTTTTCTTTTCTCCCAGACCAGCATGGAAGAGACCGAGCTGGACACAGACCTGTATGCGTAAAAGAGAAAGTTGTAAGGGTTTCTCTTTTACGTACCTATATAGTGTCCTGTCCTGCTCGGATCGCGGCACCGCAGTGGTAGAAACCAAATAATAAGCTCGCATCATAACTAATATCATAAATGCGAAAATGAGTTTGTTTGGTCAACTGCCTCTACGGTGGTTGCAGTTTTGGCATCGGGTACCCGGACTCCCGAGCTACTACTTGCTCTTCCCCCATTCTTCCGAGTGAGTGGTATCCCAATACCTTCATTCCCGTCCCAAATCCAAAAAATCCTTTCCTTCCACAGCTAAAAAATGCCTCCGATGGGGAGCAGCGTCGGAAGCACAAGAAGCCAAAGAAACTGCTCTTGCCCACCCGCCTGCCAAGCGTGGTGAGTATGACAACATCCTCCCATGGGAGGAAGAATCCTTGGGGCGTCCTTTGTCCAGCAGTGGGCTTCTTACGGCTGCAATGATGATAATGAATGATGTTGACCAACAAGTGCAGTAATGACACGATAGTGGACAAAAATCGGCCGTGTCACTTCATATAATGTTCGCTCAATACCTACATTGACAATATTGATTGCTTGACATTTTAGTACGTGGATCCGAATACGAAATAAAAATGGCATCATCATTTCGTGTAGGTGACACGGTCAATCGACCATGCACACCCTGGTGTCAGAGTTCTTCGGAACTGCCTCTCGGCCTCTGTCGTGATTCTTTTAACGACTGCCAGATGGCAGCCGGGACCAACGGCTTAACGTGCCTTCCGACGCACGGAATCATCTTTATTATCAGACAATCAGGTGATTCAAGCCTGCAATGTCCTAACCAAACTGGAAACAACTAAACAAAGTATACTTCCTGTGGGAATCGAACCCACGACCGCCGGGTCTACAGGCAAACGCCTTAACCACTGGACCACGGAGGCAGTTAAATTGGCATGGAAGCGTCAAATGTTAAAATTAGTTATTTTTAGATTAGCACCCTCTGGTATTTCTACGAAATTGACGTTATAATATTAATCTGATTTGAATTTACTTTCGTGACAGTTTGGCTGGAGTGCAAAGGAATGTAACTTAGGTCAATTTACGGGGTCGACGGGGGCTCAGATACTGACGCCCAAAGAGTTGGCCAGCGGCGCACAGGCGTGGGCCAAAAAGGTACTCACATCATGTATTTTATTCATTTAGTAGTTGCCAGTAAATGATTTTCCAGTTAAATATCATGACAATAGGCTAGGTTACTTGTTAACCAATTTCATGTGAAAGCAATCTTAGTATAAAAAGAGATAGAAGTAAATGAAACAAACAAAAATATCTAATAAATTGTAAAAGATGCAAATCTTTTTAAGATGTGTCATAGCACTTCGTCATCCATAGCACCCTTTCCAGCGCACACTTACAGCGCGGTGAAGATACAGAAAATGAATCAATTTGAAATAAACCTTAAGTACTATTACATGCGGTTGAAAACGGCATGCCAAAGATCGAGCGAGGGGCGCGTCAAGCTGCCACGAAAGCAGACGTCTCAACCACATGTCATAGTAGTAAGGTTTTATTTTGAACTGATTTATTCTCAGTGTCTTCGCCGCGACTCTGTAAGTGTGCGCTGGGCCTTATATTATCCCTTTTAGGACATAGCCCGCCGCCATATTTCTATTAACCATAAAAAAAAAAAAAAAATACACCACATACTCATACAATCGACTATCGCATATGAACATTTTGGCTTGGGGAAAATTTAAATATTTTTTTATTGCTTTCATATTTGTGTTGGTTTTAGAGTAAACCTCCAGTTCTTTATTTATCACAAAATCACAATAAACATAGTTTTGTTTGGTATTTTATATTGTGATAATAAAAGAACATAAAAATCAAAACCATATGAAGATGTATGAGTGTTAAAGTATCAAACATTACAGAGCTGCAGTGCTATATTATTTGTACACGGCTTGTTTCATAAAATTGGTCATCGTTTATGTTTGTGTCTGGTGTGTGGAACACCTTTTGATTGATACAGTTTAAATTTAGCATAAGTATAGTAAATAATATTAAGTTATCAGCGTTATCAGATTTGATTTGGATTAACAAAACAAAGACTTGATTAATAAATCTGCGTTCGCATGAAAAAAAGCCTGACCAAAAATATAAAAAAATCTGCCCGGGGGGCGGTAAATTAACTACAATTATAGCAACACTGCATGGTCGTACAAATGCGTCATTTTGACAACAACGTCCGTAATGTTATTGGAATAGAGTCCCAATTAGTTTCACTTCAACTTTTATATTAGAATGTAAATAAGTGACTTTTAATAGTTTTCGAACAATCAACATCACACTTTGACAACAATTGATAAATGATATTTGCGGCGTCTTAAAGTTAAGTTTCCAGTTGTAGGAATTAGTTTTAAATAGTTTTCCGCAACATGGCGAGGTTGTTTTTATTTTTAGTCGGGCTTTAAATATGCATGTTTACTTAGGATATCATCATCATCATGATGATGACTTAGGATACGTAAGTAAAAATACTATTTGTGACGTTCCACGGGTAAGTACCTTAGGGACGCTGGCGCTTAAGACGTTTAGAAAAACAATTCATACAATTCTACTTAGCTTAAATAAACTGTAGAATCTTAGCCCTTTGTGTCTATCGCATAACATCTCAGGGAGCGGAGTGCCTGAAAATCAGCGCTACCTAAGACAGCTGTCTCTGACAGCACACGCTGTCCTTTGCCAACATGAAATTAAGTAGTTACTTACGCTGTAAAATCTTTTTCTATATTTTAAAATAAATGAGTACCTAAAATACGGCAATAAATGTTTTTTTTAACAATGTCGTAAGTGCCAGTGTACATAAGGCACCTTTACGCGTGGAACGTTACATTTATCCTCGTGATACCCAGCGAAAAAAATAAGGATAAAGATGTTGTACGTCGTATTGACAATCCAGTCACAGAAAATATTATATATTTTGCAAATTTACCATCCTGTTCTTTAGATTTAGCAAGGAATTTGTACCCAAAATTATATAAACTGAAACTAGTGCTCCAATTAAGGTGTTGAAACGTATGTAGGTAACTTTAGTATGATTTATCAAGTCATCAAAATCAGGTTCGCTCATTTATGATATATTTAAATAAATATTAACGAGGTCCAAGTTCGGGGCGAACCTCTAGTTTAGTACAAATATGTATAGTACAGCACACAAAGTCCTGTTTGATACTTTAAGCTCTTGCAATAACTTTTCTTTCAGCTCAAACCTTCGCTCGGGACGTTGCCACGTGGTTTGCGGCCGGTCGGAACTTATAATACTATTGTATTATACTTTCTGACCTTTTGTTACTCTGTGATGGTCACAACAACATTTGGTGGTTAAAGTCTCGAGCTTATAATGCAGCCAAATTAAAGCTCTGACATAGTCAAGAATGATCCTGATAATTATACAATGTGTCCCGTAATCAGTGACGGAGCCTTTAGTGGTATGATATACAGCATTTTATTGACAAATCACCCCCATATTTTTTTCGCCTACGTAAATTTATGTATTTATATTTTTTTAACTACTGCCACAGAGCTTAAGAATTTTCTTTCTTTCATTATTTTCTGTCATTTTAAAATATAAAAGGAAGTTAGCAGTTTATTGGCCTAGCTTTTATACAAAAAGCTAATAATCTGAAAAATACACTTTTTCTATATTTTGAATCCTTTTACATTTCTGTTTTTTTTTATTCAATGAAAATTGGACCATTTTTCGAATCGAATTATTGTCTACGTGTATAGCTTTCAAATTAAACAATTTTGTTTTAGGAGCTTTACATGAGTAGTTATGGTTTAATTAGTACAAGAGCTCGTGCCTTGGTTCCCGAAAAACAAAATGGTTGCCATTTTGCTATTGTAGGAGAAAGGAAAAGAATTATGGGAGGTGATTTGTCCATAAAAATTGCCGTACATCATACCACTTATGGCTCCGATACCGATGACGGGACACATTGTATAATACTGTTAGCTGACTAGGCTGCGACATTTGAACTAAAACAACTTCTTTAGAGAGAATTTATTCATTATGGAATCCCAATGATTTCACGTAATTGTTCTCCCAACACGTACAATTTCCAAAACATTCGAAACCTTTGTATCTATATCGTAAACGCGCCGAGCTAAATGTTTTTATTTATTTATTGAGGGTTACCAACATAAGTACAGCAATATAACATACAGGAAAATATACAAATTACATCAATACTTTTACCTAACTGCACTTAACCACAGTACAACGTCACTGCTGTGCGAAAATTTCGATAAAATTTGGACAGTTATTTTTCGTTCTGCACGTATTGATAAACATTCGATATTGCGGTCCGCCGATAAGCCATTCATATGGGGCATACATACATAGACCGTCAAATTTATTTATTATCTTCTAAACAGTTGGATGGATTTCGACGGTTAAGATTAAACTCAAAAACTCAACTGTCCTAAGCCAGATGTTTAAAAATAAAAAAAGAGCGGCTTATTTTTAAATTTTTCAAATTATGCAAATGGTGTTCTATATAGTTTCTACTGGGATAGCATATTGAAGGAATACCTACTAGGTAGATGGTAAAAATGCACAATAAGAACAAATAAAAAACGTAAAGAAACTGGACCTATCACAAATCGAAAACACACGTTACTCGGCGTCCACTAGCAGATTTTTTACCACCTCTGTTGTAAAGGCGGTTCACACCGCCAGCGAGCGAAAGACGAACGAACTGTGAGCTAAGCGATATGGTTCACACCAGACTCTCATATATCTTCGGCCGCATCGCTCATATAGTTCACTGTGTGAACCAAAGTATGAAAAGAGATGAAACGATGTTCGCCCGCCTCGCTCGCTCGCTGGAGGTGTGAACCACCCTGTATTCATCACCTGTTCGCGACACTCCCCCGCACTTCCAACCCTACATTTATGGTTTTGGTCCCCCTTAAAGCCGTCCAAGGCCAGGGCCCAGCTAGCCGCCCCTCGATCAGGAGCTGGGATATTATTATTAGATATTAAATTAAGATTTTTATTATAATAGCTCCAAATATTAAAATTTTAGGTGTTCACTAATGTTGTTGTCACCATCGCCAAATACCCATGTTTCAACACGTGTGAAGCGCGAACTCGCGTAGTTCGCCCTTTACACACAGTGCCTTGGCATCCTGTGATGGTAACTCCCATGCCATGCTCTCGTGGCATGGGAATCACCATTACCTTGTACTGCATTGCATACAAATATTCAGTGTTCCCCTCGTATTTTACTTGTGACTGATTGTTATTATTTATTCATTAATATATCATATTTATTAGTTTTAAACGTATATCCTTATATATTTAAAAGTATCTGCACGTGAAGTATTTGTAATGTTTTTAAAATTTTTAAGAAATTTACGCACGTTTTATTTTAGTTGGAATTGCCGACTAGTTTATGTTGCACTGATAAGTTGTCAAATGACCACGTATAAAACACTAGCAGGCGATTACGACACAAATCGTGAATAATTTCTTAAAAGTTCTATATTTCATGTATACGATTTTAATAGCAACTGAAAAATTTAGAAACTTTGCTAAATATGATTTGTTTTTGTTAAATCTATCAATACATACATTTATAGTCAGTCTATATTATTTGTTTTCATTAGCCTGGACTTTCTATGGACATTTGAAATTGTTATTCCTGACTCTGCAAAGAGTTCTGAATATTGTTGGTTCATAGAAAAACATGGCTTATATGGGGAATTCATGAATATTTGTTGCAGCTTTTAAGTGATAAGGAGATGCGCGCACTACATTACCCCATGGGCGTCAGATGATAGGTGCAATGCTTACGATTCACGCGTGAGCGAGAGGTAAGTATCCGACCATCGGGAGGACACATCGATCAAGAAGACTCATTTTAAACATTTCATGCAATGAAGTTAATGTTTTATTCATCGAAGTAGGACCCTTTCGCTGCGCTTCTACTAGAAATAAAATTAAAAATTTGTGTATTTTGAAGGGTGGGTATCCTGCCTTTTCGTAGAAAATGGTTTGGCCGATTATTACTTGTCAACCTACTTTTCACTTTGACAACAAACGATTGTCAAAATCTTGTATGACAACGTTTCATTTGGTAGGATTATTGTTAAGCAGATTGTTATAATAACACAAAACCTTTGGGGCATTTATTATTTGTCAAGTCTTTTACTAACCCAAACAAATATTAGATAATAACGTTTCGTCAGTGTAACAGATCCCTTTTTCCAACTCCCTGGAACTCTCGCATCGCTTTGATGAGAATTTGCGTACCCCACCAGAAAACGAATCGCCGTCAGAAACCAGATGCTACCAAAATAGTAGGTAAGGTTGGGTTAGAATTGCGACCTACTAGGAAACGAATCGCCGTCAGAAACGAGCTTAACTAACTTGGTAAACAGAAATATTACAAAATATTACGCTAACTAACACATTCGCTACTTAAAAGTTGGCATTTTGAAATGTGTCTGACTAAACATACAGTTGACAACTGAGGTTGGGAAATAAAACAAAGTTATAAGAAAATTTAGCAAATGATTATTCTCCGAAATAAAATTCTGTGGAACGTTAGTCGACATGTGATAATCGGAATAAAAGTGTGTGTAGGTAAACGGATAATCTTCAATTTATTAACTTACACATCTTGTCATCGTTTTTTTTTTTTTTAAATGTCAATGTATACTTCTGTGACACTTGCTGATTTGCAGCAACTACGAGCAAAATATGTTTATATAATCTGCCTCAATTTAGCTATACAATCCTGAAGATTTGTTTCCAACTTTCCTTTTCCTTAAGTGATATTTCATTCGCAAAGTAACGCTCCTCAAAATGTTGTAAAATAATTTAAAAAAAATGGTAGGCTGGCGGTATCTTGTAGCAGCGCAGCGAGACTAATGATTTATCTTGTGTTTCTTTTTAAAATGTTTAACTGTTTTCAAATATTCGTTTAATATTTGTTATTTAAAAAATTAATACAAATCTTCATCTAAGGAATACGTATTGCCGTTTTCTATTTTTATCCATATCTAATTTAGTATGTTTATATAGGATCAACTCGTACGAGCCGCGCCTGTGGAAGGTGGCATGGGTATGCACCTTCTACAGAAAATGGGTTGGACTCCTGGCCAGGGGTTAGGTAAAGAAGGTACCGGGACACTCCAACCTTTGCTACTCGAAGTCAAGTTAGATACAAGGGGTTTGCAATCTAAGGAGGAGGTCAGTAGCAGGCTAACTAAAGGAGTAAGTAGATCCGATGTTTGGTGCGCTGGACTAAAATCACGCTTGAGTATGTAGTATAAAAATTATTTGACAAGGAATTTCTATTTGTTTTTGACAATCAAGCGTAATTTTGGTCGGGTATGCAATATTTGTAATGTTTTACATGTACCAACCACACATACAACTATACAAGCTGCTATATGGCATGTCAATAAAGGTCATTTACTCGCGGGTCTCTCAGATTTCACTGTCTAACCAGCGAACTAAAGCGACACGAGTCATACTTCTACTTGTATTGACTTGTATTGATTTGTTCGGTTTTCGCCTTCTAAGGTGTCGCCGCGCGTAGGTATTATTTCGATACTTACACAGAGAGGGGCCAGCTATTTCCAAATAACTCACAGGTCAATAAGCTTCTTTAACGATTTTCATAAAAAACAAATTGTTAATCAGCGCCATCTGACGGCTTACTGTAAACTAAGGTTGAGCGCCACCTAGCGGAAAGATTTCGAATTTTCTAATACCTTTGGCAACATACGTAATAGTTCTCGGGATTTCCGTGGAGGCGCTTAACCGGACTATATGAAATGAGTGACCAGTGTGGCTCGCGCTCTGCTCTCTGAAGACATTTAGCGAATTAATCCAAATAAACAGTCTTGTATTGCAAATCCTCTCTTATTGGGCACCCGATTTTACACAAATATTTTTAAGAAAACATAAGAAGCGTGTCGATTTCTTAAAATTTGCTACTAAAATGCACCATTGACCTATGAGTGTCAGCTCATTAATTATTTGCGCTTAATTTACATGGACATTATACAGAGTAAGTGGTATCTAACGCATAACCTCCTAAAGGTGACTAAGGTACATCAAGATTAACTACGTATGTTCTATGACTTTTTGTAATTCGATGCTTTTTTCATACAAATGCAAATTTGCAATTCTACTCGTCTCAACTCTATGGCAATCGGCGCTACGAGGTAATAATAGTAGGTACCTACTCTCTCATGGCACGCGACCGGCGGGCGGCTGCTAGCTGCCATAGACTTAACGTTTGATAGAAATCCACATAAAAGCTAATGTATTTAAAATCTTACTAAGTATTACGTTTAGGTAAAAGTTGTAGAACAAACGTTGTTAGTCATGATGTACCTAAGTCGTCTTTAGCAGGTTTTGCGTTAGTTATCTATAATCCTGTATATAGCTATAACATTTTTTTTAAGTTTATAGAATTGTGATCTAACTTGTAATATTTTTGTAGATGAAACCAAACCGCCAGGGCCGGCGTGGTGCCGCGCCCATCGTGGCGGGCGGAAAGCATCCAGTGTCTTTGCTGGGCGAGTACTGTTCTAAACAGAAACTGGGGCCTCCGGAATACAACCTGTGCTTCGAATGCGGCCCTGATCACAAGAAGAATTTCCTCTTCAAGGTAGTTGCTGTGGTAAATATGCAAATAGTATAAAGCCGGGTACAGATATGAAATTTAACGACTAAAACATTCGGCATTTCGAACTAGTTTAAATCTATATTGTTATCAGTACACGTATCACAGCGCTTCGCGACTACAAATTATATAATGGAATTATAATGGAAATTAATTTCATGAAATAACCAATTCCTAAAATGACTTTTTTCCTCTGTACAAATGATTTGCTGTTTATTTTTTTTTTCAAACAAATGTTAAGTATGTACTATTATTTTCTTGTTATTACAACAAACTGTTGCACTCACGTATTTAGTCGGTATTGCCGACAAGTTCAGCCAATGCAAATGACAATCTTTAGTACTCGAGGCTCTGTCGCGTCGAGTCGAGACGTTGAAGATGGCCGACTAGTTACAACCAATTCGGATAATTGGTTGTAACTAGTCGGCGATACTGACCAAAAAAGACGTGAGTCAATCAGTTTCTTGTAATAGTTGTCTCAAGGAAGCCATGCTTTTTTATTTAAAAAAAAGGTCTGTTTAATATTCTGTATCTGTACCTGGCTTACAAGTATCAACATCGAACAATCTCCTATATTATTAATTCATAAGTTACTTTCCAATGTCGTATCGTATAGTATCAAAGTAGCTGATAAAAATACGACGACGAATTTTATTTTATCTTTACCTATCAAATTGGCTATTTAATTTGATAACAAGTACTTCAAAGATGCACTAGACACTATCTGAATACCTACAATATCCTGACTCCTAATCTTTTTTCTTTTGTTGTAATAACACTATTGTCAGGTTTTACTGTCAACCTCCAAGACATCTAACTTAACGGTCATCCAATGAATTAATTAATTAGTAAAAATTAAACATGGCAATATGCAAGTAATGTTTGCTACCAAGCAACAACTGCTGAAGCCTGGGAAAATCCGTGGTAATCTATGCCGTTGCCCATATCAATTCATTTTAACGTCACTAAGGGTGGTTCACACCGCCAGCGAGCGAGCGATGCGAGAGAAGCGAACGAGCAACGTTTCATCTCTTAGCATACTTTGGTTCACACAGCGAACTACGAGTATATGAGTGAAGCGGCCGAAGATATCCGTGAGAGCTAGCGAGCGAGGCGAGAGAGGTAGCAAGCGAACTGGCGGGCGATGGAATTATCTCTCTGTTCAAACCGAAAGCCGACGCCAGACGGGTCGAACTTGTAATATAACAAGCGGTAGATAGGTACTAAAATCAACAGTACAACAGCCTCCGTGGTCCAGTGGTTAAGGCGTTTGCCTGTTAACACGGGGGTCGTGGGTTCGATTCCCACCGGAAGCATACTTTGTTTAGTTGTTTCCAGTTTGGTTAGGACATTGCAGGCTTGAATCACCTGATTGTTTGATAATAAAGATGATCCGGCTGCCATCTGGTAGTCGTTAAAGGAACCACGTCAGAGGCCGAGAGGCAGTTCCGAAGAACTCTGACACCAGGGTGTGCATGGTCGATTGACCGTGACACCTACTCGAAATGATGATGATGTTACTAAAATTGTGTTTGGATGGCTGAGATTTACTTAGTTATGTAAATAAAAAACCGACCAAGTGCTAGTCGGACTCGCGCACGAAGGGTTCCGTATATTATACATAATTAGTTTGAAATTATTAAAAATACATATTATATGATGTAACTCAAAATTAATGACTTGCGCAATTTTTCCTTTATCTGTGCTTTAAGACGTTGCTTCGATGTCGAAAAAACACGAAAATATGCGGCATAACCAGCTGTATCTATTGATTGCGTTGGCTTAGAAGTTAGATTTTTTTCAGCTCCAAGGGACAATAGACCGGAGTATTTGATATGAATTTCAGCTTGATACCTTTACGCATTCCTGAGAAAAAGGTCTTGACAGACCGACAGACAGACAGACGGACAACCAAGTGATCCTATAAGGGTTCCACTTTTCCCTTTACGGAACCTAAAAAGGAAAGCTCGCCGCCTCGCTAGCTAGCTCTCTCGCAGTGTGAACCACATCGCTTAGCTCATAGTTTTGTTCGCCTCGCTCGCTCGCTGGCAATCATCATCATCGAGTAGGTGTCACGATCAATCGACCATGCATACCCTGGTGTCAGAGTTCTTCGGAACCGCTTTTCGACCTCTGACGTGGTTCCTTTAACGACTACCAGATGGCAGCCGGGACCAACGGCTTAACGTGCCTTCCGAAGCACGGAATCATCTTTATTATCAGACAATCAGGTGATTCAAGCCTGCAATGTCCAAACCAAACTGGAAACAACTAAACAAAGTATGTTTCCGGTGCGAATCGAACCCACGACCCCCGGGTCAACAGGCAAACGCCTTAACCACTGGACCACGGAGGCTGGCGATGTGAACTACCCTTTTTATTTGTATGATAATTAGGAAAAAGATAGTCATACCTAAAATCAGGCCAAACATATTGGCACATACATTTCTTAAACAATATCTACCAATTGTTTCGCAGGTAAAAGTAGCCGGAGTAGAATACCAACCGGCAGTGGCTAGTGCCAACAAGAAACAAGCGAAAGCCGACGCCGCGCAACTAGCCTTACAGAAAATAGGCCTTCTCAAGCAATAAATGTACTAAGTGTTAATCACCCGTAGTATAAATCGTTCTGACATTGTTATACGGTTTATTTATCAATAAACAATTACAAATTATATTTGCTTTTGATTGGCTGCCAATTGATACTAAAAGGTGTAAATATTGTTCTGGATATGTAGACATGTCCTCGAGTAGTACATAGAGGCCATTTATTAAAATATTACACAATATTTGAATGTTTACCCACTTGTATATAAAAAAAATATCAACTCATTTTGGTATAAGTGACCATTCTTATTAAATTAAGAAATAAAATATGGTGGAAAAATTTAATGCGGTCGGGGATTGAACCAGCGACCTAGGCCCGGATACGCAACCAAAAAGCCCAAGACACATAGAGCAAACCGGGTACATGGGGACACGCGCCCTAACTGTGTCCGGCTTTATCGGGACGCCTGGTAACCCTAGCTGGTGTGCATGGGATTAACACATCCATTCATACAAGAAATATACTAGCGGTCCACCCCAGCTGCCCACGGGTAGATATAGGTAAAAATTTGCAGTGTTCATTTACATCATGAAAGGAATCCCTGAACCCAATTTCAAGTTCCTAGGTACCTAATAGGATTTTTTTTGGGGGTGTAAGTGGCCAACAGGTGTCAGATTTTTCAAGCTGCCTAAAGGCATTTGACGACTGCAATCAATGATGACAGCCGGGACCAACGGCTTAACATACATTCCAAAGCACGGAGGAGTTTGAGATTTTGTATGCCATTTGTGGTCACCCATCACAGTGGGGACCGCACTATTAATGCTCACTACCACTGGGCCATTGGACTGCTCATATATAGTTCCAGCTATGCGTTGATATAAAGTCACTGATTTAGGTTAGCCTTTTTTAAACAAAGGTTTAAGGTTTGGTTCAAGATTATTTGGAATTCCAAATTCATCATCACACTTGCTCAAACATATGGGAAAAAGGAAAATACAATTTAAGCATACTATATAATTTATTAAGACAAAACAATTATTTACATACAAACTAATAATAAGATACGTAATATCAATTCAATCTAACATTGAAGACAATTCAATCTAACATTGAAGACAATTCAATCTAAAGACAACTGATGCTTAGATGCAAATTACAAAATTTCTCACTATCCATTGATCAATTTTAGTGTGGGCAGAGGCCAGACCACTAGGCCGGTGTTTTGATGAATCTTGTTGTTTAACCTATTGAGCGCCATTGACCACTTTAGTTGCAATATTTTAGTATTGCATTGACAATTAAAGTTATTACAATTTGTACTACTGGCATCGGGCGTGAAGTAACGCTAACACCCGTTGGCATGCAAAAGGTTAATATACTTGATTTCTTGACTACTGATAAGAAACTACATTTATACTGAAGCGCAGGCTTTGTAGCTTTTAATATGCACCCGATATTTTGTGCATTGCTGCCACATTGACTCCTAAACCTTCTTTGTTTCAATCACAGATCTGTTCCAATTTAATTGTCTTTCTACTTCCTTCTTTTCAATCACAGATCTGTTCCAGTTCCACTGTCTTACTGCAATTTATTCTTTCTTGGCTGATTGTTGCTTGATCCTATAGTCGGACAAAGCAGCTTTAATGGCATCTTCAGCAAGCACTGTAAACAAAAGGATAATTAATATAATTTGACAAATCGCACAGATTGAGCTAACCCTAAAAAAGTAAGTTTCAGACTTGTGTTTGATACTATATTTTATAGACATACATCCCAGGCCAATCTGGAGATCATTTTCCATCATGACCTGACTGGGGATCGAACCCAGGATCTCTAGTGTGCCAGTCTGACATGATGGCTAGGCCACAGAGCTCGTCAATAACATATAAAATTAATATATTTTTTTAAATTGACACATTTGACATAGGTACATTGATAAAATTGATGTATATTGCTGCTTTCTTGTGAATGAGAATAAAAAACTTCAAACAGAATTCTTACTTAACTCAAGTCTCATAAAAATAATTATTTATATTCATAAAATAGTTAAAAACTCTAGTTGGATCTAAAAATATCAATTCGCTTACTTGAGCAATGGAGTTTTACAGGCGGCAAAGACAATTCTTTTGCTATGTCAGTGTTCTTCAACTTTAAAGCTTCATCAACAGTCTTTCCTTTCACCCATTCTGTGGCCAATGAGCTGGAGGCAATTGCTGATCCACAGCCAAATGTCTTGAACTTAGCATCAATGATTTTCCCATTCTCGTCAACTTTGATCTGAAGCTTCATGACGTCACCACATGCGGGGGCACCGACCAAGCCAGTGCCAACATTCTTATCTTTTTTGTCCATGGAACCAACATTGCGAGGATTCTCATAATGTTCAATTACCTACAAAAATATATGCATATAAACATTATTATATAGTTTTATAGTAAGAACAAAAAAATTTTTTTTGTCAACCTGTAAGAAAATTATAAGAAAAATGTATCTAATGCAGATCGATCAGGATATAATAACAGTCGGGCTACATGCTGTATCCTATAATAAAATCAATAATGTTGTATATTATACATAATAACACGTAACTATCATCTATTTCGGTCAGGCAATATGATACATAACACCGACATAACTTGTGCAATGAAGTAAAATCGATAAACCTTGACATTGCGATGCAAATAAACTTACGTTGGCATGGTATGATGCGGTCTGAATAGTTCCTGTACTGTTGATACTCATCAAGCTCACGCATTTGCGTAAATTTGGAACAAGGAAAGCCATTTTAACGCAATTTAATCACAAATTTATCAAATTTTAGACAATTTACGCACTGTTATCTACGAGTACGACGAATTATTGAATTGAACTTGTCAAATCAAATGTCAACATGCTTGCCTGACATTTCAACATAATGTTGCCATGCTGTCTGCGATATATCTACCATCTATTCTAGATATAGGATGGGGAATGGGTAGTGCTATTTTTGAAATGACGCCGTTCGTAAACGAGCGAGTTTTACATACATAAATAGTATGAAGACGAGTGTCACACTTTCAAAAATAGAACCCCTGGTCGGTCGATCGACGGACTTTGCCCATCATAATCATGTTATGCATCTCAGAACAATAACTAAAGCATAGAAACCGTGTTAAAATAACAACAAAATACAATATTCTACACTGTTTTTACTTATGGCATTGTTAAAGCATCAGAAAGAGATGCATATACAATGCCATTTGCGTAAATGTGCAGGTTGTCCTGGGGTACTGATGTGATCAGGGTTGTACTATATCGATGAAATATATTTATCGACTAAATGTTTCGTCCTAAGAAAGTCATAAATGTACTCTACTCTGATTGTATCGATTCGTTAAATGAGTACGATTCATAAAAAAAAAACAACTAGTTGCACTCCAGGAGTGCCGGCAGAAGTGAAAACTCGCCTTTGCGGCATACTCAGGTCCGTGTCCTTCTTACGAATTTTCGATCAATTCACGTGTCCTGACGCGAGTTTTCTATTTTACCCATCCCAAAAAGTGCACAAAGCCGCTAAAGAGGCTTTTACTTTAAAAGTTACGTCAAGATACACCTAAATAACTCCTAATCGCATGGCGCCGCTTGGCTTCATCTGATAAATAGGTAAAAAAAAAATCCATACATTACCCACCGCGCGTCTACTGTCTACTGCTGGTCATTAGGCCTTACCCAGTATTGGTCGAACGGCAGAATACCTAATATGATGTCAATCATATTTTCGATTATTTCGAAATTCAAACAGTGCCTACTTACCTACCTTACCTATGAATGCGCAAAAAACCCAATGCATTCGATTTACAGTCCCCAATGTGAGGCAGTCCAACGTTGACATACTAGTTGAAGGTAAAATAGACTTTGTAAATGATACCACCTTCTTAGGAATCACAATAGACTCTAAATTGCAATGGGGCGCTCATGTATCAAAAGGTAATATAAGGTCAGATATATTTTTCACTTGATCAATGGGCCATTCAGCATATTCCAAAACCATCTAAAGCTTTTCCCAGCTAGCTTTGAGGAACAGTCAGTAAAGGAAACATAATCAGGTAGGTAAAGAGAAACACATAATTCCAAGTGATATTTTTTATTTTATAAAACTTTTACACTAGGGTAAAAAAGTGCCAGTGTGTTATTTGTGAAAAATTCACAGTGTTGGTAATAGAAAAACAAGAGGTGAAGAAAAACAAGAGATTACTTTACCCACTTTCATTACTGTCCAAAATAAAATGTTTTTCATAATTTTAAATATAAATAATAAAACCGTTTCCGTAAACTTTCTTATTACCATTGATTTATAATTCGGCAAATATAAATGTAGGTAAAGCATCGTGTTTTAATCGCTTCCATTTAATTTTATATTCGAAATTAATGTATCGGCACGGCAGTAAAATATTTTGAACAAATTCGAGTATGTATGACATTTTATGTCCAATATGTCGCTTGAAAGTTCCTCGGATCCACACCTTTTTATCCTGTACGAGTCAAGATCGTACATATTTTAATGCAACGCACGTAACCTACTTTTGGTCACGGCCGTTGCATTCTGTACTTGTAGAATCAGTGTACTAAATAAACACATAGCCGTCAACACGTATCTTTGATTTCTAACAATTTACCTAAAAGTGCACTCAAACCAACTTATAAGGAACTCAACTTCACCGTACGAGTTGCAAACTGTGGCTCATACATATTGGTCCTTCGAGAGGTAAGAATTTTGTGTTTTTTGTATCTCTTACTACAGTGGCGAATCGGTTTAGCTGGCCTCTCACAAGCGAGAATCCCCAGTTAAATTGAGAAGGCGCACACACTGTACACGGAGTACAGGGACACTGAGTTCTTAAACGGCTACAGGACTGCGAAAAACTTTCCAGTCTTCGTGTCTGAACTAACGCATCTCTACACATGAGAGTTATTGAAAAACAAAACCTTTAAGCATCAGTGTTGTTTAACTACTGTGGTTGCTGATCAATACGTTGGCCTCTCAGAAGCGGGAATCACCAATCGTATTGAGAAGTCTCATCTCACGCACGCGCTGGTACTATCAACGGCTTCAAGAACCGACCTTTGGCGAGGAACTTGAAGATAACCTGGACACTGCGGAAACCTGCAGTCTTCAGAACTACTAACGAAACAACAACTATCTGTAAGTAATAAAACTTATTACCTACTACAAGCTACACCTACTCATCATGTCATCCGAAGGCCTGGCAACGAAGCAACGCTCTCCTTCTTTGGAAAATATTGCAGATGAGTTGTTTGATAAACTTTTAGAGAAACAACAACGTTGTTTTGAGAACATATTGCGTTTCGTGTCTAACTACAAAAAGGACGCAACGTCGAGAAAAACATTAGATTACCTATCGAAACGACAAGAAACATTAGATAGCTTTTGGCAAGAATTTGAAAGTAACCATCAAGTTCTCTGCAAAAACGAAAACAAACAGGAAAAATATTTCAAAGAAGATGTTTATCAACAAACAGAGAAAATTTACAACCAAGCTAAGTTTGATATCATGAACCGGAAGCTTAGCTTCTTCGTGCAAGAAAAGAATCAAGATCCAATTCCACGTACTCCTTCAAACGTGACAGCAGGTCCTTCACGCGACCCTGAAGTTCCGGTAATAACTGATAATATTCAGAAACTTATGCGCCAGCAACAACAGAACTACAACGCTTTTGATAGAGCTATTTCCAAAATCAAAGTTAACCAACTAACGGAGAAGTGGGAGCTAGAGGATGGCTTGAACATCCTAAAAAGTAAGTGGGAAGCTATTGACCAAATCCACTGGAAAATAGATTTTGAACTTTCCGGAGATCAGAGAGAAAACTATAGAGAAGAGTTTTATTCACACGAGCGGTTATATGACACTACCAAAAAAGCCCTCAACGAAAAAATCTGGTCCACCGCTCATTACCACAAAACTACCCCTAAGATAGAATTGCCAGAGTTCTCGGGAAACTACAACCAATGGATGTCCTTCCGGGATCTCTTTACTGAAACAATACATAATAACCCTTTACTTACGAAGTCACAGAAGATGCAGCACCTAAAAACAAAACTTAAAGGGGAAGCGGAAAAATTGATTCAGCATTTAAACATCAGTGCTGAAAACTACGATTCTGCCTGGAAGATTATAGAACATCGCTATGAAAACAAAAGGCTTCTATTTTCATCATACATAAACACACTTCTCAATATACCTACTATTCAACAACCGTCGGCGCAAAACTTCAAGAAACTACATGATACATTGTTAGAGTGTTTAAATGGGTTACATAACTTGGGACTCGGTATTGAGACCTGGGACCCGCTACTCGTTCATCTCTTGCTGCAAAAACTGGATTCAACATCCTACGCTGACTACATTCACGACCTTGAGAACCCAAGGGAAATTCCCAACTTACAGGAGTTAATCGATTTTTTGGAAGCTAAGTTCATGGCATTCGAGGCTATGAAACAGAATCAAAGTCCACATAAATCTACAGCACAACAATTACATCAACGTAATAATTATAAATCAAGCGACCTGAATTCAACGAACTTTAAAAAATCAGAAAAGTGGTCAAAGTCATATCACGCCGCCGTCAGAAACTGCCCATACTGCAAAAAAGAACACGTACTTAGATATTGCAAAAAATTTATCGACATGACTGTGCCAGAAAGAAACGGCCTTGTTGCTAAGTTACAAATATGCAAAAATTGCCTATTCAGTCACGGAGAACAGCAATGCACTTCGAGCAAAACATGCAAAATATGTGAAAAAGCGCATCACACATTATTGCATAATGACCAATATAAGAGTTCGAAACCAAACACACGGCCAACCCCAACGCCACCACCAAAATCATCTAACTTTGTTAATGCCGACGACCAAGAAGTTTTGTTAACAACTGTTCAAATCATGGTGAAGACCTTAGAAGGAAATTACATAACCTTGCGCGCACTCTTGGACCAAGGCTCCCAGGTTACCCTTATAACCGAGAACGCAGCGCAACGGCTTCGCCTGAAACGTAGTAAACTCAACGCAGTCGTCTCGGGCGTCGGAACAGCCCTAGGAACCTGTAAAGGGCTCTTAACACTAGAATGCAAGTCTATTCACTCGGACTATAGATTTGAGACGGAGGCGCTTATAATGAGAAAACTAATTAATAATTTACCCAACACCAAACTGGATACTAACAAGTGGAATTATCTACAAAACTTAAAACTAGCCGACCCTGATTTTAACATGCCCGGGGCCATCGATATATTGCTGGGCGCGGACATATATTCGAAGATTATCGACGATGGCATTTTACGATATGACTCTAACGCACCGGTGGCACAACAAACCAAACTGGGATGGATTCTCAGCGGTGGAGTTAAAACCTTCAACTGCCTGGTCACCCTAACGGATCTTGACCCCATAACAAAATTTTGGGAAACAGAAGATATATCCGGCCAGGATCAACTAACAAACACAGAAGACTTCTGTGAACAACACTATGCCGCCACCACTGAGAGGATGACCACCGGTCAGTACGTTGTGAAACTCCCCTTGAAAAGGGATATTGAAGAAAATCTCGGAAAAACTAGGCCGCAAGCTTTTTCTCAATTTTTACAACTGGAAAGAAAAATGGCGCGACAAGAACATTTTTCTAAACTTTATAAACAATTTATCGCAGAATACCAAGAACTAGGTCACATGAAACCTGCAAACAAAACAACAGATGACAAACTCGAAGTTTACCTACCTCACCACGGCGTTTTACGCGAGGGGTCAACGACCACGAAACTAAGAGCTGTCTTTAACGCGTCGATGCCATCAAACACCAAATACAGTCTGAACGACTTGATGGAAAAAGGTCCTAACCTACAAAAAGACATTTTAACATTAATTTTAACATGGCGAACTTATAAATACGCTCTAACGGCTGACATTGAGAAAATGTTTAGAGCTATTTTCCTACACGAAGATCACCAGCGATTACAAAAAATTATATGGCGAAATTCACCTAAGGATCCCATACAAGAATTTCAACTATGTACAGTCACCTACGGGATGAAAGCTGCACCCTTCTTGGCGATGCGTACTCTTCAACAACTAGCTGCTGATGAGGGTCACACCTATCCCATAGCTGATAAGGCTCTAAGAACACAGTTCTATATGGATGACGTCATCACGGGCCATATGACTATTGAAGGCGCAAAAACACTGCAAAATGAACTCTATTCCCTATTACGCAAGGGCGGCTTTACATTACGCAAGTGGGCGAGCAATGAGCCGACTGTACTTAACGAGCTAACAGAAAAACAAAAGAGCTGCGAACATATATTCAACTTTAAACAAGATGAGCAAACTAAGACCCTCGGTCTAGGGTGGAACACCAAGGAGGATGTTTTCTGCTTCAACTTATGTTTATCTCCTAATAAGAAAGTGACTTACACTAAACGCCTATTATTATCAGATATAAGCAAGATATACGACCCCCTCGGCTGGATTGCACCTGTAACGATAAAAGCCAAACTGCTATTTCAAAAAGTTTGGAGTGACAATATTCAATGGGATGAAACTCTCCCTCAAACAATAACAAACGAATGGGAAACGTTACGCAATGACTTAATAAACATCAAACTACTATGTATACGTCGATGGATAAACGTCACATCACGTGCTATCGAGTTGCATGCATTTTGCGATGCGAGCGAGAAAGCATACGCTTGCACCGTATACAGCCGAACAATGAACGAAGATGGCCGATTTATCATCACTTTACTCGCGGCTAAAACAAAAGTGGCTCCGCTGAAAAAGAAAACTACTTTACCACGACTCGAATTATTCGGAGCTCTTCTGCTATCTAAACTAATTGAAAAAATTAAATTTGCCTTTAACGAGTATGATCTCCAAATTAACTGCTGGACAGACTCCCAGGTAGTGCTGGCATGGCTACTGGGCAAGAACAACAAATGGGATCGCTACATCACCAATAGAACTGCACAGATAACCGCTATCATACCTTCAACACAATGGCGCTACGTGAACACGAAAGAAAACTCAGCTGATTGTGCTACACGGGGCCTTCTACCTACACAACTGATAAACTTTAACTTATGGTGGGAAGGTCCACATTGGCTCAAAACTTGGCAGCCAAACTCAACGAAAAAACGATTTTTTACAACAGAAAACGAACGAGTTTTTGAATGCTACGCTACAAAAACACAGAAAAATAATGGAGAGATAATTAAACATATAATTAAACGATTCAGCAGCCTCACGTGTGCCATACGATGCCTCGCGTGGGTGTTACGTTTCAAAACAATATTAAGTCATCGCAACAAAACAATTAAAGGCATTTTAACATTGAAGGAACTAGATTACGCAAAGACACTTATTATTAAATGTGTCCAACAAGAATACTTTTATGATGACATCCAGAGTATTAAGAAAACAGGAAATGTAACAACTAAGAGCAAAATCTTAAATTTATTACCCTATCTCGATGAAAACGAGATCTTGAGGGTCGGAGGACGCTTGCACCTGTCTACTCTTCCGGAACAGATGAAACATCCAGCCATCTTACCCCACGATTCACGCCTTACAACACTTATTATCGAGCGCGCGCACAAACAAACTTTACATGGTGGAGCTCGTTTGACATTAGCGTATACAAGGCAAGAGTATTGGATTATGGGCGGGAATAGAGCCACGAAAGCCGTTATTCGCTCCTGTATTAAATGCCATCGCTATAGAACAACTAAAAGCGAACAAGTAATGGCCAATTTACCTGCTGTACGTGTGAATCCTTCACGTCCTTTCACATATACGGGAACGGACTACACTGGGTTCGTAGAAGTGAAACTAAACCGTGGAAGAGGAGTAAAAACGTGCAAAGGTTATATCGCCATTTTCATCTGTATGGTGACGAAAGCAGTCCATATCGAACTTGTCTCGGACCTCACTTCGCAAGCATTTATAGCGGCTTTAAAACGTCTCTGCGCTAGAAGAGGCACACCTAAACATATTTATTCGGACAACGGAACGAATTTCAAAGGGGCCGCTAAAATACTGTACGACGAATTTAAACTGTATGAAACAATGACTTCTTCCGATTTCTTCAACGCTATAAATGAACTGCGCATCGAATGGCATTTCCTGGCCCCCCGGTGGCCAACGGCAGCCGGAATCTGGGAAAGTGCTGTGAAGTCGATGAAGCATCACCTGATGCGTGTCATAGGTGACCAGAAGTTGGACTTCGAACAACTAACTACGCTGTTATCACAAATAGAAGCCTGCATGAACAGTCGACCTCTTTGTCCGTTATCAGAAGATCCAGAAGATCTACAGTATCTCACCCCAGGTCACTTCTTAACGGGAAGCCCTATGATGTCATTACCACAAGAAAACCTAACTGATGGTAACATTGACCTGAGAAACCGATGGAAACTTATAGAATTTATGCATCAACGTATTTGGAAAAGATGGTCAACAGAATACCTTCACCAACTTCAAACAAGAAGCAAGTGGCTGCAACCTAAACCAAACCTAGAAAAGGGAGATTTAGTACTAGTTAAGGAAGATAACGTTCCCCCCGGAAAATGGGCTATGGGTCGTATTCTTGACCTTCACCCTGGCGAAGATGGATATGTCCGGGTCGTCACTCTAAAAACACAAGCCAGCACATTTAAGAGACCTATAACGAAACTGTCTCCGCTGCCTAAAAATAATTATAAACAAATCGACAGTAAAAGCAACGACGATACGTCACAGGCTTCGTCATCGAGTCACGCACCTGCGCCGGTAACACGATCCGCGCGGTCGAGGACTACATTACGTAGCAACTATGTCACATACATGTTAATGACACTGTTTACTATAATTACTACAACATATTGCCAGCCCGTCTCTAATTTCAAACTAACGCCAATAGAAGGTAATCGCCCTGTTTATTTTGACGAAATTGGAGATCTTCAGATGATACATGACGAGTGGACTTTGTTAATTTATTACAATATATCTACCTATTGGCAAGGGACTAAGCAGATAACAAAATATATTTCATCTCTTGACAATTTATGCAAGCGAATGGAACAACAACTATGTACTCCGGTAACTGCTCAGCTGAGACACGAACTGCGACAGCTGGAGGACTACAACGAACTTTTGCTGAACCCACACTTGAACCGTAAGAAGAGAGGCTACATCAACGGCATTGGTAACATAGCTAGAACTCTGTTCGGTGTTTTAGACGAAGAGTTCGCTAAGAAGTATGAACAAGATATCGGAAACATGCAGACTAACGAAAACTACCTATTGGAATTGATCAAAAATCAGACTAGTATTGTTGAAGCTGAAAATGATATTATCAAAAATAACGAATATTTCATGAAAAATCAACTGCATACGATTCATGAATATATTAAGAAAACTAGCGAGACCCTAGAACAGATTACTTACAAAGTGGAAATTATGTTAACGATGAACGATTTCAACGCCGCCTCACTGTCTGCTTCATTGATGCTTTACAACTTGAAACGAACTCAAGATATGCTGCTCAGCACTATGACCAACTTATACAACGGGCACTTCGATATTCATCTATTTACACCTAAACAGCTCACCCTTCAACTACATATGATCACGGCTAAGGTCACAAAGGGTCTGTCGCTGCCTGTGAAGGATAACAATATCGAAGAAAACATCAAAGACATCTACAAGCTATTGTACGTCCGAGCTCGTATCACATCGTCCTTTCTGTTGCTAGAGGTCCACATCCCTTTAACAAGTGACGATGAGTATAAAATATATCGTCCTATCGCTCTACCCATGAACATGGACAACCAACATTTTACTTCAGTTACGTTGAGTTCATCATACATCGCTGTCTACCTGAAGCACAATTCATATCTGGCACTTGAAGAAAGGGACTTGGACCGCTGCACTCAAATAAATGAAGATCGGTTTGTTTGTAATATGATCCATCCAATTACAAAATTGAGAAGCAAATACGCATCTTGTGAAGCGCAACTAATAAATCAGCAAGCCAACTTACGCTGTAATACGATAACGGGAACTTGTATAGACAGTTGGATAAAACTAAATAAACAAAACAGGTGGCTATACATTTGCTGCAATTCTTGTCAAGCGAGAATGCTATGTGAACACAAAGTTTCATCGACTAAGTTGACAAAAATAGGTATCTTAGACTTAGACGAAGGTTGTATGCTGCAGAACGAGGATACCACTGTATATGCCTACAATCATTTCGGAAATAAATTACAACTGAACCTTGATCTACCAGAAGTCACAGACGACAACCTGCAATTCAACGATTACTTGCCACTCAACTTGAGCATTCAACCATTACAACAATCACCATCAACTACAAGTACAGATGAAAAGCACAGAAATTTGGACGAAAATCTGAAAGTGCTGAAAGAAAAGGAAAACTTGCCCCACAACATAACCAATAACTTAAGCTTCCACGACATCCATCAATACGTCATCTTATACCTGGTTGTGGGAGGATGCCTGATAACTGGCCTATATATTATAGTGAGGCGAAGTAGATGTTATAGAAACAAACATCCAACGACAAATGTACAGGAAACACAACAGGACCAGCAGCCCCGAGCACGCGATGATCCACAGGAGAACATTGAGATGCAACCACGACGCTGCGACGTGTGTCCACACAATAATAAATCTTATAGGCGATTTAGTTTTGGATCCTATTAACTTACTTTAACGTCATTCATTACATAATTATTATTTAATTTCCTGTAAATTAGTATTGTATTATTTTAACTTAATTCTTGACTTTGCCCTCCCAGCATGTACGAGTCAAGATCGTACATATTTTAATGCAACGCACGTAACCTACTTTTGGTCACGGCCGTTGCATTCTGTACTTGTAGAATCAGTGTACTAAATAAACACATAGCCGTCAACACGTATCTTTGATTTCTAACAATTTACCTAAAAGTGCACTCAAACCAACTTATAAGGAACTCAACTTCACCGTACGAGTTGCAAACTGTGGCTCATACATATCCTTTTACTTCAGGGAGCTGCAATAAAATTTCAACAATAATTTTCTTCATATTAGTAAAAATCGATTCTTTTTAGGGTTCCGTACCCAAAGGATAAAAACAGGACCCTACTAATATGACTCCGATATCCATCTGTCTGTCACCAGGCTGTATCTCATGAACCGTGATAGTGAGACAGTTGAAATATTACAAACAAAAATTTCGGGCGTTTTTATAGCTTACGCCCACGGCTCCGCTCGCG
Organism: Elegia similella; assembly: GCA_947532085.1. Taxonomy (NCBI): domain Eukaryota; kingdom Metazoa; phylum Arthropoda; class Insecta; order Lepidoptera; family Pyralidae; genus Elegia; species Elegia similella. The sequence goes on from OX383936.1 coordinate 7,579,768, forward strand.
TTAATGTCTATCCCCGATAACAGTACCTTATTCTGAGATGTAATTTATGTCTATGTTCTTTTCCGTACTCCAGAGATCGTGCAATGGTGATGATGATGATGCAAAATTTCATGATGATCGGTTCAGAAGTTACGGCGTGGAAGCGTAACAAACAAACTCACTTTCACATTTATAATATTATATGTAAGGATGGTACGGAACCCTTCGTGCGCGAGTCCGACTCACACTTTGCTGGTTGTTTAATTACCATGATGGTTCAATTTGTTACATTACTATTGCATGGCTCAACACTAACAAAAATATCCCTGATAGCAAGACCGTCATAAAAAATATCGATATACTCGTAGATACGTGATTTTACCACATCACTAGCAAAAAAACTAACCTAATTTGAAATAAGGAAAAAACGATAATTTTAAGCAAAATACCTATAAAAGTTGTCATTTATACAATACGTTATATAATTGACAATATTATTGTTGTATTTTGAGGTATTTTGGGTTTTAATTATGCACTTTTAACTGAAAAACTTACCGAAGAAAATTATGTTTTACAGAATTTATTTCTGTTCGTCCTGAATGGGATTTACATCGCTCCATTGCACAAGACATTGTTTAGTATAATGGTCATTTGATATGGCACCAACCCAACACCGGTTAATACTTTTTTCCGTGAGAATTTTAGCACAATCCTATATTTAATTTGCAGACATCACAATTCCGCCGCAATGTTTTGTCGATATATAACCCGATCAAATCGGCAAGATGCTAATATTACAGACGTTGAACTGTAATAAGTTATTTTGAATTTAGTCGGATTTAATTGGAGTCCAATGGAGTCCATTGACATTTCAAGTCGACCATGAAAATAATAGAAACTGACTGAAGTTTTTGTCTCATTCTGTCATAAGCGAAAGCTCATAAGAAAAATACAGTGTCAACTATCTGTTTTCAGTTTCTATTTTTATGCGGCTTCTATGTATATTATTCTTCTGAGTTATGCATGCATAGAAGTATGAAGTCTCTAGAAGCAGCGTATTACTTGATACGTCATGTTACTGATACCCTTAAAAGTAGCGTATACTATACACTAGGCCTCAGTCCTCTGACGCCTGTCGAGGGGTATGTAACAGAGTGGAATTTAATTTTTAAAATTATAAACAGGCCAATTTCTGAAGTTCTGTCCTTCTAAAATACTAAAATGAATATTATAGTAAACTATCGCGCTGGACTTTTCTCATTTAAGTAATGCAAGTTCATGTTATTTACAATATTACAAACATATTTATCCTCCATTAAAAACGTCAAATTCCATTGTCAGTGAAAGGCGGAAAGACGCATAGTGATGCACTTTGTTATTTTTTGCCAAACATCGATAATTTACATGAATACAGATGAGTGTAATAATATAAGTAATAAAGTTAATGCCAAGAAATAAATAATAATAAATTCACTCTCCACGACTTTCCCGAAAATTAATTATTTTTAGTGTTCCGTTCCCTAAGAGTAAAAACGGAAAGGTAATACTAAGCCTTCGACGTCCATCCGTCCATCCATCTGCCACATGACTGTATCTATTGAACCGAAATAGATAATATTTCAAAAGGACAATGCCAACCGGCATTGTCCTTTTGAAATATTATCTATTTCGAAATATTATCTTATTATCTATTGGCGTCTTTTTGTTTTCGCGCGGCCACTAACTATACCTTGTTTTCCCGATAGTCAATAACAAAATAAAGTTATAAGGGCATATATACCTCTAAACTCAGTACAAACTGAGTCATAAGGATTAGATATTATATTCATAGGTTTTTGCACTATTTTTCACTAGGTTCATTAAAAGTTGCAATTAAATAATAAATAAAATTATTTTGGACATTTTAATCACTACTATACTTTTTTGAAGTCTTTTTCATCAACGATACAGCAGCAGGCTCTTCTCCGCTACCTCCTTGAGGTTAAGAGTATATAATAACTGTTTATTGGGACAGTCTGAAGTAGCTTTGATAGATACTTGATATATTAGGTAGGTCTTTTTGTTCTTTGCTTGGCCGTCGTCTTCACTGTTTCGCTTCACTCTTGAATTATTGGTGCAGCCGATAACATAGTGACATCAGCTTTGACGTTCCCCTTGTTGTTGCTGTCCATGTTCACTTCCATATACTAACAGCGCAACTGCCACTTCATTAGTTGCCATCATTAGTAGTTGATCTGTTTCATGAACACCTGTGAGAGCGTTCGTGGCACCCCGCTCAGCGCTTGGGCAGCATGATGACCCAACAGTGACCCACGGGGTCACTTAAGCAGATGGCGAACCACCTTATTCAGCAGGCAGATCATACGTTGCACTTGGAACACAATGGGAGTAGGCATTCGCCAATCATCTTGGTTTTGGTTATGACAAAAGTGTTTTACTTAGATGGTGCCCTCTCTTGCGGTCTGCGCAACACCATAAGAGATGTACCTCAATACATACAGGACTTAAGAGAGCCCAACCCGTCTTACTTTTTATACAAAGGCTCGTACGTCTCTAGAAGCAGCGCATGTCTTGTTACTCATACTCTTAAAACAGCGTATGCTTTTTCGCGGCCTCAGTCCTCTGACGTCTGTCGTATTATTTGTAGCGGAACCTTATGAGCAGAACGAAAATTTATTTTTATAATTATAAACATGCCTAGTTGTGTAGTGAAATCCGGCAAAAATACTATAAAAAATGCTAAAGGGAAACCACAACCTGTGACTTTTCACATGTAAGTAATGCAAAGGACATTTAATTACAATATCATAAACGATAATGACGATCCCCATGGTACAGTGGTTAACGAGCCAAGTACCGCGTTAAATTTCCGGCACAGGCAAAAACTTGTACTTCAGTTTAATATTTATGTATGTCCGCGTTACTGGAGTTACATAAGGAGAATTGGCGTTGGGCCGTAAAACATACATACATTCATATTATCACGATCTTCACCCTTACGGTGTAGGCCTCTGCCTGAAACCAAAAGCCACGTTTAGCGTGTTTGTGGGCGTATGTAGGTGGAAATCTGAATCAAAGGTGTAATAGGTTGCTAGTCGCATTCCCTATCAGAGAAGCAACTGGTACATTCTCAATTGTTTCTTTTCATCTTGACCAGCATGGAATATATACTTCTTATTACAGTATGAATGCTGTCATAATAGCGGACCCCGGGCTTGGACGCAGCACAACTGAAGATGCCAGGAGTATAAGGAACCAGGGAATCTCTTAGATGATTATGACTATATAATTATTACTACTTCATATGTTGTTTACTTAAATGAAGTCAAACTGAAACAAAATCTTGTTGTGGGTTTTTCTCGATATCGATATTACACGGTGTTGTTACATCTCTTACGACAGCGGCGTCAAACGTCATGAGTGCTATTTTCGAATCGACGTGTTTACTAAACGACCGATGATGTATGGAAAATTTGTACTTCTTCATTGAGTCACTCATTTACAAATAGCACCCCTGACACCACGACTCCCTTTCGTCTGCCTCACACCCCCGCTAATGACACACTAGGTTCCCATACAAAAATGGCAAAATGTGACATCTATTCAGAGAGACGAAATTTTTTTTTTAAATCTATGTATGCATGTCACATACTTTATCTGTTCATGGACAGGACAGCTAATAAAATTATCCTAACTAATATTATAACGGCGAAAGTGAGTTTGTTTGTTACGCTTTCACGTTGTAACTACTAAACCGAATATTATGAAATTTTGCATACACGTTATCTGGGGTACGGAGAAGGACATAGGGTATATTTTATGCCGGGAAAAAAGTACTGTTCCCGAGGGATCGAAACGGAAAACCGGAAGAAAACAAATCGTGCGCCATATGTGTGTAACTTCACAGATTAACTGCACTTAAGCGTATGCCCTTGCTCGCGACACCTCTTACAAAAAAAACTAACATGGCAAGCATGTCACTTTGTTTGACAGCTAGATGACAGTGGCAGGTACCCGGTTCTGTCGGTTTGGTCGGTACTGGTATTATTTTGTTTTGTTGTTTGTTTGGTTGGATCATTGGTTTGGAGAATACTTGCTTGAATTTGAAGGTAAGCACGGACTATCTGATAATTATTATTGAATGTAAATAGTCGTAAAGTCGTATTATTTTGTTTGGCACATTTTGGCGATGGCATTGACATTGACATTAACATTTTTTTCAAATGAAAACCGGATATGTGTAGCTCAAGTATCACTATACATACAGCATTATGGGTACGTCACTTCCGGCAAATTAATTATTTTTGTTAAACATTTTTTTTTATCATCATCATCATCATATCAGCCGCAAGTAGTCCACTGCTGGACATAGGCCTCCCCCAAGGATTTCCAATACGACCGGTTGGAAGCGGCCTGCATCCAGCGTCTTCCTGCGACCTTAGTCAGGTCATCCGACCATCTGGTTGGTGGATGTCCGACGCTGCGCTTGCCGATACGTGGTCGCCATTCGAGAACCCTTCTGCCCCATCGGCCATCGGTTCTACGCGCTATGTGCCCCGCCCACTGCCACTTCAAAGAGCTAATCCGCTGAGCTATGTCGGTGACCTTCGTTCTCTTACGAATCTCCTCATTTCTGATTCGACCTCGCAGAGAACCACCGAGCATAGCTCTCTCCATAGCTCTTTGAGCGACTTTGAGTTTTCTTATGAGGCCCATAGTAAGGGACCACGTTTCAGACCCGTAAGTCATCACTGGTAACACACATTGATTATAGACTTTCGTCTTTAGGCACTGTGGTATTTTGGACGAGAAGACACTGCGGAGCTTCCCGAACGCTGCCCAGCCGAGTCGGATTCGACGAAAGACCTCGTCCTCAAAGCTGGAACCAACCTGGATCAAATGACCCAAGTAGGCATATTGGTCCACAGCTACAAGGATGGAGTTCCCAACAGATACTGGTGAAGGCACAACATGGACATTCGACATTATTTTCGTCTTGTCCATGTTCATTTTAAGGCCCACTTGTTGGGAAACTCCGTTGAGGTAATGACCTCAACCTCTGACTTAAGTAGTATGCTCAATGGAGCATACTACTTAAGTCCTCCAGCGTCTCCGCCATAACAACGATGTCATCAGCAAATCGAAGGTGAGTGATATACTCGCCATTGATGTTGATGCCAAGTCCTTCCCATTCCAGCAGCTTGAAGGCATCCTCCAGAGCAGCGGTAAACAGTTTCGGAGATATCACGTCTCCCTGTCTTACGCCTCGCTGCAATGGTATAGCCTTCGTGTTCTGCTCCTGTACTCGAACTGACATACTGGCGTTTCTGTATAAGCACTTCAACACTTCGATATACCGATGGTCGATGCGGCATCGCTGAAGGGACTGAAGCACGGCCCATACTTCGATCGAATCAAAGGCTTTCTCATAGTCCACAAACGCTAAGCATAATGGCCGGTTATACTCTCTGGTCTTCTGTATAACCTGCCGCAGCGTATGGATGTGGTCTATGGTACTAGCCTTTTCGGAAACCGGCTTGTTCGGGAAGCTGGAAGGCATCGAGCCTGTTCGTGAGACGATTCGTGATCACCCTCGAAAACAGCTTATAGACGTGGCTCAGGAGTGTGATGGGTCTATAGTTCTTCAGTAGAGTATTATCACTCTTTTTGAAGAACAAAACCACCACACCCCTGTTCCACGCCTCTGGCGTAATGCCCTCGAACAGAACGGAATTAAAGAGCCTCTGAAGGACTTTAAGCACCGGCGTTCCGCCCGCTTTCAGAAGCTCTGCTGTAATTCCGTCTTCGCCCGGCGCCTTGTTGTTCTTAAGCTGTTTAAGGGCAATCCTAATCTCGTACAGGCTGATGTCCGGGATATCTTCGGTATAGTGTCAGGTTAGCTTGGCTCTTGGATCTTTGCCCAAGCTGACAATGGGTTTGGCAATTGAGGTATAGAGCTGTCCATAAACCTCTCAATCTCTCCCAGCACCTCGGCCTTTGTCGAAGGCACACCGCCGTCCTCCGTCTTCAGCTTTGTTAATCGACTTTGCCCAATAGACTCCACCCTTGCGAACACTTTGGAGCCTTTGTTTTGCTCTATCGTGTCCTTAATACGCTCGGTATTAAAGGAGCGACTGTCGTGCCGCAAGGATTTTTGGATTTGTCTATTGAGCTGTCGATGCACATCCGCGTCATCCGAGGTCTGCAGCGGCATGGATCGTCGCGTGGCCATCAAATTAAGGGTCTGGGGTGAGATCTTTTGAGATTTGTGTTTGGGGCGGGACCTAAAGAACTTCGATCCCACCTCCTGGACCGTCTTTACCAACCCATTGTTTAACTCGTCCACCGAAACGCAATCCTTCAGGCAATCGAAGCGATTTGAGAGTTCCAGTTGGAAACTGTCGACATTTTGAATATGGGTCGGTGATGGTCGGAGCGTAGACTTCATCAAGCGAGTCCTCTCTCGTCTGAGATTGATATTCACGATGCCTCTCACGATTCGGTGATCACTACCGATTTTAATCCTATTGATCACAGAGACATCGTTAAATATCTCTCTCCTCGTCGACAAGATGAAGTCTATCTCGTTTTTGACAGGGGGTTGGTCCCTTCTGCTGGGCCCTATCCAAGTCCATTTTCTATGAGGCGGCTTCTGGAAGAAAGAGTTCATCGCATAGAGTCCCTCTTCTTCCAGAAAAATCAGCCAGCCTATGACCCCTGTCATTCCGGTCTCCATATCCAAATTGTCCCACTCTGGACTCTCCATCGCTCCGCTTGCCAAGTATTGCGTTGAAATCCCCCATAACAATCGTATAATAGGTTTTAGAAGCGTGTATGGCCCTACTGATGTCCTCATACACCACTTCCACCTCTTCATCTGAGTGTTTCCCGGTCGGCATATATACCTGAATTACCTTCAACGAGTATCTTTTAGATACTCTGAGTATCAGGTATATTACCCTGCTGGAAACACTATCGATGGTTATGACGTTGTTGATGAGGGACTTGTGGACGAGAAACCCGACACCATGCTGTGACTTTTTTAAGTCACCCTCCCGGTGATAGAGAAGGTTACCAGACTTTAGGGTTGTCGTGCCCTCTCCTTCTCTTCGGACTTCAGACAGACCCATTATGTCCCATCGTAACCTACTCATCTCCTCTTCCACTTCCTCGACCTTCTCGTCTAGCCTCATTGTGAGAATATTGTGTGTCACCAGGGCCAGTCTCTGTTGGGGGTGGTAGCCGGATCTCTTCCGGAGATTTTTCGCACCCCCTGCCCCGCCATTACCGTGACCGCTACCGGAGTCAGGAATAGCGGGGCCGCCGGGGACTGGGGGCCTTGATGAGGGGTTTTGCCATACTCACCACGCTTGGCAAACGGGTTGGTGAGCGCAGTTAGTTTGGCTTATATCGGTTCCGATGCTGCTGCCCATCGAAACCACTTTGAAGCGTGGGAGGGGAAGGAATTTATTGTGCTAAGGGAACGGGAAAAGGTATTTGGGATGCTACTTGCTCGGAAGGATTGGGCATAAGAAAGTAGCAGCTCGGGGAGGCCGGGCGCGCGTACCCGATGCCATACGTACAATCACCGGACTGGCAATTAAGTATGACACCCCTGACTACTTTTTTTTTATACTTACGCTATATTTAAAAAATCTAAAATATACGGGTCTTCCCTTTCTTCGCGGTCTATTTGAAAAACAAATAAAAAAGGTCATAATTTTTTTGTCATATGGTCAATTAAAATAATTTAGTTACATAGCCAATAATAGCAGTTAGTGTTTAAAACGATTTGATCTAACGACATTTCTAGGAATAGTATCTACTTCTTTCTGTAGTTTTTAGAGATTTTGTTTTGATGTATCGATATGGCAAACTATAGAGCTCACGGATTGTAGGTCTCGTAGACAATCGACCAATTGATGTTTGATAGTTTGATCAAACAGCATTAGATTTCAAGTACTTTACCGTACGATTCGTTCAGAGATAGAAAGACAAAAGGCTAGACCGCTAGATTGTGAACTCTCGCCTGGGTAGCCGGGTTATTGGCTCCTGTTTGTTTCGAACAACAAACTTCCCTATATATTATTTTACTCTTTGCAACAAACCCTTGGTGAAAACCTACTAGAGCTAGAGCTCATAAGCGTACTGCGTCTGGCAATTTTACTTGAAATGTCAAATGAGAGTACGTTCGAATCATTTAATCACAGATTTAAAAAAGAGTATGTATTAAAGGACATTTAATCAGAATTCTAAAATGTAGTTTATCGTTTTTAAAACATCCGCAAAAAAAACACTTACCACAGCCTAAGCCACAACCACAGGTCTGTTGATTATCAAAATTTGTTGTTTTGCTAATCTCATATGTATGCCTAGCATAATAGGTCAACCATACCATGTAATGTAAAAACAAATAATTTGTATAACCATCATGTTGGAACGTATATATTAATTTAACCTCTGTGCTGGTACTGTAATCATGACAATCGGAATTCGAACTATTTCAAAGCTTGTTGTGCCAGTTGTCGGTAATTTATTTTGTATATCTCGAGTGCAATTAAGTACGGTGTAAGTATTTTATTTTTGCTTACACTTTTCAGTAAGAACTATTTAATATTATTACGTAATATGTGCCGGCTCTGATGTTATTTTGTTTACATTTGTTGACAATGAATATAGTATGCACGTATGTTTATTTGCATTGATTTTGGTCGGTAACCTTTATGTAATTTTTATGTTTTTATCAAGTTTATATGTAATTAAAATCCAGTATGTAATTTCTAATATCTGTGTTGTCACAACTTGTTTCCGTAAGTGTATGTAAAAGTGTAATATAGTGGGTGGACCCCCGGTAATCCGGCGCACTTTGTAATCCGAAATACCTGTTAAATAATAATATTATTGTTCCAGTTTGAATGTGACTATATTAGCAACCTATTGTTCATTATTTACTGTTTATTCATTGCGTATATCATATAAAATACCTAGTAGGTAATGTCTTCACAAGCTAAATAAAATGAATAATTTTGGACTGCTCATGATGAATCCTCCAGCTATAGTTTGGCAAGTGAATATGGTGTAGGCACATTTACACATTAATTAAACATAATCAGTGTTATTATAAAACAAGGACTAAAGTTAGTACCAGGTTTAAGCCGGGGTCCAAGTCAAGTACTAAGGAAAATCGTATTATAAAACGAGGTTTATCGTTTAAGCCATAGATGATCCTAGGTCTAAAGATAAACCTACAATTCCCTAGTTTAACTCTAGTACTAACTTATTTTATTACCAACAAATAGGTCTCTTTTCACCAAAAAAATTGCTTTGATGCTAAAATCTATGTCAAATACTATTACCCTATTCGCAATGAGCAAAAACCTGGAAAATGCGAAGAAATGAATAAAACCAACACATATAATTATGAAAAAATATTTTAATTATTTGCATTTTAACATATCAAAACATTTAATTAGATTATTTTCAACGCTTTTGTCGTCATTTATATTTCACATCCGCCACAAAACAATGACTTTTAGGAACCTTAATTTCATATTAGGAAAAAATAGTTTGTACAAATATGAACAATTTTTTACACCATATTCACTTTTACTTTATTCACATAAATTTTATCTCACAGCAACTATAAAACATTTACTTTCGAGACACTGCACCGTTAATTCATTAAATAAAAATATTTTTTTACAATCATATTTGTATTCAAACTTTGAGGTTACTTTGGAACAAATTCAATTTGTTGCGCGCGCACACGCGTTCCGTTTCAGGTTTGTAAAATTATTAAATCGTTTTGTATAAAGTATGATTTTTTTATCTGACCACTGAATATATCCTTTATGACATAAATAAACATGTTTCTCCATTTCAATTTTATTATTTTTAGTTTTATACTAGTTTCAAACAATAAATTTTATTATTTATTTTAATATTAGTGAAGATCGGAATGTAGTAGTAGCATACTGAACGAATGATTGAATGAATCCTGCTTCCGTTAGATCATCCAGAGATCGTCTCAGGTCTAAGTTAGTCTTGATTTAGTTCACTTTTTGTAATGAAACAAAGTTTAATTTGCTAAACCTAGGTTGATCCATCGCTAGTCCGGACTAAGGTAGACCAGGTTTAAACCTGGGTTTTGCCGTTTTTTATAATAACACTGAATATGACATGTCTATGATATTGATATGTATATGTATTTCAGATATATTATTATTTTTATAACTATAATCAATATACAATTTATTTTTATAACTATAATCCAACTTTGATAGTCCAACACTGCCCTGCAAAATGATAGTTGGATTAGCGGAGGTCCAGGTACTTGAGTTATTGTATGTTAAGAGGTACTATCAATGTCCATGACTGCTGCCGGTCTACTTGTTAACTTTCGACAACGACAGTGTATAACATTCTGATTTTCACTTCAAAATACTTTGCAGATTTGTATGATTGATTATTTAAATTTAAGTTACATTTATAATGTATGGTTAAATAGTCGTATCTGCATCATGAGAGCAGAAGTAATTGCCAGGGCGGAAGCCTTAAAATATGCAGCAGGTTTAGTGTTTACAAATATTGTAATCCTCACAGATGCAAGTAGTGCTAAGCAACCCTTGGATCGGTGCTGTGGGTGCCATCCTATGTAGGAATTCGGGGTAATGAAGTTGACAAATACTCAGAGTCAAAAGGTATTTGGTACAGGACAATCCAAAATTCACCTAGTCTGGTGCCGTGGTTTGACTGTGCTATCTGTTCTAGGGAATCTTGAAAAACTCTTGCCTTGGCATTCAGGAACATGACTACACCAGCTAACAAATTCTTGTTATTTGTTATTGATGCATGTGATCCAATCAGACCTATGTAGTGAGAAAGACTAGTTACGTGTCTTGTTGGAATGAATGTTGACCTCATTCCAACAAGACACGTAACAACTGCCCTGGGGTACAGATTCTTAGCAGGGATACCTAGAGAGAATGGATTACTAGACGTTGCATTGAGCAGTCCATAGTCACATTCAACAAAAATCAGTAGTAACTCTTGTGGAGGTAATGAATTTTAGATACATTATACATATAGGTATAAATCTCGTCATACATACATAAATATTAATAACTATTGTATTGATAAAACTAAAAAAACCGAACGTGCGAGTTGGACTCGCGCACGTAGGGTTCCGTACCATCCTTACTAATATTATAAATGCGAAAGTGAGTTTGTTTGTTTATTTGTTTGTTTGTTACGCTTTCACGCCGTAACTACTGAACCGATCATCATGAAATTTTGCATACAAGTTCTCTGGAGTACGGAGAAGGACATAGGCTACCTTTTATCCCGGGAAAAAGTACTATTCCCGAGAGATCGACATTGACGCGGGCGGAGCCGCGGGCGAAAGCTAGTTATCTATAAAAACGGCAGAAAAATCATGGATTGTATGGGATAATATTTATTTTATTCTATTTTTTAGCTTTTTGTGTTAAAGCGGCACATTATCAGTGAAAATTTCAACTGTCTATCACGGTTCATGAGATACAGCTTGGTGGCAGATGGACAGATAGCGGAGCGATATTAATAGGGTCCGTTTTTACCCTTTGGGTATGGAACTCTAAAAACCGGCCAAGTGCGTGTCGGGCTCCGTATGCCAGCTTTGAGTTCACACCTCACAGTTTAACTACTAAAAATGTATAAAAACGAGCGCAGCGCGCCATCAACCGGCCTCGTATCGTCTGCGAAGAGCGCCGCGCACCGTCGGACGTAAACACATTGCTATTAATTTAGGGATTATTATTATTAAAACTGCTATGACTTTATATTATAAGTTGGTCAACTATTAGCTCTTTAATTTGTAAACTTTTCTTAGTTCTGATAGTTTTCTTTTAAAAAATCTCAATGAGTAACACTGTTACTAATCGGCACTCTGTATTCCCGTTGAGTTGCAGTAATTAAATAAATTTTATAAGCATTTCTAAGTTTATTTTGTCAATCACTGTAAAAGTATAGTAATTAATTGTAACAAGTTAGGTATGATAATATATTAAAAGAGCTGTTTAGATATCTCACCAATTTTCTTTTTTTTTATATGAAATTTATTTAAATACCGTGATTCAACGAAAATACAGAGATTGTCAAATGATTTAATAGACTTGATAAATCTGTTTAAAAAACGACTATTTGAATTCTTACCATTATTCATAAAAATAAAAGAAACTTTTATTAGTTCAAATAGATTTTGTCCTTATTGCTCTCTCCAATTTTTGACATTGATAGAACAAGATAAACATATTTTAACTAAAATAGGTTTAATAAGCATTTATATGTTGTGTAAATAAGGGGTATTATTTTTTAAATGAGTTTTTAAATGCTGCACACAACAAAAAAATAAATAATTAAGGTTAAATAAGATATAATTATTTAGATCAGTTTTTAAATGACTGATTGTAATTTTTTTTTGACATTACGTATTAAACTTCGACATTCATTTATTAATTAAAATCGTTCATTTATAATGAAAATTTGTTTTATAATCAATTTGCATGACGTTTTTATAATTTACTATATATATTTTTATTGGTACTAGAATAACTTTATTTCTCATAAGAATTACATAAATTAATTCACTTACTGAGAAAAACAATGTGACTTACAATAAATACAATGGGCATGCTTTTATATACTATGCAAACTATTAGCTTCGATGTTCGATACAATATAAGTGCAAGTGGGTAGCAATAAAACTAATGGCTAATACATATTGTCAATTTGTGACGTCCTCTTGTTATCGATCGCGCACTACGATCTCGCCCGGCAACACGGATTAAGAATGTTTGTTCTAGATGCGACAGTTCAGTAATTTAAAGCTTGTATATTTAAGTGAATACGTTTTTGTATTTCTTTTTTTATCGTTATTATGTGCAGTTAAATGTTACTGTGCTTGTAAGAAAAGTGTCTATAAAGTTTTAGGTTTATTTAGTTAAGTATTTTATATTTTTTGTGTTTTATCTTCCATTCACAATGCTATTTTGATACTTACTCTTATTAAATTAAGAAATAAAATATAAAATATGGTGAAAAAAAAAAGGTTTTTTTTTTTAAATCATATATTACTTTATTATATTATTATGTGATATTTATTTATTTATCTATATAATTTATATGTATGTAATGTGTGTATGTGTGCGTGTACGTTTGCGTGCGTGTGTGTTAGTATTTTAAATAGGTATGCAATTTACTGTTATAACATTATTTATTTAGTTTATTGAAGGTTAGAAGACCGTCAGGTAAAATATCAAATCAATCAATAAAATAAATGTATTGATTGATTAATTATTGTCAAATATCGTTTAAATTTAATCTAAATTATTTATACAATTGTTTACAGAAAAATGGCAAGCAAAAATAATCCCGACTATAAGCAAGCAACATCTATCCACGAATTCACCGTAACGAATATCAAAGGGGAAGACGTCAAGCTAGACGTGTATAAGGGACATGTCTGCGTAATCGTGAACGTTGCCTCTCAATGCGGACTCACTGCAAACAATTACAAGCAACTTAATGAGTTGTATGAGCAATACGCTGAGAGCAAAGGTAAATCCATTGTTCATTTTTTATCTGTACTCATTCTACCTGTTTTGTGTGTGACCATGAATTTCATTTTTATGATAATTTAAATACCCTTTGACCGCGAACGTCGGATAAATTCGACAACTTTTTTTTATAGAAAATGTATGTCGTGTATTTATCCGACATTCGCGGTTAAAGTGTTGAATATTTACTACTTACATACATACATCTGTAGAAATAATTTCCAAATAAGAAACAAGACATTTCAAAAAAGAAAACCGATCAAGTGCGAGTCGGACTCGCGCACGAAGGATTCCGTGCCATTATCTATACTTATTTATTTATTTAGGAAAACCAACACCTTTTACACAGAAGATTAGGCAATGGTTATAGTCATTTATACAGCCAATAATAGGTTTTCACACAACTTAGACGAATATCGAGCAAAAAACTTGTTTGTTGTATGGGTTTTTTTCTCACATGTTACCCTAAATTACTATCTTTTTTTTTGAAATGTTACTAGTAACGATACTGGAAAAATACTCGACTGGAGTAAATTACTGGTAACGGCTAACGGCACTTCACTACTAGTAATGCAAGTGAACTGCGGGCTGTTGCGACTTGCGACTAACATTTTTAATTTTTTCCTTATACATACATTGTTTATTCTTCTTTTTGTGTTTCTTCTATGTTGGTCTGGGAGAAATGAAAAACATAGAATAAACCAGCTGCTTCTATTCCCGCGCAGATTGTAAAAGCCGATCAAGGGAATGGGCGAAAATCTAAGGAATCATGTTAATTGGCGATGCGTCTAGCAACCCATCACTATTTTGATTCCGTTTTCCATCTAATGCCCATCACATGCTAAACGCGGCTTTTAGGTCTTAAAGACCTGGGCTCTGTCTACTCCGCAAGGGAAAAAGACGTGATACTATGTATGTATGTCTACATTGTTTAGTATGCTGCAACTTCGCCCCTGATAATAGATAATAATGATTAGCACCACTGACTTCACATACACTCTGATCTGACTCATCTTGCTACTTGTAGATCTTGTACGTACGGTTTACCTGTATGCTTCGTTTCAGATATATATTTAAATAGTTTGTTTTGTTTTACACGCATAGATAATAACATAGCAGTTAACATATTACTAAGTAATACATACATAATACGACATAGTTTATACATATTAGGTGATAGAAAGAAAAAAAAAAACCGGCCATGTGCGACCATTAACTACTACTATACTTATCTATACTTGTATGGGAGCATCGTCGCATTATTAATAAACATAACATATCCATACCAAATTACAGCTTTCTTTTCTAGTACTTATAGGCTCTGAGTAAAACCGCGGATAGACAGACATGGCGAAACTATAAGGGTTCCTTGTTTTCTACGGAACCCTAAGAACAGTTAGGGGGTATGACGTCAGGTAGTTGGTAAAAAATCACCAGTGTATCCTTGTGCGTGGTTGACTCTTTTTTCTCGAAAGGTCAATCCGTATATGTTGTAAAACTGGAAACATTAATTATATTCTATACTTGAAACTGATACAAAAAATCTATAAAGCTACTATAATTGCAAGATAAATGCCATTCGATTCTGTCACCAAGTTCTCAGGGTATCTCAACCAGACTTAGACCATTGCTAATTGGTATAACGTTTATTTTTCATAGGCCTCCGTATCCTGGCGTTTCCGTGCAACCAGTTTGCGGGCCAGGAGCCTGGCAACCCTGAGGAGATAGTGTGCTTCGCGTCCGAGCGCAAGGTCAAGTTCGACATTTTTGAGAAGATTGACGTTAATGGAGAAAACGCCGATCCTCTGTGGAAGTTCCTGAAGGTTGTATATCTATATATTAATACTTGAAGCAAAAACTTTGTACCCCTTTTAACGAAAATGTAATCTTTGTTACCACAGACAAAACAGCGTTAAAATCCTTTTTGTTTAAAAGTGTATGCTTATGTAAGTCGGTCCCATTTAAATTTCGTCACAATCGGATCAGTAGTTTAATTGAAGTCGTTTTATTTTATATGAAAAGTTATTTTAAAATTATGGTCGAATTTTGATCACTGGGCGACCACTAGTACATATAATGAAATGAAATGAAATTTTATTTGCAATAAATGTAGTATTCTAAGTTGGATTAAGATAACATGTCCATACATTTAACCATTTATGGCATGCAAATTAGAAATAAAATAAAGTAAGAGATATAAGCCTGGCCACCTGGAGGTTTCTTTTCAACAATGGGTAAAACGCTGTATGGGATTATTTTGAGGCAGACAGTTCAGTTTACCTATAGGTGTTCTGAACCAATTCCCATAATCGTATTCTTATGACTTGAGCATATTGACCTAGCGCAGGGTCAAGTTTGATATGATTGAAAACTTGACGTCAAAAGGAGATAGTAAAGGTTTAAGCACACGATGATCCAAGTCCCACCAAACATATGTCTTTAGAGTTAAAGACAATCCTCTGTGAAGTAGGTACATAATCTAACAGTTATGTATGTTTATAATGATGTATGTATTTAGTATTGACTAGCTCCGTGGCGCAGCGGCCAACACGCCTGCCTGCGACACGGAGTGACCGGGTTCGATCCCCGGCCAGGTCAAGATGGAAAATGATCTTTTGCAGATTGGCCTGGGTCTTAGATGTGTATCTATATATGTATTTGTTATAAAAATATAGTATCGTTGAGTTAGTATCCCATAACACAAGTCTCGAACTTACTTTGGGGCTAGCTCAATCGGTGTGATTTGTCCGTATATATTTATTTATTTATATTTATGTATTCAAACTAGTACACTTGTAAGAGCCTGAGATGACTTTTAAAGAGACTTTGAGAAGACTAAAGTCATTAGGGAATACATAGAGGTTATTAAGTACATGGGAATACACCATAAGTAGAGCGTGTATATTTATTTACCACCGAAATCACTTGAAAGGGACCCCTTTTTAACATTTTGACGTACAATTCGTCCGTTCCGTCAAAATGTACAATTTTTCCTATGGGACCAATGTTGGGAACTCAATAAAAAATTTCGACATTTTCATTTAAATTGCAGAATCGGGAAATGGCAAATAAAGAAAACCCGCAGGTAAATTTAGTATGCGTTGTTCAGTGACATGTACCGACTTGTAGTTATAGTATTTATCTTGTACGCTGCGCTGCGCTTTACAATCGATGTAGAAGCAAAAGTAGCTTTGGCATTCTTCCCCTATTACTATAGGGCAAAGAAGATTCGAAGAATGCCAAATGTCGGTTGGTCAGATTATTGCTATAAATTACTATTTATGCATATGGCGGCCAACCGTCCCGGGATAACAGTTAAAAAAAACTTAAACAAACCGGGCAAGTGCGAGTCGGGCTCGCGCAAGAAGGGTTTCGTACCGTTATCTATAAAAACGGCAAAAAAGTCGAATTTTGTAAACAAATTTTATTTTGCGGTTGACTCCATACATTTTGTTGGTCGAGTTGTATAAAAATAACTATCTATGATACCGAGACCGCTATCGTTTTAATTGAAAGTACATACTTTGAGGTATATACCACATTTTTTTCAGATTTTTTTTTAGTAATATTTCAAAAGTTACGTTTGGGGAGATTATCTCAAGATTGGGGGGTTTGATCTACATAGTTTCAAAGCAGTTTTTGTTGCCTTTTAAAAGACCTTTTCAACGATACCCCACACGTTGGGGTTAGTCCAATTTAATATTTTAAATTCACTTTTCGTTGTATTTGTGGGGAAGCAAAAGTAGCTTTGGCATTCTTCCCCTATTAGGGCAAAGAAGATTCGAAGAATGCCAAATGTCGGTTGGTCAGATTATTACAGGGGGCTAAAAAAAAAATTTTTTTCATAGATGTAAAAACCAAATTTTGGAGCTTCAATATCTATCTCTCCACTAATTTTCGTGACAATCGGTGCAGTAGCGGCGGAGTACAAGTCCGGACGGACCGACGGACATGACGAAACTATAAGGGTTCCTTGTGGACTACGGAACCCTAAAAATAGTCTCGCTTTTCGTCTAATGCGTCATGCTCCCGCATTGACCCACCGTTTTCAAATCCCATCCAATGCATTTTTCTATTTAACCCTCGACGCAAAAGTAGGATTGTAATAAGTTTGACCGCTATGTGTAGGGTTGTGTTTGGGTGTGTCTGTAAGTGTCACCGTAGTTCTTAAACCGTTGAACCGATTTGGATGCGGATATGTTGTATATCGGATATGTTGGATTTTTAGTGTTGTTTTATAGACATGTTGTATGAAAATCGGTCCAACCGTTTACAAAATAGAGCATTTTCTTATGTGTAGGAGGTTGCATAAAAAATAGTTTTATATGTCCTTTACATATATAGATCCTATCTCAGTTAGTATGGAAAAAAAATAGGCCGTTTTAGGCGCGGAAATTATCATTTTATTTACGCAAGTCAGTGACATTACTAATCATAGCGATGACTCGTACGATTTTAAGCCTTTATCATTATCTGGGTACTTTGCTTTAAAGATAACTGTATTCCCCATACAATAGACATAATTTTTTTGCCGTATTTAAAGTTAACGGTACGGAATACGGAACCCTTCGTGCGCGAGTCCGACTCGTACTTGGCCGGTTTTCTATTTACTATCGGCCCGCCCCACCTTCTCACTGGTTTAGCTGTATATGTAGATTAGATTTCTTTGACTCAAACCAAATATGATGTTTGTTGGTTGTAGTTGGATGTTTGTTTGCTTTCCATCGTAACCTGATAACATTGGCTCGACTTCTGGAATCTGGACGATGTCTCTATATCTCCTCAACTGTCGACTTTGCTTCTGCCACAATCGGTCTCCGATCTGTCCTTTCTCTGTTGACAGTCTTGGCCCTGGAACCCGCACATAATTTCCTCACCTCCTGATCGACGTGGATTTCCACATCGGATATCTATATTTACCAAGTTAACAGTAAAGGTTTTCCACATTTTACCATAACCTTTTGCGTACTTAACCTTTATCACTATAATTTTAAAACAATAAAAGCTAAGTAGCATCACAAAATACGGTCTTTGTACTTTTCCTGGATTTCAGGGAAAATATTCCGCAACCTGGCAAATCATCAGACTTGTCGGTCAATGTCTTCATTATTTGACAGATTGAAACGATATTTATAATATCATGTGATCAAGCATAGGCATATAGCGTTGTACATCCGATAGTGGATTTTTAGGTAATAAAAAATCTATCATAAAAAAGTAATGATTTGGGATTATTAACATATATCGTATTTTCGATTGCATAAATTTAATATAACCTATTCCTTCCGGTCAAATGCAAAGTATCAATATGAAGTCACTGTATTCATCTATTATCAATACGGTGGTGTACGCTAAAGATAACGTAAACACATGTTGATACGAGTGATAGTCCCGTGGAAAACAGTCAGGTGTATCGATTCGACCTAGGTCTATTTTCAAGCCTTTTACTGTTAATTTGGTCAAAAAAATCAATAAATTGTACTATTTACTCGTCAGCCCGCCGTCCATGCTGAAGTTCCCATGCAATTAGCGTCACTGGGCTTATTCACTATATTATTTATTCAATAATGTTTCTCCGTACCACCTTTTTATTGATTAGTACCATCTAACAATAATGAAGTGTATGAATCGTATGTTTTTAATCATATCAACTAAGTTAATGTCGTAAAGTCAGGGCTTTCATCGTCAACTGCTTAGCCGACACTTGCAGGTTTGATATCACGAACGCGCGACCCACCTCCCGAACTGCTACTTGCCTTTCCTTCATTCATCCGAGTGAATAGTATCCCAATATCTTAAATACCTTCCCAAATCCAACAAATTCTTATGATTCGTACGAGCTGTCGGAATTGTCGATGATACCACAATATTACAAGAGGTATCGAGCCACTGATTCAAAGAAGAGATTTTGCTTCTCTTTGTGTGTTTTATAGCTTGTACAAACTGTGCTCCGAGGAATTGTTTGACATGATGCCTTCGGCCACCTTCTATCATCGCACCTCACGCCATCGACAGGAAGTTCATCCCCACACCTTAAATCCTAATGGTTGCGTACAGTCTGTTTTGAAAGGAACTTTGTTCCACGTACGTTTAAGTTGTGGAACGAACTCCCAGCCATGGTTTTCCCGAGAGACAACAACATGGGGTTCTTTAAAAAATGGCGTGAAATGATTTCTTCAGGGTCGGCAACGTTAGAGTGGCACCTCTGGTGTTGCAAGCGTCTATAGGCTACGGTAATCGCTTTCCATCAGGTAGGCCGAATGCCCGTTTGCCTACTTAGTTGTATAAAATAAAATTACCAGCTTAAAAATGCTTCCGATGGGCAGCAGGGTTGGAAGCACAAGCACCCAAAGAAACTGCGCTCGCCAACCCGCCTGCCAAGCGTGGCGAGTATGGCATTATCCTCCATAAAAAGAAGAATCTATGGAAGAGGCCTTGGCCAGCAGTGGACTTCTGACGGCTGAATTGATGATGAAAATGATAAATGAACAGGCCAATCCGAAAATATAATTTTCCTTTACCGGATTGACGACAACAGGACAAACGAAACCCTGCGAGCGTTTCGAAGGGACTTGCCGACCTCGTCATGCCACTCAATCTGCATTAGTAATTATCAGATTTGTCTATTTCTAATGTGCTTGTGGCAGAATACTCAAAAGTTATTAGGCAGTCTTGTCACAATAAAAGTGTAACATTTTTACATTAAATGCTCTTGTGCATCAAGCCAGCCGCACTACCAAACGCAATTTATAACTCAAAACTTTAGTATTAGGTGGCAATTACGGAGTAAATTATATTGTTCTACATTGACCTTATTTTCAAGTGTTTTGACCGCTATGCTGGTTGCTTTATCCTGCATCACTGTCTATGCTTATGACGTCATCGTAATTTTAAAATATTTTTCTGGCAACCAACTGTATTGTAATGTCGACTAAGTGATTGTAAAGATTGATTTGAACTTTAAACTTTAACATTAGTTTCACTGGCTAACTCGACTATTCTTTTATGCAAATGTTGCCAATTACTGTTTCTTATTTCTGGCTTATTGTAGGTCTAGTGTAGTGTACATGCAGGTGCCCAAATTTCTTTGACCATTTGGTATGGTATTCTTTTTGAATTCTTCTTCTTGTACCCCTCATCCCACTTATTTATAGCAGGGGTCAGCATATATTTTATTTCTTAATTAAATAAGGTCAACATATCTAGTTAGCATGTGTTTTTTTTAATAAAATGCGAATAACAACTTTTCAACGCAAAAGGTTGCGCGTAGCTAATATTGTATGTCTGACTGCTACTCTTGCTTGATCAAGGACAGTCGGTTTATATCTTCTGCTTATCGAATCGATTGTCATTATCCCTTTTTCGCCCAATACTGTGTATTGTACTGCATTCTCTCTAGCCATGTTCAAGTCATCCAGTGTGCTGGTCTCGGGGCACGCTGGGCATGACAGTAGATGTATCATGGTCTGGGGAGATACACCACTGTTGCAGATATTATCAATAGATTATGTGCAGTCCCACCTGACCAGGTTATCCTTACTGCGGCTGACTATAGTTCTCAGTCGATTCAAGCACCTCCATTCTGGCCATGGCAGGCCAACGCCAGGCGGTAGCTTTTCTGCTGGTTCTAACTGAGATACTCTCCAGCCAAATGTGTTACCTTTCTTTTGACGGTTCCGGTGTAAGAGGAGTGACAACATCCAGAAAGGTACGCCTCGGGGGAGACCGGATCGGTTATTATTTTTGTGCGTTCCACAGCATTTGCTACTTCTCTGCGAATATCAGTCGGGGCAATGATAGTTAGTGAATACAGCTTGTTCACTGGAGTTTTAATAATCCGGCAACTTTCATTAAGAGCCGGTTTTAATATATTTTCCCTATATTTTCTAAATCCCCGTTATTTTTATTTTTATAATTATTTATTTAGTATGCTTAATTGGTAAATAGGTTTAGGCTAAAGTTGTAATTATTTAATTATTATTTTTGTTTTTTTACATATACAGCGTGATTTTGAACTCCCTAGCTATATTGAAATCTGGGAATTAGAATCCCTTATGGAATACAGAATTGTAAGAAAAAAAGGTAAAAAACGAAAAAATTTGACCTTTCATAGAAATTCGTCCAGCTGATCGGCGACTTTGTATGGGAAACCTAATTTTCTTTTTCGTTTTATACCTATTTTCTTGCAATTCTGTGTTCCATTAGGGATTCTGATTCCCAGATTTCAATAAGCTAGGGGGTTCAAAATCACGTTGTATACATAAGAACTTTTTCCTTAAAAAATAAAATAAAAAACCGGCCAAGTGCGAGTCGGACTCGCGCATGAAGGGTTCCGTACCGTTATCTATAATAACGGCAAAAAAATCATGTCTGTTGTATGGGAGCCCTCCTTTAATATTAATTTTATTTTTATTTAATTATTTATTTTTAAAGTGAATATATAATTAAATATTCTGTGAATATTTTAAGCGTCTACCTGTTGTCGTTATCAATATCGAGCAAAAACAAGCAAAATAATCACGTTTGTTGTATGGGAGCCCCTTAAATATTTATTTTATTCTATTTTTTAGTATTTGTTGTTATAGCGGCAACAGAAATACTAACATCTGTGAAAATTTCAACTGTCTAACTATCACGGTTCATGAGATACAGCCTGGTGACAGACGGATAGACAGACAGACAGACACCGGAGCAAAATTAATAGGATCCCGCTTTTACCCTTTGGGTACGGAACCCTAAAAAGGGTCAAATATTTGAAAACTAGAGCGGTGGTAAAAAAAAATGCAGTAAAAACTATACACAGAGTACATTACTGTCTGAGGAACTGCAATAATTTAGTTATTCTGCTTAAGGCGATACCACTGTAAATAAGGTCGTTCTGAATCGTATTTATCTCGCAAAATACTTAAATTAGGAGTTTCAAATCTAAGTAATATGATTTTTGACTATTTCATCTCCAAAAGTGTAAGATGAAAACACGTTTTGATAAAATTTTCTCGATAGAATTTATTTGAAAAATGGTCTTCGTTCGCAGAGTTTTTGTTATTGTAGCTCAAATGCGACGAATGAAATAATGATTTTTAGACTAAAAGATAGGTTATTAGTAATTCATCAAAATGTAAATATGAAAATACAATTAACCGGTCTGATTTTATATAAAATAGAAATAACGAATTTGGCGCTTACGTTTTTTTCTTTGAGCGAATCGAGACTATCTCCTATCTCATCATTCACGGGCTAAACCGCCAAGCGCTATCCCTTGCGCGCATTTGATCAGTCTGCGTACGCCTTTGCCGAGCGATGGTACCAAACATTTGAGGCCACGTCTTAATTATTTTTTGTAAATGTTATCAATTTATGATTTCCTGTTTCATTTCACAGCACAAGCAAGGCGGCACTCTAGGAAACTTCATCAAGTGGAATTTCACCAAGTTCATCGTTGACAAGAACGGCATCCCGGTCGAGCGCCACGGCCCGAACACGGACCCCATGGATCTGGTCAAGTCCTTGGAGAAGTACTGGTGAAGAATGACGGAAGATTTAAGTTAGGTCGTTAGTTTGTAGCTATGTTTGATTGTTCCTACATGAATGTACATGTGAGATCAATGTATAAAATCTACTGCCTTATAATAAAACTTTGTCCCATAGTTTGAAAATATCAGTTACCCTAAACGTGGATTTAGGGTCTCATAGCCTTAGGCACTGTCTACCCCGTAAGGCATAAAGACATGATTGATATGAATTTATAGTCTGGACATATGTAGAGACTATAGGCATGTTCCCATTTCAAGTCGAAACCAACTTATTTGTTAATTTCGAATCTGTCTGTATTCCTACATAGATAGTTATATAGGTGGGTAATTAATTTAGCATGTTATACTTTAGCCATCGTTTTGCAGTGAGATGGCTAGTCTAAATTACTTTATATTTTGATCTCAGCGTCTTTAAAAGACATTGGCGATTTGTTTTTAAAACTGTTTGATACTAAGTGCACAAGTGTGCATATGATGTAGAGATATATTATTATGTTATAACAATGTAACTCGGTTATCTTTTGTTTGGATGTTTTTTTTAGCATGGGAATGGGAAATGAAGTAATTTTAAGAGCAGACATGCATTAAGCATTTATAATAATAATAATAAATAGTCCTAAAATAGATTTGCTACAACACCGTTTTCAGAAATTTTACTAATAATATCTGTTTATATTAATGAATGCGTACCAACTACTTAACATGCACTGAGTGTCCTTGTAGACCTTTTTCACAAATAATGTACTGCTTTTACTTTGTATGTCTAATTATTACGCATAATATCTTGTTAAATTTTCAAAATAAATTATTTTTCTCAATAATGTG
Organism: Elegia similella; assembly: GCA_947532085.1. Lineage (NCBI taxonomy): Eukaryota > Metazoa > Arthropoda > Insecta > Lepidoptera > Pyralidae > Elegia > Elegia similella. The sequence goes on from OX383936.1 coordinate 7,603,700, forward strand.
TTTTATATTTAACACAAATTGACATCATTTTCGAGATCTATACCACGAAAACGTCATGATGACCTATAATGGCGCGGGCTGATCTTAACAGCCAGCGCCAATATAGGCCTCGGGGCAACAAAGGAGTGGAGGCCCCTTTTTCACAGCTCCAAGGGACAGTAGACCTGAGTATTAGATATGAATCTCAGCTTGTCACCTCTACGCGTTTCTGAGAAAAAAAAGGTATTCACAGACAGACAGACGGTCAACCAAGTGATCTTATAAGGGTTCAGTTTTTTTTCCTTTTGAGGTATGGAACCGTAAACATATCTATACCACCACGCGTAGAGGCATGCGCTGGTAAAAAGATTTCGTAGGTATATTACTAGACTCCCGAACGCAGTAGCCAATCGCCGCCGCGCCGCGCGCCGTCAAACGTAAAGACATTCCTATTAATTTAGGTATTATTTTTATTAAAGCTCTTATCTATACTAATATTTTAAAGCTCAAGAGTTTGTTTGTTTGAACGCGCTAATCTCAGGAACTACTGGTTCAAATTGAAAAATTATTTTTGTGTTGGATAGTCCATTTATTGAGGAAGGCTTTAGGCTATAAAACATCACGCTGCCACCAATAGGAGCGAAGCATCAATAAAAAATGTTTTGAAAACGGGGGAAAATTATTCATAGTCGAGGACATCCGACGCGTGCGATGCGTGAACGGTACAAGTTACCCAAAAAATGTGTATCAAAGAATAATTCCTCTTTAAACGAACTAAAAATATGTCCGTAACACAATAACAGGAAATTGCCGCGGATGAAGTCGCGGGCAACAGCTAGTCTGTACTAATATTATAAAGCTCAAGAGTTTATTAGTTTGAACGCGCTAATCTCAGGAACTACCGGTTCAAATTGAAAAATTATTTTTGTGTTGGATAGTCCATTTATTGAAGAAGGCTTTAGGCTATAGGTAACAAAACAAAAACACCACGCTGCGACCAATAGGAGCGAAGCATCAATAAAAAATGTTTAGAAACCGGGGGAAAATTATTCATCTATACGATTAACCCTAGAAGCCCAATCATATTTTTATGGTTATAATAAAGCCCAATCATACGTAATACTTACGTATAAAAATGAAATCGCTGTATTTTATTATATCTTTCGGATATTCAATACCTTTTGATTTATTTAAATAAAATATAGTTTAATGAAATAAAAAAACGTAAATTAAGTTTTATATCCTTTTTATTTATACTTTTATTATGCTTTAATTCGAAGATAATGAAATTTAACAAAAAATGTGATCCTTTTAGGTTTTATGTTATCATTATTTTTTTTAAATAATAATCAACAATATTAAAGCTTTTTTCCAAAACTTAATCAATTTTTAAGAATATAAACTACTCTAAACTTAAAAATTCAGCCTTGACAAATATCAACTTTGTGTTCTCCGCATATTGCTTTTTTTTGCAATCGGAGCACTGTGTTTTGGTCATCCTTCTTTTTTTTCTAGAAGCAATACCCACAATATCGGCTTTTCTTTGGTTCAGGCTCATTACAGGAAGTTTCAAAGCTTCTCGTCTTCAAAATCACTCCTGACATCATCTTGTGTAAGACAATCTTCCTGCTCATGTTCAGAGTCAGTATCGTTGGGAGAATAATCGCCTTCATTTTCCAAAAGCGATCCTATATCGTCGATATTCAACCGCCGAGAGAACGCCATAGTACGTTCGTTCCTAAAAATATAGAACTGGGTAAAAAATAAAGCAATATAAAACAATAATCGAACAAAAACACAAAGTGGACGTAATTCGCAAATGTTACATAAAGCCCAAACATACGTCAAATGTACGTGCAACATTGCTATAACAACAAAATCGCGGGACTTACCGGGACCTTGCAGCCACAGCTTATTAGGTTTCGGCGGCTACTGAGTTGATCCGGAAAATTGCAGCGATCCGATCAAAAATTAGAAAGAGACAGCGTATTTTTAGGTATTTCACGTAACTAACAACTGTCTTAACTAATTTTCAATTCAATTTTTAACTGAAAATTAGTTTCCGTTTCACATTCATAAGTTGCTCGACTATAGCCCTTTAATTTAGTTTTCCTTTAAACTACGTTGTATTGTGATTTTTTTCACGTGTTCATATACAACCATTTAGTAGATAGACGACAGACATGGCGAAACTATAAAGGTTTCTTGTTTACTACGGAATCCTAAAAACCTTATGTACACACACTGAGCGTCATCAAACGAATGCGCTAGGTTTCTTTCTATCTATGATGATTTTGGTAATGAAACCAATGATGTGAAAAAAAAAAACAAAACCAATTTAGGGTTCTTTCGTACCTCAAAAGGAAAAAACGGAACGACGCTTATAGATGGGATCACTTTGTTGTCCGTCTGTCTGTCTGTCAGACCTTTTTTATCAAGCTGAAATTCATATCAAATACTCGGATCTACTATCCCTTGGAGCTTTGAAAAATCAAACTTCAATCAAAAGAAGCAGTTTATGCATGCCGCAAATTTTCGACATGAGTAAGGTAATCAAAACCTACAGGGTACTTCCTGTAAACTCAGAATCTTGAAATTTGGTACCTAATAGCACAGATAAAGGAAAAAAAAGGAAAGCAATGGAAAAAAACTCAGAACAAGGACTAAGAAAAAAAGCATAACACAGATATAAGAAATAAAAATGGTATAATCTTAATGTTGGAACGTACCTACAGATTAATTTAATCGCTGGCGCTATAATTATGACAATCAGCATTATGAACTATTTCAAAGCTTGTTGTGCCAGTGGTCGGTAACTTATTTTGTATAACTCGACCGCAATTAAATACGGTGTAAGTATTTTTATTTTTTTTACGCTAGTCCTTAATAAAAATATGAATGTATGTGCATAAAAAAATTATAAATCATTTGAACTTGTGTTGTTGACCATAATCTATAAAAATAATTTTAATTTTTACTTGCAATAAGGAAATAGTTTTCTTCGCGAGATTTGGTCACTTTATAGAGAAAAATATTTTTTCATTAAATATAAATAAATCCATTTTTTCCGGAGTTCTTGGCAGGAATTTCGGCGAAGGCTTCAAGGTTTTTGTTTAGGATTGTCTTGCAAATTGCTTCTAGTGGACTTTATAATGAGAAATTAGTGTGAGTTATTTGGTGTTAAAAATGCCTTTCATGGTGTGGATTTACATTTCGAGGGAAATGTCGCCAAGCACGGTCGCCAAGGGCTCAGTCGAGTCAACGAGATGATAATTCATCTGGGTGTAATTATTATACCATCATTTCGTTATAAACAAGACTAAGAAAACAAAATTCAACTTAACTTGATACTGGCTAAAACCCATAAAAAATCGCACATTTATATTGTAGACAGCTACATATTTATTATAAATGTGTTAAATTATTTTATGGAGTACCACAGGGTAGTATCTTGGGTCCAACGCTATTTTTAATTCCCGTTAGTTACACCTGTGTTCTTAAATACGAAAATGACATTTTTTTATGCAGAAGTAAAAGTTTATACTGAGTGTGGCATGCATGACTCAAGTCGCAAAATAGGCTTGCAAGTAATTTATGTAAATATATATATTCTTTAAATAAAACTAAGCATCCTTAGAGGACTTTTATCTTAAGATACACAATTGTAGTGGAATCGACAAATAGCTTTCGTTTATGATTGTCCAGTCCTTCAAAAGCTATCACTAATTAAACTAATTTAAATATTTAGTAGTCGTGGTGGATCAAAAACTGTCACGGCATCCTTAAATTGAACGAGTTGCTAGACGAATTCGAATATTGATTTGTTTATTCAAAGCACTAAGGCATATATTGTCCCAAAACATAATAGAAATCTATCCCGAAATGTGGTGGCTCATTACAAAGCGTCGGACACCTCCCATAATCACGATAATGGCTCGCCGCCCACTAGATGGGCCCCCTTATATATTATAATAGTTATTTAATAGGCTTTTATAATTAAAATTATGTATGTAAGTTTAATTGAATGTCCAAGACACTTTCTGTTCATCTTCATGCTGGTCTGGGAGAAAAGAGAAAACGTAGAATATGCCATTCGAGGGAATGAGCCATGTGAGGATTCATGTTATTAGGTGATGCGGCTAGCATCACCTAATAACATGATTCCTTGTTGATGCTAGTTTTCCACCTATATACGTCCACCAATATGATAACGCTAACTTAGTGTAGGTGCAACATTTTGATAGTCACGTCAATCAAAATACATTGCGTTAAATATATTGCGTATCAAAATTTTGTACACTGAGTCAGCAAATAGGCCGGCTGGGCTCTTTCTATCCCACTTGGGAAGAAGACGTGATATGATGTATGTACTTTCTGTTCAAATTAAAATAACCTAAATGGCATAAGTATAACCACTTTCTCAGTGGTTTTGTAAGAATCATTTTTCTTTAACATTGTTTTTAGAATATTATTTTTATAAATTACAATATCTACAGAATTATGGCAAGCGGAAGCAACCCCGACTATAAGCTAGCAACATCTATACACGAATTCACCGTGAAGGATATCAAAGGGAAAGACGTCAAGCTAGACGTGTATAAAGGACACGTCTGCTTAGTCGTGAACGTTGCCTCCAAATGCGGACTCACTGCAAACAATTACAAGCAACTTAATGAGCTGTATGAGCAATACGCTGAGAGCAAAGGTGATCCATTATTTATTCTTTATCTTTACTCCTTCTACCTACCAGTTTTGTTTTGTGTGGTCATTACTTGCAAATTTTATGACATTTTTTATCATAAATTAGTCACTTGACTAGTGACTAAATCATGATAAAAATTAATAAGATTGAAACATTATATAGTTAACAATAATAGGTTTTGTAAATAAGCTACTGTCCGCGACTCCGTACACGTTCATCCCTCAAAAACTTGACCAACTGAGACATCTCATCCTCCATGATTCCACCCTGGCCTGCGTAGACATTCCAATTCATCATTCCAGCCGTTAGAAGTCCATTGCTGGAAAAATTAGCCCGTGTGGTTTCCGGCAGAGTAGAATAGGACCACTCCTAGTTTTCCGATGGAGGTCGTCGTAAGAGGCGACTAAACAAAGCTCATAAACATTAATGAGACCTCTCCTACCCGTCTGGCCAGCGAGAAGAGTGTAGGCCAAATCCTCTGTCTGCTCTGCCAAGTATGGCTCTGGTAGTACAGCTCTCTGTAGTCATGCTTCTGCAATGGTGACTAAAAAGACCTGATGATGATGATGCTGGACAAATGCCTTTCCCAAAGAAACTTCGTTCCATGGCAGAATATTGGTATACTCACCACGCTTGGCAGGCGTGTTGGCGAGCGACACGCGAGCGCAGTTTCTTAGGCTACTTGTGCTTTCGACGCTGCCCCCATCCGAGCCTTTTTAAGCTGAGAAGGATAAGGGTGGGGGAATGAAAGGGAAACTACTCACTCGGATGAAACGGAAAAGCAAGTATCAGCTCGGGAGGCCGGGTGCTGTACCAGATTCCAGACCTGCAACCACCGGACAGGCAATTAAGGATGATACCATGTCCCTGACATTCGAATATTCCCATTTATTATAAATAGGATGAACTAAACGAGGAAAGCGGTGCAAATTCAATTTGTTCGAATCTGTCATCAAGGTCTCAACCAACCACTGCTAGATGGTATAACTTTTTTTCATAGGCCTCCGTATCTTGGCGTTCCCGTGCAACCAGTTTGCGGGCGAAGAGCCTGGAAACTCTGAGGAGATCGTCTGCTTTATGTCCGAGCGTAAGGTCAAGTTCGACATGTTTGAGAAGATCGACGTCAACGGAGAGAACGCTGATCCTCTTTGGAAGTTCCTGAAGGTTGGATGTACATTTATGTAGATATAATAGTATTATAACAGCTCGGCAACCAGGTTTCTTTTCTTTAATGGAGTAAGGCAAAACATAGCGGTCAAACCTATGACATCCCTTGTACCCATAGGTTTGAGGTTTGACCGTTATGTGTATGTGACCGATTTGGATGGGGTTTCTTTATATTTGAAAGCAGGTTTTCTAGCGACGTTTCTTGATGGTTGGGATTTTATCAAAATCAGTCCAGCCGTTTTCAACATAGTGATTTTTGTGACCTGCATATTTTTTTTCAATTTTATGTAACTAACTAACTTTTTATATCTTGCACGTATCTATGTCCTATTTTGACAAAATTGAATCGTGTGAATACGCAGTTTGGTAGGACCGGAAATTTTATTTCTGGAAGTTATAGCACAGATTTAACATTTTCACGGACACTCCAGCTAGACTTAATTCTATTGTTATTTCTTTTGTGTATGGTCCAGTGTCCGTCAGTGAAATAACTAATCCCGGCGATATATTTTTTGTCTTTCTCATATTTATGTCAGTAATTAGTATGGGAAATTATAACTTTACTTTTGACGCTTGACTATACAAGGCTTTAAAGGTGGGTAGGTAACTTATTATTTTCGAACGGTACATTTATAATATGATTATTAAATTACGGCATTAGGCAATAATTTGAAGCCACTGTTTTCGTGTTTTATCAGATGGTTGTGGGTGTACGATTACGCACAACGATTTGATAAAAGATAACGTTAACGCATGTCGATAGTCCCGTGGAAAAGTGTCGTGTATCGATTTGACCTTGGTCGATTTTTCAATATTAGCTTTTTAATGTTAATTTGGTCTAAAGTAATAAATAAATTGTTTTGTTTACCCGTCAGCCCACCACCCATGCTTTAGTTCCCATGCAATCAATGTCAACTGTATTATTTTATTCAAAAACTTACGACCCGCCCCGGCTTCGCACGGGTAGTAGTACAGCATCTACATGTTTTGTCTGTCGTAAGATACCAAATATAATTATTAACATTTAAAACTGTTAATTACCTACCTAGTGTTTAGGGAGGGTTGCCTTTAGGTAGAGAAGGTTGGGTATTTAGTTTTATTATTTAGATAAGTATTTGATACATTGAACGTCTTATTTCTTTATAAATGTTTAATGACAACTGAGGCAGTTTTAATCCATTGTACATTTGATTCTCCAACACGTCTCGTCTACATCGCCATTCACGCTCATCATCATTTCAAGTAGGTGACATGGTCAATCAACCATGCACACCCTGGTGTCAGAGTTCTTCGGGACCGCCTCTCGGCCTCTGACGTGGTTCCTTTAACGTGCCTTCCGAAGCACGGAATCATCTCAATTATCAGACAATCAAGTGATTCAAGCCTGCAATGTCCTACCAAACTGGAAATAACTAAACAAAAAATCGAACCCACGACCCCCGGGTCTACAGGCAAACACCTTAACCACTTGGACCGCGGAGACAGTCCCCTATATTATTTTATAGTTTGTAAATATTATAAATTTATGATTTCCTGTTTTTTTTCCACAGCACAAGCAAGGCGGCACCTTAGGAAACTTCATAAAATGGAATTTCACCAAGTTCATCGTTGACAAGAATGGCATCCCGGTCGAGCGCCACGGCCCAAATACCGACCCCTTGGACTTGGTCAAGTCCTTGGGGAAGTACTGGTGAAGAATGCCGAAAGATTTAGTTTAAGACTATTTATTGCGCAATTATAGCGCAAAAAAAATGTATTCGTGCAATATGTGGTGTCGCTCCTTACGTGTCCTGCAAACCCTATTTTCAAGAACTAAAAATATTACCGTTTCCTTGCCTTTACATAAAAGAAATTTGCATTTTTGTCAAAGAAAATTTTAATCTTTTTAAACAGGCTAAGGATTTATTCCCAAGATGCGTCAGAAACCCAGAAAGATTGGTATTCAATGTAGTTCCAAAACAGGAAAAATTCAAAAAGAACTGTTATGCCATGTGCGTCACTATTTATAATAAACTACCACATACAATAAAAGAGCTTCCATTACATCGATTTAAAAGGGAGCTTCATAACTGGTTGCTGAATAATTTATTTTATTCATTGAAAGAATTCCTGGACCAGAACATATAAATTGTTTTTTTTTTTATTGATTTATTATATTTGTGTGTAATTTTGTTTTTATATGACTTGTATGAAATGTTTAAAAATGACTACGGAATTGTTGACATGAGGAAATGATTAATGTAATGCATGTGTAACCTAAAAGTAAATAATTTTTAATTTGTCAAGTATAAATTATATTTATTTTAATGATGAAATATTTGTATACTGTTTTCAACAGTTAAATAGGCAGACATTTTTTGTAATACTCCATCTGTATCATACCCTATTTTATACAAATAAATAATTGATTGATTGATTGATTGATTGACATTCGTTTGTAACTATGGATTATTCCTACATGCATGTACCTATTTATGTGATATCATTCATTAGATACTAGCGACCCGGAACTAGGGTTACCATCCGGCCGGATTAGTCCGGACATGTCCGGACCTTTAGACTCTTGTCCGGACTTTGTCCGGCTCTTTAATTTGTCCGGATTTATGGAACCTGAGTAATAAAACCTTTCTTTTTTTTATTAATTTTTATAAAGCGCCCATTCCCCGCCCGCATCCCGCATCCTACCCCCCTCGCAATGCGAGCGTCTGCCTGCCTACCATGCTTACCATAGCACTGAACTAAACTAACTGGTTATTGGTTCCAAAAAAGTCCGGACTTTTATCGAAATGTCCGAGTTTTTGCCACGATTTTTTAAATTCCTAAATGACCTACCCGGACCACGGCTTTGCACGAATGCAAAGCACATAAATCTTCGTCTTGAATCACTCTATCTATTTAAAAAAAACCGCATCAAAATCCGTTGCGTAGTTTTAAAGATATAAGCATACACAGGGACAGACAGACAGCGGGAAGCGAAACAAACTATTTCTAAGTGTACCTACCTAAGTATGCATTAGTATTTAGTATACAATTACCCTCGGTTATGTTCTATGGTTTAGATGGGATTTTAGTATGGGAATGAGAATGGGTAATTGTAAAAAAGAACATGAACCTAATAAGCATTTACTTATATCTACGAGGGGGGGTCAAAAAGTTCGCGGAACGGAGGGGAAGGGAGGTGAAATAAAATACTGTACTATTTTTCTTTTTCAATATATTCCCCCTTAAGCCGAATACATTTTTCAGATCTCTCTATTAACTTATTAATAGCGTCGAAAAAAAATGATTTGTCTTTGTCCTCAAAATAGGCCGAAATCGTCGACTTGACTTCTTCATCGTCGGAAAATTTCTTCCCACGAAGCTCTTTCTTTAATTTGGGAAATAAAATATAATCACAGGGGGCTAAGTCTGGACTATAGGGAGGATGGTTTAACATTTCGAAGCCACAGTGATGAAGGGCAGCCATCGCAACGCGGCTCTTGTGCTGCTTTTGCATGACAACGCACCGGGCGTTGTCATGCAAAAGCAGCACACCTTTTGTCAACTTTCCCCGCCTTTTCTCCTTGATTGCTTCTTTTAATTGTCTCAGTAGATTAGCGTAGTATTCTTCCGTTATAGAAACACCCTTATCTTTATAATCTATTAGTAAAATACCCTCTGTATCCCAAAAAACAGTTGCCATGATTTTTCCAACCGATTGTGACACCCTGTATTTCTTAGGGGGGGGGCTGACCCTTTTTATGCCACTGCATAGACTCTTGCTTCGACTCAGGCTCATAATGATGAACCCAAGTTTCATCTGCAGTAACATAACAAGTCTTGTAAAAATTCCTTCCTTGTCGGCGCTACAGAGGTCTAAAAACTCCTTTGAATACTCGACGCGCAGCTGTTTCTGTGGTGGTGTGAGCATTCTTGGCACCCATCTTGCGCTGACTTTTGACATCCCAAGATTGTCGTGTAGAATATTTAAAATGGTTGTAGGTGATACTCCAACCATTTCTGCAAGTTGTTTCTTCTTCAAACGAGTATCCTCCAGTATAAGATTCTCCACTTTTTCAACGATGTTTGAGGTGGTGGCCTCAATCGGCCGTCCTGAGCGAGGGTCGTCTTCAAGAGACTCTCTGCCTTGCTTGAAAAGGCTATTCCACTTGTACACCATGGTTTTCCCAGGGCAAGAGTCCCCGTATACTGATGACATTTCTTCCAAATTTTTCTGAGGTGGTTTTCCTTGCTTAGTGAGGAACTTTATGACGTCACGAAACTCGATTTTTTCCATGTTCAAGTTTTTCTTCCGGATTCACTTGTTTGATCGACGACAGGTCAAAAGTTATTGACACAATCGTCGTCGGGTTCTTCTCATACTTCGCCTTTCGGCGAAGTCGGGGTGGCTGACGAGGACTGTGTCCTCTACAGCGAATTGCTGCCGCCGCCTGCAACGGCAGGCGGGTCACAAGGTAGTGGCCGTGGCGGCAACGTCGGGTTTTCAGTGTCTCACTGGGGGCGATGGGCAGGCGCCGCACTTGTAGCGGCACCTTGGTCGACGGGCGATGCGATAATGGCTGCTCTGGGCGAAGGCTTGTATACTCCGTCAGGCGGCGTGCAGTGGCGCTATACCTCTGAGGTGAGTATGCGCCGATGCGTCCGCCCTGGAGTACATGCTCTTCGCCAGACGTGAGACGAAAGCGTCCAGGCCTTCCCATTTGAGATCCCGCTGAATGACGTTGGTCCTCACGTAGCGTGGGGCCCCTGTCACTGCTCGGAGACTCAGATTTTCCTGCGCTCGGAGACGACGGCGATTCGTCTCCGAGCAGTAAGCGTACCACGCAGGGGCCGCGTACGTAAGGCGGGATCTAACATATGTCTTGTAGATCCCGAGCTTCGTTCTCAGCGGGATACGGGAGAAGAGCACTGGACGCAACTTGCCCCGGGCCATCTTCGCACTGGCTACGGCCGCGTCGACCTGTTGCCTCATTGTGAGGCGCCTGTCGATCTTCACCCCCAGGTAAGTGACATGTGGCTGCCACGGCACGGTTTCCCCGAGGAGCTTCAGCGGCGGCGGGAGGAGGCGGGCGCCTCCGGACAGCATGGCCTGCGTTTTGCGGGCATTGACCGACAACCTCCATTTAGAGAGCCAGTCAGGCAGGGCATCTAATGCCCGTTGGACCTTCTTGGCGGCGTGCTTCGCATTCATGGACTAAGCGAAGAACGCCGCATCGTCGGCAAATAGAGCCAACTCGGCCTGACCGGCGACGGGGATGTCGTCGGTGTACCACGCGTAGCAGGCAGGAGAGAGGCAGCTGCCCTGAGGGACACCCGCCCTCACCGGGCGCTCCGATGACAAGGCGTCTTCGACCGCCACCCTGAATTTTCGCTCCTCGAGGAACGAGGACACAATCCTGGTCAGTCTTCTTGGAATTGGGGCGTTCGACAGCTTGTATAGCAACCCCTCGTGCCATACTTTGTTGAACGCCTTTTCGTTGTCGAGGAGCACGACAGCCACGTGCTCCTTGCGGTTGGCCCCGCATCCGAGATCTTCTGCAGTAATCTTGCTATCTGGAGCGTCGTTGAGTGCTCGGGCCTGAATCCAAACTGCTCCGCGCGCGGTGGTATGTGCGGGAGCAGCAGGCCGAGCAGCAGCTTTTCGAACACCTTCGAGAGCGCGCTCAAAAGTGTTATGGGCCGATAGCTCTCCGGTTTTTGCAAGCTCTTGCCCGGCTTTGGTATCATAATGACCCACCCGGTCCTCCAAGGCTTTGGGAAGTGGCCCGAACGCAGAATGCCATTATAGAGGCGCGTCACCGCCGTGATAAATGCCGGCGGTAGGTGGCGGAGCGCCTCGTTGGTGATGTTATCTGCGCCCGGGGCTTTCCTAGGCTTGAGGCGGCGGATCTGTCGTAGTACTTGGCCGGGCGTGAAGAACACTGCGTCCTCCTCTGCCGCTATCGGCCCTGCGAAGTACTCCCGAAGGTGTTCTGTCACTTTTTGATGGTGATCCGGGTCGGCGATGGGGTTCGGGGTGAACTGACACTCCAGATGACTTGCAAAGATCTCGGCGCGGTCCTCCGCACGGTAGCGTGGGAGACCGTCCTCTGCCAGCAGCGGCCGCACGGGTTGAGGCTCCGTGGATAGCTGCCGGCATAGGCGATGGATGGAGGGGACATCATCGCCCACTGAGAGGATATGGTTCTCCCACGCTCGGGCTGTGTGCTCCTCTAGACGGTCCTTGATTTTCTCCACCAGTTTGTTTAGGCGAGTTTTCATATCCGGGCAGCGGGTGACTTGCCACTGCCTCCGTAGCTTCCTCTTCTCATCCAGCAGGCGATTTATGTCGGCCGGGAGCGGCTCAGGCTTCGAGCCCGCCGGCGGTTCGTGCGTGGATGAGTCGAGAGCGGCCTGGATGCAGCGAGTAATGGCACCCGCCGCCCGCTCTACCTCTTCACTGGTGGAGATTTTCTTGAAGTGGATGTCTTGTATTGTGGCCTCTAATTTTTCTATGTAGTTGTCCCAATTCACTTTGGCTCTCCTCCTGGCCAGCGTGACCCTTGTCGGCAGCTCCTTAAGGACGAGAAGCACCGGCCTGTGGTCCGACGGCAGATCTGGGAAGACCTCTTGAGTTGGCGGTGTCCGTAGGCCTCTGTAAGCCACGAGATCGATGGTATCGCCGATTCCTGTTTGGTGGGCGTAGTGGGTCGGCTCGTCCGGGCCCACCACGTCGTACTCGTGGCTAGAGTCCGCCAGGAGCATTCGTCCTCGCGGGCAGACCCTGGTGGAGTTCCAGACTGTGTGCTTGGCATTGAAATCGCCGGCCACTACGGTCGGCGTGGGGTCCAGTAGCAGCGAGCGCAGCTCCGTCACTTGTAGACGCTGCGCTGGCGGTATGTATGCGGCGAAAACTCGTAGTTCACGGCCGCCGTAGTGCACTATTACGCCCAAAGCGTACATAGTCAGGAACTCGACGTGAGGTATGGCCTGGTGGACTATGCTCCTCTTCACGAACACCGCTAGTCCTCTGTACGGTGCGCCGTCGGAGGCCTTCTCGTCCTTTCTGTAGCTGATATAGCCGGGGAGGTTGTATTTGTCAGCCTCCCCGAGGTGGGTCTCGCTGACCAGGAGGATGTCGACGCGCTGCTCCCGGAGGAAGTGGGACAACATCTTGTTCTTCCTCCGGAGCGTCTCGGCGTTCCAGTGCATAATTCTCAGAGGTGTGCTATCCATATTAGTTGGACGTGGGCACACCTCTGAGAAGCCCCGCCGCGGCTAGCTGGTCCGGGGTCATAGCCATCATATTTTGGAAGGCCGCAAACAGGGCCGCCATCTGCGCCTGAGGCATGGGTGCGGGCGCGGCGGGCTGTTGTGCGGCCTTTTCTGGCAGGGCGTAAGGATGAGACAAAGTGCGCTCAATGGGCTAACTGACTATCCTGTTGACACAATCGTTCGTTCGCGGGCCTTCTCTACCACCTTTTTTGAGGCGGTGAGGCGACTGGTCAGGACTTGGTCCTCTGCAGTAACTTTCTACGCTGCCCATAGCTATGGGCAGGTCGTTGGGGTGGCCGTGGCGGCCTGCGGTGTTCCGGTTGTGTCCTTGGGGGTCACGGGGGGTCGACCGACGCGTCCGCGGCAGCGGCGACGTCGGTGATGGCGTTGCGAGGCGAAGGCTTAGTGCGGCGGTCGGGCGGGCGGGCGTGTAGAGGCGCAATGCCCCGCAGGTGGGCATGCGCCGACGCGTCCGCATTTGCAAACATCTGTTTGGCCAGGCGGGCGATGAAGGCGTCGAGTCCTTCCATCCTCAAGTCCCTGAAGATCGTCGCGTTCCTCACGTAACGTGGGGCCCCGACGACTGCTCGGAGACTCTGGTTTTCCTGGGCGCGGAGTCTCTTCTTATTCGACTCCGAGCAGTACGCGTACCATGCCGGGGCCGCGTATGTGAGGCGGGATCTAATATAGGTCTTATAGATCCCGAGCTTCCTCTTCAGGGGCAAGCGCGTGGAGAGAACTCCACGCAGCTTCGCCCTGGCTACCTTCACCTTCGCCACGACATCATCGACGTGCGGCTTCATCGTCAGTCTTCTGTCGATGGTGACCCCCAAGTACTTGACGTGCGGCTGCCACGGCACTGGGTCGCCGAGTAACTGCAGAGGAGGCGGTTGATGACGGCCACCCGTCAGAATGGCCTGTGTCTGGCTGACGTTCACTGACAGTCTCCATTTGGAGAGCCAGTCAGGTAGAGCATCAAGGGTGGGCTGCAGCTTTTTGCAGGCATGCAGCGGATTTAGGGACGACGCGTAGTATGCCGCGTCGTCCGCATACAGCGCCAGCTCTACCCGACCGACGACTGGGATGTCGTCAGTGAACCAGGCATAACAGGCCGGCGAGAGGCAGCTTCCTTGCGGCACTCCCGCTCCGACGGGTCGCGCCTCCGATACGGCGTCTTCAACCGCCACGTGGACTCTTCGATCTTGCAAGAAGGAGGCCACGGTCCTGACCAGTCTTCTGGGCATTTTTGACGTCGATAGCTTGTGCACTAGCCCCTCGTGCCACACTCTATCGAACGCCATGGCGAAGTCGAGGAGTACGGGAGCCACGCACTCCTTCTTATTGACGCTCTCCGACATCCTGTGCAGCATCCTTGCCACCTGGAGCGTCGTCGAGTGCTCCGGCCTGAAGCCAAATTGCTCCGCACGGGGTGTGATGTGCGGAGCAATGTGCCGGAGCACTAGCCGTTCAAACAACTGCGAGAGCTTGCTCAGCAGCGCGATTGGCCGATGATTCTCGGGTCGTCTCGCATCCTTGCCCGGCTTGGGCAGCATGATGACCCGGGCGTCCTTCCAGATTGAAGGAAAGTGTCCCGAGCGAAGTATCCCGTTGAAGAGGCGCGTCGCCGCTGCGATGGCTCGCGGCGGCAGATGGCGGAGCGCCTCGTTCGTGATACGGTCCTCGCCCGGGGCTTTCCTGGGCTTCAAGCGACGGATCACCCGCTGCACCTGGCCCGGCGAGACGACGATGGGATCCTCATCGGCTGCTAGCGGCGCTGCGAGGTACGCTCGCACGTTGTTCACGACCATGTCGTGATGGGCTTGGTCGGTGACGGCGTTGGCCGTGAATTGACGCTCCAAGTGCTGCACCAGGATGTCGGCGCGGTTCTGAGCTTTAAATCCCAGGACCGCGCCGACATCCTGGTGCACTTTGACACAATCGGGTTCAAACTTGGCATATATACTCACAAAGAGTTGCTCATTAGTTACTACCTGCGGCAGATCCCCCACCCCCCGCTAACCCCTCCATTCCACGAACTTTTTGACCACCCATCGTAATAAATTATTTACCGTTTTACTTTGTATGTCTAAATATTATGCATAATATTTTGTTCAATCTCCATAATAGGTATATTATATTTCTCAAAAATTTGTTTGATTTTACTTTCCTTGTAATAAATAATGTTTGTCAGGATCGGGATTGAAAAGGTGGCCAGTGACGCTAATAATCAATACATATCATAAAAGAGGAAAAAAAGAGTGCATATTGAAAATATTTACAGAACAATATATATAGAGCGATGAAGACACACTAACAGAGTAAGAATTAAACTGTCTGTCTGTTTGTCTGTTTATACACGCTAATCTCGGGAAATACTGGACTGATTCGAATGAAACTTTTTCCATTATCTAGTTATCTAGCCTGAGCAACATATAGGTATAATTTATTTTGGAAACCCGAACACCTGAAGTAGACCTACAATGGTCGAGCTAAAGTACTTATTAAGAAATATAAAAATTTCGTCTTAACAAAAATTATTCAGCCCAATAAGCATTTTCTGTTGAGAGATAAAGATAACTCATCAGTATCAATATAACTATACATATTCATTAATCAATCAATATATTAATAAAAGAGCAAAAAAAATGTGTCTGTACATTGAATATATATAAAAAATAAAATATATAGGGCGATGGAGACACACTAGTAGAGTATGAATATAAGATAAAATGTCTTGTCTGCAGTTGGATCGGACTGACTTCACGTAGTTTACGCCAAGCATCCAGGTCAATGTAAGTTTTGACGTCGAAATGGAAGCACAGGCGTTACTAATCGAATTAAAACCTACAAAATGCAGCGCGAATGTGAATTGATCCTTTGCTATTAATTTGTCATACGGAAGGTGAATTTTTCATACTGTATCCGAAATTAAGACAGGATGAACGTAAATATTTCGACTACAGAAGATAATAGATTCTTTTTGTGCCTTTGGTATCTTTGTTTCACATAGAAAAGCCCAATCATTATTACACTTTATTTTGTCACTGTGTTCTGGAGCTTTATAATTAAATTCCAAGATGCTGACTTTACTTTTTATTATAGAAATAAATAAGTCGGTGTTGAAATCCATTTAAACCGTACGACGCAACCGATGCGCGTTTTGCTTCCTGACTAACTGCAAACTATCTGTATGCTTTTGGCAGTGGACAGCATGCGGCGATTCTACACGATTGTAGCCGACTGCACGAAGTTAAACGTACAACTGCATGCAGTTAAATATATAGTCAAATACCTCGATAACGACACTCTTATTGAACTTTCATGATAATTCTTCATTATCTTGGATCTCAAAATTGTCATCATGTTGAGAACTACACGAACCACAAAATACGTCGAACATGGCACGCATTTCGAATTTTTATACCTATAATATGGTGTCTGTTCGCCGCTGTGAAACGCAGACATGAAAAAAGTTATGATAAGCTTTTTTTCATGTCTGCGTTGTGTGTGTGTGTGTCGTGTATTGTGCTGTGTGCTGTGCTGTGGTGGTTGAACTCAAGTTGAACTGAAAACGAATTTGAAATAACACACTAGTATTAATGTTAATCGATTTCATTAGTTTCAATTCTTTGTCATCTCCGATTCGATAAAATAGGTACTTTAATCATTTTTGTTTCATCCATCCCTATTGAATGTCAAACCAAATAATAATGCCAACATAATAAATACGTAATTCTTTCTCTATCGAATCCTTAAAAAATGAAAGAGATCGAGTGTCGCTTCCGGACCAAAGATAGCAGCAGCTATTTTTAGCCAATCATAGGACGCGGTTTGAAATTTATTCTGGCGTCGTTGGCGCTTGGCTTCGTGGAGTTGCTTGTGTTTGCTGTGTCTGTGTGAATTGTGTTGTTTATTGTTTTATGTCAAGTAAATAATAGTGTCGTCGGTATATGAAATAAAATAAAACAGACTGTAAACATAAATCATTGTTTCACCCTATGAGTGAATGCTGAATGTGACACGTAAATATCTCCCTGTGTGGTTCAAGTGATAATTTTAGAATGCACAAAAAAACGTTCATCTAAATGGTTGTGTAATTTTCCAGGATGTCTACGAGAAGCGGACGAGTGAGAGCAAGTGTTATAGAGACGAGTCCAATTCGTACCCGTAAAGGAGTGTCTCCAAACCGATCTCCCGCCAGAAACAGGAAAAGTTCGCCAGCGCGGAAAAGTTCACCCCTCGCGCGTGTCACCCGCAAATCGCCGTCGCGAAAGTCGCCTAGCAGACCAGCCACCAAACCTGCTTCAAAGTTTCCTGCACGGAAATCGCCGTCACGAGCAACTAAAGAAGAAGATGTGAAACCAGCGAAATCACCAGCTAAACGTGCAGGTCTGAAATCTGAAATATCTGTGAAACTCGAGGACCTAACCAGCAAGCTCGAGATCTATCGTAGCACGCGCTCTAAACGTACCGAATATTCCATCCAAGATGTTACATCTGCTAATGAATTGCCTGATATTACTAAAGTGAATGGTGTGGAGTCCAGTGATGTCTATGGCCTAAGAAATAGACGATCAGTAGAAGAATTCCCTCAGCGCAGGTCAAGCAGGCTCAAAGAGTTTATGGAAAATGTGCCTGATATTAGAAGAAGTCTTAGTAAATCCGTCAGCAAGTCTGCCAGTAAGTCTATCAGTCAATCTATTGATGCATATTCCGATGAGGAGAACTCATCAGAAGGAGCACACACTGATAAATCACACTCTGTTACAAGAAAATTGGCTACACCCATAAGAAGCAGTGTGAGTAAAATATCCCAGATAAGTGGCAGATGGGAGTTTGGTGGTCGCATTGGAACCGCTCTGTTGATGATGTTAATTCCACTCATAGCATTTGTTACAATAATATCCTGTACTAAAGGTTGTACCCTGAAATCCTTGTTAGATCTGTCTCCGTTAAGATCATGGCAGGCCTGGTTTCACCTGCAAGCATTTTTAGTTATTGCTGCACAGGTTTTTATACAAGCACTGATTGCTCTTATACCGGTTTGCGGGACCAAGGCTGATAGAATGGATGAATCTGGCACAAAATACAACTTCAATGCATTTTTCTCAAGTATTATTACTGTGAATCTCTTATTTGGTCTGCATTTCTTTGGAGTATTTAATAATGATGTTTTATTGGAAGAATATCTCAGACTGGCAGTTGTGTCATACATTTTTGCTGTTCTTTTGAGCATATATTTGTATGTGAAGCCTGCAAATGATGATGACAATTATCTGAATCCATATGGCACAACTGGATATAAATTGTATGATTATTTCATGGGAAAAGAAATACATCCTTTCATCAAAAACTTAGATGTGAAGATTTGGATATCAAGAGTCTGCAATATCAGTGCTGTAAGTATTTTATCTTCATTTGATTGTTTTAATTTACTGCAGTATAGGAAACTAAATACTTGTTTTTTTAATTAATAACATTTCAATAGCACTACGACTTATCACTGCCGCCCACTACCTCCATGGTCCAGTGGTTAAGGTGTTTGCCTGTAGACGTGGGGGTCCTGGGTTTGATTCCCAAGGGAAGCATACTTTGTTAAGTTGAATTGTTACGCAGTATAATTTTTATTGTACTTTTGCAATATGCAACTGTTTAGTAAACATTTTTCAATTTCTAACTATAAGTACGTAATAAGTCATTTAATATTTTAGACTAAGTAAATGTTATTATTTCTTTACCAATATAAAAAAAAATGCGTTTATTTCAGGCTTAAATAAAATAACTTTAAAATGGTATTATCGCATATATTACATTACTAGCTTTCGCCCGCGGCTCCGCCCGCGTCATTGCGGCTTCAAACCCATCACTAGTTTGATTATGTTTACGTTTACACCTTCACACCCATCAGTCTACCCCACAAGGGTGTAAGATGACTACCCACAAGGGTAGAAGATATATTGACAACAATAAATTCAATTGCATAACAAAATATTATCATTTAATGTATCTATTTCTATTTCAGCTTGCACTGGCTGTTCTCGTCTTCAAACAAGGCATCCAAATACAGACAAAAGATCCCAACAACTACAACTACACATTGACTTTGAACAACTACAAGCAAATCTTAAATGACGTCCAACTACAGCCGACAATACTTGTTTACTCCATGATGCAAATCACATATTTGCTACACTTCATCATGAGGGAATACCGGATTACGTCAACATTTTACTGGCAGTCAGAAGGAGTGGGTTATCTCCAAACAGTAGCAAGCGCTCTCTACCCATTTTTCTTTACAACAGTGTCTAAATTCGTTGCCGATAGCAAATTGTCACTGTCCACTAACATCTTAATCATTGCTTCCGTAATATATGTGCTGGGATTCTTCATAATGCTTCTTAGTAACAGTATTAAGTACGAATTTCGGAGAAATCCCTTACAACCCAGCTTGGCAAGTAAGTTAACTTATCAATATTTAATGTTTTTCTAATGATTCTATCAATATCAGCAGTAAATCAATTATTATATCTTTTACTATTATCATAGACTGATATGCTTGGTTGCAGTTGCGCTATGAATGTTTGATTTGATAACATTATTTATTATTCAACTATCAAGTCTTCTAAAAACTATCATCATGGAGTTACAGAGAATTATCATCATTAACATAGAAATACCTTCATAACTGTTTTCTTTATTGATAGATCCTATAAAAATGTATTAATATTTGATTGTCTTATTCCAGACTTAGACTCCATGCCAACATTTCATGGTAAGAAACTGTTGGTATCCAATCTGTGGGGGATCGTGCGTCACCCGAACTACGCCGGCGATATCCTGATCCATATCTCGTTGGCGCTCCCTGGAATTTTGACCCAGCACTACATGGCGGCTGCCCCAGCGTTGCTGCCAGTCCTAGTGTTACTGCACCGGGCCTGGCGCGACCACGCGCGGTGCAAGCGTCGCTACGGGGCCGCGTGGCAGAGATACTGTAAAAGAGTACCTGCTGTTATCGTACCCAAGGTACTATAACTGTATACAAACTTTTTTAGTTTCGTGACAAAGATCTACTTTTATAAACGTGAATCGACATTGCTTTTGCGGTGGCGTTTTCCTTAAGCCTAGTTCACACAGCCAGTATTTTTGTTGGGTTGAAAGTATTTTACTACTAAATTACTCATGTTTCACCTAATACCCAAAAATTGTTTGCAATTTACAAGTTAAACTCTTAGCAGCAACTAATTAACTCTATTTAGAAATCCCTAGCACTATAATGTATAATGCAAATTGTAAATTCTGGATGAACACGAGTTATACTTGTTTGACATTCTTTGTCGGTGATCCATTGGGCAGTAACAGTGAAGGGAAGCGCAAATGGCCAAAAAAATTTTGTAAATTGGATCAGCTCAACCAAATGACTTGCTAATCTACTTGACTACAATGAAGGTATTCATAAATAACGAGTCATTTTAATATTCGCTACTCAACTAAAATACTAGCTGTGTGCGAACTAGGGTTTAGATTTTTAATTGAATAGAGGATATACTAGATTTATATTTTTTTGTACATAGAAATTGTATGATTTTTTTACAACAAATATTCTATGATTGAAAAAGAAATATTACGCAAATTAGAGATCTCTTGTAGCAATTAATTTCTTTAACAATTTAGGCGTTTTGTAATAATAATAAGTTAGTAGATGAGATTATTTCGCTGCCATAAATATACCACCGGACATGTTCAAACATAACAAAATTTTATTCTCTAATTAGAGTAATTGGCAAATTTTTTTTATGTCTAGTTTAGGAATTGTGTTTTTATGAAAATTTTGAAATCTAGTATACCTCTTGAGTGTCTTAGGATTTTTCGTTTTGGTTCCATTTATATTTGAATTAGTCCGGGCCAAAGTACAAATATCAATACTTACTTGGAATATTTTTGTACTGCAGTTGGTTAAAGGCTATGAAGTAATAAAATCTCCATATTGAGACTAAATATTATGTTATTCTAATAATAAATAAACTTAGTCCAATTCTAAATAAGATTAAGGACATAATGAATTACAGAATCTTTCTAGATGTAGCTTTTTGAATTAATAATTAATTATTATTTAAAATTGATAATTGCTTAATTTGATGTATTGTATTTTATTTATATCTTGTATTTTTTATGATATAAGTGTATGTAATTATTTAAATATTGTTTTTGTGTGAATGTCTTTTGTCGAACAAAGTGTGCCTCCAATTAGGTTTTGATAGCTTAGAAAGCATAAAAGCAATGTTATGTATAAATTAGTTATTTGCTCATATTTTAAAAGACGTTAATTTTGCAACTAGAATGCTCAATAATTTCGCTCGAATAAAGTACTCGTAAATATTTGTAAGGAAATGTTCCGCCTTCAATATTGATCATGTTTTTAGCTTCGTTTTAAAAGCCCTGAACAAATCGAAGCGATCATCTTGCCAATGGGGTCTGTCATTGAAAATCTTCTATCATGTATTAGATTATACACGATTGTATTTCGAATTACACCCTTTATTAGTATAATAAATCATATAGTTTCTGATGTTTTCGCGATTGTTACACATTTAAATAAAATCACTTTACACTTTTTACTTACTTTAGACACCGTGAGCAAATACTGCGTACATCCGGAACGTTATCAATAAATATTGTAGGCGATAGTTTTGTATAGTTCTTATAACACAAAGAAAAATGTCAACTTAGTCTACCTGCGACCATGAAAACTGTAAAGTTTTCGAAACGTTAGGTGTAATAATAATGTAGTATACGCGATAATACCGCATTGAAGTGATCTTATTTAAATAATCAATCATAATTAAATTAATTGGAAATAAACTTTCTGAAAACGTAAGTTGTTTGAGCATTTGAATTACAATTTGGCGACGTAATGCCACCGTAGTACAATTATTGTAGTGCTATCTCTTTGTGATCGTGGTCGCAGGCTGATCGCGTCGGTTCGGTCTATTACAAACAGACATCATTCATTTATCCTAGGAACTAGGTGTTACTTAAAATAACTGCAACTTGCCATCATTATATTCACATATCATTCATTATCTTTCGGTTAGTGATAAAACATTACGAAGAAGCACACTTAATTTACTCTTTGTAGAATGTATTCTACTTAATTTTATTGTTTTGTCACAAAGGATTAGAATGTAATAAATATTTTTACTGTATAATAATGTTTTATTTTACGTCAACTTTGATAACCGTTGTTCTATTTTTTATATCATCCTCATCATCAGGTCCTTTTTAGTCTTCACTACAGGAGCACGACCCTCTCTGTACTACTAGCGCCATACATTTTTAATATATTTATTATCATTGTGTTATGTAATCTTATCTATTATCGCGCAAGTTCCCACGCATATATCTTATAAAATATCCTGCCTTTGGGATAATGTTATCGTATTTAGCGCAAAATACTATCGCTATATTGCCTAAGTACCTAGAGATTACTGATATATTATTGACAGAGCGGGGCTTGTGTGTGTTACTCCATCTGGAATGTACATAGCTCTTGAAAGTTACATTACTTTTAGGCACCATTACCAAAGCCATTACACTAACGCAAATAAATCTGCTTTGTGCCACCAGCGTCAAATGGTTACTTAGGGAAACAAATTTGGCTGGGTTAACGTTACTGCAGCCAATTTTGACTGTCAATTCTATTTCTTGGCTGTAGGTCTAATAAAACATCACTTATTTTCATTTATTTATTTTTCTATAAAATACACATAGGTACGATTTGTAAATAAACATTTTATTATTTAGATATCTAATTACAGTTTTCGTTTCTAAATAAATGTTCATAACACCCATACATTTCATGCACGAGTACCACCAATGGTAAGTAGGTACTTATTTTAAAACATCATTTTATTAACGAGTTTGTAATAAAATCATGTGCACAATAAAATACAGAAATGTTCACAATTTTACACCGGGACCTTATCGATTTTTTCTATAAGTTGGAGAATACATATTTAGATGGTTTGAACAATGACTGATAAATGATTGATATGTAGATCTTCTCCAAATCAAAACACAACTTGTAAAACATTTTATGACAAAAAAATTAATTCCATTCTATAAAAAGCAAAGTTATGGGGATACGACATGATTATCACAACATTGGTTTTCAGAATGTTTCAAACAGGAAGATGGCGCCACGGTATAATTTTAATCCGTGTTAACTACGTAGGTAATAATAAATACATATCCATGAGCTTCCTAAACATTCTAGTTAGATTCTCTAACTATTGGGTTATTTTGCTTCAAAAGAAAGACATAACTTCAAACTAGGACAGTAAATAACCATCTGCGGATGTCATCGCATGCAATTAAACATAACGTCCTATAGGGTAAAACAGTATGTACTACACTAAAGTAACTAACATCAAGTACCTGTAGACTTTAAACTAGAACATGGATCTTAAGACAAAATCGATATCCGTTAATTTATTCTCCTAATAGGCCTATTATTACCTGAATGAATTAATACACATCGATGCAATGTAATAATTAACTTAAAACGGCTATATTGGCTTCGTTATTACGAATACAATTAAAGGCATTACACGTAATACATAAAAAGCAGCATAAAGGTTCGTTAAATTTAAATATTTTGGCACTAAGACACATTTTATTACTCTTTCTGTACACATTTATATGTTAAATGAATTCCTTCTAACATTTGATCATATTCACAATAAATATATTTTGACCCCCAAAAATAATGAAGTCGTCTAGATTAAAATTCTAGAGGTACCTATATATTATTAGAATAGATAATAATCTCGTCTTTAATATAAATACGTCGAACTCTCAACATTTATTTATTTTTATATCATAAGACTTTATTTTATGGTTTCGCTTAGTAGGGAATATTAAAATAATTAGTGCGCTCCTCACAGAGACAATAGTCTCAGTTTGAACTAGAAATAATTCGAGAATTAGCACGAATTATAAGTTATGTTATAATCGAAAACTATGACTCAAAATAATGTAATTTTCCGACAGATCGGCAGCTGCTTGTATTCCCGAGCAGAACGTAAAAGCCGATCGAGGGAATGTGCAAATCTGACGAGTCATATTAGTAGGCGATGCGGCTAGCAACCCATCACTACTTTGATTCCATTTTCCACCTAATGCCCACCAACATGTTAAACAAGGCTTCTAGATCTAGATAAAGACCTGGGCTCATTCTACCCCGCAAAGGAAAAAGACGATACTATGCATGTTTCCGGCATGGATCAAACTAAAATATACAAATCTGTTGATTGGATCAAATGAATAAATTAGAAAATTTGCCACTTCTGTATGTGTTTCGATACATACTCTTATGGAGCTGCCGTAACCGAAGAAGCTAATTTACAGACTAACTGTAAGTTTGCTTTTTCGGTTACGGCAGCTAATTCTCTCAAACGGCTAGTTCACACTGGTGATTTGTCTCTCGTTCTTTGTGGTTTGATATAGGTACGTAATTCACAGATCTAATTTTTTTTTGCATATATCAGCATTTATTTTAATAAATAAAAAACGAATAGCTCATTGGGTCATTTTCTGTTCAGGAAGACACATAAATTTCTTATCTATTTAAGCTCGACCAATAATGATGCTTACTTTTATAACAAAAAGAAACATTCTATTGATAGTCATCTAAAACATGAATAGAGTTAAAATATCTTATATGTTTTTATTCAAATCGAGCAGTGCCTTAATCTGTGCATTTCATCACATTTCAATTCATAAATGTATATTTTTTATTGATGTCATATTCAACAAATTGATCATTACTATACGATTTATTTTGCCATCTATTTATTTGGTTCCATTTAACATTGACTATGAAAATATACACATTAAAATCTATATTGTCATTTATTTACAACAGTATTTACATATATGATAATTTCTTAGACGATAGATTACCTATAATTTTCATATGATTTATATATAACTTAAAAACCAATATTATATGGAGTGGTACAATATAATATTGTATGCAGAGTTACAATAATAAACAAAATAATTCAATTTGATTGTGTTGATAGAAAAATATTCTTCCTTGGAACAAAAATATTCTCGGTTTTTCCAATTTATTTTCAAATTATTGTCAACACGTTGTAAAAAAAAGAGAAAAATAAATTTGTCTTCTTGGAGTTATCTATTTAGTTACATTTATTTTTTGGTATTCATGGATATGATGATGTAAACTTATGGCAGTGTTGTTTCTTTTTTACTTGTTACTGATTTAATAATTCAAATTAACCATATTAGGCCCTATGTTTGCTGAATTTGGATAAACGAATGCAAGAAAAAAATGTAAAATAGCAATTTGTAACGCCTAAAATATTTAAATACAAATTCCTAAGTGGTATATTCTAAACATTCTATAAAAAATGGCCGGAACAATTTAAAAAGAAGAGCAACTACGAAGATAAGAACTGAGAATTTGATAGGAAATTATAAATTGTGGTATAAACTTCGATCAAAAACATTAAATTTGTTACCACCCAGCATATTTTTTTAAATATGTGTATGTAATATAAGTTGCACATAATACATCCGACAAATAGTAATATTAATGTTTCTTTATATAACTAAATCTTTGTAGAAACCATAAAATTATAATAATTTGTTCATGAAAATAATATAATATAATCAATTTATGATCCTGATCCTTGTTTATTTACATTTGTGATCCTAAATTCAGTTTTCAAGTATTTATATAAGGGAAAATAATAATATACGAATAAAATTACGAATTAAGAGTGTATCAGCCAAGTTAATTGAGTAACAGTAAGATTCTACGTTTTACTGAGGAAACATGCAAATAGGGAGTTCAAAGATTCTTCTAAGTTTGATTGTGATTACTCGCTAAGATATAAGAACTAGATTGAAACCGAAGCGACTAAGCCGACCGGCAAGAACAGACAAGAATTATCAGCCATATAAGTTTGCGCCCAGACTTTAAGGCAAATTTTATACCTACCTATCTACTCGTTTAATCGCGTCTACTGCCAAATAGGTAAATAATTATACTTATAGCGCTCAACATGATCGCCTGTGATATGGAAGCGGCACGGGAGGCTAGAACGTAGTAAGGAAAAGCTCACCGCATCTCTTCCTTTCAGTCGCTACACGCGCAGCGTATGGACAATACGCGTTAAACTTACACAATGGCGTTATATCCAAGTTACATATACTCACACTAATACATTGGTCTGGTTCTCGTCCAAGTAAAGGGAATAAAGCACTAACACCTATATTTTTTTACAAAACTGACCACTTAAATATATAAAACCATCCATCCATGGCACCAAACTTTATATGGCACTGCACATAATCGACCTACTGAAATCTACCGCACGACGAGAAATGACGACAAAAAAAATATCTTTTATTTTTTTACACACTATTGCAATAACACGCAATGAACGAACAACAATGGAGCATTCTGCGACAATATCTTTTAAAATGTCTCCGACAGCCAATTGGCTGTCCTACCTAATTAGGTATCTTATTTTTGAAACAGCTTGTAACCAAAAGTAGATTGTACTAAATTTTAGTTACCTAGTCACCGGTTCAATAATACGAATCTTATAAGAGCTTTGTAGCTGTTGAATAGAGTTCAGATGAACACGAACTAACGATACAGATAAAATACTTAAAATCTAAATCTTCTATTTCAATACTACGGAAATGAAGTCATTTCCGTAGTATTGAAATAGAATTTTCCATTGCAGCATTTTTGCAATAGTAGATATGCTTATAGAGATTTGAATGAGCACGCGGATAACAGCTCATATGACTTATTACGAAGACAGTATCGAAGTTAAAAAGTACCTACGCTCGCTTGCGTAGATCTTTTGAAAACCATTTTTTCCATAAATATATAGAATTATAAGTTTGCTGTGTCGTCATTTTCCCGTCTACGTCCCGTTGGGGGCGGGGCGCGGCGCAGAAGGGCGCGCGCTTCTGCAGGCCGTCAGAAGTTACTGTCGAAGACGCCCATCGATCTGGAGATCTCTTCGTCTCGGATGCAGCAGTCCAGAAACTCGTCCAGCGTGAGAACCCCATCTCGATTTAGATCCATTTTCTGAAAAATATCAAAGATGTAGATAAGCGTAAGGCTCAATTCAAACCGAAATGGCAATGACTCGCACCGGCTGGCTCGGAGAAGGCGCGTTGCCTCCCGCGAGTATTCGCAGGAGGTGGCGCTACGCGCGACACTCGCAACTACGGTCACGGCTCGCAATATTTCTACGCACAGTTTACACTCTACATTTAACAAGGAAACACGTGTATAGTGTGTTCTACTTATCTGTGAAAATGAGTATTTGGGTTTAATTATTATTGCACGTATATTTGAAGAAGAACGGCACGATGCACTTCAAGCAACTAGTGAGTGCGGGCGACGGTGGCAGGGTACTGCCGGCAGCCGCTGCGCGCAAGTCGTTGTAGTGATCGCGACGCCCCTGGCGGCCGCGCGGCTTTTTCAAGTTTCTCAAGCGATACCATGTATTATAGTCATGGCAATAAAGTTTAAAATTATATAACACTAAAACTGCTCGCTGCCGGCCGCTGCCATCTCGGTGTGAATTGAGCCTAAGTATAAAATCTCGACCGCGACTTTATTCCCTCAGGTTAAACTTGTTTCTTTTCTGATTTGAAGTTAACCAATCTATTCTTTTAAGTTTTAGGTATATTATCCCTGACAATACGCATCTTCATGATCGATCGGATCAGTATTTACAGCGTGAAAGCGTGACAAAAAACAAATAAAGAGAAGTACCTACTAATACAGTTGGTCAGGGGTGTCTTCCTCAACTGTCCGTCGGTGGTAGGTATGGCTTCTGCCTCCGTGGTCCAGTGGTTAAGGCGTTTGCCTGTAGACCCGGAGGTCGTGGGTTCGATTCGCACGGAAAGCATTCTTTGTTTAGTTGTTTCCAGTTTGGTTAGGACATTGCAGGCTTGAATCACCTGATAATAAAGATGGGTCCGTGCTTCGGAAGGCACGTTAAGCCGTTGGTCCCGGTTGCCATCTGATAGTCGTTAAAGGAACCACGTCAGAAGCCGAAAGGCGGTGCCGAAGAACTCTGACACCAGGGTGTGCATGGTCGATTTACCGTGTCGCCCATACGAAATGAATGAATGAGGTATGGCATTGGGTACGGGCGCCCGGCCTCTGGAGCTACCTGCTTTTCCTCCATTTATTCAAGTAGTATCCCAATACCTTCAGTCCCTCAGATTCAACAAATTCCTATCCTCCCCAGCTTAAAAATGCTTCCGATGGGTATCAGCGTCAGAAGCACAAAAAGCCAAAGAAAATGCGCCTCCTACCCGCCTGCCAAGCTTGGGAAGCATAGCAATATCCTCTCATGGAACTAATACTATTGGGAGAGGACTTTGTGCAGCAGTGAACTTCTTACGGCTATAATGATAAGTACGCTTTAGCATTTATACTGTTAATTCAATTTTATAAGGTTTCACTAATGTCTTTGCTTGCGAAACCAATTGAGGCATAAAAAGGTGCTATACAAGCCTGGGACATTGTAAAGTGTTGCAATATTTCACAATTGTAGATACACACAGAAGCAGTGAGGGAAATACACATAGATACTTAATTTAGAAATAACTAACCTGAAATAGCCTTTCGACCTTCTCCCGCACCACGTCATCTTCCAGCGAGGGCTCTGCAATCCTCCCCATCAGATCATAGATGGCGCCAACGATTTCTGTCATTTCTTCTTTAGTTATGCACCCGTCTCCGTTTATGTCGTACAACGTAAACGTCCAACGCAGTTTCTCTTCTAGTGTTCCTCTTGAAAGGATCGATAGTCCCGTGACAAACTCCTGGAAATAGTTATTTTGAAGTGTATTGCGACAGCAAACTACTTTCCGCGGTGCGTATGTGGACCGCCTTTTGCCTACTACTTAGTTGAACGAACATAAGTAATTAACTAAGGTAATCGACTGTTTTATTTTTAAAGGTGCATTTTAGCTTTTCTTTGTTTTTTGTTTGGGATCTATGCCAGATGCCTTTAGGCAGCCTAAAATAATCTATGTGACGTAATGAATTTGACACCAGTGTTGGCCACTTGCACACACGAAAAACAAGCTCCTCATAATACTCATTCATCTACACAAACACAACACACGAGACGACCCCCGACGTCCTAAATATTATCAGGGGATTTTACAATAACAATAGAAGAGTCGCATTTGTTTCATCAATCCATTAAAGAATCTATTCGACATATTTTATTATTAGTGACCCCCTCCAAAATTTCAGGCTGCGACCGCGCGAGCGGAGAGAATAGTAGTTACCTAATGATAATGCACAATTTCTTCTCCTTTTCAAGTTTTTAGTCCTATTTATCAAAATGCTATGGATTCCAAATCAATATGCTAAGGACTGACCATGTAAGTAAAGGTTCAACAAAGGCTAGGTCAGCTCTGTAATCTAATAGTCGGCAAACTGGAAGTCCAGGAAGGCAGGTGGCGCCACTGATAACTATGGTGGGTTGGTGGGTGTTTTAGTTGTAAGGGTTGTAAGATATTGTTAGCAAAGAATGCATTCTCACCTCAAAACTCAACAAGCCACTTCTATCTTGGTCTAGCGTGTTGAAGACGTAGTGCGCATACTGGGCGGTGTTCGCTGTAACAAATAATTTGAATAAGTTATTTTTAATAAAAACAAATTGGTCCCGACTGTCTTCAAGCTATTTCAGATGCCTTTAGCAGCTTGAAAAATCTGATAACAGTGTTGGTCACTTGCACGCACGAAAATAAATTATTCAATAAAACTAATAGAGCTCTGTGAGTTGTAGCACTACGCGACGTAACTATTTAGTAATGTGTGTCGCAATTCGCATTATGTCATAAGCATAACTCCGCAGAAGACTTCGCACTCGTCTGAATGCCAAGAGTCTCGCCATTTAAAAAATAAAAAAAAGCAACGGGCTGCACTCCAGGAGTGACAGTAGAAGTGAAAACTCGCCTTTGCGACGGTCTCAGGTCACGTGTCCTGCCTGACGCGAGTTTAACATTTTTAACCCATCCCAAAAAGTGCACAACGCCGCTAGGGAAGTTTTCACTTCAAAAAATCTGTGTAATAAATCCGCTCACAAAGTTTCACGGGTATCGGTTGAAAAATGAGGCCTGTGTAGGATAACAAACGGATACCAGGGACGCTTTGCTCGTGATTCGCGCTCGCTCAATCAACCACGGAGTAGAAGCAATCAACAATGGGGCGCTCAGTAATTACGTGAGGCAATACATGAGACGTTCCATTGATTATCATGCGCTGCTGCTACTCTACTAGATAGAGTTGCATTGCAACAGAGCTCTGCTTTTGCTTCCGCGTCCACGGAA
This sequence comes from Elegia similella, assembly GCA_947532085.1. Taxonomy (NCBI): domain Eukaryota; kingdom Metazoa; phylum Arthropoda; class Insecta; order Lepidoptera; family Pyralidae; genus Elegia; species Elegia similella. The sequence goes on from OX383936.1 coordinate 7,634,211, forward strand.
GATCTGTATATGCCTTTTTCACTTTTGTTTCCGTTTCTGGTTCCGCCACTTTAAAACAACTTAGACGAAACTTTGGCTGACCAAATTACTTTCACTAAATATAACTTGTCTTTACTTAATTTCGAGTATTAAAGTATAATATAATAAAAAATGTTTAATTAAATTGTGCTTTTTTTCGTAGTCACTTCCGCTTTAGATTTACTTTTGAAATCTGTTTCCGTTATGACACTTCCGTTGCATTGCATCACTACTACTGGAATACCTGTGGGGCAAATTTTTGTTTGCCCTATCCATCCACCTTTGAACCAGAAGTAATCTCGATCGCGCCAAAGGTACCTACTGAACTTCGCCTTATGACGAAACTTCTGCTAACGAAAGCTCTTTGTAGGGCTTCACCTGTTTCAATACTATGAATGTAATTTCCTTGAAAATGTTGAAGATTAAAAATACACTGGACACCAGAGGAAAAGGTTTCTTGAACGATATCAAATCAGTATTCAGTAGGTACTTAAGTAGTATAAATAATGTATAATTCAATTATTGATGTCATCTGTCAGTACCTTCTAAACTACTTTTAAATTTTTACTAACGTCTAGCGCATTTTTCTTTAAAGGTTTTTAAGAACCTTTCTCAATACGCCGCCTACCACGACGAATTTGTAAATCAACATAGCAAAACACTGTAAAAGAGAAGTAAGGGCCGCTCTGTTGAATGGTAAATTGAATTTATCTGCTGGCAGTTTCAATATTTGTTTTAAAAAATATAGACGGGTTTTACTTCAAACTCAAAGATTTCTAACTTTGCATCAATAGTACACATCACTTGAATATATGCATTTTCTATTACTTTCATCTACCTATGAGTTATCAATTATGACGCAAGCGAGAGATAAGCAGGTTACTACATCATAACTTTAAAATACCGAACACCAGGGGTATGGTGGGTCTGCAGTGTATAGACACTATTGATATCATTCAGTAGAGCCGCGTTTACTATATTAATAATGCTAGGTAGTAGTAATATACCGTACCGCTACGCTACCCATTGTGTTAGCAGGTAGGTACATCACAACACACAAGTTTACGCTATAACAAAATATAGCAAGCTAATGACGTCATCAGATATAGTGATGACTCATTCGCAATGTCATAAGGTTGTATCATGCTGACCTAAGTAATCTCAAATAATTTAAACATGTTAGAAAGCATCAAAACTAAATATAATATGATAATTTAGTTACCTTATACAAATCTGGATAATTAAATATTGTTTGTTGGACAGACATCTTGACAATATTAACAAATAAAACAAGTTTTATTATTATTACATTTACTTTAATTCTGATATTACATCAGTTGTTACAGACCTGATAATTGTAATGGACACAAGTCCAATAAATTATAGTTACCACATACAGAAACCATGAAAATGCCTAATTTCAGCTTTCAAAATACTGGCTGATTCTGTAGACATGTCAACTAAAATTATCACAATGGAATAGTTGAAGTTACCTAACATTTGGTTTACCTCAAAATTTCTTACTTAAGACCGAAATTCAGTGCACACAGCAAATCAATGTGCACAAAACAATCCCGCTCAAGTCCTCAGAAAAGTATGGGATTTCAGCAGTTTTGTTTAATGAGCAAAGATGTAGAAATTCATGTTGTGTGGACTGAATATTCCTTTTCATTCTTGTGTTAAAGATACAAATGTTGTTTTATTACAAATAATTAACTTAACGTTAAAGTTTTGAGATGGGCACACCACAGCAATTCCCCATGGGTTGGACAGTTCCTTAAGGTTAATTTACACTAGCGCGCCGCCCGTCTGTTGCTGGTACACCTCTATTGTGTCGCCTTCTTCCATTTCCAGCGATGTTGGTGTGTCATTCTCATTGATGGGCTGTCCGTCAAACCTGAACCGGACCACTTGCATTGATAGACCCTGAAAATGAAAGAAAATATGTCAAATTACATATAAGTGAAAAAAAATTAAGTAGTTTTAAAAATATCAAATTTTTTTAACCCTTTGAATGCTATTAACGCAGCATTAGAAACTGCCTTGAAACACCAATGTAGTATGACATTTAAACTCACTGCAGCATATGGGTACACTTGTGAGTTTTTCTTAAGGCATTCAGAGGGTAAAAGGACTTGCACAATTCGTCTTATCATGAAGTATTAAATTAAAGAGAATCTCAGCACACAGGTTTCTAAGATCTGGTGACATATTGAGTTTTAAAAAAGTAAATACCAATAACACTAACAAGAAACTTTTGATGTTCCATGGGTAAAGGTACCTTATGGATGCTGGCATTTAAGACGTTAAGAAAAACTATTCATAAAATTTTACTTAGCTAAAATAAACAATGTCCCAGACAAGTACAGTCCCGGGACATTCAAAAGTAGAATAAATGGGTATCTCTTGGATAGGCATGTAACATCCTCGTCTTCATCGTCACTTACCATTAAGTGAGATGGGAGACAAATGCCTAATCCAACATTTAGTAAAAAAAAAAAAAGTTGCAAGTGCCAGCTTCCATAAAGTTCCTTTACTTGTGGAACGCATTTATGCTTCAGTGCCTGAGAATCTTTAATCAGTAGCAAGTATTAGTAATTGATATACGTAATAAGCAATGATATATGTATACATATTTATTATAGAAAATAAACTGTGTGATCAATAGTAACTAATAATTTTTATGAAGTGCTGTTTATCTTGTTTAGTATCATTGTACACAGTTGATTATTAATGAAACTTTGCATAAAATGTGTGAAATAAAACATCATTATTCCACAAGTGCCTTTAAATCACCGAGTCCTTTGTTTGATCCCCAGTCAGGTAAAGATGGAGATCTATTTTAGATTAACCTGGGTCTTGGATGTTTATCTATATATGTAGGTGTTATGAAAATAATAGTAGAGTTAGTATTCCACAAAACAAGTTCACAACTTACTGTGAGACTGGTTCAATCTGGGCGATTTGTACCTATATATTATTCTATATGAATTTCATCCTGAAATTTAGCTACCTACTAAGAATTTTTAACAACAAATATGACACTATTGATACAGTAGTTATACGGCAAACAAAAACTACTGTTTGTTTACAATGCTTTCTTATGACTTTTACATAGGTAGTTACTTATTACAGGTAAAATCCTAATCAAAAATATGGAGAAACTGCTTCACTGTTGCCTAATTACCTCTTTAGAACATGGTTAGGTTTTAGTTATGATAATGTATTAGAGTTTCTAATAGCACTCTAGAAAGGTTTTGCCGCAACTAGATTAAAAAGAATAAGAAAAAGCTTTCAATTTATGTACTTACAGCTCTATCACAGTAGGCGTTCATCAGTTTCCTGAGTGGTGTGTGTTTTTTGATTTTAAACTGAACGATAGCATTATCTTGTCCTAATACTTTCAAGTTGATGTGTTCACTTTCTCCCTGGAAATGAAAAACCACGTTTATTGCACTTTGCTTTCACTACACGGATATTTAGAGAAGGAAAAGGATAAAATAACCACATTTCTCATAGAACGCCATGTCGGTGAAACAGAGCGATTCATAGCACTGACAATATGGCAATGTACGTACCTTTTTCTCGTCAGACATTTTGAGATAATTGTATTTTATAAACTAACAACACAAATCCGAGAACGTGTGAAAGAGTTCGGAGATTTTTACACAAAAGACGCACTACTGACACATTCGTGATCCGGTGGCGTGGTAATGGCGTCCGGTCGCGGCTTGGAGGAAACAGCTCAGGGCTGCCAACCGATGCGCAGTAATAACGGCGCGAAAGAGACGCTTCTGCGCAGGCCCGCACCGGTCACCGCCACCTGCCCTTTGTGGAGTGAAGCATATCGACAGAGTACAACACTAGCGTTTTTAGTCACTGATATTTTTCTAGCACATATTTGAGCGAAAATAGCTACGAATAATTAAATAAAAATACTCGATAATAATAGCGATACTTATTTATCTTCATAAGATTGCAAAAAAACTCGCTGCATTTAAATAAAAAACGAAATGATTACACAAATGCTGTTATTATGGTGAAATAAAGACAATTAATTCAATAATTATCAAGATTTAAACTTACCATAACTTTAACATACAATTAAACGAGAATAATCAATTAAGGATATAACATTTTTGGTTTAAAAGAATACTTTGTATTTAAAAGTCCTAGCATCGACTATGTCCCTTTCCTTTACCAACAGTACAGTATTAACCGATGCGTCATCTATAGTGCGGTGAATATCGATAAGAGAAAGGAAATGCATAGTGTTGTAGCTTCGTATTAACAACATACGTTCCGTTTAAAGCAAAAATTTAATATCACTGAAGAAAGTAAATTATGTACAAGTTTTAATGGAACTAAAATAAAGGAGGACTATGTTTATTGAACGCATTACGTTTATTTTGGGTAATTAATTAGAGATTAGTTTTTTATTAACTGGGTAGTCAAGTTATCGCTTTATGATTTTAGACTTTCTTCTGAACCCCAAATAAAGTCAAAATCAGTAAGCCCCTATTGTCTGTCTGTCAGTAGGCTCTTCAACCGTAATAGGAAGACAGTAGATTATTCACAGAATGTGGGAAACTCATCTAAATTTATATCTTAAACTATCTATTGACGCTAAAATAGTAGGGAACACTTCGTTGAAACTTGCTGGTTTATTCATTCGACAAGGCTGAGGTGGATTGTGCAACAGGATAAGTACGCTCGAAATCTAGGGCGACAAAATATCATTGGGCTAGCGGCCACCCCTGCCAAAAAAGGGGGGTCATGGGAGGCGGCAATAGCTAAATAACCTAAGAGCGTCAAAATATCTTTGGGCTAGCGCACCCCACCATCGCCGTCGTCGCACGTCAGAGGTTAATATGAGTTGCTAGAAGACGACAATCATTTATACTTTTTTAACTTCAAACAATATCTATTTAAAATTTCCATAAAATTAAATGAGAAAAATATATTATGATTACATCATTATTGGTTTTAAAAAGATTTTATTTTTATTTTGAAGTGCTTGTATCGACTAGGTCCGTTTTCTTTACCAACAGTTCAGTATTAAGTATTAACCCAATGCGTCATCTATAGTGCGGTGAATAACAATTATGAGAACGGAAATGCATAGTGTTGCACCTTCTGTATTAACATTATATTATCTCTATGGTATTAACAAACATACGTTCCATTTAAAGCAAAAAAATTATTATTACTGAAAAAAAAAGAAATTTTGCACAAGTTTGAATGGAACTAAAATAAACATAGATTTAAAAAAAAAAATTTTGAATAAAGGACTATGTTTATTGACTTCTCAGCCCCCAAGCGGCCTAATCCGACCGCATAACAACAGAAAATCCATTGTGTCTGCGTTTCTCTCGCTTGATGACGCATTACGAGTATTTTCGTAATTGGTAGGAGACTATTTTTTATTAGCCGGGTAGTCTAGTTATCGTTTAATGATTTCGACTTTCTTTGGAAGTCCAAAAGGAAGTCAAAATCACTAACCCTCCTTTGTCTGTCCGTCAGTAGACTATATTACGTGATTCGTAATAGGAAGACATCATAATATTCATAGAATGTGTAAAACCTATTTCTATTAACGCTAAAATGGCGGGGAGGGAACTTTCCGTTGGCACTTGGCTGGTTCAATTATTCGACAATTCTGAGGTGGATTGTTTGTGCCGCAAGATAAGGTATAGCCTAGAAGTCTAGGGCGGGAAAATATAATTGGGCTAGCGCTCACCCCTGTCATCACACGCCAAAAAAGGGGGGTTACGGGAGGCCGTTAAATAGCCTAGGAACGTCAAAAATATATTTGGGTTAGCGCAACCCACCACCTTGTTGTCCACACCTCAAAAGGTTAATAGAAGACAGCAATCATTAAATAAATAGCCTAGGGTCGGCAAATGTATACACATTTATTATACAATCCGCCAATGCGTCAGAGAGATGTTAATTTATTTTTATGATGTAGGTATTTGAAGGACATGTTATAAGTATATCTTATATTATTATGCAGGTTTATTTCCACATGCCAAACTACTTTTGGTTTCTCATATTTAGGGGATAACATATCTACATGAAAATATGATAGGACCGAAGAGCCGATGGAAATTCTTCCATGAATCGAAATCGGGGACTCGTAAATTGTTACGTGTTTTCGCAAGTGTATTTTATGGGCAATGATTGTTGTTTCGGCAGCATTTTCTGTGTAGGTGTTGTGAATTTTAGATTTGTGGCCAGTGCTGGGTACCGGCCGATAACGATTATAGAATACCGAGGCAGTTGCGAATAATCGCTGTTGTACCCCTATATATTTTCTTTGAATTCAATTTTATTGCATGACTCGACTGTTGGATACCTATTTATTTATTTAAATAAAAGCTTGTGATAAGTTGATAATAGAAATAGGATGAGTGAGGAAAATAATATTATAAAAATACATGGGATGAGAATTTGTGGGATGAGTAGGGAATACCCCTACTTTGAGATTATTATAAAATAAAAATACGGATTCACTTAGCTCGGTACATATTTTTGGAAAAAAGATTTTTTTTTTCCTTTTCTTCTATTTGCCTCTCAAACTTCATTCAGAAGTTTATTTTAGCCAGTGTCTAGTATATCTTCGAGTTAGTCTTGTGTATCAAAGAAATTATGGTGTAATTCGACGGAGCCCCTGGCGACAATTCCCACGAAATGGATAGAGGGACACTTAAAAGGAATAATAGAAAGCAAAAAAATTTTTTGGAATTTTTTGTCTGTCTGTCTGTCTGTCTGTATGTATGATCACGATTATCTCCGAAAATACTGAACCGATTTACTTCAAACTTTCACCAATTGCTTTGTTTTAACTCAGCAAAACATTTAAAGTTTGTTTTATCAAAATCAGTTCATTAAAAAAAAAGTTATCGTCATTTGAATGAACTCAAGGCATGAGTTTGCCTACAAATATATAGCAAAAAAAATTAATATAATAAGTGCTAAGGGTCTGATCAAGGAGATAGGTCGCCGCATAGGGGAAAAGACAGGAGACTCCCGCTCTGGCTCGTTTCTGGTGCAAAGGATAGCCATAGCTATCCAACGCGGTAACGCAGCTAGTGTTCTGGGCACCTTTGCACCGGAAACATTGAGTGACGGGTTATAATTGTATTGTATTTATTTTTATTTTATTTTATTTTTGTGTTTTTAATGTACTTGCATGTTTTATAAGTAGTTATATTTGACGAAGTACTGAATTATGTTGAAAATGCTCGTTCGTCTTAGTGATTATTAATCGCATTTATTGTAATCTAGAACGTATATACTTAAATTAAATATTAATTCTCTAGGTAAATAAATGGATATAATAAGTGACATAAGAAAATTAAAATCCAAAGTCAATTCATCATCATTATACGACAGCATTATACCTAGCCGTACTATCCATAGTAATCCATACTAATAAAAAAAGGAGAAGCTGACTGACTGACATATCAACGCAGGGCCTAAACTATAAGGGTTAGAAACTTGAAATTTTGCACAGAGGTTCCTTTTATAACGTAGGGGAACACCAAGAAAGAATTTTTGGAAATTCATCTCCTAAGGGGGTAAAACGGGTTGCAAAGTTAGTATTAAACTTTGTCGTTTTTGAAGTTATTCGAATGAAATTCAGCATGAAGGTTCTTTACTTAAAGGTATGAATCATGAATAAAATATTTTACTCAAAAATCATCCCTTAAGGGGGTAAAATAGGGGTGCAAAGTAAGCATGAAACTTTGTCATTTTTGAAGTTAGTCGAATGAAATTCAGCATGAAGATTCTTTACTGAAAGGCATGAAACACGAGTAAAATATTTTTCGCATCATCCCTTAACGGGGATGCAAAGTTAGTATGAAACTTTCCGTTTTAGAAGTTATTCAATTTAAATTAAATATTAAGGTGTTTCATTGAAAGTCATGAACGAATGTATTCCGGGTAATTCTACTGTTCCTGAGAAATCGACACTTACGCGGGCGGAGCTGCGGGCCAAAGGCAAATTTGAAATTTTGCACAGGGATTATTTTTATGGTGTAAATGACCATTAAGAAAATTAAGGGGGATGGAGTTTATATGGAATTTTCTAATTTCTGGACTTAGAAGTTTGAAAGTAGGTACACAAGTTCTCAATTAAAATTAAAAAAGATCTGTTTAGGACAGACAACATTCTCCCTTGAGTGGGGAAAATGGGGGGTTAAAGTTAGTATGGATTTTTTTTCATTTCTAGACTTAGAAGTATGCAAATAGGTATAGAAGTCCACGGTGACAATTAAAAAGATCTATGCAGGTGAAATGTATAAAATTCCCCCCTTAAGGGGTAAAAGCAGAGGGGGGGGGGGGTTGTATGTAATTTTTCTCATTTCTGGACTTAGACGTATGAAAATAAGTAGTTAAAATGAACGAAATTTCCCCTTAAAGGGGTAAAATAGGTAGGGTAAAGTTTTAATGGAATTTTTTTATTTTTAGACTTAGAAATATGACAATAAGTATATAAGTTCTCCATTACAATAAAAAAATATCTGTGTAGGTGAAATGGGCAAAATCCCCTCCATAAGGGCTAAAGATCTATGCAGGTGAAATGTATTAAATTCCCCCTTAAGAGGAAAAAGCAGAGGGGGAGGTGTTTGAATGGAATTTTTATCATTTCTACTGTTCCCAAGGGAACGACATTAACGCGGGTGGAGCCGCGGGAAACAGCTTGTTGTCAATAAATATTTAACTTATCGAATCGAAACATCCGGCCATTCCCCCCTTCTTCGGGCTGTTTACGGCGGACCTGGGGTACTGTTTTTGAAAGTATGACACTCATGTTCGAGCGATTTTTGTGTGGAAAAATCGCTCGTTTACGAATGGTGAAATTTCAAAAATTGCACTCCCACACTGATAAAAAGAACTCATTATATAATTTGATAGATATTTATGGGATATGTCAACTTTTGCTCTTTATGAATGAATGAATTATTTATTTGAGAATTATATTTTTAAAAAAACCTCGAGATAACCGGCAAAAGAAATTGTCATGCATGTCACACATTTTATCCCTCACTATGCCTTGCTTTTTCAGACATGCTGTAAATCACTTATAAAATACGTTTAGATCAATGTTAATAGATTTAAAAAAAGCCAAACTGCAAATATACGATTAGAAGCTAGCTACTTTCTCTCAAAATACTCGTTTTCTCGCCAAAGTTATAGCATATATGGTAACCCGCTAATAAAGTAGCTTTTATAGGTAAATTAATTTTTAAAATCAGAAACACAATTCAATCTTCCTTTTTATAAATAATTATAGCATTATTTTTCTTCTTGTAAAGACTCTGAGGTTTTAACGGCATCTTTTCCTCGCCATGCGCTTTTAGCAGGCACTTGCATCGTCATAATGAGATGCATTTCCCTCGGGATATTTATCGGAATGGCTTTCCTTCTCGGAGCTATAAACGTTTAAAATAAAATGTTAACGCAACCTCGGTGTTGTTAAAATATTTTTCTTAATCTTCACGATAGAGAATAAGTAGAATCACATTTATTTCCAAAACATAAAATAGTTATAAAATATTAAGAGGCATTAGTAGCAAGAGTAAACTGTACTACTCTTGCTACTAATGTTAATAAACTTAATATGCCGTATTGTCATAGTGTGTTGTGGGATCCTTTGGCCAAAAAGATTCTATTTGTCATCAATACTAATAATAAATCTGTAAGGTATATATTTATTATATGTACGTATGTTATGAATGTATGTTCCTCCATAACTCATAAACGAATTAACTGAATTTTATGAAACTGTCTAGATATACATTTAGGTGCGCAGGACACAGGATAGGCTACTTATTTTTTTTCTCCTGTCATGATAAGACGTGGCCCCCATACAAACATAACATAAAATGTACGCGAACGAAGTCGAGGAAATGAAGTAATATAATATCCTAATACCGCAATTTCAATATAGCTCAGAGGTACAAAATTAGGTTGTATATAGATAAAAGATAACAATAGATATGTACTCTCTCTCTCTCTCATCTGAGCGTTTTGCAGTTGCATCCTCAGACGAGGTGCTTAGGTGCCCGGGGTCCGCTATGGTGTTTTTTGTTTGGTTTTTATTCGGTACGGTTTTGGGGATTTATGTATTCTGCGGATTTTTATTAGGTATGAAACTAGCCTTTTTATGTGAGATTGAATCTAAAAATATTTACTTACCCAAGCCGAAATAAGCCCTTAGATACCTTTTATTTATAGCTACCTTCATCTTAATAAATTTACGACTATGGGTATCTGTTATTGAATATTATGTGCAAGTCTGTGAGAAATAATTCATACTCCTTCACGCAAAACAAATAAATGGCACATAGGTTATAAATTATACGGATGAAGTCTAAGGAAAAAGATAGTTTTCTGTAAATTCGTTTAAGTATTTCCCTATTCGGAGATGTTAGTGTTCTAACTTTTACAAATCATTTGCAACAGCGCATCCTCATCCAAAATCAAAAATCACAACCGACAGCGTTTTACATGCAAAATCAACATATATTTTTTACCAGATCAAAATTTGTTTTAATTTGAGAAAATAAAAGATTTTTTCAAACGCATTTCAGCGAAACAGCACCTTCAGCGTCAGCAGTGCATTTCTATCCAAAATCGATATTAATTTAATTTACATACCAGAAGCCACTTTTTTACATAAACCTCCATTTGCATAAGTGATTGAGGGAGTTGGAAATGGAAAAGTCAATGCTGTTAGCCATTCAGCGGCAATAAACGCTTACATAGGGCGCTTTAGATAGCTGATTCTGATTTTTCGCGGCTTAGTTAACGGTTCTCTCTGCATCTATTCAAATTGCCTTCATCGACATTCAATTTTATTCGCGGGCTATTCAGGGAAGTCTAGTGAGTTCTTAATTTGATTTTTAACATTAACTTATTTCGGAATGTTCCAAATTTGAATAGCTACTTAGTACGCTTAATTCTAATAAAGGCGAAAGCGAGTTTCCTTATTTCTTTGTTTGCGAAACCTTCACGATCAATCATCATGAATTTTTTACGTTGTCCGGAATACGGAAAAGGCTCTAGAGTAACTTTCATCCCGAAAAAATTGTGCTATCGGGGATCTGTGATCGAAAGCTGTTTTATGTTCTATTTTTAACCGACTTCATATTAGTTGTGAAGTTCACGGTCACTTCTACAAGCTTACTTCGTATAAATATAAAATTATGTTCCTACTTGTACATACTTACAAGTACCTGCTTACACTCAAATTATAAAGTTCCGTAGAAATGTTTAGGTAATGGAGGAGTAAAACATTAGGTACCTATAAATGGCGAAATTCTTGCAGTCAGAGGCATTCGTGCATTAAAATATAAGTTTCCATCATCTTAAGATTAGAACAAATATTTATTTCCAATTAATCCTTACTAATATTATAAATCCGAAAGTGAGTTTGTTTGTTTATTTGTTTGTTTGTTACGCTTTCACGCCGTAACTACTGAACCGATCATCATGAAATTTTGCATACAAGTTCTCTGGAGTACGGAGAAGGACATAGGCTACCTTTTATCCCGGATAAAAAGTACTATTCCCGAGGGATCGACATTGACGCGGGCGGAGCCGCGGGCGAAAGCTAGTTATACAATAATTCTTATAAAAATAAATTCGCAGCGTGTTAGTTAGCTTCGATAAAGAGCGCGGATGTCTTAAAATATCTTCTTGAAAATCTCTAATGCTGCTTCATAATCGCCGATTATTGTGTGCAGATTGTAATCGTTTCTGATTGGTGATGATTGGCTACGTTTAAGCGTATCCGTCGGCGCCGTAATTTCGGTTTTTTGGGCATTCGTCAAAGAAAGTTTGGATAGATTGTAAATTGTAAAAGTGCTTACACTATTGCTTATGATCACCAACCACTCATTGTTTTTACGGTACGATGCGGATGTGTGTATATTTATATATAGTGTTTATAATGGCGAAGCTGATGCGGACTTATGCAGAAACATTTATATTTATCGAGAATGACAATCATTGGCTATTCTGTAATCGTGCATAATGCGGGATTGTGTAAGAAGGCAATCACAGTTGATTCCGTAGTGAACGATCATCGCCGATTGTGTGGAGGCAGCATAACGCCGCGCCTCCTGCCAAAGGGTAGCCGGGCTTACAAGCAATTTGAAGGCATGTAAACCAGTACCGCAGTCCGGACAACACTCGAGACCACTCAACTTGATGGGATTATATGATTATGTGATGCGTTTTTCATGTCCCCGTTTTATTCTTTTAGTGCGGTATCTTTTATTAACTTCCCGTCCGCGCGGAGATATATTAGGCTTAACCCTGTTTTGCCGTGAAATCTTTTATAATATTTACCTCCTTAAAAAAATGCAAGGGCTATACGTAAAAAGTTAAAATGTTTATACGTATGAAATTTTGTATGTAAGCATGTTAGTTCGATTCAAAAATTAATGGCAGGAATATGACAAAAAGTATTTTTGCACCAAAACATACACACACACTAAAACATGCTCCTTCTTTTGACAGAGTAGATCAAATCATAAAATAAAAATGTTTATTTTCAGACAACTGTTTAGTCCATTTTTTGTAGTAAACTTATATGTAGTTGCGTTAGTACTTATATTCTACTAGTGACATTGCTGACCGCATTAAATGGCCAACAAATGGACATCCCCGCTGTCGGCTATTGCTTTCAGAACACTGTGAGAGCTGCCCCTAGGATTGCAACCTAAACTTTCGTATAATAACAATAGTGTTGTTCTGTAAAAATTGGTTGTCTGTAAAGTCGGTTTACGGGCGATAATTTTACGTGAGAACGGTGGAAGAGAGATAGATGCGTCACAAGCCGAATGCTTATGCCGATCGTGCCTCTCTATCGCTTGCTCCGTGCCCTCGCTTGCACGAGGAACGTGACACATTTTTGTGCGTGCAACCGGCATATCAAAATATCTTACTTTAAGTATCTACCTAGATTTTTGCTGTAATCCTAAAGATAACGGAAAATAATATTTAAATTACCTCGCAATTAAATATTAAAATTATTTGTCGTCCGCGGGGGATGTTTTAAAAGCACTCAGTTCCGCTTATATAAGATTTCGATTGAGCTGAATTTATGTGCTAAGTGCTTGTTTCGATAACAATTTCCATTCTCATATTAAGTGCCTATATTCAGATTCTCTGATTATTATATATTCATTTAGCAGTTTCATTTAAAGAAGAAACATTTTTGTCATAAAACCCATGAGGCTTTGACAAAGAAAATAAAAAAACTTACGATACATTTCGTTTCTTTACTTAGGTATTGAAACTACTTAAATTCTTTGTAAGTTCTAGGTACCTAGGTTTAGGAATATTGTGTTTGCTTAGATTAAGGCGGAGATTAACACTACACGAGATTTTAATTTACTGCAGATGTTTGACATACAATACGAGTACCACCGAGTGGCTATTCAACAGAATGTGTAATCTAGTGCATTGTTAATAAAAAAAACTTACCTTACAGCATTACTCGTAGCAATCGAAAACACATTTGAGGTGAATAAAAGTCAGAAAGTTTTAAATATTTTATTTTCAGAATATAGGTATATTCGTCATTTTTCACTGCATAAATAAAAGTAAAATAAGTATGTGGAAACTTTCAAATGTCTGGATGTTTCAAAATAAAATAGTATTCGCTGAAAGACGAAATTTTCGAACCACATTTTTTATGACATTGACTAAACTAGCGACCCACCCCGGCTTCGCACGGGTGCGATAAATTACACATATAAACCTTCCTCTTGAATCACTCTATATAAAAAAAAAAACCGCAATCTGTTCCGTCCGTAGTTTTAAAGATCTAAGCATACATTAGGACAGGCAAACAGTGGGAAGCGACTTTGTTATACGACCTTTTAAGAACCACATGGCATTCTGTATGCCATGCGGGTGTCTAGGAAAATATATTTAAAAAAAAACAGTGGGTCTTGAAAGGTTAAGTAATTGTTTGTTAGAGTTGGCTATAGTGGATAAAAATTTATAAAGATACTGTACGTCTCCTTCATGCTGCATGTTGCTATACACCTTATTTCGCCATCAAGGCGGACACTTTTATATTTCTATAAAAAGGCGGTGAAGTACTTTTATAAATATCAATTTCATTCATCATCTGACGCATTCCCTCTCTAACAATTATCATGGATCATACGGTCGGGGGAGCTACCAAGTTTTATGTATATAAAAAAAACACAATCAAAACTTCTCGACCAGGTTTTAAACACCAGCCAAGTGCGAGTCGGACTTGCGCACGAAGGGTTCCATACCGTTATCTATAAAAACGCCAAAAAAATCATGTCTGTTGTATGGGAAAAATAGAATAAAATTAATATTCAGGGGGGCCCCTGAATATTAATTTTATTCTATTTTTTAGTTTTACTATACATCATCTGTGAAAATTTCAACTGTCTAACTATCACGGTTCATGAGATACAGCCTGGTGACAGACGGGCAGACAGACAGACAGACAGCGGAGCGATATTAATAGGGTCCCGTTTCTACCGTTTGGGTACGGAACCCTAAAAATAAACAATTATCAATTCTTACGCACACTTCTTCTATAACAAGAAGCATTTATTTACATGGGTTTGAATTGATTTCACAGAACTATATCCATAAACATTTATGAAAATAATTTATATTAAGGTTTGTTTTGGTTTTATCGTAGTTGAAACAGAATGTATCTATTTCAAATTCTAAAATTGAAGTATATACAATTTCTAATGAAAACGAAGTGACAGGTGCTAGACATTATGTCTAATGATATATCTATCTCCCTCCCCAAACATATTACATGGTAAGTACTACTTTTGTTTATTCCCTAGAGGTGTATGAGTTCTATCTATACGCAGACTTTATAAGTTATTTACGAGATAAGACGACAATAGCTCTAGTAGATAATATACTTTGTTCTCCGAAGACTTAGCTAGCTTTTCTTTAAAATTCTTTAGATAATGTACTCTTCAAGATTACCAAGTGGAAAACTGAGAAGCGCTGAAAACTTACTCCTTACAGTCCCTATGGACTTGTGTTTCATAGGTACCTACTCCACTGATATAAATACTCACTGGATGTTTGAAATACTTTCGGTATTTTCTATATAGTACAAGCGTTTATTTAAGTTGCCGTGTTAATTTGTCTGGGAGAGTCAAATATTGAAACTTAATTTTGAAGTACTTATCCATAATCGATTGAGTTTAAATGTTGTGTACTTTCACTTATATAAATCGGATAACAATGCAATATTATGTACTCGTATCCGTACCCATAGATTTGTTAGAGGATGGCCCATACGCATTTCTAAATTTAAGGAATGGTGTTGGTGGTAAAAACCCATGGTGTTTGGGCTCATTTGATTTGTCTTGGCAAGCACTTTATTTATACTTTTTTAATACTCATAGTAAAACCTTGCCACAAATATATATATATATATATATTTTTTTTTTATTTTACGTACCTATAGTACACGATAAAACCATTAAGGTTATACAGCCTTCTAAAGCATAAGAGTAAGTTTTATTGCATTACTTTTGTTAAAATTCTTTCATAATTTATATAATTTTAATTTCAGTTTTCTTATTATGGATGTGATAGTGCATGTATCACGAAAGACGTAGGCACGGAATTAATATAACGTAGGTATTTAAGTTGAACAATTTAAGCATTTTTTTGAGGACAGAACAGCGATGTTCAGTCCCGAATTTGAGCTGCACCAGATGAGCAAAATTCTAATAAGAATTATCAGCTATTGTACCTCTATTATTAACAATAAGAACTCATAAGATTCTGTTGGATAAAGAACTATGAATGGAAAGATTTTATTTGTATTACACATTGATACTATTTAAGTAAGAAAAAAAAAACTGTAATAAAACCTATAGGTGATTAGCGTTATAGATAATGCCCAGGGAATTTATATGTCAATAGTTAATTTTTATCACATTGCTCTCTTGCGCATTGCGCATAAAATCGTAACAGATATATACGCTTATACATATAAAAGCTTACAAGTGTTTGTTTGTGTCGCTATCACGCCTTAACTACTATTGTTCCAGACGGATCGACATTAACAAAAGCTAGTCAATAATAATAGTGGTTTGGGCTACCCTATAGATAGACCTTCAAATATTCCTTCTCTACTATATATTTCATATATCAAGAACTAGCTTTTACCCACGGCTCCGCTCGCGTGAATATCGATCCAGCGGGAACAGTTTATTCCGGGATAAACGGCATTCTACGCCCTTACTTAGGCCTTAATCAACCACACCAAATTTCATCTAAATCGGCTCAGAGGTTGCAGCGTGAAAACGTAACAGACAGACAGACTAACTTTCACATTTATAATATTAGTATGGAGATAGATATTTCGCCACTATACGTTCCGCAGCATCTCGGAAGTGTATTGCTGCCTATTCTGGGGTCCATGATATATCATATCAATGAGGTCTCTTACCAGTAATCTTCCATATTATCTAAATATGTTCATCGTTCAAAGCACTCCTGCTCGTGTTCATTATAACTTTGTTAAACAAAAGCGTATTAAACTTAATACCCTAGAACATTGTACAGAGAAAAATAAAGTTTTTTTCACCTGCTTTTGAGCGAATATTATTTCGGCAGATTATGTCGCATTAAACAGAATTACTGAAATAAAAAAAAAGCACTGTTCTGGGATGGATAAGATGTAAGTGTTAGAATAATCAACAAATTTTGCTGAAATTCAAGTTTTTTGTATCAGGTTCGATGGTCCAGAGGACGTAAGTTTTAGCACTTACGTATGATCAAACCTGAGCATGGTCCTTACTGGGATGGGTGATCACAAACGGCATAAAAATATCTAGCGTCTTCGTGCTTCGGAAGGCATGATAAGCCGTTGGCAGCTTGCATTGCACTTCCCCCTTACCGTCATTCCAGTCAAAGGTATAATAGCCTTTATAACTTACAACCATTGGACTAGATAGGCCTGCACTCTTCACCAGAGATATTCCTTCATTGTTCAGGCAAGGCTAACACACTGAATCTATGAATACCATCATCATTTTAGCCGTGTGGTTTCCGGCAGAATAGAATAGGACCATTCCTAGTCTTCCCATGGAGGTCGTAACACGACTTAGGAAATATAAACTAAACAAAGCTCAAACATCAATGAGACCTCTCCAACCCGTCTGGCCAGCGAGGAGAGTGTAGTCCAAATCCTCTGTTTGCTTTGGCCAACTATGGCTCCGGTAGTACAAAGGGGTTCATGCTCCTGCTGTGGAGACTAAAAAGACCTGATGATGATGATGATTGTCACTTTAAACCTGCAAGTTTAGTAACGGGGAACTATGAAGCTCGGCGGGAGCTACAACTGTCACGCATTAGTGTTCCGTCAAAGATAATATAATATTAACGTAGTTCCGTCTATTATGCTAGACCACTCCCAATAGTTCATATTATGGATTCTTAGACTACCCGTTTGAGATTTATTAACCGACTAGAAAGGAGGAATCCCCCAGGGAAAGTGGAAGGTGGGCCGCCCCAAGCAGACCTGGCGGCGCACTGTGTCGGTGGAGATGGAGTCAATCGGGCTAACCTGGCCTGAAGTAAAGCGCGTAGCCAAGGAAATATCGCAATGGCGAAATACTGTGGAAGCCCTCTACCCCACCGGGGGGCCTTAGGACCTTAAGTCAGACAAAGGAGGAATATCAATTCCGTTGTTGTTTTTAAAGTGTGTTACCTCAGAACTCCGTTATTTATGAACCGATTTAAAATCTTTTTGTTTGAAAGAGTATGTTTTTAAGTTGGTACCATTTCAATTTAATCAAATCGTGTAGTTTGATTGAAGTTGGTTTTTTTATATGAAAGGTTATTTTCCCTAAAATACTAACCTCCTTGTGGGAAGAACTGCGAATAAATAATCTTGAAAGTGTCTTTCCGTACCCTCAGAGAGGACAATCTGCTTTGAAATCTCTGTATAGTTACAGCTCTGGTTCCGTAAAGCGAGGCACCAGTCACGACGCAACCTATAATTTCATACGAAATGCGCGACACTTGGTGCTGCCGCCAAACTTCAAAGTTTACCTTAAGTCACTCAAGCTGGTGTTTTAGTTCCGAATAAGTTTCGTCAAAGACAATATACTAAATCCGAAATTCCGTCCTTTATACTAGGCCACACCCGTAATTATAGGTTGGCATGCTGGCAAAATGCCACGGGCTTCCGGCCCTAGGGGACCCCGGACAGGAGTTGAAGTGCGGGGGGCCCGAAGTTAAGCCAGCAAGAAGCTGCTTCAACTCTTAGTTTTTCGCGGGCTCCAGATGATATAGTTACGCCACTACCGAATAGTTCTTACACTATCCATTTGATTTATTTTCCCTAAAATACTAACCTCCTTGTGGGAAGAACTGCGAATAAATAATCTTGAAGGTGTCTTCCCGTACCACTCCCGTGGGGCATTCTGCTTTGAAACCTCTGTATAGTCTTTTTAGCTCTGGTTCCGTGAAGCGAGTGGCGCGACGTAACGCCGCGATCGAATCCGGTCGGTACCGAGGCAGCTGCTCACCCAACTCCTCGAGTTCCGAATCTGGAAAGAAGCAGAAATATCTGGATAAGTGATGGAGTTTATGGGCAGCAAGCTACGAATAAGTAGTAGGCAGCAAGTATTTAAAAATATCAGGGCTTTCAGACAGGGAAATGGAATTTTATGCCAATCATTTTAGGAAAGGAATTTTACCATTAGATTAAAACACGTTACGCAACGTATTTTTGTGTAATCCTCAAACAATGTGCCGTCCTAAAAGGACGGCGCATTGTTTGAGGATTAGACAAAATGATCAGAATTAATTAAACATAACGAGAAATTAGTTATCAATCCAAGTACACATCACACTTAAGAGGCCTTTGACACTTGCTTGGCGGTCCCGCTCACACAAACAAACATTTTTAAAAATTAAAAAAAAAATGTGTCTTTTACAGAAGTGTTTCATTATTATCCTAGATAACTATATCTTAGGTATTTAGACATATGTTTTGTATTGTGTAGACATGACTACATCGTGAATTAGTTGATCAAAGATTTAAAAGTTTTGATCAACTAATTTACGATGTAGTCAATGTCTAATCAGTATAAAAGCATGTCTAAAATATCCACGATATAGTTATCTACTATAATAATGAAACAATTTTGTAAAAATGAAATAGATTTTTTAAAAATCTTTCAAAATGTCTGATTGTGCGAGCGAGACCGCCAACCAAGTCTCAAAGGCCTCTTAACTCTAGTAGGTAAAATAAAAAATGCAATTTTTAGCTCTGTCTACTGAGCTGAAAAAAAATTGCATTTTTTATTCTGACATGATCAGAAATGTTACAAATATGTCTACAATATTCACTTCTAGGTCATGGACGTATAAAAATAGGCGGACTCCGCTTCAGTAACATTAGTAGTGAAGCACTCAAAGTAAGCCGGCGTATCGTAGCGACACATGCGCACGCACACATTCACAGCAAAGTAAGACGACCGGCCGCCATTACGTTGCCGCGAGTTAAAATTGACACACGAATACACATATTTCGAAAAAAATAATAATGCCGTCCTGCGTCGTCAAATACTGCCGCAATAATAGTGGTTTAACTAAGAAACATGAGGGGATAACCTATCATAAGTCAGTCGGTAAATTCTGTTGTATCCTATACGTAAACAAACAAATGCAAATCATTATTAATTTGAAGGAAAAATGTTAGCTGACATCTCTTTAATACACCGGTGTTGCCATTTATAGAAATGAAAAAAATACCCTAAACTGTGGGAGATTTCATTACATGTTATGTGTTATGTATCTACCTGTTAGCTATTTGAATAAGAAAACTTGTGAACAAATTCAAATTATGTAACTATGCATACTATACATATATACAACTATGCTTGAAATGCACGTTTAAAAATTTTAAATAATTTAAACAAAACTGAATAATCACGATTCGTTGTTTGATTCATGTTTATTTAGTTTTGTTAACAATCTTTTGCTCGTGATTTCTTTTGCGTAGATAGGTACCGCTTTTCAAACTCTATCATGTTTCACAGATTTCCTAAAGCGAATGAATTATGGAAAAAATTCTGGATTCAAATTATAAGAGAATGCAGGGGAGAAAACGTTTAGAATCCCAGTAAAACGAGTGTTATTTGCAGTCATGCTTACTAAAATGTTCAAACTGGTGGCGGCGTTGTGTGTCTGGTCGTTGAGTTCCCTCTAATATGGTTGAGCTCAGCGATTGCTGATCCATGCGTCAACTCGTGAACGGGTGCTGCCGGGGGGGACAGGTCGACCTCTATCCTTTATCTTATCTGCTGTTTCACGCTCGATCGCTAACATAACGTGTTCCACAACATTATGTAAATTGAAATTGTATATAACTTGAAACCAGAAAAAAAAAAGAAAATAATAAAAATCATACAAAGCCCTTCAGGCAAGTAGGCGACCAATACTGTTCAAAAGAGTTTCTTTCGGCGTCTTCTTTTCTGCGGTGATCGATTTCGAAACTTTGTAGCTTTTGAAAAATAATGGATAATTTGAATATAATTAAAATCAGTATTATTTAAAATGCCTGAAAAAGCCTATTTTCTGAATAAATCTTTGAATCTATTATTATTTTTGTCATGAGATGACAATGTTTATTTTAATGTCATTATTTGAAGTGAAAACTTCTTTAGCGGCGTTGAGCACTTTTTGGAATGGGTAAATAATAATTATGTATATAAACGGGACTTAGCACGAACCTTTTTAATATTTGTTTTCGTTGATATTTCTATGGAGTTACATCCATCGTGGTCACAACGAGACTGGAGTACTGCGGTATCATCTTGTGGTGGTGGAAGTTCGTGCTAAGTCCCGTTTATATACTTAATTATTATTTACCCATTCCAAAAAGTGCTCAACGCCGCTAAAGATGTTGGAGGGCGTGTAGATGGAAAAAAGTATCAAAATAGTGATGGGTTGCTAGCCGCATCACCTATTGACATGATTCCGCAGATTTTAGCCCAATCCCCCGATCGGCTTTTACTATCTGCGCGGGAAGAGAAGCAGCTGGCACATTTTACGTTTTTACTTTTCTCCCAGACCAACATGGAATGTATTAAAATTAAAAGAAATAATAAATACGATTAGATATGATAGACATAACGTAAAAAAAAACGTAAAAGTATAAAAAAAATCACACTAATTGAAATAAATATTTTTATAATTATGGGTAAAATGTTCGCATATGGTAATTATGGGTAAACTCACACAAACGTCAGGCGCCGCCATTGTTGTGCTTCACTCAATATTTAGTTCACGTTCCGTCCGCCTTTTTTATACGTCCATGTTCTAGGTAAGCACATTGCTGGGTAGTTAATTATCTATTATTCTACTTTCATTAATTTAACCTTATAGTGAGGTTAAATTATTAAAAGTAGTGTATTTCTCTTTAAGGTAAGTAATTTAAATGTATATATTCGCCATATATGTCATGGTGTATATACCTGCCTGCTGAGTAGTTTTAAACCAAAAGCAGTTGTTTTACAATGTTGAATTTTTAACTAGGTAATTAGGAACTAAACGGAGGTTGTTATAAATGTATGAGCGTACCGTAATGGGACAATAAAATCTGGCCAGCGCAAACCCTTAAACTCGTCCCAACCGCAAAATGACTAAAGTATAGAAATTTCGTTTGTTTGTATTACCAAAGAGTGGACACTAGACCTTTTTAGCTCGCTTGTCAGCTATCTTAAATTAGGTTTAAACATAAACAGGTCCTATTGTTTAATTTAATTAATGCTTTTTAATAAACCATAGATTTAAAAAAAATTTGCTAAACCTATAATTCAGGTCAAGATGGAAAATGATCTTTTTCAAATTAGCCTGGGTCTTAGATGTTTATCTATATATGTATTTGTTATAAAATATAGTATCGTTAAGTTAGCATCCCATAACACAAGTCAAAAAAATAAGTACATAAAAATACAAAAAATACACCCTGGTGTCAGAGTTCTTCGGAACCGCCTCTCGGCCTCTGGCCAGCTTAACGTGCCTTCCGAAGCACGGAATCATCTTTATTATCAGACAACCAGAATTATCGTCCTTAAACCAACAAAACGAGGCAACAATTTTTTTTCTTCAAATCTTTGTCTTCTAAATATCTAAACACATTTGAATGTGCGAGGTATCATTTCATTATTATTAATCTTTAAGTAGAGCAGTCGTGTTATTTCTCTTTAAAAACCTTGTTAAAGTTTGAATGATCCATGAACGTTCTCTTTCTTCTTTGTCTCTGTAATTTAACTACTTTGTTATACATCCCGGGATAACAAATGTACGCCGCGTGTGCCAACGATAAACACGAGAAAATAAATTTTATCTCTCTAAACACAACCTGTTACGGAGAAAAATAGGTATATTTTACGTTTCTGCCGATCCCTTACTTGAGTGCTACTTTAGCAGTAAACATTTTTTTATTTTTGTTTGCTTAAAATGCCAATATAAGCATTTAAATCATGTGGCATTAACATACTTAACATATATTTGTGAGTGTACTTATGAAATTTTAATTAAAATGCACACCTTACAATACACTCATTTACTTTTATTGATGTTTGTATAACATAGTTACAAGCATAGGTAATACCTAATAGATTACTTAAACGAGCAGGTGTATAGCTTCTATAGAATAAATTAAGATTTTCTTCAGCGTACAAAGTGTTAGATTTTACACTGCGCAGCTAACAATCTAAAACTTCTAAAGGTGATAACTCGTCTGTTTAGAAAATCAATATTTTGAAAGGAGTTTTTATGGGAGTTTTAGGCGTCATCTTCCTAATTTTGTGAAGATAGATGTAAGTATAAACCATAAAGTGTTATAGACACAGATTAGTATTTTAAAGCTTATACCTACGGCTTATACATCAGAACAGCTCATTAGTTTTAATAACTGGTTCGGAATCACTATTAATAGTTATTTAAAATATTTTTTAATAAAATACATGGACAGAGGAATTTAAAGCTTAACAATCTCCATCGCGAATCTCAACTGAATAAGTAAAAAATGATAGTATTTAATAAAAAGATTAATGAATTATTCCATGCTGGTCTGGGAGAAAGGAAAAAACGTAGAATGTGTCTCTTACCGCGCAGATCGTAAAAACCGATCGAGGGTTTGGGCTAAAATATGCAGAATCATGTCAATAAAAAGGAATCAAAATAATGATAAGCCCCATGGCTTGCAACCCATCATTACTTTTTCCATCTACACGCCCTCCAACATGCTAAATGTGGCCATCAGGTCTTATAGACCTAACCTCTGTCTATCCCCCAAGGGAAATAGACGAGATACTATGTATGTATGTATGTATTAATGAATTAACAATAAGTAAAGGGTACTCTATGGGTACCAGAGGGGCGAAGGAAAAGAGGCAGACCGAGGAGAAGATGGCGAGAAGATAGAACGCTTCTTATCTGGATGGCAGCAAGTAGCCTCAGAGCGTGAAGTGTGAAAACTGAAAGGGGAGGCCTTTCCCCAGCAGTGAGAAACGAAAGGAAAAGTAAGAATTAAGTTTAAAACCTTTGAGATCATCTTAAATCACATCCTCACGTAAACTGCAAGCGACGCGGCGCCATCATTTGTCCGGGCTCGCCCTCAGGAAGTACCCTTGTACCCCGAATATAAAGAATACCCTTTATATGCGCACAATACGTGCACGACAGTATGATGTCATTATTCACGAAAGGACGTTATAAGTACAATCACATGCTTTTTTCTTTTGCCGTGGAGTTGAAGATTAAAAATAGAACTGCCTTATTTCTTATCGGTTGTTGTATGAGGCGACTAAAGAACAAATACACTAACATCTTGGATTTTACACCCAAAGAAGAAACATTGCAAAATCATTAAAAAATATTAATTGATCATAAATATAATAAAAATGAATGTTAATATATAGGGACAAATCACACAGATTGAGCTGGCCCCACAGAAGTTGTAAACTTGTGTAGTACGAGACTTAATCAACGAGATTATACTTTATAATAGATAGATTTATATGTCTTGATTTTTACTGTGTTAAGGAGAGTATGGACAAGAAAGAAGTGACAAAGGATATGGTGATAGATTAAAATGGAGAGATGATATACTGTGCTGACCCCACATGAAAATGTGGGATAAGGTAACGGTGACGGAAGGATATACCTATTTATACTTTTATAATAGTTATCGAGCTTCGCAATGCTCAACACGCTAGCCTGCGACCTGACCGGGGTTCGAACCCGGGCACCCTGCCCGGGTTCGAACCCCGGTCAGGTCATGATGGAAAACGACCTTTTTCAGATTGAGCTGGGTCTTGGATACTATATTTTCTATAGAAGTATCTATTAGAGAATATAGTATCGTTGAGTTAGTATCCCACAACACAAGTTCACAACTTACTGTGGGGCTAGCTCAAGTTGTTTGATATGTCCCTATATATTTATTTATTACTTAATGTCTTAAAGTAATTAAGTACAGATAAGATAGAGAGATTGGTTGCAATAAGGACAATATATACTCAGTCCACATACCTAGTTTTAAAGATAAACTAAAATTGTATGTTGACGTCAATTGGAGAAAATGCGCTGTGCAGTTTGTTGCCGCTTCTTCTGCATTCCGCTTTGGAAGCGGCATTAAACTTAGCCATAAGTAATTTACTGACGTCAAAAATTCTTAGTTAAAAATATATGACAGTTAATAAGTGTCTAAATGACCTATATTAAATAAAAGTTTTGAAATTGATTTTTTTTTAAATTTTGGTTGAGATAGATCTGCTTTCTAACTATTGTGATTGTCTATGAAACAACAAACTAATATCGCTTTTAGATTTCGTACATAAAAAAAATATGAAAACTCAGCCATCTTTAATTTCATCGACACGTAAACTGCAAGCGACGTCACCCTGTTCCCGCCCTCAGGAAGCACCCTTATAACCCGAACCTCCTGTACTCAAAGGATGGCCTTTACGCGCGCACAATACCGACCGACAATGTGCACGACAGTATGAAATCATAATTTATAGAACGATGTAATCATCTGCTTTCTGTGCCGTGTGGTTTCTAACCCAAAATATTATATGATCACTCTACCTTTCTTTATGGATGTCGTAACTATAGATGAAACCACTAACATCCCGTGAACAAAAGCATACTTAAGAAGGGCTGTTGTAAGCGGGCGTATAAACTTTGTAGTAACTGACTTCCTACTTGAGTAACGCTTTGTAACATATTTTAACAACTTTGTAATTTTTTTAGCACAAAGAATAAACTAACATACAGTTTTAGAGCGGAATTTTAAATGAACGGTTTTTCTTTTCTGCTACTAAAAAGTTATGTTGTTTATGAAGCGAGCACGGCAAATTTATGTTTTCGTAGCCGTTGCTACGATGAATTTACGGGACATGCTACGAGTCTCGTATGTAGACATAAGACTGCATATTTGTGTAAAATATTTTTTTATTTAAAAGACACTTTATCGATTTAATAGCTATTTATAAGTCAGCTCAGTTTATGAACTGTAAAAACTAAACTTATTTCTAAGACAGTTTTAGGTTTTTTTCTCACCGCATGCCTAGAGTATTTTTTAAACACGTTTCTTATAATTTTCTTGAGTCTAAATTCAGACTACAATAAAACTTTCTAACAGTAATATCTGTAAGGCCAAGGGCCAAACTTGTATTAAGTGTTAAATTGGCTGTCCCCTGCCATTTCGTGGAATGTTATAAGTACTGTCACAACTCGAGAAGTCTTTAGAAAAGTTTCGAGTGAGTACATGCTCCAAGCTTTCCCTGGGATCGACGCCCAACTTTTGTTTTATTTAAATAGCAAAATTCCACATTTAAGCTCCACTGTTAAAGTCAGTTTAATTAAGAGATTGAATAATGTTGCCAAGAGAATTAATTTGTCGTTATAACGTCTGTACACGGGTTACTTACCTACTTTGTTGAAAGATGTTTTTTGAATGATACTGAAACTGTTGGGCCTGAATTGACTTCACTAGTTAAGGTGAATTAATGACAGTCATGAAGGATTTATTTCACGTTACAAGTTTTTCTCCTTTTGTACACACACACACGCGCACAGAGCACGTCTTTTTTTCTTGCGGGGTAGACAGAGCCTAGGTTTCTAAGACCTTATGGCCACATTTAGCATGTTAGGGCGTGTAGATGGAAAACGAAATCAAAATAGTGATAGGTTGCTAGCCGCATCGCCTATTGACATGATTTCGCAGATTTTAGCCCGATCCTTCGATCGGCTTTCACGATCTGCGCGGGAAGAGAAGTAGCTGGCACATTCTACGTTTTTTCTTTTCTCCCAGACCAGCATGGCTCCTAGTTCCTTTTGTTTTAATGATATATTGGGTACAACCTAAAATGTATTTAAAAGGTTGAACAGCCTTCTTCATACCCTGTGATTTTGAACCTCTGGACTATATTGAAATCCTAAAATCAGAATCCCTAATGAAATATAGAATTGCAAGAAAAAAGCTGAAAATCGCAAAAAAAGGGGTTTTCCATACGAAATCGCCGATTAGCTAGACAAATTTCTATTTAATTTTTTTTTTTCAAAGCAAAGAAATGGTAAAGCTTCTACTCAGACGTCGATTTTCTGTGAGTGTGTGGTACTTCCCCGGACGAGCCGGCCCATTCATGCTATAGCAATTTATATTGCCGGTAGCGTGGCTCTACCACGACTTAAATGCCTCTCTTTTTTTACGCCACCCGCCTTAAAAATGGGCTCCTGACGAGGCCAAAACTATAGTCGGTAATGCCGACGAAATACCACGTGACACGATTCATAAATTAATTGTATATACGAGTATATCATACATTTTGAAAAAGTCTACCCTAAAGTAATGTATCAGAACGAAGTAGTGAAAGAAAATAACTTATTTATGTAATTTGCGTGTGGCTGGATTGTACAAGAATAAATTGACTATACTTAGGTACTCAACACTTGATATGTGTATCTACGAGTAAGCACCACTCAGCTCTGTCTAGGTCAAATAGATCGTACGCTACATTATTCTTATATTATGCATATGAAAAATGTAATATATAAGTTCTATTAAAATAAAATATCTATTACTTACAAAAATCGCATCAAATGGTGAGCTTCATAAAGCTTTCGTGCGATTGAACAAAAGACATTTCGCAACTGACCATATCAGGGTAGTAGTCGGTAGCTCTTGAAATTTTTTTAGACTTAGGCGGCAAACGAGAAAGCGAATCACCTGATGGTATATGATCACCGCTGCCCATGAATAATTAACAATTTAAATATAAATAAATCAGATTATTTTTAACGATCAACCTTTTTCTGAATAGAACAATTAAAAAAAAACCCTACTACCTTTTTGACAATTTATGTCCGCCATTAAATTTTTTTGCTAACGTCACATAGCCTATGACACTCCAGGGAAGAATACGAATCGAATGATACCTCGCACTTCAAAATCGGTCAAGCCGTTTAGGCTACAGAAGACGATAATAAACCAGACATGCTTACATACATACATACATATGCGCGAAAAACATTACCCTCCTTTTACCGGTAGGTCAGCCGGGTAAAAAAGGTATTTTTTTCTGAATAAACGTTTGAATAATTGCATCTTAATTTTAATATTTAAACGAATATGTAACTCGCAAGTGTCTCAAAAGAATCGCCTTGCTGGTC
This sequence comes from Elegia similella, assembly GCA_947532085.1. NCBI lineage: Eukaryota > Metazoa > Arthropoda > Insecta > Lepidoptera > Pyralidae > Elegia > Elegia similella. The sequence goes on from OX383936.1 coordinate 7,661,982, forward strand.
TTACGTGAAATGGCAAGTCGCATACTTAAAACGGCAGAGAACTGAGAAAGCATGTCACTTCAAATCTTCAAGATCCTAATGGCGCGCACAGACGTAGGAAAGAGTCTTATCATACTGGTAATTTCAGTGCATATTCCAGAGCGCTCTTTAAAGTAAAACTACTGCAGCGGTAAGCTTAGTATCATGTTTGTGATATTTATTTAATATGTTGTCAATTTCACTAAGAATATTCGCACGAGCGACTTGTGTTCCTCTTAAATAGATTTGCTTGCTTTTCGTGTGTAAGTTGGCAAAATTGGTGTCAGATTTTTCAAGCTGGCCGAGCACATTCGTCTGATATAGCTTAACGGCGGCCATCTAAGAATATCCGGGGCCAACCTTAACCATCCAGTTTGCACTGCAGTGCTTGAGATAAATATATAAGGTCATTGAACCATTATATATTTAAACGCAAATATTTCAAAGGCTGACCCATCGGTGAAAAAAATGCTTTAGAAGCAAATTTTTAAGAAATCGATACGCTGGTCTTTGTTTAAGCTTTTTTCATATAATTATTTTTTTTTTCAATTTGAGTTTCAGTTCTAAAAATTTTTGAGTTTCAGTTCTAAGTGAGGGGAACCTCTAAATTTTATTTTTCTTTTTTGTGTGAAAATCTTAATGCGGTTCACAGAATACATCTACTCACCAAGTTTCAACCGTAATAGTTCTTAAACTCGTAGTTTCGGAAAAAAGTGGCTGTGACATACGGACGGACAGACAGACATGACGAACCCAAAAGGGTTCCGTTTTTTGCCATTTGGCTGCGGAACCCTAAAAATGGGGCTTAAAATTATAATAATCGTTCTAAAGTTTAATACAAGCACTATCCATTCCAACTAAGATAACAACTGAATAGCAGCTTTAAAAAAACAATAAGTTCTTGATACCGTTATTTGCATAATATACTTACTCATTTCGAAAATGTAAGTCAAAATGTAACTTTAGTAACAAAACCGTAACTACAAAGTTAAGAGTTTCGGGTCTCAAACAACGTAACGAAATACGAGTTTTAGCCGAAAGCAGAGCTAAGCGAAGTATAAGCTTTAACGTAATGAAGCCTAATTAGTACACAAAGAGCTCCATCGTGTCTAATAGCAAAACTTTTTCATATTATTTCAACGTCAGAGGCACGCGGTGGTGAAAAATCACGGCAAAAAGTGAGAGAGGATAAAGAATTGCTTCTGAAGACGCACTGCAGTAAATTCTAGATAGTAAGAGTTATCTCACTTAAAAACTTGTCACACTAAGATATGACTACATTTTCTTTCATAATTTGACCTTTTTAACAATTGATGGTATATATTTTATGATTAGATTTATAAGTGCATGCTGAATTCGTTTTAATTCACATTTAAAATAATTTAGAATTGTACGTTAATAAGTAGTACAGGGAAAAGTAATAGGCACCAGGCCATGTGGTAGATCACCAATGAGATGAATAACTGCCTCCGTGGTACAGTGGTTAAGGCGTTTGCCTGTAGACCCGGGGGTCGTGGGTTCGATTTCCACGGGAAGCATACTATACAAATTAGGCTTCATAACGTTAACGTAATGAAGCCTAATTAGTACACAAAGAGCTCCATCGTGTCTAATAGCAAAACTTTTTCATATTATTTCAACGTCAGAGGCACGCGGTGGTGAAAAATTACGGCAAAAAGTGAGAGAGGATAAAGAATTGCTTCTTAAGACGCACTGCAGTAAATTCTAGATAGTAAGAGAAATCTCACTTAAAAACTTGTCACACTAAGATATGACTACATTTTTCTTTCATATTTTGACCTCTTTAAAAATTGGAGGTATATATTTTATATTTAGATCTGTAAGTGCATGCTGAATTTGTTTTATTTAACTCACATTTAAAATAATTTAGAATTGTACGTTAATAAGTAGTGCAGGGAAAAGTAATAGGCACCAGGCCACGTGGTAGATCACCAATGAGATGATAACTGCGATGAATAGAGATGGATAACTGCCTCTGTAGTCCAGTGGTCGTGGATTCCTTCCCACGGGAAGCATAATTTGTTTAGTTGCTTCCAGTTTGGTTAGGACATTGCAGGCTTGAATCACCTGATTGTCTGATAATAAAGATGATTCCGTGCTTCGGAAGGCACGTTAAGCCGTTGTTCCCGGCTGCCATCTGGTAGTCGTTAATGGAGCCACGTCAGAGGCCGACAGGCGGTTCCGAAGAACTCTGACACCAGGGTGTGCATGGTCGATTGACCGTGTCACCTACACGAAATGATGATGATGAATGAGATTGACAGACCAGATTAAGGCCGCAACTAAGTGCTCGGTTTACGAATGTACCCGGAAAGCTGCAGTCCGCGAGGAATGGCGCCGTATTACCAGAATCATCGCTCATCGTGATTCATAATGATGACCACGACCGCTCTGGCAAGAGTGTACCGACTAAGAAGAAGAATAAGATGTTAATAAGATGTGGTTACGCATTTATGTTATGTATTTTTATGAATTTTTTGATACAACGTATTGTCTTTTATGGAATAAAAAATGGAGTTGAATAACAAGATTTGCTTACAAGTAAAGGTCTAAAAAGTAATAAAATTAAAAAGCTCTTTAAGGAAGGCGAGGAGAAGCAAGCATGTCCAAAGACAAAAAAAAATAATACTAAGTGAAAGCTTCCCCCATTACAAATGAATATTTAAAGTTAAAGTGAAGAAGTTATTAAATTGTTTTATCATGCGGACACCTAGAAATAGACAGCCTACACATTATTTTATAAGGGTTCCGTACCCAAAGGGTAAAAACGGGACCCTATTAATTTCGCTCCGCTGTCCGTCTGTCTGCCCGTCTGTCACCAGGCTGTATCTCATGAACCGAGATAGTTAGACGGTTGAAATTTTCACAGATAATGTATTTCTGTTGCCGCTATAACAACAAATACTAAAAAATTGAATAAAATAAATATTCAAGGGGGCTCCCATACAACAAACATGATATTTTTGCTTGTTTTTGCTCGATATTGATAACGGCAGCAGACGCTTGAAATATTCACAGAATATTTAAATATATATTCACTTTAAAAATATTTATTGAATAAAAATAAAATTTATAATAAAAGTATGAGAGCATACTAAAGACATGATTTTTTGCCGTTTTATAGATAACGGTACGGAACCCTTCGTGCGCGAGTCTGACTCGCTCTTGGCTGGTAAGTTTATGTTCAAACTGAGAATGGCAAGCTTTAAAATACGTTTTTGCCAAAAACTACCACTTTAGACTGCACCCCAAGAACTTTGAGTTTGAATTATCCTTACTAATGCGAAAGTGAGTTTAAGCTAGTATTTAAAATACTAGCTTTCGCCTGCGGCACCGCCCGCGTCAATGTCGATCATCCCTCGGGAATAGTACTTTTTCCCGGGATAAAAGGTAGCCTATGTCCTTCTCCGCACCCCAGAGAACTTGTATGCAAAATTTCATGACGATCGGTTCAGTAGTTACGGCGTGAAAGCGTAACAAACAAATAAACAAACAAACAAACTAACAAACAAACTATCAAACAAACTAACAAACAAACTAACAAACAAACTAACAAACAAACTAACAAACAAACTAACAAACAAACTAACAAACAAACTAACAAACAAACAAACTCACTTTCGCATTTATAATATTAGTAAGGATAAGGATAAGGATATAAATTATTTATCTATGTAGGTCATCACATCTCCATTTTTGTGTAAGTGGTGTTAGATTTTTAAGCTGCCTAAAGGTATCTGACAAAGCTTAACGACTTCCATCAATGATGACAGCCGGACCAGTAGCTTGAAGTGCCTTCTGAAGCATAGAGGAACTCGAAATATTTTATGCCACTTGTGGTCAGTTTTCTCGGTGGGGACCGTGCCCGTCTTATCTTATCTTATCTTCGATGGGACCGATGCAGAATCGGTAGCAGGTCAAACCGTTGGGTTATTTAGTACTCACCGTGGCCGTGGTTGCTTATCATCCGTAAGCCCTAATAACGCTTTCGCCTACTGGGCCATCCAAATCCACATCCCTGCATCTCTAATATCAATATAATATTATATTAAAGTAGACGGGAGGCACTATACTTTTGCTCATCTTTTTTAATTCTGCGCCATTTATAACTGACTTTTTACTTATTCGTAGCTGGCTACATTATCACTGTCATACATTTTGCTTTGAATAATTTGATAAAATCAATTCCCGCGCGGCGTCGTCTACATTATAAGTCATCTATCTCTAATGTAATGTTCGGATGCTCGCGACAAATTGTCAGCAATTGAGCTCGCTGACTAATTGCCGCTCCCGAATCCGTCTTGAATTCGCATTCCGCTTCCCTGCAATTAGGACTGATAACGAATAATTTATTGCTATCCTTCGAACCGGGAGACCAACCGGTGCACAGTCATTTGTAATATAAAAATATAGCGTACTTTAAAGTTTAACGATGTGTTAATTATAACTTTTTAGTTTTTCGTGTGTCTAGTCTTACTCCGTGGTCTAGTCATTGTCTTTCCCTGCAATTAGGTCTGATAATGATAACGATTATCTTATTGCTATCCCTCGATTTGGAGGGCCAACCGGTGCCCTGTAATTTGTAATGTATAAATTATAGCGTACTGTAAAGTTTAACATTGTTTTAATAAAAACAAACTTTTTATTTTTCGCGTGTATATGCTGCCATTGTCATTCCGTGCAATTCGGACTGATAACAAAATATTTATTGCTATCCCTTCGGAGGGCCACCTGGTGCCCAGTAATTTGTAACATAAGAAATATAGAGTACTCTAAAGTTTATCGATGTGTTAATAATAACAGACTTTTATTGCGTATGTAAGTGGCCATTTTCTTTCTCTGCAAAAAGGACTGATAACGAATAATTTTTTGCTATCCCCCGATTCTGAGGGCCAACCAGTGCCCTGTAATTTGTGATATATAAAAAAGTACAACTTTAAAGTTTAACAATGTGTTAATAATAAAAATCTTTTTGTTTTTCGCATGAGTAAGTGGTCATTGTCTTTCCCTGCAATTAGGACTGATAACGAATAATTTATTGCTATCCCCCGATTCTGAGGGCCAACCACTGCTCTGATATTTGTGATATAAAAAATATAGCGGACTTTAAAGTAAAAGGACGTGTTAATAATAACAAAATGTATGTTTTTCGTTTATTTAAGTGGTCATTGTCTTTCCCTGCAATTAGGACTGATAACGAATAATTTATTGCTATCCCTAGATTCGGAGGGCCAACCGGTGCCCTGTAATTTGTAATATAAAAAGCATAACTTACTCTAAAGTGTAACGATGTGTTAAACTTTTTGTTTTTTGTGTGTAAGTTGCTATTGTTTTTCCGTGCAATTAAGATAGATAACGGGTTATTTATTGCTAACCATGGCGCCGGAGAATCAACCCGTACCCTGTAATTTGTAATATAAAAAGTTAGTGAGTAATTAATTATGGTGCAATTATCTTAACTTTATCGCACCACAACGAGACATTTGAACAGAAATAAAGTTGAAGGACGTGTTATTGTAACAAAAGCTATAATTATATATTGATGCCTTAGGCCCAATCTAAATATATATATCTCAAAGGTGACTGACTGACATAGTGATCTATCAAGGCCCAGCCCAAACCACTGGACGGATCGGGCTGAAATTTGGCATGCAGGTAGATGTTACGCCGTAGACATTTGCTAAGAAAGGATTTTGATCAATGCTTCCCCCATGGGGATATAATAGGGGCTAAAGGTTTGTATGAAACTTTGTCAATTTGAAACCGATTTCTTAACGCTAGTTTAGAATATAAATTTTAGATTTGACCATGTACGCAAAGTTAGTTTTGTAAAAAAGACTTTCTTATATTACCCCTTTTACCTGAATTCTGAAGATTTTGCTAAACTGTTTTAAGGTAGTTTTTGAATGTCATTGAAATCTGATGGAATACAAACTTCTGCTTGTTTTTCGTGTGTGTAAGTGGCCAACACTGGTGTCACTTTTTCAAGCTACCTAAAGGCATCTGATATAGCTTAATGACTGCCATCGATGATGACAGAATAATAAGAGTATATCAACATTGTGAATGCAAAATATAACACTTAAAAATATCCTTACTTAATATTATAAATGCAAAAGTAAGTTTGTTTGTTACACTTACACGCCGTAACTACTAAACCAAGTATCATAAAATTTTGCATACAAGTTCTCTGGAGTACGGAGAAGGACTTATGCATAAGACATACCTTTCATCCCGTAAAAAGTACTGTTCCCGAGGGAAGGACGTTGACGCAAGCGAAGCTGCGGCTGAAAGCTGGTATGATTGATATACTTAATATGAACATGTTGCTCTGGTTTATCCTTTCTAGGTTTAAATTAAGACGTGGTAAATAAAAATATTGCACTGAAAAGAAGCAGCAGCAAAGAAAAGGCTGCAGTTTGAATATTTTTTGCTTTTAGAGCGTCTACTTACTGAAGAGCGTACCTCTTTATAATTTAATTAGTAATGTCGGAGTAAAAATGTTTTCTAAAATAAAAATGTGTCGGTTGATTCTAAGAATCTAATATTAAGTGGTATGAAATATATGCAAACTATCACTTCCCTTGCGGGGTAGACAGAGCTCAGGTCTTGAACACCCAAACCACGTTTAGCATATTGGTAAGGTGTAAATCGGAATCAAAATGTTGATGGGTTGCTAGCCGCACCGCCTATCATGATTCTCCAGATTTTCGCACATTCCCTCGATCGACTTTTACGATCTGCGCGGGAATACAAACAACTGGTACATTCTATGTTTTTTCCTTTCTCTCAGACCAGTATGGAATAAATATATAAATATAAATAAATATAAATATATACGGACAAATCACACAGATTGAGCTAGCCCCAAAGTAAGTTCGAGACTTGTGTTATGGGATACTAACTCAACGATACTATATTTTATATCAAATACATATATAGATACACATCCAAGACCCAGGCCAATCTGAAAAAGATAATTTTCCATTTTGACCTGGCCGGGGATCGAACCCGGTCACTCAGTGTCGCAGGCTGGCGTGTTGACCGCTGCGCCACGGAGCTAGTCATATATCTTATTATTTGTAGTATAATATGCAATTAGTAAACCATAGGATAAACCATTAATACAACCTAGAGGCTGATACTTTAATTTTTTTTATAATGGAGATGTCACATTGGGTTTGATGAGTGGGAATGATATATTCCAATCATCATCATCATCAGGTCCTTTTTAGTCTCCACTACAGGAGCACGACCCTCTCTGTACTACTAGAGCCATACTTGGCCAGAGCAGCCAGAGGACTTGGCCTACACTCTCCACGCTGGCCAGACGGGTTGGAGAGGTATATATTCCAATATTTCGTGTTATTCTACAATACAGCCTTAATTTTTTTAGAAAACCTCTAAAACCTATAATCCACTGAAAACTTTTCGCTTAACTTAAAAGTTTCGCCTCCAAAAAATATTGAAGTATCTTTAATTAAATTCACAGTTTTATTTCGTAGTATTTTTAGAAGATTTTACTATCGAATAAAATGATTGCTCACGAGACTCTTTTACGAAAATTTTTGAAGATTCTTGATATAAGTCTTACAAACGAGGTTCGTCCAGTTAGTCATATTTATATGACTAACTGGACGAACCTCGAAACCTCGGTGAAATTTTGGTCGTTCTGAACCCTTAAAGGGGTGATTCAGCCCGTCGATATGAACAACTTTTCCTATGGGCCAATGCTGGGAACTCAAAATTTTTTTGACGTTCTCGTACAAATTGACAACCGAACATTTTTGTATGAAACAGTTAATTTTTTTTGAGTTTACAGCATTGGTCCCTTAGGAAAAGTTGTTCATATCGACGGGCTGATGTCCCTTTAAGGGTCCAGAACGATCAATATTTCACCGTGTATAATAGGTTGTCCAATGGTACACACACCATTTCGGCTAAATATACCCTATGCACCTAACGTAGTACGAATGGTACTTACTTTAAGAAACTGAATTGTTTCTTTTATTTTTGTATGTTATCAAATTTTGCAAGTTAAATTTGATCCACTTCCCGGTTACCGATTGAACTCAAATTTTGCATGCATATGTAAATTAAATGACAATACAATATTATGGAATCGTTGCGTTGGTCTGATGATGGAGTCGGTGGCAATAGGAACTCTTAAACTAAACAAGCACACCACAAACCAATAGTGTTTGGGCTCGTTTCATTTGCCTTAGAAAGCACTTTACAGTGTGGATTAATTTACAATAAAAGCTTGTCATAAAATGTAATTTTTGCAAAATAAACTTGTTTCTTTTTCATGTGTGTGTCCCATGACTTTTTTTATTTGTTTTTCAAGCTACCGAAAGGCATCTATATAGCTTAAGGATAACCATTTAGTGATAAAAGTAAGTACAGGCAACACATGCCTGCTGAATAATGTATTTAAGTAGAAATAATTATGCTATGAAGAAAATGGAACAAAAAATACATAAAAATCACGAGCGTCCTCAGTCCGTTGCTCCTTTGTAATCCTCGTGAACTGACATCAAGGATTCGTTTATTGTTCATTAACTTTGTGCCCTAGGGATCTACTTTATATTTGTGTAATAGAAAAAAGAAATATTTTAACATAATGAGATAATTTATTTGGTTTTTAGAGACCTAAGTAAATGTCCTGGTTTCTATGTTTTATCTGGATAGAAAAGCGTTTTCTCTTATAAATTTTCCACTGTTTTTTCGTTTTTTATAAAAGAATACTCAATTGATTCTTGAAAACAAAGCTAAGAATAACGTTTTTTTTATATAATACTGTGTTATGTTATTGAATTATTTAGTTTGCCGTGTGGTTTCGGGCAGAGTAGAATAGGACCACTCCAAGTCTTTCCGTGGATGTCGTAGAAGGCGACTTAGAATAAACAAGCTAAACAAAGCTATTAAACATCAAATATGACCTTAACCCGTCTGGCCAGCGTGGAGAGTGTAGGCCAAATCCTCTGTCTTTTCTGGAGACTAAAAAGACCTGATGATGATAGTTTAGTACTTTACTTCAATCCTAGTAGATAGATATAATTTTAACGTTAAGTCCACCGGTTGTAAAATGTGTTTAGCTTGGGAACTATAGGATGTAGAATAAGTATCTGATTTAGCGATTTGAAAATAGAGGACTAATATCCAAAGCAACCTTGAACCGATGTCGATATTTAAAACTATATAATCCTTACGTAAATGCTAATATTAATGCGAAAGTGAGTTTCTTTGTTACGTCTTCACGCCCTATATACTAAACCGATCGTCATGAAATTTTGCATACCCGTTGTCTTGGGTACGGAAAAGGAAATGGTGTAAATTTCGAACTAAATAGTTTGGAAAAGTCTTTGCAAAACTAAATTTAAGTAACTGACCGTGAAATTCAAGAAGGATATCTAAAATGCACGAAGCTAAATAGTTTGGAAAAAGTCTTCGCGAAATTTAATTTGAGTAATTGAACGTGAAATTTAAAAAGAATGTAAAAATTGCACGAAGCTAAATAGCTTGGAAAAAGTCTTCGCGAAACTTAATTTGAGCAAATGAACGTGAAATTTAAGAAGAATGTAAAAAATGCACGAAGCTGAATAGCTTGGAAAATGTCTTCGCGAATCTTAATTTGAGCAACTGAACGTAAAATTTAAGAAGAATGTAAAAATGCATTAAGCTAAATAGCTTGGAAAAAGCCGTCGCGAAACTTAATTTTCAAAACAAAATAAAATTAGAGTGACGTAAATAAGCTTTCGTTTAGAATATTAAATTTACGTGCAGGGGACACTCTGGAATGTAAAATTAGGCAATTTCCCGGGGTCCATCCGCGTGGGCAATCCGCGTCGCTACAAAATTTAATTTTACTTATTCCCCGATTTCCGTAAAGGTGGCGAAGCCCACGGGATTAAGGGGAACGCGGCATGCTCTATGGATTATATTAATTTATTACTGTGGGAAATTTGGATATCAGTAAATGTTTTGCATAAAATTTAAGATTAAAGGCCTTCGTAGCGCAGAGATATAACGCTACACAAGGTGCTCTGTATTCGATTCTCGATTCCTAGCACAGGTATACTCGATTTTCACACTGAAGCTACCATAGGAGGGTTGGCGTTAGGAAGCCAACTGGCTGTAAAATTTTGTGCCTTACCATATTACATTATTACATCATCATCATGATGCCATAATACTCCGGATCCTGGGCTCTTAGCACTATAGCTGAGGATAAAACCGGTTAATGCTCAGTTAAGGAGAAGAAACTTTAAGCAACGGATACATATGTAGGTAAACATGCGATACATGTTCCAATGACCAACTTTGTTCTAAGAGTACAAGCAGTTTATATTTTTGTGTTTTATTTTGCATTTACAATGCTATTTTTAATTTAATTAAAGATACATAATTTTTATTTAATGAGAGAGTACAAGCAGTCATTTATTAGTAACTACTAACTTAAACTTAGTTCAAAAATACTTGGATTACTACGTTATGTTACTCACGTACGAAGTCAGCTACTGGCCGACGTGTTTCGACCTCATCCTGCCCGCGCCGCCCAAGCTTCCGATTGCTAGTAATATCGGACGCGTGTCTCGATCCACATTCGCCCTGAGGAAGACCTCCGGATGAGGTCGACACATGTCGGCCAGTAGCTGACTTCGTACGTGAGCAACCCGTTCTTACATATTTTAATAATATCTATATATCACGTTAGTTTTAATTATAAAAAAAATATAAGCGACATCTACATCGTAAAAGCCGGCGGTTTCGTCATGCTGCACTAAATAAAATAATCTAACATGCTCTTGCGAGCCTCCACGTTCCTTCCGTTTTAGAATCATACGGCTTAATAGGGGATGATGGCAAGAGACCAGAAGGAATGACTCTGGTGCCCTGGAGATTGGAGCACCGCTGGTGTGAGATGCTATTAATCTCCAGAGCACCAAGTCGAAGGCTGAAGACAATCATTTCAACTTTACTGACGAATATCTACGATGCTAAATATACGAATAGTCATAAACTGCAACAGTTGTAGATCGTCGTATAATCGAGCTCGTACGGAATGTATGAAGCTGTTATATGAGGATGGATATCGAGCGTGAGAGTGACAGTCTGGCGCGACGCCGCCTGGTATTGGTGGTACGTGCGCTGTGTGACAATAATAATTTATATGCCTTTTAAATTTTTCTGTCTATGATACGCGATTACGATATGCATTCGGAAGCAGAACTTTACTCTGTAATATGATAATAATCTACACAAACCTGTGTTGCTTATGGCTCAGAATGTTTAGCTACAAAAGTGCAGGACGAAAAGAGACTCAACTCTGTCGAGATGCGAATGTGTCGCTGGATGTGTCCGCTGATACGATTGGATAAAGTGAGGAATGTGTATGTAAGAGGAAGTACCAAGGTAGCACCTATAAGAGAGAAGGTTAGATGCAATAGACTAGCATGGTATGGTCACGTTATGAGAAGGGATTAACAGCATCTGACCAAAAGAAGTCTGAAGATGAAGGTGGATGGATATACAGGCAGACATTGTCCAAACCAGCGTTGGATGGATTGCTTGATAAAAGATGGAAGTGCCTGCAGGAATCGTGGAAAATAGGACGTTGTGGAAGGAAGTTACATATTGCGTCGACCCGAAGTAATGGTATAAGAGGAGGCAGATGATGATCTCAAGGAAACGGTCTATCCAATCTAGTTTCTAAAACCAAAAGAAGGCTGTGTGTCAGTCAGTTCTGAACATTGAATATTGTAACTAATATTGGCAAAAATTGGAAAAGCTGTAAATTATTATACCATCCTGTACTTATGGAATGTACCTATCATATGAGGTAGGGATATTGAGTGACAGACGGAACGCATCGCCAGATTATTGTTCACAAAACGTGAGCGGAGTGCAAACCATTATCTGTCTCATCTGAGCCGAGGTGCTTCAGAGCTTGGGGTCTGTTGCGTGCCAACCACTGTGCATATTAAATTACATGCGTTTTACGCTTCACAGTCAAACGATATGCTTTCAGCGAAGCAGTCACGATATTATCTGATTTTGTGCAATGATGAATAGTACGTGCTTCTGTTTTATACTACAATAAAAAATTTTTGTAGTTAAAAAAAAGAAATGCCACAATGTTCGGTTTTAACTAACATATATGGGTACATATGTTTTTTTTTTTTTTTTTTTTTGAATAATTTTTTTTTTTTTATTTTTTTGATTGAGATAAACGCTCGGATGATTCCATCCGAGCGTTTATCCGACGGCGGACAACTGTATAGGTATTGTTATAAGTGTATCTATAATGTATTCAATATATTGAATACCGAGCTGATTGCCAACTTTCACTTAGAACCACTTTAGAAGAAGTAGAATACATACAAAGTGGTAGCCAAATAAACATACAAACTAGAGTGAAAAAGCTGTTAACCATCGAAAAACGTCCGTGCAGAACGTAGCTGTTCCCTGTGGCAATATCGAGTGTGAGAGAGTGACGTCTGTATGTCGACGCCAGATATTGGAGGTGAAAATCACTATGAATATTTATATGCGTTTTACACTTCACCCTACGATATGATAACGCAAGCAACCGATCTATTCTAGTAATTTGTGCTACTATTTATTTAAAAACATAATTATCAAGTAATCACATTTTCATCCCTTACGGGGTAGATAGAGCCTAAGGTCATAAGAGTGCATATAGGTGTAAATTAATATAACGATGTCAGCCGCATCTCTTAGATTTTTGCCCACTCCGGTAGCAGCTGATAAGTTCTACGTTTTTTCTTTTCCCAGACCAGCGTGGAGCTTACTACTTTACAAAACCAAATATAGTCATAGAATTACGTACGGATATGGGGTGTGTGAGTGACAGTGTGGAGCATCGTCGCCAGATATTGGAGGTACGTGCGTCGTGTGCCAACCACTATGATTATGCGTTTTCCACTTCAAAGTCATAAAACATGTGTTTAGGGAAGCAGTTCGATATGATTATTATCTGACGGATAGCGATAGAAGATTGACATTGTGCTAACTGCGGTAAATGGGTTTAAATATTTCCCACACATAATAATAAAGTGAATTGAGATGCATTTTTGTAAGCTATCACAATAGGAACTTGTACTGCCAAGAAGTTACAGCTTTCCCAATTTAATTTAATTTAGTCAATATTAACTAGAATTATAAAATGTAGGTATATACTCTTCAAGTTTGTCTTTTTTATTAGTCTAGTAATTTTTGCATACTGTTTGAACGAACGAAAAGATACATTATCTTTCATATAAAAAAATTAAACTACAGAACCGATTTGATGAAATTCAAATAGAATCATACACTTCAAATCGGATCATAGGTACATGATGGAGTAATGTAACAAACGCTAAAAAAACCGAATTGATAAACTTCTTTTTTTTTAAATCGGTTAAAAAGTGAAAAAGAGATTTTATCTATATTTATTTTTTTATATTATAAAGCTGAAGAGTTTGTTTGTTTGAACGCGCTAATCTCAGGAACTACTGGTTCAAATTGGAAAATTCTTTTTGTGTTGGATAGTCCATTTATTGAGGAAGGATTTAGGCTATAAAACATCACGCTGCGACCAATAGGAGCGAAGCATCTATAAAATATATTTTGAAAACGGGGGAAAATTATTCATCTATACCAATTTAAAAAAAACTAATTAATCATAATACCTAACAGAAATTGCCGCGGACGAAGTCGCGAGCAAAAGCTAGCTAAATATAATCGTATACCATACATAGGTTGCATTTATGGAACTGGATTTACAATTTCGAGAACACAATTGTTATTGTTCAGAAGAATTGTTCGAACAAAGTATTTGATACTTATCGACAACACAGCAAATGTTAAAATTGTCACGTAGTAAAGTGAGATAGGGCGTAAAGTTTGCGCCGATTGCGCGCACCTGCCGGCGCCCGCTCAGCCGCAAATTGTTCTTGCTACACATCGCACCCGAAATGAGACGCAGTGCGACAGACGTGCCTTTTCGGTCCAATGTTTGACTCCAGAGTATCGTATTTTGGTTCAATAATGATTCATCTTTAACAGAAAATTTTCATGTTTAATATTAATTACACCTACATGCTAAACATGGCCTTTATGTAATAAATAAAAAAAATATATATATTAAAATATGTACAGTTAACATAATACCATTATGTTAACTGTACATATTTTAAGTTCATAAAGATGACATTAATAAGATATTGCTACAAAAAGTTTCCTGTCAAACCTATCTTTGCAAAGGACAGGTGCATGAAGTAAGTTTCGGGAAAAAAATCTGTAACACAAGTCACCAGGATAGACTTTAGGGCAGACATTCTTGAATATATATTTTACTACAAATATTTATTTCTTTTCAAATATTATTTCAAATAATAATATTAAAGTTAAAGTTTCATTATTCTATAAACTAATTAACATAATAATTATAAATCATTAATATTGAAAACGAGAAATCTTGTTTGAAAACGACGTAAATACAGACGAAGATCTCCTACAGTTTTATAATAGTGGAGCTGGTGACTATGTATACTTATACATAGTCAATGTATTTACTTTGAACAGAATATTGAGAGGTTACCGTAGTAGTTAAGTAGTTTTTATATCTACAAAGCATTAATGGCTAAAATTGTCACGTTGTCAAGTGAAATAAAAATAAAACATTCTTGTTATATTTGTTCAAAACAACTGTTGAAACAAAGTAGGTATTTGATACTTATCGACAACACAGCAAATGTGAATATTGTCACGTAGTAAAGTGAGATAGGGCGTAAAGTTTGCACCGATTGCGCGCACCTGCCGGCGCTCCAATCAGCCGCAAATTGTTCTTTCTATTTACATAGCACCCGAAATGAGACGCAGTGCGGCAAACGTCTTCCTGGGTGTCACACATTTTGATCCCAGAGTTAACGACAAAAAAAATCAATGAACGACGATTTCGGAACACTCTTAACTTATCTTATAATATATATATATATATATATATATATATATATATATATATATATATATATATATATATATATTGTCCTCCTTTCGGCCGTTGTTGATCAGGCCGAAATCCGATATAATTGTTGATCAACCTTTACCCGCCTCTAACTCTGAAAGTTTTGGGTCTATCGTGCTCTTTCTGCTATATATGAATTCTCCTAGTTACGACACTTTGCTTAATTGTGCCGTAAAGTCTTATACTCGTCATAAATTATTACGATAATTATTGATCTATTAACCGCCTTTTTTCATGCACTGAGGATACTTTTGTTGATCGAATATATACCGCGTTTGATCAATATTTGCTGCGAATTATTGCTTTCGAGCAACGCGGCGGCAGAGCGGCAACGTCGCAAAAAACGAAATGGAAGTATGTTAAAGTGAGATAGAAAGTGTGCCCGTGCAGTCGGTGTATTTCGTTCGTTGGATGACGTGTTTTTAAGGAAATAAAATTTCGTATTTTTGTTTAGGAGACGGACGACATAAGTATGTAAGAACTTATTTTACTTTTATATTCCATACTACCAGTATCCATATCCAGACTAATATTATAAATGCGAAAGTAACTCTGTCATTTGTCTATCTGTCTGTCTTCATAGACACTTCATCTGTCTTCATTTAGAAAATTTTCATACAAACTTCCCCCTGAACGGATAAAACAGGGGGGAAGTTTGTATGGAAATTTTCACATTTCTATTTATTTATTTAATAACGCTACAGCAATACTTTCTACACTTGGAAGTATGCAAAAAGGTGTATAAGTTCTCGATTACAATTAAAAAAGATTATGTAGGGGAAACTGGGCCAAATTCAACCCTAAAGCCACGAAGGGTAAAATGGTTTGAAGGCGAGGGCAAAGGCCGAGCCGTTGAGGATTCAGCACAACCCCCCAGTGTGCTGCAGTGCCGCCGCAGGCCGAACTGCTGAACACTAGGGCTGTGAGGCCGTAGACCGAGCCCCAAGGCGAATGCGAAGCCTGAGCCATCGAGGATTCAGCAACCCCCCGCCCAAGTGTGCTGAGGCTGCAAGCCGAACTGCCGAACACTTGGGCCGCGAGTCTGTAGGCCAAGCTCCAAGGTGAGAGTGAACCCCGAGCCGTTGAGAATTCAGCACGATCCACGATCGAGGATTCAGTATGACTCCCCCTCCCGATGAGGTGAGTGAGGCGAAGACTATATGAATAATACGTTTATTATTGCACATTGCACAGGTGAACAAAGTTGCAGCAATGTCGGTTCTGTGAAAGCTGACTACCTGGTGATAGTATAGAAACATCAAATACATTGTCATTTGTTATAATATCTGTATGACTATAGAAAGAAACCGGCCAAGTGCGAGTCGGACTCGTGCACTAAGGGTTCCGTACCATTATCTATAAAAATGGTAAAAAAAATGTCTGTTGTTTGGGAGCCCCCCTTAAATATTAAGTTTATATTAATTTAATTATTTATTTTTGAAGTGAATATATAACTTAATATTCCGTAAATATTTCAAGCCTCAACATATTGCCGTTATCAATATCAAGCAAAACCGAGCAAAAAAATCACGTTTGTTGTATGGGAGCCACCTTAAATATTTATTTTATTCTGATTTTAGTATTTTTAGGGTTCCGTACCTCAAAAGGTTAAAAGGAACCCTTATAGGATCACTAGGTTGTCCGTCTGTCTGTCGCTCTGTCAAGCCCCTTTTCCTCACGAACGCGTTGAGGTATCAAGCTAAAATTCATACCAAATACTCAAATCTACTGTCCCTTGAAGCTGTAAAAAAATCTAACTTCTAAGCCAACACAATCAAAAGATACAGCCGCTTATGCCGCAAATGTCGTGTTTTTTTGAACTCGCAAGGGAATCAAAACCTACAGGGTACTTCCCGTGAACTCAGAATCTTGAAATTTGGTATGAAGCAACATCATAAAGCACAGATAAAGAAAAAATTGCGAAAAGTATACATTTTTTGTAACATCATGTAATCATTATATTATTAAATATTAATGCCGCAAATTTTCAACATTCGTAAGGGAATCAAAATCTATAGGGTACTTCCCGTGAACTCAGAATCTTAAAATTTGGTGCAAAGCAACGTCGTAAAGCACAAGTAAAAAAAAAATTGCGAAAAGTGATAATATTTATTTACAACATATAATAAAAATATTTTTAATAATTAAATTTTAGCTTATTATAGATAACGGTACGGAACCCTACGTGTGCGAGTCCGAGTCGCACTTGATCGGTTTTTTTTTTGTTATAGCGGCAACAGATATACATCGTCTGTAAAAATTTCACACTGGCTAACTATCACGGTTCATGAGATACAGTCTGGTAACAGACGGACGGACGGCAGACAGACAGACGGGCTACGGAGCCATATTAATAGGGTCCTGTTTTTACTCTTTGGGTACGGAACCCTTAAAAGGGTACATATCAATAACATCATATTAGGACCGACTGTTCAATTCTGCCATTTGAAAAAGTCATCAGAGAGATGTGATGACGCATTGATGTTTCCTTATCCTTACTAGTATTATAAATGTGAAAGTGAGTTTGTTTGTTTATTTATTTGTTTGTTTGTTTGTTACGCTTTCACACCGTCACTACTGAACCGATCATCATGAAATTTTGCATACAAGTTCTCTGGAGTACGGAGAAGGACAAAGGCTACCTTTTATCCCGGGAAAAAGTACTATTCCCGAGGGATTGACATTCACGCGGGTGGAGCTGCGGGCGATAGCTAGTTTTCTATAAACTTGCGTCTGCGACAGGTACCTGACTGTACGTCAAAATATTTATCTACCAATATTCATATAATGAACTGAATTCGTTAAAGAGTTATGGAGGAACATACATATATGCATACAAAAAAATCTGAAAATCGTCAATTTAGTTTCAGTGTCATCTATAGAGCTTATAAACACATTATCTCTGAAAACAAAGTAACTTACTTCATGACTGACCCTTACAGGTTATTTATTAGTAGTGATATAATAGTTATAGGATTATAGGAAGGTACTTTAATCTTACCACAAAAAGGTATTAAAGTGACGTCATTACTTCGTAATTGTAGTAAATAATGTTTTACTTCGTTAATTAAGTAATTGTTATGACCTACCTGTCTTAGGTAGCTTGTTTTAGATTTTCCTTTAATTAAATGATTGATTACTCGTGTTATCTATCATTCATCGTTCATACCATAGGTAGGATGGTAGCATTGATACCCAATCGTCATAGAAAAAAAAACACTTGCATACTTTGTAAATAGTTGTAAATCAATACATACAATATGTAAAGAAAACCCTGTCCGATCCTTGAAGGGATTCTCGATCCTAATGCAGCCCGTTGATATGAACAACCTTTTAACTATGGGACTAATGAATGCCGAGACAGTGGTTGGCGAGTTACATACTTTACTCCAAATTAAACATAGCATCGTTAGGACACTGTTGTAACACTGGTAAAGCAAGACGCAGCTGGGGCGGCCGGGTGCGCGTACCCAATGCCATTACTTCGACTACCGGATAGGCAGTTGAGGATGACACCTCTTACCTCCATTGTTTATCAGGCTAAAAACCGCATTAATTGTTGATCTACCTTTACCGGCCTCTCTCTTAGGAATTGTTAAGTTTAATGCAAAGAGAATTTATATGTTGCATCAGTCCTCGACGGGTCGGGGTTTGCCCTAGCATTGTGGCCCAAGTGTTCGGAATTTCGGCCAGTGACCTTTCTGCAGCACACTTGGGAGGGGAGTGGCGGTGGGGTCGTGCTGAATCTTCAATGGCTCGGGGTTCACCCTCGCCTTGGAGCTCGGCCTGGGGCCTCGTGGTCCAAGTGTTCGGAATTTGAGCCTGCGAACTTATTACAGCACACCTAGGGGGGAAGTGGGGGAGGGGTCGTGCTGAATCCTCAACGGCTCGGGGTTCACCCTCGCCTTGGAGCTAGGCCTGTGGCCTCGCGGCCCTAGTGTTCGGTAGTTCAGCCTGCGGTCTCACTGCAGCACACTTTCACCTTGGAGCTCGGTCTACAGTAGTCTCGCGGCCAAAGTGTTTGGCATTTCGGCCTACGGCCTCACTGCAACACACTTGGGGGGGGGAGCGAAGGTCGTGCTGGATCCTCAACGGTTCGGGGATTACCCTCGCCTTGGAGCTCGGCCAACGGTCTTGTGGCCCTATTGTTCGGCAGTTCAGCCTGCGGTCTCATTCCAGCACGCCTTGGGGAGGGGGGGGGATGTTCGTGCTAAATCCTCAACGACATGGGCTTTGCCCTCGCCTTGGAGCTCGGTCTTCAGGCTTGCGGCCCAAGTGTTCGGCATTTCGGCCTACGGCCTCACTGCAACACACTGAGGGGAGTGGAAGTCGTGCTGAATCCTCAATGGCTCGGGGTTTACCCTCGCCTTAGAGCTCGGCCTGCGGCCTCGCGGCTCTAGTGTTACAGCGGCTACTTCAATTTATGATAAGATATGGCCTCATAACATAATTACCTAATTAGTAATGTACGCGAACGAAATCGCGGGCACTGCTAGTATTCTATAATTTTAATAAATAGGTAACTACAGAATAGATGACATAGGTCGTCCCATCACAGCTGTTTAACTAACAGTTGTGATGCGATCTAGAGCGAAGTGGCAACAGCGCACAATGGACTCAGCCAACTCAGCTGTTCAATTCTGCCATTTGAAAAAGTCATAAGAGAGATGTGATGACGCATTGATGTATCCTTATCCTTACTAATATTATAAATGCGAAAGTGAGTTTGTTTGTTTATTTGTTTGTTTGTTTGTTTGTTACGCTTTCACGCCGTAACTACTGAACCGATCATCATGAAATTTTGCACACAAGTTCTCTGGAGTACGGAGAAGGACATAGGCTACCTTTTATCCCGGGAAAAGTACTATTCCCGAGGGATCGACATTAACGCGGGTGGAGCCGCGGGCGATAGCTAGTTTTCTATAAACTTGCGTCTGCGACAGGTACCTGACTGTACGTCAAAATATTTATCTACCAATATTCATATAATGAACTGAATTCGTTAAAGAGTTATGGAGGAACATACATAGATGCATACAAAAAAAATCTAAAAATCGTCAATTTAGTTTCAGTGTCATGTATAAAGCTTATAAACACGATATCTCTGAAAACAAAGTAACTTACTCCATGACCGACCCTTACAGGTTATTTATTAGTAGTGATATAATAGTTATAGGATTATAGGTAGGTACTTTAATCTTACCACAAAAAGGTATTAAAGTGACTTCATTACTTCGTAATTGTAGTAAATAATGTGTTTTACTTCGTTAATTAAGTAATTGTTTTGACCTAGCTGTCTTAGGTAGCTTGTTTTAGATTTCCCTTTAATTAAATGATTGATTACTCGTGTTATCTATCATTCATCCTTCGTACCATAGGTAGGAAGGTAGTAGGAAGGTGGGTATCAAACCCAATCCTCATAGAAAAAAAAACACTTGCATACTTTATAAATAGTAGTGTCCGATCCTTGAAGGGATTCTCGATCATAATTCAGCCCGTTGATATGAACAACTTTTCAACTATGGGACCAATGAATGCCGAGACAGTCGTTGGCGAGTTACATACTTTACTCCAAATTAAACATAGCATCGTTAGGAATAGAATTCATATGTAGCAAAATTTGCAACATATGAATTCTCTTTGCTTTAAACTGAACACTTCCTAAGTAAGAGGCCGGTACAGGTGGATCAAAAATTAATGCGGATTTCAGCCTGATCAACAATGGAGGCAAGCGGTGTCATCCTCAACTGTATATCCGGTAGTTGAAGTAATGGCATCGGGTACGCGCACCCGGCCGCCCGAGCTGCTTCTTGCTTTACCAGTGTTAGTAGTATCCCAATACCTTTATATCCTTCCTTAATCCAATAAATTCGTATCCTTCCCCAGCTAAAAATTACTTCCGTTGGGTAGCAGCGTCGGACGCACAAGAAGCCAAAGAAACTGTGTTCGCAATTTCGTCTGCCAAGCATGGTGAGTAAGCCAATATCCTCCCATTGAACGAATAAGTATCCTTGGGAGAGGCCTTCATCCAGCAATAGACTATTTGCTGCTGTATTGATGAATGATGATAATGAACAATAGCCGAAAGGAGGACAACACAGGAAAGGCTACTTCTGATTTTAGTATTTTTTTGTTACAGCAACAACAAAAATACATCATCTGTGAAAATTTCAACTGTCTAACTATCACGGTTCATGAGATACAGCCCGGTGATACACGGACGGATAGACGGACGGAAAGCGGAGCCATATTAATCGTTCGATACACTTCGATTTTGCAAAGAAAATATTTTTGTAACTATTTCTCTTTAGCCATGTCAAGATAGAGATCAAATATTTTGCAATTTTAAAAGCAGCAAAAAGATTGGGTATCATTAGATCCCAAGATCACTCAAGAGAAGGTCGCTCAAAGAGCAATGGAGAGGGCTATGCTCGGTGTTTCTCTGCGAGACAAAATCAGATATGAGGAGATCCGTAGTAGAACGAAAGTTACCGACGTTATCTTTGAAGTGGCAGTGGGCGGGGCACATAGCACGTAGCACCGATGGCTGATGGGGCAAAGAGGTTCTCGAACGGTGACCACGTACCGGCAAGCGAAGCGTCGAACACCCACCTACCAGGTGGTCGGACGACCTGAACAAGGACGCAGGGAAACGCTGGATGCAGGCCGCTTCCAACCGGTAATTTTGGAAATCATTGGGAGAGGCCTATGTCCAGCAATGGACTTCTTGCGGCTGATATGATGATGATGATGAGATGCCAAGAATGTCAGGCAAGGCTTGATGCTGGTTGAGAACATCAGGCTGCATCTCGCTTAGCGGAATCCTATGCTACTCGCGAAGCTCACCTGAGCGCTGATTGTGAGCGTCATACGTCATCTCGCGATTCAGAAATTTACGTACAACGGGAATCACGCCGTATGCTGTCATAAATAGCGATCTTTGCTAACAATCCATTCATAGATAATATATAACACTATCTATTATCTATGCTGTGATAAAAAGGAATCTTTGCGAACAATCCATCTAAAATAAATAGGTATATAGTATATTCTGTAGGCGTGTTATATTTGATTGCTAGCTGATGCCTGCGACTTCGTTTGCGTGGACTGACGTTCATGATCAGTACTCTGTAGTGCACTCTAAAACAAGTGAGGAACGTGGATCGCAACTGAGACCTAGACGTGGTTGTGCATATACCTACGGCAAGAAGTCAATCGCACATCACGTTCATCACTGGTCTCTAGATACCTAGACGTAGACGTGTTAATACGTTGAGAACTCAGGCGTGATTCTCGAATTATGTAAATTTCTGAATCGCGAGATGACGTATGACGCTCACGATCAGCGCTCAGATGTGCTTCGCAAGTCGAAGAGGATTCTGCTGAGCGAGATGCAGCCTGATGTTCTCGATCAGCATTAAGTCTTGTCTGAAATTTTTGGGATCTAATCATTCCCAATCTTTTTGCTGCTTTTAAAATTGCAAAAGATTTAATCTCTTTCTTGACATGGCTAAAGAGGAATAGTTAAAAAATATTTTCTTTGCAAAATCGAAGTGTATCGAACGATTAATATGGCTCCGCTATCCGTTCGTCTGTCTGTCCGTCCATCCGTACGTTTGTCAACAGGCTGTATCTGATGTACCGTGATAGTTAGATAATTGAAATTTTCACAGATGATATATTTCTGTTGCCGCTATAACAAAATAAATATTAAAATCAGAAGTAGCCGTTCCTGTGTTGTCCTCATTTCGGCCATTGTTCATCATCATCATTCATCAATACAGCAACAAATAGTGCATTGCTGGACAAAGGCCTCTTCAAAGGATACTTATTCGTTCCATCCATATTACCATACTCACCATGATTGGCAGGCGAGATGGCGAGCGCAATTTCTTTGGCTTGAAATGAAATAAAATGAAATGATTTATTAATTTACATGAAACATGGTTAAAATGTGACAAACAAAAAACTTCTTGTGCGTCCGACGCTGCTGCCCATCGGAAGTAATTTTAAGCTGGAGAAGGATAGGAATTTGTTGGATTAGGAAGGGAATAAAGGAATTGGGATACTACTAACATTGATAAAGCAAGATGCAGCTCGGGCGGCCGGGTGCGCGTTCCCGATGCCATTACTTCGACTACTGGATAGGCAGTTGAGAACGACAACTCTTACCTCCATTGTTGATCAGGCTGAAATCCGCATTAAATATTGATCCTCCTTTACCAGCCTCTTACTTAGGAAGTGTCGAGTTTAAATTTTGCTACATGTAAATTCTGTTTCTAACGATGCTTTGTTTAATTAGGACTAAAGTATGAACTCGCCAACGATTGTCACGGCATTCATTGGTCCCATAGTTGAAAAGTTGTTCATATCAACGGGCTGCATTAGAATCGAGAACCCCTTTAAGGATCGGACAGGGTTTTCTTTACATATTGTATGTATTGATTTACTACTATTTACAAAGTATGCAAGTGTTTTTTTTCTATGATAGACTGTGTATCAATGCTACCTTCCTACCTTTGGTATGAACGATGAATGATAGATAACACGAGTAATCAATCATTTAATTAAAGGAAAATCTAAAACAAGCTACCTAAGACAGGTCGCAACAATTAATTAACGAAGTTAAACACATATTTACTACAATTACGAACTAATGATGACACTTTAATACCTTTATGGTAGTATTGATTAGCTGGTAAGATTAAAGTACCTACCTATAATCCTATAGCTAATAATAGCTATATAAGTTATATAAATAACTACTAATGATAAATCTGTAAGGGTCGGTCATGGACTAAGTTACTTTGTTTTTCGAGATATCGTGTTTATAAGCTCTATGACATGAAACTAAATTGACGAATTTTAGATTTTTTTGTATAAATGTATGTATGTATGTTTATCCATAACTGTTTTTATCAATCAATCAATCAATCAAATATCGTCGGTCCAAATATTATGTAATTGGATATGTATACTTTTTAGGGTTCCGTTATCAAAGGGTAAAAACGGGACCCTATTTATATGGCTCCGCTGTCCGTCTGTCCGTCCGTCCGTCTGTTACCAGACTGTTTCTTATGAATCGTGATAGTTAGCCAGTTGAAATTTTTACAAATGATGTATTTCTGTTGCCACTATAACAAAAAAAAATCAGAAAAAAATAAATTTTTAAGGTGGCTCCTATGCAACAAACGTGTTTTTTTTGCTCACTATTGCTCAATGTTGATACTGGCAATATATAGACGTTGAAGTATTCACAGAATATTTAATTATATATTAATTTAAAAAATAAATAATTAAATTGATATAAAATTTATATTTAAGGGGGGCTCCCATACTAGGCAACAGAGATACTTTTTTTGCCATTTTTATAGATAATGGTACGGAACCCTTAGTGCACCAGTCCGAATCGCACTTGCCCGTTTTTTTCTATAGTCATACAGATATTATAACAAATGACAATGTATTTGATGTTGCTGTTACTAGGAAGTCAGCTTTCACAGAACCGATATTGCTGCAACTTTGTTCACCTGTGCAACGTGCAATAATAAGCGTATTATTCATAATACTTTATCTTGTATCTCATGAACCGTGATAGTTAGACAGTTGAAATTTTCACAGACGATGTATTTCTGTTGCCACTATAACAAAAAATACTAAATTCAGAAGTAGCCTTTCCTGTGTTGTCCTCCTTTCGGCCATTGTTCATCATCATCATTCATCAATACAACAGCAAATAGTCCATTGCAAGACCTCTCCCAAGGATACTTATTCGTTCCATGGGAGTGTATTGCCATACTCACCATGCTTGGCAGGCGAGATAGCGAGCGCAGTTTCTTTGGCTTTTTGTGTGTCTGACGCTGCTGCCCATCTAAAGCAATTTTAAGCTGGAGAAGGATAGGAATTTGTTGGATTAAGGAAGGCAATAAAGGTATTGGGATACTACTAACACTGGTAAAGCAAGACGCAGCTCGGGCGGCCAGGTGCGCGTACCCAATGCCATTACTTCGACTACCGGATAGGCAGTTGAGGATGACACTTCTTACCTCCATTGTTGATCAGGCTAAAATCCGCATTAATTGTTGATCCACCTTTACCGGCCTCTTACTTAGGAAGTGTTGAGTTTAAAGCGAAGAGAATTCATATGTTGCAAATTTTTCTACATGTCATACATACATCGTCGCAGATCGTAAGCCGATCAAGGGATTGGGATAAAATCTGCAGAATCATGTTAATAGGCGATGCGGCTAGCAACCCATGACTTATTTAACAACTAATTTGATTCCGTTTTCCACCTAATGCCAAACAACATGCTAAACGTGGCCTTCAGGTCTTAAAACTTAGGCTCTGTCTACCCTGCAAGGGCAAAAGACGTGATACTAAAAATCGT
This sequence comes from Elegia similella, assembly GCA_947532085.1. NCBI lineage: Eukaryota > Metazoa > Arthropoda > Insecta > Lepidoptera > Pyralidae > Elegia > Elegia similella. The sequence goes on from OX383936.1 coordinate 7,687,442, forward strand.
CAATTTAGTTTCAGTATCATGTATAGAGCTTATAAACACAATATATCTGAAAACCAAGTAACTTACGCCATGACCAACCCTTACAGATTTATTATTATTACTAGCTGTCCCGACGAACATTGTTTCGCTATAAGATAAACACTCTTTAAAACAATCTTATCTTTTAATTTGGACCAAATTACAGATAGTTATAAAGTTTGTTCAAAATCTAAAAAATTTGTAGTTTTGGAGTTTATCCCGAACATACATCGTGATACTAGATTGTTATATACAAGAATTACTCGTATATGCTATACTTTATTTACTAAACTTTCCAAGTCATTGTATGTCCTCTGTAAACTTTATTATTATTATTTCGAGCTCTTTTTTATGTTTTTCTTTTCCAATTTTTACCCATGACCAAGGCCAAGTGCAAATGAAAATAAAAAGGAAATGTCTATTTCTGTATGAATTTTATTATTATTATTCGTATCTCTTTTTAAGTCATGGGACATGGCCCGGTCCTTTGAGAATGAGCTGAATGAGCTTGCGTGGGAATATAGATCCAACACTTAAAGGCCCTTTGGAGAAGTTGATGTAATGTGTGTCTCCAGCCAGAACCCGTTCCTGGAAATAGTAATATATAATATGTTCTTAAACAGGTCTTGGCCGGAGGAGAAACTATTGCATTTTAAAGAGAAATCGTTCTGAATCCTCATTGGCTCAGGCTATGCCCCGCCTTGGAGCTCGGTCTGCGGCTGCGCGGCCCCAGTGTTCGACAGTTCGGCCGGCAGCCTAAATGCAGCACCATCCGGGGGAGGGGGGGAGCGGGGGAGGGGGGTCGTTCTGAATCCTCAACGGCTCAGGCTATGCCCTCGCCTTGGAACTCGGTCTGCGGCCACGCGGCCCAAGTCTTTGGCAGTTCGGCCTGCGGCCTCAATGCATCACACTTGGGGGAGTGGGGGGAGGGGGTGGACTCGTGCTGAATCCTCAGCGGCTCGGGCTCCGCTCTGAGCTCGGCTTGTGGGCTCGCGGCCCATGTCTTTGGCAGTTCGGCCTGCGGCCTCACTGCAGCAGACTTGGAGGAGTGGGGGGAGGGGGGGGGGTCGTGCTGAATCCTCAACGGCTCAGGCTATGCCCTCGCCTTGGATCTCGGTCTGCGGCCACGCGGCCCAAGTCTTTGGCAGTTCGGCCTGCGGCCTCAATGCATCACACTTTGGGGAGAGGGGAGGGGGGGGGGGGGGTCGTGCTAAATCGTCAACAGCTCAGGCTATGCCCTCGCCTTGGAGCTCGGTCTGCGGCCTCGCGACCCAAATGTTCGGCAGTTCGGCCGGCGGCCTACATGCAGCACCATCGGTGGGGGGGGAGGGGGGTCGTTCTGAATCCTCATCGGCTCAGGCTATGCCCTTGCCTTGGAACTCGGTCTGCGGCCTTGCGGCACAAGTGTCTGGCAGGTTGGCCTGCGGCCTCATTGCAGCACACTTGGGGGGGGGGGGGGGTCGTGCTGAATCCTCAGCGGCTCAGGCTCCGCTCTGAGCTCGGCCTGCGGGCCCGCGGCCCAAGTCTTTGGAAGTTCGGCCTGCGGCCTCACTGCAGCACACTTGGGGGAGTGGAAGGGGGGGGGGGGAGTTGGCTTTGCGATCGACACTCCGATCGGTTCGGGCTGCGCCCTCGCCCCGAAGCTCATAACTTATTGCCTCCATACAAACATAACATAATTAATTAGTAATGTACGCGAACGGAGTCGCGGGCACTGCTTGCATTCTATAATCCTAATAAATAGGTAACTACAGAATAGATGACAGGTCGTTCCATCACAGCTGTTTAGCTAACAATTGTGATGCGATCTAGAGCGATGTGGCAACAGCGCACAATGGACTCAGCCAATCGTAGAGCAGGAAGCCTCTCATTGGCCCATTTGAATCAGATCAATAATTGACGGAGTGGAATTGTATAAAAAAGTTCAATTTTCTGCCGCCAGAGGGCTGGCAATTATTGATCTAATCTGAGATCGGATTGCTCACAATGTACGCAAAATCCAGCATTAGATCAATAAATGCTGGCCTGATCAACAATTGCCAACTGATCAACAATTAACTGATGCCACGAGGCGGTCGATCAACAAATGTCGAGTGGAGATATCTATATATATATATATATATATATATATAAGATAAACACTCTTAAAAAGTATGTGACATTTATTTAAAAAATAGCAGTTGCTAATATTATTATCTCGCTTTACACCAAATTCAGAACGCAGGGTGGAAAGTTTGCCAATTGCGGGCACCTGTCGCAAATTGTTCTTTCTATTCAAATCGTACCCGAAATGAGACGCATTGCGGCGAACGTGCCTAACCGATTATGATAAATCATAGTTGAATTGATCTCTTCTATGCTGGTGTGCAAAAAAAAAATAGAATGTGGTGTCGTTCATACATAGATGTTCGTGGTAGAGTCTTTAAACGAGCATTTATTGTATACTAGCTTTCGCCCGCGGCTCCGCCCGCGTCAATGTCGATCCCTCGGGAATAGCACTTTTTCCCGGGATAAAAGGTAGCCTATGTCCTTCTCCGCACTCCAGAGAACTTGTATGCAAAATTTCATGATGATCGGTTCAGTAGTTACGGCGTGAAAGCGTAACAAACAAACAAACAAACAAACAAACACACTTTCGCATTTATAATATTATAGTAAGGAAGTAAGGATAAGAATAAGGATTTATTTATATGGTATTTATATATAAATTTATTGGTAAACGATCGATCTAGGTTAGTCTTAAGTTCGGGAAAACGCGTGCTTTCGAGCGTTTTTCTTTCCATGCAGAATATGCTAATTCGCTAATTTCTTATGCTGGCCACTGTTCATCTGGTTTAGCGGGGTTGAGACTTATGAAGCAGTAGTGCTAAGCGAAAAATTTACCGATACAAATTTTAAACACAGTTTCTTGGGTAGTTTTTGTGACGCCATCTCTCGGATAGTGCCATAAAAAATAACTACTACGCCTCGCGCAATGCGTATTGTACTGACCTCAATGGAACCATAGCTCACGACCTATGAGAGAAATTGACGAAAGATAGCGTTACTCTGTGACAAGTGCTGTGAGGTAAATCGATTGTAAATAATAATAATTGTCGGTTCACATTTTACTTTTAAGTTTATGTAGATTATCAGGTGATAATCTACATAAACTTAAAAGAGTGCGTTCGCAACTACACCGGGAAAGACACATAGGAAAAGGAAGTGCCAAATCTTTAACTTGTACCTACGAACTAAACTTAACTACCTAATATACAGTGAAACTTATTGTTTGGTGATCTTCTCCCTGCACTCTCAACTCAACTTAACTCAAGCTTTCATACAACTCTACCATACTTCAACTTGCATCTATCGCCAGCCATGCACAACTTCTATTCAACTCTACAACTACACCCTACATATTGTATTTATTGTGATGGTGTATAGATATACACCACCATAATACAATAAATAGTAATAACCGAGCAAAGCTCGGTCGCCCATGTACTTTTAATATATTTACAGAAAAAAAGTCAAGTCTGGAATTTACTTTAGTTTGAGCAATCCAACTTTATTCTGTTCTAGGTTTGCTAAATAAAAAACAAGAAAAACAGCTCTTTATTAAAATATAAGCCCTATTGTCTAAATACCTAAGTGAGACCTTTAACATTAAGGGAACATTTATTTTACAATCATAATAAACAAATAAAGTTAACTATGAGATCAAGACATAAAATCTCTATACAAACATGTCATCAAAGATAAGAGATGTGTTTAACAGAATGCTAAAAATAAGGTGTATTTATGTTTACTTTTTTTGACTTTCACATTTTATGACACATTTTATGACTGTAATAAACACAAAAATTTTTTTTTTAAATCTATGGTAATAAACAATATACCTTCATTGAAATACAACCAAGAAAAAACTGTCACAAAGAAATAAGACGAACAAGAAAGAAAAAAAAATCATCTGTCAGATTTTTCAGAACTCGTCGACAATTTCATTGCGCTAACTTTGAGGTAATTTCTCACGTGGATTTTAAGCCATTCTTCAGGCGTTATCAAGCGAGCAGTTAGCACGGTTTCCGATCGGGGATTTATGGCAGAGCTACCGCATCGTCGGAGATTTGAATCTTTTGAAATCTCTCTGAGAGATTTAAAGTTCGTAAAGATTTAAATACGGACGTTCTTTCAATCTGAGTGAGTTTGAAACTGACAAATAATTTATTCATTTTTAGTAGTAGGTACTACATTTTAACATATGAATAACGTCTTATAAATCGATGAACACCGGCTGCACCCACGAAAAAGTGTCACTTTTCGTGTGTAAGCGAGAGCGCGGCTTAAGCGATAGAGAGGTACGTTCGGCGTAAGTGTTCGGCTTGTGACGCATCTCTCTTCTACCGTTGATACGTGAAATTGTCGTCCGTAAAGCGACATAACAGGCAACCAATTTTTTACCCTCATATTTTTTGTGGGATTTCAAAATAGGGATGTTTGGAAGGAAATGGGGAGACCTTTGCCCAACAGTGGGACAATATAGGTAAATTTAAAAAAAAATGTGTGGACGTAAAAATACGTCCGTCTCGTACAGTAATCTGTCCTACTCATTTTAATTTACTTATTGCATTCCATATTAAACAATCAGTTCTTATAACTCTGGTATCGCCAGATATGGCAAAATTGGAACGGCACGGCGGATTTACTAACAAATAATTAACAGTTTGTTATATAACAAGAAAAGTTGATAAGAATAATGAAAAGCTAAGTTTAATTTCTTAATTTCATTGATTTTATCTTAATAATATTATTAATATTACGTTAAAATACTATATATTAAGACATGACTTAGTTTAAATTCTTAAAGATTTAGTAATATGAAACTAAATAGTGATTTATATAGACATTCATATAAGTATTAGTTTTTCTTTGTAATTAGTAGGTATGTAATAAGTATAATAAAAACTAAAGTTTGTTAGCCACCGACACTCCCTTTAAAAAGTGATTCAGCCCGTCCAAATATTCCCAGCTTTGGTTCCATAGAAAAAGTTGTTTATTTTGACGGGCTGAGTCTCCCCTTTAAGGGGTAAATTTACACGCTGTATAGCATATACGTGCTTATACTGTAGTAGGAAAAGGGTACGAAGTTAATGACGTTCTAAGTGAGACAAGTAAGTAGGTCGGAAATTGGTTTTTTGCTGGTCGGTTACCGCACCGGAATTGCTGTATGAACACACGAAACTTGGTCTCAGTAAAGCTAATATGACAGTGCATTTCCTGGGATGTTCCAAGGAAATGAACTGTCATATTATGCCTATAATTATATGTATATATATAATTATAACTGTTATACTTGTGACCTAACTTCTTCACTACTTCGATGATAAAAAGCCGTAATGGGCGCCAGGCTATTGTTGGGTTAACAAAAATTCTAGACATTGTGTGAGTGACCTAAAGTTGGTCCTGTCTCGTAAGTACCCTTCTTATTCCTTGTTAGGGTCGTTTATGGTGCCTCCATCTGAAAAACAAAGGTTTTGGCATATATGTTGTTCAGCACGCATCCATTTTCACCGACCGGCAAATTAATTAGAATCTGGTTTTAATCGTAAATATATCCAAAAATATTTAGGGGTAAAAGGGAAATATACTCGTACTTAATTTAATTCGATTCGTGTTACATGTTTTTCCACTCTTGAATTGTTTAACACAATTAGGTTAGGTATGGTGACATCTATAGATAAAAAAGTATCGACTTTCTCCGTCACTGCGTGTATTCTTATCAGATGTTTCTAAAACATTAGTATTATCGGTTTTGGAACTAGATTGTAAACCACAAGACACATTAATTATGAAACAAAAAAAGATTTGCTACCCATTGAAAATGTAATTTCGTTTCTTTTTCCTTCGAGTTTTACTACGGCGACTCCAAGCCATTAAACAATTACAAAGAGAATTTATGAATTGTACGGAAAACATGTACTTTGTTAAAAACAACGTCTAATCTCGAGATTAAGCGGAGACGGTGGAGTAAAAACGTAGCTAATAAAATTTGTATGGCACTCCGAATATGCCTCGCTTTTTTCATACCAAATACAATAATTATATTTATTGTAGAATCATTTAAATTAGTCATTAAACTTTAAAAAAATAAGGTCCATAAATATAGAGCACTATTCCTAAAATTATATCAGTTAGGAGGCATAAGACTTCTAAAGAATGGCGTTGAATCCAATCGAATTTCTCAATTTAAAGCAATATTTTTCGAACGCTTTAAAACTTTTAGAAGCTACGGTATGCACCAATATTGGGCTTAGCCGAGAATTTGGCTAAATTCCGGATTCCGAATGATTTCGAAAGACCGCGCCAAAATTCAATTCCTGCCGACTCTCATATCGGATAATCGGCTCAGGCAACCGTGTTGGTGTGAATGCCATCTCTCTTCGTCTACGTTCGTCGGTGTTTATCGCATAGAATCCGATTGCGTTTATTCGTACCTTCTAGCGTTTTTTTATTTACTCCCTTTTGATATGAGTGTATACATTCTTATTAAGGCCATTAATATAAAAATCCTGCCCTAAATTGACTATAGTCACAGCAACACTGTATGGTCGTACACATATGTCACGTTCACAATAAGGTCAAGGAATATAGTCGAATCCTTAAGACTTTTACTCCGACAAATACTTCGTTATAACAGTTAGTGTTATTTATAAAGTTTTACAAAAATAGTATGAAAAATGATCATGCTCTCTCCTCTAAAAAAAAAGTTATAATAAAGTAGTAGTAACTTTTATTGTCTATATAGTTGTATTATGCTGCACTTTTTGAATTCATGATTACATAATAATTTATAAATGGATATTTCAATATGGTGGCAGACTGAAAAATATAAATATTCTACAATAACAATATTCTTGTAATCATTTTGGCAGAAAATATGCACGACAGATGACAGATGATGATGAGATTCCGAAACTATTGTATGTGAAATTTCACCTCTGAAGCGAGAAAAACGTGAATTGAATCCCTTCGCTAAAAGTTCAATTCACATAGGTATAACTACTTTTTCATTAGTTTCAAAAATTTTTCACAGCTGCCAGCTTAACCAAGCTGCTGGCTTTTCCGGAATGATTATGAAAGACTGCGCCGAAATTCAATTCCGGCCAAATCTCATATCGAATAATCGGCTCAGGCAAACGTGTCGGCGTGAATGCAATCTCCCTACGTCCGCGTTTGCCGGTGTTTCTCGGGCTCGTTTATATCTTCATGTGTCGAAATTTAAAATTATTGAAATTCTAGACAAATATACATCATTATTTTTACATATTATTAAGTCTTTTCCCTTGAGGGGTAGGCAGAGCCCGGATATTTAAGACCTAAAGCCACGTTTAGGTGGAAAACGGAATCAAAATAGTGATGGGTTGCTAGCCGCATCGCCTACTAATATGATTCGTCAGATTTTTGCCCATTCCGTCGATCGGATTTTACGATCTGCGCGGGAAGAGAATCAGCTGGTGGAAAAAACAAAAACGTAGAATCGTTTTTGTTTTTTCTCCCAGACCAGCATGGAAAAATTCTAGACAGAATCTTTAAATGAAAGGCAATGCTATTTTTGTTCAATTAGCAAGATGTATTTTAAAAAAAATTACGTTTTAGTAGAAGCTTTACCGCTTCCATGCTTCGTTCGGTGCGTGTGAGAGACGGAAGCCCATCTCCCCCCCCCCCCCCCCCCCTCCCATGTCCTCCTCCAATTCATTGAAAGGCTGGCAACGCTCGTGTTACACCCTGGTGTTGCAGTTGTCCATGGGCAGCGTTGATCGATTACAATCAGTTGACTCGCTAGCTCGTCGCCATCCCTATCATAAAAAAAATTTAAGGAATAATTTTAACAATATCAACAACAAAAGGTATGCGTTGATTCCCATTATCTTAAGAATTCCCAGTATCATAACATAGACTGTCGCTCTGCATCGGTAAAAAGAAAATAAGTGAATAAAGAAATGCAATAAGTGAAAAATGAGTTTAAAATTATGAAATATGATAAAAACTTCATTTGCTACAAGTGTTTTTCATTACAAAAAACGCCAGCTGTTTCCTGCATGCTGTGTGTGTAAATACTCCGACAAATGCATATTGCGCTGATATTTGCGGTGGCAGCGTATAAACTTAGAGATGGTGACAAATACAATGTAGTACACAGGTTGAGCTTCACTAGAAATTAGCAACAAAGAAGTGATATTTCGGTAAATACTTACTCGAGTTATCGAAATATGTAGGATTTATGGAGATCAATAAATTCAAATGACAACTTTCATACTAATTTCATTTAATTGAAGCGTGATCAATGTTCTAAATGTTTATTATATACATCTATCGCGTGTAATCTATATACATCGTGTTACGCTGTATCTTCGGGATAAACTCTGAAACTACTGAACCGATTTGATCAAATTACGTAACTATCTGTAATTTGGACCAACTTCTTTTTTCTTTAATATTTCCATCAGATTAAATTTCTTTTCATTTTAAATTTCTGGTCCAAACTTAGATAGGATTTTTATCTTATAGCAAAACGAAGTTTGCCGAGACAGCTAGTCTAGTAATATATTTATTTAAACAATTATTTTCATAAAATATAGTAAGCCTTCACAATTGGCTTTGGAACAATAATTAATAATTTGAATATAATGTAATAAGTATTATTTAAAATGTGAATTGACTTGAAAAATTGCATGAAAAGGCCTATTTTCTGAATAAATCTTTGAATCTTTTGAGAACAACACAAGCTTTAGCTCTATACTCTTTTCGGTTTGCAGTTCAATGAAATGGAAACACGCCTAGCTCCACGAATATCATTTTATTAGTCAGGAAACCATAATATTAAAATACAAACTAATATACCTGAAATGATTGCTGATAAAATGAAGATTTTGAACATATGTTCAAAATTTATTGAAATATTTTTTTATGAAAAAGTAGAGTACTTATATGTTGGCATATTAAGAGGCTCTATTAAGAAGGAGAGGACTTGCTTATTTATAATTGGCAGAACAAATGATGGGTGCTAAATATTTCGTATACATCTCCACGAGCTAAACGGGTTCTGAATTGTGTGCCAAGGAAATGCTCTATACTAACATAGTACAGTCAGCGACAGAGATACCTTGCCAGGCCCTGTATCTATATCTTTAATTTTCTCTCAAACAATAAAAAATATAAACCTTAAAAATTTTTATTAAGAAAGGCTTCATTAAAATCTTTGTGTATATATTTTTTTATGTTATTATTATTTATAGTTTAAGAGAAAATTCAAGATATAGATACAGGGCCTGGCAAGGTATCTCTGTCGCTGACTGTACCATCTGGGCAGGAGGATGCGTGTGTCAAGTTCAAGCGCCTCCTATTAATGTTGCTGTAGATAAATTGTGGCTTTATGTGTCTGACAGTTAAGCCACAATTTCTGCTTTACATTATACATCCTCGTATTAGCTAGAGATAATTATGGCAAGAGGTTCGTATGTGGAAAATGATCTTTAATTATAAACACAAAGATGTGACTTTATTCTGTTAGGTAGGGAAAAAAAGGTTGGTAGTGTCGCCTAACTCCAATGAAATTTCACTCGCTATAGATATCGCGTCAGGCCGCTCACGCAGAATGCTTAAACGAGTAGTTTGCTTAAAAGCAACGTAAGCTTACCTCTTTCAACCAAATGTATGAGGCTAAGAGGATGACGAGACAATAAAACACCGTGCCATGTTTCAGCCCTTTTCTACACTAATTTACATTTATATATTACTAGCTTTCGCCCGCGACTCCGCCCGCGTCAATGTCGATCCCTCGGGAACGTTTCTTTTTCCCGGGATAAAAAGTAGCCTATTCTCCGTACTTCAGTGAACTTGTATGCAAAATTTCATGATGATTGGTTCAGTAGTTACGGCGTGAAAGCGTAACAAACAAACAAAGAAACAAACAAATAAACAAACAAACAAACTCACTTTCGCATTTATAATATTAGTAAGGATAAGGATAAAGAAGAAAGATTTGATTGTTTGTTTCCATTGAATAAGCTCCGAAACCACTAAACCTATTTAAAAAATCCTTTCACCATTAGAATCCTACATTATCCCTATTCCTGTTGAATATATGCTAAAGAATATTCTCAAAATAGTTAGAGATCAGTGTAAAAGCTTCGATTATGTAACCCAAGGTGTGAAAAATACCTAAACAACAACAAAAACATATGTCCACCCGTGCGGGGGGCGGGCTGCTAGTATCCTATAAGATGGTTTGTCCATGGAAAGTGAAATGTCACTCTTCTACCACTACCCAAGACCACTACCTAACGTTATTTACTAATAACGTATTTATTAGTAACGTAGCTATACTTAGCTATGCAATGAAACAGTCCGCTTTGGAACGAAACGGTCACAATGTTATGCATTTCTGAAATAAAAGATCGCACATCCTTTTCTCTATGGATTAAAATTCTACCATAAGACAAGTTGTAGCGTGCGATCTCGCCCTTAGAAAGGTAAATAAGGTTTGACTTACAAGTTTAATCAAAGACCCAAAAGAGTACGTAGAGGTCGTAGCACTGCTGCGAACGTATTGTAATAGTTCTACGACACGTTACTCGTAGAATCGCTACGACCTGACCTACGTACTAGATGTAGTAGGAACTTGTATGTATGTTATCAAAATGTATTACAGAAGCCTTACCTATTAAAAAAAAAAAGCATAATGTTTAATAACGTACAGTTTCCGTATTACCATTTATATCTAATTAAAATCACTATATAGTACAAAACAAAGTCGCTTCCCGTTGTCTGCCCCTATGTATGCTTAGATCTTTAAAGTTACGCAACGGACTTTGATACGGTTTTTTAAAGATACAGTGATCCAAGAGGAAGGTTTATTTGTACATTGCACCGGTGCGAAGCCTACGTCCGGGTTGCTAGTACTTAATAAGATTAAATATTATTATTAGGTATATTTTTCATTTTTCTTTACTTTTACGCTATATGTACACACAAACTGTAAAATACCTTATACTTGCAGATTTGGGAAAACACTGGTCACCACGGCACAGGGAATCCTAGACTGAGGACAGTGCGGCTGTTGTTTGATACTCTTGTATTTTCTGTACCGAATAAATATTTCTTATTTCGTTGGCTATATTTTCCTTAGCATTACCACTTTTACACATCTTCATGAAGTTTTGTAAAAATAAATGATGTTTTTGTGGGGGCAAAGAAGACGTTTATAAGCCTCCTGAGACTACTCTTCTATACGCGTTGTAGTATAATCCAGATCCTAATTGATTGTTAGAGTTTGAAATTTGTTGCTGGAAGTTGAAGATGTTTTGTCTCCTGACGCCAGCTGGCGACCACGTTGCAGCTTACTGAAATTTTTATGTAGGACGTAGTATAAGTTTTGAACACAAATTAGAGTTGCATTTTGTACTTTTGATAGAGTTAATTCCGTTTTGAGGTAAATTTAAAACAAGTTTTAGATACTTTTAACCTTACAATGCATGCGGTTTTTTTCAACCATTAAATTAAACTTTAAAAATCATTTATAACGTACGAATACTGAAAACCATCTTAAGAGCGTCTTAACTATAAGCGTTCTCAAATCTCGCTGTCACAGTCTAGAAAATTAATAACTCTCAGAACCATAATAACCTAACAAGACAAAGACAGCCGAGATTTTAAAATGTTATAAGTAAAGATTATTATGGGTGGAGTCAGGCACACCAAATACTTTTACGACATGACAATGTAAGCTCAAGTCCACACATTTAGTTCTAAGTATGTCGTAGATTGTAAGTTGATGTCATTTGGAGAAGATGCGCTGTGCAGTTTGTTGCCGCTTCTTCTGCACTCCGCCTTGGAAGCGGCGTAGACTTAGCTTTAAGTAACTTATTGACGTCAACAATATTAATGTTGTAAATAATAATGTGTAATTTAACGTTCACCAAATGATATTTAAAATATCTTAGGATGAATAAAAAAATATTTTGACTTTGACTGCTCAGTATAAAAAGCTGGCAAAAACTGTGATACCAAATAAGAAATATTTTTTTTAAATCACACACACTCCTCAACTAACATTATTTCCACGCATAAGTACATTTGTTTGTTATTTATATCTCACGAAGCCCATCTGAATATGCAACGAAGTAGAATATTCGGCGAGTTAATTTCCGCAAACCACACTAGTGTAGGAAATCATCCAAAGCAGGCACAGGCTGGGTGCCGACAAGGAGCTGATATTGCAAGGAGTCGACCAAATTTATTAATTTTGTTTCACTAAGCTTATTTATTATTTCATGGAAATTCTTAATTAAAAAAAAATCTCCACTGGAATAGCATTTTTTTTATATTTTTTTATGGATTATTGTAACTGCCTCCGTGGTACAGTGGTTAAGGCTTTTCTTGTAGACCCGGGGGTCGTGGTTCGTTTCCCACGGGAAGCATACTTTGTTTAGTTGCTTCTAGTTTACAGTTTGGTTAGGACATTAGGGTTTGAATCACCTGATTGTCTGATAATAAAGATGATTCCGTGCTTTGAAGGGCACGTTCAAGTTCAAGCCGTTGGTTCCGGCTGCCATCTGGTAGTCATTAAAGGAACCATCGTCAGAGGCCGAAAGCCGGTTCCCAAGAACTCTGACACCAGGGTGTGCGTGTATGGTTGATTGACCGTGTCACCTACACGATATGATGATGATGCTATTGTTACTTGTTGCTTGTTGTTGTTAATAAATCATATACTCCAATGTGATTTCGTTTGTTGCGTAATATCACAGCTAAGAAATGTAAAGCACTTATAATCTAAGTTTTTGACGTGATAATGTCTTATAAATACGATGAACGCCGCCCGGTTTCACGCACGAAAAAGTGTCACGTTCCGTATGCAAGCGAGAGCACAGAACAAGAGACACGATCGGCCTAAGCGTTCGGCTTGTGACGCATCCATCTCTTTTCCACCATTATCACGTAAAATTATCGTCGGCTTATATTTGTAATATAGGCGGTTCCGAAGAACTCTAACACCAGGTTGTGCATGGTCGATTGACCGTGTCACCAACACGAAATGATGATGATGATTGTCCGTAAACCGACTTTACAGGCAACCAATTTTTTTAAAAGAATTAATTAAGTGTACATACTAGCATCCAAGGTGTAGCTACTCATATTAAACAAAATAATTATTAATAAATACCAACTAACCAAACAGCTGTTATTGAATTTATTCCTTTCCTTTATCTCAGTGAACGCAGCATAGAAATTGTAATATTCAACACATTTCGTTGAACGTTACTCGGAATAAATTTTTAATAAAACAGATTTTGCTTCCTGTATTTTGTAAAAAAGCTTTCTATAATAACTAGTGAAGACTTCTCTCGTTATTACTGCGGTGCAGATCATGTTATTTTTCTGCAGCATTGGCTTCGGGTTTTCTTACTATCGTTTTATTTTGTCTTGCAGACAGAGTTTTTCTTTTCAATACTTGTTATATTGATGAGAAGAGTACTTTGACTGAAAAACCGGCCAAGTGCGAATCGGACTCGCGTACGAAGGGTTCCGTACCATTATCTATAATAAATTTAAAATTATTTAAAATATTTTTATTATATGATGTAACAAAAAATGTATGCTTTCGCAATTTTTCCTTTATCTGTGCTATAAGACGCTGCTTCGTACCAAATTTCAAGATTTTGAATTCACGGAAAGTACCTTATAGGTTTTGATTCCCCTGCGAATGTCAAAAATTTGCGGTATAAACGGCTGTATCTTTTGATTGCGTTGGCTTAGAAGTTTGGTATTTCCAGTTCCAAGGGATAATAGACCTGAGTATTTAATATGAATTTCAACTTGATGCCTCTACGCGTTCCTGAGAATAAGGGTCTAGACAGATATACGGACAACAAAGTGTTCCGGCTGCCATCTGGTAGTCATTAAAGGAACCATCGTCAGAGGCCGAAAGCCGGTTCCCAAGAACTCTGACACCAGGGTGTGCGTGTATGGTTGATTGACCGTGTCACCTACACGATATGATGATGATGCTATTGTTACTTGTTGCAAATAAATCATATACTCCAATGTGATTTCGTTTGTTGCGTAATATCACAGCTAAGAAATGTATAGCACTTATAATCTAAGTTTTTGACGTGATAATGTCTTATAAATACGATGAACGCCGCCTGGTTTCACGCACGAAAAAGTGTCACGTTCCGTATGCAAGCGAGAGCACAGAACAAGAGACACGATCGGCCTAAGCGTTCGGCTTGTGACGCATCCATCTCTTTTCCACCATTATCACGTAAAATTATCGTCGGCTTATATTTGTAATATAGGCGGTTCCGAAGAACTCTAACACCAGGTTGTGCATGGTCGATTGACCGTGTCACCAACACGAAATGATGATGATGATTGTCCGTAAACCGACTTTACAGGCAACCAATTTTTTTAAAAGAATTAATTAAGTGTACATACTAGCATCCAAGGTGTAGCTACTCATATTAAAAAGAGTTGCTCTTTTCAATTCTTGTTATATTGATGTGAAGAGAACTTTGACTGAAAAACCGGCCAAGTGCGAATCGGACTCGCGTACGAAGGGTTCCGTACCATTATCTATAATAAATTTAAAATTATTTAAAATATTTTTATTATATGATGTAACAAAAAATGTATGCTTTTCGGAATTTTTCCTTTATCTGTGCTATAAGACGCTGCTTCGTACCAAATTTCAAGATTTTGCGGCATAAACGGCTGTATCTTTTGATTGCGTAAGCTTAGAAGTTTGGTATTTCTAGTTCCAAGGGATAATAGACCTGAGTATTTAATATTAATTTCAACTTGATGCCTCTACGCGTTCCTGAGAATAAGGGTCTAGACAGATATACGGACAACAAAGTGATCCTATAAGGGTTCCGTATTTTACTTTTGAGGTACGGAACCCTAAAAATGAATTATTTAACCATAATATGCAACGTTTACTCCAGAAATTTGTTTGTTTCTTACTTTATTTATTTATTTATTGAAAATTACATGTAAACTTACAGTATAACACCAAGTCATTCACATGACATCTAGTAAAGTACGGTACAATCGATGATGGCTTATATAGTAAAATATAAGCCATCATCGATTAAACAAACAGAATATAAGTCAATGAATATTATTAATAAAATAAACCCGTTCTGCTTAGTCCTCATTTGAAATGTCAAGTACATGTTAAATAATAAAATTAATAGAATTAAGATACAATGTCACTTTGTTTATATAAGCATTAATTGAAATATTAAAAATATCGATGTCAATTTGTTGAGAGAGCATGTCACCTAGCATCTGCACATGTACTTAATATTTACACTAGATTACAATAAAAAGTAATGGGTATACGTAAAATCGACTACTGACTAACTTAACTGCTCGGTGTAGACCATTCGTCGCTCAACACACTGACATGGATTGCTTAGTATAATAATATTGGCTGATATATTTCTGCGATTTTTTTCCCAAGGTTCTTAAGGATATTTATATGTGATTCTTGGCGAATCATATGGCGTGTGTGTTTATGTAAATATTATAAATTTATTTACTTAATGTGTTCAGCTACTAATGTATTGAAAGTTACAATATATCTTTATTTAAAAAGATAAATAGTTTCTTCTCTGAATTAACTTATATAAATTAGAGGCAAACTCAAACACTTTAAAAGCTTTACCTTTCGCTAAAGTATTCTTAGAATAAATGGTAAATGATAAGATCTAAGATTCCAAGAAACTTTTAATACTAATATGTTTGAATATTTTCTCAGAGGTAAAATTATGTGAAAGGTAGGGTACTAAAAATTGTGAATAACTGAGCAGGGCAACTTACTTTAAAAAAGAAACCGGCTAAGTACGAGTCGGACTCGCGGACGAAGGGTTCCGTACATTATCTTGGTATAATAAGTTTAACATTATATTAAAAATATTTAACAAAAAATGTATGCTTCACGCAGTTTTTACTTTACCTGTGCTATAAGACCTTACTTCGTACCAAATTTCACGATTCTGCGTTCACGGGAAGTACCCTGTAAGTTTTGATTACCTTGCAAATGTCGACGTAAATGGCTGTATCTTTTGATTGCGTTGGCTTAGAAGTTTGATCACAACTGTAAGAAACAGTAGACTTGAGTATATGATGTAAATTTCAGCTTGATGCCTCCACGCGTTCCTGAGAAATAGGGTATTGACAAACGGACAACAAAGTTTCGTTTTTTCCTTTTTTTAAGGTACGGAACCCTAAAAAAGGAAGTGGTGTTTAAGGAACGTGAAACTTAGCCTATAATCCGTAAAACCTTGCACTTCTTATCATTTTTGTGATGGTTGGTAATTTAAATCCAATTTAATATTTTTATACACAGTAATTATATAAAGATATAAATATAATAACAGAATACTTATAGTGTAATATAAATCTTAAAGTTCTTTTAAAATTTAGGGGTTATTTTTTTACCAAGTATTTGTTAATCCCCATTTAATATGGTTTTGATAAATACAAAAAAGTCACGGAATTACCGACTTATTTAACTACACTAGTAAAAATTTGTTAAAAATGCCGGTAAACACCAAGTTATATATTTCGCAACAAACCTGCATGTTGCGATGGCGCTGCAAACTCTAACAAAATTACCTCGACGCGCTTCAAAAAAAACGGTTTTTGGAAAAAAGAACGTCTACCGCTATAAATAGCGAAAAAAAAAGCTCGGAAAAGATGCTCGGAGCTTCTTTGCAAGCAAGTAAAAAAAAAAATATCCCAAACCTTCCAGAGAAGGGATTCCATCATACCTTCACGTTGAATATTTTTATGTGTTTGTTGACGAAGTATTGAGCTTAATTTTCAAAAACTTATTATATTACCGGTACAACGGACCCAAATTTGGCTAATATAGAACTTTAGACTGAATAACATCCTCCGACACATTTGTTTACAGGGTATTTATCCCAAGAGGTCCCAGATCAGTGATTCTCTCATCCCTCTTGCCAGCACGTAACGATTGTTTTTCCCCTGATATTATTTATGTGGCTCTTCCGAACCCCCTAATATGAGTTTTTGTTTCCGACATATTGCGCTAGTGTTAACAAAGCTAAACTGATATAACTTGGAGGAAGTAAACATTTGGGCCGTATTCATAATAACAGAAGTATTATAAAAGTAATATAGCAGGTATCCAGGTAAACATAATAAATCTGTGCTTTTTTATTTTGTCATATACCTAAATATCACCGTTATAAGGCGTCAGTATTTCTATTTCATTGGGAGGAAATGTAAATTAATAATCATTGCTTGAACTTTGTTTATGTAGAATAACGATTCAAGGAAATTATTACGAATTTTTATTTCTTATTTAGGATTTCGTTGTTTTTGTTACTTTATGTTTTATTTTGTGGAAGGCTACACTTTTGATAGTCTTCCACAAAATAATCATTAGTCCATACATTTTTAAGCATCAACAAAAATTATTCGGAATCTTTTTAAAAATGTATTCATTTTGATTCTTTAAACGAATGTGTATTTCGAATTTTCTTTTATAATCTAACATACATCTTGTCTTAAGGGTGTTATGAAAAAAAATGTAATTCTAATTGTTAACTAAATAAATATTTAAATCAACGAAATACGTTTTCCCTTCCTGAATACTCTAAACCGAGAAAATATAAGAATATTACGTACTTTGGAACAAAAACTCGCTGACAAAGCTCAGGAGCTGAAACTTACAAAGTTTCCTTTGTAGTTCATATTTTTACTCCATCTCAAGTAGGACTTACGGCTAGCAGGTAGTATCAACATGATTTGTGCGAGGAAAAGCTTCCGTCCGCCGCCACCTCGTAGCGTTATTTTATGAACTTTCAGCAGTAATAATAGTGTCTGTATGGGGAGGAATTATTGCAATTTGACCAAGACTTTAGGAACGTTTTACTTGAACGTTGTGCTTAGTTCCGCGAAACTACCGCATTTTATTATGTTACTCCTAAGTTTGATTAAATTAAGAAAACTCATACTGCATTTCGGTCGTACATTACTTGTAGTATTTTTAGTATTACTTTTCAATATTTTGCATTTGATAAATCAATACTTAAGCAATTTTTTCCATGCAGGTCTTGGAGAAAAGAAAAAACGTAGAATACGCTAAACGTGGCCTTTCGGTCTTATGACCATAGACTCTGTCTACCCCGTGAGGGATAAAGACGTGGTAATATGTATGTATATAAATAAATTGTCAATTGTAATACCTACGATAATACCAGTAACACCACAAGTTATTTATTTTAGTTAAACAGGGTCACTTTTGAAGATCCTAACTCCATTACTAATATTATAATTGCGAAAGTGTGATTGTTTGTTTGTTACGCCTTCACGCCCTATCTACTTTCCGATTGTCATGAAATTTAGCATACCCGTTGTCTGGAGTACGGAGTAGGATGTAGTATACATTTTATCCAAGGAAAAAGTACTATTCCCGAGGGATCGACATTGACGCGGGCGGAGCCGCAGGTGAAAGCTAATTTAGGAATAAAAGAATATAACGACAGTTGGCGCTCGTTTCGCTGACCTAAGCCGTAATCATTGCCGTTTTGAGTTACCAACACTTTGATGACTTCTGTGGCCTAGTGTTTATAATGTCAGGATGTCACGCCGAAGGATCTAAAATGATCTGTTTCAAATTGACCTAGGTCTTGGATGTTTATAGCTATATTGTGCAATTGTTATAAACTATATTATCATTGTATCCCTCTGGTTGCTCCGGCCAAGTATGGCCCTAGTAGTACAGAGAGGGTCGTGCTCCTGTAGTGGAGACTAAAAAGGACCTGATGATGATGATAATGATGATAGTATCATTGAGTTAGTATCCCATAACACAAGTTTCGAACTTACTTTAGGGCTAGCTCATTCTGTGTGATTAGTCCGTTAATTATATACACAAAGATAAACACAATAAAAGTGTTTTATCACAGTGTAATAAATTGAGGTAAGTGTTGTCGTGGTAACACTTTAAATTTTAAAATATATTATAATAATAATTTAGCGCTTCCACTGTAATTACAACAGAACATATAATTATTGTAAAGGTAGTAGGCGGGCGTAGGCGATGACATTTAGAATTTTAGATTGTACCTTTGAAATCATAGAAATATGTATTTCTTAATTCTAACTAGCAGATAGGTATTTGTTTTTTAAACTTTGTTGGACCAAACAGTATTTAATTAAAAAAAATAAGTACGTAATGTAGGTACGAGTACAGTGGCTTCTATTTAAATATATCTTAGGTCTTATATATCTTAGGTATAAGTCTATCTTAGAGAAAAAACAAACCAGATAATAAAGATAATTATCATGATTACGTACCTATCTTAGTAATATGTATCCTTATATTTAGTACTTGCGCTTACAGTGACCCCAAAGCACAGGTTATGTAGCCTTGTTGGGGCCTCTGTTATTTGTATTAAGACTGTATTTTATTTAAGTGCTTAATCATAAGGAAATTGTATTTAGTTTAAAAAATAAACGATTTTTATTTATTTATGATCATCATTCCAGCCGTTAGAAGTCCACTGCTGGACAAAGGCCTCTCCCAAGGATTTTGCGATCCATGGGAAGATATTGCCATATTCACCAAGCTTAGCAGGCGGGTTGGCGAGCGCAGTTTCTTTGGCTTCTTGTGCTTCCGACGTCCGATTTGGGGATGGAAAGTGGTTATTGGGATACTGCCCACTCGGATGAATGATAATGAAGATGTTTTTACTGAAAACAAATGAACAAAATCTAAAAGGCATACCCAGTATGCATAGATTTAAAAAAAAACCCTCAGTACGTCTATCTCTCCATCTCTCCATATTGGTATTTGTACAAAAACATTTCAATTTGCGTTCCTATTCCGTCTCCCTCATGCCACATATAATAAAAGATACGGGCAGTAGGCGGATACGGCGAACATTGTGGGGGCTCAAAGATCCACTTTTATTATATTCCAACAAATCCAGGCACACGAGCGCACGATCAAGTGAACTATGATGCAGTAAAAATTTTATTGTACCACGGGTTTATAAAATGTTGCCATTTCTATCTATTATTCCGACAGCCGAGGCAATATTCACAACCATAAAATAATTTCTTGAATATTTTTTCCAAATAATAAAAGAGTTTAGAAAGATAAATCATACAATAAAATCATATAATAAGATTCAAATATATAATAAAATCATATAATAAGACATCATCATCATCATCAAGTCCTTTTTAGTCTCCACTACAGGAGCACGACCCTCTCTGTACTACTAGGGCCATACTTGGCCAGAGCAGCCAGAGGACTTGGCCTACACTCTCCACGCTGGCCAGACGGGTTGGAGAGTTCTCTTAGATTGTTCTTTTGTTTAGCTTGTATTTCCTAAGTCGCCTTCTACGACATCCACGGGAAGACTTGGAGTGGTCCTATTCTACTCTGCCGGATACCACATGGCGTATGCTGCTCATCGGAAGCATTTAAAAGCTGGGGAAAGACAGGAATTTGTTGGATTTGGGAAGAGAATAAAGGTATTGGGGTACTACTCACTCTGATAAATGGGGGAAAACGCAAGTAGCAGCTCGGGAGGCCGGGCGCGCGTACCTGATGCCATACCTGCAATACCGGACAGGCTGTGGATGATGACAGCTCTGACCTTAATAATAAAATATACAACGAAAATTATACCTCGCAAAATAATAAAATAAACAAAATCCTTACTAATATTATAAATGCGAAAGAGAGTTTGTTTGTTTGTTACGCTTTCACGCCGTAACTACTGAACCGATCATCATGAAATTTTGCATACAAGTTCTCTGGAGTGCGGAGACGGACATAGGCTACCTTTTATCCCGGGAAAAAGTACTATTCCCGAGGGATCGACATTGACGCGGGCGGAGCCGCGGGCGAAACCTAGTAATAAAATAAATTACACATTTTAGCACGGCAAGACGCTATAATAATGAAAATAAACTATATTTTTCATACCGCCCGCATATATTGAGCCGCACCTACCGTTCAACCAAATAGCTCGTAATCTTTACTGGCCGTAAAAAAACTATCTCTATTACGCGGGCTCGAATTTCACCGCCTTGACTGAACCCTAAGGGATTCTTCGGTATTCTGCACACGTATACAGTAACATAAAGCGCTCTTTTTTACATCGCAGAGTTACCTCTAGTGCCTATTTCCTGAGCAACGAAGTGCCTTGAAGGAGATTTGGTAGGGAGAAAAGTAAGTAACCTAGGTGATACTTAAATGTGTATTATTGTACGGCGACGGTACAGCGAAACACCATTATTTTCGTATTTCGGCTAATAATAATTCGAGAAAAAAGAAATACTGGAATAATTGATTTTGTATTCTAAAATGCCCCATCACCAAGGAGGGTTTTCGGAATCGATGATTTACCCAGGTGTCGGCACTGCGATGATAGTGCTTTAGTTATTGTTCTGAGGATGATAGTTATTTTTGATAGCTATCAATATCCACCAATCATGTTTAATCATCCATTATTTCTATTGGTGGATTTTGAAAGCTGTGGTCAAAAATACCTATCGTCACAGTGCCGCCACCTGGGGTAACGAATAGTCATTGTAATTATTTCAATGTTGGACGATAAAACTTATTGGAATGAGGAGCATTGCATTATGTATTATCTTAATCAAATCGCCGCACGCACACAAGTAAAGACTTGGGTACTTTCCATATCTCTATGGTACTTTCAGTCTGCAGACTAAAACGTCAACTAATCAAACCAGGTAACGTCAAGTATAAGACAAGCGCGTCATTTGTATAAGGTGACACGTGACACGTCCAGTGTGACAGGGTACACTTTCTTATCAATAAAATAATGTACAAGTCGGCCGAAATATTCAAGCAGTTTGGAAATTTGGCAAGTTTTTTAGCGAAGATCAATTCAATATGTATTTCGTAGCCAACCTTTAGCACTGAAGGGGCGTTCAGTTTTGTATTAGATAATGAATAAATACCTATTTGATATTTCAATCGATAGAAAGTATTCTTTGGTAAAATAATAAATTATAGCTTGAATAATAGTTTCGGAAATGTCAATCAAGGTCTACAATTAATGGTCTTTCTTTCTTATCTCAGTGCGCTTCTAGATTAATCCTCATTTGTGATGTTTGTAGCGAGGAGAGAGTAGGCCAAATTCTCTGTCTGCTCTGGTCAAGTATGGCTCCGGTAGTACAGAGAGGGGGTTTATCCGGCAGTGGAGACAAGAAAACCTGATGATGATAATGAAGATGATGGTGTGATTTTTTCAAACCCGGGCCAGCTTTATGTCATTTTCTTCTCCACTTAGCATGGTATTGTTCGGCAAATTTACTTCTTTGTCTTTAGAAGGCACGGACTGTATGGTATCCATCTAAATTTCATTAAACCATCATCGCAATCGCTACGAAATTCAATTAGAGCCCTTCAGACTATTTCCAAAACAATAAAAAGCATGATATTTACAAGGCAACAGGCGCCATCAGACGTCTGCGTTTAACACTGCGGAGACACACGCGATCGCGTGCAAGACTTGGCCGTGGTTACCATTTGTGCTTACTCCCACTTACTTCATATCCAAAAATAACCTTATTCAATAATCAATAAGTATATGAAGGTCTTCTTAATTCGTGATAGACGATAACACAATACAACGTGAACTAAATTTAAAAATACGAGATAAATTTAAAAATAAATCTTTTAAGAAAGACATGCTGTTCAAAGTAAATCTGTCCGTCCGAAATTTCAATTCATCATCATCTGTTAGAAGTCCACTGCTGAACATTGTCATATTCAACAAGGTTAGATGGCGAGCGCAGTTTCTTTTTTTTGGAAGGTCTACGTAGCTAGCTCCAAGTGAGCTTTCGCTACTTCACCGGGCGTTTGAGGCGAGGGCAGAGTTCCCCTCAAACTTTATAGACAACATCACCAAAGGGCCCCCAGGAGGGACGGACGATGGCTTCTTACTAAATTACTATCAGACTGGTGAATAATAGGAATTTGGTAGGGATTGAAGGCATTGGGATACTACTCACTCGGATGAATGGGGGGAAATGTAAGTTAGCAGCTCGGGAGGCTGAGCATGCGTACCGACCGAGCAATTGAGGATGGAGGGCTCCCCTGTCCATATCCGAAATTTTTGACCTAGGTTCTTGTCGGTGTCATGGTGTGAAAAGAAACCATAAAATGGGTATTTTTGGCTAGAATGATGGAGTGTTTTGACATAGCCTTCTCCTTTTCATACATTTGTGAGTTACGTTGCTTTGTAGCCTAAGACATGTCTGTTATCTAGAAATTCGACAACATAACACAACAAACAAACTTGACAAATTCGACAACATAACTACAAAACACTACAAGCCAAAGTTTCTGGTACACATCCATGTGCCAACACTCCGGCGGGACAAAACTATGTTTTACTCATAAAACGGGTTCCGCGTTTTAGGCAGAACGTCATAAAAGCGCCACACTGTGGCCCGTGAATATGAAAGGATTGTGACATTTATTGGGCTATACAGGCTATACAGTGGCATGATGGAGAAAGTTAGAAGTAGCCCGCATAGTTTGATATGTCAGTTGCTCCATCCACTTGTATTGTGTTTGGCGTTTAAGTAGGCTTCAAGTTTGTTTTACTGTTTCGCTGTAAAATTGACCTTTTGTTTTATGGCGGGCTACAAAGTTCATGTAATAAATACTTTACAGTTTCCATCGTTTGCACCCTTCTGAATATTTGACTTCGCTACACGATTTAGAGAACAAGTATAATATTAGACTACTTAATTTTCTATTTTGATTATTTTCGAACATATTTTTGCGTACAACTGAGTTAATATTTATAAAATTTCAGTCAAGTTTTGGCAAAAAAAAACGCCATCATTAAATTGCCTAAGTAAAATTTTAATTAAATTTCGAAGTGAAATTGTAATAACTACAACAAACGGATTCACTCACTTATATTTGGTCGACATCGAAATTATAATATTTCATTTCATCGCACTGAGCACCGCAATTTCGTTTATCGCACTAATGCTTGTTAGATAGTAACATGGATAGCATAAGTGTACATAGTGTAGCAGACTATGTGAGTGATATCCGTTCACCTTGCGTCGTAATTTACCACACTTTATTTTCGTATTTCTTATAGAATTTGTAATAGATTAGCTATAGGATCATAATAGCTTCTTATACATATATAATTTTATCATCATTTCAGCCACAAGTCAAGTCCACAGCTCGGCAAAGGCATCTCCCAAGGATTGTTCGTTTCATGGGAGTATAATGCCATACTCACCACGCTTGTCAGGTAGGTTGGCAAGGCTTATAATATGACAGCCTCCGTGGTCCAGTGGTTAAGGCGTATGCCTGTTGACCCGGGGGTCGTGGGTTCGATTCCCACCGGAAGCATACTTTGTTTAGTTGTTTCAGTCTGGTTAGGACATTGCAGGCTTGAATTACCAGATTGTCTGATAATAAAGATGATTCCGTGCTTCGGAAGGCACGTTAAGTCGGTGGTCCCGGCTGCCATCTGGTAGTCGTTAAAGGAACCACGTCAGAGGCCGAGAGGCGGTTCCGAAGAACTCTGACACCAGGGTGTGTATGGTCGATTGAGCGTGACACCTACTCGAAATGATGATGATAATATAACCCGGCGAAATCATAAACGTATGTTCATCATCATCATCATCAGGTCTCTTAGTCTCCACTGCAGGAGCATGACCCTCTCTGTACTGGCGGAACCATACTTGGCCAGAGCAGACAGAGGGTTTGGCCTACACTCTCCTCGCTGGACAGACGGGTTGGAGATGTCTCATTGATGTTTATGAGCTTTGTTTGGCTTGTATTTTCTAAGTCGCCTTCTACGACGAACACGGGAAGACTTGGAGTGGTCCTATTCTACTCTGCCGGAAACCACACGGCTAAAACGCATGTTAAAATAACTATTTACTTTTTTATCATTTTGTGTCTTGACGATTTGTTACTATTGTGACTACAGACTGATATACATATAGGTTATAACTTTAAGGAGTCCTCAAGAGCAGTTAATGAACAGGGCGTTGCAGGTACTCGTGCAATGCGCCATTTGAAGTTTATAGCATCTTTGGGTGCCAGTGATTCCTCATTTATAGGTATGGCGCCGTCCATCGTTCTAATTCGCCATTCGACCGAATCGTAAACGGCCGAATTTACGAGGATCCGAATCTCGGTCAGTTCACGACGGCTATAAAAATTACAGTATAGTTTTCACTCTATTTTTGGTCTAGAGATCGATTTAATGTTTATTTGACGGCACACGAGCAGACGATCCACCTGATGGAAAGTAGTCACCGTCGCCCATGGACATCTGCAACACCAGAGGAGTTTCATCTCTAAAGTGTATGATACCCTCATATTGAAAATATAAAACAAAAATTCTCAGAGCTTTGTGTAACTTTTATTTGGGCGTAAAAATAACAAAATTACGCGTCTCGTGTGGGCAAGTTTCGTAAAATTATGAAAATATTCATACCCACGCACCTAAAAATTTACATCGGCGAGACGCCATATTTTTCATTTTATCCTGTTTACCTTATTTGCAATGTTTTCAGGTAATATTAAAATACATGAAGAATGCGGTTTCATTAATATTTTACAGTTTCGAGTAGTGAACTAAATCATCATGTGATACTATCTAGGTAATTTTTTAACTAGCAACCCGCTAAAATTTGTTTGCGTGTTGCTCAAAAACACGATTGCATAGGTAATATTTTTGTGAAAATTGTAAAAATTGTTAGCGTGTCGCGACGGTGATTTCAACTGACATTCTGCTAAGCAACGAGTGCAAGGCGACTCTCAAAAGGTTGTTCATACGAAAACAGAGCCTTGCGCGTACGAGTGAGCGTATATAGTCAGCGCAGGGAGGGGAATATATTATCTACTAGCTTTCGCCCGCGGCTCCGCCCGCGTCAATGTCGATCCCTCGGGAATAGTCCTTTTTCCCGGGATAAAAGGTAGCCTATGTCCATCTCCGTACTCCAGAGAACTTGTATGCAAAATTTCATGATGATTGGTTCAGTAGATACGACGTGAAAGCGTAACAAACAAACAAACAAACTCACTTTCGCATTTATACTGGGTGGCGCAAAAGTACTGGCACTAAAGAAAATACTTTTATTTTTTTTATATGACATTTTCTGTCATTCTGTTTTTGAAAATTGTGTAGTGAACAAATGTAAAATACACTGAAAATAAACAAGACGGCGCTACGGCACACACAGCGCGCGACACTATGGACTTAGTGAGGGACGCTTTTCCAGGCCGAGTTATCTCTCGTTTTGGCGATTTGCCTTGGCCTGCAAGATCACCCGATCTGACCAGTCCAGACTTCTTTCTTTGGGGTTTTTTAAAATCTCGGGTGTATGTGAACAAGCCACAGACTCTCGCAGCTCTAAAAGAAAACATTCGTCAAGAAATAACGAACATATCGCAGGAAGTGTTACGGCAAGTTATGCAAAATGTCATAAATAGGGCTCAAATGTGTATCAACTCTGGAGGTCACCATTTAAAAGACATCATCTTTAAATCCTAATGGTACGAAATTTAATGGCACAAATATACATTTAAAAAAACCTAAATCTAGTTTTCTAATTTAGAAAAAATGTTATAGCTGAACCAAATAGGGTCTTTACTTTTGCGCCACCCGTTATTAGTTAGGATTAGGATTAGGATGCGGCGCAACCAATACTTAATTATGAAAAATATACAATCTCTAGGAAAATTTCATAACAATAGATTTTGGTGAGCCACCGAGGACGTCGCTGCATTAGTGGTAAATGATAGGTAATAATTTTGGCTACATATTGATGTCCATATGTATGCATTTTGCACCGTGTGGTATCCGGCAGAGAAGAGTAGAATAGGACCACTCCAAGTCGTCTCGTGAATGTCGTAGAAGGCGACTTAGGAAATACAAGTTAAACAAAGCTTATTAACATCTCTGAGATTTCTCCAACCCTGGCTGCTCTGCCCAAGTATGGCTCTAGTAGTACAAAGAGGGTCGTGCTTCTGTAGTGGAGACTATAAGACCTGATGATGATTGATGTATGCATTAATTCATAAAGCTTTTTTTTATTTGCACTGGTTCTTTTTTCAATCTTTTATTTGAATATAAAATAAGGCTTTCAATAGTATGTAATAAACCTGTTTCTGCGTGGTCTAGACTCTATTGTCAAGCCGACGTCTAAGTCGTATTTTAGATTTTAGGTCACAGGGTCGCTTCGAATGACAACTTTGATTGAAGGGCGTGGTGTGGGGCCACGATTCAATCTGTATTTTACTCATTTTTATAACACAGAAAGTAGGCTAAAATACAGACCTACATATCATGTAGGTATTTCAGGCCGATGGACAGATAAGAAATGGTTTATGGAAATGTTAGACTGTAAAAATCCCCGGTATTTCATGGGTTTAATTACTTTTGGTAAGTTTGGAGCGAATAACCAACATACAAAAAATATTTAAAAATACTGATTTTAAGTTAGTGTGTAATCATACACATACATACATATACATAATATCACTTCTTTCTCCCGTGCGGGGTAGACAGAGCCTAGGTCTATAAGATCTTATGGGCTACAATTAACATGTTGGTACCTGTGTGGGAGGAAAACGGTATCAAAAAAATATTGATAGTGAAAGAAATATTGTTGCTAGCAGCATCACCTATTGAGAAGCAGCTGGTACATTCTACGTTATTTCTTTTCTCCCAGACCAGCATGGGAGGGAATCATATACACAATAATCATAAACAGTAACGTTTATTTTGAATGGTATTATTTGTGTATATACCGAAAATTTTATAAAGATAAAATTATACCACGTGATTTTGAACCTCTGAATTATACTGAAATCCTGGAATAAGATCCCTAATGAAAAACAGAATTGCAAGAAAAATAGGTAATATCCAAAAATCATTTAGGCTTCCCATACAAAGTCGCCAACCAGCTGGGCGAATTTCTATGGAAGGTAATTTTTGTTCGATTTATTTTTTATTATTTCTGTTTTCTTTATTGTGTGTTATAAACTGCTGCTTATTTACTACCCACCACAACGAAAAAATACTATGTATAAAACTGATGATTTACAAGATTTGATTTATATTTTTTTTTGTGAAAACCAGTTTTCTGTTAGATTTAATAAGTCCCTTGACCCCCGTTAAATAATATGAAATAAGCATGTAACGCGCCGGTCAGACAGGGCCGGATCGTAAATCCGCATGTTTATAGCTTTTTTCACACTCGCGCAGGGCCGGATCAGGGGCAATAAAATAAATGTCAATACGCACAACGTGTACTACGGATTTACGGATTTGGATGTTGCGGAAAATAAGCGCGGGGTCCATGTGGCGCTGTGGTATTAGACGAATTTGCTTAATGCTCCGAACGCTTGTTGCGGAGACAAAACAATTTTGCTTCGCGGAAATAAAAATGTTCTCCAATTTGATTCGAAATTCGCTCCTTGTTTACTTTTATGATTATGTAGACGCCTATCCCGCTTTCGTTTATGTTTCCTATCGATGTTGGGAGACTTGAACTTTTGTGCTCGCGACGCAAAGTGACATGTAAATATTGACAAACAATTTGATTTCTGGATTTCTGTACGATCAAAGACTAGCATTTGCTTATGATACATGGCAACTTACTTGCGATAAAAGTTATAAACAAGCAATTAAAATCCGGCTGCATATGTTAGACAGAGGGACAGAAAAAAAATAGTAGGTCAGGTATTTTTCTTTGAAGTTTTATGAACGTTTTATTAGAATATATAGAGAGATTTATTTTAAACAGGCATGAAAGAACACATATAAGTACCTACATATTCAGTTACATTTTCCTGTAGCTAAGTAAGCAGGTAAATGTTCTGTTTCGAATCAACATCACGGTCAGAAAAAAAATTTAGGTTTGGTATTTTTCTTTGAAGTGTTATCTACGTTTTATTAGAAAAATCGATCCTCATATGTTTCAAAACATATAAACACAGACAGAACACATATACCTACATATTAAGTAACATTGTTCTGTAGGTATTGATACAAATTATTGCTGAAAAATTGGTTTTTCAAATAGCATAAGCATTTGCATAAAAATAAGCACAATGATCAGTAACTTGTTGCGCTAAGCAGGGTCATTGTTCAGTTGCTGATTTACATTTCACACGCTATTGCCATTCAGTGCTATTACCGTGGTTTGCATAATACAATTCCTCATTAGCTGCTGATTGCGAATTGTTTTATTTATAAACGTGCCGCATACTTATAAGACATTATAGAATATAAAACAAAATCTGCGAAATCATAGACGGATATGCACCAATAATGAAAACATGTTCATATTGTGTAGGTACGCAAGCCAAGTTTAAATGAATTTCGTGAGATATACTCATAGCCTTCGATTTTGACGATAAAAAGGTTACACTATAAGAACTGAGAATCTTTATAATATACATAATCCATGCTGGTCTGGGAGAGAAGAAAAAAGCGTAGATACCAGCTGTTTTTCTTCCGACTGTAGTACTTGGTTAAGGAAATGGACCAAAATGGAATCTGAATAAGGCGATACGGCTAGCAAACGGCTTTTGGATCTTGTGACTTTACGCTCTGTCTTTAAGGGATAAATACGTGATACGTGATATTTGCATTGTAATATATGGCTAGCAAATACAATGGTGCTTGATGTTTTGTGGCTCTGATACATTCTATATACTCGACAATGACTTGAAAACGGTTATATCAAGGTTGCATCATGCCCATGACATAATACAAGTAAGTACTCACACACACAAATATATTCGTTCTCTATCCGTTATAGATAATACTCTTAAATGTTAATACATACACTCTTACATATCGCACATGAATTAACATTCAGCCTCTATTCACGCGTCGGAAAATGAGTGGAAATTATTCAACCGCCTAACAATAGAACCCAAACAAATTAGAAACTACACAATAACGCGCTACATAATATGATTGAGCATGCATTATTCCATTCTCCTCATTTCTCCAGCTTCCACGGTGTGACAGTTGACACCTGTCAACCGCCGTCAACATGGCCGGGCGGGAAATTAAAACCCCTTCATTAACGTGCAGCCTTGATGCGTCCCATGTGAAGTGATTGCTTGAAGAGGTAGATACTTTGCGCCGACAAAAATCAATGCGTTATTTGAATTACGATTTGATGCGTCAAAGGCTTTTTTGACTGCACTAGCAGGGGGATACATTATTCCCACATATAAAAAAATTGGCTGTCTGTAGAGTCGGTTAAAGGACGATAATTTTACGTGATAACGGTGGAGGAGAGATAAATGGGCCACAAGCCGAACGCTTAGGCCGATCGTGCCTCTCTATCGCTTGTTCCGCGCTCTCGCTTGCACACGGAACGTGACAGTTTTTCGGGCGTGCAGCCGGCGTTCATCGATTTATAAGACGTTATAGGGACAAAAACACTTTAAAGTTGTTGTTACTTAACTTCTACACATTAAATCTTTATCCTGTATGGGGTAGACAAAGCCTAAGGCATAAGATCTAAAGGCCACCTTAAGTATGTTGGTGGACATCTTAAACCAAATATAGGTGAGCTTTGATTCTAAAATAGATTATTTGTCGATTTTCCATCTTTTCTGTTATTAATCCTCATTCATTTGGCATCCATGATCATTTATGTATGACCATTGTCGTATTTAGGTTGGAGCTGTCAATCATCAAAATGAAATACACGGGAAAATAACGATGTTTTCTTGCGAATACAATTCTATTTATCATACCGGAGCAAATATGCGACTTGTACATTTTACTGTCATCTTCTAACCTCGATTATTATTAGCAATAATACAAAGCGGCAGTCAGCACACTGATAAAAAATAAAGTGAAACAAGATGTAACAGAAGGTTATCTAAGTAGCGATGACTGATTGTGACAGTGATGGTGATTATTGAGTGTTTTAGAGAAGAGACTAATACTCCCATTGGCCTTTCAAGGTGCCTGAAGGCTCATTCTAACCCTACTTTTAATAGCACTGTCTGTCAGTATTTTTTTTCACTATGTGTTTAAACTGGACAACTGGCACTTCCTGATACGTGCGACTGAACCGTCTAACTTTCAGCAGTTGATAACTTTTATGCAATCATGTGAAAAAATATTCTATCTTTGGTGCGTAGGGTTAGGGGGAGCGGAAATCGAGTGCTGGACATCTCCAGCACTCGATTTCCGCTCCCTATCATCATAGTTTACGAATCTTATTAGTTTAACACATTTCAAATAAATTTTAATACGTATGTATCTTATGTTTTTTTCTGTGCAGTGGCTGCCTAGAGTACTGACAGAGACTAGACCTTCGGTTGCGTCATATTACCCGATGATCAATCGATGATGATGATAAATCGAGAGGGGTTGTCATCGGCAATGTTGACGCAACGTAGTAAAAAGCGTCCCTTCTGTAATTTTTATATTTGTGCACTGACGCAGCAACAAGTTGCCGGCGCCATCTAATGTTTATTGAATATTTTATGTAAATGCCCTCCTGTAACGTCCACGATACAATTTTATATGCTAAACGTTTATTTTGTTATTTTCCTGAACCCCTGTAATGAATTGAGAGGTCTCAATTTAAAGGCGTTCAACCGAATTTCTAAAGCAAGCGTATTTTGCAAGTATGGTTTTCTTGATTATAGATTTTTATGGTAAGTATATTTTTATATATTATAAATACAAATACGAACGTATATTGTATGAGCCTACCTTGCACATTTAGGTGACCTGCAGCCTACGCTATGAATGTACTCATAGCTGTTTTTATTATAAATAGCTGCATAATCTTGCAACAATCCCCCAAAACAGTTTTCCCAAAATTTCAGATAGTTCTAGTTTGGGAAATCTAAGTCGTAATGTAAGACTTTACTGCCATTTTGTAAACACAAATGTTATTATTATTAGCTCTTACAACACTCTGCTAGCAGGCTACCTCCGAGATACAGACTGACGTCAAGTTCGGAGTTGATCTGTAACTAGATGGTACAAGAGACTACCTACTGTAACAATTTCGGCTAAATAAATTATTATTATTATTATCCCAGATAGTGGTGGCCGAGATATTGCCAACAAGAAAGGATCCATCATACCCAGCCATCATCATATACTCAGCAAGCAACAAAAACCATAATACATGGTGAATTTTTTATCGTTTTGGACCCTTAAAGGGGTGACTCAGACCATCAAAACGAACAACTTTTCCTATGGGAACATAGATGGTAACTTAAAAAAAAATTTACATTTCCATACAAACTGGCCAGGAGGCGGAACTCTTTTGTATGGAAATGACGAATTTTTTTTGAGTTCCCAGCGTTGGTCCCATAGAAAAAGTTGTTCAAATTGATCGTCTGGGTCATCCTTTAAGGGTCCAAAACGATAAAAATTATATTATAGATATCCCACACCACTATTTCCATTCTGTTGGAGCCGCAAAATCTTTTCATATTTACATGTATATAGTTTTATATTACGTATCTAACAACATGGCAGGGTACCAAACATACATAAAAATGTAAAAGAAAGGAAAGTATTGTGTGACGACGTGAGCATACATATACTCCCGAATACATCATCAAGCCAGGTCGTGCCCTCTGACTGTAGCACTATTGTGTTCACAAGAGAAAAAGCTCGAATGCTAAATACGAATGAATATTGAAACGAGTCAGGATGCAATGTGACGTCACAGCCCGCTTTACGTTTCCTCACAAAAAAAATGTTTCGGTTTCAGTTCTTTGTTCGTTGTACGCTGTTTTTATTATATGTCAAATACAGATTTTCTTTTATCCCATCTAATAAAAAAAAATGAGTAAGTGAGGTGAGTTTATTCGTTTGCTATGCTGATTTAGCTACTTAATCGTTCATCACTACTTTACCGTTTTGAAGACCTCTGAGGCCTAGTGGTCATCGTGATAGGCTGTCCCAGGATCGATTTCCGGTCAGGTCAAGATGAAACAAAACCGGCCAAGTGCGAGTCGGACTCGCGCACGAAGGGTTCCGTACCGTTTTCTATAAAAAACGGCAAAAAAAATGATGATATAAAACTCGCAAATACTTTCAGAATATCATATTTTTTTCATTCTATTGAATTAATTACAAAAATAATTAGTAATTCAACTGTTTATTAAACTGCCAATCGTGATATCATGTAAAATAGAATGTAATCAATCGCCTCTAAATGAGAAAACTTTATTTCTCTTGAACAAAACTTAACTGTGCATATATTTCGCTAATATTCTATCCTGCGCGGAGTTAAACAAAGTTTGAATGAAATAAGGACATGCTCTGCAGTGAAGACTGAGAATAATTTGCATTTAATGAGAACAACAATTTAGTTTTCAGTTTGAAGGCGACAGAGCTGGCAGTTAGAGCGGAAAATAGAGAGAGTTTGGAAGTTAACCCTCGTATTTGTAATGCGCAAAGTAACGCTTGTATATAAACTTTAAATGTCCGCATGTCGATCACTCGTGAACAAGTTTTTCGAAATAAAATGTACCTTATGTCCTTCCCCGAGCCTCAAACTACCTTCATACCGAATTTCATCCAAATTGGTTCAGTAGTTGAAGCGTGAAAAGGAGACAGATAGAGTTATTTCCGCATTAATAATATTAGTATGGATTACTTATCAAAGACTTACATACACTTTACAATCATAGCAAACATACTATCTTTCTTGTTATGTCTTTTTCCCTTGTAGGGTAGATCGAACTCAGATATATAAGAGCTAAAAGCCAAGTTTAGCATGTTGGTGGGCGTGTAGATGGATACCGGAATCAAAATAGTGATGGATTACTAGCTGCATCGCCTATAAACATGATTTTCCCATTTTATTTTTTATTTAATAAACTTTATTGTTCCTAAATAAACATTTGATCACAATAGGCGGACTTAATGCTATGAGCATTCTATTCCAGTCAACCAGAAAAATAAAAATGTATGGCGCAAAAAAGTGATTATATAACATACTAGAAGTATATTAGGGAATGATAAAAGATAAGATATTCCCATTCCTCGCGGATCTGCGCGGGAAGAGAAGCAGCTGGTACATTCTACATTTTTTTCATCCAGGCTAGCATGTAAGACATGCTTTCTGAAGTTCTTGACGCTTCTTCTACTTTCATTACCGTCCATTGAGGACTGACTTTAGGTACTGCTAAGCCAAACTCCTACATTAAAAAAAAAGACAGTATCGGGTCAAACGATAAACTAATAATGCTGCGATAAACGCTGTGCTAGCTTTTGGCTTTGAAACACATTTATATGTTGGACCGCAGGAAAAAAAAGCAAACAATTTTAAATAATTGAGTTTTCTATTCTCTATCATCTCGAAACCTGACTGTTTTAAACAATACTATTTTTTACCGGTGGTGTATTTTATTCATCTTTTGAGTTTTAATAATACGTCAAGCAGATACCCCAATGACATTTCATTCTATAGATACTATCTATACTTCTATACTAATATTATAAAGAGGAAAGATTTGATTGTTTGTTTGTTTGCATCAAATAGGCTCTGAAACTACTGGACCGATTTGCAAAATTCTTTCTCCATTAGAATCCTACAATATTCCTGATGAACATAGGCTATTTGAATACCTATATCTTCCCGTGCGAAGCCGAGACGGGCCGCTAGTAGAATGAAGTAAATTATATCTCTATGATAAAGACATCTCATCAGATCGCTCAGGAGGACGCCTATGGTGTGCTTATAAGCGATGTTTACAGAAAGAGGTATCTTTCTATAGTCGTGTCATCATCATCATTCCACCCGTAAATATCCGCTATTGGACAAAGGCTACTCTCAAGGATTCTTCGTTCCATGGGAGGATATTGCTATACTCATCACGCTTGGCAAGCGGGTTGGCGAGTGCAGTTTAGAGGGCTTCTTGTGCTTCCAACGCTGCTGCCCATCGGAAGCATTTTTAAGCTAGGGAAGGATAGGAATTTGTTGGATTTGGGAAGTAAATGAAGGTATTGGGATAATACTCACTCGGACGAATGGAGAAAAATCAAGTAACAGCTCGGGCAGACGGGCAAGCAGTTGAGGATGACATGACGAGATGACCCCTGACCTGCTACAGTCGTGTGTTGACAGGTAATTAATAAATTATTTTTATTGGTGTTTAAAAATCAAATGAACCACAGAAACCGTGCAGAGTAATAAACCATGTGATGTTTCAGCCTTTGTTATTATATGACGTGATTTGTCCATGGAAAGTGGATGTAACTGAGGCACACATACAAGTTTCACTTCTAAACTCGCTATAGTTTGAGGTTAGGGTGCGGTGCACCGCCATTGAAGCTCGGAGTTGAATGACTAAACAGATGAAAGCGTATTGAGTGGCATTCGTAGTCCTTTGACGAAATGCTGTGTCTTTCAGAATGTCTTAGAGGCACGTCTTTGAAGTTAGGAAAAGTTTTCCATAATTTTGAAATGCGGTATAAAAAGAAAAAGAAACGTTATGTAGTTGTGTCTTGCAGCAAACTCTTTGAAGCTTTTTAAAAGCATACGTAGACAAGGTTTATAAATATTTTCGGTACTACACATGCATATATTGGCTAGCTCCGTGGCGCAGCGGTCAACACGCCAGCCTGCGACACGAGAGTGCCCGGGTTCGATCCCCGGCCAGGTCAAGATAGAAAATGATCTTTTTCAGATTGACTTGGGTCTTGGATGTGTATCTATATATGTATTTGTTATAAAATATAGTATCGTTGAGTTAGTATCCCATAACACAAGTCTCGAACTTACTTTGGAGCTAGCTCAATCTGTGTGATTTGTCCGTATATATTTATTTATATATCCATAGTAGAGAAAATGGCTCAAAAAGAGTATACCTATGTACAAAAGTAAGAAACATTTTAACTAACTATACATATATGAGTATAGTAACGTTCGATTCCCTACGCTTTCCGAAGTTGTACTATAGACAGCTCCGTGGCGCAGTGGTTAACACGCCAGCCTGCGACACGGAGTGCCCGGGTTCGATTCCCGGCCAGGTCAAGATGGAAAATGATCTTTTTAGATTGGTCTGGGTCTTGGATGTTTATCTATATATGTATTTGCTATAAAATATAGTATCATTGAGTTAGTATCCCATAACACAAGTCTCGAACTTGCCTTGGGGCTAGCTCAATCTGTGTGATTTGTCCGTATGTATGTATATGTATTATAAATTAACTGGCTATTTAGTTTAAATGTAACATTTTTACTATTTATATACGTACTTACCAATACAGAGGATATTCAAACGCGGTGTGTTTAGAGAGGTTCGCTAAGTTTTAAACAATATGCGGTTGCCATAGAGGCGATCAATATATTGCCATCAATCTGTGGTATATTATCAGGATATACATCTAATATATACAATTCTCGTGTCATAGTGTTAGTTGCCATACTCCTCCGAAACAAGAGAACCGATTTTGATGAAATTTTATATGTATACTTAGTGCTAAGAGTGGTCCACCCAATTCCTTTAAATGTATATGACAAAAGAACGTTTGCAAGGTCAACTAGTATTAATATACAATTATTTCGCTTGGACTCTGTAAAAAAATATAGGTATATGTAAGAAGCAGCCAAGAAAACAATGTTTATTTATATATCGGTACTAGTAAAATTAACTGCGGTTTTATCATTCAAAACGGTCGTAAAATTCGCATAAAAGCAGGGCCGTGTTGTTGCAGTATTCATTGTTTTATTTTCTTAGATCATAAAGCGAGGAAATAAAATGTCATTTCTAAATGTTTACATCTTCATTCCCTTGATTTACTGTTTCGAACTGAGATAATTACTGTGTTTATGATTTAATTATAGTAATAGTGTTGAAGAAACTTCAAGGTCGGGGAGTATAGTGCTGGTAACACTCGCACCATCGTAGCCGCGTGGGGAAGTTAGCGGCGCAGGCGCCGCTAACTTCACGTCATCTATACTAATATTATAAAGCTGAAGAGTTTGTTTGTTTGTTTGAACGCGCTAATCTTAGGAACTACTGGTTCAAATTGGAAAATTCTTTTTGTGTTGGATAGTCCATTTATTGAGGAAGGCTTTAGGCTATAAAACATCACGACCAATAGGAGCGAAGCATCAATAAAAAATGATTTGAAAACGGGGAAAAAATTTTCATCTATACTAATTAATCATAATAACAGAAATTGCCGCGGACGAAGTCGCGGGCAACAGCTAGTGTCATATATGACACTTATGTACTTCTATTGCGCTCTCTGAGCGAGTACGCGTCGTTGATATTGTCGGGCGTCCGGGCCAGCTTGTAGCTTGTATTTCATTGAAACTCATTATATACAGAGAGGTTCATGCTCTTGCAGTGAAGACTAAAATGACCTGATGATGATAATGATATAAAGTCCGTTAATACTTTCTGAGTTTATTTATGGCACAGTAGGGATTCCTAGTATCTCCAGTAATATAGACCTACTCCATCAAGTAAGGACACATAAAGGTCGCTGCAGTTAGTACCTAATTTTACTTCGCTACCGTTTTCATACCTAGAGGTGACCTAAATGGTCTAAGAGTAATATTTGCTTCCCACCTGGCCCACCTTGTTCCTCTGAGTGTATAGTTCAGTCGTCCAATCTGATTGTCCTAAGAACAATAGTGAATTCTGGAGGATGGTCGATTTTTGATGTCTTCCCTCTACAAATCAAGTTCATGCCTCCGGTCCTCAAATAAGGTCACGTTATGTCCTCCACAATTCACTATAACAACGTCGGCGGTTACTTGACGTGTCTATTTATACATTTGTAGCGAAGATAGAGTAAATAAGTCATATCAGGACACACCCGTCCAGTTCTAAATTTTTTGTAGTATTGTAAACTTTTCCATTTACTGTAGCCGAAAACGCTAAGGGAATAATAACTGATTGCAATAGTGATTGTGTACGTTAATTTATACACCATGAAACCTACAGGAGCCTACATCAATATAAGATGGTAGAGTAGGTACCTTGGCTATGGTCTTTTCCCATTAGCGCGGTAATCTCGTCCGTGAAGATTGATAGGCTAATACCGACGGTATTGGACAGATTACACGTGAAAAATTGTACGATTACTCGTTATTTTGTGTGATTCGCCTTGAAAATTGAGAATTGCTCAATATTACACTTTTTACCCGAATGCCAAGAAGAGTTATGTGACAATGCTATTTTGATAAACTCTTAATAAATTAAGAAATAATATGGGAAAAAAAATTTCGTGCTAGCGGGACTTGAACCGGCGACATAGGTTTATGTACGATCTATGCTCTGCCATCTGAGCTACCGCACGATTCAACCTCGGCTACGACCACTCCCATTTCTACCATAATCAAATTCTCCACCATATCTCATTCCCCTTATACGTATATTTATTTCTTAATTTATTAAAAGAGTTATGTGTTTCATACGTGTCATGTCTTTTTGTAAATTTCTTTATTACCTCATATTTTAACAGCTTGATGGATTTTGACAATTAAGGTATTATTAGATTCGTATTAAAACCCATGTGTCCGGTGTCAAGAGAGGTGTTTTAAAAAAGGGCCCGTCAACTTTTTGATTTTTGAAAAGTTGGGTTCTAGTTACTTTACCATGAAATTAACAAAATCTAGAAGAAAACATCATCTTCCCGATTTATCAAGTTTTCATTCATAAACTTAAATTGTAAATTTTTCTGAAGGCGACGTCATTTTCCCGGCCACTTTTTTATTTTATTAGGGGAAAAAATAAAATTGATCTAACTTAACGTCATGTATCATCATCATCATCATCAGGTCCTTTTTAGTCTCCACTACAGGAGCACGACCCTCATGTATGATGTCAAATAATTACAAAACAAATTCTTTTTCAAAATAAAGATCTACATATATACGGCGTAGAACGCACACAGTTTACGCATTGTTGCGTAGAAGCAGTCTACGCAACAATGCGTAAACGGTGTGCGTCCTTGGTGCGCAGGGTGCGGGCGAGCGGTAACAGCATCCTGAATATGATCGCTGGTAGACTAGACTGCCTATATGTCAACCATTTTAGCCGCACACCGTTTACGCATTGTTGCGTAGAAGCAGTCTACGCAACAATGCGTAAACGGTGTGCGTCCTTGGTGCGCAGGGTGCGGGCGAGCGGTAACAGCATCCTGAATATGATCGCTGGTAGACTAGACTGCCTATATGTCAACCATTCATGTGCCATTTCGGGGGGAGTGGTGCAGGAATGGCCCCTTTAAATTAAATTATATTTCAATGATCTGTACTAACATAGTTTATAAGGACTACTAACAATATAAGTCTGTGTTACTTGAAAATAAATGATTATTATTATTATTATAGGGTCAATTAACAATTAGGGTTAGCAAAAATGTGCTCACGAATGATGTCACAAAACACGAAATCAATTTATTGAATATAACGGTATACCTTTGTCCGACTTCACAAAAAGGAGGAGGTTATCAATTCGGTTTTATTTTTTATATGTATGTTGCTTTAGAACTTCGTTAATAAATAACGAAGTTCTGAGCCAACAAACTGATTTTAGGAATTGAATATTGGAGTTAGACCCTTCATTTTAATTTTCAATTATATGCCTTCAAGTCAGAATGGGTAAGGAATATTCTTTTTTAAAATTTTGGTCCTGTCTTGTCTTTGATTTAACATGCTCAATTACTGTTATATCAGAGGTTTGCTTTCACCGCGACTTTGCTTGTGTAAATGTCGTGTTCTTTTTCCGGGATAAAGGGTATGTCCATCTCCAAACCCCCGACAACGTGTATGTACAATCACATGGTTATTAGTTCAGTAGTTAAGGCGCAAAATTGTAACGAATAGACAGATTCATTTTCACATTTATAATTAACTAGCTTTCGCCCGCGGCTCCGCCCGCGTCAATGTCGATCCCTCGGGAATAGTACTTTTTCTCGGGATAAAAGGTAGCCTATGTCCTTCTCCGCACTCCAGAGAACTTGTATGCAAAATTTCATGATGATCGGCACAGTAGTTACGGCTTGAAAGCGTAACAAACAAACAAACTCACTTTCGCATTTATAATATTAGTTAGGATTCCATATTCTTAAATAAGGGAAGAACAGAAACTGTGATGTAGAAATTCAACATCAAACAGATGCTCTATAATGCGTCAATGAATTCTCACTGAAACAGAGGCGATGCAATTTGTTTTGTTTGTCTGTGAACGTAAAGATACTCGTATCGTATGCCGTATGAGTGTGGAGGCGGGTTGTTTACGCCAGTCTTGGGTTCATGCGAGTGTGTTGACATTCAAATTCAATTCACTTGCTTTTGCACTTTTTGGCTAAGTCAAAAGAATATCTATCCACTTTTATTTCCCCGTACTAGCTTTCTGCTAGCGTCTATTTTTTTACCCGCCTGCAAAAATTTTGAGACTTTTATGACACTAGTAAGGTTTCATCAGACGGATCGGACAAACAACACATGCTTCCATAATAGTACTAACGATTTTGAATACAAAATCATAACTTTATATACGCTGAAAGTTGTTATCTTTCATTAAAAACCAATCAGAAGTTAAAAGCAGATAATACCTGGTAGGTATATCAATACAAGAGCCGCATTTAAGCAAAACGTCCGCTATCCAAACGCCAATAGCATTATTTCATGCGTTTTGTTTAGCGGTCACATATAGCTAAAATACCGTGTACGTGCGCTGTTGAGCGCATGTAGCCTACTAAGTGCCTAAGACTAACGTCATGTGACGTTTGGAACGAAATCCATTAAAAAAGGTCTTATACAATATTAAAATCAGTATCAACATGATGTTATGTTGTCTTTTATGCCATTAAATGCTGTCTTTTTTGAATAATATCTAAAATAATAAATAGCAGTAAACTAAAACTGAAATACATACTAACAGGTACGCTGGCCACCACATACAAGAGCAGCATAAAACCAAACGATACGCAATCAAACGCGAATAGTAATTTTAATTGTATTCATGCGTTTTGTTTAGCGGTCACGTATAGCCAGAACGCCGCATACGTGCGTCGTGCGAACATAGCCTTGTGTAAGTGGCTAATGGGATTAACGTCGCGTGACGTTAGAAACGGAATCTATGAATAAGTCTATACAAAAACAAAACCAGCCTCAGCATGATGTATAAATATAGTCATTTAATGGTGTCCTTTTCATTAGTAAAAAGAATAAAACAGCAGTAAATTAAAACTCAGCTGAGAAACATGTACGCTATGCACTACGTACCAGAGCAGCATAAAACCAAAGAATACGCAATCTAAACGCGAATAGTAATTTAATTGTATTCATGCGTTTTGTTTAGCGGTCATGTATAGCCAGAATGCCGCGTACGTGCGTCGTTGTGTTCACGTAGCCCCGTGTAAGTAGCTATTGGGATTTTCGACGTATGAGTCTATGCGAAAGTCTATACAAAACATGCGGCATACATAAGCCTGCGCAGACGAGGGCAGTCCTCAGAGGATATAAATCCCTGTCAACGAGACAACGGAAATGGTGCGATAATTTGCTGCTTGGATTTGACAAACCGCACGCTATGTAAGTAAATGTTTGAAGATAACATCCTCATGATATAAGCCTCAAGAAGTCCACTGCTGGACATAGGTATCTTCCAAAGATTTACAAAATGACCGGTTGGAAGCAGCTTCGCGCTAGCACTCACACGTCTCGCGATCACGAAGTTTCAGTAAAAAGATGCAAAAACTACGTATCAGGAGTGAAAAAAAAGATGGGGTTATACTTTCAGTATATACCGTTTTTATCGTTGTTTGTAAGATGCATGATGTTTTGACTTGGGGACATTATGACGGCTTCATTTTGTATGAGACTGTGTATCTACCATTATATTTGATTGAAGATCCCAAAGACTGTTTCTCGTCTGCTCATACCTCAAATGTAGTAATAAACTGCGGTCTTGTTCACAGTAAGAAATAATATTAAATTGAAACTCTGCTGAAAAACATAATAACAGTAAAGCTGTGCACCAAATATCAGAGCAGTACTAAAACCAAACGGCCGATATCCAAACGCCAATAACATTGTATCCATGCGTTTTGTTTAGCGGTCACGTATAACCAAAATGTCGCGTACGTGCACATTAGCGCAGGTAGCCCCGTAAGTATCTAATAGGATTAACGTGAATTGACGTTTGGAAAGAAACTCACCCTGAACCTGATGGCTTATAAATAATAACGCGACTAGAAGACTCGAATTCATGTATGCATAAATAAGTATGTATGCATGTGTGATTATATTATTCTATCATTACTAAAATATCTGATCTGATTTAGATCTTTGATGTATCGTCGAGACCTTGACTTATTCAAGTGACTTAAGTTATATTTAATTTTTCTTTTGTAAAACTTGTGTTTAGGGTTCAGTATCTCAAAAATCATTTGATTGTCTGTCAAAATCGTTGGTCTCAGGAACGCGTGCACGAATCAAGTTGACTCATATTGAAATCTACGATTTTTGAAGCTCTAACCGAGATCAAAAGGTATGGCCGATTATTTTGCGCATTTGGTAACTTTGCTCAAACACACTTGGTAATCAAAACCTATAGATACTTGCCGTAGATCTAGAATCATGAAGTAAGGTCTTATAGTAAGAACAAAGAAACGAAAAACGTAAATTTGTAACTAGTCTTACTCGCTCTTATTATGCGATCTTATTCGATTCATGTTATGTCTTCATCAGTACATGTAATAAAAATAAAAAGCTGAAATAAAGTATATTAGTTACTTCTATATTAACAACCATGGCAACAGCATGGTCATATTTTTTAGTTATATAAGCATGTCCAATGAGACCTCTCCAACCCGTCTGGCCAGCGAGAAGAGTGTTGCCCAAATCCTCTGTTTGCTCTGCCCAAGTATGGCTCCGGTGGTAGTACAGAGAGGGTCATGTTACTGTAGTGGAGACTAAAAAGACCTGTTGATGATGATGAAGTGGCCAACACTGGTGTCAGATTTTCAAACTGCCTAAAGGCATCTGACATAGCGTAACGACTGCCATCAATCATGACAGCCGGGGCCAACAGCTTAACATGCCTTCCGAAGCACGAACCTATTACAGTTCAATAGATAACAGCTCTATGAAAGACAGATGGACGGACATCGGAGACTTAATAATCAGGCCTCGTTTTACCCCTTGGAAACGGAGCCCTAAAAATCCCAAGGCACGCATAAACTATTGCTCTAAGCACGAGTAAACTAAGCAGTTCGATCATATTAGTGAAAGTGATTGATAATGTGAGTGATGGACCAAGAACGTACCCTCGTCACGCT
Organism: Elegia similella; assembly: GCA_947532085.1. Classification (NCBI taxonomy): domain Eukaryota; kingdom Metazoa; phylum Arthropoda; class Insecta; order Lepidoptera; family Pyralidae; genus Elegia; species Elegia similella. Next base: position 7,730,842 of record OX383936.1, read on the forward strand.
GACGTCACTTGTTTTTTCACGTCGCTACGCGTAACGGAACCTTTTAAACTAATTTGATGGTAAAGAACGTTTTTCACTTAATAGTTCCGCTCTTAGGCAACCCTAATCAACTTTGAAGAGTTTTGGGAAAATACACTTTGCTCCGTAAATTGTTGGCTTAGAAAATGAAAACAGAGAACTCGTATAGCCGTATCGCTCAATAAATTGTACTACCGATTTTATTATTATTCCAATAACCTTTTCTATATATATTGTATTATTATTTTTAATTAATTATATTAATAGCATTACAATGCTCGGTTTAATATTAAAATCGAAAATATGTGATGAAAAAATTTTAATGCTATTAATATAATTAATTGAGAGAAGCTTTCTCCACTTTAATCAACTTTCAATTCATCTGATATGAATTAAGCACTATACCGATACCACACTTCTAAATAGTGGGTAGTAATGGAGATTACGCATGCTTCGAATGCGTGTACCTTTAATATGTGATGAACAAATTCGCCGCGGTGATTTGAAGCTACGGCAGCTCAGTGGTTGACGGGCTAGATGTCGAAGGTTGTAGGTTCAAATCCAACCTGTGTCGAAAATTTTTTCATCACATATTTTCGATTTTAATATTATTTTTAACTTTTTGTACCTATGTAAATCAAAGTTAATCAAGAAATCCCATCAAACAAGTGGAGAATTATATTCGTTTAATTTTATGTACTAGCCGTGTGGTATCCGGCAGAGTAGAATAGGACCACTCCAAGTCTTCCCGTGGATGTCGTAGAAGGCGACTTAGGAAATACAAGCTAAACAAAGCTTATAAACATCTAAGACACCTCTCCAACCCGTCTGGCCAGCGTGGAGAGTGTAGGCCAAGTCCTCTGGCTGCTCTGGCCAAGTATAGCCCTAGTAGTACAGAGAGGGTCGTGCTCCTGTTGTGGAGACTAAAAAGGACCTGATGATGATGATAATGATGAATTTTATGTAAGGTCAGGGATGTCATTCTCAACTGCCTGTCCGGTGGTTGCAGGTGTGGCATTGGGTACACGCCCGGCCTCCCGAGTTACTATTAATTTTTCCCGTTCATCCGAGTAAGAAGTATCCCAATACCTGGGATACTTCTTACTCCCTATTATTCCCTTTCCAAATCTAACAAATTCCTATCGTACCACAAACTTAAAAATGCTTGCGATGAGCAGCAGCGTCGGAAGCACAAGAAGCAGAAAAAAACTGCGCTCGTAAACCCGCCTGCCAAGCGTGGTGAGTGTGGCAATATCCTTCCATGGAACGAAGAATCCTTGGAGAGGTCCTTGTCCAGCAGTGGAGTTTTTGCGGCTGCAATGATGATGATGATGATGAATTTTGTATACGCTTATAACCTTCACACCCGCTGGGCCATCGAGTTGAGGATAAAACACGGTAAGATGAGAGATATGAGTTAGGTACAGGAAAACAAATATTAGCATATAACAATGTAAGGCCGCCTGCAAAAGTCCATATAGAAGTTGCGTAAAAAGTCATTTGTAGATACTATTTAAAAATAACAGCAATTTCAACCTTAAACATGTGGCATAAGGTTCATGATATTGTTGAACATCATCGGTTGGAGCACGGGACCTTAGAAGTCCCCGTGCTTCACCCAGGTGAAGAACTTTGGTGAAGAACGGGTCCTGACTCGAATATATACTCTTACTTATTCTACATTTATTAGGGAGGAATATACTCCTTCCTAATGAGTGCCATCGATTTTTGCACTAATATATTAGATTAAATATACTAAATCCAGAGATAACATACACATAGAATCCTAATTGATTGAACACACAAATTGATTAGACCGGGGTAGACGTTGGGTCACAGATTACTAAGGATAATGAGGTGTTATGTTTGGCGGAACCATGTTCACGAGATATAATCAATCTCAGCAAATGATCAGCAACGCCAGCAAGTAGGTATATTCCTATGTATTAACGTATTACGTCTTTCTGATGTAAGCTCGAGTTTATGACATTTGGATCGTCTTATTCTTCCTCAAATTAAATGCATGATGTTTTACAGAAACACTTATGTAACTGCAATTCGAGTATATAATAGTTTACCGAAAGACATTTAACAACTTTGACGACCAAATTATTCAAAAAAAATGGTTGATAGAAAATGTATTTTATGATTATATTTTATGAATTCTCTACAAAGACTGGCAGCTTATATTCATGCTATTTATTTCCTAATTATTATTTGAACTAGCTTTTGCCTGCAGCTTCACTCGCGTCAACGTCATTCCCTCAGGAACAGTATTTTTTCTGTGATGAAAGGTAGCCTATGTCCTTCTCCGTACTCCAGAAACCATGTAAATTTATGAATATCGGTTTTGTAGTAACGGCCTGAAAGCGTAACAAACAAACTCACTTTCGCATTTATAATATTAAGAAAGGAAAAATTTAATAATATAAAATTTATATTAGGGATTGTTAAAAATGTTACTTGACATGTTTTTTCTTATATTTTATGCCTGATTTATAAGTAAAACAGTGGAAATTATAATCTGAAAGTCTTGTATACCAGTTTGACAATTAAATTATTCTGATTCTCTCTTACTAAAAAAAAATAAAGATAGATACTGTGTAATGTGGGTGCGAAAGATAAAGTTAAGATGTTGCCAAACCAAAGGCCAATGTTATTAAGATAGCGAACTGTTGCAATCGATCAGTTGGAAAACGGGAATTTAAACCCAAGCGGCTAGCCCATCGTCGTTGAATAATAGTAGGAGAAGTGATCGGCATTTTTGAAGTTTATTTAGTTTTATTGTTACGTGAATAGCATTTAGGATTTGGTATAAAATGCCGAATTCTTCAGAGGAAATGTATTCACTATGGAATCCTAACACTAGCATAGTTTTACGTCTAGACTAGGGACTGACAATGTTCACGATAGTTTTGGAACATTCTAGGAGCTTTGCGACAGTATGTTCAAATGACTAATATGCTTTTTTTTTTTAATTTCATTGCAGCAATTGGATTTTGAATTATTTTTATTGCAATATAAGGGCTAGCTTGCCGGTGTTCTTATTAGAGCAATAAAATCATCTAAAATACTCAGTTCAACGTCTGTTCTCTAGCTGTAGCTTGGCGTACACAAATCCAAGTATAATCAATGCACAGCATTCTTTATGTAAAATCGTGTCAATGATGTATACTTATGGATTTTGAGATACCTACGTTTTGTTACTTTGTTTTACACAGAGATTTCACTCGTCGCAGATGCTCTACGCTTTTGTGGTCTACGAGTTTCGTAGTAGCTACGATACATACACAACTTTGCTGCTAAGAAGCTCGTAGCGGACGAGAACATACCTATACATGGGTACATAATAGAATCTCATAAAACATAACGCCTTTATTTCAAATATACGAGCCCTAAATACCCAAATTCTAAATACCGTATGTTTAAAATATGTAGTACCAAGTATTTAAAAAAATAAATATTTAAAAAACCTTATGGTTGAATAGCTCAAGATCAAAACATCTTATTACGGAATACTTCATTTATAAATACCTGACGCAAAAGAACTTAGTCTAATATAATTTTATACGTTTGAAGAAGAAACGAGCTGCTAGAATATTAGGTTAGGTTGTGTTAGAACTGCGACCTCACAACAAAACGAATCGCTGTCAAAAACGAGCTGCTACCAAAATATTACGTTAGGTTGGGTTATTGGGTTAGAACTGTGACCTACCAGGAAACGAATTGCCGTCAGAAATGAGCTGCCTTTGCGTTAAATTTTACACAGCAATGAGAACGATAAATCAAGTATTATTTATTTCATATTTTGGAATTGTAATATAAGACATAAAAAAATCTAGTGTGTCGACTTCTTACAATTTGCTACTTAAGTATTTCTTTGACCTATGAGACCCAGCCGTTATAATTTTTGCACTTAATTTAAATGGACCTTGTATACATGGTGAAATTTTTATCGTTTGGGATCCTTAAATTTCCTATGGGAACAATACTGAATTTTTTTTTTAGTTTCCAGCATTATCCACATAGAAAAATTTGTTCATATTTATGGTCTGAGTCACCGCTCTAGGGGCCAAAACGATCAAAATTTAACTAAATGTATATCACCATGTATATTTATTTGATGCGGAGCAAATAATACCAGAAAATACAAATACAAACTTCTTAGTCTCCCCGGAGTGTCACGCAGTTTGATTCTCTATTATCGAGTTATGTGTCGCAGGTGTCCCGCGCAATTCTGTAGGGTCCTTTGAGACCTTTCCCGGCTGTTCTCGCTTGTCAACAAGCGAGATGTGTTTTCGTGTAACCAGACAAATATATGAAATGACGTGATATTAACACGTCATAAGTTGACGTAGGTAAAATCGAATTTGTTATATTTTTTTGTAATGGTCAGAAGTGTCATCCGTAACTGCCTGTCCGGTGGTTGCAGGAAATGCCTACGCGCGTCCGGCTTCCCGAACTGCATCTAAGAAGCATCCCATTTGGGATTATCCCATTATCCCATTCCAGCAGTCCAACAAACTCCTACCCTACCCATAGTCAGCAATTTTTAATTTCATTAAATTTTGCGATGTAATGGAGATATCAATTTATGAACACGACCGTCAGCTCATAATCCTCACACTTTTGTTCACAGGTTTGATCCATAAATATAACAGATTACAAAGCAGGCGGCTCATTTTCCAGCAATTTAATTACAGCTTAAACTCGGCTTAGTTAATATCTATATTCGCTCATACTTTATAACGTAGACGCGCAAATTTAGAGGATTCCGCCGTTTGTTATGAGTTTAATTTGGATTAAGGTTGGGATAAGGGTAGGCTTAGACCTACAGCGCGCAGATGCTCAATCAGAATTCCTATATTAGACTAGCCAATCTCACTGCCTTACTAATTTGTCAAGAATATAATAAAAATGTCGTAATTGCTAAAATCCTCATAATAAGTATTCCGAGGACGTCTAATGGCTTTCGTATGCATAGTATGTAAATGAGAATTTCTCATTATTCTTAATAATATGGAAATAAAACATGTTGCCTTTTTATAGAGATCGGTATTAAATTTTGAAGATTTAACAAACATAGTATTGAATACCAGCAAAATAAGATTGTTCATCTTATTTTGCTGGTATTCAATTGTTTGACGTATATTCTTTTTTAAACTTTAAACATATAATTTTGTAAATAAATGGGACTTAGACCGAACCTGTTTGTTATTTACTCTTAATAAATTAAGAAATAAAATTTGGTAAAAAAATCGTGCAGATTTTTTCACTATATTTTATTTCTTAATCTATTATGAGTATATGAAAATAGTATTGTAAATGCAAAATAAAACACTTATAAAAATACTGTTTGTCATTTGTTTCCGTCGACTTTTCAATTGAGTTACTTTCATCGTGGTCGCAACAAGACTGTTTTTGGTCATACGTTTTTGTTTTTCAAATATTGCCAATAGACTCTTAACAAGGGACCTTTTCCTTTTCAGCTTTATGGGGTATTTTTGTAACACCCAAGTTTTATTATTTTAAATTTAAAATAAAAAATATTTTATTCGTTTTAAAGTACATTTTGGCTTAAGCAATAGATTGTTTTATATATATAGGAGTGGTCCCAGTCATCGGAACAAAAAGATAAAATAAAATGGATCCGACAACTGGGACTGCGGTCTGAGTCAACTGCGGTCCCAGTTGTCGGAAGCCACATCCAGCCATCTACCGAAAGTCTCTCGAAGTGATGGTCGAGACTCTTTGCTATAAGGCCGTTTACAGATATATTTATTAACCAACCTACAATCGACTAAGAAATTTACATAAGGTCGAACAAAGAACCTCTTACTTATTCGAGGGCGGTTGGAAATAAAGTAGTATTACCTAAATAGAGGTGTTTATTAGGTGTTTTGTTCGTAACAGCAATTAATACATACAATATCTTATACCTTTATACGAGCAATTCCTGTATATTTATATATAAATTTATTTCTATGATCTCGGAAACGACTCTAACGATTTCGCTAAAATTGTTTGGGAAAACTGTGTTTTCGAGTTTGAATGCTATATATTATTATAAATTTTTCTTTCCACACAGGATATGGTCGCTAATTTCGTCTTGAGACGCCATTTTTTTTAAATCTATGGTCTTACCGGTCACTGTCCATCTGGTCCAGCGGATTAAGACGCGGACGGCAAGAAACGAGTGTTACGGGTTCGAATCCCGCTCGGTGACTTACTTTTGGTTTTTTTAAATATGTTCAAGTTTATATATATTTTTTTAATTATTATTTTTAGACAAGTTCAAAAAATAGTTTATGTTTGAGATAGCAATACATATTTTTCATAAATTAAAAAGAGTATCACCTAAACACCAACATATTACAACAAATAGTAATAACCGAGCGAAGGTTTCCCAGGTACTGTGTATAAAAATGCTTAAAACACTAAGTGAAGATGTATAAAAAGATCTGTAGGTGTAGCTAAGGCAGGCTTTAAGTCTGCTGATCCTAATACCTGACGACCTGACAACTGCATTGACGGGCTCAGCTTCATTTGCAAAGGTTTTAATTAACACACTTCTTTCGTTCACTTCGTAGTTAACAGGTAATCTACAGGAATCCCACATTTTCATTTAACCTGCCCGTAATGAATGTTATTTTTGGCTCGCTTTGTGATTTTAGTAAATTACAATATTGTACGAGATACATTTGGAAAGAGCGTTGTGATATATTTTATTCATGATATTAATTACACGATGAGGTAATTTATAAAGCTTTAATTAAAAACTACGGGATATCATGATTTAGTTAGTGCTTCATAAAATTTTTGTGGTTTCATTAGAGCTTTCATAATGTTTTTATTAAAGTTGAGCGAACTAATAATACCTTCTATCTATGATGGTATTTTAGTCTAAGAGCGGTTACGCACTACGTTCGATCCGTATCCGATTCGAATCCGTGAAAAAATGGATCTAGAAAGAAAATTTCGTCCGCCGAGTCACATCAATGGGCATTTGCGCATAAATTCCGAAAATGAAAAAAAATGGCTCGTTTGGCTCGACAATTATCTTTTACAAAATGGAGAATTACGGATAACAGAGAAAAATTACCATAAAAATATACAATACGTCATTCGGACGTATTGTCAGATGCTGATCGGAGATATTGCGAATCCCTTCTTTATACTGCCATATGATGCCATATGCCATTTGGCGAAAGCCACGGATGCGGCTGTAAAGGTTGCATCATTCTGGGCAAGATTCATTTAATCGTTTGGACCATTTACACGATAGAAGAAGACTGCCATATTAGACGCTCGGATGTGTATTTGTCTGTGGTGTGCTCATTTTTGTTTGTGTTTATCAGATCACGACAGCCGAGTCTAATTATTATTATAAATAACAGGTGATCGGTCACATTTTTTCAAAATGGTTAAATTACCTTGTTGGAAAAAGAACTTATCTTATGTCTGTTGACTGTTATTTTTCTTACTTCTTTGTGTTTAAAAACTGGTTTCAATATTTTCTTAGTTAAAAACTTTAGGAGGCTGTTTTTAAACAGTGGGTGTTAAAAAATTAGGTTGGTACAACGATGGAAAATAACTTTACTTATAACAGAAAGACTATCTACAAAAGACGATATTATTCACATAAAACACGAGTATTTGGCTTCCCTTCTTCACACAATAAACCTGAGCCCGAACATGTTAAAAGCTTTGCTTTGACCAAACTCGGACCTTGTCGGACTTCTTACAAATCAGAAAAAGTTTTAGAAACAGCAGAAGTTACGTGAATTATTCTCTAAAATTACAACAGTATTTGGCTTCAGTGGAACACAATAAACCTGACCCCGAACATGTTAAAAGCTTTGCTTTGAACTAACTCGGATCTTGTCAGGCTTCTTATTTAATAAAAAGTTTTTGAAACAGTCGATGTAACTTGGATTATTCTCTAAAATTACAACAGTATTTGGCTTTAGTGAAACACAATAAAACTAAGTACCAGCATGTTATAGGCTTTGCTTTAAACACATTCGGACCGTGTCGGACTTCTTATTTCAAAAAAAGATTTGGGGACTAACGATGTTACTTAGATTATTCTCTAAAATTACCTACAACAGTATTTCGCTTCAGTGAAACACAATAAAAAGTCCGAGCATTTTATACGCTTTGTTTTAAACATATTCGGACCGTGTCAGGCTTTTTATTTCAAAAAAAGATTTAGGACTAACGATGTTACTTAGATTATTCTCTAAAATTACCTACAACAGTATTTCGCTTCAGTGAAACACAATAAAAAGTCCGAGCATTTTATAGGCTTTGCTTTAAACATATTCGGACCGTGTCAGGCTTCTTATTTAAAAAAAAAGATTTGTGGACTAACGATGTTACTTGGATTATTTTCTAAAATTAATACAATATTTGGCTTCAGTGAAACACAATAAAACTGAGTCCGAGCATGTAAAGGCTTTGCTTTAAACAGACACGGACTTTGTTGGCCTTCTTATTTTAGAAAAATGTTTTTGGAACGGCAGATGTTACGTGATTTAATTCAAACGGGGATTACAATACTTAGGGGCATGTAAGTCTTGTTACTCCTATTTTGTTACACGTTGTAAAAGGATTAAAATGTAAAAAAAAAATGGTAGCGAAAGCAATCTTAAATTGGAATTATCTCTGAAAAATTTTCGAAATCAGTCGATATGTCACAAATTATTTTCATCAAATACACAAGTATTCGGCTTCTCAGCGGAACACAATAAAACTAAGCCCGAGTATGTAAGGCTTTCCTTTGAGCAGACTCCGCCTTTGCGATGCGCGGAAATTGATATTGAAACAGCTTTATGTGAACATGTTGCTACAGATTCAATACTGCAGCAATATGTCCAAACAAAGCCGTTTCAAGAGACACGAGAGATTACACACTAAAAAGTATAAAAGAAACTGAGGTTTTATGGTTGGGAAGTTTTGGAATATTTTAAGAGTCAAAAGCTTTTATCTTTAAGGTTATGTTACGGAAGATAAATTCTTGGCCTGAAGGTGTCTTCTGACCTTAACTTCGGCCTTTCATCCAAACCTCAAACCAAAGCTCAAATGGCGGCCAAAAGCTAGGCATTCTGAATAAAATTAGGCGAAAATTCACTCCAGGATAGCTCCTTACACTTTATACGGCGCAGGTCCGGTCATGCATGGAGTATTGCAGCCGTATTTGGGATGGCTCAGCCAAATATCAACTTGCCACATTAGATTCGGTGGACTTCTGAGACAGGAAATTAATCTTGGCCAAAGACTCATTAAAAACAAACTGCAACTTCTTAGCCATAGACACGAAATCACTAGTCTATGTATCTTTTACAGGATATTCTCCAGACTGTGCTCAAGAACTGCACGAACTCATACCATGTTCTCCTTTTTTCTAAAGGTCATTTAGGCGGCCACGAAGTAAGGTTTAGGCGCACCGCTGGATACTATCTTTACCTGGTTGAAATACTTAGAATTTGTACCAAGCGCTTTTCCTCATATTTTATTATGCGCACAGCATAATAAAAGATGGAATGCGTTGCCTGCGTCTGTATTTCCGAGCGCATATAATCTGTATCTCTTCAAAATTAGAGTTAATCGCCATTTTTAAAATAAAAAAAATGTTAAATAGCCTTTAGCTGGGACCACATCTTTGCTTCTGGGCTAGATTATGATCATGAGTAAACACATTTAATATAAAAAAAAGATAAAACATAATTAAGTACTTCAACAGTTTCAATAGTTTCCTTTAATAAATTAATCCTTTGACCAAACAGTATCGTCTGAGTTTAAGCTAAAAGACGTAACAACCCTGCCCCTTGAATTACATTCTGGTTTAAACGTTCTTTCGTTAGTTTAAAATAGTTTCGATTGTATTAATTCCGTATTAATTCATGCTCCACACTAAGTTTTAATTACTACAAATTAAATTATATTCACAAACTCAGGCTCTAAATGTCAAGATGTTTAGTAATGATTACAACATGTTGTATACTTAAGCACATACATCCCATTAGCCCAGAAGCATTCTCAAGGAGGGATGATGTCTAGTGGCGGCCGGTCATCATCATTCATCAGCCATAAAGAGTCCACTGCTAAACAAAGGCCTCTCTCAAGGATTCTTCGTTCCGTTGGAGGATATTGCCATACTCACCACGCTTGGCAGGTGGGTGACGAGCACAGTTCCTTTGGCTTCTTGTGCTTCCAAAGCGGCTGCCCATCCGAATTTTTTTTAAGCTGGGTAACCATAGGAATTTGTTGAATTCTACGCACTCGGATGAATGAGCGGAAAGCAAGTAGCAGTTTGGGCGGCCAGGCACCGCAACCACCAGATCAGTTGAGGATGACACGCTCACCCCCTAAAAATCCGGCCAGCCATATATAAAAACAACATTATTCACGCCAAAATGCGTTCTTCTTAAATATTTTACTTTTTAATTGTTAGCTTCAGAGAATATCTATAATCTGTGATATTCCAAATATCTGTCACTGTCATTAAGTTATAAATGTCAGATGGAAAAAAAGCGCTCACTTCTCTGCTCCCGGGCCGGCCGCCACGCAATGTGATTTTTCTGTCCGCATCCTTTATACACAAATATGTGTTAAAATATAGATATTCGTTGTGAATACAGTGTGACTTGACTAGTACTACGACATAACTTGACGAATGACTGAATGACTAAAATTTACACAAACAAAATGCCATCCTGGTCGACGTTCGGTAAGTAACTTAGTATCTAATATTTTCCTAACTTCGCACGTGATTAGGATACCGTTCACTATAAATTATTTAAGTGCCTGGTCTGATCATAGTTTCTGGTGCCTCCTGTGAGGAAAGATTCAGTATTTTTCCTTATTTCCGCGCGTTTTGTTCTCGCCGGAACGTCACCTCGCCGCGTGCTGTCACGTTGTTTACGTCTCTTTTCCGCTTAAAACTATTTGTGGCATTCATATTTTGTGTTATTTAGCATAATTATAGCTTAAACTTCGCGTATTTTTCATCATTCGGATTGCTAACGTCGCATAACGTCGCATTTCAGCATAACGTCGCACGTGCTTGGTCGCCTGTGATCACGACAATATGGCCGCTTCACGCGCTGAGAAGTCGCTTCGCAAAGAATTACTGCTACATGAATCATGCTGTCAGGTTTACTTTTCGCGCTTACAGCATATTTACGATAGTTCACAATCCATAAAGGACGATGCATCTCGTGATGCATTTATTTGTAACTGTGAAACAATTGATGACATCAGAAGTGATTACCAAAAATGTATTAATTCTATTAGTTCAATCAACCTTGAACTAGATGATAATTACACACCTGATTTTCAAAAATGGAATTCTTTTGAGGATTTATATTGCCGCATTCGCCGTTAAAAAAATATTCTCCTTTCAAAGACTGACAAAAGTATCTCATGTTCTGATGTTAAACCAAAGATAGCTGTACCTAAGCTGCCTCCTATTGAGATTCCTGAGTTTCATGGACATCCAACTCAATGGAGCGTCTTTTATGAAACTTTCACTTCTGTAATTCAATCCAATCCAGCGTTAAAGGATTCAGAAAAATTATATTATTTACTTGGGAAGCTCAAAGGAAAGGCACAGCTGGTATTCAGTGGTATTTCCCCAACCGCAGATAATTATAATTCAATTTGGAATTCACTTGTACAAAAATATCAGGACAAGCGTTACTTAGCCACCACATTCCTTGACTCCATATTTGAAATCAAACCTCTTCCTAACCCAGCTAGCGCTGCACAATTAGAGTCATTTGTTGACACCTTTACATCCTCCATAGCTGCATTAAAGGATTTGAAACTCACAAATTTAAATGAGTACATATTTGTGTATTTTGGTTTGAAACGTTTGGACCGTGAGACGGCTAAAGCCTTTGAGTCCTTTGTTCGGGATGTTGAGATCCCTAGTTTTGAGCAATTCATTTCTTTTCTAAAAACGAAAACTAAAATAGTTCAACGCACTTCGGATTCACCATCCACAAGAAAATCCTCAAACTTTGAAAAACCAAAAATTTTACCTAAAATTTCACATTCTTATATAAACTCCAATGCACCTTCATCTGATGTCACTAAGAAACTTGTGTGTTCTTTGTGCAACGGTACACATGAAAATACTTATGAATGCACAAAATTTCATCGCTTATCTACTGATGAGCGCCTTAAATTCATCAAAGAAAATAATTTTTGCACTAATTGCCTTGGAGCCAGCCACAGATGGAGCGCATGTAAAAGCACAAATACATGTAGATTTTGTGGTTCAAAACACCATTCATTACTTCACTTAACACGGTCTCAGCCATCGATTGGTAACGCTATGCCATCTGATGGGTCCACTGCTCCGGCACAGTCCGTAAGCACTGTCTCGCATAAAGACACATCATCATCATCTCAACTGCAGCAACCCTCTCCGCCCATGCACAGCACTAAAGGCTTGGCATGTGTATCCGCTGTCGACTTAAATTCGTCGGCTCAAACTAATGTTTTATTAGGTACTGCAGTAGTTAATGTGTTAGATCGCCATAATAATCTCATTCCATGCCGAGCGATTATTGATCCCGGTTCACAAAATAATTTTATTACTTCTGCTTGCTGCCGAAAATTAGGATTAAATATAAGTCAATTAAATCGGAAAATAATTATAAAGGGTATCGGCGGTCATGTTAATCCCGCGAAAGGGAAGGTTCAATTAACCTTTTCTTCCTTAATTACTTCGGATCACTCTTACTCCACGGATTCCTTAGTCTTGAATAATATTACTAGTAAACTACCCGCCGTTAATATTGACACAAAGTCACTCCCATATCTCCATGGAGTTCCACTGGCAGATAAAAATTTCGCGCAACCGTCTGAAGTAGAATTACTTATCGGTGCAAAATTATTTATTAATTTATTATTACCTGGTAAAATTTCCGGTCCGCCAAATTTACCTTCTGCGTTTTTAACAACCCTCGGCTACGTAGTGATGGGTGAAGCCCAAGCTGAGTCTGAACCGGAAGAGTCACTGTCATATTTTGCTACCGCTGAAACAATTCATAATGATTTATGCCGGTTCTTTCAACTTGAAGATATCAAGGACTCAGTATTTTTATCACCGCAAGACCAGGCTTGTGAAGAGTTTTATAATAAGACTACCACTCGCGATTCAGTTGGTCGATTCATCGTTGGCTTACCTTTTAAGGAGGACTCCAGCCAGCTGGGTGATTCTTTATCAGTAGCTCGCAAACGTTTTTATTATTTAGAACGTAAATTTCAAAGAAACTCTGAATTGAAGTTACGTCATGACGAAGTCATTCGCGATTATTTAAATCAGGGTTACCTCGTTGAAATACCTGAGCCAAAAAATTTTGGCGTAGGATTTGTGTTAGCTCACCATGGTGTATTACGCGAAGACAAACACTCTTCCAAACTGCGTGTAGTTTTAGACGCTAGTGCGCCCACTGATTCTGGAAAGTCTTTAAATTACATTTTACACACCGGACCAGCTCTACAAAACGATTTGGTAGACATTATTTTAAATTTCCGACTATTTCCTATCGCCGTAACGGCTGATATCCGCCAAATGTATTTAAGAATTTTAACCCGAGAACAAGATTGTAATTTTCAACAAATTATTTACCGCTTTGATCAACGTGAGCCGTTTAGATATTTTCATTTTCAACGCGTTTGTTTCGGTTTACGTTGCAGTCCTTATCTAGCTATTTTTTCAACGCGTTTGTTTCGGTTTACGTTGCAGTCCTTATCTAGCTATTCGCACCGTTCAAGAATTGGCCAAAGTGGAGGAAAACAATTTTCCACTCGCATCACAGCTGGCTCGTTATGCACTATATGTTGATGATGTCGCTAGTTCTTTTCAAAACCTTGACGTTGCCATAACGTCATCGCAACAGCTGATCGACATGTTCAAGGCTGGCGGTTTTGACATGGTCAAATGGACCAGCAATTCTCGTGAGCTGCTAGCTACCGTTCCAGAGTCTCATCGCCTCACTGATCCGGTGGATCTGAATAAAAATGAATCCTTAAAGGTTTTGGGCATGAAATGGTTACCGTCTTCTGACGAATTTTATTTTGAAGTTTCGCCGTCCAATCGTTCTTGTACCAAACGCAATATGTTATCAACAATTGCCCGTTTATGGGACATTTTAGGTCTAGTGGGACCCGTTATAGTTTTCGCAAAGGTGTTACTCAAAGAAATTTGTTCTTTAAAACTGGATTGGGATGATTCACCTCCGAAAAATATCATTATTAATTGGAACCAATTTCAGTCTGAACTATCATTATTATCTGATTTGAAATTCCCGCGACATTTAAATGTTTTCTCCCATAGTGAAGTGTCACTATTAGGCTTCTGTGATGCGAGCGACCGTGCGTATGGAGCTGTAGTATATTTACATGTATCCAACAACGGCGTTCGGTCAACTATGTTAGTCATTGCCAAATCTAAAGTAGCACCAAGTGACCGTGTTGTCACTATTCCTCGACTTGAACTCCTTGCTACCTTGCTTTTAGCAAAGTTACTTAAAGTTGTATTAAAAAATTTTGAATCTCGCTGTCACATTAAATACATTTTTGCCTTTTCTGATTCTACAACCGCGTTACATTGGATTAATACCCCACCGCATCGTATTCAAACCTTTATCGCAAATCGAGTATCTAAAATTCATGAATTGCTGCCTGTAAAATGTTTTTATCATATTCCCGGGACTATTAATCCGAGTGATTGTTTATCACGTGGTTTACTACCATCACAATTAATTGGGCACGATCTATGGTTTAACGGTCCACCCTGGACGAACTTAGATGAAAAGGAGTGGCCTATCACACCATTTAAACCCGATCCATCTGTGGAACTGCCGGAAATTAAATCTATGTCTCTCGCATGCACCGCATCCATCGCTGACTCACCGCTTTTATATAAACTCGCGCTCCGCTGTTCCACCTGGAACAAACTATTGAGAACCACAGTGTATATCTATCGTTTCTTAAATAGATTACTTCGTAATGACTTTATCACCGCCGCAGACTTAGAGTCTGTTGAAAATAAGATTTTATTAGTTCTACAAAAGGTTCACTTTCATGAAGAATTAAATAATTTAAGTTCGAATAAAATATGTCGAAAACCAATTCGAAAACTCTCTTCGTTTTTAGATAATGGACTTATACGTGTCGGAGGACGCTTAACTAACTCCAACCTTTCCTTCGATCATCAACATCCGATTTTATTACCTCGTAAAGATCATATAGTTAACCTCATAATTGGTAATTATCATCGTTCTTCGTGCCACGCAGGTCCTAATTTATTATTCAGCCTGCTTAGACAGAAATACTGGGTACTGACTGGGCGGCGTACGATTCGCTCTGTAATAGATAAATGTAATTATTGCTTTCGCACGCGTCCCAAACCTTCTGTCCCGCTCATGTCTGCTCTGCCACTTGTTCGTACACAGGTTTTTCCTAAAGCATTTATTCATACGGGCGTAGATCTTGGGGGGCCCCTGTATATCACTTTAAAGCGTGGTCGAGGAGTTAAAAGTCAAAAGAGTTATTTCTGTTTATTCATATGCATGACTACACGTGCCATTCACATAGAGTTGGTCTTAGACTTAAGCACTTCGTCATTTATTTCAGCCTTTAAACGCTTTCTTTCCCGCCGTGGTCCAGTTTCCACTGTATACTCAGATAATGCCACTAATTTCGTAGGTGCAAAATCATACCTTAGTGATGTGTATAAATTTATAACTTCTAAAGAGTATTGCTCTACATTAGCCCACGAACTTTCCAATTATAAAATTCAATGGAAGCATATTCCACCCAATGCTCCTCATTTCGGATCTTGGGAACCTTTAATTAAAAGTGTCAAATCTCACTTACACCGTGTTGTAGGTTCTCAAATTTTAAGCCTTGAAGAAATTACTACATTGCTTTGCCAAATAGAAAATATAATTAATTCACGCCCTCTGTGTCCTACACTTAGTCAGGATCCAAAGGAACCATTGGCTATAACGCCGTCTCACTTTCTAACTCTGACTCCGCTTAAACATTTGCCCGCCGTGCCGATAGATGATCGCCCTACACATTTACTTGAACGTTATCAGTTGATAGATAAGATGGTACAATCTTTTTGGGACAGATGGTCCTTAGAATACCTCAGTACCTTACAGGTTCGTGAAAAATGGAATGTGCCTGCGGCAAATGTCAAGTTGGGTATGGTAGTTCTCTTTATTAATGATTCTAAGGTTCCACCGCTACAATGGGAAATGGGAGTCATTTCTGATGTTCATCCTGGACCCGATGGGGTCGTCCGTGTAGCAACAGTACGTACCTCTCGAGGGCAGTTTAGGCGACCAGTCGCGCGTCTGTGCCCACTACCTACGCAATAAATTCATGAAATATCTTAACTAATTTAACGTACTGAAAACTATTCATGTGGCATGCTAAACTAATTTTAGCATGCCACATTAATAGTTTTAAGTATTATCTTTTACTTTTTTAATTTCTCTTTCTATTGAAAGGATAGATCCTTTCAAGGCTGGCGGCATATTCACGCCAAAATGCGTTCTTCTTAAATATTTTAATTGTTAGCTTCAGAGAATATCTATAATCTGTGATATTCCAAATATCTGTCACTGTCATTAAGTTATAAATGTCAGATGGAAAAAAAGCGCTCACATCTCTGCTCCCGGGCCGGCCGCCACGCAATGTGATTTTTCTGTCCGCATCCTTTATACACAAATATGTGTTAAAATATAGATATTCGTTGTGAATACAGTGTGACTTGACTAGTACTACGACATAACTTGACGAATGACTGAATGACTAAAATTTACACAAACAAAATAGGCTAGTTTCCTGGGTCGTAATAATAACATAACAATTAGTCCGTCAGTTAGATAATCAAAAAATATTAAGACACGTATTTTTTCTTTTGTGAAATAAACAATAAATAATAAAGTTATAGCGCGTCGAAGTTCAGGAGTGGGGGCTCGTGACGTCAAAGTTTGCTAAAAATTGTAGCAAACTATGACGTCACACGGAACTTCAAAGGGCTATATCTTTATCATTTTTTGTTTAATCGACAAAAGAAAAAATACGTGTCCAATATTTTTAGAATATCTAACTGACGGACTAATTATATTTTTTTAGGAAACTAGCCTATGCCATCCTGGTCGACGTTCGGTAAGTAATTTAGTATCTAATATTTTCCTAACTTCGCACGTGATTAGGATACCGGTCACTATAAATTATTTAAGTGCCTGGTCTGATCAAACATCATTCCTAAGGAGTTTGACGTTAGACAGGCGGCCAGTCTTAAAAATAAGCTGAAACTTTTAACAGCATGGTAATTTTTACTTTGAGACAATTACTTTGCGTGCTTCCGCCACCATTTAGTTCATGCAAACTATTGCTGGCTAGCGCCCACCCACTACTGTTAGTCCCTTCATGCCCGTCACCAATAGTTGATGCATACAACCCTGGTCGATACTGCTGCAACTGTTGAGGCTGCAGCAATGTCGGCCGTCGTGCTCGCGACACGTGTTTCGTCTCTACACGAGGCATCTTCAGGCAGTGAAACCTAGATGTTGGTCGTTCGAATGACAAGCAACGAACGTCATTCGTTCGCGAAGTAACACCTGAATCTATTAACTAGCATGGTAACTATCATACATGCTGACTTAAACCCAAATAAAGTCGTATGAGGAGGGGAAAAGAAGTTCTTCCAAGCACTGCCGAGGTTAAATTCATCATCATCATCAGGTCTTTTTTAGTCTCCACTACAGGAGCACGACCCTCTCTGTACTACTAGAGCCATACTTGGCCAGAGCAGCCAGAGGACTTAGCCTACACTCTCCACGCTAGCCAGACGCGTTAGAGAGGTCTCACAGATGTTTATAAGCTTTGTTTAGCTTGTATTTCCTCAGTCGCCTTCTACGACATCCACGGGAAGACTTGGAGTGGTCCTATTCTACTCTGCCGGAAACAACACGGCGAGGTTAAATTATTGTTACTTAAAGGGTAAATAATCCTCTCATTTTTACTATTTTATACCACTGTTTTAACTTATAAATAGCTAGCCATTGTAGTTGCGAGCACACTTCACGGACTACAATGTAAGCGGACGCTAACTACAGGTCAAAGGTAACAAAGCCTGTCAGGAGTCAGTGAACCCATCTCCTTAATCGTGGTCTAGTTTAACTTCGCGGTAACTGGTGCCAAGTTTGGCCATCGTTAAATTATTGGATTACTATTTTTACGCGACCTAGCTTAAGTTAAAGTAAAACGGCGCTTGTTAGCTGAGAAGAATTATTAATTAAAGTTTACTCTTTGAGGAGAACTATGTCTTTTAAAAAAGGTCATCTTTACAAAAGGGACTTTAGAACTATATCATGTTTCTTTCTATTATCTATAAGATAATCTTACTTAAAACCCAACAGTCTCAATATATTTTAAAGCTTAAATTAGGAAACAGTTGAATGATGGATAGTTACTATCTTTACTTCATCCTTATCCTTAGTAATATTATAAATGCGAAAGTGAGTTTGGTTGTTTGTTACGCTTTCACGCCGTAACTACTGAACCGATCATCATGAAATTTTGCATACAAGTTCTCTGGAGTACGGAGAAGGACATAGGCTACCTTTTATCCCGAGAAAAAGTACTATTCCCGAGGGATCGACATTGACGCGGGCGGAGCCGCGGGCGAAAGCTAGTGATCGAATAAAATTAACATTATTCGAAAATAACATTTAAGTCATCGCGAAGTGATCAAGTTCTAGCATTTTCTTAAAAAAAATTGGTTGTCGGTAATGTCGGTTTACGGACGATAATTTTACGTGTAACGGTGAAAGACACTTTTTCATGTGTGCAGCCGGCGTTCGCATTAATTTCGTTGAAAATGTTATTTTATTAGATATTAACCGCATAGAAGCTAAAGCGTGTATCACACGTATGTGTGATACACGCTTTACTACATGTTGGTATTTTCCTTATCTACTCGTATGAGTAGATAAGGAAAATACCAACATGTAGTTTCCACCTACAAGGCTTTAGTGAATATCCCGGTGCACCGGGGCAGAGCCAGGTTATCTAGCTCAGTAAATTCAGCCGTTTTGGTAGATTTATGTGATCTTATTATCACTATCACTACTAGTTTTGCCAAGGTCTTAAACAATATGGAATATGACCTTTCAATTTATTAAAAAAAAAAAACTGTTAATATTGTAATAATATATGTATCGCTCAACCACCAAGCGCCCTATCGGGACTACCAACATAACAATAGATAATCAATTGTGTCTGCGTTTCTCGCGATTAATGAGTTAACTTCAAAACAATGTAAGACTATTTTATCTATCGGTTACGTATTATTTATATGCAAAAGTTATACCTACGAGCAGGTACAAAGTGCTTAGTAACTTCAGAATACATGCAATTGATATTAATATCTTTTTTAAAAAATCTTCACCAGAGGCAATTAGGTTAACAAAAACTCCAGCTCCATTCACACCCCATTAGAAAAATAAATCTCGGCGTTACTCCTCCATTTGAGCGTAATTTGGCGATCCTTTGTTGAGCGCAGGGTAAAAATGTTTCAGTGTAATTTACAAATACGCATCCGACGCAGGTTAATTTCCGCAAACAATTGTTCAGTTTGCAAAATGTAAGTCTTTAAAGTCTCCCTTTTGATAAGGCTGTTGTTCTAAACTCAATCTCTTTAATATCTGCAAGTTCCCTGTTAGTTTCTTAGATGTAATGTTCCAGAGCGTTTCGCTTCATGCCTTTTTTCTTTTTGTTTACTTTGGAAGGTATTCAGTATCCTTAGTAGTCAGACCATTGACAAGCATGTCATCAAACTATAAAAGCTTTTGGCAAATTAAAATCATAAAAGTTTTTCATAACTATTCCAACAAAAGTTATGATATACAAGCTAGATCTTCGCCAGAGGCAATCGAGTTAACAAAAACTCCAGCTATTCACTCCATATTAGAAAAATTCGGCGTTACTTCTTCACCTGAGACTGAGAGTAATTTAGCGACCCTTTATTGAGCACAGGGTACAAATGTATCAGTGTAATTTACAAATACGCAGCCGACGTAGGTTAAATTCACCAATGTTGGCCAATTACACACACAAAAAAACATAAACCAAAAACAAATTTCGCTTATTTAAACAGTCACCTATGGATGTAAGAGCTGCGAATATTCGTATGTGTGTAAGTATAAAACTTGAATAATAGATAAGTTATAATGTCACGATTTTACTAAAAATATTTCATTTTACACGGGTATAAAAAGCAGATCGAAGAAAGTAGCTTTGAGTAAAAATGTATGAACTCGGAAAGTGGTTTATTCAAATATGAAAGAATTTTAAGTGCAGTCCATATTCGCTGGTAACGATTCAGTGAACTACTCGTTGCTTGGAAAATGTATTTATTCCTTTAGTACATTGTAAAGAGATAAGCTTACTAAGTATTTAAATAAATTTAAACGAAAACCAGTCATTACACTTTCTTTTTAGTTCTCGGATATATATTTATAATCCATACTAATATTAAAAATGCGAAAGTCAGTTTACGCTTTCGCGCCATAATTACTAAACCGATCATCATGAAATTTTGCATAGCCGTTCTCTGGGATATGGAAAATAACATAGGGTATAGTTTGTCCCGGGAAAAAGTACTGTTCCCGAGGGATCGACATTGACGTGGGCGGAGGCGCGGGTGTAAGCTGTAATTATCACGTCTCTGTGCCCATTAAATTTAGTATTAAGAAAAAACAACTTCGATCCCTAATAAAATCTTCAACTACCTATGTGGATAGTAAAATCCATAAAATTTCATCTTCAGATGTGTGACGTCATAAACACGTCGATGGTCGCTCCGGGAGTACTTCGCTTAAACTTATAAATGGCAGTCGGCTTGCGCCTCAGGTGTGTTTATTACGTCTTGACCGCTCACTAGTCGGTGAATAAAGTAAATTATATTATTGGCATTAATACCATCTTATAATAGTAATTTATACTTAAAATATGAAGGAGGCCTACATAAGTAATAAATATAAGAGATACGTGGGAAAAAGCTACAAAAAATTCATAAAATTTCACGCAAAGGTAGTGTGATGTGAAACACGTCGATGATCGCTCTGGGAGTAGTGAGCGCGAACTTATAAATGGCAGTTGGCTCGCGCACCAGGTGTATTTGTTACGTCTTGACCATTTAACTAGTCGTACATAAAGTAAAATAATTAATAAATATTGTAATTTTTCTTAATCAGTATATTAAAACCCACTCTCTCTCTCTCATACTTAAGCAAGTTCCCTGTTAGTTTCTTAGCTGTAATGTTTTAGAGCTTGGGTTTCGCTTCAAGCCTTTTTTTCTCTATTTCGAACGATTTTCTGTGTCCATGGTAGTAAGATTATTGATAGGCATTGGCAATTTCGAACCAAAAGAGTTCTTCGAAACAGTTCTAATAAAAGTTGCAGAATTCATAAAACTCATCCACAGAATAGTGTGACGTCATAAATACATCAATGGTCGCCCTGAATGTAGTGCGAACTTATAAATGACAGCCGGCTCACAACCCAGGTGTTCTTGTTATGTCTCGATTGCTCACTCAACCGTTAATAAAATAAATAATACCAAATAACTCGTTGATCATTGTAGTTATTCATACTTGTCACTATCAATAGAAAATATGTGCTAAGTAGAAAGATAAAAGTCATGAAACTTTATGCACAGATGACGTCATAAATACGACGATGGTCGCCCTGGGAATAGAGGGCGCGAACTATAAATTGCGGTCGGTTCAGGCTCCAGGTGTATTTGTTACGTCTTGACCACTCACTTGATGGCGAACAAAAATACTATAAAACTCGAATAGCAAAGTTTATTATACAAGATAAGTGGGCAAACGCTACGTATAATTCATAAAATTTCACATATAGTGTGAGTGACGTCACTATCATCCGACAGTAAAATAGACTATTGAAGTCATTGATGAAGATCAATGAACCTATTCATATTCGTGACCATCAATAGAAAATATGTGCTAATTGGAAAGATAAAGTCAAGAAACTTTATGCACAGATGACGTTATAACTACGACGATGAGCATTCTGGGATTAGAGCGCGCGAACTATAAATGGCGGTCGGCTCAGGCTCCAGGTGTATTTGTTACATCTTGACCACTCACTTGAACTATCAAACTCGAATATTAAAGTTATTAAACAAGATAAGTGGGCAAACGCTACCTATAATTCATAAAATTTCACATATAGACTATTGAAGTCGTTGATAAAGGTCAATGAACTTATTCATACTAACTGTATCAATAGGAAATGTACGAGATAAGTAGAGAAAAGCTAGATAAAAGTATCTAGCTTTACAACTTCATACAACGATAGTGTGACGTCATAAACAAGTCGATAGTCGCCCTGGGAGTAGAGCACACGAACTTATAAATGGCGGACAGCGTCCCAGGTGTATTTGTAACATCTTGACCGTTCACTCGACCGTGAACGAAGTAAATGTAACCCGTTTTGTACTTGTGATACATCCTCTATGAGATTTTGTCAGTATTTTCTTCTTAACGTGTCAGTGGCTCAAAAAATCAAAAAATACTATATTTTGCCCATCCAGTAGGTGGTGGTGAAATATGTGACATGGTCTGATTTTCATGACCACATTTACACTGAACGTTTGAAGTAAAACGCAAGTATATATGTAAGCTTTTGCCAGCAAGTCGCTGGCAAAAGCTATGTTTATTCCATAATAGATTGCATTTTTTTATAACTTCACAGATGATATATAACACTAGCTCCGTGGCGCAGCGGTCAACACGCCAGCCTGCGACACGGAGTGACCGGGTTCGATCCCCGGCCAGGTCAAGATGGAAAATGATCTTTTTCAGATTGGCCTGGGGCTTGGATCTATCTATCTATAATTTAAGAACTGTGTTCTTGGGTCTTGGATGTTTATCTATATATGTATTTGTTATAAAATATAGTATCGTTGAGTTAGTATCCCATAACACAAGTCTCGAACTTACCTTGGGGCTAGCTCAATCTGTGTGATTTGTCCGTATATATTTATTTATTTAATTATGTTAGTACCGTTATTCCATATAAATTTTCTTTAACTTTGCACTTAATCGTACACCAGCCACACTTTTCTCTCTGATTGGTCTTATGGTTGACTGGTAGAGAATGCCCTATGGCATTAAGTCCGCCAATTGTGCTTTTTATACTTGAATTGTACAATAAAGTTTAAATAAATAAAAAAGCTTACATATATACTGGCGTACATTATACAGCTTATGTGATATAATATTAAAAGTTTTATTTTCTTGACGGCTTTTGTAGCGCAGTGTTTAAGCCACCACCACGAATGGTTTAATACTCAGCACCGCAAATATTCATTTCCACAGCTGTTTGTCTATGGGTCTGGAGCTCCCCAAGGAGTGTTGGCGTCAGGCAGGCTTTTAGGTACACAAACCTCGCCAAGTAACGTTATAGAATGAATGCTGTTATAATAGCGGACAGTTGATGCGATTCGGGAAAACTCTCAGATGGATGTATAGTATCAGTATGTATATCAAATTGCTATTTACAGTTTGTAAAAATTACGCTGAAATATTACAAAATACTAGTAGATATACTTGACGAGCTCCGTAGCGTAGTGGTTAACACGCCAGCCTGCAACACAAGGGCCCCGGGTTCGATCCCCGGTCAGACCAAGATGGAAAATGATCTTTTTCAGATTGGCCTGGGTCTTGGATGTTTATCTACATATGTATTTGTTATAGAATATATTATCGTTGAGTTAGTATCCCATAACACAAGTTTCGAACTTACTTTGGGGCTAGCTCAATTTGTGTGATATGTCCGTATATATTTATTTATTTATTATACTTTATTACTCCGTCAGATAATCTATAAATAATGAACACGAATATTTCTTTGGCCAATTAAACAAAAAAATTATGAAGGTATAGCTCGTTGAAATTCACATGGAATCAGTTTGCTAAACTTTTTATCAAACTTTGATGTCACGAGCCAACATTCTTAAACTTTGACGCATTTATCTTTATCATTTATTGTTAAATTGACAAGTAAAAATATGTGTCCAATATTTTTTAATCATCTAACGGACGGATAATTTCAATATTATTATATTGATCCAGGAAACTAGCCTATTTAATAAAATCTAGGCTCAACGTTTTATTTAAAGTTTCATGTTTTTTTAGAACTAGATATTGAGGCATGATAATGCGAACCTGAAAGCATGAATTTGACAAGGATAAATAGCTCGATTTGTCTAAATGCTCCAAAGAACAGCTGTAAATGCTAATACCTCGGTAACGAAGCCGCAGGCAACAGCTTGTGTTACAAATGAGTACAATCAATCTACGACTGCAAGGAAAGCCATGAAGAAGCAAAGTTTTGTAGGGATCTTGAATATAATTTGAGATTGGTATTATTTAAAACAATAATATTTAGAAGAAACTTAAAACATTACTACAATGCCAAATTTATCTAGTCACTCAGGAGGGACTCAACCGATTTGAGCATATCTATCGTTTGAATTCTTATAATTCAAACGATAGATATGCTCAAATCTGTTGAGCCATTTAGAAGTTACTAGCAACTCGGTTTCGCACGGGTGCAATGTAGGTACATATAAACCTTTCTTTTGAATCACTACATCCATTAAAATTCGTTGCGTAGGTTTAAAAATACATAGGTACATACAGAGGGTAGCGACTTATTTTATACTATGTAGTGATTGTGGAATAAAGAACATCATCATCATATTTTCGAGTAGGTGTCACGGTCAATCGACTATGCACACCCTGGTGTCAGAGTTCTTTGGAACCGCCTTTCGGCCTCTGACGTGGTTCCTGTAACGACTACCAGATGGCAGCCGGGACCACCATTCCGAAGCACGGAATCATCTTTATTATCAGACAATCAGGTGATTCACGCCTGCAATGTCCTAACCAAACCGGAAACAACTAAACAAAGTATGCTTCCGGTGGGAATCGAACCCACGACCCCAGGTCAACAGGCAAACGCCTTAAGAATAAAGAATTAAAGAATCCTTATCCTTACTAATATTATAAATGCGAAAGTGAGTTTGTTTGTTTGTTTATTTGTTTGTTTGTTACGCTTTCATACACTAACTACTGAACCGATCGTCATGAAATTTTGCATACAAGTTCTCTGGAGTGCGGAGAAGGACATAGGCTTCCTTTTATCCCGGTAAAAAGTACTATTCCCGAGGGACCGACATTAACGCGGGCGGAGCCGCGGGCGAAAGCTAGTAAAGAATAAAGAACAAAAAATTATATTAAAATGAAAGTATATATTCAGAAACATTTTAATGAAGAAAGTCTTCACTTTCTAAATAAACATTTTTATCTTAATCAAGATATAGGTGAAGGGCCTGGTCACCTTACCTTAGTATCTGCCTGTACATAAATGATAGCTACATAGATATTAACTTCGTATGCTTAGGAGAGGCAATGGGAATCAAGGCGTCAGACAATGAAACAAATAACATAATTATTTCATTGCAAACATTAGCTATGTGCATTCCGAGGAAATTCATCATCATCAATCAAAACACAAGCACATCTACTCAACTCGGCCGGAATGTACTCGACAAGGACCGCACGATTGTTTGCTGTTAAATTATACTGCGCTCAGTATTAAATACAGTTCTTATTTTTCTTTACGTGTTTGCTAGTGGCAAACACTAGTGTTGATTTAAAGATTATCTATTAAAATAATTATTACTTTCGATAAAAAAAGTTAAGTGCGAGTCCGACTCGCACAGTAAGGGTCGCACGTATCATTATCTAACTCGCACGTATCAATATCTAACGGCAAAAAAGCCATATCTGTTGTATATTTTAATTTAATTATTTGTTTTTAAAGGGAATAATATAACTAAATTTTCTGTGAATATTTAATGCGTCTACCGGTTGCCGTTATTAATATCAAAAACGAGCAAAAAATCACGTTTGTTTTGGGAGCCTCCATTTTTTAGTACTTGTTGTTATAGCGGCAACAGAAATACATCATCTATAAAAATATCAATTGTCCAACTATCACAGTTCATGAGCACCAGACTTACAGACAGGCAGACAGAGGGACAGGGGAGCTATATTAATAGGGTCTGTTTTTACCCTTTGGTTATGGAACACCAAAAAGGATTCCACTCAAACATACATGCGTCTAAACACAAATTGCACTCTCGCCTCCATCGCTTTTCGCTATTAAATTATAAAGCTATCCCTAGAATCAGCCGGTGCAATCTAGGCCATGTGATGTTATGGCCTAGCTGAATTTTTTTTTTTCACGTGATTTGTTTTTTGTCTTTTTATAATAGGTACGTCTGGAAAGAAATGTCGTTACACGCTTCAAAAAAAAGTTGAATTAATTTTGTGTTAACAATCATCATGAGCGTTCTTGGTGGGAATTTCGGCGGACTGCACGGCTTGTGTTTTGGATTGTTTTGTAAATTGTTTCCTGTGGACTTTATAATGTGAAATCGGTGTAATTTGGTGTTATAAATGCCAATGTTTATGAATAATGTGTGGAATAACAGAAATAAACTGTCACAGTGCGGCTGTAGTGAGACTTACTCAGCGGGCTGGTGGTTGTCCGACTCGCCCCGTTGCGTTGTCTGTGATCAAGCCAGTGGATTCGTGGGAATTGTCGCCGGCTCCGTAGAATCAATGAAATGAACTATACCATCATTTCATTGATTAACAGGACTGAGAAAAAGCGCGGGAAATCTCATTTATAAAGAAAACAGCGTGAAAGCCAGAAATTAATTAAAAAAAATATCATGAGTACCCTATAAAAAGTTCAAAATCCTGAAGTCACTATTTAGATTCCTTCTCACTAGCGACTGTATGGTAGCTGACAATCGGTGTTTTACTTATGCCTGGGCAATTTCCCACATTGAGCTACAGCCTTTTATAATACTTTTAATAAAACCGAAATAAACCGGTTTATGTTAGCTTACAAATCGCTACTGTCGAACATGGGGTGAAATAGAAATACGTGTGGTGGGCACGGAATGAATGAGAATTCGAGTGCCATTGAAATACAGCGAACAATCTTTTTTTAATAGAAAAGCCGAGCCAAGCGAAAATCAATGAATACGCGCAAGAGACCTAGTGAACGAAAAGGAGTAGATTTTTCATAATTATTAACATTTCACGCGATTTTAATTAATTATCATCATCATCTGCTGTCGACCAATCTACTGCAAGCTGTCGACAGATACAATTGCAGCTGTCGAAAAAACCAACGGCAGCAGTCCACAGAGCAAACTGCAGCTATCGGCACTGTTCGGCAGCAGAATGCGACATGTCGACGGCTGCAGCCCACCAATGACTGCAAAAATGTTGCTGCCAAACAGTACTGACGGCAGCAGTTTGCAGTCGACCAGTCTACTGCAAGCTGTCGACAGCTGATATTGGTTTTTTCGACTGCTGCAATTGGATACAATTGCAGCAGTCGAAAAAACCAATAGCAGCACCCAACCGTCGACTACCCAACTGCAAGCAGTCGACAGATATCTCGACTGCTTGCAGTTGGGTAGTCGACAGCAAAGTGCTGCTCGTGTGTTTTCATGCCTAACACTCACTCCGATGATGGTCTTCGTAACAGTCCAAACTAGTCGGCGAATCTGACGAATAAAACGTGAATAAAACCGTGATTCTATATTGGACTATCAACTATCTGCTGTTTAACTATCTCCGGATTTCACGGAAATCTTTATAAAGTAGCGGCCCGTCCAGGCTTTGCACGGGTATCTACCCGTATGTATCTACAGGTATTTAATATATGTTCATCAGGAATAATGTAGGATTATAATGGTGAAAGAATTTTTCAAATCGGTCTATTAGTTTAGGAGCCTATTCAATTCAAACAAACAGTCAATCAAATCTTTTCTCTTTATAATATTAGTGTAGAAGTAGATAAAACTATGAAATATGGTATGGAGGTAGCTGACACCCTGGCCTATATGTTAAAAGGCTACTTTTCACCCGAATACCCAAAAAGAGGCGGTACGAATTCGCCGGGTCATCTAGTATAAACTAAAGTATAATATATATTTTAGTTAGGGATAAATTATACAGAAATATAAATATGATTGCTTTATCTTACGAAAATTATAAAGGACATCGCTTTATTACAATTACGACCTTTCATTACGATGTTATAGTACTTAATTAGCAATCGGATAAGCACTTAAAGAATATAAAATATTCAGACGTAATCGTGGGCAAAAGAAACATTTTCTTAAAGTAAATACGGTTTCAATTTTACTTTAGCTAAATCTGAAATAATCCTTATAGCGTGGTGCTAAAATTGCCCTCAATGCATAAAAACCCGCTAGTAATCAAGTGGCTTAGATGAAAGAATGCTGATTGCTCGCTCATGTTCGCTCACTTTAGTTGAAGAGTAAAAACTGGACCCTATTAATATGGCTCCGGTGTCCGTATGTCTGTCTTTCCGTCCGTATGTCACCAGGGCCCTGTTTAATAAAGTATTTGGTTTTTTACAAAAAAATTGTATTTTACAAGTTACAATTCTACAAGTTTCTGTTTACGACTTACCAATTTACAATGGTGGAAAATAAACAAAATTGTAAAATTGTACCTAAAATTTTACATATTTCTGTTTAATAAACATTTTCACTTTACAGGTGACATCTGTGCTTTTATTCAATGTCCTATAATATAATTTTTTTTTACCGAAACGCTTCGTACACATATTTTTGTGTTTGAATAATAATAAATTAAAAAGATATTCATCATCATTGAAAGATGAAAAGAAGATAGAACTACTAGACTAGAGAACAGCTGGTAGTGTATCTACTGGTGGTACTTGTTGAGTTGCACTTATCAGATTTTTAAATAATTGCAACAATAAAACAATATAAAACACATTTTTTCAAAAGTCAATCAAATTCGATTGGACTTTTCTATACCACATTGAAGTTCATTCAAATTTAGTTTTTCAGCTGGAAATCTGAATATATCCCGATATTGGTGGTCGCATAAAGCGACAGTATAAAAAAAGGTGTCTCTGATTCGGTACAGTGCCGATTGCCAACGTAGTAAAACAACTACTATTGAATAAAACTATAACAGGTAAAGAATATTTTTTTTAAAAGAAGACAAGTATGCTTTATTTTCCATCTTAAGTCTTATAAACAACTCATAGAGATTGAGCTAGCTTCACAGTTAGGTTGTCAACATGTGTCATGGGATACTAACGATATTATATTGTATAAAACGTTATAGTATTTGATAAATGGTCTATGGTCTAAGAGAGGGTGACAAATATTTTTACTCGATGAAAATAATTATATATCAAATTTAATGTTAAAAATAGCGACTTGGTTGCCTAAAACTTGTGTCAAGGATATGATTAATAAAAATTAAAATTTTAATATATTTTTTTCAAATCCTTATTCTTACTAATTTTATATTATAAATGCGAAAGTGAGTTTCTTTATTTGTTACGCTTTCAAACCGTAACTACTCAACCCATAGAGTTAATATAATTCATGACTCAACCAATCATCATAAAAATTTGCATACACGATCTTTGGAGTACGGAGAAGGACATATGGTACCTTTCATCCCGGAATAAGATACTGTTCCCGGGTATCAACATTGATGTGAGTTGAGCCGCGGGCGTAAGGTAGTTATCTATATTTAGATAATATAAATGAAACATATTTAACTTGATATTGAAAAATTTCCATCGAGGCAACAGGTGGGTGAAGGTCGATCCATCTTCATATCCTTTACTTATAGATGAACCATCGAGGCCTAGGACAATTTGATCATTTTTCATCTTAACTAGACCGGAGATTCACCCCGAAAGTCTGTGATTAAAAGGCAAGAATATTGTAATAAAGGACAGCTAATTGAAGCGGTAGCTCAGATGACAGAGATGATTGAATCATGCGGTAGCTCAGATGGCAGAGCGTAGGTCATATATAGACCTAGGTAGCTGGTTCAAGTCCCGCCCGCATAATTTTTTTTTACCATATTTTATTTCTTAATTTATTAAGAGTATATCAAACAAACAACCAATCAATTTATCAACAACCAATTTTATCTCCAACCCGTCTGGCCAGCGAGGAGAGTGTAGGCCAAATCCTCTGTCTGCTCTGGCTAAGTATGGCTCCAGTAATGCAGAGAGGGTCATGCTCCTGTAGTGGAGATTAAAAAGACCTGATGATGATATCAAAATAGTATTGTGAATACAAAATAAAACACTTATAAAAATATATACTAGATAATTTTGCATGGCGAACCGAAGCTTTAACGAACAGGTACGAATATAAAAAGTGCAGCAAAAAATCAGTCGCCTCACACATGAGCGACCCGCCCGTATGCTGTATATATTTGTTCGACATCAAATAAATTGGTACCAGGTGATAACCGGTAGGTGGTTTCTCGCTTTTAGTTTTGTTCAGTGGGTGAAAATTTAGAAAAGTAAGTTGAGCGTTGTTTAATTGGGCACTACAAAGCGATATGAACTAAATGGAAATTGATTTTATTAGATTTAAAATGAAAGGTATGAAATTGAAAAAAATCTTAAAAATAGAGGTGTTATGGTATTTATCGCAAAATACTAAGATAGCCCGGCAATATTTGTCATTATTGTGGAATTATGACAGTAAAAGACACCGCTTCCTGTGCTAATCTATAAATTACATAAATTAGCATCAATCATCTACAAATAAGTTAAAGTTGTACCTATTCTAATTTTGGTGCAATTAGCAAAAATAATATTTCAAGTAAAAGACTACACAATAATTGTTTTGTTTCAACCGTTTAGGTTTTACTCAGCGACGAATCTGACATAAGATGTGTGTGGTCCAAATATGGAAGTGAATGATTTAAATAATCTAAGATACAATGCATTTTGAAATAAATACGCAGTCAAAAACCTCAATCGATGCTAATATTATAAATTCCGCGCTGGTCTGGAAGAAAATAAAAAATGTAGTATACCAGCTGCTTCTCTTTCTGCGCAGATCGAGGGAATGGGCAAATCTGACGAATCATATTAGTAGGCGATGCGGCTAGCAACCCATCACTACTTGGATTAAACTTTTTACCTAACGCCCACCAACATGCTAAACGTGGCTTTTAGGTCTTTAAGATCTGGGCTCTGTCTACCCTGTAAGGGAAAAAGACGTGATACTATGAATATATGTATGTATGTATATACATGGTGAAATTTTTATCGTTTTGGACCCATAAAGGGGTGACTCAGACCATCAAAATGAACAACTATTTCTATGGGACGAATGCTGGGAACTCAAAAAAAATCGACATTCCCATACAAACTGGCCGGGCGGTGGAACTCTTTTGTATGGAAATGACGAAATATTTTTTTGAGTGCCCAGCATTGGTTCCAAAGAAAAAGTTGTTCATATTGATGGTCTGAGTCACCCCTTTAAAGGTCCAAAACGATCAAAATTTCAACATGTATGGATGTGTATATATAAGTATATAAGTATGTATCAATGGGAAAATAACTAACTATTGAAAAAAGAAATGGTGTAAAGATAGTTTGTGGCACGGGAAAGAACAAAGAAATTGACGCTGTAAGCAAAAGCAAGTAGCATATAACTTATATTTATCCTTGTAGATTTGGGAGATAATAAAACAAAAAGTTCATTATAACCAATCAACCTCTTCATTCTTCCATAATTACGTGTACGTCAAACTTCCCTAAGTCTGGCAGACACACATAATTGATCCTGAATACTCCTGATCGGAAATAGAAGGCGGTAAATTGAGATTGACGTGTGATGATGTTGCTACGCCAAATTCAGCCACAGATGATCAAAGATATATTATATTATAGACCGATGCGGTGTTTATTTACAGGTGTGTTAATAATTATAAATAAATATAAATATATACGGACAAATCACACAGATTGAGCTAGCCCCAAAGTAAGTTCAAGACTTGTGTTATGGGATACTAGCTCAACGATACTATATTTTATAATAAATACATACCTATATAGATACACATCCAAGACCCAGGCCAATCTGAAAAAGATAATTTTTCCATCTTGACCTGGCCGGGGATTGAACCCGGTCACTCCGAGTCGCGAGGTATTCCTCGAAGCGCTACCATTTTGAGGCGCACCTAATGAAGCGCTCCTTTTTTATTCCTCGGAGCGCACCTATTAGTAGCGCTTCGGATAGCAATTAAAAATATTGAAATTTTATTCCTCGAAGCGCACCCATGTTTAAAAATAGGGAAGAGCATGATGTAAACGTTATCAATTATATCGATGATTTTTAAAAACTCATTTGTGCATGATCATCATCGAGGTTGCTTAACCAAAATATTGAAAATTGACAGAAAAATATGATTTTGCTTTTGGCACAATAATGCGTATTCAAAGAAAAACGTGTATTCAAAGAGGATATTATTAATAAATAAAACGCACAGATATAATATAAATGATATGCGTATAATAATCACATTGCAGCAGGACCAACATAATAATTACTAGATTTGTGTGGTGTTATCGTAAATACACGTATTATTTAAAATTTTTATAAATGAATTTAACGTTATGATAATGTTATATTTATTTGCATCACAGCAATCTAATCCATTCATTAAGTAACATGTTAATCGTGTTGGTTATGTTGTCTAACAATTTACCTGTGTATGGATGTGTTGTGAATCATGTTGGCAATTATTATGATTGACAACACAGCCATACACAGAGAAATTGTTAGACAACATTAGCAACACGGGTAACATGTTAGTTAATGAATGGCCCCTATTCGACTTTGTTGCTGATTATTAATTTGACTTTCTACTATGTTGCTGATTATTAATTTGAATTTCTACTACTCTTAACACTGGTAACTATTATGTATTAAATCATACATTATCTTTAACGATGCTCACACAAAAATAATTATTAAAAAATCTATTTTTTTTTTGTTTTGTTGTTTGGTTTTGTTTCATTTATAGTATTGTTTAATTATATAAATAATAACAGATTCATTTTAATTAGAACGGGTACAAAGCACATTAATTACTAGTAGGGAGAAACAGTTGAAAAGTTATTATTATTATATATTAAATATACAAAAAATCACAGATTGTTTCGCTGTCTTAAAAGTCATTGCTTAATAATTACATATAGTAAGGTATTAAAAAAGCTATTGCCGTCTGGTTTGTAATCACAAAGACAAATCTTAAAACTAATAAGTATTGTAATGTAAATATTGAAAAACCTCACTTAACTAAATATATTGTATTTTGTTGTTTGGTTTTGTTGCATTATGGTATTCTTTAATTATATAAATAATAACAGATTCATAATAACTAAAACGGGCAAAAATCTCGGATACTAGTGCGGGAAATAGTTAAAAAGTTATAATTATCTGAGTATTAAATTTACATACAAATCACAGATTGTTTTGTTGACTTAAAAAATAAAAAACCTATAAAACCGTCTGGTTTGCCATCACAATGACAAACCTTAAAACTATTAAAGTTAATATTAAAAAATCTCACTTGACTAAATATAATACAAAATCACAGATGGTTCATTTTCATATGCAATGTTTAACAATTACGAAATAGGATACATAAAATCATATTCCCAGTTATAATCACATTAAGAATAATAATAACACTAAAAGTGAGTATATAAAAAAGAAACAAGCTTTAATATTAAAAATCACAGATCGTTTATTATCACAATTAGTACTGATTAATTAATCATCGTTACTTACAAGGTATAAAAAATATTAAAATCTTAACATCTCTAGACAATGTCCTATAGAGATAGAGCCAGTCATGTATTGATATAATATATTTTCAATTATATTGTTTCTTTCTTGGGCGTGTTTTTGATTTTGTGAAATGTTCATTTTCAATCTTATTTCAGCATAATTATTACAGTAGTCTTGCAAGTATCTTAACAGTTTGGCTAAATTTACACCGCGCTTTTGATTGATTTTTTTATTAATTTCTGAATAATGAGATTCCACAAAATTATTTGTTTTATTCTTTTCACCATAACATGTAAATTTGGTTTTCCAAAATCGGTGTTCTAACCATTGAGAAACCATATAATCATTAAATTTTGTAATATTTTTGTCCTGTGGAGACTGGCTCATTATATAAAGCCATGCCTCATCTAAATCTGTGACAGGTAAATGAGGTAATAAAGTGCATAAAGCAACATGTTTCCTAAAAATACTGTTTTTGGATAGACCTAGTTCCCGAGATTTTCTTTGAAGCGCTTGTTTAAAGTGAAAATAACACCCACTTGCTACTGCATTCGGTAACACTGCTAGAAAGCCGCTGATTGCAGCTTCCTCGAAATCGCTTTTAAAAAAATTGGCTTGCATATTGGGCACTGTTGTTTTCAACAATTGAAATAATAATTTGTATGTTGATTTTTTTTTATCACACAATAAAGCATACGCTAATGGTTTCACAACGCCATCAATGTCTCCATGGATGCTGTAGAGTTGTTTGAATGGTTTTGGCACACTTTTGAAAGTCCCGTCGCAATATAAACGACGACACCTTCCTAGTTCTTCTCTACTCTTATCGGTAGCAAACAAAATGATCCTCTTTTTACCGTCATTATAATCCGCAAGGATGAAGTTGTAAAATGATTTTGGCACCTAAAACAACAAAATACTTTTTATGTATGGTCATTGACAGTGATCGATTATATACAAAAAATGACGAAAATAACGATGTCGGCAAGACGGGTTTAAGGTTAATATCACATATAACTATTGAGTGTTTGTGATAGACTTGTTAGGTCTAAAGCTCATAGAGCCACTTAGTTTTTTAAATGATTACTTCTCTAGTTTTTTGATGACAAAACACTTAAATGATCATTTCTTTTTGTCTTTCATTAGCATGTTTTATTCAAGAATTTAAAAAAATATGCAAATTAACTATCTAAAAAACGAGCAATCCGCCCCAGCTTTACCCGTGGTACATACATAGCTTATAGTGCTCAAGGATAACTAGGCTTTCCAACGGAGAAAGAAAATTTTAAATCAATCCAGTAGTTCCCGAGATTAGCGCGTTGAAACAAACAAACGAAATTTTCAGCTTTATAATATTAAAAAATAGTATAGAGCACAGATTAATGTAACTCTAAATGGCAAAGCATCAAATAATATATATTTTTATATTAATTACTTACTTGCACATCTATTGGTGATTTCCCAAACAAACGCTTAACTCCAAGGCTTTTATTCCTTTTATTATATAGTCCAGTTTTCATATTTTCAAATTCTGGTATTTTGCGTGTCAAATTAATTCCCTGGTCTAGTAAATCATTAAGTTTTCTTTTATAAACCTCAGGAAGAGGGTCCAAGGTGGATATGGCTTCTTGATGAATATCATCCACTATTTCCCGTACAAATTGTGATGCCTCATTACGCCGACAAGAATGCTCGTTCTTCTTTAAAATATCTTCGTATCTGTTGAGAGTAAGGAAGGCTCCACACGTCTTTATCGTACACCGCCACAAAGTGTTCCCATTTTTATTCACTTTTATCGGTCTATACGTGTTATTATCATATAGTAGAACTTTCTTGCCGCTTCTGCTTTGTACATATTTAATTAGCGCGTTTCTATTACTTGGTCCAGCAATTGGTTCCATGCTCAAAAAACTGCCTTATTGCACAACTTTCTTAAATAAATAAACTTTCTTAAGTTCTATCTAGCTTCACTTGAGCCTACGTGACACATTCGCGCAACTAGTTAGCTAAACACAACAAAACAAAAATATGCAATTTTAAGTAAACAAGTTCCGGAAATGCTCGGCTGGATTCGTGTGAACTCGGTCAACGCGACCTGTGACGCGACTATCTAGGATACAATGGGGAGGCGGGGCTTCGGCTTGTGTGTGCAGTGCTCCTGCGCCGCGCGCGCCGCATTCGCCAGAGATTAGAGTACGTACTGGAAACTGACTGATACGGTTGTCCTTACCCATACTAAACAGGATCACTTTATTTTTTTAAAAACCAATCAATTGTCAAGGAGTATAGAGTTTTTGCAAATTTTAATCGTGTTTTACTTATTATCGATAGTTTTTGTTAGTAACCCATCTCTATTCGAAAATTAATCATAAGTGCGCTTCGAGGAATAAAATTTCAATATTTTTAATTGCTATCCGAAGCGCTACTAATAGGTGCGCTCCGAGGAATAAAAAAGGAGCGCTTCATTAGGTGCGCCTCAAAATGGTAGCGCTTCGAGGAATACCTCCGAGTCGCAGGCAGGCGTGTTGACCGCTGCGCCACGGAGCTAGCCATAGGAATGGGGATCCCCGGCCAGGTCAAGATGGAAAATGATCTTTTTCAGATTGGCCTGGGTCTCTATTATGTATTTGTTATAAAATATAGTATCGTTGAGTTAGTATCCCATAACACAAGTCTCGAACTTACTTTGGGGCTAGCTCAATCTGTATGATTTGTCCGTATATATTTATTTATTTATATTCCGCGCCCGCGACGCCGTTTATATCGCGCGATAAACTATCCACATCTCGCTCTTTCATATTACAGTAAAAAGATAACGATAGTAGATAAACGTTGCCGTGCCATGCTACGGGGGCTGAGATTCATAGATAACTAACAACAATGCAAAAACGCGCTAAGGCGTGCTCTGTACCGTAACTGAGAGGTATACATTCCTGAAGAATTTGTTTCATTGTTGCTGGCGTCGTTTGGACACTACAAAGGTATTTTTCAAATACTTGGCTTAAGTCCTACGCCAGGTAAGCGCTCGACTTGTCGGCTTACGTCCAACTCGGCCCGTTGAATAAAACATCACATGCTCAGCTTTAGGTGCAGCGGAAATGTTTGCGCGCGAGTATACAAATGGTGTTATTTAAAACACAAGTTCCAAGAGTGTTATAGTATCGATGTGAAGTTAGCATAGTATATAATGTAATGATTGGGCATCGACTTTTATTAACCTATTACTTTTGATATACGGGTTTTATTTTGAGATTCGTCCGATATTTTACAGGGATCGTCGTAATTTATATAACTAGCTTTTACCCGCGGCTCCGCCCGTCTCAATTATTGTTCTCGAGTGATCGTTATATTTTTCCCGCGATAAAATGTACACTAATGACCTTCTCTGTTCCTACACAACGGGTATGCAACAAAATCACGACGATCGGTTCAGTAGATAGGGCGTGAAAGCATAACAAACAAGCAAACTCACTTTCACATTTATAATATTAGTTAGGATTAGGTCAGTTGTGTCATTTTTATTTTTACGTAGTATTGTTTTGCTCATTTCGTAAAAGTAATTTTCTTATTGCATGTTGCACATGCATATAATAATAGTAACCTAGGTATTATATATACACGGTGAAATTTTTATAGTTTTGGACCTTTAAAGGGGTGACTCAGACCATCAAAATGAACAACTTTTCCTATAGGAATAGTGCTGGGAACTAGAAAAAAAAAATTGACATTCCCATACAAACTGGCCGGGCAGCGGAACTCTTTTGTATGGAAAAGTCGAAATTTTTGAGTTTCCAGCGTTGGTCCCATAGAAAAAGTTTTTTATTTTTTTTATTGATAGTCTGAATCACTCCTATAAGGGTCCAAAACGATCAATATTTCACCATGTATATTAACTTATTGATATATGAGGGGTAGAAATAGGTAAAATAAGGATAAAAGTGTTATATGATTTGCCGTTAAACTTAACAGTTTTGCAATATCATAATTTTGTTATTAGAAGTCAGTTTATGAATAAACATATGAATAGATAGGTAACTAATTAGATTAGGCACCGACTTTTATTAAAACATCAGTGGGAGTTACTACTTTTGATACAACGAGACTTTATTTTGAAATTCGTCCGATATTTGGTGGGAGTTGTATGTAGAGATATTTTTATGCCTGTGGCGGGACGGGGTAGTGAATACAAAGTGGAGGTCAAGATTTTGCATTAATTAAAAAAAATAAATTAATAGCCGTCTAAGCTTTTTAGGGTTCCGTAGTCCACAAGGAACCCTTATAGTTTCGTCATGTCCGTCCGTCCGTCTGTCTATCCGTCCTGGCTCGTACTCCGCCGCTACTGCACCGATTGTCACGAAAATTTGTGGAGAGATAGATACTGAAGTTCCAAAAGTAGTTTGTTCTAAACTATGAAAAAATGTTTTTTTTTCAGCCACCGTCCCCCCATACAACGAAAAGTGAATTTAAAAAAATTAATTGGACTAATCCCAACGTGTGGGATGGGATATCGTTGAAAAGGTCTTTTAAAATGCAACAAAAACTGCGTTGAAACTATGTAGATCAAACCCCCCAGTCTTAAGATAATCTAATGCAAAGTTAAAATTTGAGGTGTCCCCCACCGTAACTTTTGAAATAGTACTAAAATAATTCTGAAAAAAATTGGTATGTACCTCAAAGTATGTACTTTCAATTAAAACTATAGCGGTCTCGGTATCATAGATAGTTATTTTTTATACAACTCGACCAACTTATGTAGTTACAGTCGGCCGAAAAAATGTATGGAGTCAACCGCAAAACGAAATTTGTATATACAACATTCGACTAACCCCATTTTTTTCCAGTCCCCTAAATATGCTCGACATTTTAGATATTATAAAATCCTTACAACATATACAGCGTGTAAATTGACCCTCGACGTTCCCTTAAAAGGGTATCTTAGCC
This sequence comes from Elegia similella, assembly GCA_947532085.1. Classification (NCBI taxonomy): domain Eukaryota; kingdom Metazoa; phylum Arthropoda; class Insecta; order Lepidoptera; family Pyralidae; genus Elegia; species Elegia similella. The sequence continues at coordinate 7,769,645 of OX383936.1, forward strand.
CATCAATATGAACAACTTTTCCTATGGGAACAATGCTGAGAAATAAAAAAAAAATTCGACATTCCCATACAAACTGGCCGGGCGGCAGAACTCTTTTGTATGGAAATGCCGAAATTTTTTTTCAGTTGACAGCCTTCATCCCATAGGAAAAGTTGTTCATTTTGATGGTCTGAGTCACCCCCTTTCGAAGAGGAACGTCGAGGGTACATTTACACACTGTATACTCTTAAATCAATATTAAGTTTATGATCAAGGCGAAATTAAACATGATAATACTTTTACAATTCTACTTATCTAAGACTAGCTGTTCGCGACTTCATCCGCGACAATTTCTGTTATTATAGACATAATATAATGTCGCAGACATCTTTTTAGTTCCTCTTTAATATACATTTTTTGGGTAATTTGAACCGTTTACGCATCGCACGCGTCTGATGTCCTCAACTATGAATAATTTTCCCCCGTTTTCAAAACATTTTTTATTGATGCTTTTTCTTCTATTAGTTTTATAGCCTAAAGCCTTCCTCAATAAATGGATAGTCCATTCAACACAAAAATATTTTTTCAATTTGAACCAGGACTTCCTGAAATAAGCGCATCGAAACAAACAAACAAACTCTGTAGCTTTATAATATTAGTATGAATACATTACAGATGCATTACAAGTAGTTTTATACAGGCAATTATAGGCATTGTATTAAAAAACAATTATTTTTTTATTTTCTTAGACAGTTTCGACATACTAAAACCTCTTAATAAAAACAAATAATGATTAAAACCCATTTTTATTTCATAAGGACATAATTTGACTGTCAGTACAATATTGTGTCTACCTTGAACAATTATTTTTGGCAGGCATTTTCCTCATAATTCCCGTAAAGTACTTTAGATGAAAAGGACAGACAATGGAAATGTAGGGGGTGTGAAAAAGACAGTGAATATGGTGTGGCGATCGGAAGCGGAAAGCGGCGGCGAGAGAATACGAAATGTGCCATAAAAATATATCTGTTCATAGCGATATTATTATTTATTTCCTAAGCGGCTAAATGCTTATTAGGAGTAATATAAAGTCTGATTGCGTGGTGATTTATAATTTATTCAATCATAATCATCATCATCATCATCATCATCTTTATTTTTTTACATAAATATTTTTAATTTGACGCCCTTATCCTTCCTATAGTATAAACTCTCGCATGAGATCTCAGGGAGGGGGTGCCTGAAAACAGCGTTTTTTTTTATAAGATTGTAATTTACATTTACCAAAATTACCAATAATTTCCTATATACGTTTTTATTTTTTATTTATCCTTAAATTTGGAAACGAACTATTTATTAGACACGCGCATCAAATCTTGGTGGATTAGGATCGGATGAGATCTCAGAGAGGGGTGCCTGAAAAACAGCATTTTATTTATAAGATTGTAATTTACCTTTACCAATAATTTCCCATTAACGTTTTTATTTATCCAAACATTTGGAAACGAACAATTTATGCGACACGCGCATGAAATCTTGGTGGCTCAGGATTGGACTTCGTACGGAGATTTTTAAAATCTCCGGATGAGTTTTAAATATACCAGCCTATAACTGACAGTACAAGCTGACATATTTCAAGTATGTGAATAAAATCGCATATTCTTATCTTATCTTATCTTCGATGGGGCCGATTCAGAATCGGAAGCACGTCTAACCTTTGGGTTATTTTGTACTTACCATGGGGTATGAATAATTTTCCCCCGGCATAAGGCATGGGCCTTACTCACCCACACGGTGTATTCCGAAGAAGGACTGCATGAGCTTCAAAACATCGCCCAGTGCGTAGTGCCTGTAGTCCTCTAGCTCAGGATAAGCTGATCCTAAGAGGTCCAAACGCTTACCAGCCAACGAGTCACAAAGACACAGGATGTGTCTCATTGAAATCGCATATTAGTATTTTAAAATTATTTTGTAAGATTTAGCGCCAATTTTTAATGTGCATTTTCGGAATTCATGTATATAAAGGTACCTTATATGTATGTGAGATTCTTTGTACCACCATAACTTCTAAATTCCTGAACAGGTTTGAACGTATGGGTTGCTTTGAGGGAAGCGAATCCGCCGTGTCGCCACCCCTAACACTCGCCCTGATGATGGTCTTTGTAACAAGCGAAATTAGTTGGCGATTCCAACTTAATAAAAGTGAGGGAAACCGTGTTTTTATAACGAATTTAACTCGCGGATGTTTATATGGGGTATAGTTTGAATCCATATTATCATTCCTAGTCATCATCATGATGATGGTTCCTAGTAACAGTGGCTACAATATTTTTTGGCGTGGTAGTCGTATTATTTCAATGTTGTTTTTCTGCGTGTGTCAAGTGCTGGTAATCTGTGGTAAAATTAATTTAAAAAGAGATAAAAGCTAATCTTTAAATCGTGACTTGTAACCTAACAAATCCCAAATTTGAAATCGGGATTATTAATGTCGCCTGTCAAATCCGGGAAGCCGAGCCGGAATGGCAACTCTATAAGCCCAATATCGAAACAGTTAAGCCTAAAGTTGGCATTAGTTTTGCGTAATTTAAATGGATTTCGCCATTGAATTTTAATAAGGCGCCGACAATTGGTATACCCGAGTTGGTCATTGTTTACTTTCGGATTAGCAGCGTTGTATGTAATTGACTGAAATTGTATTAAACCCTGAAGTTTGGTAATGTTTGTACAAACATGAACCGAGCTGAAATAATTTCTAATTGGCCTTGGACAATTTCGTTACATTGTTATTGAGTTGAATTGTTGTTCCAATTTTAAATCACCTGTTAATTTGAACGTGTTAATTAGAAGTATAATTTGGTGGTCATGTAATGTTAGTCCATTGAAATGTTACATTTTTTTGGCTTAGCGTTCGTTTGTCAGAGGACGCAATGTTATTTTTTAGACATGAAGGGTTAAAAGTTAAATCCAAGTTTGTGGGATTGCAACCCTTGTCGCACAGCCGCCATCTTGGAAACCTTAACTAATGAATAAATTTAAAAATGTTTATAATAAAAATTGTTCCTTATAATTTCCCATTTTTATTGATGGTGTTTTTTTACATCTGATATTATTTTTTTGTGAAACGATTACAAAAAAAAAAATATCGATACATTGAAATTCCCAATTTTTTATGGATTTCCGCTTAATTCTTTCTTAAATTATGGTTCTACGACTAAAAGTTACTGGACAAAAGTAGTAGGTAATTTTATTTGCAACATATTTTTGTGTGACCTTTAATAATAGTTTGGTATATAAACCGTAAAAACCATTTGTATCCCTTTTTCTAAGATGGCGGCCGTAGAACAAGGTTTGTAACCCCACAAATTTAGATTTAACTTTACACTAACCCACCTTCGTATCTAAAAAATAACATTGCGTCCTCAGACAAACGCCAAATGTAACTTTTCAATGGACTATATGTCTTCAACTACTTCTCTTCAGTCTCGGTTGAGCATAAGTCAGAACCAAACGCTACTCAAGTTAAACTATTAAGTCAGCGGTTGTAAACATTTTTCCATATTTCAAAATAAATTAAAATATATCTCTTAGTCATGAATACGTGTAGTAGATGCAAAACTGCGTTCAACGATGGTGTGCAGTGCTCTTCTTGTAGAAGTATGTACGACTTTGGTTGCGCCGGTATCACGGAATCTGGCTACAGGAAGCTAGGAGCAGATAGAAGGGCAGTCTGGAAATGTACAAACTGCAGAAATGCGGTAGCTGGAGGCACTGCTAGTGAAGATCCGGTCTCCCTTGACAAGATCTATGGTGAGATTCTCGAAATGAAGAAACAACTCTTAAGCTTGCCCACACTGGCTGAAGACGTTAAAGCTATAAAGAATGAGTTGCAAGATCTTCGAACCTCTTGTGAATTTAATAGTGACAAGCTTAACGAATGCACTTCGAGAATAGAGGTTATTGAGGCAAAGCTCCCAGAAATAGACCATCTTAAGGCCTACCCAAGAGGATCTTGCAAAGTGTAAGCAATCACTTGCAATTAAAGAGCAATGGTCTCGGCTCAACAATTTAGAAATAAAGGGAGTTCCCATCAAAAAGGACGAAAATTTATTCGAGATCATGGAGTCCCTTGGTAAGCACATCAAATGTTCAATCTCTAAGACTTTAATTAATTACATTGCCAGGGTACCAATTCATAACACCAAGGAGAAGTCGATCGTGGTAAACTTCACCAACAGGTACATGAAGGAGGATTTTGTGGCGGCAGCGCGGTCAATAAAAAACCTCACCGCGAGTGACATCGGCTTTTGCGATAGTACCCAGCGAGTCTATGTGAATGATCACCTGACTGCGGAGTCAAAGAACTTATTGACGAAAACCAAGTCTATCCTGAAGGACAAGCTGGGATATCGCTATGTGTGGGTGAAATTCGGTAAAATACATGTGCGACAGAATGATACTTCCAAAATACATATTATTAGTTCGGAAAGTGATTTAAACAGACTTGCTTAATGTGTTTTTTACGTAGATTGAATTCTATATATAAATACTTTCTCTTTGCTATTTACTTAATATATGATACTTTGTTGCTGGAGCAATGTTATATTTATATTCTTGAATATTTGCTATCTAATATTGGTATCTACTTAACATTAAATTTATCTTTGTTAAAATTGTTTAGCACGCCTGCCCCCGTAGCATGGCACGCGCGACAACGTTTATCGACTATCGCCATCTTGTTTTCCGTAATATCAAAGAGCGAGATGTGGATAGTTTATCGCGCGATATAAACGGCGTCGCGGGCGCCATGCTGCGGGTGCTGGAGTGCATTCCATACCTCGACTCCGCTTTTGTTCACACCCGGGCACCTTTTGTTTAGCTTATCTCGGCGTTGTGCTTGCAGTGAATACTATCAAATGTACGCCCATCTCGCTCTTTCGCACGCATAATACGTACTGTGCATACTTGCCTGTTCACACTTTTTACATACCTATACATCGCTTTTTAACTACGAGTTCTGCGCAGTGTCATTTATTATTTCTTTACCGTACTCATAAATTAAACTGCTACTATTCTGTTTCTTATAGTCTTATAAAATATCAATGCATAATTCATGTTTGAGTATTTATTATCAAAATGTAAGAGGGCTTCGAACTAAAGTCGATACATTTAAGCGTAATATTCAGTTATCTAACTACGATATTGTTTTTATAACGGAATCTTGGTTGTTGGATGGAATTGCCGATAGCGAAATGTTTAGTGACCAATTTGTTGTTTGGAACCGCGATCGCGAGTATGATTCTCTGGGACAATCATTGGGCGGTGGTGGAATTACTTGTTATGCCACAACCAACATTTCACTCGACCGCCGAGGACCTGTGGTTAACTTTAACGCTAAAAAATGGTGTCAACTCGCCTACTAAGCTTCACCTTTGTGTTTTATACTTATGTACCCAAAATTTGGGTAACTCATTTTCTCAACAATTAGACAATTTTCTAAACAAACTAAATGACATAATGCTGCAAAATCCTCTTGATAAATACCTCATAGTCGGCGACTTTAATATGAGTAGCATTAAATGGCATTTAAATGACGAACTATCTTATAGCCCATCGAACTTCCGAACGACTGACGAATGTTTACTCATTGATGAATTAAATATGCTCGGCCTGGCTCAATATAATGGCGTCTTAAATAGTCAGGGTAGGATTTTGGACTTGGTGATCTCAAATGATACCGTAAATGTTAAGGAATGCCCGGATCCCTTGGTACCAGTGGATCCTCTACATGGTGCGTTATTAATTAGTGCCGATTTTACTTCTGTTAACAATTTGAAGCCATCTTCGGCCACCAAGCGTCTTTTTTATAAAGGGGACTACAGTAAAATTAATATAGAAATTTCAAAAGTTAACTGGGCATATGAACTTTCTAATATGACTATGGACGAAGCTGTTAAATTTTTTTATGATTTTATTTATTCTCTTATTGACAAATTAATACCCGCTGTTCAGTCAAAAAACAATTCATATCCCTCTTGGTACTCTAGAGCACTAATTAAGCTAATTAAAGAAAAAAATAAATATCTTCGAAAATATAATGTTTATAGTAATCGAGCGGATCTGGAGTCATTTAGGTTACTGCGAGACAGGGTAAAGCAACTTGAAAAACAGTGTCATCATTCGTATATTGAAAAAGTTGAAAATTCTATTGTTAAAAATCCGAAATATTTCTGGACATATATTAAATTAAAAAATAATAATAAATCTAGTACTTTTCCAAGCTGCCTTACATATAATAATATTCAAGCCAATTCTGGTGAAGAAATTTGTGAGGCATTTTCAACATATTTTCTTTCAAATTTTGCGCCGTCTTCTTCACCGTCCCATTCTAACTTACACCCTGTCTCTCCTCCCAGTACCCCTGTGTCTCACATTTCCAATATTGAAATCATATTAGACGATTTCAAGAAACATTTAATGTCGCTTGACACTTCTAAATCAGCTGGGCCTGATAAACTGCCAGCCTCTTTTCTGATAGCAACTGCTGATAGGATTTCAATTCCTATTGCTTTATTATTTAAAAAGTCTCTGCTAAAAGGCGTCGTACCAGCTATTTGGAAGTGCGCGTTTATAACACCGATGCACAAGAAAGGGCCAAAATCAGACGTTATAAATTATAGACCTATCTCAAAGCAATGTTTAATAGTTAAGATATTTGAACGAATTATATATGATCAGTTATATCCGGAATTAAAAAAATCCTTTGGTCCCTTTCAGCATGGATTTCTAGGTGGTAGGTCTACAGTCTCCAATCTTGTGCTCCTTAATGATTACGTTACTGGTGCTATGGATGCTGGCAATCAAATTGACGTTGTATATACGGATTACTCTAAATGCTTTGACCGCATAGACCATAATACACTTATGCTTAAACTGGTGTCAATAGGAATCAGTGGTGATCTCTTGAGGTGGTTTTCGTCCTATATTGACCATAGGTCTCAGGCGGTCGTAGTGAAAAACTACATTTCAAGCTGGGTGGACATATCTAGTGGTGTGGTCTAATGATATAGACCATTGTCTAGTTTCATCACAACTGCTTTGTTTTGCGGATGATATGAAAATCTTCACCACTATCTCATCTCAAGCAGACGCATCTGCTTTGCAAGCAGATATATCCCGCTTGGAAGAATACTGTTCTCAGAATGGCCTGGACCTTAATCCCTCTTAATGTTGTGTGCTCACCTTCACCCGAAAACTAAACATAATTCCGACTTCATATACGCTCAAGCAACAAACGCTTCAGCGTTCTACAACAGTGCGCGACTTGGGCGTATATCACGACAGTTAATTATTATTTGACACCCATATAGATAAAATAGTTTCAAAGGCTTATCGAGCACTTGGTTTTGTCTTAAGATGATCGACTTCATTTAAAGACCTCAAGACTTTAAAAATACTTTATTGCACTTACGTACGAACTCACCTTGAATATGCCTCCCAGGTATGGAACCCAATTTATAATGTTTATACTGACCGCATTGAAGGCATCCAAAGAAAGTTTGTCAAGCATCTTTGTTTCCGTCTCAAGAGGAATTATAGCTCTCAAAATTATTTAGATCTGTGTAAAGAGCATCATCTCATTCCCTTGAACATCCGTCGAAATGTCGCTGATATAATATTTCTATTGAAGATAGCTTCTAGCCTAGTGGACTCTCCTGAATTGTTATCCAAAATTATGTTGAATGCTCCATCTAGATTACTCAGATTTAACCCCCCTCTTTACATTCCAGTTGTATCTACGAATTACCGCCAGAATTCTTATATTTTGCGTGCGGGCGACAATTTTAATAATATCTCTAGAAATATCGACATTGATCTATTCACTGCAAGCGTAATGAAAGCTAAACGGATACTTTATGAGCATTTGCTCCAGTAATGTAATGGCTAGATTATTTCTTTCCTGATAATGTTAGTGCATTTATTTAAGAAAGGAAATTTACCAATTAACATTTTTGATAAAGGTACACTGACCTCTTGTAGCTGTTTTATAATAGTATGATGTTATTGTTTTCTTTTTAGTAGCGTTTTAATGTTCAACTTTTTGTTAACATATATTGTTTCTATTGGTGAGGACCTATAATTGGTTATATTGTTGTTATACTTGTTATTTATTGTGATTTTTTTTGTAGCTGTTGGTCTTCCTATGAAAATAAAATAAAATAAAAGTACAAAAAGTTGTTTAGGTTTCCGCCTAATAAATAAACGTAATTTGTTTGTTGTTATACGTTTTTGTTTTTTTTGCATTCTTTTTTTGAAGTTCCAGACTTTTTGTATTCTTGATACTTATTTATTACTTACGATATTTTTATTTTGAATTTGGTGTAACGTCACGCCTATAACCAGTGGTCAAGACGCTTCTAACGATATATCATAGGTCAAGTTTACTTGATTAGTTTAGGATTCTTTTATTATTATTGATTATGATGAATAAACGAACATACTTAAGGTAAAAAAAAAAGAAAGAAAAGTCGACATTAAATTAATAGTTTAATATTTGGTTTACTTTTAGGCACACATCCTGCAGAGAAGGCACGCAAATAGCTTGTGGAAGTAAGATAAGGTAATGGGCATAGAGCCAAGAGGTCAGCAAAATTGCACGACTGAGTAAAACGGGTTTTAGACATGACGCTAACTCCAGAACTTAAGCCTTTTCAGTATAGCAGCACAGAGTAAAAATATACTTATAACATGAGGTAGAGACTATAATACGATTAATACGTACGGAAATTATAAAGATAGGATTTTTTTTGTTGTACAGACAGGGGATATTTTATTGAACATGTGTTAGTTTGTGTAAAAATACAATTATTGAATGTAAGAGTACTGGGGTACTGGATGGGAATTATGTTTAACTTAGATGTATAATTTGATTTCATTGATAAACTGAATGATTGTAGGTACTCGAATTGTTGTTAGTTTGCGCGCGGCTTTAGAAAAACCCTCACACGTTATTTATTTGTAGCTCACACGCACCAAATTTAAAAAGAGAGATTTAGAATTTGGTACATGGTAGCGTGGGTGAGACGCTCAATCTTGATTACTTATTTTATTTAAAGTTAAGTATGCTTATCTTGATTTGTGTTACAACTGCCTCCGTGGTCCAGTGGTTAAGGCGTTTGCCTACAGACCCGGGGGTTGTGGGTTCGATTCCCACGGGAAGCATACTTTGTTTAGTTGTTTCCAGTTTGGTTAGGACATTGCAGGCTTGAAACACCTGATTGTCTGATAATGAAGATGTTTCCGTGCGTCGGAAGGCACGTTAACCCGTTGGCCATCCCGGCTGCCATCTAGTAGTTGTTAAAGGAACCATGTCAGAAGGCCGAGAGGTGGTTCCGAAGAACTCTGTCACTAGGGTGTGCATGGTCGATTGACCGGTACACCTACTCCAAATGAATGAATTTGTGTTACTTCGTCTCTTTTGATCAAAGTTGGGTTTTGAGTGCTATTAGTTATGAGTTGGGCCAATATTGCGAAATATATTGTGAAATCTAATGTTTATTCATTTTATAGTATCCTTATTAAATTATACCAATTAGTAGGCTTCGACGGTATTTATTTTCATCATCATCACGTTTTTTTAGTATCCTCTGCAGGAGCATGACTCATTTTGTACTACCGGAGCCTTACTAGGCCAGGGCAGATTGAGGATTAGTTTTAATAATCATTCATTTAATAATGTCACATTATTTCTATAAGAAAATGCCTTTGACTCTGAAGTAAAATAATTCAAATAATATTACTCTCCTGATTATATTTACATACATACATATTATCACGTCGGTATTCCTTTCGGAGTAGAGAGAGCCTAAGGTGATAAGAACCAAACACCACGTTTAGCGTGTTGGTGGGCGTACAGATGGATAATTACTGATTATATTTGTTATAGTTTACATTTGTAAAAGCTTTGCCTGCAGCTCATTAATGAACAAATTATACCAAGCGTACCCGCAAGATGAATGGCGCAAAGTTGGGCGAGCGACACAAACTATTCGTATTCCGTTGCGGATTAAGTGAAACCAAGACAGCTTGCATTCCGATTCAAATATCTCGTCGTTTTGATTGGATGGTTTGGTAATGAATTGTACAACCTTATTATTATAGTTATTTGTACAGCCACTAAAATTAGCAAGTATGGCATTGTATTCCATTTTAGACCTTTTCACATTTGACTTAATAATTGATGTATTAACGAAGTAATATTCTGGCTGAACGCATTCAAAATTGTATGTGTTTTGATAAAAGTATTATTGAAAGTATGACCTATACTTCAAAGGTACCATTAATAATAATAATAATAATAATCGATAAAAATACCTCCATGACGCACCATCGGAAACATCACCCGCGGTCCTGCATCCAGCGCCTTACCCTCCCACGTTCTGAAGGTGGAAGGGGACTTATAGACCTTACAAACTTACATTTCAAACAGATAACATCACTCAAAAAATATTTTCAAACACATGCACAAGTCTCTCAACAACACGCGGAAATCATACAAGCAGATAAAAACTTTACTCCACTTAAATTACGTGATGCCAACATACATAATAACGAAAATATAACCGATGACAAAGAAAAAATTACAATGTGGCAACAGTAATCACTACATGGCAGACATCGTAAGGATCTCCAAAAAGCACATGTTGACAAATCCGCTTCGAACGCATGGTTGTGTCATGGCGAGCTGTTTCCAGAAACCGAAGCGTTCATGATCGCCATCCAAGACCAAACAATAGACACTCGAAATTATCAAAAACACATCATCCGTGTACCAAACCTAACAACCGATAATTGCAGACGTTGCCATAGTGCCTCTGAGACTATACAACATATAACCGGCGCTTGTAAAGCCATAGTACAAACTGACTACAAGCACCGGCACGACCAAGTAGCTGCCATTGTACATCAAAACCTTGCCCACAAATATCAGTTAATCCCCGAGAAGATTCCTTACTACAAATATCAACCAAGTTGCATCCTAGAAAACGACAATTATAGAATGTACTGGGACAGGACTATACTGACTGACAAAACCGTGCATTTCAATAGACCGGATATAACTGTATTAGATAAAAGCACAAAATCTGTATACCTAATAGACATTGCCGTTCCCAACACACATAACCTAGAAAACACAAACTCAGAAAAAATTGCAAAATACACAGACCTCTCAATAGAAATTAAAACTCAATGGCGAGTAAATACAGTAAAAACAATACCCATCGTTATTTCTACAACTGGCGTCATACCTCACATACTCCACACAAATCTACATACACTAGACCTGCACCCATCTACTTATGTCCTCATTCAAAAAGCTGTAGTACTCAACACATGCAGAATAGTCCGTAAATTATTATCAACCGTCTAGATTTTATCGAAAGCCTCTTTGTGTTGGCTCTGGCCCCACAAAAAACTACCAAGTCTTCTTAGAAGATTTGAGAAAAATATATAAAAACATAATAATAATAATAAATTTATTTCAGATAACTTGATCCATAATAAATGTTAGTAACAATTGGCCTTAAAACTAAAGTTAGTAACACAAGACATAGATAACATACACAGCAAACAACACATAAAAAATAGTACCCACCGCTGCCAGCACGATGTCTACACAACTGCATGCAGCCGTATCCACCGAGCTAGCATCGGCGAGTCCCACCGATCTGCCAACGCGCGCAGGATAGTGTTGGGGCTGTCGCGCATGCGCCTGAAGTGTGAAGCACTTCGTTTGCGCATGATCGCGGCGAAGCCATCTATATGAGCCTCGGCAAACATGGCAGAGGCGCTGCAGAATCGCGGCAGCCCCATCAATACCCGTTACGCGTTATTGTATTGTACGCGGAGGTCGCTGTATGTCCGCTGCGTAAAGGTCACCCACAGACTGCACGTATAAAATGACTGACAGTACGCCTTGAAATTAAGGCATAGAGGTCCTCAAGTTAGAGTGAACTAAAGAATAACTCGAAAATGAACTATTTGACGAGATGACCATTATTAGAGACATGACGAGTTGACAAAAAACTTAGGCTTGACCAATAGACTATATAAAGATTATATGAACGCTTGACCATTTTACAAAATTTTCTCGCTTGACCAATTAACCCCTTCATCTGGGTTGCAAGTCATAAGTTATATCAAGCGTACCCGTAAGATGAATGGCGCAAAGTTGGGCGACGTCTTGGCGATGCAAACTATTCGTATTCCGTTGCGGATTAAGTGAGACCAAGACAGTTTGCATTCCGATTCAAATCTCTCATGGTTTTGATTGGATGGTTTGTTAATAAATTGTACGATCTTATTATTATAGTTGTTTGTACGACCAGGAACATTAGTAAGTATTCCTTTGTATTCCATTTTAGACATTTTTACATTGACTTAAACTGAACTGATGTATTTACATAGTAATATTCTGACTGAACACATACAGAATTATTACTAAGTATTTTATTTAACATAAATATTATTGAAAGTATTTGAATTGACTTATAAACACTATAGTTCTTTATAAATATAGTAAATGGTACAATGATACATATGAAATACCAATACATTATATCAAATCATATAATTTATACCAGAATACTATTATTTATTATTATTGTTTAAAATTATAATTCATAACAATGATGATAATAATGATAATAATAAAAATGATAATTCATAACATTCGTTATCAAACTAAAATGTAAACAACCTCACGACAACACGATTTGTATTAACCGCGAACGTCGGACGTTATTTGTATTAACGTCCGACGTTCGCGGTCAAAGGGTTAAATGAACGCATTGTAATGGTGAGATCATTATTAAATTGACAGTTGAAGGAAAATAAACTACAACAATGGAGACTGAGGTTTTATTTGAGATTCCTAAGTAATGTATGGTGATTCCATCAAAAGTATGATCTATTTGGGTTGTAGGTAATTGAAGAACAATTAAACCAAATGTAAGCAAGATGAATGGCGCAAAGTTGGGCGACGTCTTGGCGATGCAAACTATTCGTATGTCGTTGCGGATTAAGAGAGACCAAGACAGCTTGCATTCCGATTCGAATCTCTCATGGTTTTGATTGGATGGTTTGGTAATTATTATTTATTTATTATTATTATTCCATTGTATTTCATTTTAGACCTTTTCACTTTGACTCAAGAACTAATGTACGTAGTAATATTCTGGCTGTAGGCAAAATTGTATGTGTTTTAATATAAATAATATTGAAAGTAGGCCTGGTCAAGTATGGCTCTAGTAGTACAGAGAGGGTCATGCTCCTGCAGTGGAGACTAAAAAAGACCTGATGAAGAAGAATATTGAAAGTATGAGCTATTTGGGTTGCAAGTCAAAAGTTATACCAAGCGTATTAATTATAAAAAAATTCGATTTTAATATTATACCAAGCGTACCCGCAAGATGAATGGTGCAAAGTTGGGCGAGACGCCTTGGCGACGCAAACTATTTGTATTCCGTTGCGGAATAAGAGAGACCAAGACAGCTTGCATTCCGATTCAAATATTTCCGAGTCGTTTTGATTGAATAGTTTGGTAATGAATTGTACGATCTTATTATTATAGTTATTTGTACAGCCACGAACATAAATAAGTATTCCATTTTAGACCTTATTACATTTAAGAATCGATGCTTATACATAGCAACGGTCGTGACTGTATACATACAAAAAAGTATGTGTTTTAGTTGAAAAAATATTTAATTTATTAGTTACTTGGGTCGCAGGTCATTAATGAACAATTATGCCAAGCGGAGTCACAAGATATATAGCGCAAAGTTAGGCAACGCAAACTTCTACGCTGCGCATTTAATGTGATTAAGATAGCGTGCATTCTAATTCAAATCACTTGTAGCTTTGAAAAGATGGTTTCTTAATAAAATCAGAAGATCTTATTATATTGTTTTTAAGGTGTTTTAGTGATTTTTTATTTATTTTGGCTGCATATAATTAGTGTACAAAAGGCTATTTTACTATTAATAATATAATAATAATAATAAAATAAAAAAAAACCCCGCTGACATGTGTCGCGTCTCGATCGTTGATATTATTTATAAAAAAAAATATTTTATCCCATTTTATACAAATTTATAATAGTTTCTAAGAAAACCACAACTAAAATATTTTGAATCATATAAAACTTAAAATACAAGAATGTTTATACGGAAAATACAATAAGTGAAATTATATACCTACATGACGTTGACATTATGTCACGTCAATACAAAATTAATTTGGATATCTGAAATGTAATACGACGAGAGATGATCACACGATCACAAGCGGGGCGACTTAAAGACGCACGACCTCCACCTCCGCCCGCGTCGTCGTCCAGCTCCTCGCCATCATGGTCGGGTGACGAGTTCGCCACGGCACCCGGCACCAGCGAGTCGTGCGACGACGAGCGCGGGCCGTCGGCCGCGCCGCCGCCGCCACCTGCGCGACGTGGACGACCCCCGCTGCCGGCACGCTTGGGGCCTGCGAGGCAACCTGCCCCGCGCCCGGCTCCCGCTACCGGTGGTGTAGTGCGTCGCATGCGATGGACTCAACAAAACAATGAGAACTGCATGCGCGCCTATTATGAGGCTACAGAGGGGGAAACCAACATGACGGCGTATCGTGATCGGATGCTGACTTTGTTTCAGGTCCTTGAACCGGCCATCACCGTTTCTGCACAGCGACTGTCGGATCAAGTGCGGGTCATTCAACGTTGCAAACGTTTGGATGATGCTGTACTTGATCGGCTACGATTGGAGGCGCTACCTGCTCGCACGGCTGCCACCATGACACGAGACCCGCCTAACACATTGGTGGGTCCAGTTATTCGGACGCAAGAGGCTTATGTCCTTAGTGTTGATGATGGGAGCGGTGTGACCATAGACGTAAGTACCCAGGCTCATGAGCAATTGAGGAGGGCTTTGGAGGAAGCGATTGGACAGTATAGATCCACACCCGAGTCTAGGCCGCGATAACCTCGTCTGCCTACGAATAGACGTAATTTAGCATTAATGGGAGCCCTAAATGATTTGCTAGCCCCGTACTTTGAGGCTAGCGAAGGTCTGGTCGATACGCATTCAATTATGTACTGTGGGGCCATAGCGGCGTGTCGTGTTGCTCGTGTCAAGTTTCCGGACTCTGATCGTGCACCGCGACCCGCTGGTGATGCCCTCGCGTGGCAAGTACGGATTGAACGGCGTATTGACACGTTTAGGACTCTCATTGCAAAGCTCACTGCTTCAGAGGGGGCAACAATCGCCCCCGAGTCATGCGTTTTGTGAATCAGGCCTTCGCGGGTACTGGTATAAGGTCCCGCGATTACATGGCCTCAGTCACGGAACGTATTGACTTCCTGAAGCAGAAAGTCTATGCGTGGGCGGGGCGTATTCGTCGCTACAGAGTGCGTGTGGATCGATTCCGGCAAAATCGTCTCTTTCAAAGCGACCAAAGGAAGGTGTATAGAAAGTGGGAGGGAGCTGACCAGCGTGTGATCGACGGGCAACTACCAGATTCTACTGCTATGATCAATTTCTGGCGTAGTATTTGGTCAGTGCCAGTCGTGCACAACGAGGGTGGTTGGATGAGTGTAATTGAGCGCGAGTGTGTGGCCATCGAATCCATGGGGGCTGTAACTATAAGCCCCGATGACATAAGCTGTGCGATCCGTACGGCACAGAACTGGAAAAGTCCTGGGCCGGATGAATTGCACAACTTTTGGATAAAGTGGATTCGAAGCTCACACGGGCGCTTAGCGACACAATTTCAACAAGCCCTCGATCTTGGTTCTCTTCCAGCTTTCTTAACTACAGGACACACCTTCCTGCTCTACAAGTCCGGTAGTACCACGGATCCTAAAAACTTCAGACCCATAACATGCTTACCAACATTGTACAAGCTACTTACATCCATTTTGAGAGCGAAGATCAATACGCACATCGATGCGAACAAGATCATGGCTCCCTCTCAAAATGGATGTAGGATTGGGTCCCGTGGTACTAAAGAGCTTCTCCTCATGGACATGACCATTTGCAAGCAAGTCCAACGAAACAAGGCAGCCCTCTTTACTGCATGGATTGACTATAAAAAGGCCTATGATTCGGTGCCTCATTCATGGTTGGAGAGGATCTTAGAGTTGTACAAAGTCAATGCAACTTTAAGATCTTTTCTCAGCATGTGTTTGAGGCAGTGGACCACAGTCCTTCGTCAACCAGGTGGTGGAGATGGTCCCTTGGATCCGATGGACTTTATAAGGATAGAGAGAGGCATTTTCCAGGGTGACAGTTTGAGTCCCTTGTGGTTTTGCCTAGCTCTGAATACTCTCAGCACCCTGCTGAGTGATTCGGGGCTGGGCTGCCGCCTTCGACGAGACGGGGAGATAATTTCCCACCTGTTATACATGGATGACTTGAAATTGTTTGCACCGAAACGTCCTGACCTGATGAAGTTACTAAAAATCACAGAAGATTTCAGTAATTCCATCAGCATGGAGTTCGGTGTAGATAAGTGTGCGGTTATGCATGTTCAACGGGGGAAAGTTGTAAATTCAACAAATTTGCAACTTTCTGAGATAATGTCTCTCAGGTCTCTTTCGGAGTCAGAAACTTACAAGTATCTTGGTATGTCACAGTCTCTGAGTATTGAGGATGGGGACATCAAACAGGCGGTAAAGGAGCGTTTTTTTTGGCGTCTGACAAAAGTGCTTAAAAGCCTTTTGTCAGGGGACAATAAGGTGCGCGCATTCAACGCTTGGGTGATGCCCCTCCTCACATACTCCTTTGGCATACTAAGATGGACACAAACTGAGTTAGACGCTCTGGATAGGAGAGTCCGTCAACAGCTCACAATGCATCGCATGCTTCACCCACGCTCATCCGTTATGAGACTGTACATTCCACGTAAGTGTGGAGGTCGTGGCTTTTTAAACGCCAAGACTCTTCATAACCGTGAGTTGTGCAGTCTTAGGGATTACTTCCTTAACAATGAGTGTGGGTTGCACCGCGACATTGTAGTTGTAGATAGGAGTCTCACGCCACTCTCCTTGGCAAACGAGAACTGGCGTAGACCATCCGTGCTGAGCACCGAAGACCGCAAGAACATATGGAAGAGTAAGGAGCTCCACGGGCGGTTCTACCGGGCCTTAACAGGGCCTGATGTAGATCTGCTCGCGTCGGTAAACTGGCTACGGTTCGGCGACCTCTTCGGGGAAACCGAGGGTTTTGTTTGTGCAATTGCAGACGAAGTCATGATGACGAACAATTACCGGAGATATATCCTGAAGGACGGTACGGTCGACATCTGTCGGGCATGCCGCCGTCCCGGTGAGTCACTCAGACATATTATTTCCGGTTGTTCTCATCTGGCCAACGGTGAGTACTTGCACAGACATAACCTTGTAGCCAGAATTATCCATCAGCAACTCGCTCTTCGATATGGTCTTGTGGAATCCGAGGTACCGTACTATAAGTACACGCCGGCGCCAGTTCTCGAAAATGGTCATGCCACGCTCTACTGGGATCGATCTGTTATTACGGACAGGACTATTGTTGCCAATAAGCCTGATATCGTGTTGACAGATCGATCGACGCGCCAGGCAATGCTCATCGATATCACCATCCCGCATGACGAGAACCTCGTGAAAGCCGAGAAGGAAGCTCAGCAAGTACCTTGACTTGGCTCACGAGGTGACCGCTATGTGGGATGTGGATTCGACGATCATTGTCCCGATAGTTGTATCTGCAAACGGCCTTATAGCGAAGAGTCTCGACCAACACCTTAAGAGTCTCTCGCTGGATGGCTGGATCAAGGGCCAGATACAGAAGGCAGCACTCCTGGACACGTCACGCATAGTCAGGAGGTTTCTTTCTCTGCAGCCTTAACCGCCGGTAGCTTGAGCCTTGCCCCGCTGCTGGCGGCGAGCTAGGTTTAGGTTTTATAATGTTTTTATGTTTTGTATCATATTTTTATATTTTACTTTTATACAAATATTATAAAACTTAGACCTAAGATTAAAGTTAAATAAAGTGAATAATAATAATAACTTTTATTTCAGACCTGGTCCATATAACACACTTTACAATGAAGTCTTAGTCTAGAACACATACATAAATCATTTATAAGGTACATTGGGACACTGATCCATTAATATGAACCAGCGTCCAATGTTTTATTAATGCACCGTTCACACCCATTCTATCTGCTATAAGTCTCAGATAGCTGTTGAGACTGTCCCGAATCCGCCGCATCAAGGACGCAGTTCTTTTTCTAATGATGGCTGCAAAACCGTCAACACTTGCAGCAGCAAACATCCCCGACGCGCTGCAGAAACGAGGCAGCCTCATCAGTGCTCTGAAAGAGTTATTGTATTGGACCCGCAAGGCATTGTAGGCCCGCTGCCTGTACTTGACCCACAAGCTGCACGTATAAAAAGACTGGCAAAATGCTTTGAAAAGAGTTGTCTTTACGTGCTCATTGCAATAAGCAAACCTGCGGGCCAACATATTCGCCCGGACCGACAATGCCCTGCGTTCCCTTTCTATGTCCATGTCATCTGTGAGTGTATCGGTGACCCAGTGACCCAAATACTTAATGTGAGATACTCTTTTAAGATTAGCTCCATTGAGCGTCACTGTCGGGATAGGCTCATAAGTTTTATTACCCGCCTTGAAAAGCATAAGCTCACTTTTGTTAGTATTATATCTGAGCCCATGAGCCACCGCATAACTCTCACAGATAGACACGAGTTTTCTTAAAGCACTGATAGACGGGGCCAACAGCACCATGTCATCAGCATAGCTGATATTGTTGACGAAAATACCGTCAATAGAGCAGCCAACTCCAGTACTGTTGAGCACATCTATCAGTCCATTCATATAAAGGTTGAAGAGTGTGGGAGAGGTCAAGCCACCCTGTCTCACTCCACAACTCAACCTGTACATACTAGATAGTGACCCTGCCCATTTTACATAATTGGATTGGTGGCCATACCAGTATTTTAAAAGCGATATAATCTCTTTTGGGACAGAAGACTCGGTATCCAACTTCCACCATAATTTCTCATAACTAACAAGATCGAAGGCCTTTGATAGGTCTAAAAAACAAGCGTACACGGGCGTACCCCTACTAGTGTAATATTGGACAGTGTGCTTAAGGTTCACTATCGCTGACTCGGTGGATAGTCCAGCTTTAAAACCAAACTGAGCATCTTGAGATGTTATATTCTTCTTTAAATAACCCTCAAGCACATTATCCAACAGCTTAGCAACTATGGTCGCTAGTGATATCGGCCTATAGTTACCAATACTCGAAGCATCACCAGTTTTATTTTTAAGTATAGGAACTACAATCGTTCTCGACATCTCCTCAGGAATATATTCATGCCCTATACAGAAAGTACACAACATGGCAAGTACCCTTGGTAGATGTTTACCTGCATGAAGCAAGTGCTTAATGCTTAATGAGTCATGGCCGGGAGATTTACCTCGATTCATGTTGTTTACTATCCTTGCAATTTCCTTTGCCGTCACTCTTAGAATTTTTTCCCCTTGTGGTTGTGGCTGAATACTACTTTTTTCAATCCCTATACTAGCATCTAGCGGCGATTGTACAGAAAAATGCTTTTTAAAAAGGTTCGCAATTTCAGTATTTTCTTTTGTTCCTTCAACACTAACAGGTAAGCTCGGTTTCGGATTAAATTTACTGGTTTCTTTCCAAAATTTACTGAAGTCTTTTAAAGAATGCTGAGTTGCAAGTTTATCCATTTTTATCTGGTTCTGATTGTTTTGACATTGTTTAAGTTTCATTTTAAAGTAAGAGCGAGTCGAACTCATTTCATCATATTCAGGCCCAAATCTAGGTCTACCAACTAACACCCATTCATTAAAACATCGCCGAGCTTCCTGATGTGCATCCCTTACATATTTATTCCATCCTATAATGCGTCTTGTCTTATATTTATTTGAAATATTATCTTCTTCTCTAAAACTATTACTAGCAGACTTACTTAATATTTCAATTAAGTTATTGTACAACTTATCTATTACAGTCTTATGAGATTTAATATTGCATTTTACATCACTACAGTTTCTAAATTCAGGCGGAAAATCTATCTCTTTTAACGTATCATTACATAATTTATTTATTATACATTCCTATTTGAGTTGAATCTCTCTCGCCCCAGATTATTTTGTTTCTTATACTATTACTTTGTATAAATTTAGGTCTTAAAACATTAATATCACAGGTGATTTCTAATGAATAATGGTCAGACCATGACACGTTATAATTAACTTTTACGTTCACTATTGAGCGCCTAGCTGCTTCGGTGGTTACTACGTGGTCCAGCCATGATGTAGTACCATGCGCTTCGCTTACAAAGGTAAAAGTGTTAGAGTTTAAACCTAATAATTCAACATCAGCACGTACCCAACTCTGTTCATTAATATCATATCCACTTGCAAGAAGAAGACGAAAGCATTAAGATATCTATGGTCATTGAAAGTAACTTTGGCTGCAGATCATTAGCCAACAATTATACCGAGGGGGGCTGCAAGATGAATGACGCCTAGTTGGGCTACGCTAAGTATTCCGTTGCGCATTCAGTGATACTAAGATAGCTTGCATGCAGACTCAAATGACTTGTGATTTTGAGTGTTTTATTATTTGCATCTTTAGTGTGATTCGGTATGTATTATATGAAATGTCTAAGAAACTTTGGTTTAAATCTGAATTCAAAGCACTTGTGGCTTTGGTCGATTATGGTTACGAGTAGATTAAATAGGTTCCAATATCATATTCACTTTCAAAAAGAAGACGAAAACATTATAATATCTATGGTTATAGAAAGTAACTTTGGCTGTAGATAATTGGACATTAATTATAGCGAGCGGGACTGCAATATGAATGACGCCAAGTTGGGCGTCGCAAACTATTTTTGCGCATTAAGTGATACCAAGATAACTTGCATTATGATTCATTACTTATAGTTTGAGTATTTGATGATTTGTTTCTTTAGAGTGAATCGGTAAATACTGTATTGATTTTGTAAGAAACTTTGGCTTGAATCTGTATTCAAATCACTTGTGCCTTTGGCCGTTGATGGTTGGATACGCAGTATCTTATGATTTCTTCCATATAGTATTCACTTTCAGAAAACAACATTTTATCTTATCATCAGGTAATAGCAAGAAATTTTGGTTGCACGGTCATTAGTCAACAATTATACCGAGTGAGTCACAAAACGAATGGCGCCAAGTTGGGCGACGCAAAGTTGCGCATTCAGTGATACTAAGATAGCTTGCATTCTGATTCAAATTACTTGAGTATTTTATTGTTTGTATCTTCAGTGTGATTCGCTATATGTTTTACTAATTTTATAAGTAACTTAAGTTCGAATCTGAATTCAAAACACTTGTGGCTTTGGTCGATTACGGTTAGATTAAATAGGATCCAATATCATTTTCATCTTTCAAGAAGAAGACGAAAGCATTATAATATCTATGGTAATAGGAAGAAACTTTATCTGCTGGTCATTAGTCAACAATTATACCGAACGGGGCCGCAAGATGAATGACGCCAAGTTGGGCGACGCTAAGTATTCCGTTGCGCATTCAGTGACACCAAGATAGCTTGCATTTTGATTCAAATAACTTGTGATTTTCAGTATTTTATTGTTTGCACCTGTAACCTCCTGTGATTCAGTATATATTTTACTAAATTCATAAGAAACTTTAGATCGAATCTGAACTTAAAACACTTGTGCCTTTGGTCGATTACAGTTAGATTAAATAGGGTCCAGTATCATATTCACTTTCAAAAAGAAGACGTTATCTATCTATACATATAATAAAACAGTAAAAATATTTTGTCTGTACATTTAGAATTTTTGACTAAAATGGATAGAGGGACACTTAAAAAGAAAAAGAAAAAGCAAAAAAAAATTTCGAATTTCTTGTCTGTCTGTCTGTCTGTCTGTATGTATGATCACGATTATCTCCGAAAATACTGAACCGATTTACTTCAAACTTTCACCAATTGCTTTTTTTTAACTCAGCAAAACATTTAAAGTTTGTTTCATCAAAAGCGTTTCATTAAAAAAAAGTTTCGTCATTTGAATGAACTCAAGGCATGAGTTTGCCTGCAAACATATAGCAAAAAAATAAAATAAAATAATAAGTGACATAGGAAAATTAAAATCCAAAGTCAATTCATCATCATTATACGATAGCATTATAACTATCCATACTATCCATAGTAATCCATACTAAAAAAAGGCGAAGCTGACTGATTGACATATCAACGCAGGGCCTAAACTATAAGGGTTAGGAACTTGAAATTTTGCACAGGGGTTCCTTTTATAACGTAAGGGAGCACTAAGAAAGGATTTTTGGAAATTCATCTCCTCCCAACGGGTTGCAAAGTTAGTATGAAAGTTTGTCGTTTTTGAAGTTATTCGAATGAAATTCAGCATGAAGGTTCTTTACTGAAAGGCATGAAACACGAGTAAAATATTTTTCTCAAAAATCATCCCTTAAGGGTGTATAACGGGGACGCAAAGTTAGTATGAAACTTTCCGTTTTTGAAATTATTCAATTGAAATTCAATATTAAGGTGTTTCCTTGAAAGTCATGAACTAATGTATTCCGGGTAATTCTACTGTTCCTGAGAAATCGACACTTACGCGGGCGGAGCCGCGGGCCAAAGGCAAACCGGACTTATATATCAACGCACAGCCGAACCTACTGTGCCCAGAAACTTGACATTTGGCACATGGATTATTTTTATGATGTAAATGAGCACTAAGAAAGGATTTTTTGAAAATCAACGGGGGGAAGTTTTATGGAATTTTCTCATTTCTGGACTTAGAAGTTTGAAAGTAGGTACACAAGTTCTTAATTAAAATTAAATAAGATCTGTTTAGGTGAACAGACAACATTCTTCCTTGAAGGGGTAAATAGGGGGTAAAGTTTGTATGGAATTTTTCCATTTCTAGACTTAGAATATAAAAATAGGTATGTAAGTTCTCGATTACAATTAAAAAGATCTGTGTAGGTGAAATGTATAAAATCCCCTCCATAAGGGGCAACATTGGTTAAGTTTGTATGGACATTTTCTCATTTCTGGACGTTCTGGATTACAATTAAAAAAGATCTGTGTAGGTTAAATGTACAAAATTCCCGATTTTTCGATCCCGATTCCCTAAGGGATAAAGGGAGGGGGGGGGGGGGATTGTATGGAAATTTTCTCATTTCTGGACATAGAAGTATAAAAATAAGTATATTTGTTTAAATTAGAATTAAAAAGATCTGTGTTGTTAAAATGGACGAAATTTCCCCTTGAAGGGGTAAAATAGGTGGGGTAAAGTTTGTATGGATTTTTTTTATTTACTTAGATATATGACAATAAGAAGTTCTCCATTACAATAAAAAATATCTGTGTAGGTGAAATGGGCAAAATCCCCTCCTTAAGAGCTAAAGATCTATGCAGGTGAAATGTATTAAATTCCCCCTATTAAGGGGAAAAAGCAGAGGGGAAGGGGTTTGTATGGAATTTTTATCATTTCTACTATTCCCAAGGGAACGACATTAACGCGGGCGGAGTCGCGGGCAACAGCTAGTAATATATATTGTTAGAAGTAAGAAGAAAGAACCATTGTTCCTGGCTGCGGGGACTGGTGCGAGGGAGACGACTGGCGGCTCTACGTTGGATAAGCAATGAGGGACCGCGTTCGGGATTCGTAGGACGTATTGCGTTGCGCTCTTATTTTATTTGTATTGTCTTTTCGGTCATTAAAAATATTTGTAGTAGTGTCGAGTATTTTCATTTCACTTCTGGTTTTCCTAAAAATATGGTAATAGGAAGAAACTTTATCTGCCGATGATCTGATGAATGACGCCAAGTTTGAAGAAAAAAATGTTGACATTCCCATACAAATTGACTGGGCGGCCGAACATGTTTCTTTGGAAATATCCATTTTAATTTTAGTTCCCAGCTTTGATCCTATTGGATAAGTTGTTCATATTGACGGCGTTTTGTTTACATATTGTATAGTTTCATTGAATATTTTATTGAACTTGTAAGAAAGTTTAGCAGATCATTTTACAATTATTCCGAGGAGGGCCAAAAAATTAATAATATAGAGTTCACAGCGATGGACACTTAAATATATGTATTAAATACCCTAAGTAAAATATTTAGTATATTCCAGATGCTTCTGATCCCGCGTAGACTGTCGAAGTCGGTCAAGAGGATGGGTGAAAATCTAAGAAATCATGTCAATAGACGATGCGGCTAGCAACCATCTTGCTCATTCATGCTCAATATTATAAAATCGGTGTTAAGAAGCAACAATCTCAGCCTCCCAAGAACACGTCCCAGAAGCTGGCCAAAATCTCACACCGTCGATCGTTTTCCTGCCATCTTACCATACATAAAGGGAGTCACAGACAAAATTGGAAATATTCTGAAGCGAGCTTCAATCAAGACCTATTACAAGCCGCACAAGAAAATAAACCAACTTTTAAGACCTGTAAAATCCAATATCCCATTACAAGATGCAGGAGTATATAAAATTAACTGTGAGTGCGGTTTATCATACATTGGGCAAACAAAGAGAAGCATCGGTACCCGAATTAAAGAACATATTGCTGATATGAAGAATAGACGCTCAACCAAGTCTGCAGTTGTGAACATGCCTTAGACAAACTCAACCACTACATGCGTTTTGATAATCCTCAAGTCCTTGCAAAAGAAAACAGATCCATTCCAAGAATGCTCCGTGAAGCTATTGAAATTAAAAAACATCCTAATTTCAATAGAGAGGATGGTTGGCTGTTATCACCAGCTTGGGAGCCGGTCATCAATTTAATAAAATCTCAAGCTCCTTACAAGACTGCAAGACTTTCAGACACCGTGAGCCAATACTGCGTACATCTGGAACGTTATCAATAAATATTGTAGGCGGTAGTTTTGTATAGTTCTTATAACACAAAGACAAATGTCAACTTAGTCTACCTGCGACCATGAAAACTGTAAAGTTTTCAAAACGTTAGGTGAAATAATAATAATAATATAATATATGCGATAATACCGTATTAAAGTGATTTTATTTAAATTAAGTCATATTGTTTCTGTGAGTACGCGTTGGAAAACTGTAAGACCCGTGAATAATTTATTCTAATAAAAAAAGATTGAATAATAAAAATCCATACCTAGTTACTAGCATATTCAACTATCCAAATCCAGCAGTCTACCACAAAATTAAAAGAGCATGAATAGAAGCCACCCTGCCAATTTACGCTCCATTTTACGTGATTTTGCCGTCCAAACGAGCGTGAATCTTTGCTTAGGGACGTGTGCCTCCGCCACCGGTCTAAATAGTCGCGGGGGTAAGTATTTTATTTTCAAACTGGATAGTCCTAGATAATTCATTGAAAGTGTTCTATTTCCATTGTTTTCCATTCTAGAAAAGTTATTTCAAGTAAGAATAAAGATACGACTGCCCTGCAAAAAACTTTAAGCCTATGTCGTTTTGGAGGGTGAACTAACATACATACATACATGATCTGTAATAAAAACATTTGCCTAATATTTCTTGGACAGTCTCTGAAAGGATATTCTACGCTGTAATTCAGACACAGACACAGATCCACATATAGCGAAATCAGTTTCTTAAAATAATGTTTTCTTTCATTTATATATAGAGCGTGTAAATTGATCCTCGACGTTCCCTTAACGGAGTGACTTAGCCCATCAATATGAACAACTTTTCCAATGGGAACAATGCTAGACACTCAAACAAATATTCTAAATTCCAATACAAACTGGCCGGGCGGCAGAATTATTTTGTATGGACATGCCGACGTTTTTTAAGTTCTCAGCATTGAACCCATAGGAAAATTTGTTCATATTGATGGTCTGAGTCACCCCTTTGAGGGAACGTCGAGAGTACATACGCTGTATAAAATCGTGACCTTGAAAAAGATACCATAGATACCCAATTACCCCAGAGTCGGTCATTAAGACTAATAAGTACATTTAAAGTTTTTAAAGTCGTAGAGAAGTAATGGCGAAACAATTTAATCTTCATTCATTGGTATCTTAATGCACTAAGTTTTAAAAACTAGGGGACTACTCAGTGAGTTTAATTTTTATACAGAACCTAGTAAAGGCTTGGTTCAAAGGCTTGGGGCTAGTTTCCTAAAAAAATATAATTAGTCTGACATTTAAATAATCAAAAAATATTGGGTACGTATTTTTTGTTTTGTCTATTAAACAAGTAATGTTAAAGATATAGCCTGTAAAAATGCTCTGACGTCACAGTTCGTTGCATGTCATACCAAATTATGACGTCACGAGCCACCACTCATGAACTTTGACGCGCTTTATCTTTATTATTTATACTTTAATTGACAAAAGAAAATAAACACGGTCCAATATCTATTTGACGGTCTAATTATAAAATTATTATTTGACACAGGAAACTGGCCTATCAGCGAATTTTTATTCTGCAGCATAAATACTTTGGTGCATTAAAAGCCGAAGTTTTGTGAATGTAAACAGATAATGAAATTCGTAGTGTTTGGAGTGTAGCACTAACTGAATCTGCTTAAAGCAGGTCAGCGAGCCATGCAATAAGCAATTTTGGTTTAAATATAGTAATAATATGTAACAACACGCTCCTTTGGGAGCTAGTTGAGAATAGTTGACTCGTGATGGAAGTTAGTGTTCACGAGCCAGCGACCGCTGTTTGTATGGCAATGTATATTTTTACTAGCTTTCGCCCGCGGCTTCGCCCGCGTCAATGTCGATCCCTCGGGAACAAGTTCTTTTTCCCGGGATAAAAGGTAGCCTATGTCCTTCTCCGCACTCCAGAGAACTTGTATGCAAAATTTCATGATGTTCGGGAAAGCGTAACAAACAAACAAACAAACAAACAAACAAATAAACAAACTCACTTTCGCATTAATAATATTAGTAAGGATAAGGATACTTTACTTCATTCAAACAAAGTAATCACCTCTTTTTCTCTTACAGGGCAGGCAGATCCTAAGGCCTAATTCCTAAAGGCCACGTTAAGCCTGTTGACATACAGATAGAAATCGGAATAGGACACCTTAAACATGTTCTTTTTAAATTTGCTGAATTTGGAATATGCTTGTAACTTTGGATTTTCTGGATAAAATGTTGCTTACCAATTTCATCAACTATTAGAGTTCATACAATTTACATAAAGTATATGTATATATATTTGCATGACATGGTGCGTGAATTGGAAAAGTCTACGGCTTTTGATTGGGTGGCTAACTGCTGACTTGGAATAATGGTTTCTGATGTTTTCGCGATTGGAATAGTTGAATAAATAAACAATTTTTAATTATTCATCCATTATTTAATTACTCAGAAAAAATATTAATGTATTATTTCGCCGTCAGAAGTCCACTGCTGGTCAAAGGCCTCCCTCAAGGATTCCTCGATCTATGGTAGGACATTGCCACTTACCATGCTTTGCAGGCGGGTTGGCGAGATCAGTTTCTTTGGCTTCTTGTCCTTCTGACACTTATGGAAGCATTGTTAAGCTGGTGAAAAAATTGTTGCGAAGGGAATGAATGGAGGTATTAGGATACTAGGTACTCACTCGGATGAATGGGCTAATAAAGCAAGTAGCAGCTTGGAAGGCTAGGCTCGTACCCGATGCTATATCTGTAACCACAGTTGAGGATGAAACCACTGAACTTATGACACCTCTAATCTTGTATAATTCAGAGTTTTTTTTAAGATATAGGACGACAAACGAGCAAGCGGGTCACCTGATGGTAAGTGATCACCGCTGCATGGACAACTGCAACACCAGGGTGTAACAGGTGCGTTGTCGGCCTTTCAAGGAGTTGGGGGAAGGAAATGGGGAGGGGAGGGGGAAGGATGGGCCTCCGGCTCTCTCACTCACCGAACGAAGCATAGAATTGGTAAAGCTTCTTCTCAGACGTCGATTTTCGACGAACCGGCCCTTCATGCTACTAGCAATTCATTTTGCCGGTAGCGTGGCTCCACGACTAAATAAATCCAAGACTAATAGCTTAAATCGATGGAGAGTCACAATTCATGCTTTTACTACCTTAATTTTTTTTTATTCGGCAAGTAAAACCTAACTAAATTACAGAGTAAGAGAATATTTCTTGAATATTTCGTGAGTTTCTTTTAAATTACGTTTTTTAATTTAATTTACATCACTGTTAGTTAGACAAAAAAGAAGATAACTACCTAAGCTTGGTGGAAAATTAAACAGGAATATAAGTTGAAATGCTTGACCCCTACACAAGAGTAAACTGTCCACTTTATATGACAGCACAATGCATATTTAACAAAATGTATCCATTACTATCCCGTCCTGTGAGGGATTATCATAACTAAAAGAGATACGGCTACAAAGTTGAATGCACATTGCATACGTGAATCGCATGCAAGTTTAAACAGGCAATCAGCCAGCGATTACAGCTTATTTTTGTTGCAGTTTACATGAAAATACTTTATTTTCGAGATATGCTGTGATGAGATGAAGCCATCTAATTATTTATTCTAATCCTAATTCTAACTATCCTTATCCTTATTATAATATTATAATCCTTTCTGGTACTATTATAAATGCGAAAGTGAGTTTGTTTGTTTGTTACTTTTTCACGTTGTAACTACTGAATCGATCATCATCAAATTTTGCAAACACGTTATCTGGGGTACGGAGAAGGTACTTCTAAATAAATTGAACATGGGCTCCAATATAATGTCAATAAGACGGAATACATGGTCTTTAAGGCCGGCGGCAAATGTCCCGAACAGACAATTAATATCAACCTCAATGGCATGGACGTCAAGCGAGTCACAAAATTTAAATATTTAGGGCATATAATTGTCGACGACCTTAAGGACAGTTCCGACATTGACAGAGAACGTAGGGCACTGGCGGTAAGAGGTAACATGTTGGCTCGCAGATTTGCGCGGAGTACCGAAGAAGTCAAGGTCACGCTTTTTAAAGCATACTGCCAGAACATATACACCGGGAATCTGTGGATCAACTATACCAAAACATCTCTAGATGCCCTGCGTGTTCTATATAATAATATTCTTAGGATGATGGTGGGACTGCCCCGTTTCTGCAGTGCATCGACTATGTTTGCCCAATACCATATTGATGGGTTTGCGGCCGTTATCCGCAAAAAAACAACATCACTTATCGACAGAGTGCGGGGCAGTCACAACAGTATCTTAATTACACTGGCCGATAGGTACACTTCGCCGATATGGAGGTCCCTGGTGAGGAGGGTTATCTATAAAACCCCCTTAACTGCATGATTTTAATAGTTTTATTTTTATCTCAATTGAATACTTTAAAAAAAAAATAATATATATACTAACACATAGCGTAAGGATTACTAACATTACCTATGGATCTTAGTTATCTGAAAATAAAAGATTTTTATTTTATTTATTTATGAATGAGGTATTGAACTACAGATCAATTTTCTTCAAATCAGGGTTGTCTTGCAAAAAGTCAAATGTCTTTAACCTTACGTACTAATAACTGAACCAAAATAAAAATAAGTAGGCATGGAATTTTCACACAGCCCTAACCAAACTTACTTTGTAGCCTTTTGGGTTGCTCTTTTCAAATAAGTGCTGGATAGAAAACATAACATCATTTTAAATACATATTATTTTAAGGTTTCGTTGTTATTTGACCTAATAAAACATTGATCTTTAACTTTGTTGCTTCACAGCGTTTTACACTAGAGGTATATTTTTAAAAATAAAACTGAGCATTCTGCACTTTTCATTGTTTCTTTATGGAGCTCCGATAAGAGGTAGGAGCATGCTTCATTAAAATGGGTCCTTTGTTATCAAGCGCTTTAAAAAAATGAAGATTATAGCCAAATTATGGCACACTACGCCTCGACACTTTGGATAACAAGAAAAAGAATATTGAAAAAAATATCGGGCTTTGGCACTGACCTGAAATCTTATAACCTACGCTGGACTAAATTTAGGCTGGGAAATGACAGTTCGTCTGACGATATCTTGATTGACACTCTTCGAGTATTCCTGCTATGAATAGCGTTTTTAATATATTCGCTGCTTTTGAATTATCAATACATTCTTCAGTTTTCCTTGCGTTGGTTGAATAGGAAACAACTCGTAATGCTAATGAGACGACATGTAAAAATAAACAACAATTTATATACATATTTTCTCATTTTTAGCGTGCTCTAACATTAGCTGTATACTTACCGTGTAAAAAAATCTTTACAAAAACCCTTCTAAATATGATAATATACTAATAATATGAAAATACTTACTTCCTGGGCGCTACAACCCTTTGTGGGTCTTGGCCTCCTCTACGATTTTCTTCCATTTTGCTCTGTCTCTGACCTCCCGTCTCCAAGATGTTTTCTTGCCGAGTCTCTTCAGGTCCTCCTCTAGACAATCCTTCCACCGCTTTCTAGGCCTTCCCCGGGGTCTTTTTTTTATAATAATAATATGAAAATAATTCCATGAAAAATAGTTTCGACATTGATTGTTTCTTTTTCGTTTGGCAAACACTGGTGTCAGATTTTCCAAGCTGCTGAAAGGCATCTGCCAAAGCTTAACAACAATCTTTGAGCGATAACTTATGTATCGAATAAAAGAAACTAAGAATATTTTTAGTCCAGCGTACTATACTTAAATTTAAATCAAGAGCCGCAAAAATTATTAGAAAATATCTTGCCAGTACGAATAAATTAAAAATGTCTAACCATTTTTATAAAAGCTCATCGGTGCCGTACTTTACGCCGAAGTTATTAGAGTTCGAGTTTCATGCCTGGTTGAATTTAATATTTTACCATTCGTCGAACGATTACTGCAGTTTGATGAGGAGGGAGGGACCGAATTAATTATTTTTCGTGAAAATAAGGGTAAGATTTGAAATTTAATTGGATTCGTTCCAACTCTAAAGTAATATTAATAAAATAATTTGTCGGCTAGTCAATTTTACCCGACTGACCCCCCTAGAAGGAGGGCAATGATTTTCGGGCGTATGTATACGATTATTATATATAATGATCTGCGTGGGAAGAGAAGCAGCTGAAACATTCTAAGTTTTATCTTTTCTCCCAGACCAGCATGGAGGAATCGAATGAACGACATGATTTAAAACAAAGTGTGAGATCAAACATTGAGATTTTATAAAAATATTCTAAAATATGTAGTTTCCTACTATTTATTATCCAAATCTGGACCGGTAAAATCCCTTATTTATTCTACCAAAAAATTCACAACATCTTCCCCAAATACTCGTCTCGTAATTGGCTGTTATTGTGCAAGGGAATTCCTATTTCTATATACAAACTAGTGATTTCCAAGTCTGTGACCACTAATTTATTCCGGTGGCGGAAAATATTACGTCTGTCTGATGCCTGATGCCTTACCAGACTCTTGTTGCTTAACTGATTCTATTTTTAATATTGAGGACGAATTCTGTATATCTGAGTGGATCTATTTTTCAAGTGACTTTATATTTACCCTCTAGAACCTGAGCTAGATTGAAGGATTTTAAAAAGCCAGGCTTATTTTAATATATTTTAAGTGTAAAATGTTAACTTTAAACTAGTACGGTACTAACACTAATGGTACAAAAGTGCAAGCTATCGTTTTTTACGAAGTATTTTTAAGAAGTTTCCGAAGTATTTTTATACAAAATACTGCATTGTTGGCGATATTTTTGAAACCTTTAGAAAAATATTATACCAGCCGGAATAAGTAGTTATTTTCACGACAAGATAAGTAGGTATTTTATTATACCGTAAATCATATTTATGAGCATAATTTTGAATATGCATATTAATTAGAAACATTACACATCAAGCTTTTTAATTAATAAGCTAATTGTAGTTTACAAACCATTTTGACGTCGAAAAAGTTTGCACATTCATAATATTTTTAGAAATTTTCGTGGAGTTCCTGGCAATGCAGACTCTTTTCTCTCAAACAACTTTAGTAAAAATATCTTTAATATTTTATCAAGTTTCGCGGCGATTACCCTACTTTGTCGGGCGGTGCGTGGAGCGAAGGAATTTACTTAATAAACTGTTTGTTTAAAATATTTCATAGAGTTTCGTCAACGCCTTGCGACTGGAGATTTCTATGAGAAGATAAACCGAGCTCCCGGGAACATTATGCAAAAACAAAAGGAGATAAACGCCGGGAAAATAATTCACAAATAACAAACTTCAGTGAATTGCTTGGAAAAATGAGACTGTCGTTTCATTAGCTTTGTATATGTATAATTCTATATTTTTCTGACTTTTATTGTAATATTATAAAGATATATAAGATATTACCTTGTAAATAGGTTGTATGGTAATCTGGTACCTACCTATTAAATTATTTGAGTGACTTTGTTTGTTTTAGTAGTATTAATATCCTGACTTCAAATGTTTTTAATTATTTAATTGTTGCTTAATAACGCCAAAATGACACAACCGAACATCATTATATTTTTAATAGACTTTGTTATGTGTACAAATAATCTTACATATAAGAACCCTTTTTCAATAAAACTACTGAACCGATTTAGATGAAATTGAAATGGGACCAATCAGAAAGCATACCTACCCATTCAAATAAAAAAAAAAGGATTTTTCAAATCGGTTCATCAATGACGCAGTTATGATTAACAAACATAAAAAATACAAACGAATTGATAATCTCCTCTTTTTTTAAGGTCGGTTAAAAAGGACACCTTTTATCCAGCTTTCACCCACGGCTTTGCTTGCGATAAGCAAAGCCGTGGGTGAAAGCTAGTTTGAAAAAAAAACGGGTTGCACGGCAGAAGTGAAAACTTGAACATGAACGTAGCGTTTTTGAATATTTTTGGAATGTCACGTGTCCGTCTTACGAATTTTCGATCAGGTCACGTATGACGCGAGTTTAACATTTTTTACTCATCCCAAAAAGGTCACAACGCCGCTAAAAAGTTTTCACTTCAATAAATTGAAGGTCGCATAGTCGTAGAACAATGTTCTTGAAAATAGCACACTACGCAACTTCATGCATAAACGCTTTAGTCACGCCCAAGTCTCGCACTCAGCACTATAAATTCGCAAAATGTTCTTGACCGTGACCACAAAGCAAGAGCCAATATATTCTACATACATATTTACAAACATATTATCACGTCTCCATCCCTTACGGGGTAGACAGAGCCCAAACTCATAAGACGAAAGACCTCGTCTAGCGTACTGGTGGCGTAAAGGTGGAATATGGAATTAAAATAGTGATGGGTTGATAGCCGCATCGCCTATTGTCATGGTTACTTACATTTTCTCCCATTGACTTGACCGGCTTCACGTACATTTTACGTTTTTTTTTTTCTACCAGTCTAATATATTCTAATAGAATATATTTCATTCAGCCCTAAGGGAATACAGTAACAAAACGTACAAAAGTACCATTCGAAAAGTTGTGAGAGGAAATTAGAAAACAAATGTACAAAATCGATCGAGTTACTTTCAGCCGCGGCGCTCCGAAGACGTAAAGATAAACATTTTTCACAAACTGATTTTGAAACTTTTGTTGATTGTGTTCTCCTAAAGTTTCTGTTGCTTTATTTACAAAAGAAATATTCTGATGTTGAATTATATAAGAGCGAGATAATTTAATTTTGAGATCATTTCTGGTCGTAAAATCCAGATACCCGCGACCTCGCGGAAGGAAATCGTCCACAATCATAATGGTATTTTTCAATCTTCAAAGAAACTACCGAAGTCTCTATTTCGTTTGATTTAAAAATATGTATATATACCTCTATGAAAGCGGTATAATAGCTTTACGATATCGTTAAATTGGATGACATTAGTAAAAATATTTAATGAGTCTTATTGAATGCAATTATATACATACATTCGTCTTTCTCTTCCGGGGTAGACAGAACCTAGGTCGTGGGCATTAGGTTGAAAGTCATCATTAGCAGGTCTTTTTAGTCTCCACTACAGGAGCACGACCCTCTCTGTACTACTAAAGCCGTACTTGGCTAGAGCAGCCAGAGGACTTCGCCTACACTCTCCACGCTGGCCAGACGGGTTGGAGAGGTCATATAGATGTTTATAAGCTTTGTTTAGCTTGTATTTCCTAAGTCGCCTTCTACGACATCCACGGGAAGACTTGGAGTGGTCCTATTCTACTCAGCCGGATACCACACGGCGAAAGTAAATTACTTAAATAAGTATGCGTGTTTTTTAAATGGTTAGCAGAATATTCGTATTTTTGTTAGCAAAAAAATGTAATCGGTCAACTAAAATAGCTAGTTGGGCAGCAATTTAGGGTCATAAAAACTTCTTTTCTGCCCTCAGTCGTTCCGGGTTGACATAAAAAGAAATAACGTGAACCTTATTGCTTTTCTTCCCTCAGTCGTTCCGTTCAGGTGGAAAGCCAAAGCTTAATCCAAATGTTTTCGCTGCTGCCCCAATTGTAAAATCTGCTGCCCAAATAATTATTTAGCGGCCCAACTAATTACTTTCCATTAAGTATTACTTGGTATAAAGTCATCTATGACATTGATATAATACTTCTAATCATTATGCAATTTCATTACTTTGGTTGCTTAGTTTCCGTTAACCTAAGACGCTTATTAGAAAAAAAAGTAGAGCTGTGGATTTAGCAAGCTCTTTAAGTTTATCTACTCTTAAATAAGTAGTACTACTTAAATAAGTAGTTTCTTCCTCGGCGAATAAAAATGATCAATTATTCACTATTAGATAGACTTACCACCTTTGCTTCAAATCCTTTGAAGAAATACTGAAAACAAAATACTACAAGATACGAATATAAAAGATTCGTAAGGAACCACAGGAAGGAACAAACCTACTAACAATCATATGTCACGACTAATGTGTTAGTAGTTTCTACTATGGAGTACTGTAAACTACTGTGTATGGTCTTACTACAAAATGTAAAGTCATGCCAGGAATATCTGGTATACGAAGTTATTGATGCACCCTAGATTAATACAAATAGTTCTAATATGTTAATTCAATCACATGAAATTCAGCGAATTTGATCAATTAATTTCGAGCTCACTAGAATACTATTTGAAGATAATGAGATTGAAACTAGCTGAACAAATCAACGAAATTGCGCATGATTGATATGAAGTGAGATGAACGGGAAAGTGATATAATCTTTCATATAAAAAAAATTAAGTCTATTGATTTGGTTACTGCAATCATACGTAAGTATTATAATGTTAATTATGTGTGATGGTCTACTGTTTGATTTTAATTAAGTAATGAATCCCAAAATTACACAAATTTATATTTCTTTATTGGCTATACTGTATAAAGTTTTATTTTATAAAATATAAAAATATTATATTTAAAAATTATTGCTACGATATCAAAATGATGTCTGGCATAGATCAAACTATGACATTTGCTCAGTTTAGACGTTATAAGCCAAATAGAAACGTTATTATAGGATAATTGATAAAAATATGAGATTAAGAATAATATTTTGATATTAAAAAGCCCTTAGTGCAGTTTTCTCGACTCTTCAATTATTGCAAAATTTTGGGATTCAACTATAACAACTACAGTTGAAGTAAATGTGAGAGTGAATCTAAAGAGATGAGGTATAAATGTTTGGTGTCAAGACATAATGACGTCAACTTATGATGGAGTTTTGAGGATCTAAGTACATGCTTAGTTTGTAGCTTGAGCTTACTTTCCGACTCTTCGGTGAGACCTGGGGAATACAGTAACTTGTTAGTAATGTTAGGGACTAAATGTAAGGTTAAATGTCTAGGTGGGTAGTGTAAGTACTATATGTTGTAATATATGTATTAGATATAACTATTATTCGCTTTACAGTGAGTTATGTAGGCATAAACTAGTAAAAGTATTTAATATAAATAATCATGATTTTGCTGAAAGTTATGAAAGGAGGTAATAAGTCTACAATAGTGGAATTACAAACTAACAGAATAAAGTCTGCTCCAC
Organism: Elegia similella; assembly: GCA_947532085.1. Classification (NCBI taxonomy): domain Eukaryota; kingdom Metazoa; phylum Arthropoda; class Insecta; order Lepidoptera; family Pyralidae; genus Elegia; species Elegia similella. The sequence continues at coordinate 7,805,701 of OX383936.1, forward strand.
GACCACAAGGGTTTTTGGATTCGATTCATATAGTGGAAAAACACTAGTACCTACTACTATTTTACCTGATAAAATAAATAAAAGTACATAATTAGGCATATAACCGGGACTTAGCACGAACCTTTTATTTAATTGCTTCCGTTGATGTTTCAATGGAGACATCCACCGTGGTTGCCACGAAACTGCGTATATGCATAATTATATGTTTTAAACGCAAAAGTAAAAAAAAAATACAAGCATTTCCCCGCATCCACTTCCAGTTCCACTAATATCTGTATTAGTTTGCGGTTATGGAGAAAACACAAGAGTATAAACGTTGACAAATCATATCAGAGCCCCTATCAAATTCCGGGGTATTCGACGCACCATAGCCGAGAATGTAACCACGTTAAAGCTTAAATGGAGAAAAGAATTGATTCTTCTTTACGCCATATGAATTTTTTTGACAACCCAAATTATTGTCGTGCCTTTTTAGGACCTTTTACATGCGTTATAAAACTATAAAATGTAGCCTACTCGATATATGAGTATACACTACGAAAAGTAGGCAATGAATAAAAAGAGCCAATTTGCTGTTTTCATTTCTATTCTGACCGTGAAGCTTGTATCTTCGTCTTTATTCTTCTTCCACTATTACGTGAGGTAGACACAGCACGTCAATCTCTTCCATTTTGCTCTGTCGCTTGTCCAGTTTTCTTTTATGCCCTTCCTATCTATATCCTGCTTGACGTACTCAATCCAGCGTTTCTTTGGTTTAGGTTTAGTTTGGACTAGCTCCGTGGCGCAGCGGTCAACACGCCAGCCTGTGACACAGAGTGACCGGGTTCGATCCCTGGCCAGGTCAAGATGGAAAATGATCTTTTTCAGATTGGCCTGGGTCTTGGATGTGTATATGTATTTGTTATAAAATAAAGTATCGTTAAGTTAGTATCCCATAACAAAAGTCTCGAACTTACTTTGGGGCTAGCTCAATCTGTGTGATTTGTCCGTATATATTTATATTTATCATTTTGGTCTTCCCCGACTTTGACATTCCTCAATTTGCATGAAGCTTGTATAATTGATGAATAATAAATGAAAAACATTACATAAAGTGGAAATTACAACTAAAAATGTTTATTCGTAGAAATTCAAGCGTTTCCATTTATCCCCTTTAAATGTTTAAATTAAATCACAGAAGTAAAGTGTTGCACATTTCCAACAGTAATTTGTTGCGGGTAAGCTCGCGCCGTGCCAGAAGGAAATTCATAAAATTCATAATAGCTGCATTCAACGCACAGGAAACAATTCCAGATGCACGGAAGTGCCGCTGAACCACTATATGCATGAAAGTATAATTGTATAATAATAGGTAAAGGTCTTCTTTTTGAAGTCTGTGGTAAAGGTACTTTGAATATTCCCACAAAGTTGTATGGAAGGCGACACGTGTCTCGCTTTCGCCGGTTACTGTCGCGCAACTACAATTATTAAACATCTATTTTGCCAGGACAGGACACTAAATCCTTAGTACACTTATAGCTTTTCAAAATGTTTCACATTTATTCGTGCTTGTTTAATAATTTCGCTTATGTACCTACGTCACGTACATGAATATGTGTAGTGTCAGCATTCTTAAGATAGTATGCACGGTTTATCTTTGCATATTTGTGGATTCTCTGATAAGCCATAATCATTCAAAAATTTATAGAATTGAATAAACTCGATAGAGTTGTCAGATATTTAATATTAATCTATTAATAAGATATACCGAGTTATTTTGAACTTCTGAACTATATTGAAATCCTGGAATCAGAAGCAAAATGCTGAAAATTGAAAAAATATTAGGTTTCCCATAAAAATCGCCGATCAGCTGGACGAATTTCTATGGAAGGTATATTTTTGTTTTTAACCCTTTTTTCTTGCAAGTCTGTATTCCATTAGGGATTCTGATTTCCGGATTTCAATAAAGTTCTAAGGTTCAAAATCACGCTGTTTACAACCAAAACAATCATTAATAACATCGATATGTTATTAACGATGTTATTAATGACTTTGCTTTCCTATAAATAAAATGTTTTTAAGTAAGCACTACCTGTCTTCAACATGCATTACGGCATTATTAGACTTAGTTTTCATTAGCTTTGTTAAAACAACAAAAAACGAATTTGCTTTCATTTACAAAATTTAACGCTTAAACAAACCGCAATAAAATAATACGCAAAAATAACACTTCGTATGCATAAAAAACGCTGTTCATGGAAGCGAGAATCGCATGAAATTTATTAGAGACATCAGTCAGGCGATTGTGGCGCGGGCATGGGCGGGCATAATCGCTGCCGTAAAATATTACACTTCTGACGCTCAAATAAGAAATATCGACGGTGATCAATCGATCATATGGTAGATACAGATTTTGTATTGTTCCGATACAAAGGATATCATATAGAGCATGGGTCAGTAAATCGTATATAGTGAGGTCCTGATGGTGTTCAAACATTTTATCGAGGTGCAGAATTTTTTTTTAAAATAGTATAAAATTTGTAAATTTTTACACTATTGTCTTTAAATAATGTATTATTTAAGAGAAATTACTCCAACGCAACTTAACGCAAGTTTTTTTTTCATATTCGTTCAATATTCGTTCTTTTATAAATTTCCAGAGACAGAGAGCCAGATTGACAGCTAGAGTATAAAATAAAAAACATAAGTTTCTAACCATGAAGCTATAGTATATTTCTAACGTTATATTTGGCGGTTTTAGGTCGTTTCCGTGGTCTAGACCCGGACGGTGGTCTGCCTGTTGCTGGCCGTTGATATAGAAGATGTCATTATACACTGAGGTTTATTGTATAGTTCAATAGAATGAGCAAACGTGTGCTTCGTTGATGGATTAGATGCAAAGTACATAGAGGAAAAAGGTTCTCAAATAGCGATCTTTTTGTACCGGTACAGCTGAGGACTCCTACCAACTAATAGCTCTGACAGCTGGCAAGAGAGCGACGAAACCTCCAACAAGTAATTTCAGAAATCCTTTGCTTAACTAGCTATCTTATGTACAGCTATAGACTTTTTATATCTAAAACAAGCTAGAGCTAAAGATAGAATTTTTTTTATGATAGGACGGCAAACGAGCTAGCCAACACTATATTAATAGATATGAAAGAAATAAATAAACTTTACATCCACAGGCACAACCCTTACTGGATCAAACACTAGGTTCATGCCTTTTATAATAGAAATGCTTAGTACGTAAAGGGCAAATTACTCCATCGTCGATAGCAATGATGATGCGGCATCATTAATTCCAATTATGCATTATTATGGTTTCCATTTTTATGGTTTTCATTATCATCCATTTTTATGATTTCCATTATCATCCATTTTTATGGTTTCCATTATTCGTAACGTAACTTTTGACCTTATAATATTTAGATATACAGTCGGCAAAACAGCACCTCCTCTGGTGATGCAGATGTCTACGGGCAACGGTAACCGCTTTCCATCAGGTAGCTAGTCTGCTCGATTTCCGTCAAATAAACATAAAAAAAGATGTGCTCTATTTTAAGAAAAACACTGACACAAAGTGTCAAATAACGCATATTACACTTTGAATTTAATTTATCTGAACAGAAATTCTAAGAATCTTGATTTGGCCAGGCGCTTCAATATTTATAATGACCGGTATCCAAATCACAGGAAAACTTTAGTTAATTGCACTTACGTACGTAAACGTCGGCGATGCGTGGCACTCAATGTGTAAAATCTTGCGAGTTAGTCATGTGTCGAATAATATATTTTGAGTCCAATCATAAGTCTTACACTTACATCTTTATTTACTGACGAATATCATTATATTACAAATTTTGTGGAAAAATTGCGGCTGAGTTATATTCGTGCGTATGCGTCGGAAACGAAGAAGTGGTTTGACAGCTCCGTCAGCAGCAGCCAGATATCAAAATACCATAAATAATGCCTTGGAGTAGCACAGATAATATAAGTATATTATGCATCAAACTTAAAGAAAAAGTGTGAACAATCTAATCAGTATAGAAGAAAATGTATTTTAAATATTTAATACTATCACATTTAGGCACGAATAAACCTTTTTTTAATCGATATGATTTCAATGTAAAGAAATTCAATATTCAATGGAAAGCATATCAGCGTTGCCGATGAAATATTTCGCATCTAACAATGAAATGGGAAACATCGGATGGAATCGAATATTATGCGCAATCAATCACGTAGCAGGAGGCAGCGTCCACTCGTGTGTACCACAATTGATTGTTTTGAATATTTGTTTCTATTTCACATTTTCAGAATTATAATTCAAATTATTCTGCTTTGTTATCTATCGTCACGCATATCAAACCAAACCAAACAAGAATACCTATTTTAAATAGAAATTGCGAGGCTTTCTTGACTTCATCATGTAAGATATTCATCCAGCTCAAACAACAAAGTTTGTGAATTCTTACAATATTTGATTATACCTACTTCTTCTTTTTCTTCGGCTCGAGTCAAAATGGCTATTTAATTACACTCAAAAACCATTTACAAATTTTTTACTTGTATCATATGTAATTAGATGAAACGAGTACAAAATGCATGCGTTCGGTTTCGTTTTGTCATGTCACTTCGTAATAGTTTTTTAAATACGAGTACATCATCTCGAAGGAAACTACATTTTCTATCTCTTTTATAAGTATCAATAATATTAAACTTGCAGTACAAATAAAAGTATTGTTTATGCCTACGAATGAACCATCATACTAATTGATACGTGGGTAACTCGATAAGTTTTGAGATAAGAAAAAAATATACAAGATATTCACAATATTTATTTTACACCTTTTCGAAATACTCTCCTTCATTATCTATGCAAAGTTCCATTCGCCTAAACCAACTATTAAAACACTTTTGCCAGTCTTGATCCGATAGGTCCGAAATTGCGACTTCGTAGGCGGCTATGGCCTCTTCGGCGCACGAAAAAAAATACCATTTTATTTTTTCTTTGATTATGGGGAACAAAAAGAAATCGCAGGGAGCCAAATCAGGACTGTACGGTGGATGGGGCAAGGTTTCAACACTGGATTCTGCAAGAAACGCCTTTGTTCTGGGGGACGTATATGACGGAGCGTTATCGCGATGTAGCATGATTCCCCGAAGCCCGGTCCTTGGTCTCCTCTCTTGCAGAGCTTGGAAAACTTTTGGCAATGCTACTGTTGTATACCATTTCGAGGTAACAGATCTATGATTTTCCAACATTATTGTCGAAACATGCCCATGAGTATATGGCCTGCAACATTACAGATCCCCTATCTGTACGCATAGGCGGAAACGTAGTCCAGCGTACGGACCATTTTAAATACCTGGGATCTGTACTTCACGCGTCCGGAGACATCGACGGCGACATCAAAGCTCGCATAACAGCAGCATGGGCAAAGTGGCGTGAGGTGACTGGTGTCATTTGTGACCCGAAAATACCGGTTAAACTGAAAGGACAGGTCTATAAATCCATCATTAGACCTGTCCTTTTACATGGAAGTGAAGCGTGGCCTGTGCTTGAGCGGCACAAGAGGGAGCTGCGTGTCACGGAGATGAATATGCTGCGCTGGATGTGTGGAGTTTCGCGGAAGGACCACCGTCCGTGACATAGCAGACAAGCTGCAGGAGAGCCGCCTACGCTGGTACGGTCACGTTTTGAGAAAACCGGAAAATTACATGGGGAACAAATGTCTTGCTATGCCGCCTCCGCCGGGCCCCGGCAGAAGGGGAAAACCCAAGAAGTGCTGGCTTGATGTCGTTGGGGAGGATATGCGTGCCAATGGACTCATAACCAAGGATGTCAAAGATCGTGCGAAGTGGAGAAGAAGAAGCCGGAAAGCGGACCCCGGGCTCCGAAGCACCCCAGCTGAGGATGCAACCGGGATCACGCTCAGATGAGAGAGAGAGATTGTCGAAACATGCCCGCTGTGAGAAAAAAAACTGGCCACCATTTTTTTACCAACGTTACGAGGTCAAAAGACCCATACTGACGACTGTCTCTTATTATCTGGATCATATTGGTAAATCCACGTTTCGTCGCCTGTGACGATTTCCGAAACACGTCTTGATGATCCATTTTCAAAACGTAGACGCATTTCGAGGAACCAATCCACACGGGCCTGTTTTTCAGTGTCGAGCAAACGCGGAATGACAACTGACCAATGACAACAAAGCTTCCCCACTCCTAGATGCTGATGTAAAATAAAACTAACACTCCCCGAACTAACGCCAAGAATCTTCTCGATGTCCAAGTATGTAATTCGTGGGTCTTCTCGCACCATCATTTCGGTGGTCCACCCATTTTCTGCAGTTACTGCCGTTTGTGGGCGACCACTTCTAGGGTCATCTTCGAGGTTTGTTTTACCCCTTTTTAATTCACTGAACCATCTAAAAACTGTTGCTCGAGATAGAGCAGACTCCCCTAACGCTGCTTGTAATCGTTGAAGGCTAAGTTGTTCAGTTAAACCAAATTTATAATCTTAAAAGATCATAGCGCGCAGATGTTCGCGGTAAAGCTCCATCGTTGCAAAGAAAAACGCGGGAAGCGTCGTAGTAAAATGACTGGCACATCTTTCTTTTTTTTTACCAGCCATCTGGCTACATGCATTCTATTTCTATATAAATTCGCTTTTTAAAAATATATAATGCAGATGCGTTCCATTTTTAAATTACGAGCATCTAAAACTTATCGAGTGACCTACGTATGTTGAAATGTTCACAGCGCAATACGAGAATTAATAGACTTCTTATCTATCCTCAACACAAATCGACTGCCTTTCGTGAAAGCTTAAGATACGTTTCTGCGGAATGTTGAAACGATCTCCCTCCTCCAATAAAATCCCAAGTAAGTATATTTTATTAAGACTTTCAAATCTGTGGTACCTAAGGAGTCGTTCAGTGTTTAATGTATTTTTCTGTTTTATCTTATTACTACTATATACTATAATATATATCTATATGCATATAATATATAATATGTTTTTTGCTATGACTAACTTTAAATTTAAACATTTTAACTGAACCCTGCGATTAAAAGGTAGTTCCAGTGCTACTGAGGATGCCAAATGATGAGGATTTCCAAAAATCAAAAAGGTCAAGTGGTCAGTACATTGATTTGGATGTGACGCGTTATATTTCACATCCAGAGCTATTGAAATGCTTCATTAATCATTCGATTATAAGCAAAGGCTGGTCTGTGACAGGAGCCCATTTTTCAGGGTAATTTACAACTGTCCCAACAAATAGCATCAGAGCAGGTATTATTTAGATTTATTTTGACGAGCTCAGTAGCCTGGTGGTCATCATGCCGGGCTGCCAGTTGCTGGGTTTGATCCCCGGTCAGGTACATTATTTTTTCAAATTGGCCTGAGTCTTGGATGTTTATCTATAAATGTATCTATTATAAAACATAGTATCGTTGAGTTAGTATCCCATAACGCAAGTCTCGAACTTACTTTGGGGCTATCTCAATCTGTGTATACAGATACACATTACAGTCAAAGTGGGCTTGCAATGCAAAAGTTCTAGCTTTTGTATTGCATGTTTTCCAAGACTATATATTAAAATTCAGCTTCATAGAGAGGATGAATATAGACAACTAATATTGACTTGAGGCGCGGAAAGTCGAAGCAATTTCGCGCGTAGGGAGATATTTGCTAAGTTCCGCTCATACCTTATGTCGGGAACTCCGAAAGTATTTTCGATATACTTTAGCTGTCTTTTATCTTAAAATGTCCAACTTCTTGAATATAATGATTTTCATGGAAGAGCTTAGCTAAAAACAGCCTGTTTGTTTCTTCATACTACTAAACTCTTAAGTAAAATAATAAAGGCACAGTTATTTTTATTTATTTATTTATTCACCACATACATGGGTGTGGGCAGGCCATGTCGTCCAAAAGGAAGGCTTGTGGTGAAAAAGCATGATAGAATGGCGACGTGGAACGACAAGCGCCTATGAGAAAGACCACAGATGCGTTGTTACGACGTTATAAAAAAAATGGATCGACACTGCCCCAGCCCGAAGAAAATGGAATAATATGAAGGAGGCTACACCTGAAAGAAAGAAGAGAGAAGATTCCCTGATATCGGGATCTTTAGTGTGTTTTTGATCTGGAACAGGCTTTTATTTAGTTTCACTTCAGTTGTTTGTCTGTAATCAAATCTTGCAAGTTCAATTTGATCCACTTCTCGGTTACCGATTGAGCTGAATTTTTGCATGCATGTTTGTATAGTTAAAACGGATCACAAGATTATAGAATCGTCGTGCTGGTATGATGATGGAGTCGGAAGGTGGCCATAGGAACTCATAACTAAACAAGGTACTGCAATCGTGTATGGGGTCATTTAATTTGTCTTAAAAACACTATTCGTTTATAACAAAAGCTTGTCACAAAAATGTTATTTTTGCAAAAAAACTGGTTTTCGTCAAGTCACATTATACGATATTCATAGGAAGATAATAGCCGTGTGGTATCCGGCAGAGTAGAATAGGACCACTCCAAGTCTTCCCGTGGATGTCGTAGAAGGCGACTTAGGAAATACAAGCTAAACAAAGCTTATAAACATCTAAAAGACCTCTCCAACCCGTCTGGCCAGCGTGGAGAGTGTAGGCCAAGTCCTCTGGCTGCTCTAGCCAAGTATGGCTCTAGTAGAACAGAGAGGGTCGTGCTCCTGTAGTGGAGACTAAAAAGGACCTGATGATGATGATGATAGGAAGATAAAGAATGGTAATTTTTTAGACCAGAATCTTATTATTTAAACTGTTTTTATGTATTTTCTTTAACAATCCCGCTAATTTGTTTAACATTCGCCTTCTAATGGCAACCTCTGTTTCAAAACCTCTCAACTATTGGCGTCGTGTTATACGAGCGTTCACGGCCGTAACTCAAGGGGGTAAATGTGATTACTCGACATGCTCGCAATGAAACAAACTCACATTGGTCGAGCAACTGTTGATGGATCTAACTCAAGGGAATTAATATGACTATTCGACGATCACACCATGAGGCATGCTCACATTGTTTGGGGAACTGTTACGATACAGTTACTCACAGTGTTTAAGAGATTTGTAACTCACAGGGTTTCATTTATTTACTTGACGTGATCGCAATTAGGCATACTTATATTGGTTGAGTACTATTACGCCATAGTAATTAAAATCGCATTGATTCAAGGGGGTTAATGTAATTACTGACGTACTCGTCATGAGATTTGCTTCCATTTATCGACAAACAAGAGGCGTTGTGTAAGCAAAGCCATAAGGTCAAAATGATGTTAATAGCCGAAACTAAAAGACGTAAATTTAAAAGCTTGATCGTAATCAATCAGTTGAAAGATATTTCCTCCCTAAAAACGGTTATTTTGTGGAAATATTAATGACACTTTAACCCAAATCAATAAATAAAGGGTACATTATGTGGTAATGATGAAGACAATGCTATAATTTTTGAAGGTTAAGTACTATCGAATGCAAGCATATTAGGATAGTTCAATATTTTTACTCGCTTGACTCATTTGAACCAGGTTTAAAAGAGGCTCAACTCATTCATAATATTTTAATGAAGCGCTATCGGCTTCCCGTCATCAGTATAGACGATGTAAGATCACCCTTCATTCCTCAATTGATGGAAATATCCTCTGTATTGACAATAACCAATCATATGTCTGATACTTTAAGAATAAAAGTACGAATATGTTCAGATAGTTTGATTGTTTTCACTCGACCAATGTGAGCAAAGCTTAAGAGAGGCTCAGCCCATTCGCGACATTTAAATGAAGCCCGATGGTCCTATCGGCTTTTTACACGTCATCAGTTTCGAGATGAGCACCCTTCATTCCTTTCATGGATGGAAATTTCCTCTCCGGATTGGACCCCTCGTGAACGAGATACCAAATGTGCCCGCTGACTTTGCGTTTCGAATAAAATATTGTAGTGGAAAAGTAAATTGAGTCACCTTGGAGAGTTTATTTCTTATTCATTTCGTATTGAATTTAACAAATAATGATTTGGGTTTCGGAAAGTATTTAGTATACAAAATTAAATTAATTGTGTGGTAATAATTGAAAAATTTGAAGTTAACATAACTTTCGTTGTTTACTTTCTGATTCAATCTTAAAATTTATTAATGTAGTATAAATAATTATAAGATTAAACGAACTTACCTAAGTGAAGTTCTATCTTAATTATACGAAGCTGCTCGTCCGAGATAAATACATATAACGTGTAGTACGTCTCACGTATTGTGCCAATTCACTCGTCTTTTATAGCTGAAACAAAAAAAACAAAAGACCACAGACGTCTGTCGTTTGACTCGTACCTGTCAACTTGTCATATCGTTGGAAGTTATGTTTGTATAGTAGTAATAAATGGACCTGAAGTGGTATATCCCAATACTTCATGTCCATACATGAACAACCCTATGACTGGGTTAATACCTCAGTATTGATGGGAGGGATATGGGTGTATTTATCTCGGACGAGCAGCTTCGTATAATTAAGATAGAACTTCACTTAGGTAAGTTCGTTTAATCTTATAATTATACTAGCTGCTCGTCTTTCGATAAATACATATAACGTGTAGATGTTTAAAGTTAGGGTTGTGAATGAAAAGTAATGGAAATCATTGAATAATATGTCATATCACAATAATAACAAAAAACTTTATTGAAAATATTTACTTAGTAGATTTAGTTAATAAATCAAAACGTGGTTTGCAGTAATTACTGGAATGTTTTATAAATTATTCAGCACTTGCACCCCTAAGTATATAAATAAAAAATTCAATCACCAAGTATGGTGTCATATACATATCACTTCACTAAAGTAAGTAATGTTTTGGGTAATAACTAGGTCTGTTAAGTTATAATAATATAATGTGCTGCAACAGTTTTACTGTGGTATGCTGAAACCCGCTATAATAGCTTTTTATATGTTAAAATTAACCTTTGAAATTGTTGCTCAAGGGTTCAGTTACTTGTATGTATTTGAGCATTTTATACTATGCAAATTTACGTATTGTTATTATATTTTTCAGATGAAACGATGGGTGAGGTTTATTAATACATTAAAAAAAATATATAATTTCAAGTTAATAAGGAAATTATTTTTTCCCTCGGACCCATAACTAATGCCAGAATAATGACTTTCCTTGTAAGTAATTGTAACAAGATGTTTGTTGCGAGTTGTGGGGCTAAATAATCCACAACCACTGCGAGGCCGAAGGCTTAGAACTCTTTTATAAACCTTTTTATTCTATCATCCCCTCCTATTGGTCCTATGATCGTAGGTCCTATGATCAAAGGTAAGTCAGATCTTATTAAAATAAGTGATCTATGTGACATGACCTTCTTAAAATCTCTCACGAGAGGTGTAGATGCTTCAAATAAATCCATTTTAAACCTTTTACAGAAATTCCACAAAGGTTTTAAAGCAGTATTATATTGTTTGGTCGAGTTAGCTGACAGCAAATGTAATAAAGCTGGTGTTGCTTAGTGTGAAGTTGCTTCTGTGTATGCTATCCTGATAGCATCCCTGCGGTCATGGTAAGTTGTTGATAGAACGGCTGAATCTCGATAAAAGGTGATGATAGTGAATTAGGACTCGGTTCAAATATAATTAGGTCTCCCATTAACAGGGACATCAAAAGAAGTAATGCTTGAGATGGCCAGTACGGAAAAACTAAAATATCAGCAGCTTTATCTGAAGAAGCAGAACATTTTGTCGCATTAATAGCTATGTAAGCTATGTGTATATAAGGGTAAGGGGACACTTAACATTAACATTTGTAATTTATTCTGGAAACAACCAAGTCCATATCAGGATAGCCAAAGTTGGATACAAACCGAGAGAAAGCCATGTGACAGTTCCCATTCTATGTTGACTTGTCTAGATTCCATATATGCTTGGACATTATTTTTGATATTAATGTAGAGCACATATCCAAATATTGCTATCTTCACACCATTCTCAATTTATCTTGTAATACTAGAAATTGAGTGCCTCCCGTTTTATTGATATACACTACTGCTATCATGTTTTCTTCTCTAAACAATACTTCGCATGAATGCAGCTTTGAGTTGCAAATAATTAATTTGGTATTGAGATTCAGAGTACGACCACAACCCGGGTGTTCTTTGTTGACCACTAACAGCTCTCCAACCTGTGTGTGATGCATCAGTGTAAGTTTTTACCACTGGACTTTAATAATGCCAAATATTTACATTTCTTGAGTAATTTAGTATAAGCTCTGTCTACCCCGCAAGGGAAAAAGGCGTGATACTATGTTTGTATGTATTTAGTGTATACCCAGATAAAAAGGAATATCAGGACATTTTTCACAAAGTGATTCTGTCAGTTAACTAATTTTCTATTATACTGCTGTATTTTTTCTACTTAAGTTTATTCATTTTATCAAACAGTAATAGTTGTTTCTGTTTTAGTTCATCAACACAAAGACAGGTTTCTAAAATTTAAAATACATAATCCTTGATATTTACATGTTTGTCTTAATGAAAACACTCTTTTAATATAATCTTTCTTTTGTGAATTTAACATTTTCCTGACATTTCCCTCTTGTTTTTGTAAACATCAAGTTATGCTCTAAATAACATGATAATTAAACATTATTTCCTCTTAAGTAAGTACACACTGGTTTGAGTCTCATTGTGAAAATAAATGGGGCTGTACAAAGTCCCTCTGGGCTGCAATAATTTGAAATAATTTTCCTCGATAAGTATTTCTTTAAGTTTTCTGTTCCTGGTACTGACAAGCAAGCCTCGTTCAAATCAATTGTGGCCATGTAACAATTTTGCACATCTATTTACATGTAATGATTATCCAATCCTGTGGTGTTCCCAGGCGTTCACCCATACAAGTACTGACCACGCCCAACATTGCTTAACTTCGGTGATCGAACGAGAACACGAGAACCATTGTTTTCAACATGGTATGGACGTTGGCTCTGATTAAAAGTGTACTGTTTCAATAAATTTATTATGATGATGTTAGATTTCAGATTACAGATACTATAGCTGTCATTACTTTTGGGAGCTAAGAATGTGGGTGAAGGGTCAGAGGAACACATAGGTCCCTAATTTAGTTAGATTTTCTATTTCTACACTAACCAACCTTTCTTTTCTGACCAGTGTAGTAACTGTGTTTGAACCACTGGAGGTGAGATTTTTAATAGCCTTGAACCCAGTTTTGGGATTACAGGGTTCTGGGTGATTGTCTTTCAATCATTAAGACAAAATTGTATTCTACCTGCGTGTATCTTAGTATCAGCTAGCAACGGTGTCTCAGTTGGAGTCTGTGACTCTGGTGTTTCCTGTAGCGATGGCTGCTACTCTGTTTTCTCTTAGTCACTGGATGGTGTTCACCGCGATCTCGGTTTGGTCAACTTCGGTTTTACTTCTCTTATATGGAAGTTTGTCCCAGACAATGCTAAGAATCTTCGTGATGTTGAGACCTGATGGAAATTTTCAGTTGCCAGTTTAGCTGCATTGCTTATTTCTTCAGTTATTCTTTTTCTGTTATGTTTTGGTTCTTTGCATTGTCAGGTCCGACATAGCTGCCTTGATCTCGGGATTCATCATTGGTGCTATACCTTTGGAGAAGTTTTGTGGAGTTGGATATTTTTAGATACCTAATTAGATCTTTGGCCTCCATGCCTTAACCCTCAGTCATGATTTTCGTCCAACAGTTTGCTAAACTGTTACCTCCTCTTCTTACTGTCCTAGGGCTTCTAGGAAGACTTCAGGTATGATGTCATCATCTTCAATGTTTTTATCATTGTATCGGAATGTACGACTCGATCTAGTCTATCCGCAGTGTGATAGCGCTGTTTAGGGAGTCTTGCTACTCAGTCAGGGGGAGATTGAGTTGCATGAAAGGTAAATTTTGTCTATCCGCTAAGTGATAGCTCTAAAAATTTACAAAACAAATAAATTTATTACTATTGTATTGCCAAACTATGTCTATCCGCTTAGTGATAGTTATTCAATATTCAGTTTTGAAAAAAAAATATCATCTATCCGTCCTGTTGAGGTGATGTGTGTCTCGACCTAGTCTATCCGCAGTGTGATAGCGCTGTCTAGGGAGTCTTGCTACTCAGTCAGGGGAAGATTGAGTTGCATAAAAGGTAAATTTTGTCTATCCGCTAAGTGATAGCTCTAAAAATTTACAAAACAAATAAATTCATTACTATTGTATTGCCAAACTATGTCTATCCGCTTAGTGATAGTTATTAAATATTCAGTTTTGAAAAAAAAATATCATCTATCCGTCCTGTTGAGGTGATGTGTGTCTCAACCTAGTCTATCCGCAGTGTGATAGCGCTGATAAGGGAGTCTTGATACTCAGTCATGGAAGGAATTATTAGGCTTATCAGGATGGGTTGCATAAAAAGTAAATTTTGTCTACCCACTGAGTGATAGCGCAGAAAAATTTACAAAAACAAAACAATTGCTATTTGTATTGGCAAACTATGTCTATCCACTTAGTGATAGCTCTTCAATATTCCGTTTTGAAAAGGAGTTTCATAAATCCATCCTGTGATGGTGATGTGTGACTCAACCTAGTATATCCGCAGTGTGATAGCGCTGATTAGGGAGTCTTGGTACTCAGATCATGGGAGGAATTTTAACATTAATCAGGATGTTTTGCATATGAAGTTCCTAAGTTTTGTTTATCTACTGAGTAATAGCACTAAAAATATTACAAAACAATTAAATCAATTGCTATTGTATAGGTAATCCATGACTATTTGCTTAGAGATAGCGCTTCAATATTCAGTTGTAAAAAGAAGTTTGATCTATCTGCCAAATGATAGTACTCACTTTGGCTGATTACCCCATTGTGAGTACCCAACCGTTTAAAGTTGATAAAATTTTGTAGATCATATACCTTTATTCTTAATCTGCAGTCTCATTCTCCGTAGTCACCATTGACTGCGCAGATGATGGTGATTTTTGTGAGTTCCTCGAGTTCTCTTTTGACTTTTCCTTTAAATGTATTCTTCATATTTTTCGTTAATCTTCTTTTTTCTCTATGCACGCTAGTTTAACTCCTATCGTATAATCATGTACTCGTTACGCATCTTGAAGTTAACTTGAACTCAAGCAGAAAAAACAAAAGAACATTCGTATTTGTCGTTCCTTGTAATTCAAAATCGTTTCGTTTTGACATTTTTGGCGCGAAATACCTACCGGCCCGTTGTATAGGTTATGAAGTTATTTATCATTGCTTGTACAAACTTTTTCAATCATAAATCATAAAGACCAGTAAGAACATAATCATAACGTATCTTACCTTACGTTTGATGACCTTCTGTAGTGGACAAACTAACCAAACAAACTTACTTGAAAAAAGAAAGAACACAAGCCGGTCTTCATACATAGGTATTTACTTCCTTCTGACTTAATTATTATGCACTTGCGTTTGCGTATGTACCTAAAAAGCTCACAATTATTCAAAACAACCATTTTTAATTAGAATTATCAAAAATAAATATTTTTTTAACGACGGTAATAGTGAATGACACAATCACTCGAAACATAATGACAAGTTGACAGGTACGAGTCAAACGACAGACGTCTGTGGTCTTTTGTTTTTTTTGTTTCAGCTATAAAAGACGAGTGAATTGGCACAGTACGTGAGACGTACTACACGTTATATGTATTTATCGAAAGACGAGCAGCTAGTATAATCAGAAAAGCATTGAAGTAAAAACTTGCCACTGCTTACGATACGAAACTAATTCATCCAAGCTGGAAAGATTTAATTTACGTAAAGGTTTTGTGAATGAATGCACATTTATTTATTCACGGAACGCTGACGTAAATAAGTATAAATAAAATTTATTTATATTTCAAATCACTCAGTTTTTAGAATAAAACGTTTAATCAAAAACTATTTTTAATTATTTTTTTGGCCTCGCTGTTACGATGAATGTAGCTCTATAGAAGCTAACATAAATATAAGGTTCGTGCTAAGTACCGTTTATACTTAAAATTATGTTTTATACAGAATTTACTTAGTGTTACTTGTCCCAGTTTATGGGTGTCTGTGACCAAATCTTGCAAGTTAAATTTGACCGCCTTCCCGGTGCCTAATTGAGCCTAAATTTCGCATGCTCATGTGAATCGCATGACAATACAATAATAAGCCAACGAGCTATTCTAATGATAAAGAGGTCCCTAACGCTGAATTGCTTAGTCACCAAATTTTGCAGTGAACACTGACTCAAAAAATTGTTTCTTAAAAATGAAATTCTTGGCTAGTTTTTTTTTAATACAAAACAGGTGTACAGTAGTCGGTATTAGCAGTATATTTTCCCAGCGTAGAAATATTAAAAGCGTTTCTTGTCGTAATAATGGATGTATTAATAACTTTTTGTTTTGATGTCCGCGGTTTCCGATAGCCAGAGTTTTGTACATGATACGTTGATCAAAAACCTCACTGACCGAAAAAACGTAAAGCGCGATTGCATATTTTTGTTGATTTAGTTTTCAGATTTTTTTACGAAATGGCGGACACTGGCCATCAGGACCTAAGTGCTATTAGAGTGTATGGCGATTGGAACCATTGTGAATTTCCTGTGATAAGGTTTGCGAGGTCAACAGCTCTAGAGCCACTAGTAATGTTACGGAATAAAATCCATGACTAATTGACCACATTATGTTATAATTAGAAAGTTGAGAAGGTATACACAGTACTGCTTTTAGACAATACTTATTTTGGGTCGAAAAGACGTGTTTTTGGTTGTTAATGTTCTAAAAGACGGGTTTCGAACCATCTCACCTGAGGATTCTATAGGAAACCCTTGGATGATATACGATGGTCTCAACCCTAACAATTTTTAATTTAGTAATGATACTGAGTCAACAAAGAAATTGACTTTAAATACCGGAAGGATCCACGTAGGCTCAATTTTCATTGACGCAGCATGGAAATGAAGCGTCACGCATCGAAATGGTGTTAAGCTAGCGGTTTCCCCCGTCTTCACACGAGTGCACTCGGTGCCACGCGTTTTTATTTTCATAACACAACTTTTTTGTAGTAACTTTTTTGATAGTTAAAAACTTTTTGCTTCGCAATTGTGCATTAGGGTATCACGTATTATCTGGACATTCACCAATGATTAGCATACTACAAAGCACGCGAAAAATCATTAAAAGCTAATAAAGCGATTGTAATAATAAAAAGAAAAATAACATTGAATGCTAGTTCCGAAAAAAGGAATCTATGTTAAATATATCACAAGAAATAGTTGACGAAATTTTGTACAAAGTCCTTGTTCGTACAATGCAATATCAGTAATTGCATTGCCGGACAAGGCGGCTTGCTCGGCATCTAATTGTACAAAGAGGAGAATTTGTTCCCGCTACCATGTGGCTCCACTTATATTAATCACAAGGGGATGCAGAGGAAAATATAGGTCAAAGGGGTTGTAAGTGATGGGATACATCCTTAATGTCCTGTTACTTAATATCAGAAATGTGACAGTGTGCTTCTTTGTTGGTATTGCGATAAAGTATACCATCGAAATGACCTATTTTCACGTTCTAACGGTAAATACTTATGGATACTTGTGCTATAAAGTATTAATAAGAAATATTCAATTAATCCCAAGGAATAAAATAAATAAATAAATAAATATATACGGACAAATCACACAGATTGAGCTAGCCCCAAGGTAAGTTCGAGACTTGTGTTATGGGATACTAACTCAACGATACTATATTTTATAATAAATACATATATAGATAAACATCCAAGACCCAGGCCAATCTGAAAAAGATCATTTTCCATCTTGACCTGGCCGGGGATCGAACCCGGTCACTCCGTGTCGCAGGCTGGCGTGTTGACCGCTGCGCCACGGAGCTAGTCAATGAATGGAATGCAAGAGAATAAGTATAAAGACAAAGCGTAAAAGTTTTCTACAAGTAAAATAAATTTAGTTTAAAAAAATACTTACATGCTGGTCTAGGAGAAAAGAAAAGACATAGAATGTATCAGCTGCTTCTCTTCCCTCGCATAATCATATTAGGATGCGATGAGGCTAGCAACCCATCACTATTTTCCACCTAACGCCCACCAACATGCTAAACGTGGCTTTTAGGTTTTAAAGACCTGGGCTCTGTCTACCCCGCACGGGATAAAGTCGTGACACTATGTATGTAAAAAAAAAACTTAAAAACACGATTTAATCATCAATTGAACGAAAAAGTTGTGTCATACTCGTATATGTATTTCTTCTATATGAGTGTATGCTAACACTAATGATGTTAGAGCCAAATGTAACAACTTTGTAAAAGCAGTTTGACAATCTACTATTTATCAAAACAGGACTAAAAGGGACGCTGGTACCTACCATCGTTCCTTTTACTCCATCTGGAGTACGGCTGTCACAGAGTGGTATCCTAGAAATGGGAAACGTAGTGTTGGACGCCCGGTAGCTAGGTGGGTTGACGACATAGGCAAATTATTGAAAAGAACTGGATTGCGATGGTTGGAGATAGAGAGGACTGGCGCATACAATAGGAGGCTTCTACTAAGCAAAGCTGATGACGATGATAGGGCTAAAAAGCAGGGACATAACACTAGTGAATATATCACTATTTTGTTGTTGGGTAAACATTATCAGTCTTTGTTGTATTGTGATATCATTGTGCTATAAACCGATATAAAGCGGATACTAAAAATGTAGTTTGTGTACAATTTACAGCCTTGCGTGTATGGCGGCGTGCATACATTGTAGTCGATGACGTCAAAAGTGGTCGTATAATCATAGATTAAAAAATATTACTTATAGGTATTGCATGTGGGCTCTTATTGTAGTTCTGTTGCTCCAGGCAAGCAAATTAGAATAAGACAGCTGTTTTTCTTTCTGCGCCAATTGGTAATCCACATTTCAAATAAATAAAAAAATAAAACGTCATTTATTGCCAAATAAGCTTACAGTAGACAAAAATAAAAATAACAATCTTCCAAAAAAAATGGCAACGGAATGCCTCAGCTGTTACTTTACCACGTACCAACATAGCGGCAACGCTGTTTTTCAAATAAGAATTGCTTATTTTTGTTTTGTTTTTCGTATGTGGCCATAACTGGTGTCAAATTTTTCAAGCTGCCTAAAAGACATCTGACATAACTTAAAGACTGCCATATATGATGACAGCCGGGACCAACTGCTTAACGTGCCTTCCGTATTCGGAAGGCACGTTAAGCAGTTGGGCCCACTGTGATGATTACCGCAAGTGGTACAAACAATTCTTGAGCTATTTCGTTATTACGAAATAGCTCAAGAATTGTTTGTACCACTTGCGGTAATCATCACAGTGGGACCAGGGTTGTTTAATTTACGTAAACGGTATTAATACTCATAATGCCCACGACCATTATTGAAATCAAACATTATTTACTCGCCATATCTATATGTCAGCCCTTGCACTTTTATTTTTCGATAAAAATCCAAAACCATGACTAGTGTTTGATTTATCTCCCGTGGAGCAAGATCCTCAATACCTTGGATAGATTTTAAATTTGATTATTAAAAAAAATAATGAAATTATTAAATATGTTACACCATATATAAAATCCGTTCTTAAAAACGATTGTTTCACAACGAAATAAAAATAATTTACAAAGAATGACAACGAAAAAATGATAAGTTACAGATCATATTTGTTTGTTTGTTAAATTAATAGTTTCTGTGTTCGACAGAAAGTAACTATCAAATTACTTTTTCGCCTCACGTTTCCAATTAGCTTAAAACCGAAAACATGCAGCTTTCGTAAAATTTAAAGTGAGCAACTTTGTTGATGTTAAGTTAATGGCTCTGGATGCGTTTCCAGTAATGAAATGTTTACATCAGACGTGCGCTGTTTTTCAAATTTCAAATAGTGAAATGTAAGAATTTAAATTTCAGTAAAGTTAATCGATTTTCGGGTTATTATCATTGTTTTATAATACTTTTGATTTTTTGATCGTTAAAGCATTCCCAAGAAGGATTGACGTTAGGCAAGCGGATAGTCGTAAAAATAAGCTGAAACTTTACACAACATGTGTAGTGTAAAAGATTTACATGTTGTCCCGACCCCACATAAAGTCGGATGAGGAGTGGGAGAAGTTTATTTCTTGGAGAAACATAGTTGTTGCTCTTTTACCGTCTAAGTATTTTTGGAGAAACTACTATACAGGTGGAATAACAATTATTTTACATACAACAAATTGAAAGTTTAGCAATTTTTGAGCTTTTTATAATAATAGTAGATACGGAATAGACGGAATTATCTGAATTATTATTGGAAGAAAAAGACATTTTATGTAATAATTTGACTTTTTGAGGTATCAAATCTGTATATACAAAAAAGGAGGGTTCAAAACATCTTTCTTACTCTATTATATTACATGGAAAAGTTGTCAAAGGCAATCGCCACAATCTCAACGGACTTCCGATTTGATTGAATATCACTTATTCTTCTTTCAGAAGGCCAAGCCTGCGATACATTTCGATTTACTCGTACTTCATAAATATTCGAGCTAAGGTCTCAAGCTTCAATCTCGTACATCTCGTATGCTGCGGGGAGTTTAGGAAAGAAGGGATTTCACAATTTTTTTTAGGAGTTTGCTAAACAGAAATTATAAATGTTGAAAAATCTGAAAGCAAAGGATTGTTTCTTTGTCATGTTAATGAATTTCTCTGAAGAGAAGATCCCTCTCTTTGGACAACATTAATAAAAATTACATTAGAAATTACTGAGACAGTAATTGTTACATTTTTTCTAGTAAAATATTTTTTAGGCACTAGACTTACATGGAATTAGGTAATGATAAAGGCAAAATGAAGTTCGCCAGGAAAGCTAAAATAATAATATACCTAATATTATAATTTTAGCTTTACTGGCGAACTTCATTTTGCTATTATTTTTGTCGTAGATTATTCTTATATTATGGTTATTCTGCTATCGAGGTATAAAAAACAACAAAATAAAGATTATAAAATTTGAGTTATATAACTAGTGTAACTATCCCGCATTTGTTATTTTTGACCCTCCCGTCCAGTTTAATTTACTTTATCATTTTAATATTTAAAGTTGACAAGGTAACACTAAACACTATAAATGTTCATTTTGTAATATTTACAAAATTAATAAAAGTCTATTCAACCAAAGACCAAGTCCAAAGGGATCTCAATATATTTAATATCTTTGTAACAGTGACATATATATGAACGTAAAAGTGATAAGTCTCTGTCGACTAAGGGCCGCCCGTGGTGCTCCAGACTTTTTGATGTAACCAGCAGATTTATTTTTGAAGGATCTTCATGGACTTTTTTAGGTTTATTTTGTAATCTTTTAAAAGCTTCGAAATGAAATAAAAGAAATTGTCTCCCATTGACACAACCTATCCTAATCTAACCTCCGTAATTTCTTAATAATATAAAGCTTTTCCCAAACATATAATTATAATGTATAAGTAAACAGATTGAACATACGAGATTTATGACGTGTCAGAACATATATTTCAAGACATTTTTGTATAATGGTATTGATGCGTGTTCAATTACATATACCTTTTATTTTTACGCTTATTTTAACACAATTTTAAAATTTAGGTTTTCTTTGATAAAATGATACTCCCCATTCGTATGTTGAGAGCCGGAAGCACAACATTTCCCACTATTTTTCAAACCGTTTGTCTCGTGGTCAGACAAAGCTAAAATAACACTACCGTTAATATTTTTTTTGTATGGAAATGTCTGCGCTATGCAATATAACAAAAAGACATTGTTACTGTAAAAGACAAACTTTTTTTAGTTTATAAATTAAATGTTTATCTAAGTTACTTAATAGTTTATAAATAAATGGTGTCTGATTCTTTCATATTACATGAAATAGTTTTCTCCATTGTAGAAGTTTTTCTGTATTGTGGAATACGTTAGCATATTGGGTACTTATCGAGTTTATTTTGATATATTTAGTATGCTATCAAATAGGTGAATTTTGCTATTTATGTCATTCAACTATTCCATTCTAGTCTGGGAGGAAAAAAAAAACGTAGAATGTACCAGACGTTTCTCTTTCCACGCAGACGTTAGGCGATGTGGCTAGCAACCCATTAAAAGCCCACTTATTTGCCTTACATGTCGTTTGGGTCTTATGGCCTTAAGCTCTGCCTATCCCGTAAGGTCAAAGACGTGATGATGTATGTTTGTATGTTAGTCATTCAAGTTAAGTCAACCTTACAAAAAACTAACAACTGTTGCTTCACTAGCCACAAAAAAGTTTAAAAATTGATTCTGTTTTTTCTCAAAACATGTAAAATACACAAAAGAGTATGTGTTATTCGTCGCGTAAAATTACGGGATATCCGAAAAATATTTCCGGTACAGTGAATGCAAAAATATGACAAATGGCGTCATTCGTCAAACCATGCGGAAAATCGGAAGCAAATGATAGCTCCGGTTTTATCATTATACAAAAATATTTTTTAAACTGCGTGAATCTAGCGGAGAATTTAATATCCACCTTATTCTACCGCTCGGCAACTATAATGATATTACAAATTGAACTGTCAAAATTACAATCGATTCCGAATCAATTTCAACGAATCTAGGCAAATATCTTCACTATATAGTATAAAAAAACGCTTTCTGCTTCGCTTTCTGCTGTCTTTCTGTTCCTATGTTGGCTTAGATCTTTAAAACTACGCAACGGATTTTGATGCGATTTTTTTTATATATTTATATATAAAGTTGTTCAAGAAGAAGGTTTATATATGTATAATTTATCACACACGTGCAAAGTCGGGGCGGGTTGCTAGTGACTATATAAGTTTCATAATATTCTGGCACGTAGACGCAAGGAAAAGTCGAAAAAAAAATATGTATGTCCCCTCTAAGTTTTAAATTTATTTTATTTCATTACAGCATCGGTGCTAGAAGTCTTGTAAACATTCTGTGAAAAACTCTAGACTGTTACGCTTCCAAAGATAACAGTATAATGATGATTCTCTATTACAAATGAAAAGGAGGATAGCGAAGGCTTACTATAGTTACGATTATCAAAAAATATCTTCACTATTTAAGTTTCCGAACATTCGGACATGGGAGTCGCAGAAAAGACCCGAAGAAAAAGACATTTATTTGTTTTTATTTTATTTAATTATTTATTGAAACGGCAAAAGAAATATACTTTCTGTAAAAAACTCAAGTCTATTACGGTTTTAAAGATACAGTTTAGTGAAGATTCCCCATGACACGGACGGACGGACAGCTTTACTATAGGGTCCCGCATTGGTACGCAAAGGGCCACCATTTGGGTACAAATCTTTAAAAAAAATTTAATACTTGTTGGCTTAGAAATTAATTTATTAATTGCTATATCTGATGTACTACATTAACATAATGAAATCTTAACATCAGTAGAATGTTAATAATACTCGTATTATGGTAAATAACATTTGTTTTTGTGTAGTCATGACTAACTTTAACTTTGATATGCGTATTACATTACGCATTATTTTGCTTGCTATAAAAGCTAAGATTTAATCTAAGCGAAAGTAAAAATGTCAACTTTCTAACTATCACGGATCATGAGACAGCCTGGTGACAGACTGACAGACAGACAATGGAGCCATATGGAATAGGGTCCCGTTTATACCCATTAGGTACGAAACCCTAAAAATCATATATAGTCACTTCAATAAGCATTTCGATACAATATTGACACGATCCTTTACTTAATATCAAAGATGTTTTTAGTTCAGTGGCTCAATAGACAATGAACAAGACATAAAGTGTACAGAGCGAATAACGTGAATGGGAAAGTCTTTCAGACATGATGGAAGCTTTGATTGTCTTCGCAAATCTTCTTGTCTATTTCTTGAAGGATATTCGACTGTAAATATTACTGACTGCATTTACTTTGAGACAATTTACTTTGCGTGCTTCCGCCACCAGTTAGTTCATGCAAACTATTGCTGGCCAGCGCCCACCCACTACTGTTAGTCCCTTCATACCCGCCACCAATGGTTGATGCATGCAACCCTGGTCGATACTGCTGCATCCGTTGAGGCTGCAGCAATGTCGGCCGTCGTGCTCGCGACACGTGTTTCGCCTCTACACGAGGCATCTTCAGGCAGTGAACCCTAGATGTTGATCCTTCGAATGACAAGCAACGAATGACAAAAATTACTTTTTTTTTTTTTTTTTTGAAAGGACTATGTAGCTAGCTCCAAGTGAGCTTTCGCTACTTCACCGGGCGTTTGAGGTGAGGGCAGAGTGCCCTCAACCTGTATAGACAACATCACCAAAGGGCCCCCAGGAGGGACGGACCTCGGCTTTGGGCGTTGCCTGTGTGCGCAAGGCTTGGAGAGACAGCAAACTCTCATATTGCCTGATGGGCCGCGTATGCGTGCATGCAAGCCTGAAGGGCCAATCTGAGAAACAATGGCAAAAGCCTTTAGAGAGCAGCAACTCTCATCTTTTGCCGTATGGGCCGAAAGCTACGTTGCCAGAAGGGCCTATCCTGGGTGCAAGTCACCCGGGACCGCCGGGCGGTCACCAGTAATCGGAGCTAATCCTACTCTACGCACTCTATTCCGGTGGCGAGTGCGACGGGGTCGGATAGTGGGATTCCTCTGGCTATTCGGAGCCGAAGAGGGGTCGGGGCGGGCTTGTGCGATGTCAATAGGATCATCGGGATCGTCAAGTACGTTCCTAGGACGTCTACGACGTAAGGTCGTATCGTGTAAGTTGGGGGAGTAGTTAGCAGCTTGCACTACTAACGGGTTGGGGTGGCGTGCGGCTTTCTCAAAGTAACGCTTGGAGGCGTTTTTGAGATAGCCGCGAATGGATGGGAGGTCTAGGTCACGGTGTAAGTCTGTCATGCGCAAGTACCGTTGGTTACTCGTATTCGTGGCTCGGGTGACGAAGCGGTTCTGCAAGCGTTGCAGCCGATCGATGTGGGAGGGCGCGATATGGGAGAAGACTACGCCGGCGTAGGTCATGATAGGGCGGACGCAAAGCTTATAGAGTGTCAACTTATTTCTAAGTGACATCTTAGCATTGCCTATCATGGGGTGGAGACGGCCTAATACGAAGGCGGCGTGGTTGCGGACTTTGGTGATGTGGGGGCCGAAGGTCATCGCGCTATCGAGTACGAATCCAAGGTATTTAGCCTTGCCTGCCCACTGAATGGGCTTTCCGTACAACGATACTGATCCTAACGAGGGGAGTTCGGCTCCGGACATGGTGATTTTTCGACGTGACACAGCTTGGTTATCCTTTGAGAAAAACACAGCTGTGCTTTTCTCCGGATTAACTTCGATGCGCCACCTCTTGAACCACCCGCCGAGAGCGTCCACGGCGGACTGAAGACGATTCACGATGACCGTTTTAAGGTGATGGGACGTGTAGAGGGCCGTATCGTCGGCGAATAGTGCTACTTCTACATTTGGGGTCTTTGGGATATCGCTTGTGTACAGCGAATAAAGGAGGGGCGAGAGAACAGCGCCTTGCGGGACGCCGGCTCTAATGGGACGGGGCCTCGAGAGGCATCCCTCTACTCTGTACCGAAAAGACCGATTCGACAAAAAGTCTCGTATGATGTGCACGAGACTATCCGGCAGGCCCAAGTTGGACAACTTGGATATCAAGCCCGAATGCCAGACTTTGTCGAAGGCTTTCGCTACATCGAAGAAGAGTGCTCCCGTAGGACGTCCCCAATTTCTCAACTTGAGAATATGCTCCGTGAGGCGGTGCAGTTGGTGGTGACACGCGTGTTTGGCCCGGAATCCAAACTGTTCATCGGGGATAAGACTTTTGGACTCTACGTAGTCCTTGAGTCTTTTAAGGATGATCCGTTCGTAGATCTTGCCTATGCAGTTCAAAAGACTGATAGGCCGGTAGGAGGAGGGGTTCTTCAGGTCTTTGCCTGGTTTGGGGATTCCGATCACGATTGCTTCTTTCCAGGCGGCTGGAAAAGTGCAATTTGCAAGACAAGCATTGAAGATGCTTACGAGCAGGAGGAGGAGGGTCTGTGGGAGGCATTTGAGCACTCCGTTCGAGAGTCCGTCAGCGCCGGGCGTTTTTCGGGGTTTGAGATCGCGGATGATTGACTTCACTTCGTCAAGTGTCGTCGGGGCTAGGGGGGTATTTGGTGGGATCGTCTTAGAAGCCACGAAGCGTTCTACGTTCGATTCCACCTCGCGAAGGTGATCGGGGTCTACTGGCTCACGACTAGGGGAGCATTGGCTCTCCAGGCTGTCTGCTAGGCATTCAGCTTTTTCGTCATCATCGAAGGCGATGGAGCCGTCTGGACGCGTGAGGGGGGGAGTGGCCGCAACCGTGTCGGTCTTGAGGCTTCTGGCTAGTCGCCAGTATGCCTGATGGGAGGGCGTCATCTCGGCAAGGAGATCGCCCCAGCGTTCGTTCCTAATTTCCGCGATGCGTTCCTTGACTCGCCGTTGCAAGAAACGAAGGTGGGCACGGGCCTCTGCGGTGGGATAATTGTCATGTAAGCGTGAAGCGCGATTCTTCTCTGTCAACAGCTGCCGCATATCCTCGGGGAGTTCCATTCTGTGGGTGGGATCCACAGAAGGGACTTCCCGAGAGCATTCCTTGTAGGAAGCTTGCAGGTGGCTGGTGAGAGAGGAGATTGCGCTGTCAGTGTCGTCAGTCGTGGTGATTATGTCAGGGATTGCATCCAGGTGCGGTGTTGGCTGGTTGATAACTTTTCCAAGTTTCTTCCAGTCAGTCACCGTCCTTGTATGCACTATACGACCGTTGTCTGTCGGTCCTAGTTGTAACACTACAGGTCGGTGGTCGGAGGAGATGTCAGGGTGGACCTCTACTGAACACACCTGAAGGGTGATGTTCTTAAGGAGGGCAATGTCAAGAACGCTGGGGTTTTGTCCCTCTTGAGTGGGGTAACGCGTGGGAGCTAACGTGGCCACAACGTCGAAATCTAGTTCGTCATGGAGACTCTCTAGGATAAGACCGTTGGGCGAGTTCGTGACAGAGTGCCAGCGGACTGACTTGCTGTTAAAATCTCCAGCTAAAATGGTAGAATTTGACAGCGAGAAGAGGGATTCGAGGTCGCTACGGAGCAACGTCTTTTTACAGGGGAGGTAAATCGAGGCAATGTTGATAGGCGCATGACCGGTCATGGCTATCCGGAGGAGGGAGCACTCGATATTTGTAAGGGCTGGGGGGTCTAGCTGGGTGCAGTGAAGTGACCTTTTGTAGTAGATTACTGTGCCACCCTTTTGGGTGCGTAATCTGTCATTACGGATGATGTTGTAATTTGCAATCCGAGGATTGCGGTGGTGGGGCTTCAAAAAGGTCTCTTGTGCAAGGAAAATGTCCACCTGATGTGTTTTAAGAAACTCCTGGATGAGGGGTTTCACATCGGTGAATTTTCCGTTCGCGTTGTAGTACGCGATAGTGAGGGAGCGGGGTTTGATTCTCTTATTGAGACTACCCATATTAACGCGAGGGGAAGTAACGCGCGAGGAAGGGCGCGTTTTCTAATCTTTCCATTAGGAAACGGTGTTGGAATACGATTTCCAAGATCGCGTAAGCGTCGCCGTTTGTCTCGAGAATGGCGTGACCCATTTCGAGGATCTCGGCGCGGTCCTCACGTGTTTCTCGCGCAATGTCGAGAACCACTCCGAAGGCCAGAGAGTCCTGGTCCCGGCTAGCCGGAGGAGCGCTGTGGCGCATCAGAGGTGGGGGCCTGCTGGGGGGAGCGCGGTTCCCCGTTGGAACCTTTGGGGCTTCTGAGCGAGACACCGGCTGTCTCTGCTTCAGAGGAGGGAAGGCAGCTTGGCTGCTCATAAGGGGTTGGGGGGCGGTGGGCGCCGGCGCCTGGGGGGCACGATTTGTGCGTGTTTGGGGGGGCAGCATTTTGCGAGGATTTTGAGCCCCAGGCGTTCCTGCTCGCTTTGGGGGCTTTTGAGCACCCCCGCCAGTTGGCGGGGTGGCCTTCCTGCCCGCAAAGTACGCAGGCCGCCTGAGTCTCGTTCTCCGCACTGCGGACTCTTTCACAGTCCGCTGTGCCGTGATCCCCCAAACACTTCACGCATCTGGGATGGGCATGACAGTTACGGGCCGAGTGCCCGTAACATTGGCAGCGGTGGCATTGACCGATAATGCCACGCTTGTGGGGGGGCTCGACTTTAAACGAGGTTAGCCCAGCGCACGACGAGATTTGGAAAATCCCCTTACCTTCCGGTGTGTTGTCTAAGACAACTAGCACCATTGGGTACGGGGTTTTCTTTTTCCCGTACATGCGGTGGACCTCGTTTACGGGGAGTGACTGAGAGACAAGGGTCTCTTTTACATATTCGACCGAAGTCGAGACGGGGATGCCCTTAATGACCGCCCTGAGTTTGCGGTCCTCAGGTAGGCCGAATGAGTGCCAAGGGATTTGGCGCTCGTTAAGGAGGCGGGTGAGGGAACGGTAGTCCTCCATGGACTTGACATTTATGTCTATATTACCGTCGCGGTTGGTGGACGCGCGCGTGTATTGCACCTTTTGTGCATTTAGCGAGCGGGAAAGCGGTTCCCACTGCTTAGGGTCGCGTAGGACCACCATCGGAGGTGGTCGGGGCTTCCTTCCGGTGGAAGATGGGGCGGGCTGGGAGGGAGTCTTCGCGACGGATGAGCCGTTCGCGGTTTTAAGTGCCTTAGGGGCAGGCTCTTTCTCGGAGCCCTTCGCCTTACGCTGGCGCTTTGCTCCGGTGACGACGGTGTAATCGTCGTCGTCGGAGCATTGCGGCTGCTCTGGCTCGGGGTCCTGTCCAGAGGGGGGCGTCTGCTGGGAGGCTGTCTCCGTCTCCATATCGTCGGACTCGAGGACAGTCTCTAACGTCGCAGCTGGGTATCGGGGTTCGAAGGGCTGAGCGGCGGTCTCAGCCGGGTCGTCGGTGTAATAATAGTCGGTCTCATCTACGGGGAGGCCGTCGTATCTATTACCGGGGAGGGCGGTCGCGGTCGCGGTCGGAGAGGGGGAACCCGGGGCAGAAAATACCACGGGGGAACGGGGACGCGTCACGTCTGTGGACCCATCGGTGATGAGATCCTCGCGAGAGATGCCGCGGGCGATACGAGCACGGTACTTGCGCTTGTATGCGTTATAATCCTTCCTAAGAGAAGGATTGTTGATTACGAACTCTTTGAGGAGTTCGTAATCGGAGGGGATGGCAGCCATTACGAAGGCCGCATGGAGGGTTCGCGTTGGGGTAAAAACGTGGCCCTAATGAACCTAACGTCTCTGAGGGGTGAACTCAGAGCCCTAACGCCCTATCCTCTGTTGGGTGGCGCAGAGGGAACCCTACCGCCCTACTTACAAACTACAACGGAACCTGCCTACTAACCGCTGCCAACCTTGATAGTGCAAGCGGGACGAACCTAGATCTTAACTACCTAACCGATACTCTGGCTTGACTAGGAGATCCCCCAAGGCCAAGTGCTCCAGAGCCCGTCCTGTAGTTGCCGTTACCCTGAAGGGGTAAAGGCTAGCGCCAGGGTCAGCACTACGTAAACTACGAGTGACCCGTATTGGCGTAGAACACCGCAACACGATCACTCGAAGCACGGCCTCGGCTAAAAGCGAGGACTACTCCACCAACGCACAATGTGTGAAGGTGGGCAAAGAAGGTAGTTGATCGGCAGAAACACTTACGGTCAGTACTTGCCCTGAAAAGGACAGACCGATCCGCGTGTACGCCACGAAGCGCGTTCAAGAAAAGAACACGCGCGTTCTAACGAACACGTGCGTTCTTAAAAAGAACACGTGTGGCGTCGAAGCGTAGACAGGAACCTCGCCGCCCACAGGGTCCAAGTGGTCGACGAGCTGCAGCTGGAACACAAGTCGGAATTAATGGGCTCGATCCCAGGATACGCCTGGCCGAGCAATCGCACTGAGCGTTGGAGCCTGCGATTTCCGCACAGAGCCGACGGGGACAATTACCACGTGGCGATTATATCACTTTGTGGGCAGAGTCTCCGACGACAGTGGGCCGAAACACAAAACACAAACGGACAGTAGTTCCAATAAATACAGCCTCACAGAGAGAGCGTGCCGCGACAACACGTCTGCTCAGTTCGACTGCACAAACCGGAATGCCAAAAATTACTTTTTTTTTTTTTTTTTTTTTTTTTTTTGAAAGGTCTATGTAGCTAGCTCCAAGTGAGCTTTCGCTACTTCACCGGGCGTTTGAGGTGAGGGCAGAGTGCCCTCAACCTTTATAGACAACATCACCAAAGGGCCCCCAGGAGGGACGGACCTCGGCTTTGGGCGTTGCCTGTGTGCGCAAGGCTTGGAGAGACAGCAAACTCTCGTATTGCCTGATGGGCCGCGTATGCGTGCATGCAAGCCTGAAGGGCCAATCTGAGAAACAATGGCAAAAGCCTTTAGAGAGCAGCAACTCTCATCTTTTGCCTTATGGGCCGAAAGCTACGTTGCCAGAAGGGCCTATCCTGGGTGCAAGTCACCCGGGACCGCCGGGCGGTCACCAGTAATCGGAGCTAATCCTACTCTACGCACTCTATTCCGGTGGCGAGTGCGACGGGGTCGGATAGTGGGATTCCTCTGGCTGTTCGGAGCCGAAGAGGGGTCGGGGCGGGCTTGTGCGATGTCAATAGGATCATCGGGATCGTCTAGTACGTTCCTAGGACGTCTACGACGTAAGGTCGTATCGTGTAAGTTGGGGGAGTAGTTAGCAGCTTGCACTACTAACGGGTTGGGGTGGCGTGCGGCTTTCTCAAAGTAACGCTTGGAGGCGTTTTTGAGATAGCCGCGAATGGATGGGAGATCTAGGTCACGGTGTAAGTCTGTCATGCGCAAGTACCGGTGGTGACTCGTATTCGTGGCACGGGTGACGAAACGGTTCTGCAATCGTTGCAGCCGATCGATGTGGGAGGGCGCGATATGGGAGAAGACTACGCCGGCGTAGGTCATGATAGGGCGGACGCAAAGCTTATAGAGTGTCAACTTATTTCTAAGTGACATCTTAGCATTGCCTATCATGGGGTGGAGACGGCCTAATACGAAGGCGGCATGGTTGCGGACTTTGGTGATGTGGGGGCCGAAGGTCATCGCGCTATCGAGTACGACTCCAAGGTATTTAGCCTTGCCTGCCCACTGAATGGGCTTTCCGTACAACGATACTGATCCTAACGAGGGGAGTTCTGCTCCGGACATGGTGATTTTTCGACGTGTCACAGCTTGGTTATCCTTTGAGAAAAACACAGCTGTGCTTTTCTCCGGATTAACTTCGATGCGCCACCTCTTGAACCACCCGCCGAGAGCGTCCACGGCGGACTGAAGACGATTCACGATGACCGTTTTAAGGTGATGGGACGTGTAGAGGGCCGTATCGTCGGCGAATAGTGCCACTTCTACATCTGGGGTCTTTGGGATATCGCTTGTGTACAGCGTATAAAGGAGGGGCGAGAGAACAGCGCCTTGCGGGACGCCGGCTCTAATGGGACGGGGCCTCGAGAGGCATCCCTCTACTCTGTACCGAAAAGACCGATTCGACAAAAAGTCTCGTATGATGTGCACGAGACTATCCGGCAGGCCCAAGTTGGTCAACTTGGATATCAAGCCCGAACCAAAAATTACGCCGTATTGCCGCCTTTTATACTATCTGGGAGGGGGGAGGGGATTGATCGTTATTTTGGTTTTGTATTGAAAATATATTTAATAATGGGGAATTATTCAAATCTATTTGTTTATTTATCAAAGTAATATTTGACATTTTATGTTTATTTATTTCTACTTTACTTTCTACTTTATTTCTACTTTGATAAATAAACAAATAGATTTGAATAATTCCCCATTATTAAATATATTTTCAATACAAAACCAAAATAACGATCAATCCCCTCCCCCCTCCCAGATAGTATAAAAGGCGGCAATACGGCGTAATTTTTGTCATTCGTTGCTTGTCATTCGAAAGATCAACATCTAGGGTTCACTGCCTGAAGATGCCTCGTGTAGAGGCGAAACACGTGTCGCGAGCACGACGGCCGACATTGCTGCAGCCTCAACGGATGCAGCAGTATCGACCAGGGTTGCATGCATCAACTATTGGTGGCGGGTATGAAGGGACTAACAGTAGTGGGTGGGCGCTGGCCAGCAATAGTTTGCATGAACTAACTGGTGGCGGAAGCACGCAAAGTAAATTGTCTCAAAGTAAATGTAGCTTTGACTTCCGCAAATAACACCTGAGTCTATTAACTATTACTGACTGCTCTTTTATGTATAACTTTGTCGCGCTTATTTACCGAATTCAAAAGAGGAGGAGGTTTCTCAACCACATATATATTTTTTCTAGAATTAATTTTTTTTATAAACTTTTCACAATGCCGGTATTAGTAAATTTGTAAATAGCGCTAAGACCTATATAAGTGTATATATGGGCACACTATTTATAAATTATGTAATTAAATCGATTATGAATTATATGTGTTCGCGGATAACTTCGTCGTCTATGAACCGTTTGATGATTATTTTTTTGTTGGAAAGAAGTGGTACCATGATCTGATGATGGCATTCCAGATAAATTTGAAGTCTTTTTTTGTCAAAAAACATCCACACGTCACTTTTTTATAGACATGGTATTGCGTTTTTCAGTAAGCCTTATAGACAGTGTCTATAAGGCTTACTGAAAAACTCTATGGGCAGCGGTGATCACTTACCATCAAGTGTCTCGTTTGCCGTATATGTCATAAAAAAACACAATCAGTCTTTAAATGTTTCTAAATTCCTTAATTATAATACAATGTTCATCCATTTCACACTATTGGACAAGGGCCTCCCTCCATTTTCAACGATTGATCCAATCCTGTGCTAGGTTTTTCAGATCTTGTGGAAGTTTTCGTTTTCGACTCGCCATTGCATTCTCGGTTATTTTTAATAATTTATCATATAAAAAAAACCGACTTTAAACAAACTACTGATCCGATTTCGATGAAATTTCAATGGGACTAATCTGTACGGATATACTTACCAATGTTTTTAAAAAAATTGGTTCACAATTGTGGTGTTATGAGGAAACAAAGCTAAAAAAGATACAACTGAATTGATAACCTCCTTCTTTGAAGTCGGTTAAAAAGAAATGGAGAAAAACTTATGTATAGAATAGAATAACCTTTATTGTAACACTTAGACACACACACAAAACAATATAAAATAAAATTAATGAAAAGTACAAAAAAATAAAAGATCGGTGCCATCAGTGTTACAAAAGGTGACGTATATTACTATACAGGTATATGTACATTTTTACATATATTAAAGTACTACTATAATACTATCCTAAAGTAAGTTCGGTCATCAAAATTGGTAGCTTACAAACAAATTGTTTTCTCAAGTGTACTTTGCCTGCATACTCATACTTGCAACACTCACTGGCAAATAAATACATGCTAAAATTTCGGTTTAATTTGGTAACAAAGTAACACGTGTTAATTCAGGTAATCTGGGTTTAAGGGTGCAGTTTGTGGGAATTTCGTGTCCTACTTTGTATGAGATTGCAGGACGTAAAGTAGAAAGCGGAGGTATTAAAAGATTTTCAAATGAATCAACAAAGTAAAAGGTTTTTATACAACTCCCAAAAAGGAGTATACTTAATGTTTTTGAAATGAAAACTTGTTTAACGGCATTGTGCACTTTTTGAGATGGGTAACATAATGTTAAACTCGCGTCAGGAGTTCAGGACACGTATCCGAAATTCGTAAGACGGACACGTGACCTGAGACAGCCGGCGCGGCGTAGGAGAGGCAGTAATATTCCCCTCTCTGTCTACCGCGCGGCGAAAATGTATGCCTGCTCCAAATTCAAAATTCAAAATTCAAAACGTTTATTCAATATAGGTTTCTTTGAACACTTATTAATTGTCATATTTCACTTCTCAACAATTGTTGACGTCAAAAATTTACATATGGCTAAGTTTAACGCCGCTTCCAAAGCGGAGTGCAGAAGAAGCGGCAACAAACTGCACAGCGCATTTTCTCCAAGGACGACAACTCACAATTTATGAAAATCTTAGAAATTAAGTATGTGGACTGAGTATACATTGGTATATTTAATGTCATGTTCGAATTGAATTTAAAAAATAATGTCATATTATTGAAATTAATAACACCGAAATAAAAAAAAATTTCAAATTATGTACCTACTAAAATAAAAATAAAAAAGTCATCTTTAAAAATAACACGTACAGAATGTACCACACATTATAGTCATATAAATACAGAATTACGAGGCGTCCGCGCCAAGCTCAAGCCAAACATTCTTATCATTAATAAAATAAAATCTGCTGTAACGTTAATGTTAAAGTCTTCATTTCTGCAGGCACTCCTGGAGTGCAACTATTGATGTGCCGTAGAGAAATTCTCTGTTCTCATGAATTCCTTCTCATGGAAATTTGCGGGAAATTTCCAATAATTCTCGAGAATTTCTCAATAATTCCCGCACTTGAGAGAAAAGTGAAGAAATTCTCGGGAAAAAATTCCAGCCAGTTCTCACTGTTGTCGAAAATTTCGAGCACGGCACAACACTAAGTGCAACCCGTTTTTTTAGGGTTTATGTAAGAATGTTATGTGTTTCTTCTTTTAAAATTTGGGCTGATTTAATATCTCGAATGGCACTGGCTTATCTGTTCGCAGATAGATTATTCAATCCTTTAATGGAAAAAAAAATCAAAGAGAGTAAAAGTAACAAACTTCTAGTTTTAGTTTTCGTGTATGTAAGTAATATTAATAATAATAATAATAAATAAATATATACGGACAAATCACACAGATTGAGCTAGCCCCAAAGTAAGTTCGAGACTTGTGTTATGGAATACTAACACAACGATACTATATTTTATAACAAATACATATATAGATACACATCCAAGACTCAGGCCAATCTGAAAAAGATCATTTTCCATCTTGACCTGGCCGGGGATCGAACCCGGGTACTCTCGTGTCGCAGGCTGGCGTGTTGACCGCTGCGCCACGGAGCTAGCCAAAGTAGTAAGTGGCCAACACTGGTATTTTTTCAAGCTGCCTAAAGGCATTTGACATAGTTTAACGAATACCATCAATGATGACAGCCTTTCGAAGTACGGTAACAATTGTAAAAAAGGGTTTGATTGCACTCGTCACTAATTTCAAGGAAATGGTTCTATTTTGTTAAGTGTTTATATTTTGCATCACAATGTTAATTTGATATACTCTTATTAAATTAGTGAAAGAATTTCAAGTCCATGTACGACTTACATTACTTAGGTCGCAGGTTCAAATCCCGCCCGCTTGAAATTTTTTCACCATATTTAATTCCTAATTTAATAGGAAATGGTTCTATTGATGATTTTGTAAATCATTTAGTTCAGTCAATCATTTATGTATATTTTTTAATTTTTTCAGTTCTTAGTATTCTTATTTAAAAAGATTAATACAACAATAATAAACACTTAACATTATTAAACCTACTTATAAACAAAATATTTACAAAGTATATAGTCAATCTCTCTCTCCGACAGAAAGTCAAAGATAAGATGGGCTGATGGACCCCACTTACTTTAAATCATTATCTTTGGCATATTATATTATTTTCCAAAAAGGAGCAATAAAAATTATGTTGAGAATTTGTCAACAGGAGTCATGTAAACCTAAATTTATAAAATTAGAAATTATTGCCATTCCCTGTTTACATATTTTGGAAATAAGGAAAAATTCGAGATGAAAATATCTAGCTGCACTAACTACCCCTCGACTAAATATTGTTCAGCACAGTTCCTACTTTCAATCGGTAAATTTCTTTGATAAACTGTTTATAACAGCAACTTTAAAGAAAAACTAAAATATTTATTGACGAAGTGTTTCTATAGTATTGACGATGTCCTAATATTCACAAATAAACATGTAACGTTGCAGCATGCCACCTGCATGCTGCATCTCATCCAACCTCATTTCTCACATCCTGTCCATTTTTCATTCCTTATTTTAATTCAAATTTCATTTTTAATTCAAATTTCATTCCATTTTTAGATTACTTTCTCTCTCTCTCATCACTCATTCTTCGATCATTCTTCAGTCTGCTACCACCTTTCAATCGGTTAACATCTTTCAGTCTATCACTCATTGAGTCTACTACCATATCCTGGAGCATAAGTCTCTGATAATTATTTATTGAAGTTGTAAAAGCAAAGATCATAATAAAGTTATTAGCTGTGTTCTGTGTGTTCGTCTTGTGCTCTCCCTACCATCTTTATATGTGGAACTCGGCTTGAGCGTCGGGACGGCCGAGCCTTCACAAACATACTGAAATTATTTTACTTCATTTCATTCTCAGATTTCATTACTCACGTACATTGTAAATCAGATTGA
The DNA here is from genome assembly GCA_947532085.1 of Elegia similella. Taxonomy (NCBI): domain Eukaryota; kingdom Metazoa; phylum Arthropoda; class Insecta; order Lepidoptera; family Pyralidae; genus Elegia; species Elegia similella. The sequence goes on from OX383936.1 coordinate 7,842,125, forward strand.
TACATCATAGTTATTAAAAAAAGTTTGTAATCTAGAATTAGCATTTCAACACAATATTTTTTTTGGATATGATAAATGAAATGAATATTAAAGTGACACACACGTGACACATTATCTTCAATTATTAATTGTTCTCTTCCGCCATAGGAAGCAGGTATAATGTTAGTTAGTGTAAATTATTTTTTATCCCGACCTTTATCGAGTTTTAGGTTATATTGGCCAGTTGTCCAAGTAATCTTAGGAGGAAATAAAATAAATCGAAATCCTGAAACGTTCCAAGTAGTTTAATCCAGTGAATCGTAAAGTGGAAAGTATATACTAACCTAACCGGGGCTGATGCCGTTCAAAACTAGGTACTCAGAGAAAAGTGCAGACGATGTGACTTGTCGAGATGCAACGTGGCATCTTTAAAATGATTCGAGTCTAGCGAAACGCGTTATACATTTTGCTGGCGTTAAGCCTTCTCTACACGTTGGACTAAAAACTTTAGCTTAATCCTCTTATTCATAAAAATAACAATCTCTTGTTAAACCTAGTTTAGTTAAAATATAATATATTAGATAAAATATAATATATTTGTCTCGTTCTTTTCATGTCAATCGTCGGAGAGGAATAAGAACATTAGCAAGAACTAGTTATGTAGTTAGTTCTTAACATAATAGACAAATGTTAACTTACTCTACCTGTAAATATGAAAACTGTAAAGTTTTTGTAACGTTAGGTGTAAAAATAACGCCATAAAACCGTATTAAGTGATTTAATTTAAAATAAAATATATATCTTAAGGCGCCCATTCGAAATACAAGTGTGAAAGGGCAAAGTAAATGGTAACCTCCCCGAGGCTATTAAGGCACTCAAGATGGCCAAAGACTATAAGCAAAGCAATCTGACGAGACTGCAGCGCAACGTCTGGTACTATGCGAAATGCAACGCAGCGTTTACTAGACGTCGTAAACGAAATGCGACATAAGATCTTAGAAAATGTACAAGGGTAGAGTGTTTGGCTGTAAAAATAGAATTTTGTTTTTTTATTTCAAATACAGAAAATCGTTCGTGTGGAATGTAAAGAAGGGAAAGGATTCAATAGCAAGCTCAGTTTTTGGTATTGCATAACTTACTGCTTAACTAACGTCTCAGAACAAGTCCTTGTTCTGAGGGTAACGTCAAAATATGAAAAAAAGTTATGTTTATTTTTGAAAAAATATAAGAATCTGCTCTTTTCTTCAGTTTCTACATGAAAAAAAAGAAATGTTGTTTTATTCTCCACAGAATCCTGTCCCACTAATATTATAAATGCGAAAATTTTGTATGTTTAGATGTTTGTTCACAATCACGCGAAAACGGCAGAACAGATTTTGATGAAATTTTACACACATATAGGTTATGGATGAATACAAATGCTACCGTTCATCCCGGAGAAAATTATTTGGGATGGATATTAATGCGCGCGGAAGTGCAGGCGAAAGCTAGTTAATTTACAATATAGAGTTATGCCTTGATAATAAACATAGGCAGTGGACTGGAGCCGTGTCAAATCTGTATTTCAGGACTGCAGGTCTCCCATAATGTCCCATAATGTGTGTTTTTGATGGTGAAATAAAGATATTATTTATCTATCTATCTGTGTATAATAATACACAAATCTTTTTCGTCATTGCAATAACACTCAGTATGCAGAAGAAAGTGAAATCTGCCATCATAAGCGTATTAAAAATCAATAAAATTTTAAATATGAATACCTATTTGATTGATGCCCACCAGTTGTAGGTTTAGTAAACAACCATTTATTGTGAGTAGTACCTACGTAACAACGTAGGTAGTTAGATTTACCCAAACTGCATTATGAGAGCGTCTCTCAGGAAACTCGATCATAGCGTAAACTGTGTTATGTGCATATAGCGTATAGAGTTTGTCTACATAGTTAGGCATACTATGCCACGCGCTAAGAGCAAATACCACCGAGTTGAACCTGTAGTGTATGTAATTTCAAGGTTGTATTTTTACCACCAGTAGGAATAATACGTTGACCGGTTAGATCCGTGGTCCTTATATCCTAAGTTTAACCACTGATGTGTGGCTGCACCTAGTTCTAGCCGCTATGATGAAGGCTCTACCTAGTTCTAATTGAAGATATGTAGGATACACCTAAGTCTAACCGCATGTGCCCAGCTGCACCTAGTTATACCCGGCCAGAACTAAGCGTATCCGCACTTCGCCTATTAGCCGTAACATATATAAATGAATCCCTATTTCCTTTAGGCCGCGACTTTGCTGAACAGCTAGACCGATTTGGCTAATTCTTTCTTTGTCGTGTTTGTTTTTTTCAGAAGAAGGTTCTAATGACAAAAATATAAAGGAAGTTGCGCGAGAAATAAAAAAAATATAAGACTTAACGACCTTATTAAGATTTTAAATGTAACCCTAGCATCGTATTGCCAGTCGTCTGACAGTAGGCGTCAATTTATAGTTAAGACATGGTTAAGACAAACGTCTGTCGGGTCAGCTAGTACCTTATATTTGTTCAACGGGATGTTATATATGTCAAATTTAAGAGGAGGGTGATGGATATGAAAGTTTTTATCCGAATAGAATGAATGAATGAATCAAACAAATATTCTTTATTGCACCAAAATTAGAATACAACATTATTTAAAACTATTATATATTATAAAGTAGCACAAGAGTACCTATAGAGGTAGGTAAAAGCAAAGATGGGTCGTGCGTGAAGGAGGATATGGGAAAAAGAACGTTACGAAAGAGATGACTTGAGAAAGGGAATGTATAAAACGTACATGCTGTCCCACTTATAGCAGGGTGAGGACAGTAACAATAATCTTTCACATAAACCCGACTTCAATCAAACTACTGAACTAATTATGATGAAATTTAAATGGAACCAACTTGAAAGTTAACCCTTTTTGACTAAAAAGGTTTATTTTATTTCATAAATGACGGAGTTCTGAGGTAACAAACATTAAAACATAACCAAATTGATTTCAGAGCTTATTGCCTGAATAAATCGCTTGTGAGAAAGTCTTGCCCAAACCAAAGTAAACTCGACGTATTTATCAAAATGATTAACTCTCAATGAAACCAACGTTATTTATATTTATTTATTATTTATTATGTTAAAACTGCTTTTTAAATTTTCCTACCAAAACATATTTTTACGGCTCGTCCGGGGAAGTACCACAGAAAATCGACGTTTTAGTAAAAGCTTTGCCGCTTCTATGCTTCGTTTGGTAAGTGAGAGAGCCGGAGGCTCTTCCCCATTTCCTCCCCTTCACGTTCTTTTCCCAACTCCTTCAAAGGCCGGTAACGCTCCTGTTACACCTTGGTGTTGCAGTTGTCTATGGGCAGCGCTGATCGCTTACCATCAACTTACTCGCTTGTTCGTTTGCCGTCATATGTTATTAAAAAAAAACTTGCAACCACCAATCAATGAAGATGACCTAAAACATTTTTATAATTATAATAAATCAATAACTAAAAAATAAAAAAGACAACATTTTCATTTACCTATATATAAACATTGTTTTCCATTAATTATTTTTGTTGGCTACGGGAGTTAAATAACAGACGATTCAGCACACTAATTAATTATTTATGAGCCATTGAGTATTTCAGTAAGTACGATCCGATTGTCGTGATGGAAACGATGCGGTAATAATGATTGATTGATTGAGTTTGATCGAGCGCGTTCGATACTGAAATAAGCCTTCAGCAGCTATAATAGTTTTAGTTTTACTTTTTAAAGGTTCTGTTTCCAAAAGGATGCCAAAAATATCCTATTATTAAGTTTCTTCTGTCCGTCTATTACAGGGCTGTATCTTTCAATTCGTATTATGTAAATATTTGAAAGTTATTAGAAAAATAAAAATTAAACAAGGATCTCATACAATAAAATTGACTTTTGCAATTATTTCTCGATTTTTGAAAGGGCTATATTATTATGACAACACAGATAATTAAAAACAATAGTTAGAAAGAGTTTGAGAAGTTGCATGGAAGAGGTTTCATGCATACTTATACAAATTGTAAAGAAAATCCATCCGATTCTTGAAGTGGTGATTCAGTCCGTTGGTATGAACAACTTTTTTTATGGGACCAATGCTCCCAAAATTTTTTTGTGACATACCCATGCTATTAGACAGGGCGGCCGAACATTTTTATTTGAAAAAAATTTTTTTTTACTTCCCAGCTTTGATCCCATAGGAAAAACTGTTCATGTCGACGGACTGAATCTCCCTTTTAAGAATCGGACAGGGTCTTTATAAACATATTGTATACTAGCTGTTGCCCGCGGCTCCGCCCGCGTTAGTGTCGATCCCTCGGGAACAGTAGAATTTCTCGGAATAAAAGGCACCCTATGTCCTTGTCCTATGTACCCGGGTCTCAAACTACATCCACACCAAATTTAATTATTATTATTTTTTAATGCTATATATTTGCAGGCAAACTCATGCCTTGAGTTCATTAAAATGACGATAACTTTTTTTTAATGAACCGATTTTGATGAAACAAACTTTAAATGTTTTGCTGGGTTAAAACAAAGCAATTGGTGAAAGTTTGAAGTAAATCGGTTCAGTATTTTCGGAGACAATCGTGATCATACATACAGACAGACAGACAGACAGACACAAAAAATTCGAAATTTTTTTTTTGCTTTCTATTATTCTTTTTAAGCGTCCCTCTATCCATTTCAGTCAAAAATTCTAAATGTACAGACAAAATATTTTTACTGTTTTATAATATGTATAGATATAGATCAGAGTTCCCATACTCGAAACGTACATAGTTTTAGTAGTGAGCTATTGTTTGGTGATTTCCCCTTAGAGTGTGTGACTCGCACTTGACCAATTTTATTCATAATCCAGCGGATGCAGTTTTGTCATTAGCTATAAACTTCTAAAGTGTTTTAAAGGCCTAAGGTAGTACCCTACTAAAATTAGAAATGCAAAAGTTTGTATGTTCAGTTGTCCTATTAATACCTCAATTACGCCAAATCGGCTGAATAGATTTTGACGAAATTTTGCACACAGATAGGTTATTACCGGGATTAACATATAGGCTACCTTACATCCCGGAGAAAAGTAGTGTTCCCGCAGGGTAGACAACAACGCGAGCAAAGTCGCTGGCGAGAGATAGTAATACTATATTCGTTTTTACGGCTGTTTGCTTAACGCCAGCTATGCTTTCGCACGTGTCAGTCATTGACATCCATAGGAAAAACGAAGTGCTTCTTTTTTTAAGCCGAAAACCACGTGACATAACCATGAAGCGTACACTTAATAAGTAGGACGTATTAATAAGGCTTTCAAATACAAAAAAAGTTTATAATGATACTGGACTAGACTGATAAGAGAAAAAAAAAAGTAGGATGTACCATTTGCTTCTTTTCTCGCGCAGATCATAAAAGCCGATCGAGAGAATAGGCGAAAATCGGGTATCATATTAATAGGCGATGCGGCTAGCAACCCAACACTATTTTGTTTCCGTTTTCCCCCAGCACGTTTTCCCCATCAACATGCTAAATGTGGATTTTAGGTCTTAAAAGCTCTTAGCTCTGTCTAACATGCTAGACATGCTAGGGAAAAAGAGCTAGCCCCACAGTAAATTGTAAACTTATTTATATTAAAGTTATCGCGTGTCTACAACACGTGGTATTGAATTCAACGATACCATATTTTATAAATAAAAGACACTTATATAGATAAAAATCCAGTTATATTTCTCTAAACTAAGCTAGCACATACATAAAATGTTTCTTTTACAAAAGCTCAATCTATGAGGTGATAAAGTACCAAGATTCAGCGTAGCAAAATCAATTTCTCACAGGCTTACAACGCGATCCGAACAATATACGCGTAAATAAGCCTAATCGGTGATTTAAGCAAAGCGGATGAAAATTAATGGAAGCGTTTCTATTCGTACTTTCGCGACGTAAAGGTCTTGATTTGTGACTCCACACTACTATATATGAACGTATGGCTGGCTATACCTGTTCTTAATATTATGCTTCCCAGTTATAGATTTGGCTCGTTTGTGTATTAATTCTAAGTATTTTACGCGTTTTCAGCAACGGTATAGGACAGCCTCCGTGGTCCAGTGGTTAAGGCGTTTGCCTGTTGACCTGGCGGTCGTGAGTTTGATTCCCACAGGAAGCATACTTTGTTTAGTTGTTTCCAGTTTGGTTAGGACATTGCAGGCTTGAATCACCTGATTGTCTGATAATAAAGATGATTCCGTGCTTCGGAAGGCACGTTAAGCCGGTGGTCCCGGCTGCCATTTGGTAGTCGTTAAAGGAACCACGTCAGAGGCCGAGAGGCGGTTCCGAAGAACTCTGCCACCAGGGTGTGCATGGTCGATTGACCGTGACACCTACTCGAAATGAATGAATGAAGCAACGGTATAAAAAAGTTATTTAATTGACGTCACACAACATCAACGCTTAGCACTAAGATTGTCTTGAGAGCATTAATAATAATTTAGATACATATTATACGTAACTAGCTTTTGCCCGCGACTTCGTTTGCGAAGAAGAAAATTGTTTTAATACGAGTACATTGGACCAAGGAATCACGTTGTCCTATACAAACTTTGTCCCTCTTTTCATCCACTTGGGGATAGAATTTTAGAAAATCCTTTCGTATCAGATGCCTACGTCATACAAAAAACACACCCTATAAGTTTGAGATCTCTACAATCAGCAATATTATATTTAGTACTCGACACGACGAAGAAGATGATGATCAGCGGTATAGGCTGTGTGTTGATTCATCAGTCATTCAGGACAAATAATTTTATATTATAAGTAATAACTGTACAACTGATTAATGATGTATACCTTTCTAAATATCTGTCTAAGGACGATCAATCTTAAGTGAGTGCAGTTTGTCCAGATAAATCAGATATTGATTACATGCGTATGATAATGTGATGTTTGGTTTGATTAGTTCACGTAATGTGCATAGTGCGATTTATGTATAAATGTGTAGTTATATGCAAATCAAATCTGATGTAAATAAATAAATAATGAATAAATATATAGGGACAAATCACACAGATTGAGCTAGCCCCAAGGTAAGTTCGAAACTTGTGTTATGGGATACTAACTCAACGATATTATATTTTATAACAAATACATATGTAGATAAACATCCAAGACCCAGGCCAATTTGAAAAAGATCATTTTCCATCTTGACCTGGCCGGGGATCGAACCCGGGCACCGCAGGCTGGCGTGTTAACCACTGCGCCACGGAACTGTCGAATATGTGGACAAATCCTTTAAGATAGACAAATCTTTTAAGATTTTGTACATCTTGTATGTTATTTAAGATTATGTTTTTGTTTGATAAATAAATAAAAAAAGTGAAAGTAAAGTAAAGTGGGCGAGCCAATTAACGAATATGCTTATGACTAAGCCATAATAAATAAGCTTTATTATAATTATAAATTATTGACAATTATTGTCTATTATTTATAGTCCAGCACACATGCCACAAACACATTTTATTGAAATGGCAATAGTTCGCATATGTACGTGCAATTAGTTATACCAGTAAATCTAGCTGCATTAGGTACCTTTCCCGTAATTTTCCGGTATTTACAAAACAGGGAAATCCCGGAGGACATCTCTATTTGAGTGTTTAATCGCTTTGTATTTGGTATGTAATAATTCCGTTAGATATATTCAATTGTGTTCAGCCAGAGTTTGGAGCCAATTCATTAGGAGTTGGATTCAAGCTTTCTCTCGATAAATTAATAATAATTCTAAGAATTGAATTTGCATGTATTACTCAAATGTTTTGACGAATTAATTCCGTTAAATTTTAGGTTTTGTTACTGCGAATGGGTATTGTAAGTTATAGTATTTAGACACTTATTACTCAAATAAAATTGTACCCAAATATTTTTTCAACTCTCATAATAGTTCTTTTATATAGTAGGTGAATCATGGCATACTATTTGACTTAAGTCTTATAGACTAGAGCTCTGTCTACCTTGCAAGGTAAAAAGACGCGACAATATGTATTGCCATATTAATGAAGCTTGCGTCGTCAACTGATTTGTTGTTAGATTTTAGCTTCCAAAACTTTCTGATCCGTAAAGCTTGGTCTTGTCAATGGTTGGACAAGATATGTTCGTCAATCGATAATTTGAAATTGGCAACACTATGTGACTGTGTAAAGTGTAAACTGAATGTTTTGATTAAGTAGAAACTAGTAGAAATGAATGTAGAACGGAAACGAATTTAAAATGATAAACTGACAAGGATTGTTAAGGCCGAACAAAATGTTAAGTTGAATTCTATTATGGATCATTGTGGAATAAACATGTGTTCAGGAAAAACACAAATCCTTTATTTAACAGTACATTTTCTACGTCATAATCGAGTAACAGTCTCAATGTTATGGTGATATATTATAAAGTAAGTTTTCACATCAACTTTCAAATCAATATTTATTAATTTCAATATTACCTATATTATTTTATATATGTAAATTTGATAAATTAATTTTTATTATAGTTTTTCAAATCAAGTGACGAATTTGCACCATGGTCTATTAATTACTTTAATAGAATTGTATTTTTCGGCACTCAATGTCTATTTTTTTAAATTTAGTATTTAGTTAAGGAAATGTATTACCAATGACTATTTGATCCCAAAATAAAGAGAAAAAAGAAGTTGGATCAACAATCACAAGACAAAACATACCTACTAGCACGTTTTTTACCCTTGCGGGGTAGACAGAGTCCTGGTCTATATTATGACCTAAAAGCCGCGTTTAGCATGTTGGTGTTTGGTTGGTGTAGTTGGAAAACGAAATCAAAGTAGTTATGTGTAGCCGCATCACCTACTAACATGATTCCTTAGATTTATGCCCATTCCCTTGTATTGCTTTTACGACCCGCGCGGGAAGAGAACCAATTGGTACATTTTACGTTTTTATTTTCTCTCAGACCAGCATTTTTAAAATATATTTACGTTCTAAGAATAAAGATAAGATAACAAGGTTCTAGTTTATCGTTTACCTTTCTGTTTTTATAATATTTTTCTATAGAAATGTACACACTCTTTATCATAAAAACATTTGCTTTTCACCATAAAAATAACATAAGAACAAAATATTTACCTTACATTTTGTGAGTCCTATAAAATGTAGTTTCGTGCTTAATTTTTTTTATTCATTTATTTATTTGCATCAGGCTATAGAATACTTATTTAATTCGATAGAAACTAATAATTGTTGCTGCGACGCCGTGTGGCTCTCAAATTGAATTGTTATATGAAAGGGAATTTAGCCATAGCAGACAGAGGATTTGGCCTACACTCTCCTCGCTGGCTAGACGGGTTGGAGAGGTCTCATTGATGTTTGTGAGCTTTGTTTAGCTTGTATTTCCTAAGTCGCCTTCTACAACATCCACGGGAAGACTTGGAGTGGTCCTATTCTACTCTGTCAAAAACTACACGTCTAATGGCTCCAGTAGTACAGAGAGGGTCATGCTCCTGCAGTGGAGCCTAAAAAGACCTGATGATGATGATGATGATGAAAGGGAATGCGTTTAATTTTTCGTACTTTATTAAAAATTTCCGTTGTTTGGTTCCGTTTTTACAAGATAATCCCCTTAAAGAGCTATGGAACAAACACATAGCGGTCAAACTTATAACACCCCTCTTGAGTTAAAAACAAAACAAAAAAGCTATAATTAATTACATCAAAAGCAATAGTTCTGGACTAAAGTTAGTGGTTAAGCTCGAACATTGGATTTGAATTGGAACTTTAAATGCGAAAATGAAAGTTTATCTGTTAAGCACGCTCAACAGGTACTAATGACTGAAAGTTTGAACAGTAGATACAGCTGTGGACTAATGGGCGCAATCATTAGGCTCTTCTTGTTTAATCTACCAAGTTTAACGTACCTCATAGAAAATCGAGGTTTGAGTAGAAGCTTTAACGCTTCTATGCTTCGTTTGGTGAGTGAGAGAACCGGAATTCATCGCTGACGTGTTTATCACATTGTTAAGTTTTATCAAAAACCACGCATTAGTATTTGCGTGAAGAAGTCGCAGACACATCAATAGATATATCCTTACTAATATTATAAATGCGAAAGTGAGTTTGTTTGTTTGTTTATTTGTTTGTTACGTTTTCACGCCGTAACTACTGAACCGATCATCATGAAATTTTGCATAAAAGTTCTTTGGAGTGTGGAGAAGGACATAGGCTACCTTTTATCCCGGAAAAAAGTACTTATCCCGAGGGATCGACATTGACGCGGGCGGAGCCGCGGGCGAAAGCTAGTTTATAATAATAATAGAAAACAAGCCGAACTCTTTTGTATTTATATAACTGCATTGGTCCAAATTATCGGAAAGTTGTAAATTTTGACGGACTGATTATTAAATTGTTTGATTTTCTAGAGGTTCGCGAACTGAAAAAGGTTAAGGCAGCCCTTTTTTAGTCCGCGGTCCCCTAGAACATCAAGCACAATTTCAAAGACTCCGTAATAAAACACACAGGAATAAATTTAGGACAATTTATTTTAGAACTGAAATAAAATTTAGATTTTAATAAAAAATTACTGGTGAATAATACTAATGGGTTGATTTTTTTAATAAGTTGTAAAGGTAATAAAAAATAGATGTAGCTGGCATTTATTTATTAATTCAAATGGTAATAGATAACACTTTGAAAAAGATCGTTTTCCTCTTGACCTGACCGGGGATCGAACCCGGGAACCCTCGTATCACAGGCTGGCGTGTTAACCGCTGCGCCACGGAACTCGCCATAACCAGACTTCTATGTAGCTAAAACGTCATTTTAGTTTAAAATTTGTTAATTAAAAATATGTATGGTGAAAATGTACTTCTACAAAATGAAAATGAATATTTAGTATAAATTTTTAACGAAATTTATAAGACCGCTGGAATTTCGTGGCTACTTTAAACTCTTTCAGATAAACGGTAGCCCGAATATGTAGGCATTATGGAATGTGAATTTATTGAGGACAAAATATTTAACGAGAGATAATGGGTTACCTATGAAATTGGCGTTATTGTTCGCTTGCCATTTTGTTCCTAATGACTATTATATAATTTTTTTTTATTTAAACTTCATATGGGACTATATTATTAACATTCCGCATGTATATAATTTTATTGTCTTTCTGAATTTATTCGTTTCAGATGTCCGTTTTGATCAAAAATATATAAAATATTTTTTTATTCTTTTGCTAACTTTTAATGCTTGACGCATTATAAAAGCTCATGTATTTTGTAAATATATATAGGTGCATGCAAAATTTCACTTTAGTTGAATTTATCAAACCCGAAATGAAACTAAAAACATGAGTTTCATCATTCTATTTATTCGAAATTCTCTATAGATACTGCATATATGAGTATGTGATATACCCAATATATCTCATACTCATATTGCGTTATGTGGCTGTGGTCAGAATCATAATCTTCTTTTGCAATTAATAAATCTAATATAATTTTAAAACTAAACATTTAATGTATTCAAATTATTATTAATCAAGTAAATAAAATGAGACAAACATTTGTGCACTATGCTTGTCACATTTTATTTAATTAACAGATAATTAAATTATGATTATAATAATATAATACAACTAAATAATTACTAAAATTGATAAAAAAAAGAATTTAATACCTGTTGTTTAATTAATCTTTTATGCTGTAGAAGAATTAGTCATTCAACTATTTCATTAACTCCGTCTAGAATTTATTTTGGGTTTCTAAGTTATGGTTTTATATAAAAAAATCGGTTAATAAAGATATTTGATAAATTATTGTATATTTACATACACATGTTATAGGTTTTGTTTTTGTAAATACATGGTGATTTTTTTATTTTGGACCCTTAATGGGGTAACTCAGTCCAACAAAATGAACAAATTTTAATATGGGAACAATGCTGGGAACTTAAGAAAATTCGACATTCCCATACAAACTGGCCGGGCGGATTTGTATGGAAATGACGATTTTTTTTGAGTTCCCAGCATTGGACCAAAAGAAAAAGTTGTTCAGATTGATGGTCTGAGTCACCCCAAAACGATAAAAATTTCACCACGTATATGATAATAAAACAATAATAAAATATTTGTACATTTTGAAACAATGGAAATGCAGAATTTTCGACATGTTCTTATTTTTAACTTTATTGTCCCACTTCTGGGTAAAAGTCTCCCCATCCGCCTCCACTAGTGTCTGTCTGTGTAGTCATTGTGTAAATTTTTTTTTTAATACTACGAGTATTCTAAACAAATCTATTAATCTTAAAAACGTCAAAAGGATATTTGTCGTTCTGCAAAACATTTAAATGATCCTAATAAGCGAAAACGTAATTCTAGATTACGTGAAATCGTGAGACCCACTCACGTTATTCCGCCGCTTCAGTGGCTCGTTAAGATCGGAGACGCGGTCAAGCCGAAAATAGCTTAAAATTCCAACGTCAAGTTTCACTTCGTAATTGAAATGGCCAGTGTACAGCGAAAATCCAGCCAAGTGCGAGTCGGTCTCGCGCCCGAAGGGTGCCGTACCATACTACTAACTAAGTATTATAAGTTTAAAAAAAAATAGAAATGGGTATCTCTTGGATAACCATGTAACATCCTCGTCTTCATCGTCATTTAGCATCAGGTGAGATGAATGAATGAACAAATGCCTACTTCAACAAAAAAAATGCTTTTCGCAATTTTTCCTTTATCTGTGCTATTGCTTCGTACCAGATGTCAAGATTCTGAGTTTACGGGAAGTACCCTGTAGGTTTTGATACTCTTGCGAATGTCAAAAAATATTTTGAATGCGTTGACCTAGAAGCTTGATTTTTTTACAGCTCTAAAGGATAATAGACCTGAGTATTTGATAAAAATTTGAGCTTGATACCTCCACGCGTTCCAAAGAAAAAGGGTCTCGACAGACAGACGGACAACAAAGTGATCCTTTAAGGGTTCCGTTTTTCCTTTTGAGGTACGGTACCCTAAGAATAAGTGAATTCGCTGAAAATAGGGTCCTAGTGCCGCGTTGGCATCGCAACGGGTTTTAATTAGGCCCCGCCGGGTAGACGGAAAACTGAAACGTATATTTTAGTCAGTCATCTCGGAGACTAACAACCATGTCGGAATAATACGAGAAAGAAACAAACGGGGTTTGTGAATATTAATTCTTGAATAAAGAAACAGAATCATAGATGTAATTATTTCGCTTCACGCGAATTTTTCTTTGTTAATGAGAGACGCGCGTTATTTGGAAATGTGTTAAATTACTGAGATTAAAAGAGCATGATATAATAAGACTGAATTGATAATATACAATTTAAGTCCGTATTTCATAAATTATTGTCAGTTAATTTTAACATCCGACAAAAACAAGAGGCGTGTTATAAGATTGATGTCTCTGTTTGTGTATTTGTATGTTTATCTGTATTAAGTATACAATTTTAATGTAGTTTTCAAATGTGTTCAAGGTAATAATGTTATTGCAAGACTAGTCGAAAGATCTCCTAAGTATACTCGAACTTTTAAGTATCGCGAATGTTCAAATTAGCTTACGCTACGATTTAAATATTAGCGTATATTATATTATATAAGTGTATATTATTTTATTGAAAATTGTATACTATTACTGAAAATTATAATAGCTTTTATTATAAATATCTATTCAGAACTTGAAATACCTATTCAGAAACTAGAGGCCTATGCTCAGCAGTGGGCGGAAGACAGGCTGAGATGATAATGATGATGATTCAGAACTAGAGCGGCCTGGGTAAAAAATAATGGAGATCTATCTGGAAATAAAAACAGTTTTTGTTAGAAAAACTAATATGTCATAGATTAAAGTTTACCATGAGGAAACCAATAAGAGGCGTAAATATGCGGCCTTGGGAGAGCCGTATATATTTGCGCCTGTTGCCGTGGAGACCTTGTGGCCTTGGGGTGCGAAAGTTATTCAAGGAAATTTCCGCACACCTCATCAACGCCTCAGGGGATCCAAGGGCTGGAGCGCATTTCGGCCAAAAGTTGAGCCTGGCCATTCAACAGGGAAATGCCGCCAGCTTCTTGGGCACTCTACCCTGCGAGCGCAGCGATTTGGGGTAAAATTTTTACATTATTAATTTTATTTTTAGTTAAGTACATTTATTTAGTTTTAGTTTATTAATTATAGTTTTAAAGTTGTATTTGTTTATGTATTTAATTTTAACATTTAAGTTCATTATTTTTATGTATTAAATTAGTTTTTCTGTGATATATCATGTTAAATGGTAAAATAAATGATTAAATGAGACTATGCGGTATATTGTTCATTACTACAAATGAAAACCAAACAGGCCAAGAGATAACAAATAAAAAGAATATCCACCCAGCAAAAAATATTTGGCGGGTGGTGGAGCGGACATCTAAATACCGAAATACGAGTATATATGTATGACTGTGTGCATGAAGCTTTAAATACATAGAAATACTTTTTTAGCGGATCCAATTAGAGTAGTAGCTGTAATATTCTTATAATTAGAAATGTTTTTGGTTTTCGTGTGTGTTTTCGTGTGCTTAAAGGCATCTGACATAGCCTCACGACAGCCATCAGTGATGACAGTCGGGACCAACGGCTTTAAGTGCCTTCTAAAGCACGGCTTTTAAAATCGCAAGTCTCATATCAAATATGCACTGCAGAAGTTTTAATGATGTAAAAACTATACGTTTCCTACATCCTAATCCTAACTAATATTATAAATGCGAAAGTGAGTTTGTTTGTTTGTTTGTTACGCTTCCACGCCGTAGCTACTGAATCGATCATCATAAAATTTTGCATACAAGTTCTCTGGAGTATGAAGAAGGACATAGGCTACCTTTTATCCCGCAGACAAAGTACTTTTCCCGAGGGATCGACATTGACGCGGGCGAAGGCTAGTATAGAATAAAATTGTTAGAGGAAACGCCTAACCTGAACTAAAAGTTTTTAAAGTGTGATAATTTACAAGTTTAAATGATGATTTACTAGTTTAAACGAGTTCAAAATATTTTTACTCCACTTGCGGCCACCCATCACAGTGGGGACTACGACCAGGGTTACTTAACGTGAGTAAGCGCTTTTAGTGCTCACGACCATTTGTTTTGTAGAAATGTTAGTTAAGAAAGACCGGGTCTGACCGACACAAGCATTATTTGCTTAATAAGCAGTCCTCATAATAGGCTAGTTAGATATTCAAAAAATATTGGACACGTATTTTTTCTTTTGTCGATTAAACAAAAAATTATAAAGATAGCCCTTTGAAGTTCCGTGTGACGTCATAGTCTGCTACAATTTTAGGCAAACTTTGACGTCACGAGCCCCCTCTCCAGAACTTTGACGCGCTTTATCTTTATTATTTATTGTTTATTTGACAAAAGAAAAAAATACGTGTCCAATATTTTTTGATTATCTAACTGACGGACTAATTGTTATGTTATTATTACGACCCAGGAAACTAGCCTATTATGTTTAAAACAGTCCCTTAAAAATATCCATCTTTATTTAGCATTATTAAGTATAATAAATAAATATAAATGATATTTCCTTTTTAACCGACTTCATAAAAAAGAGGAGGTTCTTAATTAGGTTGTATTTTTTTAAATGTTTGTTACCTTAGAACTCTGTCATTTATGAACCGATTTCAAAAATTATTTTTTTGTTTTAAAACGTATGCTTTTTAAGTTGGTTCCATATAAAGTTCGTCACAATCGGGTAAACAGTTTGATTGAAGACGGTTTTTTATATAAAAGTTTTTTTTTTTTCAATAATTTAATTATTCATTTAATTTATAAGTTAAGTAATTAGTTAGAGATATACATATCCTGAGTGTTCATTTAAACTAGTAATCGTCATATTTTTTAACACATAGATTACAGGCGGTTCATAAAATATCCTACTTAAAAATGTAGGGCGCGTAAACTTTTTACATCATTAAAACTTTTGCAGTGCATATTTGATATGAGACTTCCAATTTTAAAAGCAATGCGATATTTCCCTGAGCACACGATTTAATAAATAAAACTGGCAAAATGCGAGGGTTATTGTATTACACATCAATTACAATATTTAACTATTGAAGGCCACAAAGGTGTTCAATAGTGTCATGTTTTTCATGTTTTTGTGGACCCAGATATTTGATTTGTTAGGCTAATCAAACTCTTTCTTGCACGGATAAGTACATACATATTTAAAATTGTGTACAATGAATATTCTCATGAGACACCAGCTTTTTCCCGCGACTTCTTCCACGTAGAAGTCGAAAATTGGACCAAGGAATCACGTTGTCTCATGCTAACTTTGCCTTTTTCAATCCCTTAGGGGTAGAATTTTGGTAAATCCTTTCTTAGTGCTCCTTACATCATGAAAAGAACCCCTGTACCAAATGTCAAGTTTCTAGGTACAGTTGTTTCGGATGTGCGTTGATATAAGTCAGTAAGTCAGTTTTGCCTTTAATTTATGTAATATGTGTATACATGCACAGATAAAACTACAAAAATGAGAACAAGTGTTAACAATATCCGGTTAACGTTTATTGTATTTTTTATATAGTTATACATTTGAAAATGGAGCACACATGGGTTCATTGCTTAGCAGCTCACCAGGAGAGGTTAATCGATCATGCCTTGCAAAGGATTAGGGGGGGTAACAGGGTAACGAATTCTTTGCTGTGGTGCTACGCACAGCATAATATTTACACTCGAATTTCTTGCGTCGGAGCGACGGCGTTGTGTGTGTCTCAAAGAGCCCAATTTTGCAAAGAGCCCAAATCTGCCACGAATCGTCAGTTCTTACACACAGCTTGTTATGCACTAAGCTCATATTTAGGTACTTTTCAACACCGCTGGCACAATTAGTTATTGACGTCACTTTAAGTTTGCAACTTTCATATATGCAAAGGAAATTTGAAGTTTTATAGCTTTACATGTAATTATTTCTCGTGTATTGTCAATTTCAGATATATGCCAAAGGTATAATATTATCTGAACGTTGAAATAGTATAAACACACTAAATTTATTACCAAATTAAAAGGTAGCAATAGGATACGAAGGTCATGAAATGTTTTAGAATGTTTATAGTACGAGTATATAGTTGTACATAGACGACCACATCGAGCGTCGACAAACTTTGATTCGAAAATCCTTGTGCATATATTTTTATACCATGGCCAAGTGCCGAATTTCGAGCGCCAAAGCGACGCCGCGTCACAGAGCACCCAATTTGGTTGCCCGTCAACCTGTCGAACGGTTGCTATAAATCACCAGTTCTTACACACAGCTTGTTATGCGCTAAGCTGAAATGGATTTTTCAAATTGCTGGCAGAGTTATTTATTGACGTCAATTTTAAAGTTTGCAAGTTTCATATATGCTGAGGATGTTTCATAGTTTGAAAATAAATCTTATTTTTCATAAGTAGGTTAAGCGAGCCGAAATTTAATAATAATATTAAAAAATTTGTGCGGAATTGAAAAATTTACATACCACTTAACGAAAGTGGTATGTAATTTTTTTTCAATTAGTCGATCCTACCAATGAGATATAATTTTTGTCGGAGATTAAAAGACATAATATTACCTAATCTATGAGATGACGTTAAGAGAAGCCGAACTTCTGTCTAGGATATATATTCACTTGAAAGTGATGACTTAATAGGAAAAGATAGACCAAAACGACAAAAACGTGAAACAGTGACATGGAAAGAAAGAGGCCAACGACCAACAGCTAACATGAATATAATGGATGACCGATGCTAAGCAATGAAGACGATTGACATAAGACATAAAGAGTCGAAACGAAGAGAGAAAGAAAAAAAAGGAGAAAAAATCTATCTATGCGACGTTATTTAGGAAGAAATCAGATTCACATCGACCTCTAAATGTAGCATCTGAATGAATCCATTAATCAAATGTTTGTATAATGTGGTTACAAATATCATAATTAATATATAGAGACATATCACACAAATTGAGCTAGCTAGCTAACTCAACGATACTATATTTTATAAAGATACATAAATACATCCAAGACCCAAGTCAATTTGTAAAAGATAATTTTCCATTGTGACCTGACCGGGGATCGAACCCGGGCACCCCCGTGTCGCAGGCTGGCATGCCAATCACTACGCCACGGAGCTCGCCAGAATATGATGGATGACCAACGCTAAGCAATGAGATAAAGTGTCGAAATGAATAGAGAAAGAAAAATAGAAGAAAATCAAACTACACGACGTTATAATCAGATTCACATTGACTTCTAAATGTAGCATCTGAATGAATCCATGAATCAAATGTTTTTATCATGTGGATACAAAAGTGATATAGAACAATACTCCAATATAATAACCACGGAAATAATAACCGACAGTAAATTTTTTGATGATGAGCGCGCTTTTTGCCTCAGCATTGTTGGTTTTTCATTACTACCTCTATTTTATTATCGGCTCGGTTGTGAATAAAGCTATAAAGAATGAGTATATGATAAGTCTGCCTTCAATAGAAAAATATCGTGGTCAGGAAACGTTCGGCCGAGTATAAAGGCCGGGCGGGAACGCGTTGCGGGAATAAATGAGAAAATGGGAATAGACGGGAGATATTTACGATGATGTTGAGCTCGAAAAATCTTTGCCATGGCACAAAGGCTTTTACTTCACATTGTTTATGTTTATATTTTAGGTAGATTGGATCTGATGGTGTGACAAATGAGTTCAGTTTAGATGAGTAATCTAGACTTCTAAAGAGAAAAAAATTGTTCGTTTGTTTGAAATGAAAATATTCAAAAGGTACAAGAAACATAAAAAAAAAAAATGTTTCGCAGAAACCTACATTGTCAGCGAGAATGATAAGCACATATTTTACAAAAAAAAAGTAGCCATACGTAAATTGCTTTATGATCCTTGATATCTTACCAAGGTACCTTTATGGTACGAAGGTATCAAAAATTTGCCTATTAACTTCATGTATTGGGCGAGAGTTGCAATAAGTATTGATGTCTCTGTTATGTAAAAGTCCCGGTTTAATCCACACCTGCGATTATTCAGAACCCAAGTTTCAAGGACCGATGGTGGCGGCCCGGATAGACTGTGATAAAACCGTAACCCATGCAGACGAAGTTGCTGGAAAAAGCGTATGTCTGATAATTTTTTTGAAAAAGAAAATATCATTTTCTCCTTTCAAATTTTTTGACGTATTAATTTTGGTTTCAAGCATATATGTAATACATTTAAATTACTCAATTATATTTCATCAGTCAATCAGGTTTTAAATAAATAATCGTAAATTCCAAAGTTTTTGTGAAAGCCATAGATCAAAAAAATGTTCGAGGCGGGCGCTAGGGATAATTTAGCATTTTTATTATGGCTCCTAAATAAGCGAATATATGTTATTATATAATAGACTAATTAGTCAAAGAAGTCTAGCTATTCAAAGGGGGAAAGTTGCCAGTATCTTCGGAACCTTGCCTAAAGGGACTCCTCATAATATAGTTATTATATTATATTTTTTAAGGTTCTTAGTTTTAGGTTATATACCTTATGTTGTATAAATCTTTGTAATAATGTAATAAATATTTTTTACGGAAATATAATTTGTATTTTAGGTCGGGGAAAAAGATATTCGTATATTTTATGCAAAAATTGTAATATGATAGAGCAGAAGTTATTAACAAAAAATATTTTTTTTGTAGCCAGCTTTCATTATATACGAATCCATACTCTAAAGTGCTTTCCCACACATTCAAATGAGCCCAAGGACGATTGGTGTACCTTGTTTAGTTTAAGAATACCTATGGCCATCTTCCGACTCCATCATCCGACCTACGCAAAGATTCCAAAATATTCTATTGTCATCCGATTTACAACATGCATGAAAAATTTCAGCTCAATGAGTAAGCGGGAACTGGATCATAATATAACTTGCAAGATTTGATTTCAGACAAACATCGGGACAGATGAAACTATATATAAGCTTGTAAAAGAAAGAGGTGCTTTGCTCCGCAGTAGAATCTAAACAGCTATTAAAAAAAATGTTAATTAAATATCTTCAGTCATGCTGTATATATTTTGCTGTGTATGCTACAGTTACAATTTTAAAAAATATTTAAAAGGAAAAAAATATTTTACCATGTTCCAACTATTTTATTATTTTTTAAAATGAATTATCATATATTATAAATAAACCTATCAGGTCATCAAAGAAATTTGCCACATTTTTAGTTTGTTTAAAAAAAAGAAAATTCAGAAATAGCCCCCGAATACAATGTGATGTGTATGGACATACTACAGTCCCAGTTAGGCTGAACAAATTTGGTTTAGGCGTCTAAGAATTTCGATGCCAAATTTACCTCTCTTTTATTAAATATCAAATCTTTAAATAAAATCTCCATACAAATCACGAAAGAAATATTTTCCGATCCAATATTTACGAAAATTTGCCTCTGAATATTACTGACGAGTATTACAAAATACGCAAGCATATGATGGGACAGAACTAATAGTCATGATTAATGTAGATCTTAATATATCTAACACGAGATTTACATTAATTTTCACCAAAAGTCAGGTCTACGGAAATCATTTAACGTGGTATAATGACGTCGCAGATTTCTATATCCATAAATTATGCACTGTTTATCGGGAAGCTTTCAGCAACTCCATTTATTCATGCAAATCCATAATTCATTCGGACTTCAAATTCATTCAACAAATCGAGGATACAATGCCGTGATTTTCAATTCATTAATAAACGTCGAGATTTTGTATTACTAAGAAGGTATCAATGAGAGCCCGATTGAGGAACAAAAAGACTTCTCTATAAGGTATTCTCAAGTCAAACATATGATTGTGGTTTTCGATGAAGCTGATTGTTATTTTAAAATTTTCTTGAGATCTTGGCTAGACTCACATGACTATTCTCTACAGCTTATTTTGGATAATTTGTACAATTAGTAATGGTGCCTTGTATATAATCAAATGTGTGGTGTGGGACGCCACACGTGTTAGCACCGTGTCGGCCAGCCACCTCGGACGCACTATCGGCTTAGCGGCGGCCGCAGCAGATAAAAAACGGAAAAAGTATGCGGCCCTGGAGCCGCATTATTGCTTTGCCCCTGTGGCGGTAGAAATGATGGGCAGCTGGGGCGCCGATGGCAAAAAACTCATTAGTGAGATAGGGACCAGAATAACGGAGAGAACTGGTGACCCCCGCTCTTGTTCGTTTCTCGTGCAAAGAATGGCCATCGCGATTCAGCGTTGGAACGCTGCCAAAGTATTGGGCACCTTTGCACGGGAAACAGAAAGAGCTAGTTTTTAAATATTTGACCCTATTTTTATTTTATTTTTTTAAGTAAAAAATTTGCCTCTTATTTAAATTTGATTTGTATTTTATATTATGAAAATGAAAAAGATATATTTTTTAAAATTAATAAAATTAAACGTAATATGTATTTGCTTCATATACCTATAATATAGATTTATTTGTTAGTCAATCTTTTAACACTGTTTACTTTTTAAATTAAAATGTTGTGTATCATATGGGAGAAGGCGCTGGCTTTCGGAACACAGTGCGAACTAACTCGGAAACCAAAGGCTTCATTGAAATTTCTAGAAACTAAATGTCAATAAACGGTATTATTGATATTATTCTCTTTATTTACTTTAAATGTTAAGTTTAGGTTTTTACAATATTGATTGATAATCAGTGACGTGCACAGACATTTATCATAAGGTAGACATAATTATAAAACTTACCTTACAAACATACCACCTTATAGTAAGGTAAGGTATATACCTTACCTTACTATACGGCTAGTTATCTACAACTCGTTTAATATTATGATAGTCTTTCGATATTCAACCGCAAAGGTATTCAAAACAAGCGAAAGATAAGAGATATGATTACAACCTGCGAGCCACGTACACGTATCATACGGTTTAAGATTAAACTTAAGAATAACTAACCATAACTAACCGATTACTTGATTTGTTCAGAGCGTGTTTACAAAACACTTTATATTTCGATTTCGGCATGCAAACACTAAGCGACACAACTTTCACATGAAAATATTTTTGTCACAAATGAAATTTAGCTGATAAAGCATTTAATTTTAAAATAAAACTTTCCTCATGGATTGTTTGTAAACACGTAAATCAATGACATTGTTTATGACATTGACATAAGTATGAATATTACTATAATGACATTGACAGGTGACGTTGACATTAACATCGCGCGCGGCAGCCAATAGAAACCTCGGAGACAGTGTCTCAAATTCACACACACAGCGCCAATTTGCTTTGCATGTGTGAGCCGATGAAAGATGTTTACTTGTACTACTACAAAAGCGATTTCCTATCGGTGTATAATAATTTTCTATGTGTGCGTGAAAAGTCAGACCTTTGAAATTTTGTCTTTACGCGGCTTACGCGTATAGATACTGCTTAGTGCGGGCACTCGTGGGCCGCGGCCGCAGCGCCGTACTATTTGCTAGCAGAATTTTGCAGGCGCACCGAATATAATTATTTTTTGTAAGAAAAAAATTGTATTTATTTGGCGACTGCAGGGTAGACAGTGTCTAACAGTCTATATGGACTGCACGTCACTGTTGATAATATAATACAAGACATATAAACATTATAAAAACCTAAACCCAGCTCGCCGCCAGCAGCGGGGCAAGGCAAGGCTCAAGCTACCGGCGGTTAAGGCTGCAGAGAAAGAAACCTCCTGACTATGACGTGTCCAGGAGTGCTGCCTTTTGTATCTAGCCCTTGATCCAGCCATCCAGACTATTATTACTTGCAAGGCGTGTGATAACACCTATGAACCATTGACGAAACATACACAATGTAAGGTGAGCTCCGATATATATCGGCGAGCTCCGTGACGCAGTGGTTATCACGCCAGCCTGCGACAAGAGATTTACCGGGTTCGATCCCGGCCTGGTCAAGATGAAAAACGATATTTTTCAGATTGACCTGGGTCTTGGATGTTTATCTAAATAAGTATAGAGTAAGTCAATATGGTATCGTTAAGTTAGTATCGTACGACACTAGTTCACAACTTACTGTGAGTGTTGCGACTTTCTGGAAGGGTCACTGCATTCTCCGATCAACCCCAGAATCACAGCAAGGAAAAACAGTAAACACTCACCTGGATTCACGTGGAACAGGAGTCTGGAAAAGTATTCGCTTGCGACAGGCCTCGTGGCGGCTGGCTCACGATCCTTGTGTTTGAGCTGTATTATTTTCTTACTGCCTACACTAGTGGTACAACATCACACACGCGCGATGAAGAATTTAGGGTTGTTTTCGGCCAGCGAAGCCCTTAGGGTCGTTATTTTTGGAAATTATATTAGCGCAAGGGACGCGCTCAACAAGACTCGAACGCCATATTTTTTCGACTGTATTTTCGGCCAATCACAGGCCGTCTCGGCGAAAAGGGAGTAGATATATAGGGGGGAACGGAAGCAGAACACAGATAGGTAATTTTATTTGGGTTTTTAAAGTTAATGCTTACACAGTGTGGCTAACTCAACTTGTGTGATATCCTTACTAATATTATAAATGCGAAAGTGAGTTTGTTTGTTACGCTTTCAGGCCGTAACTACTGAACCGTAATATGCAAAATTTCATGATGATCATGAAATTTTGCATACAAGTTCTTTGGAGTACGGAGAAGGACGGCTACGGCTACCTTTTATCCCGGCAAAAAGTACTATTCCCGAGGGATCGACATTGACGCGGGCGGAGCCGCGGGCAAAAGCTAGTGTACTTTAAATTTATTATATATATATAACCGCGAAGTCTACATACATAGGAAACATTTGTCATATCATATCAATATAAAATACTTACATGAATTGACCTCAACATATCTTTGAACTTAATATCATTAAGGTGCTTTTTAACTATTTATAAATACTTTCAATAAATATTAAATATATTCATAAATGTCGAGAGTTCGTATTTCCTAGAAGTTTTTTTTCAAAGAGCTCAATTTAATTGTGAAAAACAAAAAGAATATTTTATCTTACTTCAATAAAATTAAAAGATATGCATGACCAATGAATAACCAATTTATTCATTAAGTACGAGTAAATGACATCGTACATTTCTAAATCCATAAATTATGCACTGTTTATCAGAGAAAGCTTTTAGAAACAAACTCAATTTAACGATGCAAATCCCTTATTCATTCGGACTCCAAAATCACTCAACAAAGTGGTGGACACAATGCCGTGATATTCAATTCATTAATAAACGTCCAGATTTCGTATTACTAAGAAGGTAGAAATGAGAATTGAGAAATAAAGGATTAGTGGATAAGAACTGAATTGTTCTCAGGTCAAAAAAGTGTGGTAAAGATTCAGTGTTCTTTTTTTTAATTTAAACAGGCTAATGCGTAAGTGGAGTACCACACAAACAAAAGGCTTACTCCAAGTCTTTTGCGGGGCTTGCGGCTATGGAATGCACTGGCTCCCTCTGCTGGACAAAGGCCTCCCCCAAGGAAATAACAGTCATATTGGATATACGAGATACAGTCATATAATCCTTGGGGGAGGCTCCCTCCCTCTATTGATTCTTTCAAATTAAATCTTAAAAGTTTTTATTAAGATTCCAATAGCAATTGAGCGAATGAGTGTGGGTAATAGGTGTATATATTTATTTATACTATAATATGCCATAATATGATTATTTATCTATCATGTGTATAAAGTTTATTTATGTTTATTCATAAATGGACGTTTTGACACTATTCCAAGCATTTTTTATATCTTTTCAAGTGCTTGGTTGATTGGAAGACAAAGCTACATTTTTTATTGTAAAACTGGTTATTGCTTGAATTTTAATCTGAGTATTTTGTGCAATAAAGAAATTAATAACAACATAACGCAACAAAAGATAAAGGTTTGTTGATAAGGTATTGAAGTGACTGAAGTGTTCTCAGGTCAAGACAAATGATCGCGGTTCGGGACATCGCCGGGAGGCGTCAGATGACGAGGCTCGTTTCTTAGACAGACAATGGTTTGAGCCTTGAATGACACCTTCATTATGGAAGCTGACGTTTCACAAATACTTGGCGAATTGTTACGACGCTCGAGTGCTATGATAAGTGTTCCCGACCAATCTCGCCCTCGAAAGTTTGTTCCTGCACTCGAATTTAAGTAGGCACATTGTCGCGACGAATGATACGCCAACATTGACTTTGTAAAGTTTAATTTTCGGTGTCTCCAAGTTCATTTTTTTTTATTATCCAGTTAAAAGTTATTGTTACTCCTTCTATTTTGTCCAATTAAATATATTATCGCCGTTAGAAGTCCACTGCTTGAGAATGGCCTCTCCCAAGGATTCTTTGTACCATTCGAGGATATTGCCATACTCACCACGTTTGACACGCGGGTTGGCGAGCACAGTTTCTTTAGCTTCCTGTGCTGCCTACGTTGCTGCCCATCGGAAACATTTTTAAGCTAGGAAAGAAAATAAATTTGTTGGATTTGGTAAGAGAATGAAGGAATTGGGATACTACTTCCTGGGATGAATGAGGGAAAGCAAGTAGCAGGTCAGGAAGCCACAACCACCGGACAGGCGGTTGAGGATTATACTTTTGACCACTGGTAAAATGATATAGTATATATTACTGGCCATTTCTGTCTATGTAAAATGTTTGGACCAAAAATTGGTGGTTAAAATATAACCAATTACTTCTCAACAACTTGTGACGTAGTTTTGGTCACTTTGCTATGCTTATAATATCTTGATCAAAATATCATGTACTAGGTTTTCTTAAGGCGCTAAATCCCTTAACCGTTTGTAGCGGACATCGCGCAATATTTTATATATTTGTGTCATACCTATCGTCAGTCTCAGTTTAAATCCGTGTCTGCCATTTTCGTGTTAATTTTCACTTTTAATTAAATAATTCAATAATTATAACCTAATATTGTATTTTTTGTAGGTATCCATCTTGCTCATTTAGTTATACTTTTTATAGACGTATAAAAGTTGGTAGTTGTCGCTGAAAATATCAAGAAATTCGCGACGAAAATTTTTCTGGATATAGCTTTTTTGATATTTTATTTAGATAGGTTTTAAATATTTTTTTGAACATATTTTTATATAACCATTTATTTTGATCTTTGAACTGTACTTCATATTTTTTTCATGCTAGAATTCTTTGAAAAATAAGGCTAACTGCGCGACGAAAAAATACACGTTTTACGGTATTCTTCTGATGCACAGCGCCTTAAGTAGACGATAGCTAAATTGACTCACTTCAGTACCAAAAAATGTATTACAGTTTCTTGAAATTTTTGAAATTAGTCTTTGTAAATGTTGTTAAAAATTGGTTTGTTATCTTCCCGACTAATATTCTTATTTAATATTTATAAAAGCGAATATAAATCTTTGATAACATTGCTTGCTTGTTTTGGGGTAAGTTGACATTGCGCTAATGTTTATTTCTAGCCTAATTTCCCGCGTTAATAGCCCTAATTTGTGGTTTGTATGCAAATTGAGTTTAGTGTACGTCGGGCGAGGCCGCCGCCCACTCTCATTATGTCTTTAAACATCACGGTTTGCCAGCAGTTACAGTTGGTGAAATACATTAATAAATCATTAGAAACTTGACTTAAGAAGAACTTGTACAGAAAATATGCCTAAATTTGTAGAGCATGATAATAACAGTTGAACGAAAAAAAAATTGACTATGCAGGAAAACATAGTCATTCCTTTTGTAGGTATCTTATTTCTTAATATGTTTTAAAAACAAGCTTTTAGATACCTAAGTACATGACTTTGTTCGAGTTATTTTCAGCGAGCCCTTTAGTTTGATATCCAATTGTCGAAGTGCAAAAATAGCTAGTCCGCCAACTTAAGTGTGCCGCCCTGTTGGATTTAGAATAACGTCACACAGCTTACCATGCATTGTCATCCAAACTCAAGGAGTAGGTATACACAATTTTAGCTCAATCGATGAAAGATTTCTGCTACAAAATTGAATAATTGGTAATACATTGCAAGTTAAAATGTCATTGGTGATGTCAGATGGTTGATACTCAAAGAGGTAGTAACAAAATAAACGAGCAGAGACCGGGTGAGTTTCTGACCGGTAAGTATATAAACTAGACATGCAGTCTTAATTTTCGATTTTTTGGCAATAAATGAAAAAAAATATTTTGTTGCTCATGGCAGCAATGATTGTTGATGCCCAGAGAGTCAGCAACAAAATAAATGAGCAGAGATCAGATGAATTTCTGACTAGTGTCATCTTGCTAACCTAACTTGCCATTTTACTGTATTAATTAACTTAAATACTTTTATTCATTGTTGTTGCTAATGGTAGATTGCTACCATTATATATATAGAATGTTAGATGAATAGTCATTGGATTATTCATGCCCAAAAGGTCGGCAACAAAATTAACAAGTAGAAATTGGATGACTTTCTGATAAACATGTCCGAACGGGTCGTTTTAGTTGAATTTATAAATTGCTGTTAAATGTTTAATTCTAAATTATCTTCTACCAGTGCGAACAAGCAATGGGCAATGGCGAGTATTTTAGTACTAAAATACTAGCCGTGTGTGCTGGCTTTATCGTTAAATGATTGTCGTTAGAACTTAAGGGCCCATACTACCTCACACTGCTTTGCATGATTGACTGTTATATCAATAATAATTAAATACTCAAGTTGAAATAAAAATGCAGCAACCTTCAGGACTAACTCTGGTAACTATATGACTCAAAAACACGATTGCGTTAAATTTTCTCGATAGAAAAAAATTGCAAAGTTGCCTCCAAATCACGTCTAATTTACTCGGTATATAGCATTATTCACCAAATACATTAAAATTTACCTTGAAACTTTTGATTATTATTGCATTACAGATAAGGCAGCCATCATATGTTTTTCTTTTTCGAATAAGCCTTGAATATTCCTAAGAAACGAAAATATCCAAAGTAGCCAACGCGTTTAGACCATCCGCGTTTGTATCGCCACGCCGCCTGGCATATGTCGGGCTCTTAAGGTGCCTTCCAACGCATCCAGCGAACTAAATTTTTAATGATGATGATTCGGGTAAAAAATAACACTTACTAGCTATTTGCTTTAGCGCTGTCACTGCTGATTTCAGCGTGTTCAGCGTACGACGCCGTAGGTTCTTCTTTGCCGAAAAGTTCTGCATATCGATGTTCACCGACATCCTTATACTAAGCACTTATTCAAGTTTATACTCAGACTGCAAATAACAACTGCAATATATGAAACGGAACCAAAGTTCTCAAGGAATTGCCGTGTATATTCTGATTTGTTTATCTAACTTTATATACTATCTGGGTAAACAAAGTCTGTCTTATTACAAAACGCGGAGGAAAGTTACTAGTCGTACCTCCTTTTGTTTAAACCATTGACTTCCTATAGAACATTTTTAATGACGGCTGAGAAAATATGAAAGTCATAAGTATTACTTACAATATATGTAAAAAATATAATATGTATAGAAAACCCTGACCGATCTTTGAAGAGGAGATTCAGCCCGTCGATATGAATAACTTTTCCTGTGGGATCAACTAGGAACTCAAAAAAATGAAAAAAAGGGATATTAAAAAACAAAAATGTTCGATTGTCAATTTGATCGGGAACGTCAAAAAAAATCAGTTCAGCATTGGCCCTATAAAGTGGTTCATGTCGACGGGCTGAATCACCCCTTCAAGGATCGGATGGACAGGATATTCTTTGCATATTGTATAGACTTAATTGGGGATTGGATAATTGTTTAAACCAGGTAAAAAAGTTAGCCCTAATTTTTTAATATAGACAATTTAAAAAAGGCAAAAAATCGATTCAGATCTTTTTGTTTTTCTGACGTTAATTTTAAAAGACATACATATTACGATTTTTTTATCCTTTTGTATAAATTGAGTGATATTTCTCTTGAGCTGGAACCCTGGCCTGCGAAGCCTCACGCACGGCTGATGATGCAACCGGAAATGCGGCTTAGCAATATAGAGGGATTTATGTTTTCGGCTTTAGTGGATTGAATTAATCACACAAAACAAATAATCACAATCAGCTGATCAACATAATACACAAAGAGAAAAAGATTTCTCTATATTTTGTGGAGACAATTTAAAAATTTTATACATTGAACCCGTTGTTTGCCAAACTGCGAAAATAAAACCTTACATTGTATTTTATTTCGCAAAGTTCAACGCAAAAATATCAAAATACGAATACCTTTAGTTCGGTCAGTAAATAGTTTTCTATAATATCATTTCAAAATCAGTTCAGCATGCAATAATGTTTGTTCATGAGAACTTGCCCATTTCATAAACAGTTGATTTAAATCCCTCTGACAATATTTAAATATGGGTCACTAATAGCATACAAATAAGTATAAAAAATTAAACGATCATTTGGTAAATTTCACGTGGGATCTAAATATTTATTTATTCTAATTTAATTATATATTTTTTTTAAATATGTAATAACATATAGCTCTCGATTCACATTCGCCTTGAAGAAGATCTACGGACCTGCGGTCAAAACATGTCGGCCAGTAGCTGACTTCCTACGTGAGTAGCCCGTTGTGATATATTTTAGCCGTGTCTATATTTCAAGTTAGTTTTAATTAAATAAGTTACAAGTAAAATACTTTTGAAAACAAGCTTTTACGAACATCACTTTATATTTGGAGTTATTTTCAGCAAATCTTTAATTTGATATCCATACTGTCGAAGTGCATCAAAAATTGCTATTCCGTTATCTCGGGTGTTCCATCATGTTGAATTTAGAATGACGTCACATAGCTTACCATGCATTATTTTCCAAACTAAAAGAGTTAACAAAATTTCAGCCCAATCAGTGGAGTATATCTGCTTCAAGATTTTACCCGAACAAACATAGTTACTTACATTGCAAGTTACATAAAAGCTTTAAAAAAGCCTTGACATAAATATTGCCAGAGTTTTAAATAAACCTATATTTATTTTTTTAACAAACGTATTTATTTTAAATATACTGAACTAGACGCCGATTAGGCATTTCATTTATATGGTGCTTTTAAAAAATATCTATATTTTACTTTTAACGCGAAAGCATCACAGCAAATGCCTTTTGCACACAGTATAACTTTTGTTTCACAATCAGCTGGTTAACTTAATTCCGATAGAGAAGGAAAGTCTTGTAAATACGTGTTGTGGAGAAAAATTGCCCGTTTCATACAATAAAACCGTTGTTATTTACAATACTGCACTTATAACACTATATTTTATTTCGCAATAATATCACAACACGAACAGCTTTTGTTCGGGAAGCCGGGAATATACTGCGCGTAAATGCATATCAGTTACGACCGGTACTTGCACGGAGATCAGTATACTTCATATTGCACACAGAAACGAAAGGAGACGAATTAGTTTCAGTCTTGTATGAATAGCGATGAGAAGAACTGTCAAGCTATTTTTGACGAGCATTAGATATAATTTTTTTTAATTGTAGGTTTATTCTATTAAAATTCAATTATTTATTTTTAACTAGTATTTACGTATGAATGGTAACTATTGTCTACAATCTTTCAGATTTACTATTGTTAGATATGACGATCGACTGATCTTTCTGTGTATTAAATTAGATATATATATTGACCCATAATAGGCATATTAATTTATTTTTCGTTTTGCTATGGAAAGACCAATCCTACTTCTTCTATATGTTACGGCTAATACGCGAAGTGCGGCCACGCCTTGTTCTAGCCGGGTACAACTAGGTGCAGCCGGGCACATGCGATAAAACTTAGGTGTATCCTTTTATATATCATTATATTTGAACAAAAATTGGCTTACAGGTACTTAGTTTAATGATCTTTTCTTCCTAAAAATCCTTACACACCTACTTTCTGGCAAGAAGCTAGTATTGTATACATCTTTGTACAATCTTCTGGTTGCGTTTTCATAAAAGAGTCTTAATTTACAAATAATAAAGGCGTTAAACATTTTTTATTTTCTAATAATACCTTTTATAGTAGACAGAAAAAATATAAATATTTTACTTAAACAGAATAAAGTTCCAAACAAGAAAACATCTCTGAAAGCAAAACTACAAACGTTACAGTTTATTTTTGTCCGACAATACTTGTATCAGGTAAAACGCCTAACATTGTTTTTCGCCCGGTTCCTGCATACTTTTCGCATTTCTACGCCGGAGTAACACAGACTATTATTAGTTTTATTCTGCGACTACCAAAATATGTGGCCCTCAGTAAAATATTCAGGTCTTTTTATAATAAAAAAATATTGGTTGTATGTAAAGAAGGTTTACTGACGATGATTTTATGTGATACTAGCTTTCGCCCGCAGCTCCGCCCGCGTCAATGTCGATCATTCGGGAATAGTACTTTTTCCCGGGATAAAAGGTAGCCTATGTCCTTCTCCGTACTCCAGAGAACTTGTTTGCAAAATTTCATGATAATCGGTTCAGTTGTTACGGCGTGAAAGCGTAACAAACAAACAAACAAATAAACAAACAAACTCACTTTCGCATTTAAGGATAAGGAAGTAAGGATAACACATTGTGTATAGTATTACACTGCTGGATAGAGAGCGTTACATGGTACTAGAAGGTAACTAAAGTACCTAGTCAAAATATTTTCTCGGAAGTTGGTGAAAGGATGAAGTAGGAGGGAGTGGAACCCAAGAAAGAAGTGTAGAAGCAACATGATTCGATGGGTTGTTGACATATTCCACATTATATGAAAACCTTATATTTTATGTCCGTATCGCTGCCAAATCAAAGCCAACCTTCGTGTATGAAATTACTAGCTTTCGTCCGCGTCTTCGCTCTCGTTAATCTCGCGGGAACAGTGCTTTTTTCCAGGGCGAAAGGCCTATAATTATGTGAAACCTCGTGTGCGAAGTTTCGTCAAAATCCCTTCAGCCGTATTGGCGTGATAGACAAACATCTGTAAATACAAACTTTTGCATATATAATATGAGTAGGATAGTAGGATTTAAACAATAATTATAACTGTTCTCGAATTGACAATTCACACAATTATTATCAAATTAGCTTTTGTCCGCGACTTCGTTCGCGGCAATTTCTGTTAATATTATTAATTCGTTTTTTAATTAGTATAGATGAATAATTTTCCCCCGTTTTTAAAACATTTTTATTGGTGCTTCGCTCCTATTGGTCGCAGCGTAATGTTTTAGCCTTAACCCTTCCTCAATAAATGGACTATCCAACACAAAAAGTATTTCCCAATTTGAACCAGTAGTTCCTGAGATTAGCGTGTTCAAACAAACAAACTCTTCAGCTTAATAATATTAGTATAGATATAGATTATACAATTAAAAACGTTCAATAAGAGGGTCGACTCAATAGCTTTTTAGCTACGGTCGTATTATAACACCTGTCGAATCGGAGCCTATTTACCGTCGAGTATGAGATTGTTTACGCATGAACCACAGCTATTCTCGTACCGGCACATCTCAGGTTCATTAACAACACTCGCGACCTTAGCTGAAGCGATTAACACGTATTATCTTAGCTTTTGATCTATTTTAAAGTGAGCAAAATAGTTCCGATGTAGAGCAAGAAGAAAGAAGTTTTGAATATAAAGTTTTGAATAACCTTTTGAACAAAATCAGTAGTAGGTTAGTGAACCTACTACTGATTTTGTTCAAAAGGTTATTTAGAGAACAGAAGAAAATATACCTACATGAAATAGCTATTAATAAATGTATTATTCGTGTGGTTTCCGGCAGAGTAGAATAGAACCACTCCAAGTCTTCCAATGGAGGTCGTAAGAGGCGACTTAGGGAATACAAGCTAAACAAAGCTCATAAACATGGGTTGGAGAGGTCTCATTGACCTCTCCAACCCGTCTGGCCAGCGAGGAGAGTGTAGGCCTAATCCTCTGTCTGCTCTGGCCAAGTATGGCTCCGGCAGTATATAGAGGGTCATGCTCCTGCAGTGGAAATTAAAAAGACCTGATGATGATGAAATGTATTTCTAGCAAATAATAAATGCACTTCAATATATTTAGTTAGGTATATCGCCCAATTATATATGTAATAAGTTTCTATATTTTATTTTTTACTGCCGTGCTAACGCACCACAGCACAGCTGAAGATGCCACTGAGGATACGTTTAGATGAGAAGAAAGGTGACCGATTGAAGCATTCTTGGTATATGGATCCCATATTAACGGACGTTCATTTTACGTGATAACGGTGGATGAGAGATATGCATCACAAATCAAACGACAAGGCCGATCGTGCCTCTCTATCGCTTGTGCCGCGGAACGTGACACTATTTCGTGCGTGCAGCCGGCGTTCATCGAT
Source organism: Elegia similella (assembly GCA_947532085.1). Lineage (NCBI taxonomy): Eukaryota > Metazoa > Arthropoda > Insecta > Lepidoptera > Pyralidae > Elegia > Elegia similella. The sequence continues at coordinate 7,875,494 of OX383936.1, forward strand.
TTATAAGACGCTATGACGTCAAAATACGACATAGCTGGTAAATCTTAACAAATTACTATTATATTTTTTTCGTCTCGGCAATTAGTTCGTACAGATTTTGTATTTACCGACATGTAACAATCGAAATATGTCCCCAGAAATAGATGTCTAATATCACTCCAACTCACACGTGTGCAACGAACACACATGACGAAAATGAATGCATTCGAACTGTCAACACTCCCAATGCTGGCAGCGGTCGATAATATCGGTTAATCCAATTCTGGTTTACTGCTGCCAACGATAAATCAACCAGCATTTTAGATTAGTTTTTAACTTCTAACACAGGAATATGAGGTTAATTTTATTTAACACTTTCGGTACCTAAAGTGATAGCGATACTTTGCCGTTATCTCAGAATTCAAGATTTAATAAAACAATAAGCTTTTATATTCTTGCGTTAATTAGTTAAATTATTCATAAGAAATATTTTAGCCCATAATATTAAAAGGAGTTTGGCCTTCCAGTGAGGAACTTCTCCAATCACCGCAAATCAGCGGGCACTCTGCCCGATGACCGCAGCAATTTGGATATAATTTTTATATAATTTTATGTGTTGTTATATATCAAATTTTGAAGTGAAAACTTCATAGGGCGCGTCGGGTATTTATTTTGATGAAAAAAAAACCATTGAACTTTGACAAAGTATAGTAATTTATAAAGAATACTCTGTATTAACCGAATGTTCAAGTTTTCAATACTTTCAGTAGCACTACTGGAGTGCCAATGTTTTTTTTATTTAATTTAGTTTTAGAGTGATTAGTCATCGTTTGTTGCTTTTTTAAATAAATATATTAAGATAAAATTATAAGATTAATATAAATATTTTACTTTCGTAAGAATAATAATGGCTTGGCCGGATACTATAGTACTCTATACTTGATCGTCAAAACTATTGACTATTGTACAAATACTTAAGCAGACTCTAAGACATTAGGTATCTCCTCTAGTGCCCCACCTTAAGAGCCCGCCATATGCCAGGCGGCGTGGCGGTACAAAAGCGGATGGTCTAAACGCGTAGGCTACTTTGGATATTTTCGTTTTTCAGGAATATTCGAGGGTTATTCGAAAAAGAAAAACATATAATGGCTGCCTTATCTGTAATGCAATAATAATCAAAAGTTTCAAGGTTAATTTTCATGTATTTGGTGAATAATGCTATATACCGAGTAAATTAGACGTGATATGGAGGCAACTTTGCAATTTTTTTCTATCGAGAAAATTTTACGTAATCTTGTTTTTGAGTCAGATAGTTACCAGAATTAGTCCTGAACTTTGCTGCATTTTTACTTCAACTTGAGTATTTAATTATTATTGATATAACAGTCAATCATGAAAGCAGTGTGAGGTAATACGGGCCCTTAACAACGTCTCACGCCGTTGGCCGTCATTATGACGCGCGGAACGGTGGTAATAATCGAATTCGAAACAATATTTTCTATTATTTTAACATTAATATAAGGTTATTTTAAAAGTGTATAGACAAAATAAATTTACATAAAGAAAGGATAAATATGTTTATTTTAAAAGAATAACAATAATACCCACGCAACAATGAAAATCTACGAACCAGAATGAGACATCTAATATCACTCCCAACTCACACGTGTGCAACGTGTAAACATGACGAATTAAAACTGTCTGTACTACCAAAGCTGGCGCCGATCAGCAGATCGATACCATCAGATAATCAAATCCTGGTTTACTGCTGCCGACTGAAAATTGACCAGCGTTTGTAGATTAGTTTCTGAGTTAGATCACTGCAAAAAGGAGAGGTTATTATACAAATATTTAACAAAATACGTTTGCAGTATGTTACTTTATTCAAATTGTTTCTCTTCTAATACATATTCATTTCGAGGATAAAGGTACAATCATAATCATAATCATTTATTTGCCAACTAAGTGTATACAGAAATGGTCTTGTAACTGGTAATGCACTTAACAAGTTAGTTACCTTCGAAAGGTATTGCAAATAGGCGGCAATCTATAATTAACCCTCACTACCTAGTTCTTTATTTTACTTATAAAATATTCTATAAAAATTAAATAACGATAGCTAGGTGGGTCAACCTTATAAAGATTGCTGGTAAAAAGTGGATTGCAAAGGCTAGGGATAGAGAAAAATGGCGCGGACAAAAAGGAGCCTTATACCCAGCAGTGGGTCGTAGAAAGCTGATGACGATAATAATAGATACATTATTACTTTTTAATTAGTGAAAAGCATTTTAAGGGGCGACTCAGCTCGACAAAATGAACAACGTGAGATCCATGAGATCAAAGGTGGGAACTAAAAAAAAAATCGTCGTTTTGCATACAAATTGTTGGGCCAGCCGAACAGTTTTGCATGGAAATCAATATTTTTTCGAGTTCTCAGCTTTAGTCCCATAGGAAAAGTAGTGTATTTTGATAAAATGAGTCACTCCTTCGAGTATTTATACTATTTAAAAAGTAACAGTGTATAGCTAAGGCCTGAATAATGTACCAAACCAATTCACACCTCCGCATTTTTGTATTTAATCAGCCATTAAAATACCTCTGTTAGCTTTGTTGGAATTTCTTCCATGTTTGTATTTATTCAAAGTCTGTAGCATGTCAGTTACGCCGTCCTGATGCACTGATAACGCTGCATCACCGCGGCGCTACGTCACGGACCACCGCCGTACCGCTAATTCTCACGAGCGGACACCTGCGCGTGATTCATCCTACTTTGCGAGGACCGCGCCCGCGATTTCACATCAAATCCCGGCACTTCTTGTTCTCACATCGAACTGTCGTCACATGTCATATAATTGTAGTAAAGTGTAATTAAGTGATATCTATGTAACTTTTTGACTTTTTCCTATTAAATACTTTATAAGTATCTTGGTTTTTTTTGCACCCTTCGGCTTTTTAACTGGCGCAGTCGGAGCGGATTGCTAGAAGTAGAATCAGTGAAGTGCAATCCGGTGAATCTACGAGAGCTGCAGCAGAAGGCGTATCCAGACATAGATACCGCAAAGAAGCCAAAGATGTTCAAGTAAGTACCTAGAATTGATCTAGAGTTGCTTCCTATATATCCTTCCTAAGTTTCATATAAATACCAAGATTTTCCATCCAAGGCAATCGCGGTCCCCTAGCGTTAGTGGTAGAAATAAGGATATAGATTTTTTAGAAATATAGAGACAGGTAGTGATAGTGAAATCTTGATAAGTAACATGGCAGAGCCCAACTCTCTTGACAATATATGGAAGGCCCTTCGATTGGTGCCTGACTTTGACGGAAATGTAAATGTGCTAACTAGGTTTATAGATTTGTGCGATCACTTAGTTGAGGAATATGTGAAGATAGATAAACCGCTCCAGAGCTCTGCTTTACTTAATGGCATCCTCAATAAAGTAACGGGACCCGCAGCTCGCCTTATAAACGCCAATGGCGTTCCCAGCAACTGGACCGGTATTAGAAACGCTCTAATCAATAACTTTGCAGACCAGAGAGACGAGACTTCTCTATACAATGACCTCGCTTTACTAACTCAGGGCTCATGCACCCCTCAAGAGTATTATGAAAAATGCCAAAATCTTCATAGTACATTAATAACGTACATAAGTTTACATGAAACAATTAAATCAACTATAGAATCTAAGAGAGAGCTGTATAGAAAACTCACACTCCAAGCTTACTTACGCGGACTTAGAGACCCTCTGGGGTCACGTATACGTTGCATGAGGCCTGAAAGTATTGAAAAAGCCCTTGAGTTTGTTCACGAGGAAATGAACACCCAATATCTTCAGCGGCGTCATAAGGGGTTACCTGAAAAGAAAAGCAACCCCCAAATGCCTTACAGCCCCAATGCAGGTAAGTCAAATTCTTTTCAGAACGCACCGCCTTCAAGAGGCTTCACTTTTCATATGCCTATGCCTATGCCTGGACCTTCTCGTCCGCAGCTTACTTTTATGGCACCACGCCCTCTGTGGAGGCCTAATTTTGGAAATCAAAATTTGCAGTTTCGTAACTTCGGGAATCAGAACAACCAGTTTCGCGGTCCGACGCGTACGCAACAAATTTTTGGTGCTGCACCCCCAAATTATCACCCCCATAGTAATGTGTTTGCTCTTCCCCTGCGGCCTCAGAACTTTAATATAGCCCCACAACCGATGAGTGGAGTTAGCCACTTTGTTCCAAAGACACTACCCCCTTCTGGGCATGACTGGAGAAAGCATGGCAATCCACCCCTGACAAATTACTTTAAATCTAGAGAGATGAACATGACTGAATGCTATGACTACCCCTACTATGACTCTTATGACTATACTGATGAAAATTACCCTCAGCCTGAATATTGCGAGTACCCTGATTATTATGCAGAAAGCCTTAGTGATACTTACATGTCTGCCCCTGAATCCTATCAGCCTCCTATTGTTACGGATATTACTGAAAATAATCAGGAGAGCCCTCAGCAGGATTTTCAGAAGGAAGATACTTCAGACAAACAAAGATAGAAGTTAACCTTCAAACTCAACGTCAACTTCCTTATATTAAAATTACAAATCCTCCTATAAAATTATTTATAGACACTGGAGCTAACCAAAGTTTTATTAATCCTGAAATTTTGAAAAAATACTTTCCACATGTACCATGGAATTACGACCCCTTCGAAGTCACAAGTGTACACACAACGACACGTAATGACTATTCTGTGACGTTGCCCTGTTTCCCTGAATTTCATGACCATGACGACATGACTTTACTATACTATAACTTTCATGACTTTTTTGACGGACTTATAGGCCTTGACTTATTAACTAAATGGGAAGCTAACATTGACTTAAAGACTAAGAGACTAAGAACAAGAAATTCCACCAACCCTATCTATATGTACAATTCGCGTAATTGTAATTGGTATGAGGATATAATACCGGCTCATTCTTCAAAATTAGTTAAAATACCTATAAACATATCTGATGGCGATGTAGTAATTCCCGAGCAGGTGCTATCTAACTGCATAATAAGCGAGTGTATAGCCAAAGTTAATAAAAGTCGTGGTATCATAGAAATCACTAACCTGACTAAAAATGATGTTATATTCTCTATGGATAGACCAATTAAAGCAGAACACTTTACAACTGAATGCGACTACACCATGTGTGTCTCCTCACGAGCAGAGCAGGTTCTTACTAAATTACGTACCGACCACCTGAATGAGGAGGAACGAATTAATTTAGAAACTCTATGTGCCAAATACTCAGACGTATTCTATATCGACGGAGAACCCCTAACTTTCACTAATAAAATAAAACACCACGTCCGTACCACCAATGAAATACCTGTATATACAAAAAGCTACAGATATCCTTTCGTTCATAGACAGGAAGTACGTGAACAAATTAGTAAAATGCTAGAGCAAGGGATTATTCGACCCTCAGAGTCAGCCTGGAGCTCACCTATCTGGGTTGTACCCAAAAAGGCTGATGCTTCTGGCAAAAGAAAATGGCGCATAGTAGTCGATTTTAGAAAGGTCAACGAGAAGACCATCGATGACCAATACCCCATCCCAAACATCACGGATGTCCTTGACAAACTGGGTAATTGTCACTATTTCACTACTCTTGACCTAGCCTCAGGTTTCTATCAGGTCGAAATGAGTCCTGAAGACATTCTTTGTGGAAAAAAGACGGCCTTCAATGTGGAAAATGGGCATTTTGAATTTCTTCGTATGCCTATGGGTTTGAAGAATTCCGCGTCCACATTCCAGCGTGTCATGGACAATGTCCTCAGGGACCTCCAGAACACAGTCTGTCTCGTTTATCTTGATGACATCATCGTTTTTAGCACGTCACTGCAGGAGCATATGAATAACCTCGAAAAGGTATTCATACGCTTGCGAGAATCTAACTTTAAAATCCAGATGGACAAATCTGAGTTTTTAAAGTTAGAAACTACGTATCTGGGCCATATTATAAGTAAGGATGGCATTAAACCCAATCCGGATAAGATTACGGCAATACAAAAGTTCCCAATTCCTCGCACAGCTACAGAAATTAAGCGTTTCCTTGGCTTGCTAGGCTACTATAGGAAATTCATACCCGATTTTGCAAAACTCACTAAGCCTATGACACAGTGTCATAAAAAGGGCTCTAAAATTCCTACTAATAGCCCGGAATACATAAATTGTTTTGAGCACTGCAAAACTCTTCTAACCAACGATCCAATACTTCAGAACCCAGACTTCAATAAGGAGTTTATACTCACAACCGATGCATCTAACCTTGCTATAGGTGCCGTACTATCAGGGCACCATAGGCTCAGATAAACCCATAGCTTACGCTTCTCGAACGCTTAATACCAGCGAAATTAATTATAGTACCATCGAGAAGGAACTGCTAGCGATCGTGTGGGCTACTAAATACTTCCGCCCTTATTTGTTCGGCAGGAAGTTTAAAATAGTCACCGATCACAAGCCTTTGCAATGGGTCATGAATTTAAAAGAGCCAAGCTCGAGACTAACTAGATGGCGGTTGAAACTGAGCGAGTATAACTTCACAGTTATATATAAGCAGGGAAAATCAAATCTTAACGCTGATGCCCTCTCTAGAGTAGAAATACATAATGAGGATGTCACTCCAGTTGTTCAGCCTATAGAAAAGCCCCCATCTCATACCGGATCTTCTACAGATACTGCAAGTGAAGGACAATCTTAGATTTAGACATAAGCTCTATAGTTGTTCAACCAACTTAAAAACCCCCATCTATTGCTAAATCCACTACAGCTACAATTAATACAAGTGACGAACACCCCATACTAGAGATCCCAATATCTGACCAACCCCTAAATAAATTTAGTAGACAAATCTGCTTAACCTTAGTAGAAGACATTAAAAGACGTCCCAAAGTCACGAAACCATTTGAGTCATACATACGTACAGACATACACATTTCAGAATCAAACCTCCAGGAATATATTGTTAACGCCATTAAAGAATACGTTAACCCCAAAGTTAAAACAGGTCTGATTATACACCCTAGCTTAGCTATGTATAGAATTATTCCCGTTATTCAAGAGTACTTTAAAAGCTCAGCTATGGATATCACTCTTACAAAAACTATGCTGAAGATGTGAAAGATTATCTACAACAGCAGGATCTCATAAAGAAGTACCACGAAGGTAAAACGAACCACCGAGGTACCAATGAATGTTATCTTGCACTGTCACATAGATATTTCTGGCCGAAAATGCGTGAGCACATCTCAAAGTACATAAGCGAATGTAGTATCTGTGGTACGGCTAAGTATGACCGTAATCCAATTAACCAAAGACTTTCTATCGTACCACCTCCTACCAAACCATTTGAAATAGTACATATAGACCTGTTCACTACCGAGTGTGAAAAGTACTTAACTCTCGTAGACGCGTTTTCCAAATACGGTCAGGCTTACCATCTTCGTGACGGTACAGCCATAAGTGTAGTTTAAGCATTGTTAAAGTATTTCACACATCACGGAGTTCCAATCACAATAGTTTCTGATCAGGGTCCTGAGTTCACTAATCAGGTGTTCTCAGAGTTCACCAGAGTTCACAAAATTAATCACCACAAAACTTTGGCTCATAATCCTAATAGCAATGGGATAGTGGAACGATTTCATTCTACTATCCTAGAACACCTCCGTATCTTAAAATTGGAACATCATAATGATCCCGCTATCAATCTTATGCCCTACGCCGTACTTGCATATAATAGCTCTATTCATAGTTTTACCAAGTGTAGACCACTAGACATAATCACTGGTCACTTTGACCCCCGTGATCCAGTTAATATTAACATGAATGAGCATCTTCTCCAGCAATATGTAGTTAACCATAAACAGCGTATGGCTCAGATATATGAAATGCTAAACGAAGTATCCTTACATAATCGTACTGAGCTAACGGAAGCTAGAAATAAAGATCGCGAGCCTGAAAAGGAATATATCCCAGACCAACAAATCTTCATTCGCAACCCCATGGCCAGTAGACAGAAATTAGCTCCCCGTTTCACCCAAGATACCGTTTTAGTCGACTTACCCATACATATATATACTAAAAAGAAAAAGGCCCCATCGCTAAAGCGCGTCTGAAGCGTTCTCCTAAAACGAGACCATTGTTGCAGGATACTGACGTTCATCCTGCATCTGACCCTGGCGCAAGACATAACATTTGACGACCTCGACAATGGACCAGGAGTACTACCATTCAAACTTGGACCAACTAGACTTATCTCACACTATCATTCATTTTTATACTACATAGACTTAAATGACTTATCTTATAAAGTTAATATTGTCCGATCCCAGATAGACCGCTTTAGAACCGATCTTAAAAATAAAACTCTATCGCTCTACGAGCCTCATCTCTTGCATCTATATAATAAATTAGACAGTATTCGGAAACAAGTGCACTCGTTCCAACAGACTCGTGCCAAAAGAGACCTCATAGATGGTCTCGGTTCTATAATTAAAAGTATATCCGGAAACTTAGATTACACCGATGCCATAAAGTACGACAGTGCTATTAAAGTTCTCCAAAGTAATCAGAATACATTGGAAACTGAAATAAATGGGCACATAAGTTTAGGCAAAGACTGGGTAGCTCAACATTCCTCAATATTAGATAACATAGTTGAAAATCAAAAGAATATTAGTAGTATAATAGACTTTATTTTAAATTCGGATGCCGATAGAGATGTAGAAATGATAAAATACGCTCATTTAACTCAGTACTTAATGATTTTAACTGATAATATTAATAATTTATCTGAAGAGCTATACAGCCTAGAGAATATGTTAGCCTTCATTAAAAGTAAGAGCACTGCACATTACATGATAGATATTAATGCACTTAATAGCACATTATCTAAAGTTAAGAATCTATACTCCAAGGATGAAATATTAGACTTAGAGCTAAGAGACTATTTTGACATTATTAAGTCAGGCTCTTATTACGTAGAGAATAAGTTAGTGATAGTTTTTATGGTACCGATTGCCTCACCTTTAACCTTTGTCCTGTATAAATTATCTATCATCCCTAACCGACATAACCAAATATTAGTTCCTATTCAACCCTTTATAGCAATTCAGAGAACAGGTTCTAGGTACATAGAGGCCGAATGCCCGAAGGTAAGCGAGTGGTACCTTTGCGAGGAAAAGAAGCAGTATACGAGACTAGATACCAATGATTGCATGGAACGATTAATACTTGATCAACGTGTCGCCTCGTCATGCCAGTTCGTCTATGTTAACTTAACTAGCTCAGCCCTGGAGAAATTAGACGACCAGCACTACACACTCAGTTTACCTGTCCCCACCAAGGTGCATGTATCCTGTAAAAACGAGTACTACAAGAATCTCCGAGGTAGCTATCTAATATCTATCCCCCAAAACTGTATCCTGAAGGCGCCTGAATTTAGTATTGTGAACATCCGAAACCACATCAAGGGTCATGCCGTACAAATAGCTGATCTTCCACCAGTCGAGCCAATACTATCACACCATCAGCCTACTGTGAAACTGAACTCTATCAACCTCGAACATCTACACCAAACCAACTCCAAGATTTTGCTACAACATCCTGTAAGCCTAGAAAAGGTGAACATAGACACTCTCTACCATACGACTATACCGATTTACACCATCGTACTCGGTATCTGTGCGTTAATACTCACTATCGCACTATATCAAAAACTGCGAATCAAATGTACAAAGAATGTAGGAACCCAGACGCCTGAAACCGCATATTCATATGAACTGAAAAGGATGAGAGGACCTAGACCAAGAGACGTGAACATCAACGCATGCAGCATCTCGGCAACATCTTCTGCGAATAGTTGCCATTCTATGGGTGGAGGAGTTACGCAGTCCTGATGCACTGATAACGCTGCATCACCGCGGCGCTACGTCACGGACCACCGCCGTACCGCTAATTCTCACGAGCGGACACCTGCGCGTGATTCATCCGACCGCCCACTTTGCGAGGACGCCTGAAACCGCATATTCATATGAACTGAAAAGGATGAGAGGACCTAGACCAAGAGACGTGAACATCAACGCATGCAGCATCTCGGCAACATCTTCTGCGAATAGTTGCCATTCTATGGGTGGAGGAGTTACGCAGTCCTGATGCACTGATAACGCTGCATCACCGCGGCGCTACGTCACGGACCACCGCCGTACCGCTAATTCTCACGAGCGGACACCTGCGCGTGATTCATCCGACCGCCCACTTTGCGAGGACCGCGCCCGCGATTTCACATCAAACCCCGGCACTTCTTGTTCTCACATCGAACTGTCGTCACATGTCATATAATTGTAGTAAAGTGTAATTAAGTGATATCTATGTAACTTTTAGCTTTTTCCTTATACTTTATAAGTATCTTGGTTTTTTTTGCACCCTTCGGCTGTAGTCTTTCTAACTTGTCAGTATACAAATGTTTTAATAGGTCCGAGGATTGCGTAAACATGAGCTCATTATAATGCTATCCTGTTTACAGATAAACCGTTGAATTTTGGTTAAATTAGTACCAAACTCGTTATTTTAGTGACTTATTTATGTACTACGATAAAACATTATGTAGTTAGAAAATATATTCTAACATTACTTAGGTATATTATAAACGTTTAAGAGAGTTTATATGCCTTAGTTTCTAAACCGAGCATGATTATGTATATGAACTTTCAGGGGTATAAAAACAGAGTTGTGCACATCCTAGTAACTCTAGGATGAAGGGACAAAACAATCGTTCATAAATATATCCAAGAAACAAATCTACTTAATACATTTTGACATGTCATATTTCGTAATTTCAGGTTTAAAATCCTTAATAAAAGATCAATATCTTTATTATGGGTTTAAACAATTTTAAACCCATAATAAAAGATGGTTCAAATTGAGCTGTTAATCATTCCTTCTTCAACTAAAAACTATTTAGGCACAAATAAAATGGCTACTTATGTATAAAATTATGTGAACTTTACTATATAAAAGTACTAAGTAGCGCCATTTTTTCAGTTTTTGTAACTGAATTTAAACTAGTAAAATCATTCTAGCTTTATTTTACTCATAACATTAAAACAAGTTTATCTCATGCGACATTGATTATGCAATTTATGAATACAGTACAGGCAGAACGACTTATTTGTGTTTTGATGAGACACAGTAACTTAAACAACGCGCAAAATTAACTCCAATACAATATAAACTTGGTTCGTTAAATGTTTGTTTCCACCATAATAAAGTTTTTGCGTCGTTTTATTGCCCTAACCAAACGTACTAAATTTTATGTAAAAAGTAGGTAATTGTAAGAAATTTCTTGACTTATATTCTTTTACAACTTCTTTTGTGCCAATAACGACGCAGACCAAAGAGAAATAAATTCTCCTTGCTATTCAGTAATTATTTGTTTTTTACATAAAAAATACGTGCTTTTGGAGTGTTTTCTGTAGTTAATTACGAGTATATAGTGGTACAGAATCTTATTCCATCAAACGCGAGAAACGTAGACAAATGGATTTTCTATTGTTATGCGGGCCGATCGGGCCGCTTGGTGGTTGAGAGGTCACCTCAAAGTTTATTTAAAGCAAGAAGGGATTTTTGTTAAATCTCTGCTAATCAGGGCGAGCGAATGGCGACCTAACAATATTCAAATATTATCCAATGACAGCGGTTCATCGGACCCTGTAATACAGGGCTGCTATCTTGTGAAAAGAATGTCAAAACGATTTATTAAATTGCTCTAAACAAATATTCATAGCTAACACTGTGTAAATTCGGAACGTTATCAACAAATACTCTAGGCGGTAGATTTGCATCGTTCTTATAACATTATAGACAAATGTCAACCTAGTCGACCTGCGTGCGACCATGAAAACTATAAAGATTTCGAAACGTTAGGTGTAATAATAACGAAGTAAACGCGATGAGACCATAATGAGGGATTAAATTTATTTGTGTAACAATCGCAAAAACTTTAATAATTTACCATGACCCTATGTTAAAAACCGATTATTTAAAAAAGGAAAAAAATCATACAAAGGCGAGTAGGCAATACTGAAATGAGTTTCTTTCCGCGTTTTCTTCTCTGCAATGGTCGGTTCCGTAACGCTAGCAGTTTGTAGCTTTTGAAAAAAACTTTAAATTTTAATTTGGAAACATACTGTCAACTCACTGATTTGATGATTTGGAGACCACATGTTTATGATATCTCATGGAAGTCAGTTAACTGTTTTAATACAAAAACCTTGCCCTAGCCTCAAACGATCGGTGAAGTAGCGAAAGCTCACTTGGAGCTTGGTACATAGTCAATAAAAAAAAAAAAAAAACAAAAAAAACACCTTATTTACCTACACTGCTAATCTATAATGGCTTTGCACCTGTCTTTGGTCCAAAAGTTATATTAGCATAATATCTATTATATATTCTTGTACACTTGTGTAGGAAGGGTCTCTGTTTTCCAAATTTTGTCATGTTTATTAAATAAATTTAAATCCCTTGACCTAATTTCGTGAAGGGTCGTGCCTCATCAGTTAGGGTAGAGAATAAGTAGAGGAAAAATCCCTTAAAATAGCCGACCTTTTATAGGTATAACCATAATATAGAAAACTAAGTGAATGCGGCCTATAGGATTGATTTTATTGCCCGTCTTTTAACTTTTATAAGGCTAATTTTTATTAGCACTTCACAGCAGAGAAATAAGACGAATAAGTATTACTATTCTATTCATCTATAGATGAAAAGTGATTAATTTTCGCTTCAGATGCTTTTAGCATCAGGCAGGATAGTGGCCAAAACGCGCTTTAATTCTTCATACAAAAGCAATATTTCTCTACTTGAAAAATTGATTATTTGGCCCCAATTGGACTCTTAGCTCTTAACTATGGGGTAGTTAAGAATAACTACCCCATAGTTGAGAATTGGATCCTCAGTTCGTAACAATTCCATAGTTGAGAATCGGACCCTCAGTTCTTAATTATCCCATAGTTGAGAACTAAGTCCATTTTGGCCCAAAAACTTGAAAACCTATTTTGAGATCCAATCATTGCAATAATTTCAGAGCTTGACGGGAAAAGCTGTGTGATCGAACGCTAACGCTGAAAAGATAGGAAATTAGACGTTTAAATGGATCCAAATGGGTCAATTGACCTTTTAGTACAATAAATTGGAGTTCGCAATAAAGAATGCCTAATTTTTAGAAAACGGTAGGACGTGCTGGCTCAGATGCCAAAGGCAATTATTTGTTGTTGAAACGTGGCTACGTTAACCTAGTTACAAATAAATTTATCAAAAAATATGAATAGTTTTAGAAATATGTAATTAGTCTTAGTTTTTGTCGGGAGCATGTAATACTTTTAAAATAATATCTTTGTGTTATAGAAAACTATGCGAGTATAAATGTTAGAGATACTACTTACCTACAATGGTCTCGTTAAATATATTTTTTCCATCTTGGCTTTACAACACAGACAAAAAACAAAACAGTTAATCATCTTTTAGCAAAATTTTTATATCATTGAAACTAACGTGATACAGTCTATATTTTCAATTAAGATTAATATTATGTACTAAAAACGGGTCACTCTACAACGTGCTGTTTTGTCGCGGTTGCCGACTATAGTTTCGGACTCAGTTAGATCGGGACCCTCCGCCTCGCGTCCCTCCGCCTCCGTAAACTATAGTCGGCAATCCCGACGAAATAGCACATGAGCGACCCGTTTTTAGTACATAATATTAATCTTAATTGAAAATATAGATACTAAGAAGATAAACTAAAACAACATGCCAAGACCCTTTGAGAATGCAACCATCTAAGTAATTATTCCCAAAACTGCTCCAGCGGGTTGTTTGTCTTGCCGAAACTAAATCTTTGGTCTGTCAGTGTTCACCTTCATCAATATTCATCAACGCTAAACGTATGCAATGCTCGAGATAGCGGGTAAATGAATCTATTGCGTGCAATATCAACATCCAGGATGTAATCGAGGGTTGTGTCAACGTAATTTAAATTTAATAATAAGTTATTGATATTAATATAAATAAGACTTAACGAGTACCTTATAATTTGGAGTGGCAGATCTCTGCCCATTTTTAGGGTTCCGTACCCAAAGGGTAAAAACGGGACCCTATTAATTTCGCTCCGCTGTCCGTCTGTCTGTCTGTCGCCAGGCTGTGTCTCATGAAACATTATAGCTAGACAGTTGAAATTTTCACAGATGATGTATTTCTGTTGCCGCTATAACAACAAATACTAAAACATTTAATAAAAGAATAAAAAAAATATTTAAAAAAATTTTTTGCTTGTTTTTGCTCGATATTGATAACGACAACAGATAGACGCTTGAAATATTCACAGAATATTTATTTATATATTCAATTTAAAAATAAATAAGTAAATAAAAATAAAATAAACATTAAAGGGGAGCTCCTATGGGAGCTCCCCTGTTGTATGCAACAGACATGATTTTTTTTCCGTTTTTATAGATAACGGTACGGAACCCTTCGTGCGCGCGTCCGACTAGCACTTGGCCGGTTTTTATAATTTACTAGCGTTTACCAGCGGCTCCGCCCGCATCAAATCGATCCCTAGAGAACAGTACTTTTCCTCGGGATAAAATGTATAATATGTCATTCGCATTTATAATATTAAATTGGGAAGTTAGAATGCCACTCTATTGAATAGTCTGTATTTTAGTAAACATCATCATAAAACATACAAAATCTTTCAAAATACCTAGTTTTTATATATTTTTTAAGTGGTTAAGGCGTTTGCCTGTTGACACGGGGGTCGTGGGTTCGATTCCCACCGGAAGCATACTTTGTTTAGTTGTTTCCAGTTTGGTTAGGACATTGCAGGCTTGAATCACCTGATTGTCTGATAATAAAGATGATTCCGTGCTTCGGAAGGCACGTTAAGCCGGTGGTCCCGGCTGCCATCTGGTAGTCGTTAAAGGAACCACGTCAGAGGCCGAGAGGCGGTTCCGAATAACTCTGACACCAGGGTGTGCATGGTCGATTGACCGTGACACCTACTCGAAATGATGATGATGATATATTTTTTTAAATAAACTAATGGATTTACCTGTTTTTCTAAAATAAAAAAGGGATAGTGTACCTATCAAGCCAAAGGATTTTAATGTGCTCTTCAATGTGAACAACTTTTATACTGAAACGAATCGCAAATTCTTGAAAATTGATTAATCCAGCTCGGCAATCTCATGCCTAATTAAAAACTTTTCGCATTAACTGTGTTGTGAGTGATCTCAGAGTTAATATTGTACGCTCATCTTTTTCTTCAAGATTCATATAATTCTTTAAAAGAAATAAATCTTTATTTACATTTATTTAAGATATATTTTTTATTCGTTACATTTTTTTTGTATAGAATAGGACAACTGCGTAAAAGACTTTAAGATCGAGACTAGACGTACCATCATGACAAAATCCATACAAATCTTAGGGTATGCAGACGAATTGCATTTGATAGGACAAAATGTTAGTTCCATTTTGTTCAGGTCTTATTGAAAATACCATTATATGTCACCTTGTTCACTTTTAACTAAAATGAGATAGAAAACAAAAGATTTTGTTTGAATTCCGAAGCCTGCGTCCCATAATAATCGCACACCTATTAATTAAGTTTATTCAGCCATAATTCTTGTTAACCCGGGAAACAGCAATAAAGGGGGTGCTCATAATAATAAATTAGGAAAGTAATTTACCTACGGTGCTAAAATGATTTACGCAAACATTACTTCGTTAATTTAAAAGTATTGTGAAATAAAACTGCGATTTGGCTTTTTACGTAGACTAAGGAATTAATTAATTTGGAGATGACTCAATGGCCTAATTTCGTAAGCTGTAAATTTGAATATTTTTAATTAAGCTTACTTTGAAATGCTTTTAAATTTTGCTAATACTCAATACTTACAGACATTTTCCGTAAAAATAAGACAGGTATGTAACATTTGAATTGCAAAGTGATCTTAATATTTAAAAGTTTAAGAAATCTGAAACAAAACATAAAAAGACTTGCCGGTTTTTTTTCATATTTACTACATACAAAAATTTCCATTTTTTTTTTGTAATTTGTCATTTGTAAAGAAAAAAGAATGTTGTACTCTATAATTCATAATTTTCTATGTTTTTTTTAATAGTTTTAAAACAACTATTTTGATAATGTATATTTTACAACAACTTTTTTGATAATGTAATTTATATTTTTGATATTCTATAGCCTTTGTCCACCCGAGATAATGTAGGATTCTTATTAGAATTTGACCAATTTGAAAAATTATTTCACTATTGTGAAATAATTTTTCAAATTGGTCCAATAGTTTCGTCCCTATTTAAGGCGCTGTGCATCAGAAGAATATCGTAAAACGTCTATTTTTCGTCACACAGTTAGCCTTATTTTTCATGGAATACCAGCATAAAAAAAAATTAAGTACAGTTCAAAAATCAAAACAAAATAATTACATGAAAATATATAGGTATATAAAAAAATTAAACCTAGCGAAATAAAATAGCATAAAAGCTGTATCCAGAAAAATTTCGTCACGAATTGCTTGATATTTTCAGCGACAATTACCAACTTTTTTACGTCTATAAAATGTATAACTAAATGAGCAAGATGGATACATAAAAAATACAATATTTGGTTATAATTATTAAATTAAAAGTGAAAATTAACACGAAAATGGCAGACACGGGTTTGAAATGAGACTGGTGACAGACCAAACGGTATTGCCACTTTCAACCTTATTTGATTACGAGTACGAGTATATATATCGCGCGATGTCCGCTACAAACGTTTAAGGGCTACAGCGCCTTAATGCAAACACATAATTAAATATTTTTTCTTTATAATATTAGTGTAAAAGTGTAAATGACTTTATAATTAATTGATTACTCAGTTCTAAATTCAAACCAAAGCCCTAATAACCGATCTTTGTTAAACTTCAAATAAAATACACAAAAGCAACCTTGCTTTGAACAAACCTAAGTCTCGAAACTTTTAGAGCAAGAGCTAACAACTAAACTGTTAGCATCACAGTACGTGCCTTCACTCAAGCGGTTTACGGGTAGCAGTTGGTTGCAATTTCCTGTGCACCGATTGTCAAGCCAAGTTTACAAAACAAAGAAAGAACAGAAAGGTAGTCTTCTTGTTGTGTAACAAGTTTAAAAAATTAAAACCCTTTGATTTCAAAACCCTTTAAAATCAGTGGACCGATTTTAATTGAAACGTGCACTCTAACCTAAGTTGAATTATACCTAGTCTAAATTAATGCAATCGAACTTACACTGATTGAGTTACGCGCGAACAAACATGCAAATAGAATACACTTATTTTTGGCACACATGTTTAGAAGCTGGCATTGAATAATATATATTAAATTAAATACATATGAGTCGAATTAATTACCTTATTTTTTTGGTTGATAAAATAACCTAGCGTTATGTGTCACTCCCAGAACTAATAACCGTCCGATTTGCTAATCCGTCGGTTATTAGCTCTTGTACTAAGAGTTTACTTGGTGATTCACGTGTTTTTACACTGCGCGGTTTTTAGAGTTCGTTGCAAAGGGGTTGCAAAAAATACAAGGCACCACGCCTTGTATTTTTTTTATGTTTGTTGGTAGCTAATACTACCGTCAGATTTATAAAATAACCTAGCGGCATTTCATTACTTATGATGTACTGATATTTGATAATGGCAGCCAATAGCTGAAGGATGTTTTAACCAAGTAGGTACTACATAACCACGATACGTATTATGTTTTTTGTTCTTTTTAAATAGTACATTATTTAAACTTCTTAGGTGACATTACATATTATTATTATATGAATTTCGAGTTACTCACGTACAAGTTAGCGATAGGGCCACATGTTAGGTGCTAATCGTGATGAATTCGTGCGCGCGCATCTCTCTTCACATTCGCACTGTAGAGATTGAAACATTTCGACGATCCCCGGGTCTACAAGCAAACGCCTTAACCACTGGACCACGGAGGCAGTTATTCGCATATTAATGACTATACTTCTTAAATGCCAGAGGATGATGATGATAGGTGGCTAAAACTAAAAGAGTAGGGGTAGGTTTGTTCTTTCGTTATATTGCCGTTTCCTGAACTTTACAAGTGGGGTCATGTGAACGTGACTCAACTATTAGCGTTTATAGGCTCGTCTGTGATTTTAGTGTGGCCGGGAGTAAAGCTTCATGGAAATAAATGTGATCCTGACAGCTAAAGGCCCGTCTAGGAGCACAGCTGATTGAAATAAATTATTTAGAGAGCCAAATTCTAAAAGAGAACAGAGCGAGGGAGAGATGTTGTTCAATATTTAAGTAAAATATTCTTCTTTAACTTTCGTGCTTTGAATAATAAATAAATATAAATAAATGTATACGGACATATCACACAAATCGAGCTAGTCCCACAGTAAGTTGTGAACTTGTGTCGTAGGATACTAACTCAACGATAATATATTTTATAATAGATACTTATATAGGTAAATATCTAAGACCCAGGTCAATCTGAAAAATATCGTTTTCCATCATGACCTGACCGGGGATCGAACTCGGGCACCCTCGTGTCACAGGCAGGCGTGTTAACCACTGCGCTACGTAGCTCGCCTGAAATATTGTTTGTTCTTTTATTTAACCAATTTCGACGTTGCATATGGGCACTTTAGCAACATAAGCTATATTCTTACTGGAATTATTCAAGATTCTCGAGATAGAACGCGGGCAAACCCGACCATATATTAAAAAAAATAGCTAAAGATGACTTGTTGTTAAAGAATGTTTTATTTAAGTTGTTTGTATTTCATGACTGTAAATTTCCAACACTGGTGTCAGATTTTTAAACTGCCAAAAGGCATCTGACATAGCTTGACGACTGCCCGGGACCAACGGCTTCACGTGCCTTCCGAAGTACCTAGGAGCCCGAGATATTTTTTATGCCACTTGCGGTCACTCACCCTAGTGGGGACTGCGCCTGGGGTTGCTTAACTACACCCACTGGGCTATCGAGCTCATCAGTATTACAATGTCATGAATGTCTATGATAAAATTAATCACTTGCTTTTAACTGAAACAAGCCGATCAAATTGTTCATTGAAAAAAGTGACCACCCTACCTAAACACATATACCTTGTACATACCTTATACATGTACGGTCACCTGCAAAAGTCCATACATATCCCTAAGGTGAAAATCGATTGCACTGATTAGGGAGGCAAATTTATTTAACAATATCATGAACCTTATGCCTCATGTATAAGGTTGAAATTGCTGTAATTTTTAAATAGTATCCGTAGCTACACGACTTTTTCACGCAACTTCTATATGGACTTTTGCAGGCGACCGTACCTTGTAAATACCTTATACCTTGTACAGGACAAGAACTACGCAACTACTTGATACCTAACTATCTCAATAAACTGCCGTCAGAAATACAGAAGAAGTATGTTCCTAAAAAGTTCAAGTTTAAGTCGACAAACTATTTTTTTCCCAATATGTAGTCTAGTCTATAGCTATTAGCTATTCTGTGGTCATAGCGACTCAGCTAACACCGAAACCTTGCGAGATTTTCCCGGTTCAGTAACTGATGGATGTTGTGTGATGGAAATTATTTAAAACCCTATCACTTTTCAACCGACTTTAGAAAAAGAAGGAGGTTATCGGTTCTCTTGTATGTTTTTAGGGTTCCGTATCACAAAAGGAAAAAATGGAATCCTTAAAGGATCACTTTGTTGTCCGTCTGTCTGTCAAGACCTTCTTTTATCAGAAACGCGTGAAGGTCAATCAGCTGAAATTCTGTCCCTTGGAGCTGTGAAAAAATCAATCATCAAGAATCAGAAAAGTTAATGCAAATTTTCGACATTCACAAGGGAATCAAAACTTACAGGTTACGTCCCGTGAACTCAGAATCTTTAAATTTGATACGAAGCAACGTCTTACAGCACAGATAAAGGAAAATTTGCGAAAAGTATAAATTTTTAATTACATCATATAATAAAAATAATTTGTAACTTATTAAAGATAATGGTACGGAACCCTTAGTGCGTGAGTCTGACTCGCATTTGGCCGGTTATTTTAAATGTTTGTCACCTCTGTCATTTATGAGCTGGTTTAAAATCATTCGCAAGGGTGTATACTTTCCGATTGGTCCCATTGAATATTCACCAAAATCAGTCCAGTAGTTTAATTGAAGTCGGTTGTTTTTATGTCAGATTATAAGATTTACAATTATCCACTTTTATATATTTAAATATGTGACTATACGCCTACCTATAGGTATGCTATATTCTTAGTTATAATAGAAAACATGCAAGCATAACATTTTGATAAGATGATTGAATGAATATTCATAAATATCGATTCCATTACCCTTGCTTTTAAACTGCGGGCATTCACGTTTGAAACTGAAAAGAACCTAAAATAAAATACTTTCATTTACTCATTCAAAGCGAAAATTTCGATGAAAATTGAAGCTACAATCTAAAAGATAGATAGCGTAACAATGAAATCCATTAACATCACACCAAGTCCGTAAAAATAGACCGCATATTGTCAAGGGCGTAGCCAGGTATGGGCAATCCTGTGTAGGTTGACAAATAGGGTAGGTCAGACGTTGACATGTTTAGACACAGCACAGTGCTTCGTACCTAATAGAAATCTGAAAAAAACTGTGATTTGGTCAAAGTAAACGTATTTTTCGCGTTACAAGACTGATCGATTTCTCTATTGTTAGCGTAAAAAGGTTGTATTAAGAATTGATAGAATGCCTTAATATCATATTGTACTCATGAAATATTATGTCTGTTCGTAACTTTAAATAAAATAACACAAACTTTTTGAAACATTGACAATTATTCATTTTTTTCAGTTTTCCCATTTTGAAAAAAGAATACTTCTGGCTACGCCTACACACTTTGCTCAAGTTAATCCAATTTGTACCTGCCGTGGATATAAATTTTATGCAAAATTGAAAACTCCGAAGTGATTGACAACTATTCATTAGTGAAACTGCGGGCTCGATTCCAAATTTCATTAATTCCGCAAACAGTAAAGTTTCCCGAAGTTGGAGGGATGTTGTTCCCGGACGGGTTGTCCGAAATTGTTGATAGACTTTATCCAGAATAGGTATATTTGAATCATCAAAATATGTGGCTAATTTAAAAAGTTTTTGGGATGGCGCTGTAAGTGAATTCTTTAAGAAAACCTCAATAAATTGTCAATTTATATATATTTAACTAAAATATTCACAAATATACCTAGTTTACATATTCGCAAAAGAGAAATAGCAAGATATATATTCAAATTAAGTTGATGGAGAGGGTATATTTTATGCAAGTTATTTTAAATATTAAAGGATTACCTAAAATAACAGCAAAAAGGTTGAATACAGAATTAGAAGATTGAAAAAGTTCAACTTTTAGGCGATGGCGTAAATAATGCCCTCCCGAATTACCCTCCCGTAAAAATTTGGGACTTAGACAAAGGTTAAAGGGCTGTCAACGCATGCACGGGATATTTAGAGGAAAAAAAATCCAATGACAATAGGGACACTTACGCAGAGCAGTTTTCACGGTAGTTCTCGTACAGTGCCGGAGGAAATGAAAAAGGCGAACAAAACGCTCCCAGAGCGGGATTCTTTCCTGGCTCGGATCGTCTGAAAATCTTACCCTTTTCTTTGGAGCCTTTTTATCCCTTTTTCCAGGTCTTTTACTTTTCACTAAACTTGATTTGATTCCTTTCACTTCATTTGAAATCACAACACTAGTAGATGCAGTATCGATTTGTTTGTGAGCAATAGCTTCAGTTGTTACTACATTTTTGACGGGTTGTTTAGCACTGATATTTAGAGGTCTCACTTTCACGTTTTGTTTCACTCTGCCAATCTCTTTGAACTCCGTGTTCCAAGTTTATTTACCAAACAGATATTGTATTTTATCAAACACAATAGGAGTACGACACTTGTTAATATAACTGGTGTTTTGAGACGCAAGCACGTCGAGACGATACGTTGGCTGCGTTTCAATTTATGGTTTACAGTTTTAATATCAACAGCTGTTTTTTGATATGAAATGATTAATACAATGACTTTGTTTTGTAGTGTCTAGTACTGAGAGCGACAACAAACTACATGATGAGTATAAACAAAATGTTTATGTTTGGTCGACAGCCAAGATTTTATCAAGCGACAATTTAGATGCGCTCCAATTGTGCACTGCTCCAATATCGCATGTGTTTAATTAAATTGGGAAGGAAATTCCCGTCTAGCATCTATTGAATCAATTTGACTATTTGGATCATGAATGGCATTTTGTAAAATGTTCCGTATTATTTAACCGGAGTAAGCCGAAGCTACAATTAATAAATGGATTCGAATGGATTCGAATGTTTGATGTGAGGTAAAATTCACTTGATGATTATATATTTGTGTTAAGTATAAAACAATAAGCGCTTTGTATCGGTTAGCTAGAGCAAGTCGCGTAACATCCAGTGTAGTTACTGCTATATATAAATTGCAACACCTACGTACTTTATTACATCGGAGACTATTTTTTAGTAGGTTTGGTGTCTGAATACATAAAGATTGATACGTATAACAGTTTCTTTGGCATCAAAATAATTCGCATAAAAATTGCCAGGCATTCGTAATCATACGAATTATTATTGCATAACAGTTATTATGCGAATTTTATTTAAAACGATCATATTATATTGAACATAATTTATGACAACAAAAATTATACATTCAGATCCCAAACCTTTGTAGTGTTACTTATACTCTGATGTTACCTGTAGACCATCATATCTATTTTCGTGAACACTTCTGTCATGAAAATTATGAATGATTTTGGCCTATCGTACCAGCCAAACCTTTGGCTTCAACACATATCCATACCTATATGTGTAATGATCTAGATTACATCAATGCCCGTGTATCGATTTATTATTATGTTGATTGTTATCGTAGGTGAACAGCCGACGCCTCCATACTCCACGTGATCGATTCCCAAACGAGGGCGATACACGCTAGTTGCCCTTGTAGTTGGATTATCTTCACATGACATTGTACTTAGGATCTTCACCTTCCCATCTGACTAAACGTGGAAAATGATTATTGTCCTTGATATAAATCAGCTCAGCTATAAGATGTCCACTGCTTGAATGAAATGAAACTTTATTTAAAATTTATTTACAAGACCAGACTGTCTGACCCTGTCCCGTAGAAGCATGGCAGATGCGTGGTGTTGGATGTTACATGTTTTAGCACAGTTGCAGCCAGCCACCTCGGCCGCACTATCGGCATAGCAGCGGCAGCTACGAAAGACGCAGCCGGGAGAAAGCGTGTGAAGTATGAGCCTCTAAAGCCTCATTATTTTTTCGTCCCCGTGGTGGTAGAAACGATGGGCTGCTGGGGGCTGATACTAAGCGCCTTATCGGCGAGATAGGGTAAAAAATATCTGAGAAGATTGGTGATTCCCGCTCCGGTTCGTTTCTTATGCAAAGGATTGCCATTGCGATCCAGCGTGGAAATGCTGCTAACCTTATAGGCACCTTTGAACGAGAAACGTAAAGAGATAGTTTATAAATACAGACTTTTAAGTATATTTTTTATTAATATATGTAAGCACAATAAAAAAAAATAGTTTCAAATTTGGAAAACTTTTTACTTTTTTAACGTCACATTATTTTGTATTTTAAGTTTGCAAAGTTAACAAACTACTAAATAGAGATATAATACATTAGGATATGCAGGAACTTTCTTCAACCTTAGTCAGGTCGTTGCCCCACCTAATCGGGTGTTCAAGTATTGATAAATCATCTCAGTCGCAAGAAGTCCACTGCTGGACATAAGCCTCTTCAAACGGGGTTTTTATACTCACGACGCTTGCTAGACGGGTTGGTGAGCGCAGTTTATTCGGCTTCTTAGACGCTGCTGCCCCTCAAAACCTCTTTTTAAGCGTGGGAAGGGTAGGACTTTTTTGGGCTAGGGGAACGGGAAAATTATTTGAGACTAGCTTTCGCCCGCGGCTCCGCCCGCGTTAAAGAAAATCCCTCGGGAATAGTACTTTTTCTCAGGATAAAAGGTAGCCTATGTCCTTCTCCGCACTCCAGAGAACTTGTATGCAAAATTTCATGATGATCGGTTCAGTAGTTACGGCGTGAAAGCGTAACAAACAAACAAACAAACAAACAAATAAACAAACAAACTCACTTTCGCATTTATAATATTAGTAAGGAAAGGATGCTATTTGCTCGGAAAGATTGAGAAAACGAAAGCTGCATCTCGGGGAGGGATAAGTACAACCACCAGACAGGCAGTTGAGAATGATACCGTGCGGCCGAGCTATGACTAGCTCCGTGGCGCAGCGGTCAACACGCCAGCCTGCGACACGAGAGTGACCGGGTTCGATCCCCGGCCAGAATAGATGGAAAATGATCTTTTTCAGATTGACCTGGGTCTTGGATGTATATCTATATATGTATTTGTTATAAAATATAGTATCGTTGAGTTAGTATCCCATAACACAAGTCTCGAACTTACTTTGGGGCTAGCTCAATCTGTGTAATTTGTCCGTATATATTTATATTTATTTATTTATTTATACGGACCATTCGACTTCCTCCTATTACAAGTACTTTCTTCCAGAACAAACAAATATATAAATGTATCATCCCCTGTTACACAAAATGTTTAAAACCGTAACCGGCAAACTTCAACGCTTGTTAGTGCGACTAAATATAGAAAAAATACAAATAGTTCCCTCGGAAACATTCATGATAAAAGTTGGTTCAGTATTCAAATCGTATGCAAGCACAACAGTACACACTCTCATGTAGGGCCCGCGCCGCCTCCTCAAAATACCTACATTTTCGCAGGTGAAAATTCAAAGAGAAACGCAGGTGCCAGCGTACTTATTCAAAATTTATGTAAAGCTTATGAAAATCGTATTCTGCCATAGGGATAATCTTTTTATCGAAATCGCCTTTGAGGGAGACGACAATTCTAAAACGAACAATTTGGAATTTTCGAATTCTTTTGAAGACGTGAAAATTAACCGATTCCGAACGATTCGTTGAGAAATTCACCAACCGAATGCCAGCCATTTTAGCCTATTACCCGCAAGATTATTTTCTGCTCGCTTTAGGATCTTTCTTCTAGTGTTAGGTATAAGGACTTATTGCTCTTTGAAGATTATTGTTACTGCTGTTGGAGAAACACGGCCGGGTGTTGACTAAGCTTTTAATTAAGAGAATATTTACAAGAAAATATCAATGTAGGTTTTTTGTTTCAGGTAAACTGTGGATATATTTATAAAAAAAATGGATGTCGGGGATTTCGTTAGGAACTTAGAACCGTATACTTATCTTTTAATACGAGATCAAATTATGTAACAAAATTAAAGAAAAAAATAAGAAGTTATTAAAAAAGCAAAGTCGAAAAAAATAAGGCCCATAATTACAATGGCTTATATGGGTTTTGACTCTTTTGATGAAGAATAAAAAGCGCGCGTCAAACCGATAGGTTATTTTTATCGAATCGTTATTGAAGAAGTTGAAAATATTAGATCGTATAGTCACTATTTGGCGTCATTAAGACTGACGTTTCATGGGCCATTCATATTGTGTGTCCAATGTCTTTATTATTCCGACACATCACCAGACATTTTTAAAATGTACAGTCAGGAACAGAGACACCTGACTAGGCCCTCTACCTATATCTTGAATTTTCTACTAAACTATAAATAACAATAACATGAAAGTGTATATACAGAAAGATTTTAATAAAGTCTTCTTAATATGAATTTTCATGTATATTAATATGAAAATTCATATTAAGAAGACTCTATTTATAGTTTAAAAGTGGTAGAAAATTCAAGATATAGGTAGAGGATCTGGTAAGGTATCTTTGTTCCTGACTGTATGCAGGCTATAATAGTGGTCATACTTTTCGCAGCCATCTGAAAGTCTATTTTCCGTTATTGCTTCCAACACGCCACGTGGCATCATTAGTAATCTGTCTGAACGCAGCCTCGACTCCATCGGTCAATGTCGGCTATTGTAGTAGTAGCCTATAACTCATACTTTGTATTACCAATTATATTGCAGTCTTATTTCTATTCCATACTCCGTGCTAGCTCTGTGGGGCAGTGGTTAATACGCCAGCCTGCGACACGAGGGTGCCCGGGTTCGATCCCCGGTCAGGTCATGATGGAAAACGATCTTTTTCAGATTAACCTGGGTGTTGGATGTTTATCTGTTTAAGTATCTATTATAAAATATAGTGTTGTTGTGGGGCTTGCTGAATTTGTGTGATATATCCATGTTTATTTATTTATACTGAAAAAGGCAAAGT
This sequence comes from Elegia similella, assembly GCA_947532085.1. Taxonomy (NCBI): domain Eukaryota; kingdom Metazoa; phylum Arthropoda; class Insecta; order Lepidoptera; family Pyralidae; genus Elegia; species Elegia similella. The sequence continues at coordinate 7,901,909 of OX383936.1, forward strand.
ATGTTTGTAAATATTTTCTTTACGCGGTAGACAGACCTAAGGGCCATAAGACCTAAAATTAGTGTGCATGTAGACGGAAAATGGAATCAATTACAGCTGGTACATTCTACATTGTTTTTCTCCCAGATCAACATGAAACCGTTGAAAATGTATTCCTGCATAATATATTATGGCAATATAAAATAACTTTCTTACATACATACATCAACTATGAGAAAGTGCTTATAGTTGGGGAGCTCAAGAGGGCATTTCAGGTTAAGATATGAGGTATACCTCAGACACAAAATGTGAACTGGCGAGTTCAAGTAACCGCATTTTTTTTTTGTTAAATGAGAGAGTATACAACTTGGAAGGGACATACCCGTAATAAATAGAACCATGGTCTATACTAGATCATTATAGTATAACGAAATTAAAATAACAGTCAAAAGATATTTCCATACAAATTTGTATGGGAATGTGGAATTTTATTTTGGTTTTATGACTGTTATTTTAATTTCATTATAATTTAGTGATCTAGTATAGACCATGGTTCTATTTATTACGGATATGTCCCTTCTACGTTGTATATAACGGTATAGATCGGGATACGTGAGATTTTGGTGGGACTCGAACCTTCTTTGACCACTTCATCATTACTTCTCCTACAATAATAGAGTACTATTAATATTATTACAACGCTTTAGTACCACTTAAACTACCCGAACATATCAATTTAAACCGTCACATTACGACAGCCATTAAACACAAATAACAAGTTTACATGATAATTTTATAAGCTACAAACATGATCTTGCAAAACAACCCAGGACATAAAACGAAAGCTTTACAGCGAATAATAAACTTTTTAAGTATTGACATAAAGGCGGGCGTTAAAATAACTTAATACCCGAAGGTCACAATGTTCATCATTGTCACATAACCGTTGCCAAAAATAGTATTGCGGTTAGCCCCCGATCTCAGGTTGAATATTATGAGCTCGTAATTTTCTGCATTAATAACCATTGTCTCAATATTAAGGAAATTATGATCGTAAAATATGGGTTATAATGTTATGGTGGTACGCAATTCATTATCACCTGATTATAAGGTAGGTGTTTAATAACTAAGGACAGGGTTTCTCAAACTTATGGCTTCACGTACCCCTATTAAAGTAAGCGAACTATTTCTTATTATTTCATTCCAATATTATTGGAAAGTAATTAGTTGGGCCGCTAAATAATTGGGTAGCAGATTTTACAATTGGGGCAGCAGAGAAAACATTTGGATAAGCTTTCCAGCTGGAACGACTGAGGGCAGAAAAGAAGTTAGGTTCGAGCTATTTTTTTTATGAACACCCGGAATGACTGAGGGCAGAAAATAAGTTTTGCTGGCCATAAGTTGCTGCCCAACTAGATACTTTAGCTGACCGATTACATATTTTTGCTAACAAAAATACGAATATTCTGTTACCGTTTAAATAACACCAATTTTATGCCCTCCCGTTGCTCCGTTATCCCCAGTTCCCCACGTACCCATTGACATCTTGAATGTTACTCGTATGTAACACATTTCCGAGTGATATTTAGGAAATCTATAGATTTCCTAGGAAATGTGTCTAATATAATTTATTTCACACATTTCCGGGCGATTTTATGAATTATATACATTTCCTAGGAATTGTATACAATGACGGATTACATACATTTCCGTTAACATATATATTTTACACACAATAACAATTTATTCTGTTACGTTCGTTTTCATGTTTAATTTAATTAAAATCTTATTTTCGCAGAAACGAATATTACGAATCTGCAAATAAACTTTGCTTTCATACTGCATATAAAAATTAAAGAGTTAAGCTTAAGTTGAGTTAAAAGCTTGATAAAAAATCAACTTTAAAAATATTATATACTGAATATTTCAGCTATTTTAATTCAGGCATAAAATATTAGAAGTGTCATAAAAATCTACTTAGAAATACAGATCTAAATATGAAATAATGATCAACAGAGAAAAACAAACTATCATACTACTCTAACGTAATCATCATCACATTATCAGCCAACTGCTGGGCATCACATGATATGCGTAGATATCTTCAATATACCATTCACTCACTCACTCAGTAAATTTAGAATTGCCTGCTCGATGTCTCCCACATAATTTGGAAACTCTATTAAACTAACCGCAGCGCGACAACTTTCAGTAACTTGTGGTCGGAGATAGATTGCCTTGTCTTGCTAAATTCTTAATTGTATGTTAAAACAAGAATGATTTATAGTTAAAGTCTTAAATATAATTTTAATGGGGTAAGAAGTACGGAAGAGTAGATTTTGAGAAATGTAAGCTTTTAGTTGTGGGAGAGCCAGCATGTCTCACAGAAAATCGACGTTTGAGGATAAGCTTATTAGGATAGCGCTTGTATACTTCGTTAAGTGAGTGAGAGTGTCAGAGGCCCGTGTTCTCCCCGTTCCCACCGCTTCCGATTCTCGTCCCAGTTTCCTCCCTCCCATGTTCTCCCCCAACTCCGTGAAAGGCCAGCAACGCTCCTGTCCCCGGTGTTGCAGTTGCCCATGGGCAGCGTTAATCGCTTACCACCAGGTGACTCGTTTGCTCGTTTGTCGTCCATAAAAGAAGTATCTAACTTTAAAAGACCTTTGAGAACACATTCAATTTAATATTTCATTAAGTTTGGTTAAAATTAGTATAAAAAGTTAATTTAAAAACAATAAAAATAAAAAGTGGCTCTCCGGGAGCGCCGACAGATGTGAAATCTTGAACATACAGTCATTTACACCGGATTATTTTTTAATTACCTGGCACCTTTTCAATGTTGGAATCAGAAGCCCTAAAAGAATATACATCCGCAAGAAAAAAAAGTTAATTTATGAAAAAAAAACTTTCCATAGAAATTTGATCAGCTGATCAGTGAATTTGTATGGGGCGTTCAAATTTTTTCATCATTATTACCTTTTTTCCTGCAGGTCTATATTCTATTAGGAATTTCGATTTCAACATCAAAACAGCCAGGTAGTTAAAAATCACCTGTATACACAGGTGTCGGTTATCGTAACGGTAACAGTGTCGCGAGTTGAATGGTTTTTCCCATCTAAAAAAATGCCCAACAAATGTAAATCCACCATTTCCATAAAAGCAATATTTAAATGCTGCCGAATAAAGTTATACATCACGCGTACAAACTCTTGAATAAATGACGTTACTAGTCTGATGTTTTTTCAAAGCGGCTTTTAAGCCGGGAGGAAAAATTGCGCCTTTTAACATTCATATTTTATAGAGTTTTTAGGTAATCAAGGTCAACAATAATCAACATCAAAAAAAAGTTGAAAAATATGTAAAGGAATATGCAAAGCCTTGCAATGCTACTTGTATTACACAAAAGCCCGCAAAGGGAAAACGTTTTTAGCCATTCAAAAGTAAGCAAATATATGCCGTCTCTTCATGAAGACACAATTTTAAAAGGTAAACATTATTACGATCTGCAATTACCATTTAGGGCGGGATTGTGGTTCAAGTCCCGCGCTCAACATCAAACAGTTCTTCACTTGAGATTAAAATAATGTGAATACAGAAGTACATTTCTTTTAATACTGTTTCTGTTATTATTTTACTTTATGCTGATAAGTGACAAGTTTTCATTTCAAATGTATAAGAAAATAGTAAAGTATAAAAAAACATTTTAAACGTCTTACAGAATAAATACCAGATGATTATTTAATTTGTATTGGAATAACAAATTATTTTAGTTTTTTTTTAAGTTTTTTCGAGTGTTTCTATTAGTAATTCTGATTTCGAGATTTGAATATTGCGGGGTTGTTCCAAATCAATCTGAATATTCTTTTCCACAGCCCACTGCGTGGTTTAATGCACATTTGTGTCTAACTGCAAGAAAAAGCCTTTTCCTTTCTTCTTTATCACTTATATGTATATTCTTTATGACCCTCTGTATCTTTGGGTACATAGGGGTATCCTTCCGTTCTCACCTGTTGATGTATTTCATGCGGCACTCAGGGCCAACCATTTTGTAAATAATTGCCAATATAATTACAATTTGAAGCTCGAACGTCAACTAAAACGTTTATTGAAAATTGACAATAACACCAAAGTACGAGTAAATTATGTAGATGAACATTTTTACTATCTTTTTTTGTGATTTGCGTAAGTCTTACAAATATTCGGTCAAGTGTAAACTCGTAAATCCATTCAACAAAACTGATTTAAACACTCCGCATTATTGGGATTCTTTCAGCTTGGCTTGATGGTTGAAACGTTAAACACAGAAATGTTATCAAATCATTAATTTTCATCAATTAAAAAGCCCTTTGGCTATCATCTTTTTACGTAAAATGCTTATAATATGGAACTTAAATGCTTATAAATATTAAAACTTACCTACTTTAATTCACTCCAATTTAACGCCAATCTATAGAATAACTTTGGTTAAGAAATACATGTAGGGAATTCAAATCCATCCATTCATTTGATGGCTTTAGGTTGACTTTAAAGTTGAGCGACAGCGACCGTCACCAGGAGTCGCGCGACCAGTGTCGCTCGGTTGGACACGGCGACAGTCTCCGCGACTCATAGTTTTATTTTGCGTCAGATACCGCAGAATGAAAGCGGAAAGGAAATTATGGTGGCGTCTTCTTTCCTGTATTTTATTTATTTCATCACTTTAATTTATATTCCAGTTTACATTTTTATTTACTGAAGCACATCGAGAGGGATATCAGCTGCGGCCCGCCACGACAGCTGCCGCTGCCACCGGTCACTGAACTTCTCATACGTCTCATACAAATTAATTGTAACTTACTTAACTAGTTATCAACTGCAATACTACTGTATCGTCGGCTGCCATGATAGGAATATCGCGATCCCTGCCGCTGTTGCGGGCCACTGCTGCCGAAGTTTACTTCTGAATTCAAAGTTTAGTTGAATGGTCTTTGAATGAACTTTACATTTCGGTGTCACACATTTTTTATGAAATGACAGCTCGACCAGTCGCGGTGCTTGTTAATGCTACGCAATATACTGTGTACACTACGCATACATATAAACTAACGAGTGAATCTTATAACATCCATCATTTCTGATCGAGGGTTAAAGGTAATATGATATATCTTCATCGCTCACGAGTTGGATATTTTATTGCCAATAGTAGCCAGTGGTTTTCTCATACATAAGTATTTTAAAATGGGTGCTAATTAAACAGGATTCTTTTTAATAGCATTATCCGCCTCTAAAAATGTATGTTGCCTTCTAAATTACTAAGTCAGCCACAATTAACGAGCATCTAAATAATACCATTTTAGCCACTAATTATCTTCTATGTAAGCCACTCTAAATACAACTCAGCATGATGGTTATTATTTAGCATCTAAATTTGTAACTTGCATTCTAACAGTAAACTTCTAAAATACTAATATTTGACATCAAAAAATATATTTATTTAGCTTCTATTTTTTTAACTTAGCATGTTTAAAATGTAACTTACCCCAGAATAATTGATCGTCAATATTTAGCTAAAATTGTCATCAAATAGTATATTATGGGCACTAATATTACCAGTAGCTATTGATGAGAGACAAAATAAGACTTTATTTTTGAAAAAAAAATGTTTATTTATTTACCATAATTTTACTTATAATAGTAGGAGAGCTGGTACAAATTTTTGGGCAAGTATTTGAAGCAAGCTGAAAACTTGTCACATAACTCTCCTATTATACCCCAACACGGAAATGCAGACCTGACTGGTTAGTGGTAAATAGCGGGGCTAAATCAACCCTTAATTTTTTGGCAGCGTGGCAGGTAGAAAGTCCCACCAAAATAGTACCCTATTAAAATTTCAACCTGCCTCAAATTGAGTTTTTATATTTTTTTGCAAATTTTTTTGCACGCGTCTGGTAATGTTAAAACCCCGACTAAATTGTCTGGCTTATATTTTTTATACATAAAACATAAAAAATTGCATATTGCCACAAATATCTATATTTTTGGTAATGAAAAAAGAATATTAAAAAAATAGGGGTTGATTTAGTCCCGCTACTCACCAGGCAGGTATGTAGTTCCGTGTTGAGGTAGAGGTATGTGACAATTTTTCAACTTGCTTCAAATATATACCTTCCCAAAAATTGGTACCAGCTCTCCTGCCTATCGATACATGAATCACGCCATATCATATAGTGGCTATTTTTATGATAAAAGAATATGATGTATTATTTTACATGCTAAGTTATAATAAATGATGCTGACTGTAGGAGGTAGAATTATATTTTTTTGAGGACATAGTTTTGATGCTGTAAAAAGGAAAATGGTGACGAAATATAAAATCCGTGGCCGAGTTAGTAAATTAGGTGGCAACGTATAAATAAGAAGGACAAGTCATAATAATTGATGATCTTTATTTGACGCTTTCTATAGAATATTTAGTTGGCGGTGTAAAAAAGACGAATTAGTTTATTAGAGGCTAGGTCATTTTCCCGTTGCTTAGTTATGAAATTAGAAGCTTGCTCACGTGGCCAATAAATAATTTTGTGGCTTGATTTATTATTTCCCTTTTAAAATAACTACGTTTTAATGAGAAGAGTACATACTATATTTGCGAGAGCAGAATATATTTGGCCGTAATAATTTCAAAATGTATAATGTCAAAGTATTATTTACCAAGAAATGCACTGGGAAAATTTAATGTTGCAAATATGCTAATGTTATGCAAAAGAGCTTGGCTCCGCATCTGATTGCTTTCTGAAATTATTTTACTATATTTCAGAACTTAGGTACATGTTAGCTCTATTAATATTCAAGTCTAATCTCACACCGAAATAAGTATACATATTTACTACAGTTATACGATGAAATATGATACCGAAAAAGATCATGAAAATGGTAAAGAAGATGAAACATTAATAAGATAACGTATAACATCTAACACAAAAATGTAATCACATATTGTGGTAATGAGAAATGTGAGAAAAATATTACCTAGAGCAAACTTGACGCCAGTCCATGCGGTGCGGACATAGTGGAAGAGACGGCGGTACAGCGGGCGGTGGCGGCGGCGGCGCACCGGCGCCTCCGCGTCGGGCGCGGGCGAGGGCGCGGGCTCTTCCGCCCCGCCCGCACCCCCGCGACCCTCCACCGACGACGCCGTGGCGTTGCGCACCCAGCTTTACTCGAAACGCTCGCGCTCCGCTAATGAAACCGCACCATAACCACACACACCACGATACGTTCACTCACATGCATTGTTCACATTTATTGCACTGTATATGTTACCTAATTTCGCATCACCGAAATATTATTTATGAAAACGTGCGGGGAAATTCCATTAGAAATAGAGCACGGGTATAATTGAAAATGACAACACTACTTAATGTTATTCGCCTCGGCTTTGAAACGTGGGCCCGTTGAAGTGGATATTTGTTGTCGTTAATATTTCAGAAAGCATCCGAGCCAGACGGTAAGCAGCGGTCGAATATTAACTGTTTAGTAAACTACACTTTAGTGCTTGTCTTTGGCTGGGGGCAAATAATTTGCGGAGTTCGTAAATTAAATTTAGAATTCCGTCGTCTGTTTTCTTAAGAGGTTGGAAACCGGTCTGGATTTAGTGAAGGTCGGTTATTCTCTTATTTCTTGACAAGTTTTTCAATAAACTGCGGCAAGCGTTAGAGGAGCGGAAGCGGGAAATCTGTGAACAAAGAAACAAGCTGTTAGTCTTGTTAGCTGCTGTGGTGCCTTAAATTACTTTCTTGCTATCGGGGTTAGTAAATATTAAGTGAATAGTGTGAATAACTCTTATTGTTATTAAGAATATAAAGTCCGTATTTAATTTGTGATACATGTCAATAAATCTATTTTTAGTGATTTGTTTATGAGTAAAATAAATGTACTGTTATAGTGTTGTTAAAAATATTAAAAAAGAACTGTAACTTCCTTAATAATTAATTTGACTTCAAAACGAAAAGCTTTTAATTAACGTTTGATAAAATGCTTAATTAAAGCAAAGTGACTGCCATGTTGCGGTCAATTAACGAAGCGATGGAAACCGCAAAATCTTTTAAAATAAACACTGCTTTTGAAACAGAGTTTTTGGAATAAATTTTCCCCCCGGTGGCGGCATTGTGATTTTTGACAGCAACTGCCAAAATCTATCAATCATTAAAATGAGGATTAAACATGATTGCTGTCAAAAATACTTCCCGTCCCAGTGTCGCTACCGGGGAGAAATCGAGTCCGAAAATTCTCACTCTAAAAAGGTTTTCATATATTATTATGATTAAAGTCAAAATCTTAAAGGTTAAGGACACCATTTTGTAACTTTGTTATAGTTATTTACCTCATTATATTACGTACACAGAAGACAGCTTCGAATAAATTGTACTTAAAATAAATCTGTGCAATAAAAAGGAAGCTGAAATACTTAAACGAAAAGAACGTCGGAGGATCCCAAAAAAATATTATATTACTAAGTACTAGGGTGAAAATATTATATTACTAAACTTACATAGATTGAAATAATATACCTACTTAGAATATTTGGACTAAGTGAATTAGACCATATAACATATCATCATCATCAGGTCTTTTTAGTCTCCACTGCAGGAGCACGACCGTCTCTGTACTACCGGAGCCATACTTGGCCAGAGCAGACAGAGGATTTGGCCTACACTCTCCTCGCTGGCCAGACTGGTTGGAGAGGTCTCATTGATGTTTATGAGCTTTGTTTAGCATGTATTTGGTAGGTCACCTCTTACGACCTCCATGGGAAGACTAAGAGCGTTCCTACTTCTACTCTGCCGGAAACCACACAGCTCACATCTACTCAGCTATAACATATATTCAATATATGTTATACTGTAGTGTATAAAATAAAGATTATTAAAAAATATATAACAGCCTCCGTGGTCCAGTGGTTAAGGCGTTTGCCTGTTGACCCGGGGGTCGTGGGTTCGATTCCCACCGGAAGCATACTTTGTTTAGTTGTTTCCAGTTTGGTTAGGACATTGCAGGCTTGAATCACCTAATTGTCTGATAATAAAGATGATTCCGTGCTTCGGAAGGCACGTTAAGCCGGTGGTCCCGGCTGCCAGCTGGTAGTCGTTAAAGGAACCACGTCAGAGGCCGAGAGGCGGTTCCGAAGAACTCTGACACAAGGGTGTGCATGGTGGATTGACCGTGACACCTACTCGAAATGATGATGATGATGATGATGATTAAAAAATATTCACGCTTCTGGAGACGGCGGTATATAATTTACAAGTAAAAAGGAGGTCCTAAATTTTTTGTATAACATTTGTGAAAGCCGCATTGAAATTGAAATATTGGTCAGTGGATTCCAATCATTAGTCTCAAAATAAATTCTGTTCCATTACAAAATGAAAACCGATGGAATTACCAATATTTAAAGTGACGTTAAGCCGCCATTAGTGTTTATTTACGACGAAGTAGTACTCAAAAACAGATAAGTGAAATTGCTTAAGGATTCTGATAAGACCAAAACGGTAAAGAATATAATAAAAAAATGTTAAGTACGGCCTTATTTTATCTGACAAATCACATAAATTGAGCTAGCCCCAAAGTATTTTCGAGATTTGTGTTACGAGTATAAAAAATTAATGTATAGTTAAACATCCCAGACCCAGGCCAATTTGAAAAAGATCATTTTCCAAATTTACCTGACCGGGGATCGAACCCATTAATTCCGGAAACAGCTTGGCATGATGACCACTACACCACAGACTCCGTCAAATTCCACAAGCAATTCCCAGAGTCGAAAACCTTTTGTGTTTATCTTATCTGCTGGGGTTGGATATTTTTGAACCTCCGACATTCTAAGCCCATGATATTTCTGGAATAAGTGTTTTTGCTACCTTTTTACTGAACAGTTTTTTTTTATCATTTAAACTAACGTGAGATACATAGCACATAAAGTTTTATTTTAACTACAATTTATTAGAAGCTTTTTCAATGAAAGTAATATAATCAGTAACGTTGATATAATAACAGCATTATCTCCTTAACCCTTATAAATCATAACAGCACATTGTATATGTTAACAGAGAACAAGAAAAATAAATGAAACTGTAAAGAAGTATTAGAGGAGAATCCAGTTTTCAGAAGATAATTTTGTTATTTAAAATATTGTTTATTGTAGTATAGCATGCAGGCTATCTGGGACATTTACTTAATAGTTCCAACTTAATTAGAAGTTAATTTAAAAAAATCAAAAGTGTCCTTACTCCAGATTTGTTACAATATTGTATTATATTTCTTTTTTTGGTTTTGACCAGCATAAATGTTTATAATATTAAAAAAAAAACAATGTGGTTTTGATAAAGTTATTTCTCATGCTAATTGTATGGCCTAGAGAGTTTATATTGAAAATATTAAAATAAAAAAACAGTGGAATTCTTAATGTTATTACTTTTACCAGAATTGATGAAAATGTAACTTTTTTGACTGCTATAGCATTGATCGCTCTAGCAAAAGTGACCATGGCGATCAATAACGTCATAAAATGAGTAAGGCACTAGAGTATATTTGACAAATTTCTTGTGAAAAATTTGCTGCAAGTATATTTATCAATTGTACTTTTGTAAATAGCCCAAACTGGCTGTTGCTGGCTGTTTTATGAATGAACGTAACGTTAAGTTACTTTCTTTTAAAAAAAAAAGAATCGTTATTTTTATACTCTCGGAACTTGATAGTCTTTATTTTGGCGTTTTCCATTTTAATATACCTACGATATATATCTGGGATTGAAACAAGACGTTTTCTATTCCCAAAGCGACTGTTTTTATATGTTATATAAAGTTGTGATGTCTTCTTGATCTGTAAATATATATTAATTTTTAATTGTAGCATTAGTTAGGAAATTTCAAATTTATATCTATGTATATATATTTTAATAGATAAATATTACTTGTACAAATTATGAGGATTAAAAGTATATACCTATTTGAATTGTTATTCCTTTAAAAATATCCTGCTTTCTTATCTGTTCATGGCGATTGTGGTTTTACGATGATATTTCTATAGTAAGTTGAGTGTTATATTTTAAATATTTATTGCCACGTCTAAAACGAATAATATTCATTAAATTATTATATGCCTATAATTAATCGTATTCTTTGATCGATCTGGCGTTTAAATTGATCACTCTGGTCTCAGAAAATATAAATTCTCTTACGGTTTTCGGCCTAAATTCATATATAAAACTAATTTACTACTGATAAATAAAAAGTGCTAGAGAGGTCACCTGAATAACGTTTTATTGAAGCCTCATACATTTTCATCATTATTAATATTTACAGGCTGAATTTCAAGAGAAATTCCGTGTTTCCTTTATGTTTATCTTATCTCCTGAGGTCGGATCGTGGTATTTGAAGGAAATATCGTTCCTATGGGATCTTTTGTGATCCTCCGACATTCTATTTGTTAGTGAGCCCAACGAGATATTTGCGGAACAAGTATTTCAGCTTTCTTTATATTGCACAGATTTATTTAAAGTAAAATTTATTCGAAGTTAATTTCTGTGAAGGAAATATCTGTAATCAAATTTAAAAGGCGTGTTTACAGGTATCTGAGTTGGCAACGCATCAGCATCTCCTCTGGTGTTGCAGATGTCCATGGGCGACGGTGACCACTTTTCATCAGGTGGCTCGTCTGCACGTTTGCCGTCAAATACACATAAAAAAAAATCAGGATCTATGATAAAATAATAGCATGATCTTAACTTTTATAAATCATAACAGCACATTATACAGCGTGTAAATGTACCCGACGTTCCCTAAAAGGGCGACTCAGACCATCAATATGAACAACTTTTCCTATGGGACCAAGGCTAGGAACTCAAAAAAAATTGGTGTTTCCATACAAAAGAGTTCTGCAGCCCGGCTAGTTTGTATTTATCAGGTCTGTTTTAGTCTCCACTACAGGAGCACGACCCTCTCTGTACTACTAGGGCCATACTTGGCCAGAGCAGACAGAGGACTTGGCCTACACTCTCCACGCTGGCCAGACGGGTTGGAGAGGTCTCTTAGATGTTTATAAGCTTTGTTTAGCTTGTATTTCTTAAGTCGCCTTCTACGACATCCACGGGAAGACTTGGAGTGGTCCTATTCTACAATGCCGGATACCACACGGCTAGTTTGTATGGGAATGTTAAATTTTTGAGTTCCAAGCATTGTTCCCATAAAAAGTTTTGATGGTTCATATTGATGGGTTGAGTCACCCCGTTAAGAGAACGTTGAGGGTCAATTTACACGCTTTATACGTTAACAGGGTCTCAAGGAAGCACCAGTAAAAAAAATTTAGAAACTGTAAAGAAGTAAAAGAACACAATCATACACTTTCATCATTCGTAAGTAAAGCCTGAATTCCACGAGAAATTCCCTGTGTTAAGTAACCTTTTATGTTTATTTTATCTCCTGAGGTCGGATCGCGGTATTTGAAGGAAACATCGATCCTATGGGATCCTGTGTGATCCTCTGACATTCTATTTGTTACTGAGCCCAACGAGATATTTGTGGAATAAGTATTTCATCTTTCTCTTTATGGCACAGGTTTATTTAAAGTACAGTTTTATTCGAAGTAATTTTCTATAAAGGTAATATGATCAATAACGTATGATAAATGATTTCTATAACTCTCATAAGTCATAGCAACATGCAGCAGTATACGTAAACAGAGTCTCGGGGAAGAACTAGTAAGAAATCAAAGAAACTGCAAGTAAGTAAAAGATGACAATCATACACTTTCATCATTCGTAAGTAAAGCCTGAATTCCACAAGAAATTCCCTGTGTTCAGTAACCCTTTTATGTTTATCATATTACGAAACATCAATCCCATGGGATCTTTTTTAATCCTCTACATTCTATATGTTATGAGCCCAACGAGATATTTGCGGAATAAGTATTTCAGCTTCCTCTTTATTACGCAGATTTTTTTAAAGTACAATTTATTTGAAGTTAATTTCTGTGAAGGAAATACCTGTAATCAGGAACTATGATAAAACAACAGCATGATCTTCGGAACCCTGATAATCATAACAGCACATTGTATACGTAAACAGAGTCTCGGGGAAGAACTAGTAAAAAATTAAAGAAACTGTAAGGAAGTAAAATAACATACATTTCCTCATTCGTAATTCATCCCAATCATACATTTTCATCATTCGTAAGTACAGCCTAAATTCCACGAGAATTTCCTTGTGTTTAGTAACCTGTGTGTAGGAACCTTTTATATTTATCTTATCTTCTGAGGTCGGATCGCGGTATTTGAAGGAAATATCGATCCTATGGGATCTTTTGTGAACCTCTGACATTCTATTTGTTAGTGAGCCCATTTGCGGAATAAGTATTTCAGCTTCGTCTCTATTGCACAGATTTATTTTAAGTACAATTTATTCGAAACTGTATTCTGTTTGTTATATAATGAAGTAAATAGGAGGTCAGAAAATGGTGCACTTAACCATTATGAACTTGTCTTCTTATGCTGCCACATTACCTGCAGATAAAGATATCAGTGAGACCGATTACCGTGACCAAATATTGGCCAAAATATATCTAAAGGAAACCAATTCGACTCGACAAGAAGTAGATGAACTTGACATAATCTTGTCTGCAGAGGGAAAAAAATAAGATAAAAGGTAGTTTTGAATTTGGAATCAGAAATAAGTACTGAATAATTGCTACTTTGTCTTATGCCCGGTGTTTATTCAGTAGATAAAGACGTGCTTAAAAATATTTTTTTTGTCTGACTGACATTAGAAAAAATGTATTTCAAATATAACAAAAAGCTTTTATAAAATGGTTTATTACTTTGTAGATACTTGTAATTAAAACATATTTTAGACTCACTTCACAATGACTAGCCCTCATTGTGAATCGTTTATAATGAGAAAACCGACAATAATTGCGTGTTTCATTCCCAAGATCTCTTGAATCTAACTTGAAGTCTAAACAAAAGGGTGAGCGAAAACTTCTCGATGTAAACTTAACGGGTTTAATTTGGGCGTCGTCAGTCATGAATAAAGACGCCGTTTGTTCGCTGTTTGCACTAAATTTGCATTAGAATTGGATTCTGCGGAGCGCCTCATGTAAATTTGTCGCCTGTGTGTCGCTACAAAAATCTGTCACGTGATATTTTTGTGCACGTGGCGAAAAATTCAATCGCTGTTATAGCAGAGGAAAAATACTCTGTCCATCTGTTACAAACCGGAAGGTGACATCACTTTGTGATTTTTTTTGTTGGGTTTGGAGGGTATATATTACTTCTTTATTTGTAACGTGTTTTTTTCCTTGTATTAGTGATTGGTTTGTTCTCCTTCTCCTAGTTTTCTATCACTTTGAAATAATGCCTAATTTGAAGATTAGTTCTATTTACAGTTGTTACCTTGCACAAATATGTGTCCGGATTATTTAACATTTTTTTTGCATATTACAAGCTTTTATTATACCTAAAAGAATCCACACAGTAAAGTGCTTTCCAATCCAAGACAAATCAAATGAGCCTAAACATGATTGGTATATCTTGTTTAGTATAAAAGTTCCTTATCCCAATTAAGAAACGGTACTAAATTTATTTTTCTCAAACATGCTTGGAAATGAAGGCATTATTGTAGTAAAAAGAAGACACGAAGTTTGGAAGGTGGTCGCTCGCGTTACTGCGTCGTCTATGATCAAACCAGAAGATTCGTGGGAATTGTCGCCAGGAGCTCTGTCGAATCAATGAAATGAATTACACCATCATTTCTTTGATAAAACGTTGCGTAGAACGCCAAATGCCGTAAAACAAATATAAAAATAAAAATGTACATACTATTATCGTTTTATCATATTATACTCATTTATTCCCAGTATTACGTGTTTTATTATTTCCTCGCATTTATTGAGAAAAGCACAATACATGCCTTTGCCGGGAATCGGCTTGCCGGACTCGTAATTATTGCCAAGGCCTCGCTGACGCTCGGCCTTGAAAATTTTACTCGTCCGGCAATCCCTTACTTCCCGGCCTCTGCAGTAATGTACTATTAAAAGACAACACTGCGTAAATACTCGTCAAAAAGTGATTTTAAACTTAAATTAGTAGTAGTCAAATTATTACAATAGAGTTTACCTAACAAATTATATACAGAAGTCGACTAAATGCTCCTGAAATTGTTTCTAAAGTTAGTGAAAAGTCCACATACGAGTTGGTTCGTGAACTCAAAAGTTAAATTAATTTCGTTTTGTATAGCACTTCAACGTCTTTGTCAGAAAATATAACTTTTTAAATCAAATTAAAAAGAATTACGAGAAAGATTGTACTTAAACAAATTAGATGAAATCGTGAATTTTTTTTGCAAACAGGTAGGTATATGGCCTACCTGATGGAAAGCGGTTACCGTCTCGCTTAGGGACGCCCGCATCACCAGGAGTGCTACTCGCGCTTTGCCAACCCTATAGAAATCTTTTCACACCCCTTTTGTTGTATTTTCTCAGGATAACCATGGTATGGAGTGCATTTCACTTTTTAAGCGTATGTCGAAGAAAGTACCTTTCAAAATGTACTGTACGTAGGTAACCATTTAGGATCTAAGGTATGAAGATGAACTCCCTGTGAATGGCATGAGGTGCGATGATAGAATTTTAATTATTTGGCATTTAATTTATTCATTACTTTAATTTAGTACAGGATTAATTATAAAAATTGATTTACTTAATTTAGGAATCAAGTTTTTATTGATTATTATGCCAGTCTGAAGCTTGCTTAACTTTTTTTGTTTTTTTTTTACTACAATGTATTTATCTTTAGGTTGATATGTGACTATCAATCTATGTAACATAATACTAGCGAGATTTGTACTGGTAGACATCTTTTAGCGTATATATATACACAAAGTAATGAATAGCATGCAGCCGACAAATTCTATCGCGCGATAAACTATCTACATCTCGCTCTTTGATATTACGGAAACCAAGATGGCGATAGTCGATAAACGTTGTCGCGCGTACCATTGCACAGGGTCTGGGGTTGAGATAAGAACTAAGTTGGTAACTAAAATATATATGGAGTATAGAAAAAGGAAAACACAGAGGTCAAGAAGCTGGTGCAAGCTTAAGTGTAACTAGAGACAGTAAACTTAGAGAGAAAGACGGAACACCACCATTAAGAATGTTGCTCCTAAATTTTGATAAGCACAGTTTAAAAATAATAATAAGCTCTTTATTATTATTTTTAAACTGTGATTCTTTTTTGCAAACAGGCATATGGCCTACCTGATGGAAAGCGGTTACCGTCTTTCTTAGGGACGCCCGCATCACCAGGAGTGCCACTCGCGCTTTGCCAACCCTATAGAAATCTTTTCACGCCCCTTTTGTTGTATTCTCTCAGGATAACCATGGTATGGAGTGCATTTCACTTTTTAAGCGTATGTCGAAGAAAGTACCTTTCCAAATGTACTGTACGTAGGTAACCATTTAGGATCTAAGGTATGAAGATGAACTCCCTGTGGATGGCATGAGGTGCGATGATAGAATTTTAATTATTTGGCATTTAATTTATTCATTACTTTAATTTAGTACAGGATTAATTATAAAAATTGATTTACTTAATTTAGGAATCAATTTTTTATTGATTATTATGCCAGTCTGAAGCTTGCTTAACTACTTTTGTTTTTTTTTACTACAATGTATTTATCTTTAGGTTGATATGTGACTATCAATCTATGTAACATAATACCAGCGAGATTTGTACTGGTAGACATCTTTTAGCGTATATATATACACAAAGTAATGAATAGCATGCAGCCGACAAATTCTATCGCGCGATAAACTATCTACATCTCGCTCTTTGATATTACGGAAACCAAGATGGCGATAGTCGATAAACGTTGTCGCGCGTACCATTGCACAGGGTCTGGGGTTGAGATAAGAACTAAGTTGGTAACTAAAATATATATGGAGTATAGAAAAAGGAAAACACAGAGGTCAAGAAGCTGGTGCAAGCTTAAGTGTAACTAGAGACAGTAAACTTAGAGAGAAAGACGGAACACCACCATTAAGAATGTTGCTCCTAAATTTTGATAAGCACAGTTTAAAAATAATAATAAGCTCTTTATTATTATTTTTAAACTGTGCTTATCTATAGTATGACCTTACAGCCTAAAAAGTCCACTAGACAAGGGCCTTTCCCAAAGATTCTTTTTGTTCTATGGGAGGATATTGCCGTACTCACCATGCTTGACAGGCAGTTTCGACAACGCAGTTTGGACAACGCAGTTTCTATGCATTCTTGTGCTTCGGACGCTGCTGCCCATACGAAGCATTTTCAAGCTGGGCAAAGAGCGTATATTTGCATATAAATGTCACCACAGCCAATAGTATATACTTAGTACTTTAAAATGGTGAGAGTTAAACAAAAGTTTCACCTCCTGGCCTCAATTAAGGTTTAATTTGAAATGCTCCCGCGCCCTACTTTCTGCATTTAGATCAAACACCCGTTGTGTATAAAACTGCCTATTGCCTTATATGATATTCAGGTATTTGCAAAAAACTGTAGAATTTCGCGAGACGCAAATATTGAGGTTGGAGCTTTTTCTCGCAACTTCGTATGTGTGATTTATACCCTATGTGTTACTCTAATGACGGGTCAACTATAACATGGTAGTAACAGTAAATTTTTTTTCTCAAACATGCTTGGAAAGTCGAACATTTTTTTAATCTTGTTTGAGATAAATCGACATTCAGGTACTTCTTCTGTACTGGACATTTGTACACAATATGTATGAAAATCCATATCTGTCGTGTTTTAGCGGCCAGCAAAGAAAAAAACCTCATATCTCTCATGTCATCATTATCATCATCAGATCTTTTTAGTCTCCACTGCAGGAGCATGACCCTCTCTGTACTACCGGAGTCATACTTGACCAGAGCAGACAGAGGATTTAGCCTACACTCTCCTCGCTGGCCAGACGGGTATCTCGCATGTAATTAAAATCTTTAAATATAACATAACCAGATCTAAGAATTTATATATATAATCATGACTGAATGATAAAGACGAAACTCGCGGACGATATAAAGTGCGAAGACGATATAACTAACTCCCTGATCCAATAGTTAAGGCGCTTGCCTGTAGACCCTGGCGTCGTGGGTTCGATTACATACTTTTTTTAGTTGTTTCCAGTTTGGTTAGGACATTGCAGGCTTGATTCACCTGATTATCCGATAATAAATATGATTCCGTATTTCGGAAGGCACGTTAAGCCATTGGTCTCGGCTGTCTCGCAGTCGTTAAAGGAACCACGTCAAAGGCCGAGGGGCGGTTCCGAAGAACTCTGACACCAGGGTGCGCATGGTCGATTGACCGTGTCACCTACACGAAATAAATGAATGAGCGCGAAACATCTTGTTGACGTGATAACATCTTATAAATTGATGAACGCCGGTTGCACGCACGAAAAAGTATCACGTTCCGCGTGCAAGCGAGAGTGCGGAACAAGCGATAGCGAGGCATGATCGGCCGAAGCGTTTGGCTTGTGTAGATGAAGCACTAGGCTTGTTATGACGCATCTGTCTCTCTTTCGCTCTTATCACGTAAAATTATCGCCCGGTAACCGACTTTACAGACAACCAATTTTTGAATACATATAACGATGATAAATAAATATAAGTGTAAAGTTTCATAAACAAATAAATATAATTCAAAAAGAATAAAATTACTTCACAATTCCGACTCGGGAAATATTTTCCGACGTGGAATTGCGGGAGAGTGGTAGTAATTAGTTTCATGCCAGCTCTTAGAATCATCATCCGAAATGGACATTAAGTAGTCCTAAGAACCTGCCTGGGAAATTACGAAAAAAAGAAAATATTTTTAATGACTTTAGCTTTGAAGGCCGCAAAGTTGAAATGGGACTGGGCTGGCCACATATATCGTAGGCCAAATGATTTCTGGGCAAAGGTCACCTCCAGCTGGATTCCTACCAATACTCGAAGACTCGGTAGACTAAGAATGCGATGGCGCGATGAGCTTGATAAATTTAAGAATGATTGGACGGAAATAACGCAGGACCGGACTGAATGGAAGAAGTGGAGAGAGGCCTTTGCCCAGCAGTGGGACACGTGATGGCTCGAAATAAAATAAACAAATAAATATTTTGTATACTCGTTATTACATCGGAACGTTTGATGTTGACTTCAAAGGCTATTAAATTGACATAATAAGTCATTATAAAGTAATATTAAAAAGAGCTTATTATTAATTGCGACTCTTCTTCAAGAAATCTTATAATATACAAATAGCATATTTTGAAGTTAAAAGGGTTTTGCCAAATTCACAAGTATTCAATGAAATGAAATTATATTTAATAAGTATCCGATTAAGAAGGCAATCTCAACTCTTCATCTTCATCCATTCTATATTTTCCTGCCAAAAATAGTCATAATGTGATTTCTTTCCACACAAAGATACCAATACGAGCCAAGCTCATAAATATCATTTTCCAATATTCAAATTGAACAAAGTATAGTGTCTTCAAAGTTGTAGCAGGCAGGATTGGCTCCACACTCCACATCCTACGCTAACTTGTAGACATCTACAATGTTTCTACGAGCTACGAGTATTTGCTACGCAGCGTCTACGAGGTATGAGCCTATATTTATTTTTGCCCGCCAAAAGGTCACACGCCGGAATCCGGATTTATTAAGGTAACAATAAAGTGAATAAAAATAACTTTACCATCCACCCTTAATATAAATCGTAGCGTGAAAAACTCACTTCAAACTCTGAACGCAGTTTTATTTTTAAGGGGACAATGGGCCTGCTGAGCTTGACATACGAACTTGACAACTTTATATCCACCGTACTTTTACTCAAAAATATGCCGTAAGTTGAGGAGATAAGGTCGTAGTAGGGTTTTTACAAAAGGTGGTGGGTATATAAATTAGAACATGCGTCACTGTCATTGAAGGAGCGGAAGGATGCTTCGCAATAACCTGTGAAATGAGCGTTTGATGACCGCGACTTAGGAAATAGTGGGCGAAGCTGAGTAATGACGTCATATAAAAAATACGACAAGAATAGATTTCGTTGATACGCCTTCTACTCGTTTTGCAGACATCTAATAGTTCTATTTATGAAAATAGGAACTTTCAATAGTTCAGACTGAAATATATTTGTTATATTAATAAGCCGGAAAATATCACTGATGAGAGGCACAGTTGCCGAAAATCTCGTGAACTACAGGATAGAATAGCATACTTAACGTATAGATTCGCGTATAGTTTCTGTATATAATATATTTCTTATTTCTAGCTACAAATTTACGTTTTTGAGATGAAATAAATATAAATATATGTGGGCAAGTCACACAGATTGCCCCAATGTAAGTACGAGACCTGTGTTATGGGACACCCACTCAAGGATGTTATATTTTATAACAAAAACATTATATAAATAAACATTTAAGACCCAGGCCACTTCTAAAAGTATTATTTTCCATCTTTACCTGACCGGGGATTGTACCCAGGAACTCAGGTGTGGCAATCTGGCACGATAACCACTAGGCCACAGAGCTCGTCATTTATCCTTTATTCCTGCTATATGACCTTAATTCATGACAAATTTAATGATTCTTAGATCTACACTAAGTTTTGATTCCAATGCAATTCAAGTTTGAGCAAATCCGCAAAATATACAACATAATCGGCAATTCAGTTCATCTTGATACGTCACGCAATGTTGAGAAAAATGTTCTTGACAAACAAAGAGACAGACAAACAGACGGATAGATGGACAGACGGACGTATCGAGTAACCTTTTGAGGATCGTTACCCTTAAAAGGGAAGTATGATAATAGTACCGTTAAAGAACAATAAAATGTTCCATCGTAAGTTTAATTTCGTGAGATTAATTTTGCTGAATCTTGTCAGTCTACTGAAGTACAGTGATGAAGCGTCAGTTTTGCAGAGTTGAGAATATATTTAACGATAAAATTTAATTTGGCCTCGTAAAATGTTTATGTTAAAACTCACGTAGCGTTTACAGAATTTCGGCTTCAATCGGCTTGATAATAATGCTGGATTTCTTTCGGCGTATTTAATCGCACTGGTTGTTTCGAAATGATCGTATTTTTACTTTAATATATTCAAAACTAGCTTTCGCCCGCGGCTCCGCCCGCGTCAATGTCGATCCCTCGGGATTGGTAGCCTATGTCCTTCTCCGTACTCCAGTGAACTTGTATGCAAAACTTCATGATGATCGGTTCTGTAGTTACGGCGTGAAAGCGTAACAAACAAACAAACAAATAAACAATCAAATAAACTCACTTTCGCATTTATAATATTAGTAAGGATAAGTACGTCACGTTCTGTTATCATCATCATTATCTATCTCTTCTTTACCGTTATCACGTAAAATTATCATTATATCAATATATTTTTTTGTAGTATTTTCTAATCCCAGAGCATGATGAGTTTGTTAAAAATATTGAGTCGTGGTAGAGCCATGTTACTGGCAAAATGAATTGCTAGTAGTATGTCGAAGCCGCCGTGTTATAGCCTCGACGCAGGTGAGGATGCCGGAGGAGTTAATTCAAACTAGTTTTTGTATAAAATAATACTTATTTAACCGCCCCTTTTTGCGGCATCAAAAGAAAGTTGCTTACAGATCACAGTACAGTTTATTTTACAGATACAATTTAAAGGACGCGTGGCGCGCGAGTGTTTTCGAATGTATACGTCTTTGCGCCAGCGCTGACTTGGGTGGAAGAGAGCGTTGCGAGCCGCGGCCGCGTCGATGTAGCTGCCCGCGCGTCCCGCAGTGCCCCCCCGCTGGGTTCCCCGCTTGGGAAAGGCTCCCTAAAATATGGGAAGCCGTGACATCCTCGGCCCCGTTGCAAGCTGTAGCTTACAACATTGAAGTAGGTAGCAGACACATTCTTGATACAGCCCTCCTCACGACTCCTTGCCTTGTATGGACGTCGGCCACACGATTGACGCCGTCAGGCCCCGGGTAGAACTGCTGTATCCTCCCGAGCCGCCATTGCATGGGCGGCAGCTGGTCGTCCTTCAGCACTACGATGTCACCGATGCGTAGACACCCTTGCTGCGTGCGCCACTTCGTTCGCTGCTGTAACTCGGCGACGAACTCGCGACTCCAGCGGGCCCAGAATTGCTGCCGAAGTTTCTCCACCAACTCAAATCTGCTGGGTCTCAATGCCATTATTGGTAGGGACGGGACCGCAGTTAGAGGTCTCCCTATAAGGAAGTGCCCAGGAGTTAATGGTAAAGGATCGTTGGGATCGGATGATAGAGGCGTGAGAGGGCGAGAGTTCAGTATAGCCTCAATTTGTACAAATACTGTCGTTAGTTCCTCAAAAGTTAGGCTAGCACTACCTACTATTCGTTTCATATGATATTTAGCGGATTTAATGCCGGCTTCAAAAATTCCCCCAAAATTTGGCGAATACGCAGGGCTAAATGAGAATTTAATACCATCGTTAGTACCGAAATCTGTCAACGACTGCTTGCTGGACCGCACAACTCTACACAACTCATTGTTTGCTCCCTTAAAATTAGTGCCATTATCGCAAAAGATCTTAGCTGGCTTGCCGCGCCGTGAAACAAATCTACGCAGGCATTGAAGGAACGCTTGTGTACTGAGCTCGCTGACCACCTCCAAATGAACCGCCTTTGTCGTGAGACACACAAATAAACATAAATAACATTTGGACGTAGTGCTACCTCTGCCCTTACGACTAGAAATCTTAAAAGGTCCCCCATAGTCAGTTCCGACATAATAAAAAGGAAACGTCGGTACATTTCTCTCAGGAGGTAGGTTACCCATAATAGGCTGAACATTTTTACCTCTAAAACGAGTGCATATGACACAGTGTCTTGTTACTTTACGAGCTAAATTTCTTCCTAGTATAGGCCAGAATTTTTCTCGAATAGATGCTAGAAGCAGTTGTGGACCTGCATGAAACAAACGATGATGCTCATATGACATGATTAATTTACAAAAATAATGTTTGGAATCTAAAATCATTGGATGCTTCTTGTCATATGCGTAATCCGAATTGCTAATACGACCTCCTACTCTTAATAAACCCTTGTCGTCAAGAAATGGATTAAGAGATAATAATTTAGATGCCCTTGGTAAGTTCCTTTTATTTGAAATTAAAACTATGTCTCTTTGAAATGACTCAGCTTGACTATACTTAACTAATAGATGTAATGAATTATTTATCTCGTCAGGGCCAAGGGGACCAGTACTTTTAGTGCTAGTAGGTTTGCAATTATTTAAAAAACGTAAGACATATGCATATACTCTTAGTAATTTCAAGTAATTAGAATAGTTATCAAATTTAATAAGTTTAGAATCTTTATCAATTAATAAATTACACGTTAATGTGTTTTCCTTATTTTTAAGTTCAGGCAATTCGTGTAGTGAGACAGATGGACATTTACTCTGAGGCCAATTGCACTGTTCCTCACTCAGAAAGGAGGGACCCTGCCACCAAAGGGAAGAAGACCTTAGTTGACTGGGTTCAACGCCTCGAGATGCTAAGTCAGCTGGGTTCTGATCTGTAGGTATGTGACGAAATATAAAATCATTTGTAAGTTCATTTATCTCATTTACACGGTTGCATACAAACATTTTTAAATCCCTAGGGGGTGTCTTAACCCATGCTAGTGCAATGGTGGAATCAGACCACATAATTTTCTCAGTAATATTAGAATATGACTGAATTGACTGCAATACCTTATTACATAAACGCGCTCCCAGTAACATCGCTGACAACTCTAACCTAGGAATAGTCAGCTGTTTCATGGGTGCTACACGTGCTCTCGCAGTTAATAGCCGTACAGTGAACTCTTGGTTGTTGTCCCGAGACCTCAAATAGACACACGCTGCGAAGGCATGCTGGCTTGCATCAACAAAACAATGCAACTGGATGTCATGTGGGGTGTCACATAAAACCCTTCTAGGTATATTGATGGCAAATAGAACTGGAAGATTGTTTATAAAACTGTTCCATCGTTTTGCAATGTTATCGGGAACTGGAGTATCCCAGTCTAGTTTAGACGCCCATAGTTCCTTTAATATAATTTTAGGCACAATTATACAGGCACATAAAATTCCTAGTGGGTCAAATATCTTACAGGTCATTGAAATAATAGTGCGTTTAGTGACCTTTGAAGGTGGATCTATATCAGTATGAAAATTTAATGTATCGGATGCTGGAGACCAATTTAGTCCTAAAACACTAGAATCTTTGTTTAACTCCAGTTTAGAGGATGACTTTGCTGACCCGTCAAATACGATTCTAAGGCGAGTTGTTTCACTTTTTAATTTTAGAACAGCATGATGCGGCAAGTAATAGCCAAAGTGTGGCTTATCTACTTTCGTTAAGTGTCCTAGGTCCGCATATTCCTTCAAAAATAAACTATATTGAGCCTTTAAATCAGGTTGACGATGAAATCTTTTTTCTAAATTAATGAGACGTTTTTTGGCCAAATAATAAGAGTCGCCTAATGCACTCTCAGGCGATTCCTTGAATGGTATCATAACCGAAAACCTACCATTAGGAAGCCGCTTGGTATTCTCTTTGAAATGAATTTCACATTGTTTCTCCTCTTGGGAGAGAGACTTGACCTTAGGCAGTTCGTCAATCTGCCAGAAACGCTCTAAAGAGTCTTTAATTTCTTTCGAAAAATTACAAAATAATTGGGGCACTGTACACGATGTCCTTGCTGTGGGACCTGCCACCAACCATCCTAGTTTTGAATCTAATAATACAGTTGCATTATTATCTAGTTTAATTTGTTTGGACCCTACAATGTCCCAGTAAATATCAGACCCGAGTAACATGTCTACCTTAGAGGGCTTAAAAAAGGTGGGGTCAGCAAGTTGAATATTTTTAGGTATATTAAGTTCATTAATATTGACCTCCAAATTGGGTAAAAATCCAGTTATACATGGGACAAATAAAAACGTTACATTAGTGTTAAATGAATTCACACGAGATTTAATTAAAAGATTGCGTGTCCCTGATATGGGACATAATGAATTGTTTATGCCCGCAATACTAATGTTAGCATCATTACTAGTTAGGCCCATTCGTTTTCTTAAATCCTCCGATAAAAATGATGATTGACTACCTGTATCTAATAAAGCCCTTACAGTATAAATTTTGTAATTATATTCAATGTTGACGAGGGCGGTGCATAGCAAAACTTGATTTACTTGGTTACTCGGTGGTGACAAAACAGAAAGAGATACAGGAACTGGATCAACTGATGGCTCTGTAGCAGTTGACACCTGTGTCTTATGCAACAATGAGTTATGTCTCCTTTTACATATGCGACATGAACCTTTAGCATGACATTTAGCAGTAATGTGGCCACCACGCAAGCAATTCTTACAAAGTTTTAGCCTAATAATTTCAGATATCCTATTATCAACCGTCATACCCTTCAACTTCTCACAATCATAAATGCGGTGTACTTGACTACAACAGGGACATTCATTACCACTAGGTTTGTTATCAGAGGATATAAAGAATGATTTAGTATTTTTAGATTGATTAAAATTAGATTTTTCGCCAAAACGATTAATATAAGACGTTTCCAAAATATCAGCTCGGCACCGTAAAAATGAATAGAAATTATCTAAAGTAGGTAACTCTGAGAGTGTACTTTTATGTTCCTCCCACTTACTAGCAGTTGTGGTGTCTAATCTAGCAGAAACTATGTATATTATCAGTGTGTCCCACTTATCAGTCGGTTGACCGAGCGTGTTCAGCGCTCTCAGATGTTTAGAAACGTGATCTATTACAAACTTTAGCGCTTTATATGACTCCCTGGGAGAGCTTTCTATGGTGAGCAAGGCTCTTAGATGATTATTAATTAAAATGTTATTATTATTGAAACGCTGACACAGTAACTCCCAGGCAGCCTCATAATTTTTACTCGTAAATTCGATAGACTTTAAAATTGTAGAAGCGCTGCCTTCTAATGCCGAGCGCAGATAATGGAACTTATTAATTAGTGGAATATTTTGATTATTGTGTATCATAGATTCGAAACTATCTTTAAATTCCAACCATGTCAGATAGTTGCCATCAAACGTGGGCAGTTTAATAATAGGTAATTTAATAGAATTTGAATGACTGCAATGACTGACTGACTGGTTGTCTATGTCAGTCACTGGTTCGGGAACCGATTTGCTATTTGTGTCTAGGATCGCTTGACCCTTTGCGAGCAATGATAAAATCCGAGATTCTATTGCATCTCTTTCTTCAATTTCTCCGTCTATGTCAGATGACAACTCATCAATTTCATTTTGAATTACTTCAAACTCAGACCTTAAACGTTGAATAGTATCGAGCTTTAATTCAAGTTCCTTTTGAACTGTGAGTGAAATTCCAGAGTCTTTAATAGTATTCAAATATTGCTCATATTTGGTCAAACGACCCTTTAGTACACCCCGCTTCCTAATCAATATGGTATCCCTTTTGATTGCGGAGGTATCTCCAGTTTCCATGCTTAATGGCATATTGTATCAATAAACTCGACTAGTACGTATATAAGACTCGATCAACACTAATTGAAAATGGAGTAAAAAAAAACAATGAATTGTGCAGAAATCGAACCCAATCCAGTCAACAGCCGGTGCCAGGAATCTCGGTAGACACGATGCGCCGTGATGCACTGCACTGCACCGCTGTGCCGTCAGCGTCACCACGGAGAACAGACAGGAAATCAGCCGACGCCTTTGATCTAGGCTCTTCGCTTCACGTCTTCCTTGCGTGAAGAGCTGAAATAGTCGGCATATGTCTTTCAAGCTAGGTGCAACATGCGTGTGTATTTTTTTTTGAAACGTAGATAGGTATGAGATTCCCAATTCGTATTCACCAAGGCAGGTAGGACAGGTATGTAAGTAAGTACCAAGCGTGACACGGGCGTGGCTCGACCACGTTTGCAAAAACAAAATGGCTACCGCGTGCACACGAAAAAATGAAAAGCTTGCTGTATGCTGTAGGTACAAACCTGCGTGCTGTTGGATTAGTGTGAAATAGTGCAATTGCAATGAATTATGCACCCAAAAGCAGCTATAGGTACATAGACACATATAACTCGTAAATAACACGCAGCGTTGTTGTAGGTACTGTATTTAGAAACCAATAATAATAGGCATTGCTAGACCCAAAACTAGAAAAAACACGTTAAATGAGCTATATGCTCTTGCAATAGATACCTTTGATAGTAGTTAGTTATGCTCGATTCCACTAATAAGTACCTAGGTAATCCTGCACCATGTACATACATGGGTACACGCATGTAGGTTGCGAAAAAGCTGAACCTATGCAAAGTAGGCACCTAAATATAGGTATTAATACGCTGGCACAAAGAGAGGCACACTGAACTCGGGGAATAAAATAGGTAGGTAGAAAGGAATGGGCACTTCACTTAACTTAGGTTAGGCCTCCAGATGAAATGCTGCAGGTCCCGTCGTGAAAGCTCCTTTCTCCCGTTGTAGGTAGTCCGCTGCGAGTCGTAGCCTCAGCATACGCGCCTTCCTCTTGTATCCGTTTATGTCCTTTTACGGTCGCCAATATGTCGAAGCCGCCGTGTTATAGCCTCGACGCAGGTGAGGATGCCGGAGGAGTTAATTCAAACTAGTTTTTGTATAAAATAATACTTATTTAACCGCCCCTTTTTGCGGCATCAAAAGAAAGTTGCTTACAGATCACAGTACAGTTTATTTTACAGATACAATTTAAAGGACGCGTGGCGCGCGAGTGTTTTCGAATGTATACGTCTTTGCGCCAGCGCTGACTTGGGTGGAAGAGAGCGTTGCGAGCCGCGGCCGCGTCGATGTAGCTGCCCGCGCGTCCCGCAGTGCCCCCCCGCTGGGTTCCCCGCTTGGGAAAGGCTCCCTAAAATATGGGAAGCCGTGACATAGTATGAATGGGCCGGCTCGACCGGGGAAGTACCACACTCTCACAGAAAATCGACGTCTGAGTAAAAGCTTTACCACTTCTATGCTTTGTTCGGTCAGTGAGAGGGCCGGAGGTCCATCCTTCCCCCCTCCCCCTCCCCATTTCCTTCCCCCAAGTCCTTGAAAGGCCAACAACGCACCTGTCACACCCTGCTATTGCAGTTGTCCATGGGCAGTGGTGATCGCTTACCATCAGGTGACAAGGTTGCTTGATTGCAGTCAAAAAAAAACAGGGTACAAGAAACGGAATGCTGATGAATGCTGAAACTGACAGCTTACAAATAGGTAGAGTCTCGTAAGAGGAAAAATATCAATTATTTCAAGAAGTGTGTATTTAACCAATCAGAGTTTCATCCCCACTGAAGCCGTAAGGAAGCCAGCGCCAATTTTAAAGAAACATTTGGTACAATAGTATACCCGCCGGGTACATCTCCAGGTGAGTTTTATACTACTCCATAATCTTCCTATCGATGACTTATGCGGCTACCAAAGAAGAAGATTACTATCTACAGCTTGTGCAAGAACAAGATATTTACAACAAGATTACTATATTTTATGACCGGGGTAAGTGGAAAAGCCATGAAGAGACCTATACCCAACAATCGGTGAACACGAGCTGAGAAAGAAAGAAAAGAAGAAGTGCAGGAACACTCCTTAGGTAGGTTAAAGAATGCATAGCGCGTAGAACCGATGGCTAATGGGGTAGAAAGGTGCTCGAATGGCAACTGTGTACTGGCAAGCGCAGCGCTGGACACCCACTGACCAGATGGTCGAACAACCTAACCAAGGTTGCAGGAAGGCACTGGATGCAGACCGTTTTCAAACGGTCATATTGAAAATCCTTGGGGAAGACCTATATATACCTTTTTTTTTTTATATACCTAGACCTATATACAGCGTGTAAATTTACCCTCGACATTCTCTTAAAGGGGTGACTCAGACCATCAATATGAACAACTTTTCCTATGGGACCAATGCTGGGATCTCAAAAAAAATATTGACATTCCCATACAAACTGGCCGAGCGGCAGAACTCTTTTGTATGGAAATGCCGAATTTTTTTTTGCGTTCCCAACATTGGTCCCTGTATAATAACCAGCAGTGGACTTCTGGCGCTGAAATGATGATGATGATATTATAGGATGCAACCGGGAACACTTTTGGATGAAGAGGAGTTGTAATATCTTAGATTAGTACGTGTTTAGTAATCTTCTTAAATAGGCGGAAAATCGTACCTATTTTTCCTATCATATAAACGTGAAAACGTTTCTTTTTTATTAGGTAAGTACGTAACAATATAAAATTTTACGATTTAAAATAAAAACGGAATCGAAAACGAGATCTATCCAATTTAGAATACAAAAGCTGATTCAGACTTAAAGAGGTCTTAAAAAGAAAGTAATACCGGTATGAGATGGGTTCAATATGAACTGTGTCAAGGAAATTTTAAAAGTTTGTGCTTTTAGGATATATTTGTAATTATTATATGATTTAAAAAAATACCCATAAAGGCGTAAAATTCCCTGATAGTGTGTTATCCTTGGGAGTAATGCGTTGCCCATACTATGCCCAGCCTTTGTGACGTTATTAGGAGTAGGTATAGCAAAATACTCGTAGCTATGCGGATGATTTTTAAGGAAATAAAATATATTTTAACATAACACTTGCTGACTATAGTAGCAGGCTCGTTGTCTTCCAAATTTATTCCAGCTGCCTGACCCATGTTTCAGAATTGCAGATAAAAATTGGTTCTCTGTAAAGTTGGTTTCCGGACGATAATTTTACGTGACAACGGTGGATGCGCCACAAGCCGAACACTTAGGCCGATCGTCTTTCTCGCTTGCACGTTATCACGTCTAAAAAAATCTACCAAAAATAAACTACTCGTATAAGCATTTCCCTGCCTTGGGATAAGAACCCAGATTTTCTCGGTTAATGGAATAGTGTATTAGACGCTGTGCCCTGCTGAATAATAGTAATTTACTTTGAATTATTACGCAAGTACGTATTAGTTGTTATGCATACGGAAATTTCATAGATCGTTTACAAACACTTGAAATAAAAAAAAACCGAGGCATGAAAACTGCCCCTTGAAACGGACTAAAAAAGCTACAAAGCTTTAGTTCATAGAATACATCAAGAAGACATCAAATACAATTCAATAATCTTTCGTACAAAAAGAACGTGAAGACGATTTTTTTTGTACGAAAACTACTGAACCGATTTTGATGAAAAATAAGACTAACATTAAAGCATACCCTTCCAATATACTCGTACCATTACAAATAAAAAGTTTTTTTCAAATCGGTTCATAAATGACGGAATTCTGAGGTAAACAACATTAAAAAAAAATTATATCTTCTTTTTTTAATTCGGTTAAAAAGCGTAAAATAATTCGACACAAATCTGCTGTTATAGGCTTAAAATGAGCTGCAGAAACCATTTTCCGTTCAAGTAGACGTTTCAAATCTACTTATTAGGATAAAAAAAACTTAAGCAACTGCAATGTCGTCCTACAATTTATTTCAATTTACAGAGAGACAGCTATCACCATTTTGCTTAAGTAACATAAACCACAAGAGTGCGCACAGATAATATAAGGTATCCTTCAGGAGGAGATAGCGCCGGGAAAAAATCGTAAGCTATAAATCTGAACTTTCGCTAACTGTAGCGAAAGGAAGTAGGTAAATAATGTAGTGCAGGTACGAATGTTTGTGTACCATTTCCTAACACCGTTTTTTTTAGGGTTCCGTACCCAAAGGGTAAAAACGGGACCCTATTAATTTCGCTCCGCTGTCCGTCTGTCTGTCTGTCTGTCCATCTGTCACCAGGCTGTATCTCATAAACGGTGATAGTTAGACAGTTTACATTTTCACAGATGATGTACTTCTGTTGCCGCTCTAACAACAAATACTAAAAAATATAATAAAATAAATATTTAAGGGGGCTCCCATACAAGAAACGTGATTTTTTTGCTTGTTGTTGCTCGATATTGACAACAGCAACAGTTAGATGCTTGAATTATTCATAGAATATTTGGTTATATATTCAATTTAACAATAAATAATTAAATAAAAATAAAATTAATAATAAGGGGGGTTCCCATACAACAGACATAATTTTTTTGCCGTTTTTATAGATAACGGTACGGAAACCTTCGTGCGCGAGTCCGACTCGTACTTGGCCGGTTTCTTTATTCGCCATTGCTATCCGGTTCTGGGAAAAGGCCCTCTCTCCTTCCATTCATTTTTCCATCTAAAGCTCGTCAAATGCTTCGTCATTTGACTATCTCTTTCTCGGTCTTCCTTGTGTATTTTATTTGACGGTTATTATTACTTCATGTTAAGACTCTTATTAAATAAAGAAATAAAATATGGTGAAAAAATTTCGGCGCCTAGGTTAGAACAGGCGGTGGCTCAGTTGGAAGAGTGTAAGTTGTACGCAGGATCAAATCCCGCCCGCTTGATATTTTTTCACCATATTTTATTTCTTTATTTAATAAGAGTATAACAAAATAGCATTGTGAATGCAAAATACAGACACTTAAAAATATTAATATTAAGAATTTAATAATTTGATATCCACTATGTAGGCTAATGTTTGGTCAATACGTGTAGTGTATAGCATTGATTTAAAATGTCTTTGTTTCCTGAATCAAATAAAAATTTATTCCCATTCGGCATTTTTACATACATACATAGTATCACGTCTTTTTCCCTTGCTGATAGACAGAGCTTATGTATTTACGACCTTATGGCCACATTTAGCATATTGGAGGACGTGTAGATGAGAAATTGAATTAAATAGTGATGGGTTGTAGCTCCAGCGCCTATTGACATGATTCTGCAGATTGAATCCCTCGATCGGCTTTTACGATCAGCGCGGGAAGAGAAGCAGCTGGTACATTCTACGATTTTTCTTTTCTCACAAACCAGCATCGAAGCCATTTTTAATTATAATAATATTATATTGAGTGTGCAGGAGCGGACCATTTACAATACGAACGGTCCATTAAAGAAACGAATGCTTTTAAGAATTGTTATTCTCACTAACGTCGAAAGTAATTAAAATGCAATCATTAAAATACCATTTGTTGTAGTTTTTCACTATTTTCTGGAATATTCTAAATGAAAAATGACTATATCTTTTAAACCGGCCAAACGTGAATCAGACTTGCGCGGAGAGTTTCTTAAATATACTAGCTATAAATAACAATAAATAAATACATATTGACAAATCCCATAGATTAAGCTAGCCACAAAGTAAATTCTAGATTTGTGTTATAGGATAGTAACTCAACGATACTATATTTTAAAACAAATAAATATACAATACGTAAAGAAAATCTGTCCGATCCTTGAAGGGTTGATTCAGCCTGTCGATATGAACAACTTTTCCCATGGGACTAATGCAGGGTACTATCATTTAAATATATTTAAGTTTTTATAATCACTTAGTGTCTTTATTCCTTTCTTAAAATATTTTTAACTCTCATATGAATATATGGGACCAATGGTTGCAAACTCAGTTTGTAATAAAAAGCATTTCCTGTTATTATATCATTTATTCAATTTACATTTTGAAATATCTATTTTACGCTTTATCACTTTCTAATTAGTTAAGTTAATTGGCAGTAGACCTACTGCCGCCTAAAGATGATTTTTGGAACTAAGTTCGCCAGAGCGCATGCCGCTGGACGAGATATCTATGTCTGTAGAATTATAATTATATCTACGGATCCAGTGCAAACGATGGTCCATTAAGGTCCGGAGGCAAAGTTATTTTTAAAGGACATCACAACGCGTCTCATCGACGTAACGGAAAATCCATGAGCTGGTTATTTTTCTCAGCGGATAGGTCTTGCAATTCAACGAGGCAACACTGCCAGTATTCTGGGAACGTTGCCTCGATGTGAAGCGTTGGAAGATTTTTTCTATATTTAAGTTAAATGGACATTTTTATGTGTAAATGTGGTGTTTTGAAAATAAATAATTTAGTCAATATATCTACTTATGTTACTAAGTTTAAAATCTATCTACTATTACTCTCTCATCTAAGTGCACATGTCA
The DNA here is from genome assembly GCA_947532085.1 of Elegia similella. Taxonomy (NCBI): domain Eukaryota; kingdom Metazoa; phylum Arthropoda; class Insecta; order Lepidoptera; family Pyralidae; genus Elegia; species Elegia similella. Next base: position 7,934,971 of record OX383936.1, read on the forward strand.
TCCCACAAGTTATCACTGTATGGAAAAACTTGAAAAGATTCCTTGATACATTGCTTGTCTTAATGGCTGTAAGAAGTAGTGAAAGCAAAGCGAACCTAGTGAAAAACGGACAGACGGACTAACGGACATCGGAAGCTTAGTAATAGGGTCCCATTCTTGTCTTTTGTTTATGAAATGCTAAAAATTATTGCTTCTATCGAAAGCAACAATATCAACACTATTTTTACTAACTATTATTATATATGTCGTAGGCTATCGGTACTTCAGCATTCTAAGACTAGGACGAAATCAGACTAAATTAAAATTACTTGACGTACTTAACACTGAATTGTTATCGAAGTTCACATTACTAGGTCGGGCTTCCCTTAAAAAAAGTCCAGTTTCATTAGAACAAAATAAAGAGTAATAGCCAAGTTGTCAGAACTTGTTACGTCTTGTTTTACAAATTCGCTGTGATGAAGGAATCTTTTTTGCAAATCTTCTCAACTCCCCTTCGGGGGCTTTTTATAAAACAGATTTTTATCTTGGCAATCGTCCAAATAACATCTTACTCAATATGGTCAAAGAAAATTAGAGTTTATTGTTCTGTAATTCAATAGGTAGGAATTGATATAGAACAAATTAGGGAAACGAAATTTTCTTTATTTGAAAATGTATAGATTCACTATTCTTTTCAGGCATAAGCTTGCAATATAACAGTGACAGATGTATTTTGAAAGCTTTTTTGAGTTTAACATCTGATGTTGACGTTATTTATTTTATTATATCACAATCTATCTTGATTGTTATGATATTACGATTAGGAGACGAAAAGTTTTCATGCTTATACATATTCCTACAAAAATTAGCTCATGGCCAAAAAAGGATAATTTTTAGGTTTCCGTAGTTCACAAAGAACCCTTATAGTTTCGTCATATCCGTCCGTCCGTTGACGTCGACAACGAAAAGTGAATATCTGTGATTAACCTGTGGGGTATCGTTGAAAAAGTCTTAATGCAACAAAAACTGATTTGTTTTTATGTAGATCAAATACCCCAGTCTTGAGATAATCTAATACAAAGTTAAAATTTTTATGTAGATCAAAAACCCCAGTCTTGAGATAATCTAATACAAAGTTAAAATTTGAGGTGACCCCCCACCGTAACTTTTGAAATATTATTAAAATAATTCTGAAGAAAATGTGGTATATACCTCAAAGTATGTACTTTCAATTAAAACTATAGCGGTCTCGGTATCATAGATAGTTATTACAACTCGACCAACTTATGAAGTTACAGTCGGGCGAAAAAAATGTATGGAGTCACCCGCAAAATGAAACTTGTTTCATAACATTCGACTTTTTTTGCTGTTTTTATAGATAACGGCACGGAACCCTTCGTACGCGAGTCCGACTCGCTCTGGGCCAGTTTTTAATAAAAATAAACATAAATAGACCCCAAAATAAAAGATGAATATACTCACAAGCAATGTAGCTCATTTGTAGAATTTATTGCAACTGAAACAAAAATAAAGAGCGATATTAAAAACCACTTTATTATTCCTGGACAATGCACTTTCCACCGGTTTTACTACAATAGGGTAGAAAATGGAGGACAAATGGAACTAAGATGGATTGGACTAAAAATATAATACAATCTCTTTTCATGAGAAATGTATAAATAGAAGTAGGTACGTATAAAAAGCTGTTAGAAGCTACATTATTTTTAAATTATAGAATAGTTACCTATACAACTACGGTAACTAACAGATTGTTGTCCAGACTAAGATTGTTGTCCAGATTAGTTCTTCCCTATTTGTTTCTTAGATTTTGATCATCATCTTTGATATGCGCTTGTATGTATGTAAAAAACGGACAAGATAGTAGTTTAATATAAATAATATGAAATCTTTATCTTAGTCTGTTTTTTAGACTTTGGAATGAAATGAAAGATATTAAATTAATAAATAAATATATAGGGACATATCACACAAATTGAGCTAGCCCCAAAGTAAGTTGTGGACTTGTGTCGTAGGATACTAACTCAACGATGTTATATTTTATAAGAGATGCTTATATAGATAAACTTCCAAGATCCAGGTCAATCTGAAAAAGATCGTTTTCCATCATGATCTGACCGGTGATCGAACCCAGGCACCCTCGTATCGTACGTGTCATTTTGAGCACTGCGCCACGGAGCTCGCCTCGCGAGCTAATTGTGCATAATCTTCTTCCTAACTAATATTATAATTGAAAAAGTGACTGTAAGTAGGTATTTTCATGTTTATTCATTCATATGATTGTTTGTTTACCGTAAAGTTTTCATGTCGTAACTTCTGAACAGTACGAAGGACACAGGACAGGATCTTTAATGGTGTGAATGGAGTAGCAGCTAAAAGCTGGTATCAAAATCTAATATCAAACAATTGATAGCAGATATACCAAGTGAGTGGGGTGCGCTTGACCTCTGCCCTGTGTTAGAGCCGTGCATTATAATTAGTGCCGGCCCGGAGTAATTCCTGCCACAGTGACATGCTTCCATTTATAACGGACTAATTGACTTGACGCCTAAATTACCTCGCTTTGTAACCTAGCAGTGGACAGTCAAAGGCCTCGTCTATCTTGGTACGAGTATTAGATATGCTTGAGATATGATTGCTTGATGAGGTATGATTGCATCTGTTAGTAGTAGATGAAATAAATGATAATGTTTGATTCAATTTTGTTAAATTACAATATTTAAGACTATTGTTATATTGTATACATTGTGGTTAACATCCTAGTTATATTCTTATGTATAGTTGACCGAGCGAGCGAAGCGAGCGAAGCGTCTCAGTTTCCACTGGCCCAAAATTCTTTTGTCCGTCTGTCTGTCTGTCTGTCTGTTCTCGCCTACAGGTCACATTTCTCAACCGATTCTCATGAAATTTTGTGAGCAGGTTCGGTAATTATATACAATTTTTTTGTAGCGCCAGTTTACGGGATATATGGGAGTCTGAAACTTAAAAAAACTCATAGCACAGCTATTTGGAAAAAAAATCAAAAATGTCATTAGACTTTTTTGTTATTCTCATTAAGACGCAACTTTTTTGTCTGAACAACTTTTTTATACGATAAACTTGAACGTGTTTAAAGTCGGCAATTTGCCCAAAAGTTGTCTGAAATCGATTTTCTGTATATTTTTTTATATTACTGCATTCAGTATGATATCGTAAATACAAATCTATGATATGATAAGTATAAAAATGGTGCGTAGTAACTGTGACGTCGGCGATACAGCGAAAAAATATTTTTTATATAAACATAACATGTGCGGTATCAAATAAAATGGCTTTATGAGTAGATTACACAGAAATAAACTTCACTACCATATTGCTCAACCCACAGACTATATGTAGGTAGTACAAAAGTTAAATATAAATTGAAATGAAAGAAGTTGAAGTACGTGAAGTGGGAGAGACAGTGAAATTGAACAACTTTCCCTAAGGAACATATATCAAAATATGAAATATATTTTTTGGCTTATGGCATGATACTGAGAATTACTTTTATGATTGAAAACAGTGAATAAACTTAGAATCCTGAAATAAAAACTAAAAATAAATAAAAATGATTTACAGGCTATCCTGTGACTTGAGCCCGGGCCTTATAGGTGCCGGCCACTTCTTTACGTAAAATTCGCATGTTTGTCTGCCATAGTAGTTGAAATTAGCGTCCTATTAAAATTTTGACTAATTGGTAACAACTATGAAACCGGGTACTTGAACTTGCCTCCCATTCACCCATGCCAAGTTCGCTATTCCGATATTTCCGATCTTGATGAGGATCTCTCCAACTTAGTTAATGTGTAAAAAAGCATACTAAACATGGTGCTCAAGGGCCGTGTTTACATACAAGAGTAGTCCCCTGACTCCTCGCCAGAAAGTACCAATAGAGCAATGATTTTGTACTTTAAAAAATCCGTACGTTTAAATTTTTTCATAACTGAATTATTTAAAGAGATATGAACCTTCAAAAACATGAATAATTGATGAATTTCCGTTGTGTTCAAACATCTAGAAAACAAATTTGGCCAATTATACATATAAGAAAAAGAAAACACAGAAACACGGCCATAGCTTATTTCAAATTTTTACTGTATAAAGTAATTAAATCGGTTAAGTTATGGAGAAGAAATCAGAGGACTACGAAGCGTTAATTTTGTGTACTTTTATAGGTATGTATTTTCCGGCCGAGCTGCAGTTATCTCTATCGCACTCTGCGGGGTTTGTTTGGGTACGCGGCGCGATAGCAATAGATATTATAAATACCTATTTTTTCAACTCTCTCGAGCTTAGTGTTTCCTCTTAAAAAAGGGTCTGGTTGGGTCTTCAGGTAAGAGGAATATAGGTTTTAATTTCCGTTTCCTTTGGTACCTAATTAAGAGCAGCGGGGATTGGGAAATAGTAACTGAAAGAAATCATCCTTTAGTCAATTAGCATATCAGTAACAGATATATTTTAGAGCACTGGAGGGCAAATGTGGATGTTGGTTTTAAGGCTCGCGAGGTCTACTGTTCTCGCAGAACCACTAGTTTAACAATATAACAATCATTCAATACAGCAAAATTGATTTATATTTTTTTCAATCAACGAGCGTTGTATTTTAAAGTTATTCGAAAATCGACTTCAGGAAGGCACAAGTCGTTTTCACGGAGACTCTGGGTTGCATCGCATGCTTTACACTCAAAGATTCCTTTATTATCCTAGTTAAAAGTAATCCCTTTGTATCCCTCTGAATGTTGAGAATCTCATAATATTACCACGCCTCAGTGGTCCCTTACAAAGTAAGCAATATGTGTTTTATATGCTAAATTCTTTCCAGTCTCACTTAAAAGTCTATCAAAATGCTATTTCACAGATCTAGCAGTCTATAAAATGCAGGTTATGCAGCTAAAAGGAAATATAGGAAAAAGTAAGTTTCAAGAAAATTTTCATACCTAATGTCAAGCGATTTCAATTCGAGCTCTTTCGTGAATAATTCTAAGTTTACAGTTGAAATTACATTTGCAAAGAGCCGGATAGTTCACCGGCGTTAAGCCATCCCGGCCTTAGATTTCATATGATTGGTATAATAAGTGCCATTTACAATCTGCAACGCTAGGCATAGTGGATAATTTTAGTGCAGTTTGTAAGTCAGACCGACTTACAAACTTGATTCCTTATTCCTGGATTCCTTAGACAAACGAATAAAATTTAATAAAAAAAATGAGGAGCACCGCAGACCGTAGAAGGAAATGGGCGAAAATCTAAAAAAATCATGGCAATAGGAGATGAGGTTAGCAACCCATTATTATTTTGATTCCGATTTCCACCTTTAGGCCCACCAACACGCTAAGAGTGGCCTTTTGGTCTTATGACCTTAGGCTGTTTACCCCGTAAGGGATAAAGACGTGATAATTATGTATGTATGAGGAGCACGATGGCCTAGTCGTGAGTATGATGTGAGTAAAATCGCTTATGCATGTTAAACAACCCTGGGCGCTGACTCCACTGTGGTAGGTTACCGCTAGTGACATAAAAATATTTTGAGATTCTCTGTGCTTCGGAAGGCATGCAGCTGTTGGTCCTGGCTGTCATCATTAATGGCAGATGACTTTAGGCAGCTTGACATATGTGACACCAGTGTTGGCCACTTACACACACGAAAACAATCAATTTAGTTAAATATAGGGCGTTGCATCCCATCAGTTGATTTGACATGGGAGAAGCTTTTGTAATAAAATTGCTTTACTCAAGAAATGTAAATGGACACTTTTCAAATTCTATGGTTATTCACGCAAAATGTAAGTCAATCAGGCGATAAGACCCTCGTCGATTTTTCGTTGTGACCCAACTATATTTCAAAGACCTCTCTCCCCTCAAATAAGGTCTGAACTTTTGACAAGTCAATTAGGAAATAATTGTCTTCCATAAGTTGGTGGGCCTTTTTTGTGATTGATTGACACATCAATTATTGTGATAATTTTTAAACGGATTTTATAATAAACTGACATTTTTTTTAAAGAAAAATGATTTTACGTACTAGTACATATATTACTTTATCTACCTTAGATACTTTTGTTAGTGTAGGTAAGTAATAAAAAATGTCACATCCATTTATTTATTAATTTATTACACTTTATAGCATATTCGAATAGTATGTAACAATAATATAAATATAGATGAGGAAAAAATGTACAAAAGGCGGTCTTATCGCAAAGCAATCTCTTCCAGGCTAGCCATAGGCTATCTTTCTCCTATAAGGAGATTAAGGAGCTAATTTGACACTTACAACCAACTATCTTTTTTTTACGAACGCATTATTTTCGAATGATATTATCTGTGCATATTGAATGTAATTATCGGTTATGTTGACCATGAAGACCAATCACCTCTAAAAGTCAAATATATTTCTGTAGTAATTGTAATTCTGTATTTTAGTAATTGTATTTTTTTTTTAATTATCAAACTTTTAAAGGTTGGCTTGACCTTCCATTAAAAGTTTCTTATTTCTTTGATGTTTCTATGAGTTTAATTCTATCATAGATTGAGCGAACCCTTCAATGACGAAAAACAAGTAAGCCTGTATATAAATTAAATAAGAGGTCCAGAGATTTAATAAAATTCCGACCGGAACAAACAAAAGTACTGATGTCGGCTTTATTAAAATTGCTGGTCATTATTCTTTTGTTTTCCTTTTCAAACACTCGCAGATTATGTAATTTAAATACCAAGTTATTAAATAAGATAAATTAATTTGTATGTAAGTCGCATTTCCAAGAGTCTATTGTTAATTTATATGTTTTATTTTAACATATGGTTGGTCAGGGGTGTCATCCTTAACTGCCAGTCCGGTGGTTGGAGGTGCTACTTGCTTTTCCCCAGTATCCAAGTGAGTAGTATTCCCAAACCTTCATTTCCTCCCCAAATCCTAACCTAAACCTAATTTCATCATCAGCTTAAAAATACCTCCGATGGGCGGCAGCGTCGGAGGCGAGAGAAGCGAGAGTACATGAAGGGAAAATCATTGGGAGTGGCCTTTGTCCAACAGTGGACTTTTTGCGGCTGTAATGATGATGATGATGATAATTTAAACATATATAATGAATATATTACTGATGCATCAATTCTGAACCGAACTGCTGAAGTTCGGGCGAAAACTAATTAGGCACTTACTTGAAATTTAAATAGTTTGCAGGTTAATTGGATGTTCAGAATCGATTTATAGGAAACTTATAAAAAATTAAACAAGACGAATAAAATATAGAGAATATATCTGTCTGGTTTATTTTCTTGCTAAATATAAATGTCACGAACACAAAACTCGTTTTTCAGCCAGTTTAAAAATACCTGTATTATATATATAATAATACCTATATAAAGCAATCACCACAGTGAGTTCTGAACTTGTGTCGTAGAATACTAACTCAACGATACTACATGTTATAGTTGATATTTAATAATAGAGAGACTCATATAGATAAACATTCAAGACCCAGGCCAATCTGAAAATCGTCCTTTTCCATCATGAAAAGGTTGATATGTTTATGTAGTTGCGATTGGATTTGAAGGGCAATTAAACCACTTACCTATATTGTGACATAAGACTATATGTCTCTAGAATGCTAGCATGTGGTCGGCATCTCAAGTGTTGTCGACAGTTATAAACAATGATAGACGACTGTGACTCAAGTGCATCATATGCTTAGAACCCGACTCATGAATTTAATATTAGTGGATCTATGAGCGGTAGACCTCACGAGTCTTATCACTGCGAACTTTTATTGGTCTTTCTTCTTCTTCTTATCGTGTCGACTGAAACAGCGTTATCAGTGGTATTGTATAGGTCCTCGAGTGTGCAGGTGGTAGGACACACAGGGCAAGACAACAGATGTGCCATGGTCTCAGGAGTAGCACCACATGGACAGGAAATATCAGAGTAACCCCACCTATTCATGTTCTCCTTGCTTCGGCCGACTTGAGTCCGGAGTCTGTTGACTTCCATGTCGCCCAAGGATATAATATGGTCCTAAGTGCCATAGATGCCAATGACTTCTAGGTTCTTTGTTCCAGATTCTACTATTTTGAAATTTTTCTATAAACTGATTGGACAAAGAATTCGAACATCGAAGGTTACAAAATTTCACGAGAATCAACTTATAAATACGACCTGTAGAGGAGAACAGTTGGACAGCGGAACAGATGGATAAAAGAAAACTTTCTTGCTCAAGCTGAAACGGAAACGTCTCGCGCGCTTGCTGAAGAAAAAAGAAAAAAAGAATAAGGAGCTAAGAAACAAATAAGAAATCAAGCAGGCCAACGGTAAGATTTTGTCAAGTGATTGAACACTAAAATTAGAATTAAACTAATATGCTCTCCAATTGGACACCGGGCTCTGAAGACATGCTAGGTGTACAAGATTCCCTATACCGCTAAATTTGAAGCAGTATTTTCGAAACAGATGTTTTTCCTTATACAGCGTGTAAATGTACCACTGATATTCATTTAAAAGGGTGACTTAGCCCGTCAGAATTTACAATGGGATCAATGCTGGGAACTCAAAAATAAATTCGACATTTTCATACAAATCGCTCGGCGGGCGAAACACTTTTTTAATGAAAATGTCGATTTTTTGTTGAGTTCCCATTATTGGTCCCATAGGAATTAACTTTTAAAAGATTGGGTAACCCCTTTTATGGATGTTTATGGTAAATTTACACGCTGTATATGATTACTGAAACAAAGCAGTTTTGGTACAATTGAGTATATATTTAATCGCGTCACCGTGATTGGCACAACAATGAGCTTCGTTAGAGTACTTTTAAAGCCATGAAAATGACCGGACATTAAATTAAATGACAACAAAAATTAATTAGTGCTTTTCGTGGAAAATGCTATTTTAGTCTGATTAAATTATTTAACCCTGTTTTGATTAAACCTACGCTTCATGATCAATGCTAAGGCAATCTTATTTGTGAAATACTTATTAGTTACGAAAGCTTAGCCCCTTATAATAAATTTGTACTTCTTTACATTATTCATTTATTTAAATAAAGAGAAATGTTTTTTTTTATGTCTTATTTTGATGGTTCATCTCAAAAACTATTTGTTCGATTAAAAGATCTTTCACAGTAGCAGTACACAAGTGATAATAATATTAATGTACGTAAGAAAATGACCGCTTGTTGTAATTACCGCGTAATGAGAAACAGTTAAAGTAGCCTTGTGTTACGGCAGTACTGTAGTTGTATTTGTTATTTTATCAAATTGCTAGCTTTCGCCCGCGGCTCCACTCGCGTCGATGTCCTTTGGAAATAGTACTTTTTCCTGGGATAAAAGGTAGCCTATGTCCTTCTCCATACTCCAGAAAACTTGTACGAAAAATTTCATGATGATCGATTCAGTTCGGCGTGAAAGCGTAACAAACAAACAAACTCACTTTCGCATTTATAATATTAGTAAGGATAGTAAGGAAGTAATGATAAGGATGCTTGTATATTTTCTTAACATACACAATAAATTTTTGAACAACTTTTCATATGAGATTAATGCTGGGAACTAAATTTTTTTGACGTTCCCATATTAATTGATCAGTGGCCGAATATTTTTGTATGGAAATGTCCATTATTTCCATTTACCCAGCATTGGTCCCATAGAAAAAGTTGTTCATATCGACGGGCTGAATCGCCCTTATAAGGCTCCATAACGGTCAAAATTTCACTGAGTATTTTTTTTTATGTATGACATAGGGTGGCAAACGAGAAAGCGGGTCACCTGATGGTAAGCTAATAATAATAATGGTAATAATAAAGTAAGGTGATCGCTTGCAACACCTAGGGTGAGATTTACTGAGAATCAAACTTCAGGTCCATGAAATGCACATGCTCATTATCATTCACTTTTTACCTTATAGGGTAGCCCGAGCCTAAGGTCATAATACTGAAATGCCACGTTTAGCGACCCATTAATATTTTGATTCCAGTTTTCACCTATATCCCTACTAACAAGTAGGGATATAGGTGAAAACTGGAATCAAAATATTGTTGGGTCGCTAGCCGAATCGCCTAATGACATGGTTTTTTAGATTTTCACACATTCCCTCGACCGGCTATCACGGTCTGCGTGGAAAGATAAGCAGCTGGTACATTCTACGTTTTTTTTTTTCTCCCAGATTAATATGTCCATGAAATAATTTCATATTTTTTGTATAATCCCTTGGCATCCACTTAAGCGCAACATTAGAATCCACAACAATCACAATAAAATGCATATAATAACAAAAAGTACCTAAGCAAAGTATGTTGCAAACGACTTATATTTTGCCTTTGCTACAAAAGAAATCCCAGACTATAACAAGTCCTCGTAGTATCATGAGTACTTAATGCATGCTGAGTCTCGATGATAAATAGACAGCGTGGACAGAACACATATAGCAGCATCTGTGTCAAGTCTCTTCGGACCACTCAAGATGATCTATGTAGCGAGAAGCTTGTTATTATGTCCGTTTGTCACCGCTTTGGTGGATTATTATTTCTGCACATTGAAATGTAGATAATGAAAAATAGCTGCAAATTGATATGTGAGAGGAAATACCAAAGAGGCACCTGTAAGAGATAAGGTTAGGAGTAATAGATTGGCATGGTATAGACACGTTATGATAATAATAATATCTTTATTGTGGTACACAGGTTAAAAAACAGATAATAGTTACAGGTAATGTGTGTCTATATAAGACGTACAATAATAAAAGGAAATATCTTAACAAACTAATAAAATAAAATAAAGTTAAATTTAGAAAACATGAAAATACTCTACTATCCTAATAAATATTCGTATAAAGGAATAATTCTAATCAATTAACAAATTGTCATTTAGGAAATTATTTATATTATGAGAAGGGAGGAACAACTTTTGACCAATAAAAAATAATTTATTTACTGTTAAGAGGCTTAGATGAGGAAGACCAGCACCTCAGCTCAATTAATACTTTTCTATAAAAAAAACTGTACTTCTAATTTATTTTTTTTAGGCTACTTTTCATTATTTTGCTAATTATAATTAAGAAAATTGTTGAAGACCGCCAAAATTGGCCTCTTTTGAAGATTAAAATGATCGGTATCTAGCGCTTAAATGATCACTCATCTAAGCCCTTAAAGCAAACCCTAACAGACTCAAATTTACTCAAAAAACCAGTATTCGCCTACAACTCCACTCGCTTTAATGTTTCTCGTAAACGCTATTTCGTCCGTGATATAAAGCAGCCTATGTTTTTCATCATTATCTATTTGCACGTATGCAAAATTTAATGATCATAAACAAACACAATTTCGCATTTATAATAAGTAGGATATTTTCAGGCACTTTTTATAACAGTCAATTTAAATTTCAAATATTTATATTTAAATTATTAGTTATTATTCAAAAGCTCCAGATAATTAGCATTTCTTAAATTATCATCTTCGTCAATCGTCAAGCTTCTTAGGAATTCTCGCCCGAAGGGAACTAATATAAATAAAACTATAAACAGTCTCGTACTTTAAAATTTAAACCCAAAAAACCTAAGTTAAGCTAGAAATTTAAAATGTATGCATGCCGTCGCCAAATTGTAACTAAAATAAATATTTCGAGCGGATATTGGGATGTGTGTCAAACAACTTTGGAACTCTCATCCGTCACCTACTCATAATAAACAGTTTCACGCGAATAAAACTTATAAAGCAGTATTTATAGTCTAGTTCTTTATTCTCTTCATTCTTCCAAAAACCCGAAGCTATACTTGAAATTTAAAACCATGCAGCGTGGCCAAGTATTCACCGAAATAAACATTTCGAGCCGAGAATTGCACCGGGATCTGTGTCAAGCGACTTTGGAACTCTCGAGCGCGCCCGCCCGCCAATTATCCGCGAAAACAACGAGAGCCGAGCCGAATGGAAAGTTTTTACGGAAACAACCGAACCTTTTTGTTGAGCCTCTTAAGAGCAGGCTCGTGATTGTTACTTTACATTTTAGTATATTGCGGAATGTTGTGTGCTATTTGTATGTTGTACTCAAACATTAATCATGATCATCATCAGGTCTTTTTAGTCTCCACTGCAGGAGCATGGCCCTCTCTGTACTACCGGAGCCATACTTGGCCATGGCCATAAACATTCATATAATAAATAAATATATATATGGACATATCACACAAATTGAGCTAGCCCCACCGTAAGTTGTGAACTTGTGTCGTGGGATACTAAAAACTCAACGATATTATATTTTATAATACATAATTATAAAGATAAACATCGAAGACCCATGTCAATCTGAAAAGATTGTTTTCCATCATGACCTGACCGGGGATCGAACCCCGGCACCCTCATATCGCAGGCTGGCGTGCTGACCACTGCGCCACGGAGCTCGCCAAAAATGTATGAGTGTATGTAATAAAACTACTTAGATATTGACTAGCTCCGTGGCGCAGCGGTCAACACGCCTGCCTGCGACACGGAGTGACCGGGTTCGATCCCCGGCCAGGTCAAGATGGAAAATGATCTTTTTCAGATTGGCCTGGGTCTTGGATGTTTATATATATATGTATTTGTTATAAAATATAGTATCGTTGAGTTAGTATCCCATAACACAAGTCTCATATTTATTTATTATTTTATTTATAGATATTGCTAAGATTTTATATTTTTATTTCTTTACAAAAACTTTTTGAATCTATAAAGCTAATAGTAGTTAGCTTAATGCTAAGAGCGTTCTCTCTCAGTCAACCTTAATACGGATATACAGATCAAAAAATAGGTAGTAAATAAAAAAGTTATAAGAAATATTTAAGGAAGGAATAATAGATAGACACTAAATGATTATAAAATACTTAAATATATATAAATAAAAGTTCCTAGCATTGGTCCCACATAGAAAGTTGTTCATATCGACGGGCTGAAACACCCCTTCAATGATCGGACAGGGTTTTCTTTACATATTGTATGTATATACATACATACTTATTAAATATAGTAAGAATTGACCAAATAATCTGCTGACTCACAAAACAACAAAGACAGAGTTCAGAATGAAAAGCTTTTGCTTGACAATAAATCTTTTTCGTTTGCTTGTTTCCATGCTGGTCTGAGAGAAAAGAATATACGTAGAATGTGCCAACTGCTTCTCTTCCTGCGAAGATCGTAAACCCGATCGATAGATTGGGCTGAAATCTGCGGAATAATGTCAATAGGTGACGCGGCTAGTAACCCAAAAAAAGCTAAGGCGGCGGAAACCGACGAGAATGCATAAAAAGCGTAATGTAAATGAATCGAAAGAGGTTTGTAAGGATCGTAGCAAGTGAAGATTCATTGTCTCTGCCTACCCCCATGGGAAAGAGGCGTGATAATACGAGGGGTGGCTGATATAAAATCTACTTTGTTAAAGAAAGTTTTGAAAATCGAACTGGCCACTGCAAAATCATATTCTATATTTATTCCTTTTTCAAAATTATGACGCTTATTTTTTTTCGCTTGCTTTTGTTTTTTTGGCGCGGCTTTGATTTCACCATGTCGAAAGAAAATTGCAAAATGATGAAATTTGAGCATCGAGCAGTGATTAAATTCCTAAGTAAAGAAGGAAATACGCCTACGCAGATCAGAGAGCGCATGTTAAAGGTGTTTGGTGATTCAAGTCCTTCTGAATTCGTTATAAAGTTTTGGTCGAAGCAATTTAAACATGGCCGTGAGAGCCTGGAAGACGACCCACGTAGTGGAAGGCCAATTTCTGCTGTTACCGCAGATAATGTTGAAAAGGTGAAGAACCTGATTCTTGCAGATCGGCGAATCAAGCAGTGGGAGATAGCCAGAGATGTGGGCATTAGCAAGGAACGAGTTCATGAAATTATTCACGAACATTTGGGCATGTCCAAGGTGAGCGCGCGTTGGGTCCCTAGAATGTTGACCCCCTTTGACAAACAAAGGCGAGTAGAATGTTGTCAGGCATTTCTAGACCTGGTCAAAGGTAAAGAAGAAGAGACTATCTCTCGAATTGTGACCTGTGATGAAACTTGGATTCGCCAGTGGGATCCGGAAAGCAAACAAGAGTCAATGCAATGGAAATTTAAAGGAGAAAAGCCGCCAAGGAAGTTCAAGGTTCGGCCGTCGGCTGGAAAACTAATGGCCACCGTATTTTGGGATGTCGAAGGGATTTTGATGATTGATTATTTGCCTAAAAATACAACAATGAATGCTGAATATTATGCAAACTTGCTTGACCAGCTTCGTGAACAAATCAAAGAAAAGCGGAGAGGCAAACTCAGCAAAGGTGTTCTGATTTTACAAGACAATGCTCCTGTACACACAGCCTTAACGGCGAGGTCAGCCCTGAGCAAAAACGGCTTCACAGAAATTAACCATCCACCTTATAGTCCAGATCTGGCTCCCTGTGACTATTTCTTATTCAAAGATTTAAAGAAAAAATTGAGGGGTCGCAGATTTTCGACGGACGAAGAAATGAAGGAGGCTGTGACTGACCATTTTGACGAGCAAAATAAAAATTACTATTATAACGGCATGATGTCACTTATTTGCAAATGTCATAAGTGTATTTCACTTGCAGGAGACTATATAGAAAAATAAAAAAAAACTAGCCATCAAAGTATTTTCTTTCATAGTTAGGTAGATTACTTATCAGCCTCCCCTCGTATGTATGCATGTAAAAGTACTTTCAACGCATACAACAATATTTCTTACTTTCAAAAGTTCTAAAATATGAAAAAAAAATTTTACTGTGTTTCTATGAAACGATATCCTCTCAGAATTTATTGAGAAACTGTTTTCAAAACTTGATCAAAAGTAATATCATCAAGTTGTCAGCAAAGCGTTGAAATAGAAAAGGGAAGCCGAAAACTTTGTCCATTTCTGTAACAATGGAACTAAATATGATGAACGGTTCCACGTGAACGTGCACAATATATCATTGCAGAACTATTCTCTACGATGTGTTTTCTATTCGAAACTTGTCTCACATTCACTTCACATTTTTTCTTTTTTTCTTTCTTTTTAATGCATGTAAAGTGTATCGCGTTGCCATTTAATTTCGTTGGGCTACACTTATTCTTTGATGTTGCACTCCGACGGTTCAATGTTTTTCAGTTTCGTGGGAATGTTTGTGATTTAAAATCTTTACTATTATTTTCAGTTGTAATCAACAAGTCCATACATACAATGCATATTGTCACATTTTTATCCCTAACGGTGTAGACAGAGCTTAATGTTTTAAGACCTAAAGGCCACGTTTAGCGTGTTGGTAGACGTAAAGGTGGAAAACGGAATCAAAATAGTATGGGGTTGCTCCGCGCCTTGTATCTGATTTTCGCCCATTTTTTCGGCCCGCTTTTACGGCCTGCAAGTAACTGGCATTACACGTTTTTAGGGTTCCTATACCCAAAGGGTAAAAACGAGACCCTATTCATATGGCTCCGCTGTCCGTCTGTCTGTCTGTCCGACTGTCACCAGGGTATACCTCATGAACTGTGATAGTTAGACAGTTGAAATTTTCACAGATGATGTATTTCTGTTGCTACTATAATAACAAATAGGTACTTAAAGCAGAGTAAAATAAATATTTAAGGGGGCTCCCATGCAACAAACGCGTTTTTTTTTGCTCGTATTTGGTCGATATTGATTACGGCAACAGGTGAATACTTGAAATATTTACAGAATATTTAGTTATTATATTCACTGTAAAAATAAATAATTAAATTTGAATAAAATATATTTCAATAATATATAATGAAGGAACCTTCACTTTTGCGATGTAAACTTTAGTTGCAAACGTTGATGGCCTATCAGAGCCAGGCAAATCTTCCTTCACATCTTGAGCGCTTTCAAAAAGCTTTGTAACACTCATAAGCACGTGTTTTTGATGTAGTCGATACACTGTAAGCCTTCTGTATATATTTTCAGTGACTCCGAACACGAAATTCCATTGGCGATGCAAAATTTTAGTCAAACTCTTTGTTCGAAGTTTTTGTCTATTATGAAAATCGCAATATAACCTAGATTTTATATAACTAGAAACAGAACTGCTTAAATAAAAAAAAAATCGTATCTCTGAAAATAACAGATGCAACTCAAATTAGTGACAATCCAACAACAAAAACAAAAAAATAATTTGGCACCGTAACGTAGCCGTAAACAAATCTTCCATACCCGATATTTTTTTGACTGAATGTATACTTCAAATAGAATAATTATATAAAATATATATGTGGATTTTCATTTGAATCTATTAGGTTCCTTACTTTTTAGTCGCGTGGTTTCCGGTAGAGTAGAATAAGACCACTCCTAGTCTTCCCATGGAGGTCGTAAGAGGCGACTTAGGAAATAGAATCTAAGCTCAAAAACATCAATGAGACCTCTCCAACCCGTCTGGCCAGCGAGGAGAGTGCAGGCCAAATCCTCTGCTCAGGCCAATTATGGCTCCGGTAGTACAGAGAGAGTCATGCTCCCGCAGTGGAGACTAAAAAGACCTGATGATGATGAAGTTCCTTACATTTAAAGCCTTCGTTATACTGAATGAAATGAAGTGATGTGAGATATTTCTAGAATATTCTTGAAGTAGAAAAGAGTTCGTGGGCCGAGTAAATAGGATGGACCTCGAGCCTCGATGCCCTCGACACGTAATGTCGCCAGCGTGAAATATGGAAGCAAGCGGCGGGTTAAAGATGGCCAGGGAGGTTTAATTTCTGTTAAATTGATAATATATTGTGATCAATATGTAAGAAAGTAAAATAATATATATTTATAACATATTATAATTAGAAATAAGATTTTCTTGGCTGAGTTAATAGGATGGAGGACTCCAGCTTCAGCGCCGTCCACACGTAATATCGCCAGCGTTAAATATGAAAGTAGACTGGTGTTTGATAGTCTCGGAAATTAAATTTGTTCTAGATAATTATTATGCTGTGATAAATACAAATCGAAATTTAGTAAAATGAGATATTTTTAAAATATTCTGTAGGTAGAAAAGAGTTTCTAGGCCAAGTAAATATAAGCAGACCTTGAGCCTCGACGCCTTCGAAACGTAATGTCACCAGCGTGAAATATGGAAGCACGCAGCGGGTTATCGATGGCCTGGGAGATTTAGTTTCTTCCAAATTGATATTTTATTGGGATAAATACGTAAATAAATTGGGTTATTTTTTTTTCAGTGGTAGAAGACTATTTCTTGACCGAGTAGATAGGAACCGGGCCTCGAGTTACGGCGCTCTTGACACGTAATATCGGCAGTGTGAAATATAAAAGCAGGCGGGTTATCGAAAATTTGTGACATTTAATCTATTCTAGACAAATATTAACACTACATGGTATAAAATAAAGTCGCTTCCCGCTGTTTGTCTGTCCCTATGTATGCTTAGATCTTTAAAACTACGCAACGGATTTTGATGCGATTTTTGAAATACATAGTGATTCAAGGTTATACGTTACATTGTACGCGTGCAAACCCCGGACGGGACGCTAGTATTGTGATAAATACACGTTGAATTGGGTGAAGTGAGATATTTTTATAATATTCTAGGTAGAAGAGAGTTTCTCGGCCGAGTAAATAGGATGCAGGATTAGATCCTTTGCGCCCTTCATACGTAATATCACCAGCACGATAAATGCCGCTACCTGTTCCAATTCAGGTGGTGGTTAAACAGTGGTCTGTATCTGTGGTAACATCTAACGTCAACAATACATTGTTGTAAAATAAATGTTTACGTTTACCAAATTATATGTAAAGTATCCTCATCATCATTACATCATCATTTTGAGTAGGTGTCACGGTCAATCGACCATGCACACCCTGGCGTCAGAGTTCTTCGGAACCGCCTCTCGGCCTCTGACGTGGTTCCTTTAACGACTACCAGATGGCAGCCGGGACCACCGGCTTAACGTTCCTTCCGAAGCATGGAATCATCTTTATTATCAGACAATCAGGTGATTCAAGCCTGCAATGTCCTAACCAAACTGGAAGCAACTAAACAAAGTATGCTTCCGGTGGGAATCGAAACCACGACCCCCGGGTCAACAGGCAAACGCCTTAACCACTGGACCACGGAGGCTGTAAAGTATCCTGAATGATGATGAATAAATTATATGATTTGATTAATTAGACAGTATTTCTGGGCCAAGTAAAGCAAGCAAGTCACCTGGTGGTAAGTAGTCACCGCTGCCAATGGATAACTGCAACACTAGGATTTGACAGGAGCGTTGCCGGCCTTTCAAGCAGTTTGGGGAAGACATGGGGGAAGGAAATGGGAGTGGGAGTGGGAGAAGGTGGAAGGGTGAGCCTCCGGCTCTCTCACTCACAAAACTAAGTAGGAAAGAAAAGGTAAAGTCTCTACTCAAACGTCGATTTTCTGTGAGAGTGTGGTACTTCCCCGGTCGAGCCCGGCCCATTCATGCTACTAGCAAAAATGATTTTTGTCGGTGGAGTCGCTCTACCACGATTAAAAATGGTGTCAGAGTGAAACATGGAAACAGGATTTGCCAAACGATGGTATGGGAGTTTCAATCTCTTCTGTGGATATATCTGACAAAATGAAGAAAGAGTTTCTGGGCCGAGTAAATGAGATACGAGTCTCAAGCTTGCCGAAGCTTGAGACTCGTATCTCATTTACTTTATGTAGAGGGCGCCGGCCCTCTACATGTAAAGTCGCCAGCGTGAAATATGGAAGCAGGCGCGGAGTCGTCGATAGTCTGAGAGATTCAATCTCTTCCAGATTGATATTTTATTGTGATAAATATTCTTTATTCTATAGACAGGTGCCTTTTCCTCTTTTAAGCATGACCCTGTTCATATCCTAAGCTGTAATGCCTTGCAGCCCAGGGTCTGCCATTACAGCTGTCAGTTTGACAGTTTATGATTGCTTGTCTGTAAATTTGTTAACAGAGGACAATTTTACGTGTTAACGTTGGAAGAAAGATAGATGCTTCAGCTGACCACTTAGGCCTCTCTATCGCTTGTTCGGCGTTCTCGCTTTGCTTACGGAACGTGACACTTTTTCATGCGTTCATGGACTCAAAAGAAGTTATTACGTTAAAAAAATATGCGGAAAAATCACACACATTGATCTAGCCCAAAAGTAAGCTCGAGACTTGTGGTAAGGATACTAACTCAACGATACTCTATTTTATAACATATACATCTAATAGATAAACATCCAAGACCCATCTTGACCCCACCGGGGATCGAACGTAGGACCTTCGGGGTAACCATCTGGCATAATTACCACAACGCCACAGAGGTCGTCAGTATGTACTATTATGGCTATAAAATTATTCAGCAAAGTATTTAAGGCCGGCCGCCTGTCTGTTAAGAAAATTCTTTTAGGTTTTTATTTTCATTGAAGTATAGTAGTAACCCTAAACTCGCATGTTATGCAATGATTTCAATTCGGTCGGACAGAATTCGCGAAGTTAGATAGAATTTGTGAAGTTAGATTGAAAGCGAGCGCATCGATTGATGAGTGCAGTGCGGATCTGAGTGCACTTAGTTTTCACATTTGCAGTACATTTAGATAGAGATCTGCTCTACTTCAGAAATAACTTTACTTGGAAAATGTTCGTTTTTGCCACCATGTGACATTTCCTTGCTTTGCTAGATTTATATCATTCCAAGTTGTTGATTCTAGCAAAACTTTATTGTTGCGTATAGACAGCCAGACGGACGCCGTGGTAGTGGCAAGTCAAGAAGGAGATAGAGGGACGACCTAGATATATTTAAACATGGATGACCAGATATAGGGATAAAGATGCAAAGGATAGAGATGAGTGAAGAACCCAAGAGAAGGACTTTGTAGTAAAATTACTTTTGACGGAAGCGTAGCTCTACCACAACTGAAATAAGTATACTAATCTTGTACTTTATCTAGTAATGAGTAGTAATATTTTTATACTACTAATATTGTTAAATACACAATATACCCTAAGATTGCTTAATTTGTTGGCTCAATTGCTTGTGATACTTATCTAGTATATCCCGTTTTAAGACATGACACAAGTTCACAACTAACTTAGGGGCTAGCTCAATATCTGCATGATTTGTCCCTATATACTTATTTAGTTAGTATTTCTAACTGACCATATGTAATTGTATATAATTATTTACCATTTACTTTAAAACTGCGCATCATATTTAAAAGATGTTTTACGAAAAAATAAGAAACGGTTTTTCGTTATCCTCAGGTGTTACAGACTTGTTGCTCCTGTGTTCCAGGATACTTAGCCACTAGAAAATTTTTACAAACAGCTTTTGATGAGCTTTGCAGCTTTGCGAGATAACGTCTTCCTAGTTAATAACTAGTTGCAGAAAAGGTTTCTTACTTTTTATGTGAAAATAGCTAATACAAAAACGTCATTTGCAAACAGCGTTTTTGTTTTGACTGTTTAACTCTAAACTTTGACAAAAGCTGGACTATTATTAAACCCAAAGAGGGTTCAGTACGTAAACCACAATAGCAGTCTTCTCTGCAGTGGTCGGGTCCGAAACGCTAGTAGTTTGTAGCTTTAGAACAATCCTAACTAATATTATAAATGCGAAAGTGAGTTTGTTTGTTTGTTTGTTACGCTTTCACGTCGTATCTACTGATCAGCATGAAATTTTGCATACAAGTTCTCTAGAGTACGGAGAAGGACATAGGCTATCTTTTATCCCGGGAAAAAGTACTATTCCCGAGGGATCGACATTGACGCGGGCGGAGCCGCGGGCGAAAGCTAGTAATTATTAATTTGAATATAGTATAATGAGTATTATTTAAAATGTGAATTGACGTGAAAAAGTGCCTGAAAGAGCCTATTTTCTGAATAAATCTTTGAATCTTTGAAGCATTAGACTTGTAATTTACCAATTTTATAAATACGATAGTGATTTTGTATATTTCTTCGCTTTGCTTTAAACTTTTTAATGAACTTATTATAATGAATAGTTTTAAAAAGACTCAGAAAGGGTGGTCATTTATCTATACATATAATAAAACAGTAAAATTATTTTGTCTGTACATTTCGAATTTTTGACTGAAATGGATAGAGGGACACTAAAAAAGAATAATAGAAAGCAAAAAATTTTTTTTCGAATTTCTTGTCTGTCTGTCTGTCTGTCTGTCTGTCTGTCTGTCTGTCTGTCTGTCTGTCTGTATGTATGATCACGATTATCTCCGAAAATACTGAACCGATTTACTTCAAACTTTCACCAATTGCTTTGTTTTAACTCAGTTTAACGTTTAAAGTTTGTTTCATCAAAATCGGTTTATTAAAAAAAAAGTTATCGTCATTTGAATGAACTCAAGGCATGAGTTTGCCTGCAAACATATAGCAAAAATAAAATAAAATAATAAGTGACATAAGTAAATTAAAATCCAAAGTCAATTCATCATCATTATACGACAGCATTATACCTATCCATACTATCCATAGTAATCCATACTAAAAAAAAAGAGAAGCTGACTGACTGACTGACATATCAACGCAGGGCCTAAACTATAAGGGTTAGGAACTTGAAATTTTGCACAGGGGTTCCTTTTATAACGTAGGGAAGCACTAAGAAAGGATTTTTGGAAATTCATCTCCTTAGGGGGAAAAACGGGTTGCAAAGTTAGTATGAAACTTTGTTGTTTTTTAAGTTATTCGAATAAAATTCAGCATGAAGGTTCTTTTCTGAAAGGTATGAAACACGAGTAAAATATTTTACTCAAAAATCATCCCTTAACGGGGTAAAATAGGGGTGCAAAGTAAGCATGAAACTTTGCCATTTTTGAAGTTAGTCGAATGAAATTCAGCATGAAGGTTCTTTACTAAAAGGCATGAAACACGAGTAAAATATTATTCTCAAAAATCATCCCTTAAGGGGATATAACGGGGATGCAAAGTTAGTATGAAACTTTCCGTTTTTGAAGTTATTCAATTGAAATTCAATATTAAGGTGTTTCATTGAAAGTCATGAACTAATGTATTCCGGGTTCAACTAATAATTCTACTGTTCATGAGAAATCGACACTTATGCGGGCGGAGCTGCGGGCCAAAGGCAAACCTGACTTATATATCAACGCACAGCCGAAACTACTGTGCGCAGAAACTTGAAATTTGGCACAGGGATTCTTTTTATGGTGTAAATGAGCACTAAGAAAGGATTTTAAGAAAATCAAAGGGTTTGAAGTTTTATGGAATTTTCTCATTTCTGGACTTAGAAGATTGAAAGTAGGTACGCAAGTTCTCAATTAAAATTAAAAAAGATCTGTTTAGGTGAACCAGACAACATTCTCCCTTAAGGGGTAAATAGGGGGTAAAGTTTGTATGGAATTTTTCCATTTCCAGACTTAGAGGTATGAAAATAAGTATATACGTTCTAGGTTACAATTAAAAAAGATCTGTGTAGGTGAAATGTACAAAATTTCCCCCTTAAGGGATAAAGGGGGGGGGGGGGGGGATAGTATGGAAATTTTCTCATTTCTGGACATAGAAGTATAAAAATAAGTAGATATGTTTACGTTGAAATTAAAAAGATCTGTGTAGTTAAAATGGTCGAAATTTCCCCTTGAAGGGGTAGAATAGGTGGGGTAAAGTTTGTATGGATTTTTTTTATTTACTTAGAAATATGACAATAAGAAGTTCTCTATTACAATAAAAAAATATCTGTGTAGGTGAAATGGGCAAAATTCCCTCCTTAAGGGCTAAAGATCTATGCAGGTGAAATATATTAAATTCCCCCTTACGGGGAAAAAGCAAAGGGGCAGGGGTTTGTATGGAATTTTTATCATTTCTACTGTTCCCAAGGGAACGACACTAACGCGGGCGGAGCCGCGGGCAACAGCTAGTAATCTCTAAAAAAAAAAATGGTGTGCTCGAGGGATTTTCCAAAATAATATTTTAAAGGTAGAAGTGACTAGATGTTCAAACCTCGTAGGCTACCCCGTAAGTTACCTGTGAGTTACGGTCAATCGACCTTGCACACCCTGGTGTCAGAGTTCTTCGAAACCGCTTCTCGGCCTCTGACGTGGTCCCTTTAACGACTGCCAGATGGCAACCGGGATCAACCGCTTAACGTGCCTTCCGAAGCACGTAATTATCTTTATTATCAGACAATCAGGTGTTTCAAGTCTGCAATGTCCTAACCTAATTGCAAACAACTACCCAAAGTATACTTCTCGTGGGAATCGAACCTACGACCTCCGGGTCTACAGGTAAACGCCTTAACTATTGGACTACGAAGGCAGTAAAATACATAATAATAAATAAATAAAGCGAAATTCATAATAAATATACAAGTAGTTTCGTACAAGTATAGCTTAAAATTAAATGTAAATTTACAAATTTTAAAAAACAAAATTCTTATCTACATAACAATGTTAATTTGCTTAAAAATGTTGCCGGAAAATTAGAGAAATGGATGTTACAAAGAAGGAGAGAAACAATAGGAAGGGCGTTGACCTAGCTCATATCAAAGCTCATAAGGCAGTAACTTAACAATGTAGGGTGTGCCCCACATATTTAATGGTCTCGCTCACAGAACAACAAAGACATTAGAAATGGCACGCGCGCCGACAATACGCTCGATCAGCTCACTCGAATCACCTAAGTAGTTTGTCCCGCGATCGTCAAAGGAACAAAAGTAAGATTTACGTGAAAAAATCAACGAAAAATGCCGACGTGTGCTATTACAACGTGTAAAGTGAAACTTTGCCCAAAGTAGGAGTTTCTACTCAATTGTGTTGCGAAAGTAGTATATGTGAAATGAGGATATGCTGTTTTTCATAGAAATCACGCGTGATAATGGTGATAACACTTCTAATGTGTTTGTTATTCTGTAGTCTCGCTGCTCGTGTCATTTCATTATGCCTCGATGACGTATATGCCCGCATTGTTTTGGTCGTTATTGATACGAAAAACAGCTAGCCGTTGATTGAGTACGGAACCTCGTGAAAGGAATCATAGGTGTCTTTAAATAAGGGGGGTATTTTAATGATGAAAAGAATATCCCTTTCTTTATACGGCAGACATTCTTTGAATCAAAGTATATCAAGACGTACGAAAAAGAGGACATTTAAAAAAATATAATGGTTCTCTACCAGGTGTTACAAAACTACGAAATAATATTTAAGGGATATGATCAGTCCATGATATTAAACAACTATCCCCAGGGGACATACATCGAAAGATAAAAAGAAGTTTTGACCTTTCATAGAAAGTCGATCAGCTGATTGCTAATTTTGTATCGACGATCGATTTTTTCTTTTCATGTTTCGAAGTTTGTCCCATGGGGAATGTTGTTTAATATTATGGACTCATCATGCCCCTTAAATATTATTTCGTAGTTTTGTAACACCTGGTATATAATTTTATCCTATTTAAATTTATTTTTTTGAAAATTTGCTGACATTACGACTTTTATTTAACACTTTACTTGCTTACATTTGTATTTGTAAGATTAACGTTTTCTTCCACCATCACTACAACCAATTGTAATCTTTCATATTAAAACAGACAATCAAACTAGATACTATATAAATGGAACCAAACCCAAAGAAAGCAAACCATTTAAAACAAAAAAAGAATTTTCAAAATCGGCTTATAAATAACGGAGTTATGCGGTAACAGACAGAAAAATATAACATACAACCGAATTGATAACAAAACAGACTGAATAATTATTCTATTCGAAATAAAACAGTAATGCAGAAAACGTGAAACGTACGGCATGCAAATAACGAAACCACTCCCGTTACGTTCTCAATAAAACCAGAAGACATAAGAAATGCGCAACATTTGTACTCATAAATGTGAATGATACGTAAATTATGGAAATGTGTGAAAAGCATGCGTTAGGGCATGCCGAGTCATGACACTGGGACTCCCACTGTTCCTATATATTTGTTCCGATTACAGATATCATAAAAAAAAAAACAAACAATTATAGACTTAGGATCATATTAGTATCCAAGCCGACTTTCAAAAGTAAATTGCATTAATTAATGTAAACGCTAGGAAAATAAAGGATAGAATATAAATTACGTATACACATGGATTTCATGAAAATAAAAATTACTTGATCAAAATCGAAAATATGTCGAAGGTTTGTGGGTTAAAATCCTACCTGGGACGATTTTTTTTTCATCACATATTTTCGATTTTAATATTAAACCGAGCATTGTAATTCTATTAATATAATTCATTACTTCATCACCCAACATAATACAGATAAGTCCAACCACATTTCAATTCCATAACCCACAAATTTCTCTTGTATAATGCAATAGTTCCTGCTCCGGCCAAGACCTTTTCGAGGACATATCATACAAAACCCGTTCCTGGAAATACCAATTATTTCCAAGAACGGGTTTTGGCTGGAGACCATTACATCCACTTCTCCAAAGGATCTCTACGTGTTGGATCTATATCCCCACGCAAGCCTCTCAAAGAACCGGGGTAACAACCGTGAAAAAAAGGAGATACAAATACTAATATTATAAAGTAGAAAGATTTAATTGTTTGTTTGTTTGCATTAAATAAGCTCCAAAACTACTTTAAAAATCTTTCACCATTAGAATCCTACATTATAAATGATGAACATAGGCTATAGAATTAGATATCTATATGTACCCGTGCGAAGCCGAGGCAGGCCGCTAGTGGTGTAATAAAGTCATTTACCCTGAATATAATAATAGCATATAGAATAGCGTAGATATATAATATAGCCTTCCAAATATTTATTTAATAGGGTTCATTGTACTGGCTAAGAGTAGTCTAAACCTGTTTGCTGAAAGAGTCTCAACTGAGTGCTGAGTGCATTTCCGAATTAAGGTAACGCTCGTAATTTTTCACGCGTCGAGTGCGCAACACATAAAATATTAAGTGATATACAAGAAGCAAAGAAACAGAAGTTTACTTTAAAAAATATAAGTTAATATTATATAGCATACCAAAAATAGAGCTGTTAATAGAGCTGATTTTAAATAAAAAAACAACTTTAACCAAACTACTAAATTTGATTAAACTTAAACGGGACCAGTTTGGATTTATACTCTACCATAAAAAAAACCAGCCAAGTGCGAGTCGGACTCGCGTACGAAGGGTTCCATACCGTTATCTACAAAAACGAAAAAAAAATCATGTCTGTTGTATAAGAGCCCCCCTTTAATATTAATTTTATTTTAATTTAATTATTTTTTTAAAGTTAATATATTACTAAATATTCTATGAATATTTCAAGCGTCTACCTGTTGCCGTTATTAATATCGAGCAAAAACAAGCAAAAATGTCACGTTTGTTGTATGGGAGACCCCTTAAATATTTATTTTAGTCTATTTTATGTATTTGTTGTTATAGCGGCAACACAAATACATCATCTGTGAAAATTTCAAATGTGTCGCTATCACGGACAGACAGACAGACGGACAGCGGAGCGAAATTAATAGGGTCCCGTTTTTACCCTTTGGGTACGGAACCCTTAAAAGAAGTTTCTTAGTCGGTTTATAAATGACGTAGTTATAAGGTGACATAAATAAAGATAATCATAAAGAAGATCCCGATGAATTGAGAACTTCCTCCTTTTTTGAAGTGATGAAAAGTTGTCTACTAGTAACTTTTATGATAATTCTTCAAGTGCCTTTTGAGTTCATTGTGGAGCGGGTGATATTGAAAACTCATCAACACTCAACTCACTTTGTTCCAATTATCTAAATTAATTACAACCAACTCATGTTCCTATATGCGGTAGATACATATCTATATTTCACAGCGTGGGCAAATATTTGTTTTTATTTCACATGTTAGTATCTTGGCGTGTTGCTTTCATCAAAGAAAATATAACGTAGATACTTACTTTCGTACTTTTTCGTTTCGTACTTCTAACGTACTTTCGTTAGGGTACGTCCACAATTCATACTAATATTATAAATGTGAAAGTTACTGTCTGACTGGTGCCACTTCACGTTTCAACTGTTAAATGAAATTTGCGATGAAATTTGATATAAAAGTAGTTTGAGGCCTGAGAAACGACGTGAGGTACTTTTTCAAAAGTCCATATAGAAGTTGCGTAAAAAGTCGTGTGTAGCTACGGATACTACGTTATTTAAATATAAAAGCAATTTCAACCTAAACATGTGGCATAAGGTTCATGATACTGTTAAATATATATGCCTTCCTATTCAGTGCAATAGATTTTCACCTTAAGGCTATGTATGGACTTTTGCAGGTGACTGTACATTAACGCGGGCGGCGGCGCAGGGACAAGCTAGCACAAAATAAAAAATAAACTTCGAGTTGTCGATTATGTCTGCTAATTTATTGTTTCAATGGACTACTATTTTCACGTGTAACGTAGTAGTCGATGAACATGATAACACACAGAAATCATGGAACTTTACTTTCATCATCATCTCAGGTGCAGAAGTCCATTGATCGACATAGGCCTCCTCTAAGAAATTCAATACGAGGATAGCTTGTGTTATTTTTTTTACAATTAATGCTATACTCTATTTGGAAATAAACTCCATGTATGACATAACTCGATGTTACAGTAACTTCACTGCTAAATAATTTAAGGTTAAGGCGGAATAATCTTATATCTGCCGCGGAATTCCCGCTAATTCCATTAAGCAGGTTATTGCTTGTAATTTCGTTTATAGCGACTTATATTTGGGAATGAGCAATACGGAATATCTTTATGTAAAAAAGAGTATTTTTTTGGTTATTAATGAACACTTAACATAACGTACGTACCGAACTTTACAAAATATAGCAGGCTATTTTTTTTAAGTCTTGAGTTTTATCTCCTTACCACCTCATATGAGATAGTAACTAGTATTTTTATAAGTGTTTATGTTGCATTCACAATACTATTTTGATATACTCTTAGTAAATATAGAAAATAAAATATGGTGAAAAAAATACTACGCGGGCGTGGTTTGAACCAGCTATCTCAGGTCGTACAGTCAGCCAACGAGAAACCTGACCCCGCCATCTGCCTATATGAATGTTCTCTTAAACTAAAAATAGTATTAACATAAAAAAAATATACATTTAGAAATATTTTAATTAATACTTTCTGAGTATACATTTTCAAATTAATATTACTTTTAGTTTAAGATTTTTTAAATTATATTTTAATTTCTTAATTTACTAATAATGACTTAAAAATTCAGTGCTTAGGAGAAGCACGCTGATGATATACACGTTTAGACAAAACGGAAAAGATTCGACGTCTTTGCAACTTGAATATTATATTTATGCCTGCTCACCTCCTAGGTATTACTTTTTTGTTTACTTAATGGACTGAAAATATAACGAAGGTCTTGTGAGTAAAATAATGTTTCTTGTTGTGTAGGTACAGGCTGTCAATATAGGCTTTAAAGGGTCGACTCAGTCCGTCAAGTTGCCTAGCTGGTTAAACAATCTTGTATTTTTTTCAACCAGCAGGAAAATTTCTGTTGAAATGTGTTTTTAGGGTTCCGTAGCCAAAGGCAAAAAACGGGACCCTTATGGAATCGTCATGTCTGTCTGTTCGTCCTTACTTTTTTCCGAAACTATAAGAACTATCCTGTTGAAACTTGTTGGTAAGTAAATGTATTCTGTGAACTGCATTAAGATTTTCAAACAAAAATAGAAAAAAAAATTGTCTCCACTGCAGGAGCATGACCCTCTCTGTACTACCGGAGCCATACTTGGTCAGAGTAGACAGAGGATTTGGCCTACAGTCTCCTCGCTGGCCGGACAGGAAATACAAGCTAAACAAAGCTCATAAACATCAATGAAACCTTATTTTGTGTATAAAAATAAATGGCGGTGTGTAAATCCTTGCAAAATCGTGAAACAAAAAATATATTTGTATCAGTAAATTGCCAACGATAAGGATCTGAATATAAATATTAGGTATACTTGTTATCTCTAATCCCAAGAAATAAGTTTCAATATGGCGTTAGACTCTCTCTTGTCTTTCAATGGATATATTTTAAGACTATTTGACGAGCTTTTAGAAATAACTGCCTTGAAACGTCCCCTTTGTACTATTATTCATTGTTTCCGCACTACTGTGAATAAGACTGACACCCTTATTTTTGTTTCGAATAATAGTGATACTCTTTTGTTTCGCGAGTGTTAGACAAAAGACAAGGTTTTTGAGGACAAAGGAAATGAATTAACATAGGGTCACATCACACCTATATATATATACGTAGTTTTATGAATTAATCGCCTCCCATGCATTAACCCTTACCTATTTCTTGAGATCAATCTGTTGTTTTTAGTCTAACGTCTTATAGCACAGATAAAGGTAAAATTACGAAAAGCATAATGTTTTTGTTACATCATATGATAAAAAAACTTTTGATCATTTAAAACTTATTATAGATATTGGTACAGAACCCTTAGTGCGCTAGTCCGACTCGCACTTTGACCGTTTTTTATTTGATTAAACTAGAACAAAGAGCAAGAATAATTAAGTTTATTTAAACCATAGCGCCTGTGTAAACCTATTCGAATACCCAACATTTAATACGTTTGCAATCAAAATAAACTGCATTTTACAAAACTTCAATTTATTCGTATTCATTACTGTCACTGGGGCATTCGCGTTTCGTCTCACGCAAGCTTTGACAATCAACAGAGCGGAACTGCGCCCAACGGATGCTTTGTCGTGCGAAATTTTGTCTCGAAAATTTAACTTTTTGCAATATGTGAGTTTGAAATGAGACGAGGTTGTAAAGCTAGAAATTTGGGTAGCATGAGTCTAACAATAAACTTGAGTCGAGTCTCGAATCTCCTTTTCCAGACGCAGTATTTACGAGTGATACGTATGTGTTGTGACGTGTGTCTATATCAGGGCGCCGAGTCTACGTTGCATAAATATTGCTTTCTTTTTTGATAATTTTTAACGGCCATAATACTGCTCTGCCGGCCTATTTTCTAACTCAGTGTACAACGTTTGGATAGTCATTTCAAAGTACATTACGTTTTATATATCTTTCATAAAAATAGTCAATCATAGGATATCCGCAATGTATTTTGAAGTGATTATCAAAACGTTGTACACTGAGTTAGCAAATAGGCCGGCTGTACGCTGTAGACATTGCGACTCGTAAGTCTTATCATGTCGAACTCACAATATTCCTAAGCCTCAGAAACCCCAATGGCAATTTAATTCTCAATTCGATGCATATTTTTTTGCATATTATCACGTCTTTATCCCTTACAGGGTAGTCAGAGCCTAAGCCATAATCACAATTTCTTAAAATTAGGTAAATACTACAACCTTACTATTTGGATATGCGTGTTTATATTCACCAAGGGGATCTGCATATACCATACGTTAATTTTGTTTTAATTTACATTGACCAATTCAACTGCTGTCTGATATAAATTATAGTATAAACTTTGTAATGATTAATATTGAGTAGTAGTAAGTAGTATTTGAGACCCTTGTCAACCAACAATAAACTGGAGAAAAATAATCGAAAATACTATTTATAGAACAGAATATTAATATTATATGACAATAGGCGATGCGGCTAGCAACCCATCACCTATTTTGATTTCGTTTTCCACCTTTACGCCCACCAACACACTAAACGTGGCCTTTGGTCTTATGACTATAGGCTCTGTCTACCCCGTCAGGGATGGAGACGTGATAGTATGTATGTAATATTAAGAAAGTATAATAGTATAGATTCCACTGTTCCAAACCTCATGATGGGTGACCGCAAGTGCTGTCGTGCTTCGAAAGGGACGTTCAACCAGTTATCATCATTGGTGGAAGTCGTTAAGCTAAGTCAGATGCCTTAAGGCAGCTTGGAAAATCTTCTACTTACACACACGAAAAACAAGCACACCTCATGTGTACCTACACATGAGGTGTGGAGTCTATACTCGTTGCTCACTGTCTACCTCTGCATAAAAATTCGTCATCATTACAGCGGTTTCCACGTGGTGAGCAGAAATAACGAGCAAATAATTAGGCGGCTCACTGTAACCGGTGTGTTTGCCGTGCGCCTTATTTGCTTTGGAAACTGTTCAATCCTCTACACAATTTGTTGTGGTTAAGTCACGAGCGACTGCGATAACGACTTATTAAATTATAGTTCGTCATCATTACACGGGTTTTCACGTGCTCAGCAGAAATTACAAACGGTTAATTAGGCGGCGCACTGTAACTGTGGCACAGCGGTGACACTCCCTGTACGTGTGACTTCGAGTTTCTGTGACCTTGGATGGCAACGTGTAAGCGAGACGCAAACAACAAACGCTTATATCCCTCGAATAATCCACTCAGTGGCGGATCGTTCACCGCCCCGCGTGCCTCTCGATGCCCCCGCGCACATCCAGACACCCACACATAGCCGCAAGCGCTTTTACGTGCACACATGCTTGAGTGTCGCTTCTTTTCGTGTAGCGTATATATTCTTTGACTGTGGTGTTTACAGTGCGCCATATTAGTTTTGGAATCTGTTCAATACTCAATATTTTTTATGTTATAGGGCGGTAAAAGAGCAAGCGAGTCACCTGATGGTAAGCGATCTACGCTGCCCATGGACAACTACAACACCAAAGTGTGACAGGAGCATTGCCCGCCTTTCAAGGAGTTGGGGGAGGACATTGGGAGTAGGGAAAAATGGGGGACATGGGGGAAGGGGGAGAAGGATGGGCCTCCGGCTCTCTCACTCACCGAACGAAGCATAGAAGCTGTAAAGCTTCTACTCAAACGTCGATTTTCTGTGAGAGTGTGGTACTTCCCCGGACGAGCTGGCCCATTCATGCTATTAGCAAAAATATTTTTTCCGGTAGCGTGGCTCTACCACAAATAGAAATATGGTTTGTTGTGTGTGATAAAGACACAATAGGGTGATATCTATATGATATACAGCGCTATATAGAAATCTTGGAGTCGAAATCTCTAATGAAATACAGAATCGGAAGAAAAAAGTGCAAAAAAATGAAAAAAAAAAATATAGATCTCCATATAAAGTCGCTGATCAGCCGGTGATCAGGGCGAATTTGAATACTTTACTTAATTGGAAGCCTTTTTTTTACACTAAACTGATTTATATGTTTAGGATGCAGAAAGTCTGAAATACTTAGTGGGATATTCTGGAAATACTGGGATGTAATATTTACCTTGGAATTTATACCGTAAGTGAATGATCTTACGGGTGAAAATTTGTATTTATTAGTAACTAGTTTTTGACCACGTCTCCGCCCGCGCTATTTCGGTCCCTCGGGAACAGGAGACAGAGTTACTCTCGCATTTATAATATTAGTATAGATTTTAGGGATACTTGAGGCAAAGACTTGGGCAAAAGCAAAGAATATATACACTACGTGAAGTTATATATATATATATTGTAAAATTAGAAATAGCCAATGTAAAAATGAAACCATGGTTTTCGAATATTTAATAAAAAACAAGACTAATGTTAGGAGCTCCAGATAAGCATCATTAGCGCTTACGCATGTAAAGCAACCTCGGGCACGGTCCCTACTGGAATGGGTGACCACAAATTTCTTGAGCTCCTTCGTGTTTTGGAAGGCACGTTAAGCTATTGGTCCTCATTGATGGCGGCCGTTAAGCCATGTCAGATGCCTTTAGGCAGCTTAAAAAAACATGACATCGGTATTGGCCACTTACATACATCAAAAACAAACAACTAAGGTTAGGAAATACTTTCATTTGTACATCTAAGTGAGATATATTTACCTCACCTTTCGTAAACAAAGAGTTTATAGTCGAGATGAAGAAAGCCTTGCAGGAGGCTTACGGCGCCGACTAATTTTAGACAATGAGCCGAGATTGGCCTTAATCCCCGTGGCAAAACAAACCAAGTGCTGAACTTGGAAAAATCTTGGTAATTTTTCACGACGGCCGTGGATTTTAATTTAGAAGATATTGGAACTGGATGATTTTTATTTTTTATTTATTTTAGGAACACAAATAATTATCTTCTCAAATCTAAATACTAATCCAATGAAACTAAATGCTCTTTTACTGAATGTAATTTACCATTTTCCTTCTGGATTAATTTCAACCGTATTAAAGTTTTTATTACTACGCCGTTCATCATCATCATCATCATATCCCATCCCCCAAGGACTTTTAATATGACCGGTTGGAAGCGGCCTGCATCCAGCGTCCTCCACCGTTACCTATAAGTTATTTTTAATCATAATTCATGTATTTATTATGTAAGTTAAAACTAAAACTATATCTGTACTGCCTTTTTAAACTTATTTATTGAACTGTTTTTTGTCTAACTTAGAATTCTATTTTATGTTTATTATATACTATTTTATGTGAAATATTTCTCAGATGCTTGTCATGTAATGTTAAGTTACATGTTTAATAATTAATACATATAAAATCATCATTATCAGTTCTATCTAGTCTCCACTGCAGGAGCATGGCCCTCTCTGTACTACCGGAGCCATCCTTAGCGAGAGCGGACAGAAGATTTGGCCTACACTCTCCTTAATGCATATGTTAAGTAATATTTATTTTTATTTATTTATTTATTTATTTAACTTTATACACAATTACAAGTGTAAAGGCGGACTTAAAGCCAATGGCTTTTTCTACCAGTCAACCAACCGAGTGATGTAGAGAATGGAAAGGTAGTGCAAAAACAAGATATGTATTATAAAAAATAAACAATGTATAAGTAAATACCAAAATAGTAAATAAACTACACACCAAAGTACACACTATAAGATATTATAAAAATAAACAATACATATACTACATAGATCTAGGAGCTATCTGACAGACCTTGAAGAAACAGCGCTTTCACTTTCTTTTTGAATGACAAACGTGTTTGAGCCTTCCGGATGTCCACTGGAAGAGTGTTCCATAGCTGTACCGCTTGGACAATGAAGGAGTGTTCAAAAAACCAACTCCGATGAATAGGCGTATGAAGAAGAAGGTTGTTTGAAGAGCAGAGCTTGTGGGCATGGGTATTACCCAGATATTGAAACTTAGATTTGAGATATGACGGAGTTGCGGGTTCGAAAAGTATGGAAAACAGGGTACTGACGGTATGCAAATTGCGACGTTGACGAATTGGTAACCAATGAAGTTGGGAACGGTAATCTGAGATGTGATCATACTTCCGGAGACCGAAGATGAAACGTAGGCAGTTGTTATGGAGGCGATCAAGCTTATTTAACAAATTACAACTCAGGCCCGAGTAGCAGACGTCAGCGTAGTCAATGATTGGGAGGACTAAAGTGTATATTAACATAGTTTTTGTTTCGCGAGGGAGGAAATTTTTAAGTTTGTAGAGAGAGCGAAGAACCCCTGTAACCTTCCTGGAGACTTCCGTGATTTGTTCATTCCAACACAAACTAGAATCAATAATTACTGTAAAACCTGATCTCTTTCGTACATACACGGGGTGCCAGCTGAAAATCAGCTGTTACTCGATTTGGATAACACTATGGCTGAGCTGTAGCCCTTTTGTATCACTGTGGCACAAAAGTGACATGTTAGCCATCCATTTACAATATTGTTAAACCTCTTATGTATTTGCATGTAACTTGTGTAAAACACAGAACAAATAAATACTTTATCTATAAATTAAACCTAACAAGCACACACCTCTGCCCTCCAGTACGCATTTTCACATAGCTGTGGTGGAAACATGCTGGCTAAAACATCTTTTCTCATCTGCGTTCTATACATCAGTGGAATCTGGCCCTAACCTAAATATAATTTGATGTTGAATCTCATGAAGTTTTGTATTGTTTTCTTGCAATTTTATCAAATATTTAAGACTAAGATCAGCCCCACCAAATACCATACCTATTCTCTTTTATACAGCATAAAACTTTGTACTTAGTTACATTGAATTAATTTAATATCCAGCCTTATAAAATAATTGGTTTTTTAACTGAATGATGTTATAACAGAAAAGAAAGATTATCGGATTCTCCGATTTGAAGTTTATTTCTTTCTGCTAAAAGTTTCATTGTTTTCGTTTGGAAACGGACTTCAAATAAAATGTGCTTGGAATGAAGAGTATCTGCGGAAGCGAGCTACTTAAATAACTTCTACGTTTATTTCAAATGGCGCAGTCAAGACATATTTTTAAACTTAGCTTTGTTGCATTGACACAAGAGTGGTCTTGAATCCTACTAATATACATGGTGAAATTTTGATCGTTTTGGACCCTTTGAGGGGTTATTCAGCCCGTCGATATGAACAACTTTTCTTATGGAATCAATGCTGGGATTCCAATTGTGCCCTTTATGGGTCCAAAACGATGGAGATTTCACCGTGTATATTAAAATTGTATGGATTTGAAGATGTTTTTTACTCCAACCCGCAAAACTTATTGGATGGATTTTGATAAAAATTTCAATGCTAAATTTGACATATAGGAGAGCGTATAAATTATGCAGAGGATATTGTGGGGAAAAAGCTATAAAGATTGTTGTTGTTAACTTGTATAGGTCTAATCTATGGCTTGGTTTTATTTTCTATACAATGAGTTGGAATGTTATGAAGACTATGATTTGGTTTAAGTATACCGGGGTCAATTTTATCATTTATTACAATTACTATCGTGATAATTATGTGCACGTAGGTCTTTGATTGAATATACCTATGCATACAATGAGGAAATTCAATGAGTTCTATCTCCCACGGTTTTCTCGAGTGACATTTGCAAAGGTTTCATCAAAACTAAATAATTTGAAATGAAATGAAATGAAATGAAATAGAATTTTATTCAAATTTGGATATCATGTATCTCTTTCTGAACGTCATATTATTATTTTTAATATTTGCAAAATCGATAAGCTACTAGCGTTTCGAAACGACCACTGCTGAGAAGAATACGCCGAAAGAAACTCAGTCCAGTATTGGTCCCTACGTGCCTGAAGGGCTACACTTTCACATATTTGTCACATCTGACCCCTGAGTAAAGTTAATTTTAATCTCTGTATATTAAACAGTATAATTAACTCTAAGCTTTGTTAACTATATATTGATACAAATATATATCTAACAGGCTGCTGTGGACGCCATGTATTGTTAGATAATGATAGCGTTCCAGTTATAACAATGGCGTTATCAGAAATGCCGCAAACGAGCGGGCACTGTGTTCGATTCTACACAATACAGTTCACGTTTATATAAATGTATACCTAGAACGTTTTAAATCCTAATCCTAACTAATATTATAAACTAGCTTTCGCCCGCGACTCCGCCCGCGTCAATGTCGATCCCTCAGGAATAGTACTTTCCCCGGGATAAAAGGTAGCCTATGTCCTTCTTCGTACTCCAGAGAACTTGTATGCAAAATTTTATGATGTGAAAGTGAGTTTGTTTATTTGTTACGCTTTCACGTTGTAACTACTGAACCGATCATCTTGAAATTTTGTATTGTTTGTTGTAGTTTGGGAGGGATGAGTTAAGTCAATAGTTTTACTGACACATAAAAAGCTTATACATAACACACTTATGAACGACTACAAACGTTGGATACATAGGTTGCCTTCATAATGTAGGTAAAGGAACTGACTAAAAATAAAACTAATAAACTAAACTACCTAAAATACAAATTATAGGTGACTTATTTACGAAATTGGTATTAGAAGATAGCTGCTAGTCTGATAGAAAAAAGAAAAGAGGACATTCTCAACTATTCATACATGTATTCTGTCAATGAAGACAAACTCCTTGGGATCGCGAAAAAGTCGGTGTTTGCACATTATATCACCATTTTAGTAGACGTAGCTTTTTCATCTTATGAGTACGGGACCTGGCGTTCCCGTAAGGTATAACGTAATAACGTTTATAACGTGAGCATTTAAAGCGCTTACACATGTTAAGCAACCCTGGGCGCAGTCTCCACTGTGATGGGTGACCGCAAGTGGAATAAAGATATTTCGAGCTTCTCCGTTGGAAGGCACGCTAAGCTGGTGGTCCCGGCTGCCATCTTTGATGGCAGTCGTTAAGCTATGTCAGATGTCTTTAGGCAGCTTGGAAAATCTGTCACCATTGTTGGCCACTTACACACAAAAAAAACAAAAACAAACATAACGTTTATTATGAACATTTTTCATTTTCATTGTCCAATTAACTATGAAAAATAGTTTGTTTTTTTTTAAAGTATATTAGCAGTGACATAAGACATTGATATTACCAATCAAATCTATTAAAGTAAAACTAGCCAAATGCTTAATATGTAGTATATATGCAAACCTACTAATTGTTTGAAACTGAAATTAATTCTTAAATAAATGGCTTTAATTTATATCTTTATTCTCTTTCTGTAGAAGGCTTTTTACAAGGTTCGAACTAATAGTTCTTATAATTACTCTCCGCTCTGTCAAGACTTCGTGAAAAGCTTTTTTTGTCATTAAATTATACAAATACTGTTAAGTGTAAAGGTAAATTTTAATAATCTTGATTTATTATAGTTAAACAAAACACAGAAAACCAAATAGATTCTCAGACTCATGTGGTATTGTTTTACGACTTAACTGTTTATTTATTTAATTAATTATCCAATATCTTACTCTTTATTACAGTTTTATCCAATGCAATTGAGTAATGAATTCCAAAAACACAACATTTACAAGATTGATTAAGAATTTCACGAAAACTTACTTAAACATCAAATCAATTTTATTTTGTAAAACATTCAAAGCTTTACTAAAGTATATACATAATTAATAAAACGATTCAATTTTCAGAGCTTCGTATATTCAGAATATCAGAAAATGATCATGAGTCTTATGTAAATATGTGTTGCAATATGATCAATTCATGTTTCTCTCTCGCATAAAATGTTTAATACATCAGGGTTTGCAAAGAAATACAAACCGTTAATTAAAGTACCTATTTTATTTATTTATTTAAACTTTATTGCACAGTTTTAAAAAAAATGTACAAAAGGTGGACTTAATGCCATATGGCATTCTCTCCCAGCCAAACCAAATATTTTGATTATGTTTCTTGTATATTATGTTTCGTAATTGAATAAATGAAACAACCCACTCGCTCACGCATGCTGTGTCGCTCATAATTATTGTCAGTGCGAATCGGGACGACTCCATGTGCCCGCGTCTTGGTTCACATTCGCCCTGAGGAAGTCCTCCGGATGAGATTGAAACATGTCGGCCTATAGTTGACTTCGTACGTGAGTAACCCGTTATTCGCATTGTTTATCTAGCGTTAGTTTTAATTAAAAAATTAAACATGGTTTGCGCAATATAATAATTAAGCTTTAAACGACTTCTATTATAATTTCTAATTGACTAAACATATTCTTTGGATGAATACTTTTCTGACAATTAAAAGATGTAACACAACAATCAATTAAATAATTAACTACCGTCTCTTAAATTATAATGAAACAGACATTAAGCACGAATCATTGTAGATTTGTAATGTAATTTGTATATCATTGTGCAACTTACTAACAGTAAAATTTTGTGTGACTGACAGCGAAACATGACGCACTTAAGAGGTATAATCAATACGAGTACTAACATCTATTTGAAAACACTTATCTAGCAAAAATATTTTTTAATTATTGCTTATTACTTATGAATCTCTAAAATATTTTTTAATTATTGCTTATTACTTACGAATCTCTTTCGCCTCCTTTATCTTTTTGTTTATCTAGACGCATACATTAGGAGTGGTGTAGACAATTTCGTAGAAATAGAAAATTAGAATGACAAGTAATTTCTATTTATTCGTTAATTAAAATTTTGTGGCACACGAATTTCTAACAGATAAAATATTACTTTATATAATCTTAAACGTTACAGATGAAACAAAACTAAGGTTTATTAAAATCTACATTTATCAAAGTATTGACTTAACTGCTGAAAATAAATATCAAAAGGTGTGAAGGGAAATAGCTAGCGCATTCTTTTGTATTTTCTCCTACTTGCGTTTCTCACGGGTATAGAAGAGTTAAAAAGTGAACATGAAATAAATGCACGAAGCTAGAAATTTACGAACACGAAAATACGATTTGAAATCGTAACGAAAATACTAAACCACAAGAATACTCGCTTGTTTACAATAGTCCTTCGCTTTCTGAATGAATGTTTACACAAGTGGATTCCACTAAAACCGTTTGGAATGTTCTTGAATAAACCCAGGTAACCTAGAAAGTCAAGTTAATGTAAAACTATTCCCTCCAGTGTTTTCTAAGGTTGTAACCTTATTGCGAGCAAATGTGAAATGACGACAGAAGTATATATAAAACTGTTTTTGAAAGTTTTACTAAAATAAAATGTCTCTCATTTATATTAAACAAGGTAGCCTATGTCCTTCTCCGTACTCCAGAGAACTTGTATGCAAAATTTCATGATGATCGGTTCAGTAGTTAGGGCGTGAAAGCGTAACAAACAAACAAACAAACAAATAAACAAACAAACTCACTTTCGCATTTATAATATTAGTAAGGATAAACATTAATCATTTATTATTTATATAAATATATATATCAAGAGAATCATGTGTTATTATGAGTAAAAGTACAGTTGATATATCCATAAAAGGGCGAATCAAAGGTGAATGAAAAATTCTTGATATGGACATGGACAAGGGTCCCTTGTCCATGTCCATATCAAGAATTTTTAAGAATTTTTATTCTTTCTCATACAAAAGTGTTCATTAGAATGAAAATTTTGTTTGCGAATTTCAATTTTTCGGGTTCCGTACTTCAAAAAGTAAAATAGAGCATTCAAAAGTCTCTCAAGAACTTTTTCAGGTACGCGTGGTCGTATCAAGTTAACATTAAATATTCAAGACTGAGGTCCTTTAACGTTATGATTTTGACGATGAACAAGAATTCTGAAAGTTAGAACAAGTAAAGGAATATCACTAATTAATTTGAATCGTTTCTTTTTTTGTACTGTATTATTGGAATTTGACTTTGAATATTGTTTCCTGACATTTGATTATATGAACGTATATTTTAACTATTATCTAAGGAAACCACTTACTATATAGATGGCTATTATAAACAAAACAATTCTGTGGATAATACATATAAAATAAATTTGGACGCCTTACAGAAGCATGATATACTGGCACTTTTAAATTAAAACCATGATATGTCTACCTACATTGATGCAAATAAATAAATTTGATTTTAAAAATCTTGAAATCCATAAATTTGTTTACTTATAGTACTACAAGTAAAAATAAACTTCGTAAGCGCGAGTCGGATTCGCACATAGCTGTAATTTTTAGATCTCATCTTTGGTCTTTTATACATGTTCATATTGACTTGACGTTCTAGGATCTGAATTCATGTTACCTACAGCAAAAATGGTATAATAATAGCGGCCCCTGGGGACAGACGCACTACAGCTGAGGATGCAACTGGGTAGAGGTTCAGATCAGAACATCGAATTACAAGTTTAATAAAATGAAAAAAAAAAATAGGCAACCCCGACACGAAAATCCCTCTATTTTGTAGAGTTATTCTGGTCTGATCTCTCAAACAGATCCACTGTTAGTTATTCTTATGACAGTAAATAGCTCGACCAATTTTAATAAAGCGTGTCTAAGAACCATTATTAGAAAACCTGCTTTCAAATAATAAAATCCACATCCAAAGTGGTTCACTCGGTTAAGAACTACGGTCGCAAACAGATACACAAACGACATACACATACACAGCGATTGAACTTTTAACATCCCTTTTTTAGCGACGGGGGTTAAAAATCATAAGGGAGAACAAAAGTATTAGGTATACTGCTCGTAAAGGACAGGGGGATCATTTTGCACTCAACCCTGACCACTAATGCGCTAACAAGTTGACCGGGACAATTTATCTGCCCCATAAATTGGGAAGCCGGAGGAATCGGCACCCCATTGTGATAATGCCCAAATGCCCAATGCGATACAACGCTATGTTCAAAACAATTAAATTGTAGAAGAGCCGAAAGTGAAATAAAAGACATGAAAAGTGAACGAAAATTCAAACTGAAAAAATTTTATAATCAATATTACATTAAAAGTTAAATTTTCTTATTTTAATAATCTATAACATATTTTAGGCATTTTTATTTTGTTATATTTAAGTTTTGAATCCAACTAGCGATAGCTTATAGGCTCTGTGATTTTTCTATTGCGATTATTGCAACGCAAATAACCAAAGCGAATACAGTGTCACAAAATAGAGCTTGTATTCTTAGAATCTACTGATGGCGTGTTATTATTGGTCGAAATCTTTCTATAGTGTTACTTACAAAAACGACTGATCGAATTTTTATGAATATAGTACAGGTAACAAAGCAATGGAAAAAGCTCGTATCAAGATAAACAAGTGTCACACAGAAGGCAGTGACGTTATATTGTGTACACGAGTTGCATATGAGTATACTTGGTAATACGGCCTAATAGTACATAGTGCAATATAACAATTGAAAGTTACCTAAAGATGGTTGCATGTAGAGCTCATATCGAAGAAATGTGATGTCGATTCTATACTCTCTTTATTTTACGGCATTGCTCTGAATAATACATTTTCAACAACCCACACCGCAATTATCAGTTCGCTTGGTAGCCAATAATTTTTATTGCCTTTCGTTGCATATTTGAGCTTTATCCGTAACTTCGTTGCCGTGGAAATAAAATATAATGTTTCCTTTTGACATTATTAACTTTTCAAAAGTGGTTTTATTGGTAGAGTTTTCACAAAAATAATTTGTTAGATTCTGTAGTGAATTTTTAGCAAAAATGTAACGTAAGAAGATTGCAAGGAAAGTTGAATAAATAACAAAAGAAAACGTACTTATACAAATTTATATAAGATAAGAATCTTAACGAAAAATAAGTGTAAAATGAATTGATCTGTTTCTTTTTATTTATTTTTTGTTAGTATTGAAATTACTTTGAATATGCCTTGCAGTTTTATTTACTTTTTAAGGACTGATCCTAAAGGAGCCTCTTCGATGCGAGTAAAGCTATTCATATAAATAAAATGCGTTCCGACCTCAAATTACGTACAATAGAAGCCCATCCATTATTATCGGCACACAACGAAAAGTCAACGGGCGTGATTCTGCACTGCATTAATGTATAGCACATAATGTCGCTGTCGAATGTTCCCTGGATTTCTGTTCAATAGAGTCATAGACGAAAGGATATTACACAATGGAGGTGTATTACCAGCTTTAGGCTTTGTCTGCGGGAAACTAGGACGGAATTAATGTATGGTCCGCTGATGTGGAAAAAGGCTGAAATTTAGTTTGTTTTTTTTTAATCTCAGAAATTTATTATCGGTTTTCTAAGCTATCTTAGAATACGATTAAAGATAGGTTGATTTCATTATCGTCCTGTAATTAAAAATTTTATAAAATGAAAGAAAGGAATACCTGTCACCTCACCACAAAATTTTCGTTAGATCACCAATCTTGAAACCTCATGATTCATTCGACTAACCTGTAAGACTTGTAATACTGTGTTTTACCTTCTAAGAAAGTTATTTTCCACTTACTAGGAATGAAATGTACACTTGCCTCACTTAACATTGCATGCATGCATTACACGGTGAAATGTTCTGGACCCTTAAAGGGATGATTCAGCCCGTTGATATAAACAACTTTTCCTATGGGACCATTTCCTGGGAACTCATTTTTGACTTCCTCATACAAGTTGACCGGGCGGCCGTAAATTTTTGTAGGGAACTGCCCATTTTTTTGAGTTACCAGCATTGGTCCCATAGGAAAAGTTGTTCATATCGACGGGCTGAATCACCCCTTTAAGGGGCCCAATTGGATCAAAATTTCACCGTGTATAACACAATTG
Organism: Elegia similella; assembly: GCA_947532085.1. Lineage (NCBI taxonomy): Eukaryota > Metazoa > Arthropoda > Insecta > Lepidoptera > Pyralidae > Elegia > Elegia similella. The sequence continues at coordinate 7,977,754 of OX383936.1, forward strand.
AAGTTAAGGCAGAACAGAATTATGCTTCATCCATTTATTTCATGGACGGAAATATACACCAAAACCTACTTATACCTATACTTTACAGATAACCAAAGTTCTTTCGATTCTTTTCCCTTTGCTTATTTACAAAAAAGTTTGCAAACCCCTCTTATTTGCAAAGTTGATAAGAGTCCTCAACTTAAAGCCCCATTAAGCGAACGCTCAATTTATTTCAAATGGAGTCACTTTTGCTTTTGTTCGGAACATTCACTATTTCATCCCGTCTTCTACTTTTGTCTCGGAAAATCGATGGCAGGCCTTTCCAATTCCAACTTCACACGATATCTCAAACGTATTGTTTCTGTTTGCTCAAAGTCCGGACCTTTCTTCATAGTTAACGAGTGGGCCGAATATCTAGACTATTTACATCGTGGCCAAAAATCATATATTTTTCTTTCAGTCCTGAAATATATTCCTATTTTTATTATAAATGTGGATGTTTACATGAAAAATGTTTGGATCTTGCCAGTCTCTTGAATAAGAAATAGTTCTTTGAACAATACACATAAAAAGAGTGTGATGATTTTCATGCTTGGTTGGTACCATATATTTCACCGTACGCACAAGATTAGGTTAGGTTTATAGAACTTTATTCTCATATGAAATTAAATTTCATTTTTTATGAGATAAGTACATATATCTTTTTATGAAAATCGATAAATCAACCATTTGTAATGGTAAACAACAGTTCACTAAGAAAGTGTTTTTTGTGCACAGGTTTTTTTTGCGCGTGTTTTTCTAAATGTTTAAGTAAAAATATATCTAAAACTAGCTTTTTGAGCTTATATATGCCAGCCCTTAAAATATTTGTGCTTAATTTAAATTGACCTTAAATATAATACGCTTTATAGATAGGATGCGATGAGGTAGACATGATACGGGCCGGTAGTGCTATTTTCAAAATGACGCCGTTCGTAAACTAACGAATTTTCGCTCGAATTGCTCGAAGACGAGTGTCACACTTTCAAAAATAGTACTCAGGGTTGTAAATCCACCGAAAATCCTATATTAAATCCTTTTTATTTTCGAGATTTCGACCTCTGTATAGCATTAACCAGAAAAGTGACCGTAAGACCCTCTGGGGCCGTAGAGCGGTGTGAAACGGTGGATATTTTATTCATGAACACCTGAATTCCTCGAACAACTGTGGGACAGGGACGGAAGATTTCCAATATGTCGTACACACAGACACACGGCCGGCTTTTCGATAACGATCACATTGGAATAGGCTATTGTGTTTTGTCACCGAAAATCACGCGATGTCCGTTTCGATTGAACTATTTAGGTTTTGTTCTTTTTATTGGGATTGAGACACGTTAGTCAGAAATGAAAGTGAATATCCTGATGAACCAGCGACCTAGGTCTATGTAGGTCTTAGTAAATCTAGAGCGTTGGTCGTACATAGACCTGGGTCGCTGGTTCAAATCCCGCCCGCATGGAATTTTTCACCGAATTGTACCTATTTCTTAATTTAATAAGAGTAAATTTAAAAAAAATTGTGTGTCCATGCATGAAAGAGTTTGACTAACGTTACTAGAGAGGTCGCATGGAATAGGTTTCATGTACCCTTATATGTCAGAATCCACAACTAGCGTGGTTTTTGAAGTATTTTTTTTTATATGTTTCACGGAAAATGAGCAGACGAGTCACCTGATGGAAAGTGGTCACCGTCGCTCATGTACATCTGCAACACTAGAAGAGGTGCTGATGCGTTGCCGACTCTTAAGATTCCTGTAAGGACCTTGGGGTCCTTATATTGTGCGTAACCGCGGTGTGCGCATCGCGCATGGCCGGTTTTAAGCTTTTCAAAATTTAATATTTGAAAATATTTTGGTAAGATGTTTCTAAGTAGGAAATATTTTGATTGAAGCAATATAGAATTTTTTATGGGAAGATAAGCGGGTCACCTGATGGTAATTGATCACCACTGCCCATGGACAACTGCAATAACCGGGGTGTGACAAGAGCCTTGCCGGCCTTTTAAGAAAACATAACCCTTTTTTGAAGATTCCAATGTCGGATGGATTGAGCAACACTGTCGCCCGCAGGAAGTACATTCCACAGTTTGGTCGTACGTCACACAGTGTTGGCGACGGCTCATATGTTGGTTATTATAAATATATTATTCGTATTTTGCCAAGTTACCGTACCTAATACTCGTAGAATAAGTTAAAAAATGTACTAGCTTTAAGCCGCGCCCCTCCACAAAATCAGTCTGTTTACAATCCTCGGCGCGTCCGCACGTTGCCATTTTTCGCAATAAACCGCGTTTTCCCTTACTCGAAGTTTCATTTTACGGACCAGCTGGTCCTCCAGCCGGATCTAACGACGTACATGTTCCATACTCCACCAAGGATGGTGGGCACACGCGGTTCAAACCGCCGTGAACAAGAAGCTCGTGAACACGCGGTCGAAGGAAAGATCGAGAACGCAGGAACAATGGAGGCGGCCGCGCCGCCACCGCCACCATGCCCTAGCAGTGTCAAGACCGAAAAAAGGGCTGTATCACCTCGATCTAGACACTCAAAATCGAATAAGTCGAATGTGTCTTTGAAAGCAAGGCGAATGGCCTTAATTTTGGACGCCGAAAAGAAAAAGGCCGAGATACAGATGAAAATCATTGATCAGCAGCTGGAAGCTGATCTAGCTAATTTAACAAATTCAGAATACAGTTCACACGGAAGCGAAGGAGCCAGCGCACGCCGCCAAGTTGAGGAATGGATGAATAAAAGCCAGATAGAATTGGACAAGCAGGACGCCCGCAATCATGGAACAAAAATGGGCCGTTCGGTGCCTCCGGAGACGGCTACGGCCGCCGGACCTATAGATACGATTCACGATCTGGCTACGGCAGTTAAAAATCTGTCTGCTAATCCTATCCGCAGTAACTCCAACCTTTTAAGCCGGATATGTACGCCAAAGGATTTACCGGAGTTTGCAGGAGATCCGCTGGACTGGCTTCAGTTTAAAAGGGCATTTGAGGAGTCCACCGAGGTGTGCAGCTTTACTCCTAAAGAAAACCTATGGAGGTTACGAAAGTGTTTACGTGGCCAAGCAAAGGAAGCCGTTTCTGCTTTGCTAATCAGTGCTACGTCCCCTGAACGCATAATGAAAACGTTGGAGCTTCGTTTCGGCGATCCCGACTATATTTTATCCCGTTTAATACAAGATATTAAGAAACTTCATCCTGTATCACAAGAGTATTCGAAGGATATTGTTACATTTTCTGTGAAAGTTCAAAATTTTGTGGAGGCAGTGCGTGCTGTTGGCAGAGAAGAATATTTACAAGGTATTAGTACAGTGTCCATAATACTATCTAAGTTGCCAATGGTACTTATATCGAAATGGACAGATTATAGCTTCGAACCCATTCAATCTAAAACTAAGTCACGATTAGACATATTGGCAGAATTCTTAAACACCGAGGCGATTAAAATATCTACAACTGCAAATATGTATGCATTAAATGTGCGCACAGATGATAGCTATAAACATAAGCCGCAGAATAATAATACTCGATCGCACGCAGTTCTGATGCAATTAGATAAATCTGGTGACGACAAATGCAGTTTCTGCCTTGCGTCAGTGCATAAACTAACGGAGTGTAAAAAGTTTAAAAAAGCTTTATGCAAGAAAAGATGGGAACACACGAAACGTCATGGTGTTTGTTTTAAGTGCCTAAGTGCTAAACACCAAAGAGAGACATGTCCCGCGCAAGTGTGCGAGAAAGATAACTGTGGTCGAGCGCACCACATACTACTGCACTATCCGGATAAGCAACCGCCCGCGGCCCAGGAGGTGTCACAGGAAACGGAGACCGAGCCACCTGCAGCTACAGTCGAAGCAGTTACGAACGTGAACGCGAGTGCACGCACGGTCCTGTTAAAAGTAGTGCCGATTCGTGTGTATGGCAGCCGCGATAGTTTCGTCGATACGACTGCTTTATTAGACGACGGTTCGACCGTTACAATTTTAAGCGCCCAGCTCGCCGAACGCGCGGGCTTGAGCGGGCGTCGTGAGACATTGCGTATGCACGGTCCGTGGAGTGATAACAAACTGGTTTGTGACACGACAGTTGTGGACTTGAGACTCTCCGGCATTGACAATAAGGTTCATACTATTAAAGCGCGCAGTGTTAAGGAGTTATGTTTACCTATGCAAAAGTTATCGATTGTAAATTGTGACTCGTTTACGCATTTGAAAGAGATAAAAAATAATTTTGTTAATGCCGATACTAAGCCTGAAATTTTAATTGGGCAAGATAATTATAATTTGTTGTTACCCTTAAAAGTTGTGGTAGGTAAATCGTATGAGTCGTCGGCGACGCTTACCCCCTTGGGTTGGTGTATTCACGGGAGTGTACAGGTACCGCGGAAGGCGCGCGCCGCGCGACGCGACGCCGCTGTGCTGCACGTCTCCGAGCTGCAGGCGGAACAACGAGACCTGCAGGCCCTGCACGAAGAGGTACGTCGCGGCTTCACGTTGGAGTCCATGGGAGTGACAGGTAAGTCTAGGGTAAATGTAGACGACGCCCGAGCCGTCGAACAGCTGGAGCGGACCGCTCAGCTGATTGACGGCCGGTGGCACGTGGGTTTACCTTGGAAGGATGTTAATTTCACGACGCCGGACACCTTCGCTTCTGCTCTAAAAAGGTTTAAGGGAGTAGAACGAAAGATGGAAAAGGACGCTGGTTACGCCGAAAGGTACAAAGAAAGGGTGCGTCACTTACTAGATAATAATTTTGCTAGGGTACTACAGGAAACTCATCGTACCTCAAAAACGTGGTACTTACCACATTTTGGGGTAGATAACCCAAACAAAAAGAAGATGCGCCTCGTATTTGACGCGGCAGATGCTTCCACTGGTTTCTGTCTCAATGATTATTTACTTAAGGGTCCAGACCTACTTACCTCACTCTATGGAATAATGCTGCGCTTCAGGGAGAATCTCATAGCAGTCACGGGAGATATCCAGGATATGTTTCTTAGAATTAAAATCTTACCGCAGGACCAAGACGCGTTCCGATTTCTTTGGCGGGAGCACCCTACAGAGCCAGTATATACCTATGTCATGTCATCGTTAATTTTTGGCGCTAAATGTTCGCCCTTTGTGGCGCAATTCATAAAAAATAAAAATGCTCAGTTATACCAGAAAGACATGGCAGCGGCTGTAGATGCTATAGTTAACTCCCACTATGCTGATGATTACATCCAAAGTTTCCCAGACGAGGAAACCGCAATCAATATGATAAAAAATGTTTCCAATATCCACCAAAAAGGAGGTTTTCATATGCGAAACTGGACCAGCAACAGTGTAGCTGTTTTAAACGCTGTTCCAAAAGAAACCTTAGGCACTGTAGCCGTAAGGTTTAAAATCGATCAGCAGTGCGACGGCGAACGCACACTTGGATTAATTTGGTTCCCAAGTACAGATGAGTTAGCGTTCGACGTCTCATTTAAGCGCATTCCACAAAGCATTATGCAGGGTACTCAAAGGCCTACTAAAAGAATAATGCTTCGTGTAGTCATGTCAATTTTCGATGTATATGGGTTTCTTTCTCCTATTCTTATTCAGGGCAAAATAATGCTGCAAAATATTTGGCGGTTGAATTTAGGTTGGGATGATGCCATTCCCGAAGAAGTTTACGCTAAATGGCTCGATTGGATTCAATTAATAAAATTAGTTGAAAATATACGTATACCTAGGTGCTATCACAGGTGTAGTCGACTAGCAAACATAGGTGCAAGCGAGAGGAAAGGTAAGGCGGCTACCGGCTGTTTTGTCGTAGCGGATACCACGAGTGCTACGAGCCGGCCTGCGAATGCTACGACACCGCGAACGTCGCCGCATCCACCACCGGTCTATTACGATGCAGGTATCCGTAGCTGTGCTACGACGTCTACGACTGACCCACATTATAAGGACACGCTCGCACCAAGTTATAGCAACCTACAGTTGCATATATTCAGTGATGCATCTCAGATAGCGATAAGCTGTGCGGCGTACTGGCGTTGGCATACTAACGATAATAATATCTGTGTTGCGTTGTTAGCGAGTAGGTGCAGAGTCGCACCCGTCAAGCCCGTGACAGTCCCAAAGCTTGAGTTACAAGCTGCAGTGTTAGCAGCTAGATTAGCTAATACTATAGGTAAAGAGCATAAGCTTGTACCTGAGCGCCGATTTTTTTGGTGCGACTCGACTACCGTACTGCATTGGTTACGTAATATCACGCGCACATACAAAACGTTCGAAGCGAATCGCCTAGGGGAAATCGACGATCTCACTAATGTTTCTGAGTGGAGATACGTACCCAGCAAATTAAATGTGGCAGATATAGCTACACGTGATGTTTTTAATTATGATAGTTTTCTGAATGAATGGTTTCATGGGCCTCAGTTCTTATACGAGGAGGAAAACAACTGGCCATGCGATGTTATAGAATCAAAATCTGTAGATTTGGTTGCAAGCTACGTAGGAATCGTGCATGATTGTACCAACTTACCAGTTCCAGACTCCAAGTCTTTCTCCTCCTGGCTTCGGCTACTGCGATCTGCGGCGGCGGTCCTGAAATTTATTAATAAGTGTAGAAAACTTACCGGCGTTGATGACAGCATAATCATGGAGCGGGCGGAGTGTTTACTTCTACAGCAGTCACAAGCAGATTCCTTCGGCACTGAAATCAGTCTGCTCAAAAACGGTAAGTGTGTATCTCGCGATAGTAGGCTTCGGAACTTGTCTCCTTATTTAGACGAAAAGGGTCTTCTTCGTGTGAATGGTCGCATCGATGCTACATCTGACGTCGACTGCGATACTAAGAGACCCTGGATTCTCGATGGACGCCATCCAACCACGAAGCTCTTGGTCAGGCACTACCACGTGAAGGCTGCACATGGTAATCAGGAGACTGTAGTCAACAACTTAAAGCAGAAATATTGGGTGCTTAAAATGCGACCTACTGTTAAGAGCGTTGCGTCTAGTTGTTTCTTCTGTCGGTTAAGGAAATCTAAGCCTTGTGTACCTAGGATGGGAGACTTGCCAAAAGCGCGGATGGCACATCACCAGAGGCCTTATACGTATTGCGGGATCGATCTATTCGGCCCAATGGAGGTCGTGGTAGGCAGGCGACGAGAGAAAAGATACGGGGTCCTTTTCACCTGCCTCACTGTCCGCGCCATTCACATTGAGCTAGTCCACTCGCTCACCACGGACTCGCTGATCATGGCGCTCCGTCGCATGGCCTGCCGTCGGGGTTGGCCGCGATATATCTTCTCCGACAATGGAACTAATTTGCGGGGTGCCGATGCTGAGCTTCGCAAATCAGTTTTGGAGCTGGATAGTGAAGCCTTAAAGGCGGAGGCCTTGAACACTGGCGCCCATTGGACATTTATACCGCCTGCAAGCCCTCACTGGGGGGGGGCATGGGAGCGGCTAATTCGCAGTGTTAAAAGCACTCTACGCGTCATCCTGAAAGAGCGAGCTCCTAAAGATGAAGTGCTACGTACACTACTTTTGGAAGCCGAAAACATAGTCAACAGTAGGCCCTTAACTCATGTTTCGGTGGACCCTGAAACTCAAGAGTCGCTAACTCCGAACCATTTTCTTATAGGCTCTTCGACTAATTTACCTATAACCGGTGTCTTTGATGACTCAGAGTTTTATTTACGCAAACAGTGGCGACAAGCGCAAAGGCTAGCCGATATGTACTGGCGACGATGGCTGAAGGAGTACTTACCGTCCTTAATCCCTAGATCTAAGTGGCAGGAGGATAAAAACCCCTTGAAGGCGGGTACCTTTGTTTTTATAGTGGATCCTGATTCACCTAGAAATGTCTGGCCTCGCGGTATCATTGAGAAGATTTTTCCAGGTAAGGATGGTCGTGTACGAGTTGTTGAGGTCCGAACCGCAAGTGGAATACTGCGGCGATCCGCGGCGCGCGTCGCTCCCGTACCTTTGGTTTAGAGTGCTGAATCAGCACTGGGGTGGGGAGTGTTGGCGACGGCTCATATGTTGGTTATTATAAATATATTATTCGTATTTTGCCAAGTTACCGTACCTAATACTCGTAGAATAAGTTAAAAAATGTACTAGCTTTAAGCCGCGCCCCTCCACAAAATCAGTCTGTATACAATCCTCGGCGCGTCCGCACGTTGCCATTTTTCGCAATAAACCGCGTTTTCCCTTACTCGAAGTTTCATTTTACGGACCAGTACTACTGCCGTTAACACACAGATTAGGGTCACTCGCAACTATTCTGATAATTCTCAACCAATGCCAGCCTGACCAATAGAGCAGACATTCGCTGTCAGTTTCCCGCTACTGTGGTCACAAACAGCTGACATATCTTGCAGTTCAAAATAGTTACGACGGCACGACATTGCTAGGTGTGAATGTGAACATCTGCAATACTTCAGTGTAGGGAAGAAATCAAATCACTATGCCAATACACAGATTGAGCTAGCCCCAAAGTAAGTTCGAGACTTGTGTTATAGGATACTAACTCAACGATACTATATTTTATAACAAATACATATATAGATACACTTCCAGGACCCAGGACAATCTAAATGAGATCATTTTCCATCTTGACCTGGCCGAGGATCGAACAAGCGCACTCTCGTGTCGCAGGCTGGCGTGTTGACCGCTGCGCCACGAGCTAGTCCTTAAAACAAGGAACGGTTGCTCGTATACAGGGTCTAAATACGTTTTTATTTTCATGGGGCTAAAAAAATTAATAATAACGAGGGATTCATTCACAATTATTTTTTTTTACTGCCGTGGGAATGAAACCCAAATATTGTTATTCTTATAGAGGGAGATGAAAAGCTGAATATTTCTTCTCGGGACTAACATAATGATTTTACTTCGGGCAACATACTCTGAATCCCTCGCTTCACTCAGGAGTCTACTTCTAATCCCAAGCGTAGCAAGGGATTCTATTCCAGTGTTTTTATAATTCTGCACCTAAAATATTTATTTTTAAAGATAAAAATTGTTTCATTTAAAGGAGTACATGCAGGTCATCCGTGACAAGCTTCTTCAAAAATCTACAAAGATTTATCAGCAACATACATAATATCACGTCTTTTTCCCTTGCGGGGTAGACATAACCTTGGTCTATAAGACCTTATGGCCACATTAAGCATGTTGAAGGGTGTGTAGATGGAAAACGGAATCAAATAGTGTACCTAAAAAAATATTATTTATAATAATGCTGGGCCGACGTATTTCTCAACGACTTAAAGACGTTTTACGTCGTATATGATCCAAACTTTCCATTGCGATTCTCGTGACAATGCAACTAGTATAATGTGAATCTTTGGGCCAGGGACAATCAAGGGATTTAAATTAAGAATTTTGACAAAGCATTGCAGTGTAAATGCAGTTTTGAATATATTATTATAACAGCCTCCGTGGTCCAGTAGTTAAGGCGTTTGCCTGTTGACCCGGGGGTCGTGGGTTCGATTCCCACCGGAAGCATACTTTGTTTAGTTGCTTCCAGTTTGGTTAGGACATTGCAGGCTTGAATCACCTGATTGTCTGATAATAAAGATGATTCCGTGCTTCGGAAGGCACGTTAAGCCGGTGGTCCCGGCTCCCATCTAGTAGTTGTTAAAGGAACCACGTTAGAGGCCGAGAGGCGGTTCCGAAGAACTCTGACACCAGGGTGTGCATGGTCGATTGACCGTGACACCTACTCGAAATGATGATGATGAATATATTTTGTCGAAGAATGTTGCTAATACGGCTTCTCTTTTAGCACAGATCGTAAAAGCCGATTGAGGGATTGGGCTAAAATCTGCGGAATCATGTTAATAGGCGATGCGGCAAGCAACCCATCAATATTTTATTTCGTTTTCCATCTACACGCTCTCGATCGTGCTAAATGTGGCTATAAGGTCTTATAGAGCTAGGTTCTGTCTACCCCTCAAGGGAAAAAGACGTGATACTATGTACGATAATTGATTAAACTCATTTTGCAATAAATTTGAGGATGAAAATGAAATTGCTCTGCATAAGTCTTACAGGGAGGGACCTAAGATCGCAGGTTCATTTAAACCCCACCCGCGTAGATTTTGTTTACCATATTTTATTATTAATTTAATAATCTTAATCTATACTAATATTACATGGTGAAATTTTTATCGTTTTGGACCCTGAAAGGGATGACTGAGAGCATCAATATGAACAACTTTTTCTATGGGACCAATGCTGGGAACTCAAAAATAAAATCGTCATTTCCATACAAAAGAGTTCCGCCGCCCGGCCAGTTTGTATGGGAATATCGAATTTTTTTTTGAGTTCCTAGCATTGTTTCCATAGGAAAAGTCGTTCATTTTGATGGTGTGAGTCACCCCTTTAAGGGTCCAAAACGATCAAAATTTCACAGTGTATAAAGCTGAAGAGTTTGTTAGTTTGAACGCGCTAATCTCAGGAACTACTTATTTAAATTGGAAAATTATTTTTGTGGTGGATAGTCCATTGATTTAGAAAGGCTTTAAGCTAACTTTAAGCTATAAAACATCACACTGCGACCAATAGGAGCGAAGCATCAATAAAAAATGTTTTGAAAATGGGCGAAAATTATTCTTCTATACTCAAAAAAAAATCTAATTAATTATAATAACAGAAATTGCCGCAGACGAAGTCACGGGCATCAGCTAGTTTTATATATAACCTTTAAATTTACGGAAAATTTCGCGTTACAGTTAAGAGAGTCCGTGTCATAAGGTCGTTAATGGTCATCCCTAACGGCTCTCATCTATGGTATGTCGGGCCATAACGTTTGTTATGGTTACCTTAATGATAACAGACCGTAATTACTTATCATTTACTTAGTCCCGCCGTCAGGTAGAATTAATCTCTCAAGCTTTTGGGATATGAATGTTGCTTCTAATAATATTAATTTGTCAGATTCGTCTTGCTTTTGTAATGTACCTACATGATTTCAAACATAGAGATTTTCTTGAGTTGACGGATGTCCAGATGGCTGGCAATTTCTTGCATAAAGAATAAGCATTACCATATAACGGCAATGGCAATGTTGCCAGCCTTCTGGACACAGTGCATCATTTTTAAGGTTAGATATAGGTATTAATAGCAGTTTGATTTGTTTTTGATAAAAAGTCAGAGAAACAAAACGTACAAAGGAAAGCTATAAAATGATGTTTTAATTAAAATTAGTAAGCTTTTGTGAGAACTTGGGGCTCTTCTATTCTAATTCTTGAGCTTTTAATTTCAGCTCAGGTCTCTTTTAGGTTCGTTCAGAAACATTAAACAATACGACGATTCACAAAGGCTACCCTCATTGAAGGGAATATTAATAATATAAATGATTAATTCAGCAATTTAAGGCTTCAAGTGACAAAAGCTGTAAATATATTTTCACTATGAAATATATGATTTTGCACTTATTTTGATAGGATGAACAATAAGATGAGGCACATGGGCTTTATCTTATGAAAAGAATACTATCACAGAGTGACTCACTCTCCAGTCAACTTCCACGCTCTAATTAAAAATAATGTTAAGTTGTGGCAAATTCTACTTAAAGCTATTTAAATATTTAACTTTACATTAGACAAGTCTATAGTTCGTTTAATAAGGTAAACAGTGAGACGAGGCACATAGGCTATCTCATGAATAAAATACTATCACAGGGTTACTAACTTTCCAGTCAACTTGCACGCTCTAATTAAAAATAATGTTATGTTGTGTCAAATTCCACTTAAAGCTGTTGAAATATTTAATTTTAGCTTAGACAAGTCTAGTTCTTTTAATAAGGTGAACAGTGCGACGAGCCACATAGGCTATCTCATAAAGGGAATACTATCACAGAGTGACTAACTCTCCAGTTAACTTGCACGCTCTAATAAAAAATAATGTTTTTTTGTGGCAAATTCTACTTAAAGCTGTTGAAATATTTAACTTTACATTAGACAAGTCTATAGTTCGTTTAATGTGGTAAACAATGGACGAGGCACATAAGCTATCTCATGATGAGAATACTATCACAGAGTGACTAACACTCCAGTTAACCTGCACGATCTAATTAAAAATAATGTTATTTATGTAGCAAATTCTACTTAAAGCTGTTGAAATATTTAATTTTAGCTTAGGCAAGTCTAGTTCGTTTAATAAGGTGAACAATGAAACGAGGCACAAAGGCTATCTCGCTGAGGGCACACTAATACTGAGTGATTAACTCTACGGGCTGTAATTAAAAAGTCAGTACGAGTATCTTACGGTTAAATGAAACTCACTTTGAAAAAATGTCTTTTTAATTATATATATTTTTTTACTTTTTTCATGTTATATAAATTAACTCAAAAGTAACTCGAGGAAAACGAGGATATCATCATCATCATCAGGTCCCCCTAGTCTCCACTACAGGAGCACGACCCTCTCTGTACTACTAGCGCCATACTTCATCATGTTATTAATAAATTAACTCACATACATTTTTTAGAAGCCCTCGGTGGAGGAGGTTTCGGGTTCGATCCCCCGTCAGGTCAAGATGGAAAATGATATTTTTCAGATTGACCGAGGTCTTGGATGGTTATCTACCTATATATGTATTTATTATCAAAATATAGTATCGTTGAGTTACGAGTAGTATCCCATAAAACTCGTTTCGAACTTACTATTTGTGTGATTTGTCAAATATCTATATTATGACTTATATTAAAAGATTGTGGAAGCTCTAATAATGTTTAAATTTTATAAGTCTTTATTTAAGTTAAACAATGAGTTGAGACACAAAGGTCTTCTCGCTGAAGTGCAGGCACTATCACTGGATGATTAACTCTTCTTTTAACTTGTAATTAAAAGTCAGGAACTTACGGTCTTGAACGTTGTAAAAGCTTTTAATATAATAATATGTTACTTTTGAAATGATCTATTTAAAATTTTAATATTAACAGGACTAAGCGCGATCTAATAAAATCACGCACGCACTAATTAAAGGGCACGACCCTTTACCTAAGTCCCGCTAAGTGTAAAGCCAAAAAACATGAAAAACAATGTTTTATTTTAGTTTTACTTCAAATTTAGGTGCATCTTATATGCACAAAGGGCTTACTGACCGCTCTATTACTTATTCCCGAATACTCAAAAATATCGTAACCAAAACATTTCAAAGTCTCGCTCTACATTTGTCTATTTGTGTCTAGACACTAAGACAGTGATACAACGGGGTTTCAGAACGATTTTAGATATTATGTCCCTATAATGGTTTTGTGTATACGGGCGTTAGTAATTAACGTAACTTGTTTAAAAATACTTTGCCGAATGAAATTATAGCAATAATGCCGACATAATAGTGGGATCCATGCTCTAACGCGCCACAGTTAATGATAGAACTGAAAAAAATCAGATGAGGAAGAGGAAAATTTTTTGAGGAAAGCTTTTTTTATAATAGGCTAGTTTCCTGGGTAAAAGAATAATATTAAAGGAAGTCCGTCAGTCAAAAAATATTGGACACATTAGCTTGTATTGTCAACTCGAAAATTCTCGGTTAGCTAAACTTGTAACGTTGCCAACCTCATTTCGTTCTCATCCTGTTTATTTTTCATTCCTCATTTTAATTCAAATTCCATTTTTTTATTCAAATTTCATTCCATTCCATTTTTAGATTACTTTCTCTCTCTCTCTCTCATCACTCATTTTTCAGTCTGCTACCATCTTTCAGTCTGCTACCATCTTTCAGTCTGCTACCATCTTTCAGTCTGCTACCATCTTTCAGTCTGCTACTATCTTTCAGTCTACTACCATCTCTTGGAGCATAACAGTCCTTGCTATTAATTATTGAAGTCAACATCTATATAGTTGAAGTTGTAAAGTGAAGTTGTAACAATAAAGTTATTCTCTGTGTGTTCTGTGTGTCGAGTCTTGTGTTCTCCCTAACTTCCTTATATGTGGGAACTCGGCTAGAGCGCCGGGATAGTCGAGCCCTTACAAACTTAATGGTCGTGCGTGGTAGAGCCACGCTACAGGCAAAAATGATTTTTACTAGTAGCATGAATGAGCCGTACCACACTCTCACAGAAAATCGAAGTTTGACGACGACGTGCATTATACTGTTTAGTCGACCGCAGAGTGGGTAGTTAGTAATTTTTTGTCGAAGAAAGTTTATTTTGATGGACGCAATTTTTTTTTTTAAATCTATGTGTTCAATATTGTTCATGGTTCAACGACTTTGTTTTATATCTAATATCAGCCAGAGTACTATTGGAGTGCTCTGATGTACAAAGTTGATAATAGCGGAACGTGTCTTAAAATTTATACAAAGTTATACGTAGTCAACTTTGGTGGCAGAACGTGCTTTGAAGTTATACCAAGTACAAAGCTTGATTTGATTGTTATATTCTCAAAAACTTGGTATATAAGAGATTGATTTAATGTTTAGAACATTTGGTAGCAGAATGCAGTTGATATAAATGGCGGGGTTAAAACTTAACACCTCTTTTTGCGGACTGTAGTTTAAATCCAGGGTTTGACGGATATAAACCCAACAAAGAACAAAACTTGAAACACAATTTTAAAGCACTTATTTCCTAACGATTGAGCAGAAATAATCTGTAATTGCATAAGTTGGTAATCCAACTTATGCATGCATTAAAGTTGTACCAAAGAGTTCGTCTGATTATTCATGGATCTTACGAATAAGATAGACATAGGAACATCTGAACTAAAACGATAAACCTTCCTTTTTGGGCTTATTATGTTTGGTTAGCTTTTTTTGTAATAAATCCAGTGATTTGTAACAAAACAGAAATTTTATAAAAAAGCACATAACTTAGTCGAACTTGCTATGTAAGTGGAAAGTAAGAGGTAAATACAAAACCTGTCGTGTTGTTTACGAGTTTTATTAATTTCATGACTGTTTTTTTTAGTATGTTTCAAAGGGTACAATATACCTATTTGAATATTATAATACCATTGTCGACTTTAGGTCAATATAGAACATTTAAAATTACATAAACGCTCTAGCAACCACAGTGACTGCACAAAATTTTAATTGCCCCGCGGACAAAGAAGAGCCGCGTAAGCTCTCTCAACTAGCTTGCAAGCCGAGCTTACAGGCATAATGGCCTTTCACAAGTTATTGCATGTATTTAGAACAGCAGTGAACTCATTTATGATATTTTCTTGACAAGAGCGATAGTGTCCTTGATGACACGGAGAACTATTGGTAATTATCATCACAAAAATTAGCCGTATGGTTTTTGGCAGAGTAGAATAGGACCACTCCAAGTATTCCCATGAATGTCTTAAGAGGCGACTTAGGAAATACAAGCTAAACAAAGCTCATAACAATCAATGAGACCTCTCCAACCCGTCTGGCCAGCGAGGAGGGTGTAGGTCAAATCCTCTGTCTGGTCTGGCCAAGTATGGCTCCGGTAGTACAGAGAGGGTCATGCTCCTTCAGTGCAGACTAAAAAGACTTGATGATGATGATGATCATAGTAAAGGTCAGGAGTGTCATCCTCTTGCTGCTGGCTGCTTGGCTGGTGATTGCAGGTTCCCACATTTATATGAGTGAGTAGTATTCCAATACCTTTCTTCTCTTCCTAGATCCAACAAATCCCTTTCTTCTGATGGGTAGCAGCATCGGAAGCGCAAGAAACCAAAAAAATTGCGCTCGCCAATCCGTCTACCAACCGTAGTGAGTGCGGCAATATCCTTTCAAGGAACGAAGAATCCTTGGGAGTGGCCTGTATCTAGCAGTGAACATCTTACGGTTGAAATGATGATAATGATTTTTACAATTCAAATATTTGTAATGGCAAAATTTGATCCATGTGTTATTTTAGTACTGATAATCTAGGACCAATTCGATCAAGAGGTAGTGTAAAAAAGTGACTAAATGTATATAGATGACTATAGTCATATAATAACAATAATCTTTAATATTGAAAAACCGACTGCAGTCAAACTACTGAACCGATTTTGATTAAATTTAAATGGGACCAACTTTAACGCATACCTTTTTAAACAAAAAAGAATTTTCAAACTCGGTTCATAAATCACAGAGTCCCGAGGTAACAAACATTTAAAAAGAAACCTAAATTACAACCACCTCCTTTTTTGAAGTACGGTTAAAAATAGCTAAATATCCATATTAATGCCAAGATTGCACATCATTTGAGTTGCTCCGCAGACAAAGAAGAGCAGCGTTACTCTCTCAAGTTGTGAGCCCAGCTTATAGACAATAGCCTACGTTATTGTATATTTCAACAGCTCCGTGGCGCAGTGGTTAACACGCCAGCCTGCGACACGGAGTGCCCGGGTTCGATCCCCGGCCAGGTGATGAAGATGGAAAATGATCTTTTTCAGATTGACCTGGGTCTTGGATGTTTATATATATATATATGTATTTGTTATAAAATATAGTATCGTTGAGTTAGTATCCCATAACACAAGTCTCGAACTTACCTTGGGGCTAGCTCAATCTGTGTGATTTGTCCGTATTTATTTATTATTTCAGATAAGTCACTAATTTTTTACATAATCAGTAGTAGAATGTTGAAGCTCCATTAAAAACGTCATATAGTTTCTGCGTGAAATAAAAAGAAAAGATTAGAGATCTTAATACATCCGTGCTCATCTATCTATAATAATAGATAATAAATCTGTAAGGGTTGGTTATGGAGTAAGTTACTTTTTTTGCTTTCAGAGATATCGTGTTTATAAGCTCTATTCATGATACTGAAACTATATTGACGATTTTTAGATTTTTTTCTGTAGGTATGTATGTTCTTCATGACTCTTAAACGAATTGACTGAATTTTATGATATTGGTAGATAAACATTTAGAAGTACACAGGAGTACACAGGAGTACACAGGAGTACACAGGACACAGGATAGGCTACTTATTTTTTTTTCCAGCTATGATAAAACGTAGTCCCCATGCAAACATTACATAAAATGTACGTGAACGGAGTCTCTGGCACTGCTACTTTACATATAAAACGTTAAAATGAGCTTGTATGTTACGCTTGCAAGTCTCAATGACTAGTCCGAAGATTCTAACTTTTTGACGTGACAACGTGTTATAAATATATAATTTAAATCGATAAACGCCAGCTGCATGCACGAAAAAGTGTCATATTCCGTGTGCAAACGAGAGCGCTGAACAAGCGATAAAGAAGCACGATCGGCCTAAGTGTTCGACTTGAATGAAAAAAAATGTTTGTAGGTAAAGTCGGGTTGTAAAATTTTACTTGATAACGGTAAAAGAGAGATAGATGCATTGTGATGCAACTGTCTCTCTTTTACCGTTATCTGATGCATCTATCTCTCTTTTACCATTATCAAGTAAAATTTTACAACCCGACTTTACCTACAAACATTTTTTTTCATTCAATATTATCAGTGGTACTTGAAGAACATAGTTCAACATTTACATTGCAAATGAAACCGCAGGTAAAGACTAATCTATACTAATATTATAAAGCTGAAGAGTTTGTTTGTTTGTATGTTTGAACGCGCTAATCTCTGAAACTATTGGTTCAAATTGGAAAATTCTTTTTGTGTTGGATAGTCCGTTTATTGAGGAAGGCTTTAGGCTATAAAACATCACGCTGCGACCAATAGGAGCGAAGCATCAATAAAAAATGTTTTGAAAACGGGAGAAAATTATTCAACTTTACTCAGAAAAAACCTAATAAATCATAATAACAGAAATTGCCGCGGACGAAGTCGCGGGCAACAGCTAGTAAATAATAAAAGCTTGCAGACAAAATTTCGTTTTTGAATACATTGAGTGTTATGTGCTGTATATTTTGACGATCGAACATAAATTTTACACTGCGGCGTGAAGAGACGGGCATTGTAGCTGAGTTCGCCGACATCAATATTTATTGAGGATAAAGCACGAAGTTTCACGATAGACATATAAGATATTTACTTAAGTTTTCGCTTAGGTCGTGCAAATACTTTTAAATCCTATCATAACAGTTATAAAATCACTAAACATTTTATAAATATTTTTTGCATTCATAACGCTATTTGGATATAGATCTAAGGTCGGTTCAAACTCTGCCTGCAAGGATATTTTTCATAACACAACTTACCTATTTAAACGCGGTTAAAATAAACTTACAATTATCACTGCAGTGACAGTACATCACATGTCATACGTCATGTGTACTTCATACACATCATAAGTATGACACAAACAGGACTTAGCACGAACCTTTTTATTTGAATAATAATGTGTTCCTGTTTATATAATTAATTTTATTAATAGTCTTCCAAAGAAGGGAGAAAAGGAAAAACGTAGTATGTACCAGCTGCTTCTCTTTCCGCGCAGATCGTAAAAACCGATCGAGGGAATAGGTAAAATCTGAGGAATAATGTTAATCGGCGATGCGGCTAGCAACCCATCACTATTTTGATTCCGTTTTCCACCTAATGCCCACCATCATGCTAAACGTTCAGGTCTTATAGAGACCCAGGCTACAGAGCCTCTTGCGGGTAGACAGCTACCCGCAAGGGAAAAAGACGTAATACTATGTATGTATGTATAAATAATTACGTGTTAAAAGCGCGAAAGTTAAGGAAAGAATAAGAACGACACAACACAATATAACTAACTGAAAGGTTTTGAAGTCCACATTTTATCGACTAAATTTAATCAAAGTACTGGCCTGATTATCATTAAATTAAAATAGACCAATAGCAAATACACCAGTGCCACCACAGTCCCACAGAACTTGTAGTTTTGCTGGAAATCGAGATAAACCGCTTTTTACCCTGAAAAGCTCACCCCCTTCCACTTCCCGACCTTAGATCGCCTGTAATTTCTTTTTCCTGTAATTTTTGTAATATTCTCTTCCTTTTGCAATGGGTTTCATCCTACTATAATTTATTTTAGCTTAAAAACATATCTGGTCTAAAAGTATACTCCTTCAAATAAAAAATAATTTTTGACAGAAGTGAATATTAATCAGTTACTTATACATTGAGGTGTCGGGTAGGGTAACGGTAACAGACAATGTGTCGCGAGTTCAATGGTTTTTACACATCTCAAAAATGCCAGAAGTTTTTTTTTTTTTTTTTTTTTTATGTATATCCGACGGCAAACGAGCAGACGAGCCACCTGATGGAAAGTGGTCACCGTCGCCCATGGACATCTGCAACACCAGAGGAGCTGCTGATGCGTTGCCGACTCTTAAGATACCTGTAAACACGCCTTTTGAAGGACCTCAAGTCATAGCACACAGGGAAAACCTCGGGAGGGAGTCCATTCCACAATCCTGCTGTACGAGGAAAAAAAACCACGTGACGCTCTGACATTATTGGAGACCCAAGTGTCAAGGATGTGGGGATGGACTTTACTCCTGTGGCGAGCGGTGCGGTGGTAGAAAGGTGACGGTGGCACCAATTCAAAAAGTTCTTCAGAACACTTCCCATAGTATAGACGGTAAAATACACACAGAGGACCAACGTCTCTCCGTAGACCGAGGGTGTCTAAATCGTCTGTGAGTGTGGGATCGTCGATAATACGAATTGCCCGGCGTTGGATGGAATCAAGAGGAAGGAGTTGGTATTGAGGTGCACCAGACCAGATATGAGAGCAGTTTTCACTTCATCATCATTTCGAGTAGGTGTCACGGTCAATCGACCATGCACACCCTGGTGTCAGAGTTCTTCGGAACCGCATCTCGGCCTCTGACGTGGAGTTTTCACTTTAAAACATACAACCGAATTGATAACCTTCCCTTTTTTTGAACTCGGTCAAAAATAAAAGCAATAGCAACTCATTTTAAGACGAATCAGTAAGTGCGTATTAATTTTAAATTATAATATTGGCAGACTCTCATCACAGAATTAATAATTAGTATTATCGAAAATCGATATTGTTTGAATTTTTCGCGAAGCGAATATTAATTTGATAAAGACCAACTTTATCAGATAACACAACGAATGTAATATTAAATATAAACGTCGTTCAATCATCTCTTGTTATTTTTGAGTTTTAGAAACAAAATATATCTATCTATTAATCAAAAATTCTAAGAGCCGTTTAGAGGCCTTTGACACTCGGTTGGCTGGCAAACATTTTTAATGATTATTAAAAAATGTGTCTCATTTTTACAAAAATGTTTCATTATTTTCCTAGATAACTAGAATCGGCATGGGAAAAAGACCTGATGTATATATGTATGTTTTTATACTGAATATCATTTGACAAAATTTTTATGGCCACCCGCCAGCCTGATGCCAAGTTTTCTTAGGTATCGAATCATATTACAACTATAATTACTTTTGTTCTCACTCACGTATTCTAAGCTAGACTCTCTGGTTGATGTAAGTAGGAAAAAGACCGGCCAAGTGAGTGTTGGAATCGCACCACAAGAGTTCCGTATCAACATTAAATATTTGACTAAAAAACGCTCCAAAACACGTTTCTTGTATGGTGTCACTTAATTTTTGTTTGTTTTTATAGCGGCAAGAAGAATACACATTTTGTAAAAAAAAATCAAGTTTTTATCTCTACCTATTACGCTTCATTTGTTATAGCTTTTACCCTTTTGATGCGGAATCCTAAGAAGTTATTCAACAAACATCACTATAAATAAACACCAACATAAACTACATAACAACGGGACAAGAGGCGAATCGATAGACTTCTCTGAATCCAAGTGCAGTGAACCCTTCGAATTATAACTGATAGAGGAACAAACTACCACTGACCCGATTCCTCCCAGCCGGGAATTGTTCGACGACTGACTGAAGACTGGAATAAAAATCGCTACGTTTTTGTTTTGGTTACATTTGGCAAATCACAGCTAGTTTGTTTATTTGGATATCACACGAATACGAGTGGCTTGATTGATATGTAGCTTTATTTGATACAAAATATAACAAAGTACCTACACAGTCATGCTTTTAAATATACACCGTACGTCTATGAAGTCTGTTTTATCTACACACTATTTTATACATTACATATGTCTAGCAACACACTACCAATGTGGTTTTCTCAACTGGATGTCTAGACTAGAATCGCCCTATTAAAAATGGGTAGTTACAATTATTAAAAAGCCATAAATACCATTTATGCCATTATATTTATTTAGGTACTTATACACAACAGGTTACAATCACCAAAAAAATCACAAAAATCAACATACTAGCGCTAGATTATGCCCCTGAAACGTCTACACACATCACATGCATTTGAAAACATATATAGTTCCACACACTAAAGACAAGTAGCAAAATAGCTACAGTATAAATATTTTTTTTAATATTTATTAAAGTTTCACGCAAAACGCACTTTCTTAATTTTGGTTTCTATTTTTTATTTTTATTAATCAAAATAAATTACCAAACTTTACTGGGGCATTGTTTATCACAACGTACTTGAATAATTATGTAATGTTTAACGCTTGTCATAATAACGTTAAAAATGTGATCATACCTTAAACGTACACAGTCACACTAAATCGAAATCAGCAATACTTGATAAACAGGCAATGGAAAATCAAACCGCGCAAAATCTTTGATCACTCACGTATTTAAAAACAATCCACGAATATCGATTCTTCTCAGCCGAAAATCGTTCAACTACTGACTGAAGAATCGAATAAAAATCGGTACGCTTTCGTGTTTATTGCATTTGGAAAAACAAGACCCGTTGTAAACAGAGCTGTGGATTTACGACACGGTACACTGTTTGTGTACTTAGCAACAGTGGAATTAATGGTTACAGTAACAGGTGCCGAGAGCGGTTAAAGGTATTTATTGTTTTCAATAGCTAGAAAATAAATGAATGGACAACAATGATCTCAACAATTTTACTATTCATATTAATCTTTAAGAAAAAGAAAATGGTTGTCTGTAACGTCGATTTACGGACGATAATTTTATGCGATAACGATGGAAGAGAGATAGATGCGTCACAAGCCCAACGCTTAGGCCAATCGTGCCTTTCTATCGCTTGTTCGGCATTTTAGCTTGCACGGAACGTGACACACGTGATTATTTCTCGAAAATATTGTAAAAAAGGTGTGATACTGATAAATTACTAAGTCATTAGCAGAAAAAAACTACAAGTAGGAAGCTAGGCATTTCCTTTTGGAAACGAACTATAAGTAAGACTAAGCTATGGAACTAACTGTGTCATTACTGTGACTGTGTGATATGAGTGTGATTCCAGTTCCGGCTAAATCTGGCGTTCTACTTAACCCTAGATGTTCTAAATATGAAATTTGTGTTCTATTTATGAATACATTTTATTCGTTACTTTTGTTCGCAAAATTATTTTGGAATAAATTTTACGGACATGCCTCATACTTCTTTGTATTGCACTTCTTTGACGTATGTAATATATAGTGAAATATTATTTCGTAAATCGTGGTTATCTGCAAAAGTTTTTCATAAATTCACATTGTTTTAGTGGGTATTAAAAATCAGAAAATTAAAACCACAATCCTCCGTAAATGTGAGCAAACCCTCTTAACATAATGGGCAATTTTTAGAAACGACTCTCGAAACAGCGGGCAGACTTGCACACGATCATTGGCACTGGCGTTTATTGTTATGAAGCCAAAGTTTCGTGATTAGCCCCATCTCTGACATGGGCGCTGAAAGTCGGCTACATTTTATATTTAAAGAAGACGTGAACATCAAACTTTGCTGTCGTGGGCCAAAGTAGGCAACATTGGTGTATGGTTTTCAAACTGCCTCCTGTCACCTGGTACGAAGTTGCATAATTGCTAATAACGCCAACTGGACTAACAATCCCTTAGTTTTTCTTTGAAACTCTGTATTCCGTCCGACGGTATAGTTTAGTAAGAACTCATCAACACAATTAGGATAAAATAAATAAGTTCACACATCTACTGACCTAAAAGTCAGTGTGATATTACAATATTGCTAATGTTAGTTTATAAAATTGAATTGTAAATTAATTCATACTTAGTCAAAAATTACACTTCTACTAGATATTACTAGCTTTTACCCGCGGCTCCGCCCGCGTCAATGTCGATCCCTTGAAAACAATACTTTTTCCCGGGATAAAATGTACCCTATATCCTTCCCCGTACCCCAGACAACTCGTATGCAAAATTTCATGACGATCGGTGTAGTAGATATGGCGTAAATGCGTAACAAAAAACGAAGGTTCTTTCGCAATAATAATTTAAATAATAAATATTATTAGTTAGAATAGTTAGTATGTTTACCTAGGTATATGCCTAGGCATATGTATAAACCTACCTAGGTATAAAATGTAAATAAAAAGCATTTTTTTGTATTATTGGACATAAAAACGAGACAGCCATGGAGAATATTTTATTCTATTTGATTTAATTCAATTTCAGAGCATATTTGTTGCGAGATGAATCATCATTTATTTTGCTCATAACAAACATGACATGCAATTTATATTTTAATCTTCTGCAATCTCAACTTGGATTAAGATATTCTCTGCATTTAATAATTCACCACAAGTTAAACATATTTTTAAATAGATATTCTTAGAATCTAATAAGGTTTTGTATTGAATAACTCCCTCTGTGGTCCAGTGGTTAAGGCGTTTGCCTGTAGACCCGGGGGTCGTGGGTTCGATTCCCATGGGAAGCATACTTTGTTTAGTTGCTTCCAGTTTAGTTAGGAAATGCCATGGCTTGAATCACTTTTTTTTAAAGGACTATGTAGCTAACTCCAAGTGAGCTTTCGCTACTTCACCGGGCGTTTGAGGCGAGGGCAGAGTGCCCTCAACCTTTATAGACAACATCATCAAAGGGGAGACGGATCCCCAGGAGGGCGGATCTCGGCTTTGGGCGTTGCCTGTGTGCGCAGAGAGACAGCAAGCTCTCATATTGCCTGATGGGCTGCGTATACGTGCATGCAAGCCTGATGGGCCTATCTGAGAATCAATGGCAAAAGCCTTTGGAGAGCAGCAACTCTCATTTTTTATGACAAACGTGCACCGATAAGAAAAGTCAGAGTCAAACGCCCCTCAGCTTCGTGGATTACTCCTGGGGTATGAATGGCTATGAGACGGAGGGATAGGGCATTTAGACCATTTAGGAGGGATCGGTCAGAGGAAAAGTGGAAGTCTTTCAAAGTTGCAAGAAATCGGTGTAACAGGATGATCCGGGATGCTAAACGTCATCTAATTTTCAACACCGTCTCCTCTTCATCTTCTGCCGATATTTGGAAGTTCCTTAAGACTCTATATTGGGAAATCAAGCAATTCCGTCATCCCCTCATCAATTTCGCTAGATGACATAAATCAGCATTTCTCCACTTCCTCCAAGTTGAATCGTCTAACAAAATTGAGCACTATTTTGGACATTGCTTCACTTCCTTCTTTCACTCAAGTGAAATTTAATTTTTCTCCAGTCAGCTTGGAAGAAGTCAAGAAAACTTTCTTAGCCATAAAAACAAGGGCTGTGGGTTATGACCAAATAAATCGCCATATCATTCAATGTATACTTGACATAATAATATCATTACTCACATTATCAATGCTTCTTTTTCTTTTTCACAGTTCCCATCCCCTTGACCCCAAATGTCGGATAAATCCAGCAAAGATTTTAATAGATTTTTTTTTATTAAATTGACGTATTTGTATCTATCAAACCTCTGACCTTTAAAAATGTATGTCCGGATTTATCCGACAAAAGGGTTAATAGATACAAGTACTTATTTAACCTACAGAACAACAAAGAACATATTTTAATAAAAAAATCGTACGTACCTGATTTTTAAAATAAATAATTTATACAAATTGGAGTTTAAAAGAAATGTAGAACCTTGGCAGCGCAATAGCGAGTTAGACAACAGTTGAACATTAATCGTGGGGACTTAAATAAATCCTTTAATTCTTTCCATGTCCGGACGGGGCCTGCCGATAAATCCGGATTAGGTATCCGTCGAATAAAGTTGATATCTGCTTCTAATTTATTGCTTTTAAGACTACCTGAGCTATACTCACAAAGCTTATTTTACTGTTGGCCTGGACTTTGTTAAGTCGAATTTATTGATTGATGCATCATTAGAATTTATACAGGTGTGTGTTTGAAGACTTCTGCTACTATCCTGTGATTCATCTACTCCCATGATTCATCTACATATAATTCTCTTTCGTTAAAATTTCACAAGTTTCAACATGTTCAATAGATACAGCTGTGATAGACGGGCGTGTGGACGGACGGACAGACAGCGAGGGCTTAGTAATAGTGACCCGTTTTTACCATTTAGGTACCTGTAGCCGTAAAAATTTAAGAGCGCCGTAATACAAAGATGTCCTGTACAATTATTTGGTGTAAGTAGCAATAAACAAATAATTTGTTTACGCCTAATCCTTCACTGAACTCAATAACACGATAAAAGATGATTTTTCCTTGACGGGAGCAGCGCAATAACTTTTTTATTGCTTATTCTTTGAACGTTACTCCTCGTCCTTGAACCCGGATTTCTTTCAATTTTAATGAACTGGCAGGCAGTTTAATTAAAAAATCTGACGTCTGTAAAGAAAACACTTCAATCTAAACGTTTTGAAAGATTTTTTTTTATTTTATTACCGATTCATTCAAGTTAAATTAACGCAATGAAAAGGAAACTGGAATATTTTTTTATACTGTGACACGTTTTTCTTCTCGTTTTGTGGACTAACTAGTCCTACCTACGTAGTACTTCAGCTTAAGCCCATTGAAGTGACATAATAATTTAGGGACTTAGATCAGCAAAACTAGCACTACCCATCACTTTATTCTCTTGCTGCTTGCATAAATTATAATTTTTTTTTATATACATATATAGCCCCAAAGTAAGTTTGAGACTTGTGTTATGGGATAGGCACTGACTCAATAATATCGGTGTATGTTTTAGAAGGTTTGTTTTGTTTAGAGGCAAAAAAATCGAATGTGGCAAAGAATGTTACAATATTGAAATAAAATTTTATTTTTAATTATGGATAGTTACAACAACAATATTAATAATACTAGTCAGCTCGTAAGTTTTAATTGTAAATCGGCTAAGAGATCAATTGAATGCATTAGGAATTTATGTAAAACAGCCGATATTGTGGCACTACAAGAAACTTGGCTCATGCCCCACGATATTCCGTTATTAGGTACAATTCATGATGATTTCGAGTACATAGGCAAATCAGCAGTGGATGTATCGGCTGGGCCATTAAGGGGGAGACCTTATGGAGGAGTAGCCTTGTTGTGGCGTAAGGGCATTTTCGGATCGGTCTGCGTAATAAATTGTGACAGTGACCGACTGACTGCAATTAAGGCTTCCGTGGGTAATCGTTCGATAATAGCGTTTAGTATTTACATGCCTACGGACTCAAGTGAAACGTTGGAGGAATTCACAAGTTGCTTGAGCAAAATAAATGCTATTATCGAAAATAATGATGTTCAGGCCATTTATATGCTCGGTGATTTTAATGCTCACCCGTATCAACCATTCTGGAATGAACTTTGTAACTACAGTCAAGAACAAAGCTGGATATGTGCTGATGTTGAAGTTCTCGGGATTAATTCAGGGACTTTTACATATATCAGTGACATAAACGGTAGCAGACGGTGGTTAGATCATGTTGTAGTAACTGGGACGGCCTGGGAGACTGTTGTGAATGCACGGGTAGCTCATGGTGTTTACTGGTCTGATCACCGCCCGTTGATTATCGAATGTCACTTAGATAAGATTCCACCAAAATTAATACAAACAACTAAGTTATGTAATAATAAAGTGCTGTGGAGGGAGCGGACAAGTGAGCAGACCGGTAAGTACCGTGATCTTTGTAACAGTTGCCTTAGAAATAATCATTTCCCGCAAATGTTTGAGTTATGTGCAGATAAAATGTGTCAAAATGAAGAACATAGACGTGCTCTGGATACTATGTACTCTAACATAGTAAAATTGTTATCCGACGCGGCCATACAAAGTAGCATGGAAATTCAGCCGGTTATGAAAACACGTGTGGCTGGTTGGAACACATATGTGAGCGAGGCTTACAGGGAAGCTCGGCTTAAAATTGAGGAATGGTTGCTCCATGATAAACCTGATTCTGGTAAGATTTGGTCAGAAATGCGAGAAAGTCAAAAAATATTCAAAAGTAGACTACGGTGGTGTCAAAAAAATCAGGAAAAAATAAAAATGGACATCATAGCGACCCATGAAAAATCTAAAAATTTTGGTAAATTTTGGAAAGAAACGAATAGACTCAATATTAAGCCGAGTTTGCCGGTGAGTGTCGCGGGTCGTGATTCGAGGGAGGAAATCGCCAACTTATTTAAAGAACAGTTCAAGATATCACCCATGTTGAACACTTCGCAGAGGGTGGTCGATGCTAAGACTAGTCATAATGTCACACCTACCCGGTTCTCGGCTAAAAATGTGAGTGACGTTATTAACAGAATGCGCAGAGGAAAATCACCTGGACATGACGGTCTTAGCATCGAACATCTTAAACACGCAGGTGTCCATCTACCGCGGGTGTTGGCAATGTTCTACTCCCTTTGTATAAATCACTCATATCTGCCCACCGAGATGCTTAAGACTGTGGTAGTTCCGATCCTCAAAAACAAGACCGGAGACATATCGGATCCTGCGAATTACAGGCCTATATCTCTTGCCACTATAATATCTAAAGTACTGGACAGTCTGCTTGATAAAGAGCTGGATAAATACCTGCAGCTACATGATGCGCAGTTTTGCTTCAAAGCTGGACTGTCTACCTAAAGAGCGAGCGAGGCTTACAGGGAAGCTCGGCTTAAAAATGAGGAATGGTTGCTCCATGATAAACCTGATTCTGGTAAGATTTGGTCAGAAATGCGAGAAAGTCAAAAAATATTCAAAAGTAGACTACGGTGGTGTCAAAAAAATCAGGAAAAAATAAAAATGGACATCATAGCGACCCATGAAAAATCAAAAAATTTTGGTAAATTTTGGAAAGAAACGAATAGACTCAATATTAAGCCGAGTTTGCCGGTGAGTGTCGCGGGTCGTGATTCGAGGGAGGAAATCGCCAACTTATTTAAAGAACAGTTCAAGATATCACCCATGTTGAACACTTCGCAGAGGGTGGTCGATGCTAAGACTAGTCATAAGGTCACACCTACCCGGTTCTCGGCTAAAAATGTGAGTGACGTTATTAACAGAATGCGCAGAGGAAAATCACCTGGACATGACGGTCTTAGCATCGAACATCTTAAACACGCAGGTGTCCATCTACCGCGGGTGTTGGCAATGTTCTACTCCCTTTGTATAAATCACTCATATCTGCCCACCGAGATGCTTAAGACTGTGGTAGTTCCGATCCTCAAAAACAAGACCGGAGACATATCGGATCCTGCGAATTACAGGCCTATATCTCTTGCCACTATAATATCTAAAGTACTGGACAGTCTGCTTGATAAAGAGCTGGATAAATACCTGCAGCTACATGATGCGCAGTTTTGCTTCAAAGCTGGACTGTCTACCTAAAGCGCAATTTTTACTCTCAAACAGACTGCCCAGTATTATACGGCAAGGGACACTCCAGTTTACGCCTGTTTTCTTGATCTCTCTAGGGCATTTGATCTTGTAGTGTATGATTTACTTTGGGAGAAGATGGAGAAAGCGGGTATGCCCTTGGAGCTCGTACAAGTATTTAGCCACTGGTACAGGCACCAAGAGAACAGAGTGCGATGGGGTGAATCACTCTCTGAACCGTATAGGTTGGAGTGCGGGGTGAGGCAAGGGGGGTTGACCTCACCAAAGCTCTTTAACCTGTACGTAAATGACCTCATTGTTGAACTCAGCAGAAAACCAGTCGGATGCTACATTGATGGTAAAAGTGTAAATAACCTTAGTATGCTGACGATATGGTGCTGCTGGGTCCAACAGCGGGGTCCATCAGGGATTTACTCGTAACCTGTGAGGATTACGCTGCCACGCACGGTCTTGTGTATAACACAAAAAAAAGTGAGTATCTGGTTTTTAAGGCCCACAGTAAGGAAGTGCATTATGATGCGAAGCTCATGCTCAATGGTATCCCACTAAAAAGAGTATCGCATTTTAAATATCTAGGGCATTATGTTTCTGAGGACCTTAGGGACCAGATGGACATTGAGCGAGAGCGTAGGGCGTTGGCGGCAAGATGCAATATGTTGGCACACAGGTTCGCAAAGTGTAGCAAGGAAGTAAAATTAATTTTGTTTAAAGCTTATTGCCAAACATTTTACACGGCTGCCCTGTGGACCAACTATACGCAGACTGCTTTCGACCGGCTAAGAGTTCAATATAATAACGGGTTCAGAATGTTGATGGGGCTCCCGCGTTACTGTAGTGCATCTGGCATGTTCGCACTTGCGCGGACTGATGACTTTTATGCCATGATTAGAAAAAAGACAAATTCATTTCTAACCAGAATGCGTGGTAGCACTAACAGCATTCTGAAAACCTTTATTAATAAAATGGACTCGCCAATGTTAGCACACTTCATAAGTGTTCTTGTTAGACAGGGGTAGATAGCTGACGGTCACCTCTGGCCAACTCAATTATTAATTCAAGAAATGTTACTAACGTAGTTTTTAAGATAAATTGTTACTAACAAATGGGCCTCGTTGTTGCCAAAATAAAAATATTTATTATTATTATTATTATTATAATACTCTATTTTATAACAAATACATATATAGATAAACATCCAAGACCCAGGCCAATCTGAAAAACATCATTACGTGTCGCAGCACGGAGCTCGCCAACTTTATTTATTGATTAAAAATATCTGTTCTTTGGTAGAAAATTACTTCAGTATTTTTAGTATATATTTTAATTATTTTGCATTTAATAAATTATATAACTGCTGATTACCGTCAAAAGTGGACAATTATGGCAGTTATTTTTATTCTCTTATACCGTGTCTAATACAATACTATAAAAGTATTGTATTAGATATGGTTTAAGCCTAAGTCTAAGCCTAAATATAAGATGTGCTCAATGATAGCGGAAATAAGTCATTTTGCATGGCAGAAATTAGTAGTTCTATATCACAATGAGAAATACTAACTGTATGATGACAAATACTGACTGTATTTTTCAATAATTTCTTGTATATGTAGGATCATCAGAAGTGCCGTCAGGATCAGCCATGGTTATACGTGGGTTTATGGGCGTACTGTTAAAATCAATTGAAACAACGTATCACAAAATCACTATCTTATAATTTTAACTCGAAATAATTACAAGATCTACTTCTTACAATAATTCAGAATATTAAGAAATCAAACTTTGAATAAAATAATTAACGATCACACCGAATTTTAGCGATTCGTCAAAGGCGTGGTGCGCGGTCGGTCTCCACGGCAAGAGTGCGTTTCAACATGGCCGCGCTAACCATCAATATGACGCTTCGCTAGACTGACAGCTGTCAGTCTTGTTCGGTAGTAATTTGAAAGGTGACGTTTGTAGATGCATCGTCCATTTGACAGATGTCACTGCCAGACTTGCCAGACTGCACGCGCCGTCACGGCCAGACTGACCTGCAGACGTCCTCGGATGCTTAGTGCAATAATCCTGTAACAAAGTTTTCAAGTATCAACCCTTGCTAAATTCAATCATCCGCTCGTCCACCCTGACAGGCCAGTGAACAATCAGTACCAAAGCTATAGTCCAAAAATAAACCCTGCTAAACATACGTGTGTCCTTCCAACTAACCATTCAGGTTTAGCCCGGTACGACACGTTTTTACCAACTTTTCTAACACCCACACTGTTAATCTGCACAGAACAAGTATGTCCTCTCAACCAACCACACAAGTATGGCCCGGTACGATACTGTGTTCAGATCAAAATTAACTCGTTAAAGAGCCTAGACCAGACGAGTGTGTCCTTACAATCAACCACACAGGTATGACCCGGTACGACACTGTCTTTTTGTCCAGCTTTACTTTTACTTCACATTTTATTGGTTTTCAACAAGCATAGTCTCGTTTTGCAATAAAATCTAGTAAGAACATAGAATCGCTTACCTACAGTTACGGATCATTCTGCTCAGCGTGTATCATAACTTCGTGTTCAATTAAATCATGCTCTGAGCTGATACTGAGGGTATCTGAATTTGCACTGACAGTTTCAGAATTGGCTGTCATAGTATCAGAATTAGCAGTAACGGTATCCGAGTTTGCTGTCCATGTATCACAGCGATTATCGAGAGACCCTGAATTGAGTTCTACGTCTACTGGCGCCGTCTCGGCCTCCTCATCATTAACTAAGCTAGTAGATATCTCTAGTAAACCTTCATGTCCTTGGGGTACTGCTCGCAAATTCTCGTGCGCGTATTTATAAAGGCGATGTGAACCATTTATGCTCTTAAGCTCATACCTATCATTGTCTAGTATCACGGTTATGACAAAAGGACCTTTAAATTTTCTATCGAGCTTAGTCTGATTTCGCTCACTACTTTTAATAAAGACATATTCCCCCTTTGAAAATGGTTTGATCATAGTCCTCGATTAAACCGTACAGTGTCAGAAGCTGCCGCCTTTTTTATATTCTCGGACGCTTCTTTTCGAATAGAATCAAGATCTATCCGGTTGGGTACCTCGGAACTGGTTGAAGAAATTCTTGACAATCCTAAAGACGTGCGCGAATTCCAAACATTAGCTCAGTCGGTGTAAATTTTGTGACGGTAGATTTAGTGCTGTTAAGAGCTAATTGAACATTTTCTAACTCGTCACGCCATACTTTGTTAGGGTCATTTTCGATTATGGTAAGCAAACTTTTAAGTGTTCGCATAACGCGCTCCACTTGCCCATTTGCCCTACTAGAGCCCGTAGCTATGAAGTGCAATTCAATATCATAACGCGCGCAAAAGTCTTTAAATTCTGAGCTAGCATAACATCGTCCCTGATCAGCAACGATACGCTTTGGTGCCCCAAAAAGGCAAACTACTTTTTTAAGAGCTCGGATTGCGCTAGCTGCATCTACCGAAGTTGTATGTTCCAATACAACATATTTCGTAAAAGCGTCTATTGTTACTGAACAGTACTCTTTGCGATCACTTTTTCCGCTCAGCTTACCGGTAAAATCCACATGAATTGTGTGCCATGGCACGGAAACTTTAGGGATAGAATGAAGTTGAACAGCCTGAGCTCCCGACGGACCCTTAGACGCCTTGCAAATAATACAAGAGTCAATAAATTTTCTCACGCACTTAGACATTTGTGGGAACCAATATTGTTCGTACAGTTTATCTAGTGTCTTTTCACTGCCTAAATGTTGAAGTTCACTATGAACATGGTTAATTAAGGTCCATATCAAGGAGCGAGGAACAACCGGAAGCCATGAGACAATCTTATTACGAATGACCTTTCGGTAAAGAACACCTTCTCTGACATCATATGTCTGGCCTACATTATCCGGGAACTCATCATTGTTGTGTTTCGCAATGAGGTCCTGGATTTCACTATCGCGTTTTTGTTCCACAGATAACCAACCTTGATGTAGTTCTACAAACTGGACTGATTTGGTGACGGGTGTATCATTTACTGTAGAAGTTTTGTCAGGAACGGGATTTCTGGAAAGAAAGTCTGCGTGTTCCATTCTATGTCCTTCACGGTAGATTATATCAAAATCAAAGGCTTGTAGGAAAGCCCACCACCGATGCACACGTGGAGTCAGATCTGTTTTTGATTTTGATGCCTTAAGAGAATTACAGTCTGTGAACACCTTAAAGTGTCGACCATAGAGATAATGTCGGAAATGTTCTACCGCTCGTACTACCGCCAGGGTTTCCAGCTCGTACGAGTGGTAACGGGACTCTGTCTCTGACGTACGTCGGCTAAAGTATTCTACAACATGTGGGAACTGGTTTTTCTTTTGAATTAGAATCGAGCCATAACCTTCTGAACTAGCATCGCAGTGTAATTCAACAGGAAGCTCAGGGTCGAAGATCGCCAAAACAGGTTCTGATGTAAGAATTCGGATGATTTTATTTCGAATATCTTCGTGTTTGGCATTCCATTTGATGGGTCCTTTCAGTTTTGTAAGGGGGTATAATGGACCAACAATGTTTGTGAAGCCGGGAATAAATTTCCGAAAGTAAGACGCAAGACCTAAAAATTGGCGAACATGTGTAGCCGTTTTAGGCTGAGGAGCATCCACAAGAGCCTGTATTTTACGAGAATTTGGGCGTACTTCGCCGCATTGAATGGAATATCCTAAATATTCAATTTT
Source organism: Elegia similella (assembly GCA_947532085.1). Classification (NCBI taxonomy): domain Eukaryota; kingdom Metazoa; phylum Arthropoda; class Insecta; order Lepidoptera; family Pyralidae; genus Elegia; species Elegia similella. Next base: position 8,010,988 of record OX383936.1, read on the forward strand.
CTGTTCTAAAAACCTAAATTTTTTAAGGTTAAGTGAAAAGCCGGCTTCAGACAAAGCCATAAGAACCTCATCAAGACGGCGCAATCCCTCAGGAACGTTCTCAGAATGACAAAGAACATCATCCATGTAGATAAGAGGTTTATTCTTTATATGGCTTAAGGCTTTAGTTATGCATCTTTGATATATTGAAGGTGCATTGCGCAATCCAAACGGCATGGCTAGGTACTCGTACTGAGCTTCTGACGTAACGAATGAAGTTCTTTCTACCGAATCAGGATGAATTGGAATTTGGTGAAAGCCTGAAGCCATATCAAGAGACGAAAAAAAATAAGCACCACTCAGCTGGTCGATCTGATCCTCTATCCGAGGTAGAGTGTAATGTTCGGGTTGAGTATTGGAATTAAGCTCGCGATAATCAATACACATTCTATCCGATCCATCATTTTTCTTTACCAAAAGGATGGGACTAGCAAACGGAGAAGAACTTTCCCGAATAACACCTGCATCCAGAAGTTCCTGAATCTTTTTCTTAACCACTTCTTTTTCTACCGGTGCTAACCTATAAGGACACCTTTGAACTATTTTATGCGGCTCAATAAGTTTAATATTCAATTCTCCCGTTTTTACACGCCTAGTAGGTATACCTTCAATAAAACAGTCCGAATATTTACTTAGCAATCTAATAAGTGCTTCCTTATCTTCGCCTACTAGATCAGTGTCGACTTGAGTAAAATCTGTTCTAGAAAAGCAAACGTTGATTTCCTTTTTATAAGAAAACTTCAGAGTATCGTTATTTATCTCAACTTTAACACCGGTCCCTAAAATGTCTCTGCCTATGATCACAGGTTCCGAGATACACGAATCAGGTACTATATGAAAAGTTAAAGTAACTGCAACCGCCTCGATAGTTACATCAGTCAAAATCTGTGTCATGGACTTTATTTCGTCACCCCCTATACCCGTAAGATACACAGGACACGTGCGCACAGTACCACCAAACTTATTACAATAACTTTATTTTAATAGCGAGCAAGAAGAACCACTATCAAATATAAAGGAGACTGGCTCACCAGATGACGTTCTCAGGGTTCCTCTCGATGCACGCTGCTCGCAGACATTGACTTCCTTTATTGCAGCTCGGTCGCCATTCTTCTTGTCAGGGCAAACTGTGGCTAAATGCCCGGGTTTACCACAGGCGTAGCAATACACGACTTTGTTCTTCTCCAGCGTATGCGATGAAGTAGGGATATCACTTCGCTTGGATGTTCCAGGTTCTTCTCGTCGTTTTCTACATTCGGTAATTCGATGTCCAGGTATTCCACACCAATGACATGTACCGGTAAACTTTGTATCCATTAAACGAGGTCGTTTGCGTCAGGTTCTGAATTTTCATTTGTCTGACCTTCTTGTCGTCTTTTGAAAGAGATACTTCCAAGTACTCTAAACAAATGAGCCCGCGTAGTGATGACATGTGCATCTTTTTGGCATAGCACTGACACAACAAATCCCGTTATTATTTCTTCGGCCATTTCAGTATTCGGAATACGCTCAATCATATTCCATAACCTCATAGCAGCTTCAGGGGCTGTTTCTTTTATTCCGATTTGAAAACGTAAGATTTCGTCACAATGATCTTGGGGAAGCTTTGGTTTAGAAAATTTTGCCAAAAGGGTCTGCTTAACCACATCCCATGTCAATTCTTTTAGATTTAGTCTAGTAAGGCATTTTGAAGCACGGCCCTTTAGTGCACTGGTTAAAGCTAGCAGTAAATCGACGCCTTCTAGAGATTTTTTATTAACAATCAAATCTGTAACTTCACACCAGCCTTCTATATCTGCGTCTGAATCATCTGGGTCAAATTGCACAAGTTAGTAATATGGTTGGAACTCACGGTCGAACTTTGAGGCATTTCCAATACTCGAGCCAATAACGCTTCCATAGTAGTCAATAATTTTATAGTACTGCTTCCGTTTGACGTCTGTTTTTCTTCCCGTTGTAGCCCATTGTATCCCACTTCTGATGTAGGATCATCAGAAGTGCCGTCAGGATCAGCCATGGTTATACGTGGGTATATGGGCGTACTGTTAAAATCAATTGAAATAACGTATCACAAAATCACTATCTTATAATTTTAACTCGAAATAATTACAAGATCTACTTCTTACAATAATTCAGAATATTAAGAAATCAAACTTTGAATAAAATAATTAACGATCACACCGAATTTTAGCGATTCGTCAAAGGCGTGGTGTACGGTCGGTCTCCACGGCAAGAGTGCGTTTCAACATGGCCGCGCTAACCATCAATATGACGCTTCGCTAGACTGACAGCTGTCAGTCTTGTTCGGTAGTAATTTGAAAGGTGACGTTTGTAGATGCATCGTCCATTTGACAGATGTCACTGCCAGACTTGCTAGACTGCACGCGCCGTCATATATTTATTCAGTGCACTTCAACGACAGCGTCTGTTTACGTTCCATTTCTCTGAGGTAAATTGGCAGATTCACTTTAATTGCAGGTTTAATTAAAAGTAGATGAAAAACGTGTGGGGTGATAGAAAATTCAATATTCATTTTAATGACAAACGTAGCGTGAATTATATTTTGCTTTTATTAAATTTATTTTCGTGTCGGAAATTGCTTTTCTCTCTGATAAGTAAAAAAAAATTGGTGCCGTTTGGCGTAGAGACGTTACCTGAGGATTACGTATTTGTAGCGTTTGGCGTAGAGACGTTAGGATCTTAGGGTACCAGCGCGAGGAGATTCTTTAAAGAGATTGCCCCACGGCTCATCTCGACTGCTGGTAACAAGAGGGCTGGCTGCTTTTTCGCCCAACGGATTAGCATACCTATCCAACGGCAGAAAGCAGCCAGCGTTCTTACCACCATGCCACAAGGGCAAGAATTGCAAGATACATTTTTCAAGTGTGTTTGTTTTTTTTTTCCTTACTATTTTTCACTTCATGTTAATTTATATATACTTAGTTACTTTAAAAATAAATAATGTTGTCTACATTTCATCATTATAAAAACGTTTTGTTCGCGTTAGTTCTTAATTTTGCGTTTAATTACTATGTAACGCGAAATTCAAAAGTTAAATTTAAAGGTACATTACGATAGTGGAGCGTCACGTCCCTTTACCGGGTTAACAGAGTCAAAAGTCGATCTTAACTAAGATGGCGGGTTTGGAGATGAAAATGATAATTGCATAAAATGACACGTAAATAATACATGGTAGGCATAATATCTATCCAACTATTCTCCCAATTTTCACCTATTACAATCTGCGTGAGAAGAGAAGCAGCATTTTACGTTTTTTTCTTTTCTCCCAGATTAGAATATGTAGAAGCAAAATATGATAGAAATTTTCTTATTCATTTAACAATTTGGGAACCCAAATACGAAAAGCCATGTTTCAGTAAGTATATCATGTGCGCGCCTCCAGTTAATAAAGAACGATTTACTGCGGGCGGCATTAAAAACAGCCCTGAGCCCTCGGACGTGGCCATTATGTTGCTATGTACAAAAATTACAGAAAGGACAAGCTATTGTTTCCGACTTTTTGATAAATTTGTAACGGAACGTACATTTTTAAATCCAGGGTCCCGGGCTAAATAAGCGCATATACGCACACCTGTACCTAAATATACTCTTGTATATCCGGGTACAAGAGTGCGTGTACACGCAGTTATAATCAGGCGAGGTTAAGCTGTGGATTCAGATAGGTTCGACTATTCGTTTTATCCTGTGCAGTTCCCTGGTAAATTAAATAAAGTCGTTGAATTCCATTTTATTTTAAGTATCAGTTGTTAAGTGTTGTGAGTAATACGGTTTGAGCCCAAATTAGGTTATGTTTTCTAAATTCTAAAATGTACATTTTGTGATATATGGGTTATTTTTATTAGTTATCTGTAGGTAGTTAAGACCGAATTTGTAATCTCTGGCCGAGTTGCCGGCTTTCTCTGTCTGCGATTATACATGTTGCTAAATGATGTGTGGACAGTGCGGAACCTAGATATTTCTCACATTTTTTTTCAGGAGTAATGTATGAGGTAACAAACATAAAAAAAGAACATACAACCGAATGGATAACCTCTTCCTACAACATACGACGGATATTTTTTTAGTCTCTCAAAAATTTTACACTCGTTAATCGTCTAATTATGTCCAAAGCGAGTGCTGGGCGGCACGTGATGCGCATTCCGCTCCACCAACTTTTTCAATATATTTGTTTGCAACGTTTTGCCGTTTTATTGGTTTACTCCATTTGTTTTGATCGAACGAGAGCAGTAGTTTTTACGGTTTACGGCTTTAATTTTACGGTTGGGGTCTGTGGTCGCAGACGTTGTTTGTTTTATGTAGATTTTACTTTTTATGTCCATTTTTACTTCGTTACTTGGGTTTTGGGTATCTTTTTGATTTTATTTTCTTTGTAACTTTATAGGTTGATAATATTAACAATAAAAGTTAAGGTCGTAGTTTTTTAAATTAAATGTAAAAATGCTATGTTGTTATCGGGTTTAAAATAATAATATTATAATAAGTCCGTCAGATAGATACTTAAAAAAACATTGGACACATTTTGTTTTTTTTTGTCAATTAAACAATCCTAACTAATATTATAAATGCGAAAGTGAGTTTGTTTATTTGTTACGCTTTCACGTTGTAACTACAAAACCGATCATCATGAAATTTTGCATGCACGTTATCTGGGGTACAGAGAAGGAAATAGGGTGTACCCTATTTCCTTCTATAAAATGTAATTTATCCCGGGAAAAAGTACTGTTCTCGAGGGATCGACATTGACGCGGGCGGAGCCGCGGACGAAACCTAGTTAATGATAAAAATAAAGCGCGTAAAGTTCATGAGTGGGGCTCGTGTTCGTAAAAAGTGTCATTGTTTGGTAAAAAGTGCAGCGAACTGTGACATGGTACGGAATTATGACGGGCTTTCTTCGTTATTTCCGATATTTTTGCATCCTTAGCTGAGATACTTCGGAGCAATATGACAAACAGTTAGGAATGGAGACGCATTCTTTGTTATTATCTTATTGCCAATGACGAAGAAAGTTCACAATGCCTATAAAAAAAAAGAGAAATGAAAATACGGTTCCAAATTTGACCACAAAAACGTCGACGTAAATAACTGAACTAAAATAATGTAAGAGGATCTTAAACAAAATTTTATCAAGTTCAGCGGGTCTATCGGATGGACACCGGAATATATCCACATTTATGGAGTCCCTTAATGCTACGTGGGCTGGATATTCAGCCCCTACTTACCATAATATCGCAATGTATAGTTTCAAGCACATGTCAAATTTAAGAGCCTTAGGGAAGTTATTGGTCTTCATGTAAAGATGTCTAATTTACCTTTATTATTCTTACTTTATACGTTACTATATCTTTCTATCGTTTATTCATCTCACCTGTACGTCAGTAGAATTTTATGTAAGCTACGTTTTCCTTTGCGGCTTTACTTTATGCATAACAATTAGTGATGTGACGGAGATAAATTCTCTGTTCTCATGAATTTCTTCTCACGTAAATTTGCGGGAAATTTCCAATAATTTTCGAGAATTTCTCAATAATTCCCGCACTTGAGACAAAGGAGAAGAAATTTTTGGGAAAAAATTCCGATCCGTTCTCACCGTTCCCGAAAAGTTCGAGCACGGCACAACACTAATAACAATAGTATTGATTAGTATGTAAATAAAAAGTATCGTAGTTTCATAATAGCATATTCGACATTTTTTTTATCTAGTGATATAGCTACAGAAGTAGGTACGAAAGCTATAAATAATGGCATATTTAGCACAAAAGTGAATAGCATTCCTAGAACTTTAACTTCAGTCGGACAGGAGTTTGCAAAGTATGTTAACTTGCAACTTCCTGCAGTTCTAAACGAGTTAAGTCAATCTATTTGCGAGCTTCCGTATTTAATATTAAACGTTTTAAGAGTACTTACAATACAATTAATGTACATTGAGAGAATGACAACAACCCGTCAAGTAAGCAGCGGGAAGTAGAAACTTTGTTAAATAATCTTAATCCTTATAACAACACGGTTTCACTCAATTTTATTCAGTTGGAATCGCCAACTAGTGTCGGTCTGTTTTGAAGACCATCATCCGGGGTTGTAACAGTGCTTTGAGGAAAGCGATACCGCCGTGTCGCTACCCCTAACACTCGCCCTGATGATTTTGACTGACGCCTTGGACTAATTGGCGATTCGTACTGAATAAAGTGAGTGAAACCTTGTTTTTATAAATATTTTTTCTCGCGTAAGTTTTATTACTATTAATCTTAATCCTAAGTAATATTATGAATTGGAAAGTAAGTTTATTTAATTATTTCATTCGCGTTTACGCCTTAACCTGTATATTTTATATGGAGATGGACTTAGGTGTAAAAAAGTTCTGTATAGAAATGGAGGCCTTCCTATGCAGAAGTTATTTCTAGGATAAAAGGTAGCCTATGTATAGGTAGTAACCTATATAGTAAAATTATCAAAGTAACCTGGTGTCTATGTGAAACAATATACATCTCACTCACGAATTTTCTTATTATTTCCTAAAACGAACAGATGTTTCCTACATTTTCATTTCGAGTACGAACGAGAACATAATTAATCAGTACGCTAACATTGAAATTCACGTGGCTTCCAATACGAGTATAAATAATCCGTAATGCTTAATGCGGAGGTGGCGTAATGAGCCTTAATGAAAATGCGATGACATCGTTCCGCGTCGATATTTCATCCCGGCGTAGGCTGAAGTAGGCTTCCATTGTAGAGTGATAAATAAAAAGACATGCCACACATTAAAATACATATTATTTCTAAGTATACAATATCTGACTGATTATTTTAGGGTTAAACTTTGTAAATAATTGCAGATATAACAAGAAAGTACTATAAATTAAACCTATAAAAGGGAAATAATATAATTTTGCTATTAATAGGCATACAAGTTGACTTTGTACTTCCTAGCAATATTTTTAAATTATAAAATCAGTATCACTAATACAATTTAAAACAAAAATCTTTCATATGAATTTCGTATGATCAGGTAATTGGCGAATTTGTATCGGTATTTTATTTTTAGTTACTATTTTGTATTCTGTTAGACTAATTACTAGATTCAAATATTTCCAGAAGGTTCAAAACCAACCGACGATATTGTCATTGTAAACAGCGAAATGAAAATGTATACCGAGTAACTTTATTTATAACTTTGTAAGGACTAAGTAACGCCGGGGAACTGCTGAACATGTCCAACTACAATATACGGGCTTGTTTTGATCGGGACATTATTTGTGTAACCTTTCAGGAAAACATGCACTTCTCAATTTTTTGTGTCCCACTTTCTTAATGGTAGCTTGAATAAAGAATAAGGATTTTCAGGTCAAAATTAATTATAGAAGAAAAAATATAATTATCGAGTAAAAAAAACTAGGATTTTTTTACTCGATAATTATATTTTTTCTAGCTTCAAAATACATAATTGAAATAAAAGTAAAACATATAACCGATATATTAACTTTAAGATCAAAATAAACTTTCTAGTTTATAACTTTAAGTTCATTGTTACTTCCTGAAAAAGTTACTTACGAGAAATCTTAATATATATAAATCTCGTGTCACAATGTTTGTCCTCAATGGACTCCTAAACCACTTAACCGATTATAATAAAATTCGCACACCATGTGCAGTTCGATCCAACTTGAGAGGTAGGATAGTTTTTAACTTATGGCGAAACGAAGTTCGCCGGGGCAGCTAGTTGAAATATAAATATATGCAAACATAAATAATAAAACAGCTATTGTTACTGTATCGTTTTTTAAGCTCTATGGTGAATAGCTCGACATTTTTCCAGTCTTGTCTGACATTAACGGCCTCTAATTCCTTTCGCACGACGTAAATTCTAAAGAGTGACATTTATCATTTAACCCTTGGCGTAATCAACCTAATTTACAGTGAAAAATATAAAATATTAAAAAAGGGGAAGTAATAAAAAAACGCAAACGTTATCTGCGCGTAATCGCACCGAAACCCACTGGGAATTAATCATTCTTTTGGAGCTGGGAAAAATGCTTATCTAAGGAATTTGCATAGCGGGATGTAAGTGGGTGATTTCTTGTGACGATGTATCAAAATTTTAATAATTTGAATTAAAGGATGCTGTTAATAAGAGAGTCGGTATTAAATTAACAGTATTACCAATCGATAAGCGCTGGGGTTCAGATTGTGTAAGAAATAATATATACTTGAATGTGTAACCAATATTTTACTTTAGTCAGACTGAGCTATACTATGACAGAGATTTCCACCTATCAAAAAACAAAAGCAAAAAGAATATATATCAAAAATATACGTACAATCTAAAGAGTTTTTTATCAAACTATTAAAGAGTTCGCAACAAACAGTATTTTAAATATTATTAACTAGCGATCCGGACCCCGGGTTCGCACGGGTGCAATATACATATAAACCTTCCTCTTGAATCACTCTATCTATTAAAAAAAAAACAATGAAAAACCTTTGCGTAATTTTAAAGATCTAAGCATACATAGGGACAGACAGACAGCGAGAAGCGACTTTGTTTTATACTCTGTAGTGATAATTTGTGTATATAAGTTACAATATTACGTTAGTATATATTGTCTTCAGCGATAATATATCTTGTCTTATTTCTTTCCGAGACAGACACAGCTTAACGCCAAAAAGACTACGTATAACGCGATGTTGAGCTTCTACGTAAAGATAAGAATCAAAAGATTGACTGAATACTAATTGAATAGACAACGGTCTATCAAAGACAATTAAACTCGAAGGTTTTTTTTAACTTGGTGCCTTGGTCCAGTGATTAAAATAATTATAGTCCGTAATCATGATTATGGCAAGTGCTAAATGACCCAGCATAAATCAAGCCACATTTCAATCCTATAACCCACTATTTTTTCAAATAAAATGCAATAGTTTTTTTAATTCTCTAGTAAAGACCTGTTTAAGGAATAATCATTATATTTGTATTTCCAGGAATGGGTTCAGTCTGGAGACAAACATTACCCCAACATCTCCAAAGGGCCTCTATGTATTGGATCTATATCCCCACATACGCCACTCAAAGAACCAGCCTAACACCCGTGATACAAAAAAATGTATAATTTTATTGTACACAAATAATATTGATTTTTATCATGAATAGAAACGGTTATATTTGTCCGACCTCGACCTCTCACGTAACTGGATAGAATATGGCTTCTGCCGCGTGTGGCTCGAGATTTTCTTGCAAATTAAACCTATTGTCACAGTTAAAGTGGAGCAAATATGGCTTAGAGTAGAAATAAAGAGACAATATTAAGTAAGTAAGTAAGTTAAAATACTTTATTGCACTGTACTTAAAGATACATTTGACATAAAAAACAAAAAAATATAAAATTGTACAATAGGCGTTCTTATCGCCAAGGCAATGTCTTCCAGGCTACCTTCTCCAATATTGTAACACAGAAACTTTGTTGGTTATGTTACACGCTGTATAATTATATTCATTCATGCAGTAATATGATTTAGCATAGTTTTTATGGCCGCCCGCCTGACCTTCCCCGGGTAACTTCAGAACTGCGGGCAAATACATGTGAAAAAGAATACAACTATTTGTGCGCGCCGGCAATCAAACCCAGTGTTGTTGTAGCAGGCTGGCGTGCGGTCCACTACGCCACGGAGGCCGTCTTGGTTATATATACCTATCAAAATGTAGTGTATAAAATATTCCTACATCTTAAATTGTTCCAAGCAGAATATGTAACACTGAATTTTCACGCAAATAAACGTATCGTCACATTTCAAGTGTGGAGAAATGGCGGCTTATTCGTAACCTTGTTTGAAATAAACATTAAATCTTCATTTAAGGGTTATAAACAGAGTACGAGTATTTAAATCTACGAGGCATAAATATGTAGATACCTCGTAGAGACATTCACCCAAATGGGTGAATGTCTACGAGGTATCTACATTTATAATTAGGTGTAATTGTTAAAGGAAAGTAATTAGTTGGGCCGCTAAATAATTATTTGTATTATTTGTACGAGTATTTAAATCTACGAGGCATAAATATGTAGATACCTCGTAAAGACATTCACCCAAATGGGTGAATGTCTACGATATGAAATGAAAAAATATAATTAGGTGTAATTGTTGAAGGAAAGTAAGTAGTTGGGCCGCTAAATAATTATTTGGGAGCAGATTTTACAGATGGGGCAGCAGAGAAAATATTTGGATAAGCTTTGGCTTTCTGCCTGGAACGACGAAGAAGTTAGGTTCAGGTTATTTTTTTATGACTACCCGGAACGACTGAGGGCAGAAAAGAAGTTTTGTTGACCATAAGTTGCAGCCCAACTAGCTATTTTAGCTGACCGATTACATTTTTTTTGCTAACAAAGATACGAATATTCTGCTAACCGTTCAAATAACACCCATTGTTTAATCACTCTACTGCTTTGGCATTAATAACATCTACCATATAAAAAACCAACTTCAACTAAACTACTGATCCGGTTTTGTTAAAATTTATCTAGGGCCAATCTGAAAGAGCGTTATTTTAAATAAAAAGGATTTTCCATGTCGATTCATAAATGGAATATAACACATGAAATGTTATTGAGGTAAAAAAATTAAAACAGTATACCAGACCGAATTTATATCATCCTTCTTTTCTGAAGTGTGTTAAAAATTCGTCAATTATAAATCTAGTTCGACAAAAAGGTTATTTTCAACATGAAAATCTGAAATGATTAGCCAAAAATACTAACAAACCTGTCAATAGGCTAGTTTCCTGACCCAAATAATTATGTGAATATTAGTCAACATATATTTATAGTAAAATTGTATTGTAAAATACTATGAAAAATAGTCCTGCCTTCCCCACTTTAAAGGATCATTATTAACTTAACGAATGATATCAATGTTTTCTAATATTTTCCCGATTGTCACACATTTTAAATAAATCACTACGGTTACCACCAGCTGATCCTGACATCAATGTAATAAAATCTCAAGCTCGGCACAAGACTGCAAGACCTTCAGACACCGTGAGCCAATACTGCGTAGATATAGCCGTAACCTTATCAATAAATATTGGGCGGTAGATTTGTATAGAAACGCTGGATTGAGTGCCTCAAACAGGAAATGGATGGTGTAACAAAAGGCCTGACAGGTGACAGAGCAAAATGGAAGAGATTGACGTGCTGTGCCGACCCCACGTAATAGTGGGAGAATGATAAAGAGGAAGAAGATTTGTATAACACAATAGATAAATGTCAACTTAGTCTAAAATGTTTAGGTAAAAGACGCCACGGTTCCTTCCATTCTGATACCGAAGTTCTTTACCAATTAATTTTTTTTGTGATTTACTAAATTGAAGCAACATAATTATGTTGCTTAAATTTTTTGTAATGAGATAAAGAGATGTGAAGTGTCTGAGCTACTCTCAGTGGTTTAAGAGTGCAACTACAAAAAGATTCCGGGTTCGAACCGTACCAGGCGCGTTCTGAAACTTTTGTATCGATAAGTCGTTTGTAGCCCAATCTGACTCAAGTACGGCCATTTCCGTCGACCACTGCCTTCTTTCAGTGAAGGAAATATTGTGAGGCAACCTGCACACTAGTGAAGATTTCATTAGTGTGTGAAATATTCATATTCATTTATTTATATATAATAAAAATAATAATCCTTATCCTTATCCTTACTAATATTATAAATGCGAAAGTGAGTTTGTTTGTTTGTTTGTTACGCTTTCACGCCGTAACTACTGAACCGATTATCATGAAATTTTGCATGCAAGTTTTCTGGAGTACGGAGAAGGACATAGGCTACCTTTTATCCCGGGAAAAAGTTCTATTCCCGAGGGATCGACATTGACGCGGGCGGAGCCGCGGGCGAAAGCTAGTTATTAAATAAAGGCAAAGGCTACTCTATTCTTTCTGCCACCTACTCCATTATTCCTGCCAAAAATAGGCATTGCGTGCGTTCCTTTTCATGCAATGACACCAATAACAGTCACCTCTTAAAACATCGAAGACAAGGTTGAGTGAGATTGCGCAAAAACTGTTTTATTTGAAATGTCAACAGAAATTATGGAATTATTGTCAAAACCTTTTTTTAGAATGTTTCAATTACTTTGATAAAAGATGCGGCTTCCGCTTGATGTATTTAAAAATGGACACCGTGAAGTAAAACTCAATCATACTCAATATTTCATAAGCCTCTTGGGGCCAGCCTTAAAAATGTAACCAGTTTTATTTGCGCTTGAATAACGTGACCCAAATATTGTTAGTGAATATTCATATATTCATAAACACGACTCTTCATATATAGACCAGTGCCGAAGGCTTTGAAAATGATAAAAAGTAAAATTAAATTATAGTAGGATGAAACCCATTACAAAAGGAAGCACATACATAGGTATATTATATTTTAGTCAAAACAGGTAAAAAATAAATATTTTGGATCAAAAAAATTATAGTGTGTTTGGGGCATAGAAAGGTAAGTTTTCACTTTCTAAAAAAGATAAATTATTGTAAAAGACAAAAAAAGAAACTTGCTTATTTGAATGTTTCACATACATTTTAAGATTATGTGAAAAAAGTGTAAATACAAAAGGAGTAGAGTACCATATAATGTTTTTCCACAGGACTTGTAGTTTTGTCGGAAATCGAGATAAACCGTTTTTTACCCCTAAAAGCTCACCCACTCCCACTTACCGACCTCATATCGCCCGTAATTTGTTTTTCGTTTATTTTTGGTGTATTCTCTTCCATTTGTAATGGAAGAGAACTTCATCCTACTTAGATTTAATTATATTTCAAATATTATCGAATCTGGTCTAATAAGTAATAACAGCAATTCAGAAGTGATTGTGCTATCACGGACAAACTCGAATGTTTAATTAATAGGATCACGAATAAACAAATTTGTTAGTAACAAAAAAATTGTGCGTGAGCGCTTCATGTTCTCCAGGACTTTTGAAGAGCTCATGCTCATAGTTTTCTATGTAGCGCTCTTCTTAATGAATGCGATTGAAAGAATTTTCAATATTTAAATCTTAAATAGGCTGTTATAAATCATGCCATAATTTGTAAAAGGTTTTACACTTTTTACACGACCGCCAAAAAAGAGCGTTAGTAAGTATGTATGTGAGTTTCTTTATTCTACCATAACTTCATAATGCCTCGACGGATTTGGACGTATTATAGATTACTAGCTTTCGCCCGCGGCTCCGCCCGCGTCAATGTCGATCCCTCGGGAATAGTACTTTTTCCCGGGATAAAAGGTAGCCTATGTCCTTCTCCGCTCTCCAGAGAACTTGTACCGGTTCAGTAGTTACGGCGTGAAAGCGTAACAAACAAACAAACAAACTCACTTTCGCATTTATAATATTAGTTAGGATTAGAATCCTTACACCTTGGCGAGTGACTATACGTTTTTACCAAGGCAGTGTTGCTTACACAAAGCTTGTTAATCTTTGCCTGTAAGATCAACTGAACTCCACACTGAACGGCTGGCTGCAATGTTGTTGTTTCACCTGCGTGAAATGAGGGCGCGAGAAAGTGAGAGTATTTTTCTAAATTCGGAGCATTTAACAATCTTTTAGAAAAAGGAACTTTGAAAATCCATTCCATATATTTTTGCAAAGTTATTTGAACTAATTAATTATCAAACTATGAAAGCAATTCAAATATACCTTTATGTTCATAATGGAACATATTTACCTCTAAAGTTGACACAAAGAGTTGTTAAAATGGTGCTAAGATACGGTTGTTCAGCAGATTACTTATTCGTAGTTTAGCAGCTTATAATTCAATATCACCGCCCCTTTCACTTTTGGACATTACCCAAAACTCCGTATAATATATCGTTTTCATAACTCAATCATTATTACGAAAATAGCTGAGTAAGTCTTTCTCACAAAAGGCTCAGCTATCATTTTAACACTATCAAAGACACACCTTATCGCCGTAGGTGCGGTGACATCTAATACGGCTTAAATGGACAATCCATCCGCCGGCTATTGAATTTCAAAGACACAAAAACCTGTTTGCCTGTCCACTGCGATAATTTGCGAGGGCGGGCCCTTTTTGTATTAAGGACAGTCAGACGTGCTACGCCTCAATATATAAATAAGCGTGGGGTGGTGCGCATTATGATGGAATCCTATTCTACTAATTGAGTAAGCTTTCGCCCGCAAATATACGACGCTGCCAGTCTTAGGCAAAAGCTTAAAAATAAATCTAGTTATATTATTATTTATTTATTTCGAGATGGCCACCAACATGCTAAACGTGGCCATTGATTATAAATAAATAAAAATATATACGGACAAATCACACAGAATGAGCTAGCCCCAAAGTAAGTTCGAGACTTGTGTTATGGGATACTAACTCAACGATACTATATTTTATAACAAATACATATATAGATACACATCCAAGACCCAGGCCAATCTGAAAAAGATCATTTTCCATCTTGATCTGGCCGGGGATCGAACCCGGTCACTCCGTGTCGCAGGCTGGCGTGTTGACCGCTGCGCCACGGAGCTAGTCAAATCAAGCTAGTCGATTATATAAACCTAGGCTCTGTCTACCCCGCAAGGGAAAAAGACGTGATACTATGTATGTATTTATTTTGAGCCGTCATGCATGAGTCCCGCTGCTAGGCAAAGGCCTCCCTCCACTTTTTCCATTCAGTCCTGTCCTGCGTTATTTCGTTATTTACTAGCTATATAATATAAGGTCTTAATTTTCAGAGACATGACAAGTTGACAAAAAACTAAGGCTTGCTTGCCCAAAAGACTAATATGAACGGCTTGACTAGATAAAAAAAAAAATCTCGCTTGAACAGTTGTCCCCTGCAGCTTATTTTCAAAATGCATAATTGATAATGTCATGTGTTGATTCACTGGTAGATGAAGTCTTTGGCTTTAAGCCGTTAAAAAATAATGTTTCAGATAAAAATGCTTCTTCAACCAAACTACTGAAAATATCAAAAAAATGGAACAAACCGGAAAGTAATCCTTCCAAATAAAACAAATACATTAAAAAAATAAATTTTATACCATTTATATTTCAAGGTATACAGCCCTGTTACAGATGGACGGACAAACATCGGAGGTTAGGAATAGGGTTCCATTTTGACTTATTAGGCACGAAACCCTAAAAACGATTCCTATTAAGGCGATACCACTGTAAATAAGGTCGTTCTGAAGCTTATTTATCTCACAAAATACTTAAATTAGGAGTTTCAAATCTAAGTAATATGATTTTTGACTATTTCATCTCCAAAAATTGAAGATGAAAACATGCTTTAATAAAATTTTCTCGATAGAAATATTTTTTGAAAAATGGTCTTCGTTCGCAGAGTTTTTGTTATTGTAGCTCAAATGCGACGAATGAAATAATGATTTTTAGACTAAAAGATAGGTTATTAGTAATTCATGAAAATGTAAATATGAAAATGCAATTAACCGGTCTGATTTTATATAAAATAGAAATAACGAATTTGGCGCTTACGTTTTTTTCTTTGAGCGACTCGAGACTATCTCCTATCTCATCATTCACGGGCTAAACCGCCAAGCGCTATCCCTTGCGCGCACTTGATCAGTCCTTTGCCGAGCGAAGGTACCAAACATTTGAGTCCTCGTCTTAATTGAAACTTTCTTTTTTTTGACGTGATATCGTCTTATAAATCAATGATCGACGCCGGCTATACATAAAGTGTCACTTGCCGTGTGCAAGCGAGAGCGCAAGCGATAGAGAGGCACGATCGGCCTAATAGTACAGTCAATGAAGGCAAAAAACAGCCACAACCTCCGATTTCGTTGAACCTCCATAGATTTAGATAAAAATTTGGGATTGAGTATGTTTTACCTTCTACTTCAAAAGTGACATATGCTCGTCATGCGCTTTTTGCATTTTAGGGGTGAAATTCACCCCTATGGTTAAAAATGGGAAAAATGCAGATTTAACCATTCTACCTTAAGTAATTGTGTTTAATTAGATAAAATAAATGTTTTTTAATATTAATATGCATGATTTTAATACATTTTTCAACCCTTTTAGCAACCACCCCTTAAACCGAAAATATTTTATTGTATTTCTGAGTTCTAAAATCGCATATTAACATTACACAATTAGTTTGTTTATATGATATAATTTTTGGTTGATCGTGAAATTTCATCCCTTAAAAACTACCCCCATACTGCAGAACCAATGTGAAAATTGGTTTCAAAACTTTAACCTATTAAATAGTACATTACTGAAGTGAAATCTTATTTACTGAAAATTAAAATATTTATTTATTTATTGCATATTTTTCACCCTTAAAAACTTACCCATATCATAATAATAAAGGAATATTTTTTTTATCAGCTTTAATTAGAATCGTTTTTTAATAGATAAAATAAATCTATACTATGATATTATAAAGCTCAAGAGTTTGTTTGAACGCGCTTATCTCAGGAATTACTGGTTCAAATTGGAAAATTCTTCTTTTGTGTTGGATAGTCCATTTATTGAGAAAGGCTTTAAGCTATAAAACATCACGCTGCGAGTAATAGGAGCGAAGCATCATTAAAAATTGTTTTGAAAACGGGGGAAATTTATTCATCACATTAACAGAAATTGCCTCGGACGAAGTCGCCGGCAACAGCTAGCTTTTATTAATTTATTTCAAACTTTTCTTTCACTTTCTCTATCTTCAAAACACATATACAAATACCCATAAATGTAGTTTTCCTATAATATATGCATACCAAATCTCTGCTCCAATTTTTTTTCCAAATAAATATAATTTGTATTTTTACCATAACTCCGTTTATTTTTAAGATATCAGGTTGATCCAAACACTATTTGAAAGGTAATTTAAGGAGATATAAGATCATTTTAAATAAAAAAAAATTAAAGCCGTTATTTTTAAAAAGATAAAGGGTTAAAGGGTAGCGGTTACATGGTTCTCGCAGTAAAAGTTAGGCTTTGAACATCTCTTTCTCGGTTATTTTTCATCCTATAAAAATAAAAAAGAAACCAAAGTCTTTCTTTAAAAACATCTCAAATTTCGTTCTTTATCATTTTTTACGAATATCCAATAATTTTGAAGTTTTTTTCAAAAGAAAATGAAATTTACGAAAATTTGAAAAATTTAGATTTTATTAAATCATACTTTTTTTTCGAAAATAAGCACTGAATTGGGAAAAATTTTTGAGGTCATCACTTATGCTAAAAAAAGGAGGTGCTTTAGGGATATTCATAAATTTTAATTTTTGTCGAAATGGAGGTTTTATTTTCGTTTTTTCCAAAAAAAATTGAAAGTGTCATCTTATTTTTATCATAACTTGCTCAATTTTTATGCTATTAACTTTTTACAGTACTCATTAGAAAGGTATTTTTAGATACTTAAAAAAGTGTCCAAAAAGTATATGGCATAAAATTTCCCAGTTTCCCGTTATTTAAGTTTGAATACTAAGATTGAAGTACTCGCCGAAAAAAATATACATAAAATTACCCATAGCTCAATTTGAATAAATATTAGAAGGTTTTTCAAAATAGCGATTTATTTGTTTTATTTATTAGCTTCAATTTTATTAATTACACATTTTTGTAAAAACTCATAGTTTTTGGGTTATTCATGAAAAACCGCTTTAAAACATGTATTTTTATGACGAAAAATCACAGTCTTTGATCTTTAATAACTCAGAAAGTATTGATTTATTCCAAAAACTTGGTATAACAAATTTTGCTTAGAATTTATCTCTTAATCGATTCCTGGGGTAATTTTTATTAAAAGAATTATCACCCCTGAGAAGGGGTGGCAATTCTTTTATCCATCCCCAGGGCAATAGCGCAAGTTTACACTATGTCACTTTTGTTTCTTAAGGTACGTACTTAAGGTATACCCCACCTACTCACCAATTTTCATGAAAATCGATGGAGATTCAACGAAAACGGAGGTGAAAACCTTCATTGACTGCACTATAAGCGTTCCGCTTGTGACGGATCTATCTGTCTTCTACCGTCATCATGTAGTTCACATAGCATAACAGCCTCCGTGGTCCAGTGGTTAAGGCATTTGCCTGTTGACCCGGGGGTCGTGGGTTCGATTCCCACCGGAAGCTTACTTTGTATAGTTGTTTCCAGTTTGGTTAGGACATTGCAGGCTTGAATCACCTGATTGTCTGATGATAAAGATGATTTCGTGCTTCGGAAGGCACGTTAAGCTGGTGGTCCCGGCTGTCATCTGGTAGTCGTTAAAGGAACCACGTCAGAGGCCGAGAGGCGGTTCCGAAGAACTCTGACACCAGGGTGTGCATGGTCGATTGACCGTGACACCTACTCAAAATGATGATGATCATGTAGTTTAGAAATATCACTATGATGTTGAGAGAGGCTTTCGCACTATTTAAATTATCTAAGTTTATAAATTATTCTAGGGTCAGGTTATAGTCACCGTAGTATTAACCCTTGCGATGCCGTCTTTACGGGCCGGCTATACCTACAAACTCTAGCCTTTGTTGAACTAACCGTTCATTTGGCAGTATTTATTGCGTGAACCGTTTTAATGTAGCGTGCGAAGGGTGGAGGCGCCCATTACGTGGTAATGAAAAACTCTATTATATCGCGTCGCGATGTCGCTGGCACTTATGTCGTAGTTGTTTATGGGCCAATACTCGTATCATGGGAGTTACGTATACAATGACTATATCTTCAATTTATTATGAAAAGGTAATTGGATACGCAATGAAGCGGGGAAAAGGTTTCGTATTTAATATACACTATGCTGTAATAATAAGAATGGAATATTTTGATATTATTGGAATGTAAAATTTTAAGAGCAAATAGGAGGCCTGTTTTTCCATACAAAGTAGTCCTCTGATTCCCCGCTGGAGAGTACAGTAGAAAAATTATGTTTTTTACAAAAAAAATCTATCAATCATTATTAGAATGTCCATGTGTTAATTCTTTTTCATAATTGAATTATTTATAGCGATTATCGCCAAAAACCTGAAAAATTGGTTAGAATTTCTGTTGTGTTCAAACGTCGCACGCAAAAAGGAAAAAGGTAATTTATGAAAATAAACTTAGAGTTTCCATGGAAATTTGAACAGCTGATAGTTGGCTCAATTTTTTTTCCATAATTTTTCCTTTTTTTCTGTAAGTCTATATTCAATTAAGGATTCTAATTCCAACGCCAAAACACTGCTAGATAATTTAAAACCACCCTGTATCCGCGGTTTATCTCAGATACTATTACTACTAGAAAACTGTAATTTGGTAAGAGTTTGTATAATCACGTAGGAAAAGTATAGAAAAAAATCTTAAAAATATTAGGTGCCACCCATACATGTTAAGTGGGCATATTTTTTTCTATTCAGTTCTGTGTGTTTTGTTAAATTAGTCTATTTAAAATATTTTCAGCAGGGTCTCGTTGGTGATATATCAAGCCTCAAAGTGCTAAGTTTGTTTGAATAAAGCCATAAAAATACGAATTTCCCCAACGATACAGTAATTCGACTATGATAGGTCATAGTCGAAATAGGTACTGAAGTTTATAAATTGTGCTTAGTTACGAGTAGGACTAAGCACAATTTATAAACTTAATTTCCTACTTTAATGAATTGTAGGAAAACTACTGAATTGCCATGTCTCTGAACTTAGATTTTAGTAATTATTTTTTTAGAAAGTATTTGTGTTACCTACATCTACTAGAAAAGAAACACAAAACCAAACAAAGATTATAGATTGTGACACAAGGGTCTAACATTAATATGTTTTTTTTTTTATTGCCCTCACCAAAAAGTAATCTTTTTGGTGAGAGCAATATTTTGAATCTAGAACAGAACGAAGGAGTCTAGCATGGAATCCCGAGCGTAGTAGTTAACCTATATGATATAATAATGATTTTTCAAAGTTTTACAACTATGGACATAGCCAGCAGGAAGACGTTTAGGCGTCGTAAGCAAATATTACGTACATCCGGCACGTTATCAATAAATAGTGTAGGCAGTAGTTTTGCATAGTTCTTATAACACAACAGGCAAATGTCTGCTTAGTTTACGTGCGAACATGAAAACTGTACATTTTTCGGAATATTAGGTTTAAAAACATGTCAATTCTACTTGGCTATTTTTTTTTGGGCGAAATGAAAACGTTTCACCCTCTTTGGGAAATAAATAACATGAGAATGAGTGGTTCTATTTTTTTTTATGCTTTATTGTAATTGTACACACATACAAAATGTAACAAGTACAAAAGGTGAACTTAACGCTAAACAGCATTCTCTACCAGTCAAACCTTTGGGTTGTTCAGAGAGTTTTATGTGGGTGTAAAACCAAAATAAAGTAAGTGTTATAAGATAAGACTAATTATAAATATATATATATTTATATACTTATGATAAATACATGTGATACTATACATATATAAAAAAATAAATACATACAACACTATAAAAATAGGTCATCTTGGCAATCAAGCTTGACTCTTCAGGAGTTCGTGGAAGTACCTTCTGTAGGAGATACTACTCTTAAACAATAGATTGAAGGGGCGTGGGTCAATAATGTGAGCCAATAAAAGAAAAATATTGTATCTGTCGATCGTATCGGAAACGGCGAACGTTTACCACCTGATGCCTACGCTCTCACGTAATGTATAGTCTCGACTCGAGTAGTCCGTTTCTTAGCAAATGGAACAATTTGTTTTCGGCTTCGACATCACGTACTCGCTGTACAGTCAGTATAATATTACAATTTATATGGCGGAATTACAATTTAAATTTTAAATTTATTTATATATGACTAGATTTCGCCCGCGGCTTCGCCCGCGTTAATGTCGATCCCTCGGGAATAGTAGTTTTTCCCGGGATAAAAGGTAGCCTATGTCCTTCTCCGTACTTCAGAGAACTTGTATGCAAAATTTCATGATGATCGGTTCAGTAGTTACGGCGTGAAAGCGTAACAAATAAACAAACAAACAAACTCACTTTCGCATTTATAATATTAGTAAGGATTTATGATGATACCTATAAGAATGATTATGTCGAGCTTTGTGGTCTAATAGTCATGATGCCAGGTTGCCACACCGGAGATCCCGGGTTCGATCCCCGGTCAGGTCAAGATGGAAATTGATCTTTTTTAGATTGGCCGGGGCCTTGGATGTTTATCTATATCATGTACTAGCTTTCGCCCGAGGCTCCGCCCGCGTCAATGTCGATCTCTCGGGAATAGTACTTTTTCCCAGGATAAAAGGTAGCCTATGTCCTTCTCTGTAGCAAAATTCGTGATGATCGGTTCAGTAGTGACGGCGTGAAAGCGTAACAAACAAACTCACTTTCGCATTTATAATATTAGTAAGGATAAGGTTTTGTAATAAAATATAGTATTGTTGATGTTGTATCCCATAACACAAGTATCGAGCGTACCTTGGGGCTACCTCAATCTGTGTGATATTTATATTACAGAATAACGCAGTAAATAATTTAGATAAAACAAAAAAAAAACATGTTTTTATTTTGTGGAGTATTTAAAAATTAAATAAAAGCAAAAGTTTGACTTTTATATTAGTTTAGTTAATCGTGTAGTTCTAGCCGTGTGGTTTCTGGCAGAGTAAAATAGGACCACTCCAAGTCTTCCCATGGATGTCGTAAGAGGTGACTTAGGAAATACAAGCTAAACAAAGCTCATAAACATCTATGAGACCTCTCCAACCCGTCTGGCCAGCGAGGAGAGTGTAGGCCAAATCCTCTGTCTGCTCTGGCCAAGTATGGCTCCGGTAGTACAGAGAGGGTCATGCTCCTGCAGTGGAGACTAAAAAGACCTGATGATGATGATGATAGTTTATCGTAACTGACCTGAATAAATTGATAAAGATACCAATATAATTTTAAATAAGAAACCCACAAAGATCTGTCATGTAACGTTTATGTCTTGCAAAAAATGAACTTTATTTTATGCGTATACACAATAAGGAGATGGGCCGGTAATTAGCAATCTTCTTTGTTTACATCAATAAGGAATTACAGAAATGTTTAATTAAAATAGTATTTTGTTAAATGTTTAATTAATCAGAACAACTCGTAAATATTTTGAACTTTTGAATATTTTGAATCTTTGTCAGATCAGGTCGAAATACCTATATTTACCGGGACTTGACTAGATTTTCAAACTGAAGTTCTATTATAAATAAAAAAGAATAGTAGTAAACCCTCTATATGCATTTTGATAGAGGATGCGAAATATTAAGGCCTTTTCCATTAGTAACTCAAGCACACGTAAGATTTTCAGGTTTGAAAACAATCTCGAAGGGTATTCAGTTTTTTTATTTATTAATCATTAATCATTCAAACGAAGGGAAGAATTATTTTTTGTACCCAAACGTATCGTTATTGAAATGAATTTACCACACCAACAAATCTTACTTAGACTGAATTATTTGCAAAAGCAAAGTTTCAGTTAATAATAAGTTGCAAAACTGAGAGAGAATTGGATTTCGATCGATGTGCTCGTAGGTAATGTGAATTTTTTCACATTTCACCCAGTATGTAATACAAAAGGTACCTATATTTTAACAAAATTACTTTTACTTTATAAAGGGCAAACTGTCTGTTTATAATATTTATGACTAGCTCCGTGGCGCAGCGGTCAACACGCCTGCCTGCGACACGGAGTGACCGGGTTCGATCCCCGGCCAGGTCAAGATGGAAAATGATCTTTTTCAGATTGGCCTGGGTCTTGGATGTGTATCTATATATGTATTTGTTATAAAATATAGTATCGTTGAGTTAGTATCCCATAACACAAGTCTCGAACTTACTTTGGGGCTAGCTCAATCTGTGTGATTTGTCCGTATATATTTATTTATTATTATAATAAGAAACAAAACGTCTGAAATATCGTGCCATACATCCCTTGTTTATAAAGAAAGTTATTCAGTGTCATAATTCATTGTTGGAAGCTGTAATTAATAAATCCCTGACGTGACAATACCGGTCCGGTCATTATTAGTCACCTTGCAAAATACCTAACATGGCGACATTACATAATAGAATATAATAGAAACCCTTGCACATCAAAGAAATAACAAAATGAATACAAGTCTCATCTTAAAATCTAGAAAATGCGCAAAAGGCGGCCTTATCGCATAGCAATTTCTTACAGGCAACCTTTTATGAAAAATCACCCTTTTTTATGATATAGGACGGCAAATAAGCAAGCGAGTCACTCGATGGTAAGTGATCACCGCCCATGGACCACTGCAATACCATGATGTGACAGGAGCCTTGCCGGACATTCAAAGAGTTGGGGGAGGACGTGGGGGAAGGAAATGGGAGAAGGATGGGCCTCCAGCTCTCTCACTGACCGAACATACTCGTAGCCTAGAAGGGGTAAAACTTCTACTCAAACATCGATTTTCTGTGAGAGTATGGTCGTTCAAAATGAGCCCTATTTTTATCATGTCATGTTTATCATGGAGCCCTTTATTAAGGACCAACAAATAAATACAGCATTATATACAAATAATAATTCAGATCTCAAAAGCTTTATACCTAATTATTTATCGGTTGTAGTTCCTTTTTGAAATATAACATCTATTGGTCAATATAGTATAAGCACTCATACAAATTGTAGCCTTACTTATTTTAAATTATTAAAATATTTTCTTGTACTTTAGGCAAATACTCAACATTTTAAATTTTAATTAATTATAAATAAGTCAAAGTAGATACGAATTACGTAAGAAATGATTCCTTGAATTTTTATTTTCTGAGAGGCTCAATTTTCTTTGCTAAGTGATCGAGTTAATTAAATTCTTTTGATGTTGAAGAAAACAAAACAAAAATTGAAGTATAAGAAAATTTCTTATATTTTTAATTTCGCAAGTACCGAAAGAGATGCCACATTTTGTATTTCTTGTTATTTTCTGCGAATGCCTCGTGGTACCCAACCAAGTGAAAATATAGAGTACCAGAGACTTTAGTTTTTTTCCATTCAAACTAACTTTTTGGATGCTAGATCAAATGTGACGTATCATCACACTCAGTCACTTCAGCCATAAGAAGTCCATTGCATTGCAGCATATTACATGTTTTAAAAAAGGAATAATTCAAATATTTACAATTAGTTTATAAACGTTCTCTGCCTTTGCCGGTCCCAAGCCCGGATGAGAAAAGAGGAGGGTTGAACTGAAAACCAATATTCAGTTCGTAAAAAAAATATAAACGCCGAGTATCAGGCGGCACGTTGTCCGACCGATGGCGGGATATCCATCTAGACCAAGCGTAGCTAAATCCCACTGGCCAGTGATGGGCAGCAGCATCACCGGTGCGAGCAGCTACGACCTGCGATCGCCAACCCGCTTGCCCAGCATGGCGATTATGGGCATAAACCTTTATGGCAAGCCACACAAATATACGGCCCCCAGTTCCCGGCCGCCTTGCTATTCCTGGCCACGGCGGCGGCCATGGTAACGGCAAGGCAGGGGGTGCTAAGAATCCTCGGGCTACGGTAGGCCGCCAACACCAATTGACTCTGGCAACATTTAACGGACGCACGCTACGGCTCGACGAACACCTTGCGCAGCTCGAGCAGGAACTGGAAAACATAAGATGGCACGTCTTGGGATTGTGCGAAGTCCGAAGAGAGGGGGAGGATACGGTTACCTTAGAGTCGGGCCATCTTATGTATTTCAGAGAGGGAGACCAACCATCCCAGGGTGGCGTTGGGTTCTTGGTCAATAAGGTCCTCTGCGACAACGTTGTTGAAATCTCCAGTGTGTCGACGAGGGTAGCTTATCTTATACTCAGAATAACTGAGAGGTATAGCCATTATTCAAGTGTATGCGCCAACGTCGACATACTCGGATGAATTGATTGAAGATATGTACGAGGAAATATCAAAAGCCTTGCACAACACCACTAAGGCCCACTTCAACGTTGTCATGGGAGACTTTAACGCCAAAGTGGGAGTACAGATCTGCGGCGAATCAGTAGTAGGACCACACGGTATTGGTAGTAGGAACGATAGGGGGCAAATGCTCGTCGACTTCCTGGAGAAAGAGAGACTTTTCGTGATGAACACTTTTTTCAAGAAACAGCCCCAACGGAAGTGGACTTGGCAGAGCCCCGACGGTAAAACAAAAAATGAGATCGACTTCATCATAGCGGACAAAAAGCGAATATTCAGGGATGTCTCAGTAATCAATAGGTTTAAAACCGGAAGTGATCACCGGCTCGTCCGAGGCACCCTGAATATCAATTGCAAGCTTGAACGTGTCCGTTTGATGAAGTCCACGCTCCGACCCAACTTGCTCCAAACCGTTGCTGAATCTGAAACGTTTCAGCTAAAGCTCGAAAATCGGTTCACTGCTTTAGAAACTACAATTGACGTAGACCAGGACCTTGATCGAGTGGAAGAAATCATGCGGGAAGAAGGTGCCAAACTAAGTGAGACGCGACGCACGGGCAAAAAGTATAAACTTTCGCAGGAATCAGTACAGCTGATGAGGAAGCGACGTGAAGACCCACCATCTACTTCGTTAGAACAGCGGGCTCTTAATAAGACCATCTCCAAGGCAGTAGGACGAGACCTCCGAAGTTCTAATACACGCTCCATAGAGGAAGCGATCGAGAAAAATCGGGGGTCAAAAGTCTTTATGCAACAACTGGGGAGGAGCCATCTGACGAAGCTGACAACATCCGGTGGAAACGTCGTTACTTCTAGGCCGGGGATTCTTGCGGAAGTAGAAGACTTTTACAGCCAGCTGTATTCCTCGCACGCACCTCAACCTGAATCCTGCACACAAGACCCAAGAGCCACTCTGATCCGCCACTACACGGAAGAACTGCCGGATATCAGCCTAGACGAGATTGTGATGGCTCTTAAACAGCTTAAAAATGGAAAAGCCCCTGGAGAGGACGGAATTACCACAGAGCTTTTAAAAGCAGGAGGCATTCCAGTTCTTAAAGAGCTCCAGCGAATTTTTAATTCTGCTCTTCTCTCAGGGAGAACTCCAAAGGCGTGGAGCAAGGGCGTGGTGGTGTTGTTTTTCAAAAAAGGTGACAAAACCTTGCTGAAAAACTATCGCCCCATCTCGCTTTTGAGCCACGTATATAAGTTGTTTTCAAGAGTCATCACAAACCGACTCGCAAGAAGACTCGACGAGTTTCAGCCACCGGAACAGGCCGGGTTTCGAAGAGGATATAGCACCATAGACCACATACACACAGTGCGGCAGATTATACAGAAGACCGAAGAGTATAATCAGCCCCTGTGCTTAGCGTTTGTGGACTATGAGAAGGCCTTTGACTCTATCGAGACCTGGGCGATTCTGGAGTCTTTGCAGCGATGCCAAGTCGACTGGCGATACATCCAAGTGCTGAGATGTCTATACGACACCGCCACAATGACCGTACAGGTCCAGAACCAGCAGACTGGACTTATTCCTCTAAGACGTGGAGTGAGACAAGGGGACGTTATTTCCCCTAAATTGTTCTCGAATGCTCTGGAGGATATGTTCAAGACACTGGACTGGAGAGGTCGTGGTATTAACATCAACGGCGAACACATCTCACACTTGAGATTTGCGGATGACATCGTCATTGTTGCGGAAACGCTGCAAGACCTGCAACAGATGCTGACCAGTCTAGCTGATTCCTCTCAACGCATCGGTTTACGGATGAACTTGGACAAGACCAAAGTTATGTTCAACGAGCTGGTCGCTCCGAAACCGATTGCTGTTAATGGATTGCTTCTCGAAATTGTTAAGGAGTATGTTTACCTTGGGCAAACAATACAATTGGGTAAGAACAATTTCGAGAGGGAAGCCAATAGGAGAATACAGCTGGGATGAGCAGCATTTGGTAAACTTCGTCGGGTCTTTTCGTCGCCCATACCCCAAAGTCTGAAGACTAAAGTCTTCAATCAATGCGTCCTGCCTGTTATGACGTACGGATCCGAGACGTGGACACTCACGGTGCGACTAGTCCACAAATTCAAAGTCGCTCAGCGAGCTATGGAGCGGGCTATGCTCGGAGTATCTCTGAAGGATCGAATCAGAAATGAAGTGATCCGGCAGAGAACTAAAGTTACCGACATAGCCCAGAGAATTAGTAAGCTGAAGTGGCAATGGGCTGGTCATATATGCCGCAGAACCGATGACCGCTGGGGAAAACGAGTACTTGAGTGGAGACCGCGTCTTGGCAAACGTAGTGTAGGACGCCCGTGGGCTAGATGGAGCGACGATATACGGAAGGTTGCTGGCAGTGATTGGAAAAGAAAAGCTCAAGACCGAGCTCAGTGGCGTGCCATGGGAGAGACCTATGTCCAGCAGTGGACTAGTATAGGTTGATGATGATGATGATGATGATAAACGTTCCCAATTTGTTCCCAACTGTAGCAACATGATTTGTATCGTTGTCTGACATTATCTCGTCTTGTCACTCACGCATACTCAGGGTCCTGCAGAATATCAGCGCTGCAGTGTTTTGCGCTGCAGCTTTATGCTGAGCCGGTCCCTTTTGGCAACCACTGCGACACTCTATAATTATTATAATGTAAGTAGTATATAAGTTTTCTTTTTTTATGTATAAATAATGTTTGTAATTTTAAGTTTCAATTTTAAAAAAGTTAAGATATAATATGAACATTTTATACTTTAATCTTTTGTTATGTGTCGCATTGTGACTAGCCAATAAAGATATTTCATTTCATTTCATTTCATTGCTTGGCAAAAGCCTCTTCCAAGGATTTCGGTCCATGGGAGGATATTGCCATACCACACTTGGCAGGTGGGCGGCGCTGTTTCTATGGCTTCTTCTGCATTCGACGCTGCTGCCCATTTTTAAGTTGGGCAAGAATAGGAATTTGTTGGATCTGAGAAGGAAATTAAGGTATTTGTATACTGCTCACTCGGATGAACGGGGAAAAGCAAGAAGCAGGTCAGGAAGCCGGGCGCGCGTACTCGATGCCCTACCTGCAATCTGCAAAGCAGTTGGGGATAACACCTCTGACCTGGGTGGTATTATCAAGGCGCTGTAATGAACATACATTCGAGCTCGAGTAAGTCATGCTTACTCAAATGTTCAAACTAGTGGCGGCGTCGTGTGTCGGGTTGTTGAATTCCCTCTAATATGGTTGAGTTCAACGATGGCTGATCCATGCGTCGGGACAGGTCTGCTCGGCCTCTTTGAGTCTACTGTGTATAATGTTAAATATTACCATTGCACACTCGATCGCTAACATAATATGTTCCAAAAAATAATAATGTATATAATAAAAATTGTAATCATAAAATAAAAAAAAAATGATAAATGAAGAAATTAGATGATAAATGATAAAGATAGATTATAAAATAAAAAAGCCCTTCAGGCGAGTAGGCGACCAATACTGTTGAAAAGAGTTTCTTTTGGCGTTTCTTCTCTGCAGTGGTCGGTTCCGAAACGCTAGTAGTCTGTAGTTTTTGCACATTAAGTAATAATATAAATATGACTAAATTAGATCCTTTAAAATGTGATTTGACGTGAAAAAGTGCCTGCAAAGGCCTATTTTCTGAATAAACGTTTTGAATTTGAATTTGAATTTGAATACATACATATTATCACGTCTTTATCCCTTTCTGGGTAGACAGAGCCCAAAGTTTTAAGATCGAAAGGCCACGTTTAGCGTGTTGGTGGGCGTGAAGGTGGAAAACGGAATCAAAACAATGATCGGTTGCTAGCCGCATCGCCTATTGTCATGATTTTTTTTCGCCCTTTACCTTGAACGGCTTCTACGGTCTGCGCGGGAAGAGAGGCAGCTGGCATATTCTACGTTTTTAGGGTTCCGTTCCAAAAGGGTAAAAACGGGACCCTATTAATATAGCTCCGCTGTCCGTCCGTCTGTCTGTCTGTCACCAGGCTGTATCTCATGAATCGTGATAGTAAGACAGGTACAAAATACTTTGGAACGTTTTTGACAAGTCTTTCCACAGCACAAGAAAAAATATATACGTGTGATACGTCATACATGTTCCTAAGTTTGCTATCTACGTACAATCTGGAAAAATATGAAAAAGCCCATGCCATAGAAAGTATGAAAGATTCGATAAAAAAGGATTTTCCGAAATTCTACAAATGAAAAAGGGGGGGGGGGGGGGGTAAATAGTTTGTATGGGACAACGTCATTCCCTGATCCAATCTACACCTATTAACAGCCTCCGTGGTCCAGTGGTTAAGGCGTTTGCCTGTTGACCCGGGGGTCGTGGGTTCGATTCCCACCGGAAGCATACTTTGTTTAGTTGTTTCCAGTTTGGTTAGGACATTGCAGGCTTGAATCACCTGATTGTCTGATAATAAAGATGTTTCCGTGCTTCGGAAGGCACGTTAACCCGGTGGTCCCGGCTGCCATCTGGTAGTCGTTAAAGGAACCACGTCAGAGGCCGAAAGGCGTTTCCGAAGAACTCTCACACCAGGGTGTGCATGGTCGATTGACCGTGACACCTACTCGAAATGATGATGATGATCTACTCCTATTAGAACCATTTTCGACTTCTACGCGGACGAAGTCGCAGGCAAAAGCTCGTGTAGGATAATTGATTGATGATTGACATATCTACGCACAGCCGAAAATCTAAGGACTAGCATTATGAAGTTTAACAAAAGAGCATAATATACACATCGTCTCTTAATGCCTTCTTAGAAAATCTTAGTTTTCTTTTTTACAAGTTTTTATTTAGTTTCACCAGTCCCGATGTTTGTCTGTAATCAAATCTTGCAAGTTACATTTGATCCACTTCCCGGTTACTGGTTGAGCTAAAATTGTCCATGCATGTGTAAATCGGATGACAATACAATATAATGGAATCGTTGCGCTGCTCTGATGATGAAATTGGTTGGCCATAGGAACTCTTTAACTAAACAAGATACACCAATCGTTTTTGGGCTCATTTGATTTGTCTTAGAAAGGACTTTACAGTGTAGATTCGTTTACAAGCTTGTCGCAAAAATGTAATTTTTGCAATAAAACTTTTTCACTGTTTGTTCTTATAGGACAATGTTGGCGATAAATATTCACCCATAATCCATTCCCACGCCACATGAAGCTACAAAGTATTACAAATACCGTCTTGTGGTTAATTTATCTCCAGAATACGAGCAATAACAAAGCATTTTCATCCGGTCTTATTAACATTATAGGTATTAAAGGGCAATAAAAAAACGATATCTAAATACAATATCTTGTTTATTTTTCTTATCATAGTGTAATCCGACTTTCAAGAAAAAAAAGGGGAGGTTATTAATTCGTTTGTATTTTTTTATGTTTGTTACCTCAGAACTCAGTCATTCATGAACCGAATTCAAAAATCTTTTTTGTTTAACCCTTTGACCGCGATCGTCGGATAAATCCGACAAACATTTTCATAGAAGATATATTTATATGTAGATAGATCTTTTTTCTCTTTCTATTTTGTATACATCGTGTACCGCCAACATTCCTTTTACTCTACCTGTCCAAATGATCAACTCTTCGTATGGAACCAATGCTAAGACCAAAGAAGAAAAGAAAATTTTCATATCAATAGCCAGGCGGGCCGAACATTTTAAAAGAAAACGTCGATTGTAAGTCACTCCTTCAAGAGAATGTCGGTTGAAAATTCATACGGTGTTATCAAAAGGATTTTCGAAAGAACGATATTAAACTTTTAGCTACATGACAGGTCTTTTATACTTTTTATGGCATGTGCTTTTTCATGTTTTTCCAGATTGTACGTAGATAGCAAACTTAGGAACATTTATGATGCGTTACACATATATATTTTTTCTTGTGCTGTGGAAAGACTTCTCAAAAACGTTCCAAAGTCACGTATTTTGTACGTGTTCATTACAACTTCCATGCTGGTTTGGGAGAAAAGAAAAAAAACCGGCCAAGTGCGAGTCGGACTCGCGCACGAAGGGTTCCGTACCCGTTATCTATAAAAAGTGGTGGTTGAGAGGTCAAATATTTATTTTATTTTATACAGCGGAGCGATATTAATAGGGTTCCGTTTTTTACCCTTTTGCTTTTTCACTGT
Organism: Elegia similella; assembly: GCA_947532085.1. Taxonomy (NCBI): domain Eukaryota; kingdom Metazoa; phylum Arthropoda; class Insecta; order Lepidoptera; family Pyralidae; genus Elegia; species Elegia similella. Next base: position 8,042,076 of record OX383936.1, read on the forward strand.
TCGTTCTCATAGGACAATATGTTTGCGATAAATATTCACAACAAATTTCCATAATCCCACACTCCTTTCCCACGCCACTAAGTATTACAAATACCGCCTTATGGTTAATTTATCTCTATAATATGAGCTTAAACAAAGCATTTTATCTGTTCTTATTAACATTATAGGTAATAAAGAGCAATAAAAAAATATCAATTAATACAATATTTTGTTTTATCTTATAGTGTAAAGATATCTACTTTTAACAATGAATCAGGCAACATATTATTTTTAGCCGTCTCCAGAGAAATAAGGAGGAGGTAGTATTTTTTAAGGTTTGGTACCTCAGTACTCAGTCACTTATGAACCGATTACAAAAATCCTTTTTTGTTTAAAATGGTTTCCTTTTAAGTTGGTCCCATTCAAATTTAATCACAATCGGATCAGTAGTTTGATTGAAGTCATTTTTTTATGTGATAGAATATTATTATTATATTATATTAAAGTAGCTTAACCTTAGACAAGATAGGAAGGCTTTTTATCAAAAAACATACTTTTTAAAATATGGTGGTACTTCCAGTTAGATGTATTTTTTTTAAATATTTAAAAATAGTTTACGTGAGTTTTTATGCAAGATTTCCATGGCTCATAAATGTGTAAATTTTAATTTTTAGATCGATTTTAACGCAATTACCTCAAAAGTTACTCCGTTTGCAGATGAGATTTAATCTGAACCTTTGAAATCAGTGAACCGCATTATTTTTTAGACAATATTCAATTTGTGAATTGATGTTAGCGTAATCTCTTTGATGTTTTACGCTTGAAGACTCATAAAACCAGCACAAATAATTCAACCTTACTTAAGGTTGAATTATTTACAAAATTAACGGAAAGTCCCGAGAAAAAGGGTTTCAATATACATATTATCACGTCTTTTGTCCTTTAGGGATAGACAGAGCCTAAAGACATAAGACCCAAATGCTACGTTTAACGTGATAGTGGGCTTATAGGTGGAATATGGAAATAAAATAGTGATGGGTTGCTAGCCTGCTTTTTGACATTATTCCTTAGATGTTCGCCTATTCCCTCGGCCGACTTTTACGGACTGCGTAAAAAAAGAAGCAGTTGGTGCATTATATACGTTTTTTCTTGTCTACTCTCTCTAGACCAGTGTGGAATCAAAAATATGAAGTAACAAACAGTGTGCATTACTTTTGAATTATTTTAATTCTCTTTGCTTGATAAGTAGGGACACGTCAATATTACTTACACAGCCATTGGTCTAGGCTATAAACTGAGTCTAGAAAATTGATTCTAACAAATGATAAAAATAAATAAAAACGGCCAAGTTCGTGTCGGTCCACGCATAGGGTTCCGTAGCTGCACGTTAAAAATAAATAAAATAAATATTAACGTTCCTATACATTATATATGCTGCTGCCCGTAATTTTCTCGCGTATACATTCAACCATTTTGCTTGCATAGCGTATTTTTTGGTGTATTTCAGAATCATTGAAACGACAGCAATCTTCTTGGAACAAATACTAGGGGACACTCTTGACTTCAACAAAAATGCACACTTTGAGGCTTAATATACAATAAACGGATTTCTGAATCGAAAAATGGTGTTTAGACATCTACCAGACTAATATTTTAAAACTTCTATCCAACGTCGCCTCACAATAAGGTATTGCCAATTAAAAATATATCCATCCCCAATTCACATGTATAACAAATCACACAGATTGAGCTAGCCCCAAAGTACATACATATATAGATAAACATCCAAGACCCAGGCCAATCTGAAAAAGATCATTTCCCATCTTGACCTGACCGGGGATCGAACCCGGGCACCCCGTGACGCAGGCTGGCGTATTTACCATTGCGCCACGGAGTTAGCCTCAACTCAATAATGTAGGTTCTCTATAGAAAACATAAGGTATGTTTTGTCTTTATGAATAACGTAGGTAATGTCCATTACTAACGAAACTTCAAAATCCAAGGAGGTCAAAAAATTACCTAGAAACTTTGCAGACACACACAAATAATATAAATCTAAAGAGTTAAGGCAATCGGATAAAAAGTAAGCAATATCATCTGGGCCAGAGAGTCATCTTAGTGTAAGCCGCATTAAATTGGATTCCTCTAATACAGGCGCATCTGGTTTTGATTACAAGTGCATTAGCTGCACTGCAGGCTTGCATGCTCGAGTAAATAATAAATACGTGTGTAATGCTATTTTAGGATTTCATACTCAAAGGGTGCCTACGGGAGTCTATTTCCAAGTCTCCGTTGGCCGCTTTTCTTATTTTTAATACAATTTACAGGAAGAGATAACATGTTAGAATCTTTTCCAATATGTGGCAGACTTGTTACTTCCTGTAGAATTATAGTATAATGAACCTATGAAATTGGTGTTTTTCTCCGTTTGCCATGTTGTTTCTAATGACTATGATTTTCAGTTAAACACCTTTTTTTTTATTTAAACTTTAAAGAAGACTATGTTATTAACATTATGTATGCTTAATTGTTATTGTCTTTCATAAAATGAACTCGTTTTAGGTATTGTGCGTTTTGACCAAAAATGACGTAATTTTTTATACTTTTTAGAACTTTTTGTAAATTATGTAATGCGTATAAATTAAGCTTACTGTTGTCCGTAAGGACATGTAAAACTTCACTTTAGTTTAATTTATTAAACCCCAAACGATACTAAAAACGTAAGTATGAAAAATTCTATTTATTCGAAATTCTCTATAGAAAACGCCAAATTCATAGGTACGGACCCAATTTGGTGTTACTCAAGTGCACTCGGCTGTTTATTTTATTGTATTACACTTATTTATTTTACTAGTTCCTAGGATTCTAATACTAGTTGTATTAGAATCCTAGGAACTACCTTAAACTATATAAAAAAATAAAGAATTTGGTATTTATTTTATACTAGCTTTCGCTTGTGGCTACGCTCGCAGTAACGTCGCTCTATTGGGAACAGTACTTCCTTCCGGGATAAAAGGTACCATATTCCTTTTCTTTATCTCAGAAAACATGTACGCAAAATTTTATGACAATTGGTTTAGTAATCAAGGCGTGTAAACAAAACAAAAAAACACAGTTTCGCATTTTTTATATTAGTGAGGACGACTGTTTTTTAGGGTTGGTTTTTGTAAGTACTTGACTAAAATAGCTTGTATAATAATATATGAAGCTACTTTCTTTTTGTTAATAACATATAGGTAATAATTTTTATAATTTGTTTTCAGGGGTGTTATGTGGCCAGGGGTGTCATCCTGACCTGCCTGTCTCGTAGTAACTGGTATGGCATCGGATACGCGCGCCCAGCTACCAGAGCTACTACGTACTCATTCACGTCAATTCATCCTAGTGAGTAATATCTTAATACCTGAATTCTCTTCCAAAATCCAACGAATTCCCATCCTTCCCTAGCTTAAAAATGCTTCCGATGGGCAGCAGCTTCGGAAGCAAAAGAAGCCAAAAACCCGCCTGCCAAGCGTAATTAATATGGCAATATTCTCCCACGGAACGAAAAATCCTTGGGAGACACCTTTGTATAGCAGTGGACTTCTACGGCTGGAATGATGATGATGATGATTATTATAATTTGGTAGACTCAAGTATTCGTTTCAATTGGTGTTACTCAAGTGTATATCAAGGAATGTTGAATAGCTCATAACTTCGTTAATTTATTTACTTATTTTATTTAGCTAAATAACTATGCATCTAATAGGATCGGTCTCCTAATACCATGTCAGAGGCCGAGAGGCGGTTCCGAAGAACTCTGACACCAGGGCGTGCATGGTCGATTTGACCGTGACACCTACTCGAAATGATGATGATGATGGTCTCCTAATCAAACAGAATATTACGCATGAGGCCCTGTCCGTTTGCCTATTCGTAGCTCAAAGAGAATAAGCAAATTAGATACATTAATGGAGACGCTAGCAACCTTCATTAATTAATTTAACTCCTAACAAACTTCAATTTGAAGAATTTGCCCAATCGAAATTGTAAAGCCAATCACAGTGAAAATTTAATAACATTCTGAAATATTGTGCTGTCTATCTATCTACTACTATCCCGCTACGACATTTGAGAACGTTTTTATTTAAAATTCTTTCAAACAAATGATTGATACTTGTTACAGTGTTTTTTTTTGGTTGACCAGTCCGTAGATTTTATTAGTTATTTCATTAGACTTATTAATTGTTCATCAAATGGGATCGATCAGTGTCCTAAATTCCTTATCAAATAAAGTGTTACGCATAAGATACTGTCTGAGGCACAAGGGTAAAGAGACTATGCAGATCAGTAACATTGGCGGAGTTTAATAATGCATGGACACTTATTGATTTGAACCGGATTTAACTCTTACTCCTGACAAACTTCGATTTGCGCAGTGAAAATATTAAAACCAATCGCAGTTCACTTAGTGTGATCTATATTATTTAATACTTTTTACAGCATTCATTATATAACAGCCTCCGTGGTCCAGTGGTTAAGGCGTTTGCCTGTTGACCCGGGTCGTGGGTTCGATTCCCATCGGAAGCATACTTTGTTTAGTTGTTTCCAGTTTGATTAGGACATTGCAGGCTTGAATCACCTGATTGTCTGATAATAAAGATGATTCCGTGCTTCGGAAGGCACGTTAAGCCGGTGATCCCGGCTGCCATCTGGTAGTCGTTAAAGGAACCACGTCAGAGGCCGAGAGGCGGTTCCGAAGAACTCTGACACCAGGGTGTGCATGATCCATTGACCGTGACACCTTCTCGAAATGATGATGATGATGACAGCATTCATTCATATCATCATCATCATAAAGGACCTAGGTTATTTTCAATGAATGCTTCAAGTGGTTGACATTTTCGTAGATTTTATTAGTTATTTAATTTGACTTATTAATTGTTCATCAAATGAGATCGGTTACTGTCTTAATCAAACGGAATGATGGGCATAAGAACCTGTCTGGCTGACGTGCTGCTGAGCTGACGCTGCTGCTCAAGAGACTATTCAAATACAGCCGCGAATGAATAATGTAGGTTCACTTATTAATTTTCACCAGATTTAACTCCAACTCCTGACAAATTTCGATTTGCGCAGTGAAAATATTAAAATCAATCACAGTTCTTGCTACAGCTTTAATTAAAAACAACTAATTCGTATCGTACCCTTTAAGGATCAAGGAGTGGTTGACAAATCCGTAGATTTCATAAGTATATTTCATTTGACTCAGTAATTATTTATCGAATGATATCAGTCACTCTCTTAATAAAAATAAGATCCTGTCCGTTTGACGCGCTGTTGGTAGCTCAAAGAGACTATGCAAATTCAGATACGAGTACATTAACGGAGACGCGAAGGAATAATGTATGGACACGTATTGATTTTTACCGGATTTAACTCCGACTTCTGACAAACTTCGGATTGAGCCGTGGATTATAAAGCAAATCACAATAAACACACTGTTAACGGAACGTGACAAGGATTCTAATTTCCTTTTTAGTAAAAGTTGAAAAATGTCTTTCTATATCTACGAGTTATATCTAAATAAGTAATTAAAAATGACAACACCTTTTTTATTTTTTAAACCGATAATGGAGCTTTCTTTTGAGAAATTATATGCTTGTGCCAGAAGGCTCTGCTCTTTCAAAGTTTTTTTAAATAGCTGAGTTTTATATATTACCTGTCACAATTATTAAATCTAAATTTTAGAAAAGAAAATTATGTACCAATATTTATGACCGACATTTATTCATATGCAGCCCGCCCCGAATTTGCACTGGTAGATGTACAGAGGTATTTTCTTCACATCTTGGGTTAAATTATCGAAGTTTTCATAGGGTACTCTAACTTTCTTTAAAATATTCTATTTTCTATGTTGATCTGGGATCATATCGGTTTTGGAGTCTATTCAATGCAAACAAACAAATAAACAAATCTTTATATTAGGTGTAGAAATGGTAGATTTCTGCATTTAGGATTTTTTGTTGGTTGTTTTTGTTTCCTCTCAGCAGTTGCAAATTAAGGTAGCAGTTTGTCGTTGATTGCTTAATAAGTATTAAATAAATGGCTTTTTGGGTGCATTTTTAGCTTGATATTGTATATTGACGTTCCTGCCGTGTGATTTTCGGCAGAGTAGAATAGGACTACTCCAAGTCTTCCTATGGATGTCGTAAGAGGCGACTTAGGAAATACAAGCTAAACTAAGCTTATAAACATCAATAAGACCTCTCCTAACTAAATCCTCTGTCTGCTTTGGTAGTACAGAGAGGGTCATGCTCCTGCAATGGAGACTAAAATGAACTGATGATGATGATGATTGACGTTCCTGTTACTGTCTATTTTCCTATAATAAAAAAGCAAAACTGGTTTCTGACGTCAGTTTGTATACAGATATTATATTTCAACCAGTAAATTCTTCAATACTTCAGGTAGATTTATGCAGGGACCCAAAGCAGTTCTTATCGGCGGCTGTCGCCGGCAAGAACGTACTGCCTACCGAAATAGTTCCCGGTGAAAAGTCATCCTTTCACCCTATTCCTTGATTTATGGATTTCCAATATGTCCCATGAATAATTCATATATTTTTCTAGTAGAGTAAAATTGCTTTTAGTTTTCGCAGGTGACCGACGGTGCGGATTAGGTCATTGGAGTTAAAAGTATGGGGCACTAAGCGTGAAGAGCAATTTTGGCCTGTTAGTTTTGTAAGCCTATTATGTCCCAATGTTAAACAAAATCCTTCTACTCCACCTTTTCATTAAATAGCCCAACTTATAATTAAAGGTTTTATTAACATTACAAAACTTCTATTTTAAACTATAATTATTAGTAATAGTACGATGAAACTTAAAGCCCCACATTTTGGTCGAAAATTAAGGTTTGTTTGTTTAAATATTTGATTGTTTGTTAACCAATTGATCAAAATCGGACCGAATTAGTAAACAATTATTGCCTGGATTTAAAAATATTACCTACTATTTATCCTGGTAGAAATAGCGAACAGAAGCTGGTTGTAGATCCTATATCATTAATGGTAGTTATATTTTCTTCTTCCCTTACCTTATCCCACTTTTTCATGTGGAGTCAGAGAGAGCACAGTATGTCAGTTCTCTCCATTTTATTCTGTCACCTACCAAAGCCTTTTTCACTTCTTTCTTGACCATACTCTCCTTGACACAATTAATCCATCTTTTCTTAGGTCGTCTTCTATTCCGAGTTCCTATCACTTTCATATCCAATGCCTTCTTTGTGAATGATCAATTGTTTATTATTCTTTACATAAATAATAAATAAATAAATAAATATATACGGACAAATCACACAGATTGAGCTAGCCCCAAGGTAAGTTCGAGACTTGTGTTATGGGATACTAACTCAACGATACTATATTTTATAACAAATACATATATAGATAAACATCCAAGACCCAGGCCAATCTGAAAAAGATCATTTTTCATCTTGACCTGGCCGGGGATCGAACCCGGTCACTCTGTGTCGCAGGCTGGCGTGTTGACCGCTGCGCCACGGAGCTAGTCAAAGTTACATATGGATTCATTTATGGTATTTGTATGCTGTTACATCCTAACTAATATTATAAATGCGAAAGTGAGTTTGTTTGTTTGTTTGTTTGTAACGCTTTCACGCCGTAACTACACAACCGATCATCATGAAATTTTGCATACAGGGAGCTACTACGTACTCATTCACGTCAATTCATCCTAGTGAGTAATATCCCAATACCTGAATTCTCTTCCAAAATCCAACGAATTCCCATCCTTCCCTAGCTTAAAATTGCTTCCGATGGGCAGCAGCTTCGGAAGCAAAAGAAGCCAAAAACCCGCCTGCCAAGCGTAATTAATATGGCAATATTCTCCCACGGAACGAAAAATCCTTGGGAGACACCTTTGTATAGCAGTGGACTTCTACGGCTGGAATGATGATGATGATGATTATTATAATTTGGTAGACTCAAGTATTCGTTTCAATTGGTGTTACTCAAGTGTATATCAAGGAATGTTGAATAGCTCATAACTTCGTTAATTTATTTACTTATTTTATTTAGCTAAATAACTATGCATCTAATAGGATCGGTCTCCTAATACCATGTCAGAGGCCGAGAGGCGGTTCCGAAGAACTCTGACACCAGGGCGTGCATGGTCGATTTGACCGTGACACCTACTCGAAATGATGATGATGATGGTCTCCTAATCAAACAGAATATTACGCATGAGGCCCTGTCCGTTTGCCTATTCGTAGCTCAAAGAGACTAAGCAAATTAAATACATTAATGGAGACGCTAGCAACCTTCATTAATTAATTTAACTCCTAACAAACTTCAATTTGAAGAATTTGCCCAATCGAAATTGTAACGCCAATCACAGTGAAAATTTAATAACATTCTGAAATATTGTGCTGTCTATCTATCTACTACTATCCCGCTACGACATTTGAGAACGTTTTTATTTAAAATTCTTTCAAACAAATGATTGATACTTGTTACAGTGTTTTTGTTGGTTGACCAGTCCGTAGATTTTATTAGTTATTTCATTAGACTTATTAATTGTTCATCAAATGGGATCGATCAGTGTCCTAAATTCCTTATCAAATAAAGTGTTACGCATAAGATACTGTCTGAGGCACAAGGGTAAAGAGACTATGCAGATCAGTAACATTGGCGGAGTTTAATAATGCATGGACACTTATTGATTTGAACCGGATTTAACTCTTACTCCTGACAAACTTCGATTTGCGCAGTGAAAATATTAAAACCAATCGCAGTTCACTTAGTGTGATCTATATTATTTAATACTTTTTACAGCATTCATTATATAACAGCCTCCGTGGTCCAGTGGTTAAGGCGTTTGCCCGTTGACCCGGGGGTCGTGGGTTCGATTCCCACCGGAAGCATACTTTGTTTAGTTGTTTCCAGTTTGATTAGGACATTGCAGGCTTGAATCACCTGATTGTCTGATAATAAAGATGATTCCGTGCTTCGGAAGGCACGTTAAGCCGGTGATCCCGGCTGCCATCTGGTAGTCGTTAAAGGAACCACGTCAGAGGCCGAGAGGCGGTTCCGAAGAACTCTGACACCAGGGTGTGCATGGTCCATTGACCGTGACACCTACTCGAAATGATGATGATGATGACAGCGTTCATTCATATCATCATCATCATAAAGGACCTAGGTTATTTTCAATGAATGCTTCAAGTGGTTGACATTTTCGTAGATTTTATTAGTTATTTAATTTGACTTATTAATTGTTCATCAAATGAGATCGGTTACTGTCTTAATCAAACGGAATGATGGGCATAAGAACCTGTCTGGCTGACGTGCTGCTGAGCTGACGCTGCTGCTCAAGAGACTATTCAAATACAGCCGCGAATGAATAATGTAGGTTCACTTATTAATTTTCACCAGATTTAACTCCAACTCCTGACAAATTTCGATTTGCGCAGTGAAAATATTAAAATCAATCACAGTTCTTGCTACAGCTTTAATTAAAAACAACTAATTCGTATCGTACCCTTTAAGGATCAAGGAGTGGTTGACAAATCCGTAGATTTCATAAGTATATTTCATTTGACTCAGTAATTATTTATCGAATGATATCAGTCACTCTCTTAATAAAAATAAGATCCTGTCCGTTTGACGCGCTGTTGGTAGCTCAAAGAGACTATGCAAATTAAGATACGAGTACATTAACGGAGACGCGAAGGAATAATGTATGGACACGTATTGATTTTCACCGGATTTAACTCCGACTTCTGACAAACTTCGGATTGAGCCGTGGATTATAAAGCAAATCACAATAAACACACTGTTAACGGAACGTGACAAGGATTCTAATTTCCTTTTTAGTAAAATTTGAAAAATGTCTTTCTATATCTACGAGTTATATCTAAATAAGGAATTAAAAATGACAACACCTTTTTTATTTTTTTAAACCGATAATGGAGCTTTCTTTTGAGAAATTATATGCTTGTGCCAGAAGGCTCTGCTCTTTCAAAGTTTTTTTAAATAGCTGAGTTTTATATATTACCTGTCACAATTATTAAATCTAAATTTTAGAAAAGAACATTATGTACCAATATTTATGACCGACATTTATTCACATGCAGCCCGCCCCGGATTTGCACTGGTAGATGTACATAGGTATTTTCTTCACATCTTGGGTTAAATTATCGAAGTTTTCATAGGGTACTCTAACTTTCTTTAAAATATTCTATTTTCTATGTTGATCTGGGATAATATCGGTTTTGGAGTCTATTCAATGCAAACAAACAAACAATCAAATCTTTATATTAGGTGTAGAAATGGTAGATTTCTGCATTTAGGATTTTTTGTTGGTTGTTTTTGTTTCCTCTCAGCAGTTGCAAATTTAGGTAGCAGTTTGTCGTTGATTGCTTAATAAGTATTAAATAAATGGCTTTTTGGGTGCATTTTTAGCTTGATATTGTATATTGACGTTCCTGCCGTGTGATTTTCGGCAGAGTAGAATAGGACTACTCCAAGTCTTCCTATGGATGTCGTAAGAGGCGACTTAGGAAATACAAGCTAAACAAAGCTTACAAACAGTCATGGAGAGATATTTGACCAGCGCTGGAGCTAGCGGAGCAGAAGTTTGTTCAGAGAGAGAGGCCATGGTAGAGCGTGTAAACTCGACCTTAAGCTCAGTGTCCCAATGGGGTGACAGAAATTTGGTTAGTTTCAATGCTACCAAAACACAGGCGTGTTTGTTTTCCGCAAAAAGGAGTCCTTTTAACTTTCCGTGGTATTTCTCTACCTTTGGCAAATGAGCTTGAACTCCTCGGCATGAAGTTGTCTTCTGACCTTAACTTCGGCACTTCCATCGAAACCAAAGCTCAAACAGCGGCCAAAAAGCTAGCCATCCTGAACAAGGTTAGGCGATACTTCACTCCAGGACAGCTCCTTACACTTTATACAGCGCAAGTCCGGTCATGCATGGAGTATTGCAGCCACCTTTGGGATGGCTCAGCCAAATATCAACTTGCCGCATTGGATTCGGTGGACCGCAGGGCCAGGAAATTAATAGGCGACCAAAGACTCATAAAAACTAAACTGCAAAGTCTTAGCCATAGACGCAAAGTCGCCAGCTTATGTGTCTTTTACAGAATATTCTTCGGAGAGTGTGCTCAAGAACTGCACGAACTCATACCACCTTCTCCTTTCTTCTATCGGACGGTCAGACGCACTGCTGGGTACCATCTTTACCTGGTTAAAATTCCTAACATTCGTACCAAGCGCTTTTCCTCTTCTTTTATTATGCGCACAGCTAAGGATTGGAATTCATTGCCTGCGTCTGTGTTTCCGAGCGCATATAACCTGAATCTTTTTAAAGTTAGAGTGAATAGGCTTCTTCTGGGTGAACTCGTTCGATCCTAGACCATATCTTTGCCTTTGGCCTAGATTATGGTCAAGAGTAAACTCATTTAATATAAAAAAAAAAAAAAAAAAAAAAAAAAAAAAAACATCAATAAGACCTCTCCTAACTAAATCCTGTGTCTGCTCTGGTAGTACAGAGAGGGTCATGCTCCTGCAGTGGAGACTAAAATGAACTGATGATGATGATGATTGACGTTCCTGTTACTGTCTATTTTCCTATAATAAAAAAGCAAAACTGGTTTCTGACGTCAGTTTGTATACAGATATTATATTTCAACCAGTAAATTCTTCAATACTTCAGGTAGATTTATGCAGGGACCCAAAGCAGTTCTTATCGGCGGCTGTCGCCGGCAAGAACGTACTGCCTACCGAAATAGTTCCCGGTGAAAAGTCATCCTTTCACCCTATTCCTTGATTTATGGATTTCCAATATGTCCCATGAATAATTCATATATTTTTCTAGTAGAGTAAAATTGCTTTTAGTTTTCGCAGGTGACCGACGGTGCGGATTAGGTCATTGGAGTTAAAAGTGTGGGGCACTAAGCGTGAAGAGCAATTTTGGCCTGTTAGTTTTGTAAGCCTATTATGTCCCAATGTTAAACAAAATCCTCCCTTCTACTCCACCTTTTCATTAAATAGCCCAACTTATAATTAAAGGTTTTATTAACATTACAAAACTTCTATTTTAAACTATAATTATTAGTAATAGTACGATGAAACTTAAAGCCCCACATTTTGGTCGAAAATTAAGGTTTGTTTGTTTAAATATTTGATTGTTTGTTAACCAATTGATCAAATTCGGACCGAATTAGTAAACAATTATTGCCTGGATTTAAAAATATTACCTACTATTTATCCTGGTAGAAATAGCGAACAGAAGCTGGTTGTAGATCCTATATCATTAATGGTAGTTATATTTTCTTCTTCCCTTACCTTATCCCACTTTTTCATGTGGAGTCAGAGAGAGCACAGTATGTCAGTTCTCTCCATTTTATTCTGTCACCTACCAAAGCCTTTTTCACTTCTTTCTTGACCATACTCTCCTTGACACAATTAATCCATCTTTTCTTAGGTCGTCTTCTATTCCGAGTTCCTATCACTTTCATATCCAATGCCTTCTTTGTGAATGATCAATTGTTTATTATTCTTTACATATACTTATATTCATTTACGTTATTTGTATGCTGTTACATATTTAATATTTACTGCTAAGACTGAGTGACTATCCTCGTCCCTACTGATATAATGGAGCAGTATTAAAATGCGAAAGTAAATTAGTACTATTTGCTTGCTGGTTAAACTTCTACGCCCTAACTATAGAACCGATCTTTATGAATTTTGTATATAGCGTGGCCATACCTTAGATTTGTTATTATCATGAAATACTCGAGAATTCCATGAAATGACCAAATATGGCCTCGATATATAGACATTGTTTGAGGTACCGAGAAGTTGGACCTTTTAGAAAAAGTGAGAACTTCGACGGATCTACATTAACGCGAGCGAAACGGCGGGCGACGGCAAGTATATTCATAATTCATACTTACATGTGTATTATATTTGCAATTTATTTAAATACGATGTTTTAAAATCAATGTTTTTAAATATCAAGCCGCAAAATACTAATACCAATTCAATTTGTTAACACCGACGTTATCTCATATTATAATCAGTTGTATAATAAACTGGATTACTTTCACAATATCGAGGTCAAGCGCGCGCCTACTGATCTCTTTATTACTTTGTACATTCTGTAGTTTCCGTGGTGTAGCGGTTATCACATCTGCCTAACACGCAGAAGGCCCCCGGTTCGATCCCGGGCGGAAACATATATTTTTAAACCCGATCTACCCGCAAAAATTTTGCTTTCGAACCTCAGCGTGATGATTGCGTTTTTATGTATGTGTGTTGTAGCTTTAAACATATTACATTATATATTGTATGCAAAATATTTTTTTTATTTTTTCAGACTAGTTCATCCCTGGCATAGGAAGGAAAACCACCCCTCAAAAACAAGGACTTCCAAACTGGATTCACCTACTGATCTCTGTAGAGAATTTATATTTGATATAAATACGTATCACATGGTTCACATTAAATTGTTTAGCTTTTTAGGGTTCCGTACCCAAATGGTAAAAACGGGAACCTATTACTAAGCCTTCGTTGTCCGTCTGTCATGGATCTATACCTATTTAGTAGATCGTAATAGGTACCTAGAGATTTGAAATGTTTACATAATGTGTTTTATATTACCGCTATAATAACACATAAAATTAAAAGGGATACCATGCAGGAACGTGTTTTAGAGCGTTTTTTGTAGTTAAATGTTATATGGTGGTACAAAACTCTTCGTGTTTGAATCTGACAAGAGATTAGCCGGTTTTGATTTTTAAATTTGGCGACCTCAGTAACTTAATGGTATCGCAGGTTCCCGAATTCGATCCCCAGTCAGGTCAATATGGAAAATGGTCATTTCCAGAATGGCCCGGGTCTTGAGTGTTTATCTATACATATAATGTATCTATTATGGAATAAAGTATCGTTGAGTTAAAATTCCTCGACACAAATTCATAACTTACTGTAGGGCTAGCTCAATCTTATTATAATGACTATCCTTCACCCCGCGTTCTTACGATTAAAGCAAGTTTATAAAAATATTTAATTGAAAAGACAAATTACTGGAACATCATCTTGTAGATATGTATATTATTCCCACAGGATCGTTATTAACATGAGCGGAGCCGCGGGCGATAGCTAATGTCTATTATTATTATTATGTAGATGTCTCTCAAATACGATTTGCTTACTGTAGATTTGTCTACGGTACGTGTTTTTGGACGAATTTGATTATAGTTTCCGTGGTGTAGCGGTTATCACATCTGCCTAACACGCAGAAGGCCCCCGGTTCGATCCCGGGCGGAAACATTTATTTTGCCTCTTAAATTTACTTTGGTTTTTTTGCGCGTCCGTGGATCTCTTCTTTCAATCTCTGACAGCTAATAAATAGAAATGGTTTTAAAAGAATATGGTAATAGTTTGCTTAGACTCTGGAACATTACAGATGCAACCGTAAATTCACTTTATTGAAAGGGACTTGCGCTACTGATATACTTACATATATATAATTATACATCTTTATCCCTTAAGTGGTAGACAGAGCCTAACAGAATTAAACCCAAAATCCACGTTAGTTAGTTTAGCAGTTAGCGTATTATTAGATGTGTAGGACGGATTCAAAATTGTTATGGATTGCTAGCCGCATCGCCTATTGAAATTATTTTCTAGATTTTCGCCAAATATTTAAACTCTATCTAATTATTTGAGCGCGGGAAGAAAAGCAACTGGTACATTCGCTACGCAATGGAAGCTACGCAATGTATAAATTACTATTATAACAAATGGTTTCAATCGCGTATTTTAGTTGGTATCGCCGACTAATTTCAGCCAATTTAGAAGGCCATCTTCAAGGTGAGTGTCAAAGACGTCAAGAAATGGCAGTCCCTCGAACTCACATAAAAAAGAAACTTGTAAGTGATACTGAATAAACATAAGTGATTGAAAACGTTTGTTGTATGTAATAGTGATATAAGTAATATTCATACGTATAATATAGACTCCCACCCCACGGTAACTGATAATAAATTGTTTTAGACCTCGGAGAGGGCGGTGTTCGAATAAATCTCGCCTCAACTTATCGAATTCATTTTCTTCGAGAAGGCTTGTAAGGGTGCGCGTTCAATGTGACTGTTTGAATAAAACACGTTAGTGATTTTTTAAGAGTATGCAAGCATATTCATATATAGATTCGATTCGCCCGACTTAAAATAAAAAAATACCCAGGGCATGCCTTTTTAAAAGTCAAAAGTCAAAGATTTTATTCAAAATTGGATACATGTATCTCTTTTTGAACGTTATATTTTTATTTCTTATATTTTTTTAACACATGCAAAATCGAAATACTACGTACGTGCGTTTCGGAACGATCACTGGTAAGAAGAATACGCCGAATGAAACTTAATCCAGACTTTATTGGGCGCTAAATCAACTATAGTATTACACTGTCTGTTCGTACATATGTGCCATGTTAACATGAAAACAAGGTCCATGATGTATTTGGAGTAATAGAGGAAAAATCCTTTAAACTTTTATTTCAAAATGTACTTCTTTATAAAGTAAATAAGTTACTGAATAGTTTTTGCCATTTTTATGCAAGAAGTAGACTACGCAATATCAATATCATACATTGAAAACATAGATTTCAAAAAAAATTGCGTCTTTGAAAGCAACCGACAGATGATGTTAATGACGTCTTAAAGTTACGTTGCCAGTTTCCGAAATTAGTTCCATTAGTTTACGGCGTGGTTTTTTTATTTTTATTTTTGGATTGGCTTCAATTTTAACGTTCTTCATATGTTACGTTACAAGTTTATAAGTGTAGTAAAAATATGTATATATATGCTGAGATACATGATTTAACAGTGTAAATAAACAGAACGGGTATTATGAACTCTTTTGGATGTCAATTTTGAGAAAAGAAGTATACACGACGACTGTTTTATTTTAGTGTAGTGAGAAGGAGCCTTAGGTCTACTTATATCTGTGTGCCCCGCACGAGTGCGGTATCACGGCTGAAACAGATAAGGATATTACAGGCTTTTTTGTATGAATATCATGTCGAATTACAGACGGCTCTTTGTTTTGAGAGCTTCAGGGCTCGTAACCACATCGATGTGTTATAATTGTTACTGCCATGTATATACAGCGTGATTTTGAACTCCCTAGCTATATTGAAATCTGGAAATCAGAATCCATTATGGAATACAGAATTGCAAGAAAAAAAGGTAAAAAACAAAAAAAAAAGCTGATTGGTGACTTTGTGTGGGAAACCTAGTTTTCTTTTTCGTTTTTCACCTTTTTTCTTGCTATTCTGTGTTCCATTAGGGATTCTGATTCCTAGATTTCAGTAAAGCTAGGGGGTTCAAAATCACGTTGTATAGCTCATCTCTTCACAATGACACTGGAAGTTAAGAAAGGCACTTAACGAGTATTTTTCACTCGATTATGTTACTTTTGCAGTGTAGTGAGGAAATGCTCTTCGTCTAGCCATTTGTGCACAGCATGAGTGTGAAATCACGTGTGAGACGGATAAGGATTTTACAGGATTTTTTGTATGAATATCATGTCGAATTACAGATGGTGATTACTCTTTGTTTTGTATGTTGGAGGGCTAGTTACCACATTGAGGTGTTAATTGGTACTGTTATGTATAACTAATTTCTTCACACTGTAAGGTAATAAACGTCCTTAACGAGTATATTTTAAACGTCTACGTTACTTACGGCGCAAACAACTGCAACACAGTTATATACTATCGCAGTTGTTTACGATCCAGATTGTTATTTGAATATCATGTTATTTTGGTTTCTAATAAACTCTTTAAACTCTTTAAACTCTTTACTTTATTACAGTGGTATATCCAGAAGATGTAATTAATAGACGTTATCAATAATATTGTAGGCACTAGTTTACCCAGTTATTATATACAATAGACGAATGTCAACTTAGTCTACCTGCGACCATCAAAACTGCATAGTTTTTGAAACATTAGATCTAAAAATAAAACTATATTAAGTGATTGAATTTTAATGTGTACAATCGCGAAAACCTAATGAAACTGGAAGGTGAGACATGCACTTAACAAGTATTTTTCAAATGTCTATATTACTTTTTGCAATGAAGTGAGGAGGATCCCTTAGTTTAAGTACTTATTTGTACGCTGCACGACTGCGAAATCACGTGTGAGACTGATAAGGATATTACAGGCTTTTTGTATGAATATCATGTCGATTTACAGACGGCTCTCTGTTTTGAGTGCTTCAAGGCTTGTTACCATATCCCTTTGTGTACAGAACCCTAAACGGACTGCCTACGTTTTACAGGTAAGGGTGTACAAACGGAAAAAAGGTCGGTCAGAATGGTAGGTACTTATAGTTGCTTCTATAAATAACATCAAAAGCTCTCTCGCGTACTTATCACACGGGCTCTGTAAAAAGCGACTCAATATTGCTCTAATTTAAATATCAAAGGGACCAAAACCAATAGAGTGTCATCTTTTTAGCGAATTGCCGATAGATGGTTATTTATTTGGACAGCTGTTTACTTGGGCCCTTTGCTTTATGAAAAAGTATTTTATTAACTATCATATATTCTGCCTATAGTCAATATTGAACACGAAGTAATTTTTAAAAAAAAGTAGAAAAACAGAGGAAGATTATAAACCGAGGAAGGTAAAAAAAAAGTTTTGGCTCGCAATAGGGAGATTTTGAATAATATTTCTAATTACGTAAGCACCTACCTAAAAAGTCTGTTAAGCACATTGTTATTCTATACTTCCTTACTAATGTTACAAAAGCCTTAACCTTACCTGTTTTTGTTAACATGTCTCCAACTTAGCTTGGTTGCCTGGAAGAGATTACAGCTGCGATAAGGCCGCCTTTGTGCATCAATGTGTTAATTTTCATATTATTTTTATTGTATATTTTGGTGCAATAAAGAGTTATACTACTACTACTACTACTATGCTTTAGAGTTAGTAGGTATTTTTATCCTTAAGTCACTAGTGCGATATTTTACCTAGGTGGTATGTATATCCATTAACCCCCGTAGCATAGAACGCGCGACAACGTTTATAAACTATAGCTATCTTGTTTTCCGTAATATCAAAGAGCATGGATAGTTTATCGCGCGATATAAAAGGCGTCGCGGGCGCCATACATACTCGTATATTGTTCGATAGTCACGATCACGAGTGATCCGACCTTCATTTAAAGTACCTAAACATAATGCTTTGTTATTTAAGGCTTAGTTTAAAACACAAAATTCAATAAATTTTCACCTCCCATGCTGGCCTGGGAGAAAAACAAAAACGTAGAAAGTGCTTGCTGCTTCTCTTCCTGTGCAGATCGTAAAAAGAAAATCTGAGGAATCATGTCAATAGGCGATGCGGCATCTCTCTTCCCGTGCAGATCGTAAAAGGAAAATCTGAGGAATCATGTCAATAGGCGATGCGGCATCTCTCTTCCCGTGCAGATCGTAAAAGGAAAATCTGAGGAATCATGTCAATATGCGATGCGGCATCAGAATTTTGATTCCGTTTTCCACCTACACGCCCTCCATTATGCTAAATGTGGCAAGGGCCCGGCAAGAGAAAAAAAAGTGATAGTCTGTATGTATGTAATACATTTTCATTCCCAACAATACTTATTATGATAAGTAATCGGCTTACCTTGACTCGGTCATAAATTGAGATAGGACAGTTTCATTGGGACCGTAATAAATTACATTAGTGAATTCCTAAAAGACAAGTGCGAATCTGTCACAGAGCTTAGCTAATTCTTAGATAACCCTTGGGCCAGCCAATTGGTTCCGAATAATTTATGGGTGACATGTTTTATGGACAATTTCGTTACCAATAAAACAATTAAGGTTGTGGATCTATAAAAACGTATATATTTTCTTTATTATGTTCAAGAGTTGTAGGTTGTGTGGAAATAAAATCTTATTGTTTTTAGGGTTTCGTACCCAAAGGGTAAAAACGGGACCCTATTAGGTAATATGGCTTTCCGTCTGACAGACAGACGTCTGTCTGTCCTTCCGTCCGTCTATCAAGATGTATCTCATGAACCGTGATAGTTAGACAGTTGAAATTTTTACAGACGATGTATATTTGTTGCCGGTAAAACTAAAAAACAGAGTAAAATAAATACCCATACAACAATCGTGATCTATTTGCTCGTTTTTGCTCGATATTAATAACGACAACAGGTAGACGCTTATAAAAATAACAGGTAGACGGTTGAAATATTCACATAATATTTAGTTTTATATTTACTTTAAAAATAAATAATTAAAAAAAAAAGATTAATATTTAAAGGATATAACAGACATGATTTTATTGCCGCTTTTATAGATAATGGTACGCACCCTTCGTGCATGATTCTGACTTTATGAAACATACTGAACCAACGCTAGAAAACTTTATTTAAAATATTTAAATAAACCGTCTTTAAATCGGTTCACCCGTTATAATAATACAGACAGACACACAGCCCGGCAACACATACAACACATAAAAATTATAACACACCTCTTTTTGCGAATGGGGTTACAAACAAGACTAGTTACCAAGCAAAACATAAACCTACGAAAAATAACACAAAGTCAAACATGCCGAAACATTGTGCATGATCGAACAGTTTGTAAGCAAAAATCCAGGAAGTAACTCCATCGGATATTTTCGGAAGGAAGGGAAAGATGGCACAACATACAATAAGGAAAAAGGGAAAATATACGACGACAATCACTTTCCTTTATTGAGTCTAAAACGACAAAATTAAAAAGGCGTTCAGACATTCCTTGGTACAATTGAGTAATTCTTGGTGTTGACAGCTTCAATTTACTCAAGATATCACTTTCTTTTATGTTGGTTTAGATCTTTTAATCTCTGCCAACTAGACGTATATCTATATATCAGTAATCAATTTTCTTACATTCACGTGCATTTTCAGTTGTATCCTCAATACCACTATTATGCTAGCATGTAAGTTTGTTTGAAATACCTATTGTTGAGAATAACGTTTATTAAATATATTGTAAGGACACACGTGTCGCTGACTTAACAGTTTAATTATTAACAAGACTTATTCTCAGCAAGACCAGCGACAAGACATAACCTACATTGGTAACTAAGTACTGACTCGTGTTGATATATAAATAGTATCTACAATATCATCAAAATTCCAGTCGTTAAAAGTCCACTGCTGGACAAAGGCCTCTCATCATCATCATTTCGAGTAGGTGTCACGGTCAACCGACCATGCACACCCTGGTGTCAGAGTTCTTCGAAACCGCCTCTCGTCCTCTGACGTGGTTCCTTTAACGACTACCAGATGGCAGCCGGGACCACCGGCTTAACGTGCCTTCCGAAGCACGGAATCATCTTTATTATCAGAAAATCAGGTGATTCAAGCCTGCAATGACCTAAACAAACTGGAAACAACTAGACAAAGTATGCTTCCGGTGGGAATCGAACCCACGACCCCCGGGTCAACAGGCAAACGCCTTAACCACTGGACCACGGAGGCTGTTAAAGGCCTCTTCCAAGGATTGTTTGTTCCATGGGAGGATATTGTCATACTCGCCACGCTTGGCAGGCGGGTTGGCGAGCGCAGTGTTGTGTTGGCTTTTTGTGCTACCGACGCTGTTGCCCATCCGAAACATTTTTAAGCTGGGGAAGGATAGGAATTTGATGGATCTGGAAAGGGAATGAAGGTATTTGGATAATATTTACTCGGATGAATGGGGAAAAAGTAAGTAGCAGTTTGGGAGGCCGGGCGTGCGTACTTAATACATCGCATGTAGTGATGTGCCGGAGAGAAATTCTATGTTCTCACGAATTCCTTGTCACGAAATTTTGCGGGAAATTTCCAATAATTCTCGAGAATTTCTCATTAATTCCCTCACTTGAGAGAAAGAAGAAGAAATTCTCGGGAAAAACTTTCGTCCTGTTCTCACCGTTCTCGAAAATTTCGAGCACGGTACAACACTAATCGCATGGAAGCACGGAAGAGGTTTCATGGATATTACGTAGTTTTGTAGTTAAATATTGTGCCCTGGAACCCTGTAAGTGAGTGCAACTCGCACTTGACTGGTTTTATTTTAGTGTGACTGCTACAGCCTAGAACTCTAGAAATATAACACTCACTCTGTTCTATTTGGTTCCACGCAAGAGAAGCAGCATAGAAATGTCCTGCTCGCGTGGAGATTTTTCACTCACAAGCATATCACTAGGGCTATATACGCTTATGAATTTTAGCACACTTTTGAATCTGTTAATAGTCTATAACAGATTCAAAACATGCGTGCTAAAAACAGAGCAATTCTGACATTATTACATACATAAGACACTTATGAATAGATAACCTATTTTTTTTAAGTGCTCAATTTTCGTTAAGATTCGACTAAAGGTTTCAAAGATAACAATATTAATAACAATAATATAACTAACGATCTTTCAAAGATAACTATAGCTAAAGGTCAACAAAATAAAAGTCCAAAAATTTCCTAGATCATTGTAGATAATTTTTTTAGATTAGTAAGATTAATTTTATTCCTTGTACGTAAGAGATTTGTTCGAAACCTTAACGTGGTAGATGAGTTCCTGATAATGAAAATTCTTGGAACGAGATAAATAAGAGAAAATTTACCCTATGGTTTCGGGATTGTCGAACGAAACCAAAACGTCCCTGCTCGGAAATTGAAGTACATAATACCAATGATTATTAAAGTCTATTAAGATAAACAAGATGTGTTTATAATTATTCTTTAGATATGCGTGTATTTACATTAGTCCATAAGATAACCGAAGGTTAATCAGCTAACAAACAATATTTAAGAAATATTGTTTGTTAGCTGATTAACCAAAGAATTTTTCTCAGGTTTTTGCTATTGGCAGCTTTCTTTTGTAGCTTTCAAATTACACCATTACTTTATGAAGATGAAATGAATTTATAACATCAATATGTCAATTATATACGTTCTAATTATATATGTTCTTTCGTATACACTAATTAAAATGTACTTACCAACAAAACTCTATATTTCACTACAGTTGTGTACCTGAAAGAAAAACAAGAAAAAAATCAGTACTTTAAACTACATGCGTCTTTTTCTGGTGAAATAATATGTTTCATATTAACATGCATGTTATCTTTTATTTATCACTTAAACAGAGCTTTAGGCCATAAAAGCCAGAGGCCACGTTTAGCGTGTTGGATGGCGTATAGGTGGAAAACGGGATCTAAGTATTATACCTTAGATACCTATTGGTCTGCATGGGTAGGCAGCAAAAATTACTTCTAATTTTCTTTTTTCACAGACCAGCATGGAAGAGTGACCTACATGTTACAAATACAATACATCTGTCTCGACGCCTTCAGCAACTCTTCTGGCACCAGTGTTATCCACTTTCAAATGAAATTCAACGAACAATCGAAGTATTTTTTACCATAAACTTGAACGTAAGAGTAATGTTGAATGAATCAAGAATCCCTTCTTGTACCGGAGAAAATAACTAGTCATATTCCAATACTGTAAGTTCATCTTAAAACGCGAAATCGAACGATTCGATTTAGCAATGCAGTGGTAAATATTAAATGATCTAAAAAATATTTTTCAATTCCCTCTCCGATTCGATATGAGGTCAGACTTCGAAGATAAAGTTTTATTGTGAGCGAGCAAGTCGCCAGTAATACCAGTAACGTGATTGTTTACTGGGGATACCGTGTGTTGTGTTTAAACATAAAGTTTATTTTTCTTGTACAGAATTGAAATGAATTTCATCAAATGTAGGTGAGTAATAAAAGGAAGAATATATTTATCTATGGAAAAATATATAATTATAACGTCACGGGTGCCATCCTCAATTGCCGGTAGTTGCAGGTATGGCATTGGTCCAGTGGTTAAGGCGCTTGCCTGTTGACCCGGGGATCGTGGGTTCGATTCCCACCGGAAGCATACTTTGTTTAGTTGTTTCCAGTTTGGTTAGGACATTGCAGGCTTGAATCACCTGATTGTCTGATAATAAAGATGATTTCGTGCTTCGGAAGGCACGTTAAGCCGGTGGTCCCGGCTGCCATCTGGTAGTCGTTAAAGGAACCACGTCAGAGGCCGAGAGGTGGTTCCGAGGAACTCTGACACCAGGGTGTGCATGGTCGATTGACCGTGACACTTACTCGAAATGATGATGATGATTTCCTCCCTAAATCCATCAAATTTATTTCCTTCCTCAGCTTAATTATGTATCCGATAGGCAGCAGCGTCGGAAGTACAAGAAGCCGCAGAAACTGCGCTCGCCAACCCGCTTGCCAAGTGTGGTGGGTATGGCAATATCCTCCCATGGAACGAAAACTCCTTGGGAGAGGCCCTTGTCTAGCAGAGGGCTTTAGCGGCTGTAATTATGATGATTGCTTTCTATAAGAGTATCTAAATTTATTTCAAAACTATTTTTAAACTGAGTTTAGTTTGTTTTTTCTGATATAAATAAATCTTTTCACGATACGTCGAATACAAGATACCTATAAGATAGGTAGGTATCTTTGTACTTGCTCCGTGGTAAGTATTTACAACATATGGGATTTATGGCGTGCAAGAATCTCAATATCAATGTAAATATTACGAGTTTTTGTATTTTAAAAACGTACCACATGAGCAAACATTTTAAAATCACCACCAATTCATAAATTATGAAAAAAATACATATATAATAATTAATAAATATATACGGACAAATCACACAGATTGAGCTAGCCCCAAAGTAAGTTCGAGACTTGTGTTATAGGTGTTGTGTTATTGTGTACTAACTCAACGATACTATATTTTATAACAATTAAAATTAAATAAGTATACATCCAAGACCCAGGCCAATCTGAAAAGATCATTTTCATCTTAACCTGACCTGGGATCGAACCCGGGCTCTCGTGTCGCAGGCTGATGTGCTAACCACTGCACAACGGAGCTGTTTATGTAGAAGGTCTATGGTGGAATACCTCGCTGTAAAAATCCAATCACTTTTATATTTGGAATGCAGTGGTAAATATTAAATAATCTATACAATACTATAGTAGTAGGCAGAAAAGACATTGATGGACGAACGTAAGAATGTGAGACGGTACATATACGTACAATAGTCTATAAATGTTGAATTACGACCAAGGCGTGGATAGTGTTTTTTGTCAAAAAGAGTGCGGAAATTGAAACAAAAATGTTTTATTTATTTAATGATTTTTGCTCGTACGTCAGCTAGAATATAATATAAAACCTTTTGTAAGCTAACTTCACGGCTGCGTTATTTTGTAGCAAACCGGCCGTTTAATTCTTAAATTATATGACAGATATGAGTTTTCTTAGTTATTTATTTGGCCGCTAAAACATAAGTAACAAAATTTTTTATTAATAATTATCAGGCGTGTACACCATGTGTGTAATAAATAATGGTGTGAGTGTCATGAAATAAAGATTAATTTATTTTGCGAAACCGTAGGTATGACATCTTCTCACATTTTCTATTAATGATAATATTATTAAATTCACTTGGACTGTCTACTCAAAATAAGAAAAAGAAATATTACTAATAAAAAAATAAGAAATATTACTAAACGTACAGTACACCATTATTTATTTTAAACATGGTTATCAAAATAATGTTTGAATTTCGAAGCATGTTTGAGCAAAAAGCATTTTTAAATCTCCTATTCCACCGATTTCTTATGAGGTCAAGTATCGAAAATAAAGTTTCATTGCAAGCGAACAAATTGCCAGTAACACAGCAACATGATTGTTTACTGGAAACCGACGTGTCTTGTATTGAACGTTGGTAGTATTTATTTCTCTTGTTTCGCGTACACAGTTGAAGTGAATTTCATGCTATTGAAATTGAAAGTTAGATGAAAACTATAGCGTGTAAATTTACTTAAGTCATTTCCTTAAAGAGGTGAATCAGCCCATAAAAATAAACAACTTTACTATGGAACCAATTCAGGGAAATGCTGGGGTTAATTGCTTTGGCGTAAAGAAATACTTTATGTCAAAGCAAGTGAATGCATCTTGAACTAATTTAATGCCAATGATACTCGTAACATTAGAATAGCACATATGCTAAAGAGTACGCGATCAAAGTACCGGGATAAAGGTAATCCTTATCCTTACTAATATTATAAATGCGAAAGTGAGTTTGTTTGTTTGTTTGTTAGTTTGTTAGTTTGTTTGTTTGTTTGTTTGTTTGTTTGTTTGTTTGTTTGTTTGTTTGTTTGTTTGTTTGTTTGTTTGTTTGTTTGTTTGTTTGTTTGTTTGTTTGTTTGTTTGTTTGTTTGTTTGTTTGTTTGTTTGTTTGTTTGTTTGTTTGTTTGTTTGTTTGTTTGTTTGTTACGCTTTCACGCCGTAAGTACTGAACCGATCATCATGAAATTTTACATACAAGTTCTCTGGAGTATGGAGAAGAACATAGGCTACATTTTATCCCGGGAAAAAGTACTATTCCCGAGGGATCGACATTGACGCGGGCGGAGCCGCGGGCGAAAGCTAGTTTAATAATAATTGTATTTAAAAACTAGCTTCTGATTTCGGTATTATGTCCGGAAACCATAAAAATCTACTCGTGAATAAATAACCAGCCAAGTGCGAGTCGAACTCGTGTGGAGAGAGTTTCGTGCGATGAGTTTAGTTTCTTCTAGTATACACCCAAAACTTACTCTATACATTTCTAGTAGGTTTTCTTGTGATATATTTGTGTGTTACGTAATTATTTTAAAATTTTAGGATAAGTAGTTTCAAAGATACCCCCTACCGTGTCTCCGAAACGACTTAGCCTAAAATTTAAAACAAATGGTAATTTTTCGTCTTTTTAGTTGAAAAACTTTAAAAATGTTTCTTCTTAAGTAATAAAAAAATATGCTATAAATCCTGTGAGGATATAAGGTACACTTTTTTTATTACAAGTCCTTTGAATTTATATGTCGCAAATTAAATATTTTATAATATTTTTTTATCTTACTGATTTGCGACCCCCAACAAATAAGCTCATAAATTAAAATGTTTTGCTACAAGTTTATATTTGCCTCAAACAGGTATGTACCATTTTAACTTAATCAGATTAGTAGATTCGGAGCAAATTGGCTGTAAGACACGGACAGACAGACACACAATCTATAAGGGTTGCGTTTTATCTCTTAGTAGTACTGAACCCTAGAAGAATTAAAGTCGTATTCACTTCAATTTTGCAATGCAGTGGTAAATATTAAATGATTTTAAAAGCATTTTTCAATTCCCGGCTTCGCCGATCCGTTATGAGGTCAGTCATAAAAAATAAAGTTTAATTGCAAGTCGCAAGTAACCAGCAACATGATTGTTTACTGGGAGCCAACGTATGTTGTATCAAACGTAGTATTTATTTTTCCGCACTTGAACACACACTTAAAGTGGATAGCGTCATATTGAGAGGCAATATAGTAACAGTCAGCAATCTCAAATACGGTTTAAATTAGCGTAACAGAATAGGTAAGTTTCTTGGGTTAAAATAATAACATAAAAAAAATAATAATAAATAACTGACGGACTAATTGAGTCCGTCAGTTAATTTTTTAATTTATCAATTTAAAAATAAAGATAAAAGGTGCCAAAGTTCGTTCGCTCGTGACGTCAAAGTTAGCAACTTTAAAATGTAGCAAACTATGACGTCACAAGGAACTTCAAAGGGCTATATCTTTATAATTTTTTGTTTAATCGACAAAAGAAAAAATACGTGTCCAATATTTTTTAATTATCTAACTGAAGAACTAATAGTTTTTTAAGAAACTAGACTATTTAACATCATGATATCAAAAAAAGAAAATCTTTCCAAATACATTCGATCAACTTTGCTTACTTAACATTACATACCACGGCCAATTCTGAAAACCCGAAATAAAATGTTAAATAACTTTCTAAATCAATTGATTTGTATTTGACGAAATTCAATGAAGTGGTAATATTTAATCATAAATTCAATTTTCAATTCCCCCTTTAATCCGTTATGAGGTCAGACTTTGAAAATAAAGTTTCAATGAAAGCGAGCAAGTCGGCAGTAATGCCAGTAACACGATTATTTTCTTAGAACCAACGTGTGTTGTATATTATTAAATTCACTTGGACTCTCTACTCAAAATAAGAAAAATAAATATTACGTTTAGTAATATTTCTTTTTTTATTAGTAATATTTCTATACATATTTTCTCATTTGCTATTAATGATAATATTATTTAATTCACTTAGACTGTCTACTTAAAATAAGGAAAAGAAATATTACGTTTAGTAATATTTCTTATTTTTTTATTAGTAATATTTCTTTTTCTTATTTTGAGTAGACAGTCCAAGTGAATTTAATGATATTGTCTTTAATAGAAAATGTGAAAAGATGTCATACTTACGGTTTCGCAAAATAAATTAATCTTTATTTCATGACACTTACTTTTCATATAAAACGGCAGTAATTGAAGAATTTACTAAACATATTGAATGTTTATTAAAAAAGAGTGCGTAGATAGGTCGTACGACGTACATAGACCTAAGGTCGCTTATTCAAACACTGCTCGAGTGATTTTTTTTTAAACTAATCTAATTTTTAAACTAAATAAGAGTACTGTCTACAGAAATCAAAGGCACAATATTGTCCGTTTATGTAAACTATAAAACCTTATAGGATAGATTTAGTAATAGGCTTAGTTATAATTATAAGACTCATTTTTGAATGAATTCATTTCTGATTAATTAATAGTATGAAAAATTGTGTCTTATGTAAACAATGTAATCAGAGCCCTTTAGGCACGTAGGGACCAAGTCTGAATTGAGTTTCTTTCGGCGTATTCTTCTCACCAGTGATCAATCCGAAACGCTAGTAGTATTTCCATTTTGCATATATTAAAAAAATATAAGAAATCAAAATATGACGTTCAAAAAGAGATACAAGTACAGATCAAAAGGCGTAAGCTGAGCTTTGCATTTGTGTGAGTGTACACAGATAGTGTAGGTTTGATGTCGGCCTAAGGCCAGGATATCATAAACCGGTTTATACTGCTTTTTGGCAATCGGGCTGATACGCGGTTCGTCCGTGTACTGACACTTGTACTGGTCGTAACGTGTTTAATTCTTTTATTTTATTTTTGTGTTCGATTATTACTATTAGTAAAATGGTACAGTAAACTAAGAATATGAAATCCTTTAAATAGCCAAGTAAAGTTCAATTTAAATAGTTATTTAAAAGCCTTGAACGATAAAAGCATGTCAAGTGTCACTACGTCAGCATAATTGGTAGCCACATAAACGAGAATTCCGTTGTCCACTGTCAAGCGAGTTTTGTTGGAACGTAAACGTCTTTAGGAGGTCAGAAGCAAATTTAAATCTCCGAAAAAGATTAGATGTAAAAATAAAGACAAAGAAAATGATGAAGATGCAATGACTGGGGTAGAAGAATAGTTGTAATTTTTTATGTTTGAATTATAAAATAACTATAAAATAATAAAAAATATTTTTTAAACTTTTTGTCTGACTCTACTTTAGGTGATGACTCACACAAATGCAAAGCTCAGCTTAGACCTCGCAGACTGTATCCAATTGTGAAAAAAAATCTTTGACTTTGACTCTTAAGATATAGCATCCAAATATACAAAATATTTCGTGTTTGCCCAACCGCTAGTCAACAACCCGCGAACGTTTTGGCTGCAAGCCATGATGCCATGCGGTTTGAATTCACACTGTTTTCAATTATCTACAGTGAAAATATGTTGAAAATGTTAATATTCCTTGCTTTTGAATTATATATTTTTTTTACCTGTACTTTTTATTTGTATTTGGAAAAACGATATTAGTCCATAGGTACATATACATACCAAAAACACACCCTGATTTCAACTTTTATGGCCAAAAGCACAAAATAAATACTAGTCATCATCTCAGCCGCAAGAAGTCCACTGCTGGACATAGGCCTCCCCCAAGGATTTCCAATATGACCGATTGGAAGCGGCCTACATCCAGCGCCTTCCAGCGACCTTGGTTAGGTCGTCCGACCACCTGGTCGGTGGTCCAACGCTGCGCTTGCCGGTACGTGGTCTACTACCTAATATAATAAATACTAGTACTCCAAAAGTTTGCCATATCCAACAATGTATGCGGCCAACCTTTTAGGCACCCTACGGCTTGAACTTGATGTAATATACCCATTAAGAAACTTGTGTTATGAGTATGGGATACTAACTCTATACTATATTTATATGAAAAAGATAACTTGACCTGATCGGGGATTAACCCGGGAATTACGAAATGGCAGCCTGGTATGAAGCCACAGCTCGTCCTTCACTCGTCGTTAGGAAAAGTTGTTCATTTTAACGGGCTGAGTCACCCCTTCAAGGGAAATTAGCATTAATTATATAAAAAAATGTTTTTTTCGTAATATGTATATTTGATTATATTACGAGTCCCACTTGTTGTGGATTTTTTACAGTAGAAAGATGTTATCACCTTTTTTAAGTCACCCACCTTTTAACATAAAATAGGTACTGAGAAAATTCTAGCCAGGGTTCTCAACTTGTATATTTTTAAGTTATTCGTGAAGAAACATCCGATATATTCTGTTTGTCAAGTGTGGCCACTTACATTCAGAAAAACTTTGGCTTAGTGCCATCACAGCTTGCGATCCAGTTGAAACATGGTTTTTCAACTATATTTTCATAAAAAGGAAGCAGGAAGGAATTAAAAAAAAATTGAATCATATACCAATTCTACTGACAAATTTCGTATTTACTTATTCCAAAGAAAGTACGTGATTCCATAAGGGATAAGCCGAGGGGAGAAAAGTATCACGAATTCGAACGACACATACGAAAAGAAGAAAAAATATAAGAATTTCAGATTTAAAATATACAAATGTCTCGAAATAAATATTGTTTGTAGGTCTACATAAGTTAATAAAGCCAATCTTATTATTATATTACGATCTACTTTACTTTCGAGCTCAGAATTTAACGTACAAAAATAATTGCTAGTTATCCACTTAAACCGTTTTATTTGATTTGTAAAATGACTATCCTACGATGACCGTACAGTTTGGCTTCGTGCCATAACACTGTGTTGTTAAAACGGTCAAACCAATTAATTTTGATCTAATTTTCATCTGATGTCAGATTTAGGATATGTTAATTATAATATAAAATATTTAAGTCCGCTCTTTATCGAGAAGCTCTCGGTGAAAATCTTTTTATAACTTTCTTTATTATTCGTTTTTAGTGTGTGCAAGTGGCCCACGTTGGTGTCACATTTTGCAAACTGCCTACCAGCTATCTAACAAAGCATAACAATTGCCATTGATTATTACGTGATTATAGTATCTCTTAGATAGGTTTGTAACATCCACGTCTTAATCGTCACTTACCATCAGGTGAGATGGAAGACGAACGCCTAATTCAATACTATATAAAAAAAAAATACCACCGGGACCATTGGCTCAACGTTCATTCTAATGCATCTCAGTGGGGATTGCACCCTGGGTTATTTTACAGGCGTAAGCTTTCACCCGCGGGGCCATGGAGCTTCTTCTCTAACTTTCTTATGAAAATCCCTTATGGAATATTCTAAATAATTATACAAGCTAACCAAAGTAGTAAAAAATGCGTTAGTAAACTCTCGACAAATTCTTGCAGATTATTATTTTCCGTAATTAAATAATAAAGAATTAAATATCTAATATAATTTACCACGTTTTACACGATTGCCCAAAAAAAGAGTGTCATGCTTTATAGTATATATCATATACAGCATGATTTTGAACCCCCTAGCTATATTGAAATCTGGGAATCAGAATCGCTAATGGAACACATAATTGCAAGAAAGAAAGGTAAAAAACGAAAAAGAAAATTAGGTTTCCCATACAAAGTCGCCGATAAGCTAGACGAATTTCTATGAAAAGTTAAATTTATTTCTTCGTTTTTTAACTTTTTTTCTTACAATTCTCTATTCCATTAGGGATTCTGATTCCCAGATTTCAATACAGCTAGGGGTTCAAAATCACGCTGTATGTATGACTTTCTTTATTCCGCCAGTATTCCTGAAAGCCTATACAGATTTCCATGCATGGGGTATTGTTGGAATCCTTATATCACCTCATAGCTTTTGAGAAAAAAAGCTGGTGCCAATAGTATATTGAAAAAATGTGATAAATTAAGATATACTAACTGTACTCTGCTTTTAAAGTACGCAGGAAAGAACTACCGTACATATTGAGATAAAGCTGATACATTACATTGCACCAACTGAAAAATGAACCTCAATTTCACATGTGAGTCCATGTGCGGAAGCTAGTTAATTAAAATAGATCGCCGCGCCACCGCTCGCTAGGCGTATTATTCGTGCCGGAATCGAAACAATTACCTTTATTGAATTATGAAATACTACAATTTCGAGCCTTAATGGAGCTGGTGTTATTAATGTTACCGTGAAATATACTTGTTTTTACCGTAAAGGATTTGTATAATATATTACCTGACTTAAATTGAAAATAACGACAATGAAAGCGCAAGGGGTCTCTAAATGGAATGGAGTTTCTCACATGCAATACAGCATGATTTTGAACCTCTGAGCTTTATTGGAATCCTGAAATCACAATCTATAATAGAATACTGAATTGTAAGAAAATGGTAAAATACGAAAAACAAACATTAGACAGATCAACTGCGCGAAATGGTTTTTACGGTTTATCTGCAAAACTATACGCCTTACAAAAAAAAATGTTGTAAATAAAATTATCTACAACTATTGTCCAGTAATTTTTAGTCGTTGAACAATTAATAAAAAAGTTTTAAGCAATAATCTATTAAAATTGAGAATTTATATTTGTCGACAAAATCAACATTTTTATAGATGGTGTTTTATGGATCAATTTTCATTACAAACATTTTGAAATTTATTCATAAGTTAAGATTTCCAAGATGGCCGCCGTGGGGCAACCACACGAACTTGGAAAATTTACACTAACCCGCCCTTCATATCAGAAAAATAAAATTGCGTCCTCTAACAAACGCACGCTAAACCCAAAAATGTTACATTTAAATGGACTGCGCATGCGCATCCATGGATCATTAATTTCCAAAAACTATCAACAACAGATAACTGCGCAGGGATGACGGTCTATGTAGAGTCGATTCATGGCTTTAATTAAACAAATATTATTCAGCAAACATGTGGTAACCTACTGCTAATGTTAAAATTAAATAACGAATATATTTAATGAATCTACGAACAGCTTATGCATTGGGATCGCTATATTGCTTCCGTTTGCCTCCATTCAGGATATTAACTATATTTCGTGTTGTTTGTTGTTGCTTGTTATATGTGTGTTTATTATGAACGTCATATTACTTTAATTAAACAATATTATACTGTACATACGAGTAGGTATGTTTAAATAAAAATAGCAATTTAACTTCCATAAATATTGAGAGTTCATTTGGGATATCGGGTCGCGTTCAAAGTTTTCTTACTTTTTGATACAATATTCTATTTCTGTATTTATTCGCTACTAGATTTCGCCCGCGGCTCCGCCCGCGTCAATGTCGATCCCTCGGGAATAGTACTTTTTCCCGGGATAAAAGGTAGCCTATGTTCTTCTCCATACTCCAGAGAACTTGTATGTAAAATTTCATGATGATCGGTTCAGTACTTACGGCGTGAAAGCGTAACAAACAAACAAACATACAAACAAACAAACAAACTCACTTTCGCATTTATAATATTAGTTAGGATTAGCATTAGGATTTAGCTACAAACATTTGAGTTCCAATAGTCTAAGAGGTAGAGTCATAGTCAGTTAATTTTTATAAGCGCTTTCAGTGTTGTTGAGACAATGTCTAGTTACTGCAAAGTCATGTGGACGATGTCTCTCCTATGACTTGAAAGTCCAGACATTCTGCTGACTTCTGGGTGGTGCAATTCAGAAAATTAGAGCATTTTACTAGTAAATATTCACAGAGAGGACTCTACTACCGCATTAAGGCTGGCTTAGGTCAAGATAATGTCTAGTTATTGCAAAGTGAAAGCCTTTGTGTGGACGATGTCTCTGCTATGACTTGAACGTCCAGATATTCTGTTGACTTTGTGTGGTGCAATTCACCAAATTCAAGCGTTTAACTAAGGTTTAACTTATATTTCTATAGCTCTGTATGATAACGTATAGTAATTGCAAAGTGAAATTTTAGTTTGGAAAACGTCTGTGCTAAGACTTGAAAGTCCAAACATTCTGTTGACTTCTGTGTGGTAAAGTTCAGAAAACTATAGCGTTACACGAATGTATGCTCGTATATCAGTTGTGACAGCTTTGTGAAGTAGAGACACAGTCAGTCTTTAGTTTTTATGAATATCTTCAATATTGTTGAGATAATGTCTAGTTATTGCAAAGTGAAGGCCTGCGTTTAGATAACTTGTGTCCATTTAAATGTCAATAGTGTTGTTATTGAAACGCACACTTAGCGTTTGGATTTTACTCCCTTCTTTGCATGGAAGAAAAAAATCTGTCGAATAACTTAGAAATCAGTAATCATATTATGGGCGTTGCAACTTGCAATACTTTCATTATTTGATGTATACATCCATCATCAAGCTCGGCATTACTAGTAGCTTCCAACTTATAGTACAGATAGACGGGATTACTATTAGCTTCCAACTTACATATGATACAAAACTTTAGTTCAAGTCGCAATTTTGACCCTCACAGACAGACAAACGAACATCATCATCTGCCTTATCTTATCCCATTACCTGGGGTTGGTACAATGTCTTTTATGTCCATATATTCCTATTTTGGGTAATTCCAGCATCCACCCCCAGCCCCTTCATATCTTTCTTTACGCTATCCATCCATCTCTATTTGGGACTGCCTATTTTTTTATACCCATATATTTTCCTTCATGTTTAGCTCTTTTCTAGCCAAATGTTGCTCCTCTCTTCCCTTTACGTGACCGAACCAGGCCAATCTGTTGCTTTTTTAGTTTCTCTGTAAACAACTTTGCTACTTCCTCTGACATACATATACATTTGCCTTAACATCCGCATTTCGGAAG
Organism: Elegia similella; assembly: GCA_947532085.1. Classification (NCBI taxonomy): domain Eukaryota; kingdom Metazoa; phylum Arthropoda; class Insecta; order Lepidoptera; family Pyralidae; genus Elegia; species Elegia similella. Next base: position 8,076,171 of record OX383936.1, read on the forward strand.
AGTGGAGTCTCATATCATCCTGCACTTTTGTTGGCCAACACTCCGAGCCGTACAGCATCACTGGTCTTACAAACAAACAGGGCAAGTAAAATTGAAGCTTGTGAAAAAGAATGAATAAAATTAATCGCTTCAGCTTATGACTTAACGTGGTTTCGTGTATGCACCCGCCACAGCCAAAGGTTTACCGTAATGTAAGTCGGTTTAATTAAACTGCCGCGCAGGTACAATGGCAATTACACATGCCACTTAGCATTTCAATTAGATTCTTACATGGTACTAATTAAGCTGAGCAAATTATTTAATTAATTTTATTAGAATTTCCAGGAAGTAGGTAGTTATGTCGTCCAAATTATATGTCATTATGAATGTTTCTTCAATGAATCAGTAACTAGTCTAACTTGATATAACATTTATTATACGTATATATGTATAGCTATATTGACTCGAAAAGAAAAAGAAGTGTATCAGTATACCCTTAAGCTGGAGTAGATATCATTGATAATGAAGAGCTAAGCTCTTTAATAATGGTTAAAAAAACATACCCTAACGCGACAATAGCATAGTTTCCAAAAAAAAACTATAAAAGTCCGTAAGCAAGTATATACCATACTTGGCCAGAGCAGACAAAGAATTTGGACTACACTCTCCTCGCTGGCTGACGGGTTGGAGAGGTCTCATTGCTGATTATGAGCTTTGTTTAGCTTGTATTTCCTATGTGGCCTCGTCAGTAAGATAATCAAAAAATATTGGACACATTTTTTGTGATGTCACACGGAACTATATAATTTTTTCTAATATTTTTTTCTGTTTAATGGAATAAAGAAAAAATACGTGTAAAATATTTTTTTATTATGTAACTGATGTACTTATTTAATATGATAATTTTGAATGAGGAAACTAGCCTGTTGTAGCGCGTGTAAAAAAACATCTTGACGAATCTCGTGTTTAAATTTATAAAGCATAGAATGTACCAGCTCCTTCTCTTTCGTGTAAACTCTTTTTTTTTTCTCATCTATTTTGGATAAATTTTCCACCTATGTGTCAACACGCTAAACGTGGCTCTTACGCCTTATGCTCTACCTACTCCGTAAGGGATAAAGCATAATCCCAAAATACAGCGTGACAATTGCTTACTTTCGTGTGTGTAAGTGGCCAACACTTGTGTCAGATTTTTAAGTTGCCTATAGGCATCTGTCATAGCTTTGCCATTAGCCATCTGATGATGACAGCCGGGACTAACGGCTTAATATGCCTACCGAAGCACTAAATAAATAAATAAATATATACGGACAAATCACACAGATTGAGCTAGCCCCAAGGTAAGTTCGAGACTTGTGGTATGGGATACTAACTCAACGATACTATATTTTATAACAAATACATATATAGATAAACATCCAAGACCCAGGCCAATCTGAAAAAGATAATTTTCCATCTTGACCTGGCCGGGGATCGAACCCGGGCACTCCATGTCGCAGGCTGGCGTGTTAACCACTGCGCCACGGAGCTGTCGAGCTGTCGAAGCACTGGGAAACAAGAGAATTTTTTATGCCACTTGTGGTGACCCATTCCAGTGGGAACCACGCCCAGGGTTGCTATTCATGTGTAAGCGCTTATAAGCCCAACTCGGCCATCGAACTCCTCAAAACGTGACAATGTTCCGCTGTTAATGTAAGCGGGATAAGGTCCAGAATGCCAATGCGGGATTCAGTCAGATTTGTTCCGAGGTGATTACGTGTGCCGCATCGCAAGCCCTTGTTTTGCTTTGAGGCTGTGTGCAAAGACAATACGGTGATGGCAAGTGAAATTTACTTGGAACAATAGTATCTATTTTGGAATAGAATTCATTTGTATTAGATGTATAAATTGGACACACCTACACATTTGTTAATGTTACTACGGTATTGTAGGGATCTTGGGTGTTCTATCGTCGTATTGTAGATAATAATACTGCACAAGATGACTGAATATAAAATATATTGAGACAAGAGCAATAGCTGTTACACATTTGTCAGTAGAGAAGAACCTCAGTGTTGCTAGGCAATACACAAAAAAATATTCTGTTGGTGTTGCCAACAGGTATTATAGAATTATAGAAAGGTTTTTAAGCTGCTACAGCATAAAAATTTATCAGTTGTCGCTTTTGCATAAATAATGCAAAAGCAAATAATAGGCTAAAATCTGCGGAATCATATTAATATGTGATGCGGCTAGCAACCCAAACCTATACTGATTCCGTTTTCCATCAAAAATCCAAAAAATTTGAGGTTTACAATCATTTTAATAGTGATGGTTTGCTAGCCGCATCGCCTATTAACATGATTCCTCAGATTTTCAACCATTGTCTCGATCGGCTTATAAGATCTGCGCGGGAAGAGAAACAGCTGGTAAATTCTACGTTCTTTTTTCTTTTTTCTTTTTTCTCCCAGACCGGCATGGAAGAAACTCTAACTAACTAAGAAAGAAACTCCCTAACCTATACACAGTGAAATTTTGATCGTTCTGGACCCTTAAAGGGATGATTCAGCCCGTTGATATGAACAACTTTTCCTATGGGAACCAATGCTTGATGCAATGTTGAGTTAGTATCCACAAGTCTCGAACTTACCTTGGGGCTAGCTCAATCTGTGTGATTTGTCCGTATATATTTATTTTATTTATTATTATTTATTTATTATGTGTAACAACATTGACCTGATTTTACCAAAATAATATAGCAGCAACATAGTTTATATGTCCGGCATAATGAGCATAGTTAACGGAGTCTCCTGCGAAGCCATAAAGGGGTCAACTACAGGTCGTTAGATCTGAGAAATACTTCCAATTATATACTAAACTACCCCCGGCGGGCCAGGTGGGATTTGTGGAGAAAGTCTGTTATACTCGTATGCCGATTTGAGTGCCACATTATTAGTTTATGCGGTAATTAAAAATGCGTCACAAGTGCTTAAGGCGTTTGCCTGTCGACCCGGGCGTCGTGGGTTCGATTCCCACGGGAAGCATACTTTGTTTAGTTGCTTCCAGTTTGGTTAGGACATTGCAGGCTTGAATCACCTGACTGTCTGATAATAAAGATGATTCCGTGCTTCGGAAGGCACGTTAAGCCGTTGGTCCTGGTTGCCATCTGGTAGTCGTTAATGGAACCACGTCAGAGGCGGAGAGTCGGTTCCGAAGAAGTCTGACACCAGGGTGTGCAGTGCATGGTCCATTGATCGTGTCACCTACACGCAATGATGATGATTTATTTTATGCATAAAGCATTTATTATTTATGTTAGACTATTTGTTTTATAACTTCTCGCAACTGAACAGTGTTCTACAAAATGCCCAAAGTAAATGTACTATGTTCTATTTAATCACGTATGTTGTGACATTTTAATTACTTTGACTTGATGTATGACCTCAGTCTTCAAACTTTAGTAATTAAAAGTTAGAATAATTAAATAAAACAAAGGTAAGTTCTAACAATTTCACACGGGATATTAATGTTAAAAAGTGTCTGAGAAAAAATACCAATACAATACAATGTACAAGGGCCTTACGAACATGTATATTTTTTAATAATTTTGTATGTATAAAATTTACTTTATTATTCATTTATTTATTAAAACACAAATATTTTAAAAGAGGAAAGGTGCCCAGTAGGCTGGCGACATTACCCCACTGCACAGAGATGGCAATTCTCTGCGCATAGCAACTACCAGCCCTTGGGTCCCCAGTGACGTCGCGGAGGCGCGCTGAAATCTCAGTCAAAAATTACTTTATTAAATATAAGTTATCTAATCCTACTAACTATTTCTTCTTTTCAAGGCGAAATAATTTCAATTTTATTAAATTTCTTTTTACCAGTATTTGGCTACGCTGATCACCTTATAATTAACCTCATTGAAGTCCTGTACCGTGCAAGTAATGGGGCAGCTAGGCCATAACAAGAGATGAGACATGGACTGATTGGCACCACAGTCACACAAAATATTGGTATAGAAACCCCACATAACTTTGATCGAAGCACCTAACTCTGTTTTCTCGACATCTCCCAACACCAGCGCGGAGTCGGTTAAGGGACTTTCTACTAACTACTAGTTCTGAATGGATTTAGGTTTAATTTAACGATGACCCGTGTCTTCGTTAAATCCATAATACTTGATTTGATTAGTCCGACCGACTTCGGTCATGGCGACCACTTTGGACTCCTAGTCAGTGTTTTGGCGTTGGTGCGCCCGAAGATGGCTAATGTAGCCTATCTTTACAGCGAACTTCCGTGCACATTGAGGGCACGTAAGAACGCCGTCCTCATAATTATAAAAAATGGCAGCAGGTGGACGGGCCTTTACATGGTCGCGTTTAGCATCGAGATCTGCTTTACGCTGATCCTCGAAGTCGCGTACGTGGGCATTGATTACCCTGCGCCATTCTGGCCGCTGTGCTGCCAAACGTTCCCACTGGGAAGGCTCTATATTGCATCTCTTCATATGACGCTTCAGAACATCCTTGTACCGAAGGAGCTGTCCACCATGTCTCCGCTTCCCCTTCTCAAGTTCAGCGTAAAAGATGCGTTTCGCCACTCTTTCCTCCGACATTCGTGACACATGACCACACCACCGTAGTTGTCGACGCATTAAATAAGCCTCGATGCCACCAACATGGGCTCGTCGCAAGACTTCGGTATTACGCACCCGATCAGACCATCTGATTTTCATGATGGAACGCAGGCATTTGAGGTGGAATCGATCCAAAGTGCGTATGTGTCGTCGATAGACACACCACGCCTCAGAGGAATACAAGAGGTTCGGCAGCACAATTGCCATGTATACTGAGACCTTAGTTGCCAGCTTCAGGTCATGTGAGCAGAAAACCTTGGAACACAGCTTTCCAAACGCTGCAGCAGCAGCACCTATCCTGCTGTTGATCTCAGCATCAAGGTCACACTTAGAAGTTACTGTATTTCCCAGATATCTAAACTTATCCACCTGCTTTAGTACATCCTCACCAACATTTATGGTTAGTGTCTCGTGACCATGAGTGTCTAGAGACATCACTTCTGTCTTCTTAACACTTATCTTCAGGCCGTACTTGCAGCAAGCTTGGTGAAAAGTGGACATCAACTGTTGCAGGTCGTCTGGGGATTCTGCTAAAAAACACAAATCATCGGCATACATGATCTCAGTGATCAATGTATATGCGACCTTGGTGCGAGCCTTAAATCTGGCCAGATTGAAAAGACCACCATCAGTGCGGAAGCGGATGCGGACTCCGAGGGTAATAGTTTGTAAGACCTCTCTGACAACTACCGCAAAGTATAAAGCGAACAGTGTAGGTGCTAAGACGCATCCTTGCTTCACCCCACAGGTTACGGGGAAGAAGTCAGTTTGCTCGCCATTTACACCGACGCAGCATTGCATGTCGTCATGCAGGAGTCTAAGGAGCCTTACAAACCTTTCCGTGCAACCCAGCTTTCCCAACACTAACCAAAGGGCTTCGCGAGGTACGCTATCGAAAGCCTTCTCCAAATCAACAAAGCAAAGGCACAGCGTTCGACCCTGTTCTCTACTCTTTTCCTGCAATTGTCGCACGGAAAATATAGCTTCGCATGTACCTCTGTCCGGTCGGAAGCCAAACTGGGTTTCCGGCAGAATCTTTTCAGACAACTCCGTTAAGCGGTTTAAGAGAACTCTAGCAAAGATCTTTCCAGGGACTGAAAGGAGTGAAATACCGCGGTAGGAGCCGCAGTCAGAACGGTCACCTTTATTTTTGTAGAGGGCACTTATGCGGGATGCTTTAAAACTATCCGGGACAAACTCCTCTTCCCACATACGAACAAACAGTTCCCACACTAACGTGTGCAGCTCCCCACCTCCGTACTTTATCAGCTCACCCGGTATAAGATCGATGCCAGCCGCTCGTTTGTTTTGTTGCTGTCTGATGGCAGTAATAACTTCATCCATAATACATCAGAATAGCATATAGGTTATAAGTCATGCGGACGGCGACGTCGCGGTAGAAAACTTATATGTTATACATATAATAAAACAGTAAAAATATTTTGTCTGTACATTTAGAATTTTTTACTGAAATGGATAGAGGGACACTTAAAAAGAATAATAGAAAGCAAAATTTTTTTTTCGAATTTCTTGTCTGTCTGTCTGTCTTTCTGTCTGTCTGTCTGTATGTATGATCACGATTATCTCCGAAAATACTGAACCGATTTACTTCAAACTTTCACCAATTGCTTTATTTTAACTCAGCAAAACATCTAAAGTTTGTTTCATCAAAATCGGTTCATTAAAAAAAGTTATCGTCATTCGAATGAACTCAAGGCATTAGTTTGCCTGCAAATATACACGGTGAATTTTTTATCGTTTTGGACCCTTAAAGGGGTGACTCAGACCATCATTATGAACAACTTTTCCTATGGGAACAATGCTGGGAACTCAAAAAAAAATTCGACATTCCCATACAAACTGGCCCGGCGTTGGGACTCTTTTTTATGGAAATGACGAATTTTTTTTGAGTTTCCAGCATTAGTCCCATAGAAAAAGTTGTTCGTATTGATGACCTGAGTCACCCCTTCAAGGGTCCAAACTGTTCCTGAGGGATGGACACTAACGGCGGCGGCGTAGGCGCGGGCAAACCGCAAACCAACCGAAACTGCTGCGCCTAGAAACTTGAAATTTGGTACAGAGGTTCTTTTAATGATGTGAGTGAGCGCTAAGAAAGGATATTAAGAAATTAACTTCTAAAGGGGTAAAATTTATATGGAATTTTCTCATTTCTGGACTTAAAAGTATAAAAGTAAGTATATAAGTTCTCGATTAAAATTAAAAAAGATGAGTGTAGGTAGATGAAATTTGCAAAATTCCCCCCTTAAGGCGTAAAATGGTTTATAAACTTTGTATGGAAATTTTCTCATTTCTGGACTTAGAAGTATAAATAATATCCATACTTCCATACTAATACTAATATTATAAATGCGAAAGTAACTCTGTCTGTCGTTTTTTTACGCTTCAACCATTGAACTGATTTAGATGAAATTTGGTATGGAGGTGTGAGGCCCGAGGAAGGACATAGGGTATGTTTGATTCCGGGAAATTATACTGTTCCCGAGGGATCGACACTAACGCGGGCGGAGCCGCGGTCAACAGCTAGTATGTTATATTATTTAAATTATGGTCTATTAAACAGATTAAAAAAACTGGGCAAGTGCGAGTCATACTCGCGCATGAAGGGTTCCGTACCGTTATCTATGAAATCGGCAAAACAAAAGATGTCTTTTGTATGGAAGCCCCCCTTTAATATTCATTTTATATTTAATTTATTATTTATTTTCAAAGTTAATATATAACTAAATATTCTGTGAATATTTCACGTGTCTACCTGTTGTCGTTATCAATAACGGACAAAAACAAGCAAAAAAAAATCACGTTTGTTGTATGGGAGCCCCCTTAAATATTTATTTAATTCTATTTTTTAGTATTTGCTGTTATAGCGGTAATAGAAATACATCATCTGTGGAAATTTCAACCGTCTAACTATCACGGTCCATAAGATACAGCCTGGTGACAGACGGACAGACAAACGGACAGCGGAGCGAAATTAATAGGGTCCCGTTTTTACCCTTTGGGTACGGAACTCTAAAAAGAACCTTATATTTTTTTACTTATTAATTGAAAGAGTATTCTCATCATCGCATATTTAATATTAAAAAATAAGCTGCAGCTATCTCCGGGGGCTGCATTGTGCGGATCCTGCACTCGGTTAATTAACAGCAGCCTCTGCCCTCAAAACTGAAAACTGTGTTTTAAATGTGAGATTTACATTTAGATTTTATTTTATCATAGGACTTTTTGTCTTAATAACGTCTTATTTATCGATTAACGGCTGCACGCATGAAAAAATGTCACGTTATGTGTGCAAGTTCCGCGGAACATGCAATAGAGAGGCATGATCGCCCTAAGCCGTTCGGCTTGTGACGCATCTATCTCTCTTCCACCGTTATTATATAAAATTAACGTCCATAAACCGACTTTACAGACAACCAATTTTGTTTTTGGTATGATATAAAATGACAAACAAATAAGCGGGTCACCAAATGGTAAGTGATAACTGCAGGCTGCTCATGGACAACACCAGAGGTATGACAAGAAAATTACCGGGCTTACAAAATGACGTTGAGTTATTTTAAACAAAACAAAAATAGAAGAATAAAGTAAAATAATGAAACACTTTTCATGATATCATTAAATTACAGATTTTATGTTTGTAAGTCCAGCTACAAGTATCTACGAGGGCTGCATTGTGCGGATCCTGCTCTCAGTCAATTAACAGTGCCTCTTTTATCAAAACTGAAATATGTGTTCTTTAAATGTGGAATGTAAAATTAACTTTCATTCATCTTTCATTCAATCAATTATGTTTATTGCAGATTTTATAAGTGAAAATGATACTTCATAGCTATCTCCGACAGCTGCATTGTTGGGATCCTGCACTCAGTTAATTAAGAGCGGCCTCTACCCTCAAAACTAAGGATTGTGCACTTCTTCTTTTCGTGTCGATTGGCTCAAATAATTTAAATTATATTTTGTCCCTCCAGTATGTGGCACGTAGAGAGCCTTTCCGAGTGACGATCAGTCTACGTCCGTTGTACCTGGATAGCTACACTCGGTACTGCAGAGTCGAGCCCAATCTCTACACTACGATGGCTTAAAGTAAAAAACTGTGCACTTAAAGAGATTTGTGTTTAACGTTTATTTTATCTTTATTTTTTATAGGAGAGTTTTAATAATATAATGATGTTGGGGCTGTCTCGCAGATGCAGTGCAGGATGTTTGTGGAGGCCAGGGTTGACGGTTTCATGTCGTGATACGCAAAAAGGGCGCGTCCTTATTGCAGTGTGTGCGGAACAGCAACAACACCACCCTAAGGATGTTAGCCTCACGCCCTGACTGTACCATGTTAAGGCGCTGTTAATTAATGTTAGTGACTATATAATAGGAGGAACCGAAATAAATAATTATTATTATTCTCCACCATATCCCATTCCCCTTAAACGTATTAAGGCTTACGTCACCTAACACAACTACCCCACTTTTACAAGTGAGGTATTTGATTTAACTCATTTTACAATGAATTTGTAAATCAACTAATATGTAGGAAGCCATGCAATATTTTTGTGTTTTATTTTGCACTAGCTTTCGCCCGCGGCTCCGCCCGCGTCAATGTCGATCCCTCAGGAATAGTACTTTTTCCCGGGATAAAAGGTTCTTCTCCGTTCTCCAGAGGACTTGTGTGCAAAATTTCATGATAATTGGTTCAGTAGCTACGGCGTGAAAGCGTAACAAACAAACAACTCACTTTCGCATTTATAATATTAGTTAGGATGCACAATGCTCTTTTGATATACTCTTAATAAATTAAGAAATAAATACCTCACTTGCAAAAGTCGGGTAGTTGTGTTAGGTGACGTAAATTGATTATTATTATTATTTAATAAAAAGATATTCTGTATATTGCAGATTTTGTATTTGAAAATGAGCTGCAGCTATTTCCGCGGGTGGTATTCTGCGAATCCTGCACTCAGTTAATTAACAGCGGCCTCTGCTCTCAAAACAGATAGTGAAGTTTAATGTGGCTTTCATATTTAACTTTCATTTTTAACCGAGTAAAAAAAAGAGGAGGATATCAATACGGTTGTATTTTTTTAAATGTTTGTTACATCATTTAACCCGATTTTAAAAATTCTGTTTTATTTGAATAGGTATTATTTCAAATTGGTTCTATTTAAATTTTATCAAAATCGGTACATTAGTTTGATAGAAGTCAGTTTTTTATATGAATTGTCATCTCATTTAAAAAGACCGCATCGTATTCGTCCAGGTATTTTTAGTTTATTGGTAATAGATTTACGCTAAAATAATCAAAAGCATTATTTATATTTTAGATGATTTACTTTAAAAAAAAATGATATAAAAAAATAAATACTAATTACAAATATTGAATCGGTAGTCGTTTTTACATATGTGTCCTCAAGTTTCATCTTCTCTGACAGCATAAGGCGAGTGTTTTAATTGATTATTCTGTACTCAAATAATCTTATCATTCAAAATAAAAGACTTCATTCCAACCAAGAACAAACAAGTTTGACAGCAAACTATTAGGCTACCTAAATGTTTCATTACACAAACGAATGCCTCCAGAGACTTGCTGATGGATAACAGAACGCTATCCCAGAACTGAGTGTTTTAAATGCGTACCAAAAGGTAAGAGTCGACTGGTAACAACGTGAAAAGTTTAATATGTCACATATCTAAAAACTAAAAAGCACTTTTAATTGCTCTTGTTGTCAGCTGTATGTATGTATGTTTTCTGTAAAAGCAGTGTTTCGAATAAGTTGTCTTTTGTTAAACGTGTTTTTTTTTTTATTTTGCATTCACAATGCTATTTTGATATAGGTACTCTTATTAAATTAAGAAATAAAATATGGTGAAAATATATCACGCCGGCGGGGTTAGCACCATCTACCTTAGGGATTACATATTAGTGATTTTGAAATTCATTGTTAAATGAGCTGAATCAAATAGTTTTTTTTTTTAAACTGGTAAATATGGTTTTTTTTCTTAAAAAACTGGTAAATATAGTTTTTTGCGCAGAAAGTTCTGGCAAAAACTAAATCAGATTTTTACCCCGATGCTTTTCGATTCCATCCGGCGCGCTTAATCGACGCTAGGCTTTATAAGGGTGGCAAGGCGTGTTCGATAAGACGGGAGGGTTCGTCTCGGATGAAATTGATTGTCCCGCAAATTGTGCCCGAGCTGAACTTAATAGTTCGTGAAATAATAGGTGCTATACAATATAACTATATAGACATTTACTTAGTACTCTAGTCAGGTATCTACTCTATATATATTACAGAGTAGATGCTTGAAAAAGACTACTTAGGTTGAAACTGTCGGCAGTTTATAATAAAAATACGTAAGTAAAACAATTGTTTATGTAATTAAAATTGATATCTTGCGTAAGTTTCGAATTATACGAGTATATTTCTTTGTGTGGTCATATTTTTAATTTCCAGTCAAATAGAGTCAAAAATCATCAAATTAAGATTCCTATAGCGGTTATAAGCGTAATCGCGTAATCTTCCATGCTGGTCTGGGAGAAAAAAAAACGTAGAATGTGCCAGCTGCTTCCCGCGCAGCCCGTAGAAGCCGGTCAAGGGAATGGACTAAAATGTTAAAAATCATGACAATAGGTGATGCGGCTAGCAACCCATCACTATTTTGATTCCGTTTTCCACCTTTACGCCCACCGACACGCTAAACGTGGCCTTTCGGTCTTAGATAAAGATGTGCTTATATGTATGTATGTTATAAGCGTTTGAATTTAATATAGTAGTTGCTTGAAGAAAACAAATATATTTAAATTTATCATTTACGACTACAAAAGGCGCTAAAAATATCCTACACTAGTGTGTTATTTTATTCACTCTACGTTAACAACACAAAAAGTTCTAAAATAACTGTCAAGTGTATAATTAATCCTCCTATTATTATAAATTTTCAAAGCCAATGTGAAGGGTATAAAACGAAGGAAACAATTTCAAAGCGTTCGCGCTTGACTGCTTTCACGTAGCTACTCCTAACTTTTGTTTCGTTTTTGTTTATATCAATGGCAGGATATTGGTATCGATAAATATGCGGGTAGAAGAACACGATCAAAGATTTTTTATTGTTGGAGTATTTACACGACTGTTTAAAAAAGAAGTGTTTTGTTTTTCGAGTATGTATGTGAGTAGAATAAAGATTCTACTATAACTTCTATGTCTCAACAGATTTGGACATACATGGTTTCATTAAAATCTTTTTGGGTTTATGAAAAAAAATGTAAAATACTATAATTTCTACTTTTAAGTGAAGCATGCAGTAAACCATTTTTCATTAGTAAATATGCATGACATTCGTCGTTTTGAATTACGAAACTGGTCAATATATAATAATATAAATAAATTATTTTTATTTATTTATTTTTATTTCGCTTGCCTATCGGTATTTTATAGGATCCATTTTGGAGAGTGTGCGAAAGCGCTCTTTGAACTAGTTGAACCCTCACCATTCCTCCATCGGACTACGAGGCGCAGACAAAAATTTCACCCTTTTATCGTTGGAATACCAAAGAGTCGAACTAAACGCTTTGACAGTTACTTTTTGGTTCGAGTAGCTAAGGTGTGGATTGAACTGCCTGCGTCTATATTCCCAGACAAGTACAGTCCAGGACATTCAAAAGTTGAATAAATGGGTATCTCTTGGATAGGCATGTAACATCCTCGTCTTCATCGTCACTTACCGTCAGGTGAGATGGGAGGCAAATGCTTAATCCAACATTTAGTAAAAAAAAAAACAACAAAAATGCTGTTTGGGTGTGAATAACGAGTCGAGGAGGTTTTAACTTATTGGTTATTCTTGTAAGTCCGACGATGACGTTATTACACTACTATTTAAAATAGATTATTCATATTATATCTAGTCATTTAGCTATATTGTATTTGATTTGCTCAATACTATAATACTAGCTTTCGCCCGCGGCTCCACCCGCATCAATGTCGATCCCTCGGGAACAGTAGTACTATTTCCCGGTATAAAATGTACACAGATAACGTGTATGCAAAATTTCATGATGATCAGTTCAGTAGTTACAACGTGAAAGCGTAACAAACAAACAAAGTTAATTTTCCATTTATGATAAGTAAGGATTTGAAAAACGCTTACCTAATTCATAATAACAACACAAATAAAACAAGGTTCTAGTATCGACATGTATTTAAAAATAAATAGAACATAAGCCAAAAGCTATTTAAGTGGGCTAGCTATTTCTACTATGGTTCTAAATGGGCAACTTTCTAGAATCGTTATAGACACTTTAGTATGTAATTTTGTTCTATATGTACTTTATATATAGAAGACAACAACATTGGTTGGTTATTGTAAGGGACTGGAAAGTTATGAAACTTCTGCCAGATTTCCAATTACGACTGTGTCTTGCCGCCGAATGTAAACGAGGGTTACGCTAACTTAGTTACAATCAGCGGAACAGAATCCATGAACTAAGGGGAGTAAATCATTTGATAAGAGAAGATTATTATCTTTTTGGAAGACGTTGTTTCAAAGTTTAATAAGCTATTTATATATAAAAGAACGTAGGTAGAAACTTCGAGAAAGATGTATTATTTTGTATTAAGACATTAAAGCAATCTACTCTAGAGCTCACGCAATAGGACTCCATGATAATCATCATCACATCTTTTTACTCTCCGCTGCAGGAGCAAGACCCTCTCTGTACTACCGGAGCCAAACTTGGCCAGAGCAGACAGAGAATTTTGCCTACACTCTTCTCGCTGGGCAGACGGGTTGAAGAGGTCTCGTTGAAGTTTATGAGCTTTGTTTAGTTTGTATTTCCTATGTCGCCTATTACGACATCCATGGAAAGACTTGGAGTAGTCCTTTTCTTCTCTGCCGGAAACCACACGGCTATAACAAACGGCTATAACAAGACCATGGGGTATTGTTTTAGCCGTTAGTTACTCAGCCATAGAGCCTATAGAGTATAGGGCCTATAGAGCTTAGGCATAGAGCCTATCCCATGATAGAGATAGATAAACGGCTATAACAAGACCATGGGGTCTTGTTATAGCCATTTGTCTATCTTTATCATGGGATAGAGCCGCTGACTCAGCTCTTGTGACGGATAAATAGTAGTGTTATACACTTAGGATAGGCGTAAAATCTACAAAGCACACACTGCTGTTGTTACTATGCGAAATAACTCATAAGTAAACACAATTAGTAAACAATCATAATAACTCGAGGAAATGGTCCGTAATTTTTTTTGCAAAATTTTGAAGTAGGCATTTGTCTTTCATCTCACTTGATGGTAAGTGACGATGAAGACGAGGATGTTAAATTCAAAAGTGAGGTTAAACGAGTATAAAAACTCAGTCCTGGCTTTACTTGACAACTGGCACAACCGGGCTTCAATATTACATCACTGGCAACGTAAATATTGGCCCTCTGCGACATAATTCCCTACCCTACTGCCTCGTCATTATTGTTCGTACAGTGCACACTGCCGCTTGTGTTTACAAAACACGTTGGATACACTAATTAAAGCTGCTGTGAATTACGAACTCACCAGTTCGTCATTGATTATTCTATTTATCTATTGTTTGCACAAATACGGAGAACCAAACCTGCACATCACAACATCGTATACACTACCGCGTGTGTTTATATGACACAAGTGACACACTCATGAAAGCGTTAGCATAATATTGCACAGATTTTTCAATTATGAATGCCTGTACTATAAGCTATGCTTTAACACGATGGGGATTTTTTTTTCTTAGCTCTTTGATCGTTATATCTACTTAGGACTTCACAACGTCCGGTACTGTACAAAACGCCGCATCACCACAACATAGTATTAAACCAAAGTCGCTTTTCTCTGTTTGTGCCTATGTATTAAAATTAGATATTTAAAAGTATGTAACGGATTTTGATGCGGTTTATTTTAATAGATTTAGGAGGAAGGTTTATACGTATTATTTATCGCACGCGTGCGAAGCCGGGGCGGCTCGCTAGTTTGTTTACAAAATACAAGAGATATAGTAACTGCAACTGCAGTATATCCCATGCTCACTGTATTCTTAACTTACAATTACTATAATACTGGCATCAAAAACCAGGAACTTACAGGATTTGTCATCAATTTTTTCTATTACTGATCAAAAATCGAATGCTACTACTGCGAGCCAAAATTAGTCTTACAAAACACATAGATGCGTTTTTTTACAGAATATAAGTGACACAGTAGCAAGCAGAAATGTATCCTGATTTCACAAAATTCTTCATAAAATAAAGCTTAAGTTAAGCTTTGATACGACATTACTCAACAAAACTTTACCTCATTCACGTCACAACGTCATCATCATCACTTAACAAAACTTTACATCATTCACTTCACAAAGTCATCATCATCACTTGTCCTAAAGCATACATTGCCGCGTGTGTTACGCGTATAAGTAACTTACTAATGAGAGCTGTTTGGTTAGGACATTGCAGGCTTGAATCACCTGATTGTCTATTATTTAAGATGATTCTGTACTTCGGAAGGCACGTTGAGCCGTTAGTCCCGGCTGCCATCTGGTAGTGGGTTAAGGAACCACTTCAGAGGCCGAAAGGCGGTTCCGAAGGACTCTGACATCAGGGTGTGCTTGGTCGATTGACCGTGTCACCTACTCGAAATGATAATGATGAATGAAAGCTGTAACCTTAAGCGCGGCACCCGCTTAAGCTATAACCTTAAGCGGGTGCCGCGCGAACGAAAAACGTCGCTACTGCGCAAGCCATTAGGCTGCGCAGAACCATTCGGCGATTAGGAAAAAAGATGAAAAGTCTTAATATTTTCATATTTATATCTTTATAAAAAAATAAGAAAGGAAGCGACCTCCGAGACGTACATATAAATATTGTCATGTGAGAATTATTGTTTTAGACGTAAAATTACAAAGTTAAGAAAAGAAAAATGCTTTTAGACATCATACCATATATATATCATTTTTTAATTTTATATGTATCTGTTTCAAATTCCAACAAGGGGCGATCTTGTATAAGGAGTGATCTAAATTATACAAATTCTTTTGATGTATTTAATTAATTCAGCGCATAGCTACTAGTGATTTAAAAACACGTAAATTTTCACAATTTCGTGCAGTACCGTGTTAACTCATTGACTTCTTCATTGATTATAAAAGATCTGTGCATAACCTATCCCTCAAAAGGACAAAGTATACTCTTATTACGTCAACACTCGTTCTACAGCTGTACTGCTGCCACGTGTTTTTACAGGATAAAGTTACACACTAATGAAGTATATTATAGATAGATTATTCATCAATTCTTTTTATCTCTGTCTACTGAATTACTAAAATAAAAACCTTGATACTAAATAACTATTAACAAAAGCAACGAGCCTCTGTAACGTTATACTAGATCATTTTTTTTCGACTGAACAAACTGCTACGTATATTTACAGAACATACTAAATTCTTCATTGAATAAAACACGTAAATGGTCCTTCAACACACATTGCCGCGTTTGTTTACAGAACACAAGTGACACACTAATTAAAGCTGCAGTGTAACCCGAGCTCCTGTATTCCCTCGGGCTAGCTGCCGTGTTAATTTTCCATATAGTTAGTGGCCTCTCACATACCTAGCCCATTTGTGTAATAGCTTGCTAGGCCATTCTCTATGCATATTCATAGGCTAATTACTTTGAAGATATTTCTGTGATCACTATTTGATATTCATGTCTCTATTCAAATGGAATGGCTATGTGAATGTCAATTAGTGTTTTAAATTCATGATATCTAACTTGGTCTGTTTTTTTTATCAGTTAGTATATTAAGTCAGTATAGTAATTACATTAATTCTCTCTTCCATTTACACGCCCACCAACATGCTGAATATGGCATTTAGGTACATATTTTTTTTTTTATTTGGATATCATATATCTCTTTTTGAACGTCATATTATTATTTTAATATTTGCAAAACCGATTAACTACTAGCGTTTCGGAACGACCAGTGCTAAGAAAAATACGCCTAAAGAAACTCAGTGCAGTATTAGTCCCTACGTCCCTAAATGGCTACGCTTTCACATATTTATAACAAATGATTGAGGTGATTATAGACCTGAGCTCTGTCTGTGTATGTATGAATGACTAAACCTATTTATGTACAGTCGTGGGCAGATAAAACTGACCCTCTAACAACGGAATTTAAATTGTACGTGGGTCACATTTATCTGTCCCCGACTGTACTAAACGAACACTAGTTGTTCGTTCAGTACAGTCGGGGACAGATACTAGTTTGAAATACTTTAAAATTCGAAGTAGGTATTTTACTATTATCCAAGTACTAACGACCAGTCACTAAAAACGGCTGTCCGTGTTAATAAAATAACAAAAAGACTCCTTATTTGTTATTTGTAACCAATAATATGTAAATGTATTGTGGTGTGTGGTAAATATTGGTAGCATTATTATATGAAACACATATCATAAAATAATGAATGTCTTTTCCCCGAGGATGATAATTGATGGTTTCAGCCACACTACAATGCGAGGACAATGATTAATAAGTATGCTCCATGATTGATGACTTCGTATGTAAGTGGAAAATGGACATAAGGACTCGCCATTTTGTTTATTCAATATTTGATATAAAATGTTTATAAAGAGGATTTCAGTCACGTTGCAAAGGGGTAATGTTGCCATCCTGGGAACTCTTCCCCGCGGCGACGTGCTGGAATCTCTTTTTTACTTGTGATTGTATGTTATTTATTTTATTTTATTTTTCGCATGTAATTTAGTCAAATTCTGTAATAAAACCTTATGATAAAATGATAATTGACGTTATATTTTAAGGAATCTTAACTTTCATTCTCGATGAATATGTTAATAAGGACAGCTGTAGCTAAGTTCTTTCACTGTTCATCATATTAGGATTATATATTGTTACGAACCAAATATAAGCAAAATATAACAAACATTAGACATGATACTGTTCGGGAAGAAATAACACACACACATTAATTAATTTCTGCAATAGTAAGAATGAAATTGTAGATTATGACACAAGGGACTAGTTAATACTTTTTGGATTCAAGATAATGCTAAGAGCATTATCTAAAGAGATAAAATCGCGAGAATAGCAAGTGATTTTAAAGTAGACCCCTGCCTCAGTAAAACGAGGAATTCAGAGTAACATGCCCGAAGTAAAAGTATTATGAGAGTCCCAAGAAGACACATTCTGCTCTTCATCTCCCTCCATGATTAAAGACAACAAATGAAAGACGTTAAGTAATGTTTAATATAAAATTCTTATTGAATTATTTAAACAGAAAAAGTTATAAGTACGTACACACAAGTCTGATAGTTACTTGAGATTTAAATTTATTACTTGTCAAGCAGTTCTTATTTTATTATATTATCTGATGCATTCAAAAACATATTATGACACTAAATTACCCTTAAATATTAGATGATCCCGTTGACAACCGGGTAAAGTTCTAAATAACGCAAAAAATCACAAAATGTAATAAAGATTCTACAAAAAGCGTATAGAAAAGCAATTACGTTAGACGTATGAACTATTTAGGCCACCAGCTTGAGTGGAAGGGCCGAGCCCTTTCAGAACCTTGTATTGAGATTTAAAAGGTTCAGCAAAGATTATTGGAAATTGGTGTACCTGTAAAACCAACATCAGAACCCACCACTTATAGAGGAAAAACCGAGATTATTATTTCGTTTACCTTTCTTACTCTAATAATAATCGAAGTCAAATTAAGCAGTTTACATTAAGTTATTAGTGTTGATGGTATCATTTTGTAGTTAGAGAAATCACAAATTAAATTATGGACTTATAAAAATAAGAAATAAAATACGGTGACAAAATATAATGCGGGCGGGGTTTGAACCAGCAACTTAGGTCTATGTGCGACCTAGGTCTATGTGCGACCTAGGTCTATGTGCGACCTAGGTCTATGTGCGACCTAGGTCTATGTGCGACCTAGGTCTATGTGCGACCTAGGTCTATGCGCGGCCTAGGTCTATGCGCGACCTAGGTCTATGCGCGACCTAGGTCTATGCGCGACCTAGGTCTATGCGCGACCTAGGTCTATGCGCGACCTAGGTCTATGCGCGACCTAGGTCTATGTGCGACCTAGGTCTATGTACGGCCTAGGTCTATGTACGACCTAAGTACGCTCTGCCAACTGAGCTACCGCATGATTTAACCTCGGGCCATTACGTATTATGGAATTCTGCTTTCCCTTAGATCTTTTATCATTAAACTGCTGATGTGCTATCGAGCTGGTCAAAATTGTGAAAAGAAGTGGGTCAGGAATGAAAACGAGAAGAATAGCGTATATTGCTAGATGTCTACACTCAGAATTGTATAAGAGTGAGCAATAAGCATGCCGCTTCGAATGCCGCTAGTCATATTAAAAATACTCGGAGGATGCCTATGTCCATCAGTTGACTTCTTGCAGTTAAGATTATGGTCATGATGTGCTAAATAAGGTGTACACAGTCGCAAGCATTCAGACTTGTATATTCATGATTATATTCTGCTAGCGACCAGCCCCCGAAGCATGGCACGCGCTACAACGTTTATCGACTATCGCCATCTTGTTTTCAGTAATATTTAAGAGCGAGATGTGGATATTTTATCGCGCGGTATAAATGGCGTCGCGGGCGCCATACTACGGGCGCAGATCCGGCTTCGCACGGGTAGACATAGGTATTTAATTATATAGCCTAAGTTCATCAAGGATAATGTAGGATTCTAATGGTAAAAGAATTTTTCAAATAGGTCCAGTAGTTTCGGAGACTATTCAATGCAAATAAACAAACAAACAATCAAATCTTTCCTCTTTATAATATTAGTGTAGATTTAAATCACATTGTGTGTAATTGGTCGTGTATATAAAAGTATAAGCTAATAATAACTTTAATGTTTTGAACTACTTATTAATATTGGCCAAAACCAAATGCTACATTTTTAAAATACCTAGATAGGTCTAAAGCTTAAGTAAACGTTAAAAAAATAATGCAACTAAAAACTTTTGACATTTACCGCTTATGAAAGAGATTATGAATATTTTAATTTAATATTCTGTAAGTCTGTCTCATCGTTTTTATGATCATTAAATGAACTTATCCCATTAACTCCACACTGAGGTTTAAAAGCTATTTTAACTCGACATGATATCCAACTCAAGTATTTGTAACTTAGTCCACAATTCAAAGCCTTTGATGTGAAATATTCAGTCTAGATTAGGCGAAGTTAAGCGTTTTCTGTTACACTAGATAAGAACTCAAAGTCCGACTTAACAAGCACAATGCAATGGAGCTGGGGATTATGGTCAAATTATAAGCTTTGTCATTTTATGAAATGCTTAATTTATTTATCGTTTCAGCTTAGGCAAAAGCTTAGGACATTTGTTCCTATGTCCCGCTGTTTGACCTATTGTTTTCCTCCGTGGCGCAGTGGTTAACACGCCAGCCTGCGACACGAGGGTGCCCGGGTTCGATCCCCGGTCAGGTCAAGATGGAAAACGATCTTTCTCAGATTGGCCTGGGTCTTTGACTATCTATATATGTACTTTAAAATATAGTATCGTTGAGCTAGTATCCCATAACATAAGTCTTGAACTTACTTTAGGGCAAGCTCAACCTGTGTGATATGTCCGTATGTATATTTATACAGGTAGTATGTCTCAACCGATTCTCATAATTTTTTGTAAACAAATTAAAAAGATTTTGACTACAATCGAATCACACCAATAGAAAAAAAAGAGACCAAAAATCGGGTTATTCTGTACTCATCCCACGAATTCTCATTCCAAGTATTTCATCATTCATCCTATTTCTATTATCAACACTAACGTTATTTCCTCCAGAACAGTATTATTTTCCGTAATGAAAGGTCCCAGACAACGCCTATGTAAAAGATCATGATAATCGGTTGAGTAGTTTAAGCGAGAAAACGTAACAAATAAATAAACAAACAAACCTACTTACTTTCGTAGTTATAATTAGTATCGCGCAGATTCCGATTACTACCGTAAAATATCACGTAGGCTTTTCTTTAGCTATTCATAATTTGAAAGTAGTCTTAATTTTTATTAAATTTATAAATATTATAAACCAATAGTTAGGTACTGATACAGATATTTGATTACCATTGATAAAAGAAAATGTTTCGACACAAAAAGCACTTGAAATTTACTTGTCATTGTAATTGCTATCTAATGACACTCAAAAAGCACTTATCCCTACCCAAAACTTATGCTAATTCTAGACCAGACCAATTCAATCAAAGAGATTGAAATAAAAACACTATACCAATAGTTCGAGTCACCTTAGGTCTAGGTTAAGCTAATTTAAGGTCAGCCCTTTTGTCTTTCAAAGCTCGCCAAATATCTACAATGGATTCACATTACAATAGACTCTGTCAGCTTTAAGTTAACCAAGTCTTGGAGTTGATCTATTTTAATATAAAACTTCTCGGCGTTAATATCTTTGCAGACAATAAGTGTGAATGACCTTAATTTGGTATAGACAACGTTATGTCACCTATTTGTCAGGAAATTTATACGGGGCTATGTATGTATAAGAACCGGGTCACTCACGTATAATTGCCGGTCATAGTTTCGGACTTGTCACTCGTTACGATACTCGTATAGCGAGAAAATAATAACCTCCATGCAACTTTATTACAGGACACTGAAATTTCTTAAAAAAAAAATTATGCGAAACTAAAGAGCGATCCGAGTTTTTATGGTAGTCAAAATTTTTTTTAAAAACGGGTTTGATTTTTTATTACGCCTTTCCATAACTGTATTTTTATTAATTATCTCAATGTTTTATCTCTGTGTATGCATGACAATCACATTTCATATCTGTGGCATCGTTCTTACTGATCTAATTTTTAAATTCTAAACTACTTAATTAAAATTGAAAATATGTGATGAAAAAGAACTCGGCCACAGGTCTAAACTACTTCTCTAGAAAAGCTGAGGAATGTAAACACAAAGTATCCTTCAGCCATATTAAACTGTGAAGCTTTTCTAGATGAGTATTCCGGAGCGTCGCATTTCACTTGAGTACTTGGAACGCTTCACATGCGAGTACTGTAAGTACAGAGAATTGCATAATCGTTGGAACAGATTCTTATTATCTATTAATAGCTTCTGTGTTATTTTTGTAAATATAATAAATAAGACTTTTGGCTAGCTCCGTGGCGCAGCGGTCAACACGCCAGCCTGCGACACGAGAGTGCCCGGGTTCGATCCCCGGCCAGGTCAAGATGGAAAATGATCTTTTTCAGATTGGCCTGGGTCTTGGATGTTTATCTATATATGTATTTGTTATAAAATATAGTATCATTGAGTTAGTATCCCATAACACAAGTCTCGTACTTACTTTGGGGCTAGCTCAATCTGTGTGATTTGTCCGTATATATTTATTTATTATTATTATTATTTATTAAGACAAATAGTCATAATAAACATTCAAGTTCAATTAAAAGAATACATTTTAATTATATTAGTTAAAGGTTATGTAAAAATAAAAAAAAAATCGCTACGAGTGATTGATTACTTTAAGAATCGCGCAATTCATTAAATTACCAAAGTTCCAAAAGTTATTTTAAAGGCTTGTCTTAGAACATTGCAATTTAATTGGAAAATTATAAACTATTTTATTAATAAAAAAATAAAAAAACTAAAAATCTTGTCAGTAATCTTTGACTAGTTCGTAGATTTTGTAGTCTTGCCACCCACCTACGAACTTGTTCAAATGTACTAGCCAAAAAAGAGTATATTGTAAAGTTTTCACAACATGAAACATTAAAATTGTAAAGTTTTCGAAACGTTAGCTGTAAAAATAATGAAATAAACGTAATTAAACCGTTTTAAGTGATTCAATTTAGATCACTACATAGTATAAAACAAAGTCACTTCCCGCTGTCTGTCTGTTCCTATGTATGGTTAGATCTTAAAAACTAAGCTACGGATTTTTATGCGGTTTTTGTTAAAAGATAGAGTGATTCAAGAAGTATCCATGCGAAGCCGGTCGCTAGTGTGTAATAATCGCGAAATCATTAGAAAACATTGCGTCCATTCCATCGGCAGGTTGTACGATCTGCGCGGGAAGAGACGCAGTTGGTACATTCTACGGTTTTTTCTTTACTCCCATACCAGAATAGAAGTATTAGAATAAAAGAAATAAGAAATGATTTTGCACAATTAGTAGATTGTTGCACCAAGCAGTAAGTAATATATTGTTGCCCTAAGTGCTTATTTGGAGCCCGAGCTCCAGCGAGGGCTCAAAAAAGCACCAGTGCAATATAAACTAATTAATGCGAGGTGCATAACCTGCTTTTCTTTCAACTAGCACAAGTAAAGCAGGCGTGTGAAAAATAAAACTGAAGATGAATTACAATTAGTTAAAAATTAGTTGTTTACATTTCCGTTTTTTTCTTTACGGCCAGTATTTTTTTTAGGTCAAGCAATACGCACATTATTTCACAGGCTACTAAATATACGGCCGTCAGGTTAGCCAATCTTTTTTGTGACATGTGACACGTATAGACCCGATTTAAAAAAAAAAACTAAATAGTGCAGTAAATGATTTTCATACATTTTTTTCTGTTCTAGAGCAGCTCGAGCACCATATCCAGCACAAAGTGGAACTTTGTGCTAGATAGAATTGCAGCGTAGTTGGAAAAAAAATAATTTTACATGCATAAACATGTATAGTTTCATATTCGTACTCGTAGGCCTCGTGCATTATTCGTAGGCGTATTTCGTAGCGCGTTGCTACGAAATAATTGCCTATGAAAAATGCTTGGTGATAGTCGGATTTAACGCGGATAATCCAGACTATTAAAAATATGGCCGAACGATTGGCGGCAACGACAAATCACAATATCCGAATAATAAATCTCACAGCAAATGGAATTAAACAATTATTCAAATGTTGAAATTATATGCAAATCTCGTTAACGAGTGCCCACTTATTTCACATCAATTAAACACTGTAGTTTTGTTTCAATTATATTATTATATGTTAATTAATATAATATAAAAATAAAAATCGACACGAATGTACAAGAAACTCCCTACTAAATGATATAATTATATGTTTTAAAGGCTTAAATGTTCATTATTTCAATACCTCACGAGGGACTTTAAAAATCCTGCTCTCCAATTTCAAGTTCATAAAATCAGCTAATTTATTTTTATAAGAATTTTGTGTATTTAGAGACAAGTTTAATTAAAATATATAAAGCCATTAAGGTCTTACGGGGGGATATGATAATGGGTATACATTATTCCAATTCAAACATATAATCCCCTTTTGAGCTTTACACATTTGAATAAAAAGGGTCAAAACTTAAAGTGGAAAGTAATTATGAAATAAAATATTTTTTAAGAAATATATTCCGAACCGACTTTAATATGTACATACACACATATATACATATTATCAGGTCTTTATCCTTTTCGTGGTAGACCTAAGGCAATAAAAACCGACAACCACGTTTAGCGCGTTGGTGGACGTATAGATGAAAAACGTGATTCCTTAGATTTTCGCCCTGTCCCTCGGCTTCTACAGTTTTCGCGGGAAGAGAAACAGCTGGTACATTTTACCAGACCAGCATGGAAGTACTTTAATATGTGTAACACAATAACAAGTCATGACATTTAAATATGGCTGGTTAATAAAAATCTTTTCAAACAATGGCATTAAATTTTGAATTTAATACACTGTAGGTAGATCATAGTATTAAATTCAAAATTTTTCACATACTAGACTTCGTCTATAGACTTATAGATGAAGAAGACAAATAGGTGACTGTAAATATAATTATGTGTAAATATAATAGCCGTGTGGTATCCGGCAGAGTAGAATAGGACCACTCCAAGTCTTCCCGTGGATGTCGTAGAAGGCGACTTAGGAAATACAAGATAAACAAAGCTTATAAACATCTAAGACACCTCTCCAACCCGTCTGGCCAGCGTGGAGAGTGTAGGCCAAGTCCTCTGGCTGCTCTGGCCAAGTATGGCCCTAGTAGTATAGAGAGGGTCGTGCTCCTGTAGTGGAGACTAAAAAGGACCTGATGATGATGAAATATAATTATGAGTCGCCATTTTTTTTTATCTGTATGACTATATAAATGAAAGTATAAAAAACAACGGCACTCCGGGAACGCCGACAAAAGTAAAAACTTGAACATTCGGTTTACTATCTTTAGCGATTTTAATTTTTTCTTATCTAAAAAATGCCCATCGCGCCTAAAGAATTTTTTATTTCAAAAATTTTATACATACATACATACTATCACGCCTGTTTCCCATGGGGGTAGGCAGAGACTAGGGACCTCCACTTGCTACGATCTTTACAAACCTCTCTCGCTTCGTCTTCATCCATCACTCTCTTCATGCATGCTCGTCGGTTTCGGGTACTCCTAACTTGCCCTTTGGCCAGAACGTCAGTAATCTGGTCACGGTATGTGCGTCGAGGCCGGCCCTGACCAACTCTTCCAGTCACATCTGAAGTATAAAACTTCTTTGTAAGTCTTCTTTCATCCATCCTTTCTACATGTCCAAACCACCTTAACATTCCTTTCAATAATTTAATAGAAATAAATATATGGAACAATACGAGATACACGTTGGACAGTCTAATTTTACGACCGTTTACTATTCCATAATAAAGGATCTGTTTATCTTAATTTGAGTATTGGTTGACTTAGGACTATTTTCACTTCGCCCAATGTCAAAATGAGTTTAATAGTAAAACTACCAACCGTACGTATTTTAATTATTATTTCAAATGTCTTCTTTGTAATAAAATATTCAAGTAAGAATTTAGGTAGGTACTTTAATGAAATGATTTTGATACAAAATTAATGCCTTCTGTTCTTTTTGTATTAAGTTATCGCCTTGAATATTTTTAAAACTATTAATGAACATCGAATGATATTCGAAGGCTGATAATTAAGTCAATTTTGTAGATAGGGTACATCCAATCTTTGAAGAAATAATGGCCATTAAGAAATCAGTTTTATATAAACTGCTTATTTCTGTATCAAAGTAACGATGCTCAAAAAAATATACAGGGTGATTTTGAATTCCCTAGCAATATTCTAATATCGGCATCGAAGTCCCTAATAGAAAATAGATTCCCAAGAAAAAAGGTGAAACAAAAAAAAAACAAAGCGGGCCTACCATTTAAATTCACTGATCAAGTTTTATTTTTACCTTTTTTCGCGGACGTACCAATATTTTAATGACGGAATCGGAATTCCGTCATTTAAATATTGGCAGGTTGTTTAAATAAAAAACATGTACCTCTAAACTCATACAGACGGTGACACGGTGAGCAACAAAAATACCAGTGCGAGATTTAATACTAAATCCTGCATATTTATTTCATCCAATTTTTTTTTCTTTGACTAATGTTGTCACGCCCTTTAGTTAATTTTTAACCCGCGATGCAAAAAGAGGGATGTTATAAATTGGACCTCTCTTGTGTATGTGTGATGAACCGATGTGGAAAAGATTCTTTTAATTTAAAAGCAGGTTTTCTGACAATAGTTGTTAGACATGTTTTATCAAAATTGGTCCAGGCGATTTTAGGAAAGAGTTCTTGTCGAGGTCTACTTAAAAATTTGACCTCTCAACCCCCAAGCAGCCCGATCGGAACGCATAACAATAGAAAATCCATTGTGTCTGCGTTTCTCGCGCTTGTAGGGTTAATTTTCTTTTAATTTCCTAAAAATGCTTACACTACGAGTACCTGGCGTCTACCCAACTTTTACATTTAATTCAACTTAAGTGACACAAATAGCACGTTCAAAGACAATAATAAAAAGCGCAATACATTTTTCAAAGCAGTAAACTAAAGAGCTTCTTACATGATTGATGTTATCGCGACAAGTCATCCTTTTTCTAACAGAATCTATCCAAAAAAAGGAGTGTACTATTTCCATAGTTCATTTGTACGAAGAAAATCACATTTATACGTACCAACTTAAGTTTGTATACATGATAGTTATATTTATTCTTCTATTAGCTGTTTCCCGTGTATTTTATAACCTACATTATCATTCAATGATAAATTAGCTTCAAGAAGTAAAAGAATATTCTAAATAGGTCCAGTAGTTGTTGTGTTAATTTATAACGAATACACGTACACACACATATCTTATTCCTTTATAATATTAGTCCAGATAACTTCAAGTGTTCAAAAATATTTTAGCTTATTGAAATTTTGATTTTGATATTTTGCAATAAATGGTATGATTTGTATATGAAAATCCTTTTTGTATGTTTTTAAAATGTAGATCCTTACTAAATTATAAATGCGAAAGTAAATTTGTTTGTTTGTAACGCAATCACGCCGTAACTACTGAATCGATCATTATGAAATTTTACCTACACGATCTCTGGAGTATGAAGACGGACCTTTCAACCCGGAATAAGGTACTATTTCCGAGGGTTCGACATTGACGCGAGTGGAGACGCGGACGTAAGATAGTGTACTAATAAATTTTATTGCATTCAATTATTTTTAAAATATCATCATATTTATTAATATTAAATGACTAGCTGTTGCCCGCGGCTCCGCCCGCGTTAATGTCGTTCCCTTGGGAACACGGAGCAGATATAGAGTGGAGACGGCGTAAGCTACTGTGCACTGTGATTCCAACTAGGTCCTGACGTCATCACGTTAACATCGAGAGTAGGCGTGGCCTATTAGTCTGCTGTTGTAGCTGTCAATGTTCGTACTTGGTTCGTTCTGTGCACACAGTGAGATTTTCGGACTTTTCTTGTTTTTTACGAAGAAAATCATGAAGTGTTGTATTATATCATGTAAAAACTACTCCGATAAACGTTCAGATGCTATGGTAGGAATCACATTTCATTTGTAAGTATTTTAATTCGTAATTTACTTAAATTATTCTAGAAGAATCTTTTGGCGACGTTCCGTGCTACTCATCGTTAGATGGCACCACTTTGCGTAATGGGACGTAAGAACTATAAAAATATATTAAAGCTAATTATCGTAATAACTAATAACCATAAGTACTGAAATTTGTTCTAAATTTATACCTAAAGACTTTTACCTTGACAAAAGATTTTGTTTATGTAGTTTCATAATTCTCTTTTAGTAGCAGTAGGTGTTAGGGACATCTAGTGACGGATAGATAAACTAAAAAGAAAGATCAACATCGAACTTATTAAGTAGTTGGGCTATTCGCCGCTAGATGGATATAAAGGAGGGAGTGAGACACAGAGCAAGTAGAGTGAGACAGATAATACTCCCCTCACCCCCTGTAAGTGCCACGCATTGTTTCATAGAAAATATTCCTTAGGGCAACTCCTCTCTATATCTGCTCCGTGCTTGGGAACAGTAGAAATGATGAAAATTCCATACAAACCCCTTTGCTTTTTCCCCTTAAGGGAATTTGCCCATTTCACCTACACAGATATTTTTTTATTGTAATGGAGAACTTCTTATTGTCATATTTCTAAATAAATAAAAAAAATCCATACAAACTTTACCCCACCTATTCTACCCCTTCAAGGGAGAATGTTGTCTGGTTCACCTAAACAGATCTTTTTTAATTTTAATTGAGAACTTGCGTACCTACTTTCTAACTTCTAAGTCCAGAAATGAGAAAATTCCATAAAACTTCAACCCCTTTGATTTTCTAAAAATCCTTTCTTAGTGCTTATTTACATCATAAAAAGAATCCCTGTGCCAAATTTCAAGTTTCTGCGCACAGTAGTTTCATCTGTGCGTTGATATATAAGTCAGGTTTGCCTTTGGCCCGCGGCTCCGCCCGCGTAAGTGTCGATATCTCAGGAACAGTAGAATTACCCGGAATACATTAGTTTATGACTTTCAATGAAACACCTTAATATTGAATTTCAATTGAATAACTTCAAAAACGGAACGTTTCATACTAACTTTGCATCCCCGTTATATCCCCTTAAGGGATGATTTTTGAGAAAAATATTTTACTCGTGTTTCATGCCTTTTAGTAAAGAACCTTCATGCTGAATTTCATTCGACTAACTTCAAAAATGGCAAAGTTTCATGCTTACTTTGCACCCCTATTTTACCCCTTTAAGGGATAATTTTTGAGTAAAATATTTTACTCGTGTTTCATAGCTTTCAGTAAAGAACCTTCATGCTGAATTTCATTCGAATAACTTCAAAAACAACAAAGTTTCATACTAACTTTGCAACCCGTTTTTCCCCCTAAGGAGATGAATTTCCAAAAATCCTTTCTTAGTGCTCCCCTACGTTATAAAAGGAACCCCTGTGCAAAATTTCAAGTTCCTAACCCTTATAGTTTAGGCCCTGCGTTGATATGTCAGTCAGTCAGCTTCTCCTTTTTTTTTTAGTATGGATTACTATGGGTAGTATGGATGCTGTCGTAAAATGATGATGAATTGACTTTGGATTTTAATTTTCTTATGTCACTTATTATTCTATTTTATTTTTGCTATATGTTTGCAGGCAAACTCATGCCTTGAGTTCATTCAAATGACGATAACTTTTTTTTAATGAACCGATTTTGATGAAACAAACTTTAAATGCTAAACTGAGTTAAAACAAAGCAATTGGTGAAAGTTTAAAGTAAATCGTTTCAGTATTTTCGGAGATAATCGTGATCATACATACAGACAGACAGACAGACAGACAGACAGACAGACAGACAAGAAATTCCAAAAATTTTTTTTTGCTTTCTATTATTCTTTTTAAGTGTCCCTCTATCAATTTCAGTCAAAAATTCGAAATGTACAGACAAAATAATTTTACTGTTTTATTATATGTATAGATATCATTGAAACAAAACTACATTAAATGAATTACCAGTGTTAAATTGAAGCGCAATGAGTGGGCACTCTTAAACGAGATTTGCATATCATTTCAACATTTGAATAATTGTTTAATTCCATTTACTGTGGGATTCATTCATTCGGATATTATGATTTGTCATTGCCGCCATTCGGCCATATTTTTAAATTGTCCGGATTAACCGCGCATCTTTTGAAGGCGATTATTTCGTAGCTATGCGCTACGAAATAATTGCCTACGAAAAATGCACGGGGCTACGAACACAAATATGAGACTACACAATGTCAATTTAAGTAAAGTTAATTTATCTATATCTATACATATAATAAAACAGTAAAAATATTTTGTCTGTACAATTAGAATTTTTGACTGTAATGGATAGAGGGACACTTAAAAAGAATAATAGAAAGCAAAATAAAATTTTTGGAATTTCTTGTCTGTCTGTCTGTCTGTCTGTATGTATGATCACGATTATCTCCGAAAATACTGAACCGATTTACTTCAAACTTTCACCAATTGCTTTGTTTTAACTCAGTTTAACATTTAAAGTTTGTTTCATCAAAATCGGTTCATTAAAAAAAAAGTTATCGTCATTTGAATGAACTTAAGGCATGAGTTTGCCTGCAAACATATAGCAAAAATAAAATAAAATAACAAGTGACTTATGAAAATTAAAATCCAAAGTCAATTCATCATCAATAAACGACAGCATCATACCTATCCATACTATCCATAGTAATCCATACTAATAAAAAAGGAGAAGCTGACTGACTGACTGACATATCAACGCAGGGCCTAAACTATAAGGGTTAGGAACTTGAAATTTTGCATAGGGGTTTCTTTTTTATAACGTAGGGGAGCACTAAGAAAGGATTTTTGGAAATTCATCTCCTAGGGTAAAACGGGTTGCAAAGTTAGTATGAAACTTTGTCGTTTTTGAAGTTATTCGAATGAAATTCAGCATGAAGGTTCTTTACTGAAAGGTATGAAAAACGAGTAAAATATTTTGCTCAAAAATCATCTCTTAAGGGGGTAAAATAGGGGTTCAAAGTAAGCATGAAACTTTGCCATTTTTGAAGTTAGTCGAATGAAATTCAGCATTAAGGTTCTTTACTGAAAGGCATGAAACACGAGTGAAATATTTTTCTCAAAATCATCCCTTAGTGCAAAGTTAGTATGAAACTTTCCGTTTTTTAAGTTATTCAATTGAAATTCAATATTAAGGTGTTTCATTGAAAGTCATGAACTAAAATAATATATTCCGGGTAATTCTACTGTTCCTGAGAAATCGACACTTACGCGGGCGGAGCCGCGAGCCAAAGGCAAACCTGACTTATATATCAACGCACAGCCGAAACTACTATGCCCAGAAACTTGAAATTTGGCACAGGGATTCTTTTTATGATGTAAATGAGCACTAAGAAAGGAATTTTACAATAACAGTAAGGTAAGTTTGTATGGACATTTTCTCATTTCTGGACGTTCTGGATTACAAATAAAAAGATGTATGTAGGTAAAACCGACGAAATTTTCGCCTGAAGGGATAAAATAGGGGAGTAAAGTTAGTATGGATTTTTTTTTCATTTCTAGATTTAGAAGTATGAAAATAAGTATATACGTTCTAGATTACAATAAAAAAAGATCTGTGTAGGTGAAATGTATAAAATTCCCCCCTTAAGGGATAAAAGGGAGGGGTGATGGTATGAAAATTTTCTCATTTCTGGACATAGAAGTATAAAAATAAGTATATATTTTTACATTACAATTAAAAAGATCTGTGTTGTTAAAATGGACGAAATTTCCCCTTGAAGGGGTAAAATAGGCGGGGTAAAGTTTGTATGGATTTTTTTTTATTTACTTAGAAATATGACAATAAGAAGTTCTCCATTACAATAAAAAAATATCTGTGTACGTGAAATGGGCAAAATCCCCTCCTTAAGGACTAAAGATCTATGCAGGTGAAATGTATTAAATTCCCCCTTAAGGGGAAAAAGCCGAGGGGGAGGGGTTTGTATGGACTTCTTATAATTTCTACTGTTCCCAAGGGAACGACATTAACGCGGGCGGAGCCGCGGGCAACAGCTAGTGTACAATATTTTTTGTTTACATTATTTATTTACTTCTATGCTCATCTGGAAGTAGAGAAAAGAAACTTAGAATGTACCAACTGCGTCTCTTCCCGCGCAGACCGTAGAAACCGGCCGAGGGAATGGGCTCAACGTTTTCTAATGATTTCTCGATTATTACACATTTAAATGAAATCACTGTATAAGGTTTAATCGCGTCAATTACATTATTTTTACACCTCTCGTACAGCAAGATTGTGGAATGAACTCCGTCCTGAGGAGGGAGGTGTGCTATGACTTGAGGTCCTTCAAAATGCGTGCTTACAGGTATCTTAAGAGTCGGCAACGCATCAGCACCTCCTCTGGTGTTGCAGATGTCCATGGGCGACGGTGACCACTTTCCATCAGGTGGCTCGTTTTCTCGTTTGCCGTCAAATGCACATTAAAAAAACCTAACATTTCGTAACGAAAACTCTACAGTTTTTATGTTGCGAAAACTTCTACCTGCGAACTAATAAATTTTACTTTTTGCTTCATTAACATATTAAGTTACACATATATAAAAAATTTGATGGTCTAAAAGGGTCGAATACATTACCTTTTAAGTTTAATTAAGATATTTATGTATTTCTTGAATTTCTTGTATCTCTTGTATCATGCAAATAAACGATTAATTACAAATTACTGATTACAAAAATACTTGTGAGGTTTAGATGTATGAGGCTATTTCTCCAAAAAAACGTTATTCTGTTGATCGCTCTGGTGTTTTTTATTTACCAGTAGTAAATAAGTTTTATATATTGATTTACACCGAGAACCGTAAGAGAATCATTTTTTTCTTATTGGCCCTCTTTTTTAACAAATGGTTTTTGAGATATTTATTGTTGAAATTTTTGAGACCAGAGCGATCAATATAGACGCCAGATCGATCAAAGAATACCATTCATTATAGGCAAATAATAATATTATGAATATAATTTGTTTTAAACGTGGCAATAACGTGGCAATTAAAATGTAACACTCAACTTACTTTAGAAATATCATCGTAAAACCACAATGTGTCACGAAGTGAACATGAACAGATAAGAAAGCAGAACTTTTTTAAAGGAAAAACCATTCAAATATATACTTTTAATTCTCTTGCTTTTTATGTTCGTACAGGTATTATTTTTCTATCAAAATTATATGTAACAAAAAAACTATTATAATAAAAGAGAACAAAGCAAAGTAGTGCCAATTAAATTATTTGACTCCTAAACAACAGAAATAAAAATAAGAAGCTTTTTTATTGATCTTTTAGTTAATTTTAGTTACCTACATTATATAATAAATAAATCTAAACAATTATGAGCGACTCTTTACTTAAATGTTGGGCACATTAAAATAGAGAGTCGGTCATAGTTTCATACATTATAGCAAGTATGCTTTGTGTTTTATTCATTTTTGTCGACCGTTGGGCTAAAGTAGAACAAACATCCAAAAATAATTTTATATTTATAATATCAATTATCAGTTAGTGGTATATATATCTTAATATAACTTATCTATACTAAGTATAATAATATTATAAACAGGAAAGATTTAATTGCTTGTTTATTTGTTTGTTACAATTTAAACCTAATACTAACAGATATTAAAATTCGAATGTTTGTTTGTTATGTCTTCAAGTCCTATTAATAAACCGATCTTCATGAAATTTAAACGCATGCACGAAACCTAGAATTTGACACTTAAAAATAACTATTAGAGTTATGCGTTATTGCTATATTAGATAACTAGATTAAAAGTGACTTAACAGAAACAAAACATTTTGTTTCAATTCAAAACAATATATTTTTATACTGTTCTAGCCATACATTCGTAAAACATAGCCAGTTGGTGCTATTTAAAAAATTATATCAGATAAATACACTTGCAGCAACCTTCTTACAAAAAAATATTTTATTATTACTCCAATACCTCACTTATTTTATAACATTATTGATCGCCATGGTCACTTTTTCCAGAGCGATCAATGCCATAGCAGTCAAAAAAAGTTACATTTTCATCAATTTTGGCAAAAGTAATAACATTAAGAATTTCACTCTTCTACACTATTTTTATATTTTTAATATAAACACTCTAGGCCAAACAATTAGCATGAGAAATAACGTGGCATTAAAAAAATCGAAACATAGCAATCAATAATTTTGGAAACCAAAACCAGAGTGATCAGTTACTTACCTTCATAAATCGCCAATGCGTGAACGCAGTGCACCATAACTCCCTACAAATGTTGAAACGCGACTGGGAATAGCTAGCTTAAGGGAAAACAGGGCAATGCGTTCAAAAACTAGGGAGGTGCAGACGATTTTATATCGTCCCCGAGTAATCAACGAAAACCGTCGGACACATCTTTCTATTTGTATTGACGCAAAACTAAGTAAAATTTGCATGAAATTTATTTTATTTATTAAAACCACATTGTTTTTTAATATTATGAACATTTATGCTGGTCAAAATAAGGCAGCAGAAAAAAGATATAAAACATTTTTGTACCAAATCTGGAGTAAGGACACACCAGATCGATCAACTTTTGATGGTTCGCGATTTTTTTTAATTAACTTCTAATTAGGTTAGGAACCATTAAGTAAATGTCCAAGATAGCCTGCATGCCAAACTACAATAAACAATATTTTTAATAACAAATTTATCTTCAGAAAACTGGATTCTCCACTAAGACGCTATTATTTTTTCGTTTGGAGAAGTAGCCATGAAGTATCGTGGGAATCTTTACAACCTCACCAACGACATAAGCTTTATAGCAAAATACAAAAACAGCATTATTCGTCTCCAAAAGTATATTATAATATTTATTTTTGTCTGACAACTATTTTTCGCTTCTAAACAATATTGCGCAAGGGTCATAAACCTTTGCCTCCATCCACACCTAGATCCAGGAGCTTATTCCACAATATTCCGCAAGTCTTCAAGAGCGTAATTCTCAGGATATGTTTAAAATAAGTTAAGGTTATTCGTGGTCGCACAGGGTTGTCACCATTTTAATCAGTCTGTCTGTTTAGATGTATGGGGTATCGTTGGAATCTTAACAAGATCACGAATGACATAGACTACGAGTATAATGCAAAATACCAAACAACATCAGCATTATTCGTATCCAAACATATTAAATGAATTAATGAATGAAATATTCTTTATTGCAACAAAATGAGGATACAACATTATTTAAAACTATTATATTTAAACTATTTTGTTCGTTTAATATTTTCCGCTTCTAAACAATATTGCGAAAGGGTACAAATAACCCTTTGCCTCCATCCACACCTAGATCCACGAGCTTATTCCACAATATTCCGCAAGTCTTCAAGAGCGTAATTCTCAGGATACGTTTAAAATAAGTTAAGGTTATTCGTGGTCACACAGGGCTGTCACCCTTTTAATCAGTCTGTCTGTATTTTTATTTCATTCCCACCTGTAAATACATCGAACCCAATGTGCCTGATTAAACCTAACTCATTTTTATAAGGTTTTTTTTGCATACACAATGCTATTCTGGTATACTCTTATTCGATTAAGAAATAAAATATGGTGGAAAAATTCCACGCGGGCGGGGTTCGAACTACGACCTTAGGTCTCTATATAGAGTAGGTCTTCGAGACCTAAGGTATAGCTAACTTATCCTATAACGAGGGTAAGAAGTACAAATTAAATATTAAAAATAGTACAAAAAATATAGTATAAGGGATACGAGGAAATGCTGCATTATAACAACTTTCGTTTTTGACAGGTTAATCCAAAAAAATGTGAGGATTGTTACTTCCGCCATGTCAATGCGCAAGTGAGACTATGCTTCGCAGCACTTTTCACTTCAACGTCTGTTACACGTCGTATTATAACGTCATTTAGACTACGACAAAAAGTTAAGTACAAAACGCAAACTACTTTTAGTTTTGACCTGTTGCTTGTATAATAAACATGAAGAAAATCCTCAACCTGGTAATCTTCACCGGCTATGAGATTACATGTACGTCCGTGAGAATGAACTGAGCAGCAGTTTGCAGCTACAGGCCTTCATGCCTGACGATCTTTGAGCTGCAAATACGACTTAGAAAATAAGCTGAAAAGAAAGCTCAATTCTAAAGACTTTTATTTTTGACACTAGCTTTTCCAAGAAATATAAAAAAAAACTCCGCACTTGTGAAATTTTACATTAGCTGTAGGATGATGATAATCGTCAGTTCTTGTGACTTTTCTTTGTGACAAATTGCTTTTCCAATAAATATGAAGAAGCTCCTCAACATGACCAACTGTTCCTTATACTAACTATGAAATTTCCTTATACTAAATAATAAATATGCGAGAAATTTGACTTAGCAGCAGTTTGCACGTAAACGTATGTTAATATACAAGCTGTATTTGAAAGAAACAATAACCTTCGAACGAAGTCCAGCTCGGTGTTTCTTTTTGACAGAATACTGTTCCAATAAATATGAAGAAACTAGAGAAACGCATTTTTTTCAATCTATGGAAGAAACTCTATGTACCAAAAATGTACTAATATCACTCACTTGCTATTTCGTGTGGATTGCACGTGAGTGACCCATTTTTAGTACTTAAAGACTTTAAGTACTAAAAACGGGTATCTCACATTAGTTTTAACTATATACATTATGTATATGTATTAATGAGGAGTGAGAATGGACTGAGCAGTAGTTTGCACTTAAATACTTGTTAATGTACGAGTTCCAATGTTGTTTCTTTTTTCGTGTGTATATGTGGCCGACACTGGTATCAGATTATGTAAATCGCCTAAAGGCATTTGACATACGAGTAGCTTAACGACTGTTATCGATGATGACAGCTGGGACCAACGCCTCAACGTGCCTTCTGAAGCACGAACTGGGCCATTAGGCTCTTCCTCCTTTTCTAATAAATATGAAGAGACTTCTCAACCTGGCAACCTTACACCGGCTATGAGATTACGCGCGTGTGAATGGACTGAGCAGCAGTTTGCACGTAGACGCCTGTTGACGTACGGGCCATATTATACGGAATAAGGCTATAACGGAGTTTTATTCCTCCGAAGATTTATTGACGATTCTAGAGGTTAGACTGGGTAATACATTTTACG
Source organism: Elegia similella (assembly GCA_947532085.1). Lineage (NCBI taxonomy): Eukaryota > Metazoa > Arthropoda > Insecta > Lepidoptera > Pyralidae > Elegia > Elegia similella. The sequence goes on from OX383936.1 coordinate 8,112,862, forward strand.
ATATATACTCGTGGTCATGTTTCTTAATGTTAAGGGTTTTCTAGCTCGATATTTAGGTATAAACCAAAAATAAATCACGGCTGATGTATATTTTATAGTATGAAAATATTTTATATACTCGTATATATTGCGATATATACGAGTATAATTGGACTGCTGTCCATGAGACTAATCAGCTGTTGCGTATAATTGTAGACTAAAGTATATAAAAATTAAATCAATCTTTTATTTTACTATACTCCGTTGTTTGGAGATTTCGAAAAGAATTAAATATTTGTTTTTTTCTTATCCTCATATAGCTCAGCTCCGGACAGCTCCGTGGCGCAGTGGTTAACACGCCAGCCTGCGACACGGAGTGCCCGGGTTCGATCCCCGGCCAGGTCAAGATGGAAAATGATCTTTTTCAGATTGGCCTGGGTGTTGGATGTTTATCTATATGTGTATTTGTTATAAAATATAGTATCGTTGAGTTAGTATCCCATAACACAAGTCTCGAACTTACCTTGGGGCTAGCTCAATCTGTGTGATTTGTGTATATATTTATTTATTTTATTATATAATCAAAGGAAATGAAAGAACTAAAAGATTACTAAAAAATTTGACGTCTTGATTTTGTTAGAAATAAAAAAAATACAATAGAGTGAGTATACACTCTTTTAATAAAATAAAGAACATTATTTTATTATGTTATTGATCAAGCATTGTTATTATATTTACGCACTATACACAAGACCTACAGATGTTTAAAAAAGCTAAGGCAATTTGCGAAGCATCGCGTCGTGTTTTCTCATCCATCATTGCAGGATGTGTGACGTCATACACGAGTAAATATCAAAGAAATCTGTCTAATCTGTTGAACGCCGGTTATTGAACGTACCGAAATGAGCTTCTTTTATAAATGTAAAGAAAATATTCGAAATCTGGCTTGTCTAAATGAATGGTAGCCCTGACAAAACGTATGTAAAATTTTAAGCTGATCATTTTAGTAACAAGTGTTACAAACAAATATATATTGAAAGTTTTCGCATTTATAATATAAGTAAGGATTACAATGATCAACAAAGGCTTATGACTTATGAACATTTATACCAACAATTTACCAATTGACACTTAAAATCTTAGCAAAAACTAATTCAAGCAGATGAGATGGACAACAGAAGAGACACGAAAAATATGTAAGTTAGGCAGGCAGAAAATGAACATTCAACCTCGAAAAATATAGCGTGACTGACTGGAGACTTCTCAAAGGCAAAGGCTACAGGAAATCGAAGAACATTCGTTGAAAAAGGGATGGATCATGAAGTGGTGATCAAAGAATTTAGTAGAGCATATTTTCTACTTAATCCTTTGGCAGAGAGATATATTACTTATGTATGTTTGTACATTTTATGGATGCTTTTAAACATGAGCAAATTAAACAGGTCAGCCAGTTGTAGGTCCTTACTAATCCTAATTAATCCAATCCTAACTAATAATAGCGTAAATGTAATAGGGAGTTTCCATCTAACGCCCACCAACATGCTAAACGTTGCTATTAGGTCTTAAAGACCTGGGATCTGTCTACCCCGTATGGGAAAAAGATGTGATATTATGTATGCATGTAATAGTAAGTTTGTTTATTTATAAACCGATCATTATGAAAATTTGTATATACGTTAACAGGAGTACAAAGAAGGCCATTGGGTATCTTTTATCCCGAAAAAAAATCAACTTTACTCGTGGGATCAACATTGAGGCTAGTTATTGTTCTGAGGGCTAGCAGCTAAGCCGCTGGTGGAAGCTAATAAGTAAGATTATGTCACTTAGGTGCAATGCGAAGTAGTGCTTATGATATAGTCACAAATTTAGGCACTGATTTAGAATAAATAAAATTAATGTTGCGACTTCCTGGAAGAGTTACTGCATTCTCCGATCAACCCCAGAATTACAGCAAGGAAAAACAGTAAACACTAACCTGGATTCACGTTGAACAGGAGTCTGGAAAAGGATTCGCCTGCGACGGGGCTGGTGCCGACCGGCTGACGATCTTTCTGTTTGAACTGCGTTATTTTGTCACTGCCTACACTAGTGGTACACCATCACACACATGCGATGAAGATTTAGGGTTGTTTTCGGCCAGCAAAGCTCTTAGGAGTCGTTATTTTTGGAAATTATATCAGCGCATGAGCGCGCTCAACTGGACTCGCCCGCCATCTTTTTAGACTTCTCATCGGGCGACCAATCACAGGCCGTCCTGGCGAATAGGAAGTATGTAGGGGGGAACGGAAGCAGACACCCGTTACGTCACTCATCGCGTCTTCTAGTGCGCTCGATGAGATCGTTCAACGTTTTTGGGAATCCGAAGAACCGCCGAAATGTAAAATTTCCGGTCCTGAGGATGAAATATGTAAACAAAAATATAAAAATGGCACATATCGTACCTCCGAAGGTCGTTATGTTGTACCAATTATGCTTAAAGATGATACTCCAGCCTTAGGAGAATCATATCATCAGGCTCTTAACCGTTTTCTCAACTTGGAAAAGCGTCTTGCCAGCCAGACTGAGTTGAAAACGGAATATAAGGAATTTATGCAGCAGTACGAAGATCTGGGACATATGCAGCCTGCTGAATCTTTGTCTACTGACCGTTATATTATTCCTCACCATTGTGTAATACGACCCGATAGTACAACGACACGTTTACGAGTAGTCTTCGATGCCAGTAGTCGGACCTCGAATAATCTGTCACTCAATAATATTGTTCATGTGGGTCCTAAGCTGGAAGTGGATATTGTCGATTTAGTGACAAAATTTAGACTTCACAAAATAGTTTTTACTGCCGACATCCGTCGTATGTATGGGCAAATATTGATAAGACCCGAGGAAAGGCATTACCAACACGTGCTTTGGCGTAATGATCCAACTGAGATCTTAAAGGAGTACGAACTTAAGACAGTCACGTACGGAGTTAGTAGTTCACCTTATTTAGCCATTCGAACACTTCATCAACCTGTTGAAGATCATGGTTCTGAGTACTCAAGTCGTGTAGCTCAGGTTATCACCCAGGAGACATTTATGTACGATATCACAACTGGCGGCTCTTCCCTTGAAGAGGCGATCAAATTGAAGGCTGATATCACATCTTTGTTGGCAAAAGCTCACTTTGAACTACGTAAATGGACTACCAACGATCCTCGTCTTCTTAAGGATGTTTCTCCTGAATTTTGTCAAAGTTCCAAATCCTTCGATGAATCGGGAAATGAGTTTGTCAAAATATTAGGGATACGATGGAATCCCATTAATGATTCTTTTTCATATGTCTTTTCAGACTCGTTCGAAGTCAAATTTACTAAAAGATCCATACTCTCTTTAGTAGCTCGCATTTTCGATCCACTCGGTTGGATATGCCCAGTAGTCTTTGCAGCAAAATCGCTGTTGCAAGAAATATGGCGGTTAAATTTATCGTGGGATGAGACTATTCCAAAACATTTAACCAAACAATGGCATTTAATAGCGGCCAATTTGTCTGATTTACAAAAAATTAAACAGAGAGAGATATAGAGAGAGATTAGGCAATTGATGTAAGTATAATTTAATATCATTATTTGTATTCCATGTTGGTTTAGGAGAAAAGAAGAATGTACCTGCTGCTTTTTTTCAAATCTTACGAATCAAATTATTAGGCAATGCGACTAGCAACCCATCACTATTTTAATTTCATTTTTCACCAAACACCCACCAACATGCTAAACCTGGCATTTAGGTCTTAAAGACCTGGGCTCTGTCTAACCCGCACCGTACCCTCTGCAGGGTAGACAGAGCCTATGTATGTATAATGTATGTTATATAATGTATGTATGTTAAGGGCCCGTACTACCTCACACTGCTTTGCATGATTGACTGTTATATCAATAATAATTAAATACTCAAGTTGAAATAAAAATGCAGCAAAGTTCAGGACTAACTCTGGTAACTATATTAGACCATCCGCGTTTGTATCGCCACGCCGCCTGGCATATGGCGGGCTCTTAAATAGCAATAGTTGGTGCTATAAGAGGCCTCGGAAAGTGTTCTTTACAGTATTTTTTTTTTATTCTATTTAATAAATATTGTTAAATCTTTAATCTTTTCAAAACGAGAATAAAATTATATTTTATGATAATATCACATCTAGATATTATTTTCTTAACTATTGTTTTAATTTATTCAGTTTAAAATAAATACGAGATTAAAGCTTGAAATATTAAATTGGACACTTGGATATAAATTGTAATAACCAGATTTAAACCCAAAATCTCTCAATAGAGTGTATGATTCGCTGCACTTAACCTAATATCTTACAGTTTGATTTGATGATTGTATTTGAAATTAGCAATTCAGTATTGTTTGCGCTATTGTAGGCGCACGCCAACTGACAATTGTGTAATTAGGTATTGAATGTTTGCAAAACAATTAAAATGTTTACATTTGAAAAACAAAAAGTCAGATATAATTTACTTTAACTTTTTCATCTTTGTTAAAGATTTTTGTGTTCGGTATAAGAAGAAGTTTTATTTTTATTTTGTCTTTGCATATTTTTTTAATCCTCAAGATAGATCCCGCTAATGAAACACAATTCGATTTCGACTTATTTACTTAAGTATTTTGCAAATCTTTTATTTTAATTGAGATATAATTCTCATTAACATCTGAGAGAAATTTCTTTCAAACACCAGTAATAATCTCTGTAAAAGAGATATCGTAACAATAAAAATGTATGCAGATTGTAAGGTATGTATTAAATTTGTTTGTTGAACAGTTGGGGAAACATTTATACCGGGTGTTACAAAACTACGAAATAATATTTAAGGAGTATGATCAGTCCATAATATTAAAAAAAACTTTTCCCATGGAACAAACTTTTAAACACGAAAAGAAAAAATCGATCTCCGATACAAAATAAGCTATCAGCTGATCTACTTTCTATGGAAGGTCAAAACTTTTTGTGTTTCATTGTATGTTATCCCTGGAGATAGTTGTTTAATATCATGGAGTGATCATGCCGCTTACATATTATTTCGTAGTTCTGTAGCACCCGGTATATTGAATCACGTTCTTGACTACCAATATGAAAAAGGCAAATTTATTAAAAGGATATAAAATTTTGAGGTAACCTGCAGGTACGTACTTCAATAGTGTGTAAAACGAAAAAAACAACAAAACCTACATCAACGCTATCAAAAATGTATCTATTACTCATCTACATATCTAATATATCACTCAGACTCTCAAAAATAGAGATCTTCCACAAAGGCGAAATGAAGTATCGAAAATTGAAAGGTCTGAACATCGGATTGCCTTGGAAATGTCAATGTGACCTTTGAAATTCGGTAGACTATTTATGTTAACTTTTTAAATACCTGTATATTATAAAGAAAACTGACATAAAGTTCGTAACAAAATATATATTCTTGGTCTTTATTGTTAACAAGTAGATGTAAGGAAACAAAAACAACGGGTTGCACTCCAGGAGCGCCGACAAAAGAGAAAACTCCGCGCGGTAGAAAGAGAGAGGGACTCTCTCTTTCGCCGCGCCGGCGGTGTCAGGTCACGTGTCCGTCTTACGAATTTTCAATCAGGTCACGTGTCACATTTTACCCACCCTAAAAAGTGCACAACGCAGCTTAAGAAGTTTTCACTTCAAAAATATATCAAGGAAACAAGAATTAAAACTTTTAGGAACACTATCAAAAAATGAATGCATATTTCATTCCTTACTCGTATTAGCCTCTGAATTTTCAGAGATTTGAATTTTAAAAGAAACAGTACTTATAATAAATATAGTAATTTAATATAGGTAATTTGGACACTTATTAATTGTCATATATTTTCAACTGAGAATTGTTGACGTCAGTAATTCACTTAAGGCAAAGTTTAATGCCGCTTCCAAAGCGGAGTGCAGAAGAAGCGGCAACAAACTGCACAGCGCATTTTCTCCAATCGACGTCAACTTACAATTTTAGTTTATCTTAAAAACTAGGTATGTGGACTGAGTATACATTGTCCATATTAAAGTCATTGTAAATTAAATTTAAAAAAATATGTATAAGAAAATAAAATATTTAAATAAAAAAATATCTCTAAATATTGATATTTTATAAATGAAACCTTGAAACTTTGTCTTTTCCTTTCGAAGGTTCAAGGTTTCCAGTATCAAAAATATGTTAGAACATAAATAAATATTAAATGATTGTTCCAGATTAGAGATAAAATTGTAGGATATACGATTGCGGGTTCAGTTTACATCAAATAGGATTTTACCGTAAATGTCAATGTGACCTTTCAAGTTTCTGGCCCTTTGACATTACTCCGTTGCTAATTATATTGAAAAACTTGCTCGGATCTCGTTTCGCAGACAAATTTCTTTGAGGATTAAAAACTGATCAAAGCATAAATTAAACAGGCCCGTGGCAGTTGTTTTAATTTTTTTATCCTTTTAATTTCAATATTCATTTGAGATAAGGCTAAATTATATTATTTCTTCAGTAGATTTAACATACCAAATAATTCATTCGCTTCTTACTAGAAAGAAATGATTAGAATTCAAAAGTTTGTGGAGTCAATCATTTCTTTTTAATCCTGACTGCAAGAAATCATTTTTTTCTATATTTAATTATATTATAATAATTGTTTATTGGATAACTAGTCACAGGATTTACTATTGATATTGGATTTACCAATTACTTCCACGCAATAAAAGTAATATCAATTAATTGGGGACAATATATTAAAGGACATTGTTGTCACCAGATGGCAGTTGCTAGTTAACGATAGATAGATCTCTTCCATGCTGGTGTGGGAGAAAAGAAAAATCGTAGAATGTATCAGCTGCTTCTCTTCCTGCGCAGATCTTAAAAGCCGATCGAGGGAATGGGTAAAATTTGAGGAATCGTGTTAATACTGCGATGCGGCTCATCATCATCATTTCGAGTAGGTGTCACGGCCAATCGACCATGCACACCCGTCAGAGTTCTTCGGAACCTCGTCTCGGCCTCTGACGTGGTTATCACTATTTTGATTCCGTTTTTCACCTAATGCCCACCAACATGCTAAACGTGGCCTTCAGTCTTATAGTCCTAGGCTCTGTCTATCCCGTAAGGGAAAAAGACGCGATACTATGTATGTATGTATTGTAAACTTTCAAGATAATTTTTAGAGTTAGTACTGGTTAATAATATTTCTCCTTTCTATTAATTAGAAAGTGAACCTACTAGTACGAAGATGATTGAACGGTTCTTGCTCCTCTCTAATACAAAGGAAACTCAATAAAGGGACAACCCTTCAATAGAAACCTAAGAAAATATGAATTTAATATACGTGCCCTGTCTACCCAGGAATAAAATAAATAAAATTTTATATCAACCAGTTTTTAATAAAAGTGAGCATAGCCTGTGTGATAATTTGCTTTGATCCCGTTCTTATGTTTTCTTAGGTCTTTACCTTTTACTTGTCAGACAAAATTATCTAAAGGAAGACCTAACGACTACATTTAACAAAGCGGTGGGTACTCAATGCAGTAAAAGTGACAGATTCCTTTTTTGAGAAACCTGATTCGCTTATTTCTTTTTCTTCCAACTACGCTACAATTCTATCAAAACTACACTACATATCCAGCACAAAGCGGAAATGTATGAAAATCCTTTACTTCACTGTTTAGTATATTTTTTTAAACACGGGGCCATAATTTCACATTTTACAAACAAGGTTGGCCTACCTGACGGCCGTATGGAGTAGCCTGCGACGTGTGTATTGCTTGACCTAAAAAAACACTGGCCATGAAGGAAAAAGACGATTCCCGTCTTTTAATATGTAAACAACAAATTTTCACTAATTGTAATTTATCTTTAGTTTTATTTTTAACATACCTTCTTTTCTTGTAATAGTTAAAAGAAAATCAGATTATGCACCTCGCAATTATTAATTTATATTGCACTCGTGCTTTTTAGAGCCCTCGCTGGCGCTAGGACTCCAAACAAGCACTCCGTGCAATAATAAATTACTTTGAGCTTGGTGCAACAATCTACTATTATAGAAATGTACAATCGATATAGAAGCTTTACTTCTATTTGCAGTTAACAAATTGTACTCCTTTTCAAACTAACGACGAGTATAAGATACCATCTACTTTCGCCGTTACTATTTTTAGACACCTAACCTTTTTAGTCTTCCGCCCATAGATTTCATTTCCTGCGAAGTGTATCAAATGCCACTGTTTCTCAATTGTTATTCATTAAACAAGTTCTTTGAAGGGGTGACTCAGCCCGCCAATATGAACAACTTTCCTATGGGAATGGGACCAATGCTGGCCTTTGCTTTCGATATTACTATTACTTTTTGGTAAGAATATTAGGTATTGCCATTCAAATTGTCGGTCAACTGAATTCTACTTCATATAATAAATGTGAAAGTTTAATGTTTGTTACTCGATCACACTAAAACGGCTGAGCGGAATTTTGTACACAAGTAGGTTATTACCTGGGTTAAGACACCTTTGATCCCGGTAAAAAGTTCCCGAGGGATCGACATTAAGCGAGCGAAGTCGCGGGCGACAGCTAGTACAAAGTATTACGTGTCTTTCCCTTGCGGGATGGAAAGAGTCCAGGTATTTGAAACCTAAAAGTCACGTTTAACATGTACTGGACATTAGGAGGAAGACGGAATCGTAATAGTGATGGGTTACTAGCCGCATCGCCTACTAATATGATTCTTCAGAGTTTCGACTATTCCCTCGGTCTGCTTTTACGATATGCGGGAAAGCGAAGCAGCTAGGTACATTCTACGTTTTTATTTTCTCCCAGATCAGTATGGAAGAGCTGCGACAGCGAGTATTTTTATAAAAACAACTAAAGTAAACTTAAATTGACAATTAAATTTCCGTTTATCAATTCAGCTTTTCCTAGACTTATGAGTATCAACTTGCTATATACGTACATGGTGAAATTTTGATCGTTCTGAACCCTTAAAGGGGTGATTTAGCCCGTCAATATGAACATCTTTTCATATGGGACCAATGCTGGAAACTCAAAAAAAAGGTCAGTTCCATACAAAAATGTTCGGCCGCCAGGTTAATTTGTATGGGAACGTCAAAAAAAAAATGTTGAGTTGCCGGCATTGGTCCCATAGAAAAAGTTGTTCATATCAACGAGCTCAATCACCAATTGAAGGGTCCAGAACGATCAAAATTTTATATATAATTTTACAATAAAATTATATTGACGATGATGTAGGTACTTATTATATGCATGGTATACATTGTGTCTACTCTCGTAATAAAAGATGTAGTATCTTAGTTAGGCAATTTCCAAAATACTTTATACATAAGCCAGTGAGCAGTAGAAAAATCCATTAAGATTCTAATCCACTACTCTGACGTCTCAATGAAAGTAATTATGAAGAAAAATACGTTTGCCGTTAATCTTCTCCAACGGGTGATTAGTATAGTGTCTAGCGACGGCTCGATAAGTGTTTAAATATAGGGATTTCTATTTCTTAAGGGTTCCGTACTGAAAGGGTAGAAACTAGACTTTATTACTTAATATTTAGTATTTTATAAGTGGTTAATTTGCATTCACAATGTTATTTTCAATTAATTATAATTTATTTGCAATAAATGTGGACATAAGGTGGTACAATACATATAGATATTTTTAGTTTCACATATTAAGCTTTCACAGGCATGCAAAATTTCCAGTTTTGAAGTCAATACAATAGCAATTATGTAAAAATTAATTAAGTTTGCACAATAATCAATAATTAAAAATAATGTTAAAATTTATGCGGAGTACAAGCGTGACAAAATGTTGGCCAAGTCAAACACAAAACAAATAGGTATATCTAAAATTTTCTAAAATTTATCAGTCAAATAATCCTGAAGTGAATAATAACATTTGTCTCTAAGGAAATTTTTTAGCCTAGTTTTAATTTATTATATTAAAATTATACTCTTACTATATTAAGCAATAAAATATGGTGAAATACCTTTACGCACGCGGGATTCGACCTTAGATCTATGTACGGCCTGCACTCTGCCAATTGAGGTAACCTGAAGCATGTTCAAACCTTGGCGCCGAATTAATAAGAGTAGGTATATCAAAATGGCATCCTGAATGCAAATTTAACACTTTTAAAAATATTGCATGGTTTTCTACATATTAGTTGATTTTTAAATTCATTGTAAAATGAGTTCAATCAAATACATTACTTACACTAAAAGTGGGACAGTTGTGTTAGGTGACACAAGCCTTAATGCGTATAAGGGAAATTGGATATTGTAGAGATGTTAACATGTTGTAGCTCAATTGGCAGAGCGTCGGTCGTACATAGACCTAAGTTGCCTTTAAGGTTCGAACCCTCAGAACAATTCAGACCCCACTCGCTTGGAATTTTTTCACCATATCTTATTTCTTAATTTAATAAGAGTTTATTACTTAGTCTCTATTGTCTGTATGTTCATCCGTATATTTGACATAACATCTATTGAACCCCAATAGATCAAACTTAAAAATTTTAAGAAACGTTCTTTCGGAGTTTTTTCGCGATTCCGTCAACATTGCTGCTGATTTACTGATTTATAACTGAGACGTCAAACCACAGATAATTAAGAACAATATTGTGCTTACCCGAAAGAGTTTAGTTTACGACATAATATAGGTCGCCTGGAAGAGGTATAATGTGTACTCTGTCTCTTCCAGGTGACCTCAGTCCCCGTACAAGAAACGTTTATTTTATAGTTAAATATTGCACAGTGGTACGGAACCATTCGTGTGCGCTTCCGACTCTTTATTTATTTTAGATTTTCTGCACTATATCTATTGCCGAAAATCTATCAAAATATATAGATTTCAATAGATATAGTATATTCAATAGAAATTTATTAATCTAATCAATTTTAATGAAAGATATCGCGATGGCCCAGTGGGAATGAGCATCATTATCACTACCGCATGTCAAGCAACCCCGGGCGAAGTCCCGCTGGGATGGGTGACCACAGGAAACATAAAAATATCTTGAGCTCCTACGTGTTTCGAAAAGCACGGTAAGTCGTTGCTACTGGTTGTCATTATTGAATGCAAAGCTTTGTCAAATGCCTTAAGGCTACTTAAAAAACTGTCATCAGTGTTGGCCACTTACACACACTTAAATAAACAAAATCTATTTCATAAATATGAAGCTATAAAGTCAAAGATTTTTATTCAAAATTGGATACTCTTTTTGAACGTCATATTTTTATTTCTTATATTTTTTTTTATATATTCAAAATCGAAATACGACTAGCGTTTCGGAATGACCACTGGTGAGAAGAATACGCCGAAAGAAACTCAATCCAGACTTGGTCCCTATGTGAATTATCACTTACACTATTATCATATACAGACCATATTGTATCCAATTATTATTTATCAATAAATTGCATCATATGACGATGTATTAAAAAAAATGCCATATGTTTGAATATTCCATAATATCCAAAAAATATCTACGAAATGCATGTTTTCAATAAACGATAATGTGCCAGCGTCAACCAGAGCACTAATATTGATAAAAAGTAGTAGGAAAAATGTCTACTGTAGTAAACATTATGTACTTATTTAATTAACTTATGAATTAAACAATATGTGTTCCAATAAATATCCTTAAGTATAATTTAACATAATATACCGTATACAATAATAACAAATACTTTAAATAACATTTTATCAACATTTAAAAGTTCACGCTAACAAAAATTCATGTTTAATTACTAGCAACAAGTGCCTACATTAGTTAATTAAAACCACCACGAACACTCTAATCCAACACAAATATCGTCGTTCCTGGAAATTAATTTACTTACAAATACAAAAATATGCGAAAAACTCACCAACAACGCGGCGAAACGCAATTTCGCTTATCACTGATAATTCAATCCCAATTTCGTATCAAGCGTGACAGAGTGTTATTAGATACACAGTGAGCAAGATGAATAACATGAACATTTTCGAATTTTCAAAAGCACTTTAGAGTTCGAATTACGTACAGTATACGGCGCAGCGCGGGCGTTCGGCGCGGCTAAGGACAGTACACTGGCAGGGATGCTGGCCCGTTGCTACGTTACGCCTACCACCCCCTGTAGATCGGGCCTTCGGGCCTTCAGGCCGCCGCCCTAGACGAGTGCGCAACCTAGTTTACGTATACGCTACTGTCTGCGTAATAGCTCTTCGGCAATTTCCTGATGAGATGCCGTTGATATCCCATTTGTGCGGGATTTTATTTTTGATTGGGACCGATTGGGCACACGCTGAATAGAATGAGTTTTGTTGGCGCTGTCAAGGAGATAATTTGTATTAATTTTCTAAGAAATGTGTTGGTGGAAATATAAATAGTTTTGTTTTAGTAAATTCTAGTATCCTTTGCTTTGTTAACTGTATCGCCTACTATGAAATATTCCTAGATTTCATCGCCCATTTCCTCGATTGGTTTTTACGATCTGCGCGGAAAGAGTGGACATGGTATATTTTACGTTTTATCTTTTCTTTCAGACCAGCATGGATGAACATAAGGATTTTCCTTTATTGAAGAATGAAGAACATACTTATACCACTAACCCATATTTATTATGTATTTGATTCAATATCACTTTTTCCAACACTTTCCTTAGTGCACACTATAAAGAAATTGTAGAGGTAGAAGAAAAGCTCTTTCTGATGTATACCTCTAATATTACATCAATTTTTAATCCACACTTTTTGATAGCTCAAAAAATTACATTAACACACAACTATGTAACATAATATCTGAAAATATAAAACTCTATATCTCGAGTATTACTAGGCTATAATAAATTATACTAGTATTTAATATGACACGGTTAATTCCATTCAAGGTACTTGTGTTACTTTTGGAAAATTGTATTGGTTGACTACAAATGAATTATGTATAATAGACTAATCTCAGTCAAGTGTAGCCAGAATACGAACTAGAAGATACTTAAACCAATATATCCAAATTGACTCACTATCAGGATTTTGTAATCTCTCAACTTAAATTTAACATTTCTTAATTTATGCTACAACTAAAAATAATTTAAATTAAAATATATACCTATTTAAAAATAAAAAAAAGCCGGGTAGATCGCTGCCCCGCAGTAGTATGCCAAGAAGGCTGGCAACATTGCACAGTGGTTCAATGTTCTAAGGAAGGCGGTCATTCGTATATTACTTAGTAACAATCAGCCAAATTCATGTGAAAATGTTTGTTTACGTTATTAAAGGATCAACCAAGGATAATTTAGATAAAAAAAGCCGTGTATAATAATATAGTAATAATTTATCTAAAAAAATATATATGTTACAAATAAACGATAGATTCGTATGACTGTTAAAATTAATACATATTTAAAATAAAAACATTTGACGTTATATATTTTAATGAGTATCTAAAAAAACAATTAAACAACAATTTAAAAGTACTATGATTATTTGATTTACAAATTAACCGAAGTGGACAGTATGAAGTAACAAATAAACTACTATCTTGCATACTAGAATCTGAAAAAGCCTGTTTATATTCACTGTAGCCAGTACTCCCGTCAAAACCCCATTTATCAATTAAAAAAAACTCTTTAGTAATATCAACATTATCCAAAACGTCCTTTTGAGATTCCAGTATTCGGGATACTGTATGATCTAGCAGTGACTGTAACTCAATTTCGGCGGATGATTCCGTGTTACGTTCTTCTAGTGGATAACACTGTTTCTTGGCCTCTAACACTTTATGATACGATGGCAAAGCATTTGGTAACTGTGAATTTATGAACTGTTTAAGTAGTAGGTACTGGTGTTTTGTTAATTTAGCCTCGTTTATTAATGATAACACTTCATTAACGTTAAATTCCACAGAAGTAGTGTTAGATTGTCTAGAATCTTTCAACAAATGGTTTATTGCAGAATCGTCTAGCTGAGCTAACTTAGCTATCCTGCGGCGTTTTGTTTTCTTACTACAAGCCTCGAAATCCTTTCTATATACGCCACTTGTTAAGGCTTTTCACTATCTGCCGACTTCACAGTATGGTCGCAACTGGTTGCCGCAGACAGAACACAAACTTCAATTTCACCAAGCCAGTCACTGTATTTAGTCACCATTTTTGAACGTGATCGATGAACTTGCTTTCAATAGGTAGTCACTCTTTTACAAAGATTAAATATTTTATTTTTTAGGTCGTCGATGTTCAAATTTTCAACATCTGGCATTATCTGCGTTAGAGTTTGAACAACATGATCACGTCGCTCACTATCGGTCAAACTTTCTTTAATAGACAGCCAAGCATCTAGTACAAGCATTCTTGTCAAAGAACACTTAATAGCAGAACCTAAAGCAAAAGAAAACCTCAGATTAGTGTTATAAATAAAGAAATAAAATCTCGTAGCAAGTGCTACGAAACTAGTCGTAGAGGTGTAGACCCTCAATATCATGCGGAGATGCAAATGGATGCAGCTAAATTTAGTCTTATTTTAAAGTACAGATATAAACGAACATTTTGATATATGACTGAAATGCGGCAAAGTGCGGCAACATAGTTAAAAGTTTCAGTAAAAATATATATACTTTTAAAAAATATCCAAGTCATGCTTTGGCGTAGAACCTTATTCAGAAAAATATGTTTCATGCAATGAAATAATAAACACATAATAATAATAGTACATACCTTCAACATGAATATCCATCACAATAAAATAACCAACAAACAAGAATTTCTTGGAAAAATCACGTGTTATCGATTACCGTAATGAGCACTTCTGATAACAATTACAATGGCACTTTAGATGTGTTCACTTCCGATGCACAAAAGTATATGTAATAAACAACTAATTGCAAATCTATTTATGTATCCCAGTAGTACATCTAATAATGAGAATTAGACCAAGATAGGGGGGGATAAATCGAACATCGCGATTGGAGCCCTATGTCCTACTACTGAACCACTGTGCATTGCTATGTTGGATGGAAATGCTGATCTTTTGGCCAAGGTAGACCAGCCTCCTGGTCCCGAGTCACCTCGATAAATTTTTGGGCAATGGTGCCGATTCAATTTCAGCGCTGAAATTCTCCACCATATCCTATTCCCCTTATACCTACATATTAAGGGTTACGTCATCTAACATAACTACCCGACTTTCACAAGTGAGGTATTAGATTCAACTCATTTTACGATGTATTTCAAAATCAACTAATATCTTTTGTAAGTGTTTTATTTTCCATTTACAATGCTATTTTGATATTTATTGAATTAAGAACTAAAATATGGTGAAAAAATTTCAGGCGGGCGGGATTTTTTCACCATATTTTTGCGCCCGGGAGGTGAGATGGCGCCAGTATGCCAACGCAGGTTGCGTCCCACACAAGCAATCGCCTATCTCTCAACTATGTAATTAAAGACTCTTGTAAGATTCTATATGCAAGGTCGAGCAAAATGGCGCTTCTTGGAAGAGGCCTACGTCCAGCAGTGGACTGCAGCATGCTGCTAATGATGATGGTGATGATGATATGAAAGTTAGGGTTGTCATCTTCAACTGCTTATCTGGTTGCAAGTATGGTACTTGTTGTAGGATGTAGGATCCCAATACCTTCATTTCCTTCACAAATTTGACTTTTTCCTATCCTTGCCCAGCTTAAAAAAGCTTCCGATTGGCAGCAACGTGGGAATCACGAAAAGCTAAACAAACTGCTCTTGCCAACCCACTTCCCAAGAGTAATCAGTATGGCAATATCCCCCCATGCAACGAAGGCTCCTTTTTCCATCAGTGGGCTTTTTGTGGCTGAAATTATGAAAATGAATAAAAATGAATGATGCTATATCATGCAACTGCAGAATGGTTTCAATCCTGCTATCTAAACATTACCCCGGCTGTATCCTCAGCCATGCAGCAACGGACCCTGGGTTCCGTGATTATGACTACATGTTAGTAATTCATGCTGAAGTATGATTTGGCAAAGTTATTCCTTGCCTCACTTCAACCCAATATCGCATTTCCTATGTTATACTGAAATCGTGACGATGAATTTATTGAAGTGAGTGTCAGTACGAAAGAATATTGTCTGTTTTCGTGACCACTCAAACACAGATCAGTTATTGAATTATGGGAACCATTGGAACTTAACATTTTTTTTTTTAATACATGGACATGGGCCATGCTCCTGCAGTGGAGACTAAAAAGACCTGATGATGATGATAAATGATATATATGCTTTTACTACACCGCATTTTTTTTTAAATAAATAAATAAATATATACGGACAAATCACACAGATTGAGCTAGCCCCAAAGTAAGTTCGAGACTTGAGTTATGGGATACTAACTCAACGATACTATATTTTATAACAAATACATATATAGATACACATCCAAGACCCAAGCCAATCTGAAAAAGATCATTTTCCATCTTGACCTGGCCGGGGATCGAACCCGGTCATTTCGTGTCGCAGGCAGGCGTGTTGACCGCTCCGCCACGGAGCTAGCATTGTATCAGTTGATAACTTTTCAATCACTCTTATTTTAATACGGTATGATTTGGTTAAAAAAACATTACAAGCTTTCACAAAGCTTCACTTTTTTCCAATTTTATTTGAAGCTTAAGAGCCCGACATATGCCAGGCGGCGTGGCGATACAAACGCGGATGGTCTAAACGCGTTGGCTACTTTGGATATTTTCGTTTTTTAGGAATATTCAAGGGTTATTCGAAAAAGAAAAACATATGATGGCTGCCTTATCTGTAATGGAATAATAATCAAAAATTTCAAGGTTAATTTTAATGTATTTGGTGAATAATGCTATATACCGAGTAAATTAGACGTGATTTGGAGGCAACTTTGCGATTTTTTTCTATCGAGAAAATTTAACGCAATCGTGTTTTTGAGTCATATAGTTACCAGAGTTAGTCCTGAACTTTGCTGCATTTTTATTTCAACTTGAGTATTTCATTATTATTGATATAACAGTCAATCATGCAAAGCAGTGTGAGGTAGTACGGGCCCTTAACGTTTTTTTCTTTGACAATTCCGTACCGTGTCGCGGTAAGCAGCTGACAAAACGTTCCAGTAATGTTATATAAGTATTTAACAAATGATGCAAGTAAGTACTTACTACTATTAAAAGATTTCTGCAAGCCTTCAGCAAATCGCACTTTTGGAAATTTTATTTTATTTGAAGCTTAACGTTTTAACTTTTACTATTCCATACCAAGTCAAGGTAAGCAATTGACAAAATGTTTCATTAATCTTATTTTACAAATGAAGCAAGTAAGTGCTTACTTCTTTCTAAGGAATTATTCAAGCCTTCAGCAAATCTCACTTTTCTCAATTTTATTTTATTTGAAGCTTAACGTTTTTTACTTTAACAATTCCGTACCGTGTCGTGGTAGGCAGCAGACAAAAATGTTCCATCGTGCGATGTGTTCTTGGGATGTTGAGATTGTTGCATATTTAGATCGATTTTTCTTGTTGAAGCTCCTTCTTGAGATGGTGGGTATCGCAGATGCCGTGTGCTTTCTGTAAAAAATAAAATGGGTAATAATTGCGAAAACATTAAAAACTATTACTTACATATACTTACAGCTTAGGAATTGTGCAAGCTATAAGTAAATCGCACTTTTGGCAAAATTATTTTAACCTAAACATTTTTCGGTTAGGTTAAGCAGCAGACTAAAATGTTCCATTAATCTTATATTATTTAAAAATGACAAAATTAAGTACTGACTTCTAGCTAAAAATATTCGCAAGCCTTCAGATAACTGCACTTTTTACAAGTTTAACAGGAGCTTAACGTTTTTACTCTTATTATTCCGTACCGTGTCGGGGTAAGCGGCTGATAAAATTTTCCATCGATCTTGTCTCGTCCGCTGACCGTCACCGCAGCCCCGAGGGGAGCTTGCAATTGCTTCAAGATGGATTTCTTCATTAGTTAAATTATTTGCTCGTTTTGAATGACCTCGACTACGTACAGGACCGAAAAGCCCGATGGTCCAGTGGTCGTGAGCATTATTACCGCTCACGCATGTTAAGTAACCCCGGGCGCAGTCCCCACTAGGGTGGGTCACTGCAAATGGCATAAAAATAATCTCTCTCCGTGCTCCGGAAGGCTAAACGTTGACCCCAGCTGTCATCATTAATGTCTAAGCTACTATCATATGCTTTTAAGCAGCTTAAAAATCTGACACCAGTGTTAGCCACTTACACTTATGATAAAACAAAACAAAATAAACAAACCTACAAGATAACTTACTATGTTAATCTCGCTGTTGGTGGGTATATAGATACAAAATTGAATAAAAATGGTACTGAGTTGCTAGGCGTTCCGCCATAATTATTAAAAAATTTTAGATTTTTTTCATAAGCTGACTGTGACACTACTAGGCTTCTTTGTAAGCAAAGGAATGAGATTTTCTGATTTCAAGAACGATTTCGGATCACAATTTGCAGCGTGTGACAAGTAACTCTGTTTTCCCGATTGTTTACACATTTAAATTAAATCACTTAATATCGCGTTTATTACATTATTTTTACACCTAACGTTTTGAAAACTTTACAGTTTTCATGTTCGCAGGTATCACACAATTTAAAAATACTGTCTTTATGAACATTTCGAAAGTCAAAAAGTTAATGCCACCAGCAATAAAATAGTACATTTTACAACAGTAAACATAACCGCATTATTCAAATAGGTGACGTCACCGGGTTCCAACTTTGCGCTTTCCGCAAAACTCAGTTTCACCGACACATTTAAGCAAGTTATAGTTTAAGTGAAAATTCATATACAGTTGCACGCGCGTTACTTTGAGTATTACAGCACGTACTTAAACCGCGCTTAAAAATATGCCTTATTTTCTGCTTGGTCACCTGTGTGAAAAGTAAACATTTTAGAAATTTATTGAGAAAGTCGAACCCAGCAGTCGTAGACATTTCAATGCTTACAAATGTGCCAAACAAAACTCGGTTATTGTTTCTCACTTGCACTGGTTAACGCGCTCTCTCTCTTTCCCATTGACTCTTACATCAAAGAGTAAGGCTTTTACCCGTGCCATTGTGTGAAACGAATCGTACAAAATGTCTATAGTTTCGTTCTAAGAAAAAACATTTTATAATATTATTTTATTTCTAGAATGTAACATACAAGCTACTTTAGCCTTTACGTCATATTAATTCGAATGCGACTCCTCGTCCAGTTCATTTGTATATTGTGTTATGAAGGTTTATGAGACATGCAGACAAATTATCTGTTTATTGAATTTTTTGTAGGTATATAATAGAAAATAGCATGCTTACAATAGGCCACTATTTATGACATGAGTAACTCTCCTCCTTCAGTCGTCTGCTCACTGCTGAGCGTCGTGATGCCCCCGACCTAACTTCTTTACGATCTCTTTCCATATTTGCCGATCTTTGGCCGGTTTGTTATGTTTTATCTTGTTCTGTTTTTTGAGTATTTCTAACTCCATTCAAATTGCCTCAAACAAAAAATGCGAGTTTATTATTTACTTTAGCCAAAGCCAATTTTATTTCTTAAATATAAGAAGCAAGCTACATTAATCCTGTGGTCTTACTAACTTCACATGATGTCCTTGTCCGTGTACGTAGATTGTGTTATGCAGGTAGATGAGAGATGCAACGAAGTTACCTGTTAATTGAGTTTCTTGCGACGGAGGTCCGGTGCTCCCTGTTACTCTGCTGGATAAATTGTTGCTTCACGACCCAATTTGGCGGATACGAAATGTGTGAGTTGGCTACATTAAGGTGCTTCATGATAAGCTCGGATACTGAGATCAAAATCCTACTTACATTATAAATGAAGTTTGTATGTGTGTAAGGATGTCTGTTATCCCTCACGGTAAAGTTACTGGATATCATTTATGGATTTTGAAATAAAACTTAGTTAATTGAAGTGAACTGTTTTTCTTCTTCTTTATATGTTACTAGCTTTCGCCCGCGGCTACGCCCGCGGCTCCGCCCGCGTCAATGTCGGTCCCTCGGGAATAGTACTTTTTCCCGGGATAAAAGGTAGCCTATGTCCTTCTCCGCACTCCAGAGAACTTGTATGCAAAATTTCATGATGATCGGTTCAGTAATTACGGCGTGAAAGCGTAACAAACAAACTCACTTTCGCATTTATAATATTAGGATTAGTAAGGATTAGTAAGGATAAGGATGAAAAACCTATACATAAGAGGAAGAAAAAAAAAAGAAACAAAGGTAACCAACTAGTTTTTTAATCGATTCATATGAAATCATTGATTGATCAAACTGTTTTGGAAAATATTATTAAGATTTACAATATGTAAAGAAAACCCTGTCCAATCCTCAAAGGGGTGATTCACTCATCTTTTCCTATTGGTACCAACCAAGATGGCAACTAAAGAAAAATTACATTTCGAAACAAAAATGTTTGTACGCCCGGTCAATTTGTTCGGGAACGGCAAAAAAAAATTGAGTTCCCAGCATTGGTCCTATAGGAAAAGTTCATATCCTCGGGCTGAGTCGCCCCTTCAAGGATCGGACAGGGTTTTCTTTACATATTGTATAACGGCGATAAATCACAAAATGTCAGCTTTGTCATCAGGAGATATTTATTAACCCACATTCAGACATCCACAACATATAATGGGACATTTAAACTAATAAAAGCTAGCCAGTTTATGTAGTTAACGTTGAACGAGCTAGGCTTTTATTATGAGCCAACCACAATCTCCAATTCACTTAATATTTCACTTACTCTTTAATTTCAGCATATATAACACAAAAAGTGACTTCGAATTACCGTTTTTGATGGCCTTTTCATAACGAACGTGCGAGGCGTGACTTTCATGCGTGATACAGACTATATCTTAATCATAAATCTCGTTGAAAGGATTATACTTAAAAGAAAATTAATATTTCTAAGCGAGTTTTATTTAATGTTGCAGTTTTTTATTGCTTATTTAAGTATTACTACTTTATAAGTGATCGGTAAAGTAAATTTGAGGAATGTATGCAAATTAAAGCTCGTGTATCTAAACTTTTTTTAGGAACTGAATTTCAGGGAAGTCTCTAAATGCAGGCCGCTTCCAACAGGTCATATTGGAAATCCTTGGGGGAGACTATGTCCAGCAGTGGACTATTTGCGGCTTATATGATGATGATTTGAACTTTTTGGAACACTAACGTTTGGACTTATATTGATAAAAGAAAAATACCATGCACATTGCAGTCCTTGGATGCCTGAAGTTGTACTTCAAAGCTTCAGCAATTTTGTTGTAACATTTTCTACGTCAAACTCAGATCCAAAGAAGTTATCGCATATAATGAGCTTGCATTTATCTTAAAGCGTAACAATTTTATCATATGTATCTCACAGACTTAACAAATGGTATCAATTCATATTTTGAGACTCTTTATTGCTACAAACTCATTAATATAGCGAAGTATGATAACTTTGTATTTTGTAATCTTCCATATCTTTTGTGATAAGCACCGCGAACTTCACCACTTTGACCGCAAAATTTTTAATTCACTTTCGTAAGTCGGGTCCGTTTGGTGATCAATCAAAATCTCATTTGGACGTCACCTCAGGCAAAAATAAAACACTAACAGATGCGAGCCTAATATGCGATAGAGTTTCGAGTACATAATGCAGACTTCGCTTTACTTTGAAAAAAAAATAAGGGTTGCACTCCGAGAGTGCCGGCAGAAATGAACACTCGCATTTACGGCAGTCTCAGGTCACGTGTCCGTCTTATTTTCGATCAGTTCACGTGTCCTGACGCAAGTTTTAACATTTTTTTACCCATATACAAGTTGTGGTGAGTGTCGCAATCTAAGTTTAGCAAGTTAATCTAAACGTTTGAACCATTTGCTATGATCAAACTGCTTATTTATCAGTAACAGCTAATGCGCTGATTAGCCTGTGACACGATTAGCAAATCTTTTGACATTTGGCTTTAAGAGTAAACGATAAACCGAGGATATCGCGTTGCGCATTCGGCTCATAATCTGCGTTTCAAAAAAGGACGATACCTCATCAGAGATGCACATTTTATTGATTTTAATGTTTATACAACACATAACACATTAGAAACACAGGGATAACTTTGTTACATACTAGTGTAACAAAGTTATCCCTGTGTTTCTTCTGCTATTTTGTGTCTCAGCGATCGCGTTATCCATCTAGCCTAATTTTGGCACACATCGCCACCGACAAGGTTTTGATGGCAAATTCATTACTAGCGTGTAAGATGGCGATGTTAGACGGTAATCATGGCTTGGGAAAAAATGTAATAGGGCCTTATTGAAGAGTATTTTATAAGATAAGTTGTATGATGCCAGACTTGGTGTTAGGCCCAACTCCATACATGAGATGTTGCTGCTTGCTGTGAAGGGTATTAGTGTGGAAACACTCTTGTGTACCATTTTCAACCCTTGCGTCACGTGGAAAGTAGTTTATTTATACGTGATGTTAGCCGCGGGTTGCCTTATTTAGTTCTAGTATAAAATGCTATGCTCAAATAGATCCCATATAAGTATAATTGTCTCCTTATTGGCATTGATTGTACATGTGCACAAAAAAATATAAATAAAATATGGTGCACGTATTATAATTAGACTAAATGAATGGAAGTATGAAGACTAATTAACCTTGACTGTATAGAAGAAATCTTCATTTTCATGTGTTTACTAGCTTTTGCCCGCGGCTCCGCCCGCGTCAATGTCGATCTCTCGGGAATAGTACATTTTCCCGGGATAAAAAGTAGCCTATGTCGTTCTCGGTACTCCAGAAAACTTGTATGCAAAACTTCATGATGATCGGTTCAGTAGTTACGGCGTGAAAGCGTAACAAACAAACAAACTCACTTTCGCATTTATAATATTAGTTAGGATATTATAATATTAGTTAGTTATGCATTCACAGTGCTATTTTGATATACTCTTATTAAATTAAGAAATAAAATATGGTAACAAAATTGCACGCAGGCGGTGTTTGAACCAGTGACCTCAGGTCTATGTACGACCTACGCTTTGCCAATTGAGCTACCGCACTTCATACCTAGCCGTCGAAAATCTCCACCAAATACATTCCCCATATACGCATTAAGGCTTGTTTCACTTACACTCAATAATGATCATCATGTTAATAACTTCATCTTTTTAAAAATAATACTAAAATTCATCATCATCATTTCGAGTAGGTGTCACGGTCAATCGACCATGCACACTCTGGTGTCAGAGTTCTTCGGAATTGCCTCTCGGCCTCTGACATAGCTTCTTCAACGACTACCAGATGGCAACCGGGACCAACGGCTTAACGTTCCTTCCGGAGCACGGAATCATCTACTAAAATTCATGAACATTTATAACTTGTTCTAAATATTTTCGAACAAAAAAGTCTTAATTAAATGGCTACATAAAGATCATAAAGATAAGTGTTTCTAGGTAAAGCAACTGAGATGTAAACGTATAAAATGGAAGTTAATCGACCTGAACGAACACCTGAGCAACTTTTATTGTTTCTTGCCATTTAATGGCTCTTTCGATGTGATACAAATTATGAGGTGACACAACGATGGAAGTTTTAGAACAAAAGGTCGTAATTTAGGAAGCTACGTTACCATTTATTAATGTATATTCAAAACTTTTCTTTTTTACTAAATAATGGATTAGGCATTTGTCTCCCATCTCGCATCATGGTAAGTGACGATGAAGACGATGTTACATGCCTATCCAAGAGATAACCTTTTATTCTACTTTTGAATGCCGTCCTTTTAGGATTCCATACCCAAATGGCGGCATTGGAATCCTATAACCAAGTCTCCGCTGTCAATCCTTTGTCATTTTGTGTTGGACCGTAATATGCACGATATTCCAGTGCCAATTTAACTAAAGTTCAGAAGTTGGCAATTATGGAAAGCACTTTTTTATTGAAAAAAATCCTGTTTTATGATTAACAAATTTAATTGTAAGGAGTGAATACATCTCACTCCATACACTTACTGCCCTGCTCCAACGTGATGGGGTTGGTTTTCTCTGGTTTCACTATCAGTGAATTTTGACGAAGCTAAAATACCCTTATCAGGTTGTAATAGTCTGCAATCGTGCCGATTTAACTCAGGGAATATAAGTACATACTTTGTAAGTACGTTTTAGTTCAAAGTATTTATTTTCATAAATGTAGGTACAGTAAGTTGATGATCTTAGTTATTTTTCCGAGTACATTTTACCTTCACAAGGTAGGTATATATGCATTAGAATATCCGATCTCTGGTAATAAGTTTTAAAATACAAGAAACGTGTGTTTTTTTTTCGATTCTATCGAAGGTTTAGCATTAATAAATTATAATAAATATATACGGACAAATCACACAGATTGAGCTAGCACCAAAGAAAGTTCGCTAACTCAACGATACTATATTTGATAACAAATACGTATATAGACAAACATCCAAGACCCAGGCCAATATGAAAAAGATCATTTTCCATCTTGACCTGACCGGGGATCGAACCAGGGCACCCTCGTGTTTCGCGTGTTAGCCACTGCGCCACGGCGCTCGCCAAATTACTATTTATTACTGAAACCATTACTGAAACTTCTCTTACCTATTACTAAAACTAAACTAAACCATTGACACTATATAACAATAGTTTCCGTTCAAGAAAAAGTTTGAATTACTACTTATTATTCGCATGGAATATATTTCATGCGTACTTTAAGATCCGGGTACGTATACAGAAATGTGGTTTTCGTAGTTAAATATTATACAGTCTTATTATAAAACGAGGACTAACTTTAGTACCTGGCTTAAACCATTATCCCTCCCAAACAAATTGACAATGACAGTTGACCAAACGTCAGAGTGAAAACTGTCGACTTATTTTGGTCGGATAATGGTTTAAACCAGGTACTAAAGTTAGTCCTTGTTTTATAATAAGACGGGGGCGCACTATAAGTTTCCGGAATGAATATGAAAAAATACTATTAAAGGTACAAAATTAATTTATTGTTTTTCAAAATAATCTCCCTTGGCGTCTATGCACTTTTTATTCGATGAAACCAGTTTTGAAAACTTTTGTGCCACTCCTCTGTGGTGACCTCTGAAACGTGTTTTTCATACTCCTCGACAGCCTCTTCTGGTGATGAAAATCGTTGACCGCGTAATTGGTTCTTAATTTTTGGGAACAGAAAAAAGTCACAAGGTGCCAGGTCGGGACTGTATGCAGGATGACTCATGAGTTCTACATTTTTCGCCTTCAAAAAGTCGTTTGTCTGTCTGGCCGTGTGAGAAATAGCATTGTCGTGATGCAAGATGATACGGCGTTTACGGTTATTTTTACGGAGTTCGTCAATAAATTCCGGTAAACAAATGGTCGTGTACCAGTCACTATTCACTGTACGACGATTCTCTAAAGCAATAGAAGCCACGTGTCCAGTTTTATTAAAAAAAGAAGCAATCATCCGCTTAGATGCACTTTTCACGCGCGCCACTTTCGTTGGTTTCGGCTCATCTTGAAAGACCCATACGCTCGATTGCTGCTTTGTTTTGGGATCGTAGCAATAAATCCATGTTTCGTCACCTGTTACTATGTCCCACACCAAATTTGACGCACCTTCGTCGAACCTGGTAAGCATGGCACTGCACCAAGTGACGCGGTCCGTTTTTTGAGCCTCGGTCAAGTAGTGTGGGATCCACCGCGAGCACAGCTTTCTCACACCCAAATGTTTGTGTAGGATTAATTGTATTTGACTCATGCCTATTTCTAAGGATGCGTGAATTTCATGGTAGGTCACATGCCTGTCTGTTTCAATCATACGGCGCAAAGCATCGATGTTTTTGTTGGTCACAGCGGTGGACGGCCGACCATCGCGAGATTCGTCACTGAGATTGATACGACCACGCTTGAATTCTGCAAACCAGCTATAAACAGTTGTCTTGCATGGTGCTTCATTGCCAAAAGCTGTTTCAAGCCGAGCGATGCTCTGTTGAGCTGTCAAATTACACTTAAAATCGTAGAAAATCATACTACGAAAATTTTCCCGAGTTAAATCCATGTTGATGCAGACACTCAATTTTTTAAATGGCGCCACAAGGTAAAAACAAAAGACAGTCAAATGAAACAAACTGCATTCTACAGCCAAAGAGTTCTATTTTCAAATGTTGCAATAAATTTTTCTCCCATCTAGCCGTGTGGTATCCGGCAGAGTAGAATAGGACCACTCCAAGTCTTCCCATGGATGTCGTAGAAGGCGACTTAGGAAATACAAGCTAAACAAAGCTTATAAACATCTAAGAGACCTCTCCAACCCGTCTGGCCAGCGTGGAGAGTGTAGGCCAAGTCCTCTGGCTGCTCTGGCCAAGTATGGCCCTAGTAGTACAGAGAGGGTCGTGCTCCTGTAGTGGAGACTAAAAAGGACCTGATGATGATGATGATGAATAAATTTTTAAATATTGTTTATGTAAGTGGCCAGTTCCGGAAACTTACAGTGCGCCCTATGTACGCTGGTTTGGAATCCTTTGGTGTATGCGAATGCGCTTCGCACTTGGCTGATTTCTCGGTAATCACTGACACAATTTATTTATTAACGTAGTTCTGACACCAGTCTACCTCAAACAAGAATCTTAATTATATTTGAATTCGTTCCTTTAATTTGTTATTTAACCAAAAGTTTTTACATTTTTAGCCGACTTCAAAAAAAAAGAATGATTTTTGTTCTACTGTTTGTAGTTTTTTAAAGGTACATCGATTTCTCAGTAAATAGTCAATCGATTTCACTGGAACAGTAGTAACTCACTCAACGTCCTCTTGTCAATGTACATACTCGTATTTTATGGAACAGTTACATTTTGAAAATACCTCTGGATGAGGATCAGTTCACACTTACAGCATATCGATATTGAACAAATCAAAAGCTTAGGATGTATGTATTATGTTATGACATGCAATTTACATGCTACATTTTCCCACTAGACTAGCACCACAGTTTCTAAAGTATTTTCCTAATTTCACAAACAAGTTTTGCTATGAGAGATGAAGCAACGTAATGAAGGCATATTTGCAAAACTTTAGAATAAATTACATGATTTGTAACACTTTCCAAGAATCCCTATGAAATATGAGTCAGCTCACCTGCTTATTTATAGCAAACAAAGTACGTCGTCACCCGGTATGTAATTACGACAGATTAGCGCCAAGACTGCTTCTGCTAGCTTGGAAATTATCAGGAAATTGTTCTTTGTACAAAGCTACCTGTAATATTACACTTTTCGAAAAGCTTAATGAAATGTAAGTTTATTTATAGTATAAACAAAGTAAGTCACCAGCCCGGTATGTAATTACGATGTATTAGTACCTAGACAATTTTAAGCTTAATTGAGCAGGTAATTGCTATTTATACAAAGTTTCAACTGATATAACTCTTTTCAATGAAAAAATTAGTCAGCACACAGTTTATTTATAGTAAAGACGGGCTGGCGACGTAAATGCGTCGTATGTAATCACGTTGGATTATTGCCCAAACTGCCTCCGTGGTCCAGTGGTTAAGGCGTTTGCCTGTAGATCCGACCAAAGTGACACGGAAGCGGAAGAAGCCCCAAAGTAGAAATAAGTGCGGTACTGCACTCAGCGGTCCCAACATGTTGCTGCGTGCAGCCGTACCGACGGCTTTACTCTACGTGTCCCGCCTCCATTACTCTACAAAGAATGAAAATCTGGTGGAATATATAAGAGTGAAGAAGAAGTTAACCTTGAGGGTCGTAAAGTTGGAATCGCGTCATAACGTGAATTTCAACTCATATGTGGTGCGAGTTCCAACTGCTCAGATGGAGACCTTCACTGAAGAAGGTTTCTGGCCGAAGGGCGTCTTTCGGCGTTTTCGCGGGAGGCTACCCGACACCCCGTCACCGTGTAGTGCGTCACAGACAATACGTACGACGTAGTGAAATCAGTTTTATATTAAATATATGTTAGTCTTTAAGTTATATATTATTTGGGCCATATTGTTGTAAAAAATAATACTTGACTGAATGAAATAAATTAAATAAAAAAAAATGCATGCTTGAATCACCTGATTGTCTGATAATAAAGATGATTCCGTGCTTCGGAAGGCAGGTTAAGCCGTTGGTCCCGGCTGCAATCTGGTAGTCGTTAAAGGAACCACGTCAAAGGCCGAAAGGCGGTTCCGAAGAACTCTGACACCAGGGTGAGCATTGGTCGATTGACCGTTACACCTACACGAAATGATGATGATGAGTGAGTGCTTAGGACTTGAGCAGGTAATTTACCTGCTCTTCTACATAGTTACAAGTAATATAGGTAACTCTTTTCAATCAAAAATTTGTCAGCATACAGTTTATTTATGGCAAAGAAAGGACGTCATCATCCCGGTACGTAATTACTTAAGCATATGCGCACATAGCGCGTAGAACCGACGGCCGATGGGGCAGAAGGGTTTTCGAATGGCGACCACTTACCGGCAAGGGCAGCGTCGGACATCCACCGACCAGATGGTCGAATGATCTGACTAAGGTCGCAGGAAGACGCTGAATGCAGGCCGCGTCCCATTGGTCGTATTGGAAATCCTTAGGGGAGGCCTCTGTCCAGCAGTGGACTTCTTGCGGCTGATATGATGATGATATTAAGCAACCTTGGGCTTCCCATTAAGATGGTTAACCACAAGTGGCATAAAAATATCTTAAGTCATGTTAAGTCGGTGGTCCTGGCTTTCACCCTTGATGGTAATCGTTAAGCTATATCAGATGTTTGTGAGTTACACAAACAAACACAAAAACAAAACAATTTATAAACTAGGTATCATCCTGCGAGAAAATTTCAGCAATCAGTATTCCACACTCGGTCGTCTCCTTTGGTTTTCTAGGAACAGTCCGCGTTAATTAGAACTTTGTAAGGCTTTGTTCCCAATAACTCTATTTGGCTCGTGTAGCGTTTGATTTGTATTCGTGTTTCGTCTACATTTAAATAAAGGTGCAATTCTCACAGACACGATGAAACCGCGCTACGAATTTTATGTGAAGTACAAGCCACAGACAATTTATTGGTATAATTTTACCTAAACCTACAACTAAAAAGGTATGTAAAAGTTTCAGCTGTTAGTCTGTCTTGTCTGTTCTTTTCTGTCAGTCTGAATTATCGTAATAACGTTGCTACGGATGAACTGATTTAAATGCTGTTATTTCTATGTAGTTTAATAATCCTTACTAATATTATAAATGCGAAAGTGAGTTTGTTTATTTGTTTGTTTGTTTGTTACGCTTTCACGCCGTAACTACTGAACCGATCATCATGAAATTTTGCATACAAGTTCTCTGGAGTACGGAAAAGGACATAGGCTTCCTTTTATTCCGGGAAAAAGTACTATTCCCGAGGGATCGACATTGACGCGGGCGGAGCCGCGGGCGAAAGCTAGTAGATTATAATTTAAAAATAAGTAAATTAGAATTATTTAAAACATGAATTGACGTGAAAAAGTGCGGCAGAGGGCGTATTTTCATTTCAGAATACATTTTTGAGTCTTTAAGTCCACGTTTACTGTGCTATTCTTATATTATATAATATCTGAATATTTCGAGGTCCAGTGCTGCCCCTTTAAATGTGAAGATTTACATTGCGGTTTTGCAAAAAGAGGTTGTTTTAACACAATAATTGCACTAAATAAGTATTTCGTTTGTACAGAAGTGTATTATGTTTATTTTCTTCTTCTCGTAAGTTAGTTGCTAACAGTAGTTTCTTCAGTTTGTGTTTTTTTTTTTTTAATTTACACCTCAAACTGTTCTATTTACTGAAAATTATTCACTTTTATCCAATGTTGAGAAAATAAACCAATTAAAAATCCATCGCTACTATCAAGACCAACTTAACAAATAACAGACTACGCAACTTTCACTAGCAAGAACTGTGCTTTGAGCCTCTAGCTAGGAATCCGACCAAGTACAGAAGGTAAACTTTGCTAACTTGGCTTATCTTTGGTTACACACGTACAAACTTGGTTACATTAACATTGAATTAAGGGGATGTAGAATATAGTATAGGTAATACATTAGTTATCCTTATAATCAGTGCTCTTACTAACCAAACCACTATAATAGAGAACTAGCTTTCGGCCACGTTCCATCGATCCCTCGGGAACAGTATTTATTTTTCTGGTTTAAATAAACCATAAATGTACAGAAAATATCATATAAAGGAAAAATAAATCATAATTGTTCTTCAAAATATAGGCTTTTTCACGACTTAAAAATACTTTAAGTATTAAATTTAGTATTTTTTAAGTTATTAACTCGTTCACTGACACTGAACCAGACACGAAAGAAATAACAATATAATTACGTCTATAGGCGGGCAGTGTCAGCGAAAGTGTTAATTAATGGTCAAGCTTTTTGGAACCGATCACTGCAGAGAAAAACGCCGAAAGAAGTATCTTGGTGAATAGGCGACCAATAATGTCGAAAAGTAGTAACTTTTCGACATTATTGGTCGCCTATTCACCTGAAAAACTTTTTAATTACATGACTATTTCTCTTTTTTCTTCTTTTCTTTTCATAATCTGTTCTGTACCCCTAAATAGAACAGAAAGAAAGAACTAAGAGGTTTTTTCTGTAGCTGACTACGGAGCAAAGGTCTTACTTAGATCTAACTATGGCCCTAAAAAAGAAATAATATGTAGGATGTATAATTAGTAGGTACGTCTTAAATGTGTTAGCATAATTTCATGACAGTCGATTCAGTACTAAGTCATAAAATCATAACAAATAAACAAAGTTACTTTAGAATGATTATTGGAGAAGTCAATTTGATGCATTAGAACCAAGAAATATGGAAAAATTAAACCAGTACAGATTTGAATAATTGTAGAGACCGTTTAAATACTGAACTATTTTATTAGTTAATCTATAGGGTATTTTATAGCTTTGTAACAACAACAAAAGTTAAAGTGAGAAAAAAAATATCTGATACTTGTTTTGATATAAGATTTCAATATAAGATCTGTAAGAAAGCCCTGATATGCTTTGTCTCGCTGTAACATGTGTATGGATGAGGCTGATAGAAAAGCTGCACACGTAGATACACATCTAAAAGCTTTTCTTGCTATCTACCCTTTGTGCCGCTTTTAGAACATTTCTAAGCTTACCTGACAACAAACTGCACAAGGGCAACAAAGACATAACTGACACCACGTAAAATCTTTTATCGTAAAAATAAAAAGTATATACGTATGTATCTATAAAATAACTTGTCTATTAATTTTTAAGGGGTTCCTTTTTAGTACCAAAAGGATAAAAACCTTATTGCTAAGCCTCCGCCCTTCTGTCTCCGGGTTGCGGTTTTATTATATTTTGTTTTCCTATAACGGTATAAACAGTATACCGTGATAGGAAAACAAAATATAATAAAAATAAATTTAATCTTAATTTAATTGTTTTTGTACAGAAAACGCATTATCAGACTAGTTTTTGTAGTAAATAATTGTATGATGATACGGAATCCTTCGTGTGCAATGGTGACTCGCACATGGCCGGTTTATAATTTTTTAAACAACATCTATATTAAAAACAACATTAGCAGTATTTTTTTTTTAATTATGATCTACCTCATTATTGTTTAATGTTAACACCTAATTAAATACACATACAAGAATATAACAAGTACAAAAGATGAACTTAATTTTGACAGCTCCGTGGCGCAGTGGTTAACACGCCAGCCTGCGACACGGAGTGCTGGGGTTCGATCCCCGGCCAGGTCAAGATGGAAAATGATCTTTTTCAGATTGGCCTGGGTCTTGGATGTTTATCTATATATGTATATGTTATAAAATATAGTATCGTTGATTTAGTATCCCATAACAAAAGTCTCGAACTTACCTTGGGGCTAGCTCAATCTGTGTGATTTGTCCGTATATATTTATTTATTTATTATAATTTTAAACAGCATATAATGGCCCAGTATTATCAGTTAAAGAAATCACATTAAAAATTACTGATCTTGTAACTATGTTCGGTGCAACAAGTGGTTCCTCTCCACCCTTAAATTTCCCTGAAGCGAAGCTGAGCTTGAGTTATTGCCTAGATCGCTTAACACGAGAGGTTATTTGATAGGGTTGCATGTATCATACTTTTTCTCTTGAGATTTTAGTGTAATATGATTTGACATGACCGGGAGTAACAGTGTAACTGCCATATACGTTAAATAGTCATTTATAATTGAGCCCTAGTATTAAAATATTGGGTTCTTATATCGGTCCTCCGATATACATATATTTATGTTTAATCAGTCGTCTATAACTATAAGCAAAAGAATTGTATTTAGTTCTTCGTGAGAATAGTTGTAGGCTGAATACGTTAGAGGCCTGTATCAAAATAACAATAATAAACTAAGAACGTCAGTCAAATAATCAAAAAATATAGGAGACACATTTTTGAAGTGAAGATTCTTATGCGGCGTTGTATACTTTTTAGAGATGAGTAAAAAATGATAAACTCGTGTCGGGATACGTGACCTGATCGAAAATTCGTAAGACGGACACGTGACCTGAGACCGCCGCAAAAGCGAGTTTTCACTTCTGCCAGCACTCCCGAAGTGCAATCCGTTGGTTTTTTCTTTTGTAAATTATACAATGAATGACTAAGCTCGTCAAAGTTCAGGAGTGGGAGCTCGTGACGTCCCACGGAATTTTTCCGGGCTAAACCTTTATTATTTTTCGTGTAATTGACAACAGAAAAAAACACGTAACTATTAAATATTTTTTGATTATCTGACTACGGACTTATTATATATTTTTTTAGGAAACTAGCTTATTTCACTGATGTCGCCTACTTATATTATTTCTCTACAAAATTAAAGCCATTAAATACTATGGTTGGTGCAAACAGACATACATTCAAATGCAATCAAGTACAAAAAAATGTGTAATTTACATTAGATGTACATTCACAATAATATCGTCAATTATAACATGAGTAGCTTCCATTTTTTCTACTTATCTCCTCGTCGAACTATAGAACTATGAAAACTTGCTTGGATTCTTTCCGCATTGTACAAAAAAAATACTTTTGTCTGCAGGCTGTGACGTCATAACGAACTTCCAAATCTTCGAACCCTCTAGTTTGTGTACGTTACCGAACTCACCGCAGTGCGGATGTAACACCGGACTTTCGAATTGACGTTTAATGTATAGAAAATACATAAATTCACGTACTAATAAACTTTGTATTTGAGATCCATTTTTCAGTGCTCGTTTAGTCCATTTTCCTTATTTAAGATATACATATTTTGTTTCCATAATCCATAGCATTAAGAGACTTACATGGTCCAATTGGTGCCACATGTCATTTTATTTCTTATACACACAAGTTCAAAACATCTAAACCAGGTCCAATTAACAAAATCTTAAACTGTACTTAGCTATTATTATTTTTTCTTTTTGTATATCTTTATTGGTATAACCGTATTAGAAATTATAAGATGGTTTACTAGTGTTCGTTTTTTTAAAAATAATCTGAAGAAATATTAATATAAATATAATAATGGGTGCCGCTATTTTGTGCACGCACTGCGTGGTTTATATGAACATACTAGTTCATATAAACCACGCAGTGTTACCGCTTTTTTAATTAAATCACGTAGATCACCGCTTTAAATGGACTAACTGTAATTGCATTGCATCATTAGATCATTGACAAAACAGATCAAAAACGCATATATGGCAATAAGAATCATGTACAAATATCGTATAAAAAGTTACTAAAATATTATTTTCACATAAAACCTGAATCTACCTGCGACTATACCTGATTAACTGACCGCTATTTGACACGGTGTATTTTAGGGTCACGAGTGATTGTCTGTTCTATAAAAAAGGGTATATTAACTCAGTTACAAATACTGTTGCAAACAGCACCGGGTCTGACGTGACTAGAACTTTTTATCGGTTGGTAAGCATGTATCTATTTCGTTTAGCGCCTCTTTCAGTTTATTCTGCTCGTGTGGATGCTTCCGATTGCTGAAAAGTTATTTATTGAAAGATATATTTTTCAATCAAACAATTTATTGGAATCGATACGGGTAATAATAAAATATGGGTTAGCTATAAGCATAGGCGCAGCGAGAAATGGGGAGCTCTCCCCTCTTCTAGAAGGGAAATAAGGAGTAGTATTAGCTTACTTAGCAAGAAGGCTGGAATTCTCACGCACTCTTAAAATAAGAAAACTAACTTATGTAAGAAGACACCAGAAATAAAAATAAAGTTTGTAATAACAGTGTCTAATGTTCTAGATAAGGGTACGGAAACACTCGTGCGCGAGTCCCATTAGCACTTGGCCGATTTTTATTATTTAACTCAGTCCCATTTTTACTAAGATACTATCCCTAAATTGACATAATTGGAACTTGCTTATATATATTGATTTACAGACATTGGGTTCAAGACTTGGTCGCTGAAATCGTAATTATGTTTATCTACAAGTAGAGTGTCTTATTATTCTGAAGTCGAATTCGTGCCTTATCTTGTCTGGAAAAATAAGCCGCAAAGTCATTGGATTTAATCCTGGAATATTGATCAAAAATAAGTTGTATATTATGATCAAAAGTAAATACTTATATGAATTAATTGATAATAAGTAAGTTTATAATATTCAATGTTTAAAAAATATAAGATTTATAAAAAATTTTATTGTTATGCCCACCACCATGCTAAACGTGGCGTTTTGGTATTAAAGATGTGGGCTCTGTCTACCCCGCAAGGAAATAGACGTGATAGTATATACGTATGTTGATTTGTTATATAATCTCAATTAAATGTTTGATTTCGTGTAAGTGGCCAAAACAGGTGTCAGATTTTCAAGCTGCCTTAAGTCATCTGAGCTTAACGACTGGCATTAACGATGACATTCAACACAAACGGCTTAGCTACCTTTCGAAGCATCGTCATTATCATTTCGTGTAGGTACTCGTAAAACGATCAATCGATCATGCTTACCCTGGCGTCAGAGTTATTCGGATCCGCCTCTCGGCCTCTGACGTGGTTTCTTTAACAACTACCAGATGGCAGCCGGCACCAACGGCTTAACGTGCCTTCCGAAGCACGAAGCATCTCGAGAACTTTTTTCACTTGTGGTCACCCAACCAAGTAGGGACTGAGTCCGGGGTTGTTTTACATGCATAAACGCCAATAGTCCTTACTAGCTTAAAAGAACATAATTTATGAAGCCTTTAATTAACTACATAGTATTGAACTTGAAAGGAAATGCTTTATAGACGGCAATTCCAATAAAATAGCACATGATTGACCCGTTTATAAAATATAGTCAGTTATGGTAGAGCCACGCTACCGGCAAAATAAATTGCTAGTAGCATGAATGGGCCGACTCGTCCGGGGAAGTACCACACTCTCACAGAAAATCGACGTCTGAGTAGAAGCTTTACCGCTTCTATGCTTCGTTAGGTGAGTGAGAGACCTGTAGGCCCATCCTTCTCCCTCCCCTCCCCATTTCCTTCCCCCAACTCCTTGAAAGGCCGACAACGCACTTGTCATACACTGGTGTTGCAGTTGTCCATGAGCAGCGGTGATTACTTACCATCAGGTAATCCGCTTGCTCGTTTGCCGCCCTATATTATAAAAAATATATAGGGTAAGTGCTCCAGTGAATGAAAGCTACCCAGTGAATACACGAAACGCATATTTTTCTCAAAAACAAGAAAACCAGCTAATTCTACCTGGTGAAGTGTATTTTTTAAAACAGATAACATACTTTTACGTGTTCCAATACTTATTCCGGTGACTTAACATATTTATTGCAAAATGGCAATTGAGTAAAGTTGGGGTGCGCTCTGAAAAAATGTCTTGTATGGGAAGGAATTTACGACCCAGGTACGATATCACTTACTATTGTAAGATTAATAGCTATGTTTTTTTTTATTTTTACACTGTTTTTCACTGAAACTAGGTTATTTATGAATATATGCTTGCATTTTCGAAAAACATTATTAGTTTTTGCGAATACATTTTGAATAAATCAGGTGTTCATGGACTAGCTGAAAAAATAGCATAAAATCTAGTGAATGAACGGCAGTTCATTTACTGGAACATTACATATTTCGAAAATTTTAGTATTATCTGACTTTGGACTACTTCAAGAGGGTTTTTATAAAATACGTTTGAAAAACGATTTAGAATCCTTTGGCCAGTATTGGAACACAGGTGTTCATTTATTGGTTTTCAAAATCCATTAAATGAACTATGAAAAAATTGACCTGTTCAATTACCGGTTTTTTTAATATTTCTTGTACCATTGAATGAATTAAATTAGTCATTTCAGTTATATATATAGAATAAATCACTCCTTTATAGTATGATATATTACTTATTAATCGACTAGATTTCAGAAATAACATCCCATAATATCACTACAGCCATAAACGACGTCACGAATAATTAAACAATTTAAACTTCTCGTCAAAACTATCAGCCCATGGTTGACATAACAATCGCAGATTGTTATGTCAACCATCCTCTTGGAGTCCGTCAATTTTAAATATTATGGATGA
The DNA here is from genome assembly GCA_947532085.1 of Elegia similella. Taxonomy (NCBI): domain Eukaryota; kingdom Metazoa; phylum Arthropoda; class Insecta; order Lepidoptera; family Pyralidae; genus Elegia; species Elegia similella. The sequence goes on from OX383936.1 coordinate 8,149,430, forward strand.
TGAGTAAAACTGTTCCCTTTTTTATATAACTCAGCAACTCTTCAAAAGAAGACAACTCCTGCTGATTTTCTGGAGGAATTCTAGATATTCTAAGAGTCCCATCGTGCTCAAGCACAAAACAAAATGTGGTATCTACAAAACGCCAAGTTCATATTGATAATTTTTTTAACTACCCTAATATTGGAACCAAAAAGAAAAAACTGTGATGAAAGAGCCCATGCCATTCGGATTAACATAAAGATTATTTGGAAAAACTGGAAATGGAAAAAATAAAAAGATAAAAAACAAGAAGTAAGAGAAGTGCAGGGAAGTAAAATTCAGGAAATAAGAACAGATTCTCAGAGAAACAAGATAAACATGACACCGTCCAAACCCAATACGATATCACAGAGAGTAAGGAAAGTGATTTTCACAACGGAACAACTAAAAGGAAAAAGACTTTTTAAGGAAAAAGATTGTGCCAGAGAATATTGTTAGCTTCGAAAACATCACAGAGGTTGAACGTGGATTTATCTTTTTTGCAGATTTATGTTTTAAAGATATAGAATAAACTGATCTCCCTCGTCATTTAGAAAACGAACAATTTGCGAAAGTTCACCTTGTGGCGTTTGGGACTTGTACAGTAGGTTCACTAGCTCTTTCTGCTAATTCACCTTAACCTCTATGATGACGGAGAGTTGAGTCTCCGACGTCACAGAGTTTGAACCTGGATTTATTTCTTTTGCAGATTTATATTTAATGATATAGGATTAACTAATCTCCCTCGTTATTTAGAAAACTAACAATTTGTGAAAGCTCCCCTTGCGACTTCTGGGCCTCGTACAGTAGGTTAATCAGTTCTTTCTGCTAATTCAGAAACACTTTTAGATTTACTAATATCTTTAGACCTTTTATTGTGATACTAAAGACTGATGTAACTACCTCTACCTCACTCAAGATTTTTAAGCAGAAATGATTAAAGCGTCTAATTCAGTTCACTAAAGTCAAATTATGTTGATTAGTGACTAAATACTTAGAACTCTGAACTCTAATTAAGAAGGCTTGAAGTACCTAGAACCTAACTATGATTGAAATTATATAATTATTATGTTTATTATAACACTTATTAAAGTGTCTGAATAAGAACCAGAAAGTATTATTAAGTTAATAGTAACTAAATAAGTACTCATTATATGGATTAGGTACTTATCCCTAGTTTTTAAGCAGAAATTATTGAAACCTTATTATGCTACTTATTATTAAATAAGTACAGTATATTTTTTTATTAAAAACTGTTAAAAAGCCTTTAATTTTATATTTAATTAAACAGAATTTAGTGTTCATTTACTGGGTTTTATTGCGTTCATTCGTTGGAAAATGCTGTTCATTCACTGGTGTTTTAGGGTATTGTCGCATAAAATGTTAAAATTCTCCAAAACTATACAAACTGCAGCTCTAAACTATAGTTTTATTAAATCTTAAATAACTTAAGGTGACTATGGTAAATGTTAGGTCGTCAGAATATTTAAAACATAATTGTAATTAAATTTCACAGTTGAACATTTCCTTAAGGGTTCATTCACTGGAGCACTTACCCTATAATGAATAGATTCATAAAAATCGTTCAAAATGCCATTAAATTTCACTCTCATAGTTTGTTACTGCACCCAAAGTAAAACAGGAACGCGGGGAGTAAGCACTAAGCTTTCGTTCACTTTTGGGGCTTACCGTCCGAACAAGTGAATTCGCTTTAACATATTTTAGAGCAGAGGTTGTTGCACATCCAAGGTATCATGTAATAAATCGGATAGTCTCTAGGGAGAAGCTTAAAGTTATTTTAAACAACAAAGTATGTTTGGAGCTTTTACATCAACTTTAGGGTTCTGTACCTCAAAAGATAAGATGGAACTCGTCTCCTTTATCCGCATGTCTGTATTTTTGTCTGTAAGTCTCTTTTTATCAGAACCACGTAGAGATATCGAGATAAATTGAATTGTTAAAACTCAGGTCTGCAGATTTCTTTTTCTTATTAAATTTTGGATTAGGCATTTGTCTCCCATCTCACCTGATGGTAAGTGACGATGAAGACGAGGATGTAACATGCCTATCCAAGAGATTCCTTCTACTTTTTAATTTTTTCTAGTTTTGAATGTCCCGGGACTGTACTTGTCTGGGAATATAGACGCAGGCAGTTCATTCCACACCTTAGCTACTCGAACCAAAAAGGAACTGTCAAAGCGTTGTAGTTCAACTTTTTGGTACTCTTTGGCAGTTTTGGAGCTTTACTATCAAACTTCTAAGTCAACTAACTCAATCAATACCTAGATACGGTTTCGTACTTGTAAAAGAAAATTGTAGAATTACTTTAATCAATCTAGAGTCATAAAATTTAGCAAGGAGGAAAGTGCTACAGCACCAATGACATTCAAAATGTACCAAAATTTATTTTTCAGGCTTTTTTTATCAGATGGACCTCCATCTAATAAAAATAAACTCTTCAGCCTTATGTGGAGACATCATCGTTTATCGGAATTTTAGAAATCATCATCATCATATCAGCCGCAAGAAGTCCACTGCTGAACATAGGCCTCTCCCAAGGATTTCCATTACGTCCGGTAGGAAGCGGCCTGCATTCATACTCAAGGGGGTTTTGGTTGGTTTATTTGGCTTATATCGGTTTCGACGCTGCTGTCCACCGAAATCACTTTTTAGCATGGGAAAGGAAGAAATTTGTTGGGCGCAAGGAACGGGAAAAGGTATTTGGGATGTTCCGTTCTCGGAAGAATTGGGGATAAGAAAGTAGCAGGTCGGGATAGCCGGGCACGAGTACCCGATGCCATACGTGCAACCACAGGACTGGCAATTAAGGGCCCGTACTACCTCACACTGCTTTGCATGATTTACTGTTATATCAATAATAATTAAATACTCAAGTTGAAATAAAAATTGCAGCAAAGTTCAGGACTAACTCTGGTAACTATATGACTCAAAAACACGATTGTGTTAAATTTTCTCGATAGAAAAAAATTGCAAAGTTGCCTCCAAATCACGTCTAATTTACTCGGTATATAGCATTATTCACCAAATACATTAAAATTAACCTTGAAACTTTTGATTATTATTGCATTACAGATAAGGCAGCCTTCATATGTTTTTCTTTTTCGAATAACCCTTGAATATTCCTAAAAAACGAAAATATCCAAAGTAGCCAACGCGTTTAGACCATCCGCGTTTGTATCGCTACGCCGCCTGGCATATGGCGGGCTCTTAAGTATGACAATTCTGATCTGCAATAGAAATGTTGAATTAGTATTTATCTTTATCAATTGCTTCTACTATCATTATGAAAATTGCTACTTACTTAAAGGCAAACCACAAAAGAATCTAGTTTTACTTGCTCTTAATAGTATTTGTTTATATCCTATGCTTTTTTTATATTTGTTAATGTAAAATAAACAAATTAACATATACTCTAAAATTACTACACTCCCTTTTTTTATTGATTGTATAAAAAAAAAAACAAAGAGAACATGCGTACCAGCTTTATTTGATCAGCGAAAACTCGTTAGCACAAGCACCTACCTCTACCATGAATAATGTAATTAGAGCGACTAATTAATGCTGATAGAGAAGTCGATAACCAATTTGCTTACCATTGTTATTAAGAAGTAAAGAAATAAGAAGAAATAAGCGTGTAAAAGATATATTTTCTTAAGTCTTTATTTCACAGTTGACTGTGTTTTCAATGATAAATAAATATGTAGGGACATATCACACAAGTTGAGTTAGCCCCACAGTAAGTTGTGAACTTGTGTCGTAGGATACTAACTCAACGATACTATATTTTATCATAGATACTTATATAGATACACATCCAAGACCCAAGTCAATCTGAAAAAGATCATTTTTCATCATGACCTGACCGGGGATCGAACCCAGACACCCTCGTGTGGCAGGCTGGCGTGTTGACCACTACGCCACGGAGCTCGCCATATGATAAAAGTAACGATTTAAAATACGTCAGAATACAATTTTTTTCTATAAATTCTAGATAAAATTACAGGTTAGGCCAAAATTTTTAAAACCTGGAATTACAATCAATGCAATGCATGTTGCAAATGTTGTACTTAAACTAAGTCTACGTTCATCATTCCTGCCGTAAGAAGTCAACTCTGGACAAAGGCCCTTTCCAAAGATACCTCGCTCTATGGAAGAATATTGCCACAATTACAATGGTTGGTACGGGGCTGGCGAGCGCAGCCTCTTTGGCTACTTGAGCTTTCGACGTTGCTGCCAATTAGAAGCATTTTCGAGTTGGGGAACTATATGAAGTTGTTGGATTTGGTAAGGGAATGAAGGTAGTAAGTCGGGTGCGCGTACCAGATTATTCATTACAAATACACACGTGATATAAAATAGCTATAGATTTATCGTCATCATCGTCATTACGGCCGCAAAAAGTCCACTACCGGACAAGGGAGTCCCCCCTCAAAAGGATTTTTCGTTCCATGGGAGGATATTGCCACACTCGCCTTGCTTGGCGGGTTGGCGAACGCAGTTTCTTTGGCTTATAGTGCTTCCGACGCTGCTGCCCATCGCAATCATTTTTTCGGTCTAGATACTAATTATACTTCAAATGCCTTTACAAATATATTTGTTTTCTATGCACTCAAAACTTATCTGCTTGATCGTTAGAATGACTAAGTCTAAACCTTATATCCTCATTTATAACAGTTTTATCTTAATGTTAAGATGAAGAAAAGGCCACGCATATCACACTCATGTAGGAGACACACCCATAAAACTTGGCCTTAGCAACTGAACATACAAAATAAGGAAGTATCGACTAAGCCTGTTTCCAAATTACTTAGTCATGGTCCGTACCCGGGTTCAAGTATCTAAGTCAGCCTTGACAGACCTAGTTTCCTTGTTAATGGCACATAAATGTAGGCTGGCTGTGTTATTGTTACTGAGCTGGACCTCAGCCAACGCTACGCTCAAGGCTACGCGTGTGAACTTGAAGCACAGTTTGCTGTCTCATTGTATTTGGAAGAAACTTAGAGGAGTGAGTAACATTTGGTTAATTTAGTAAATAAAGTTGTTTATTCATCTTTCTGATGCCATTTCCTGCTTAACTTAATGAGCAATAGAAATAACGTGGTGGTGTCTATTTTTTATTTATTTATTTAAGCTTTATTGCACAAAAACGTATAAATAGGTGGACTCAATGCCAGAGATCATAGTACTTAGCTCGTCAAACCTTTTACGCACACTTTCAATGAAATATGTGCCAAGTACCTGAATCACATTTATTTAAATTGGAAATATGTGATGGAATTAAAACTTACGTGAGATAAATTTACACTCACGTTTATTCAATCGGAACCGCAAGCTAGTTTCGGTTACGTAGAGTCACGGAGAATTATCAGAGCGAGTGTTAGGAGTGGCAACAGTTTCGCTTCCCTCAAAGTCTTTGTATACGAAAATTACTATACTTCACCATATTATTAAGATTTTGACAACATGCATCGCACAACGCGTCACGCGACGCGCTGCTTACAATGCCTTAGATCAACACTCTTACCAACTAGGTACACGAAAAACTAGTGGGGTATATACATTCGTAGTATTTGATTTACTTTTAATAATAAACGACATAATTTGCATGAACTAGTAGCGGAACCACACAGTCTCTTCTGAAAACCAATTCTTTTATTACGTGTACTTTCCTAGTTTTTGCCCGGAACTTCGTCCATGTAGAACTCGAAAATGGAATAGGAGTAAATTGGACCAAGGAATCAGTTGTCCCATACAACTTTGCCCCTCTTTTATTATTATATATTAATCACACTAGATTTTTATTTCTTGTTTTTTTTTCTTTTCGTTCGTACAACATTTTATCATCTGCACATTTTCTACTTCAGCATTGACGAAATCAATATAGACGTGCCTCGCTTTCGTTTACGACTAGTTTATCATCCAAGATATTCCAAGCAACATTGAAGAAAACTTCATTCACAGAACTGCTCCACGGATTGTTTGTTCGGCTGCCAAAACTGAACCAACTCCGGCACTAAAGTTACAAAGTTGTCAGATGTTAGCCTGCGCTAAAGTAGGTATATGTATATCTGGACAATACTTCTGTAGGAATGGATCAAATCGTTACCTATTGTATGATCTCACTGTTCAACCTTAAAAAAGGAGGAGGTTCTATGTTCGACTGTATATTTTTTTTATGTATGTTCACCGATTCCTCCGTAAATTGTAGACCGATTTTTAAAATTCTGTTTTTATTCGAAAGAGTGCACTTCGAGGTGGTCCCATTGGAACCAAGTCAGGATCTGATGGTGGAACCCAGGGAAATCGAGTGAACTCTCAAATTTTAAAGGCACGTACAACGTTGTTAGTGTTGGAAGATGTCGAGAAAACAGAGTTTTTTTTATGATATAGAGCGGCAAACGAGCAAGCGGGTCACCTGATGGTAAGCGATCACCGCTGCCCATAGACTGCTACAACACCGGGGGTGTGACAAGAGCGTTGCCGGCCTTTTAAGAAGACATAGACTCGTTTTTGAAGGTTCTAATGTCGTATCGATTCGGGAATACCGCCGCAGGCAGTTCATTCCACAATTCGGTCGTACTTGGCAGGAAGTTTCTGTTAAAACGTACGGTGGTTGACTGCCAGTTATCCAGGTGGTAGGGATGAAATTTTTCTTTATTTCGGGTGGTACTATAGTGAAATTTTGCGGCAGGAATGAAGTCGAACAATTCCTCAGAGCATTCCCCGTGGTATATGCGATAAAGAATGCACAAGGATGCGACATCCCTAATCAAAAGGAAGAATTTGGTTGGTTAGGTGGGGTTTCTCTATCAACAATCTGAGTGACTTTGGTGCCAATCAGTCCATGTCTCACTTTCTGTCGTGCGTTAATTACTCTACTTGCACGGCACAGGACCTCAATGAGGCTAATGATAAGGCGATCAGCGTAGTCAAATTCCGGTAAAAAAAAAGAAATTTAATAAAAATGAACCATTTCGAAAAAGAAAGAAGAAAATCAATACATTGAAACTCGCTTTGCTTAACAACCAGTTTATCATTCAATATATCCCAAGCACTTTAGGAAACAGAATCTCCACGGATTGTTTGCTCGCCTACCGAAACTGCACCAACTCTGTCACTAAAGTAACAAAGTTGTTAGATGTTGGCCTGTGCAAATATATTTGTGAGATACTTTTAAAGGAACGGATAAGATCGATGTCTTTTGAATAGTCTCATTGTTTTCTTAAAGCTGATTATGAGCTACAATGTATTTTGAATCTTTTTATAAACAAAAAACACTCTAAAATTTTAAATACTAGCTTTCTGTAACTTTTATCGGGATGAAAGTTACTACTATGTGCTTCCTGAGTACCCAAACCATCCCCGTATCAAATTTCATCTAAATCAGCTTAGTAATTGGAGCGTAATGAGGTAACTAACTTATAAATATATCAAGATACATAGTTTCTTTCATATTTATCCTTACTAATATTATAAACTAGCTTTCGCCCGCGGCTCCGCCCGCGTTAATGTCGATCCCTCGGGAATAGTACTTTTTCCCGGGATAAAAGGTAGCCTATGTCCTTCTCCGTACTCCAGAGAACTTGTATGCAAAATTTCATGATGATCGGTTCAGTAGTTACGGCGTGAAAGTGTAACAAACAAACAAATAAATAAACAAACTCACTTTCGCATCCTTACTAATATTATAAGTGGGCGAAAGCTAGTAATATTATAATTATAAGTTGAGATAAATATATACGGACAAATAACACAGATTGAGCTAATCCTTTCTTCCTGGCTTTATTACCAGTAATTACAAATTTTATAAACATTTTTTGAATATACAGATTCAGGGAAATAGACTTTATTGATTGTATTTAATAAAGCTAATGCGTTTAATGTAACAACGACAAATATATTAATTACAAGTGGTAACAATCAATGTATAAACAGCTTTTCCCTTTTTTTATCAGCTAAAGAGACGCTATTTTGTTCAAAGCCAATTTTTTTTATTACTCCTCTTCATCTTCGTCGTCATCATCCAACATGGAAGTTGTGGTGTTGAACACAGCAGATACAATGGTCCTCAGAGCCTTCCTTGCACTCTGCCTCAGGAGAGTCAATTTAAACTGCATCAGTACGATTAGGTACGTTGACATGAAGGAGATGTTCTGAAGAGAAAGAAAGAAATAAAATAAAGCATAATTTCATAAGCATATACCTATTTGCGATAACTAAAACATAAACTATTTTTTTAAATGCTCATGTTTGTTATTATTAACATACTAACTTTTGTGATGCTTTGTGGAATCAATCTACATAAAGAGCTTTCATCATCACCACCATTATGTCAGCCGTAAGAAGTCTACTGCTGGACGGAGACCTCTCCCATTTATTCTGCTTTCTATGAGAAGATATTGCCATACTCAAAACGCTTAGCAGGCGGCTTGGTGAGCGCAGTTTCTTTGGATTTTTGTGCCTTGAAGCTGCTGCCCATCAGCTGGGTGCTGGTGTTAGTTAGGAATTCGTTGGATTTGGGAAGGGAATTAAATTATAAGGATACTACTCACCCGGATCAATGGGGGTGAAGTATGTAGCTTAAAAGAGTAGCAGTAAAAGAGCTTTGAAGTGAATTTAAGCTTAAAACAAAAATTAAAACAATTTAAAGAAAAATGTTATTCTGTAAATTGTATGTGTAATCAATGTACAACACAAAGTCTGGTTATAGATCACGAAATTCGATTTACTAAGTTGCAATAATTATATGATATAGTGTTTGCAAACATGTAGGTATCGTGATTTATCCATAATTTTACCGATATCACCACTTCCAATTGCACGTGAATTGTAAATGGACCATTGTGTTTGTTGAAACAGAAATTTTATTGTTGCAAATACAAAATCTATACTTTTATCTATAAGAAATATGTAACACTATAATCCGACTTCAAATCCCTAGTCTATATAGATGTGTTATGAAGGAATATTTGATACATAAAATGGGAACTATGTGAAGGTGATAGTACCTAAGTGAAAACTACTTCAATAAACCAATGAAACCGGGTATAATAAACTTAGTGAAGTGAGAATATTATAATGAAAATTAAATGCAGAGCTTAGTTGTTTATGTGAGACCTTTACGTACCTTTTACACTCATAATACTTACACCTTTTGATTCGAAATAAAAAAAAGTAACTTTAAAGTATCACATTAGTAAGTACCTATCAAAAGTAATTCTTACTCTTTGTGCTCTAAAAAAGAACATAAAATCACGAAATAAAAGATCTTCCTTATTTCTAACGACAACATAGTCTTCGAAAAGCCGATAAACTTACTTGGTAAGTACTAGATCTAGTAATTTGTCTCGAAGCTTGCATCCAGCTATACTACAGACTACCAACTATTAAAAAAAGTCGTAAAACTCTGCACTGTAAAGTATTTTTTCTTTGAAGTGATTTTAAAACTTTTTACTTACAGTTTTTACACTATTCTTTTCTTCAACTTTGGGTAAGTACCCCACGTACTGAACGTTAGATTGTTGAAGAATATCAAACTTTAATTCCTACTAAACGTTTATTTTCAGCAAAGCTTTGCATACCTACGCATTGAGTCTTTCTTTAAAACAAATTTCTAAAACAAGGAGGATTCATCACATCTTTTGTTGCAGGTTCCTATGGCTTTAACTATGGCTCTTTGTCGGAGAAATGTGGCATGCGGCACGCCATCAAACGTCATATCTAGCGCAAACGCTTGCGTTTCACTACACACGCCGCCACCCGCGCCTCACGATCACGACGCATCGCATCTCTGCAAACGTATCCAAAAATGTATAAAGGTCACATACGGCGGTAAATAACTCGCGGTTGATATTAGTAAAGCCGTCCAGGTTCATTATGGGTGGGTTTTTAGCAATGGCCACCAAGAACATCTCTACTTCTCGTTGGGTACTGCGGTCAATAGCGCCAAGGTTCACGTTGAGAAGGCGGACCTGGAACTCTAGACCGACCTGTAATATAAAAATATGCATTATGTAATTAAAATTGTTTAGGGATCCTCACTCCTAAAGATAAGTACGAATTTTTATATCCCTTTTCAGGAGAGGTATAACTGAAATTAATATCACTAGCGACAATGCACCACATGACCTACCGCAATTATATTTGATATTTGTCTAATAGAGCTGCAATGTATCCGAAATATTAGACAAATCTTAATAATAATCGCGATTAGTCCCACAGTGATAATAATATTGATGGTGAAAATTAATTAATATAACTTATACAAGTCCGCGTCGATTAAAGCTGTAGAACATTAAAAACTTCTAAATCAATGCAATTAAAAATACGACCGTTTATATAGTACTAGCTTTCGCCCGCGGCTTCTCCGTACTCCAGAGAACTTGTATACAAAATTTCATGATGATCGTTTCAGTAGTTACGGCGTGAAAGCATTACAAACAAACAAATAAACAAACAAACTCACTTTCGCATTTATAATATTAGTAAGGATGAGATTTAGAAAACTTTTAAACTCGTAAAATAATCAATCTATGGTACTTACTGTTAATCATAATCATGAACTTTATTAGCAATGACCAAGATCATATAGCACAAATAATTCGTACGAGTAAAACGGTAAAATTATAGTTAAAAAAATATATACGGAACCCTCGAAGCTCGTTACACTCGCCTTGGCCAATTTTTTCGTGTGTATGGTTAACACTATTTCAAGCTGCCTTACATAACAACCTTAATGATTAAGTTATCAACACTCAGACACACAACAAACGTGACATGTATCAAATTGACTGACCTTTCTAGAAGCGTGGTAAGCTTCATTGCATATAATAAACAGCAGCGTCATGCAGTAGCCCACTATGACAAAGAGCCCCATCTCCTTGTAACTAAGTCCACGCTCCAATATCTCCGAGAGTACGCCGTACAGAGATATAGTGGTCGTGAAGAAAATCACCATGCAGTAAATACCGTACATGTTGGAGTATGCTCGACCTACGAACATAGCTAATGTTATTCATACAATATGATATACAATATTGTGTCTTTACCTAATAATTTTCAGTAAATTTACTTTTTTACGTTTATATTATCATCAACAGTCGAATTTTCTAATAAATAGTAGTAACTACCTCCGTGGTCCAGTGGTTAAGGCGTTTGCCTGTAGATCCGGGGGTCGTGGGTTCGATTCCCACGGGAACTTTGTTTAGTTATTTCCTCTCCTTCCTAGGTTAGGACATTGCAGGCTTGAATCACCTGATTGTCTGATAATAAAAATGTTTTCGTGCTTCGGAAGGCACGTTAAGCCGGTGGTCCCGGCTACCATCGGGTAGTCGTTAAAGGAACCACGTCAGAGGTCGAGAGGCGGTTCCGAAGAACTCCGACACCAGGGTGTGCTGCATGTTCGATTGACCGTGTCACCTACTCGAAATGATGAATGATGAATGAATTAGTAGAGAAAGATCGCTTAGTGAGTCAGTGCTAAAGATAAATATTTAAGAACTATTGTTTATTTTGTAGTAATGTCACTCAGACATTTCTTAAACTCTGATCATTATTCTATGTCTTTTTAATAAGGTTGAATTTCCGAATACTTAAACTATCATAAAACTAGATAAATACAACTAACCTACCTATACCACGGACTTAGATAATAAAAAACCCCATGTTACAGTTTTATGAGGTATAAAAGCAGTTGACACCTTAAAAAGAATTTATGGCCGTATTGCATCCAACGAGATTAGTTTAGCTGACATAGTATTTACAGTCTCGATATTAAAAACAGGACATTTTCTTTTACGACTATGTTTTATAGGTGATAACACGTATTAGCTATGTACAACAATTTTCGAATAGGATGTACGTAGCGATCGTTATAACAATTCCTATTAGATAGTATATTTTTTTGTAAAACTTTGTGTTTGAAATATTGTACCCTTTGGTAGTATCGTATATAGCCTGAACGTTTATTGCTCGATTTGGGATAAAGCTATGAATAAATTGTTTAACTCTAAAAAACCTTGTTCAGGCGCAAAGGCAAACAAAATATTGAACACAAAAACATTCAAAGTTTTACTGCTACTCGTACATGTTGTTTAAATAGGTTATTTCGTATTTTTGATTTTTATTGGTATCAAGGTGTATTTAATTGTATACGATCAACAAAATCAGCCAAACATTTAACCAAAATTGTATATTGCTTTTAATCTTAATTTATACCTAGGTATTATAAATGCGAAACTGAGTATATTTGTTTGTTTGTAACCCTTTCACGCTTTATTAACTACAATAGCTAGTCTACACTTCTACAATATACAATATCATAAAAAGGAAATATTTGATTGTTTGTTTGTTTCCATTGAATAGGCTCCGAAACTACTGGATCGATTAGAAAATGCTTTCACCGTTAGAATTCTACATTATCTCTGATAAAAATAGGCTATAGAATTTTACCTCTCAACCACCAAGCGGGCCAATCGGTCCACGTTACAATAGAAAATCCATTGTGTCTGCGTTTCTCGCGCTTGATGGGTTTATACCTATATATAGCTAGCTCTTCAATAAATAGGTAATATTTAATTATTACCTATTTATTGAAGAGAAATATAAAAAAAGAGCCAAGCCGTATTATCTGATCTTAGATTAATATACATTTCTTTCGGAAAATACCAGAATCCAGGATCAACCACACACGTGTCTTCCAACAGCTTGTTACTTTATAAGTATTTATATTTAAGTTGGTTTTTAATTTAGGCCACTGGGAAGAAATCTACATTTTATAGCTAATAATGTTCTATTTTAATGTGTAAGCTTGAGATTCATCAAAATCCATCCAGTAGTTTAGCCTGAATGAGTAACAAACACTCCTCACTACTATACAAAAGTTAAAATGTATCCTTCCTAACTAATATTATAAATGCGAAAGTGAGTTTGTTGGTTTGTTAGTTACGGTTTCGCGTTGTAACTACTGAACCGATCATCATGAAATTTTGCATACACGTTATCTGGGGTACGGAGAAGGACATGGGGTACATTTAATCCCGGGAGAAAGTACTGTTCCTGAGGGATCGACATTGACGCGGGCGGAGCCGCATGCGAAAGCTAGTATATAATAATAAATATATAGGGACATATCACACAAATTGACCTAGCTCTACAGTAAGTTGTGATCTTATGTCGTAGAATACTATCAACGATACTATATGTATATTCATGCTGTAATGATTAGGCAAAGTTTTTATGACTGGCTTCCTGCCTTACTTTTTACAAAGTTATTTTTACTTACCTAATTGTTGCATCATGTGAGACAGATCGACCCACAAGTGCCGATACTGGGCTAGCTTCAAAGCTGGATGGTCAGCTTCCAAAGCCTTGTGGAGGTTCATAGCCAGACCCCGAGAAGCTGTACCAAAAGCATTGCAGTTTATATACCTGAAAATTCAGTCAGCTGTAAAACTAACATTATAGATATTTAGTTCTACATGGATAGACAGCTATCTAATTTAATTGTTTTGATATTTAATTTTATTTATATTTTTCTGACAATTTATGGATTATATAATCCTAATCCTAACTTATAATATTATAAATGTGAAAGTGAGTTTGTTTGTTTGTTGTGAAAAGCAAGTACTAGCAAGTCTGACTTTCTGTCTTGACTACACACGCTCCTAAAATGAGTTCAAGAATATAGGGAAAAATTATACGTGTTCAAAAGGAAAAACTGTGAGTTAAAACGGTGTATCGAGTAAATTGAGAAAGACCACTTCCTACTACTGGAATATCCATCATACTAGCATTTTCTATTATAAATTCGTTTGTATGTTCGTTGATATTTTAATGATAACTTACCATAATGAACAGAATCCATCAAGCATAGCGATGATATGATAGTATGCAAACGAATGCCACAGTTCAAAATCATCCTGTAAGTAGTGTTGCGACAGTATAACAGCTGCACTGAGACCCCAAGAGAAGAAACACAGACCCCAAGTCAGGGAATACAGGTTTGGAAACACAATCGGAGTTCCGGTTATTTTCAGATATTTCAGCTGAAATACAAAATTAAATGATTTTTTCTTTTTCTTCTTATCGTTTATTATATACAATACAGGAATGCCCATCCATGAGCGTAACTTTGAATAAAGTACAAAATCATTCGACCTCTTGACTTTTGCGAAACTGCTATGTAAATGTCTGATATACTGATTTGTTGTCTAATTAAGAAATAAATATGATGTAAAAATTGCACGGGGTTTTGAACCAGTGACGTTAGGTCTGTGTACAACTTACGCTGTACCAATGCTACCGCGCTACAAAACACGGTGTAGAAAGTCTCTGAAAATATTTTACATTTTCACGACTTCTACCATATAACATCCATATGTCTTAATTTAATAAGAGTGTATCACAATAGCATTGTGAATGTAAAATAAATAAGTTAGGTCCTCCTTGTTTTTTCACACTAACTTAATAGTGCTCGTTTAAGATCATAGAGTACTCAATCCTTCAAGACGACTGCTTGCATGGAACCTGATGTAAATGATCAAGATATTTTTGTAAGTGTTTTATTTTGCATTCACAATGCTATTTTAGAATAGAATAGAATAGAATACATTTATTTCCAAAAATACCACAACACAACATGAACTTATAGCCACTAAAAATATACATATAAGAACATAACAAGAATAAATATTTTGTGAGAAATCCCAGTGCCAGCATGCAGCTCTGCTCATTTTGATATACTCTTATTAAATTAAGAAATAAAATATGGTTAAAAAGCTCCATGCGGGCGAGGTTTGAGCCAGCGAGCTAGGGCTATGTACGACTTACGCTCTGCCAACTGAACTACCGCTTCAATGCGGACCTTGGAGGATTGGGACCTAGATCGCTGATACAAGCGCCGCTCAGCCCGCATGGATTTTTAATACCATATTTTATTTCTTAATTTAATAAGAATGATCAAGATATGTTAGATTCATACCTGGTAATGCGTCCACATGTTTTTAAATATAGCCACTTGTGGACCGTGCCGCCACGACGCAATGGGCAGCAGAAAATGCGGTATGAGGATGCTCAAAAAGATGATGTTGTAGATAACTTCATCGAAGCGCTTGTTGGAGCTCTGTTGGAAATTTGTGAACCGCTCTCGGCCCACTGCCGAGAGATAATCGATATTGGAGCAGGAATTAATTATAACTTAAAATAATGGTCTTCAGTTTATAAATAGCTTTATTTACCAGGGTCTAATTTATACGAGAGACACAGAAGTAAATAAAGTTGGTTAAATCTACTGAATAAAATATTGTTTCTAAGTTTATCAGTTGAATAATGATATTCATGATCTATGTGAAGTGAGCATTTATCCATAAACAGCTCTCTGCATACATATCAGGCAATTTACACAAAATGAAACCCAATGATAATTATGTATTTACATACATTAAATAACATATATTTAATGTATACGTAACATATGTTTAATGTATGTAACATTAAATGCCATTAAATGTATGTAAAACATAATGTATCATTACACATAAAGACCACCAAGTTTCAGCTATCATCTTCTGCGGCATTTTTGGTTACATTAAATAAATAAATATTTATATGGACACATTACACAGATTGAGCTGGCTCCAAAGTAAGTTCAAGACTTTTGATAATTAATACTACCTCAACGATACTATATTTCGTAACAAAACATAAAAAGATAGACATCCAAGACACAGGACAATCTGAAAAGATCTCATTTTCTATCTTGTCCTGACCGGGGATCGAACCCGGGAACTACGATGTGACAGCCTGACCTGATTACCACCAAGTCACAGAAATCGTAAAAAATTCTGTAACTTAGTGCGATTATTTGCGACGTACAATGAAACTCATTTTTTTTTAATAAAACATAATTTACACTTAAATCATTAGCTTTTTGGTCAAAAATGCTCCAAAATGTGAGAGTAGTAAGTATAATGTAATACAAATATTATTCGTACCTTTCACAACTATAATACATTCAAGACTCCAAACAATATATGCCCACAAAGTTGCCTTTGATATCCAGTTATATGTAGTTCGTTTAGTTGTTTTAGCATCTACAAAAGCAAGTATACTCTAAGTTATAGTTTTAACAAAACGTTCTTTTATCATAAACGCTTACAAACTCAAATGCTAAATATTTCAGAAAGTCAAAATACCATACTAGGGCGGCCTATTAAAGTCTCCTTTTAAAGTATATACAGAAACCGTACATTACGTGTGTTTATAACTTTTTATAGCCAAACTTCGGTCTTCGCTATATTGTTCTTTAATGGCACCGCATTTCACGAGAAGTATGAAAGTTTAACTTGGACAATCTCAAGTTTGTGAAGTTATCGAATCTCGCAATTTTTTCTTTGTTGGGAAGTCCATTCGGTTCAAGGGCACAGAAAGCTTTTTAAGCTTTTTGTATCGGTCCCTGGGGTGTGTAATGAAACGTAAAGTTTAATTTTAGATTTTTTTACTTCGGTCAATTTTGTAATTGTTGCTAGGAAATGCTTTTTTATCAGTTTCATCATCATTTGTCATCATCATTACAACTGTAAGATGTCCACTACTGGACAAAGGATTTTTTGTTACATGGAAGGATATCGATATACTCACCACGCTTGGCAGGCGAGTTAGCGAGCGCAGTTTCTCTGGCTTTTTGTGATTCCGACGCTGCTGCCCATCGGAAGTATTTTAACCTAGGGAAGGATAGGAATTTGGTGGACTTGAGAAGGAAATGAAGCTATTGAGAAACTACTCACTCGGATAAATGGGGGCAAAGCAAGTAGCAGCTCGGAAGTCCGGGTAACCTGAAACCACCGGTTTCCTCTGTCTCCAGCCATCGCAATCGAGTTCTTTCCAGCAATTTGCCTTGTCACCAACCCACCTAGCTACCTGACAACACTACGTTACCCATTTCTGGGATACCACTCAGCATAATTGATATCTCTCTTCATTCGAAAAAGTGTTACTAATATGAAAATAAGTGCCGTTCTTACCTTTTGGCACTCGCATTATAGGCATAATACCCATAATCTGAAATAGCACCAATAAACTCTTCGTAGTCATGTAAAAGCTGTCGTGTTCATCCAGCAAGGCTCCATCTTCGTCAGTTATTTTAGGCCCATATAAATCTTCCACGTCATGCTCTGTAATAATTGAAAGATATTGATTTTGTTTACAATATTTTGATTAAAACTTTACTTGGGTATTAATCATTTACAATTCGTTAGCTCACACGTCAATTTTAATGGGTTTTAATGTATGTAGATTTTTTGTAAAAGAAAAAGTATTTTTACTATAAATCATAGAGATTAAACTTTTATAAGGTTTTATTTCTGCTATAAATACACAATTAACAGAGATTTGTGTCTTTTAGTCTTGTAGTTAATCTAAAACAAAGTGGTCTTGTAGTAAATCTTGCGGCCTCTAACACTATCTATGATCTAGCTTGGTGTCTACGTCTCACGTGAAATAGAGCTAGGATCGTCTCAGCCAAATCTAATACTTACTCATGTTGGATTACGTACGACTCTGAAATTCTATGTAGTTTCATATGAGCTTGAGCATTTTGCATGCTAAACTGCTGTTACGTGAGCAATAGTGGTAACCGACAAAGTCTACGTTTGGGTTTAAGCTTATGACATTGGATATAAATATATACTTAGTAATAAAAGTTAGATTCAAAATTCAAAAACGTTTATTTAATATAGGTCATTTGGACACTTATTAATTGTCATATATTTTCAACTGAGAATTGTTGACGTCTGTAATTTACTTATGGCTTAGTTTAATGCCGCTTCCAAAGCGGAGTGCAGAAGAAGCGGCAACAAACTGCACAGCGCAGATGGTGTATATGGTATAGTAGAGATAGACAGGTCACATAAGTCGTAGAGAAAATGAAAGATGGAGCCACAAAACAATAGATTGGAGACCATGGCTGGGCCACAGAAGCCATGGAAAGCCAGTGACTCGATGGAGAGATGCCAGTGTTAATGTAGTCGGTTCATTATGTAAAAGAAAAGCGAAAACCGAATTGAATGGTGTGAATTAGATGAGGCCTATAACCTGCAGTAGCTAAATAAGAACAAGATATAATAGTTAGTTATGTCAGAGTAGGAGCATGACCCTCTCTGTACTACCGGGGCCATACATGGCCAGAGCAGTTAGAAGAGGGACATGCTCCTGCAATGGAGACTAAAAAGACCTGATGATAATGATGATGTCAGAGTACCACTACGTTTTCCACGTAAGTATGAAGATGAGTAAGGAAATGCATGTTTCTATTGCTTATTACATAATAACAACTACACTATAAACTAGAAAAAACCGTTCAAATATATATCATAATATATCTTTATTAATGACATGAGTTCTGTATAATACACTACCGAACTACCCCGGCTTTGCAATTAGAAGAAACAAGCAAACTTAGTTAAAATACAATGAATCATTCATAATCTTTCAGATAAAAAAATACATTAACCAAACTGCTACACCAATACTGATTAAATTTACATTGGACCCATGAGAAACTCTCCACTTAAAAATAATAAAAAATTAATCATCTTCTAGTAATTGGGGAACATACATAAAAAAATTAAAAGATTAACAGCTTCCTACATCTCCGAAGTATTTAAAATAATATAAAGCCTAAATCCCATCTCAAAAACAAGACAAAAGAACGTATACGAACTAAGAGTAAATTGCATTGAGTGGTCTTGTAGTAAATTGTGCGGTCTCTCTAAGACTATCATCTAGCACGTGGGACTACAGCATTACTTACAATATAGCTTTGGATCGTCTCAGCCTAATCTTATAGTTAATCATATTCGATTACGACTCGGAAATGCTAGTAGTTTCATATGATATTGATAGTTTCATTAAAGCTGAGCACTTGGCATGGTAAACTGCCGTTACGTCAACAATTGTAGTAACCGAAAAGTCTTAGTTTGTGGTTGATAAAGTTTATGGCAATGATATATGGAAGTATATGCTGAGTATATACTAGTTAGGTACGTGGTAAATGCATCATATTACATAATTACAACACCAACCCTATCTTAATCTTAAATGAACGTTTTCCAAAAAAACTCGTTTAAGTATCAGATGTATATTACGAGTAATCGAGTCCTAATCAGTAAATAATAAGAAAACTTAGCTCAGATGTGAAAAAATAACAATAATATTTCAGATTTAACAAAGAGTTCATCTTAACTACTGAACCGATTTTGACATATAAAAAAATAATTTTCTAAATCGGTCTAAGTATCTTTGAGTTATCGGGGAATATGCATAAAAAAAAAGCAAAATATTCTAACGACTTGAAAATAACCTCCTTTTTAAATATTACCCAGTAAAAATATTACTAAGATCAATTTAAAACATAACTAAATAGATAGTAAGGCTCTATATGTTCATAGTGTGTTAAATTATGATCCAGCGCGGTGCCGCATGGACTAAAGTCTCTAGATAGTAACAAGCGAATAAGACCGTCTCAGCCAAATCTTAACTCAAATATGAGGACAAGGTTAGGTTGTGTAACTACCTTCTACGTGCGGTCTATCTGAGACTATGATTCAGTATGAAGTCTCAAGACTAAACTAAATCTAATACCTTTCTCTCGCCGAATTATGACTCAGAAATTCTACATAGGCTCGTATGAGAGTGCTCGAGCATTTCACATGCTTACTCAAAAACAAGGTATGAGGTAAAATACCTACGTACCTTCTTCAACAAATGTACCGCCTCAGCCAAATATAACTTACTCGCGCCAGATTATGACTCAGAAATTCTATGTCGTCTCAAATGAGAGTGCTCGAGCACTTTACATGCTTACTCAAATACAAGGTATTAGTATAAGTAGGTACCTTCTTCAACAAATGCATTAGGACATAAGACGTGCGATCTCTCTAAGGCTATGATCCAGTATAGCGTCTCAGGACTATACCTTATTTTAGAGCTTAGCTTCTTTCAAAACGAATACTTACTCGCGCTGGATTATAACTTATAAATTCTATGTAATCTATTATAAGAGTGCTCGTGCACGTCACATGCTGTACTGTTACATGAGTGATGTGAAGTTTCCACAAAATCTTACTGAGTATTTTTCCTATTGGTCAAGAGCACTGAATTAAATATTTGTACTGGATATTCGACTCAACGAGTATTAATTAGGGTTTAGTCTACAGCATCAATTACAAAAGAGTTTAAAATTATTATCTAAGTCATTACTTACTCACAAACGAGCTATACATATGTGTCTACTTTACAGAATAGATTAGGTCATAAATCGTGCGGTTTCTCTTAAACGATAATTTAGTGTGGAGCCACTCAGCTAAATCCAATACTGTTACTTACTCATGCTGGATTACGAATCAAAAATTCTATGTAGGTAGTTTTATATGAACATCGAGTACTTTGCATATTAAACTGCTGATACGTGAGCAATCGGAGAAATAGATAAAGTTGTTTTATGAAGTTACATATGGTTCTTTGTAAAGATTAGTTTCGATTGTAATCGACTATCATACTCACAGGCATTCGAAGGTATGGCTTTATGATATTAAATTTAAATTAACAAGACAATGATGTACCCATGTATCTATTTACTTGGAGAACGTGCTTATTCGAGTCTCAAATAAGAACGTGCACGATGAATATATTTGGAAAAATACTTCTACCTCTACTTGTCCTATCTCAACTACCTGTCCGGTAGTTGCAGATGTAGCATTTGGTACGCGCGACCGGCCTCTTATATTCTCTTCCCCAATTCATCCGAGCGAGTAGCAATACAAATACCTTTATCTCAAAGAGTTGTTGGACACTGTTGGTTTTTTTCACAGATCCCATGAAATGCATCTTCATTCTTCTATGAAATGCATACTTGTCGATTAATATTATTTAGAAAAGCAAATCAGAAAAAGAAACATTTAATTGTTTCTCATGAACTGTTTTTTCAGTACTTACCTTAAACAATTTTCTGTAAGTTATTATTATTAACCTAAGAAAGTCAATAAATATATAAAGCTCATTTATAATGTCTACCGGGATTCTAATATCTACGTTATTATCAATATAAATACTCTTGAAGCATTAAATTGGATGGATAACGTTTATAGCTATAATCTCATATCGAGTGCTTAATTGAAAAACACAACAGCTCCCATGTGGAATCAACAGACACGTAAAAACTTAAAGCGGTCGGATCCGAATGCAAATTTCATTTCGGAACACGAGATAAGACGAATTCGTTCCGTAATCTTGTCCCATAAGAGGCAGGATTTGGGCGCATAATTCAAAATTTTATTTCTCTTTGTAGTCAAGAGCCGCACTGCAAGTTATTGTAACTCACCTTAACACGGACGCGGCTAACATCTATTTAAATGACTATGACTTATCGTCCTAAAACAACTTTGTAACTTTTATCTTTTTTACATAATATTGGTATGGTCATCTCTCAATTATTAAAGTGGTAAAAAAAATATTACACTGGAGTCCATATTTTCAAGGATCTGCATTAAAAACAACCAATTCGTCGTATGGCATACAACAATTAATCCTTTCGAAACAAGAACAAAGGTATCAGGAAGCAGTGTATGATTTTTCCAAGATTTTGCGGGACAACCAGTTATTATTTAGGCCTACTAACTTTCAAAACTATTCAGTACTTACGAGTACACGTGAGTCCCAATTGCGTGTGAAGTCAAAGCGCGTATCTTGCATAAGGACCTTAGACTACTCGTAAAAAGAGACCTTGTTTAGTCCAACAATAAAAAGATTTTGAAGTACCTTTTATATCTTTCCCGTCGGTTTTGCCGAACATATCGCGCTTTCGTATTTCGTCATTTTGGTTCGGATTATACATCCGAAATCTTTGATTATCATGGTTCATAGTTTTCGCTTCTTTGTTTCCGATTGCAGGCGATCCCTCTGGTAGCTCCAAATGAACTCTGAAAGCTGGTGTAACAAAATACGACATAATCAATCATAACTCACCCGTCTCAGCTTACTCGGTTATGCGCGTTTGTCATTGGAAAGGTATGGAGCTGACATTCTTATTTTGTTATTTGACCTAGTTATAGAAAATGAACAAAACTGAAACGGTAGTTAGCTATTTTCCATTATAGTTAGGACATTAAGTGTAAATCTTGAATTTTTGTGTTAAGCAATGCCAATTGGCATAGCTTTCATTTCAGAAGGGAAGCCACCCTGGAAATTCCTCTCAGCACCTTCAAAAACAATTTCAAACCTAAACGAGCCAGTTCTTATTATAAATAATATTTGATCCTAAAAAAATAATTCATTTGAAAGCAGGTATCATAACGATCCCTCAAAAATCTTCCTAAAAACTTTTGACTAAGCAATGATTGGAAAATAGAAGCCATGTTTTCAATTATTTCTATAGTACTTTAGACATGAAACTTTAACACGCATTAGCACAGCTTGAATATCGGAAACTAATGTTGGTCACTCACACGAAAAACAAGAAGTTATCTTCGAAAGTCGAGCAAAATATCTCTTATTTAATATAGATGAACCAAATCTACTGAGTTAGTTTTTCTTTCAAGATTCAAAGATTCAAAGATTTATTCAGAAAATAGGCCTTTTCAGGCACTTTTTCACGTCAATTCACCTTTAAAATTAAATAATACTTATTATATTACATTCAAATTATTAATTCTTGTTTAAAAGCTACAAACTACTAGCGTTTCGGAACCGACCACTGCAGAGAAGAAGACGCCGAAAGAAACTCTTCAACAGTATTGGTCGCCTACTTGCCTGAAGGGCTTTGTATGATATTTAATATTTTTCTTTTCTTTTTTTTTGATGTCATGTTATATACAATTTTAATTAACATATTTTTGTGGAACACGTTAAGTTAGCGATCGAGCGTGCAACAACAACAGATATGATAAACAACAGATATGATAAAAGTGTCAAAGAGGCCGAGCAGACCTGTCCCCCCTGGCAGCACCCGTTCACGAGTTGACGCATGGATCAGCCATCGCTGAGCTCAACCATATTAGAGGGAACTCGACGACCCGACACACAACGCCGCCACCAGTTTGAACATTTTAGTGAGCATGACTTACTCGATCTCAAGCACAAAACTCGAAAACTAATTGTCGATACTCGCTGACCGCAAACATATACATGTTTTACAATTGAGAGTTTATTTTAGACAATTATACAAAATAAAATAGCAGCAACAAAAAAAAGAAAACAATTATAAGTAAAATTAAAATAAAAGCATTTAGAGAAGTCCTGCATATCACTCGAGGTCTCGACTCCAAGCATTCTTATCAACGAAATAATCATTAATGCCATAATAAGCTCTTTTCAATAATATATTTTTTGTAACGTCTTTAAACTTCGGAAATGGCAAAGCTGTAATATTGTCAGGAATTTTATTATACAAACGAATACTAAGCCCTAAGAATGTATTCATAGTTTTCTGTAGTCTAAAAGCTTCATTAACTAGTTTATTTTTGTTTCTAGTATTGTATGTATGAACATGACAATTCTTAACATATTTGTGAATATTTTGATGTACGTGCAGTATATTAGCAAGAATGTATTGTGACGCAACCGTTAAAATTCCAGTTTCCTTAAATAACTCTCGAAGAGAATCCCTAGCCCCTAGTTTATAAATTGATCGAATAGCACGCTTTTGCAGAACGAAAATGCTGTTGACGTTTGCACCATTTCCCCAAAGCAATATCCCGTAAGACATTATACTATGGAAATAGCTAAAGTAAACAAGACGTGCTGTTTCGACATCTGTCAGTTGTCTTATTCGCCAAACGGCGTATGCCGCGGAGCTTAGTCTACCAGCAAGAGCTGTAATATGTGGACCCCATTGTAACTTTGAGTCGAGAGTTATTCCTAGAAATTTTGTCGAGTCAACAAATTCTACCACTTCATCATTAACAACTATTTTTGTGGGCACATGCCTAACATTAGGGGTACAAAATTTGACACATTTAGTTTTTTTAGCATTTAGCAGGAGATTATTAGCTGTAAACCAATCTAATACCTGAGCGAGAGTGTCATTTACATCGTCAAAATTTGTCTTCTGTCTATCAACTTGAAAAACAAGTGATGTGTCATCAGCAAATAACACAGCTTTACAGGCACAGGCGTAGAATGGCAAATCATTGATATAAATGAGAAATAATAAGGGCCCCAAGATAGATCCCTGAGGAACTCCCATTTTGACAGACATCCCACTTGATTTAACTCCATTAAAACTAACTTTTTGTATTCTATTTACCAAGTATGATTTAATTAGCCTCAAAGATTCATTGTTCACCCCATAATAACTTAATTTATTTAATAGCGTTTCATGGTCTACACAGTCGAATGCTTTAGTAAGATCACAAAAAACTCCTATTGCATTTTGCGACTTTTCCCATGCCTCTAGGATATGCGTGAGCAAAGCAACTCCTGCATCTGTGGTGGAACGACCTTTAGTGAAACCATATTGTTCACTATGGAAAAGTTTATTTTTATTAAAGAAAGAAAGTAACTGTTTGAATATTAACTTTTCAAAAATTTTACTTAATACTGGTAGGATTGAAATTGGGCGATAATTATTAGGATCGTCTTTACTTCCCGCCTTATGCAGAGGTATAATCTTACTACATTTCATCAGATCGGGAAATGTTCCGGTATCTACACATTCATTAAATATTAACGCTAGATTTGGAGCTATATCGTCTATAATATTTTTTATTAAGGAAACAGAAATATCCCATAGATCCCCGGTTTTTTTAACGTTTAATTCATTAAAAGTGTCGATAATTGTTTTGGGAGTCACATTTTCAAAAATTAAAGTATTGTTACACTCTGGTACATGATCACGTAATATTTTTTCAGATCTTTGAGATGATGACTGAAGCGAGGCAGTTGTTTTAACAGGAATATCAGAAAAGAAATCTTCAAAACATTGAGCAACTTCAGTATTTGTCTCAAACTTCTGATCTTTGACTTGTAATTTTAATGACTCATTATTGCGTTTTTTAGTTTTTCCCGTTTCCTGATTAATAATGTTCCAAGTCGTTTTTATTTTGTCCCCGGAGCTGGCAATTTTTTTACATAAATATATAGACTTTGCGCAGGCACACACTTTTTTGAATATTTTAGAATAATTTCTAACGTAATTTAAAAAAAACGGGATTTCTATTATATTCTTTCATAGCCAGCAGATCATATAACTTATTCCTACTTTTATAAATTCCTACAGTAGCCCATTCACAGAATTTTTTTTTGTTAGAAATAATACGTGTCTTAACTTTAAACGTTTTGTTAAATTCTATGTCTATAGTCTTAAATAATTTATCATATAATACATGTGGATTGTCACTTTCCTCACAAATAATTGGCATTTTACTTGATACGTTTGCTTTAAATTCATATATTTTAGATTCAGAGGAAGGTCTATATGTTATTTTTTCCGAGTCGGTTTGACTATCGAAATCTGAAAAAACCGCTAATAATCCGAAATGATCAGACGATATCTTTTTTATCACGGTTCTTTCAAGAGCTTCACAACTACAGAAAACATTATCCAGACAAGTGGCTGACGTTTCAGTAACTCTGGTTGGTTCAAGAAACAGATATTCGCAATCAAAGGATTTAAACAAATTAACAAATCCAATGCTCTCCTTATTACTTTTTAATAAATCTACATTAAAGTCACCACATATTATGATTTTTTTAGAACCTTGACTAACTTTATTTAGTACATCCTCCATAATTGATTCTAGTAAATTATAGCATGAAGAAGGAGGACTGTAAACACATACTATTATAAACCTCTCAAGTTCAATACAGGACAACTCTACTTGCTGTTCCACCGTAAGGTCAACTACATCCTTTCGCTCTTTACATTTTAAGCCATTTCTAATTAAAATGACACTGCCTCCACGGATGGTGTCCTTCCGGGCGAACACGCTTGTCATACTATAATTGTTGAAATTTAATTGTACATTATGTTTTTCTTGAAACCAGTGCTCTGTTAAGCAGAGTACATCAATACACTGGGTATCTAAAAAGAGTTCTAATTCTAATAGTTTGCCGGCCAGGCCTTGCATATTTTGATGAAAAATGCTGAATCGTTTGACTCTGGCCGTTGTCTTATAGTTTAGTTTAAATTTGCTAAGCAACTAACACTAGTAATGTCAACATTAACATTATTTATTATGTCAATATTCTGCTTTGTACAAAGTACTGAGGCAGAGTCTTGTAAATTATAAGCTACTAATGTAGCAATTTGTCGTTTAGACTGGTATGGGAGGTACAAAGTATCTCCTGTCAACTTAAGTTTAAAAATAAACTTATTAATATCTAATAAAAAAATTACGTCATTATGACGGTACGTCAAATTGTACAAATGTACATTGAGGTCAAATATATGCTTATTTCTAGTATAGTCAGGTGTCTCCAAGTATGGAAAAGTACAAATCATGTACTTACACTTAGTCTTATTATTCAGCTCAAGAAGCCTGTCAATACATAATTTAATGTCTTTTTTTCTTACAGAAAAACTATCACCACAAAGTATTAGAATTGTGGTATCTTCATCTAAGGAATCACAATTTATTTTATTAATTAAATTAATGAACGAAGCCCCTGGTGAACATGAGTTATATACTGTACAGCCACAGTTAAGAGTATTATACATAATACTGCTCAGACCTAGACCCACTTCATCCGAATAAATTAACAATTTTTTACATGAAAATTTCTTATTAAAACAATTGTCAATAGTGCTTATCTTTGTTTGCAAGCTACAATTACCACTTGTGCACTCTTTTATGTCAAGATTACAGTCAATTAAAGGTGAAGTGGTGATTTCAGTACTGTAAATGTCACACGGTGTCTGAGATGCAGAATCACATTGTTCACTCCTGCAGCTGGCCAAATCGATTAATGCCTCAGCTGCTAAAAACTGTTCTGTATTGTTTTTTATAGATAGCTTATATTTTGTTGTAAGTCTATCTAAAGATTCTTGGAGTGAGTGAATTTGAGTCTGCAATTCATACACCTCAGTGTCATATATACGGCTTGCTAAATAAAGATTTTCCTCACTTTGTTTTAGTTGATTAACTAAACACAATTTCTCTTTTCTTAATTGGATAAGACTTTTATTACATTTTTGCTTAATGAGCAATTTCTTAGTACGTTTAATGATTTTATTAATTTTTACATATTTTTTTATTTTATTATGGCTATTTAAGATAAAGAAAGTTGACTGCGGGGTACTTGCAGGTATTTCCACGGGCAGACCCGAGCCACATTCTACGAGTTCACTATATAAAGCCAGTGTATTATTACACATTTGATTTTACAAGACTCTTAGGACGTCTTAGGTTCCGTTACTATTTTTTATTACTTTATTCATATTTAATTGTAATGACCACTATCAAATAAAAATAAAAATAATAACTATTTGAAAGACATCTTTGTTCTTAGACACCTCTTGTGTCACCGTATAACTTGTTTGTAAATTTGCATGCTATAATTCAATGGCTGTATAGGAGAAAAATATATTGTTACCACCTACTGTATACCCTTTACAAATGCAAATAAATAAATATTCTATTCTATACCGATGACTTCGAAGCATTATTCTGCGATCGTTAATTCATTTTTACTTTTACGGCGACTTTTGAACAATGTAAGTATTATCTAGTTATTTACTCTACAGTTTTCCCTGTTCTTATGCACCTCTTGGGAATTCGTATACTGATGACGTCGCAACGGTGCTCTGCAGCCATTAAAACTTATTTCACACAAGTCAGCACTTTTAAAGAATATAAATTAATTGGAGTTCTCGACTCTATAGTTATCTCTGTTCTCAGACACCTCTTGTGACGCCGTATACCGATGACGCCGCAGCGTCGCTGTGCGGCCATTAATTCATATTTCACACTAATGGCGACTTTCAAAAACACTTAACGAGCCTCTAAGTGAGATATTAGCGGCCTTGTGGACCTTAACATTAAGTATTCATAACTGAGCTAAGGGATTAAAAAGGAAGTTGTACTTTTTTTCTAGTAAATATTTGATGCGAAGAATAAATCACGCTTTTACTGAATTAGGAAAATGACAGATAAAGAATTTATGTTTTAATTCGAAAAGTGAACCTGAAACAGTGAAAATAATATTTTATATGATTGTAGTACATACTTTTACAGTTGAACTAATGCATTATATGGATAATGCATAAACAACTCTCACATCGTCTCTTTCTAATCGTATTCAGTTAATTGCTTGCTGTTCGTATGTGTAAGTGGCCAACATTGATGTTAGATGTTTCAGCAGTCTAAGGGTATTAGACCTCCTTGTATTAGACATATTTAATGATGCCAGCCGGGTACAAAAGCTTTATTTGCTTATCGAAGCACGGAGCAGCTTGACATTTTTTTTAAAAATGCGTTTTTTGTTATTGTTATGCTATTTTTATATAATCTTCCAAAAAATTTGAATCTAAGGTCTATGTGCGACCTAAGGTCTATGATCGCTGGTTAGAATACTGTCCGCGGGGATTTTTTCACAGTATTATCTTATTTCTTTATTTTATAAGAATTTTTGGTGTTTTATGTATGAGATAAATGTGTCATGAAAATGTTTGCATAGTCAAAAACTATTGTTTTTTCGTTTTTATTTTATTTTTAAAGTGCTCCTAGTAGCTCTAGTAGTGCATGTATCAGTGGAAATCGTAGCACTGCTCGTAGAAGCGCTACAGTCCCCGTAGCATAGTAGTTCGTAGAAGTTCATTTCTCGTAGCAGTAATGTTATGCAGCGATTTAATATTTGTTGCAGTTTTTACATACTAGATTAATAATTGATCGTGAAAACAGCATTGTACAACAAAAATAGGCTAGTTTCCGGGGTAAAAATAATAATATTTAAATTAGCCCATCAGATAACCAAATCGATTAGATTACCAAAAAATTTTGCACACATATTTTTTCTTCAGTCAATTAAACAAAAATGATGAAGATAAAGCGCGTCAAGGTTCATGAGTTAGAGTTTGCTAAAGAAGATAATGCTAAAAGAGCACGTGACGTTAGAGTATGCTAAAAAGTGTAGCAAACTGTGACGTCACACGGAGCCTAACGTTTCTTAAATCATATTTTATTTAATTGACAAAAAAAATATTGGACACTGTAATTTTTTTGGTAATCTAACCGACGGACTAATTATATTTTTTTAGGAAACTAGCCTATTGGGGTTTTATACATGTCAATTCAAAAATGTTCCCTATTCAATTCAATGTTCCCTATCTATAAGCATAAAAATTTAAGCCATAATGTAACATGGCATACTGTATTTTGACTTAATGATTTTTAAGCATAACGTTCTTACGCATAACAGTATACGCATAATTACTTTAAGCATAATGTACTTAAGCATAATCATATTTAGGCATAACATTACTACGGCATAATTGTATTTAAACATAAAAGCATATAAACTAACCTAACCTATCCTAATCTACTTTTCTGGAAGCGATTTCTAACCTGTTCTGACGTATCTTATAAATATTATACCTAATCACTATTAGTCTCATAATTATTATGTCTATGGAGATTATGCGAATCATCATTATGCCAACAATATTTATGCTAAAACCGGTATGCCAAAGCATATTAGGACAAAACAAATTATGCGTAAAAAAGGGGTCCCGATGTAAAGTAATGCCATGATTAGACCCACACATCTATAGTCAGCTTCACACATACACAAAAAGCAATTTATGTATTTGCGGGTTTCCGAAATATGACCGTTTGATCGTACGTAATGCGGTCACGTACAACTTTGATGACGCAAACAGAGACATTGTGATAGATCCTCATGAAGCTTTAAGTAAATAATGGCTGTGACGTCACCAGAGCATATTTTTACATAATGGAGAGTCAGAACAGATTGAAATGATTTAAACAAAATGGCGTTAGGTTATGTTATCCTTAAAATTGTAATTTATTGAACTTCGATGTGAGAAAATGCAATCACTACAGTACTATCAGTATATCAATTATATCCAATACATACAAATCACTATATCAAGGGTACCAAATGAAATTGATTATATAAACTATTATGAATAAAAATGAAGGGATGAATGGAAGAAGAGAGGGAGGCCTTTGCCCAGCAGTGGAACAAAAATTAGGCTACGTAAAAAATATATAAACTACTTGCTTTTGCCTCGGGAACATTTGATTTTTCTGGGATGAAGGATCTCTATGTCCTTCCCCTCGCCTCAAACTACCTTTATACCGAACTTTGAATAGTTGGAGCGACAAATGGTGACAAACAGAGTAATTATACTAATATTCTTAATTATACTTAATTATATCTTAACTAAAGCCCAATGCTTATGCCCAATGCTGCGAATAGATAACATAATATATTTTCCTTATTACTTCCTTACGGTCTCCTCCAAAAGTCCATACATAGCCTTAAAATCGATTACACTGGTTAGTAAGTCAATTCATACGTACTCGTATATGTACATATTCAGCAACATCATGAACCTTATACCACATTAAAAAGGTTGAAATCGCGGTAATTTTAAATAGTGTCCGGAGGTACATTCGACTTTTTAGGCAAATTCTATATAGACTATCGCAGTTCAATTTTATAGATACACAACATGTTTTGCCCCTAGAGAGAGCCTTGCATTTACTCGATTTAAATGTCTTGTTGGCTTGCTTTTGAATAAACAAATAATATATAATATCCAATTACACAAATTGAGCTAGCCCCAAAGTAAGTACGAGACTTGAGTAATAGGATATTAACACAACGATACTGTATATGCAGTATCACATCTGTTTCCCTTGCGGGGTAGACGGAGCCTAGGTCTATAAGACCTTATGGGCACATTTTATATGTTGGAGGGGGTGTAGATGGAAAACAAAATCAAATAGAGATAGATTGCTAGCCGCATCGCCTATATGATACCGCAGATTTAGCCTAATCCCTCGATCGGCTTTTACGATCTGTGCGGGATGATAAGCAGTTGGCACATTCTACGTTTTTTCTCGGAAGAGCTGTATTTTACAACAAATAAATAAATTAATATATACGGACAAATCACACTGATTGAGCAAGCCCCAAGGTAAGTTCGAGACTTGTGTTATGGGAAACTAACTCAACGATACTATATTTTATAACAAATACATATATAGATAAACATCCAAGACCCAGGCCAATCTGAAAAAGATCATTTTCCATCTTGACCTGGCCGGGGATCGAACCCGGGAACTCCGGCGTGGCCGCCGGGCATAAGGCCACAGAGGTCATCAATACCCCTCTCGTCAAATACCCTACACTAGAGTACTAAATTACATTCATGGTCAGTAATATTAATGAGTAAAATGAATCCCAATCCTAATTATTTAAATAACCATTCCCACCAGAACGACAGTTTAACTTTAGCTCAGAACAAGCAACAAGTTGTAAAGTCAAACTATCTCAGATACAATTACTGCGACATTAGGACTAACAGTCCTAAAGCGGTATCTCTAGAGAACGCTCTGTGACGTAAATTAGTTCGTCGGGAAGACAATTGCCAATTTATGTACTATTAATACATGAATAAGTCTAATTAGTGGGGAATACAATTAATTCTATATTAGAACTAATTGTTCTTAATCAGTGTCTCGGAACACATATTATATGTGTCGATAATTAGTTCGTCGGGAACACTGACAATAGTTAATTCACGCTATTAATTTATGATTATGAAACTATTCCGTGATAAAATCCATCTGACATCCGGCTTCCCGCCATCTCACTGTATGTATGCTTAGATCCTTTAAATTACGCAAGGAGTTTTCATGTATTTTTAACCAAGGTGAAACACAAGCTTATTTTACTGAGTACCCCTTTTAGAAACAAGATTGATAGATAGACGTGCCAAAAGACTCGTTGACGATGAGTTGCTTACAGCGAAACTGCTTCAGAGCCTAAGACACCGCCGATTAGTAGCAAGTCTGTGTGTTATTTACAGGCTGCATTTTGCTGAGTGCGCACAAGAACTGCACGATCTAATTCCCCCTGCACCATTCCATCTTCGGACGACACGACGTGGGCAGGGATTCCACCCGTATGTGGTCGATATTCCTGTTCATTGTACCTCTAGATTCGCCTCCTCCTTCATTAAACTAACCGCGAAGGAATGGAATTCCCTCCCCGCGTCACTGTTTACTCGTAAAAATTTAGGGATTTTTAAGGTAAGAGTAAGTATGTATGCAGAGTAAGTATGAGTAACCATGTAGCATTCTTAAAAATATATTAATATCAAACATCGACCGTGTTTGACTGTATGTAGTTATGTATAAGCGCAATAAACATTACACACCTACAGTGAGATAATAATAATAAATATTGTAGAGGCCGCACGCATGGAAACAATTTAAATACATTATCT
Source organism: Elegia similella (assembly GCA_947532085.1). Classification (NCBI taxonomy): domain Eukaryota; kingdom Metazoa; phylum Arthropoda; class Insecta; order Lepidoptera; family Pyralidae; genus Elegia; species Elegia similella. The sequence goes on from OX383936.1 coordinate 8,181,939, forward strand.
CCCATCTCCAAAAGTAACTTGAAAGCAATAATTTCGCTGGCAGAGTTTGGACCTAAACAATATACAGGAACATAATTTTCGAGTTTAATGCGTAACAAAACTCCAAATGATGTAACTTTCGTTATTCTTGTAGTCTCCTGGTGGATTTTATGAAACAATACATATTCAAAGGTAACTAATGAATCTTCCACGCTGGTGTGGGGGAAAAATACATTCAATGTACCAGTTGCTACTCTTTTCGCACACATCTTAAAAGCCTTTTTAATTTTAATATTTCTTTTTACTGACAATTATATATATAATTGTCAGTAAAAAGAATGGTAACCATCAAATTATTGAAGCTGTTTAGTACAGTCAGATAAAAAAATTAAATATGTGAAAAATCGGTACTGATGAAATATATTTAGACTGGCTTTAATAAATTGCTTAAATGTTGAAAAAAAAACGTAGATCGCGTTTAACGTTTAGTATAAAAATCAACATTTTATTAAAAAAATATTAGTCTACAATAAAACCACATAAAAAATTCTATAACAGTAATATTTAATGATTTATCATTACTTATTATTTAAAAAAACTGCCAGGCTAAAAACTACACCAAATATTGATTCGGTCATTACGCGTTAGAAATGTTGTAAACTGGTGGTCATGATCTTCAAATAAATATCCGGTTAGAAACTGTTTTTTCCAGTTTCTTTCTGACCGTAAAAACAATTTTTATTTATTTGTGTCTGAATCATCTGTGAAAAAAAAAATTCAAACTAAAAAGTGTCAATTCGGAAAGTGTGTCCGAATATATTGTCTCCGAGTCGTCAGCAAGTCGGTCTTGTTGCCCAGTTCTCTCTACCCTGTAAGTATATGATTAGTATGTTTGACCATGTTCTTCAGATTTTAAAAACAGATCATCATAAATGTTCTTGTTGGTGCAGTTGAACATAAAATGAAAAAATACTCTGAATGTATGTAATAGTTGTAATCAAATGAAGAATACAAGCTACAATAAGTAACAGCGACACAGGCAGCTTGTATTTGCTGAGTCGACGCGGGTTTTATCTAAATCATACTTATTTCTACTTCACGACTGAACATTCATTTTAAATCTGATCTTAGTAGAATTCTTTATCCTTTTCAAATGTAATCGTTGTGATAAAACGAAGGATATAAGCTGCAATAAGTAACAGCGACACAGATAGCGCTCTAATGGTCTTTATTTGTCTTAGTCGACGCGAGTTTTGTCTACAATTCTACATCACATTTCTACTTCACGACTGAATATATATTAAATCTCATCTTAGCAGAAGTCCTTATCATATTCAAACATACCAATAGTTGTGACAAAAGGGTAGATACAAGCTGCAATAAGTAACAGCGACACAGGCAGCTTTGTAACGGCCTGAATTAATCAAAGTCAACGCGGGTTTTGTCTACAAGTAGACATCATATTTCTACTTCACGACCGAACAATAAATTGGTATCCTCAGATTGGTAGACTTCTAGCAATCTGAGATTTTCTACAAATCTTTATTATATTCAAATGTAATAGTTGTGTCAAAAAGAAGGATACTTCAACTTCACGACACGAACTGCAATTAGCGACACGGACAGTGCTGTAACAGCCTTAATTTGTCTGAGTCGACGCGGGTTTTATCTACATCATATTTCTACTTCACGACTAAACATTCATTTTAAATCTAAGCTTGGTAGTTGTTTTTATTAAAAAGTAGCTTTTTATTGAATTTCCCTCCGTTTCAATCCTTTGAAACACGAATTTCGGGGATACAACTAAACATTTCCGTGGTAGAGGCGGAATCCTTACTAATATTATAAACGCGAAAGTTTGTGAGTATGTATGGATGTTTGTGCACATCGTTTGTGGACGCGAGTCGGACCCGCGCACGAAGGGTTCCGTTCTATAAAAACGGCAAAAAAGTCGAATGTTGTATATACAAATTTCATTTTGCGGTTGACACCATACATTTTGTTCGGCCGATTATAACTACATAAGTTGGTCGAGTTGTATAAAAATAACTATCTATGATACCGAGACTGCTATAGTTTTAATTGAAAGTACATACTTTGAGGTATATACCACATTTTTTTCAGAAGTATTTTAGTAATATTTTTAAAGTTACGGTGGGGGGACACCTCAAATTTTTACTTTGTATTAGATTATCTGAAGACTGGGGGGTTTGATCTACATAGTATCAAAGCAGTTTTTGTTGCATTTTAAAAGACCTTTTCAACGATACTCCACACGTTGGGGCTAGTCCAATTATATAATTAAAATTCACTTTTCGTTGTATGGTAAAAATCATTTTTTCATAATTTTAAAAACCAACTTTTGGAACTTCAATGTCTATCTCTCCACCAATTGTCGTGACAATCGGTGCAGTAGCGGCGGGATACGAGCCCGGACGGACAGACGGACATGACGAAACTATAAGGGTTCCTTGTGGACTACGGAACCCTAAAAAAACCTCAATAACGCCAAAATGGCTGAACGGATTTTGAAAAGCAAGTAGCAGCTTTGGACGCCGGGTGCGCGTATCCGATCCGGCAGTCAAGGGTTTAATCAACTGCCTGTCCGGTAGTTGCAGCTATGACATCGGGTTGCAGGTTATCGCTGACCATAATCCTGCTCACATGAACTTTATTTACCACTTAAATAAAAGATTAAGCCTTTTATTTACGAATACGTGAACTCGGCGTGCAAGTCAGACGTGTCGCAAGTTTAATTCAAATATTTTAAAACAGTTGTTATCTGATTTTGAACCCTATTAGTAACATTTATAAACACACTATTCCAAAACATCTTTGTGCGAAATACAACTAATTATTTCTGGGTCACAAGCATAGTGCCGGCATCATCGACGGTATCCCGCCCCGCACCCCTGCCGAGAAAACAAGATAGCCTCCTTACCATCTAACCGATACGAGGAGCTACGCAAGCAAGTCCGTGAGTGATCTACAATCTACAACTATATACAGTACACAATGAGTGTGCGCCGATCGCCGACCGGGTGCGGCCACAGTGAGAGGCTTAGCGGGTCCCAGCCAAATCTCTCAGAAATAGGTCCTAATTATGACACTACTCCAATTCGCATTACTCACCGTGTTAAGCGAAAAGTACTCGATGATGATGCTTGGATAAAAACAGAGCTTTCGGATTTAAAAAATCAGGTATCTGAAATAATGACAGTATTGAAGGCCAGCAGTGTTTCCCAAGCGGAAAATATCAATAAGCTCCATGAAGACGTAACTACTATAAAGACCCAGGTGAGCAGTATTGGCGACACTATCGAAAGTATAATATTAGACCAAAATAATACAAAAATGAGACTGAATGATTTAGAAACCATAACCGAGAATATTGAAAGGAAAATTGAACTTTTAGAAACAGATATTAACCAATTTAAGAATACTACTATTGAACCATCTACAAATTACGAAGAGATAGTAAGCGAAGTTCACGAGCGAAATTTACGTTCTAAAAATATCGTGATTGTGGGTATCCCGGAACCAACTAGCCCAATTGACCGTCATATTTACAATAAAATAGAGGTTTTGAAAATCACTAAAGCCATTCACTCCGAGTGTCCGGAACCACATAGAATAATCCGTCTTGGAAAATACAAACCTGGTGTTAATCGACATATCAAAGTCAGCTACACATCTGAAGATACCGTTAAAACTATATTACGTAACAAGAATAATGTACAATTGGACGATGTCAAAATTTTCTCGGATCGAACACCCCTGCAGAAACAGCACATTAATAAATTAAAAGAAGAATTGGAAAGACGCAAAACACAAGGAGAGACTAATCTGTCTATAAAGTACATTAAAGGGGTCCCCAAAATTATCCAAACAGAGGAAAACCAAGGAAAAAAGACAAAGACAGCAATATCAAAAAACTACTAGCTTTATCAGGAAAGGTTACACACAAGTTCGTCAAAAACTACAATGACATAAAAAGTTCAAAAAATCTTTGAAATGTTTTTATATTAATGCATGTAGTCTCGTTAAGCAAGGCAAACTCGATGTACTCAAATGTATAGCTGCCTAGATCCAACCACACATAATTATAGTAACAGAAACCTGGATAAAGAATGAAACCGATGCTCAAAAACTCTTCATTCCATGCTACACTCACTACAACAATTTTAGGCAAAATCGCATAGGAGGAGGAGTGTCTATCTTTGGACATAATGACCTAAAGCACAATATCATCGAGGAACATTGTATAGCGAACAACATCCACTACCTTTGGATCCATCTTGAAAAGCAATCTTTGGACATTGGCGCCATATATAATCCCGATAAAAAAAATGTGGATAAGTTTCTTGAATTATACTCACAACAGCTGGAAAAAAAGAAGAGAGCTATTGTTTTTGGAGACTTTAATTTTGACTTACTAGCACTAGGCACTGAAGCTCGCAAATATAAGGATACATTAAAAGAGTATGACTAAAGAATTTTGAACAAAATTAGCCGAAAATACTGTACCCGAGTAACAGAGTCCACTAACACCATCATTAACCATGTATGTACCAATTTAAAAGAAAGTAACCTGAATTTTAGTTTAATTGAATCATCAATGTTTGACCACCGACAAATATACTTAGAAATCGAGAATCACTATTCTGCACCTGTCCCAAAAATTATATACACAGCAGTAAATTACAAAAAATTACATGAAATTGCAGAAAAATCTATAAACAGTGACGATGAACAATATACATATGAAACATTGGAAGAAAAAATATTGAACTGCCTATCGACGAGTAAAATAACTAAGTCAAAGTTTCTAAACCCACCACGTCAAGACTGGATCAAAAAAGATATTATTCAAGATATCAACAAACGAAATGAAATTTGGCGAAAATATAAAAAGAACAAAAAAGATGTTAACCTAGAACAAAAATTTAAAGAAGCTAGAACAAAAGTATTTAAAGCAATACAAAAAACGAAAAAAGCATATTACTTCAAGTATTTTAAAGATCACATGAGCAAGCCAAAGAAAATGTGGAAAGCTATTAATGAATTAGCTAGTAATAAAGTAAAAAATCCAGCCGCACCAGACAAACTCATTATGAACTCGAATACAATCACAGATGTACAGGAAATTTGCGAGTGTTTCAATACTTTCTTCTCCACTATTGGTTCAACGCTTGCAAACAAAATCCCAACCAGATGTCAAACAGATGATAGTGGTAAAATAAAATCACCTAATATAGCTGAAACGACCGAGCTCGCAAACTTTAGGCCCGCAACTGTGGAGGAAATTATTGAAATCATTGATAAATTGGACCCCAACACTAGTTCTGGTATTGATGGTATCAGCACAAAAACTGTCAAATGTCTTAAAAACATAATTTCCATTCCACTCAAAAACATAATTTCCATTCCACTCACTAACTGTATAAATGACTGCTTAAAGAGGGGAGTCTTCCCGAACTCCCTGAAAATCGCTAGAGTAACACCAATATACAAAACTGGTAGTAAATCTGACCCATGTAATTACCGTCCGATTTCTGTTTTGCCTGTTATCTCAAAAATTTTTGAAAGATTTATTTACGTTCGTATAGAAGAATATTTAAATTCCCAAGATTTCTTGTATAATAAACAATACGGCTTTAGACCCAAATCCAATACGCTCTCGGCTACAACAGACCTTGTAACCAAAATCAAAAACAAAATTGATGAAAAACAAATAGTTCTCGGTGTATTCATAGATCTCAAGAAGGCTTTTGATACTATTAGCCACAAAACTCTCCTCAATAAGCTATCAAAACTTGGTATCACTGGTAAAGCACACGATATATTAAAGTCATATTTCCATCATCATCATCATCATCATCCAGGTCTTTTTAGCCTCCACTACAGGAGCACGACCCTCTCTGTACTACTAGAGCCATACTTGGCCAGAGCAGTCAGAGGACTTGGCCTACACTCTCCACGCTGGCCAGACGGGTTGGAGAGGTTTCTCAGATGTTTATAAGCTTTGTTTAGCTTGTATTTCCTAAGTCGCCTTCTACGACATCCACGGGAAGACTTGGAGTGGCCCTATTCTACTCTGCCGGGTACCACACGGCTTCTGCCGGGTACCACACGGCTTATTTCCAAAACCGTAGGCAAATTGTCAAAATAGGACAACATCAAAGTGGGTCGACTACTATCACATTTGGCATCCCACAGGGCTCCATTTTGGGACCTATCCTGTTTTTGATTTACGTTAATGATATAAAGAATTTGGGTCTTAATGCTGATATATCCCTTTATGCAGACGATACAAGCTTATTTTATTACGGCCACTCAACTAAAATGTTGAAACTAAAAGCACAAAAAGATCTTAACAAACTAAACGATTGGTTTCTATCAAATCTGCTTACAATTAACACAGAAAAAACTAATTTTGTCATATTTGCAGCAAAAAACAAAAAACTCGATGACAAAGTAGAACTTAAGATAAATAATGATATTCTCAGACAAAAAACTAGCGAAAAGTATCTTGGTATCATTTTGGACCATTATCTCAACTGGAAAGAACATATACACAAAATAAAGACAAAATTAACATCATAAACAGGTGCCCTACGTGGAATAAGAAGCAGTCTCCCGCGCAAAATTAAATACGTTATCTACAACTCATTAATTAAACCACACATAGATTACCTTATTGAGATATGGGGCACAGCAGCAAAATCTAATTTAGAAATATTACAAAGAGCCCAAAATAAACTAATTAAATCACTTTTTGATTTTGATTTTAGTACACCTACTCAAAAAATATATACAGAAACTAAAATAATGACCATTAGGCAATCATATATGTACTACACATGCATTTTAATTTACAAAATCCTTAATAATAAAATACACTCACTAATATAGTTTCGTAAAAAAAAACAAATACAAAAAATTAAATTACGTAGTGCAAATCACCTAGTATTACGCACGCCAAGAACAAACTATGGCACAAAAAATATTCAATTTGAAGGTGTAAAAATGTATAATAAACTTCCAATAGAAATAAAAGATGCAAAATCTTTTGGTGCTTTTAAGAGAAAATTAAAATTATATACTATAGAAAATTATTGTATAGCATAAAAACCAAATAGTTAAAAAAGAAAAAAAAAGTTAAAATGTAATATAACGATATAGGCTTGTTTTCTTCTTTAAATAAAATCATATATAAACAAAAAAAAAATAAAAAAAAAATAGTACAGCAAACATAATGACGCGGTTTCTTATCCGCTACATCTCCGCTCATCGCTTTTCACTATGTTCTAGGCCTAAGTAAACACAACGCATAGCGGACGCACACTCCTGCGCTCTTCGGGTCGGTGTTTTGGCTAACTACCCTTTTTATCAGTGCAACTGTCATTTATCCAATTTTTGTAATAACTTTATACCAAGCTCGCCGAAATTTTAGTTATATAAGTATATTTAAGTGATTTCTCTGAGAGTGAATATAATATTGTATTCTTTTGAGAAATAAAGTTCTTTAACCATATTTAATAACTAGCTTTCGCCCGCGGCTCTGCCCGCGTCAATGTCGATCCCTCGGGAACAGTGCTTTTTCCCGGGATAAAAGGAACTCCAGAGAACTTGTATGCAAAATTTCATGATGATCGGTTCAGTAGTTACGGCGTGAAAGCGTAGCAAACAAAAAACAAACTTTCGCATTTATAATATTAGTAAGGATAGTGCGTCATCAATGCTAAAAAATACTTATAAATACGTAAGAAGAAATTATTATTTCCTTTACAAGTCCAGCTAAACTGAAACTGTTAAAATCTGAATTTTAGACCAAGGCCTGTTTGCGAATCACAAGTCACTTGACTATAGGTTTTGTCCCTTTCATCAAACTTTGGGAAGATCGGACAGATATGACACGACTACCAAATAGATGTACCTACTAACTTGTTATTTCCTATAACATTGGTTTACGAGAAATATCTTATGTGGAAAGTACACGTAATACTTGATTATTAATCTCCGTCAAATGAGGGTTTTCTCCGTCGCATTCTCCCTTATGATGCATCAGAGCCCGGGGTCTGTTTATGAAGGTGCTGTAATATGATTTGGCATAGTTTCTACAGCCGCCCCCTGCCTGGTGGTAATCCTTCTTTAGAAACTTTAGAACCGCGAAATACCTGTGAAAATGGAGTATTTTTCCGAGCCATAATTTGAACCCGGTGCCTCTAGTGTAGCAGGCTAGCGTGTTTAGTACTGCGCCAAGAATAACGTAGGAAATCGATTTAATAGATATCGTTTTTATAAGCAGCTTTTTAAGAAGCATGTCGTAAATATTTGTCTTTTAATTTAGTATTGACGAGTTCTTCATAATCCAAACAGCTTAAATTGTCTACTACTGTTGAGGATAACATTAGAATGAAAGATTCGAGTAGTAATTGTCCTACTCCAATCTTTCATTATAAATGCATATACCTATAATTATTATAGGTACGTAAATACATACATACATGCAGAAAAAACGTAGAATATACCAGCAGCTTCTTTTCTCGCGCAGATCGTTAAAGCCCATCGAGGGAATGGGCAAAAATCTGAGGAATCATATTAGTAGGCGACGGCTAGCAACCCATCACTATTTTTATTCCGTTTCCTCCTAATGGCGATCGACATGCTAAAAGTGGGCTCCGCCTGCCCTGCAAGAGAGAAAGACGTGATTGTATGTATATAACTGTCAATGTCACGTTTAAAAATATTTTTACTCGTCCTTGGATGGCTGATTCGATATGAGGTACTTGAAGCCTATAAATATTATTCTCTATACTTATTACATATTTTGCATAGCGTCTCCTTTCTCCCATTTTCTCACAAGAAATATTCTTACACTATCACAAAAAATTCCTCCTCCTATTATAGCATATCTTCAATAGAAGAACAAAACAGTGTAATTACTTTCACAAACCTTTAGTGGGACATAATAGAGCTGATAACAGAGCAGGCGATCGATTAAGCCGATCGAGTAATGGATAAGTTCTGTTAGTTCCAGCTGCTTCAGAACTTCTCGATAGTACCTCTAGGATGTTTGTATTAAGTATATCATTGTTTGTTATTCGCTTAAGATCTTGGTTTCAAGTTGTTAGGCGCAACTTAGGTCTGGAATTTATGCAACTGTGTAAACAATTACACGATTTTTTATTTATTTATTTTTATTTATTTCAAAAACATACACTATCTTCACAGGTGTTTGGATAAACTATGATTAGAAAATACTATCAAACCAAATACTATAATTAATTTATACATATGGATTATATGTATAAATTAATTAATAAACACAAAAATATTTAGAATAATTAAAAATATATATAACAAAATGCCGATGAGGAGTTTATAAAGATCTAATTTTATCATTTTTGCCTTTCCGCGAATAAACTTTCCGTTAAATTTCTGGACAATTATTTTTTTGTCTTTTTTCTGTATATAAGTGGCTCAAGCCACTCTTTTCAGCTTGATGTCTGACGCTATGATAACTGAACGAATGCCATTTATTAACACTAAGATTGAGGCAGCTGAGACCAGTGGGTTAACATTAAATAATATAAAAAATGCCACATTCGGAATAATATATTGACTTAATAAATCGCTTATATACTTTTTAGAATGGTTATTTTTACTTTAAATTCACTATTTACAACCTGATTTGGTCATCACTAAAAAATAAATGTGAAATAAATAAATCTTAAAAAAAAGAGTACATTAAGCTAAAGTAATTCCCTAAATCGAATCGCAAAATTTACTGTTCAATATATAGTATACTAGCTTTAGTCCGCAGCTTCGCTCGCGAAAACCTCGTTGATATCCGGGATGCAAGGTAGCCTATGTCTTTCTCTGAACTCCAGAGAACTTGTATGCAGGATTTCATGATGATCGGTTCAGTAGTTACGGACTGAAAGCGTAACAAAAAACAAATCCTTACTAATATTATAAATGCGAAAGTGAGTTTGTTTGTAACGCTTTCACGCCGTAACTACTGAACCGATCATCATGAAATTTTGCATACAAGTTCTCTAGAGTACGGAGAAGGACATAGGCTTTTTATCCCGGGAAAAAGTATTCCCGAGGGATCGACATCAGTGACGTGCAGTCCATATAGACTGTTAGACACTGTCTACCCTGCAGTCGCTAAATAAATACAATTTTTTTCTTACAATAAAATAATTATATTCGGTGCGCCTGCAAAATTCTGCTAGCAAATACTTTATAGTCGATTTTGTTCAAGTACGGCGCTGCGGCTGCGGCCCGCGCGTGCCCGCGCCCCACGCTAAGCAGTATCTATACGCGTAAGCCGCGTAAGACAAAATTTCAAAGGTCTGACTTTTCACGCACACATAGAAAATTATTATACACCGACAGGAAATCGCTTTTGTAGTAGTACAAGTAAACATCTTTCATGGGCTCACACATGCAAAACAAATTTGCGCTGTGTGTGTGAATTTGAGACAATGTCTCCGAGGTTTCTATTGGCTGCCGCGCGTGATGTAAATGCCATCGTCACTTGTCAATGTCATTAAAGATATTATTCATACTGTCAATGTCATAAACAAAGTCATTGATTTACATGTTTACAAACAATCCATCCAAGAGGAAAGTTCTATTTTAAAATTAAATGCTTTATCAGTTAGATTTCCTTTGTGACAAAAATATTTTCATGTGAACGTTGTGTCGCTTAGTGTTTGCATGCCGAAACCGAAATATAAAGTGTTTTGTGAACACGCTTTTAAACAAATCAAGTAACTGGTTAGTTATGGTTAGTTATTCTAAAGTTTAATCTTAAACCGTATGATACGTGTACGTGGCTCGCAGGTTGTTAACTAGCCGTATAGTAAGGTAAGGTATATAGGTGGTATATTTGTAAGGTAAGTTTTATAATTATGTCTACCCTATGATAAATGTCTGTGCACGTCACTGATCGACATAGACGCGGGCGGAGCCGCGGGCGAAAGCTAGTATTATATAAGTAACAAGTCAGGGCTCTGAATTGAAATAAATACAAAGTTCAATTTATTGAATAGAATTCTTGCTTCAGTATTAGTATATGATTAGCATCAAGTTAACCCGTAAGTTAAAAATAACACTGCAAGAGAACTTCACAATTCTGTGAACTCTCTCTCACTTAGGTGAAATAATAGCACGCAGAATAAAATGTATTTTCATATGGTTATTTTAAAGGAGTTTTTTGTTTCGAATTGTAATAGTTTAAATACGATTCAGAAATTTATACGTCCGTAGTGTTCGTTGGTTCTCTAGTTTTTAGATTTTTAAGCATTTAAAAGAAATTTACTCTACCAATGACTTAAGACACATAAAATATAGATATTATTGCATTTTTTACCCCTTTTGTAAATCCTCGGCAAAGATATAGCTAATACTAACGCTAACACTAACACTAACGTTAACTCTAACGCTAACGCTAACACTAACACTAACACCAACACCAACACTAACACTAACACTAACACTAACACTAACTCTAACACTAACACTAACACTAACACTAACACTAACACTAACACTAACACTAACACTAACACTAACACTAACACTAACACTAACACTAACACTAACACTAACACTAACACTAACACTAACACTAACACTAACACTAACACTAACACTAACACTAACACTAACACTAACACTAACACTAACACTAACACTAACACTAACACTAACACTAACACTAACACTAACACTAACACTAACACTAACACTAACACTAACACTAACACTAACACTAACACTAACACTAACACTAACACTAACACTAACACTAACACTAACACTAACACTAACACTAACACTAACACTAACACTAACACTAACACTAACACTAACACTAACACTAACACTAACACTAACACTAACACTAACACTAACACTAACACTAACACTAACACTAACACTAACACTAACACTAACACTAACACTAACACTAACACTAACACTAACACTAACACTAACACTAACACTAACACTAACACTAACACTAACACTAACACTAACACTAACACTCACGCTAATACTAATGCTAACACTAACACTAGTACTAACATTAAACATCTATAACCATATTAAACCCTAGGGCCATATGACCTAAAAGCCACGTAAGAAATATAACAACGATAATATGCAAACTCGAGTCAGATTGAAAGATAAACTCGGAGATAAATAATATGTCATATAAAAAAACCAATTTCAATCAAGCTACTGAACTGATTATAAAAAATAAATATAATAATTTATTTCAGACAGCTAAGATCCATATAGTCATTTATAAAAACTAAAGTAATAAAATAAAATAATATCATATAAAATTAGGTACAATAATATCAAATAAAATTAAATTAAATTAAATTGAATCGAATTAAATTATATTAAATTACATCAAATCAAATTAGATATCATTAATATACATATAAAATACTCATTAAAATAATAATAAGAATAATAATTTAGTACCTTCTCTGCGGCATAGATACTGAGACATGTCTATCAGAGCAATGCCGCAGGTAAGGACAGTCAAGTCGCTCGCCAATCATGTTTGCCTTTATGAGGACCTGTAAATAGGACCAACTTCAAAAACATAAACTTCAAACAAAAATAAGAATTTTTAAAATCTATTATTAAAGTCTGAGGTAACATACATAAAAAAATACAACCGGATTGATAAGCTCTTCCTTCTTTTCGTCAGTTAAAAAAAGCGCGGAATTTGAGCTGCGTCTAATTCTTCTTTCACTCCTCAACCCACTTTATGTGGGGTCGGGACAACATGTAAGTCTGATAAACTTTCCATGCTGTGAAAAGTTAGTAAAACAGTCTTTTTTTTATTTTTATTTGAGAGTCTTTTTGTTTGTTTTTCGTGTGTGTTAGTGGCCAACACTGGTGTCAGATTTTTCAAGCTGCCTAAAGGCATCTGACATTCCGACTGTCATCAATGATGACAGCCTGGACCAACGGCTTAACGTGCCTTCCGAAGCACGGAGGAGCTCGAGATTTTGGTATGCCACTTGCGGTCACCCATCACAGTGGGGACTGCGCCCAGAGTTGCTTAACCTGCGTAAGTGCTAATTATGCTCACGCCCACTAGACCATCGGGCTCATCACTTTGAGAGAACTTGTTTCAGCTCAATTTTATAATATATTTGTAAAAGTTGCATGTTTCTTGATGAAAATCCAAACTAACCTCGAGTTTCAACTTCGTTAACTACATACATGACTGCGCTAGAAATCTCTCAAACAGCAGTTCTTAGTTCCAAAATCATATTTATGATTCACTTCACAGCTACTGCAGCAAGATAAAGTTAGTATAGAAGCATAACTTCTGATACTTCTTACTAATATCAAGTCCGAATATCTCATTAACAAGAAACACTTGATGTTTTTTTATAAAACTTTACAAAAGCTTGTAGTTTAGTACCACACATAGCCTGTAATGGGACCAAATACCAGTAGTAAGTAGTAGCACAGGCGAAAAATACTACATACTAGGTGGTAGTAACAAAAATTATCCTATTTATGCTTATGAACGTAAATATTCAAATCTATGTTTTTTTGATTTCATTTCTACATCTAACTCAACACCAAATCAAAATATTGTTCAGAATATAATAGGCCTTTGTAGGCATTTATATACATATTTAATGACATTTATGTAGTAAGCATTACATTATTATTTTGATTCAAAAGCTATAGAATACTTGCATTTTAGAACGAACCATAGAGAAGAAACGCCCGAAGAAACTATTCAACAGTATTGATTGCCTGCACGCCTGTGTATGTATCGATATTTTTTGATGACGTTACCGCGGTAAATAGCATATTAGCAAAAATTTCAAACTGGTTTTCAGCCAACAACCTATTGCTAAATGCCCAAAAGACCCAATGCGTTAAATTTACTCTCCCGAACGTGAGGCAGACCGATGTTGACATTTTAATAGATGGTCAAAAACTAGGTTTCGTCAATGATACTACTTTCCTAGGGATCACAATCGACTCAAATTTACAATGGGGCGCCCATATTTCTAAACTTTCTAATAGGCTTAGTTCCGCAGCATACGCTGTTAGAAGGATTAGACAACTGACAGATGAGTCCACTGCTAGGCTTGTATACTTTAGTTATTTTCATTGTTTAATGTCGTACGGATTACTTCTGTGGGGCGATGCAGCCGACATCCAGACTATCTTTATTCTACAAAAAAGAGCAATTCGTGCCATCTACGGCCTGGGCGCGAGGGACTCACTCAGACAGTTGTTTAAAGAAATTAATATCTTAACTGTAGCTTCACAGTATATATTCGAGAATATAATGTATGCAAGGAAAAATATTTTGTCGTTCAAAAAAGTTAGTGATTTAATAAATAGACCCTTGCGTAACAATCATAAATTATTTCTTCCGCGATATCGGCTAAGCAGAGTTAGCGAGTCGTTCATGGGAAACTGTATACGCTACTACAACAAATTGCCAAAATCGGTCCTTGATATGCCTGATAGAATATTCAAAAGTTAAGTAAAACAATTACTTTGTAAAAAGGCATATTATGGGACCGAAGATTTTATTAATGATAAGAATGTTTGGCTTGAGCTTGGCGCGGACGCCTCGTAATTCTGTATTTATATGACTATAATGTGTGGTACATTCTGTACGTGATATTTTTAAAGATTACTTTTTTTTATTTTAATTTTAGTTGATACTTAATTTGACATTTTTTTTTTTTTATTTCGGTGTTATTAATTTCAATAATATGACATTATTTTTTAAATTCAATTCGAACATGACATTTAAATAAACCAATGTATACTCAGTCCACATACCTAATTTCTAAGGTTTTCAAAAATTGAGAGTTGTCGTCCTTGGAGAAAATGCGCTGTGCAGTTTGTTGCCGCTTCTTCTGCACTCCGCTTTGGAAGCGGCATTAAACTTAGCCATAAGTAAATTTTTGACGTCAACAATTGTTGAGAAGTGAAATATGACAATTAATAAGTGTTCAAAGAAACCTATATTGAATAAACGTTTTGAATTTGAAAATTTGAATTTTCATGTACTAAATAATATTTATAATAAATCTGTAAGGGTTGGTCATAGAGCTACTTTGTTTTCAGAGATATCTCGTTTCTATGCTCTATTCATGATACTGAAACTAAATTATCGATGTTTAGATTTTTTCTGTATTTATGTATGTTCCTCCATAACTATTAAACGAATAGACTGAATTTTATGAAACTTGGCAGATAAACATTAAGAAGTACAGGACACAGGATAGGCTACTTAATTTTTTTCTCTGGTCATGCTAAGACGTAGCCCCCATACAAACATAACATAAAATGTACGCGAACGGAGACGCGGGCACTACTAGTGTACTAAATAAAAAAATACTTAAAAAAAATGGTGTGATAACTTTCATAATGTGTTTAAAATATTTTTCAAGAAGGTTTTTTAGAAATTTGACATAGAGTAGTCTGAAAGAGGCCGCGAGCAAACCGCCTTCTAGCAGTACCTTTCACGAGTTGACGTTTGAACCAGCCCAACTATCGTTAATCACAGCTATGCTAGAGGGAACTTAAAGATCCGATACATGATCCCTCCACAAATTTGAACATTATAGTAAGCATGACAAAACTCTAACGCTAAAGCGTTGTCAAATAAAAAATATTACTACTGGTCCACAGTTGATAATTTTCATCAACATTTCAGTCGCAAGAAGTCCACTGCAGCGTCTCCCAAGGAGTCTTCGTTCCATGGGGGGATATTGCCATACTCACCACGCTTAGCAGGCGGGTTGGTAAGCGCAGTTTCTTTGGTTTCTTAAGCTTCGGACGCTGCTGTCCATGGGAAGCATTTTTGAGCTGAGGAAGTATAGTTTAGGATGTTGGATTTGGGTTTAGGAAGTAAATGAAGGTATTGGGTAACTACTCTCTCGGATAAATGGGGGAAAATCAAGTAGGAGCTCAAGAGGCCGGGCGCGCATACCCGATGTCGAACCTGCAACCACCGAACACGCTGTTGATGATGGCACCCCTAACCGTATGACTGGCCACAGTTTCTAATCGCAAACATATTCATAATTTACAATTTATAGTTTATTCTTTTCCGTATAATATTAATTGTGATAAACAAATTATGACTCAGCGACTCGAATAGAAGTCAACAAAAACATAGACACTAGAGGCGTCATAAAAATAAATATATACAGATAAATCACATAAATTGAGCTAGCCCCACAGTAAGTTGTAAGGATACTATCAATGATACTATATTTTTTAATAGATACTTATATAGATAAACATCCAAGGCCCAAGTCAATCTGAAAAAGATCGTTTTCCATCTTGGCCTAGCGATCGAACCAGAACCCGGGTACCCTCATGTCTGGCGTTTAACCACTGCTCCATGGAGCTCGTCAAATTATATATAATAATAATAATAATAAAAAATATATACGGACAAATCACACAGATTGAGCTAGCCCCAAAGTAAGTTCGAGACTTGTGTTATGGGATACTAACTCAACGATACTATATTTTATAACAAATACATATATAGATAAACATCCAAGACCCAGGCCAATCTAAAAAATATCATTTTCTATCTTGACCTGGCCGGGGATCGAACCCGGTCTCTCCGTGTCACACGCCAGGTGTGCATTTTACTTACGTCATATGTATATATATCCTGATTATAGAATAACTCCGGGACGGATAGTTGGACATGTATATAGATACATGACCAACTATCCGTCCCGAGTTATATTCTTTTACATTTTCTTTAATTTATACACAGCTCTTCCAACGTATTCGTAGTCACGTGCAGCTAATTCCTGCAGGAGCGTAATTGCATCAACCATCATCTGCCAAGTTATTATTGCCCGACTCATACAATTTTGCAACTGAATCACCTCAGAATTCAAAATTAGGATGTTGTGTAAGACAGCTTCATTTCACGCTTAGGTAAACCTTACCCGATTGACCCGCCCAGAAGGAGGGTAGTGTTTTTCGCGCATATATACACATGGTGAAATTTTGGTCGTTTTAGACCCTTAAAAGGGATACTCAGACCATCAATATGAACAACTTTTCCAGGGGAACAATGCTAGAAACTAAAAAAAAATTTCGTCATTTCCATACAAAAAAGTCCCGCCGCCCGGCCAGTTTGTATGGGAATGTCGAGTATTTTTTGCGTTCCCAGCATAGTTCAAGTTGTTAAAGTTGTTCATATTGACGGGCTGAATCACCCCTTTAAGGGTCCAAAACGATAAAAATTTCACCGTGTATATATGTATGTCAAGTGACGTAAGTAAAATCATTAAGGCGGATACATACTATTTACGTTAAAAAAGGCCAGTCGGGTTTCTTATATTTTTAATAATAAATTGGTGGTTAAAAAAAGGTTGTCCAAGAAATGTTTACCGCGATGTGGCAGTGCACATTTAGTTGCGATTTTTTTTCTTAATAGAATTTTCACCCTTTCAGCCACGTGCAAAAAAATCTTACCAAAAAGACTTAGGTCTATTTGGTAAGATTTATTTAATTCTGCGTACGTTAGGAATAGAATTTCCTTCACACAATGTGCTAACACCATGTTATGTCAGTAATGATTATGATATAATATTGCATTATAATTTATATTACATTCAATGCAAATAAACAAAAAATAACAAAGGCACTTAATAAACCATTAAAATATATTTCAAAATGCATAGTTTGTCTAAGCGAAGACTGTTGAAAGTGGTTTCGCATTGCAAATATCCTCGGAGAACGCTCAGAAATATACATGCATGATACGCGAACATTTATTTAAATGACTATTGTTATGGAACTTAGATAAAAAAGCGGCCAAGTGAGAGTCGGACTTGCCCATGAAGGGTTCCGTAGCAGCAGTTAACATAATATAAAAGTTTTTGTAATATTTGAGTTGATTGAATAAAAGGTAAATTGCGGTTTACGATATAATGACATATTAAAAAACTAGTTACTAGATCTCGTTCAAACCAATTTTCGGTGGAAGTTTGCATGGTAATGTGCATATATTTTTTTAGTTCTATCATTCTCTTATTTTAGAAATTACAGGGGATTTTAGATATGACATACTACGGACGGACAGACAGACATGACGAATCCCTAAGGGTTCCGTTTTTTTGCCATTTGGCTACGAAACCCTAAAAAGAACAGTTACTTAAACATTGTGGTCAGTTAGCCAAATGCAAAAAAGACAATTTCTTTTGAAATGCTTCTAACTACACTGTTTAAGGGTTAAACAGTGTAGTTAGAAGCATTTCAAAAGAAATTGTCTTTTTTCAGACGTGACAAGCTTTTACGAGTATAATGAGCGACTGTAAAGTGCTTTCCAAAACCAATCCAGTGAGCCAAAACACGAAAGGTTTGCCTTCCTTAATTTAGAAGTGCTCATAGCCACCTTCAGACTTCATCACCATAATAGCTCTATGGTATCATTCTCGTAATATTGCATTGTCATCAGAATAACATAATTACAAAAAAACTTAATCAGTTAAGGATAAGAGCTGCAAAATTTATTTACAATATACAAAATAAGCAAGTTAAATTAAAGCATGTAATAACAAGGTTGTAAAAATAGAAACATAGGAATTCAATTGACCTAATTCATTGTATGTAGAATGTAAGTACCTATAAATGTTTTGCTTGATTTGGGAAATAGGCTAGTTTCCTAAAAAATATAATTAGTCCGTCAGTCAGTAATTAAAAAAAAATTGGACACGTATTTTTTCTTTTGTCGATAAAACAAAAAATGATAAAGATATAAGCCTTTGAAGTTCCGTGTGACGTCATAGTTTGCTACAATTTTTAGCAAACTTTGACGTCGCGAGCCCCCACTCCTGAACTTTGACGCGTTTTATCTTTATTATTTATTGTTTATTTGACAAAAGAAAAAATACATGTCCAATATATTTTGATTATCTAACTGACGGACTAATTGTAATGTTATAATTTTAACCCAGGAAACTAGCCTATTGCCTATGAAGGTTTATTTTCAGGATAAACGTTTGGTATTTTGATTATTAAATCTCACTGAATTTTATTTTTACATTTAAACCTAGGAGCAGCAATTTAGGGATTGCTAAATCGCTTGGGTATTATCGCAATCGTGTTTACACGTGTCGTATTTTCATGACTGCCCAAAAAAGGAGTGTTGAGTTTTTTAGCACATGAGTATGTATTTATTATCGTTATTACACTACAATTTCTATATTACTGAACAGATTGGACGTGCGAAGTATTGTTTAAAACTTTGCGTGGTCTTGAATGAAATGGGCTATATTTTTTTTGTAAGAGCAGCCATATTTTTGTTAAACGTAGACGGCGGTATGATGTTGTTGTGGCAATAACACGTCAGTCTCGTTAAACGATATTGGATAGGTAAACAATTTGACAGTTTTATTAAGGACGATACAAACAGGATATAACTGTATAGAAATAAGGAAATTTCCTAAATCAAGCAATATAATCGATCGAGGTGACCCGTGGCACGCTACCACGGGGCAGCGGTCTACTCGGCCTTTTAATTTGTAAATATATATTAATATTTATTTATTTTTAGTTGCAGCATTAGTTAAGATATTTAAAAAAAAATCAAATGCGCAATACATATTTGATGTACTAACATTGCATTTACAATAAATTGTGTCAATTGTATTCTATGTTTCTATTTTTATTACAAGCTTATAGCTGGTCGGTAGCGGACTTTGCGTCTGAGATGCGTAGACATAATTTATTATTTTATTAACGCTATTATATTTTTATTTGTTATGTTATTTGTATTATTATTTAACTGGTTTTTTTTTCTGTTCGCATTTCTTTTATTTTAGACTAATACACTGTACTGTGCCTTTGTTGTCTTTTTTTGCATAATGCCGTTCGTCAGCAGGTTGAGGCAAAATATCAGTGCTTTGCTCTTAAACTTGTATACTTAAACTGTGAGGAAAGCGTAACGCTGAGCCAACCTTTGTTAAAGTACTGCAACGCTCACAAGCTGTAATGATTGTACTTTTTGTTAATGAATTTGTCCCGTTATGTTTAGGATTTTCAAATAAAATTATATTCTGTTCTATTCTAAACTGCCCTGTCCACGTTAGTTTGTTTTTGTGGGTATTTTTTTCAAATCAAGCAAGCACTTATCCTTTGTCGAATGAGTTTGTGAAAGAAATGTTGTGTAAGTTGGATAACAATACAATATTATGGTAACATAGAGCAGGTTTTATGATGGAGTCGGAAGGCACTTCATAAGGAAGAAATACCCATCGTGTTTGGGCCCATTTGATTTATCTTGGCAAGCACTTTACATTTGGCACTGGAAATACCTACAACTCAATTAAGATTCTGTCGTCTATTAGTAACAGTTTCAGAAAACAATAATATTTTTACAGGTCCCAGCTCCGGCAGCATGGCACGCGCGATAACGTTTATAGATTATCGCCATCTTGCTTTTCGTTATAACAAAGAGCAAGATGTTGATAGTTTATCGTGCGATATAAACGGGCGCACTGCTTTGGGTGCAGTTCAAATTGTTTATAGACGTACATATTCGTTATTTTTGAAACACCCACCAAATATGTAAGAAAAAGATTATAAAATATCCATAAGTACATTTTACACAGATTATTTTGGAATAAAAATATTTTTCTTAGTTGTTATTTTTTTATTAATTATTTACAATTCTAAGGGCTTATGCGCCACCCTGTACTTATTATATTTTATCTCATTAGTACAAATATGTCCATAAGGGTAATTTCAATCCATGATATAACAAGAGGTTCGAAATAATATATTTCCTTAGGTAGATGAATACAAATAAAAATCAAACCGTACATACAAACGTTCGGTCTGGGAATCGTTTTAGTGTTGTGAGGTGAATATAATTTCGTGTAAAAAAACTATCTTCCATGCTGGTCTGGCAGAAAAGAAAAAACGTAGAATGTACCAGCTCTTCCCACGCAGACCGTAAAAGCCGATCGAGGAAATGGGCAAATCTGAAGAATCATATTAGTAGGCGATACGACGTGGCCGTCACTATTTTGATTCCAGTTTCGACCTAACGCACCAACATGCTCAACGTGTCTTTTAGGTCTTAAAGTTGAGCTCTGTCTACCCCGCAAGGAAAAAGACGTAATACTATGTATCTATCTATCTAAAATATATCTTGTTTTGTAAACTTTGCTTATGATATGATAAAACAAATATGCCCTAGATGATATTATGATTTCTATGAAATTAACCCTGCATACATAGTTTTAATTAAATCTACACCTACAGTACTTTCTTCGCTTTACCTTTTCCCACCATTACCGATGGGTCTGCACAACATGTCAATCAATTCATGCTGTGAAAAATATTTTGGGTTAGTTTTACGACTGGCCTGCCTGATACAAACCCCTCTTGGGTATGACTCCGCCGCCCGTTTGTTTTTAATACTTCCATACTTTAGCCGTACGACATACGACCTCGTACGACATACGACGTAGTCGACACGTAGGGAGAGTTGGAGTGGTCTGAATTCTAAAGCCGGCGCGTGCAATAATGCGAAAACCCTTGAGTGATTATCGCCCGATAATAACACGCCCGCTGTGAGAAGCTTTAAGAGGAGAACATTAATATACATGGTGAAATTCTGATCGTTTTGGACCCTTAAAGGGGTGATTCAGCTCGTCAATATGAACAACTTTTCCTATGAGAACAATGGTGGGAACTCAAAAAAAAATCGTAATTCCCATACAAACTGGCCGGGCGGCGGAACACTTTTGTATGGAAATGACGAAATTTGTTTTAAGTTCCCTGCATTGGTCCCATAGAAAAAGTTGTTCATATTGATGGTCTGAGTTACCCCTTTTAAGGGTCCAAAACGATCAAAATTTCACCATATATAGCGTGATTTTGAACCTCTGAGCTATTTTGATCCCCTAAAAAAATCCCTAATAGAATATAAATATATACGGACAAATCACACCGATTGAGCTAGCCCCAAAGTAAGTTCGAGACTTGTGTTGTGGGATACTAACTCAACGATATTATATTTTATAACAAATACATATATAGGTACACATCCAAGACCCAGGCCAATCTGAAAAAGATTATTTTCCATCTTGACCCGGCCGGGGATCGAACCCGGTCACTCCGTGTCGCAGATGTTGACCGCTGCGCCACGGAGCTAGTCAAAAGATATATATAGAAATATAGTAATTAATAGAATTGTAAAAAAAAAAGGGAAATCCGAAAAAAATACATCCGATGATGATAAGTCACCGATCAGCTTGGCGAATTTCTATGGGAAGTCTAGTTTTCTCGGATCTTACCTTTTTTTTTTAATACTGTATTCCATTAGGGATTCTAATTCCAGGATTTCAATATAGCTTAAAGGTTCAGAATCACGCTGTATAGATCCAGTTACCTATCCCACAATCGGATCAACACATGCGAGCCTCGTTAAAAGTTAGATTAGGGTACGTGAGTACTAGGGCTTAATCTATGATTAGGGTTACTCCTAATTGGGTGCTGTATCACAAAGGGATGGATGGGCAAACCACTTTAACTGCATTGTGGTCTCTATTAGGTGAATTTATTGAGAGAATATTGCATACTAGTCTTAATTTTTTTTTCTTGCGTATTCCCTTCTTTTAACGCTTTGTTGTCTGATTAGAATAGAGTACTTAATGTTTAGAGTAGTCTATTAAGTTTCTCTTCTCTTCTCTTAGTATGCACACACACATATATAGTATCACGTCTTTTTCCCTTGCGGGGTAGACAGAGCCTAGGCCCTTATGGCCACATTTACCATGTTGAAGGGCGTGTAGATGGAAAACAGAATCTAACAGTGATGGATTTCGCCGCATCGCCTATTGAAATGATTCCGCAGATTTTAGTCCAATTCCTCAGTCGGCTTTAACGATCTGCGCGGGAAGAAAAGCAGCTGGCACATGCTACGTTTTTTTTTCTCCCAGACCAGCATGGAAGCGTAGTATGCAGTCTTTTACTAAGGGACTATCGTTCTGAATACAACCAAAGATATTATAATTATGTTAGTACGTGCTATGGCAAAGGCTTTGGCAAGCTTAGTTCCAAAAATCGTCGTTAGATGGCAGTAGGTCCATTGCTTGTAAACTTGACTTATTATAATGTGTTCTTCTAAGATGGCTATTTTCCAATAAATTTTGACCAATATTTGGCCACGCTGACCGCCTTGTCGTTGGCCTCGTTAAGATCTTCATTTGTACAAGAAGTGGGGCAGATAGGACACAACAACAGTGTTTACAGGTATCTTATGAGTCGGCAAATGAAATGATATAATGAAATAGAATTTTTATTCAAATTTAGATATCATGTATCTCTTTCTGAACGTCATATTATTATTTTTAATATTTGCAAAATCGATAAGCTACTAGCGTTTCGAAACGACCACTGCTGAGAAGAATACGCCGAAAGAAACTCAGTCCAGTATTGGTCCCCCGGCAACGCATCAGCACCTCCTCTGGTGTTGCAGATGTCCATGGGCGACGGTGACCACTTCCCATCAGGTAGCTCGTCTGCTCGTTTACCGTCAAATACACATAAAAAAAAGAATGGGTTAAAGCGTTAAAAATGTAATCTGAATAAATTTGGTCAAAAAAAAAGGTTGGATCAAAAATGCTTTTTATTGATTGTTCTAGAATGAATATCTGTCAAAATTTTTTTTGACTTATTAACATCTTATATAAATCGATGAACGCCAGCTACATGCACTAAAAAGTGTCACGTTCCGTGTGCAAGCGAGAAAAAGCGATAGAGAAGCACGATCAGCATGAGTGTCTGGCTTGTGACGTATCTTTCTTCCACCGTTATCACGTTAAATAATTGTCCGTAAACCGACTTTATAGACAACCATTTTTTTGACTTGACTTTGTAACTCCAAGTGAGTTTTTACTACTTCACCGGGCGTTTCTGTTTCGAATCCAACATGGCAAAACTAAACAGCCGTGTGGTATCCGGCAGAGTAGAATAGGACCACTCCAAGTCTTCCCGTGGATGTCGTAGAAGGCGACTTAGGAAATACAAGCTAAACAAAGCTCATAAACATCTCTGAGACCTCTCCAACCCGTCTGGCCAGCGTGGAGAGTGTAGGCCAAGTCTTCTGTCTGCTCTGGCCAAGTATGCTCTTGTAGTACAGAGAGGGTCATGCTCCTGTAGTGGAGACTATAAAGACCTGATGATGATGATGATGATCCTGGCAGAACTCCCAAGAAGGCGGACTAGCTATTTTTCATGAACTTCGACAATATGTATATCAAATTTAAAGGGGACACTGAAAATAATTCGAAACATAAGGTGATGTACATAAAAGCTTGTTTTTAAATAGTTTTTCTTACTCTATACATACTACGGTTTACTTATCGTATATGCGATATAAAGTAACACGAGAAGTGGGCTTAGACCGATATCGGCTTTTTACTCAGTAGGTATTGACCACAGGATAGATATTACACACAGATTTATTCCACGTCTTTACTTAGTCAAATCCCTATCCTTCCTTTTATTCATTTGGTTAACAAGATTAAGAAGACTCAAGCAAAAGGTCCTTCGAGGGTCTACTCAAAAATTGTCAAGTTCTCCATTGTGAAATCTCGGAATCTCATAAAATCTCGAAAACAGCTGAGTTAATCATTATTTGTGTCAAGCCTCAGATCGTGATCTACAAAATCGGTTTTACGGAGTTCGAGAGGCATTTGCATTGTAGATTCATTCTTGCGTGCGATATTAAAAATGTTCAAAGGTTCGGCTTCGGCGATTGATCTTGATGTTATACCACTTAATAATTTGTGAATTATTTTTTGACCGATATTTATATATATAAGAATATCACTTGAACCATTAGGTAGGTGATTTTCTTCTTATCACTATTACAAAGTATAAAATGAAGTCGCTTACCCTGTCTGTTCGCTTAGATCTTTTAAACTACTGAACGGATTTATTGCGGTTTTTAGTAATAAATCCGATCAATAGAGTTAACAGGAAGGTTTATATGTATGATACGTTCATATACATTGCACCCATGCAAAGTCGGGGTCCAGGTCACTAGATAATTAATAAAATGTATTGGACTGGTGTGAAGTTAAGTCTGTATTTGATTATATTATCAAATGAACTTACCTGAAGTGAAGTTCGATCATAATTATCCTATCCTCGTTGAAGAGATTTATTTACTTACTGTAGTAGCCCTGCGCTACGCCTGAACCTATTATCATTTCTGTGGTTTGTATAAACATATAACTTTCAGTCATTTGAAAGATGCGACGAAATAAAGAAATTTAGAAACATAAAAGATAGGCGCGAAACAGAGACGCCATTTTTTTTTCAAATCTATAGCGATACATGACCCTTCTTGGCAGTTGGGTAAAAAGCGATCTTGATCTATTGTAATTATGCATATCATGAGGTGCTTCACTCATCCGAAAGAGATCATTTATACACATTTGGACCAATGCCTACTGCCTCCGTGGTACAGTGGTTAAGGCGTTTGCCTGTAGACCCGGGGGTCGTGGGTTCGATTCCCACGAGAAGCATACTTTGTTTAGTTGCTTCGGTTGCTGCGGTTTGGTTAGGATATTCATGCTTGAATCACCTGATTGTCTCATTAATAAAGATGATTCCGTGCTTCGGAAGGCACGTTAAGCCGTTGGTCCCGGCTGCCATCTGGTAATCGTGAAAGGAACCACGTCAGAGGCCGAGAGGCGGTTCTGAAGAACTCTTGACACCTACTCGAAATGATGACTTGGACCGATCTATTTGCTAGGAAATACAGGATAATAATTAAATCAGTTGCAAATATCCCTACTAACTAATTTTAAGACAATACTCCTCATTAATGTCCAATTAAGTTGAGGATTGCCTCAACTTCTTAAGTATGTAAATTCAATAGACTGCCTTATTGATATTGTACGTTGTATTTCGTGTTCCTCTGAGTTGGAACTGAAGTAATACCTAAAATAGTTGAGCTGTCCCAAGATATTCCATTTGCAGATTTCTCAAAGCGAACTGTAATTGCTAACATTTCAATCGTAGCGTTAAATATTCAGGAGTCGCCATGATATCAATGCTCTGTAATAAAATAAAGAGAGCATCAATACATCATTCCTTATAAATTGTTTAAGTATTCTTAACCTTTTAGATTTTGATATTTACACATTTAAAAAATTAAAAATTACCAATCCTATTTGTACCAGGAAGACGCAGTCGCAGGGGTAGACCGAGAAAAAGATGGCAGGATTATATTCATACATACATGGTATCACGTCTTTTTCCCTTGCGGGGTAGACAGAGCCAAGGTCCATAAGACCCGAAGGCCACGTATAGCATGTTGGTGGGCATTCGGTGGCAAACGGAATCAAAATAGTGATCATGATTCCTTGGAATTTTGCCCGTTCCCTTGGTCGGCTTTTAAGATCTGCGTGAGAAGAGAAGCAGCAAATTCTACGTTTTTTCTTTTCTCTCAATATGGAAGAGAGGATATATCAATGTATTTATGTTGGATAACAACCATGTGCTCAAAAAAAATTCAGAACTGGCTGCCCGCTAAACTCCAAATGGAGGCCCAGCAGTAAAACTTGTTTCTATTTGCGTTAAATGTTTTTACTTTTTGTACAAGACAATAATTTTTAGCACAACGAGACAACATAATACATTAGGCTAAATGTGGCACTGTATAATGTAATAAATTTGATTGAAACAAAAGATTAATTCAATTAGACTATTTAGGTATTCTTTCAATTAGAAGATTGGAAAGCATAATATACTATTAACCGTTCCCACACTCTTTTATATGCTGACCATCTAGCTGAATGTGGCTTTTGGCGATAATCGCCAGCCTGCGACACGAGGGTGCCCGGGTTCGATCCCCGGTCAGGTCAAGATGGAAATTGTTTGTCAATGTTTGTCAGATTTGCCTGGCTCTTGGATGTTTAACTATATATTTTTTTTTTATATGTACTTGTTATAAAATATTGTATCTTTGAGTTAGTATCCCATAACACAAGTCCCGAACTTATTTGGGGCTAGCTCAATCTGTGTGATTTGTCCGTATATATTATTGCCTATAATATACGCAGATATAACTTCTTAAGTCTATCCTTCTGAACTATTCATATTTTAAGGATCGGTTTTAGGGCAAATTAAACTTTCACGCCTCCCTTTGGACGCCCAAATTGAGTATGATGCCAATAAGGCATTTACATCCCAACTAGAAATAGTTATATTGCTGATGTGTTGAAATTTGAATAATAATGTTAGATCTCAGGATTTGCCATCTGTGGTTTAATTCCAGTATAAGTCATAAACAATGATTTTAACTAACTACTCAACTTAGGAAAGAAATCGCGCAATCAACCAAATGATAAGGAAGTCGTTGAAAAAATGTATAAACATGATGCAATGTACGTAACTAAGACTGCATGCTTACTCCGTTCATATAGCGTAGCTAGCTAGCTAGCTAGCGTTCGCGAGAGGTCCTCCAAAAAAGTTCTACAAAAGGTAAAAGTAAAAAACCGGGCAATTTCAAGTCGGACTTGCGCACGAAGGGTTCCATTTCCATACCGTTATCTATAAAATCGGCCAAAAAACATGTTTGCTGTATGGGAGCCCCCCTTTAATATTTATTTTATTTTTATTTAAAAATTTATTTTTAAATTGAAATATATAACTAAATATACTGTAAATATTTCAAACGTCTATCTGTTGCCGTTATCAATATCAAGCAAAAACAAAAAAATCACGTTTGTTGTATGGGAGCCCCCTTAAATATTTATTTTATTAATTTTTTTTTGTATTTATTGTTATAGCGGTAAAAGAAATACATCGTCTGTAAAAAAAAAATTGTCTAACTATCAAGGTTCATGAGATACAGCCTGGTGACAGACGGACAGACAGACGGACAGCGTAGCGATATTAATAGGGTCCCGTTTTCACCCTTTGGGTACGGAACCTAAAAAAATATGATAAGAATTCTAAATCGATAACAGCATCACTTATTGACACGATTCCTTAGATTTTTACTCATTCCTTTAATCGGCTTCTGCAGTCTACGCCGAAATAGAAGCAGCAGGTACATTCTTCTTTTTCCTCATCCTCAGCAGCATGGAAGAAAAGAATTGTTTTTTTTATGAACTGCTAAGTCATAGCACTGGAACTTGGTTTTATCGCAGAAATTCGATCAAATGTCACTACTCTTCACATGTTGTGGTTAACGATATAATACTTAAGTAACTCAATAAAATGTTGCAAACAAGGCTTGTTTGCGTCAATTTGCAATGCATTTTCTTTCATAAATTCTGTGGAATAAGGTTTATTTTATATTGTCTGCGAAGGTATCGGATATGTGAAGCACACAGCACTCAGCGCTTTGTTGATACGAGAGAGTTGCACCACACCTACTGCAAGTATCTCAACTATTTCCTAACTGCTTTAGTTTGACAAACATTTATTTTATCTTGTGTTTCTCTCTATTTTGTACATTTTATAGCTGACTCTGTGGTTCAGATGTAAAATAAGTGCCTTTGAAGGGTCCCGAGTTCTATCCCTGGCCATGTCTTGATGGCAAAATGATATTTTTTAGATTAGCCTGTGTCTTAGATGTTTATTTACTTAATATACATCTAAGACACAGGCTAATGAAAAGAGTAAGGATCCCACAAGTTTACAACGTTCTATGGGGCTAACTCAATCTGTTTGATTAGTCCCTGTGTCCCTATTTAATTTTTATTTATTTATGATATAACAGTTTGTCTTAATATAGAAGAAGGCTTTTAATTGAAAATCTTTATATTCAAACTGCCAATAATATCGTTTTATGTTTTTACGTCGCTTAAGAGTGAGGAATATTACTTACACCAATATTCTAATACTTTCACTCAAAACTTACTCGAATTAACTCAACCGCAATTATTCAAATCGTGTAATTGTATCGAAGTGAGGAAATCAGATAAATGTTTTCTGTATGGAATCAGCTGTTAACTTAAGATGTCCTCCGATAAGTTTAAATACAAGAATATTCGAGCAAATATTATAATACGGATGTACGACAAGATCTGGAAAACATAAAGATACGATTAAGCTGCGTAAAATTTAAATAACTTTACAATGTACCTGGACCGAAGTGAACCCACGAGATTAATTAAAATTGATAGCTGTAAACAAAGTTTCCAAATTTGTGTATTAGTATAATAACATTTATTATACTAAAATGCAATAATTACAAAATTTACTTCATTCCACTCTTTCATTTTTGTTCAAACATCAAAATCAGCAACAAGCTTTAAAAGTTGAGAGAATTTTGCAAAATAAGCTCTTAAATATAATCTCACATTTTACGTGCATTCGTGTCTTTCATGGCGCACTATATCGCCAGTTTTAACATAAAAAGGTCGAATTCTGTCGGTCTTTGAATAATTCATGGGCCCTTATGTGGCGAAAATACGGTATATGACGTAAACGAACCGAAAATTTAGTGAAAGAAACCCCAGCCTTACACGCACCGCTAGCTACACAATTTTAGAAACAATAGAACTTGTAACTCGTGAGGGAATCGACCAAGAAATCTATTGTTATGAGGAAAGCAATTTACTTACTTGTTGGAATAAATTGAATAGGCGAGACTCCAAAATATGGTAGCAGACTTGTAAATATCTATGATTGCTTAGGAATTAGGAACCTAAAGTAGATTTTTGGAGGTATTTGTAATGTCCATTTAACATTCTGTTAAAATTTTTGTGGCATTTTGTTGGATGTGTATCTATATATGTATTTGTTATAAAATATAGTATCGTTGAGTTAGTATCACATAACACAAGTCTCGAACTTACTTTGGGGCTAGCTCAATCTGTGTGATTTGTCCGTATATATTTATAGTTGTTCAAACTAATACGAAATAGATTACTAAACTTATCGTAAACTACCAATGGTTTTTCCGGGATGAAAATGATGACGTTCAAAATACTTTTTCGAAGTGAACGATAGCCTTTATGCTTCTCCGTATCACTTAGGTAATCGCGTATGCAAAAGGTCATGGTGGTCGGTTCACTAGTTAAAGCGTGCAATTGTAACAAACAAATAAACTAACAAAGAAAAGACTCACTTTAGCACTTATAATGTTAGTTAGGTTCAGTTATGTTTGAAGTTGTTTTTTTAGAAAAGAATATCAATTATTCTTTCAGATGTAAAACCAACTTCAACCAAAGTACTGAACTGAACTTCAAAGTTAACCATAAAGCTGGTTGGTGTTAGCCAGGTGGCAATGATGCTGTGATTTGATAAGGCTATTTACTTATATGCACTAACCACGGTCTATACTAGATCACTGTGGTAAAATTATCAGAGAAGCTAAAATTAACCAAAATGTAATCATACAAAATAAGTCAACAAATTTCTTAAAAAATCGGAACTAGGCGTATGTACGGTGACTGCGGTTTTAAGTTACCAAGTCGACTTAAGGGATCATTGAAACTTGATGTTACCCTCAAATAAACGAGATCGATATACCTGTTTATACTGCCAACCCAATAGTTTGACCAGGAAAATAAATTGCCTGCCCACCTTTTGCTTATTCTATAGATTTTCTGGGGTCTAGGTAAAGGTTGCGTGGTGGTGGTATTTCGAGGACTCTATAATACCAGGCGACCCGATACAATGAAATGAAAATGTATTAAAAACAATTACATCTTATACGAGGAGATCCAGCAAGAAGATTGTAGGCCAAATCCTCTGTCTGATCTGGCTAAGTATGGCTCGGGTAGTATAGAAAGGGTCATGCTCCTGCAGTGGAGACTAAAAAGACCTGATGATGATGACATCTTATACAGCGAGTAAATTTACCCTCGACGTCCCCTTAACGGGGTCAGCCCGTCAATATGAACAACTTTACCTATAAAAAAATCGACATTCCCATACAAACTGGCCGGGCAACAGAACTATTTTGTATGGAAATGCCGATTTTTTTTTGAGTTCCTTGCATTGGTCCCGTAGAAAAAGTTGTTCAGATTGATGTTCTGAGTCAACCCTTTAAGGGAACATCGAGGGTACATTTACACGCTGTCTAATGTTCATATTTAAAAAATAAATGAACCGAAAATACTATATATAACTTGAAACTACAGTACTTACTCACGGTAAATATCCCGATATGCACCAAATAACAAAGTGTCATTATAGTAGACCATCACACACAGCACATTTTATAAAACTACTAGCTGCCCCGGCGAACTTCGTTTCGCCATAAGTTAAAAACTATCCTATCTCTCAAGTTGGATCGAACTGCACATGGTGTGCGAATTTTATTATAATCGGTTAAGTGGTTTAGGAGTCCATTGAGGACAAACATTGTGACACGAGATTTATATATATTAAGATTGCATTAAAATAGTTATTTCCCTTATGTATTATGACAAAGATATGACGCAATGTTCACAACACACACAGACAAACATTTTGGCATGAGCACAATTGCCCGACAATCCAGATGGACGATGCAGGGGAAATTGCAGGGACCTGTGGCTTTTTGGAGAAAGACAAATCGACGGCCCATTTTAACAATATTTTGGCGACGGTTCAAACGCGATTCGAACTAATTTTTTTATCTGGAACTTCCAAATATTTCTACAAGTCACAGAGAAATAACTGCAATAATATCTTTATTTCTTAAGGAAAATACAGGGCCACTTTTTGATTCGCCTCAGCTTCAAATCCGAGTGCGAAAGTGGACAAAGATATACCGAATACTACTTTACCATACGTTCACAAGCTAATGCGAGGATTAATAATATTTGAAGTTGTGATTAAATTTATTTCTTCCCATTTCAAGCTATTAACTGTCCCACTGCTGGGCAAAGGCCTCCCTCCATTTCTTCCATTCTGTTTGATCTTCGGCTAGATTCTAGATTATTCCAGTTCTTTTGGAATTTGTCGAGTTCGTCTCGCCATCGCATTCTTGGCTTACCAGCATCTTCTTTTCGAAGTTGGACCCAGCAAGTGGTGGTCTTTGCCCAGAAGTAGTTAAGCCGACGTTGTACGTGTCCAGTCCAGTCCCACTTCAGCTGGCAGCCTTAGTGATTAAACACTTACCAAACACTTACAAAGGTACTTACTTTTATTTCATCACCATCATCATCGCAGCCTAGTCAAGTCAGCCAAGTCTACTGCTGGACATAATCCCCCAATCCAGTATAACCAGTTGGAAGTGGCCTGCATTAAGAGCCCTTCCGTGACCTTGGTCAGGTCGTCCAACCTCCTAGTCTGTGGGTGCCCAACGTTCCGCTTTCTGGTACATGGTCGCCATTTGAGAACCTGTCTGCCCCATCGGCCAACAGTTCTGCGTGCTGTATGCCCCGCCCTTTGCCACTTCAAAGAGCTAATCTGCTGATCTTTGTCGGTTTCCTTTGTAATTTTACGGATATCTTCGTTTCTAGTTCGATTCCGTAGAGAAATACTAAGGTTATCCCTCTCCATACCTCTTTGAGCGACCTATTTTTTATTTGACGAGAGTTATTTTTTGTTAATTGGTAACGTTACCTTGTAGCCATTGATATATTATAAGTGTGCTGCGACTCCATTCGATTACATTTGTATGGCAGCCACGTCTTATCATAACTGAAAAAAAGAAATAAGTAGCGCATCCTGTGCTATGTACGTTTAAATGTTTATCTACCAAGTTTTATAAAATTCAGTTAATTCGTTTAAGAGTTATGAGTATATTAACATACATACGCACAGAAAAAATCTAAAAATCGCCAATATAGTTTCATTATCACGTATAGAGCATTAAAAGATATGCCTGAAAATTGATTTAGGTATTATTAACATTTATTATTATATTATTTATGCTTAATACAGAATGTACAGGTCCAGGATCGTTTGGTACCTACTTTTATATCATGAAATAAGGAATATTATCTACACATTTTCTTAAATAGTCTCTGACATTGTTGCCTTTTTTCGTTGTATTTGTTACGCAAAAATACTCAACATTCTTGTTAGAAAAACGGAACTCTGTGAAAAAATTACATTTAGAGATAATAACTGGAAAACAGTCTACGCAGTTCAGACCATAGATCATGGAAATATGTAGAATAAATATATTTATTTTAAAATACAATCTCATGATCTTTTCAATCAATTCTGATGCTCAGTGAATGAGAAAATTATATTTATCATAGTCAAAGATAAATAGATCATAATTATCAGGGATAAGAAAATCCTGATTGACGGATAAATATCTGCTGCTGTTAAGTAGTCAAACGAAATCGATTTTAAAGTGTAGTTGTGGGCGTAATTTTGCATATGTTTTCAGTGGTGATTGACAAAACTCTTCTGGTATATATTTTTGTATCGATAGTATACACGTATACTTCTGCGCACACTCCCGGAGAGCAACCCGTTGTTTTTTTTTTTAGCAATCCAATGGAAAATTATACGCAGTTAGATTTTTAAAACGTTAAGTATATTTAATTAATACTTCGTTGTTAGTTCCGATCCGATCGAACTTAATAACATTGAGAGCAATATTTGGATGGTACTCCTAATTTGACTTCATATTTTACTAATGTTAAAAAACTGAAATATTGTAAGGAGATGATGCCAATAGGAAGCATTGGCTCTTGCTAAAAAGTAAATAATTAGAAACGCTAAAATAACAATTTTATAATGCCAAGTTATGGGACAGGTATCCAATATTAGATAGAATGAACTTAATATAAAATGTGAGCCGGAAAAGATATATTGAGCTCAAAGAGGTTTTATGAAGGTTTTCTTCAATAGTAACAATATTATAGCAGTTCCAGCCCGCAACTAGTGTTGTAATAGAAGTCCTCAAGCCTTATACAATACAATACAATACAAATATTCTTTATTACACCATAAATCACACAGAACAAAGAAATAAATAAAAAACCAAAATTAATTAAAAACAATTCATGATACAAAGGCGGACTTATTGCAAAGCAATCTCTTCCAGCCAACCTTTGTGTAGAAGGAGATGTAAACTTAGAATGTGTGGGGCGCAGTAAATCAATAATTACATATAAATAGATACGTAAATACATAAATATATAGATAAATATTACATACAATATACTTAGACATATATTATATAAACAGTTTATGCGTAGAAAGAACACACAATGAACACGCAGCTAAATTTATTTTAATTCCGAGGAGAGATAATGAGCTTTTAAGCGGTTCTTAAAGCTGGGCTTATACTAATGGGACTTGAGTTCCCTTTGAAGATAGTTCTTTTTAAAGACTCGAGTTCGAGTCCTAGCTCAAGGCCTTTTGAGTATTCGGAGTCATTTAAAGAAAGACTTAATCATGACACGTCACTAGGTGGTAAATTATTAAATCATATTTTCGTATTTAAGATCCTCATTCTTTTTAGGGTTCCGTACCCAAAGGGTAAAAACGGGACCCTATTAATTACGCTCCGCTGTCTGTCTGTCACCAGGCTGTATCTCATGAACCGTGATAGTCAGACAGTTGAAATTTTCACAGATGATGTATTTCTGTTGCCGCTATAACAACAAATACTAAAAACTAGTATGAAATAAATATTTAATGGGGCTTCCATACAACAGACGTGATTTTTTTTTTTGCCATTTTTACAGATAACGGTACGGAACCCTTCGTGCGCGAGTCCGACTCGCACTTGGCTAGTTTTTTTCAATGTTATTTATCAAAATAATAGGCACCTTTATTATTTTTAAATGATTATCTTTTAATACTTCTGTCTTAAGACTTAAAGTAACTGAAAAAACTCAAAGGACTCAAAGTACTCATGTCAAAGTAAACTTTTCATGACTCGAGACTCCCGAGCCGGGAGCCTCAAGTCATGAAAAATGACTCAAGTCTTGAAATTAAGACTGTAAAGTATTTAAGTCTTTTATAACACTACCACAGCATCTATGATCAGCCCTTCTATGATCTCTTGATATTTAGATTTACTTTACAAGAAAAGGTATTCGGGCTTCATGATTACTTAAATTCTTTATTCTGCCTACAATACGTAGAATTTTTTAACATGGCTTATAGTATCCATTGGAATATTCTTTTTTAAACTTTCGCGCTTTATACACATAATTATGTTTATAAACGGGACTTGGCACGAACCGTTTTATTATTTGTTTCCGTTGACGTTTCAATGGAGTTACATCCATCGTGGTCGCAACGAGACTGGAGTACTGCGGTGTCATCTTGTAATGGTGGACGCAGTTTCACTAATAATTTTGATAATTTCACTACCTACATAAGTATTTAGGCATTAGCCCCAAGGTACGAATTGTACCGGGGCTAATGCCTCAATACAAAACTTTCTCCTTGAAGTAATAAAATCCAACGTATAACAAGCTATAATGCTACCGCCCAACAGACACATGAATCAAACTGTAAGTTAGATAATGTTGAATCGTAGGATAAAAACATCAACGTTCGCTGCACGTTATCTGGCATTCGACACGATTACGTCGATATCGACAAAGTTTATGAAAGATTTCCAGCACTAGTGTAAACATGAAAATATTTTCTTTAAACATTTTTTCCTAAATATTCTATTTGATGAATAATGTTTTTATTTCCAAGTCATACAATAACATTATTATTCATAAAACTTTAGTTCATAAATTTAGTTACTGTCTATTAGCTATTTTATTTATTTATTTATTCATTTTTTTTAGAAAGTTTTTGCCCTTCACTACAAATTAAAATCATTACCTAAGTACAGAGCAAGTTTAGTGGTCTCGTCAAGTCTCTTACTTTCTTTGATCTAAGATGTTAACTGTACCGAGTGTCTTTCGGGAGACTTGCTTGTTATGAAGTCTCGGAATCTCGCCCAGGGGAATCCCAATCGGAATTGTTTACGCAAG
Source organism: Elegia similella (assembly GCA_947532085.1). Taxonomy (NCBI): domain Eukaryota; kingdom Metazoa; phylum Arthropoda; class Insecta; order Lepidoptera; family Pyralidae; genus Elegia; species Elegia similella. Next base: position 8,217,863 of record OX383936.1, read on the forward strand.
GAATTGTATAAATCTGTATACGAATTCGGGTTTTTTGGCTTTGTATGCCAAGGTGAATATAGGTATTTTATATTGGTAATTTAGCTTTTCTCTTTAACAAACAAAAAAAACCAGTTGATACAAATTTCAATATTTAGTGTTTTCCTGCGACTTCGTTCGCATAAATTATAACCTAGTAACCCATTGATAATGTAGCTTCCTTTTTTTTTCTAGACTATTGATGTTGTGTTCCACTGCTGGGCAAAGGGAGGCCTTTGCCCTGGGTTCTCCACTCATCCCTATCCTTTGCTACTTCTGTCCATCCATGTTTAAATTTATCGAGGTCGTCCCTCCATCTCCTTCTTGGTCTGCCTCTGCCCCGGGCCCGTCCGGTATTCAGAAAGTGGCAAGTTTTGCCGACCTTTCTGGCCGCATCTTTCTTTAGGTGAAATAATTTTGATAATCAGCTCAGTAGTTTTTGAGTTTATCCATTACACACAAACACATAATCTTTTCTCTTTAAATTATTAGTATAGATTATTAAGTTTAATACAAAGTAATAACTAAGTACGCATTCTCCGGTTATTAGGGGGGAATAGCTGGGGCCCATGCCCCGGGCGACGAAAACAAGGGGAGGCAGAATTACAATGTATCATCTATCCAAAATCCAAAATAATCACGCTGTGGGCACATGATTTTCAATTTGCATTTTTAACCTGCCTAATTCCGTCAACTGATCATGTTGTTTGGTTCTACTTTACATAACTGCAACTGAAAGGCACGAATTTTAAACTTACGCACCCTTAGTTATTTTATCAAAAGAACCGTGAAAAATAATTGCTTTGTGGACCTTCTAAGTGGCGTTGAAAATTGCGAAAGATACTTTTTGTTTCCTTCGAATCTTTGTATCTTTCCTGTATGTAATTTTGTGTAATTTTCGAAAATGTATATTCATGTAATTTTTAGAAAATAACAAATGTGAGATTCGTCTGAATAATACAATCATACATGTATAATACTTGTTTAATATTAAATGTGTATATATTTTTAATCTTTAAATAATAAAATATAAAACTTACTTACATTTTCTTTCCTGATCATTTAAATATATTTGACTAATTTTACTTCTACTTAAGAAAATATCCATAGCATACATAATTACATATGTAATTTGAAAGACTTAATTTGTATAGACAAATTAAGTCTGACACGTGTTAAGATAATTAAACCTTTCTAAGTCAGGCAGATAAGTATTTTAAAGGCAACATTTTAACAATGGCATTCATTTAATTTATGTATATTTATGTGTTTCGAGTGTTTTGGCTCTAAAATTCAAGCGATTATTAAACTTAAGGCTAATAGTTAAAAACATAAACTTGCGAATGATTCACCGAAGATCAACAAGGAAAGTTTCATTATTTTATTGAAAAATACAATAGATACCTACATGTATTTTACATTTCATTTCAACGCTACTTCTAAGTTATTAGTACTTTATATCGTTACTACGGTTTTACAGATCTTTTTTATTTCATAAAGAAACCTCTTTATGATAATCCTAACTAATATTATAAATGCGAAAGTGAGTTTGTTTGTTTGTTTGTTTGTTACGCTTTTACGTTGTAACTACTGAACCGATCATCATGAAATTTTGCATACAAGTTTTCTGGTGTACGGAGAAGGACATAGGCTACCTTTTATCCCGGGAAAAATAACTATTCCCGAGGGATCGACATTGACGCGGGCGGAGCCGCGGGCGAAAGCTAGTATATTACCTATAACGTAAGATTTTATAACGTTTTACACATTATTAACTAAAAGGACTCGCACTAGGCCATTATTTCATTTGTATTTTATAGAAACCTTCTCTGTTATAATAATATAACATTAAAGTGTAAGATTTTATTTATAACGACATCTAATGTTTCTTCTTTAAAATATCGTGAATGTAGTACAGTTAGTAGTTTATACATTCATCGAGAGATGGCGCTGAATAAATTTAATGTGTAAATAATGATATATTTTGTATACGTATACTGTATTAACCTGCATATAAAATAATAACACACCTATTGCAATTGTAACATTCTGATGCATAAGTGTTTATAGAGAGTGATTAAATGACTAGCGTAAGTTATTTAATTGTAGCTCGGCTATTCACTACTAGATGGCGGTAAAACTATACACTAATTACACTATAGAAAATTTGTAGGAAAATGCAAAGGAGACAGTGGAAAAAGTAAGATGTGCACAAAAACGGTATATTTTATTCAATGAATGAATATATTTCAATAAGTAGTAATATCGCTTGGAATTATATTATGTGTGAAACATTATTAATATCTTATAGTAGATAAGTAATATCTTATAGTAAGTAAACATTATTAATATCTTATATTATCATCATCATCATCATCAGGTCCTTTTTAGTCTCCACTACAGGAGTACGACCCTCTCTGTACTACCAGAGCCATACTTGGCCTACACTCTCCACGCTGGCCAGACGGGTGGGAGAGGTATCTCAGATGTTTATAAGCTTTGTTTAGCTTGTATTTCCTAAGTCGCCTTCTACGACATCCACGGGAAGACTTGGAGTGGTCCTATTCTACTCTGCCGGATACCACACGGCTGGCCAGTACTAGACAGGCTACACTTAATATCTAGAAAAAAATAATTGCGTCCTCTGACAAACGCATGCTAAGCCCGAAACAATGTAAGATTTCAATGGATTATACATTTTGGTACTTGTTAAGTTGATTTCAAAAACATGTAATGAACAGAATGAATGGCAGATAAATATTTGCCTTAATTTTTGTCGCAACCGCGGAACTGTGAACACAGTAAAAGCTAATTTTACAAATATTTTGCGATTTTATTGATTTTCCAGTTTCAAGATATAGGGGGTATTACCAACCTGAATCAGATCCGATGAGAAGGACGCCGCTATATACGTGCGATACGGTTGGAGATATCTCGCATCGTATCTAACATATAGCGGCGTCCTATCGGATCCGATATTCAGGATGGTTTAAAAGGCAATCCTATAGTTAATATCAGATGTGGTTATAGAACCAAAATGAGAAAAAGATCAAAACGCTCTCACCATTCCAAGCGAGCGATTCAAAGCTAGATACGTCTAGTGATCGGCCTTCAGATGAAACATCAGACAATTCTGTGAGTCCTGATAGAAGAAGTCACCGAGTCTTCTAAACTGCGCAAGGTTCTCCTCAAGAGACCGCTCCGGACGACACAGTACTGGTAGCTGGAAAAGAACAGATTCAGTACGATCAAGACGATCTGCGATCGAAAGAGATATGATGACTTCACCGTGGAAGCTTCAGCGGACGTGCTGTCAACGTCCGCCTGTGCCTGTTTTACACACCCACCAGCTACTCCAGCCGCAGGCACCTACTCACAAGCTTCCAGGAAACGCACTGATGACGTTCGGTTCAGCAAACAACATGCAACACTTAACAGCGAGTACAATGTAGCTTCAACTACCTCTAATTTAGTGTTAAATTTAGATAACTTGTCTAAATTGTTGCAATCAGTAGCCAGGTTTTTCCTCAGCAGTCCACTCTAGAAAAATATGATCCCTGAGTTTGACCCGTCTATAAAATGCCATCGAATTGATTTGGTTGGTTAAGGTTACTGAATAGTCTGCAAGATGTCGTTGGGATGACATACAGATTATGCACTATGCACTTCCAAACCTAGTTGGTAATGCGAAACGATGGTATGAAAGGTCTCCCAGTTCCGAGATATCCTATTCCTATATTTGATCGAATCCTATAGATAATAAATACAACATTATTTTGGACCTTCTAGCTATATTGGAATATCGGAATCAGTATTCCTAATGGAATACAGAATTGCAAGAAAAAGACCTGATTGCAAAAAAAGGGTTTTCCTTACAAAGTCGTGTGAATTTCTATGGAAAGTCAAAGATATTTTTTTTTTCTTTGTTTTTCTTGCCATTCAATATTCCATAAGGTATTCTGATTCCCAGATTATAATATAGCTAGGAGGTTCAAAATCACGCTGTATAAAATATTAAAAAAATAAAATAAAATAATTTAATTCAGACAACTAAGATCCATATAGTAACAAATGTCATTTATGAAAACTAAACTAATAAAATAATATCAAATAAAATAAAGTAAAATAATATCAAATAAAATTATTGAACCAAATTAAATTATATCAAATAAAATAACATTAACTCCAACTAAATTAAATCAAATTATATTAAATTACAGCAAATCAAATTAAATATCAATAATATACATATAAAGATACTCATTAATATAATAATAAAAATGTATAAATAGTGCCCGGAAAATTTGATATTTAATAATTTAATCATAAACCTCCTTTTGTCTTCGTCGTAGTTGGGTAAAAATCATTTTGCAAAGAAAAAGTGTAACGTATGTAGGTACGAGTACGATCAACCCCTAACAGTGAAATCTTTCTGCCAGACAGACTGTACTTTCGAATTAGACTTTAAAAAACAGCCACCATTTAAATTTCCATGTCAAACCTACATCATTAGAGCCATTTTGCCGCCATACCGACGCCTGCGCCGCCCCTCCCCGCCGACCAATGCGCAAGCGCTGCACCGTGCAATTTGTGACATGCAAAATTGCACCTCGCGGCGACTCTCGACCAAATTATACCTCGGGTACCTACGGATGTGGTGTATCTCCTATGTATTTACTGCATATACTGATTTACTTACATTGTAGAATAAAGCATACGTTAGTATTTTACTTTTACAAATATTTTAAATACCTTATGTTTAAATGTGTTTCTAAAGTAATGTGCTGCAGAGATATCATATTTTTTAAATTTGACTAGCTTTCGCTCGTGTCAATGTCAATCCCTCAGAAATAGTAAACCTTTTTGCCGGGATAAAAGGTAGCCTATCCTTCTTCGTACTCCAGAGAACTCGTAAGCAAAATTTCATGATGATCGGTTTAGTAGTTATGGCGTAAAAGTGTAACATAAACAAACAAACTCACTTTCGCATTTATAATAGTAGTAAGGATAAGGATTATCGTAATTTGCAAAAAGAAAAATCTTTTTTTATCTAGAATATCTTAATAATTCTTACACTTCTCAAAAGTCAGGCACTCTCCGTTTTTGAAAATTTCGAAAATTTATCTTTACTATTTGTGATAATATAACAGTTATTGTTGGCAGAGAATAAGTACTAGTATTTACGTAAGTAGGTAAGAAGTTGTTATAAAATTGTTATCATATAGAAAGTAACAAATAAGAACAATATATCAATAGGTGGGTATAAAAACAATTTCTTCTTTGAATCAATCAAACTGTAAATTTATGTAGAGGTATTACAGGGTTACCTGAATATACTTATGAACTGGTAGGACTTAACATCATAAACAATAACGTTTGCTAGTTTGTTAGATTTTACTTTCACACAAAAATAAATATTTATGTAAAATTTCCAGTTGAATATTAACAACTCTACGCGCAGCGCAAAGAAAGATTACGCGCGATTGTCGCGTCGTCCTTGCATTTACATAGACTTACAAATGTCACGACAGGACATTGAAACTTGAAAAGTTGAAAAATATTTTTTATTTAATTTTTTAAGTTATGTCAGAATTCGTAGGAATAACGGTGTTGTTTATGATATTAGCTATCAACTCCTTCAAGATTATTAGTGTTTTAGAAATAACCCTATAGATCCATGAGCAAAATTAAAAACAAAACAGGTTCTTGTAGGTACAAAGATAAAGCTTTGATTTTTTTCTTTCCAGTTTGCTTAAAGTGTATGATATACTCAGATCAAGTTGGACCCATGTTTTGTCCAAAGCACACAAAGATTTACAATATTTTAACTGACCTGAACTAAAAATAATCTTATATTTTTTACTGCAATTTTCAAAAGCAACAAGCCATATCAAGTATTGTTGTAGACAATTTGCACAGGTGCTTGGTGTGTTTGTATTGCTTATATGAATATTAATGTACCTACACGTGTTTTAGCACTATGTATGAAAGAATGGCAACATATGTCTTTAAATATTATGTAATATTTCACTGACGTAAGATACAGCAGATCTTTTTCCTTCATGTACCTCATTCCTCCAATACCATCTTGTTTATCTAAATGATATTTTTGAAGTGGAAATTTCTTTAGCGGCGGTGTGTACTTTGGGGTGGGTAAAAAATGTTAAAATCGCGTCGGGACACGTGACCTGATCGAAAATTCTTAAGACGTAGACGTGACCCGAGACTGCCGGCGTAAGAGAGAAAGCAATATCCCCCTCTATTTCTACCGCGCGGAGTTTTTCACTCCTGCCGGAGTGCACCCGTAATTTTTTTATTTATTTAATTAATTGCACATACATTTTTTGTATAAAAAAGGTAGTAACGGACAAGTGGAAAAAAATTATCAAGTTCCTCCGTGCTTCGGAAAAAAAGATAAGTTCCGGCTGTCATCACTAGTTGGTGATCGATAAGCGATGTCAGATGCTTTGAGGCAGCTTGAAATCTGAAAAGCAATCACTCAATGATAAAGGCGATTAGACAGCTTAATAAATAAAAATTCAGTCAATTAAGAAAGTAACAAATCATTTATTTTCTCCAACAATCGTACACGAGAAACACAGTACATAAGTAGGTACAATTACTCTTATTAAATTAAGAAACAATTTGTAATTAATTACGTATACCAACATCAATAAAATAAAGTTAAATAAATTCATCCCTTTCATTCCATCATTAGTATTAGCTATGCCAGCGGCGCATTGCTTAGTAATAACATTAATGATATGTATCGAGACGGAATGTCATTTCGAAAATTGCGGTGGCTTATTATAACCCGGGTAATTGAAGGAGGTCACGCATCCTTTGGAATGTCCCCTCGTTATCTGTCACTGGCCATTAGACCCCAGATTGTAGGTATGGACTGTATTTTAGCATCGGCGATCTTTGTGTGACGTCGACGTCGTACTTAATACTTTCTTTATGTATACTCTGGACGAGGACTAACTTTAGTACCTGGTTTAAACTCTTATCCGCCGAAAACAAATTGACAATGACAGTTGACAAACATCAAAGTGATAAGTGTCACCTTATTTTGGTCGGATAATGGTTAAAAGCTAGTTAGTCCTCATTTTTAGACTAGCTGCGTGGCGCAGAGGTCAACACGCCTGCCTGCGACACGGAGTGACCGGGTTCGATCCCCGGCCAGGTCAAGATGGAAAATGATCTTTTTCAGATTGGCCTGGGTCTTGGATGTTTATCTTTATATGTATTTGTTATAAAATATAGTATCGTTGAGTTAGTATCCCATAACACAAGTCTTGAAATTACTTTGGGGCTAGCTCAATCTGTGTGATTTGTCCGTATATATTTATTATTATTATTTATTTTATAGTAAGACGGTATGTATCCGCTGCTTTTCATACTATTGAAGTAAATGTATAACTAAATATTCTGTAAACATTTCAAGGGTCTACCTGAATCCATTATAAACATCGAGCAAAAATCTACAAAAAAATCAAGTATTTTGTTTCGGAGTCCACCTTAGATTTTTATTTTAATTTAACTGTTTAGTTTTTATCTGAATATGCAATTAAATATTCTGTGAATATTTCAAGCGGCCTATTGCCGTTATTAATAACAACCAAAACCAATCACTTTTATTGTATTCTGTTTTTAGTACACGTTTTTATAGCGGCAACAGAAATACATCATCTGTGAAATTTTCAACTGTCTGTAGTCATCTATCACGCTTCATGAGATATAGCCTGGTGACAGACAGACAGTAGACCATATTTAATAGGGTCCCGTTTATGGCCTTTGGCTACGGAACCCCTTAAAAACGGTGAGAACGAGTCTATCTGTGTGTGTAGCAATAAAAAAGGTTTGGGTGTTTGCTAAAAAAACTTGATACTTTTTAATGACAAATATTTATATCCTTTGCTAGTATTTTAAATATTCTTTGATCAATAATTCGCTTATGGTACAAGTAAACTTTGTGAGGCTTGTTTTACTCACGACTATTCAAACACTTTTTATGTTATACCTTTATTAAAGTAAAAAAACACGCTTTACATCGTCAAGGCTAATGACCTTCGAAAATCCAAACATTATAAAAACTCTGTTAATTAAACTCTTTATTCATCTAATCATTTTTTAGACCAATCAGGTGTTACTTTTGCCATTGCTACCTCTACACTCGATATCCGAAAACTAAAAAAACTAAAATTGTTGCCAGCCAGTAATATCAAAAGGATTTAGTCATTACATTAATTGACTGGCCTATTCGATACTTAATCGATACCGTGACCTTAACCCTTTTGCTTTCACGTGGTATAAAAACACAATGAACTCCCATCAGACGCTTCGACGCCGATCTTTGAAAGTGAGTTTGAATTTCTTAGAAATTGACTTGCGTTGAAGTTCGTTCAACTTTTTTTGTCATATTTTTGGTAATTAGATAAATAAAGGAAAGAAATAATCAAACGGAAATTAATATTAAGTATGTAATAAATTATACATAGTATCCTTATGTTTAGAAGTCTTAATCCATAACACCAGTTTGTGGAATTTTCCGTCGCTGTGTTTGCTGTAATTTTGTGAATGGTGAATTGCGCAGGATCAATTTATGTTCCACAGAAACTAATACAACTTAAAATTGAGCTGTTTCACTCAGAACCAAAATAAAAGATACATACTTGACACACCAGTACCAAATTCAATCAAATATACTATAAATAAAAGACTAAATATGATACGAGTAATAACGTAACTCGGTAACAATCTCCCACGCATCTGCATAGTTCCCAGTGCGATAACCTAGCAAGAACAGTCAATAGTCTAATAATACACAGGCCTTTAACTACTCAGAATTTTTCCCTAGACACATCGAAACTTGACGTTTACAAAACGAATAAAAATACAGCAAAAACAAAATTACTTACTACACGAACCGGGAATAGTTCGGTGCTGGATCAAATAGTTAATAAGTATTTAATCGGGTCAATATGGGTTTTTTGTAATCGAGTACACCATAATAGGACTTAATGCAGTGGCGTATTTAGCCTTCGGCCTAGATGTTCGTGGCCCGGGACTGCATTTGTAGAAACGGTACCTATATACATATGTCGTTACTAGGTTTTAACCTAAAATTTACTGAGTGTTGAAGGTTCGAAATTTATGCTAATATTATGAAGATTTTACCGGGCACACATATAGCATTACTTGAGCTTTTATGAACAAACTAGCTTTTACCCGCGGGTCTGCCCGCATTAAGTCCATCCCTCGGTAACAGTACTTTTTCCCGGGATAAAATGTACCCTATATCCTTCTCCGTACCCCAGATAACGTGTATGCGAAATTTCATGATGATCTGTTCCGTAGTTTTAACGTGAAAGCGTAACAAACCAACAAACAAACTCACTTTCGCATTTATAATATTAGGATAGATTTATGGACAAATAGATATAACAAAAATCTTTATTGTGGTACACAGGTTAACACATGAAAATTAAATTTTGTGTGTCTCTGTGGCCTATCTATATTTGACGTACAATAATCAATGTATATTATAATGTTTAATTCTTTTTTTTTTTTTTATGTATATCCGACGGCAAACGAGCAGACGAGCCACCTGATGGAAAGTGGTCACCGTCGCCCATGGACATCTGCAACACCAGAGGAGCTGCTGATGCGTTGCCGACTCTTAAGATACCTGTAAACACGCCTTTTGAAGGACCTCAAGTCATAGCACACAGGGAAAACCTCGGGAGGGAGTCCATTCCACAATCTTGCTGTACGAGGAAAAAAACCACGTGACGCTCTGACATTTTTGGAGACCCAAGTGTCAAGGATGTGGGGATGGACTTTACTCCTGTGGCGAGCGGTGCGGTGGTAGAAAGGTGACGGTGGCACCAATTCAAAAAGTTCTTCAGAACAATCCCCATAGTATAGACGGTAAAATACACACAGAGAGCCAACGTCTCTCCGTAGACCGAGGGTGTCTAAATCGTCTGTGAGTGTGGGATCGTCGATAATACGAATTGCCCGGCGTTGGATGGAATCAAGAGGAAGGAGTTGGTATTGAGGTGCACCAGACCAGATATGAGAGCAGTACTCCATGTGGGGCCGGACTCGAGCTTTATATAATAAAAGTCTATGACCCGGAGTGAAGTACTGCCTCGCTCTATTGAGCACCCCAAGTTTTTTAGAAGCCATTTTGGCTTTACCTTCCAGATGACTCCGGAATTGGACCTCCTTCGTAATATCGACGCCAAGGATCCCAATACTCTTAGAAATGGTAAGAGAGGTGTCCCGAAACTTCGGTGCTATGTTAAATGGGGTCTTCTTAGCGGAAAACACGCAGACTTGTGTCTTAGTAGGGTTGAATTGAACTAGGTTTAGTTTACCCCATTCAGAGACCTGCTCCAGAGAGGTCTCAATGTCAGACACAAGTCTCTTTCTGTTCTCCTCCACCTGTGTTTGAGGGATATTTGCACGACCTGCATAATATGCATCACCCGTACTGTCGTCTGCATAGCAATGGATGCTACTAGTGTTAAGCATGTCGTTGATGCAGAAGAAACAGCGTAGGTGATAAAACAGATCCTTGGGGGACGCCAGCATTGATGGGCATGATATCGGAGCATAATCCGTCTACAACGACCTGAATGCTTCGCCCAGATAAGAAACTAGCGACCCACAAGCATAGTCCCTCAGGAAGCCCGAAAGATGGTAACTTCGCGAGAAGAGCCTTATGCCAGACCCGGTCAAAAGCCTTTGTGACATCTAGACTAAATGCCAGTGCTTCTCCCTTGCTCTCGATGGCGGCTGCCCATCGGTGCGTTAAGTACACAAGAAGATCACCAGCACTACGCCCGTGGCGGAACCCGTATTGACGGTCACTAATTAGCTGATGATCTTCAAGGTAACCAAGGAGCTGGATGTTTATCACACGCTCCATCACCTTAGAGAGCAGGTTATCGCCAATTTATTTATTAGAAATTAAAAATAAACAGCACAATAATTTCATATATAAATTTTAATATTTAACATAAATTCCATATCATCTTAGTTATGTGTCAAAATATTTAAAAAGTCTTCAATACTATATCATCAATCTGTCCCAGTTATAAAATGCTTCCGGCGGGCAGCAGCGTCGGAAGCATAATAAGCGTGGTGAGTTTGGCAATATCCTTACATGGAACTTCTTTAGAAGAGGCCTATGTCCAACCAAAATATGTAGACTTACGGCTTTAGTGATAATTCTGTAAATATTGATATTAATTTATTATTAAAATTAAGAGTTATAATGCTATACGGTTATTTCGTAGTCTCACCGTAACTTATACGTTTATTTGACCTGAACCTGAGTATAGTAAAACATTGAAATCCGTCTTGTCGATGTTTTACCACAGAAAAAAAATTTCAAACCCATTAGCAAGAATGTGCCGGAAATACAATGAGATATCCTACAGTAAAGACATTGATATATTTAATTGCCGATTCAGTAAATTCAAAAAAGTTACACTCAACATTCTCAGCGCCACATCCAGTACATAGTCTGGCAGAATTGAATTGTTTTGTGTAATAATAGCCTTATTTTATTATTGCAGAGTTTTTTCTATTATGTATTATCTTTATATTATAATTAGCTAAAGCAATGGTGCATACACGCTTAGGATGCTAAGTTGGAACACTATTAGTTATTAAGAAACCTTGTAATATTAGTACTTAGTGTCTGTTGTGTTGCCTAATAAATAAATAAAAAAAAGAATAATTAACTAACGGTTTTACCAACTGGATTGTTATCACTTCGGGTGCGTTTTCACGCGTCAAATTCCTCATGTGATTATTTCCATATTAAAATTTAATTAGGATTTTTTATCAAATCGTCGGGGCGGCACCTATAGGCCCGTGGGGCAAAATCTGAAGATACACCACTGAATTAATGGCATCACATTGGCAATCAGAGCATCATGAAACCGAAAGTGTGAGAAGCGGCTCGTTAGAGCATTCCTCCACATTCTATCTGATGGAGCTATGTTAATTGACCGCTCACCATTTTTGCATATTTTTTGCGGCCGGTACTCGACAGAAAAATGTTTTGTTCTCGTTTAAAAATGAGGTTGCTTTGTTAGTTGGATCAGACCTGTTCTGTGATATGTACTTGGCATGTACTTATACATTCTATACTTATTCTCTGTCTATTCAACTAGGGAATTCTTATTTTATTTCTGTCAAAATTTCTGGCAGAAAAAAATTAGGTCTGAATCAATAGAATAAAACATAAAGATGAAAAATTATTTGAAAATTCAAAACTAATCAGAAAGAGTTTCTACAAGAAGGCCATTCTTGTAGTAACTTGAAGAGTTTTGAATATCATCATCATGTCTTTTTAGTCTCCACTGCAGGAGCATGACCCTCACTGGTCTACCAGAGCCATATTTGGCCAGAGCAGACAGAAGATTTGGCTTACACTCTCCTCGCTGTCCAGACGGGTTGGATAGAACCTATTGTTGTTTATGAGCTTCGTTTAGCTTGTATTACCTTAATTTTGAATATAAGTACCTTATACATCTTTGTTTTGGGACAAAACAATATTAAATCTTGACTAGCTCCGTGGCGCAGCGGTCAACACGCCAGCCTGCGACACGGAGTGACCGGGTTCGATCCCCGGCCAGATCAAGATGGAAAATGATCTTTTTCAGATTGGCCTGGGTCTTGGATGTGTATCTATATATGTATTTGTTATAAAATATAGTATCGTTGAGTTAGTATCCCATAACACAAGTCTCGAACTTACTTTGGGGCTAGCTCAATCTGTGTGATTTGTCCGTATATATTTATTTATTATTTATTAATCTTCAAATATAAAAGACAATGATTGGCAGTGATTTGTTACGAATAAGCTACGTACAATCCATACATTGAACTCAATCCGCACCCGGTTACATGCAACGACCGTCCACTGCACCACGATTTCGCGGAACCGTCCTACACGATAATCATCTAACCTATTTGTATTTAACCCCATAACCTGACCTACGCGATCGCGTGACTGTCGCGCTGACCGGACTCGAAACTTTTTGTTTCATCATGTCAATTTGGTCAAAGTCAATTCTCCAGCAACCTATAAAGGTAACGTTCAAACCTTTCCTTCAGATGTTCCTTTAGAGAAGATAGAGGTTTTAGAGGGTTTAAGGGATCGACAAGGTTTCTATAAAACTGTGTTTGTATTCACGCATAATGCGATGTAAGGTTTTTTTAAAGGTATTTTTCCTTTTATTGTTCCTTCTAGCTTATATTAGGACACAAACCTATTTAACAGTAAATTAATTTATTCCGACAACTTTCTGTTCGTTGGTGGTAAACTTAAAAGAAATATATAACATGTTACATGCTAGCCTGACCCAATATACCATTAGGGGTAAGCATAAGTTCAAAAAGAATAGTGTTTCGTGTTTGTTTCGGGATTTGGAATAACACGCCAAATTCTTCGGTGGGAATGTATTCACTACGGTATCCCAACACTGACACTTGACTGATCTTCCAATACGACGAATATCCATATCGTTAAACACTTGGTATCCAGGATCGTCGCTAGTGCCTTAGAAAGTAATCTCTCTTTACTTACTATAATTTCGCTAGAAGAAGTCCCAATTTCTTTTCATTCTTTCCCTTTCTGATGCCATAATTAAAATATTGGAATCCAAAATCACCCTGTATAATGTCTGTAAATTTAAATCCTAGAAGACGAAATACGGTATTGCTTAGGTTAACCTTATAAATAGTAAATACGAGCTAGATTATATTACAGTAACCACATCACCTGATGATAATTGTTTAGCTCAGTCACTATATTTTTTTGGATACGTATAATAGAGCAAGACAAACGAATTCTTATATTTCAAAGTCATTTGCATGCTTATTTAGTTATATGTATAACCGATCATAGTATGAACATTGACTTTGGGATTTCCCTGGAAAATTCTAAGATGATGGTTTGAAATATGTTCAAAATTATTTGAATTATTTAGTACCTGCCTATGTATTATACGTTTCAATATGTAAGTTTTTAAATTACCTATTACATTATGGCTCTTACTATGACCGAAACATGAGGTGATTGAATCTTAACTAATATTATAAATGCGAAAGTGCGTTTGTTTGTTTGTTACGCTTTTACGCTGGAACTACTGAACCGATCATCATGAAATTTTGCATACAAGTTCTCTGGAGTACAGAAAAGGACATAGGATACCTTTTATCCACGAATACTATTCCCGAGGGATCGATATTGACGCGAGGCGCGGGTGAAGTTGCGGGCGAAAGCTAGTGTGAAAGATCAATTAGTGCCATAGTTACTATGGTGCCAATTTCCAGTAGATGCGCTTGTTTAGCGTCAGATATTTGAAATAACATTTAATAGGACTAATACTTCGAAAAGCCAGATTAAGACAGAAGTAAATTATTTCCCAGATGTGAGACCCAGCTACATAGATTTTTTGCTCCCAAAACACCATAGCTAAATTTCAACGAAATTGTTGAAGCTATTTCTTAGTTTTTTGTTATATATACAAGTATATTAATCTTTTTTTAGGGTTCCGTAGCTAAATGGTTAAAAACGGAACCCTTATAGATTTGTCATGTATGTCTGTCCGTCCGTATGTAACAGCCACTTTTTTCTGAAACTATGAGAACTATACTGTTGAAATTTGGTAAGTAGATATGTGTGGGGTATCTATGGAAAGGTCTTTAAAAATGATGTTGAGGTTTCTGCTATATTTTTTTCTGAACTAAATAGTTTGCGCGAGAGGCACTTCCAAAGTGGTAAAATGTGTCTCCCTCCTCTCCCCCCCCCCCTCCCCCCTGTAACTTCTAAAAATAACAGAATAATAAAACTAAAAATAATATTTGATGTACTACCATGCAAACTTCCACCGAGAAAAAAAATTATGTCACAATCATAGGTAGGTATGACTTATTTACATAGTTGCTAGTTGTTTCATAACAATCGGAGTTCAGTTCTCGCATTGTATTTTTTACTATTGATTGACAGCCTTGCACATAGCCTTGTAAGGCCTCTGCCACTCCGCTTTGTCTTATTATCAGGTATTTAAGAAGTGCATTTCTTGATACTTTACATTTATTTCACCTCAAAATAAATGAAATGTCTGGACGTCAGTTTCTAAAACGCTTATTATCATATATTTAATGATCCCTTAACAAAGGCACTAGTGAGGGTTTAGTTGATGAAGTTAAGTAATTCGCACACGAAGAAGCTAGATCATCGATCATGAAATTATCTACATAAGTATTTACTCCAATGAAAAACTGTCGAGACAAAGGAATAGTAAACAATGACAACATTTTTTTTTCTTGATTCTAGCATGTTTGCCATAATAATTGTCTCTGGAATTGCATAATTGTAGACTAATATTATAAAGACGAAAGATTTACATGTTTGTTTTAATGGCTAAGCTCAAAATCTGTTGGGTCAATAAAAAAAAACTAAAGAAAGCTACATTATTATCGGGTAACAGGTAATAAATTTATAACGCGGACAATAATTCGCGGTAACACCGATAGCATTAGATATTATTGCTATTCATATGATTTTAATCATAGAAGTATGAAGATGTTTTTTTAAATCTATGGTTTTAATTAATTCCACGGGTAACCATAAATTTATTTTTATTCTTTGGCAACCTAAGCATAATAATCGTCACACGTTTCAAAAATATATCAAAACAGGATTTATCTTTGATTTTATTCACATGAGAATGTGGATTGAGTGCTGACATTACAACTAGTGAAAAAAGGTTTGTTTAATTATTATTTGCACGACGTGCAGCAACAAAGAAAATATTCTTTAGAAAAACATTATAATGCCAGAAACGAATCGATATAACAAAAATTCAGTGTCGCTGTTTTCTATTTTAACATTATTTTTATGTTTTTTTTTAAATTATTTATATTGTATTTTTTTGTCACCATTTTGTTTATCACATTCTCAAGTATTGAATACTTTTTTTTATTAAAACAGTACCATATAACATGTATTAACAGTACCATTATATTTGTTTTTATTATTCGATCAGTACATCGCGCATGTCACATATTATTCGATGTCAGGGGAAATCATACCTACCGTGATTTCCTTATCTATAAATGAAACGTTAATTAACAGCATCCGTCACTATCTCAAACGCCATTTTCTATACACACAATAATTATAATTAGGTATGTATTTAAATGGATATCTGTATACTTCTTAATTTAAGTAGTTCAAAGACTGAACTTTGAACTACTACGATATCTATCTTTACTTTTTTTATCGACTTCAAAAAAAAGGAGGAGGTTATCAATTCGATTGTAGTTTTTTTTTAATTTATTTTTTTCATGTTATTAACTCGGAACACCGTCATTTATGAAACGATTTGAAAAATTCTTCTTTTAATTTGAAAGGGTTTCCTTTAAAATTGTTCCCGTTTAAATTTTATCAAAATCGGTTCAGTACTTTGATTCAGGTTTTTTTTTTAAGAAAGATTAAACACCGCGGTTCCAACTTGTTTTAGTTTTAATCACGTTTTAATAAGTTTCGCTATTTTTTATACATCTCCCTAATCAAGGAAGTGATATTTTTAGGATTCGTGTTTATATGGAAGTTTATTTATGTCGTCATAGGTAAATGTCTGAACAGATTTTGATGTATGGCATACTGGTGTATTAGATATACCAATTTACTGCCTTTAAAAAAAAACTAATTATTAAATTAAATAATTATAATTTAATTTGGGTAATAGCTTATTCCCTTTTTTTCTCCAAAATGCCAATTTTTTGAAATTTTATGTATTTTTTTTTCGATAATGTATCATAAGATTTTCTTTCTAGCACTCTACATACATAATTTTCTCATTTTGTCATTTCATAAAGTTATTTAGTTTAATAAATGGCATAAACATTTCAAACATAAAGGACCAAAACTCGTTCTTCCAACTACAAATAAGTACCATACGGATGGCTATACGAATCTATACTCTAAAAAAAACTTGTTGCTATATTTTATGCATGTTTTAGTTACCTATTTCTGTCAGGATTTGAAATCTATCTGGTTTTTTTTTTTCAGAAAGATACCTTTCAAGAGAAATGTTTTGATAATTCTTAGATAAAAAGGTACGTAATATTTTTTCTCTATTGATTTATTTATAACAAGAATAAATTTAAAAAATAACCGACCTGTATTCTCTCTAGCTTAAAGAGTACTTAATCAATTTTGATGAAACTTTCACTATTCCCTACGTTAGACGTTAGACTTCCCGCGCAGATCGTAAAAGCGGATCAAGGTAATGGGCGAAGGTGAAAATCTGAGGAACCATGTCATGAGGCAATGCGGCTAGCAACCTATCACTATTTATTTATTTTATTTTATTTTATTTTATTTATTTAAAAACTTTATTACAACAATGTAATTGGCAGACTTAAAGCCAAAGGCTTTATCTACCAGTCAACCAACAGGTGGTGCCGAGAATAAAATGTTATTATGGTTCCGTTTTCCACCTAATGCTAAATGTGGCCATAAGATCTTATAGACCTCGGCTCTGTTTACCCTGCAAGGGAAAAAGACGTAATAATATGTATGTATAACATACAAACAATCAAATACACAAACCTACAAACCCTCAGTTCTAAAATTTAACACACATGTTTAGAAGCTGGTATATAATAACTTAAAAAATTACTGTGTAATTCTCGGGTCGGTTAATTTGAAGTCAGTTAAAAATAAGTGTTTCCTGTTGTATAAGACATTTTCCAGATCTAGTAAGTCTAGCTAGTGATGAGCAATTTTTTAAAAAGAATTATAAATTAATGAATCACAAAGTTAAATTGTCTGAAATAGACTACCAAGAAACCGAGGTGTCATTAATCTCTCATATAACGCACGCACGCCCATAGTTCAAGAGCGATACGAAAATAAAACGTCTCCACACCAACCGAATGCTTGGGCGAAAGTCTACCGGCATTACGCAAGAACATCTGTTCGGTGTTCTACCGATTGTGTACCGGTTTTTGCGGCACTATTTTAGCGGTACCATTGTCGACTTATGAAGTTATAGGCATGTGTAAAATTACATCGGTCGGGCGTGTTAGTGTAGTTTCGTTAACAAACGCCGGCCGACGCCTGCTTAGCGTTGCGGCGCGTACGAATAAGTGAAGTGATTGTGTTTGGTTATTCAGAGTAAGTAAACTATGTGATAAGTTAATTTTTGACGTGTAAATAAAGACGTACCTAATTAATGTCGATCAGTCAAGGATGGAAAATTGACACGTAAGCCAAATAAAATTAATTTGTGTCTTACCAAGCCTTTCGGTGTAGATTTTTTATTGTTTATGTTACAAGAAAAACTATTCAATACAAAATCTTAAAATAATTGAAGAAAATTTTTACAAATAATTTGAGTAAAGGTTAATGAAAATAACGAATGTTTTTTGCTTAAACACTTCAACAATTTAAAAATTTAAAGAGTTTATTTGACACTATAGTAACACAACACACAAGCAAAACAATTTGGACCGTAACCAACTGCGATAATATATAAATGTGTTGCAGTTGTTTGCGATAGTTTAACGTAAACAAATAAATATATATACCTGATATAAAATACCTATTTCCATTGAACTTCAATACAAAACGGCCGCAATAAGGAGCCATATTTTGTTTTAAATATTTTTTATATATCATTGTTAATACGAAATAATAACAACGCGTCAATCAATATATATTTTACATGTAAATGCCGCTTTTATTTTTAAAACAAAAGTGCAACTTAACTTTATTTTATTGCGTAACTTTATTTTATAGTCATGGAATATATTGGTAACAAACTTATTTTTATCAAGTATCGGAAAATTAACGAGTATAATTGTCGTTTATTATCACAGTGGTGTTATAGTAGTGAACGATGGGTTGCCAATGCCATATAAACCTCAGGAAGGCACGTTAAATAAACTTATGTGACGTCATACTCCAATGAGCAGTCATCAAACACGTTTTTATGTTGCACGTTTCTAGACTAAAGATAATTTATTTTCATTGTATAATAAACATACTTATCTATAACAACTTGATAAGAAGTTTGTATATGAATTCCTGAAATATATCTGTATCTAGATATTTAATTAACATGTCTTTTTAGCCCGTCAAAATGAAAACGTATTTTTTTAAATTTCCCAGCGTGGGTCTACGCTGGAAAATTAAAAATAAAGTTTTCATGTACATTGCCGGGTCGGTCGGTTTTGTATTAATTTGTCGGAATTTTTTTTGAGTTCCCAGCGTTAGTCTCATAGGAAAATTTGTTCATTTTGACGGGCTGATTTGATCGTTTGAAGGACAAGCGTGATGCAACTGGTGTCGCTTTCATTTCATAAAGAACGCGTAACACTGGCCGCTACCGTCGAACTTCATAGTTTACTATAAGTAAATTTGGTCTTCCTCAGCCTTCTGTGTGGGGGCAGTAAATCTATACTGTTAAAAGAACTATATTTTTTCTTGAACCATCTTTTTTACCTAATAAAGTATCGCGCTGATTTTGTTTCTTTCTAAACTAACTCAAATAGTCACGGCAGTATATAGAGTGCGGGTTTGCATTCAATCTGTGAGGAGTTTTTCATCAATAATCATCAAATTTAAATATGAAAACGTTTCCAGTTTCACATTGCAAAATCTTTACTAAATACAAACACGTCCAGAATTTACCCAGCTTGATAACATACATGAGTCATGCATGATTAATGAATTAATGATATGAAGTGACGCCACGTTTCACCCACATTCACAATCTTATTTACGTTTTTTATAAATAAGCTACCGACCCGCCCTGGCTTCGCATGGGTGCGATATAGATACTAAGATGGGGCAGTAAATCTATACTTAATATTATAAAGCTGAAGAGTTTGTTTGTTTGTTTGTTTGTTTGTTTTTTGTTTGTATGTTTGTTTGTTTGTTTGTTTGAACGCGCTAATCTCAGAAACTACTGGTTCAAATTGGAATATTCTTTTTGTGTTGGATAGTCCATTTATTGAGGAAGGCTTTAGGCTATAAAACATCACGCTGCGACCAATAGAAGCGAAGTATCAATAAAAAATGTTTTGAAAACGGGAGAAATTATTCATCTATACTAATAAAAAAACGAATTAATCATAATAACAGAAATTGCCACGGACGATGTCGCGGGCAACAGCTAGTTATACATATACACCTTCCTCTTGAATCACTCCATCTATTTCTGAAAACTATAATAAAACTCGTTACTCAACGGGTTTAAACGATAGCGAAAGCAACTTCATTTTATACTATATATTTAATGTTATGTAAAGATAGGGTAAGCAGGAACTTGTAATTTTTGATGATTCAATCTAAGGAACTGGCTTTGCTCTCAAATATAAAAAATATGAAAAACCGACGGGCATTATTCGGGATAACGTAAGGATTATAACGAAACGACGTACTACAGTAGGTACATCCTACAAACATATTCAGATATCAAGAAGTCATGGTTTATTATACGAAAAAAGTACTGAAAATAAATCACTCTATTATTAGTCGTGTAAAAATTAAGCGACTGCACTTATCTTTGAGTTTCTATAATAAAAATAGTGTGACATTAATAAAGAAATGCGTAATTCACCGTTTTATATATGTTTATTGAAAATAAGCTTTATAATCGGTACCACCGTTATGTATATTTTATAATATAAAAAAAAACATGTAATACCCTTCCACAACCAAGTCGGGGTAACAAGGTAACCGCCTACACCCCAGGCTCGTTGATCATATTATGGAGGCCATAGGCGGTCGAGGAAATCCCTCAAGGATTTTCAGCAGCTACGTTATACGGTTCAATATGCCAAAATGTTCAAAACTCACACGCATCGAATGTATATGTTTGCAATCGCTTTATGATATGTACCATATTTGGTAGAAGAGTAACATTATATAGCAATCAAACGGTGAATTTAGGCTGAAAAAGCGCAAATTTTTGCTCCTTAAAATTTGTTCCATTTACTATTTTCGGTGATCCAAACACATTTTTTGCCCATTTTTTTACTAAATCTGGTACATCGTTAAGCATCCTAATCCTAATCCTAACTAATATTATAAATGCGAAAGTAAGTTTTTTGTTTGTTTGTTTGTTACGCTTTCACGCCGTAACTACTGAACCGATCATCATGAATTTTTGCATACAAGTTCTCTGGAGTACGGAGAAGGACATAGGCTACCTTTTATCCCGGGAAAAAGTACTATTCCCGAAAGATCGACATTCACGCGGGCGGAGCCGCGGGCGAAATCTAGTAAGCCATATATCTAGTGACCACAATATGTGGTCACTACATAACCACAGACTAACCTAACCAGCCTAACCAAGTCGGGGTAACTGCTTCCACTGTAGGCTCGTCGCTCATGTAATGGCCACCGTATCAATAAATAACTGCCATATGCCAATGTTTGTTATTTGTTTTTAATGTCTAAATACTAATAATGATTAAAACTACTTAAAAAATATAAATATTTACAAATAACACAGTCCCTGCAAACCGTTAAAATGTTATATACTTCTATACTAATACTAATATTATAAAGCTGAAGAGTTTGTTTGTTTGATTCAAATTGGAATATTCTTTTTGTGTTGGATAGTCCATTTATTGGGGAAGGCTTTAGGCTATAAAACATCAGGCTGCGACAATTAAGAGCGAAGCATCAATAAAAAATGTTTTGAAATCGGGGAAAAATTATTCATCTATACTAATTAATCATAATAACAGAAATTGCCGCGGACGAAGTCGCGGGCAACAGCTAGTTTTTAATAAGTTATGGCTCCATATTTTATGCTACTAGGTATAACCTTAGACCCTATGGACATAGCCTATAAAATTATTATGCCTAACGAAACAGTATTACAAAGTGATATTGTATCTAAGAAGTATTACGTACAGTCGGCCAAGCAGATACCTGACCCCCTGACTTTTAAAACGTAAATTCACACTTTGCTGTGAAGCGCCACCTACCGTGATTTTTGGCAAGTAGACAGACAACTGCTGGTATAAACTTGTTTCTGATAACCTGCTCAGTTGCAAATTTTGTGTTTCTAATAATCTCAGCTAATAATTCAAGTAATCATCAATGGTAAGAACAAGAAAGAATCAAAAACAATCCTACGTAAAGTTCGATTCGAACCATGGACCCACGACTTGAGAAGCTAGCGCTCATCTCAATACGCCAACCGACGATATGACGTCTCGGGCGAAATTGGCTATCTATTTCTACTGCTATGACATCATTGTCACCAACTGCAACGCATTGCTTTAACAAATAAATTGAGGGTAATCTATCAGATTTATTTATACCTGATACCAACTAATCAAAAATATTGTTCACTCGCGTCACAAATAAGATACTGCGATTACTGTGTAGTGATCCAAAACCCCACCAGTTATTAGGCATCCCGTTTCATCTTATATAGCAGATTTTGTGAAAGCTAATATTGTATTGTAAAGACAACCACAATATTTAAAATATCTATATCTAGAGAGTTAGGTATCGCGGTAAGTAGAAATTATAAGTATTTAATATACTTACTTAATTGTCACACTATTTTTTGTTCCGTAAAACATAGGGTTTGTGATAAATGTCTAAGATAAATATATCTCTTACAGAGAAACACCGTCCGTTTGTGGATTCGGAGTCAACTGGCGTAACATATACACTACAATATTTCAATTGAAACAGTGAGGAAACATTCAACAAGAACGAGATCGTATTTTATTCTGATGAAAAAAGTTTTAAGTCTGATGATGATGGCAGAAAAATATTGCGGAGAAGACATGGCCAGCGTATAGCCATCAAAATAATTTGCCTTTGAGAACAGTGGCAGGATAACATTAGGTAAAAATATTCATTAAATAGTGAAGTAAAATAATAATAATATTTAATACCTAGTGTATTACGCAGTGTAGAATAATAGGTAACTGATCGTATTATTGTTTTGCAGGTTATTGGGGACAGATGTCTTCAATGGGCCCAGGGGAGCTGGTAGAATTCGGCGGCCGGATGAATAAAGAAAAATACTTGGAAAATTTATGAGATGTGGTGATTCCAACAGTTTGCAATGTAGAATATATTTTATTTAAGACAATTGTTCTGTGATCTAACTGTTATTGAGTGACCAATTAAAATCCCAGATTGTAGGGTCAAATAGTGCTTAACTGGGACACGAGACACGAGTAAAGTTTGATTTAAATCAATTTAGACAAAAAGGTTATACTAAATTAATAAATATGCGCATAAGTGATATGTGATCTGATCTAACATGGTAAGTGAAATGACAAATAGACTTGAACAAAAGCTTCAAAATGGGGGTCACCCTCTCCCATATTAAAATTCATTTAATGCCATAGATTTATATTCATTCTTATACTAATTATCGAAGCAAAGTTATTCACATAGCACTATTTGACCCTACACATTAAAAAAAATATAATACTATGATTAAAAAGAAGTTGAGAGATGTAAATTGTTACTTATTAAGTAACATGTTGGTTCTCTCTACAGAAGATTAATCATAGTTTGAATTAAGTAGGCAGGTATTTATTTCACTGTTACATTTTTTTGATGTAATAAAGTAATTAAAAATTTAAAATGCTTTTTATTCACAGTAATTAGCTCGGTAACATTATGTTAAAACAACCAAAATTACACCAACATCACAATACGAAGTTGGTGATATTTGTAAAAAATAAAAAGCTTTGGAGGATTTGACCCTGTTCATTCATAATCACATTAACTATTAAACCGTAGTGCCTACCACTTGCGCCACATCTAACTATTGAAGTATCTTTGAAATAAGCGTATCGTATGCTAGGGCTTGTTTTATTTATCAAAAATCGAATAGATGGCATTAGTCGTCAAGGGTATCAGATTTCTGCTTATTAACCTTATTTGTTCATTCACAATTCAATAGATGGCACTAGTCGCAAAGGATATTACACTTGTATATTTTTATCTTTGGGTTTAAACCACGGATGTTTCTTTAGTTTGCGAAAAATGGCGCTGTTGTAGGGGGTCAGATATCTCATTGGCTGACTGTACAATGTATGGCTTAATTTTAATGCAAATTTACTCAAAATGTTAATTTACATAATGATGTTGCTAGGTTCAAATCGAAGTACCTACTAAAAAGTTAAAATTTGTAATTCTTAACGTGATAAAGTCTGTGTAACAATGATTTATTTGATGAATATAGACTCAGTTATATTAATATGCTTGCTATTAATTGTCGTGTGGTTTCCGGCAGAGTAGAATAGGACCACTCCAAGTCTTCCCATGGATGTCGTAAGAGGCGACTTAGAAAATAAACAAAACTCATAAACATCAATGAGACCTCTCCAACCCGTCTGGCAAGCGAGGAGAGTGTAGGCCAAATCCTCTGTCTGCTCTGGTCAAGTATGGCTCCGGTAGTACAGAGAGGGTCATGCTCCTGCAGTGGAGACTAAAGAGACCTGATGATAGATAGATATTAATTTGAAATGGCCACAGGAAATATATATTAAAAAAAATATATATACTTTAGCCGTTTTTGGCTTATACTCACTAGTTCGACTCATAAGCTCGATCGTGGAACTACTGAGTTATTTTTGACGTGATAACATCTTATAAATCGATGAACAATGGGTGTACGCAAGAAAAAGTGTCACGTTCCGTGTGCAAGCGAGAGCGTAGAGAGGCACGATCTGCGTAAGCGTTCGGCTTGTGTGTGACGCATCTATCTCTCTTCCACCGTTATTACGTAAAATTATCGTCCGTAAACTGGCTTTAACAGACAACCATTAAATTTTCTTGCACGTTGCATATCCAATTATAAACATAAAATTTCGTCATTACTGAAACACATGTTGTTATTGTAAGGATTTCTTTTTATATTACTGTTTGTACACGTTTTCGTTAAATAATTTATGTGCCGTGTGGTATCCGGCAGAGTAGAATAGGACCACTCCAAGTCTTCCCGTGGATGTCGTAGAAGGCGACTTAGGAAATACAAGCTAAACAAAGCTTATAAACATCTAAGACACCTCTCCAACCCGTCTGGCCAAGTCCTCTGGCTGCTCTGGCCAAGTATGGCCCTAGTAGTTTAGAGAGGGTCGTGCTCCTGTAGTGGAGACTAAAAAGGACCTGATGATGATGATGAATTTATTTGTCAGTATTGTAATGTATAATGTATACAAATTACTACTTGAAATTTTATATTCACAGTTTCTTTAAACATTGACCTTATTCAAGTAACAAAGTAATCTTAAGTAATAACTTTATCTCATTAAGAACCACATCACTAAATCTATTTGTATATAGGTATTTACAAATCTTACGCGCAGTAGGACATTTTTTAAGACAAAATATGCAGTAGAAGTATACTATTTATTTTTTGATTGGATATAATAAGTTATGTTTAAAAAAGTTGCCAAGTGCGAGTCGGACTCGCCCATGACGGGTTCCGTAGCAGCAAGTAACATAATATAAAAGTTCTTGTTATATTTGAGTTGATTAAATGAAAGGTTTACGATTTATGACGTATTAAAAAAAATGTCTTACTAAATCTCATTCAAACAAATTTCGATGGAAGTTTGCATGGTCATGTACATCATATTATTTTTTAGTTTTATCATTCTCTTATTTTAGAAGTTACAGGGGTGAGGGGGAGCACATTTTACCACTTTGGAAGTGTCTCTCGCGCAATCTATTAAGTTTAGAAAAAAATTATATTAGAAACCTCAATATCATTTTTGAAGTCCTATCCATAGATCCCCCCATAGTATGGGTTTGATGAAGAAATAAATTTTGTGTTTCAGTTCTAAGTATGGGGTATTCCAAAATTTAGTGGTTTTTTTTCTATTTTTGCGTGAAAATCTTAATGCGGTTCACAGAATACATCTACTTACCAAGTTTCAACAGTGTAGTTCTTATAGTTCCGGAAAAATAAAAGGCTGTGATAAGCGGACGGGCAGACAGACATGACGAATCCGTAAGGGTTCCGTTTTTTGCCATTTGGCTACGGAACCTTAAAAAGCAATTAAAATGTCAATTACACACTTTTATTATAATTCTAACATTTTTGTTCTACACACAATATGTTAAAATGACAAGTGCTTTTATTTGGTTCAAAAAGATTGTTTACATATGAATGCCGTGGTCATGACCTGTAATGTGTGTCGAAATAAATTAATAACGACATTACAGATTATTTAGTTCATATAAAATGATCATTATTATTAACACTTTCGCTGACACTGTTATTTCTTTTGTGTCTGTTCTGGTGTCAGTGAACGTGTTAATAAGTCTCTCTTATAAAGTTCTAGTAAAAATGACAAATGTTGACTAGCAGCCAATTTGCATCCCACCCACCGCTGGGAAGACCCTCCTCTCTCCGATCCCTATCTAGTACAAGCTACCGACTATACCTATAATATCTAATATAACTACTATACTAATACCTGCTCAGAAAGCTGTTGATGCAAGATATTCAGCCTTTTTCAATCGGGTGAAGTAGACAAAAATGCTTAAGATTCATTTATAATAAACATTGTGAGTACTTATGCTTTACACTTAGGTCAAGTGAAAGGGTTTACACAATCAAGCGATCATACCCACTGGTTTTATTTTAAGGTCAAAGTTAAGCAACGTAGTGTCAGTATTGTCATAGAATACGTACTAGTACTTACGTACAGAAGTCTCACTCTGCAAAGGTATTCAAATAAATATCAACTCAATGTAGTCAACGATACGGTGTAATTTAGCTCGCATCAGAACTCAACACCTTTTAATTTAGAAACCTACAGCAAGCTAATTTTATACTTAAAGCTCTAAACATACGATTCATAATTCCTTGAAGTCGGTGATCACAAATATGAACATACGCGCGTCGTTCTGGTTCTACAGGATTTGTTCAGATTTCACCTTCGAAGGGGTCGCGCGTAGGTATGTTTTCGAGATCCACACGGGGAGTGAGACAGGCCTGCCGGCCTTTGCTAACTCAGTGTACAACGTTTTGATAGTCATTTCTAGGTACATCACGTTTTATATATCTTTAATAAAAATAGTAATCATAGGAAACCCGCAATGTATTTTTAAGTGACTATCAAAACAGCAAATAGGCCGGCTGGTATTGTTGTAACTTGGAGCTCGAAATCTCTGTGGTTTTATGCTATTGAGACTAAGCTTATTACTTGTGGACATTTTTTCTTGACTTTTTTGTCAATATTTGAAAGGCATGCTTATTATCCCACAAACCTACGTTGCAACGATTGAAAAGTCAGTTTCAGGTAAGTAAAGGCTTGAATAATACTGGCACAAGCATATACATAAAAATCACTATGGCTCATTTCTATATTTTTAAAAGGAAGATCTTGCTATCTTTTGATGAAAGATTAGTGGGACGCTCGTGTTAACAATAATAAAAGACTTGTATTCTAATAACTTACTCTATTTTTTTCTACGCATAAAAGTATATTTAGGTGATTGGTACTCAATATACTCACTTGGAGACAGAAAAATAGTAAACCCCACAGTTAACTCAAAATATAAGCAAATTATATCACACGATGCTAACCAAAGACTTCAAGTCGCGTTCATGACGTACAGTCACGAACATTAATAAATATACAACTGTATTCCATTTTAGACTTTATTACATTGACTTAAGAACCGATGTGTATACATATAAATTGCTCGTGACTGTAAATATCTGAATATGATGTTTCATGAATCATATAGGTAATAACTCGTGTAATACACGTAGGCGCGAAAAGCTGCGTGTGACTATAGTCATAATACTATTAGGCAACTTTGACTAATGCCGACGTAAATAGCAACGCCTTATTATCAAGTGTCCATTCGAAGGCTATACTAAAAAAGGTCATGTTCATCTTTTTTGTCTTCAGATATTTTAACGAAAATACCGATCAGCAGTTCATTTGTCAATAATATACAGGGTTATATATTTGTAAACTAATTACACCGCAGGACTAGATAGCTAACATCATAAACAACGAAGTTTTTTCTATGATTTTTGATAATTTGTTAGATTTTATACAAAAATAATATTTCGGTTATATGTTAACAACTATACGTGCGAAAAAATTACGCGCAAGTGTCGCGTCGTCCGTTTGTTTACATAGACTTACAAATGTCACGGCAGGACGAAATACCCTTATATCATCATCATATCAACTCCTCCACGGCCGGTTGGAAGCGGCCTAAATCCAGTCTTCCTGCGATCTTACTCAGGTGGCCGATCAGCCGGCCTATTTGCTAACTCAGAGTACAACGTTTTGGCAGTCACTTCAAAATACATTGCGGCTTTCGAATGATTGCCTATTTTCATTTAAGATATATAAAACGTTATGTTTTTTGAAGTGGCTATCAAAACGTTGTAGGTACACTAAGTTAGCAAATAGGCCGGCTGATGGGTGTCCAACGCTGCCGGTACCCCCGGGTTGCTCAGGCAAGGAGAAAGGAGGAACTAGTATTAAAGATCCTATTAGCTACGTGCCTAATATGACCTATAATACTCTTACTGGTTCTTATATCCTAACTAATATTATAAATGCGAAAGTGAGTTTGTTTGTTTTTTTATGCTTTCACGCCCTATCTACTGAGTTGATCGTTATGAAATTCTGCATACCCGTTGTCTGGGGTACGGTTCTCCATACCGACATAATGTATCCCGGGAAAAAGTACTGTTTGCAGGCGGAGCCGCGGGTGAAAGCCAGTATTGTTATAAGTTTGTAAGTATTAAATTATAACAATATCACGTATTTATTACTAGCCATTTCCTGGCACTTCATCCGCGTGGGCAAAGGAGTGGGTATCAGTATGTTTTTTTTTGCTGATATTGTAGCTTTCTGTTGTTGATACAATATCTAAAACAAGTCCAGTATTTTTTGAAATTGTACATACAAACAAATGCACATATCTTTGATTTTCATAAGTCTAAAAAGCGCTAAGACTGTACGATCAACGGTCACGTTGATCTTACGATCGATGCCTTTACCATTTGTAAATTATAATATGAACTCAAAAAATTTCTTGACCTTCCCATACTAAGTTACCGGGCGGCCGATTTTTTTTGTATGGAACTGTCCATTTTTATTTTGTTCCCAGCATTGGTCCCATATAAAAAGTTGTTCATATCGATGGGCTGAATCACCACTTTAAGGGTCAAAATTTCACCGTGTATAGGTATAATGTGAACGAGTTTATTTTAATGTATTTAATATTTGTTTTAGTTCTCGAATTGGTTCTCATACCAATTCCAACATACCTTTTGTTATAGTAGGCAATCCCGACGTAATATCACGTGAGTAAATTAAGGCTTAAAAATACACACACAATCACTTCAACATATATATTTTATAATATAACAGTACCTACAGTTTATATTATGTATCTTTCATTAGTTGGTACAATAATTATATATATAATCAGGGGCGAAGCAGCTAGGTATAACTATAATTTAAAGTTAAATGTAACATTTCAAACACCCAGAATTATCATACGATTAGATAATGTATGTATATTGGCAGATTTTGAGACTATCCAAATGTTTAAATGAGGAGAACACCTGGAGTAGAGGCGTTAATGGAAATAGAGTGGCGTTTACGATTCGATGCATCTATTTTAGGCATAATGATCTAGTAACATACCTACATATTGTAAAGGAATTTATAGCTAATAAATCACTGAAATAATGAGATTGATATCTCAAAATAAACTGTTGTAAAACATTATAATATTTGCATACCCAAATCATCATCATCATCATCATTACAGCCGTAAGAAGTCCACTACTGGACGAAGGCCTCTACCAAGGTTTCTTCGTTCCATGGGAGGTTGTTGCCATACTCGCCACGCTTGGCAAGTACAAATTGAATAATAAAGATCCAGAATCATATACCTCCCTAATACTAATATGTTGATAGTCAAGCCCACGAATGCAAGTCTGATAGGTATTCATCATCATCCTGTCTTTTTAGTCTCCACTACAGGAGCATGACCCTCTCTGTACTACCTGAGCCATACTTGACCAGAGCATTTGGCCTACACTCTCCTCGCTGGCCAGACGGGTTGGAGAGGTCTCATTCATGTTCATGAGCCGGAAACCACACGGCTAAAAAGGTGGAATTATCTACATTTAATTATGTACCTACATAGAATTTTTACTATTCACAATATAGGTAGGTACCTACGTATATTCAAAGACAATAATAATATATTGTACCTAAATTTTTCAAATATCTTTAAAGTAACAAAGTAGGCAGGCTAAAATAATATTTTATATTTTTAATATCAACTTATATATTTGACTAGCTCCGTCGCGCAGCGGTCAACACGCCAGCCTGCGACACGGAGTGACCGGGTTCGATCCCCGGCCAGGTCAAGATGGAAAATGATCTTTTTCAGATTGGCCTGGGTCTTGGATGTGTATCTATATATGTATATGTTATAAAATATAGTATCGTTGAGTTAGCATCCCATAACACAAATCTCGAACTTACTTTGGGGCTAGCTCAATCTGTGTGATTTGTCCGTATATATTAACATAAAAAAAATATATATATTGGTCAAGATTCTGGAAAAATATAGATTGAGGTGAAAGAGGATACCAATAATAACTTAGACCATTCTCGTCGACTATCAAATACCTATACCTAATAGCCAAGTTCCAATTTAAGACCTTGATATGCCTAGTTGGCAATCAATGAATTTTCCATATGACCTACCGGCTACAAATGGGGTGAAGGTTCGTGGTCGAAATAACTTCCAGACAAGCTTTTCAAGGCCTAATTATTATCAATTCCCAAGTAGGTTCAGCGTTCGAGTCGAACAACAAATAATACCAGTCTAGCACTAATAAGAGCATGTCGATGTTATTCATAAGTTAAACAAAAACAATAATAAAAACAAATGTCGGATAATATCTTTCTAATAAAAGAGAACTCTGTATTTAAACGCCTTTATTATTACATACCAATTATCTGCTTTCCCTTTTTTGTAGGTTAGAAAACAAACTTGCACCAAAAAGCATTTGAAAAGCATTAGTCTAAGTTAGTTCAGCTACTCCACAGCAGATGTCGCTAATTTAATACTTAAAATTGCTTCTGAATGGATTAACAAATAATGCGAAATTTTATTGCAAAAATAAAATTATTTAAAGCACCTTAGCATCTTTTGTTTTAGGATAAAGTAATAGCCACATTTTTTTATTAAAAAATGATTCACCTACTCAACGGTAGATGTCGCTACATGCATCATTCATAATCCAGTTTCAGTGAAAAAAATTCGTTTCATCTCTTCTTACTAGTTCGATGATAATTGTTTGTATCTAAAAATGTAAAGTACAACAGATTTAAATATATTATTTACATATTATGTAATATAAGCCAGTGCTTCGCCCAAGTACAATAACATTTGTAGAAAAAGATACATATCAAAATTTGAAATTTGTTTTAACCACCATATTTTTATATTTTTACTTTGTTGCTGGATCTTCCATTATATCATAATTTTCTGAACATCTTAGTCTCACTTTATTACCTTAATAAGAAAATTAGCACATGGAAATGAAATGACTGAGTCAAAACGGATCCTTTATGTTATGATGAACAAAGATATAAATTGTCTTTGATTATGAGATATATAAAAGTTTCCTTCTATGCGACTTATTTCCTAGAAAAGCAAACCTTACATTTAGTAGACCATAGATTTAAAAAATGATATAAACACAATATCGATGTCAGTACCATAACATAACCATGGCCATTCATGCCATATTTGTATAAACATATACTATTTTTAGGGTTCCATTCTCAAAGTGTAAGAACAGGATCCAATTACAAGGCCTCCGCTAGCAATCCGGCCGTTGGTCCGTGAGTGCAGGGCTCTATTAAACCGTAATAGATAGGATACTTGAAATTTTCACAGTATGTGTACTTAACAAATAGTACACTTGAAATAAAATTTAAAACACATGTTCTTTGTATGAGGGGGCATATAACTTCTTTCTCTTCACCTTTTCTTTCCTACTGTTACATGGGGTCGGCACAACATGTTAGTCTCTTCAAAGACAATATAATTTATATTGTCTTTGGTCTCTTCCACTTCACTCTGTTACTGGTCATATCCTCTTTTATACCTTTCTGACTCATGTCCTTTCTCCCGCACTCTATCCGCCCTTTCCGTGGTCTCCCCTATCATTATATCATATTTATTAAAATGAGTTCTTCATTTATTTATACAATGTTCTCAAATATAATGAGAGGTTTGTAATCAACTGTTACATAATTTGACCCAAAGTCTTACATATTTGATACGTATTCGAATTTCATGTGAAATTTCCAAATAAAAGAATTATAGTGGAATTTAAGGATTGACTTGTGTTTAGTCCGTTTTCCTTTAAAAAGTGTTAAAATAAATATGCCACATAAACTTATAGTCTTATTATAAAACAAGTACTAACTTTAGTACCTGGTTTAAACCATTATCCGTCCAAAACAAATACACAATGACAGTTGACCAAACGTCAAAGTGTTAAGTGTCGTCTTATTTTGGCCGGATAATGGTTTAAACCAGGTAATAAAGTTAGTTCTTGTTTTATAATAAGACGGATAAAATTTAATATACCCGAAATTTAAATCAGATAAATATTTTGTGGTGACATACTTATTACATCAGATTTTATTTTCATTAATTCATGACATATATTTCATTCAGGTGATCAAATTCGGTACTTAGGATTCTGTTTGACATGCTCATAAAACCAGATCCCTCCATTGGCATATAATTCGTAGAATTTTACTATTCATTAAAATAAGAGTGTTGCTAATTCCTTATATACTAACAGCCCTAATAATTTCGCTTTGCTTACCTACAGTTGTGATTTTTTACAGTAGTGGAATAAACTCTTATACAGGTTCTGTTCTATCAAAGATGAACTTTGCTCGTAGTCACGCGTGAGTCGAGTGAGTCATGGTCTATTACTCTAAATAAGAACAAACGAGAAACTCAGTGACTGGAAAATTATGAATGAGCAACCTTGACGCATTTAAGTAATTTCATAATTTTTTTAACTACGTGACAAATATGTATGAGGGAAAGACCACAATCCCCATATCTTTGTAGCTCGTCACGATCGAATTGAACCTGGCTCCACGCTAAATTAGGTTAATCGCATGAAAATCCATGACTCAAACGGATCCATAGTAAATATACCATAGATTCCCATCCATTGACTGATTCTCAGTATACGCCATGACGCTAAGAGGGAATGACCAAAATCCCATAATCGTGATCGGAACTCGGAACTCTCCATATGACGTTGTAACGTGGACTTTGGGCCCGCTTCTGTGAAAAATGACGTAGCCGCATGTGACGCGAGCATGACGCGGCGACACGCCCGCCGCTCCAAGGTTATCGCGTAATTTTATAGTCCGACCGATTATACAGTGCGTTGCATAATTGTGTTTTATTTATAAATGAGTTATCTAGTAGGCAGTTTGGTTTGTTTAAATTCTATTGATCATCGTCATTCGAGATTTTTTTCCGAGTTTTTTTTGCATTTGCGTCTTCTTTTGTTATGCTTTACATCCCGGGGTACGTTATTATGACAAAATTGATGCTGTGATATGATTAGATGAAAGTTTTTACGGCCTGCTGCCTGTCTGACGCCAAGCCCCCTTTGTTTATAAAGTTACAATACAAAATTTCTATACAGGTTTATTTGAACAAACGTTGTTGTCCATGATTACCTATCTAGTCCTGCTAGGTTATTCATGTTATATAAATAATCATGAATATGTATACACTAAGGCAATAAAAAAATACTTCTTATAAGTGTTCGTCCTTGGCTTCACATTCAAGTTTTATGGTTTTATATCTAACCATACGGGATGGTGTATAATTTGTAATCATACGGCTAGCTTAGGGACCAGGGAATCACTCCCAGTTTATTGCAAATGTAAAGGTCAAATCAAATGTAACCATTTGTAACTTGTCAACGTTGGTAATGTATTACTTTGAAAATAAACGATATTATTATTATGGTATGTAGCATAAATATGATATACCTACACGATTATTGATTATTTTACGACGCAAAGGATTGACAAACAAACAAATATACTTTCACTTAATAATATTAGTAAGTATTGAATCATTTTGTTTTTGTATTCCGGATGAACTTTCTCTTTTGAAAAGGTATCTCTTAGTGAGTAATCGGGTTTTCCATGATTAATAATTAAGATAATCTAATGTATCTCGATAGATATTTTAAAGAATCTAAAGTAACTATTAAAAGGAATGATATATCAGTTGAGAAAAATACGTACCTGAACATTCCCATGATTGAAGTACATTAAAAACAAAAACTTTGGTCTAATGATATCCTATAATAGCTTTTACTGGATGGTGTTGGACCAAATCAATTAATTACCAAACGTTTTTTATTAAATTTTGATTGTTTTGTATACCTAGACTTTCGATAACACAGATAAGTTTTCCTCAAAATTAAACTTGAAAACGCTTAAGGTCTCCGTTAAGGGGCTAAAAGTTATATTAATTTTTGCAGAAAAGTGCGCTGTTATAATATTATTTTTATTACTTATTTACTTCCTGAATCTTAATACTGCCTGACTTATTAATTACTTTATTGTATACAATAATGCAAGTAAAGTTTTTGTATGTGTTCTCTTATTTTTTGTGATAATATTTAAACTACTTCTAAGTATACCTATGTCAAGAACTATACTTGAATAGTAGAGGCCATTGTCCTACATATACATGTAAACAAGGAAAATAAAAACGTCTGAACGATTAACATAAATAACTCGGTATGGCGCAAAACAAAGTTTTATTTTATTACATAATCGTTTCCTAATCCTTATTTCTACAGGTTTCAATGCAAATGTATCTACTTTTGTTCATCTTATCGACAAGCTTTTACATACATACATACATAGTATCACGTTTTTTTCCCTTGCGAGGTAGACAGAGCCTAGGTATATAAGACCTTATGGCCACATTTAGTATGTTGGAGGGCGTTTAGATGGAAAACGAAATCACAATAGTGATGAGTTGCTAGCCGCATCGCCTATTGACATGGTTTAGGAGCTTTTAGCCTAATCTCTTGATCGGCCTTTACGATCTGCACGGGAAGAGAAGCAGCTGGTATATTCTATTTCTATTTTTTCTTTTCTCCCAGACCAGCATGGAAAAGAGACGGGTTATTTTTTACTTAACCCGTCTCTTTTCTGTCCGTCACTGCATGAGCTTTAGAATATCCTGCGTAGTGCCTGTAGTCCTCTAGCTCAGGATAAATCAATCTGTACCAGCAAGTGACAGAGAAGCAAAATGTATCTCCTTGTCTCCTCCGATTCCTCATATGCCCTAGTCGTACATAGTTTCGACCATTTTTCTTTTGAAGAGGCGACTGTTATTTACAAAATGGCCGGTCAGGATCCAAATTTATTGTTTTACTAAGTATTGAAGTAGGCATTTGTCACCCATCTTACCTGATGGTAAGAGACGATGAAAACGAGGATGTTACATAGAGAAACCCATTTTTTTTAAAGAAATAAAATAAGTCTTGTTACTTTGTTGTGTATGTCTGCTATTTGCAGGTCTTTTTGTGCCACCTAGCGTTGCCCATACCAAGTGTGTCCTTAGAGTGTTCACTCAGATTTCTGATTTGAACTGGTCGTCTTCTGGCATAAGCATTTATTGCAGCAAAAGAGCATATTTATACTATGTGTTTTCCACACAAATCAAATGAGCCTAAATACAATGGCCACCACCGTTTCAATCATCACGCCAGCTCATTGACTTCAAAGTATTGTATTGCCATTTTACAAACGTAAAATGGCAATATAATCCTTTAATAAGTATTTGTAAGTTTCAGTTAAAAAGCATGTCGGGCAATGGTTCTAATTTGGCTCCCAAAATTTGCCGACATAAACTGCGTACTACTCGTTATATTACGAGTAATTTAAAAGTTTGTTATAAAATAACTTAACAAGCTTCTGCAAATTAACTTAAAGATTACTCAGTACTTATTTTATGAAACCTACCTTTAGATAGGTGTATTACCACAGATTAATAATAGTGTTTTACCTTTAGAATTTTCACTTTCTCTTGACGAACTTTCATCACATTAAAGAACTGGTTTGTAACAAATAAGTCAGTGAAATATACTGTTAAGCTTTCCCCGTCACTCGTCATATTACGGGATATAACTATTATTTATTTATCACGACATAAACTTAAGAACGTACCAGAATTGATCACTTCAATACACCAAAATATAATTGAACAACTAAACTTTATTTATTTATCCTGAGATGCCTATTCATATATGTTTTTGTTTTTATATTGGCAATCATTATAATTAATATCAGTCTGTCTGACCACGGTTAAACCACTGAACCGATTTTGATAAAAGTTGGTAAGCAAATAGTCTGACCCCAGGGAAATACAGTTCCCAATAGATCTACATTCTCGCTAGCGAAATTGCGGGCGAAAACGAGTTCATTTTAAGTAATGAAATTATATTATTCATTCTTTAATAAAAATTGTGAACGTCAGATAATATTATTCGATTATGAGGAAAGTAATAAATGAGACTAGCGCAAGACAAAGTCAAATATTACTAAATTATTACTACGGATATAGGTTAGATGAAATTCAATGTATACTCGTATAACAGGTAAGGTCGTATACTCGTCGTATCTGGGTTAGAAATTAGTATTTTTGAAATATTAATATTATAGTTCCATTGCCATATCGAAAAATTGTACTTATAAGAGCTACTTAGGTAAGGAATTATTGCTGTAAACGACGCATCAAGTTTGCATGAGTAAGGCTATTGCGTATGCTGCGTGGTGATTCCAAAGGTTGATCCTTTCTAATGTAATTATTTTCCATTCCTTTGGAAATCTTTCCGATGCAAGTGACTCAGATGCTACTTCTTTGGTTATTCATTAATGAGATGGTACTTTTAACAGTTTTATAAAAAATGTTTAGAAAAAAATTGTTATTTGACGTAAGTACAGTCAGCCAAGGAGATAACCTGACCCTGCCATCTACCTATATCTTGAATTTTCTCCTTAACTAAAAATAATATTAAAATGAAAATATATATTTAGAAAGATTTTAATTAAGACTTCGTGAATATACATTTTCATGTTAATATTACTTTTAGTTTAAGAGAAAATTCAAGATATAGGTAGATAGCGGGGTCAGGTATCTCCTTGGCTGACTGTACAATCTATGAAAACATTTGTTTTTTTTTTAATAGAACAAGTTTCAGATTTCAGGTTGTAAACTTAGCGATAGTATACACCTTAGGAATGAGAGATAAAATATTTCCGATCGTTTCATAGTAATTAAGTAGAGCGATAGAAAAATACGTCTTAAATACATATAGACTAGCTTTTTCTCGCTACTTTGCCGCCGTCCATATAATTTATGTGGGAGTTCGATGTTTATGTTATAATATTCCAATTATTTCATAAAAAAATATTCAATGAGTTTTGTTTAAAGGAGTATCAATAACCTAACATCCATACAAAATTTCAAATTTAACATAGGTATTAGCAGGATAAAAAATTTGTAAAGAGGTACATTTAACTTTTAATATAAAAAAATATGCTTATATTATTCAGTATTATTTTAAAATTTGTCATCCCACTGCTATTTAAAACTATAGTTAAAACCCAAGAATGACTACTGGACCATTAAAACAGTATTACGAGCACTTTTATTTGCATTATTCATAGAGGAATCGTAAAGTAATAAGTACCGTTGAGCATTTGTAATGGTTTTCCGCACGTCGGCACTACTGAACGGAAGTGGAAAAGTCTCATTAGTGGAGGGTTAAATATTCCACAAGAGGCGTAGGGTACTTATGTCTACATACTTAAAAATATTTGCGCGTTATTTTCTACTCCGAATTTAATGGAATAGGGTTACCTTGTAAGTATATTTTATTTGTACCGAATACGGCGTATAATTACCCAACTAATATGCAACAGTCGTCATGAAATTTTGCATAAATTAGGAGTATTCAAAATTAAAATAAAATAAGGTGTTTTCATCCCGAGAAAAAAGAACAGTCCCCGAAGGGATATAAATAATTAATACATATACATGGACAAATCATATAGGTTGAGCTAGCCCCAAAGTGAGTTCGAAACTTGTGTTATGGGATAATAACTCAACGATATTACATTTTATAACAAATACATATATAGATAAACGCCTATAGATATAAACCTAAACACAAAATGCTAGAAAAAACCAGTATAAAATATTTGATACTGTATGATTTTCAGTTATTCACATTAAGAGAACTAACGGTATAATAATCATGCATCGTATTCATAAGCATGAATCCTATTCGCAAATAGGTGCAGATAGGCCCGCCCAGGCTGCGCACACGTACAATGTAGATACTAATATGGGGCAGTAAACTATATATATAAACTTTTCTCTTGAATCTATTACTGAAAACTGCATTAAAAACAAAGCGGGGCGAGCGCGCAGCGAGTTCGCCGCGAGTTGGAAACGTGTGCGCGGTGAACAAGCCGCGAAGACGCCGCGGGAGCACACTTATTTGTATTGGCATTGGCACTGATTGTACAAAACGCGGATTGTAAGACGCGAACTGGCTGCGCACCCGCGGCGTCTTCGCGCTAAACTCGCTGCGCACCCGCGACGTCTTCGCAGCTAGTTCGCTGCGCACTCGCCCCGCTTTCAACTCGCTCGCACCTCGCTTATGTGATAAGACCCTAAAAAATTTTAGCGAACAGACAGCGGAAGCGACTTAAATTTATACAATGTAAACAGTAGGTAGTAGGGCATATATAGTGTTCATTGTATTAATGATCTCATTTTTTAAATCCTCCATGAATACTGAATCATTGCGTAAATAATGCGTGACCGATCTTTTGATCCCGCGAGCTCCGGAACTAGTCTAGGTTTTCCCGGCGGTCTATGTGATGCCCGTACCAATGGCGCTCATATCCGTATTGAATCACTCATCATAGTTCATAGCGTAGGCGCGAAAATTTAAACAGACCTTGTCGTGACGTCGTCATTGAAATATGGCTAAAAATCTAGTGGCAGCATTAATTGACGAGCTGTAACTATTGGATACTGATTGACAAAAGCAACTGGACTCCCGAGGAGCTCCCTATGTGCTATGACTTGGGGTCATTCAAAAGGCGTGTTTACAGGTATCTTAAGAGTCTGAGTTCCGTCACCATCATCATGTGTTTCGAAAAACCCTCATCTATTACAAATATTTATTTAACTCGAATAAATAAAACCAAATAGTTAAATAGGTAATGTTTGTATTATGAATATATACCAACAAGACTTCCGCTTAAAATTATGTTGTACTTGTATCAAAAGTCATATAAAATTCATAGTTTTCCATTAAAAATTTTTTTCTTCTTTTCGTGAATTTGGTCTGATTTCTTTAAGCTAACATAGCTTTATTCATGACTGTGTCGCTTTATTAAGTATATTTATTGATTCTTTATTTTTTATTTTATTTTTTCGGAAAACAGTACAGTAAAAATTCACATACATAAATAAAACTGTTAAAATAACTAAAACACACTTATTTTCGAAT
Source organism: Elegia similella (assembly GCA_947532085.1). Classification (NCBI taxonomy): domain Eukaryota; kingdom Metazoa; phylum Arthropoda; class Insecta; order Lepidoptera; family Pyralidae; genus Elegia; species Elegia similella. The sequence goes on from OX383936.1 coordinate 8,257,594, forward strand.
ATAAATAGCAGAGCTTGCTTGTTCAAATCAGTTTGTGGGTAATCTAAATTGATAGGACGAAATTAGCTACAATCAGCGGGTGGGCTGTATGCTTGGCTAGCTAAGGAATAAAAAATATTTTTCTAATAATGCAGGTATCAATGGCCATAATTTTTTCCTTATTACAATGACATCAATTGATTAGTTTCGCAATTATTTAGAGCAAGTGAATAAAATGTCAACGCACTTTTCACACGAAAAACGCCTAAAATCTCAGAACAATCCTAAAATTTACCTTGGCGACGTAATATCTTTGACGTAATAGATGACAAGTCAAAAAGATACGATGACGTGAATAGAACAAGGTCAAATTTTGTTCCGGCTTTGTATCCGACAAATAAATATTATTATTCTGCAGGAATAGATATCTCATCCGGCAGTAGGTACGCGCTCTGGTGGCTATGGCAAGTTTAGTTCCTAAAGTCATCGTTAGATGGCAGTAAATCTGCCAGAAAACTATTCATTAAAATGTGTTAAAGCGTAAAAATCCTTACTTCCTTATCCTTATCCTTACTTATTTTATAAATGCGAAAGTGAGTTTATTAGTTTATTACGCTGTCACGCCGTAACTACTGAATCGATCATCATGACATTTTGCATACAATTTCTCAGGAGTACGAAGAAGGACATAGGCTACCTTTAGGAGGAATCAACATTGACGCCGGCGGAGCCGTGGGTGAAAGCTGGTAGATTAATAATTGCATACCTAGTGTAATCTGAATAAATTTAATAATTAAAATGGCATCAGCATGGATTTCTTTGTAGAGATTTTATTCGATCTATACTATAATATACTACGTTGGCTAAGTGACTAAAATAGCTCACGGGTGTTCTCGTTACCGCGTCATCTCATTTTCTTCCCACATTCGTCATAGCAAAATTTCTTCCTTAGCCCTCTTGACTCACAGTCTCGCAATTCGAACCACGCTCCCTTTTTGACCGCAGCAAACTTCGAAATCTGAGAAAAATGCATATTTTGACGTGATTGGAAATTCCCTCCAGCCTCTCTCAGTGAACAATCTTTCAGTTATTCGGCTTTAGTCATCAGAGAAATGGCAAACTGGTATTTGGGGTCATTGGCAATGTAATGCTTTCTTTTTGTTTCGCAGTGAACTACGAATATCTGCATAATTTATTGTTTAATATTCATGAGTAATTGAAATATTGCCTAAAAAATTCCGTATTGCTATAGAAAGGCCTTCCGAAAAGAAATACATTTCGAACCAAAAAACTTTTTCAGGTATAAAAATTACAAAGTTACATTTTTTTAGATGTTTTGAAAATGCTTTGCTTCTATAAATTCGTGACGTCACGAGCAAGCTTTTTTGTACAAATGGCGTGAGAACTTTGTTTTGTAGCCATATTAAATATTTCGTTTATGTTAATGGCTCATTAAAAGTTCTATAGATTAAGAAGATTAACTTATTTCATACTTTTAATAATGGTCTTGCCCACCCAACTTTAAAAGATCATTAAGGTAACTTAAACAATACATATCGAATTGAAAGTGTTCTTTAAAATATTTTTAGATAGATATCAGTAACATTTGAAACATGATTTGTATAATCTCAACATCAGTCCAATACGGTATTGTATGTATAAATAGGGGATTGCGGTATGTATTAGAATCATCATGATTTTCTGTCATAATGATTTCAAATCTTGATTAACCAAATTCACTCCACTTCAAAACTAGCACGTGAAAGTAAAATGCGTTTTTTATTGATTACTAGCCGACCCGACGCACCCGTACTGTCTCTTTTTTGGGTAGACGGGTATAAATAGTATATATGTTAATACCCAACTGTTCCTGAGTTATTGACCGAGCGAGCGAAGCGAGCGAAGCGTCTCAGTTTCCACTGGCCCAAAATTCTTTTGTCCGTCTGTCTGTCTGTCTGTCTGTCTGTCTGTCTGTCTGTCTGTCTGTTCTCGCCTACAGGTCGCATTTCTCAACCGATTCTCATGAAATTTTGTGAGCAGGTTCGGTAATTATATAGAATTTTTTTGTCGTGCCAGTTTTTCAAAATTTTAAAAAATGGCGGATATTTGGGGGTCCGAAACTTAAAAAAACTCATAGCACAGCTATTTGGAAAAAAAAACTAAAATGTCATTAGACTTTTTTGTTATTCTCATTAAGACGCAACTTTTTTGTCTGAACAACTTTTTTATACGATAAACTTGAACGTGTTTATAGTCAGCAATTTGCTCAAAAGTTGTCTGAAATGGATTTTCTGTATATTTATTATAGAAGTTGAAGTACTTGAAGTGGGAGAGGGAGTGAAATTCAACAACTTTCCCTAAGGAACAAAAATCAAAATATGAAAAATATTTTTTGGCTTAAAGCATGATACTGCGTATTACTTTTATAATTGAAAACACTGAAGAAACTTAGAATCCTGAAATAAAAATAAAAAACAAATAAAAAAGATTCACATGCTATCCCGTGACTTGAACCCGGGGCTTATAGATGCCGGCCACTTCTTAACGTAAAGTTCGCATGTTTGTCTGCCATAATAGTTGAAAATTAGCGTCCTATTAAAATTTTGACCAATTGGTAACATACAAGTAACAACTATGAAACCGGGTACTTAAACTTTGCCTCTTATTCACCCATGCCAAGTTCACTATTCCGATATTTCCGATCTTGAAGAGGATCACTCCAACTTACTCGTAGTTAATGTGTACAAAATCATACTAAACATGGTGCTCAGCTCAAGGGCCGTGTTTCCATACAAGAGTAGTCCCCTGATTCCTCGCCGGATAGTACCAATAGAGTAATGATTTTTTGCTAAAAAATCCGTATGTTAATTTTTTTCATAATTGAATTATTTAAAGAAATATGAACCTTCAAAAACATGAACAATTGGTACAAATTTCCGTTGTGTTCAAACATCAAGAAAACAAATTTGGGCAATTATATAAGAGAAAGAAACGCAGAAACACAGCCATAGCTTATTTTAATTTTTAATGCAACTGCAACACAGTTCTATACTATCGCAGTTGTTTACGATCCAGATTGTTATTTGAATATTATGTTATTTTGGTTTCTAATAAATTCTTTAAAAAAAAATGTAGAAAGAAATTAAATCGGTTAAGTTTTGGAGAAGAAATCAGAGGACTACGAAGCGTTAATTTTGTGTAATTTTTATAAGTATTTTTCGGCCGAGCTGTAGTTATCTCTATCGCACTCTGCGGGGTTTGTTTGGGCACGCGGCGCGACAGCAATAGATATTATAAATATATATTTTACAATTCTCTTGAGCTTAGTGTTTCCTCTTAAAAAAGGGTCTGGTCGGGTCTTCTGGTAAGGGGAACGTAGGTTTAAATTTCCGTTTCCTCTGGTACCTAATTAAGAGCAGCGGGGGTTGGGAAATAGTAACTGAAGGAAATCATCCTTTAGTCGATTAGCATATCAGTAACAGATATATTTTAGGGCACTGGAGGGCAAATGTGGATGTTGGTTGTAAGGGCTCGCGAGGTCCACTGTTCTCGCAGAACCACTAGTATTATAAGTGGTGTAACCAACCCGATTTTGTTTTGTGTAGGTATTGACAAACCACATAAGTTGAATCAATTTTTAATGCCAACTAAAAAGCCAAATAGAAATTTTAGGGAATTTGGTTCATAATAGCAGCTGATTGTGAAAGGAATAGGACCAAAATTGTCAACATTGACATCATTACAGGTAATTCCTGTAATGATGGTTGTAAGATGGAAATAAATTAATAAAATAAACATAAGTTGGCACTTAAGGAGTCAAACTGACAAGTCTGGAGAAAAGAAAGGAAATCGCTCGGATGGTGATGATCATCATAATATATGAGGATATGAGACATAGCAACTACAGACACTTTTCAATACAAACATGGTTTAATCCACCCACATGTTTTATCATATCAATAATGTTATTCGTTTAAATACGAGAAAAACAAAAAATGTGTTACATTATGTTATCGCATAACTGCAAAATATATGCATCATAATATATCACATTGCGCGAGTTCGCACGCGTTTGGCGTGTGGCGCGCTGATTCATTCATATATTATACTATGTATAGTAGAGAAAGCGACCTTCGGCTGAGTCGGACATACAACAAAACAAACATTACATAGCTATGTGTGACTCAGAGGTAACACATTCATAACTAACCTTCGCTGTTGGGTGCACTTGTGTGAAGATTTAAAAGATATTATAAATAATAAGGCTTAGTATACATCACCCTTTTCCTTAAAGAAACTAAGTCTCATGTTCAATTTGTAAGTTAACTGAATTTATGTTATCATATAAGATAGAACATGCTTAGATTATTTAATTAAAATTGCTCATCGGTGACAAGTTGTTGTTATAATTAAATTTTGTTTCTTTTAAGTCTTCATTTTCTGATACCAAAGATATAAGTATGGCGTGTTCAAGTATGTTTAATGTTCTAAAAAATTTAAATGCTCAAAGCAATGAACACTGGTTGTGACCAGTGTTTATTGCTGTGGATGGTCAGAGAACTTGTATCAAGTTCTCTGGAGTACGGAGAAGGACATAGGCTACCTTTAATCCCGGGCAAAAGTACTATTTCCGAGGGAACGACATTGACGCGGGTGGAGCCGCGGGCGAAAGCTAGTAATAAAATATATTTTCATTTACACTTATATAGAGTTAATTATCCTGGCATTAAATCCATTTTAGTAAATTTGGTAATGAGTCACTACTTTCTTATCTTATTAGTATTACTCTTTACTAAATTATTGCTACATATGTTTTGAAATCATTATGAAAATTTTCATTATGACTCGATCGAAACTGTTGCCAAAATTATTACTCGTGCTAATACAAGATAAGGATGTTTATGATAAAATGTTGCACATTTGTTACTGAAGAATGGTTTTGTTGCGAAACATCTATTGGCTGGCTTTGGCCCTTATCCCATTTTGTGTGTACTGTTAATGCAAACCTAGCAAGGTGAGATCCTAAATTACAAATAATAAACTCTTAGGGTGAGACGCACTATTGTCTTCCCTTGACACAACTGCAAAGTTTCACAAATGATGGGCGTTCAGTGACATTTTCACGGGCGAAGTTACAGTGAAATTAAGTAGAAGTGAGGTGCTTTTGGGATTGGGTTATGGCAACTATATCCTTACTTACAACAGTTCTGTCCTTGCTACGCCAAGTCTAACCATTTGTGAATGATAATGCCACATGGTTTCAACAAAAACCTTATTAAATTAAGATAAACTGAGTTATTCGTAACTAGTACCCAAAATCTTTAACTTTACAGGCGTCTTATCCTAAATCCTTCAGGTCTTTCAATATTTCATACCACTTCAGCGTACAGGTACTTACCTAATAACAGAAGGCGTCGGCTTTCCCTTCCCAAGACAAGCACTTTTAGATACTTTACCTAACAACAAAGTCAGTATCATCTATACCCACGTTGTTGTTTTTCGTGTGTTTAAGTGCCCAACACTGGTGTCCAATTTTTAAAGGTGCCTAAACGCATCTTACATACCTTAACGTCTGCCATTAACGATAGCAGCCGAGACCAACGGCTGAAAAGCACAGAGAAGCACAGAGGATCTCGAAATATTAATACTATACTATATTATACCACTTGCGGTCACCTATCCCTATGGGTAATGTGCTCGTGGTTCCTTAACATTCGTAAGCGCTAATAATGCTCACATCCACTAAACCGTTGGGCTCCTTATCTATTTACGAAGCTATGACATCTCAAATCTAAAAATAAGACAATTTGTTATCGTGTAATCCGTTTTAAACATTGACATCACACCAGTGTTAGTAAATAAAGACCTGCGTAGACGCTTGTTTGTAGAACTTTATATGGCAAAGAACTGTTAGCTCTTACGTGGCTGCAAACAGTGAGAGTCGGGGTAAACCACACGGATTCGGATCGCGGAACCGAATATGAACTATTCGTTTGCGTCATATCCGAACTTGTGAAAACGTGACGGAGGGTCTTAACCTTGCTCTTATTTCAACAAATCATAGCTTGATTTGATGTCAATGAATTATTCATATTTTAACACGATAGCTGGTAAGTAAATTGCTTTGGGTGTCTACCTGTTTATCATGTCATTATATTACGGAAGTTTGAGCATATGTATGCTATATTAGTTTTTACTCTTTAGTCCTGAACCGTATGATATCAAAAACTTTTAATTTCATAAAATGAAAAGGAAGCCTAATAAAGCCTACCTACTTATTAGAAATACGGTCAGGGATATCATCTTCAACTGCATGTCCGGTAGTTGTTGTTATGGCAAATTTCTATCATTACCTAGCCAAATAATGCTTCTAATGTACAGCAGCGTCGGAAACACAAAAAGCTAAAGACTGCGCTCGCCAACCCGCCTGCCGAGCGTGGTGAATATGGCAATATCCTTCCATCAAGCCTACCTAGGAATGAAAATTTTTTGGGAGAGGTAATGTCCAGCACTGGACTCTTGGCTATAATGGTAATGACGATGAATAGAAATAAAACTTATGCTGAAATAAGGAAAATACAATTGAGGAAAGTAGAAAAACATTTTGAATAATTTTATCGTCATTTTGTTTCCACAAAAACACATTACTTATTACATTAAATGCACTTCATACGTCAATAGCAGTTCGGAAATCAGTTTAACATATAACTTTAATTACGAATTCTTGTAATTTTACAGGTAAATGGTTACTCAATAATACATAAACATAACGTAATAGTATGATTGGCACACTTACCAAATTCCATGAAAGTTATTTGACTGATGAAAATTTTGGAAAGTGTGATGCGTTGGATGAAATTATTCATTAATTTTCTTTCCTGAAAAACAACTTTATGACTCTTACTCTAAGAAGTACATATTGCAAAATTGAGTTACCCACAACTTTCCCTTTCATCAACATATGTCATTGACGTATAAATATCAACTTCTTGAGGTACACAGAAAAAATTAAAAATTAAAAAAGTACCTAGTAATAAAAAAATATATCTGCATGTTAAATAACAATACAATAATAAATGAGATAACCATGCCATTGATGATTTCCTCTGATATAATAATTAAGATTTTACTGTACCGTATATATAATAAAACCTAATTATTATTGACCACCAATGCGTTAATAATCTAAGATCTTTTTTCAAATAAATATTTTCTTGGAAGTCTTTCATTTTGCTGCTAATCAAGTAATGATTAATTTAATAAATATAGACTTAGTTATAAAAATATGCTGATAATCAGAAATGGGCACAGAAAATATTTTCGTATACAATAGGCTTTTTCTCACTAGTTTGATTCATAAGTTCGGTCGTCGAACTAGTAAATTATAATTTTCTCATTTGTTTGACTATCGTGCCATAACAAAAACAACTTGACCACGGCAAGTAGATTCGTTACATTTTCTTGTGACTCAAACAGGTGCGAGATAGTAAGTGTCTCCAACTCAGGAGGAAACCACCAATATAACAACGAGTCTATGTTTTCTTAAAAGGCCGGCAATGCTCTTGTCACACCCCCGGTGTTGCAGTAGTCTATGGGCAGTGTTGATCGCTCATGTCTATGTCATAAAAAAAATACAAAATTATAGTCAAATAAATAAGCAAAAAGACCCACTAGTTCGACGATCGAACTAGTGAGAAAAAAAGTTAAAAAATACCGTTTTAGACTACATATTAACATCTTTACCCGTATAACTAAATAATAATAAAAAAGCCTTATTAAATTTATTGTAAAAGAGAGATCAAACTACTAGTAGAAAACTAATAGAATCTCATCGAAGTTCATTGCCTGCCATCGAACGCCCGACAACCTCACTCAAGGTCTCTCATTGAGCGAGCAGTACGTACGCAAGTTCATTGATGAGATGCGCTTGTGTGAGTGCTGCGTCAGTGAACGTGACGTTGTGTGCTATGCTAACGCTGGAAAGTTCACGCGTGTTGAGTATTGGATGTCTTATCTATTACACCTATATTTCGTGCCATACATGAATGATTATATCAATCCATTCATGGACGATTTTCCAATGAGGATGGAATCTGAAGCATTCACTTGTGTGTAATATAATATGGATTTTATCAATCTTCCAAAGACAAATCTTGGATATAAAAATTTACTTGTGATCATAATTATATAGTATTTACCGCCGACAATGCGCTCGACCAGTTCACTTTAATCGCCTAAGTAGTGTTTCCCGCGATCGTCAAAGGTACAAATGTGAGATATACGTGAAAAAAAAATCGAAAAATTCCGACGTATGCTACTCTAACATGTAAAGTGAAAAGTCTTAGTGAAATTTTGACCAAAGGAGGATTGTCTACTGAGGTGACGCTGGTTTTCATAGAAATTACACGTGATAACACTTCTAATGTGTTTGTTGTTCTGTGGGTAAAAGCAGATATTTAGGTTTGCGAGTTCTCCGAATGTCAATAAACCAAATAGCTACCCGATCTACTTTTTGCGGTTTCATTCAGAGACTGATGAACCATAAATTACTCTAAACTTAAATCAATCTAAACTAAAATGTGTGCGTGTACGCACTTGCACGACAACAATCGCCGGAATAGGAAGTGCCGACGCAAAATGGCCGCGTCTGCCCCGAGTACAAAATACAGAGAACATCAGAAAGACACTCGTAAGTCGTAACTATCACATCGCCCTTGTAAGCATTTGACGAGATCTTAGATAATAGAATATTACATCTCTGTCTCTCTCATCCCGCTACATCAATCTTTTTATTAATGTAAATTCAAAACGCATCGCCATTGCTAAAACGTAATCACAAAATTAGGGACAAAACTTTGAAATGTGCATGAAAAACCAATTTGGCGTGGCTTGGCGAGCTTCATTATAAGAAAAATTTTGAATGCTTCCTAGACCGGTCTTTTTACACGGCTACCAAAAATTTGTGTATTGTTTTGGAGTTCATTTGTATGTAAGTACGTATGTGAGTTTCTTCCCACGTTCCACCATAACTACTGAATGCCGCAACGGATTTCAGCATATAGGATGTTGGTAGAATTCTTACACTCTACCGAAGCCCATGCTTTAATTTTTTTGTCAAGGCAGTCTCATTTGATAATAAATGAAACCACATTTTCTATACTGAACACGCGAGGTTTTATAATCAGAAATAGATAGATAATAATAAATAAATATATACGGACAAATCACACAGATTGAGATAGCCCCAAGGTAAGTTCGAGACTTGTGTTATGGGATACTAACTCAACGATACTATATTTTATAACAAATACATATATAGATAAACATCCAAAACCCAGGCCAATCTGAAAAAGATCATTTTCCATCTTGACCTGGCCGGGGATCGAACCCGGGCACTCCGTGTCGCAGGCTGGCGTGTTAACCACTGCGCCACGGAGATCTTTGACATTTGGTGTACGTACTTTACTATCTTGCATCATCGAAATAACGCATGAATGAATAAAAGTCATATCTGCAGCCCTAATTAATTTGTATCTCAGACTAGTTCCGTATACGGGTTCTTGGCTTTTGTTGGCAATTTGTTGCTATAGTTGCTATGAACAATAGAGACGGCGGCTCTACGCGTGAATCGAGCAAGTTTTAGGATATCCTGGTTCAAGCACTGAAGAAAGTAGTTTGATATTCAGTTACCCGACGTATCTGAACTTAGAATAGATTAAATAAAATATAAAGATGCCATTTTCAGCTATAAGTAGTTGCTGATCAACGGAGACTTAACGTGAGTTGTCGAGTTGTTAGAATATTCTGGTTAAAATGTAGATTATACATAAATTACTTTATATTCTTATCCCTATAGCACAAAAAAATATTAGGTGGGTTTTGCTATGTCCAAGTGTATGTCCAAGTCGAAAATATCTCTTTTTGTTATATTAGTGGAAGTTACTTCTTTGGGACTTAAGTGTATATGTTAAGGCATGACTTCTAATATCCTGTAAAATGATATAACTAAATCATAGTAAACAACTATTATATATGTTGAATTTAATAGTAGAAATGTACTTATACCGAAGACAAATAGGTATGTACTCTAATTCGGATTAAACCCAAGTGTATATTACATTATCTTACGTAGATACTTCTTAAATCAGTGGTATAATAGGAGAAATAATTAAAGTCGATGCATTATAAAAAATCCCATCTTCTTGTTTTACCTTATCCCACTTTTTCAGGTAGGGTTGGCACAGTATGTCAGTTCTCTCCATTTTGATCTGTCGCCTACCATCATTAAATGTTATACATTATTCAATATTTTTTGTTTAAAAAACAAAATATTTATATTTAAATCAGCTATTCAAAGGATAACTACTTAAATCCATAAAAACAATAGTTCTTTATCGTAAGCTTATCATATCCTCAATCGTTCGCAATCACGATCAAGGACCGACCGCGCCCACCTGATAGTTATGCGTGTTCAGAATTAGACCACGGCAAGGCCACAATTATAAGTGCAACAGTTTCTAGTGTCAGAGTCAAGATCATTGTATGGCTGTATGCATACTATAACTCTACTTTGTTTGCCATCGCTTGATAACCATCAAGTATAAAAATCTTGATTGAAACTTGATACCAATCGTGTTCGTGACATTATAGGTATGAGAAGTGTTACGTTTTAGGCTGCTACAAAATTTCCAATTCTTATTTTTCGTTTTTGGTGTAAGTGGCTAACACTAGTGTCAGATTTTAAGCTGCCTAAAGGCATCTGATATAGCATCTATACTGCCATCGACTAAAACGTAGTGATTATATACTCTTTGGCCGGGACCAACGGCATTACGTGCCTTTTGAAGCACGGAGGAATCAGTAAGTTTTTTTGGCTTTTGTAGTCTTTCAGCCCAGTGAGGACCGCGCCCGGTATGCTTAACATGCATAAGCGCTAATAATGCTCAAACCCACCGGACCAGCGGGCTTCTTTGGAATTGCTTCTTGCTTTTAATGAAGGAGAACATTGCGTAAGAAGCTGTACAAAAGTTTTCAGTTCCAAATTAACTGAGACCCCTGTTTTACAAGTCATGTTAATTCTTTATTGTTACATCAGCTGACTTTATGTAATTTTAAAAACACAAGCTCAATTTGACCGTCATGAACTTTCATTTGACCTAAGTTCGCGGATGTGCCGTCAATACGTAGCCATAATACCTATGAGATTAGCCGCTACATGACGCCACAGCAAAAAATGGGCAACAATCAATAAAAAGTGCTCCCGGATTTTGTTTGCACTTGCGTCATCTAATATTTGGCGTTATTAATGTAACGCATTAACCATTAAACTTTTTAAATATTGTATACTTAGTTCAATTCCGGTAATTGAACTATCCAATATATAAAAAGTTGCTCTAATTGCTTTTAAATCTCTTTATTTTTGTATGGATGTCTTTTTAGGGTTCCGTACCCAGAGGGTAAAAGCGGGACTCTATTCATACGGTTCCGCTGTCCGTCTGTTAGGCAGTTGAAATTTTTACAGCTGATGTATTTCTATTGCCGCTATAACAACAAATACTAAAAGCAGAATAAAATAAATATTTAATACCCATACAATAGACATGTCTTTTATTTATTTATTTAAAAAAACTTTTCGAGCCTATAGAGCTACAGTAGGTGGACTTAATGCTAAAAGCATTCTCTCCCAGTCAACCTCGAGAAGGATAAACAGAAAAAGAAATAGGTAGTAAAGTGGGAAATAAATATGAGAGATAGAAATTATATAAGGATCTTTTGCCGTTTTTACAAATGCATGCACGAGTCCGACTCGCACTTGGCCGGTTTTTTCCTCTCTTTATATTCTGATAGAGATGGCTATTTCGACTAAATTATAAAAAATTGGATAAACTACTGTCACACTTTTATTTTGATAATAATATTTTACATCGACAAAGTAAGACATTTATTATTACATCGACATAGCTAAACGGAAGACCTATTTAGTATAGTCGGGGGTTGATAAAACTGGGGTAAGTAATATAACATATAAACACAAAATATATATCTTTTAAGATATATATCAACGAAATACATAATTTTGGTCAGTATACTTATCAAGTAAGATAAAAATCGAAAGAAATAAGTTTAAAAAACCTAAAATCTTTTATTATAACAATTATTTAACATATCAAACCTTTATAATACCGTTTTATTATTATAAAATTTAAAAGATCTATTAGTTGTTATGTATAATAAACGTTATATATACATATAATTACGGATAATAATCATTTGTTATACGAATCACAATCTACCAATAAGGTAGAAGATTCTCAATACATAAGTAAAAATTAAATTTAAAAAAAAAAACCTAATTCAATTTTATGTTAGGAGTTTTTTCCATATTTCCAAAGTTCTTCATCATATCTTCACCAAATTAAAATAGAACTAACTTGGTAGTAAAGGTTTTCATATAATAAAAGAAACATCAAAATCGGTTCACAATTGGCGAAGATATCGTATACTTATTTTACTTAAAGTAGTTATAATGTAAAGTGTTAAAATAATATTAAAACAAAAAGAAAGTGCAATATATTTAACGAAAATCTGAATATTTCGAGTGTGAATTTCTTCGAGCTATGGCCTCTAATATAAGTTTAAAAAAAATAAGATTAATTAGGTATTATTAAAAATAATTGTAATACATTTTTATTATATACAAAAAAATATAGTTCTTTCTACTTGAAAAAAATTGTGATACATACAAAATGCGCGCGCATTTTGTATGTATCACAATTTTTTTTTATTTCTATAAAACGTAGTTTGTCCTAATATTTACATACAATAAAATATTGTAAAAGTTATTTTTTTATTATTTATTTTATACTTTGTCCTAATATTTACATACAATAAAATATTGTTATAACTATTTTTGTTAGTTATAGTTTTTTTTTGTAATCCTGTGAGGTTAATTAATTCTTGGTTTACTTTCCGTAAAAAAATGTGATACATACAAAATGCGCGCGCATTTTGTATGTATCACATTTTTTTATTATTTATTTATACTTTATCCTAATATTTACATACAATAAAATATTGTTATATTTTTTTTTGTTAGTTATAGTTTTTTTTGTAATCCTGTGAGGTTAATTAATTCTTATACATACAAAATGCGCGCGCATTTTGTATGTATCACATTTTACACTTTGTCCTAATATTTACATACAATAAAATATTGTTATAATTTTTTTTGTTAGTTATAGTCTTTTTTGTAATCCTGTGAGGTTAATTAATTCTTGGTTTACTTTCCGTTTGCTTTACTAATAAAATCGATTACCTACATCTAAGTTTGAATGATGCACGTTTTGCCGGCTACTCCGCATTATTTTCAAGAAAATGAAGTTATGAGCTTGAGCGAATTATTTTGTAAGTATTACTGAAATTATACAAATTCGCAAAATAGACATGGGTCTATACTAATTAGCTGGTATATTTTCTCAGTTTTATATTTTTAATACGTATACATTTTGATTTCTATCGATTTTGATTGATATTTATTTTAAATAGTATACTTTTTGAATGGTATACATTTTGGCATGTATACTACACAAGTTGTATAACAGGTGATATTTAGTGTTTATAAACGTTATAAATAATGGGTTTATGCTTTTTAAATTGAAAACTTTATGTATATTATAGCTTTTAAGAATATAATCGGTGATGATTATGTCAAGTAAACATTATATCTTTTGAACTTTATTGAAATGAAAATATAGAATTTGTTATTATATCAAACAATACGCACCCATAAAACTGACCCCTCTAACAACTGATTTTAAATTGTAAAGGTCACGTTTACCTGCCCCGATTGTACTCTTAAACATGTATATTTTTTACTTAAACAAATATTTATTAAAATAATAATACGTATAAATAAAAACTTAAACACTAAAACTTAATCTAAAAACTTATTATAAAACAAAACTAAAACTAACTCAAAATATATTAAAATGTTTTTAGTTTCCTCGCATAGCGCATTAGCGTTGCGATTTAGCGAGGAAATATTGCCAGCGTCCTCGGGACAATGCTAGATCCCCCAATTTTTTTAGATATTTTGAGTTAGTTTAGTTAGTTTTATTTTATAATAAGTTGTTTAGATCAACTTTTAGTGTTGAAATTTTTTACTTAAATCTCTGTACCTATTAATAAAATTATCCTGCTTTATATTCTTTTTCAATTGTTTTGTATTTATCAAATTATAGGTAACTAAAGTGCCAAATAAAGCCTTACTTTGCTTAGCTCTCCTTTTTATTACTTAAATTAACTTATATTATGATCTTCAGGGTTGTATTGCCCAGACCATTTGGTAAAATAATTGGTAACATTATCCACAGAAGCCACAAACCTCTCAATTTGAATATATATTTTACATTGCTATATATGTCTGTAAATATATGTCTGAAGCAAACATGATTTTGGCTCGCATATGGTGTATTAGATTATTGATACAACCTTCTTTGCTCCTCATGATCTCGTCAAATATGACAGGATATAATTTCGCTAATATTGGCCACAACAATCACTCCTTAGCGAAGATTATAGCTGCAAGCAATTCCAACCCTTGTGTCTCATAAAACACTATGTGAGGTAACTCAATATGGCATATGACTCGTTATTTTCAAGAGGTCTTATTAGGTTGGCTTAGTATCCAAAATATCTAGGTCACGAAAACCATTGCTACCAGCCTCAGGCTTAACCATCGGAGCTAAATGCTAAATTATCATCAAACACAGACTGATCGTTAGTTTTTGTAACAAAAAATGTTCAAGTCTTATTTCTGAACATTTATTGCCAATTTTATTTTTTAAACTTTATTTTTTTACATATTTAATTAATGTATTTACAGGTCCGGCCTCAAGGTCTGAAGATTGGATCAAGTGTACCAGCTAATTTTAAGGTGAGAATTCATAATTATATTTTTTTTCATACAACTTACAAACTATTGTATATCTATGTAGAAGAGTAGAGAAATAACATTACGCTTTTGAGTAAAGTATGATCAAAATTAACTATAATAAATAAAATTGAAGAAAAATATGGGCAGGCTTACTTACCTAAAAATTCAATTTCTTCAAGATTTCTCATAGGTAGGTAGGTACGTGACTAAAAACACATCCCTATAATGGCTGTATTTTCTAAAATGGCCATCTTTGCATATGGATTAGCAGTAGTTATTAAATGCGTCGCTGCACAAAAATCCTTATGGTTCATTTAATTGTTTCTATTATTAAATATTTCATCAATTCTCACAACATTTACGCAATGATGCACGTAAATACATTTCTAAGAAAAACAAATTCTAGAAAACTTAATAAATAAAAATAAAACTTACACAAAAGGTCTTACCTAAAAAATATATTTTTGTATGTTTTCGTATTTTTGACTTATTTGTGGGTTTAATTATTTAAACATGCATGAAACTTCATGGTAATGTAACTGATTAGGTTTTTTATTTCTTTTGACCATCTAGTTTGTTTATGGTCACTTTGATTTTGACATCGGACATTTCACGTTGATTCCAATGCGTTCACATTCATCGTGTAAATGTGAAATTTCTTACTGGTTTTTTAATATTTTTCGTGTATCTATTTTTGAAGAAATTGTTTATTTTACGCGTGGTCATGGTGATATATCATGTGTTGTAAATTGTTATTGGGAATATCAGACATTACTTTGGTCAGGTGTGTAGGAAAAGAAATCTTTGCGCTGGCATCATGTTGAACGGATGGTCTCATCGGAAGGTAGAAGAAGTTTACATAGGGAATTTTCAGGTATGAAAACATTGTTGTATTTTCAAACTCCTTGAATAGCTTTTCATCACACATTTGGTTATGTATGTCTACGGCACTAGGTATATTTGATATCTGAAGCTCGGAATACAAATATCTAACTATCAAGTGCAAAAATAAAGATAATATTATGAATGTAATGTTGGTACGTCAAACATTCAATAGACAACTTTAATTATAACTATAATATTATGAATTTCCACTGAGGAATCCTAAATCGATCAATAAACTTTTGAAATAAATATGAAAAAGAAATGCAATATACCTATGTACTTAGGTGTTAACTTATTACGTTCTAGTGGCTCATGTCATACGAGTAAACTTTCTTTTCAAAATATATCCCAAAATATATCAGGTAAGATATATGAGAGTTTGGAAAATTTATAAAGTTTTCTAGCGTTTTATGTTCCACAAAAGAATAAAACAATTTTTATTTGCAATTAGATTTTTCGCTTGCTTCATATTGCAATGTTTTGATAACGATGTTATTTAGCTCTTTGTCTTTTCCAAATAAGTACAAGTTAATTTATTAGTCGTCTAACATTATTAAAAATCTTGAAATCAGAATCAATAATATAATACAAAGTATTAAGAAAAAAAAGGTAAAAAACAGAAAAGAAATCGAGATAACGATGATTTAAGCAAATTTGACGAGAGATTTAAGCAAATTCACCGATCATCTGGCTAATTTCATTGGAGACATTGTTTTCTTGTATTTTTCTTATTTTCATTTTTACGATTTATAATCTTTTACCGATTTTGAGTGCGTATTAAATATTGCCAGAGGTCTCAAACTAAACTTGCATAAGTAAATAGTTATTTGAACGCTACAAACAATTCCCCGCGTTCCACAATGATACTATATCGATTGTAATTGCCATCCCCTAGATAACTGCGCGTTCTGTCAGATTGCCGCCATTTAACTTGTGATCTACTTGCTGACAAAAAGCGCCTCGTTAGTTCGTAGTTTAATGTATTTTCCTGTATTTAATACCGTTACAGTAATCGTCCCACACATGTTGACAAGCGCCGGCTCTCGATGGGTATTTTCACACAGCCCTTTTCTTGTGCCATAGATTTTATCGGGTCGGTAGAGCGCTCATGAATAATTTTTTTTTTTTCAATTAGCGAATTGATCTACAGAGTTTCACATAAAAGTGCTCTATTTTTTTCCATTTGATGGTATTAATTGCGTTTACAATATTTAAACATTACCCAATCTATACTGCAAAAGTAATAAAAATAAAGAGAAAGCTTTGATTATTCATAGCCCATACTCCTATACAAATCTATCTGAATGAATGAATATATTCTTTATTGCACCATTTTACGAAATTAGATATCTGTCCGTTTACTTTACGCTTCAACAGTTAATCGGTATGGAGGTAGTTTGAGGCCTGGGAAAGTATATAAAAACCTTTCATCCCGGTAAAGCTACTATTAACGCGGGCCAAACCGCAGGCAAAAGCTTGTTTAGCTATACGTAGAAGTTCATATTCAATCCCCTAGAAAACTGAGGTCCTCTTAGGCTTCCGTCATTTAAAATGTAATTATTATATGACCGGACTTAATTATATTTGGTTTCATCTTGCTATCTACTTATCATTTATGCAAAAATACATTTAAACCTTTATACAACTTTCTTGAAAATGACGGCAGTAAGAGCACGTGGTGACGTTATCATATAAATTGAGGAATTTCTCACGTGTAGTATACGCCAATTGCTATCCTACGTGGCATAACGTTCAGAGAACTCATAATGGACGCTCTGGTACGTCAGCCGTGGTCTTTCCCGACCTTTAAAACATTTTCATCTTGTTAACTTTTATCACAGTGAGTCACTATTAATTTTTCAGACTCTCAGATGATGCGATCTGCCACATTCAAGACAATATTAGTCATTGTTCTACTTAGACGCATTACCATTTTGAATCCGTATACACTTTCACTTATTATTTTTATGAACTATTTTTTATAAACCGTTCTTCACTTTCTCAAACTTTTTATTGTTTTTTTTTTACTGATGATCACATGATAAAGGTTTATCAGTCTTCAGAAATCTAGTAAGTACATGAAATATTTTTACATTTTCACATCTTAACATTTGTAAATCTATGACTGAAGCAAAAAGAGGATCACTTCCCACTCCAGTTTTTACTACCGTAATGACCTTCGATTTTAATTGTCGGGCTAATTACGACATAATTTGACGACGGCCGAGTAATGTTTTAATTGTACACCCTTCTCTTTGTGGTCTCTTCCCAATTAGAACAGGCATTAATTATATTATCTGTGTTTAAATTGAGAAAATTGTTTAATTAACAGAATTTTGGATATCGCGTGATTTTGTTAAAATGGCGACGAGGAATCGCGTGTCGCGGGCTACAAAGGGTTTATGGACGGCGATATTTTAGCACAATTTAAATTTGAAATTCGAAAATGGGCTACAAAAAGAGTGGGGCCAACCGTCGCACCGCGCCTGCCCACCCAGTTGGCCGACGGTACCGGCTCGCAATGCCGCTCCACCGCGGTCGTTGGCAAATACCGCCAATTCCTGCGCCATACTTCCCTTTATCCCACAAGACTTATAACCTTTTCCATCGCCAATCTATTTTCCACTTTAAAATGAAACATCTAAGATACAAATCTCTTTGCTGAACCCTCGACTAATTTTCCGACAGAGATAATGATTAAATTGTTTCGGCATGTCAAATCAAACGAAATTATGCTGTTATATCTTGTTTAATAGCGGTACGTTTAAGTTTGTCTCGTTGTACATACCAGCGAGGATACCCCCAAGTGAGATTTCTCCTTTAATGAATTCCATACTTAAATTCCACAAATATTTCTCCGCCCTTAAGGACATTGCTAAAATTCATTAATTTAATGCAATGACTTATTTTTACAATAAAAAAGACCATAAGATGTTTTGTGTTGTTTAATAAAGAAGTTGAAAGCAATACTGTCAGTCAGGATCCGTATGCTAGTCAACAACTCAAATTGTTTTTCGTGTTTTTAGGTGGCGAATTTTAATTGTTGTTATCAACGCCATCAGCCATTCAGCACTCTTCCATTTCAGGTATAAGCTACGTCTTATAATTTAAGCTTTCCAAAAACCCGTTATTTGGTGACAACAATCATTCAGTATTCAATTTCAATTGTACCTAAGCTTTCCAGAAACACGTAATTTAATTAGATGAAAAAAATCAAAAATACAATTGTAACACTTGAATCCCGAATATTTTCAATTTCAAGCAGCAATACATACCGACATCATTTGGGTAAGCCTGTGAACACATACAACTACGAAAATCTACAAAAATAATCAAATATGTAGGTACTGCCATCTTTAAGGTATGATAAACTACATACAAGCATGTAGTTCTATCCTCTTATGTCTTGCAGACCAGGTTTGCAACATTGTAGCACCAGCATACGGCATGGAAAGGACAAATCATACCAATTTAGGAATTATATTTTTTCGACGTATACTATATTTTAGAGGCATAAGATATTTAATATTCTTAACTACTCTTTTTACATAATATGTTTGTGTTATTTTGATTTGTGTGACTACTAGATTTTATTTAAAGTTACCGGACTACTCGTACTACTAGGTAATCTCCAAGTCTTGATTGATACACCCAACGATTACGTTAGTTTTTCCTTTTTTTTACTCTATTTATTTTAAGGCTTTTGTATATAAAACTTGCCAGACTTATCGTTGCCTGAACTATAACTTAAAAGAGTACGCAATGCAGTTGCAATGGAGTGAATAGAATGTAATTAATTCCTTAGAATTTTATTCTAATAAACTCTTTAAACTCTAGTTACTCGCACTGATGGGCAGTCGCTGCGAGTTTGTATATCTATGTAGATTTCTTCACCCAAAGATGGCTCTGATAAAAAACATTGGATAACACCCATATTCCATTTATTCAAGTTTAGATTGCCCAACAGTAACTCTATTTTCCTTTCTTTCGAATACACTCCTCTCTAGTGACCCCGTTCTATTTTACCGCATAAATTACGGTACCACGTTCAAGTTTTCATTTCATAAACAGTCTTATGTTTTGCATACCGTAGGTATTTTCACCCAATGTCAATGAGCTTTGGTGTATTCCTGTCAATATTTATGATCTGCTTTCTTTTTTATACTTCGGAGACGAGACCGATGTCAAGTTACCGTTTACTGATGGCCGATGACCGATGCCAACATTGCCAACAAAATAGAAAATCGAAACCTTATGAGCTGATAGATCTTTGCAACGGTGTGTATGAATATAATACATTAATTGATTTTTATATATTACTAGCTTTTGACCGCGGCTCCGCCCGCTTTAATTTTGATCCCTCGGGAACAGTAAAATTTCGCGGCATGAAAGTAACCTTTAGCCTTACCTGGGCCTCAAACTAACTAAGCGTGAAAAGAAGACAGACAGACAGAGTTACTTTCGCATTTATAATATTATACGTACTTAATAGGTGATTTAAAAAATTATGTTACATTTAAAATAAACCTGAAACTAAAGATATAAATCAAGTTTTAATTTTCATTCAATACCTTAAGAATTTGAACTTCGCGATTCGCGACCTCGCTACCGGCAAACAGTCTCCTTATATGAAATTACAATAATGTAGTAAACAATTTAATTTAATATATAATTTCAAAAGAGGAAAATCACCGACAGTGAAAATTATATTTTACATTAAGTCAATGGAAAAATTGTGTCTAAGTAATTATATTTTCCTAATAGAGAAACGATCTGATTCACAAAAGGATACTTAACTAGAGATCAACAATATATTGTTTACTTATTGGAATATTTTTTACCTGTTTATGTTTACTTAAAACCAGCAATAATTCTAGGAATATGCAATGACAGATAAATAAACAAATCAAAGTATGGTGTCTAAAATTAAAAATTAACAAAAAAAAACCTTTTTTTTGTCTAGATCAAAGTCGTTATTAAAAATTGATAGGTTTGAAGTTGTTTACTCTGTACTGTAGTACTTGTATGTTCAATAGTATGTAAAATCCCTTAAAGATATATTGGTGCTACATAGGAGCGTTATGAAGATAACGATCTTATTAACATGGCTCAACGGAGCCATGTTAAAAATTGGGCCCTTATATTGATTTTAGCAGAAAGTAACTTTAAGTAAGTTACACATACATACATATAAGCAACGCTTACATTTAATATTCGTTATTATAAAAATAATCGTCTCGGTACATATTTATTTTTATCACACTTTCTCATAGTTATGAAAAAAATAATCAGTTATAATAATAAATAGCCCACGCAGTGAGTGTCTCCTGGGCACTGTACCGCGATGCCTGTCGCGATCTAGCGTCATCAGCGATATAATTAACACTAACAATAAGTAATTATGGTCTATGACTTAGAAGAAGATAACAAATGTTTTTTTCCCAAATCAAGTTATTATATAAATAAAATTATTAATACTTTTCACAGCTTTGTAAGAATTTGTAGCCAAAGAACGCATATACTACTACAGTATAAATGCATACTTACGTAGGCTACAAATGCCACAAATAACGTTTTATTCCACATGATACGAGCATGTTTCAGTCTTTGAATTACTCATACAGAAATTTAGATACATCTAAAAACATGCCGGTTTCCGTATGTGTGGCCAATACTGGTGTCAGATTTCTCAAGTTTCCGGAAGACTGAAGGCATTCGACATACGAGATGCTTAACGATTGCCATCAATGATGATAATCTGTGCCACCGGCTTACTGTGCCACCCTAAGAAGAGAAGACTGAAATCGTCACCAGTTCTAGTGGTGACCGTGCCCGGGCTTGTTTAACATGCATCGTCTTTTCGAGTCAAAATGACTATTCTTTACACTAGTCTTCACCAGAATTTGGCCATATCCACGGCACGATCGTTTAACCAGATCCTCCACGATACAAGAAGTAGGGCAGCTAGGGCAATACATCAGATGGGCCATCGTCTAGACAGCACCACAGCCACACAAATTGTTGTTAGAGGAGCCCCACCTAACTCTGTTATCCTGGCATCTTCCAACATCAGCCTGAAGTAGCAACTTCCAGACTGCCCAGAGAAGTTCACCCGATGGAAGTTTCTCTGCAGATGGAATGAAATGTTAAATGTAACATGCATAAGTGCTAATAATGCAACTCTTACTAGGACTGGCTTCTCACTCACTAAAAAGTGTACGTGACAGACTCAATTAGAAATGAACGCAGAAGTGTGTCACAGATATATCCGCGTGGTCATTATGAAACGCATTTTTCAGTCATGGTATTGCGATATTGGGAATCACCAACTACTACAAGTAGATGTGACTAACCATGGTTTTGTAATCAACATACTCGTACGTCTACGTTTCGTGGAACGTTAAATATAAAACCTGACCTCTAAATTGAGCAACGCTCCGCACAGCCTCCGATTGACGTCATATGAAATCGAACGGCGATGTTTCGCATTCGTTTGCAATACATCGCTGATTTAGAAAACAGTTTGCTATTAACAACTGCATGAAACACGGCAATGTGTGTGTAGCAAATATTTGATGTTTTTCCCTTGTAGGTATGTTATTGTGATGTGACATTTTGAACGTAGTATTTATGTTGTAATCGTCCATTGAGATTCCGATTCCGGCCATCCGGTGTATTCGATGAGTCATACTCTTAACTTTAAACATCGCTGTCTAGCCAAATAAAAACAATTCCTAATAAACGGCGATGTGACTTTACGCTCGTAGATTTTTTCGTGAATATAAGAGTGTACGTGATACTCCGCTGTTTGAATAAATTTTGTCATTGACAATTTCTTTTTCAATAAGCATACTTTTATACCTATAAGTATTAACACATATACGGTTCGTCTGTCAAGTATAGAGTTCCTTAGTATATAATGGCGGTACCTACTTGGATGGTACCTACGACCGAACTCGGCTCGGGAAGTTCCTCAGGGAAGAGACCTAGATAAATAGATTCTTCACCACAACAAGCCCCTACATTATACAAAAAAATATTGAAATTGTTGTAGCCATTTTCAAAGTCCTGATTCTACATTTATATGTAAAATAATATACCCGCTCATTTATAAATCGTTCATAAAACCTCAATCATTCCTGTTATTGCTTGTACATTGATTTTTGACGTTTGAGTTTTTATCTTAAAATCAACGCCCCTTAACCATTTATTATTATTTAATGAATGCACAAATTAGTCAACATATAAAACATTCAGAATTTTGAGAAGCCTTTCGAAATACGTATAGAGAAGAATAATCCTATGTGTATTACAAATATCAATCTATTTATTATCTGTTTAAATGATAATAGTAATATCGGAGGGGCGTTAAATTTTAGATTATACAATCAATACATAAAGATTTTTTAAAATGTCTGTCTGTTTGTCTATTTACACACGTTAAGCTCCGGAAATACTGGACAGATTCGAATGAAACTTTTTTCATCGTATAGCTATCAAGTCTAAGCAACACATATGGTATAATTTATTTTGAAAACTGGAACATCTGATGCAGAACTATAAATGTCCAGCTAAACTATAGAAATATTAAATTGGCGCCTTAACAAAAGTTGTTTACCCTGATGAGCATTTTCTGCGGAGTCATAAAGTCCACACGAACGAAGTAGCGGGCATCAGCTAGTCTCTAATATCCAAGGAACTATGACTCTTTGAGTTCTTACTACCTGTACTACACTACAGCGTATTTAATTAACGCTAGCCTAATTAGCATGACCGTATCGCCAGTACGTCAGCACCGAGGGAATTGATTACGTATCATCTTGTACTTGTGAATTACACGCTGCTTGTTGCGTAAAGGTCCGTTCCAGATTTTTTGTTTCTTGATCCGTGATGACTCGTCTTTGGTACTGATGAATGTATCACTTAATACATGAAGTATCATGGATTAAGTGATATTTAGAGAAGGAAATTAATGGTGGATTTAAAAGGGGCCTTTGATAGTCATAATATAGGCAGATAAAAACAGATCAGTTTATTATATTTTGAAAACGGGTCACTCACGTACTATTTTGTCGGGATTGCCGACTATATGTATTTATCTCACGTTTAGTTTTATTGATGTAAGGTTAGTTTATGTTCAGCTTACAATTTACTTGTATTGTCTTTTCCTGTATGTCAGAAATGCGGTAATTTCATGATGATCGGTTCAGTAGTTAAAACGTGAAAGCGTTACAAACAAACATACTCACTTTTGCATTTATTATGTTAGGATACATTCTTCGGTGCTGTTGGGTTACGTGTGAGTTACATTACATAGGTAAACCTGAAGCGGTTCAGGAAGGAAACTGAAATTTCTAGATAAGCAGAATTTTATCGGACAACCAAAACCCACTTGAACCGGAAAGGGGCGTATTGTTGACGCGCAATTTATCAAACAAACATCCAATGATGCATCTATTCTCCAAGTTTCTAAGCATTATTTCACAGAGCATTGCGGCTCAATTGTATTGCGTACGGACCGAATTCATTGTGCGCCCTTTATAAGGCCGCCTCACACAATACGACAAAGACTGTAATTTCGAACACGTTTTTGTTGGACCTCCTCCGTGCACTACCGTTAAGGTAAAAACAATAGCCCAAATTGTTACTTTAAAGGACAACCCGACAATGCCCTTTATTGCATCATATATTATGTAGTGAAAGTTAAAAAGTATTGTTTCTAACGTTCGTTAACGGTAAACAAAACGAGTCCAAGCAAGGACAAAGAAGCCGATATTTTACAGAAGTCGGCTACTTTACAGAGCTCAATAAAGACAGTTTGCGAAATTTTTATGACTGTTTTATGGCGTTTTATTTATGGGACGTTATGCCCAGAGCTCGCCGGTTTTGCCTTCGCATTTTAACCTTTGTCTGGAATCGTGCCGTTAATTTATTACATTAGGTTTCAATAATTTGTTATTTCTTTCGAGTCGAGACATTAGATGCCATCCTAATGTGAGCTAAGCTAGAATGTTCACTATACTGCCTATACATTGAATATAAATACTATCACGTCTTTAACCCTCGCGGGGTAGACAGAGCCCAGGTCTTTAAGACCTTAAGCCACGTTTAGCATGTTGTTGGGCATTAGATGGAAAACGGAATCGAAGTAGTGACGGGTTGCTAGCCGCATCGCCTACAAATATGATTTCACAAATTTTCGTCCATTCCCTCAATCGGCTTTTACGATTTGCGCAGGAAGAAAAGCAGCTGGTACATTCTATGTTTTTCTTTTCTCCCAGACCAGCACGAAAGAGTACATTGAATTATTCAATGTAACTGTCGTGTAGGTATATCTACGATATCGCAGATATACCCTCATGACACACACACACATTTTTTTACATTAATACATTCAAAAATGTATGAACATTGAAATGGCTAGCAACAGTGCTAGAAGTAACCCGTAAACTGCAAAAATTATCCCTCGGGAATGCCAGCTACTACAAAACACAGCATGATATCACTCGTCCAAGGGGGTTAAAAAAACAAGCAAGTGTCGACTTGAAAATTGAAAAAAGTGTCCATTTTAATAACAGATGAAGTGCTCAACCAGCAGGTAGCAAAGCGTAGCATGCCATTCATACAAAAACTTATTGTTGTTCTTTATGGCCGTTATTTCCCTTGTCTATGAGAATCCTTCGTTTCCATTTCAATGGTTGAGTAAATTAGGTAATGGTAGGATTAAAGTTATTAACAATTGAATTCGCTAAAACTAATTTACAGGTATGCGAAGATTAAAATGTACTGTTAATTAGGCTTGGGTTAATACGCTTAAATCAATGTGGGAAAATATTATATGATTCTAAGTAAAGCAAGTTTGTTCGTGTTTTAAATATATGAATTCAAAGTTATTTCGACCTCATAAATTTAATATATGCACTTTGATAGAGATTTTGCAAAATTTCGCTTTGCGTAATAGGAAATTCAATGTTATAAATAGGCACTTATATTAAATACGTACAATTGGTATTGTTTATTTATTTAATCTTAGGGAGTCTTACAGCATCAATGAACATATAATAATTCTAATATAATATCTATCTGCTATTAACAAGTCTCCGGCTATTATAATATTACTATAGCTTTCACCCGCGGGTCCGTCTGCGTCAATGTCGATCCCTCGGGAACAGAACTTTTCCCCGAGATAAAATGTACACTAGGTACTTCTCCGTACCTCAGATAACAGGTACAAGCGAAATTTATGACGATCGGTTCAGTAAATAGGGCGTGAAGGCGTAAAAAACAAACAAACAAACTCACTTTCGCATTTTTAATATTACTTAGGATTAGGATATTATTATATTAACGGCCCATTAAATCTCACTGCAAAGGCCTACCTCTCTGCTTTTCACTCCTCTCTGTTCTGAGCTTTGGTCGGCCAGTCTTTGTAGTACGCATTCAAATCATCACGCCATCTCAGCCAAGGTTTAACTCTACCAGGTTACCGGTGTACATTTATTGGGTTCCATGCTGACAGAAATCCAGCTCCAAGCTTTGGTAGTATGCGGCTGACGTGCCCGGTATTATAAAAAAGTGATAAAATATTATCAAATAGCTATGTTTCAAATTCAACGTATACTAAGTAATAAAATAATTTAATTTTTTCTCTTTAATTTTTTCTTGGTTATAAATTAAGTGAATAATATAAATTGATAAATATTGAGTTATATATAGATTAGACAGATTCCCGCCTGCACTGGTAAATTCAAGTTCGTAAGAACCGTATTTATGTGGAAATTACATACAAGGAAGTAAGATCAGTACAGGTAGGCGTAATAGTAAGGCGTAAAAGTAAAACGCGTAATTTTCCTTAAATAGATTACTTTCCCCAGGATGAGAAAAATATAACCAGCTAATAATAATTCGGATCGCCCACCATCAGGTTTACGATACAGATAATAAATACGAGAACTTCTATAATTTTAATGTAATCTTGATTGTACTTCTAAATAAATAAATAAATTCTTTTCTTTACAATCTTATAAAGTTGTTTAAAATAACACTGGTCCCACACTAGGATTCCCTGTGTCGTGGTACCCAATCTCTTTCGTCTACTTTAGTTTAATCTATTTTATATAATTCAAAGCAGAACTAAATGAAGGTAAAACATGACAACAACGGATAAACGGATCTTAAGGGCTATTGATTTTTTATTACCTTTAAATGTATATGAAGTTAAAATATAGGGTAGGCTAGGGGAAAATTGGGATATGGGGGTGGAGAGATAAGAATTTTTGTCATTAAAATGTTTATAGCTAACATTACTTTTTTTTTAACTAGCCGTAATGTCTCACTGCTGGGCAAAAGCCATTTTTTCCATATGTCCCTGTTTTGCGCTTTACTCCGCCAATTTTTATCAAAATGTCATTCATCCATCTAGTTCTAGGTCTTCCTCACGGGTCTTTCTCTTTTCCGTCGGCCGTTTATTAATATAATTAAAAAAATCTAGTACAAGTATTTAGGTAGTTATTTAATTCTAAAATATACTCCTTGTATAAAGACAGTAAAGAGTTTTTCTGTGGGAGAGTTAGTACATAAATATTGCCACAATGTAAACAAAATCCTAATAATCAAATACAGGTGGTATATACCTCATTTTCTGGCCACACAGATATGTTTCAAGTTCTCACAATGTAATCCTTCATATCACAAATAAAATGATCACAAACCACAAATGTTTTGCACATGATGTTATCATCTCGTGTACTGTACCATATTCGGGTCCTTTTATGTTAATGTCAATATTGTGGCCGCGTGGATATCACATCCCAAAGCAAATCCCCATATATAGAGACAAGAATGACGTAGATATGACGATGAATGATGAGATTTGACAAAGGTGTGGACAATGACGCCATGTCTTAGTCGTAGGAAAAGGCTCTTCTTAAAATAAGTGTGAGATTTATTACGCTTCACCGCAAAGGTCATCATTATATGTTACTAGCTTTCGCCCGCGTAAAGGTCGATCCCTCGGGAATAGTCCTTTTTCCCGGGATGAAAGGTAGCCTATGTCCTTCTCCGTATTCCAGAGAACTTGTATGCAAAATTTCATGATGATCGGTTCAGTAGTAACGGCGTGAAAGCGTAACAAACAAACAAACAAACAAATAAACAAACTCACTTTCGCATTTATAATATAGGAAGGATGTGTGAAAAAATTACACAACTGGATAACAAACGTACATATTATCACATGTTTATCTCTTACGGGGTAGACAGAGCACGATAGAGACATCAATAGTTTTCCTAGCGCTAGCCCAATAATGACATATGTAAGCAAACTAGGTTTCGCCCGCAGCTTCGCTCACGTCAACGTCTCGTACCCTCGGGAACAGTACTTTTTTCCGGGATAAATGGTAACCGTACTCCAGAGAACTCGTATGCAAAATTTCATGATGATTGTGAAAGCATAACAAACAAACACTTTCGTGTATTTCTGATATTAATAAGGATAAGGATTTTAGATGCTAATAATGCAAATTTTGTATGGATAATAAAACCCTTTTTTTTTAAATAAAAGCAAATAAAAATTACCAGCTAATAATGTAGCTTTATATAGGTGAAAGAAGTTTTAAAATTCGTTAAGTAGTTTTTGGAATTATATATTACAACCAGAAACATACAAATCTTTCATAAATTAGTCTATAGATAAACAAGGATACTATTATAACATCAATATATATTACTATGAGAAGTGCAATTTCCGTGTTATCTAATAAAAGATGAATACGCAAAACTCGTAACATTACAAGGAAACAAATCGTAATATTTATCGCACCATTTCCTTTTATTATTATGAATCAGTCGGCTAGACAGTATGGCGTCGGAATGTGTTATCAAGCAGTTTTGCCACTACTACGTTCAGCAGGAAAGCTGATGCAGCCACAGGTGGTGTGTTCAGAGAACTAGTGGTTCTGTGAACACACCACGCAACGGTGCATCCGGCCTGGAGCATTTTCAGATAGCTGTGTGATTGGAATACCCACGGGTTTCGATTAAGTCTATATCTAAAGCTTACATGTCAATTATTAAAAATGTCAGCAGATAGTTGATATGCTCTCTTATTTATTTAATTATCTCAGGCAACAATATAAAAGTTTACATAAAATAAACAATTATAACTTTAACCTAAAAATATATAAGAATATAAAAGAAAACTTAAAACGATTGGTCACGTTGAGTCTGCAACGTGCTGCGCGTCATCGAGGTGTCTGGTATCGTGCAGCGAAAATGGCGATACAGAACACCCTTCGGCCAGAAGTTCGCCTCCATGAAGATTCCCAGCTTCTCCGTCGGGACTCGCACCACAAACGTCGCGATGTTGACGTTATGGCGCGACTCCTTGACAGCCCTCAGCGTGATGTTGGTCTTCACGCGAACATACTCCATCACTTCCGCTGCCTTAGTGGAGTGGAGAGCCTTAGTAGACTAGTACAAAGTTGTATGGAGGCACTAAACAGCCATGACATAGAAACTGATAAGGAAAACTATGCTCTCTTTTCTTCCTATTTATGTGGGTTTGGGATGCCACGTAAGTCTCTAAAGTCATTATGATGCTCTTTTTCTTCCCGTCCTAATCCTCATATGTACTTAATCAGGCATGTTCGTTTTTACCCATTCCTTATGTCCTCTTTCTTCTTAGGAAAATAGTGGCGTCAACCGAAAAATTATTGTTCTTCAAGAGGTGTTAAAATATTTAATTTAGAATCAAGTAAAAAGCTTTTCAACAAATTCTGGAAGGTAGCTTCCATAGTCAAAGGGCAAAAAGCTATGTCGATAATTCCAAAGGTATAACGCGCATGTCAATAAAGTCTTTAACAGAGTACCTAATTGAAGTTACTTAATGTGTTAAATTTAATGCGACTATGTAAGAGTTAAAATTAGTAATAATTAAAATAAATACAACTATCATTAATACTTTGCAAATGATAATTTATAAATTTAAAAAAATCTACTACACTTTTGAAGTTTTACGACACTACCTATTAATAAATTATGATAAAGAAAAGTGGATAAATAAGCATTGAAGTAGCACTCGTCAGCTAAGCATCGGCTACCTGCAAATTGCATTAAATGAATACCGTTAATAGAGCCATTATTTATAAATTACAATCCATACAGCACGAGCTATTGTATAATACCGTTGCAAAATTAACGTAATGTTTGCTTTTGTTTTTAGATAAATTACAAGTTAATTACATCGTTAGTCAAACATTAATCAACAAAAAGAATTAGGTCCGTCTAAGGGTATGATTAGCGACCCGTGACTAGGGTTGCTAGGCGTCCAAATTAAGCCGGATATAGGCTTTTTGGTTGCGTACCTGGGAAAATTAGCCCAGCCCGTCTGGCTTTTGTAAGGCTTTTGAAATTTTTATCAACAGGCTGTTTCAATCTGCACATCCTCGTCTCTGAAATGACAACTATATCGACCGTCAAGTCAACGTCGCGTTCGTTATTCACTTTAAAAACCTGGGAATGTAAACAATTTACCTGTTACCCATCAAACATCATCATGTCAGCGTTAGGAAGTATACTGCCGGACAAAAACAACTGCCAAGGATTGTCCATTCCATGGGAGAATATAGCTATACTCACCAGTTTGGCAGTCGGGTTGGCGAGCGCAGTCTCTTTGGCTTCTTGTGCTTCCGATGCTGCTGCCCATCAAAAGCATTTTCAAGTTGGAGAAGGACAAAAACACGTTGGATTTGGGGAGGAAATTAAGGTATTGCGATACTACTCAATCAGATGAATGGAGAAAAAGCAAGTAAAAGCTCAAGAGGCCGGGCGCGCGGTCCCGATTCCATTACCTGCAACCATGACCAATCTATAAATAGATTAGTACTATTGCGGATTAATCGACGAATGTCATGCAATGCGATATAAATCATTAATTAAATATTTGTTTATCTTCTGAGTCAACTGAAACCTCTAAATGACTAACTGTAAGCTATTACGCGTTTCAGGAGTGAGTCAAACTAAAACAAAGTTAACTGTGCCAAGATCGCGAGAGAAAATATTTGTGAGATAGTGAATGGGAATTTCTCGTATGTGTTATTGAGATTTTTGTCAGATTATTTCGGCGTAACATAAAAATTTTCTTCTAGTTATTAGACAAATATAGGCATATTTATAGGCTTTTCATTGGGCGATCTACAGGCATAGGTCACCTAATGGAAAGTAGTAACTACCTAGATGTATAGGTATGTTTGATCTGTTAACTAGGAACCCTGTCCACGGTTTTGCACGGGTGCAATGTACATATAAACCTCCCTCTTGAATCGCTCTATCTATTAAATAAACCGCATCAAAATATGTTGCGTACTTTTAAAGATCTAAACATATACAGGGACAGACAGACAGCGGGAAGCTACTTTGTTTTATACTATGTAGTGAAGCCAGCAACATCATTGCCGGCCCTGATAAACATTTGTTGTTGCCCCTGTTGAAGAAACCGAGCCGTATAGACTGAAAATGCTGTATAGCTATATGAATCCTATACTATAATAGCATTTTGCTTTTGAGAATAAAAGTACTGCTTTATTCTTTGTCCTTTGATTTCGGTACTACGGGATCTACATTATATTTTAAAGCCCTAAAGAGATTTGGTGTTAGGCAAACGGCTGGACATGTTAACATAGTCAAATCCTTTTAACACACATGAAAAACAAACAAAACAAACAAACAGCTTATACAGTATTCCGGGTTTCATAGAACTGCAGCTCAAGATGTGTAAACAGGTATATGCGACATCTTACTGATCAGTATCAGTACGATAAATCCTTTAGTGTTGTTGTGGTAACAATTATTACCTATAGACTGATTTTCCTGTTTATCATCTAAGATTTTCCTAGGTTTCATTTTAGTTTACCGACAAAAATATGAATCGTTAGTACTCTCACTTACCTCTTTTCCTGTTCATTTCACCTTTACCTCAAGTTGAAAACCCAATACTGTCAGAATCATGGCAAATTATGCAAGTGACGAAAAGCAACTACAGGAAATATGATGCCACGAGGAATAAAGTGAAATTGAACTGCCGAAACGTTAGTACTCCCACGTACGCACATGAAATGCCTAGTATCAATTTTTAATTTTGCTTACAACAATTCAAAATAAATTTTATCCACTAAGGACTTTGTGCGAGTGTTATGTTTTTGATCATAATAAAGCGAATCTGGTTTTATTGACGAATGTAACATGATAGTGTTTGTCCATTTTATTTGTATGAATGAAAATGGTTATGAAAAACGTCTGTTTTTAAATCACACAGCACGAGATACAATGATATCTCCATGTGTAATTTTCTTTTTTTGTGAATGAAATTTTTAATTATTGCGCAGCCCAACTAAAATGTTTGATGGCTTACTATTAAAAGAACATACGAAATTAAACTCGGGAAAAATAATAAACAATTGCTAATAAATTAAATTAATTCCGATAAAGGATTATTGATTTTTTATGGACAATATGTCCTATAATATTTTATTTTTACCTTCTGTCAACAACGGGCATCAGCTCGCTCCAAGTAAGCTATTGCTACTTCGTCGGGCGTTTGAGGCAAGTGCAGAGTGCCTTTAACCTGTATAGATTTCATTACTAAAGTCCCGCGAAGAGGGATGGACATCGTCTTTTGCGATGTTTGCACAAGGTTTTGAGAAGCAGCAAACTCTCATATTGATGAAGACGGGCCGCAATTTTTATAGTAGGTATATGTGCCTGTAGAGCCATCTAAGAATCTATGAAATAAACCTTTTGGAGTGCAGCAACTCTCATCTTTTGCCTAATTGGCAGAAGAGTCTATCCTGGGTGCAAGTCACCGTGGACCGCCAGGCGATCACCAGTAATAGGAGATAATGCTACTCTACGCACTCGGTTCCAGTAGTGGGTGCGAGGGGGTCGGGAGTGGGGAAAATTGTCAAGGGGTCTTTATAATATAGTAAACAAAAACGCGGGCATATTTTAACTCCCTATCTTACACTATTTTAATAAAAACTTTCATAAGGTTCAATTCAAGATCCGATTACAATAGTTTTCTGATCGATTTCTATCGATCGCTTGAACAAACCGGTTCTCTACCTGCCGATCAGCGAGTGGTTCACGCAATTATGACATTATAGTATTTCTTGATTACTACATCTACATATTATTCTAAGTTCACAACAAGCGATTAGTAATCACAACATTCAAACGAAATATACAGCACAAACTAGGATGTGGGAAGGAAAATTTACAAATAAGATTTTCCTATTTTCTTTGCTATATCGGATATTTTAAAACAATTCCTCATGATGCTATTTCTATGACTTTTATGACGTAATCTTACCTCAATTTTCAATAATGTCAAGCAATCCACTCATGTGTAAGTAGAAACTAGTTTTTACTAGGTATTCAATTATCTTTACATTAGTGACTTTTCTGCATACATAAACTTTACTAAAAACTTAAATGAGAGAAAAAATCTCAATATTTGGACATAAAAGATATAATAAAGGGAAATAATGTAATTACTTAACTTGACAAATAGCAGATCTTATAATCTTTCTATTGAAATCGTGGGGAGGGATAAAGATGAAACAACTGCATAATTACTACATTCGTAACCTACATTAGTCCCACAAATCAATAAACACTGGGCCCCGAAAAAATCTGATGTGTTTACATCGTCAGGCTAAGAAGAAGATAGGAATAAAAGCCATACATATAACTCCAGGAAAATGATAAAATAAAACATTTTTAAAACTAGAGTATTTAATTTTAAATCGATCAGCATACAAAAATAGATTTTTATCAATAGCCTGACACATAAAGGGTTTCTATTTAATACCTTATAGTGTTAGTCATAATCTGTAGATTATTTGTTCAGGCACTCGGTCTTACGTCTGTAGTCTTGGGGGCCTCGTCATCGGTTTTCCCAGTGCAGTACTGCAGAAACTGATTGTTAACTGAAATTATTGAGTTCTGAAAATTACATACCTACATTTAATACTCAACTATCTTTTTAGTTATGATTTAAAAGATATTTCAGTAAAATAAGGGGCAGATCTATATTCAGAAAAAAAAAGAAAACAAATTGCTCAAAAAAGCAAAACTAGATATTAACATAGTACGGTTCTATTATTACTCATATATTAGTAGAAGCCTGTGATATGGAGTGGTAAATAAAAAGAAAGTTCATACTTATGCAAACACAAGTGTAGGTGAAGAAAACGCGAAAAATCAACCCCTCATCGCTAGCGGATGTAAATAAAAAACATGTGATCCTGGGACCCTATTGCATAAAGGTACTTGCAAATGGGTGGGCCGGGCGCCGCCCTCGACCACCATTGGCTATAGAGGCGAACACGTCCACATTCATTCGCTCCCCACTGCTCCCGCTCCACGTGCTTAGTCGACATTTACCTTTATCTTTCGCGCGTCCAGCGAACGCTGTTAGTCTCACAGTTGTCACGACGCGTGCCGCATTGCTCATAATTTGGGGATGTCACATATCGTCACATACTATGGATCACTGTAATATACCTTCGTGTGCGCTCAATAGACAAGTCACAACTGTGATAATTAGAAACAAAATGGATGTTTCGGAAAACCATTGCCAATTCGAGTTGTGCCCAAATTCGGGGCGTCCCAAGGTGCTCCACAGGCCGTCCGGTTGTGAAAAATGTAAAAGGACTAGAATAAATAACCAATATAGTGACTGTGATAGTGGTCTAGTGGGAAAATGTCGAACGTACAAGTCGAGAGCAGCAAAAAGTAGTAAGCATATTTTTATATATTTTTAAACATATTATAATTATTGTATTAAAGTCTCCCATAAAATAAAGTAATAGGTTAATGGAAAAAAAGTCTTAATATTTATGTGCAAAAGCTTGATATATATTCATTAATAAATAGTTAAAATTTTAATTATTTTCTCTACCAATAACCATAAGAACTTTTTACAAAATTGCATCATATTCGCCTTTTTAAATTTTATTTATTGTAATTAAATTTATTATTGCGAAACAATAAAAAGCTGCTAAAATGCAGGTGTTATTCATGAAATTTTATACCTCGCTTTGATAAAGCTTTTACATTACAACTAATAATAGTAATTAGGTACATCACATCTTCGTAATGATACAGTCCTTAATGCTCAACAAATTTCTAATGCATATAATTTTTTCAACTAGGTAATTACACCAATATATAGTCTTGACATAAAGAAGTTCAAATTGTTTGCCTTTAAAATACCTGTTAATCTTTTTGTATATAGATTTATGACATGACCTAAGCAGTGAAACAGTAAAGATAAAAAATGTATAAGATAACAAAACCAAGAATCACTGTAACGAAATAAATCAAAATTTGTTGTGAATGTAAAATTCCAGCTATTTGAATAGCATGTAAAGCTACTTACTACATTAATTATAAACTTTCATAAAACCTAATAAATGTATATATTGGTATTAAATTTAATATAAAATATAGCATAGGTAGGTATGTACGACTATAAGCACAGGTTAAGCCCCTAAGATTATAATGTTATCACCAACGTAAACATCCCGAGAAGTTAGTCTCACTTAGCTAAGCATTATTTATTTATAAACCATGTGTCCGGTGTTCGTACGCCTCTCACATCCTATGCAACTCTATTCCCATCTATATATATGTACCGCATCTATATCTTTGTCTATTTATAACATTTGCAATGAGTTAAGATTTTTCTATTATCATGTTTGCTTTAGGTATCTAACTAAATTTCAAAGGAATTGTTTAAGCTGAAGTTTAAAGGTGGGTACTTACATAAAACTAAAAATTCACTCGCTCCAAAGCTCTACTCTTATAGAGTTTGTAAGATCAAAAATTACAAGCGTAGATATAACAAACGCGTATCTCCTATCTTCAATCTAACAATTTAAAAAACCTAAATAAATAAGAACTAAAATAATGACGAAGAAAAAGAGGGTGTACCTATTTACTCTTGATAACTATTCTGAAAAATCAATGACTTGTATAATGTGACAGTTTAACCAACCAAGTAATTAAATGCATTTACTAAAAAAAACTTTCGATAAGAAAAACAATAAAATGGGACATTAATTAGATTTAATCCATCTAGACAGCTACACCTCAATTATGTCAAAACAAAAAAAAATGTAATCGAGCTTACATTTTCATTAGCAAAAACGCATTCGGTCTTACAATGTTAAACTCGAAGATAGTGTTTAACTAGCGGGGTTATTCACAACTGGCCACATGGCATTAGCTTGCAAACCAGAAAAATACATTTTAACTTGGGAAAAAGCAGCGAAATAAGTATTGAAAATATTTACTTCTAACAAGCTTTTTTATAACAATCTTATGTCTTACTTACGTTACTTAGGTATTTATAACTATCGTCGATTTTGTTGTTATATTTGAAGCATAATATTAAGTGATAAATTTATGTATGTCTCGCTGACCACATTTAAAAGTTTAAATTTTCATCATCTGGAAAATGCGTATGACCAGCCAGAGAATAACCCAGCTAGAGTGTAATTAAGTCAACTTACTGTTACCGGTTGCATATCTCACTAAATGATTCTATCCTTTAACAGACGTACGGTTACATGCGTCCGCGCACAACCTATTTCATTTCGTAACAAACATCGGACGCGACCATATATGTATTAATTTTAAAATATTCAGTATATTATATTCTCGTATGATTATAAAAAATATGATAGCCCTTTTTATTTTGTGCTTCCATTTCAGCGGGCTTTACACTGAGCTCCAAAAACAAACATTTGAAAAATATTTTTGCGTAAAAGTTTATTGTTTTGTAAAAGATATATCTTCTCGGCTTAAGAACCCTGCCTGTATATGTAATTTCTTGTCTAAAACTTTTTTTAACGCATCCCAAAAATATATATCACATTGAAATGAAAAACTCGGATCATCTTATATATAACTATAACAGTCTTTTTAATAGGAAAAATAAAACTCTTTTAAACAAATAAGTATAGTGTTCATAATAAGAACTAATTTAAATAGCGGAAATAAACTGATAACAGTTTATATTCCAATGCAGTGACTTCTGACTCAATGGTAATCAGACGGATATACGTCACGGTTATGATGTTTTATCAGCGATATGTTTTACCCATCTTTTTTACGCAGAACATAATTTTCCGACGGATTATTTTTTCCCACGTGGCCACGGGCCTGTACCTAATGGAACCGGATATTTGTATGTAATGAGATACATAATCAAATACACATTAATTGACACGATTAACTAACTATATAAACGAAAGATTAATAGATGAAAGAGATTATTTTTATTAGTGATTAAAGTTAGAATAAGGAAAGTATAATAATTATAAAGTATTATTAAGATTAATTTCACACACTAGATACATTTATCCTTTAAGTTTACGGTACGACTATTTATATGATAAATTTATGAAACGTCTTTCGTTGTATTAAGGTTACTTTATTTAATAAAAAATTATAAAACTAAACCATTGATATTTCGTTATTATATAATGTAGATACTAGAGATTATTTTTATTAAATTAAATTTACTTGCGAAAATTTTGTAATATTATTTTTGCTTTCTAATCAAAGCGGAGACATACAATTCAACAGCAAACCTCAATGGTAAACTTAGTTTTCTTATCCTTTGATAAACAGTAATATGTCATTATTTTGTGACCACACATTATCTATACTATTAAAAAACAATTAATACGTGTGCGCATGCGCGCCCAAAGTGTCCGATACGGGGACTGTGATTTGTAGTAAATTTTCCCGGAAGTTGGGTTTTCACGATAATCATACAATAAAAATACTATTAAAAGTATTAAACTATTTGCTTGCAACAATCATACAAAATTATACAAAATATTTTTGGAAATAATTGTTTAAATAACCTATAATAATAATTAAATTAATAGACGCTGGTATAAAATGCCCATCTACGTTTTCATTTGTTTATCGTATATCATAGTTTCACTTACATTTCCCGAAGAAAAATAAGAAGCTTCTGAGAAAGCTATGCCGTGCCATCCCATTATATGTTAGTGTGGCGGCGACGCGACGCAGGCGCAGCGGCTCGATTTCATGAGCTATGTCCGCGTCATTAGGCCCGCGATCCACTCTCTCATTAGCAACATTTTCACATAAAACCTTGTTCATTTACGCCGAGTAAGCCGCCGCGTCAATTATAAACAGTTATTTCAGTAAACTCGGCTCACTCATAATTGCAGTGTTTAGCTGTCACCCATTTAGTGAGAGATGTCGAACCGACCTTATTTTTTATATCACCTTCAAAGGAAACGATTACGAGAACATGCAAAAATCACACTCGTAATACAGTATCAAATTGCCCCGCGTCAAATAACCTCAGATTCCATTCAATTTCACTCCAGAAAAGTAATTGAGATAACATCAGTTGTTACCTTATTAAATTTAATTCGAGAAAAATTCGCGCTTGTTTCGATAATTTGAGCGCGACGCTATTACCATTTAGAGCAATTTTCAGTTAATGAAGAGTGTATCACCTCGGATCGTGTGATAGGAGCCGCCACGCGCGTCTCCGCGCGATAATCGCTCTTATTATGCGCAGTCAAATTTTACGAGCGCATCGGTTGTTAGCCGCTACTAACAAAATGAACCGACACAAATTAAACTTCTATTATGGGTAAACATGACGCTTTTTCTATGCGGCGTCACGCGGGCGGACATCACTTGTCCTATAAAGACGTAAACTACTTTGTAATAACTCGTGCAAAACAGGCACCAAATGCAAGGGCGATTTTCGGTTGCGTAAAATTATCCGAGCACCATTTTGCAAAACGCCCGTAAAGATAATGCGCGCATCCAAATTTGACGCATTGATGAACGGAATTTACATAATGATTGCGCTGGCGCCTGCGCCGACAACCAGCAAACGTCCGGTCGACGCCGCGCGGCTTTTCTCGGTTTTCGAACCGAAATTCTAGTTAGCGAACGTGCGATTTCATTTTAAAAAGGTTAACAAGATCTCGTTTGGGTCGTTTTTCGTGCCGCGATGCCTCCTTTTGTGAACGGCGAGCTGTTAAAAAATAAACGAACTCTTTGTTTCTCGGGTAGTCGGGGCGACCTCCGACGCGGTCCCTGCTTTTTTATGCCCCCTTATAACCTGTGTATTACCTACGTGTAGGTATCTCTACTTTTTATGTTCGCTCGGTCAGTTCTTCAATGGGCTAAAGAATCCAATCGAGCCTCATATTGTTGATCTTAATAGGGTCAGTAAACATTCTTGGAAAAGGTTTATTTTCTTAATACAATACATAGCACAAATTAAGAGACTAAATAATTATTTTCCTATCTCTCAAAAAGTAAACTTGGTATTATGAACTGGAGAAAAATAAAGCAAGTATTATTTACAATGGCCGCTTTCGTCGCCATAGCGATCTTAATTGTCAAGTGTTATCTCTATGGAATAGTTTCCCGGCGCGCCGTAGCTCGCCCAGTTTCCCAAGGAAATATTTGTCTCACAGTGACTCTACGTCTTTTACGATCTGACCTGTTATTTTTTTTCGTTGAACTTTTGACGGCGGTCGCGCGGTTGCTTTTGACCGAGGCACTAATAAAATGTTATGATCGTGTGTTTAACGCGAGTCGGGCCTTCCTTTTGACATGATCGTTATTGCCGGTACACCTTTGCGGTCGCCTTTTGTAATCCGACTTACAACATTATTATTGTGTCAATTACGTAGCCATATAACGTCTATAACTAAATCACAGCTAGTTATCATTTAACGATGTGATTCTTTTATGCGAAACGATGCGTTTTTGGTCAAAAATGAGAAGTTTGTTGGTCTCTTTCTGGCTAAACGGTGGGCGTGTGGTAATCGGGTTCGGTTCACAGGCACTAGTTAAATAATAAGCGGCGAGGTGCCCTATAACTATAATTTTGTTTTGTTTGACCGCTGCGGCCGCGGGCGAGGCGAATTCGCCACGAAACTGACTAACGAGACGCGAAAAGGATAAAAAAGTCACGCATATATTTGTGCTAATTGTGTGAGTGTATTGATGAATTTGACTGGGCCATTCTTGTTCCCACACTTTAGTACAGGCAAATAAAAGTTTGCTCTACATTCGAACTTTTATGATTCCCGTGTAGAGACAATGATGATACTAAGAAAAGCGAAGTGTTGCAGTCTTATATGAGTGATCAAGATAGTAATCACGCAATATCGCATGAAATTGTAAAACAGATGGCCCCTGTTTGCACAGTGCTAAATAGCGCAAAAGATTACCTTGCCTTAGTCACCTTACCATGTAGACATCAGAGTAATGATTCATGCATTGAGTCAAAACTCTAAAAAAATGAACACCAGTGAGTAACGGCTAATATCTCAATAACTTGAACCAATGCTTGTGGTAATAAGTCTCTAAATAAGGCAATAATTACTCCATTTAGTAAAGTTTACACGAGACACTCTATGTAAGTATAAAGCGATGACTCATCAACCAAATTTCAGAGTAGATATTTTATTACTAAATCTCAACAAATAAATTAACAACATTATAGAGTTAATGATGACGCGATCAAAAATTATGACGCGCGACTGATCACTGTCGCGGCGGTTTTTATTATTAATTTAAATAAAGATGGATAATTTAATATATGTATAGACTGTATCCTGAAAAAAATTACATTAATTACATTGCATTAATTCTGTAGGTCAAAAATCTGGAAGTAAATATTTAGCTACGAACAAAAAGATGACTTGCTGTGTGCGTGCGCACAATAGGGAAGGGCCGCTCATAATTCACGAAACGCTATTCCGAGTAACATCCAACCGCAACGTAATTATAATAAAAT
The DNA here is from genome assembly GCA_947532085.1 of Elegia similella. Taxonomy (NCBI): domain Eukaryota; kingdom Metazoa; phylum Arthropoda; class Insecta; order Lepidoptera; family Pyralidae; genus Elegia; species Elegia similella. The sequence continues at coordinate 8,298,270 of OX383936.1, forward strand.
CAATCATAAAAAAGTGCGAGTAGTTGAAGTTTTGTTTAAAAAAGCCAATTTTTTAGTACAATGAGTTTTAGACGTGCTAGTTTCATCAGTGAAGTGCTAACAATTGAGTGTGTCAGAACAATCCGATCGAAGATCCGATTATTAATCGACTAATATCGGAAGAATGTCCGTTTTGTGACCGTTAAATCATGCCGCATTAGTGATTCACATAGGTTCACTGGACAATTAGCAAAGGCTGTCCACCTCTGGGCCGCGATGTATTTATTCATCGGATGTTCACCGATTACCATAATCGATAGCATCGCGCGTGCCGCATACGGAACAAGTGGCTCTTGGGCGTTTTCATTGATGAGATGCATCGAAAAGTACGATGGTAATTTGTTTCGTTATGAGAAAGTTAAAAATTACTTGACGCATCATCGCGCTTTAAATTAAGTTTATAATGCAGTGCATCGTTAGCAGAGCATCTGTCTTACTCGTATCTGTTTAAACGTAGAGTCAAAGGACGTAAATGTTAACATCTAAATAAAACATTTTCATAATTTGTGTTATTTAGGATTTATTCTGGCCTGTTTTCCCAAATAAAAATGCCAAACGCTACCTGTGTTTACATTTACTCACTTTGACTCAAACCTTATGTCTGTCATGTACCTATGCGGAAAGGATTATTTCTCATTCAATTCCAAATTTAAAAATAAATTCCTTAACGATCAGTTCTCGAAACTCTCGAATTCAAATCGAACAATGTTTTAAAAGTCAAATTTTCTAAATTATTTTTTTTATCTTCAGGATACGTCAACGTCTGCGCGGTCGTGTGCTTGCTACTACTCGTCGGTGGGCTGTCACCCCGGTCGTCGGCGGCGCCCTATAGGAGTCGTACAATGGATCGCCAGAAACGTGGCACAGATCAAGAAAACAGTCTATGGGGGAACCCATGTAATTATACCCAGTCTAATGTAAGTATTTTTGTGTTCTTTACTTTTTAGTGTTTCGTAACTAATGGGTAAAAACGGCACCCTAGTATCCTCCATAGACCTTCCGTCTATGAGAGTAGTTCTAATTTGCTTCTTCCATATCCCAAAATAGAGAACAATCCAGTTGTGTAAAGATTTTTAGGAACACAGTCTTAAATAAATATAAAGATTGCATGGACGGAAAATTCACGTTCTATCAAGCTAATGGCTCATTCATTAAGAGAGAAATTAAATCGACGTCATTGAGGATGTATCCGTATTTGAACTAGAAGTTGCAACACTTTCTCGTCTCAGTGAAATGTCGATGTAATTGCAACTACGATAAAAATAAACACAAATTTTACTAAGCGGAGGCGCATAATGTCATAAAAATGTTTTAACATATATGATAAAATATAGAGTACCAATAGCTTAAAAAATATGGTCTTTGCGTTTTTTGTATTGTCATTGTAATTATGTCTGTATTATAGGAATTTTATAAAAAGATATCTAAAATGACAAATATATAAAATTTTACCAAATACCTTTATCACTGTAATGTTATAATTGTAATTTTTCTTTCCAGTCAAAATCAGTATACACGCCAAAATACGCGGAGAAAATCCTACGACAAGCCGCCTTCACGCTCTCCGAAGCGGAGAAATACAAAGACGAATTTGTAAGTATTGTCAAAAATTATATAATTCTTACATTTTCCACATTTTATCTTAGATGTTTAGAATGACTGCCTTGAGGAAGCTTTATTTTAGACTATAGGTAATAAGAACTAGGTACTTTGTAAATTAATAAATAATCATTATAATAATAAAATGTAAATTACAGACCAAAAAACTAATAAGTACCTACGAGTATTTTACTGTAATGTATGCTGGAGATAGCATAAAAAATATCGGTAAAAACATTAATCTGGCTATCTCATTGTTATTGATGATATGAAATTTAGTATTTTTCGCTTTCATTGACACTGGCAGGAGAGACATAGGTAGGATTCGCAGTCGCATCGATATGCCCGCCGCGTCCCGCTAAATGAACGGACGGAGATTGCGCCCGCTCATACAAATATAACTTAGCTGACGGCCTATAAGGCTGGCTGGGCTAATATCGAAATTTGCTAATAATATTAATTTTTTTATATCAGTTTTCTTATTAATATTTATATCAGTTTTCTTTTAGCTTGCTTTTTCAAATCTTTGGCCATACATAACTCTACTCTCTACATTTGCCATTTGTATCCGACATCGAAATCTTGTCGTCTGTGGTTAAAATACTTGCGGCGATTTTTTACTCACATATGTATTTCACCTAAAATCCAGTAAACACTTTTCACTTTAAATATTCAGCTCCCAAAATATTCGCAGAAAATTTGAGCTGTCAGAGATTCTGGTCACCCGTGGGGCACGTTTAGCGCCGTTTTCTCACCGGCTTGGAAAACAGATTGCATCGGTGCGGGCGCCGGCTCCGCGCGTCCGGTCACCGCTTCCTCCCTTTTAATTATTATTTTGCACTGCATTCGTATGACGTCACACGTCCTATTAATCAACTTCATTAATAACCAAATAGCGCAACAAAAACAATAACTTACAAATTATAAACTAAAAAAAAAATGTGCTCGGAATTGTAGACACATCAACCTACATTTGGGAATTTATAAAACATTCACGAATTACTAGAAACCGACGTTCAGCATGTTAATACAACAATTCATATGACGACACTACCATTCCAATCCTAGGAATATAATATTTCCGAATCGGAAGTAAGGTGGACCGATCAACCAGCAATAATGCGATGTCGATGTCGCGACTCGAATCATTTATGGATAAGCCCGTACCAATGTACTCGTGTGTCACATCTCGTATCGACACGGGACGTGAGTATTTCGGTTGCAGTTCACAGAGCATACCAATTATTGAGCGTCGCATAGTCAATGGAAGCGGAACAACGGATGAGTTTATTCTCAATGCGTCCAGTTATCGAACATGGTGTTCGCGTATGAGGTATGGTGGCATTGTAATAGTCGACGGTCGTAACGACGGCGACGTCCTGTCCGCTTACCACCGCCTCGTAAAACGACATTATCGACGCACAGTAGCCGGAACGAGGTACAGGACGGTGCGCGTACGCATCGAATACTGATTGCGCATTAGTATTGCACGACACACCTGCCCGACGATTTTTTTCTGTCTCTCCCCTTAATGTCGGTCATTCGTTACTAATGTATCATATTTATTGCGATTTAGACGTAGCTCTGAGTCGATGAACTACCATTGTTACCGATAACCAAGGACGTTATTCTTTGTTTCCCGCTCTGCCTCGTAATTGCATATCTAGCGTTCACGCCTTCCTCGCTGAAGTAATTTTCGTATCAACGAGTTTAGATCGAGATAAACGCATAACTGGAAAAGAAACTGCCGTAGCATAACATAAATAAAGTGACAATATCCAAATTACTCAGGCGGTCGCATAATGTCGTCGGGCCGTATGTATAATAACTGACCGCGTTACTAAGAACGCAATAATAAATTCAACGAACTCTACCGGTATGTGAGTCGCCACCGGGCACCGTGTGAATGTCTTAGCACTCGTACTTTTGAGTGTGCCGGTGTCACGTTATCTCATCGTTATTTTAATACCCAAAAAATCTTAAAAGATCTTTAAAGTGCGTTTTATATACCGTATATGTACAATTTGCAACGTATAGTGACACGAGAAACGACAGAAGCAATCGGCCGCGTCGCGAAATACGTACATCACCACGCGACTCTTATCTTTCATATAGTGACGCTATAAACATTGAATTACACATAGTATGTAATAAAAGTACATACATATATTACGATATCGTTGTTCACGGGCGACAGGCTGTCTGCGCCGTTGGTGCGTACGTGTGCCGTAAATACATGATTTGCCGCGCTGTGTGAGTGTTTATTTGATAAGCTTCCGATGCGCTAGGCATTCGGATACGTAGTCGAATTTCTTGCGACCACCCGCGCTCGATGCAACTGCCGACGTAATCGATTTAGCTACTGCTTATTGGAATTCTGCATCTGCTCTAAAAATACGATTTATCATCGCTTGGGAAAGCTTTATGGCGGCCACATAGCGGCATTAATATTTTAGATTATGGGATATAAACTTGAGGTTCATGGTTTCATAACACGTTTAGTTTCTTTTTAATATGAAATCTTATAGGCGGTTATGGAAGTACTAGTATTGACAAAAACAATTTATTATCGAAATTGCATTATCAACCACAAAAATATTTTTGTTTTTCAACTCTGCATCACAACACGTGTAACTTAGTTGTTAAGTTATCTTTATCTGGTTACTGGGATTATAAAAATATATATTTGTGTCAATAACATACTTGATACTTAATAACAGAAAAACATATTTTGGACTGATAGGAATGTTTTATCTATTTCTACTAAATTTCGTTTTTTAAAGTATCGTTGTTTTTACGAATAAATATATCAAATTAAAATATAATTAAGAGCTCTAAAATATAAAGCAGTGTTCTAGGAATCAGATTGTTTACACTAGGTTCTACTATTCGGTGTAGGTTTCGGATATGGCGTGATGTACCGGACGCACACCTGTGTAGAACCAACTACATTGCGCATTCCAAACCTCAATTATTATGATTAACGCATTCCTAAGCGTTAATACCTAATCATATTTTGTAACATTTTTTTTGTCGAGATTACATATTTTGATGAATCATTAATTCTTATAATTGATGATTGCTTATCATATTAAATTTAGTGTTAATTTTTATCAATATAAATCAAAACAATATTGCCAGAACTGTTAAATATCTGATATAATAACTGCCCTTATCGCCAAAGTTTATGCATAGCCCGTGTCAAAACATAATCGATTTAACGAGTCGCTCTTTTGTAATCGATAACCGAATAACGACTTAGATAATCTTTGCACAATATTCGATAGTTTATCACTCCGAAAAATACGTTTTAATTAGTGGTATTGTTGCTTAACAATTTACAATGGGACACTAAATTCTCTGTCGCTCGGACATCGCATCTGCCGATTTTGTCGCGTGTTTTTCGTTTTAGGACCCTGTGTTGTCGCGATAGGATTTGATTTCATTTAGATGTAAAGTGGGTGTCGCATTTTAATGTGGAAACGAAAAGGTTTTGTTACAAGACGAGTAGCCGGCAGTAGACAGACCTCACCTTATTGGATCATCTTTCACGCTGCCTTGACTTTGACATTAAATTGTTCGGTGACCATGCAGGTGTTGATATGGAGAATGTTGTCGTATGTCGGTGTGCTACTTTGTTCGTACAAATAAACTTAAACACCAAAAGAGAAGACAGAAGATATTTTTACATTTCTTAATACGGAAAGGATTTAATTTTAATTAAATCGTTTTAATACACATTAAATAATAATCTTTAATCTCTTTGATTTGTATGACAAAGTAAAAGATGAAAAGCAAAGGAACGCAATATCTGCTATCATCTAGTTGAGACAGTGCTCTAATAGAGTGATTGCTTTAACAAAACCAACACAAATTGACCTAGAGCTTGCAAGTAATCTAAAGCGATTCAGGGCCCAAATGAATTTGGTTAACTATTATCTGCACGTTCTACGCACAATTCTTCGAAGAATTAGTTATAACACACATTCAACGGTTTATTATAATTCAATTGTTTACTACTGATATAGCTACGAGTTTTACGTTACTACTATCGTATATACTGTTCCGGCGAACTTCGTTTCATTATTATTTTTGTGTCGAAAATATTTCTTATATTTATATAGATAATCTGCTTTACGGGTGAAAACCAACAAATTAAAGATCATAAAAATCGATTTACGTATTCTTAAGTTATAAGGGTTCGAACAAATCCGACTTGGTTTTACATATTAAGATAAGTAGATATTGATTTAAATAACAATACAAAATTAGGATGATGTACTTGTCGGACATAATGTTATATAAATAATTGTAATGAGACTTATGAAAGGCACAACGCAAATGTTGGTTATAAATGTTATATGTTCATATGAAATAGATAACGTACCTTTGATTTTGAGCTCCCTTGATGGCATCGTAAGATTTTCATGGTTGTATAATTTGTATACTGTGTTTTTATATAAATAATAAACATGCATTTTAAAACAAATGGCCTTAGAATCAACATGTCTACTGACGGTGGCCTAGACTAGGCTCCTTTTATATACGATCCCCGCAGGAAACTGCACTGGACCATCATTCGCCGACTCTTTCCATGAAAGTCAATCTACACAATGTTGCCGCTCTATTTTCATCATTCGAAGAAATCAACGGTAGGGACCAGATGAGTGACTCACGAGATAGACAATCAGTTTTTATAGTTAACTACAGTTGAACTAGTAGGACAGTGAATTGTTTCAATCATAACATAGGAAACTTTTCTTGTTATTTAAGTAGGTATTTGAGTATCTAATAATATTTTCGCCTTTACTCATCTTTCGGAAACATGTAAAATTATTTGGATTGAAAAAGTATTTTATTTTTATTAAATATTATTTGGTTGAGTTATACTCATAAATAAGTAAGATAAAATCCAAATTAATAAATCAAAAGTAAACACCTTTTTAATCTAATAATGTCCTTTGACCTGATAAAACAAACATGTTTTGATGTTATTAAGATTACTATTTTTTCAGTGTTGATAACATGTACATATACATGTTTATCAAGTGAATATGCAAAATATTATTTTCCGGGAGTTCCCTTAAAAAATATATAATTTTATCATCGACCAATTCATTAAGTATATTTACTATTTGATATAATTTGGCAAGTACTTGATATTAACTTCCTTTTCTGTTGTTGCAGGCTTACAGACTGTTCACATTCACAACCTACGATGCACTGTCTGGTATGTTTACTGACATGCATTACCTCCGGGCACAGCCGTGGTTCCGTGAGGAGGTACTACCGAAGGAGAAGGTTCTTGGCCAAAAAGTATCTGACGACGCAATGAGCGAATTAATGGTAAGTATATACAAGCTTAGATAATAAGGAATAAGTTATCGAACATTAGTTCAATTGATTTATTTAGCCTTATTATGCTCATTAATAGTTTTGGGGCTTTTTATACTATAAGGTTGTACTTTAATGACTGATCTTTTTCTAGCATAATAGTGGTTTCTGAATCCCCAAATATCTATTATAAATTAAAAAATAAGTTACAAAGAAAATACAGTAACCATCGAGTAAATCAAAATGAAGCAACTCAAAAATCCCAATGTATTAATTAGTAGGGATGCCACTTTATTTAATTATGTCTTGAGAATGTCGAATTGATGGTTGTTTCCTAAACGAGAACAATAAGCGAGGAGCGGTGAATTCGCTGATTGTCAAAAACGTGCATCCGTATGACTTTTTCAATCGATTTCAAGGAATCGCTCTTCGTCGGTGGCACTCATTGTTGTCGACCGACTATCGCTTACGTGAGAACACAATCATTTTGCAACATGCACGCTAAAGATCATGTAATCGACGAATTTTGGATAAGGAATGATAAATATAATGATCAAATGTCTCAATTCTAATCGATTTCATTTTTTTGGGCTGATTGTATAAGTAAAATATATAATAAAAAGATTCTTCCGAAATCCCTTTTTTATAAATAATTATTTATATTCCAATAATTTTTCGTTTTATGCTGAAATATTCTATTGGAAAGGGAAGAGACGTTGCTTATTGGGTAAATTATCATAGATTGAATTTCCCTCTAAAATAGTATAATATAGACATAGTAATGAATAGGTTTTATGCAATAAATTAGTAACGAAACTTATGTTATTTTTCTTTTGTCCACAGAAAAAAATAGACGAAGTGTTGCCGTCTATGTACAAAGGGCTCAAGATGGTGGTTGCAGGCCTGTACGTGTTTACGGAGAGCCTTTCTAAATCCAACATCAGCACAGATGCAAACCTCGTAGACAACCTGAACAAGACCGTGAGCCAAGTGCGAAGCGTTCTCTGTGTGTTCTATGTAAGTATTCTAATACTTTATGTAGATATTTTTTATAGAAAGTACTCTCCCTATCACTCTTTTATAATTCGTGGACAGTTTTATTATTGTTGTATCCATTAAAATAGATTACGCCCTCAAATAGTTTTCTCCTTTTTTCACTTAACGCTGACTCCACTATTCTCCAATCTAAATAAGTTAGGTTCATAATAAGAAGTCAAATGGCTTTAGTCAAGAATAACCTGAGGACTGTTTGAAACAATTGATAATTTGACATGTCTATAAAAGGTGAGATGCTCAGTTGATTTGGCCCATTTGCTAACTTCGTCAAAGGTGTTTTTAATCAAAAAACTAATGATATTTTTATTTTCCTTGCAGGATTTGATGGTAGCACGAAGCTTGCAAATCGAGCCACTACTAGACTCAGAAGTCCCAGAACTCAAAGACGGGAAGTTGTGGACAGAAGGCTTTGTTATCTATCGGGACACACTCACCTACCTAGACTATCTGCAGCAGGTCTTCGAAACAATGGCCAACACAGATCTCTCCGCAGCTGCTTGAAGCGAACCCTTGGTTGTGTTAACTATGATCGTTAAGACCATTATCAACTTTGAGGAACTACGCATCTTAACAAACGAGTGCATAAATCTTAAAGTATACCCTTAATTTCATTTTAATGGAAGTTACATTGTATTTTAAGGCTCTTCTAAAAGATACGTCGTGGATTAAATATAGCCACATTGGTGCTTGTATTAAAGTATTTTTCACGTTCCTCATGGATAGGTCCCGATAAATCTGTAGTCATATCGTCTTCATCTTTGGCTGTTAATGTAGTAGAAAAAAATGTCATTGCCATTACATTGCCATTTTGGTCTAGAACGGATTAGTTCCTTTTTAGTTTAGTAACGAATTTAAAACGTTTTAATTTATTGTCGCTGACTAACATTCTAAATTTTCCGATTATCCTAGTCAAGGTCTTAACTTATTTATTCCTCGCTTATCTCCACTTAGTTTCAATTTCTTTATTATTAATATTATTTAATATAGATTTTAGTATTAGACACCATTCCACCAGATTGTGAGGTTGAATGTTGATAGGAAAATTGTTTTGTGTGTCTGTGGATGCGTCGGATGATGAATCATGTTGATTTTACTCTGCAAGGCTGGAAGTTGGCGTATGATGTACATCTCTATTCCTTTCTTCACTAGTGTTACTCGACACTTTGTTAACTATTTATATTACTGTTAAATCCAATGAAATAGAATAGCTTTAATAGAGCTGTTAATTATTATTGTAAAGTACAGAGCCAGTGTATTTATAACTTAATCATTATTTGTATAGTTCAAATAATACTATTTATAATGTAGCAAACATAATGGATATGTTTGTGAAATTAAATTATTATTATTACCTTTATATGATTTTTATTAAGTAAACCCTTTCCAAACTTACACTAACAAAATATTCAGAATCCTTACTAATATTATAAATGCGAAAGTGAGTTTGTTTGTTTTGTTACGCTTTCACGCCATAACTACTGAACCGATCATCATGAAATTTGCAAACAAGTTCTCTGGAGTACGGAGAAGGACAAAGGCTACCTTTTATATCAAAATAAAAAAAAATTTTTTTTTTTAGAGTTCCGTGCCTCAAAAGGAAAAAACGGATCCCTCATAGGATCGCTGAAATTCATATTAAAATTAAAAATACTCCGGTCTATTGTGTCCTTCGATCTGCCCTAACGAGAAACTGTCCTAAACCGAATAATCGCCCTGTCACCCTACCCTACAATATGTATGTTTAGTGGCGTAACTAGGTATATATACAGGTTGGCAGTGCTGGCAAAATGCCACGGGACCCCGACGCTAGGAGACCCCAGCCAGGAGTAGGGGAACGGGGGGTGCTTGGAGGTCCCGGCCAGGAGTGGGGGGGGGGGGGGGGTGTTATGCTAAGCAAGCTAATAGCTATTCACTAATCTATATATAACACAGAAAATATTTTCATGACTAGGTTTCAAGTTGTATAAAGGGACCGTTGTTAATAGGGGAAAGTCAAATCCTCTTTATATCCTCTACTGATAGTGTTTCCACTCAGAATCATAAAAAGGCAAAAAGTGGACTCAGTGGACTCATGGAGTACTAGTCAGTAACTAATAAAAAGAATTTAAATGAAGACGGAGAAACAAAGCAAATTACACAGTTTCAAAAAAGCGATCAAAAAAGCGCGAAGGGATAGTCGATCTGCATCGTATTAAGTCCAAAGAATTTCCATAGCAATTGAACATAGCAATGCAGCCGCCATAATAACGAGTACGATGCGGGCTGCACTTTTTGATTGACATTTTGGAGGAAAGTTGTGGATCATCATCATCATCATCAGGTCCGTTTTAGTCTCCACTACAGAAGCACGACCCTCTCTGTACTACTAGGGCCATACTTGGCCAGAGCAGCCAGAGGACTTGGCCTACACTCTCCACGCTGGCCAGACGGGTTGGAGAGGTGTCTTAGATGTTTATAAGCTTTGTATAGCTTGTATTTCCTAAAATTTGTGGATAGATTAATGTAATTTTTAACGAAGCATGTCGCGCATACATTTCTGTAACTTTTTTGATGAAGCATGTTGCGACTGCGTTTCTGTAGATACCTAACATTTTTGACGACACATGTTGTAGATTATCATTACAGCAGCAAAAAGTCTACTTTTGGACAAGACTTAAGGATTTTTCGTTCTATGGCCACATATTGCCACGCGTGGCATCTTGTGCTTACGACACTGCTGCCCATTGTAAGCATTTTGAAGCTGGGGAAGGATAGGAATTTATTGTATTTGGGAAGGGAATGATAGGTCATCATCAGGTCCGTTTTAGTCTCCACTACAGGAGCACGACCCTCTCTGTATTACTATTGGAGAGGTGTCTTAGATGTTTATAAGCTTTGTATAGCTTGTATTTCCTAAGTCGCCTTCTACGACATCTACGGGAAGACTTGGAGTGGTCCTATTCTACTCTGCCGGATACCACACGGCTATATATGAATGATAGGTATTGGGATACTACTCACTCGGATCATCATTTCGAGTAGGTGTCACGGTCAATCGACCATGCACAACCTGGTGTCAGAGATCTTCGGAATCGCCTTTTGGCCTCTGAAGTGGTTCTTTTAACGGCTACCAGATGGCAGCCGGGACCATCGACTTAACGTGCCTTCCGAAGCACGGAATCATCTTTATTGTCAGACAATCAGGTGATACAAGCCTGCAATGTCCTAACCAAACTGGAAACAACTAAACACAGTATGCTTCCCGTGGGAATCGAACCCACGACCCTCGGGTCAACAGGCAAACGCCTTAAGCACTAGACCACGGAGCAGTTTCACTCGGATGAATGGAGGAAAAGCAAGTAGCAGCTCGGAAAACCGGGCGCGCGCACCCGATGTTAACCTGCATCCACTGGATAGGTAGTTGAGGATAAAACACCTGATCTGTTGATTTTGTGGATACTAATCTATAAATTTCGAGTTCCAAATAAACAAATTACTTAAACATACAAAATATTCAAAACGGAGTGTTTTTAGTCTTCATATCCTTACTTAATATTATAAATGCGAAAGTGAGTTTGTTTGTTTGTTTATTTGTTTGTTTGTTTGTTTGTTACGCTTTCACGCCGTAACTACTAAACCGATCATCATGAAGTTTTGCATACATGTTCTCTGGAGTACAGAGAAGGACATAGGCTACCTTTTATCCCGGGAAAAAGTACTATTCCCGAGGGATCGACATTAACGCGGGCGGAGCCGCGGGCAAAAGCTAGTAAGTTATATTTGTAATTATTTTATGTAAATACATAACTACAAACGTATGTATGTTTTTTATTCCGTTAAAACTTCTAAATGGTTCTACGAATTTAGACATATAACATTTCTTACATACAAAAATTTTTTGGCTGAGTAGGTGCTTTTTTCTGTTAAAAAAATGATAATTAAAATATTGCAACAAACGCATTCTACAAAACAGAGGAACGTCATAGCGACCACAGCTTCAGTGGCAAGCGAAACAAAACAAAATCAAAACTCGTAATGTCCACATTCCATCATCATGTTCCCATGGGCTCGAAACAATTTCATGTCCACACAACAGATTCACGACACACTGTTTGCGTTGGTGACTCGTTGCCTGCTTGCCTCTACAAATTAGAGCGACGGAAATGAAAATATTCAACATTAAATAGAATTTTTAAAAGACAAGAAAGAAACGCTAAAGCGGCTGCTGTGGATTATTTTTATATCGTATGTCACTCGGGATTGAAATCGGTTAAGTTGTTTAAAATGTTGGTGGAATAAAGTAATAATCTAGTACTCTAATACATACTTACATACGCGAACTCTAAAAAATAACTTTTCTGTTTTGGCCAGTCTTGAAAATATGTTGAGGTTTAACTTAAGAGGTTCTACCTTTGTTACAAGTGTATGGTAGGACTTAAATAACTCAGCCATAAAAAAATAAAACTTTTAAAGTTTCTGAATTAGTAATAATGACATCTTTTAAACGTAATTATTTTGAAAACTGCTGCTAAAACGCAGCTTGACTTCAAAGTTAATACGTTATAATTTTTAGGTCAATTATGTAACAAAATTAAAAAATAATACAGCCGAATAGAGAAATGGCAAGGGGCGTGGCACGCATGGCGCACTGCGCACGATCTGCTCCCTTGAAATAACTAAGTAGTTGTCCCGCGATCGTCAAGGGATAAAAGTGAAATTTACGTGAAAAAAATCAAAAAATGCCGACGTGTGCTATTCTAACGTGTAAAGTGACAAGTCCTAGTGAAACTTTGACCAAAAGAGGAGTTTCTGCTCAATTGTGTTGCGTTAGAGTTAGTATTAGTTAGTTGCGTCGGCTAAGCATACTGCTTAGCAGTGTGGTATCCGGCAGAGTAGAATAGGACCAATCCAAGTCTTTCCGTGGATGTCGTAGAATGCGACTTAGGAAATACAAGCTAAACAAAGCTTATAAACATCTAAGAGACCTCTCCAACCCGTCTGGCCAGCGTGGACAGTGTAGGCCAAGTCCTTTGGCTGCTCTGGCCAAGTATGGCCCTAGTTGTATAGAGAGGGTCGTGCTCCTGTATTGGAGACTAAAAAGGACCTGATGATGATGATGATAATAATGATGATAATGATGAGTAGTTTGCTTGAAATGAGGCGACGCTGGTTTTCATAGAAATCACGCGTGATAACACTTCTAATGTGTTTGTTGATCCTTGTGCCTACGAGTAGATATAAGCCCAGATTGCATTTTTTAACATTTTAACACAGACATGCTACTTTTGCATTTTTTAATATAAGGATCCTTAAATTAGCAATTATGAGCAATTACGAAGATTCCCAAATCTTATTGATCTTAATTATGCATAGAAGGAAAATCTAACTTTCCAAATATTGACGATTTCAGATGCATTACACACACGAAAAACAAACAATTTCCAAACACTGGTTACATGTAAGCATACGTGAAGAAAATAAATATAAAATAATCTTTCATATAGAAATAGTACTGTGCCGTGCCATTATCTTTAATAAGTTTAAAATTATTGAAAATATTTTTACTGTATGATATAACTGAAAATTTATCCGTGCTATATGACGTTGCTTTGTACCAAATTTCAAGATTCTGAGTTCACGGGAAGTACCCTGTAGGTTTTGATTTCCTTGCGAAAGTCGAAAATCTGTATCTTTTGATTTGCGTTGGCTTAGAAGTTTGATTTTTTCACAGCGCTAAGGGACAGTAATCTTTATTTTTTTTTTTTTTTATTTATTGGGAACAACAAACAGCTACATTATAAATACTTATACGATTTAGAATTTGTATATAAAAAAAAAGACTTGAGTAGTTAATATGAATTTCAGCTTGATACCTCCACGCGTTCCTGAAAAAAGGGTCTTAACCGACAGACGTACGAGAAAGACGGACAACAAAGTGTTCTGTTTCTTCCTAATCCTATAAGGGTGCTGTTTTTTTTCTTTTGAGGTACGGAACCCTAACAAACCAATCAAACTAGTGAACCGATGGTGATTAAATTTACATGGGACCAACTAGAAACCATACTGTTTCAAACAAAAAATAAATAAATCGGTTCATAAATGACGGAGTTCTGAGGTAACAAACATAAAAATAAAAGCAACCTCCTCCTTTTTTGAAGTCGGTTAAAAATGTCACAGAAGCTGGATACCTCCGACGACTTGTTAACTACTCCTTGGTGGCAACTCGCGGTGGTGACTTCAAAGTTGCTCACCGATATTTATTTAATATGTTAGACGTGACAAGATTCTGTCCCAAAGTTAGTTTTCTGGACCAGGCGGGACACGAAAAGAATTCCAAAGCACGTGTGTGACTAATAAATTATCTGACGTATTTTAATAAAACTTACTAATATAGTTGACCAAAAATGCACGGCGTTTTGGTATTAACGAGCGTTTTGGTGTTTAGTTCTTTTGATATCAAGCAAGTAACAAACAGAACTCACAATCAACAATCTATCAATTTTTATTACCTATCTTAATAATCAAAAAGCTATTTATTATTAAATAGGAAACATGTATGTATATACATACGTATTTTTCATTGTGCTTTGCAAAATCTGCCAAAAACAGGCACTAACCCTCGGACTCAGCCCATCACTATGAACAACTTTTCCTATGAGAACTCGTTTTTATGGAAATTCCGATTTTTTTTTTAGTTTTCAGCATTGGTCCCATAGCCAAAGTTGGTGGCAAATATTAGTGGTCTGAGTCACCCCTTTAAGGCAACGTCGAGGGTACATTTACACGCTGTATATGTATGTCTTATATGTATGCCTGTGATATATACATATAAATAATAAACATCCTACCCAAGCCAATCTGAAAAAGATCATTTTCCATCTTGGCCTGACCGGGGATCGAACCCAGGACCTCCACTGTGGCAGCCTGGCATGATTACTACTAGGCCACAGAGCTCGTCAAATCACAATATGAAAGACAAAATACCCTACCAAATATATCTTTAAGAATTTAAGCAATAAAATAAAAAGTCATAATATTTCAACTCGTCCGATACGGTTTATTGATAAGACTGCTTAAAGTAGTGACGTCACTTATTTAAATTAGAGACAAACTGAGTAAGCCCGTGTCGTGCATTACTAACTCAACGATACTACAGTTATATAATCAATGTTTTTTTACAATTATGACACAAATTAATTAGATAATTTTAGTAGTAGACAATCTTGGCAAGTATCAATTAATTTGTTAAACAGTCTAAATAAGGAGGTGTAACAAACGACACACCTTTGCTTTACAACATCAAACAAAAACTCCATTTTGATGGAGCTTTACGCAAATTGACAAAAAAAGTCACATATCAGTAGCTGAACTGTTTAATCAGATTCTCTTAATAGAAGTGTCATGTGATCGAACACTGTAGTTTCAATTACTACCAAATATACACGGTAAAACTTTAAACGGTTAACTATTCAATGCTTGTTTCATTACGTTCATATAAATTGTATAACGTACAAATAAAGCAATGTACGTCAAATGCAAAAGTAATTTCTTAAAATCGCATTAAGGTTTAGCATCGTTTGATATATTTTCCATCATTGTGTTTGGTTTTCCCATACGGAATTAGATAATCAAACTAGCTTTACGTGTCACAGCAAGTTCAATAAAACTATAGAAATACACACAAATTATTTCCAATATTAATACCTCCTATAATAATCAGCTACTTGTGGAAAGCGAAATTATTTCATCATTATCATCAGGTCTTTTTAGTCTTCACTGCAGCAGCATGACCCTCTCTGTACTACCGAAAGCCATACTTGGCCAGAGCAGACAGAGGATTTTATTTACAGACTTCTAAAAAGGAGGAGGTTTTCAATTCGCCGAAATCCTTTATTTACCTCCCAAAAAACACAGATTTCTGTGATTATATCTTCAGTTTTCTGTGATCGTACCCATTGTACTCTTGATCCCCAATTACTCGAAGTCACCAGGATCAATTAAAAAACAAACTTTTTAAATCATAATCCTATTTTGATTCAAAAAGGCTTTCGCCCAGGACTAGTTAAAAAAAAACAAAATGGTATAATTTTGAATTGCTCTCATTTAAATTTCATCGAAATCGGTTTTTATTCTAAAAGATTATTAATTATTTTAGCCTTATAATAACATAATGAGAACTATATGTAACTTAAAATTATTTAAACGAAAACTAACTAAAAATAAAATAGCCTAACCTACATAATTAAAAATAACCATTATAAATAAAAAATGTCCCGCAGTTCGTTGTCACGCGGAAGGGTACCTAGAAGGCTGACAGCATTGCCACGTTGGATGGCAATGCTTATTCTTTGTCCTAGAAAATTGCCAGCCCTCTGGTCACCCGACACCTCAACCAGCTTTCGGCTTAATGACTTAAATAGATTATGAGCCGACGGGCCCCATGGACCAAGTGTCTCCACCCCAAACGGCTCAAAAATGAAACCGTTGCCGATGCAGGCATATTTGCGCCGTTTGAGGGACTCGGCATTGGCTGCAGCCATGCCTGCCTTAGACCCAGTGCTGGGGAGGTGGGAAGGCGCGAATGTGTCGACACACGTGGCATCCCAAACAAGTGGCCTTCCCATCCTCCACGGCACAAGGGTCATTCCGTCCGGCCTCTTGCCATCCTCACGCACCAGGCCATTTGGTTCTAAAACAGCTGGCACGTGAATGGTGACAAGAGCCCTTTGGATTATGTTATTAATGGTGGCATGGCGCGCCATGCGACCTGCACTTTTGAGACACGAAAGTCCATGACGCCCAAACTGGTCTACGGTATCGCCGCAAAGACAACGATGCGGGACATTCGCTTTAGCTCCTAAACGCAGACATGTCGCCAGACGGAATGTATTATCGTCCAGAAAGGTACCCAAAGTGAAAGAAGGTAAGGCCTGTAACCAAAGTCCTGACTCCCACTCCGCAACGGCAAGGAGACGCGCTCGTTCTGCAGAGTTGCCACAAGAAGATTCAAGTAGGTTACTCTGTACAAGTCTGCAGAGCGGCTCGTCCCAACGCCTTACGGGTTATCTGGAAATTCCGAATTTAAACAAAACTCTGACCAAGCGTCTCTGGCTTCTGTCATATAAGCAGTTTCATAAGAGGGGCTTTGTAAAATTTTCTTAAAAAGGTCTTGTATGCTATGGACAGAAGACAAAAATGCTGGCAAAGCAACACTAGAAATTTTTCGTATTCCAAGTCCTCCTAGCCTTATAGGTAAGGAGGCTTGTTCCCAAATAAAGTGATCAAACGCAATGTTTAAAAGAGACGCCAAAGTGTTTTTAATGACGTTATCTAATTTTGTAAGAAGATCCGGGTATTTTCACAGATGACTGCACCGTAAATTATATGTGAAATTTGGAACAAAAAGACAATGTTTTAGAATAGAAAAAGCGAAATGGCTATGGATATTGGAAAGTTGGTCGGAAGCTAACTGAAAACTTTGTACTTTTTCCTCAACAAAACTGGGAAAAGAATCATCAAAAATCGGGGAGCCTAGGAGACGAAGCGAAGACTTGTCAATAATTTTGATGTTGGGGGCCAAGGCGTTAAATTGGGTAACAGTTTTAATTTTGGTTAGAAGAGGCATTTCATGGTCGATAAATAGTTCACATTTGGAATAATTTAAACTAAGACCAATAGAAGTCAAGCCACGTTTAAGGTCTTCTAGGTCCTTCAAAACGGTGTCAGGATGGACGTCTCCCAAACTCCCATCGTCAAGGTACCATGTGTTAAAACTGGAATTAATTTTTTCAATGACTGGGTGGATTGCAAGACTGAAAATAAGCGGACCCAAGGGGTCACCCTACTGCCGAATAAAAGAGATTGTTTTGGTACATCAATTTAGAATTTTGACTATAACACTGCCAGAGGAAGTTGTAAACCGAAGGAATTTTGATCTTTGCTTGTGCCAGCATAGCGCCCCTATCAACCGAATTGAAATTATTTTTTATTACTTTGTATATGTTCTTGCATCAGTTTTAAGTTCAGTCGAAGTAATTACATATTTTTGAAAACGTATACATATCAATACTAATAATAAATCTGTAAGTGACTAAGTTACTTTTTTTTGAGATATCATGTTTATAAGCTCATACATGAAACTGAAACTAAATTGAGGATTTTTACCCTTTTTTTTTCTGTATGTAGTGGCTCCATATTTCTCCTGTGATAAGACGTGGCCCCCATACAAATATAACATAAAATGTACGCGAACGAAGTCACGGGCACTGCTAGTGCTAAATATTTATAAGAAGAGATAGATGGTAGGCGACAGATCAAAATGAAGGGAACTGACATACTGTTCCGACTGCCGACCCCACATGAAAAAGTGGGGTATGGTAAAGGAAAAAGAATAGACTAAATCATTTTAAGACTAATATTCTCCATAACATAATTTAACAAAATTATTATTAATAATTACAAATGTGTATTCAAAATTGCAGATTCCCAATAAAATGGCAACAGGAAATCAATACACCATCCTGAGACCATGAGACCAACCCAAGTCACAAGTAATGTTGTATTTCGAACATCGATATAAATTATTATGTCTCCACAAACATACAGCTTCGTACTTATATGTAGTACCTACTTACCTATAAGCTTGAGTGCTGTCGCGGCCGTGTAAACACGAAACACAATATTTACCCATTAACAGCCAAAGCTCATTGAAAATGACCTACCACATTGTGTATCGGGTTGGGACATTTTTTGTCAAACATACGAAACAACTTTATATTTTTATGTGCGGTTCTGTAGTGTAAGCTCTCTGTTTATAAATACAAATAGTAGATTTAAAGTGATCGAATGAAACTTCTTGATTCTCATTTTAGCCGTAAGAGGTCCACTGTTGGACAAAGGCCTCTCCCAAGGATTGTTCGTACCATGGGAGGATATTGCCCTATTCACCACGGTTATCAGACGGGTTGTCGAGCGCAGTTTCTTAGGCTTCTTGTGCTTCCGACGCTGCCACCCATGGAAAGCATTTAAAGCTGAGGAAGAATAGGAGTTTGTTGGATTTCGAAAGGGAATAAAGGTATTGGGATACTACTTACTCGGATGAATGGGGGAAAGCAAGTAGCAGTTCGGAAGGCCAGACGCTCTTACCCGATGCCATACTTGCTACCACCGGACAAGAAGTTGAGGATGACACCCCAGACCGTGAATGAAACTTATTTTTAGGTAGTAAATTTTCCAGCTACTCAAACGGAGTTAACCGAGGAGCGGGGAATGGCGATCTCCCTAATTTCGACAATCTTGTAATGGCTCCGCTCACGTTAATGTCGATCCCGCGGAAACAATACCTTTTTAGTTCAGCTGTTTTGGCGTGATTGACAAACACCCATACATACAAAATTTCACGTCTATAACATTAATAAAGAAGTAAGGATAAGGATTATAAAGAAGGTACTGACTTACTTAAATATCTATGTTGTACAATGTTTTGACGTTAACTTCAATATCCACTACGGTTTATATATCTTAAATAAAAAAAATCAATCATACGAAACCTATGGAATATAGGTAAATTTATATTTTTGATAAAATTAGTGATCACCAAAATTTGAAGCAATAAACCTTACTCCACTGACCCCTAAAAGGGCACAAAATATTTTCACATTCGTTTAACGACCGCGCGGGTCACAAAGCGTTTAGGCACCGAGCATTTGCCCTTTATCTCGCTCACGTCCCTTGTTTTATTTATTAGAAAGATTTATTATTTACTCGCCTTTGCTTGGCTGCACACGATGTGTCACGAAGCTGGACGAAAAAACCAGGTTATGTTAATGTGAGAGGTTCGCACGTGACAACTTTTTTTCGATCCGATGTACCGAATTGATTGGCTTTATCGTTTCCTTGTTACTTTATGTTGCGTTTTATCCTTTGTATTTTGGTCTTTAAATTAATAAAATTACCTAATGGACGCAAACTGGTAGATGAGCAAACCCATATAATTATGACACTATGGGGCCAATGGACGATTAGCTGGCAACTCATCACTATTTAGTTTCCCATTTAACCATAATAATATATTTTTTTCTATAAATATAAAGTTTTTTATATTAAATATTTTATTAAATGCTTCTTACCTGTCTTTATCTTTTAAACTAACTCTATAGGCAATACGTGAACAAGCACCTACAGCATTTAGCAGATAACCAACATTACTACTTGATGTAGGTCACGATAAGGTAACATATAGATAAATAAGCAGACTGTTAGGGAAATTCACAAAAGAGCCAGGTTAACTCCAGCTAAGAAATTAACGAGTTATATGGAGTTACCGAAGCATAGGTCACCCCTGGAAAAGCTATATATAAAAAATAACATTACCAGACCAGCTCCTACGTAGGACATCCTAGAGGTTTCTCCTACATAACAACAATTTTTCTATGGGTGAAAGAGCTATGTTAAAAATAGACATATTATGGTGTCTTCCACAGCGGCATCTTGTATAGATATCAACCACTGGACCTAGCTGCACTAGCTTAAAACACGGTTTTACTGTAATCATAATAAGTACTCGTATATGCCTCGGCTAGCTAAGGGGGAATTAAGAAAGTTCCCCAATTTAATTATAAAAGTCAAAACTAAGTTCTTAAATCTTCATCTTAACGACTCGGGTGAATTATATTTGTGTTGACCAGAACTCTGCCACTGAAACAGCGTTATCAGTGACCTTCATAGCATTCAGATCTTCACGCGTACAGGTGGTAGGCCACGTAAGGTAACACAAAACGTATGCCATTGTTAAAGAAGCAGCACAGTAGCACCAAACGGACAAGAATATTTCCGACCTGTAACCCCACCTGATCATGTTCTCCTTGTTTCGGCCGACTTGAGTCCGAAGTCTGTTCAAGGACTTCCATGTTGCCTAAGGTACATCATGGCCAGGGGGAGATGCTCTGACAGCGGAATGTTAAGCCTAGATTTAAAGACTTCGGTAGACAATGTGGGCTCTTATTTTACAAAGTTATCGGCTCTTCAATCTTTGAGGAACCGGCAAGTGATGGTGTAAGTGCTCAATTACATGAAATAAATGATGAACTAGTAATATAACATTATATTATCAGATTTTCACGTATAAAATAATATCTCGATAACAGCTTAGTTTTAAATTAACAATCCATTCCCTTGAAAAGGAATTGAACCAAAGTTATGTCCAAATCGTACGTACGCTCACTTTGAGTCATGTCGTAAAAACCCTCAAGTTCATAATCTTGATTTTAAATTATTATTTTGGTTTGTATTGTATATATTCCACGCTGGTCTGGGAGAAAAGAAAAAAACGTAGAATGTGCCAGCTGCTTCTCTTCCCGCGTAGACCATAGATGCCGGTCAAGGGAATGGGCCAAAATCTAAGGAATCATGACAAAAGGCGATGCGGCCAAAATCTAAGTAACCCATCACTATTTTGATTCGGTTTTCTACCTTTATGTCAACCAATACGCTAAAGGTGGCCTTTCAGTTTTATGACCTTAGGCTCTGTCTACCCCGTAAGGATGTATTGTATGTGATGTGTTGGAAAACTGATGAGCAACAACAACAATATAGACTATGGAAATCGTACAAAAAAGGGAATAAGTTAGTTCTGACTTTTTTTTTATATGTTAGGATGTAATCAATGTTTAATACAAGTTTTCGACCTCGAGGAAGAACCTGAAAATTTTCTAATTCTTGTAAATCTGTCAAAAAACGTTTATTTTTTTCCCAAGAACACAAATATCACTTGCAATAAATTTAAATGAATATGGTTTTGATAAAACAGATAGTTTTTATGATACAGCTTTTTATAAATTTCATAGTTTTATTTATATATATAGGACGGCAAACGAGCAAGCGGGTCACCTGATGATAAGTGATCAGCGCTGCCCATGGACAACTGCAACACTAGGTTTTGACATGAGCATTGCCGGTCTTCCAAGGAGTTGTGGAAAAGACATGGGGAGAAAAGGTGTGTAGGATAAGTAAAATAAAGCGGTAAAGCTTCTACTCATACGTCGATTTTCTGTGAGAGTGCGGTACTCCCGGACGAGCCGGCCCATTCATGCTGTGAATTTTGCCGGTAGCGTAGCTCTACCACAAGTACCACAACTAAAACCTCTCATCAATCATATCATTTCATATCTTCTTCTTCTTCTTCTTCCTCACCTTATCCCACTTTAAGTTGGGTCGGGACAGCATGTGAGTATTTTCCATATATAATCATATCATTTCATATATGTGTATGTAAATGAAAAGGTAGAATTGAATAATCTAAACACTCGACCGCTAATCACATAAGTGTATTTTTATAATAGCGTATTTCATTAACACTCTATTTTTTCTGTTACTTATCTTAAAATGTTTCGGTTGCTAAGACGTATCTAATAATATCTTATTCGTTGAACAGTAGCCGTTCTGATGAATTTAAATCATAATCTGTCAAATTGTTAAAATATTCAGAGGTTTTATAGATAAATATGGTAACACATCTGTGCTATTTATAGACATAGACCTTACTTGTAAACTCAAGCAAATAGCGGACATAGCAATGGGCTTTCCCTAGTATTATAAAATCGCACTTGACCCGTGCAAAACCACACGTCTGCCGTGACCAGGTACACAAGCAAACGAGACAAAGATGGTCTTGTTTGACGTTATCTGTTTGCGCTACGAAACCAAAAACAC
Organism: Elegia similella; assembly: GCA_947532085.1. Classification (NCBI taxonomy): domain Eukaryota; kingdom Metazoa; phylum Arthropoda; class Insecta; order Lepidoptera; family Pyralidae; genus Elegia; species Elegia similella. The sequence continues at coordinate 8,320,986 of OX383936.1, forward strand.
ACAATAAAAGTAGTACAGATATTTCGCAGTGAACCTGTAACATAATTTCTATTATCTACTCTTCTCACTCAGTCAATTAAAGGTAATATTAAAAAAAGCAAGAAAAAAAAACAAGTCTGTAAAGTCGGTTTACGGACGATAATTTTACGTGATAACGGTGAAAGAGAGATAAATGCGCCACAAGTCGAACGCTTAAGCCAATCGCGCCTCTCTATCGGTTGTTCCGCGCTCCCGCTTACACACGGAACGTGACAGTTTTTTGTGCGTGCAGCAGTTCATCGACTAATACGTTGTCTCGTTGAAAATATATAGCTTGTCTTTTTTTTCTATAAAATGAAACAGAGAACATAAATTTGTTCGGATTATTATCGGAAACGTACCTTCAATTATGTTCTATCTATAGGAATATTATAGATATACACAGTAATTAAACTAGGAAGTAATATCATTCATTTTTTACCTCTCAATCCCTGTAGTTTTTCAGGAACAGTAATACGAGTATAATTAAAACCTATGATGCTAAATCTACGCAGGCACAATACCTTACCTAGGAGAGGTTAGCTAGCTTATTATTGTCATTAAATCATAGCAATAGTTTTTTAAACTCATTTAAGCTCAGCTTTCAGCTGAAAACGTAACCACGTTTAACAATACACACTGAAACGCTTAATATAATGAGAAGCTAAATTGGTTAATACATGAGTTGTATTTCCATACTTACTTTATTTGTGCCTAAAACAAACTGACGCAAAAGAATAGAGTTAAGATATGATTGCATATTAAACAAGTTTTTCAGATCGTTTGACCATTGATAGGTTTTTGAATTAAAAAAGTAAGGTTTCTTAACCTTTTGGCATTATATTTTCATACACTGAATAAGTTATGATTAAAAATCCGCAAGTTTGTTTTTTCATTCTTAACTAGCTTTCGCCCGCGGCTCCGCTGGCGTCAACGTCGATCCCTCGGGAACAGTACTGGGACAAAATATACCCCATGCCCTTCTCTGTAATCTAGACAACGGGTGCAAATTGCAAAATTTTATGATGATCGGTTCATTAATTACGGAATGAAAGCGTAACAAACAAACAAACTCACTTTCGCATTTATAATATTAGTATGGATATGGATGTCGACCGCCATATAAGTACAAACTAAATCAGCATCCGCTCAATAGGGAATTAAATCAAACCTCAGACAGAATTTAAGACGAGTGATTGCAATTATCTTCCGTCTTTTAAGGTCAAACGCTCAGTTTTGTGCCAAGACCTCGCTCAGAGAGTTCTGTAAAAGAACGTAAGCGCCAATCCTTGTCATACACACTTAAGGCTTTTATAGTACGGCAACATTGCGACATTACGCTCGAAACTATGACCGGAAGTGAGGCGCGTGCCTTTCTTCAGGTGTCGCTAACTGTTGGATTTGTTCCAGTTGGAATTTTTCCAATTTTCTTTTCATTTATATTTTTCAATCAATATTTACACAGATATTTCAACAGCTAGTTTAAGAAAGCATTGTTAAATGGACTAAACGTCTAGTGAACTCTAGTGTAATTAATTCAATTTTTATTATGAACTTCTCTTCGAGTACTGAATATATTAGCAAAAGTTTATTTATTTTCAATACAACAAACACTGACTACTACTTATATATTACTAGCATTAGCCCGCGGCTCCGCCCGCGTCAATGTCGATCCCTCGGGGATAGTACTTTTTCCCGGGATAAAAGGTAGCCTATGTCCTTCTCCGCACTCCAGAGAACATGTATGCAAAATTTCATGATGATCGGTTCAGAAGTTACGGCGTGAAAGGTTAACAAACAAACTCACTTTCGCATTTATAATATTAGTAAGGATAAAGATAGTTTGTCGTTATGCCCGTCCAAGTTATTTATCCTTAAAATTCTTCATGTAGACAACATAAAATTGTGAGTGTTCGCTTTAGACAACTTTCGTTAACTTTAGATAACACTGGTGTATAATGTTTTGATAGTAATTTCAAAGGTTGTAAAAAAATTACGAGTAGGCCTGCAGGACTACAAAGTACTCGTATTACTAAAAAATCGACCAAGTGCGAGCCTGACTCGCGCATGAAGAGTCAGTACCATTATCTTAATAAGTTTTTCATTTTTAAAACCGATTATTAAGTAAGCATTAGTCTTCCATTTCACCTGATGGTAAGTGACGATGGAGAAGAGGATGTTTCATGCTTATTCAATAAATAAAATAAGTAATAATTATTCTAAATATTTAACAAAATAATGTAACAAAAAATTTCAGCTTTTCGCAATTTTTCCCTTGTGCTATAAGACGTTGCTTCGTACCAAATTTCAAGATTCTGAGTTCATGCGACCCTGTAGGTTTTGATTCCCTTGCGAATGTCGAAAATTTGCAGCATAAGCGACTGTATGTTTGGGTTACGTTGGCTTAGAAGTTTGTTTTTTTTTTTCACAGCTCCAATGGACAGTAGACCTGAGTATTTGATATGAATTTCAGCTTGATACCTCTACACGTTCCACGTTGATAAAAATGGTCTTAATAGAAAGACAGACAGAAAGTGATTCTATAAGGGTTCCGTTTTCTCCTTTTGAGGTACGGAATCCTAATTAATTATGAGCCAAACCAAATATTAATACCAGCAAGATAAATTGCAACATAATTAAGATTCTAGTCGTATTATTGATACATTCTGGCTTCAAGAATATTTTTAGATCAATACATATAATAGTTATAGCCCAGACCTGTCATCTTTGGCTCTGGCTTATTTAACGGATACTGTTATGAGTCTTTAGAGGCGAGTTCATGCATTCGTGGTACAGGTGGCGTTTGTGGTACTCCTCTTTGGTCTTCGTCGCCATATCTACAGATGAGACTATTATATGTATAGGTTTCACGCTATACTGCCTTAAATTCTACAATTACAGTCTAAAAGTTGAGAACCCCTGGCGATGAGGCATAGCTCTGAGTGCTCACAGTTTGTAATAATTACCGTATCAGACGGAGTCAATACAATTAAGACTTAGTTAAATTGTTTGGCTCGGGATAATACGTATATCATCATCATTTTATCATTATTACAGCCACAAGAAGTCCACTGCTGGACTAAGGCCTCTCCCTATTTCCATGTTTCTTTGTTCCATGGGAGGATATTGCCATACTCACCTCCCTTGGCAGGTGGGTTGCGCAGTTTTTTTGGCTTCTTGTGCTTCCGTTGCTGCTGCCTATCAGAGGCATTTTTAAGTAGGGCAAGAATAGGATTTTTTTGGATTTGGGTAGGAAATGAAGGGTTTGGGATACTGCTTACTCTTAAAAGCTAGTAGTAGCTCGGGAGGCCGGATGCCCGTACCCGATGCCTAACCGGCAATCACCAGCCAAGCAGTTGAGTATGACACCCCCTGGCCTAGCCGTATATATTAGAGACAAATTATTACAAAATGGAAATCTGACATGTACACCGTGTAACAAAATGGGGGCAACAATACTTAACCACTTATCTGTTATGAGTATTTAGATCTCAAGGTATAAACTTTCAAAATTAAAGTCTGATGGCGGATGTCGGACATTTCTCAGGCGGTGATGAGAGTGACTCACTGACCACAAGATAGCAGACAGCGTTAAGTTGGCAATAAAAATAAAAATTCATGCTTTTGTCGTCGAGTATATTTGCGTCAGAAATAAAAGTACATCAATTTAAAAAATCTGATATTCATCTAGACTACTTTGATAGTACCCAATTTTTTATCTATTATGAAAGGTTCTTATGAGACAGATGTCCTGTCTATCTGAAAATTTAAAGTTATGCGAAAAGTTAAAATACAAAAAGTAACACCGTTAATTTCTTTCAAAAAAGTTTGACTTCACCTAATATTGTTTGCTATAAACTTCTAAGGGTAAAATTTAAAATTTTAAAACACGGAGAAGGCAAGAGCAAAGTTCTAGAGACCTGAAAGTGCCATATGAATTAATATGAACTATATGTTATTGCTATGAGGACTAAGAAAAGGTCTTTTGAATCTTGAATCCCTTATCAAAGAAAATTTGTATGGTCACGATTACTGATTAATCTTGTTCGTAATCTTTTTGCAATTAATAATCTCTATCTTGATGTATGTTGGGTTGAATCGGAAAAATATAAGATTTTGCTAAGATTGCTGCTAATATGTTTAATCTTAAAGTGAGTTAACTTTTCCAATTATAGGTAAAAGTGGTGTTAGAGGTACGCTTAGGAGAAAAAGAGAGACCTTTGTTTTATAGAGGTACACCGTTGGAAAAAAAAAAACTAGCCGTGATGACAAGTGGGATTTCTCTATACTAACTAAACAATTTGTAAAGAAAACCTTATGCAATCCTTAAAGGGCTGATTCAGCCCGTCGATATGAACAACTTTTCCTTTAGGATCAATGCAAGGAACTCAAAATTTTTTGAGCACTCAAATTATTCAAAAAAAAAAACATTTGCCTGATAGAACCTTCATTCAAACCAAAGTATAGAGTATACAACTATTGGTTTTATTCTTCTTGATACAAATAACAAAGTGGGCGGTCTTACTGAACTGAACATAAGTCTCAGTAAACCATAGACTTATAAAGCATATAGAAGCGTTAATACAAGTTGTAATGCCCAAATGAGATTTGTTTTCCGCGCGCTTTGTCTCAAAAATGTTCGGCTTGGCTAGCCGAACATTTTTGTGAGGAAATGTGCATTTTTTTTTTATTTTCCAGCTTTCATCCCGTTGGAGAAGTTATTCATCACCCCTTCCAAGATCGAACAGGATTTTCTTTACATATTGTATATTTGTCATGTTATTATATCTGTCTGTACATACTCATATTTATGTGAATGAGTGATCATTAATTGACGCGTCATGGTGACAGTAGCTTGTGATGTAACTTTGTGTGCGTTATTTTTTTTAATATTTATTTATTTACGTACTAATTAATGACTGACGACGATAAAGACATTAATCATAGAATACGGTAACTTTATTAATAGAGTAAGTACCAGTGATATTATTTTACCGATTGTGGAAAACCCGCTTTCAAGTTCAGCTTAAAATTATTCCGTTTAATACAGGTACAGTCGACTTACTTGACTTAAGTGCCTAGGGTCCCTAGGTGGGGCAGAGGGTTTCCACAGTACTTCGCCATCGCGATTGTACTTTGGCTATGCGCTTAACTTCCGCCCAGGTTAGCCCAATTGTCTTAATCTCCTCTGCCATCGTGCGCCGCCAGGTCTGCTTGGATCGGCCCACTTTCCACTTGCTCTGTGATGTCCACTCGAGGGCTTCCCTTGGGACATGTCCCGAGGCAAGCCCTGGAGTGGATACTAGTCCTAGTTCCGCTCACAATTTATTTCGGGCTCTCTATTTACATATATAATGGCACATACATATACATATACATATACATAACAGGCACAGTTATTTTAAAAAAATATAGAAAAAGAGGAAAGGGTTTCCTACCAAGATGTGAAAGACGGGCAGTGAATAGAGTGAGATGGAGGGAGCTTCACCACAAGAGCATTGCTATTAAATTTTGGTGATGATGTATAATACATCTTCTAATCATAATGCGATGTATTCCTTGTGGAAGATTGATCCGGTTATAAGATCCAATATTATTTATAATTCGACTTCTTTTATTTCTGGATTATAGTAGAGTACATTATAAATAATACTATTTTAAATGAGTTATTTTATTCCTTATTTAGTTTTTACTACATTATTTCTTTACCAAAGTACCAAGCGGACGAAATCGCGACCATACTTAGGCTAGAAGATAAGTACCCTAATAAAAATGTCATAGAAATTTGGTCTAACCTTATTACATCCTTAGTTCCTGGCCATCAATTTAGTTCCGCAAGTACGTGTTGGCATTGCCGATCGAATGGCACCACTTCCCATACCAGTGACTCACCAGTGGGATATTCAGTTGATGACGGTGATTCATATCGCTACTCTAGATTATTGCGCGGATGTTCGTTGCTATGGCAACGGTTATTTTGAACCACCAAAACCACTTGCTAATTTTAATCACTCAAATAATGTTTTACAAACGTTTTTTTAACTTGCTTTGTTGTTATTTTTCGTGTGTTTAATAGCTTAACGACTGCCATCAATGATGACAGCCGGGGCTAACGGCCTTACGTGCCGTGCGAAGCACGGAGGAGTTCGAGGTTTTTTTATACCAGTTGCTGTCACCCAACTTTATATAAATTTAGTTCCAAAAATTCGTTTTGTCTTAAAGAAAACATTAATAAGCTTGGTCTTATCACAACTGTGCCATGCCGCGAACCTGATATGATATTTTTTTTGCAACTAGCTGCCCATCCCGGCTTCGCATGGGTAGATATAGGTTTGTAATACAATAGCCTATGTTCAAGCAGTATAATGTAGGATTCTAATGGAGAAAGATTTTTCAAACCGGCCCAGTATTTACCAACATTTTAATACAAACAAACAATTAAATCTTTCCTCTTTTAAACACTAATGTGTAGGAAAATCTTTTGCGCATTTTTATGTGACTTTCAACATAATACAGAATCAAAATATTATACACTAGCGAGTTTGTAAGCTGCAATAATAAGAGCAATGTAAAGTGAAAGAACCTTCACAATGACAATGAAGAAAAGTAAATAAAAGACAGGACACGTATGCTCTAGCGCCTTACCTAACCTCAAAAGGGACAAAAAATGGCGTCCACGGTTCCCATAGTCCTCAATTTGCTCTGTCCTATGCGTTAATTGACTCATAATGTGTTATCGTGTGAATGTCTCTAAGCCTCTTGTTTCCTTAGCAATGTTTATTTATAGTTTTAAAAGTTTGTTCTTACTGGACCCAGTAATGGATATTGTAAAATTTAATTTTCCAGGATCTTCACTCAGTATTTCTTTACTTTATACCTATCATTATATTTTTCTTGTAATTAAATGCAAGTATTTACAATCCCATGATTATATCTTTATAAATTTATATTTATAAAGATAGCGTGTGCAAAGTAAAGTTATACCTTCAACAAAATAAATGTCACAATTGGCTCGTATTGATCGCGTCGAGGAGCCCATTGGCTCATTGCGCGTGTGTATTATAAGTGGTTACGCATGATAAGCAATATTAGGTGCGGTCCCCAGCGCGGTGGGTGACTGCAAGTGGCATAAAATATCTCGAGCTTCTACGTGCTTCAGAAGGCACGTTAAGCTGTTGGTCACAGCTGTCATCATTGATGGCAGTCGTTAAGCTATGTCAGATGCCGTTAGGCAGCTTGACAAAACCGACACCAGTGTTGGCCACACACACGAAAAGCAAGAAAAGCAAACATCAAAAACGAACGTAAAGATATGTTTATGCTAAAGACCATGATCCATTAATAATTATAAAATAATAATAAATTGAGAAATACCTAATTAGATTTATTATAATAAATTAATATTGAATTAGAGACTATGATCGAAGCTAAAACTAGAAATTTCTCTATAACTATGCAGCAGAGTCATGTTCAATTTTGAAGGCTGCACCAAAAGGCTCCGATCGGCAGTCTCAATGGGAACACGACTGTTTATTTATAGTTTGTAGGACACCGATCCTGTGTTTTGTTAGGCTGCCGTTCTGCTATTTCTTTTCACCTCTTTGTTTGAACTCGTTTGGCGCTTTTGCCGGTGGTCTAGCGTTTTTTGTGCTCTACTGGTTTTGGGTCATGTCTCCTAATGTTAAAATTTTATAAATAACTATATCATACTAACTTTCCCCCGTGGCTCCGCTCCTGTTAATAACGATCACGCGGGAACAGTATTCTTTTCCGGGATGGAATGTAATAATTTGTCCTTTTCCGTACTGCAGCGAACGTGTACGCAAAATTAATGATGATCGGTTTAGTAATTACAAACAAACAGACATACTCTCTTTATATTATATATCAGTTAGAATAACATTTGACTGAAAAATCTAAAGCAGTTTTGTTTTTGGCGAGCTCCGTGGCGCAGTGGTTAACACGCCAGCCTGCGACACGAGGGTGCCCGGCTTCGATCCCCGGTCAGATCATGATGGAAAACGATCTTTTTCAAATTGACCTGGGTCTTGGATGTTTATCTACATATATTATAAAAAAGTATATATTATAAAATATAGTATCGTTAAGTTTAGTATCCTACGACACAAGTTCACAACTTACTGTTGGAATTAATTTGTGTGATATGTCCCTATATATTCATTTATTCATCGAATATACATACATATATACATACATACATAGTATCACGTCTTTTTCCCTTGCGGGGTAGACAGAGCCCAGGTCTATAAGACCTGAAGGCCACGCTTAGCATGTTGGTGGGCATTAGGTGGTAATCGGAACCAAAATAGTGATGGGTTGCTAGCCGCATCGCCTATTAACTTGATTCCTCAGATTCTACCCATTCCCTCGATCGGCTTTTACGATCTGCGTGGGAAGAGAAGCAGCTGGTACATTCTATGTTTTTTCTTTACTCCCAGACCAGCATGGAAGTGTCATCGAATATGCCTAAGATTTAATACTCTTCATGTAATATACTCCTGTAGTGGAGACTAAAAAGACCTGATGATGATGATGATGATGTAATATACTCGTACAAATAAAAACAAATAATGTATCGCTTATAATTTAGATGTAATTAATCTAATCTCATAAAATAAACTTAGACGTACGAATAAGCTTAAAGTAATCAAAAATAAGTAATCATTAAAAAAACAATACAAAAAAATACATTAATCGAGAATTTAATCAAAGTTTTGTACTGCAAAGCTCAAGTCACACACAAATTTTATTTTCAAATATTCCGATTCACTCATCCCATTCACAAGATAAGTGTAACCGTATAGAACACAAAGATTAGACAAATCGTAGTAATTCATACACCGAATGGCCCGGAAGGTAACTGGATACGATAACTAGGTTCTCTTTATTGTGCTTCCAAATACACGTCGACAATTTAATGGTGTGGTTTGCACAAAGTAACGAAAGTACAGAAGGATATCCTTACGCTATTATTCTAAAAAATTGTGATGATTCAATCTTAAAGCCATTCAGAATAGGTAATGTAGATAATTATTATCATCGTATCAGCCATAAGAAATCCACTCCTGGTCCATGGTCAAAGGCCTCTCCTAAGGATTCCTCATTGACGAGCGTAGTTTATTATAAGTAGTGTGGTACAACCACCAGCCAAAAAAGTTGTGATAACAAACTAATGTTAGGTCATGTAGATAATGTAGACCTAAAATGAAGATTGTAAATTACTTCACGGCAACGCCGCGTTCTTTACTTTGCGGCGGCTAAGGTTTAATTCTTCCAAATGTATACAGTGTGTAAGGGTATAAGCATGTTTTTAAACTCCCGGATTTATTCCCAATAAGTACTTTTTGATACTCCACAAATAGGTATGATATCACACAAAGAGTTTAAGTTTTCACTGTCGTATTACGTAGTATATATGAATAAAAAATATTAATGAAACAAAAACCTTTCGATCAAATATGTACCAAAAACCACTATACTTAACCATATCTTGTGCGCTTAGGCTTGACTTTTGGAAGTTTCAGTTCTGCACTCTTGATATTTCGAGTTTAGGTGTCGGGTTGCAAGGCTCCCGGGTGAGCTTGAATGAAGCGATGCGAGTAATTAGTATTATTCATAATTTGCTCTAGCACCGCAAAAACCAAACCTTCAGTTTTATTTGAATTGTAATTTATTTGTTGAAACTATGTGTTCAGTGCATAATATACATAGTTATTGGGTCTTGATTGTCGAAACGCTAGTAGTTTGTAGCTTTTGAACAATAATTAATAATTTGAATATAAAACGTATTATTTAAAATGTGAATTGACGTGAAAAAGTGCCTGAAAAGGTCTATTTTCTGAATAAATCTTTGAATCTTTGATCTGCTATAGGGTAGGCATAGCCTAAGCCATTAGACCAAAAGACTACGTAGGTATTTAAAAATATGACTTATTATTTTTATTCGCTTTAGCTTGGTAAAAAAAGATCTCACTTTTATTTGTTTATTCAATTAATGTGTAGGAATATCTTAAATGACGTTATGGTCTAATGTACCATATTTTCTTTCTCATCCAAGCGCGGTCTCGAGTATACATACCCTCTGCTGTGTTCGAGCCCGGGGTCCGCCATTTTGATAGCAAATCAGTTTATAACTATTCATGCTGAAGTGTCATTTAGCCAGCGCTACATTAACTACTGAAATGTATATTAACTGAATATATAAATATTAATATACTGAGTTCGTTGGAGTAAGGAAAGATATTTACAGAAAGCCTTCTTCCGAAGCTTCATGGTGTTAAGTAGAAATATTTGCCCGCGCAAAAAACTAATAGAATGGGATTTCTATCAATCACGCCTAAGCGGCTGAAAGGATTTTGACGAAATTTTACACATAGGCTACCTTTCATCCAGGAAAAAATACTGTTGGCACGGGATTAACATTAACGCGAGAGGAGACGCGGGCAACAGCTAGTGATTGTTTAAGTATAAAGTTCTATGGTTTGGACCGGTTCTATATTATTTATTTCTTACGAATTGCTATAATAGGAATACTATTGTTAAGGGAATATATGTTTATGATATATTTTACGATGCTTTATTATGCTATATGACGTACTTATCCATCACAATCAGCGGACGTCCGCTGACGTTCGCTCAGAATTATGCGTCAAATTATAATCTTGTCCGTTTGTATCTAATTAATGATTTATTTATCGAAGTTATCTCAATTATTATTTATTTCAAAATATATAAGGACTTAATTATAATTGATTAGCTTTCGCCCGCGGCTCCGCCCGCGTCAATGTCGATCCCTCGGGAATAGTACTTTTTCCCGGGATAAAAGGTAGCCTATGTCCTCCTCCGCACTCCAGAGAACTTGTATGCAAAATTTCATGGTGATCGGTTCAGTAGTTACGGCGTGAAAGCGTAACAAACAAATAAACAAATTCACTTTCGCATTTATAATATTACTCGTAGTAAGGATTTGGTTTCAGTTTTGGTTATATATATCTTGTTATCTATGCTGGAAGATTTCTTCCTATGTTATATTTATGTGAGGATTTTATATGAAAACTTTTTGATCCACATGAGCAGTTTTTATATTCGATGTGATACGAGTAAATATTGATAATTCAAACTCTCATGAGTTTCATAAATAAATATAAATATATAGGGACATATCACACAAATTAAGCTAACCCTACAGTTAGTTGTGAACTTGTGTCGTAGGAGACTAACTCAACGATACTATATTTTATAATAGACTAGCGACCCGGACCCGGCTTCGCACGGGTGCAAAGTACATATAAACCTCTTGAAACAATCTATCTACTAAAAAAAACCGCATCAAAATCCGTTGCGTAGTTTTAAAGATCTAAGCATTCAGGACAGACAGCGGGAAGCGACTATGTTTTATACTATGTATTGATATTTATAAAGATAAACATCCAATCCAGGCTGGCGTGTTAACCACTGCGCCACGGAGGTCGCCAAACATTTGTGCAGTAGTTTTTTCCATGAAGGAATAAGAAATGTTATATTGTAAGATAATAAAACGAAAACAAAGATACATTAATTTAGTCTGGTATTCTGTTACACTACAGATTTGTCTAAAACACGATCAACTAATGACTTGCGGCCAAACACGGATACAATAATATAGACATCAAATTAACAATACCATTATCCACACAAAAAGATAAACGTTTTACACATCATATTTATCTCTACCCAATTTGAAAAACTGCTTATCAAAAGCAAAACCGCAGATTACCTACCGTATCGAAAATGGCGATTTAGCGTTAGTCCGACCGTCCCAAAATTAATTGGACATAATTAATAAAGCATCTAAAACAAACTCCACCCAGCCTCCGCAATCGTGTTTGTCGCCTTATTTTATTTGGTCAACGGTAAAATAATTACGCCTTATTTCTTTAGTAATAAAGTCGAAAATCTATTATTGCTTTTGGTGAAGGTGAGTTTATCACGGTGTGTATCTAAGGCTTTTTTGTTACAGCATTCCGTACAAAACGGCCGTTGTAAAGAGCCTCCGATACCACCCATTCATGAGGACACTGGTGACCTATTGATATTCGAGATTGTTGGTGTAGTGTGGATGCGACTTATTATATTTGTAAAATGTAGTAAAAAATTGAACAACATGTTTTTGAAAGTAGTACATTCATAACTATTACGTCTTTATCATAAAACCATAAGACACAAAGGCCATATTTGAAACTAGTACGTTGTTTAGTAGCCGTGTGGTTACTGGCAGAGTAGAATAGGACCACTCTAAGTCTTTCCGTGGATGCCGTAAGAAGCGACTTAGGAAATACAAGCTAAACAAAGCTCATAACATCAATGAGACCTCTTCAACCCGTCTGGCCAGCGAGGAGAGAGTAGGCCAAATCCTCTGTCTGCTCCGGTAGTACAGAGAGGGTCATGCTCCTGCAGTGGAGACTAAAAAGTCCTGATGATGATGACGTTGTTTAAAATGTCACAGTCAATGGACATGTAATCGAGAGCAATAGTTTCTAAACAGCGTCAATTGAAGAAAATGTTCAAAAAAACTGTTAGTTTAAGTAAGTTTTATCATTTACTTCTATAATTGATGTTAGTATCAAAATTTAATATGATTAAAAATCCGATTCTATCGGCCCGCAGCCCAATAATTGGAAAGCGTTGACTGTATATTTACAGTCAACGCTAGACTACTGTCTATGAACACTAGTAGTACTACAAGTTTTACATGAATCGTTGCTTACCCTGAAGAAATCTTGTAATTTCACATCTTGCAATGCCCTCTTTACAGAACCCTATTCTATTGAAATAAGTACTACTGCAGAGAAGTGCACGAGTTACGTAGGTTTTCACCTCGCCGTATCCACAAGTTTCTACCGTCGAAGAAGCCCACACGCGCGGCCTGGCATCCTCTTGTAAAATCGACTTTGGGATTGAACGACACTTGGTCCTTTTGTGCCGCGGCCTTGAAAGCCAAATTTACGGCCACCTCTCGCTTCATAATGAGCGTCAGCACAACTATTAACACCTTGCTCTGCTCAATGAAGATGTAACTAGAATTAAGCATTATAATTACCTTGTCAGCATATCGGTACATCGTTTATGTACTAATTTATTTATACATACAAATCGTCTTCCTTGTTAATTATGCTGTCATGAAATGAAGAAATTAAATTGTTAAAAAATCCTGTAACTTTATTTGATTTTCCTGATATACTTAAAGATATAAAGTGGATTATTTAAAAAAAATTAAATACCAGACATCCATTTTCAAAGTTTATGTCCGCCATATATTTTTTGCTAACGGCATACTTACACATATATGCCTTTGACACTCCGGGGAAGTATACGAATCTAATGATGCCTCGCACTTCAAAATCGGCTGGTACAGGTGATGACAATGGAACAGACATACTTCATTGAAAAATTTGGAATTGAAAACATTACTCTCTGCTTCTGGTTAGGTCAGTCGGGTAAATAGTCTAATTATACTTATATAATATGAGTATAACTTACTACACAGGCTGGTTATAACAGATATAAATAACAGCCAAGCCTAATTCTGTTTGTAGAAAATTATCTACGGTACTTCCACTACTAAATAAAATGACAAACATACCAATTTCACACCACGTCCCATAAAATCACAGATAAGTTACTAGAGGACACGCATAATCAGCAAATACCCGGGTCGGTAAACACAACGCCTACCCGACACCCCGAATGCCACCTTTATGATTTAAAAAAAAATCGAACATTTCGAACACCAAAAAAAAACAATTTATGATCACTTCACCCCCGCTGTAACCATTCAAAGCCCAATAATTGTATATTCTTTTACAGTAGTGTATTTTGTATGGCCAAGAAAAAAAAGTATTCAGCCAAAATCACAGGCGCCTTTAATCACCGCTATTGAGATCTATCGAGGGATCAAAGCGCATGCGGCTGATAATGAAAATAAACTTTAAATTTGAGGCAATAGAGTTCAATTTTATGCTTAAATAATTTTCAAATTTTTTGTATAGAAGCGGATGCTCGTGTCAAGCGCTTTAGTATTTTGAGTTTGTTTTGAAAATTCTTTTATGTGTATTATTTGCCGTCGCCTTTGTTGACGGGATGGTTGTTCTGGAGGTTTGTGAATCTTACTTGCAATAATTTAGATGTCAGTGTGTGACGATCTTCGGCTGTATTTATGACTTCGGACCTATGTATTGTGTTGTGGAATTCGCGGCGCTTTTGAAGGCAAACCGTGAAGGCGTTGGTGGCATTTCCGTTCTATAAAGGTTTTTTGCGTGAACACCATACTAAGTTGACGGTAATGCCTGATTTTATTGACAGTGGCTGGTTACCAATCGTCTATTAAAATGTGAGGTTTTCTTTTCTTTAATTTTCAATAAATAAATAAATATAGAGGGACAAATCACACAGCTTGAGTTAGCCATACTAAAATAAGAGGTGAACTTTTGTGGGATACTAGCTCGTCGATATTATATTTTATAATAGATTAACATCCAATACCCAGTTCAATCAGAAAAATAATTTTCTATCTTGACCTGACCGAGGATCAAACCCAGGATCCTGCAATTCAAAGGCAACTGCGTCACAGAGGTTGTCAATATGTCATCGGTTGCTCACGTCATATTCTTGTTTCGCATTTTTTTTACGATAAATATAATAAGTTTTTGCGAATAATATATTATTGACATATCTCATAAAACAACTGCTTGCCAAAAAATTTTAATCCTTAAGTATGCTTATATTGTTTGCCACAGATGCAGAGTAGAGTCACACCACAAGAGCTTTGCGGTTACAAGTTGTGAAACAACCTCGCATACAAAAGACTTCAACGCGCGTCGAATTGCATTTCCTTAGAGTATCAATATTAATTATGCATATCCTACAGAAAATACATTTTGCTTGTTTATTTCAAAGTTACTTAATTTAATAAAAATACTAGTTATTATCCACGGCAAATTTTTGATAGTTTTTACATACAGGGGTGATTTAGCCCGTTGATATGAAGAACTTTATCTATGGAACCAATGCTGGTAACACTGATTTATTTTTTGACATTCCCATACAAATATTATTATTCCCATAAAAACAGCCGAACACTTTTGTATGGAAATATATTTTTTTTTATTCTTTTTGCATTGCTCCCATAGAAAATGTTGTTCATATTGACGGATTAAGTCACCCCTTTATCGTCCAAGACATCGATAAAATATAATGGTAGATACACAGTCTTATACAAAATGAAGCCTAAATAATGACCCCGAGTAAAAACATCATGCATACTATACAAGCAACGACAAAAGCGGTACATACTGAAAGTATAATAACTCCAGCTTTTTTTTTTCACTTGTGATGCGTAGTTTTTGCAACTTTTCACTGTACCTTCGTCAGCGCGACACGCGTGAGTGCTAGCATGGTTTATTGAAACTGTGGACAAAACAGCTCCAAAACTCGATTAATGCGCTGTTTTGCCGGTGCCACTTTTCGAGCACGAATCGTGTATCTACCATTATATTTGATTTATGATCGGAAGGACCAAGATGATCAAATTTCACCGTGTATATATATTTGTTCAGGGATGTCATCCTCACTCAACGTCCAGCCTCCCGAGCTGCTACTTGCTTTTCTCCCATATTTTCGAATGAGTAGTATCCTAATACCTTCATTCTTTTTCTAAGTCCAACAAATTCCTATCCTTTCTCAGCTAAAAAATGCTTCCGATGGGCAACAGCGTCGGAAGCACAAAAAGCCAAAAACACTGCGCTCGCCAACCCACCTGCCAAACGTGATGGGTATGGCCATATTCTCTGGTGGAACGAAGAATACTTGGGGAGGCCTTTGTCCAGCAGTAGACTTCTTATGGCAGAAATTATGATAAATGATGACTAGTTAATATAATGTATAAAAATTAAAATAATAAGAAAGATAATCGTTTACTAGTGTTATAATTTTGATATTTGTTGCGCAGATGACCGTTTTTTTGGTTATAGAAAAAGGGAGACATCTTTGCAGGAACCAAACTTTCATCAAACCTTTACCTTTTATAAGAAGATTTAATCTCATTAATACCGTAGCGTATGTGGCGGTATAATACAAAAACAGACAATTGCAAATGTGGCTGCGCGCAGCTGCTGAGCGCATGCGACCGACAGGTGTGGCAAATGTCCGACTGTGATTTAAGCGGTAACACGTTGTGGACACGTGGTTATGTGATAGGTTCCATAATTTACATCCAGAGAAAATATAAAATATTATAACTTCCAAAATAGGTCATACGTTAGATATTTTATTATTTTATAGTGATTAACGGAGCGTATAATATTATAGATAAATAAATAAGGACAAGGGCGAGTAAACTCTGTACCAGCGTCCAGGATAGGCTTCTATGGTTCTAACGAAAGACCGGCACTGGACCTAAGCATCCAGCAAACGCTGAATTAGGTACATTTTTGAATTATTTATCGTTTTCCATTCTATTTGCAAAAAAAAATGTTATATTTCATTTCATAAAAAAAATTATTAAATCTGTAAAATTAACAGAACAGTTGATTATTATCCGGTATGTCTAACATAAGTCCGTTACTTTGACAAGTAGGATACATATTATTTTATTTACAACGGAGGAAAATTATTTACACTAGGAAGTTTCCTAACTTCTTTATTTTAAAAAGCATATAAGCCTGGTTTACCCTTTTTAACTTATGTTGTTACTCGTATTTAACACAACGTTCACAAAAACAGATTAATCATTCGAAGGAATCAACCTAAATTTTCTTCCACCAAGTAACATCTTAGCAGTCATTCCGCATACTTTAATAATCATAAAACCACTAAACAAAAGCGCATCTCTACAAAAATATCAAGTTACTGTACCAATGAAACCCCTGTCAAAATATTTAGTACCATAAAACCGATTTAAAAATAATATATAGCAGAATCGGTCCATCCCATCTGTATTCATACCTACGCCAGTTATAAAAAGATTATGTCTGTCGTTTCAGCTTCTCCATCATTAAAATGTTAGCGGTCGCTTAGCGCACTCGTCACGTAACCCCACAACCACTTCAATAAATTAAAATTATACCCGACTTAGATATAATTTGTTTGTCTCCGTAAAACAGCCATAAAACTGGCAACGACCTTATTCCACGGCCAATCGTCACTCGGATCACACATCTCAAAAAACAGAAATTCCACGCGGCGTATACAGACTCACAGTCTAATATTAACATATGAATATACGTCGCCAATATAAATCAAAATTCGATTTAGTTCCCAATGAAAAAAGACATCAAATTCAATTTACCGTCGGAGATGCGACGAGTCATAACAGTTTTGTTGGAATGCATCATAATCCTAAACGCCACTTGTCAAATGTTAGTCTTTATAATATTATGACAATAAAAAAGTATTCATTGAGACAATAGTGGAGCCGGGCGCACAATAAATTCTGACACGCTTCATTTATCACGGCAGATAATCATCACGGACCGCTGCTCGCACGGGGGGAAATTCTTTTCGGGTTTATTCACCTAATTTGAACAAATTTATACCTTTAATTAACTTGTACGGCTTAGAATTAGTGTAAATAGCCTGATACGTATCTGTAATGTGCAAAATTCTTTACCTGTCTACGGCGACGTCAAAATGTAGTCATATAGTTGACTTGTATGCATGTGCGACTTTACGATACTTCAGTTGTGACTTTAGGATATGTTCTATCATATATATGACCAGACTATTATAACTTTAATAGACTTTTGTATACAAAACAAATTCAGGTTTGTTCGAACACTTATAACTTAAGAACGGGTCAATCGACTTTTATAATATCACCCCGATTAGTAGAATAATTAATAAAATTTAAGAATATTTGCGACTAAAAAATAAAAGCGATACAAAGTTCGCCAGGACACCTAGTTATTATAATATAATTGAACTTAACTAAGTTATATGTTTAAATATTAATTAAATAACAGCAACGATTACATCAAACAAATATATTAAGACTAGCTCCGTGGCGCAGCGGTCAACACGCCAGCCTGCGACACGGAGTGCCCGGGTTCGATCCCCGGCCAGGTCAAGATGGAAAATGATCTTTTTCAGATTGGCCTGGGTCTTGGATGTGTATCTATATATGTTTTTGTTATAAAATATAGTATCGTTGAGTTAGTATCTCATAACACAAGTCTCGAACTTACTTTGGGGCTAGCTCAATCTGTGTGATTTGTCCGTATATATTTATATTATTATACACCTGCCTTAGGTCGCAGGAAGACGCTGGATGCAGGCCGCTTCCAACTCCAACTTCCATCAGGCCTATGTCCGGCAGTGGATTTCTTGCAACTGATATGACGATGATGAATATTATAATTTAAAGATATTTTGGTATTACATACATATCAATCTTTTATTTTAAGATTTACGTTTTCTCATGTGAAAGATTATTTCAGAAGGAATCAAAGTTGATTTGCTCAAACTTAAAAGCACTTTCTGGTGACAAAGATGTGCAATAATTTTTAAATCAAAATTTTATAATTATTCTGAGGTATGAAATAATGCATTCCAGCGGTGACTCACTGGTCTATTACATGAATATTAAATAGAGTTCGCGAACAGATGCGTTAGTATTTCAACGGTGAATCCCTTTGCGTACCTACGTGTGTTGTGGCTGTGATAATAATAGAATTTAATTACGTATGAAAAACAATAGGTAGCCATTTAGAAGCATCTTTTCTCTCCACCTTTAGCACCTTTAACACTTTCACTGACACTGCCCGCTTGTAGACGTTATTCTATTGTGTCTGGTTCAGTGTCAATGAACAAGTTATTATGTGGAGGGAAACTTTTTGATCTGCATACAAAAATTATTTTACCGACATAAAGCTATCTTCATATCTTAGAGCAACACGTGAGGATTTTAAAACAAATAATATTATTATCAGATATGATGATGATGTAAAAAAAAACAAGGCAGAAATCAAAATCTGATATTGATTTTTTACTTGTTTTTTTTTTACATTTAAGATAAGATAATTTTAATTTGGTTATTCCCTTTTATTTTTCGTAATATCACATATGTCTAAAATGTATTTTCTGTTGATATTTTTTTCTTTTTAAAGTTTTTTTCAATCTACCTAAATATATAAAAGCCCACCCGTGTGTCTCTGGCAAATCAAATGGTTCAACAAATCGTTTAAAGCTCTCTTCGGCCAATAGGCGCGCAGAAGCCGCGTTGCACGGGGCTCGTCAACCATGGTCTAATAAGAGAGGTCTTACCAACTTTCATTGAGGGTTCAAATGGGTTCTCGGTACTTGAGAGAAAACAGCAAAATATTTAAGTATTAAAACTAAATCACCCGTATTATTAATGTTATCGTTGAGTTAGTATCCCATAACACAAGTCTTGAACTTACTTTGGGGCTAGCTCAATCTGTGTGATTTGTCCGTATATATTTATTATTTATTTATTATTATTTATTAATTATTTTTGTTACTTTATGTTGTTTATTTGTCCAATAAATTATTAGTTTTTAAAAGATTTGAGTGTGCGTTTGTTTGTTATGGATAAAATTAAAAACTGCAATATTATCGAATAACATAGGATGAATTCGCGGGTAAATGTATACAAACGGGACTTAGCACAAACCTTTTTGTTTGTAGTCTCATTGCGACCACGGTAGATGTAACTCCATTAAAACTTCAACGGAAACAAATAAGGCGTTCCTGCTCAGTATATAAATATATACATAATTAAATGTTTAAAGCGCGAAAGTTTAAAAAACAAAATGTATGGAAATATTCAAAAAAAAATATTATTTCGACAAAAGGCGGTTCATAGTATATTTCCTGTGAAAATACTTGTCACAGTGTGCACTCATACCATGGTGTCAACCGCGCTCCCGGGCCTTTTCACACGGGGAGAACGCTCCATTTAGCTTTACGCCCAATTATTCCATCTATTATCGTATAACATGCCTCTTTATGGTAAACCTGTGCGGTTTCTGTATTTAAGTAAGGTGGAAACTCTATTGTCTCCTATTTTATATTCCTTTTCTAAAATTGTTTTGATAGTAACTATCAAATTCATAAAAAATATTGTCTGTAATGTCAGTTTACAGACTTTTACGTGATAACGGTGGAATAGAGATAGATGCGCCACAAGCCAAACGCTTAGGCCGATCGTGCCTCTCTATGGCTTGTTCCGCGCTCTCGCTTGTACGCGGAACGTGACACTTTTTTAAGACCTTATCACGTCAAAAATAAATTTTTCTGTTCTGTGTAATTTTCTGCTTTCTTCAATGTAAATCAGTATCTTCTTTCACTTTTTTTGTATAAAGTAAAGACAAGTCTGTCTTTGTTCGTCAGTTTTTAACACTGTCTACACCTAACAAGTCTTAAATAGGCTTAAACTTTTCCTGTAATAAAGAATTTAAAAAAACATATACAATTGCTCATATATACAGCTAGTTGGTGATTGACTAAGGATCAAAAGTCCAAGCTCGAGATTTGCCAGAGAGCGATGGAGCGAAGTATCCAGAGTGTCACGAGGCTAGATAGGGTGCCAAACACTGTGCTTCGCTCTAAAACTGGCATTGTTGATATGGGGTACAAAGCCGCCAAATTAGATTGGGCCAGTTAGCCGAATGCATTTAGACCGATGGGCTACTATAGTTACAAAATGGACTCCGGAAGATAAATACAGAAAAAGATGCAGGCCTACCTCGAAAGCGTTGGTGTGATGATATCACGAACCATGAAAAGAAATGGACTGAAGTGGCACGAAATAGGGATGTTCGGAAAGTAATAGGGTTTATTTTATTTTTTAGTAATAGGGTTATTATATTTTATTTAGGTTTATAAGTAATAGACCTTTATTACCCAGAAGTGAGACAATATAGGTTAATTCAAAAAAATATGTACCTACAGCAAATATTTGACGAAAGTTTCAACATATTTGTTAAAAGACTTAGAAATATATTACGCATCCATATACAAATTGGAAAAGACATCAATAAACACCGCAGGTCCGTCCCATCTTCTTTATTGGCACTAAAGTGCGGAATTGCGCGTTAGTAGGCCTTTCTCATCGCCTCGTATCAGGGAGGGATATAATATAACGTGAGATTAAGGGCCAGAGCACACAAAGTGGCTTTTCGACGCCAATATATATATATCTGAAAGACTTTTTTCAACAAATTCTTTATTTGAAAAATGTAGGTATACAAAATGATCTAAAATATGATACATATCCTCTACACGTTTTATTTTTTATTGAGTATGTACATTTACGAAATACACTTTGTCATATTTATATAAAGTTGTTAATTTAGATTATTTTGATCATTAATTACAAGATAAGTCAAAATTTAATTTCTAAAAATTGTATTAAATCAATGAAAAAGTTAGTTGTTTTTTTTTTAAATTTAAATCATCATCAGGTCCTTTATAGTCTCCACTACAGGAGCACGACCCTTTCTGTACTACTAAAGCCATACTTGAACAGAGCAGCCAGAGGACTTGGCCTATACTCTCCACGCTGGCCAGACGGGTTGGAGAGGTCTCACAGATGTTTAAAAGCATAATACATTAAAATAAACAGCTAGTGGTATTACCTTACATAATTCTTTTGGAATATTATTATGAACTTTCGGAGCCATACTGAAATAGAAATACTTCCGCCAAACAAGTAGAATAGCTGTCTTATCTGACGTTGCTTGGGCTAAATTAAGAGATTAAAAATACATACATACTATTACGTCCTTTTCCCTTGCAGGGTAGACAGAGCTTAGATCTATAAGACCTTAAGGCCACGTTTGACAGGTTGATTGGTCTAGTTGGAAAACAGAATCAAAATAGTGATGGGTTGCTAGCTGTTATTGACATGATTCCTCAAATAAGAAATGTAAGCCTAATATGTAAGTAACTGATTACAACTCTCCTTCTGTCCGTCGCTTTACCTCAAAGTTTGTGCCTCTCATATTTTTATGAGGCGCAAGTAATTTCAGCCACCATTCTTCGGTTTACGAGTTGGCCACTTTGTACCGATGACAAATAATGTGCGTTCGTTATTTTATCTCGATGTTGTTGACATTGATGGTACGAGTATGTTGCAGTTTTTGATAGCAACTTCGTAATGAGATGTGTTGAGTAAAATATACATAATTTACAACGATTGGAGTTGCCTTGCCAAAGTTTGGATTCATGACATTTACTCACGCAGAATTTGGATTAAACGTTTGTTAGATACTATACAGAGTAAACACAGGAGGGTTCGAAAACTTAAGGTTTTACAGGGCTAATGGCAGGTACTATAAAATATAACCGTCTAGATATTCTAGAAATGGTATGCGTACCACCGTATCTATCAGTACCAACATTCTGCATTTGGGACAGATCCTGATGTAACTATACTACGTATTTAATCTATCAACCGTTATAAAAAAATAATTTCTGAGAAATGAGTAATAATAATTGAAAAGCATTGTTTACTAAAAATTTCAAACCTTTCATCAATATCATAAATAAATAAATATATACGGACAAATCACACAGATTGAGCTAGCCCCAAAGTAAGTTCGAGACTTATTTTATAGGGTACTAACTCAACAATACTATATTTTATAACAAGTACATATATAAATAAACATCTAAGATCCAGGCCAATCTGAAAAAGATCATTTTCCACCTAGACCTGACCGGGGATCGAACCCGGGTACCCTCGTGTACTAGGCGGCATGTTAACCACTGCGCCACGTAGTTCGCCAGGTAAGAGGTTTAATGATGGAAACACGAAAACTTTTCAAGACATAGCCATAATATACCAAAGCGACATAATATATTATACGCAGCGCCATTTGACTTAAATTCTACGCAAACAAGTTTGTCATAACCCCAGCTCAGGGTCCATTTTACTAAGCTCAGTTTGTTTTTTGTGTGTCTGGCTACCTGTTATACAAACCAAGTAGGTAATACATGTTACAATTTAATCGAATAGCTTAAAAATCGTAACAGAAGCTTCTCTTCTCGTGCATCATAAAAGCCGATCGAGTGTATGGTCACTGAGGAATCATGGAAAAAGGCGATGCAGCTAACAACCCAACGCTATTATAATTCTCTTTTCCACTTATACACACACCAACAACTAAATATGGCCTTTTAGGCTGTGTCTACTCCGAACGTACGTAATTATAGTGCTAAACCTCAGGAGAAATACCTTGAGGTCGTAACCTCAAGGTATTTCTCCTGAGGTTTTTATAAAAGTCATAAGAATCTGTCAATCTGATGAAAAAGTATCATTAATTGTTCAGATACTTAAATTAACTATGTCAAAAAAATCTACGGAAACCAGTTAATAACATCATCCTTGTTCCAGAACCCATCTCTCTTGTAATATTTTTTTATTTTTGTGGATATGGATTCAAAAAAGGTACATTCTAAAAATCTGACTAAATATCAAGCGAATGGTCGTTTTAAATTACAGCGCTATAACTGATGATGAACTACTGTATATTACTTGATCTCTTTTAGAAATAATTCGTCCAACTCCAAACGTGTGTACACAAAAAAAACAGGTTTTTATTTTTACTGTGTTCTGCTTAGAGCATTATTTATTATTGCTCTAAGCTGATGATAATATCATATCAAGTAAAATACGTAGCCGTGTGGTTTCCGGCAGAGTAGAATAGGACCACTCCTAGTCTTCCCATGGAGGTCGTAAGAGGCGACTTAGGAAATACAAGCTAAACAAAGCTCATAAACATCAATGAGACCTCTCCAACCCGTCTGGCCAGCGAGGAGAGTGTAGGCCAAATCCTCTGTCTGCTATGGCCAAGTATGGCTCCGGTAGTACAGAGAGGGTCATGCTCCTGCAGTGGAGACTAAAAAGACCTGATGATGATGATGATGATGATGAAGTAAAATACAGTTATTTTAAAATAAATTAAGGGACCCGTGTTTAGGATCCTATTGGATTAGGTACTAAGGTCAAATGTGATTAGAGAAAATTCGAAAGACTGGCGATATTGTGCGCTGGACCCGTTTTTGTCAGATCGCTGCTATAAAGCTACACTTATTATAAATTAACTCATTTTCGTTGTTAAGTTATAGCTTTCAGATAGTAAACATCATCTTAAACTAGCTTACATTGTAGCAGAACGAATCTAATTTATGTAAAATTAACAACGTAGGTGGCTCGAACCTAACCTAAAACTTTGCCATTAATAAATCCAATCAAATTGAATAACACAACTAAATCACCTATAATTGGTTTGAGAAACCGTATTTTATGATCCATATAGCAGATATAAAAAGCGTATCGTGTTTGCCAACAAATTCTTGGGCGTGACACATAAAGGGAGCCGCGTAATTGCCAAATCTCAAAGGCCAAGCCGCTAATGTCTCAATTGGAGTAGAGTTTCTACCTAAACGCACCGCCCAGAGTCCCACTGAGTTCCAGGTGCAGCTGATTGCATTCGCAAGTGCAATAAATTAATTATGTGACAAAGTGAGAAGTTTTCAGGGTGGGACGCCCCCCGCTGCCAGGACCTCCACCGAAGAGAAACTGTATTGAACTACTGTCATATCACACCGCCTTTGTTTGGCTCAGGTAACGCACACTCAAGACAGATTGTTTTTGTCCTGTTAGCGTTGAAGAGCGTCAGGTATAATTTGGTCGTGGACTTCCTATCTAAAACATTACATTATGTTTTCGTTTAGTAGGTAACTAATCTGTGGCGCAGAGTTTAACACGCAGAGGTTAATCTTTTAAGCTCAAGGTTTGATTTTTGTACTAGTGAATAGTTATGTTTCACTAATTAACGATTAAGTTATTCTGACACTATCCAAAGAAGGCTAGTAGCAGGCAGGCAAAATTCGCCATATTTCAGCATGAAAAGTACAAACTCAAATGTTGCCATATAAGTGGACTCCGGGCCTTGACAACAAAATCCATGATACAACCGAGAACATGATCGAATGAGGAGAAACCAATGTCTTCTTGAGCTGGTTCTCTTTATCCTTCTTCATATATCATGTCTGAGTTATCGCCAGATTCAATGGATCATCGCCAAACGTATTTCTTCACATTAAATCGGCTTCGACTATCAATCAATAATTTATAAATTAGCTCTTCTTTCTGGAATGACTTTATGGCTAGTTCCAAATGGGCTTTTGCTACTTTACCGGGCGTTTGAGGAGAGGGCAGAGTGCCCTCGATCTGGACGGACCTTGGCTTTGGGCGTTGCCTGTGTGTGCAAGTCTTGGAGAGGCAGCAAACTTCTCATATATATTGCTAGGTATGCTGCGATTGCTTGCTGTATTTGGTCTTGCCTCCTTTAAATTCTATATTAATTTACCTCCTACCCTACTCTTTTGCTTAAACATTCTTCGATTATATCGTGATAAAAAAGGAGGGCCTTCAAATATTTTATTCATAGCAAGCAAATGGAGAACATACTATGCAAGCAGATGTACTACATATCATTCTCTCCATATCAGCTATACACTCAGGAAGCTATTACATAATGTTTTGTGTAGGCATATTATTAACAGAAATTGAGTAAATATTAACAAATCACAGATAACTATATGTTTTTGTAGTAAGATATAATAAATAATCAGTCTTTAGTGCGCGACTTCAAATTCGCCTTCCCTTTTCGCCTTCAACATTTTTCCTTAAAAAAAGAGAGAGGAGCATACGTCGGCAGCCTTTGGGAGCCGGCCATCATTTTTCACGTCTCATTCAATAACTGGCTGCATAGTCGCCGCGATAGTGATCGCATTTTTAAACATTTCGATGGGAGAGCGTCACATTCCCAAGGATATGGTGTTACTTTGCGTGCGGAATGCCGCCCAGTGGAACACCGAACAACATATTCATAACAATGCTGCGTTGTACAGAAAAAAGGGACAAGTGTGAGTTGGACTTGCGCACTGAGAATTTGTTTATGATCGTGATAAATATATGATCCATTCTTTGTAAAACAATTTACATTTGTCATAACCCACATGTTTTTTCCTCTGTGCCCTTAGTACAAAAAATATTATAAATATAATTCTTGAAAACGGTTATCCTGCTACTCGAGGTACTCTAGGTTCGATTCTTATCGCGGTCAAATGATTGTAGTAGGTAGTTGTCAGCGGTGCTGGTACCCTAAGAAAAGTTATTCATAATGACGGGCTAAGTCATTATGAATAACTTTTCTTAGGGTACCCCTATGCTGTGCCCAAGGCTATGTCGAGGGTATATATAGGTAAAATTACGCCCAAAGCCGAGGTCCGTCCCTCCTGGGGGCCCGTTGGTGGTGTTGTCTGTATAGGTTGACACTCTACCCTCGCCTCAAACGCAGGTGAAGTAGCAAAAGCTCACTTGGAGCTAGCTATTTAGTCATTCCAAAAAAAAACCAATATATGGAGGCAAAATCAGACAATACCTACTACATTTTTCATAATTACTTCTAAAATGCATGTGAGGTCTTAATTACAAACATCTCATTCATTTTAGCATTACAGACAGGAAGAGGCAAGAGCAGCATTTTAGACTTAATCCCTGTCAAGTCGGTATTCACTGATAGATTTGCATCACTGAACACATTTACCAGCCTAACCAAACGCGTCAAGGCGTTACATCCAATCCTTAAATTCTAATATCATTTTCGGACAGCCTCAAACTCATTGTGAACACATAATAGAGAGGCCAGTACTGTTTGCTTTGTCAAGATGATTATGTCGGCTACTTTAACGGATTACATGCTTTGTTATCTCAATACGCAGGTAGATACAGTTATTCATTGATCTAAGCAGATGGTATCTGTAAAACAATGTTCGTTTTGGTTACTTCGGGTTTCCCTTATCGTTATCTGGCCATCTGTGAGGTGCCGAATCGTCAAAGGTTTGTACACAACTGTGTGGTTATCTTAAAGAGAGATTTCAGGCTCCGTTTCGTTACAATCGGAAGCTTTGACGCGTTAAAACGGTGGTAAATCCTTTCCGATGTGAATAGAATTTGTTTGAATGGGACTTTGCATTAGGTGTGGCATATAGGTAATGTAACTGTTAAAGAACTTTTTTTATATATTGGTCCTTATCTATGAAATTTGCGTTTTCTATAGAGAATTTCGAGTGAATTAAATGTTTCATACTCACGTTTTTAGTATCATTTCTGGTTTGATAAATTCAACTAAAGTGTAATTTTGCATATAAGCTTTAATTTACGCATTATAAAATAGGCTAGTTTCCTGGCTCGTAATAATAACATAACAATTAGTCCGTCAGTTAGATAATTAAAAAATATTGGACACGTTATTTTTTCTTTTGTCAAATAAACAATAAATAATAAAGATAAAGCGCATCAAAGTTCAGGAGTGGGGGCTCGTGACGTCAAAGTTTGCTAAAAATTGTAGCAAACTATGACGTCACTCGGAACTTCAAAGGGCTAGATCTTTATCATTTTTTGTTTAATCGACAAAAGAAAAAATACGTGTCCTATATTTTTTGAATATCTAACTGACGGACTAATTATATTTTTTTAGGAAAATAGCCTATTTAGAAAAATAACGACATTAGTGACCAAACCTGACAACATCTGAAACGAGTTCTCTTCATGAGCATTTATAATTAAATTAATTCAGAAAAACAAAAAAAATTATGCATGCACATAGTTAATAATAAACTCCACTTTCAAGTTTAAATAAAAAATGTGTTTAGCTGAAAATCATAGATGGCAAGCGGAAAAAAACGCCAATGTCATAAGTAAAGACCTTATATTACATGAACCGCTCAAATCTTAATAGCGAAGATTTAGAATTATTTTCTTGTTTCTTTTGTTTTTATTATATTAAGATATTTTTAATGAAAATATTTAGGACACCGCAACATTTTTTCCCTCCAAGCGTACACATGGTTGCAGCCTCAACTGCGGTGCCATCCCGGGTTCATTTTATTATCTGCATTATTCATGCTGTTATTAACAGACACCGTCTATCAAAATATCGTAAATATCGGGGAGCCCAATGGCCCAGTAGCCTTTATTAAAAGCGCTTACGCATGTTAAGCAACCCTGGGTGCAGTCCCCAATGTGATTGGTGACCGCAAGTGGCATAAAATTATCTTGAGCTGAGAAGGAAGAAGCATTTTATATCTAAATAAAAAAAAATATGTTTATTGACATTTCTCCTGTTTTTACTTATTTATATAGCGCTTTTATATCCACATCACTACTCGTACATAGTATAAAACAAAGTCACTTCCCGCTGTCTGTCTGTCCTTTTGTATGCTTAGATCTTTAAAACTACGCAGCAAATGTTGATGCATTTTTTTTTTAATAGATAGAGTGATTGAGAACCAAACCTATGATGTCCTATATTATGAAGTAATGTAGGTACATTGCATTTCGTCATTTCCTTTGTACATATAGTATACTAGCTTTTGCCCACGGCTTCGCTCGCGTAAAGAAGTAGTTTCATACAAACTTTCATCCCCTATTTTATCACCTTGAGGGTAGAATTGATCAGAATCCTTTCTTAGCGGATGCCTACGTCATAACATCTACCTGCATGCCAAATTTCAGCCCGATCCGTCCAGTGGTTTAGGCTGTGCGTTGATAGATTACTATGTCAGTCAGTCAGTCACCTTTGAGTTATATACAGCGTGATTTTGAACCCCCTAGCTACATTGAAATCTGGGAATCAGAATCCCTAATGTAATACATAACTGTAAGAAAAAAAGGTAAAAAACGAAAAAAAATATTAAACCTTTCATAGAAATTCGTCCAGCTGATCGGCGACTTTGTATGGGAAACCTAATTTTCTTTTTCGTTTTTACCTTTTTTTCTTGCAATTCTGTGTTCCATTAGGGATTCTGATTCCCAGATTTCAATATAGCTAGGGTGTTAAAAATCACGTTGTATATTTAGAGATGTACAAAATGACGAATTGAATGTGATTCTTGTAATTGAGATCATCTGAATAGTCAACCTGCTAAAAATTTATAGGAAAATGACATCATCATCATCATCATCGTCATCAGGTCTTTTTTAGTCTCCACTGCAGGAGCATGACCCTCTCTGTACTACCAGAGCCATACTTGGCCAGAGCAGCCAGAGGACTTGGCCTACACTTTCCACGCTGGCCAGACGGGTGGGAGAGGTCTCATTGATGTTTATGAGCTTTGTTTAGCTTGTATTTCCTAAGTCGCCTCTTACGACATCCACGGGAACACTTGGAGTGGTCCTATTCTACTCTGCCGGATACCACACGGCTAATATTAAATATTAATTTGCTGCATTTTTGTCACAATCTAGTGATAAATTATTCAACAAATGACTTCACTTCATCGTAGAGTCAAGTAGATCGAACCATGCAGATATGCTAATTATGTAATAAAAAACATATCTTAGAAATATAAAGCGGAAAATTGATGTTTGTAAACAATGTATTAAGTGATGATTAAATAGTAGTTGAAAATGTATAAAATGACTCATTAATACTACTAGCAAACAGTTTATGAGAATTTTATAACAGGATAAGAAAACAGAGGCTGAATAGATCCTTGTCTTCTATAATACTTCTCCGTACTCCAGAGAACTTTTGTGCAAAATTTAATGATGATCGGTTCAGTAGTTACGGCGTAAAAGCGTCACAAACAAACTCGGGAATAGTAGAATTTCCCGGAGTGAAACTTAACCTATGTCCTTCTCCGGGCCTCAAACTACCTCGATACCAAATTTCATCCATATCGGTTTAATGGTTGAAACGTGCAAAGACGACAGACAGAGTTATTTTCGCAATTATATTATTAGTATAGATAAATATCTATACTTATAATAAATCCTTACTAATACTCATAAGAATAGTATGCAATCGTCGCTATCTATAATCTTATTAGGCAAACTAAATTCCGCGACCACAACTCGTGTACAAATTAACTGAAGCAACCACACACGCTGTTGTGAGTCACTTCTAGACCATAAAGCCTGGGAAACATCATTCGATATCCGATTAAAGATACATTCACATAGATCGACTGAAAGAGCATTGAGGCACGTTTTACACGTAGACAGTATTTTTCTTTGAAAGATTTTTATGCTCGCCTTTCTGCGGCTGCTCTATACATTAGAAGCCAGTTATTGAGTTCTAATGCCAAAGAATAAACGAAATGAACCTTTTACTATCGAGTTTAAATTTAATCTTTCAAATTACATGATGGAGTAATGGAAGGAAACACGCTTTTTATTAGCTTCATCTGTATGTTTTCTTGCTTGTTTGTTTGTTTGTATTGTAACCGACTTCTTTTAAATCAATTTCGATACACTTTAAACGTTTAAATGGTCAGATATAATTAAAATTTGTAGACTTTTCAAGGACTGATGACAATATAATAAATTGATAAAAGTGTGATTTTTAGTTTTTTAAACTATAGGTATTTATTTTTTACACTTATTGCATTTACGCTTCAAATATATTGAAGATTATAAAGCAATCTTTATTTAAAGAAACCTTTTTAATCTTAAATTGTTTACTCCTTGTCTTTGTGAAAGGACCTTAAAGCCTCAGAATCGTCATTAGATGTCCGATTAAATTCGAGGAACCACCGCTGAAATGAAAAGCGAGAAAGATTGAAAAAGATACACTTTAAATAATCCGCCAATATCCGGTGGCGCCTCAGCCGAGATTTAATTTAATAGTGACAGGGTTGTCGCTAGGTTCACTTTTAAACCTTGATAAACCTTTATTGAAATTTTAGATAATATCGTATCCCTTTTGTTGGCTTAGCAATTGGGTATGCTTACTTTTTTTGAAGATAGTAATTTTATCTTTATCTGGAAGATAACGTCAGGAACTAAAAAAAGCTGTCTTCGCAATTTATTGGAGTTTTCATTTATAAACTTGAATTGTAAATTACTGAGGGTGAAATGAAAAAAGGTTACTTTTAAGTAATACATTTTATAATGATGTCTATAATTAAGAATCACATTAATTTTCTTGAGAAAAATAAAAACAGTGTTAAATCGTAAATTGCGAATATGTGCCCACGAATGACGTCTAAAAACATATTTTTTTTAAAATATACCAGTATTCTTACGTTTTTAAAATCTTTATTATTGAAAAAGAATTTTTATATATCTTGATATGGTTTTGGATTCAACCAGTCAAAGGAAAAGTACCTAATAGGTTTCGTGTCCTAACAAGTAATCGATATCTTGCAAACTACATTATTTCTAACTATTAATAGTTATACATACCTACTTCAGGATATAGTTATAATTAATTTGATTTATAATATATTTAAATGTAAAGGCGTGTTTATAATTACTTGATAACATTAAGATATTACTCAATCATATTACTAAACAATATAAGAAATTTGGCAGTGAGTATTTTTTATGATATAATGTATTAACAATTTACGATATATTTTTATCGTGCATTGGCAAAAGCTAGTAATATAAATTAAATTATTAAGAATTTCAGTCGATGAACTTCGTGGTTTAAAAAGTTCCGTCCCAAACCCATTTGTTCTGCAAAAAGCTGATCCACTCGAAAGAGAAATTCCACTGTAATATAATTTATTACAAATTTAATTGAGATAGATTTATGTTTCATAAAACAGCGCAACATGCGCTTAAAAAACAGTAAGAATCAGTAAAACAAAACCTCACATATTTATTGTTCTATAAATACTTACATACAACTGTAAAATAATTTGGTTTGATAACCCTTAAATTAACTCCAGCCATATAAAACCCTAGTTAAACATAAAAGAGACGCCGCTGGATCCACCGTGGCCTCAGATTACTCATAAATCCAAAGCAGTTATGGTCCAGGACCATAATTGTTAATTTGCCCCCAGCAAATATTTTTATGAATGGGCGCCAAAACACGCGTCCTTTTGTTAATCTTTTGAGGATTTACGGATGAGTAAAGAATCTAAGATTAAGATAAAAACTTGTTCGAAGGGAGATTAGGATCGTGTTGAATGGAAAACTGAAACGGTGTATAATCTTGGCTTAAAGTAAGCACTCTTATTTTGGTCAACAACACTTCACAATGATACTTTTTGCACTTGAACATTTTTTTATTGGTAAGAGTCTTAAGGGAGTGACGGACGAGTTGACTGGAGATGGAACGAAATGGAGAAAGCTTACATAATGTGCCGACCTCACATAAATAGTGGGATAAGGATAAGGCAGAAGAAGAGTGTCTTAATTAGTAGCTCTATTGTATTTTAATAATTCATGACTAGGTGTGTAATGTAAGGTCTAATAATGTTCACAAAAATTTACTTAGGTTATACATACTGCATATAAACACCCTCATCATAGCCAGCTGCATTCAATATGCAAAACTTTTCCTATTGGACCAATGCTGGGAACTTGAAAAATAAATCATCAATTCGGCTAGGTATAGCTGTTGTAACAATAAAACTTCTATTGTGTCTTGTTTAGTGTCCATCAAAGTGTTAATATAAAATTTACTTACCAAACATTGGTGTGCATCTATTTAGTATATAATATATATTACGATTACATAGTTATATTTTTCATAGTTTTAAATAAATTTAATAGACCATGTAAATTAAATACAAATAAACTATTATTATACCAAAAATAATGGCTGCTCTGGCCAAGTATGGCCCTAGTAGTACAGAGAGGGTCATGCTCCTGTAGTGGAGACTAAAAAAGGACCTGATGATGATGATGATACCAAAAATATCATATTTTTTTAAATAGAATATCACAATAACGATATATCAATATTATAATAATCTATCACACATTTCTTTTTACGATATTCAGCCCAAAATTCGGTAAAATATTAGGTATTAAAAGTTTTAGAAAATTTGTTTTTATTTATATTATCAAAGATATTGAGGCTACAAGAAGACTTGTGATGGCTACAATATTCGCTATATTGTGTTGGTACCTAGCTTTTGTTTTCCTATCATATTCTGATGGGTAATTTAATATTAAAGCAAACTTATCTTATATTATTATAAACTGTGATTAGAAACATTATGTTAAACGAAAAGACCTGTTTAGTAATCAACATAAAAATATATGAATATTCTATTTATGAGTAGTTCCAATATCTTCATTCCGTTTTTAAATCCAACCAATTCATATTCCTCCTTTTTGGGATATCCTACCATCCAGACTATGGCGCAGCTTTTGACAAGTCCTAGGTGCCCAACCACCTGTTCCTTGGAAGACTTGTATTCCGCCTCCAAGAGAGGTATAGGAATGACCCAATACCTATTGGGCTAATAAAATTTGACGTAAATTCAGGCCATCAATACGATAAGAAGATATCCCTCCCTAGGTTAAAAAATGATTCGGCAGCAGCGTTGGAAGCACAAGAAGCCAAAGAATCTTCTCTGGCCAAGCGTGGTGAGTATGTCAATATCCTCCGCTGGAACGAAGAATCCTTGGAAGACGTCTCTGTCCAGCAGTAGACATTTTCATTTATATAAAGAAAAATAAATTGCTTGAAAACCAAATTCTGGGCTCTGACAATAGACGCCATCTAGCGTCGAGTAGCGGAACAATTATTTAAAAATCAATAATCCCAAAACAATTTGTTTTTATCACCTATAATTTTATCATATTATAATAAATATATCTTATAAAATATTTACAGTTTTGTGCGGAAACAACTTTAGACTATAAGCGTAGTTTACTGTCGTTTCAGTAGATGGCGATATGAGCGCAAATAAGCAAAGTTATCTTGAAGACGCGTTTTAAACATATTGTGCAAAACTCAGAATTCTTAATATGTAAATACACAAAATATTTTGATAAATTGTTTACCAACGTAGATTAATAGATATTTAAATTTCACCTTTGTTTCTCTTGGCTCTTGTTTAATTTGTCTACAAATTACTCCACATAGGAGTAGGTACAGTCTAAAAAAAATTTGAAGGGCAGGATTTTGCTACGCATATTGCTTTAGTTATAGTTCTTTAAACTTACTTTCTTAATTCTGATTCTATACCTTAGATAAAAAAAAACCAACCAAGTGTGGGAGAATAATTATGTGCGATGAATTTCAACCATAGCTCTGATTATTAAATATACATTTCAGATTTTAGAGGAGTCGGAGCCGGAGCTGTCAGTCGGAGCTGTCGGAGCCCGGGCTCCACTATTATAACAGCGTTCATGGTTTGAAAAATTCCAAATTTGCTAAAACAATTTTAGGAGTGATTGTGTTAAAATTCTATATAAGCACGATCGGCAGTATTGTTCTGAGCTGTTTGGATCAATTTCTGTGAAGGTTTTAGGAAGCACTACTAATTGTTAACTAAATTTAGTCACACGTTGTATATTATTTACAAAGTTAATGAGGATGGCGGAAGGAGCAAAATGCCGATCTATCTAGGTATAATCCCAGGAAAATTTCGTCGAGCAAAGCTTGGTCAATCGGTACTGTTTAACTGAATCAAACAAGGAGGGGGTTTTCAATTGCAAAAAACTTATTTTTATGTAGATATTATACCTAATTAGTCCAAAAGTCGCCTGGACCGATATGAATATTACTATTTCAAATTCATCAAAATCGGTTAAGTGATTGAAGATATTTTTATAACTGAAGGATTATATAAATTATATGAAAAAGAAAGGAAAAAGGTTAACACATAACAGTTATATAAAAATAAACCTATCAGTAACTAATGCTTCCAATAAAACATTTCACAAAGGCACCCGAAACTTAATTAAAACAGCCTAATAAGAGAAACGCTCCAAGATGGCTATCTAAACAGTTGGAGCAAAAGAGCGTCCAAATATCGTGTCATTTCCACCAGTTAGTTATATTCTGAGATCCCACTGCATATTTACTTCATTCATTTTATTTTAATATAAGCACTCTTTTATTTTATATGTTCAATATATAACAGACTTATAAGAGAGGCGCTCCAAGATGGCTATCTAAACAGTTGGAGCAAAAGAGCGTCCGAATATCGTGTCATTTCCACCATTTACTTATACACTGGGATCCCACTGCCTATTTACTTCATTCATTTGTTTAAAGATATAAACGCTCTCTATTTATATCTACCTTTGGCTCGCAGCTTCGCTCGCGTCAACGTCATTTTCCGGGATGAAAAGTAGCCTAAATCGTTCTCCGTACTGCAGAGAAGTTTTACGCAAAATTTTATGATGATCGGTTCAGTAGGTAGTTACGCGTGAAAGCGTAACAAACAGACTCACTTTTCATTTATAATATTCTACGAATATAATATTATTTAATAATAAAATAATAATAATAACAATCTATTAAGAGAGCCGCTCCAATATAAACAGCCAGAGTCGGAGCAAAAGGGCGCCTGAATATCGTGTCATTTCCACCATTTATCATATAATCAGGGATCCCACTGCATATTTACTACATTTTTTTTCTATATAAGCACTCTTTTAGATGAACCTCTACAAGAAGGCTAGCTAAACATTCGGAGTCGGAGTAAAAGAGCGTCTACATAAGTTCGCATTTCCACCATTTACTTACATACTCCGGGGTACCACTACATATTGACTTCATTCATGTATTCTTTCAGTCTTAGTTATATTTTGGTTATATTTAAAATAATCAAATAAGATACTACACTAAGATAGCTATCTTAACAGTCGGAGCAAAAGAGCGCGAATATCCTGTCATTTGTGCCATTTATGAAAAACTCCGGGATGCCCCTATATATTTTATGCGTTCATTTGTTATGTGACCAGAACAATCTTCTTTATCTTGGTTTGCACCACATAAAAAGATATAACACCAGTATGGCTGTCATTTTAAACCATTTAATTATATTCTTAGATCCCATTGTAAGTTTTTTGATTAAGAAGATGGAAATACGGAAAAGAGCATCCGAATGGACTATCTTCGGAGTGTGCGATTTAAACGATATTTTTTTCTAATAATATATCTTTTATTTAAGCACTAGCGGCCTATCCCGGCTTTGCGCGGAAAGATATAGGTATTTAAATAGCCTATGTTCATCAGCGATAATGTAGGACTCTAATGGAGAAAGAATTTTGCAAATCGGTCCAGTAGTTTCAGAGCCTATTCGATGCAAACAAACAATCAAATCTTTCCTCTTTATAATATTACTAGCTTTCGCCCGCGGCTCCGCCCGCGTCAAGTTCGATCCCTCTGGAATAGTTCTTTTTCCCGGGATAAAAGGTAGCCTATGTCCATCTCCGTACTCCAGAGTACTTGTATGCAAAATTTCATGAAGATCGGTTCAGTAGTTATGGCGTGAAAGCGTAACAAACAAACAGACAAACAAATAAACAAACAAACAAACTCACTTTCGCATTTATAATATTAGTAAGGATAAGGATAAGTAATAAGTATAAATATAGAAGTATAGACTACACAATGAGGTTCTCACCAAGATGGCTGGCTAAATAGTTTGATGTCTCTAAAGTATTTTGAAAATACACATTTCAGCAATTTATTATTTGCTATATTTGGAAATAAGGTACTGAAATGAAATACGTTAGTCGTTTCTACATGCGTCTTTTACATGTGACAATGAACATTATTCGGGAGCAATACTTGTTCTGGATGAAAGGTGGATTATATTTGCTAAGGTTCAGTGCGTATAACTTAAAAGCGTAACTAACAAACTAATGCAGTATTAGTTTGGTTAAGAAACAACTAAATGACTTGTCTAATATTTTTCGATCAAACAACAAATGACCGTATGGAAAATACAGTTAGCTATTTCACTTTTAAAAAATAAAGCAAGTTATCTCCAATCGGCACCCTGTTACTCGTTCCATGCGAAGGTTAACACCGATTCATTAAAAAATAAAAGCAGTCCGTGTAGACCCCCAAAAGACTGAAAAAGGACGATGAGACGAAAAAAAACTACATTTTGGTTACCGCGCGGCGCCTAGCGGGTGCTGCGGCGGCGTCTGTGAATGTGAACCCCTTTAGGGTATCCGATTTCGATACGATTCTTGATAGATTTTAACTAGTGACTCTGTTAGCTGTAGACCTCGCTGAACTTACTACTATCACAGCGAACTTTCCACACTACATATCACTATAATTGCTATTTTGAAAAAAAAGCCGAAAACTGAATCATTATAAACATTAGTAATTATTGAACCGTCTCACAAAATTACACGAGAATCGGTTTAAAAATGCGACATGTAGAGGAGAACAACCGGACATACAATAGGTTTGAAATTCAAGGAATACATGACCTTGCTTTGTGGTTTCCGGCAGAGTATAATAGGACCACTCCAAGTCTTCCCATGGATGTAAGAGGCGACTTAGGAAACACAAGCTAAACAAAGCTCATAAACATTAATGAGACCTCTCCGACCCGTCTGGCCAACGAGGAGAGTGTAGGCCAAATACTCTGTCTGCTCTGGCCAAGTATGGCTTCAGTAGTACAGAGAGGGTCATGCTCCAGCAGTGGAGACTAAGAAGACCTGATGATGATGATGAGGTCTCCTTGAATAGGACCTTTAAATTTTTTGACAATAGAGTTCGGGCAGCTTTGTCTATAAATCGGGCGATCGCTTTGAAATTCGAAATTAGGCGAGCAAGATTTGAGGTCTGCGAAGGTGAGAGGAGTTGGCAGCGCCAAAGTTGACGCGACCGTGTAGTATTTTCCCTTGGATCCCTATGTAGATTGCTATTTTCAGAACTGCCTTGCTTAGAAGTGACTTCCTATAAAAGTGTTATGTATGAACATTTTTATCAACAATTACCTTTTTTGTTTCATTATACCTATTTAGATTATCAGACAGTTAGGTACTGTAGATATGCCACACCGTATTTGTATTTTTCTCACGCCTTTTAGCAAGAAAAACGATTACGCATAACATTAAATTTGTAGCTATCTCGTGCCACTGGTATTCATTATTAATGATAATTGGAAAAGTTTACACTTATTCTATTTTAATAAACATTAATACCATCCAAATTTGTTCAAAATGTTTCATCGATAGCCACACATGTCCCTGATGTGTTCCGCTAATTAAGTAATAAATTGCAAACCCACGTTGGCTTTTATCAAAATGTTTTAAATCTTAATCTGAATTTATGTAAATTGAAAACAAAAAAAATTTGGTTGTATTATTACTAAAATCGTTTATTATTTAACCCCGAATTACCGTTCTTGCGCCATCTTCTTTTCCTTCGCATTTGTAAGTTGTTTCTTTTACCAGTGCTTTTCAATTGCCAGTACCACTTCTACGTTTTTTATTAACCTTTAGCTACTGACGTGGTTGGTATAGAACGTAAGTACTGACGTGGGGTCTGAGAGGCCCGCAACTTTCAGCATATTAAAAAATATTATGTATGGTTGCCATTGACATGTTACGTTTATGTTTACATTAAATATGCTTAATTGAATAAAACTAATCAAGTTTTCAATATTTTTACTATTTAAATGATTCTTTACATATCAATTAAATCAAAGCGAACATTTTTTTGGCAAAAATTACTTCAAATCACAATTTGCATTATAAGTCTTTAATTTTTTATCGAACTAAGATAGTCAAAGTTTATTACACAATTTTAATAACTCCTCTAAGTAACTAAATACCAATTAAACTTATTACTAAAGGCGGAATAAAAAACTGCAAGGCGCCAAGTATGGCAATTTACGCACAATCAGGGTAAATTTCCTTAGCGCATTGAACAGTGACACATTTTTTTATATACATAACATGTATGTGTTGACTTTCTCC
Source organism: Elegia similella (assembly GCA_947532085.1). NCBI lineage: Eukaryota > Metazoa > Arthropoda > Insecta > Lepidoptera > Pyralidae > Elegia > Elegia similella. The sequence continues at coordinate 8,359,744 of OX383936.1, forward strand.
GGAGTTTTTGTCAGCATGTGTGGCACATCTTCCTTTGTTTCTGGACTTCTTCTGAAATTTCTGGACGGTTAGGCATATTTGAATCTATTACCCTCGTCAAACTTACATGAGGATCACTTGGCAGTTTTTCTTTCAATACTCTTCTTTTCATATGTTGTAAATGTTTTTCCAGGTCTGAGTCAGAAAGTGATTAATTGTCATGTCTATGTTGCTTTAAAATCAATACTTTGTCCATATCTTCTGCTTTTGAAACGCTAAAATCCTCACAATTCCATCCATAAAGACACGATTGACTCAAAATAACTATCACCAAGTACAACAACTCTTCTGGTTGTAGAAAATTGTAGACTACCTCCGGTATCGCTAGCACGGTTTCTTCCGTAAGAAGTACTGGACTCCATTTTAGACTACCTTATCATATTCTGCAAATAAAATTACAAAATGTGAACTTCAACAACGTTTCGAAAAGTTACGTAAGTACTGAGGTTGGGTCTGTGAGGCCCACGAAAAAGTTTGAAACAAATTAACTCACCGATATTGCGCGCGCTGACATGTATATCGACTTTGGTGGCCTCCGAGCGACAAAACTCGAAATTACAAAAGGCACCGTATGCATCGCGTGTAAGGAAAGGAAATAACAGGATATTATTGCTTTCGCTGGGCCTGAGAGTCCCCCACGTCAGCAGTTAAAGGTTAAATAACAGATAAAATACCATATGATGCGTGTGATGTGAAGAGTCATCATCAACCATGAACATCAGCAAACCTGCGAGGCCTTACAACCAAAGTAACAAAATATGAACTTTTCCTTTATTATTGACACTCTCCATCTCGTTCCTCTATAACAAATCTCACATTTATCCTATAATAAAAACGGCCCCTTCGCCGCGCGATCCGCACTCACCATTAAAATGGGCTCCTAATGAGTCGGAAACTTTAGTCGGCAATCCCAACGAAATAACATGTGAGTGACCCGTTTTTAGTAAATAATGTTTTTATCTCACGTTAGTTTCAATTATATAAGAGGCTATATATATAATTATATACCTATATCTACCCGTGCGAAGCTAGGGCGAGCCGATAGTAAGGCGATACAAGCTCGACAGAGACAACTGCAGCTGTCGAAAAAGCCAACGGCAGCTGTCGACAGCTTGCAGTTTACTGGTCGACAGCAAAGTGCCGTTTTCGGCACTGTTCGGCAGCAGCATTTTTGCAGTCATTGGTGGGCTGCATCCGTCAACGTGTCGAATTCTGCAGCCGATAGCAGTGTCGACAGCTGCAGCTCGCAATGTCGACAGTTACAGTTGGCTTTTTTGACAGCTGCAGTTATATCTGACGACTGCTTTCAGTTGACTGGTCGACAGCAAAGTGTAGCTCGTCTATTTGGCGCCTTAAATATAAAATTCAAGTTTAAAAAATCACAGCTAGCAGTCGGGAGGTGTAAGGTGTCAGTTTAGATGTTCCCTCTGATATTCGCTGGCATGTAGTTTTGTTGCGACGCAAGCGCACCTAATTTATAAGCGTTGACTCCGACGCTATTCAGTATGCACCTATGTTTAAATGGTTAGCGAATTTTTTGCCGAATTTGTGGCCTTTTTGATCTCGTTTTGATTGCGAAACGATCTGTGATGGGATTTTAAGAGGTGCCTTTAATGAACGTGTTTTACATGTAAATGAAAGGTTTAATGGTCGATTTATTTTCAAACCATTTTTCATATAAAACTAAACATCGTCTTTTAATTGAGATAGATCATTATTGAGATGATGTTTTTATGTTAAAGATGAAGTATTAATTTTGTTTCTGCACGTCACAATTATGATTCACCTTTTCGATCTGAATCCATACCACCAAATATGATTTACTAGCTTTCGCCCGCGGCTCCGCCCGCGTTAATGTCGATCCCTCGGGAACAGTACTTTTTCCCGGGATAAAAGGTAGCCTATGTCCTTCTCCGTACTCCAGAGAACTTGTATGCAAAATTTCGTAATGATCGGTTCAGTAGTTACGGCGTGAAAGCGTAACAAACAAACAAACAAACTCACTTTCGCATTTATAATATTAGTAAGGATAAGGATTTACAAAATATGGGAAATAATAAGTCAAGTAACGTAAGTAAAACACGTTGTTTGTTTGGGGGCTTTTAATTATATTTTGTGGTTAATGAACATAAATTATGTTCATAAATAACAAAAATACATACTCTGTAAAAATTTCAAGTTCTACCTATTACGGATCCAAAGATAGAGCCTTGTGAGTGACGGACATGACAGTCTAATCTCATTTATTGTAAAGTAATTTTCCCCCTTTATATAACTATAAAAATGGCTGTATATAAAAGAAAACTGTACGAAGTATCACTTTTTAGTGCTTAATCACCAAATACTTACGTAGTTCCATTAAAAAAGTATTCAATCTGATTAAATCAACAAATACCGTATGTATTTTTTATTAATTTGAAATTACGTATTTTTTATATAAATATAATTACGGTATAAATTAAAACAGACTGGATGCAAAATACCGCCTATTCCCTTGTAATTTAAAAATTGAATGGAACCGACAAATATCTCATACAAACCCCAATTAAGCGTGCGTGAGGCGCCTACAGACAACACGCCCCGTGTTCACGTCACGGCACTACAAAGGATTACAGACAAAATATTGTTTCGTTTTGACAGATCGTATGATACCGCCTTAACTTAAGGAGAGTACAGAATTGACATATAAAAATAATCTGATTATAATCGTTTATCATAGGTATGTAAGGTAAAGTAAAGTAAAATTTGACAGATTGCGAAGTGGGTAACACGCACGATAGCGATACAGGGGCACTTGTTTTGACAGGTATTTTTGTCTGCCGTTCTACCAGCTTCCCCAGGAGGGTTAGCGACTGGCAGGCAGTTGGCTAAAAAACCTACGCCAAATCATATTACTTAATGAATTCTGGCATAATACCTAGCATAGGACTCGGGGCTCCAACGTATTACAGCTGAGAACGCGATGATGATGTGGATATATAAAGTAAAGAATATTCATCAGAATTCATGACTCTAAGGTTTTATTTAAGTATTCTGTAACGTGTTTTTATATCATCAGCTCCATCATCACTTATAAAAGGGAGATTATAAGACATCAATTTCTCACACCTCACAATTATGAATCTTGCTTTTAGGAATATAGTAGTCTATAATAAAATATAATAGCCGTGTGGTTTCCGGCAGAGTAGAATAGGACCACTCCAAGTCTTCCCATAGAATATGTCGTAAGAGCCCACTTAAGAAATACAAGCTAAACAAAGCTTATAAACATCAACGACCTCTCCAACGAGGAGAGTGCCAGCGAGGAGAGTGTAGGCCAAATCCTCTGTCTGCTCTGGCCAAGTATGGCTCCGGTAGTACAGAGAGAAGAAAGTGGAGACTAAAAAGACCTGATGATGATGCTTTTAGGAATAGCTAAAGTATACCTAATTTTAATAACAATAACAATAACCTTGATTTTTAAAGTTATTTAGACTAACCTTAATATAGGTAAAGTATTATTATAGAAACTTAATAATAATACTTTACTAAATAAAATTGCAGAAAGCAATGGATAACTTGAGTTGGTATACATTTTCAACTAAAATATATCATAAGCCGTAATAGATAATTAATGCCTCTCCTTATTTTCAGGTCAGAGGTGTGACTCACCACATAATAGGATATCCTTCTATACTATTTTTATTTAGTGGTAGCGGTCTTTATAGGTTGCTTGATAGCATCTGCGGTTCCATCGGTCGGTATGAATGGACCTTTAGATTTAAGATAAATCATCGTTAATGGTTTGTAAGCTTTACGTGAGAATTGGGCTTTGTCGTTTTGTTGTCTCGCGATTTTGTTTTTATCTTCTCTTCGGGCTCTTCTTTATTCTTTTGAACTAATATAGTAAAGTAAAAAATATTGTAGGCTTTTATACACTAGCTAAAAAGCTTAATAATATAGACATCTACAAAGATCAAAAACGTTTCTGTATATTTCTCTTCAATAGAAGACGACTATATTTGTGATATCTTCCTATCATAATAAGTGGCCAAGTACTAGTCAAAGGTAATGTAATCGAAAGGAACCGTTCCGGCACGAAAAGAAAAATAAGAATATTTGGGTGCTCGAACTATACATACAAAATTAATACCTAAACATAACGGACAAAACACACAGATTGAACTAGCAAGTTCGAGACTTATGCTAACGGATACTAACTCAACGATACTATATTTTATAACAAATACATTTATAGAAAAACATCAAAGACCCAGACCAATCTGAAAAAGATCATTTTCCATCTTGACCTGATTGGGGATCGAACCCGGGCATCCTCGTGTCACATGCTGGCGTGTTAACCACTGCGTCACGGAGCTCGCCAACCTAAAAATATATATCATCTAGATGTAAAATGTAGTTCTTGCAAAATTTTTACGAAAATAGGAGACAAATAACTACACTTTCGCGTTAATAACTTTCTTAAGAACATATCTACTCACGCACGGCAATAAACTGACAGATATGTATGAATATGTCACATTGTTTTAAAACGATTACAGCTTATAAAAAGCGATCATATGTCCATTGAGGGCTCCGACTCACTGGGCCAAGTAAATGTAGAAATAATTGATTCTAATGATGACTGCAACAAGTCGATGTCATTTGATGCACATGCACTGATGTATGGACTCACAAAAAATGACAGTTGAGGACCCTGCACACGGTCACTTTGGCTTAGCTAAGCGTCGATCATACGCAGCTATTGACTTCAAAAAGACAATTATTCTAGTGGGAACCCTGAATGGACATTTTGTAAATAACAGTTACCTCTTTAAATTGAAAATATTGTCGAAAGCCCACTATGTAAGGCAGGTGAGGAATCAGAGTAGACAATGAGGCACACTTTGTGTCTTTGTGACTCGTTGGCTGGTAAGTGTTTGTACCTCTTCGGATCAGCTTATCAGGATAAGCTAGAAAAACACTACGCACTCATCATCATCATCATTTCGAGTAGGTGTCACGGTCAATCGACCATGCACACCCTGGTGTCAGAGTTCTTCGGAACCGCCTCTCGGCCTTTGACCTGGTTCCTTTAACAACGAAACGACTACCTTATGGCAACCGGGACCAACAGCTTAACGTACCTTCCGAAGCACGGAATCATCTACGTACTGAGCGATATTCTGAAGCTCATGCAGTCCTTCTTCGGAAATACAAAATAACCCGAAGGTTAGACGTGCTTTCGATTCTGAATCGGCCCCATTGAAGATAAGTTAAGGTCAGATAAGATCATTGGCAAATATACAATATTAGCTCGATCGAAGGTACGGTCTTGAAGCTAGCTTTCCACCAAAACGCAAAATGTGCTGTGTTGCAAAGTGCCAAGATGCGTTACGAAGCTGCAAAACTAGTGATTCCATTAGAACGAAGTTATGTCACAAAGGAAAAAAACAACCTACAAGTTGTGCTAAAACGTATGGAAAACCTGTAAAACGTTATTTGGCGGCTATTTTAAAATACGCATTTTCCATAAAACTGTTTCCACCAATTCCATTAGAGCTATTATAAATATAGTAATGGCTCTAAGTATGTCGTCATCATCATCATCATGAAAGCCGTAAAAAGTCTAGTATTACACAAAGGCCTCTCGCAAAGATACTTCGTTCCATGGGAGGGTATTGCCATACTCACCACATAGAGAATTCTTGTGCTTCCGACGATGCTGACCATCAGAAGCTGGGGAAAGACAGAAGTTTGACTGGATATTAAGACGTTACGAAGAGGAAAAAGGTCATTTTTCCCTTGCGGCGTAGAGAGAGCCTAGGCCTATAAGAGCTAAAGCCACGTCAGCATGTTGATGGACGTGTAGTGAAAAACGGAATCATAATAGTGATGGGTTGCTAGCCGCATCGCATACCAACATGATTTCTCAGATTTTCGCCCATTTCCTTGATCGGCTTTTACGACGAAAAGCAAGTGGTACATTCTACGTTTTTTCTTTTGTCCCAGACCAACATTGAAGGATGAAATGTTATATTAATAAGACAAATAGAAGTTAGCAAAGAGCATAACCAATTTAATTATTTTGTATTGAAATACGTACAATATTGATTCTATCCAATAAAATACTAGCGATTTGAGTCTGCTTAAACTACCAAAGTCGTAAGCCTGCCACTGAGTATTGTGTATGAAGCCCTTAAGTGTCCATTCATAAGCGATTACCACAAATGACGTTTGTTAAATCGTGTATTTTCCACTGTGAAGCATCAATCTCGGCAGTTTGAGGTGCACTTTAATAACAGTTATCGCATGTTGATACTCTTAATGCTTTGTGAAAATGTGTGGTCTGCGGAGAAATCGCAGGGATTGTTGCTCTTTTTCATCATTTTATATTGGGTGTAAAAAATTACAGATTTCATTTTAGTTACTAATGGTTTAATTTTTTAAATTGGCATATTTTTTACTTGTCATTTTGTTCCTAAGTGTTAATAAAAAATGTGTTTAACTGAAAATCATAGTGATTTTCAGATAAACACATTTTTTTATTTAAACTTAAAAGTGGCTTATATTATTAAGTTTCAGAAGTTGTCCGTTTTGGTCATAGATATAAGAATATGGTTTTGATCAAAAATATCGTTCTTTTTCCAACTTTTTGTAAATTTTATAATGCGTAAATCAAGCTTACTGTTATCCGTAAATACATGCAAAATTTTACTTTCCTTAAATCTATGAAACCCGAAATGATACTAAAAACGTGAGTATGAAAAATTCAATATACTCGAAATTCTCTATAGAAAACGCCAATTTCATAGATACCCAATATAACTAAATCGACCGGGACTAGCAGGAGCTAGTCCCGGTCTATTTATAGAATACATTAAATAAATATATTTTGCTTGACACCATTCCTTACTTTGCCATTAATAATATTTTTTTAAGAAAGTATGGGTTTTATTTTGTTTTGGAGCAACTTTTTATTAAGATTCAGTTTGCAGCGTAAGAGATCAAAATAATAGTGACCTTATTTAGCGTCGCTTATTAACAAAATTCTTAATCCTATAAAATTTGCTTTATAGAAACTACGTCGCACAACGCCACTTATATTAAATAATTTTTCCATACTTTTTTTTGCGGAATTGGCAGTGTTATTTTAGCGAATTTTCATAGTTTTATATGCTATTTATGCTGTATTGAAATAACTTCTGGAAGAAATGGTGACTACGTTTATAATGGCTTTCTTAACACAACACCACTTATATTTTTAAAATGACAGTAATTAAAACTAATTATATACAAAATAAACATGAAGAGAAAAAAAAAAAAGTAGCACAAAAAATAAATTTCTTCGAGATCTTGCCCGTGTGGCATGGTGGCAAGAACGCTGGCTGCATTCCCCCGTTGGATAGCTATGCTAATCCGTTGGGCGAAAAAGCAGCCAGCCCTCTTATCACCGGCAGCCGACATGAGCCGAGGGGCAATTTTTTTTAAGAAACCCCTCGCGCTGGGTTCCCAAGGTCCTAACGTCTCTACGCCAAACGGCACAAATATATAATCCTCAGCTAAGGTTGCATACTTGCGCCGTTTGGCAACCTCAGAGCCTTCGGCAGCAGACCCGGCTCTCATGACTGATCCCCTGAGGTGAGAGGGCGCTAGTGTGTCGACGCATGTAGCGTCCCACACCAAAGCCCTACCACGTTCCCAAGGGATCAACGACATACCATCAGGTCTCCTACCATCATCACGTGCCACACCACGAGGTTCGAGGGTACAGGGCACGTTGATGGTGGCAAGGGCCCTTCTGATGATGTCATTCAAAGAACCATGGCGTGGGATTCTGCCTGCGCTGAGGTGACAATATAGACCGTGGAGCCCAAACTGATCAACATCGGCGCCACACGGGCAGCGGTGGGGCGCGCACACGGGGGCTCCCAGACGGAGTCCAATAGCGGTGCGGAAGCTGTTGTTGTCCAGCAGTGTTCCGATGGTGTAAGAGGGGATGGCGTGAAGCCATTGGCTGGACTCCTTCGAGGATACAGCTTGGAGCCGAGCGCGGTTAATATCATCATTTATATAATTTTGAGCCAAATCAGCAGCTGCTCTCTGAACCAAAGGAGCATCCCAGAGTCTTTGCTGATGTGTTTCCACCGGGATACTGTCTTCGGGGCAGAGAGCTGACCAGGTTTCCTTTGCCTCTGCTAACAGGTCAAAGACGAGGTCATCATCGTTAAGAATTTTTTTACATAAGCCAGTAACGCTGTGAACAGAGGAAAGGAAAGCGGGGAGAGCAACACTAGAATTTTTTCTTATACCGATGCCACCGTTTTTAATTGGTAAGGTTAGCTGTGTCCAGGAATTTTCATTAAAACGTAGGTTTAAAATATTTTCTAAGGTCGAATGTAGGCAGTCATCTAGTTTTTTTATTAGTTCCAAATGTTTCCAAATTGGGCTTGCGCGAAGCATATAGGTGAATTTGGGAACAAAAAGGCAATATTTTAAAATAGTGTATGCCATATGTGAATTTAGAATACCCAATCTGGAAGTTGAAGCGTTGAAATTTTCTAATTGCTTTTCCAAGAGAGGTGGAACGCTGTCCTCCAATAACGGGGCACCTAGGAGAAGCAAAGAATGCTTAGATATTACTTCCATATCTTTAGAAATTTTGAAAAAGGAATCTAAAATGTTTTTTCTAATAGTTTCCGATACGTTCTCAGGGATGTAAATTTCGCACTTTTTGAAATTGAGATCAAGACCAATTTTTTTGAATTTTTCAATTATTGCCAGGAAATCTCCGTAAACAGATTCTTTGCATCCCTGCAGCGTCCCATCATCCAAGAACCAGGTGTTCAATTTAGAATTTAGGGATGAGATGATTGGATGGATACCTAGACTGAACAGCGCCGGCCCCAGGGGATCACCTTGTTGTACTCCTGTGGATGATAAAATGGTATTGTTTTCGTAAAGCAGTTTGGTAGGGGATGAATAACATTGGTGAATATAGGGAAAGAGGTCAGGAATATGGGTATAAACTTCGTGCAACAAGGCGGTCCTATCAATCGTATTAAAGGCGTTTTTAACATCTACTTTCAGCAGTACCTCCGCACGATCATTTTTTAGAAAAGTGCGTACGGAGTGTACCGCTGCTTCACAGCCGCCTTTACTTCCGAAACCTAATTGGACAGGTTGAAGTTTATTCATCAATGAGGAGGCTATGTGCATGCAAGCTAGCTTTGAAGTTAGGCGGCGTAGAGTACAACCAATGGCAAACGGTCGCACCCCACCGTCCTTCTTCTTGAAAGCACATAGCCTCGCTCCGTACATGAATTCGGTAAAGCTGTCTAAAATTTTACCAGATAATAAAAAGGAGCAGAATTTCGTGAGATCCCCTAATAGCTCCCTTCCGGCATCACCGGCGGACACACTCACCAGATCTTTTAGATGCTGGGGAGTAATTCCGTCTATGCCACCGGAGGAGCTATTAGGGAATGACAGAATAGCCGAAAGAGTATCTTCGTGCCTAATTTCAAAAAAATTTGGCGGTGTGTATTGTCCTGGTACGGAAAAGAAAACGGCTGAGTTGGTTGTAGGATGTTTTTCTCGAAGGCAGTCCAAAGTTTCCTGCGTGGGAGGGGCGAGAGTGTCGTTCGAAAAAAGAATCCGTGATGCGTTTCTCAGATCTCCATCCTTGACCTTATTTTCGACTATTTTTTTAACATCAGGTGAGCGTTTGACTATAGGTAAAGTATCGGGTGGCATAGAAATGGCTATTGGATGAGTGGTGTTTAATTTTAAGGCCTTTGTTAGTGAATTGGATGAATTGTGGACATGGAGGTAAAAATATGCAAATGTGAAAAGATTATGGCAGTCGGGCAATGTGTTATTTGAAATGCATTTTTGTAAGGTCAGTGAAAGAGATCGTGCTAGAGTCACTCTCGCACCCCGTGGGATTCTTTTAATAACGGGCTTTGTTCCGTGAAGGTAAGTGATAACTTTTTCATAGGGCGAATAGTTGGCTGTATTCAAGGTATCGTTTTGAAGATTGAGAGTAGGCTGGGGTTGTGATGCATGCTGGAGATTTTTATGGCATCGAGTGATGTGGATATTGAGGCCTCTTCGCCCTTTGAAAAGTTTCCCATCGGTACACTGCTGGCATCGTAGGAACTCCGGCTGGGACATACGAATTTAAAATGAAAAATATATTAATATATATTTATATATTATATTTCATAATTTTTTCCATAAGATTTTTTTTGCAGTATTATTTTTGCAGTATATAATTTTGCAGTATTATTTTAGCGATTTTTTATCGACCAGGTGCCGACGATAGCAATAAAATATCCAATGTTATCGTTGAAATACAAAATTATTTCACACCAACATTAGAGTGTGTAAAATAACAGCGATTCGCTGGGCACCTTACGACTAAAATGAAATCCAGGTTGTATTGGACGTGCTAACGTAACTTTTCAACGTTAAAGAATTTGTGAGAATAAGTTCAGAGGTTCCTAAGGTCATTTCCTTACATACCTACACAGGCACGAATGCAGCTCTCAAAAAAGGCTGTAGACCTGTTGTCTATGACCAATTTGGTTTGAATTGTTCCACATTACATTTATTTAATTGCCCCAATTTTGCTCTACGATGATTAATTAACTAAATCAAGCAAAAAAAGTATTAATACTGATACGAGATGACATAAATAAACTCAAAAACAGCGGTACTAATGTATTAATCATTAGTCGGTATTACCGACAAGTTTCAGCCTATACAGAAGGCCATTTTCAGGGCGAGTGTGAAGGACGACACGGCCCGGCCGACCTTCGATCACTGATCGAAGGTTGATACTTCTGTATAGGCTGAAACTTGTCGCTAATACCGACTGTAATACGTGAGTAATTTATTGTTTTAGAGTTTAAAAAAATATATTTTTGTTACTGAGACGTCAAAACCACATAATAAAAAACAATAGTGTCCCTGCAAGAACCAGTAGGGCATGAATCCACGCAGACCTTTTCCATGCATGCCAAACTGAGTCCACATACAAGAATTGATTTTATTATATAATAAATAATAAATATTCAGGGACAAATCACACAGATGAGCTAGCCCCACAGTAAGTTGCACCTGTGTCGTAGGATACTAACTCGATGATCCCATACTTATATAAACATCCAAAACCCAGGTCAATCTGAAAAAGGTCGTTTTGCATCTTGACCTATAAGATATGTTAGTATTTTAGTTAAAGAAAATCAAAACCTAAGAAAGAATATACTTACTCATAATCTATAACTTTAGTTGTAGTAGAGCCACGCTACCGGCAAAATTCATTTTTGCTAGTAGCATGAATGGTCCGGCTTGTCCGGTGAAGTACACTCTCACAGAAAATCGACGTTTGAGTAGAAGCCTTAACCCTTTCAATGATTCGTTCGGTGAGTGAGAGAGCCAGATGCACATCCTCCCTCCGCCTCATTTCCTTCTCAGCACATCTGTCACACCCTGGGGTTGAAGTTGCCCATGGGCAGCGTTGATCGCTTACCATCAGGTGACTCGCTTGCTCGTTTGTTATTCTATACCATAAAAAAAACCTAAATGGGATAGTGGGTATGCCCACCGTGCCCACTATAGCTACTGTACAGATATTAAAAATAATCTAGGTATCTAACGATTTATTTAGTATACTCTTAACTCTAAACATTGTGTTTATTTGTGCTGCGAATTAAAACCAGTTAAGAAAAAGAAGTAGATAACTTGTAATTGATACCATCTGGAGCAACGTTTCTTAAATTCCTGCTCGAATTGTTATGTTTTTTTTATTTTAATTAAAGAAAGATCTCCATGACAGTTGTTTATTTATTTGTTATGCAAAGAATTTGCTGATTAGTAACTAATTATTGTTTAATTTAAAAAAAATGTCTTAAGCTCATTAAAATAAATGCTTCTATGGTATTTGATGTTTTTTATTTATCTATTTATATTATTTTCAGAATTTACTTTTATTTCCGACATAAATAACTAGTTTCTTTAAATGGTACTTAAGTTTATGCGCAGAAAATTGGTATTGGTTTATCAAATTAGTAAGTAGAGTATGAAGGAAGGCTTTTTGCGAATTTTCTCGTTAGGTTAAGAGCAGTCAGTCTGTATAGTATGCCTAGCTCATCAGACATAGATGAACATTTTTGTAAAATTTTGAGGTTAATAAAAAGAACAATTTCGTCAAAGCATAAACATATTGGAACAGGCTTAATACAGAGCAAAATCTACTCTTCATGCTATTTCTCATTCAACTTCAAATATCCTAATGATATATTTTCTATGTTATGGATGTTACCAAAAAAGGTTTCCAACTGTATTTAAGGAGATTATTTCAATACATTTTGGAGAAAAATCCAAAAAATAATAAGAAACCTTGTTTGGAAATCCATGGACGTGGAGCCGGAGCCGATCAGATTTTGAAAGTCGAATGGTCGGCTGTGTTTCAAAACGGTGATGCACCGATTGAGTCTACAATCAGTCCCACCCCTAAAACAAAAGGTAAATAAATAAACAAATGTACACGGACAAATCACACAGATTGAGTTAGCCCCAAAGTAGGTTTAAGATTTGTGTTCTGGGATACTAACTCAACAATACTATATTTTATAACAAATACGAGTAGATAAACCTCCAACCAGACCCTGATCAATCTAAAAAAGATCATTTTCCATCTTGACGTGACCGAGGATCGACCCTGGGTCCCCGGTGTGACGGCCTGGCATGATAACCACTAGGCCTGAGAGTTCGTCACTCAAAAGGTACTGAGCAACTTTGTGGCGCTGGAGACGGGGAAGATATTTTTTTAGCTAAATTATACATGGCATATTATATTGTCTTTGTCATGACCATAGCTGAGAGGCTGGTCTATTGTCAAAGGTTAACAAAAAATAGGCATACCACAAAAATACCTGAAGGAATGTACAAAGAACACCTACGTCCACGAAACTAAGGTGTGAGTGAAATTAGTGAGAACGCTGTAATTAGGCCGATTACACTCGAGATCCGCACATCCTGTCTGCAGGATACGAGTGGGCGAGACCTTACTGCCATGGCGTTATAATATCGCGCTTTGTTTTCGTGACGCTTTGTTACAATTTGCTCAACACAATCTCTACAAGTTATTCTTTAACAGCCGCCAAGCGCTTAACGTGCCTACCCAAGCAAAACGCAGTAAACGAAATATTATAATATTTCGTTGTCACTAATTAGTAGACAAGATTAGTCACAAATGTATTTTGGGCCAACTTTTATTTGTGATTTTAGTATTCAAATATACGCAAGCAGTGAAGGAGGGGGGGGGGGGGGGGCAGTATCCAAGCGAGGCTTTTCTTGATGACGGGGGGTTTTCACACTGACAACGTCAGAAAATATATTTTGTTAAAAAGATACCAATGTTTTCGTAAGCTTTCTTACTTTTATATCTGATCCACTTTGGAGACCGAGCTATTCAGCATTTCTTGATAGATCTATATCGATTGATATAATTTTATTGCATTGGAAATTTGGATACATTTCATGATTTGTTTTCATACAGATTCCGGGACAAAGGAAACTAAATATACCCATAATAGTTTACTTATTATCTTTCTGATTATAAATCAGTGAGGTAACTTTGTACGTCTGGAAAGTGTTGCTTGTTTAAGTAGTATCTAGTAGGTAAATCTAAAAATCAATAAAAAAAATAAGTGATGGTATTCAAATATTCATCTCAGCCACAAGAAGTCCACTGCTGGACATAGGCCTCACCAAGGATTTCCAATATGACCGGTTGGAAGCGGCCTGCATGCAGCCACTTCTTCATTCAAATATTATCCTACTATTATAATAAATGCGAAAGTTTGTATCTAGGTTTGAATATTTAGATGTTTGTGACTCCATCACGCCAAAATAGTTGAAAGGATTTTTTGGAAATGTTGTTAACGGAATAGTTATTACCTGGATTCATACTTAGGCTACCTTTAATCATGAAAAAGTACTGTTCCCGCAGAAACAACATTACCGCATGTGAGGCCGCGCTCGACTGCTAGTATGAAATATATTTTTGTGTATTATGTCTAACAGTATTAGCAAAATTAAAGTGCTTTTTAATGTCAGACAACTCACTACCCAAAACAAACCTTTTAGCGTGTCCAAATCGTGTCTTTTTCTCTAACAATACGTCTTTCAAGTTTTAATCCTAATTGACTGGCATTATTTCGAAGCTCAAGAATGTTTATTAGGTAGGTACATGCTTTAACTTTGATAAACAAACACCTATAGCAATCTCTAATCCTTTTTAGATGTCAATCGATATTGGTCAAGGTAATTATTGCCCGTAAATAGCTCAGGAACATATGCGAATGCCGAAAGTCTAGATACAACGCTTATTTTTTGCTATCAAACAGAAGAAGTTGGTTTCAATTGATCTAGCAGCATCTTTCAAATAAAAAGACGATGATTTTACCTATAAATATTATATTAAGTATTTATCGAGGAAGCCAAAACAGAATTCTGTTAAAAATAAAATCTATCTACATCATCAAAACACTAACATGTTCATTTTTTTTTTATAAAATAAATAAGAAAATCAAATGCATTTTATTCAGACTAATACCGTCCATAATACAAAAAAGCCTACAACCTTTGTTAGTTTCAAAATATTCATTATCACCTTAAATACTTTCCTGGCTGATTGTTAGATCTTGCGACATGCATGTGCGTATGTATCCAGAGACTAACAATCAGACAGTCTGGTTTATCGCTAATAATCCTCAGAATAATGTTGGTGCTCCCGCGCAATCGACACATCAGTGACGCAATTCGGTTGCGCACTACACCTTTATTTATAAATGCTAGTTAGAACATGGTCTACATATGTCTCAAATTTTATACAAATCGGTTAAGTTCTCCGAGAAGACTTTTCAATAAAACAATAAATAATCTTTCCAATTTTCGTTTTGCAGTTTCAAAGGGTTGGTATGGAAATTTTTACATTTTTGGATTAAGTAATAACCCAAACTTACTGAAACTACTTTTATAATTCGCCACTGTTTGTTTACTTTACTTTTTGTTTTTTATTTTCAACTGTTTTAGTCTCAGAAGACTGAGGTTTTAGTAGCCAACACTGGTGTCATATATTTCAGCTGCCTAGAGGCATCTGACATAGTTTTACGACTGGCATCACTGAAGACAGCCGAGACTAACGCATTAACGTGCCTTTCAGAAGGCACGCAGGAGCTCGAGATATTTTATCCCACTTGCGGTCACCCATCCTAGTGGGGATCGCGCCCGGGGTTGCTTAACATACGGTAAGCACTAATAATGCCCAGACCCACTGTATCATCGGGCTCCGCATCTATTTTTACTTCAGGCTTCTTGACCCGTCAGACCGATCGTCCTTTTAAAAGTAGGTAGACGGGTCATTGGCCGAATTCATAGCACTAATCGCCAGTGTGTGTGAAAGTGTGTAGGAATTAATGACTATTTGCCCGGTCTGCTGCTAGTATCGAAAATAGAACAATGTCACCGGGTCATGTGTGGGCCTCGTTGAATCTTATCTGCGATGTGACCCGCGAAAGTAGCCCTTGAATTTGCAATTTCACTTCAAACTGTACCTAATGATTCACAAGACAGTTTCAATTACAAATATATGGATGGATATATGATGGAGGGAATGGGCAAAATCTGAGGAATCAAGTTAATAGGCGATGCGGTGAAAAACGGGACCAAAATAGTGATGGGTTGCTAGCGATCACTATTTTGGTCCCGTTTTTCACCTAATGCCCACCGACATGCTAAACGTGGCCTTCAGGTTTATAGACCTAGGCTCTGTCTACCCCGCAAGGGAAAAAGACGTGATATTAGGTATGTATGCAACACATATAATTATTATGCCTAGGTATATTGCCCCATACTAAACTGAGTTAATAAGTTTTAATCCCTATCTTGGTGGTCCACTGTAATTAATGTCAGCGAATTTCAAACTATACATTTTATTTCGACCTGCCTGGAGGCTATTTGACTTTGATTATAATATACATGTATTTAAAAAGGCTTAGTCACATTCTTACCGTAAAGGACACAACTGCTCCTTAGTTGATATTATTTGAGCAGCCGCGCCTTAAGCTCGACTTCCAACCTATATAGTAAGTAATAGTTTTTTCAAAAAATTTTAAATTGCAGTGTTTGAAAACGAACCGTTTTTTTTTTCAAAACTTGTTTAAGTTATGAAATTTACTTAAGGGCCCGTACTACCTCACACTGCTTTGCATGATTGACTGTTATATCAATAATAATTAAATACACAAGTTGAAATAAAAATGCAGCAAAGTTCAGGACTAACTCTGGTAACTATCTGACTCAAAAACAAGATTGCGTTAAATTTTCTCGATAGAAAAAAATTGCAAAGTTGCCTCCAAATCACGTCTAATTTACTCGGTATATAGCATTATTCACCAAATACATTAAAATTAACCTTGACACTTTTGATTATTATTGCATTACAGATAAGGCAGCCATCATATGTTTTTCTTTTTCGAATAACCCTTGAATATTCCTAAAAAACAAAAAATATCCAAAGTAGCCAACGCGTTTAGACCATCCGCGTTTGTAATACATGTCGTCCATAAGGTTTGCAATAATAGGTCTAATGTAGTTTCAAATAGAGATTATAATGGCTCGACGGTGTTCCAAAACCCAATCATACGGTTTTTGGAATAGGGTATGCGCTTACATTCAATAACACTATTCTTATGGTTAACCTTTCATCAAGTTAACTCAATGATATGATAACCTTATTGATATGGTTATTCATTTGATAGGGTTACACCTTCCATGCATTAACTCTATACTTTTGGTTAGCCTTTCATCAAGTTAACTTGATGATATGCTTACCGTATTGATACGGTAACTGTTTTGATAGGGTTACAATAATGATATGCTAACCGTATCGATAGGGTTTTTAAAAACAATTCTATGAAAAACCCTATCAAAAACCGCGGTTAAGGTAAGCGGTTCCGGTCCCTGGTTTGTATCGCCACGCAGCCTGGCATATGGCGGGCTCTTAGTATAATTGTTACCGTAAAATTGCTTCCAGAAAAGATTAGGTTGGGTTAGGACTGCGACCTCACCAGAAAACGAATCGCCATCAGAAACGAGTAAAATTATGTTATAATGTTTTAACAGAAGTTAATAATTATTATACATATAAATATTATGCTTATAATATGCGTAAGTATATTTAAGCTGTAGAATAGTATGCTTAACAATTCTTAT
Organism: Elegia similella; assembly: GCA_947532085.1. Lineage (NCBI taxonomy): Eukaryota > Metazoa > Arthropoda > Insecta > Lepidoptera > Pyralidae > Elegia > Elegia similella. Next base: position 8,377,048 of record OX383936.1, read on the forward strand.
GGTTATAGTTGTTATGCTTAGAAACAATTGTGTCTAAAAAGTTATGCCAAATTAATATTGTGCGTAACTATTATTAGGATAAGTAAAAGTATGCCATGATAAATGATGACAATTACGTAAAGAATTAGAGAATCTATTTGAAAGTTATACAGGGACATTTTTCGGATAATGACAAAGGTACCTGTCGTGGTATCGCGAGTAAAGCCAATTGTATTTATTTATTGTGGTTTCTAGCCGTGTGGTATCCGGCAGAGTAGAATAGGACCACTCCAAGTCTTCCCGTGGATGTCGTAGAAGGACGACTTAGGAAATTCAAGCTAAACAATGCTTATAAACATCTAAGAGACCTCTTCAACCCGTCTGGCCAGCGTGGAGAGTGAAGGCCAAGTCCTCTGGCTGCTCTGGCCAAGTATGGCCCTAGTAGTACAGAGAGGGTCGTGCTCCTGCAGTAGAGACTAAAAAGGACCTGATGATGATGATGATTGTGGTTCAGCTGTGAAGTCACAAGTGGTTATTTCAATTTGTTTTACTTTTCTCCGTAAATATCGATGCATAAAATTTGAATTTTTTTTTTTAATTTTTGGGGCAAGTCTAGAAATGGTAGTTAATTAAATTAATGGTCTTTTGACGTGATAACGTCTTATAAATCGATGAACGCCGGCTGCACGCACGAAAAAGTGTCACGTTCCGTGTGCAAGCGAGAGCGCGGAACAAGCGATAGAGAGGCACGATCGGCCTAAGCATTCGGCTTGTGACGTATCTATCTGTCTTCCACCGTTATCACGTAAGATTATCGTCCGTAAACTCACTTTACAGACAACCAATTACTTTATTAAAGCTTTATATTTTTTTTTGTCAAATGGTGCGTTATTTTCCTTTGTATTTTTACGTTAAGGAAATTGTGCAACCTTTGTCATTGATCTACTACTTCCTTTATTATTTTTAGAAGGTATCGATTTCCACGCCCGATATATGTTAGAGTTAGACACCCCAGTTACTTTTGTGTTACTTATGAAGTGGCATCATAATTGTAATTAATTTTCATTTATTCAGTTTCTTCCTTGATGGTCTGAGAGAACAGAAAAAACGTAGAATGTACCAGCTGCTTCTCTTCCCGCGCAGATCGTAAAAGCCGATCGAGGAAATGGGCAGAAGTTTGAGGAATCATGTTAATAGCCGCTGCGGCTAGCAACCCATTACTATTTTAATTCCATTTTCCACTTAATGTCCACCAATATGCTAAAGGTGGCCTTCAGGTCTTATAGACCTAAATTCTGTCTACCCTGCAAGAGAAAAAGACGTGATAGTAATTAAAAATCGTTATTATAACAAATACACTTATAAAATCAAATGCTGATATAAAGTCATAAATCAGAAATAAGATCTCGCCATCGACAATATAAAATATCTTTAATATACAAGGCATGGCAAGCGGCTAATCTTTGACTCGGACCCACTCGCAAATCACAAATCCCAGAGATTAACATCCATTATTTTGCATATTATTGACATTTACTACCACACCGCTTTATTTATACCCGTCCAGAGTTATTTGGGAAGTATTTTTTGAAGATGTCCACATAAAAATGTTTGTAGGAAACAAAAAGAGATTATATTTTATGGCGCGGCCGATGTGTGTCAATGCGAAATTTATATTGCCGAAGCAGATTTAGGTTTGACTGCGTTTGAAATACGATCTTTGTGAGTGACTCGCGTGAGTCTTATCCCTCCGGATAATGAAGTATGCTTCATTATTTTTTACTCAACCTCTGTGGCTTAGTGGTATCGCTGTGTCTTCGATCCCCGGTCATATTAAGATAGAAAATTATCTTTTTCAGATTGACCTGGGTCTTGGATGTTTACCTGATTTAGATTTGACTGCGTTTGAAATACGGTCTTTGTTAGTGACTCGCGTGAGTCTTATACCTACGGATAATGAGGTATGCTTCATTATCTTTTACCCAACCTCTGTGGCTCAACGGTACCGCAAGAGCCTTTAAATCGCAGTGTCGTATCGATTACCGGTCAGGTCACGATGGAAAATTATCTTTTTCAGATTGACCTGCCTGGGTCTTGGATGTTTATCTGATTTAGGTTTGACTGCGTTTGAAAAACGGTCTTTGTGAGTGACTCGCGTGAGTCTTATACCTACGGATAATGAGGTATGCTTCATTATCTTCTACCTAACCTCTGTTGCTCAATAGTAACGTAAATGCCTTTAAATTGCAGTGTTGGTTCGATCCCCGGTCAGATCACAACGAAAACCAAATGAAAATTTTACAGAGTCACCTTGAGTGCCGGCTTCAGGGCAGGCGGCCTACGTCTGGGGGCCACCAACAGTGGCGAATTTATATACGGAAAGGGCGGTAGAAATAATTTTATCGGTGTTAGGAGGGCCATGTTTCGATTTGGATTGCTAAAGCCGGCACTGATCGCCTTCATGCCTTCATGATAGTCATTTTATAATTTAATAGCGACCCTGCCGGCTTTGCACGAGTGCGATAATATACATACTAGCTTTTGCCCGCGACTTTATAATTGCGATATGTGTATCTGTGTGTATAGCGAAATACTGCCGTAAACGATATGTAACAGTTTACTTGCTACAGTACTTCGCTATAAACAACATTTTTGAAGTGAAAATTTCTTAAGCGGCTTTGTGACCTTTTTGGGATGGGTAAACAATGTTAAACTCGCGTCAGGACATGTGACCTGATCGAAAATTCGTAAGACGGCCACGTGATATTCAAAAATGCACAATGTCAATGCTTCTGCCGGCACTCTTGAAGTACAACCGGTTGCTTTTTGTACCAGTTTTGAAATTGGTACCAATATACCTTCCTCTTGAATCACACTATCTATTAAAATCAACCGCATCAAAATCCGTTACGTAGACTTAAAGATCTAAGCATATATGAACAGACAACGTTAGTCAGAAGTTTGATGACGTTATTTACTACATTATGAGTATACTCTTAATAAATTAAGAAATAAAATATGGTGAAAAACTTCTTGCGGGCGGGACTGGAACCAGGTACGACCTACGTACGTAGTATATCAAAATAGCATTTTAAATACAAATAAAATACTTATAAAAAAATTATGAGTATATTGAGAACGTGTATGTTCGTTCTTAATACTTGAATCTGATAACGAAACATGCTTAATTTTAGATTACATATATTATAAGTACTAACGTTGGAAAAGGTTAAGCCAAAATTCGCAAACGATCTTGTTTTTGAAATTGGTGGTGTTGCTTGGCCATTAAATCCTCGTTTATCGAGTCCAATATGACACGGTCGCTACCTTTTTGAATATTTTAATTTTTTAAAGGCATGGCGATACTTTTAAATACGAATTATCCACAAATTGATATTGTTAACAAGATCGCAATGTGTAACTTTCTTCTGCCAAATAAATCTTGAAGGCTATTAAATTTATTTTGGTGTTATGATGCGCGCTCTGCAGCGGTCAATCTACTTTTACATCTATAAAATTCTGTGTATGGCTTTTAGCTATAAAAACACAGAATTAAGCTATAATAATATTGTGAAGTAAATTATCTACAAGACATAAAAAATGTCTTGTATATGTATGCAAATTGAGATTGTTTGTTTATGATATGTGTTGACACTAGTGCTAAGTTTTTTGCCTAAAAGACATACTAATTCAGATCATCATACGTTAATAATAGTGTTGTAAAATCTCGAATCGAGTTCGGGAGTCTACATTTGCAAAACTTAGTCAAGTTTTACAAATGTAGACTCCAACGACAATACAACTTCTACTTAACAAACTCTCCAGTACAACAAATTATACAAAGCATTACAATAATTCAACTTTAGGCACACTACAAATAACTATATTTCACACCACTCTTAATAATACTTACCAAGCTCGGCCAACCTCCGATTGGAGAGGAACGCGAAGAAGAAGAAGGCTTTTGTACCACCGTTCAATATTTAATTACAAAAACATTAATCTGATATATTTTTCGTACTTATGCATAAAACCTCTTACATGCCACCACGATTGAAAAGTTAACATATTTCTAGCACGAACACTATTGTTCTTTATGATCTGCAGTTTGACATCTCTGTAATAAGTTAGCAGCACCTTTGACAGAATTGGGAGAACAGGCACCACAGGAACAACTTATAATTTTATTTTTGTTTTTTGTTGTTATCGTGGCAATAGATACACCCACTCAGTGAAAATGTCAAGTTGTTACGGTAGGTACAAAAGATAGAGGCCTGAGACAGACATACTGAAGGACGGACAGCGGAGGTTTAGTAATAGGGACCTGTTTGAACACTTTAGGTATATACCTAAAAAATGTAAAATGTTCTGCAAAAAAGAGCAATTCGTGCCATCTACGGCCTGGGCGCGAGGGACTCACTCAGACAGTTGATTAAAGAAATTAATATCTTAACTGTAGCTTCACAGTATATATTCGAGAATATAATGTATGCAAGGAAAAATATTTTGTCGTTCAAAAAAGTTAGTGATTTAATAAATAGACCCTTGCGTAACAATCACAAATTATTTCTTCCGCGATATCGGCTAAGCAGAGTTAGCGAGTCGTTCATGGGAAACTGTATACGCTACTACAACAAATTGCCAAAATCGGTCCTTGATATGCCTGATAGAATATTCAAAAGTTATGTAAAACAATTACTTTGTAAAAAGGCATATTATAGGACCGAAGATTTTATTAATGATAAGAATGTTTGGCTTGAGCTTGGCGCGGACGCGTCGTAATTCTGTATTTATATGACTATAATGTGTGGTACATTCTGTACGTGTTATTTTTAAAGATGACTTTTTTTATTTTTATTTTAGTAGGTACATAATTTGACATTTTTTTTTATTTCGGTGTTATTAATTTCAATAATATGACATTATTTTTAAATTCAATTCGAACATGACATTAAATATACCAATGTATACTCAGTCCACATACTTAATTTCTAAGATTTTCATAAATTGTGAGTTGTCGTCCTTGGAGAAAATGCGCTGTGCAGTTTGTTGCCGCTTCTTCTGCACTCCGCTTTGGAAGCGGCGTTAAACTTAGCCATAAGTAAATTTTTGACGTCAACAATTGTTGAGAAGTGAAATATGACAATTAATAAGTGTTCAAAGAAACCTATATTGAATAAACGTTTTGAATTTTTTTTTTTTTAATTTTGTAGGTACGTCTAAAATTTTAAATTTTCGTATCTATATTTTTGTAACTTTTTTCTAAACTGTTTTCAGCATAAAAAAGTAGGACATGATTCTGAATAATTTATTTTATTATAATCTTATCTTAGTGAGCTAGAATTTTATAGACTAGTTAAAAAAGATGACGATTTTTCGCAAGTTCTCAGACTTCTTATCTCTGAACTTAATTTCTTAGGTTTATTACGGCCATAAATGTTTTCATTGATTATTCATGAACTGGCCTACACAAATCATAATAATTGAGATACGTTTATAGTTGTATGACATCAGCCTATGGGAACGGGTAAGTGAAAAGTGAAAGTAAATTTAGTTCAATGTCTAATGAGGTTAATGATGTCATAGGTCTATTTTAGGGGTGAGCTTTAGAATAGCTTAGCACGAATTTTTAATTTCTAATAATTGAATCTACTAGAACTCGATTTGCTCTCTTTTATAATGTGATTTTTGAAGTGCGGAGACGTAATTTATATTTACAAAAATGCATACATAGACATACAAAAAAACAATAATATAGCATTGTTTTAGGCTAGTATTTTGGGGGTTTCGCCTTAAGTTGGAGACCCTCGCTCGCTCCCATTTTAGTTACAAGGATACGCAACGGACCTAACCTAGCTTATGTGATAAAGTATTTGTTGTTATAACAAAAAAGTTAAAAATGAATAAAAGACAAAAAGAGAATAAAATTAAAAAAAAAAAAAAAACAAAAAAAATTGTGCGGCCAAAGTATGAAAATAAAAATGCTTACAAAAATAACGCAACTCCGCGCTCATTACACAAAAGGCTCTAGAGGAAGCAAATTACAGGGCAGTGGCCGTAGCCATATATTGGGCAAAATCATTACGACTCGAAAAGAAGAAGAATAACTCCGCGCCTTAGAAATGGTATCGTAATGAAGAGAAAAGTAAGTTATATCGATTTTAATACTCAGAATATTTACAATAATTGCAAAATTCCCTAAAATAATTTACTTTTAATCGTTAAGGTAGGTATAAATTGAAAAAAAGGGCCTTAGATTACGTGTTGAATAAAATAAAAAATATGTTGTATAATTAGGTTATGTTGCTTGTTGCAATATTTTTTTAATATATACCTGTTCTTTTACTTTTTAACCTTTAAATACCTACTTAACAAGTGTATGCTTTTTAATCTTAATAAGTATAACTTACTAAAGAGTAAATGTGAAATGTTCAACGTAAAACATAATCCGAAACTAATGAACTAAACATACTCGAATATACAATCCTTTTTCTCAAACACAATGAACGAGTACCCTCATCATTTCAATGACCCTCAGCAACTAATGTGTACACAACAAAGGGGTTCTCGAATTTACAACTACTATTTGCTCCAAATGTCCGTCGTGCCCCGCCCACGGCCCCATTTGCGTTTATTGGTTAGCGAACATGAGGGTTCCGTACTTAAATTTATACTGGGATCTCTGATAGGCCGGCTATTAATAAAAAACAAGCTGTGGACCGATTAAACGGGATTTAAAAAGCTCTTTGAGTTGTTAAATACATATGGAAGTAAAATTAATTAACAGGATGTCCCAGAAGTCATATGTAAACATTTCAATTATTTTACTATTGTGTCTCGTTTATGGACAGGGAAAAAGTTAGGGAAATATATTTTAATCAAATTAAATCACACAGTCTGAGCTGGAGCTAACTGAATCTGTGGGATTTGTCCTTACGTTGTGAAACGGGTAAATATTAGAATCTCAAAAAATATAATCTCTTTATTTAAAATGTACGAGCCTAAAATACCCGAATTTATACTACCCGAAAGTATTTAGAAAATAAATATTTTAATTACCTTATGAAGAGCTCAAGCTTAAAAGTTACAACATCTTATTACGGAATACTTCATCCATAAATACATGACTTTACTAATTTAACTGATTTTATAAATTCGAGCTATATAGACTGAACTTTATAGGTTTTTATAAATACCTATAATTTAAAGCGAAATTACACTATCAAAAAGCGCTTTATGCGGCTTTATTTTTTATGTATAGGTACATAAATAATAAAGCCGCATAAAGCGCTTTTTGATAGTGTAATTTCGCCCCCTGAACTGACCCCATTTGATACTATTTATATATGGTATATTTAAATTAAGCGCAAATATTTTAATAAAATATATTGGCTAATAAGCTAGAAAAATGCTTTAGAAGATAATTTCAAAAAGCGTCACGTTAGTTTTTGAGATATCTTAACAACTTTAACATTTAGAAAAACAGACGCATTAAACACTCACACAAAACTGTGCACAAAAATTCACTTTCTTGGCATACACCTTTTAAGTATTACATAATATGGATACTAATTTACTGACGTCGACAATCAAAACGGCAGATTTATCTATTACCATAAGAAATAAAGAAAAATAAAAAGCTTAAACAAAAACTAATATGTCGATTTCTTGAAATTTGCTACCTTAACAATCTATGGCCTATAAAGTACCCATTAAAATATTTGCGCTTATAGAGGTTGACCAAAATATAATAGGTATTGAGAAATATATTATTTAAATAGACCTCATATATGTCTAATACCTTATGTCCTCATAAAATAACGATTTTAGGCCGTTTTGTTAGACATGAAATTCTATAAATACTCCTCAAAATGTTTAAACTTTATAATATTAAAGCTATTAAGTTTTCCTATAGAAATAAAAACATTCAAAGAAGTTGCAAATTAATAATTAAATTTGCATAATTGCAATAACTGCTTATACAATTAAATAAATATCTATATTGCATTTACCTATTTATTTACTTAATAAACTTAGGTAAACTTAAAATATAATTTTCTAATTAAGTTTATAAATTTTACAGTTTTCTCGAGACATAAATTCGATTCCACACCTCGGCATCGCGTAATATGGTATCGGCTTAATTATACAGAATTTTATCGCCGCAATAAAATTAAAATAAATTATTTCTCTACAAACAAACCAAATATAGTTTCTTCTCCAATTGATCCTTTAGCTTTAAAATGTAAAATGTCAAGTCGCTAAAAATCCAACTCGCAAAATGTTTGATTACAAATAGTATTTTCATGTTTTATAAGTTATTATGGAAAGACATGATGAAAAAGAAAAAAATAGGTCACATTCCCTTTTTATGTATAAATTTAAATTTATTTATTTTTGTGTAGGAGATTAGTGCATATACAATGTAGAGGCTTCTAGAGAAAAAAGTAATTTTTGTAACTCGCGATTCCTTTTCTGTGCTATGCGCATCATTTTGTATGAGACTTCTTGAAATCGGTCGGATACCCCATCAGACTTTTTGCGAATTGAACATTCTGCGTCCATGGTCCGATCCTTTATCTCATTTTTCGCATTCGCCCTCCGACCCGTTAGCTTTACCGTTAATTATCTCAAACTTTATTTGAATGCAATAACGGTCAATCCGTTTCGAGGACAATTAAAAGTGACGCATCCAAATCCGTTTCCATACATCGAAATTGTGGGTGGAATCGAAGGATTAGGGAATTCGATCGATTATTATTTGACTTTGTCGAGCAATCCCGGGCCTAGTCTATAAAATATCTGAAGCTGCTCCGGAAGGCACATGAAGCTTTGATATGCTCCGTCGGTTAACGGCAGAATCTGGTTTTGACAGAATCTGGATTGGGCAGATTCGGCGTTTGGCATAATCGTCTTATGGCAGAAAATGTACACTCAAATGAAAAACTTTGATATGTAAAGAATCAAATTTTATTATTTTACAAATCTGCATTATTTACAAGTGCGAGTCTCCTTAGACACTCTAATACGAAAAACCTGAAAGGTCAAGTTGCTCGTTGGATTGAACACCTCCAAGAGTTCGACTTTGTTACTGAACATCGCAGTGGAAAGTAACATGGAAATGCTGATGCGCTTTCAAGAAGGCCTTGCTGAGAAGATTGTAAACACGGTGTCAAACAGGAGTCTAAAGAAATCGCTGTGAAATTAACTAGGACGAGTCAATATATTGGTATCATTGAGCCGTTAAGAAACTGTTCGATGCATGTAGGCATATTGACAAATCTGATAAGAATGTTAACCACTAACACACACAAAAGAGACAGATGTGGAATCGGTACGCTCGATTAATGAATCGGTTCTGCCGGTTATGCTTCTGCAACAAAATTCGGTAAGTCTAAGTAATGTGTGACATTTTAGTGGGTCGCTGTAATTCACGTTTTACGATTGGGTAGTAAACTTATGTAAAATGTGCGAAAACTTTGTTTATTGTGTAAATAAACAAAGTTTGTGCTATTTAATTAAATGTGAACTACGAGTATTTTTGTTTCAAAGCATTATTTAAAATTTTATTTTTCTTTCTTTTTATATTATCAATAGTAGTGAGACATACATTGTATATTCCTGTATTATTGTAGATTGTCAATTTTCATTTATTGACAACCCATATACATTTAACATTTTTAAAAAATTACCTATATCTATCGTCAAAGTTTAGGTGTATTTAGTTCAAAAGAGAGTTATAGTAAGAAACTCGTGACTATTGTAAATGAAGAAAAGTATCTACATTGAACACAATTAGAGTCTGTATTCAACCCTGCATTATATTAGCAAAGATAATGTCATCGCCCAAGAATTCGTCAATGTTGTAACCATGCCGAAAGTGTGACCCCCTTGCATTGAGTGACTCGGTTTCCTCCAGCTCAAAATAACGAGTAAATAGAAGTACACTTCTTTTGATGTTAACTTTTTAATAAAAACTATAAGTGTCGTAGGTGTACTTTGGGTCAGAATTCTGATTCGCATTCGAACTTTATTTATTTTGAATTTAATGATTTACAGTGAAAATAAAAATAAACACTCTGTGAAAATTTCAAGTCATTATCTATCTATAATGGTTCAAATAATGCAACCCTGTTAGCTTCGTAAAAGGGTCATGTTTTCATAAGATATCTGTCGTGTCAAGATGTCTGTCATTTTAATAAATAGTTTTTGCCATGAAGATTAAGTAATATCTAAAGTCAATACTATAATAAAAATCAATACTTAAATTACAAAAGCATATTTTGACCAATACCACTGCAATCAAACAAATACACATAGCCAAAAAATCTCCACTTATTCAAATAGAGATTCATTTGATTAGATTGGTCTCGTCAAAACGGAGAAATTTTGGAAACAGATTCACTTCTTCACTCTTTATTTTGTATCCCAGCCTTTGTCAGATGCATTAGTTATATCTCATGCATAAATTGTCTCCGATTTATCGCACTAACATGAAATATGATGCCGATAATTTTATTATTCCACTATTTGTATACGACATATTGTAGTAATATCAAACAAATCACGATCCGAGTGTAACTTAGTATGAATATTATTATTAAAAGCTGTTTTATGTCCCATTACGGAGCTTATCCCTTTCACCTAGTTTCTATTCTAGTGATTATAATCAAGTAATTTGTTCAATACACAAAGAAGCCAAACCAAAAAAGAACAAAAAATACAGCGACTACTCTAAATGAGTTGTCGTCGTTTATAACAGTTTTTGACACATACAAAAACTGTCCGAATTCCGCAGACGATGATTGACACCCGTAAGCACCCTGACTGCCTTCCATCTTAAATCATACGAATTTCCAAAATCTTAAAGGTCATTAACTGGCCATCCCGTTACAACGCAGCGGCCGCGTCGTTCTCGCTAATCGAAAATTCTCAAACGTGTTATCTTAAATTTCAAGCCCTCAACAAAATGAATCATGTGCCGAAATAAGGCACAGATAATCGAGCCTCAATTTCGCATGCCCCTGTACAAAGAAAGCACTTTTACTTTTTTACTGCGCTCGCTTTTCTCACGCTGCAAACTGACTCACGCGTTCGAATTTCATCGTAAGTCGGCCCCTTAATTATGACGTCATAACCGCGGCCTGCGTATTTTTTTGCGACACACCGCGTATCTTGGGACGATCTTGTGCTAAATGACTAAACAATGGTTGTAACTCAACACGTTTATAGCTCAGAGTTAAACAAACGAGTCTGGTTAGGAGGCTTCATAATTTAAACGTTGTCCCTATGTTAATATAAACAGTACATGATAAATGTAAGCGATTAAGATTCGTATCAATTGACTCATAATTAAGTAAATTTTAATGATAAGGTCAAATGTTTTATTCTACAAATTCATTCATACATATATAGAAAAATTAAAGCTCTATCAATGGTAGCGGTTGAGTTTCGAGTAGGTTTAAGAAGGTGTTGTTTTTTTCAAACCGCATAAGAACTGCTAAACGTACCTTTTTCTGAAACACGGAGTATCTACTAATAATAACGCCCTTGTAATGAATATACTGTCAATGCAGAGGCAAAGAAGATGGGATACACCTGGAGTATAACAAAGAACGCTGCATCAGGTAGAACTAGATGGCGCTTGTGACTGCCCTTTGCCCCGATACTAAGACATATACCTGGTTAAAACCATTATCCGACCTAAATAAATCGATACTTATTACTTTGACGTTTGGTCTACTGTCATTGTCAATTTGGTTTAGCCGGATAATGGTTTAAACCAAGTACTAAAGGTAGTTCTCGTTTTAAAATAAGACTAATAAAATCAAGAATGAACACAATTCGTATCCACAACTAGCATGCTAAAACAACGCTTAGATATCACGCTCCACAAATAGTTATATATAATCATTGGCATTCAAAGATGTTAGAAAATTTAACTGTTCCTTTCTCAGTTATTCTAGTCCAACAAAACCTAAGAATATACGCACATAAACTGTTAATCCGACGAACGATTGCATAACAATACGAAATAGACTATACATTTGGCTCCCCGCAAACTCTCCAAGACGCGATAAGATTAAAATATTAAGTCCTCAACAATCTCACCGTATATTTATTGTTGGCTCACAATATACACAATAGCAGGCCATTTGCTAACTCTGAAGCTCTTGCAAGGATCCTCGCACGTTGTGAATGGAATATTAAAGTATTATAAATAAATATAACTGTCCTGTAGGCAAGCGAAGAAAGTGGAGTCGGGCAGGCTTAGCTCGTAAACCAAGGTACGACTCAATAAACATATTTTCAATTTTAGTAGCCAACTGGTTCCTTTCGGTTCATTGTCAGAAACTCTTATGTTAACTCTGAACCCTTATAACATAAGAGGTAAGGTTCTAAGTGGCGTGTTATGTAGAATTTTGCAATAAAACCTTTGAGTGCGGAAACTGCACGTATATTTCACATTTGTAAAGGGTCGATACGTCCTTTCCCGTTAGCTGATTTAAAGGAATGGATTTTCTTAATATTTTATTTACAAATTCTTGACTATTCACATATTTGTGAGTCATCTTTTGATGTTATTTAGCAAAATTATGCACTTAACTAGTATACAACATCTTATTACTTTTCCGACGCCATTGTAAAGCAAATTCACTTAATAGTTAACTTATAATACATAACTAATTATTGATTGGCGCAAATTGGTATACTTCCTCAAGCCTTCTACTTAATATAGTCCACAGAACTAAAATCAATAGCGATAAGCTATAGTACAAATTTACTTACAAATTATAATATTTTAGTGTATTCAATTAAAAAGGAAAGTAAAAGCCAGAAATACGACTTTGTTTACTTACTTACATTTGAACTATGTATACCTATTATAACGCTAATGCTGCTGACAGCATTAGCGATAATATATACCTATAATTCCACATTTTGATGATAAAAATACTTATACTTTTTTGCTCAAATGTAAAATTTGGGTAAAATTAGATACTTGGCTAAGGGCTTTGCTTTGCAATTAATATTTTCTGTCTCCCTGGCATTATGTAATTGTCCCTAAATTTATATACCTATGTTCATCTAAGAGTCTGATGTTTTATGTATCGGCCTTATGCTGTATGCAAACAGAACATAAAAATATCCTACTTAATCTGTTTTTCTAATGAATCGATAATTCCCAGTTGCATCATACAACTTTAATGACATCATACTAATCATTGTAGATAAAAGTAAGTTAACTGGGAAAGCGATATAACCAGGATATCTTGAGCCCGCACTTCCTGTTCTAATATGAGAACTTAATTGGTCCCGGAACTTTACCCCTACGGCAAGAATCATAAACACCTTTCAAATTACACAATGATTGATCACACATCAATTCAATTATGTCAATGATTAATTTTTCTAACCGGATTTTGTTTTACTTTAGCCTTATCATGTCCGTGTGGTGATATGTATGGAAAATGTTTAATTCCAAAAAAGTCATAAGTCAAGATTTTGCAGTCGATAGTGCTGACACCCGTGCGAAACTTCAAGAACTGACTGCTAGTGTTCAGCACATGTCTGATAAATACGATCAACTTCAGGAAGCTTTTGACCAGAAGACTAAGGACTACGACGACCTGAAGTTGGAGAATAAGGCACTTCGGACCGAATTGGGAGTCCTTCAAACACAGGTTGTAGGTTTGGGCTCTAAACTTGACCAGTTTGAACAGCATTCACGGGAAAATAATTTAGAAATTCAGTGTGTACCTGAGCACTCAACTGAAAACCTCAAAACTGTTTTAACTCAGCTTGCTGGAACCGTGGGCCATCCACTGCGTGAGCACGAGATATTGAACTACCATCGTGTTGCTAAGGTCAACAAGGACTCCAGCCGGCCAAGATCGATAATAGTAAAGTTGTCAAGTCCCCTGGTCAGAGATTCTCTGCTGGCTGCCGTGAAGACTTATAATAGAACCCACCAAAGCGATAAGTTAAACTCGGCTCACTTGGGCATTGCCAGGAAGGACAAACAGCCAGTATACGTCTGCGAACATTTGACGCCAGCTAACAAACAAATCCACGCGGCTGCCCGCAAAGTGGCCAAGGAAAAAAAGTTTGATTTCGTCTGGGTGCGCAACGGCAGAATTTTTATGAGGAAAGACGTTAATTCTAAAAGTTTTGTTGTAAGTGATTTGAATACCTTATCATCAATTTAGTTTCTGTTCTTTTTTTATTGATGGTTTCTTTGCCCAACGGAAGCTCAAGTTTGTGTAGAAATTTAAATATTGTATATCAAAATGTTAGGGGTCTCAAGACCAAAACTCAAGTTATATTGACTAATGCATTGAAACAGACTGCTGATATAATCCTGCTTACTGAGACGTGGCTTAATGATAATGTGTATGACCATGAGGTGATTGATGACAGATATGTAGTGTTCCGGCGTGACCGTAGTACAACCGATAGCACTAAATTGGATGGAGGGGGTGTGCTTATTGCTGTATTAAAAAAACATGAGCCTATTCGTAAACGAAAGTGGGAGTCTACAGATGAAGATTTATGGGTGTCAATTAAACTCAGACAAGGAAACTCAGTGAGGCACCTTTGCATCAGTACTATCTATTTACCATCTCCAGTAGAGTTCGAACAACTTAAACGTGTTACAGCTAATATTACTGATGTTTTGCAACACAAAATTCCACTTAATTCATTGCTTCTATTAGCAGGTGATTTTAATTTTCCTAAATTGTCCTGGCAAAAAGACCCTAACACAAATTCATTCCTACCAACTAGTAACCACTCATCTGAGGAGAACCTGTTTGTGGATACTCTCACGTTTAACAACTTGTATCAGTTAAATCCTGTCACTAATAAATCAAAAGATCGTTCTTTAGATTTGATCTTCTCTAATGAATTGAATGTTTTTCAAGTAACTGAGCACCCTATACCTTTAGTTAAAATTGATAGTCATCATCCTACTTTACGTATTAAAATGACGATCCCGTTACATAAAAGAATAGCTTTTAATAGATCTCCTTTCCTGAACTTCTTCAAAGCAAATTACTCTAGCATCAAAGATGAATTGCAAAAGATTGACTGGTTTGAACATCTCAAACCACAGGATTCCGTGGACGAAATTGTAGAGAAGTTTTATGAACTTATAATGCCTATCATTCACGCTCATACGCCTATTGGGACTAGTAAAGATAAAACGTTTCCTCCTTGGTTTAGCAGATCACTAATAAAGACTCTCAAAGAGAAGGCAAAATTTCATAAGAGATTCAAAAAATATGGCAATCCCAGAGATCAACTCACGTATAAATTATTGCGTACTCGAAGTGATAAAATGATTGATGACTGTCTCATTAACTTTAGGTCTCAAGCTAAATCACACATTAAGAATAACCCTAAATATTTCTGGACGTATATTAAATCTTTGAGATCTAACAGCACTGACATCCCAGACGAAATGTATCTAGAGAATCTAAAAGCGCAAGGTGGACAGCAAATTAGTGACCTTTTTTCAGATTATTTCAATGCAAATTATATTAGTAATCCATCAACGCCGTCTATGGTTACCACTACAAATACTGCCCATGCTTCCCTTGGTACATGTTGTGTATCCAGAAGCGAAATCTTTAAAGCCCTTGAATCCACAGATACCAGGAAGGGTCCAGGACCTGATGCTATACCACCGATGTTCTTTAAAATATGTGCGTCCCAATTAGCGGAGCCACTTTACATAATTTTTAATAAATCTCTTTCAGATGGAGTTTTCCCTTTAAAGTGGAAAACTGCCCACATTACACCGGTTCACAAAAAAGGTGATCTAACAAACATAGTTAACTTCAGACCGATCTCAATTTTATCATTTATGGGCATGTTGTTTGAATCTTTGGTACAAAATCATCTTTATTTTTATTTTAAACCTATATTTAACACCAATCAGCATGGTTTTTTGCCCGGTCGCTCGACGGTCTCTAACCTTTTGGGGTATGTGGATGATATTACTGCAGCACTAGACAAAAATAATGAGGTCCATGCTGTATATACAGATTATTCTAGAGCGTTTGATGTAGTTGATCACAACATACTTTTACTGAGACTTGCTCATGCCGGAATTTGTGGGTCTTTGCTGAGATGGTGTGAATCATATTTGAGAAATCGTTCCCAGCTGGTTGTTGTGCGTGGTTTTAAGTCCCAACCTACAGCAGTCCCTTCAGGTGTCCCACAGGGCTCGCATCTTGGTCCTCTGTTCTTTTTGATATTTGTCAACGATCTATGTTCCACCTTACAATCAGAACATAGAATGTTTGCTGACGATTTAAAATTATATCGTGTAATTAAATCGGGCCAGGATGTTGCAATGTTGCAGGATGATCTGAACAAAATCAGTCAGTGGAGTGTAGAAAATAAAATGATCTTGAATCCTAGCAAGTGTCATCTTATTAAATTTACACGTAAAATAAACTCTCCAAATGTAATTTATACAATCAACGGTTCAGCTCTTCAAGAAGGTGAAAAGATTCGTGACCTTGGTGTAGTGTTAGATCAAAAATTGGACTTTAGAGTTCATATTGATAATGTAGTCAAGAAGGCTTCTAAATTGGCTGGATTCGTCTTACGTCAGGTGAAAGTCTTTAATGCGCCTGAAATTCCAAAATTACTCTTTAATTGTTATGTCAGAAGTATACTTGAATATTGTAGTCCTGTTTGGAATCCATCATACGCAATACACATCAATAGGATTGAGGGTATCCAAAAAAGGTTTCTTTATCATTTGACTTATTCAAAAAACCTTTGCCATCAGTTACCATCTTACCAATTAAGAATTAAGCACTTCAACTTAACCTCGCTCCATCAACGTCGTTTAGTTGCAGATATAATATTTTTGTATAAAATTATTAGTGGTAAAATTGATAACCCTAACCTTCTTAGTAGGCTCAGTTTCTCTGTACCTAGAACCAGCAGTCGCCTACATAACCGTGTGGTCTTTTATTTGCCCCCATGTCGTACTAATTATCGTCAGTACTCGCCATTAATTCGTATGTGTTCTCAATATAATAAAATTTGCCAGGAGATAGACATTTTCAATGCATCAGCCAATTCTATTAGGAATTCTTTGTTGTAGTTTTTTTATGGCTCTTTATTTTGTAGATTTATATAATGTTAATAACTGAGAGCTAATATATTTTATTGCATGCTGTGTTCACTCTGAGAAGGTTGTTCAATTTTCATGTTTATATGGCTTTTCGTTTTTATTGTTAGCAATGCTTGCAACAACTAGTTTGTGAACCAAATAAATAAAAAAAAAAAAAAAAAATAAAAAAAAAAAAAAAAATCCGGCAAAATCTTCTTATTTAAAGTTAGAATATTCACTTTATTAAAAGTAAGTTCTTAAAACCTCATAATACCTATCCCATTACAAGCTACTACTTCGCAAAAAACGAAGAACCTAGTGATATCATTGTGAGTCGCTAGTTGCGCTCAAGAGGATTCCCTTATCCCAAATTATATTTTAGTTGACTTTTAAAATCAGTAATCAATATTACCTTCCTTTTGCAGTCAGGTTAATATATTAACAGGTTGTGTGTCCCGGGTATCATTTGTGAACATATTTATATATATATATATATATTTTAATATTAAGTTAAGTTTTGATTTCTCTTAGAAAATAGTTTTGTTAAATAACGTTGAACGCCGGCTGCACGCACGAAAAGTGTCACGTTCCGTGCACAAATGAGAGCGCAGCACAAGCGATAGAGATGCACGATCGGCTTAAGCGTATGGCTCGTGACCCATCTATCTCTCCTTCCATGGTAATCACGTAAAATTATCGTCCGTAAACCGACTTTACAGACAACCAATTTTTTCAAGTACCTGTTTGAAGCATGACTTGCAATAGCTGTGCCAATATGTCACTGAAGATATACGAGCCGGCCCTGGTTTCATTCAGTTCACATTCACTCATGACTTCATTTCCCTACTAGATGTCATGTATGACATTTTTTTTTATAATTTATGATAGTATTATTTTGGTTTTTACATACAATCCTCCCACAGACTTAGCAGAATTCATAATTTGTCAAGCTCAGATGTTTGTAAATAACTTGTCACGTATGTATTTATGTGACTGTGTTACTTTATTTTATATATTACTTTATGTTACTTTATTAAAATATATATTTTTATTTTATAATACTTAAAACGTACAGATAAATATTTAGCTAAAAATTGCAAGTAAGCCAATAAACCGAGATGTAAAAGATGATATGTATGTACATAGATGTATAACTAAAGTTTGTAGACAAATTTTACATACTATTACTTAACGTAGAAAGGTATCTTCAAAAATACTTATAGTGTTAGCTATTTCTCAAGCACTACCGGTTCATTCAGTAGCTGCGTCGGCCGATGTCACTGGAGAGTTACGAGCCGGCCCTGGTTTCATTCAGGCCCATTCATGACTCGGTGCCTACTGGCCGTCCTATGAGTCGTATGACTTCCTGTGCCATGCTTTATGGCGTAGTAAGCAGTCAAGTAATATCAGATTTATCATTTTCAATAGTTGAAATGTATTTCCCTTAATAAACCGTGTGAATAAGGTTTAGAGTTATATTAATTCCAAAGGTTTTTTTTTTTTAATAAGCTTGTTTTCTAAAATCTATCACTTAAAATAATTAGTCCGTCTTATAGATTATCGAAAAATATTAGATATGTATCTTTTCTTTTTTCAATCAAACAAAAGATGATAAAGATAAAGCGCATCAAAGTTCAGGAGTGGGAGCTCATGACACAAAGTGTTCCGGTCAGTGACGTCACGCGAAACTTTAACGGGCTATATCTTTATCAATTCTTTTTTGATTGACAAAAGCAAAAAATACGTGTCTAATATTTTTCAATAATCTACCAGACGGACCGTTTATTTTGAAAACTATTTATTTTTTAGAAAACATGTCCCTCGTGCCCGATGTAAAAGCGTTGATGCCGAGGGTATAGGAAGGTTTTTACGTCCCGGTTTTAACGGGACCGTCCCTGTTTGTGATCCCTGTCCCAGCCGGTTTGCTTTAGCATCCCGAATAAGCTTGAACAACACTGACACCCCGGACGATCGTTCCCCCGCGCTACGCCGCCGCCGCTGCACTCTAGTGAAAAGTACAAGCGTCGACGAATAATAAAACTGACTGTTTTAGACCAGTGCCAAAGCTTTTGAAAATGATGAAAAGTAAAATAAAATAATAGTAGGATGAAACCCATTTAAAAAATAAGAGAATAATATATCAAAAATTAAAGATAAAATAAATTACGAGCGATCTGAGATCGGGAAGTGGAACGGGGGTGAGCTTTTAAATTATAATTTCTTAACTTACTTAAAGGGTCTTAACAGACCGACAGATAGACAGACGGACAGACCGACGGACAGACAGACGGACAACCGAGTGATCCTATACCTAAGGGTTCCGTTTTTCCTTTTGAGTACGGAACCCTAAAAACATAAAAAAAAACTTAAATCAAAATGAAAAACTGAGCTTCTGGCTCTTCTGCGTCCTGGTTTGTCTCTTCTTAATTATGGTAGGCCTACTTATCATTAACGTCCTGTTTTTTGTACAAGAACAATTAAAAGTAACCAGCTTCTTACATTAATGTATGAAAAAAGGCCCCACAACAATAGTGTTGTAAATAAATTGATACTGAAATCATGGAATTTTATTCGGTATATTGACGAATGATTTATCACTTGCGTAACCTGTATCCCATTCAACGGTTAGAACGCTAGACTAACCCACCGGTAAGCTCCTTGTTAGATTTGAATAGTGACTATACATTACTAAAGGATTTATTGGTGAATTATGAGTCCATAAGCCTAGCCGTTGTCTGCAAATCCCACGCAGAGAATAATATGACGTCAAACATCTATATTTCATGGCTGTTAATTTATCAATTCACACACATCCTACCTAATATTATAAACGCGAGAGTGAGTATGTTTGCTACGCTTACGCGCTTTAACTACTGAACCGATCATCATGAAAATTTCCATACGCGTTGTCTGGAATACGAAGAAGGCTACCTTTCATCTCGAAAAAAGTACTGTTTCTGAGGGAATGACATATACGCGAGCGGAGCCGCGGGAGGAAGTTAGTACCTATACACATGCACCCTGGTGGAGTATTGCGATACTACGTAATAAGCTTATATAGTCAATAAATTTTCGGGGGTTTTAATTCGCTACCGTACTAAAAATAGTTACTCCACTCAAATTATTTTAAGAACAGTGACAAAACCTGATGCGGCTGTCACTGAAAAACCTAGTAGAAAATTTGCTTGTTATATACAACCCATCCAACTGATCTTTAATATCCATACTCTATTGATAGATAAGTAAGACTGATGAATCCTTATCCTTACTAATATTATAAATGCGAAAGTGAGTTTGTTTGTTTATTGTTTGTTACGCTTTCACACAGTAACTACTGAATCGATCATCATGAAGTTTTGTATACAGTTTCTCTGGAATACGGAGATGGACATAGGCTGCCTTTTATCCTGGGAAAAAGTACTATTGCCGAGGGATCGTATTTAACACGAGCGGAAACAAATAAAAAAATACTTTTATTTTGCCTGCATAATTTATAATATCAGGATGAAGCCAGCTCATTGTAAAGCACTATACCTCTACATATCAAGTTACACTTGCGCACGCCGCCTATGTTGAAACCAAGTTGAAACTGTACGATATACAAAACACTTTGTTACTGGTTATAAAGTTTTATCATTTTATGATATTATGCGAAAGCTGTTTACACATGCTAATCTTATGATAGAAAATGTAAACAGCGTGTAACTTAACTAACGACATTCTCGAGAAGGGGTGACACAGCCCGTGAAAATGAACAACTTTTCCTATTGGACCAAAGCTGGTAACTAAAAAAAGAGTCATTTTCACAACGTAACCTAATACTTTTGTAAGTGTTAGGATAAAAAAAAAATGAGTTTCCAACATTGGTCCCATAGGAAAAGTTGTTCTTTCTGACGGGTTGAGACACCCATTCACGGGAATGGCGTTAGTTAAGTTACACGGTACGCTGTATATAACAACATTTGGAAAGTATAATATTACGGCAAATATTAATTTAATAAATCATAATTTATCTACTTTTTACCCGATAAGAACAAATCCAAAATAGAGCTGGCCGGTATTATATATGTTTTTAGTTCTTGGACGTTTTCAAAGTTTTGCTCAGACCAATGTGTTTTCCTAAAGATCTAGTAATTTAGATCGATATTTCACCACCGAAGCCCTCTCATACTAAATTTCATCGAAATCATTGGAGCCGATTCCGAAATCAACACTAATATTACGTTAGTACTTAGTATATTAATTCTGTGCTAATATTACAAATGCGAAGTAACTCTGTCTGTCACATTTCACGCTTCTAAAACCAATTGAAAATTGGGAGGTAGTTTGAAGCCCGGGGAAGGACATAAGGGTATATTCCATTCCGGAAAAATCTACTGTTCCCAAGGGATCTAGTTTAACGCAGCGGTGCCACGGGCTAAAGCTGGTTCAAACAATGAACATGACTGTGAACACCCTACACAATATATTTGTAATATGGATCGAAAAGAAAATAAGAAGAATAGAATATTAAAATGTGTATCTGTTAGATAATTAGTATGAATGGGAGTGTCAAGGAAACATCGACCTTCGTGGAAGCAATTAATCAAGATAAGTATACTGATCTATTCGCGTTGAACAATAAGTTATAATCTGAAAAGAATAAAATATTGATGAGTCGATTGGATAATGATAAATCCGATCCTGTGATGCGAATAAAAAGGTAAATTTACTGCTCTGAACATGTAAACAGCTTAAAAGTCAATCCTTTGTGTCTTTGTTGCTACAATAGGTGGTCGCTATTTTAATACTCGCAATAAAACCCAATATATCGGAGCTAAGTAATCGAAGCTTGTTTATGGCCGTTGAATACAATAATATTCATGTTTTATTTTTTTCTCAGTCGTAAATTACTTTTGTTCATATTTTAATCTGAACGCCTACACGTACTTGTTAGTATCTACGTTAAGTTATTAATTTGTGAAAATTTTGCTCATTATTATAGGTATATATTGCGTGATTTTAAACATCTGAACTATATTGAAATCCTAAATTCAGAATCCCTAATGAAGTATAGAATTGCAAGACAATAGGTGGTGATAGGGCTATGTCTGCACCCAGCAATAACGAGACTATTAGTCAAAAGCGTAATATGCATAGCGCATAGAATTTATAATAAGAAAAAAATATAGCTTCCCATACAAAGTAAGCCGATAAGCTAGGCGAATTTCTATGGAAGATCATTTTTTGGTTTCTTTGAGCAGGAATGTCGACCATATATGGATGGAATCTCTGCCCATGCCGTGTCCTCAAAATATGGAATGGTGCAGGAGGAACTTGAGCTACTACGCCACGAAGCAAGTCAATCTATAGGTAACATCACGTCTCAACAAAGCTCAATGGGCTCAGATTGACCTTAGCAACAATAGTATTAAATAGCATTTTCATATACGTAATTATAAATATATTAAAACATCAAGTATATAACATATCTTTTTATACTAAGGGGCTTAGATAAGCGAAATTAGCGCCATCCGACATTTTATTGATTTACTACCTTACTGCCCCCCGTGGTAAGGGCGTTTGCCTGTAGACCGGGGTTGTGGGTTCGATTTCCACGGTAAGCATACTTTGTTTAGTTGTTTTCAGTTTGGTTGGGAAATTGCAGGCTTAAATCAACTCATTCTCTGATAATAAAGATGATACCGTGCTTCGGAGGGCACGTTAAGCCGTTGGTCCCGGCTGCCATCTGGTAGTCGGAACCACGTCAGAGACCGATCTGAGGCGGTTCCGAAGAACTCTGACACCAGGGTGTGCATGGTTGATTGACCAGTGTTATCTACACGAAATGATGATGATGACCTAAAAACACGTTAAATTAAGAAATTTGAATCTTAACTTCGGTAGTTGGTTTCTAGTAGTATGTTTTTTAATATCACTTTTCATAACTTTGCATTTGATAAATTACAACAATTCTTGATTACCGCCAAAAGAGGCCACTTTTTGCGGCAATCAACAATCTTCTTAATATGTTATATGGTAATACACTATTACTTATTCTGTGGTAATACAAATAAAATAATACCAAAAATACTACAAGTAATTTACTGCCGAAGTACGAGTACAATGCACATTATGTACATTATATTACACACTAAAAATAATTAAACCTACTTATAAACATAAATATTTACAAATTATATAGTCCTTCCAAACCTTCGTCTTTGCATGCCGCCCACCTCAAGCGCGAAGCCTACGAAGCCTGGGTTGCTGCGCGAAATGTCAAGGATCGTAATACTTCTGATTTGAAGAAGCGGTTCAACGCAGCTT
Organism: Elegia similella; assembly: GCA_947532085.1. Classification (NCBI taxonomy): domain Eukaryota; kingdom Metazoa; phylum Arthropoda; class Insecta; order Lepidoptera; family Pyralidae; genus Elegia; species Elegia similella. The sequence goes on from OX383936.1 coordinate 8,400,470, forward strand.
CAAGAGCCTACAAGAAGCAGATCACTGCAGCAAAGTTTGCGCACACTGCGCGCATTGGTAGGAGACTGATTGGCTATCCCTCTGGGAGTAGAGCATTCTGGTCTCTTGCTAAGGCAGCGCAGGGGAATTTCTGTCGCCCTTCACTTCCATCTCTGCACAATCGTCAGGACTCGCTGGCTCACTCCGCAAAAGAGAAGGCCGATCTCTTGGCTACTCTCTTTGCGACAAATTCTACTCTTTAATTTTAATTTTAATTTTCTTTATTAAGGTACACCAACAGTATTTACATGTTACACTTAAAAACACACTCTTATCACTTTGTTCTAATGTAAACACACATAAAAGGTATACACAACATTCTTTATATAAAGCTAAGTATACTAAACAAAACTAACATTACGCATTAATTAAGAAGTTTAAGCATCTTATTTTTAAACATTTTTAAACTATTCGAGAACAGATCCAAGTCCTCTGCGTCCCGGTTAAGGAGATTGTAAGTATTGCACATACGGTTGATAGGAGCATGATGTCCTAAATTCGTTCTCGATGATGGCCCGACAAGTAATTTAGATATAGGGTAACGCGGCGGTCTAGAAGGAACTTTAAAATTTAAAAATGACACTATTTCGTTAGAGTCTGTTAAATTGTTCAATATCTTGTACAAAAAAACGACGTCGTGGATTTTTCTTCTGTCACATAAAGAATTCATTTTAAAATATTTAAGTCGTTCATTATATGGGCAGCGATGAGAAATATTGGGCGCTGTAAATGCAAGGTGCCTTGTAAACGCTTTTTGTATTTGCTCGATTCTTTGAGAGTGGACTGCATACGTTGGGTTCCAGACTGAACAGGCGTATTCTAGATTGCTTCTGACTAAAGTATTAAAGAGTAATATTTTAGTATCAGTAAATCGAAAGTTTTTAGTATTTCTTTTCAGAAAACCCAACATTTGTGCTGATTTTGTAACAATTGCATCAATGTGCTTTACAAAATTGAGCTCTGAATCTAACCATACACCTAAATCCCTGACTACCTTTACCTTTTCCAGTTCTTCAGATGCTATTTTGTAGACTGTATTAATTGGTTTCTTTTTTCGCGTGAAAGTGATGTGATAGCATTTGTTCGTGTTTATTACCATGGAATTTTTATGACACCAGTCTAAGAGTCGATCAATGTCGTCTTGTAAAAGAAGGGCATCGGTTGAAGAATGTATCACTTTATAGATTTTGGTATCGTCAGCGAACAACGAGCATTTAGAACTTAATATTACATCAGGTAAGTCACTGATAAAAAAAGAAAACAGAATGGGCCCAAGATGAGACCCTTGTGGGACTCCAGAATCAGTATAATAGACTTTAGATTCGTATCCCAGAACCGCTACAAATTGTGACCTTCTTTCTAGGTAACATTTGATCCAGTTTAATAGTGACCCATGGATACCACTTGATTCTAGTTTTGCAAGCAGTAATGAATGATTTAGTCTATCAAATGCGCTACTAAAATCTGTATATACTGTATCTACTTGCAAACCGCTATCAACCTCACGCTTTAAATCAGACACTATTGTACACAAATTTGTCTCTGTCGAACGTTTACTCTTGAATCCATGTTGATATGGGCTTATATGATTGCTCAGATGATGACATATAATAGGTTGAACCACCGATTCAAAAACTTTGGGGAAAATAGAAAGGATGGATACTGGTCTGAAATTTTTGATGTTACTCAGATCTCCTTTCTTATGCAATGGTATTATCCGTGCCTTTTTCCATTGCTCCGGAAATTGACCCTTCTGAAGCGAAGAATTAAATATTATACAAAGGGGCAAATTCAAAGCTGCGCCGCACCTTTTTATAAAAATTGGTGGAATTCCATCAGGACCGGCACTCTTATTGACATCCAATTTACGTATGTTTAGAAGAATATCCTTTGCTGTAATGGATATATCTGATAAAGCGTGACACATTTTAGGGGAAACCTGAACCGATGCATTAGAACCGCTAGAGAAGTTTGAACTAAAATACTTAGCAAACAAATCTGCGATATGTTGACCATTGTCTGCAATTTCGCTGTCCATATGCATACGAGCTGGAATGTTTGTTTCTGACTTACGCTTCTCATTAATCAGTCGCCAAAAAGCTTTAGGGTTTACGGTAATTTCTTTTTCTGTGTTTATTGAATACATTTTCATATTTTTATTTTGTAATTTATGACACCTGTTTCTTATAATTTCATATTCTATCCTATCGCGCTGATTTTTAAAATTCAAATATCTTTTTCTTAATTTTTCCTTTTCTGTTAATAGTTTTTTAAGAGTATTATTTAACCATGGAGGAACTGTCTTGGATCTGTTTTTGCGTATAGGGACATATTTGTCTATGCACTTTTCTAAAATATTATAGAATGCAGAAACTTGCAAATTTACATCATCCTTACGCAACAAAGTATGCCAGTCTGTGTCATTGAGTTCGCGAATAATACCAACATAGTCTGCCTTAAAAAAATTTAATTCTAGTCTTTTGTTCGGGAGCAGCTGACTTGCAACACTGGCCGACAACCGCAAAAGCAGCGGAGGATGCCTGACGACGGAGGAGCATCGCCGCCCTTTCTACCGCGATGCGAGCACTCAATGCGGGAAATTCGCTTCACTCAAAGTGCAGTGCGACGTGCTCTGTTTTCTCTCGACGTCAGGAAGTCCAGCGGGCCTGATGGCATTCCAGCAATTGTGCTCAAAACATGCGCCCCTGAGTTGGCTCCGGTGTTAGCACGCCTATTCTCGCTGTCTTACACCTCGAGAAAAGTCCCGTCTTCGTGGAAAGTAGCCTACGTTCACCCTATTCCTAAAAAGGGTGACCGCACAGACCCGTCTAACTATCGGCCTATTGCGATAACCTCCCAGCTCTCTAAGGTGATGGAGCGTGTAATAAACATCCAGCTCCTTGGTTACCTTGAAGATCATCAGCTAATTAGTGACCGTCAATACGGGTTCCGCCACGGGCGTAGTGCTGGTGATCTTCTTGTGTACTTAACGCACCGATGGGCAGCCGCCATCGAGAGCAAGGGAGAAGCACTGGCATTTAGTCTAGATGTCACAAAGGCTTTTGACCGGGTCTGGCATAAGGCTCTTCTCGCGAAGTTACCATCTTTCGGGCTTCCTGAGGGACAATGCTTGTGGGTCGCTAGTTTCTTATCTGGGCGAAGCATTCAGGTCGTTGTAGACGGATTATGCTCCGATATCATGCCCATCAATGCTGGCGTCCCCCAAGGAACTGTTTTATCACCTACGCTGTTTCTTCTGTACATCAACGACATGCTTAACACTAGTAGCATCCATTGCTATGCAGACGACAGTACGGGTGATGCATATTATGCAGGTCGTGAAAATATCCGTCAAACACAGGTGGAGGAGAACAGAAAGAGACTTGTGTCTGACATTGAGACCTCTCTGGAGCAGGTCTCTAAATGGGGTAAACTAAACCTAGTTCAATTCAACCCTACTAAGACACAAGTCTGCGTGTTTTCCGCTAAGAAGACCCCATTTAACATAGCACCGAAATTTCGGGACACCTCTCTTACCATTTCTAAGAGTATTGGGATCCTTGGCGTCGATATTACGAAGGAGGTCCAATTCCGGAGTCATCTGGAAGGTAAAGCCAAAATGGCTTCTAAAAAACTTGGGGTGCTCAATAGAGCGAGGCAGTACTTCACTCCGGGTCATAGACTTTTATTATATAAAGCTCAAGTCCGGCCCCACATGGAGTACTGCTCTCATATCTGGTCTGGTGCACCTCAATACCAACTCCTTCCTCTTGATTCCATCCAACGCCGGGCAATTCGTATTATCGACGATCCCACACTCACAGACGATTTAGACACCCTCGGTCTACGGAGAGACGTTGGCTCTCTGTGTGTATTTTACCGTCTATACTATGGGGAGTGTTCTGAAGAACTTTTTGAATTGGTGCCACCGTGACCTTTCTACCACCGCACCGCTCGCCACAGGAGTAAAGTTCATCCCCACATCCTTGACACTTGGGTCTCCAAAAATGTCAGAGCGTCACGTGGTTTTTTTCCTCGTACAGCAAGATTGTGGAATGGACTCCCTCCCGAGGTTTTCCCTGTGTGCTATGACTTGAGGTCCTTCAAAAGGCGTGTTTACAGGTATCTTAAGAGTCGGCAACGCATCAGCAGCTCCCCTGGTGTTGCAGATGTCCATGGGCGACGGTGACCACTTTCCATCAGGTGGCTCGTCTGCTCGTTTGCCGTCAGATATACATAAAAAAAAAAAAAAAAAACCGTCGATCCGCAGCTACATGCCCAAAAGGCTGGCAGCATTGCCACGTTGGATAATAAATAAATAAAGTTTACCCTTTAGTCACGGGATACCCCAATCAGTCTCTTCGACAGAAAGTCAAAGTCTATATAGATAGTAAGTACAGATTACCTTTTTTTTATTTGATCTGATTTAGGAGTAAAATATTACAATGACGGTTGGCGCTAGTTTCACTCAACTAAGCCCCTTAACATAATATTAATAAACAAAATGTCGCCTCAACCTTATAAATTCATTCACTACACACTAAAGTCCGAGGTGAAAGTCTCTAGGTATTCCACTCATTTTATTTAATAATGAGGAGCAAGTTGTACTACGAGTATATTATTTTTTAAGGAAAAAATCTTTAAATTGTCTAATAATTGCAAGAGATTCAAACACAGCGTTTGGTGCATTCCATTCCATCCCAGCAAAGGGCACATCCACATATCGGCATAATCTCCTCACGTGGATCTGTATTCTCTTTGTCTGTGTATTGTTAAAAATAATAACTGCATTATATCGTTATTTTATTACCGCCGGTGGCCGTGACTTTGATTTTTATTTGTTTTAGTTCTTACTTTGAGAAATTTGCCATTTATGAAGAATTATAATCCATTTTAGCCGTTTGTGTCCCACTGCTGAGCAAAGGGCTTCGTTGTTTTCACATATCCATATATCCAATCAAATGATATCATCTAGCCATTTCTTTCTTGTTTTTCCTATTTCTCTAAGCCCACTTTGAATCTATCGTATGATGTTAACCTAACGCCCAGTCTCATTTTAATTTGGCTGCCTTAATTTCAAGATCCGACAATGCTGAGATGGATGGCGGTATTTCTCACCTGCTTTATACTTAAAATACATAATATTACGTCTTTTTCTCTTGTGGGGTAAAAAGAACCTACTTTCATATGACCCAAAGGCCACGTGAAGCAAGCTATTTTCTACATATACGCCCGTATACGTAGAAAACAGAATCTAATACTGATGGGTTGATAGTGTTGTACCCTGAGCAGAAATCTTTTGAGCCAAGAGTGTCCATAGAAGTGACTTGTAAGTACATGAAGATCGCATTGGGGCCTCAATCACACGTATAACACAATTTAAACTTTTATTTTGTTTTTGTTGAAATGATTTATAAATAAATCTGTTTTTTAATAAATTAAAAAGAAGATTTATAATTTAGTAGTCTGAACATATTTTAATATTTACAAACATTATACAATTAACAAATTTCAATCTTTTTTTATAAATAAAAAGACAAAACCCTTAATCTAAATTAAGGTTTACAACTTTCATAAGAACAGTGCTGTGACAAACTGCGTCTAAGCACGACACTCAAATAGATATTTAGATATAATTGCCCACGGAGGTAATAAGAACGAATAAATTTTAAGTTTCATTAAGAGCTCATTATTGGTAAGGAACACCTAATTTAGTTTTCATTGCGTTGCTTTTATTAATAGAAACTTTCTCCGGTGAGGTCATAGTAAATAAATGTTCTAACTGTGTTTACGTTACATTATGTTTGAAGACAATTTAAACTACACTATATTACTTCACGTTAAACCTTAAATAGAGGAGAATTAAAGAAAAAATAACAAGAGCTATCCGTGAATCCTATTTAAACAACTTCGAGATAGGTAGTAACATACATTTAAACAACTGGATGTTTCTCTGTTAGATGTATGAAGAATAACATGAAGCATGTTGTTATTTTTAAGATATTTTACTAACTATTTCACTACGGATTACAAGAAATATAAAAAAAATATGGAGAGATTAATAAACCGGCCATGTGCGAGTCGGACTCGCGCACAGATATCTATAAAACGGAAAAAAGTCATGTCTGTTATATGGGAGTATTTTATTTTAATTTAATTATTTATTTTTAAAGTGAATAATATAACTCAATAACCCTTGAATATATCAAGCGTCTGTTGCATTTATCAATATCGAACTAAAACGAGCAATATCTCAACACGTTTGTTGTATGGAAGCCCCCTTAAATATTTATTTTATTGTGTTTTTTTAGGATTTTTTGGTAAAGCGGCAATCAAAATACATCTTCTGTGAAAATTTCAACGGTCTAACTATTACAGTTCATGAGATACAGCCTGGTGACAGACGGACAGACATACAGACAGACGGACAGCGGAGCCATATTAATAGGGTCCCGTTTTTACACTTTGGGTACTGAACCCCAAAAAAGACATTCCAATTCTTCATTGCTTTGTTCAATAAATCTTAGCAAACTCAACTATAATAAATAGTTTAGACTAATAATACTCTTTATTCTTTCTACATGAACGATAATGTAGTATCATATTGCAATCAAAACTAAAAACAGCATCCTTTTTCAGAACACCGGAAAGGCTTACGCGGAAGTATGCAGGAGGTAGACACGTGATCCGGTCGAAGGAAAACTATTTTCTTCGATGTAAGCTCGTAAAAGATTAATCGGAATAACAACCGTGAATGGGATGCCAATGCTACCATTGCTTCCCCTTTGTTATGTTTATCTATTGTCACAACAACATTTCCGTATGTGTAGTCAGTTTTTGTGAAGTTTTATATAACATTTACAACTACAATATGTTAAAAAAACCCTGTTCGACCCTTGAAGGGCCGTCGATATGAATAACTTTTCCTATGGAACCAATGTTGGGAACTCAAATATTTGAAGCGAAAACTCCTTTAGCGGCATTGTGCACTTTTTGGATGGATAAAAAAAGTTTAAACTCGCGTCTGGACACGTAACCTGATCGAAAATTCGTAAGACGTAAGCCGCAGAGGCGGATTTTCACTTCTGCCAGCTCTCCCAGAGTGGAATCTGTTGGTTTTTTTTTGAGGGAGGTTTATATGGGACAAATTGACCGGATGGACGAACACTTTTGTATGGAAATGTCAAAAAGGTTTTTTGGGTTCCCTACATTGGTCAAATAGGAAAAGTTGTTCATATCGACGTGCTGAATCACCCCTTCAAGGGTCGGACGGGGTTTTCTAATACATAACATACTGCGTGTTTTTGAACCTCCAAGCTATATTGAAATCTGGGAATCAGAATCCCTTATGGAAAACAGGATTGCAAGAAAAAAACGAATAAAAAATTTGACCTTCAAAGGAAATTCGTCCAGCTGATCGGCGACTTTATAAGAGAAACCAATTTTTTTTTGCAATCAACTTTTTTCTTGCAATTCTGTATTCCATTAGGGATTCTGATTCCGAGATTCCAATATAGCTAGGAGGTTCAAAATCACGTTGTATTGTATAATAACACAGGTCGAGTACAGTTGACTAAAGTTGTTCGAAAACTAATGTTATCGTAAAAATATTACAATACTTAAAAACTGGAAAGTATCTAAAGATGCGGTTTTTATGGGGTTATTATAATTACATTGAAACTAACATGAGTTAAAGACATTGTGAATAAAAACGGGTCACTCACGTGCTATTTTGTCGAGATTGCCAACTATAGTTTCGAACTCATATGAATCGTTAAAAAGCCTTCATTGACACATAACTAGGAATGGTAAGCGTATAGTTACAATAAAATTAAGCAACATTTGAGACTTGCGATCATTCCAGACGCATATAATAGGTATCACCTCACAAGTCGCTCCATTCATGTTCTTAACGCTCATTCAAAATGTCTCGATTGTTTTCTTAAGGAAAAATAAATCATGTTTCCCGAGAAATAAAGTTCATTTCATATCACTTTAGCCGAGTTCAATCGTAGCCACTTTTCTTGGAGGGCAGACGCCATATTTCATGTAAGATGTCTGCTATCGCGACAGCGTCTCAGAAGTGAGCAATTACATAGAGCAATACCCACTAAAGCCTTGCCACCTGTTCTCACTCCTATATTGTTAATCATTTTCTTTGAATAAAATACCTTCAATGTATTTTCTACCCTATTCATTCACAGACTCAAGTCAAAACTCATTTACGAAGTCATCCAGAAGAATTCATCAAAGAAAAAGCGTTTTTATTTTTGATGAAATGGGGTTGATTTTATGTTGGTTGTTTATATGAGTAAATCTGATGTAGGATAGTCGCCCACGCGCTTTCATTCATAGGAAATCCGTAGCTTTGTTTTGTAATGAAATTGTTAGTTTATTTCTTCAAATAAACGACGCGTATCCGTGAAGCAGTAGTCCGTCTCGATAACTTATGAAGTCTATGGGTGGTCCTTAAACTGCGTTTATTGGACCATATTGTTTTGTAAAATGTATCGGATGACAACGGAGTAGACATTGTCGTTATAATGCTTCACTGTTTATTGTTAACAGTCAACTTATCGGTTGTAATGGTTGTGTTTATTGTTCTTTCGTAAAGGTACACACTTCTATAAAAAAAAGAAAACATTTTAATAATGTTTTTAATAAAAGAAAGACAGGATACCGGTTGGACAACTTACAAAAACGCATCTCACTCTTCCTTGCGGATGTTATGTCATTTGACAGGAACAATGTACAGGGTGTCCAAAAATTATCGCAATACAAATCTTGCGATACTATTACTATTAAAAATCATGCGTAAACCTGTGGGTGTGCATAGTAATGCATACCCATAGGTTTGGATAGAGAGAGGAAGTTACGTAGAGAAAGGAAATCTCTGCAGAGATCATCAGTAACTCGTTAAATCTTTGATAAAGTCTTCATGTTAGAAAGCATGCGGCAGGCTTGTTTAGAAATATCAATCTAAAATATGTACATTACCGCTTGATTATTATAGGCGCCATAGCGCATCGTATCATTATGATTGTAGGCATTTTACAAAATAGTACCCATTTGGTAGTCCCGTCAACCTGTTCTCATGCCGATATTCAATAGATAGCTTTCATATTGACACTCTTTATAATAAACAAAGAAGAACGTATATGAATTTTCGTCTGAAACCAAGTACAAATATAATTCTTGAAATTTATCATCGACTTATTTATTAATGACTTAATAATTTATAAATAAAACATTAAAGCTACCTAACTTAACCTATAAGTTCTAAGCATCCCGTCAGTATGATAATCATATCAATAAAATGAATAGATAGCCATCAGTTATAAATTCTCTATGAATTGTGATGTGAATATTGATTGATCAGTCTTGATTCTTACCTAACGTTATGTTTCTAGGTCTATAGGTAAGTTAATAATGTCTATTTAATTTGCATTTTATTATAAATAAGTCTAAATATCAATACTTATTTTATAGGCTTTTTCTATTATAAAATGGTCGGTATCATTAGACCGAATGTTAGCATGTCACACAGATTTAATTTGGCAGCATTTAGTTATATTAGTGACCACGCCTCTCTTTTCTATTGGACACTCTAAGCAAGTACCCAGGGCCTCACGATCGATAGTGCCCCCTTACTTTTTTTTCTCTTTATTGGTTAAGATAACAAAAACACATTACATATTTCTATAAATACTAACAACAACAATTGTGCCAACAGTGCTCAGTCAGGGACTAGGGTCCCCTTTATCCCTTAATGTGCTCGGAGCCTCCAAAAATTTAAAGACGGCCATTTTAACCAAATATTTATAAAAACAAAATCAAAGAATTACTACTAAAATTAGTGTTATAAAATTAACTATCCACAAGAGGTAGTGAAGAATGATCAAGAGCTTTTGACGGTTAAGTTAACATTGCACTTTATCCGGACCGTTACAGTGACGACGGCTCCACAAATTGGACGCGTTGGCACAGCTTGCATTCTAATTTGTTTACATAAACTTAGAACAAAAGACTGGTTACGGGGACAAGGAATTAAAAACTTAACTGCTACTTCTTTCTTTTTAGTACCTTGTTCTGATTGTTTCAAATCTTACAAATAAGAAAGATTTTGAGTATTTATGCAAAGCTACTGGAATGATTTTGAATTTGAAATTGAAACTTTGCAATTCATAGCGGTTATCATAATTAGAATAATACAAAGGTTATATTATATTTTTTGTCATATGCGGCCGATGTCGCGAGAAAATTAAGTCTTAAATAAACTTTATGTTAAGTACTAAATAATTGGCTCAGACTATTTAAATAGACATACCCGTTTCTATCTATATTTTTCTAAATTTAGCCTTTGGTGTGTGCACTGGTTTTTCCCTATTTACTAGCGGAGAAAGATATAGTAGCTTCTCTAACAATTAAGTCATCATGCATATGACTAAAGTAATTAAGCAAATTTAGAAATACAAATTATCCGGGCTAAATTGACACCGATTAAATATTTCTTAGATTTAACTTGAACTGACTCCAAATATGATTCATCTAGTAACCATAGGCTCGCGATCAACCTACACACAATCGTGAAGATGTTCCCATGTTATTCCACAATTTCAAGTGCAGCTTATAATTTCGGACCCGATGGTATCGCCGGAGAAATATTGTTGGGGCTATTAGCTTCGCGCGTACAAAATGGTATATGAGCTGTAATATTACTGTGACCCAGGATCTTAGGCCAGGATGCTTAACGTTATGCAAAGGGATAATCATTGGCATTTATTTTGTGACGAAATCAGTTTTGAACAGAACTTTTTTCTTAACTAGCTGTTGCCCGCGACTTCGTCCGCGGCAATTTCTGTTATTATGATTAATTAGTATAGATGATATTTTTTTCCCCGATTTCAAAACATTTTTTATTGATGCTTCGCTCCTATTGGTCGCAGCTTTATGTTTTATAGCCTAAAGCCTTTTTCAATAAATGGACTATCCGACACAAAAAGAACTTTCCAATTTGAACCAGTAGTTCCTGAGATTAGCGCTTTCAAACAAACAAACTCTTCACCTTTATAATATTAGTATAGATTATAGTATAGACTAGCTGTAGCCCGCGGCTTCGTCCGCGGCAATTTCTGTTTTTATGATTACACATACAGTACAGATGAATAATTTTTCCCCTATTTCAAAACATTTTTATTGATGGTTCGCCCCTTTATGTCGCAGCGTGATGTTTTATTGCCTAAAGCCTTCCTCAATAAAAGGACTATCCAACACAAAAAGATTTTTTCAATTTGAACTAGTAGTTCCTGAGATAAGCGCGTTCAAACAAACAAACAAACTCTTCAGCTTTATAATATTAGTATAGATTGGACACAATGAATAAACGTATCTATAAATAAACCAAATAAGCTTTTTGAGTTAAAAGACCTTTGGATCTGCATCACTGATAACATTTTATTTAATAATATGGAGCACATACATACATTTCATGATGAGTTATTTACAGTGAAATATATATCACGGTAATTAAAACATCATGATAACAAAATATAAACTGTCAAACCAAATAGGAACTGTCAAAGCGTTTAGTTCGACTCTGGTATTCCACTGATAAAAGGGAGAAATTTGTCTGCGCCTCGTAGTCCGATGGAGAAATAAATTTCAACCTTATTTCATTACAAGTATATTTATATATCGCGTGATGTCAGCTACAAACGGTTAAGGGGTACAGCGCCTTAAGAGAAGAGAGTTTTCACTTCAAAAATATCTTCTTTAAGGAATCTATCAGCAAACATACCTCACATCAGTAAAAACAATACCTGCGATTATTTCATCCACATCACACACTGATATTAAAATGATTTAAGTAATTTATTTCTATAAATAGGTACAAAGTAGGGTAAATATTAGCATTGGTACAATCGATTGCCATTGTCACGCGTAAATCATTTCGACGCAATTAATCGCAGGTGTCAGAACGTGTCTGACTTTAATTGCTGCACGAATGTAATGTGGTGGTTATTGTCTACGAATCTAAATAAATCGGTCGGGACCAGGATTTAAGAAACAAATAAGAGGCGCAGCGACAGTCTGTAATGTGTGTTAACTTATCAACCGATTTCGATCGCTTAGGGATGAAATATCCACACCTACAGGCTGCTGAACAATGTGCCCTAGTATGTGATAAGGCCGCCGACGTGTAAAGATCACTTCGGCTGAAAAACAGTCGAAAGTATCTGTCATGTTATTTAGTGAACTAGAGTCCACGCATCGTATTCATCAAGAACGAATAACCTACAGAAAAAAATAACACCTAATTTTTTAGTAAACGGAAGAATTGAAAATAATTAAGATTGGTAACTAAATGTATGTTATTGTGATTCCGTATGAACGTACAATTCGCGGTGGAAATATATATTTTATTTCACAATAGTTGCTGCCTTAAAGACAAATTTGTTAAGTAGTATTATATGGCCGATTATGACAGAGACTAGATTTCTATGTGCATATCACCCTTATAATATAGTATAATATTATGTGTACTATGGTAAGGGTATAGGCTGGATTGAGTTTCTTTCGGCTTATTCTTCTCTTGGTCGTTCCGAAACGCTAAAAAAGAAATAAAAATATGACATTCAGAAAGAGACCTACATGTTTCCAATTTTGAATAAAAATCTTTGACTTTTGACTTTTATTACGAGAAAAAGAAGAAAAACGTTATTTTTAAATTTTCTTACGGCGTTTATTTTGTTAAATCGCTATTGTAACGATCGTTATAATATTACCGACTGCAGATATGTTACTTTATTTTATGTTTAGCGAATAGCGTAACCCACCAATTGCTGGCACTCCACTCACTTATTGGCACGTTGAAAATATTTATAAATAATTAGGTCGCCAGTATCAGAACACAGTTTAATTTCTGGGCCATTAATAGTAGATTTAATCTTAAATACTGGCAATACATATATTATTCCTTTTCAAAAATGGCGTCACACTGAAAACATGTTTGTAGTGCTCGGACCTGTTATAAAAAAAACTATCAATACTTTGTGTTTTTGCTAAGGTAAGACGTTCACTCATCTCAATAACTTTCATAAATCTTTTGAGTTTTGGTTACAGATACTGTTCAATTCAATTATTTAGTTGTTTATCTTCCTCTTTCATTTATGACTTTAAATGTTTCGGCCCATTTTCTATATTTTGTTTCGGTGCCAAAATTTGGTACACATAAAATAGATTAAACCTTTTTATTGGCACACATGCCAATGTATATATAATTTATTTTTATGACAAAACATACTTTATGTTTGTTCTTTTTCGATTCAGATTTCAAATAAATGCATGCAACGCACCGTAGCTAAAGGAAATATTTTTTCAAATTTTGGTCCAGTGCCAATTGAATAAAAACCAATTTATTGTCAATGATTGGCATTTGGAGTGCCAATAACAATTAATTATTTTCAGATATTTACAAAATGCGGCCCCGTCCTAATAATAATGATAAAAAAAAATACGAAAAGCTAAAGCGGAAGGTCTATTCAGAAGATAGTTTGCAAAAAGCTCTAGTAGAAATAGCTAAGGGCATGAGTAAAAAAACTGGCTGCGAAAACCTTTCAAGTGCCGCGTTCGACCATACAATTCAGGCTAAAAAAACCAGGGCATGGCTCTAAACCAGGCCCTGCCATAATTTTAAATAACGAGGAAGAGGAGGCTTTCTTCAAATGGATCAAAATCAGTAGCCAAAAAGAAAAGAAGATTTAATTAAGAGCGTTTCACAATTAAAAATACGAAACGTGCATCTTCTTTTAAAAATGGAGAAAAATGGTTTTAATTATTTTTAAACAGACTACTCCAACTTTCCGTACACCTGAAGCGGTTACAGACGCCAGCTCAACAGTATCAGAAAATGATGGATGGATTGGATGAAAAGAATAGTTTCGGCAAATCAAAGATTATCGAAAGTAATTTATTTCACATTCTTTCTCACCCGGGACGTGTGTTTAAAACAATTTTTGTGTTGTGCCCGAAAACAGGTGTCGTTTTAAGTGCAAAATGTGACAGAAACGTATACGAAGTTGATCACGCCCAGGCCAAATCTTTTTTGACTGTTATGTTCATTTTTTGTGCAGACGGTAATCTTACACCATCGATGGTGATTTTTCCTTTAAAAGGCTACGTGCAGAAATAACAACGCGAATTCCTGATGATTGGAGCGTAGGCCTAAGTGACATTCATCATCATTTCGAGTAGGTGTCACGTTCAATCGACTATGCACACCCTGGTGTCAGAGTTCTTCGGAACCGCCTCTCGGCCTCTGATGTGGTTCCTTTAACGACTACTAGATGGCAGCCGGACCACCGGCTTAACGTGCCTTCCGAAGCACGGAATCATCTTTATTATCAGACAATCAGGTAATTCAAGCCTGCAATGTCCTAACCAAACTGGAAACAACTAAACAAAGTATGCTTCCGGTGGGAATCGAACCCACGACCCCCGGGTCAACAGGCAAACGCCTTAACCACTGGACCACGGAGGCTGTTTAAGTGACATTGGGTGAAGTGAATTCAGATATTTTTTATGAATTATGTCAAAAACGTTTTACATCCCCATCTGGTTAAAAAAGGCAAAATATATCTAGTCGTACTTTTTGTAGACGATCACAAGTCCCATTTGACTTACGCCGTGAGTGAACTGTGTTCTAATTTGCAGATAGTTTGGATTGCACTTTACCTTAATTATACTAGGCTTTTACAGCCTGCTAACGTTGCCGTTCGGAAAAAATACACAAAAAGAACCATTTCATCTCAAATCACTCAAGAAAAATTACTCACAAAAGAAGACTTTGTTCTTAGGCGAGAATAAAATTGATTGCGTAGAAAAAGGACAGTTAACATCAGAAGAGTCAATTAAGTTGTTGCAGAGAATCTGACATTTCTTCGGCACTTCGTCAAATATTTCTGAACAACAAAATCTGGACATAGAATCAGAAATTAATAATAACCTTGAAGACATAAATAATTGAGATATAGAAAATATGCAAATATATATTATCGATTGTTCAAATAATATCGTGGTACCCGAAGAATCAAAGTTAGTTGCTATATTAGAAGAAATTGTTGTTATAGAAATCGTAGAATGGTAAGATAAAGGGAATGACAATTGAAGATTTATTTATCACAAGAACCAAATTTTAAATTAACAAATCACACTGTCCAAATTCATAACTCTCCTAAAGACAAGAATATAAATTTACCAAAACCTCAATTAATACAAATTATTTCATAAACAAGTATTCCTTCTCTTACAGTTTCAATACCCTTGAAAGATCTTACTCCCGTTAAGTTAAATTACATTACCTAAAACACCTATAAGAAAAGGAGTTAAAAACTCTGTTAAAACCCCGTTTGTACTGACTTCAGCCCAGTGGAAAAAACAAGAAAGTGAAAAAATCAGAGTAAAAAAAGAGAAAGCAGAAGGAATTAAAAGGGAACGAAAGAAAATAAAAAAGGAGAAACAACCAAAGAAACCAGTGCCAAAGAAACAAATCAAAAACACAAAGAAGCCTAAAGACGGAGTATATAAGATATTATTATCCGATAAATTTTATAAATTTTACAGTAAAGATAGCATTGTTGAAGATAAAGAAAATGATCAGGAGTTAATTGATATAAACAGAATGAATAGAGGAGGGAGTAGTCGTGAAAAATCATACATCATGGAAGAAATAGAATAAATGTTGACTGAATTAGACGACTAGATTGTACCTCAATAAGCGATCTCAGTTGTATAATTGTTAGGCTAGAATTATTGTTAATACCTAATTATTATAAAGTACAGAAGTTAAACTTTCGTTAATGTTTATTCTCCTTTTTTATATTGTTTTGTTACAATTATTACAAGTACTTTGTTATTTCTAAATTACATACGTTACTTTTCCTTGAAAAAATAAATACTTTTTTTCATTATAACTTCTGGTTTTTGGACCTGTATCCAAATTAATAAATTTATTAATATGTTATGTATATAGCATATATTATACATCTAGAATATAGTATGACATAAGGTAAAAAACAGGATATGCCAATAATAGGGTTATGTTTACTGCCAATAAAGGGTTTTGATATGCCAATGACTGGTCTGTTTAAACAAAATAATTTATTTTTTAAAATATTACTTTAACCTTAAAATGAAACTTCGGAAATATCTTTTCTGATAATATAAAAACATTTTAAATCCCTTGTCTTTGTTTAAATTTATATTATTTAAGTAATTTTGAAGGTTTTAATGGGATAGCCACTTAAATGCCAATAAATGGATGGTTTAAATTACAATGCAATTAATCGCGGATGTCAGAACGTATCTAACTTTAATTGCTACATGAATGTAAGGTGGTGATTATTGTTTAAGTATCGATATTAATTGATTGAGACTAGGATTTAAGAAACAAGTAAGAAGCCTCATTTTTCAATTTATTTTATATTAGTTTCCGCTCGCAATTCCGCTCGCGTTAATGTCGGTCTATCGAGAATAGTTTATGGTATATAAGGTAGCCTTTCTTGTTCTCTGTATCCTAAACAAATCGTATGCAAAATTTCATGATGATTAGTTCAGGCGTGAAAACAAATAATCTCACTTTCACATGTATAAAAATTGTAAGAATTTCTCAAAAATATAGAAGATCAACTTTAAACAATTACAACGGAATTAATCGTGAGTGTCAAAACGTGCCTGACTTTAATTGCTACACGAATGTAAGCATTGCCTATGAATCGATATAATTCGATTGCGATTAGAATTATAGAAGCAAGTCAGGGTTTATTTTTATTTTTTTTGTATCTCTTGCTTAACTGAGCGTTTTTTAGGATATATCGTCAGCCGTAATAATCAGACTCCGCTGTTTAAATAACGCAAGTATACCTAGACAGTCTTTCTTACTTATTTGAAGTGAAAACTTCTTTAGCGGCGTTATGCACTTTTTGGGATAGGTAAAATGTTAAACTCGCGCTAGGACGACGACCAGGTTACGTACCTGGTCGAAAATACGTAAGACGGACACGTGACTTGAGATGAGACTGGCGCGGCGTAGGAGAAGTAATATCTACCTCTCTTCTACCGCGCGGAGCATTCACTTCTGCTGGTACTCCCGGAGTGCAACCCTTGGTTTTTTTTTATTGCTTTTCAATTATTGCAATAGTTTTATACCTGCTGTAGTATCATGTGTATTGAACTTCCTGTCTTGAGCACACGGGTAGTGGAGAGTCAGTATGCCAGTCACAGGCGAGAACGGACGCTGACAGCTAGGCAACCGAGCCAATATAATACAGACATTACTACGCGTGCCTATTAAAAATTGTAGCACAAATATAATATAGTATGATTATGTGTATAAACGGGACTTAGCACGACCCTTTTTATTATTTTTTTCCGTTGATATTTGGCTTTGCGACCACGATGGATGTTAGGTACTCCATTGAAGCGAAATCGGAAACAAATAATAAAAAGGTTCGTGCTAAGTCCCGTTTATATATACTATGCGTTAAAAGCGCAAAAGTTCAAAAAAGAATATGGTAAGATTGTCTTTAAACGCGATTAACTAAGAATCAATGAGGATAAACTTCAACTGTGATCAGCAGTGACAAGCAATATTTTGATTTCATTTAGTAATTAACTTAAACGAATATTCTACTTATATCTGTAAAGTAACGAATAACACATTTAAAACAATAACAGAAACTGTAACAGTAAAACCTTTAGTCCTTTTATAAATCATCTTAAATTGAATATCAATTATAGTTCCCACCACAAATCGATCGATAATGTATTCAACTATTCATAAAACACCAATTCAACACTTAATTAATCCAAAGCAATAAGCCGATCGATTGGGCGTTCAATTTAGCCTATTAACTGAGTATTAACCGTAGCAAAGATATGTCTAGGAGATTTATGATGTTATAAGCACTCCTATGTTATTAGTAGGTTGAAGGATTTGTAAAACATTGCTTAAGGTATACGCATTTTAAAAGGAACTCAATGCATAATAAGGTATCAATAATATTAAGAGGTCTGTCCGTTATAACGAATTTGTACTTAGAACATTAAACACAGACATATTAACGTAAGCGGAAAGACCTTATGATTAAGGTATCATTCGTTTCGGAATGGCAATTAGATATTCAAGAAAATTCAAGGGCCGCGAAATTGACGAAGTTATAAACAATTAAGTGAAGAACCTCCTTTTTGGGTTTTGTTTGTCGCAAATATCCGAAAAATTAAATGAAATTTTTCAAATTTGAAAAAATAGGAGGTAATTTCCCAAAGTTTAGAACTGTAGAACAAATATTTATAATTTTCCCAGAGGTTTGAAAATACGCCCGAAAACGGGTACTCCGGCTTGCGCAAACCACGCCCACTTCAGATGTTTCATTACTAAATATTGTTTAAACTCATTAAATATAAAAATTAAGAATTGAAAAAATTCAGGGGCATACAAGATAGATCAATGAACAATAATACGCGGTCCAAAAGCTTATTTTCCTAAGTCGCCTCTTACAACATCCATGGGTAGACTAGGAGTGGTCCTATTCTACTCTGCCGGAAACCACACGGCCAGGTAATTACCTATTGTAAAGCTAATAGTAAAATTAAGTTTAATATCTAAATAAGACAAACTGAACCCTATCAACGGCTTCTTGCTTCATTGTTCTTGAGCTTATAAATTAATGTAAACCTCAATAAACGTAATTTAGCGATAACCTTATTTAATTGTTGTAATATAGTAAATATAAACATTACTACCTAAGCAATTACTCAAAACTAATGTTCAATTTATACATCTGGTCGTTGGAGGCTATAAATCTATAAAACCAGTAAATATAAGTTGCAAAAGTGTATGACTAGTTATTTTGACTTATTATTTAAAATAATTGAATATTTTGATATTTATTTATTAAGTTTCCGATGTATTAAGTTTCGTAACCTTCTTTAATCTACATTTTTTCTTCTGTCATTCCAAGGAATTTTCCTGTATGCTATGAAGCATAGAATCTTTCTTCTATCTAATATATAAAATTCTAATGTCAGTGTTTGTAACAAAACTCCTCTGTCACGGATTGAACGACTGTTATTACATAGCTAGCTCAACACGCCAGCCTGCGTCAAGGGAGTGCCCGGGTTCGATCCCCGGCCAGGTCAAGATGGAAAATGATCTTTTTCAGTTTGGCTTTCCCATATTCGTCGTCTATTGAACCATTATAATACAACTACAGGTTTGACTTTTTCTACAGAATGTATATATCTATTACCGCTATTACAACAAATAATAAAAACTAAATAAAATAAAAAAAGTAAGGGGAGCGAGCATACAAGAAACTTTTTTTTTCGGTTGTTCATTGTAGTAAAATATTATATAGTATCGTATACGGAACTCTTGATGTGTGATTCCGACTCACAGTTGGCCTGTTTTATTACCAATTAAATTTACGAAGCCAACTTCTAGATATCTTGGCCTTCTTCTGGCTACGCATCCTCACCTATGATGCTTCAAAGCCAGGAATCCGCTCAAAACTGTGCATCTTTAATCTTTAGTCGTCGTAGAGCCACACTACTGGCAAAATTTAGTTTTGTTTGTAGCATATAAGTAGCTGGATGGAACGTACTTGTCTGGGATATAACCACACTCTCACAGAAAATCGACGTTGGAGTTAGAAGCTTTACCGTTTCTATCTGTCGCACCCTAGTGTTGCAGTTGTCCATGGGCAGCGGTGGTCGCTTACCATCAGGTGACTTGCTTGCTCGTTTGCCATCCTATATCATTAAAAAACTCAATTAAATACTCGTACATATGTAACAAGTCGTCTTATCTCCTGTCGTTAAGTGGCCGGCTTATAAACTCCATACTTGACATACAGTTTACGAATTGAAGGGCCAATTTAAATATAATTTGCATTGACAGAGCAATCGATTGGAATGGTTAGAATGTGACGTCATCAGTGATGTAATGATTCACATAGATCGTGTCTGACGGCCGTGTTTACATTAACGTTAATGTAACAATTTGATTTTGTATAAATTACGTCATCTCGCCTTTGAATTATGGACTTGTCAATCATAATGATTATCTTGTGCTCAGGTATTTGTCTGAGTGGATATGGGCAGGATATGCTAAGAATTCCAGGTCACCGTGTATGAGTTAGTATGGATTTTGAATCCCGTTGTCAGGTTTTGAGTTTACTATTGTGTCAATTTCTAATATATAATTTAATAGACAGCAAACAATGTAAAATGATGTTAGATTCAGTGTAAAAATGTGTTTTAATTTAAAGGTAGTTCAGCCTTTACTATTTCAAATGTATAATATAACAAAAAATATAAAATAAAGTTGATTTTACTGTAATAAAGTGTTTTATTTGAAGGTCGTTCAATTTAAAGTATTCCAAATTCATAAACACTCAACCTTATATTCATACTGTACATAGATTAAAAAAAAATTGCATCTCATACTTCTATGATACTGTAGTATTTCTTTTTATATCATGACAAACGTCGATCTCGGATACATTTATATACTTATAAATTACTAAATAATCAGTAAAATACGAGTGTGAGGGACAGACTGTTGGTCTTCACTCCACTAGTCAACTTTACGTGCATTTTAATATTATTTTTACTATGGTTTTTTTTAACGAATATGAGGCAATATTATTTTTTCATTAAATAGAAATGTAAATACGTAGTTGTAAGTGTTCACATTTATGAATACAATTAGGAACAAGTTTGACAAGTCCTTTATGTCTGCCTAGCGTTTCCCTAAAGACAAATATTTATTTTGTAACCAATAGTCTCGCATTCCTGTTCTGTGTGTTCAATCCTAGCCGTTGCTGTTTCTGCACGGAGAACTAAAAGTTTATACAATTCTATACGCGGCAACTGCGAGCCATATACGTTCACACCAGTAGCGTGGTCTTCTAATATTTCGATAAGTAAGACTTTGCAAAACACACTTGCTTGATTACCCATGACATATCCTTCAGAACAGTACTCTTTGACGTGCAATAACGTCTATAAATCGAACGCCGGTAGCACGCATGAAAAATTGTCACGTTCCGTGTGCAAGCGAGAGCGCGGGATAAGCGATAAAGAGCATCTATCTCTCTTCCACCGTTATCAAGTACAATTATCGTCCGTAAACCGACTTTACACACAAACAATTTGTTTTAAAGCTTTATTTTTTTCACATTTTCCTCTAAACTTCTTTGACATGTATAATATTATTAACACAAGCTTAAGATTTTTCATAACTCCTTGATCGATCTCTGTCGTGTCGCGACGGAGGGATCTTATGCACTATAAACGTTTTAACGATTCGCCATGACATACAAGGCTTATAATAGATCATCTTTGTGATCGAAGCTTTCAATATGTATATTACAGACTAATTGTCACACAGCCTTATTTCAATCTAAGTAAATAATACATCTGAAATATGAATTTGTTGTGATTTAACAACTTTATTTAATAAATCTTTTTTTCTACATTGTTTTTCTCTCAAAATGATAGTACCGACTATGTTGGACTATGTATTCTAGGTGTGATATATTGAAACCAAAAAACTCTGTACGATAAAAAGTCAAAAAATACTTGACATTACAGCATTATTTTAGCTTATAAAACACTCGTGATTAATATCCTGCTATACGAGTTAAAATCAGAGTATTAGGAGTCACTTTAAGACTCAGTAAGTTTATGAAAACAATCGACCGCCAATATTTTTTTTTATAAAGCGAATGGGACTGCTCGTTTGAATTTATATATCGAGCCACGAAATGAGATGGAAACATGTCAGCCAGTAGCTGACATTATGTATGCGTTAGTAACATGTATAATTGCATATTAAAGCCAATCACAGACGTAGCTTTAATATATATAATTATATTGTGCTTTATATTATATTATGCGATGCGACACACTTTAGGTATACATAATATATGTGTTCGCCCTCATTAGATCTGCTATTAAGACGTCTTTGATGGGCTTAATAATACAAAGTCAATATGTTTTCATTGTATCATTTACAGTGATTTTAATTTATATTGCTATATATGACTACTGACATACAGCGTGTAAATTTACCCTCGACTTTTCCTCTAGGTGCGACTCAGACCATCAATATGAACAACTTTTCCTATAGGAATTCTGGGAACTCAATAAAATATTCGGTATTTCCATACAAAATAGTTCTGCCGCCCGGCCAGTTTGTATGAGAATTTGAATTTTTTTTTGGTTGCCAGCATTGTTTCGATAGGAAAAGTTGTTCATATTGATGGGCTGAGTCACCCCGTTAAGGGAACGTCGAGGGTTAATTTACACGCTGTATAAGCGATTAAGGTTTGTGGGGATGGTAGCTAGTAAAGATAGATATTCAATTTTTTTTTAATTCTCTTTTCGAACAGATGTTATTTAAAAACGCTGTGAAACGTAATTGCATGTTAATCATAATCAAAACAAATTGAATACGACACCGGATGGCGGGTGCAGCAAAAAGTTCTCTTCTCTGATGGACGTGGTAAAGGTGAGTGCACATACATTGCTCGAATTATTAGTTTTTTGGTAACAAATCCTTCCATGACAGTATGACAGTCAACCTGAAGTCAATGTTTATTAACTTCTCCATCAGTTTGCGTATTACTCATTACGGGTGTGTATTAAATTAAAACGTTGCGTTTTTTATTTATCATTTGCTGTCGCGAATGACATTCTTTATTTTGTCTATGGCAATCATCCGAATTATACTGATGAAATTATGGCATATTTGTGACAGCCCATGTCCACTGATATTTTAATTTAAGATTTTTTGCCATCAAGGTACATAATACACAGAATATATAATAATTATGTGTACCAATGCGTTACGGAGATTAAATGATGTGCTTCCCAGTGAACGTGTAAATCAGAAAAAACCGGCCAAGTGCGAGTCGGACTGGCGCACGAAGGGTAACGTACCGTAATCGATAAAAACGGAAAAAAATCATGTCTTTTGTATGGGAGCCCCCTTTAATATTATTTTTATTTAATTATTTATTTTTAAAGTGAATATATTATTAAGTATTCTGTAAATATTCAAGCGTCTACCGGTTGCCGTTATCAATATCGAGAAAAAGCAAGCAAAAAAAGTCACGTTTGTTGTTTGGGAGACCCCTAAAATACCTATTTTATTCTATTTTTTACTTTTTGTTGTTTTATCGGCAATAGAAGTATATCATCTGTGAAAATTTGAACTGTCTATCACGGTTCATGAGATACAGCCTGGTGACAGACGGACAGACAGACAGACCGACAGATAGACGGACGGACAGCGGAGCGATATTAATAGGGTCCTGTTTTTACCCTTTGTGTACGGAACCCTAATAACTAATACCCTAAAATCTTTTTGTGTTGATTAAATTCTTTTCTTCAACTTGAGTTAAAAAAATAATTGACACGAAGTATCCCGCCATTTTGATTTTCAGATAAATGATAGAGTTTCCTGTGTTTTAAGAAAAGAATAATTCAAAATCAAATTTTCAGCAATTAAGTAATGTAGTGAAATGATAATTATGAAAGATCTACCGCAAAACACAATACTGCACCCACCTTAACGATTACATTACTACAAAGTGACGTCAGCGAGTCGCAACCAGACGCACAGGTGCCGATCTGATATTCTCATTTACATTCTTGTCGCTTTCCATTCGATGTGCAAAAACGAACTTTAAATTCTAATCGCGAAAGACCTTTTTTCTTCCCATAAATTGTAGAAGTTATAATCTTTAGTAATAATCCCAAAAACTTGTTTAAACCTTTATGAAACACCGGTATTACTTACGCTGAATATTTTAAGCTTAAACAATATTCCTAATTATTTCGACAGGGCTCATTCATTCACGCAGGCAATTCATAGCCCAGTTAACTTGTTTATGCATTTGAAAATACTAACAAGTATATATTATAAGTATTGAAGAAATAAAGTATATCACTACAAAAAAAGGCGACCAGCAGTGTTGACAAGAGTAATTTTTCAGCATTATTTCTCGCGCTCTTTGCATAAGCTAGTAGTCTGTAGCTTCTTAACAATAATGGATGAATAATTGAAAATATTTAAATTAGATCATATAAATATGAATTGGCGTAAAAAGAGCATGCGGCATCAAATTTTTTTGAATAAACGTTTAATTTCTCTGAGCCGATTAAAATTTATTGATTTCGCGATTGTTACATATTTAAATTAAATCGGTTTTATCGCGTTTGTTACATTATTTTTACACCTACCGTTTCGAAAACTACAGTTTTTATGTTTGCAGGTAGACTATGTTGACATTTGTCTATTGTATATAGGTAGTTTTGCATAGTTTTTATAATACAATAGACAGCGAAATAGACAAATGTCAATTGTCTATGTCGATTTAAATTAATTTATTTTTATTTTAGTCTTGACATTGCTTTTTTTTTTACTAATTATTGAAGTAGGCATTTGTATCCCATCTCACCTGATGGTAAGTGACGATGAAGACGAGGATGTTACATGTCTATTCAAGAGATACCCATTCATTCTACTTTTATGTATATATGTATATTATATGTATTTCAAGAATATGGAATAATGGACCAATATTTGATGAAATTTAAGTTTGCTTACTATAAAAACGTCACTTACATGACTAAATTTATCTTAAATTTTTAATTTATAAATGCGATTTTTTTGCAATCCGTATCAAAAAAGCACCAGTTATAGGATGGTGAGGGCTCGCTTTGCTTGCTCAATATACAATAGTGAAGTCATAGCAAGTGACAGTAATTATGTTTCTTTACTATTTTTTATATTAAGTACATACCTACGTATCGAGCCAGGGGTGTCATCCTCAACTACCATCGCAATTATGGCATCGGGTACGCGCGCCCGACCTTCCGAGATGCTACTTGCTCTCCCCTTAATCATCCTAGTAAGTAGTATGCCAGTACCATTAAAATACTTCGGATGGGCCGCAGCGTCAGAAGCACAAGAAACTGAAGAAACTGCGCTCACCAATCCTCCTGCCAAACTTGGTGAGTATGGAAATATTCTCCCATGGAACGAAGAACTCTCGGGAGCGACCCACGTTCAAGTGGTTTTGCGGTTGTAATGATGATAATGACAAACGTATCGTAGTTTTAAGTACCGTGCGAATACAATGCTTCTTCGATTTGAAACCAATGGATCATCTCAATGACAGGTAAAGTAGCGTTATTAGTAATAATAACAATTGATATTGACAGTGATTCATATAGTGCCCCGATGAGCGTGAAATTCACAATAGTGGGCGCCCACGCGTGGACTAACTATGTTGTTAAACGGTAAATTATATCAATGAGGAATCAATTATTTGGCCATTTGTCAAGGTTTAATAAGGTTACAACAAAAAATCTGCGAAGGTAGTGTACCTAACCAAGTGGGACAATTTACACTGAATATATGACACATCGCAACACATTGTTTTTTTTTTATACAAAAGGGTAAACAGGCATACGACCCACCTGATGGAAAGCGGTTACCGTAGCCTATGTACGTTTGTAACACCAGAGGTGCCACTCGCGCGTTGCCGACCCCGAAAAATCTTTTCACGCCCTTTTTAAAAATCCCCATGTTGTAGTCTCTCGGGAAAACCAGGGAAGGGAGTTCGTTCCACAACTTTAGCGTACGTGAAAGACAATTCGAGTACCTTTCGAAACGTACTGTACGCATACATTTAGAATACAAGTTGTGGGGATGAAGTTCCTGTCGATAGCGTGAGGTGCGATAATAGAAGGTGGCCATAGGCATCAGTTTCTCGGAGCACAGTCCTTTGTACAAGCGATAAAACACACTGAGAGAAGCAAAATCATCCCTTAGATACAGTGGCTCGATACGCTTGTAATATTGGGATCACCCGATCATAAAGATCTACAGTTGAAAATGAACGTACCTAAGTATCTCCCCTATCACGTCTTAACAGTTTTTCAAGTTATTCGGATCCCCAAAATCTGATACCCAAATGGAATTTTATTGTAATTAGTTTTTATTCCGGTCTGATCCTTCGTCCAGGATATCAGAAATAATGGTTAAATTTTCAGCTTAGTTGCATCAGAGCTAGTGCTGCGATACGTGATGAAAGTTTCGAAGTGTTATAAAATCCAACAAAATTTTACTTTATAAGTAAGCATAAACAGGCCAATCCCATATTTCTTTGATTAATAGGCACTTAGAAATACTAAAAGGTGCCTAGAGAGACAAATCATAATGCTTACAATTACGTTAAATACTTTGGGATTATTTATGGGTAGTGATGATTGCTGCCAAAGGGCAAATGTTACGGCAATTACTAAATGTTTAGAATTCATAATCTTAAACACTCGTATAAGGCTGGAGAGAGTCGGTGGCTTCTAATTTGTCGCCATTTTCTAAATAGCAAAACATTTTCTGAAACGGCTAGTGAAAGTTCAATTACACATTTCCTTTTGATTCCTGCGTAAATCGTAACAAGTTTTAATATTTAAAAAAGAAATGCGGTTTATAAATGTTAAGGGAAAATCTATGACAACACTTACTAATATGCTAATACAAAATTATGAATACTGGTTTTTGGGGTGGTTTGTTTCGCGTAAAATTTTTACTTCTAATAGAACTCGGTTCTAATATTAAGGAATTTTGCAGGTACTCGAAGAAGAGTAGAAGGAATTGCAATCAAGACAAACCGCTCAAAGCTGGAAGAGCTATATAGTAAATTGAACTTTTCATTAAAGTGCCAACCGGCATGGAATAAATAGGCAACATCCTACATTCCAAAGATGTTTCTTTACTTTAGGATGGTTGTCATAATTTTTCAATAACTTTAATAATGTATGTTCAAAATATTCTAAATACAGTAGTTAGCAATATCTTGGAGTATTGCCTTGCGTGGGAGTGAGGTGTGACGAACTGAATGTCACAGTAGCTTATGCCACATTCAACTAAATAGCGAGGTAACTTGATACTGCTGCAGTTATGTTTCCGAGGTGTCTTGCGACAGCTCCATGCTGTTCTACGTGGTACAGAAGGTTGACACAATTCTAAACACAATGTAAAGTTAATTCGGTTCCATGATCCTAAGACTAATACAAATTATTAGCTCTATTAATATGCTTGTACCATACGCAAATGACTCCTCATTTACCACCAAAAACACATCTGTTAGTATTGAGTCCTTACCAATGAAATTAGCGTTTTCGGTAGAGAATTTCAAGTAGATTTAATTTTTCATACTCACGTTATTTGTATCATTTCGCGTTTGATGAATTCAACTAAAGTGAAAATTAGCATGTACTTACGGGCAACAGTAAGCTTGACTTACACATTATAAAAGTTACTGTCGAATTTTAATTATAACATTTTTTTAACAATTAATTTGAATGATATTAAGGCTAGGCTCTCTAAAACGCTATCGGTTGGCGCCGTTGGATTTGTCTATTTCTTTTAAGACTTTCTTTTATTTCAATTGGCAGAATAAGTAACTTACTGTTGGAGGTAAATTAGTATTTTAATACTAGTACTAATAAGAAACTTTAAACCATTTTTTCTGCTAAAGTACTAAATATTTGATTAAACTGAAAAGATATTTGACTAGCTCCGTGGCGCAGCGGTCAACACGCCTGCCTGCGACACGGAGTGACCGGGTTCGATCCCCGGCCAGGTCAAGATGGAAAATGATCTTTTGCAGATTGGCCTGGGTCTTGGATGTTTATCTATATATGTATTTGTTATAAAATATAGTATCGTTGAGTTAGTATCCCATAACACAAGTCTTGAACTTACTTTGGGGCTAGCTCAATCTGTGTGATTTGTCCGTATATATTTATTTATATACTCTGCTACTAAAAAATACGTTAACCTGGACTGAAAGACCCAAAACAAAAAAGGGTCCTGCTGGCATACTAAAAGATATATAAGCGCATTTATCTTAAAGTAATTCATATATACATAAAACAAATAATTATTTGTGAGGTACTAATACACCCCTTTACGGCCATATATAGTACTGGTATGAAGACCTGCAAACTGAGAAGGGTCCTGCTGGAAAATATTTCAAGTTTTCTCTATAACCACTGAGGTACTAAAATTTTTCTATACCTATTCGTGAGGTACTAAATGCTATAAATGTAAATATATAACTGTCCATTCAATTATGCGCAGGGTCCTGCTGGGTATACAGACATAATCACCAGAACTTACAAATTTGTTCTAAGCTGTTCTAAAGCTCTATTAAATTTTTGTCTTTAATTAAAGTAAAGTGCAACAATTAATTAAGTATTTGATTTACGTCAAAATACTATTCGTTTTATATGAACGACTTTTTACATCATTCGTTTATTTAATGATAAAATTAATTAAAATGAATATTAATTTATAATAAATCAATAAAGGTGATTTTACATGTTATTTATTTTAATAAGATTATTGATGATAATTTAGACTTAACTTAATTACTAGTTACTAATTAAAATGTTACTATAAACAGTCTCGTTTAATTACTTATTTACCAACAACAATATTTATGCCTGTAGTTAATGATCTAGCAAACGATTCATTTGGCAGTCAGTCATTTGGCACTAGAATGAACATTGAAATAGATATGATCCAAATTACAATAAACAGAAATGGCTAAAGAAAGCCAGTTAGAGCTAATTACTCCTGATTAAATAATGAAAACCCTCCCCGAAATATACTGCAGACTTTTGCTGGTTGGTCTTGACAGTGTTTACTATTTACAACTCTAATTAAAAACAACGGGATACAATTAAATAAATAAAAAGAGGTATACTTGGACATTGAAGACTTTGTAAGGCTAGTAGTCTGTAGCTTTGCACATTAATTAATAATATAAAAATTGATAAATAAGATCTTTTAAAATATGATTTGACGTGAAAAAGCCTGCAAAGGCCTATTTTCTAATTACCTTTTGAATTTGATTAGATTTTGTAAAAGTGAATTATAGTACTGATTTTGTCAATTAGTACTGAACAATTTACGTCATTCACGCCATATATTAAACTACCCTGAAGAGCGTAATGGAAAGTGGACTGATAGATGATAATACATTGTTGTAAGTGAACATTAAGTTTATTAAAAAAAACTAACAATAATATGTAATAGTAGTTTTAAGGAAATTTTGTTACTTCATGGGAATTTAGTTCGTATTTTTAGCGAGGAAAGATAATTTACTGCAAGACTCTACACCATAAGTACCTATGTAACTTTTGTCCGAGGCTTATTCAGGAAGTTTTTGTTCATTATATTTTTTATGACTATTAAGAGGTCGTCATTCACATTCGAAAACAATTATTTTTTATTGCAAATGTAATGTTCACCTCAACGGAATACTTCCCTCAAACTGCCAATACAAAAAGAATGGAGAACTTTTATTACACTTCAATATGACAGGTTACAAAGACGTAAAATTATTTTATTCAAGTTATGCATTTATTTAAAGACTTCTTTGTTAGTTACATATGTAAGTATGACATACTTGTTATATTTTATTAATATATAATGAATATTTACAGTATAAATAAGTCACCTTAATCAAATATAATTGTTATGCTATTTACTAAATTTGACACCAATTTTTATATTCAATATTAAGAAGTTTCAAGTTTGTCTTTTACAAGGCTACACACACATTCACACTCATGTTATAAACTTTTTAGGTAAGCAAGAGATCGATTGATAAAGATTTTTTTTAACCTCTAAAGTAAAAATAGAGGTGTAAGAAGTTTGGTGTTTATTTGTCTGTCTGTGCACCGTTGCTCCTAAATGACTGCACCGATTTGTATCCAGTTTTTCTTTGTTTGAAAGAAAATTCAAACGGGAGAAAGCGTTATTTGCTATGTTTTGATTGAAGTCGATTCAGTCGATTGAAAAAATTTTGTATTTCACCCCCAATTATAAACCGATGTCATGAATCGCGGGATGAACAATTTAATTTTTCAAATATACCCAAATGGTGTAAATTAAAGGGCTATGTACACTTCAAAACTGTAAGTTACATTGAGATAGGATAGACTGTCTGAAAGTTATTAAAAGTGATAATGTTCGCACAAGTCGAAGGCTGAATGTTGTTTTTTTCCAAATTTTGACTTCTGTTTAGTACGATAGAATAGTTGCAAATATTGATGTGCATACCAAATAGAATCAAAATAAAGCAATATGTGTTGGTCCTCGTCTTGGCTTCTAAGTATGTGTTCGCATACATGAGATATGCATGTGTACCTTGCAGTCTCGTAATTTTACCCGACAGCGACATTTTCCTTTAGTACCCACTACTAATTGGCGACTCGTGTCTGCAAACCAAGAACTGTATGAGGGAACTATACGGAGTGGATAGACCTTTATTTTTTTGATATAAATTTCTTTTTTTTAAACAGGGACACCTTAACATTTACTTTTCTTCCAATAACAATTTTGTTCAAGCTTTAGTTTTTTACCGTTAAAAATTAGATTTTTGTATTGTTTAATTTAATGTATAAAATGTAGGTAATCTTTTAATAAAATTTGAGCAAAAATTGGCTACAACGTTAGACTAGAACATTTTTCATATAACACAACATATTTGCTTATCTTAATCACTACTAGTAAAGGCTTCTCTAATGTGAGAATCTAGACACATTAGTAAAACACAAAAAATTTGCAAATGTTAGTTTTTTCTTTAAAACAAAACAAACTATTGGCTAATATTTCCCTATGAGAAGTGAAGGATTAAGTCTAGGGCAATAAATCAGGTACCTTTTTTTTACAGAAACTTATTAATTCCTACTTGAAAATAACATCATAAAAGAAATGCAGTGGTTGTATCCCCTCGTTGTGTGTGCCAAGCACACATGCGAGTCAACAAGAAATGCCACTCGAAACGTAACCGACAACTGAGCGGGTCCAACCGCGTACCGACATGTAATTTGTCAAGCAATTTAAATAATATGCATGATTATATATCTATTAAAGGCATAAGACGTGTTGATATCGGCCTAATGAGGTGAAGTCGTAATGGCGGCTACCTGTTTCTCGATTGGGATCCTTTTTATCGAATTTTTGCGAAATGAGTGAAAGTTTCGCGTGTTTTAAATGAGCATGGCATAAATGGTCGATATGAAGTATTTCGGGCAATTGCTACGTATTTGCCTGGAATTCCTTCAGTAGAGTACTTGGGCTTTAAGTACACGCAAGTTATACTTGTTTATAAGAATAATTTTGAAGACAGAAATTATTTTGTAAGGATTATTTAATAAAGTATTTTAGTTAATGTAACTGATTAATTAATTAAAACTATAATTATATTCCTTCAGTCGAAGTTGACATTGATTAATAAATATTACACTATCGTATCGCATACATATCGTAGATAATATCCAGTAATGAAAGTTTTGGTTTTTAGGGTTGCGTACCCAACGATTAAAAACGGGACCCTATTACAAACCCTCCGATGTTCGCCCGTCTATCACAGGGCTGTCTGTATCTATTAAATCGTAAAAGGTAGAGACTTGAAATTTTCACAGAATGTGTAGGTATATCAATTGCCGCTATGACAATAAATAATAAAATAAAAACAAACGGCCATCATGTGCGAGTTGGACTCGCGCAATGGAGGATTCCGTACTATAACTTATTATTAATAAATTTAAAATTATTAAAAACACTTTTATTGTATGATGTAACTAAAAATGTATGCTTTTTGCATTTTTTTCCTTTATTTGTTGCACGTCTATTGCTTTATGATGTTGCTTTGTACCAAATTCCAAGATTCTAAGTTCAGGGGAAGTACCCTATAGGTTTTGATACCTTTGCGAATGTCGAAAATTTTGTCAAGGCTGTATCTGTTGGTTGCGTTTGCTTAGAAGTTTGATTTTTTATAGCTCTAAGGGACCGTAGACTTGATTATTTCATTTCAACTGGATGACTCCACGCGTTCCTGAGACAAAGGGTCTTAACAGACAGACAGACTGACAACAAAGTGATCCCATAAGGGTTTCTTTTTTTTTATTTTGAGGTACGGAACCCTAAAAGCACAGCTTTTCCCGCCGCCCGCGTTTATGTCTATTCCTCGGGAACAGCAGATATTTTGGCGCAGGTGAACTCCTAACATCATATAGTAAAACGTCTTTCTGAATATCCGGTCATCGAAGTTCTATACTAAATGTTAATATAACTCATGTGAGAACTAACTCATAGAACTGACCTACGCACTAGCCAGCCATAATAAAAATAGCAAAAATGTTGTCGACACCTAGCATTACAACCACCAATACATGTTTATGTCAGTTCATAATTGACTTGTCGTGTAAAATTACCACTTATTAGTGTTACGATATCTCTGTGCGTTATTATCGGCAGTCTGTAATTATTTTTATCTGGTTGTCATTCTATTATAACTTGTATTGACACTCGATGACATACTCGATCGCGTTGGATTGAATTGTGTATTGTCTGTGCGCTAATTGATTCGGAAGTAACTGTAACACATCAACTTAAGTTTCATAATTATGTAATTTTTTTTTATTTAAAATAACGTAACAGATTTTTACGCAATTATAAATACCAAAACGGTAAAATTTTCTTAATGCATGTGCACATGGATTTCGAGAAAAAGTAATATTATATTTAAAAAAATATATATTTTTATTCATTAATTTCACCTGTCCCGGTGTTTGTCTTTTTCCTTTAACTTCTACTTCGCGTAGTGTATACACGGTGAAATTTTGATCGAACAACTTTTCCTATGGGAACAATGCTGGGAACTCAAAAACTAATTTGACATCCCCTGGCCGGGCGGCGGGACTCTTTTGTATGGAAATGACGAAATTTTTTTTTTAATTTCCCAATATTGGTCCCATAGAAAAAGTTATTCATATTGATGGTCTGAGTCACCCCTTTAAGGGTCCAAAACGATCAAAATTTCATCGTGTAGGTATATTCTTTGCTTCTACTAAACGGTGTTTTACTTACTTCGCTGGCTCAGCGACCCGAAGTGGATCTTGGCCTCCGACATTAAAGTGCGCCATTCTCCCCTATTCTGTGCCACCTCTGACCAGTCGGAAACGGTGTTTTGGATAACCATAATGAAATTAATGACGCACGCTGATGATACATTTCAAATTAATATTATTTCTTTCTGTAGTTAAAGTTTCAGTAATTATTGTTGAATTATCACCTTATTTTACTTGTAAACATACTAAAAAAGCATAATAATATATGTATACTAAAAATACCTATATTATTATGGTTTCCAAGTTTAAATATCTTGCTCTTAAGTTACCAATTAATGTCCTGTTATTCTTTGTGGTAAGTTCAATCGGGCCCCTTATTAACATTAAATCATACACGAAAACCAAATACAAAAACATTAGAATTAGGTATTCATCGTACGGATCCCTATTTAAGCGAGCTTGACTCGCGCTTGACTGGTTTTTTATTAATCGAAATTGCAATTACAATTGCTCTATTATTTATTTTTATATTATCAAGCATTCTAGTAAACAAGCGATATTTTTAACAGTTTTCTCACAAAATAGTAAACTTGCATGTGTCCATTTCTGTATAAAATTGATTCATCATCATCATCTGCCTTACCATATACCATTATCTGGGGTTGGCGCAATATGTCTTATTTTTTCACATTTCTCTATTTCCTACCATTCCTACATTCGCACCCACCTCTTTTATATCCCTTTTGACACAATCCATCCACCTCTGTTTTGGCCTGCCTCTTCCTTTATACCCATCAACCCTCATGTTTAATGCTTTTTTGGTCACGTCTCTCCTTATCACATGACCAATCCATTCCAGTCTATTGCTTCTCTGATTGTCCGTGAAGTAAGTTTACGAACGATAATTTTACGTGATTGATAACTGTGGAAGAGAGATAGATGTGTCACAAGCCGAATGCTTAGGCCGACCGTGCCTCTCTATTGCTTGTTCGGCGCTCACTTGCACATGGAACTTGACACTTTTTCGTGTATGCAGGCGTTCATCGATTTATAAGACTTAATCACGTCTAAAAATATGAATAAATTAAAACATTCTTTAACATTTTATATACGCATTAGGTAACGTGTCTATGTCTAACCGTGATAAAGTTGTCAACGCACGCACACAGCGTAGTACTTCCGTTACCTTCCGTAGCGGTTTGTTAGCACCATGAATGAAATCTTGCGATAGATGTGAAACGTCATTTATGAGTCTCCAGAACAAATCTATCTCGTTGTACTTACCACATCTTTTTCAGTTCCGTAATCCGGGAGTAATGACGTAGTTAGATCGCGGTATGCAGAAATGAACTATTAATTTTAAATATATTTGCTGTATAATAAGTGTCTTTTGGTCTTATGGTATATATTTAATTGTAATATAAATATTTTAAAACTGGACCACACGCTCTCGTCATGTAAGTTAGTTTTACTGAAGATAATTAAATTCAACTCAGCGCAACTATCATAAGGATAGTTCTGTTGAGTTTTTTTTTTTTTAAATTAACTGACATGAGAGAGCGTTGGCGTCCGTAACTCAAAGATAGAATAGTCTGAAGAACATATATAATTCTCAAATTATATCATAATAAGACTCAACTAATTTAGTTAAAGACTACTGCTAAAAGTAATATTGTCCTTATTTCAAAATTTATAGACAAATTCTCACTTAGTATCTCAATACTGTTGCGTTCGGTAACTGCATAAAACCCTAATAACCGATGCTTCGATGCTTAACCCTTCTATTGTAAAAAAAAACTTCACCCCTAACGAAGTAGACAGATGCTACAGTTTATACAGCTACGAGATTTAGTTCTTTAATATTGCTTATAATTGCAGTCATGAACTTACCATAGTATAAGTAGATAAAGTATCTACTTTATCCTTACTAATCCTTACTAATATCATAAATGCGAAAGTGATTTTGTTTGTTACGCTTTCACGCCGTAACTACTGAACTGATCATCATGAAATTTTGCCTATGCAAATTTTCATGATTTCTGAATGATCGGTTCAGTAGTTAAGCAAACAGTAAGCTAAAGTTAAGCAAGCAGTAGTTAACTTGTATAAGTTCTCTGGGGTACGGAGAAGGACATAGGCTACCTTTTATCCCGGGAAAAAGTACTGTTCCCGAGGTATCGACATTGACGCGGGCGGAGCCGCGGGCGAAAGCTAGTCTATAGATAAAGTAGATAAACCTACGAGGTATTACCACGTAGGTATAAATAAAGTATCTACTTTATCTATTTACCCTAAATGGGGGTTATTTATTCTTCCCTTCTTTTACTCCATTGATCTGCATGACAAAAGAAATCACTAATATATTTAGTTTATTCTTCCTCCATCTGGGAGAGAAAGACAGAAAATGATTACTAGGCATTAATTGTTATTTACTATCTACCACCATCCCAGGCTCAGGATCACAATCGCACGATTGTGCGGTAACTTGAGTCACTCCGCAAAAAGGTCTCAAAAACTGCGAGTCATTGGCGGGTTTCCCGTCAATTTGTACATTTGAGACGCCTAAATTTAATTTGTTTGCGTTTACTAATCTATTCATGAATGATTTAAGGATGTCCGCTTAAAGTTGTTACGTAAATTTACAAGTTTTTTTTTCATAGGGCGGCAAACGAGCATGCAGGTCACCTGATGGTAAGCGATCACCACTGCCAATATACTACTGTAACACCTGGGGTGTGACAAGAGCGTTGCTGGCCTTTTAAGAAAACATAGACTCGTTTTTTTAAGGTACCAATGTCAGGATATATATCCATATCAGAGAGAGAATAGAGAGCGCAAGTACCTATTTTCGTCATGGTTGGCTTAGTGTCCAAATTTAAAAATAATTAATTGATAAAATACACAAATGTGTCTGGATACCGGGGATATGTTTTAAATAAACCGATTGAAGATTGAAATGTATGACAGTGGTGTCAAAAACTCAGCGTACTTATCATACACACTAACTCTATCGTTTCACAAAGTAGAATATAAAAATAATAAAATATTCAAAACATTCCGCGACGCCAGATCAATGACATGACTCATCGAATCCATTATTAAAACAAAATTACTATTTGAGTTAAATCGAGATGAGCCACTCAATAACACCAATTAAGGCAATGTATTTTTAATACTGCGGTTTAGCAGCCAGCATTATAAGAGCCGTTTCATATATTTTAAGCTTTGAATATAACAACGGAAGGAAATACCAAGAGGATCAAGTCACTCTAGCCGCGGCGGTTACGTCATAACAAACACGTGTCGCGGCGCCTACTTTTGATGAAGAAAATAATTTTCGGATTAGCTAAATGGCTTATGTATTTTGGTAGACCGATGCCAGACAGATAACATTTGGTTTGTTAGTCACTGTTGTGTGAAATATAGGACATCTGCTGAGACGCTCATATGTATGTCCACGATCCGACGCTAATATGATATGATACCGTTCTCTCGACAATAATAAACCCAATAAAAAAACTTCTTTAAGAAGTAAATTTTAATAATATGGTATGGTGGTATCAGCGACTAGGATCAATAAGTGAGGCACATCAAGCATAACAAAATAGTTATACAACATCCTCTTGATAAAGATTTTCTTAAAGTCAACTTACACTGTATTATAATGAAAAATATATATACTCTTATCTTTACTCAACTTAATGGCCAGCGTAAAGAAACTTAAATATATATTCCCAATTGTAACCATTATTATAAATAACCATATTGTTACCATACTCCTATCCATATTTATCCATGTTAACCTTATTTATACTTGTCAGTTGTTGAAATTATATATCACGTTGATCCTATATGTACAATTTTCACATTTCCACTTAATTATGGTTATTTAACAATAACCAAGTGTGATTTCATAGTTATGTTTACAAAAGTTACCTATGTATTAATGTGGGTAAAAAAAATATTCTTAGCTCTATTATTATTTAAAATAAACTTTATCGCTGGGCCAGCGGCCAGCGCATAAAACACATTTTCTCTCTCCAGATAATGAGCGTAAACCTGAGATTACTATACGTAAGTAAAGCTAGCCACCAGTCCCATTATCATCTTTGAATCCTCAATCTTGCTAAATGCCTGGCCTCTATGTACCTTGTGAGAGAAAAACATTACGTATAGAAACAGAAGCATGATATAAAATTTTAAAGAGTTCTCAAGACGTCGCGTAGTCCCATAATTCGTCAGATGTGTTAGCGGCTGTCGCAACTTAAAAGCTGCAATTTGTATTGCGTCTGCCATTCACACCCACTGCCATTGCGCAACTTTATAATATCAAGGCACGACAAAAACTTACTTCTTGACAAGTGCATTCTAGTAGGAATATACAGTTATTCTACAGATGGTTACAAGTAAAACAGGGTAAACAGTTACCATGTAAATCTTACCGACTGTAATTATTTTGAGGTCCTTTTATTTACTTAATCCATCTTGCCATTTTGTACACTTATGAAACTGTTAAAAGAATTGAATGAAACATAATTTATAGTAAATAGACTTTTGTTTCAAAATAAGTCTTCATTAGGATAATAAACTTTGGTCAAAATAGTTCCGAATCTTAACTCGGCACTTTATGTGTCACATTCAATCATAAGCCATGGGTGGCACACATGACTTTACTCTTTTACGGGTACAGTGTTGAATACTGAATGTGTTTATTCAATTCCAATTCTACAATTTACTGTGCGTTCCAAAATATATTTCCTATTATATCACTGTACTCAAACCATTCAAAGCCACGACTATACACCACTCGTTTGCAGGGAACAAATAAAGACGTAAAAATAAATAGTTGTAATTCCGCAACCACAAGTACCCACAAAATATCATTTGCGTTAGATTTATGCGTGCGCACGCGCCGCTGGTTTATTTCATTTAGTCGCACAATATAACAAAAAGCTAAATTACAATTTGAAATAGTGTTATTGATGGACGCGGATACAAAGTTGAGTATTTAGGATGAATGTTGTGTGTAAGAGAATACGATATGCTTTTAAGCTTGAAAAGGTCGTGCTAGAGAAAATTGCTAAACTCGTGGTGAAATCTTGAATTTCCATAATTGCGTTGAAACATCAAAGATTGTTTGGGATATTTTTCTTCTTGTTGTAACTAAAGTCACAAAATAATGTAAAGCTTCGGCTGCGTTGTAAGGCGAATTTCAAAATTTTACTACTTATTGTGGCGGTTTCTTCAATACGTAGAGTTCGTACTCTATTACTTCGTAGTAATAGGCATAGAGGTACCATATGTAATCTGTGGAAATGTTTTCAATATTTTTGCGATCGCATCATAGTATGCTAATTTCAGAAAAAGAACAACCGTTGAATAGTAAATAACCAGTACCTTTAAATTTAAAATGAAATACCGCATAGAGGATTCTTGCCATTCGACATGATGATGATGAGTAGGTAACTATGCACTGAATTTTTATTATACGGTCTTGTAAAACAATATTTTTCAAATAAATTAATATTGCAGTTCAAAGCAAGATTGTGGAATGGACTCCCTCCCGATGTTTTCCCTGTATGCTACGAGTATGACTTGAGGTCCTTCAAAAGACGTGTTTACATCTTATCGTATCTTAAGAGTCGGCAACGCATTAGCGCCTCCTCTCGTGTTGCAGATGTCCATGGGCGACGGTGACCACTTTCCATCAGGTGGCTCGTCTGCTCGTTTGCCGTCAAATGTACATAAAAAAAGCAAGTTTAATTAAGTTTCGATGAAACACTAACACCTAGCGATTTCCCGATATTCAGAACATCCCGTTAGTATCAAAGTCCTTTCGTTCAGCTTTTTATCACTATCATTGGGTGAGTAAATTTCAATTGGATAATTATTTTTATTAAATTTGTAGTGTTCCGTATAAAATTTTATTAATCGCTGTAGCGACTGACTCATACGAGTGATGAGACATATATTTAGTAACACGTTGTTGGTATCACATAATGCCGACGGATACTTTCAAGGGAACCGCATACAAGCGAATGCGGACATAACATAGTCTATCAATAGCAGCCTGTTATTGTGTCCCACTATTGGGCAAAGGCCTCCCCTTCTTTTTTATCTAACGCATCGATAACCCTGGTCTTGGAGCGAAGCTCAGTCTATCTATAAAGATAAAAAAATTAAAACATTGAGCAGATTCACAACATCAAAGTACATGGTATACAGAATATTTGGTTAATCGGTTGCAAGATTTACCCCAAACAAACATACGTACACACATTAAGTTAAATAATAGTTTTATTAATGTACCTAGTTAAGTTTAGTTCTTACATAAAGATAAGAAAAGAATTACAATATACTTATTTAATTATAGTATTATACTTACTGATAATCTCAGCGATCGCTTTTGATTCGTACTCTTTCAGACTTACAAAATTGTAGTAACCATTTTTAGCATTCTAGGTCTAGCTAGTAAGTTAATTTTAGTACACTACTGTATTTTGTCAAGTCAAAATTTAAACAATTTTCAAGTAAACCATATTTGTTTTTTAATGCGTATAGTCAAGGACAAAGATACCTGACCAGGCCTATCTATATTTTGAATTTTCACTTAAACTTGAAATAATAATAACATGAAAATATATATACAGAAAGATTTTAATGAAGTCTTACTTTATATAAATTTAAATGTTAATAGTATTTATAGTTTAAGACAAAAATCAAGATATAAGGTAGAGGGCCTGGTCAGGTATCTCTGTCCCTGACTGTACCTAGTTGTACCTTACCTATTACTAATTAGGAAAAAAATAACCTGATTAAGTTCTTTAAACACATTAAAAAAGGGCCCATGCCTCCGCATACTGTTAACTAGTAGTCTTTAAAACAATATTTGGATCCGAAGTTCCTTATACGCATATCATAGGACTCTCTTTATTCTAAAACGATATTAAGGTACTTAAAAATCCTTAAACCTGATTGCAAATAACATAGGTATTTAGCGGAAAAAGCCGCCATTTTATTTTTATAAATTAAAGCCGTGTAAGCTTTAGTGTAACAAAAAAAGTATATATTTGTTTCGTTGGCACGCTTTAGCTTCCTTATGCTATTAGTATACACTCAAAAAACAAAAGCCTCCGTAAGGCGCAGTCGAGTAAAAAGCAAAGGATTTCTTTTCGATCAAGCGATCTCTGAAGCGTCGACTACTTTTTACCAGCGTTTTTCTGACGAAGCTTCTGCCCACAATGTTTTCATTGACACTGACATTCCCTAATTGGATTGTTAAACATTATAATTAGTTTGTCAAGATCTGATAGCAATCGATGAGTGTTGAATTACCGTTGATGGATCCAGTAACATCAATATTTTGTTTATTTCATGTCGCACTTTAAGAATATCAATTTTATTTATATATTTTATATTTAACTCTACACTTTATTTACTTTATTTATTTACACGTGTTATTTATATGTTTTACCGAGCAAGGATATGTGGCACGTATAATTTTATAATCTTTACTGTATTATTAAGTTAACTTACAGTGTATCTTGTATCTAATGTCCTCCTCATGCTGGTTTGGGAGAAAGAGAAAATTTTGAATGTACCAGCTGTTTCACATCCTGCGCAGATCGGAAAAGCCGGTCGAGGTAATGGGCAAAAATGTAAGTAATCGTGATAGTAAGCGATGCCGCTAGCAACTGATCACTAATTTAATTCCGTTTTCCACCTGCACGCACACCAAAATGCTAAGCGTGCATATTGGAAATCCTCAGGGGAGGCCTATCCATCTCAAGCAAGAATTCCACTGCTGGATGGCAGTGGAATTCTTGCTGCTGAGATGATGATAATGACTTTGCTAAATTAATAAAAAAATATTGTATTTATAATTACTTACTGATAAAAATAATGAAGATTGATGATGCAAAAGATCTTTATCTGATTGAATAAATGATTGACGCATGGAACTAATTTCGTTTGTTACTTGAATGTCATTGCAGTTTTTATATAGCAGTCTCAGAACAAGGACTAAAGATATCAGTTCATGGCAATGACATCTCTAAATTTGTTTAACTGCAGAAGTATTTATTTCTTTGTTACGCTACTGTTAAGTTACTCCTTCCCTTAACAAAAGACAATATAATAATACGCACTTGTATAAACTCATTCAAACTCTGTGTTAAAAGATTTTATAATCAATTCGTTTCACATTTGAGCATTTGTTATGTGTATGTGTGTACGTTTATTTATATATATATTTATGCATTTTTGTATTTATAAGATTATAATAGCATTTATTTGTTTTCGTTTAGTTAGATGTTAAGATATTTTCACTCTGTTGAATATTGTGCATAGTTAGGTATATTTAATATGCTACCCTGTTGCTTTCTTCCTTGCCCTCATGGTTGACTGGAAGAAATCCCTTATTGGGATAAGTCCGCCTTTGTACATTTCTAGTTTTAAGAATTGCCTTTTATTGTATTTTTTTATGTGTTATGTTATTGCACATAACAAAATGCAAGAGTTACTAACAAACAAACAAAACGTACCTATACTAACATCATAGCTGCTCAAGTATTACATTTTAACATCGTAGCTGCAAGCTCGAATATAACTTTTTTTACATCGTTCGTCCAAGCTCGAGTAATTAGATTTGTAACATCGTCGCTGCAAGCTCGAGTTGTACACTTATAACAAGCTTGAGTATTATTTTTTTAAATTGTTACTGCAATCTCGAATATTCAATTTTTTAATATAGTATCTGCAAGCTCCAGAATTCAATTTTTAAAACTCGTAGCCGCAAGCTCGATTCTTACATTTTTTTATCGTAGCTGCAATCACGAGTATTTTTTTTTTTACATCGAAGTTGCAAGTTCAACTTTAACAGTTTTCAGTTGTTGTCTTTCTCTTCTTGGGCCACTTTTTTACTATAAAATTTGGGTATATCAGGTATTCCTTGATAAGATTTTTTTTATTTCAGAAACAGTTTATTTGAAGATGTATAAATCATGATTTTTGTCTAAGTATGATACAAAGTTAATTAACCTTCTTAGTTAGAAGAGGATTAGCTAGCAAATTTGCCTACGAATGGGGTCAGCCAGTTCAGTTAGGACTGCACTTAGTAGAACCGTGACATTCAAGGTAGGTGGGTTAAAATCTCAGGTTAAAATAAATTTATATGGCAATACAGAGAGTCACGTTAATGTCATTTTGACGAAAATGTTATGTCATTTTCATTTATAATTCAAAGAACAAAATTGCAAAAACTAGCGCAGTTGTAAATGAAGATGGCTAGTCAAAAAAATCTTAGGTTTGTTTCTACATATAATTTAAAATCTGAAATGAAGAATATATCTGAAGAGACTATATCAATTAGGTATATGCATTTGCTTTTGAGCTCAATCCTTATATATAAAAAGGAATCCCTATTTTCTGTGGTCACGGCATCACGTGTGAACGCCTGGACCGGTTTAGCTAAGTCTTTTATGTCGTGTTTGTTTTTCTTAAAAGGTTTTTATGAAAGAAAATATGAAGAAAGTAGGAAAATAAAAATAATATTGAATAGCTACACGACCTTATTAACTTTTAGATGTGATATCATCTTATAAAGCGATGAATGCCGGCTGCATGCACGAAAAAGTGTGAGGTTCCGTGTGCAAGTGAAAGCGCTGAACAAGCGATAGAAAGGCACAATCGGCCTAAGCGTTCGGCTTATGACGCATCTATCTCTCTTCCACCGTTGTCACGTAAAATTATCATCCGTAAACCGACTTTTTAGAACCAATTTTTAAATGTAACCTTAGTATCGCAGTCGTTTGACGATTGGCGTCTATTCATTGATAAGACAGAACAACGACTGTCGGGTCACCTAGTATGTCAATAAAAAGGGTTACGTAGAACTTTCAAGGCCTCTTTAACCGCAGGACAAAGTAAACACAGTTATCGTAATAGTGTTACTAGTTCTATTGGAGGCGCCAATTTATTGTGAATCATCGCGTTATCACACTTGTTATAGTCCAGAAGGGCCGCGATTTTGTTTGTATTATTTTGTATTGATGGAACTTGAGAAAAATAAATATAGCTATAATGAAACGAACGCAAGGCATAAAAGTTTAAAAATAATCATTCTGTATTATTGTTATTTTTATTTATAAATAAACTTGACGCATTTGTAAGTACTTTTTGAGGCCTTGTTAGTTCAACTTGTTTTTAGTTTAAAAGTTAAAAATTACCTTTTATTCCAAATGAAAACTTTTAAGAAAGCACTCCATAACGAAATCAGTCAAATACATTTACTTAAAAATATATTTCAGCTATAGCAACATAATATACAGTAGTTTTTCTAAGATTATATACAATAATCATAGAGCTATATAAATATATACCCATACCATAGAGCTAAATAAATATATTCTAAAAAACGAATAAACAACATTTTATTTATGGATAAATCACAAAATTCAATCAACTTCATAT
Organism: Elegia similella; assembly: GCA_947532085.1. NCBI lineage: Eukaryota > Metazoa > Arthropoda > Insecta > Lepidoptera > Pyralidae > Elegia > Elegia similella. Next base: position 8,443,985 of record OX383936.1, read on the forward strand.
TAGCCTGAGATATTAGCTCGCCTCGCCTATTCGTTTGTTGATAAGATATTGACAAGGGGCAGCACTAGATAACTCACTGACGTAATTCCATGTTTGTAGTATGTCTAGTGACGTCAGTAGTTATCTTCACAATGCACCTTTCATTCATGAACGGCAATCAGTCGCACCTATGGTGTGTAATCAATAACGTTCCGCAAATCCGAACTTTGCACCTTATAGGTATCAGATAATGTAGTCGAGCAAATGTTAGCGATATAATTAATTACATCATTTTATTTTTGTGCACCGAATTAGGTATTCCAGAATAATATCTAAAGCTTGGAAGCTAGTGTGGGTATACATAGCGTCACGGAAGTCACTGTCTCTTCTAGATATATTGTATGGCATGCGCAACACTGTGCGGCCACTTCGATCCCTCTCCACCTCCGAATAGCCAGAGGAATCTCACTCCCCGATCCCCATCTTTTATTTCACTCGCCGCCGGAGTGCCTAGCGTAGGATTAGCTCCAAGCTCCAAAAGTTACCGCCTGACGGTCCCGGGTCACTTGCACCCAGGCTGGGCTGGCAACATAGCTTTCGGCCTATAAGGCAAAAGATGAGAGTTGCTGCTCTCCAAAAGCCATTGTTTCTCAGAACGGTCCTTTAGGCTATATATGATATCGGCAATATGAGAGTTTGCTCCCTCTCCAAGCCTTGCGCACACATGCAACGACCGAAGACGAGGTCCGTGCCTTCTGGTGGCCCTTTGGCGATGTTTCCTAAGCAGTTTGAGGGCACTCTGCCTTCGCCTACCTGGCCTCAAATGCCGGGCATGTATGTAGCGAAAGCTCACTTGGAACTAGCTACATAGTTAGTAAATAAAAAAATAGGAAACACTGTAAAATCCTGTACAGTATCATCAAGAAAGGTCCGCTATAAAGAGGGAACGCCATTTTTTCCCATTCAGTACTTAGATAGTACGGAATTACACATCAAAACCTATGCATAGAAAAATATTTTTAGACTTTTGACCTTACTGTAGAATCGTAGTAATGGCTACAACAGCGTGTTCAAATTATGATCCTGTCAAAGCCTAAACAGACGCAACATCTGTGTCATCAAGATTATTTAAAAGGCGAGTCGCATAGTATGTTTATACGAGTATAATCTAATGAGTTTAATAAACGTTGTTATAATTTCCTTGATTATCACCATTATCTTGTAAGCTTCTGTGCAATCTGATTGAATTATAATATCTATTTTATACTCTCAAAAACGAATGTATTTTTATGGAAACCTGACGTCATTGCGTTGTTGCATTTACAGGCTGATTGGTTGAACACTTTAAAGGGGTTACTCAGCCCAACGATATGAGTAACTATTCCAATTGGACCTCTACAGGAAAATAAAAAAAATCGTCATTTCCATGTTGTCATTTTAGCTGTCAATTTGGACAGAAGTGTAATTTTTGGTGATTTCAGCATTGGTCCCATTCGAAAAGTTGTTTAAATCGACGCGATGAGTCACCCTTTTAAGGGAATAAAGTGTTCGTTCAGTCAGTCTGTATGGTTTAGTTTAACTTTTTACTTTAATAAATTGGATTTTCGAAACGTCCGTTCATATCATACCGATATTTTTACAGATTTCGCATCAAAACCAAACAACTTTTAATTCCCCAACGTCTTGGAGCTCGTACGCGTGTCACGATGTATATATGTATGTACCGAGGTTCTTTTATAGAGAAATTTCCTCGGTGCTGTAACACCTGACCAAGGCTATACTCATGACTTACCTTATCTCCTCTCCGTGCGCGTGGGCAGGTGACACGATGAGATTTTTATCTAGATTGCAATTAAAATATCTACGAAATCGAGTTTAGTCACTCCGTAATACCCAGGCGATCGAGTAACGGCTCATTCCCTTATGGCAATCGACCGGGTTTCGAGACGATAAAATAATTAATGACATCAATTAATTAAAGTTACATCTTTTTGCAATTAATTCACTTTTGGCTTGTTTTCATTAAAATGCAACGGTAATTACAAGAACATCATAATGAAAACACATGTAAAGTAATAATTTTTAAAGAAATTTATTTTTAAAGGGTAATGCCCACGGCTCTATGGGCCGTCGTCCCACATTAAATAATACAGTATAATAACCAAAATTATACAGAATAACGTAGTTAATAATTGAAATACAATAAAAAAAAATCATGTTTTTACATTGTGGGGTTTTTGATAAAAAAATTAAACAAAGTTCGATTTTGAGGTTATTTTCTATGTTCGAGTGGGCTATTTTTGAACGGATGACTGTTAGATAATGTATGTTATCTGTATAGGAAAATCGCTTGAATCAAGGGGCACTATTTTTGAAACTATGACACTCGTATTAGAGCGATTTTTCCATAGAAAAATCGCTAGAAGACGAGTGTTACACTTTCAAAAATGGTACCCCAGTTGTGAAAATAGCTCAGAAAAATACTACCATACTTTTCACTGTTCCGTAAATAAAGAGTAGGTCAATGATATGAAAAATACTGAATAATGACCATTGGTCTTATATAACTATCTATACATATATAACGAAGCAGAGTATCAATGTGAAAGTGTATTCGTTTGTCCTTCTTTCACGTTTAAATGAGCACATTTACGGGATTTTTGTATGATGAGCTGGAGCCTATTCTGCCATAGGCACAGAATAAGTAATAGTACAAGCGTACCATAGGCTTTTTACGCGTGTGAAGCCGTGGGCATTAGCTAAGTATGATGAGGAAATACCTAAGCAGGGTTGGGGTCAGCCAGGCCGTCAACCGTAAAAAGTTTTTACAGCAGTAATAGTGTCATAATATTGGCTAACCGGAAAAAACAGTCAGATGATGATGGAAGTAATAGAATTATTAATATTTAGGGATTCCGAAGACTGACTACATAGTAAAATAATATTGCAAGGGAAAGAATAAATAGTGTTTTAATCTATTCAACATATTTATTCATAATCTTCATATAAAATGTAGCCGGACTCAATGCCTCTGAAGTAGCCATTATGTGGGCACAGCAACCCACTGTTCTTGTACCCACTAGACAATAGCCAGCAGTTTGGTAACGGATTTGGCACCAGAATTGATGACTCACTGGAGCTTCTTGCAGAAGACATAGTAACATCGGCACTTTCATGAGGTTGGCTATATTGATCAACCTGAGCATGACATCTCACACTTCTGTATGCGTTAGTCCAACACTGTAGACAGGCTTCTCTAGTTGATGTACCTGGAAATCATAATAAGTTTTAATATAATTCAAGCAGTACATCTTGAAATTCACATCATAATTTCCATGTTTGAAATCGCTAGAACTAATAGACCATGAAAAAATATTTGAACATGTAACTAGTCTAATTATTGGGAAGGTTATTATTTTAAAACTCATATCTTTATTTATTTTCATTCATTTATTAAATCTTAATATATAAAACAATGGGGTTTGTTCTATATATTATATCGGGTTTGTTTGAACACCTATAACTTATGAACGGGTGAACCGATTTTTATAATCTTTAATTTGTTGATTTTTATATATCAAAATAATATGTGTATACATGCTTTATGTATGTTACATACCTGTTGAATAGGTATGAGGTCCCTCTTTAAACTGCCTAAAGAAACATTATGTATTTAGGCTCTCAATATTGATGTTCCACATTAAGTCATACTTGCTGGTGGCCATATGTTCGCCAAACAAAATCACCACTTGAATAGTTTGTTAATATATTTTGTAGTATATGAAAACATTCTTCACAAATACAGCTGTCTTCAGATACCTAAAAAAAGAAATAAATAAATGAATTCATTTAGACTAAAGAGCACACTTATGTTTATGGTGTCTCATATACATTCATATAATAAAAACAAGTCAATTACTCAAATGAACTATATATATTCAAGTAGACGTAATTTACTCATAAGCCAATCATGTAGGTCAACAAGAGAGTAATTTAAATAATACCTTCTAGGTACTTATTTTCTTCTAGCATCTATGTAAATACAGGTTATCTTTTTTTTTCTTATGTAGGTAGATACTTACAATTGCTGGGTTAATCCAAGAGTTTAATATACTGAGCATAACATCAGTAACATCTTCAACTTGGTGCTGGAGGATGTTTTAGCAAAAGCAGAGAAACATAGTGGAAAACGTTCTCCAAATTCACAAAATAAGTATTATAACCATGGACCAAGGAATATTATAACAGAGTTTTTTAGAACTTTCTCATCAGCACTACGTTACATACTAAGATTACTTGCATTTAGTTTACTAATAATGTAAAGATTGAAAAAACTAAACCGCCTTGAAACCGCAAATCCATTTGATTATTGACAGACATAGGTAGGCAGTTTATTTTTTAAACTCGATGTAGGTAATGGCTTCTAGCGTTTTTGCCAATTACTTCCGTTTACGAAGAATGTTTAAAATACTACCTGTGCAAGCAGTTTTGTCAATGAAAGCAATACTGCTTTTGATTACAGATATTTATTAAGTAGAATAATTGTATAGAATAATAAAATCTACAGTTTAAGTTAAAAAAGGTAAATACTTACCCAGTATTTCATAACACCGCATATTATTTTATTATCTTTCATTATCGCACATACGCTTCAGTGTCTTTGTAAACTTAGTTGAACGGAAAATATTGGTGAAAATACCAATTCAATTAAAAATTAAAACCCCACAAAGATTTTCCCCATAATTTAAATATATTAAATAAAAAAAATAATTGACTAATTTTGAATTTTATTTCAACCTCATACGCGTTATTAAGGGGGCGAAACCGGGAATGGGCAATTTAAATTAGTTTTTCACGAAATAGACATTTCTTTTGTTTTGTCTGTCACCTGGTGTCCGACATACAATTGAAAAAATGTTGTATCTACGATTCCGGCGCTCAAAGTTAAAGGTAAAAACAATTCAATAACATTTATATTACCATGTTAAGTAGCACTTTTGGAAAGACAATTTCGCTTTAAACCACGCAAACTACGAGGTCAATACAAACCGATAACTATAACAATACCGTAAACCGTCATAATTAAACTTTGCCCACACGATTTATAAATACAAGTAGACGACTAAAAATACATTATTTGGACAATCATTTAGTGAGTTTCAGTCTCACAAAGTCTGTCCTCAATGTTGTGTTAAAGATATTATATACGGTTTATGCAAAGCATTTATTTTGTTACAATTTCCAAGATATAGAGTTATCACTTACCTGGCAAATATTTGTTGGTATCAGCATATAAAGAAGCAATGAGTAAAGTACGTCAGAAGACGGCTTCTGACGTGATTGGAGGGACAAATGTTTTTTTGGCGATTTTAAACAATATTTGCTGTTCTATTTCTCCGAAAGTATCAATGGAGTTAACAGTTTGTATACGGCTTTAGCCAAGAATATATTTAAATTGTCATACATATATCACCTGATGACGTCTGTGTTCGAGGATTATGTAAATAGTTCGATTTATTGATCGATTAAGGCAAGCTGTAGAAATCGTTGGCTACCGATTACAATCGCACTTCTGGAATACGTAGTGCGGGCCATAAACTTTATGAGTCGGTGAAGTGTGTTTTTGCACCTTAGTAGCTATTGTGGAAAGCAATTATAGAGAACTAAGGAGACAAAGTCCTATTCTGCAATGTCATAATTGCTTAGTGTTGTCCACCTAAAATACTAAGTCGGATTGTACTAATTACCTTTTATACAGACCACCACAAATACATCATATGATTACTCAAATTTTATTAAAAATAATAACAATATTTACCAAACACAATTATATTATAACTCTTTTTCTTGATTTAAACGAAAAGTAAGTCAGGAATACTTATTTTTCTTCCAGCATATCGACATAGTTATGAAAATAATTATCTTATTTTTTTTTTATAAATAAATATAAATAGGTATTTAGGGTAGGGACGTACATATCACATAAAGACGCTGGATGCAGGCCGCTTCCAACCGGCCATATTGGAAATCCTTGGGCGAGGCCTATGTCCAGCACTGGACTTCTTGCGGCTGATATGATGATGAAATCATATAAATTGAGCTAGCCCCACAGTAAGTTGTGAACTTGTGTCGTGGGATACTAACTCAACGATTCTATATTTTATAATAGATACTTATTAGATAAACATCCAAAACCCAGGTCAAATTGAAATAGATCGCTTTCCATCATGGCCTAACCGGGGATCTATTTCAATTTGACCTGGGTTTTGGATGTTTATCTAATAAGTATCTATTATAAAATATAGAATCGTTGAGTTAGTATCCTAAACACAATTATATTATAACTCTTTTTCTTGATTTAAACGAAAAGTAAGTCAGGAATACTTATTTTTCTTCCAGCATATCGACATAGTTATGAAAATAATTATCTTATTTTTTTTTTATAAATAAATATAAATAGGTATTTAGGGTAGGGACGTACATATCACATAAAGACGCTGGATGCAGGCCGCTTCCAACCGGCCATATTGGAAATCCTTGGGCGAGGCCTATGTCCAGCACTGGACTTCTTGCGGCTGATATGATGATGAAATCATATAAATTGAGCTAGCCCCACAGTAAGTTGTGAACTTGTGTCGTAGGATACTAACTCAACGATTCTATATTTTATAATAGATACTTATTAGATAAACATCCAAAACCCAGGTCAAATTGAAATAGATCGCTTTCCATCATGGCCTAACCGGGGATCAAATCCGGAAACCATTGTGTCGCAGGCTGGCCTGTTATCTACTGCGCCACGGAGCTCGCCTAAATATCAAGGATGTATATAGGTACATCCAAGATAGTTGAGAAGATAGTAATTCCAAGATAGTCATAAGTTATATGTAGTTAAAAACTACGCAAAAAACAAACTATACTATGCATCGCATACAACGCCTTGTTTTGACTTGACAATTCACTGCTCAGACAAGCAGCATTCCGACACGGATTCTACCGTGCGATGCACCCTGCACTACGTCGTTCCACTTCTTAACTGCATCCAATGTTTAACACTTCTCTCTCGTTTCTAAGCGGGTTATCCGTTTCTTCCATGCTAGTCTGGGAGAAAGAAAACGTTGATTGTACCAGCTGCTTCATTTCCCGTGCAGATCGTAAAAGTTGATCTAGGGAATGGGCGCGAATCTAAGGAATCATGTTAGTAGGCGATGCGGCCAGCAACCCATCACTATTTTGATTCAATTTTTCAGCAGCATGCCCCAGCAACACGCTAAACGTAGCCTTTGGGGTCTTACGGCTCTAGGCTCTGTTTACCCCGTAAGGGACAAAGACGTGATAATAAATATGTATGTATCCACAGATGTACTTCAGCGCCCGCTTAAAATAGCGCGTAAGTTATTACTTTATACAATTTATGCTAAGACATGACTTAGCAAAATCCTTTAAACCTTTAAAGGCCCAGCATCTAGCGCTATAAACAACCAGAAGCTATTGACATCCTACATAAGATGACAAATCTCCGCGCAACTTCATAATTTCAATGCTTACTCTCGTTTGCCTACATAGCTACCGGCGCAGGGACTCCGCTGTCGTATATAACTGCCTTACGTCGTGATAGGACGCCGACGCCGTCCCACATGAGATGCTAATCTCCATTGCTACTGCGCTTGCGCAATACAGAGCTTGATCAAGCGCGTTGGGTGATTTCTTGCGGCTAACTGTAGGTTTGTTCATTAACTATAAGTAATATGATGACATTCCTTCCGCCTTTTAAGGAATTATAGACACACTAGCTTTCGCCTGCAGCTTCGCTCGCGTTGACGTAGTTCCCTTGGAAAACTTTTTTCGGGGATGAAATGTGGCCTATATTACTCTCAGTACTCCAGAGAACTTTTGTGCAAAATTTCATGATGATCGGTTTAGCAGTTACAGCGCAAAAGCGTTACAAACAAACAAACTCACTTTCGCATTTATAATATTTTAAGATAAGGATATATTTTTCTATCGAAATCTGTTGCCAAGCAATTCTTTAGCATATAATTTAGTGAACTTTACACCTTACATAAAATATTTGGACAAACTTTTAGACTGGCTCTGATGTTTTACTTCTGTAAGAAGAAGCAGGAATATAAATATATACGGTAAACACACATAGATAGAACTAGCCCCAAAGTAAGTTCGAGACTTGTGTTATGGGATACTAACTCAACGATACTATATTTTATAACAAATACATATATAGATAAACATCCAACACCCAGGCCAATCTGAAAAAGATCATTTATCATCTTGACCTGACCGGGGATCGAACCCGGGGCCCTCGTGTCGCAGGCTGGCGTGTGAACTACTGCGCCACGGAGCTCGCCAATAGAACTTATAGCCAATAGATCTTTGACACAGGCATTGCAGCTGATGATATTCGTAAAATACATAATACTCAGTCTGATTTAAACTAAGTAATAAGACAACAGTCAAGGCGAAAGAATTTATTATTTTTCATCAGAATGTCCAAGGCCTGACTAGCAAATTGTTAGAATTAGAGTTATTTATTAACAGTAAAGATTTACATGTAGTTTGTGTGACTGAACATTTTATGCAGTCTCACCAGCAACAATTCAATGTAGAAAATTATTTATTGACAAGCTTATGCAGTATACCAGAGAGACTAAAGAAAAAGGCGGTAGCTTAATTCTAACTCGAAGTGACGTAAAATGTAAAGAACGTAAGGATATTGTTAGTCTTTCGGTAGATTGTAATGTTGAGCTGTCATGTATCGAACTAAGGAATTATATTATAGTATGTGTATACAGACCCCCAAGATCAGATTATAATACTTTAGAATCAGTTATTGAAGATGTCTTAAGAAAATTAAGTTGTTGTCGCAAAAATATTATAGTGTGCGGTGATTTTAATGTTGATTTGTTAGTTACAACAACTGAAAGTGTTCGATTTTTAAATGTCTTTAAATCATTTGATTTGGTTAATTTGTTCTTGGAGCCAACTAGAGTTACTGAAGATTCTGCAACGTGTATAGATAATGTTTTCTGCAATTGCACTGCTGTTGACAAATATATAACTAAAAATCTAACCTCGGATCACTTTGGTCAGTACGTAAAGCTTATAAATGATGTAGAAGTAGACTTACCAAAATTAACCTTTAGATCTATAACCAAAGCTAAAATAAATGTATTTAAGAAAAGAATATCTGAAAAAATTCCCCTAATTGAAGAAACTAGAGATGATCCGGATGCTCTATATAATAAAATGTTTGGTGTTATTAAATCGGAATTCAACAATACATTCAAAATTAAAAAATGTACTAAACGTATCCGTAAAAAATTTAGTGAATGGGCTACAACTGGTATTTACGTTAGTAGAAACAGGTTATACGAATTACTAGCTATGAAAGCTTACAATAAAAATCCTGAATTTATCAATTATGTTAGAACTTATTCTAAGGTTTTTAAAAAGGCATGCTTGAGCGCAAAATCTTTATATACTAGAAAAGCTATTCTAGATTCTCATGATAAGATAAAGACCACTTGGAAAATTATTAACACGGAAACTGGAAAATCTAAAAATCGTGACAACAAAATAGAATTAAAAATTGATATAGAGTAATAATGAAGACGTCGCAAAATATTTCGAAGATTACTTTACTAACATTCCCGTAAACACTACTGCCTCCTTACGTTCATCATCAGAGAAATCTAAGAAACTTGTATCTAGCTGTATACCGGTATGTAACAACTATTTAATATTTCAACATGTAACACCTCAAATAATCATTGAAATATTTAAGAGTTTGAACAATAAGAAAACCGGAGATTTGTGGGATATCTCTGTATTTGTCATTAGTAACATTATTGAAGTAATCGCGCCGTATTTAGCTTCTATATTCAATAAGTGTGTAGACTATGGGACATTCCCTGACTTGATGAAGTTAAGTAAAGTAATTCCGTTGTACAAATCTGGCGATAAAAATGATCCCACTAATTACCGTCCCATTTCTATTCTGCCAGCGCTTAGTAAAATATTTGAAAAGATTATTTTTAATCAGTTATTAGCTTATTTCAACAATCATAGTCTTTTCCATCGTGAACAGTATGGTTTCACAAAGGGTCGGTCAACTACAGACGCGGGTGTAGCTCTGTTGAAATACATATATGATGCTTGGGAGGAAAAACAGAATGCTATTGGTATTTTTTGTGATCTTTCCAAAGCCTTTGATTGCGTAGACCACAATACCCTTCTCTCGAAACTGGAGCACTATGGAATAAAAGAGAAATCTCGCGATTTAATTGAATCTTATTTAAGTGGGCGAACTCAAAAAGTTAGTTTAGATAGGGTTCAATCCTTTCGGATCATCGGTTAAGATGGGCGTACCCCAGGGCTCTATACTAGGGCCTCTGTTATTCCTCATTTACATCAATGACCTACCTTACTGTGTGAATACATGTAAGGCTGTACTATTTGCCGATGATACCTCTCTTGTCTTCAAAATTGATAGACAAACTGATTCTTTTGACGTGGTTAATAGTACTTTAGCTCAGGTGTTGGATTGGTTTACAGCGAACAATCTGTTATTAAATGCTAAGAAAACGAAATGTATTAAATTTTGCTTACCAAATGTTAAAAAAATTCCTACACGTATAATAATGGATAATGAACCACTAGATTTAACAGATAAAACAACATTTCTTGGAATAACTCTTGATGCCGGGCTTCAATGGGGTGCCCATATTACTACGTTAGCGGGTAAACTTAGTTCTGCAGCTTATGCTGTTAGGAGAATCAGACAACTGACCGATGTTGATACTGCGCGTTTAGTATATTTCAGTTACTTTCATAGTGTTATGTCTTACGGAATTTTACTATGGGGTAACGCTGCAGAAGTAAACACCATATTTGTACTGCAGAAACGCGCTATCAGATCTATATATAACCTTGGTGCTAGAGAATCTCTTAGAGAATTGTTTAAAGATATAAATATTTTAACATTACCTTCTCAGTATATATTTGCGAATATTATGTTTGTGCGCCATAATCTTGATTTATATAAGAAAAATAGTGATATTCATGATCGAAATACGAGAAATAAAAATAAATTAGCTACACCAGTTTTGCGATTGCAGAAAACTATGCATTCATTTCTGGGTCTAGGAGTACGCTTCTATAATAAAATTCCTGCAGAAATATTAGGTCTGCCTATACTTAAGTTTAAAGCGACTGTAAAATACCAATTAGTAAAAAAAGCATATTATTGCATTGCTGATTATATAATTGATAAAAATGCTTGGCAATTAATATAAATTTATTTGATGATATAATATATGTAAACAATGTAATCGGAGCCCTTCAGGCACATAGGGACCAAGTCTGGACTGAGTTTCTTTCGGCGTATTCTTCTCACCAGTGGTCGTTGCGAAACGCTAGTAGTATTTCGATTTTGCATAAATTAAACAAATATAAGAAATAAAAATATGACGTTCAAAAAGAGATACATGTATCCAATTTTGAATAAAAATCTTTGACTTTGACTTTTGACTTTAGAATGGCCTAGTATACACGCATATTGTTTTAAAAGATGCCCTTTCATCTTTACATGCATCTTTCACAATTCCAAAATAAGGTTAAGGAAAATAAAATTACCTATATCGATAAAAAGGGAAATCTACTGATTCCGCTACAGCTTATGTATTATGGGAAATACTAATAGTATGCCATACTTACAGTACTACTCGTACTGTAGTTGTGTCGCTTAACACTTTCGCTGACAAAAACCAGACACAAAAGAAATAACAATAGAATTACGTCTACAGGCGGGCAGTGTCAGCGAAAGTGTTACGATTATGTTTCTAGTTATACCATAAATTCAATTATCATTAACAATCAGTCAATTGATCCTGATTTTGTAAGTTGATTATAAATGACAAAAAGTGGATTGTTACGAAAAAATAAAAACCTGACTGCCTTTTTGACACTTTACGTCATATAGGTTTTTTTCTAGCGTCACATGGCCTATAACACTCCGGGGAAGTATACAAATCTAATGATACCTCGCACTTCAAAATCAGTCAAGTCGTTTAGGCTACAGAAGACGACAATGAAACAGACATACATACATACGCGAGAAACATTAGATATTAGTCTTCTTCTAGGTAGATCAGTCGGGTAAAAGAGAGTATTACTCTTGAAGAGATTACACCTCCGCCTCTCGCTTTATACTTTTACTTCCCGTATTAATCGGCGAGGGTCAAGGTCACTAACTTTATCAAGTGTCGATTCATTCATCGGGAATCCCGTCCCAGGTATTGTGTCATAAGTCGCTAAACAACAGCTAATGCATTTCACACTTTCAATATCATATATTATATACAACAACTAGGTAAATATGTACTGTATTACTCAGATCGTATTTTCCATGGCAAATAATATTCAGGTTTTTCGTGTTTACTATATTTATATTTACGCGATTAGGCTCGTATACTTATTTATACATACTTTAAAGGCACGTACAATACATAATTTGTAGAATTCCTTTCAAAATAAATGTTAAATTATTTAATAGCTCCGTGGCGCAGTGGTTAACACGCCAGCCTGCGACACGGAGTGCCCGGGTTCGATCCCCGGCCAGGTCAAGATGGAAAATGATCTTTTTCAGATTGGCCTGGGTCTTGGATGTTTATCTATATATGTATTTGTTATAAAATATAGTATCGTTGAGTTAGTATCCCATAACACAAGTCTCGAACTTACCTTGGGGCTAGCTCAATCTGTGTGATTTGTCCGTATATATTTATATATTTATATATTTATATATTATTTATAATACATTTTTACATGTAATGCTAACAATACAACAAGTAGCAAAATTTAACATTACCTAATAATTTATTTCATATTCTCAAAATGAGTTTAGCTAATCTGATAAGAGCATTACGATTTTCCTTCTTATCCTTTCTATTTTTTTTTTCAATAATTGAATTGGCTGAACATACGTGACACTTGAAGGTAAGTGCCATCGTTGCCCATGGACATATTAGCAACATCAGAGCTCTTAACAGAACACTGCTGGTCCTCTAAATAGGAATTTACCCGCCTTTTGAAGGAACCCAGGTCATAGCTTCGGGGAAAAACAGTGGAAGGTCACAGACAGTACAACTTACACGCGTAAGGAAAAAGTATTTAGGAAAACGTGTTCTTGAGGATCGCCATGCCTTGAGATGATGAGCATGAAGCCTGTTTCCACAGCGCGATAGTTAAATTGAAATTAAAACTAACGCATGTTTAAAGCTGATATGGAAGAAAAGAAATAACTAGAATATACCAGATATATCTCTTCTTGCGCAGGCCATAGAAACCGGTCGAGGAAATAGGCAGGACCCTAAGGATCCACGACAATAGGCAATAATTACCCATTACTATTTTGATTCCGTTTTCCACCTATACGCACCAACAAACTTGAAGTGGCCTTTGGGTCTAATGACATTAGGCCCTGCCTGTATAAAACATAAGAGATAAAGACGTTATAATTATTCTATGCACTATTTCATCAACAATGTCGATTACCGGATGTGGCCATCCACAATTACCACCATTCCTTCAGGGGTTCTTTTGAGGACAGTCGTGAGACTCCGTAAGTCGTGAAATCCAAGGATCAGGATCAAAGATGTTATTATACATTGTTGCTATATATATGTACGTTATCCTTACTCTTACTAATATTATACACGTGAAAGTGAGTATGTTTTTTTTTGTTTGTTTGTTACGCTTTCACGCCGTAACTACTGAACCGATCATAAGAAATTTTGCACGCTAGTTTTCTGGAATACAGAGAAGGACATGGGACATATTTCATCCAGGAAAAAAGTACCGATCCCGAGGGAACGACGTTGACACGAGCGAAACTGCGGGCGAAAGCTAGTTTCTTATTCTTTTCCAACTTATGACATACATAATACAACCAGTGTTCATTGTGTCAGCGTGTCGACGCAGCGTGGGCAGCATTATAGCGCCACCAATTACCACAAATCCTTCACTTGAGCAATACTGATGACGGCAGTCTGATGACGGATGTTTTGCTACTGGATTTCAAATGACTGACGGTATTAAAATGACTGGATGAGCCAGAACATTCAAGAGTACCTGAAACTTGACCTGAAAGCTCCGGTTGGCTGACTCTTAATCATTTTGGTAATAAAAAAACAAGTAGCTTGTTTTTTTCTGTACTCAAAGGATAAGAATAGGGCCTTATTACTAAGCCTCCGATGTCCGTCCGTCCTTCTGGCGCAGGGCGCTGAATGTGTATAACTATTGCGGCTATACTATAACAACGTATAAGTGGGGCGCACTATAAGTTTCCGGAATGAATATGAAAAAATACTATTAAAGGTACAAAATTAATTTATTGTTTTTCAAAATAATCTCCCTTGGCGTCTATGCACTTTTTCATTCGATGAAACCAGTTTTGAAAACTTTTGTGCCACTCCTCTGTGGTGACCTCTGAAACGTGTTTTTCATACTCCTCGACAGCCTCTTCTGGTGATGAAAATCGTTGACCGCGTAATTGGTTCTTAATTTTTGGGAACAGAAAAAAGTCACAAGGTGCCAGGTCGGGACTGTATGCAGGATGACTCATGAGTTCTACATTTTTCGCCTTCAAAGAGTCGTTTGTCTGTCTGGCCGTGTGAGAACTAGCATTGTCGTGGTGCAGGATGATACGGCGTTTACGGTTATTTTTACGGAGTTCGTCAATAACTTCCGGCAAACAAATGGTCGTGTATCAGTCACTATTCACTGTACGACGATTCTCTAAAGCAACAGTAGCCACGTGTCCAGTTTTATTAAAAAAAGAAGCAATCATCCGCTTAGATGCACTTTTCACGCGCGCCACTTTGGTTGGTTTCGGCTCATCTTGAAAGACCCATACGCTCGATTGCTGCTTTGTTTTGGGATCGTAGCAATAAATCCATGTTTCGTCACCTGTTACTATGTCCCACACCAAATTTGACGCACCTTCGTTGAATCTGGTAAGCATGGCACTGCACCAAGTGACGCGGTCCGTTTTTTGAGCCTCGGTCAAGTTGTGTGGGATCCACCGCGAGCACAGCTTTCTCACACCCAAATGTTTGTGTAGGATTAATTGTATTTGACTCATGCCTATTTCTAAGGATGCGCGAATTTCATGGTAGGTCACATGCCTGTCTGTTTCAATCATACGGCGCACAGCATCGATGTTTTTGTTGGTCACAGCGGTGGACGGCCGACCATCGCGAGATTCGTCACTGAGATTGATACGACCACGCTTGAATTCTGCAAACCAGCTATAAACAGTTGTCTTGCATGGTGCTTCATTGCCAAAAGCTGTTTCAAGCCGAGCGATGCTCTGTTGAGCTGTCAAATTACACTTAAAATCGTAGAAAATCATACTGCGAAAATTTTCCCGAGTTAAATCCATGTTGATGCACACACACAATTTTTTAAATGGCGCCACTAGGTTAAAACAAAAGACAGTCAAATGAAACAAACTGCATTCTACAGTCAAAGAGTTCTATTTTCAAATGTTGCAATAAATTTTTAAATATTGTTTATGTAAGTGGCCAGTTCCGGAAACTTACAGTGCGCCCTATGTACAAATAAATAAGATAAAAAATCAAAAGGGCGGTTTTATACAAGTAACTGACTTTTTTGGCGTCTTTCTAGATTCTGTAGACGTCAAATCACAGATAATTAAGATATTTAAATACTTTTGCCTATATAGTTATAAGGAAGGCAACGGGAGACTAGGAGGCCTAATCAGCTAAATATTTTCAGTCTTTTGTCACACAAAATAAAAAGAAAATCATAGATAAATACTGATAAAACTCTTTTTCCATTGATAATATTATCAATGGAAAAAGAGTTTGTTTGACCACATAAAAGAGTTATGTGGTCAAACAAACTCTTTTTTTTTGCATTGAAGAGGTTTTACTAATTATGTGTGATGTGTCTCAATCATAGCGATAAGATAATCCTGACGGAGTCTCAATATATTTATTTAATCATACGTACTAATATATCAGAACCATTTAAGAAACGTGGTTATTGTAGATGATTAACATGCTCCTTATAAGCTCAGAAAACTTAATGATCCTTTATTCATAAAAAATAACAAACGCTTATTAAACGTAGTTAAGGTAAAATTTTCCCTCTCTTCAATGTTTGAGTTTGAAAGGACGAGACAAAACATATTTTAACTAAAATAAGTTTTATTTTTGTTTTGTCTTTGCTATATTTGGGAAAACAAACAGTAGTACAGTGCATTACATATTAGGTATTACTTTAATTAACATACAACTTTACTATAAAATTTTTAAACAACACTGTACTATCTATACCGTAATCCACATTTTACAATATATTATTTTGGTTGAGGTACCTATTACGTTAATCGCAGTGGTTAAAAATAAAGTAGGTTTAATAAACAATTGTTATTTTCTTATGATTAATCTTTAATTTTTTAAGGAGCATGTTAAATACCTACTTCATAATTCATAATGACCCATGGTATGATCAAAATGTCACTCTAAAATAAATATTTAGCAGAATATGCAAACATTGAATCTATTAGGCGATGAAAACTTTGAGTGCATTCCTCTCTGCAATGTGATATGCGAGTAGTGAGCACGCGCAATACGTGAGCATACAATGTATTCATAGATGCGACGAAGATATTGTTTATTTTATGCATTTTTCTTAAGTAGGACATATGATAGGTCATACTGGACGTACTCTTAATAAATTAAGAAATAAAATATGGTGAAAAAATTTCATGCGGGTGGGACTTGAACCGGCGACCTAGGTCTATGTACGACCTATGCACTGCCATCTGAGCTACCGCACAATTCAATCTCGGCGCCGAAACTTTCCACCATATCCCATTTTCCCTTAAACGTATTATGGGTTACGTCAGTTTTTTTTTTACATGTGGAAAATGCGTTATGCATATGCATACTGAACACAACTACCTACCCTACATGTACAAGTGAAAAAGAAAGCACCATATTTTATTTCTTAATTTATTAAGAGTATATCAAAATAGCATTGTGAATGCAAAAAAAAAAACTCTAATTAAAATATCATACTGGACTTCTATTATTTTTAACTCAAATAAATAATTTTTAAAATATCATCATTACAGCCGTAAGAAGCCCACTGACAAAGGCCTCTCCCAAGGAATCTTCGTTCCATGGGAGGATATGGCCATACTCCAAACGCTTAGCAGGCGGGTTTGCGAGCGCAGTTTCTTTGGCTTTTTTTGCTGCCTACGCAGTTGCTGAAGGATAGAAATTTGTTAGATTTGGAATGGGAATTAAGGGGATACTTCTTACTCGGATGAGTTGAGCATAAGCAAGAAGCAGCTCGGGGGGCCGGGCGCGCGTACCCGATGTCAATCCACAGGTAGTTAAGGATGACACCCCTGACCTAATTAAAATATCAAATGAGACTCAATTTGGAATGTTTTTCCTTCAATAAAGTCTTACTATCAGCCGAACTTCATCAGAAGTAATTATGGTTCTAGTTGTCCTTTTAGTTAAGATAAATTAATCTCAAATCCGTGCCGTGTGGTATCCGGCAGAGTAGAATAGGACCACTCCAAGTCTTCCCGTGGATGTCGTAGAAGGCGACTTAGGAAATACAAGCTAAACAAAGCTTATATAAACATCTAAGACACCTCTCCAACCCGTCTGGCCAGCGTGGAGAGTGTAGGCCAAGTCCTCTGGCTGCTCTGGCCAAGTATGGCCCTAGTAGTACAGAGAGGGTCGTGCTCCTGTAGTGGAGACTAAAAGGGACCTGATGATGATGATGATGAATCTCAAATCTGCAACAAGAATCCCTAATTCGTGATGAAATACGATATAATTATAATACAAGAAAAAATATTAAGCTAACTGAATCATCATAAAATCCCACTATCTTAAAAACAGTTGCATCGATTTTGATTAAATATGACTAAGAATCATCGCTAGAAAACCTGCTTTCAAATAAAAAAAACTGCATCGAAATCGGTTCACCCGTTTAAGAGCTATAGTGCCACAGACAGATACAGAGACAGACAGAAACAGACACAAACAAAGCGGTCAAACTTATAACATCCCTCTTTTTGCATGGGGTGTTCAAAATAATAAGTTTATCATTTCCTTGTTTACGTGCTTTGCGGAAGTCTAAGTTTAGCCGTACTTATTACGGAAAACACGTTTCCTTCCTCCATTCACAATAACACCGACAAACATCGTAATCAATAAAAACAGGACTCATTGCGATCGCTCATTCATCTTACACAAAGCAACGGAATATTGTGTCAAACGTTTGATCAAATATGGCAAAACATTTTTCTGCAAGTTTGGGTTATAATTTGTAGTCGGTGATTACCATAGGTTTAAAAATAAATTGTTTGTTCTCTTGACGTCAATTTGCGCCACGTCGTATCGCCGGTACCTACTTCAAATAAAAGCGGGAATTTTACGAAG
Source organism: Elegia similella (assembly GCA_947532085.1). NCBI lineage: Eukaryota > Metazoa > Arthropoda > Insecta > Lepidoptera > Pyralidae > Elegia > Elegia similella. The sequence goes on from OX383936.1 coordinate 8,462,476, forward strand.
TAGGCATAGCGGCGACTCAACATGGCGCGACTCGACGTCAAGGGAACAAATCGTTAATTTATTTAATCTAGCAAGTCTCATCCCAGCATAACGTCTCACCCGGTTATTAAATATATATGAATTTGAATGCAATTCATGCAAAAAATTATAGTACTTGTAGGTTCTAAAATACCTAGAACTCTACTCGCTTAATGATGGATGAATGATAATAAATGAGCTTCAACTTGTTTGAACTCGAAATGGTATCAATTCATACTTCTATGGTGATTAATGTATTTTTCAAAATGTTATGGTTTTAGTTTATTTCCACATCAGTCAATTCATACGGATCTTTAGATTTTAGAGACGTTCACTACCTCTATATCTGTTAAGTAACAGTCAAATCAAAAGAAAAAAAAGGCACCGAAAGGGTTTTGAAATTTTTACACAATTTTATCAAGTAATTCTTATTTATTGACATACAAATTATCATGTTATTTCCCTTGAATGGTAGACAGAGCCCAGTAAATGTAAGACCCTAAAGGGTGTGTTAGTGGTTGTACTAATCGAGATCTCTGAATAGGCTTATATAATTTCTAGGATAGTTAATCGGTGGCGAAGCACGCAAAGTAAATTATCTCAAAATAAAAGTTCTATAATTTTAATGAAAATTTTATGTGTCTATTTTGGTGGTATTAATTGATTTGTTCCCTTGAAGTCAATACGCGCCACGTCGAGTCGCCACTACGTCTACTTCAAATAAAAGCTGGAATTTTACGAAGTAGACTTGGCGGCGACTCGATGTGGCGCGACTCGATGTCAAGGGAACTAATAGTTAATTCAATCTAGCAAGTCTCATCCCAGCATAACGTCTCACCCAGGTACTATATATATGAATTTGAATGCAATTCATGTAAAAAAATTTAAGTATTCGTAAGTACTAGAATACCTAGAACTCTGTTCACTTAATGATAGATGAATTATAATAAATGAGCTTCAACTTGTTTGAACTCGAAATGTTATAATTTTTTTAAGATGTATCTTTTTATCGTATATGGAAAATAAACAACAATACCTTTTCACTAAGGTCTATTGGCCAAACCTTGCGTCAACTTAAAGCGCCAGCTACATACGTCCTTACCACGTAATAGTCCATTCATCCTCTGGCATTTCATTCAATAACGCAAAGCGAAGTGCAGCATTCACTTTGTTGCGAACAATCGACATTGTCGTGACGCCATGAAAATAAATAGGATCCTCCCGACCGCTTGACACCTTAACTAGAGTTTGTAAGCAGAGGCTATACTGTGTGAAAATACAACAGACATGTTCTCTTGTCGCATTGACGTCTGCTAACTTCAAGCTAGTCATTAAATATAATTCTCACATTAGTAAAGGAAACCAATTTTAAAGTAACATGTTACTTTAAAACTGTACTGTTTTCATGAAATTTAGTAAAGAAAAGCTTCGTTTAGATTGCACAGGAAAATATGTAAAAAGTAGTTAAATAAATGTTGTCTGGTCGCATCGACGACTACAGCTAACTTCAAGCTAATCAACAAAAATATTATTACATTAAGTATAGAAAAGGACCAATTTAAAGTAACATGTTAGTTTAAAACTGTACTGTTTTCAAGAAGTTTATTAATTAAAAGCTTCGTTTAGATTGCACAGGAAAATATGTAAAAAGTAGTTACTATAATATTATATTTCGCCTATACAATGTTGGTAGTTTCCGTTTTTCTTTTCATATATTTTCATAACGTGTATACAAAATGCCATAATGATCGGTCGAGCAGTTAGATATGAATGAAACTTAGTAAAAAACGAATTTATTCTCGTGTCCATAATAATAGTTATTCATTGATTAGTTTATACAAAAAAAAAATTTAGCTTTAAAACATGTGTGCTTGGTCTATGTATATGAGCGTAGGCTTGGCTAGTAAAACGGCAAGCTAGGAATTGTATGCTAAACAAGCTTTTACTGACATAGACAGTCCTATTTGCGCGTCGTTTGTGATTTGAATATTTTGTAAAATGGTTTTAAAATCTGTAAAATGTATTATTATTTACTCCACTTACTTCTTTATCCTTTGAAATAAAGAAAGAATATTTTGGATCGGTTCATAAATTATAGAGTTATTACGTGATAAATATTTAAAAACATACAATCGATTTGAGAACCTCTCTTTTTTCGAGTTTGTTAAAAGATCTCGACTATTGACTGGGGATCTGTCGCTTTTACAAAATGTAACTGAAAGATCTTGAAGTAAGTTGGATGCTTCGTATGTGATAGACGAGCCACAAAACTTTCTTCTTTGTTTATAAATTATAACAAAAGATGTATTGTTTGTTCAAAAGCTTTTCGCCTTTTACAAAAGCCCACGGGTTGAGACAATGAACTAAGCCAATCTAATAATCCAATAGACCTGAAATCCTTATATCGATTAAATTACTTGAGGACAATGTAATTCATAGGAATTTTTCTATTTAAACGAATCCAATAATGGAATCAATCATTATTTTAAGAACTATATTCTTGTCGGTGGAGTATCTTTCCCTATCCTCCGCTATCTCCTTGACCTCTCCATACCTGCCTCCATACGACACTCTACAATAATGGAATGCCTTATCAAAATGTTTTTTTTTATAAGGCACCGATACCCGCTGATGATCACCGCTACCCATGGACAACTGCAACACCAGGGTGTAACAGGAGCATTGCTGGCCTTTCAAAGAGTTGGGGGAAGGATATGTGGAAAAGGACATGGTGGAGGAGGGGAAGTATGAGCCTCCAGCTCACTTACTCACCGATCAAAGCACCGGTTCTGGTAAAGCTTCTACTCAAACGTCGATTTTCTGTGAGAGTGTGGTACTTCTCCGGACGAGCCGGTCCATTCATGCTACTAGCAAAAATGAATTTTGTCGATAGCGTGGCTCTATCACGACTAAAATAAAATTGTCATAACTATTGGTCTTATTTAATTAGACTAGAGTTAAGTAAATTCAAAGCATCATTAATCATTTGAAAGAGTTCCACCTCGGTTACAATAATTTCGCAAAGCTGAGGTGTAATAGAATACCGGTAAATGTGATATGAGGCTATAACTACTTGCAGATTTACGATGAGTGGGCTTACGTAAAGCAAAGCGACGTTTACGGTCGTCAACGACATGTGGGGTATAGTGTATTAGAAATAATACAAGTCATTTCTGATACCCCTTAATTTAACACCTTCATAATTTTCAACCATACGCAATGAAAAGAAAATCTTTCGTGTTTTCTCTTCTTCATTCATCATTTTTGATTTCAGCCGTAAGAGATTCTTTGCTGAACAAAGGCCTCTCCCATTTTCTATGGATTCTTCGTTCCATAGAAGGATTGCCATACTTATCACGCTTGACAGGAGGGTTAGCGAGCGCGGTTTCTTTAGCTTCTTGTGCTTCCGCAGCTGCTGCAACATTTATTTAAAAATCGTGAGCTTTAGATATTTCTAATGGAGGAGAAACATTTTACGCGACGCAGGAAAATGTACCTGAAGTCGTGATGAGATGTTCAGGTTTAAAATCGACGAGAAAGAAAAAGAAAAGTTTGAATACTTTAAAATCCATGGAAAGTATTAGATTTTCAGGTTTGGCGAGCACAGTTTCTTTCGGGTTCTTGTACTTACGACGCCGCTACCCATCGTAAGCGTTTGGGAAGGATAGGAGTTCGTTGGATTCGGAAAGGGAATGGAGGAATAATGATACTTCTCACTCGGATGAATGGAGGAAAAGCAAGTAGCAGCTCGAAAAGTCGTGCGCGCGTACCCGACGCCTGGTATGGACCTGCAACCACCGGACAGGCAGTTGAGTGAAAATGATACCCTTGACCATCCCTTTCTCTCCTTCATTATAACCATTTACTTCCTGTTTTGCGATCTTATTAAACTACCAGGAATAGAGACATCTTATTACGTTAGTTACAAGGTCGACTTTATGCTAAAAATATTGGCATACTAAAAAAACTTGGTGGTGAGTCAGGACGGTGTAGTGGAACAAAACCGTCTTATTATAAAACGAGCTATTACTTCAAAACCTGGTTTAATTTTGTTTTTTTATTATTTATTTTATTTTACTCGAAAACTTAGAACTCTTTCTCATCTATGTCAAACTGAATTATATATCTAAATAAAAAAAAATAGAAACGAGCTATGGAGCGAAGTATTCTGGGTGTCACAAGATTGGACAGAGTGCCGAACACAGTGCTTCGTTCAATTACCGGTATTGCTGATGTGGGCCGCAAAGCGGCCAAGTTGAAGTGTGGCTGGGCGGGCCATGTTTGCCGAATGCACCCAGATCGCTGGGCTGCTTCAACAACAGAATGGACTCCGGAGGATGGACGTAGAAAACCGGGCAGACCTCGAAAGCGTTGGTGTTATGACATCAAATATTTTGAAGTGAAGTGGTTGGAAGTAGCACAGAATAGAGAGACATGGAAACTTATGGGGGAGACCTTTGCCCAGCAGTGGGACAGGGACAGTATAGATTAATATATATATATATATATTTTTTTTTTTTAAATCTGTCTAATCCAATTACAAGTTTTCGCGTATATTACTTACTACTTAAAAAATGACATCACCCTCAACATTGCACCTCAATACCTACATCTAGTAAAATTTTTACAGCAAGTAAAAATTGTTGGATCAAAATAAGTCAACACTATTACTGAGTTTTCTCTGCTGCCATTGTTTAGTTGTTATACGCAGCTTATTATTTGCAAAAAATAGTAGTAACTTTGGTACAGGACCTCAATGAGGTTAATAATAAGGCGATCAGCGTAGTCAAATACTGATTAGAAGAAATGTATCAAATGGGTTCCATTTGAACTTGAAATTTTTTCTTGAAAAAAAATAGTAGTAACTTACGTCTGCGTTTTAAAATATGACTAAAAAATTAATAACATTATTCTTCAATATTAGTTTAAACTTTATTTTTAATAAATTATTTAAGAAACGTGTCATTTGGTATTTTTTAACGTTTGCTCTAACAACCTCAAAGGGACTAAGACTGATTGCAATATCTGATTAAACGTGAACAAAATTACAGGCAAAACCAAGTAATAAGTCTAAGATCATAATGCATATATGCTTTAGACCAGGACACTGAGCAAATTGCATTCAGTGTGGGCTGCTAGTATAAAGTTTAACAGCCATGGTTAACAGCCATTATACTAGTCGTTAGTCTGCTATGGCGTTTAGAGCCATATTATTAACATTTTCAATGGTTTAGTATTGAAAATTGAGACATTTATAACTGTGCCCTACTCAAGAGCCAACATAGAAAGACATGAATACAAAGTATCTGGCGATGGTTTAACACTGTTATAAAATATTTAATTAATCGTTCTGATGACGAGAGACCTGACGGATTGACGCTCATCCCCTGGCACCAGGGAAAGTGTCTGGTGTGTTGCGACCTGCGTGGATACATTGGCATCGTCTTATATCAGTGCCACTTCGGAATGGGCTGGTGTAGCGGCAGTGAGTACCTATCTTCGAGACGTCGCAAATACTGATGAGCTCTCCGAAAGCTACATGTTCTTGCATTGCGTTTCGAGACTTTAGGTCTTTGGGGTCCCGAAACCAAAAGTTTTATAGGAGACATAACGGCGCGTCTCATGTAGACCGCAGAGCTGGCAGCTTCCTGGCTCAAAGAATTTAGCCTTATAATCCAGGGAGGAAGCGCTGCTAGCCTGCTAGGCACTATGTCTGGAGGGACATGCTAGACGAAGTTTTCAGTTTGTAAGAAGTATAGCACATTTTTTTTATTATTGAGATTGTTTGTTAAATGTATTTGATTGTGATCTGTAATAAATTATAAGTAAAAGTTTAATAAATAACATGCTTATGTACTTTAATGCGTTTTTTTGGTTGAATCATTAGAGCTATAGTACTTCGGATTCCTGAACCACTGTTATGACAGCATTCATGCAGAAATAGGATTTGGCAAATGTTTCACAACTGGCCGCCTGCCTGATACCAACCCTGCTTGAGTAGGTCCTGTAAACGATTAGGCCTTGCTAGAAATCGATCCTATGTCCCGTGTATCACATTCCTTCTGGAGCATATAGTGAAAAAAGGCAAATATGGATATGGCTATCCCATGAAAAATGAGCAATCTGATCGATTTGCTAATTTAATTTGTACCATATAATGTAATACGATTCGTACAGTAATTTTATAAGAATATCGTTAAATTTATAATGATAATGTTTAAAAGTAGTCTATGGTAGAAGAAAGCAATACATTGTATAACAAAGACAAAGATGTCGCCTGATTTAAGTTCACCCACCAATATCCTTTCATGTTGCGGAGTAAGGCCGCTTCCGAATCGTCCATGTGACGACTCATACCTTTATCTACTTTTACAAGTTTTGCGTCACTATACGCAACGACTGTGACTTCACCGCCTTCTAATATTGTAACCTTGCCTATTTTGGGTGAAGTCCTGATTCATAGCAAACAGTGGGCGGGGCTGGTGAGCTACCATCTTAGACGTCATTATAACGTTACTTATGTTCAATATGATGATGTGTTCCCCATGCCTTATTGCCTTATTGGGAACTAATGGTTTTTGCAGCAGTGATTTCCAAATTTAAGAATACATACATACATATTTTCACGTTTTTCGCTTGCGGGTAGACAGAGCCAAAAGCTCTAAAACCTAAAAGCCACATTTCACATGATAGGCACGTTAGTGGAAAACGTAATAAAAATAGTGATGGCTAGCCGCATCGCCTTCTAAGATTATTTTCCAAATTATCGCCCATTGCCTCGATGGCCTTTGACAATCTGCGCGAAAAGAAATGCAGCTAGTAGGTACATTCTACGTTTTTTTTCCTTTACCCCAAACCAAAGGAACCACGTCAGAGACCGAGAGGCGGTTCCGAAGAACTCTGACACCAGGGTGTGCATGGTCAACTGACCGTGTCACCTTCACGAAATAATGATGATGACGAGCATGGAGAGAGAGCACAGTTTAGGGATATACAATATACATAATATAAGAATTTACTGTTAGACAAAGTTAGTTTAACTTATATAAGAATTTAGAAAATTATACAAGCATATCTACGTAACGATTAGACTTTCTTAACTTTCTTATCAAAGGAAATAATAACGAAGATACTGAAACGCCAAACTAACGATGTAGCTTCAACATATTTAATGTAGAAGCTAAATCGTTAGTTTTGTCGTAATAATATTGACAAACGTAAAAGTTTAAAAGCGAAGTCTAACGTAGAAAGAAACCGGATGTCCGGCGAAGTTCTTATGTATGGTTGCGCTTCGAGGAATACCTCAACATCATAATAGGCGAAAATAGAAATTTATTAAAAAAATACACAACCTCTAACATTGATAGTATCTGAAACAAGGAGAGTATTGTCTCACTTATGTTTCCAACTAGTACTAAACTTGTTCAACAAATAATGATGTACATCATTTGTTGAACAATTTTACTATAATACATATTGCACAAATTTCATAATTGATTCCGGATGCACATCATAGATTACGCATCTACTCCTACAAGACTATCTAGTATGACATAAGTCATTCGATTGCTTTCTGATTCACTGGCAAAATATTGCAGTACCTGAATCTCTGACCTCGGAGCTACGATAACCGGCTGTTACGTTAACGTGACTGTGACTAATACGCTATTACCGTTTGGGTTGAAATTATGTCACAAAAAAGTGTCGTAGATCGTAAAACAGAGTAATTAAAAACGAAGAAATTATATTTTTACTTAATACTTAGATACACATTAGTGTAATATTTATGACTACAAAGGAAACTCTACATCCATTCACACGTCAATGTGTGAGTTAACAATCCGGGTAAACACCATAGCAGAATGAATTCAAGTACTAACGTACGTACAAGAGACGTCATGTAACGTTTTGACTAGCGACAGTAGCAAGTTACCCTGTTGTTCAAAGCTATGAAACACACCCGAGAAAGGGGGGAGGTCCGGGTACGCCATATTGCGGGGAACACTGCGTTTCCATTCTGTATATTAGTACTTATATTTATTCTGTGACTTGTGTTTTAGTCAAATTAAAAAAATACCCATAAACCAAAACAATAGTGAAATTCACAATTTAAGCACTTCCATGTACACTCCACGAGTGACACCACGATGGCTCAAAACCAAACAATTAAGGTCTTAACTGTAAAGCTATAAGATTTTGATTACGGATTTGTGAGTTGGATGGCAAAACACTGCACTGTTTGTGTTCACAGTTGGTTGACCACAGGACTCTAAGAAAAACGTTTCTTGTTCAGAGGGACTAATGGACTTTATTCATCACTATACGAGTAGTCATATTTACCTTATTTAATATTAACAGCACTATTATTATAATAGGGCCCTACATAGTTTGCACAGAAATAATGAGACAAAAGATCTTTCTTTATGTGAAATGATGATAAAGTAATCACAAAACCCGTTTATTTCCCGTGGTACATTGAGCTACCATTAAAAACTTAGTTTAGCTTGAAACAAAAGAAAATCCTGGTGGAATTTTTTGTGATATGCGCTTTTATCTTATTTTGTGTGATTTTGTTTTTTGTATGTGATTTTAATTTTTTTATTCATATTCACATAAAACAGTAAAATAAGAAACAAAGTTACAAATGGAAACTTATGTACATTTATGTGCTTCTTATTTTATAAAATTTTCTTTCAGCAGACCTGCAAGAGAAAAAGTAAAAAAAGGGAATTGGCGTGCATGAAATAGATAACAATTTTTTTTGTAAAGATTGTATTTGTAATTAACTTTTATAATACATTTTTAAACAGATTTTGTCTTGTTTTACGCATTTTTATCTGTCGAATTTGAATTGTAATTGATAAATCAGGATTTTTTAGTAGGCCAATCAATATTACTACGTGCAAAACACAACAAAATCATATAGATGACACCAACACATATCAGATAAAGGCATATCTAAAGTATTCGATGATTAAATGAGCAAATTATGTCGAACAATGTGTTAGTAATTGGAACGAAATAATGTAAATAATTGGTGTTATTTGTTTTTATAAGTGTATGTAATATGTAAGCATAGACTTTTGGACTTATTTGTCACTTTACTAATGGTAAATGTAGTTGTATAAGATACTCACTTTTAGTCGTCGTCAGATATTTTGATTCCTTAAAAACATTACGCAAAAACCTGCAACAACCTGGTGTAAAATGTTGAAAATTCTCTTTTAGCCAAAGCAGAGACAGTCAATTAAAATTTACTTGAACAAGTTAAATTGGAAAATCAATGGCATTAGCCATACGCATATAATCTTGTTCTTAAATTTTGGCTCTGTTTACCCCGCATCCTTATTCTGGTTCATATTCTCTACTATGATACTAACTACTACTGAGAGATCGATCGGAATCTCTATCGATAAGTAACAAATCATCGTGCTGCTTAGATGATGAAAATTGAACATTGACACAAAAGGTAGTAGGTGTGCTGATATGATCAACGTGAAATGAGTCATTTGATTAAAGGACAACGACCAGCCAGACAATAATAATTAAATTCGTAGTATTTCACAATAGCTGTAAATTTGAGATAAGCTAAATAATAATTTCTCTTTTTGTATGCAATTTTCCATACTATTGGCAAGTAACATTTGCTATTTATAATAGTAGTTATTTTATGAAAATAGCAAAAATAACAGAAATTTGAAAATAATATACAAACTTTGAACTTAGATATCGTAGCCGCTTCGTGGAAATTAGATATTTTACCGTATAGTTGACTGATACTTTTTGAGAGATTTTTTATACTAGCCCCCGACTCCGTCCACGTAGACTTTACGATCTTTGCATTCAATAAGTAAATTATTAAGTTTTTCTATGATTATACGTAGTGTTTTTAATTAATTGGCAATATTTCAATGTTGGAATCAGAATCCCTATTAGAATATGCATCCGCAAGAAAAAAAGGGTAATTTATGAAAAAAACTCAGACTTTCCATAGAAATCAGATTGGTGAATTTGTAGAGGCGGCTACATTTTTTTCATCAATTTTACCTTTTTTTCCTGAAGGTCTACCTGCTGTCAGGTAATTAAAAATCATTCTGTATATAGGCATAGTGATATATCGTGTGTAAATATTATGTGTTACAAAATGATACTTTAAGTAGTTAGATTGTATGCACATCACAGTGCATCCAGACAAATCCTCGTGTTTTTTGGATGATATTGAAATGTAATCTTTGTATAATATTTTTGGTTTAATAAATAAAAAAAACTGAAATTTTTGCTTTACCAATAGATCCTCACACCAAGGTCCAACATACCAATTAGTGAAAATAACAGAGACCTAGGTCTATTAAGCAATTTTTTGCATAGGCTTGTAAATTCCCATGCACACGCGTGGCATCAGATTCGCAGGCGGTCACAAAACAAAAGTGTACACAACATTGCGCCAGGAGGCCGACTTTCACGGCGCACGCCCACGCCGTCTCGTCTAGATGCCCACGTCTCTGAATACACGAATATTTAGATTAATACGTTTATGTTACAAATTAATGCTAGTTGTATGAGAAAAGTGAAATTCTTTGAATGTACGATAGTGATAATGTTCATATTTTGATTGTTTGTAAGCATCAGTTTATTGACAGCAAGTCTCGACTCGTTGTCTGGGTTATAATTGTAAGGATACTTATTGGTTTGTTTTGGCTTCTGGTACAGCTTTAAGGGCCTGTATTAAGGTACCTAGTGTTTTAAAAAAATATAGTAATAAAACTGGCCAAGTGCGAGTCAGACTCGCGCACGAAGGGTTCCGTACCATTATAAATAAAAATGGCAATAAAAATCATGTCTGTTGTATGGGAGCCCCCCTTCAATATTAATTTTATTTTTATTTATTTATTTTTAAAGTGAATATATAATTAAATATTTTGTGAATATTTCAAGCGTCTACCTGTTGCCGTTATCAATATCGTGCAAAAATAAAGCAAAAAAAAATCACATTTTCTGTATGGGAGGCCCCTTAAATATTATATTTTTTAGTATTTGTTGATAAAGCGGCAACAGAAATACATCATCTGTGAAAATTTCAACTGTCTAGCTACCACAGTTCATGAAATACAGTATAGTCTTTCTACCACCTGAGAGCGCGTTCGATTCCCGAATAATCAATTAGTTATAAAATAACAAGGCAAACACAGTTTCAGATCCAGTGATAAATATCATTGACAACATAAAGATGAACTGCAAACTGCCTACCAAAAAAAAATCTTCGGTCTTAACATTTATAATCGACTAACCTCTAAGGACAGTTATCTGAAAGGTTCAAAAAGAAATTAGTGTAATGACTAACCAAAGACAAATGATCCTTTTTACTTTCAACTGTGACATGGTTCTCTTACTAAAACGTCGTCGATTTTATCGGAGCTTTCTCATATTAATAACCGTCATGCAACAGGTTTATTTAATTTCGTATTGTTGTAAAAACAGTGGCGTAGGCTCCGGGTGGGTGTCAATAACGACCTTGTGTTGAAAGTGAGATTGATTGTGTGTTTAATTCTTTGTGCCCATTGATAGGCCCTTCGAGGTATTGGCCTATTATGTCACAATTAGTCAGTCATATCAATGCGATTATGATTGAATCTTATATAAACCTTACCAAAACAAATTTGGGATATAAAACAAAGTTAGTTGAGCATACAATTTATTTACATTGACGTCAAAAATTAAATTACTTAGCCATAGAAATGTTAAAGAAGTTATTTTAAGTTGAATCACAAATACTTTTAACTTAAATATTGAGTTAGTCAAATGATTGTATTTAAATTTGGGTACTTATTTATTCGAGAACCAATATTTTCTATTGTAGATACAGCAAGTAACAAACATTGTCAACTTATTAAGCAATAGTTAGTTTTTTTTTATAAATTAATATAAATATAAATGATAATAATCAATTTATGAAGTTCAATGATGACTAAGGTCTTTTTGTGGAGCGCTGGGAATTTGCCATTTTCTAAATAATTAGATGTAATTACCGCTGTTCCAAATATAAATAAATATACACAACAAATAACACAGATTGAACTCTTCACAGTAAGTTATAATCTTGTATCGTAGGATATTAACTCAATGATGCAATATTTTATGAAAGATACTTATATAGATAAACAACTTTAACGAGGCCGATCTTAAAAATATCGTTTTCCATTATAGGGAACGAATCCGGGACCCTGCTATTCAAAAGTATTTGCAATACCACTGAGCCACAGAGGCCATCAAAATATTAATAACTAGCTTTCGCCCGCGGCTCCGCCCGCGTCAATGTCGATCCCTCGGGAACAGTTCTTTTTCCCGGGATAAAATGTACCCTATGTCCTTCTTTGTACCCCAGATAACGTGTATGCAAAATTCCATGATGATCGGTTCAGTTAGTTACAACGTGAAAGCGTAACAAACAAACAAACAAACATATAAACAAACAAACTCACTTTCGCATTTATAATATTAGTGAGGATAAATAAGTCAATATTAAGAACGCATCACACAAATTGAGCTAGCCCCACAGTAAGTTGTGAACTTGTGTCGTAGGAACGATACTATAATTTATAAAAGATACTTATATAGATAAACATCCAAGACCCAGGTCAATCTGAAAAAGATCGTTTTCCATCTTGGTCTGACCGGGGATCGAACCCGGGCTTGTGTAGCAGGCTGGCGTGTTAACCACTGCGCATAATAATACTCATCCCGCAGGATGAGTACCATTTCAGTAATAATTAATTTTATTTCGTGTCTTTTACATGGACTCTTACCTCTAGAGATGTGAAAATTATTATTATTCTACTGTGTCTGGCTAAGTGTCGGAGGGCAGAATGATGCGCGGTACAATGCAGATGACATTTATTTAACAAAATTGATTTTTATATTAAATTTTTAAAACTAAAATTATAAATTAAAACATTTTTAATTTTAAAAAAGGTCGATCATCATCATCATCATCATCATCAACCTATACTAGTCCACTGCTGGACATAGGTCTCTCCAATGGCACGCCACTGAGCTCGGTCTTGAGCTTTATTTTCCAATCACTGCCAGCAACCTTCCGTATATCGTCGCTCCATCTAGCCCACGGGCGTCCTACACTACGTTTGCCAAGACGCGGTCTCCGTACTCGTTTTCCCCAGCGGTCATCGGTTCTGCGGCATATATGACCAGCCCATTGCCACTTCAGCTTACTAATTCTCTGGGCTATGTCGGTAACTTTGGTTCTCTGCCGGATCACTTCATTTCTGATTCGATCCTTCAGAGATACTCCGAGCATAGCCCGCTCCATAGCTCGCTGAGCGACTTTGAATTTGTGGACTAGTCGCACCGTGAGTGTCCACGTCTCGGATCCGTACGTCATAACAGGCAGGACGCATTGATTGAAGACTTTAGTCTTCAGACTTTGGGGTATGGGCGACGAAAAGACCCGACGAAGTTTACCAAATGCTGCCCATCCCAGCTGTATTCTCCTACTGGCTTCCCTCTCGAAATTGTTCTTACCCAATTGTATTGTTTGCCCAAGGTAAACATACTCCTTAACAATTTCGAGAAGCAATCCATTAACAGCAATCGGTTCCGGAGCGACCAGCTCGTTGAACATAACTTTGGTCTTGTCCAAGTTCATCCGTAAACCGATGCGTTGAGAGGAATCAGCTAGACTGGTCAGCATCTGTTGCAGGTCTTGCAGCGTTTCCGCAACAATGACGATGTCATCCGCAAATCTCAAGTGTGAGATGTGTTCGCCATTGATGTTAATACCACGACCTCTCCAGTCCAGTGTCTTGAACATATCCTCCAGAGCATTCGAGAACAATTTAGGGGAAATAACGTCCCCTTGTCTCACTCCACGTCTTAGAGGAATAAGTCCAGTCTGCTGGTTCTGGATCTGGACGGTCATTGTGGCGGTGTCGTATAGACATCTTAACACTTGGATGTATCGCCAGTCGACTTGGCATCGCTGCAAAGACTCCAAAATCGCCCAGGTCTCGATAAAGTCAAAGGCCTTCTCATAGTCCACAAACGCTAAGCACAGGGGCTGATTATACTCTTCGGTCTTCTGTATAATCTGCCGCACTGTGTGTATGTGGTCTATGGTGCCATATCCTCTTCGAAACCCGGCCTGTTCCGGTGGCTGAAACTCGTCGAGTCTTCTTGCGAGTCGGTTTGTGATGACTCTTGAAAACAACTTATATACGTGGCTCAAAAGCGAGATGGGGCGATAATTTTTTAGCAAGGTTTTGTCACCTTTTTTGAAAAACAACACCACCACGCCCTTGCTCCACGCCTTTGGAGTTCTCCCTGAGAAAAGAGCAGAATTAAAAATTCGCTGGAGCTCTTTAAGAACTGGAATGCCTGGAATGCCGTCCTCTCCAGGAGCTTTTCCATTTTTAAAAAAGGTCGATACTTTGTATAAAATTACAACGGAAAATCGCAATCTTCGCGACATTAAGGCATTCGAAATCGCGCGACTCAAATAATAATTATTATTGCGGTAAGGTATGCAGAAATAATCTGCAACTGAGCTTGCTTGTACCTGTATTTTGAACAAATTGGCACAAATATCGAGGATATAAATTCAGGCACCATTCAAACTTAGCTTGAAGTGATATGACAACTAAAAGTTAAATATTAAATCACCAAAGATTTCAAACTTTAATTATGTAATATAATATGGTGAATTTTTATAGTTCTGAACCCTTAAAGAGGTGATTCAGCCCGTCGATATGAACATCTTTTTCCATGGGACCAAACCTAGGAACTCAAAAAAGAATTGAGTTTCATACAAAAATATTCGGCCGCCCGGTCAATTTGTATGGGAAAGTAAAAAAAAATTTTTATTGGTTCCATAGGAAAAGTTGTTTATATCGACGGGCTGAATCACCCCTTTAAGGGTTCAAAACGATAAAAATTTCACCATGTATAGTACCTCTATGTACTAAAATAAGAATATACATTTTTAATTTAAAAAACAAATACTTAGTTCATAAATTAGTAACAAAAATGTATACAAGGATGGTAGTGGGTCACGGATGAAGCATTTTTTTTCACTACACATATTGTGTTTCAAGCTATTTCTATAAAAATATAAGATGACTGACATACTTGCAATGTGATGGCTAGTACATTTGGTAATTTCACTGGCGTTACTTATCACGTAGTCGGTGTCAGTTATCCTTCTACACTCTAATTATTTCATGAAATTGACGTCTCCTAATGAGTTTAATTGTTTAAATGGAATTCTGCAGCCTTATTACCAAGTGCAGTACTTCAACCTATATTCAATATCCATAATTGATTTCCTATAAGAATTACAAAACCACATAGACATTAAACATCTTAGACTCGAAGGCTACTACTGTATACCGAGTGTATTCTATATACTTGTTCTAGTAATATATACATACATATAACATTTCCTTCTGGACTGTCGGATTTATCAGTGGCGAGCAGATATATTTCCTAAAGATGTTAGAAATTTAATTTTTTTTTCATTGCAAATATACACCATTATTTCACAGATTAGTCTAAATTTACAAAATATTGGTAAATTTGTGATGCTTAATAAAATGATATCTACTTATTTCCTATTTAGATAAAGGTATGTAAAAGGCGATATTTTTGTGCCTATTTCTTCCTGCTATAATCTAGAGTAAGTACTAGACATACATTAAGTCTAACTATTGTGACTTTTAAGGTAAAATAAAGTTTTTAAATAAATAAGAAAGGTTTTTAAAAATATTTCAACGCCTATACGACTAAGTTATCAATGTGAAAGTTACTTGCACTTGGTAAACTCAAGCTGGAGACTAGACTAGTACTGCCCACATTTATAACGACAACAATTATTAGTAAAAAGCTTGAATGCAATTATCGCATTCGCAGTGGGTGGTATTCGTAACAATTATAATGAGGGGGATCAAGTTTTTGTACATCACTTTAAAACAATTGAGTTTTTAAAGATGTAACATGTCTAGCGAATGTGACATCTACATTACGATTTTCATAATTATGATGTGAAATATTAATAACTAGTTATAACAACTGTAATGTAAGCTATAGCAACATTTTGTCATGATCAACTCGTTTGTTGCAGTCTTTGAACATTAATATTTAATTCATTTCTTTAACTTAGTCTTACGATTAAATAAATAAAAAGACGTTTGGGAAAAAATAAATACCTATGTTTAGAGGAGGACATGCAAACAAAATACAGTATTTACCGAACTTTGCGATTCTTAGTAAAATCTTTTTGTACAGTTTTAAATCTCTCAAGAAAATATATAAAGTACGATGACATGATTGCGGGAATTATTCATATGTTCTTATGATTCCTAACAAAAAAGGGTAAAACGGGAGCCTATTACTGAGATTCCGTCCGTATATTAAACCGCTTCGGTAGATACTATATTAAATTTTCTTAAAATTTATAAATATGGAACCGATATAATAACAAATATATACATGTAATTAAAAGGAGATACCCGTATAATATTTTTTTGCTTCTATCTAGACGATCATCTGTCAAATGTGTTTAATAATTTATTTTATTATAGAAACCTTGTGTCTGTGTATGTGAATGTCAGATAATTAAGATTTTTGGTAGTTTTGCCATTTATGTAGGGAAATCAAAGGGACGAGGACCATCCTTAAGTGCCTGGCCGGCAGCTGCAGGTATAGCATCAAATACGCGCGCTCGGCCTCCGGAGCTGCTACTATCCGAGTGAGTATTATCCCAGTACCTTTATTCCCTTCACAAATCCAAAAAACATATGCTTTCCCAGCTTAATAATTATTCTGATAGGCAGCAGCGTCAGAAGCACATGGAGCCAAATAGAATGCGCTCTTTAATACTCACTTGCCAAGCATAGTAAGCTTGGCAATATCCACCCATAGAACGATGGATTTCTACGGCTAAGATGGTCATGATGATGATGAGTGTTTAGTATCTTTGCAAGAAAGAGTTTGGTTAGTTAACCTCACTACAGAGGTTTTATGGTGTGTTATGAGTTGTCTCAATCTTTATTCACACTTATACCCAGGATCCCATACATAAAACGAGGTTGTTGTAGTTGATAAGTTTACGGTGGAACGGAACCCATAGTTTGTGTCTGTGAATCCGACTCGCACTTGCCGGTTTAATTTTCTTAGCCCGTCCCTTTGCTTGCCATGTCACAGAATAAGTACTAGTACTTACGTACAGAAGTCGCACTCTCCAAAGGTATTCAAAGAAATATTAACACATTTTAGTTTAGATATCTACAGCAAGCTAAATAACCAAACGCGCGTCGCTCCTACCGGATTTGTTCGGTTTTTACTTTCGAAGGGATCGCCGCGCGTAGGTATGTTATGGATACCGACATGAGGGGATGAAGCTTTATCCAAACGCAGTTTTTATTTCACCGGGTTATCTCAAACACTGCACCCAATTTAATTTTTAACCACAATATTTATTTCAAAACAATATTTATTTCAAAATGCAATGCACTGTACATGACCAGCTCTGTTCCAAGAATTTCTTTGCTGAAGAACTTGGACGGCATTCGTCATCTGCAAGCTTACACTCTAAATCAGGTCCGTTATCCGTATCGATCGTCGATTACCGTTTTCGGAGCAGACTGGTCACCACTTTTGTACCAGACCCTTCTCAGATGAAGTAATTAAAACCAATTTCCACGCAATAAATTGAGTATAAGTAGCAAAAAGAGTAACGCACTTCCACGCCGCCATAAAATCTGGTGGAAATGTTGTAAAATGTTATTACTACATCATTAAATGTTTATTTCTAAGGACTTTATTATATTAATGACGTATTCACGTTGGAGAGCGAGGTTGCATATATTTGTTTCGATTCTAATCATATCGTAAGGAGTTACATGTTATTTTGGATACCCTCTATCTACATAGCATGTTGTTCTATCCTTCTCTACCTATCCTATCGTCTCTCATAAAAAACTAAGTCGAGAACGCCTCGCCGTTAAAGTATTTTTAGCTACAAACACAACTGATGAACCATAAATACCAGTATATTTTATTTTCAGAAGAATAATTGCAAGTATAGAACTAGTACATCCTTCCGACAACAATATAAAATTCCTTGAAAGATACGTTATATTCTAAAAAAAAGCTTTCCTCTGAGCACCTCTGAGTAGTCAATACATGCACGAAACTAAGACAATATTATCATAATACTTTCCGCCAGTTCTCTGTCCATATTTGTTACAAGCATCTCTTATTTCGGGAATCGCTTCCTCTGGTTGAATAATATATGCCTCTTTGTCAACTACAAGGTCCTTTCACATCTAGCTCAGTGTCATCATTATCCTAAATCCTTATAATCAACAAGCTTTCACTCCGACATAGGAAACCACTCCAATGAACGACACTTATCTCACTCACAATAAGCAATTTATCATAAGTTGATTTTAGGCGTTACACTAACCGACTAACTCAAGGAGAGAGCAGCTGACCTTGATACTAATTTGCACCACTATAAAACTATCTGTCCGGGTCATTTTTTTCTAGTCTACGAATATTCAAATAAAGGTACCGCAAATTTCGAGTACATCAACCTTGTGCGTCGTAGCGCCCACGGACGTAGTATGAATCAAAGCGCAAATCTAGCGTAACCAACATATCAAAGTAGCTTCTAGTGACCTACTGATTTCCATAGCACGTGTGGGTGGTCAGTTGTATTTATAATTTAGTAGGGTTACTCTCGGCACACGATCGATTGACGCTCACGAGATACAATACTTGCGAGTTATTTTGGTAGCAGCCGCAGGCTGCTTTTTGCATAAGAAATGTATGAATCGTATGACAATTACCGTTACAATATTGGTATTGATCGATCCTTTCAATGTGCGACTGCTACGATATAATTGTATCAACGTGTAACGGCGTGCTTTATTGTAATTTGTGATGGATGGGCTTTTATTTAAAGGATGAACATTCAAAGAATGATTCGACATGACTAATTTAATTAAAAACGAAGAAAAGTAGTTTAAGACTTAAAAGTTCGATAAGTTTTGTAAGTATATACAATAAGTAACTATACCTAGTAGCTATATCTATGTTATGTAATGTATCATATATTTTAATCATTGTTAAGATGAAAAAGTCGTCGGAATACAATTTAAATCATTCTCAAGCAAGCAAGATAAGTGATCTCACTTATCTTGCTTTGGACTTATCGCAAAGAAACAGAAACTTAATAGTTCTAAAAGTCAAACTCGATTGCTCGCTAAGACGTGAGATGCAAAGTGATACATGTATCATGATCTTCACCGAGAACACAGCAGGCACTAGCTTGCTTACTTTTAGTGCGTATGTGAGACCTCGACCGTCCCGGCGCTCTAGCCGAGTTCCCACATATAAGGAGTGGTGGAGGACAGAGACTCGATACAACAGACAAGAAGATTAATTTTATTTGTCACATCTTATATAAATATACTAGCTTTCGCCCGCGGCTCCGCCCGCGTCAATGTCGATCCCTCGGGAATAGTACTTTTTCCCGGGATAAAAGGTAGCCTATGTCCTTCTTCGTACTCCAGAGAACTTGTATACAAAATTTCATGATGATCGGTTCAGTAGTAAGGGCGTGAAAGCGTAACAAACAAACAAACTCACTTCCGCATTTATAATATTAGTGAGGATTAACTTTTACATAAAAAATCAGAGACCGATCAAGTAAACAGTCCAAGAGATGATGGAAGACTGAAGAAATGAGTGATGAGAGAGAGAGAAAATGATCTAAAAATGGAGTGGAATGAAATTTGAAATAAAATGAGGAATGAAAAATGGACAGGATGAGAAAGAAATGAGGTTGGACGAGATGCAGCATGTAGGTGGCATGCTGCAACGTTACACGTGTAAGTGGCCAACACTGGTGTCAGATTTTTCAAGCTGCCTTAAGGCATCTGACATAGCTAAACCAGGACCATGGGACTTCTTATATAATATAAATGCAAAAATGAATCTAAATATATTTTTGTACGCTTTCAAGCATTATTTACTGAACTGATCATCATGAAATTTTGCTTACGTATTGCCAGGGTACTGAGAAGGACCAAATCTTCAGCTTGTAGTTCCCGTAGAGGTAAGAGTACATTCAGAAAAAAATACTGTTTCTCAGAGATTGACAGTAACGCGAGTGCAGCCGCGGGCAAGAGCTATTTTCATTAAAACCTGAGGCAAACAATATTTCGCGGAGCGTCTTTGTCAGTGCAGTGGTGCTAAATACAAGCTAAATTTATGCCTCAAACTTTTGATGTGAATGGGTCGTTGCAGCGTGTTGCTGTCACATTGACAAGGGTTGACAACTTGTCGTCAGCGCCGAGTGACAGGCTGTGACGGGCTAATTGCGAATCTGCACATCTTCATACTCCGCTTAAGTTTTATTTCTTTTACTTATAAAGATATTCGGTAACGTTGTAAACCGAGTTATAAATTTGAAAAGCTTTAAGCAGATTCTATATAAAACATTTATAACAAACCTTAAAACTAAATATTCGAAACAATAATAAGTAAAAGATTAATCATAAAACCTGCACAAACCATATAAAGACCAAATCAGTAAAAAGAAACAACATATATGAATTCGTAGTATTTCGTTAGTGTAGTATTGCCAAATGCAAGGTAAGCTTCTATCTGAATAGAACCTTGCAGCGTGTAGGTGTCACGATGACAAGGGTTGACAACTCGCTGTCAACGCCGAGTGGCACGCTGTGATGGGCTAATCACGGGCCTGAACATCTTTATACCTCGCTCTAGATTTATTGGTTTTTCTTATTCTACCATTCGGTGCTGTTGTGAGCCGAGTGAATATATTCGAGCTTAATGCTACAGTTTTATGTAAACAGGTATTATAATAAGCCACAAAACTAAAGAATGAATAAATGAATGACTATTTATTTGCAGTAAAACTAGTACAAATGTTCAAAATAAATAGTAGGTATTTCACTTTTAACCTATCTAGGCATGCAAAACCTCAAATGTATTACAAAGCAAAATTATAAACTTAGTTTAAGTATTAATTACAATCATATGGCAAATATGTTAGAAAACAATTACTGCCTACTACATATTATATTATGAGTAAAATGGATCCTCTACATTGAATGATTCTAAATTCATCGACTAAATAATAACATTTTTCTGAAAGAATATTTCGTGATATATTCTTAAATTTCTGTAAGGGTCCTTTCTCTAGGTCCTTCGGAAAGGTCTATTAAGACTTTAATTTTAAAAATTACTATGAATCAGTCAGTTTTAAACTTGTATGAACCATACTGGCTAACTCCGTGGCGCAGCGGTAAACACGCCAGCCTGCAACACGAGAGTGCCTGGGTTTGATCCCCGGCCAGGTCAAGATGGAAAATGATCTTTTTCAGATTGGGCTGGTTCTTGGATGTGTATCTATATATGTATTTGTTATAAAATATAGTATCGTTGAGTTAGTATTCCATAACACAAGTCTCGAACTTACTTTGGGACTAGCTCAATCTGTGTGATTTGTCCGTATATATTTATTTACTTATTATTATTATTATTTATATTAGGCTTATTACTAGTGTAAAGAAGGACATAGACTTCTTGTAGTATTTCAATAGTGTAGTGTTGCCAAGTGTAAGCAATGTGAATATGGCCTTGCGGCGTGTCAGTATCATGGTGACAAGGGTTCACAACTCGTCAGTAGCGCCGAGTGATATGCTGCGACAGGCTAAAAGAGAATCTGTACATCTTCATACCCCGCTCAAAATTTATTCGTATAAGTAACAATGACCATCGGTATTGCGGTGAGCCGGTAGATGAGATTCGAAATTGGTTATGGACGATTTATGGAAAATATGATATAACGAGCCGTAAAACTTCAGAATATGCAATAAACCCTTTTAAAATAAACATCAGACCTAAACCAAGTATTAGAAAATTAAAGGGTCATTTAATAAAAGATAAGCTTCAACTCTCAGTTGCTACAGCGTACTTTCAAATTCAAGTTAAGCTTTTGTCACAAGCTTTCAATATGGATGTAGTCTTCATCATCATTCATTTCGAGTAGGTGACACGGTCATTAGACCATGCACACCCTGGTGTCAGAGTTCTTCGGGACCGCCTCTCGGCCTCTGATGATTTGGTCTTGTGGCGTGTCAGTAACAAGGGTTGACAAATCGTCGTCAGCGCTGAGCGAAATGCTGTGAGAAGTTAATCGCGAGCCTGCAAATTTTCATACCCGCCTCAATTATTTTTAGTATTACTAGCTGTGCCCGCGACTCCGTTCGCGTACATTACGATACCTAAACTAAACCGAAAAAAAATAAGTAGCCTATCCTGTGTCCTGTACTTCTGAATGTTTATCTACCAAGTTTCATAAATTTCAGTTAATTAGTTTTAGAGGTTGCCGAACTATTTTTGGGCGAATGCTGCAATAACTAATGATATCTCTGACATCCAAGCACGTTTCCGGTCAAATTCTCGCCTGAGATGCTTCGGGAAGCGGGGTCCGGCGGCCGGAAGTCGGCCGGATAGACCGTGTGATAATACTGAAAACCACGCGAACGAAGAAGCAGAGAACAGCTAGAGTGTTATAAATTATAATTTTTTAAAACTGCCTTATGCATCACAATATTGAGTTGGGACAACGCGCAAGTTTTATAAGCTTTTTATTGAGTTTTAACAACTAAATGTAGGTTATGGCTGAATTCCTAATAGCCGTCAATTACTTTTAACAACTGTCAATATAAGACTGATTTATTACTAATTTGGTACACTAACGTAAGCATGTTATGTTATGATTGAGATAATAACATTTCAAAAAATCTTTTTCAAATTAAGTTGGATTACAAAATGTTATAATCCAGAGCTTGCAATGTTTGTGATATTTTTTTTTTTTTTTTTTTTTTTTTTATTTATTTGGATATCAAACAATGACACAATACATAATTATACTTAGATATGTCAAATCTAGAATCTTAATAACTAATACACTTAATTGTGTCACCAACTACGATACCACAGATTAATAAAAAAATTATAATTATACAGGTTTCCTATGAATAAGTGGAATGTCTATATGTACGGTACGCCTCAAAGATGACGTCACAATCACTCATACCAATTGTATGAGAAATTACGACACCATCCCAGCAGCCTGACCGTACCTATATAGGTATAAAGTGTAAGACAGTCAATAGTATATTTAAAAATATTTTTAGTGATGTAAAAGAAAATACAAAAATAAAAATTAACTTCACTATGTAGCCAAATGTTCGAGCAATAGTTTTTTAAATAATCCAGGGCGTGTCGCTATAATATCTATATCATTAAAGTTATCATTATAAGATTTAGCTAAAAAGTGAAAGGGTGACCTTTTACCTGCATTTGTTCGACAACAGTTAATAGCAAAAAGATTGTGTTTGTTACGGATGCGAGATCTAGTAGGAACTTTATAACTGATCTTATTAGTAAGTGGGATGCAATCATACCTCCCGTGACAAATATCATACAGTAACATAGCTCCTAAATATAAGCGTCTCTGCTTGAGATTCACATATTTATACTTAGCAAGTAGTTCATCATACGAAGATTGAGCACGATAACACCTGTAATACATACAACGTAGAAATTTTTTTTGCACTGATTCTAGTGCATCTGCGTATTTGGCATATATTGGATTCCAAATAGACACAGCATATTCAAGCTGCGAGCGAACTAAAGCATTGTATAGAAGAAGGTATGTGGATGGCCGTGTAAAGTCAGTGCAGGAGCGCATAACAAAACCATACATTCTAAGGGCCTTGCTAATAATATTATCAACGTGTGTGTGTAAATGAAGCTTATCATCTAATGTAACTCCTAGATCCCTTATTGTACTAACTTTATCAATATTAACGTTATTTATTTTGTAGTTGAATGTAAAAACTTTTTTCTTCTTTGTAAATGTTATAGATTTGCATTTATTAGTATTCAATGTTAGTTTATTTCTAATGCAGTATTCTGAAAATCGGTCTAAATCTTTTTGAAACTTAATTTGGTCGTTGATATCATTAATTCTGTGATAAATTTTCAAGTCATCGGCATAAAGCAAGAAATTACAAAATTCAAAGCACTCGTTAATGTCATTTATAAAGACAACAAATAACAAAGGACCTAAGATCGAGCCTTGAGGCACCCCTGAACTGATTAAAACTTGTTCAGATTCATATCCTTTCAACACAACCTTCTGTGTGCGATTTGTGATATATGATTTGAACCACCGCCACAAATTGCCCCTTATTCCATTGAAAGCCAGTTTCTCCAATAATATTTTATGGTCTACTCTGTCAAAGGCCTTTTTAAAGTCTGTATAAACTGTGTCTGTCTGTGCGTTACCGTCTATATTTTCAAATAAATACGATGTATATAATAATAAATTAGTGATTGTGGAGCGTTTTCTAACGAAACCGTGTTGTTGTTCTAATAATAATTTATGAATAAATGGATACATTCTATTATGAATCAGTCTTTCAAAGACCTTTGACAAAGCAGACAATATTGATATTGGTCGGTAATTTTCAATATTTGACTTATTTCCGTCCTTAAACACGGGTACAATCCGTGCTGCTTTTAGCGATGTTGGAAAGACGCCCTCACTCAGACACGAATTAAAAATATAAAGTACAGGGTGAGATATATTTTTAGCAGTAAGTTTTAAAAATAACGGAGGAATATTATCTACTCCAGACCCTTTAGACGTATCTAAATTACTTAATTCCGTTAGTACTTCGTCATATGTAAATTGTATATCACATAACATAACGTCTGATAGGGGATTGCTATCCGGCATGTCATGGATATCTAATTCTTCAGGAATACTAGTTGGTTGAAAGACCGACTTAAAATAACTAGAAAACAGAGAACATACTTCCTGAGGATTATTTGCCATTTCATTTTTATAAGTCATTGTATTAGATATATCTATTTTATTTTTTTTATTGTTAATAAAAGTCCAGAAATATTTGATATTTTTGTGTATATTACCTTCAACTGATAATAAATACTCTTTATACATTCTATGGCTTATTTCCTTAAAACGTTTCCTATACATAGAAAATATTTCGTAGTCTGACTTATTTGCATACTTTTTCCATTTGATCCAATAATTATTTTTATTTTTAAAAATATGAATCAATGCTGGGGAAAACCATACAGGATATTTTGAAGATTTAGTAATTTTTTTAGGAACATATTTATTAATAATTTTATATATTTGCTCATAAAATATTTCCAACATATTTTCTGCCGTTTGATTCGAGAAAAGTTCTAACCAATTAACCTTTGCAATTTCTTCATTAATCAAAGAAAAGTCGGCCCTATTAAAATTAAATTGTGTACTCGATTGTTTCCTAATGTAAAATGAATTGTTATTGTTTGAAATGGGAATTAAGACATAAAAGGGTGGGTGATCTCCATGAGCTGGCACAAGAGATAGTGGTACTTGCATATTTTCACATCCATCTACATTGGTAATAAATAAGTCTAACACACGACTTTTGTCATTTTTTAATCTATTTATCTGGTGAAAACTATTTGTGTGAGTAAAGTCAATCATCGTCCTAGCATTTTCAGGGTACTTGCATTTAATTTGGGGTAATATTATCGGTCCCTCTTGATTCCACTCAATGTTAGGTATATTATAATCGCCAACTATAATAAACCTACTCATACCGGAGCGTTGCTGCATTAAACAATTTAATGAGTTAAGATGTGTATGATATACATTTGGATGGGAACTAGGTGGAATGTACGTAGCACATAAAAAATAATTGCAATCGAGTAATCGCAACTCAACGAGAACATAGTCCACTAGCGGTGATGGCGGGGCGGCGCCAGCGCTCGTGTCAGTAGGCATCACCAGTCGCGTCACAGCGATGTCGGTACGTACCGCGACTAAAACACCGCCACCGTCATCTCGCCCGCATGCCAATCTGTCTCTGTCGCATCGAAAAACACAATATCTGGAATCTATAAATTCGTTGTCATTTATATGCATTTGAAGCCAAGTTTCTGTTAGAACAATGACGTCGTAATTGTGAGAAAGGATGTTCATATACAAAGTATTCAATTTAGTCCTTAGACCACTGCAGTTCTGATAGTAGATTGACAATTTATCCATAAAAAGATCTATAGGTGTATAAAGAAATAATTACAATATAGTATTCGTGTAATAAAGTAGTAATTGAAAGTTTGGATTGCAAAAATGTCGACTTCATTGATCCAAAATTATCCATTGTAAGTAAATTACAAGTAACGTATAAATTCTGTATTATTTTAAGTAATGGCAGCACATTGCTTAAACAAAAAATAATTTCTTGGTATGTTATTAGATAGCAACAAGAAATTACGTCGTAAAAACCAGAATAATATAGGTATGTACTCGTAATAAAACGCAATATTATACTGTGTCTATTTGGAATGTATATAAATGTGCAATATTTATTTATGTAAATGTAAATGTAGCAGATTTGCTGATGATTTAGAAAAAAACGTACATTGTATAGGTACTCAATCTTCATACAAACTTTAACTCCCACCTTTTCTATTAGCCACAACCTTGAATAATGGTATGCATCACAATTATTATTCCCCCTAGAATAATCCAAAATATGAAAAATACTTATTAGTTCTATTGCCCATAAACTAGGAGTAAAACTTTCAAGGCTTATATTTATTTTATAGAAATAGTAGACCGGAGAACATTTATTATTGTTAACAAAACAATAGTTATATAGAAAAAATATTAAACTTACTTTATATGCGTATTTAAAATATATAGGTGACTTAAATATATATATTAAGTATATCATCATTTCTGGTAGTACAGTAGAGAAATAAACAATGCGAGACAGCGTTAGGTACATCAAACTAGTATGAATATAAGGCATGTGGGTACTTCACTTTATTTTATTGACATCATTCACCGATCGGATCGCCATAACCGGCGAAGTATCCGACTTTCTAATCAGTATCACCCCGTGTTTAACCCAAACGTATTTAAACTCATGTTTCCGTGCAAGTTCGCGACACTGACGAAATAAAATCTTATTATTTAAAGTTAAATGCTCATTCAAATAGATCGCAGTAACTTGCACGCCACTCATACCTAACTTCGCCGTGTCTAGTCCTTTGCACGCGCGGAATGCCGAGATTACGTTATCACGGAGTACTCTGGTGGCTAGCTTCAAGATGATATTTTTTGGACGTTTGTTTTGTTTGTCCGCATGTGGCACACGGTGAACCGCAACAATGTCCTGCGACTTTATAGGTAGTTTAATGGTATTTCCAATGCATTCCACAATACTGATTAAATTTTCACCTCGTCGTTCAGGCAGGTTACATATTTCTATGTTACATTGCCGAGCCTGCTGTTCCATATTATCAATTTTATATCCCAAAGCACTTATCTCAGCCACTGAGTCCAATGATTTCCCAATGCCGCTTTCGATTGTTGTCAGCCGCTTCTCAAAACAATCCTGCCTCTCCGCCGTAAAAAAATGGGACTTCTCCACCTCAGTTAATCGTTCATTAGTATTTTGGATCGATTTATTTAGGTTAGCATTGTCCTGATTCAACTTCATCATATTAGAATTTATCTCTGCTAGCGAAGTTGTAACTTGAGTCAGCTGATTACTGATAGGTGAGATTGCACAATTAACAGCGGTGTTCACCGCGGCGGTAATGCACTCGGTCATTTTTTTATCCCATGCAGACATCTGAGAATTAAATTTTGCATCAAAGCGCTCTTCTAGCATTGTATTGTCGTATTCCAGCTGCTTCCTTTTTCGATCTTTAGCAAAACCCTCACTGTCCACTGAATCAGGTATATTCATACGAGTGATATGATAAGTAGTGAACCATTTCATTAGAAGTAAATATATATATACAGGGTGAAATTAAATTTATTAGCAAACGTTTAAGGAGTGACTCAGACCACGACTCCAAACAACTTTCATTATGGGACCAACTTCGACAGCGTGAAAAAATTATCTGCTCTTTCATACAAAAGTGGAATATCTACGAGTACTTGGCCAAAATCTATGGAGGAGCTGATTTTTTTTGCAATTTCGGAGTTGGTCCCATAATGAATGTTGTTCAGATTCGTGGTCTGAGTCACTTCTTAAACGTTTGCTAATGAATTCAATTTCACCCTGTGTATATAATTATATAATACATTATTTTCGTACAACTTTAACGATATAACACTAACTAACAACTAGAACTAAGTATAATTGAACTTATCTATAAATAAAAAATGTCACGCAGATCAATGCCTTACGGTAGGGTGCCTAAAAGGCTTAGCGGATCGGGAACCGACTGCTGTCTGTCACTATTGAGACGTCTGTCTGGACAAGGACGCCCGTCACATCCTGGAGGGCTGCCCAGACTGGGCGGACGAATGTGCGCAGTTGTGCGCGGCAGTGGGAGATGACCTCTCCTACCGTCCGTTTTTAGCAATATAGTCGACAGCGAGACGTCATGGACGGCGACGCAGGGCTTTGCCGAGAGCGTAATGCTCCGCGAAAAAGCTGCGGAAAGAGACCGGGAGGTAACGACCACCCTGGACATTCGCCTTCGGCGCAGAGGATACAGAAAGCGGGCTTACAGCCTGCACCTGCAGCCTGAATAACGCGGGCCAGCCGGCTGACGGAAAGGGATCCGGTCACTCGACAAGTATGGCCCTCGGGTAGAAGGCGTGTCGGTGTTGAGACCACCCTAGCGGGTAAAATTGAAGACTGAAGGGTCCCCGCAGGCCACTCCGAACCGAGGAGAAGGTACCGAGAGTGAGCCGAGCCGAGCCACCAAAGTAGCCACCGCGCCGGGCTGTGCAGCGAGAATAGTACATAGCAAATGCGGTACAGGCGTCAACGCCAGGGAGTTTTTTAGTGGGTTTAAGCCCCACATACCCACCCTGCTCTCCCGTGGCAGAGTGGATAATGCGAAGGCATTTTTCATCCCGACCCAAAAAAAGGTGCCATAAAGGCTGGGCGAATTGCCACGTTAGATGGCAATGCTAATGTGTTGTGCAAAAAATTGCCAGCCTTTTGGTCACCAGATACTTGTTGATTTTGAATGCTTTTTATTTATGACTTTTAATAGGATTTACCTATTCATTAATTCAATAATTCCTTATCTCTTGGTACGGAAAATTTTGCAAAAAGTCTTTATTAGAATTCATACGAGTCATAAAATCCTTATTGAGTAGTTGAACGTTTCGTCCTGTTTATTGTAGTGTGTCTATATCTACAGTTAAGCATACATCGGATGCCTCACGAGAAGATAATCGTATACGCCGGACATCACATAAAATAAGTACATCATTAATACTTCAATCAACGTTTGTGAAGTCAAAGGAGTAAAGATCAGTCGTGTCCAAGCATTCAAAATAATTAATTAGTGTTAATATGTGCACATTGTAGTGGCAGGGCACAAATGTGGAATGTATCCACACCGATGTATCTCTTTGACCATAAAAATTGATTTCTGACTGAAAGTGGTATGATAGGCCTAAGGAGCGGTAGTTAATACGTAATAGCATTTTTGAGGATTCATTTCACATGCCAAATAATATATGAAAAAAAAAAACAACATGACAATAAGTAACTGGTGTATTTTTCTTTGGGCTATATGACAGCTCTTGGCACTAGCGATTTGTGTACCTATTGATAATTTGCTTTTTTTCTGTACATACTTTAGTAGAGAAAAGCGCAAATAATTAAGAACGTGTAATTTAGATTAAACTTTTCTATCATAAAAATCATTATTTACTTTGTCTTTTCCCACATTTTCATATGTGGTTGACACGTATGTTTTGTTATTCCAACCATGACCTAATAGTTTTACTATGCTATAATAATAAGAATAATTATCATCACAAAACTCTTTATGTACATAATGGAATGTATATACAAAGTATCATTCATTGTAAAGTAACTATTAACTTGCCATAAAACTAATAAGTATGAAAATAACCGTAACTAAAGCCTTAATCAACGCTGTTAAGATTCAATAACATTAAGAGTAGATTTTATTTTAACACTTTTTATCTGTCTTAGGATTATTACTCTTGGAGATAAAGACAAAGTAATATTGCAATAGGCCCCGGTCCCGGTGAAATCTTGAATAATATGTTGTGTACATAATAGAACCACGAGCCGTTTTATTGGCTGATATATAAGTATTACAAAAACCACGATTCTATAATGAACTCAACAGAAATTTTACCAATATTTGATGTATAATATAGATTTTTTTTATTCATAACAAAATTTTCTGTTAGAATTAACGAATTAACTAAATTACAAAATTAGGTACGTCAATAGTAAGCGATCGGCTTATGACATATCTGTCTCTTACACCGTTTTCACGTAAAATTAAGGGATTACACACAAGGAAGACACGTAAGATTGGGAGAGAATGCCTTATGGCATTAAGTCCGCCTTTTGTACTAAGTTTTATAACTGTGCAATAAAGTTTAAATAAATAAATAAAAAATATCGTCCATAAACCAACTTTACAGGCAACCAAAGTTTTTTTTGTTGTCATAAATACCTCACATCACCATCCAATGGACACCAAGTGGGCGTAGAAAAACAGGAAGACCGAGGAAGAGATGGCCCGGATAGGTGACATTAAAAAGTATGAGAAGGATTGGAAGAGTTTATCGAGGGATAGGAATTTGTAGAAACAACGAGGGGAGGCCTTTGCCCAGCAGTGGGATACAAATAACTAAAGAAAAAAAGTCAATAACGTGGCTGCGCACGTCCTAATGCTCACATAGTAACGTCACATGGTGAAGGGGTAAAAGGAGCAGGATTATCTAATCAGATACCGACTCATTACTGGAAATCAGGTATTCTACTCACAAATATGTTTAAGTATAATAATATATTATAACTCTAAACGATGTTCAACAGCAATCGATTTTTTCACACCTCTATACAAAGAATGTGGGCGTCGGCTATTTGTCACTTAAATGTGTTTACATTAGAAATCAATTTCCATAACAATATAATCTGTGAATATTATTTATGAATATTTTCACTTCACTAACACATTATTAATTTAATATTGGCAACGAACGATTAATAAAAATTTCACGCTGATTCGCAATGTCGTAACCGTTATTATAAATTATTATTTTATTTCTTTCATTTTGCTTTCGTATGAGTCAACCGAGCTTGTCATTTCCCTTTGATAATATTTAGAGCGCGCGCAAACAAAAAATAAATATTAAGCGCCATTTTATAGAAATAACTATTGTAAACTTATTATTTGAGTTTTGTTAGATGGCTTGATTTCACAACATGTATGTAGTTATGACTAAGAAACGCATAATAATCCTTCGTTACATTACATAAGAGCCAACTACATTAAATACAATGTTTGTTTACGGAAGAACACGTTGGTAGTGAATTAAAGTACATGCATATACTTACCTACTTATACTAAATAATTTTCCTGTAAACTTTTATATTTATAATTTTTCTTCCATATAGTATGTATGCTAATAAAAGTCGCCTAAGTGCGAGTCGCACACGCCTAGAGTTCCGCACAATATTTAACTACAAAATCCACGCTCCTCGTATACACAGATATACCTATAGGGTCACATAAAACCTACTCCATCCGAACTCTCTTGTCAACCAAATTTTTTCTTGCACTTACTTATTTATGGTTTGTCGTCTTCTCGTCTTAGTAATAAATGAGTAGCAACTTTGACATATTCGAGTAATAACACCAAAAAAAGAGTTTCTTGTGTGGGACCCCTCTTTATTTCTTATTTTGTTTATTTTTGCTATTTGTTATTATAACAGATCATCATCATTTCGAGTAGGTGACACGGTCAATCGACCATGCACACCCTGGTGTCAGAGTTCTTCGGAACCGCTTCTCGGCCTCTGACGTGGTGCCTTTAACGATTATAGCAGATAGAAATAAAATGTATACACATTCTGCCAATTCAAAGGGCTGTATCTAACCGTAATAGGACAAATGGGCGGACGGACATCGGAAACTTAGTAGTAGGGTCCTGTTTTTACTCTTTACTTACAGAAACCCACTCTTGGTTTAAAGTGATTGGCACCATGTTAGCACGCATATTATCCTTAACAACATCAAGCCAGCACGTCTTGGGTATCCTTTCTACCGGGGCCCGGCGAAAATGACATAGCCAGACATTTGTTCCCTATGTAGTTAGCAGACGTGGCCGTACCAGTGAAGCCCGCTCGCTTTCATTTTGTCTGCTATGTCCCAGACATGGACTCCTTACTCTTGTGAAGTCCACGAAACTCCGCACACCCAACGCAGCATATTCTTCTTCTTCTTATCGAATCGATGGTCAAATTCCCTTTTTCGCCCAATACTGTGCAACTTGTATTGCATTTTCTGTAGCCGTGTACAAGTCCTCCAGTGTGCAGGTCTCGGGGCACGCTGGGCATGAATGCAGATGTGTCATGGTTTGGGGGGGGACACCACAGTTGCAGATATTATTTGCAGATTCTGTATACCCCTCCTGACCAAGTTATCCTTGCTGCGGCCGACTTTGGTTTCTTAGTCGGTTCAAGCATTTCCATTCCGGCCAAGGCAGGCCATCTTTTTTTTTTTGCAAAATTTTGGATTAGGCATTTGTCTCCCATCTCACCTGATGGCAAGTGACGATGAAGACGAGGATGTTACGATCTTCAGGCGGTAGCTTTTTTGCTGGTTCTAATTGAGATGGAGTGGTGCATCTCTCCAGCCAAAGCTGTAGCCTCTCTTTTTTCGCAGCATATTCATTTCCGTGGCTTGCAGCCATATATGCCCAAATGCGCAGGTCGCATTGAACCAAGCCGGTATCGCAATAAATAAATTATTTCTGCTTGCAATTATTACAGAACTATGATATTATATCGTGATTACCCATGAGCACACCTAGTGCGTGGGAAGTCGCAAATAGCGCATTTACAATTTTAAATGTACTTAAACTACAGATAAATTTTAAAGGAATTGCGTTCTGAACTAATCAATGCCGTGGCCAATATATTAACCCAAAGTTCAGTCCGCCTCATGAACTTTCGTACTTCATTTGTAATAACGGTCAAAATCATAACCCTCCCGTTTATGCGCCGTAGTTGGGTGAAAACAGGTCAGTCATTGGCTATTTAAATTTGTAATGAGACTTGATTATTTTCAAGAGCCTTTTAATAAACAAAATAAAAATATATAAATCAAATCACGCAGATTAAGCTAGCCCCACAATAAGTTACGCACTTGTGTTGTAGGATACTAACTGCCACCGTGGTCCAGTGGTTAAGGCGTTTGCCTGTAGACCCGGCGGTCGTGGGTTCGATTACCACGGGAAGCATACTTTGTTTAGTTATTTCTAGTTAGGTTAGGACATTAGAGGCTTGAATTACTTGATTGTCTGATAACAAAGATTATTCCGTGCTTCGGAAGGCACGTTAACCTTTGGTCCCAGTTGCCATCTGGTAGTCGTTAAAGGTACCATGTCAGAGGCCGAAAGGCGGTTCCAAAGAACTCTGACACCAGGGTCACGCCAGGGTGAGCATGGTCGATTGACCATAACACCTACACGAAATGATGATAATGATGATGAAGGATACTAACTTAACGATACTATATTTTATAATAGACTAGCTTTCGCCCGCGGCTCCGCCCGCGTTAATGTCGATCCCTCGGGAATAGTACTTTTTCCCGGGATAAAAGGTAGCCTATGTCCTTCTCCGTACTCCAGAGAACTTGTATGCAAAATTTCATAATGATCGGTTCAGTAGTTACGGCGTGAAAGCGTAACAAACAAACAAACAAACAAATAAATAAACAAACTCACTTTCGCATTTATAATATTAGTAAGGATAAGGATACTTTTCGGTCAGAGGTGTCATCCTCAACTGACTGTCCGTTGGTTGCAGGTATGGCATCGGGTATCCGCGCTCGGTCTCCCGAGCTGCTCCTTGCGTTTCCCTCATTCATCCAAGTAAGTAGTATCCTAATACCTATCATTCCCGTCCCAAATCCAACAAATACCTATCCTTCCCCAGCTTAAAAATGCTTGCGACGAGCAGCAGCGTCGGAAGCATAAGAAGCCAAAGACTGCGCTCGCACACCCGCCTGCCAAGCGTGGTGAGTATGGCAATATTCTCCTATGAAAGAAGAATCCTCGGGATCCCTTGTCCAGCTGTGGACTTTTTTGCGGCTGTAATGGTGAAGATGACTTTTTCTATAGATAAACATCTAAGACCCAGATCAATCTGCAAAAGATCGACCATCATGACCTGGCATGGATTCAAAGGCACACATATTTATTCTATAAGTATAATATGTATCACAATCTATATCTGTACATTTATAATATTCTTAGATATTTATAACTTTATTTATTCTCCTTCATACAAACCAATACTTTAATTTAAGCGAGCTCTTACAATTATAGGTCAATATGTTTTTTTTTTTCTTTTTTATTTTGTCTGCATTTTTGTTGTTATTATTAAGCTTTGATTTTACTTTGCACTTTTTCAATTTTACCTGTCCATTATCTAAAATAAATAAATTTTGTCACGACGCTCGCCTCCTAGTGGGGGGAGGCTGGTGTACTGAGATACAAGCCCTGCTTAGTTCAGACACCAGTTGTACAGTCTCACTGTATATATTTTTGCTTACGCCGCGCATGCCGCGGCTCACGCGATTTACTTATATTTCATTTTAATTAATTTAAGTACGTAGAGTGCATTCAACTTTACGAGGAGTGACACAGAAAGGAATAGCCAACATCAACCTTGTAACTTTTATACAATATACTTACTTTCAACTAACTGTGATTGTTTGGTGATCTTCTGCTCCTGCACTCCACGACTACCAGCTCTATAACAACTTAACTACTACAACTACTTCCTGCCACACCCTACACCAGTCTCTCCTAATCTTAATATAATATAATAACCATGTGCCATGTACTCTTTTAATAAGCTTAAGATTGAAGAGAAAAATAAAGATTTTTATTATATTATTTTTATTAAAGGCACTTGCAGCGCCACTGAGGTCGTCGTTGATTATGAGTACTGATAGCATCGGAAAAAGGTAATGGTCGACTATTTTTTGTTTATCGTGTGTGTAAGTTGCCAATAGTATTGAAGATTTTTCAAGTTATAAGGCATCTGACATAGCTTTGGTTGCTGCTGTTATCATTTATATAGGTACATAATATTTATATGTTTTTATAATTTTAGGTGTCAAGCGAATTGATCACGTGAGAAACACCAACCTAGTGGCGCGGCCAGGAAGTATCACACGCGCTCCATTACAAAAATTTCAAACATCTAGTTGAAAGGCAGCTAACGTGGGATTGGGCTGGTCACATCTGTCGAATGCTTCCTGAAAAATGGGCTTACATCACCACCCAATGGACACCGAGTGGGCGTAGAAAAAGAGGAAGACCAAGAAAGAGATGGATTGGAGCCAGTTTGAGAAGGACTGAAAGAGTATATCAAAAGAAAGGAATTTGTGGAAACAACGAGGGGAGGCCTTTGCCCAGCAGTGGGACACAAATGGCTAAAGAAAAACGCTGGTCGATTTATAGAATGACCAGCAGTGGGACAGAAAGCTGGTAATTCAAAGTGACTATGTTACTAGTTTTCAGGACACATTACCGCAGAGTCATGACCTGCGGGATATTTTTACATAAATAGACAAGCTTAATTTTAGAAACAACTAATTATTCATTTTTACGTTTGTTGGAGTTTTGTTAATTTTATTGTTAATTTACTGTGACAAATAAATTAAAACAAACTTACTGCAAATCCATCGCTACTAGATCCGGAATCAAACCGCAGTGATTTTTAAAATCTATGTTTAAACATAAAAGGGGAGTACCAGCAACCAACGGCTAGTTGACGTCACCGTTGTTTATGTTATACAAATAAAAGTCCAGCGGATGAAGTTCCGGTATCAAGTTGGTTTCAGTTAAGAAATACTCGTTTGAGACGGTGTGTGTTATGTTATCTAAATTACTCTACTTGGCTTGAGATATCAGTGGATGTAGAAAAAATAAATAAGCTTTTAATAAATATC
Source organism: Elegia similella (assembly GCA_947532085.1). Lineage (NCBI taxonomy): Eukaryota > Metazoa > Arthropoda > Insecta > Lepidoptera > Pyralidae > Elegia > Elegia similella. The sequence continues at coordinate 8,498,629 of OX383936.1, forward strand.
CTTAATTTGTTATAAGAATCCATTACATAGTTTATGTCCTTATGACTAGCTCCGTGGCGCAGCGGTCAACACGCCTGCCTGCGACACGGAGTGACCGGGTTCGATCCCCGGCCAGGTCAAGATGGAAAATGATCTTTTTCAGATTGGCCTGGATCTTGGATGTGTATCTATATATGTATTTGTTATAAAATATAGTATCGTTGAGTTAGTATCCCATAACACAAGTCTCGAACTTACTTTGGGGCTAGTTAAATCTGTGTGATTTGTCCGTATATATTTATTATTATTTATTATTTTATTTTATATCCGAAACTTTTGTAAACATTCAAGAATATCAGGTGCTAAGGAAATACTTATATTGGATTTTAATTAATAGATTTTATTTTATATTAATTTTAATTTATTTTACAATTAAACCCTGGCAGTTCATTACCCCGTGGTAGCGTACCCAGAAAATAGGAAATACTAAAAAATATTTAAAATAAATCCCCTATAGCTTTAAAAATTAAGCTGGTAACCAGTTCACAATATCACGTGAAAATCATCAAGCATTCAATACATTTTATCTCAGTAGATTCTATTAAGTACTAGTGGCCCGCCCCGGCTTCACACAGATAGATAAAGGTATTTAATTTGCCTAAGTTCATCAGGGATAATGTAGAACTGTAATGGAGAATGAATTTTTCAAATCGGTGTAGCAGTTTCGGAGCCTATTTAATGCAAATAAACAAACAATCAAGTCTCTCCTCTTTATAATATAAGTGTAAAAGTGTAGATTTCAGAAAATTAAATAAGGATGTAGATGTAGATGGATGATCTGATTTTTGTTGTCGCGACTTTTGATCAAAGTTATTAGTATGGATGCTTGATATACTCTTTCTTAATTACGGGGATTATTGATCTATTAATTGTAACCACTTATATAGCTACTAATTGCTCATAGACAGTAGGTTGTTATATCCTTGCATTGTTCTATTAGCAATTCCATCTCGCACTAAATAACTTGCATAATAAAATCAAAGACATAAATGTATACACACTATTACACAACAATTGAAACAAAGCGAGCATCTAAGAATTTCCACGTCGAAGTGGAGCGAAAATGACGGAATTTAAAGGTAATTTTGCTTAACAACTGGCAAACAGGAAATACAGGACGGTCCAGTGCAGTGGCGGAGTCATTATCGTTTGAATTAGCTTTTTTTCTGTATCAGTGAGATGCATCAGATGTTTTATGTAAGCGAGTCTTCCGCGCCATTATTTTGCGATGAGCGTCTTTTGACTAACCGCCGTCTTTTTGCCGCATCGCTGTCTGCGCTAAGGAAGTCGTCCAAATGCCATACTGTACTTGGTGTCGTTCACGCCTTTCCCTCGCTTTGCCACTAAGTGTTTTTTTTATTAAATTCAACACTTCGTATCCAATAGAGACCTGCATTATGTGAAGATTTAAAAAGTATTCCTGATTTCGCCACCACCCCTAACACTCGCCCTGATGATGGTCTGCGTAACAGACCGAAACTAGTTGGCGATTACAACTAAATAAACGTGAGTGAAACAGTGTTTTTATTGTAATCGTTTGTAATTGTATATCCTTAACTAGTGGTGAGCCCCTACATCCAATTTTTGAGTTATTCGATGGTAAATGATTTTTTATATTTAATAACATTTTAAAACGGCTGATAACTCGTAGTTACTATTTTTCTATGTTGATTAAATTAAACTTTAACTTTTTGTATTTCATTTCACCTTTAGAGGTTCAAATTAGCCCATAATATATGTCGTTACAAACATTTCTCACCATAATGTTTTCGCTGCGGTGTTATTTGAGTCGGTAGGTTTTGTTTCAATATTTTTTCGCCCCAGTGGACCAACCGATGAAATATTTTCGACACAACATGCGTTGCTACGGCGTCATTCGAAACTAGGTACCGGACTCCTTAAACACTGAGCTGCCATGGCTTCAAATTACTGGAAAATAAGTACACGTATTCTAAGTATGCGTTATCTTCATTACTGCCCACTATTACACCTTGGCCATGTTTCCTATAAGAAAAAAATATCTGATACCATGCACTGGTACTTTTGTGGATGTTATCCCAATTTTTTATATCAAGTATATTATATTTTTAGATGGGATTTTTTAGTACTTCTAGTGTATGGACAAAAATAGTTAGACTGTAACGTTTGAGTGACTAAACTCGTCCAAACCCATCGTGTTCAAAATTGTTACAAAATTATGAAATTGTATAGCGTCGCCAATTAGCAAATCAATACCAAACTCCATAACACTAATGTTTTTGTAGTTTCTGAATTTATGATTATTACGAGCAAAAGAGAAATTTTCCTTGTCTGCCTTTTCCTCGTTGACCATTTTCCTTTTACCCTTAGTGACATTGACAGTGAATTTATTTTTGTATACAAAAGGAAAGTGGTACTTGTACTTATAGAACATATGAGTGTGGATAATGATTTTGCCCGCGGCTTCGCCTGCTTATTACATTTTACTGTGTTTTCCAAGATTTTGTCTAACTTGCAATATTTGTATATTTAAGGTCAATTTAATTTATGCGCAAATATTTAAGGATTGGCTTTCATAAGTCAAAGATATGAGTTAGTAGTAACTTTTAAGAAATTGACACGGTATTTTTTTTTCTATAAATATTAGATTCAGGAATTATTAGATTTTTAGACTTTTTTATGAAAATCCATAAATCAGCTGTTTTGATTGTCTACATCAATGACTTTGTACATATCCATAGTAGGCAAAATAAAAAGTTGTACGCTAAGTAAATGTTTTTCTTTTTGTACACCGGGTGATTTTTGTGACTGTTTTTTGTAAATGTTCAAGTCTAGATAATCTCGAAAATAAGCGAGTCGATTTTTTTTATTAAGTCATTTTTTCTAACTTGTGGGTGCACGCCCTTAAAATGTTTGCACTTAATTTAAATGGACCTTATATATTGAGGTTAAATCTTACTGTAGATGAAAATACTAGTGGCTCTGTGAACTGTAGACCTCACGTGTCACAGTAAACTCACAATAGTCCTAGCGCCATAACGACGCGTAGGTTCTTAATGATTAATGTCAATTTATTTTCCCTTAAAAAAAAAAAAAAAAACATAAAAACTTAATGGACAAAAAAAATCTAAGTAATTATTGAACCTGCTCACAAAACTTCACAGGAATCGGTTGAGTAATGCAAATTAATATAAATAAATAAATATAAATAAATATATACGGACAAATCACACAGATTGAGCTAGCCCCAAAGTAAGTTCGAAACTTGTGTTATGGGATACTAACTCAACGATACCTATATATTACAAATACATATATACATACACATCCAAGACCCAGGCCAATCTGAAAAAGATCATTTTCCATCTTGACCTGGCCGGGGATCGAACCCGGTCACTCCGTGTCGCAGGCTGGCGTGTTGACCGCTGCGCCACGGAGCTAGTCATGAAGAGGAGAACAGCTGTACAACGGGACATACGGGAGAAGTTTTGCCCAACCCGAAACAGAGACGCTTCGCTCGCGCTTCATCCTCGCTCGGTCAAACAGTACAAAAAGTTCATGTGGATTCAGTTACGATAATGATGCTATTTATATGGTGAATATAACCAGATTCTACTTCAACTTCTACTTAAATTGGAATCAGGTAGGTAAACATACCAAATCAGTTAATCATATGAAAGATATATCATTAATTGATTTGGTATGTCTATGTACAATCAGGGGCAGATAAAACAGACTCCTCTAGAAATATATAGCAATCACGTGTTCAATAAATAAATAATATTGAAATTAAATCACTTAATACGGTTTTATCGCGTTTGTTACATTATTTTTACACATAACGTTTCGAAAACTTAACAGTTTTCATGTTAGCAGGTAGACTAAGTTGACATTTGTCTATTATGTTATAAGAACTATGCAAAACTACCGCCAACGTATTAAAATATAATTTTAATATTCTTTTTCTGATAGGTATCAGTACTCGAGAGTACCCTACAGCAGTACATTATCTGAAGGCCGACGAGTGCGCGTGGGACCGCGAACCGTATTCAAATCGCCACAATCGGAGAAAAAACCGTTTTATGGAAAAACTTTCCAGTTTTTCCGGTAGCGTAAGAGTTATTGCGATTCTTGATTTAAATGATTCCGTAGGAACAAGATTAAAATAATTGTCTCGACTCAATTAGACCATGTACTTTTATATTCAAATGAGCCTTTGTCCATCCGTAAATTATGGTGTTGCGTGTTATTATTTCATTTTGTACAGTCATGTAGGCATGTCGCACTGTGTTTATCGTCGGATGGTAAGTATGTATGAGATGGCGAAAGTATGATGAAATTGTATACGACTTCAGTATCACAAATGTATATCGGGCAGACATGTTTTTTACGAGTAGAATGAAGTATGTAGATTTTATTAATATAGACAATGATTTTGGCAAAACTGACAGAATCAGCGTCAAAACAAATTTTCTAGTCGAATTTTTTATGGGAGGTTATCCCATTAAAAATTTCGACTAGCCATTCTATGGGAGAAATTGTGTGGAAAATGTAAGACTTTTTCAATCTTCACCATATTTTGTATTCTACTAATGATCTTGATTCCGAGTTTTAAATATTGCCATGGGGTCAGTGTTTTAAACCTCTCTTAAATATATCATTCATTATTTCAGCCGTAAGAAGTCCACTGCTGGACAAAGACTTCTCCCAAGAATTCTTCGTTCCATACTCACCACGCTTGGCAGGTGGGTTTGTGTATACTTAAATACTGAAATAGATCCTTTTAACTTACTTTAAAAAATAGGTAACCGCTTTCAAAACAAGAGAAGATTCTCAAATGATGTTTTATGTTTTTATCAATTGATTTATATATTATGTGTCGTATGAACTGATATGTCACGTATGAACCGATTTAAGGAATTCTTCTTTCCGAAAGCTCATTTCATGTAAATAAAGTTAAGGTAGTTCGGATAAAGTCGGTTTTATATTTGAATCATTATTATTTTCTTGATTGCTTTTTATAATATTAAAGACCAATTGTATTCAAAACAAAATGTCCTAGCACATAACTTGCCTTCTCTTTTAAATTGGCTTACAATAATATGTACCTGCCTAGTAACTTAAAATCCTACACACCCAATTCTAAAACTATTTGATTTCAAAGCAAGTCAAGATCTTATTGTTCATTTTTCTAACGTCGAGAGATGCGTGGCATTTCCTTTAACATTTCGATACCTGTGATTATTCTGAGAACGGCCCCTACGTGGTCTTAGTCATCGAAGGTTTTTTGGTTAATCATAACTAACTGGACGTTATTCAAAACGATACAGGACTAATAACTGTAGGAATGCTATATTTATGTTTGCAGTAAATTCTCACTGCATACATACTTATACTGCTAAACTCGTTCTTTTTATCAACAGACTGATATCTTATATTTCTTTCTCTATCTCTCTCTCCCTCTTTTATCAGCATCTTCAATGGGTACTTTGGAGCGCAGCGTCAATTCATACTATCATACTGATATTATAAATGCGATTATACAACAGACAAACAGACTGAGTTATATAATATTATAACTCAGTCTGTTTGTCTGTTACCACTTCGCGCTTCATCTTTTAAAACAACCACGATGTTTTTTGACATGGAGGTAGATTAAGTTCTGGGGCAGAACGTAGGGTACCTTTTATCCCGAAAAAATCTATAAGACATAATTTTAAACAAAATATCAATGTTTTATTTCCTCTGTTTCAGCATTCATACGAAGAGACGGAGAGGTCCTATATAAAACTGGAACCATACGGCATGAGGTGATGTTTATTACAACCGAAGCCATGCCGTCACTTGTAAATATATTCACAGCTTATCTGCACGTCATTACTGACGTAGACCAATCGGATATTACTCCATAGAATAACGGATTTGCATGTACAATGAGATCATATTTAGCATGGGGTTTCACGAGGCTCTAACGTAATGATTTCTCTGTAATCTGACTATCAGGATGTTCGAAATAACCCCGCATTTTAAATTCATTAAAAGGTACCTGTGTATTAGAATTCCCTGAGAAAGGGACGCTTTTTGTGCACTAATAACTTCCACTAGGCTGCGGCTTACACCGCTACATTTGTCACCGCTACATCCATCCTAGGCCATTTGTTTTTTTTTTTACATGACTGTCAGAAAAGTAGTGTACTGTTTTAAGAATTCATGTAAGTACGAGTATGTACGGGTGTTTTTTATTCTACCATAACTTCTAAATGGCACAACGGATTTGGATGTATGGGGTAAATCGTTAGAATTCTCACACCCTTCCGGGAGACATAGTTTGTAAGTTTTTGACTAAAATAATTTGGGCACTAGCAAATCCCTTGAGGTTATTATTTCTCCGTTAGTTTTATTACTTTGCTTGGATGTAAATTATACTAAAGATCATCGGAAAAATATTCAAGTAAAATGTTTTAACCTCTAACCATGGCGTCAGTCAAACTAGCGAATCTCCGTATCTGAAAAGGTTTCCCTGTAGTATATAAATTTAGTACTTTTGACAAAATTAAATATGATTGACCAGTCACCAAAATATGCATTCTTACTTACACATATACTTATTGTATGATAAGTCCTAACTAGTATAGTTTCTTCTATTATTCCAAAGTCAAAGTCAAAGTCAAAGTCAAAGATTTTTATTCAAAATTGGATACATGTATCTCTTTTTGAACGTCATATTTTTATTTCTTATATATTTTTTTATATATGCAAAATTGAAATACTACTAGCGTTTCGGAACGACCACTGGTGAGAAGAATACGCCGAAAGAAACTCAATCCAGCCTTGGTCCCTACGTGCCTGAAGGGCTCTGAATACATTGTTAACATTAAATACAATTTTTCATACTATAGATTAATTTTAACATTTAATAATTGTTAACATTAAATAAATTTATATAAATTTCCACGCATTTTTATCAGTAATATAATCATCAATGCAGTAATAAGCCTTTTTTATTAACTGGTTTTTTACAATCGTTTTGAACTTAAGTAAAGGCAGACCTAATATTTCTGCAGGAATTTTATTATAGAAGCGTACTCCTAAACCCAAAAATGAATTCATAGTTTTCTGCAATCGCAATACTGGTGTAGCTAATTTATTTTTATTTCTCGTGTTTCGGTCATGGATATCACTATTTTTCTTATATAAATCAAGATTATAGCGCACAAACATAATATTCGCAAATATGTACTGAGAAGGTAAAGTTAAAATATTTATATCTTTAAACAATTCTCTAAGAGATTCTCTAGCACCAAGTTTATATATAGATCTAATAGCGCGTTTCTGCAGGACAAATATGGTGTTTACTTCTGCAGCGTTACCCCATAGTAAAATCGCATAAGACATAACACTATGAAAGTAACTGAAATATACCAAACGCGCAGTATCAACATCAGTCAGTTGTCTAATTCTCCTGACAGCATAAGCTGCAGAACTAAGTTTACCCGCTAACGTAGTAATATGGGCACCCCGTTGAAGCCCGGCATCAAGAGTTATTCCAAGAAATGTTGTTTTATCAGTTAAATCTAGTGGTTCATTATCCATTACTATTTGTGTTGGAATTTTTGTAACATTTGGTAAGCAAAATTTAATACATTTCGTTTTCTTAGCGTTCAACAATAGATTATTCGCTGTGAACCAATCCAACACTTGGGCTAAAGTACTATTAACCACGTCAAAAGAATTAGTTTGTCTATCAATTTTGAAGACAAGAGAAGTGTCATCGGCAAATAGTACAGCCTTACATGTATTGACACAGTAAGGTAGGTCATTGATGTAAATGAGGAATAACAGAGGCCCTAGGATAGAGCCCTGGGTTACGCCCATCTTAACCGATGATCCGGAGGATTGTACCCTATCTAAACTAACTTTTTGAGTTCGGCCACTTAAATAAGATTCAAGTAAATCGCGAGATTTACCTTTTATTCCATAGTGCTCCAGCTTGGAGAGAAGGGTATTGTGGTCTACGCAATCAAAGGCTTTGGAAAGATCACAAAAAACACCAATAGCATTTTGTTTTCCCTCCCAAGCATCATATATGTATTTCAACAGAGCTACACCCGCGTCTGTAGTTGACCGACCCTTTGTAAATCCATACTGTTCACGATGGAAAAGGCTATTTATGTTAAAAAAAGCTAATAACTGATTAAAAATCATTTTTTCAAATATTTTACTAAGAGCTGGCAGAATAGAAATGGGACGGTAATTAGTGGGATCATTTTTATCGCCAGATTTGTACAAAGGAATGACTTTACTTAACTTCATCAAGTCAGGAAATGTCCCAGTATCTACACACTTATTAAATATAGAAGCTAAATATGGTGCAATTACTTCAATGATGTTACTAATGACAGCTACAGAGATATCCCACAAATCTCCAGTTTTCTTATTGTTCAAACTCTTAAATGTATCAATGATTATTTGAGGTGTTACATGTTGAAATATTAAATGATTGTTACATTCTGGTATACAGCTTGTTAATAGTTTTTTAGATTCCTCAGATGATGAACGTAAGGAGGCAGTAGTATTTACGGGAATGTTAGTAAAGAAATCTTCGAAATATTTTGCGACGTCTTCATTAGTACTGAGGATCTTATTATCTACTTTTAATTCTATTTTGTTGTCACGGTTTTTGGTTTTCCCGGTTTCCATGTTAATAATTTTCCAAGACAAAAACAAAATCAACCAAATTGAAAATTTCGCTTTCACTGCAGTGACATAATCAGGAGAGTATTTAATTTATCCTGTTTTGTTTGTGGTTTTTGTGTTTTCAATCAATAGAAATACCCGTCCGATAGTATTTACGTCATAAAACAACATAATTTAATATTTTTCAAAACACTAGGTATAAGTAATAGCCACAACAAAATTGCAGATTGTTTCAATTTCTCGAAAAGAGAATGATAGATACCATCAATATGCCATTTTCGTCTATCAAAATTAAACTTCGATTTATAAAGATTCTGGTCAAGTATGGCTCCGGTAGTATAGAGAGGGTCATGCTCCTGCAGTGGAGACAAGACCTGATGATGAAAGATTTTACGATTATAACACTATTTTGTTTTAAAATCATACCGTCTTATTATAAAACGTGGAATAACTTTAGTACCTAGTTTAAACCATTATCCGACCAAAATAACTCGACACATATCACTTTGACGTTTGGTCAACTGTCATTGTCAATTTGTTTTTAAGTTCAATTTGGTTTAATTCAGGTACTAAAGTTAATCCTCGTTTTATAATAAGACTGATAATATTTAACTTAAATTTCAAGATTTAGTTTTAATCATCTGTATGCCACGTGACTGAAAACGTTGACCGTCATGTTTTCTTATGAGTGGCGTCAGTCGAAATAAAATACATTTTTAATTATAAACAACAATGGAATGTTGAGATATCTTAATATTGTAAATTCGTTATTTTAAATTAGTGGCTTTAAGTTCAATCATTCATAAGACTAAAGGTACATCAATCAAGATTACTCAAATGTAAAGTTTTGTCATTTTAGTTATTATGATCACGATTTTCAATAATAAAATGGCGGCTGCCGTTTTGACGTGAATATTTTATTTAAAATATGAAATATTTTTCTTTGCAAAAATCGATATTAATCTGAGGAACTGAAAATGCCATTTGACCAATATTTAGAAAAATAGTAGTCCATAGTTGTGATCATCATCATCATCAGTCCTCCATGTTCCCATGTCATCTCGGGCGGCTCTCCGTATCTACTCTTGCCCCAGTTTTCTGCATTATTCATCATTGCAGGGGCAACACCTATCGTCTTTTGATTCCTCGTAATAGTGCTAGAACAAGTCGCAGGGGCGCTCTCTACCCTTTCATCCTTCGGTGATGTTAACCACCATCTTTGGCCATGTGATCATCATTTCTACGCATTATGTCTGTACCAACGCAGCCTGCTCTCTCGCATTCTATCCTGAATGCTGACTAGTCTAAACTGGCTGTTGTGACTATTATAGTGTTTTGAAAAATGTCATTACGAGATCAAATATTTGTTCAATCTGATATGTCGTCAATGTTGTTATGACAACTGATGATCTTATAAGCAAGTCCAATATTTTCAAATATACGATAGTAACAACGAAATAATAAAATAGTGGATGTGGTTTTGTATCATTATGAGCTTTTGAGCAAAGATATGTGCCACTCGGCTGTGTGAGGTTTACAGTCCGCGCCAAACTTTATTGCGGATCTGAAGGTAGTGGCAACATGCATCGCATTAGCTTACTTTAGGTGTCAGCGGGGCGTAAATTGAAGAGGGGGGTACTGTAGTCCACGCGCCGCGTCACGCCGCGTACCCGCACTTGTCTTTTTCAGTGTGCGAGTGCTGCATTCCTATATATACACACGTGCTCGTTGCTTGTATCGGACGCAAGCACTTGCATCTCACTTCAGACCTGCAGTAAAGATCGGTGTGAGCTGTGCCACTGGCAGATTTGCGCATTTGCAAATTTTGAAGCCCTTTCGAAATCACGCATCCCTAAGTAAATTCAATTCAAATATCATTTATTCATCATAGATACTTTACATATAATTCGGTAAACATGAACATTTAATATACAACAAAATATTGCTGACGTCAATTGCCTATTTTGCCTTTAGGATAATCTGTTATTGGCGTGAGGTACAAACTTTGTTACGCTTCGGTGTGAGTAGCGTTGGATATTTAATTATCTCTTTTGTTCCACGTAGTAACAATTAGTGAGACAATGCTCGGTATCACGAGATATCAGTGCAATGACATACCGGCTGGTACGATAAGTTTCAGTATGCTTGACAAATTCACGACTAAAGAGTTAAAAACCAAATTAGAAAAATGCTAGTTTATTCTGTACCTACGTTAAATCCTTTGAAAATTATTTCAGATAGGTACATTTTGCTGAAATGTGTTGCATTTTATTAAAATACATTTCAGGAAAACATCTTTTAACCATTGAAATTCCCTTGAAGGGGTTACTCAGCCCGTCAAAATGAATCTTTTCCTATGGTACGAACGCGCAACGAAACTTAAAAAAAAACGTTATTTCCATACAAAGTGTCCTGCTGCGGTTTGTATGCAAAATTGAGTTCCCGGCAAGGTCCCATAGGATAATTTGTTCATACTGTCGGCTTCACCCCTTCAAGGGATTGACGGTAGTAATTTTATAGGACACAGGATGCTGAGAAGTAGCCACTTCTTTAAAAATTCGTTTCATTGCTTTTACATTGAAATAAGCCAAAACGGCTAAATAGGTACAAGCAACCCAATTTATATCTGCAATTTTTAACGAATACCAGTAAAAACCTTATTCCAAATAAGCCTTAACACCTGCATGCTCTACGCACATGGTACAAAAATAAACCGCGTTTAAAATAGACGGTCGTTATAGGCGAAGTTCTAATCGTGTCGACCAATGAGGCGGGAGGTAACTGTTTTAATCCAGGAGGCGGCGACAGGAGGCGTATTCCCAGCGAGATACACCCCACTAAAATTGCGAATTTCACTTTACTGAAAATTTACTTTTACTTGTGACTTGTGCCCTAGATAGCTTGGATTGGAAACTTTAAACATGAATTTATAAAGGTTTATGCTTATGACTGCTGTGTTTTATAACCCAGGAAGGACCAAACAAGTAAGTTGAATAGCCCTAGTAGTCTTAATAAATTAAATTAAGAAATAAAATGTGGTGAATAACTTTCAAGCGGGCAGGATTTGAACCTTAAGTCCATGTAAGAATTAAGTCGTACATAGAATTAAGGTCGCAGGTTTAAATCCTTAAGTTTAATTTTTCACCATATTTTATTTCTTCATTTAATTTAATAATAGTATATCAAAAAAGCATTGTGAATGCAAAATATATTACTTAAAAATAGCCCTAATAGTTTAGTATCCCATGAAAAAATACTTCCTGGCTATATGGAACTTGTAACATCCTTACTAATATTATAAATGCGAAAGTGAGTTTGTTTGTTTGTTTGTTACGCTTTCACGCCGTAACTACTGAACCGATCATCATGATTCTTTGGAGTACGAAGAAGGACATATGCTACCTTTTATACCGGGAAAAAGTACTATTCCCGAGGGATCGACATTGACGCGGGCGGAGTTGCGGGCAAAAGCTAGTTTCCAATACAAATAAAAAGCTCATAATAATAAAATACTATTTGTATTTTTACAAACCTACCCACGCAACTTTGTGTCTATTTACATAGTCTATTTTACGAGTCTTAAATTATAGTATGTAACACAGAATAAAAATCAAAGAGCTTGATAATGGATACCAAATTTAATTGGGATGAACAAATTGACAAATATTGTAAAAAGATGAAGAGTTTTTCATTTGCATATTATACAATCATGCAATAGTTGCAAATAGAAACACAGCTGTTATGGCCTATTTTTCATACCGCGTGATGGAACGTTGATGATGGCGAGAGCCGTGGCGTGAAAGCCGTGCCGCCGCTGGAGTAAATAGTATAGGCCATTTTTCGACATAGCTGCCGGATGTAGAGTAGTGTGCACCACACTGGGGTTTTTCAACAAGAAGCTGATCGCAGTATGGACACAGTTATTATCAGAAGGCACGTTAAGCCGTTGGTCCCGGCTGCCATCTGGTAGTCTTTAAAGGAACCACGTTAGAGGCCGAGAGGCGGTTCTGAAGAAATCTGACACCAGGGCGTGCATGGTCGATTGACCGTGTCACCTACACGAAATGATGACGATGATCTAAAAATTAGCCAATGTAGGATGGGACTGAGTGAAGTCAGTGACATAACTCTTTCTCCGAGACAGCAAAGAGCCAAGCGCGATTTTAGTCACTTACGTGACATTATGGTATTGTTTCGTACAGGTAAAAACAGAAACAGTTTCCCATAACACAACGTAACGCCCTTGACATCACTAAGAGCATTCTCTTAACTAAACTGTACCTATAGCGGATAATGAACTTCTATTTCGAAAAAAAATAATGGAATAATCGTATGGTTTATGTGCAATTTAGGAAATACCGGTTACTTAATATAAATTAAGGAAAATATACATGTGATCAAATCCAGCAAGTTTAATTCAACCGACATTTCCATACTCAATTTATCATGAACTAGCTTTCCCCTGCAGCTTCGCTCGCGTCTACGTCGTTCCCTCGGGAACAGCCCTTTTTGCCGAGTTGAAAGGTTAACCAAAAAAAGAAACCAGATGCCGCGATGCAAAGTTCAAAGTCTTAGGAGCGAGCTGACTATATACGCTAATTAATGTCACGCAAATTAAAATCATGTCTTTACGATTAATAGTTTTGTAGTTATTAATGTCAGATGATATAAGCTAATTTGTTACGGACCAGTTTTCCGCAATGGTACCCTGTGCAGTACAGACTATAAAGACGTTTCACGTCAAAAGTATAAATATCTCTACTTAAAACGATTTCTGTGTTTCGTAGCATTCGCTACGCGCGGCCTTTTTCCAGTGTAACAACAGTAGTTAGTGCTACGAACTTGCACTGCTACGCAACTTTAATATCGCTCGAAAAGAAATCCAATCCATGTGCGATTGACTTTAAAAGTAAAAAGTAAAAAAAAGTAAAAAGTATATTTATTTTCTCCATTAATCTAAAACAAAAATAAATAATTAATCTAAAACAGAGAAGTTTTGCTATAGATTACAGGAGACTGGATCCTGAAGTAGACAAGGCCTGTGTCACAGTACTCCAGTGCTCCCTCTTTACCCACGGATTTTGGATTCAAACTAGATAGTGTTTGAGGACTATCATTTATTAATGGGCACTTTATTAGTGAACATAAATATCCAATTTCTTACATCCGGTTAGGAAGCATAAAGGAGATACCGTATAGGAACGCACGGAGGTAACCAGTTAAAATAAATATCAAATACTTATGTCTATAGCCCCTTAAAACTTTCAAGTAAATGCAATGAAAAGTACTATTATTAATAAATATTTTTAATATCAGTTTTTATTCATTTATGTCGCATACTCAGTTTTACTGTAAAATAATAAAAATCCTGCTTTAAATCAAAACCTATATACATATTAAATATCCAAAAAACAAAAGTATAAGAAAAATTTGTATTATTTCTAAGAGTAAAAAACACATGAGAACTCAGCTTTAAAAAAAATGTCTGTAATGTCGGTTTACAGTCGAAATTTCACATGACAACGGTGAAACAGAGATAGACGCGTCACAAGCCAAATGCTTAGGCCGATCGTGCCACTCTATCGCTTGTTCCGCGGTCTCGCTTGCACACGGAACGTGACACTTTATCGTGTGCAGCCAAGGATTATCGATTTATAAGACGTTGTCACGTCAAAACATGGTAAATAGTACAGACTGTGCCATGAGTCCGATTACATCTGAAATATCGATAGAAAATAACAAGACGTTTCAAAATTACTTTTAATAATTTCGTGTAAATAGAGTTTATAATTAAATCCTGGATCTGAATCCGGTCTGTTGACATTTCAACTCTGTTTTTTCTACTGTTTCTGTTTGTCACAAAGAACGGCGATAGGCTCCATTTACCGCGTTAGGGACGCCAAGCCGGAATTCTCGTGTGTTTTGCGGGTGAAATAATAGTAAAGTACCTGGGCGACGGTTATTATAGTAATTTGGTGGTGTTTAGGTGATAATCTATATTTATGAGTATTGTTGTCACAAACATTAACTACATTTTTTAAACTTGTCTAAAATCAATAATTTTTTAAAAAATATATAAACTTGAACATATAAAAAAAAACAAAGTATGTCACCGAGCGGGATTCGATCCCGTAACACTCGTTTCTTACCGTCCACGTCTCAACCCGTTGGACCAGACGGACAATGGCCGGCATGACGAAATTAGAGACCATATTCTGCGTGGAAAGAAAAACGCATGAAAACTCGAAAACACGCGTTATCCCAAACTTAAGACTCATCTAGATCGATTGTTTACCCCCGAAAACCCCCATATACCAAATTTCACCGAAATCGTTAGAGCCGTTTTTTCAGATCATAGAAATAAATTTATATACATATATATAAATAAATATACAAGAATTGCTCATTTAGAGGTATAAGATAATATATCTAACTAGTTGTTACAATCATCTAATATTTAGGAAGCCTCAACCCGTTGGACCAGACGGACAATGGCCGGCATGACGAAATTAGAGACCATATTCTGCGTGGAAAGAAAAACGCATGAAAACTCGAAAACACGCGTTATCCCAAACTTAAGACTCATCTAGATCGATTGTTTACCCCCGAAAACCCCCATATACCAAATTTCACCGAAATCGTTAGAGCCGTTTTTTCAGATCATAGAAATAAATTTATATACATATATATAAATAAATATACAAGAATTGCTCATTTAGAGGTATAAGATAATATATCTAACTAGTTGTTACAATCATCTAATATTTAGGTAGCCAAACATGTACATGATATACTCTTATTAAAGTTATTATTATTAATGTAATAATTATTAATCAGAAAAGCATTGTGAATGCAAAAGATCCTTATATATTAGTTGATTTCAACTTCATTGTAAAATTAGTTAAATCAAATATCTCACTTTGGGGTAGTTATGTTAGCGCAAGCACTTGTAATTTT
Source organism: Elegia similella (assembly GCA_947532085.1). Lineage (NCBI taxonomy): Eukaryota > Metazoa > Arthropoda > Insecta > Lepidoptera > Pyralidae > Elegia > Elegia similella. Next base: position 8,514,301 of record OX383936.1, read on the forward strand.
CGACGTCCAGGCTTGAAGTGCGGTAGCTCAATTGGCAGAGCATTAGTCATACATAGTACCTAAGGTCGCTGGTTCAAACCCTGCCTGCGTGGAATTTTTTCACCACATCTTATTTCTTAATTAAATGAGAGTTGTCTCATTCTATTTTCTGTACATTTCATTTCCAAGACCGATCATAGCAGAATCCTAACTTATATTATAAAAGTAAAAGCGAGTTTGTTTGTGACGCCTTCACTACTGAACCCTATAGTCATGAAATTTTACGTACCTGTTGTCTGGGATGAGAAAACTTACGGAGAAGGAGGCTACTTATCCCGGGAAAAAGTACTGTTCCCGAGGGATCGACATTGATGCGGGCGGAGCCGCGGGAGAAAGCTAGTGATGTAATAAGTTTCACGTATTTGTAGATGATGTGTCTGACGGTTTATTAGATACCTTTAGGTCTGTGACCTTGTATGTAGCTGCAAAGGGAGACTTACCGGAAATATTAGACTTAGCTGGCTACGTCACGGTAGATGGAAATTCGGTCGAATTTCATAGCAACTTATTTCATAATTTTTATGGTCGGGCTTGGTAATTAAATGTACAGAAAATAAAATGAGACAACTCTTATTAAATCAAGAAATAACTAATAGTGAAAAAATTCCACGCGGCATGGTTTAAACCAACGTTCTAACGTACCATATACGACCTACGCTCTGCCAATTGAGCTATCGCACCTCTGAGCCAGGGTCGAAGGCATTAGTTTAAATATTAGTCGTGAACTAGATATAGAAAGTTTCGTCTCATCTTGGTTTAGTTGGGTCTTAGGGTTCCGTACCCCAAGAGTACCATTAAGGCTCTTTTATTCATCTGTCTATCCGTCTGTCACAGAGCTGTATCTTTTGAATAGTAAAACTTTCAATTTCAATCTGAGTACCTATATCTATTGCAATTATAATTTAGTGTGTGCGAATCCGACTCCCACTTGGCTATTTTTTTTAACTTTAACATATTTCTTCGTGACTAGACATAATAAACAAAATTTAATGTATATTGATTACGTGTTTTTCAGTCAACCTCATGGTTCCTGCCTTCTTTAAGATTGATACCTTTTTTATTAACTCCTATGATTGGGAGAAATTATTTTTTTAACGCTGAACAAAGCGGTTTGAAGCCAACTCTCATATTAGATGTAATTATAATGATAAGTCTTAGAACAAATAGATATCTTGCCTGCGAAAGAGTTATTGTATTTCATTTGTACAGTCGGGGACAGATAAAATTCAAATGGTTAATTAAGGGGTCAGTTTTATCTACCCCCGACTGTACACAGAGACAATGGTTCAAGATATTGTATACCAATGGTATACACCAATTCTAGTATGATATGACCACACTGGCTGCTAAACATGCACACGTGAAATTATTGCATTCGCTTGCTGGGCCATTGAATTCCTCAATCACGCACGTTCATCTTAATTTATCACTGTTACTCATACACACTTCAAATTTCATAAATCACTTAATCGCATTCTTGACTCATCTTTCAGGTATTTTAATTGATAACATCCGATCATTTTATTAAATACATTTTTTTATATAACTATATACAGGTGTAATAGATAATGTATTAATTTAGATAACGAAATAAATAAAAAAATATATATACTATTTCGTATTAAAATCTACTGTAAATAAAACCAAGATCGCGCTATAAAATAGTCATAGTAACATGCTTACAGAGCGCTCCTGAAGCCCGCCCATAATTTTCACACACCTCTAGAATCCGGTACTGAAACACGTGTATTTATTTGGACAGCCGATTACGTAAGAGCACATGCCCGTTTACGTCCTAACCGCGCGCGACGTCGTACTCGTGACGTAAGGCCCGGCCCTGCAAACAATCAGTTTTTTGCACCCTATATCACAGGAGTGCCGGCCGGCTGCATAAAAGCGGCGGAAAAGCGTTCAGGACACGCATTACATGTAACGCCGCCACTTGGACGTATCCGCCTCTGTGATCTGTGCGGAACGCAAACGAACTATATTTCGCGCGTTCTATTTTCAAGTTTTTCAAAGTTTAATTTTATAGTGTGCCAGTGACTTTTAGACTGTGTGGAACTTTTTATACCAAAGATTTCTTAATCTGTGATAGTTTATTTTAAAAATGGCAGAATATAGCAACTGCATTGGATGTTCCTCAAGGACACAAGGATTACTCTTACAAAGATACAGTATGTTACTATTACCTATTTAATTTAATAAATTAGTACTTATTTACTTTAAATTATTTGCTAATAGCATGTCAATAAATTAAAGATAAAGTCGTAAACAAATCAACACGTAATGCAATATTTATGATCTAACCGCAAAGCTGTCATAGCTACAAATATGTGATAAAGTTTTCGAAGTGTGACACGCTTTTCCGCACACGTAATTATCGGTGACTTAATTTTAGGTAATTTATGCTTTATATAACAAATTAGTAATAAAAAATTACAAATATCCGTATGTGGAATTGATGATAAATGTGTCAAATGAAATTAGCTCATAAAACGTAGGATATCTAACATTATGTGGCCTAATGTGGCCTTATGTGGTCTTATAGACCTGGGCTCTGTTTACCCTGCAAGGGAAAAAGACTACGATACTATGTATACTAATTTACTATGTATGTATCTAACAGTAAATTGTAATAATGTATATTCTTTCCGAATTTCCTTATGTAATATCATAAACTAAGATCAATATTATAAAATGACTAAGTATATTAAAGAATATTTTATTGCAAATTACAGTCATAATAATTATGTACTTCAAGTTGGGTTCTGCAAAAAAACTTTTCCCATAAAACAAATGAGCTGCCTAACTCGTACAGGGTTATTCTCGCACCTTTCGCTTAAAACATCTTCTTGTCGCATATGAATCAACCACATAGTTTAGAATGTTCACAAAGCGTTAAACTATCCATTATTAATGTGTGTTTCTTTAATCTGTTCTAAAGGGGTTACCATAGGGTTGGCAACTCTCAAAACTTTTGTATAGCGAAAAAGAAACGTTTTATGTATCGATAACAGATTAAAAATTTTGCTAGCCGTTCTAAGGAAAAGGCAAGCAAACATATGAAAAAAGCTCTTTTACTTGAAAATCATAAACCCACTGACATAAGCTGACATAAGCTACAATTATTTTGGCAGTGTAGTACTGCCAAAATAATTGTAGCTTATGTCACTCTGGATGATTTAACGACATTGCATACATCCTAATTCTTTTGAGGCATTAAGAAGTTATGGTTGAATAAAAAACTCACAAACACGAAAACCCTTAAAACATAAATCTATTTTTGGACAGATTTGTAAAAAGAAGATGTTTAATGTTAACGCATGTACTTAGACCAAATTTAACTTCTGGCATGGAAAAGTTTACTAGTAAAATAAAGTTTTAATTTTCATCTCATCATCAGTATCATTGAAATAATAAACAACTTTCTAGCTTGCAAAATATCTTATTACGGCATGTAATTTATTTTACAATATTATATTTGTCCCACTTGTCGACACAGTATGTAAGTTCTCTCCATTTCGATTAAACTTTTTATTACTGGATTACGCAATATGAACAAACAAAAACCTAATCAATAACTCTTGAAGATGGCGATGAATTGAAAAAACATCTAGTAGGTCTAATGGACAAAACGAATAATAGTTATTTTTAGTTTTCTTACCTGCCAGCCCTAAGTAAGGGTATGCGCAGGCTTTCCACAGCATATGATTTATATTGCGGCGCGCAGACAATGCCGTATCTTATTGACGTCGAGCCTCACTGTCGCGGAAGCTGAGGTTACGGTAAACTTAAATTAACTAAAACTGTGTAAAGGCTTTCACGAGCCTTTCAATGATTGGCCAGAAATATTTGAAATTATTCTTAAAAATTCTAGTAAGGAAAAATACTACGTAGCCTACGTAAATTAATTGGTTCCTAGTTCAAATATTTCTTTGATTTACAGCATAAAGTTATTAGTGCATATTTGGAATGGATATTTTTTTACCTACGCTTATGTCACTTAAATAGCTTATAGACGAACCTGGGAATTAAAACCAAACGCGTAATATAGAGCTCAAACTCAAATCTCATCTAGTTTAAAAATCATCAAGTTATGTATATAAAATAAAAAAAATTAAGCCTTAAAAACACGAAAATCCCTTTCACTTGTAAACGGCTGTTATATAAAACATTTCTTAGAAACATCACTATAAAACCCTATTTCAAATTGAAAACCGCATCCAAATCGTTTCACCCTATTAACGTATAACGGTGCCACAGAGAGACACACATACATACATAGCGGTCAAACTTATAACACTCCTCTTTTTACGTCAACGGATAAAAATGTGTCACCACGAAATTGCGAAATGAGTTAAAATCTAATTTGTACACTTTCTTCCGCTGAATGAGTAATAGTGGTCTGATCCGACACACTACACGACTTTTGTAGGTTTTCGCCCACTCGCCGAAATTCGGGAAACTCCGTGACTCATCCCCCATGCTCGGAAAAGCCTCACAATTATTCATTTTCATACAACGTCACTGATGAAAGGCATTACGTCGCGATTGGGAATCTCCGCGGGACAAAAAAGAATCATAATGGCCCATGATCGTTCTAATTATGCATTGTTATCATTCACTGTAATCAGAATATTTCCCTCTGTCTTGCATTACGAGTAATGCATAAGGAAAGGTACTGAAAGTGCATCAGTTTGTTAATTAGACAATATTTTATTTTATGTTCTCTATATTTATAATTAAAAATTGTTTAAACTATTTATCCAAATACTTTACAAGCAATTTCATCAGTAGTTACAGAAATAAATTTAAATAAATAGTTTCTAAAGAAAGTAGTTTCTAAATCCCAATATACAAAAAAAAAACACATCGATCGGGATGTATTAATCATAATCATATACATAATAATCCTTTATTGACACTATCGATAAGAACTGAGCACAATGGCTTCGCTTGTTAACTACGGACAAAAAACGTGTCAACGTAAATACTCGAGTTGCTAGTTCAAATGTTTATACCACAATGTCACAGCCTAAAAACATCCCATAGAACTCCATCAAAAAGGTGTAGTAGATCAAAAATATAAGTTGATTTTTTTTATCTGTCCAAAGGATTGTGGGTTACTTTAAAGTTTGAACTACGTAGGTGAATCTCGACAATCTATGTCAGGGTTTCACGTCTTTCCCAGACGTGCTTTTTTAATACTGTTTGCTTTGACGTTAAGTCCTTTTATTTTGGCGCCGTGTTTGTAGTTCGTGAACCGCGGGTCTACTTCACACTGCGACGTGAAAATGAAAGTTGTTTTTAGAGTTCGCTGTACTGATTTTCATTAAGCTTTTAGACCAATACTGTTCCACTTTTGTAAGCGAAGGAAATATCGTTTTTAACGACTTGCAATTCGCTTACTCATAGTTGAAATATTTTAATTCCTTGTAAATAGCTTTTATCATTTGGTCTTCGAGACATTATAAAATATTGATAAAGTCAAGAATCAAACATTGGCATCAAACATTATTTCAGCAATTAAAGTACCTAATGTATTTATCAAACAAAGTCATTTTTGAATTTATAATATTATATTATGATTATAATATTATAAATGCAAAAGTGACTTTGTTTGTTGACTTATTTGTTTATTATTTGTTTGTTACGCGTTCGAGCCTTAACTTCTCAATCGAATATCATGAAATATTACATACAGGTTTTCGGAGGTACGGAAAACGCTACTTTTATTTCACATAAAAAGTACTGTTACCGAGGGACATTATGGCGAGCAGAGGCGCGCGCAAGCTAGTAAAGAAAATAAAAGAAATAATGACAAAATATTCATAAAAGCAAAATTTCTATTGCCTGTGGAGATGCTGAGCCTCAAATCGTATAGATCGCTATACTAGAATTATTATAGGCAGAGCTTAGTAATATAAAGTCTGAAATGTTTGCTTTAGTGAAACAAACGTACCTAATCTAATGTGGAATAAAAAAGTAAAAATTGACAGAGATATATACCCGATTGACATAGTATATTCTTCCTCCCAGACCAGCGGTATAGATAATCCAATCCAGATATATGCATAGGAGACAGTTTATTCGATATATATTATTTGCAGTGAGCACTCGATACGTTTCTGATTATGATAAATTTGACGGAACACGTGCTAGTAGGCTCGCGACTAACGCCCGATAAAAACTCACTTTAGGATAGACTCATCGATGAATCACCGCCACCGCGACTCAAACGAATAAAATGCTCACTTGCACAAGATGGCACAGAGGCACCCATGGAGACGATTAGTCTGTCAAAACTCTTTTCAGAAAACTTCGAAATCAATGGATAAACATAAGAGATTGGCAGACAAAAGATTACAACAACTCCACTTTGAACTAAACATGTTTACTTGATAATCCTTTTGTGACACGAAATACCAAGGATTGTTTAAGTTAGAGATAAAGTCCTAATAGATTACGAAAATATTTCTATTATTAATACAAGCACTTACTATCACATTTGTCACCTTCCTGTAGATAGTTGAAAGTGACATGACGTAATGCCCTGAAAAATGTTTTGAAATGATTAATTCCTGGTGTAGGTACATAACATAACCAATTCATGATTAAATAAAGTGACATAATGTGGAATTACATTAATCTATTTTCCTTAAAATGCGAATGTCGTCTCCATTAGGGTCGTAGTTCGCGTACCGCGGGCGGTAAGGGTTTTCGCAGTGTTGACCGGCTATTTCATGTACGGTGCCGCATTTTGGTGGCCATTCAGCGAGAGAAGGCTGCTCGCGCGCCGGTCTCACACACTCGCTCCTTGCACCACGCCGGTGACAGACGACGCCGACTCCACTGCGACATATCGTGATTAAATGTGTTATACATAAAGTGCGCGAACTCCGTGAGTGTGCCGCAGTGATTTTCTTTCGATCTTACGGTCTTTCGGGTTCCACTTTGGCGATTCGGGATATTAAACGTTCGGATGAACATGGACTTGCCCAAAGGATCTACTTCAATGCGTTGTTCATGGATGTCTTTTTAACCGGTGTGTGACATGTTTTTGTTTATTTTGTTATCGTTATCCGTCAAATACTGATCTGATGTGTTTTAAGTTTAATGGTGGGTAGACATATTTTTTTTATCTCATATATTTTTTTAATGTCGTCGCATTTTTAATTTTATATTTATTTTTAAAGATTGTTAGTTTAACGTAATTAATTTTATAATCAACAAATTTGTGATAATTATTTTTCGCATTTAAGGACATATTTAAAATAATGCCAAAATATAAACAAAACTTTTCCTTATAAGCTATTATGCAATTCTGAAACATGCAAACTACTTAAATCCTCATACAAATATACAACAGATTACAATGCATCGCCGGGCTCCTTGATACGACAAAATTATCATATTGCAACTGAATAAGATTGAGAAATTTCTCCGCAATCATCAAAGTGCATAACGATGACATCTAAATGCATCATTGTGATTCAATTCGCTGTATAAGCAGATTCGATTCATCGTTTTGGGAAGTGAACAATAATATCGAGAAAGAATCAGTATCGCATAGACAGCGATCGTGTGGGAATGAACAACAGCGGCCGTCGGCGACCGATCAAAGCGTTTTTCGCTGAAGATCGTCGTCATACGATACTTTATGGTAAACTTTTAGAATTTGGAACATTTTACCGGTCGCTTTCTTCTTTTGGTGCTACTAATTATTCAATTTATATCTAATTTTTGGCATCGGTTAGTGAACTACAAATTCCATAATAGTCTAAAGTTACGGCATAAGCTTATATTTTTAGGATTGTGTACCGCGTATGATTCATCTCCATTGACGTTTTAATATCACTACTCCAATGACTAATTTTAATTCACTAATTGAAAATAGATCTATTACAGGAAGGTTAGGTATAATATTGATGACAAATTCCATTGTCTATTATTTATTTCAGAAATAAAGCTGTTAATTATTTTAGCAAATAATACGATGTTACGTTAACTTAATGAGTAACAAATGAAACAAAAATCATAGCTTTTACCGGTCACGCTGTCAATTTTAGTATTTGGGTAAACCCCATACCTGAAACAAGCGCATTATGGTAACAAAGCGTTAACACTGATCTCGATGTTATCAAAAGGTTATAGTATAAAAAAATATCAACAAAACGCGCATAACATTACCAGCTCGCAGACTTTACGCTTGTCACATTTTTTTACTATACTCGGTAACAGCGTATTTGCCTTGCATAAATTATATTGTCAACGACTCGAATTGACCTAATGATTCACTGACCATTTTCCGCGGTTCATCCTTTAGGTAGGTACATACTGACTGACGTAACATCTTGTATTGAATCTCTCTGTATTTATTGACTTATGTATGTTTGTATTGATCCTCTGAATTATTATTTCTTTGAATGTCTACGCAATGCAAACCGATTAGCAAATTCTGAGATTTGCGAAACTAAATAAGGAAAATTTCTTCACACGTTTGTTTAATAATAATTAATTTACTTAAAATAATTTTTTAACAAAGACTAAACTCCAAATTTAAGGAGATACTTACATCTTAGCGATAAAAAAATTATTGCATAGGTATATCTTAGCATTGAGAACACTAAACTGTATTTTAACTAGAAATAAACTATATTTAAAGTATTTTTAACTAAGAAACAAAAGTGACTCAGTCTAATATTCCCTTATAAATACCAACAAAACTTTGGATGACACGAAACAAACAAGCACGTGTCCATTTTATGTTCTTTTACGGCCGTCTATTGACACGTAAAAATTGCAAATACGCCATGAAAGGGTAACTTTCTAGGTTTTAGCACTGCCAATACAAAGGCCGCTTCAAAGTTGGTGGTGTTTCTCCTTTTAGAGGCTGAACGCGGCCGGTGAATCGCAAGGCAGGGCCGGGGCATAAAATATGTTTTATGGCCGACGCAGAACCTTCAATAACAGCCAAACGTTAAATCGAATGGGACAAGGCATTTTTGCACAACACCGATGGGCGTCACGCTTTCGGAGAAATAAAACAATGCTAACAAAATAACGTGTTTTTTACCAATGATTGTACAAGATAACTGTCAAAGTTTTCATTTCAAATTAAGCTTAAAATTGATTTACATAATTAATTTATTTGTAAATGAAACAAACAAGTATATCTTTAATGAAGCTCACGAGTGAAATAATGACATAACAAAGGCTGCAAATTAATTGAAAGGAAGAGGAATATTAAAACATATTAGACCAGTTTTTTTGTTGAAAAATTTTATTGTTCCTATTGCGTTATCCCGTACGTCCCTTCCCTACCTTAATTGTCCCTGAGAAAGTAGTCCAGAGATGTAGATCGTACCTACAAGAAGTTTATGCACATACTACTATAATCACGTAGCTTATTATTTTTTATGTGACTCGTCAACAACTTCACTTAATAGGAATGCAGCCGTTTGTGAATACCGAACACTCAACTTTTAACGAGTTTTTTTAACAATAACACGACGAATGATTGATTCGTAGCGTAGGTCAGCTTTGACTAGTAATCTTTAATATTCGTTCTAAAAAGCTGCAGACAGTGGTACAAAAAGCGATTAAGAGTTAAAATTTCAATAAACTTCGTAACAAGAATATTTCATCATTATAACTATAAATAGAGCAGGGTTGTTAAGTTATAAGGATGCGCTAAGTGAAGTGCCTATTTTCAAATCATTGGAGTTACAAAAATAGATCATAAATATTTAACGTTTTTGAGGCCACAAAGTTTTAGCCTATACTACCAAGTGGTCATGCCTTCTCATAACATACTAAAATTTTTGTTGTAAGTAAATATTCGTTAGCACAAAATTCTCAGATGTAAATTTGGCAGCTTTATACAAGGCACGTTTTTCATGCTTTGTAATTCCTGGTTTATAAATTGCCGGGATGTTTTATTGTATAACATAATTATCAAAAGAATTATCTACATTGTTATCTTTGTTCTAAATACTTTTGACAAGATATCGTTTTAAAATATAAGAAACATTTTATTCAAAAGCTTTTCAAACAGGGTATTGATGCAATGCGATATAAAAATACAACTCCTGGTTTTGAATAAAATATTGGTGATCTATTTGATATGCCTTTCCCATCGCATATGTTGGGTATAAATATAAGATGACCATAAGCCCTTATCAATCTGATTCAGTTTGCTTATCGGCTTAATCGTACCACACTCTCATCATAATGACGTGTATGTGTGTAATTAATTACTCATATCCTTTCATTTATTACGCAAACCCCACCAACAACACATTGTCCTTCAAGTAACTAACAACGTGTTTGCTTTGTTCCAGGTTTTCCCAAAAAGCTGTTGGTAGCTATATGTTTATCAGTACTCATAGCTATGTGTCTAACACCCACCGAGGCTGCCTCGTTGGGACATAACCAGAGACAGCTCAGTATGGCAGAAACCAAAGAGACAGAACAGCCCTCCGAGGCACAGCTGAGGCACAGGAGGCGCCACCAGAGGCATCAACCCAAATTGACCAAAGATGAGGAGCATATGAATAAAATTATAAGAAATCTAAAGCTCACGTTAAACGACTTCAGAGAACACAAGTACAACGTGAACGATTCAGAAATATACAGAAATCCAAAAATCAAAATTCCAACGACCAATTTTTTGGAAATTCGACGATTTCTGCAAAGCCTAAAGAATAAAAGTGCTACTCCGCGGATGCTTGAGCGCAAAGTAAGTGAAGCTTATTGAAGTTATGTAAATTAACACGATCATAAAGTTATCTCAAGTTGTTTCAATGTTGAAGCTAATTATTTATGTATTTTAGATGATGTCACCATAGCTAAGTATGTCATGTTAGGATTTTTTACATGAGATGTACATACATTAGTATAATATTCACTAGACCAAAATTTAATTCGATCAAGGCCATTCTTTTTGTCCAGCACAGACATGTCACTACAAGTGAACTCTTTTTGTGACGTAATTATCCAGCAACCTGTGAATCATGTTTAGAATCGAAACATGATGCAATCATTGATAATGTAGATAGCGAGTTGAAATCATTAATTGAATAGAAATTTAACATTACTGTTAAATTATTCTCTTATATGAATGAATATAATAACTCAAGATATAAAACTCATTCATAAGAGATTAAATATGTAACCTACTGGTAGTGCATTTACGTACTACGTAATACGTTATTTTTAAATAAAACGGGGGTGACATAAAATTAAAAGTTTTAAGTCACCGGATACGAACGATCCCTCTATCTTGTAAACGGTTGGATCTATATTGATAAAACATATCTAAGAACGATTGCTCGATCGGTTCACCCGTATAAAAGCTTTGGTGCTACAGACAGACACAATCAATGCACACACCCACACACACACACTCAAACATAATCAATCTTATAACACCTTCTTTTTGCTTCGGGGGTAAAAATGTCCTAGAAAATCGATCAAAGTTTTACCATTATCTAATTTTGTACGTCGTTTTTCCGATCAACTGCTGTCGTTGTCTGTACACGTACATACACCATGTACAACACATCCTAACCTTAATAATTGAAGAGCAGGATCAAAGACGGTGATTACAGCGGTCAATCTCTCCTCAGGGTGTGGTAGACCGGCCCATCGCTTTTTTCCCGCGCAATGTTTTTGCATTTTTAATTTACTTTTTAAGACAAAGAGTAACTCCACCGTTGCAGCATAAATGAGCTTTGGCCGAGCCAAATTGCACGCGGACAGCTCTGTAACACGTTTATTTACATCACGTAGTACTTAAGGGCAATAACTAGTATCGCAAGCCCTTAATTTACGGTGCCGCTCTCCTTTTGTAAATTGACGCGGGTTTAAGTGTTTTATAAAGCTTCATTTAGTTGTACATGCACTTGGTTATTTTCAATTCGTTTTTTATGCAAATCGTTAGCATTGTTCATTATAAGCTTGCATAACAAATATAGCAACTGCTTTATTCAAATAATATTCTAATTACATAGGTCAATATCTTTAAAAATCCACTTAAAATACTACTTTAAACGACGAAACTATACATAAAATAAAAAATAACCTATATATTTACAATCGTAGTCCCTCCAGGTGCTGTACGATTTGTCATCGTGCCCAAAAAGCTGGCAGCATTGCCTAGCTCCAACCCGTCTGGCCAGCGAGGAGAGTGTAAGCCAAATCCTCTGTCTGCTCTGGCCAAATATGGCTCCGGTAGTACAGAGAGGGTCATTCTCCTGCAGTGGAGACTAAAAAGACCTGATGATGATGATGATTTCCTAATTGAATAGCAATGCAGATACGCTGAGCTAGGAAGTTTGCTTATCTAATATTTTCATTAGGTGATATGATTTTCAACATTTTGAAAATACATAAGTAAAAACCGATAGCTTGAGAATTATGAATTGAGTACATTGAACACAGAGCTTTCGCAAGCAAATTTTTACTCAGCAAAAACTGACAAGCAAGAACCCTATCTAGTTTAAAGCTCACTGAACATAATACTGAACCTTTTCTGTCTGGGAAGTTGGATTCTTATGCCAAAAAAATCTTCACAGTTCATACTCGTAAGTAAGCTGGCTAAACTTTAATATATAGTATAAATTAACAAGCTAAGATAATATTCCTGCGGCTGTCATCGCGTGCGCCTCTTGTATTCGTAAAATTATATGGCGTAGAAACAGAGAGGTAGTTAAATGTTTCGTCGAATTTGCATAGATTGACACCACCCGATTGACCGGCACGCAAGCCCCGCCTGGTAACATATTGGCACTGTTATAACTAAATCGTTTTTGAAGTGTTTTTGTTATTTACCCTTAAGAATTAAGCCGGAAATAACACCACCAACCAATATATGTAGGAACTTTTTTGTTAAATCTGGTGAAATATATTTCGTTTCTGAAATTTGTTTTTTGTTGGTTTTCCATGTGTTTAAATAACCAACACTAATATCAGATTTTGAATTTTAAAACGTATTGTTTGTGTTATACACTCGAACAGTATAAATATATGGACAAAATACTTAGGGCAAAGTAAAAAATTTAAACTTATTTATCACACTGTCTGGATTTTGATGATTATTGCCCTTGTGTCTTTAATCTAATATAACAGATACATACCACAGGATGTGGGTACTAACTAACTCTCATGCAGTAGAAATACCTGCCTTAAAATTTACTTTTGCCAGCATCTACGTTCCTGCCACTTTAGAATCAAACGGCTTGACTCAGCACTATGGTAGAGGTGATTGAAGACCCGAGAATGATTTGGAGCCATGGAACTTAAAGCAATGATTTGTGAGAGATGCTACTTACAACAGACAGACAGATACACTTATACCATCCCATTTCCAGACCACTAATACAAAGATCGGCAAGTGCAGAAACCCTTAAAAAAACGTTAATATTTCTAGTTGCTTGGCAAAAAAATGTAAAACTGCGCGGGCATTTTAAAGAGCACTATTAATCCCTTGGTCCGTAACATATACTTAAAAATTGTTTTAATAATAGATTAAAGGTTTTCTAGAATTATTGAAAAAAGATTGTGAATATTTGTTTGCTTAATCGTTACAAGACCGCAATGACATAATTCTTATTGTCTTTAGACACTTCGACTAGAACGACAAGAATATGATTAACGGACCTTCCAAATGCCTCTATTTACCGATCTCGCATCTGGACCGCGACTTTCTATTAAGTATTCATATTGTACACCCACTAATTAGTACACAAAACTTAATGCCAGACAATAAGTATGTGTGCTTTGGACGTGTCCGATGACCTTACACATTACAAGACCGCTCGCGGGCGCGCACCATACACTAAATTATTTTCTAACACAACAGTGCCGATCGCCCAGTATCCCAACTATGAATATTAAATATTTCTAAACTACGTCTCGACAGTTCGTCAATGCGCGGCCACTTAAGAAATTCAAATATTTGACATTGGGCAAAGGAAAGCGTTAGAATTCAAGTGATATGTGCTTCGCTCCGGCTTTAGTTGACTTACGAACAATTTAAAAATTAAATACTGCTCAAATGAGTCGTTAAAACAGAGGGCTGCACAAAAGAATAGCATGGACCTTTTCTTCGACGTGTTTGTATTTGTTTTCTTTTTAATATTTGCTCGTATTTGCCAAGTATTATTCGGAATGTTAGTTAAATAATGCATTGCGAAATAAAAATAAAATATAGAGAATAAGACACGAGCTTTCAGTGTTTGAATAAAGGGCAGACATTCCACAAATGCTAACGCGGCGCGCTTTCATGGTGACAAGAGATTTAGCTTTAGCGGTCTCTCGTGTGAGGTGTTTGCTCAGTATTTACGATTTAACAAAACAACACGAAATGTTAAAAACACATTATTTGTCCAAGTGAGACGAATGTGAACTTACGATTCCGGAGTGCAGACATTTGTCTCCAACACGTTTCACAGGTAAAGCCCGGCCATTTAAAGCTTATGTACTTATTGTCGAGTTTTCAGTTTTATACTTGGCCATATTTGTGCTCGAGCGCGACGCCTTTATCGCTCTAAGATTTCTGCGCCGGTCCTTTACAATACGGGAAACTATGCGACACGAAAACACGAAATACTTTACGACCTCTTAGATCAGCGATTAATTTTCGAATAGAGGGGTTTTAGAGGATTTAGAACGATATTACGAAATAAATTGCGAGTCCGCTATGTGAATCATATAGGTATCAATTAATTAATGGTGCAGTGTTCCCGGTACGCCGGGTGACATACTATATGTCGCTAGATGGTAATTATTCCGAGAACAATGACTGTCGCCTCAATGAGATGGATTCATTCATTATCAGCGACTACCGCTGAAATGCTACTCGTCACAGTTTCTGTCGTCTGATAAATCCAAGTTTGAAGTTTGAGGAATTGTCGAGACAAAAAAAAGTGATTCCAGAATAATTTTAAATAACTCTGTAATACCCACCATCACTGTCACGTCAAGTACAAAATTTAAATTGCTAAAAATTGTAATTCCGATAAAAGAGTGCAGATAATCTAAAAGATCCTAAAAAAAGGGACTCTGTCTCTTTTTAATAACTGTTTGTGACATTTCGTTTTCAGCCCTATATTCTGCTTTCATTTTTAACTCCAACTGTCTTTTTATCACTTTGTACTGGTGGCAATATAATCACTTACTCCAAACGGAAATACCCAATAAAGCGAAGAGTAGCAGGACCTTAAGGACATTTTCAGAAAATTAGAATTAGAAATAAGAATAACCAATGATTATTTCAAAGAAAATCTCATTTCCAATAAATTTCTACATGGAAAAAATATCAATGGGTATTATTTACTTTTTACTTCTAGACATGGACGTAAACAGTCTCGATAAATGACTAGTACTCGTACTGCATTAGTTTGTGTTTTATGCAAACAAAGTCAATGCCGAACCATGTCTGTTCAATATGTATTAGATAACGACGATTTCCATATAAAAAAGTAAATAACCATTGGCGTACTCTAGCATAACGATATTTTCAGTGGTAGAACAGATGTTGATAGTACGTCAGACCTACATATGGACGCTCCTGGTGGTCTTTTGACGCACTAGAGAAACCGGATGCAGGAGTCTGGTGAACAATTATACTAGGCGTTTGCTAATAAGGATTCAGTTATTATAGAAAAATTATAACAAGTTGTAGAAGTTTTAGGCCAGTCTTACTTGTTTATAATAAATTAAAAATGTCGCTGAAATTGGATACATAATAAGATTACACAATAATTGACCAAATAATAAATAGTTCAATGACCAAAGCCTTGATCAATATTATGAGATCATAATGGTTTTAGGTTATATTTTTAACGCTTATATACATACTTATAAATCACGTCTTAATTAGACAGGGGTAGACAGAACAAAAGGTAACCGCATCGTCTATTGACCTGATTCCTTACATTTTTGCACATTCTATCGGGCGGGTTCTATGGCCTGGCTAGTACACTTTATGACTTTTTTTATTGATAAAGATTTAAAATATCATATTATATGCCAGAAGCCCCAACAATTATCAATTGGTAAACTAATTAGGAATTACTCTTACGTTTGAGTCAAATAGAAATTGCAGTGAGGCATACATTAGACACAATAATAGGAGATCTGTTACAAGGATCAAGGGAAACCGGCTTGTCTGGTATTTGTTTACCTTCATTTCGTTACCCATTGTTGAGGCTCGTTCGTGTCATACGAGTAGGTAATTAAATCAAGAGACTTCTCTACTTATTTAACTAAGCTAAGCTGCTAAAGTACAAATATAAAATTTAAGGTGACTTTGAGGTTAAGATTCATTTTGGTGTCGGGTTTGTGTCTGGTTTAAAATAATACTTAATTAAAAATGGGTAATCCCCTTCATCAATGTACATATAGATTATATGCCTATCTTATCAACTGTGCTGATTAGTACTTTAGTTACTGCAACTAGATATTTCAAAAGAAAGAAAAACATCACGAGACATCAAGAAGTGCCTATTTACCAAAAGCAAAATAAAAACGTTTAAGTTGTTTACCAATATTGTCAACATAAATGATTATGGTACAAATAGCGCATAAACCGATTAAAAGTCAGATGACTAAGTAGCATGAAGTAGTTGGCATAATATCGGCGAATACCTAAGGATTACAACCTCGACACAAATTGTAGGCGCAGTAAAGTATCTACAATTAAATTTACTTAATTCAAACTTATATGTGGCCACTAATGTTTATTCGGTATATATATATTTAGTATTATTTATTAAATTTACACAGCGTTATTGTATACTAAACGTTTAAAGTGGAATAATGTGTATTATTATTCAAGTATGTCTTAAAGCTCAAACTTAACATGCATTCAAAAACACACATTACTAAAAAGCTAGTTTATGTTGTAACATACTTGTGTACATGTATGTAGTAGAAGACAAATAAAAAATGTATAATGCCTTACTTTTACTAAATGCCTTACTTTGACTGGCCTACAAAATACATGAAAATAAAGAAGAAAACATTTTTGTTTTTTTTTTTTAAAGAAAAATAACCATTTCAATTATGATTACGAATAATTAAAATGGTTATTTTCGAGAGTGTGCGAAAGCGCTCTTTGAGCTAGTAGAACCCTCACCATTCCTCCATCGGACGCAGACAGAAATTTCACCCTTTTATCGTTGGAATACCAAAGAGTCGAACTAAACGCTTTAACAGTTCCCTTTTGGTTTGAGTAGCTAAGGTGTGGAATGAATTGCCTGCGTTTATATTCCCAGACTAGTACAATCCCGGGACATTCAAAAGTAGAATAAATGGGTATCTCTTGAATATGCATGTACCATCCTCATCTTCATCGTCACTTACTATCAGGTGAGGTGGGAGACAAATGCCTACTTCAATAATTAGTAAAAACAAATTGAGGTTCTTATTTTGTTTACTCCTATACCACCATTAACTTAGTATTATTTTCGTCGGTTTCCGGGTTCGATCCCCGGTCAAGTCAAGATGGAAAACGATCTTTTTTAAATTGACTTGGGTCTTGGATGTTTATCTATTATAAATAAAATATAGTATCGTTGAGTTAGTATCGTACGACACAAGTTCACAACTTACTGTGGGGCTTACTCAATTTGTGTGACATGCCCATATAGATTTATTTATTTGTTATTTACCCCTATGTATACCACCTAACGTAAACTTTTCTTTTGTTACAGTTTCTGTACATCGCAGTCAGGTTGTACAAGTCGCTCTTCAAGTACAGTGAAATATTCAAAGCGCTTCAGAAGGTTAACGTTGTAGCCTTGGATGTCTTATTCAGCGGCTATCAAGCCAGGCGAAACGTCTTCCTAAACGAAGTCGTCAGGAACCTCAACTATATCCTGCCAGTCATCGGTGATGGACTTACCGATTTCAAGCAGAACATCAGTTTAACTGACCCTCTCGGAGAAAAAGAGAAGCAGCTTTTAGAAAACTTTAAGTTAGAGATAGAAGGTATCGACAAAGCAGAAACGTGTCTCATATACGACGGCACCATATTCAGAGGATATGGACTCATTTTGAACAAATGGTACTGCGTTGTATCATCCAAAAGTGACAGAAAGCATAAAGAAAATAAAAGGTGTCGGATGATGGATGCCAAAATGAGGAACCCTAAGAAACATAGAAAGCAGAAGAAAAAGAGCAGAATTAACAATTAATTTTTTTTTTCTGGTAATACAGCTTCGAAGGGTTTGACAAGGTCATTTCAATCCTGCATTCCGTAATTGACAAAATGTTTTAGATGGTCATGTCAAGTGGTCATCGAACGGATCATTCCTTTGTCATTTTTTGTACTTATTTATTATGTAGGAGCTTAGTACATAAAATGTTAATCATTTCGAAATGTTTGACGATACATGTTGTTGATTAAGTACTGGGTACATTTTCTGTGATATTTAGTAATTTTAGTGATTAATCATTAATTTATTTATTAGAATTTTAAGTCGTTGTAATAAGTTCCTCTGTTTTCTACGATGCCTCTATTTGTTGCTTTATCTCAGTATTTTGTTAAATTATTAATTTATTTTAAATCTTCAAATTAATAATCTACATTTTAACAATTATATTGTGATTCTTTCTGTATTTGTCTTATCTGTGAGAAGTGTTAGTCAAAAAGAGTATCAAGGAAACAAATATTTGATTTTTTATACCACTTATTAGGCAAACAGGCATACGGCCCACCTGATGGAAAGCGGTTACCGTATGTTCATTACTGACCCGTCATTCAAATTTAATATCTTCCACCGTTAAAAGTACAAAACAGCTGATTATTCCGATTGATCCTAAAGTAACAGTTGTTCAGATTAATTGACCCTATGTAGTATGCCGACTAAGATAGACCCCTTTTTAGTACATAATGTCTGTATCTCGCGTTAGTTTCAATGATATAATTATTGACCCCTTTCATCTTGATATTCTCTCTTTGACTAACTGTGAAGATAAAGAGTGCATCCGATTTTATTAGGACGTATGCAAAAGATCTTTGTAAGATCCATAGCACTGCCTGCCGTTCTTTACTAAGGCGTGATATGATAATGTATGAATGTGAGTATCTCTTTGTATGACTTCAGACACATCTGGTATGTAATTTTATGATGTAAAGTATTATTAGGAGGCAAAATGATATTGCCGTTTTAGCCAAGAAAGACTTTTAGCGAATATTTAAGTTGCATTAATATTTATGTTATTATTTAAACCATAAGCGTATTCTCGCTGAACTGCTGAAATTCAATCTGTGACACATTTTTTTGTCACCAAATCATTGTCTTTTCACAAAATTGTAAAAACACCTGTCTTCTTGTTTTATTTTATATCTTCTTATATCTGATTCAAATTATATGATTATCAATGTAATTTTCAACTCGTGTTTCAATATTGTTTAATAAGTTGAAAAGGGATGGTGATAGAAAATAACCGTTTGATAATCCTATTCTTAGTTGAAACGCATCAAGTCTATGTTCGCCTTTTCATGATTTTTCACAAACTCATGACTAAAGTAGTTCCTTTAGAATAGAATCTCTGTCCTGAGTGAATTTCAAGTGGTTTGGCATTTGTATTGTGCCGTTAGTTGTAGATTGTGTATTTAAACAATGAACTGAAACCTGTTAACGTTATTTACCAGTACATGTGTTAGTACATGTTTTGTAATGTCAATTTTTATAATTATGACAATGTGAGTACACTTTGTGTGTAAAAATGAAATAAAATTATAAAGCTTCGTAAACTTTTCTTTTTTTATTATTTTACCTACGTCCTTATCTTATTGGCAGTGAATCTTAGCAATATAAAATAAAAAATAAAAAACAGAATAAACTAAAAAAAACAATAATAGAAATGCATGTGACAAAGAGGCGAAATTATATGAATATGCTACCAAATATCGCTGCACCGCGCCACTGTAGTGGCAGGGCCCTTAGCTTTAAAAGTTAATACATAGATACCTCTATATACTCTAAGTCACTTGAAAAGCTCAGATATGCTGATATTACAGGTACACCTTATATGTACAGATGCGTGAGCTTTTACACTACTTAAATGTCATATACCCCAGACATCTTTAGTTATTATCAAAACATGTTTGGGTGTCGTCAACTTGCAGTGATGTCATTATTTTACCACAAGCGCATTCTAGCCAGCATACAAAACGGATTTCAAAGAATCGTATGCTCAGACAACTTGACGCTTGGTACAGTACGTATACGCGGCCCATCAGGCAATATGAGAGTTTGCCGTCTCTCCAAGCCTTGCGCACACAGGCAACGCCCAAAGCCGAGGTCCGTCCCTCCGGGGGGCCCTTTGGTGATGTTATCTACATAGGCTGAGGGCACTCTGCCGTCGCCTCAAACACTCCGGTGAAGTAGCAAAAGCTCACTTGGAGCTGGCTAAATAGTCCTTCCAAAAAAAAAACGATACAGTCGTACGTTGTACTAACCGTACACGCATCCCGACATGTAATTAATATGAAATATAATGGATCCCATTTCTATTAAATTAAAAATAGGTAATAAAAATGTGACCCCTATTTCCTTTATATTTAATACACATGTATTGCACACGAACCGTAAGTATGATATGTGGCGAGTTGCGAGTCAACCACCTAACTAAATGTATGTGTTTTAGAACTTTTAGATGTAATTATAGACGCCGTTTATAAATATCGATTTGGAACGCCCTGGCAATATTTTTATCTTGAAAATACGACCACGAATTAAATACAAAAAGGTCGCCTTTCGAAATCAACATCTACTCGTACTTACTTCGTGCGCAGGTATATCGGTATAAAATCTTTACCAAAACATATATCAGTATTAATAAACTAATGCCGTCAATGAGGTCAATTAAGATTCAACTCGACAGCCGGTAATGCAACCGGAAACTCTCGGATGAGATGAGAAATATACTAACACCCCGTAACCCTTGGTGTTACCGAATTTATTATTTATTTATATAAATACGTCAGTCTCTCCTTCTCCTCATCCGAGGGTTGTCCTGGTTGCGTCCGCTGCTGTGATGCGTTAAAGCCCGGAGTCCACTTTTATGACAGCATTCATGCTGTGAATGACAGAATACGCACTGTCTTAGACTGAGGTCTTATAGATACATAACGAAAAAGGTTGTAGAAGAGTAAGAAATAGCGATCGAAAAACATAACCATTAATCAGACTCAATCGGGTAAAAAACATTTGCCGCCCGCACAATGCTTGCAAGCCCTCCATGTTTATACTACTAGCGCCATCTATACGATGCTATGAAAAACTAATTGAAAATGAATAGTAATGCTACTCGCCACTAGATGGCGCTTCACAATTATAAATTAGCTGATATAAACCCCATCTAGTTGTTTTCATAGGAATCAAATAAACATATATATTTATACTTTTCACCTTTATGATAGTTTTTTGTTACTTTCACTAGATGGCAGTAAAAGCCCTCCAGCTGTTAGGGCTACCAAATCGATTTTTTTTTTATCATATTGTACTCTATGACGTCCGTTGTTGCAAATTGTCTTCTTTTAAGTACCTACAAGGCAAGCAAACATTTGTTTTGCCGCTTAAATTAAAGGGTATGACCAGGGGCCTAATTCTCGTTTCTATAGAGATTTATCGAATTCGACAAAAATATCGAAGGCACGATGTCGCATGCAAATATCACTGAAATATCACTAATGCTATTCTGGGGCATAATAGACATCACATTTTACATCTCTACTGCAAAACGTTCCATTTTGCTCGATTGTAACCAATCATAATCGAGAAAATATTAAATAACTTTAAAGTAAAATTATTCTGTGCTATATCGTAATAAATGATAAAATATCTTTACTTATAGCATTAGGTTACGTTAAATTATAATATTTTTATTGTATTCTATTTTATTTTCCATATTAATAAATAGCTCGTTTTGTTATTTTTGATGGGGTGTTTGCTTGAAATGAAACGTATCAACGTGCGGTCATTGAAGCGCGCGTTTTGTGTTTTTGTCAAATTATCTAGAAAATTTAATTATTTGTAAAATCTTTCTTTAAAATAAAAAATTATTTTAATTTTTGACTTAAAAGTGTGTGTGAACGTGTTTTTCTTGTTATGAACTTATAAATATGGAGCGTGCCCCCATCTACACCTTCTTCTTTCATGAAGCAAATAGCAGTCTGGCGTTTAATTTGATAATGATGGATTTCGTAACCAAAGGTAAGCATATTTATCCTAATAGGTATCTATTTCTGTTTTTAAACAGAAGTCTCCCTCCCCTCCTTTTTAAACAGAAGTGTTTTTAATTTACCTAATCTCATTGCTTCGAGCACCCAGTGATATCGGATTTGATGATCAAAAATTACAAACTCACGGCATATGTATTTGATTAAAGATTTAATCAATTAGACCATATTATTTCAAGGTCCTACTCGTATTTGTCCTATGTTTGGTCTCATTGTTAATATGAAGAATGGTATTACATTAAATAAAAAAGCTGTAATTTGGGACACAGTAATTAGCCTTTATATTATTTATTAACATTTAATTGGTATTATTATCAACCATTGTCCTTTTATTTTCAGATTGTAACGGCGAAGTTTCAACCCAAAAACCGCAGGCAAAGACGACTTGAAAATAAGACAAAACAATTTGGAACAACAAGAAATCAGCAATAACTGATGATGAAGTGTGGATTAATAAAAGCTTGTAAAAATAAATGTTTAAATACCTATATAAGAGATATTTTATTTAATAACAACCCCATATTACTTCGAAACCTAACCTACACATCATGAAAATTTCAAAGTTATTGCATTAGACATTCATCTCGAGTGCTACCGACCATTCGATGTATGTCGAACGCTAGCAGTAGACATTTATCGAATGTGATAAAGTGAGAATAGCACAATTCGATATCCGCCATGTTTTTTCGATATATATCGAATTCGACTTCATGTCGAGCGTGCGAGAATCGCCCCCATCGCAGTATGACTTCGACCGGTTTTGGAGTAGTTGGCAGCAGGCTGCACTCGATAGGGAATGGAAGAAGGGAGTGGAAGCCTTTGCCCAGCAGTGGGCACAAATTAAAGTCCTAAAAAATCAAAAGAAAAGGTTTTTGTCGATTTCCATATTTCCATATTCCATAGTAATTCTTTTCGCTAGTGGTATGACACTACTCGTACTATACAACAACGTCTTATATATCCAGAGATCATTGGAAAAAATAACATCGGCATGTGTAGATACTTATTCATTAGATATTTAACAATTAATTTTTTTTTTGACGTGATAACGTCTTATAAATAGATGAATGCCACAAAAAAGTGTCACGTTCCGTGTGCAAGCGAGAACGCGGAACAAGCGATAGAGAGGTGCGATCGGCCTAAACGTTCGCATTGTGACGCATCTATCTATCTTTCATCGTTATCAGGAACTTAAAATTATCGTCCTTAAACCGACTTTACAGCAAACGAATTTTTTAACTAATGCTGCTCACCATGAATTTCCCCAATACTAACTTTTATTCGGTTTTTAGTATTGGGTTTTATTAAATATTTAGGGGGGCTACCATACATTTATTTTGCTCGTTTTTGCTCGATAATGATAACAGCAACATGTAGACGCTTGAAATATTCACAGAATATTTAGTTATTCACTTTAAAAATAAATAATAAAATTAATATTTATGGGGGCTCGCGTACAAAATACATGACTATTTACTATTTTTATAGATAATGGTTCGGAACCCTTCGTGCTCGAATCCGACTCGCTCTAGGCCGGTTTTTTTAAATTCCGTTTCGTACATTGCCGTGGTCTGTAAATCTTATGGTGGTATGCTCTGTCTGCCGTGTTAAGATCAAAGACTGGTATGAATGTTAAGTATATGGTAGTACCCTAGTAATATTCAGAAGTTAATGTTACAGGATTCTGCAAATAAGTAGTTGGCAGGTATAAAATACACATACAAGTGTCGTGAAACTACTCGTAAAATATCATTGGAGCACAAAAATAATGTACATAAATATTATATATAATTACGTATCTACTGACGATTTGAGTAAGGCTTACTCATGTAAAGAGAAGGCTGAACTACATGACAAAACCGTTTGATATGTACCTACCTAACTTAATTTGAAACAATAAATGCACTATACCTACGGCTGCCTGCTGGCCTTCAACCGTCATGGTCTGCTAGTCGTCTCGACAACAACTGTTTTGCAAGAACAGCATTTCATTATAAACCCTAGCTGAAATATTTATTGAATTTTAGGTGCTCAATTTTATAACAGCGTGGCCGGTTAGAAAAGAGACTTGATATTGAACGCACTATATATACTAGAAATAGCTGGCAAGCTATTTCTACGCCCAAACAGACCGCACAGTTAGTACGGATGAATATAATAATATTTATTTAGGCTTTATATTAATATTTTCAGCCTATACCTACTGTCCCACTGCAGCAGGCCAAAGGCCTCCCTTCCTTCCTCCTAACCCTCGCTATCGAGGGCTTTTGAAGCCCAATCTGTCAATTATGACTTATGTAATATAATTATTTATATTATTTGAGACTTCCCTTGCATCAACGCCATCTAGTCAGTAAAATATTTTTGTTTTTTTTAATGTCACTTTGTAACCCGCTCATCGTATCTCTATGTCCGAAACGAACTCAATGGCTCAAATTTTCGAAACTTGATTGTTTCACAGGCATTCATATTTATTTCATGCAAATCACGTCTTTTTCCCTTGTGGGGCAGGCAGAGCCTTGGTCTATGAGGCCTGGTAAAGGAAATCAAAATAGTGATGGGTGCTAGCCGCATCGCCTACTAACATGTTACTCAGATTTTCATCCATTCCTTCTATCGGCTTTTACGAACTGAGCGGGAATAGAAGCAGCTGGTACATTCTACGTTTTTTTTTTTCAACCAGACCATCGTTTATTTCCATATTCATTTTATTCCCATTCGGTCCAATTCTGGTTACGCGTCTTCTTTGTATTTGTATAGCATTAATCGAGTTGACATAAATACGACGATACTACCTCTTAAATTCGAAGGCACAACTGGATTGAGCGTCCCGTAAACAATATATATCGAGCTTATACGTGTTCTGGAAGACTCGATAATCTGTTTAAAATAATAAACAGTTTATCGAGTCGAGTAAAATAATACTTTAAAAGTAGGGACATATTGCTACTGATACAACCTTATCGTATCGCCGAATTATGGTTTGCTACCGACGCGAAGCTCTGCAATACTGAAAAATGCATTGAACTGCACTTCCACTGCTATTTCTTCACTTATTATTTATTCATCGCCGGTCGCCACTTATCCATGAAAATCGGGTTATTGCTAGTTTCAGTGATTATAAACGCTCTATTTAAAAGACTATAGGTCAGTCATTACCTATCCTACATCTAAATAAATAATAAGACGGTATGCACGAAATTGTGAAAATTGACGTGTTTTCAAATCACTAGACTTAGCGCTTAATTAATAAAATACATCAAAAGTATTTGTATCATTTAGGTCGATCCATGCACAAGATCGCCCACTTGTTGGAATTTGAAACTGATACATATGTAATTTAAAAGCTATGTATATGTATATGTTATAATATCTAAAAAGTTTTTTCTTCGAAAAGTTTATAATTAAAATAACAAACATTGATACAACCAAATATACTCAAAAGCTTTCGTGATTATAATATTTGTAAGGATTCGTGTTCTTGTCTTACTTTGACATCATGGGTATAGCTCATATTTGAAAACTGCGTACAAATTCATCTTTCTACCATCGCACCTTTCTACCACCGCACCGCCTGCCGCAGGAGTAAAGTCCATCCCCACATCCTTAACACTTGGGTCTCCTAAAATGTCAGAGCGTCACGTGCGTTGTTCCCTCGTACAGCAGGATTGTGGAATGGGCTCCCGAGGTTTTCCCTGTGTGCTATGACTTGGGGTCATTCAAAAGGAGTGTTTACAGGTATCTTCTATCAGGTGGCTCGTCTGCTCGTTTGCCGTAAAATATACATAAAAAATCGTTATATATATTAATTTACTATATAGATTCTCCTGTTTTTACTTTTAATTACAATTAGTTTCAATTAAAATGTGCAACAGCTGAAAATCAGCACTATGGTAATTATACCAATAGTAGAAAGCTGCCGTTTCGGCAACTATGTGAAGCATCTGATTATTTTAGATAAAATGTTGTTTTCTTTACAGATATAGATTTGTTACTTTATATATTAAACTGTTTAAGAGGTGGGTGCGGATGTAGGAATGGTGGGAAATAGAGAAATGTGGAAAAATAAGACATATTGCGCCGACCCCAGATAATGGGATATGGTAAGGCAGATGATGATATATTAAACTGTTTCTTTTTTTCTTTATTTCGTTTGTCCAGTATCGTATGTACAAGGTCTAAACCGTGGTTTAGAAAGTACTTCAAATCATTACAAAAGACATGTACAAAAACGATCATGTTATTGATGATTTTTCACGCTCAACTGGGTAATTTTTACATTTTTCGTTTTTCAGTCATTTTTTTTTCTTTTTTGCCAATATAGTAATCTAATATAGTTTTAAAGGAATCCATATACATACTTAATATTGCAAATGCGAAAGTAAGTATACATATGTCTACATTTCTGTCTGTCTGTACCCACTTTACGCTTAAACTATTAATCCAATTGCGATGAAATTTGCTTTTTTACAATTCTGTATTCCATTAAGGATTATGATTCGGAGATTTTAATATAGCTCAAAGGTTTTGAACCTCTGAGCTTGCCATCAGCCATGAACATGCTATCAGCCTGTATGCTTAGTAGAGTAAAATATGCATACTAAGTAACGTCTGCGGAGGTCTAACTTATCATTATCATCGTCATTTCAGCCGTAAAAGTCCCCTACTGGACCAAGGCGAAGAATCCTTGAAGATTCTCCGTTTCGTGGAAGGATATTGTCATACTCACAACGCTTGGCAAGCGGGTTGGCGAGCTCAGTTTCTTTGAATTCCTATGCTTCCAAAACTGCGACCCATCGAAAGCATTTTAAACAACCACCGACTAAGCAGTAAAGAACCGCATCCTTGACCTTCTGGAGTTCTAACTCTATCAACAAAATCCAAATTTACGTGTTGACATTTACCGTTACTGGTAGAGTAACCCGAATTGGTGAAGTGTAGGCTAGTGTTTACCAACTTTAGTGTCGGTCTTGCTTGTTCAATTTAATTTCCTTTTAGCAACATATCAATAGCGATGTCAAATCATTTTCAACCGGTTGTAGGTATGTTACCTCAGAACTCCGTCATTAACCGATTTAAAAACAACCTTTTATATTTGAAGGGGTATGCTTTCAAGTTGGTCCCATTTAAATTTCATCACAATCGGTTCAGTAGTTTGATTGAAGTCGGTTTTTATATGAAAGATTGATATGGTCTGATTTGTTGTTGTTGAAAAGCAATAGTGGCTCAGTGCTCTAAGAGCGCGACCTATAAGCGAAAGGTCCCGAGTTTGCTGTCTCTCCAAGCCTTGCGCACACAGGCAACGGCCAAAGCCGAGATCCGACCCCCTCGGGAGCCCTTTGATGATGTTGACTATCTAGGCACTCTGCCCTCGCCTCAAACGCCTGGTGAAGTAGCGAAAGCTCACTTAGAGCTAGCTATATTAGTCCTTCCAAAAAAAGGGAATCAAACTCCGCCCGGCCTAATCTGTACCTTTGAGTTTGTAGACCAATATAACTCAAGTATGGTTATTTTCATCACCCGCTTCCTACATCGTAAGGCAACCTACACACTAATTGATGATCCACTGGTGTGTAAATTGGAGAAGGCAATGGCAAACCATTCTATAATTTCCAGCCAAGAATAGTGATTGTGTGCTTTTCTTTCCACACAATGACACCAACAAGAGCCTAGCTCTTAAATATCAGAGACGACGTATGGACGACCTCCGTGGCGCGTAGCTAAAACACCAACTTTCTACACGATGGTCACTGGAATCAATTCCCGGTGCGGTGAAATACTTGTTATTCATACTTACTATCAGGTGAGATGGAAGACAAATGCCTAATTCAATACTTCTTTTTTATTAACCTGCACTGTCTCACGTCCCACTGCTGGGCAAAGGTCTCTCCCGTCTCCTTCCATTTATTTCGATCCAGAGCCATATCTGACCGTCCGAAAGGCGTCGATGTCATCGCGCCATCATTTTCTTGGCCTGTCCCTTTGACAATGACCATCATCAGGTATCCAAGAACTCAGCTTTGTGTCCCACATCGGCGATACCTACATTGAGCGAAGTGTAGCGTTCGGGACTCAGTCCAGTCTAGTCAATACATTTCGAAAAAAGTAACTATCGAAAATCTAAAGGTATTTCAGAAATATGCGTTCCACTATCGGTCAAATTAAAATCTGGAAACTAAAAAAAGACAAAACGATTTCCGTCAAATGATAATAAAACAAAACCAATTCGCATTTAAGCTAAGTAAATCGAAAACAAATGGACACCGGCAACTTGGAGGACCTCGGCAGAGACGGCGCGATGACTTGGTTGCGTACTACAAAGACTGGCCAACCAAAGCTCAGAATCTGTGCTCAGAATAGACAAGAGTGAAAATCAGAATGCCAGACCTTTGCCCAATGGGACTTAATGGGCTTGTAATAATAATAATAAATTCGGAAACAGTGTCTTCAAATAAATATATATCTTGCGTAAGTTGTGAGACACTCGTTATCATATCATATTTAAAGCCATAATAAAAATATGGACTGAGTGGAATATAAATAAAAGTTTATCATAGTTTTCACCTTTTCCAAGGCTGGAAAACGTAAACTTATATATAAAATGCCTAATGAATATGCAACATATTCATTAGTCATTGTATATGCCATTGCTAAAACTGACTCAAATTACTCATGTAGCTTATCAGCCCTTTATCAGAAATTAAACCCTTTTGCAACGTATGAATCACAACAATCAGTAAGAAAGTGCATAGTGCGGCGCGGGCGCATGCTACGGCAATGCGCGAACGCATAAAGCTAATAGAAAGTACTGACACCAGGTTTAGTTCACAATAGCACGTTGCTGGCAACGGACGCGCGCGACGCAAATGTTACCGATCTCACGCGGGAAATAGTTGCGTCAATTTTTTTTCAATTGGAAAAATATTTTTCGTGATTGACAATGGGTGGATGTGCCAGGATTTACGTCATTTTGCTGCTCAGCGCGGTGGTTGCGGCCGTTCCTACGGGAAACTCAAGACAGGCTTATCATAGTATTGGTAAGTATTGTCGATATTTATTGGTATAATGAAGTTATTAAAAGCTGAACTGCTTCAGTTTAATCCCACATCTATTTTGTTTGTGAATCGATTTGAGCATCTAAAAAAATGTTGGGGCTGAATTCTAGTACTGACTTGAACTAGAGTAATATACTTGCAAACAAAATATTGCGCTTATATTTTTTTATTAAAGTAAAGACGGTTTACGGGCAATAAATTGTACGTGATAACAGTGGAAGAGAGTTAGATCCGTCACAAGCAAAACCCTTAGGCCGATCATGCCGCTCTTTCGCTTGTTCCGCGCTCTCATTGGCACGCGGAACGTGACACTTTTTCGTGCGTGCAGCCGGCGTTCATCGATTTACAATACTTACTTTATCACGTCAAAAAATCTTAATTTTGTCAACAGGCTACTAAGAAAACTGAAATATCTAATAATATTTTTGTCAATCTCGTGTAAATACACAACAAAATCGCATTGCAAAAAAACTTATGCAAGCGGGTTCAAGTCTGCTCGGATACTAGTTGCAAAAGAGTAAAGAACTTAACGGCCAATTTCACACTGGATAAAACTACTGCACGCTTAGTTTGACAATGACCTACTGAAAGCAAAAACACGACACGCCTCCAACCCACTGATTTTCCATCACGGCTTATGATAAATGGCACCGTGAAATGCTCTGCCTTGTTAGTCCAAAGTGCTAAGTTTCAAGGCTAGCTGTTGTTGTCCAAAGAAATCCATATATCACCCTTCTATAACAATAAAAGATCGAAATTAGTGTTAGTCCATAACATAGTAACGAATTTTTAAATTCAACAACGTACAAGAAAAATAAAACGTTTACAATATGAATGTACCTACCTAGAATGCAGGAATGGGTAAGCAGACCGTTCGAACAAGTACACCGATGGGGAAAGTTGATTGATCGTTCCGGAAGATAAATAAGACCGTCGCGCGTCCCAATCCCAACGCGATTTTCTGATGTATAAAGGTATAGTATTTGGGAACTATAATATATGGATGGGTCCTTCGTAGTGAACATTCAATTCTTACATCCGGTAGGGAAGCGTAAAGGAGTTATGGAAATTACAAAAGTTCAAAATTTGTTAACAAAAATTGTAGGAGTGATTGTGTTAAAATTCTTTTTAACCATGATCGGAAGTATTTTTCGAGCAGTTTTAAAAACAAAGGGTTTAATAAAATTCGGCATTTTGCGCAGATACAAAATGTAATTTTTTTAAATTAAACTTCAGATAAGAAATGTAAGTTTACGCGTGCGGGTGAGCACGCTGATTAGACTAAGCTAGATCGATTCTCCGAGAAAATTACTAATTTTTTCATCATTTGATCGATTGAGTTAGGAATTGCCTTTTCATTATTATTTGGCAGTTGTTTTTATGCCGACGATGTAGCAAAATCAGAGGCAGTCAATCTATTTAGTAATGTTGGTATCGGTTTCATGTATTTTCTGAAAATCACTCTAAATAGATAGAGTCGGTGACGTGAGAATTACTTTAAATGTATAACATCTATATATAAACCATTGTCGAGTTTGTTCGAACTAACTTAAGACCGAGTGAACCGATTTTTATAGATAATCTTTAATTTGTTGGTTTTGTTGTCATCCCGAATAACAGAATAACTATTAAAATATAAGAAAAATTTACCACAAAAATAATAACGAAACGAAGTTCACCGAGACAGCTAGTTTAACACAATAACTTCTGGAATGATTTTCATGAATTTATTTTGTTGAATATGACTCGTCCCCGAATAAAATTAAACTATTAAAACGAAAAATAACCTCCTGAAAAGAGAAAAATGAGGAAGATCATTTTCCCGTATACAACATTTATACTAATATTATAAAGCTGAAGAGTTTGTTTGTTTGAACGCGCTAATCTCAGGTACTACTAATTTAAATTGGAATATGTTGGATAGTCCATTTATTGAGGAAGGCTTTAGGCTATAACACATCATGCTGCGATCAATAATCAATTAAAAAAATTTTTGAAAACGAGGAAAAAATATGCATCTATACTAATGAAAATACGAATTAATCATAATAACAGAAATTGCTGCGGACGAAGTCACAGCCAACAGCTAGTATTTTTTAAGCGGAACGAACTTTACTGAGTCAGCTATAGCCGATAGTATAAAATAATCGATATCATAAAATAAACGTTAAGAATAAAAAAGACATGGATATTAAACGAACAAACCCCTTTTAGTATCCATACCAAAATAAATAACACATTTTCGCTAAGTCATTCAATGATTGGTCCAATATATTTACATACCGAAAGGATAACGTTAGTGCTAAAGTTCGTGCTTGCTTTTCACGACTGCGAAAAACGAGCTGCTATCAGTTTCTATCCAGCACAATCCACGATTGCCATAGTGTGGCAACTAATTCCTTTTTCATGAATAGATTTATCTCACAATCGTGAAGATTAAATTAAAGTAGGTAATAAAAAACAAGTTACATATAACTGACCTATTTTTAAAATTCAAAAACAAATTCTGGAATTAAAAGTTTTATTAGAATTAAATTATGGCTTTGCTCACAACAGCTATATATATAAGGTATTAGGCTCGCTTGCATATACTTAACAATATAATTTATTGCAGGCAACGATTTTTAACTAAATATGGCCAATATAATATATACCTTACAGACTAACGTACATATAAATTAATTAGCACTACTTTGTTCTTACTTCAATTAATTATAAAGTTTTAATTTATTGAAGTATATACATGCGATCTATCCTGCACTTAAATTATAATGTCTATGACTTATTTAGCTACTTAGTAAAAGCAGGAACTAGCTGCAATTAACTTGTAGATTAATCTTTATATCATTAATTATATCGTTTTTAGGGTTCCGTACCCAAAGGGTAAAAACGGGACCTTATTAATTTCGCTCCGCTGTTCGCCTATCTGTCTGTCTGTCTGTCTGTCTGTCCGTCTGTCACCAGGCTATCTATATCTCATGAACCGTGATATTAAGACAGTTGAAATTTTCACAAATTATGTATTGCCGCTATAATAACAAATACTAAAAAATGGAATTAAATAAATATAAAAGGGGGCTCCCATACAACAAACGTGATTTTTTTTGCTTGTTTTTGCTCGTTATTGATAACGGCAACAGGTAGACACTTGAAATATTCACAGAATATTTAGTTATATATTCTCTCTAAAAATAAATAATGAAATAAAATAAATATTCAAGGAGGCCTCCCATACAAAAGACATGATTATTTTGCTGTTTTCTTAGATAACGGTACGGAACCCTTCGAGCGCAAGTCCGACTCGAACTTGGCTTTTTTTCTTTTTTTATCTGTTCAGAATACAAACTGTAACATTTATGATTGTATGTAATTTAGGAAATGCAGACATTGTTATAGGGGCATGACGTTGCTCATCCATCAATATCATTTCTTCTAATCGGACCGGCCTAGATATTCAAAAGCATAAAAAAACTGATATTTGATATCCGTGAAAAAGACGAAAGACAAGATCAAAGCGATCGTAAAATTCATTCAGCAAGTCACAATTTACTTTGTTTCAAGTGTCCCAATTCTGTAATAGAATGGTGTACATTGCGTCGGATATAATAACTGCTTTTTGCAAGCCTTTGTTGTAGCAATTCTGGCTCATATTGTTAGGAGCTAGACTTCCACCGTAATCGAAGATGAAAGGAATTCAAGTGGAATCGTCATTGTACTTTTTCTATCTTTTACATGTTACGTAAGTTTTGGAATGAAAATGCTTTGTAGATTAGATGTATATGATAAAAGCGATACGTAAAAATATTGAAAAATATAAAGGAAGTTGCGGCTATTGATAGAAATACGATGTTTGAAATAACTTGTAACAAAGTATTATGTGCATAATATAACAATTGATATTATATGACAACTGGTAAGATCGTGGTATGGACAATGAAAATGATTAAATAATAAATAAATAATAGATATATACGGACAAATCACACAGATTGAGCTAGCCCCAAAGTAAGTTCGAGGAGACTTGTGTTATTCAACGATACTATATTTTATAACAAATACATATATCGATATACATCAAAGACCCAGGCCAATCTGAAAAAGATAATTTTCCATCTTGACCTGGCCGGGGATCAAAGAACCCGGGTAATACTCTCGTGGCAGGCTGGCGTGTTGACCGCTGCGCCATGGAGCTAGCTAATATGTTAAACAAATCTAAGTAGTAATCAGGATTAATTATCTTACTTATATAACAAATGTAAAAAAATCTGAGGACGTATATATGGATAGATGTTTAACACCTTCACACAAAATCTTACTCATCTTACATCAATAGTATAAAGGCTATAAATAACGCGGATAAAGTCGCCGGTATAAGCTAGTCTGTCGGTAGTAGTGAAACTATACAGTTTTGTAGTAAAACAAAGCAATGCCCTGTCTTAAGAGGCAAATATTGACAAAACGAAAGTGATAATCTTATAAATTAAATAGCAATGCAATTTAACCTTGTCTTAAATAGATTAAAATCGAATCTACAAATAAAGTTAGTCATTAAATAAAGATATTTGAGCAACTGTAAGTAAACTTTAGTAAAGGCTGCTGTCATTAATCAAACTAATCTTGAAACCTAACTGTCGAAACACTCATCAAGAGGCGTTTAGACCAACCAAGGTTTCCGTTCTTTAGTCCAAATATTACTTAATTACTTCAGCCTTTAACACAGGACGAACAATAGAAAATCATTTATGTTTCGTGCATGAGAGGATGTGCGGCCGCTATTAGGTGTAAATTAAATGTATTAATTATGTATAATTACGTATATTGGTAGTGAAGAAAATTCGTTACATGACCTTCGGTTTACACTTGAATAAATAAATATAAATATTTACGGACAAATCACACAGATTGAGCTAGCCCCAAAGTAAGTCGAGACTTGTGTTATGGGATACTAACTCAACGATAAATAAATAAATACATCGTGAAATTTTTATCGTTTTGGACCCTTAAAGGGGTGACTCAGACCATTAATGTGAACAACTATTTCTATGGGACTAATGCTGGGAACTCAAACAAATTTTGCCATTTCCATACAAAAGAGTTCCGCCATCCGGTTAGTTTGTATGGGAATGTCGAATTTTTTGAGTTTCCAGCATTGTTACCATAGGAAAAGTTGTTCATATTGATGGTCTGAGTCACCACTTTAAGGGTCCAAAACGATCTATATTTCACCATGTAGGTATATGTATAGGGACATATCACAAAAATTGAGCTAGCCCCACAGTAAGTTATGAACTTGTGTCGTAGGATACTAACTCAACGATACTATATTTTACTATACATACTCATATAGATAAACCCAGGTCAATCTGATAAAGATTGTTTTCCAACATGACCTGACCGGTGTCGCAGCTGACGTGTTGACCACTGCGCCACGGAGCTCGCGAATATTAGGTATGGTACTTGTCTTTGCAAATGGCGTCCACTTTGTCCCTAATGGCGCCACTTAGGACCAAAAGTAGCAAAAAAAAGTGCTAAATGGTTGTCATTGTGCAGTCAGAATGATTGAAAATTTTATTTATAGTGAACGTACGAATAGTGGAGTTGGTCTGGGGAAAGGCAATCGGTATTCCGTAAAAATATAAAAATATATATTTATATAGAGTGATTAAAAAGAGACTCTTTACTCTTTACTTCCGTGACATCGGCTAAGCGGTCAGTGATTCGTTTCTGGTGAACTATATGTATACATTCCTGTAAAAAGTCCTTGTCAAATCTGTCCTTGGTATGTACATTTACATTTCATGTGAAAATACCACTTTCATCATCATCATCATATCAGCCGCAAGAAGTCCACTGCTGGACATAGGCCTCCCCCAAGGATTTCCAATACGACCGGTTGAAAGCGGCCTGCATCCAGCGTCTTCCTGTACCACTCTTTGTATAAAGATTATTATTGTACTGAAAATTACCTTGATGTCAAGAATATTTAGCTAAAATTGGCGCAGACGCCTATTTAATAATATCTACATATTAGATTCTGGAATACTCTATATTCTCTTCGATTCGATGAATTTATTATTTAATCTCAATAATTTGATATAGAATAACATACATATTAAAAAGAAAAAGAAACTTTATTGCACCAGACGGGCCAATGCAATGATAAAAATTCCATTATTTCATACAATATTTTTGTATCAAATTATCGAATTCCGGGCCGGTCGAACGATTTTGTTTAAAAATGACGTTTTTTTTTTATTTCTAGCATTTGTCACGTATGAAAAGTTGTTAATTTTGATGGGCTAATTTGGTAGTTTGTAGGTCCACGGTATTTAGCCTAACATCCTGTATGAGGACAAATTCAGATACCTCATTTTATACTGACAGTTGAGTGCAAGAGACAGCCTTATTGCTCAATACAGGAGTATAAATTCAGATACCTCATTTTATAATGACAGTTGAGAGCAAGAGACAGCCTTATCGCTAAAAAATCCCTTACATTACAGGCAACCCTAAAGATAATTTAAAAATGCCATGCAAGACCTATTTAAATTCAATTTGAATCTTGCCATTTAGTTATAATATTATATTCTCAGTTCAGAAACCTTTAGTTTTATTTTAGTTTTAGTAACATTGTAAGTTGACGTTGACTGGATAAACGGCAGATTTTTTACTGCCTTTTCTGACCTTGTGGTATGTAACTGGTACTAAAGTGAGGTGTCAGTAAATTTCTAGCATTGAAATTTAAATAAACAAACATACATAGTCGTATATGCAGTGTGCGACCTGCCTTTTAGTCTCTTTCGTAATAAAAGCTTGCATAGCAGCTTTTCGTCACCATTGTTTAAAAGCAATTAGGAACGGAACCATTCACTTCCGACTCGACCAAGAAATTTACTACACTAGCATTTTACTGCTATACATAGATCTCTACATTAATTCTGGGCTAAAAATTCCAGTGATACTAGTTTAAATTTGTATAGATTAATTATACCTTATCACTATACATATAACCATCCACTAGAGTCTATCCCTTAAACTTTTGTTTTGGCAGGGAATAGTAATATTCTGATATCTATGGGTATAGGGACAACTATACATATAAATAATTTTCGAAGAATGAATTCTTTATTGCAAAAATCAAACGGAGCGTAGCTATTAGCCGCCCTAAATTTTATGAAAAATTATTTTTGTTCTATGAACATTATCCAGAGAGACAACGCAGCTAGCGTTAAACAATATATTTATAGCTATTAAACAATATATTAAAGCTACTAAACAATATATTTCGCCAAATTTGAACGTTCGCAGCAGTTTCAACTCTTCTTGCCCTTTTATCATAAAGGTGATAAGCAATTCTTTCACAGCAGATTAAGTTTGAGTAGACCAACTATTATTTTTCTGCTTAGTCATATTCTTCACATTTCTACTGGCAGGCATGTCCTACATGACAAAATGCTTTACGGGTCAGTTCTACTTGTTTTTGCTCAGTGTCATATTTCGCAATTCGATGAGCGAGTTTTGTCACAAGAATCACGAACGCGTTTTGGTGTCCTCAATTTTGACAGTACACATCTTAATGGCAATAAAAGTGCACTTTACTCGCAACCTTGAGTGAATTTTCATCCATTTATGGGTAAGGGCATAGCACCTAAGTAAAAAGGAGCTTGAAAAGGTACAGCATACGTTTGGGACAAGTACATACATACGCAATTATTTTTGGCAATAAAAATACCATGACGTTAGTTACATGTGCCCTAAAACTGTTAGGAAAATTGAAAAAACTAAACTGGGATAAAAAAATATATGTATTTCAAAATTATTTACGTGTAAATTAATATTCAGTTGACATAACTGTATCAATGGTTTTACTTTTACTAAACATAGCTTCTTCTTAATTTTATGAGGATCAATTATGTTATGATGATAGATATATAATTTTAAATAATTTTCTTATAATTAAAAAAAACATTCGAATTGGTCGAAATTGAAAACACGCTGGTCTGGGAGAAAGGAAAAAAACGTAAAATGTGCCAGCTGCTTCTTTACCCGCGCAGACCGCAGAAGTCGGTCAAGGGAATGGGCGAAAATCTAAAGTATCATCACAGTAGGCGTTGCGGCTAGCAACCCAACAGTATTTTGATACAGTTTTCCACCTTTACGCCCACCACTTACGACCTTGGGCTCTGTATACCCCATAATGGATAAAGATGTGATAATATGTATGTATGTACAACATATATTTATTCACATAATTCCTCAAGGAACCCCAAGTATTCTTATAACTTTATTAAGACGAACAGGATCAATTAAACCATCTTATATACATGGCGAAATTTTGATTGTTTCAGACCATCAATATGTAAAAAAATTTCGTCATTTCCAAACAAAAGAGTTTCGCCGCCCGGCCAGTTTGTATGGGAATGTCGAATTTTTTTTTGAGTGAATTAAAAAAAACATTCGAATTGGTCGAAATTGAAAACACGCTGGTCTGGGAGAAAGGAAAAAAACGTAAAATGTGCCAGCTGCTTCTTTACCCGCGCAGACCGCAGAAGTCGGTCAAGGGAATGGGCGAAAATCTAAAGTATCATCACAGTAGGCGTTGCGGCTAGCAACCCAACAGTATTTTGATACAGTTTTCCACCTTTACGCCCACCACTTACGACCTTGGGCTCTGTATACCCCATAATGGATAAAGATGTGATAATATGTATGTATGTACAACATATATTTATTCACATAATTCCTCAAGGAACCCCAAGTATTCTTATAACTTTATTAAGACGAACAGGATCAATTAAACCATCTTATATACATGGCGAAATTTTGATTGTTTCAGACCATCAATATGTAAAAAAATTTCGTCATTTCCAAACAAAAGAGTTTCGCCGCCCGGCCAGTTTGTATGGGAATGTCGAATTTTTTTTTGAGTGCCCAGCATTGTTCCCATAGGAAACGTTGTTCATTTTGATGGTCTGAGACACCCCTTTATGGATCCAAACTGATAAAAATTTCACCATGTATATAAAATACTTTTAAATTCTTACTTATTCTAGTTTTCGCGCAAGTTTCATTAACATACATAAAAGCTTTATCGAAATGCATACAAATTTGCACATTACTTTTTATTGTGGGTATTTTCCTTTGTAATAATATGATAGCATTTTTCTGCATTACATCAAGGTTGCCGAGCAGAAGAAGTGCTATTATCGGCGCCATCTGCCTTAGATTTGATCTTACCTGGTCATCGGTATGCACCGGGTCGTTGACCGGCCGAGCGCCCAATATTGACAATGTCCCGACTTTTACGACCATGCTAACTTAGAGACCATTCACTTGGGAATGCAACTACTCGAAAGGAAAAATTTCGATGACGCCAGTGGATTAGGGTTCAGTTAAAGGAAATTGTATTGTTATTTTTTGTTATTATAGGTATATAGAAATGTCTTTATAAAGACTTCCTATCAAAGGCAACTTCTAAATGGTAATATTGAAAATCATTGTACAGGTACAATAATGTCTTGCTTCTAGCCCATATAGAAAACTTTTAATTTCCAGATTTCTTTATTTTTATATGCTTACTAGCTTTCGCCCGCGGCTCCGCCCGCGTTAATGTCGATCCCTCGAGAATAGTTCTTTTTCCCGGGATAAAAGCCTATGTCCTTCTCCGTAGTCCAGAGAACTTGTATGCAAAATTTCATGATGATCGGTTCAGTAGTCACGGCGTGAAAGCGTAACAAACAAACAAACAATCTCACTTTCGCATTTATAATATTAGTAAGGATATCAGTTAAATTGTGTTGGCGCACGGATTATTAGCGCTTACGCAAGTAAAGCAACGGCGGGCGTGGACTGGGATGGGTGACCACAAGTAGCAGAATATATTCACGAGGTCCTCCATGTTTCGTTAAGCCGTTGGCTGTCATCACTACATGGTGGTCGTAAAGCTATGTTAGATGCCTTTAGACGGCCTTTTGAAAAAACTGATACCACTGTTGGCCACTTACACACATGAAAAGCAAGACTAGAAGAAGTAAATATTGACATTGTTTATCTTCGTCATAATAGATCATTGTTTTATAATTTTAGCCTTTATTTCTCGAGTAGCGCGAAGATCTGGGCCTGTCATATTAATCTTACAATACATGGACTTAAATAATATTTGATACTGAACCCATTTTCGTGTCCAAATGCATTGGAAGGCCTTTCAACTTTATTGTGTTATGCAAAAATTTGGGCTCGCGATCATTGTCTTACAAAACTGGCGTCTGATATTCGTACGTATATTTTAAGATTTAATCTCGAGCTTTGAAATGCATATTAATAAGTCTTATATACTCCACTTACAAAGTTTTTTTTATCACGTTCGTAAACTTTGTGTAATCTGATTTCGTATCTAATTGTTATGTCACTTGTTATAGTTTTAACTAGGTGCATGATAGTATAGATTTACATAATAATCTAGACTCTTATCAATTCAGTATCATTATACACATTAACTGGATTGCAATGGCTGGAGACAGAGGAATGGTGGAGACAAAAGAAGCTTACACCCAGCAGTGGGTCATAGAAAGCTTATGATGATTGACATTAAATATTTCTGAACGAAAAATTATTGATCCTTTATACTCTTAACCCGTCAAAAGTATTTCTATGCAGTTTCTAACATAATACATATACATATTTTTACGTCTTGATTATAGGTTACACTGAGCTTAAGGCTATGTAGGCATGCAGTTTGTGTTAGCCACTAACACATTCGTTAAGGAAAAAAAGTGGGAATGCAAATACATAAATTTACAGCATTAAAATACAGAGACGAATTAAGTTTTATTTTTCTATGCATGACGTGAATACTTTCCTGTGATCTTTTAAAGATTGTACAGATGCATTTGTATTATACATACATACATAGTATCACGTCTTTTTCTCTTACGGGGTAGACAGAGCCAGGTCTATAAGACCTTATGGCCACATTTAGCGTGGAGGGCGGGTAGTTGGAAAACGTAATAAATATAGTCATGGGTTGCTAGCCGCATCAGCTATTGATATGATTCTGCAGGTTTTAGCCCAATCCCTAGATTTGTCTTATCTTTGGATAAATGGGAAGGAGGAAGCTGACTGCTGATTATTCTCCGTACCGTGTTGTGGATGGCTGTTGAAATAGTGAATGAATAAACACTCTAGTTGTGTATGCCAGAGTAGCTTACAGATCTATTTAATTAACTAGCTGTAGCAAGCGGCTCCGCCCGCGTCAATTTTGATCCCTCGGGAATAGTACTTTTTCCCGGGATAAAAGGTACCTATGTCCTTCTCCATACTGCAGAGAACTAATATGCAAAATTTCATGATGATCGGTTCAGTATTTACAGCATGAAAGCGTAACAAACAAACAAACTCACTTTCGCATTTATAATATTAAGGAAGTAAGGATGGTCATCAATATAACATACATAGGGACCGAAATGATAACCTCCCTTTTTTGAAGTCGATTATAAATACTTATAAAACATAAAGTCTAGTAGTCAACAAACATAAATCACAACAGGTGCATTGTTTACATTGCGAAATCGCTCGATCGATACGACACGTCTGCCACGATTGCATTTTATCAAAATCGTTAAAATTAATCGATATACATTCCTAATGCAACACATGTAATATTGATACTTATTACCAATTTCATTCTGCAATATTGTTGCAACTTTGTGACAAATTATTACGTTACTATTTTAATGTTGGTAGTTATGTTACATTTTGTAACTACGTGTTATAATTGTATTGTTAAAAATCACAAGTATTTGCTACATAGTCTATATTGTTTGAACAATTAAAGTACATTTTATTTGTTATTAATAAGTAACGAACAATGTAAATTCTTGGCGATGAAGATTTACTCAGGGATTTTTCAAAAGCTCAATTAATTTCTTAATCTTAATATAAAGGTAACACAAAGTCGGATTTGTTTAAACACTTATATATAACTTAAGAACGGGTAAGCCAATACAAAATCTTTGATTTGTTGTTTATGTTATTACCCCGAATAGCAGAGAAACTAATATAAGAAATATTTACGACAACAAAATAATAGCAAAGCGAAGTTCATGGGAACAGCTAGTATCTCAATAAATATGAAAGAAAGAAATATTTCAAAATAACATCCTTCGATCGACCGATTAAAAATAATCATCAAAGCTCTACTGTTAAAGATTAAGATTGGCCAAGCACACGTTTTATTTTCAGATAAAATCATATTACAGCATAATTAAAACAATAGGTAGCGACGGCCATTTCAAAACCAAGGAACAAGGTGCCAAAATATCACAACTGTTGCAATATCCTAGTAATTTGGACAGCCTAAGGCTGAATATACCTTCCTACTAATAACATTATTATATTTTTTTAATAAATCTACTTTCCTGTACGTATATGAGATAGTTGTCGCTAAGGGGAAAATTACTTAGAACTGGAATAAAAATGCTCTGCAAAAAATATGAATCGGATTCGTCTACTGCTACATATTAGAAAAAATCTTAATTAAATGGAATTTTTCTTATAATTAAAGAGCTGGGCTCTTGTCT
Source organism: Elegia similella (assembly GCA_947532085.1). Lineage (NCBI taxonomy): Eukaryota > Metazoa > Arthropoda > Insecta > Lepidoptera > Pyralidae > Elegia > Elegia similella. The sequence goes on from OX383936.1 coordinate 8,556,234, forward strand.
GTGGCGTAATCAATGATCTCCATTCTTCCCTTTTCAAACAAACGGATTAGCATAAAAAATTACACGGAAGTTAAAAGATATAAACAACATTTTTCTTTCAATACAAGTAAAAAATCAAGAATGCAAAAGGTAAAAAAAAAAAATATTTCCCAAAATAGAACAAAAATACAAGAAACGACGAATTATTCTTATTGATTACTTACACCAAAAAAGAACACTAGGAAAAATCAATTTATGTTTTGGAATCCGATTAAGTCATGCATGAATGATTGATGATCATATAATATTTGCATTCAGTGGAAAATAAAGGAAGATATATCTTTATCATCAAAATAATCCCGCAGAGAAGGGCCTCATAACTTCAATACGACACTCGGGTCATTGCCTCTTAAAAGATAACTCAAGGTAAAGTGAAAGCACGAAAATCGAAAGTAGTTCCAAGTGTCTTCTTTTGTTTGGCAAAGTTGGAGTAACTAATATGGAAAATATTTTATTTGTATTTTTTATTTATTTATTTTATGTGATGAAATAAAAAAGTCCAAGCAGCGGCTGACGGAAGAGAGGAAGATCTAGGATTATGGGTTAACAACACGTTTTGATTGACATTGGCGAAAGATAGCGAGAAACAGAAATATGGAAAGGAAAGGGATAAAGCGTGCCCATCAGTGGGACATAATGGCTAGATAACAAAATCCAAGCATATAATAGAATTTTGATGTATTTTTGCGAGTTATTGAAGAACAAAGCTTTGCCGTCAGCTTTTTACAATGTAAACTCAGAATTATCTAGTCTAGGCAAATATTATAGGGTCAGCAAGTTAAAAATCAAAATAATAAAGAAATACTGTTGTATGCTCTAACAGAAACAAAAAATATACAACTTGAATTTAAAATGCCTTCACTAATTTTAAAACTTAATTGAAATATAAATAAAATAAATATATAATACTTAAATATAAAGTCATATTATTATTGAAAGGTATTCTTGTCTTCTCATACGGAAATTATTAAGTTAATCCTTCATCGTAGGTCCGACGGTAGGTATTTGACAACGTAGGTCTTTTAAAATAATCGCAAATGTTTTGCAAGGGGTTTCGATATCACATCATAGATAAGTCTTAAGTTCTTTGTTTATTAAATTTAGAAGCTTTTAAAATGCAGATATGTACATCTTTTTTATGTTCGTCTGTACGTGTGAATGTGATACACTCGTCACCTATCACGACGGGGCCATTATTATAATGTAAGTGTATGGATCACGATGTTCCGTTTTGAAATATGACTAGTCATTATCTGCATACGCATATTATGCATATCTTCATGTCAATCAATGAATAGTCATCTTTTAGTGTCCAAATTTAAGATTCCGAACTCCGTTCACCTGATATTTTTATTAAGTATCCTTTAATTGTATTATTTTTTACTTTATTTATATCCTTATCATTACTAATATTATTATTATTTTATTTTTTATTCGGGTCGTGCTCCTGTAGTGTAGACTAAAAAGGACCTGATGATGATGATGATGATGATTATTTTTTATTATTATTATAAATGCGAAAGTGAGTTTGTTTGTTTGTTACGCTTTCACGCCGTAACTACTGAACCGATCATCATGAAATTTTGCATACAAGTTCTCTGGAGTACGGAGAAGGACATAGGCTACCTTTTATCCCGGGAAAAAGTACTATTCCCGAGGGACCGACATTGACGCGGGCGGAGCCGCGGGCGAAAGCTAGTTTACCATAAACCATTCCCGCATATCATTCCCTACACACTAGCCGTGTAGTTTCCGGCAGAGTAGAATAGGACCACTCCTAGTCTTCCCCTGGATGTCGTAAGAGGCGACTTAGGAAATACAAACTAAACAAAGCTCATAAACATCAATGAGACCTCTCCAACCCGTCTGGCCAGCAAGGAGAGTGTAGGCCAAATCCTCTGTCTGCTCTGGCCAAGTATGGCTCCGGTAGTACAGAGAGGGTCATGCTCCTGCAGTGGAGACTAATAAGACCTGATGATGATGATGATGATTCCCTACACATTCCCTCCTCGACTTTCTCGGCCTGTTTCCTCCATATCCTGTCACATTCCTTTAACCAGGTGAACGGCATCACTCTTCTCGACATGGCCATACTAGGTCAAACAATGGCTCTTTATTTATGGTAAATAAAGAGCCATTGTAGAATAAAAAAAGCCATAGAAGATCAAAATGCTTCCATGAATACTTACCTGGTTGTTCTAGTTAATAGGGTTTCCAGTTCGTTTGAAGTGCCTCCAATTTGATATTCAACTTTAGTTAGAAATAACACTCCAGATCTGTCCTACGCTGAAATAAAACCTCAGTGGAATACATGTTGTTATATTCGATATTTTGACCTAGATCTGTACAATATATCATTGACAGGTTATGTCAGTGTCCTGCAGTACCACTCCACATTGATGTACCTACCACTCCCATTATGATTGCAAACACTTCAAATGTCATGTCTGGTTCTACACGGGTACTCGTTGAACAAGCGCGAACTGCTAACAGGAGGGTGCTCTTGAGTCAGTGTTGCAACATAATATTACGTTGCTATAATTGACAACTTTGAAGTAAATAGGTTATGTGGATAGGGAAATAATCATGACTTCACTTGGGTGTGTGTAGTCCAATTAAAGGAATAAAGTTATAAACCTAGAATTCTTTTGAAATGAATGCCTGCGGTGCCTCAAATATATATAACAAAAATCTTAGCAATCGCGAAAAAAATCTTATCTAATGGACAAATTAACCTAAATCTGTAAAAAACGTAATACAAATGTATGCTATTTTATGTAAAAACTAAATATAACTCATATTGTCTCTTGTACGTATCCCATCTGTATATGACGTATGACGTCATACATGCACTGGAATTTAATACGAGTAGAGCTACACTTAGAGTCTATTAATGGAATCGAATATGAAAAGTATACCACGTACCAGCAAGCGCCGCGTCGGACAGTCCGTCCGCCCAGATGTCGGCACAGATGGTTGGATGACCTGCCTAAGGTCGCAGGAAGCTGGATGCTACTTCCAACCGGTATTGAAAATCCTTGGGAGGCCTTTGCCCAATGGAGTTCTTGCGTCAGATATAATGATGATAAAATATATTCAACTCATTATAATTTATATTGTACTCTAGGATCGTTTTACTAGATTGAAATACAATCAATGAATAAAGTAATTCGTTCCGTTCGAAAATTAATTACTGTTGAAACGTTTCCCAACTAAATGAAGGCTTGCAAAACAAAATTGGAAAACCTTACAACAGCACAATAGAGAAGCATCTGATTTATATGCATGTACACGATTTTGATGCGTTGTCGCTTGCAACAGCCATTATCGCAAGTGCATGGGCTTTTGTTGCGAGTCCCAGGACAAAAATCAGATGTTTTAACACATGATAAAAGTTTTAACAAAGAAATGTAAGTAATAAGCCTGATTTTTTCAGTGGTAAAGCGGTATAAACGTTTTCAAATCTTGAATACCATTATTTTACACAAGCAGACCGCCCCGGCTTCACACGGGTATTTGGATTTTATTTTCGTATTTTTTCACACTTTGGGTGATATCATCGAGGTTTTGATACGGATCCATAACTTTTTTTGAAAACCGAATGTTAAGCACATATAGAGGAAAGAATGAGAGATTCAGCATTGATCACTTTACAATGTCGTCTTTCTGAAGCTTACCATTCTGACGTCCATTGCAATAAAGACTATGTACAGGCAAGGACAGAGATGCCTGACCAGGCCCTCTACCTAGGTATATCTTGAATTTTCTCTTAAACTATAAATCATATTATCATGAAAATTTTTAAGAAAGACTTCATTAAAATCTTTCTGTATGTACACATTTTCATGTTATTATTATTAATAGTTTAAGAGAAAACTCAAGATATAGGTAGAGTATCTCTGTCCCTGACTGTTCATGCAGCAGAAGCCTAAATGCGTGATGCAAGATTAGCATTGTGGTGACATGGGGCCATTACTAGTAGATACACTGTGTCTGGGAAGTTTGGAGGCTTGTCGCGTTTAGATTGTCGGTGCATCTCTTCTGAACAGTCCAACTGGAAATCATAACTTAATTAGTAATTAAGACATCTAAATACATGCATACAAATTGCGATTAAACCGTATTGCTTCATTACTGGAATGATGATTTCAAATTTTGATTAGGTATTTAATACCCAACTACATTAGTTTTCATCTCAGCGATTCGAAAATATCTGGTAACAGGAAAAATGGGTCAAAAATAAAACGGGATTATCTCTATGGTCTAAAATAAGCTTTCATTGCGGAAAGGAATGAATTAAATATTTTTGAATTGCGAACACAAATATTGCTCCGAAAATTTTCCGTGACCAAAAAGTAGAATTATATTTTTATGCAGTTTCACTGGCCTATGATATTAATTAAAAAGAAAAAGTCATGAACCGGGAGTGTTTTGATGAATGCTTTAGTCATTCACGCGCTGAAGGTGCTTTTTTCAGGCACTTTTTTTTATAAAAAAGAAACTATTGAATGAATTTAGTTTTAATCTACATTTAAATTTACCAACCTGCAAAAAGTTTTGCTCATGGTACAGCTTAACAAAAACATTGTAAAACACTCTGGTTAAAAATGGGTGGCGATATCAGGAATAGGTAATGCAGAATACAATTATAGGCCAAAGAATTTTTCTAATCGGTCTAGTAGTTTCAGAGCATACTCAATGCAAACAAACAAATATTCAATCAAATCTTTCGTTCTTTATAATATTTGTATAGGTATTAACTTTATGTTTTATCTTAACAAACTAGTCCTCAGTGGCTAAGCTACTCGTAGTAGAACTCAAACAATATATTGGTCGATCGAACCGTTTATAATCTATTATCTGAAAGTAAAGTAAATGTTAAATTAAAATGAATATATTGTAAGCAAAATAATCTTATAAATACACATCATCATCCCATCGAGTAGGTCAGGTATCACATACTAGAAATGATCACAAAAAATCGTAAAATCTTATACACTCATAAAATACGGCACACATATTTCGGTACGTGTCGTAATAGTAAGTGTCTATTGTACCTATATGTGTGTCGTATATAAAATAAAAACCTTGCAAAAAATACATCTTATTCAAGGGTACTTGAAGGTTTTCTTTATGCGTTTAAAGGCCATAGCGTTGACGACACCGTAGTGAAATTATAAACCATAAACCACGGTGTTACAACCAGTGCAACGTTACCAAATTCCATTATAAACATTATCACTGTAATTTCATTTCGACACCGGCAGATCCGACAGCTCTGCGGCGTCAAAAAGTCGTGATCCCGAGTCACAACACTTACAATCACTATGATTTAGTAAATGCTCATTATTCGAGAAATGTAATCGAAAATGGGCAATTATGGCACGCCATTCAATTGTCCTGAATCGTCATTGGCAAGAACAATCGCTTCGGCCTTCGCTGCGACGATTTGCCGTAACTGTCATCGAAATTGTTTGTAAAGGATGTACCGGTGCGTGCCCCACAGCTATTTCTTATTTATCTAACTTATTTAGATACAGTCTTCATCAGATCCTTTAAGTAAACGCTTCCAAAGGATTTCATTAGGGCTTAATATTATGTATTGTGACATAAAAAAACTTGGCCAAAATCTATGGAACAGCGGATGTTTTTTTTTGCAATTTCATAGTTGGTTTCATAACGGAAGTTGTTCAGTTTTGTGGTCTGAGTCACTCCTTAAACGTTTACTAACGAATTCAATTTCCTAAAAAAAATACTACACACAAGTATACAAATAATACCTACAGGTATGTATTAGTAAAGACATGAAATAAATTTTACACATTCCTTTAATGTACGCGGAGAAACAAAATATTCTTTTGAATGTGTTGTTCCAGAGAAACTTTTGTTAGCGTTAAGCGATATTGTTTGGAATGAGAGTTAAAAAAAATATGAAGGCTATGCTAATTGGCAATACAAACATGATGCATATGCAAAAGCTTGCGAATATTTTCTTACTTTTAATATTGTTGCTGGCAGAATAGTGCTAAATTTATCAGTACACAAAAACACATCCTAAATTTTAATCAGGAAAATGTCTTTTATTTGTATTTTTGTCATTTTGTCTTGTTCCTATCTTTTATATATAAAAAAAGTAGTATATATTTTACGATACTGAATTGATGCTGGTATACCGTAGTTTTTAACTTCCTTCTCTCCTCATCCTGACTGCACCGGCGTACACTCCCAATCCTGTCTACTATGTCACCATCCTACACTTCCAATTTTTTTCATAAGAGGAGGATGGAGGTTGCAAAAGCAGTTACTGTAACAGCTTGTGTTCCTAAGAACAGTTACGCCCATCATGGTGAACCTCCATCTAAGGTTTTGCAGCTTAACCGCTGACTGCCGGCCTGGGCACAGAACAGAACAGAACGAAGATTCTGATATGTCGATCTTGCTTCGTATTGTATGTACTAGATAAGTAGCATGACTCGATTTAGTGGTTTGTTGGTTTTTCCTGTGTGGGGCCAACACTGGTATCAAAAGTTATCGCCTAAAGACTGCCATCTGGTGATGACAGCCGGGACCATCGGCTTAATGTGTTTTCCGAAGCACAGGGGAGCTTGAGATCATTTTATGTCACTTGCGGTCACCCATCCCAATGTGAACCACGCCCAGTATTGCTTAACGTAAGCGTTGACAATGCGCTACACCCACCGCTCACGAAACAGTGTAGGTTTAGCGCATTGTTAGCGCTATCGAGATCCTATACCGGTGAGATATCAATATTTTTGTATTGATTTTTCTTTCTGTTATACCTACCTACCTAGCGTACAACGATTTGATAGTCACTTTAAAATACATTACGTTTTACATATCTTAAATAAAAATAATCAATCATACGAAAGCTGCAATGTATTTTGAAGTGACTATAAAAACACTGAATTAGCGAATAGGCAGAAAGGCCCTCTTCCTATAACTTGAATTTTCTAAAAAGTCTTTCTGAATATCTATTTTCATTATAATATTATTTTTAGTTGAAGAGAAAATTCAAGATATCTAACTGTACCGCTGAGCCACAGAGGTCGTCGACCTTACAAGTTTATTAGACAAATTAAATAGGATAACTTTCACGAGAACATGATTTACGGAAATTATACAACTTTCATTACCCATATTACCCGATACCTCGATACCAACCTTGGTTACGCATTTCGCACGCCCGATTGCAAGCCTCTTTGTTAGCGTAGGCAAATTAGTAATATACACCCGAACTGAACTAGTTCTAAGTTATGCATTTCGCAAGCTGTCTGCTGTGTCTAGGTATATATTTATCAGTGATTTGTAGGTATTAGATGCCTAGATAACGTGATAACTGTTTGGCAAGAACTTAGCAAACAAAAATGATTCGTGGCCAGATCTACTAATGTCTAACACAAGATTATGTTAAGAGATCTTTAATCTGTGGTAATGAAAAATTGCTGTTTTTGAAATGAAAACTTCTTAAGCGGCATTGTGCACTTTTTGGGATGGGTAAAAAAAGTTAAACTCACGTGACCTAAGACCGCCGGCTTGCCGTAGAAGAGGAAGTAGTACCCCCTCTCTTTCTACCGCACGGACTTTTCATTTCTGCCGGCACTCCCGAAGTGCAACCCTTTGTTTTTTTTAATATAATTATTATCTCCTATGCTGGTCTGGGAGGCAAAAACAAAGCGTAGAATGTACCAGCTGCTTCTTTTCCCACGCAGATCGCATAAGCCGTTTGAGGAACCATGTTAGTTGGCGATGCGGTTGGCAACCCATCACCATTTTTATTCAGTTTTCCACTTGTAATTTAAGGTTTTCCACCTAACGCCCACCAACATGTCAAACGTGGCATATAGATCTTCAAGGCCTGGGCTCTGTCTACTCCGGAAGGGAAAAAGGTGTGGTAGAATGTATGTGTGTAAATATAATTACAGCTGGAAAAGTTCTCTATATAAATAAAGCTGATATTTAGCAACATGATAAATGTGGCTTTTTGGTCCCATAAACCTAGGCTCTATCTACCCCACAAGAGAAAAAGACGTGATAGTATGTTTGTATAATTTGAGAAATGATCTGAAATATTCGGACCATATAATGCAAAATCTCTTATTACAAATATTTTTTGGTTCAAAGATCGACTTTTATATTAAAGCTATGAAAACCTACTCTCATTTTTTGTAACCATTACAAAAAATATTTAATTAAATCCTGCTTCATAATGTAATCTGTGTAAATAGGCCCCATAATAGAAATGAACGACTGCCGAGCCAACGCCCTTCGCATGAAACTATGCAATAATTTCACGGAACAAGAACGATTTATGCACCACACTTTGTTAGTAGTCAATTGCCGCGCAATTACAACACCTAGAGTAGTATTTTATAGGCCGGTGGGAAATGTATCCTTGACTTCTTTTTTTGGGTTCCGTACCCTATTAATTTCGCTGTCCGTCTGTCACCAGGCTATATCTCATGAACCGTGATGGTTAGACAGTTGAAATTTTTAACAGATCTATTTCTGTTGCCGCTATAACAACAAAAACTAAAAAATACAAATGTTTTACACATTAAAGAAAACTACATCATAATTGCTGCTGGGGCTTCCAAAATTAGCCTATACAGAAAGATACTATGTATTCATATATTCATATTTACAGCGGCCCAGCCTGGTTGCGCCCTAGTACATGTTATTATAATATTACTAGAAAAATGTTTTACATGTTGACTATATCTAAATCGCCCCAGTAGTTTTCAAGATTAGCCTACGCAAACGGACAGATTACTTCAGTTTATACTATGAAATGAATGAATTGATTGATTCTATCTTTAATATTGAATAAATATTGATATATTGTTGAAACAATGAATCCATACCGTGCTCCTATGTCTGCTTATTCATAGTGGTATATTGTGTGACACTCACAGAATTTATACAAAATCGAGCCATCAATATTTTCAAGCGAAGCAGCATTACTTTTGAGATTGAAGCTTTTGCACTAACACTATAAATTATAAGCTTCCAACGTCAAAGAAAAAATATTTTTTTATTTTTTAAATATGCTTATAAGCAAAAGTATTATGGCCTTAGACTCTACCTACCCTTGTCTATTTATGTATGTAAAAATGCTTGAATATAGATATTTTCTGTACTTGAAAATCTATACATCTATATCTATACATATAATAAAACTAAAAATATTTTGTCTGTACATATAATAAAACAGTAAAAATATTTTGTCTGTACATTTAGAATTTTTGACTGAAATGGATAGAGAGACACTTAAAAAGAATAATAGAAAGCAAAAAATTTTTATTTTGAATTTTTTGTCTCTCTCTCTGTATGTATGATCACGATTATCTCCGGAAATACTAAACCGATTTACTTCAAACTTTCACCAATTGCTTTGTTTTAACCCAGCGTAACATTTAAAGTTAGTTTCATTAACATCGGTTCATTAAAAAAAAAGTTCTCATCATTTGAATGAACTCAAGGCATGAGTTTTCCTGCAAATATATAGCAAATACATTGAAAAATAATAATGAAATTTGGTATGGAGGTAGTTTGAGACCCGGGTACAAAGGAAAAGGACATAGGGTACCTTTTATTCCGGGAAATTCTACTGTTCCTGAGGGATGGACACTATCGGCGGCGGCGTAGCCGCGGGCAAACGGCAAACCTGACTTATACGAGTATATCAACGCAACCGAAACTGCTGCGCCTAGAAACTTGAATTTTGGTACAGGGGTTCTTTTAATGATGTGAGTGAGCGCTAAAAAAGGATTTTTAGAAATTTAACTTCTGAAGGGGTAAAATTAATATAAAATTTGTTCATTTCTGGACTTATAAGTATGAAAGTAGGTATATAAGTTATCGATTAAAATTAAAAAGATGGGTTTAGATGAAATTTGCAAAATTAAGGGGTAATAAAATGAGGTAGAGTGGCTGGTATAAACTTCGTGTGGAAATTTTCTCATTTCTGGACTAGAAGTCTAAAAGTAAGTATATAAGTTCTCGATTAAAATTAAAAAAAACATCTGTGTAGGTGGACTAGACAAAATTCTCCCTTGAACGAATGAAATAGGGGGGTAAAGTTTGTACGGAAATTTTCTCATTTCTACACTTAGAAGTATAAAAATAGGTATATAAGTTCTTGATTACAATTAAAAAAGACCTGTGAAATGGACAAAATTCCCCCCTTAGATGGCAAAATGGGAGGCTAAAGTTTTTATGGAAATTTTCATATTTCTGGACTTAGAAGTGTAAATAATATCCATACTTCCATACTAATACTAATATTATAATTGCGAAAATACCTCTGTCTGTCGTTTTTTTAAGCTTCAACTATTGAACTGATTTGGATGAAATTTGGTATGGAGGTATTTTGAGGCCCAGGGAAGGACATAGGGTATGGTATGTTTAATTCCAAGAAATTCTACTGTTCCCGAAGGATCGACACTAACGCGGGCGGAGCCGCGGGCAACAGCTAGTCTATACTAATATTATAAAGCTGAAGAGTTTGTTTGTTTGTTTAAACGCGGTAATCTCAGGAACTACTGGTTTAAATTGGAAAATTATTTTTGTGTTGAATAGTCCATTTATTGAGGAAGGCTTAAGAATATAACATCACGGTGCGAGCAATGGGAGCGAAAATGTTTTGAAAAAGGGGAAACATTATTCATTAATCATAACAACAGAAATTGCCGCGGGCAACAGCTAGTATTTCATAATACCGTACGAAATAAATGGCAATAAAAACGAGAATAGCACGCGTAAAGAAATTTAAAATACGTAGGTGCCTAATATGTTAATGCCTTACACAAAACAGTCTGACAAAAATTAAAAATGCTATATTTATGCAAAAGCGGGCATTATATAACATTGATTTCATTACGTATTTAACATGCGACGAGGTTATCCGTTAAAACTGTGTTGATTACTTTTAAATGAAGCATTTTCGAGGCCCTTCTCGGCATGGTATTACAAATTATAAAATATTACACTATATCTCAGCATGTTATGTCTCTTATTGCAATCAAATTGAGCTTAATGAGGCCGTACTCATTATCGCGGTGAAGACAGGTCGTAAGGATGGTTAGTGATGTACTTCACAAAGGGCCAATGAACTGAATTTTTGGAAACAGACGAAATTGTTGGGATAACTTACTTTAAATACTGCAATTTAAATATTGGAAAAAGTATGGTACTTTAAACCAAGCTATTGTATTTGGAAAAATTATATCCAATGCATTTATGTCGATTTGTATGAAATATTCAAAATCCTTACATTTTTTCAACGATTTTTAGGTACGAGTTAGAGAATTTGGTTTAGTGTATTGGAAAAAATAACGACTAACTGACAAACAGTTGGTGAAAGTAGAGAATGTCGCCTTATTTCTTACACGGCGGTGAAAAAAATGTGTATTGTTTTCGAGTTCATGCATGTAAAAATATATATGTATATGAATATATTTATCCTACCATAACTTCTAAGTGCCTCAATGGATTAGAACGTATGCTTACCACCATACATACATCGATAGAATCCTTACACTTCGGAACATCTCAAGAACAGCTCCAACCATTTCGATTTGTAGGAGGCTTGGAAGTGAAAAATCAATCTAGCAGAGCTCCAAGCAGAACTCGTTCACCCAGATACTAATTATAAGTGCGGCTCAACCCCTATACTAAAGTATATGCATAGACTAAAGTATATGCATGGTTATGCATAGGGGTTGCTTTAAAGGTAAACCTTTAAAGCAAGTACACTCAGGGACAGAGATACCTGCCCAGGCCCTCTACCTACTATAAATAATCATCATATCAGCCGCAAGAAGTCCACTGCTGGACATAGGCCTCCCCCAAGGATTTCCAATACGACCGGTTGGAAGCGGCCTGCATCCAGCGTCTTCCTGCGACCTTAGTCAGGTCATCCGACCATCTGGTCGGTGGATGTCCGACGCTGCGCTTGCCGGTACGTGGTCGCCATTCGAGAACCCTCCTGCCCCATCGGCCATCGATTCTACGCGCTATGTGCCATATGTGTATGAAAATGTACAGAAAGAGTTTAATGAAGTCTTTCTATATATAATATACATTTTCATGTTAATATTATTTATAGTTTAAGAGAAAATTCAAGATATAGGTAGAGGGCCTGGTCAGGTAACTCTCCTCCTCACTGTACATATTATCTACTTAAAAAAACCTATAGGAAATGTTTTATATATATATCCTCAAGTCCAAATCAATAGTCAACTCAGATAAAATAAGAACCGTCAGTGTTCTCTAACGCAACATTATTTATGAGGTCGGAAATCACAACCTGCCGAGGACATTGTCATTGCTGTTCCTTTGATCTTCACTTCACATTATGTGTTTTACGAGCTCGTTAATTGACAACCTAATGATATAATAATGACCGCACACTGTTTTGTGTTTTGAATAAAACACTTCAATTAGAGTAGCGTACAAAGGCTAGGTCATAGGAGTCACAAGGCTTTGCAGTATTGTGGAAAATATTAATTTATCAATAGGTCTGATAATTTATTTTTTTTGTGTTGTTAAAAAACTTCTCACATTTTTTGACATTGTGTTACGTTCCGTGTGCAAGCGAGAGCGCGGAACAAGCGATAGAGAGACACGATCGGCCTAAGCGTTCGGCTTGTGACGCATCTATCTTGCTTCCACCGTTATCACATAAAACATTATCGTCCGGAAACCGGCTTTACAGACAACCCTTTTTTTTAAATAAACGTCACTACTGTGGCAACAAAATTATAGCCTATGTCACTCTATAGGGTGTAAAGATTCTAACAATATAAGGATTCTACGGATCGGGTCGACGAAACGGATAAGGATTCTAAAGATACGTAAAAATCAGTTGAGAAATTTAGAAGATATAGTGGAATAAAAAAACTCGAAAGCATCCAAAATTAAATTCATGTTTTACATATTGTTTTTTTTTTTATTTAATTCTTTTCACATAAAATCAATTTTTAATGTACAAAAGGTAAAATGCTAAGCATTGTCTACCAATTTTATCTTTGGGATGTGGTGAAAAGCTGATACAAGGGGTACAGGATTTAAGTGCGAAATTTGACGAAAGAGACATGTATGTAGTTAAAATCAATTAACTAATAAAAAATATAGATAATATACAACGTGCATATGTTAATTTTTTATTGATATATGTTCATACTATCACGTCTACCCTTGCGGGATAGACAGAGCCTAGGTCTTTTAGAGCTAAAAGCGACGTTTAGCATGTTGGTGGGTGGCGGGCGTGTAGGTGAAAAATGGAACTTATATTCTTATTCAACTTTAAAATTAAATGTTAACCGACTTAAAAAAGAAGGTATTTTTCAATTCGCCTAAATCTTGTTTTAACACTTTCTATGACAATACGCCTATTGTATCTGGTTCAGTGACCGTGAATATGTTAATGTATGATAAGTTGTCTAATCGTTTCTTTTTTATTGGAATACTTTCTTATTGGTCCCATTTACATTTCATCAAAATCGGTTCAGTTAAAATATGAAATTAGTAAAGTTGTTGTATTAGAATGTTGAGTTAGTGTTGTTAATTATTATAATCTTGATAAGAACTAAAATTGAACCCTTAACATCGTGTTTTGTTCTTTTATATAAACAATCCACCTTTCTTGATTATACACACCTAACGATAGGTCAAGTAATTAATTCCTTAACCAGTAACCATTAGTTTACTACGTGCATACTGCCTATCACGATCTACTACTGTAGTAGCTCAGCGACAAACGTGACTGGTCCATTGCCACTTCTTGCCAGCATTCTGCACATTTGATTGAGATTAGGGTTGGTAACCCCAAGATAAACGATTTCGGAAAAATATTGAGCCGTTAACCGACTCTTTGGTTTTTTTGTAAAAAATATTTTTGTCCAAAATAATGAGGTATATTCATTAAAACGCAAGATTATGATTGATGTACTCCTGGCTTTACATAGAATAGAAAAATGTGGTCAAAGGATCTATGATACAGATTTTTGTTATAAAAACTGTATTCATAGATTTTCTAAATCCGCCCTGCCCTGCTCATGAATCGTCCCTTGTCGTTTGTAGAGATTAACAAATCCAATAGACATGTTTAAAACAGAATCTGACAGCCCTAATTAAAGATAAATTAATCTTAATTAAAACTGTATCTAAAACGCTGATCTCGATCCGAGATTTAATAGTTGCATGAAGCATCTGTTTACATTCGATGCCATTGCAAACTGTTAGACTTGACCGTAATTAGATCGATTAAAGGTTGTAATAATTTAATTTTATTACTACAGAATGATTTATGATTGGTGTGCAGCGCTTTATTATCATAATGTGTTTGCTTTGGCACCTATCTTACTTTCGAAATTTAGGTGTTCGAATTTAGTACGAAAAATGTTGAGCGAGGTTTGAATACTACTTAGATCGTTTATTTCACATACCATAAACTTATTTGACATATGGTTTTTTTTTCATCAAAACGAAATTTTGTTACAATACTTTTAATATTCTCTCTATACTTTTTTTTACTAAGCCAGAATTTTATTTGTTAATACTAAAACTTAACAGTATTTTTACAACATCGCAATGAAGTACGCAATTTAAAAAAAATGTTAAAATCTGTTTTATACTCTTGTAGCTTTTCAGTTTCATTTCCTCATATTTTTGTTTGCGTATTTTCTTTCACAATAATGGTTGCTAATATCACACTAATTCTAATATCCTTTTTTTCTTTCTAAGCTTTTCTATGAACTATAATAATTTGCCGACAGATTTCATTTAGTGGGCTTGAGGCACAATAGGCGCCGACCTTGGACCAATGGCATTTAACTTCTCCGTGTCAATCATTTAGTGTTGTGCTTTCACCGCTGTCCGTCTGTGATCAACTTCTGATGGATTGGCATTTTTCATTTGTGGGTCAAGATCGAATGACAATATATTGTAATCGATACATTGTTACAACTCGATCTTATCGTTCAATTGTTAATGAAATTCAAATAATTGAAAGTTATCACCGTGAACAAAATATTGCTAAATACAGTTTCATTATCGGCTTTGTTTTAAAATAAGTTAATTATAATAAAGTATTGTTATTTCTGTTATAATGATATTTCTAAAGCTACTCGCAATTTATTAGTTGTGTTATGTACAAGCTCGTGAGAATATGATAATATTATGTAAGTTTTACTCAAAACATTTATATAAGGTAGGTATTACTTTATTTTTTCGAACCCTGAACCTGAACTTTAAAGCTACAAGTATCATAGCTGTTTTCTTTTAAAGGAAAAGACATAACTGGTTTTATTTCAACTTAATACGTTATAGCTTACATTCAACACTCACGTACGTACTATTAAAATTAATTGTAATTCTACTTTATTGGTAATATTTTAGACAGGTATATAAACCACGATGGTGGCCAGTACATTAAATTATTACCTTTCAAAATATAAAGCATTCAGGACTGCACGTTCTCTACTCGATGCTATGCATGCAAATTGTAATCGATTACTCGATGTTACGATCGGATGTTCAATGGCTATTTGGAGCACGCAGCACAGTCTAGGAGAAACTGTAACTCACACGAAAGTGAAACTTTATGGACGCGATGTCGCGCCTGCGTTGCGTAATCGAGAATCGAGATACATGTCTCGATTACATATGAATCGCCAGTCCGGAAAATCGAACGCATGGCTCGTATTACTTAATTTGCGCATCACTCTTTAGAAGTCTCTAATTTTAGTCTGTTCCGCACAAAATAAAATTGTTTCTTAGACGGGGATAATATCATTTTTGTGATTCATTGACCTATCACGTTAATTGTGGTCGAACTTATGTGATACAATAACTTACAAAACGATGAATATAATTATACGAGGGTGGATTGAAAAGTACTCGGCCTAACACAGATCCTTTCAATTCTAAAAATTGAATTTACGCACATTATTTAGTTCAGTTCATACAAGTTAAATGTGTGAAGTTCGAAACGTGTGCGATAATTAGCTGTGATTTTATAAATTTATTAACAAAGCAATCTGACTAATTTCCGCAAATGGAGCAAATCGAGCAGCGTGCCGTCATTAAGTACCTCCACAAGAAGGGGCTATCATCAAAAGCCATCCATGATGATATGGTCAGTACATTAGGGGATTCCGCTCTGTCATATTCAACCGTCAAAAAATGGATAGCAGAATTCAAGCGTGGTAGAGAGAGTGTGAAAGACGAAGCCCGCTCTGGAAGGCCTTCGACGTCTACTACTAACGAAAATATTAAAAAAGTACTTGATTTAATTATGGGAGACCGCAGATTAAAAATTAGAGAGATAGCAGACAGTATAGGCATCTCTTATGAACGGACTCAAAACATCATAGTCAATGAGTTGGGTTTCCACAAGGTGTCTGCTAGGTGGGTTCCGCGACTGCTTTCAGTTGAACAAAAAAGAACGCGATTGACTATTTCACGCGACTGTTTAGAGTTATTTGAAGCCGATGCAGATGATTTTTTAAATCGTTTTGTTACTATGGACGAAACATGGGTTCATTACTGTACACCGGAAACAAAACAACAATCAAAACAGTGGAGAAGACCTGGTTCACCACCCCCTAAAAAGGCTAAGTCGATTTTGTCGGCAAATAAGGTGATGGCTTCAGTTTTCTGGGACTCCAAGGGTGTGATTATGGTTGATTATCTTGAAAGGGGTCAGACCATAAACTCTGATTACTACTGTATCTTACTACGTCGTTTACGAGAGGAAATTAAAGAAAAACGTACAGGAATGCTTAGAAGAAAAGTCCTGTTTCATCAAGATAATGCCCGTGTTTACACTTCTGTGCAATCAAAGACTGAAATCCACAACTGTGGCTTTGAACTGTTACCGCATCCGCCTTATTCACCTGATCTGGCACCATCAGACTTCTTTCTTTTCCCTAACCTAAAAAAGCACTTGGGAGGTCAAAGATTTTTAACAAACGACGAGGTCAAAGCAGCAGTAGACGCATATTTTGACTCTAAGGAAGAATCATTTTTTTTCAATGGTCTAAATGCTTTGAAGGGGAGGTGGCAAAAGTGCATTGAACTTGATGGTGATTATGTAGAAAAATAAAAATATAACAGATTTAGTATGTGTTTATTTTCTTGGTTAGGCCGAGTACTTTTCAATCCACCCTCGTATAATTCTAATAGGCACTTCAGAATCTTTTTAGAATTAAAGAATCTCAAGAGATGCATAAATTTTAATATTATATATATTATGATTATACAAATAATATTTGAATACCAACTCAATCAAACTTAGGACTCCTTAAGAGGAGGTCTTCTTTAGGTTTAGGTGTCTGTAGTATACTCGTAACTACAACTCAGAATTTTACTGAAATAACACTTACATTTTTCTTCTAATTTCACCTTACAGCATACATTCGACGATTTTTTTTATGTATATTTAAAGGCAAACGAGCAGACGAGCCACCTGATGGAAGTGGTCACCGTCGCCCATGGACATCTGCAACACTAGAGGAGGTGCTAGAAGTTGATGAATTTGTATAGAATATACCGCAAAATAAAATAAACAGCCTCCGTTTACTTAGTAAACAAAGCACTCGTCGCCGCCAATGGAATACTTATGGCTACATGTGAAGAAATTACTCATCTGCATTCCGTAACCGCTTCTTATTTTGCAACTGAAGCAATCAAATAACATAATTGTAGTACTGGTAGTATTAATAACATTGGCACATTTGGCTCTCTCAACTACGCGTACACTTATTCTAAGGTAAACATTTATCATGTAACTGACCACGTACTTGAAGTTAAATCACTATTTAAATTCAGGAAGTAGTAAGTTGGTACAGTCAACGACAACACTAAACCATCAAAATCAGTCACTATTTATTTGATAATTTATTTATGAAACGCAATCCTCCCAAATTCGGTACCCAACTAAAAAATACCTATGTGGTATTCTATGCAATTAATTCATTTTTGCTAGTAGCATGAATGGGTCGGCGAGTCCGCGGTAGTATCACACTCTCACAGAAAATCGAAGTTTGAGCACAAGCTTTACCGCTTATATGCTTCGTTTGGTGAGTGAGAGAGCCGGAGGGCCATCCTCCCCCTCCCCATTTCCTCCCCCTCCCCATTTCCTCCCCCCTCATATCCTTCCTCCAACCCCTTGAAAGGCCGGCAACGCTCCTGTCACACCCTGGTGTTGCAGTCCATGGGAAACGTTCATCGCTACCATCAGGTGACTCGCTTGCTCGTTTGTTGTCCTATTTCATAAAAAAAAAATATCGCGTGATGTTTTTCAAAATCTTCAATTTATTTTCAAGTGAGCGTAGTAATAACTTTGCTAAATTGTAACGATTCGGTATTACGAATGCTGATTTTGAATTCTTTGACCTCGGTCCTTGAAACATCATAGCTGAGGATGCAAGTGGAAGATCAAGACATTATAAGAACGTTATTTATTAGTTTATGTTATATTGTTTTTTAAACTTTCGCGCTTTAAACACATAATTATGTATATAAACGGGACTTAGCACATACCTTTTTATTATTTGTTTCCGTTGACGTTTCAATGGAGTTACATCCATCGTGGTCGCAACGAGACTGGAGTACTGCGGTGTCATCTTGTGGTGGTGGACGCAGTTTCACTAATAATTTTGATAATTTCACTACCCACATAAAGTTTTGTTTTTAGGCATTAGCCCCGGTACACACTACACTAACAGTGTAGTGTGTACCTAATATACAATAACCATACGGAAACAAATAATAAAAAGGTTCGTGCTAAGTCCCGTTTATATACATAATTATGTAGTTTATGTTAGTTTGGTGGCACATACGCGTGAATTTTATTTAAGACTTTGATTACATTTTACATAATGACTTTCCTCTTAACTGTACCTTAACGGGTTTTATTCATTTCGAGCGTGTTTAATGTGGACAATTATTACGAAATAATTTGTTAAACTGCTTCGCAAATTACACGAGTCGTTAATTGTCTTTATTCTTTATATAATAAGTAAGTTGTTTATTTTTTTAATTGGTTGTCTGTCTATTACATTGTCTCGGTTCGATGATATCGCTATCATCGCCTTACATAATATTTTTGTAATTGTATTTTCACACAGTCGCAACTCTCAACGGCAGATCTTTCTTCCTACTTTGCGCATACGGCTGCAGTTGCGTCTCTCGCTCTTTGTGTTCGCTTCCGCTTAAAATCGCTTAGCCTACATCATAAAATCTAGATATTTATCTTAGTGGGTCGATGCTTGGTGATGCGCTAATATTTGTATTTTTTAAAGCACTACAATAATAATAATAATAATAAATAAAGTCATTTATTATATATACAATATACCTATACAAACAAAAATAACTTGCTTTTGTTTGCATTATTCCTATTGATGTTTTGTGCCTAAACTAGCTGTGCCCGCGACTCCGTTCGCCTTTTCAAAAGCACTGAAAATAATAATACAAATCAAGAAGTTTTTGTAAATTATATATATTTTCCACCAATCATAAAGTGGTATGCTAAATATTTTATTGTTATTGGTATAAAGGATAAGCAAAATGTCAATATGCTCGCTCTGTAGTAAAATCGATTTCATCAACGCAAGACGTTCCTGCGCTTCAACTTCAAAATCAACAAATAATCAGCAAAAAGTTTGAGAGATGTATAACTGACATGTTGCAAAAAAAGTACTATTCGGTAAATGATTTTTTAAATAAATATTAATAAATCCTTATCCTTATCCTTATCCTTACTAATAGATATAAATGCGAAAGTGAGTTTGTTTGTTTGTTTGTTACGCTTTTACGCCGTAACTACTGAACCGATCATCATGAAATTTTGTATACAAGTTCTCTGGAGTACAGAGAAGAACATATTCTACCTTTTATTCCGGGAAAAAGTACTATTCCCGAGGGATCGACAGTAACGCGGGCGGAGCCGCGGGCGAAAGCTAGTATGTAATATTTTAAATGATTTAAGCATAATATGTAGTAACTACTGAATTTAATTTATCAATTCAATTTTAAATATAATATATCACAATGTTAATTTTGCATGCTATAAATGTAGCTGAATACTTATTCAGTTACATTTATAACATGCAAAATTAACGATTGAACTACTTATTCATGAGCAATAAACGCATTCATTCATTCAATTGTATATGCCTCATCTTCTTAAAATAAAAGTAGTGACCAAAATCTCTGACTACATTTAAGAAACGCCAAGTTGATATACCCATTGAATCACTACATCAATATTAACAACCTCAATACGGTCAGAGGTATTATTCTTAACTGCATGTCTGATTGCTGGTATGCCCCATTCATCCGAGTGAGTGGTAACCCAATATCTTTATCCCCTTCCCGATGCCCGATGACCAGCAGTGTCCGAAGTACGAGAACCAGGAACCTGTGCTCGCCAACTCGCCTGACAAGCGTGGTGAGTATGGCAATATCCTGCCATAGAACGAAGAATGCTTGGGACAGGCCTTACTCCAATAGTGGAATTCCTACGGCTGAAATTATAATGATGAAACATTATATACGATCCCATCTCTAACGCAGTAATTACTTCGTGCCCTTGCCCCTACAAACATAGCCATCAACTATCACTCTTTTATGATCACTTCGGTTATTAAAACATCTGTTTTCTGAATCAATATCTGACTTATGTATCAAAAGCGCATGCCGAGTCACGACTTGGTTATCTTAGATGGTAATTACTTTTGCAGTTTTCATTGAAAATCCGTGCATATTGTGAGATTTCAAAAGTTATTGTGGTTCTCGACCTCTGTTCTATGGATTGTGCAACTGCAATTGACTCTCGTATTGATGGTATTAGGAAGTAGTTATAAGAAGTAGAAGTATGACTGACGTCACATTACGCTTCTTGCAATTTGACTACTATTACCGTTGTATAAGGCTTACCCATAGACACAGGTAGATTACACTATTATGGGCACAGCTGTCTAGTGTAAGCTCATTAAATGCGGAATCTAGTTACTAATAAATGTTTTTGTACTTGACGTCGTAATGAAATATTGTAGTTTTATAATTGTATAACCTTACGTGACATATACCTAACTATTCAAATTAAACACAAAGATATATATTATTGGCGAGCTCCGTGGCGCAGCGGTCAACACGCCAGCCTGCGACACAAGAGTGCCCGGGTTCGATCCCCGGCCAGGTCAAGATGGAAAATGATCTTTTTCGGATTGGTTTCGGTCTTGGATGTGTATCTATATATGTAATTGTTTATAAAATATAGTATCGTTGAGTAAGTATCTCATAACACTTCTCTTCTCTCGAACTTACTTTGGGGCTAGCTCAATCTATGTGATTAGTCCCTATATATTTATTTATTTTCAGTCATTGTTAGTCCATTGCGTCATGCATTGAATCCAGAGTGCTACGGAGATGTCTGGTCGTAGCGAAGCGAGGGATTCTAAAGTAGACTTGAGTGCGGGTGTTGCCTGAATTAAAAATATAATATTTAACCTCAGAACGACACACTCTGCTTTTCATTTCCCTCTATGTGAAAAAAATAACTATGATATTGATAACTTAAACAGAAAATAAAAATTGTTGATGCTAAAATATACATGATTAATACAATTGTTAAAATTATCTTAATTATGTGTGTAACTATATCTAATGCATAACATAATCAGACCAAGGTACAATATTTTTTAACAAGCTGTACCAATGTCAAAACTTGTAGGTTGGTAAATTGAAATGTAGGAAAAACACGGGAAACTGAAAAATAATAGTATTTTTTTTCTAATTCTTAAAAAATATTCTATTTTGGGTTTTATTGCGTAATTAGGGACTCCTGACAATAGTTTTTCTTCTTTATCTCGCATGTACAGACACCACCCACTTACGATTTTATTATATGTACTAATATATAAATCACCTCAGCGTGTGAATAAAACAATCCAACTCTAGAGGTGTTTTTTTCTTTTTAATAACTCTAACTGGCCGGTGAAACTCTTAAAAAATATGATTCGATCTTTTCAGTCAAGAAAAATTTACTCCACTTCACTTCACTTTTATTTTTGGTCGGAACTGGTTTCGTAAGGCACGTGACTGAAATTGATGGCCTGCAATGAGAAGCTGTATATGATGTTGATGATTTATATCGCCTCAAACGCCCGGTGAATTAGCAAAAGCTCACTTGTAGCTAGCTACATAATCCTTCAAAAAAAAGTATACAAAATTTATGTACACAATACGATTTTTTTTAATCCCTTGTGAATAAGTCGGTATTTTAGACTCGGTTTTGCAGAGTTCTTTCATTTTCGAATAGATGTGATGAAAATATTTAATATGGCCTACGTTACTTGCTAATAATGTATAGCTTTCTATAGCTAAAAGAGCTTTCGGTTGAGCAGTTTTTAAATATGTCTATTACAAATTAACACACAAATCTTTTCGCTTCATAATATTTGATCTAGAAAGTTTCATTTTATCTTTAACCCATAAATTACATAACAACATTTCGTGCTGATACATGATTAGAAATAGCACATTCACTATCTATCATATTCTAGATTATCTTTTCACGAAACATTAAGCATTCACTTTTAGTTTACCTAGTTAATAAATTGTAATTAAGGATTACGGTGTCACAGACGGATAATGAAACAAATTAAGCGTGGTTATAACGAAAAACGTGGATAAAACCAATTTGGTCATTTCGCGGTCTAACTGGTTACCAAATATAACTTTTAAAAGCGTAAAATAGTCTAGGAGATCAGGTTATTTTTATTTTAAGTCTAAATTTTAATACAACTTTATTCTTGTTCTGGGGTCAAAATTGCTGTTCTTTACACTAGTCTTGACCAGAACCTAAAACAACAAACAATAATACAACTTTGTAACCATACTGTTCTACTACTATTTAAAACACGAAAATGTTTGCTTATTTGTTTGTTTCAGAAGTTAAAACTAGAAAACGTTAAAACAAGTTTTCTCGCCTTATCTTCTGAACTGATTATCATACAATTTTGCATACACATTGTCAGGGTTACATAGGATTCATCCCGGTAAAAGTTATATCGCTGAGGAAACTACATCACGGAGAAGGGAGACGGTATGGCGAAACTAGTTTTAGAAATTTTATAGCATGAATTAATTTATATGGGGGGTAAATATTGATATGGTTAAGGATAGAAAATTATGGAGAGAGTCGACATACAGAGCCGACCCCAAATAGGGAAAAGGCGAGGAAAAAGAAGAAGAAGAAGAATTAATTTATAAGTGCTAACTGAGGGATGTCATATACCTTAAGTTATAATCTAAGTTTTTTCTTCTCTATACTTAATATTATTTATTCAATTAATTATACAATTTATACATATAATCCATATACACAATACATCCAGGTCATAGGTAATCTAGATCTCTATTATTCATTTCACTATTAACTAATACTAAGTTCTAAATAAGTATTTAAGTGCTATGTTTGCTTTATTTCGGTGTATGAGCATGAGCATAGACCATATTACGAGTAGTTTCACACTGCGATCTAATGATACATACATACATATTACATACTGATACTGTTACTTATTTTTTCCTCGGGGCTAGTCTCCGAGGATAAGAGACGTAACAGTCGAAGCCCAGATCTTTAAGACCTGTTAATTTCGTAGTAAGCGATGCGGCTTGCAATCCATCACAATTTTTAATCTGTTTTCCATCTACATCTGCTAAACGTGGCTTTAAGGCCTTAAAGGTCTAATGATGATAGCGAAGATCTACAGCTCAATTTGCTTTTAAAACACGAATAAGCTCGAGATATTTTTATTCCACTTGTGGTCACCCATCACAGCGGGGACCACGTCAAAGAATGCTTAGCTTGTGTACAACGAATTCATAATTTCACGGCCTGTGTAGCACTAATAGTGCGTCCAACATCAAGATCCATAAGTGCTTTAGAAACATAAATTATTCAATGTCAATAGTAAAACAGTTTCCCGTTTTGGTCTGACAGCTGTTGCACTTAGCGACAATTTCGTTTCGCAACAGTAAACTCGTTTAAATAACCCGAAGTTTGGCTCCAACGAATCGCTATTTTCTACTGATAAATTATACAAGGTCGCAGCAAACCAGTCGCGAATTAAGCTTGGATCATATCGTGTTCTAATGTCAGTTTTAGTTAGGAATTAATTTTTATATACTGTGCCGTACACTTCAATATTAATACTCAGTCATAAGAGTATACAAGCCTTCTTTTTCTACCAATAAATAAAAAAAATATGCGATTGCCTTGGATACGAATGCCTTGTCAAGAAGATTATGGTCAGTCGGGAGGGTATAGATTTTAAGGTATGATGGTAAAAAGAAACCCACATGTATATTCCACCCATCTGGGTGTACTAGTATACACACACATATTTATATATACACTTACATATTTACATACTTACAAAAAACAATACACTCTTTCTTTGGCAGTCGTGTAAAAAAGGCTACACTTTATAGTTTTAAATGAAATTGTTTATTTTTTTTATTAACATGGTTGGATTCCAAGTTAGAGAAAGTTCTTTTCAATTCTCTGATGATATATCTTTTTTATTCGGTCATTTATTTATTAAAGATTAAAGATATTAAGTTTGACATGTGTTGACCATGAAACTCTATTAAATAAATAAAATTATTATGGAGTAAAAAACATATATATCTAATAGTAATATATATATCTAATAGGAGATAATAAATAGAGATAATCATATTTATCTAATAGGATTCAAAAAGTTAGTTTAAATGGTGTAAAATCTAGTGGGTCGTATGTCAAAATGGGAATTCCTCAAGGATCCATCCTAGGGCCGTTGTTATTCCTGATCTATATTAATGATTTACCTTTCTACGCCAGTGCTTGTAAAGCAGTGTTATTTGCTGATGATACATCACTTGTTTTTCAAGTTGATAGACAGAAGACAAATTTTGACGATGTAAATGACACTCTTGCCCAGGTATTAGATTGGTTTACTGCTAATAATCTTGTGCTTAATGCCAAAAAAACTAAATGTATCAAATTTTGCACCCCTAATGTTAGACATGTGCCAACTAACATAGTTGTTAATAATGAAACGGTATAATTCGTTGACTCAACAAAATTTCTAGGAATAACTCTTGACTCGAAGTTGCAATGGGGTCCCCATATAAAAACTCTTGCTGGTAAGCTTAGCTCCGCAGCATACGCCGTTTGGCGAATAAGACAACTTACAGATGTCGAAACAGCACGTCTTGTTTATTTTAGCTATTTTCACAGTATAATGTCTTACGGGATATTACTTTGGGGAAACGGAGCAGACATCAACACAATTTTCGTTCTGCAAAAGCGTGCTATTCGATCTATCTATAAACTTGGGGCTAGGGATTCCTTGAGAGAATTATTCAAAGAAATTGGAATATTAACTGTTGCGTCACAATATATTTTCGCCAACATACTTCATGTACATAAAAATATTCAAAAGTATGTTAAAAACTGTCATGTACATAAATACAACACAAGAAATAAGAATAAACTTGTCACGGGAGCTTTTAGACTACAGAAAACTAGTAATTCATTCTTAGGCCTTAGTATTCGTTTATACAACATAATACCAGAAAGTATAACAGCTTTGCCCTTTCTAAAATTCAAAGAGCTTACAAAAATATCTTATTAAAAAGAGCTTACTATAATATTAATGATTATTTAATGGATAAGAAAGCGTGGAGACCTCGTGTGAGATACAGGACCTCCCCAAAAAAAATTGTTTAATTGCCTATTTAATAATATTTAAGGTAACCCACATACCTCAATGTAAAACATGTAAATGTTTGCGATCGACAGGTGGTGGACAGTTATTGTTGTATTTATTTTTGACAAAGTCTTCGAGCCCGAGTAAGTCATGCTCACTCAAATGTTCAAACTAGTGGCGGCGTCGTGTGTCGGGTCGTTGAATTCCCTCTAATATGGTTGAGTTCAACGATGGCTGATCCATGCGTCAACTCGTGAACGGGTGCTGCTAGGGGGGACAGGTCTGCTCGGCCTCTTTGAGACTACTGTGTATAATGTAAAATATTATCATTGCACACTCGATCGCTAACATAATATGTTCCAAAAAAAAATAATGTACATATATAATAAAAATTGTAATCATAAAATGAAAAAAAAAATGATAAATGAAGAAATTAGATGATAAATGATAAAGATAGATGATACAATAAAAAAGCCCTTCAGGCGAGTAGGCGACCAATACTGTTGAAAAGAGTTTCTTTTGGCGTTTCTTCTCTGCAGTGGTCGGTTCCGAAACGCTAGTAGTCTGTAGCTTTTGCACATTAAGTAATAATATAAATATGACTAAATTAGATCCTTTAAAATGTGATTTGACGTGAAAAAGTGCCTGCAAAGGCCTATTTTCTGAATAAACGTTTTGAATTTTGAATTTGAATTTTGACAACCTTTTTCTCTCACAGTTCAAAGAAACTCAACTACCTACGAAATCGAGTAGGTCGATTGTAAGCATAACCTAGCTTAACTTAGGGCTACAAAGAGGTTCAGTGTAAATAAAGTCACGAAGACCACACTATGTTACACCTTTCATCGTGCCCTCACGCCTCACCATGCACTTGTCATGGTCGACTTCAACTCTGCCTTTGAGGACGGAGGGTGGCAGACGATCATGATTAATTTGATGGATAAAATAAAGGACATTTTTAGCCACCGAAACGATAAGAAGAAGAGATCGAAAAAATTCGTACCAATAACCGTACATACATAACGACTTTTTCACGTCAAAACCCATATTATTATAACCCACATGTCTCTTTTTGAAGTAAAAACTTTTTAACCGCGTTGGGCATTTTTTAAG
Organism: Elegia similella; assembly: GCA_947532085.1. Classification (NCBI taxonomy): domain Eukaryota; kingdom Metazoa; phylum Arthropoda; class Insecta; order Lepidoptera; family Pyralidae; genus Elegia; species Elegia similella. The sequence goes on from OX383936.1 coordinate 8,583,176, forward strand.
ATAAGAAAAACCCATTGAATTCGCAACACTGTTAGCGTTACCGTAACCGACACACTCTGTATACAGCGCGTGAATGTACCCTCAACATTCCCTTATAGGGGCGACTCAACCCATCAATATGAGCAACATTTCCTACAGGATCAATGGGGACTCAAAAAAAATCAGTCAGTTGACTTTTAGCTGCCCGGCCAGTTTGTATGAGATTGTTGATTTTTTTTTTCGAATACCCATCGGTATTCCCTAGGAAAAGTTGTTTTTAAATCCTTCTTACATTTTTAGTTTATAATTAATAAAATCAGTTAATATAATTTATATAATCAACTGATTACTTAAATAATACTTAACATTTTATTTCTATTTATCCCGAAAGTTGACTGGTAGAGAATGCTATTAGCATTAAATCCACCCTTTGTACCATTTTCATTAGTAAATAAAGTTTAAATAAATATATACGGACAAATCACACAGATTGAGCTAGCCCCAAAGTAAGTTCGAGACTTGTGTTTATAGGATACTACTAGCTCAACGATACTATATTTTATAACAAATACATATATAGATACACATCCAAGACCCAGGCCAATCTGAAAAAGATCATTTTCCATCATGACCTGGTCGGGGATCGAACCCGGTCACTCCGTGTCGCAGGCTGGCGTGTTGACCGCTGCGCCACGGAGCTAGTCAATAATAAATAAATTACATAATAAAAACTAAAAACATTACTATTTTTTATTAAGTCCATCCGGCTAATGTGTAAGTAATAAAGTCTAGCATTAGATCACATTATCGTTTCATTATGTCACCGTATCGGATGAGCTATACTTACCTATTACCTCAGTAACTGGAGCTCACCAATCCGTCGTGACAAAGCATAGTGCATATTGTGCAACCGTTTAATTAAACGATGTTGCAACGGTCCCGTCTTCGACAATTTGGTTAAGTTTTAATAAGTTTGACGGCTGGATAAATAAGCCATCAATATATATCTTAACTGAATGTGTAATCTTTAATACAATGTTTAATCATAACATGGCCGCGGGTGTTCTTTTGATTGATGAAAGTCGAATTGGATTATTATAAGCAAATCAGTTTTATACAACGATTTCATTATTGTGCTAACAAAAGGGTAGAGTTATGTTTTGATTGATTAAGTACCTATAAAGTATATACTTAATACCTAAATAGTATAAGTACCTATAAAGTATATAACTTTATAGGTACTTGATCAATCAAAACATCACTCTAGGGACTATAGGCTTTATATATGCTATCCTTACATGCAACGATTTTGTAATTTCTGCCAATAAATATGATTTATTAGATAAATGTTTCAACACTTATACGCAACAATATAGATCAGAGTTCCTCAAAGTGGATTTCCCTTAGGGTCCGTAATATATGTGCCGGAGGTGCGTAGGTAGCTCAGTCATTTCTTTTCTTAATAATTATATCAAGCTTTTGGATTGCTTTTATGATATATATATATAATGTTGGATGTTTAAGATAAACAGTTTCATCAATGATTTTATTTTGAAAATATATCAATGTTTATATATTTATTTAAAAAAATTAACTATGTATGTAATATAAACGAGGTTTTCCTCGCCTTTTTGTGTGAATATCAATGTGATAATCACGCAAAAAGGCGAGGTCGCATCAAGCTTTAACTATACACAGAGGTAAATACAAACCAACCGACCAAAAAGATGCAGGAATGATTTTTCCAGAATATTACTATACAGGGGTCTGTGGAATAGTTTTATTCTGAAAGTGGTCCGTAAAAGAAAAAAGTTTTAAGACTGATATAACACTGATATTGATTATTTAACATGAAAATAATGATTTATGTGAATAGTAATAAGCTTGGCTCTAAAAACTAATAAATATTTGCAAACGTGGTTTAGTTGAGCAGATGCTGGTTTATGTAACTAACATTGTCGGCGTTAGCACCTATTTCGCAAACGATTGTTTGTATAACCAAGAATAACGGAGCTTTCGGAGTATCTAATGTAGCTAGGTTTTTATTTTTTGTGAAATGTCACATAGCATTTAATTTTTGGCGAACTCCGTGGAGCAGTGATGTGGTGGGTTAACACGCCAGCCTGCGACGTGAAGGTTCCCGGGTTCGAACCCCGGTCAGGTCATGACGGAAAACGATATTTTTCAGTTTGACCTGGATCTTGGATGTTTAAGATAAACAGTATCTATTATAAAATATAGTATCGTTAAGTTAGCATCCTACGACACAAGTTCACAGCTTACTGTGGGGATAGCCCAATTTGTGTGATATGTCCCTATAGTTCCCAGGTTTAGTTCCAAAGGAAAAATTATTCGTTTTGACGGGCTGAGTCACCCCTTCACGGAAACGTCGTTGTTTATGTTACACGCTGTATATAAGATGTACCCACTCGAAAGTTAAACAACATAATATAATACGCAACAAAAATAACTTTCTAAGCCTCAAGCTAGGTATGATGATTACCAAGTCCATAACGCACTGCGGTGAATACAAAGGGACGATACAACTAACGTCTTTGACAAGTGAGACGTACCGATTACCTAACAATCGTGAGAAAAAAAATCGACGTAATGCCACCGACCACCGTATTTGTCCAACTTCCCATCATTTGAATTTGCTCAAATGCTCATGTTAATGGCTACTTCCGGATTTTAGAATTTTGATAACCCGCTTTTTTGAAACAAATGTGTTATATTGTGCAACTATTTGTAAAATTGCCAAGTGTAATAGGCGCATGTATGTTTCCAACCTTGAATAGAATCGCACCGCGTCTATTCTATGATTCTACCAACATGCTAAAAGTAGCTTTTAGGTCTTAAAGACCTGGGCTCTGACTATCCCGCAAAGGATAAAGACGTGATACTATGTTTGTATGTATATTTTAAGACCTAAGCCTTTTGAAACTAACTTATAGTCTTCCAGGACACAGGTCCAAAATCTGCCTATGCGGTATTTTGACGTGATAACGTCTTATAAATCTTGTGAATGCCGCCTGGACGCACGAAAAAGTGTCACGTTCCGTGCAAGCGGGAGCGCGAAACAAGCGATAGAGAAGCTTTCAGCGTGTGACACATATATCTCTTTTCCACCAATAACACGCATATTTATCATCCGTAAACCGACCATCATCATCATCATCATTGATGATGATGATGATGATGATGGTATGACTGATATGAATGATGGTTATGAATGATGGTATGCTGACTAGCTCCGTGGCGCAGCGGTCAACACGCCTGCCTGCGACACGGAGTGACCGGGTTCGATCCCCGGCCAGGTCAAGATGGAAAATGATCTTTTTCAGATTGGCCTGGGTCTTGGATGTTTATCTATATATGTATTTGTTATAAAATATAGTATCGTTGAGTTAGTATCCCATAACACAAGTCTCGAACTTACTTTGGGGCTAGCTCAATCTGTGTGATTTGTCCGTATATATTTATTTATTATTTATTTATCATATCAGCCGCAAGAAGTCCACTGCTGGACATAAGCCTTCCCCAAGGATTTCCAATACGACCGGTTGGAAGCGGCCTGTATCCAGCGTCTTCCTGCGACCTTAGTCAGGTCATCCGATCATTTGGTTGGCGGATGTCCGACGCTGCGCTTGCCAATACGTGGTCGCCACTCGAGAACACTTCTGCCCCATCGGCTATCGGTTCAACGCGCTATGTGCCCCGCCCACTGCCACTTCAAAGCACTAATCCGCTGAGCTATGTCGGTGACCTTCGTTCTCTTACGAATCTCCTCGTCGTTAAACCGACTTTACAGACAGCCAATATTTTTTTAGCTTCACCACTAAATTGTCCCAATTGTTTAGTAGGTCGTAAATGAAACGTATAATTTCACAGCCGAGCTGATTCTGATGATCTACAGATAAGAATTATCTAAATAAATATCACTAGTGCACCTTTCTTCTCAAATAGCAAGTGAATAACTTGTTCCCTTTGAACAGATATAACTGTTGCTTAACATAAAATTATATCTTATTTACGTAATCATTTTTAAGTGTGATGAATGAGAATGTAATGGTTCATATAGGTACTATAGTATTGCACTTTTCTATTTCAAGTTGGGGGACGATATTAGAAGACTTAAAAACTTTGAATAGAAATCTTCGTTCGGTATAAAGTTCTGCTAGTAGGTATAAACAACAAGCGTATTTTTTTCTTTTGTAAGGAAATTTTGTCTAGGACGATCTTATTCGCACGTTTTTATAACGTTAAATATAAAAAAAATGTGAATAAAATCTTCTTAAGTACATGAAAATATGAAGTGATTCTGTCCTAATTTTCTCAGGCTTAATTACTCAAATCCATTCGTTAAAAAAATGGCTCACCAAATTGGGCAAAAAAGTGATAATGAGACCTAAATCAATTGAAATGATCGACTTCTGGTATGATTTACCTTGTCAGTCACCATGCGGCCTTTGATTCATCGTTCAACATTCAGCCAATATAATTTTAAGCGTTCCATACATCAAAAGGAAAAAACGGAAACCTTATAGGATCACTTTGCTGTCTGTCAGTCTGTCAAGACCCTTTCTCTCAGGAACGCGTGGAGGTATCAAGCTAAAATTCATATCAAATACTCAGGTTGCGAAAAGCATAAATTTTTAGTTAAATCATAAATTAAAATATGTTTAATAATTTAAAACTAATTATAGATAATGGTACGGAACCCTTAGTGCGTGAGTCCGACTCGCACTTGGCTGGTTTTTGTTATTTCGAGTAAGTGTATAACATAAAAGTTTTTGCACTTTTTATAGGTGACCCCTCATTACAGCGGTCGTTAACATTGTACACAAGTACGTTGTGCCAGTGACCGAAAACTAAAGGTGTCAGGGTCAGAGATATGAAGTATAGTGGTCAGTGTGTCTGACACGAAAGATACGACCTAATCGAGGTTGCAAGCCAGTCATTATAAAATTAAGGACGTTTCTCTAGCAGTTAACTTCATGCCTAAACATGTAGCTTATATTTCGTTAATCTTAATATGGCTGAATCATTTAATTTTGAATGGACTTCAAATAAGAAGATTGTTTGTAAATACTTCATTGTATTGAAAAAGCATATTAGATAGGTATTTTTTCCTATAAAAAACCGACTTCAATCAAACTACTGAACCGATTGTGATGAATATTAAATGGGTCCAATTTTAAAGCATACCCTTTTGAAACAAAAGAATAAAGTAACAGACATTAAAACAATACAAACGAATTGATAACGTCCTCCTTTTTTTACAATCGGTTATAATAAAGGCAGACTTAACATGACAAGTCCGTCAAACTTAATACACATTCAAATAGTACATATACTACAGTATTCTGTTTGAATTTGCAATAAATTGTAATTAAAAATAAAATAAAATACATATAATATACATACATATGATCCAGATTTCCACAAAATCGAATGATACTTATATTAAAGCATGTTAAACAATTAAGTCATTTTGTACATGTACAGTGTCGGCAAGCTCAATCTGTGTGGTTTTTCACTATTAATTTAAATTTATGTAACATTTATGTAGATTTTCAGAGCAGATGGCAAAGGTATTAAAAACATCCAGGACACGATAAATCTTCATCACTGAAGAGAAAGCAAGCCTTTGGAAATGTGCTCTTAAAAAGGATTCCCTGCGCATTACATAACCGTGTTATTTTTAATCCATATGTGCATACATTTTAACGTAACGTGTTGCATGTTATCAAGGGTCAACGAATCCATTTTGCAATAAATCCTTCGCCATTTATGGCTCATACGGATGTTCCTTAACTTTCGAATTAACGATGATTTCGACCTTAATACAATCACTGAACATTTCACAAAATCTGACGTTCAATTCACATTTTTTATAAATAAATAAATATATACGGACAAATCACACAGATTGAGCTAGCCCCAAAGTAAGTTCGAGACTTGTGTTATGGGATACTAACTCAACGATACTATATTTTATAACAAATACATTTATAGATATACATCCAAGACCCAGGCCAATCTGAAAAAGATCATTTTCCATCTTGACCTGGCCGGGGATCGAACCCGGTCACTCCGTGTCGCAGGCTGGCGTATTGACCGCTGTGCCACAGAGCTAGTCAACTTTTATGAATTATGTATGGATTTTGAGTGACATGCAAATATGGAGGAATAATTTATTTAATGCAAGATTAGGAAGAGAATAAGTTAAAATACGAATATATTTTTTTTTATCAATAACAGTGACATCTAAATAACTTTACTTTAAATAATATTGAATAAATCATTTCATCGTGTCAGTAGGCAATGCGGCTAGCAACCCGTTTTCCATATAACGGCCACAAACATGCTAAACATTGCATTTAGATCTTAAAGACCTGGGCTCTATCAACCCTACTAGAGAAAAGACGTAATTACTTCAAGGAAGCGGAATCGTTTTTATAAGCTTTTCCTAACTAACCGGTTTGAACTCTCTACTACGAGTACACTGACTTTACCATCGATTCGTAGATGAATGCGCTTGTTTGATCAAACGTAGATAAGTACAGACGGCTGCAGATAAGTCTGACCCCCTCTCAGTTGTGACACTACAATGAGAGGGGGTCATACGTAGGAAAATCCCGGCAAAACTATCAATCCATATTATTTTTGTGTTTCGGTTTGTTTCGGCGAGCTCCGTGGCGAAGTGGTTAACACGCCAGCCTGCAACACGAGGGTGCCCGGGTTCGATCCCCATTCATGTCAAGATGGCAAATGATCTTTTTCAGATTGGCCTGGGTCTTGGCTGTTTATCTATATATGTATCTGTAATAAAATATAGTATCGTTGAGTTAGTATCCCATAAGACAACCGTCGAACTTACTTTGGGGCTAGCTCAATCTGTTATTTGTCCGTATATATTTATTTTTATTATGAATTAAGAAGTAGCTCTCTCCGTTTGTCTGTTACCTTTTCACACTTTAACCTTTATTTGTTTTTCGTACGTGTAAGTGGTCAACAATGGTGTCAGATTTTTTCAGCTGCCTAAAAGCATCTGACATAGCTAGACGAATGCCATCATTGATGGCAGCCGAGACCAACGTCTTAACATGCCTTCCTAACAGCTTGACATATTTTTGTGCGACATGCGGTCATCCATCCCAGTGGGGACTGCGCCCGGGGTTGCTCTACATGCCTAAGAGCTTATTATGCTCACGCCTACCTCGTATACACTATAACCATTAAAATGATGATCCTCATAAAAAATGTCATACAAGGCAGGGGCACGGACACAGAGATGTACATAGAGTGGGTTTGCGAGCATGGTGGGTGCGAATTGCAAACTGATTATATTTCTCTATAACGTGACCGCTTTTTAGAGTAGGGAGTTTATGCGCATATGCATAACACGTTTGGATTTTTTCTTAAATGCCATGTTGTGCAGCGATTATGTGCAAAATCGAAGCTCCGTTATGAGTCTGCAACGTCATAGCATTACCAACCATATAAGTTAGTTTCATAATATTATGTTTATAAGGCATTTTGGAGCAAAAACCTGAAAGATACTGCAGACATCGGTGCTCGAACTAGATTTGATCGGCAACCAATCTACCCTAATAATATTCTTATATCTATGGGTACGGAGCAGGCTGAGGTATCATCCTCATCCCAGAAAAAGTACTGTTGCCAGTTGCCGCCAAAAATGCCAGTTGAAGTATTTACGCTCTTAAGCCATTATTTTATGGATGACTATCGTATTTTTACACCGTAATTAAATTAATACACCGTTTTTTTACCCAAACTCGGTCATTCATCAGTTTAAAAGCAATGTTTTTTTCTTGACACAGTCATGATTAATACAGAGTGCAAAGAGGTCACACCGTTTTTTACCGTTTCTTATTCGTCAAAATATTTGCACATCAATTCACTTATTCGTGTTAGTATTAAATATAAACATCGAGTACAATGTCAATGATCCGTAGTAGCATGAGTCATTCTTTGATCAAGAATTATTGCATGGTATGCAAGTCTGCGTACAACTGTTCGCCAAACCGCAAAACCTAGGTATGTAGTTTCGTCTAATCTACTTTAATACAGCACTAATATTAATATCAAGGGGAAAGATTTGATTGTTTGTTTGTTTGAATTGAATAGGCTCCGAAAGAACTAGACTGATTTGAAAAATAATTTCACGATTCGAATCCTACATTATCTCTGATGAACATAGGCTATAGATTAAATACTTATATCTACTCGTGCAAAGCCGGGGTGAATTTGTCTCTCACATTATAATATAATATATGCACTAATGTAACTATATCTTACAAGTTTGTTGTCTATTTTTCGTGTTGTAAGTGGCCAACACTGGTGTTAGAGTATTCGAGCTGCCCAAAGGCATCTGACATAGCTGCCATCAATGATGACAGCCGGAACCAACGGCTTAACATGCCTTCCGAAGCACGACTAGCTCCTGCTCGACATATTGTTATGCCTCTCGCAGTCTCTCATCCCAGTGGGGACTGCGCCCAGGGTTGCTTTACCTGCGTAAGCGCTAATTATGCTCATGCCCGCTAGGTCATCGGGCTCCTCGTATTATATCACGTACTATAAAGATGGAAGAATTTTACACTAAGCTTCAGGTCAGACTATACAGATTAATTATCGATCAAATATTCGGAATATCGGGAACTATTTGTCTAGTCATCATCATTATCATCAGTCAATACTATTAATAAATAAATTGGGAACTATACTATAACATATATCTAGTTACTAGACCTTTATTATTATAATTATAAAAGATACCTTTAGTACTATATACTAAAGTGCATTGAAGATACAATACGACTGTAACTTAACCGTTAATTTATATTACAGTTATAAGATAAATCTATCAATATTTTATATTTCAACCGCTACAAGTCTGTAATTTAGACCAAAGCAATTACACATACTATAAAAGCTTACCGGTGCTTGCGGTAAAGAATAAAACAAATGTCAGGATACTGTTAGTGTAGTTCTATGAGTGATGGAGCTATCTGGCTTCAACGCGATTGAATGGATCAAGTACTTCTACTTGACACAGTTTTGGAAAACACGACTCAGCGGATAATCCATTCATTAGAGTCGGTTATTTGACCTGATTTTTTTACCCATTAGGTTTTATAATCAATAAATAAATGTTCTGGTGGAGGCAACTACTCAAGGATCGAAAGGGAACATATTTCCGCTTCTCATGGGCCCATAATCCACCCTTGATGATATTTTTTCGTGACATGGATTGCCAATTTATACATGTATGTGTGAAAAAAAAAGATGACCTGATGTTGAGCCACTACCGAATTAGTATGAAACAAAAGGTCATTACGGGAAAAAATAACGAGGAAAACAAATCAGCAAGTGCATTGACTCCTAACAAAAAATCACTTAATTGAAACTAGTGTGTTCGTTCGTATCGTACACGATTGCTTTATTCGTAACTAGTGACCTGCCCCGGCTGTGATAAATACGCACGCACGGGTGTGATCAATCTTAACTAATATTATAAATGCGAAAGTGATGTTTGTGACTTTGTTTGTTACACTTTCACATTGTAACTATTGAACCTATCATCATACACGTTATCTGGGTACGGAGAAGGACCCCTATGTCCTTGACATTTTATCCCAGGAAAAAGTACTGTTCCCGAGGGATCGACATTGACGCGGAAGGAGCCGCTGGCGAAAACTAGTAATATATATAAACCTTTCTGTTGAATCTTGCTTTTGAAACCAAGACTTAAGTGGAAGTGGGCTGGTTATATAGCCAGGAAAATGATAGCAGGCAGCAACTGGATTTTAACTGCCCAAAATAGTGAAAAATGGCAAGAACTAAAGGAGGCCTACACCAAATATTTGGTTAATTAAGGCTGAAAAGAAAAGAAAAGAAAGAAACCTGCCTTCTTAATCACTATCTATTAAAAAAACCGCATCAAAATGCGTTGCGTAATTTTAAAGATTGACAGACAGACAGCGGAAAGCTACTTTGTTTTATACTATATAGTGATAAAAGTAAGGATTCTGAAATCAGAAAATCTTTAATAATATGAGCGTATATTTATTTACTTAGTTCTTAAACGTTAAAAGAATGTATGAATGTTCTGTCCGTATGTTTGCAAATTCTAATTGCCAAGTATAATTAAGTCTGACATGTCTTTAGATAATGAGATAATTTTTTACTGCAATTTTCGATGAAATCAGATCCTGTCAGCTTAGTCATATGGAATTCTTTGATTTCCGTAAAATACAAATCTAAATAATTACTTTATAAATATATTTATTTGGTCGTATCTAGTGATTAATCATTATCCAACTTCAATTTGGCTAGTCACTCTTCTTTTCTTCGTCATCATCATCATCAGCTTTCCACGACCCACTGCTAATAAGCCTCCTTTTGTTCTTATTTTCTTAGGTACCCACAATCTCCAATTTCTTCGTTCTGTACACTCAAATTACAAGCGTCATTAAATAGAAGTTAAGATCACAATTTATCAGAAACAAGGCAGGCGTCCCAAATAGTCAGCGACCACGACTAAGTTCCCACAGTGAGTTATGAGTGTGGCATCTTTTACCACGCCGCCTATTGTTCTATACGGTCAAGGCCGACTTACATAGCTACGATAAAAAACTTCAAGAGCCCTACAATGGATAGGAGAAACATATAGACGAGTAAATATCATAATTTTTTTGGTACCATCAGTCAGTCCCAAAGTATAAAACATTTTTGGCATAATATATGCAAATATCTTTATTGTGCCGTGTGGTTTCCGGGTGCCGTGTGTTTCCGGCCTAGAATACAGAACCACATTAATTATTAAGAAACTGTTTAGTCATCATCGTCTAAGCTCATCTTACACCAACTTTTGAGCATAGTCTCTTTTCGTTTCCGCCATCCTTACTGGTCGTATATACAACGTGATTTTGAACTCCCTAGCTATATTGAAATCTGGAAATCAGAATCCCTAATGGAACACAGAATTGCAAGAAAAAAAGGTAAAAAACGAAAAAGAAAATCAGGTTTCCCATACAAAGTCGCCGATCAGCTGGACGAATTTCTATGAAAAGTTAAATAATTTTTTTCGTTTTTTACCTTTTTTTCTTAAAATTCTCTATTCCATTAGGGATTCTGATGCCCAGATTTCAATATAGCTAGGGGGTTCAAAATCACGCTATATACTGGTCTTATCCAGGAGCGACCCGTCTCCTTGATTATATCGTCAACCCATCTCATATTAGGACGTCCGACGTTATGTTTAGAAGTAGTCTCGATTCATTTCGTAAATTCTATCCGTTCTGTACAACTTTTTTCTTATCTTTGTAAGGCCTGTTTGCAGGTCGTACTTGCCAAAATGGACGTTAGAGCTAAAGTGGGTGCTCAGTACATAAATAAATATATAGGGACACATCACACAGATTGAGCCAGCCCCACAGTAAATTTTGAAGTTGTGGCGTGAGATACTAACTCAAAGATACATATTTTATTTTATGAAAAATACATTTACAGCGTGTAAATTTATTTTTTTTCCTTCGATATAAAGGGGTGACTTAGCCAATCAATCTGAACAACTTTTCCTATAAGACTAACGCTGGGAACTCAATTTATTTTTATATTTTCATACCAATTGCCGGGCCGGTCAAACACTTGTATGAACATGTATGTTTATTTTTAGAGCTGCCATATGCATTGCATTTGTCCCATAGGATTATTTTTTAATTTTGACAGACTGAGATCCCTTTAAAAATGTCAAATTTACAAACTGTATAGATAAACACCCAAGACCCAAGCCAAGCTTTAAAAGACCGTTTTCATTGAACGCCCCGGGTTCGATCTCCTGCGATTCAAAAGCACTTATGGTACCACTGATTCACAAAGATCGTCAGTACTATTTAATTTAAAGACTGCACCAGCTTTAATTTAAGGCCTCATTACCAAGTAACAACCATTAATTTAACAATCTAAAACATAAGCAATGACCGCAATCTACAATCTATTTATTATTGTTTTAATTTCACATAATTTTACGTGATTAGATTTGTATTAAAATAATTTATTCTGTCGTAAATTCCCAAGCTACGAAACATCGCCTATTGTCCCTTCCATTTGTTGAAAATGAATGGACGCATAATTATTTATGAAGACATTTTGTAATTCAAGATTACTTTATTCACATCCACAAGTATAATTCAAACTACATAGGTACTCGTACATGTGAATATTTATTTTGCTTTATTTTTATTTCTAGATACATAACTTGCCTCCATCGATAAATAATTGTAGTGTGCAGGGGCGTAATTAGGTACCGCCGTATCAGCCGTATCAATGATACGGGGTCCCCAGGCTACATACAGCCCCCCCCCCCCCCTCGAACGTGTATCGTTTACTAACATATGCCGCTGGCCAAGTCTTTCCCATTCTCATAATAACATCCTTATTTTGCACTTCTATCGACCATTTCTTTTCAAAAAATGGTAAATTCGACGCTTCCTAGGCTTTCCTCGTTTCCTGTAACCATCCTCTAGACTGGAGTATGTTTTGTGATTTCGACCGTAGTAGATTATCGATTTTTTTTTAATTTTAAACTTTTGTAGCAATATTAAAGGGCCTCAGATAAATATCGGACCCCACTAGAGCTAGCTACGCCACTGGTAGTGTACATAGTATATTCTAACCTAGAATCTTATCACATTCGTCATATTATTTATCGTCTACCTGCATTAACTGAAATAAACAGCCCTTTGATAAAATAGGATTTCAAATTGGAAAATTATCTTTTTCATATTGACCTAGATCTACGATGTAAATCCATTTATGTATTTGTTATGAAATATAATTTACCGTTTGTTACTATCCCATAACATAAATCTCGAACTTACATTGGTTCCATCTCAATCTGTGTGATTTGTCCGTATATACTTAGTTATTTATTCAACCCTATCATCATCATCATCAGGTCTTTTTAGTCTCCACTGCAGGAGCATGACCCTCTCTGTACTACCGGAGCCATACTTGGCCAGAGCAGACAGAGGATTTGGCCTACACTCTCCTCGCTGGCTAGACGGGTTGGAGAGGTCTCATTGATGTTTATGAGCTTTGTTTAGCTTGTATTTCCTAAGTCGCCTCTTACGACATCCACGGGAAGATTTGGAGTGGTCCAATTCTACTCTGCCCGAAACCACACGGCTTATTCAACCCTAAACGAGTGAGAATTAAAATTTGCTTCGTAACTTCTTTTCTTGTAGTAATAGTTATATTTAAACAAAAATCTTTAATAATACCTAATTCAAAAAATATATGCTTTTGAAACTGTGGTACATTCTCAGAAAGAATATTAAGTTTGAAATATTTAAATTTCGCAATCCGAATTAGAAAATAGTTGTTCATTGCTACATCCACGTACAAAGACCCAAACTACTTTATTAATACGACCATGATTTATTACTTACATAGCAGCCATTGTCAACAACAATTTGGCAAAATTGATTAGACGGTTTAAAACAAAGCGGTGTTTAACAACTAGAAAGTTGCTCAATAATTAGTTCAAGGTTCTTGGGCTTAGTAAAAAGTGGAAACAAAATTGGCGTGACTAATTTGCAGCACGCGCCGCGCAGTAATGACGGTGCCTACCGAATGTCGCTGAAAATATTGCCGGAACATTTAATGTGTCTCTATTGTCACGGAAAACGCATTAAATATTGCAATGCCTTTAATGAAATTTGATAATTTTAATGCATATTGCAAGAACGCATGGCCAAATGTGTAGTTGGTAAGTGTTTTTAGGGTTTCGTAGTAGCGTAGTAAACAAGGAACCCTTATAGTTTCACAATGTCCTCCGGCCTGTCTGTCTGTTCGTAATTTAGCTCAGAGACTGTTAGTGGTTAGCACTAGAAAGGAACTGGAATTTGGCATGGGCATATATATAAATAGGCGTATAGGAATATGTATGGATTTGGGAAAGGAATGAAAGGTTAATACATTTCATTCCTTTCCCAAATCCGACATATTCCTATCCTTCCCTGGCTTAAATATGCTTTCGATGGGCAGCAGCGTCGGAAGCACAATAAGCCAAAGAAACCGCGCTCACCAACCCGCCTGTCGAGCGTGGTGAGTATTCCAATATCTTTCCATGTACGGAAAATCCTTGAGAGAGGCCTTTGTGCAGCAGTGGACTTTATGCGGCTGTAATGATGATGATGATGATATTAAGAACGCTGTCAAAGTGGTGAGCAATAGTCCCATGCATGTCAAGTGGCGATATCTTTTTTCTCGTCAATCGCTTGCTGTTGTGTGTCGTTGAATTTAACAATATTCTCGGAGTCTGAACACCATTTTTCGATTTAGCGATACCGCTGATAATGTAGCTTTGTATAAGTAACAGAACTTTTAAAATGTATACATTATAAATAATTAAACTCCTATATGTATTAAGTTTACTCTTATTAAATTATGAAATAAAATATGGGATTTGAACTAGCGACCTTAAGTTTATCACAAATGTTTATTTTTATTATCTCCAAACAAATATACAATAATCTTAAATTAAACTACTTATCAATAACCCTAACTATACTAATAAAATAACTTAAAAATAAAAGAATTTAAATCTAAAAATCTAAACTAAGGTGTTGCCCGTGTGGCGTAGTGCCAAGAACACTAGCTGCATTCCCCCGCTGAATAGCAATTGCAATTCTTTGCGCGAGGAAAGAGCCAGCCCTCTTGTCACCAGCGGCGTCGACAAGCCTGGGTGCTAACCCCTTAAAGAATTTCTTTGTGCTAGGACCCCATGGACCTAATGTTTCGACACCAAGCGGAACAAATATGTACTCATCAATAAGAGAAGCATATTTGCGCCGCTTGGCGTCCTCTGCAGCCTCCGCCGCAGCTCCAGCTCTCAGGACAGTTCCCCCGAGGCGAGAAGGGGCCACCGTGTCGACGCATGTTACGTCCCACACGAGAGCCCTTCCCCGCTCCCAGGGGACCAAGGTCAAGCCGTCTGGGCGCTTGCCATCGTCGCGCGTTATACCTGCTGGCTCCAAAATGCTTGGAATTTCGGCGGTGGCAAGCGCCCTTTTAAATATGTCGTTGAGGGAGCCGTGGCGGGAGAACCTGCCTGCGCTGCGCTGACAGTGTAGTCTTAAGTCTATCTAATTGTACATAAACTTAAGGTCACAGGTTCAAATCCCGCCCGCTTGAAATTTTTTCACCATATTTTATTTCTTAATTTAGCATAGTGAATGCAAAATAAAACACAAAAAAATATGCATTAAGTTGTTTGAAACACCGAGCTGCGCGCTCCCTGACACGAAATGCGGATGTGCTGGCAGCTGGCAGCTGGCAGTGCTGGCAGTTCTGCCAGGATAAAGGGGGCTGGGAAGGACATGTTTGTCGCATGCGGCAATTAAAGTAGGCAAAACTTATCATTTTCTGGGTACCTGACGGCCACTATGGCCTTTCTGGGTACCGTCCGGTACCCAGAAAGGGCTTGGAGAGCGAAGGATAGAGATGAGTGGAGAACCCAGGGGGGGTTTGCTCAGCAGTGGGGCACAATATCAATAGGCTAGGAAAAAAAGTATTAAGTACAGATAAGATGCTATATTGAATCTAGATAAAGATGGTCATAGAGAATGCGAGTAAGAAAATATCAATTTTATTTCTAATTAATCAATTGACCTATGCACGTATATTCTGGTGATTAAAGCTTCAAGCATATTTTGATAATTCCCTACATTTATTCGCTTTAACCTGATCAGATAGATAATCTTAATATATATAAATCTCGTGTCACAATGTTTGTCCTCAATGGACTCCTAAACCACTTAACCGATTATAATAAAATTCGCACACCATGTGCAGTTCGATCCAACTTGAGAGATAGGATAGTTTTTAACTTATGGCGAAACGAAGTTCGCCGGGGCAGCTAGTAAATAAAATATTTTAGTTTCACTTTATTGGCTTGCCATTTAAACTTAAGCCTTTAACAAGCCAAGGTCTAAGTTTGCGTATAATTAAGAATACAATGAGTGATAAATCTCTTGAGTCATTTAATGAACTTGTTGACTATAATTAGAATCTAGATAGGTATACAGATCAATGAACTCAAAGACTTGCGGTCGTTAACGTCAATTGTTTTGAAGTAAATAAGGAAAATGCGTGGTAATTAATACTTTTAGCGTAATTTCCTTCGGGCTTTATTGTTTATGCAATAATTGTAGAGTTTTAAAATATTAACTGCATTTTTATGATTTCAATGCAGTGTATTCAATATTTGGAAATATTGCATATAGGTAATTGCCGGATTGCACATTTTTTAATGTATAATTTCATTTTTATATACATACATACACTACTATCACGTGCGTTTTCAATGCGGATTAGACAGAGCCCAGATCTTTAAGACCTAGCCACGTTTAGTATGTTGGTGAGCGTAAGGTAAAAACGGAATTAAATAGTCAAGGTTGCTAGCATCGCCTACTAACATGATTCCTCAGATTCTCACCCATTCCCTCGATCGGATTTTACGATCTGCTCAGAAAGAGAAGCAGCTGTTACATTGTACACTTTTACTTTTCTCCCAGACCAGCATGGAAGAAGGTGAAGTTTTTATATTCAAGTAGCCATGCCCAGCAGTACTAGTACATACATACATATTATCACGTATTATCTGTCTACCCTTTCCGGATAGACAGAGCCTAAGGCCAAAAGAACCAAAGACCACGTTTAGCGTGTTGGTTGGTGGGCGTGTAGAATGAAAAGTAAACATCGAAATATGGCAAATACATAAATTAATTGCCAGAAACGGAAGCGGCTGGAGAAGTAAATCTGAAGCCTGGGCAAGTAAATCTTTACTTGCTCAGGCCAAGACCAAGATGCGACTTCATTGCCTTAGATGGTGAAGTAGAAAAAATATTACAAGTACGAGTAGTGAAGGCATCTATATTTTATCAGAGATATTGCAATCTAAAGGAAACGAAGTTAAAAACAGTGCATTTCGTCACGATCTAAAGGAAGTACACACTAATAGCTGCAGATTCGTCAATGCGATAAATAATAAAGCGAACGGGGGCACTGAACCAAACCACTTTTACATAACTTTGAATACATTTGTATGTTTTAAGGCGTGCGATTCTATTTTGGCAACGCATTATAATCTCGTAAACCTACATTGATTTTGACTGAAATATTATTTGGTGACGAAAATATTACACAAATTAATGAATATGATGCATTTTAAGTTGAACAAACTATCTGTTCATTGGATTTCCATGGAAAGTGTCACCTCATGTTCATCTACTAGACCTACCTACTCGTAATAGATTATTTTTATCGGCAAATATGTTACACGAATTTATGAATATGATGCATTTTAAGTTGAACACTCAGTCTGCTTGCTTCCATTATTTTGTAAAGTCTCGTCTTATGTTCAATTACAAGACCAGAAGATATTAATTTTTATATATTCTTTTTCCAATGTTTATGTATGTTACTATACATTAGGTATATTGGGAATTCACCACATAAGTAGAAATTTACCACTAGTAAGATATAAATACTTACTCTTTTTTTTGGAGCGATTATGCCTTAAAAATATGGCATTCTGTCTGCCACACCGAGTGCTTATTCCTTAGTTTAAAATCGGTTTTGCCGATATTGCACTACAATTATGATAGTCCCGACCTTAATCAAAATAATTACAGAAACGCAATTTCGTACTTAAATATGCCAAACAATCATCTAACGATTATACCCTCTAACTTCATAGTAATATAGTTCAAAAGGTGTTGTGGTGTGGGTTAGAATAATAGATAAGGTTAGTCGTAATTCTTAGCTAGGAGGATGCGCGCGCAATTACACAAACAAACCTCGAATTTTCATACCATGTAAACATGCACAAAAGATAATTAAATAACAACAGGGCCCTGTTTCTTCACCGAATCAAGGATCTGTTGGAACACGTACGCTTTTGTTTTATCTTCTGTATTGATTTAAAGCGCTAATGTTGTATTTGTCGTACCTTTATTATTTCATTGCTAAGCATGGCGCAAAGGTCTTTCTACTGAATCAGCTGTCCGGGAAATACGTAAAGGGCAAATTTTTTATTAGAAGTTACATGACGAAATGAGCCTTAATCACTTTAAATTAGGGTTGGCATGAATAAAACAAGTAAATCTGTTTATTTTGTGCAGTTAAAAAAACTGTGTTTTTTTCAATTGTGCTTAAAATAACTACTTAATAGTGCCTAAAACTTATTTGATGGAACGTTATTTCTATCAAAAGTATGACGCATTTCATTATACACTAAAATTTAAGTAATTTGACAATCATATTATATAAAAGAGTTATTTATAGCTTAATCCCCGATTACTCAATATAATCTTGAATAACTTCTGTAGTCTCATACTGTCTTTATCTAGCTAAGTCATTGTCTAGACAGTGACAGAACGAGTTTCGGGAACGTTATAGGTTACTAGCTTTCGCCCGCGGCTCCGCCCGCGTCAATGTCGATCCCTCGGGAATAGTACTTTTTCCCGCGATAAAAGGTAGCCTATGTCCTTCTCCGCACTCCAAAAAACTTGTATGCAAAATTTCATGATGGCCGGATCAGTAGTTACGGCGTGAAAGCGTAACAAACAAACAAACTCACTTTCGCATTTATAATATTAGTTAGGATTAGTTAAGATGGTTTTGAGTATTCGGGCGTCGGTTGACACATTATATGCGAGGGGTCCCACATCAAGTTTTACAATAAATAAATATATAGGGACAAATCACACAGATTGAGCTAGCCCCAAGGTAAGTTCGAGACTTGTGTTATGGGATACTAACTCAACTATACTATATTTTATAACAAATATATATATAGATAAACATCTAAGACCCAGGCCAATCTGAAAAAGATAATTTTCCATCTTGACCTGACCGGGGATCGAACCCAGGCACTCCGTGTCGCAGGCTGGCGTGTTAACCACTGCGCCACATAGCTGTCAAACAATGAAGTTCTGCAAATATATTATCTCTTTTTTTTATGTTATAGGCCGGCAAACGAGCAAGCGAGTCACCTGATGGTGAGCAACCACTGCTGCCCATGGACAACTGCAATACCAGGTTGTAACAGGAACAGGATCGTTGCCGGCCTTTCAAGGAATTGGGTAAAGGACATGGGGGAGGAAATGGGGGAAAGATGGGCCTCTCACTCACCGAACGAAGCATAGAAGCGGTAAAGCTCCTACTCAAACGTCGATTTTCTGTGAGAGTGTGGTACTTCCCCGGACGAGCCGGCCCATTCATGCTACTAGCAAAAATGAATTTTGCCGGTAGCGTGGCTCTACGACAACTAAAATTTTTATCAACTATATTTTAATATACAGATAGAGGAAAGAATGCTTCAAAAGCTTTTATTTAAAACTTTACAACCCTCTTAGAGGTTGTAAAACAATAAATCGATTTAAAACGCATAAAACACTGATTTTGTTACATTAGTATCCTCACTTAATTTCAAACGCAATAAATTTAAGTTCTAAAGGTAAAGATGACTGAGCTTAAGTCATAAAAAGCTGTGGTTAAAATTGTCAAGTCATGAGTGTTTGTTGGAGCGAGGTTGACGACCTAAATGACTAAGGGTCGTAAGGACCAAGGACTGGAGAAGAGTAAATACTTGTCCGTAAACAAGGAAAAAATTATTAAAGTATAAAAAAGATAAAGAGATTTTGTGATGTAAAAATATAATTGTGATATTTTCTTTGAGTGACATGTTAGTTTTTCTATTGCTATGGATACAGTATTACAACAAGGTTACTGCATCATAGGTTCTACTCTAATAATAATAAACTTTATTACAGAAATGGTTCCATATTATAAATATAAACCGGATACAGTTCTGGAAAATCAGCAATAAAAACTCTATTGGGACAGATCTCTATTAACCGATAAAACAGTTTATTACAATAGACCAGATATAACAGTATATTATAAAGAAACCGGAATAGTATATCTCATTGACATAGCCATCCCTAATTCACACATCATTCAAAAAACAACATCAGAAAAGCTCGCAAAATATCAAGATCTTGCTATAGAGCTGAAAACTCAATGGAGAGCCCAAACAGTAAATATAGTACCTATTGTTCTTTCATCAACAGGAATAATACCCAAATCATTACTACAAAGCCTCAACACCTTAAACATGCCAACTTACATACTTTATCTCCTACAAAAAGCTATCTTCATCCAGCGCTTCAGCATCCTTCTCTATTTAAATTATTTTCCTGCTACTATCGTTTGGGTTTGGCCCGCGGTAGTAGCCTATAATTACCCTCATATGAGGAGAAAAATGTAGAAACAGAAATAATAATAATAAACGTTTATTCGGCTCTCATTATTTACATACATATAAGTTGTATTCATACAATTAAATGCAGGTTGTATTGCAACATAAAGAGAGCCTGGTGCTCGTGATAGGCTTAAAAGAAGCCTGTATATACAAGTCACCAGTCGCCCCTCGCTGTCTAAATACATAACAAGAATATCACTTATCTCTCTCTATCACTCTAACATCCCCTCTGCTTTCTTCAAACCAAATTGGTTACAATACTTCATAAGTTTTGGTTTGAATATAGGCTTTGTCATCAGATCTGCCAATTGCTCTTGTGTAGCCACATGTTTCACTTTAACACTGCCTTCAGTTATACATTCTCTTATGTAGAAGTGTTTCAATCTGATATGCTTAGTTTTTCTGTGAAACTCATATGGCGGATTTTGTGCTAATTTTATAGCTGATTCACTGTCCACGTTAAGTACTGGTGTTTCAACTATATTACACAAATTTTGAAATAATCTTTTCAACCAAACAATTTCTCTGCAGGCTTCACTTGCCGCCACAATTTCCGCTTCAGTAGAGGAAAGGGCTACTGATGCCTGTTTAGCACTTCTCCAAGAGATGGCGGTTCCAGAATAAAGACATAATATGCCAGTAGTGGAACAACCACTCTCATTGTCTCCTCCAAGATCTGCGTCACTATAGCATACAAGTTGCTTCTCTTTGTCTTCTTTCTTGTATACTAGACTAGTTCCAATGGTACCTTTTAGGTAACGAAAGATTCTTTTCACCTGTATAACATGCTGTTTTGTTGGATTCTGCAAATTTCTAGAGACAACGCCTACAGCGTATGCAATATCCGGCCTTGTACCAACCATAAGGTAACTCAATGCTCCAACAGCTTGTCTATAAGGGAATTTTATATTATTATCATCTTCCACCAGTTCACTTTCAAGTGTGTCTTTTATAATTGGCGTACCGACTACTTTACAATCGCTTATTCCATATTTTTCAAGAATCTTTTTTGTATAAGCAGTTTGGTGTACTTTGATACTACCATCTTTCCCACTTTCTAATTCTAGTCCGAGAAAATATGATGGTGGCTTTGTAGTTATCTTAAATCTGCCTTTTAATTCACATTCTATGAAATTTTTAGCGTCTAAATCATTTGAAAAGGCCAATAATCCGTCGTCAACATATAAAGCTAGCAGTATCTTTGTTTTTCCTCGTTGTCCAACGTATAAACATGGATCTGCATCACTCTGTTTGAATTCGGACTCTATTAGAAAACCATGCATACATTCGTTCTAACATTTAGGTGCTTGTTTCAGTCCATACAAGCTTCTTTTCAGTTTGCAAACTTTGTTAGATCCATCATTGTATCTCTGGGGTAGATGCATATAGATTTCTTCTTTGACTGTCCCATAAAGAAATGCTGTAGAGACATCAAATTGTCTAAATGTCAAACTTTCATTAGCAGCAATACTTAATAATGCTCGAATCGAACTCATTTTTACTACTGGACTAAATGTTTTGACGTAATCTATGCCTTTTTTCTGTGAGTAACCAACAGCCACTAACCTCGCTTTGTATGCATTTGCAACGAAGGGGTTTTCGGTACTTTGGCAACTTCGTCAAATCTCATGTGTGATTTTCTTTTAATGAACTTATCTCTTTATTCATAGCCTCTACCCACATTTCTTTATCAGAGCTTTTCATTGCTTCTTGGTATGAAGTTGGTTCAGAATCAGAAATGACTTCATTAATGAAATTTTCAAAAGTAAACCTTTCTGGAGGGTTATTATATTTCGATCACGAAGAACTCGTCTGTTGGCTTCTACAACCGGTCTTTCATTTTGTCAAACTTCATTGTTTTAATCAAAATTATCATTCTTTTCTTCTGAATGTATCGATGCAAAGTCTTCATCTGACTGTATCGGTACAATATCTTCATTATTTTCTTCATGTGAGTCGGGTTGAACAATTTTAGAAGAAGTTGGGAGCTCAAACTCGTAGATATTATTTTCAGGTTCAGATTCAGGTGTAACTTCTACTGGTGAGCTACTTAATAAAGGGACTTCTTGGAAAGTAACGTCTCTAGAACGTAACAGTCTAAAGTTTACTTTGTCGTAGACTCTATATCCATCATCACCGTCATATCCTATCAATATACATTTCTGAGCTTTTCTGTCAAGCTTCCTTACTCGTCTTTGTTTAAGTATATGCACATAGCATTCGCAACCAATAATTCTAAGATGACTAATTTTTGGCTTTTTACGGCACCATATTTCGTAGGGTGACTTCCCTTGTTCTGTCGTAGGTCCCGTACGATTCAATATGTAAAATGAGGCATTTGCTATTTCAGCCCATAGTCCTCTAGGGATCTCATTGTGTGCGTGCATTAGTGTTCTTATCATTTCCACTATTGTGCGATTATCTCTCTCATCACACCCATTTTGCTGTGGCGTGTATGGCATTGTCAGCCTTTGTCGTATCCCTTGCTTCCTTATAATAGTACGTATTTGTTCGTTATCAAATTCACCTCCATTGTCACTTAATATTTCTTGTATAACATGACCAGATGTTTTAAATTCAGCTAAGAAATCTTTTAATCTAGCAGCAACTTCTGATTTTTGTCTTAACTTTATTTGTCCATTTATCTTCAACGTGCAAGACTTGGTTCTCGACTCAAATAAACTTTTCTCACATATATCTTGAGCAGCTAATACAGAAAACAAATTTCTTTTTATAGAAGGGACATACCAAACATTCGACAGAATACAGATCTCTTTTTTGCCATTTATGTTTGCTAACAGGTGTATAGAGCCTTTTCCTATAGCTTCAACGCTTTCACCATCTGCTGTAACAACCTTATGAGATTCGACAAAATATTGAAAACTTTCAAAAATATTTCCTCTATTGGTCACGTGACTTGTCGCTCCATTATCAACGAACCAAGAATCTCTATCTTCATTATTATTTAAGGTAAAAGCTAGGCTCATTAACACAGTCGTATTGCATGTAGATTTATGCGTAGGTTTAGGAGGTTTACCATCACATGTCCACTTAGTGCATTTTTTGACTCCGTGTCCTTCTTGTCCACAATAATTACATTTAAACGATTTGTTTTTCATTCTTTTTTGCTTTCTCCTCTCTACTAACAATGCCTCTCCGCTTTCTGGTGCTAAGTCAACATTACTATGCTTGTTTGCCAAAGCCCTTTCATAAGCACACAACTGCGTGGTTAAATTTTCGATCGTTCTTTCTTGCGTTGCAATAAGCATCCAACTTGATTTAAAACTGAAATAGTCTTCAGGAAGTGTATCCAAGACTTTACAGATGAGAAGAATTTCCGGTAGTTCTTTCCCGTCTGCTGACAGCATTTTATTCAAATCGTGCCATAAATTCTTTATTACCGATAAATGTGATCCCATGTCATGTTTTGGGTCTTTCTTATACTTAAAGAATTCTAAGCAAACATCATACGATCTATCCTGTGACGAACGCTCATATAACCGGTTCAACTCATTCCACATATCTTTTACTGATGTGAAACGCATCACTTTTGTGAGCATATCCTCCGTCATATTAGTTGTAAGTAGTAGTAAAGCAGTGCTCTCAATCTTAACGAATGCATCACTTTTCTCTTTATATAATTTTAGATCTTCAGCAGAAGCTTTCTCACCTGGGTGCTGTGGCATGGCTAAACTCCCATTTAGTGCTTCTATAGCTCCAGCGTCAGTTTTCAGAAGCAAAACCACTTTGTATTTCCAAGTCGGCCAGTTTGACCCGTCGAAACGTCCTATTTCAATTTTCATATTTGTTGACATGATTTTTAAATACCCGACGTTTCTCAGATAAACTTTAACATTTCTTGCTTTTTAGATCCTTTTATTTACGCTCTGCTACCATATTAAAGTATAAAAAAGATAAAGAGATTTTGTGATGTAAAAATATAATTGTGATATTTTCTTTGAGTGACATGTTAGTTTTTCTATTGCTATGGATACAGTATTACAACAAGGTTACTGCATCATACATAGGTTCTACTCTAACAAAAATTACAATAAAAAGCCGTGTATTAAGAAATATAAATGAGATAGGAGTACTTTCAAATGGTTTTTGAAGAATTTATTTTTATTAGAGACGATCAAGAATTCGCTATCGGTTTAGCAGCCAAATAAAATTTCGGTGAGAGTTTTATTACCTACCACCTGTTTATTTTCCTGCAAAGATCGCAAATACCCTTCGAAGAATCTTGTCAAGGGGCGATGCTCTATTCAGTTTCTCTCCCCCACCACTACGTTTAAAGTGCCCTTAGGTTCTGCTACGTAAGAACTAGTACTTATTCTATTCCTAGCCCCTAAAGAATAAATACGATCTTAGTAACATTTTACTACTAAGATACATACTACTAGTCTAAGTATATTCTAACTTACATTATAACAAACTACTAAGTTCTTCATTTAAGTCTTATATTTTACATAACTACCGAAAAAAAAGTGTATTGTTTTTCGTATTCATGTAGTATCTAAGTATGTGAACTACGTAATACACTATAACTTCTATATGCATAATAATAAGTCTTATTATGAAAAAAAAAAGCGTGTCTTCCTCTTGTGGCACATTTCACATGGTTCCTATCTTTTTATGTAAAGTCAATATTTCCTTAAAGTTTAATACAAAATACGTAACAGCATAATTAACTCGACATTAAGTATTTCTAAACAGCGAACCTTGGTTAGACTTTTCTCAGGAGCCGTAATCCATTGTTACGGTTTTATTAAATTTGCGATTAGCTCAAACAATTGTTCACAGGGCAATAGCTAATATTGCACACTTTTTGATATCATGCTGTGTCCGCTTGTCCATTGTTTTGTAACAACAATTATAAAAACATCACGCATTAACATGCGTTCTAATGATATAAAAAAGGGTAGAACCATAACTGGTTCTACCCTTTTTTATATCATTAGAACTTAGATTAGGGTAGAACCATAACTGGTTCTACCCTTTTTTATATCATTAGAACTTTGTTGCATTGCAACAAAAAATTGTATTTATAATTTTATTTTTAATGAAAAGTTAACAAGAAGGTTCAGTCTTAATCAGTATAATATGAAGATTCCCTTATATACTCGTACATATCAGTTTATACATTTATAAGTAATCTAAACTTATAGAGAGAAGATTTGATTTGAAAAAATCAGCTGTTCCTTAGATTTTAGCCAAGTATCAACTTTTGTATGAAAGAGCAGATAATTTTTTCACAATGTCGAAGTTGGTCCCATAATGAAAGTTGTTCAGATTCGTGGTTTGAGTCACTCCTTAAACGTTTGCTAATGAGTTCAATTTCACTCTGTATACGCGGACGACGTCGCGCGTAACTACTAGTGGCAACCCTGAATATGACACACATGCGCGATACAAGACAGACTCAAAGTGCGTCCTATATTTTATCATTCATAGTCGAATATTTATTACGATTATACGAAAAATTGCGGTGGTTAATATTAAGGTAATTCGAATCACGGTTTTCCGTTCTATTTCGTACACGACCTTCCATTGCCGCCCGAGTTCAAATCTGATAAAAACTAATATAATTTACTCACTTTTATTCGACAATCAACTACAATTTGCATATTTTAATATATATATGCACGCTTTACCTGTAATAAACTATACATGATTCAGAAAAATACTAAATTGGGTAAACTGATATTTTTTTGTAATTTATTGATAGTATATAAATTTTCAAATTAGAAGGGTTAATAAGATTATTAAAATCATAATTCATAATATTTTATGTATGTCGTAGTAACTAAAATGTCATCCGTAAATTATTCGGGCAAAATATATAAATAATTGATATTTTAAATTTAAATTACATAACAGGAAGAACAGTAACTACGGTGGAGATCAAGAACTTCATCTATACTATTATAATTAAAAATAAATAGAAAATATACATATTTTTTTTTATATAAGATAAAAACCTATCAATCATTTACGAGTGATTTCTTTGATGTCCTTTTAATTGACACAAGGTGACATTTAATGATATACAAGATCATATCTTACGCCCAGTAACTCGGGAAGTTAAGCCTCGTGGAATAATTATTTACGGACATTTTTTGTGTTGCCTAATTTTTTCGCAGTCAGTCTTAAGTCTTTTCAAAACTGGGCTTAACTTGAATTAGGCTTCAATTGAATTTAATTAATTATATTTGCAGTCCCAAATAAACTTTTTAAAAACAGTATTATTTTGGTCGTAAAACTTTAATTATTACCCTTCGTCAATATTAAATGCGTTTTATTTTTAACAACACTGCTATTATGTATAAACTTTATATTCCCAATCAAATCAATTATTTACCTAATAGCACTACTTTCGTTCTCCATGTTAATAAACATATATATTGAATGATTTATTTTATTGATTATATATATATATACGGACAAATCACACAAATTGAGCTAGCCCCAAAGTAAGTTCGAGACTTGTGTTATGGGATACTAACTCAACGATACTATATTTTATAACAAATACATATATAGATACACAAACACATCCAAGACCCAGGCCAATCTGAAAAAGATCATTTTCCATCTTGACATGGCCGGGGATCGAACCCGGGCACTCTCGTGTCGCAGGCTGGCGTGTTGACCGCTGCGCCACGGAGCTAGCCAGATTGTGATACAATAAGAAACTGTAATCAGAAAAATATAACCAAAGTAAAATCAAAACTAACGTGAGATACAGACATTATGTACTAAAAACGGGTCACCACTCAGGTGCTATTTCGTCGGATTGCCGACTATACTCCTGCACTCGCCTTGAAAATGGGCTCCTGACAAGTCCGAAACTATAGTCGGCAATCCCGACGAAATAGCACGTGAGTGACTCGTTTTTAGCACATAAGGTTTAAGATATTTTTATTTCATAACATAGTAAAATCTTTATTTATTTCATAAATCAGACTTATATCCCTTATTTATATACGAAAACAATGTTTTCATACAAGTAAACGTACTTACGTATATCAGGTAGGATTATCAATATACAGTTAATGTTGTATTAATATGACGTGTTCGTTCATACATTGACTCTACCATAGAACTAAGAAACTGTAACTTCATATTTTTATGAACCCTGTCTATTATTTGTGCAAGAACCATTACTACAAAACATATGTAAAGGGCATACTTATTAAGTAAGCTCACAATTATTCATTAGTGACTCTTGACACCCTTTGCTCCGACGAAGAATAAAAATAAGATGCACAAAATCTCTCTCTCATTTATGCGTTTACCCGGTTGCATCATCAGTTGTGGGTTGTGGGGTAGTGACCCCTGGCTCAAAATCTATTAAACGTATAAATAAACTTTATTTAATTTGATATACAACTTAATATGTGATCCTTCTTACACACGGTTAAATGCTGTATTTACTCATAGATTATCAACCAACCTCGACTAGTAATTTTTATCAGCTCATCTTTTGCGTGTCCGCTATCAAACCGTCACGCTCTGTCGTAAACTGTGACCTGCTGTTTCAAAAGCTGATCGGTAACAAACAACCTTGGTGGAGTTTCTTTTAATATTTACAACAATTATGTGTCAATTCAATACATTTGAACAATAGGGTGGAAAGGTTATTGAACTCTAAAAATTGTAACACTTTATTATAAGCCTATATGGATATAAACGTTAATTTTTGTCCAATTTGCAATAGAAACACGCTATCAGAAATGTCGGTAAGGGTAAACTATAAATAATCCATTGATGCCAAAGGTAAGATTTGTTATCGAACGGTTTACTCTGTTTAATTTTTTTATTAATTGTTCGGTCTAAATGGCTTTGTTATGCTATTCTTGATTAGGTCAAAAAAAAACAAAGTGTATAAAATAATTTCAGCGATTGCATCCTACTTCAAAAAAACATACGAAATCATCATAAATTTCATACTTTTGAAGTAATGTCTAAAAACTCAGAACTAAAAACGCGTAACAGGACTTAAAAAGGCATAGACTACCACAATATTCATTAATATCTTGTATGGAATTTTTGTAGAGACAAATATTTCGTGAATTATAACTTAAAATTTATATAAATATAGTATAAATGCGCGAGGTGCCTTAGCCTCAGGCAGTCAGCCACTATTTAAAAAACCTTTTACTAAAACAAACCACATTACTTATAGCATTCATACTTTGCGTAAACTAATGTAGATTTTCGAAGACCCCATTCCACGTAGCTGGGGTTCTCGCTAGGCCCTTTTTTTAAGTAAAATAAAAGTTGATGTTTCACAGACAGTAACATTTAAAATGTATAGTTCGTCCATGCAAAATGTGACGGGTTTAAAATGCTGCTCAAATCGCATGCCCGTACATGGGAAAGTTCACGAGAAATAGTTTAGTCAGACAAGGCGCGGTCGTCGCCTTGACTTGATGGTATTCACGCGATATGTAGAGGCTTAGTACAGACAGGTACTCAGAGACAAATGCCCATTTTTTTTCTATAATGTATGGCCATCAAACTTCATTCAAAAAACTGAGACACATACATACATTTTACTTATTAGACTCCAATAAAAAATATAAATAAAGCGGTATTGGCTCAGTGGTCTAAGAGCGCTTTTTTTTTCTACCACTACCTGCTTCCGGCAACCCGCACACTAGTTGAGTGTTCAATAGTGTGTGAAATGAAGAAGTTTTTTCTTTTTTTTTTGTTGACTATGTAGCTAGCTCCAAGTGACCTTTTGATTTTCAAAATTAATTTTTTTTTTACGCAAACTATAAAATAAAATGTTTAAAACGTAGTGGACGACCTCCGGAAGTGTGAATTATTTATGATTTATTCCTTTGTTAATTACACGTAATTATAAGACTAGGGTAAGGGCTCCAGTAAATGAAAGCTACCCAGTGAATGAACGAAACGCATATTTTTATCAAAAATAAGAAAACCAGCTAATTCTACCAGGTGAAGTGTATTTTTTTAAACAGATAACACACTTTTACGTGTTCCAGTACTTATTCCGGTGGCTTAAACATCTTTATTGCAAAATGGCAATTGAGTAAAGTTGGGGTGCGCTCTGAAAAAATGTCTTGTATGGGCAGGAATTTACGACTTAGGTACGATATCACTTACTATTGTAAGTTTTATAGCTGTATTTTTTTATTTTTACATTGTTTTTCACTAAAACTAGGTTATTTATGAATATATGCTTGCATTTTCAAAAAGCATTATTAGTTTTTGCAAATACATTTTGAATTAATTAGGTGTTCATGGACTAGCTTAAAAAATGGCATCAAATCTAGTGAATGAACGGCAGTTCATTCACTGGAACATTACATATTTCGAAAATTTCAGTATTATCTGACTTCGGACTACTGTATTAAGACGGTTTTTATAAAATACGTTTGAAAAACGATTTAGAATCTTTTGGCCAGTATTGGAACACAGGTGTTCATTTATTGGTTTTCAAAATCCATTAAATGAACTATGAAAATACTGACCTGTTCAATTACCGGTTTTTTAATATTTCTTGTACCATTGAATGAATTAAATTAGTAATTTCAGTTATACTAAATATATAGAATAATACACTCCTTTATCGTATGATATATTACTTATTAATCGACTGGATTTCAGAAATAACATCCCAAAATATCACTACAGCCATAAACGACGTCCCGAATACTTAAACAGTTTAAACTTCTCGTCAAAACGATCAGACCATGGTTGACATAATAATCGTAGATTCCTCTTAGATCCCTCAATTTTAAATATTATGGATGATGAGTAAAATTGTTCCCTTTTTTTTAAATAACTCAGCAACTCTTCAGAAGAAGACTACTCCTGCTGATTTTCTGGAGGAAAATATTCTAGATATTCTAAGAGTCCCATCATGTTCAACCACAAAACAAAACGTGGTATCTTCAAAACGCAAAGTTCATATTGGTAATTTTTTTAACTACCCTAATCATCATCATCATCATCAGGTCCTTTTTAGTCTCCACTGCCTAATATTGGAACCAAAAAGAAAAAACTTCAGATTCTCAGAGAAACAAGATAAACACGGCACTATACTAACTATGAATTCATTTCTGGGTCTAGGAGTACGCTTCTATAATAAAATTCCTGCAGAAATATTAGGTCTGCCTTTACTTAAGTTCAAAACGATTGTAAAAAACCAGTTAATAAAAAAGGCTTATTACTGCATTGATGATTATATAACTGATAAAAATGCGTGGAAATTTATATAAATTTTTTAATGTTAACAATTTAATCTACAGTATGAAAAATTGTGTTTAATGTGAACAATGTATGCAGAGCCCTTCAGGCACGTAGGGACCAAGTCTGGATTAAGTTTCTTTCGGCGTATTCTTCTCACCAGTGGTCGTTCCGAAACGCTAGTAGTATTTCAATTTTGCATATATTAAAAAATATATAAGAAATAAAAATATGACGTTCAAAAAGAGATACATGTATCCAATTTTGAATAAAACTCTTTGACTTTGACTTTGCACCGTCCAAACCTGAGGTCCAAACCCAATACGTTATCGTAGAGAGTGAGGAAAGTCATTTTCACAACGAAACAACTAAAACAAAAGACTTTTTAAGGAAGAATATTGTGTCAGAGAATATTGTCAGCTTCGTAAACATCACAGAGGTTGAACGTGGATTTATCTTTTTTGCAGATTTATGTTTTAAAGATATAGAATAAACTGATCTCCCTCGTGATTTAGAAAACGAACAATTTGCGAAAACTCACCTTGTGGCGTCTGGGACTTGTACAGTAGGTTCACTAGCTCTTTCTGCAAATTCACCTCAACCTCTGTGACGACGGAGAGTTGAGTCTCCGACGTCACAGAGCTTGAACGTGGATTTATATTTCGTAGATATCGTAGATATTTCTTTTGCAGAAAAGATATAGGATTAACTGATCCCCCTCGTTATTTAGAAAACTACCAATTTGTGAAAGCTCCCCTTGTGACTTCTGGGCTTGGTACAGTAGGTTCATCGGTTCTTTCTGCTAATTCAGAAATACCTTTAGAGGTTCCTTTTATTGTGATACTAAAGACTGATGTAACTACCTCTACCTCACTCATGATTTTTAAGCAGAAATTACTAAAGCGCCTAGGTACCTAATTCAGTTCACTAAAGTCAAATTATGTTGATTAGTGAATAAATACTTACAACTCTGAAATCTAAATAAGTAGGCTTGAAGTATTTAGAATCTAACTATGATTGAAATTATATAATTATTATGTTTATTTTAACACTTATTAATGTGTCTGAATAAGAACCAGAAAGTATTATTAAGTTAATAGTAACTAAATAAGTACTCATAGTACCTAATCCCTAGTTTTTACGCAGAAATTATTGAAACCTTATTAGGCTAATTATTGTTAAATGAATACAGTTTATTTTTTCTGTTAAAAAATGGTAAAAAGCCTTTAATTTTAAATTTAAATATAACAGATTTAAGTGTTCATTTACTGGGTTTTATTGCGTTCATTCGTTGGAAAATGCTGTTCATTCACTGGTGTTTTAGGGTATTGTCGCATAAAATGTTAAAATCTCCAAAACTATACAAACTGCAGCTCTTAACGAGAGTTTTATTAAATCTTAAATAATTTACGGTGACTATGGTAAATGTTAGGTCGTCAGAATATTTAAAACAGAATTGTAATTAAATTTCAAAGTTGAACATTTCCTTAAGGGTTCATTCACTGGAGCACTTACCCTATTTTGCAATAATTACCTGCTTATTAATATCCAACTTGTGTATTCAATTACTTATCTAACCACGACTTTATTACCACAAACCAATTTATTTTTATGTAAATTCTAATGTGTAGCAAAACATTAAGTATACTACTTACATTTTAGTCGTATGAGTAATATAGGAACTATTATAAATATCAAGTTTATCAATTCGTTATTCAGCACGAGAATGCAGCCAGCGTTTTGGACACCATGCCACATGAACACCGTCTGATTTTTCACAGATGATGTTTCACAGACAGTAACATTTAAAATGTATAGTTCGTCCATGCAAAATGTGACGGGTTTAAAATGCTGCTCAAATCGCATGCCCGTACATGGGAAAGTTCACGAGAGATAGTTTAGTCAGACAAGGCGCGGTCGTCGCCTTGACTTGATGGTATTCACGCGATATGTAGAGGCTTAGTACAGTCAGGTACTCAGAGACAAATGCCCATTTTTTTTCTATAATGTATGGCCATCAAACTTCATTCGAAAAACTGAGACACATACATACATTTTACTTATTAAACTCCAATAAAAAATATATTTTGGACACCATGCCACATGAACACCGTCTGATTTTAGATTATTAATATTTGTTTTAAAATTAATTTAGTTGTATTGCGTTTTTAGTTGTAAGTCTTTATAAATTAGATTCTCATCCCGCGCACATCGTTAAAGCCGATCGAGGGAATGGGTGCAAATATGACGAATCACATTAGTAAACGATGCGGCTAGACCCATCACTACTTTGAATCCATTTTCCACCTCACGCCCACCAACTAAACGTGGCTTTTAGGTTTTAAAGACCTGGGCTCTGTCTACCCCAAAAGAGATTAAGACGTTATACTATGTATGTATGTCAATTATTTTGCTAATCGAGGTAATGAGCGGATTTATGAGAATTATGTCAATGTACTATTTATTTATTTACACATATTCACTTTGTAAAACATAACAATGTTGGCTCTGGAACAGAATTCTCAGTATAAAGAGAACAACGGAGCAATAAGGAGATGAAGATCTTGCAATAATACATTACACCTATTTCTTAGAAAAGATACGTCAGCCAGTTCCTTATATATAATGTATAAATAAACAACCCATAAATGCAACCGCAAAACTATTTGTTATACATAGAATTGTAACGTGTGACAGTATTAAGTGGCATTTACATGAGTAAGACGATTATGTGTAATTATCTCAAACCGTCCCGTTCTTCACGTTAATTATGTAGTTACCTCTTGCAGCTTGTTAATACTAAGTAGTTATTACTTATGAATAGAAGTAATTTTCATACTGTTCACGTTTATATAAATTATATTCTAGTATTTATACAGATAGAAATATCTTGGGCTACAAGGCAGTCGGTCACAAATATAAATGTTCACGGGGTCAAATGCCGCCATGCATGCCGCCTAATATTTTTGTGACCTTTATTTTTATTAATGTTGACACATTCACTGCCGGAATTCTTATTACAATGTTTACTAAGTATAACATATTATTTTACTACCAGAGTACAGCAAAAGTGTTAAGCATAAATTCTCCTCTCAAATTATTAATCATAATATTTTAACGAGCACTTAACATGTACAATACTGCTCTAAACTGCACAGTTACTTAACGAAACATACTTCGATCTAGCCATCTTAAGCTATATTCTTAAGGTGATAGCTACCATAATGAAAAAACATATACTACAATAGAGGGGTCAACAGTACAAATGAGAAATTGACGAACCGGAACTATGTCTTTATAATGAAGTGATTGTCAAGTCCTGCCCTTACGATGCTGACCTCTGGGTAATCATTTTAATTCTATATTGTGTAATTCATGGAATATACGATATTTATGAGTAGTAGATGTTTTAGAAAGTATTTTGTGGGCTAGTAGGCTTCCGATCCGTACATATATTTTTTGTTGTCACATATCGTTACATCATATACAGGTTTGTTTGTGTCACTGCTAAATGTATGATTTAACTCTTAAATGATTAAATCTTTATCAACTCGTATTTGTTTTTGAATTGATCTAATTAATTATGTAAGTATTATTTTGTAATTAGATTTCTACTATGAGTAGAGTACTTTTGTCGTTTGTAGATTGTCAAGAAGAAGAATGCTTGGTAGATGCTACGAATAAGTAATAGACAAATGGTTATATATATGACAGAAATAAAGGTAAATTTTGAATTTCGGCAGCGGCATGTGTCGCGCATTTGTATGAATTGTCAGTAAGTGATACAACAGTTGACGCTATCATTTCATAATTGCGCAATATACTTTTTATCCGGTTGCGACAAAGCTACAAGCTATGTGTTTGACATGAATCTATGAATATCCGTTCCTATGTCACTCATATGTAACATAACGCCACAACCGATTTTTATAAATGATTCGTCAATTGATTGATTTGTCTTGATTGCGCGAATAACATTAAGTCTCGAATACAGAACGAGGTATGTACATAACATTGACGAGTAAAAATATGAATGGTGTGCTAATGCGCTTTCGCGTGTGAACGTATTTTTTCCAAGACCCTCAATTGGGTTACAGAATAGAGGGATTTTGGATTTATTAAAAATTTATATTTAATTTATATTATTAGCAGTTTGAGCTATGAATTAAAAAAACGAGCTATAATAATATAAACTAATATCTAGTTTATGGGCAAATATACAGGGTGAAATAGAATTCATTAGCATACGTTTAAGGAGTGATTCAGACCACGAATCTAAATAACTTTCACTATGGGACCAACTCCGAAATTGCAAAAAGAAAACAGCTGTTCCATAGATTTTGACCAAGTAGATATTCCAGTTTTGTATGAAAAAGCAGATCATTTTTTCACCCATAATTAAAGTTGTTCAGATTCGTGGTCTCAGACCACGAACCTGAACAACTTTCACTCTTTACACGTAGGTATACTAATGAATTAAATTTCACTTATAAAGGGAAAACCTGCGTACAACCCCAATTATCGGTTTTCGTCATGGGTAATCTCTTTCCCAGTACAAGCTTCTTTCAATGTTATTCGTTAACCAACTCACGTCGTGGACCAAGAAGGATTCGCTCTCCATATTTATGATCTTGACACATAGTTAATTGATAATATAAAGATTTATTTATATGACGTAGGTACTTATATTTTCTATGCAAGTAATGTAAATAAGCAACACGCATAATTTGTAATTCTAATATAAAATGATTTCAACCCCATCAATAACGTGAACATGACTTACCTATGCGGCAGTGTGTAATTTATAGCCGTTGATTTTCCTAGATTGTATTTAATTTATTGGATCGGAGTCGACGACACATGACTCCTATTTAATAGTCACGTGAATGTATAATACATACGTGTGAGTTCATAAAAAGCATGCTGCTATACGCTAGTATGGCTCTAGTAGTACAGAGAGTGTCGTGTTCCTGTAGTGGAGACTAAAAAGACCTGATGATGATACGCTACTTTTCTCATGACAAAAAATATTCCGAGTTTTAATCAACATGGGGTTCTTCAAAAGGAGCGTGAAAAGATTTCTGCAGGGTCGGCAATGCGCTAGTGGCAACTCTGGTGTTACAAACGTCCATAGTCTACGGCAGCCGCTTTCCATAAGATAGGCCGTATGCCTGTTTGCCTACTTAGTTGTATAAAAAAGTAGAAGTTATTATTGAACATAAGATATAACATGTTTACTAAATATATAATACTAGCTTTCGCCCGCGGCTCCGCCCGCGTCAATGTCGATCCCTCGGGAATAGTACTTTTTCCCGGGATAAAAGGTAGCCTATGTCCTTCTCCGTACTCCAGAGAACTTGTATGCAAAATTTCATGGTGACCGGTTCAGTAGTTACGGCGTGAAAGCGTAACAAACAAACAAACAAACTCACTTTCGCATTTATAATATTAGTAAGGATTTCATAATTATCATTTAGTTAACTACTAGTACAACTACTTACTGGTTATAGTATATGTACATCGTCCACTGCTTGGCCGGTAGTTGCAAGTATAGTATCGGGTGCACGCACCCGGCCACCCGAGTTACTACTTACTTTCCCTTGCTTTTCCCGCGTGAATAGTATCGCAATACCTTTATTCCCTTCCCAAATCCAACAATTTCCTATCCTTCCTTTACTTAAAAATACTTCCGATGAGCAGCAGCATCCGAAGGAAAAGAAGCCAAAGAAACAATACACGCCACTCCGCCTGCCAATCGTGGCTTATAGATATGACAATATTTTAGGCGCCTTTGTAAAATACTTGTCCCTCCACGACGCTTGTTTTTGTAATTAAATAAACAAAACATGATCTACAAATATATGCAATATCCTTATCCTTACTAATATTATAAATGCGAAAATGAGTTTGTTTGTTTCTTTGTTACGCTTTCACGCCGTAACTATTGAATCGATCATCATTAAATTTTGTATACAAGTTCTCTGGAGTACGGAGAAGGCTTTTATCCTAGGAAAAAGAACTATTCTCGAGGGATCGACATTGACGCGGGCGGAACCGTGGGCCAAAGCTAGTACTAAATAATCAACAAAAACTTATACAAATTTACATTTTAATATTTTCCATTAAAAGGCATTATCGATTTCAGACATGTGTAAACAAAAGTTTGCAAACACCATTAATTTTGCTCAACCAGGTGTCATAAGAAAGCATCATTAGCATATAGTTTTCTTAATTGATCTAAAACAGATAATAAAATCTTCTAATATATACAAATGGTGACAATCGCTGATCTTCAACCTCTGGCACCCATTTGGCGTTGCAGACTTGATTCATTCAACCTACATTCGGCACATTAACACAGTTATATCACTATTTCGTCACTTCGCTTTGTAAGATTTGCGGTGTATGTGAAAAACAAGCAAGTCAGATATAAACATTTGATCAAAGTTTCAAACACTAGTCGGTTTTTAACACAAATACAAAATTAACATGTTGACTACGTAATCATCATCATTTCGAGTAGGTGTCACGGTCAATCGACCATGCACACCCTGGTGTCAGAGTTCTTCGGAACCGCCTCTCGGCCTCTGACGTGGTTTCTTTAACGACTACCAGATGGCAGTCAAGACCACCGGCTTAAAGTGCCTTCCGAAGCATGGAATCATCTTTATTATCAAACAATCAGGAGATTCAAGCCTGCAATGTCCTAACCAAACTGGAAACAACTAAACAAAGTATGTTTCTACGTAATTAAATGCGTGCACAACACTTTTGCATAATTACTTGATATGTAGATTCATTTATGTGTGACATCAGTAACGCGCGCCCGCCCTCCCGAGCTGCTGCTTCCTTGTCACCCATTTATCTGAGTGAGTAATATCCCAACATCTTCATTCTCTTCCCAGATCCAACAAATTTATTTCCTTCTCCAGCTTAAAAATGCTTCTGATGGGTAGCACTAGAAGCCAAAGTGCGCTCGCCAACCCGCCTGCCAAGCGTGGTGAGTATCGCAATATCTTCCCACGGAACTAAGAAAATATTCTCCAATGGAAGGAAGAATCCTTGGGAGAGGCCCTTGTCCAGCTGTGGACTTTTGCGGCTGTAATGATGAATAATAATGATGAGATGATATTCACCTTTGACTGCTACTTTTGTGTTTTATCTGTCAAAATACAAAATGATTTAAAAATTCGATACTAAAACTACTGACACAGCCTGGATGGTTCAGGGTATACAACGTTATTTTAACCTCCTAACTATATTGGAATCTCGGAATCAGAATCCCTAATGGAATACAGAATTGCAAGAAAAATTAGCATTCCCATATACCAAGACGCCGATCAGCTGGACGAATTTCTGTGGAAGGTCAAATGTGTTTTTATTTTTTATCTTTGTTTCTTGCAACTCTGTATTCAATACAGCTAGGAGGTTCAATATCAAGCTGTATTAATCTCAGATAATTCAGGAATAGCAATCTCAGTCAATATGTAGTAATATAAGTGACATGGAGTTTCATTGAACATAGACTATGTTCAATGAAACTCCATGTCACTTATATTTCTATTAGTGCTATAACTAGCCATTGACTTTATAGATAGGAGAATATCAATATCGTTTATTAGTTTTGAATATCAATAAATGTAAATTCAATATCGTTAAGTAGTTTTTGCTTGGTTAAATAACAAACTTACACATAAATTATATTAATTCAATGTAACTCAACACGTAGTCACATTTCCACGGTATAAGTTAATCAGTCATTGTTCCAAATCACGAATTGAACAGTCAGCGAGGGTGATCCGTCCCACACAGACCATGAAACAATAGGACATACTCGCTTCCTTGCCGTAATCGTCAATATAAAGGGAAAAACGTGGGATGTTATACACTTCCGTGACAGCCTGTCACACTATGCCACATTCCCGGTATAACAATGTTGGTATAATTATTTTATTTCTTTCGTTGTTATATATAACTTAAGATATACATATATCTTCTCCCATGAAATGACAACCAGTTGTTTTTTTTTTTTTTTTTTAATTTATAGACCTACCTAAATTTCACGTCAACCTTTTCTTATAGATACGACAGATAGAGACATTCCTAAATAGTATCGCTCTTATAAACTCTAAATAAACTTATAAGTATATCGAGCAAAACCGCTTTTCCTAGCAGGAACGGTGCAGAGATTTCCTAAAAGCATTAATCACTGTTGCTCGCTCTGCGTAACATGCTAACACCGTAATATTTACTGTAGCTACTTAAAATAGTCTCAGTGAACATAAAATTCTCTGAAACGTGACTGTCTTAAAGATTTTTCACAAAACAGCTTTTACAATTTACAGTTTTAAAAGATTATTTGATATCGATAACAGTTAGACCATAAGAACACCAAGAATCGAACAAATTTTTTTTTCCCAGCAGAAGAACATTGACAGCTTTTTTTCATAATATGTGTATGTTTTGTAGCTATATTACTTCCGCTATTTCTCGTAACCCAATTCTCTAATTACATAAAATTACATTTGTGAATTGTGCTGCTCATATTAGTAAATTATCAACTTCGTTTGGCATCATAATTAGTTCAGTAGTTCAGAGATATTGTAATAAACGGAGAGCACGGAGACCATTAATATAAGTAACTAAGAAAGTAAAATGTGTAGATGATAAATACACGTTAACATACTCATAAAGAGACTACTAGTACAACACAAAACTGGACCTTGCGAAAATTTATTTAATAATCCCTAAACTTCTAAACCGGAATGATAGAAAATAATTTGTTTCATTCACCCCAACTCTATTGAAAACCTTGCTACTATGCTCATGCGGTCAACAAATACCTGCAATTATACTTTTTACGGGCCGTAAAGAGTACATAAATGCAGGTTATATACCTGCATTTATGTACTCTCATCAGAAAGTATGAATATCATACATATTATCATGTCTTTTTCCCTTTCGGAGTTATATGAGTCCTAAATGCCACGTTTAGCTTGTTAGCGGGCCTGAAGTGGAATACGGAATCAAGATAATGGGTTGTTAGCCGCATCACCTACTAACATGATTCCTCAGATTTTCGCTCATTCCCTTGAAATTTATACAATCTGCGCGGGAACAGAAAACAGCTGGTACTTTCTACCTTTTTCTTTTCTCTTCATCAAGGAAAAGACCAGCAAAGATGAATATAATCTATCATTATATTATAGTCGCATTGCTCTTTGTGTAACTTTTTATACCCCACACCTACGCTAATGAAAGAGCAGATTCCTGAAGATACACAGATAACATGAGATAGTTTCTCTTGTTATTTGCATCACGGGAAGGGAAAAGTTCACAGGCGTATGAGGAAAATGAACGTCAAGCCATAACATGCAGGAAATCCTAGTGCAAGGAAAATTTATGTTTGTTTGGATTGATACAATTTATTATAAACTCGATCAAGCATACATGCTTGATCGAGTTTATAATAAATTGTTAAATTAAATTTATATTATATATTAAATTTATATATTAAATTTACTAGTAAGAGTACACTCTTACTAGTAAATTTTACCATTTGTATAATAAAGAGTACAATGGTGGAGTATTATTAGAACCAATAAACAGAAAAAAATAGGAATTACAACGAAGTATTAATGGAATAAATATGGAAAATCCATCAAGCAAAATTAATTTATTTCAATAAATAATAATTACTTTTGTACTGTGACCAACCGCGTTTACTATCACTCGCGACAATCACACAGAAATAAGAAATATGGAAAAAACATATTGGACCCACGAAACAAATTTGTACTTTAATTTTTTTACTATCCCAAAGAAAGTTCAAGAGAGCGAAGTGTGGGATGGCCCCCGGCTAGATGGAGCGACGATCTACGTAGGACGGCTGACAGCATTTGGATGAGCGTAGCTGGTGATGGAGCAAAGTGGCGTATTTTGGGAGAAGTCTAAATCCAGCTGTGGACTGCCGCAGCAGCCTGCGGTCCACAGCTGGACTTGATGATCCCAACTTGACGACTTGATGACTGGAATGATATTGATCCCAAATATATGATATACCAAAGGGAAAGTTAATCACTATCATGAGGAATTTAATGTCTTTGAATTTTGCAACTTGTTATTGATAGTAACACGTTTCACGTATAACAATTATTCCCCAAGTCAATGTTCTAAAAGGATTAACTGTTAATTGAACTTAAATACTTACTTGTGCACAAGGAAGGAACATTTATAATGGTACCTATGTACTCATGAAATATGACACTTAATTATTAGGTACAATTTCATAATACGCTAACCTCCGTGTTTTTTTACTACCGGAAATATTGATTTGCGAGATAAATTATATAGAGTGAAGTGGCTGAGTGATTGATACAGTTTTTGTGTGGTCTTTATATAATTGCCACGTTTAGCAAACGTCTGAACGTTAATAACAATTATATTTTTCTGAAAACAGCATTCTGTATCGTTGTTAAATTAAGCTATGTAAGTCATCCGAAGCCCTATCAAACTCCTATGGTTATGAAAATAGTCCAGGCAAGCAGAATTTGAACCTGCGATTTCATCTTTATTAATTAAAGAGTATGTTAGTACCATGCTAAAAAACCCATTTAAAATATAACCCTAACATACATAGTTACTACA
Organism: Elegia similella; assembly: GCA_947532085.1. Taxonomy (NCBI): domain Eukaryota; kingdom Metazoa; phylum Arthropoda; class Insecta; order Lepidoptera; family Pyralidae; genus Elegia; species Elegia similella. The sequence goes on from OX383936.1 coordinate 8,624,385, forward strand.
TTATATAACTTTTGAAAAAAACTTGCTACATATGTATATGTAAAATAAAACGTGTTACTGGCTAACATTGTTATTTACTTGTATGTTTGTAAAGAAAATTCACATACCGCGTTTACTTTATGAAATTTTAATTCTTTGACATTTATAACAGGCACACACGTAATAACCAAAATCCATAAATTATATCAGGAGGCGATACATACTGTGAGAATCTTCACTTAAAATATTACAGTTCACGATTTTTTATATTATATAAGGAACAAAATGTCAAAGGTTGCGTAACAACAATTAGCCATCAGTTTTGTCTTGACACGCCCTCTATAAATTTCCACGAGTCATGTGAAAACGCCTTATCAAAGGGTTAGGTAAAGGTAAGAGGTCAGAGTATCTGTCAGAAGTTACGTAAGCTATAAGTGGGTAAATAGGGTAAGCCCGGAACTAATTGTCTTACAACAGGTCTTGCATACCCTTTAAGTGGTTTACGGATTACGAATCAATTTACTAACAAAGTCTTTTTCTTTGTTACAGGTACGTATACGTATACATCTGCAATCAAGACGTGCAAAATTGGTTGTCTCATAGCAATGTACAAATAATACAAGGGTCACCGTATTGGCAGTCCCGGATGAGCCCAAAATCAAATTAAGCAATTGTTTAGGGCATCACGTCTTGGGGATCACCACCAAAGGCACACAGCACCAAAAGACATTGACTTGCCAGCCCTAGCCAGTACATGTGACTTCTGCCACTGCTAGAGGGTAATGGTAGTATCATCCAGTAGTAAAATACCCTTCCGTCGCTAGCTAAAAAGACGCTTCGTATATAACATAGGCCGGGCCCTCGAGCTTATAGAGTTCAGGGCCCACATTAAGTTTATTCCGGTAGTGCGTATGAGATAAATATATCCCTAGGGCTAGGGTCAGTTATAGATGTCGATGAATCACCTGGCAGATTTCACATGGTAATATTTAAAGAACAACTGCATATATGTATCGTCATATTCTATTTTAATTGTATTTTTTAATGCAGTGTGAAATAAATGAAAATGTTGAAATATATAAAAAGCAACTGTAAGTTGTACGTTTTTGGAATCTGCCAATAAATAACCATTTTTTACATGAGGTTGTTTGGTCAGTGGTGTTCTTCTTAACTGCTAGGCCGGTGATAGAATGGCATCAGGTCCGCGTGCCCGGCCATCCGAGCTGCTACTTGCTTTTTCCCCATTCATCAGATTTAGGTATATCCTAATAGCTTCCTTCCGTTCCCAAAACCAACAAATTCCTATCCTGTATATAGTGATACTCCAAATGGGCAGCAGCGTCTGAAGCACAAGAAGCCGTAGAAACTGCGCTCGCCAACCCGGCAGCCAAGCGTTGTCAGTATGAAACGAAAAACAATCCTTAAGAGAGGCATATGACCAGAAGTAGACTTGCTAAGACTGAAATAATGATCTTACTTTAAAAAAAAATCTTATCCTAGTTTTATCTAGCACTTGTCCTATACCCACCCACCCCCTTAAAGCTCATCTATTGCAATCCCGGTTCATCTTTCAACCGCCATGTTCTACCCAACCCCATGTTTTGTAATTCATTACCAAAGTGCAATCCACCCATTCATTAAACAACTCTTCAAAACATCTGATTTATCAGATACTGTCATGTTAACTCACATGACCATATTTAATGTACCCACCATATTTGATCATTTTGATCTATCTAAAGTGACAAGTCACGAAGTGAGAGTAGTTAAAGCGATCAGATTAGTTTCATGCACAGCGATTTCTATAGGAACAGCGGCACTATTCTGTAAACTACATCACTTTCATCTCGCATGCCATTCTCGACGTAACAATAACCAACTATAACAAGTGATTTATTTCAATAAATAAAAAACCTGACTGTCTTTTTGACAGTTTACGTCCGCCATATGAAGATTTTGCTAACGTCACATAGCCTATGACATTCCGGGGAAGAATACGAATCTAATGATACCTCACACCTCGAAGTCGATCAATTCGTTTAGGCTACAGTGGTCTCCTGTAGCCTTAACGAATTGATCGACAATAGAACGGACATACTTAAATACATACGCGAGAAAAACATTACCCTCCTCCTGGGTACATCAGTCGGGTAAAAATACATATTAAATTTACAAAAAACATTTTTTTTGTTTACTTGGCTAGTTCTGTAGCAAATAATATGGACTACTTTTGAAAGGCGTGCAGCATCATTGTATGATGAACGTGGTTGATGCATGTAATATAATGTTTCAGCAACGTTATACAGTCCTAACTAATATTATAAATACGAAGCTGAACTACGAGTATGTTTGTTGTTTATTTATGCTTCCACGCTTTAACCACTACTGGACCAATAATCAAGAATTTTGCAAACATATACGGAAATAGGTAGCCTTGTTCACTGTCAACCAAAAAAATGCTTTTCCCATTTAAATACATATAATCGTGAGTGAATTTTTTACTTTCTTTTTGTACCTAGGTATACATTTCTTCTATATGTTTTGCGAGCTTAAACGTATTTAGGTAAACTTAAACGTATCTTTCTTATCAAATTACTAAATATTTGATTACGATAATTTCATGATACTAGTTATACCATATGTATAACTAGTATCATGAAATGATGTAAACTAAGGAATTATTTAAGAACTAAAATTAATTGCTTTATAAATAAACAAAATAAAATAGGTACCTAGTTCAGAATACGAGTATGTACAAATAATTTTACATTGTTGCTCGGAGTTCACTTACAGAATAGTTCCTCGTGCTTCAGTCATTGTGGGCTGGTCGATGACTCTCGTTAGGATTATGCACATGTTATGTTATGGCGTTACGTGACGTTTCTAAATATTGGTTTGACTTAGTAACGAGATTTTAGGTTCCGTGTTATATAATTGGCGCACCAGAGATGATCTGATTTAGTACTATTGTTTTGACAACGAATTATGTATTTGGATTTCTTTTTTCGAAATTTTAATGAATTGGTATAAAAATACTTTTAACATTTTCGACATCATGGAATGTTTAATGTTGAAATTTTATTTTGTAACGGAAAATGGGTTGAGAAATATTTTTCTTCTGTTGTTTTTTAAAAAAAATACCTGTCACACATTTGGTGGTATGGAACTTTCCAATATTTTTTATATTATTTGTGTGTGCAAGTGTCAGATTTTTTCAAACTGCATAACGATACGAATTCTTAAAATTCGAAGACATACAGACATACTACGGCTTATTATATCTACACTACTTAGTCTGTTTCCTAACATGGAAGATCAATGCACACTCATTGTGTGAAAGCATGACTATGCAATTGTATCATTATCTTTACGACCAGCATTAGCGGAGTTTTACTATTTGACTAATGAACATAATAATATTATTATGCAAAGAGGAGACTTTACCGTTTCTTCAGTTCCTTTGCTGTTTTTCTACTGTACTCGCATATACTGACATGAACTATATTTACGTGATTTCGATTTGTTTATGTTTTTACGACCGGATGCCTGCTTGATTCCACATACATAGCATTACGTCTTTTCTCTTGCGGGGTAGACAGAGCCTAACTCTATAAGACATTATGGCCACATTTAACATGTTGGAGGGCGTGTAGATGGAAAATGGAATCAAAATTGTGATCGGTTGCTAGCCGCATCACCTATTGATTGGTTTCCGCAGATTTAAGCCCAACCCCTCGATCGGCTTCTCCGATCTGCGCGGGAAGCAGGTGGCAACTTCTATATTTTTTTTTTCTTCTCCGAGACCAGCATGGAAGCTTGATTCCAACCTTCCCAAAATATGTTCTTATAACACAAGATGTAAGGTAGTCCCTTAGTCGAATTGAACTACATAGGCATAGTCGTATCGCGAAATAGGCAATGTAAGATATAGACCAAACGCTTATTTTAAATGACGTTTAGGCATAACACAACTTAGGCGCACTGCTTTATAAGTATACAGCAAGCAAAGGATCGCTATTCCATTAGTAAGACTTAAATAAAATAGCTTACACTTCATACACTGCTTAGTATGTTTCATAATATAAAAGATGATCAATGGACCCTTATTGTGTGAAAGCATGACTCGAATACTAATCGTAATCGAGATGAAATGGTATCATCATCTTTATGACCGCCATCCATTAAATAATGAAACTAATACTTAATGTTACGCAGTTGAAATGTGTTTCAGTTGGCTTAATGTTGTTCGAGGATGCTTACCATCATTCATCATCATCATTACGGCCGTAAAATGTCCACTGCTTGACAAAAGCCTATCCATGAGAGGATAATGCCATACTCTCCACGCTTGGCAGGGAGGATTGGCGAGCGCGGTTTCTCTAGCTTTTTATGCTTCCGACGCTGCTGCCCATCGAAAGTATTTTAAGCTGGGGAAGGATAGGAATTTGTTGGACGTGGGAAGGGAATGAAGGTATTGGGATACTAATCTCACTCGGATGAATGGAGTAAGAGCAAGTAGCAGCTTGGGAAGCCGGGCGCGCGTTCCCGATGCCATACCTGCAACCACCGGACTGGCATTTGAGGATGACACCCCAGACCTTACCTTTGCCTACAAGATGATGCCTACAAGATGATGCCTACAAGATGAGGCCTACAAGATGATGCCTACAAGATGATGCCTACAAGATGATGCCTACAAGATGATGCCTACAATATGATGCCTACAAGATGATGCCTACGAGATGATGCCTACGAGATGATGCCTACGAGATGATGCCTACGAGATGATGCCTACAAGATGATGCCTACAAGATGATGCCTACAAGATGATGCCTACAAGATGATGCCTACAAGATGATGCCTACAAGATGATGCCTACAAGATGATGCCTACAAGATGATGCCTACAAGATGATGCCTACAAGATGATGCCTACAAGATGATGCCTACAAGATGATGCCTACAAGATGATGCCTACAAGATGATGCCTACAAGATGATGCCTACAAGATGATGCCTACAAGATGATGCCTACAAGATGATGCCTACAAGATGATGCCTACAAGATGATGCCTACAAGATGATGCCTATAAGATGATGCCTACAAGATGATGCCTGCAAGATGATGCCTACAAGATTACCTGCAATTGATTAAGAGTACAGTAACACATCACAATTACATTTCTAAATGTAGGTCTATGTTTAATTATGTATATAAACGGGACTAAGCACAAACCTTTTTATTATTTGTTTCCGTTGACGTTTCAATTTAGTTACATCCATCATTACATAAACAATAAAAAGGTTCGTGCTAAGTCCCGTTTATATACATAATTATGTGATAAAGCGCGAAAGTTTAAAAAACAATAGGTCTATGTTATAACTTAATTATACCGGATATATTTAGCCACCAAGTAGACGGACGTAGGGGACGAGGGAAGCCAAGAAAGAATGAATGTGTCAGAGGGGATATGAGGAAATGGGGGGTAAATATTGATATGGAAAATTATGGAGAGAGTCGACATACAGAGGCGACCCCAAATAGGGAAAAGGCGAGGAAGAAGAAGAAGAAGATATTTATCCCCGACATAACCTTGAATCCCTAGCCAGTCATGAATATCTTTTCTGGATCAATGCTGGGAACTCGAAAAATTCATTTTATCCGTACAAATTGCCCAGCTGGCAGAATATTTTTAATGTGAGGGTAATTTTATACCAAGGATAGATAGGTATTATCACTTACATTTAGAGGTTTAATTACAATAATATTCATACCATCAATATAATCCGCAATAAGTATTTAACTGAAAATCTATTACCAATAGTCTGTCTTTGAGGCTCAAAAATTATTGGCATTATTGCAATATCGATAATTTGAAGTCTCTCAAAGAGACATAAAGGCTATAAAGCACCATAAATCTAATCAACTATTAAGCATCCGTTTTAGCCCACGATTTAAATTCCATCACGATGTAAGTAATGGAGATTTAAATTTATATAACCTGCATGACATGATGAATTGTATTGAAATTGTTGTTTATTTTATTTTCAATTATTGGTAAATTTAATTTAACTACCTCCGGGGTCCAGTGGTTAAGGCGTTTGCCTGTAGACCCGGGGGTCGTGGGTTCAATTCCCACGGGAGGCATACTTTGTTTAGTTGCTTCCAGTTTGGTTAGGACATTGCAGGCTTGAATCATCTGATTGTCTGATAATAAAGACTGCCATCTGGTAATCGTTAATGGAACCACGTCAGAGGCCGAGAGGCGTTTCTGAAGAACTCTGACACTAGGGTGTGCATGGTCGATTGACCGTGACATCTACTCGAAATGATGATGCGAGTCGGACTCGCGCACGAAGGGTTCCGTACCATTATCTATAAAAACGGCGAAAAAATCATGTCTGTTGTATGGGAACCCCTCTTTAATATTATTTTTATTTTTATTTATTTATTTATTTTTAAAGCAAATATATAACTAAATATTCTGTGAATATTTCAAGCGTCCACCAGTTGCTGTTATCAATATCGAGCAAAAACAAGCAAAAAAAAATCTCGTTTGTTGTATGGGAGCCCCCTTAAATATTTATTTTATTCTACTTTTTAGTATTTGTTGTTATAGCGGCAACAGAAAAACATTATCTGTGAAAATTTCAACTGTCTAACTATCATGGTTCATGAGATACAGCCTGGTGACAGACGAACTGAACTGACTGAACTGCCTGCGTCTATATTCCCAGACAAGTACAGTCCCGGGACATTTAATAGAATAAATGGGTATCTCTTGGATAGGCATGTAACATCGTCTTCATCGTCACTTACCATCAGATGAGATGGCAGACAAATGCCTAATCCAACATTTAGTAAAAAAAAAAAGCAGAGCGATATTAGTACCCTTTGGGTACGGAACCCTAAAAATTATAAAAGTTGTGTTAGTTGCTATATATTACTTAAATGATATACAAAGACAAACCTAGTAATATGAAAAAATTAAAAAATCATTATATGGGAACATTGATTACATATAAACGGTATCGTTGAAAATGATGACATCTGCAGAAGTTAATAAACTGTGTCGCAGATGTCAACGCCCACCTCCTAATACAAATTGCAATATGGGACATATTGCATTAATAGATCAAAAATATAAATATCGATTATTTTGAAAGTTTTATTACATTATTATTAATTAAGTGTTGTCATTTATTCATTCATATATATAAATAATTCACGAAAATACAATTCAATTCCATTGATATAACTTAAATGAATGTAATGTTATTTGAAAGTATTCCTGATATGAACAAATTGATGTAAGAGCAACTAGTTGTTTCATCAATTCGTTTAGTAGTATATATAAATTATACTGTCTTTGATTATCCAATTGTTGATATTTCATGTGTTCTATCACATGTGGGAAATGGGTTATGCGTGCCGCTCTACTACAGGAATATAGAACATTTACATATTATGTAGGTTTTTTCATGCACCTGCAATGGAGACTAAGAAGACCGAATGATGATGATGACATATTGTAGGAGTCGCACCTGCTAAAAACAACGTGACTGACCAATCTACACCAGGTGGGCACGGTAAAAGTACCACCACTCTTCTACCAAGTCTATACTTCATCTCGTACTCAAAGTACGTCATATGTATTTTACGTTTGTTGACCGAGCCAGCTAAGCAAGCAAGGTTTTCAAGTCGTGTTGGGTGAAAACACACTTTTGTTTAGTTAGCTATGTTTGTTTCCTGATATCTCTCGAGTCAGAGCTCCAAATAAAGTAAGTTTTATATGTATATAGGTACGATTAGTACCATTTTCAAGCTGGTTGGGCATCAACATCGATTTAGTAGTTTATCAGATATTGATATAAATGTTCACGAAATCCAAAAGCGCAGCGAAAAACTACTATAGTACATGAAGTACATAAGTGACGTGTGACATACAAGTATACTATTAAACGGATTAAAAAGCTTTCCTATATTAACGCTATATACCGAGCATGTTAACATACTTGGCAGGTACGTAGGTACTGAATAATCTTACACTGAATCTTGGACCGGCATTTGGGACTAAATGCACAAGAAAACAGTCATGGAAACTGTTTAGTGCCTGTATATGTTTACATAATTTTAGAAATATTTTCTAAATACCACTTCTATCAACCCATATGGCAGTAGGCCTAAAAAGTAAGCAGATTTACTGTCGGCTTCTATCTTAGACACAATACAGGTATTTCAAATGCATCAGACCTTGAGCTCGCCACTCTAATACGATGGTAGAGTAACGATATGCACAATAACTGCATCATTAGCCACATTGTTGTACGACTCTAGTATATCACTACCGAATCACGATTTAGCGAAACGATTGTACGATCAAGTCACTTGACAAGAATATCTTGATAATGTCATTACGATAATGTATTTTTTTTGTACATCTGAGTACACTACATCCACCTACAAACAAATCATTAAAAAATATGAATATTCAATTGGCTAGTTACCTAAAAAATATAAGAAGTCCGTCAGATAATCAAAATATATTGGACACGTATTTTTTATTTTGTTAATAAACTGAATTTTTTTTTTTTATTAACCTTTTTCCTGGGCGACCTAGCTTTACTCGATTATAACTATTTATTGTAATATAGTGGTGTTTAGGTGATAATCTATATTTATGAGAAATATATATTGTTATCTCAAACATTAACTACATTTTTTTATATTGTCTAAAAACAATAACAATGAATATATATTAACTTGAACATATAAAAAATCAAAATTAAGTCACCAAGCGGGATTCGAATCCCGGGTTCCCGGGTCAAGTGTACGGGTTCGAACCCGTAACACTTGTTACTTGCCGTCCAACCGGATAGACGGTGGCCGGCAGGGCGAAATTAGCGACCATATTCTGCGTGGAAAGTAAAACGCATGAAAACTCGAAAACACGCGTTTCCCCAAACATAAGACTAATCTAAATCGAATGTTAACCCCCGAAAACTCCCTTAAACCAAATTTCAGCGAAATCGTTAGAGCCGTTTCCGAGATCATAGAAATAAATTTATATATAAATATACAAGAATTGCTCGTTTAAACGTATAAGATACGTCGCACTGATGGGCAAAGGTCTTCTATGTTTGTAACGAACCGCTGGGCCTGCCTATGTTGCAACGAAGTAGTATCTAGAAGGAGGTAGACGAAATATATGAATAAAATATACCCCGTTTAAATTCCGTGTGACGTCATAGTTTACTACACTTTCTACCGACTATATCTTTATCAGTATAATTGACAAAAGAAAAAATACGTGTCTAATATGTTTTGTATATCTAACTGGCGTACTAGTTTTAATATAATTGTTTTGACCCAAGAAACTAGCCTGTTGCCCTAATTTAAACCATTTTTCATTCAACAAATTTACCCAACCACAACAGATCGCGTGTATTAGCGTGACCGGCAATTTTTCATACTCTGGAAATACTCCAGAAACATTGCAGCTATATAGGTACTTCCCGGACAGCGAACACGAAAAAATATAAATAATAACGATGCTTACGTATTGAAACATATCACTATGCGAAAATTAAAACATTTGCAATATATATCTGTTACAACATCTTATAATGGCAACCATTCACACGATGATAAAATCAAGTATAAAATTGATACTGTCATGTAGATCATAATAGCAATAAAATAGAAGAACGTCCGCTCTCGTACCATGTGGAGCGTGCCGCAATCGAATCCGTCCGACTGCGAGTCGGACTCGTGAATGGTTCCGTACATTATAATATGTAATAAGTTTAATATTTTTATTGTATGATGTAAATTAAAATTAATGCTTTTCGCAATGTTTCCTTTATCTGTGCTATAAGACGTTGCTTCGTACCAAATTTCAAGATTGTGAGTTCACGGGAAGTACCCTGTAGATTTTGATTCCCTTGCGAGTGTTGAAAAATTATTAAAAATATTTTTATTATATGATGTAACTAAAAATTTATACTTTTTGCATTTTTTTCTTTATCTGTGCTATAAGACGTTGCTTTGTAGCAAATTTCAAGGTACTGAGTTCTCGGGAAATACCCTGTAGGTTTTTTTACTTTGAGACAATTTACTTTGCGTGCTTCCACCACCACTGGTGGCGGAAGCACGCAAAGTAATTGTCTCAAAGTAAATGTAGCTTTGACTTCCGCAAAGTAATACCTGAATCGATTAACTACCTGTAGGTTTTGATTCCCTTGCGAATGTCTAAGAAACACAAAAATTTGCGGCATAACCAGCTGTATCTTTTGATTGCATGGGCTTAGAAGTTTGATTTTTTCACTACTTCAAGGGACACAGACAGGGACTTGAGTATTTAATATTAATTTCGGCTTGATACCTCTACGCGTTCCTGAGGAAAAGGTCTTGACAGACAGACAACCGAGTAATCCTATAAGGTTTCCGTTTTTTTCCTTTTCGAGGTACGGAACCCTAATTATTGATTTTTGTTGCAGCGGCATTAAAATACACATTTTGTTGGTAAATATGAATATTGTTTACAGATTTTGCCATATTGAGTCTCACGTGGCGTATTCTGTACTTATTTCAAATATAATTCTTAGAATAGATTTTCGACCGGAAAGAGCTTACAGCTACATCGTTTTAGTCAACATCCAGAGCCAGAGTTTGAATTGTGTCTATTTTATTTGACAGGGCATTGCTTCCCGAGCTTGATACAAGTATATTTTTTAATTTTTTTTTTTTTTTTTTTAATAGCCTGTTTCAGTGTCCCACTGCTGGGCAAAGGCCTCCCCTTTTTGTTTCCAATCATCCCTATCGCGGGCAATAACTTGCCAGCCACTTATATAAGCATCTAAGTCATCGCGCCATCTCCTTCTAGGTCTGCCACGTTTTCGGCGGCCATCCGGTTTCCACATGGTGGCCACCTTGGCCCACCTTTCTTCTTGCATGCGGCAGACGTGTCCCGCCCAGTCCCACTTAAGCTGTGCTGATTTTACACCTACATCCTTTATTAGAGTTTTGGAGCGCAGAGTGGTGTTTCTAATACGGTCTATACGGCGTACGCCAAGTATACTACGCTCCATTGCTCTTTGGCAGACCTTGAGCCTGGACTTTTGACCCTCAGTGAGTGACCACGTCTGTGCTCCATAAGTAAGTATAGGCAGGATACACATATCGAGAAGTTTGCGTTTCAATGTAATAGGGAGATCACCCTTCATCAGGCTCTTCATGGACCAGTAGCTCTTCCAGGCGTTATCGATTCGACGATCGATTTCTTTGTCCTGCCTGTTTTCGAAGGATGCTATCTGGCCCAGGTATAAATACTCCTCGACATAGTGCATTACCTGCCCATCCACCTTAATCTGACGCTGCGTGCTGTTTGTCATCACCTTGGTCTTAAGCCGATTCATCTTAAGCCCAAACTCAAGGCTCGCCGTGCTAAGATCGTCAAGCATTTTTTGAAGATCAGATGCTGAGTGGGAGAAAAGGACAATGTCGTCGGCATAACGGAGGTTAGTTAGCCTTTTATCGCCGACATCAATGCCCATTGCCTCCCAATGTGGCGCCAGCTTTCGGAACACCTCTTCAAGACAGCTGGCGAATAATTGAGGGGACAGCGGATCACCTTGCTTCACGCCTCTTTCCACATCAAACACAGGTCCCGGATTATGTACTTTGACGGATGCAGTACTATTGTAATAAATGCTTCGTAAAAGTTGTATATATGTACTATCTATATTCTGGTTTTTAAGAGATTGAAATATGGATGTGTGGTTCAGACTATCAAAGGCTTTGGTATAATCGACGAATGCTATGTATCTTATATTCATTATGTTTTTCGATTAGTTGATTAAGCGTTTGAAGGTGATCGGTCGTGGAGTAATTGGGCCGGAAACCAGCTTGCTCTGGCGGCTGATGTTGATCTAGCTGTGGGGCTATGCGGTTTTGTAATACTTTAATAAATAATTTATAAATATGGGATGTCAAGATATTTTTTAATAATAGTTGTAAAATTAAGAAAATAGGTACTATAAAAATATGAACTTTGTTTTTTAATTATAAAAAAAGTATGTAAATGAAATTTTATTTCTTCAATAATATATTCCCTTCATAATCATAAGGTCTTTATAGTGTCCACTACAGGAGCACGGCCAGAGCTGACAGAGTACTTGGCCTACACTCTCCACGCTGGTCAGACGGGTTGGAGAGGTCTCATAGATGTTTATAAGCGTTGTATTCCTTAAGTCGCCTTCTACGACATCCACGGGAAGATTTGGAGTGGTCCTATTCTGCTCTGCCGGATACCAATATTCCTTTTTTGAAAATGAATTTCCTGATTATTTTATATAAAACAACAAATTCTGGTAAATTTAAATAAAATAGGCTCCAGATCCGTAAAATTTTCTGAGCACAAATGAAGTGAAATTATTTCAGTTTTCTCATGCTATGTAACCGGCCGTTTTAAAGACAGACTGGCGAAGAATCGATATTTCACCGATATTCCTGAATCGGAATGCGTGTGACCTCCATGCGCGCGCATTCATGCGGCAAATTATGCGTGCACTGGCGAAACTATCATTAACCGTTTTATTTAACATACACATATAATCATTATTTGCATAAATTATTATTAAGTAACGATATTTTAAGAATAGTGTCATATTTTTTTACTATTTGCTACAAAACTATCCTTACATCGGTGGTAATGAAGACATAAAAATATATAGCATCGTGTTCCCGACCTCCCGACCCGACTCACTCGGATGGATGGGAGAAAAGCAAAGTGCATTGTTGTCTCCCATCCATCCGAGTGAGTAGTATCCTTCATTCCCTTCCCAAAGCCTACAAATTCCTATCGTTTTCCAGCTTAACAATGCTTCCAATAGCAGCGTCGGTACCATAAGAAGCCAAAGAATCTGCGCTCGCCAACCCGCCTGCCAAGCGTGGGGAGTTTAGTGATACCCTATCATGGAACGCAAAATCCTTGGCAAAAGCTTTTGTCTAGCTGTTGACTTTTAAGGCTGAAATGATGATGATGATATGTAAATGTGAAGTCAAATACCAATATCGAACTATAGCAATGAAATGAATTGCCTACCTTTTCGCGTACTGAAAGAAAATAGCGCAGTCTTTGTTCAGTGCCACAAAAAATCGTATAGATCAGAAAAAATACTTCTGAGGGTTTCCTGTTGTGTGTGCAGTAGATCCTTTGTTAAGTAATTCATTTTGACACGTTTTGACAAGAATCATCACAAGTACGAGTCCAATTTAACTCTGTGCATTAGTCAGTAAGTTTAACCTGTCTGTAATAATCTAATTTGATTAAATCCTTGTTTGTAGATATTGACCTTTTGTTAAACCTTCAATAATAAACTTAATATTGTATAACATCGTAATAGGTATTAAAACCTATCACTTTATCGTTGATCCTGGAGTCAAGGTAAAGGAAATGTAGTTCACAACACTGTATCAATGACAAATGACGCATATCATGAACTACGTGACTACGAAAACTGATTGTCATAACGACAGTCTCTGAAATGTCCGTGTCACTAGCTCATTTTTAATAGAGATATTGACAGTTGTATGACCATTAATAGCTATTACGACATGTGTGACGTCATCGTGTCAATCTGTCACACTCATGACTACCTTTTGAGAAATGAACGTGTCATTTGAAATATGATTTATGATAAGAACACATGTTTAATTGAAATATTTTCATTCGTTCAAACTAGTTTACTCATAGTAATTTGGTAAATGAAAATACATTATGAGAGCGATTTTGCCGCTGTTTAGATAAAAAAAAAATAATAGGCATTTAACAGCCTCTGCTAAATCGTCAAGGTAACTAGTACCATTACTTTCTCATTACTTGGTACTATAAATATCTTAATGGCATTATTTAAATGCTGTTGGAGGAGCTCCAGATTTTTTTTGTCATTTGCTGTCTGCAAACTCATCTTAGTGGGGATCATGGGAGCGCTAATTATGAGTACGCCTACTGGACCAATTAGCAGTCGCTCTCATAATCCATAAACCAAGTGGATTTACCAGCAGACTGAGTTACAGTGTGTAACATAACAACGACGTTCCCGTGAAGGGGTGACACAACCCGTCAAAGTGAACAACTTTTCCTAGGGAACCAATGCTAGAAACATATTTTTTTTTTAATTTTCATACTACCAGGCCTGCCGAACACTTTTGTATGAAAATGTCAATATTTTTTCTGTGATGGAATGAGTTTCCAGCATTGGTCCCATAGGAAAATTTGTTCATTTTAACGGGCTGAGTCAACCCTTCACGGGAACGTCGTTGGTTATGTTACACGCTATATATTTTATGGGCGGCGCAAGTATATGGGTAGCAATAGTTTTTTGTTATATTCATTAAGGGTCTATGGGTGGGACACGATTTTCAACCATCTCCCGTCGTCCTTATTACGGCATAGGTATCTTCAAGATCCCAATAGGTATATACGACTTGTTCCGTCAGAGTTTGCATCACGTTCAGTGCATAGTAAAAAAACTCACCTCCTGACGGCAATTGCGTAAATCTATTACTGCCATGAAAAATCGTTATTCCTGTCGGGTTGTCATCAATGTTCGGTTTGTCACGAGCGTTTTCTCATAAACATGACAGGCGTGGGCGTGGGTCATGCGTAACAGTCGTTCTCATATCGTAATACTTGCAGGACTATTTAATTTTATTGATATACATTAAACTACATGATGATTTGTCGATCTGTTACAACTTCCTCATTGATGATCTTTACATCTTCTCTACGATTTATTATCAGCGTTTACATGTTATATTGCTGACACAAACAGCTTTCACATGCCTTGTGTATAATTTTATGTTCACGATCGAGTAAATCGACTCATATTAAACATAATGGCATAATTACAAAATTACGGAACCACCGATCTAATGTGACAGTTCAACGTTGGCATATTCAAATGGTATCGTATGATATACGAGTAGAGCCTCTTTTAGTGTCATATATTTGTATTTATTTATGTATCTCGATATGTAATTAATAGAGCTATACCAATTTATATCACTGAAAACATATCCATATCTTTGGTCCAGTCAATGTCAGACTAACTTATCTATTATATTTATTTCCTGTCCTTATCCCATTCTATACCTGGCTATTCAGTGTCAGTTGACTTTTTTTTCGCACCCTAATAAAGGGTAACCTTTTCAGGGTTTCGTACCTCAAAAGGAAACGGAACCCTTATAGGATCACTTGGTTGTCCGTCTGTCTCTCTGTCTGTCAAGACCCTTTTTCTCAGGAATGCGTAGAGGTATCGTGCTGAAATTCATATAGAATACTCAGGTCTACTGTCCCTTGAAGCTGTGAAAAAATCAAACTTCTAAGCCAAAATCAAACGTCTAATCAAAAGATACAGCTGGTTATGCCGCAAATTTTAGTGTTTTTTCGACATTCCGCCCGTTTTTTTTATTTTATATTCAACATTTATCTAACAACATAGTAATAAACCCAGCTCATGATATTACTAATAATAACTGTTTACAATATAAAGTAGCTTCTAAAAAGGACTCGTAAATTCACTAACTGGCCATGATTTTAGTTGGATGATGTTTATACCGTAGCAATTCATAATAAATGAAATCTTTACTCGGTGAATGTGCCCAATGTGTTCCGTTCAACGCAGCATAGGAAGTAACTTCTTTACAAGATTAATAGCTCGTGTGAGCTTTTGTACACCACTTATGTCTGTTTGTATGTTCCGGGTTTCTTTTATATTTTGAATATGGTGACATTGGAGTATCGTGACGTGTTTCATACATACTAAGCACTATAGATATAATAATTAGAGGCTGTCTTTTATCTACTTCCATCTTACGTAATAGGTAGTAATTGAATGCATTATACAACTAAAATAGCTTTCTATGCAACTTGAATCACTAACTATACGTTAGAGGAGATTCCTCACTTCCCTGTTATGTTGCCAGCTTCCTACTTATAGCAATCAAAACTTTTCTCTTAGCAAAAGTTTGTCGCTTAGTAAGTTTGTTCATTTTACTGAACTTAAAATGTTTTAATGTGTTTAGAATTCTATAAATATATTTAGAAATTACTCACAATCACTAAGAAAAAACATTAGGCGTTTACTTAACACCAAATTTTCTCAACATCTAATAACCAAATCGGTAAAGTCGTGTGACACACACGCTATAGTGAGACCAAGGGAAATAATGATTATTTTTATATACGTATATAAAAATAATCATTATTTCCCTATATCGTACTATATAATAATCGTAGATATGTATAGTTTTTTGTTGAATTTTTTTTTCTCTGATTTGCGAGAATTATTAAATTCTCGAATATTTCTGATAAAAATACTTTTAGAGAACGGAGAATTTCTCTTCGGCACCTATATCTACAGATTTATAAGTTTGACCACAAACTTAAATTAATTCCACGAATAAGTGTCTGATCCCAGAAGTAAACCTGTTGTCGCCAAATCATATCCGCTACATTTTAAAGGTCTTTAGAGAGTTCCACAAGAACAACACATATAGAACGTTGGACAATCGATGTCATGCTCCAGATTTCGTCACGGAGCCTAGTGTGATGTGATGAGTCTTTGAGCAACATCTCTCTATACGTCTGAAACGTAAGGTTGCTTAACCTTAAAGTATCGCATGTAATTAGGAAATCAGATAAAGAAACCAGGAATAAAATTTGTAAATGAGGAATGTTTAAGTTTTAAATATTTGTATATTCGCGTCTTTCGTTCTTCCGTTTTTGTTTTAATTATTTTCCTGTTATTGGCACCACTACCATTTTTACTATTTATATCCAATTCGTAAAGTTGCCTGTAAGAGATTGCATTAGCGATAAGGCCGCCTGCATCTTGCATTACATAATTATGTTATATTTTGTTTGTATTTTATGGTGCAATAAAGTATTATATTATTATTATTTGGAAATGAGTCTTGCTATGTAAAATACTGAACATAATACGAAACCAAGACGATATTTTAGTAACTTTATAATTTTCGCCGAGTGTGTATGTACCCAGGATGTTTGGATGTTTTTATTAGGTTCAGATTTGCAGGACTGACTAATTTAACCTTCTTAAAATATGATTAAATGATCTAGCAGGTCAGTTTTCTAAATGGCTCGTTGATGTCTTTTATACGGCTGGTTCTCCTCTCAGTAATTAATGATTGGCTCGTTTTGGATAACGTGCACTTTTGGATTTTCTATACTTATTTACTTAGTTGAGAATGAATGAATGATATGAATGAATGGTGAATGATATACTTTATTGCTTTAACGTGGCACAATAGGTGTATTCACAGATTTAAAAAAAAATCGTCGGTGTATTGTATAAAATTAAGGTATCACACATTAATCATTTCTGACATGCAACAGACAGTAATATTTGTCAAACTAAAAAGTTCCCTACGATTTTCCTTCTTTTCGCATAATGTTTTTTGTTGACAGTTTAAATTTAACAGAACATCCATATATATGTATTCTGCCCTAACAACGAATAAATAAATCGTAATAAAATTTAGGAACGCCATCATACGTATGTGTTTTTTTTTCAATATAATGATACGAAGCACTTTGTGTACGAATCTGTCTTGCAGTGGGCCCGTTTAATTTAAGTTATTTAACTTAAATTAAACGGGTTAGCTTGATTAGTGCATTTGCACTATATCAAGTACATAGTTCAGTAAATAAATATGTATTTTCTTATGGTAGACATCTCCTATGGTATGCAACCTAGGTAGCGTACTAAAGACTAAGGAACATTTATATTATTTATTATAATACAAAGCTACTATATATAAGCGCACATAAACATGTCTCCACACATGATTATAGATATCATTTATTGCGACAAGCCAATAATTTAGGTAATGCCTAGCCGCAAGCTGGCAGGAAAATGATACGGTAATTGTTAGCTGAAGGAAGTATTTACTTTGCAATTTATGATTATCCTATTACTGTGATAATTCTTGGAGAATTACTTTAATGTTATAATTATGTACCTGTACCATTAATCGGCATACGGAAATAGATAGACAATGACAATGGACGGGGCATTATCATACCTGTTTTGTTGTCTATAATAGTAAGTCATCAGTGCGAATTATGTCAAAGGATGCAACGTCAAATGAAACATTAAGATTTTTACAAAAGTTCCACTTTGGCTATATTTCTTGGGGTGTTATTTAAACGGTTAGAATATTCGTATTTCTGTGAGCAAAAAAAAATGAAATCGGTTAGCTAAAATAGCTAGATGGGCAGCAACTTATGACCAGCAAAACTTCTTTTCTGCCCTCAGTCGTTCCGGGTGGTCATAAAAAAAATAACCTGAACGCTGAACCTCACTTCTTTTCTGCCCTCAGTCATTCCAGGTGGAAAATCAAAGCTTATCTAAATGCTCTGCTGCCCCAAATAATTATTTAGCGGTCCAACTAATTACTTTCCTATTTCTTGTACTCAAACTAGCAAAATCGTAAAATTGTGCTTAACTTGAAAAGGTTATGTAAGTTCATGACATTTATTTGATTTATAGTTATTATAATTGATATTTTATGAGCCTATTCATTTCAATTTAACGAATGAATTACATATCCTTAAATCGTATAACAGCTTTAATTTACGACAACTGTTGAATTATTTGGCGGTCCGAAACTGAAATATCTACGGGCCGGATACCGACCGCGGTCCACCTGTTGCCTACCGCTGGAATAGACTAATATTATGAATATAAAAGTTTGTATATTTGTATCGTAACCAGGGACCGGAACCGCTTACCTTAACCGCGGTTTTTGATAGGGTTTTTCATAGAATTGTTTTTAAAAACCCTATCGATACGGTTAGCATATCATTATTGTAACCCTATCAAAACAGTTACCGTATCAATACGGTAAGCATATCATCAAGTTAACTTGATGAAAGGCTAACCAAAAGTATAGAGTTAATGCATGGAAGGTGTAACCCTATCAAATGAATAACCATATCAATAAGGTTATCATATCATTGAGTTAACTTGATGAAAGGTTAACCATAAGAATAGTGTTATTGAATGTAAGCGCATACCCTATTCCAAAAACCGTATGATTGGGTTTTGGAACACCGTCGAGCCATTATAATCTCTATTTGAAACTACATTAGACCTATTATTGCAAACCTTATGGACGACAGCGCACACGGCGCGAGCGGTTTTGGTCATATAAAGGCCGGCGGGACTTCGTTTGGGAATCTACGCTGCAGGAAGTCAGACAAAAATAAACCTTTTGCGATATATATTATGCACAAAATACAGACGGTTTTTTTGGATTCGGCAAATCTTTTCGGTTAAGTTCACGTAATGATAATTACTAAGACGGCAGAGACGAGTGTCTAAACAAAACACTTTATTCATTGTGTTGTTTTTAACCGACTTCAAAAAAGGAGGAGGTTTCTCAATTCGACCGTATATATATTTTTTTTATGTTTGTTCGCGGATAACTTCGTCGTTTATGAACCGATTTTGATAAATCTTTTTTTGTTAGAGAGGACATATTCCGAGTGTGGTACGATGATAAGAAAACCACGACCTGATGATGGAATCCGAGAGAAATCGAGGAGAACCTTCGAAAATTGTACTGGCGGCTAGTACGTTTGTTACTTTTTTCCTTAGGTATGTTAAAGCACTAATATTTATGAAGGTCTGGGGTCGATCTGATGATGGAGCGAAAAGGCATTCGAGGGAACTCCTCAACGATTTACAGCAATCACCTGGTGTTTGGGTTTGATTAATTTGTATTGATGAGATCTTTACACATAGATGGGTTGCGACTGTCATTAGAGGTTTGATGATGATGACGACGGACAGTCAAAGGAACTCCTCAACATTTTACAATAGCTACCTTGTGTTTGGACTTCATTAATTTTTGTTGATGAGAACTTTGCACCCATATGTGTTATAAGTACCATTACAGGTCTGATAATAGAGACGATAGACAGTCGAGGGAATCCATCAACGATTTACAGCAGTTACCGTTTGTTTATGGTTCAATATGCCTATTAGCTTGAGTTGTGATGAGAAAGGTTGATAATACTGGCACCGACTTCAAAATTGTATAAAATACTTATTGAATCATTTCTGATTAACTAAATTACAAAATACGAATTACTTTGTGCTTAGTAAATTTATATTTTACTTTTTAGTCACCAGGTTGAAGTCGGTTTTTTTTTTTGTTAAAAATTATTTTTATGATATGCAAACTTTGTTTAGTGCGTTTCTTTTTAGGGTTCCGTACCCAACGGGTAAAAACGGGACCCTATTAATTTCGCACCGCCGGCCGTCTGTCACCATTCTGTATCTCATGAACCGTGATAGTTAGACAATTGAAATTTTCACAGATGATGTATGTGTTGCCGCTGTAACAACAAATACAAAAAAATAGAATTAAATAAATATTTTAGCGGGCTGCCATACACCAAACGTGATTTTCCGATATTGATAACGGCAACAGGTAAACGCTTGAACTATTTACAGAATATTTAGTTATATATTCACTTTAAAAATAATTAATCAAATAAAAATACAATTTATTTTAAAGGGGGGCTCTCATACAACAGACATTATTTTTTGCCGTTTTTGTAGATAACGGTACGGAACTCTTCGGGCGCGAGTCCGACTCGTACTTGGCCGGTTTTTTCTTTTAATTATTATTAATTGTTAATATAATTATAAGCATAGATTTAAAAAAACCGGCCAAGTGCGAGTCTGACTCCCGCACGAAGGGTCTCTTAGCATTGTTTACTAACGTCTAAAAACGAGCTCACATAAGACTGTGGTAACCACGGAGTGTGGTAGCTGAAGAAAGATTTATAAAGTACTACTTAACAAAAGAAATTAGAAAAAAAAATCCATTTGAGTACCACCAGCAAGCGCTGGTAACAAGATTTCATTGGTATATTACCTACTTTGGTTTCCGAGCGTAATAGATACCAAGCAACTTCCTATCGTTCCGCCAAGCTCCGCGCGCTGTCGAACGTAAACACATTGCTATTATTTTAGGTATTATTATTATTAAAGCTACTATGATTTTGTATTTATCTTACTTTACGTGATTCAAAAATTTATATTCGGTAGTTGTTGTACGTAACTAACAACTGTCTAATTTTTAATTCAATTTGTATGAAATTTTAATTCACCGAGTTTATTTATAAGTTGGTCAATCTTTAATTTATAAAATCTACTTAGCTTTGATAGTATTCCTTTAAACTTCGTTATATGTACTACTGCCGTGAATTTTTTCTCGGGTTCATATACAACCATTTAGTAGATAGAGACACTGAACTGTAACAAAAATTTGTACTATAAAACCAAATATTTCCGAAACGGATAAGTAAATCGAAAAATGATGTTCAGAAGCTCACAATATTTTTAAAAGACCTATGCTACAACACCCCATACGTAGAAGTTAGTTGTGAAAAAAAATTACTATGAGAACTAAATTGAGTTTGGGAGCTACACCAAAAAAAATTTTTAGAAAGATTTATATTACCACTTTTTCGGCATGATTAATATACATATCCATACCAAATTACAGATCTTTAGTACTTATAGTCTCTGAGTAAAACCGCGGACAAACAGGCGGACAGACATGGCTAAACTATAAGGGTTCCTCGTTTACTACGAACCCTATATATTACTAGATTATCAGTGCGTAACGTCATGTAAAAGTGTGTCATGTACTGTACGAGTGTGGACACTCTCCCCAAACTATGGCGCACCTCCTCTCTTGTCCAAGGTGCCCGAACACCTGCACTCTGGACGATCTCCTTACAGCATCTAAGGAAGGAATAGAAGTGGCCCATTATCGGGCTGCAAAAATATAGGTACCATCGACACGAAAAGAAGAAGAAGAATGTGTGTGAAAGTTTGAGATTTGTGCGTCTATTAATTATTAAGATTTTAATTAAAATCTGATTCTGCCAGGATGACATTTCAAACGTAACGCCAGCTAAAACTTTTTTCGGATCCGAATGAAAGCTGATAAAATATTTAGTAGGTGTAAATATCATGGTATTTCACCTACGGTTGGATATTTAATGATATTTCTTAAACTACTGCGTGTATTGAACTGATTTTTTTGCGAACTAATATTTTACTTACCCTTACAAATAGTTTGATAACTATCAACTTCCGAACTAATAGAAAAACGGATCAAATCGGCTGTCAAAATTCCTGGCGTCCGAATCATGGCAGTTTTTCTCATAACTTATTTACTTCGCGAGTGATGATGTCTTGCCACTTCAGGTGTTAAAGCTTAAGATATCATATTATATACTTACCTAGGCATTGTAGACTATTATAAAGTACAAACTAATGTCAATAATAATTCTCTAGGTCCTATATTTAAAGTACAGGAGTCAAAATACCTGATTTCATATTTTCATTTCAATCTCTGAATGGTAACATTTTTAGAATTTTTTTTTACAAACATGACGTACAAATTCGTAACAGTGTGTGTGTAAAGAAATCAAATTCCTACGCCGTGCCGATTATGAGGTCCAGCAATCAGCCAAACTTTACCCCAGCAAAAATTTGAATATCGCCAGGTCTGGAGACGCACAAATTTTATTTACAATAAATATATTCTAAATACAAATTATTTTATCAGCTTTCACTCGGATCCGAAAATTTTTGCTGGCGTAACGTTTGAAATGACATCCTGGCAGAATCAGATTTTAAATAAAATTTCAATAATTAATGGACGCACAAATCTCAAAATTTCACACACATTTACATGACGTTACGCACTGATAATTTAGTAATATCACGTTTAAATATTCAGTACTTTTTGTCAGTAAAAAGTACTGAATATTTAAACGTGACATCTTTTCGGAGAGTGTGCGTTACGCCAGCGTAACGTACACTCTCCGAATAGATGTCACATTTTGCCATTTAAATGGAAAGGTAATATAAGCCTTCAACGTCCATCCGTCCGTCCACATGACTATATCTATTGAATCGAATTAGATAATAATTCAAAATATTTCACAGATTTTGTAAACTTTTTGTCGCATACAAGAAACTTGTTTTTTTGTGTTATTTCTCGATTCTGCAAAGTAGCAATTAATTTATTAAAGAGAGTTCAAACCACAGAAAATCAAGAACAATCGTGTCCTTACAAGTAAGAGTTTGCACCTCATAATTGCATAGAAGAGGTTTCATACAAGAAGCGAGGTTTTGTAGTTTACACTTTTTGTTTGTTTGTTTGTATATTTCAACAATAAAATCCTACATTATTTCTAATGAACATATAGAAAAAATGCCAAACATATATCTACCCGTGCAAAGCCGGGAAGGGCCGCTAGTCAAACACTAACGTAGGTAACTCTAAATGTGTGCTACTCATACTTGGCCAGCTTTATTAATTTATATACGTCAAAAATATATTGTAGTTACCTTATCTATAGGTGTGCTATTTTCAAACCAACGACTTTTCTAAATGACAGATTTTTATATGGAAACTTGTACGTCTTTATCGAATCGCCCGTTCACAAATAGTACTCCTAAAACCACGCACCCTTTCCTTTGTCTCACACCCCCGCAAATTTTCGGGAAAGTCGTGGAAAGTGACTTTATTATTATTTATTTCTGGCATTATTTAGAATAAAAATATAATACGTCAATCGGCTCCCTTAGCCTGGGTGAAATGGATATTGACTTCCTATGGCGTTATTGTTGGAACTAATCCCAGGTCTGGTGGCAGAACCTTTTTATGCTGCTAGTTTAGCACCTTGTTAAAGTCCAAATACCATCTGTACTTCGCCGCAAGGTTCGCGAGGAATTTAATATCATTATGCTCATGTTGTATGGTTGTAGTAGTACAGAGAGGGTCATGCTCCTGTAGTGGAGACTAAAAAGGACCTGATGATGATGATGCTCATAAATAAATGTGAGTAAAAATACTTCAAATGATTACCATATTATTTAATCAACATTTAGTAGGTACTATTTATATAATTATACTTTATTAAAAATACAATTTAAAACATTTTTGAATCAATTATAGTTTTTGAAAGACGAATACGCGGAATAAGTGTTAGGGAGGCACAATCGGCCTAAACGTTCGGCTTGTGACGCATTTATCTCTCTTCCACCATTATCACGTAAAATTATCGTCCGTGAATCGACTTTACAGACAACCAGATAATTTTTTTTTATTGGCATATTTTAAAATATTATATGAGTGGTCGCAAACCAGCACACTAACGGTCGTAGTCTGATGAAAGTGGTCACAAACCGTTTCCACTTTTTCAGCATTTTTATAATAAAAGTGAAGTTTTTAAATGTAATGATGAAAATATGTGCCGCGCGTGCGCGTTCCAACCCTAAACTCAGAGTGTAAATAAACATAAAAATATGTTTCTTTTCTTGTGATTTATTAAAATAATATATAGTCATATTTTATAGATTTAAAATTAAAACGTTTAAAGCGTATCGTAAGTTCAACATTGCAAATCACCAAAATAAAAAGCTTGTCATCATTTTAATGGAAGGGATTTACTTGATGGATTGACAGCTAATCTATACTAATATTATAAAGCTGAAGAGTTTGTTTGTTTGAACGCGCTAATCTCAGGAACTACTAGTTCAAATTGGAAAATCATTTTTGTGTTGGATAGTCTATTTATTGAGGAAGGCTTTAGGCTATAAAACATCACGCTGCGATCAATAGGAGCGAAGCATCAATAAAAAAATGTTTTGGAACCGGGGGAAAATTATTCATCTATACTAAGAAAAAACTAATTAATCACTAGTGGTTTTGTGAGAACAGTAGACCTCGCGAACCCTTACAACCAACATCCACATTTGCCCTCCAGTGCTCTAAAATATATCTGTTACTGTTATGCTAATTGACTAAAGGATGATTTCCTTCAGTTACGTCGTCATAGTTACTACGCACCATTTTCATACTTGTCATACCATAGATTTGTTTTTACGACATCATACTGAATGCACTAATTCAAAAGAATATACAGAAAATCGATTTCAGACAACTTTTGGGCAAATTGCCAAATATAAACACGTTCAAGTATATCGTATAAAAAAGGTGTTCAGACAAAAAAATTGCGTCGTAATAAGAATAACAAAAAAGTCTAATAGCATTTTTGATTTTCTTTTCAAATAGCTGTACTATGAGTTTTTTCAGTTTAGAACCACCATATTTCCGCCATTTTTAAAAATTTCGAAAATCTGGCTCGACAAAAAGATCTGCTCATATTACCAAACCTGCTCACAAAATTTCATGAGAATCGGTTGAGAAATGCGACCTGTAGGCGAGAACAGACAGACAGACAGACGGACAAAAGAATTTTCGGCCTGTCGAAACTGAGACGCTTCGCTCGCTTCGCTCGCTCGGTCAATAATAACTGAAATTGCCGCGAACGAAGTCGCGGGCAACAACTAGTTATCAATATTTTGCTTTGTTTTATAAGGAACAACAGCAAATCTTTCTATTCTGTGATGATCAAATGCCGTAAAAACTGTTTATCTGCAACCATTTAATCACTTGGGCATATACTCTACACTTCCTATATACCTACTTGTAAATTTTCATCAGAAACTGACACAAACCTTTTTTTCCCCCTACGCCGTTTACTAGCTGCAACTAACATAGGTATTCTGTGCTTTCAGGCTTACAGACACCACATCAAAATTTAACGCACAGTTACATATACTACAATTAGGATATTCCATATTTATATGTATTTCTTTTTCATACACGGCGCAATCGGTACCTATTCGTTACGACACGTCCGCCGCGCCGCTGCCGGCCTCCCGCTGGCGCCTCGCTCCTTCCTCGCCCCGCACCAACCGCGCGTATACTGCATCGCGGTCCGCGAAATATTATTCGCGCGTATTTACAATTGAATTTTTAATTTCTGCTCATGCCAAAATACTAGTAGCTTTTAGATTTTGCCGACAGAAAAAAAGAAAAATAAATACCAATAACTTTATTACTTGTACCCTCATCTGTATTCATGTTGATTATCGATATTTGGAAAAAACCGGTCAAGTGCGAGTTGGACTCGCGCACGTAGTGTTCCGTACCGTTATCTATAAATACGGCAAAAAAATCTTTTTTTTTGAAGTGAATATATAACTGAATATTCTGTGAATATTTCAAGCGACTTCCTGTTGCCGTTATCAATATCGAGCAAAACCAAGCGGCAACAGAAATACATCATCTGTGAAAATTTCAACTGCCTAACTATTACGGTTCATGAGATACAGCCTGGTGACAGACGGACAGATAGACAGACAGACGGACAGCGGAGCGAAATTAACAGGGTCCCGTTTTTACCCTTTGGATACGGAACCCTAAAAAGAACTAAGTGCAGCACTATGCGTCCTGCCGTCTTTCACTAACAATGGATTTTGAAGTTTTAAATGAAGGATAAATATGTAATATGTAAATAAAATTAACTTGCATTACCTAAATGTGAAAAGTGCCAACGCGAAAGTTTACTTTAATATTAATGGCATGTTTATAATTTCACAGTAAAACCGTACAGTTTTTAATTGTCGAGACAGTTCAATTATTTGAACTGTCTATATGTTTATACATAGCCTCTGTTCAGCGCCTGTTTTATTCCGAACATAAATAAAGGCTTTGGTTAAAAACGCGCTGAAATGCGCGAAAGAGACAGGCAATAATCAATAAGGTTAACCTTATGATTAAATACACAATCGTTAGGGTTTCAAGTTGATTGAGTTAACTTATTAATAAAGTTAATCAACGATATTGTTAACCATTTGATAGGGTTAATCCAATGATAGGGTAAACCTTATGATAGGGTTTTACACATGAAAGGGTTACCTAATAGATACGGTTAACCAGTTAATAAGGATAACCGTTCAATAGGGTTATCAAATCGTTGGAGTAACCCTATTGTTGTGATAAGCATATCCATTGGGTAATCATATCATAGGGTTTCTCTATTAATCAGATTAGCCCCGAACACGGTTTTCCGGTCCCTGATCGTAACCCAATTTATTAGGGTTCCGTACCTCAAAAGGTAAAAAGGAACCTTTATAGGATCACTCGGTTGTCCGTCTGTCTGTCATCAGTGTCAAGACCCTTTTTCTCAAGAACGCGTAGAGGTGTCAAGCTAAAATTCATATCAAATACTCTAGTCTACTGTCCCTTAGAGCTGTGAAAAAATCAAACCCCTAAGCCAACGCAATCAAACGATACAACCGTTTATGCCGCAAATTTTCGTGTTTTTTCGACATTCGCAAGGGAATCAAAACCTACAGGGTACTTCCCGTTAACTCAGAATCTTGAAATTTTGGTATGAAGCAACATCTTATAACACAGATTAAGGAAAAATTGCGAAAAGTATACATTTTTAGTTACATCATATAATAAAAATATTTTTAATAATTTTCGTCATTCGCAAGGGAATCAAAACCTACGTTGTTATAGCGGCAACAGAAATATATCATCTGTGAAAATTTCAACTGTCTAGATATCACCATTCATGAGATACAGCTTGGTGACAAACGGACAGACAGACAGACAGACAGATGGACAGCGGAGCGACATTAATAGGGTCCCGTTTTTACCCTTTGGGTACGGAACCCTAAAAAACAACGGGTTGCACTCCGGGAGTGCCGACAAAAGTGGAAACTCGCATTTGCGGCGGTCTCAGTTCACGTGTCTCACGTATCCTGACCGGAGTTTTAAATTTTTTTACCCATCCCAAAAAGTGCACAACTCCGCTAAAGATGTTTTCTCACTTGACCTTTCATGCTTTTGTGCTTTTACGGGTGGGACTTCCGTTTGTTAGGTAGGATAGTAATGCTGGCTAACATTTTTTTTCTTATTTCTATAGGGTTATAATATAATCAAACAGCAAGGTCTTTATTTTCCTAAGTTTTTTACAATCATTTTCTTTTTTCTTATTTCTAGTTTTAGTTATATTTCGTCAGTTTTATTTCACTTTATCAAACTTATTGTGCTTAAATTTAGGTATACATTTAAACGTATTATGTTCTGTAATTTTATCTACTTATATTACGATATCATACAATGTTAAACTGATTTCTTATATTAACTGTAGTTGTGTCATCTTACATTTCATTTGCTATTAAGTACTCAGCAAATTACCTGTCACAGATGAGACCAATATTTCCCAATCGGTACACTTAGCGACGCAATGTGAGAGTGAATTACGATATATGATAGTACATTATGTAGATCGTCAGTCGCTTTTTGCCTATAAACCACAAACGCAATGGTTGCGACTGTCAGACTCATTTGATTATTACGTTCCGCTGGTATGTGATAATACACTTGATTAACAAACCGTTTTTGTTCAGAGTCTATTTTAAAGCCCATTACTTAATTGAGTCACTGAATAATTGAAGACATCGAAGGAAGCGTCCCTCTTAAGTAAGTGAATTCAAGTGTGATTGGGCGTTTAGCTCTACATCATAAAAAAAATTCTCCGTATTTTTTTGGTATAAATTTAAAATCTATCCGGCGCGCTCAAAAGCTAGCCAGCTTGTGATGATACACTTGATTAACAAACCGTTTTCGTTAACAAAATTTTTCTCTGTATTTTTTAGTATAAATTTAAACTATACAAGGTACACCAATGGTGTTTGGGCCCTTTTGATTTGTCTTGGAAAGCACTTTACAGTGTGAATTCGTCTATAATAAAAACTTGTCACAAAAATGTATGTCGATATTGATGATAATCACGAAAAGCAGAATTTTTTGTACAGACAGTATTTTTTACACATACATACGTAGTATCACGTGTTTTTCCCTTGCGGGCTAGACAGAGCCTAGGTCTATAGGACCTTATGGCCACATTTACCAGATTACGTTGTTCAACCTCAACAATTCAAAAATGTTGATCATCATCATCATCATCGTATCAGCCGCAAGAAGTCATAGGCCTCCCCCAATGATTTCCAAAATGACCGGTTGGAAGCGGCCTGCATCCAGCGTTTCCCTGCGACCTTGGTCAGGTCGTCCGACCACCTGGTAGGTGGGTGTCCGACGCTTCGCTTGCCGGTTCGTGGTCGCCATTCGAGAACCCTTTTGCCCCATCGGCCATCGGTTCTACGCGCTATGTGTCCCGCCCGCTGCCACTTCAAAGAGCTAATCCGCTGAGCTATGTCGGTAACTTTCGTTCTTCTACGGATCTCCTCATTTCTGATTCGGTCTCGCAGAGAAACACCGAGCATAACCCTCTCCATTGCTCTTTGAGCGACCTTGAGCCTTCTTATGAGACCCATAGTAAGGGACTACGTTTCTGAGCCGTAAGTCATCACTGGTAACACACATTGATTGAAGACTTTTGTCTTTAGGCACTGAGGTATCTTAGACGAAAAGACAGGGGAAAAATGTTGATATCAGCTATCAATTATCATACGTCTGTTTTTAAGTGAAACGTGTTTTTAAATTGTTAGTGTTAGTCAACTCCTTCATTATTTGGAAAAGTAAAAACATAAAATATTTAAAATGTGGCAACATCTGGTGACCTCTGTTGTACTCAAATGTTCATTAACCATAACCTCCTTTTTACAAGGCTGTACACACCATTGACAATTCGAGAATAGTTATTGCGGTCGGTCTTACATTAATTAACATAAAACATTTACAAGAATATAATTTAATAAATTCAGAGGCCAAAAACTTCTTGACGTAATGAAAAAAACATTTTTTAGGAAAATACGTACTGAAATGGTAAAACAAATGTGTATCTACATTTTCCGGTTAGTTTATTCGGTGTTTCCTTACAAAGAATCTTGTGCTCGTATGTAAATGTTTGTTGCATACAAATACTTAATCATATTCATTGCATTGCACAGGACTTGCAAAAACATACCTTCAGACGAATAAATCATTGAATCGCAACAATGTACCTACCAATCAGAGAAATTGACACATTAGTTGATAATTAGCTCCCGGACCCCGGGTTCCGTACCATCTGAGATAAGGATGCGACCGAATACACTCTAAAAGACAGAGATCAATAGTTTTCACGGCGCTCGCCCAGTAATGACGATTACAGTGGATTTTTTGATACCTTAGGGTATTATATTACCGTAGAGCATTTTGCAATTTTCGTACGGATGCCTTATTTTGGAATATTAATAAAAACTTAAAGTTTATCCCTTACAATCAAACTCAATCAAATCTTTCATCCTTATTTAATCTTTCATACTAAATAAAACCTAATCCAATCTCTCATATAACGCCTTGCCCTGAAATTATATCTGCACGTCAGCAAATAAACTGGCTATTTCATGGTGTTTTGAGAAAATAACATTGAATTACTACATTGATTGCATCATTTCAAGCATATCAATCACTATTATACTTCCCAGAGAAATTGTGTAGTTACACAACTGTCGGTAGAAAACCATGGATATTGGTACCTAATGTCCTAAGAAAATCTTTATTTTATATTCTAATCCTTATCCTTACTAATATTATAAATGCGAAAGTGAGTTTGTTTGTTTGTTTATTTGTTTGTTTGTTACTTGTAACTACTGAACCGATCATCATGAAATTTTGCATACAAGTTCTCTGGAGTACGGAAAAGGACATAGGCTACCTTTTATCCCGGGAAAAAGTACTTTTCCCGAGGGATCGACATTAACGCGGGCGGAGCCGCGGGCGAAAGCTAGTAGGATATAAATTGAAAATTTGTGATGAAAAAGAACTCGATTACAGAGAGGATTTAATTTAATGTGTGATGACAGAATTCGACGCAGTGGTGATTTCAAGTCACAGTGGTGTAGTTGGTAGCACACTTAGGGCGTAAACCTAAGGGACGTGTTCAAATCCTACCTGTGTGTGGCCGAGTTCTTTTTCATCACATATTTTAAATTTTAATAATTTATTAATATACCAAGCATTGTAATACTATATTTTTCATTGGAGTAATATCAAAAAATTGTTGATTTTTAATTATTTTTTTTAATTTCACGTCCAATGTTCTTATATACGGGGCCGATAGTACTTAAAGCGATTACACCCTAATACACATGGTTAGCGTGGCAGTGGGCATAAAAAAACAAAATAGTGGAGTTGCTAGCCGCGTCGTCTATTAACATGATTCTTCTATGGTCTATGCAGGAAGCGAAATACGATTTCTCTTTCCCACAGACCAGCAAAAATCTTATATTTAATTAATGCAGGGCGAAAAATAACAATCAATAACTACCTACTTGAAGCGGTCACTCGGCCCATCAGTATATACAAATATTTCTATTTCCCTTTCCGTACAGATTTTCTGGTTCATCATCATCATCAGGTCCTTTTTAGTCTCCACTACAGGAGCACGACCGTCTCTGTACTACTAGGGCCATACTTGGCCAGAGCAGCCAGAGAACTTGGCCTACACTCTCCACGCTGGCCAGACGGGTTGGAGAGGTGTCTTAGATGTTTATAAGCTTTGTTAAGCTTGTATTTCCTAAGTCGCCTTCTACGACATCCACGGGAAGACTTGGAGTGGTTCTATTCTACTCTGCCGGATACCACACGGCTAGCTATTTTCTGGTTGACTGCACACTTTTGTTTGAGAAAGACGATTTTTTTACGAAATTTATAATAATTAGTTACATTTGCACTTAATTTATCTTAATGAGATAAGTTGCATAATATTTTAACAGCCAATTCGGCGATCTTTAGATCTTTATCATTAACTTGTTCTATGGAAATGATTTGCCTGGGCACGAGTATCCACTGTTAACTAAATTGTTACGGAACAACAACATTGTATTAAAATGTTGAATTATATTTAAAAAAAAACATAAAATGTTGCAACTATGTAATAAAGATAAAATCAACAGCCAAATTTTTGCAACATGGGGTTATACGTAAATTTGAGACGTGATTGGTCAAACCCTAGCTTTCACTCGTACGAAAATTAACTTTTTATAGGAGTATAAAGGACGACATTGGTACTTGCTACTCGCTTGCTTATCACTGCGAGTCACATCTGCGGGTCTTTTGTAGTGTTCCGTATGACCAAGTGACAAAACCGAATTGTCTGGACCAATTAGGTTGATATTTGACACATTTAAAGGTTTATTTTACCCCAACTACAACAAGAACATATTGAATAAATAATTACAATAAAAATAACAATTTGAGGAACTGTTCCAGTATGAAAGGGCTCATAGCGAGGATTTCATAATTAAGAATACATATATTTTTAAAGTTATTCAAAAAAGTTTACGAAAATGTCATATTCCCACTAACTTATCTGTGACACAACGACCCTATAATTTTGGTAAAATTATTGAATATAGGTTTTACTTATAGGTAACTGCCTCCGTGGTCCAGTGGTTAAGGCGTTTGCCCGTAGACCCGGGGGTCGTGGGTTCGAGTCCCAAGGGAAACATAATTTGTTTAGTTGTTTCCAGTTTGGAAGGACATTGCAGGCTTGAATCAGCTGAGTGTCGGACAATAAAGATGATTCTGTGCTTCGGAAGACACGTTAAACCGTTGGTCCCGGATGCCATCTGATAGTCGTTAAAGGAACCCCGTCAGAGGCCGAGAGGCGGTTCCGAAGAACTCTGACAATCCGGATGTGCATGGTCGATTGACCACCAGTATCGTTATTAGATTCCGACATTAATTAAGTGGGACCTGTATTAATGGGCGAAGCTAGTAGGTGTACGGGTAGTGACTTGCCCGTTAGTCCCGCTTTCTTAAAATATTGGGTAAATAGGTACCTAAGTTTGTATGCGTAATCCGACCGAGTAGCGGTGCCAACACGAAAAATTACGAAATAGGCTTTTGTCCTTACAATTGCCTACTCTACCTTAGCATCTTTTCATGATAAAGACATTTTCTAGCCTTGAGGCGTATTGTCCCTTTCATTAGTTCATTTACCTACCAAAGAAGCCACAACCACGACTGCCTATTTACATAGAAATAGTTCTTTGTTTTCGTGTTCATCTCTACAAACTATGAAATGTACCCAACTATCTGTAGTATAAGTAAAATCTTCTTACTTATCCGATTATAACATTGATTTTATGTCTGTCTCTATATAATATAGTAAATGGTCCATTCAAAAAGAGTACGAGATCTCTTCAGTGATATTATTCGTGAATGCTTTTAATTCTTCCTCAACTGATAAGTACCTAAATAGGTAATGAGTAAATAATAAAAAGCAATTAGAACTACGTAGCTATTTCAATAAATTTTTCGCAACCGAGCTTAGGCTCTCTGTATCTCGTAACAGTGTTTTAATAGAATTTGAATTGAATCATCTATGAATGCGCAATTTTACTTTTGGCAATGTTCAATAAAAATAAACATCCAGATGAGAGTTAAATTTGACACAGAATTTTAACATGTATGCAATATTTCAGTTGTGCTCTATGATCCCACTACCGCGCCACAAATTAAAATAAGTAGGTATATTTTATTTCTAGAAATAAGTAAGTCGGGTCAAAAGTTCAAGACGTAAATTTCACACTTAATGGCAATTACTTAATTAAAATTTATAATAACATTGATTATGTTTTATCTAATATTTTAAAGCTGAAGAGTTTGTTTGTATGATTGTTTGTTTGAACGCGCTAATCTCAGGAATTACTAGTTCGAATTGGAAAATTATTTAGTGTTGGATAGTTCATTTATTGAGGAAGGCTTTAGGCTATAAAACATCATGCTGCGATAAATAGGAGCGAAGCATCAATAAAAAATGTTTTGAAAACGGGGAAAAAATATTCATTTATACTAATAAAAAAACTAATAATTCGTAATAACAGAAATTGAGGCGGACGAAGTCGCGGGCAACACCTTGTATAAATAACATTTAAATAGCTTGTAATAGTTCTAATGCAACATGAGCATAAATTTTGACACAGACTAACATAATATTGTCACGTTTCATAGTGTGTAAATCGAACGACTGCAGCCCCGAGTGACCTATGACACAGAATTAATATAAGTACTCTATGACACACTTTTGAAACCGCGCGTGGTTTTCCGAAGAAAAATGTGAATTGTTAATCAGATTGTAGTTCAGAGGTTGCGGATCAGTCGCCTACATAATCATATTTATTAGTGCCGACATGCAATTATTGTAAACATAGGTTGTATGATATTAAAGTGCATTTCAGCATTTTCTTTGACCTAAATAAAATTATATTATAAGTGGTCTGTAATAGGTCTAATGCATGTCATTTTAAAAGACTTTTTACTGAAA
Organism: Elegia similella; assembly: GCA_947532085.1. Lineage (NCBI taxonomy): Eukaryota > Metazoa > Arthropoda > Insecta > Lepidoptera > Pyralidae > Elegia > Elegia similella. The sequence continues at coordinate 8,658,627 of OX383936.1, forward strand.
TAATATTTATGTATATATTTTTTTATTCTTAAATTAAGGTATATATTACAATTGATCTTTATTATTATAAATGACCGTAATGAATTGACATCTATAGAGACGGTTGTGTATGCTATTAATTGGCACGTGTACAGAACTGTGTGTATTATGTTTTAAAATTGTACTTATCTGTAGGTAATTGCAGTAAACGTGTCTATATTAAATAAATAAATAAATAAAGCCAAAGGACTCAACGTAATATTATAAATACGAAAGTAAGCTTGTTCGTTGATTTACCTATTTATTTTTTTGTTAAATTCTTACGCTTTCACGTCTTAGTACTCAACCAATGATGTAAGATTTATTTATCTAATAATTCTCAAGTACACAGCAGAATTATAGGGTGTATTTCGTCCCGAAGAAAGTATTAACTGTTCCCGAGAGATAACGCGTACGGACCCGCGGGCGAAAACCAGTAATATTATAATGATAACGTGTGCATTTCAGTAACAGTTTTTTTCTTTTTATCATTTAAAATGAATTTGTGCCTTTTCCGTTCGTTTTTATGGTCGCTAAGATCGACAATACTTTTAAAAAATCTACTCATTTTGCTGACATCAATACATATGTCTAATATTCCTAAAATGTAACAATATTGCGAAAAATATTTTATTACAACATTGAATTAATCATTATAGACAGGGAAACAGATACGCAATCAGTAACATTCGAATGACATTTCAAAGTTCAAAATTGGAGCTGTAGCTTTTTATAAGGCAATAGGAAACCGCGGCCACAAACCGCAAATGTAGTAAGGTAACATTAGGTGTGTAGGTACATATATGATGGGTGACATAATATCGTTTTCTCTGCTTCGACATCTTAGGCATTAAACACACGAGCATCACTTTGCCGTCGACCAGTCAACTGTAAGCAGTCGACAGCACAACTGCAGCTGTCAAAAAAGCCAACGACAGCTGTCGACAGCAAAGTGACTGGGCGACAGCAAAGTGCTGCTGTCGGCACTGTTCGTTGACATGTCGAATTCTGCTGCGGAACAGAATGGACAACTGCAGCTTGCTCTGTTGACAGCTGTAGTTGACTTTCTCGACAGCTGAATTTGCATTTGTCGACAGCAAAGTGCTGCTCATCTGTTTGGCGCCTTACAGGTTTGTCGCACGGAAAACCATAGGGCTTTCACGGATACGTAATAGACAACGTAATTTAGTACCATTAATCAGATAGCTGACACCTCAATAATGACCAATAATAATTAATTATTTAGATGGCGACAGTCGTTTAATTTATTCGTGTGTGATAAATGTTTTTCTTTGACATACACGTAAAACTTTTATAGTCAGTTATGTAACGATGCAGCAATAAAAAGTAGTAGCTAAATAAAGCGTGATTTTGAACCTCTGACCTATATTAAAATATCGGAATCAAAATCCCTAATGGAATACAAATGAAAAAAAGAAAAATGCTTACAGCCGAAAAATAATTAGACTTCTCATAGGAACTCGCCCAGCTGATCGATGAACGTCATCGATCAGCTGGGCGAATTCCTATGGGAGGAATAGTTATTACCTTTTTTTCTTGCAATTCTGTATTTCATTAGGGATTTCGATTCCAAGATTTCAATATAGCTCAGAGGGTCAAAATCATGCCGAAAAAATATATAAATCTCCTTTGAAACTCTACTTCTATTGAAGAGAATACTTCCAGAATTATAATTTTGCACCATAGGTAAGTAAAATGGAATATTATGAGTAAAAATAAAGCATTTGCGAAGAAAGCAAATTGTATTTAATAAATAAAAACCGGCCAAGTGCTAATCGGACTCGCGCACGAAGGGTTCCGTACCATTATCTAACGTCTAAAAACGAGCCCACATAAGGCGGTGGTAACTGAAGAAAGATTTATAAAGTCCTACTTCACAAAGGAAATTAGAAAAAATATTATCCATTTGAGTACCACCACGGGTAGAGGCAAGCGCTGGAAACAAGATTTCGTAGGTATATTACCTACTTTGACTTTACGTGGTTCGAAAATATATATTCAGTAGTTGTTTTACGTAATTAACAACTGTCTTAACTAATTTTTAATTCAATTTGTACGAAATTTTACTTTACCAAGTACATTTATAAGTTGGTCGATTATAACTCTTTAATTTATAAACTCTACTTAGCTCTGATATTTTTCCTTTAAATTTCGTTATATATACTACTACCGTGAATTTTTTCCCGTATTCATATACAACCATTTATTAGATAGAAAGGGGGGACACTGGACTCTAACAAAAATTTGGACTATAAAACCAAATATTTCCGAAACGGATAAGTAAATTGAAAAATGATGTTCACAAGCTTACAATATTTTTAAAAGACCTATTCAACAACACCACAAATTTTTTTCAAGATTTTTTTTCTCTTTTTTTCTGCATGATTAATCTACATATCCATACCACATTACAGCTCTATACTCTATAGTACGTATAGTCTCTGAGTATAACTGCGAACGGTTCCTTGTTCGGAACCCTAAAAAGACATCTGTGATTATGCAATAGCAATTACCAAGCAACATAATCAATGTCAGGTGTTCAGCGATAGAATCACATTTTTTTCTATTCCTCTTATTCTAATACAATAATATAATGGTAGTGTGTTATCTCTGCAAATGGACGAAGACATTCTGTAACAGCTTTTTGCTTCCCCGTTCATATTTATTCAAACAGGAAACATTACGCGTTAGGCGACATGCGGTAGCTTACACTAAGGACACGATTCTACGTCACAAACTCATAAAACATATGTCTTTATTACGCCATACTACCGCTACATGTCAAAAGCCACGCCGCCACCCACGGATCAGAACTCATACATGTAATCAAAACAATAGATCCATGCATTATTAATACGGAATGCATCGCCAGACAGTACTGTGTAGGCTATGAAATTACATACTACTTTTAAGGTCAAACATTTTTGTTTTTATTTACATTTGCGGCGTGTTTGACGTAATCTATTAACTATAATGTTATACAATGAAATCAACATTCTACATGTTAGCTTACTACGTATAAGTAGGTCAAACGTGCAAGACATTATCATCTGCTGATGTCTCCATCGAATCTAATCGCTACAAAGCGTAGATATAGTAAACAAAATATGTAATAGTATCTTTTTTCTTGTTACAGATGATGCCACGGATCTCAGCGCTGAGTCTTCAGAGATAATACCAGAAGCAGTTGCTCCTCCATTTCTCCATCATACCAGGGCAAAAGAACAACAGCAAGATACTGAAGCGGCTGCCGACGATCCAGACCATTCCCTTGAATTACTAGGAAACTCTCAAAATTTCTTTCCATCGTTCGCAAACCTCTTCGAACCGCGCCCACAAAACAGCTTCAGACTCGGCTTTGGAAATGAAGGTGCATACAGCCAAAGGCCAAACTCCTACAGATCTCTCCTGAACTATCCACTCTTTAACAATTACAGAAATGGTGAAACATTCGGAAAACAAAGCACGGCGTCAGCTGCGCCTCTCGTTGACGCTAGCTCTAGCGTTCTCGGCTCTGGAAACTTCGGCATTATCAAAGGTGGAACATTCTTCGCCCAAAACGACGAAGATTCAGACTATAATGATGGATTTAGCTCATTCTACAATAATGGCCATGGAAGACCATCAATAGGAGTGGGCTACATTGCCAACCCTAGACCAAACTACAATCAAGATCAGTTCGCTAACTTCAGAGACTTCGCCGATATCAATACACCATCAAACTCCGCCTTCTCGCATTACGTTGTGGTATATGCCAATAAAAATGCAACTATGGATGAAATATCAGAAGAAACTAGAAAAGTTTTGTCCGAACCTAAGAATATTATTGAGACTCTTCAGAGGCTGGATGAGCCGGCAGCGCCCCCAAAGATATCGAAAGCGAAGGCGAAGTTAGAAGCAACCAAGCAGAAAATGCTGAACAAAAAGGAGCAATGGAAAAAGAAGAACTCAAAATTCCTCAGCCAAAAGCACGATCCGGAAGAGCCGTTATTAGCGTTAAGTTAAAGTTAGTGTAAATACAGAGACTTGCGTAATGTAAGTGAACCTACCAGTAAAAGTGTGATGTGTGACACTCTTTGTCACGAAAGAAACGCGACGAAATGGGGTCTAAATTTAATTTTAAGTAAGTAAATGTTGTGGTCAAATTGCGTGATTGAGATGCATGGAAGGTGATGGAATGTAATGGCATTTTGAGTGAAAATGTATAGTGAAATAATAAATTAATATAATGAGATGGTAGCAACATTTTTATTGAATTTTCCTCGGTCCATTGATCAGGGCGAATGCTACACGCTTCACACCAATGTATGGTATGTAGGTAGTGAAGTGGCGAAAGCGAATTACTAAACTAAATTGGGTCTGTATTGTATGCTCAACTTCGAGAATCGGTAAGTATGCACTACAAACTACAATACCCGGTAAAAAGCCCCACTACTAACATATTTTGAAATTTTGGAAATATTCTCACTAATTCCTGTAAGCAATGGAGACAGTGGAATGGAGGTTTGGTAAAAGTACTGAGATATTTCTTGCAAAATAACTACCGTTAGAATGATAATAAGAAAGGATAGAGTAAGACGAAATCGATTATGGGTTTACAGGAATGTCGCATTTTAAAAAATCTGAAACAAGGTTTTAAATACGTATTGAAAATGTAAATTACTATAGGAAGTCTGTAAAATCGTACGATTGTACGACCGGATTATATGTAAATTAATAAATTAAAAATTTACTTCTACTGTGTTTTATTATAAAAATCGAACTGGCTTTCAATTAAATAAGAGCAAGAATAATTTACTTGATTTTTGATTTACCTACTGATTTGTAAATATCCCTACACAGCTGTTATGCCCACAGCATATCCTTCTCCGTCCGTTCGCCTGACATAGTAGCTCCAGAACACCCCCCTCCTAAAGTAGCTCCAGAACATTAGACAAATACCAAAGAAAATGAAGTATGAGTATTTTCCCATGCTTGTTTTCTTGAGTCAAAATGGCTACATTTCAATTTTGACCAGAATTGTAGTCAGACAGGCCGAGTGAGTACCATACCAAATAATAAATAACAAATCCTTTGATCTGTTATTTAATATAATGTAAGTTTCATATATCATCCTTATCATCATCTAAGCCACAAGAAGTCCACTGCTGGACATAGACCTACCTCAAGGATTTCCAATATGACGGATTGGAAGTGGCCCGTGGTATTTGCTATTCCTGATATATGGCGGGACCGGCCCTGTCCAGTGAAGTTTATTCTAAGAAGTTTTTATGCAGGTGGGTCGATGTTCGTTTTTAGAGAATACAGGGCAGGCTTTGTTATCCATTGTCTTTGCCCTTACCTGCATAACAGGTCCTAAGCCAATATTTTTGTATGAAGTGGACACTCTAATACGTTAGTAGGCATTATTTTGTCTTTAATGGTGCATGCATGCCCTTTAAAATTTAATTAAACGTGATCCATAACTACAAGTGGTGAGGAGTCAAAATTACGATTCTTCAAAACCTTATTTATATTTTAGGGTATAAGGGTGAAGAAAAGGATACCAGAATTTGAGAAAGAAAGAAAATCCTAAAACAATAATGTTTCATATAAAAAAAAAACCGACTTCAATCAAACTACTGAACCGATTGTGATGAAATTGAAATGGGACAACTTGAAAGCCTTTCTAACAAAAAAGATTTTTAAATCGGTTTATAAATGACGGACTCCTGAGGTAACAAACATTGAAAAGAAAATAAAAAAAATACAACCGAATTCATAACCTCTACCTCTTTTTAAAGTCGGTTAAAAACAAGTGCAGTAGATTTGATCAGTACAACCGGTGACGCCATCTATCTTAAAGAAGCAAGAAAGCTTACAAAACTATTGCTTTTCTTTACAACGCCATCTAGTGTTTAATAGTCAAACTAAATTTGTGGAAGCAAAAATTATTTTTCAAAAGTATTGAACAATAAATATCATAGATGTTAAAAAAAATTGGCGTTCAATAAATATTATTTGTTACACGTGTGCCTTAGTTTCTACTTTGAGTTGTTCTGAGGTTTCTACGATTTCGTTGCTTTGCTGCGCATAGTACGTCGGTCTGAGCAAGATAAACCTATATAGGAATCATTTTTCACCTTTTCTTTACTAACTAGATAAAGCCCGACCAAAAATATAAAAACCTTGTGCGATATTGCGGAAACGTGCTACAAATCGGAAGTGATGGCTTTTATTTATGCAATCGAAAGTACCTTAAATGTAAATACTTCCAGATATGTTTAAATTTTTTTTAATCCAAAATTCGAGTTTTTATAAATTTTTGAAAAAAATTACAATTGTAGGATTAATAAGCAATATTTCCATGCTTCATCACATGACAATGTCAATTTCATTGTCAATCTGTCAAAAAGTGATGACGTTGACTGCCAAGTCTTATGAGTTGCCAGGTTGGGGAATATTTTCCCCGAAATTTGGAAGTGCACATGGACTGTTTTTTGTAATACTGGTTAGCTTCTATTGTTGTAAAATTATTTCTTTTTTTACTATTGAATACCTACGTCTACTATTTGCCATATTTAGGAATTTCTGATATGTCTCTAACCAGGCGGCAGCACTGAGAGGTTCAGTTCAGACAACTGTCAAAAGTGTCACATACAGCCTCTACATATATGACACATAACGGTTTATTCTAAGAAGTTTTTATGCAGGTGGATCGATGTTCGTTTTTAGAGAATACAGGGCAGGCTTTGTTATCCATTGTGTTTGCCCTTACCTGCATAACAGGTCCTAAGCCAATATTTTTGTATGAAGTGGACACTCTAATACGTTAGTAGGCATTATTTTGTCTTTAATGGTGCATGCATGCCCTTTAAAATTTAATTAAACGTGATCCATAACTACAAGTGGTGAGGAGTCAAAATTACGATTCTTCAAAACCTTATTTATATTTTAGGGTATAAGGGTGAAGAAAAGGATACTAGAATTTGAGAAAGAAAGAAAATCCTAAAACAATAATGTTTCATATAAAAAAAAAACCGACTTCAATCAAACTACTGAACCGATTGTGATGAAATTGAAATGGGACAACTTGAAAGCCTTTCTAACAAAAAAGATTTTCAAATCGGTTCATAAATGACGGACTCCTGAGGTAACAAACATTGAAAAGAAAATAAAAAAAATACAACCGAATTCATAACCTCGTCCTCTTTTTAAAGTCGGTTAAAAACAAGTGCAGTAGATTTGATCAGTACAACCGGTGACGCCATCTATCTTAAAGAAGCAAGAAAGCTTACAAAACTATTGCTTTTCTTTACAACGCCATCTAGTGTTTAATAGTCAAACTAAATTTGTGGAAGCAAAAATTATTTTTCAAAAGTATTGAACAATAAATATCATAGATGTTAAAAAAAATTGGCGTTCAATAAATATTATTTGTTACACGTGTGCCTTAGTTTCTACTTTGAGTTGTTCTGAGGTTTCTACGATTTCGTTGCTTTGCTGCGCATAGTACGTCGGTCTGAGCAAGATAAACCTATATAGGAATCATTTTTCACCTTTTCTTTACTAACTAGATAAAGCCCGACCAAAAATATAAAAACCTTGTGCGATATTGCGGAAACGTGCTACAAATCGGAAGTGATGGCTTTTATTTATGCAATCGAAAGTACCTTAAATGTAAATACTTCCAGATACGTTTAAATTTTTTTTAATCCAAAATTCGAGTTTTTATAAATTTTTGAAAAAAATTACAATTGTAAGATTAATAAGCAATATTTCCATGCTTCATCACATGACAATGTCAATTTCATTGTCAATCTGTCAAAAAGTGATGACGTTGACTGCCAAGTCTTATGACTTGCCAGGTTGGGGAATATTTTCCCCGAAATTTGGAAGTGCACATGGACTGTTTTTTGTAATACTGGTTAGCTTCTATTGTTGTAAAATTATTTCTTTTTTTACTATTGAATACCTACGTCTACTATTTGCCATATTTAGGAATTTCTGATATGTCTCTAACCAGGCGGCAGCACTGAGAGGTTCAGTTCAGACAACTGTCAAAAGTGTCACATACAGCCTCTACATATATGACACATAACGGCATCCAGCTCCAGCTGCAGCAGCAGCAGCACCAGCGGCTGCTGCGCTGCTGCTGTCCATTTCCGTGCATGCTGCCGGTGTTCATCGATTTATAAGACGTTATCATATTACGTCAAAAATGCAGTGCCAAATAGATTACAGCAACATTAGATCAATGTTACTTATTTGAATGTGAAACTAACAACCATCAAATGCCAGAGCAAGAAGATTTTAAGGCTCTCCTGGAGACGATAACCTCCATACAAATGGCGAAAGGGTATCGCGGCATTATTTAATAATATTGGTACAATTTTAAGCATGAAATCAATTGATCCCATCATAATCTATGTATGTTCCTATACAACTTGATTAAAAAAACAATAGTTTAAAAAATATAAGCCTCTAAAGATCGGTATTTTAGCACTATTTTCAACTCTTTGTGAGGTAAATAAATACATTTATGAACATGAAGATTCCAATATTATTCATTTGCGTACGTAGTTCGGTTATTTATAAGTTGTAATAGCATATTTTTCCGTAACTTTATCAAATAGTTTTCTCAAAATTCCTTATATCCTAAAAGACGGAAGGCGCATTGAATAATGCCAGAATTATAAATAAATAAATAAATAAATATATACGGACAAATCACACAGATTGAGCTAGCCCCAAAGTAAGTTCGAGACTTGTGTTATGGGATACTAAATCAACGATACCTATATTTTATAACAAATATAACAAATACATATATATATATATAAACATCCAAGACCCAGGCCAAACTGAAAAAGATCATTTTCCATCTTGACCTGGCCGGGGATTGAACCCGGTCACTCCGTGTCGCAGGCAGGCGTGTTGACCGCTGCGCCACGGAGCTAGTCAAATTTAGGTAAAATCGTCGTGTCATCTCGCTCGCTCGCGTAGCGCCCCCGTCTGATGCAGGTGAAACAGCAATTATTCGATAATATGTCCATCGCCAAGTTCGTACGGCTATATCCAGACAACTATTAATGGAAAATTGATCAAAGTTGAAAATATACAATTCAATAAAATAAAAACAGCATAAATTCGAATCGAAGTTTTTATTTCCCTTCCCTTTGGTTTGCTTTCTTTAAATATTCTTTGACTATACTACATTAACATATAGGTATATTTTTTACTATTATTGGTAGCATAAACTTCATTTAGAAGCAATTGGCGTATTTTTTTTATTCGGTGGGCAACCACCAGCCCGCTAAGTAAATCTTACTTTAACAAACACTTCCGGTTTGTAGTAAGTTGTCAAATAATTTCTACAACTGAAAACGTAACTTTATGACGTCAATAACATCTGGCAATAACTGCCAAAATGTGATATTATTGACTGGGCGTGGTCTATTTTTTGGATATTGTGAACTATTTTTACTGAAAAATGTCGAAAACTATTAATAATAATATATATTTTATTTCAACTAACTATGGTATGGATCATAATCATAACATAATAAAATGTAATGTAACAATAATTCTTAGTTCATAAATTGGTGTAGGGATTTTGCAAATAAAATATCACACACAGGTCTTTATTTCTTAGTATGTGTATCGTCGAGACCACCTGGTCTAAATCGATATAACATTTATTATATTGAATCGTTAAGAAGAAGAATCATCGAGCAATGGTTCACATGCTGAAAATCAAGCCTGGTCCTTAACAACCTGAGGAATGCTGTTAGCACTGGCCCGGAGTCTGCGACGACGTATAAGACGAGTGGTCATTCTTTGAAAAATAGTACACCATGTCATGAGACATCATAGAAATTGTTTTCAAATATTTTAAATTGTAAAAAGAATGTGTACTTAATTTACACCTCCAAGGCAGTGTTTTTATATTTTTGGTCGGGCTTTACTGCGCTAATGCTAGAATAGATGATGCTAGAACAGAGTACTTTGCTAGAATAGAAGCTTGATTTTATTGAAGTGTGAAGTATAATGGCAACACTGAGTAAAATTTATTGTTCTGTGCAAGAGCAACACTGACACCGTTTAAAAAAAATAATCTATGGAAAAATGTGGACGACTGCATTGAGTATTGTATTTTTGGTTTTTCCTTCAATTCTAATTGAAGAATCAAACAATCAAAGGTGCTAAATGCCTCTAAGTACGCAATAGTTTCAAGTAAACGTTTTAGTTTAGATTTAAGTAGTGTAAATAGACAATAAAGTGGCCACCATGTTCTCGGGAAAGGATGCCGCAAACCCTTCGTATCCGACGCAGTGGGCTCTGAATCCCAGCGCTTATCAAAATGTAGATTCAAATTCGGTGGATTGGGCCGCCCTCGCTCAGCAATGGATTGCTATGAAAGAGGCTGCTGCTATAATATCAGCGCCTCCCCCGCCTTCAGGGAAGCCCGATGCGGAGGAAGGCGAAGCGCCGATGGAAGTCGAAAACCCGGATAACACAGAAGTGTCTGTGCCTCCCGGGGGTGAATGGAACGCAGCTACTAATTCGTGGGGCAACAATTGGAATCAATGGGGTGAGAACACCAATTTATTATAATTTATGTACAAGTCATATGATTGTCATGCCAATTTATAGCCGACAGCTGCGTGATATTTTCATTAAAAACAGCTGCTTGGCAGTTTAATGTGATGTTATCCATAGTTTTGATATTAATGGTTTTCAGGTAGAACTTTTAAGTCTTTTGTTTGACCAAATAAATATATAGGGACATTTCACACAAATTGAGCCAGCCCCACATTAAGTTGTGAACTTGTGTCATAGGATACTAACTCAATGATACTATATTTTATAATAGATACATAGATAAACATCTACCCAGGTCAATCTGAAAAGGATAATTTTCCATCATGACCTGACCCGGGACTGAATGTCACAGGCTGGCTTGTTGACCACTGCGCCACGGAGCTTGCTTAGGCTTAAAATTATAGTTATTTTTCAGTAATTTATTAGACTATAAGTAGATGAGGTTTGTGCTTCTTGGCATAGTGTAGCTCTCACCGGAACAATACTATTATTTTCATTTTTGCCTGCCTAGGTTGAAAATACTCCATCGCTTCTTAACCCGACTACTCATGGTTTCAGGGATTTCGAACTGACCTGTTAATAGGTTTAGATGCTTTTCCAGCTGCAATTTGTAGTTTTCTCCATGATTAGCTATTTCCTCCTTTACTGATACTGTATAAATAGATTTTATGAACTTCTGTAGTTTTGATATACTAAGGTGCAATTGATATTTGTATTAAGATGTAGTTTTGTACCCCTTGTATTATTAATATGTTTAAAGGCGCTGGCAGTGATTTCAATTTCAATTTATTTATATGCATTTCATATTGTACAATACATCAGCTTTTGCAATATAGTCACTGCACTGTAATTTAAATAGGTACAATATGAACCCTGTCGGGTGTCGCAGAAATAAGGATGGAACGGCAAGCGAGTTTTAAAAAATAATTATTAGTATAATATTTGTCCATTTGAGCAATAGTTTGTGATCCTATAGTATTGCGCAAGTATAACACCAGTCCTTTTCTTTTTATTATATTTATATTTTAGGGTAACATTTGATTTATGTCATTTTTAAATATAATTTTTTTTTTTTTTGCTTTTATTATTTATTTATCCTTACATAGTCTAAGTCATGTTTGTATGTCAATGGAGAGATTTATCTGTACCTACCTATCTATGTCTAGTTTTCGTAGTCATTATAATTAGTTAATTTATCATTTAAAAATTCGTCAATTTTATAATAAGTTTTATTTATCAGTAAGTTTTTTAATTTTCTTATGAAAATTGAGTCCTTTTCTTCCTTTCCTAAATTGTCAGGTAAATTATTATATATTTTTGTTGTCATTGCTAACGGGCCAGAGCTGAATATCTCTAGTTTTGATGTAGGTATAACTAATTTATTCTTTTTTCTTGTTGGATAGCGTCGCGGTAAATCTTCTTTTTTTGTATAAAATTGGGGATTTTTTCGGACAAATTTACATGCTTCCAAAATATATATAGATGGTACGGTCAGTATTTGTAAGTTTTTAAAATATGGCTTACAACTAGCTGTTCCTTTAATATTGTAAGGATATTAAGTCAATACATTAATTTAATGCCTTTAAAAATAGAAACAGTTTAATTATTGTTGTTATCTAATATTAGGTATTGCTGCCATGCAATAGATATACACATCCTGTGAAAATTTCAAGTCTACTTATTATATAATAGTAAACTTATTATATATTGTTACAGCCCTGCGACAAATGGACTGGTTGACATTGAAGGCTTAGTAATAGGATCCTATTTTTACCCTTTGGGTATGGAGCCAAAAAATAGTATTAACAATTAGGTAGCCCTTTTGTAGTAAACAGGACATACTAATTTGCTGCAGAAGCTTGTAGCATATTACTACATTACATTTAACTTTATTACAAGTATTTATCTGTATTTTTCTATGGTATAGGATGGGGCTGGCCCGGCGCCGGAGGTGTAGACCCCAAAATGGTCACAGACTCTTCAATGGCCATGGCGCCCCTCATGGATGGGTATGCCATGGCCCCAGATGGAGCTGCTGCTATGCCAGGGTAAGATTACTTAAGTGCGTATTAAACTATCCTGAATTTAGTCTGAGAGACTGACAAGAGGGATGCAACAGTATGTTAGACACTAATGGAAATATCTCTAATTGTATCTCACATATTGTGGGTCGCCCCTCTCCTCAGTGACAGTAGGGGGTCTAGCTTATCTTTGTTTCACAGATATATTTAGAAATTACAAAAGGGGTACTTTGCTGTCGGCCAGTGAACAGCAAGCTGACCTCAAAGTGCTGCTTGTTTTTTAAGTGCCTCTGTTATATCTGATATTAGACTATATCAGATATTCAAATCCAATAGGCATTTGCTATGTTAATACAATGTTTTAGAATAGAATAATCTTTATTTACTTAAATATGCGTAGAGATGTAATTTTTCTTTACAACCATGCATATTTTGCCATGCAACTGTTCATGCAACCCATCCTATACAAAAAATTGCTTCATTACCTCGTATCTTTGTTTTTAGCTGTGTATGTCCCACTGCTGGGCAAAAGCCTCCCCTTCATTTCTCCAGGCATCCCTATTCCTAGCTTTCTCCTTCCAGTTTTTCTCATAATAATTTAATTCATCCGACTACCTTGTTCTGAGTCTTCCTCTCTTTCTTTTTCCGTCTGTCGGAGTCCATAAGGTATATGGGCCCATCTGTTCTGGTGCATACGGCACACGTGACCCGCCCAGTCCCACTTTAGCTTGCCTGACTTTTGCCAACATCTACCACGTTTGTAATGGACCATAGGGTGGTATTTCTAACTCAATCTGTTAGTTTAATACCCAATATACTACGCTCCATTGCTCACAGGCAAACCTGCAGTTTGAGTCTCTGTCTTTTGCTTAAAGCCCAAGGTTTGAGCACCATAGGTTAAAATGGGCAAGATACACATATCAAGAAGCTTTTTCTGAAGAAGTTGGCAGTTTGCTTTTAAATAGCTCCTTCATCAACCAGAAACTTTTCCAAGCATTATCCTCTATCAACAATAACAAATAATTATACCATTTGTACCACAAAGAATTATACCAAATTGATATGCATATTATTCTTATGCAAATATGTTTTGTTATTATTAACATACAAAGGTTAGCCAACATGTTTTGACGATATCTAGCGGCCTCATCCACAGAGAATGAATGAGGGCTACAGCGTAAAGACTTCTGCTCACACACAAGAGGCCTGGTGTGAAAAATTGCCCATGGTACTATGTGAACCAGGAAGCGTGAGGTCTCTAAAGTTATATTAAATAGGACTATACTGAAGGGAAACTGAGCTTCAGAGGTAAAACGTGTTTTCCCACATATGTGATGTAGCTACATCGGTTTTCCGCCCCAAACCTCTTACATACTTAATTTAATTAAAATTGTTGGAACCATTTCTTAGATAATTTTTATATAATGTAGTTATAAGATTCACTTGTTCAAAGTAATAAGGTTATATTTATTCTGACAAAGGCATTAAATGTGATTGAAATTTGTTTCCATGCATACAATAATTTTTTTTTTTAATAGAGTAATTAAAAAAAAAAAATTATGTAACGCCAACTAATGAGCAAACAAAACTGTAGTCCTAATTGAGATGCGCATATGAGATAATCTCAATCCACACTTTCCTACCAGAGTACAGTATTAGTCATAATAGAGCATAATTTTTATTATTTTTATGACATAGGAAGGCAAAGGAACAAGTGGGTCACCTGATGGTAAGTGATCACCGCTGCCCATGGACAACTGCAACACCTAGATGTGACAAATGCGTTACTGGCCTTTTAAGATAACATAGACCCGTTTTTTGAAGGTTCCAACATTGAATTGATTATAGTATTAATTTGTAATTTTTCAATTTCCAGTTACACAACCGGAGTGCCTGCTCCAACTTTCCAGCATGGATACTGGACTGCACCACAAGCGGCCCAAGATTCAACCAACAGCCGTGGCAGCAGCCACAGCAGAGACAGGCGGTCCAAAAGCAAAAATCGTGATCATAAGTCTTCTAGAAGTTCCAGGTCTAATAGGTAATAATGATTTTGCGTTTAGCCAGGTACTTGGAACATCCCAAGACAAATATTGTGAAAACACTGACACAACATTGAACCGTCTAATTCTTAATATGATCTTTAAATAAATAAATAAATATATAAATAAATAATAAATAAATAAATATATACGGACAAATCACACAGATTGAGCTAGCCCCAAGGTAAGTTCGAGACTTGTGTTATGGGATACTAACTCAACGATACTATATTTTATAACAAATACATATATAGATAAACATCCAAGACCCAGGCCAATCTGAAAAAGATCATTTTCCATCTTGACCTGGCCGGGGATCGAACCCGGTTACTCCGTGTCGCAGGCTGGCGTGTTGACCGCTGCGCCACGGAGCTAGTCATATAGAAAAAACCTCATTCAAACTACTGTAATTAGAAATCATACTAGAATTTTTAAAATTGGTTCCTATATGACGGAGTAATGAAGAAAAATAAAGTGGTTTGGTTTCAAAAATCAACCTTAACCTTATTAAGGTTGCTAAGACCTATAAGAGCTAAAAATATTGTCTTTGAACCAAGGCTGCAGAGACTGGAAGAAAATATCGGAATAGAAAGACACCAGGGTAAAACACCAGTTCTAAAACATTGTAGCTTTAGATGGCGATACACACTGACTAAAAACTACTTTTATTTTACTGAAATATATATGTTGTTAAAATGAAGTATATGAAATCAGCAGTTTTTGAATGATGAGAAAGACAAAAGAAAAAAAATCTTTATTGCTCCATTATTAAAAGAGAAAAAAAAACAATATGTAAAGAACTATTTAAAAAGAAAATAACAAAGGCGGACTTATCGCTTTGCAATTTCGTATGATTTTTTTTACTAAACGTTGGATTAGGCATTTGTCTTCCATCTCACCTGATGGTAAGTGACGAAATTATGTCTTATGACGAAAAAGTGTCACGTTCCATGTGCAAGCGAGAGCGCAGAACAAGCGATAGAGAGCCACGATCGGTCTAAGCGTTCGGCTTGTGACGCATCTATCTCTCTTCCACCGTTACCACGTAAAATTATTCTCCGTAAACCACCATTTTTTTAAATTACAGAGATAAAACACCTGTGATACCACCAGTGATCGAGCCAATAGTGCCTCCTACCATGCCAACGGCCACTATAGATGCAGCTAAACGTAGGCAACTGCCCGCGTGGATCAGAGAAGGTAAACATTGAACATATCACCTTGTTGGAAGATTAGTGACGTGATAACGGTGATTTATTATCTCAATTGATATCGTAGACCGTGAAAAGTAAATCAGAAAGAAGCTTGGAAAATATTTGTTTATCCTTACTAATTATAAATGCGAAAGTGAGTTTGTTTGTTTGTTACGCTTTCACGCCGTAACTACTTACCCGATCATCATGAAATTTTGCATACAAGTTCTCTGGAGTACGGAGAAGGACATAGGCTTTTATCCCGGGGAAAAAGTACTATTCCCGAGGGATCGACATTGACGCGGGCGGAGCCGCGGGCGAAAGCTAGTTGATCATAAATGTTCTTATTGTAAAAAATATATATTTTTAATCCCCAAAGCCTAAAAATAGTAGATTGTGACACAAGGGTAGGTCCTTGTGTCACAATCTTACTATTTTTGGGAACATAATACTTTTTGGTAAGAGCATTGTGCTGAATCCAGAGCAGAACGATCCTCAAGTAGACTCTTAAGTGAAGCAAGAGATTCAGAGTATGTTACCTGAAGTAGGCTTTTATCCCGGGGAAAAAGTACTATTCCCGAGGGATCGACATTGACGCGGGCGGAGCCGCGGGCGAAAGCTAGTTGATCATAAATGTTCTTATTGTAAAAAATATATATTTTTAATCCCCAAAGCCTAAAAATAGTAGATTGTGACACAAGGGTAGGTCCTTGTGTCACAATGTTACTATTTTTGGGAACATAATACTTTTTGGTGAAAGCATTGTGCTGAATCCAGAGCAGTACGATCCTCAAGTAGACTCTTAAGTGAAGCAAGAGATTCAGAGTATGTTGCCTGAAGTATAAGTATTATGTTAGTCCCGAAATGACACATTCTGCTTTTCATCAGGGATGAGAAAAGCAATATTTGTTTTTTCATTCCCACGGGCCTAAAAAATATTATTGTGAAAACGTATTTTACACCCTGTATATGGGTCACCGCGCTTTGTTTTTGAATAGATGAGATGATTTTTTTTAAATTACTTCAAAAAAGAGGAGTAGGATATCTCAATTCGGTTAATTTTTTTTAAGTTTGTTACCTTAGATCTCTTGCCTGTGCTATGAAAACCTATTTTAAAAATTTGTTTGAAAGGGTATGCTTTTATGTTGGTCACATTTAAATTTCATAACAATCGGTTCAGTAGTTTGATTGAAGTCGATTTTTTTTCTAGCTGTGTATGTCCCACTGCTGGGCAAAAGCCTCCCCTTCATATCTACAGGCGTCCCTATTCCTAGGTTTCTCCTTGCAGTTTTACTCATAATAATTTAATTCATCCGACCACCTTGTTCTGGGTCCTGCTCTCTTTCTTTTTCCCTCTGTCGGAATCCATAAGGTAGCAATATGGGTCCATATAGATACGATATCTATGATTTTTTATGAAAGATTATCTTATCTCATATGTTACGTTCATTGGATATACTTTGAATAGTAAATTCAAGATTGATATAGTCTGTACAAAAAATATTAGAATTTGTAGAAGTTTGTGACACAATATTTTTATGTATTTGCACTATTTGACAAATACATAATTATAGCAATAAGAAAAGAGTAATTTAAATTTAACCTTTTAAAATAGGTTTAGAGAAGATGGAACGTGAAAAGCAGAAAGCAATAGAACGAGAGCAGGAGAAGATAGCGCGCGAAGAAGCAGAGAAGCAGAAAAAGAAGATGGAAGAGGAAGAGTTGGCGAGGATGAAAGCCGAAGCCAGCGGAGAGCCCATGCCGCCGCCCAAGAGCAAATTCGTAAGTGCTAAATCCAGATTTGTATTCTACATGTCTGTTGTCTATGCTACTATATCTTGGACTGGCTGACAAACGTTAATGAAATGGAAAAATTTATGTAAAGAAAAAGGGATCCCATGAAAAATGAGGATTTACATTAAAGGAACCATTGGGACATATCACACAGGTAGCCCAACAGTAAGTTGTGAACATGTGTCTTGGTCATACTAACTCAACAATGCCATATTCTATGATATAGGAATGATTTATAGAAAGATAATTTTCCGTCTTGACCAGACAGGGAACCGCACCCACAATCATGTTGGTTCAGTTTCAATGGCACTTGCAGTTCACATAACATTATTCTATTCACCTGTGTCATCATCATTTTTGATGTATACCTTAATTTTGAAACACTGCGGAGTAAACAAAAATTTCTTATAGTTGTAGTGACAAAATACTATGTATTACTTGGGGAGAAAGTTCGGTTCCCAACTTGTGTGGTTTGTGGGCCCTCCCCATTGTCACAAATGCACACGCATACAAATCCCTCATTTTCTCCCCTTGTTGAACAATGTATTGTCTGGGGCTATTGTGTGTGAGCGGAAGACTGCCTTTATTTTGGTTTGATTTCCTCTTTACAGAGTCTCTCCTTCCTTTATATGAAGTGGCAACCCCAAAAAAGGTATATAAAGTTTATGTAATCCTTTTTTGGGGTTGTCCGACCTAGGTCGTCGACGAAGCGTAGAACTGCAGAGGATGAATGTTTCAGTATCATGTAAAGAGCTTCTAAACATGATATCTCTAAAAACAAAATAACTTACTCGATAACCGACCCTTACAGATTTATTATTAATATTGACGATAGTATTCCATTTTAGACCTTATCACTGATGCTCGTGACGTACTATTGCTTTGCAGGAATCAGATTCGGAACCTGAGGACGCGGAGCCCGAGCCCGCGGAACGGGAGTCGCCGCAGCCGGAGGCCGAGGAGCCCGCCGCCAGCCGCGACCCGCCCGCACACGACCCGCCACCGCTCGGGAAGAAGACCAAGGAGGAGATCATGCAGGAAGTGGTAGGCTCAACTCATGGATCTAAGGGCCTCAGCACACGGCGTATTTTTAACGCGCGTATACGCGCTTCCAACGAGATTCGAACGCAACCTTGTAACCTAAGCAAACGGAGCCATCGTGAAACACGCGTCTACTGTATTGTATATATTGTATCGCGTTTTAAGCGCGCTTGAATCGGCAAAAATCGACATCTACGGCGCCGTAAACGTGCGTTCCTTAAAACGCGCATCGTCGGCGCGTTTAAAATACGCCGTGTGCTGTCGGCCTAAGAATAATCACAAACCCATTCCACCATTCCCTCGGCCAGCTTCCACGGTCTGCGCGGGAAGAAAAGCAGCTGCTACATTCTACGTTTTTAGAGTACCGTACCTCAGAAGGAAGAAACGGAACCCTAGCATCACTTGGTTGTCCGTCTGTCTGTCAAAACCCTTTTTCACATGAATGCATAGAGGTATCAAGCTGAAATTCATATCAAAAACTCAAGTCTACTGTCTCTTGGAGCTGTGAAAAAATGAAACTTCTGAGCCAACGCTATTAAAAGATACAGCTGGTCATACCGCAAATTTTCGTGTTTTTTCGACATTCGCAAGGGAATTAAAACCTACAGGGCTCAGAATCTTGAAATTTGGTACGAAGCAACGTCTTATGGCACAGATAAAGGACATGCTCTTGTGGTATATACAGCACATAAATATCGGTCTGTGTTGAAGTGTCCTACTGTACCTACATACTACTTAAAGTTTGTTTAATAGTCTGTCCATTCAAATGATTTGCGCGCTTTAACAAGGCGACGCCGGTGGCCGACAAAAGAAGTGTTGTCACCCGGCATAGGCGCTATCGGCAGCTTGTGTGTGTCGATCCGTCGCGCGGACCTGCTGTTTAATTATGTTACGCAGGGAATAAAGTACATTCATTTTTAAAGTAAAAAGTTTTTCATCCTTGGGAAAATATAGTCGGTTCTTTCATAGTAATTTGTATAATTTTAATGTTAAATAAAATATTTTTCATATTGAATAATTTTATTATTTTCATTTACTTTCTAAATTCTCTTATGGATGCAAACCATTTGCCCTGACAGATTTTATGTTGTTATGAAATGAAAAATAAATTACTGCTCTTCATAGCATATTTTTAATGTTACTAAACTAAATTACAGAGTATATAATATTTCAGATGCTAGCAGTTCGCCGCACGCTAACAGAGATACTTTTAGAGGTGACTGACCAGGAGATTCATACGGTGAGCCAGGAAGAATTGGCCCGATATACCGCCGCACAAGGTATTTCCACTCATATAGGCTTATACCCAAAGGCCCGTCGGTCACGCTCAAGACTTTACTCTATACAACGAGAAACATTCGTGTACTGACACTGACTTGTGATACTACTCTGTGATATCCTCTATTTCTAGGCTTTGTGAACTCGAAGAAATGTGATGTGCTAAATTGTGATATTTCATCGCTAATAAAGTCTTATTTCAGATGTTGCCAGTTGATTGAATACATGTGGTGTGTGATTAATGTTGGTTTTATTTATATGGTAAAAGCATCGCGCCTCAACGTGTTGAAGGCGAGCAAGTCCAAGGCACTCGCCGCCATCGCTAGCGGGCTCGGTAAGTGTCCCCCTGTAACTGTGTCAGTGGAACTATCTCGCAAACTTACCATCCTTAGAATTGTCTTAATTCGAAATTCAAGTTATATTTTCTAATAATAGGGTTTTTTGAAATGCTCATCACAAGAGCTGCACTAAGTCGTAGGGTCCTATGAGCCGCTGTCATTGGTTAATATTTGACAAACAACAATAACTAAGACATTGCCCAATAACAGCTTATGCCTTGGTTTCGTACTCCGAGCAGGACAGACATGTAATATAAGATAAAAGAGAAGAGCCGGATGTCCTAGTGGGCGTCAGCATAACGCATATTAAGCATCCCCGAGTGTAGTCCCCGTTGAGATAGGTGACCGTGTGGTGTAGGCAAGTGGCATATAAAATATCTCTAGCTCCTACGTGCTTCGGAAGGCACAAAGCCGTTGGTCCCGGCCGTCATCATTGATGGCAGTTGTGAAAAACAATAAAAGAAAAAGGTGTAAGGGTTCCACTTTTACTTATAATTGACCTATCGTGCTCGGAGTGACACCACAATGGTAGAAACCAAGGCATTACTGAAACCAATGCCTCAGTGCCGCCTATCTCTGAATATCTTTGGCGATGATGTATAATTAGTGTCTTACGAGTAAATTTCACATGTTGACCTATATCAACCATCTCTGTCACTCGCACACTTTGTTGTACTCCCCTGCTCACATAATTTGTTTCAACTGTAAGTATGGGGCGGTAACGGCGATGTAAGCGAGCGACAGGTGTAGATATGCTATAATTGCATATTCAGATGTAATATCTTACAACCACAATGTTTGCCAGATAGTTCCTCGAAGACGTAAATGGCAGTTTTAAAAAAAAAAAAAAAAGGCCACGAGCAGACGATTTGCTGATGATGTAATACAGTATTGTGTAGTTATTAGCAAACCTCTCCATGGCTTAGGTGTCTATTAAACCATCCTGAATATCGGATCCGATGAGAGGGACGCCGCTATACGTTAGACGCGATACGAGATATCTCCAATCGTATCGCACGTATTGCGGCGTCCCTCTCATAGGATCCGATTCAGGATGGTATAACACCCCCTTTATAATAGTAAATAAACTGCCATGGATGTCTCCAAATCCTTTTCCTTTCAGCAACACCGCATCATTTTTCTCTATCTTAATATTGATATGGAAACATATTAAACGACACTGATTCACTCCATTGTTTAGTGGAAATTGGTAAGAAAATGTCCAGAATACTATAGATGTTCTTGATCTTATGTATATATGTAAATTTCATTTATATCCATTCGTTTTTACGCTCAGAAACGACGAAACTTACCATTTACAATGTTAAATTATGTTTATTCTACATATATTTGACCAGATGGATTCATTCATTGTATAATTATTTAGTTTTACACCTGTGAAACGTGTCTAAAAAAAAACTTTTCAAAATAATTAGTCAGTCTGGTAAATTATTGAAAAATATTGGACACCGTATTTTTGATCCGTATTTTTTTCTTTTGTCAATCGAACAAAATTGATAATAGCCCGGTAAAGTTCCGCGTGACGTCACTGATCGGTACTTTTTACCGGCCTATTGCGTCATACTCCTGAACTTTGATGCGCTTTATCTTTATTATCTTTTGTTTGATTGAAAAAGAAAAAAATACGGATCTAAGATAAGACTATATTCAAATTAAATTTTTAACTATATTCAAAATAGCTTCGACTCGTATGTTTGCAGTCCGACGATTAGTTTAAGCTAATTCAAAAGGAGTATAAGTTTTAAATAAGCGGATTGAAATTCCTTTTTATTTCATAAATTACATTTTGAGAAAGAATGGTAAGTTCCGTCTGGCAGCGCTTGTGACAACAACATAGTGTTATGTATAGTGTATGTGTGCAGGGCTGGGCGCGTACGAGAGCAGCAGCGAGGACAGTGCGGACGAAGAGGAGCAGACAGAGATCTCCGACCAGCAGTTACAGGTAATGTATCAGACATTTGGTCGGCTGTGCATCGGAGCCTATGTTTCTTCAGCTAATAAATAAATATAAATATATACGGACAAATCACACAGATTGAGCTAGCCCCAAAGTAAATTCGAGACTTTTGTTATGGGATACTAACTTAACGATACTTTATTTTATAACAAATACATATGTATTTGTAATTACTACATCCAAGACCCAGGCCAATCTGAAAAAGATCATTTTCCATCTTGACCTGCCGGCCTATTTGCTAACTCAGTGACCAACGTTTTGATAATCACTTCAAAATACATTGCGGGTTTCCTACGATTGACTATTTTTATTAAAGATATATAAAACGTAATGTACTTTGAAATGACTATCAAAATGTTGTACACTGAGTTAGCAAATAGGCCGGCTGGCCTGGGATCGAACCCGGGCACTCTTGTGTCGCAGGCTGGCGTGTTGACCGCTGCGCCACTGAGCCAGCCAACAGCTAACCGTAACAATCTGTATTTCATTGTTTCTCTTCTCTCCATAACACTTTGTCCTCGTGATACATTGCTGTTGTATGCAACATGAATGAGACAGTATACGTAATAATCATACCACATACCTACCCTTGTATAGTACAATGATAGTAAGCAGAAAACTAATTGAAAGCCAATCCAGTGGTTTTCGAGTAAATCCATTTTGAAATATCACCTGCTTTTGACCTTTTTAGGGTTCCGTAGCCAGATACTATACTATATTATATACTTTACTAGCTTTTGCGGCCCGCGTTAGTGTCGATCCCTCGGGTACAGTAGAATTTCCCGGAATTAAAGGTATCCTATGTCCTTTCCTGGGCCTCAAACTACCTCCATAGCAAATTTCATCCAGATTGATTCAATGGTTGAAGCGTGGAAAGAAGACAGACAATTGCAATTGTTTTTATTTTATGTAAATTATTTAACAGATGTGTTTGCTAAGATGGTGACTAGATTACGTAATCATTGGTAATAGTATTTCCGTAAGAATAATAACCGATACATCAAATCGACCCATTGTTTGTAAAAAATATTTATTGTTGTAGTTATTATTTATTTCTCAATACGGGGCACGGGGACATAGGCCCAAAAGCACCTTAAAAGCATTCTCAAATCTGTCTCCTTACAATATGTAGGAAACTTAAGAATCTCATTAGTTGTTTTTTTAGTATTAGGGGACAATTCATAAAATTATTTAACTAACTTTCATTTGTTACATTTAACGAACTAGGTACAGTGTACCATACCATTACCAGGTACCATTTTACATATCATGTAAAATCACTTTGAGAATTTTTAATTTCGGCATATATGACACATGAAGCCTAAATAATACAAAAACAGTACGAAACTTGACAATATCTTTAGTCGAAGGATAATTCCTAAAATAATTGTCTATGTAAATTTTCAAGGGTCATGGCATGAAGGTGACCGCTCCCGCATTTTTAAGTCAAAAGTAAAATAGAATATAGTATTTATTACTGAACGAACCAAACTTTTATCAAAAGACAGGTCATCCTTATCTTATTGAATGCAATGTTATCAATGCCGCTGCAGATCACCATTTACATGAAAACTTATTTCCATGTATTAAAATTCCAATATGTAATATAAAGGTTAAATGTGAGCGATGGTCACGACGTAGAGGCATGTTACCTACACTATTTATTTAAAGTTTACTTCAACAACTAAGACCTAATGGGATCCTATAATCTAGTACAATACAATCACAAATGTTATTTGCTAGGATCTCATCAAACGCAAGAGGCTGGAGTTCGAGCGAACATCGCGCGAGATAGAAGCAGAAGTACGACGCGCAGAGCAACGTGAGGCCGGAGAGGACACCGCCACGCCCGTGGCCACGCCCGATCGCCCGCGACGCTCCAGTAAGTTTGCTCGCCTCATGCTCCGCAGACACGCAGCTCGCACGCAGACACTACGACTCATGTTCATCTTCTAGGATCATCAGCGACGCCGCCGCCTACCGAAGCAGAAACGCCGGAGAAGCCTCCAGAGCGTCGCCCCTCAAAAGACAAGAAGAATCACAAATCTAGCGACAGAGTAGACGGCATTAAAAGATTAGAATCCATCCCAGAGGAAAAAACGAAGAAAAACAAAAAAGATTACACCCCTAGTCCCCAAAAAAGTAGCAGTAAAACAAACAACAAAGCCAGTTCGGCGTCTTCTAGTGATTCTGAAGCAGATTCTTCATCTAATTCTAGTAATTCCTCATCAGAAAGTGAGCACGAGGTAAAAGCAGAACCTAAACATGCGAAAAAACGCAAACGTAAGAGCTCTAGTTCGAGTGAATCAGCTAAAAAATCAAAGAAACATAAAGAAAAGAAAGATAAATCACTCAAATCAGATGATAAGAACACTTATTCAAAATCAAGACATCACGACGACTATGAAAAAGCAGAAAAATCTAAGTCTAGGAAAAAGGACGACTATTATGACAAGCATAAGTCGTCTAGGAGTAGAGATTATGAAAGATCGCATAAAGATAAATATAGGGATGAGTCAGATGAAGACAGACCAAGGAAACGTTCGAAGAGGTCACGGTCGGCAAGTTACGAGTCGCGGTCGGAACGTAGGCGGGCATCTCGGGACAGGTCGGAAGATCGGTCGTCGCGCAGAAGGGACAAGAGGTCGTACGACAGGGAGAGTTCCAAGCGGGATAGGTCCTACGATAGGTCGGGGCGAGACTACGACAGATACGATAGGTATGAGCGGTCTAGGGACTACGACCGGCGGAGATCGCGCAGCGGCAGTCACTCCCGACACCGCCGGTGAATGAAGGTTACAAATACAACAGGTTGTACATAATTTTGTTTCAATTTTCGTTACAGCACTTTGTATTAACAAATTGATGACATGTAAATAACGTATTTCAACTCTCTTCTTAGTTATTCATCATTGACGTAATAGTAACCATGGCACATGGAAATTTAAATCGTGTTTCTTACAATGCTATTGTACCTACTTCTTTTTGTTATTATACATAACCTTACAAGGTACGAAGATTTTTCTAAGATCAAATAAAGGTCATTGAAAAAGAAATAAGCATATATTGAGGTAATTTAAGATATATTTTTTTACATAAAAAAGAAACAGCTCATTAACATTAACGAAAAAATTTACAAATATGAACTTCGACTTTTCGTAATTTTTTGAAATAATCAAGTTTTTTATGGATTTCCAATAACGTATTTCGATTTACCTAATAAAAATGAATCTCATTTGTAATTTTGTATGTTTTTCTCTTGCAGGTTGTGTCACTGCTGCTTGCTTCGGGTGTAAATATTCAAGTATTGTGTATAATATTAGTGTGCACTAATCTTTAAATGCATTACCTATTCCAATAAATTTTATTACAGAAAAACATTATTTTTAGTACCCCAATTCTCACTTTTTCTTTTAGAGTATCTTTGGCAGAGTTATGAAAAATTAAATGATGCAGAGAAATACTAAAATGATAAGTTCAAAGTTATTATTATGCGGCGGTATTCCCGAATCAATACGATACTGGAGTGTTCAAAAAAAAAAAAAGAGTGTTTTCTTGAAAGGCTGTTAATTGTCAAACCCCTGGTGTTGCAGTTGTCCATGGACAGCAGGGATCCATTATCAGCGGATGACCTGCTTGCTCGTTAGCGGTACTGTCATAAAAAATATCTATTTTACTCCAATATATAATAATATACACTCCTAATATAATTATTCACTCCATCATACTAGTAAGTGTGGAATAATGTAAAACTAATTAATATTGAGGTTTTATTGAACTGGTTAATTAGGAGCTACATTAAAAAAGATGTAAAAATAAAATAGCCACCTCATTTTTTATTATGAGCGCAAATAAATTTATACTTATTTGTAATATATAAGTTTTTTGAATTGAAATACTCAATATGCACATATGTGCCAACCAATATATTTTATAATGGTGTTTGGGACCAAATCAAATCAAGCGCGTTTAGGACAACCCAATGTTTACTATAGAAGTTGACTTAAAATTCGATGAATAAATCCTATCTACTTAACAGCCAGCCTGTAAAAAGACAACTCTGAATATAGGAATAGTTCATAGACATTTGATTGAGTGAAAAGTTAAGGTGTATTGAGTGTTTATTCACAGATAAAGTTGTGGATTCGCATCACGCTAAGTGTGACACTACTCCACAAGTTTGTGCTGTTTTCACTACTATCAGCAGCTGCCTGTACTACATCCGCATGGCTGCCTGAACTTTTTATTTTTTATAGGACAACATTTGTCCTCAATGTTATCTAAAAAAGATATCATCATAAGGTCTTTTTTTTTTAGTCTCCACTACAGGAGCACGACCCTCTCTGTACTACTAGAGCCATACTTGGCCAGAGCAGTCCAAGGACTTGGCCTACACTCTCCACGCTGGTCAGACGGGTTGGAGAGGTCACAGATGTTTATTTAAGCTTTGTTTAGCTTGTATTTCCTAAGTCGCCTTCTACGACATCCACGGGAAGACTTGGAGTGGTCCTATTCTACTCTGCCGGATACCACATGGCTATTCTATCTCTCTCTATCTAAAAAATATATCAATGATAGGCAATAGTAACTTTAAGCATTTATTATAAATAGAATACATTAAATAAATTAGATTTAATAAACAGTAATTATTCTAGGCTATCAAAATTGCTTCATGACTGAGGTGTAAAGTACACTATATTTCACAATAGTTTAGGCACATAAACTTTTAAAGTAACTTGCCTCAAGTAGAGTTTTTATCAATGTCCTACTTGATAGTAAGTATAAATAATAATCTTAATAAACCGACTTCAATCTTAACTACTGAACCGATTGTGATGAATTAATATGAACAAAAAAAGAATTTATAAAATCGGTTCATAAATGCAGGGAATAAAAAAAAACTGAATTGATAACCTTCTCCTTTTTTGAAGTCGGTTAAAAAGAGGTAATTAAATTATTATAGTAGTTTTAAGGATAAGACTAAGTTGGATACCTACTATACCTATATAGATTAACAAAATGACTGTAGTTAAATTTAATATTGTTTCATAAGATCAAAAGGTATTTTTTTGGAATAAGAAGTAGTAACCAGTAGTAACATTGAAATAGTTCTCAAGAGACACTAAGAAATGTACAACAGTCCAAAACTAAAAACATAATTTAAAATGAAGTGCACCATAAAATGGTAAAAAATCGAAAGAATACAAAATAATAATAATAATAAAACTTTTATAGTTTATGTTACTATGCAGCTAAAGTCTAGCCTATTTGAGACCATCAGCTATAAATAAATCATTTTTACAAATTACTGAAACCAAATTCATAGGAAAATATAATTTACATCCTAATCTGGTTATTCTTAGGCCTATGATTTGGTACATTGATCACTTACCAAACCTTTGATCACATTTATTATACTTGTACAGAGCACCTACATAGCTGTCAACATTAACATGATGGTGTATAGAAAGCTGTACAAATTCTGTGAGCCTAATCTGCCATGGCAAAACACCATGGGTGTAACAGACTGACCCAGTATATATTATTAGTTCTGGATCAGGAATGGAAGGATAAAATGGTGATAAAACATCACCAAACTCTTGTGCAGTCAATTCACTAGTTTTCTGTGTACATAGAATCTTTCCTTCAGCTATCTTCTGTATACATTCTGCTACGACTGGCCGCCCATCA
This sequence comes from Elegia similella, assembly GCA_947532085.1. Lineage (NCBI taxonomy): Eukaryota > Metazoa > Arthropoda > Insecta > Lepidoptera > Pyralidae > Elegia > Elegia similella. The sequence continues at coordinate 8,686,626 of OX383936.1, forward strand.
TGTCTTGTAAATATATTCACGGTAACTGTGTGAGCTTGCAGTCCATTTGTGTAGCCATTTAGATCAGGCATTCTAGACCACTTGATGAAGCCTGGGATGCCTTTTTTAAATCTTTCTACTTCATTAAATAATTTTTCTTCACTCTCCTTCAACTCTCCTGAAAATAAATAGCATCAGGGGTTACTTATGCCTGAATATTGCATGGGCATGGGTGATAATTGCATCATTCTGTTCTATTAAAATAAGTATATAGGGACAAATCAAAAATGGTTCTACTGTAGAGGTGAAAACGTAGAGTAATAAGCTGATTACTGTCTTCAATTCTAACAAACCGTATAGTTAAAGTTTTAGATCTTGAAACAAAAATCCAATACATGGGATCTTAAAAACTGGATTAGGTTATTTTTATTTAGTGCTTACTTTTGGGCTATTATCAGAATACAAATAATTTTGTTCACCTGTGATGTCATAAAAGCTGACGTAGGGGATTCCAGCCACAAGACTCCAAATCACAACACGCGCCAGGTCTCCGAAACTGTGATGGTCGGTATCGGCCTGGACCACTAAATGCTTCAGCTTCTTGGTCATTTTTGGCATGTTCTCCAAGATAACTTTAATGTCACTTTTGGTCACCTCACTTTCAGATGAATTGCATTGAATAACCCAAAATTTCTGATAAACATTTTGAACAGCAACAAGTATACTCACAACCAAGTGTGTCAATGCAAAAAGCAACTGCCGAAACAGTCTCGAGAGCATGTTCAAAAATTAAACCCGCCGCCGTAAAACGACGCCAAATAATTTTCATTTAATCATTTTATGTATGAAACCCCGGATTCTACAAAGATACCGAGCGGATCACGGAATCAGACAGTCAGCCGCTTTTTGTTGACAGCCAATCACGAGCTCGCGGGTGGAATAGCAGGATTACCAACAAAATAAAAAAATAAATAAACGGTCTACCGAAACAAAATCAATGTTTTGGGGCACTATTATCGAACGGGTGTCTATACGAAATAAGCGTATTCTTAAGAGCCCGACATATGCCAGGCGGCGTGGCGATACAAACGCGGATGGTCTAAACGCGTTGGCTACTTTGGATATTTTCGTTTTTTAGGAATATTCAAGGGTTATTCGAAAAAGCAAAACATATGATGGCTGCCTTATCTGTAATGCAATAATAATCAAAAGTTTCAAGGTTAATTTTAATGTAAGTAAATTAGACGTGATTTGGAGGCAACTTTGCATATTTTTTCTATCGAGAAAATTTAACGCAATCGTGTTTTTGAGTCATATAGTTACCAGAGTTAGTCCTGAACTTTGCTGCATTTTTATTTCAACTTGAGTATTTAATTATTATTGATATAACAGTCAATCATGCAAAGCAGTGTGAGGTAGTACGGGCCCTTAAGAGGTATTGAGCACAGGTATTGAGAAATATATAAATGGAATTTTATTATCTCCAATAAAAAAAAAACTTGAAATGTATGCTAAAGGTGATAAAATGAGATTTCGATAAGCCATTAATATCATCTGTTATATTTGCTTATTTATCATAAATCTGCGATTCTTCCGAAATATTTACCACTCCCTATCTTTGCTAAATTAGTTGAATAGGTCTTGTCGCGAAGGATTATTATTATGATGTATATATGTATATAATGCGTATCTATATCTGTAAGTGTAGTATTTACGAAATTAAATGTATGAAGTAATTACATCTGTATATCATTTCCTTCTATGCTTCGCTTTACCAAAAAATATGTTATGAGCGTTAGATATAATCCTCCGAGACAATCCTATAATACGATAAGGATTTAAACATACCTGGATCCCACGCTCTTATGTTATTACTGGAATATGATCAGTCTTGGTCGATTGTATGAGATGAGAAGACTCAGCTGGTGCGACCTTGCCAGCCAGTCTTATTAACACTTCTCCACCTGTATTAGATAGATTCCAATGAGTATAACAAGTTCCCCACGAACGCACGCTACTCGTCAGTCTTGAAGTCTGTCACACATCATTACATTATGATTATTAGGATATTAAACAAATAATTGGTCTGCTACATGAGCTCCCGTTACCGGCGAGTGGAAGCCCACAGCTTACACTCGCCACACACGACGAGGACACCTCCGGTCCTATGCTTACGTACTGTTAGGATGGCGCTCCGTGGGTCCTTTTTAAAAAAACACTTTTTAATTGCTACAAAGAAAACTAATTTAATTCACCACAACTGACAAATACACGTATATTTACTTGGATGTTGACGGCACTGATGTTTAAGGATGACTGACTGAATCTTAAAGAAAAATAGTTTTATATTATATTAAATTGATTCAGTCAGCATAACTTGCCTAATAAACTAATTTATAACATCTCCCCCCTTAAGACTGAGCTTATACAAAAAAATAAGCGAGGGATGAAATCAAAATAAATTCTAAGTTCAAGCTAAAAGTATAAGTTCTGAGCTAAAATACCTTATAAAATTCAAACATTTTAATTATAATTAAGTTTAAACAAACTAATAAGTTTTATTTAAGGCTGAGCCTTGAAATAGAAATCAATATTAAAATATATGAAATTAAAATTAATGTTAGAAGTTGCTTAAGTTCCGATTAGAAGAAATCTTCTCAAAATTTCTATAGGTTATTCTATCTTTATTTTTATTAATTTCTATCTCAGGAAGGCTCTTTACAGATTTATTATCAGAATCATCTGAGATATCATTAAGTTCTATAGATGAATGTATTTTATTACTATGTCTCTTTGACTTATTATTATAACATTGATTGTATATTTGAATACAGCAAGATGAATTCTTACAACAGGGTTGAAACCATTTCTTATACACTTTATATGTTAAATAGACAAATATAACTATTACTGTAATATATGTAAGAGCAGAGTAATAATGTCCGTATTTTATAATATGAGATTGATTTTCAGTCTGTTTAATTTGATTTTCAATATTATCTAGCTTATGAGCTGCCAACTTTAAGGACTCTAAGTCAATATCAGTTAATGTAATAGGAGATAATGGCTGGGCAGTGTTATTAATTAAGTCATACATACAACAATCATCTTTTACAATATTATAGTTTATTGATAATTGGCTAGGTAATGTTGATGAATAATTACGAGAAGGACGGAACTGTAAGGTTTGAAAGAATGCAATACAATCATTTCTAAGAGATAAAGTTCCGGTACCTTGAATTGTATAATCTTTAATTTCATTTTTATCTGAACATTTAATAGTTATTTTACTTGGTTTAGACTGTACATACAAAAATCTTCCGTCATTAAGTTTTTGCCAAATATTAACATTGCCATAAATTATCTTAGAGTTACAAATTTCTGGAAGTGACAGAGTAACTTCAGTTATTAATTTAGTTTCACATGTAGGATTACTAGTCGTAGATAAAATAGAAGGAAGTGGACATATCATATAGTTATTATTAACATTTTTACATTCACTTAAACTATCTAACATAGCGTAACTCAATCTGTCATCTGTTATTGCTAAATACAGCTTCGGAGGATGAACAAGAACATATGTTTGGAAATTATATTCATCACGTGGTGTAGGTAAAGGTAAAATTTTGTATATATTAAACTTAACTGGATTCATTAAAGGTATTTGTATAACGAATATAATCTTATTATTATAATAGTATGAAGTTAACTTAGCTAGATCTATAATATAATGTATGTTCTCTAGAGACAGAGAAACAGGGAACTCTAAGTTCTGTTGAACTACCTTATTAGAACTTAATTCATTATATAACTTAGTAGGACTAAAGACATAGGGGTGCAAAATATTAGCTTTTGCAAATAAAATAGAGTTAAGTATAGTGTCTAGTATATTAGAAATAGATAGGAGTGATCCTTCAATAATATTAAGAATAGAATTTAATTTAGATAAATTTACACTTTCTGTAATTATTTTAAGGTTTTGTTGGAAAATATAATCTAATTTTTCTAGTTGTTTATTTAGTCTTAACTCGTTATCATTTAATTGGCGGATAGAGGTATTAAAATTATTAATAGTAGATTGAATTACATGAATGTTGTCTTTCATTAGAGATAAGACTTCTCGCTCATTTTGCTCACATGAGTTAATAGCTTGATCATATTTTCTAGCATCATCGGCATCTAGAGTACCGAAGAAGAATTTCAAAATTTCTCCGAAAAATTCAATAGCACGTTTATTACGATGCTGATTACTTGATTCCGAAATTAAATGAGAAATAGAGTTAATTTTTAGTTCATTAAAATTTACTAGAATTTGCAGCGGGTTCACAGCGTCCTTGCAATTAATATCAATAGCTACATTTTGCACTTTTTCACAAAAGTTAGAAGTGTATGCTATTGAGTCTTTGATCTTTTGTATGTAAGGCTCAACTGGAAGTATATCTATGTGTGTAACTACATGCCAGTAGTCATTATAGAAATAAGCTGCTGAAGTCGGGTCGAAGAACAGTCCTGGACTGTGAGAGATTGATTGTAAAGGTTCAGAATAGGTGGACCCGAAGAATAATCTGGAACAATTTATTTACGCTGGTTTAATTTCATTAATATGATACTTTACATGTTTCCTATTAATACAGAGCGTGACGTTATTTTTACCATTTACTTTAATTATTTTGTAAGGTCCCTTCCACACTGGGGACAATGCTTTAAGTAACCTATGATGTTGTTTAAGATAAACCATGTCACCTGATTTATACGTTTTTTGGTTAGAGGATGCATCATAGTATCTTTTCGAAGATTCCTTACTTTTATTAATATATTCTAATGCTTTTTCACGAGAGTACTTCATTCTGTACTGTAATGCTCGCACATACTCCTGATAGGTAGTATTACCACTAGAGTCGTATAAACTACTAGGGATAGTAGGCTTATGGCCGTACAGCAATTCATAAGGAGTATAATTTGTAGTACAATGAGGAGTAGTGTTGTAGGAAAGGATTGCAGTGGCTAAATAACAATGCCAATCATCCTGATTATCATTTACAAATGATTTTAAATACTCTTTAAGGGTGGCGTGACTACGCTTCAAAGCGCCATTAGTTTGGGGATGATAAGGGGTAGAAAGGAGGTTTTTTATCTTTAGAATTTCAGTTAATTGTTTAAATAATTCAGATGTGAAACAAGTGCCTTGATCGGTTAGTATCATTTTAGGAAAACCGAATAATGAAAAGAAATGTATGAGATTCCTTGCGATTTCATCAGTTGTTGACGTAATCATAGGATAGGCACATGAAAACTTAGTTAAATCATCCTGAAGGGTTAAAATATATTTAAATTTTTGAAGTCCTGCTTCAGGGAGAACGCCTACGATATCGAGGGCTAACCTCTCAAATGGTTTTGTGCTAGAAGACGTAATAACCATAGGTGCTTTGTTTGATGCTCTTAAAGGCTTATTTACTTGACATAGACGGCAGTCTTTTACAAATCGCTCTATGTCTGCACGCATACTTTTCCAATAGTACGCTTCTTTAATTCTATTAAACATTCTTGTAATACCCGGGTGACCAGCAATGGTGGTCCCGTGGTTTTCCTTTAAAATATTAGGAATTTCGGCAGGGGTTGGATATTTAATTTGATTTTTATATATATGAATTTTAATTCCCGTGCCGTGAAAAATGTATGAAATTATGTTATACATTTTTATGTAAACTAATTTTGTAAAAGGCTCTGTAAAATCTGAAATAGCTAGTTCTTTATCATAATCATCCGTAGTTAAAATTAGATTTCTAAGTTTAAGTAATAAGTTGTAAATACTTTTATAACTAGTTTCTTCAAAATGATGTATTTTAGTAAATAGGAAATAGAATTTCTTATTGCTTGCGTCCACCGACTGTACGGTGTCCGGTTCGCGTTCCGCTGATAAGAGCTCATCAGAGTTAGGTATCGCTGCCAACAGCTGTTCACAATATGGCATAGAATAATCAAAATCTAAGGAGACTGGACAGGCGATAGATTTTTGTTTTGCTGTAGTTAAATTTTGATTATGCTCTTCTATTTGGGTGTCATTAGATATTTTATTAGTCAATTGTTTCTTAAAGAATTGCTCATATGTTGTTTTATTTAACTTAGAGTGAGTAATCGCATTTACTGGATTACGAGATAAAGCATCAGCGTTAGAATTAATGCGGCCTGGTTTATAGACTATCTCGTAATCATACTCTTCTAATTTCAGGCGCCATCTCAACAAACGACCACCAGGGTCCTTGGCATTAAAAAGCCACGTAAGAGGACGGTGATCAGTAATTATTTTAAATTTATAACCATACAGATATGGCCTAAAAGTATTTACACCAAATAGAATAGCAAGTAATTCCTTCTCTGTTGTGGAGTAATTCCCTTCACATTTATTCAAAGTTCGTGACGCATAGGCTATGGGCTTATCTTTCCCTACTTCGCCTTGCGATAGGACAGCACCAACAGCATAATTTGAGGCGTCTGTAGTTACTAAAAATGTTTGACTAAAATCGGGGTATTGAAGTAAAGGAGCTGAGATTAATTTTTCTTTTAGAACATTAAATGCGTGAATTTGTTCTTTATCCCAATGAAATTCAGTGTCTTTCTTTAAAAGAGAAGTTAAAGGTTTAGTTAAATGGGAAAAATTCTCTATAAAACGTCGGTAATAGCCGGTTAGACCTAAGAAAGATTTGACATCCTTGGCACTTTGGGTGTTGGAAATTCAGAAATAGCCTTGACCTTTTCAGGATTAGGCGAGACACCCTTATCTGTGATAACATGCCCAAGATAGGCGACTTCACGCCGCAGAAATTCACATTTGTCGGGCTGTAACTTAAGATTAGCTTCTCGAAATCTTGAAAAAATTAGCTCTAGCTTCTTAATATGGGATTCAAGGTCATGGGAATAACAAATGCAATCATCAAGGTAAATATAGCAATGAATACCTTGTAATCCCGAGAGGACTGTATTCATCATCCTCTGGAAGGTAGAGGGAGCATTCTTCAAACCAAAGGGACAGCGAGAAAATTCAAAGTGCCCAGAGATGTTATTTGTGGAAACACTGAACGCAGTTTTGCTCGTGTCCTTGGGATCTAAAATCAGCTGATGAAATCCGGAAACTAAATCAAGAGTACTAAAGTACTTAGAATGACCTAATTGGTCGAGAATGTTAGTAATAAGAGGAAGAGGGTAAATCTCTGAAACAGTTACATCATTAAGACGACGGTAATCGATAACAATTCGCCATTTTTGTTTACCGGAGGCGTCAAGCTTTTTAGGGACTACCCAAACCGGTGCATTCCAGGGAGAAGTTGAGGGGCGAATGATATCCTGATCTAACATTTTCTTAATTTGTCTTTCGACTTCCTCTTTGTGAACTTCAGGGAACCGATATGATTTAACATGAATGGGCGGAGCATCTCCTGTGTTTATGGAGTGCTTAATAACTGTAGTATAGGTTAGATTTTCACCTTCTAAATGGAAAATATCGGTGTAATTAGATATGCAATCAAGAAGAGCTTTTTTCTCTTGAGGATTTAAATGAGAGCATCGAATTTGTTCAATGACCTTTTTAGAACGGTCTATATTTAAGTTATTTAATTGATGGATAAGCTCGCATTGTTTATCATCAGAGCTTGGTGACGGGAACTCAAAAGGTGACAACTGAACTTGATAATTACTGAGATTAACACTTGATTCAGTTGTATTTAAAACAGATATGTTAACTCTGTTATTTGGTTTTATTTTTACAATACAATTAGCTAAATAAACACCGTCACTAATTGTTTGATCCAGTATTAGGGCTTCATTTTGGCCTGACATTTCTGAAAGATTTGATACTGGACACTCTATGATCATTTCTGATCTTGGAGGTACAACATAAGATGGTTTACTAAAACAAATAGGTAGAGAATGACCTTGTAAGTTTATTGTACTCGTTGAGTATTGTATATCAATCTTAAAATGTTGTATAAAATCACTACCTATAATACCATCATAGAGTAAATTAATAGAGTCGCTTATCGCGTGAAACATAAAATTAAATATAATTTTACTCTTAGGTGAAATTCGGTATTCAAAATTTAAGTCAATGGAGCCAAGAGATTCACAAGTAGAATTATTGTCACTTAAGCCTTTTAGTGTGACTATCTCTGGTCCTAACACAGGGTTTTTTAAGCTTGAAGATTTGACTATAGAGATAGAAGAACCTGTATCCACGAGAAAACAAAGGGGTTTCTCATTTAAATGAATGTTTAAATTAACGTGAGGTAAAGAAACTTGATAGTTAATATTATTCATAGTATAAATTTTCTCACGTGAACAATCTCTAGAAGAAGAACTCGAGTTTTCACGAGATAAGAGATTGATTTGAAAATCCTCGTTGGGAATAGAATGACTACCTAACATAGAAGTTTTAATACTTTTATTTTCCTGTGTTAAAGATAATTTAGGAACATCAGGAATAAAATAACCTTTATTAGAATATTTATTTTTTATAGAAGGCGCAAAAGAATCCTGCACAACCTTGGGTTGAGTACAGGTGCTACCTTTAAAGTATTTTGTCTGAGAAGGAGGCGCAGAAGAATCCTGTGCAACCTTGAATTGACCACAGGTGCTACCTCTTTTAGAAAACTCAGATAAAGGTTTATTTAATTGATTTTCATTCATCCGCGCTAAGAATAATTTAGGAGCACGGGATTTAAAATTAGAGTTAGGAGTCTTATTAAGTTTCGTGTCATTTAAATAATTACGATGTTCCGGCAGACACGGCACCGAAACAGACCTTAGTTTAAACTATCGTGGTCTTCAAAGTCAACAATATGCACATTAGGACGATTATTGTGTGACGTGTTGCTCGGCCCGGGTGCATGAGTACCCGATAAGGCGTTATTTGACGCGGAAGTCGCATTGTTATTATTTTTATACTTCAATTTGCGACATTCACTAATTAAATGACCACGTTTTTTACAATAAGCGCAAGATTTATCCACATAATTAGAACGCGCATGATTTGAGAAGCTTTGCGAATTATTTTTCGAATTTACGTGATGAAGGTTTGGGCCTGAATGCTTGGGCTTATTTTTATAACACTCAGAAGACGTGTGCCCAATTTTCTGACAGATAGTGCACTGTTTAGATGAACGTTGCGCCAACTTAGAGGCTTTATAAAGTTTTTCTTCTTCAATAGCATGCGTGATGGCATCAGATAAGGTTTTAGGATTACGACAGCGCACTATGTGTGAAAAACTGGAATTCAACCCTAATAAAAATGTGTTTAAGGCCAAATCTTCCATGGCAGCTAATCTGCCTACAAGTTCCTTATCATTTTCACAGCTGTAATGAATATCAGACTGAATTCGCGTAAGACATGCTTCTAATCTTAATGAATATTGCGTCACATCTTCGGAGGGCAGTTGCTTGCAATTTTGAAGATCAACTAAAAGATGAGTTGAGTGTTTCTTCTCACCGAATGTGGCTTTAAGGAATTGCTTAATTTCAGGCCATGAATCAAAGTTTTTTAAACAACATGCCAACTGAGCTTTTCCCTCTAGCTGTGACACAATATATTTGCACATAAATTTTTGTTGTTCTGTACTAGACAGGGAAATCGCGTTTTCACAGTTCGTTAAAAATGCAGGTAGAGACTCGCGATCCCCATTGTAGGGTTTAATAAATTTAGTCAGGACAGAGAGAGTAATTTTGTCACCCATTTTAGATTTGGTTTTTACTTCTGATCGCGATTGCTCGAAATTCTCCTCTGAGGAAGATTCGCTTTCTAAATTTGATTCAAGTTCCTCAGCCTTTACTTTCTTACTGTCCGACATTAAAATAAAGTTAAGTACAGAACATCAAAAAAAAATAAACACAAAGAAAAATAATAAAATTGTATATGTAAATCTTTGTAAATCTTGTATATATGTAAATAAAATGTAAAACTGTAAAATAAGATGTAAAATAAAATGTAAAAGTTCAGTGAAATTTGCCGTAAAATTTTTGTATAAATTCTTAATAAAACACTTTCACTTGATTTTTGAAACACTAACACTTTCACTGAATTTTCTTAAAGGAAAAAGAATGACTCACAGTATGATCACGAACATCCTGATGAAAGTTGAAGAACGTGGCGCAGCGCAAGGCAGGTTACACTTCTGTAGCGCAGCGATAACGCAAGCGGGAGCGTCGAGTGTCCGGCGATTCAGGGAATCGTATTGCGGCTTACTTCGAAGTCACGTTGCGTTGTCCGTGATTTGATTTTACCGTGTGAAACCAATGTGAGTCGATGGAGGAGTCAACCTTCGATGATGATACGGTGATGATGCCAGGTGGTACTAAGGTGCGGGCTCACACTCGAGAGTGGAGACTTAACGTCGACCAGGGTAGCAGTAGTGTGGTTGGAGGTGCGGGCTCGCTCACCAGCAGAGACTTAACGTCGACCTCGGTGTGATGCAGCAGCGCGGGTTCAGGCGGATGCCCGAAACTTATCGTCGACCACTTGCACAGTTCACACACAGTTAAAGGACCCTAACGTCCACGGAGCCACAGGGTAGTCAGGCGGGAGGATACGCGACGAACCAGATAATCTAGGTACTCGCAGCTTTCCCAGATTATCCCACTTCTGACACCAAATTTGTTAGGATGGCGCTCCGTGGGTCCTTTTTAAAAAAACACTTTTTAATTGCTACAAAGAAAACTAATTTAATTCACCACAACTGACAAATACACGTATATTTACTTGGATGTTGACGGCACTGATGTTTAAGGATGACTGACTGAATCTTAAAGTAAAATAATTTTATATTATATTAAATTGATTCAGTCAGCATAACTTGCCTAATAAACTAATTTATAACAGTACGTACGAAGACTTTCAACTCGTAGACTCAATCGTGCGACCACCACGGGTCCAGCACTCAGGCCCTTTCCGGATGGCTGGACTCAATCCGTACTCAAGACCAAACACAGGACCACTCATGTACCTACAGCAGACTACACAAAAACGTCTCCCAAGGTCTTCGACTTCTATGCCCTGCAGTGCATTCCATCGCCGAAGACAGTGTCAACGATTTCCTATAATTACAAAGACATTTAACCAGCATATCACGAAATGACAAAAGGGTAATAATCTAACCGTGTTTCATGAGAATCAAGTTATACTCAACTTAAGGATTAGTAGCAGCAGATTCCTTGATAACATATTCCATATTTAATGCTACTATGTATTGGATTAATCTTGATATAATGTGACTTAAATTCCCGCCATCAAAGTTTTCACTGCATCTTAGAATGCCACAGACAACCACAGATAAACCTGTGTCATAGACAAGCCTGTGCCATAGACAACCTCCTCTAAACTTGAAAGTGCCTATACACGACTATTCTGATTCGACTCACATAAGAACTCGCGGTTGCCGCGACACTCCCCGACGGCGAAACACCGGAGAGAAACAAGACTGTACTCAGGTCTTGGGTCTATCCTTTGATCTACACTACTATTCTAATTTGGCTCACCTAAGAACTCGCGGTTGCCGCGACACTCCCCGACGGTGAAACATCGGAGAGAAGTAAAAGGGCGTTCAAGTCTTGAGTCCATTCTTTAATTTTTTGCATTACTTTCGTAGCTGCCACTCGTCTGACTCCCTGATCACTTTCTTTTTCATGAGTATTGTCTGTATCTTGTAGCTCTTCAGTCTCAATCTGTGAAATATCTTCATGTACAGTTGGTTTTGTTGGATTCACAGGTTCGCTGCTTTTGTCTATCTCCAAAGGTACATCTCTTTCCTTTTCGCTTACTTGTCGTGATACTGTATTAAGTGATTCTCCTCTCAAGTGTTTTATGCTTTTGGTTTCTTCTATATCACCTGTCTGTGTATTACGTTGAATAATTTCTTGATCGTTGGATGTTTTTAAGATAGGATTTGAGGTATCGTTTATCTCTAATGGATAGAGATGAGCAATGGAGCGTACATACTCATTCTTGCCAACTTGTACTTTGGCTGCTCTATATTGTCCATCAATACTTGGTATAAGTGATATAATTTTTCCCGTTCTCCAGTCGTTTCTATCTTTAGATTCACCTTTAATCTGGACATTCTGGATGTGGGCTTAATTTAGAAGTAATCCGAGGTTCTCGCGGTAGATGACCATAACGTTCCCGTAGACTTAATAAGTAGCGATTCGAAAACATAACTTTAAATTCTTCTAGTATCTTGAGTGCTCGTTTCCAGCCTTGTATCAATTCTGTTTTTGTTATGGATGCATTTTGAGGATCGATGTTCTCTTTTGTTTTTTCCATAGTGTTACTCTTCCCACTGTTAGGAAATCCGATGGTTTCAAAATGTAGTCAAGTTCAGAGTCAACGCTAATAAGAGGTCTCGAATTAATTACAGCTTCTATTTCTTTAATAACGGTCGCTAACTGATTATCTGTTAATTTATGTTTATCTAAAGTCTTCTTCATGCAGTTCTTTACTATTCCAATCAGCCCCTCATAAAACCCACCAGTCCAAGGTGAGAGTGGATTAATGAATCTCCATTTTATTTTCTTATCTATACAATATTGGTTAGAGATAATACTTGCTATGAGTTTAAAGTGTTGTGCATTGTCTGACGTTATTAACGTCAGTCCTCTCGTGGCAATCATCCTTCGTAGTGCTAGTAACCCTTCTTCAGCCGTTAGATCTTGTATTACCTCCAAATGTACAGCTCTTACTACTAAGCAGGTGAATAAACACACCCACCTTTTGTGAGTTCCATGGTTGACTAAAAGAGGTCCGAGATAGTCAACTCCGGTATATGTGAATGGTGCTGTATAGTTCACTATTTCTGGAGGTAGAGCTGGTGACGGTGGTAACTTGAATGGGCCTCCGTTATGTTTAATACATTCAGGACACTTCTTTAACACTCTTTGTATATAGCTCTTTCCTTTTGGAATCCAATATATTTCTCTAACTTTACTCAAGGTATGATTAGTTCCCATGTGATAATTTTCTTTATGAGTCTTCATTACGAATTCTTCTGTGAATTTACAGTCTCTAGGTAACAGTATAGGATGTCGTTTATCGGAGGGCCAATTCGCATTCTTCATGCGTCCATTGCATCTCAGAATGCCATCAATGTCTTTAAATATATCTAAGTTTATTGCAAGACTTGTTTTCTTTCCGTCACTTTCTTGCGGGAAATATTCTCTTTGTAGTTCTTTTAACATTTGTATCTTATTCATTTTCTCTTCCGTGTCTCCGTTTTCATTTCTATTTTTTTGATCTTGAAACATTATTTCCGGTATATTGTCATCTATTTTCATTAAATTTAACGTATCCGAAGGACCCTCCGCCAGGAATGAATGTGAAATATCAAATATCTTATCATCGGGCCAATATCTCTTTCCTAGTTTAAGGAATTTTGGACCCTCGAACCATAGGGTTTTCTTCTTTTCCCACAATTCAGGGCGCGTTGCTAAGTCGGCTGGATTTATGTCAGTATTCACATATCGTATCTGCAGTTGCTTATTTTCCTTAATAGTGTTAATTCTTCTGGCAATAAATGGTGGTAAAAGTTTATTAGAATTAATCCAGCTAAGTACTATTTGACTATCTGTCCAAAGAAATTGTTTACTTATCGGTATTCCTATTGTATTTTTGATGTATGTTATCAGTTTGCTTCCTAAATAGCATCCTAGTAATTCAAGTCTAGGTATGCGTAGTTTTTCTCTTTCTTCTTTAGGTACGACTTTGGATTTAGCCATAATAAGTGCTGTATTCCTATTATCATTATTTTCAGTCATTAGGTAGATTACTGCGCTATATGCTTGTTTAGAAGCATCGCTGTATCCGTGGAGTTCAAATGTCGTTTCATTATTACCTGTTTTACTAATGATTCCCATGTATCGAGGTACTTGTACTTCTTTAAGACTCTTCAAATTTTTAGCTAATGTTTCCCATTTTTCTTGTAAATCTTCTGGTAAGTCGGTATCCCATTTTATCTTCCTGTTCCATAATTCTTGTAATAGTAATTTTATAGGTAAAACCAAAGGTACGCAAAACCCACATGGGTCATATATTGATGCTATTTTACTCAGTATCTTCCTTTTGCTTTGTGGTTCTTTGATAAATTGTTCGTTGAAGGTTTCATTTTTGATGTTTAGCTTTAAGATGTCCTTTTCTGTATTCCATATTAATCCAAGAATCTTGGTCTCCGTTTGATGATCAGCTCTATGTTCTGTAGGTATAGCTTTAAGAAATAATTTATCATTCGAAATCCAGTCTCTCATGTTCATGGAAATTGTATTGAATATTTTCTGAGTTTCTTTATACAGTTTTATGGCGTCACTCGTCGAGTCCGTTGCCGTAACAAAATTGTCTACGTAGCATTTATCTACTGTGCTGGACACTAATTCCGGGGCAATCTTTGAGACATGGTATTTCAAAGTTGCTGTCAATACAAAAGGACTGGCTATGATACCAAAAGGTACGCGACAGAATCTCATATGAATGATATTATCCATAGAAATAGGTTTATTAGTATCTTTTACCCATAGAAATCTTGTTACATCTCTATCTTCAGCTTGAAGTTCTATCTGCAGAAATGCCTTTTCTACGTCAGCTGTAACACCTACTCTGCGTGTCCTAAATTGAATTACTAGTGTGACGAGATCTCCGATCATTGAAGGTCCTCTGTACATGTTCTCGTTGAGAGATTTACCTTCTTTAAGTTTACCCGACGCGTCATATACAATACGTCCCTTTTTTCCTTCTTGTTTAACCATATGATGTGCCAAATAATGAATAGGTGGGGTTTTTTGGTTATAAACATTCTCTTCTGGTACAATAATTTCTATAATGCCCTTTCTTAGTTGCTCATCTAATACAATTTTATACTCTTTGAAGGTATCTTCTTGAAGTCGATCCATTAAACCTTTCAGTCTGCCATATGCTAGGCCAAAATTTGTCGGTAACTCTGGAGGATACTGTATCCATGGCCATTTAACCTTATATCTTCCATCTTCATACTTTACGGTTTCATTAAAATGTTTAACAGCTTCTTCTTCTCTTGTTGCCTTTGGGTTGTCTATTATACCAATACTTTCTAGTGACCACAGGAATGTAATATCCATATTCTTCAGAGGTAAGTCTGGTTCGGTGTAATAAATACATTTAGGATCATGGTGTTCACAATATGTGATTATCGACAAAGTATTTTCCTTTTCTTTTGTGGGGATTCTTCCACTAATTATATATCCTAGTTCTGATTCAATCAAGAATAGGTTTTCATGTAATTTAATCTTCTCTGTAGATATTAAGTCAAAGTAATAATCGTTTCCAATTAAAATATCAATCCTATTTCCCAATGTGCCGTCGTCCGATAAGACTTTGTTTGTCCATTTATTTAGGTTCTGATTGGGTGGATCTACACCTTTTGATATGAAAGGTATCTCATTGACATGTATTATTATTTTCTTATTAGTTTTAACATTAATTTCTACTTTCACTCTGTTGCTGTCGTAATTCTGGGGCTTCTCACTAGCGAAACTGAATATTGATAATCTACTTTCCTCTAAAATCGGTAAATTAAGTTCTCTAGAGACTTCCGTAGTTATATAAGATCTCTGGGAGCCGCTATCTAATAATACTCTACATCTTCTTGGGCTTCTGTTATCTTTTTTATTTTCTAATGTTACTATAGCTGTTTGTAGTATCGTTGTCGTCTCATACCTCAAAGCTGATATTAGTGCAGGTTCAGGTTTTGTTCCAAATCTTATTGGACATATAGATCTATGATGATCTCTTTTATTACAATAAAAGCATTCTGACTTTCTCTTACAATCCCTTAAACGGTGACCTTCAAGCAAACAGTTAAAGCATTTGTTCTTTAATTTTAATTTTCTTTCCCATATAGTTTTGTATTGGTCACATTTGTCGGAGTAATGCTCTTTTTCACAATATGTGCATATTAATCTTCTACGTTTGGATCCTTTAGTTTCTAACTTTCTTTCTCTACCTATATCTTCTGTTTGTTTGTATTTACGTTTCCTCCTATTTTGTTGGTTTCTAGATGGATATGATGACTGTGGTTGATTCCTATAGACATTTCTTTGTTTAAACTCCTTGTTCTTGTTATATTCGTTTCTTTTATTATTCCTTTCCGTGTATTTATTATTGATATATCTTCTTCCGTGTATATGACTCTTCTGTTGTATTTCTTTGGATACAGTATGTAAAGTTTCTATTGTTTTATTTTCTTTCTCACTACCACTTTTCTCTTGCCTCAAACGATATGCTTCTTCCCTTGCTGATATTATAATGTCCAAATATTTTCTCATTTCTTCAACTGACTCTTCTTTCATCTTTATTTTCATTTCATATATAATGTCTTCAGGAAAATTTTCTGTTATAAGATGTCTTAAATGATTATGATTAGTATCTTCCCCTAGAGAATGTAAGACTCTAAGGTTTCTTTCTATTTCGTTAAGAGCGAGACGGCTTTCATTAATCGTTCCTTCTGCAACTTTAATCTTCCTCAAAGCACTATAAAGAGCGTCTATAATATGTGTCGTTTTCCCGTATCTTTCTTGCAGGATGTTAATTGCTATTTCATAATTTTTATTTGTGGTCTCAAGTCCGTCTATGATTCTTCTTGGTTCTTCTTTTAGTGTGGACTTCAAATACAAAAGCTTGTCTACATCTGCAATAGGACGTTCTTGTATGTTAGACTTGAAGATGTCCCAATATTCTGACCATTTTAGTATATCACCGCTAAACTCTGGAAGTGTTAAAGTTGGCAACTTTGCTACATATGTTTTCTCTCCCTGTGTTTTACATGTAGTATTTTCATTCTCATTCGAGTTGTTTTTTAATTTACATTTTAATTCTGTCAAGACTTCTTCTGCATTAAGTTGAATTTCTGTCATTTCTGACACATGGTCGGCTGATGGTTGATTCACAAGTCTAAAGTACTCATTGATTTCAACTGCAAATCTCTTGATGATCATATCTAGTTTAGAAGCACATACTTGTGCTTCTTGTATGTTTTCCTTCTCTAATCCTTCCTTCAGGTATACTTCAGCCATAGAGCTTATATTTTGCATTTTATCTGTTATCAGTGTCAGACGGTGGCACAGCACCTCTTCTAAGTTAGTTTCCTCCATTTTACTCCTGGAAAGGTATAAATATATATACTTGGGGTGTACACCCTGTATAACGCTAATTTCTCAGAATGACTTAGTAACAAAGTCATGTTATCATATATTACATTTCACAAGGTCATATTTAAATTAATTATCTAGATTACTTAATAATTATATGGTACCAGTGGGTCTCCCATTCAATTTAATACTTAAGAGCATCAGAGTCTTAAATAAAAAGGCAGGGGTTGGAATACCGGTAAAAATCCATTACCGGTACCTCTATGAAACGACAGTACCGGTAATTGGTTTGGTACCGGTACATTTGGTAACGGTAAAAACCAAGTACCGGTACCTCTATAATACAACGGTACCGGTAATTGGATTAGTACCGGTACCTCAATAAAACGACGGTACCGGTAATTGAAAGAAGTACCTGTACCAAATACCGGTAAACAGTACCGGTACTTAGTACCGGTACTCGTATTGGGAATTATCATTTCGTTAATGTGTGTCGTTGCCGTGTTGTGCATGTGCGGCGTGAGGCGGGGGCCCACAATAGGGCGGCACTTTTACAGTCGAGCGAGTCCCATGCGGTAGACGGCAACAATGCGTAGGTACCGGTAAAATTAACGCAATTTTAATACCGTTAAAATTTGACAGAATAGAGGTACCGGTACTTACCGGTACTTATAATGTGAATTTGGTACCGGTAACAAGTAGCGGTAAAATTACCGTTAACTGTTAACAATATTATTACCGTTAAATACTAGATTACCGGTACCTCATATTACCGTTAAAATTTTAACAGAATAGTAATACCGGTACTTACCGGTACTTATAATGGGAATTTGGTACCGGTAACAAGCCCTGTAAAAAGGGTTCTGAGTTATTTTATTTGACATAGGTAAAGAGTAACACTGAGCCCTGTTTCTCTAGACGCTTAAAATTCAGAACTTTTATAACTTTAAAGCCTTCACATATTTTCCACTTCTCTAACATTTAAGAGATAGGCTCTTATCGATACACAATAATTATCTTTAACAGAACATAATAGAGCGGTTATCATTGCCCTCTTCAATTCTATCTCACTCGCCCATAAACAGTCCATTAATGGATACGTCGCCCCACTCTGCTCTGTCTGACCAGAAACAGACAGTGGTCGACCAAAGTGCCTTACTCAACTCCGCTTAACGGATACGTCGCCCCACTCTGTTCTGACACAACAGAAACAGACAGTGGTCGACCAAAATCGCCTCACTAAACTCCGCTTAACGGATACGTCGCCCCACTCTGTTCTGACACAACAGAAACAGACAGTGGTCGACCAAAATCGCCTCACTAAACTCCGCTTAACGGATACGTCGCCCCACTCTGTTCTGACACAACAGAAACAGACAGTGGTCGACCAAAATCGCCTCGCTCAACTCTGATAGTTCAACGAGGTCAGAGGCACGGCACTGGTGTAACTGGACGGGGTTTGAACCTGGAGCCTTATATTCATAGGCTGCGTTATAAACTACTGGGCTATTACCGCTTCTCACTCCTATGTGTTCATATGTTCTATGTTTCATTCAGCTTCATAGGACCTATGTAACTATAATGAAGCTATGGTGTGATTTATCTAATACACATAACCTTTGATATGCCATATAATCACAAGATGACATCTTGTCACACTTTTCTTAATTATTATCAACCACTTGACACACAAAGTGATTTTACCTACCTATTTTATTTTAGAAAGTTAATTTAATTGCTACCACTGATAGTTCAATATCGATTTTGTAATAATCATAATCTAGATTTCTTCTATAGAATAAAGTTATGTCTTAAGTAAATAGATTTATGTTATTAGAGGTTGGGCCTCTATATCTTAGGTATCCTATTCAATAAACGATTATTATTATTATTATTAATACTTTATTAGAATTGAATAAAAATCAGTCCTGAAGACCATTCCTAATTATATAAATTATATGTATACAGACAGAGTGTAAAGTATACGTTCTAAATAACACATCTATAATTATGAATATTCTCAAAAAAATTTACCGTTGTATGATTAAAGTAAATAAATGTAAATTATCAATTCTAACCAGCATAAAACTTGATAGTTATCTTGTAGTTTAGAATATATATAGTCAGACTCACTCTCCATATAGTCAATATGTAGTTTTATTACAAGTACTCTCCACTTACATACGCTTTAAACGAGTATTGAATAAATTCAATAGTTTTACAATGTTAACTTTTACCGGTGAAATTTCTTACCGAAAAATTTCCTTAAATACGATGATCACACTTACTAACGTAATCACACATTATAGCTGGCACATTTGTTACCCCAAATTACATAGATCACACATTTTCACTTAATATACAGTAAAATAAAATCTTACCTAGATTTTCAAAACAATGTTTTCACTTTAGTCGTAGGAAACAAAACAAATATGGCGATTACAAGTACGCTCTGAAGTTCGACTCTTTTACGAGGTTCGCAAGTGAACGGAAGTGTTCCTTTTTATTTTCTTAAAACTAAAGTAATATCCTTTTCTTATTTTAAACTCAATCAGACTTAAAACTAATTCGTTGTTCTTATTTTAAATACAACCAGAGTTAGTTCCGTAGAATTATGTTTAAATAGTATTTTAATTAACTAAACGAGTTCCATTGACAAAAGTCAAATTACGTTCCTTTTGTTTATACTGTACATAATGAAGCATTCAAGATGGCCTCTTCACTATTTCCAATATCACACGACGATAACCACCATATAATTAAAAAATGTGAATTTGCGTGTATTGGTTGTAAAATAATATGAATAAATGTATCTTGCTGTTTTTCTTTATTTCTTGAGGTACTTTTGAAGTGTCTTTGTATCGGGAATCCTGCTCCTAACGCCATCTATCATGTTTACTCGGAACTAAATTGTAACTTGTGAATTCTTATTATTTTCTGCATAATTTCCATCTATCTAATAACCTTTTCATAGTTAATAAATTTCTTAGTTTATCTAATAACTTTTATGTTCCTTTCCAGTTCAACATGAGGAATTATAGTTTCAATCTAAAATTCCTAGAAAGATTCTTAGGTAAAGTGATCATTCTCAGTATGAGAAGAGAAATTTATTTCTATAGCAGAATCTGGCTGTCTCAAATCCCAGCATCTCCACCATGTCGCGAAGGATTATTATTATGATTTATATATGTATATAATGCGTATCTATATCTGTAAGTGTAGTATTTACGAAATTAAATGTATGAAGTAATTACATCTGTATATCATTTCCTTCTATGCTTCGCTTTACCAAAAAATATGTTATGAGCGTTAGATATAATCCTCCGAGACAATCCTATAATACGATAAGGATTTAAACATACCTGGATCCCACGCTCTTATGTTATTACTGGAATATGATCAGTCTTGGTCGATTGTATGAGATGAGAAGACTCAGCTGGTGCGACCTTGCCAGCCAGTCTTATTAACACTTCTCCACCTGTATTAGATAGATTCCAATGAGTATAACAAGTTCCCCACGAACGCACGCTACTCGTCAGTCTTGAAGTCTGTCACACATCATTACATTATGATTATTAGGATATTAAACAAATAATTGGTCTGCTACATGAGCTCCCGTTATCGGCGAGTGGAAGCCCACAGCTTACACTCGCCACACACGACGAGGACACCTCCGGTCCTATGCTTACGTACGTACGAAGACTTTCAACTCGTAGACTCAATCGTGCGACCACCACGGCTCCAGCACTCAGGCCCTTTCCGGATGGCTGGACTCAATCCGTACTCAAGACCAAACACAGGACCACTCATGTACCTACAGCAGACTACACAAAAACGTCTCCCAAGGTCTTCGACTTCTATGCCCTGCAGTGCATTCCATCGCCGAAGACAGTGTCAACGATTTCCTATAATTACAAAGACATTTAACCAGCATATCACGAAATGACAAAAGGGTAATAATCTAACCGTGTTTCATGAGAATCAAGTTATACTCAACTTAAGGATTAGTAGCAGCAGATTCCTTGATAACATATTCCATATTTAATGCTACTATGTATTGGATTAATCTTGATATAATGTGACTTAAATTCCCGCCATCAAAGTTTTCACTGCATCTTAGAATGCCACAGACAACCACAGATAAACCTGTGTCATAGACAAGCCTGTGCCATAGACAACCTCCTCTAAACTTGAAAGTGCCTATACACGACTATTCTGATTCGACTCACATAAGAACTCGCGGTTGCCGCGACAGGTCTTTAAAAATATATTTTAATGAGCGATGATATCGTTCGTTTCTTCGGGTGATATATGCCTTTACTTTAAATTCACATTGCATGCGTATATGTATGTTTTTTTTTATAAAAATTACACTACTAGTGTTGTGGTTTGAAAAAAGTGTGCAATTCTAATTTATTATTAGTTATATTTATATTATATTAAATCTAATTTCTATGGTTATAATTTCCATGTTTTTCCTGCCTTAAAACTAACCATGGAAATTATGAAATACTAAGGAAATTATGTCTCCAAAAAATATTTCATGAACAACAGATTCACGATTGTATTTGACGTTTTTATATTAGCAATTGCTTATACACATATGAAATTAATTTTCCGCAAATATTTGAAATAATTATGTCGCATAAATGTAATTTTTAAGTCTTAAAATCTATGACAGCTAAAAACTAGTCGTTTCACTGTTCATTTGCAGTTAAAATATCTTAGGTAGTAATTCCTTCTTTTTAGAAATAAAAAAGATAGTTAAAGCAAAGAAAACGCAAAGTCGAGAAGAAAAATTGGCTAAAAAACATTATTTGTAAAAAAATAATAGAGAGTATAAGGAGTGAACCTCAGCTTTACAAAGAATTTAAAGCTGCATTTTAAGCTAGCAGAGCAAAATATTATAAGAAAAAAGGAGAGGAAAAAGTATTACTTATAAGTAAAGTGACCCACCAGAGTAAAAGAATGAGGTAAAAATTAAAAGAAGGAACCGAGATAATTTCACAGCATATTATACCAGACAGAAGGTTAAGAAAGGACTGAATATTAATGGAAATATTAGTATTAGTTAACTTAATGAAAATATTAGTAATTTTTTGTAAAGCTGGTCTGATCATGGAGATACTGCTTATGTAAATACTGAGTCTATTATAAAAGTTCTTGACGAACCCATTATCCTTACTAATATTATAAATGCGAAAGTGAGTTTGTTTGTTTGTTACGCTTTCACGCCGTATCTACTGAACCGATCATTATGAAATTTTGCGCACATTTTCTCTGGAGCACGGAGAAGGACATAGGCTACCTTTTATCTCGGGAAAAAGTACTATTCCAGAGGGCTTGACATTGAAGCGGGCGGAGCCGCAGGCGAAAGCTAGTTGATAATAACTACAAGTTATTTTTAAAGAATAATATTCTATCAAAAGTTTATTCATCTTCGTTTTAATAATATAGTTATTACCATATTTTTTTAATAAATACGTAATCAAAGCTGAAAATTAGGAATAAAAATGACTTAGGATAGTCTTTTCTAATTTTTATATTCACTTAAATAGTTTTTCTGGGATTGCATTTATAATTTCTATGGCTTCTCCTAATTTCCATGTCTATCAAATTTTTTATAATTTAATATCTTTTGTTTCAAAAGGCTTTGTGACACCCCTCTTACACCAATAATCATTATTTTACATTATTTAACAATTGAAATGCGTATTTAGGTCAAAAAAGAGAGAAAAAAATCGACCATGGAAATTAGAAAAAATACACCCCGTAGTAAGTACCCGTGTAGCAGTTTAATTGGGTACTTAAATTGCATCAATTAACCTATCACTTTTGTTCAAATACATCTTGTTACTTCCTTTTTGTATGGCATAGAATATAGTATGTACGATGTTTTCGCAGTTATTTAAAATATATATAAACTGCCGTTTGACACTACCGTTTATATTTATTGTGACAGATTGACAATATCATGTGATTAGGCCTTAGGCATGGGAATATTGCGTTGTAAATCGTACAAAACGGCGTATATAACACTCCAAGAGTGCTATTTAAAAAAAAACAATAATTTAAGGGATTTGAACATCGGTACACAACTATCTGTACTATTCAAACTGCACATTGATCTCAAACACCTTTTAAGGGTCAAATTTCGATTTAAAAAAAATTATTGTCTATAATGTCGGTTACGGACTATAATTTTACGTGATAACGGTGGAAGAAAGATAGGCGCGTCACACACACGAGCCGAACGGTTCGACCGATAGTGGCTCTCTATCGCTTGTTCCACGCTCTCTCTTATACACGGAACGTGACAGTTTTTCGTGCATGCAGCCGGTGTTCATCGAAGAATAAAACGTTATCACGTTAAAAAAATTGAAAAAATATCTATATAGAACACCCATCACTTCCAGTCCACCTCCAAGCGACTGATTGAAAACGTATGTTTTTCGTATGGAATAATCGCTCGTTTTGTGAAGACTCGCTTACGAAAATAGTACCCTGGCTGTCAGACGTGTACTGACTGAATAGTGTCACTGAGTAGTAAGTACCTATTTATTTTGGGTGAAAATCCGAACGCAAAACTATACCCCATTTCCGTTTCCGTGCGCCATCTTTGTTTCTTTTGCTTGTCAGAATTGGCTGATAAGGTTAGTCAGATTGGAGATTTTTGCATTTTTCATTGATTTAACTACTTAAAAAAAACGTGTAAAAGCATTTATATATCGAGTTACACGTGTTTGCATCATTAGTTATAAAATTAAAGTGATAATCAGTACTTTTGACTGTGTTGTGTTTCAATAGTGTTTGACCACGCTGTGCACGTTACGTTTATTCTTTCAGAGGCCTCAAAATGCAGTTGCACATCAGAGGACAATCTACACACGTCCTAGACGTAAATGGTGAGGAGTCCATTGGTCAAATTAAGGTAAGATTGTAGCTGAATCTCTTTAAAACTTATTTTTAAGACTCAAATGAAACGTATGTAGATTACGCATGTTATCACGTTCTGTAGCATTTATTAATTTCTACTTGCTTTTCGATGCAATAGTTTATGTAATTTTATGAACGTTGAACTCTTCTTAAATTGATCACGTTTAGTAAGAAACTGAAGTCGATAACAATTTGGAATGTTGAGGTTATAGTCCTTTCAACATGAAATTATTCACTGAGGTTATCAATAAAAAAATCATTCAAAATTTAGAGAGAGCAACAGGTTGATTGATTATCTTCTATGCTCCAAGAAGTTGTTCTCTCTCGCTCCTTTGAGTCATTATAATAGCTGTGAAGTGGCAGGAAGACGCTGGATGCAAGCCACTTCAAACAGGTCCGGTTTTGGAAATCCTTGGGAGAGGCCTATGTCAGGCAGTGGCGATCTTATGACTGAGATAATGATGATAATAGCTGTATGAGTACCACCTCAATCTCAAACCTTAGGAAACGAGTTGGTTCCAAGTTTTCTTATAACTTTGACCAATTACCACCAGTTCAACCCTGTTCTTCACCTGTTTAATTAAATTTTCAGGACCGTATCAGGGAACTCGCCGGAGTTGGAGCAGAGGAACTTACCCTGTCAGTCAGTGGTGCACCCCTGGAAGATGCCTGCCTGGTGTCCGAGCTCTCGTCTACAGAACTTGACCTCACAGTACCACTGCTTGGTGGTAAAGTGCACGGTTCCTTAGCTCGTGCTGGTGAGTTATACTTCAAAATTTTTATAGTACCTTCATTAGTAATGCTAGGAAATTGAAAATGTAAAGTATGAAAGTATTTTTGCTTTGGTGTCTTCATGAAATTTTGTGTTTGTGTTGACACCAGGGTGTGCATGGTCGATTGACCACGGTCAATCGACTAAATCTAACTAAATCGACGAAATACAAAATTACATTAATTCGAGTAGGTGACACGTCACCTACTCGAATTAATGTAATTTTGTATGAAAATGTTCATGTCAGGATATGGAAAAAGAAAGTGTGAAAGTAAAGGATTTTTTTGTGTATAGTTAGGAACTGATTGTGCGCACTTTGAAAGCTCTTTGCGTATTTTTGGTTAGCTAAAATTGTAAATAAAGAACTAGCTTATTTGGCAATATTTTTTGATATTTCCTCATTGTGAACTAGGTAAGTTATTGATGAAAGGCTATTTAAAAAATCGGGACAAGAATCTGGTAGTGCAATGTACAAGTGCACGTAATGAGCAGCCGCCGCTGACAGAGATAACATATGATCTAATCAATATTTTGTAGCACAATCCTCTCAAACCTGAATTACATACTTCAAGAGTTAATAGTTAATATTACTTCAAGTTGAATATTCAATAATTAGTAATTAGCCATTCTTATTAAGTATGCTAGTAGTACATATCTTGACAGTTTGAAAGAAATATTCTCAGGCACATTTGCAACTGAAAAGTGTCTGAATTCACAATAATTATCTGGATGGATGAATCACTTTGATGGCGTCACAGAATAAGTATTAGTACTTACGTACAGTACTTGCAGTCTGCAAAGGTATTCAAAGAAATATTAACTCAAAGTAAACGATACGATTAACTCGCGTCAGAACGCATCACCCTATTATGTTAAAAACCTACAGCAAGTCAATTTTGTACTTATAGCACTGAACAAAGGATTTCTAATTCGTTGAAGTTGGTGAACACATGTGACCAAACGCGCGTCGTTCCTACCAGATTTGTTCGGTTTTCACCTTCGAAGGGGTTTTCGATACCGACACAGGGAGTGAGACAGGCCTGATGGCGTCCTTAGCTTTGTACGCCGAAGCCCCTGTACTAGGGCAGGATGTTGTTTTATCAGTTTGTATGATTTCAATTGATTTTATTTTATTTCAGGTAAGGTAAAGGGACAGACCCCCAAGGTCGAAAAACAGCAAAAGAAGAAGAAGAAGACCGGCCGTGCCAAGCGTAGGATCCAATACAACAGGAGGTAATTATAGAAAACCTAAATCATTTATCACTTCTATGAAGTGATCATTAGCATTTTGAGATCTAAAAACACTCAATTTAGTCTGAAAATAATTCATATTATTTTTTCTTTTAACAAGATTTAATGCATCTTCATATTGACTGCTATTTTTTAAAGATATGAGTGTATTTACGAATAAGTTCCTTATTAAGTGTGATTAAAATATTGTTCCTATTCTATTGAGATGTACCTGTGATTACTTGTCCAAATATTCAAAAACTCGATTAGGCTGATTTCAGAGTCACACGTTTGATCAGCGCCGGCCACACGCGCGCGCTTTTAATTAGACTAGATAGTAGTTGCGTTTCATAGTCACGCACTTCAAACGCGCCGTTTGTGAGACGCTCGCTGTCGGCCAGCGCTGCCGAAGCGCGCGCTCAATAATCAATTTGCAATGTTTTACGACGTCGCTGTTGCACTCTTTTCCATAGAAAATAAATAGCAAATTCTGTTAAAGTCATAAGACCCATTTTGAAGATATAACCTTTTTATTGTAATAATAATAAGTAGTTCTCAACATAGTCTCTTTTGTTCTTTTAATTTTTTCTCTGCAATTCATGTTTTTGCGAAAAATTGACTCTGAAAGTTAGGGACATGGAGACACAAAGGAACAGAAAAAGTATTTGGGGCGTAGTTCATTAAATCTATGGTTTTGCCTTTCTACTAAAATTGAAATCAAATACAATTATTGTATTCTTTCTTAATTTCAGATTCGTGAATGTTGTACAGACCTTCGGCCGCCGTCGTGGACCCAATTCCAATTCATAGGTTATTCTTTCTTTGTAATTAAAATGCAAATATAACATCTTGTTTGCAAAATATTTTGTTTTCATCATATCAGCCCTTCTTACGCCCACTGCTGAGCATAGGCCTCTCTTCGCTTACGCCACCCATCTCTATCCTGTGCCTCCCTTATCCTTTTATAATTATTACATATAAAACAAATATCAGAAATGCCTACTAACAATTTAAAACTGCTACTGAACGGGAATACCGAGTGCCAATGAGTAACAGTGTTACTAGGCAAGTGTATATATTCTTTGCCATAGGTTTATTCACAACTATGTAGGCACCATATGATGAGAAAATAAAATCAGTATGTATGTACTCACGAGAAATATAAATCTGTTTTACTCGGATTTCGCTAACGCCATCTAGTGACGAGTGGAAAAGGTACTATTGCACTGCAGTGCCCTCTCCACCGCCCATAGTGGTACCTAGTTAGAAAAATTAAGTTGTGGTAGTTAGTGGAAATATTGGCCCAATTTAAGGCCTGCTTTATGCACATACGCGTAAGGGACTTGTTATACGGCTTATTTAGTTCCACTAACTGCCACGGCTGCCACTATCAGATGTACGGCGGCGATGGCGACAGTACTGCGTAGTGGCAGTGTTTTGTCCCCCTGTCACTAGATGGCGTTAGCCTAATATTAGTTAAACTAAGAAAAAATAAATTTAGTTTCTTATCTTCTTCTTATCGTGTCGGTGGCTCAAAACAACCAAAAATATATTATATTTTATTCCTCCAGTAGGTTGGGAAAGCCACGCCACTCGCTGAAGCAGAGTTGAGGTCGTATTTGTGCAGGTAGTGGGACACAATAATGGACATGACAAAAGGTGTGACGTCTGATCTGATCTGCATGACCACCTAGTAGAAAATGATCTTCATTTGAAAAAATCGTCTTTTGAAGTCTGTTCAAAACTGGTACCTACCCCTGGTATGCTGCACGCGCCGCTGATGCAATATTAATTTACGTGACTAGGTACCTACTCAAAAAGTAGCGGCGTAGCCCATAAATGGAGTTAGAAGTTAGGTATACTATAGCTTCATGGTTTGAAGCCTTGTTCTGAGGTTTGAAGTTGAGCGGCCGACAGCAGCAACAGTGAGTGACAGCTGTCGCCGGCACGCGCGCTGTTATCAATAAAACTTCCGTTCAAACCCATAATAAAGTCGCCAAATGACGCCTAATTTTATTATCAAGTATGACAGTGGGACAACTAGTCCCATTGTATGTATTTACTTATCTATACATAGTATCACGTCTTTTTGCGGGGTAGACAGAGCCCAGGTCTATAAGACCTTATGGCCACATTTAGCACAATTGGTGGGCATTAGGTGGAATCTACATAACTGGATTTACTTATCTATTACCTACCTATATAAAGGGTTTTTTGTCACAAAAATCCATTCAAGGTTTCAAAGCGGACCCAAGATCCATAAACACGAAATAGAGAGGCCTATTTTTTTTTAGTTGTATTTCTCCATTACGGCAATAACAGGGTTATATAGAGTCATATGTATCCAATACTAGCTTTCGCTTGCTGCTCCGCTCGCGTTAATTTCGATCGCTCGGGAACAATAGGTACTTTTTTCTGGGATGAAAGGTATCCTATGTACCTACCTACTTTTCTCTCCGTAGGTACCTACCCCAGACAACGTATAAAGTGTTCTTAGTTTCATAATGATCGGTCTAGTAGATAATGGAGATAAAAAAGGCAGCCTACTTAAAATTTATTGAATATTTTTATTTGCTAACCCCCTATAAATTTACCACCCGATTGCCTGGATTTGTCAGTCGCGAGTTGTCAAACCCACGCTCGCAAGACGCGCACCCCGCGACTTATCGCTGAGGTAAAAGACGTGGGGGATAAAGATTAGGTGGTAGAAAAAAAGGTTAAATGATATTTTTCATTTCACCAAAAATTTGTATTTAAACAAAAAAATAACAGACCTGAAAATACTCGAGCGCGTCCAAATTAGGGCATGGATACCAGTATACCGGTAAAAAATTCGGTATTTCGATACCGGTATTTGAGGATGAAATACCGGTATTTCGGTATATCGAAAAATTTGATTTATTTCTGCAAGGGTTTTGTAGCAAAAAATAAAAACAAATAACCCACAAACAAAACTGTGTCCGAGGTATTCATCATATCTTAATCTGACGTGCTCGAGTTAATCCCAAAATCCCCGTTCGGGCTCTACTATTTGTCTACGTAGAGAGAGGGAGCCATGCAGTATTATATTGTTTTTGGCCATGTTTCGGGGTCTGTGCTACGGGGGCAGGAATTAGGATAGGCATTTAGCGACCGTGGTAAAGACCAGTATGGCTAAACTTATCCTAGTTATTCTATGAGCTTTAGATTTCTTAGGATAATTGAATAGTAATGAAACAACAGAATAGTCAACAACAAGTGTTATTTTTTTTTATTCAGCGTTTACAAGAACAGCACTCAGTTTTGCAGGTCTGTTTGCGTAAAAGTTACGCATTGTACATATTTCTTACACTTAACAGCTGGCTAAATGAGTTTTAATAAATATTTTAGTTAAGTTTGTAAGTACCGTGATGAGGTTGTATTTTGCCGAGAAAATGCAAATTCTTTATTTATCCTACTAACAATTTAAAACTAAATTTGAACAATAGTTTTTCAAATACTTGTATATTTTCAAATGGATTGTAGGTATAAGAAATATCAATTGCTTACTTTGATTTTATGATTCGCGATCAAATAACCACTATTGGCAATGTGGTGACACAAATTCAAATTTTTTATCAAAATCATAGTCACCAAAACGAACGTAATTTTAATAAATAAAAATACGATTTCCTTGGAAATTAATAAATCTAGATCAACATTCCTAGCTAAATGTAGGTATTTTTCCAAGCTCTTTACAATCAAAATAAATATAAAATATTTGATGCGGTTTGACCAGATTCGTCTCACTAGCATTACAGACTTACATTATTGTGATTTAAGTTATATAAAAATTTAAAGAGAAATATTAAAAATAACTAAGAACATTATACGAAACGATTGATTTCACAGAAGTCTAAAAACATTGCTAGTTGATATAGAAATATGCGATAAATTTAAAATGACAAAAAGAAATGTCTACGACGACTATGATTTCTCAATAGAAAGTATACCACAGCCACTGTTGTAGCACTTACTCTAAGTTATATAAAATAATCCACACAAGGACATTACATTATAAAATTCATTAACAGTGTATATAAATTGGAACTTCGGGCCAGCTTCAATTATTAATATCTAATAAGTAAAAATCTTTTAATATAAGTATCACTTCATACGATAAGGCACATACAAAATTGCAATCATATTAAACACTTGCACTCACATGCACTAACCTACATTACAAACTAGAATAATATGTATAACAAGAGTCTTATAATTTGCACCACTTTACTAAAAGTAAAGTGCACTAGGTAAAAAATTGAAGTACATTTTGGCTTCAGATCATCTCGTACTTAAGGGTATTTAACAAAACTGCGAACTACTCTATTATACTTTCGAGTCTTTGTACTTTTACTTCTAATCCTATTTTAAATGCATTTATCTGACTTAACTGAGCCTTGGCTAGTTCCGATCCACTGCAGTTTTGTCAAAAGTAAACTTTTGGGAATGTTTCTACTTTCTAATTTCAATTCAAGGTATTATCTTAATAACAAATATTACAAGGCAACAAATTTAGCATCGCTTTAACTATTTTGGACAAAATTTTACACAATCATCATTTTGGACAAAATTTTATGGGATAGATAAGGCTGCCGAAATCCATTTGAGGCTGGCATTCAAAGTACTATGTAAATGGCCGTTACTTTACCAAATCGGCCTTTACGAGAAACATCGAAGTCCAGTCACAAATTTTCCCGCGCGTTTGCGGCGATTCGGACGGTTGCCGATACCTATCTGGAGTTTTGGCACCAATGACTGTTTCACTCCAAAGTCAGTTTGGTATCACGGCGGTCCAGTGGTCCTTCCGCGGACAATCAGACCTTCTGCGCAGTGTCCAGCTTACTTCTTGCCTTCTCCCACCTGCTGATGCGGTCTACTGGGTAGCACATCACAGCCGAGATGAGGAGGAAGGCTCCAGACACGCCGAAAGTGATGTCGTAACTCTGGGTCTGGTCCATTATAAATCCTGTAAAAAATATTTTAATTTACGTTTAATTTCATATAATTACAATATTTTTGTAAGTTACATTTTATTGAATTTCCTCTTCATCTGAGCGTCTTCAGCTGTAACGCTTCGGAGCCCGGGGTCCGATATAATGATATAATTCATGCTGTGATATAATTTTGGCGAAACCTTTTAACCCTCCTTGGGTAGCTCGAACCCGCAGTAATTTTCCCGCGCCGGGAATCGAATCCGGTGCCCATCGTATCAAAGTCAAGCGTGTAAACCACTGCGCTACGTAGGCTGCCTGAACATTTTAAAAACAAGCTAATTAGCCGCATAAGACCAAGCCTTATGATATCAATTAGTCTAGAGGCAAACAAACAACCTACAACATAAACCTGAAAATATTATTTCTGGGCAGTTGGTAAAAGGATTATTGGTAGATTACAAAACTAGATATTCTTTTATGAATGTCACAAGATCAGCTATAATAGAACGAATGCTGATTGCTTAACGTCTATGCGGGTGTACGCACGAAGGCAGGAATTTGGCTCTGCGCCCGTAGTGTAAAGGACACCGGTAACAGGGCGCCAACTGTTATGCAAATCATTATAGGTAATTGATTACCCATTATCAATCATTAATCAATGCATATATCCAACTAAATTAATGACTAGATAACTGAGGCCTCGTGTGTTTTTGGTCTTCAGACTAGCTTAATGTATCTATGCAATGGTTTAGTAAGAGTTCACTTACCGGCGATAGGAGCACCTAGTAAAGCACCAAGTCCTTGGA
The DNA here is from genome assembly GCA_947532085.1 of Elegia similella. Taxonomy (NCBI): domain Eukaryota; kingdom Metazoa; phylum Arthropoda; class Insecta; order Lepidoptera; family Pyralidae; genus Elegia; species Elegia similella. Next base: position 8,718,452 of record OX383936.1, read on the forward strand.
ATAGGAGAAACAGTCCGAAGCAGTTGGTGAGTTGTTCTAGTCCGAGATATTCAACTACCAGAATCGAACGGAGAGATGCGAAGCACGCTGAAACAACAAGTAATTTGTTAAAAACAATTTCAATATTTACTTGTTATTAATTGCGCTGTATACCTTAATTGACAACTTACCAACTGCAAGTCCAAAAACTGCGCAGTATCCAAACTGGTAAACGTCATGGTAGTAGAGACCGCTGACCATGGTAGCGATGCCGCCCGCGGACACCGCGATGTTGTTCAGCCACAGCGGAGACACTTTCGGCATCGACGACACCAGACCGCACATGATACGCCCAACAATGTTCGCCACTCCGATTGCTGACACCAGCCACTTCTGACTGAACTCGCTAGCATGATTATCTTTTGCCCTTTGTGTAAGGTACATGTAAGGCACGAAGAATCCCAGCATTGTAAAGAATCCACTCAGAGCAAGAATTACGAATGTCGGTGAACGGAAAAGGTTGACGTCCAACATGGTTGCTAAAACTCTCTTCACAGCCTCCGGACAGAATTTGCATTTCTTTGACGTCTCCTCCTGGGCATCTTCTTTCGTCGGTACGTGCGTTACAGCCAAGTGATAGCCTAGGGAAGTGCGCGACGTATATTGTGGTAGTCTGGCCAAACTAGCACCGAAAAAGATATCGTCCCTGTATAAAGGTCTGGCTACCAGATCAAGATGAGAGCGGCGCTGCGTAGGTGCAGAAGGCACTACTTTGATGGCTGATGTAATCAGAGGCGCCGTCGGTGGTTCAGTGTTATCGATGTTGCTGTTGGAATCCTCTTGCTCGTCTTTCTCGACTACTGGGGTAGTGAGGAACATAGGTTTGTGGTTCTTTATAGCTCCGGCGTTAGCTGAGGCCCGGCGGTTCCCGAACTGCGCGTTGCTGATGTGGCTGTTACTGCCGCGGAAGACCTCCTCGGCAGTAGGGTAGTGAGTATTACTGGCCACACCCATCCAGGTGTGAGGGCTGACTTTGTTGGAGAACTTGATATCGGATGGCATGGCTATGCCAGAGTCTAGTTTGCTCTGTAATTTGAGCATTGAGTTCAATTTCTCAACGGCTTCTTCGTGGCGACGAGCCATTTCTTCTTCTTCGTTTTGGTCAGTGAGAGTTATTCTCACGGGTTGGATAGGCCTGAACATTGCACCGAAGATTGCGCAAAGTAGCAACATGCCTGAAAAGAAAATTATCAGGTTAAAAACAAAGCTTTACTTAGGAAACTGGTGGAAATTTAGTTACAAACACCTTTGTTTTACTATAGTCTTTTAAATAGAAATAGATCCACATTAACAAGTGGACACAAAAAGAAAAAATCAATAGTTACATATATGTAAAAACCTATAAAAAAGAAGAACTTACAGGCATGGACGACGATCGTGAGTCTCCAGCCAAGATTGATGTTGAGAGCGTCAGTCAGGGGCGCCATGACAAAGGTGCCGACGCCTGACCCGCAGAGCGCCAGGCCTGTCGCCAACGCTCGCCACTTCTCGAAATAGAACCCGACAGTCAGTACGGCGGGCATGTACACCATGCAGAGACCAATTCCTGGAACATAAAGAGTTGTTAGGATATTATAAGGAAAAACTATTGTACACCATGTAGAGACAAATTTCTTCAATCGAAACTTTTCACAGCATGAAAACTGTAAAAGACTTACATGCTGTCCCGACCCCACTTAAAGTGGGATGAGAAGTGGGAGAAGAAGAATGTCTGTGCAAGAGTTGGTTACTTAAAACTACAACCTATACAATAAATAGCACAGGTATACTTACCACCGACGATTCCGTACACAAAGTAGAGGTACTCTACACTGGTCGCGTAGTATGAGAGGGCGAAGGCAGCAGCCGCCACGATGCTGCCCACGATGGTGACCACACGGAACCCATATCTAAACAATAAAACGCTCTTATTAGATATACTTATAAGTATACAATATATGAAAAAATAAATTGAAGTCCTACGGCGCTTACATGAAATAGTCTATGGAATATGAGATAAATTCAGAAACTACTCGGTAGTTAAACCAAGGCAGAAGCCAGAAATTTAACGTTCTAGAGTCTTCTCAGTTTCCGAGACCTTTAAGACGGGAAGGCGGCTATAACTTACACATGATCCTTCAAAACTAGATTTTTTAAAAAGAAATCGAATGTATTCTTAGAGCGTTTATGCACTACACGGAATTTTACTGTCCGGCGGCAGTCCGATTTTTTACGCTCCGGAGGCGTAGGTACTAGTACGTATTCTGTGCCAGAGGTACGAACAACTATAAACAACCAATAGCTTTAGATATTCCTACGTATAAGAAAAATCATTATTATATTTCATAATGTTTTTTAGTTACTAACATCAATAATAAAAACACGTCGTTAACTAACAAATAACTGCCAATGGCAAAAACTACCAATTTACTATCGTCATAACGTAACAACACGAGGAAAACTTTTCTGGTTTGACTCGAATCGCGTGGCGAAATATTAATACACATACTTTTTAGTTCCGTACTAGAAATTATCCCAGAATGTGTTATCTTACGCCGCTATAACAACAAATATTAAAAACAAAATAAAAATGTAAACTAAAGGGAAGAAGACCCATACGAGAATCTTGTTTTTTGGTGTTATTTTTAGATTCTGTCAAAGCCGCTTCTCACTTATTACTGAGGCGTCAAACCGCATATAATTAAGAAAACGAGAGAGTTTGGTTAACCTCACAAGAGATGGATGGATGAGATTTCTTGCATCAGAGTTCACATACAAGGGAGGTTTTTGAAGTTAAATATTGTACGGTACCCTAAGTGTGACGAATTTGCCTGTTTTATTAAATCTTCGTACGGTTCAAATAATGCTTGTAAACATCTGTAATTCCTTGTTGTAAGAACCTTAACGTATGTAGAACTATAAACAGAATTAACCGCCAAAAATTGTTTAAATATTCAATGAGGAAAACAGAGAAATATGAAAATATTTCATAACAAATATATGGGTAAAATACTCAAAAAACATGGTCTGAATCTACATCAAGATGAGGGATGGGTTATTAGCCGTGTTGCCTACTAAATGGTTCGTCAGATTTTCGTCCATTCCCTCGATCTGCTTGGGAAGAAGAGCAGCTGGTTCATTCTACGTACTACTACGTACTACTACTACTACTACGTACGTGGTCTCACTGACCTACATGAAAGAGATACTGTAATAGGCAGGAAGGTACCTATTAAGGGCCCGTACTACCTCACACTGCTTTGCATGATTGACTGTTATATCAATAATAATTAAATACTCAAGTTGAAATAAAAATGCAGCAAAGTTCAGGACTAACTCTGGTAACTATATGACTCAAAAACACGATTGCGTTAAATTTTACGATAGAAAAAAATTGCAAAGTTGCCTCCAAATCACGTCAAATTTACTCGGTATATAGCATTATTCACCAAATAAATTAAAATTAACATTGAAACTTTTGATTATTATTGCATTACAGATAAGGCAGCCATCATATGTTTTTCTTTTTCGAATAACCCTTGAATATTCCTAAAAAACGAAAATATCCAAAGTAGCCAACGCGTTTAGACCATCCGCGTTTGTACCGCCACGCCTCCTGGCATATGGCGGGCTCTTAAATGCAAAATTCGGAATCAACGCGAATATATTTCTCCAAACGTTTCAGCCGAGTTGCACCCAGTTGAAACGTCTGTTTAAAAGGTGATACTGTAATAGCCAGTAAAATCTGTAAAACCTAATAGGTAAAACCTTCAAAACAAGGCAAATCTTACTTGTTCGCTAGCGCCGAGACGAAGGGCCCAGCGAGGAGATAAAACCCTGCCAGCAGGGAATTCACCGGGGCCACCCGACATTCCGTTATCTGTAACAAACAAATTAGCATACAGTTCGTATTTCTCATGAGGAAAAAATAGAGAATGTGTTAATTCATCAACCTTCTGTCATGTTGAGTCACAACCTACATTCAAAACAACATGTTAAATAAATTTTATAGTTTAGGTGAAAAAGAATAGCTCGGCGGATACGCTTTATGAAGAGGCACACGGGGCACAGCGCGTAAAACCGATGGCCGATGGGGCAGAAAGGTTCTCGATTGGCGATCACGTACCGGCATGCGCAGCGTTGGCCACCCACCGACCAGCCGGCCTATTTGCTAACTAACTTAGTGTACAACGTTTTGATAGTCACTTAAAAATACAATGCGGTTTTCACATGATTGACTATTTTCATTTAAGATATATAAAACGTAATGTATTTTGAAGTGACCATCAAAACGTTCAAATAAGTCAAAAACGTTGTACACTGAGTCAGCAAATAGGCCGGCTGGTAACCGGACGAGCTTTCTGCTAGTTAGTGTCGATCGCCGTGATCACTACTTTTTACCGGGATAACAGGCTGTCTGTGTGCTTTTTCGTACCTCAGATAACGTGTAAATATACAAAATTTCATAATGATCGGGTCAGTAGTTATAGCGTGAAAGTATAACAAACGAAATCACTTTCGCATTCATACTATTAGTAAGGATATAAAAAGAACTAGCAAAAAAAGGTTAATACTTGCAAAAAAACTTATTTTGTTTGACCCCTTTGACCATAAATATTTTAAGACGTCCGGCCGACATTAGAAAACTTTTATACATAAATGTATAAAAGTTTTAAGAGAACTTGCTCGTATATGATGTCACAATAAAAGGTTGTGCAAGTTTCCAGCTGATTTCCTCTCATTCCAAGGATGAGCCCTCTTTTTTTAGCTAAAATGACTGAGTTATTCATCTACGAAAAGAAATTAAAGAAAAAAATTAATAAACACATGATACGAAATACGAATGCTACGCCGTAGCAATCAATGCTCTCAAGCAGTTATACTAAAGCAACTATTCAGGAATTACGTTTTTAAAAGCGCTCTTATTATATAATAGAATTATAATTCTATACGCATAGAAGTCTCACCCGACGGTACGCGCTCTGGCAAAGGTTCTAGCGAGCCAAGTTCTAAATATTATCTAGATTTGGCAATATGCTCACACACGGCTACTTTACTAGACTAATCTGTGTGTAAAAGCGTAAAAATCGATATTGCGCATTTATTTTAAAGGTTGAAATGTGATTTGAATAAATGTAATTCTCAAAATGCCTTTTGTTGTTAGTTGTAGGGTATCTATGATATCTATATCTATAATGTAGCACGTAACGCCCTCTGTATATAGTTGCAATGGAACGTCCAAGAAGATACCGCCAAGGGTAATCATGTATTTGCGTATTTTACAAGCAAACTTAAACACGTAGGCATTCAGTCGTGGTAGAGCCACGCTACCGGCAAAATGAATTGCTTGCTAGTAGCATGAATGGGCCGGCTCGTCCAAAGAAGTACCACACTCTCACAGAAAATCGACGTCCGAGTAGAAGCTTTACCGCTTCTATGCTTCGTTCGCTGAATGAAAGAGCTATCCTTCCCTCTCCCCTCCCCATTTCCTTCCCTTAACTCCTTGAAAGTCCGACAATGCACCTGGCACACCCTGGTGTTGCAGTTGTCCATGGGCAGCGGTGATCACTTACCATCAGGTGACCCGCTTATTCGTTTCCGTCCTATATCATAAAAAAAAGGTAGGACGAATGTACCAGAAGATCAAAGGAATGTGATTAGCTATTTGGCATTATTCGTGAATCTCATTTTAAACACCATGCCTGCCATAGGTATTGTGTAAAACCTGCTGTCCAAGTCTTACGGAAAAGTCAAAATCTTAAATGATGCATGTCTTATATTTAAATTCGCTGAGGTACAAGAACAATTTATCAAGATCTTAATCTGGACTTAATGACGGAAAGTTTCAATTGAGAATACAAAAAAGACAGTTAAACTGAATTCCCACTCAAAAATATAGAAGGTCTGTAGCTTAAAGACGCCCATAGAATATTGCGGATATAAATTTACTCTGACTTCAATTACTAAGTATTCAAACAACTACACTACAGAGTCATACAAACTTTTCAATAAATAAAGATAGTGCCATTCATGATGCTATACGACTGCGACTAAACGCATTTTAAAAGCGTGCATCTACCTAATAAATAAAACTTTAAACGGTAAGGGGTAGGCATATTGAAATTTATTTTACACTGAAAAACAGCAGCTACAATAGTGAATACTAAATATTCAAATCAAATCAAATCATAACGTTTATTCAGAAAATAGGCCTTTGCAGGCCTTTTTCACGTCAAATCACATTTTAAAGGATCTAATTTAGTCATATTTATATTATTAATTAATGTGCAAAAGCTACAGACTACTAGCGTTTCGGAACCGACCACTGCAGAGAAGAAATGCCAAAAGAAACTCTTTTCAACAGTATTGGTCGCCTACTCGGCTTTTTAATTTTATCATCTATCTTTATCATTTATCATCTAATTTCTTCATTTATCATTTCTTTTTTTTTTCATTTCTAATGAAGATTACAATTTTTATATACATTATTATTTTTTGGAACATATATTCTAATACAGTGCGCATTCGCACGTTTTCTGTCTATTTAATCACTTTTAGTCGCAGTGATTTTAGGTGAAGGGAGTGCCCAGCCTTAGTACAGGAAGTGAATCTGTATTTCCCAGTGTTTCGGCGTCTGATGCTCTCTCGCGGCCCACTGGCCTTGTTGACAAACCCGTTCCTCGCTTGTATTTTAGAAATAATTACCCGACAGTTTAAAATTGACACTTTGACAATTGGAGGCCAAGTTATATTTTAGTCACTCGCTCTAACCTCAGTGTATGTTTTTAGCATGGAATTTTATTTTATTTAAACTTTATTGCACAGTTATAAAACTTAGTACAAAAGGCGGACTTAATGCCATAAGGCATTCTCTCCCAGTCAAACCTTTAGACCAAACAGAGAGTTTAAATGGGGTGGTGCGATAAAATTACAAATATTTAATTTGATATACATAGACTACATCATATAAATTCATATAAATATGAAAAATACTAAATAAATACCGGCATATATACATAACTACCATAAATATAAATATATATATAAACACGCATAAATAAATATAGATAATATGAAAACATAAAATTTTAATATAGATATAGCATTTGATGCAAATACCAGTAGCGACAACTAGTTTACTCATCTGACGACGTGTTGTCAGGTAGACAGCTAGGTTAAGATTGCCAACCCCAGTTTCGTTCAAGGAAAGATTCAATTCCATCATCGTAACTACCTGACGTTGCTATTCTATTAACGGGAAAGAGAGCAGGAAATGGATTTTTCTAAAAATAATTTATGTATTGCCTCCTTAAAAGCAAATCTATTAGGAGACCTTCTTATGGTATCAGGGAGGGCGTTCCAAAGACGAATTGCCTGAATCTGAAATGAGTTGGACATGAATCCAGAACGATGATAAGGGGTAGCTAGGATAAGACTATTAGAAGAACGAAGAGAAAGAGTGTGAGTAGAGCTGAGAAGGCGAAATTTAGATTTGAGGTAATCAGGGGCGAAACGGTCATTAAGAATGGTGTACAGCATGGATAGAATTCTGGCATCGCGACGCAAGTGAATAGGCAGCCAACCAAGCCGATGACGGAAAGAGGAAACATGGTCGTATTTGCGTAAACCATAGATGAAACGAATGCAATTATTACCTAATCTATCCAGCTTCGAGACAAGTGACTGATTTGCATCGGGAAAGCATACATCTGCATAGTCGATTATAGGAAAGATTAGGGTTTGTGAAAGTAAAATTTTAGTTTTTAGTGGGAGAAAGTTCTTAAATCTATATAGAGATCGTAATGTGCAAGTGACTTTTCGACTAACTTCAGATATATGAGTAGACCAGCTGAGAGTGGGGTCAATATGCAAGCCAAGGTCTTTAACGCTCGAACAGTAGGAAATTACATTGTTTTCGAATAAGACTGGAGAAATAGTGTTAAGATCAAGTTTACGAAGTTGACCTGAGCTACCTACGACTATTGCTTGACACTTATTAGGGTTGACTTGGATACCAAATTCCTTGGACCATTCAGCGATTCGACAAAGGTCATTATTAATTAAAGCTATAGTCATTTCAATTTCATCGTAATTACAAGAGTGATATAGTTGAAGGTCGTCTGCATATAGATGGTGAGATGTTGAAAGAAGGTGAGTAAGAGAATCGATAAAAATAGAAAATAGAAGAGGAGATAGAATTCCCCCTTGAGGAACTCCAGACGACAAATCACACCACCGAGAGAGTGTTTGCTCAACGCGTACGGCTTGTTGTCGATCATGGAGGTATGATGAGAACCATTTCCTGACTGTTGATGAGAGGTTAAAGCGAGACATCAGAGCCAGCAAGACACCATGGTCAACTGTATTGAACGCGTTGGAAAAGTCAATAAGTACAAGCACTGTTACTTTACCATGTTCCATGGCATCTCTAATATCTTCAGTGACTTTGAGCAACGCTGTACTGGTGCTATGTCCGAGCCGGAAACCCGACTGAAAATTGCTGAGGAGATTGTTAGAGACAATAAGAGCAGATAGTTGAGACAATGCAATGGCTTCAAGTATTTTAGACAAGTAGGGAAGAATAGATATAGGTCGAAGGTGATTTAAAGTACTGGGATTATCGATTTTCGGCAAAGGGATTACAAACGCTTTACGCCAAGGAGAAGGGAAAACCCCAGTACTAAATGATAAATTTAAGATATGAGTTAAGACAGGAAGAATGAAATCGAGAAGGAGCAACACCATATGACGATTAATAGCGTCATATCCCACAGCATTGGACTTAATAGATAAAAGAACTTTACTCACCTCATCAACAGTAACCGTTGAAAAAGAAAAAGGTTCAGACCGAAGAAGTGGCAGGGAAGTTATGCTAGAAATAGTACGACGTCTAGTAGCATCGTCTAAAGTAGAAGCAGAGGAAAAATGATTATTTAGATCGTCAGGGGTGCAGAAAGAAAAAGAGACATTAGAATGGCTTTTGCCAAAACCAAGGCTTTTAAGGAACTTCCAAGTTTCTGCCGAGGAACAGTTAGAGACATTGTCGTGGAAGTAGTGGCGTTTGGCAGATCTCACCATCTGATTGCAGCGATTTCTGGCTACCTTGTACAGATTCCAGTTGGTCTCGGTTCGATCACGTCTGTATTTGCGATAAGCTCTGTTACGCCTCGTCATTGCCATACGCACACCTCTGGTAATCCAGGGAGAAGGAGGTCTTTTGAGTTTTACCGGGCGAAGAGGGGCATGACGATCAAAAATTGACACGATGGTCTTATTAAGGAGATCTAACTTAGAGTCAACAGAATCTGCATTAATGATTGAGTCCCACTCAGTATTAGCAGCATCTTTATATAGAGCCTCATCATTCAGCCTGGCGAAATTGCGCATCAGTACTGTGACTGGCTGACGCTTTGAAGTGTGGATGTTGTATGACGCATAGATGAGGTCATGTCGAGAAAACTCAGGAGCAGGATACTGGCCATGCCGCAGGATATTAGAAGGAGAAGAAGTAAGAATAATATCAAGCCAAGTGTCATCAGTGTAAGGGTTGAAATGAGTGGCATTAAGTGGGAGAACAGAAAGATTCAAAGAATTAGTAAGTTCGAGAAATTTAGAAGATAAAGTGTCATTTAAAAGGTTGTTGTTAAAATCACCAAATAGAAGGAAATGTGAATACATAGAAACAAAAGGGTCCAACTCAGATTCAAGTGTGTCGTAAAAATTAATACCAGGCGCAGAATAAAAAACGCCAAGAAATGCCTTGACTTGATTTACCACCACCTCCAAAAAGAGATATTCTGGGGAAGCCGTATACGCTGAGGGAGATTTGCTCAGAATCTTATATGTGATATTGCTGCGAAGGTACACGGCAACACCACCGCCACGGACATCCTCACGGTCATTCCTAATAAGAATAAAGCCGGGCAAAGCAACTAAGGGGGATGCCAGACTAGGCCTTAGCCAAGACTCAGAAATAAGTATAACGTCGAGATAATCAATAGAAGCAACCTCAAGAAGAGCAGAATGATGGGCCATTACACTCTGGGCGTTAATATGGCAAATATTTAAATATTTTTTAAATTTAGAAAGATCTTTGCTCAAAAGGTTATGCAAAGAGTCAGGATCATGAAAAGAAACATCCGTGCCTGACGAGAAACTGTCACTACCACTGCTACAAGTACTATCTGAACTACTATCGCCACAAGCTGTATGAAAAGAATCGTTCATTATCAAATAGATATATCGGTAAATATAAATAAATACAATAATATATAATAATACAATACTATATAATATTTATTCGAATTATACTAATACTTAAAAAAAATAAATTTAAATGAAATGCTCAAATAAACCAATATCTGAATTGGTCTGCCGGCTAACAACAGATAATAATAATTTAGTTACAATAAAATCAATTGTTTACAACCACGTGGATAGTATATAGAAACATAAACAAATTTTAATTTCTGAAAGTAAACTCAGAGATTTTAAGTTACAAAAGTACATAAATATGTAAGTTAATTAATTATTCCTACACTTAAAAAAAAAAAAAAAGAAAGATAAATGTTAGTGTCAAAGTGACATGACTATTTGACATTTAGATGTTTGAGAATAACAAAGAATAATGTAACCAACGAAATTATGTTTCTACCTCTCGTTATACACAAGAATGAAGTATCAGACAAGGGATACCTACAAAAAACATTTGAAAGGAAAAGTTATTTTGTTTTTGCTGCCGCTCCTCGTTTCGGTCGCTGCTGTTTGTCGCCAGACGCGGCGACGACGGACCCAATGCGTTCCTTTGAAGATACCGAAGAACCAGTGGCCCCACCCGCCGATGAAGTGGAAGGTGCAGATGCTGCAGTCTCAAAGGCTTTTGCAGCCAGCTCCAAGTCCTCTTCGACAATAATATTGATAGGCTTCCCAGACGGGGGCTTGACAAAAATAGACCCATCAAGCGTCCAACACTTCGTTATGCCGAATCTCCTCCTTGCTTTCACAAAGAGGCCCTGTCGATAACGTGTGAGAAACTCGGAAATCACCATGGGTGATCCTTTCAGCGATGTCTTTTTGCGCCAGACTGAGCTTTTCATTAGGTGGCAAGCAAAGTGCACCAATATAGGTCGGGGACGGACATCATTCTTCAAACCCAACCTATGGCAGGCCTTAAATGTCGCAGCAGAGATCCCATCGACGTGGAATTTGTCAGAAAGGATGCCCGAAACAACACTGACAACATCCTCCCTCTCGCCATCCTCAGCTTCAGGGACACCGCCAAAGAGTAGGCATTTCCGTCTATGTCTCATTTCTAAAGAGTCTGTGGATAGTGCTACCTCTCTGACCTGTTGTTGAAGCAGCTTCATCATGCCCATGACATCCTCCTTGAATTGATCATAGTCCTTACTAAGTTTCTCCGCTGTCCGCTGAGTCGCTGGCTCGGATTTGGACAACTGCAGTTTGCGCTCAAAGTCGGTCATCCTTTGAAGTAAAGAAGCCTGAAGAGATTGCTGCATATTATGTATATCCGCCACAGATGTCATCCTAAGTTAATTATATGTGACAGTATGTAAACAGTGAGTGTATGTTGTTTAAGCCGGCAGTAGGTGTTTCGGTGTCAGAAAGTTACTTCATGAAAGCAGATACAAACAATACCTTATGACGATTGTATTGTGGACAGCAGATTCTTCTTGAAAAAAAGGTAAAAATATCACTTTTACTAAAATTAAAAGTAATTGTAATCAGGAACCACTTGTTTACTTTTTCTTCACCTACCCCCGAAAAAAACTATTTTCTAAGCATCTACTAGTTTCTGATAAGTCTAATACATCCTGAGGAGTCCAAAATAGTGTGGCAACTAACCATTTGCAGAATCAGTATTCTAGAAAGTCCTCTTAGTATTTTATTCTTTTCATTTAAACTTACATTCTTTCGTCAAAGTCGTTAATTTTTTACTTTCTTATTAGTTCTGCAATCAATTGAATGCTACAGGCATATATTGTTTCTAATTTCTCATATTTTCTGAGAAATTCTATATCAGTTTTACCCTTTTTGTAGGATAAATTCCTTGAAATATTTCTGTGGTAATAATTCATTTATTACTAATTAACAGAAAAGGCATTTGGTACCATTCTACTCTATTAATCTGCGATTTTTCTTTGTGGCGGAAGGCAAAATTATCTAAATGCTATATTTATTTCCAACTAGCAGCGCCCGCGACTTCTTTACCGTACATTTTATGTTATGTTCTGGGGGGCCACGTCTTATAATGACAGGAGAAAAAAAAAGTAGCCTATCCTGTACCCTGTACGCGTATAAATGTAACCAAGTTTAACAAAATTCAGTTAATTCGTATAAGAGTAATGGAGGAACATACATGCATACTTACATATATACGTACATACAGAAAAAAAATCTAAAAATCAAATCCTCAATTTTCTTTCAGTATCATGTATAGAGCTTATAAACACGAGATCTCTGAAAACAAAGTAACTTACTCCATTTACAGATTTATTACATATTAGTATTGATATTGATATTGATATATATATATCCATAGTCATAGACTGAGCTGGTATGGGCATGTGATGAGGAGAGAAGAAGGTCATACCGCAAGAAAGGCTTTGGAACTGAAGGTGAATGGAACCCGACACAGAGAACGACCTAAGAAAAGATGGATGGATTGTGTCAAGGAGAGTATGAACAAAAAAGGAGCAACAAAGGATATGGTAGGTGACAGATCAGAATGGAGGGAACTGACATACTGTGCCGACCCCACATAAAAAGTGGGATAAGGTAAAGGAAGAAGAAGTTTGATATATTGATGATACTCGTAAAAGTGAAGCTGCATTTTGTAACGGCATTAGTAGTATTGTTAATTGTCATGTTTACCCAGTTTCCGTCAACTCTATGGTCCACGTGCAAGAAACGAGGTCACTGCATGGTTTGAGTTTCGGGTTCGACGCTCGTCACGTGAGGCTCCATTGACGTCCATTCATTGAAGTGCAAACTACTTGACAAGTAACGTAGCTGCGTTACTTGTCAATACCAGATTGCACTTTCGTTCTTTAAAAAAATGTCGAACCACTATCTGCGTGTGACAGAGGTGCCAATGATAAGCCCATCAAACGAATGACTTCGGTACGTAATAAATACCTTCATCTGATCAATTCTGAGAAATCTTTTCACGACTTTACTCTCATTGCATACCACCAGTGGCAAATAAACAAAACTCTTTATACTCTATTAAAAAAAATTGACGTGATAACTTCTTATAAATCGATGAGCGCTGGCTGCACGCACGAAAAAGTGTCACGTTACGCGTGCAGGCGAAAGCATGGAAGAAGCGATAGACAGGCACGATCGGCATAAGCGTTCGGCTTATGACGCATCCTATCTTTCTTCCACCGTTAGCACGTAAAATTTAATCCTTAAACCGACTTTATATACAACCTTTTTTATATACAAAATTTTTTTTCTTCTAGACATCGACATAGCCTTTCAGTCAGCATCAGCATTAATTATTTCTAAAATCATAACGTCTGCTACCCACATTAAACCTATATGTTAATTACGACCACGGACCTAAGAATGATCTTAGATCCATGATTACGACCCATTATAAATGAATGGTTTGACGATATTGGGACATGTATGTACATAAAATATTTAAACCGCTAAAAGATATTACAAACTATCATATCTATTTACGTTTACGTTTGTAAACAAGGAAATAAGTACGACGTGGTTATTCAACTTGGTAGTTCCTAGACTTCAACATACCTAGACGAGCGCAGTGTGGCCAGCGGCAGTACCGTAAGTAATAAAACTGCATGTCTAGACTCCGGTAACACACTACCTAGCTATCCACGACCTTCTCATTACGCTTTAAGCTATATGTACATAAAGATCAATTTCCTTTAGATTCTGAGCAGTGTCTTAGCTTGCTTGTCCCTATTGACTTAAGCATGATACATTCAAGCTTAGCAAACTATTCGCTTGGATAACGGGATGTCGGCTGCCGACTGGATGTAAGGAGCTACTCAATAAGCATTACTGGTAAATATATTTGTGGCCACACAGCACAGCGTGCACTTCAACTTAAACTGTCAAGAGAAACTTAGAAACGGAAATATCCCATTGTTTGGCTTACAGGCTTCATTAAAATGTATATACATACATCTACAATGTATATACATATTAGAAATAGCTAAATTTGTAAAACTTAATCCGAAATTATTCCTAAAAGCAAATGACTTATACCCCGGAAATACTAGGCGTTGTGATAGATTAGTATTTAATTACATTCCACGTACTACACTATTACTAAAAAATTGTTACGGAATGTGTATCAAAATATATAATATGATAGATACCAGATGACATAAAATGTTTACATTTTCCACGTTTAAAAAATAAATTACATAAAATAATATTGACCAAATCCTACTACAGTGTAAAAGAATTCCTTGAAGATAAACTATAATTACATATTTGTATATTGTGTTTTTGCATGCCAAGTTTGGTTAAATATGTGAAGTAATTTATTATGTGTAACATCTTCATGTAACTACCATATTTTATGCAAAATAAATTATTCTTTTTCTGAAAAAAATATGAAAAAATCCATATCATTGGATATTTTCTTTCCTTTTTTTGAATTTGCTCAACTTTAAGATTTATACGGGGGAAGAGGCATTTTGAGTAAATCTTTTAATACCTAGGAAAATTCAGTGTTACCTACAAACACATTCGAGAAGATCTATCTTTGTAACGAGTATCATTAGAAACGAAATATAAAGCACAGTATTTTGATAACCCTATTTTCTTTTTACTGTCGTGGATATAAAATTTATCTTATAAGTGACTATAAAGCCCGGTAAGTTAGATTTACTAGATTATAATTTCAAAAGAGAGTATATTTCTATATTTACGATTTGTTGTTGAATAAGTGTTTGGTACTTACTTTCTCTTTAAGTTTCTCTTTATAATATAAAACATAAGTTATAAATATAATCTAAACTTGATTGAACTATTGCCAATATCACATTCTATGGCATAACTGCCTCCGTGGTCCAGTGGTTAAGGCGTTTGCCTGTTGACCCGGGGGTCGTGGGAACACACGACCCCCGGGTCAACAGGCAAACGCCTTAACCACTGGAGCACGGAGGCTGTTGACAGTGAGGTTGACAGAGAGGCTGTTAGTGACAATAATACAATGATAGTGACAATAATACATATACACTTCTGTCTTTGTCCATTACGGGGTGGGCAAAGCCAAAATTTGCAAAAAGACTTGCTTATAATAGACCCAAGTCCATCGCTCATTAACGACTTTTACATCGCGCGGGAGGAGAGCAGCTTGCACATTATATGTAAGTATATCTCTTAGGCCAGTGTGGAGGTTTTTACCTAAGTATAAATATAATTCTAGATCTTTAAACAGGTATAAAATAAAGTAGCTTCCGCTGTCTGTTCGCTTAGATCTTTTAAACTACTACTTAACTATTTTAATGCAATTTTCAGCAAAAGATAGAATGATGGTTACTGATGTTTTCGCGATTGTTACACATTTAAATAAAATCGGTATTATAGTATATTTAATACGGTATTATAGTATATTTAAGTTTTAGAAACGTTAGATGTAACAATAATGTAATATACGCGATAATACCGTATTAAAGTGTTTTTATTTAAAAGATAGAATGATTCAAGAGGAAGGGGTATATGTATAATATACTGCCCCATATTAGTATCTACATTGCACCCGTGCGAAGTTGGTTTGCTAGTAAAGGATAAATCATGAAGACCATTACTTAATTTGAATCCGAAACTATATTTCTCGTTTGGTAAGCAAGCTAGGCCCTTAAATTGATCAATCTAATTCAGAATTTATTTTCTGAGGTACCTACAATTTAGTTTTAAGTCCTGTTGATCTAAACTTAGGGATCAATTTCCAATAAATATCTGGAAAAGTAAATCAATGGAGCTGTCAGCAGAACAGACTCGCATTCTTGACCCTGCCGGATTAGCAATGTAAATTATACGCACGAACACTTCATGACCATATTAGTTATGCATTAAAGTAGTACACATTATTCTGAGTACTAAATTATTATGATTAAGCGTCTAGCAATTTATACTCGTACTATACCTGCGTTTGCCAGCGTACGCATCGCGGGTGACATCTTAAAAAAATGAATCTACCATCAAAGGAGTTTTGTGCAACCATATGTAGGTATGCAAGATTTTAAAACTACATTTATCCAGATTTTATGTGAAAGGCGAAAAACCAGGACAGCTCCATGCATTATACATAGTGTTCTTTGTACTTATTTAAATGAAATAAACGGTATTTCATGACTTTGTTTCTTACGGATTTATATACAGTACCGAGGCACAAGAATCAAAAATATTGAAAAGTAGCTGGTCGCCTGTCTTAAAGAATCCCCTTCGCTCTCTTTGTCGTGATAGATTTGCATGATAAGAAGGCAGCAACACTTTGTTTCTTTCTCGTCTACTATCTGAGAAGGACTATTCAAGATAAATCGATTTATTATAATAGGTCGATAAGAAGTTACCTTTAGCCTATTTATAGAATGCGGAATGCATTTGGACCTCTTTAGCCAGAGGACTACAAGTACTACGCGCCAGGTCATAAGTATCTATTCTGAATATTTTTATAAGTGTTTTATTTTGCATTCACAATGCTATATTGATATACTCTTAATAAATTAAGAAATAAATGTACGGCCTACGCCGTCTGAGATCGCATGATTCTCCATGATGACCTATAGGTCGCTGGTTCAAGTCCCGCCTGCATGAATTTTTTTTCACAATATTTTATTTCTTAATTTATTAAGAGTATACCTATTCTGAAGCTCATGCAGTCCCTCTTCAGAAATTCCGGTGTGGTGAACCGGTGAGTAACGTACCTACAGGGTAAGTAAATGATTACCCGAAGGTGAGACATGCTTCCAATCTTTTAACGGCGCTAAAATATGTTTAAGATCTATATGTAGTTAATACTTATTAGTTATTACTCACACGAGGGATTGTATTGTTTGTCTCATAGATTTAAAAAAAAAAATGCGTGGTTTGTCTAAATATTTCTCAACCAAAACACGTGCCACAATCGTTTTCCCGTTAAAATGCAGGATTATTTCTAAACTAAGATTACGTAATGGTGAGATAACAGCCGCTAATCCAAATAGTTTTTGTTTACGTTCTGGCACCATCCCAGTGGTTGCGTGTCGCCGGCCGCGCCGTCGGCCAGATATTTTTATCGACCTTTAAGTAAGTATATCTGAGGTTATTGCAATGACTCCTAGATAACTTTAATTTAAATATATTTACAAACTGTCACTGGAGAAAGATCTTAGAATTATTATAATGTTGCTTATCTCGTCACATGATTGTAAAAATTTTAAAATAATTACAACACATATTGTGATAGCAATCCGTCACTATTTCGACTCCCATTTAAAGCTTATTATTATGGCTACAGGTTTTATTACTCCGTAACAGATATTTTGCATGTAGGTGTGTAATAGACAGAAAATAAATTTAAAAAAAGCAGAGGCTCTCCGGGATTAGTTGTCGGTTGCGGCGATAACAGTGTCGACAGTTCAATGTTTTTTTTTTATCTAAAAAAATGCCAGATATAAAGAATATTTCACTTCAAAAATGTGTGTCTAATATGATGTCATGTAGACAAAAAAAATCAAAAAATGTATGTGAAAAAATTTCATGGGTACTGTAGTACGATTTAAAAATGGAACAAAGTGAATGAATGAAAACTGCACCCATTCGTTCATCGATCTCAACACAGATTATACATATAATTAAGCGTCACAGTAAGTTAACTTTTGTTTCCATTCAAAACAATACCATACGCAATGCAATTATAATGCAATTGGTTCTGAAATTAATCGAAATGCAATACAAACTTAGCGTCTCGAGGCCGTGATCGTTCGTTGCCCTTTGGTGGCTGCGGTGGTCACAGTAACACACCGCATAGTTTCACATTTAGCCATTATTTTAAAAGTGGTAAAGTTGAAAATTGACTGGATACTCAGTGACCGCACGTAGATTACAAGGGTTACTGCACTTGCGTGGAAAAGTTCCATTTCATTCTGGGGCAGGGTGCCGTAAAAGGAAATGTGCATGTAATACGATATACTTTTGTTTTCGATTCCAGTTGTTGCATGCGAATTAAATTGTCACATCTGTACTTTCGGATTAAGATATTATTTATCTTAAAACGAAAAATTAAAAATGTGTATGCGGAATCAGTACTTGCACTTCCGTACGATCGAATGATAAAACGGACAATATCCGAACCCTTATAGGATCTTCGTGTCTGTCTGTCCGTCTAAAATAATAAAGAATCTAACAAGTATTTTTTCTTAACTTTAGTAATATAAAGTTAGTATTAAAGTTGTTCGACAAAATAGACGAAAATTTACCTACTACCTTATATCCGAAACCGCTGATCCTAAATATTTGAAAAACTAAATAAAGGTTGTTAGTTATATATTACAGGAAAACGTACAAGAAATGTATAATTTAATTATTGGGGTATGATTGAAGAAAATTTAATTTAATTTATCTTATTGAACCCTTTTCACGCGAGTTCGACTCGAATTATGTATGCCGTTTAATTATTTATAGGCATATTAAGTATATACTTACTTAAAAAGATAAAAGCTCATATATATAAACTGTCACGTCTTTTTCCCTTGCGGGGTAGACAGAACCTACGTCTTCAAGACGTTTAGCATATTGGTGGGCATTATTAGGTGGAACCAAATCAAATCAGTGATGAGTTGCTAGCCGCATCGCCTTTTAATATGATTACTCAGATTTTTGCCCATTCCTTCTATCGGCTTTCACGGTCTGCGCGGGAAGAGAAGCAGCTGGTACATTCTACGTTTTTTCTTTGCTCCCAGACCAGCTTGGAAGAACGAACCTATTTTTTAAATATATATAATATTTAAAATGAGAAGAAAGATAGGTATCATATATTAAAAAAAAATAAGTGGCAGCCCTAATGGGATAATAAGAAACGGCAAATTCCGTCGGCGTCACTACGACGGCGGCAGAATCGCGTAAAATGCGTTATTAATTGGCCACAATACGTCCCGCAGGCTTCTGAGGTGGTGACTACAGGTGAATGACGTCGGGTTTTGGTAATACAAATCAAGAACAACGTAATGAACCGAACAAGTGTGTTACTTCCCGACCAAAAAGGGATTATATATTTAAGTTTATCTGTTACTGTGGGTGAGTCTGTGGCATCCATTCATGCTCAATCGTAGCGTTGAACAGATTTGATTATGATTTTCTTTATTTAGAACTAGATTTAGCGGGCTACATTTTGAGTTATGTATATAAAGTTTCTGAAAATGAAATCTGTGGGAATCACCCTGAGCAGTCACGGTCCACGGCATTTAGTTATACTGAAATGTTTGTTGATGGCTCAAGTAATAGGCCATTTTCGGCTATCAGAAATAAAATATGGTGTTTATATAGCTTCTATCATAAGAAATACAAAAATAACGCTATCTTTAAATTTAAATATTAAAATATTGTTTTATTATCTGTATATGACGTGACCGATAACGCCAACCGCCATGTTTTGACGCCTACGAAATTACCATAATGTTAAGGCATTCTTTCATTCATTCAATGTTCAGTTATGGTTTAGTTACATAATGTATTAGTTTGAGCCTTAAATAAATCGCAACAAAGAGAATGCGAAATGTTAGTTGTTATTAGGAATAGGATTGTTTCCTAAAAAAAAAATTAAACTACCCCATCCTCATCGAATTCGGTCTTTCACTTGACCTGTATTGTACATACTCAATATGGGATTTTCTTTCCGTAATAGGCACTACTATTTTCCGAAATATATTTCTAAATGTTTGTACAGACGATGGTCAACTTGTATTTTTATTCGTTAAAATAATATCGCTTTATTCAGAGCAAAACTGTTTAAAATTAAAACGAAAAAATCCATTATGTGAATCATGACATCATAAGAACTAAAATGAAGAAACTTCAAATGTGCATAACTTTATTAAATTCGAATCTCCATTAAAATCTTATCATTGAACTTTTAGGGTTCCGTACCTCAAAAGAAAAAACGGAACCCTTATAGGATTACTTGGTTGTACGTCTGTCTGTCAAGACCTTTTTTTCAGAAACGCGTAGAGGTATCAAGCTGAAATTCATATCAAATAGGTCTACTGTCCCTTGAACTCCCTTGGAGCTGTGAAAAAATCAAACTTCTGAGCCAAAGCAGTTAAAAAATACAGCTGGTTATGCCGCAAATTTTCGTGCTTTTTCTACATTCGCAAGGGAATCAAAACCTACAGGGTACTTCCCATGAACTCAGAATCTTAAAATTTTGTAAGAAGCAACGTCTTATAGCACAGATAAAGAAAAAAATTGCGAATAGCATAAATTTTTAGTTACATCATATAATAAAAATATTTTTAATAATTTGAAACTTATATATTAGGTTTTTTCTTGAGTGACGTCAGTGGAAATAATACACGTTTTTATTGGTAAATCTCCAATGGAGTGTTCAGGTATCCTTATATTGTAAATTTGTTTTATTAAATTAGTGGCTTCAAGTTCAATGATAAGATTTTAATGGAGATTCGAATTTAATAAAATTATGCACATTTAAAGTTTCTTCATTTTAGTTCTTATGATGTCATGATTCACATAACGGATATTTTCGTTTTAATTTTAAACAGTTTTGCTCTGAATAAAGCGATATTATTTTAACGAATAAAAATACAAGTTGACCATCGAGGCTGTACGAACATTTAAAAATATATTTCGGAAAATAGTAGTGCCTATTACGGAAATAAAATCCCAAATTGAGTATACATATACAGTACAGGTCAAGTGAAAGACCGAATTCGATGAGGATGAGGTAGTTTAAATGTTTTTTTTTAGGAAACAAGCCTATTCCTAATAGCAACTAACATTTCGCATTCTCTTTGTTGCGATTTATTTAAGGCTCAAACTAATACATTATGTAACTAAACCATAACTGAACATTGAATGAATGAAAGAATGAATTGCTGGTTACGAGTCCAACCTTGGCCTTAACATTATGGTAATTTCGTAGGCGTCATTGTGATCGACGTCTACTGTCTACAAGTCTAGAAGTAGGCTAATTTATTATGATTTATGTCGTTTCATGAAAGGAAAATAAGTTTAATAAATATGTCACATTTGATATGGGAGTCCAACACATATTTCTTACAAAAGAGTTCGAATGATTAATTTGGGAAATAAATATATTCCAATAAATATGTTGCCATATAAGTAAATTGTGAAACATTTTTATGGTGAAAAAACTACTAACAAACTATAGTTTTAAAATTCGATGGTTCGCAGTGTGATTTTTTAAAAGTTACATGAACTTGCATGAATCTCGCTGCGACCACGATGGATGTTACTCCATAGCTATTACTTATTCTGTGTACATAGAAATGTCAACGGAAATAAATATAAAAAAAAGGTTCGTGCTAAGTCCCGTCAAAATTAATAATTGTGTTTAAAGTGAAAGTTTAAAACAGAATACACACAGCGAACCCCCAAAAGTGACGCATTAAATAAAATAGGCATTGTTAAAAAAAGCAACGTTTTCCTTTTGTACATGGCAAACTATACCGTCAGACTTCCTATTAAAAATGTAAGTATGTATTCGTATGTATCGTTGGTGTTGTGAGCAATTGCACTGAGCCGAAGTGACATTTTCCCCAGCCGTTAGTTAATTGCATTTTTACCGACCCACATGCCGTTGGCCTTGAATTCTAATGCGTACGTCTAGTGGTATTTTCCAATAGTTTCAACTATTTATATATACAAGACGAGACCAATCAACACGTTTAAAATAATACTAGAAACCGGACTTTTCTTATGTAGACAGCATTATTAATATTTAACGTCGCACGCCCCATAATACTACGACATATACCTACTTCGATCACCAATTGGTATTGTTGATCGAAACACATATACGATGCTTTCGTGTATACATGTCATCGCTGATACCCATCATTAACGGCATAGGCAGATTTAACAGCACGTGTCACAGCTCACAGCCACGTGGGTTGCCAAAACATGTACGTACTATTAAAATAATGTGTGCGAGGATCCAGCGAGGTCACCTATTTTACTAGATTTTATTATAAATGATGGTTATAACAGCTTCTTCGACGTGGTCGAGAAGAAGATCTTATAACTTTGGTGATTCATATCATCATTGACGTCACGGTGTTATTTGGACATTAACTTACGCTTCGCGCGGGTGTGGTCACCCGTCTTTATACGGGCTATTAGTAGAATGTGCGTGAGACGATCTGGCGAGATATAGGCTTACATTCTTAGAAGCTCTAGTACAATAACGTAGCTAGCTGGGGTATCGCCCGGGGCAGTCGATATGATGACACCCCCCAGATACCTGGGCGGTTGAGGTTGCGACAACGGTCAATATAAAAAAGGGAAAATATGCAGAAGTCGATACCTAAAGACGTAATTTAACTGGAGCAGAATTTGAACCTGCGACTTGGTCTTTGCTTACGTGAAATATTTTCAACACATCTTATTGCTCTATTAAAGAAGAGTACGTCAGATTCAGGAGACATTTTGAATGCTGAATAATCTTATAAAAATACCTAAATTTTTTTAAAACGCTCGTACGTCTTTCATCTTATCATAAATGATTTAGCGAGAGGCTTGGCACACTGACGCAACCGGTGCTGCGTGAACAGTTTACGATTCACGCGGGTGTGGTCGCTCGTCCGACTACGCTATGTACCGCCTAAAAATAGAATGCGCCAGAGACGATCCAGCAACCTTTAAGTTTAAATTCTTGTAAAAAGCGAAAGAGTTAGAAGCTATTGTATGTTTTATTTTAAGTATATATTTCATTCTGGCGTTCGCCCGTGGCTTCGCCCGCGTCTATGTAGATCCCTCGGAAACAGAACTTTTTCCCGGGATAAAATGTAACCTATGTCCTTCTCAGTACCCCAGATAACGTGTATGCAAATTTTATGGTGATCGGTTTAGTAAAGACGTGAAAATTAGTTAAGGATATACCTAGTGGTAAAGATAAGTGATTTCAATGACGTAACCGGTATCGCGGGAACAGCGTATGTAGTCGAGTAAAAAGCTCCTATGACTGACGGAGACGGATGATTCACTGATAGCGGCAAGGTGTATTTTGTATGCAATGGTCGCGACCGCTATCACTTCATACGAAATGCAACGTTAACCTTGATGCCATCGATGTTGCGAGCTAAGATACGAGTCCACAGCTTAAAGTTCACGCGGGTGGTTGATGCCTACGGCCGGGCTATAAATAGAATGCGCTTGAAACGATCCTGCCTGCGAGCTTTATAGCTTACATTCTTCAATTAACTACGAGCAGCTTTCGTTTATGTGACGCAAACGAGTTGGCTTCAACACCTGTGCATTACGGTGCATTAATATTTGTTTATAATTTTATATTATGTGCACTTTAATATATATTTTTGATAAACAATATTGAAAGCTTTTTTTATTATTTTGGATTGAAGATCAAAAGAGCCCTTTTTAGGGCATGTTCTTAGAAATAATAATAGGTAACTGCTATGTGAAATCTTTTGGTTATTTACAGACATAGGTAGGTAGACATCGAAATGGTTGCCTTTGTATGCATTAGGACTAAATTAATTTCAAAACAAAAACAAATAATTGAATTTAACACAAGCCTACACGCGTGTGGTCTAAGACCGTTCAAGTATCACGTAAGCAATCGTCAGCAAAAGTAAGAAAAGCTCTTACCCTCTCCCCCCAAGCTAACGTAAACATTGGTATATTTTGCAAAATGTTGCAGTCGTCAACATTCCACCCCCTTTGTCAGCAAAATTAAACCTAGCCCAGATGAATTCGCTGCTTACGTAATATTTGAATGACCCCTCTGGACGCGTTTCGTGCGTCGGTCGTCGTTTTTTTTTGTTAACATAGGTATAAGTTAGTCGCAATTCGGGTGTTCAACAAAATATTAAAAAATGCTTTCACAGTATAGGTCCGTATCGTGCGCTCTAATAAAAATATTTGTCGCGGTTCGGGCGTTCATGAAAATTCAATAAAAAAATGCGTTAAACATGTAGTAAGAAGCAAACTATGACAAAAAATATGGTACATACCTTGAACTCATTTTGGATGGATTCCTTAAGCATTCCTCCAGAGAAGATGATGCCGTCCACAAAGAAGTTGCACAGGAACGACGCGACCACCACCACCCAGCCCCAGCCTCCATCCGGCGGGACCACCTGGTACAACCAATTATCTTTAACCATCACATCCACAACAATTACAAACAGTACATATAGATTTTCCGATGTCTTCAAGTCTTCAATAAAGAGTGCCGCTGACGACTCAGAGGAGTTGGTTTAACGCGCCAGGCAAGTCTTTGGAAGTCACTAAGAAAAGGACGACTTGGTCAACGACATTTTCGAAGGGATCAATCATAGATCCACTAGTAGAACTATTTTTGTCACAGAAGCAGTAGAACATTTGTATAAATATACTATGTCATGAGAAGATTATAAAACTAAATTCCTCTTTTTACGATATGATTATTACACTTGCTTAATTGATCGAGCTCTAGAAATGACGTGATATAAAATTCTGTTGATTTGGAAATAATCGATTTTTCTAAATTGTCAATTTATGTAAATATACTTGTCAGTCGATCTGACGTAAAGCGAGAAGCGAGATGACCTTCTCATAGTCATAGAGCAAGTCCCATTCTTTCTATTGTGACCTGAGATTGACACTGTTTAAAACAAAGCAAAAATGGCTTTGTAGTTATATGTTTCTTATGCAAATACATGCAAAGCAAACAAAACTAACCTTTTATAATCTACTTCGTCTTCTATTCGGGCATTCTCAGGGCTTTTTTTCACGACTTTCTTATTTCTGGCTTTTAAGTGCCCGTACTACCTCACACTGCTTTGCATGATTGACTGTTATATCAATAATAATTAAATACTCAAGTTGAAATAAAAATGCAGTAAAGTTCAGGACTAACTCTGGTAACTATATGACTCAAAAACACGATTGCGTTAAATTTTCTCGATAGAAAAAAATTGCAAAGTTGCCTCCAAATCACGTCTAATTTACTCGGTACATAGCATTATTCACCAAATAGATTAAAATTAACCTTGAAACTTTTGATTATTATTGCATTACAGATAGGGCAGACATCATATGTTTTTCTTTTTCGAATAACCCTTGAATATTCCTAAAAAACGAAAATATACAAAGTAGCCAACGCGTTTAGACCATCCGCGTTTGTATCGCCACGCCGCCTGGCATATGGCGGGCTCTTAAGGTGGCCGCACGACTATATGTACCTATACCAAAACAAGACTTTATACTATCACATTTATTTGAAATTTTGACTATTCTTATTACAAAAATCTTATTAATTGACTTGTACGTATTATCGCTCTGCTTTAAACCTAATACCTAATGAAAGATCATTGTCATGTGTTCTGTTCTGTTCTGTTCTGTTCTGTTCTGTGCCCGCCCAGCCAGTGGTTAAACTGCAAGAGCGTAGGAAAGAGGTCCACCAGGGAGAGAGTGTACCGGCGCTTGTGAACACAAGTTGACGTGTTTACTTCTTGCACAGCTACCCCCCTCCGCGTTGGATCACGAATCCAGGCTCGAGAAACCGGTTGGGCACGTAGATAGGATTGGGAGTGTAGGGCTGTGCAGTCTGGATGAGGAGTGAAGAGGAAATGTGAACCGACCGAATACTTGCATCAAATCGGTATGGGGAAGATAGATACTATACTTGGTGTGTAATATATAAAAGGGAGGAAAATAGGACTGCTTTGTTGTTGCGTTGACTTCGTCGTTCTATTTGTCGTCTCCAACCTCATACTTTATTACGTTTTGCTCGTCGGTTCTCGTAAAAGTTGTTTCTTCTCTCGTTGGGTAGGTTGTTGTTTCATGTTGGCTTTTGCCTGCGTGATCGATGTGATGTTATGGACGTTGATCTGGGTGTTTTGCGCCCACTGTGTCTGCGAATGACTGGTGAGAGCTGGCTGTGTGTTTGATTTGATATCGAATGCTCCAAATCTAAGTCAGTTATTGTGTCTGTTTCTTCCACTTCGAATATCTTTTCTGCTTCTTTTTTGATTAGAGCTCTGTGTTATCCGCTAAATTGCCCCATTCTTCCTTACTTTTACTCATATAATTCGTGATTTCATGATCTAGGGAGTCTTCCCATGTGTAAATAGGACGCCCTATTTTGCGCTTATTTTCCTGGTGTTGATAAGCTGCCTGAAGTAGGACGTCGTAATATGTGACCATAATAAGAAATTCTTTGTATTTTTATTATTTTTGTTATGGATTTTCTTATGGATTAGCCTTGATTTTTCGATTTGGGTAATGTTTCCCCGCATCCAACATTCCCTGTAGTATTTGCCGTTTGTATTTTCTCAGTCTCGATCGGTTAGCTTTCGTTAAAGCGGTCACGTTTAGACCATAAATCATGCATGGTCTTATGACCATTTTTATATTAATACTACGATGCTCCAATCTATTTTATTATCTTGTATGAATGGTAATAGGACTTTGGAATTTTTTATTGCTTTGACACATCTTGTTTTAATGGTAGCCCTTCGATTGTGGGCAGCTGTTATATAAGTTACTAAATATTTTATCTCCTGTACCGGCTGGATTATGACTCCCCCAAGTACTCTGCACGGTTGCTATGCGGTTGGGGGACCAAAAAGATTGCGCACAACAAGTTTTGTTTTAGTTTGGTTTATAACGAGGCCGACTGAGTTTAATAACGTATTCATTTAGCCGATTATGCGATTAAGAACGTCTACTTCTTCACCAATCAATAAAAGATCTTCTGCAAAGGATAATATTATAGGTAATTTTGATTCTAGGTCTTGATCAAGTCTTACAGCTTCGTCTTGTTCCTCGAGGGTCTTTAGTACCTCGTTAATGATTATAGTAAAAAGTCTTGGGGATAGGGGAATGAAAGATCATTGTCATGTGTTAAAACTATATTATACTTTTTATCGGGTGTACCCAAAGGGTAAAAACGAGACTACTACTAGGCCTCCTAGGCCTAGTAATAGTCTCGTTAGGGACTATAGTAGATATAGACTTAAAATGTTCACAGAATGTGTACTAATGTCGCTTAACATCATATATCATATCTATATCTATACATATAATAAAACAGTAAAAATATTTTGTCTGTACATTTATGACTGAAATGGATAGAGGGAGACTTATTAAGAATAATAGAAAGCAAAAAAATTTTTTTCTAATTTCTCGTGTCTCTCTGTATGTATGACCACGATTATCTCCGAAAATACTGAACCGATTTACTTCAAACTTTCACCAATTGCTTTGCTTTAACTCAGCAAAACATTTAAAGTTTGTTGCATCAAAATCGGTTCATTAAAAAAAAAGTTATCGTCATTTGAATAAACTCAAGGCATGAGTTTGCCTGCAAACATATAGCAAAAATAAAATAAAATAATAATTGGCATAAGAAAATTAAAATCCAAAGTCAATTCATCATCATTATATGACAGCATTATACCTATCCATACTATCCATAGTAATCCATACTAAAAAAAAGGAGAAGCTGACTGACTGACTGACATATCAACGCAGGGCCAAAATATAAGGGTTAGGAACTTGAAATTTTGCACAGGGGTTCCTTTTATAACGTAGGGGAGCACTTAGAAAGGATTTTTGGAAATTCATCTCCTAAGGGGGTAAAATAGGGGTGCAAAGTAAGCATGAAACTTTGCCATTTTTGAAGTTAGTCGAATGAAATTCAGCATGAAGATTCTTTACTGAAAGGCATGAAACAAGAGTAAAATATTTTTCTCAAAAATCATCCCTTAACGGGTATAACGGGGATGCAAAGTTAGTATGAAACTTTCCGTTTTTGAAATATTAAGGTGTTTCATTGAAAGTCATGAACTAATGTACTCCGGGTAATTCTACTGTTCCTGAGAAATCGACACTTACGCGGGCGGAGCCGCGGGCCAAAGGCAAACCTGACTTATATATCAACGCACAGCCGAAACTACTGTGCCCAGAAACTTGATATTTGGCACAGGGATTCTTTTTATGATGTAAATGAGCACTAAGAAAGGATTTTTAGAAAATCAAAGGGGGTGAAGTATTTTGGAATTTTCTCATTTCTGGACTTGGAAGTTTGAAAGTTCTCAACACAAGTTCTCAATTAAAATTAAATTCAGCATTCTCCCTTGAAGGGGTAAATAGGGGATAACGTTTGTATGAAAATTTTCCATTTCTAGACGTAGAATATAAAAATAGGTATGTAAGTTCTCGATTACAATTAAAAGATCTGTGTAGGTGAAATGTATAAAAGCCCCTCCTTAGGGGAAACATGGGGGGGAGGGGTTAGTTTGTATGGACATTTTCTCATTTCTGGACGTTCTGGATTACAATTAAAAAGATATATGTAAAACCGACTAATAAAGGATAAAGGGGGGTTGGGGGGTTGTATGGAAATTTTCTCATTTCTGGACATAGAAGTATAAAAATAAGTATATATGTTTACATTACAATTAAAAAGATCTGTGTAGTTAAAATGGACGAAATTTCCCCTTGTGGGGTAAAATAGGTGGGGTAAAGTTTGTATGGTTTTTTTTATTTACTTAGAAATATGACAGTAAGAAGTTTTCCATTACAATAAAAAAATATCTGTGTAGGTGAAATGGGCAAAATCCCCTCCTTAAGGGCTAAAGATCTATGCAGGTGAAATATATTAAATTCCCACTTAAGGGGAAAAAGCAGAGGGGGGCGGTTTGTATGGAATTTTTTTCATTTATACTGTTCCCAAGGGAACGACATTAACGCGGGCGGAGCCGCGGGCAACAGCTAGTAACAAAAATTAAATTTAGGGGGTAGGTTAAACAAAAATGTTTTTTTGAGTGACCCTTCGTGTGCAATTCCAACCCACATTTGGCCGATTTTATTTTAGTCAATCTGTATAGCCAAATCTTCTGTAGGGCCTTTTTTCAAAATTAATTTTCTGTAAGTACAGGTCTCAAGTAAATTAATCGAAAACGTATCTGATTTGAATAACTGAGGAAGTGTCCTAGAGAAATTGATCATCAAAAGATCTTATCTTTGTGATCAAAAGACATTTCGTAACTACGAGTCACAGACATAAAAAAATATGTTGGCTTCTACGAGCTTATTCAAGGGCAAGTATGAGAAGCGTCGACGTCCTCGATCGGTATACGATTACACTAATCAGTTAATTGCTTTTACCACCCTTGGCGAGTGACCTTTCAGGAGCTTTATTGCAATGAATGAAATAACTAGTCATGTAATTCTTATCATCTTCATTCCACCCGTTAAGACGTCCACTGCTGGACAAAGACCTCTCTCAAAGATTTTTCGTTCCAGGGCAGGATATTGTTAAACTCACAACGCTAGGTGGGCTGGCGACGCAGTTTCTTTGGCTTCTTATTTATTCATAGAAGCATTTTTAAGTTGAGGAAGGATAGGATTTTGTTGGTTTTTGGAATGGAATTAAGGTATTGGGGATGCCATACCTGTAACTACCGGACAGGCAGTCGAGGATGACACCCCTGACCATAATTCATAAATAATCAATCTTATGTTTACAGTTTTGACAGCTCCGTGGCGCAGTGGTTAACACGCCAGCCTGCGACACGGAGTGCCCGGGTTCGATCTCCGGCCAGGTCAAGATGGAAAATGATCTTTTTTAGATTGGCTTGGGTCTGGATGTTTATCTATATATATATTTGTTATAAAATATAGTATCTTTGAGTTAGTATCTCATAACACAAGTCTCGAATGTACCTTGGGGCTAGCTCAAACTGTGTGATTTGTCCGTATATATTTATTTATGTCATCTTAACATAATTTGCAGACATAAGTCAGACTGCCATTTAGACATGAATTGAGTGAGGCCTATAACTAGCAGTGGGATATAGAAGGCTGCTGATGATGATGATGATGATAAAGTCTTAGGGAGACGAGTGTCTTATGCCTTATGCTTTTATATTTTTGTTTAAATAAAAGTAAAAGTTATGGTTGACTGAAAAGTATATTTTTATCAAAATAAAGTTACGAAATGGTCTGATGTCACGGGTCCAGATTAAACTGTAAACAGTAGGTATGTTCCGAATATAAGAGAGGCCCAGGCGACAGCATCCACCAAGCATTCAGCAGTTTTGGCCAAAATATGTTTTCTTCTTTGCCACTTTTTACTTAATCCCATGATTTTGTACAGATTGCTTTTATTTTCGATACTTAAATATACAGCTTTGTTTATACTAATAATATCAAAATCGTCATAGTAATCTCAGCAAATGCTAACGATATTGTAGTTAATATAACCCCATTTACAATTTTTTCTGCTATTTTCTTGATTATTCTCTTTCTTCGTATTTTCTTTTCGAATGCCGTCATTTTAATTATTGGGTAAAGAAGGTAGAGTTTGAATCAAGGGTTTAATTGGATACCTGCTGGTGTTTGGTTTGCTCCATGTCTTTTATACTTATTATTTATGCACTTCATTTACTTTTACCAGCGTTAGTGCAATCACATGTTTCCGCACAATCTAAATCATCCGCCTCTCGACTGGTTTGTATTGCGATGGCTTTGTTGCGACGGCTGGTGCCTTGGACCTTCTCGAAGCCCAGGAGAACGACGCTGATATGGATGATGGCGACTATTGTTATAACTATCTTAATGCATGACAAGTATTGCATAGCCAATATTGCTGACTGCTGGATACGGGGGCATTGCGGCGATCCCCATTTGAGCCTGTTTTTTTAATTAAAATCTAAAATCCGTAGGCCATGTTTTGAACGTTTTGTGTCAGACAACGTGGTTACGTCAACAAGTTTTCACATTGTTTTTTTATTGTTTTAATCAACAATGAGGTTTAGGTAGATCCTTTTTTTACTGATGGGCATTACTTAGGCTTTACTAGATATTCTGCATATTGGAATCGATAGAACTCCCTTTTTTCTTTATTACGACACCACTTATAAAGCGTGGAGATATGTCATTATAAAATTACGAGCATGTTGCAATTTATTTTCATTTCCTTTTTAAAATACGAACGGAGTAAGTGGGCAGCGCAGCTTAAAAATCGTATTGTGAATATGAGAAAAGCGAATGCTATTAAATTCCTTACAAAAAATCAAATTCGCGCTAAGCTACTCTAAAGCTCATATATATATATATATATATATATATATATATATATATATATATATATATATACAAATATTATATATATATAATTATATTACTATATATATATTATATATATAATTTCAGATATCACAACATTAACATCCATTAATTACAAATTTAAAATCGTCAGAATATCGGCAAATTCCCAGAGCTCCAAAATTTCGGTACCAGCGGCTCCATGACATTATTATCTATTGGTGCCAAGATGGACACTCATCCAGTGTGATGGGATTGTCCATCTTAGCACTTAATGTGTTTAGGATGCCGCTGCCACTCTCCCGGCAGCGACGCATCATGGAGGCCATTACTTTCTTATGATGGCGTAATATTTATATTTACATTAATAAACTTACCAGAGCTGCTGCTGGCTCGGCATCCTCGCTGGGAGAGTCGCTCCTGCCCATCCCGCTCTCGTCTGAGGAGGGCGTCTCAAAGGGCTGCTCATCTGTCGCCACTCGAACCACCATCTTGTTTCACCTAGGGACAAAAACACGTGAGATTATAACACTGCAACCAGTATATTTCAAAGAATTCGATAAAATTTTGACCTCTATGGCTTAGTGGTACCGGTTGAATCTTAGGGTCGCGGTCGCAGGCTCGATCCCTGATTCAGAAAGTAGTTTCGCGGAGTATTTTATGATTTTAAGTAAAGATAGAAATAATATGTTACGAATCTATTTTGTGGAAATATTTACATATAGGCGCTTAAAATTGTAATATCTCAAGTACCTTCCTTCGCTAATAAGTTTGTAGCCGTAGCCAAAAGTATCAACATAGGCAAGTAAAAACTTTAAATAACACATCTTATTATCTCATTAACCATAATTATTTCATATAATTAAGAAAATCGTAATACGACTAACTAGCAGTAACTGCGAATTTCTGGTTTATATCTTAAAGTTCATAACCTCACATAATCTGATTCAAAGGAAACCACGTGCTGATGTTAAGCATCATCATTTGTGTATAAACAACGAAGTATGGTGTGCAGCCCGCCGGCCCACTTGGACAGCTGGGCAAACAAAAACAGAACTAAAACAATAACTTCGTTATATTCTGACGCAATAGTTTTATTAAACAGACAAGATATCGAAAGAAAACTCCACAAAAAGCGGTCTTTACTGCTTTTATCCAGTATAGATTAATATTCTCACATTTCATAAATATTACGAAAATTAAGCAGGTAAGTAAGTTAGGTATCATATTCTGAAAAAACAAGACATTAAAAAAAATGTATTTTTTAAAGCTAATTTAAATTATTTATTCATGCACCATAAAAACCATAAAAAAATTGAAAAAGAGAATTAAAAAATCAACATTAAGACTACATCATTATTAACATTACTTAATTTAACTTCACACATCTAGGTTATTTATAAGTTTATAAGCATAAAATGCTTGTGTTAGGTCTTTCTGGTCTTCTTAATTGGGTGCTTAGTTCTTAATTGTTGGATTAAGAACTTTTACTTAAGTTTTACTTAAGGTTTACCAATGTAAATGATTTTAGCTTTAGGTTTTTAAGGTTAAATGTACCATAATAATATTTTTCCCTATGTAATAATTAATAGAGAGATATCTTAGTGAACTGTCCAACTAATGTGAGGTGGGCGAGTTAACCACAGGAGTTAACTCTGTCTAAGAACACTACTTATGTTACACATTGTAGGATGTTTTCCGCCTCCTCATATTTTTAAATAAACAAATACATATAATATGGGATAAATCACACAGATTGAGCTAGCCCCACAGTAAGTTGGAATAATAGAACAAACAATCCATGGGAGAGGCATTTGTCCAGAAGTGGAATTCTTATGGCGAAAATGATGATGATGATATCAACCTTTGTTTTTAACCATCAACCTTTTTTTAGATTACTTATGAAAATTCGATCCTAGTAACGACATGTATGTATTGATTTAATTTTATTTATTATAATTGATATAACAACATTTGTCTTACAACGTGCAAGAGGGCGACTCGGATCATCACGTTGGTTGAGCGACGACCGCCTGACCCCACGGTACATACCTACCAAGTAAATGACAGTGACTGCTGATAACGTATCGCCGGTCACAGAGACCTTTTAATAACTTGATAACTGACAAAGACTTCTAGAAATCATAATTGTAAATCAAATTTCAGAATGACTATTGTAATATGGAGAATTATTCGTCTGTTTGTTAGAACGGTTATATTTTTTTATTTAAATTCAATCAGTCTTATTATAAAACGAGGACTAACTTTAGTACCTGGTTTAAACCATTATCCTACCAAATTAAGTCGACACTTATCACTCTGACGTTTGGTCAACTGTCATTGTTAATTTGATTTGGACGGATAATGGTTTAAACCAGGTACTAAAGTTAGTCCTCGTTTTATAATAAGACGGAATATGTCTTATTATGAAAGGAGGACTAACTTTAGTACCTGGTTTAAACTATTACCCGACAAAAATAAGTCGACACATATCACTTTGACGTTTACTCAACTGTCATTGTCAATTTGTTTTGGACGGATAGTGGTTTAAACCAAGTACTAAAGTTAGTCTTCGTTTTATAATAAGACTGAATGAGTTTTCTTAAGATCAAATCATTGTAACAATCAAAATTACTTTTTAACACATTTAACTCCAAAACTGTGCCTTGTGCTTTTCTTTTCCATTTGTTCATACGATATGCATTTACTCCGACTCCTATGGATGTCATAGGTATTAAGGTAAGGACGAAAGCACCAACTTCGTGTGAAAAAGCATACCAAAAGAGGTATCGGATAGGCAGCTGGCCGTTGTCATTATAAACGCGAAAGTGAGTTTGTGTGTTACAACTACTAAATCAATCATCATGAAAATTACCATACACGTTGTCTAGGGTACGAAGAACGACATATACCTGTCATCCCAGAAAAAAGTTTGGTTCCCGAGAGATCGATATTAATGCCAGCGGAGGCGTGGGCCAAAGCTATAACTTATACTCCGTGGTACTACTACTAATCCATACTTCATACTAATCCATACTACATATATTATAAATACGAAAGTAATTCTGTCTGTCTGTCTTCTTTTCACGCTTCAACCATTGAAATAATTTGGATAGAAATTTGGTATGGAGATAGTTTGAGTCCCGGGGAAGGACATAGGGTACCTTTTATTCCGGGAAATTCTTCTGTTCCCGATGGATCGACAATAACGCGGGTGGAGCCGCGGGCTACAGCTAGTAGATAATGTACACAACAACAAATTAGGGCCTGGCTCCCAGGCACAATAGTTGACGTGGCAACCAGGAACAGATAAGGAGGCCTGTATAGTTAACTAGGCTATCTTACGCCCGCGGCTCCGCCGGCGTTAATGTCGATCCCTCAGTAACAATACTTTTCCCAGGATAAAATATACCCTTCTCCGTACCCCAGATAACGCGTATGCAAAATTTCATGATGATCGGTTCAGTAGTGAAGGCGTGAAAGCGTAACAAACAAACAAAGTCACTTTCGCATTTATAATATTAGTTACGATTAGTTAGGAAGTTAGGATTAGAATACGTACTCAACTGCTGTATATTATACCTAGAATATACAGCCAAAGGTGATTCTGCCGATAATTTGTAAGTAGGTACCTAAACAAAGTTCATTTACATGTTCAAACACTATCACAAGTTAGCATAAAAAGTTAACAGCCGAAACATTTTTATCGCGGTTGTGTGCTTTACACTTATTTAAGCGATACGATATCAAACTGTTATCGCCGGCCAGTGACAAAAGCTCCGCTGATTAAAATTTGTCATTATTGCAAAAAAAAAAATGCCAAGGGGCCTGAGCCCCGAGTTTTATCTATAGATCGTATATAAAATGATTATTGAGTTAGTATCCCATAATACAAGTTCGCAACTTAGTGCGGTGCCAGCTCAATCTGTGTGATTTGTAAAATGTACTAAGAATTATTTATTATAACCCTATATAATAATTTTGATTTAATTAAGCATACATTACAAAACTTGCAATTATTAATTTAAAAATCGAAATGTTTTGGTACTGACTTAAATTAATTTTCGAACTTAAGTCCTCGTAGCTACTTGTTACGACCGACATGACGGACTACGAAGTATATGAGTTCGCAGTTTTTGATTTAAAAAAAGGGGACTTTTGTTTTTCTAACGTTTACTTCTTACTTTTACATAACGAAATTGCTATAGCTACATTAGCTTTTGTAGGAACTTACATTGTTATTTCTGAGTTTTTATAGTTAACTAGCTTTTGCCCGTGGCTCCGCCCGCGTTAATATCGATCTCCGGGAACAGTAGAATTTCCCGGAATGAAAGGTACTTACTCTATGTCCGGGCCTCAAACTACCTCCATACCAAATTAGCTTAATGATTGAAGCGTGAAAGACAGGGAGACAGAGTTACTTTCGTATTTATAATATGAGTATGGAGTATGGATAAATAAATGCAAGTCGTTAATTACCTACGTCCTTACCGTGGTCCTTACAAACATAGTTTTTTGATTAATATAAAATCTAGATAAGTCTGTACAAAGTTTAATAAATAATGATGTTGTTGAACTAACGTATTTACAGGACAGGCTTGCAAATGAGTTGTTTATAACTTGACATCAGTATCGCCTGATGAAATGTTAAACAATACTGAGAGTCTGTTTACTAAGGCAGGCTGTTTACTGTCCGCGGGGGCCAAGGTTTGATTGATAGCGGGTGGAATAATTTTATAACTGCTGTGGTTACAGTTTCTAAAGTTTGTTATGCAAAGTTGATTGAATAGAGATCATCGAACAAACCATTTCATCAAAAACGCAACGGTTTGCACTCCGGGAGTGCCGGCAGAAGTGAAAACTCCGCTCGGTAGAAAGAGAGGGGGATATAACTTCCTCTCCTACGCCGCGCCGGCGGTCTCAGGTCCGTCTTACGAATTTTCGATCAAGTCACGTGTCCTGGCGCGAGTTTAAATTTTTATTACCCATCCCAAAAGTGCACAACGCCGGTAAAGAAGTTGTCAAATCAAAAAAATCTCTTATTTCGGTCCAACATAATATTTAGAATAATAAAAACAGAATGTTACGCTAAACACTGTCCCTCGAACCACCAAATCAGCCTGTCGAGACAAACAACTTTTTCTATGGGACCATTGCCAGCATTGGTCCCATAATAGACCCCAGGGTCTTGAAAAAAATATCGACCTACAAAGTGTTAGGCCGGGTCGGCAATTTGTACAAAATACTCGAAAAAAATTGAGTTTCCAACGTTGGTCCCATAGAATAGAATATAATAATGTTTATTGCAACACATTGACACACAATACAATATAAAACTTAAAACAAAAGAAAATGCACCAAGAAAATGGATAAAACATCATCCATTGGAAAAGTTGTTCATTTTGACAGGTTGATTTGATGATTTGAGGGGTACCCTAACATTGAGTAGGTATATGCGTATCTTTGCATGTGATGCGTGTGGATTAGAGATAAGAATATTCTATTTCTAGCCTTTACTGTCCCACTGCAGGGCAAAGGGCTCCTTTTCATAATTCCAACTATTTCGGTCGAGGGCTACTGAAGTCCAGTCTTTCCGATAGGATGGCTCGTCTTCCCATCTTTTTTTGTGCCTTCCACGCTTTCGTTTGTTAACTTAATTGGGATAACGACCAAATGGATTTTAAAAATCATATGTAAAGAAGATTAGCAACATTTTGGCTGTAGACAAAGCTTATCGACGTTTACTTAGTAACTACGCAGGTTTACCACCAAGCTTGTATTTAACTTGGATTAAGTATTACTATAGTATTTATTGAATCTAATCGACCTTTACATTTGAGTAGCGTTTTCAAAATACACAATCAAAATATAGCTCTTTATTACCTCTCTTCTCCAAAACATAGACAATTAAACAAATTACTTAGTAAATTGGGCTACCTTACAGCCTACGTGTTTTATTTTGAATTTAGTTTTAGTGAATCAAAATTAATATACGTTTAATTTATGAGCATGTAAATTAAATAGGAGAATTATTATAATGGAAGTAGTTATGTACTTTTAGATGGCCTAGTTTAAATAATAATTATTACAAAAGGAACTCACCTTTAACTGTGGTGCTTTTTACTTATAATATTTTATACTAAATAAAAAAAGCTCTGCTTGAATACCGTTGCAGAGCAAACGAGAACTTATTTGAACAAACGCAAATCATTCACTGGGTGGCGAGACGCACATTACGTATATATCGCATAATTCTATGTTAATTTTCAAGTTCTATGTCATGAGACTTGCGCAGCAGGTTTTGTGGGCCAGGAACCTACGCGACTTGTTCTTGAAATTTCGAACAACAAGATACAAATAAACTTCTTCTAGAGAAACATCTCATCGGATATGGTACATACATAGTATCACGTCTTTTTCCCTTGCGGGGTAGACAGAGCCAAGGTTTTTAAGACCTAAAAGCCACGTTTAGCATGTTGGTGGGCGTTAGGTGGATGGAAGAGAAATGAAAATAGTGATGGGTTGCTTGCCGCATCGCCTACTTATATGATTCATCAGATTTGCCCATACCCTCGATCGGCTTTTACGATCTGCGCGAGAAGAGAAGCAGCTGATACATTCTACGATTTTTTCTTTTCTCCCAAACCAGCATGGAAGATCGGATATAGTCACGTGTAAAATTCCTGACATTGTAATTTTGCTATGTTATAAAGTACAAATACCGCCATGTATTCGTCAGGTTTATTTTTAAATTAAAATTATTATATAGACCATCAAATGTGAATCTCCCTCTATTGATAGCTTTTTCAATAAAAATAATTTACTA
The DNA here is from genome assembly GCA_947532085.1 of Elegia similella. Lineage (NCBI taxonomy): Eukaryota > Metazoa > Arthropoda > Insecta > Lepidoptera > Pyralidae > Elegia > Elegia similella. Next base: position 8,756,595 of record OX383936.1, read on the forward strand.
CAAGCATACGAATAATTACATACATATTATTGTGATTGCCCTTAAATTATCTCTGGTTAATGTTTAGGGGTTCCGAAGTAAATAATTGATCTATAACGATGTGATCCCCGGAGAACTCCAAGCGAAACTCGGTCGCCCATTTACCATAATTCTACCGGATTAGTTATAAAATAAAAAAATAATAGAATGATTTTTAGGATAAAAGCCATTATAATGAGAAATAAAATATCCGCTACTATTTGTACCAGGGATGTTGCGAATATTCGCATCCGCATCCGCAAATGCGGAGCTTCCGCATAAATTTTGACATCTGCATCCGCATCCGCATCCGCAATAATCAAAAGCGGATTTTCATGCGGATGCGGATGTAATACAAGTAGTGACAAGAAAGAAAAAGTCGAAAAAAAAAACCAATTGCGCGTGTCGTTCGCACGTGACAATGACCAATGGGAGCGAAAAATTTGGTGACAAGAACTCATCGTATATATAGTTTTGAATGTTTTTGTGATACAGTGAACATTGTGTGTAAATAATTATTTATTGGGAAATCTTTATAATAGGCTTAGCTCAGCTTAGGTATTAAATTAAAATCGACAGGTAAATGCCATTATGTTACACCGGTTTTACTGTAGGTAAAGTTTATCGTTTTATCACAATATTCTTTATTTTTCCAGCGAGGTTCCAGTTATTGATAGATTATCTAACAAGTTTATTAACAATGTCACCACACACACAAAGTAATATATGAAATTATTTTTACATTTTTACTTATGAAAATTAGTATTCAGTATAATACTTCTATTTTTAACTTCGGTTACTAATATGAAATTAGTAGGTAAGTAAACACATAAAAAATGTACGCATTATTACTTATTACTCATTTTCCTTACCCTTATCTTTACTTCTTTATTACTATTACTATATATTATTATAAATGCGAAAGTGATTTTCGTTTGTTATTGTTTGTTACGCCTTCACGCCGTAACTACTGAACCGATAATCATTAAATTTTTCATACATGTTCTCTGGAGTACGGAGAAGGATATAGGTTACCTTTCCTCCCGGAAAAAATAACTGTTCCTGAGGGAACTGCGGACGAAGGCTAGTCATTAATAAAAATGTTAAAAATGATTATCATTGTTTTCTTCATTCATATACTATTATATCTATAAAAGATCTTAAACATCCGCATCCGCATCCGTATCCGCGGATGTCAGCCTTCAAAAATCCGCATCCGCATTCACATCCGCGGATGTGAAAAAATCGGCATCCGCAACATCCCTGATTTGTACCTACGCTCCTGGTCTAAGTCATAAATTTATAAATTAAAATGATATTCCCAATTCATAAATTAAAATTTAATTGCGATTAAGGTATGCTGGAAAACTACATGTGTAAATTCGAATATTGCGACGTATTGTAAAAAGTGATAATTAAAAAATCTAATCATCATCATCAGGTCCTTTTTAGTCTCCACTACAGGAGCACGACCCTCTCTGTACTACTGGAGCCATACTTGGCCAGAGTAGTCAGAGGACTAGGCCTACATTTTCCACGCTGGCCAGACGGGTTGGAGAGGTCTCACAGATGTTTAAAATCTAATAATTAAAAAATATATATAAAAGAAGTAAAAGTAAGCCTGTGTACACAAACTCTTGCACCAAAGGTTACGTTAATTTTTTGGAAAGTTTTATAAAATCTTCCTTTACTTGAACTATTAAACCCTATTATAATCTGATGTTGGGATGTGCGGAACCCTAAAAAAAACAAATCATAAGACGATGAAGGGTAAACGAGTAATTAATCAACAAAAAGAACATCTTAGATACAAAACATACACTTAATTAATGTTCACTTACAATACTTACCTTGTAACACAGTCATGCAAGGTACGTTTAACAAATTGCCAAGTTAAAATTAAACCATTGTTCCGACTGAAAAGCATTGCTTCCCGAAATAACTGAATAAATTTTAACAAGGTGATTCTTTTCAATACTTTGAAAAAGGTGACAAAGCTATCAATCATAACTTATCCCTTGACGCTTTATCATCATCATCATTTGTCTGATCATCATAGTTCTGCCTTAAGAAGTCCTCTGTTGGACAAAGGCCTCTCACAATAATTTCCCGCTCAATGGGAGGACACTGCCATTATCACCACGTTTGGCAAGCGGATTGGCGTGCGCAGTTTCTTGGATTCTAGTGCTTTCGACGCTGCTGCCCATCGGAAGGATTTTTAAGCTGGGGAAGAAAAGGAATATTTTTGATTTGGAAAGGGAATGTATTGGAATACTTCTCACTTGGGGAGAAAAGCAACTAGCAGCTCGGGAAGCCGGGTGCGCGTACCTGATGCCATTCCTGCAACCAGCGGACAAGTAGTTCAGATGGTATCCTGAACTAACCCCTGATACGTATATCAGTATCTGTATATAGACTCATCACCTTTGAAACCATATTAGGCATTATTATTATTATTTATTTTCATCAAAGCATTTTCCTGGCACGGTTAATTTGTATAATACATTCCCTGGCTAGTGTTGTGCTTCTCGAAATTTTCGAGAACGGTGAAAACGGGTCGGAATTTTTTCCCGAGAATTTCTTATTTTTTCTCTTAAGTGCGGAAATTATTACATTGGAATTTTCCCGCCAATTTCCGTGAGAAGGAACTCATGAGAACAGAGAATTTCTCCCCGGGATATCACTAACCCGGGCGCTGGCGGGGTAAGCTAGTTTGGTTGAAACAGAGTGTAATCAATGTGCATGATATTTAGTGCAATGACATTTAGAATAACAATAGTTTACTAATTGCAATGTATAATTGTAAACTTATAGAAAAAGTGTTTATATCTGTATACATTGTTTAAAGTAACCTTATCAGTAAGTATAATTGTAGGTTAGGAATTCAGAATTAGAGATTTGCAACCAGTAAAGCCCTGATCCACAGAGCCATATGATAAGTGGCAGACCACTGTCATTAGAGTGAAACCAGTCGACGCGTTACACATTTATAAATCAAAACGTCGGGAATGCAGCCGAGGCGACTTTCCATACTCGTAGTCGGTTCTGACTCCAAGAGGTAAGTTTCACATCAATTATATATATGACGAGCTCCGTAGCCCAGTGGTTAACACGAAAGCCTGCGACACGAGAGTGCCCTGGTTCGATCCCCGGTCAGGACATGATGGAAAACGATCTTTTTCAGATTGACCTGGGTCTTGGATGTTTAACTATATAAGTATCTATTATAACATATAGTATCGTTGAGTTAGTATCCTACTACACAAGTTCACAACTTACTGTGGGGCTAGCTCAATTTGTGTGAGATGTTCCTATATATTTATTTATTATTCATTATCATATCATATGTATTTATTTTTATATAAAACAACAGGCGGCCGTACAGCTGGCAGTTTCCTCGCACAGAGCATTAGCGTTTGCGATTCAGCGAGGAAATGCTGCCAGCATCCTCGCCACAATGCGGGATTCCCAAAAATAAAAGACTTCCGATTTTTTTTATTTTATGTTTAGTTGTGCAATGTTGTAAGGTACTTAATGTTTACTTGTGCTTGAAAATATATCAAAGTTTACCAATGTCAAAGACTGTTTCATTATAAAAACGCGGTTTCACTCACGTTTACGCATTTGCCTGTAGACCCGGGTCGTTGGTTCGATTCTCATGGGAAGCATACTTGATTTAGTTGTTTCCAGTTTGGTTAGGATATTGCAGGCTTGAATCACCTGATTGTCTAATAATAAAGATGATTCCGTGCTTCGGAAGGCACGTTAAGCCATTGGTCCCGGCTGCCATCTGGTAGTCATTAAAGGAAACACGTCAGAGGCCGAGGAGCGGCTCCGAAGAAATGATGACTCACGTTTATTCAGTTGGAATCGCCATCGTACTTTTATAATGAATTTATCAACTGTTACTGTTGGTTTCAATAATTAACTTTAAGATAGTGGTCACAAATGGTTCTAGAATTTCTTGGAAAAAGTCAAGTTTATCTGCAAGAAAGCCATACAAAGCTTCATTGCAAGTGATCCAAAGTATACGTAAAAAACGAAGTAGACTCATTTTAAGCCTCTGAAGCAAAACTCTTTTTGCGTCAGCGGCTAATGTGTGTATATCTAAGTTGGACTGTTAGACCGCCGAACCAATGCAGTGTTTAAGTTTTTAATTTGAAAACCGGTTTTTTAGCGATGGTGTTTAGATGTTTTATCAAATTCGGTTCAGCCATTAACAAGATAGAGGGACGTCTTTGGGATTGCTTAAAATAACTTACTCATAAGTACGCCTAGTTGATATATATCAACATTGACATTCAAGTCAGTACTTTTCCACAGCCACCTCGCCAAGTTTAAACAGTTGTACAATCAATTTTATGGTAACGAATACTCGTATATCACCTGTCTGGGTTGGTAGGTACAAGCGTATATTTACTTACCTCTGTAGACAAAAATACAACTAAGACAAAACTAAGACAAAAACAACATTGACCCATGTAGACCACATGACCCACAGAGGAGAATAATACTTTTTGTGAATGTTAAGTTATATAATCTAATGTCATATTTTTTGTATTTTTATAATATGAAGTCGATTCTGCTGTATGTTCGCTTAGATCTTTTAATCTACTCAACGGATTTCAATGCAGTTTTCAGCAAAAGATAGAGTGATTCAAGAGGAAGGTTTGTATGTATAATTTACTGTTCCATATTAGTATCTACATTGCACCCGTACGAAGCCGGGCGGGTCGGTAGTTGACAATACATAAACAAGTGTCATTAAATGTTTTAAATTATCTACAACAACCATATTTTACAGATAGAAGGTACTGCCCATTCCTTAGGCACTGGGTAAATAATCATATAAAGGCACCTCAGTAACTACCCTATAAATTTATACTTAGTAGTTATAAAATAAATTCAAAAATTAATTGTTAATATATTATACTATTAATATAATCTAATTTAATTGAATAATTCCAATCAATCAATGTAATTAAATTTTATGTGACAGGTGTTTTGTAGATGTGTTTTTGTAATTTTATGACATATGGATGGATCTAAACCTGAAATATATGATATTATTACTATTATATTTTAAAAGCTTTCATTTAGTTTCACCTGTCCCGATGTTTGCCTGTTAAACAAATCTTGCGAGTTTTTGCTAAAATTTTGACACAAACAATACAATATTTATTTATTTATTCTTTATTGCACAAATTTAAATAATATAATATAAATATAAATATATATGGACAAATCACACAGATTGAGCTAGCCCCAAAGTAAGTTCGAGACTTGTGTTATGGGATACTAACTCAACGATACTATATTTATAACAAATACATATATAGATAAACATCCAAGACCCAATCCAAGAAATAAAAGTATACAAATGGCGTACTTAATAGAATCGTTACGCTGGTTTGATGGGGAAATCAGAAGGTGGCCATAAGAACTATTAAACTAAACTAGGTAAACCAATCGAGTTTAGGCTCATTTGATTTGTTTCGAAAGCACTCTACAGTGTGGATTAGTTTATAATAAAAGCTCACAATTTTTTATGCGAAAAAAATGTTTTTATTTATATTTACGGTAGGATATGGTTACCTCTTATTTTAATAGCTCCAAGGAAGTAAAATCGAAATAAGGCAGAGGAAGTAGGAAGACAAATTTAACGACAAGAGTTTAAAGTTCTACTTCCTTAAGATCTGATTGAAAGGGGGTTTTACATGTAGCAAATGGTAATATTATAATAAAATTATTAGATAGCCCCCTGATGCTCAGTCATACGGAAATTAAAAATTTCCTATTAAATCATTTGAGCATAAACGTCATAATCCTGACTGCTCAGCTGCACAGTAATCAAAGATTCACCAAGTATATCCTAGATTAATTATATTTAATATATTAAGAATTAATCATATTTCAAGTCAACATTTGAAGATCATCAAAAAGCCTATTTGAATAGGGCAAAGAAGATAATATTAAGTAGAGTAATCGGCACGGTAATAGACTGCGCAGAAACGAAAATTAGCTGTCGTTAGAGGAGCGGTTTGCGGGGGCAAACGGGAATGAATGAAAAAGATCGTAGTGTGCACCAGCGTACAGTGTACATACGTACGTAGTAGTGCGCAGATTGGGTCTAGTTCCGTGCCCATACCTGTACAACAATAGTAGACAGACAATAGTAGGCGTGAAATCAAATAATATTTGTCTCTGTTGGGGTTTAAATCAGTAAAAGAACATGAAGCAGTTCTTTTCTCCTCATATGCTACTCTGCGACAAACAAATGATTTCTTTGAATAAATAAACCTACTTTAAACCGATAACAAAACATTCCGCTGTTTACGTTCCGGATTAACTGCATGAATAATAACATGGGCAAGTAACTGCATACGTAAACATTATTAACCTATTCCCATTCAATTATCTATAGCTTGTAAATAACAACTGACCTAAAAACAAAATTTAATACTTATCTCAATTATGCCAAAATCCCTTAAATCTATGGAAAGCCCCAAACTATAATAATTATTTTGGGTGTTAAGTAATTATAAGTACATTATGTTTTTGTTCAGCTCTGTAATTAACATAAAGATTCAATAAAAAGATGAAAACGTACAAAAACATTCAAACAGATAATTAGTTAAATTTGTTAGAGTATTTTGGCCATTTGGCTCTCAAGTTATGTCCCTACTAAGAGAACCTATTGTCAGTCAACAAGTACTGGCCATAAATGAACAGTGTTAGATGTTTGTTCCTTTGAAAACTCAATACGAAGAAGTACTTTCCAAATAAATTCAATTGTATAATGCATTCTGTCGGGCTGAGATAACAATTCCCTCGGCAGATTGTTTTCGAACCCAAGTTTACTAAACAGCCTATTACTCCAATAAACCGTAACGTTCTCCAGGCCTCTGAAACATTTTTTACATTCATACTACAAACTATCACGTTTTTTTGCCCTGCGGGGTAGACAGCGCCCAGGTCTCTGAGACTTAAAAGCCACGTTTGATATGTTCGTGGTTCGTGGGCGTTACATGGAAAACATTTTTATAAAAATTTGCGTCTAGGAGTTGTACTTTGAACTATTACTTTGAACATTTGACTTTGATTTACTAGGAGAGAATATGATCGGTACCCGTGGTCAGAACGGTAAATTATAAAAAATACAATAAACATGACTTTGCACAAATTGCCGAAAATACTTGGTACTCTTAAAGACTCGGTGTTTTGTAACCTATTGTACAAAACACCGAGGCTTTATAACATTTTTTATCGAATCTAATTTAGAACCACAGTAAATGAAAAATACCTAGTTTGTCACCAAAGCAAATTAATACTGTAAGTAATCCATTCGAAGTGGCGAGACTGTGCAAACAGAATGTATAATATGCGCTACCTACCTAATTCGGCCGATAATGACGTTGTCGTCTAAAAACGTATAATTGGACATCAGTAGAACCAGTTATCACTTAGATGCGAGTGTGTTTTTCACAGGCGTACTTGGATTTATCACATTTGCTAAGATTTGTGTATCTAGCTGCTTTTTACAAGTTTTTCTTGCCCAAAATTCCTATAATAGTTTATCCAAACACTAACTGGTGATATATTCACCGTTCTAAAAGAGGTAAGAAAGATTACGAATATTTACCAGTATAAATATTGAAAAACTGGATACAGACATGACATTATCTCTAATACCCTCATTAAAATACTAGCTTCGCCCGCTACTGCGCTCGCCTTAACGTCGTTCCCTCGGGAATAGAATTTTTTCCTGTGAAAGGTAGCCTATGTCCTTCTCCGTACTCCAAAGAACTTTGATTCCAAAGCACGATCGGTTCAGTAGTTACGGCGTGAAAGCGTTACAAACAAACAAAATCACTTTCACATTTACATATAATATTATTAGTAGTATGAATTTGAACCAAAGGTTTATCATTCCTACTTAGGTTGAATGGCATGCACACACTCGCAGCATTTAATATTATTTAATAGAAACAAATTGATCGCTCGAACCCCAACATTGGACTGAACATCCAACCCACATCGTTGACTCAAAGGTGCCGAAAAAGTCTCACACTAAAGGGTCTTTTTCTAGGAACTGTATCATGAATGGCACTAAGGGACCCATTTTTTTTTGGGGCAATATTTCACAGTTACGTCTGAATGAGATGGCGCTTGTTGGGTTTTGTTCGAATTCCTCAAACTAATAGGTGGTTTGTTATTTGTGAATTGGTTTTTATAACGATGTTTTTATTTTCGTAGTTCGGTCCGAAATTATACAAGTTGTAACTTGTTTATAACTTTTTCATGTAAACGGTTTGTAGTAACATTAGGCAACCAAATTGAACTTACGTAAGTATATAGGCAACACTCGTCCATTCTTAATTAACAAATTGACAAAAATGAAGCGTAAAATGCACAGATTAACAAGTGTATTTACCTAAAAATTATAAGGATGTTAAGATGAGCTCACCGACTGAGATGAAATCATTGACTTTGAGTTATGGTTACCAATAAAACGAATAACGATAAACCTATTTCCATCTTCGATCAGGTATATTTCCAATTCCATGCATAAATTTTTGAAACAAATTAAATCTTTAAGTAGTAGGTAACTCCGCTAGACTCGAAATGGAATGCCAATTGATGAAACAATCATTGTTAGAAAATATTTCCTCGATTATCTGTGATCTGTATTGTTTGTCACACTAAGCTTCGACTAAGTTATCATTACCAAAGAATATATACACTACGCATAATGATGCGTAGTGTATTACACAGCATTTGAGTGCAACTTTTCCAAGATTACAATGGCAAAAGTTAGTGAAGTTATCAGGAAAGGCCTATTAGTAAAAACTTAACAAAAATGTACCATTAGTCAACTAAGCTGTTTGTAAGCAATTTCAATTAAGTGAGCACTAAGTAACTGTTTGGATACATTTTTTTAACCTAGAAATGGAGAGTGTAGGCAAAGTCCTCTGGCTGCTCCAGTAGTACAGAGAGGGTCGGGCTCCTGTAGTGGACACTAAAAAGACCTGATGATGATGATGATGATGAACCTAGAAATAGCCTCATATAATAACGGGTAAACATTACCCGGGGAAAGGGGTACAATACCTGATTAATTTCTAAGTAGGAAACTTAATTTATCGTGTGTTTGTTGTCGCCGAACACTATATAAGTTATCAGACGCACCCACTTTCGGCGCAACTCGAGCATATCAGATTGTCGCCCGAACGCTATCACAACAGCAAACATTACAAAACGCACGCCGAAAATATACCATCTGCATTAAGGCGTCCATTTAACTTAAATCCCTTTACTTACTTCCATGCTGGCAGAAAAAAAAAACGTAGAATGTGCCAGTTGCTTCTCTCCTCGAGCAGACCGTAGAAGGCGGTCAAGGGATTGGGCAAAAATCTAAAAAATGACAATCGGCGATGCGGCTAGCAACCCATCACTATTATGATTCGTTTTCCACCTTTACGTTCACCAACACGCTTAAGGTAGCCTTTCGGTCTTATGACCTTAGGCTCTATCTCCTAATAAGGGATAAAGACGTAATAATATGTATGTATGTGTATTTAACTTAAAATGTGGAAAATCTATTCATTTGGTTTGTTCTTGTTGTTGGAATATATGTGCGTAAATCAAACAGTTAATCTATAGGCTTTATATTCGACTAGCTCCGTGGCGCAGCGGTCAACACGCCAGCCTGCGACACGGAGTGACCGGGTTCGATCCCCGGCCAGGTCAAGATGGAAAATGATCTTTTTCAGATTGGCCTGGGTCTTGGATGTGTATCTATATATGTATTTGTTATAAAATATGTATCTTTGAGTTAGTATCCCATAACACAAGTCTCGAACTTACTTTGGGGCTAGCTCAATCTGTGTGATTTGTCCGTATATATTTATTTATATTTATTTATTTATAGGCACGAATATCACACCATCAGTGCCGTGTTTCTAATGTTGGTTGTTGTCAGCGTCATATTTTTTTTTAGTCTTGATCATTTAATGATTTAAAATTGTTTTTATACAAGACTTGAAAAGGATCTTGATATAATTCAGTTTTGGTTTTCATAGAAAACAATCAGGTTATGGGCTATGCAATCACGCTTCCTTAGTTAATTTAATACCTTACTATATTAAGGTATAGTAAGGCAAAAATATTAAATAAACGAAATGAGTATAGTATACTTATTTTCGTATGTTGGCCTTAACTATTTATATTTCATTTAGAATTCTGCAGTAACTGTCTAAGTAGGTCACTACTAGTATAATGAATCGTCTTTGGACAATAACGTAAGTGCGTCATTATCTACGTATGTGCTACGTAAAAATTGTACTACTAGAATAAAACAAACATCTTATCTGTGACAAGGGTGTCTGTCTAGAGTATGTTCCAAATTTCGTCATCTCGGTCAGAGCACGGTCGTTGACAGGCAAGCTGCTGATGCCAAATAGTTTTAGGATAGTTAGTAATTTTAGACGCGCATAGATCTACATGTGGAACACACTGTCTACTAACTTATTAGTAATTTTACGCAGACAACCGACTGTTTGTTGAGTAACAGTTAGTTTCAGAGAAAATTGGGAAATTAGGATGTATGTATGCCTAGACGAGTAAGCAAATAGATTTAATTGCTAAAAGAGTAAACGTATACATAAAATTAGATATAAAAATGGGTTGTAAGTCCATAAGTGTAAAAAATATGATATATGTATTTCGGATTGGAAAAGTAATTAAAGAAAACTGAGTGATTACATGTGAAACTTTTAAAAATATTAAACAAAATATGTATTTTTTTAATGGATATCTCTTGGATAGACATTTAACATCCTCATCTTTATCGTCACTTACCATCAGGAGAGATGGGACAGAAATACCTATTTCAATACTTAGTAAAAAAACCTATAAGCTAAGAATAAGAAGACTTATTTTCTTCCTTGTTCGTAGCTTAATACGCTAAAGGGACAGAAATTAAAAATATAACCACAATATTTCAACAATTTTCCTTTTTCAAGCAAATTGTTATATCTATATCAGATGCCGTACAATCGTATTGTTAGAAATTGTTAAAATCACGAACTCGCATTGTAGTTTTAAATCGTAACCACGTGGCTGTATTTGTATTACTACGCGTGGCATTGAATTTGCACGCACGCCGGCGCCACGCCGTACGCCGAGAAATCAAATGTTTATTGAAGTCGTGCTCACCGTATATTTTTTTGTTTTGACAAATGATGTTACAATTTCCATTAAAATTGGTAATTGATCAACCTAATCTTTAACTTGAGCAGGGCACATACGAGTACATATAAGGACGAATAAAGCGACAATTTTTCGTCGACTCCATAGTGCTTTGTATCAAAAAGTATTATTTATTAGTATATATATATATAATGTACTCTGTGGTAGGTATTCACTGCAGGTTATCAAGCTTGGAATTAAGGTATTGGCATGAAATCTAAAGCTCTGTGTTTCAGAAGAAACTTTTAGCCGCAGATCCAACTTTCATCATTGATTTGATGTCGGGAAGCTAAAAAAATCTAACAGCAGTTATCAGCTACAACAGACGAAAAAAGAAAAATAAAATGAAATAACAGACCTCTCATACATAAAGGCACACTCTGACGTACAACAAGCTCTAATGTGACGGCGACACTGAAAGGTCGTATTGGTACTCGATCAAGATTTATAACATGTTTAGTACGTTCACTTAAAACAAGTTCTTTCTGTCCCAAGGCCTTCGCACATAGGTGGATACTTATGAATAAATTACATTAGCTATTGTCGACAATTTCGTATCCGGCGCCTCATGTAATAAATAATAATAGAAGTGTAAGGATTTTTACGTTTGTCGGTTTTGGGTAAGTTATTTTCAAATATGAACTTGGACCTCTTAAATATCTACCTACGTCACAGCATTAATGAATTTCATTAGCTATTGTTGACAATTTCGTACCCGGCGCCTTTCTTATTCGTAAACGGCGTCACATGTAAAAATATAAGCGTAAAGATTTTAACGTTTTCAGTTTTGGATAAGTTCTTTTCAAATATGAACTTGGACCTCTCAAATATCTACCTACGTCACAAAATAAGTACTAGTGCTACGTTTGATTCGCTCATCACCTTTTAGTTATGATTATTCTTAGGATATTGTATACACTATGACTTTTTTATTAGTACATACACTTTATGGGATCACTCATCTCGTCAAAATTAACGAATTTTCTGTGGGAGCAATACTAGGTACTAATAAATATTTCGACATTATTATACTAGATCGAACGCTTTTGTATAGAAAAAAAAATGTTTTTTAAAACATTGCAACGCATTGGTCTGGTAGAAAAAGTTGTTCATTTTGTTGAGCTGAGTCTAAAAAGTGTTTGCACTAATTAAACAGTAACAAACAGTGTATTTTAGCAAGTGTATTTAATGAATAAGAGAAAATACTTTTCATCATGGAACTTAAATAAAATAAATATCTTAAATTTTATTTTGCATTTTAATACAGAACTAAGTTATTCTATTTTAAATTGTGAATGAGTCATAACATTCGCGCCAACCGACTGAATCAACAACAATGGCAAAAAGTAACAGAGGGTTACTGTGGCCGGGCGACACTTGTTTAAATTTTATTTTATTATACACATCGAATAGCTACTTTCTTGAAATAGTGTGTCCTTACTTTCTTGAAATAGGGCTCCTGAACGCCTGTTGATCTTTCTAGTACCTCTTTTGTAAATATCTGTTGCTTGTTTGAAATATTAAGACATATTTGAAAAATTATTTCTTTGACTTCTAGACTGATTTTTTTCTCCGTAATATATACGGTTAAAAAAATCAGATAGTAGGTAAGGATTAACAGAGAAATATTCCAGAGTGTAATGGAGTTCTGAAAATGTAAGGAACTTGGTAGATATGTATACCTTAAATATACAAGATACTGGTTGAAAGAAAAGAGATAGTATACGTAGAAAAATAATTTGATGCACTTGCCTTATATATTTTTTTGGAAGCACTATGTAGCTCACTTCAATTGAGCTTTCGCTACAGCGTTGACGTATTTTAGTTTATTTGTTCTTGATTTTGCAAAATATATTTTACTTACCTGTTTAAATATTCAACTTACATGCAGGAAGATCATTCGCCAAAACTTGTTGAAATAAATGTAGGTAACATAAAAACTTTGTAATACTATGACTAACGTAATGGGCTTATAATTATTATCATAAAGGGAAAATTTATTTGATCGGCACATTTTTAAGAAAGATTTTAAAATTAATAACGAAAACCGTGAAATCCAACCTGTTTTCAAAAAAGTATTGCTTCCCTAACAGAAGACTTCAACGAGCCTTACTTTCTATTAGATCGTTTGCAAATGTTGATTTCTCATCAATGGTAAGTTACTATTCAAGGAAATACTGTAAAAAACATAATTTAAAACGCGTACCATCTTTAATTTCCGTCTAAATTAACTCGATACCGCGATGGTTATCGTAATAAGTTTCTTTGATATTTGCGCATTGGCTACTAGCTGCCACTAATTCAGTGTACGTGCCTATCGGAAATAAAAAAAATAACAGAAACTCATGTCTGTCCATCTCGCATGAACAAAAGGAAGGAAATGATATACGTATCCAAATATGCTCGCAATATGTGACTGAGGAATGCTAAACCGTTTTGTAATAACCTTAACTATGTTGCAAAATTACTGATAAGTTATCTAAAAATGTTTTACCACATAACAAGCGATACCAATTCTATGTTAAATATGGCTCTCGTACAACAACGCTTGAATGCTAGCATTTGATGATGAATGATTTATTTCCCCGGCTTCGCATGGGTAGAGATAGGTATTTTAATCTATAGCCTATGTTCATCAGGGATAATGTAGGATTATAATGGTGAAAGATTTTTTAAATCGCTCCAGTAGTTTCGGAGCCTATTAAATGCAAACAAACAATCAAATCTAACGTCTTTAAAATATTAATAACGTAGAAATGTAGATATGTAAATCTATTTTATAGCTTTCATTTTCAAAAAGTTTTGAGCTAGGTTTAAATACATGAATGCTATACTAATAATTAAATGATTGCCGACCTCTCTGTTATAGTTATATATCTTTGTTTAATGAATAATGATACATCGGTACCTATAATATTTTAGGGAAAACAAATACGTACGACAAATCGGTACAATTATTATTACTTAGGTACCTACGTCGGTATAATTAATTCTGGGACGCTATTCGGTTTTGTTTATAGCATATTTGTTCATGTTTCTCATCTGGTTTATAGGTATGCACTAAAAATATGTTAAACATGACTAAAAAAAACATAAGTTTGTAACTATGTTTTGCGACAATGGCGAAATTAGTTCGTTATAAATTAGCCTCATAATAAGTTTCAGTTGGGCTTTACAGCGGTTACACATCTAGCGTTAAATCACATTCTTAGCCTCGGTGTGAGTGTGAATGAACTCATTAGCTATCCCACCATGGCTAAATGTGGCTAACTATTATCTCATATTTCTGATAAAATTAGAAACTAATCTGCAAAAACATAAAGAAGTTTTAAAAGTCAAAAGTTAAATAGGTAATTTCAATTCAATGGAATACAAGTTTTTCAAAGTTTATATGTGACGTGATGAATAGAAACTGGATTCGAATATATCTGCGCAACTTATTAGAAGAAATAAAAGATTTGGATACTTAGTGAATTCTTCTTGATAATATTTTGTAACTTGAGAATGGAGTTTAGAGAATAGGTGCGAATGCGAACATTGCGTGCTCCTAAAATAGTTCGTCAGCGCATCGCGCTCGCGTTCACAAGTTTAAAAATAAGATTAGTCTAGACTAGCCCAACATGCCTGTTAGTGTCACTCACCTATACGTATTCCGGGTACCCGAAACGGTTCACAGTTCAACACCAACTGTCCAAAACCAAACAGACCTTGACCAATTCAAATTTCGTACGCCGGCTGATAAGCATATATGCGAACGTCTATAAACTCACTTTTAAAATTTTGAACACTCGCGGTATTTAGGAGTTTTGATGAGGAAATCCACGGGAACACTTTTTCAATAGTTGTGATTATTTTTTATTGAATTTAATATTTGTGTAATATAGGTGCATTCTCTGTTGAGGCGTGTCGTCGCCACCGGTTGCGGGTGTACTGAGTGGCGCCGGCGATCGCGGCCATGTTTAAAGCACACCGCACAGCGCGATATAAAAAAATATCTTCAGCGTTTGTTTACACAGAGGGTCACACACATCATAATAGTTATCATTGCGTTGAAGTCCAACTTTTTGGACAATACTAGTATTAACGAATATGTCTAAAGCTAGGCTATTGGCTTAACTTACGGTATTTTATGGCCTTGTTTTGTCGTTTGTAGCTTTGTTCGCTCGCTTTCTTGGGTACACGTGTACGGTATGCGCACACATACATTTCAGCTACTTTCAGTGGTATAAAAGGCTGAAATCCATGACTTTGCTTATAGAGTTGTATGTGAAATGTTAACAGGGTCATTAAATGGTAATTAGCACTAAGTACATAATGGTTACTTGAATATGCATTTTATGGCCTTTGTTACCTTCACGTCCACATTAGTTCGTAAATAATAGATTTTAGTTTTATAATGAATTCGTGCAGAGCTCTTTGCTGAATTCTGCACATCTTTGTTAATTTACCTTTTTAACGCAACTGCCAAAAGAGAATGTATTGTTTTTTACCAACTTTCAAGAAAAGAAGGAAGTTATTTATTCGATTGTACGTTATCTTCGTCATTTATGAACCGATTTTAAAAAATCTTCTGTTGTTTGAAACTGCTTTCAAGTTGGTCCCATTTAAATTATATCTCAATCGGTTCAGTAGTTTAATTGAAGTTTTCTTGTATGAAAGATTATTCCACTTGTATATATGTTGTAAATATTAATGTATGTATTTTTTTTATATTCCACCATAACTTCTTATTTCCTTAATGAGTGTGGGATTGAAGATGCATAGGATATTATTAGAATCCTTACATCTCGAATGACAAAAAGTTACAGCCAAGGCACTTGTATATTTATATATATATTTTTTTATGTCTTGCACCTGAATTGTTGTTGCGCTGGCGCCGTCAGATTCATCGGACGAAGAATACACGTTTACAAGTTTTTCTTTATTTACCTTTTCCTTAGTTTCATTATCCCGGTGTCTGTCTGTATCTGTATTCAAAACTTGTATGTTAAATTTGATTGATTTTCCGGTTGAGCTGAAACTTTAACATATACCCATGTAAATCAAATGACAATACAATATAATGATGATCAAATGAAGACTTCATTTGATGAGTTGAAAGGAACTCCTCAATATTCGGTCACAAAAATTAAGTTACAGTTCTTGCAACTCTAGACTGAGAGTTGCATGTCATATAGTATTTATCATCCTCAGTGTCGATTCGATTAATAAATATTAAAAAATGCTTGATGTAGATATTTTCAAAATTGCTTTCTTAGGGTTAGATAAAAGGCTATTACACATAATTTATGGTACCTATATTAAAGATACAAATTATGATTCAACCGTTTTTCAACTTTCTAAACGTAAACAAAAACACTCTGACCGAACGAAAACTAAATCTATTAAAGCAATAATAATTAATAACAAAGACTTCATTAGGTTTGTGAAAATGTAAAAACGCGCTGAAAGGCGATTAACAAATGAATTAACCGTAAAAAAGTGTTTAATTTGTTATATTATCACCAATCGTACCAGTTTCTTCAGCCAATTAAAAGGCTACAACGGAACTCTTATTGCAGCCTCTAATTACACTAAACATGTATGTAAATCAATTAAAATAATGAACCGTTAATTACTTTTGTGTAGACTACTTTTTGCACTTACTTAGTACAAAAAGTAGTTTTTATACTTTTGAGTGCTTTGAGGTCGTCAGTTCCTTGCTAGTGAAGGAAGGAACGAAGGATCGAAATCTATATGTACGCTAAAAATTATTAAAAAAATATATTTATTTTGTTTCCGCAATTTGCATTTTTTTATAATATTACGGCAAAAAGTAAGCGAGTCAACTGATAGTAAGCTATCTCCGCTGTCCATGCCAACCACAACACTAGGGTGTGACTGTGACGGGAGCGTTGCCTGCCAGCCTTTCAAGGAACTCCTTGTAAGGCTTTTATTTTTAATTGACTATGTAGCTAGCTCCAAGTGAGCTTTTGCCACTTCACTTTGGAAGCCACCTTGAAAGGCCGGCAACGCTCTTGTGTCATGACCTCCACCAATTGGTAGAGGACATGAGGGGGAGAAAATTGAGGGTAGAAGGGGAGCAAATCGAATGGGCCTTCGGCTCTCTCACTCACCAAACGAAGCATTAAGCGGTCACCGAATAAACAATGAAAAAAAATGTTATTTATAAAATAAGTTACTACTTCTTATTTATAAATGTTATTTATAAATAAGAAGAATATGCACCACTGAAACAACTTTTTTTTGTCCAAGAATCTGAAGCCTTCTTCTAAATAAATCATGACTTAAATTTTTGGCGTAACGTTTTTGCAGTTCCAGAGCTGGTTCCAGTCTAAAAGAAGCTTACACCCGCAACTCCACTTAGCAAACGCCTCGGGAACAGTATCTTTTTATTGTTGTTTTCGTGTGTGTGGCCAAAACTCGTGACAGATTTTTCAATCTGCCTAAAGGCATCCTACAAAGATCAACGATGACAGCCGGAACCAAAGGCTTAACGTGCCCTCCGATGCACGGAGGAACTCGAGATATTTTTATGCCACTTGCGGGCACCCATCCCAGTGGGGACTGCGCCGAGGGTTGTTTAACATATCAAACCGCTAATAATGCTCAGATCTACTTGACCATCGGGCTCTCTAAATGAAAGGAGTAATAACGTTTTTTATGACATAGGCCGGCAAACGAGCAAGCGGGTCACCTGATGGTAAGCGATCACCGCTGCCCATAGACAACTGCAGCACCTGGGGTGGTACAAGAGCGTGTGACAACTTTTGTTAAGAAAGAGAATTTGTTCTACTCGGCACACTTTATAATCAAACCATTCAATAAACAAACATATATACGTAACCTTTTTCGCAATTATAATAAGTTAGGGTTATTCTTGACTAGGAAAACAGCAAGAATCTTGAAGTTGGTACTCTCTGAGGACGGATTTCTAGCAACTGCTTGGTATTCTCTGGAGGCGACAAGCTGTGTCCCGGTTATGAGCGGCGTGTAGTACATCAGTTATTTGGGGCGTGATCGGAATAGATTGAGTGTCGCAACAAATTGTTTATTGGAATATCTTTGTATGGATTCCAGAGACATTACTTTAAATAAATATCAGAAAAGGAAATTCTAGTAAAGAGCTGTTTGTTTGTCAAGCTGCCTAAAGGCATCTGACCTAGCTTGACGACTACCATCATCATGACAGTCGGGACCAACGGCACAACGTGCCTTCCGAAACACGGAGGAGCTAAGGTTTTATACAAATATAAGAATGGTCATCAAACTATACTTACATTACTCTCTGCTTGTTTGAATTACCTTTTTACCGCTTGACCTCCGAACTCCGAACCAAGTTATTTTGAATTGCGGTATGCGGTAACATAGGCTATCCACCAATCAGATGAAGTTGCAGAATATAGGTTTACCTTTTATAGAAGCTGAAGTTAGGGACCTCCCCATAATTGTATAAGTAGAAATTATGTTATAGTTTCTTAATCAAAATTTCAGGGGTATGCCAATGGATAAACAAAAAAACGCAAACGGCGAAAAGAGTACATCATCATCATCATCAGGTCCTTTTTAGTCTCCACTGTAGGAGCACGACCCTCTCTGTACTACTAGACCCATACATAAGCGAAAAGTGTACGATTTTGGTCATTTAACTTCACGACTTATATACTACTGAAATATTGTGAATTACTTAATCACCTAAACTCAAAAATCTCGAAGAAATCTTTATTTCTTGTGTCACTACTAAAGCTAATCATACTAGACCGAAGCCCCAACGCGATTTTATGATGTATGAGATAGTGTCTATAGTGGATTACGAGTATAAATAACAATTTATTTTTAAGTCTAATAAATAAACATATAGGGACATATGCATATCACATAAATTGAGCTAGCCCCACAGTAAGTTGTAAACTTGTGTCGTAGGATACTAACTCAACGATACTATATTTTATAATAGATAATTATATAGATATATAAACATCCAATACCCAGGTCAATCTGAAAAATATCGTTTTCCATCATAACCTGACCGGGGATCGAACCCGGGCACTTTCGTGTCACAGGCTGGCGTGTTAACCACTGTGCCACGGAGCTTGTCATATATATGATGGATAATATGAATGGAAACTTTATCAATGAATATAAATATTCAATTTCTAACATCTGGTTAGGTAGCGTAAAGAGTTATGGAAGTTTGAAAAGGTGAAAATTTGTGAATAAAAAGAAAGGTAGAAGTAACTGTGTTAAATCTATACTAATATTATAAAGCTGAAAATTTTGTTTGTTTAAACGCGCTAATCTCAGAAACTGGACTGGTCCATTTATTTAGGAAGGCTTTAGGCTATAAAACATCAAGCTGCGACCAATAGGAGCGAAGCATCAATAAAAATGTTTTGAAAACGGGGGAAAATTATTCATCTATACCTTACTAGCTGTTGCCCGCGGCTCCGCCCGCGTTAGTGTCGATCCCTCGGGAACAGTAGAATTTCCCGGAATCAAACGTACCCTATGTCCTTCCTCGGGCCTCACACCTCCATACCGAATTTCATCCAAATCAGTTCAATGGTTGAAGCGTAAAAAACGACAGACAGAGTTACTTTCGCATTTATAATATTAGTATTAGTATGTTAGTATGGATATTATTTATACTTCTAAGTCCAGAAATGAGAAAATTTCCATAAAACCCTACCCTCCCATTTTACCTTTTGAATTTTGTCCATTTCACCCACATATATGTTTTTTAATTGTAATCGAGAACTTACATACCTATTTATTTTCATACCTCATAGTCCAGAAATGAGAAAATTTCCAAACAAACTATTTCCCCCTTCAGGAGGTGTTTTTTTCCAGTTGACCTACACAGACCTTTTTCAAAAAAAAAAAGTGAATTTATTTACCTATTTTCATACTACTAAGTCTAGAAATAAGTAAATTCCTATACAATCTTTACCCCGCTATTTTACCCCTTCAGGGGAAAATATCGCCCATTTTAACCCTTAAGGGGGGAATTTTGCAAATTTCATCTACTTACACACATCTTTTTTAATTTTAATCGAGAACTTATATACCTACTTTCATAGTTCTAAGTCCAGAAATGAGAAAATTCCATATAAATTTTACCCCTTTAGAAGTTAATTTTTTTTTAAATCCTTTCTTAGCGCTCACTCACATCATTAAAAGAACCCCTGTACCAAATTTCAAGTTTCTAGGCGCAGCAGTTTCGGTTGGTTTGCCGTTTTCCCGCGGCTACGTCGCCGCCGTTAGTGTCCATCCCTCAGGAACAGTTTGGACCCTTAAATGACTCAGGTCATCAATATGAACAACTTTTTCTATGGGACCAATGCTGGGAACTAAAAAAAAATACGTCATTTCCTTAAAAAAAGAGTACCGCCGCCCGGCCAGTTTGTATGGGAATGTCGATTTTTTTTTTAGTTCCCAGCATTGTTCCCATAGGAAAAGTTGTTCATTGTGATGGTCTGAGTCACCCCTTTAAGGGTCCAAGACGATAAAAAATTCACCGTGTATATTTGCATTCAAACTAATGCCTTGAGTTCATTCAAATGACGATAACCTTTTTTTTAATGAACTGATTTTGATGAAACAAACTTTAGATGTTTTTCTGAGTTAAAACAAAGCAATTGGTGAAAGTTTGAAGTAAATCGGTTCAGTATTTTCGGAGATAATCGTGATCATACATACAGACAGACAGACAGACAGACAGACAGACAAGAAATTCGAAAAAAATTTTTTGCTTTCTATTATTCTTTATAAGTGTCCCTCTATCCATTTCAGTCAAAAATTCTAAATGTACAGACAAAATATTTTTACTGTTTTATTATATGTATAGATATATATAGATAACAGAAATTGCCGCGGACGAAGCCGTGGGCAACAGCTAGTTATTTATAAGCACGTTCGGCTGTTTGGATAAATTTCTGTTACGATTTCTGGAAGCATTGGACCACGGGTCATTATTTTTTAACAAATTGTCTACTTTTCAAACTTCCATAACTCCTATACGCTTCCTAATCGGATGTAAGAAATTGGATATTTATGGTCACTAATGAAGTGCCCATCCATATAATATAGTCCTCGCTCACCACTCAAACACTTATACAGGGTAAATGGTATCTATTCTCTATATATCTAACGCATAACCTCCTAAAGACGACTTAGGTACATCAAGATTAACCACGGAGATTAACTACGTTTGCTATATGACTTTGTGTTATTCGATGTTTGCTTTTTTCATACAAAAAAAAAATAAAATACAAAAAAAGGAATTCTACTTGTCTTAACTCTATGGCAATCAGCGCTACGAAACGAGATAATAATAGTAGGTACCTACGCTACAGCTATAGTAGAATTAAACATAGACTTAACGTTTGATAGAAATCCACATAAAAGCTATGTATGTAAAATCTTACTATGTATTGCGTTTAGGTAAAAGTTATAGAACAAACGTTGTTAGTCATGATGTACCTATGTCGCCTTTAGCAGGTTATGCGTTAGTTAACTATAACCCTGTATATCAGAAAATCGCGTTGGGACGACGGTTTATATTAAGTTTCTAGACAGACCTTTTCTGAAAACACCTTTTCTCCTTTGACAGTAGATAGCTCCTTGGTAGGTAGGTAACTAAACTAGTATTTGTTACTAAGTAGAATAAACATGAACAAGTTAGTTGTCGCAGACATATTAAAAGAGGTCACGTGTCAATTATTATTAAACTTTCGCTGTCATAGTGGAAAATAACCTGATTTTTGCATGATACCAATTTCATCTGTCGAATATTACTTACTGTACGCAACTTTCAAATCAACGTTTGTAGTCCTATTACATAGTCATTCATACGCTTTATAAGCTCTATCAATAGTCGTAGTGTGTGATATTGAATGAATGGGATACAAAATTGCAAGAAAAAAATATAAAAATAAAAAAAAATACTTCCCATAGAAATTCGTCATAGAATACAGAATTGAAATAAACCTGTTAGGGATTCTGATTCAGAAGTTCAAAGTCTCGCTGTATAAAACCTCTAAGATCAAACAATTCGGTCTGGTATGAACGACAGGATTGTCACAGTGTTGGCGTTACTGAATTTCAATAACGCTTTTAACACGGTATTGGATTAATCAAGATACTGCTAAAGTTGTGAACTTGTTTCAAACTTACCTGTATGAGCACCCCGTCAGCGTGTTTGAGTTAATGATTATTTCCGTCATTGTGCTTTACTGAAGTCGGTATACCACAAGGTGGTGTATTATACTCTTCTCGCTGGCCAGACGGGTTGGAGAGGTTTCATTGATATTTATGAGCTTGGTTTAGCTTGTATTTCCTAAGTCACCTCTTACGACACCTATTCTACTCTACCTTTATTTTTCTTCTTCTTTATACCCTTTATAAACGCCTTATTTATAAATTCTTACTTTCACATTATAGCTTTGCTCTTCATACCACCTTTATGCTGACGACTTTTCTGGATTTCGGAAAAAGAAAACAACGGGGAAATAAATGTTTGCTTGAGTCTTACAAAGACTTTTCAGATTGCATAAAATAAAGTCCTTAGAGCCCTAATATCACATATTCATGAGTTGACCGACTCATTCATTAATTGGTGATGTACCACAAAATTCTTAGACTTGTTAAATAGGCACGACAATTCCATTAGATTCTGCAGATCCCACGAGGTTGTGTCTGCGAATGCTTACTGCATACTGATCCTCTGGTCACGAGGTGCGAATCCTTAGCGAATGCTTGATGAGGACACGCACGACCGGTATTACGCTAAGTTATGGTCTTTTACGACTTGTCTTTTTATTTTTTTCATATTTGTTTTAAGGCATTTGGCTTTCTATGCCTTTTAGCCCTTCATATTTATCTACGTGTTATTAACGAAATGATGGTGTAATTCATTTTGTTGATTCAACGGTGCCCCTGGCGACAATTCCTACAAATCCACTGGTTTGATCATGGACGACGCAGTTAGGCGAGCGACCACCAGCCCGCTATGTAAATCTCACTACAGCCGCACCATGACACTTTATTTCAGGTATTTCACACATTGTTTATAAACATGGGCATTTAAACACATAAATTATACCGATTTAATGTTATAAAGTCCACTAGAAGCAATTTGCAAAACAATCCAAAACAAAAACCGTGCAGTCCGCCGAAATTCCCGCCAAGAACCTTATTTATTATTCTATCTAGGGTTATCTCCTTACTTTTTTATAATGTGTCCATTGACAATTGACAATAATTTTACAGCTTTCATAGAACACAGCATTGCCATCGAAAAATTACACTTTACGGCAAGGAAATAAATTGCCATCGTAGTAGCTGAATGCATTGTGTTTAAATTATTGAATGAAACTATTGTTTCTTTCCTTTTTCGTATGTGTGAGTGCCAACACTGGTGTCAGATTTTGCAAGCTGCCTAAAAGCATCTGACATATCTTAACGACTGCCATCAATGATAACAGCCGTAACAGCTTTAAATATTTTATACCGCGGTTACCCATCCCTATGGGGACTGCGCCCAGGAATTTGACTATTTATATTAACTTTTGTATATGTTGACAAGGGTAGTACCTAACTAAGTGAAAAGTACTTGCTTAAAAGTTTATAAATTATTAAGTTTTTTAACTTTAAATAAATCAATGAATAAGGTTTTATCGCGTTTATTTTTACACCTAAAGTTTCGAAAACTTTACAGTTTTCATGTTCGCAGGTAGATCCTGCACGCAGGTAGGCGATAAAACCGAATTATGTGGTTTAATTTAAACGTGTAACAATCACGAAAATATTAGAGAAATTTTTTTAAGTTTTTTTGATTTCGTGTGTCACCACCAACACGCCAAAAGTGGAAAATTTGGGTCTAATGACCTTGGGCTCTGTCTACCCTGCAAGTGATAAAGTCGTGGTTATGTGTATGTATGTTAAAAGGTTATTGAAATTAAATGAAATACGACTTACAATAACTTTGTATAGTATAGTACGAGTAGGATACGAGTAGGATACGAATAATAATCTGAAAATTTAATTATATGTATTTATTTACTAGCTTAGTTACTAGCTTTCGCCCGCGGCTCTGTCCGCGTCAATGTCGATCCCTCGGAAATACGGGGTACTTTTTCCCGGGATAAAAGGTAGCCTATGTCCTTCTCCGTACTCCAGAGAACTTTTATGCAAAATATCATGATGATCCGTTCAGTAGTTACGGCGTGAAAGCGTAACAAACAAACAAACTCACTTTCGCATTTATAATATTAGTAGGGATTATTTTTCTTCTATTGGTTGTACGGACTGTTTCAAATCATTATGATCTCATTAATCATAATCTATTTATAATCCAAAACTATTGACATTTAAGATCTCATCTAATTCTTATTATTATAATGTGTTTTCATAATGTGTGATAATATGTAATTAGTGTAAACCGTTTTTGTCACAATAAATAAATAAATGAAACTAAAAAAATTAAATAAAATTCACCTCTCCATATGACACAACTCCAGCCTTTTCCTTTATTTCATCCAAATATGCTCTTCTTGGTCTACCTTTCCCTCTCCTTGCCTCAATTTTTCCTCTATAATAAAATCAGACAAAAATTATTTAAACCTTAGGATCAAAAATTATCTTGAGGTCCAGAATTCGTTATTATCAGAAAAGCAATGATAAAATAACCAATTTTTAATGCCGATATAAATTCGCAAGTTTTAAACGAGCATTTGAAATTGTCTGTATCAATTGATCGTCGTGGTTGAGTATTAGCCACTTACACACACGAACAACAAAACAACTGATTGCTTTAACAACAAGCAGTTAATAATTCTTCTTTTCTGAGTCGAGATAGCTGCCTTTAAGTAGATTTCTTTTAACCAGTATTTGGCTAGGGTCCTGTACCATGGACCATGGTCAGGGGTGCGTGTGTGAGCCTCCACTACCTGTCCGCTGGTTGCAGTTTGGCATCAGGTACCCGCGCCCCACCTCCCGAGCTGCTACTTGCTTTTCCCCATCCATCCGAGTGAGTAGCATACCTTATTCCCTTCCCAAATCAAACAAATTCCTAAAACTGCCTAGCTTAAAAATGCTTCCGATGGGCAGCAGCCTTTGAAGCACACAAGCCAAGAAACTGCACTCACCAACCTGCCTCTTGAATGTTACCTACCTCCTATTGTTTTTGTGTGTGTTACCTACCTATCCTACCTATTGAATGTTTGTTGTGAATGTTTGCAACCTCAAAACTACGACATTTATAAACCGATTTAAAAATTATATATTTTTTGTAAGTTTCAAAGGGTATGCTTTCAAGTTGGTCCCATTTAAATTTCATCACAATCTGTTCAGTAGTTTGTCAATCAAAGTCGGTTTTTATATGAAAGATTATTTGTATGTATACACCATATCAGATTAGTTGCTTAAACCTAGTCAGATATTTTTGCGTCAATTATATTTTCCCTAAGCAATTTATTTAAATGCTACATATTAGTATTTGTTATTTTCTATCCTCAAGCATGAGGAAAACGTCAAACTGCAAGTTCAAGCAATGAAACGTGAAACTTGATTTTATACCCGACTGCAGTGATATGATGTAATGATAGCCGAGGGATTTACCTTGTCTGTCTGTCTATCGCGACGTTTCTATCTCGATTAATACCAACTAGATACCATTACTATTGTACATTATTGTTTACTCCCAGCAGGCTACAAATATTAACGGCAAAAAATAACGTTTACACTCTTTGCAATATTACCGAACTTTTTCCTACGAGGAAGGAATATTGTAAAATACATAAATGTCCATAGTACTTGTTTTTTCTTCATGATATTGAGATTCGCGGCCAATTATTTTTCTACCTGAAGGTCACATTCACTAATCTTAAAAAATATATATATGTATACCTATCATTATAATTAATTTAATTTCTATTTATAGGGTTCCGTACCTAAAGAGGAAGAAACGGAACCCTTATAGGATCACTTTGTTGTTCGTCTGTCTGTCTGTTAAGACCATTTTTCTCAGGAATGCGTGGAGATATCAAGCTAAAATTCATATCAAATACTTAGGTCTACTGTCCCTTGGAGCTGTGAAAATATCAAACTTCTAAGCCAACCCAATCAAAAGATACAGCCGTTTATGCCGCAAATTTTCAACATTCGCAAGGGAATCACAACCTACAGGGATCTCCTGTGAACTTATAATTTTGAAATTTGGTACGAAGCAACGTCTTATGTCACAGATAAAGGAAAAATTGCGAAAAGCATTAATTTTTAGTTATTTTATTTATTTTATTTTTTTATTTAAAAACTTTATTGAGCCAAAAAAAGCTACAGTAGGTAGACTTAATGCTAAAAGCATTCTCTCCCAGTCAACCTTTGGGAAAAAATATGAAACAAACAAAATAAATAGGTGTCACTAATCAGAAAGATATAAGTAAAAGGAAAGATGAGCAAAGTTTTACATAATTAATATATACAAATATATACATAAATACATACTTGCCTAAAACTATACATATGCATAAATATATATAGACATAAACATAACTATATAATACTAATACATATACATACATACTAATATGACAAATGATGAATCTGCTAGTTGATCATTCGGAAAGAAAAGAATGGACTTTTTTCTTGAAAAGGAAACGATTTGAGACTTCCTGAATGTCTTCGGGTAAGGAATTCCAGAGTCGTATAGCTTGTAAAGTAAAAGAATTTGACATATATCCAGAATGAAAAAGAGGAGTGTATAGTATAAGAGAATCAGAAGAGCGAAGTTGTCGATTATGAGTGTCCGCGAGATACTGAAATTTGCATTTCAAGTACTCGGGAGAAAGAGGATTTTTTAGTACAGAAAAAAGAGAGCAAAGTAATCTCTGTTGTCTGCGTAATCGAATGGGAAGCCAATTGAGTTTGGATCGGAAATCAGATATGTGATCGAATTTACGCAGACAGAAAATGAAGCGAATGCAATTATTGAGAAGACGGTCAAGTTTATTAAGAAGATTTTCATTTAGATCTGGATAACACACATCAGCATAGTCAATGATGGGGAGGATTAATGTTTGGATGAGCGTAATTTTTGTTTTAATGGGAAGGAAATTTCTAAACCTATTCAAATATTGGAGAGAGTATGTGACTGTTCGACTAATCTCTGTTATTTGAGTAATCCAGTTGAGAGACGAGTCAACAAAGAGACCAAGATTTTTAACCACTGACTTATAACTAATTACAGAACCATTAAGCATAACTGGAGATACATGGCTTTGATCAATTTTTGACAACTGTTTTGAGCCACCGACTATAATTGCCTGACATTTAGAAACATTAACAGAGATACCAAAACGTTGTGACCAGCAGAAAATTTTGGATAAATTAGCATTAAGTTGAAATATTCCGGCATCAATATCCTCTACAGGTGTTTGTACATAGATTTGGAGGTCATCTGCGTAGAAATGGTAAGAACAGTTAAGGGACGATGATAGGAGATTTATAAATAAAGAGAACAAAAGGGGGGAGAGTATTCCACCTTGTGGAACACCAGAGATGAGATCATTCCATAGAGACAGTTCACGATTCATTCGCACCGCTTGCTGACGGCCATGGAGATAGGAAGAAAACCATTCCAGTGCAGAGGATGAGAAATTTAAATGCTTAAGGATGGCAAGGAGGATATCGTGATCTACCATGTTGAAAGCATTGGAGAAGTCAATAAGAACTAAAATGGTGACCTTTTTATTCTCCATGCCAAGACGCATATCTTCGGTGACATTGAGAAGGGCAGTGATAGTACTGTGTCCAGGGCGAAAACCGGACTGAAGTGAGGATAGTAAATTATTATTGTAAACGTGCAAGGAAATTTGCTTATGCGCAACTGCTTCAAGGATTTTGGATAGGAATGGTAGGATCGATATAGGACGAAAATTATTTAGGGCTTGAGGGTTAGAGATTTTTGGAAGAGGAAGAACAAAAGCTTTTCGCCAGAGAGCAGGGAATACACCAGAAGAAAGTGAGAAATTGATAATGTGAGTAATAATAGGCACAAACACATCAAGTAAGGTAACAATCATCAGCCTACTCACATTGTCACAGCCCAAGGCTTTGGATTTAATAGAGAGGACCGTTTTTCTTACTTCATCCTCAGAGACTGGAGAAAAAAAGAATGAATCAATAGGAAGAGTTGGCATGGAAGATATATCGGATATGGTGTGAGACTTAACAGAAGCATCAAGAATTTGAACAGAGGAGAAATGATCATTAAAATCATCAGGAGTGAAAGAAGAATGAAAATTACCGACAGTCTTGCCTATATGAAAGGATTTGAGAAACTTCCACATATCTGCCGAAGAGGAACCTGCCAATTGAGAATCGAAATAATCACGCTTAGCTGTTCTTACCATTAGATTACAACGATTTCGCGCCTTCTTATATGTATTCCAGAGTTCAACCGTCCTATCGCGTTTATATGCACGAAAAGCACGATCCCGACGTGTCATTGCCATCTTGACTCCTCTACTAATCCAAGGTGCTGGTGGCCGTTTTACTCTAACCTTATGTAAAGGAGCATGGGTATCATACAACTTTAGAACAGAAGCATTAAACTGAGAAATCTTTTCATCAATTGTAGGTGCATTAAATACGTCCGAGAAGTCAATATTTATTGCATCTTTTTCAAGAGAAACTATATTAATCCGGGCAAAATTACGCATTAAAATAGTTACATCATATAATAAAAATATTTTTAATAATTATAAACTTAAAGTATAGATAATGGTACGGAACCCTTAGTGAGCGAGTCCAACTCGCACTGGGCCGGTTTTTTAGGTTAATAACAGAAAGGTTTTGGAAATTTTCCACCGATAAGAGCCAGGCTCTAGAGAAAGAACAAGAAGTATAAAGGTGTTCATTGATGCCAAAACATTTATTATATTTTCTACAAGGATATTTAATTTACGACTCCGGAAACATTCGAATTTTCCTTTAATTGGCGGAAATGGCAATCTTTGGCAAGAAAACAATGTCAAGGCACAGTCAATTATTTAGTATGCACGCTTGATGGCTCTATAGGTGCAAACAATGTAACCTTAAGGGATTAAGGAAATTCTCGAAGGATCGGCAATTAAAAACTCCTATAAACATAAATTATACATAAGCGTCACAGTTAAGGATCACGTCTTTTCCCTTGCGGGGTAGACAGAGCCCAGGTCTTTAATACCTAAAAGCCACGTTTAGCATGTTGGTATTTAGCATAATGTGGAAAAATAGTAACATAAGTTGGAAAACTAAATCAAAAACTTGATGGGTTGCTAGCCACATCGCCTACTAATATGATTCCTCATATTTTCGCCCATTCCCTCGATCGGCTTTTACGATCTACGCGGGACTATTTCCGCATATAGAAGCAGCTGGTACATTCTACGCTTTTTCCTTACTACCAGACCAGCATGAAACAAACTCCTTTATTCTTAATAATTTCATCACAAACTTTCTTTAGACTAAATTCAAATGAAGTTAGCATGATAATTGCAGAATTTGGCTAGCATTTATTCATAAATCAAAAATGAAAATATTGTTAAGCAGTCAACATCACCTTAAAAACGATAAAAATAAATGTGTTTAGTAAACACATCTTTAGCTTTTGAAGTCTTGGGCATCTTCAAGTCAACCACGACAACTTGTTCCGCGTTAGAGATGCTACTGTAATATTTTTGTTTATTTTTTTTTTGATTCAACTTTGTGGCCTGAATTCCAGGTTTAATACAATATTAAAGAAAATATTTCAATTTAATATGTGATATTTAACATAACTCTATATCGAAAAGCATTATATGACGACCTCTGTGGCCTAATTGCCGTCATGTCAGGCTGTCAGTCACATTGAGGGTCTCATGTTCGATCCCCGGTCAGGTCAAGATGGAAAATGATCTTTATCGGATTGACCTGGGTTGAAAGTGTAGTATCATAAAGTTAGTATCCCATAACACAAGTCTCGAATTTACTTTGGGGCTAGCTCACCGGCAGTAAGTACGTTTGCTTAGGACATTAGCCCATTAGTACGCAGTGTTGGATGCACCTATCTGGAGGGGCGACGACCTTACTAAGGCCGCAGGAAAACGCAAACCTAGTTTTAATATTTTGGAAATATTTGAAATAAATTTTCGCGATTGAAATCTAAAAATGACGGCTACATTTTTTTGGATCAAGATGAAAATGCCTTCGCATATCACACATACATCAGAGTGGTTATATGGTGTTGCCACTAAAACACGCTAGTGTTCCTCAGAATAGATCATGTAGGTCAAATATTCTTTTAACCTTAAACAAAAGAGATGTGATTAAAATTTTACGTAAGTACACTAATTTAAATATTATTTTGTAGCTATCTTTATGTGCCACACGTTCGGCACATAGAGCCGGACAATGATACCATTGTGTGCTAACAATGTACGATTATGTATTATTTATTGCTTATTCTCCTCATTTCAAAACTTTTTTCGTACATTATTTAGTCGTTACTTCATGAAATTATATACGTCAATAACTGGAATAAGTGGACTTGTAAATAAAGAGTTATGATTATGATTTACATAAAGTATTGTTCAAATTTCGCCTTTACACATGACGCAAGTTTTACTCAATTTCCGTAGATAGTTCACAATTTTACGTTCTTTTTACAAAGTAAACTTTTTAAATGACGTCAGGTTTGTTGTTTTTGCCTCATAATTCCGTCATTTATGAACAAATTTGAAAAATCTTTTTTTTTTGTTTAAAGGGTATTCTTTTTTAATTTTTTTATGAAAGGCCTGTGCCTAGTTTCGCTGTTTGGCTAATTCATTCGTATTGTAATTTATTATATTCTTGTAGGTCATGAATTTCTGACATGAACATCGATTGCCTTATAGTCAAGATCTTGGTGACAAGCTTTTTCTATTAAAATCTAAAAGTCACTAAATAGGCTTGTTTCCTAAAAAAATGCATTTAAAATATATTATTTCTTTTTTAACCAAACAAAAATTGATACCGTTAAAGTTCCGCGAGACGTCTCTGGGTACACTACTGAACTTTAATGAGCTTTATCTTGTTCATCTTTTGTTTGATTGAAAAAAGAAAAAAAAGCGTATCTAATATTTTTCGATAATCAATAACACGGACTATTATTTTAAATTGTATGTTTTTAGGAGACGAGCCTATTGATTGCTCTGACACAATAAATGTCTGTTTCGCTCGGGATGATGTACGGATACTCCATACATCTAAATCCGCGAGTACCTCTGTGGCACAGTGGTACTGCAAGTGCCTTTCTATAACATTTTACCATCTTGTTCTGACTGGGGATCGAGCCCGGGACCTCCGGACTGTGCCCTAATGACATGATGACCACTAGCCCGAATATTAGTGGGATTATTCAAATTGGCGTAAAAAAATAGATATATGGTCAGCTTTTATTATGAACAATTTTATAATGCCGTGCTTGCAAAAATCTAATAAAATTCAGAATAATTTATTAGATAAAGTGATGAGACGTCAACGAATCCTACTGAAACTAATGTTATAAATGGGAAAGATCTAATGTATGTAAAGTGCCTTACGTCGTCAACCTCCCTATCTACCGGACATCCAACATTAGGTTTCCCATTTCTCAAAAATAAATAAATATATATGTAAGAATATCACACAGATTGAGCTAGCCCCAAAGTAAGTTCGAGACTTGTGTTATGGGATAATACCTCCTATATAGATAAACGTCCAAAACAAAGGTAATCTGAAAAAGATCATCTTCCATCTTGACCTGACCGGAAGTCGAACCTGGGAACTCCGATGTGGCAGCCTGGTATGATGACCATAGAGCTCGTCCTAACTTGGTGACAGCCTTAAATAGCACATAGGATATAAAGTCGCGGGAATAGCTAGTATCTATTTTTTTATCCCTTGATAAATTTATTGGCGCGTTGATGTCTTTTTGAGTGTAATTTTATACTGTCTCCCTCTCACTCCTCTGAGTGTTTTCCCGGTTGCATCCTTAACTGTGACGCGCTAGAGCCCGGGGTCCGCTATTATAATAGCATTCATGCTATGTTTACTGCCGGCTACCAGCCTGACGCCAATCCTCCTTGGGTAGCTCCAGAACAAATACCTGTGAAAATGGAATAGAAGTATTATATACACGGTTTAGGATCCTTAAAGGGGTCATTTAGCCCGTCGATATGAACAACTTTTCCTATGGGAGCAATACTGGGAACTAATTTTTTTGACATTCCCATACAAATTGACCGGGCGGCTGAACAGTTTTGTATGGAAATATCCATTTCTTTTTTGAGATCCCAGCATTGGTCCCATAGGAAAAGTTGTTCATATCGACGAGTTGAATCACGCCTTTAAGGGTCCATAATGATAAAAAATTTCACCATGTGTAGGTATATAGCCCGGGAATCGAATCCAGTCCTTTTCGTGCAGTCATGGAGTCGTCCTGCATGTCATCCTACTGTCTATTCCTGTATCCCTGGTATCCGCATTTCCCTGCCTGCCTGCGACATATACACTGTAGTGCTTTAAGCCGTTTAAACTTTTGTCAATATACTGTGGACTGTGGATCGTTAGCAGGTTGAGGCAGAATATTAGTGTTGGCTTGCACATAAACTTTAACGAAAGCGTTAAGCTGTTATTAAATTATTGTACTATTCATCGTTTAAATTCGCCTGTTTTGATGTTTTATAATAGTTTGCGTGCGTTTTAGTTTGTCAAATAAACTAAAAATCTATTCTATTCTAAAGGATGCAACCGGGATCCTATATCAGTGATTGCACTGTTCGTCTACCTTCACAGGGCTGTATCTTTGGAACCGTAATAGGTAGAACTTGAAATTTTCACAGAATATACTTTTGTTTATTACAACATTTTTTTTTTATTAGCTATTTAATTTAGGTCCCACTGCTGGGCAAAAGCCTCCCCTTCTGTAACAACAAATATTATAAATAAAATACAAACGTGTTTTATTATGTAATTCAATATTGTTTGGTGGTACGGAACCCTACATCATCATCATCATCATCATCAGGTCTTTTTAGTCTCCACTGCAGGAGCATGACCCTCTCTGTACTACCGGAGCCATTCTTGGCCAGAACATACAGAGGATTTGGCCTACACTCTCCTCCTGGAACCATACATGTGCAAATATTACTCGAACTTCACCGGATTTATTTATGTTACTTGTTTACACAAAAAAAACGGCTGAACGGATTTGGATAGGTTATCACATCGGTAAAGATGTCCTGGGCAGAACCTAGTTGATAATGTCATATTTTACGAGGTCTTTATTGACGTTAATCTTACTATACTTACGCACCAGGAAATTACGTCAGTTACTATGAACTGGTGATTTTATGTTATCGGAAGCGGAAACGAAATAGTGGGCAGCGACAGCAGCCGGTAGGCACATTTACCACGGTATCTATTCCGTGCCCAAAAGGTATCTCTGTATTCTAAGCCCCCGGTGTCCGTCCATCCGTCCGTCCGTCTGTCTTACACAGGACTGTGTCTGTTGAAACATAATAGGTAGATGACTGAACAACGTACATCTGTTACTTCTAGGTCAAAGAAACAAACACGGCTGGAAATAAAGTTACGTGTGTCACCCACTTTGCTAATAGTTTTGAATGTTTTCGCGATTGTTACACAATAAATTAAATCACAATTTTATCGCGTTTATTACATTACTAGCTTTCGCCTGCGGCTCCGCCCGCGTCAATGTCGATCCCTCGGGAATAGTACTTTTTCCCGGGATAAAAGGTAGCCTATGTCCTTCTCCGTACTCCAGAGAACTTGTATGCAAAATTTCATGATGATCGTGTCATGTGAAAGCGTAACATATAAACAAACTAACAAACTCACTTTCGCATTTATAATATTAGTAAGGATAAGGAAGTAAGGATAAGGATTATTTTACCTACTTTACAGTTTTCATGTTCGCAGGTAGACTGACTTGACATTTTTCTATTATGTTCTAAGTAATAACTGTGCAAAACTACTGCCTACAATATTTTTTAATAACTTGCCGATGTACGCAGTATTGGCTTACGGTGTCTGAAGGTCTTCCAATCATGTGCTGAGCTTGAGATTTTATTAAATTATTGACAAAAACCCAAGCTAGTGCAACCATCATCTGTGTTGAAGTTAACTATAATGCTATTTTAAAATTTAAATACTTTCACTAATCTTTCTTAGGATGTATCCGTTTTTCTTTCTTTTTCAAGGACTTGAGAATTATTAAAATACTATAGGGTAGTTTTGCATAACAGGTGTTCTTGACGGGAATTTAGGCAGACTGACAGTTTTTATTTTGGATTTTCTTACAAATTACGGGTGGGCTTTACAATAATCTTACAATGATTCATTCCTATCCAATACCACGAACGAATACCACTGGTATTACTTTGAATTTTTAATTATTTTATATTCCCAACGGATACCACTGTTCAAACCAATACCAAAACAAGTTCAAAGGTACAGTCAGTAAAAATGCTTTGTATGTGATAACAACATTTTTATTTGCAAAAATATGTGTAAGATATTAATAAACAATTTTAGTTAGCACACGATTATTTTAGTTATTTATATAATATTGACATGCCGCAAGATGCATTTTTGAAATGTTTTCAAGACTGGTTTGAAAGAATGAAGATGTGTATTGATGCCCAAGGGGAATCTTTCTAAAAACAATAAAGGACATATATCAACATACTTAGTAGTTTTTATACAGCTAAAAACTTTCGTAGAATTAAAACCTATATCTTCCTAGTAATGTAATAAACGCGCGAAAACCGTATTAAATTATTTAGTTTAAATGGTTTTTGAAATTTAGTTTTGGAAATAAAACTAATCTTCCTTCAGGCCAAATAAGGATTTAGGTACTCATAATAAGTATGATTTTAGTACAAGGCTACAGCGTATCCAGTGTTTCTGCAATTAATGAGACGCGTCGTATTTCCTCAATTTATAACTTGTCAAGTTATAAAATTTATATAACCTCTAGATGAGATCCGCTAAATAGAGATATAATAGTCGTTATTACTGGCTCCGCACGACATATCAAGAAAATTCCGTTTTCCTAGAGCTGTGCCTTGCGGAAACCGCATTGTTCCGTGTTACATTCTCTAGTATATATATCTTACATATCTGTCATTTTGATTTACAGCAGAGTTTATAGCTAAAGCTAACTATCATACAATGATTGAAGGTATGATATAAATACCTCTTATAAAATCATGTTTTCATACCTTATCCTCATTGAGTACGCAGCTCGATATTAGAGTCTTATTAGCGCTTACACATGTAAAGCAACCCAAGCCGTGGTCTCCATTGGGATGGTTGACCCAGTGGCACTAAATTTCTCGAGCTTCTCCGTGCTTCGGACGGCACGTTAAGACATTGTCTCAGCTGTCGTCACTAGATGGCGGTCGTTCAGGTTCAGGTATGGCAGGTGCCCAGATTGCTTGAAAATCTGACATCAACGTTGGCTACTTACACACATGAAAAGCAAGCATTGTGTATGGGTATACTGAGTCAAAGTTTATTATTATAAACTTTGACTCGGTAGTCAAGTGCGAATCCCGATCCAGCAACCCTTTTTTGCGGGATGAAAGATATCCTGTAGATAGTCAGGGGTGTCATCCTTGATCGTTGTCCGATGATTGCAGGTGATTAATCCGGTACGCGCGCCCGACCTCCCGAGCTGCTATTTGATTTTCCCACATTCATCCGAGTGAGTTCCAATACACATTCCAAATCCCATCCCAAATTCACTTCCCAAATCCAACAAATTCTTATCTATCCTTCCCCAGCTTAAAATGTTCCCGATGGGCAGCAGGGTCGGAAGTATAAGAAGCTAAAGAAACTGCGCTCGCCAACCCGCCTGCCAAGCGTAGTGAGTATGGCAATGTCCTCCCATGGAACGAAGAATCCTCGGGAGTGGCCTTCGTCCAGCAGTGAACTGCTTACGGCTGCAATGATGATGATAGCATATACACAGTGAAATTTTGATCGTTTTGGACCCTTAAAGGGATTGACCTCAGACCATCAATATGAACAACTTTTTCTATCGGACCAATGCTGGGAACTCAAAAAAAATCGTCATTTACATACAAAAGAGTTCCGCGGCAGTGTCAGTTTGTACAGGAATGTCGATTTTTTTTTGAGTTCCCAGCATTGTTCCCATAGAAAAAGTTGTTCATTTTGATGGTCTGAGTCACCCTTTTAAGAGACCAAAACGATAAAAATTTCATGTCTGTATCGCATGGATGATGAGCCTAGAGCCAGAAATGTCGATTACTTTTGTCATTCGATCTTTCTACAATAAACTGTCATGAAAATTGATCAAAAACACGAACATTTCTCAGAAAAGATAGTTAACATTTTTCATTGATACTCAATGACTAGTTGAGAAAATGCCTAGGTAGTAATTATGTCGGCTTCCATTTTATAACATCGTACTCGTCAACGACCTCAGTACGCGCCTTGGCCTGTTTAGCTGTCCGCCGGAAAATCTTCACTAACTGATCGGCTATTGGTCATTAATCCATAAAAAAAACTGTTTTGAATAATGAAAGGTTCCATCTAGA
Source organism: Elegia similella (assembly GCA_947532085.1). Lineage (NCBI taxonomy): Eukaryota > Metazoa > Arthropoda > Insecta > Lepidoptera > Pyralidae > Elegia > Elegia similella. The sequence goes on from OX383936.1 coordinate 8,793,488, forward strand.
TAACTTGACGGCTAGCATTATTTACTTTCTAATCGTTTAGTGTTTCTTATTTCGGGTTCCATATTTCAGTATGAGTTTATGAGTGTCGTGTAGTTTCCGGCCTAGTATATAGAACCACTTCAATCTCATGGATGTCGTAAGAGACGACTAAAGGGACAAGCATATACATACATATATCCGAACAAAAGCATTCCCAAGGAGCGTTGACGTTAGATAGACGGATAGTCGTAAAAATATGCTAAATCATTTTACAGCATGAAAAGTATAACTAACATGCGGTCTCGACTCCACTTGAAGTGAGATGAGGAGTGGAAGATTTCGGTATGAGTTTGGTAACTCAGAGAGTTTGCTGCCTTTCCAAGCCTTACGTTGTGCACACAGGCAACGCGCTAAACCGAGGTCTGGTGATGTTGCCTATACACAAGGAGAATTATACAGATTGAAGGTACTCGGCCCTTCCCTTCTGGGGTAGACAGGTCTATGATAAATGTTCTTCACAACATTTATGTTCTTCTTCTTTTCGTGTCGATGGTAGTTTAGTTACTATATTTTTGCAGCCCAATAATGGGCCACTTCTATGCCTTCCTTAAATGCTGCTAGGAGATTGCCCAGAGTGCAGGTGTTCGGGCACCCTGGACAAGAGAGGAGGTGCGCCATAGTTTGGGGAGAGTGTCCACACTCGCAAACGTTTTGTGAAGTATCTATCATTCCCCACTTGGCCAGATTGCCATACATTTATATTATAGGGACATTTTACATTTATGTTAGATTGGAAACGGAATCAAAATAGTGACGAGTTGATAACCGCATCGCCTATTGACATAATTTCTATAATGCTAATTAATTCCTATAATAATAATAAAGGACTAAACAAAGTTAGGTACATACTTTACAGTAGTTACTTACTTGGAAGTAGGTACTTGTATGTATATTTTTTGCTATTTCCGTTTTCATTATCGTAATTTGATGTTGGCACACAGGTTTACATACTGTATAAAATTCATGAGTTTTTTGTTCAGTTCGCTTCTACGCATTGGGTAAATATCCTACTCAGGTGCTGTTTGTATAGGTTAATATTTTTTTTTCTGTATACACTAAAATTTTAGTAGGTAGATATAATTAACTTCTTCTTTTTACACTCCCAGCTAATTTAATTGCTTCCTTTATTGCTACAAAGTTTTAGGTTTCAGTTTTGAACAATCACGGCATTGTTAAACAAAAACAAAGGCCAATAACACAGCCGAATAACTTTTAGCCAATGGGTTTTTCAAACGTTTCAGGAATTCGCGTGATGCAAGATATCCAGATGTTACATCACTCACGTGCATCAGCGCAGTATCGTTTGTCAATTTAACCATGTTGTGTGCGCGTTCATTGCTGGTTTGGTTCGGCGTGATGTATGGTAATGAGCCGCTCGTTTATCAATGGAAGGCGTGTTCGCGTGATGTGTCGGGCATGACCTGCGCGTACGCACGCTCGTAGTTTCTTATTTCGTCGCTGACTGGTTATAATCGGATGTGGAAGTAGCGCGTCATGTTGTTGATCATTTCAAATATTGCTTTCATTCTAAATTGGTCTTTTTTTTGTCAAGCTCTCGACTTTGTATCGTGGCGTCAGTTTGTCGTGTTTATATTATAAAAGAAAATTATATCGATCTTTTTTTTTTTATATCTGTTATGAGAGAAAAAGTACTTTGCTCCTAATCATATTATCTACTTGCTGCAGTGCATAGGGTAGTCTTTACATATATAGATATATATATATATATGAACCAATTGCGCAACCTATGTACCATTGTAGAAACCAATCGTACGCTAAAAGAGTTGGGTGGGACCACACTAAAGACACTTCCTCAAATAACATGAGATGAACAGATAATTAGTTCAACTCATGTTATTTCTATTGTAAAGCATAACTAGGTCACGGTTTGGTCACGGTCTTCGCCTGCATTTAATGAAAAACATTGATATACATAATTCATAGAAATGCATGGTTTCCGTCGTACGTATTTATCTGGAGATTATTTATGCTACAATTTTCGCTGCATACCTAAATGTGCATAGGGAAGCGGAAGTGTCGCATTTATCGATAAAAGAATTTACTGCGAAAAGTTTAAATTTTAAATGATGGCTTGTAAATGTATATAAACTAAATAATTAAGCTAAGATCGACTTAGGTAAATGTATTCGAAGAAATGCACATGAAAGGAATTTTCAAATTAGTGCCACTTAGTGCCTGAGTAATCAGAATTCTTACCAGTCCATTTTTTAAATTATAACCATTAGTCTGCCTGTTAACTGTAATCGAGACTTTAATCTTTCTTATTGTCAAGATAATTGGTACAACATTTCTTCGCATTCATTTCATGGATTGGAGGGAAAACCTAGTTGATGTAACTTCTCGCTAAAATTGCAGACTTTAGACGTTCAGTTTTACGGATGTTTTTGTTCGTTGAATAAAAAACATTTCGCTTTTGATGGCAGGAAGTTAATTAGTTACGCCACAGAGGTGACCGCGAATTATTCTCGCACACATGTACTTACCTAGATAAACCATTTTGATGTGTTATATTTTGGTTATTATGGATGGTATGATAAAATGCCATTATGGGGATGATACTTAATTATTTATAGTTGCGTTTTAGTGGATTTTTACACTACAGCTAAAAAAGGAGTGTGCACCTATTCTATTTCATGTTTAAGTATGTGAGTTCCTATATTCCACACAATCTAAATGCTTCGAGCGACTTGGATCTATGGGATATCGTTAGAATCCTTATATCTGAAGTGACATAACTACAATGTTTTTGACAAGGCATGCTAACTTTTTTCCCAATTGAATAGGATTTTTGAAAATGTAAAAGATGAAAATATGTCATAGATATGTTACTCATTTTGCGGTTTATAATGAAAATGAAAGTAAATTGTTGATGGGTACTTCTTTACCCTCCATCTCCTCCTCGCTCCAAGGTGGACGGTTAAAAACGAATAATTCTCTTTTCTATACATCATAATATTAAAATACTTACCAATTAACAACGCATTTCCTATGCATTGCTTCAGTCTGTGACTGGCTTCCGTTTAGAATAAGTTTTCGGAAAAAGTAGTTATCTGTGATACAATTTGCACGAATGGTTTGATTTGCTGTTCGTCATTGTTCCGTGTCGAGCAAGGTCGGCTGATGTAATACCAACGCAGGTTGCACCAGAACGGTCAAAGACCTTGCTAGAACGCACGAACTATCGACAACTATCGCGGACATCACTAGATATGAAAGTGCGTAAAAGTGATACCTATACAGACGTTTGTTTCACATCTAACAATGACAGCCAGTTAAGCCATTTTATGAAAACATCAAATGTATCATGCAAATCAATGATCAATATGACTATTGTACCCAAGTACATACACACATACTATCACGTCTTTTTCTATTATAGGTCTTCTATGAGACCTAGAAGCCACGTTTAGCATGTTGGTTGGCGTGTAGCTGGAAAATGGAATCAAAATAGTGATGTATAGCTAGTCGCATCGCCTACTAACATGACTCTTCAGCTTTTCACCCATTCCCTCGATCGCCTTTTACGATTTGCGCGGGATGAGAAGCAGCTGGTAACATTCTACGTTTTTCTTTTCTCCCAGACAATGGAAGAGACCCTTTGTTACGAATTAAAAGCAAGCTATAAAAATGTAGATATCTATTTTTAAAGGATACCTATCAATTAATTTAGAAAATGGGAACTCGGCTAAATATCAGTTTATTTATTTCAGACGTTAAGTCCTATTGTGTTAGTATACAAAAATAATTAACCTAGTATAAATAAACACATCAGTCAAGTAATGATAGAGTCATTATATCTTACTTACTCCACCTACACTTTACGGTACAATGGCATGTAAAATCCCAGACACGCAGATGGCCTAGCATACCTACGACTTTGAGTATCTTACGAACACATGCACGTTTCTTGAGGCGTGCTTAAAGCAAATTATCTACCTGTATATGAGTGTCTAATGGCGTCTTTAATCGGGGTTTTCCTAATTACCTTTAATGTAGCATTTTGCTACGGTACCATAATTTTAGGGTACCATAGGTACCTGTAAAGGAAAAACTGAACCCTTATAGGATCACTTTGTTGTCCGTCTGTCTGTCTTTCTGTCAAGAATCTTTTCTCAGGAACGCGTAGAGGTGTCAAGCTGAAATTCATATCAAATACTGAGGTCTGCTGGTCCTTGGAGCTGTGAAAAAATCAAACTTCTAAGCTAACGCAATTAGAAGTCCGCCGTTTATGCCATTTTCGACATTCGTAAGAGAATCAAAACCTACAACTCAGAATCTCAAACTTTGGTACGAAGCAACTTCTTAAGTCTCCGAAACCACTGATTGACGATTTAAACTTAAATCCCTATAATAGGGTTTTACTTATGGATTACGGATATAGTGTTTTAATAATGAGTGTTATAATTGGAGACAAATTACATGCATAATACGGACGTTCTATACGCGAGATCGGTTCGTACTTACAAATCAAGAACGACCAAACCTTGATACGAAAATTACTATAATGATTTTTCATGACGATATGTAACAAATCTATTTCAATAAGAACATAATTTTTGAATGAAGTGTGACAATTGCGTCTAACGGAACATACTCATTCAAGGCGAACGTAGTAGACCAAGATCTTATAGCGTCCTGACCCGCATCAAAGGGTCAAAGCTAAAATAATTTTATATGCTTTGTAATAATCATCTAGGTTATGGCTACAGCACATTGCACATTATATTGCTCTTGGACTCCTTATACAAGGAATGTATAAAGTCATACGAGCGTCTTTTTTCGGTTGCATCCTCAGCTGTGATGCGTCGGACCTCGGGGTCCGCTGTTATGACAGTATTCATGCTATGATATGATTTGGCAAAAGTTTTTTTATGGCTGGCTCCTTGGGTAAGCAGATGTAAGTATATAATATAGTGGGCCTGCGGCCTGCGGGCGTAGCAGGTGCGAACGATTTATGTTCAAACTCATTATTCTTATTTTCTCTATAAAGTGACCGCGTTTTAGAGTAGGGACTTTATGTGCATACGCGTAACACATTTTTTTTTATTTATACTTGACGGAAAGAGGGGACGAGCCACCTGATGGAAAGTGGTCACCGTCGCCCATGGACATCTGCAACACCAGAGGAGGTGCTGATGCGTTGCCGACTCATAGACCCCAACTCAAGGACCCCAAGTCATAGCCGCGGGGAAAAACCTAGGGAGGGAGTCCTTTTCACAATCCTGCTGCACAAGGAAAAAAACCACGTGACGCTCTAACATTTTTGGAGACCCAAGTGTCGAGGATGTGGGGATGGACTTTACTCCTGTGGGGGGCTGGCTCCTAAGGATCGGCGGCCCGTGGCATTTCGCCAGAATGCCACCCTGTAGTTACGCCACTGCGCCCTTTCAAAAATAGCCCTCCAAGTCTCGGTCTACCCCATACCCTATTGAAAAGAAGTACTTCTTTTACCTCACCTTCTTATTCATACATATTATCACACGTGTGATAATATGTATGAATAAGAAGGTGAGGTGGATCATGCTTCCAGGTATTTCGAAAGAGCTGTTGTAATTAATATTATGACGAGAGGGGCACTAGGATCCTTGTGTACAAAAGCCGTGACCATATTTCAGCTAGCGAGGTTGTTAATTAAACTTCTAATGTATTGGGTTAGCTGGCAGACGCCGCGACACCAACGAGGGTCAATTGTTACCGTAAATATTATTACGCACGCGTTTACATCGTCTCGCACATTGACACATACTTTACTGAGTTGGCTCTACTAAGTCAATGAATTTTATTTTGTTTTTATTATCTATACTTCTTTACTCTCTATGCTAATATTATAAAGAGGAAAGATTTGATTGTTTCTTTGTTTGCACGAATAGGCTCTGAAACTACTGGACCGATTTGCAAAATTCTTTCTCCATTAGAATCCTACACTATCCCTGATGAACATAGGCTATTTAAATGCCTATATCTTTCCGTGCGAAGTCTAGACGGGCCGCTAGTTAGTTGATAAAGCGGCAAAAGATACACATTCTGTGACAAGTCTCTAGCGTTACGATTCAAGAGAGAGCCCTGTGGCAGACGGACGAACACGCCATATGGGACCAATGCTGGGAACTCAAAAGAAATTTCGTCATTTTCATACAAAAGAGTTCCGCCGCCCGGCCATGTTGTATGGGAATGTCGAATTTTTTTTGAGTTCCCAGCATTTTTCCCATAGGCAAGGCATTTAAGGGTCCAAAACGATCAAAATTTCACCATGTATAATTAAAGTCAAAATGGTTTGTTTTGATGACTTCGCTATCGGGCTACTTCGAGTTGTTGTTTGTCGGGCTGCATCCATTGAGATAAAATAATGTTGTCATCTATTGATGAATGACAAGAAAACATGGCAAGTTGACCCAGATCGATTGCTTTAATAAGTATGATATATGAAAACAAAATCTTGACCCACATACTATTTTAGATAGAGGCACAGAATAAGTACTAGTACTTACGATTGAACTATCATCACGGTGTATAATTTATCAAACTAATCACTCCAATGCTTGCTTAGTAAGCATTCATATATGATAAAAGACGATTTTTGCCACTATTTGACCCACTCCCATGCAAGAATAATTGTACTAAATTTCAACTCAATCGGTCCATTACATTCTGAGGGACAGAGACACACGAGTCATCTTATAATGGTTACGGTTTGTCTCGGGCGAGCGTACGGAACCCTAAAATATAAGAAAAGGATATCTCCTCTCTGTTTAATATTTATTACGTAAGGGTCTTATGGAAGAAATGAATACCTACTACTCTGATTTGATTTGTTTTTCAAAGAACGTTTATTTAGGTATGCCAAATCGTTTACTTATTCAAACCCGAGCGACTGCATCGGACCTCGCCTAGTTTTTCAAAGTATAATCTTTGAACATTTGTGATCTTACGTAAGAACTATCAGGACTCGCTTCTACCTCCTTGCAGTGGCGTAGCAAGGCGTGAGCGAAATGTGCACTAGCCCACGGCCTCGCGCCCAAAGGGGCCTCGCGCCCAAAGGGGCCTCGCGCATGCTGTAGCGAGCTTTTTTTGGGAAGCCTACTATTTGCGGAAAAGAGTCACAAGGCCTCGCAAAAATGTGTCATGCCCACTCCCAACATAGATCTTGCGCCGCCACTACCCTCTTGTCAGAAAAAAATAAGACATGATCGACCCCTCTCCCTCCTAAATCGTCTTACGTAATAACTAATACGTGAATGGCCCCTGACAAACATAATACTCAGATAAGGATTTTCCCTCTGGGTTCAGTGCAGGATTAAGCCATGTTGGTGCCCTACCTAAGCACTTTAGGCTCGGAGGCCCACTCTTTCTACTCATGGCATGGGTGTTTCTAGCTAGTTTCTAGCCCCTAGACGTGATGACGTAAGCACTAGTTTAATTTGCTTTAACGTTAATCCGGCACTGTCTAGGTCATAGGCCCAAAAGATACCAACGACCTAATAATGCTCCGCTACCTGTCGCCTATATACTTCTTCTTCGCTTACCTCTTCGTGTGCGAGTCCGTGTTGAACTTAGTGTTTTTTGTTTTACTACTGTAGCTTCTGGGAACGATATTTACACCAAGAGTGATTTCGGTATATATAACATTACCGTTCCGGGGTTCAGTACCCAAAGAGTGAAAACGGGACCCTATTACTAAACCTCCGTTGTCCGTCTATCACAGAGCTATATCTTTTGAACTGTAATAGATAGACTTGAAACTTGTATCATCATATCAGCCGCAAGAAGTCCACTGCTGGACATAGGCCTCCCCCAAGGATTTCCAATACGACTAGTTGGAATCGGCCTGCATCCAGCTCTTCCAGCGACCTTAGTCAGGTCATCCGACCATGTTCGGTGGATGTCCGACGCTGCGCTTGCCGATACGTGGTCGCCATTCGAGAACCCTTTAAACTTGTATGGTGCTACGGAGCCCTTCGTGTGCGATTCAGACTTACACTTGGCCGGTTTATTAACACTTTTCGGGACGTTCCGCCTGTAGACGTAGACTTATTACTATTGTGTCTGGTCCAGTGTCCATAAATGAGTTAAGCTTTTTTGAGTATAATGTAAACATCTCAAACTTCTATTTCTTCAAAAACGTCTTATTACCGTTATGCAATGGTGGTAAATAAAAACATGAATATCAGTCATGATTATTATTTAATAAATCGGTTATTTACAAAAGTAATTTCGGTGGACATGTTCAACAATAAGCTTCCTATTGAGCGCAAGCGTTGCGTGCGCCGTGCGCCAGTCATCTTGGAAACTACCATACATACGTAAAGAACTAGTTTACACATTGCCTGCCGTTCACACATATTAAACACATTAGGCCCTGTAGACAGACAAGGGAAAAAGGAAGATACTTCAAAAAATTATACGAAGGAATATCTAAGAACACATTTTTATATTTCAATAAATACTTTATTCATTAAATTATTTGTACTCATAGCTGAATAAACTTTAGGCAATGTGAAAACTTATATTCTTATACATACACAAAAAAAAGAATACTTTGAGCCAATACTGAATATAAATATAAAACTTTATTTTCTTTAGATCAATATTAAATACTTCCACAGCATTTTATAGTTTTTATAACAAATTAAACCAAACAAATTTCAAAAATGTAAGCCCTTTCGCGGGTTTGAATTGGTCAATTATAATATAACAGACAAGATTTAAAAATGTAATTTGAACTTTATATCTTACAGTAAAACGTCGCGATTACATTGTATATAATCTGTCACAAACTCGCCTTTATCTCCTCCGTATTTTAAACCTTAAAAACATAATAACACGTTTGGTTTTTACATAAAGCTATAACAACAGTAACATTCATCCATAAGTTTTCGAATATTCCTCATTACATTATCTTTATGCTGTTTACACATAGACTTACAAACGTAATGTAATATACAATAATAATAGGCATATATCATTATTAGTTCAATAATAAAATACAAGTTGTTACAAACGAAATATTTTTAACGGTTTTTTTATTTATCACATAATTCCTCTATCTATCCGCTTGTTACCTATACAATCATTAATTACGCTTAAAGCTAAATTATGCTTTTTATTGACAAAAATATCTATGACAAAAATATATTATGTACCTATACTCTCAAATCGTATATACACCCTACTAACTGGCAAGTATATAGAGCCTATGTTTCCTACACCGAAAGGAGTTTTTGGTATTGAATGATGCACGTAAAATTGACTGCGTTGCATTACCCATTTGTTTACTGTTCGTTTCAACTAAGAATAAGATAGCCAAACGGCCATTTTGTGTCGCCATTCCTGTCACCTTTCAAAACAAATCTAAGTAAATCATGTTTTCGGCATCGATTTCTTCCTAGGTGGCGGCACTGTGACCAGTATCTTTGACAGGAACTGTCAAAATCCACCAAATGTTAAAATGTTTGAACGTGATTGGTGGATTTTGACAGCTGCTGTCAAACATATCTGTCGTCGCAGTGCCGCCACCTGGGGAAAAAAAAATTCCGGAAACCTCATTGAGATGGTAAATTCAGCATGATAAATTCTGATTATTTGTTGACTTAATCACCTTTATATTCATCATCATCATCATCATCTCACCCGCCAGTCCACTGGACATAGGCTAGACCTCCTGCAAGGATTTACAATACGACCGGTTGGAAGCGGCCTGCATCCAGCGTCTTCCTGCGACCTTCAGATCGTCCGTCCACCTGGTGGGTGTTCGACGCTGCGCTTGCTAGTACTTGGGCCAATCAAGAACCTATCGGCCATCAGCTCTACGCGCTATGTTTTAGAATAATTTCATTTAATTTTATTGGAGTACATGGCCATATGAATAAACCGTTCGACTGACTAACTCTTAGCTGAACCGCATAGTACGTTATACTTATTAAATATATTTACATAGTTGTTCATAGGCGATGGCACACAAGGTTATAACACACCATTGCAGTTTGCCTGAATATCTACACCCTGAGCGAGACAAAAAATCTCATAAAACTATGATATCCAAACATTGAGTATAAACGCAAACTGTAACGGCATAAACAGTTCATAAAGTATCTCTCTCAAGAAATCTGTCAGTAAAGCCAAGCTCGAAAGATGGACGTTGCCTAGAAAGAGTAAAGGCAGACGTCCTACAGCTAATCTATTTGATACACGTATAAAACCAATAATCTACAATTGCCGTACGTTGATGAAATCGTTCCGATCCAAAACCTCGTTATAATATAACCGTTTTAAAGTAGCTCATAATTTTATTGACAATTTGAAATCATTGTTACATTTTTTATTTATTTACTCTAACAGAGGTTGATGTTGTCAGTATTTTTATTCAAATTAATAAAACCGATCTAGTATGACGCCTTCTTAGTCCCACTCTCTACGTAATACCAAGTTTTGAGAACATATGTATCTACGTTCTTATGTGTAAATAGAAATCAATGTATTTCTCAGATTTTTAAGCATTTCTAGCCAACTGCTTATTGTTTTGGGACTAACCGGATATCCAATCATGTACCATTTTAAACTGATATTTGCATTAGTAGTTTCATAATTCTTCTTTCCGTTTGCAATCGCAAAGGTTTAGGTAATAAAAAAATCTCTAAAGCATAGGCTTTGGCCTTTTTTTTTCTGGTATTTGGTGGTGTGCTGTTGTATCATCAGTTAACTCTCCACACTGTCCAAAAGTACGCTTAAAGTTACACACACAACTAAATTTCTAACCCATACTTCAAGCCAAGAAAGCTCTAGAAAAGACAACTAGATTTCAAATGTATACTTATTATTATTATCAACGTCGTCAAAACTTTAAATCCTAACTATTCAAACTTTAATGTATATTTACATGTGTGCAGTCCTTAAAACTATTTACAAGGGATCATGATAACAATATAATTTTGGATAAGTTACGTGTTAGTCGAAGTTTATACATATATGAATTAGCTTTTCAATAGTTCAATCAAACCCAATATCTGTTCTAAGGCATTATTTATATTTTTGTCGAAGATGCGAACTTATGAATGCACACAAAAGTGATACGAACTAAGATTCCGCATTTAAACGCTTGCTACGTTGGACTAGAGCATAATTTAGCTTGAAATCTAGCGTAGATCTTAGTTCGGCTACGTCATGCTATAACAGGCTCTGAAGTGATTCCATAGAGCCCAAGTTAGCTTGAGGTATCGGATACGAAGTTCACAATACATTCGTGCGGTTTGGTGGTTTACACCGAATATCTACATGATAATTAATATGCGTTTGATGCCACATTTTCGATCTAAGTACTTACAGCCTATAAGTACTACAATTATTGCTAGAAGTTTAGATTTGTATGCGAAATTTCATTGAGTATATGAGCGACTGTGTAACTTGAGTTGACGCTAGCACCTCAACAATATGGCACGTGGGAATCTTAATTTTTCACAAAAAATGCGACAACTATGTGCTTATTGCTTGCAGTCAATTCCAAGACGTATTACTATTTATTCGTACATTAGAAAATTATGGTAACCTTTAGTCGTCTTTTAATACTAAGTACTGTTAGATACCAAAGAGAATAGAATTTTTACAAGGACTGTACATTTTTAAGAAAAAATATTTTTGTCCTTTACCAAAAAAACGCAACTAAATGAGAAGGTATAATAATTCCCGAGAAACCTTTGGAATACGCCGCCAACCTAATGAGATCGTATAATTTATTTAATTTATTGACAGCAAGTAATTATAAAGGGTCGTCGGAAGCTATTATTTCGTGGCTCGACACACTGGAAGATCATCGTTTCTCATTTATATCTTTCATAGAAACAGAGTATAAAATTGTATCATAATAGAGCGTTAATAAATAATACTACTTAAAAATAACTAATACAAAATGTATAGTAGGTATAGTATACAATATACAATTATTTGTTAAAATAGGAGTACATTACCATACTGGTTGTAAAATGTAATTAATTTAATTGTAGCAAAACAATGTAAATTATACGTCATTTGAATTTGTGGCGACCTTCAGAAACACGGACTTTAGTAGAGAAAAACTTCTTGGTAGAATATATTGGTATACCAAATGCCAGTTAGCATGTAGAACTCATTATATAGTACTACGGATTAAAGTCATCTTGCTCAGCTCAATCGGAACTGTATATCCAGTGAGTGTGTAATAAATTTATCATTAACTAGCGTCCCGCTCCGGCTTCCCACGGGTATAGGTATTTATGTGTGTATAATGTAGAATTTGGTTAAATAATTATTCAAATCGGTCCAGTACCAAGTAAGGAGATTATTCAATGAAAACAAACAATCAAATCTTTTTTCTTTATAATATTAGTGTAGTTTGACGTCAATGTGTGATATTGACCTGCTAACTGGCGCTTGTTATAGTTGAATTCGGACGATCAGACGGTTCGACCGTTGTGCGCAATAATATAGAAGTTTTGCGAAACAACGCGTGATAACCTGTTTGAATGACGCGTAACTTATTTCAATAACCAATATAATGTTTTAATTTCTGTAGTTTTACATTAAATAGCATTTCTATTGACTATGGAAATACATCTTCCTGCTATTTTTGAAATCGAGAGGCACTAATAGTATCGTTTTTTGTGTACAGGAAAAATCATTCATTCATTAACCCTCCATTTCAAAAATAGACCTCTTTCAAGAGTAGATTCAATGATCTACTGAACGCGACAGCTCGACATGGCAATTTTCTAGTGAGGAGGCATCACGTAACAGGTAGTTTATATCGATATGTTTATGCTACGTAATTTAACTTATACAGGAAGAAATAAAATATGTGAAATGTGGTAAGAACCAAAAATAAAAATGTTGGCGTATTAACATAAAAATAATACCAGAACAAGTTTATTCAAACAAAATACAAAAATAAACATGAACTGTAAATACTCTTTCTTTGGTAGTCAAGGAAAAAGTATTTATTTATTTTCGAAGAGATTTTTAAAGAGAACATATAGCTAAATATTCTCTAAATTTCAAGCGTCTACCTCTTACCATTATCAATATAGAGTAAAAACGAGCAAAATAATTACGTTTGTTGTATGGGAGCCCCCTAAATATTTATTTTATTCTATTTTTGTATATTTGTTGTTATAGCGACCACAGAAATATACCATTTGTGAAAATTTCATCAGTCTTACTACCACGGTCCATGAGGTACAGCCTGGTGACAGACGGGCGGACGGACAAACAGATAGCGGAGCCATATTAATAGGGTCCCGTTTTTACCCTTTGGGTATGGAACCCTAATAAATAAACGCGGTCGATGCGGACTCGTGCAGCGTATAAGACTAAGACTATAGTGGCGCAGGCGATGTGGAGAGGATAGCCAGCACACCCGTGCGGGGTGTCCTCTCCCCCGCGCCTCAACTCATACCCCTGATTGCTATGCCGAGTTGTCGCGTACAGTAGTTACTTTGACTGAGAACGCAAGCTATTCGCGTATAGACATGAGTCGTCATCAGGGACTCAAAAACACTATTATAAAGAATACATAAGGGTTACACATTGAATCTGTTATATAATCATTCCTGTAACACTTATTTGGGTATTTTAAACCTGTTCTGCTTTTAACACTTATAAAAGTGTAACAAATATAATGTTTTCTGTAACAAACCTGTTAAAAACTGTTTTTACATTTTTCTATGTACGTATTTACACAGCTCGTATTCATATAGGCATTTCTCAGGCAAGTGTGCGTGAGCTGTCGCATAGTTATGCCAATGTAAACATTATAGACTGTAACAGTTATTAACACTTATGAACCGGTATTTTTGAAAACAGATTGATAGTGTTACATTTAACTTTCTGTTTTACTTCTAACCTATCAACCACCAAGTGGCCAGATCTGCCGGCCTATTTGCTAACTTAGTGTACAACGTTATAATAGTCACTTCGAAACACACAGCAGCTTTCGTATGATTGACTATTTTTATTTCAGATATATAAAACGCAATGTATTTAGAAGTGACTATCAAAACCTTGGACACTAAGTTAGCAAATAGGCCGGCTGGCCGCATAACAATAGAAAATCTCGCCTCTCGCGAGAAAATGTCTGCGTTTCTCGCGATTTGGATTAAAACAGAAATAAAATACAGTGTTCAAAACCGGTAAAGTCCCTGGTAGTCTTTACCTAGGCTTAACCACGTCAGAGGCCGAGAGGCGGTTCCGAACAACTCTGACATCAAGGTGTGCATGGTCGATTAACCGTGACCCCTACACGAAATGATGACGATTACCTAGGCTTAGAGCACGCTCTCCCTCTGCGACAGCTCGTTGGGACTGGCGGTACTGGCGGGGCTGGTGGGACTGGTGGGGCTGGGGGGCTCGGAGGGCGAGGCGGCGGTGCGCACGATGGCGGGAGGCCTCGCAGCCAGCTGCGCGCCCATGGTGATGGGCGTGTCGTCGGGGTCATCGTCCTCGCCCTCCTCCAGGTCCTCGTCGATGGGCGTCAGCACGTCTAGCGGCTGCTGCACCTCCTCTTGTTTCCTGGAAGCAGAACCGTTTTGTTGAACAATTGTTATTTTTACAAATTAGATTATTACATATTAACCGTGTGGTTTCCTGCAGAATAGAATAGGACCACTCCAAGTCTTCCCATGGATGTCGTAAGAGGCGAACTTAGAATATACAAGCTAAACATAGCTCATAAACATCAATGAGACCTCTCCAACACGTTTGGCCAGCGAGGAGAGAGTAGGCCAAATCCTCTGTCTGCGCTGGCCAAATATGGCACCGGTAGTACAGAGAAGCTCCTGCAGTGGAGACTAAAAAGACTGATGATGATGACATATTAGATGTAGGATACATTGTTGATCACCTTGTTTATATAAGATCATCACCTCAGCTACATCCCTTACTAATCTCATTTCCCCCGCCCGGGAAGATGTACGAGCTATCATCGTACAGTATCAGCATTTTCACCTAACACATTACTGCCCATTAGTTTTTATATTCAGTTCGAGATAGGTCGGTAAGAGCACTGCGCGTACTCATCAAATATCACATTTTATCATAAGCATTGACTCTCGAATACAGTTTTCAACAAATAACAAGTGTAATCATTTAACATCTTAGTTTTAGGGGTTAAAGCCCGAACACCATATTCATGTTTTTGTGTTTTATTTTGCATACACAATGCTATTTCGTTATACTCTTATTAAATTAAATTAAGAAATATAGTGAAAAAATTTCATGCGAGCGGGGTTTGAACCAGCTAGGCCTATGCACGACCCACGCTCTGCCTACTCAACAGCTGCGAATCATGCGGTAACTCAGCTCAACTTATTCCTACTACATAAGATTTAAATCCAAAACACCAAGACTCATGCTATTTCTCTCAAAATACACGTACAGCAGTGCGGCGCTACAGCGAACTCCAGACATAACGTGAACGCATCAACCAATAGCGAACGGATATTTTCGTGCCATGCAAAAATTTGATATCTGCGCAGGTACATGGGGGTAAACTAGGGGTAACTTATTAAAGTGTGTACTTATATAAATACTTTATATTACCTTTTGAACATAGGTGCAGCAAATGACGTCAATGTCGCCGCCAAGAAGAAACCAGCAGCCATGTAGAACGAAGGCGCGTACGTCTTCGTCGCGTCGTACACGGCGCCAGCCAACGGGGTGCCGACGATAGCGGCGGCGCCACGGAATAAGATGAGAAGCCCGAACGCGTTGGTCAACTTGTCCAGACCCAACAAGTCAACGAGGATGATGGACGTTAGGGAGATATAGCCAGCTGAAAAGAGCACATTTATCTGTTAGAACCAAAAAAAATATGTTGGCGTATTCTTATAAAATAAAAACCGGCCAAGTGCGAGTTGGACTCGCGCACGAAGAGTTCCGTACCAATATCTATAAAAACGGCAAAACAATTCATGTCTGTTGCATATTTAAGGGGGGCTCCCCTTAAATATTAATTTTAATTTAATTATTTATCTTTAAAATGAATATATAACTGAATATTCTGTGAATATTTCAATTCGAGCAAAAACGAACAAAATGGCGTTTAATATTTATTTTAAAAGGGCGTTTGATATTTATTTTATTCTGTTTTTTAGTATTTATTATTATAGCGGCAACAGAAATAATTTCAACTATCTAACTATCACGGTTCATGAAATACAGCCTGGTGACAGACGGACGAACACTACGACAGACAGACAGACATCGGAGCCATATGAATACAGTCCTGTTTTTACCCTTTGGGTACGGAGCCCTAAAAACTGAAACAAAAATTAAAGCACTTATGCTTTAATTCTTCTGCCTGCCAAAAAATGTTTAGTCTATGTCACTCAGGAACGTGTAAGGAATTTAATGATAGTCCATACGTCCAAATCGTTAGGTATTTATAACTCCTCAGAATACAATACTTACTAGGACAGTAAAAATGTATTTCAAAATGCATAAAAGGGTTTTATAGGTTTATGATAAAACTAGTTTTCGCCCGCGGCTCCGCACGCATCAATGTCGATCCCTCAGGAATAGTACTTTTTCTCGGGATAAAAGGTAGCTTGTGTCTTTCTCCGTACTTCAGAGAACTTGTATGTAAAATTTCATGATGATCGGTTCAGTAGTTACGGTGTGAAAGCGTAACAAACAAACTCACTTTCCCATTTATAATATTAGTAAGGATAAGGATATTAGTAAGGATACGGTAGTAAATACTCACAAATAGCTAGTCCAAAGGCAATAGCCATCAACACGTAGCAAGCGTATGAAAAACAGAAAGGAGTAGCCGCGACCGCAACCTGGAAAGTCATATAAAAACTTTATATCTATCATCTTTCATCAGGTCTTTTTAGCCTCCACTGCAGGAGCATGACCCTCTCTGTACTACCGGAGCCATACTTGGCCAGAGCAGACAGAGGATTTAACTTACATTACGTGCTAAAATAAGCCGGCCTAGTTTTTGTCTGAATAACATACGAAGGGTCACCATACAATACGTGACTGCTAAAAACGCTCAAAAACACGATTTTTGTATAGGCCCCACCTGACGTCAATTCTTTTTTTATTTCACTTTTATTATTATTTGTTGTTATAGCGACAACAGATATAATTAATGAATGAATGCGTTACAAAAAAGCTATTGATATAAGGTTGTAGTTTAATAACTGAACCTGACGTTTCGGTAAGTACTGATAGATCGTATTGAAATTTGAAACAGACATCTTAGTTCCTCCATTTTAGGCCTCCGAGGCGCAGTGGTTAACACGCCAGCGTGCTACACGGTGGACACTGGATTCGACTCCCTTCACTGATAACTTGTTCTTTCTTTTTAACAGGTATTTGTCAGCAGGCGGCCTATGGCAAATCATTTTATAGCATAAATGGTGTTATAATAGCGGACCTCGGGGTCCGCCGCATTAGATTCCGGGGTCTGGTATAACAGCTGAGGATGCAACCGGAAAAACGCTCAGATGAGGATTCGATAAATTTAATTCTTCAATGATTTTAGAACAAGACTTCGCTGTTTTCTAGTAAACATACTAGTTTTTCATACCAGTATGACCAAGAGGATAATATCGTCTATGAAGAGGATATATATGTCCTTGAAACAGGCATGTCTTTACTCCCCTTATCGATATCGAAAATATACCTACGTTCGCCGCGGTAACCGGGCGAATCCAGTAACTACTTTTGTTAACCGGTGTTCACCGCCTTTAACGAATTATGAATCGTTTGTTCAGTGCTATAAGAATAAAATTGGCTTGCAATGGATTTCAGTTATCTGAACGAAAACGAACAGCGTTCTGGCGGGAGCTAAATTACACCACATCACTAACCACATTAAGTTGATATTTCTTTAAAGACCTTTGAAGAGAGAGACTTCTGACGTAGGTACTAGTACCTATGTCAGAAGTCTCTCTCTAACACAATAAATAAATATATACGGACAAATCACACAGATTGAGCTATCCCCAAAGTAAGTTCGAGACTTGTGTTATGGGATACTAACTCAACGATACCATATTTTATAACAAATACATATGTAGATAAACATCCAAGACCCAGGCCAATCTGAAAAAGATCATTTCCATCTTGACCTGGCCGGGGATCGAACCCGGTCACTCCGTGTCGCAGGCAGGTGTGTTGACCGCTGTGCTACGGAGCTAGTCAAATATATAATATAATAAATAAAAAAAAGTCTAGTGAAGTAATCTTAGACATAAATGTTCGGCGCGCAAGTTGAGTACCCACCGTGGCGATGACGAGGCAGATGTTGTTGAGCAGTAGTGTGTCCATCCACGGGAAGTCCGCCACCCAGCCGCACGCGATCCTCCCCACCGTGTTGGTGATGCCGATGATGGAGATCAGGAACGACGCTTGGCTTTGCTCGATACCCTGGCAATATTAATAAAATGTGATAATGACTATCCACAAGAATGCAATGAGCTGCATATTTGAGCTTATGAGGTAGAAATTTTGGGACCGTGGGACCGTCGATACACGTTATCCCGCGTGACATGCTACAAGGGCAGTGCTATATTGACCATTGCGATTGCGGCGTCACGCAATCGATGACTCTTCCATCTGTATAATCGAAGATCTTAATAAGGCAAACGATAATGGAGTCGCTGTGGCCATCTATTGGGCAAAAACTGTGTAAGAGAAAGCTTAAATAACTATTTTTACTCGAAAAGAGAAAAAACTTACATTGGCCTTAGCAGCGTCGACGAGGAACACGAAGGGCACGTAGAGGCCGGCCATGCCGAACACGTTGGAGACGCCGATGAGCATGAAGGCGGGGTCACGCAGCAGACTCATGTCTAGCATCGACGCCAGCGCAGACTTGAAAGAGCTTGGGAGAGCCAGGCACGGGCATAGGTCGTATTCTGAAGAACAAAAATATTTAAATTAATACGATGTTAAAGTTCTCATTTTTCTTGGATCCCTAGGATAAGTTCAAAATAAGATAGATAATTTTACAACACGTTATTCTTTTTACGATCATTAAGCGCCATACAGGTCAGGGGTGTCATCCTGAACTGCTTGGTTGCGATATGGCATCGTGTACGCGCCCAGCCACCCGAAACGCTACTTGCTTTTATGCTTCCGACGCTGCTGCCCATTGGAAGAATTTTTACGCTGGGGTTTGGATTTGGGAAGGGAATAAAGGCATTGGGATACTACTCACTCGGATGAATTAGGGTAAAGCAAGTAGCAGCTTGGGAGTCCAGGCGTGCGTACCTGATACCATATCTGTTACCACCGCACAAGCAGTTTAGGATGACACCCCTTACCTCGGTTCAACCAAGCATCACAAAATCTCGTATTTTCGCTACATTTTCAGGTCCACCAAGAGATACTTACGTTCCTGTCTCTCCAGGTCTCCCGTCTGCCTGCTTTGCGGCAGACTAAGCACGGAGTTCCTGTAGCCTTGCAGCGACTTCTGGCTCTGGTACTGCGGCAGGTTTAGCACGGAACCGGAGTAGAAGATGTCTTTACGAGACATCGGCCGCACCATGCGGGGAGGTTCGCGCGGGCCCGCGACCGACAGTTTTGACGTCATCATGCTCTCTGTATCGCCCTGAAATGGATAGTACATTACTGCCGCAGCCGGAATGGCATATTGTGACAAGAGAGAAAAAAAAACAAGGAAACATAGTATAAAGAAAAAGTAAACATACAATGGCGGACTTATTATCCAATAAAGGGATCTCTACCAGATAACCAGCCAAATGATTGAGACGGTGTTTACTAATTGGGCAGAAGAACGTACAAAACAATAAAAAATAGACTTTTTGGTGGAGGTTGAATCCAGAGCAGAACATTGCAGTCTAGAATTAAAGCCTGAAGCAAGAGATTCAGAGTATGTTGCCCGAAGTATAAGTATTATGTCAGTCCCGAGATAACATTTGCTTTTCATCTTCCTCTATGACAAAAACAATTAATTGTTTCCATTCTCACTGAAAAAAGTTTGAATTGTGAATTTACAAAACTTTTTAGTCACTTGAGAATAAAAAACGTATTTTAGACTCTGTATACGGGCCACCGCGCTTTGTTTTTTATGTTTTTTTTTGCCTTAGAGTATATCACCAAAATGAACAACAATGTCATATACTCCTAATATCGCTTGTGGTGCGACTCTTCTTAAATATATTCCCAGGATTTCCTTGTTCTTGAATGATGTGATGCTTTTCTCGATAAGGTCATTATGTACCAATTTAAAGATGCTCATTAACAAATATAATTTTCCATATACTTGATAATAAGGATCTTTTCAATTTTAATTATATAATGTATTCCGCATGGTAGTTTTTTTTTTTTTTTTGTAGCACTCAATCTTATTTGTCGACTCTTATGAATGTATTAAATATGCAAGTGACGTAGCGCTATCTAGCTCTAAATATCTTTTTATGCCAAAAGGTAAAGCATGTTGAGCATAAAACTGTTATATTTTTACCAGCTAAGCATGTACACATGTTTACAAAGAAATAAATGATTATGATTATACGTTAAATCAACGTTATTATTATTATTTTTCATATAAATACAACCGACTTCAATCAAACTACGGAACCGTGAAGAAATTTAAATGGGACCAAAAGCATACCTTGTCAAACAATAGAAGAATTTTCAAAATAGATTCATAAATGACGGAATTATGAGGTAACAAAAATAAAAAAATACAACCGAATTGATAACCTCCTTTTTTTTGAAGTCGGTTAAAAGTCATGTCACGAGTGCATTGACTCATCGTCAAGACAAAGCAATAATCGGCGTGTAAAGTGCAAAATTTTAAAAATAAATGTGTCTCTTCACTGCACTGCCCAATTACATTTTTCGCATCGTTTGTAAACAGGAACGGCCAACATTGGAAACGAGCCAAACGGTCGTTAGTTTGGCGATGCGGTAGGAGTTCAAGGTGGTGAACACTTTTGTTTGTGGAATTACAATTAACGTTTGTTACTCTTTGATTTTTTTTATTCTGGAAAGTTTAGAAATTTACCAAAAAATAACCACAACACAAAATACTAAGAATTAGTACAGTTTACTTCTACTATCAATGTTAATAAACTTAGTATGCCGTGTTGCCATGGTGTGTTGTGGACTCCTTTGGTCAAAACTCAATGTCAAAACCGAACAAACACCAAATAATGAAACGTTTATACCCTCGTAAAATACAATTTATTACATTGTTGATAGTAGTATATGATAAGACACATTACCCTCCGAAAATGGATTGTTTCAACCATCACCGGCAAATATGTTGGTAGTTCATGCTTTAATATAAATAAGATCAGAATCAGTTTCGTATAAGCATACTTACATCATTTCTAGCTTGACTATGTACTGAAGTTTTGGACGTGGCTCTAATGGCTGCCAGGGACGGTTTGAATCTGTAACACAGATATAAGAAAAATATTAACAATATTACACGCAGGGGATAGAAACCACTTTAGATTCAACCTTGTGGCTTTGAGGTACAGTTCAAAATCAACAAAAAAATAGCCTAAGATGTTTGGCTAAAACTTTATGATCCTCCCTGTGTCATGATCGACGTACCCTTACAGTGTAGGCAGGCCTGTCTCACTCCCTGTGTCAGTATCGAAAACAGACCTACGCGCGGCGACCACTTCGAAGCGGTAAAACCGGGCAAATCCGGTAGGAACGACGCGCGTTTGGTCACATGTTTTCACCGACTTCAACGAATTATGAATCGTTTGTTCAGAGCTATAAGAATAAAATTGGCTTGCAATGTTTTCTGTAGTTATCTAAACAATGATGTGCTGCGTTCTGACGCGAGCTAAATTACACCGTATCGCTAACTACATTGAGTTGATATTTCTTTGTTGCAGAGTTCGTCTTTTATACGTAAGTACTAGTACTTATTCTGTGGTGTTGGTCAAATGAAAATGGACTTATCTTTAAACCAAAAAGACTGGATCTATTATCGAGACAAAAAATCTTCAACGAAGAAAAAAATATTGCATTTAAACGATAGACTTGGAACCTTCAATTGAAATCATTATTAGTCATAACATAAATTACAAAGGGCAATAAAAATACTAGCATGACATCAGTTGGCAACACAAAGGAAGCGTGATTAAGCGATGTAATCTCGGGATCGTCCTGTTTCATCATTCGTAATTTATCATATGAATATCAAGGTCACATTTTTGCTAATTACTCTAGATTTTTTTTTAATGAATAAATTGTATGCGTTTTACCTCTATCTTGCCTGATGGAAAGCGACGATGGAAACGACGAAAGTCTAAAGCACAAACTCAAATAATGCCTATTCATTCACTCTTGCTTTGGAAATCCCTGAATAGAACGAGACGGGAAACAGCGACGCGGGGAGGGAATTCCATTCATACGCGGTTTGCATAATGAAGGAGGAGGCTAATCTAGAGGTGCGATGATCTACTAGGGGAGTGAAAGGCGAGACGCTTATGGAGCAGATATTAAAATCGATTAGAATTCTATTCAGAGAATTTAAAGCGACATTTAAATTTCTAAAAAATATTTATACACGGTGAAATTTTGATCGTTCTGGACCCTTAAAGGGATGATTCAACCCGTCGATATAAACAACTTTTCCTATGGGACCAATAATGCTGGGAACTCAAAATATTATTGACGTTCCCATACAAATTGACCGGGCGGCTAAAATTTTTTATATGGAACTGTCCATTTTTTTTTTAGTTCCCTGCATTGGTCCCATAGGAAAAGTTGTTTATATCGACGGGCTGAATCACCCCTTTAAAGGTCCAGAACGATCAAAATTTCACCGTGTATACCTATTATAAATCATGTTATGAATATTCATTCTATCACGTCCTTACCCTTCCGTGGTAGACAGAGTCTTAGGCCACAAGACTCAAAGGTCAAGATTACCGTGACAGTGGGCGTTAAGGTTAAAAACGGAATCAAAATAGTGATGGGTTGTTAGCCGCATCGCCTATTGACACGATTAATTACTTTTTCGCCTATTCCCTTGGCCGGCGTTAACGGCCTGCGCGGGAAGAGAAGCAGCTGGAACACTCTACGTATTTTCTTGTCTTCCACATCAGCATAAAAGTGTTTTAATATGTATTGTTGCCCTGGCTTCGCACAGGTGCAATGTACGAGTATCTACTAATATGGGGCAATAAATTATACATATAAACATTCCTCTTTAATCACTCTATCTATTGCTGAATACTGCATTAATATCCGTTGCATAGTTTAAAAGATCTAAGCAAACAGCGAAAGTGGCTTAATTTATATGCTTTGTAAAGATATACACATATGGCCAGAGCTGGCCGGTAATAACTTAGCAAACATCTCGTTTCGAAATAAGATATCAATAAAATATAATAACGACACATCCCCCATATTTAGACAAGCATAGAAACGCCTACAATGTCAATCGTGTTACAGTGCCCTTGTGGGTCATTTTTTAGGCTGCTGTTAAAATCAACGCCACATATCGATGTTTAATAATCGTGCGGTTGGCACCTTCACTATCTTTTGACATTCCGATTTATTAACACGCCACGAATAATATTAAGGGACGCTGTACACGGGAAAAGTAAACGGTAGAGTATACGCGGAGAGTAGATGGCAGAGGGCAAGGCTACTAACTATACCAATGTAAATAGTATTTGAGGTTGAGAAGAATACTAGCAATTGGTAGAGTGACTAGCAACTTAGAGAAATCACTTGCCTTCCCCCACCACTGTATCCACTCTTTACCGCGCACTTATACAAATATTTGTTTACTGTACTCATATATACGCTTAGTAGAGTAAAGTACAAGTATAGTTCACGCCTGCAGTGTCCTTTCTCTAACTAACGTGTAGTAGATGTCTTTTTACACGTACATTTACGTGTAAATAGACATCTACTTTACCAAAAGTAATAGAGTAATCCGAATCGGTAGAGTAGTAGTGTGTATACTCTGTTTACTTTATTCGCGAACCAGAGGCTTTTGCATTAGTGACTAATTAAAGGAAATCTAATCGGGGTTCACTATCGGGGTTTACTAATAAGTTATAGACATAACTTTGTTACTAACGATTGGGCATGACTCTGTAACTGTTTATACAGCATGTTACGGTAACCACCGTTTTCCCTCAAGCATAAATCAGCACGTCAAAATGAACAACTTTTCCTGAGGGCTGGGAACAAAAATGTCGACATTTTCGCACAAATTGCCGGGCCGGTCAAAGATTTAACCCTTTGACCGCGAACGTCAGATAAATCCGACAAGCATTTTCATAGAAAATGTATGTCGGATTTATCCGACGTACACGGTCAAAGGGTTAAAGATTATTCAGAAAATAGGAATTTTTAGGCACTAGTCAATTTATTTATTTAAACTTTATTGGCCGAATTAACAAAAGTGTACAAATGGTGGACTTAATGCCATATGGAATTCTCTGCCAGTCGAGCTCAGGACCAAATAGAGAAATTGAGTTTAGGTGGTGCGATGAAGTGCATATAATAAAATTCACATTTTAAATAATAGTTATTAAATTATATTCATATTAATAATTATTGTTCGAACGCTTTTGTATTGAAATGTCGAAATAATATTTGAGTTTCCAACATTGGCCCATAGGAAAAGTTGCTGTTTAAAATAAGATTCATATACCCAAATCAAACACCCAATCCACCATCACCTTATAACCAAATCCCTTCATTAACATCTTATAAAATAAACAACTCTATATACCTGTGATATGATGAGCATTTGATATGATGTGCATGTCATAAACAGATTTAGGTGCATTGAACCATATAAGCAAATCTTACCAATGCCGCGAAAAATGTAAAATATCGTCTGTTGAAGATACAGAATAATTGGGCTAACCGTCTAGGGATCTTCGCTAGAAACAAAAACTCACACAAAACATGCAATAAGTATCAACACCTTATCATGCGGTCTCAACTCCTATCGCGTACGAATTGTTTTACACTCATCACAAAGATGGCGCCATAGGTTTATTCAGAACTACGTATCCACCATATTAAAGGAAAATAAAATCAGTATTCAAGAAAGATATAAATATTTTCGGCTTCATAATTTTACCATGTTAAGGCTTACTCCATCTTGTAACGGGGGAAAGTCTGTCTTTATTGCACTGTAGCGCCCTCGCCGTCTTCGACGTCGCTTGCGACTTCTACGTGCTTATAGCAGCAGGCCATAATTTGGGCGAATATTTCTGTATGAGGTTAACAGACTATACGTTAGTGTTATATTGTCTATCTACCCCTGGCTGATCTATTTCCAATACTCTGCTTGCTACATTTGTCTGTCAAAGAACAGGATTGAACCGTTCAGTTAAACACACAAAACATACAACCACGCCAACACTACCACAGATATATGTATGTAGATGATGTAAATGAACCTACTTCGCGTGTCTGAACCCCGACCAAGCGTCAAGGTTGGCCGCGGCTACTGACAGTCCGCTCGCGTCTGTTGCTAACAACAATTAAAACGTTGAGTAATAATTAACTGCTATAGCCCAAAAATTGCAAGCATTCAAAGGCAAGGACATATTTCCTCACTATTTGCGTCATGTATGTACATCTATATACATCTATATCTGTGACCACCACCTTACCACCAATTCCCTCGAAGGCCCCACACTCCTGTAACGTAAATAAGTCTATCTACCTATCAGTGGCTG
The DNA here is from genome assembly GCA_947532085.1 of Elegia similella. Taxonomy (NCBI): domain Eukaryota; kingdom Metazoa; phylum Arthropoda; class Insecta; order Lepidoptera; family Pyralidae; genus Elegia; species Elegia similella. The sequence continues at coordinate 8,819,233 of OX383936.1, forward strand.
ACCTATCTCCAGTGCTCTGTTTCCGTTGTCTGTCGAAGAACGGCACGGATCCGTTCTTGGGCAGGCCGGGGGCTTGCGCACTGAACGCAGGCGACGATACGTTGCGAGACATCTGTTGCGCTTGGGCCGCGGTCACCGCAGTTCCGTTCTCACCCTGAAATTACAGAAACTTGTTAAAAAACTGTGTAAATGTGATAAATAACTGAACCACTCAAATTTAATAGTTTGAAAGTTGTTTCCTCACAGTGGACTAATGTCACCTCTAGACAAAGTCGAGAACTTCGATCAAGAATTAAAAACTAGATACAAAATAATGATTTAAAAGAGCGTCATCATCATATAAGCATACTAGACATTTGGGTCATATTTCCTGAATTCCGAAAGCAGACTTGGGTCAACTTTATGGCATGCAATTAGGATTGGTTTTGCATAGATTAAGGTTTATGGTATAACAATATCTACTTATAAATAATTGTGGACAGCATGAAGTGTCATTTTTGTATGTGACTGTGTATCTAGTTTTTCATACTTGATCGAAGGTCGAGGGAAGTTTTTACAACTAAGAATATTGTTTTGAATAAATGAGGCTGCGCTGAGTTGTAACAACGACTTCGCACACGGGTGTTAATACTGTATTTGAATACTGAATCTTTTTTTCGGAAATAAAGTATCATTTTCAGATTCAAAATATAAAAATCAACAAAATGCAGCCATTGTCTGGCACATACAATTCAGTATGTATGGTGTGTGCAGTGTTGAATACCTACATTGAAATGCAGCATGCACTATAGAAGCACAATAACGGGCGTCGGAAAAGTTCTCTTGAACATCACAGGTATGAAAACCGGCCATGTAACATTGCTTCACTAGTCCTTTCTTACATCTGTCACGCATTAGACAGAGGCAAATGAATCCTAAACCTAAAAAACCCATCACTATTTTGATTCAGTTTTGCATCTACACGCCCTCCCACATGATAAATGTGGTCATAAGGTCTTATGGACCTGGCTCTGTCTTCCCCGCAAGGGAAAACGACATGATATAGTATCATGTCGTTTTCTCTTGTGTTATATTGAAAGGATCCTAGACTAAAGGAGCTAGTAGACAGATAAATTGCAGCAAAATCATACCTTCCTGTGTCCATTTTCCTCCGGGACCTTGGACTCTGTGATTGTAGGTAGCGTAGGCACAGTGGGCACGCCGTGCATGTTGGGCTGAGTGGGCACCCTCGCCAGTGCCTCCAGGTTCAGCGAGGAGTGGACACCAGGGTCTATGTTCAGCGGCGCCTGCTTAGAAAGTACTCTGTCAAATTAGTGCAACATTCTCTACTACGGTGCATGCTTAACTACGGCAGTGCGGTTAAAGAGACAACTATAAGCAAAACAGGAAAGTATATTTTTTAAAAACAACGTTTTTAATAAGTACTTCACTACTTATTTAATATACAGTATGCTGAGTCGGCTCAAAATGGATGTACTAATCAGGAAAAGAAATACATAATGAGACTTGGGGACCGTTCAGCAAAATATTAGCTATTTCTAACCCCCTTCTTTTGAGCTTTTGCCCCCTCCATCTAAGCTTACGTAAACAATGGTATAATTTTTACAAAAAACAATTGTTTATTTTTCGAAATATTGCTGACGTCATCACCACGAATTCACATGTCAATAACTTGAATAATTATGTGAAAATAAACACTTTTCATTTTGACGAGTACTTTAAACTCTTTCAATGTCGTATACCGCGTGATTTTAAACCTCTGAACTATATTGAAATCCTGGAATCACGTGGTATATGTATCTTTTACTGATCTAGGTTTGATTAAATAATACTAAAAGCTGTATGTAGGTAAAGGCAACGGAGAGATTACAGATTACATAATCCAAGTAATTTGTACTTAGTTATTCAAGTGCGACCGACATCGGACACTTCATCAGTAGCATGTATCTCTGATTACAATATTCTAATAACTAGACTCAGCTTCCATAATCAGTTAGTACGCTCGACTGAGGCTAAGTAGAATTTATTAACCGTTAGTAAAATCATTGATTTGAATTATTATATCACACAGTGCAATCGAGCTTTATATTATGTTGGTAAATAATGACATACAGATAAAATATACCCACGTCAAGTAGGAGGAAATTGGCATACACATTATTTGCGACGCAAAATATGAAACTCGATTAGTATACTATTGTACTCGTATGAAGCCAAATTACGCCAAACAACAAATTAAACCAAATACCAAAGTACTATCAACATCAAAAGCAATTATTTAAAGAAATTTTGAGAAAATATAGTTATAAGTAGACACACTTGGTGGCAGCACTGAGATTTGATGACCTTTAATTATGTTATTCAACATCAATTTTGACAAAACAATTGCTGTTGCTTATTTTTAAATGACTATGTAGCCAAGTGAGCTTTTGCTACTTCACCAGGCGTTTGAGGCGAGGGCAGAGTGCCCTCAACCTAAATAGAAATCATCACCAAAGGGCCGTCATGAGGGACGGACCTCAGCTTTGGGCGTTGCCTGTGTGTGCAGGGCTTAGAGAGACAGCAAACTCTCATATTGCCTGATGGGCCGCAATTACGTTCATGTATAGCCTGAAGGGCTAATCAGACAAACTATGGCAAAAGACTTTGGAGAGCAGCAGCTCTCATCTTTTGCCTTATGGGCCGAAAGTTAGCCAGAAGGGCCTATCCCACCCGGGACGGCGGGGCTCTACGCACTCTTTTCCGGTGGCGAGTGCGAGGAGGCTGTTGCTGTTTTCAATCGAACGAGTTATCCAACGTAAACAGCTCATCAGACGTCGTTCAGTGTTGCCACCTGGTGACCACCTTAAAAAACCCTCATTAATTAAAAAATATATCTAACCTTCATTCGTTTCTCCATAGTGCCGTCGGGTAGTTGTACCACAAAGTATGAGCCGCCAATTGATCCCCTTTCCATTTGCAGTCTTTTTTCTTCGGCCATACGTTGCAGCAAAGGCTTTTCACCCGACGTCTGCAATACGTTTACTAGTTTAAGTTATTAGTACCTAGGCGACCGAGCTCCGCTCGATTATTACTATTTATTGTAATATGGTAATATTTTAAACTTTTCTATAAACAAATAATATTAAAAAAAAAATCTTGAACCTGAATTTCAATTTTGAACAGTTGGAGAGTCAATATCAAACATTGCCACAGTAAAAGTGCAACGTTATATACATAAATAATTCGACTTTCTATTTATTAACGGGACAGCACAAGACGAGCGATTATTAACCGACTTTAAAAGGAGAACTTTTTTGAAATTTATGTTATAATTCCTTAAAACTTCCGTCATTAATGAAACGATATGAAAAAAAATTTAAAGGTCCAATTGGTGCCATTTATATTTCATCAATATTGGTTCAGTAGCTTGATTGGATTTGGGTTTTTATATTTAAGATTATTTCATTCACAAATCATACGTTCAAACAGGCGCTTGTTCAACAAGTTATATAAAATGAAAAATTTTAATCAACCCTCAACACGAAAATCTCTATATCTTGTTGTTTGTCATCGCTAGAAAACCTACTGTCAAATAAATAAAAAACGCATCCAAATCGGTTCACCCATTTAAGCGCTACGGTGCCACAGACAGACACAAAACAGTCAAACTTAAACCCCTCTCTTTGCGTCGGAAGTTAAACATAGTACCTTTATGCGTCCTATACATAGCAGTAAGTGATGGAGTTAGTAGCTACAGGTTAATGTCTGATATTGAATAGCTATCTGGCAATTACAATAGGAACAGGAGTTACCGATAACGTTACATGTTTGGCAAGGACTCACGAGCAATGATTTACACATCAGTTCTTAAGTAAATGTGATATGGTCTTAATTAGAATACAGTTGTATATATTTCAATGCTTCAGACTGTACATATATGTATAATTGTAATGCTTTTAACAAATAACTGTGGGACTACCTCAATTTGTGAGAATTGTCTCTATATCATTCTGAATATAATTTTGTTTTCATAGGTAACAGTACCCAAAATATTCGGTCAGGCAATTTCCAATGTGAGGAACCATTTCGTTACACATCTAAACTTGTTGTTCTATTCTTACATTTGTATTACATCACACAACAGCCCACAACAATGCCTAAAGACAGTATTACTTACAAACAAATGTAATCTGCCCATTAATGTCGGTCGTCATGCTATGTCAGATGCCTTATGGCAGCTTGAAAAATCTGATACCAGTGTTGGCCACATACACACACGAAAAGAAAGCAAGCATTAATCAATTTCATTTCTAAAATTTTACATATTGACTAAAATACATAAATAATATAAAAACAAACCTAAATTATATTACTACTTAAATAATTATTTTTGTCAATGTAAATTTAATTTCTACTAGCTTTCCCGGCGAAATTTTGTTGTAGTCAATATTTATTATATTTTGATAAATATTCTGTTATTCGGGGTGATGGCAAAACCGAAAAATCAAATATAATAAAAATTGGCTCACCCGTTCATTAGTTATAATATAAGTGTTCGATCAAATCCAACCATGTTTTTTATAATAAGAAGTTTATTTTCCACAATAAAGTTTTTCAAGACAAATAATTCAATTAGCCAGGATAAGAAACGTGTTCATTACAATCTAACAAGAAGCAGTTTATATAAAGTAGAATATCAAAGTGCTTATGTATATTCTTTAATTTCGAAATAGAAATAATTAAAAAATAAATTACTCACCTTTGGATAGACCAGTGGTCTCATAAGCGCGCCAAATATCACACAGTTTAAGATCAGACCAGCAAGAAGCAAGTTCGCCCCCTGCCATGACCCGAACTGTTCCAGCAGGTAGGAGGCTAGGGGTGCGAAGGTAAACGTTCCGACACCCGACCCGCAGACGGCTATGCCAGTCGCGAGAGACCGCCGAGTCTCGAAGTAGTACCCTACTGCCACCACGGACGGCAGGTATATCATTCCAAACCCGATACCTGGAAAGAAATGGCTGATGTAAGCAAAGGATTACGGAGATAATCGTCCTTTTAGTTGTCAATGTATGCCTGAGAAGCCCGATGGTCTAACAAGCGTAAGCGCTAGTAATTCTCACGGCATTACCTCGGGCGCGGTCCCCACTTGGATGACCGCAAGTGGCATAAAAATGTCTTGAGCTCCTCCGTGCTTCGGAAGGCAGGCCTTTGTTCCCGGCTGTCATTATTGATGGCATTCGTAAAGTTATTTCAGATGCTTTAAGGCAGCTTGAAAAATCTGACTGTTGGCCTCTTACACACACGAAAAACAACAAACAGTGTATGCCTATGTGATTGTAGAACAAGGGACGGGGACTGACAGTTGCTCCAGGTGAAACTTGTTGGTCGCTCTTTGCGTAATATTAGATTGTGATAATTCATTTGTTAGACGTATAAATTCAATAATAAAAAAAAAAATACATATTACCACATCGATTATTTACCATAGTTTATTGCTAACATTTTATAAAAAAGATTTAGTACTATTTTTCGCTGTATAAATAAAACTAAAAATGTTTTTAAAGTTACTGAACCCATATCAACCACTTAACCGAAGATTACATTGCTAGAAGAAGGTCTGATTGTTGATTAACCCTTTTTAATTTGCAAGTACCGAGGGAGGGTTCGGTCGGTCACCCCGGTCGATACTAACTGAATACATCATAATACCGGGAAAACAATTACGGTTTTCCCCGATACAATGCATATTACGGTAAAAACGTAATAATTACTAATCGTTTACAAAGCTTTCACCCAAATGAAAAATAACTTCTCATAATTATTGTCGATTTAACCGTGATTCTTATTATTCTTATTATTCATTTGTTCTTCAAAAAAGGGATTTATTTATCCCTGGTGAGAGTCGTTGATTTTCAGCCTTTTTTTCAGCCATGAAATAAGAACAAATTAAAAGCTTCATTCCTAGAAAAGGCAAGAAACAAAGTCGTAAAAATCTTAATATAACTCGGAATTATTTTATTTTTCTGAACTGTACTTCCGGCTTCACTTCCTCTCATCCGGCGAGGCGGCACTAGTGTCGCCGGATGGTTTAGCTCTAGCAAAGGCTCTGGCAAGCTTAGTTCCAAAAGTCATAGTAAGATGGCAGTATGTCCACTGCTAGTCAACATATGTAGAATGATTATAAAAAAAACCGGCCAAGAGCGAGTAAGACTCGCGCACTAAGGGTTCCGTACCGTTATCTATAAAAACGGTAAAAAAATCATGTTTGTTGTATGGCAGCCCTAGTATTTTTAAAGTGAATATATAACTAAATATTCTGTGAATAATCCAAGCGTTTACTTGTCGCCGTTATCAATATCGAGCAAAAACAAACAAAAAAAATCACGTTTGTTGTTCGGGGCCCCTCTTTAAATATTTATTTTACTCTATTTTTTAGTATGTAAGTATCTGTTGTTAGCGACAGCAGAAATACATCATCTGTGAAAATTTCAACTATCTAATTATTACGGTTCATGAGATACAGCCTGGTGACAGACGAACAGACAGCGGAGCTATATTAATAGGGTCCCATTTCTACCCTTTGGGTAGAAGAGCGGAGTCCTAAAAATAGATATTACATATTTATTTAAAAGATGTAAACGTAATTTGAATAAATGAAATAATCGATATTGATTTTTTTGTGTTCTAGTATGAATATCTGTTTAATGTAACGGCCTTTGTGTGTAAAATATCTGTTTAATATAGCCTATAGCCGCAATGCAGCTCTAGTTTGTATAAAACGTCATAGACAGGTCAAGGATCAAAGGGTAAATCACCATGGTACCAGGCTATTCATTTCATTTGAAGGAAGCCATCTAGACTAAATTAGAGAGTTTCATCGCGGAGTGTAATGGTGAGCAATTCCGGAGAACGTGGCATATAATAAAAGTGTAGATACCATCACACATCGCGACCTCGGCATCAATATGGCATCAATCACGGACAAATTGCTGAAATCTTATTGGTACACTATTATTATTACGATGATCATATTGAGCATGTCAACCACGAATGTATCATTAACGGACTACGGATGCAAATCAATTATTATAAATCAAAATATTTCCATTCACGTGCCTCGAGTTGTGACAACATTCTTGCACACAAGTAAACAGTGTGTTTTCTTAAATATGTGGCTTGCTACTTCTCCCGCCATATTGAAGAAACGACCAAGGGAATGAGCCGCTTTTTAGCATAGGCGACGTTCCATACGTAATTTACCCATCACTGTTTTATTGATGTACTAGCTGTGCCCGTGACTCCATTCGCGTACAATTATATGGGGGCCAAGTCTTATCATAACTGGAGAAAAATTGAAATGTTTATCTACAAAAATTCACTTAATTCGTATAAGAATTATGGAGGTACATACAGAAAAAAAGGCTAAAAATCGTTAATTTAGTTTCATTATCATGTATAGAGCTTATAGACACGCACAATATCTCTGAAAACAAAGTAACTTACTCCGTGACCAACCCTTACAGATTTATTATTAGTATAGGCTAGTTTCCTAAAAAAATATAATTAGTCCGTCAGTTAGATATTCAAAAAATATTGGACACGTATTTTTTCTTTTGTCAATTAAACAAAAAATGATAAAGATATAGCCCTTTGAAGTTTCGTGTGACGTCATAGTTTGCTACATTTTTTAGCAAACTTTGACGTCACGAGCCCCCACTCCTGAACTTTGACGCGCTTTAACTTTATTATTTATTGTTTATTTGACAAAAGAAAAAATACGTGTCCAATTTTTTTTGATTATCTAACTGACGGCCTAATTGTTATGTTATTATTACGACCCAGATAACTAGCCTATTGAAGCTGTGCAGCTATTTAAATATATCGCTCAGCCATTTATGTATTAATATTGTGATCAATGTTATATTTTAAATATTAAAAAAAACCGACTACTCGGTTTTTTTTAAACATAACATAAGGACACCTGAGATTTTGAGACAAACCAGCAGTTTAGAAGAAACGATAAATTCTCAAACATAATAGCCATACAAAACACGCGCGAAAGCCACAGTCTTTCCCCTTCTTGGAAGTCGGGTAAGAAAATCATAGATATGAAGTAAGGGAAAACAAAGTACGAATTAGGTATTTGGTTACTTGTTGCTTCGGCTGTGATATTTACTTGCTTCTAGAGATGTTCAATAATACACTAAATAACTTGATCATTGCCCGAAGTTCCTGATCCTTCCCTAGGTAATTTCTTTTTATCGTATTTTCTGTTCTTGTATTTTTTGTGTGGAGATTTAAGGTTCTAATTTATCGTCATAAAATTGATACTTTTTGTTACTTTACGTTGATATAGTTTGTATAATTACGGCTTTAGAAAAGTCTTATTAAACAATAACTTTTACCTCTGCGTCTATCACGAAAGCCTCGCGTTTTTTATACAATTATATGGGGGCCAAGTCTTATATGGGTATCTCTTGGATAGGCATGTAACATCCTCGTCTTCATCGTCACTTACCATCAGGTGAGATGGGAGACAAATGCCTAATTCAAATTTAGTAAAAAAAAAAAAAAAAAAAAAAAAAAAAAAATACAAATTAGTTTTAACTACATTACGATACTAACACAATTTCAGAAAGATTTTAAATACAATTTATTTAGGAAAATTGCTTTAAGTTGATTATTTTTTGTTCAAAAATGCTATTAAATGTATGTATGTAAAGTTGACGGGTTCTTTGTCCAATGCGCTGTAGAGGCACCAAGCGTATCATATTCATTACAATGCATGTACAACAAATTATGCGGAATCCGATATGGCGTGACTCAGTGTTTATTGGCGGCCCACAAATCGGCATTTGAAACCACAAAGGAGCATATGCTGTTGCTGGGTCGACGTCCGTGCGTCACTTTCCGCTACTCCAGTTTTCTCAGTAAACATTTAATCAGAATTGAAACAATAACCCAAATAAATTAATTCAGTTATTGCGCCGTTTGAATTCATTATGTGACTTCCGAAACAAAGTATATAAAATAATTACATATAGCGTGATTTTGAACCCCCTAGCTATATTGAAATCTTGGAATCAGAATCCCTAATGGAATACAGAATTCCAAGAAAAAAAGGTAAAAACCGATAAAAAAAAATTGGCTTTCCATAGAAATTCGTCCAGCTGATCGGCGACTTTGTATGGGAAACCCTAATTTTTTTTGATTTTCAGCTTTTTTTCTTGCAGTTCTATATTTCATTAGGGATTCTGATTCTGAGATTTCAATAAAGCTAGGGGGTTCAAAATCACGTTGTATATTTGATTCAGCCCATTAATATAAATAACTTTTCCTATGGGTGTGGGAAATCAAAAATTTTTTTGATGTTCCCATACCAATTGACCGAGCGGCAAATTTTTTTCCCAGCATTGGTCCCATAGGAAAAGTTGTTCATATTGACGGGTTAAATTACCCCTTTACGGGTCTAGAACGATCAAAATTTCACCGTGTATACATTTACTAATAAACCCTACTCTTTACAAGGGAATCCTGGTCTTTTTAAAAGAAGACTAAAATACAAAGGTACTTCAAAATATTGGTAGAAAAAAGAGAATTATTTTGTGTTAAGGCCTCTACATAAATGTTTGATTAAATTGTTAAGGAGTTCAGTGAAGTAATACGATCTCTGTGGCCTAGTAGTCATAATGCCAGGCTGTCACATCGGAGGTCCCGGGTTCCATACCCGGTCAGGTCAAGATGGAAAATGATCTATTTCAGATTGACCTGGGTCTTGGATGTTTATCTCTATCTAGGCTAGCTCTATCTGTATGATTTGTCGTACAGATATATTTTTACTACTTATTTAAATGTCTACTGAAGTAATAACCGTGACCAAGCTATAAAAGACACCTATTTCAGATATAACATGGGAATAAGAAACTATAAGGTCATTTTACAAACCGATAATATACAGAGACAGCTTCAGTTCAAATGATAACCAAAGCAAACCACCAATTCGATCTACATTTGAGCGTCCGATTATTTAAAATTAAAATCTATATAAAAACACATTGCGACGTTAAAGTACGAATGACAGCATGAAAACCAATTGGTCTGATAAAAATAGCCATTGTTTACTAAAATACATGGACATGTTTGAATTCACAAAAATAATTTATAGAGCTATTGCCCGCGGCTCCGCCCGCGTCAGTGTGGATCCCTCTGGGACAGTACAATTTCCCGGAATGAAAGGTAAAAATACATGGACATGTTTGAGTTCACAAAAATAATTTATAAAGCACTAGCTATTGCCCGAGGCTCCGCCCGCGTTAATGTCGATCCCTCGGGAAGAATACAATTTTCCGGAATAAAAAATACCCCTATGTAATTTCCCGGGCTCAAACTACCTCCATACCAAATTTATTCAAAATTGGTTCAGTCGTTGAAGCGTGAAAAGGTGACAGACAGCGTTACTTTCGCATTAGTATAAGGTATAGATATGGATTTCATTTCAAACACAGACCTTCTGGACAATGCAAGATTACGAAAGAACCACTCAGCTGATAAAACGTTGCGGTCTCTCCCAATCATTCAAATCAATGAAGCCAAGTAAATATCCAAACACGATTAACCATTTAATCAAAGGCTGTGTCTAGCGATACTTAACATGCTTCAAGGGACAATTTTTACGCACGATTGTAAACACTTCGCTGTTAATTTCATGCCATAATGAATGATTTAACAATATATAACATTTGACCTGCAGACTATCGATTAATACATATATCCACAATCGGGTATGAGCGAAAAAATCTAAATTAAAAATAGTATACCCTATACTATTTTTTACTTTAGTTTTTGTGTTTTTTAATTGTGTTGCAATGAATTAGAAAAAAAGGTTGACTGCATCGCCTATTGAATTTTTTTGCAGATTTCTGCTCAATTCCTCAATCTACATGTGAAGAGAAGCATCTGCTGCATTCAAGCTTTATTCTTATCTCCCAGATCAGCATGGGAGATATAACGATCTAAATTATCTTCAAACACCAAACTAGACACGTGTAGATGCTGGGTAGATGCAAACATTAATAAAACAACGACATTGAAATCTATTAGCGGCCTGCAATAATCATCACATGTTTTAGAATTAAAACTAAAGTTGTAGGAAATTCAAATTACTGCAATAACAATCAGCCATTCAGGTACCTACATCAGCAAAGCGAGTGACGGGGTAAAAATGTTAGCAACGTATGAAAGTGCGAATAAAACGGACAGTAAATGTAATTAGGTACATTCACGTAAACAAACTGTGTTTTGGCAGCACGAACAGAGCACCGTTCTAGAAGATTCATAACTATTATTGTAAATGATTTAGAGGTACAGCATTACCAAAACAATCTGTATTAGTAATAACATTCAGATCCATGACCACGACACTACACGTAGGTATAATGATTTGTTATCAATGCCAGTACGAATATTCGTATTAAACTATGTTAACATCTAGTTAACATGCAATATTTGATTGATTGATGTAAAAAATATGTTAAGAACACCGTCAATATCATTATGAACAGTTTTTAAACTCTTACACAATAAATAATAATTATTTAAATAGTTCTGCCTCTTTTTTTAGGTAGGCAGATACTACCAGTGCGGGATTAAGCTAGCGCGCGGCCCGTAGTTGATGTGAACTTGTGGGGGACTCGCGGGGCCCGTAGCATTTGCTATACCTGCTATATGACGTATCCGGCCCTGGATCTAATCTTTATAAAGTTTGTTAGCTTTCTACAAATCAACTGTTATAGAAAGGTATCCTCCAATTATACTTCACAATTAAAATATATCCAGAGACAGCTTCAGTTCAAATGATAACCAAACGCCCAAGCGAGCAATCCGACCTACATTTGGGAGCGTCCTATTATATGAAATTAAAATCGCTCAACATTGCGACATTAAAGTAAGAATGACAGAATAAAAAAAAGTTAGATCGGTCCTATATCGACAGACAATTACTTTGTTTCGTACAAAATTAAAGTAGTCGCGGCTGACACTGTGTCCCACCCAGTCATAAACATAAATCACTACATAGCCCGCTGTCTGTCTGTCCCTATGTTTAAAACTACGCAACGGATTTTGATGCGGTTTTTTTAATAAATAGAGTGATTCTAGAGGGTTATATGTATCTACATCGCATCCGTGCGAAGCCGGGGCAGGTCGCTAGTAGGGAATAAAACATAAATAGGTAGTTCATTTGTTCAAGTCCACGGGGGCGTGACGAACCCGCCGCTCACGATCGTGTCGGCATTGAGACCCGGTGATCTCAACTGCTGCCAAGTGGGATCAGTCAACAATTGTTTAGATGTGCTAATGATTGAGACATTTCAAATATATACGAACCACCGAAAATTTGTTTCTAATAGACGACCTCTGTGGCAATCAGTGATACCGCAAGTGCCTTTGAATCTTCTATCCCCGGTTGGTTCAAGATAAAAAAATGATCTTTTTCAGATTGGCCTGGGTCTTGGATGTTTATCTATATATGTATTATAGTATCGTTGAGTTACCACGATACAAGTTTACAGCTTACTGTGGGGCTAGCTCTTACTGTGTGATTTGTTATATTTATAGCTATAAGCCAGAAACTATAAAAGACATTGCAAAATACGCCATTCGAAGGATGAATTCATCAGAGCAATAAATATTTACATAAACAAGAGGAATGTTGCATTCTAAAGTTCTCTATTTGGCTCAGACACTCAAAAGATTCAAAAGACTAAAAATATTCCATTTCTGTAAGTCTGGTCTCATGCGTACCAACGATAATATGAGCTATGCAACGTTTATGGCAATGCAACAATTGTTTAAAAATAGGTCCTACAAAGCAATTAGTTGTACATATATGGCTGAGCTCGAGCTAATACGATTCTTAATAAGTCAGCAACCACCCTGAAAGGCGCCGTAACGTCTGCAATCACTGGCAGAGTGCCAGCGTCCAAACTTTCCACGATATTCGTGTCAACTTACTCGCAGATAAAAACTTGGAGCTATCTTGCGAGTCAAGGTGCCTTTAATCCTTTGTAAGCATGATATTGTAATAAACTAGACGAGATCGTCTATTAAGCCGAAATAAATTTAAGTAGGCAGATAGAGGATTAACCGTAATTTAATAAGCCAATTTCGATTAAAATGATAATGAGTTAACTCAGATAAATACCTGCGATATTTCAAATTAAAAAATTCAAACAATCCCCGACATCAAAATCATTTTAATTTGTAAACGGCTCGACCGATTTTAATAATACAAACGAAGAACCATCGCTAGAAAATCGGCTTTCAAATAGAAACCGCATCCTCGGTTTACCCGTTAAAGAGCCACGGTGTTACAGACAGACACTTTTTGCGTCGAGAGGTAAAATAAAGATTTAGTATTCAGTCATACCAAAGAATTAATATCAAAAACGTTACGTGATTACTACAACAATATTTTCCCCTTAGGTTCTGTAGTACCACCAGTCAATATTAATAAGGACATTTACAAAAAAATGCGATTTACAATTGGCACATCGTACAAAAAAGAACAAAGGAGAAACATGCGTACTCATCATATAAACAGCCTCTTAAATAAAGCGCGGGTAGGCGCGTGAAAAGCCCTTATTCCCCCAGTTCGTTATCATGAAGGGCTATAGTGTTCCCTCCGCACGAGCATTGTATCGTTCGTTCCGTTTGCGCCGCTGAAGGTTGGCAAATGTCCAATTTCACGCCAGGTTTGTTGCCACAGTTTCAGGGCTCGTGAGAACAAAGGCGACGATTATATTTCAAGAGAACAACTTGCACTTTCTAAAGGCTTGGAAATAAGTTTTTACGAAGATCCCTTTGTAGAAGAACTTCCTTTGAAAAGCTGTACCTAACTGAAACTCTAAAACAACTTCCGACCATCATTTATTTACACGTCTACTGAATAACTGTCGACATAACAACAGGAATAGCTTTTTCACGCATGATTTGATGTAACGAAGAGCGCCGGCAAAAAAATTCACTTGTCCGGCTTTAATTGGTCCAAATGAAGCAATTACTGTACAACGTAACATGTGGCTGTCGGATGAACTTGGCGCTAAAATAGAATATGATACAATCTAAATAGGAAACCATTAAAATGTAGAAAGAAAACCGTACTACTGGTAGGAGGTACTATGAAAAATGAATATAATACAGGATGTTAGGCTTAACACCATTGTCTCGCAAACCATCAAATCTTGTCGCAATGATTGATGAACAACTTATTCAATGGGAGCAATGCTAGAAACCTATGAATAAGTATTACTTATTCGTAACTGGAAACTAATAAAAGCGGAGCTAAAAAAATCGTCATTTTAACAAAAGTGTTCGCCCTGCCCGGAAATTTGAATGAAAATATAGATTTTTTCAGCTCCTAGCATTGGCTCCATAGGAAAAATGATCATTTTGACGGGCTGATGTGATGGTTTGAGTTAAGGGACAACGGTTTTTATCCTAACATATTGTATATGATTTTGGCGCGATAGGCTAAAAATGGATTTGGTGGAATCTATATTGGTCGATGGAAATTAATCTTCTACATAGAAACTTAATTGCTTAGAAAATATCCAATTAACTGCCAAATCTATATAACTCGATACGATAATTTTAATTTAACAGTCCTCATACGTCAACAACTAAAGGCCATAGCTGCATACGTGCTCGCAGCGCCAAGTCCCGAAGGACACCGCCTCGGCGCCAAGCGGCAATCCACATCTGTGCCATCGTGCCAAGGCCACTGCCAGTCGGACCATTAACATAACTCGCATCGCAGTCCTGCGTCTGGTTTATACGCCATGAGTGAGACCCAATCGCCACAAACTAAAAGCAACGCAAATATAGAAACATTGCGTGCATTAATAAATGTCATCGGGGAAAATATGTAAACCGTTGGTTTATAAAGAATCTCTTCAGATTATAAACCAACAAAACATTGTTAAAATCAATCCTTTTATTTAAACCCAAACCATTAAATGTTGAACCATATCAACATGTAATGGTTTGGGTTTAAATAAAAATAATTATTCCGTATTCATCCCGCGTATTCTCAATTAATAATCTTTATGTGAACTTGTAAATAAAAAAGTCTAGGGAACCAATCAGTGCATAGAATCACAATTCTGCGTTGTACTAATGTAATTTGTAAACGAACCCCTCCTTGATTTTGCATTGCATTGCCGGCTTCTTCATCTCAGTTGGCTGTATGTAGATATACGTTTACTTGTATTTGTGCTTCTAAACAGTTTGCTATTAGTGTTTTGCTAAAGCGCTCTAGTCTTGTATCTATCTGTAGGTATATAATTTGTGCAATCGTCTTATTAGCGGTGCAATACGATGTATTGTTTATAAGCTACAACTGAGGCTCATGCAAATACAGTTCTAGATCATTGCATTTATTGACATCATAGTAGAATGCCTCTTAGGTCTAAGCATACATTAGATACTAGATATAGTATTATTAAATTCCTCTTTTGTTATTGTATTACCAGGAAACCACTTTTGTATGTTCTTTTTCGCGTGCGTGAGTGTCCATCATCACTGTCAGATTGTTCAAGCTGCCTAAAAGCATCTGGTGTAGCTTAAGGAACGACTGATAGCGATGATTACAGCCAACGGCTACCCTTCCGAAGCACGGAAGAGTAGCCAACCAATAATAATGTCAAAATTATTTTTCATAATCTGCAGATCACAGATTGACGACATAATCTTCAAACACTTAGTAAACTGAGTAACCACAGTAAGCCAGATATCGATTCACCACGAAGTCTGGAATGTCAGTGCTTACACAGGGTTCTATTAATTGGGTCATGGTATCCTACCGATTCGAATTGACAGGCAACATCGTAAATACGCCGTTTTTACCGATGACATATTAAACAGTCGGTTGACGTCGGCTTGGGCTGGATAGAGGCCAGTTCGAGATTTCATTGGAGAATGGCTATATTCTCGCTTGGAAACCCGTCTGTGGCCGCTGATGATTCAGTGTGAATTTTTATTTATATATCTGCGTTCGAACACGATTCTCGGAAAGGTTCATACCCTTCTTCACAAAGGAGTAATCAAGGCAAGAAAATATCATCTTAAAGGTTATTTTGGGTCTAAAACAATGCTGTGTGTATCATCATCCCGATTAATATCATTTAATTCTTCAACACAGATGTTTTACAGTGGTGAGATTCTATAATATATGATGAGATACTTAATTAAAATCAAAGAAATTCAATAAAGTAAGATGAAATATTACATTAAAATCAGAGCCATTATACATATCTTGAATTGAAAAATGATGCGCTGAAAATTACCTATTACTTTCAAAATTGTCACTTTGAACCAAACAAAACACAGCATTCCACCACCATGTCTATGTACATTTGTATGCAATATTGTTTATAACTATGGAACAGCAGCAGTAATGAAAAACGACCACTAACTACCCGTCACTTGACAGTTATTACTCGATAACTCTCAAAGGATAGTATCATGTTCATTGATGGTGCTCTAGAACTAAGTGCGGATACATTCAATTACATCGTTGGAATGCAAATAGAAGGGTAAATTGAACGATATGGCGATTATTCCACCATTCGAGCAAACTCACACGACCTTAATTTTCATGGTTATAACTCTGTCATACTTGGTCATATGATGGTTGGAATAGCTGATTCGAATGCAATGGATGGACAATTCCGTTGTAATTTGCTCCTTGGTGTGGTTAGCTATTTATAATTTTACCTTTATTATTATATCAATTTAAATCCTAATCTGCGGCAATAATTCGCTTGCTAAATACACTTCATGTCCTAATAATTTATTTTACGTTTACAACAGTGGTGAAGATACCGCTTTCCACAAACAAACGCTTAAAAGTAATTATATTAATTTTACCTCCGAGCAATCCGTATGTGACCATCATCATTGTGACGCTCTTGCTGTACGAGGAAAGCACGAAGGCCACTGTAGCGATGATAGAGCCCGCGATGCACACCGCGCGGCACCCGAACTTGTTGCATAATGCTGACACTATCGGACCTGTGAACAAAGTATTTTTGATCATATTTCAAATGGAGGAGAAAAATGAAGGTTCGTACATCGACAACAGACCAGGCAAACCATTGTATTAGCCAGATTGTTTGAATTCAAAAACATCATCATCAATACTAATAATAAATCTGTAAAGGTATGTCATGGAGTATGGTACTTTGTTTACAAAAATACTAAAACTAAGTTGACGACTTTTAGAACTTTTTTATGTATGTATATATATTGTATGCATCATCATCAGGTCCTTTTTAGTCTCCACTACAGGAGCATGACCCTCTCTGTACTACTAGGGCCATACTTGGCCAGAGCAGTCAGAGGATCTACACTCTCCACGCTGGCCAGAAGGGTTGGAGAGGTCTCTTAGATGTTTATAAGCTTTGTTTAGCTTGTATTTCCTAAGTCGCCTTCTACGACATCCACGGGAAGACTTGGAGTGGTCCTATTCTACTCTGCCGGATACCACACGGCTAATTTTATGTAAGTTCCTCCATAACTCTTAAACGAATTAACAGAATTTTATGAAACTTAGTAGATAAACATTTAGAAGTACAGAAATATCCTGTGATAGGATACTTAAATATTTTCTTAGTTTAGAAATCGTATTGTATGCGAACGGAGTCGTGGGCACAGCTAGTTCAAGGTACAAAAGAGAGGCTATTGAGAAAAAAAATATACTACGAAATTCAGCCGGAATGGTAGTCGTCATTAAATTTTAAATAACTAATTTATGAAACATGCATCTATAATAGTATTTTAATGTATATTAACGCCCGAATACTTGAAAATATGTAACTGATGCTCGTACAGTCTCTGTATATCTTAGTTATTGTCTAGACAGTGACGGCATTAGATTTGAGAACAATTTTTCTTAAACTGATTTTGATAATCTTGGAGCACAATTTTACTTATTTTTTGTTAAAAAAACTGTAATTTAGTCGGTACAGTAGCGACTATACTCAAAGGAAAAAAGAAAGATATTCATTTATTGAAGAATTTCGGTAGTTCTTTATATCCAAATCTAATCGCGTAACTCTTACCCTATAACCAATAAACGATTTCCCCAAAGGGTTTATGTCGGTGAAAATGAAGGGTGATCGACAAATGATAAGATACGAGTATACCCCTAAGAAAACTTAGTTTAGTGAATATTTCGCCTAAGAATATCGAAAGAAAGAGTATATAGATGTTCAACAAATCCTTTTTAATGAAAAGACTTTTCAAAAATATCATTTTGATGTCAAGCTTTTATTATGAGCGGAATCATACTGTAAATTGCTGGCTAAAACAAATCAAATGAACCCAAACACCAATGGGTTTAACTTCTTTAGTTTCAAAGTACTTATGGCCACCTTCCGGCTCCATCATCAGATCAGGTCTGTGGTACCATAATATGCATTACGAGTATCATCCGATTTACTTATAGTACACAAAATATCAGCTCGATTGGTTAAGACTTAAGAATAGGTGCTTAAAATTGATTTACAAGATTTGACCCTCACAAATAAACGAATGGGCCAGTTAAATAAAAGCTTATCAAAAGCTATTACATACAACAAACTGTTTTATTGTATGATTTGTCCCTATATATTTATTTATTTTTAGTCGGCATCATAATATAGGATGCTTTAGAGTTCCTTGGCAATATTTTAATGTAGGGATCAGAATCCCTACTAGAATATAGACCCTCAAGAAAAAGAAAAGTGAAAATGAAAAAAAAACCATACAAATTCACCGATCAGTTGATAAAATTTATATGCGGTCTAATTTTTAACATAAATTTCCATTTTTCCTTGCGGATGTTTATTCCGTCTCTGATTCCGTGATTACAAGAATGCCAGGAATTTTAAAATTAATCTTATTGTAGCGATCAGCTGATTAAATTTCTATGGGAAGTCAATTTTTTTTTACATAAATTAATTTTATCTTGCGGTTGTTTGTTCTATTAGGATATCTAATTTCGTCATTAAGTTAATGGCAGGGATTTCAAATCACCTGTATTAAATACGTGAGCAGTTATGTCCCGCGTAACTTTGAATAATCTTATTGTAAAAAGCTTGTAAAAATTAGGTCAATCATATGTTCGTATTTCAATAAAAATGTTTATACTTGATATTTTGCAATGTTCATCAGATCCTTATACAGTTTGAAGGTAGCTTCATTCATAAAACGACGAATTTATTGAATTATTGTACCTTATTTGTAGTTTTTTGCGACATGCCTCTGTAGGTCATTGACATAATTCTGAACGAGGATGAATTTTAATATGGCATTTATTATCTACTTCACGTGTTATATCGTGATCATTTCGGATTGTGAAAAAATCTTAACAATACGATTACACTCCTAAATAAATATTTATTTTAATACCAGTAAGTGGTCTAAGATCCGACAAAAGAATCGAATAAACAGATGGGTGAAGGTCGACCTACCTTAATCCATCTGTTTACTCGATTTTTTATTCCAATTTTATGTTGTTTTTCGAGTGTGTATGTGGCCAACACTGGTGTCAGATTTTCAAGCTACTCTATTCTTCTATCCTATTCTCTATTCTATTCGTATCATATACATAGTTTATAAGACTTAACATGAAAACGTAAGTTATTTTTTGCCTCTTCACTACTATTGGATTGGCAGGTAAAACAGGTATATATACGAGTTCGTCATCATTAAATTTCTGTTAAACGACGGTTTACCTTTACAATTATTGAGAATATTTGAGATCCATGATCCATTACAAGTTGATACTTGTAATTTGAGCTTATCAATAAAATTTTAACTTTATATCAAAATAAAGATAATTATAAAAAACACGGTGATATTTATCACGGTGTGATGTGCGAAATTTATTTAAAAAAAAAAGGAAAATGTTAAAAAGAAAATTTTTATTTCCTTGACAGCATTTTTTAGGCAGCGCATTTGCGATATACTATATTATTTTCATCAAGAAATCAAATGGAGGAAGGTCGACTTTCTTCGTATCCTCTTTGGTAGTAATCCTTGCATGAACAGAGTTTTTATGTGATTATTGTACCTGCTATCCTCATCATGAATGGCATACCATAAAGCAAGTGTATAAATGTTAACGCAGAATGTAGGTAACTAATCAGAATAGTATCCTTTAATAGAGGTAAAGTAAAACGTCAAATAAACAATATAATACTATGGATCATAACTATTCTCAATATTGTAAAGATAAACCGTTGTTTAACAGAAATTTAATGATGACGTATATATACTTAGGAGCTAAGAGCGTTAGTGATAATGATCAGGACCTTGTACTAAACCTAAATGAAACCTGTCTTGTACTTGATGTTACATTTGAATTCTTGGAAACCAGCTCAAGGAGTCGTTCCATATCGGCATGCATATTAACCTCAGTTTATAATAATCGTCTATGGGTAGTGTTAGCACCAAGGACGTTATAGTAGAAGGACTGTGCTCTCATAGTAATAATTGGAGCAGAAAGCGAAGACAAACTTCGGAATTCTATCTCGCTCTACAGTAGGGTAACCAACTACTTTAGAGCGAGAACAGCAACAAAAGATTTCTCGGACATGAAGTACTTAGGTAAAGCCAAGTGGGTGGAACACGCGTTTCTCAATCTTGTACGATCGTACGAGATTCGTTAAACGTTCATTCAGTCAGCGCGCACGTCCCTACTTGAACATATGGTTTATTAAGCGGTATCCTTACTAATATTATAAATGCGAAAGTGAGTTTGTTTGTTTGTTAAGCTTTAACGCCGTAACTACTGAACCGATCGTCATGAAATTTTGCATACAAGTTCTCTGGAGTGCGGAGAAGGACATAGGCTACTATTCCTGAGGGATCGACATTAACGCGGGCGGAGCCGCGGGCAAAAGCTAGTTTAATTATAAAAACAAAAGTATGAAAGTAAATAGGTCGAAACAAGGTATTTTTTTCCATGGATCAATACTTTGATTTAACTAAAATCATGATTTAACAACAACAAAAAAAATAAAATAAAAGACCTATCACGATTTTCAATATAAAATGACAATACGACTAATTCACATCCAAAGGGGTTCCAAAGCTCGTTCCAAGGAGAACGCGCAATGTAAATTCGATTGCGTGATAGCAACACGAAAGCTGCGTTGCACTCGAACTGATATTATCGATAATATTTAATAGTTAATATAATTATCTCAAATTTTTTAGGTTGCTCCCATGTGTTGATCAAAATATTTATCAGTAACTATTATGGAATGCATGTTACGAAAAGAATTCGAACTTTGGCATACAAAAAGTTAAAATACATCAAAAGTCGCGTTTTGATGTACATGAATGAAAGGCAAGCCAATCGACAAATACAAATGTCTGTTTATCGAAATAACTAGATTTATTTCTGTGGATGTCACATTACTTTTTCGCTCATCATCATCATCATTTCCAGTAGGTGTCACGGTCAATCGACCATGCACACCCTGGTGTCAGAGTTCTTCGAAACCGCCTCTCAGCCTCTGACGTGGTTCCTTTAACGACTACCAGATGGCAGCCGGAACCAACGACTTAACGTGCCTTCCGTAGCACGGAATCATCTTTATTATCAGACAATCCGTTGATTCAAGCCTGCAATGTTCTAACCAAACTGAAAGACAGACAGACAGAGTTCACCTACACAGATCTTTTTTAAATGTATACTAGAACTTATATACGTATTTTCATAATTCTAAGTACAGAAATGAGAAAAATTCCATACAAACTTTACCCCCCCCCCCCCCCCTCCTCCTCTCCTATTTTACCCATTCAAGGGAGTTTAGTCACGATTCCTCGGGAACAGTAGAATTTCTTCCCCGGGCCTGCAACTACCTCCATACCAAAATTCTTCCAAATAGGTTTAATGGTTGAAGCGTGAAAAGGGGACAGACAGACAGACAGAGTTACTCTCGCATTTATAATATTAGTATGGAAATATGGATTTTATGTACGAAGTACCTATAAGTACGCATTATTGATAAATCAGATTCAACAAACTCGGCAGATAAGATGGACACCCTAGCCAAGGCACAACATTTACTAACTGAAAACGGTTATGTTATTTACCTGAGAAAGGATAATGCACAATGCACTGCACTGTCGCTTCGAGATCTCTTGAAACAACAAGTTATATTATTTTACTCTATCAGTCTGCTTAAAAAATTCGAAGGCTGCGGGTTTTTTTTATTAATAATATGGCGACAATGTTGAGATCGTACTAGGGTTGCTAGACTAAATTTAAATTTAATACTATATTGAGATTGCTCTTTTATTTTTGATAAGAAAAAAACAAAATTAACTGTAAACATACAGTTTAGTTAATAAATTAATTATTCCATGTAAAATAAAACAGCAATTATTTCATTATTAATTAAATATTGCTGTTTTGCTTTACTACCATTTTCTTCCATTATTTACATTTTTATGCAATGGCAAGTGTGCGAGAGGGAAAAAATGCCGAGGTATTTCCGTCTCACTTTACCCTAGAATTTTTTGCACAGCATTATGCTCTCTATTCTTGAAGCGTTAAGGGTTAATATCGTATATCAAAATCTGAAACAGTTCTATCAGGGTACTAAGGAACCGCTTACTAAATAGATGGTTAGCACCAACATCGCGTGTTACTGTAACATTATTTTTACTTTGTGCATTAAATAAGGTACTTCTTCTTTTATAGATTAAATATTTTTACAAAGAAAGTGTTCGTCTCTTTCATTGGTTGATTTAGAAGCTATTTCCTATACTATTGTTACAGATATTAGTAAATATATGCATATACGCGATGTTACTCGGAATATATCTTCGCACACATGATAAGGCCCTAAATGTTAGGTTATTGTGTCGGGACCTGTGTTCGGTTCTTGTGATAACGCAAGCTAGGTATTCCTAGTTAGTGTTGTGACTACAAATCCTCCTTTCCTAACGACCCAGCCTATGCCCTATGTCCTCAAACTTGAAGGTACCATACCTGACCAAATTTCATCTAAATCGTCTCAGTGGTTGAAGCATAAAGAGGTAACAAGCAGACAGAGTTCCTTTCGCATTTATAATTTGTTTCAATAGAAAAAGTTACATTCTAAACTTCTTGAACATTTTTAGCAAATAACTTAAGTCAATTCTTACGCACAATTCTTCATTAACAAGACGCATTTTATTTAATAACATGGTTTTAACTATTTTACTGCTTTTTACCCGTAAACTTTTATCAAAAGTTAAGATTGAGGTATTTTTGTTTGCAACAGAATTGTATAATATGAGCATAGATAGAAGGCCTAAAAAAATTATGAGGTCGTATCTCTGATTATTATGATCGATGATTATCGGGTAAGAAAAACATTGTAATTATCTGTAAATCAATTAGGCTCATAAAATAGATTATTATTATATTTGATAATAATTTAAATGTACATAATGATAGCTAAATGATAAGACGACCAGGAGAAGATAATATAGTCTGTTTTTCGTTAGCAATCATTTGTAATCAGCCTGAATACATATTTGAATCTTAATAGGTTATAATCTTTATCGCAAGGTTTGCATAATTCGATTAAAAACTGACCAATAGATAACCGAAACAAAAATGACGGTATAAAACTTCAAGAGAGGTAATAAGTTGTTTCCTTCGTAGTTTAATTGACCTTTGGAGGTAAAGAAATACAAAAAAACAACGGGTTGAACTCCGGGAGTGCCGGCAGAAGTAAAAACTCGCCTTTGCAGCGGTCAGGTGAAGTGGCCGTCTTACGAATTTTCGATCAGGTCACGTGTCCTGACGAGAGTTTAACATTTTTTAACTTATATTATTGCTCTATTAGTATTAACGTCAACGTCCATTTCCAACTATAAAATATTGAATATATAAAAAAAAAATTATGAAATTTAGAATTATTATAATACTTTGGATTATTATGAAATTGAATTATAAGGATGTACTTTATTAATTTATTAAATTTATAAGTAAAAAGGCATCTAGTCGCCTCTTATGTTTGCTGTGCCCTTACAGGGCGTCACTTGTACCTTTAAATAATTTATAACACCTGTATTAACTTGTGACTTGCAATAAAAATCTAAATCTAAACTATCTATCTCTATCAGAGGTCTGACACTCCCCTCTGTGATGTAGTCATCCATGTAATGTTCTGATATAACACTCCATATATTCATGCTATAGTGCAACTGAACCATGTATAGCAACAAACAATTCAGAATTTTATCTCCGCCGGCTGTCATACATTATTAACAGCCAATTCTACACGCTTCTTACGAGCACGAGCTCATCGCTAATTATTAATTCGTTTCATTGTTTCCAACATGAGTACGCCGAGATAACATGTCGCATATACATTTGTGTGCATGCAACTGTCATATGACTAGGTGCATGGAAGCAGGCGATGTGTCAACGTGACCCGAATTGATAGGAAATAGCCGTGTCCGATTGGTTTCGACTGATCCCGAAAACAGCAGTTTATTTGAATTGAACATTTGTGTAAACGGAACGGAATTCATAAGGTTTGTTTGTCAGTGTTATGTTGCGAAAGTAATTAGAAATTGTAATTAGAAAAATACTATATGCAGTTGCACTGCGCATACGCATATATTTAGCTACAATACGTTTCTGTCATACAACATACAGCAAAACCACATCGAGTTGAACAAAAGACCTCGTTAAATTTGCGAGGAATCCCTTATTTATCAATGAGCACCTATTGTATGTAGACAATATATTTCTAGGGTTGTTTCATGGACAACATTTTTATATAATTTTATTTCACATTAAATTATAATTTCATATAATAATCAATACGGAAAATACTAACATACATAAAATAAAAACAATTCAACACAATATAAAAGAATAACATCACTTATTATTTTAGTTAATATAAAATTTATTGCTATTAAAAAAATTCTGATTGACCCATCCTCTGTGTCTAAGGTGTTTTTGTTATATTGGGGGTATAGCTCGCTTCTGTTATGATTACAAAGAAATCTAACGTACCTAACCTACCATCTGAGGCAAAGTTGTTATTGTTAAGGCGGATAAACAATATTTGTTAAAAATAATTGTACTGTTTGATAAATTTGTTAAATAAAACTGTTAAATAAAAAGAATATTGAATGTTTAATTAAAATATGTAATTAAGTGTTTAATTAAAATATGTTTCATTCGAGTAAATATATAATATTTTCTACAAAACGAAATTCTATGTAATTTCTGCCTGCGAACCAAGGGAACACCGTGAGTCTAGTAATAATCGAAGCTAAAAACTCCAACTTACCAGCCGCCAAATACACTCCAGAAAGCAAACTGCCGACCCACGCAACCGTTCCTTTGCCGACGCCGAAGTAAACGACGAGTTCGGGTAGAAAAATACCGAAGGTGTACGCTATGCCGTCCACCACTAAGTTACACATGAAGGACGCGAAGACTACGACCCAGCCGTAGCCTCCATCAGGAGGAGGGGGCAGGGCAGTGTAGTCGTATGCCTCGTCATCATCATCTGCGGCTGCGCCCTCCGCTGTCAGTCTTGCTGCCTCTTCGCATGACGTTTCGCTTTCCGTCTGGAACAAAAAAAATATACTCTTAATAAATTAGGAATAAAATATGGTGAAAAAATTTCATGCGGGTGGGACTTGAACCGGCCTAGATCTATGTACGACCTACGCTCTGCCATCTGAGCTACCGCACGATTCAATCGCGGCGCGGAAATTCTCCACCATATCCCCATGTGAAAATGGCATTGTGAATGCAAAATAAAACATTTATAAAAAAGAAGATTTAATTTTTTGCAGAATGTGCTCAGAACTAATGAGAAGATGAGCTTTATAAAAGGTTATAATACACTAACATGAAAACCTGATGTCCGTGTTAACATACATAGTTTAAGTATACTTTGGTCGAACATTATATCATGTATAAATTAACCATCGATATTTAAAGGGCAGACTCAGCCCGTCAAAATGACAACTTTTCTTATGGGACCAATGGGATAGTATCGCGAAAAAAGTGGTAGTTTTAAAATGTTCGGCTGAACCGGCAATTTGTTTAAAATTATTTTAACGAAATTCTTTTCGCATTCAAGCATTATTGGCCCCATAGAAAACGTTGTTGATTTTGACGGACTGAGTCAACCCTTCAAGTAAATGGCGATTGTTTATTAACACACAACACACGTAATGGCAGACTCGGACTTTAACGCACCACAGCTGAGTATGAAATCGGGAATACGCTCTGATATGGAGAAATAATATTGAAATATGTACTATGCATATAGCAAGTTCTACATACATAATATCACGTCTTTTTCCCTTTCGGGGTAGGCAAAGCTCAGGTCTTTAAAACTTAAAAGCCCATTTGGCATGTTGGTGGGCGTTAGGTGGAAAACAGATTCGAAATAGTGATGGGTTGCTAGCCTTATCGCCTACTAACATGATTCGTCAGATTTTCGCCCATTGCCTCGATCGGCTTTTACGACGTTATTTCTTTTCTCCCAGACCAACATAAAAGATACATAAATAAGAAGTGAGTTCTATTCAACAACAATTCAATTACGCTTCACAGGGTAGCCAGTAAATTTATTACTGCAGATATCTACCATTTTTTAAACAATATAATATTCGATATTAAATCGTCCCCAGTTAATTTAATCAACGGCACCATTTTTGATTCAAAATAATAAAGTCAGATCAGTATTATTTATCTTAATGGTATCTTTTGATTACAATATTTACTAAGACATGAGAGATAATCACAGATTTTTTTTCAACTACAAATACTAGAAATTGTAGTAAAGTCAATAGTATTTACTTCCGAAAAAAATCTTGCGTAGCCTCCGCTAGCAGAAGCTAACATAACAATACTTCGAAACCAATTATGTAAATCAGTTATAATAAAAATATTTATTTCTGATCCAAATTTAGTCCATCTGAGTCATGGCCTCATCAAACAAACAGTAACTGAATTTATATCTCCATCAAAATTAACGTATCGTAAATTTAAAAGCATTACGTCATCGACAATCTCGTTGTTGCTATTTCGCTGGTTTTATCGTTGCAATCGTAAATAGTATTAATGTGTCCGATATTTTTCCTCTTAAGGATACCTACACCGTTGTGGTAAACATGACATTTTCACAAGGTAGGTGTATTTATAAGGAAGAATTATGCGTCAAATAACTTGTAAATAATATTTGCTTGAGGTCAGCCTTGTTTACGTTAACTACATGTTTGTCAATAACCGGCTGCCCCGGCGGCAGACGAATATTCCTTGCTTGTGTGTAGCGGAAAATTACAATTCATGGTGATTTGGCTGATTATATATTTACGTGTCTTCATATTACCTACGCGCACCTAATAAATATGTATCGATTTTCATTTAAGTTGCATGCGTAACTTCATAGCTAAAGTGGGTTAATATAATTCAGCTAATCTACAAGAATTTCGCAAAAAAACTACTCAACTCTGCAACTAATATAATCTTACTATCAGCACCTTTGCAAGGTAGGATTTAGATAAGTAAAAATTTACGCGCCTTCTTTTTTTACTACTCAATTCATCTCGCAACCTCCTGATTTCATGGTCATTGTCAAAGTCAATCGAGTTTACCAGCCAAGGTTACTGGCACATACATACATTTATTATTATCGGATTAAGTTATTCAAAAGTCTTGGGCATTCTTGGACGTGATGTGGATTAATTATGAATATAATGGATACAATTCGTTCAAAGTGCAATTAATTAGGTACATTACATTGAACACTATACTAGCTCTACGTGAATTTACGCGGTTTTTTACGACTACTTAATTCATCTCTCAACGTCATGATTTCATTGTCATTGTCAAAGTCAATCGAGTTTGCTAGCATATACATATTTTTATTATTATTATAATACTTGGGCATTCTTGGACGTGATGTGGATTAATTACAAATGCAATGGATAGAATTCGTTTAAAGTTTAATTAATAAGGCACATCCCAGTGAACATTGAACTAGTGTCTATAAACATAGGGAAAGGCATTAATGACAAATTGAGATGATTACTTTTCATACGCGGCTCCGCTTGCTAAAAGGCCGAGCTAAACTGGATGTGTAAACTACAAACAACGTGCCAGTGCACGTCTGCATAACATGAAGTTGTATTGTGTAAAATAAATTAGAGATGGTGCTCGGTGGTGGTTGGTTGCGTTTGTGCGCAGAACGTGTGCATGTCCGACCGTATTCATAGAGCTGCGCACTGCGCAGCCCTCGTGGTAGGTTGATGCGCGTGTGCACGCTCATTCCCTCGCTGCACACGCATCCAGAGTGGCTCGACCTTTAATGTCTATCCCTTGGGAACAGAACTTTTTCGGTATGAAAAACAGCCTATGTTCGTTTCTGTACCCCAGGCAACACGTATGCAAAATTTCATGATTATCGCTTTAGTAGTTAAGTCGTGAAAGCGGAATAAACAACAAAAAAACAAACTCACTTTCGCATTTATAATATAAGTTAGGTAAAATTTGCAATAATTTTTTAAAGGCAACTGTCATAACAATACGTAACAGAAGTTCCACGGATAGGTCTAATCGGTCAACAGCAAGTGTTCATCAGTACATATGAGTTGAATACGTTACATAGTTCGTCGGCACAGTTGGATGCTAACATACTACGTTAGGATACTGCAGACGTCGCTTTGTTAGATTGCGCACGCGCATGAATTATCGTTGCAGCACTTCTTTGTTCCCGATGTCAATTACCGCGGTATCAAACGTTTGTATTGTCCGCCGCACAATGAACTTAATATGTTCTATCTTGCTAATGATATGCATGAGGAAATTCTAAGGTTATCTATCACAGTATAGGCTCAGCTATCGCAAATTCCTGCTTCTTCCTCCTGAATTGTAAATAAATTACATTACATTACATAAAAGACATACCTAGTCGAGAACTTAGATATGAATTATGAGTTACCATATTTATGTAGGTTTGTAGAGCAAAAAGTATTAATAAGTATTATCTTATCTGGGAGAGTTTTTTATAAGGCATTTTGGTCAGTAGAGTGGAGGGGAATATATTCTTCAGCATAATAAATAATATCATCATCATCAGGTCTTTTTAGTCTCCACTGCAGGAACATGACCCTCTCTTTACTCCCGGGGCCATACTTGGTCAGAGCAGACAGAGGGTTTGGCCTACACTCTCCTCGCTTGCCAGACGGGTTGGAGAGGTCTCATTAATGTTTATGAGCTTTGTTTAGTTTGTATTTTCTAAGTCGCCTCTTACGACCTCCATGGGAAGACTAGGAGTTCTATTCTACTCTGCCGGACACCACACGGCTAATGGTATGGAAATATCATCATTTTCTGTTTCTATGTTTTCAGCCATCACGGCATCAAATCATGGGTTTATACAACAGACTTGAATTTTTTTTTGGGTTTAAACTACTTTAAATAGACCTAACATAAACATTTATTTTTATATAAACTGAAAAAAGTTTATTCTTTACAATGACAATGTAGCCCAGCGTAAACCCAACCATACAAAAGAATATTTTGTTATAGTGTTATTTTAGTTGTGTTTTCCAACCAAGGACAAACGGCTTTAAAGATGTGGAAAATGTTGTGCCTCCGGTTCTCAATATACGAAAGGGAATATCATGTCATCGTTAAGTAAATTATAATAAGCATGACGAAAAAATATACTTAGGAATTGTGTTAAAAAATTTGATTGTCTGTAAATTTGGTTTTCTACGGATGATAAAATGCCGAGCCGAACGCTTAGGCCGATCGTGCTCCTCTATCGCTTGTTCAGCGCTCTCGCTTGCAAGCAGAACGTGACACTTTTTCGTGCGTGCAGCCGGCGTTCGTCGATTAATAAGACGATAACACGTCAATAAGCGTAAATATTTCAGGGTAGATATTGACAAATATATTAATGGGATTGTATTTTTAACATGTACTAATAATACCAATTTGCAAAAACAGTCTTAAATTTAGGTATGTTCAAATGAGATTTTAAAATCTCTGTTGTAAATCTGCTTACTTATCATATATCAGTGGTTTATACTTACTTGAATTAATTTTAAAGTTTGTAAACAAATATTATGAACACGCTCACGCCACGAGATTCAAAGATTCAAAGATTCAAAGATTTATTCAGAAAATAGACCTTTAAAATTAAATAATAATTATTATATTATATTTAAATTATTAATTCTTGTTTAAAAGCTACAAACTACTAGCGTTTCGGAACCGACCACTGCAGAGAAGAAGACGCCGAAAGAAACTCTTCAACAGTATTGGTCGCCTACTTGCCTGAAGGGCTTTGTATGATATTTAATATTTTTCTTTTCTTTTTTTTTGATGTCATGTTATATACAATTTTAATTAACATATTTTTGTGGAACACGTTATGTTAGCGATCGAGCGTGCAACAACAACAGATATGATAAACAACAGATATGATAAAAGTGTCAAAGAGGCCGAGCAGACCTGTCCCCCCTGGCAGCACCCGTTCACGAGTTGACGCATGGATCAGCCATCGCTGAGCTCAACCATATTAGAGGGAACTCGACGACCCGACACACAACGCCGCCACCAGTTTGAACATTTTAGTGAGCATGACTTACTCGATCTCAAGCACAAAACTCGAAAACTAATTGTCGACACTCGTTGACCGCAAACATATACATGTTTTACAATTGAGAGTTTATTTTAGACAATTATACAAAATAAAATAGCAGCAACAAAAAAAAGAAAACAATTATAAGTAAAATTAAAATAAAAGCGTTTAGAGAAGTCCTGCATATCACTCGAGGTCTCGACTCCAAGCATTCTTATCAACGAAATAATCATTAATGCCATAATAAGCTCTTTTCAATAATATATTTTTTGTAACGTCTTTAAACTTCGGAAATGGCAAAGCTGTAATATTGTCAGGAATTTTATTATACAAACGAATACTAAGCCCTAAGAATGTATTCATAGTTTTCTGTAGTCTAAAAGCTTCATTAACTAGTTTATTTTTGTTTCTAGTATTGTATGTATGAACATGACAATTCTTAACATATTTGTGAATATTTTGATGTACGTGCAGTATATTAGCAAGAATGTATTGTGACGCAACCGTTAAAATTCCAGTTTCCTTAAATAACTCTCGAAGAGAATCCCTAGCCCCTAGTTTATAAATTGATCGAATAGCACGCTTTTGCAGAACGAAAATGCTGTTGACGTTTGCACCATTTCCCCAAAGCAATATCCCGTAAGACATTATACTATGGAAATAGCTAAAGTAAACAAGACGTGCTGTTTCGACATCTGTCAGTTGTCTTATTCGCCAAACGGCGTATGCCGCGGAGCTTAGTCTACCAGCAAGAGCTGTAATATGTGGACCCCATTGTAACTTTGAGTCGAGAGTTATTCCTAGAAATTTTGTCGAGTCAACAAATTCTACCACTTCATCATTAACAACTATTTTTGTGGGCACATACCTAACATTAGGGGTACAAAATTTGACACATTTAGTTTTTTTAGCATTTAGCAGGAGATTATTAGCTGTAAACCAATCTAATACCTGAGCGAGAGTGTCATTTACATCGTCAAAATTTGTTTTCTGTCTATCAACTTGAAAAACAAGTGATGTGTCATCAGCAAATAACACAGCTTTACAGGCACAGGCGTAGAATGGCAAATCATTAATATAAATGAGAAATAATAAGGGCCCCAAGATAGATCCCTGAGGAACTCCCATTTTGACAGACATCCCACTTGATTTAACTCCATTAAAACTAACTTTTTGTATTCTATTTACCAAGTATGATTTAATTAGCCTCAAAGATTCATTTTTCACCCCATAATAACTTAATTTATTTAATAGCGTTTCATGGTCTACACAGTCGAATGCTTTAGTAAGATCACAAAAAACTCCTATTGCATTTTGCGACTTTTCCCATGCCTCTAGGATATGCGTGAGCAAAGCAACTCCTGCATCTGTGGTGGAACGACCTTTAGTGAAACCATATTGTTCACTATGGAAAAGTTTATTTTTATTAAAGAAAGAAAGTAACTGTTTGAATATTAACTTTTCAAAAATTTTACTTAATACTGGTAGGATTGAAATTGGGCGGTAATTATTAGGATCGTCTTTACTTCCCGCCTTATGCAGAGGTATAATCTTACTACATTTCATCAGATCGGGAAATGTTCCGGTATCTACACATTCATTAAATATTAACGCTAGATTTGGAGCTATATCGTCTATAATATTTTTTATTAAGGAAACAGAAATATCCCATAGATCCCCGGTTTTTTTAACGTTTAATTCATTAAAAGTGTCGATAATTGTTTGGGGAGTCACATTTTCAAAAATTAAAGTATTGTTACACTCTGGTACATGATCACGTAATATTTTTTCAGATCTTTGAGATGATGACTGAAGCGAGGCAGTTGTTTTAACAGGAATATCAGAAAAGAAATCTTCAAAACATTGAGCAACTTCAGTATTTGTCTCAAACTTCTGATCTTTGACTTGTAATTTTAATGACTCATTATTGCGTTTTTTAGTTTTTCCCGTTTCCTGATTAATAATGTTCCAAGTCGTTTTTATTTTGTCCCCGGAGCTGGCAATTTTTTACATAAATATATAGACTTTGCGCAGGCACACACTTTTTTGAATATTTTAGAATAATTGCTAACGTAATTTAAAAAAACGGGATTTCTATTATATTCTTTCATAGCCAGCAGATCATATAACTTATTCCTACTTTTATAAATTCCTACAGTAGCCCATTCACAGAATTTTTTTTTGTTAGAAATAATACGTGTCTTAACTTTAAACGTTTTGTTAAATTCTATGTCTATAGTCTTAAATAATTTATCATATAATACATGTGGATTGTCACTTTCCTCACAAATAATTGGCATTTTACTTGATACGTTTGCTTTAAATTCATATATTTTAGATTCAGAGGAAGGTCTATATGTTATTTTTTCCGAGTCGGTTTGACTATCGAAATCTGAAAAAACCGCTAATAATCCGAAATGATCAGACGATATCTTTTTTATCACGGTTCTTTCAAGAGCTTCACAACTACAGAAAACATTATCCAGACAAGTGGCTGACGTTTCAGTAACTCTGGTTGGTTCAAGAAACAGATATTCGCAATCAAAGGATTTAAACAAATTAACAAATCCAATGCTCTCCTTATTACTTTTTAATAAATCTACATTAAAGTCACCACATATTATGATTTTTTTAGAACCTTGGCTAACTTTATTTAGTACATCCTCCATAATTGATTCTAGTAAATTATAGCATGAAGAAGGAGGACTGTAAACACATACTATTATAAACCTCTCAAGTTCAATACAGGACAACTCTACTTGCTGTTCCACCGTAAGGTCAACTACATCCTTTCGCTCTTTACATTTTAAGCCATTTCTAATTAAAATGACACTGCCTCCACGGATGGTGTCCTTCCGGGCGAACACGATAGTAACAATTACTATAATTGTTGAAATTTAATTGTACATTATGTTTTTCCTGAAACCAGTGCTCTGTTAAGCAGAGTACATCAATACACTGGGTATCTAAAAAGAGTTCTAATTCTAATAGTTTGCCGGCCAGGCCTTGCATATTTTGATGAAAAATGCTGAATCGTTTGACTCTGGCCGTTGTCTTATAGATTAGTTTAAATTTGCTAAGCAACTAACACTAGTAATGTCAACATTAACATTATTTATTATGTCAATATTCTGCTTTGTACAAAGTACTGAGGCAGAGTCTTGTAAATTATAAGCTACTAATGTAGCAATTTGTCGTTTAGACTGGTATGGGAGGTACAAAGTATCTCCTGTCAACTTAAGTTTAAAAATAAACTTATTAATATCTAATAAAAAAATTACGTCATTATGACGGTACGTCAAATTGTACAAATGTACATTGAGGTCAAATATATGCTTATTTCTAGTATAGTCAGGTGTCTCCAAGTATGGAAAAGTACATATCATGTACTTACACTTAGTCTTATTATTCAGCTCAAGAAGCCTGTCAATACATAATTTAATGTCTTTTTTTCTTACAGAAAGAGGAAAATTTACGCTAGAAAGTGTATTATCTGTGGACTAGTTTGTCTGCGAAGTAATAAAAGCTTTTGCCATAGTCTTTATATATACAACTAGCTGTTGCCCGCGGCTCCGCCCGCGTTAATGTCGTTCCCTTGGGAACAGTAGTAATGATAAAAATTCAATTCTAACCCCTGCCCCTTTGCTTTTTCCCTCAAGGGGGAATTTAATACATTTCACCTGCATAGATCTTTAGCCCTTAAGGAAGGGATTTTGCCCATTTCACCTACACAGATATTTTTTTATTGTAATGGAGAACTTCTTATTCTCATATTTCCAAGTAAAAAAAAAAACCATACAAACTTTACCCCACCTATTCTACCCCTTCAAGGGGAAATTTCGACCATTTTAACTACACAGATCTTTTTAATTGTAATGTAAACATATATACTTATTTTTATACTTCTATGTCCAGAAATGAGAAAATTTCAAAACAATCCCCCATTTTCATGCCTTTTAGTAAAGAACCTTCATGCTGAATTTCATTCGACTAACTTCAAAAATGGCAAAGTTTCATGCCTACTTTGCACCCCTATTTTACCCCCTTAAGGGATGATTTTTGAGTAAAATATTTTACTCGCGTTTCATACCTTTTAGTAAAGAACCTTCATGCTGAATTTCATTCGAATAACTTCAAAAACAACAAAGTTTCATACTAAATTTGCAACCCGTTTATCCCCCTAAGGAGATGAATTTCCAAAAATCCTTTCTTAGTGCTCCCCTACGTTATAAAAGGAACCCCTGTGCAAAATTTCAAGCTCCTAACCCTTATAGTTTAGGCCCTGCGTTGATATGTCAGTCAGTCAGTCAGCTTCTCCTTTTTTTTTAGTATGGATTACTATGGATAGTATGGATAGGTATAATGCTGTCATATAATGATGATGAATTGACTTTGGATTTTAATTTTCTTATGTCACTTATTATTTTATTTTATTTTTGCTATATGTTTGCAGGCAAAATCATGCCTTGAGTTCATTCAAATGACGATAACTTTTTTTTTAATGAACCGATTTTGTTGAAACAAACTTTAAATGTTAAACTGAGTTAAAACAAAGCAATTGGTGAAAGTTTGAAGTAATCGGTTCAGTATTTTCGGAGATAATCGTGATCATACATACAGACAGACAGACAGACAGATAGGTATTTAATTATTGTTTTTTTGTTTGAAATTTCCTACATCGTAATAGCATCACATTTTGTTTTCACTTACAAATTTTGAAATTAACACTTGCTTAGTATCTGGTTATACGATTTTGATAATATTAAGTAAAAGCTTAATATTATCAAAATTGTAATCGCAATAAAAATACTCAACCTACATAGGTATTTTTATATCAAATAGGTATACCTATTTGATATATTAGGTATACCTATAGTTCGATTTTAAATAATCGAACTATTAATCAATTTGAAATCTACATAATTTTTGTAAAATTGTTTTCCTGCGACTTCGTCCGTAAAATATAGCTTTTGTTATCCGCTGATAATGTAGCTATCAATAGGTGAATATTTTTGGGTCCACAGGCAAACGCCTTAACCACTGGACCACGGAGGCTGTTGGACTAAGTATACCAATATCATTGCTTGGTTATGTTAAACAACATGAAGTATCTATGTTGTCGCCTATCGTATGTCCTCATGTCACCATTTAGCTTATATAAACGTTGGTGTCTTTGACGCCTTCTTTTGTGACATTTGGCTCTATTTGTTCTGTTCGTCACTGTCTCTGTACTCACCAAGCTTTGGAGACGGTTTGGTAGGGACGTTTTGGTACCGACGCTACTGTCCATCGAACCCGTTGAGTGTGGGTAGGGTAGGAGTTTGTTGGACTAGTGTAAAAGTATAAACGTTTTTGGTACGCTACATGCTCGGATGGATTGGTAGTAAGTAGCAGTTCGGGAGGCGCCGGGCGCGCATATCTGATACCTGCAACCATCGGACAGGCAGTTGAAGATTGTTATCCTCAATTTTCTGCTTTTGGTATACAATTATTGAATTATATAATGGAAGGTTACAGTTTAGTAGTACCATGGGTTTAGTTAGCACACATATTTAGTCTCTAAATAACTATAAAATTGTTTATCTTATGATGTAATACGATATTTCATGTTCTTACTATTTATGTGCTTAATTTTTTTCCCAAAAAAAATGCAAGTGTAGTATTTTTAATTATTTCTTTTTGACCTAAGTTTTTGTGTAAAATGAATCAAATTGATTAATAGTTCGATTATTTAAAAGATTACTTATACGAGATATATCTCGTATAAGTAATAAGTAATCTTTTAAATAATCGAACTATTAATCAATTTGAAATCTACATAATTTTTGTAAAATTATTATAAACAAGCTGTTTTCCTGCGACTTCGTCCGTAAAATATAGCTTTTGTTATCCGCTGATAATGTAGCTATCAATAGGTGAATATTTTTCTTTTTTCAGTTCAGTACTATTTGAGTTCATCCATTTCAATTAAACACAAACATACAATCAAATGTTTCCTCTTTATAATATTATAAAGAGAATTTACAAATATTTGTACAGATAAAATTAAATGGAAAATAGGGCGACGCACATCCCTAAGTAGCACTCATATCACATATCTGATTTGGAGCAAGGTACTGATAATGCCATTAATCTACCAGTAGATATAATCGACATAGTAACACATTTTAAACTGTTAAGCCAACTTTTTCTTTGACTGGAGAACTCCAAAACCATTTAGATGTATACGCGCAAGTAACAATATTTTGGAAATAACAGATATAAAAACGAAGAATCACGAGATCGGTACTCAATTACATAAATTTTGTGTTTCATGTCGTCATTCGTGGACACATTTTTTGCTAACCCTGAATGATCAGTACAATATGGATTTAGAAAAAAAAAATGAATTTAAGGCTACCTGGCATTAAGTAATTTAGGATTTTTTTTTTCTGCGTAATTGCAATAAAATAAAACGACATCAAAAACTGATGAATCGCGGAAATAACAAAATGTTTGCTTTGTCAGATAAAACGGTAAAATCTGCACTTTTAAAACTTATCATACCTAATTCCAAGAATCAAAATCAGAATCATATTTGCTCCAAACACAGTACAAAACTGATGAAAATGTACTTAGGCTAAAGTAAGGCATGCAAATAATCAAATAAATCTATAATTGGTCTCTGGCGATTACAAGTACACAGGGCTTGATTATATATTTATATAATCGAGCCCTGAATGACAAGTTGGCTGCCAGGTCGTTATGACCACACATCAAACTGCAATAAATATCGACCAAATACATTTTTCTATTATTTACTTCAAAAATACTGTGAACACAAGGTCAGGAAAACTAAATTCTTAAGCTGGATAAAGCAGGATATTAATATTAAGTTGAGATCGAAACGTGATCTAAGAAATAAAAGAGTAGAAACTATGTGATGTATAGATAAAAAAATGGTGTTTGATCATTTAAAGGATGATCTTACCAAAACTAACAAAAAGCTAGAAACGAAGCGAACTCGATTGTGATTGAAGTCCTACGATTATCGCAGGACTTGATTGACATTAACACAAAACCGTAAATAAGAAAAACAAAAATTAAAAAATAAATATTGCAATTCTTTTTATTTTTCTCTGATTAAATTTTCTGTTAAGGGCCCGTACTACCTCACACTGCTTGGCATGATTGACTGTTATATCAATAATAATTAAATACTCAAGTTGAAATAAAAATGCAGCAAAGTTCAGGACTAACTCTGGTAACTTTATGACTCAAAAACACGATTGCGTTAAATTTTCTCGATAGAAAAAAAATGCAAAGTTGCCTCCAAATCACGTCTAATTTACTCGGTATATAGCATTATTCACCAAATACATTAAAATTAACCTTGAAACTTTTGATTATTATTGCATTACAGATAAGGCAGCCATCATATGTTTTTCTTTTTCGAATAACCCTTGAATATTCCTAAAAAACGAAAATATCCAAAGTAGCCAACGCGTTTAGACCATCCGCGTTTGTATCGCCACGCCGCCTGGCATATGTCGGGCTCTTAAGTGAACTATGAAAAATTTAAATAAAGCGAAAAAAAAAAATTTAAAAGAAACAAATCACACGTCCTCTTCAGATTCTAGTTTACTATGTACAACATGAGCCGACCTTGCCACTGTTTACACTACAACGGCTCCGGCATAGTGATTTATTTTGTTAGCATAGTTTGCGTGCACTAAAATAACTTCCTCACTTCCCATCACTGACAAAAAGGTTTAAGAGATAATGTATTAAATATATGCAGTACTTAAAAAACAAACATTTATAAACTGCGATTCCAAGAACGAACAAAGTAAATAAAATTCCAAGTTTTCTACATTATTACGGAAGATAAACTAGGAAATCTTATTGACCTTAAATTAATAGATGTAATTCAATCTATAGAATTCTTAGATTTAATTTTTAATCGATTTCATATATGAGACTCCACCTTGGACTGATTCCGCATTGTAAATACATATTACAATAATTTACAACAAGAAAATCTAGAATTATAGAATGCCTACGCCTATTACGACTCTACTAAAACCATAAAAAAAATTATGTACAAAATATTTCATGTGTTAAGTCAAGGCCCAAGAGCAGAAGAACAAAAGAACAAGCAGTTCAATTAACGTTTGACGTTTCTTGGCGCCGATTCATTTTACACAAAAACTTAGGTCGAAAAGAAATAATTAAAAATACTACACTTGCATTTTTGTTGGGAAAAAAATTAAGCACATAAATAGTAAAAACATGAAATATCGTATTACATCATAAGATAAACAATTTTATAGTTATTTAGAGACTAAATATGTTTGCTAACTAAACCCATGGTACTACTAAACTGTAACCTTCCATTATATATTCCTGTATATAATTCAATAATTGTATACCAAAAGCAGAAAATTGAGGATAACAATCCGCAACTGCCTGTCCGATGGTTGCAGGTATCAGGTATGCGCGCCCGGCCCCCCGAACTGCTACTTATTACCAATCCATCCGAGCATGTAGCGTCCCAAAAACGTTTATCCTTTTACACTAGTCCAACAAACTCCTACCCTTCCCAAACTCAACGGGTTCGATGGACATTAGCGTCGGTACCAAAACGTCCCTACCAAACCGTCTCCAAAGCTTGGTGAGTACAGAGACAGTGACGAACAGAACAAATAGAGCCAAATGTCACAAAGGAAGGCGTCAAAGACGTTTATATAAGCTAAATGGTGACACGAGGACATACGATAGGCGACAACATAGATACTTCATGTTGTTTAACATAACCAAGCAATGATATTGGTATACTTAGTCCAACAGCCTCCGTGGTCCAGTGGTTAAGGCGTTTGCCTGTGGACCCGGGGGTCGTGGGTTCGATTCCCACCGGAAGGATACTTTGTTTAGTTGTTTCCAGTTTGGTTAGGACATTGCAGGCTTGAATCACCTGATTGTCTGATAATAAAGATGATTCCGTGCTTCGGAAGGCACGTTAAGCCGGTGGTCCCGGCTGCCATCTGGTAGTCGTTAAAGGAACCACGTCAGAGGCCGTGAGGCGGTTCCGAAGAACTCTGACACCAGGGTGTGCATGGTCGATTGACTGTGACACCTACTCGAAATGATGATGACTTAGTCCAAAGAGAATATAACCACTTGTATTCTCCTTCACTTAGTCCAAAGCTCGGCCTCTTTGAGACTACTGTGTATAATGTTTATTATCATTGCACACTCTATCGCTAACATAATATGTTCCAAAAATAATCATGTATAATATAATAAAAAAATTAATAATCATTACTAGAAATGAAAAATAGTCATAAAAAAACTAAAAAGCCCTTCAGGCGAATAGGTGACCAATACTGTTGAAAAGAGTTTCTTTTGACGTTTCTTCTCTGCAGTGGTCGATTCCGAACGTGGTTCCGAAACACAATTAGTCTGTAGCTTTTGCACATCAATTAATAATATAAATATTACTAAATTAGTTCCTTTTAAATGTGATTTGACGTGTATAAGGTGCCTGCAAATGCCTATTTTCTGAATAAACGTTTTGATTTGTTTCGATTTGATTTGATAGCCGTGACACATATACAAACAGAACAAATGAAGACGCAGGCCTCAAAGGAAAGGGTCAAAGAGACAAACGTTTATTAGCCAAATGGTAACATCAGGACATGCGATGGGCGACAACGTGGTAGCCTCGTGTTGCGCCGCACGTGATCTCGATTGCTACTAATTGATTTGTGTTGCACGCTTGTCGCCAGCCGCTGTTGGAATTCCAGCCAGTTTCTAATATTCGATGAATTGCAAAAAAATCCCAGCAAGCTCATATTGAGCTTACCATGGGGCTGGGGAATTATATGGATAAATTTTTCCTTTTACCTCATTTTTATCGACGCTAAAATCCATTTTCATCGGAAAATGGAGGACGTAAATATTTTGTTCTTTATAAATGGCGTTTTATGATTAATTTCTATGTCTCTGGCTTATTACCAGATAAAAACTGAATGAATTATCTTTAATGAATCTACGAAAGCATGGCGTAGGTAGACTCTCGCTATTGATAGCTTATATTAAATTATTTAATAAATTTATATATGTATAGTTATAAAAAATTTGATGCATTTGATCAGAAGAATAAGAAGCCTATCAAGACCATAAAATGGTTAGGTCTTTTTTTAGATAGTAAATTTTTTTGGATTGTCTGAGTCAATCGTAAGGCGTGTTTACAGGTATCTTAAGAGTTGGCAACGCATCAGCAGCTCCTCTAGTGTGTTGCAGATGTCCATGGGCAACGGTGACCACTTTCCATCACTGGCTCGTCTGCTCGTTTGCCGTCAAATATACATAAAAGCTGCATTGTAGATGTAAAAAATATTTGACAGCCCACGTCCAGGATACGTGGTATAATCGAATAAATTTAAGATCCGTTTACGATCTATACAATACATTAAACGTGGTTTTTGAAGTTAGAAAAGAAAATAGTGTGCGGTGGTACACACACATACGGTTCCGTGTGTGTGAATCCGACTCGCACGTTTCCAGTTTATATTTTCTCAATACTTACCGCCATAGTAATTTAACTTTGGCACAATAGGAACACAAACACTACAAATCGCACTTAACTCGCAAAACGAACTATCAGCGATAACAACAGTCTAAGTCTTGAAGGTGGTAATTTGATAAAATTATATCTTAATCTTCTCTTGATAATACATTATTACAAGTACAGACCCGCTCACTACATACCGATCTGATATTTTTATACAATATACAGAATGATTATTAATTCCCTGGCAAGGTTAGTGTTGGAATCAGAGTCCCTAAGTAATAGAATAGAACCGCAAGAAAAAAGGTAATAGATGAAAAAAAACTGGGTTTCCACAAAAATTAACCAATGAAATGGCCGGGGATCGAACCCTTGTCCGGATCCTGCGATTCAAAAGCACTTTCGGTACCACTGGGCCACAGAGGTAGTCATGTCATATATACGACGTGTATAAGTATGTAATTTTATGAAATCAATGTTTAAAAAATCCGGCCAAATGCGAGTAAGACTTACGCACCAATGGATCCGTAGGTATATTATTAACAACTCAATCTATGAAGTTAATATTCGCTAATTATCTCCATGACTGGTACAGGAACCGCAACAAATAAGTTGAATCATCGTCGATCGGTAAAAAAATATAATACCTACTCGTAATCAACAATAAAAATAACAAGCTACATTAATTTATTGGTTTCTGTACACATAATGATATTGACCAGTTAAATAGATACAAATATGTGCTACTGTCGCCCGCGGCTCCGCTCACGTTAATGTCGATCCCGCGGGAACAGTACTTTTGTCCGGGATGAAATGTAGCCCAGGTAATATTCAATCTGTATGCAAAATTTTGTCATAATCCGTTCAGCCGTTTTGGGGTGATTGATTAACAAACATCCATAATATACTCACAAACTTTAGTGTTTGTATGTATGGATGTTTCCCTGCCTTCCAGCCATCCTTAAGAAATACTCGGAATAACCTACAGCAAGCATTCCCTATATCGCAACGCAGGCCTTGTGTGGCCTTATGCTGCCTTCTTCCAGAATTCCTACACGTGCCTGATAAGTAACTTGCCCAGTAAATAATAAAATAAATCTGAAAAACAAATAATTTATGCATAATAATTAGTGATATCAAAATGACACGTGCCGAGCGAGACGTTTACTGCAATTATATCCACGTGATAATGAATTACTACAGTAACTACATCAAGGATTTATTGTTACTTGATCGATGTATTAATATAGTGTTGTTATGCAAGTGCAGGTAAACTTTAACAAAATATTAATTGCAAACGTAGCCAACTCTATACGATAAGTGTTATCGACACCTATTGTAAAACCTTACGTCACATACTCATTATTTCTCTGATTCTCAAACGCGTGTTGTGTAGACTACCTTAAAATATAATACTAAATCTACCTATAACTTGATAGAGTAGTATAGGAATCTAATGCATTCGATGTCTCAACTTCTAAGTATTCTTCTCGTTTGAGGATAACGCAGTACATTTGCAATTTATTCGCAATGCACGTTAGCGCTGATTGGCTCGCTGCCCAATGTTAGCCGTGCGATATTGAACGCATAGATTGTAAAGATTATAGATTACTAATGTCGTGATGTGATTTGAATACTTACGAATTGAATGTCAGCTTTGAAAATTGCGATTATCAGCTTTGAAAAAAGATCTGTCTTTGTAATAATCGTTTATCCCTTTTCCCCATAGATATAAAAAATATTGCGTCTCTCTTTTCCCTATCCTCGACTAAATTCATTAGGCAATTTTATTTTATTACACTTTTTTGCACAAAAACTGTTTTTCGGATTTATGTGTGTTATGTCAGTTTCCATAACTTCTAAATGCCTCAACGGATTTGGATGTACGAGTATCAAAATTTTTACTAATTTATTTAAATGCTATTATTTTTAGCAAGGAAGACGTGCTTTTATTTTTCTATAAAATACTTATTTCGTTAGATTTTTGTCGACAGCATAAAACGTAAATAACACCCTATCATTCATCAACAATCATCATAACATACATAAGGCGTGCTATATTCGTGAGCCTCCTGTATTATAGAACGTGTGTGATATTTAAATCAAATTCCTCTTATTTTAAAAGTGG
This sequence comes from Elegia similella, assembly GCA_947532085.1. Classification (NCBI taxonomy): domain Eukaryota; kingdom Metazoa; phylum Arthropoda; class Insecta; order Lepidoptera; family Pyralidae; genus Elegia; species Elegia similella. Next base: position 8,862,575 of record OX383936.1, read on the forward strand.
CTAAAGAAATTTTAGTGGTACCATTTCTATTATACTCGTATTTGATTCTCTATAACAATTTGCTTCTAAGTTTTCGTAGATAGAAAAATTGTAGTTAATAAAAATACTGAAGAAACGAAGACTAGGTTACGATGATGTTTGTTGATTTAAAAAATATTGTTTAATAATTTTTAATCCACAAACAATACATTAACCAAAACTTTGATTACATTCGTGGATATTTAATTGCAGCATAATACAGCAACCGAATAATCTGGATGTGCGTGCAAATACGGGAGGAGATGACATCACTATTTCCCATGAATGTAAGGATGAGTCTTCGACACGTGTAAGACATGATGTTTTTAAATACCTATGACCAATAAAGATGTGGCATATCTATGTTAAAGCACAACATAAAATCATACAGCAAAACACAACATGCAACAAAAACAACAGACACACACACACTAATCCTATAAGGGTTCCGTTTTGTCACTTGGTCATACCGAAATCTAAAAATGAAAGAGAATATCTTACTGACTTTGCTAAAATACAAAATACATACTCAAATAAAGTAATAAACTGTATATAAACGATATTTGATTCGGGTGCTCGTATTTAATAAGTTCAAGGATTTCCGTTAATTTATACGGGTCCTATTCCAATAATAAGGCTTCTTCAGCTAATCGTTTCCTTGGAAACATTTTCGCCGGAATTGGCACGGGATACGCAGCTTGATTGATCATAAAGCCCTCGAATTACAGGTAAAATGAAGACGAATATTTTATGATTAAACACTCAGAATTCAATGTTCTCGTTACACGAAATTAATATTCGTTAAATTTCATTGCTCGGAGTGCAAAGTAGGGGAACGTTATCTGCAATCAAATAAATGAGTAAAATCGTGTGGCATTTTAATTATCATTATATCATTAATTATTAAATACGAACGACTTATCAGCGCTTAAAAATACACAGTCTATTCTTCTTGTTGCCAACTGAAATTTTAATATATTTTCTGCAAATATCACGTTTGGGACGCACGTTATGGAGGGAGCTTCTAATTGCCTCAACGGATTTGAGTAGAGTGACAGAGGTTGGTTATTATTATTTTTTTGAAATAACTTGTTTGGGTCCAACTAATACTAGTGTCTCTGTAGACTTTGCGAGTCTTATCACAGCTATTCTACCGTTTGAAATTTTTCCTGCAGCTTAATCGGTAAAACTGGACAGACTTTTTTTTGTTTTTGCTTGTGCTAAACCAGATATAATGTGGTGTATGTATTTTAAATAGTACTATGAATGTGTGTTACTCCTACACACAATTGCTATGGTATGTTTTATAAAAGAAAAGCTCTAGGTGACGTGGAAGAAGTGCCAAGCAAAAGCTAGCTATCATATCTTTCATTATAATTTTAATACACTAGATTCGATAGGAGATAGGTAGTCGTTACTAGGGAGAATTTTAGAAATCTGGTCTCATTATGATTGCATTTTGCAACGCAGTGTCACATTTCATAAAAAAATTGTATCTGATGAGGACACAAAAAACACTTGTGTTAATGTTTTCGTCATTACCTACGTCTTCAAGTAGTATTATCACTAGTATGAGAGGTACTCGATCTGGTCTCATTATGATTGCATTACGCAGTGCAGTGTCACATTTAAAAATTTGTAACTGTCGGTGTGTTCCGATTTAAAAATTTGTATTAAGTACTTACTTAAGAGCCCGCCATATGCCAGGCGGCGTGGCGATACAAACGCGGATGGTCTAAACGCGTTAGCTACTTTGGATATTTTCGTTTTTTAGGAATATTCAAGGGTTATTCGAAAAAGAAAAACATATGATGGCTGCCTTATTCGAATGCAATAATAATCAAAAGTTTCAAGGTAAATTTTAATGTATTTGGTAAATAATGCTATATACCGAGTAAATTAGACGTGATTTGGAGGCAACTTTGCAATTTTTTTCTATCGAGAAAATTTAACGCAATCGTGTTTTTGAGTCATATAGTTACCAGAGTTAGTCCTGAACTTTTTATTTCAACTTGAGTATTTAATTATTATTGATATAACAGTCAATCATGCAAAGCAGTGTGAGGTAGTACAGACCCTTAACTGATGAGGACACAAATACTTGGTGCTAATGTTTTCGCCATTACCTACTTCTTCAAGTAGTATTATCACTAGTCTGAGAGGTACTCGACTACTTTTTTATCTATTTCAATGGGTTAAATTTGCTAATGGACTAGTATCTCAAACTAACTCACTGTTGTCATTATGTTTTGGTGGTAAAAACAAGCATACTGGGCTAATATCTGACCTCAAACAAGTACAAGGTAACATGGTTAATGCATGGTTACTTCCTGGTAGAAAAAACCCTTCGCCTATGAAGTCAATGACACATGTTCAATTTTAGCATCGATTTTGTTTAATAATTCAAGCCCTATCGTGACTGGTAAGTACAGCTGCCTCTAACTAGCTTTGTGTATAAAACCTGCCAGCATTGTAATCCGAACTTTATATAATTGAAATAAGGTAATATTATGTGGTTTCCGTCTAAAAGAACCTTGAATATCAGTCCTCGACGAAGGTTTTAACACAGCCTTGTGCAGGATGGCCATTGTCAAAGACACTCGTATCTATTTCGAGCTAACATTGTTAATTTTATTATTCATTTTATCGTTTTGTGTTTATCAATTCAGAGTCGCCGAGGGGGCTAGGTAGCCAGCCCTCAATAGCAGTATGAATTATTTATAACTAGATATTGTTTTATCCCCTCTTTATTAAATATCCTCATAGAAGTAAAAAGATTTGTACTCATTACATGACGACCATTATATCTGAGCGTTTTCCCGGTTGCATCGTCAGATTTGGTAAATTGGAACCCGGGGTCCACTATATGAAAGCATTTAAGCCTTATGTAATGATCTGACATTTTTTATTTTATATATTATCAAATATTTCCTCTGGCCTGACACCGTGATTTCCAACGAAGATCTGAGGAGACTTAGCCATGAAGAACCGAGAGGCGTCCAGATCCGTCGACCAAAGTGGCGTTGGATCGGGCACACGTTACGCTGCCCTCACGACCATATTCCCTGAAGAACTGTGGACTGGAATCCGCAGGGCAAGCGTTAAATCGTAAGCGCGGACAAAACAAATGTGGCGCCGCACTGGCATAGCAGAGGCAAAGAAGCTGGGATGGGATACACCTGAAGTGAAACAAAGAACGCTGCGTTGGATCGAACCAGATGGCGCCATAGGAAGTCAGGAATATCAAATATTTATATTTCATATATTATTTATTATATTATACATACCTACCTATATACTCGTAAAATATTGAAATGCAATTACGAATTCTACTCACATTTTATATTGTCCTAGTAGGTATCTAGTTTAGTTTATTGTCAATATAGTACTTTGAATTCTGTATAAACATCGACTTCCTCATCACGCAAGCCTTTGTAATTTATCACATGGCCACAGTCTCAGAACTGATCAATGTTATTTATGATCGAAAATTAAAATATACGAGAATATTTACATGCAAGTATTTTTTCGCATTTTGTTTTTTGTTTTTAGTCGCATTTACCTACTTCTCATTTTCATGCTTCGCACCAAGTGTTACTAGAGAAGTGCAAGAAGGGGGAAGGTTATTTTTTTTTTAAATTGTTCGCCTTTAAATTGTCATCCTAATTCATCCTAATTCATTTTTCCTAAGCCCCTTTGAAATTCTATGCTCCAATCTAATACAACACCACCAGAGCTTTAGGTCACAGAACTCTGTCCTAATCATGATGTGTGTGTATGTTGGAAAATAATATAATGATGACAACTGATTTAAAAATATAGTTATAGGTAACAGGTAAAAGTAAAATAATTTGAAAATCTTTATTATTTCAGCCACTTTACCATGCTTCCGGACTTAAAACTCTTTATGGGATTTGCATAAGTGCCAAATGGAATAAGCGCATATCCAGGCTCTTTGGAAACACCTGGTAGATAAGGTCCTATATTGCTTGCAATGACATGTGGTTGCCAGTTAAATTATGATAAATATTATCAATACGTTGTTGATATGATAATAATGCATGCAAGAAAAATGGTCCCTTTTTATGCTAAGCTTATCAAACATGCGGATCACACATATATAATGACGAATATCGGACAGTCTGCATGGACATTACTCCCTAGTAACTGGACCAAAGGTCATTGATACCTAACTACCAGCCTAGTTCCAACTCCTAAATAATTTACTTACAACCTACAGTATTGTTCTCATTATAAGACAAATTCTAGTTTACTAAACTCTAAGCTGTTAGTAGCAAATATTAGATACATCCATTAAACAAGGATATGAAGTGACATATTTGTCACATTAACAATTTTTTGGTACATATTGTGCACTATCATGAAATGTTGACCTCAAAACAGTTTATGCCAATTACTGATGCAGATTAGAGATGATTGTGTTGTGAAACAACTCATAAAATGTGACCAATTTGCTAGCATTCAGGTGACGAATTTCTTTATATTTCATAAAGATCTGGCAATTATGCTTTGTACTTTTGTCATATATGTAATGATATAATCAAATAAACCATATTTTTGTTTGAAAATTGATAATCCTTTCTATGGAGATCTCTAGATGTAAAGATAACTTGTGTTTGTGAGATTTTGTCACAGGTGGTGTAGAGTAAACATATTATTAGAATTTACTTAGAATATAAATTAAAATGTATGTCAAATTCTATAAAAACCAAACCACCAATTAGCCTCAAAGGATTCCTAGTTTATTCCAAAGTTGCCTCTATTGTTTTTCAAATACTTGATCCTATGTAAAATTTGAGGATGGAAGGAAATGAGGGGTGCGAAAATATTATGATTAAGGAGATAGATAAGAACGGTTGTCAAAGGGTTGGTGCCTTGGTGTACACACATATTTTTGGAAAAATTAATTCTGCATTCATACAATTTTCTATACCTACCAGGGAATTATAACTTGTCAATTTAAAAAATATATATTATTCATAGGTTCTTGTTTCATTATCAGAATTGAAAGTTAAGACCACTAGCATTAAACAACACGTTTTTCAGCCCCGTCTATGAATGTTTGTAATAAAATAAGTCTGGGAGGGGGGAGGGGATTGATCGTTATTTTGGTTTTGTAATGAAAATATATTTAATAATGGGGAATTATTCAAATCTATTTGTTTATTTATCAAAGTAATGTTTGACCTTTTATGTTTATTTATTTCTAATAGTATAATAGAAGGGATTAAAAATGAGTATATGGGAGCAATTAGAAATAAATAAACATAAAAGGTCAAACATTACTTTGATAAATAAACAAATAGATTTGAATAATTCCCCATTATTAAATATATTTTCAATAAAATAAGTATTTTTGTAATAAATCGACTAGGTCCAAATCCCGGACGAATGATCGTGTTTTCTTAAAATATATGAACGCAGTTTTTATTTTGTCAAAAATCAATGTCATCTTTTCGTTAACCCTAAAAATTTGCTATCTTTTATATTTTACAAAATCTTTCCCTGAAACTGACCCCAAATAAAATCTAAGCTGTATCATATAGCATGTCAGTCAGTTAGTACAATTTACCCAAATTTTAATCTCCTTATAACATTATTTATGACCATGGATTAGACAGAATTATCATACTGACATGCAGAAATAAAGCTTACTTAAAAAATTAGGCTTACATGTTCCATAATGAAAACCCACAAAACGAGTGTACTGAAATTACTGCAGTTAGAGGTCAACTGATGTGCATTTCCCTTCTTAGTTTGAACATCCACAATTCTGTAATTACTGCAGACCTTGGCGATAAACTAAACAATTCCAGCGGGAACTGGATCCAAATTACATCACATCCTAATTACAACAGTATGATAACTGCTCTTTACCATTAATACTCGTAAGTCCCTAGAAAACTATCACAATCAACGTAGATGTCACTTAGTACTTCCAAAGGGGAAATATCAATTTGATTGTTTAATTAAATGCATTGAAAAAATACGTAGCCACTCTCGTATGATTGACTATTTTTATTTAAGATAATAATAGTTAATAAAACATAATGTATAATGATAAAACATAATGTTTTATAAACATTATATATAATATAATGTTTTATAAAACATAATGTATTTTGAAGTGACCATCAAATGTTGTACACTAATAGCAAATTGGCTGCCTGGAAAGTGCCATAAACTGTTGATATTTTTATTGTTAATCTCAAATATCAAAGAAAAACAGCTGACTTAGATACTGATAGTAATAAAAAACTTTAAAGCTCTATCAGCAAATTAATTCACTTACTATTTTTATTTATTAAAAAACAACATAATGGCATTATAACTGACACAAATAATTAGTTCAAATAAGGAATTGACAAATTCAATAGTTGCAACTTCTTGATAAATAATAAAATATATTGAGTTGCTACGTAACAGTTTATGTAAAGCAAAAGTGAAGAGTAATCTATTATAAAGTACATAATCAGAACTGTAATAGCAAAGTGAAGTAAATTGAAATTATAATATTTATTATTTTTGGACTTGTTTAATTTTATTACTTATTTACTTCTAGTTATTTTAACTCAAGTTTGATGTCACAACGTTTAAAATTTTAACTGAAAATGTATAATTTCCTTCATCCTCAGAGTAATATTTTCTAATTTTAAATCCTTTCTTCATTCCTATTCTATTTATTATCAGCCAATATAAATGGTATAATAATTTTAATTGTGTACTGTGCTATTACAGCAGCCGAATGGGTAGTAATCTGTATTTATATAAACAATTTTGATATGATATGCCTTGCAGGAAGCAGGAAGATGTCAGCTCAATATTGAACCAAACTGAGTACACAACATCACAGAAAATATTAAGTTGTGTTAAAATGTATAGCAAAATAAAACAGGTTCATTATGGTACTCATTCAAATGATAACAACCTTGTCTTACACCCGTAACAGAATGAATATGGAAGACCAGGACTTCATCATTGGTGGTTTTAAATTATATTCACGAAGTAAGAAGTTAATGCAAATATTAAAGTTGATTAAATTATAAGCTGTTAATTAATCAGTTCTCTATTACCTTAACATAACCTCAAATACAAAACTGTATACTTATTTATTACTATTTGCTTGCTTGATATTTAATTCAGTATGATCATTGATAAAATCTGCTTACCCGAGAATACGTCCTTAGACGATTAATACGAGGGTTCGATGGAATATTATTCAGGGACACCTTGGACATCTTGAAGTTATTTCAGCAGTTTTTCAGCAAGTCCAACACGCCAACAAAATATAATGTTATGTCACTATACACAGGCTTGGCACTGGCTGTATTCAATCACATCAATTTTAAACTATTTAAAACATCTGACTATCTCATACACCTTAATAATCAGCTAACAAAAACAAAACTTTAATTTTCCCAGCACAATCTGTAACACAACCCCATATTTTATACGAAAGTAAAAATAGTTTCTTCCAGCAGATTGTTTAAAAGTTAACTATCAATATTATTATTTTAGAAGTAAAGAATTTTTCGAGATAATGAAATAGGGCTGGATATTTTTTGAGTTGACAGATGTGTCTGCCTGCAAAACTATGACGTTATGTTTTACACGCACGCGCACGCACGCAATACCGTTCCTCGCGTTGTCAGACCGACAACTGCTGAACGCAAAACGCTTGTTGAACTGTCAAAATCGCTACTAGCTACAAAAAAGCGCGAACTTCGTTCCGCGCGAAAATCGATTTAACGTAGTCGTGTGGGAAGAACTTTTGAAATTATCTTCCACTAATAGTTAGTAGACTAATGGGTTAAGTTGAAACACAATAAATACCCTAATTATTAATTGAGTAATTATGAGAAATAATGTGATTATTGTTTGTTGTGAAGAGTTTGGATCATTAATAAATTGAATTTGTCTAGAGAACAAAGATTTTTAAACTTTTCCTTATCAGCTGCCAAAGTCATCATTATGATCAAAGCAGTCTTTTAAATCGTCAAACTGTCTGCAGTATTATAGAAACTCAGAAACTTCTTGGAAGAGGCTGCAGTTGAAAAGGGAACTAAGTCAAAGAATTTAAACGCTAGCTAAGTACGGAAGCTTTACATGTACAATAGCTAATATAGATACATACCCGACAGATACAATCCGAAGCCGGAATACAGCTACATTAGTTTGTAATAAGTACTAATAAAGTAGGTACTTTTACTTTGTAATGCAATATAAATAATTCATTTTGTTTTAAAATTTCAAAGTAAATATTTAAATCACGAAATAAAATTTACATAATTAGATTTGTAGGTATATGTAAGGCAAGCCAACTGAAAAAAAAAAAAAAACTATATACCTTTATAAACTACGCAGCATGGCTTGCACTGCATGGCACACTTTTTTATACATATAGTTGAATTATAATAATATGTTCATAGTTAGATAGAAAATGGCCTCTAAAAAGATTTTGAAAACCAAACGTAAAATTTTAGTTTGATACTTGCCTACCTATACCTACATCAAATTTAGATACTATACTTGTAGCTACCTACTTACTATGATGAATACTTGATGCAGCGTTATTTACTGAACACTAAACTAAGTACCTCTACCTACTAGGACCAATTTACGTTGATCTTAATGAGATTTGATTTCTATCACAAAAAAGTTATGTAAGGTCATACTACCTATGGCCCATATATACAAAAAGACATCCAAAGTAAACGAATCAAGAATCAAACCAGTATTTATAATAAAATTGAGCTCATCCACTTCATACAGATAAGTTACATACCAGTGATCGTTCCGTGGGGTTGACGCGAATATGGGGTTCTTCGTCATCGTCCGGGGTGCACTCGGCGCCAGAAGTTTGTCCCATGGTGACGAGTGTGGCCTGTGGCCTCGGCGTAGGCCGCCGTGAGCAGCCCGCGCCTCGGTCGCGCGTCTACTGCTATCTACGCCAACGCAGCAACGGCTCTTTCTTTCAACCCTCAGCGTTAGGGTTGTAGCGTTTCAAGTCGACATTGTGCATTTTTTACTTGTTTGTTTGTTTTTCATGAGTGGAAGTGGCCATCATTGGTATCAGATTTTTCAAGCCCTAGTCCAGGGGCCAGGGGGCCGGACAGACTGTGTGATAAAACCGACAATCGCGTGGATGAAGTCGCAGGAATAAGCTAGTATAGTAGCTAATTAATGCTTGTGTCTGGAATCTTCTTTCTCCGTGTTCATAATTCCAACTTTTCCCATTCATACTTATTATTAACACTTTAGACACCGCGTCGGTCACTGGTGTCCGACAAACAATTAAAAAACTATTGTGTCTGTGATTCCGGTGTTCAAAGTGTTAAACTACTGGTGCGAGTCCAGTATAATGGGCACGATAGGCATGCCCTCAATCTCATTCAGGATATGAGTAGTATGCTAAGTAACTCTTTAGAAAACTCTTGTTGACGTGACAACGTCTTATAAACGACGAACGCCGGCACGCACGAAAAAGTGTCACGTTCCGTGTGCAAGCGAGAGCGCGGAACAAGCTATAGGGAGCGATGATCGGCCTAAGCGGTCGGCTTGTAGCTAATCTATCTTTCTTCCACCGTTATAATTTTTTTTATTTGGTTTATTTACTTACAGTTACCTATGTGGCATACAAATAAATACACAATGTCGATGCAATAGCAAGCTACTCTAGAATTACCGGGCCCATAACCTTTCTTGAGTGCTCCTCCGCGGCAAAAAGTTTATCGATATAATTTGGGAGCATGCCTACACTTCGGGCGGTCGATACAGCAGGCGCAGGTCCGCCGCTCGCAGTCAGCTGGGACTATGACAGCTGCTTACTTGAAAGCGCTCCCGTGTATCGAGACTTCACAGGTAAGCTCATATACGTATGATTATGAGTACAATAAGTATCCACTTATAATCCTACATGTAGAGTATAAAAGATGAAAATACTTACTAAAAGTTTCTAAGATCACAGTGCGTGTAATAAAATAAATAAAATGTAAAAGGACTTATTTGTAAGTGTATAGGTGTAGTTTTTATTGTAGGTACACAGTTTAATTAAATACCTATTTGTATACCTACCTATTCATAAATTTCAAAAGTTCAATTTTCAAGACCATAAGAAAAGAAGCTTTTGACAGCAATAATTGTGAAATTATGAATAATGCATAGGTACTGTGTATAATATAAATCCCCTGATTTAACCCCAATACCTAAGCTTTTATCCCTACCTACAGTCAGGTGATATTATCTTATCTTAATATATATAAATCTCGTGTCACAATGTTTGTCCTCAATGGACTCCTAAACCACTTAACCGATTATAATAAAATTCGCACACCATGTGCAGTTCGATCCAACTTGAGAGATAGGATAGTTTTTAACTTATGGCGAAACGAAGTTCGCCGGGGCAGCTAGTTTATTTATATAAACTTTGACGTTTCCACGGCGTTTCATACAAACTAGAGTAGCGCTGCAATACACAGAGGGCGTTACGTGCTTCATTTAACAAATATATATGTTACGGTAAATTTGATTAATCGAAAATTATTAATAATTTTATAACATTATTAATAATAACCTCGTGTTTTGGTAAATGTGAATAAAAGACTGAAATTAATTACTTTTGGTAGTTATTATTAATAATTCACTACACACATTGGTAAAAGTAATAAAAAAACCCAAATTTATTAGTCCAGCAGGTATTTATTAAGAATATGATATGACGAAGATACTACTTATTCGTAAGATATGACACATATAACAGTGCTTGTCTCAGATCACACAAACAAGGGTAGGTACTTGTTTTAAAGAAACTGACAACAATAATCACCTCTTAATCTGTACTCTTAATAAACAAAGTTAAAAGAGTGAGACAACAGCCTCTCGGCAGCGAAAGGGAGTCGCTATTGCTGCCCTATCTTGAGCTACTGGAACAGAGTCCACGTTGACTCGAGACTTGCTCGTGTCAATGTAAAATAACTTTAGTTTTTAATATTTTTATTTGGCTCACTTTACTAACCCTAGTTTATAAGCTTATTTTTGGTACTAACCTATGTAATAGAAATGTATTTCTAAAATAAAACGTTATTAGTATTATTATTTGTATCTACTTTGGTTTCACGGGTGTTACCCCGGTCCTTTGGAGGCTTGCGTGGAGATATATATCCAACATGAAGAGGCCCTTTGGAGAAGTTGATGTAAAGTTGGTCTCCAGCCAGAACTTGTTTCTGGAAATACCAATGTATGATATGTCCTTGAACAGGTTTAGCCTGGAGCAGAAACTATTGCATTATGAAAGACAAATTTATGGGATTAAAATGTAGCTGGACTTGTGCTAGGTTTGCCTGGATTGGACACCTGCTATTATTATAAAATGGCAAAATTATAGAATCGTCATCACCATCAAGAAGGCCTCTTGTGATGAGGCCTTTTTAATACTTTGATTAAAAAGGCCTCGAGATTACAACCATGGGAACAGTAATGAAAATATGTAAGTGACTATTTTAGGGTAGAGATCTTGAAAATGATGTAATTTTTGGAATCCAAGATGGCGGACGCGACTTTTCAAGAAAAACCTGCAGCCTGCAAAGGGGTCGTTTTTTGGGTTTTTACCTTAGTTATGTAATCCAAGATGGCGGGCGCGACTTTTCATGATAAACCAACATGAGTGTCGTTTTCTAGGTTCTTGGGGTGTAGAGGTGCATATCTCGAAAATGACGTCAGTTATATAATCTAAGATGTCGGACGTGACTTTTCATTATAAATCGACGTGAGTGTCAATTTCTAGGTTTTTTTCGGTGTAGTTTTGGAAAATTACATCAGTTTTAGTATCCAAGAAGGCAAATCTTCGCGTGGCCTCTCGCACATCCCGCATGCCGCCTCGCCACCCCTGCCCGCAAATCTGTTGCCCGATCGAGAAAAAAATCGCCAGTGTACATTTATTTTTATCGATAGTTATTACATTTATCGGTACTAAGGTTACATTATTAATAATCACCGACAAATGTGATTAATTTCTCACTTTTACCTGTACTTTCGGTAATTATTAATAATGATAGACAATTATTAATAATTTTTAATTAATCACTCTAACCGTAACATATATACTACAACTAAAGAAATAAATACATTTATAGTATCACAGTATAGTATGACGTCTTTTTTCCCTTACGGGGCAGACAGAGCCTATGTCTATAATCTTATATCTATTGGCCACATTTAGCATGTTGGAGGGCGTGTAGATGGAAAACGGAATCAAATAGTGATGGGTTGCTAGCCGCTTCGCCTATTGACATGAGACCGCAGATTTTAGCCCAATCCCTCGATCGGCGTTTACGATCTGCGACTTCTACATATTCATTATTAAAAAAAAATCGTTATCAGCCAAGTCCCTATAATTCAATTCTCTAAGAAACGTTGCTATGATGAGTTGGAATTTATTCCAAAAACCTCTGTCTGTCCATCTGTCACCAAACTATATCTCATAAACTGTGATAGTAAGACAGCTTAAATTTTCACAGATGATGAATTTCCGTTGCCGTATTACAACCGGCGGCTATAATACTAAATACTAAAAAACAGAATAAAATTAATATTAAAGGGACCCATACAACAAACGTGATTTTTTACTCGTTTTTGCCGTTTTTATAGATAATGGTACGGAATCCTTTGCGCCTTTAATATTTTCTAATTTTAAAGTCTCTCTTATACTTAAGGAACTCTTTTACTGGTATGCATCTATGTCTGTACATTACTGTATCTGATGACTTGTTCATAAAGTAGCAAAATCAAAAAAAATGCGTAATTATTATACACATACCTAATATCTTAATTTTTTGTGATAATTGTGACTCGACAATAGTACACCTTCCGCCCTCTAGTATCAAATAGTAAGAAAAATAGGCAAAAGTAAAAAAAAAAAACAATTAGTAATTTATATTTGCCTCTTTTTTATGTAACTAAGAAGAAGGACTACAAAAATACAAATCATTATACCTAATTGATTTGTTCTTACAATGACACATAAATGTTGTCACAACCACAGAATTAATTTCTACTAACGTATTACAACTTTGTATGCGAAAGCGCTTTACACGAAATAAATCTTATTCAAAATGAAAACAATATTTTCGGCTTATAGGTATTTAAAATTATTTCTCAGATTTAGCACGTTTAGGCTATCGCCATCTAGTGACGAGTGGAAAGTTCACTGCAGCGCTGACGCTGCTTCCCAAAGTGGCAGCCGTAGGCCCGTACCAGTAAGTGTAACTAAAAAGTCGAAAGCTCAAGTTGGGTGCGCCATAATTTCTGTATGAGGATGCAGTCTATCGTCGTATTATATACGTTAATGTTATATTGTCTTTGATCACGTACACTTCCATGTTATACGTAGTATTTTTTACTCTATGTATTTAATGATGAGTTGATCACCACGCCATCTATTGTCGAATAGTGGGCAGCAGCAGCACATTAGTAGTATCTATCACGCATCTATTTCTCACCGATATCACGTAAAATTATCGTCCGTCCGACTTTACAGACGACCAATTTTTTTTAAGGGATCCTAGGTCCAAATTAAGGATTTAGAAAATTCGTAATGACTTAAGTGGGTGTACTATTTTTTTTTGTTTTATTATGCTCGATGAATAAGGTAGTTTGAGCTCGTTAACACTTTAACGGACATTTAACGAGTCAAAATATCATCATCATTTCGAGTAGGTGTCACGGTCAATCGACCATGCACACCCTGGTGTCAGAGTTCTTCGAAACCGCCTCTCGGCCTCTGACGTGGTTCCTTTAACGACTACCAGATGGCAGCCGGGACCACCGGGTTAACGTGCCTTCCGAAGCACGGAATAATCTTTATTATCAGACAATCAGGTGATTCAAGCCTGCAATGTCCTAATCCTAACCAAACTGGAAACAACTAAACAAAGTATGCTTCCGGTGGGAATCAAACCCACGACAAAATATAGAAGTTTTATTGTTACCTATAATAACGGCTATAGCCATGCAGTGTCCGGTAAAGAGTTAAGGGTAATGATGCATGACTCCTAACAGTTTTTTTTTTAATTTAAATCTTAATCATGTTTGTTCTCTTCTTACCTTAATAAACCACCATCTGGCATATCAAGTTATATCAATCAGTTAGTTAAGCATAAAGAGATTCACTATACTAATGTATTTTATTTTATATCCATGGTATCTAAGCATAGGTTGATACCTAACATAGATATTAGAATATTACTAGTACCTAATTTAGTAAATCAAACAGAATCAAAGAAATCCATTAAACCAATTAATTTCGTAAAGTACCTACAAGAATATATTAAAATTTCACTAGGTGTAAGTAATTACTTAGGTATGAAAGTATTGGATTAATTAAAGTAATGGATTTTAATTCATTTAATCTGCTAATCCAATATAGTATTGTTGATAAAAAGTATTCATACCATTGAAGGTTTGAAGTGAGTGTGCACCTATAAACTCATTATGGCGGAAGACAATAAGGAACAGTCCGATAAGACATCAATAGCGACAGATGGGGCCGAAGAAACCGAGAACAAAAACAGGAACAAAATTCTTGACCTTATCCATACCATCAAACTTGTGTTGAAGTTTGAAAACATCTTCGGAATATTCCGTTTTAGAGTAACCGAAAGCGAATTATTACCAACTAACAGGAATTTGAAACTAATTGGCATATTAATCACTGTTGCGTATATTTTATTTTTTGCCTTCTTCCTTAAATTGCCCGCAGCCGTCAATGGAACAGGAAAACTGGTGGATACAATGGAAGAAGTGCCATCCGTAGTTATTCTTATTCAGTACGTAACTTCGGCAATCGCAACGTCTTTCCTATTAACGAATAACAACATTAACATCTTCACTGCGTTCTCTAACATCGATTCTGTGTTGCATATTAATACGAATCAAGAATTTTACAAAAAAGCTCGAATGAGGTCATTCAAGTATCTCGCTACCCTCACAATCTATCATGTCTTCGTCAGCACAAGTGATCTTTCCACAGATGACGAAATCACCTTCAATAAACTCATCGTGTTGCCTCTTTATTATGAAGAAAACCTCGAAATCCTTGTTTTCTGCTTGATGATCAGCATGCTTAAGTGTAGACTCAGCGTTATCAATAATTATTTAGCAAAATTTATCCATGAAAAAGAGAGTAACAGTACAGCTGTGTTTGTCGTTGGCGAACAGAAAATAAATACTCAAGATAGTTTTAACTTGATTGGCCGTATGTCAGTGAATAACATGAAGATACGTGATTTAGCTGCCACTTACGACGTTATTGGCGAGACATGCTCTCTGATTAACCAGGTCTTCAATTACCAAATATTTATGACTCTCGTGTCTACCTTCACTTACATAGTCATCACGATTTGGTCATCTCTTTATTATTTCCGAAGCAATGAAGCTATCTCTGGATCTATGATAACTATTATCATCTGGTGCATAACTGCTATACTGAAAGTGGCCGTCATGTCGCTGGTTTGTGAGAGATTACTTCTAACAAGGAACAATACGAAGATATTGGTTAACAAAGTCATAATGGACTACGACCTCCCCAAGACGATGCGGGTGCAAGCTAAAGCCTTTATGGACTTGATAGAGGCATGGCCGCTACGTGTATTTATTTATGATATGTTTTCAGTGGATATCACCCTCATGCTTAAATACATCAGTGTTGCGACAACATATTTGATTGTTATCATCCAAGTATCTCATTTTGCTTAATAGCCATGTTATTGTATTGTATAACTTGCGTGTTTTTGTGTTCGGTTTGTTTGCACGAGTTTCAATAAAAGTGTCTACATTACTGGTGTCATAAATAACTTTATTAACTTATTAGGCTTTCTACTATGCATGCTACTTCATAAAACTAAAAGTCTGCTACAACGAACTGATCTTTGGGAATCACGTTGAACAGTCGCTCCACACTCGCCGTGAACTTGTTGACACCAAAGTCGACGAACGGGCCCCCGAACTCTTCAGCGATAAGACGCCAGTTATCATTCATGAATTGGAGGACTGCTTTTCCTGAAATAAAAAAGAAATATTGAGAAATAAAGTTTTATACATACATACTTACCTGTACGTATTCGGAAATAAAAACATTCTTTTACTCATATTTTTTTTACAAGATTTTACAGAGAGTAGTGGTAATGTAAGCAACTATGTAAGTTTCTTTCATCATCATTCCAGCCTTAAGAAGTCCACTGATGGACAAAGACTGGTCTGGGTCAGTTTCAAAGTCACAGGTTTTAAATTCATGGTAGAAACTATTAATAATATTGGATGATTTCTAAACTAATTTAGCACATTGCATCCCGTAGCAATATACCATCAGTGGATCTTTGGAAAAATTGCATGAGAAGATATGAGTGACGACAAGTATAGCATGAATCGACGTAATGACACTTTACATTGATCTCTATGTGAAGAAATAAGTAATCAACATTCTTACCAGCTTCAGGGTTCCCTTTGAGTAGATTGCTTAGGCTGTAGGTGAGACGGCCGTCGTAACTGTGCTTGGTGGTGGTGTTCTTCATCACAAAGAACTTGCGGCCGCTCGGGTCCTCTCTGGTGCCGAGGGTCATGACGTTGTGTATTTTCAGGTTAACTATAATGATGAAACAAAATTGACTTAATGTAATCTCAAATGTCGCTTTATATTATACCTATGCAGTAAATTATCATTCATCACCCGAGCGTAAATATGTAAACAATAAAGCTGACGAACTTTACATTACATAGCATTATTCGAACTTAGAGTATTTATAAACATAAGTAGGTATATCAACATTGAAGGTACCACTGTGTTGTCAGTTTAGACCTTTAGCTCAACAAATAAAATCACTATATTATGAACAGGTAAAGCACAGAACCAACTAGTGATTTTCCTCAAACACTGCTTCAGCCCTGTTAGGACTAAAATGACTTTCGTTTACAATCAGTTCCGTTATCTCTTTAATATGCTGACGATCGAAAGTAAATTAATAAAATATGCAATACTTCGTTAGTTTTATATTGTATTTATACTTACTGCATTTGACCAACGCATCCCCGTCTCCGTTGAAGGAGAACATAAGCATATGGCCTGAGGATTTGTATTTTCCTCTGAAGCTTATATTACAGTGAAACTGAGTTTCTATAGTATCATCCACCATTCTGAAAATAAGAAGAACATTAAGTACTCAATCGATAAAACAAAAATGCAAAGAAAGCTCAAGGTACAACTAAATATATCAAAATAACTATTTTTGAATATCTTTAACCTTTTTAGCGAGTCCAACACTAAAGTCTTATATTATGACATGTGCGTGCATACCTTGCATAGTCAACAACACATTTCCTCAATCCCCTGGCTTTGCCTTGCTTCAGCTGGATTAGCAGTCCTCCAGCTAGTAGGACCTGGAAATTGTCCATGGCGTATGGATCCAAGCTGTCCAGTCCGTATTCATCGGATCCTTTGGTGAAAATTGGCATGGCGGCTTGGATGTGTTTCGCTAGACAGTTTGAAGAGGTGTCTTTGCATGGTCGGGTATTGAAGACTGAAAAAGAATAAAGATCAGCGGATAATTGAATATGGTCTACTAGAGTAGGAACCAATAATTATTTCTATTACATGAAAACATCACAAGAAAATCTACACATTAGAGGATTATTTGAAAGTGTACGTGTATGAAGAAGGTCTTCATTATCATTGCCAAGAATCTTTGAACATGAGGAGTTGTAAGGAGAAAGACATTGCACATATCTATTAATATTTATAGGTACAATAGGAACCAATAATTATTTCTATTACATGAAAAAATCACAAGAATATCTACACATTAGAGGATTATTTGAAAGTGTATGTGTATGAAGAAGGTCTTCATTATCATTGCCAAGAATCTTTGAACATGAGGAGTTGTAAGGAGAAAGACATTGCACATATCTATTAATATTTATAGGTACAATAGGAACCAATAATTATTTCTATTACATGAAAAAATCACAAGAAAATCTACACAGTAGAGGATTATTTGAAAGTGTATGTGTATGAAGAAGGTCTTCATTATCACTGCCAAGAATCTTTGAACATTAGGCAAATCCTTATAGGAGAAAGACATTGCACATATCTATTAATATTTATAGGTACAATAAGGAAATGAGTACTTACATTTAGCATAAACACATGAACTTGAAACCTGAAGTATAACAAAAAAGAATACTATTTTTGAAATTTTTGTCGGATCCATGTTATTATCGTGCGTACAAATTAACTTTTTATGAATAAATAGACGTTGTCGTCACGCTCGTTGAATCACAAGTGATAAATTATAATTATGACACTCCACTTTTATATTAAAAGGTCCTCATTAAGGGAACTTCATTTAAAAACCCTTAAAACATTCGTCATGTTAATTAGTTAAGTTTTAAAAAGAAAGATAATTTACTAATGTCCCAAAATTTGCATCACGTTCCAGAAATCTTTACACAATTATTTAAAAAATATATCTTAATAACTATCCAAGTCATGTTTTAAACTGTGTGAACTCTAATAAATACAATTTGTAAATAGCTAACAAGAAAAATATATTAAGTAAGTATATCATTAAATTAACTTATAATTCTATGAATTACAATCTGTTTCACATATGTTCGTGAGAGCAAGTAGGTATATTAAATCAGAAACTTTATAATAGACAAAGAAAAATACTTAAAGATTGTTTTATTAAAGCTATTCATTAAATTAAAATAAATAATTAGCTATTATTTCTCATATCTTTCATCTAAACTAAAATCTGGAACAGATTCCGTTGTGCTGTTGTCACTGTTGAAAATCGCGTCCAAAATATTTTGCGCTATAGTGAACTTTGTCGTAGGTCTATCTGTTGGGGTAGGTCCTGGGTTTAGACTGGTGGGTCCGGTTGAACTTGAAGTTGGAGTCATAGGTGTGGTTGATGTAGTAGTACTTGTGGTTGAGGTCAATTGGTCCGGAGATGGGCAACGTGATGGAAGCAACACGGATACAGCTGTAAAGTATAAAAATGATAATGATGAATGAAAATGATAATTCAAATAAGTATAATTAAACAGAGAGTGGTATCAGAACATACTCATATTCATAAGTTCGCAACATCAAAATCCGAGGTAATCTCATCATATTTGTATATATAAATATAATGAGATTACCTCGGAATCGAAATCCGAGGTAATCTCATCATATTTGTATATACAAATATGATGAGATTACCTCGGATTTTGCTTTTGCTACGCTATGAGTTGGCCAAAGAGATAATATCTAGATATAATTCAGTTTAACTTAAGAATTACTTACGTTTGCCACAGTCCCTGGCACATTTCAATCTCGAAGGGTTGGTGTAAGTCATATTGTCGGTCCCACAGATAGGATTGTACTCTGATGTCATCGGACAGGACCTTATGCACGATTCCAGAGCTTGTGGGGAGAGAGTCGTTGTTGTTGTTGTGTTGGAAATCAGTTGGTCAGGAGGCGGGCAACGTGATGCGAGCAACATGGATACAGCTGTAGAGTATAAAATGATAATTCTTTTGTTTAATATACATATACATAATAAAACAAAGAGCGCTTTATTCGCAAAACATTTATATCCAAAATCTCCGGAAGGTCCGGGGTAAAAGGAAGTAATAATAACTGTGCTACAAATGTGAATAAAAGTAGGTATGGTTGTGCCAAAGAGATTGATACAGTTCATACATAAAATCACGTTTTTATCACTTGCGGGGTAGAGTCAAGGTCATAAGACCTAAAAACCACATTAAGCGTGTCAGTGGTAGAAAAGCGTATTCAAAAATTAAATCATAAAAATTATCCTTACATTGTAAAAATAATATTTTAAATAAATAAGTCTGGCCAAGTGAGAGTCGTATTATACACACCAAGGGCTCCATACAATATTTAACTACAAAATACACATCTCCTATATGAGTGTTGTACTTAGGAACTAAGTACGCCTAAAATCTCTTCCTGACAACCTTTTTTATGAGGTTAACCAAACTCTATCAAGCAGGAACACTATTGTACTTAATTTTCTGCGGTCTGATGTCTGAGTAATAAAATAAATAGCAGCAACTTTGACAAAATCGAAAAAAAAGTCAACAGAACAGTCCTTGTACTGGACTCCCAATTAATAATAATCAACCGTCTTCAAAAAAGGAGGAGGTTCTATGTTCAACTGTATATATATTTTTTATTTTGTTTTTATTATTAGTTGTTATAGCGACAATTGACACACTGCGTGAAAATTTCAAGTATCTACATGTTACGGTTCATATGTCGAACAGTATTTTTTTGGAGAAAATAGGAATCTCATGTCCCTCCTTAGGCCTCAACCAATCTTCTCACCAAATTTCATCGATATCTGGTTGATTTCATAAAATTTGGTGTGAATGCGACAGCGGCAGTACTCGAAGCGTAAAAAGGGTTACTTGTTTTGTTTTGTTTTGTTTTGTTTTGTTTACTGAGAACTTCCTCACCCTTCGACCACTGTCGCTGTCGCATCGTCTGCCTGTCTGTCTCTTTAAACAGACAGACGGACAGAGTTACTGTTGCACCTATTATATAAGTATGGATGGATTATCTGTAGTACGTTTGGTGTTAAGTAAAGCTCATAGCATTTGAATAGCTATTTGTCAATCATCAATAACCTTACGTTTTCCACAGCTCTTCGCGCATTCCAGCCTCGAGGGGTTGTTGTAAGTTATATTGTCTGACCCACAAACGGGGTTGTACTCCGATGTCACTGGACACGACCTCATGCATGTCGCCAAAACTTGTGGGGAGAGAGTGGTTGCAGAACTTGTAGGATCCGATGTATCCAGATTGTCCGAAGGGCAGGCTGATGGTCTTTTTAATGCCACATCTGTAATTAAAATTATACACATCAGCCTTTTACTATCTCTTTCTGTCACTTTAGTGAGGTTCATTTATTTCTTCCTAGTACAGTCGGGAACAGAGATACCTGACCAGGCCCTCTACCTATATCTTGAATTTTCTCGCAAACTATAAATAATAATAACATGAGAATCTATATACAGAAAGATTATAACGAAGTCTTTCTTAATATAAATTTTCATGTTAATATAAGGTCGCTCAAAGAGCTATGGAGAGGGCTATGCTCGGTGTTTCTCTGCGAGATCGAATCAGAAACGAGGAGATCCGTAGAAGAACAAAGGTCACCGACATAGCTCAGCGGATTAGCTCTTTGAAGTGGCAGTGGGCGGGGCACATAGCTCGAAGAACCGATGGCCGATGGGGCAGAAAGGTACTCGAATGGCGACCACGTACCGGCAAGCGCAGCGTTGGACACCCACCGACAAGGTGGTCGGACGACCTAACCAAGGTCGCAGGAAGACGCTGGATGCAGGCCGCTTCCAACCGGTCATATTGG
The DNA here is from genome assembly GCA_947532085.1 of Elegia similella. Taxonomy (NCBI): domain Eukaryota; kingdom Metazoa; phylum Arthropoda; class Insecta; order Lepidoptera; family Pyralidae; genus Elegia; species Elegia similella. The sequence continues at coordinate 8,884,045 of OX383936.1, forward strand.
AAATCCTTGGGGGAGGCCTATGTCCAGCAGTGGACTTCTTGCGGCTGAGATGATGATGATGATGATGATGTTAATATTATTTATAGTTAAAGAGAAAATTCAAGATATAGGTAGAGGGCCTGGTCAGGTATCTCTGTCCCTGAGTGTACGTAATAGTCTCGTTACGTTCTTTCCCATAATTATCGGTACGAAATTTGAACAATAGGCACCGTCTTGAACCGACTTCAAAAAAGAAGTTGTATTTCCCAATTGGTCCCATTTAAACTTCATCAAAATCGGTTCGGTAGTTAGATTGAAGTCTTGTTTTATATAAAAGATTGTGTGGTTATACTTTTTTATTTCAAAGATTAATATTGTTGTCAGTAAATAACAAACATTATGATTTCAATTGAGAAAAATATGTTTGAAATAAGGCAGACGCGCATAAAGGTGATGTATAAAGAAAATAATCATGATAAATATAAATTTGTCAATAATATCATAGCATGGTTTATAAGGTATGTATTGTAATTCGCCCGCCTGCCTACACCTATGTATATATAAGCTGACATTTGAATATAATTATGATATTTATTCGCAAAATTTTACATTTACAATATAAACCCGTTCAGGCCTGTCTTATCTTAAATATAATGGGGCGCCCGCATAGAAGTAGAGATACGCATTTTTTTTTTAATTGTATGGGCGCCCGTGTGAGAAAATGGTGGTTCCCCTTATGTGCAAAAGGGATGGGGTTAACCGTTCTTAGCCTAGCTGATAACGTTATAAGGATAAATCAAGTAGAAGTACATACTGATTCCACAGGACATGGCACACTGGAGGCGGCCAGGGTTCCAGTAAGTGATATTGTCCGTGCCGCAGATGGGGTTATACTCTGACGTGACGGGGCACGTCCTAAGGCACAGCAGAACTTCCAGAGGCGAAAGAGTGCTGCCTGTAGACGACAGTCGTGTTGAAATAGAAGAAGTCCCTTCTGTTTGAGTTTTGTTGATGACCACGCTTCTTCCTGTTGTCGTCGAACTGAAAAATATTTTGTAAATAAGTCTATTTTGATTGCTGTCCAAACATACAAACATACGCTTTTATCTGGAAATAACCTTTTGCAATAAAACATTTTTTATAAATAACATTTTCTATTATAAGTAAAACTGGCCAAAATTGTGTCGGATTCGCACAAAACGGGGTTCCGTAACACCCTTAACTAAAAGAACCATGTTTTTTTGTATATGGACACGTCCTTGTTATGAGATGGACACCATGTACGCATGTAACCTCTCTTATAAGCGGTAAACCAAACTCTTTCATGAATACGTCATTGTTCTTAATTATCTGTGGTTTGACTACCAGTAATAAAATAGCAACAACTTTAACAGAATCGAGCAAAAGAGCACGTTTCTTGTACAGTGCCCCCTTCCCTTATTTTTTTTAAATATTTGTTGTAATAGATATCACACTGTGAAAATTCCATCTGTGTACATACTTATGACTTATTTATGACGATTTAAAGGCAGCCCACTACAGCAATGTGACAGACAGACGGATGGATGGACAGCGGAGGATTATTAATAGGGTCCCGTTTTCACCCTTTGGGGAGGAACGGAACCTTAAAAAACACAAATTGGGGAAAAAGGAATCATTTCTTCACTCTATCTCCGTATTCAACATTAAATTACAATACATACATACCTTATCAATCTATCCTTGCCATCATTCCACACTTGACTTTCTTTGGAACTGATGTCTTCCGAAGACTCTCCACTGTCCCACCCTCCGGCTCTGCAGCATATTTCGCATATTTTGATACCTGGCTTAATATAAAGGTATATATAGCGACTACCTATGTAGTTACAAATTACCTTAATGGTCTATGTTTGTAATCATCCCATTCTTGATTTTCTTCGGAGCTGCTCCCTTCCCAGGAGTCGCTGCGATCCAAGCCTCCAGCTCTGTGCATAGTATTGAGCATCTTAGTGGTGTACGAGTACAATGACGGAATCGTCCAGATTAAGTCACTCGTTCCATAGACCACTAAAATATGAAGAAATAATATCTATCACATAATTTTATTCACCTTAATGGTCTACTCTTGTCACCATTCCTTTCTGGACTTTCATTGGAGTCCCCCCAGGAATGGTGACCGTCCCACCCGCCGGCACTGTGGCACCACGAGTTGTAGTTGAAGTTGTGGTGATTTCCCGTTGGGTAGTGCCATTGGTATCCCATGGGCCTGGGGTAGTCGTATCCACCCCAAGATTTTGCTGACGCTGAGTGGCCGACAACGGCAAGTACTAGAAAATATAATACAATAAAATTAGTATTGGCTAAGCTTGTGATATTGTCTATGGCTTGTGCTAACAGCACGTGTCTATATTCTCAAAGAGTATTAACTTTGTGATTATAATATCCCCTTCACAATAAAGACTGGCAAAAAAATATTTTTTCATCTCATCTGTTCAAAAAACAAATAGAGTAGATTCAAGTAACAAGAGTATTTTAGACCTTGTATACGCGCCGGTGGCACGTATACAGGGTCTTAATTACGTTTTTATTCCCGAGGGACTAAAAAAACCTTTATATTCACAATTCAAACTTTTTTACTCTCGTGGGAATGAAAACACAAAATATTGTTTTTCTCATAGCAGATGAAAAGCATAATGTATGACACATTTTCTCGGGTCTATCGTTACTTTTACTTCGGGCAACAAAACTCTGAATCCCTCGCTACACTCTCCTGAGTGTCGCGAGGGATTCAGAGTATGTTGTCTACGTTAGAATCCCTGTTTCGCTCTGGATTCTATTCTAAACTCCTTCTTTCCGCTCTGGATTCAAAATATTGCCAAAAAGTTTTATTTTAGGCTCTTGCGTCCCATCATCTATATTACCATAACATAGGCTATATTCTATTTTCGAAAAAAAATGAGAATCGTACGAAACTTGTATTAATTTAACTGGTATCAACAATTAACGTATAATCGTCATTATTGGGCGAATCCTGATATAACTATTGATGTCTCTGTTATCTAAGCGTATTCCCAGTTACATCCTCACCTGATTTGCTTCGGAACCCAGGAGTCAGGGGTCGGCCAGATAGACTGTGTGATAAAACGGAATACCACGCGGACGAAGTCGCAGGAAACGGATAGTTTATACGAGTACATAAACAACGTTGTTAAAAATAAAAACCGGCCAAGTGCGAGTCGGACTCGCGCACGAAGGGTTCCGTACCGTTATCTATAAAAACGGCAAAAAAAAAACATGTCTGTTGTATGGGAGCCCCCATTAATATTAATTTTATTTTTATTAAATTATTTATTCATAAAGTGAATATATAACCTAATACTTTGTAAATATTTTTACCGTTACCATTACCAATATAAAGCAAAAAACACGTTTGTTGTATGGGAGCCCCCTTAAATATTTATTTTATTCTATTTTTGAATGTTTTTTGTTATAGCGGCAACAGAAATACATAATCTGTGAAAATTTCAACTGTCTAGCTATCACGGTTAATGAGATATAGCCTGGTGACAGACGGACAGACAGACAGACAGTGGATCGAAATTAATAGGGTCCCATTTTTACCCTTTGGGTACGGAACCCTAAAAATGGTAGTCTGTAAAGTCGCCTTACGGGTGATGATTATACGTGATAACGACAGAAATATGATAACGGTGGAAGAGAGATAGATGCGTCACACAAGCCGAACGCTTAAACCGATCGTGCCTCTCTATCGCTTGTTCCGCGCTTGCGTGCAGCGGGCGTTCATCGATTTATAAGACCTTATCACGTCAAAACATGGTGCCATACATACAGATACGAGTGGGAACCAGAGGTTGAAATCCATTATGGGTCTGTCTATCAGTTCAGGGTCAGGGTCAGTTTATCACCAGTCCTACATCACCACACCGGCGACCGGCATTGGCACCGAAGACTGGGACTAGCATTGCGCTTCCGCAATGTGAACGAAACGAATGGAATTATATTATTTTATTTCCTTTGGAAGGGGTCATTTATAAACAAATACTTATTCGCCACAAATTAAAAATTCCAATTTTTTTCCTCAAGCAACGACCGATTTCGGGTACCATCGATCAACTTTGATGTTTTCATGATAATTTTAATTTAACGATTTAAATTCAAGGGCATAAATATGCCTGTTTAAAATTTAAGGTTGCAATATCACTTCATTGCAGGTAAAGGATATGATATAGAACTAATAACAATTATATATGCAAGTAGTTACTTTATGCAGAGTGGTTGAATAGGTACTCCGACTCTTTGAATTCCCGAAGGATGCCGTATGCAGTTAAATGACAAATGTTCTCACTTCTCAGTTCTTTTGCATCATCATCATTTTGTGTAGGTGACACAGTCAATCGACCATGCACACCCTGGTGTCAGAGTTCTTCGGAACCGCCTCTCGGCCTCTGACGTGGTTCTTTAAACGACTACCAGATGGCAGCCGGGGCCAACGGCTGAACGTCCCTTCCGCAGCACGGAATCATCTTTATGATCAGACAATCAGGTGATTCAAGCCTGCCATCTCCTAACCAAACTAAAAACAACTAAACAAAGTATGCTTCCTGTGGGAATCGAAACCACGACCCCAAAAGCACTCAAATTCTCTTGCAAAAGCATTCAACGACCATTGACGTCTGACAGGCAGCCAGCCGTAAAAAAATGCGAAATCTTATTATAACATTAATGATGTATGTAGTTGTAGTTTGTGGTAGAGCCACTCTACCAGCAAAATTCATTTTTGCTGGTAGTATGAATGAGCCGGCTCGTCCGGGGAAGTACCACACTCTCACAGAAAATCGACGTTCGAGTAGCAGCTACCGCTTCTATGTTTCGTTTGGTGAATGTGAGAGCCGGAGGCACATCCTTCCCCCAACTCCATGAAAGGCTCAAAAATTTTCAAAATATGCTTTTTTGCTTTCAAAAATTATAATGGTTATAAGAATTATGGTTTTAACCAGGAACATGCAATTTCCTATTGTATTTTATATATATTTTATAAATAAACTTATTGTTTAAGAGTTTATTAAAATTACGTCAGCCATCGGACTTGTCAGTCATAGACGTGAGTTGCATCTCAAATGCATGATATGATGCTGCAACATTCATCTGATAAGATGTAGCGGCCAATGAATTTAAAAAAATATGTATTTGTATGTTTAAAACTACAAATAGTATGAATAAAGTATTTTTTTTATTATTATTTCCTAAAATAATATATATATTCATGTGCCAGGGGCAAGCGACATGGCTTCCCAACGCCAAAACCCCATTTGAGGTGCGGTCTAGTTCAATGAACTTTATGAAAAAAAAATGGTTTTATCGGTTTTGGTAGGCACTTATCCTAAATCCATAAAGATATCCATCGTTTTTTAAGTATTTTATCTTTAGAAATATGGAGGTTATAAGTATTAATCACCATAAAATATTCCATAAAATGTATAACAATATTTAACATACATGCTGATCAAATTTCTCACATACAAAAACGTACAAAAATTACAAATGTGACCTCACAACTGTCTAGTATTTACAACGGAACGTTATAGACTCGACCTAAAATTACACTTTACATCTTTTATCATTTCTTCAATGATGTATGAGCCTTAATGTGCCTATGTGCAAGGGTTTTCCATAGAACTACAAAAAATGTATGCGTGTTGCAAAGCATGAATATTCATAAAATATCTAAATATTAGAAAAATTACTTCATCGGCCTGTATTAAAATAGTATGTTTGGCAATGTTACTATAATTTTTTGCTTAGCATGTACCTACTTAGAAAAAGCTCCATTCCTTTTTTCTTTCAAGTGATTGATGGTGCATAGACAGAAAGGAATGTGGTATGTAAATTCAGAAGTCCATAAAAGTAACAAATTTTTCCTGTCTGACTAGAATACGCCATATGACATAATCGATTTCGCACAGATGTTATTATTTTGCTATCCTACTGCTTATATAGGTCTTGGATGTACATACATACATACATACTGTCACGTCTTTTTCCCTTGCGACAAGACAAAGCCTAGGGTCTTTAAGACTCTAAAGACACGTTATACATGCTAGATGTATATTTAATTTATATAAGTATGTTGTTTAAATATAAGTAAACCATACAAACTTAAAATAAAACTATTATGTAAATATGATAAAATTTACCTGAATACAGTATAAGTGAATATGGTGTAAAAATTTGTTTATATTTGTACAAACAATTTTTTCCTAATATGAAATTAAGGTTCCTAAAAGTCATTGTTTTGTGGCGGTTGTGAAATATAAATGACGACAAAAGCGTTGAAAATGTTTTGATATGTTAAAATGCAAATAATTATAATATTTTTTCATAATTATATGTGTTGGTTTTATTAATTTCTTCGCATTTTCCAGGTTTTTGCTCATTGCGAATAGGGTAATAGTATTTGACATAGATTTTAGCATCAAAGCAATTTTTTTGGTGAAAAGAGACCTATTTGTTGGTAACAAAATAAGTTAGTACTAGAGTTAAACTAGGGAATTGTAGGTTTATCTTTAGACCTAGGATCATCTATGGCTTAAACGATAAACCTCGTTTTATAATACGATTTTCCTTAGTACTTGACTTAGACCCCGGCTTAAACCTGGTACTAACTTTAATCCTTGTTTTATAATAAATAACACTGATAGTGTTCAAAAATATTTAACTTTAAATAGCATTGTCATATAGATTCTTTTTTGCAATAAATGTTATGATTTATATGGAAACATACTAAGTTAGACATTAATACAATTTGCACGTCCAAAAAGAGGTGAATTCTTTAGCATTTTAATAATATTAATATCTTTATGTATTTCTTGTATTCATGAAAATAAACTTTTGATTGATCGATTGAATAAATATCTATCGATATTGATAGCAAGATGATGGTATTCGAGTAAATAGATTCTAACAGTTTTATGATCATTATGGACAAGGAAGTGGCACTACACGTTGCATTTTAATAAGATGAGCACTATTAAAGTTACCGGTAGCCGGCCGGCTAAACAACAAATTAATTTTTATGGTTGATATGATAACAAAATTAATTCTTATTTAAGCGATGAGTTTATACATTATTTGGTCATCACACAATACGAAAATTATAGGAATCGTCATTAATTTATCAGAATAAATATCAATTAATGGCCTAACCTAATTGAGGTTGTTGACATTTTCTTTTCTTTACTCATTTATTTAACTTCATTTTGTAAGAAAATCATGAGCATCATAATTAACAAGTTACTCACCCAATAGCGATAAGTATCCCATATCAACACTTTTCTTAACACAAACTTGTTTGATAAAGGAAAACGCTACGACTTAACCGCCACAGGCCACTTAAGGATACAAAATGACCAATATGTATACAAGCATCTCATATAAGTATGTTAACAAAATTCTTCCGCCCGCGCCACCCCGCAAAATAACCCGTTTTCGTTCAAGATGAATCATCATTCTTGGGTTTGTTTGCTGCTGAATACCGTAATCTTAAGTTACAAATGTATATGCAAAAAGTGCATTTTACGCGTGCTTTACGGCTTGTGTAAAAAATTGTTCCACATATTGCATACTATTATTTGCTTATAGTTAAACTAGCTGTTGCCCGCAGCTCCCCCCGCCTTCATGTCGATCCCTCGGGAACAGTAGAATATCCCGTAATGAAAGGTAACCTGTGTGCTTCCTCGGGCCCCGAACTACCTCTATATCAAATTTCATCCAAATTGGTTTAATGGCTGAAGCGTGAATAGGCGAAAGACTGATAGAGTTCAAACTTTTTTAATTGTAATCGTGAACTTACGAGTATATACCTTTTTTGATACATCTAAGTTTGAGAATAAGAAGTGTTAAGAGAAAATATCCATACATTTTAATACTTTTAAGTTTTAAGTCTAGAAATGAGAAAATTATCATACGAACTTCACAGACAACAGACAGACTGACAGAGGTACTTTCGCATTTATAATATTAATATGGAAGTACATCCAGTAGACTCATTGTGTTGGACAACTTTAAGTAAACTTAATTGGTAATAGATATTGTTACCTATATTCTGTCATCTGAATTCTAATAAGAAAACACAACAACATTTTATTCATTAAGATTAAAGTGTTCTAGGTGTATTTGTTTTAGTCATGAATAGGTTTGACTTTAGGATGAAAGACATAAAAAGTCAAAAGTCAAAGTTTTTTATTCAACATTGGATACATGTTTCGAAAGCCATAATTTTATTTGTTTATTAATATATGCAAAATAGAAAAACTACGAGTGTTTCGGACCGACCACTGGTGAGAAGAATACGCCGAAAAAAACTCAATTCAGACTTGGTCTCTACGTGCCTGAATTTAAGGGCTCTAATTAGATTTTTTACAATTATTTTTTCTGCAGCTTTGTATTAATTTTCAGGATATTAATATATGCTGCCACATTTTTCGCGATTCCCAATCCATTCATAAGCAGCTCAAAAAATTGAGCACAATTCCCTTCCCCGGAACCAATCGGAACTCTACCACATTCTGAAAGGCAAACTTACAATGCCGAGCTTTCCAAGCACTTAAGGTTCATGGATATGTTATTTAGTTAATAAACGTGAATAAATAATATGTATATGCAGGAATAATAATAAGGGACAATACTTTTTAAATAATAAAAAATGTAAGCATAGTCTTCATGATAATTAGTTTATATCTAACTAGTTACCAACTAACTACGCAGCTCTGCCCGCATCAACGTCGATCCCTCGGGAATAGTACTTTTTCCCGGGGAAAAAGGTAGCCTATGTCCCCTCCGTACTCCAGAGAGCTTGTATACAAAATTTCATGATGATCGGTTCAGTAGTTACGGTGTGAAAGCGTAACAAACAAATAAACTCACTTTCGCATTTATAATATTATTACTAAGGATTCTGGACATAGGTTCTGTTTATTTATAAAAAAAAAATCCCGTCGAATTTACACATAAGTGACGCTTGTACGTAGTATTTTTTATCTATGGTAACGCGAATGACTGCGGGCGAGAGTTTTGTGCTACTAGCTAGCTCCTCATGAATCGAGCCAAAATATCAACCGTAGTATTAGCCTCGAATAACTCAGCAGTTTATTTTATTTGTTGATGCGTCCGTTAGACCATTGATTCCATTTATGCATATCTGCCTCAACTGTTGAAATCCCATAATTGATATTGTGTGGGTGTAAGATGACTCTATATTCTTCAAAGATTCAATAAGTATCTTAAAAATACAGCGAATACATTTTGTAGATTGTCTTGAGCTAGATTACTTTGAATGTCTTTATTAATAATGGTAAACGTCAAATTAGTTTCTTCCATTGAGTTTCTTATACCTAAATTGATTCAGTTGAAGGCACTTTCACTTGCAAATTACAAAGCCTTACATACGTAACACCTAACAAGTTAAGGGCAGAGGTAGATAAGCAGGATAAGAAATACCGCAAAGATCACGGTCAGAATGCCTATGAAACAACACTGAAAATAGGAGAGAACAGAATGATAAAACGACTTGCCCAAATGTCAAACTGGGCGTATTGAGGAAAAGAGTACTTTTTGAAAAATTTGATATATGTATTCTGAAGCATTGAACTTCGGTAAAAACGTCTGTACGGAAGGAAATTCGTCACCTAGGCGTTGTATCAATCAATCGCGATCATGCAAAATTAAACAAAATACCTAGATCAGTTAAATATTTTTCCGCTTCGCTGCCTCGATGTCCTTTCTTAAGCCGCAGCGCCGAGGGAAAATGCAATGACCACAGTTATTTTATTTCTGCCTTCCTATATCTGCTAAAAATAATGCATTATCTACAAAGGTAAAAACATATTCAAATAAATATATCGAATAGGTACTTAAACTATATTTTAATTAAATTAATTACACACTCAGATACAATTAAATACGAGAATAACTAATTTGAATAGACATCAAAAATCATTAAAAGCTTATGTTACCAGACCCTGAAATCCTGACGCTTCCTTTTACTACCACAGAACAATAAATACATGTTACTACTACCAGTAGGCAAAATAACTCTAGAATAGTACAATAGTACTTATAAATAAACATGATCTTGCTCTTTTTTTTGTCAACAACAAATGATGAATAATAATTAATCGATACATATAAATAATTCTAAACTAAAAATGAATCTATAAACACATCAAATTAAATAAAAATAAATAAATACACAGGGACATATCGTCTGATATGTCCCTATATATTATATTATATTTTTTAATATAATATAATATATTATATTTTTCACTTTTTCACTGGAAATACCACGCAAAATAAAAGTTGCGAAAAACTTCAGATGAAATAATAGCATTTGATAAGAACTGGGAGGATACTACGAAGAATAGTGAAAAATGAATTGAAAGAGGGGAGGCTGCGCCCAGCATTGAGACATAGACAGCTAGTTAAAAAAAGGCAGGCCTAAAATTACAAAAAATAACCCGAGTTTATTATAAATTAACGCTATGTTCTAACGATGGCGTCTTTGTATTAGTTCTCAGAATATGCTGCAACATTTTTCCTTTTATTTAATTAACCAGCAGAATAGACCTGCCATTAAATTAAAATACAGGAATAACCACGCAAAATACCAGTTGCGGAACTTGTTGCACTCACACGCACACCCTTGAGGATTCCCAACGGTTCTAGCTTACATCGCGTGTTAAAAATACGCACTATGCTCAAGTGAAGGAGAAATAAGGACAATATAAATTACTGTTATTCGTGTCTCTCTCATAAATTATAACACTTACCAATTATACAAAGAAATGATGAGAGAGAGGCCAATTAAATTTAAATTGAGATGAGTAGGTCAAGAGTTCAGGATATAATAAAAAGTATTTCTCCAAAATTACATAATTTATGACCAGGAGAAAGCACTAAAAAGTGCGGAGACTTTTAAGGGAAAGATTCCGTAAGACTCATGGATGTGTACGAAATAAAGTAGTTAGATTGAGAAACAACGCACAAATTGAAAATGTTAAATTTTTTTCTGATCGAACAACAATACAAAGAAAGCATATGGATGCTTTAAAAAAGGAGTTGGAAAAACGGACTACAAGAGGAGAGGCTAATTTGGCCATCAAGTATGTTAAAGGAATTCCTAAAATTATTCACACAACCGAAGAGACACAGAAGAAAAGTAATACAACAGTACCAAAAAACTAAAAGCGTCAACGGGCAGGATAACATACAATATTGCTAAGAATTATAACAACATAACGAGCACTAAAAAATCTTTAAAATTCTTTTATATTAATTCACGTAGCCTTGACAAGCGGGGTAAACTCGACGAGCTCAAGTGTATAATTGCCCATATCCCACCAAATATTATTGTGGTGATTGAAACATGGATTAAAAATTACACTGATGCTCAAAACCTTCAAATCCCATGCTATACACACTATAATAAATTTAGAAAAATTCGGAGAGGTGGAGGAGTCTCAATTTTTGTACACAATGATGTCGAACACAGTATTATCGAAGAACATTGCATAGAGGATGATATACACTACCTCTGGATCCATCTTGAGAAGAAATCTCTAGACATTGGAGCCATATACAATCCTGATAAGAAAAAAGTGGATAGCTTTCTTGAGATTTTTTCGTCACAATTGCAGAGAATGAAGAGAGCTGTTATATTTGGTGATTTCAATTTTGATTTATTAGCACCAGATAGAGAGACTCGAAAGTACCAGGACACTTTAAAAACATATGATTACAGAGTTCTGAATAAAATCCATCAAAAATATTGTACCCGCGTAACAGAGTCTACTAACACCATTATTGATCATATTTGCACCAACCTGGAAGAAAATAATTTTAACTTCCATATTGTTGAATCCGCGATGTCCGACCATAGGCAAATATACTTCGAGATCGAAAATTACCAACCTGCGACTATCCAAAAAGTAAATTATACAGCTGTTAACTACACAGGCTCTATGAAACTGTAAAACAGTCTATAAAAACCGGCGATGATGTAGAATATACATATGAAATGTTAGAAAAGAAAATACTAACTTGTTTAAGTATATGTAAAACGACCAAATCTAAGTTCCTTAACCCACCGCGTCAGGACTGGATAAATAAAGAAATTATTCAAAATATTAATAGCAGAAATGAAATATGGCTAAATTATAAAGAAAACAAACAAGATATGACTCTAGAACGTAAATTCAAAGAAGCAAGACATAGTGTGCTCAAATCAATACAGAAAACTAAGAAAAACTACTATTTCAAGTATATGAAGAAACCAAAGAAGATGTGGAGGGCCATAAATGAACTCTGCAATAATAAGAGAAAAGATCCTACTAGGCCGAAAAAACTTATCGTGGATTCCAAAACGATTACAGATGCACAAGAGATCTGCGAATGCTTCAATAGTTTCTTCTCAAATATAGGCTCAACACTAGCAAGCAAGATCCCAAAAACGCGAAGGAAATCGCAAGGTAATCTACAATCACACAATGTAGCTAAATCAACGGGGCTTATTAACCTCACGCCGGCAACCACGGATGAATTCATTAAAATTATTGATGAATTAGATCCTAATACGAGCTCAGGTATTGATGGTATCAGTACGAAAACAATTAAATGCCTCAAAGATATAATTGCTGTCCCACTTAAAAACTGTATTAATACTTGTTTGGACCTAGGTGTCTTTCCAGATTCTCTGAAAATTGCTAAAGTTACGCCAGTTTACAAATCTGGAAGCAAATGCGACCCATGTAATTATAGTCCCATTTCAGTCTTGCCCGTGATTTCAAAAATATTTGAAAGCATAATTTATTCTCGCATAGAAAGATATCTAAATTCAATCGACTTCCTATATAAGAAACAATATGGTTTTAGACCCAATTGTAATACGATCTCTGCAACATTAGACCTTGTAACTAAAATTAAAAATAAAATTGACGAAAAACAGATTGTACTGGGTGTGTGCGTTCATAGACCTTAAAAAGGTTTTCGACACGATCAGTCACAGGTTGCTTCTGAAAAAACTATACGAAATTGGTATTACAGGAAAGGCACTCGATATTCTAAGATCATACTTCCAAAATCGTAGACAAATAGTAAAAATGGGACAATATCAAAGCTCTTCTAGTATAGTTACATTTGGTATTCCTCAAGGCTCAATACTAGGGCCTCTTTTGTTTTTAATATATACGTCAACAATATACAATCTATTGGGCTACACGCGGACATCTCCCTTTACGCAGACGACACAAGTCTTTTTTATTACGGCCATTCAATTAAAGCTATTAAATTAAAGGCACAAAATGACTTGGATAAGCTTAACAACTGGTTCCTATCAAACTTACTTACCATTAATTCAGAAAAAACAAACTACGTATTATTTGCTGCTAAGAATAAAAAACTAGATGACACCTTACAACTTAAAATCAACGATGATATACTTAACCAAAAACCCTGTGAGAAATATCTAGGCCCGATGTTAGACCATTATCTTAATTGGAAAAAACACGTAAATAAAATTGAAATAAAATTAACAACTACAACTGGTTCCATACATAGAATAGCAAACTGCATTCCACCCAAAATCAAGTACATTATTTACAATTCACTAATTAAACCACATTTAGATTACTTAATTGAAATCTGGGGTACAGCGACAAAATCGAACCTAAAAACACTGCAAGCAGCTCAAAACAAACTTATAAAATCTCTATTTAACTATGACTATCGTACACCCACCACAAAAATATATGAAGACACCAAAATTATGACTATTAAACAAACATATATATATATACTATACATGCATTTTAATATATAAAATACTTAATAAACATATACACACACTAGTATCGTTCCGTCAAAAAAAGCATACTCAGAAAATGAAATTACGCAGCGCTAATCACTTAATGTTACGTTCACCAAGAACAAATTATGGCAAAAATAATATTCAATACGATGGTGCGCAAATGTATAACAAACTACCGACAGATATAAAGGACGCGCAAACGCTAGCTGCTTTTAAAAGACGACTTAAAGCACACATTTTATGTGAGGGATAGTAACACTCTTATTTTATTTCACATACATAGATACACACACACATGTATGCTTAAAGTATAAATTTATATACTGATGTGTATAAATGTGTTTTTAAGAAAAGTATAAATATCGATAAACATATATATTGAAACAAATTAAAAATAAATATTAATCCCAACTTTCAAACCACTCAAATGTCACATCTAGTTTAAATCACCCTACATTCGACATTAACGCGGGCGGAGCCGCGGGCGAAAGCTAGTTTTAAATAAAAATAGTAAATCCTACGAAAGCCGCGATTTATTTTGAACTAACTGTCAAAACGTTGCCAAGTTAGCAAATAGGCCGGCTGGACGTTCGTTACATTCCAGATAGATACCAAGTTGGAATATACAGAGTGATTTTTAATTACCTGGCAACATTTCAATGCTGGAATCAGAATCTATAGAATACTAGCTGCCCCGGCGAACTTCGTTTCGCCATAAGTTAAAAACTATCCTATCTCTCAAGTTGGATCGAACTGCACATGGTGTGCGAATTTTATTATAATCGGTTAAGTGGTTTAGGAGTCCATTGAGGACAAACATTGTGACACGAGATTTATATATATTAAGATACATCCGCAAGAAAAAAAGGCAAATGAACTTGGACTTTCGATATAAATTTGACCAGCTGATCGGTGAATTTGTATGGAAGGCTCAATTTATTTTCATCATTTTTACCTTTTTTTCCTGTCTATATTCTTTAAGGGATTCTGATTCCAACACCAAAACACTGCCAGGTAATTCAAAATCACCTGTATATATGCATTTACTTTTTACTGTTCTCCCTTCTATTTTTTAACAATCTTGACAAAAGATATTGAAGACAAAATATCGTTGGTATTTATTTTATAAGAATGCACAAAAGAGGTAAATTATTGTGAATAATATAGTATATCAAGATTAAGGAAAACACTCAACGATAAACCAGGTACAGTCATCCAAAAATTAACCATAGAAACATTCACTTACGAAATAAAATAATGAGGTAGGCAAAGCTGTTTTCCTCTCAGAATTGACAGACCAAAATACCTGCGAACGACACGGATGGGTGAACTTTACATCATTAAAAACCTTTTTATTACTAAAATCAAGGACCTCATTCGTCAGATTCATTTTCTGCAATAAATCTAAATACCGGAAATTATTCTTTTCCTATTATTTGGCGCAATAAAGAATATTATATTCTATTCTATGATATAGCGCGCAGAACCGATGGCCGATGGGGCAGACAGAAGGGTTCTCGAATGGCGACCACGTACCGGCAAGCGCAGCGTCGGACACCCACCGACAAGATGGTCGGATGACCTAACTAAGGTCGCAGGAAAACGCTGGATGCAGGCCGCTTCCAACCTCGTATTGGAAAGCCTATGTCCAGCAGTGGACTTCTTGCGGCAGTGGTTAATACGCCAGCCTGCGACACGAGGGTGCCCGGGTTCGATCCCCGGTAAGGTTATGATGGAAAACGATCATTTTTAGATTGACCTGGACCTTGGATTTTTATCTATTTAAATATCTATTATAAAATATAGTATCGTTGAGTTAGTATCCCATAACACAAGTCTCGAACTTACTTTGGGGCTAGCTCAATCTGTGTGATTTGTCCTATATATATTTATATGATGATGATGATATAGGTCGCACGCAGTTCAAGTTTTATTTCAGGTTATGATACCTAATAAACAAGTGGCTCGTGAGCTTACCACAGCGAACTCACAATGATCTCTGAATCCTAAGCGCCACTGGCGTCATTTATGCCAATTCGACTAGCTCCGTGGCGCAGCGGTCAACACGCCAGCCTGCGACACGGAGTGACCGGGTTCGATCCCCGGCCAGGTAAGATAGAAAATTATCTTTTTCAGATTGGCCTGGGTCTTGGATGTTTATCTATATACGTATTTGTTATAAAATATAGTATCGTTGAGTTAGTATCCCATAACACAAGTCTCGAACTTACTTTGGGGCTAGCTCAATCTGTGTGATTTGTCCGTATATATTTATTTATTATTTATTTATTTATTTAATTTCCGCCACTTTGAATAAAACAGGTGCTTTGAAAAAAAAAAAGTGCGAGTCGCACTCACTAAGGATTTCGTACTCTGATGTACCTACGCAACTCTCATTTGGTGTACACTCGGATGTATCAAGGCCTCCAACCTCTTCAGTGCGACCTCTCCTATTTATTTTTATTTTATTTATTACACTTTATTGCACATTCGTACAGTAAGTATGTTACAAAAAATATAAAGAAGAAAATGTACAAAAGGCGGCCTTATCGCACAGCAATCTCTTCCAGGCTACCTTTGGGCAATTGAAAAATTTAAAGAAAGATAATAGGTACAGTGCAATTAAAAAGAGAGACAATATATGTAGCAAAAATATAATATAATATATATATAATATACATACGATAATATAGCATACAGAATATAGATGTGCAAAATAACAAGATGCGGGAGGAAATAGCGATAAAGAATGAACCTACTAAGAGGAAAGAAAATGTGATTTGACTTGAAATTTAAAACTGGCTAGCGTTTGAGCACATCGGATATCCAGTGGCAGTGAGTTCCATAGTCGAACTGCTTCTACAGTAAACGACTGAGAATAGAATTGGGTACAGTGTGCCAGTGGGTCTGAAGTCGCAAATTCTGGGAACTACGCAATTTATAAGTCTCTGGGATGTCACTGAAAAATACGAAGCGTTCCCTCAAGTGTCTTGGGGATGCGGGATTGAATAAAATTGAAAATAAGAGAGAGAGGATATGCCAATTGCGGCGAAGTCTGATTGGCAGCCACTTGAGCTGCGCGCGAAACTGAGAGACATGGTCATATTTACGAAGGCCAAAGATAAATCGAATACAGAGATTTTGGAGACGCTCAAGTTTATTAAGTTGCTGCTCAGTAAGGTTAAGGAAACAAGTGTCTGCATAGTCAAGGATAGGAAGAAGAAGGGACTGAGCAAGCATAGTTTTAGTGTCTATTGGTAGAAATTTGCTGAGACGTTTAAAAGAGCTAAAAGCACAAAAAATCTTCTTACTGAGCTCTGCAATATGAGGTGTTCAAGAAAGTTTAGTATCCATCCAAATACCTAAGTTCTTAACTTTATCACTAAAACATATCGTAACCCCATTAAACACAATTTGTGGTATACGTGCCATATCTATTCTAGAAGTAAGTTGGGGGTTGCCGATAATAATTGCCTTAGATTTTGAAGGATTCACAAGGAGGCCATGAGATTTGCTCCAGACAGATATATTCTCGAGGTCTTGGTTGATTTTGACAACTGCACTTGTGAAGTTATCTACATTTGCCTTTGTGTAAATTTGTAGATCATCAGCATATAAGTGGTAGGAAGACTGAAGTCGTGTGGTAATGGAACTAATAAAAAGAGAAAAAAGTAGAGGAGATAACACGCCACCCTGTGGTACGCCGGCAACTGTATCGCACCATGAAGAGAAATTCTCCTCGACGCGTATACGCTGTCAACGCCCAAACAGGTAAGATCGAAACCACTCAATTGTCGTTGGAGATATGTTGAGAGAATTTAAGGTAGCAAGCAGAATATCAAAGTCAACGGTGTTGAATGCATTGGTGAAATCAAGAAGAGTCAAAACCGTGACTTCTTTATTATCCATACCGAGACGAATTTCATCTGTGACTTTAATTAGAGCAGTGGTCGTACTATGACCAGGACGGAAGCCAGATTGGAAAGGATTATGTAGGTTATTAACGTTTAAAAAATGGTTCAGTTGCATCTGTACTACTCGTTCAAGGACTTTGGAGAGGAACGGAAGTATGGAAATAGGGCGGAAATCAGAGAAAGAGCAAGGATTGTTATTTTTTGGCAACGGGGTAATATGTGCATCCTTCCAAGCATCGGGGAAGATACTGGAAGATAAAGAATTATTAATAATGATAGTCAGGATAGGGAGAATTATATCAAGGATAGGGATGATCATAGCACGAACAATGCCATCGCAACCAACCTACTATGAGGTTAACCAAATTCTCTCCTACAGTGGTTTGACACCTCAGTAATAACTATATGAGTAGCAACTTTCCAAGGGTCCAATACGATCAAAATTTTACCGTATATAAAAAAAATCCTCAACTGTGTGTTGAAGCCCGGTGTGATTGGCAAAGTTTTTACGGCCGGATAAGTACCTACTTATTATATATAATTACTTTTTATACAAAAATAAATGGAAATTGTATATGTTTTTTAGTTTTCAGTGTAATAAATTACATTGCTTTATATTGGAAATTAAATTCTGGACGCTTTTAAAAATATCTTAACTTCGTGTAGCGTATATGTCGCAGGCATATTGTATGATTCCGCGTTTTACAAACGGCGTCGTCTTTTTACAAACGCTCGCTCTTTTTGAATATGCCGAAGGCAAATTGACAACTCGTTCAATTGTAAACATTTTAACATTGATGGTTATAGTAGGGTGACTATCATAAAACACAAATTGGACAAATCACTTTATTTCAGCAATCACGTACCTATTCATGTAGGAATAACTTAAAATACATGTTTAGGCACTCAATTTAAATATTTAAGTAACAAAAACTTAGGCCAGTTTCCAAATCCACCAAACTCTTGTCCTTCCCATGCCTAATCCAAAATGCTTCTGAGGGCAGCAGCGTCGGAATCACAATAAGCCAAAATAAATGCGCTCGCCAACCCGCCTCCCAAGCGAGGTGAGTATGGCAAAACCTACCAATGGAAAACAACAAAAAGACCAGGCCCCCAGTCTACGGCAGCCCCGCTATTCCTGGCTCCGGTAGCGTTCACCGTAACGGCGGGGTAGAGGGTGCTAAGAATCTCCGGATGCCCGGCTACCACCCCCGATGACGACTGGCCCTGGTAACACACAACATCCACGTGATGAGGCTTGACAAAAAGTCGAGGAAGTGAAAGAGGAAATGAGAATGTTACGATGGGACATAGTGAGGTTGTCTAAAGTCCGAAGAGAGGAAGAGGGCACGACAAGCCTTAAGTCTGGTAACCTACTCTATCCCCGGGAAGGTGACATAAAAAAGTCACATCATGGTGTCGGGTTTCTCGTCCACAGCTACCTCGTAAATAACGTCGTAACCATCGAAAGTATTTCAGCAGGGTGATATACCTTATACTCAGATGAAGACGTGGAAGAGGTGTATGAGGACATTAGTAGGCCATACACGCTTCCAAGAACTATTTTACAGTGGTTTTGTGCTAATAATATTCCTCCGAACACCATATTCCATGGACATCTTAGCGATTTTTACGTGCCGGATAACCTCAAAACCTCTGTCCACGGCTTTTTTCTGCTCCTACTTGAGAATTGTAAAATTTTCTTACCTTACTATGATACATTTCCTAAAAACAATCCTTTTTTTGTAAAAAGTCCCTTGAACACGCAGGATTTGCACTGTTTTCATTAATTTTCTGTTTCACAAAATCGACGCCATTTTTAATTGTTTGGATTAGCAGCGCCGCGCGAGGTAAGAAAAAGAACTAAATACTTCAATTTGCCGCGTCATTTTGTAAACGGCGATTGAATTGTCTATCAAATATTAAGGCATATTATATATATACTGACAAGGCAATTTACAATTTGCGAGCGTTTGTGAACAGACGACGCCGTTTGTAAAACGCGGAATCATACAATTTGCCTGCGACATATATATTCTTAGCTCCAGGTAAGATTTTAATAAGTAACTTATCTCAATCTGTACGAATTCAAATTACTGATTTGAATTCGTATATAATAAAAGAGTAAAAAAAATGTGTCTGTACATTGAACATATTTACAAAAAAATTATATAGGGCGATGGAGATATGCTAATAGAGTAAGAATTTTAAAAAAAGATCTGTCTGTTTGTTTCTCGTTCATACACGCTAATCTCCGGAAATACTGGTCGGATTCGAATAAAACTTTTTTAAATTTTATAGCTATCAAGCCTGAGCAAGAGCAACATATAGAGTATAATTTATTTTGAAAACTGGAACACCATCAGCTGGACCATTATAGTTCTGCATCAGCAGAACTAAAACGGTCCAGCTTAACTATTAGAAATATAAAAAATTACGCCTTATCAAAAGTTGTTTAGCCTGATGAGCATTTTCTGCGGAGTCATAAAGTCCACGCGAACGAAGTCACGGACATCAGCTAGTTTAAAATAAATTATATATTAAAATTAAGACAAAACCATGTCACCTATTATCATTTGAAAATGTTTAATTAATTTAAACGCCTTATTAATGATTGAGAAAGGAGCTTCGAAAGAATCCGATTTCCATCGAACTTTGTGTTGAACGGTTAACCCTATAAACTACAAAATTTTCAAAGTCAAATAATAAATTTGCGGAGTTATCATAAATAAATAATTCAATATACTTAAATGGACAAATCACACAAGTTGAACTAGCCCCAAAGTTAGTTTGATACTTGTGTTATGGATACTAACTCAACGATACTATACTTTATAACTAATACAAAGAAAATGATCATTTTCCATCTGGATCTGACCGGGAATCAAACCCGGGAACTCCGGTGTGGCAGCCTGGCGTGATGACTACTAAGCCAGATCTCGTTTGTATTGTTAACATATAAATCAAATAAAAGTTATCTCCTCTTAGACATTCCTTCCACACAATGTCACCGACAGAGACAGCAGGTAAAACATATCAAAGAATGGAAATAAAGGTTACTAAAATTAGCAAACTTGTATTCAGTCAGTCGACAAATTCTTATAAAATTAAAAAAAAATCTAAATTAAATATATTAGTTCGCAGGCGCCGCTGTGGTCGAGGTGGGGCAAGGAGACGACCGCAGCAGGGACACATCTGAAAATTAAAATAAGTTTATCACCATAATGCAAAAAAAGCAATGACTTTAACGATTACCCTTATCCATACGTCCATACTTAATGTTATGAATGCGAAAAGTAACTCTGTCACCTTTTCACGCTTCAACCACGGAACCAAGTTGGATGAAATTTGGTATGGAGGTAGTTTGAGGCCCGGGGAAGGACATAGGGTACCTTTAATTCCGGAAAATTCCTTTAAGTATGACTCATGGGTTAGGGAAGTTGTTAAGTTTTTACAGCCGGCTGCCTGCCTGCCCCCCATTAGTATCTATTCGATTTAGCAAATTGCTGATTTCGCAAACCACCTATTATAACTCATTACTGCAGTATAGTTTTATCTCGGTATTTTCCTCATGTCTTCGGTTATTTTTGTAATACTTATTTAATGACTACTTTGTAGGTGCTTTGCTATGATGTCATAAATCAAATACAGTCTAAGTAAGTGTTGATTTTTGGTTACATCATTTTTAGACTATCCGTGGAAATACTTTTCAATAATGCACTTTTTCACTGTCCCTATTTGATTGCGTACCTAGGTAAAATTAATAAACGAAATGTAAAAACATATCTTAAAAAATCTTAGTAACTCCGATTATGTCAGACATATTTTTTATCAAGTGATTTTAGTAATCTATTTATTAATCTTAAAATGCCAATAGCAATATAGCATGTACTTTTAATCTTTGTAAAAAAAAATACCTAACTCAAGTTCAAATTGATACTAAATATGTAGAAATAGCTTTCGCCCGCGGCTCCGCCCGCGTCCAATTCGATCCCTCGGGAATTGCCTATGTCCTTCTCCGTACTTTAGAGAACCTATATGCAAAATTTCATGAAGATCGGTTTTGTAGTTACGGCGTGAAAGCGTAACAAACAAACAAACAAATAAACAAACAAACACATAAACAAATAAACAAACAAACACATAAACAAACAAACAAACTCACTTTCGCATTTATAATATTACTAGCTTTCGCCCGCGGCTCCGCCCGCGTTAATGTCGATCCCTCGGGAATAGTACTTTTTCCCGGGATAAAAGGTAGCCTATGTCCTTCTCTGCACTCCAGAGAACTTGTATGCAAAATTTCATGATGATCGGTTCAGTAGTTACGGCGTGAAAGCGTAACAAACAAACAAACTCACTTTCGCATTTATAATATTAGTAAGGAAGTAAGGATAGTAAAGTAATAGTAAGGATAGTAAGGATAAGGATAAGGAAGTAAGGATAAGGATAAGGATACATTGTGTGATGTGCGAGTTTATAATTTTATATTAACACTATAATTATTCACTACACTTCGTAGGAAGGAAGATTCCCAATTCCTCATTTACTTTTCTTTGTACTGCGTTAAATAACCTGTTTATATAAATATAGATAAGTTCCGACCGCACGTCGTCATCGCAGCATCGTTTACCGAAAGAAAGTCTGACCGTACGTCTTCTAGGTTGTGTTCCAACCAAAGAACCCTGCAGCATAGCCCAGCTTACTCTGCTCCTGCAGCATTGTTTACCGAAAGAAGGAAAGTGATGACGATAGTTTATAACGCAATATACATGACATGTAGTCGCGGCCGCTACACACTTGAGCACCCAACATGACTGAATATTTTGTTGGGATTCGATTCGAAGCTCTTTGAAATCAAATTTTAACACGTTTATGTCGGAGTCACGTCATCTCTGAGTAGTATCCCAAAACATTTCCAGATCCAACAAATTCTTATCTTTAACCCATGTCCTTAACTTAACATACTTCCGATGGGCAGCAGCGTCGGAAGTATAAGAAGTCACACCGCGCTCGCCAACCCGTGCCGCCAAGCGTGGTGAGTATGGCAATATCCTTCTATGGAACGAACAATACTGGGGCGAGGCCTTTGTCCCACAGTGGACTTCTTGCAGCTTAAATGATGAAATTTATCGGAGTATGTAATGTGGGTAATGTAACTCACTGAGGCCACAAGCCTGCGCGCATCCCAGGCGTCCGGGATTGGTGTATGTGACATTATCAGTGCCACATACTGGGTTATACTCCGAAGTCACAGGGCAGTTGCGCATACACTCCTGCGTGGTTGACGAACCCCTGAAATTTTTAAAGGAAAGCATTACAGAAATAAAAATGGTAAAAGTACTCATTGAATTTGAAAATACTTTCAAAAGAGAGCATGAAAATACTTTCAAAAGAGAGAGTGTTTACATGACTGTATTAACTAACGGCCTCCGTGGCGTGATTGTTAACATGCTAGAATGCTACACGAGGGATACCGGGTTTTAATTCCCGGCACGTATTCTTGAATTCTTGTACTTTATTTTTACAAGTATTTGACTGCGGTTCCGGTCGTAAAACCTTTCGCCAAATCATACCACAGCATTAATGATGTTATGATAGCGGATGCTGGTTCGGCTGCACGCCGCATCAAAGCTGAAGATGCAAAAAGATACTCAGAGAGAGACAGAGACCACAAAACTTTACACTAATAATGTCTTCCGAGTTGGAGGAGGTCGAGACGTATATACCGTCTCTTTCCACCACGATTTTTTGATGTTAAGATAGTGTTTGGAAACTATAATATATGGATAAGCAATTTATTGGTGAACATAAATATACAATTTCTTACATCCGGTTAGGAAGCCTAAGGAGTTGAAAATTTCAATTATTTGCTATAATCATGTGTGTGATTGTGTTAAAATTCGAAGCACGATCGGCAGTATAGACCTATTTCTGTCATGGTTGTAGCAAGAATTTGCCCTATTTGGTCACAGCTGGTTGCCATATGTTCAAAATGTATGTACTTGATACTGTAATGAAACCAATTTCAAGAGTTAGGACTCCTTTCTAATAGCCATTTTAACCCTTTCTCATTTCTTACGAAGCTTTCTCAAGATATTAAGTTTTATATGTGGCAGTCAGCCGTATGTATCGCTTTCAAAGTGTGGGTAAGTGCTTCCTGAGCGACACAGAAATTGATTCAAACTGTTTATACCCCTAAACTATTATATGTTGAAGTCTATTTAATTTTGATTCCTTCTTCTTTTCGAGTCAAAATGGTTCTATTTGATTATATTTTTTTGACCATTATGTATGTGGCTAAGCTGATCGCCTTATCATTATTATTATATTCAGCTTTATTGAGACCCTGTACCCTTTTAATTACTAATTACAATATTGCTAGGGGGTTCAAATTTAACCTGTATACATAAATCATTTGGCCACATAAATCTATGTGTGTTCGTTGTCTGGAGATGTTTGACCTTCAATATCTTAACTGTGCATGCATAGTAAGGAATTCCTAGTTTATTGAGAATCATGCAAGCAGGCACTAAAGCCTCTGTTCGCCAAAGATATCAAGCCGTGCTTGAAATACTCGTATTGTTTAGTACTTATATTAATTTAAACCCAATAACATATTTAAATAAATTCGTAAGTAGATCGTTACATAAATATGTTACCCATTTCCATTAGGCGCTTGAGTTGTCGTCGTTGTTATCTGAGGCTGGTTTTGGTTTCCATTTTGGTTTTGATTTTGCCAGGGGAACTGACCACCACCGTTTTGGTTCTGATTTTGCCATGGAAATTGCCCTCCACCATTTTGATTCTGATTTTGCCAAGGAGATTGCCCGCCACCGTTTTGGTTCTGATTTTGCCACGGAAATTGTTGGTTTTGGTTCTGCCACGGTCTTGGCCTCGGACGATTCTGATTCTCCCACCCATACCTATCGTCTAGATTTTGGTCACTTCCATCAGACTGCCTTTTGTGCCGAAATACCATCCCAAATGCAGGACTGGCTACAGCAACTGAAACATAAGTTTTTTGATATGTGAATCGCTCAAAAGCTTTTATGTCGCATGATAACGCATATTTTTGTCTGTTTGTTTCTACTATCTTTATTTCAAACTAGCTGTCGTCCGCGGCTCACGTTAATGTCAATCCCAAAGGAACAGTGCTTTATTCCGGGATTAAAGATATAGTCTGTAATAAGTTATGTTAATCCAGGTAATAACTTATTATAAGCAAAATTTCATCAAAATCCGTTTAGCTGTTTTGGCGTGAGTAAGTAACAAACATCCATACATACTCACAAATTTTGGCATTTATAATATTAGTAAAGATCTAATCGGAGTCGAACAGTAAGGCTTCGCGCCCAAAGGAAGGGACCTCGTGCATAATATAGACGAGCTTTTTTAAGGAGCCGATAACAATTTACTAACAAGAGCCAAAAAATGCTCTAAAACGTGAGTCGGGAAGCTACAATTTGCGAAAAAAGCCTCAAACTCAAGATACTTGTCTTGTCTTGCCTTGCCTTGCAACTATACGCCCAACTGTCTTGCGTCCCCACTGAATCAAATATTCACTCTCATCACAGAATTTTGGCAAGTGTTTGAATAAAAACACTAATTCAACAAGTGTCAATAAAGTGACGAAAAAATAACGTTTCCCGACGTTACTCGCTTTTCGAAACGAAGTAATAAAATAAATGTCATCAGGCGTACGTCACCATACGGAACCGGTTTCTGGTGTGTTTACGTAGTGGTCAAGTTCATATTGTACAAGACAAATGCATTCATGAGTTTATTTTGTCATTGCGCTAACGAGGGGGAATTACCAATTAATTTCTCTTTACTCTTTTGAAATGTCTTCTCCAAATGTTGACAAAACAATTTTTTGTCAGAAGTAAAACTTAGATTTCTCAATCTAATTTCTATTTCATCAATATCGATGTTCTACTGTACAATTACGAGGAGTTAGACGCTAACGTATGTTAAGCAACCACGGGCGGGGTTACCGACTGGGATGGGTGACCTGACCGCAAGTGGTATAAAACATCACGAGCTCCTCCGTGCTTCGGAAGGCACGTCAAGCCGTTGGTCCCGGCTATCATCATTGATGGCAGTCGTTATTTTTTTTTGAACTAACTATGTAGCTAACTCCAAGTGCGCTTTCGCGACTTCACCGGGCGTTTAAAGGCAGTCGTTAAGCTATGACATATGCCTTTAAGCAGTTTAAAAAATCTGACACCAGTGCTGGCTAACACACACAAAAAACAAACCTAGCTCTAAAAGCGATTATTATTTAAGTTCCACGTCTAATAAGCCATTTTATTACGAGTTCAACGAAGGTACAAGAAAAACACGTATGTGACAAATGGGATTTCCAATTCCCAGCGGTTTTCTTTAGTGTTCTTGGCCTCTCAGGTCAAGACAATTATGAGATAAATATCAAGAACTGTTATTCTTTAATTTTAATTGAAGCAATGAGGACAAAATAATTCTTATCTATTGATAAGAATTATTTTGTCATAATAACCGGCAAGTACAAGTATAGCTTCACAAGAATTTAAAGTCCATCACTAAAACAATATATTGTAGAAAGGCCTCGATATATATTTTTTATATGAAATACATAATAGAATCAATTATATACATTTAACTAACTCGTTATAAAACCGCTTTCTTATTTATTTTTTTAATGCTGCTATTTCGTGCAAACATTATACGGCGTAGCTACAAGTACAATATAGTAATAATTAAACTGCTTACCGACTAGAAACACTGCTAATAACTTCGTCATTATGAACTACAGTTTAAAATATACAAAAATTCTAAGATATAATTTTTCTGTGAACACAGCACGGTCTAACTATCAACTGGCGTGCTTCTTTCGCGGTTCTGCTTTATAAACACATTAATGTGTCATTTTATCTTATGGTCGACTCGCGCATGCGCAGGATTGTAAATTTTTTGTTTCTTTAATTTATACAATAACTTTCAGTTTATATTCTTCTAGTTATGCCCGCGACTTCGTTCGCGTACATTTTAATATAAGTAGCCTATCCTGTCACCCGTCTAAATGTTTATCTACCAAGTTTCATAAAATTTAGTTAATTCTTTTAAGAGTTATGGAATAACATACATACAGAAAATAATCTAAAAATCCTCAGTTTAGTTACAGTATCAGCTTATAAACACGATATCCTTGAAAACAAAGTAACTTACTCCAAGACCAACCCTTACAGATTAATGATAGTGATATACACGTATTACAGTCCGTATAAGTATTACGCCTGTGGAATGTTGTGTGGTTGAATGCCTGGACAAATGTAAACATATAAATAAACAGACATAAACTTTTGAAGTTTTAGAAGCTAGTATAGTCTAAAATAATACTAACATATACATAAACTGTGTAATTGTGACAATATTATACATATAGGTCAAATAGTCCCCTCCCCCCTCCCTTTCTGAAGTCGATTAAAATCAAAGTTTTGTTACTAAATCTGATTAGCTGACCGTATATCGAAATACTATTCATGAAAAAGGTTTTGTCCCGAAATTCCCGAAAGTTCTTCACTTTCCTTGTATATTTTTTTTAGGTAACCATAGTACTTATTTTGAAAATAATATAGTTATTAATAAAAAATGTTTCCCTAAGTTAAAACACAACGTAATTTCCACTCGACAATGTTCTAGCGGTCGCTAACTCGAGAGACGGGTTTCCCATTTCCCAGTAAATTTTACATTAATAAAATAAATTAAATTAATACTTGACTCATATTAGTAATAACTACGGGCATAGTACTTCTAGGAATACGTATTATGTTTTAGATTTATTAACAGTTTTATACCTTCATAAACCGTTTGAAAACAATGGATTATTTCTTGGATCTTGGAGTAGGTACCTACCCTTCTTTAAAGCAGAAATATTAGTTTTGCTAATAATAAAGTTAAAAACGGCTGTAAATATAAATAATTAAGAAGACTTGTTATTGTGATCTAAGTACATATTATGTACTTATTATTATTGTTTTGTACTTAGTTCAAAATACTTTGGAATCATTTGTTGATAATGTATTAACCAAGACACAGAATAAGTAATATTACTAAAAGACTGAACTGAGACTATTTCTATGTACTTCTCAGTGTAGCTAGCAAAGTTACTCCTCAGCAATTTAGGAACTAAAATAATTGGGAAGGCCACTTGTTTGGGACGCCACGTGTGTCGACACATTCACGCCTTCCCACCTCCTCAGCACTGGGTCTAAGGCAGGCATGACTGCAGCCAATGCAGAGTCCCTCAAACGGCGCAAATATGCCTGCATCGCTAACGGTTTCATTTTTGAGCCGTTTGGGGTGAAGATACTTGAAAATGAAAATTAATAATTTTTATTCAATCAAGTTAAGTCATAAAGCAAAACGCTGGTTGAGGTGTCGGGTGACCAGAGGGCTGGCAATTTTCTAGGACGAAGAATAAGCATTGCCATCCAAGGTGGCAATGCTATTAGCCTTCTAGGTACCTTCTGCGTGACAACGAACTGCGAGACATTTTATTTAAAATGGTTGTTTTTAGTTAAGTATGTTATGTTATTTATTTTTAGTTAAGTTTATTTATAAATATTATTATATATATTGCAATATATTTCTTCAATTTAATAAAAGATAATATCATAATAAAAAAACAAAAACTAAAAAAAAACCAGTAAAATAGGACGTTCAGAAAGCGATACATATAGGTATACATACTGCTTAATTCAAATAAAACATTACTTCAAATTTGAAAATAAAAGTTAATATAGACCACAAAGCGTTTTAAATAAAAGCTTGTCAAAAGAAACATATACTTACTGCGCTTCTAAATGTGATACATATTTTTGAACAATATCATTGGACCCTCCGTCGGGCCCTTTGAATATTGTAGTATTTTTATTAATTTTTATTTTTACTATTTTTATAACCTGACATTAAGTCAAAAAGAATTCGAAAGATATAATTACCTACCAAAATTATTGTATATTGCATTAATATATAACAAATTAGGGTATTACCAGAATGAATTACTGGTCATAAATATTCATACAAACATTCAGGTACATTGGCTGGCGGCCTTACCCATTCCAAATTCCAAGGCTCCGGGTGGCAAGTCTTTGCGAGGCCCTTTGTCCTTCGTGAAAAGTATGTGATGCAAAAGTAGGTCTGGTTGTTTGGTTTAGTCATGTCATTTGTCATGTTTGACGAGAAATGCTAAAGTTATAGAAATAAATAAAATTTGAGTTTTAAAATATTTATAAAATTAACAAATACAGAGATTTACAACAAATTCAGAATTCTAAAATTGATGATTGCGGCTTTTTTTAAAACTAAAATCTTTAAATAAATCACAATAATCTAAAGAATGAGCTACGTCATTTTCGATTGAAAAAATAGCAAGGGCTAAAGCAGATCTTGTGTCATCAATCAATTTGCTTGGTTTGTTGCGCGAGGCCCCTGCAAGAGCGGGGCCCCGGGTGATTGCCCTGTTCGCCACCCCCTAAGGCCGCCACTATTCAGGTATCACTCTAATCTACGTAAAAACTCTGAGTCCAAAACCGTTATATAAGCTCAACACAAAATTTAAATCACTATGTTATCAAAGAAAACGGTATTATAACAGTAGCGATGCTAGATCATGTCGTGTTATGCTAACCAATGATTTATGCTGACGTATAAAAATACCCTGAATGATTAACAAAGTTAATGGCTGCGTCCCGATTGGCCATGGTATTTATTCGTTTACCAATTATGCTTTTAAAAAGTAGGTAGGTAATAAGGTTAAAGTTTTCTGCAAAAATGGTAGGTATTCTTAATATCGACACACGTCATAAATATATCTTCTTATATACCTATAACATTATTTTAATATAAAATTATATCTAAATATATAACATCTTCCTATCCTATTAAAGTAAATTATACCAGATAAATCAGAATATATCCAAAACTAGTAAGAAAACCCATAAAGCTTGACCCTATAATATTGTAAAATCATTACCAGGATTACCAAAAAAGGAGGAGGTTTCTTAATTCGACCGTATAGTATATATTTTTTTTATGTGTGTTCGCGGATAACTTCGTAATTTATTAACCCGAATTTAATGATTCTTTTTTTGTTGAAAAGGAGATATCCCAAGGGTGGTACCATAATAAGGAAACCAGAATCTAATGATGGTATCCCAGTGAAATCGAGGGGAACCTTCAAAAAGAGTAGTGGCGACTAGTGCGTTTGTAATTTTTTTCATTAAAACTATTTAATTTAAGGTCTGGAATCGATCGGATGATGGAGCCGTAAGACAATCGAGGGAATTCCTCTACAATTTACAGCAATTACCTGGCGTTTGGGCTCGATAAATTTGTATTGATGAGATTTTACACTTAGATGGGTTGTGACTGTAATTAGGGGACTGATGATGAAGACGTAGGATAGTCAAGGGAACTATTCAACGTTTTACAATAGCTATATTGTGTTTTTACTTAATTAATTTCAATTGATGAGCACTTTGCTCCCATGTTGGTTGAAGTACCATTACACGTCTGATGATGGAGACACTAGACAGTCGAGGAAATCCCTCAACGATTTTCAGCAGCTACGTTTATATACGGTTAAATATGCCAAAATGTTCATTTAAACCAAACTCACACGCATCGAATGTATATGTTTGCAATCGCTATAGGTACCATAGGTATTTGGTAGTAGAGTAACATTTATAGCAATCAAACGGTGAATTTTAGGTAAAAAAATTCCCATTTATTTGCTCCTAAAAATTTGATGATCATTTACTAAATTTGGTGATCATTTACTTTTGGTTGTAACGTACAATTTAAAGTGCAGTCTTAATTAAAAAAGGTAGAGCCGTTGTATTTTTAGGATGTCTGTTTTTGGTTGTGGTTTATTTTTATTTTTTTGCTGTTCGGAGTCTATTTTAGGTTGTAAATGCTATGGTCACAATGTTTTTTTTTTTGTGGTCATTATATTTATCCCCAAAATGTTTTAGTTTCTAGTATTGCTCACATAGCTAATTCCAAAAAAAACAAGAACCGATTCCGGTTATACAAGCCCTAAATTTTTTTATGTTTATATGACTATATAGGTAGCTCCAAGTGAGCTTTCGCTACTCAAGCCCTATATGCAATTGATCCGTTTATAACTTTATATGGATACTAGCTGTTGCCCGCGGCTTCGCCCGCGGCAATTTCTGTTATTATGATTAATTAGTTTTTTTATTAGTATAGATGAATAATTTCCCCCCGTTTTTAAAACATTTTTTATTGATGCTTCGCTCCTATTAGTCGCAGCGTGATGTTTTATAGCCTAAAGCCTTCCTCGATAAATGGACTATCCAACACAAAAAGATTTCCAATTAGAAGCAGTAGTTCCTGAGATTAGCGCGTTCAAACAAACAAACAAACTCTTCAGCTTTATAATATTAAGTATAGATTAAGCTATCGCTTCCAATGAGAATACTCTGTGCGTGGTTATTTATACTCGCAAGTTGTTTAAGTAATGCCGCCGTACAACGATTACTTAATAATTCAAAATGTTCAAGAACAATTAGATCGCCTGGACGCGAACGAGTTCCAATGTCGTCGTCCTCATCAAACAGGTTCGTGGACCTGTCATGCAGGCTGTCGGCGCATTAACATTATTATGATGGGGAAAATCAGCCTCCACCGCACCAGTAACGTTCTTTTGGCCAAATTAGGTATATCGCATCCGTCACTGTGTCAGTTTCAATATCCATTGATTTACCTGACTCAAAAAAGGAGGTTATCAATTTGACCCCTATGTATGTAATATTGTCAGATTTGCACGGTTTTATATGTATGTATACTAGTTTTCACCCGCGGATCCGCCCGCGTCAATTTCGGTCCCTCGGGAACAATACTTTTTCCGGGATAAAATGTACCCTATATCCTTCCCCGTACCCCAGACAACGGTTAGGTTTCATGATGATCGGTTCAGTTATCTACTAAACCGCGTCATGAAATTGGCGTGAAGGCGTCACAAACAAACAAACTCACTTTCGAATTTATAATTGACCGAGCGAGCGAAGCGAGCGAAGCGTCTCAGTTTCCACTTGCCCAAAATTCTTTTGTCCGTCTGTCTGTCTGTCTGTTCTCGCCTACAGGTCGCATTTCTCAACCGATTCTCATGAAATTTTGTGAGCAGGTTCGGTAATTATATAGAATTTTTTTGTCGTGCCAGTTTTTCGAAATTTTAAAAAATGGCGGGTATATGGGGGTCCGAAACTTAAAAAAACTCATAGCACAGCTATTTGGAAAAAAAAATCAAAAATGTCATTAGACTTTTTTGTTATTCTCATTAAGACGCAACTTTTTTGTCTGAACAACTTTTTTATACGATAAACTTGAACGTGTTTATAGTCGGCAATTTGCCCAAAAGTTGTCTGAAATCGATTTTCTGTATATTTATGAAAGAAGTTGAAGTACGTGAAGTGGAGAAGGAGTAAAATTGAACAACTTTCCCTAAGGAACAAAAATCAAAATATGAAAAATATTTTTTGGCTTAAAGCATGATACTGCGTATTACTTTTATAATTGAAAACACTGAATAAACTTAGAATCCTGAAATAAAAATTAAAAATAAATAAAAAAAGATTCACATGCTATCCTGTGACTTGAACCCGGGACTTATAGATGCCGGCCACTTCTTAACGTTAAGTTCGCATGTTTTTCTGCCATAATAGTTGAAAATTAGCGTCCTATTAAAATTTTGATATTAAAATTTTGACCAAATGGTAACATAACAACTATGAAACCGGGTACTTAAACTTTGCCTCCTATTCACCCATGCCAAGTTCGCTATTCCGATATTTCCGATCTTGAAGAGGATCACTCCAACTTAGTTACTGTGTAAAAAAAATCATACTCAACATGGTGCTCAAGGGCCGTGTTTCCATACAAGAGTAGTCCCCTGATTCCTCGCCGGATAGTACCAATAGAGTAATGATTTTTACTAAAAAAAATGGGTATATATTAAAATCCCAAAAAACATAATACCTTTATTTAAAACTAGCTGTTGCCCGCGGCTTCGCCCGCGTTAGTGTCGATCCCTCGGGAACAGTAAAATTTCCCGGAATTAAATATACCCTATGTCCTTCCCCGGGCATCAAACTACCTCCATACCAAATTTCATCCAAATCAGTTCAATGGTTGAAGCGTAAAAAGACAGCAGACAGAGTTACTTTCGCATTTATAATTTCAGTATTAGTATGGAAGTATGGATATTATTTATACTTTTAAGTCCAGAAATGAGAAAATTTCCATAAAACCTTTACCCTCCCATTTTACCCCTTTAGGGGTGAATTTTGTCCATTTCACCCATATATATCTTTTTTAATTGTAATCGAGAACATACCAATTTATTTTCATACTTCATAGTCCAGAAATGAGAAAATTTCCAAACAAACTTTACCCCCCTTCTGGGGCATTTTTTTTTTGTTGAGCTACACAGATCTTATTCAATTGTAATCGTGAATTTATTTACCTATTTTCATACTTCTAAGTCTAGAAATAAGTAAATTCCTATATTTTGCAAATTTTATCTACCCACACACATCTTTTTTAATTTTAATCGAGAACTTATATACCTACTTTCATACTTCTAAGTCCAAAAATGAGAAAATTCCATATAAATTTTACCCCTTTAGAAGTTAAATTTCTTAAAAATCCTGTCTTAGCGCTCACTTACATCATTAAAAGAACCCCTGTACCAAATTTCAAGTTTCTAGGCGCAGCAGTTTCGGTTGGTTTGCCGTTTGCCCGCAGCTACGACGCCGCCGTTAGTGTCCATCCCTCAGGAACAGTTTGGACCCGTAAAGGGGTGACTCAGGTCATCAATATGAACAACTTTTTCTATGGGACCAATGCTGGGAACTCAAAAAAAAATTCGTCCCATTCAGTTTGTATGGGAATGTCGAATTTTTTTTTTAGTTCCCAGCATTGTTCCCGTAGAAAAAGTTGTTCATTTTGATGGTCTGAGTCACCCCTTTAAGGGTCCAAAACGATAAAAAATTTACCGTGTATATTTGCAGGCAAACTAATGCTTTGAGTTCATTCAAATGACGATAACTTTTTTTTTAATGAACCGATTTTGATGAAACAAACTTTAGATGTTTTGCTGAGTTAAAACAAAGCAATTGGTGAAAGTTTGAAGTAAATCGGTTCAGTATTTTCGGAGATAATCGTGATCATACATACAGACAGACAGACAGACAGACAGACAGACAGACAGACAAGAAATTCCAAAAAAAATTTTTTGCTTTCTATTATTCTTTTTAAGCGTCCCTCTATCCATTTCAGTCAAAAATTCGAAATGTACAGACAAAATATTTTTACTGTTTACTGTTTTATTATATGTATAGATGTACGAACCCAAAATACCCGAACTCAAAATACCTTAAGATTTAAAATACCTGAACCGATTACACCTTACTTTACAATGCCAGAATTCGAAACACTAAAACATTATTATGTCAGATTTTTAAAATACCAAACCTTAAAATATTAAATTTTCAATTAACCTTACATTAAAATTCCAAAATATGAAATGCATAAAATAAATAACCCAACCTAACCTAATACTCGTATTCTGGTAGCAGCTCGATACTGACGGCGATTAGTTTTCTGGTAGGGTCGCCTAACCCAACCTAACCTACTATTCTGGTAGCAACTCGTCACCACCACGTCAAAGGTCGAGGGGCGGTTCCGAAGAACTCTGACACCAGGGTGTGTATGGTTAATTGACCATGTCACCTACACGAAATGATGAAGATGGTAGCAAGTCGTTTCTGATGACAATCCGTTTTCTGGTGGGTCACAGTTCTAACCTAACCTAACTAATATTCTGGTAGCAGCTCGTTTCTGACGGCGATTCGTTTTCTTTTGGGATCGCAGTACTAACCTAACCTAACCTAATATTCTGGTAGCAGCTCGTTTCTGTCGGCAATTCGGTTTCTGGTGGGGTCGCAGTTCTCACCTAACCTAACTTAATATTCGTGTAGCAGCTCGTTTTTTCTTCGAACTTAAAATAAGTTAAATTAGGTTAAGTCTTTTTAAAGTCAGGTATTTATGGATAAGGTATTCTGTAATAAGATGTTTTGTGCTTGAGCTATTTAACCATAAGGTAATTTAAATATTTTATTTTTTAAACACTTGGTATTTTAAATATACGGTATTTAGAATTCGGTTATTTTGGGCTCGTACATTTTAAATAAAGGTGTTATGTATTTTGGGATTTTAATATGTACCCAAAAAAAATCCGTGTGTTAAAATTTTGTGTGTTGCGAATTTCCGTTGTGTTCAAACATCAAGAAAACAAATATGGGCAATTATATAAGAAAAAGAAACGCAGAAACCACGCAGAAACACAGCCATAGCTTATTTTAAATTTTTAATGTAAAAAGAAATTAAATAGGTTAAGTTTTGGAGAAGAAATCAGACTACGAAGCGTTAATTTTGTGTAATTTTTATAAGTATTTTCCGGCCGAGCTGCAGTTATCTCTATCGCACTCTGCGGGGTTTGTTTGGGCACGCGGCGCGACAGCAATAAATATTATAAATATCTATTTTTCAATTCTCTCGAGCTTAGTGTTTCCTCTTAAAAAAGGGTCTGGTCGGGTCTTCTGGTAAAGGGAATGTAGGTTTAAATTTCCGTTTTCTCTGGTACCTAATTAAGAGCAGCGGAGATTGAGGAGAGAGAGGAAATAGTAACTGAAGGAAATCATCCTTTAGTCAATTAGCATATCAGTAACATATATATTTTAGAGCACTGGAGGGCAAATGTGGATGTTGGTTGTAAGGGCTCGCGAGGTCTACTGTTCTCGCAGAACCACTAGTATTAGTTAGGATTAGCTTCTCAACATGTGAGACAAATTTCATACGTGTGTGTATGTTTGTATGTCTCAGATAAAATCAGAATGCAAAATTCTTTTAGTTGAATTTGGTATAGTTCAACTAATAGACAGTGCAACTCTTTACTTCAAAAACGACTGAACTTGATAAATCAAGTTCAGTAGTTTTTGAAGTAAAGAGTCAAGTATGTATCAGTTACAAAAAACTATTAAAGACGGTTAAAATTTTTTAATTACCTATGTACTTCTTTCTTGTTTCACTTTCATTCCAAATTTTTTAGATTTGACTTGGGCAAGTTAAATTAATGCTTATTATATAATCTATACATATAATAAAACAGTAAAAATAGTTTGTCTGTACAATTAGAATTTTTGACTGAAATGGATAAAAGGACACTTAAAAAGAATAATAGAAAGCAAAAACAAATTTTTCGAATTTCTTGTCTGTCTGTCTGTCTGTCTGTCTGTCTGTCTGTATGTATGATCACGATTATCTCCAAAAATACTAAACCGATTTACTTCAAACTTTCACCAATTGCTTTGTTTTAACTCAGCAAAACATTTAAAGTTTGTTTCATTAAAATCGGTTCATAAAAAAAAGTTATCGTCATTTGAATGAACTCAAGGCATGAGTTTGCCTGCAAACATATAGCAAAAATAAAATTAAATAATAAGTGACATAAGAAAATTAAAATCCAAAGTCAATTCATCATTATTATACGACAGCATTATACCTATCCATATTATCCATAGTAATCCATACTAATAAAAAAGGAGAAGCTGACTACGGCCTCAACTATAAGGACCACGGCTTAAACTATAAGGGTTAGGAACTTGAAATTTTGCACAGGGGTTATTATATATATCATTTTATAACGTAGGGGAGCACTAAGAAAGGATTTTTGGAAATTCATCTCCTAAGGGGGTAAAACGGGTTGCAAAGTTAGTGTGAAACTTTGTCGTTTTTGAAGTTATTCGAATGAAATTCAGCATGAAGGTTCTTTACTGAAAGGCATGAAACACGAGTTAAATATTTTCTCAAAAATCACCCCATAAGGGGGTATAACGGGGATGCAAAGTTAGTATGAAACTTTCCGTTTTTGTTTGACATTTTCTCATTTCTGGACGTGTTTACCTACGTAAAACCGACGAAATTTTCGCCTGAAGGGATAAAATAGGGGAATAAAGTTAGTATGGATTTTTTTTCATTTCTAGACTTAGAAGTATGAAAATAAGTATATACGTTCTAGATTACAATTAATAAAGATCTGTGTAGGTGAAATATACTAAATTCCCCCCTCAAGGGATAAAGGGGGGGGCTACCAGAAGCACTACACCATGGTTTCAATCCCATCAGTTGCCTAAAAATATTGTTGTAGGCTACTCTTATACCGTCATAGGTTTTAAGCGTATAGTCAGTCCAGAGCTGACAGGTGTAAAAGGACTGGCAGAAGGATCTAAATAGTGTGAGTTTCACGTCATGGGAAGCTTTATAAAATTTTCTGGCGACCATATTGCCAACTACACACAGCGATCTGCGCTGTCTCTCTATGTCATCATCGTCTTTTAACGACGATGTAACTATATGGCCAAGGTACTTGAACGAGTTCGCGATTTTTACAGGCTGTCCGTTTAGGGTCAAGCTAGGTACGGACTCTGGCCCCTTACCCGATCTAAACATCTCTGTCTTTTTAACATTGTAAATTAAATCATGCTTTTTTGCATATTCTTCACATATGTTTATTAGTTTTTGAAGTCCTTTGATTGAGGGGCTGAGCAGCACCATGTCGTCAGCATAACTTAGGTTGTTGATATATCTATCGTCAAGCCGAAGTCCGACTGGTGTGCTGCTCAGCTTCACAATCAGGTCATTTACATAGAGGTTAAATAGATCGGGAGAGGTGAGTCCGCCCTGCCGCACCCCGCAAGTTAACCTATAGGTATCAGACAATTCGTTACCCCATTTAACATTATTTGTTTGATTATGGTACCAGTATACTAAGAGGTCAACGACTTCGGGATCAATACCTGCATTACGCATCTTTTCCCAAAGTAAGCCGTGATTTATTGTGTCAAAAGCACTACTTAGATCGAGAAAACATGCGTAAACAGTGGTACCACGTACTTTGTAGTATTTAACTACTTGTTTTAGCGAAAAAATAGCCGTGTCAGTGGATAGATGCGGCCGAAATCCAAATTGTCCATCGTCAATAGTGAGAGAGCTTATTTTATAATGTATTACTCGATCAAATACCTTAGCCATAATGGTGGCCAGTGAGATGGGTCGGTAGTTAGCCATGCTCGAGATATCGCCCGTCTTGTTTTTGATTATGGGCACAACCAATGTACGAATAAGGTCATTCGGCACGTAACAGTGCTGTATGTAAGAAGTTCTCCATTACAATAAAAAAATATCCGTGTACGTGAAATGGGCAAAATCCCCTCCTTAAGGGCTAAAGATCTATGCAGATGAAATGTATTAAATTCCCCCTTAAGGGGAAAAAGCAGAGGAGGAGGGGTTTGTATGGAATTTTAATCATTTTTACTGTTCCCAAGGGAACGACAATTAACGCGGGCGGAGCCGCGGGCAACAGCTAGCAGACAATATACAGATGACTGATGTGTCCGTCCCTTTGCTCTGTCTGACGTGAGATGGTAGCAGCAGAACGGATAAAAATCCGCTTTTCTTTTCTTTAAACTACGGTTTTAGCTATAATAAGTGGGAAATAAACCATCGTGAGCAACCAAAACCTAAGGTTTCTAATTAAATATCACATCTTGAACATCCTTCGTAGTCAAATTATTTCCTCTCCGGCTCCGAATAGCCAGAGGAATCCGCGTCACCCACACCCTTGCATTCGCCACCAGACCAGGGTTCTTAGAGTCAGACTAACTCTGATTACCTGTGGCCGCCCGGCGGTCTCGGGTGACTTGCACCCAGGATAGGCCACGTTCTGGTAAGGTAGCTTTCGGCCTATAAGGCAAAAGATGAGAGTTGCTGCTCTCAAAGGGCATCTCTTTGTTTCTCAGACCGGCCCTTCAGGCTATGCATGCAATCGCGACACATCAGGCAATATGAGAGTTTCCTGCCTCTTCAAGCCTTGCGCACTCAGGCAACGCTCAAAGCCGAAGTTCGTTGGTGAAGTTGCCTATACAGGTTGAGGGCACTCTACCCTCGTTTCAGACACCCGGTTAAGTAGCGAAAGCTCGCCTAGAGCTAGCTACTTTTTAAATTAAATTGATATAATATACTTATTACATATTTATATAGAATTTGAATCTGTAGAAATATTATATTTAGGACACCAAAAGTCATTTTAATGTTAAAAAGTGATTTTTTTTATCTGCAAATAATTCTACAAAGAGGTAAATACCTAGTTCTTCTTTTCATAGATTAAGGTTTTTTTTTTAATTTTAGTAGTTCCTGGACATGTCCAGCAATGTGCATCTTATGACTGTTTATCTTAAAAATTTAACATTGTTTTAAATCGACTGCCTGTTAGTTTTGAACAGCAAATGTTCAGTCACACACATTGCAATTTAGTTTAACTAGTTAGCTAGCTTAGGCTAATACAAGTAGAAAGCTAAAAAAAAAAGTTTATTAGGTTTTTTTCTTTCTAAGCGTAATAAACAAACAAATAATATTAAAAAAAATATTGATAAGAAAGAAGTAATTGAAAAGTATTATTCAATTACTGATTGATAGGTATGGATTGATATCATGATCACGCCGATTTATAATTTACTAGCTTTCGCCCGCGGCTCCGCCCGCGTCAATGTCGATCCCTCGGGAATAGTACTTTTTCCCGGGATAAAAGGTAGCCTATGTCCTTCTCTGTACTCCAGGGAACTTGTATGCAAAATTTCATGATGATCGGTTCAGTAGTTACGGCGTGAAAGCGTCACAAACAAACAAACTCACTTTCGCATTTATAATATTATTAAGGATAAGGATAAAATAAAAACATACGTTTAGGTACACACGCCTGCTTGGGATTTGTCACGTACGAGTATCTCTCAAAATCGAAGTACTAGTACTTGTTCTGTGACAATAGGCCAATCCATGTCGATGCTCAAATTATGCTCAAACGGTAGGTTTTTTAGTTATTTAAAAAAAGCATAACCCAAAGGTTATAACCCAAAACCCAAAGGTCGCCGAAAAGGCTTCTTTAAAATAGATAACTGAGTTGCGAACTTGGGTTTTGATGGCATCTTATTTCTTATTGTAGATAGTTAGTTTTTTCATTTCCGGTACCTTCTGCTTCTTGAATACCAACAACAGATTTTCTGAAAGCTCAATCATGTAAAGAGCTTTTCTTATTTTTGGAGGTAGTTTTCCTGTTTTTCTTTTCCGGTATTACTTCTTGAGCTTCATCATCATCATCATCATCATCAGGTCCTTTTTAGTCTCCACTACAGGAGCACGACCCTCTCTGTACTACTAGGGCCATACTTGGCCAGAGCAGCCAGAGGACTTGGCCTACACTCTCCACGCTGGCCAGACGGGTTGGAGAGGTCTCTTAGATGTTTATAAGCTTTGTTTAGCTTGTATTTCCTAAGTCGCCTTCTACGACATCCATGGGAAGACTTGGAGTGGTCCTATTCTACTCTGCCGGATACCACACGGCTAACTTAAGATTTTTTGTGCCACTTGTGGTCACCTATCCCAGTGGGGACCACATACGGGGTTGCTTTACATGCGTAAGCACTTATAATGCGCACGCCAACTGGCCATCGGGATACTCAACCCATCAGAATGAACTCTGAAAACATTACACTTTTTATGGTCGTGTAAAAATCCCTACTAATCGAAGTGGAGATACCAAACGTGTATATTTATGTAAGTGGTAGATTATAATTATAAGCGAGTAAAATACAAAATATTTTCATTCAGTGTTACGAATACAATCTGTGTCGACTGCCAAAGAGTACGGATAGCGTTATCACTTCTCGGTTCACATCAATTAAAACAAGATTACAATTTATGGTTTTAAAGCTTATCTAATTACTAGCTGTTGCCCGCGACTTCGTCCGCTACAATTTCTGTTATTATGATTAATTAGTTTTTTAATGTGAATAATTTTCCCCCGTTTTCAAAACATTTACTAGCTGACTAGCTCCGTGGCGCAGCGGTCAACACGCCTGCCTGCGACACGGAGTGACCGGGTTCGATCCCCGGCCAGGTCAAGATGGAAAATGATCTTTTTCAGATTGGCCTGGGTCTTGGATGTTTATCTACATATGTATTTGTTATAAAATATAGTATCGTTGGGTTAGTATCCCATAACACAAGTCTTGAACTTACTTTGGGGCTAGCTCAATCTGTGTGATTTGTCCGTATATATTTATTTTTTATTGATGCTTCGCTCGTATTGGTCGCAGCGTAATGTTTTATAGTCTAAAGCCTTCCTAATAAATGGACTGTCCAACACAAAAATAATTTTCCAATTTAAACCAGTAGTTTCTGAGATTAGCGCGTTCAAACAAACAAACAAACTCTTCAGCTTTATAATATTAGTAGATATAGATAGGGACTTACAAACGAAAGACTTACAAACTTATAAACAAGTTTAAATCAAAATAAGGACACGACTGTCCTGCAAAAATAGTATAGCCTTTGTCACTTACATGGGGCAATGAGACTGACAATACCACATGCATCCAAATCTGTCAGAGCCTTATGGCGAAATAAAGAACCTCACATATACAGAGTGTGCATATACAAACTATATTTTTTTTGCAATCAGCTTTTTTTCTTGCAATTCTGTATTCCATAAGGGCTTCTGATTCCGAGATTTTAAGGTGTTTCATTATATCAAGGCGGTTCAACATTACATTATATTTACAGTGGCGTAAGTACAGGATAGCATGATGGCAAAATGTAAAAATATATGTGATAGGTCAGTGAATGTGATATATATATATATATATATATATATATATATCATAATATAAATGCCTTCATAATACCGAACCCCGGGCTCCAACGCATACAGTTGAGAACGCAACCGGGAAAAAACGCTCGGACGGTGTTCCATCTAATAAAAAGTATAATTT
Source organism: Elegia similella (assembly GCA_947532085.1). Classification (NCBI taxonomy): domain Eukaryota; kingdom Metazoa; phylum Arthropoda; class Insecta; order Lepidoptera; family Pyralidae; genus Elegia; species Elegia similella. Next base: position 8,925,753 of record OX383936.1, read on the forward strand.
ATCGCCTTGTGTCAAATATTACTTTACCTGTACTTACTTCCTTTCCTTTATTAATAAAATATAAAATCTATACAAATAATTCATCATTTTTTTTTTTTTTTTTTTTTACTAAATATTGAATTAGGCATTTGTCTCCCATCTCACCTGATGGTAAGTGACGATGAAGACAGGGATGTTACATGCCTATCCAAGAGATACCCATTTATTCTACTTTTGAATGTCCCGGGACTGTACTGTATCATCATCATTTCATACCGATTTAGGAGTTATTAGATACGTTACGTACATTTCATTCAGGCAAAGGCAAGGTTCCCGAGGAATATACATTAACGCGGCCGAGCCGAGCGAAACTTTCGCATCTGACTGCATATAAATGCGAAGTTGGGATGTTAGTGACAATCAGACAAAAACAAAAAAGAATTTGGACGAAACATGGGGCGCTGTTCTTTGTAGGATACTTTTTGTGTGAAGAAAAAGACTTAATACATCTTAGTAAACTTATAGAAGGAGTTGCGCCGTCTCATTCTAAGATTTGTTAATACTTGTCAATTTGTGTTTGAGTTGCTCAGGATTTATATTATCTTTATGATTATGAGAAGCCCCTTTTCAAGAAAGTCGTGTCTTTGTTCTTAAGCGCATTGATAATTTTCTTTGACGATATATTTGTATAAAAAGTTCAATCGCAATTTGTAAACGTGTAACGCCGCTTCAATACTGTAAATGCTGTTGAAAGTAGTTTTATAAATTACAGCCCTAAATATGATATGATACATGCAAGCGTAGCGGCGATGCTACGACGAAGCTACGAAAAAAAGGCGTACGTAGCAGAGTCAAAGAATATAATGACAGAGTGATGAAGAAGCTACAAACAAACGAATTCAATCAAACTGAATGCCTAGTTGCGTTATTGGGTAGCAGTTGATGTAACAGAAGCTTTAAGACTTTCAAATTAAAAATTTCTTACAATCATCGTGATAGCAAGTTAATGTATCTTTACTAACCACTAGCTTTTCCCTGCGACTTTGTGCGCGTTAGTCGCTGATTATGTCGGTTTTTATAGGGGTATTTAATTCGTTTTTGAGTTGGCATGTTAATGGGCTTAAAGATGGAATACGGAATCAAAATAGTGATGGGTTGCTAGCCCACCGCCTATTTACATAATTCCTTAGATTTGCCCGTTCCATCGGCCGGTTGCTAAGGTCTGCGCGGGAAGAGAAGAAGCTGGTACATTCTGCTTTTTAAGAGTTCCGTGCCCTAAGGGTAAAAACGGGACCCTATTAATTTCACTCCGCTGTCCGTCTGTCTGTCTGTCTGTCTGTCTAGACCACGGAGTGGTCAAAATTTTTAAGCTAGACAGTTGAAATTTTTACAGATGATGTATTTCTGTTGCCGCTATAACAACAAATACAAAAAAATTTAATAAAATAAATATTTAAGGGGGCTACCATACAACAAACGTGTTTTTATTGCTTGTTTTTGCTCGATATTAATAACGGCAACAGGTAGCCGCTTGAAATATTTACAAAATATTTAGTTAAATATTCACTTTAAAAATAAATAATTAAATAAAAATAAAATTAATAATAAAGGGGGGCTCCCATACAACAGACATATTTTTTTGCCGTTTTTATAGATAACGGTACGGAACCCTTCGTGTGCTAGTCCGACTCGCACTTGGCCGGTTTTTTTTCTTTTCTCCCAGACCAGCATGGAAGAGCTAAATACTAATATCTACATATATACCGGTAGTATCTATATCAAATAGTTATGCGACGTCAATTGATAAGCACTAGTTGGACCAATCTGGTTCTCACGTCACTATCGCTATAGCTAATAATAATGCGGTGTAGTCTGTTCGTTGGCCAGTTGTTGGGATAAGATACCGAGGCAGCTATTCATAGATCGCAATAGGATAGTGACCCCTTATAATTAAACGAGAAATGTCAATTTTTATTATATGATGTAACTCAAACTTAATGCTTTTCGCAATTTTTCCTTTATCTGTGTTATAAAACGGTGTTTCGTACCAAATTTCAAGATGCTACGCTCCATCGCTATAAGACGTTCCACAGTGTGATTTTGAACCTCTGAATTATATTGAAATCCTGTAATCAAAATCCCTAATGGAATAAAGAATTACAAGAAAAAGGTAAAAAACGAAAAAATAATTGACCGTCCATAGGAAGTGCCTTTTAGGCCGGAGTGATTAATCAGCATTCAAAATAGGTTACACCAAATTTGTAAGTTTTAACTGCAAGAACGTAGAACGCTCTGTGGAGTGTGTGCGTCGGCTGTGTCGCAACGCGGACGTGATCGCCCTGCAGGAGACCTGGCTGCTGTCACAGGATCTCGCGTTTCTGGGGACCATCGACAGCGATTTTGCCTTCACGGGTACCTCTGCTGTCGATACTACGGTCGGTGTGTTACGCGGGCGGCCCTATGGAGGAGTGGCCCTACTCTGGAGAAAATCTGCTTTCCCTACGGTAACCATAGTGAAGTGTAATAGTGTCAGGCTTGCGGCGATAAAAATTGAGCTCAGTGATCGTTGCATTATGGTATTTTCGGTGTACATGCCGACGGATAAAAAAGAAAACTTAGTGGAGTTCACAGAGTGTCTTAGTGAGATGGCTGCCATTATTGAAAGTCAAAATGTTGAAACTGTGTTTATGTTAGGGGACTTCAACGCACACCCCGGTGAGTCTTTTGATACAGAACTTTTGTCTTTTTGCTCTGAACAATCTTGGACGTGCATAGACAGAGACTTGTTGCCGCCGGATACTTATACGTTTGTGAGTGATGCACACGGCAGTTTAAGGTGGTTAGATCATGTTGCGGTCACGGCCGCTGCGCGGCTCACTGTACTTTTTGCGTGTGTTCTTTACGATATTTACTGGTCTGACCACCAGCCTGTATTAATCGAGTGTAATTTAAATGTTGTTACATCAAAATTGCCTATGCCAAATAACTGCATAAACAATGTAATATGGGGAGAACGTAACATTGATCAAATAAGTGAATATCATAATGTATGTGACTCCAGGTTAAAAGACATAGATTTCCCGGCAGATTTTACTAAATGTTGTGATAGCATGTGTAGAAACCAGAAACACAGATTATTACTGGATAATATGTATGACAATATTATCAGCATACTTTCTGAGGCCGCAATCTGTAGTCATAGTGTTAAGGAAAGGCGAAAAGGTAAATACTTACCTGGTTGGAACAAACACGTTCGTGAGGCACATGAGAGGGCTCGACTTTGTTTTCAAAGTTGGTCACTTCACGGCAGACCTGGCTTTGGCCAATCTTATACCGATATGTGTGAGTCTAGGCGTGTTTTCAAGGCAAAACTTAAATGGTGTCAAAATAATCAGCATCAATTAAAAATGGATACCATCGCCGAACACCATAAAAATAAGAAATTCGGTAATTTTTGGAAAGCCACCAACAGGTTGAGTCTTCCCATAAGCGTGTCAGGAGCTCATGAGCCTAGTGATATTGCCAATTTATTTAAGCAGCATTTTAGAGTGGAATCACCACTTGAGGCGCCGGCGCCGCTGGTGGCCGATGCTGAGGCAGGTGGTCCAAAACGTAGTATATTTTTTACAGCTAAAGATGTAGCTAACGTTATTAAGGGTATGGTGAAGGGCAAATCCCCTGGACACGACCACCTCAGCATCGAACACCTGCAAAATGCTGGAGTTCATATGTCCAGGGTTTTATCTTTATTCTTTAATTTGTGTATTGGGCATTCGTATCTACCTGACAAGCTGATGCGAACTGTTGTTGTGCCAATTCCAAAAAACAAGACGGGCAACTGCTCTGACGTGTCTAACTATAGGCCCATCTCCCTTGCTACAGTGATTGCAAAGGTACTGGGTAGCTTGCTTAATAGGTGCTTGGATAAGCACGTCTCGCTTCATGATGCGCAATTCGGCTTTAGACCAGGTCTTTCTACCGAGAGTGCTATTCTGTGCCTCAAGCGAACTGTCCAGTACTACACTGCAAGAAAAACACCTGTTTATGCATGTTTCTTAGATTTCTCAAAAGCTTTTGACCTGGTAGCATATCACACTTTATGGGAAAAGATGAGATTGGAGACTGACGTGCCTGAAGAAGTAATATTACTCTTTAAGCATTGGTATAGTAACCAAAAGAATAATGTTAAATGGGCGGGCACACTCTCAGAAGAGTATAGATTGGAGTGCGGTGTGAGGCAGGGCGGGTTAAGCTCTCCCACGCTGTTTAATTTATATATTAACAAACTTATTGGTGAGCTCAGCAGTACCGGTATCGGTTGTCATATAGACGGAGTCTGTATAAATAATATTAGTTATGCAGATGATATGGTACTGCTGAGCCCATCAAGCGGAGCTTTGAAAAGATTATTAAAAGTATGCGAGACCTATGCTGTGACCCAGGGGCTCAAATACAATGCTGTGAAGAGTGAATTTATGACGTTTAGTCCAGATCATAAGCGATACACAAATATTCCTCATTTCACGCTTTGTGGTACTCCTTTAAAACAGGTCGAGAGTTTCAAATACCTGGGCCACTGGGTCACAGACGACCTGAAAGACAATCAGGATATTGAGAGGGAGCGGAGGTCACTGTCTGTTCGCTGTAATATGTTGGCCCGTAGATTTGCTAAATGCACTGACGAAGCAAAGATAACGCTTTTCAAAGCGTACTGTCAATCATTTTATACGTGCAGTTTGTGGGTCAACTATACGCAGGGGACATACAGTGACCTTCGTGTTCAATATAATAATGCGTTCCGGGTGTTGATGGGGCTGCCGCGTTTCTGTAGCGCTTCTGCCATGTTCGCAGAGGCTAACGTCGATGGTTTTGCCGCCATAATGCGCAAACGTTGCGCTTCACATCTAAGGCGCATGCGCGACAGCCCCAACACTATCCTGCGCGCATTGGCAGACCGGTGGGACTCGCCGATGTTAGCTCGATGGATACGAATGCACGCAGTGAAGTAGACATCTTGCTGGTAGCGGTGGATCCTATATTGTTGTTTTCTGTCTGTCTATGTATGTCCGTAATTGTTACTAACTTTAGTTTTAAGGCCAATTGTTACTAACCCCTATGGATCAAGTTATCTGAATTAAACTATTATTATTATATTATTATTATTATAGAAACTCGTCCAGCTATTCGACGACTTTGTATGTGAAGCCAAACTATTTCGATTTGCTTTTTTTCTTGCACAGAATTGCAGTTAAGTAGTAGGTATTCAAAATTACTCGGTAACATCATCTCGGTAAAATTACCGCCGTAAGTTTTTAGGATTCCATAGCCAAATGGCAAAAATCGGAACCAGATTCGTCATGTCTGTCCGTCCGTATGTCACAGTCACAGCCAGTTTTTTTCCGAATTTATAAAAACTATACTGTTGAAACTTGGTAAGTAGATACATTTTGGGGGTTCCCCATACTAAGAACTGAAACTCAAAAATTTTGTTTCATCAGACCTATACGTGTGTGTGATATTGAGGTTTCTTATATATATTTTTTTCTAAACAGAATAGTGCGTGAGAGACACTTCCAAAGTGGTAAAATGTTCATATACAACCATTTAGTAGATACACTTGACTACAACAAAAATTTGCAATCAAATATTTCAGAAACGGATGCGTAAATAGAAAAACCGGCCAAGTACGAGTCAGACTCGCACACGAACGGTTCCGTATCTACAATAAGTTTAAAATTATTAAAAATATTTTTTTTATTAAATGATATAACAAAAAATATATGCTTTTGGCAATCTTTATCTGTGCTATAAGACGTTGCTTCGTTTCGTACCAAAATTTTGAGTTCACGGGAAGTACCCTGTTGGTTTTGATTCCCTTGCGAAAATCTAAAAGCGGCATAAACGGCTGTATCTTTCGATTGCGTTTGCTTAGAATTTTAATTTTGTCACAGCTCCAAGGGACAGTAGACCTGAGTCATCATCATCATCATCAGGTCTTTTTAGTCTCCACTGCAGGAGCCTGACCCTCTCTGTACTACTGGAGCCATAGTATTTGATATGAATAGACCTGAGTATTTGATATGAATTTCAGCTTGATTCTCCTCGCGTTCCAGAGAAGAAGGTCTTGACGGACAGACAGACTGACAGACGGATGGACATCAAAGTGATCCTATAAGGGTTCCGTTTTTCCTTTTGAGGTACGGAACCCTAAAAATGATGTTCACAAGCTCACAATATTTTTAAAAGACCTATTCAGCACGTTGATTGATGATGATGATGACAACCCCACACGTTGAGTTAATCGAGAAACACAGAAAAAAATTTGATTATTAAAAGAATTTGTTTATGGTTATGGTAAAGAACAAAATCATTAACACAAACAAAATCGAGCGACACTGATTTTATTTTCACTTAAAACTATACGTGTTTAAGTGTATTTTTCAGTTTGATAACAGATTAATACTTGACCTCTCAACCACCAAGCGGGCCGATCAGTCCGCATAAATCCATTGTGTGTGTCTGCGTTTCTCGCGCTTGACAGGTAAATTAATAGGCAACTTTTAAAACTAAAATTACGAAACCCAAAGCTTTCTCTGACAGGAGCAGCTATAAAATCAAACATAATACAAATGAAAAAAAATCTGTAAAGAATTATCTTTGAGCGAAAGAATGCCCGCTCTCATTTGAAAGTCGCTGCTACTATCAGTATCGTCCTCCGGCCGAGGCAGAGGTTATCGGTGCCTCCACCACATGACCGCGTCCCCCCTCACCCGCCCGGAGCACGCTCCAACCGCTCATGATGCACCAGTAAACCGATAAGCACAATACAATTAACATCAATTACAATATTAAATTAAAAAATAATAATTTACTCGCTCGCCAGTTTTTGAACGACAACAGATAATAAAATTTTACGAAAGATTACATATAAACAGCAGTGAGTGGAAAGACTTTTAGTGAATAAGTTTTGCATTTGGACTTAATTATTTGGAAATGTTAAGCGGGAAGATACTTTTGTGTGTTGTCATAGTAGCTGGTGAGTAGAATATCTAATATTTATGGAATTAAATAATGCATACCCTCCACCTTTAGTTTAAGTCCTGCTTAGGAGATACACAAGAATTTACAGCCATTGTAGTGTGTTATATGCTTTTTATCTATTTCCTAAGCAATTTTTTTTATTCAAACTAACCTGCCAGTGACTTTGTTAAGTTTTTGTTTGAAAGAATTAAGTTTTGAAAATAAGTTTTTAAGATTTGTTTTGATTTTTTGGTTATTTATTTGTATTTTATATACAAATACTTAGCATAACATGTAACATTACTATCAAACACGTGCCTTCTTTCAAACTTACTATCACTGTTGAAACACTACATTAACGATTTAGTCTTTTATGCTTCTAAACCAGATAGAAGCATAAAGACTAAGAAAATGATCTAAAAATTATAGATTCATTTGCGTAAAGATACATTATTATTCTTACCTTTGCTGCAATGAACTGTTTTAAAATGTCCCTAAATGGTAACTTAAGTACAAAGAGTCCATGAGAAAGGAAAAGATAATCTAGATCCCATTGAAATGAATGTATAATAGGATGTATAATCCGGACACAACTAATTGTGAGTGACTTTATACAATGGAATATAACAAAACAAACGAATCAGCATGTCAATCTGCTGGGATGGTAAAATAATAAAAATATATCTTGCAAGGACAATGTACATGTGGACAATCAGACATAACATGGTTAAAACATTGATTGATTACACGCATAAACAAAGACATTTTGTGCGTTTTTTCCGCATTATGACAATGACAAATCGTGCTTTTTAGTATAGAAGAAAGAAATAATTTCATTTGCCTGGTATTAAAGCATTTAAACCTCAGTGTAACATATTAATTTTATAGGAACGAACTCCAAAAAGCCACAGTTTGTAGAGACACAATAAATGTTAATCTGCAACACAACGTTTTCGACTGTTCAACGGTCTTGTTAGTTCTTTTACCAATAAGTTCCTAATTATTCCAGTAAGTGGCTATTATTTATAATTGAAGCCAGGGTAGTCAGCTAGTCCCTATTACTAATAGATATGTCCAAGTGTGAAACGGCGATAGCAGCCGTGCGTCACAGCGTTGAAACAAAGGCAGGAGCCGGCCCAGAGTCCAGCCCATTAGACCGTTTGGCGTCTTGATCTACGGGTTATCAAGCACGCCCACCGCCAGCCCACCGCGTATTAATAGCTGTGAGTAATCGATGGTAGACACCAAGACGACGGCCGGTGAAGGTTCTCGATGATCGTCGCCATTACGAGTAAGGTTAGGTACTTAGGTTTTAGTAGCAAGCACAAAAAAATGGTACTACGAAATATTATGTATACTTGTACATACGTACTACTTATGTATGAATTGTGCCCAGACAGAAAATAACATATTTAATACAAAATATATAACAACAATATTTTTACCTAACGTCTAGATTTAGCTTATTTTACTACTGTTTGTAAACTTATGACAGAAGAGGAGATATTTTAGCCAAAGACAATCCTTCTAATCTCTTCTTGTCCAAGTACAGGTACCATTAACACCAATAAAACAATGGTACTACGAGTACCTATATATATAAATAATTCTCAATCAGCAATAGAATATTTTTGCCCTAGCGTCTACACTTCGCTTTTTTTCTACTCAATTTGGTATCTGTTTGTATGCTTATGAGAGGAGAGGAGATATTGTAGCCAGAGATTTCAATTCAATCTCATCCAAGTTCCAGTACCTACATCAATTAAAAAATGGTATTAAGAGTAAAAAGTACGTATTAAATTAAATTATGTGCTGAAATAAAAATAATTATAAAATCTATGGTATAATAATAAGACTCAGAAAAAGGACTAATAAGATATAGTAAAATAACATGTTAAGCAATGACTGCTCAGCTGGCTGAGAGAATAATACACACAAATGAGTTTTTCTGGTAGTTCAATTTCATAACAATGATGGTTGTGAGTTGGAAATAAATAAATAAAATAACACGTATGTCACCATTAATGTGATTAAACTAACAAAATATATACATATCCGTATATGAGTCAGTCAGTATCAATAGTTATAATATGTATATCAAATAATCATACTTATGCAACGTTTAAAAGCGTGGGAATACTTGGAACACATCCTGATATGAATCAGGGGAAGTCAGACCGTCCCTTCTGGAAACGGGGCCAAATGACGCATTCTGATAAAAAAATAATAGTACAGCCAGTTCTACTGCGCAGTTCGGGGGTCACTGTGGTCGCTCATTATTGTAGTCAGTGAGTTGACTGCGAGATTTATATGTCACTGTAAAATACATATCGTTATTCAGATAAGTCGCATTTCTTGAGAACCAACGACAATATAAAAAAATAATTCCAATAGTAAAGAAGTACAAGAATAAAGGCTGATAAACTAAATTAAAATCAAATGCTCTAGTCGTAATCAGTTTGAAACTCACGCTAATAGCGGTCCCCAGGATCCAACGCACTGCTGTGGTGCAACTGGGAAAACGTTCAGATGAGGAAGACAATTTTGTAATTTATTTTACTGCCCTTATTTCATCGTATGGCGGGTGATACATAAACATTTTACAGTTATTAACGTAAAAAGGACACACAGAAGAGGAAAAGAAAAACTATTAATCCACATTCAGAGTGCCGAGCCACGAAATTATGCCAGGTGTTGCTCTATACAGATTCTCCGGGGGGGCCGAGTACGAGAACAAAGGGCACCGCTGGATGATGTGCTCCATGGTCTGGGCGTCTTCGCCACATTCGCAGAGAGGATACTCCCGCCAGCTCCACTTATGACGGAAGTAGTTACAGCCCCTGTCTTCATTTTGTTCAAGCGACACCAGTGTTTGCGTGGCAGGTCGAATCAATCGGTCTTAACTGTTGGATCTATGACTTATAGCACAGCTCCAGTAGTGTGTGTACTCGAATCATCTCTCCAACTCTGCTCGAGATCGAAATCACGCAGTTATTGAGTTGTGGCTGTGACATACACAGTATGCCTGGATTTGATCCGTGGGGAGGATGACCAAGAAGCTGGTAAATATGCAGATTCTGTTGCATCTGTATCTTTTTAAATTCTCTCTTCAATACTAGCATTCTGCGAAGGTGTGGAGGAGCAATATGACTAAGAGCTGGGAGCCATTGAAGTGTGGTAGATCTCATTGTGCCTGATATAAATCGCATTGGCGCATTAAGTTTAGTATCTACTTTTTGAACATGTGCGCTTTCAAGCCACACGGGAGCACATTATTCGGCAGCTGGAAAAACCAGTGCTGTAGCCGATGTTCTGGAAGCATTTTGCAGATGCACCCCAGCTGGTGCCACAGAGTTTGTGAAGAATGTTAATCCGTCAGCTTACCTTTCCAGACACTTTCTGAAGTTATACCCTCTGCTCAGAAACCCGTAGATTCCAAATAATGTAATAAATAATTTTGTGAAACATTCAAATAGTCTCTTTCTATTATAGTCGTTTACGGAACGGACTGACATTAAAACGTGACAAATAATTAAAACATGACCCAGGAATCATATGTTAACACTTCAATTGTTTTATTTTGTGTCTCGTTTATCGTCAAGAAAAGAGTTAATATAGTGCCGCTATATGCCTGCTGCTATGAATTTCAAAAATAAACACCTGGTTATCTAAATAAAGTGTCGCCAGAAATTTAGATTTTTTTTGTGCTTCCGATCAATTTTAAGTGTTCAATTTCTACATTTAAATATTCTTGTACGACGTTACTAATTTTACAGCGGTATCTGAGAGTATGAGGTAGAGCTAACATAAATAAGAGATAGTGGACTAATTTACGTTAAATATTTCTAGTACTATTTATTTATTTTGAATAAGGATTTAGACTCATTAGATCATTAAGAATCCAACCAAAGATTTCCATTATTATCAGTCACGAACAACTTACATCCAGCACCTTTCCTTAGATAGACAGTAGGTTGTCTAATCAGCTGAAGAGCTAAAAAAGTGGAGGATGTTCCAGTAGACTAGAAGGTAATGTTTGCCACCTACAATAGGCTCCGCGTGATCTATAGATTACTGTAAAATGTAACACGCCCTACAACTCGACTAGTATGAATACGTATGTATTTATAGGCCTCAAGTGTTTATGTCAGGGGTCGCCAAGTAGGTATTTTTACTGGGGCCGGACCAGAGTAAAAAAATATAATTGATTTTTTTTATAGAAGTACAACAAACCTGAGTATTTTTTATTTATTTTGCCGTCAAATAAAGTGATTAAATTTTACAAAATAGGATGCAAGCTATTTTCCAGGAATAGCACGAAGAGCTTTTTCGCCTACGTCTCCGCTCGGATTTATGTCGATCCCATGGGAAGAGTACTTTTTCCGGGATGAAAGGTACCTGCCTATGTACTTGTCCATTACTGAGACAAACCGTATGCAAAATTTCATGATTATCGTTCAGTAGACAAGTCATGAAAGTCTCACAAATAATGTACTTTAGGACGAGCCCGATGGCATTAAAATCGCTTACACATGTCAAGCAACCCTGGGCGCAGTCTCCTGTGATGGGTGACCGCAAATTGCAAAAAATATCTCGAGCTCCTCCGTGCTTCGGAAGTCATGTTAAGCCGTTGGTCTCGGCTGTCATCATTGATGGCAGTCGTTAAGCTATGGCAGCAAAATCTGTCACCAGTATTGGCCACTTACACACATGGAAAACAAATAAACAATGTTTAGATAGGAAGCATATATAGTTAGGATTATTTGGCGGTTCGAAGCCACGGTCAAACCTTCCGCGGTACTTCTGTTGCCTACCGTCGCTCTATGAATAAAGTAAATTCTATGTACATTCTATGTATCCTAATTATCGTAATGATGATAATTTTTAGATTTTAGATTACTAGTTTAGAGTTGAATGAGAGACATGTACTCCGTTTGTTTGCAAACCACTCCAAGATACCATTGCAAGTGCGTAATAAGGATGAGATCACAGGAAAATTTTAGGAAAATAAATAATATTGATTAGATTATGAGGGGTCGCAAGAAGTCGCCAGTAATCGTGCGTTCGTCAAAACAATAATGGAATAAAACAAGAAACAATTAAGCTACGTTTATGTCCTCATTAATTATCTTCGAACGTTTTATCAGGCGAAAGTGTCGTATTGTTTCATCCGAAGGACTACATTTGCAAAATTTTCTATATACAGTAATTTGCAGCTCATTTAAATGAATGCTACAGAAAAAAAACAGATTTTTGAAGTGAAAACTTGTTCAGCGACGTTGTGCACTTTTTGGGATGGGTAAAAAATGTTAAACTCGCGTCAGGACTCAGGACACGTCACCTGATCGAAAACTCGAAAGACAGACACGTGACCTGAAACTGCCACAAGGCGAGTTTTCTCTTCTGCCGGCAATCCCGAAGTGCAACCCGTTTTTTTTTATTTATGATCATTCCATACAGAAACAAAATATTTTTTTATATCTGACTAACTAGCTTTCGCGCCGCCGGCGACCCGCGGCTCCGCCCGCGTCAATGTCGATCCCTCGGGAACTCTTTCCCGGTATAAAATGTATGTCCTTTTCCATACCAACCCCAGACAACGGGTATACAGAATTTCAAGAGGATCGGTTCAGTAGACACTTAGGTGAGATGGGAGACAAATACCTACTTCAACATGTAGTAAAAACACTAGATAGGGCGTGAAGGCGTCACAAACAATCAAACAAACTCACCTTTCCATTTATAATATTAGTAAGGATTTTTCCATTGCTTGTCGGTTTTCTAGACACAATAGCTAAAAAGTATAATGGGGTGAATGTTTACCCACTGACAAGCCGAGGATTATCTGACTGTTCGAAAGTTCCAAAACGTTACGTTATTCTTCTAGGACCAATTATTGCAGCTGCATATTATATACACCGCAGTAGGTCCCACTACCTGTACAAAAGCTGACTTTTGTAGAGCTTCAGAGAGAGCTATCAGGGTGGCGTCCTATTGGAAGGACAAAATATAGTTTTGAGCTGGCTGAAAACTATAATTTGTCCTTCCAATAGACACGAAAAGAAAGAAAGTAGGTATCTGAAATACACGTTTATGACTTACCTTACTTATGTTTGACATAACTCGTAGAAGCAAGTTGATATAGCGCCAAACACCTATCTCAAAACCTTTGAATTGCTATTGATATCACGTACTACCAGGAACAGTGATATAATAACTTTATTTTAATCAGTTCTGTAGTAAAACACTTCATGCCTTAATTGGCACTTTTATAATAAGGAACCTGATATATTATCATTGTTAAAATTATCTGTTGCAAGAAAAAATATTTCAACAGATAATTCAACCGGAATTCATACAAAACCCTTATCTTAAATATGATGTGACTAACAACAATAATCTTCTTATCGTGTATGCTAGTGAACGGACCATACTAGGGTCAGATATTTTTAACCACATTGTAGTAAAATTGCTTCTTATAAAATGTTTTTTAATGTTTTCGCCATTTGATTTGTCGTATTAAGTGATTTCAAGCATTTAATATATTAAATGTTTTTTTACAAACACAAAATAAACAAAGTTTAAATTAGTCTATAGCTGTGGTTTTTGTTTAGAATTTATAATACCTATGTACCTAATTAAAATGTTAATTAAAATAGGTACATTACTAAATTATAATTTCTAAATTTATTAAGTATTATATTAGGTATTATAAATTCAAATTTTTTGTTTTATTAAAATATTGTTAATTAAAATTTGTTAAAAAATCCGAATTTTGCAAAAATAATGTGTTAATTAAAATTTGTCACTATTTTAATTAACACAGACAGACTAATTTGTAACTATCGTGGTCTAAGATAGAGCTCACTATTCACGCATCAAACCTACCAATCAAAAGTAAAAAGTCGATAGAATATGCAAACGTAAGGTAATCTATTTTTTCGCAGATATAGACAGGCAACTCAGTACTAGTAAGAAAATTTGAATTTCAAATTTAGCTAACACGCTCGCAATCGGGAACTTGATCCCGCCATCTTGACGCTCACTATTTAATTTGATATATGGTGCCCTATTCGTATATTCTACTATCCAAGAAGTAAAGTATAAAACTCAAGTTTAAGCGGAGCTTATCGAACAGCCAACTGTCTCTTTAACATTAAGGTCAGAGTTATAAACTTAACTTCACCTCACATAGAAAATTCAAAAACTAAACCTTTCCATTCCAGCGTTGCGCGGGTCGCAGTCAGCCAGTATTCCTCTCATCCCCTTCCAAGTGGGCGACGACAATGAAATCAGACATACTCCACCCGAGATCCGTATCCCGGTGGAGCTGATGAGGGCCAGGGTACGGGAGGGCGTGCCGCTCCCTCTGTGTGCAGGCAGATGCGCTTCTCCCCCTGCAGGTCCTGTATGCGCGTTTGATGCAACAGGCACGGCCAGGACTTTCGCTACGTTATGTGATCTTGAAGCAGCGTCATGCCGCGAAAGCACATGTAAGTATATGATCCTAAGGGGAGGCTACACAACTTCGTAGCCTCCCCTAACCAGTTGTTCAGACGACAAAGAACTCAGATGAGAATTCAGATGCCAAGCGTCGTCATAACAGAATATAGAATGATAAAATTGTTAGAAAAACCAAGTTTCACCACAATTATGTTACGGACCGATAACATCTATTGGCTTCACTGCTGTCGGTTCTCTCTCTCTCTCTCTAAATTTTATAATTAAATCTCTATTTATGCTATCAATATTTTTTTTAGATTAAGTTGCTAACAAAGTATATAAAAAAAACGATAAGACGATTGGGTATTGGGCCAACTGTACGTTTGGTTCTCGCATTGCTTTCCATTCATTGTCATCGATAATGATCTGGAAGCAAGGAATAACACAGGATGACCAAACACTTCATTAATCATAAAAGTCGATAAGTGGAACAGAAGTAAACTATCTTGCAAACTTTTGGTCTTGCTTTTGGTCTTGCAACCTTTGGCTTTGTCAGCCTCTAAGGTCAGGTGTGTCATCCTCGACTACTTGGCAGATGGTTGCAGGTATGGCATCAGATACGCACGCCCAGCCTCCCGAACTGCTACTTAATTTTCCCCCTTTCATACGAGTGAGTAGTATTCCAATACCTTCATTCCGTTCCCAAATTCCACATATTCCTAGCCCTTCCCGGCTTAAAAATGCTTCCAATGGGCAGCAGCGCTAGAAGCACAAGAAGCTAAAGAAAGTAGGCTCGCCAAACCGCCCGCCAAGCTTAGTGGGTATGGCAATATCCTCCCATGGAAAAAATAATCCTTGAGAGATACCTTTGTCCAGCGGTGGACTTCTTACGGCTAAAATGCTAATGATGAATATCTCACTGGCTTACGAAAACACTAATGACACTTGTCATTAAGTCATCCTCGTTGTACCTTAACTAAAATGATTTCCTACATTTTTCAGATTACGCCATAACGAGCCTGGGTGAATGCTGACTGCCAGAAATAAAGAACCCTAAAAATTATCCCAATAGGTAAATTTTCTACAAACATGTAGGTAGAACTTGTGTAAATTGCCTAAATTAAATATTCGCATGAGCTCTCTAATTTATTTGTTTCTTAATATAGTAAATAAATAAATTTTAAATTTTTATTGAAAATGTATTTAAAAATGTGTTTTCGGACATAAAATTATATTTATCGCGTATCTACAGTGAAATAATGAGGCGAATTAGTTCTAATTGTATTAATTTCAAAGTGAAAAAAGTTTCTTTAAACTTACAACAAGATAACGGCTAACGTTTTTTTTTTTTTTTAGTTTTCTAAGTTTTGGTAAAAAAAGTTCCTAAATTCAAAATGATTTTACTAAGACTAAATTCGGTGAAAGTTTTAATTTAAACAATATAAATATATCTACTATTATTAAAGTCACCAAAACGCCGAAGTTCTATCCAAAAGCATTACTTATGAATAATATAAATTAAGTTTAGTAAATAAGGATTAATTTTATTTATTGTACAAAGTACGAATATTTCATACCAAACGATGGTATTGCTGTTCTCCTTGTATTGTCAATATAAAGGACATTAAGGACTAAATAGCTAAATAAATAAATTACTTTAGTGTCAGTAGTTTCTTTTTTTTATTTGTCCTAACCCTTCAATTGTTCTAGACTGATTTAGGTTTTGTTATTTATACCTTTTTACTTTTAACTCTTCATGTTAGTCTGGGAGAAATGAAAAAACTTATTGTGTATACATGTGCCAGCTGAGTCTCTCGGTTCCTGAGCGACTATCCGACAATTGACGTTTTCGCTACCAGTGCAACAACAATGAAGCGTGTTGTGGCCGATTCTTTCTTCGATTCTCCCAATTTGTAGTGTGTTTAATTTGTCATAAGTAGCTCATGTGATTTTTATTGGACGATTGTGTGCGTTTATTTGGTTGAGAAACCATGGACTTACTAAAATTATCAGTGAAAATTTGTCAATGGCTGTATAAAGCAAACAAATAAATTAAAAACTAGGTAACTAAGTTTTTAGTTTATTTGTTTGCTGAAATTGAATGCTGTGAGTTTTCCAAATATATAAAATAAATAAATAAAAAAAATAATAGTAGTGACCGACCGAAAGTTTCGTCTTCTGTCACAAATGGCCGAAACTTTCGGCTACGCCGAAACTCCTGTATTCGTGAATTAGCGTGCAGCAAATTTCGCCGCTAACTGTTTCTTACTTGTAGTTACATCTGTTATCAATATTATTATTTTTATTTTAATGATTTTATTATTAAGCGACGAATTAAAGAGGTTATTATCGATTTTCATTTTACTTCGATTAAGTTTTAATATGCGAAACACGCCACAGAGGGTAGATTCGTTAGGTTTCCTTGTGACTAAAACGGGAGTGAGCGAGCCAAATGAGCAAGCGTCCTCAACTAAGGGTTAAACCCCCAATATAACAAAACGATAGTAGAACAAATGAGAAGAAAATTCTCCCGAGTTCAAGGTTCAAACAAATGAGAAGTAAATTCTATAGTTCAAGGTGCAAACAAATGAGAAGAAAATTCTCTAACTAAATCGAACTAGTGAGAACAAAAGACGCTGCATATATCTGGTATTTAAACTGGTCAGTACGCTCTACTGATTCTTTGCCTATGGCTTTTTGGTAGGAGATCTGTAACAACGAGATCATTTAGGTACTCGCTATTCGCCGCATCTCATTTCACTCTGCGAATATTGGTAGTTTTGTAGTGTTTTCCAATAGAAAAAATCTTCCATGCTGGTTTGGGAGAAAAGAAAAAACGTAGAATGTGCCAGCTGCTTCTCTTCCTGCGCAGACCGTAGAAGCCGGTCAAGGGAATGGGCGAAAATCTAAAGAATCATCACAATAGGCGATGCGGCTAGCAACCCATCACTATTTTGATTCCGTTTTCCACTTCTACACCCACGCTAAACGTGGTGTTTCGGTTTAATGGCATTAGTCTCTGTCTACTCTGTAAGAGATAAAGACGTGATAATATGTATGTACTCGTTTATAGAAAAAAATCGAAATCAAAACTTTTCGAGCTTTTGAGGAAATAACTTCACAATTATCAATGCTTACGCACATTTCTTCGTAACAAAGTTGCATTTTATGTATATACTAGTGGCCCCCAGTAAATATTGGCATTTATGCTATAGCCTATGTCAATTAAGCGTAGTAATGGTGAGTATTTTTATTTGTAATGGTAAAAGAATTCTTCAAATCGGTCTTTATCTATTCAATTCAAACAAACAAACAAACAAATCATAATTTCCATTTATAATATTATAATATAACTAGCATTTGCCCACGGCGCCGCCCGCATAAATTTCAATCCATCGGGAACAGTAAAATTTTCTGGAATTAAAGGAACCCTATTTCCTTCCCTGGGCCTTTAACTACCTCCACACCAAATTTCATCTAAATTGGTTCAATAGTCGAAGCGTGAGAAGGTGACAGATGTCTATCTGTCACCGAGAGAGACAGAGTTACTCGGATTTATAATATTAGTATGGATTATTTAGATCACGGGTTTCATCCTCAACTACTCGGCTGTTGGTTGCAGGTATTGCATCGGGTACGCGCGAGACCAGACACAGACCGAAGTCTGGACGCGCATACTCGAGCTGCTTTTGCTTTTTCCCCATTCATTCGAGGGATTTACTACACATAATGTACTATTTATATTGGGATACTTCCCAATACCTTCACTCCCTTCCTTAATTCTACTAATCCCTATATTTCCGATAAAGTACTTTGATGGCACAGGAATGCGCCCGCCAACCCGCCTGCTAAGCGTGGTGAGTACACCACGCTTGGCAATATCCACCCATCAAGCGAAGAATCCTTGGCATATAAATTAAATTACTTATAAACATCCAAGATCCAGGCCAATCTGAAAAGGTAATTTTTCATCTTGACCTGACCGGGCATCGAATCCGAGACCTCCCTTATGCAGCCTAGCATAATGTAAATTTGCAACCCCTATTACACCCCCGGGGATGCAATCTTATAAATTCCAACTAATGGGTTATTATCTTTTTATCATCTGCCTTACCATATCCCAATTAACCCGTCAGCGCAATATGTCTTATTTTTCCACATTTCTCTATTTCCCACCATTCCTACATCCGCACCACCTCTTTTATATCCCTTTTGACACAATCCACCCACCTCTGTGTTGGCCTGCCTCTTCCTTTATACCCATATTTAATGCTTTTTTGGTCAAGTGTTCTTCGTCTCTCCTCATAACATGACCAAACCATGCCAGTCTATTGCTTCTCACCTTATTTGTGATGGGTGGATTATTAATTTTTACTAACCAATAATTAAAATAATTACATGTATCTTGCTTCAAAAATTACGAAGTTCTAAGTATACAAACCGGCAACCCCTATTTCCACCTCCTTAAGGATGGAATTTCTAAAAATCCATTCTTAGCGGACATCTAATCACAATCTACCTTCCTACCAAATTTCTTCTTCATTGGCTAAGCAATTTTCGAGATTTCGTGATGAGTGAGAGTGATTTTTGCTTTTTTTATATGGAATAATAAACAGTGTAGACATTGTTTTTAATCGATTTCATTGAATTTGTACTCATAAACTTATCAAAAGATATTTTTGGTTGGAACGGAATGTAGGTACTCAAAGGTACTCTTTTTCTCAGAATTGGATTATTTGTGACGATAGCGACCAAGAGATTTCTGGTTTGCAAAAGCGTCTTAATTCTTGACCACTAGAAACACAAAATCGTTGTATGTTCTCTGTTTGTATTGACTTGAGTGTATCTTTTTCAAATATATGCTATTATCGTTCTACTACTAATACAACAACTAAGTGCGTAGCACGATTTAATTAGTCATTGTAAATATTATTTATAAATAGTAAATAGATCAGAGAACATTGAACGGACTTTGAGTCTATCGCAATAATCAAAAGATACTTGAACCGGTGAATTCATTTGCGTAATGTAAGCTTGTAGGAATTGAAGGCACCAATAATTTTATACCTTTTATAATATAAGAAATAAATTAAACTCAAATTAATATGATTTGTATGTTTTTTAACCAAGCGTATTAATCAATAAATTTATGGATAAAGAGAATGTCACACATCAAATAAAACAAAAGATGAAATGCAGCTAGAAGCAATAACTAAATCAGCTCCTTTGAATCTAGATCAATATCAGTAAAAAAAAAGCTGAAATTAATATAAAAAAATATTTGAAATTAATATAAAAAATACAATAGATACAGAACTATATCCTGTCTTAATAATTTCATTTCTCGCCAATTTCAGAGATTTTACATAAAATGACGAATGTAATATAATAAGTTATTTACAAAATACTGTAAAGTTTAAGATAGACGGATGCCTTCAGCTCCTGGGCACTGGCCACTGCTGATCTTGTGGAGAGCTGAAAAAGAAAAAAGGTAAATTAGTTATGTACCTATTTTTATAGAAGGTTAAAACAACAACAAAATGTCCTGTGCCCATAAATTTTCATTGCATTACCCAAACTCACTTTCCACGCATCTTTTGTTTTGTGCCACCTCTAGTCTCCTATTTATAATAGAAAGAAAAGTAAACTAAGCTAGGTATCTTTACGTCCATATCCCAGACTAAGTACTAGTACTTACGTAGCCATCCTACATCTAAAATCCTTTATTGAACTACAGAGGACAACATACTTGGTACGTAATTGGATTTATGTATGTATGGATCGTAAGGAGGTAATAGGTACTTTATTTCCAAGATTAAAAAGTGAAATAAATAAAAATATACATATTTAACTTATAACTACAAAAAATCATTCAACTAGTTACATCAAGGCAATGTTATGGCCCAAAATACTGGCATCGTTTCCGTGCTAGTAATTCTAATTCACTAAGCGAAATAACTGCCAACCCAAGTCTCCATTTCCTCAATGAAACGATTAGGATTGTAAGGTCAGTATACTTTAATGGTAATAAAAGTGAAAAATATCTGTGTATTCATCTCAAAGGTACATGGTACACAAAATAGATCAAGGGATAAAACTAGCGTAGCGATGCTCGATATAATAATATCAAATAGGTGTAATAAGGGCGAATATCAACACCCTACATTGCGCAACGTTTTTAGGTATTGTTATCCATTCAATCATTTCGTATCTATTATAGGTAGTATGTAATCTATTTCAATAGGTACCTACGTTATTTCGGTCATATTAGCACACAGTTTCCTCATACTGGGAGTACAAAAGTCCATTGTTTTTATGTCCTAAGTCTAGATTACGCATGCACAAAAACAGTGAATTAGCACATCTGAGTCAGTGTCCGGTCGGACAAGTGGAACAA
Source organism: Elegia similella (assembly GCA_947532085.1). NCBI lineage: Eukaryota > Metazoa > Arthropoda > Insecta > Lepidoptera > Pyralidae > Elegia > Elegia similella. Next base: position 8,946,592 of record OX383936.1, read on the forward strand.
TGGAGAATGATTCTTACGTCATGATCACGCTCGCTGCCTTTACACAAATATTTTATAAATTAATCTGTTAGGAGTAAATTGTTGTGCTGAATCACCGATTATTTATGGCCCAATTTTCCCATTGTTGTCACCATGAAATTGATGGGCGTAACAAGATTTTTTGGAAATATATTAAAATTCAACTTTGGGTTGCGGCTCCACTTGTGAAATGTAGATCTCTCGGGTATAATTCCTCTTTTCGGAATGAAAACAGGCCTTCCCCGGTACTCAAACTATCTCTATACCAAATTTCTTCTATATCGGTAAGATGAAACAAACAGAGGGAGTTTGAGAAACCGTGGTTATTTTTTAGGTGTTAATAGAGTGGTTCTATAGAAAGAGAAACAAACTATTAGGTACCAGGTAAGTACCAGTCCAACTACTTGCAGTGCGTAGTCTGATATCCGAAACACCATCGTCATCGTGGACAATTGAGAATTCAATGGAGTCTACACAAAAAGCTATCGACTGATTCATAAACGAAAACAGGAAAAAGCAGACCACACGTTATTCACGATCATGATTCTGCACAACTATCTCGTTCTAAATTGTTTTTTTATGTTATAGGACGGCAAACGAGCAAGCGAGTCACCTGCCACCTGCCCATGGACAACTGCAACACCTGGGTTTGACAGGTGCGTTGTCGGCCTTTCAAGGGGGGGTTTATTGGTTCAGCATGACATAGGATTTGCTACGCGTATAAAATACTATATATAACTGATCAGCGTTTTCAAAACGTCTTAAAATATGCGATTTTATAACTGTCGCTATCGCCGTGTGGTATCCAGGCCGTGTGGTATCCGGCAGAGTAGAATAGGACCACTCCAAGTCTTCCCGTGGATGTCGTAGAAGGCGACTTAGGAAATACAAGCTAAACAAAGCTTTTAAAACATCTGTGAGACCTCTCCAACCCGTCTGGCCAGCGTGGAGAGTGTAGGCCAAGTCCTCTGGCTGCTCTGGCCAAGTATGGCTCTAGTAGTACAGAGAGGGTCGTGCTCCTGTAGTGGAGACTAAAAAGGACCTGATGATGATGAGAGAAGTTTTTTTTTCTCCAATGTGTTTATTTTTGGAAGATCATTAAATAAATGTGAAGACCTAAGCAAAAAAAAATAAGGAGTAAAGTCACTCACCATCCTTGTGCTCGCAGTTGTGATTCTGCAGTACACATTCATTGCCAAAGGATTTGGGCTTTTCGCCTTGCTTGCCCGCGCAGATCGGGTCCACCTTCACGTTGGTACAGTCTTGCATGCAGGCCTTCTTGCGCGCAAACTCAGCCTTCGCCTTTGCGATATCCGACTTTTCAGGGCGGCAGGATACTGCCACGATCAACACGGCTGAAATTTAATGAAAAAAAGAAATAAGTATATTAAAAAAAAGAAAACAGGCAACCGGACGATAGTGATGCCACAATAAGCTGATGACTAAATCATGAGGGTCGGGGGTGTCATGCCCAACTGCCTGTCCGGTGGTTGCAGGTATAGCATCGGGTACGCGCGCCCGGCCTTTCAAGCTGCTACTAGTTTACCCCCCTCCCCCCCTCTCAACCGAGTGAGTAGTATCCCAATACCTTTACTAAATCCAACAAATTAATATTTTTCCCTAGTTAGAAGCCAAAGAAACTGCGCTCGGCAAGCCGCCTGCCGAGCAAGGTGAGTATGGAACGAAGAATGGTCGGGAGGTGCATATGTCCAGCAATGGACTTCATAATTTTCGAAATATCTAAAACCGGTGCGTCTTCATGAAGTCATCAATCATCATGATTTGGACTTTAAATGGAATGAAGTCATAACAATAGAACAGGATTTTGTCATAGACCAAAGGATGATCTAGTATCAAAGTAAACATCAATAAAAGTAATTTAGTGTACCACTGAGCGTGGGTGTTTCAACTAGTTTAGTCTGATTAGTTCTCGTAAACAGTTTAGAGCTCATTATATAATAAAGCCCGCGGAGCCAAGTCAATCTTACGTGTGCGTGGCCTTTGCAAAGGACATTAAGGCTACGAGGGTAATGGCAGGATGAGGTCGAGTATGATCTGATTCGTAATAATTTCCTCCGTATAAAACATCACTTGGATCCTTCTGGTCTATTTGTCCTACCTAAGTATGATCACATAAATGCTATATTTTCAAAGTAAGAACTATTTCTGTGGTAAGAACCATGACTGTAATTAAATACAAAACTTCAGCTTTTAAAGCGCTAAAAGCTTGTTACAAAGATAAACGACAGAACAACCCATAGTTTACCAGCAAAAAAGTTCGGATTTTTCAATCGGACTGGGTGGGATGTACTATTGCAGTAAATAGTCAAATATTTTATTATTTGTAAGGCATTTTAAATATCATTTGTTGGATGTTAACTTTTATCCCACATTATTATTTACATATATTATTATTATTGACGTCAATTGTTTACCTACTTATAGTTTAGTGCCGCTTCCAAAGCGGAGTGCAAAAGAATATAAATAAAAGAAACGACAACAAGCTGCACAGCGCATTTTCCACAAGTTGCGTCAACTTACAATCTTACTTAGAACTAAATTGGGGACTTGAGCTTACATTGTCATGTCATTATTTCAAAATCAATTAGTAGATAGTATTAAACAATAGTGATCGATTAAATTAATTATTAATTGAAAACTAATAGGCTAGTATATGGAGGTGACTAAATTAAGTTTGCCGTTTTTTACTTTTAAGCAAAGAGTAAATTTTAAGGAATATACCTAAATTTTAAGTAAGTAAATCAAATCGAGAAATGGCAAACCATTTTTCTGAGAAATAGGTGGGTAATCGTCAAAGACAAAGCATTTAAGTTTACCTAGGCATATTGATAATTAAAGAATTAAAGACAAATCATTTTATTTAAAATAATAGAGGAGTGACGAATATATCGAAACTGATATCGGTAACATAATATTAGCACTGCAAAATATTCATTATATATCGCAATTATTCGATTTTCAAATAATATTTTACCGGGTTCAAATAACATTAGGCCGTTCCTGGTCCTATCGGTAACATATGTAGATATGTTATTATAACTAGCCTAGGTCTTATTAAACCTAGGCTCTGTCTACTCCGCAAGGGAAAAAGACGTGATACTATGTATGTATGTATGTTATCATAACTGCAAGAGTATGCAGTGTGCAGTAGTACAAATATATAAGTAGCTCATAATGTATTTACTTGGCTAATAGACCAAAAAGAACAGTTCTTGTTATTACCTGTTACTTGGAAACATTGATAACCTAATATCAGGCGTTATATTCGATACCACTGTTATCGATTTCGGAGCCTAATATAACAACCGCTATAAAATAAGTATGTATTCACCAGTGCCATTTTTTTCTACCTACCTATTATTGCAAACTCATTATAGAACAGATTTTACTCCTTCCTCGTAGAAAATACAGTGTAAAACCTGTACATTGAATATTTTGAAATAAGTTATCTATGTACTATTTTATTTCTGTAGCTATATATTGGCGGTTTTGTTAATATGTATGCAAAATTCATACATTCGACATGATTCATAATATCAACTAAAATTTTATTCTGTTTACAGCGTAACCATAGCATAACACACACTATGCTTAAGTAAATACTTAGATATTTATTTATACAAAGAAACACACGGTAAAGAACAATCTTGATAATTATACCATATATAACCTATAGATGATAGATGAATAAATATAAAAATGAACTTACCGAACAAGAATAAAGTCACCTTCATTTTGGATTTTGTCACTAACGCGCGCTCAGCTACCGAATGCAAACTGACCGCGAAGAATGGCACTGAACCTCTTTATAACCACGGAGTGGGGAGATTACAGAGAGGATGCTGGTCCAGATAGAACATGTTTTTAACTTGCGGTAAATCTGCGAGTTCAGTAGGTATTATTACGCGATACCTATTGCTATCACTCGCAATAGCAACGAACAAAAAAAAGCACCCATAAAGTCGATAAGTAATTTTATATGGAAAGTGCAGGTATAGAATGCCCACATTTGATTGTCATTCCAAACGTATCATCTACTCAATAACATCAATTAAAATATGTAAAAAATAATAGAATATTTCTTTTTTTTCATCGTTTTGTCATCGTTTTTCAGATTACAATAGGTTGAAGTTGCAAGTGATAAGGCGTCTAGTGTAGCTCTCGATTTTTTCTTCTCTTATGTCCATAAGAGAAGAAAAAAATCGAGAGCTACATTAATTATTCATACATTCTACATGGTCGCCATAGCCCTATGGCGACCATGTAGAATGTATAGAGAGGAGATATAATCAATCAGCGTGTCTCCATGGGGCAGCAAGTAAGTATTTAGTAATCTGTGATGGGGCAAAGACGTGGCATATGCTCTGTGGTGGTGACAATTCTTGTGCCTTCTCTTATCTCTTCTCTGCGAAAGTCAAGACTCAAGCCACCACACGGTCATTGGTTAAGAGAAAGACAATTCTATTGAAGGGGTTAACTCTTACCCTAGGGTTAACCCCTCGCGCGGAATACGCGGAAGACTTTGCTGGAACGGAATAATTTTTCCTGTATTTTATTCATTCAAACTTTATCAACTAAAATTAATTAAAATGTTATATATTACAGACCCAATTATAAGAAAAAACAATACATATCAAACTATTAATACTATTATTCGATTTTGGAAAAAGGTGGAATTTTGATTTTCGGTGACAGACGACAATATCCCCAGCCCTTGTTGATATCTTTGCGGAACTGACAGATAAATTGATAATATTTTTATTATAAGAATTTATCTTTCACAAAATTAAAAAGTCGTCACTTTTGTCCTTTCATTCCTATAGCACATCGTAAGCTTCCGGAAATCTGACCATCTAAGCACAAAGAAAAACTTGTTACTTTATCATTAGTGCGACATCTAGTGTCGAGTAGCCGTAAATATAAAAATTAGAAAGCATACTGCCAAAGGGCAGTATTACAGATTTTACTAAGTTTAGCTAGATGGCGCTGCATTATTAATGATAGTTGTACAGTAGGTTGTTGCATAACAAGTCTTACAATAAAGATTTTCTTGGTATCAAAATTGATAATGCTTTAGTTTCTAGACTGCGTACAGACGCGTTATGCACCACAATGTGTCCCGGGATACTATTTTTGAAAGTATGACCACTCATCTTCGAGCGATTTTGGTAAGGAAAAATAGCTCGTTTACGAATGGTGAAATTTCAAAAAAGCACTCGTGATCATATGCTGACTCACGTTCTTTTTGTGATAACGACAATGCTAATAGTGCTGGTCCCTTGTTGTCTCGATCGTTATGTTAGAACCTGAGATTAGAACGTTTTATATTGTCTTTGTCGTATATCAACTATTCATTTTGACGTAGGTACATAATGATTACAATATGGGGCGATATGCATGTTAGCCAAAATTAAAAGCCAAAATTAAATTTCTTGGAAAACATGGCATTATTGCATAAGCTTTTCCACAGAAACAAAATTTTCATATAAGGAACTCATACTATTACCATAGAAGAATAGCCTATTTTATAAAAATATACCTCAAAGATAGCTGAAAAGTGCTTGGTGAAAATTGTACGGATGGCAGTAATAGTATGGTATACCTTCGGGGTCCTCAGGCATAGCACAGGGTTAGGAAAGTTGCCAACTTCGGTGTAGACTAAGTTGGAATCATCTCCTTGCATGTAATCGTATTTTGTCCGTGTTGCCTTAAGCTATTTTTGAACGGGTGGCTGATCAAAAATGAATTATATATGGAAAAATCACTCATCTTGTGAAGTCACCCATTCAAAAATAGTAGCCCTGACGATTCCGCCGCGTGTGATGCACTCGCTCTTTCTTTCGGAGTGATACAAAATGATAGAAGGATAGGAAAGCGTGATTCGATGCGGCCAGATGTCTTCAAGCTTAAGTTGCGATAATCTATATTTTGTGAGGACCCCTCCCTAAGGGAGGGGTCCTTACAAAATATAAAAAAATCCCCGTTACTTTTTTTAGGGTTCCGTACACAAAGGGTAAAAACGGGACCCTATTAATATCGCTCCGTCTGTTTGTCACCAGGCTGTATCTCATGAACCGTGATAGTTAGAAGAGAGCTGGAAATTTTTACAGATGATGATGTATTTTCTGTTGCCGCTATAACAAAAAATACTAACAAATGGAATAAAATAAATATTAAAGGGGGCTCCCATACAACAAACGTAATTTTTTGGCTCGATATTGATAAGGGCAACTCACATAATATTTAGTTATATATTTACTTTAAAAAATTAATTAAAAAGTAATAAAATTAATATGTCCGACTCGCACTTGGCCGGGTTTTTGTGTCGATATTGACTGGCCTAGATCTAGATATTGTATGTAGGGCACGATCTCCGTGAGTACGATGGCCAGCGATGTCGCTGATAGCATTGTAAGTTAGAATAGAATCTATTCATCAATTTGTAAAGAAGGGGCTGATGGCCCGCCATCGCGCCAGCTAGACCTAATTATAAGGGAGAAATGAATTAAAACTACAACTAATATAAACATCGTTTTTTTTTTATTCCAACTTATAACCATACATAATATACACAGTACAAAAAAAACTTGCTTTTTTTCTAATACAGCGATAAGGACAAAATTAAATTGTCACATATTTTAACTATCATTTGTAACATACTAACCAAATTGAGAAATCTAATATAGGAAAACTTATCTACACGCCGTGTTTAATGTACAATGCTTCGAGCGAATACGTTTACTCAATACAATAACTTAAAGGGATACACTTCTTAATATATACTCGATGGAATTCGAATTATAAATTTACACAATACATACATATCACTATAACTACATTAAGCTGTAAATAACCAGAAGAGTTTATTTGTATCAATTAAGGAACATAAAACATATCCACATCTCAACGATATCACCATAATCAGACTAATTTACATTGCACATACTCCGATCGCGACCATCGGACTAAATCACATTTTGAGTACATTTACACACATAACTGGTACACAATCCACTCGGACGCTTAAAAATGGCATCTTATACACGAAACGGCGCACAGCGCGTATCACACTCGCTCCCAATCTTACGTTAAATGCGGAACTTAGCGAATAATGTTACGTCGAGGTTGAGATCAAATGCGGGAGGCGGGCAGGGCTCTACTTGGCCTCAGCGAGCGCTTCCTCCAGGCAGCAGAGAGAGTCTTTCACCGCGTGGTACACGATGTTCTTTATCTGCAGCTTGTCTTCCTTGTTGGAGTGCTGGCGCGACAGCCGCCGGAACTGCTGCGCGAGCTCGAAGCAACGCGACACGTTCTCGGGCGACACGAAGTCTTCCGCCACCTTGATGCAGTCCAAGAGATTGCGTACTTGGTGCGGCGCGCCCGCCGGCACGAACACGGCGTCGCCCGGGCACTGCAGGATTGCGTAGCCCTCGACTCCGTACTCTTGGTACAGCCGCTCGCGCAACGCCGCGTCCAGGTACCAGGTCTGGTCGTGCACCGGGTCGTGCTGAGCGCGCGGCCGAGCCCCGCGCTCCAGTTCGGCGCGGACGAGGAAGTCGCGGATCTTATCCGCGTCCTTAGCCGCGTAGATATGCCACAGCGCCGCCGGGGGTTTGACCCGCGCGCGTCGCCTTGACAGCACGTCGACTCCGGCCTCCTCCGCGGCTCTCGCGGCCTCGCGTGCCCTCTCCGGGGCGTCGGTGGGGGCGCTGGCGTGAACCATGACATTGACGGCGTCGCTCACGTCGAGGTGGAGATTGGTGGTGCCGCCGGCTCCGCCGTACGCCGTGTACATCTTGGGGCCGAGGTCGGGGCGGACGAAGCATTCGGGCAGGCGTGCGGCCAGGTTGAGCTTGCCGTTGCGGGACGTGTACTCGCTGAGAGGCAGCGCGCGCATGAGGTCATCGAAGCGCGCAGGCAGTAGCTCTGCGAAGTCCTCGCCGGGCGGCCAGTCCTTGAGTTTGAGCACCATGGGCGCGCCGCGCTCGTCGCGCAGCCTCTGGGCGGCCAACTGGAACCCGTCCCAGAACTTCCTAGCCGGCTGGTTGGGCACCACGAGACCCGACGCGCAGTTGACTAAGTCCACTCTTGTGTCTCCGAAGTCGCGAGAGAAGCTCTCCGGACTCCAGAGGTCCTTATCTAAGATACTTGAAACATCTGAGACTAGAACTGGTTGGCCACGTTTCCACAGGTCCTGCAACAATAAGAACAATAACGTGAGACGACTGTTACATATTAACATTTGTGTAGTAAGTTTCACATACTATGTAAGTAAAACTATATGTTTTGTGTTTATTTGTATACATAGTATTTGTATACATGTCACGTTTTATTCCCTTGCGGGTTAAACAGAGGCTAGGTCTATAAGTCGTTATGGCCACATTAAGCATGTTTGAGGGTGTGTAGGTGGAAAACGGAATCAAAACAGTGATGGGTTGCTAGCCGCATCACCTATTGATATGATTCCACAGGTTTTCGCTCATTCTTTCGATTGGCTTTTACGATCAGCGCGGGAAGAGAAGCAGCTGGCACATTCTAAGTTTTATTGTTCTCCCAGACCAGAAGGGAAATATTTGCTCAATCGTGTATTTACCTGGAAGGGCTTGTAGTTGCCAGGATGCACGGGGTCAGTGAGATGCAGCAGCTTGCCGTCGCAGAGCCAGGCGTGCGGCACGTCCGGGTACAGCAGCTTGGACTCCGTGAGCGTCATGATGCGCACGGGCAGGTCGTCGCGTCCGCTCCGCTCGTACCGCTTCACCACGCTCGACAGAGCGAACGGCTTCACTTCCCCGTCCTCGTCCTTCTTCTCGTCGACCACGCTCGAGATCACGTCACTCAGGAAATCTCTACTCTTCTTTTGTTTCTTCTTCGGCTGCGCTTCGCCGCCTTCTGGCGCCGGTCTTATTAATAATTCTCTGAGGGTAGAGAATGATCCTCCTTCTTCGGAGTCTGAGGAGCTGGAATCCGATTTGTCTTCCTTTGTCTCGGTCTTCATCGGGACGTCCGTGAGCCAGCTAACCACCGAGCTGCCGGTCTTGCCGTTCTCGGATTTCACGGGAGAGGAACCGTTGGTAGAAACATTTTCTTCTTTGATGTCCTCTTTCTTTATGTTCTGGAAATAAAATGGAGTCGTCAGTAAAATAAAACGACACTTAATTTGCAAATAAATAATACGAAAGTGAAGGAAGGTTGTTTCTATATGGAGTAGGTACTGGGTAACTGGTAAAACACTAAAAACCTTGCACAAATATAGTTAACATTATATTTAACAATGTTTATTCTACGAGTTCTGACGTAACTTCAATACATTAAATAAAAATTATCTTTCAAGTTTTTAATATGTCGTGACATTTGTAAATCAATGTTACATTCGAAAACGAATAACGACTCGCGCGCGTAACCTTATTTACTTTGCGATGCGTAGAGTTGTTTATATATATTCAACCAGGAAACAAAAATTATATCTATTTTTGTATGAGAGAAATATCGAACAAATTATCAATAGTCGTAGAACCAAGGTTGTTGTTTATTAGTAATTTGGTCTTTCGAGGTTATTAGTAGTTTTTCAAGTTACCAGTATAATAGGAGATTGCGCGGTGAGTGGATGGCTATTGAAGTTATTGGTCAAGTTTTAGCAGATTCACAAGCAGACTGTGTTTGCTAAGGAAATGTCTGAAAGTAGCAGATGGACCGTACCACAGACATGTATAGAGTGGGCCAAATATAACCAATATAGGCGTAAACAAGGATACACTGTCTTTTTTTTACTATGTAGCTAGCTTCAACTGAGCTTTCGCTACTTCACCGGGCTACATATAATCGGTTTACTCAATGAAGTCATGTTTGGCGAAAAAATGTTCATAGCGCGTTGTAGAATTACTGTTTATATTGCAGCGCCATCTAGGTTGAACAACAGAAACTTAACACGTACCTTCTGTAGAACTTGTTGCAACAGGTCGCGCGCGCGGGCACGCAGGGCGGGTTCCGGCGCGGGCTGGGCGCCGCAGCCGCACGCGGGCAGTGCCCAGGCTGCGCGCGCCGCGTGCGCACGCGTCGCCGCGGCCGCTAGCGCGCCGCCCGCCGCGATCTGCGTCAGGAGCAGTCGCCGCGCCGGGTGAGCGCCACCAGCCGTACACGTCAGCCAACTGCAACATCATCGATTATTTAGCATACAGCTATCAACTATTAGGAACCCGATGGCCCAGTGGTTAACACGCCAGCCTGCGACACGAGGGTGCCCGGGTTCGATCCCCGGTCAAGTCACGATGGAAAATGATCTTATTCAGATTGAAAATTCAGGTCCCGGTCAGGTAATGATGGAAAATGTTCTTTTTCAGATTTGATCTTTTTCAGATGACGAATTTTGATGAATATCAAAGACCTTGTCTTGGATGTTTATTAAAATTCGAGAAACAGAGCCTTTTAAAAAAACACAAACCACGCTCATTAGGTTTTTTCCATGTGTACTATCTTGGTAATTCAATATTGCATAGGTCAATATGGAAAATGTTCTTTTTGTAGATTGGTCTGGGTCTTGGATGTTTATCTATATACGTATTTGTTATAAAATATAGGTTGAGTTAGTATCCCATAACACAAGTCTCGAACTTACTTTGGGGCTAGCTCAATCTGTTTTTTTTTTTTACTAAAATTGGATTAGGCATTTGTCTCCCATCTCACCTGATGGTAAGCGACGATGTCCATATATATTTATTTAAAACATTATAGAAGGCCGAAACTTTTTTATGGTACCTCACGGGAAGACCAATTTAATCGACAAAATTCCTCTGACGCGTGCGCTGCACACACTGAATAAAATTGCGGAAAACATCGACCCTTTAGAGTGTACACTGGGTAAATTCACAAGGGCAACTCTCTATGTAATTTGTTATCGTCTATTTACCTTTCAAAGCAAGACTAAACACAAAATAATATCAAAGATAAAAACTCACCCAAACTGATCTCTCTCGCCGTTGGCGGTGACATCGGCCGCGTTCTTGGCCTCGCCCGCGACGCTGGCTGACTCACCGGACGTCCGCGACTGTAAACAAGTGCAACGTTAACAATCGATATTCCGCACACGAAGCCGAGAACTATTCACATAAAATATGCGCATAATATTTGCATTAGATAACAATGTAAAACCAGCTTTCGTTTCAAATGTCATTTGAATTTTAAATGGTATTTTGCTATACGTGTAATAAAAACTCCCAAATATGAATGTGAAAACTCAGGTTGTATTAAATCTTGTGTTCGTTGTTACTTAATATTATAAATGCAAAATCTACTGCATGAATTTCGATGAAATAGTTCAATAATCGTATAAACCAGTGTAGGATATAATATGTTATTTGACATGCTGAAAAAATTGCGAGACTTTTAAGTTGCATGGAGCCCTAACAAAGTTTACTAAGGAATCAGCCTGAATAACTGTAATTTTGGTCAGTGTCGCTATCTGGCACGGAAATAAGTAATGGATTAATTATTGGTCTACATAATGTTCTCACGATTGTAATTAAATCACTAAATACGGTTTAAACGCAATCATTACATTACTACCCACCCCGGCTTCGCACGGGTAGATATTGGTATTTAAATAGCCTATGTTCACAAAATGTTTGGTATTATTGAATCGGAATTCAAAAATACATTCAAAATTAAAAAATGTACTAAACGTATCGGTAAAAAATTTAGTGAATGGGCTACAACTGGTATTTACGTTAGTAGAAACAGGTTATACGAATTATTAGCTATGAAAGCTTACAATAAAAATACTGAATTTATTAATTATGTTAGAACTTACTCTAAGGTTTTTAAAAAGGCGTGCCTGTGCGCAAAATCTTTATATACAAGAAAAGCTATTCTAGATTCTCATGATAAGATAAAGACCACTTGGAAAATTATTAACATGGAAACCGGGAAAACCAAAAATCGTGACAACAAAATAGAATTAAAAGTAGATAATAAGATCCTCAGTACTAATGAAGACGTCGCAAAATATTTCGAAGATTTCTTTACTAACATTCCCGTAAATACTACTGCCTCCTTACGTTCATCATCTGAGGAATCTAAAAAACTATTAACAAGCTGTATACCAGAATGTAACAATCATTTAATATTTCAACATGTAACACCTCAAATAATCATTGATACATTTAAGAGTTTGAACAATAAGAAAACTGGAGATTTGTGGGATATCTCTGTAGCTGTCATTAGTAACATCATTGAAGTAATTGCACCATATTTAGCTTCTATATTTAATAAGTGTGTAGATACTGGGACATTTCCTGACTTGATGAAGTTAAGTAAAGTCATTCCTTTGTACAAATCTGGCGATAAAAATGATCCCACTAATTACCGTCCCATTTCTATTCTGCCAGCTCTTAGTAAAATATTTGAAAAAATGATTTTTAATCAGTTATTAGCTTTTTTTAACATAAATAGCCTTTTCCATCGTGAACAGTATGGATTTACAAAGGGTCGGTCAACTACAGACGCGGGTGTAGCTCTGTTGAAATACATATATGATGCTTGGGAGGGAAAACAAAATGCTATTGGTGTTTTTTGTGATCTTTCCAAAGCCTTTGATTGCGTAGACCACAATACCCTTCTCTCCAAGCTGGAGCACTATGGAATAAAAGGTAAATCTCGCGATTTACTTGAATCTTATTTAAGTGGCCGAACTCAAAAAGTTAGTTTAGATAGGGTACAATCCTCCGGATCATCGGTTAAGATGGGCGTACCCCAGGGCTCTATCCTAGGGCCTCTGTTATTCCTCATTTACATCAATGACCTACCTTACTGTGTCAATACATGTAAGGCTGTACTATTTGCCGATGACACTTCTCTTGTCTTCAAAATTGATAGACAAACTAATTCTTTTGACGTGGTTAATAGTACTTTAGCTCAAGTGTTGGATTGGTTCACAGCGAATAATCTATTGTTGAACGCTAAGAAAACGAAATGTATTAAATTTTGCTTACCAAATGTTACAAAAATTCCAACACAAATAGTAATGGATAATGAACCACTAGATTTAACTGATAAAACAACATTTCTTGGAATAACTCTTGATGCCGGGCTTCAATGGGGTGCCCATATTACTACGTTAGCGGGTAAACTTAGTTCTGCAGCTTATGCTGTCAGGAGAATTAGACAACTGACTGATGTTGATACTGCGCGTTTGGTATATTTCAGTTACTTTCATAGTGTTATGTCTTATGCGATTTTACTATGGGGTAACGCTGCAGAAGTAAACACCATATTTGTCCTGCAGAAACGCGCTATTAGATCTATATATAAACTTGGTGCTAGAGAATCTCTTAGAGAATTGTTTAAAGATATAAATATTTTAACTTTAACTTCTCAGTACATATTTGCGAATATTATGTTTGTGCGCTATAATCTTGATTTATATAAGAAAAATAGTGATATCCATGACCGAAACACGAGAAATAAAAATAAATTAGCTACACCAGTATTGCGATTGCAGAAAACTATGAATTCATTTTTGGGTTTAGGAGTACGCTTCTATAATAAAATTCCTGCAGAAATATTAGGTCTGCCTTTACTTAAGTTCAAAACGATTGTAAAAAACCAGTTAATAAAAAAGGCTTATTACTGCATTGATGATTATATTACTGATAAAAATGCGTGGAAATTTATATAAATTTATTTAATGTTAACAATTATTAAATGTTAAAATTAATCTATAGTATGAAAAATTGTATTTAATGTTAACAATGTATTCAGAGCCCTTCAGGCACGTAGGGACCAAGGCTGGATTGAGTTTCTTTCGGCGTATTCTTCTCACCAGTGGTCGTTCCGAAACGCTAGTAGTATTTCAATTTTGCATATATAAAAAAATATATAAGAAATAAAAATATGACGTTCAAAAAGAGATACATGTATCCAATTTTGAATAAAAATCTTTGACTTTGACTTTCACCAGGAATAATGTAGGATTCTAATGGAGAAACATTTTTCAAATCGGTCCAGTAGTTTCAGAGCACAATCAATGCAAACAAACAATCAAACCTTACCTCCATATAATTTTAGTGAAGAAGTGTAGATTAATATACCTAACGTTTCAAGAACTACAGTATTCATGTTCGCAGGTAGAATAAGATGACATTTGTCTACTATGAATAACATATTTGTTTCATAAGTAATAATAAGTAACTATGTTGACATTTGTCTATTATGTAATACAATATAGACAAATGTCAACTCAAACAAAACCGTATTATGTTATTTAATTAATAATCTTTCATATAAAAATACCAACTTCAATGAAGCTACTGAACGGATTGTGATGAAATTTAAATGGAACCAACTTGAAAGCATACCCTGTCAAACTGAAAAAAATATTTTAAAACAATCCCATAAATGATGGAGTTTTACGATTGAAGTCAGTTGAAAAAATGGTCTACATAATTCGCTAAGTAACTATTATGGCCACTGCTAATCAAAGATCACTCTAAAGCGCAAAATACACAGACGCGACGTAAGATTTGGATACGATGTGGATCGGATGTGTTGTCCGTTTAAATCTTGTTCGTACAAAATGTATGAAAGAGATGCGTCGTAAATACACAGAATGGATGCAGCGCGGAACGCTGCAAGAGATAAATCCATTCTGTGTAATTTATGACGCATTTCTTTCATACATTTTATTTTTCTGCGCTTTAGGATCATCTGTTTCAATGTCTCATGAGATCTTAGTTAATTGCGAGACGGGTCAAAGAAAGTTGTCCAAAATAATCACCTTATAGCAGTCCAGACAGACGACGAAGCCGCACTTGCCGCACGTCCAGTGGAAGTTGAACAGCGTGGTCTCGCATACGTCGCACATCTCACGCACGCCTTGAACCACGCGCTTCCACGCTATCGTCTTATCTGTAACATGACAGCGATTGTAGCGCGGCTAGACACGTAGCGGGGAAATCACGCTAATTTGTTATCAGTGAAAAGAATTTGTATTTAGATTCGTGCTATCAGTTTTATTAATTCTTGGCTTATAGCCTGCTATGACAAACAAGTTACGTAAAATTATTCTTTATTTGATAAAGCATTAGGCAATTTGGATTGTTTAGTCGTCTCATTTTGAGTATTTGACTAAGTAAGTTTAGTTTTCTAACATGAACATTCTGCTCAAAGGCTTAAATTAAAAAATGACCCAATAGCTGCCAACATTTTAAGATTGATTGATTTGACGTTCAAAATACAAAGAAGACTAATCTTACTACATTTTAAAACATCTGGCAAGACATTTTTGTAATTCAATGTTTTTTATGACGATTGTAATGGCAATGTATCTTACCGTCATTTAAATGGTGTGACTCAGCGTCTTTCTCTTGTTGTAGCAGTTCACAGAACTGGTCTCCAATCTCCCTCAGCAGGAAGCAACTCATCTCTATATCTAACTCCGCGGCGCCGGCGGACGATGACAGCCATAACTTCTTATCCTCCTGCAGACAACATTGACTAATATTAGGAAAGGGAGACCAAAAACTAAAGTCATTTTCATGCCAGTGTGCGGAATACCCTGAGGAGCTAAGATCATACGCAAATCAGATGGTATCAAGAAAAAGGATCTTGCATTCAAATGACTTGTATTATGTATGTATGGAGCTTTATTATTTTTTGTTCACGGTTGGGCAAAAGGACTTTTAATTGGTTGTGGTAGTAGTTTTTAAAGTATGAAGAAAGTTGTAATTACCTCATCAGCATCCTTGTAAGGGTCCGAGAACCCTGCTATAGCTAGTTGCCTATTCTTGGCGTACTTCAGTCTTCGGAAAGCGTAGAACCGGCAGAAAATGTTGGGCATGTCCTTGTCGCGCTGCGCCGGCGACCAGCGGCACTCGCGGCACTTGGCCAGGCGCGGCGCTACCTCGAAGCACGGCCCGTTCTGCAGGAACGACTCGCTGGCGGGGCGAGGCGCGGGCGCGGGGGCCGCGCGGCGCGGGGGGTCCTCCTTGCGCCGCCCCCCGCGCCCGCCACCGCCACCCCGCGCTCTTCGTCCGCGCGCGCGTCCACCGCCGCCACGCTTGCTGGACGTGCTGCCGCTTCCGCTACCGCTACCGCCAGAGTCGGAGTCTTTGTCGTCGCTCTCCTTGTCGCTCTCACTGCCGCTCTCGGACGCCTTCTTCTTCTTAGGCTCGTCGCCGGCCTTCCGCGCGACTATCCCCTTTTTCCGCTTCGCCTTCGGAGGCTTCCGTTTTGGCGGCGCGCCCGTCTCCCTGTCGGAACTCGAGCTATCCTCCTCGGCGTCTTCGACTCGTCCGTTCATCTCTTTCGGCTTCCGCGGCTTCGACGTTTTACGGGCGCCGCGCTGGATGGACTTCGCCGCTACAGGTACTACTATATTTGAACTCGAATCGTCCGGTTCCGAGACGCGTGTTATCGTCATCGGAAGCGTTATGCAAGTTCCGCCTCCACCGGAACAGTCTCCTTCGCCTATGGGCGCCGTCTCGTGTCGCTGAAGCCACGCCTTTTTACCTAGATGTCTGACGGGCGCAGAGTCATTTCGAGGCGATGACGATTTGGCAGGAGTGTCGCCTTCTGCGAGAGGAGTGACGGGTGGCGTGGCAGGAGGTGCAGGTGGCGTGGGCGCCGCGGGAGGAGCGGCCACTCCGCCCGCCGGCGACGCGGCCGTCGCGGGCACGGGAGTGGCGGGCGCGGGGCTAGCGGCCGGCGTGAGCTGCGGCGCGGGCGACGCTCCCGCTGCTCGCTCCGGCGTCTCCACACTGCCGTCCGCCGAGGGTACGCGCACGTCACAGGGCGGGCCCGGCGCTTGCGGGGCGGGCTCGGAGCCGTGCGGCGTCCGGCCGACGCTCGCGGCCGCGGCGATGAGCGGTTCGGAAGCAGGCAGCTCCTCTAACCGCCGCCGCTTAGCTTCAGCGTCGGCAGGCTCGAAGGGATACCGCCGGCGTGGCGACAACCGGTCGGGGTCGTCGCGCGCCACGCCTAGGTCGAGCGGCTGCGTCTGGCAGGGCGAGGGCGCGCCGGAGGAGTCGCCGTGGGCGCGGGGCGGCGGCCGGGGCTCCGGCGTGCGACAGTGCGCCACCGGCGGCGGCCGGGTGCGCGGCGCGGGCGAGTACGCGGACGGCGGCGGGTACGGCACCGGGGGCGGCTCCGTCTTTGGCATCTGGAGCTGCGGCTCTACGGCGACAGCGTAGTGCGCGGGACTAGGGGAATTGCTCGGCTTGCCGTAGAACTGCTGCGGCGCCGGACTGGACACCTTGGGCTTGGCCTGCGGCGCGGCCTGGTAGTAGGCGGGCGAGCGCTGCGGCGGCTGCTGGTACAGGCGCCGGTTGCTCTTGTCCTGCGCCGGCAGCGCGGCGTGCGGCGACGTCTGCAGCGCGGGGTGCGGGTGCGGCGGCGCGTGCGGTGACAGCCCCGTCCGGTACGGCCGCGAGAGGTAATGGGGAGAGGGTTCACTCCTGGGCTTGCTAGGATAAGGATGCTTCTGCTCCAGGTGGATCTGTTTGGCGTCATGTTTGACTATCACAGAATTCTTTTCGGGCACCAGCGGCGGTGGAGCCGGCAGGTGCTGACTGTCTTTGAGTTTATCATAGGACCTATACGAAGGGTATCCGCCGTAGGGTGCGAAATTAGGTTCACCCTTTGGCAAAGAAGAATGCGAGGTTGGTTTATCAGATTTGGAAGAGATAGAAAGTCGTCCGTGTGGCGGACAGTAGTCTGCCTGGGAGGGGGCGGGTGCGCGGGGTGAGGGGTGAGAGGGGTGCGCGGAGGGATGTCCGGGCGGCGAGTAGTACGCGCGGTCCGGGGGAGGCGCGCGTAGCCGCTCATGCTCGGGCCCCGCGGCTCGACTAGGTGGTATGCTGTTCAGCAGGGACCATGATAAACTCCTCTCCCTCTGTTAACAAACAAAAACAGGTTAATTTAATTACACTGCAAATAGTTACTTAATAATAAATGATAATTACTGATATTAACTTTATTATGATTACAGATAATGAACATTTCACACGCTTTATAATTATATGAGTTGGCTAATTAACAAAATTATATCATTAACCAAAAATATCATAGAGGAAATGATGTAACGAAATATCCTCAATTAGCATATATTAGCATATACATAAAATCGTTGAAATCATGAATACAAATGTAACTTACGCAACAGACAGGTTTCTGTGCATACGTATTTATTTCGCAAGTCGAACGAGTTCAAAGGTAGAGAAACGCTATGCTTATTAAGTAAATGAATTCTAGATTTAAAAGGCGCCACGGGGTCAGTCCATATTACAATGTGTAAAGAAAACCCTGTCCGAGATCCTTCAAGGGTTGATTCAGCCCATTGATATGAACAACTTTTCCTATAGGTACAAAGCTAAGAACTAAAATAAATGGACATTTCCAAATAAAAATGTTCGGCGACAGTAAATTAGTATGGGACTGTTAAAAAAAAAAATTACTTCCTAGCACTGGTCCCATACGAAAAGTTATTCATATCGACGGGCCGAATCACCCCTTAAAGGATTGGACAGGGTTTTCTTTACATAATGGATATGTTTTAATAAGACAACATTAATTGTTTACTGGATTTAGAAGTGTCATCTTAACTATCTGGAGCTATTTATTACAAAAAACTCTCATATGCATCCTAAAAATATTAAATAGAATACTTGTTTAGTAAATATATAATCAATGTCGATCCCTAGGAAACAGTACTTTTTCCCGGTATAAAATGTACCCTTCTCCGTACCCAAATAACGTGTATGCGAAATTTCATGATGATCGGTTCAGTAGTTACAACTTGAAAGCGTAACAAACAAAGAAACAATCAAACAACCTCACTTTCGCATTTATAATATTAGGATTAACCAAGTGTTTACCTTTTGGTTGGCAAGCCTAAAGGACTCCTCGAAATGCCTCGTCACGAGTTTGGATGCCGCATTCTCTTGTTCCCGCCTCTCCTTGTCTTCCCTCTCCTGCTTTTCCCTTTCTCTCTCCCTCTCCTGCTCTATCCGTTCTCTCTCCTTTCTCTCTTTTTGCTGCTTCTCCAGCATATCTCGTTGCTCCTGTTCCCTTCGTTCTCTGTAACCAAAAGAGATAAAAGCTATTAGACAAGATACACAAATATTTAAAAGCGGGTACCGCGCGAACGAAAAACGTCGCTACTGCGCAAGCCACTAGGCTATGCAGAACCATTCGGCGGTTAGGAAAAAAGATGAAATCTTAATATTTTCATATTTATATCTTTATAAAAAAAAGAAAGGGGCGACCTCCGAGATGTACATATAAATATTTTCATGTGAGAATTATTGTTTCAGACGTAAAAATGACATAGTTTTCGAACAAAAATGCTTTTAGCTATCATAACATATATATCTCATTTTTAAATTCCATTATGTACCTGTTTCAAATTCCAACAAGGGGGCGATCTTGTTCAAGTATTAATTTAAATTATACAAATACTTTTGATGTATTAAATTAATTCAGCGCATAGTACTAGTGATTTAAAAACACGTCAATTTTCACAATTTCGTGCAGTACAGTCTTAATCTAGGTCAATGCGTAACAATTTAATTATGATACAAATATTTATGACTCTAGCTAGAAACTCTAGATGTCTAGGCCATATTAAAACACCTACTTAAATCTCATCAAAATTCGAGAAACAGAGCCTTTTAAAAAAACACAAACCACTCTCATTAGGTTTTTTCCATGTGTACTAACTACTATATTCAATAGAATATTGCATAGGTCAAGATGGAAAATTATCTTTTTCAAATTGGCCTGGTTCTTGGATGTTTATCTATATTTGTTATAAAATATAGTATCGTTGAGTTAGTATCCCATAACTCAGTCTGGAACTTAGTTAGGGCTAGTTCAATCTGTGTGATTCGTCCGTATATATTTATTAATTATTATTTATTTATATGGATATAAAGCCAAAATAAATCATCATCGAGTGTTTTCCCGGTTGCATGATGCGTGAACACAAAATAATTATTATATATCGTGAACCCAAAATAATTATTATAGGAATAATAAGTCTATAGAAAAATAAGCAGGAAGAATATGTAGGAAACATTGAAATAATAACATTAAATGAATGGAAAGGAAAATGAAGCATATTTTTACTTCAAAAATCAAACTAAATTATAAAATAATCTTGATAATCTCATTACCGTCGACGTATCAGGGTATTTAACATTCTATGATTAATGGGGGCTTTAGCTTATCAGCGCAATGCTGAACTCAGCCATGATAAATGATGTGGGAGGCATTCGCGACTTCGCGGAATACCGTTAAGTGGGTCAAGGTCAAACAGATTGTGAACGAATATATAGTGATGATAAAATGGGACCAATTGTTATCATACAACATTATAAGCGCTTGAAACACGTTGCCCTAAATTACAATACGGAAAACTGAAGTTTGATCATGCTTATTTCATGATGGTCTGGGAGAAAAGTCGCTTCCTGTCCTGCGCAGACTCTGTCTTAACCAAACGCTATAATATTGGGGTTTTTATAGCGTTTGGTTTAAATACTATTGCTAGCCGCATCGCCTATTGACATGGTTTCTTTGATTTGCGGTATTCAATGTACATATGTAAATATATATTTTTCGTTTTCCAAGCAATTTCCTGCATAACATAATGGAATGTAATCTCTGTACTTATTGACATAATAGAATTCTAGCTTATCAGTGCTGTTTCCAGAATACGACGTAAATTAATTTACATTTGAGATAAACATACAGCTTATAGTGTCAGAGATAACAAGCCTATTAACTACCTACTAAAGTGAAAATCCACACAAACAGGCAGCGATAACAACTGATATCCAAGTACATAGACATAAAATCTATTTATATCGTATTTACGTGGCGTAATTTACCTACTCTTTTTGTTGGAATTTCTTTTTAATATGCTCAAGGTTTTGGCATCATTCACAAGTAAAACAATTGGTACCTTTAAAGGTTTTGATTTCAGTTACGTTACCTAGATCTGTCCAAAGTTTCTGCGTCAGTACGTAAGCCTTCGTAAATAATTACCTTCACAATAAGTATATGAGGAAAATTCACACTGTTATACAGTCAGTCACATTATTTGCTAATAGTAAGTTTGGTTTTCAAATGATAAAAATTTCCGTAAAAAGTAATTGAGTTTTGAGTGACACATGTCGTGCCGTTGTAATTTTTTTTTAAACCATAGATTTAAACATATTTACAAAGACAGAGGCATTGAACAGCCGTAGCTAAGGTAACAGCGAAGCCACATTTTACGTAATCGTCTGTAAAATACTGCATTGCTCTATAAGACTACACTGACGGAAATGAGCGGAGAGGAGCTTAGCGGTGCATGAATTGACCAATCACAAGACTCGAAATCTGATTTCGATTAGCTCCTCTCCGCTCAACTCTCCGCGTCAGTAGAAACGCACCCTAACGCTACGTTACGTATCATACACCAACAAATATAGGGTTAACTTATGTTAACACTAACGCTAATACTACGAAATGTTTTTCCTAGAAACTACAAGTAATGCTCTATGATACTATTCATAGAATACGGGTCGAGGAAACCAGAACAGTTTGTGTTTTTCTACGAAACCGTGGCTATGGATTATATTTCAATCAGAATGTAAACAAATACATTTTTGATGAGGAAGTTGTGGCCGCGCACAATGAGACTAAAATGTTATTGTATATCATGCAATCTCTTTGGACTTGCACGTGTTTTACAATGATGCATAACAAAACATCACATCGAATGAGATTCAAACTCAAAGCAATACAACTTCCTTCGTCTATCCTTTTCTCCGCATGGTTTTTGGATCAATACCTACAACACATGTAGGCGTAACAATTTCAAATTTCTAGTCTACATACATACATAGTATCACGTCTTTTTCCCTTACGGGGTAGACAGAGCCTAGGTCTATAAGACCTGAAGGCCACGTTTAGCATGTTGGTGGGCATTAGGTGGAAAGCGGAATCAAAATAGTGATGGGTTGCTAGCCGCATCGCCTATTGCATGATACCTCAGATGTTACCCATTCCCTCGATCGGCTTTTACGATCTGCGCGGGAAGAGAAGCAGCTGGCACATTCTACGTTTTTTCTTTTCTTCCAGACCAGCATGGAAGAGTTCTAGTCTACACTAATCCTAAAAAAAAAAATACATTATCAATGATAAACATAGGCTATAGAATTAAATACTTACCTAATCTATACGTACGCAGCCGACGCGGGCCGCTATTTTTTTATACATGTAGAGGTTCAAGCCGGTTATTTTTAAATTTATTTATGGCTTTCACGCGTTACGTGTTCAGCCAGTACCTATCAAGTATAAATGAGGTTCCTTTTCCTGAGTCTTGTTAATCAATGAAATGATAGTGTAGTTCATTTCGTTGATTTTACAGATTTGGCGACAATTCCCACGAATCCACTGGCTTGATCACAGACAACGCAACGAGGCGAGGCGGACAACCACCTGCCCGCTAAATAAATCTCACTACAGCCACACTGTCGAAGTTAATTTCAGTTATTTCACACATTGTTCATAAACATGGGCATTTATAACACCAAATTCCACCGATTTCACATTATAAAGTCCACTAGAAAAAAATTACAAAACAATCCAAAACACAAGCCGTGCAGTCCGCCGTAATTCCCGCCAAGAACCCAAACCGGTTATTTAGCTAGGAACATCAAACATATTTCTTCAACGAATAAAGACACCGCTGCGTTTGCAGTATTATTTTACAGATTGAAAATGCAGATACCGTATTTTTATCAGTTTCATAAACATACGAGTACCATGTAACGAAATACTCGTGGACGTTTCCCAAGTCAAGTAGATATTGAACTCATTCAGAGAGCAAAAAGTCAGCATTCTCATGTTTATAAAACTGAAATCGAGGCGAAAAATAATATGTGCTGTCAGCTACCCGCTGCATATTTCTGCTTTGTTGTGATTAGTCGGCGCTTACGTAACGTTTCTGTTGCTTAGGCATGTGTGTAATTATAAACTCGATGAATTGTGAGTAATGTTCGGTAGGTACCTAATCAGAAATATTGTGAACAATTTTGCTGCATTCGCAACGTATTCGACGTGAAAACATACTTTGAACTCGTGTTGTTGGGAATCTAAATGACTAAATGCCTAAATGTTGGTGCTTGCGGAGTACCTCTATTGTCAGAAATATGTAAATGGTGATGATTTATGTAAAATAGATACCTACTATTATAAAAAGTATGTGTATACGTACAGCAGTGTACAGCAATGGGGTGATAGCCTTTCTGAATGGTCGAAAGCAACATTTGGAAACAATGCTCCGTGGTCGCAAGGCCAAGGAAGGAGCCGCTTGGAAACGGAGCGGAAATAAAAATAAACTTTTACTTGCGAATTTAGAAGAATCAATTTATTCCTATTTTATGAGTGCCTGCGTCTCGACTCGCATTCATGTCGTTCCCTCGGGAATGGTTTTTTCGGGATGAAAGGTAGTCTATGTTCTTTTCCGTATCCCAGACAACGCATATGCAAAGTTTCATAAGGATCAGTAGTTTACGAGTAAAAGCGTAATAAACAAACAAACTCACTTTTACATATTTTAAATATTAGTTAGGATTGTTTCCTATTTATGCGGAACAATCCGCCAACATTATAGATTTTTCTCTGTACCAAGGCTACTTAGCTAGGAAGTTTTACTAACGTAAACAATCAATAAGTTTTTATGGATTGTTTACGTTATAAATTGTTTATTGTATACGTCTATACGTTTATTGTATTCATAAAGATTGAAACAACTCCGATCCATTGCATCATATCTCGGTCACAGACTAAAAAGTACAGCTGAAGAGATGAGACATAGAAATAGTTCTGTTGTACAGTTTTCCGTTGTTTATCGCAAAAAGTTAAACGGATAGAAACTGTACGATTTAACGCGTTTAACAGATTCCGCATAACTTATATTACTGAATAGATTAGCACCAGGTACATGAAAAAAAAAAGGTTTAGTGTTGTACAAATACCAGTATTAATAATAACAAAAAACCTGCCGCTAGACAGGTTAACATATAGATTTTCACTGTCAAGAATAACATATTTTAAAAGTAAAAAGGCATTGTGTTGAGAAATCTATGCGAGCTATTGTTGTACACACAATGGCTGACAGGCGGGTCGTAATGTAAATAGACTGTTGGTAATAATAACAAAGAGATTTCGCATTCCTAACGAATATTTATTATTCTGCTACAACATTTTTCCCGTACCATTTTATTCCTCCGCTTATAATGTAAAGGCATTAGCTTAAAATGGCGGTTTTTTTTCTTAATTTTTTCTGGCAGGAAATACATTAGTATTACAATGCAGTCACAATACAATTCGAAGGTCGTAGGATAATTGTTGGCCCTAAGAAAATATAAAGATAAGAAAACCCCGTAGATCCCCATAGAATCCTTCCAGAAAGACTGGAAAGATGCAGTGGTACCAGAAGAACATGAAGAAATTTGAGTCGTTCAAGGTTAATCACATAGCGAACCACGGGCCGTGAAGATAGAGATAGTTGATCAGATTTTGAAGAGTTAGTCAGTGGGATCTAGGCCGTACCCACCTCTAGACTGCGTGTTAAATACAGTATTACATTAATGTCAACCGTTCTTATTTAAGTAAATCTCTGATAAATAAGTAAAACTATTCCACACTATTCTAAAACGTAAAAAAATATTGAATTTGAGGCAGATTATGGGGTGCGGGATTCATCAGTAAGTATCTTAACAAGGCATGTTTTATCTTGGAAAGGGATTATGTTACGTTTATCAATATAGCATCTTTATAAAATATAGGATCGTTGAGTTAGAATACAATAGTACACAATTTTCAACTTGCAGTATGGCTAGCTCAGTCTGTGTCATTTGCATTTGTCCATATTACAAATGAATTAGGAAAAAAAAAACAATCCTACTAATAATAGAAATGCGAAAGTTTGTGTTGCGGATGTTTACATGTTTGTTACTCAATCACGGATTGGACGGCTGAACGGTTTTTGAGGAATTTTGCACAAAATTTCCCGGATTAACACATAGGCTGTAAATAAGCATCTAGTGCATTGCGTATACCTATACCAATACTGCGGCCGAATTTTTTTGTATGGAACTGCCCATTTTTTTTGAGTTCCCAGCATTGGTCCCATAGGAAAAGTTGTTCATATCGACGGGCTAAACACCCCTTTAACGGTCTAGAACGATCAAAATTTAACCGTGTATAGAGGTAGTTCTAATATAGTCGTGTTTTAATGTATTGTTCATGATTGACATTTATAAACAAGAAATTGATATTTATAGTCCTTGTATTATATGATCTTTACGTTACAGCGTGTCTTTGTTGTGCTAAAGGAGGTCCTATTCATTCGGTATCTGTAATATATTTTGATTAGGTATATGCCCAAAATAAAAGTATTTTATTTATTTCGTCTTCCTATCCACTAAACTAAATACAAATCTGTGTTAAATAAATGGGGACAGTGTACTTTTAACTAGATGCTTATTTACAGCCTATGTGTTAATCCGGGAAATTTTGTGCAAAATTCCTCAAAAACCGTTCAGCCGTCCAATCTGTGATTGAGTAACAAACATGTAAACATCCGCAACACAAACTTTCGCATTTCTATTATTAGTAGGATTGTTTTTTTATTCTTTATTCATTTGTAATATGGACAAATGCAAATGACACAGACTGAGCTAGCCATACTGCAAGTTGAAAATTGTGTACTATTGTATACTAACTCAACGATCCTATATTTTATATAGATTTTTCCTTTAATATACAATATAAGATTAGGTTTAAAGTATGTATTTCCCATAATAACCACGTATGTTGTTCACCTGAATGAGAACGTACAATTTAAAATATGTAACGAGCTAATAAAAATAGCGGCCATATTACTCCGATGTGTCACGCTGATATGACCACAGCTGTTAAAGCAACTACCTAACTAGTTCACGTTTACATTCAGATGGTTTTGTTTACTACTTAAGTGTGCGTCTGCATCCTCGTTACGGCAGGAATGGTGTCAGTGTGGTACATTAAGCCAGTCCATACCAGGCAGAACCAGTGGGCACCACATTGTTAGGGCTTATAAGGAATCTCACGTACGCTGCAGCTAACTAGATGGTCTGGTAGACCATAATGGTTGTGAGCGTCAAATTATCACATGCTGTGAATTGGAACGTTAGAATTAGAAGCGTTCTACCATTATCTGCTACGATCAAATATATCTATATTTGATCGTAGCATATAATGGTATAACGATCAAATATAGATATATATGATCGAAGATTCATCTGTCATTCTTGGATTAATGTATTTTAAACTAAGCTAGGCACTAAAAACCCTTCAAGCGCGAGAAACGCAGACACAATGGATTTTCTATTGTTATGCGTCCTCTTTGGACCGCTTGGTGGTTGAGAGGTCAATACTTATATGTTATACAAAGACATTTTATTATGTATGTTATACAAAGTTATACAAGAGCGGAATTGCATTCCATGTTTTACGTTTTGCAGATTGATATTCAATTTAATATTGGAATTTTCGCAGATAAAGCCAGCTAAATAAATTAAAAATTGTATCCCATGTGAAATAACACGAATGTTTGTATCAAGATACGTCCACAACATAAAATTTCATATAGGACAAATTTCTACATATAGATTATGGCTGTGTGTGACATCGAACCCGGTACGCAATAACAAAATGAAGAGCATTTATTTTGAAAGTCACAGGAGGTTAGGAAGTCAGGTTAAAGATGTCTGATCAGTCGCATGTTGTAAATTTAAATATTGTTAAACGCTAAAGTTAAACGCGGAAGGTAAACGCGGAAGGTAAACGCTCTCTAATCAATAACCTACCACTATATAGTTTTAGTAAACCATAAACTAAAAAATCATGGAGATTGTCTATTGTCTTATCTAAAAAAACTTCCATTTATGCTCACATACTAAGTAGACTTATATACGCAACACATACGATTACTCTTCTCTATAGGTATTTCAAAAAAGATTGTAAAATATCCGATCGTTCTGTATGTTGATCAGCTTGTGCTGTGCATACATTAAATAAAAATACATTGTGTAGGGGCGTTCATTTTTGATTACACAATCTCTACTATGCTGAACGATACTAGTATTACATGAATCATTTTTTTTTACGATGCGATGTTTCTGACTCAATCACTCCTCAACCACTGAACAGATTTTAATAAAACTAAGCAGATACCTTAGCAGATAACTAAGCAGGTAATCCATGTTTACAAATTACTTTCACACGTAAAACTAAAAAAATTGAACATCAGTACGAATTAGATAATATACCTTTAAGTAAAAAAGAAACTGTTAGGGACCTTGGAATAATTTTGGACTCTAAAATGTTATTGTCAGAACATATTGGATCGATGGTTGAAAAAGCCTATAAGAACTTGGGTTTTATATTGCGTGTAACTCGTCCCTTCTCTGATGTTGACTGTATTAAAGTACTGTATTATTCCTATGTTCGAAGCATCCTAGAATACTGTTGCATTGTGTGGAACCCTAGCTATACTACACATATTCAAAATATTGAAAGGATTCAAAGGAAGTTTATCAAAGTCTTAAATTATCGAGCCCGACCTTTAATACAGCAACCGAGCTACGAGGATTCCTGCCGTTATCATAACTTGATGCCTTTATCCGATCGTCGTGAACTGCTTCAGATGTTATTTTTGTATGACGTGTGTAATAACAAAATAGAATCACAGGAACTGGTAACCAAAATTTTACGTTTTAAAGCACCAAAAAAACGTACTAGACAAACTGATTTATTTTATGTTCCAATCAGTCACCGCAATTACGCACGGAACTCGCCGATCTCACGAATTTTGAATAACTATGATAAAAAATTTTCGTCAGTGGACATTTTTCATCTAACAAAGATAGCTATAAAAAATGAAACCGCAAGTATTCTAACTGCTGGCAATAAGTAAATTGCACTTCACTGTATTTTTGCCTGTAATTTTGTGTTTTTCATTGTTAACTTGTAACTGTCCGAATGCGTGTATATATATATGTATATATGTATGTAGTACGATGTATATATATATTAGTCCCGAAAAAATATATCAGTTAACTTTTAAGTGTATCGGTGTAGGGTTATTTTTGTTTGTTTTAGCAAGAATTTGTTTATATTATTATATTAAGTACATATAAGTACATCGTTCTAAGCATAAGATGTTATTTAAGAAATAAGAATCTGTTATTGGCAGTATGATTTATCTATTAAGCTTGTAAATAATAACTAAGTGCTGTTGATTCTGTAAAGAATAAATAAAAAAAAAAAAAATGTCCTAATATAACATTTAGGGTATTTTTTCTACCGAAATTAGGTTGGTAGGAGCCATACACACCACTAGTCAGACATAAAAATAGGTCTTCACGTCCATCTATCGAGAAGCTTTAGATAATGTACTGTTGGGCTGCCATCGAGAAAGGATCCGACACAGTTATCAACATGTAACATCGAGAGAAATAAACTACTTTCTACGTGACGTGATCTTGTATCTCCACCCTAACATCTACAATCAACACCCCGTCATGTACGGTGTATGGCTAACACCATGGCCTGCACTGTACATATTTTTGGTCCTTCGAGCCGGATATTCTATACATGATTCTGAAACTAAATTGATGATTTTAGATTTTTCTGTATGTATGAAGTTTATATGGAATTTTCTCATTTTCAGACATAGAAGTATGAAGATAGGCAATAAGGTTGTTCAAAACAATTAACAAAGATCTTTGTAGGTAAAATTGACAAAATTCCCTCTAAAGGGGTAAAATTTGTATGGAAAATTGCTCATTTCTGGACTTAAGAGGTATGAAAATATGTATATAAGTTCTTGATTAGATTAAATATATGTGTATGTGAACTGGAAAAGGTTGATAAAGTTTGTATGGAAATTTACTTTTCTGCACTTATATATATATGGTATAGGGATCCTAATCTTGATTCTGCAATTAAAAAAATAACACAAAAATGAATAACATAGAAAGAACTAGCCCCATACGAAGTTATAAACTTTTGCCATTTCGAATACATCATTAATCGTTTGTACCGCTACGGAGCCCGGCGTTCCGATATTTATCATTAAATGTGAGATAATGTCAAGTGACAGAAAGTACGTATCAGCCCTATGTACAGTACGTATTCCTGGGGAAATCCCCAGGTCCAAAATATAATATTTTATTAAAATATTATATGCTGCCTTTCGTCATGCGTTCTCATATATTTTTGTAATTTATTGATTTTTGAGAAAAAAATAAGTCTGTAGGAAGAATTCATAAGGCTTGAGACACCTTACAAAAAATACAACTATTGTCTTTTGGAAAATTACAAATTTAAGGAAATCACTTACTCGGCTTGTTTCTAATAGTTAGTACTTAGTAAAATATTTAGAATTCAAATAAGTGCAACTTTTGAATAGTAATAGCGAAAATGGATAAAAATAACTCCTTACCATTTCAGTATAAGCGGCTATCTAGCTAGCCACTCTAATATTTAGCGTGGCACGACTTTAAGAGGAAACACTGCGATCGAGAAAATTGAAAAATTGATTGTTTGTAATATCTTCATTACGAGTACGAGAAAAAAACATAGTATTAAACGAAAAGTAAACATACAATGGCGGACTTATCCCATAAAGGTAATTGGTATTTGTAAAATCTATTGCTGTCGCGATGTGTGCCCAAATAACCCCCGCAGAGTGTGATAGAGACAACTGCAGCTCGAAACGAAAATACCAATGAAAATTACATAAAATTAACGCTTCGTAGACCCCTTCTTCCGTATTTTCCAAAACTTCACCGATATTATTTCTTTTTTATTAAAAAATTAAAATAATCTATGGCTCTATTTCTATGTTTTCTTTTTCTAATATAATCGCGTCGAATTTGTTTCACACGACGGAACGGAACAACGTTGAACACAACGGATAGTCTTGCCAATTTTTCAAGTTTTTGAACGTTCATATCGCCTTAAATAATTCAATTGTGAACAAAATTAAACATAGGCACATGCTACTATATCCATAGTTATTTTTGGTAAAAAAGCTTTGCTCTTACTATCCGGCGAGGAATCAGGGGACTACGCTTGTATGGAAATACGGCCGTACGATTTCCTCATAAGGTTTCCGCAACGTTAACGCGATAACATCAATATAAATCAAAACATCTCGAAAACATAATAATTTAACTCAATGTATAGCCGATGTGCGTGTATAGAAATCAAGATTAACATGACACTAATATTGTTGAGCTCTTTCAAGGGCAATGAAACAAATCCAGGAAGAAATTAACTCATTCACGGACACAATGGATAATAACAATAGAAGTCTCCGTCTACAGGCAGGACGTCCCGAAGTGTTAAACAGCTATTCCGTAGCGAGGAAATTCCCACGCTGCCATAAATGTTGATCTGTTAACATTTATCAGCATTGACAATTTTTTTGTTTGCATTGCGCAGTAAAAATTAATTTACACTGCTCATGCGTATTATGATCAATTCAGTATGACCAGTTAGAAAGAAAGACGCTTCAATATAATAAGCGTTCGTCCATTTACAATGCCTGTCTACAATGGCATAGCAACACCAAGATCAAACTCGCATGCGAGAAATGCCTGGACAATTGTAGGATATCACAATAAATTATTAAAAATTAAATTTTAATAATATAACTACTTAGGTACATATGTAATTTAATATTTCTGAAGTTTTACCCAATTGTACGAGAAGTATCTAATACTGTAAACACAAACTCTAATTCACAAGAAAAATAAAATCCACGTTCTATGATCTCCAGAGCCCGTTGTTTAACTGGTGTGATTGTCAACCCTTTCTCTATCCATAACTAAGACGTTGGCCACTTACACGACGCAATCGTCTCATGTTATTCGTGGGTGTATTTGCAATTATATTAATGTTGAACTCAGATTGAACAACACAAGTTACTTAACTATGTTTCAGAGTTGAACCGATTAATATGTGTTCAACCGGGGTTGAGTTAACATACAGGTATTACAATTTATTTCCACTTGATATTATACAAAAAAGGTTTGCTTGAATTTTTTTGTTTGGCTATCAACACCCATTATGATTGGTGTTGAAATTAACGATTTAAGATTATCCATTATATATTTAGATTTAATAACGACGATGTAAATAAGAAACTTCATGCCATAATTGAATAAAATTACTGACTAATGTAAGCGAAAAACTGCAGCTACTTACAGCGCCTAGTAAATGTACTTCGAATAAAACAACTGGCTATTCGCGTGTACCATAAAAGTATGAAGTCTGACGCAATTTATCTATGGCGTGTACAGTTGCATATGACAGGGCTATTTTACTACCTTCGGACGTTGGTAGTCCACACGCAATAAGACTATGTTTATATCCATTGCGGTATTTGCAGCACAGACGTATTAAATAAATAAAAAATAAAACAACGAGTTGCACTCCGGGGGTACTATTTTTGAAAGTGTGACACTCGGTTTCGAGCGATTTTTGTATGGAAAAATCGAACGGAGTCGTTTCAAAAATAGCGATCCGGGAGTGCCTGTAGAAGTGAAATCTCCGCGCGGTAGAAAGAGAGGGGGATACGCTGCGCCGGCGGTCTGAGATCACGTGTCCGTCTTATGAATTATCGATCAGGTCCTGCCTGACGCGAGTTAACATTTTTTACCCACCCCAAAAAGTACATAACGCCGCTAAAGAATTTTTCACTTCAACTAGTGGCTTTATGAGCTGTAAACCTCGCGGGTCTGTCATTAGATACCTGAACAAATGTTTACAGTACACCTAAAAACCAAAAAGCTGAGAGACGTCAATCCATTCATGTTTTCATTCAACGACTATTATTGATTTCTATCATCATTTCGAGTAGGTGTCACCACGGTGTCACGGTCAATTGAGCATGCACACCCTAGAGTCAAAGTTCTTCGGGACCGTCTCTCGGCCTTTGATGTCGTTACTTCTAACGACTACCAGATGGCAGCCGGGACCTACGGCTTAACGTGCCTTCCGAAGCACGGAATCATCTTTATTATCAGACAATCGGGTGATTCAAGCCTGCAATGACCTAACCAAACTGGAAACAACTAAAAAAAGTATGCTTCCCGTGGGAATCGACCCCACGACCAGGGCTACAGGCAAGCGCCTTAACCACTGGACCACGGAGGCAGTTAATTGATTGATGTCCATGATCCGACAGGACAGTCCCTTTTTGCTGTCGGCGTCAAAGATATTTCTTGGGCTAAAGCAAAAAGCTAACATACTAATTACTTTTAAATTATTTGCAGATTTATTTTTCTCACTTCTTACCCGACTTCCAACAAAGGGTGTTTTTCGCGCGTATCTCGTAAGTGTGTCAGTAAATATCTTTATAACCTCGTATCTTCTAAACGGCAGATTTCGACAGTTGAGGTATTGTAGATTTGCCTCAAAACCCCAAATTACCTTCGATAGGGTAAAAAATAAAACGAACCTACGAAGTCCATACTAATATAATAAGTCAATGCGAAAGTTGTCCGTTACTTTTTCAGACCCCCCTTGAAGCGGTCATATTTAAATTTGATAATAACTACACATACCATGGTACGGAAAAGGACATATTGTATCTTTAATCCCAGAAAAAGTTATGTTCCCGAGGGATCTACGGATCTATGACCTAGCGATAGGAGCCGGGGGCGATAAATAGTTTTATAAAACAATTAATTTCAGATCAATTTTCATTTCTAAAAGAAATACAAAGAAGAAGACAGATTTGAAAAAATTATCGAATAGGTCAATTAATCTGGAAAACATTATAAAAGAAGAAAAATTACTCGATATACTTTTCAAATACAGCACAAAAACAGTCTTCTAATAATTTAGTAATGAATTTTCTTTGTGTACTTATTCAATGAATCTTAAAGAAATATTTTGATTGGCCTGCCACTTAATCAATCTTCTTTCTTTGGGTATTCTAGTCAACGAGTCGTTAAAATTTATCGTTTTATTTTTGTAGTCAAATTGCTTTTTACACGACTGCCCAAAAAAGGAGTGTATTATTTATGTTCATGTAACTATGAAAATTATGTAAGTACTTATGTATGTGAGTTTATTTATTCAACCATAACTTCTAAATGCTTCAACAGATTTGGACGTATCGGGTATTGTTAGAATCCTTACCAAATAAATTATAGACATTCGGGAGATTCCAGAGTCTCATTTTTACAGAGCATTCGTGTTTTTATATTCTTCTTTGAATAAAAATGTGGGTTTAAGTCCACCCAAAGAAGAATATAATAAATAGCTTAGCACGAATTTGGACGAATTCTGAGGATTGGATCTCATAGGATTCACATTATAATAGACTTCTCGGCTTGATACTTAGTAGGTTATATAACTGTTTGTAGAGGTGTATAATCTTAAAAATTTTTTAACCGTTTATAATGGATCTTTCGCTAATTAATATCTTTCTATACTACTGCGTTGACCTCAAAAAGAAAAAGTACGACAAAGTAAAGACAGAAGAAAAACAAAAATAAGAGGTCTTTCGCTGATGGAAAGTTAAGCATTTATATCTTAAATCACAGACGTTTGCACACCCTAAACAGCAGATAAACGCCGTTTTAAGTAAAAACTTACGCTTTGCTTCCCTTTCTCGCATCATCATCATTTCGTGTAGGTGACACGGTCAATCGACCATGCACACCCCGGTGTCAGAGTTCTTCGGAACCGCCTCTCGGCCTCTGACGTGGTTCCTTTAACGACTACCAGATGGCAGCCGGGACCACCGGCTTAACGTGCCTTCCGAAGCACGGAATCATCTTTATTATCAGACAATCAGGTGATTCAAGCCTGCAATGTCCTAACCAAACTGGAAACAACTAAACAAAGTATGCTTCCGGTGGGAATCGAACCCACGACCCCCGGGTCAACAGGCAAACGCCTTAACCACTGGACCACGGAGGCTGTTTTTCTCGCAAATTCCCAATACACATTATACTGGCATTATTATTAGCCGCACATGATTAGTCAGCCTGCAGGTGTGTATATGTCGCCCCTTAGCGATCGAAATCGGTTGTTAGGTTAACGTATATGTACAGACTGTCGCTTCAGGTAGGTACTATTTTAAGAATAACCTCTTAATTGTATTCTTGTTATTAAAATAACGGTGGGTATATACCCACCATACTGTATGGTATAATTGAATGAAAATAGTATATAATATTTTTATTTCTGCTACAGCATGCCAAAATAGACTGACCTAAAATTATGTGAAAGTGAGATTTGCTCAATCAAATTCATTAATTTTTAAAAGGGGTGCCTGGCAACCCAAAGTTGCTTACGATAGTTCCTAACAAAATTATGTTGTTGTTTCTCGTCTGTGTAAGTGGCCAACACTGATGTCAGATTTTTCAAGCTGCCTAATGGCATCTGACATAGCTTAACGACTCAATGAGCCTCGTTTAACGGCTTAACGTGCCTTCCAAAGCGCGGAGGAGCTAAAAATATTTTTATTTCACTTGCGGTCACCCATCCCATTGGGGATCGCGACCGAGGTTGCTTAGCATACGTAAGCGCATATATATGTCAAAAACTAGCTAATATAAACATTTCAAAAGTTTATTTTACAAGAATTGTTGATTATCGACAAAAACATGTTTTAAATCAAGAGTCCATACATTTCACAGTTTGTTTTGGAACAATTGTAAACAATTCCACTCGTCACAGTTGCCATTTAGATTGAAAATTTAAAATTTTACATTTTTAAATAACATAACCGCACTTTACCACCGGATGTTGAGATTATTCAACCCAAAAAATCACAATCTACGCCAATCTCTGGTTTATGATGTTAAGTCTAATGTCCTACCTCTCTAATACGCAAATAAAAAAAAAAAACAGAAACAACGCATCGTCAAAAGGCACTTTAAAATGTAATACTTGCGTTGTAGGTTTAGTGGTCAATATTCAATTAAATGTTATTAATAGCTTCTACAAGTTACTGATATAGTGTTGTGCTAATAAGGACCGCAATTGAATAACAAGGCTAATGACCATGACCATGTTTATAAGAACACGTTTTATTTCTTCCATTGCATAATAACCTGTTTATCACACTTCGCCGAGCGTCAGATGTAATATGTTTATGTAAGATCGAGAATCGATAAATCATACGCAATCAGCCGGCCTATTTTCTAACTTAGTGAACAACGTTTTGATTGTCACTTCTAAAATACATTACATTTTATATGTCTTAAATATAAATTGTCAATCATACAAAAGCAGCAATGTATCTTGAAGTGACTATCAAAACGTTGTACACAAAGTTAACAAATAGGTGCAGGTTATAATAAACTAGCTGCCCGCCCCTGCTTCGCACGGGTAAATATAGGTCTTATATAGCCTATGTTCATCAGGGATAATGTAGGATTTTAATGAGGATTTTTTCAAATCGCTCGTAGTTTCGGAGCCTACTCAATGCAAACAAACAAAGAAACAAATTTTCGTCTTTATAATATTAGTGTAAATAATACCTAGGACCCAGTATAGCCTGTTAATACAAAAAGTTAATAACTTGATTTCAACTGGCTAAATAGGGCACGCTCTACAGAATTGCTTGACCGATTTAGAGGTTAGTTATTTTATAAATTACAAATACAGTGTTATAGTTACATTAAAGTTCTTCTCCTTGCGTTAAGTAAATAGTACTCACATGCAGGGTGTACACATTAGAAATAACGTGCACACCCTGCTTCAATGATAAAGTAATGAACGTATTGATATACAAACACCAAGTTAAACACCTAATTTCCTATTAACATACAAAAATATATTCAGGAACTACAATAACATTAACAATTACCAGTTTGAGAACCGTCTTTATGGCTCTGGATCATAATAATAATTTCTGCATACATATTATAACTTAAGGTTTCAATGTGAATACTATTAGAATCTGTTAAAGTTTAAACAAGGATGTTGCAGATATAAATCGGACCTAGAAAATGGATACGGCATGAATAAAAAAAAATATTCCGCTTTCGTAATCGGTAGTTAAGACGAGGACTCAAATGTTTGGTACCTTCGCTCGGCAAAGGACTGATCAAGTGCGCGCAAGGGATAGCGCTTGGCGGTTTAGCCCGTGAATGATGAGATAGGAGATAGTCTCGAGTCGCTCAAAGAAAAAAACGTAAGCGCCAAATTCGTTATTTCTATTTTATATAAAATCAGACCGGTTAATTGTATATTTCATATTTACATTTTGATGAATTACTAATAACCTATCTTTTAGTCTAAAAATCATTATTTCATTCGTCGCATTTGAGCTACAATAACAAAAACTCTGCGAACGAAGACTATTTTTCAAAAAATATTTCTATCGAGAAAATTTTATCAAAACGTGTTTTCATCTTCAATTTTTGGAGATCATATTACTTAGATTTGAAACTCCTAATTTAAGTATTTTGCGAGATAAATAAGGTTCAGAACGACCTTATTTACAGTGGTATCGCCTTAACTTCTTTTCATAGATTATCAGTTTATTATAGAGCTCCATATCTTCCCTGGTAGAAATCATTACAGCAGTTTTGTAACATCATTGTAATTCTATATTTTATTTATTTTGGAGTTAAGGAAAAATGTCTCATTAGGCTTTTCGGAGACCAGCTGTGATATAAAAAGCGCTATCCACTGTTCATTTATCAATGGACATCTGTTTGCAACGTTGGAAACCGTTCGAAGTAACTGATATTGTCACTTAACTGTCCAGGCACAGAATTTATATTAATTAGTCCAGGTCAAGGACAAACACTTCGCATATCGCTTTGATGTCTCGAACTTACGGCTTGTCGGCCTCGCCGTGTCATCTCGAACGTGTTATAAAAACGAGATCTGCTTTTGAAAGATTAACACGCTATTGGATGCTTTTAAATCAACAGATGATGGACACGTCTGATCGAAAGGTCACTTCAAGGTCAATTAAATCTAAGCTCGAACGGAACGTCGATGCAAATTCTGTTGAATGGACCGGTGCGAATGGAACGTTCAATGCATTCCGTTCAAATTAAAATGATTACTTGAAAGTGAATATATTTTCGTAGCTATTAATAATATTTCAAATAAAAATAATTTCATGTTCCATTCCTTCCCCTACATACATAAAATGTGTCAAAATTATAAACGTAATACTTAACGAAACTTTTTCTAAACATATCTTTATAGTATATAAATGTATACATTTAGATGTGATAGTTTATTTATAATAGATAAAACTTAAAAAATACCAAACCGATTTAAAAATATCGACCACCTACAGAAAGCTACATTAATGTTTTTGCGAGTAACATAGGCTATAATTTACGCGGAAGATGACACGGAAGGAAGCTAATGCTTAAAATATATTTTTTTTACCTTATTTGAGCTTATTTTCTGAAATACCTCAGCACGTCCTCCTTTGTTCGAAACGGAACGTTTTCACAGTATCGAAATAAAAATAGGGTTACCTGTCATTAAATCCGGAACACAAAAAGAATCAAAGAAAAGGGTAGCTTTCTTTACGAGCAGCATTTGCATTCATTAACCATGAAGAAGTACGATCAAGGGCTATTGTACCGTAGCTTTTTTCGTTTCCAGTCACGCTATTGCCAAGGCCACAGAAAGGTCTCACGTTTCTGACCGCATTTATCTTTTTACGTAATTCAATAAATTACGTAAAAAGATAAATGCGCAAAAATATGTATTAAGAACTTAATTCAAACATCAATTTGATAAAGTAATAAATTTGCAATAACTTTAACACATTATGGGTACCGAAGCAAGTTTTGCGAAACTGTACATTTACTAGTTTTTGCAAGTCAGCGGGCAGCACTTAGCGCGCTTATTGCCTGTCATTACCGGACGATTTCAACGGAATTACGTGACTCACTTTATTTACCAACCAGTCGCTAAATGTGACTCATGGTTTGACTATCTTAAGTAATTACAGAGAAACACGCATATGTTATGTTTTTATTATCATGGAACTGCTGCATAACTAATTAAATGGTGTTATTTTTTATTTCCCTAATGAGACTTCTATAAAAGTTTATTACGGGCGAGCGTAATGATAATAAGAATTTCTGATAAGCTTATCAGATGGCTGCACTAAATCCTTGGTTATTATGTCAGCAACAGCAACTGACACATTATTGCCCCATAATAGATTACCAAAAATACCACGCATCATGCTGCCGCCACTTAATTTAGAAAACCCTTATTATTATTGGATATTGTTCATAATTATATTGGACCTCCTTTTCTGAATTAGTAGAACAATACTCAGCATGTCTGATGTTGGAATTAAAATCTAGTTCAAATGTAGTTTTAGGAAACAGAAAGTAAACTCACCGTAGCAGTCTTTCATGTCTCTCTCTATCGTATGTCGCCGCCAGGTAGTCATCGGCGATGGCATGGTGCAACGGCGCGTGGAGCGGCGGCTGGTACCGCTGCTTCCACAGCAGCTCGTTGGTGTAGAGCGAGGGAGGCGGCGGGGGTAGGTGCAGCAGGGGCGGGGGAGGACCGCCGCCATACCCGTGCGCCATTCCGCGCCAGTCGCGCTCTTCCACCGAACTCGCCGACCCGCCTGAGCGGACTCCGCTCACTCCAGAATCGGACCTCTCGTCCGCATCGCGCGCGCACACTATCACACAGTCGTCCTCCTCGGAGGCCACGGCGCTGGCAACACCATCCGCGCCTGCACTCACTTCACTGCGCACTTCA
This sequence comes from Elegia similella, assembly GCA_947532085.1. Classification (NCBI taxonomy): domain Eukaryota; kingdom Metazoa; phylum Arthropoda; class Insecta; order Lepidoptera; family Pyralidae; genus Elegia; species Elegia similella. The sequence continues at coordinate 8,985,448 of OX383936.1, forward strand.
CCTTCACTGGCACTCACTTCGGGCTTCACTTCCTCCTGTTTTACACACTTGTTTTCGTCACTGACTTCGACATCACCACTCGCACTCACACTTACAGGAGCACCTGTAACAAAAGAAAGCTCAGCATTAGTTTTATGATTCATTTATCACAACACGCGGAAGTATTAACACTAAAAAGTTAATGTTGATATAATTGCACTGGTTCTCCTATCAATCCGCAGCCTTCACCTGCCTAGCGGTTTGTGTCGGTGTCTCCTGCCAGCTGAATGTTGTCAAACTGACGTCATGTTCATACCGACGACACGGTTGGGCTGTTGCCAATATAAGCTCATTCACACGCCGCCCACCTCAATGCGCAAAAATATGTATTGTATGCGGACGCCCCGCGGCCGACATTAAACAAGTCATCCGAGACCATTTAACACTGTCACTCACATAAAGTGACGTAAATAATGTGCCGTATTATTGGAACAATCCCAGCTTTGATATATACATCAGAAGGAATTATATGAGGAAAAGGCTTGAAAAAAACCGGATTTGATCAAATTATTTAAAATATGAAGCGTTGCTCCAGCTAAAATGATCATTTTTAGCGAAAACGCTCAGTTTAGCTAGACAACTACCTCTTAATCTTTTCTAATTTAAAAAGTTTAAAGAATGATTTATCTAGAGCGATAGCATGACATAGTTTGACTAATTTATTTCAAGCGGACCTCGGAAAATTCAGGTCGGCCTTAAGCAAGATGTCGCAAGCTAAAAATCGGGGACGGTTTTTGTTCGCGGTCCTTGATGTCGTTAATTTATTGCATCGTTACTTTCACAGCCTCTCGAGATGAAGATTACGATTACCTCCAACCTTGGCGCCGTTATGTTGAAGCGAGTAATTGAGCAGTTACGTCAAAAGGTAATTTCGGGTCGGAACAGGAAAGGTAAAGAAATAAAACCCGTCGATAGATAGGTAAGTGTAGGTAGATATTGCCGGTGTGAATGACGGTTGGATGGCGTCCAGCAGTCAGCGCCAACACCGGAGCTTGGCGCGGAATCAGAATGAGGGCAATGTGACAAGCACGAGTCGCTAGACCAATTTTTCAATAAAATCTAACCTTCAAACGTTGAAAACTTAAATCCCCAAGATATATACAGCAGCATACTATTTTAGTTAGGGTTACACAATAAGTCGTAGTAAAGGGAGGTGACGAATGCATTTTCATCGCCGTTATCGATTCACCTTGCAGCTTGCAATATGCGTGACCGTACGTACCGATCGCATTTGTTACACGTTAGTCCTAAGGCTTACGGTTCAACGTAATTCACGTGGAACTTAAACATAACTTTACTACTATGGCTACACAAATAGGTATATGCATATTACGTAATCTGTAGTATATGTCCGTCCACTTTTGCGAAATAGGATCTGGTTAGACGTGATATATTCGTAAAAAGGCGCAAAATTATACTTATTACAAACATGTGACTACTCTCAATAGGACACGTCCATCGCAACATTCTCATTTCAGCCACATGCATCTTATGTTTTTCTCTTTCTTTTTGGTTGCTTAATCAATAGGTCCTCAAAAATAACCAAATATAGGTAGGTGTATAAAGTATTGAATTAATAATAGTAAGAAAATAAAATAGAAAATTAAAGCGGTAAAGCTATTGAACAAAGTATAATGCTCCCACTTAAATTCAGAATTCGACACGACACCTACACAAAAGAGCGGGTCTGCGTGACAGCCGAACAACAATAGAATTTTAATGAGCGGCCTGTTAACGAGGATGTCTATTTACATAATCGCATAAATTATTATTCGTATCGTAACAAACAAACAGAAGAAGTGACTGTGTGCACATCGCGTACACCTGCTTATTACTTACGAGCCGAGATCGCATCTGCACGTTACAATGATTGCGAAAACGCACGCCGATATCTCGCGGCAGCTTTATTTAATGCACTCACCGATTATATTACTTGCTCCACGGAACTCGACCGGTTTGCTGAGAGCGACGGAACTCGATACGGTCGCGCTTCCCGTTATGGTGTAACCAGGCAAAAACGGATAAATGCCACGAATCGGAATACCGAGAAATTTCCCGTGAACCTGCCGGCGCAGCCACTTAAATGCAATTAAATCAACCGATAAGAATGCAACAAAACCGGCCACAATTCACGAAGCCGGATATTTAACGAAACCTTGGAACACCCAGTAAATGTTGGAGTAGGCAAAACAATAAATATTGTATCCTTGATTGATTTGCATTAGGTAAAACGAATTGTCTTACCTAATCTATTAATCATAATGTTCAATGAACCTACAAACATCGGTAACATTGAATAGCTCGACACGTTTTAGTAAACATTTCCATAACTAGAAATTCAACAGGCTTTATCTGTAGATACAATGTCCAAAGAATACGTCGACAAAGAGAAAACAAACTCGTCTCTCCACAAACAAACGACTATTGAGCGAATGTAAACAAAAGCTGTGAGACAATGCGACAGTGATCAGCGGGCGGGGACAATGGGGCAACAAATAACTCGGCGGGGAAGTGCGGCTACGGCGCAGCGTGACAGCGGCTGATTGACAAGACAAACGTCGGGACGGAACCGGTGAGAGAGGTTTTCATTAGATAGAAAGGAAGGGCAAAAAGTTGACACGGAGAGTCGGCGAAGCGCGGCGGGCGCTCCGCACGGCGACGCCCGTAAATCCTGACCACGACTGCCTGAATTATTCATGAAGGGCGGGCCGACGGTAGCCACTTCTATGCGCCCACTGCTGCACTCGCTCCGATCGAGTTAACACAATCTATGTAAATTCCTCATGCCACCGTTAGTGGGTGAGGTGCGACCGAGCAGACGAATAAATAATTCTTGGAAACTGACACTTGCCAACTGTGCAAGTAACCTATTGTGTGGAATTTTATAAAACCACAAACGCGTTGTTTTGAATTATTCATTTCAGAGCGATACCGTTTACCGTACAAAGAGGCAATTGTAGGTTTTCCGAGAACAGTTTAACCACAACATAACATTTACTCATGTTACTACGTCAATCTTAAGTGGGTATCAGTACACTTAAACAAGAATGAGGCTATTATATTATTCTGCTCCATCACTACGGTACCGGGGTCAAGAAGTCGAAATCATCAAACCTTTGGCTCAAAGAACTGACTTTGTATAGGAAGTGGAATGCGCGCGTGACTACAATCGATCAATCAGCCCATTTGAATATTCAACGACCTCACGAATATCGAATATACTCAGCTATAGAGCTCTTTAATCATCTAACCTGTTCTCATAGCTATATATTGCGGCTTAGACATTATAAATGGAATCGCATAGAAATCTAGACAACACATCGGCGTCGGCGAGAGACCAATCTCATTAATAACCAGTTAGTACCTACGTTGTCCGAGCATGATACTGGAGTCAAAGCTATCTTGTTAAACCCAGTAGAGCGTGTCGAGTCGCCAGGCGTGTAATGAAACACTTCCACTCGGACAATAACCGTTAATAGGACATTTAGCAGTGACAAAGCTTTCTCTGTGCGCTGTAAGAGATAAATTCTGAGCTAAAGCAATTACAGTCGCATTGCGCAACGCGAGCATCTGTAATTTACTGAAAACTAAATACCTACATATGTAGGTCTGCCACAAACCGCACGACTCGCTTTCTCGCGCAGAAATGTGACAGCGAACTAAATTCGCTTTTAATTGAACAGTTTTCTTTATTTTATTATTATTACAACTGTATCAACGAACATCTCACTTAAAGTTTCTCTTTCACATTCAGTAATTAAATTTTCATACGTAATTAGCAAAGTCGGTCAGCGGTGGCTGTTCGAAGCACATCGGTTATCGTGACTGCATAAATGCAGCTCATGCAGCACCTTGAACATTTAGTGTAGTTCGGTATCACGAGCGAGGCAGCGCGTGTTGTAAATTGCGCAATGTGCCTATTGAATGCGCACGAATGCGACTGGCAATAATCTCCCATCTGCCGTCGTGTTCCAGCGAGTCGTGACTAGGATGCTCAATCCAGACACCTATTTTTTTTTAGCCCGGCTTACACAATATCCTTCATTTGAATTATCCATCCGTTTTCCTTGTAAAGAGCTTATACGCACGGAAATTTGTAAGCATGTTTCAGGTTTCAGGCGAATCATCCCTTTGTTTCTATACTCGAGTACCTAGGTGACATTTTTGCTTTGAATTAGATTCTGCGACTTCGATATTGACTGCATTTAGTTATTTCACAGGGTACTTACTAGTTAACAACTACTTGTCCCATGAGACATATGTAAACATTTCTATTCTTTTACTATTATTGTGTCTCATTTATGTTTATAGTTATTAAATTTCGGAAATCGGCTCGTCTAACGCAAAATGTCGAGGAAAACAATCGATGTTTGCATTACAATATAGGCATAACGCCGCGTGTTCGTAGGTATTCTCCTTGGTTCCCAGCACGCGGATAGCGAAGATGAAGGAATTACGAGAGCACTGGAAAATTACACGGGTGAGCTGAACAATAAACAATGGATCGATAATCGTACGATTCGATAACGCGCGCGTACCTATTGTTCGATACAAAGAGCTCACGAAAGCATGCGATAACACCGGCTGCTGATACGAAAGGTCAGGGAATGCAATTTGGGGTCAGATGAGATAAAAAGACTGTCTTACAAAACGTATTTTCCAAATAGAAACGTAGGTAATCGTTGAAAAATATAGATAACCTATAATTGCCCTTAAAAGTATTTCAGATGAATAAAAATCTATTAAATGATAGGTATAATGAAGGAGATACCTAAGTATTGTCAATTATGCCTACTTATAGGTATTGCGATATTATAGCGAGATAATTGATTGAACCAATTATTACATATAGGTAGTCGCTACCTATTTTTAAAAGCGACATTAAAGTATACCTTCAATATAGGCACATTTAAAAGGTTTGTGGGCAGATAAAACTTTCAATTAATCATTACATACACTAAGTATGTCTAAAGGAACATACGCTAATAATCTTTGTTGGCAGACAGACACTAACCGACCTTACAACGACTGCTACAAATCAGAAATCACGTAAATAATGATTGATCGCTTACCTGGGTGTAAGTAGAATTAATAGTATTTAAATTTTCTTGATCAGCAGCTTGCCGAAAGACAACCACTCTCACAAAAAATCAGCAGACACAAATTTCTTCAACCACCGACGTTATAATGCACTATCACAGATCACAGGAAAATCTGGAGATCCACTTCAGTTTAAAATCCGTTTGAAGGCGTCCTTGAGTGTATTCAGCAAATATCAGACACTCACACCACTCCAGATGGCTACGATAAAGTATTGTACAAAATTCACGAGTATGTCAAAGATTTCGTTGCGTTGATGAACAGACGTGCGAGAGATTCAATAGCGCACAAAGAACTGAGCCGCCGCGGGGAGGGAAGTCGCGGCCGGACGAAAGGGGGCGGGGGGAAGCGGCAGCTCCAGTCTCGCAAACGCGGCGACGACGTAGCTGCAGCAACGAACGTAGCAACAAGTGAACGGCAGCGCGGGTGTGAAGAGAAGTGGGAAGGAGGGAAAGGGAGGGTCCCCCCGCGCAAAAGAGCTCGACGCACCTGATGGCGATACAACCAGCACCCGTCCGTCTACCGTCTCCACAAACTATACATCCAGCGATAGAGTATTGTTATTAAATTACGTTACAACAGGAAGGGCAGATGGCGATATCACGATGCGATCGACATGCCACGCCGGTTACAACATCGCCAAACTGGTTTACCAAGTAAAATTAAACGAAAGCTAATGAATATTAAATTAAGTTGGTTCATTTTAGCGAATACTAAGGTTACTTAATTTGTTTTTAATTAATTAGCGCAGACAGGGAACTTTCATTACTGCATTGCCTTGCCGATGTGAGCCAAAGCAGAGTAAGTACCTACCTACCTGCTTACTTATAGATTGATATTCCTAGTTCATGGATGTAAGCCTTATAATAAATATATAGAAATTAGATATGTGATATCAAAACTTTAGGTACGTACACATTGACGACAATACGATAAGACAAGGAGATAAATGCAAAAACAAAAGCTATGTCAATATTGAGTCTATTTATAAAATACGTATGATTTTACAAACACAAGCCAATTAAAGACGTAAAAACATGAAAGTCAAAAAAGTCAAAAGTCAAAGATTTTTATTCAAAATTGGATACATGTATCTCTTTTTGAACGTCATATTTTTATTTCTTATATATTTTTTTATATATGCAAAATTGAAATACTACTAGCGTTTCGGAACGACCACTGGTGAGAAGAATACGCCGAAAGAAACTCAATCCAGCCTTGGTCCCTACGTGCCTTTAAAATTTATTCAAAATAGATTATTTATATTTAATAATCTTATAATTATAATAAAAAAAAAAATAATAAATATTGTATATTTTAAATTAAATGAGGATTTAAATATTATGAAGCGAACGACCTTGATAATAATAATAAGCCAATGTAGATAACATTCGCACTTCGAGCCCAAAAAGTGACTGGCATTAACATTGGAGGTGATGAAGGACAGATACAAGATTTTCCAAAAATAAATTTGACAACATGAAATATTACAACGATTGTAAAATAACACGACAAATTTAAATATTGGGGCCAGTGAAAATCTAGTCCAAGAGAATTTAATTTCAAAACAGGCTTGCTAATTAGCTAATTACATTAGATGCGCGAATCCACGCTGTTCGACATATAAAATTCTACAAAACACGTAACAATTAAGTAGTTAACTAAAACGGTTAACAATGAGAAGCTCGTAGTTTCATAGTATTCTGACAAAACAGAGATAATTCTAGAATAGAATCGCTTCTTCGCTTATGAATCTTATGATTTACTGTACGGGCAAAACGACATTATTGTAAAAATGCTCCAATTTCACATCCTAATTGCTATGAATAGAAAAAAAATAAACAAATGCCGATCGTTGACCAACATACCGAAGCGGATACACCACGCTAACGATTTGGCAATGGCCCAACTATTCGTGACAAGCAATTCGTTCTCAGTTCACTTTTATAAATAACACAAAGAAGCCATACATTGATGTCGTTTCGTTTTGCAGGTCACTCAATCTGTGGAATTCGCAACAAAAAACGAATACTATTTGTTCATCGTTATCATACAATAGTAACACTCATGAATTGCGTGATTGTACGAATATATCATGTAGAAGTCTAAGCATTCAATTTATTAATCTTTATTATCAAGTACAATAACTTAACAAAATACAACATACGTTAAAAGTTACATGTTTTCGTGTAATATTTTTTACCAGCTACCGGAGGCAATAAATTTATTTATTGAACGATTACGACGAACGTGTTGCACGTTAAAAAAACTTAATTAACTTTTTTGCTAACTAGTTCAAGTATTTACAATGAGTATCGCGTTTTTGCCTTGCTCCGTCATGCGGGCGGATACCAACATAGACAAATAGGCAAAACCTGTTTGTGCGTTTGTAAAAACAGCCAAAGAGGTCACATACCTTGTTTTGGCCTTGTGCTAATCGAGTTAGCGGTTACACGCCAATGAATATAGCTATGTAATTTGCACAATACAGTAAAAAATACAAGTAGGTACTGAAAACAGGCACATCCTTTGCACGTACTAATAAACACTACCTTCTAATGAAGTTTTAATGAGGCGTTCCGAATCGTAATAAGTCTGTTTTCATATCGCCCTAATCACGCAAGACGGGGAATGTATGATGTTAATAATCCTAAATATAACTGTGCAAACAATGGTTCTCGTTATACAAGATAAGTGAGATAGTGAGGTGGTGTATTTACTGATAAGGCGCGCAAACACCAGTCGATAACCTGGTTGCAGCGTGATAGCGGCCTTATCCGACCGCTTGTTTAACCGAGTTGATACCAGTCATTCACGCTGTAGATAAATGCCAGTTTATATATACACCGAGGAAATCACGCATTCCATGAATTTTTCCACTGCTTTCGGAGAACAACTTAGTTCCGCGACTACTGTGCCAACTATTTACAAACAAAATATTTGTCTGAACCATCGCCGCCCACATTAAGCGTAATTTAATTTGCTATCCGAGAAAAGATATTGTGACAGCACATAAAAATACTGGTATAATTTATTGCGATAATAAAATAAAATCTGCCCTAATTGATACCGTTCCTATTAACGCTAATTGCGAATGCATGAAATACTAATGAAATAACGAAACAAAGATCATGGACATGAAAATGAATAAACAGACGACATAAGCGGGCCGTTGTGATTAAAAGCACCTTGGTGATAACGTTATCATGCCGTTATCTCATCAACGAAACGCATTGTAGAAGCAGGAGATAAGATTACACAGTGAAACGAAACGGTATTTGCTTACTTGTAACCGTTCCTGTGATTTCCGGAAAACGTGACTCAAGTTGCGTGGGAGGAAATTTATGTTTGGAGAAATACCTCCACGTAGGGAGGGGTAACCTTACACCCTCATAAACTTTACTCCATCAAATATTGATAGGTTGACCTTGTGAAGTATGATACTCTACTTCAAATTCTTGAGAATCCAGTGGATTTACGTGAATGTTAATACTACTGTGGGTGTTAACGACTGATTTATTATTGAACCAGCTATTTCCCGTGACTTCGTTCGCGTAGTTTAGGTGTTATCATGCGATCTGTATGAGCTTCTGCGACGACCCCGGGCCAACGGACCCCGGGTCCGGAATCGCCTCAGGTAAAGATGTGACCAAAATCAAGCCCGAATGACAGAGATTATATCATCAATTCAAATTTCAAAAAGAACGGTGTTTCATACAGATTGCCATACCCTGTTTTACAGCATTAAAGAAAGACACCACGAGAAAAATGTGTAGATATGCAGTAAAACAAGTGTCATAAAAAAATTACACTCATTTTTGGAAATCAATCCGATAATATTGCACGGCCATAGCCGTTATAACAATAAAACTTCTATTTTGTCTCGTTCAGCGTCCGTCAGTGTTAAGGGGTTACCTTAGGGGATGAATTTCCAAAATCCCTTTTAGTGCAGTTACGCCATAAAGGGAACGTTTTGCACCCTCTGGACATTTTGGTATTTGGACATTTTGAACCTAAACGATAGTTTGAAACAAAGCTAAAAAGGGAGAAACTAACTGACTGGCTAATCAACGCGCACCTGAAACCGCGTGAACAAAAGAGATTTCGGAAGTTTTACAAATATAGATACATTCGAGTAGCTAGTAAACGGATAGATTAATCAGTAATTCGGTTACTTACTTAACCAAAATTCGTAAAGTAATTCAAATTGATAAAGTAGGCTAGTATACTCTTCCTACCGCCAACAATTCGTGTAACTAAGGTTGTAGCATGGTTTAGTAATTGATTCAATTAACTGACTTTTATCATGTTTATCAATACTAGAGACTATGACTTTACCAATACTAGGTATACACATAATATTTTAGGTTACATCGCTGTTGGCAGTACCACTCGCTGAGAACAATGCGTTATTCATTCCGCGTTATCGATAGCTTACACAGCTGCGGCCGCGGGCGGCTGCCGACACTCTCAGATATTATTTGTTACGATCCAATTAATTCGTCGTCCACACTGATGCAATAACCATGAATCATGGTGTTATTTTTTAAAAATGTTACAAGCATTTGCCATAAAAAACAGGTTCTACACGAGTAAAAAATGCCACTTTCTACAACTTCCTAGACAAGATGCCAGATGTCGGGTTCCATTAATGGCGATTATTTATCGATTGCATAGATGTCGTTATGGCGTAAGCATTTCATCAGCGGTTCAGGATGGGGTCGGGCGATCGTCGCGATCGAATGTCAAAAACCACACGACGCAATAAATTGTTATCTCTTGTAGGGCAAACATCGGCGATCGGCCGCATTCATGCATAATTGATGAGGGTTCAGTTCGGAACGAGCGCGTGGATTCCTGGCGGTCACGACTCGGTCGGCCCGAGCGCCTCCGGCAGCCATTTTGTGTAGGTTGCCCGCCCCGGGCGCGGCGCATCGTGAATATTAATACGACCTTATGATATGCAACACTACTCCACACTGAGATAATAGCCTCAATTTAAAAGAACTCATTTTCCTCGCTCGCTCCGCTTCCGCTGTGCTCGATCGGCTGCACGTAACGATCGTGACACGATAACCATTGCGATGCGAGTCTTCGTTGCGGCACGCAACGCGCAATTAATGCAGAATGATCATTATTAGTTTCTATTGTTACCGCCCGAGTAAATAGAGCGCTGCGCCGGTGTAATACATAATAAATTTAATGGTACAATACGACGGTAACTCTCACGCACGCCCATTGTACCGTGTAATCGTAATCAGAGCCTTTTCTCTCAGAACAAGCGACTCATCGTTAATAAAGACGTTTCACAACAATTAGTAACAAGAGTACACAGAAATCATGTTTGTTACATTATGGCCTTGTTTCAATTTTGTGCTTATGTATCTGCTTAGTAACTTTTGCGAATGAGAATAGAATATACCTACTGAATATGTCGTTCGTGACTTTCCATATAAATTTTTCATTACCTACTTTCTACATAAGGGTTTCTTTTAAATCTCTTAAGATATGATTCTAAATCTATGTCTGAACGATATGTGTTCACTTGTCCGGTATTTCTTTCTTATTTATTGCAATAAGTTGCGGTCTCGTTCGCCTACCCCAAGGCGTGCTCATTATTGATGAAAGTGTACCGCAGATCGTAATAATGTGAAATGAAATACCGCACCCGCCAGCCCGCCTCGTAACCGCAACTGAAATACCGCTTACATGCAAACTGAACTCTGAACTAGTGTCCATGAACTGCGAATAATGCTTGTAAAACCACAAGCTTTTGACTTTTTGTAGTAATTTGTGGTTTTCAATCTTTAAAATTATGCATTAGGCAAGTAGAAAAACGGATGAAATTATTTTGTTACAGAGTTGAGTAGTTCAGGAATTTCTCAAAATACTGAATTATCTCCAGTGCGTAGTTGATTTCTCGATATTTTTTAATGTTTCATTTTTGTTCGTTACTTTGATGACTTGCTACCTGGCAGCAAAGCAAACATTTTGATAAGTAAATGTTGGACGTTTGTAGTACACTGAAACTTTCAGCCTCAGAGCACTACCTAACTAGTGGACGATAATCTACAAATACGTTCAGCAAATGTAAAACGTATGTATACCTGCAATGCAAGCTGTTCTAAGTAGAGCTGTTTAGTTGTAAGTGCAGACAGCTGCTCGCGCCAGCCGTACTTCCTGTCGGAGCACCCATTTTATTTGCAGCAGTTTTAACGTAGCGGCCGAATCGCGTGATCGTCGCTCATGTGTTACAGTTTGTCACGACATCTTTGCCAAAATGTAAGGTTGTGATTGACATGCCAGATAAAAAGTTTGTATAATTGAAGTTCATTTTAGAAGTGATCTGATGTTTTTGACAACGTTTCATATTTAAAAATTGTTAGGTAGAGGAAATTTTAAAACAAACAAAGAGATAGATCATTCACGTGCAAAACATTGTAAATAAAAATATAAAATTGTCCGCCGCGACAATACTCATATTGGGGATGCCTTTAGATGAAAAAGATTGTATTGTAAAAGAAACAGAGAGCAAAAAACCAGACATGTTAATTGTACTGTGTAGAGCTCATATTTCTCATATATATATATATATATATTTTTTTTTGCCGTATTTTTTTCGGTCTCATGAAATAAGTTTTTGAAGAAAAACAAATAATTTATACAAAAAGCAGCAAAAACTATCGCGCCAACCTCTTTTGTTTGTACCGTGTAAACTTGAATCTGTCTCAAACAAGGGCTGGATATATTTACCCTCTTATCCCTATAAAAAAGCGAAGGTAAGTGAGAACGCGTGCAAACGTGCAAATCCTACTTTTTGCACACGTGGTCCGATGATTAGTTCGAAACGCTGGGAACTCGCGCCGTGAGATCGGAAAGTCGTGATTGCTCGCCACGAAGCCACCGCCCCTAGCGGTTAATTCGCTAATCAAACAGCACAATCACTCTATTGTTACCGAGGCATTTTTCACTTGTACTGTTTTCGATTGAATAGCAAACAATGACTTCCTGCCCGCGAACGCGACACAGCCTGGGAAACTCATTCGCGTACACTGTAGGAAAAGTTGGGTAAACATTACGGCTGATGTCTAGCTCTAGAAATTGTTTGTTTGTTGTGATACGTCGAACATCTGATACAAAGAAGCCTTTTATGAACAATCTATCTGGTTCGTAGAGTCCTAGCAACGATCTCTCTTTTGTTATTCTGATATAATTGGTGCCGAGTACGTTCAACGCTAGTTCAACATACATAGCATACATACATAGTATCGCGTCTTTTTTCCTTTGCGGAGTAGACAAAGCCTAGGTCTATAAGACCTTATGACCACATTTAGCATGTTGAAGGGCGTGTAGATGGAAAACGGAATCAAAATAGTGATAGGTTGCTAACCCATTATATTTTGATTGACTATTGAAATTGACATGATTTCGCAGATTTTAGCCCAATCAGCTTTTATAATCTGCGTGGGTAAAGAAGCAGCTGGCACAATCTACGTTTTTTCTTTACTTCCAGACCAGCATGGAAGAGACCAGGATGCTAGTCCAACGTTATACATAATTTTACTTGCAGCTTCCCGAGTTTGGCTTATGACGGTGGTTGAGTATGCCTCATTAAAACAAACACCCTCTACTGTCTGTATAGTATTCGAAGTATAGCAGTCTAATATTCCTGATTACTAATCCTTTTATGTAAATGACGAATTTGTAAGCTAGACGGTATTTAGTTCGACTAAAAGTATAATAACCCAAATTGAAACCACATACAATGTTGGAACAAAAGAGAAGCACTCTAGAGTCTAGACTAGACACATGAACATTGCCTAGTAATCGGAGACATAATTTAATAACTTTATTGACATTGACGAACTGTAATTTTCACAGCTCCCTCGAGACTCTAGCAATATTGTAGTCAGAATAAAGCGAGATAAAATACTGCAATATCATCAATCACAGAGAAGATATAAGAACAGCTATGCCATAAAACATTATTTTATACGTACCTAACTGTTAAATTATGCGCTAGATTTTATAAAAAAAAGACTTGGAAAACTCTACCTACTCAATAATTTGCGCGCAAAATTGTATTCTTATTTTATTTGCGTAACTCGTTAAAAAAACCTAAATGATCATCAAGTATAAAATTAAGGAAAAATCGCAGTCAGATGAACATTAAGATACTGAAACTGAGTTTCGTCTTTGTACATGTATAGTATAAGTCATAACGCAGTAATCACATACACCACTCAAATAGACATACTTCATAGACTTTTCTACTTGAACGGATAGTAATTCGCCATAAACAACAAATAAATATATCAATATCAAACAAAAACTAACGTCATTATGTCGGCGCGCGGTCGTTCATCACGGTCCGAGCGACCAAATCCCCCGACCGTACATCACGGGGGTAGACCCTCCCCGGCTTATTCAAATAGGCATTAACCCTCCGGCCATTAACGGCAACACGGTAGACTACACGTTATCGAGAGTTCCTTATAAAAGTGTGCATTTGGACGCAGGCCAAATGCCTGCATGGGGAATCATAGAACTTATCTTGAAAAACTATTTTTTTTCTTAATAGGTGTAAAGTATTTTATATATTTTTATCTATTCTTTCTCTTTAGCTGTTATGGTCTGCAGACTGTAGCCATTATCAGGCTTCAACAATATGTGTTGTTGTGTTGCACAATAAAAACAAAACAGAGATAAGAAAGCATACCTGAAACTGGGATTTTTGTTAAGAAATGAAAGAGACTAGTCTTTAAGGAAATAACGGTGTACATAAAAACCTAGCCTTAAGTTCCTTTTCAGTTAAATTATAATTAAAAAATATGATTCGTTGTGTATCGAGTGATACAAAAAGTTGCTACATTAGCATGAATTAATAATTACTCGTACAAAGCAAAATAAATGAAGTACGAAAAAAAACTATTTGCTTCAAATCAAAATCACCTGCCTCAAACCAGTTTAGACTTAGAACAAAACATGTTATATATCAAAAGACAACTCGGCAGTGAAACCAGGTTCGCAGAAGCGAGTTCGTCATTGCATTATTCATTATGCAAATAACGCACCGCTCGCGTCAGATGTAATATGTAGATCAAATAAATCATCTCATAATTATTCTTAGTAAATCGTAGAAAACCAACATTCATGTTTGTTTACTATATCCAATCTATACTAATATATAAATGCAAAGGGTCCTCTGTCTTGTCTGTCTGTGTGTGTTTCTCGTTTTAACCGATGCCGATTTAGATGAAGTTTGCTATGGTGTTAGTTTAAGATCTGGGGAAGGACATAGTTACATCTTTAATCCTGGAAAAAAAGTACTGTTCCCAAGGGATCAACATTCATGAGCGGAGCCGCGGGCAAAACCTAGTAATATATAAATAACAGTCTTCCTTTAAAACCTAATCAAAGGCATGAGGTACCTTAATAACGATTGGCTAGACATCGGTCACTCACTATTTTTGATTTCAATTTCCATCATCCATGCATGTCTATTCTAAGCTGAGATTCTAAGAGAAGCAAAATCTAATCATTTTTTAGTGTTAAATTAAAAATAAGAGAATAATTGAGCAGATATCATCATCTTAATTCAGTAAGAAAAAATAAAAAAACCAAACTTTTATTCCCAATCAATATCTAGTTTCATTAAAAAACAGGTTCAGGTTGTCATTCAAAGGCGTTCGTATAATGCTTTCTTTTAATACAATTAATTGAAATTCCAAGAGGCGTCGTGACCTCCAGACAAACTCAAAGGACGCTCTATCTAGGCAAAGTTTTTACAGAGATATTCTTTTATGAGTTTGGATTGACACCCACACTTAAGGCTTTCACCATCTATCTGAGCTACTTGCTTTATCTGATATTTATCGGCGAACAAAATCAGATTATCGTGAGCTACGTGACTTAACGGAAGTAGGTGTATCAAGAATAGATTGACAATGAATGACAGACACTTATCGGAATAAATTAAAAGTAAATAAAGCCCCAAAAGGTACTGGCCTATAATAAAATTTGCATTAAGGATAAAATTGTCTTCATCTAGCAACCGATTTTGAAGACCGTAAAAAACAAAAGAAGTTGTGGAACGACCGGCGTTTAATTTTCGAATTTCGTGCCTTTGAAAGATTATTGAACTGCGAGTAGGGGGTGACAAGAGGAAAATGTCACAATTCAGGCGAAAGCGGGCGACGGGGTGGGACCGGGTGGCCCCCCTACAAACCGCTCACAGCTTGTTTACGTTGTCACCCATGAATCGAGGTAAATCCGGGGGCGAAACTTTGATTAGTTATTCTTTTATTTATGATGACAAGAAGCTATTTATTGAGAAAGTCCAGCCCAAGGGTGCAATCTACGCAAAACGTAGCTTTAGTAGTTTCTACTGTATTCGTGATAAATACTGCGGTAAAGTCGTTATATCGTCTTATCTATTTTGGCCTACATAAAGGACAATGTTAGTTTGACAAGTGGAGTAAAACAGATACGTTATCTATCATAGCCGTGGCTGGAGTACTAAACTAGGTGTTTATAATTTCTTGAATAACTTCTTATCTCTTACTTAATAGCGCTGTTATTAAGATTTATTTTAGGTATATAATAACGAGTAAAAGTACGTTGTAAAAATTGTTAACGTGCAGAATTATTTAATTTAAAAGAATATCCACCGGATAGCCATAATACCGGATATCATAGTCGGTAATAAAATAATATAATAAAGAGAACCTAATCCCGTTGTAATTTAGCTCTCTTGAGTGGCTATAACGGTAAGGACTTCCGGTCCCGGACGGTTGCTATGGCAACGATAACATCGATAGGAATCGTGAAAACATCCCTCGCTTTATTTATTCCCACAGGGCGCGCCCCAGCAGCTGATTTCATTCAGTAGGTAGTGAATAATTTCATTACGCTTTGTAAGCGTGTCCTTTTGACGGCACATCAAGGTGGAATCATTAACGATAAAAATGTCCTTTAATATATTTATGTACATTTCTATTTTCTTTTTCTGTATTGAGTTTTTATTACATCGAGTAATAATAAAAACAGCCCGATTTATAAATAAATGTATGAGTTTGACTAAATTATTGACCCAATCACATTTACTAATCTTATAATACCTAACATTTGTCCTTTAAATATTATTTTAAATATGCAGTAAGTATGAAAGAAAGACAAAGCCATGCTGATTCCTTAAATACAGTTCATAATAATATGTTTTATACTTAGTTATTTTCATCACAAGCATAACAAAACGGATAAATTACGCAAGTGACCTATTCATAATGTAGCCAAAAATATGCTAGCATATATTTTTTTCAACAAAGTTATTTTTAGATAACAAAAAAATGTTAAGCAGTCATCTTTTTAGTACTCAAACAATTAAACAGAGTACAATACATAAGAATACTTACAAAAAAATATAATTTGAACCCTTTCGCAAAGGCGAGGGCGCACAAAGGCTTTTCTTTCGACAGCCCTCTTTGGCGCACGTCACCCTCCTTTATACGGGAATGGAAGAAAAAACATTGATGTAAGATATACGCGCTTTCCAGTTAGGGAGGGCCGGTGTTATTACGCAAGTGACTCGTAATTTCTATGCCAATTATGTGGATTTAATTAATTTTGAACATTACATGTTTAACATGGAACATGGTTAAACATTAAACTGATTATTTATCTAGATTGTCTTTCGGCGATTTCTTCTCACCAGTGCTCGTTCGAAACGCTAGTAGTTGTTATATTTCTCATCTATTCAAAAATAAGAAAGAAAAATATGACAGTCAAAAAGAGATCTAGTTATCCAATTTAGAATAAAAAACATTCACTTTGATAATTTTATACACACTGAATGCACAGGTATATTTATTTTATTCAGTTGATACCGTTAATCATATTAAATTCAATAAAGAAAGAGAAACTCAAGAAATGCTAATAAATAAAGTAATCATAGCGAAGAGACTCGAAAAAAGTTTAGAAATCGAGACTCAAAAAAACAACACTTAATCAAAAAACGGTTTCGTAAAAGAAATGCAGGTAAAACAGCCACGAGTATCGAATAGTAATCGATAGTAACAAACGATTGCAGTCAATACTAGCACAAAATAGAGTTGCTTAACTGCAAAGCGTACAAGGTACACAATGACAAACGTTCGTCGGCCATTCGCGTAAATATTCGAATTGCGTCCACGTTTTCGTGTCAACATCACGTTTGGACGTTCCATTATCGACTCACAAACACAACGACCTCATATTCGTATTGGATTTCTACTGCCTTTGATTCGTTAATAGGGTCGTGTATTATCTCGGAATTAGTATCTTTGTATGTTTTGAGGATGTCCTTTGTAGGGTTTTCAAGTCTGCCTTATTTTTATGTTTACAGTAGCAATTATCAGCGCTATACGACCCTGGAATCTGATATCGTGTTTGATAAACTCACACACGATATCGCAGCGATATCGAGAGCGTGAACGCGGAATCAGCATGACTCATTCGACTAACGATTTCGATAATCGACCGTTGAATTAAATTCATTATTTACGAACCGGTTACGTAAAATAAATTGCACGGCTTAAATTCGATGTATGCCAATTTAAATGCCAGTGCAGTTAACGGCAAGGCCAGCGTTATCCGAGCTAAAATCGACACGTTTTATGTAGGCCAGCGCGGCAAGCGAGGTAGCATAATAGCATTCCTTTACATTTCCAGTAGCGCGATTTATCGTGATAGTTTCGTTTTCACGTTCGAATGGCTCCGTTGTCCGCGCTTTTATTCGACAATTCTGTTGTAATGGCGTCGTGACCAGGCAAACGAGATTTTTGATAGTTTAATAGGTCGCTTCCCTTCGCGTTCGGTGCATGAAGTAGGGTTTTGTATGTTTATCATGTTCGTGACGGCGTGACGTCCGTGCACTAATCATTGGTGGGCAATCTATTGCGCAAGCTGCGCGACAAACTTGAGCCACTTGGCTATTCAGCTGACGCTGTCCGGCCTTAACTTTCTCAAACGCCATATAAATGTAATCGCAATCGCCACTTCGGATGTCGTGTTTGGTGAAACTAATGTGGCCGGTTTAGTTATGTAAATGTTTATCACGTCGGTTTTGTTGTTATTGTTAGAGTTCGAGTTAAGTCATCGGTATTTATTTATAATATAGGAAAACACTTTGTTTTCATACGAGTAGGAATGTGTCCTTCCTTCCTCATGAACATGGTAAGCCAATACACTTAATTCGCAAAAACAATAGCAAATTGGCAATCACCTTTGAATCATAAGACTCAATGCTAAGGAACGTGGTCATAACATGGGGCATCAAAAACATGTCCATCTCTCCCGGCAAATGTTTTATGGTATTTCTTCACCATAGCAAGTAAAATTTAGTCAAAGAATACCGTGTTTGTCTGATTGAAATACTGTGACAAAAATGTCTGATAACATGACTAATTTCGGATGCTTTGACTGACCGCTGTCATTGTTGTGCAACTATTACTTAATAGCACTTGATACCTTTTATACTTCAATATTTCAAAAGCTGAAAGTATATCCGATCTCACAAACTTTCAAGGTTGGTGCATACAGCAATCACAATTATTATAATTACCACTTAACAGTTATAATTACACAATATTTAATTATAAAATGTAATGTAAATACAGGAATCAAGCAAAAACATGTAGGTAAGTTCGTTAGTAATGTCAATTTTCCAGCCCCGACGCGACGTTCCGAATGCAAATTATACGAGTTCAATACGCTGGTTGGCCAATCGATTCTAAATAAACCCACTGACATTCTGATGACCTCTGTGCGGTAAGAGACGTTTGTTGTAGGTTTCTCGTTTTGCATATTGTTGTAATTGGTATTGAATGCGGTGTAGTAAGTCCATTTTGTAAATATTTACAGAAAAAATCGAGCATGAACGTTAAAATGTCACATGAAAAAGTAAACAACATTTTAACGAGGTGCATAACGTACTTTAGTTATTTTAATTTCAAGTGAAAAGGAAAATAGCTACAAGAAATGTCTCACTCAACTTGAGGTTTAATAGCTAGGCCCTTAGGTCGTCTGTAAAAATTATACAACCTTGAAGTATTTAAATATAAATCTTCGAGTCAGTATCCCACCCACGACACAGGATCACAACTTTAAGTGTGTATATTTTATTTATTATTCGTGTTTCGGTTATTATCACTATATATAATAACTTCTTTTATGGAATTAATTGTATGCGAACAAAATTCCGTAAACAATTCTCCAGACCAAATTTCATCAGAGTCTGGTCATCGGTCAAAGCTTGACAGACAGTTACTGTTGCGTGAATAATATTAGTATGGATGTTCAATACATATTCTGAGATCTAATATACTGATAACGCAAGATATTTATGCGGCAAAACATATAGCCCTAGAACATGTTGTGTTTTTCCGTGACCTATTTCGCAACCAGTTTAATAATTGCTATACCTACATCACGAGACATACAGCACCGAGCAATGAGTATGTCTAACAACATTCAGCACGTAATTACGTCTTATGACGTCAATTGAAGGAATATCATAGATCTAATGAATCAGAAACAATAATAAGAGGAAAACCAAGAAACCACATAACTCCCGATTTTGTTATTTTGCATTTTATTTGTCATAACAATAACAGGAAATTGGATTCAGCTGTTAAATAGTTAACATGCCATTTAACTCAGTTAAGTCTTGAAACAAACCCTTGGCTACGTACGAAGCACGGATGCAACAACGCAAAGTATTAAGAATTCAACCGGGAAAACACACATAAGAGAGAGAGAGAGAGAGAGAGAGAGAGAGAGAGAGAGAGAGAGAGAGAGACCATGGCAAACTCTGTGTCTCAGTGGTAACTAGCGCAATTATTTAAATCGCAGGGTCCCGGGTTGGACCCTGGTCAGGTCAAGAATTCAAAATGGAAAATTATATTTTTCAGATTGGCCTGGTTGTTGGATGTTTCTCAATCAATCAAATATAATTTATTCATCGATACTTCACATATCATTTGGTGAACGTTAACATTTATTTTACAACAAAATATTATTGATGTTAATTTTCTTATACCCAAGTTTAAAGACGTTTCCAAAGCGGCAAAATCTAGTATCCTGCGATTTAAGCTCACAACCATAGATATCAGAATATTTTATCTTTGTCCTCTCCATTAACTGCAAGGCTAGCTTAATCTGTGTCATTGTCCCTATACATTTATTTAATTTATTGACTAAAATTACATCTGTTTTTCTCGTTAAATCTTTAATTTTCGTTTTTCTCTTCCGTGAGTATCATAAATAAAATATCTTTTTTATATTCATGGTTCAAGTAACAATAGTTGCCAGTGTATAAAGAGGTTTTAAGATAGGAGCCTGTCTCTTAAATTAGAAGAAATAAAATACTGTAGTATTTGTAAAATGAGATGAAGTAAAGCAGAGAAATTCTATTACATGACGTAGTTTTTAATAGAATTTATCATTAGGCATTGTTTTAAATAATATTACTACACAATATATCAATCTGTATAGTACGATTGTTTAAATTTTATTATCATCTATTGTTTTCATTGTTTGGCCGTGCATGTATGTACACAAAGAATATAAATATTTAATTGCAGTGTCATAACAATCGATTCTCTCTTCCGTAAGGTTATGTGTATATTATTATAACTGAGAGTAAGTTTACATACATCGTTCGTACTGCATCACAAAAGGTTCTTTTTTCCCCCGCCAAGAAGGGTTATGTGGTTCGCGCGTATCTAGAGTGGGAAAACACACTGCAGGAAATCATGTAACAAACTATTTTAAAACGCACCGTCTTATTATAAAAGAAGGACTAACTTTAGTCATTTATCATCATTCATGATTACGGACGATGAAGTCTACTGAACAAAAGCCTCTCGTGGGCCTCTCCCAAAGATTTATCTTTCCATGCGCGGATATTGCCATACTCACCCCGCTTGGCAGGCGGGTTGGCAAGCGCAGTTTCTTTGGCTTCTTGTACTTCTGACGCTGCTGCTCATCGGAAGCTTTTAAAGCTGGGTAACGATAGGAATAAGTTGGATTTGGGAAGGATTAAGGTATTGGGATAATACTACTCACACAGATGAATGGGGGAAAAGCAATTAGTAGCTTGGGAGGCCGAGCACGGGTACCCAATGCAGAAACTACCGGACAGGCAGTTAAAGATGACACCCCTGACCATTTCCTTTAGTACCACTAATTTTAGTACTAGGTTTAAACCAAGCTCCGCCCAAAACAAATTAACAATGACAGCTAATAACGACAAGGAGATTAAATGTTGACTTATTTTGGAATTCTTAAGATCTTGTCATGTAACCTGTAGGTCTACCTAATAAATAAATAAAAGATGCTTTCAATATTTTGAAATAAATTTCTGCTCTCGCTCTTACTAAATCGTTAACATGAGAAAAATAACAGCATGTGAAAAATAATTATAGCACATCCTGAATATTACTTCTCGGTAAATCATTTGCTTAGTGTCATCAATTATATCGTCTTCGCGCTCGTGAATTCAAACAACGTCAGCCATTTTGTTTTACCTTACCGAGTACAGCAACATCAGATCGTATCATATTTCCTTATGATTCGCAGTCATGATTCGAACCGTGAGAAATTATCTTCTAGGAACAATCAACTTAGCATAATTAATGAGGCTGGCACTTGTTTAGACGTTGTTTAACTGATACTGATACACGAGTGGTTTAGTTTACGGTCGGCCGACCGGTTTGGCGATACTGACCGGTTACACTGTTTTAATTAACGCACATCCGGCCAATCAGGATTAAATACTTACTTTACCGTTTGGAATGAAAGCAGAGAAAACTACTTTTTATGATGTAAGTAATTTACTTTTTAATGTGAGAAGCGATTTGACCATGTTAAATGCTTAATAAAACTTTAATGGGTTATTATTAATACTTAGGTATATTAGATATTTTACATTGGGAGTTATAATATAACGATCTAAGTACATAAATTACGTACGCTTCACGAGAGGGACTGTAATATTAGTAATCACAGGTAATTCGAAATTTAAATAATATGTATAATAATAGAGACAGTCATATTTATTAATTCAGAGATTGACAAATGAGGTCAGGAACCCTTTAGATATAACTTCAATACTTACATTTAAAGGAAGGTTAACGAAACACATCAGAGGCCGAGAGGCGGTTCCGAAGAACTCTGACACCAGGTGCATGGTCGATTGACCGTGTCACCTTTGGCTAGCTCCGTGGCGCAGCGGTCAACACGCTAGCCTGCGACACGAGAATGCCCGGGTTCGATCCCCGGCCAGCCAAGATGGAAAATGATCTTTTTCAGATTAGCCTGGGTCTTGGATGAGTATCTATATATGTATTTGTTGTAAAATATAGTATCGTTGAGTTAGTATCCCATAACACAAGTCTCGAACTTACTTTGGAGCTAGCTCAATCTGTGTGATTTGTCCGTATATATTTATTTACCTACACGAAATGATGATGAACTACATTTAGATTTTTAAGAGGTGTATAATCCAACTTCTAAACGCAAACTGAGATACTTATTGCACTAGTGGGTAACGAGTATAATAACTCCAATAAAATAATACATTTCTAATAGTCTCAGACTTGATATTCATATATTCTTCACTTTATTCACGGATCATTTTCTTAAGTGTTGTAAACTTGTAACAGGGTAAAGGAAATCGTTCGTGTCTACTTATTCCACGTTGCAAAACTTGATGTGTGTATTTATGAAACAACATCGAACCGTGTAATTGCATGCTAATGAATCAAAAGCCAGGAGTCATTGCCTTAGCAGCCGTGGGTGTTCATAACTCATGCCTAATTAAATGTCGAGGTTCTTGACTCTGAAGAGCCGCGCTAGCCGTAGTCAAAATACCAGCACGGATGAATGGTGATCACTGATCAGCACCCACCTACATACGCTGGTGCTATTATTCATATTGTTATGTTGGCAATACAAGGTTTGTCATCACGCGACCATGGTGCAGTATATGTATATGTATACTGTCGTATCTCGCAGACACCTACCGAGTCAATAGGCCGTTGGCCCGGTTTACACGAGCGTGGGTCGCGCATTATGTCCAAGCCGCATTAGTGAGGATACAGTTACGTGCAATGAACGTTTCCTATACACCCGCATTGTTTTTGTATTAATTGTTCAATTACGCAAGAGCGCGTCGTCACGAAACCTATTTTGTGCCGACCGACGCTCACTTGCCAAAAGCTATTAATTACGACCGAAGAATAGAATATCTCGACGGCTAATCCCCCGGAGACGGTTACGGTTACCGACAACGTTGATTAATGTCTGCCGCGTTCGTTTAACTCTTTCTTTGTATGCGCTGTTCGGTTGTGTAAACGCGTACGCGAATAACCTTCTTTCGGGTTGCTCGACGGATTTAAATAGACTCGCATCCGCCGTACAAATAAATAAATTATACGCCTGTGATACGGCACAGACACGCTCCGCTTGGGGCCTTGGAGACGTGGCCACTTAACAATCGGACGTGTATCTCTGCAGACGGGGCAATAAAGAAAATTGGCCGTTTAGACTATTAGGTCGGCGTCATAACGATCGTCTTCGGTGCCAATTAAGGTGGAATTTTCACGTGCATGCGCTTGGCTTGGCAACACGTTGAGTAAGGCGTGCACAATAGAAAATGGAGATGGGGTCGTTCAGTTCTCACTGACATTGTGGTGAGCGGCGGGCGTGCGAAGAATGCCAATGGAAACAACTGTTGGTTTCCTCGAACCGACACGCGTGACGAACCGAGAACCGGTTACACGACACCGCGCAGAAACAATGCATTAGCAATGCTTTTCATTAATTTTAGTCTCGCATATTTTTGTCCATAAAGCTGCAGTCCTGCAGTTAACCCTGAGAAATGTGACCCGCCGACGAACAATGAGACGTGCGGAGTACATGTTAATTAGCACTTGGAACACGTTATGCCATTAATATTAATGAGTTGTTACGATGTCGTTGCTATTCAATAGAATGGTGCATTGCATTGCATCCTATTTTTTCAACGGATTACGATATCGCACGGTGAGAAAGCAATCGATGTAAACGCTCGAGTAAACTGTGAAAGCTATGTAAACAGCCGCGGTCCACATTGTGGAGCATGAAAGGAAACTCATTCGGCACTCCGCTCTAATTCAAACATACTGCAACTAAACACATAATCGATGGATTAAAATAGGTTATCCGGGAGGCAAATAACTAAATTTATAATTGTGGCGGGAACGCAACCGCGCATCCGTGTTCAAACGTTTCATTGGCAATGTTAATACAAGTAACACAAAGCTCAAATCGAAATAACCCATCAAATCAATTATTTATTACCACTATAACGAATGGGTGTTTCCTCGTGAAACAAAAACCCGTGACCTACCAATTTCTGAGAAATCGGTATGACGTACGCTCATAAAATATTGCAAGAAATGGCAGGTAAGTAGCTTGGTCCACCACGAAGAACAAGTCAAGGTGAATTCAGATGTAGTCCGCTATCGATCAAAAATTTGAGAAAAAATTGAATTTTTAGTTATCGTAACTACTAGTCTCGCTTCGAAGTTATGGTGACGCATTTAGCAGTTATTCTAGAAAGATGATGGCACACGCTGTGTTAAACAAATAATACAGTAAATATTTGATTATGAAAACAATACGGACTTGCGAAGTGCTAAGTTTGCTTTACAAGTGTCACAGTTGAGCAAATAGTGTTACGCAATCAATCGCTATGTCGACATTCTCGACATCGATACAGTGGGCACTGATAGCTGCAAGGTTAATATTAACGCAGACTACGATACTTACTAATTGGGACACTGTTGGGTGAACCGATAACAAAATACCTCGCTACGTGCGCAAACTCAAACCAGTTTTATTTGTTTGCATTCGAAAATCGGCATCGAAATAACATTGTGATAAAAAGCGATGTGAGTAAAAGACAACTAAAGGATATGTTAGCCATGTTAAGCTGGGCATATTTTAAGTTAATATTATCGTGTATTATATTGTGAAAACGTGCGTCACATGTAGATTATCAACAATGATTTATTTGCAATCAACTCCGTTGACCGCGTCACCTCGGTTGTAGTGCGCCGCCGAGTAATAAATTAAGCGGACATAAAAGACATATAAACGGGAATAAAATAAGATGTCGTATAGTGAAAAGTTTACGAGGGGCGCGCGAGTCGCCGTCTACGCACACCAGTTGGCTTTGGTTCAATTCCTGTTTGAAGTATTTTTGGAGCCACGCACGGTGCGCCAGCCGGCCTGTTTACAAATACTAGCGCACACTCGATTCAATTCCACGAGATTTTGTAAACACAGAGCCAAAAGAGATTGGCTCGTTCGTTGGTAATACTAACGGCAATATTTCCCCGCCGCCCGCAGCATAAGCACTGTTTAACAATTAATATTGTTACTATGCGGAGTTCCCGGGGTAGTTACTTACGGAGGAAATAAATACTTTTTTCCTTTTTTTACTTTTAACGAATGTTATATTTTCCTTTTAAATGCAATATTACAAACCAAATGTAAGGAAGGTATATTTACATAGTTATATTCTCAAATCTCGGATGTGATCGATGATGTTTACTGAATAATGCAAAACGGCATGTCATTTCCATTTTATACAAACATATGTAAATTGAGTATCAGAAATTCGACACCTTCTATTTAATGAATTAAAGATAAATGCTTAAATAAACGATGTTATACATACGAATAGCACCAGATTTATAGTACAGTTATGTATGATGCAAATAAAACAGCACAAATACGCAGAATTTTTTTCTTTAATTCAAGCCGCTATAAATAATTGATGAATCAGTTTCCTGTGCGATCGAGTGACGCGGAAGAAATCGAGCGAGACGTCCGCCCCGGCTAGGCATCGGCAGGCACCGACCGGTATCGATAAACCGACCGGTTCCGAGCCCATCACTATAGTCGTGGGAGACTGGGGTTAAATGAAACGTGCAGGCGCGCTCAGACAACTGCGACTACGAGATATTTACGTGGAATGAAGAAAGGAATAAATTATACTGTATCGTGTGGTAAATGAAAGGGCAAAAACATAAAGCGACTCCCTCTACCTGCGCCCAATCGACCCTTTGAGCCGTCCGATCCGAGCGTTCCTAACAGGTTCCCAGAATGTGCTCAGGTTGTTAATAAAATTCCCGGCGACAATAGAATTCTGTAGAGCGACTTCTTGCCATTACAATTTTTAATTATTAATCTGGCTGAAATCCTTATACATTTATTAAATTGTAGACAAAATAGTAATACATTTTTAAAGTAAGTATTGGACGAAAAGCACAATGAAAACAAGATTTTATACCTGTTCTTGGTTTTGCCCATATCCTTTTTAAATGAATTTATGACACGGCATTTAATAATAATTACATACAGACGAAATAACAGAGAAGAAAGAACACAAGGCGGGCAAAAAAGAAAAGCAAAACCACAATACAAGTTTTACTAGTTCCTTTATAGCTTCGGCAAACACGTTTCACGGGGAAGGCACGATTTGGTTCGTCGAATTGTGCTGTTGCTCTGTAGGTATATTATAACCGACGTCGAATGCTCCAACCTAAACTTGAATTACACGAATCGTTATAAAGTAGAAATTCGCTTGTGTAAGTTTTAAACGTAATTCATCTAAATATAGATGTGAAGCAAAAAGACTTGAATCTCGTAAATATTTCGACATTTTTGCCTCTGGCGAGCGAGTGGTTATTTTGCGTTTATTGAGTCTGTTCTTGATTGCTTCGCTGAACGATTACTGGAGCATTGAACTTGGCAATTTAGCCATTATAGAGTTTATCTATACAGATCGTGTTTCTGGTTTGGCCTCGTAAAATTCCTATGTTAAACATCTCTCGTCCACAAAATATGTGCGTCATTTAACAGTATTGGAAGATGCTGATGGAACTTATTATCACGTTTAACAATGCCATCACCTTGTGCTGATGGTTCGTGATTAACATATTAAACGAGATGTGTAATATTCTTTCTACGATGTGATGCTTAACTTAGCACTGGATTAGCAATGTAAATTGGCATACCTATTAAGTTTAAACTCTCGAAGGCTACATTAAGATTTCCTGTTCTTTACGCAACGACATCCGATAATGGGCGTCTATTCAAATAATTATTAGAGTCAATATCAATATTCAAACGATGCTTTTGTTGATTATAAACCAACAAAAATAACGAAACAAATTACAGATGTTTATAAAATCATTAACGAAATACAAAGGTTCCCTTTGTCATCCTTCGAAGTAAACAAAAAATTAAAGATAATAGCTAACAGCTGTTGCTTTAACCTTGGAACCTGTATACCAAGCCGGGTCGGCGTTAACCCTCCCTGGACAACGGGGCGACACATGTGTGCGATCAACGCGAAGAACTATTTATAGCAAAGGACTTCTTATGTAAATCTCACACGTTTATTTTCTGGCGACAACTAAATGGAACAGCAATTTCGGAGGCAACTCAAGCAGGTTACACATATGGAACGAAATGAGTGGCAATAAGGAGAAACAGGTCTAAAACAAAGTCACTAGTGTCGTTACAAAAAGGGGTCAGTGACTGCGCAGTGGGGTGGCACGGTGGCGGGGGCGGGGGCCGTAATAACAAATTTCAAAAGGAACCCCAAACATCTGCCCACATGTGCGTTCCGTTTCATACAGAATAATGCAAGTCGAGCGAGCAACCGCACCGATATGGCCGCTTTTTATGCAGTAGCTTTTTGTTGCTTCACGCTTTGTGCCCGCGAGCTTTCAAACGGACAATAGCTTTTTTATTAGAAAGGAAATCAATACATTTGTGACGTTTGAATTCAACGAGAACAATTCGGACGTGTACCGAGAGATTTACGATCGGGTTCCCTGATGTTGACAGTACAAAACACTGCGTTTCTAATTGCACTTTCTCAGTTGAGAACTGAATACCTTATATAAATCATACATAATACTTAATTTTGAATATAGTTGCGTGGTGTGCTCTCAAGTATTTTTGCCATTTTGCCAGAAATGATACTATTAGCATTATAAAGTTTAAAAGGAAAGTTACATCATATGATCAGGGAATTTAAATTATACACAAATGGAAAAAGATTGGGAGTCCTTTAATGTTTGTTTAGACATTAGACACCCGTAGAATTACAAAGTGCCATGGTGTAAAAAGCAGGGCGTCTCTGTGACGGGTAAATCCGCGCAATTAATAAGTTGGCGCGATGTATTATGGACACAAATAGTTGAGTGAGAATCGATGTGGTTCTAGGAAGATCGGCACATTTTGGCGCGGCGCCAGCCGTGTCTAACGCGAGGGGGGAAGGGCCACTTGTAACTTTGACGTCCAGTCAAAGCTAATGCTGACGATGAATCACTTTGATACTTTGCTGAAGTTTTATTTTCGTTTATATTTCGCTCAGATATGCAAATTAATAACGGTTTTCTTTATGCCAGCGTTTAAGGTTTCTTACGCTCGTTCAATTTAATTATGCCCACAGTATATTATTTACACAAGAAAATCGGTAGTACAGCATTAAGTAAGAGGACAACTACATTTTTATTCAATACAACATGTGTTAAAACTACCAGAGTAGATAAATCGATGGAGTCATATATACTCGTAGAATAGCAAGTTTTACTAAACAAATTCACAGATTTCTGCAGAAAGACAGATAACAGATTTTCTTACATCTTTACATAGGGTATAAGACATATGTCTTTACATAGGGTACCTTCCATTCCGGTAAAATTCTATTGTTCTGAGGGATCGACATTAACGCGTTATTACAGCTTCATCATCATCATATCAGCCGCAAGAAGTCCACTGCTGGACATAGGCCTCCCCAAAGGATTTCCAATACAACCGGTTGGAAGCAGTGTTTATTTATAACAGCAACTTATCTTTATAATAAATAAATAAATAAAGATAAGTTGTTATTTATTTAAATTTAGTCGATAAAAGTCACCTCACGATAAAGTTTATTTTAAGGTCTTTAGCCTCAATGCTAAAATTACAATTTAACTTCGGACTAAACTTATAAAGTAAAGTACCCTTAGCAGTATTTATCAGCTAGTGGCTATAATAATCAGAAACATATGATTTCTACAATTTATGGAATTTACATCAATTACAAGTTCCCCATTAATAACGGCAATGAGTAGCAATTTTATAAATACGAGAAACAGGTTTTGGTAGGTAAATCATGACATGAACACAGAAACACTGACGTCGACAGTGCGCAGACAAATCCGGCAATGCTGGAGGCAAAGATCGTGTCTTTTGACCTACGTCTGACTGAGCCCGGGGGCACGACTCGTTTGGAGACCCCGTGCTGAGCAAGCCGTAAAGGATAGACGGAATTAGCTAATATGTGTCCTATGTTTATTATTTGCGAATAAGTTATACATTTCACTGATTTTACTTAGTGAATTTTTGAGATACATAATAACTTTGTTGCAGCTCTACAAGTTTATCTGTTATGGGTAACAAGTGACGAGCATTGAAGGTAAGACACGTCTGATGTGAACCTTTAAAATTTCGAATGGATTTATTATTATTTGAATCATCCAATACTGAAGTATTTTCAAATGCGACGCTCTTAATTATTTATGAAATCATAAAACTATAAACTGAAATAATAAAATTATGGCAGAGAAAATCTTTCTATAATATGAGAAAGCAATAAGCGGCTAAACTCAATCTCGATAATATCCAGCAACAAAAACTAATCCAATCAAACTAACAAGTTAACAACAAATGTTATTTCACAACTTGTAATACCATCATCGTGATTCCGCAGATAATAAAATTCAAAATGGATGTCGTAATCATAATCGGCGTCTGCGCAGACGGCGGCAGCGTCTCTGCGGGGCTGCGCGGGACGGGGCGAGGTCCCGTTAGGAGAAAGTAGCTGCCTACGCGAGGCGCACAGATCGTGACGGCTTGGCGGTCCAATGCAGCCATCTTAGACCATTCGATTTTATCGAACCACCCAACCAAATATGGCACCAGCTGACAAAGACCGTAGTTTGATATAACACATTTCAAGATCAAAACGTTTGTTTAATGACTTGTGAACTTGTGATGTCGAAAGCTCAGTAACAATTTATTCACGATCTACTGGAGACACTTTCTCTTACTCTGAAAATCAGCCGGCTGTGAATGTGACTTGGCAGGACAGAGCATGTGTCAATCATTCATTTTAAACAAAACTCGACAAAGGTATAATTGCTAAGCCTCAAAGCGCGATGACGATATAAATGTTACTTATGTTAATTTAATGGTGTAAGCTACAGAAATTAAAATAACTTTATCTCTGACATCTATACACCAGTAATCGCTTTGATCACCGATATCACTAACATTAAATTTACGTCCGACGATTAGTATGCATGAAGAAATAGAGAAATTTTAATAGTCGTATAAAAGGAACATCTGCAATTAAAGCAGCGTAATGTACTTCTATATATATTTAAATAAGCATCTTGCTTGTTACTAACCATTGAAGAAATAAACTATGTAGCTGCATGGTTTTTTTTTTTTTTTTTTGGAAATGACTGTGTAGCTAGCTCCAAGTGAGCTTTCGCTACTTCACCGGGCGTTTAGCTGCATGGTAATAGGGCCACGTTTTTATTGCTAACAACTCAAGAGCTAAATTTAATAATCTGGACTACTAAGGGGCGGACAGCTGTCCCGTTCCATCCATCTCAACAATTATTGCGCAAGCGGTAAAATAAAATCGTGGCATCGACGTATAATGTTTCATAACCACCCTACACGACACTAGACGGCAAATGGTAACCAGTCAGACCGGTCGTGAGCGCAGCTTGCAGGTGGAGCGCTTCACACCTAACTGATACTTCGAGAGGTGACCCTGAACAACTGCACCGAGAGCTCAAGCTGCCACTCAAAAACGATTGGATCCGACGGATCGAATAAAACGATTACTGCAAAGGTCACGCCAATTATCCAAGCGATTATAGCCGAATGAGATTAATCGACAACCGCCTTCAAATTTTATTGAGGCTGCATTCAAATGTGCGTTTATCAAATTATGTACATTGAAGCGGTGCTCCTTATAAGACAAAGAATAACATAATGTTGCATAATTGAGCTTAAACAAAACCTGTGTGATACATTAATTCAAACATACGAGATCGTGTTTTTCCCTTATGTTTATCATTACATATTCAATTCGACTCACAACAAGGCATTATCATTTAATCGTTATTCAGTCACATGTACGATATCACATACATGGCTCTTTTGTCTCGATTGTCTATTCTTGAATCGTTTAACTTTTATATTATTGAATTGTAATTATAAAGTTTTTATGACATATAAAACAGATGTTTTCAGAACTTAATTCGAATAATGTATTGACGTCAAAGTCATTACAAGGAAGATGCTTAGAGTAAATACGGTCACACGTGGCTCACGAATGTTTCGCCCATTTCACTGTTATCAACTGAACACACGCTCATTTCAATTTCGTTCCCCATTTATAATATTGTAACATTGTATAATTTAAGTTAACTCGAGGGCCGGCACGATTGTCTGATAGAAAGTCGTGCAAAACTCGAGAACCGGTTGTCAGGGCCGAAGCATTTAAAACTCGACCACGTTTGTCATTTCTGTATGAGCATGAACATTACATTTTGAACAGTTCTGTTTATGTATTTCTTTACATACAATGTTTTAAAGACATACTTTCTTCTTATTATATATAATAAAGAATAAGGGGCCCAAGTGAGATACTTACAGTGCTCCGAATCAATATTTGTTATCATTGTCTAATCAACAAGAGATCCATCATTTGAATTATATTTTTTAATTACATTTTTTAAATCATCAAAGGGTAAAAGGCCCTTTGATGGCTTTAAACATAAATGGAAAATATATTTTTGACTCATTGATAAGAGATTTTAAACAAGTAAAAGAGAGTAAACTTGAAAAGAAAATACGGTTACCTTTATACGTTTAAAAAATAGGTCATATTTTTAAGATTAATAAGTAATAAGGCCAAGACGATGAAGTATTTTTGTACCTACATTATATACTATTCGAACAGAACACTTACTTTTAAATCTAAAAGACCTGGGTCTGTCTACACCCAGGTCTTATTGATTTAAAAGTAACTTTTATATCTCAGAGAGATTTCGGGTTCACGACACATTTTATTTCACTGATTGATGATACTCCTATAGTAGGCGAACTTCCAAAAGCACAATCAAAAATGTGTGAAGTTTCCCATTGTAATGGTTTACCACGAGTCATTGGAACTACGTTAATAGCTTGTCCTGCTATCATTATCTGCATAAACATAAGGAAACAATTAACGTTGAAGTATATCTGTTCAAATAATATTAACTCATTCTCAAATATAAGTAAGTTGTGTGAAGGATAAAATAATTGGATAATTGGAGCAAACAAAATATTCATTCGTTATCTTGAAAGAGAAACACTCCAGTTAGTTGAAGGTCAATTTAATAATAACATTTTTTTCGGTTCCAATTATAATAGATTCTTTATGACGATTCTTTCAACAGTAGAACAGGTAATTTTAAGAAAAGCCAAAGCGCTCAAAGGGAGAGGTGGCCGAAATCTATTTAGGGGCATAATGGGCGACCCGGACCCTTGTCCCAACGTGTTACGATAACAAAGGACAGGTTCGCTTTACAGATCCCACATACATTACCTTTATTATTATTACATTTTATGGTAAAAAGATTACAGAGCAAACCGGTTTTATTACGAAGCGTTATGAAACGTTTCTAATGGATACATTGGCGAATACGAATAAGATGGCGGTTCGAGCCGAGCAACTTTCACCGGCTTTCGTACTCCTCACTCGACTGGCCTGCCGCGTCGGACCGGCTCACCTGACCTCCGTGTTACATTAGTATTGTTCTGCTCCAACGCATTTATAACTGGATTGACAAAAGTCAATGTTGTATACTACTCTTCACTGAACCGAAGCTACTGTCGTAACTAGAGATCCGGTCATTTCAACTATATAACTGCGATAATTATTGACCTAATATATGATCTCTAGACGACCATTAAGTCTGTTGTGTATAATAACCTCAATTCATCGATAGGCTGGTCACAATTATTAATAATCTTGCTATCATGCCGGCGAACCCTGCGTGAGGAATAAAATTCTCGTTATTCTAGTTCTAGATTAATCATATCCGTCGGGCGCGTAACATTACATATGTCTAAAGCAGATGTTGATACTGGCCGTAATAGCCGGTAATCAGACAGAAAGCGAAACATGGAAAAATATCAAAAGTCCGGTCTGCTATTAAAATGGTTTCGGGGCAAATACGCGGCCAATTAGACATACACACACACATCTACAACGTGCGTGACGCACACACGCCCAGTTCGGGTACCGGTTCCATAACGTTTTCCTTTTTTCCTTTGAGAAATATTTATAACCCAGATTAATATTTATTATGGCTTCTTAGAAACGCCGCTGCCAGCTTATATGCTGAATTGTGCGTCTTCTTTGTACAACAAATACATTAAAATATCAAATACCGAAGTATCCATCAAAGATACTTTGATCTGGGAATTCATGTTAAATTGTTCCAACTGTAAATGCGTATAATGAAAAAACACGTCTTTTGTTAGCAAGGTTTATAAGGCAGTTGTAATAAATAAAAATGTTAGTAATAAGGTTTCGCATGTAACCGAAGGTGTGCTGCAAAGAGAAAAAGTTTTTGCACGGTTTCGAGTGTCCCAGTACTTTATAAAATTGAGAGCAGCAAGAAGCGGGAATTACGTGCTGTGACTAAAAGAAAATAAAGGTGTAACAGCGAGGGTGGCACCTCGTGTGTGGCGGCCTTTATGTCTTAATACTCCAAACCAAACACCGCCTGCAGCTTGCTTGGTTGACACATAATACCTACGATCTAATACGAATAACAGATATACAAAACAATAAGACACATACCGTTTAACAGCAACAAATAAATTAAGCTAAGAATAGGGATTTATGCAGAATATTCTATCGAAAACGACGTGACCCCGTTACACGGGACGTGATTGAAATTCAGATTAGCCGATGATAATACCAAATGTGATGTCGTCCGCGGCGACCTCTGCTTTTTAAATCTCGCTGGTGTGATGCATAAACAGTAGGTACATACATACGCAGATGAGGGCTTGACAAACAAACATGCCTATTTGAATGTGAAATGAGAAGCGGTGATCGTGATATTTTAATATAAACAAGTTTACGTACTCTGTAGACACCGTCAAATAATATGTTCTGGGACTGTGACTAGTTCACACGATCGCAGCCCTTATTTTTAACTTTTTTGCATCATAAATGTAAATAACTACTTTAGAGATACCATCACAAAAATATTTAATGATTTCGATAACTTCACCCCGTTTGAATTTAAAAAGGTGTAAAATGTATCTATTGTACAGATGATACAATGATTTTGGTTATTCAAATTGCAATTTAAAGCACTGTTAAGTCATAAAGACAATAAATGTAGAGGGCAAATTCATATACAACAAAATCAAAAACAATGACTTCAAACTACTCAGTGTGTACTTCTACCTTTATCAAAATAAAATTTTAAAGCAGTTGCGTTAAAGATGGCGACAGGGGTACGCCAGTTATTTGGTATTAAAATAGAGATTTATGTTCAATATGAAACACAGACTGAATACATATCGAGCGACGCGACAAAATGTAAAAATATTTTACCTTTTTTGTTAATCTCGCTGGATTCACGGACCGGGGGCGAGCCTGTAACAACATACACACGTCGATTAAATTCATGTTAAAGCAAAATAGATGAAACTATGCAAAGATATATTAATTTTAACATATTTTCACTAAATAATCTTTTAAGATAAAACTCGAAATAAGCAAGTTATAACATTTTGATTTACCCAAAATTTACATTAAAATCAAATAAGTATTTGAATTTTTTTAAACAGCTGTACTATATTCTTGTAAAAGTTTTACCGTAAAGTAATAAAATAGGAGTTAAACAACAACAAAAATAGAACCTTCTTTTTAAAATAATGCAAAGCGAACAATATAATATAAATAGGCGTACAGAATAGAGGCACCAAAAAGTGGCTCGGCGAAAATGGAAACCTCTCAGTCAAATTAAAGGTCAAATATTTATACGGAGAATATTTTAAAGCCTGTCAAGAATAGCAGGCCCGACCGGTCGGGCGTTGTTGGACCTGTTTGTAAAAGGCATGTGAAATAAACAACCTTTTTATTACACTTAAAAACTAGTTGCTCGGCGTGTTCAACTTGAATTTGTGTTGTGACCACATTCAGAAAATATTTCAACTTGTGTCATGTCATTATTGTATTTGTTCTTATTTAAGAATTAGATTAAAATCTAAAAGTTCTTTTGAAAGATTCCGAAGTATGATTTATTAATGTTAACGGCCTCACTAAAAGTATAGCACAAATATAATGCTCATATGAAATGTGGAGTAGGATAACGTCTTTGTTATCCTACATTTAAAGACATGTGTTTTTATTGGATATGTTGAATTTTCCATCATACTGTTATAATTGAAATATATAATAATATCGAACGATACAAAAGATATAGAGAATACTAACCTTAAAATAAATAACGAAAATGTTGATGGTACATTTGACAAACAAACGAATGATAGAAGGATAGATTGAGGTTTTATCTGTAAGATATATTCCAGCTAAAACTATGAGGAAAGACGACCGCTAGTTAAGCTGCCATAAGTGTAAAATAACTTGTTAATTTAATACACCATAAAAAATAAATTTAAAAAAAAGCAAATGTTCTTGCTAAATACATCTGCAATGGAGTGCCCTGACCACTGAATGCGGTCTGATACGGGATCGCTGCATCAATGCGGCAGGTGGTCTTCTCCCACCCGCATGGCAGCCAAGCAGCTGGAACGAGGTTCACTAACCCTTCATACGTGGAATAAATATGGGGACTTTTAATGGGCACTTTTTAGAAAGCGTCAAATCAATTATGTATCGAGGAAAGGTGATGTACGCATTAAAGATAATGACAAGGGTGCAAAAACCAATTACGCTAATGACGATACATTTAAAGTTGAAGAGAATAATATTAATTACATGTTTAATGATTTGTCAAAAGAAAAAGACTGAATAATAGAAGTTAGGTAACCGATAACAAATTCTAATAAAAGTGTCAAACATAGCCTGAAAAAGTAGCAGAAATATTCGTGACAAATGGTGATATCCAATATACTTATGTGTGCCATGCCAACTACCAATACACCTTATAGGTAGAGTCAATCTCGAGGTTGTTAACGTCGCCTTTTTGCCATTCCAGATTAACAGACCATATTAGGAAGGTAGACTATGCAATCGATAAACTCGATGGCCATAATTTCATCGTGGGCGTTTAAACCACGTTACAGAACACTAGCTGTACTAGCATGAGAGGATTTGTAAATTTATTTAAGTTATGCAATACAATAACAATATCCGTTTAATGACGTGCCTTAACATGATCACCTGTCAGTACCAATATATCCAGAACGTGGTTTATATAACTACAGAAATAATATTTTTCTCTCGATGTAAAATACGTAGGTATGAATTTGTTAGGTAATAACGATTTTTTTTTTAAATCTCTGGGTAATATGTATTTTTATTCTTCATTCATATTTTTTTCGTTTGTTTCATTCGTGGTTGTTTTTTATGAATCAATATTAATTCTGACTTTTTAATTTTTCAAGATTTTCATTCGAGCGTTTTAATGTTAAATTCCAAGTTATAAAGTGTACATTCATTCCTTTATAAATAATACTATTTATAAGTCGTGTATAAAAGTAGACACGAGTTAATTATTCTTTTAGGAAGCATTGTCGTGACACTGAAGGAAAAACGAAACACATCAATTTAAATTAATCCCAAAAAGGACGAGAACAAAATAAGCTTTAAATAACTCGTTGTTAAGAGTCGATCGTATTATTTTAATTGCTATCGCGCATATTCATGACCATTCCGGTCGTCACAATAGTCCAGTCCAGGCTGCCGAGAGACACAGGTAAAATATCTTAAATAGGTTTTGGTCATCATAACGTATTCAATGACAACTTTTTATTATGTTATGGTCTAGGTCAGCGGTAGGCAATAACAAACGGATAGGCTCATCCGTCCGCGGTCCGGATTCGGACCGCGGAAGGATGACCCTCGGTCGCATTTAATTCGACTAAATTTTAATTCTACATATATTTGTGAATAATTCACAAAAATGAATATTTCTTTACATTCACTGAGCATATTTTGTTTCCATCATTTGACCAGAACTGGTTCAAAACCGTTATTCCTGCATTGATTTTACGTCCAATTTTGTTCTTTGTTATTACTTAATTTAAAAACAAAGTACAAAATACTCGGATTTTTTGGGCAAAGACATTTTTTAACTATATCCGGACCCCAGTTAAAAATACTTGCCGCCCCCTGGTCGATTATAGAGGTTTGTGCTATCCATCTATGGTGTAATATCAATATTCTTACTATTTAACAAGAAAAACGAATGGACAAGAATCTAAAGTGGTGATAACTTTAGATTCTTGCCCACTTCCCATCTAATTGTACGTAATCCTTTATTTAGATCATTTGCTTCAGAACCCTTGTAGACGCTGATCCAACGCAGTCAAATTCGAATAATGAGTTGGTGAAGATAGTAGTAAGAATGAAGTGTAAAACGTTAAGAAAAGTAGCAATTTGCGTATTAAATGAACTAACAGGACAAAATACCAAGAACTGGCTCACAATTTACAATACGTACACAGATCAATACGAAAATTCCGAAGCGAGTCATGAAGTATGTGAAACTTGGGTAAATAGGCTTAATAACCTAATCGCTGTGGCCATTGCACGCGGTCTAATGACCAGAGACCAGCCCGAGCTGAACAAAAAGCCAGTCTTTCCTCTTTAGAGACGAGTCCTTTCGTGGCAAGCATGCGGGCAGACCAGTCCCAGACAAGTTTGATCGTGAGAAATGAGAACTTCGGTGCCCGACATATTTTGTTCTAATGAGAGTATGTCTTTTAAAGATAGTTGTATGTTTTGCTGTGAGAATATAGTACCTATTTCTTTTGTGTCGCAATTTCTGATAAGTATTACAGGTAGTTCTTTTCGTCTCATGTTGTCAACATTTATTCTCGTTTCGTTTTCTAAATGCTTTTACTTATATTATCTCCTGCCTCCATTATTATAATTTTTGTCTAGAGATGATTTTGTTATCGTTGCCTGGGTAGTCTTACGTGGTATAGTACGTAGAAAACTCGAGAACAATGTATGTATAATATAATTAATGTTTTGAGATAAACCTCTGCAGATAACTCTTATCCATGTTTCCATTTCATTACAGTACAGGTTTTATCTGTTAGAGAAATCAATATACTGATTACATGGATATCAATTCTTTGTCCTTATTTATATGTAATTTATTAAACGATTATATCGATCTTGGTAAGGAGGGAACTTCAATAGAAGTTCATTTCTCTACGTAGGATGAAATGTAATTGTCATAAACATTTAAAAGATAAGTAAAAGCGTCTTATTATGTATTGTCTAGTTTTACAGTCATATTTATTTTAACCATCATTCCAATTAGCAGCTTTTTTTATTTATACTTCTATTGTTTCTCGTAAATTAAATATTTAGATTGTCTGTCGTAGTTTTAGTTGCTACTACGAGTACACTCGTACAGCAGCTGTCAGCTACATTTAAATACTCATATATGAACGAAAACGTCTTAACAGTAAAAATTTAAGTTTACATCCAGTATATTATCTCTATGTCAACTGTCAACAGTCTAACTGATATGAGGGATCATTACCATAGTAATTTAGCTTTCATCCATCAATGCTCTATTGTCAAACTATCAGCTTTCTAAAAGAGATAAGACTAGTCGGATAACATCCATACGTCTATAGTTAACGTTAACGGACATCGACCGGTCTACGACCGAACAAAGGCCGCAATCATGACAAGTTTGTGTCATAAAAGCTGCATAATAGCCTACAATGAATTCTTATTCTGCAGTTGTAAAGTTTTTGTTGAGTTCTTAGACATCCAGTAATAAACATAATAACGAAACTAAATCTAATTCATAGCCTGTGCATACTTTATTTTTGCACGTAGTGATCATTCTTCCAAACTCATGCAGTTTACGCTACCAATATAACGGGATACAAATATATACTAGTATATACGACGCTACGAAATATGCAATCCTCGTTTAATACGAGCGTGTAACTAAAGCCTGGCATGGAGCTGCATTGCAGAGATAAACGAAGGCATTCAATTGTAAACCTGAGTAAGTTTATGTAACTACATCGTCATTACCGTGAACAGCGGAATCTGTAATTAATCGCTTGGTTCCCTGTCATGTTTATTATAAATTGAAAATAAGCCGCACTTGGCACACGTTGGAGCTGTAAAACAAACAAATAATAAGATGGAGCGGTCTGCGCGTTCATGTGTTCTCTAAAAATAGGTATGTTTTCATAAACCCGATATGAGAGTTTACACAGAACTAGTCTCGGGAATGAGGTCGGACGAGTTGGCATGCGATGCTCCCCACCGCCGAATGTATGGACGGTAATAAACAATGCGCTGGCATGTTTACCGAGTAACAAAACAACGTATCTCTACGTCAAAACCTTTATATTCTGGCACGATGGAATCAAAGGATATATCATTTGTCACTAAAGATAAAGTGATTGTAATCACAGCAGATAATGAAAAATGTGGAGTTGTTAAAGCACATAGTAGTATTAGCGATAACAATAGTGATTGAAATGCAATAGTGTTACGTTACGTGCTTGGTTCTCGCGCCATCAAACAGGGCCGTTCAACGCTTTATCGCCTGTATAATTATCTTGAATGAAATCATGTTTTAAGTCATTCGGATCATATTGCAACTCACCAATAAATCGCCAATACCAAAATATTGTCGCAGTGAATAACATCAACCTTATGTTTCAAGGAAAAAATTGTATGTACCGGCGGATTTTTAGCTGCGGGCAGCTAAAATTAGGCATGACGCAAACATTGCTTCATATGAGACATGCCTTATCGTTATAATTTTATATTTTCTTTCCAAGTCGACCTCCAATCGTTCACGGTCAAATTCAATTCATATACATAGGGGAAAATACTACTATAAATAATGTTAATTCCATACTTTTGTTGATTCACCAACAGTTACAACATCATCTAATACAAAAACTGCAAAGATAGTTCACATTGTAATGCAGAAACTAGCTAATCAAAGAAATTCCTTTCACGTTATTAAACACAGCATAAGAAGTCAGTTCTCATTCATTGGAAAATAATTGATGCTCTGTCGTATAATCGCCTTCGCCAGTAGAACAGAAACCTTCACGGTTGCTTGAGCAAAGAAGGAAACCATTGCAACCGCAACGAATTTGCAATTTTTTTTTCGAGTAAAAAAAACGGTGTAAAACATTAATCGATTGCAAGCGATTGAGTCGAGCGAGAGATTCCTCTTTCGTACGCCAAATAAAAAACGCATTAGAACGACAACTGTTGCTACGTGGGATGAATAAAAAACGCGGGAAACGAGGTCACATTACGTTGTTAGTAGGCAGCGAGCGTGTCCGATAGCTACTTCATTAACACTGTATTTCGCCCATACCGGCCAGATATAAGTTCATTTATTTGTGGACCCAGTGTTAATAACCAGGAATTTATTTTATAAATTAACAAGGCATAGGTATAAAGACTGTTACAACAATAAGGAAGAATCCGGTTTATTTTTGGAACGTGCTAATTTGCAGTTAATATACGTGTTTGATCAAATTATTATATTACAACATTTTTGTTTTTGAAACTCGTTATTAATTGATTATAGCATCATCCAACGAAGCATAAACATTTGTGAAATTACTCCGCTACGTTATGATAAAATACCGGATGAGTCGATGAATCGAGCATTCTTGGTATTTCTGCAGAAATATATGAGTCCATGACTTGTTCTAAATATCTATCAACTCCACAGCCAGTAAAAGGTTAAAAGCGGAAATGGAGCATTAAATATTGATTAACGGCGTGGAATGACCGCGTTCGTGGAAGCCACAGTTACAAGTTACAAGTCAATGCTGTCTGCCATACATTTTATATCATGTTTAAGATGAATTGTACGTTAATTAAATAAATGTACACGGACAAGTCACACAGATAGAGCTAGCCCCCAAAGTTCTAGGCTTGTGTTATGGGATGGGATACTAACTTAGCGATTCTATATTTTATAACAAATTCAAGCCCAGACCAATCTGAAAAAGATTATTTTTCATTTTGACCTGATCGGGTATAGAACCTGGAAACTTCAGTGTGGCAGCCTGGCATAATGACCACTAGGCAACAGGTCGTCAAAATGATGAAGATCATAAAATAGATAAGATTTACAGCTGAATGTCTAGCTGAGATTGAGACGCATTATCTTATTATGAAACTCATATCACAATTTAATACACGATATCCGAAAATTTGTAGTAAAAGTTCCTTTAGTGTATCCATAATATATTGGCCATAAGGTTTTTATTAGATTTAGTCACATATAAAACTCAAATTAGAACTCCTATAACTTAAAACATTTTGCATTTAATAAATAAAACGATAAAGTAATCAGTTGCGTTAGAGCGGATCAAGGCAGAGAGAATCTTTTAGAATTGAGTGGTTGATTCTTGCCTGAATAATAGACTATTTGCGTCATTTGTTCATTTGAAATTCGTTGTATAAAACATTACGTGCTGGTCGTCACAAATCTGTGTGTGTGAATATAAACGTGTAATGGTACATGTTGATAAACATTATGTTTGAAAGAAAGCCATAACACATCAATCTCCACTGCTTGTTTATGATGGCGAGACGCAACTTGCCTGCACGACCGGAATAATGTCATGAACTTGAACTGAAAACAAAAATCCAATTCTGTGGCCGTCTCAGCAATGGAGGTCGTTAAAACCCACGCGCTCTGCGTTCCCATGGCCGTCGGAAACAATACCAGGATCGCGAGTGTCGAGCGCATAAAACCGAGAACAATCGGCCGACTGGAAACAAGAGAGCGATATAAATCAAGTTAAGCATTGCGTGCAACGGCCTGCTATAGATCCTCGCGTTTCTGCTCGCTGCCCGCCTGCCCGAGCCGCTGTATAATTACCGAGTACTTTCGCCAACCAACGGCCCGACGCCATCTTGCTATTTATATTGCAAAATGGCCGACGGCGCGCACAGTCAGTTCCTATTTCTTTTATTGTGTATTTAAAAAAGGTCGGAGCACGTGCTTTTAAACTGGTGACAGACGTCGAGATCAAGAATGTCGTTTGCATTATAATGAGCATTTAAACAATTATTAGCATTTCAAATCAAACGCCAAATTATGACCTAAAAGAGGTTGCCCAACATGTTTATCAAGGTCAATTAATAAGGATGACTCTCTTGGATCTAAAATTAGATGTTTGGAAATAAGAATGTTAATCGATAAGTTAAGGTTTGAGATTGGGATCTTATAAGTTGTAAGCAAGGTCTCATAAATTTACATTGAATAGCGGTAGCCGTTAAGTTGCGATGTGAGTGCGCGCTCGTGAAGGTCACCTTGACCAGCCAAGCGGAGCCGTTTGTCTTGGAAACTGAACAAAACGATACATAATATTAACGATAATGTTTTTAATAAAACTAAAAGAAATTAATGAACCAGATGTCCTTGCTGCAAACTGCACAGGATAAGATTTAATAAACTTGCCATGGCTATGGTACAAGAGAACGTTGAATAGCCAATACTGTTGCAATGCAGTGGGCAGTTCCGAAACGCTAGTAGTCTGTATAGTTTTTGAACAGTAATCAATAATTCAAATATAAGTAAATTAGAATTATTCGGAACGTGAATTGACGTAAAAATCCCCTGAGAAGACCTAATTTCTAAATAAATCTATGTAAAATGGCCTTGGTAAACAATTGTAAATTGTATGCCATCCCATTGTTTGATAACAATATGATAAGAATAACAAATGAATTCAAAGGTATTAAATATTACGAAATATAAATATGATTTATCATCTTATATTATACCAAACAAAGAATGATGTGCGTCAGTAGTCTGAAAACAGAATAATAAAATCCATTATACGAGTATAAACACCAGACATTCAGAGAAACTGAACTGGTGATAAAAGTACTTTAGTGAACTTGAGTAACATGTAAGTATAAATATTAGTTAAATAGAGAACCAGTAGATAAAGTAGGTAATTGCACAGCAAATACATCACACTAATAACAACTGATTACTTATCTCTGGCAAGTGGGTCAAACTAATACGGCTGTTATAAATATGACACAGTATCATATCAACATATGCCAAAGTATTTGCCGGCGC
Source organism: Elegia similella (assembly GCA_947532085.1). Lineage (NCBI taxonomy): Eukaryota > Metazoa > Arthropoda > Insecta > Lepidoptera > Pyralidae > Elegia > Elegia similella. The sequence goes on from OX383936.1 coordinate 9,029,064, forward strand.
GCCAGCGATAATAGTGTTTAAGTCGTAATCCGTCAACGATAACGTCACGTTTAAAAATAGTAATCTAAAAAATTCAATGGAACATCACCCAGGGCGATTTCCTGTTCACTTTTGCGATTCTACACAGGAAACCGAATTCGAGGGTAATTTCAATGCAGATCTTGCAGGAGTGTTGTTTAGTATTCAGACAGTTTGCGGGCCAATGGCGAGCAGCTAGCACTCAGACCGACGCCTTGAATATGTATGAAGCAAGTACATAACACGAATTGTTAGCCATGACACACATCAACAGGAGATTCGACGAACTCTCACTAATCCACGTAATATGCAGTCGTATGACTTCACCCAGCATCACATTTCATTGTTATCATATCATCTGATGTCTCATGCATATACGTATCTATTAGAAATACTCCCGACTCAATATTGTAGTATACATCTATGTCTAATATCTACATATCAATAGAGCCAATACAAAATGGTGTTCGTTCTGATGAAGTTTTTATTGTGCTGCTTAACCTTTCGACCGCGTTGTTACAGAGTATAATTGACATATACGAGACACATTCTACTCGCGCTATTATTACGCATCATTAGCTCGACAGCAGTGGGCCATTTTCGTAATTTCCGCTCGGCAAATGTCCTCTAGCATCGATGATTACTGCTCAGGCAATGGCCTCATTTCTAAGCATACTATTGACAAAAGACAATTATATGAAGAATCCAGTAGACAATACCAAGTTGTTTGTTTGTAAATGATGACGAAAAAAGCAAATTATTAGTTAATGCGACGTTCCAAGGAACGAGCATGACATCATAGCGTGCGAGTGGAGTACAATGTGAATAGCCCCGTATTAATGGCAGAGAACAATGGTATGATAACAAAAAATGTAAATGATGTACGGCATAGATTAAATGATTAACCTGAGACTGCATTGTCTTGAAGCAGCGGCGTGAAAAATAGAACTAAAGAGAAATTAGCCAATGTGGTTGATGGATGATTCATTAGCACTTGTAGAAACAGATGTCGTGCGGGTATTGATTGGGTTATAAGTCTGGTCGCCCGCATATGTCGTGTTCACGGATGCGTTGTTAACACGTGTTATCTAATGGCTCCGACCCGACACGACTGTGTTAACGCCTTTTGGTCATGAAAAAATAAATAATCACTAAGGCTGCCTAACAAATCTTTATAATGTCAATAGTCACGTCACTAGCTTTAAGGTCTTCTATAGGTACGCTCTAAATCAATTCGTTATCGACTTCATTTCTTATAAAGAAAAAAATGAATTCTTTAAAATAATTTATTCTATCAGAAAAGTATTTAAGTTGTATAATCATCTCATTTAAATGTTTGTTCACCTGTGGATATAAATTAATAGTAATCTAGTAATAAAAATCGCCAAATGAATGCCTGCTATCAAATATGAAAACATAATGTAAGTTTTTAGTATTAAGTCCCATACATACATTAGTAACCAATGATATAAAGAGCGAAATATCATTGTTGGTACCTAACATATATTTTACAGCAAAAATATAATTATACGTAGCACTTACTTACTCGTAAGTCAGAGATTGTTGAGAGACTGGCTTACAAATACAGAAAGAAAGAGACTTATATTAGCGCTTTATCCAATATCACTATACTCGTATAATTCCTGTATCACCGTACAAATTGCAAGTTACGTTTTGCGACGTGGGAAAGCGAATGTCAGTTGGTACCGGGCGGCGGCCATCTTGTCCACATGGGCTGCTCTGCGTATCCGGGCGGCAACACGCGGTTATCGGCGCAGAACCACTCATGCACACCACGTGGCATTTTGTTTGTGCAACATTCCTCTCCCCAACCAGTATTGATTGCTCCGCACACCCTTTCATTCGATCCGCACATAAATTCAGGACACGTGAAGTATTTGTTCGATCCGAATAGAGTATTGCCTTTGCCAAATTGCTGAACCGAAAAGAGACACGAATGTTTATGGCGTTATTCAATAATATCTCTCTTCGTTCTTTGATGTCTAAAGTATTGATATCCCGTATCAGATGTAGGCAGAAGTTATTTATCTACGATATTATTCATAACAATAACAATTGAGCGAAATTATACCAATTAAAATTTCATCTTGTTCGTTGTTATTTGGGGACTTTGCTGTTATCTCTATGCTGAACACTCTTCAGTCAGCATTAACCTCTAAATCAGTTATTCAATGCTAAAAATATCTCAATATTTTGTATTCCAAAAACGAGCAAAACATCTATATATATATACCACTGCCTGAGGCGCCCACGTAACGTCGATTCACGTAATCTAAGAATTAGATATCAGACGGTTACTAGCTGGCCTCCTACGTGTTCCAGAATTCTTAGTATTCTATTGTTGACTTCCTTCATACATTCTCACACGACTATAATTCAGAATCCTCGAAACGACACCAGTATAAACAGAGGAAACTAACGTCAAGACAAACTTACGTTTAATATCATTTATATTATTTTATAGTAACAACTACATATTGGTTTTAATGCCTTGTTTTTCTTCTTTTGGACATAATTACGTGATTTTAGTTGCAAATGATGACTAATAAAAACAGTATTTGGCATTCAATAACCATAAAACGTTGCATGTGGGAGTAACTCGTAATGTTACTGGTTTTTCGTGACAACGTTTCCTTGCCGACCCATCACGCCATGCGTGACTCAATATTATACAATAAAATATGCTCCTTCGTTAATATAACGCTAAGCACCGTAGCTAGCTCTACACACACCAATATTTTTATTTTCCTCTTAAACACTTTGTGTACATTTGTCATAGGTATTAAATGTATGCAAAACTTTTCATTCGACTCTATTATCACATGATGGAACGACGTTACGCTTTCATACAGGTATAATACCTACGATAACATACATTACACGCATGCAAATCTGCCTAATATGGTATACCATACGGACTACGGTAGCTTCTTCATTAACTTTTAGGTTCTTTGCTTACCGACATTAGTATGTGTGCCCCGTCTCGACAGCTTATAGAGTGGGGTGGGCTTGGGCATCAATCTCAAGCGAGCCTAAAAAGGTGGGTTGCCGTTATGTAACTCGCTCTTGAGCGAACATAAACAGGCCCTCAGGCGAGCATACATTATTCAAAGAGTTTTTATCTCAACGTCTCGGTTCAGGCACGCATCGAGGTAGTTACTGTGTAGCCTTGCATGCAAATGTGGTTAACGACTCCGCTGTGTCGGTAAATACTAATTTCAACTGTGAGTACCATTAATATTTCACAAATTATGTTAAGAGTAATTACCACGTTGTAACAATTTTACGACATCATTAAACTCTTCTTTGAACACATTTGCAAATAATTTAAAATGGTAATTTATTTGTTCGTTATAATTACATAACCTCAAAAAAGAATAAGATACTACAACAAAGGCGAAGCTCTCGCTACCGTCACGTAATTCGTGAAATTTAATGACAAAAAATGTATAAAAACTTGTTGGGTTGGCAAAAAAATTAACGGCAACTAAATCTAGTAGAGTGGGATGGATGTATTCGGTTGCATTCGATGAAGTGAGATAGTGGTGCGCGCCATCTTGCCTGCATCGCCTCTTTAGTCACGCGCGGTAAAGCAGCGTTTCTATTTTTTCGCGCTCTCGTCTGACCTCGTTGGGATATCGTTATCATGTGCCTCTAATAATAAATGGATTTCGCTTGTCACGAAGACTGCGGAACAATAAGCGAGTATCACAATAACTGAGATAACCTTCGGCCGTAGTTTGACTTGCCCTTTTGCAAATAATCATTCTCTATATTATTTCTTGGCTCCAATAATTTCCATAGTAATACGTTATTTCTGTGGCTGTATCTCATCTCAATATCCTCATGTAGGAATATTTATTAATTTGACAAACTGCAGTCCACTTAACCTCTTTTATACTAGAGTTCACAGTCAATTAGCACGCCAATAGTTTTGAACTTTCGACAGCTGTGTGTATACGTACCACAATTGGCAGTGCTCACACATTCAGCATCTCGTATTTTTATTAGACGTCTAAAACGTAGTATCACGATAATCGTGACTGAGGGCTAGAAAAATAAATATTGACAATGTCATTGACATAGCTACGCTAAGAAGTCGTATCCACAAAATTTGTAAGATCATTGGAACTATTTCAAGGCTCATTAAATGCTGCTGATGTTTCAGAAAGGAAGTTTTCTCATGAAACTAAGTAGATGTTTCCGAGGTGAGTCAAGGTCGACAAAAACACGAACAATCCCAATAAATCAAATGCGATCACGATCCAAGTACACAACTGACGCTACCCTTTGCTTGGTGTTCTTTGAACAATAATTGCAACAATCGACGTTAATTATGACATCGCTCTCTTCATAACAACAACTAAACAATAATGGACCAAAGAACAAAACAAAGATTACGCCGTTTACAATTTTCCGGAATTTAAACTTGGAATAAAAGAGAAAATAACAAAAGCTTCTGACCTAATGCACATAAATGTATGAGTAAAATTAAATGTTTGCAGGAAGTTTTGTTAATGGAACTAAAGTTGTACCTTATTTTGATACATACACAAAACTTTCTGTGAACTCCGGTCGTTTGGAAAACAAAACTAACTTAAAGCAATGAATAAGAAGACACTATAAATTAACTCGGGTAATGTAATACAAAGTTTATTCTCAGCCAGACAGCAATTACGCCGAGAAGTTTAAGCGGTATTCACGAACACCAAAGAGAAGGGGGGCTACCCTCGCTCCGGCATCTCTCCCACACCTTTCACCCCTTTGAAACGGTTCAAACTCGCGGCAGGGGGTAAAATTGACAAAGTTCTACCACCCCCGAGCTTCTATCCGATTATTTCGGAATCTTTCAGGGCTGTTAAACTTTCTTTGACACTCGAGCCTGGTATAAAAAGTTTAATCTGTCAAGAGACTAATTGAATTCATCCTGAACTCATTAGTCACTGTTGCAAAGCTGAAAAATGCGGATGGAGCAAGTTTTGATGATACTTTATTTTAGGAAGTCCCTACAATCCTAAAAAGTAATATTATTTCACTATCTCGATAAAAGATTATCTTTGTCCTTGATTAGTATTTATACAATTATATTTCAATTATACAATTATATACAAAATATATTTCGTGTCTACACACGAAATATAAAAAATAGGGCTCTTGGTCTCATTAACCAGTGAATGTATTTAAAATAAAGCTCCAGTACTGATAAAAGAATATTCATAACAAAAGAACTGCATAACTACACAAAGATAATAATACTAATATAAACAAAGAACAAATAAACACAGTCCCAGTAAAGTAGAAAAGACGGCGAGTGTAGGTGAAAGTTATCTGAAGTCAGATACTTCCACAAAGTTGGAGTTCCCAAGTTGTGTCGGCGGAAACTTGGCTCCTTCAAAACTGTAATGGCTGAAGCAGATTATCTGCAAGTTTGTCACTGAGCGCAAACTTTAGTAATGCGATCCGTAATTACTTTCCAACAATAGAAACAATATCTAATGCAAGTAACAAATGACATAAATCAAATCACAGCTGTGTCTAATGATGTCAGTGGCTACAAATTAACTAATTATACAAATTTGTAGTTCGTCACTAATTTCAAATATAATTTTTCGTTATTTCTCATTATATTTGTTCGACTGATTTGACAAGCCTTTTTGTTATTTTACAATTATCCTATATGCTGCAGTTGCTGCAATGGCGGTCTTCAAATTTGTGAAAGTTACGATATTTGTCCCATGTACTGCTTTACACAGCTAGATCAATTGCTTCGTGGTCAATACAATACCGGTTTTGAATTATTGCTGATTTCCAGTGTCATAAGCTTTAGCATTGACTTAGTTAATTTTTGAATGTAACATAAAAAAATATTTTCTTATAGCTGCAATAAACTCTTTAAGATTGCCCAGGTCTTCAAATCCTGAGCTGTGTCTATCACCACGAGGTAAAACGACGTGATGGTATATATGTATGCAATACAATCAAGATTGAAATGATAAAATTCGACGTAATGTAAAACGATATCACCATGAAAATAAATATAAAACACTAAAGTTCAATGAACGAGGAGAAATAGAAATAACTTCTGAATGTAGTAAAAATGTTTATAAAAATGATTGGTGAACTGAAATAACACCATTTAATCGGCAGCCGAAGTTTGCACAATGGCTTCGGGGAACAAAGGAAAGTTCGCAACAAGAAAGTCGAGAGAAGCTTGCAGCTCCTTGTGAAATTTAGGGTGTTACAAAAATATTTAACTTTGGAGTAAAATCTTGAAGAATGGATAATGGAATTGCGAAACAAAATTTACGCAATACTGTTTCTTTTAATAAAGCTAAAAATAATTTTAATTATTACACAGCCTAAAATAAATCACGATCATGTAACGGTGATTACATTAATTACTACATGGGGTCAGCTAGTAGATTGTTCTGCCATATAATTTACACTCTAAGACCTAAATGTTCTTAAACCTACTGAAAATGTACATGTGACAACTGCTTCACTTCCCGCGCAGATCGTCAAAGCCGATCGAGGGAATGAGCAAAAATCTGCGGAAACATGTCAATAGGCGATGCGGCTACCAACCCATCACTATTTTGATTCCGTTTTTCATCTACACGCTCTCTTACATGTTAAATGCGGCCATAAGGTTTTGTACACCTAGGCTCTGTCTACCCCACAAAGGAAAAATATGTGGTATTATGTATGTATGTTGTACATGTAAAAAATTTCATTAAAAATCTTCGAGCCCTTTGGAAAACGCGCGACACGCAAACACCGTGAATCGCGATTTTATATATACATTTGATTCTATCGTATGTTTGAACGAAGAATATCACACGATGATTAAAGTTTTGAACTTAAACAACAATAACTTAAGAAACAATAGCAACATCGAAGGTAACAAATATCATTAAGTTAATCCTTCGAAACTTCTATTTGATGAATAAGTTGGCGAAGTTCAACTAACTATCAAATAAGTTATGTAATTGAGTCGTGAGAAATCCAAACTTCGAGAATTGATTAGAATTTCAGAGCAACTGGGGAGAGATAGAAAACTCAATTGGGTATTGTTTTTAATAGAGTTTGAAAATGTAGAAGTAAATTAATAAATTAAAATTAAAAACCTTTTTAAAACAAGCTTTTATGTCACTTTTTCGATTTATTTTCAGGGAGCCCTTCTTTAATTTGATATCCATATTGTCGGATTGCATTAAAAATAGCTAGTCCACCATCTGGGATGTTCTGCCATGTTAGATTTAGAATGACGTTAAACAGCTAACCATGGATTATCATAACCAAACGATTATACACGTACAAAATTTCAGCTCAATCGGTGGTGGTACGAGTATCTGCTTCAAAATTGAGTTACAAGTTTCTACCGAAAAAACATACATCATAAATTGTAAGTTTAATAATAGCTTGTAAAAAATAAATGAACAGTTGCGAAAACATTACAGGTGTGTTTGTAGATGCTTATCCATATCCATACTTAATATTATAAATGCGATACTTTCGCATTTATAATATTAAGTATGGTTACTCTGTTTGACTGTCTTCTTTTCACGCTTCAACCATTGAATCAATTTGGATGAAATTTGGTTTGGAGGTAGTTTGGGGAAGGACAAAAGGTAAGGTTTCGTTCTGGGAAATCCTGTTCAAGAGGGATCGACACTGACGCTGGCGGAGCCGCGGGCAATAGCTAGTAGTTTTATTACATGAAAATTTTTATTGTACCGTTTCAAAATAATATAAAAATAACGCCATTCTAGAGCGTGTCGGGGATACAATTCGACAACAATGTTTGTAAAGCACTAAATTTAATAGCGAACACGATTCACGTTCACTTGATCTAACAATAAATAGCGATACAGGAAACAATGTTGCAATTTATTATGTAGAACACAACAAACATTAAAACGGCGAAGTTATTCCTTTACGCGGAAAGTCATGTGACATTCTAATCTAATATTCCTTTGACCTTTTACTCGACGTAACCTAAGTTTATAATCTCTGCGGCATTCTGGGGATGGAGTCCGAGGGTAAAACAATAACTGTAAATTAAGGCTGAAACTCATTACCCCGGCCAGAGTTGGCATATAGGGCGCTACACGATCGAACTTTAATTGGTTCTGCAGAACTTCGGCTATGGATAATATTCTGAACTCGGTCAAATTGCTTCAACTTGTTCGAGTAACCTTTTCATTAACTTTAGTCGGTTGTGTAATTTTAACTTTACTTAATTCTTGGAACCATGTAATTTTATTAAAAGTTTATAGAGCGTTGTTTTGACAACGGCTCTTGTGTTAATACGTGCAGTAAATGTTTGCTAAAAAGTTACATTTAAAATAATTTGTCCGTCTGGTATATTATTAAAAAATATTGGCCACGTATATTTTCTTTTGTGTGTCAAAGAAAAATTGCTACAAATATAGTCCGTTAAAGTTCCGCGTGACGTCACTGGCCGGTACGCTTTTTATCGGCCTGTTGCGTCATGAGCCCCCCTCCTAAACTTTGATGCGGTTTACATTTATCATCTTATGTTTGATTGAAAAAAGAAAAAATACGTATAAAATATTTTTCGATAATCTATCAGACGGACAAATTATTTTGAATTGAATGTATCTTTTTAGCAAACATTAGGAAACAAGCCTATTGCTATATAAAATAATAGCATTCTGCATCAAAAGTAATTGGTATTAAAAGAAACAGTTCGTGTAAGAACGGATCTTCGTCCATTATGTATGGGGGACGTCATTAATCAATATTTGAAACAACACTCCGTACACGATTACTCGATTTATCGCATATTGATACTGGCTCATTTCCAATACTACTCTATTCAAGTTACGTGCTGCATGCCATTTTAATAACTGCAATGTCAATAAAATTTAGATATCCTACATTTTCTTGACAACTAGCGACTCGCCCCGGCTTTGCACAGATGCAATGTAGATACATATAAACCGTCCTCTTGAATCGCTCTATCTATTATAAAAATCGCATCAAAATCCGTTGCGTGCGTAGTTTTAATGATCCAAGCATACCTAGGGACAGACAGACAGCGGGGAGTGACTTTGTTTTATACTTACTATGTAGTGATCATTATCATCGTCGAGCGTTTTCCTGGTTGCACCCTCAGCTATAAGCCCTTGGAGCCCGGGGTATGCTATTATAAAAGCATTCATGCTGTAATAATATGACTTAGTTTTTATGGCCGGTCGCCAGCCTGACTCTAACCCTCCTTGAGGAGCTACAGAACCGCGGACAAATACCTGTGACCATGGAGTACAAGGAAATCGAACCCGCTATCCTCGCTGCCCTGCCTGTTAACCACTGCGCCAGGAAGGATTTTATTGACAAAGTCACATTCTTAAACTAGCTGTGCCAGCGACTCCATTCGCGTACATTACAATTACAAAACTAAACAAAAACGAAAAAAGATAGCCTATCCTATGTCCTGTACGTCTAAATGGTTATCTACCAAGTTTCACAAAATGCGGTTTATTCGTTATGGAGGAACATAGACACATATACACAAGAATACATACAGAAAAAAGAACAAAATTTCGTCAATTTAGTTTCAGTATACTGTATAGAGCTTATAATCACGATATCTTTGAAAACAAAGTAACTTCTGTAAGGGTTGGTCTATGACCAACCCTTACAGATTTATTAGATATTAGTATTGATTGATATCGGCAATATAACGACGGCGACTCTATTATCTTAAGCACTTATCAGTTTGCCAGTGCAAATGTCGTTTCAATGACAATCAACTAGCCGCTGTTACTCAACAATAAATCTGGAAGCTGTTACCGACTGCTAATGTGTACCGACTTTACGCCAGATTATTTAAAAAAACCATCCAAGCGCTACTCTGACTCGCGCACGAAGGGTTCCGTACCATTAATATAACAATATACGTTTAAAATTATTAAAAATATTTTGATGATATAATGTAACTAAAAATTTTTGCTTTTCGCAATTTTATCTTTGCTATAAGACGTTGCTTTGTACCAAATTTCAAGATTGTGAGTTCACAGAAGTACCCTGTAGGTTTTGATTCCCTTGCGAATTTCGTAAATTGGCGTCCTAAACGGCTGTATCTTTTGATTGCGTTGGGTTTGTAGTTTGATTTTTTCACAGCTCCAAGGGACTGTAGACCTTAGTATTTGATATGAATTTCAGCTTGGTACCTCTACGCTCTCCTGAGAAAAAGGGTCTAGACAGACGGACGGATAACAAGTGATCCTATACGTTCCGTTTTTTCCTTTTGGGGTACGGAACACTAAAAATATACTTATCTGACGTAAAGTCGCTACGCCCTTGAGATACGACCATATTGCGACAGTTTGGAGCGGAGCCAACCAATTCGCGAAGCCACATTAATTTGCTTACTTTACTCTGTTATTGTTTCATCATCGTGATGAATACCGTGCTTTATATGGATATAAGTATGTAATTTTATGATTTTGACCTGAAACGCGGATGTCAATTTACTTACTGATAGATAAGATAAATTAAAGACATACATAATCTCAGTCGTAAGAAGTCAACTGCTGGACATATGCCTCATACATACATATGTTCTTTATTGCACCATTATACAAAATTAGATAAACAAAGGAAATAAAAAACAAATAATAAGTACAAAGGCGTACTTATCGAAACATGGAATCTTTTCTAGCCAACCTCATAACATAAGGCTGGAAAATATAAAAAAAAAAATGAAAAATGTGACAGCGGTGCTAATAGTCAATCGATATATTTACATAAATAATATATTGCTTCCTATTATTGCGGTGTTTGAGAACTCTACAAAAACACATGTAAATTAACATGCTTGCAGGAAAGTGGAAATACCTGCTTCCAATCTTCCAGCAACATTAACAAATCGTGCGATCAATCTAAGATTAATATCTGAAAATAATAAATTACCGCGTCGCGTTGCGGTAATCAAACAAAGGATTGGCGATACAAAAAAAATATGACAAACTACATTCCTGCACATTTGGCGTGCCTCCACGGTCGTCAGCCTCGCCTTGACCAACATCGGGAAGATCGACGGCATCCGAAGATGCCCGATTGACGGGCGACGGTAAACGGCTTCATTTGCATAATGACTGCAACGAGGCACCGCAAAAACGATAATTTACTGTATGGCGTGGTCAATATATCATTGCGATAATGTGGCCGTCTTATAAGCTTTACGCAAATGTCGCTTAATGGGTTTCTTCTTCAGGCGATATCATTGCAATCACGTCGTTTTATGGAGTTAGTGTTTACTTAAAAGTGTGATTGTTCGCACTTTAGATGCAAAGCTTCTCTTCTCGTGTGCGATAATTTAGTATTTAATATTATTTATATATTACTAGCTTTCGCCCGCGGCTCCGCCCGCGTCAATGTCGATCCCTCGGGAATAGTACTTTTTCCCGGGATAAAAAGTAGCCTATGTCCTTCTCCGCACTCCAGAGAACTTGTATGCAACATTTCATGATGATCGATTCAGTAGTTACGGCGTGAAAGCGTAACAAACTAACAAACAAATAAACAAACAAACAAACTCACTTTCGCATTTATAATATTAGTAAGGATAGTAAGGATAATGGTGTAGCATAAAGCATTCATGCGAAAGAAAATTGTTTTAAAAAGGTAGACACAAGTCTTCTCGTCCTAATTCTTTGAGTACCTAGACGAATGTCTACATTAAACTGTGTGTTACCAGTGATGATCTACGGGTCCGAAACATTGTCCCCTACTATAAGAAAACTCAAGGCCGCTCAAAGAGCTATGGAGAGGCGCGCTTCCAACCGGTAGTATTGGAAATCCTTGGGGGAGGCCTATGTCCAGCAGTGGCCTTCTCGCGGCTGATATGACGATGATGATGAAGGTGAAAACTGGACTCTAAATTGATGTTTGATTGATTGATATTCGTAAGTGCGTAAGTATATAATACTAAAACGTTAATTTAATTAGACTCTATTCAATTTGTATTAATTACTTTAATGATAAATTATACAGCTATTTCATCGTATGAGTTCAAACAGTCTAAACGCTTTATAATGTCGGACGTCACCGGGAAATCTACCAAATGATAGACTGCCAGCGCCATCTGGCGGCGTTCCCACATTACCCTGATAACGTTATTACCGTCGTGTTTCGTTAAGTATTCAAACAAGCTATTTCTGCATCGAAGGATAAGTTATTCTGAACCACGTGATGTTAATATCTGTTGAATTCATAAATACTTGTTCATGCCAAAATGTTTTAAATTCTTCCTTCTTGACATGTGCACGATGTACGTCAGAGTTACTCTAGAGTTGAATGTATAATGTAATGTTACTAGCGACCCGACCGACAGAAGTTGTGCCATAAGTATAAATAGACGCCAACTGTCAAACGACTGGCAATACGATGCTAAGGTTACATTTAAAAACCTGATAAGGTGGATAAGTTTTCTTTTTTTGAATTCTCCCTGCAACTTTCTTTTCCCTTGCGGGGTAGACAGAGCCTAGGTCTATAAGACCTTATGGCCACATTTTGCATGTTGGAGTGTAGATGGAATTTGATTTTTAATTAATCTTTCGTAAGAATCTTCGCATGAGAAAAAAACTGCCAGTTCGGCGTAGTGTATATATTCTTTGAGTTCGGTCCAATTCAGACGTTAAGGGAAATAGGAATTCATTTTTCATAATTAGTTACCAGTTTTATCCCGCAACTTCCAGTAATTTATATATGTTACACGCTGTGATGTATCTTTGTTTTTGTGAAATTATTTTTGAAATCGGTTTAATAGCTTTTGAGTTTATCCAATGCAAACAAACAATCAAATCTTTATTCTGTATAATATCAGTATTGATGTGAGGCCCATAATAATATTCTTTTATTAACATTCTACATAATACTGTTCTTATACATTCTATATACTTAATAGAGTACTGTACTGAATAACTTTACATCGACAGAAATCAATAATTGTATTGATACTGTTTATTGTTAGTTATTTCATATACGCCTATAATATGTATAGTCTTATATGAGAACTATAATAATATATGTATATTAAGAAAGTGAATGGAACTCGGAATAGAGGACGACCTAAGAAAAGATGAATGAATAGTGATAAGGAGATGTACCTATGGGCAAGAAAGAAGTGACAACGGCTATGGTAGGTGACAGAACAAAATGGAGAGAACTGACATACTATAAATAAATAAATATATACGGACAAATCAAACACTTTTTATTTTTTGATTGAGTTAGCTCCAAAGTAAGTTCGAGACTTGTGTTATGGGGTTACTAACTGAACGATACTATATTTTATAACCAATACATATATAGATAAACATCCAAGACCCAGGCCAATCTGAAAAAAATCATTTTCAATCTTGACCTGACCGAGGATCGAACCCGGGCACCCTCGTGTCGCAGTCTGGCGTATTAACCACTGCACGGAGCTTGCCCTACTGTGCCGACCCCACATGAAAATGTGGTAAAATGAACAGGAAGAAGTTTTATATGAACGTCAGTTACAGTATGACTTATACATATATAACTATAGTATACCTACAACATTTATCGTTCGTGTTTGTGAGTGCTATTCAAATAAAAGTGGCCTAATTCAAAATCATACGACGGCTTATCTGATAGTATTCGCGATATACTTTAATGGCGAGGATTTATTCCTTATCAGTACTTAGTGATAACGGCAAAACTCATTGTCTGCAGCGACCGTTATCTCAGCTATAATACTGTAGCAGTCATATGACTTGACTGAAAATATCATGCTATGTTCTTTACTTTGTGCAAACGCGAACAGATACTACATAAGTATTACAATCGTACAAAGATAACTAATATCCTTCCCTATCCCTAATAGTCATCAGTAAGCCCACGAAAGCTTGATTGCGGCCAAGGCTCCTATGTGCTTTTATCAAATAATGCGCGGAAATTCAAACATAGAAGGATTTATTAAATATAAAACATTTTATTTAAAAATACAGTTACTTAAAAGGTTTCATTCACGCGCAAAAAAATATGTACATATTTTTTTTTTTCAATATTACTTCATTTTATTTGCAAGCCAGTTCGAATTTAAAATAAAACCATTGTTAAGTCACCTCCGTGGTTTCATTATTTCCTTATTATTTCGTAGCAAACCTGACGTTCAAATTTTAAATTACACGACAGATATATGGTAATTTATTTGGCCGCTAAAACACACAAATATGGACTTCCATTAAGTATATACTTTTCCCAGTACAACAATGGATTTATTAAAAAAAGTGTTATTTAAAAATAGCAACTTGTCTTAATTGCGAGTAGTCTTAAATATTATTTTGTCTCAGTTGCTATGCCATTTAGTCTACTGTTACAATTAGTCTATGATATACTCGTATGTAATTTAGGAATAGTCTACGCTTGAAACTAATAAAAGGAATATGATGGATTATAAAAGTAATTCAAATGTATCAGTAACGAATTAATGTGTTTCCATCAATATTCTTATATCCATAATTTACATGTACTTCTTAATGACAAATTATTAGTTAAACGATTTCAAACATTTTCTTCAAAGCAGACGTAGTTTTTTAATTTTTACTCACAAAGTTGACAAAATCATTCATTAGACCACGTTATTTTTAAGCGAACTAAATTTTTAGATCACTTTTAAATATGATATATTAATTTAGACCATGAGCGTTTGAAACTAGTTGCTATGTAGTCTTTTTACAATTTTGACTATTCGGTTTTTAGACCACCAGCGATTTAGACGAGTTGCTATTGTATAACTACTAGCGTTTGTGGCCATTCGATATTCTCGAAAATGTTATCTTCAAATTCCAAGCGCAACGTTTAGTTACACACCTACATATCATAAAGATAAAATGACTACATACATCAGATATTTCTGTTAACACGATATGAATTCATATGAAGTCTGATGCAATTATGTTTATCGTTAGATAAAATTCCATGATTTCCTATCTGTTATTTGTAAGAATTCTTGATAGTTTATTACCTATAAATCGTGAATGCGTGGTAATAAATACCTATCTGTGTGTAAATATTTGAAAATTGAAGCAAAAATACATTTTGTTAAGCTTAATAGTCTTATCTCTGTAAAGTTAAAGTAGTCAATATCTTATTATGGTCTGAATATGTGATTATTTTTTACTACTATAATATCTTTACCTTATTAATTACTATCTCATATTAGTAAAGCAAAACGAATTATATTACTACATATCGTATATAAATGTATATTCCTTACATATACAGCGGGATTTTGAACCCCCTAGCTATATTGAAATCTGGGAATCAGAATCCCTAATGGAATACAGAACTGTAAGAAAAAAAGGTAAAAAACGAAAAAATAAATTAAACCTTTCATAGAAATTCGTCCAGCTGATCGGCGACTTTGTATGGGTAACCTAAAATCTTCCATGGTCTGGGAGAAAAGAAACAACGTAAAATGTGCCAGCTGCTTCACTTCCCGCGTAGATCGTAAAAGCTTATCGAGGGAATGGGCGAAAATCTGCGGAATCATGTCAATAGGCGATGCAGCTAGCAACTCATCACTATTTTGATTCCGTTATCCAACATGCTAAATGTGGGCAAAAGGTCTTATAGACCAAGGCTCTATCTACCCCGCAAGGAAAAAAGACGTGATACTATGTATGTTTAAGATGAAAATGTCCGTGCTTAATGTAGGTACGTCAGGGTGCCGCCAATATATTCATAATAATTTCATGATAATATAATTATTAGCTACATTTAACATACAGAAATAGCGGTGATATCATACAACAATATGCAAACACGACACAAGTGATTTATAGAGATAAGACAGTTACAGAGGCAATGAGATGAAGTCTGGCGAATATTTTGGCCGAGTTCCATCTTATCCGGTTCGTATGACGAATCTGGAACTCTTCATATCTACAGGCATACTTAACCGAAATAGTAAACACATAAACTAAAGCGATTAGATCATTATATTTAATTGTAGTTCCTATACAGTGGTAGAGCGGTCGGTATTCATTTTATGAATCACGATCACTTGCAATACAATAAATTGAAAGTTTTTAAATTAGCATTATCTATAGTTAGTGTTCTGTTTTTTATAAATATCCATATCACGATAAAAATATAGGTTTTTGATAAGTATTTAAACTTGTTAAATATTCCTCTTTTAACAACCACCCCTTTTTTATATAAACAACGAGAATATAACTTTGTTTTTATCGTTATACTATTATCTGTGCTATTATTGTGAAAGAAAATATACCTATAGGTATTTATGATATATTTTAGAGTTATAAACATAATTTTATAGGAAGCTTTACTTAAATTACGTATATTTATCGGGGTTATTTAACAGGTAAATAATACAATTATTTTATCCGTAGGTAACGACAATACTAAGAATCTATTTGCTCATTTGTTTGCATTTCACTGAATCTACTAACCTGGAAATATGATAAGTCTTTTACTGGGTCAAAATTATAATATTAAAATTAGTCCGTCAGGGTCACTTTGATAGCCACATAAAGATAAAAATACAATTTAAAAATAAAACTAATAAGCTAACCTACCATAAAATTACATACTAAAATAAAATTAAACTTAGAAATCTAAAAATATTCTTATGAACTTTGATCTTTGACGTGTTTTTCAACTTTTTTTGTTTAATTGACAAAAGAAAAAATACGTGTTCAATATTTTTTGACTATTTAGCTGATGGACTTTTTTTTAGGAAACTAGCATATTGTTAGTCGGTCGGCACAATTGACAGATTAATTTATTACAGCGCGCTTCACTTTACAAAAATACAATTTAGTGCGACTATAATATTTTTTTAAAAGTTTCAAAATTAAATACTTACTGGCGTTAACTAGCAACTTTACTATTATACTTAATGCTCCATTATAATGAGCTTACCTTGCCGTATGTGTATGTGTGTGTTTAACCTTAGTGACCTTCTTTAGTGGTTCAAGAAATATGTTGTTGAGGTAGAGCGTGATATGCATTTTAAAGATAAACAGGTAATTATAACGATAATCTTATCTATTAGTAGTGATTTAAATGCTGTTTAACTTATTATATATAAGGAAAATAGATATGAACAAATGGATGCATGTTATTGTATCTATAAAGTATGACGTGTTTATTTACTCGTGCAAATTTGTTTTCTCAACAAATCCCTTAAAGCCATGAATCATTTAGTAACTCGAAACGTCTTTATTGGCAAAGAATGCTTTTCCTACTAAAAGTCACGAGAAGCCTGTAGTACAGATAACAATAATCAGGACGTCGTATCATATCATTAAGCCGAGAATGGACGAAACCCATGGGAAATTACTAAACGTCCGTGTGACCTCACCACGTCATGCTAGGTGAACGGTCACCTTTATAGGGCAAAGCCGTGCTCAAGTGACTGGTGGAATGCTGATTAATAACTAATCAGAAAACGATGCCATTTTGGAATACGAATATGTCAGCAAAGACGTAGAGTTGCTTGCGTAACATGCACGCAAGTTGAATAAAAGATCCTTTCCTACTAGGGTTACCATATCTTAGGATTTGTCTTGATATTTCAGGATTTTTGGACTTTTCTTAGGATTGCGGCCGGATTTTGCAAATCTAAGGAAACTACAGGATTTTAAACCTCAATAAAATACAGTACCTTTTAAAGAGAAGAAAAGCAAACAAGAACTAATCTTGCTAATTGGTACCTAGACAAAATCATTCAACAAAACCTTTGGTAATCAACTTTGGTAAGTAATAAAATAATTCAAACTTAAATATAACACTTATTTATCGATTGTCGAAAAATTTTAAACAGCAACAAAATCTCAGTATTTTTCAATGTAAATCAGGCCATTCCCGACTTTAGATTTTTTCATCTGGTAACCCTATCTCCGACCAAGAGCTTATGGAAAGGAAAGACGGTAATTTTAGATCAAATAATATTGGAGAGTAGATCCTACACTTAAACTGAACAAGAAAACTGATTCTGTTAACAATTAACTGTTACAAGAAAACACAGCACGTGAACAAGAGTTGTCGCTCAAAAGAACAAAGTAGTTGTACATGTGTACGAAAATTAACAGTGTAGTACTTAACCACAATATAGTTTAAATATATAAAACCGTACAAACGTTTAGATAGTGTTTAAATATTTTTCCACCTTTATAGTGAATCTATTGGAACTAATTACAGAATGTTCATCATCATCATCATCAGGTCTTTTTAGTCTCCACTGCAGGAGCATGACCCTCTCTGTACTACCGGAGCCATACTTGGCGAGAGCAGACAGAGGATTTGGCCTACACACTCCTCGCCGGCCAGACGGGTTGGAGGGGTCTCATTGATGTTTATAAGCTTTGTTTAGTTTGTATTTGCTCATTAGAGAATGTTAATAAACCCGTATCCGAGTAGGTACTTTATTGTTTTAAAGGTAAACATAACATGACTGTATGACGATGACGCACCACTTACATAACGTTAGGAGTTGTAAATCAGCGGCATCACATTACAGCGGGATAGTAAACAGCGCTGGGGAAACAAACAATGCATTGTTTCATAAACACTTGGTTTGATAAGATTGTTGACGTTGTGGAGTTGAATCGGGTGGGTTAGCTTTAATTAACGTTTGGAATTACGTAACTTTTCTATTAATACATACTTACATAGTATCACGTCTTTTTCCCTTGCGGGGTAGACAAAGTTAGGTCTATAAGACTACAGCCACATTTAGCATGTTGGAGGGCGTGTAGATGGGATTCAAATAGTGATGGGTTGCTAGCCGCATAGGCTATTGACAAGATTCCGCAGATTTCAGCCCAAATCCCTCGATCGGCTTTTACGATCAGCGCGGGAAGAGAAGCAGCTGGCACATTCTACGTTTCTTCTTTTCTCCCAGACCAGCATAGAAGAAAAATTCTATTAATACGGCTTGCATTAAGTTGGCGGCAGGTCTGGGAGCATATTGTTCTATATGGACATTAGCCATTCTACTACTCTAAGCTCTTCGTGACATTTGAACATAACAATATAGATAAAGTTTGCGAAAGCCCTTGATAAAAAAAATTATTTATTGCACCTTTAAAATGATATAAATAAAGGAATACAATATATCTATCTATATATTTTAGTCCTATGCCCAAGATTTAATAAAAGATTTAAGAAAATATTTAAATTTTTGTAACCAAGAACAGATGCAATGATGTCATAGAGAAACATATTAGATTTTTTAAACGAAATTGGCAGCTGTAAATTTTCATATAGGTTAAACTTTTTTTTACCTTTCGGTTGGGTCCTTTGGATAGTATTGTTGTACATACCTGAAACAACAAAAATTACATTAAATTTAATAATAACAGTATTATCAAGCATTCAAGGTGCGAAGAAAAACCTTTAAGCGGTCATGACCTATTTTACAAAACGATAAAGTAAATCTCATAAAAGCTATCAGACTTTCAAATTGCTTGTTTGTGCAAAACTCTACCACTTTATCTAAGAATCCTTGATGGAGATGGTCTTTAATTAAATGATAAGTTGAAGTGCGATTAAATTAATCTCTTTCACTTGGTTTGTTATCATTATCAGCTTATCAGTAAGACAATGATAGCGATAAGACTGAAAAGTGAAATGTACACAAATGAAATAAACCATAATTGTGGTATGTTAGTTGTGAGTGAGGACTGGGAGAGGATTCCGGCAGCTGGCCACGAATGAATTCTCATTCATTGGTGATCAATCTCAATTTATACTTAACAACAGTCATTATATTATCAGTATATAAGGAAAAGTGGTCAAAACTGACCGTTGTTCTATAAACATATCGACATACTCGTATCATAAGTTACAGATAGATAACCTCTACGTAAGATAACCCTTTAAAACGAACAAGCAAAATATTATAGTTAAATAACGCTGCTGAGAGCATATTCAATAATCTGCTAAGCATATTCAATAATATTTACAAGAGATCTTTGTGGCGAAATACATTTAATTGAGGATATAAATTTATTTCATTCAGGCACTCAATTTAATTTTAATTTTATTGAAATTGGATTGCATGTTTAATCGAAACTTATATCCTTGGTCTAAATATAAAAGGTTACTTAAGTTGCTTTTTGTCAAGCTACTAAAATATTTCCTATTAATGTCAATAATACCAGTAGTACTACGTCTCTGATTTAATTACGTAGTATTTATATAAATGTATTCACAGCAAAATAATTTTATTATTATTTTGTTTGATGAAAAATCTAGATTATTCCACTTGTGTTCAGGAGACTGCACTAATCTTCTGATTAGTGCAGTCAGAACACAGATCAGTTGTTTATTGAAGGAAAATATACTTTACCTATATGTATAAATAAGCAACCGAATTAGTGGATATTTTCTCCCTCTTATCAATGAAACGTGTATTTGATAAATTAAATAGACCGGTCACAGATTTAGATATACCGGATAGAGATACCGAAAACCACACGAAGTAAATATAAAAACAATTTTAAATGAGTTTTAGTGCGTTATAAATTTGCGATAAAGTCACAATGTCAACAGCTGATTAAATTCTGGTAAAATACATTATCAGTCACAAGCGTTATCAAAAACATCTGCTCATTTCGTGACGAAAATGATATCTCCACCTACAATGTACACTTCATACAACATATCAGTATGATATAACTTTATCTATTTACATATGTGGGCAATATCTTTTTATCGAATCAATTTGTTTGCAACATTCACACAGCTTCGAATACTCGAATAAAGTAGATATATTTAAACTTCCTGCAATTGTTACATGTTGGATTTAAATAAAACACGTACTTACAGATTAAGCAATTCTTGTTAACATGTGCCAAGTTGACACTGTCGATGCAGGCGCGGAAGTCATACTTATTAAGTCATTTACAAGAATTTGTTCACCAGTAATTACAATGAAACATACTGTGCAAACCTTATAACTTAATGATTATGTTTCTACATTACAATCTTTAAATATTATTAAAACTTAAGCGAGATATATACATTGGAGTCACAATTTTACTAACGTTTATTAAGTCAGAATAGGCGACTATGTACATATTTCTATATTATTTTTTTATTTATTTAAAAACACATTTATTAGACAACGAAATCATTACCGTGACGAAATATGGTGAAACAAAATCTACTCGGCCAGGGTTTTGAACCAGCGACCTTAGGTATATGTACAATGTACATTGTGCGTTTACTAGGACAGTAGTGAAGCATTGTAAATACTTAAAAAACCCTTATAAGCTATGGTACATGCACATCCCTACAGTGGGCCCAATGTTTCTTTCATTGGTTTTTCGTTTGTACTGTAGTTTTTCTATGCCTGCTTATATGATGACCGTTTTCATTATGTTACTTCGTTACTGTGTCTCGTGATCTCCCAATACATTTCTTACTTCGTCTATAATATTGCACTCTACAACATACAATCTCCTTACAAGTTGCGTAAGAGTCCTTACGCCACTCTTCAGTCCCCGGATACAAGTCAGACTAATTGCAGGCAGTATAGCGCTTTGCCATGATACCTCTTGTTTTGCGCCGAGGTCAGCTAAAGAAATTTAATAATCCTTATTATACGGTCACGCGATGTAAAGCTTCAGTCATATTGCTAGTCGATAGGCGAAATTGCAAACCTACTTCGCATCCTTATAACCAAAATTTCGGGCAAACCCAGATACCCAGAAAAGATTATTGTCTACGGAACAGATTGTAATCACGTCAATACGTTTAATTGTACGAACATGTGTCGATTGATTCTAAGACTGCATTGGGACTGCAGAATCTTTTACTAAAGAACATAATATGCAAGAAAAAAAATACTTATTTTTTCGCATAATTACATATCCTGCTAAAAAACAGAATCTGTACGGATTTATAAACTGGTCTAATGCATGTCGAATGTTTCATTGCCGTGCTATGAAGGGGATCGGAGATAGCGTGTGTGGACGTCGCAAGCAGAGAGGTATTATATTATAACTGTCAACGAACCCCCGTGACAATTGAATTTGATAGATCGTCCTATTGTCCCGAATCGTAGAGATTGGTGGTATAATAATAGAAAGCATGCGATACGCTTTCTTTCTACATGAACGCATAATTGTTCTCAAAAACGCACACTCATCTTGATTCAATGCGCCGGTGTAAAGCTCACGAATCGAAGATTGCAAATAAAAATAAGTACTCTTATTACAAATTTCATGTAATTGAACTGGCTAGAAGACAAATAAAATAAGATATTTATTAGAACAATCTACTTGGATAAAGATCGTACCCATTCAGACCCTTTGTTCGGGAATATAAGTCCACAAAAATATCTTCAACAATTATAGGATAGATAGTTCTCAATGATCACAGAATCTACTTCCTAGAACAAAGAATTTAATTAGTTTGGTGGATGAGATTAGAGGAATCCTACAAATCTCTCGTAATTCCATGCAAAGCTGCTATATTTTCGGGATAAGGTGTGACGAGGGTCCGACACGTTTGCGAGTGATAGATATTTTATTCTACTGCTCTATTTCCTCTCGAAACCATTAGTCACGTTGTCGAGACGTTTCTTTATTACATTGGAAATCCAATACGTAGAGAGAACGTGGAATTTCAAATATTTCATTGTGATTATTTATTATTTAACATACAGTTAGATTGTCATTCATTCACTATGCAGTTGTTGAGGATTTCTAAAGTTCAATTACCTTTTCTGTCGGTAAGGTCGGCTGTAAAGCGGCTATTAAACCACCCTGAATTCAGTCACTGACGAGAGAGGGACGCCGCTATGCGTTAGACACGATAGGGGATATCTCCAATCGTATCGCACGTATTGCGGCGTCCTTCACGCCACAAGATTTACAAAAGTCATAAAAACCCCTAGGTAGAGGTGTGACTGCATAAATTCTGATCTCTAAATTCCTCGCCTAATTTACATCTAAGCAAATTGAAAATCAGAATTGACCATCAACAATAACATCATTCACAGAAACCGCTTTAAGTCAAAGCCGAAATGATGCAATTGAATAGGTACTTAAATCAAGCGGATATTACGAGCCGTCGAATCAAAATTAGTTGCATAATAAAGTATTATCATACAAGGAATTGCAGCATAACGGGCAATTCATTAACGAGCTTGCCGGCGGGCGGCGACTCAGGAGCGCTCTCATTAGCCCACACCGTCCACGATTTATGCGCCATTAATATTCAAATTAGCGAAAGTTATTCATTGCGCCGATCTAAACGTAAAGCTTGAATCGAACAAAGGTTATGGAGCCATGAGGAAGTCATTCTTCTAAATCCATTCACATGTCTTCGTTTTGCGATCTAATGAGATAACCTTTTCAATTTCGTTTTATTACCTTGCTCATTCGTGAAACATCTGCTGAATTAATGCGTACTGGAATCGTTAAAAAATTCATTGTTTTAAATAAATAAATAAATATATACGGACAAATCACACAGATTGAGCTAGCCCCAAAGTAAGATCGAGACTTGTGTTATGGGATACTAACTCAACGATACCATATTTTATAACAATTACATATATAGGTAAACATCCAAGACCCAGACCAATCTGAAAAAGATCATTTTCTATCTTGACCTGAACACGGGGTGCCCGGGGATCGAACCCGGGCACCCCGCGTCGCAAGCTTCTAGCCACGGAGTTTTGCATAAACAGTGCCTATTTATAAGCGAAACCGGAAATTTACGTATGTTGCCAAATATATTGTTTGTAAATGCAACGTCTGCCGTTTTCAGAAGTAGCGATCCGCAAAATCGTGTTTTACCTTATTAGACAAGAACACGAAGATGGCAATCAATTCGGCTCGTGTAAGAGCATACAATTGGAACGAGTTAAGAGACTAAAAATAAACTGCAATCAAGCAGCCAGCTGTGAGGGGATCAAATGTCAAATATTTTATAAGATAGAGGTCGGGTGTGTGGAGTCACAACAAGGCTTATCTTACAGCTCGCTGGAAGTCGGCCATCTGATCCGAGGAGGGCACGACCTGGCCATTCCGTGCTATCACTCTAACAGGACGGCAAGGGTTCACTCGGGTCACGTTACTACACAAATGTTTTTAATACGAGCAATTAGAAAGACGAAACTGGAACACGCTTGTTGTTGTCTTACCGAGGATCGGATTACACACTTCAACTCGTTAAGCAACCGGACTCCACATTTAAATGCACGATAATGGGAGTAGTGACATTTTGTCACTAAATAATTTACACATTAATAAAATCTATATATAACTCCGATACACGAATCGAATTGGTATGCGGAGACGAGACCGTTGATACATTTACATAATGTTAAATGTTTATTAATATATTTATTCAGAAACAAATTTGATTACCGATTTAAAAACAGAATGTTTACGATTTATATTATGGTGTAATCACATTAACGTACATTTATATAATTTAGTTTAGACAAATATAAAACTAAATAATTTATTGTAATATTATGTAGAATACAATATGCATATTTAACTTGTTAATGGTGGATTTGAAACACTTGGATAAATATTTAAATTGAATGCAATAAGTAGTGATAAAAATATATAAAACGACGAAAATTAATTGGTATTTATAGGTTAAATAAAACGTCTTTCCTCAAGTAGAACTTGCTCTTCAACGACATTCAAGATATTAAAAGAAAAAACTAAATGAACTCAGAAACTCTCCAATAAATGACGATAATTTATAAGAGTCGACAAAGGAATGTGAAATCGTTTGATCAATGCAACGTTTCAGAGCTACTTTACAAAATAAAGTCGGGGCTTTATTTATTAATACGGGTATTAATTTGGTATAACTTGTTTACATACACATTGGCCACATTTGTCGCAGAACCGACGAGCGTTGGAGTAGACGGGTTCTCGAATGGAGACCACGTCTCGGCAAACGTAGTGTTGGACGCCCCCCTGCCAGATGGACCGATGACCTAAGGAGGGTCGCTAGTAGTGGCTGGATGAGGAAAGCGGGAGATCGTGCAGTGTGGCGTGCCCTTGGGGAGGCCTACGTCCAGCAGTGGACTGCAATAGGCTGATTGATTGATTGTTTACAAACTGTTTATGAAGTGTTACCAGTGATGACTTACGGGTCCGAAACGTTGTCCCTATGGTTGCAGGAAGAGATGTCACCCAAAGAGTTACACTATATGACCACAGTACTTCCCAGTTTATAAATCTACGAAACACTACATACAACTGTTTCTTAATTGTTTAAAAAAATAATGATACCATGAAGCACTACACACAAACATGTGTTGCCTATTGAATACGGGGTTTAAGGCTTTAAGGCATAAGAAAAAGAAAGATCTTTTCATATAATAAGTACCGGATAAAGTTCCACCCTCTTATTATTAGAATCCGAGGAAAGAGCGTTAAAAGTTGGCACTTCTTTCAAGAACTTGGTTAAGTTGGCAGGAGCAGTTGTGGCAATATCGAACTAACTGAGATTTATATCCGCTTACAACTTTGACAACTGTCTCTGATGTTTTACTTGATTGGGAAAGTTTTTTAAATCTCAATTCGGAGAAGTTCAATAGCATTATTTTTCTTTCGCCTTCACAAAATATGGTAGGTTACAAGGAAACCTTTAGCGCTTCCTGAGCTCTCATTTAATGTTTTAGTACAGTTATACTTTAAGTGTCACTTATTTCATCACGGCCTGGAAAGTGCCACTCCTTTATTTGTAAGTGCTTTCTGTAATTCTTCTATCTTATTATTGTCGTAAATCTCCTTTTTTTTTATCTTTTTTAGTCTAAGCAATATTGTATGATATGTTGTATTGGCTAAGTTAATTATAATAATTTAGTTTATTTTACCAATTAATTTACATCATTTATATTTTGTTTATGTTAAAATAATTCAATATAAGAGGTAATTTTAGTTTTAGAATTTAATTTGTTTGTCTCATAGAGGGAAATGAAAAGCAGAATGTGTCATCTCGGGACTAAAATAATACTTTTACTTCGGATAACATACACTCACCAAAAAGTACTTATTAGGTATGTTAGCGCCTTATATACAGTCTACTATTGTGTTGATTGTGTTGCTCTGCTATCGCAATAGTGTCTTATTTTGTGTACCTGATTATACACAAATTCTTCTTTTTATTTACATTGTATGGTCTTTATAAAACACATACTCATTCGTTTACTCCTAAAAGACCTGTTCAAGTTTATTTCTGATCGGCGTCTTAGTAATGACCGATACATAATACCTCCCAAACCGGTCCCAAACATCTCCGGGTCTCCGAAACGTGGCTATATTAAAGCGGTCGTTAGTTGTACATAAACAATAAATATTAAGTATCATAATGGCTTCTTCCGACATTAAATAACGGTTATATTCTTGTTATTTTGACATTAATGCGTGATTACGTCTTCGTTCGTTAATGAGGTCAGGCCGAGTCAAGGGTCGCGACGTTAAATCGAACGAAAGCACTTTATCTTGTTTGTGATACGCATTTACGTTAAAGTAAAGAATAATCGGCTTGTTTCCTAAAAAAATACAATGAAAAATAATTAGTTCGTCTTATAGATTATCGCAAAATGTTAGATACGTATTTTTTTTTCAATCAAATAAAAGAAGATAAAGCGCATCAAAGTTCTGGGGGCTCATGAAGCAATAGGCCGGAAAAAGTGTACCGGTATATATGTTTATCAACTTTTGTTTGATTGACAAAAGAAAAAATACGTGTCCAATATTTTTAATAATCTACGAGACGTACAAACTAAAACAAACAAACGCATTATTCGCGTATACTATGCGTAAAACTTCTATAAGCAGATATGTATATCTATATACATATATAAATAAATTCTTTTGTCACGGCATCACGTGTGACCGGCTGGAGCGATTTGGCTAATTCTTTTAAGTCGTGTTTGTTTTTCTCATGAGAAAGTTCTTATGAGAGAAAAAAATGTGCGAAAAATTTAAAAAAAAATGAGAAAATATAGAACGACAAAACAGAATTGCCAGCTAGTTAAATATAAATAATAATTTAATGTCAGCAAATTTTGTTGTTTACTTTCTACTGTCTCTTTCATAGGTCATTCATATCATAACAGCTGTGTTTCAATAACAACCTAATACCTACAGTGATTGTAACATGTGTCAACCATTATCGTAATGATACCAATTAACCTCAAAATTACATATAGTACGTGTATGTGATACATAAAAATCACATATTACGACTGCTAAAGATTGGTAATCCTAAAATCAGCTGTCTCCTTTCTTTCCCACGCCTCGCTGACCTTTACGTAACTGTTCCAGACTCAATAATAATAACTTGCCAATACTGTCGTACCCCTGGGCATTTTCGACCATTGTCGTTCCATTTTTCAACGAAACCCGGGATAAACAATAAACCTCAATATCACAAATCCCTGCGATCCCGTAGGAGAACGAATTGTTTACATTTTTTTCGCAAACAAAAAAGCAGGTAGAGACACATGTAAGGGCTATATTTAAAAACGACTGTTTCCTAAAAGGGAATATTTTTTGTAATTCGACAAAAACGGTGCTCTCTGCCCCAAAATGCTTTGTGGGGCTTAATTATGAGCAAGAATAACTTTGGGAATATCTTTTGTTACAAGAGGGGAGTTTTTCTAAGCGGGTAACGACCGCGGCAGGTGGTATATAAAATGGCGACTGATAAAACAGGAAAAAACTGCAGCAAAAACAGGCGGTCGAGTCGAGCGGCGCTGGCAATGTCAAATAGAGGTCGAACGAACATTCGTACCGACGTTTGATAACTTGGAACGTAAAGTAAAGGTGTTAGTTGCTAGGTGTTATTTTAGGGTCCGATATCAGTGTTATCGAGTAGAAAGCCTTACTGATATTAGGTTATCATGTTACCAAGTAACAGGTAATAACAGTTGACAAGATCGTTTCTTTTTGCTTTATTAACCAAATAAATAAATAAAGCCTCTATAAATACTGATATTTGAACTACTGCTCTACATGCTCTTTCTGTTATGCTAGTACCTATAGTTACAATAATATGTATAACTTACCGGCTGAACTGGGAACGACCCGAGTTCGATACTCCAGAATTGTTCTCAGTAGTGGTCGTTCCGAAATGCAAGTAGTTTATCGGTTTTGAAAATATTAAAAAATAATAATATCACGTTCAAAAAGAGATACATGATACCCAAAATTTAATTGAATTTCATTTAATTTCCGTTTCATATAGGTCCTATGTGTCAGTTCTACTATTTTTAAAAATGCCCAAGGCTGAATCTACAAAAATATTAAGACAGTTGAATAATTACAAAAAATATTGAACCGTCTTAAAGTTTTCGTAAGATTCTCAGTCAAAACTTTAAGATGGCTGAGAAATAAGACTTTTAGAGGAGAACAACCGGACAGCGGGACTCTTTCGTACCTATACGTAGGTACGAAGACTTTTTGCCCAAGCTGAAACGGAGACGCTTTACTCGAAAACGCCTGTTATACGGTCAAGGTGAAAAAAAACAAAAACATCGCACTTAATAATTTGATAGCAACTTAAACACTGTTTTCCTTAACTTTGATTGTAGCGAACGTGTAATGTTAATTGCCTCGGATCATGTGAATCGTAATTTTAAATTACATATACAAAGTAATAATATACAAATAGTAATTAACCTTGAAATTTCTCTGTACTCCATTTGCTCAATTTACCTTATAACTAGTTGGGTCGAACAATATATTTATATTTTTTTACACTCAATGCATAATATATGCACATTAATGATTAGCATGATATTAAGCATTTAATACTTATTTATTGGTCTCATAGTTAAATGCAGAACACGAGCAATTCTTATAAGGTAGGAATAATTGAATGACTCGTGTGAAAACCCAGACATAAAGATATTAGATTTGAATAACAATTGACAGACTTAATCCTTTGTTAGCTGCTCTTATGTGCCTGTTGAATTCCTAATGTTGCATGTTCCCCACTCGACAGTAAATCGAGCATGAACAATTACATCCATTAAGGAATCTCATCGGAAAGTAAACGTGAGTTTCCAAGATCACTATCATATTCATAAATCCAATTTCACGCCACGTATGCCGGAGACACGTACCTACACGCAATAAAGTTTAAAGGCCCCGTCTTTGTATTCATCCGGTTGAGTCCATTAATATAATGAAGCCACAGCGCCAGCACATCACGTTCGTACCGTGCCCACGTCCGCATGTGCTACAAAAGGAATGCTCAGTATTATTATTACGAGAAAAAGCTGACACTATATTTTTTCCACGGCGGGCCAGGTAGCGCAACAAAAACGGGGGAGCGGCGGGGAAACCGGTCCGCTCGAAAAAAGAGCGTTGTAAAGACGAAGGCATAAATCATGCAGACTCACGACCGCGACCGAGCTGTGCGTGGCCTGGCCACGACTCCGCCTAATGAGCCTTCAATCAAGGTCGACTCTATGCTTTGGAGCCACGGCGTCGACGCGCTCGCTAAATTATACGGTATGCCTATGAATCTCAACATTCTCAACAGAAATACTTTTTATGACAGTAATTAAAAAACCGGAGAGAATTTATATGCACGTTAGTGATATAATTAAGTTAAATAGCCTGTTTCCTGCATTATAATAACACGTAAACTGTACACAACATTTCAACACGCATTAGTATTCACAGAGCGGTGAGTGAAGACAAACGGGCCGAAACAATTAGATGAACTAGGTTGTTGAGCAAAACCCAGAAGAATGTACAAAAGATAGTTATCACTTTTGAAGTTAGTAGTGCTATGGAAGATAATAATAATAAAGGCAGAGCGTGAGCAATAGCTATTGTGTAGAGCTGAAAAACAAACATTTCTCATTAGGCGAGTAGCGCGAAGCAGCCATTGTTCTCGGAGAGGACATAACGGACCGTGTCGGATTTACGTCAACGCCGGCGACCGACGACCTCTGGAATGTCGGCCGGAGCGAGCATTTTATTTCCGCACAAATCCACCTATATGCCGGGCCCAAAGCGAAGCCTTTTGCTGCGTCAAATTCAAATCAATTTGAACGATTTCGCCAAATATATTCACATGGACAGAAATGCAGAAATACAATATCAATTCATCATCAACAACAAATAGGAATTTGAGAGCACAAAAAGTGATTGACAGCTCAAAATTACACACCTACGTTATGTAATTTAATCTATCAGCCTACGGGCAGAATGTAACAACGACTGGAGTGGAACGGTGGGTTCAACGGCCGGCGGACCTCGGACCAATTCGCGACATGAGATTGAATAATAAGTTGATTGCGAGCACGGCCCAAGGCCGGCCGCCATCGCGACGCGTTGAGTGGCGGCCATTTTGCGTACCCGCATTCACTAAAAACGTATCCGCCTAACATCATTTTCTGTCGCACTAACAGGCAAATAGTAGCCTTGTTTGAATCACCTTGTATGAAACATTTCTCCTCAAAAAAGACACTATCATTTAGACGTAGCTGTTAAATCTAAGATTTCGCATCTCGATTTATTACTTACTCCTTGTGTTCGTAGTATTTTTTACTTCTGCGCTTACTATATACAAATAAAAATAGATATTGGCAATTTTAGAATTCACATTCCAAAACAAAACTTAATTAAAGATGTGCTCATAAAATCGTAAATTTTCGATGTAGATTTGAATTTTTATGAACTCGATTGGCCGTAAAATGTAAATTCTGTTCGTTAGAAACTAGTCACTGAGCTTTATAAGGTTTTATCTGTTGCTGTCTATTTTGAGAGACATATTTATGGATATCCTATTAAAAAGACTGTCTTGTCTAGACTGGCGAGGCCTTTAATAGTTATTACAGCGAGTATTGAGAAGGAATAGAGAGCAATTGGGATGACATGTTTGTAGTAGTTAATTCAGTACTTTATTGCCACGCGCCGCTTCGCCTATAAACGTCATATTACACAATGCAAACAGCACCGAATGGCCCGATTGTAATAAAGGAATTAAGTATGGCATGTAATAACAGGATGCCATAGTCGCAATTAAAATAAACGCAGCGTGGGGCGTATAAATGATAATGTGGCAGTGTCTGTCGCAGTTGCAATCGTTCATTAAAGAAAAACTTAATTATTCAAGAACGCAGCGTTGCATTCCTTGCATGCCATTCTAGCCTTGAAAGTAAATTCGAGTAAGATGTTATGAATGGCAGATTGACATTTATATTGAACAGACTATGAATATTCTAGGATATTATGAGAAAATATAACTAAATCTCATTCAAAATTACTCGGAGAAACATTTTGTGTACACACAAAAACTCCGAAAAGCTTAATTTCTAATTTGAAGTTTCAAAATTCATTACAATTCCTAAGAAACAAAATGGCATTATAAAAAATCACTAATATTGTGTTTCCAAATATCAACAGCACGATATTTTGCTGTTCCAAACTAACTTTAATTAAATGTACGAACCATGAAATACCTAATGAACTGGCAATGATATTACACCACATTATTTATTACACAAACAATGATCTTTAATAAAATACATAATTCCAAACAGCAATCTGCAAAGTATATATATCTAATTTCGAAACCATAATTTCGTCAATCTATTTACGACTATTCGCCCTTGTCCGACTATTCCATTCACATTTGCCTTATAGTCCCTTTCGTAAGTTTTCACGTTTGCTCCACGTGACCCAAAGGTCTTTCTTTCCTGTACTACATTGTTCACGAACCAAGTTCCTAAAGTTTTTCCATCCTTTGCAAGTTTATTACCTCCCAAATAATGAAATACGGCGTTAGCTAACTTCGTAGTTACAGTTAGAAAGTTTCAGCAAATAAATTTTAATATAGAGGTATTTTGGTTCAGGCAGCAGAAGTTTTCACCTCTTTTCCGTATTAAAACATAATTTTCGATGATGAACTTGGAAAGCGTAGTAGATTAAGATAAAAGCACGAATTTTGGTCCACCTACGGACAATATTTCTATTTGTTTATGAATTTATGATTTAGTATCAAGGCACCATGTACCTTAATATTTAAATAAATAAATGACAACAAAACTCACACCTTTTATAATTTAAAAAGTGTTTTTTTTAGTGCATCAACTAAATAACTAATTTTAACTTATACGACGGCAGATTTGCACATCTTTCCAATTAAAAACTAAATAAGCACAATCAAGGATCGTTTGTACGTCACAGTATAAAATCATGAGCTATCGTCGCGTGTTACCATTCCGGTTTGTGCAGTCGAACTGAGCAGACGTGTTGTCGCGGCACGCTCTCTCTGTGAGGCTGTATTTATTGGAACTACTGTCCGTTTGTGTTTTGTGTTTCGGCCCACTGTCGTCGGAGACTCTGCCCACAAAGTGATATAATCGCCACGTGGTAATTGTCCCCGTCGGCTCTGTGCGGAAATCGCAGGCTCCAACGCTCAGTGCGATTGCTCGGCCAGGCGTATCCTGGGATCGAGCCCATTAATTCCGACTTGTGTTCCAGCTGCAGCTCGTCGACCACTTGGACCCTGTGGGCGGCGAGGTTCCTGTCTACGCTTCGACGCCACACGTGTTCTTTTTAAGAACGCACGTGTTCGTTAGAACGCGCGTGTTCTTTTCTTGAACGCGCTTCGTGGCGTACACGCGGATCGGTCTGTCCTTTTCAGGGCAAGTACTGACCGTAAGTGTTTCTGCCGATCAACTACCTTCTTTGCCCACCTTCACACACTGTGCGTTGGTGGAGTAGTCCTCGCTTTTAGCCGAGGCCGTGCTTCGAGTGATCGTGTTGCGGTGTTTTACGCCAATACGGGTCACTCGTAGTTTACGTAGTGCTGACCCTGGCGCTAGCCTTTACCCCTTCAGGGTAACGGCAACTACAGGACGGGCTCTGGAGCACTTGGCCTTGGGGGATCTCCTAGTCAAGCCAGAGTATCGGTTAGGTAGTTAAGACCTAGGTTCGTCCCGCTTGCACTATCAAGGTTGGCAGCGGTTAGTAGGCAGGTTCCGTTGTAGTTTGTAAGTAGGGCGGTAGGGTTCCCTCTGCGCCACCCAACAGAGGATAGGGCGTTAGGGCTCTGAGTTCACCCCTCAGAGACGTTAGGTTCATTAGGGCCACGTTTTTACCCCAACGCGAACCCTCCATGCGGCCTTCGTAATGGCTGCCATCCCCTCCGATTACGAACTCCTCAAAGAGTTCGTAATCAACAATCCTTCTCTTAGGAAGGATTATAACGCATACAAGCGCAAGTACCGTGCTCGTATCGCCCGCGGCATCTCTCGCGAGGATCTCATCACCGATGGGTCCACAGACGTGACGCGTCCCCGTTCCCCCGTGGTATTTTCTGCCCCGGGTTCCCCCTCTCCGACCGCGACCGCGACCGCCCTCCCCGGAAATAGATACGACGGCCTCCCCGTGGATGAGACCGATTACTATTATCCCGATGACCCGGCTGAGACCGCCGCTCAGCCCTTCGAACCGCGATACCCATCTGCAACCTTAGAGACTGTCCTCGAGTCCGAAGATATGGAGACGGAGACAGCCTCCCAGCAGACGCCCCCCTCTGGACAGGACCCCGAGCCAGAGCAGTCGCGATGCTCCGACGACGACGATTACACCGTCGTCACCGGAGCAAAGCGCCAGCGTAAGGCGAAGGGCTCCGAGAAAGAGCCTGCCCCTAAGGCACAAAAGACCGCGAACGGCACAGCCGTCGCGAAGACTCCCTCCCAGCCCGCCCCATCTTCCACCGGAAGGAAGCCCCGACCACCTCCGATGGTGGTCCTACGCGACCCTAAGCAGTGGGAACCGCTTTCCCGCTCGCTAAATGCACAAAAGGTGCAATACACGCGCGCGTCCACCAACCGCGACGGTAATATCGACATAAATGTCAAGTCCATGGAGGACTACCGTTCCCTCACCCGCCTCCTCAACGAGCGCCAAATCCCTTGGCACTCATTCGGCCTACCTGAGGACCGCAAACTCAGGGCGGTCATTAAGGGCATCCCCGTCTCGACTTCGGTCGAATATGTAAAAGAGACCCTTGTCTCTCAGTCACTCCCCGTAAACGAGGTCCACCGCATGTACGGGAAAAAGAAAACCCCGTACCCAATGGTGCTAGTTGTCTTAGACAACACACCGGAAGGTAAGGGGATTTTCCAAATCTCGTCGTGCGCTGGGCTAACCTCGTTTAAAGTCGAGCCCCCCCACAAGCGTGGCATTATCGGTCAATGCCACCGCTGCCAATGTTACGGGCACTCGGCCCGTAACTGTCATGCCCATCCCAGATGCGTGAAGTGTTTGGGGGATCACGGCACAGCGGACTGTGAAAGAGTCCGCAGTGCGGAGAACGAGACTCAGGCGGCCTGCGTACTTTGCGGGCAGGAAGGCCACCCCGCCAACTGGCGGGGGTGCTCAAAAGCCCCCAAAGCGAGCAGGAACGCCTGGGGCTCAAAATCCTCGCAAAATGCTGCCCCCCAAACACGCACAAATCGTGCCCCCCAGGCGCCGGCGCCCACCGCCCCCCAACCCCTTATGAGCAGCCAAACTGCCTTCCCCCCTCTGAAGCAGAGACAGCCGGTGTCTCGCTCAGAAGCCCCAAAGGTTCCAACGGGGAACCGCGCTCCCCCCAGCAGGCCCCCACCTCTGATGCGCCACAGCGCTCCTCCGGCTAGCCGGGACCAGGACACTCTGGCCTTCGGAGTGGTTCTCGACATTGCGCGAGAAACACGTGAGGACCGCGCCGAGATCCTCGAAATGGGTCACGCCATTCTCGAGACAAACGGCGACGCTTACGCGATCTTGGAAATCGTATTCCAACACCGTTTCCTAATGGAAAGATTAGAAAACGCGCCCTTCCTCGCGCGTTACTTCCCCTCGCGTTAATATGGGTAGTCTCAATAAGAGAACTAAACCCCGCTCCCTCACTATCGCGTACTACAACGCCAACGGCAAATTCACCGATGTGAAACCCCTCATCCAGGAGTTTCTTACAACACATCAGGTGGACATTTTCCTTGCACAAGAGACCTTTTTGAAGCCCCACCATCGCAATCCTCGGATTGCGAATTACAACATCATCCGTAATGACAGATTACGCACCCAAAAGGGCGGAACAGTAATCTACTACAAAAGGTCACTTCACTGCACCCAGCTGGACCCCCCAGCTCTTACAAATATCGAGTGCTCCCTCCTCCGGATAGCCATGACCGGTCATGCGCCTATCAACATCGCCTCGATTTACCTCCCCTGCAAAAAGACGTTGCTCCGTAGCGACCTCGAATCCCTCTTCTCGCTGTCAAACTCTACCATTTTGGCTGGAGATTTTAACAGCAAGTCAGTTCGCTGGCACTCTGTCACGAACTCGCCCAACGGACTAATCCTAGAGAGTCTCCATGACGAACTAGATTTCGACGTTGTGGCCACGTTAGCTCCCACGCGTTACCCCACTCAAGAGGGACAAAACCCCAGCGTTCTTGACATTGCCCTCCTTAAGAACATCACCCTTCAGGTGTGTTCAGTAGAGGTCCACCCTGACATCTCCTCCGACCACCGACCTGTAGTGTTACAACTAGGACCGACAGACAACGGACGTATAGTGCATACAAGGACGGTGACTGACTGGAAGAAACTTGGAAAAGTTATCAACCAGCCAACACCGCACTTGGATGCAATCCCTGACATAATCACCACGACTGACGACACTGACAGCGCAATCTCCTCTCTCACCAGCCACCTGCAAGCTTCCTACAAGGAATGCTCTCGGGAAGTCCCTTCTGTGGATCCCACCCACAGAATGGAGCTCCCCGAGGATATGCGGCAGCTGTTGACAGAGAAGAATCGCGCTTCACGCTTACATGACAATTATCCCACCGAAGAGGCCCGTGCCCACCTTCGTTTCTTGCAACGGCGAGTCAAGGAACGCATCGCGGAAATTAGGAACGAACGCTGGGGCGATCTCCTTGCCGAGATGACGCCCTCCCACCAGGCATACTGGCGACTAGCCAGAAGCCTCAAGACCGACACGGTTGCGGCCACTCCCCCCCTCACACGTCCAGACGGCTCCATCGCCTTCGATGATGATGAAAAAGCTGAATGCCTAGCAGACAGCCTGGAGAGCCAATGCTCCCCTAGTCGTGAGCCAGTAGACCCCGATCACCTTCGCGAGGTGGAATCGCACGTAGAACGCTTCGTGGCTTCTAAGACGATCCCACCGAACACCCCCCTTGCCCCGACGACACTTGACGAAGTGAAGTCAATCATCCGCGATCTCAAACCCCGGAAAGCGCCCGGCGCTGACGGACTCTCGAACGGAGTGCTCAAATGCCTCCCACAGACCCTCCTCCTCCTGCTCGTAAGCATCTTCAATGCTTGTCTTGCAAATTGCACTTTTCCAGCCGCCTGGAAAGAAGCAATCGTGATCGGGATCCCTAAACCAGGCAAAGACCTGAAGAACCCCTCCTCCTACCGGCCTATCAGTCTTTTGAACTGTATAGGCAAGATCTACGAACGGATCATCCTCAAAAGACTCAAGGACTACGTAGAGTCCAAAAGTCTCATCCCCGACGAACAGTTTGGATTCCGGGCCAAACACGCGTGTCACCACCAACTGCACCGCCTCACGGAGCATATTCTCAAGTTGAGAAATTGGGGACGTCCTACGGGAGCACTCTTCTTCGATGTAGCGAAAGCCTTCGACAAAGTCTGGCATTCGGGCTTGATATCCAAGTTGACCAACTTGGGCCTGCCGGATAGTCTCGTGCACATCATACGAGACTTTTTGTCGAATCGGTCTTTTCGGTACAGAGTAGAGGGATGCCTCTCGAGGCCCCGTCCCATTAGAGCCGGCGTCCCGCAAGGCGCTGTTCTCTCGCCCCTCCTTTATTCGCTGTACACAAGCGATATCCCAAAGACCCCAGATGTAGAAGTGGCACTATTCGCCGACGATACGGCCCTCTACACGTCCCATCACCTTAAAACGGTCATCGTGAATCGTCTTCAGTCCGCCGTGGACGCTCTCGGCGGGTGGTTCAAGAGGTGGCGCATCGAAGTTAATCCGGAGAAAAGCACAGCTGTGTTTTTCTCAAAGGATAACCAAGCTGTGACACGTCGAAAAATCACCATGTCCGGAGCAGAACTCCCCTCGTTAGGATCAGTATCGTTGTACGGAAAGCCCATTCAGTGGGCAGGCAAGGCTAAATACCTTGGAGTCGTACTCGATAGCGCGATGACCTTCGGCCCCCACATCACCAAAGTCCGCAACCATGCCGCCTTCGTATTAGGCCGTCTCCACCCCATGATAGGCAATGCTAAGATGTCACTTAGAAATAAGTTGACACTCTATAAGCTTTGCGTCCGCCCTATCATGACCTACGCCGGCGTAGTCTTCTCCCATATCGCGCCCTCCCACATCGATCGGCTGCAACGATTGCAGAACCGTTTCGTCACCCGTGCCACGAATACGAGTCACCACCGGTACTTGCGCATGACAGACTTACACCGTGACCTAGATCTCCCATCCATTCGCGGCTATCTCAAAAACGCCTCCAAGCGTTACTTTGAGAAAGCCGCACGCCACCCCAACCCGTTAGTAGTGCAAGCTGCTAACTACACCCCCAACTTACACGATACGACCTTACGTCGTAGACGTCCTAGGAACGTACTAGACGATCCCGATGATCCTATTGACATCGCACAAGCCCGCCCCGACCCCTCTTCGGCTCCGAACAGCCAGAGGAATCCCACTATCCGACCCCGTCGCACTCGCCACCGGAATAGAGTGCGTAGAGTAGGATTAGCTCCGATTACTGGTGACCGCCCGGCGGTCCCGGGTGACTTGCACCCAGGATAGGCCCTTCTGGCAACGTAGCTTTCGGCCCATAAGGCAAAAGATGAGAGTTGCTGCTCTCTAAAGGCTTTTGCCATTGTTTCTCAGATTGGCCCTTCAGGCTTGCATGCACGCATACGCGGCCCATCAGGCAATACGAGAGTTTGCTGTCTCTCCAAGCCTTGCGCACACAGGCAACGCCCAAAGCCGAGGTCCGTCCCTCCTGGGGGCCCTTTGGTGATGTTGTCTATAAAGGTTGAGGGCACTCTGCCCTCACCTCAAACGCCCGGTGAAGTAGCGAAAGCTCACTTGGAGCTAGCTACATAGTCCTTTCAAAAAAAAAAAAAAAAAAAAAAAAAAAAAAAAACGCGTGTTACCATTTGTAATAATCCCGGCGATGGCCATTGAAGGCGAGCCTAGTTTCCGCCGCCATTGTCCTCCTCGTAACGTGATAGCTTTGTAATTCGACACTGTTTTGTTGCCCAACGGATGTCTGTGAAGTGCGGTTGAGGAATTAATCCTACGATAGCTGCTTTTTTTAAGTCTGTGATTAGAATTAATAACCCATTAAGATTTGTTGCTTTTATCTACAAAAAACATCCGTAGATTTGTCTGGAACAAACGGCGATAGTCTATATCGTCAAGCACCTGCGAATTCATTGCGTTTTTTAGCGTTAGTTTAAAAAGAAAATCTTATCGGGCATAAGTCCTGAATTATCATAATCACGTTTATATCAAACTATACTACTATCGCACTATAGAGCAAAAAAGCAGGGCAATGTCCAGTAGATAAATTATAGACGATAAATAAATTAAAAGATGTAATAATTCTCAGGAATCATTATATAAATATAAAAGTACATGAACTCGATAGTCAAACATGAAAATATTGTTCAATTAACACAATTAATAACGAAGTAATATTACAAACAACGTCGTTAATAACCTCGCCGATTGCACACGTATCAGACCCTGTTATCTCCAGTGTGTCAGACCACACATGCGGTGACGTGAATGGTAGGAACATAGCTATTTATTTATTTACTAGAGCACTGCACAAAAGACCCTGGGGCTCAATCAACGCAACGATCAATTTAGTTGCTCGTGATGTAACGGCGGCCATCTTGGGTCTGTGCTCTCGTAGAGCCGATGGTACATGAAGGTTGTCTGCTCATAAATCAGATACTACATCTAGCATAATGAAGGTGGGTACATTACTTACCTATTCTTATTTTTATTTGATTAACTTTTTGTTCTTATACATCTAAATTGAATTAATTTAAGCTTCCATACATTTCTATTAATTATGTTTTTATAATTTATACTTTACAAGTCGTCCATATTTTTGCAAAATTTACGAGTAAGAAAAAAGTAACATTAAAATTGTTTCCATCATCCATCATACATAGTAAAACAACTCAATATCACGTTATTGAGTCAGATCAAATAAACCAGCTCCGCCCGCCAACAGGTTCTCGAAAAGATCCCTATAAATTCTTCTAGGAACCGATTACACATCGACGGCAAAATTCCCTTTAAGGACAGCATGAATCTCTCCATTTACGGCGATTAGAAAGAGATGAATGCACGCGAGATTATACAGATAGGCCTGCCGCCTGCATGCCTCACCCTACTCGTATTTTATGGAGCGGTGGAACCGGTTTGGACTGGGCGCTGGCTACAGAGGGCAAACTAAAGTCATAAACGAGAGTAGCTATCGATCCTTCATGTCTAGAGTTCTAAGAACAAACCGAGACCCACAAGTTTAGGGTGAGCCAAATATCTATGTATTTAAAGTTTAAAGATTTATACTCTTCCTATATTGTAAATCAGATCATATCAAATTATCATTTTAAACCAAACCTTAAAGTAAACACTTCAAGATTATTAAAATATACCAAGCCAGGCGTCTAACTTTCTTAATTTTATGACTAACATCTTGTGGTTGAAACTACATTTTCAAGTGAAAATTGTAAGCAGCGTAATGTTACTTACGACTGCAGATTATGGTAAAGAGGAATATTATTGTTACATAAACGAAATAATTATAATTTGCGCAACGATCAACAATAAAGACAACGTGAAAGGCTTCTGAAATGAGAGAAATAGCAGTTAACATGAAACGTTAACCAGTTAACGCCTTGAATAATAAACAGTGTGAATTTAAGTATGTAGTTACTAAAAACGTCGCATTCAAAACCAGCTCAAATACCGCAGGAAAAGAAAGTTCTTTATTATAAATGCCTAAGGTTAATGGCATTCGTGATACATTTAAAATATCTTTCAAGATATTTTACCGAGAACTATAAATGCCATACCCTTTAATTACTAGTAAGATATAAAATTATTTTTCTAGGAACAAAAACCTATCCTACTGAATTTATAATACGATGAAGCCAGTGATGAATATTCAGTCGAAGTTGATCTATCCTTTGTTTCCTTTCAATGGCTATTCAATAGGCCCTATCTGTTTCTCAATATACTTATAAATCGTTTACTATGTGTTCAATCAATTTTAAAAGAGGGAAAGATAAAGACTAGTAAGATAATAGAGAGGCTATTACGAACGACTGAGGTAATCGAGATAGTAGCACACGAGCGGGACGCAAGATACCCAGTAGTTCAGATAACGGTAGACCGGGGTGAAAGTACACTTAATAACGTAACGTCTCGAATCTCGACTCAAGTGAGTAAAGGACTTAATTTTGCTTTATGGTTACAGCTCCACGACTCTAGAATTACAGTCATTTGCTCGGCTACATTATTACGCTGCTTTGATTGGGTATAGATAAGACTTTTATCTTAATTAAATATAGCCACTATTTATCTGTGGGCAATAATATCTATTCTATTCTATTTCTAGCCTATACTGTCCCACTGCAGGGCAAAGGCCTCCCTTTCATCATTCCAACTATTTCGGTCGAGGGCTACTGAAGTCCAGTCTTTCCGATAGGATTGCAGTTCGTCTTCCCATCTATTCTGGGCCTTCCACGCTAATAATATCTATATATAAAAAAATAATCCCTATTTCCCTGATCACAGCATCACGTGTGAACAGCTGGATTTGGCTAATTCTTTTTTTTGTCGTGTTTGCTGTTCTCAGGGGAAGGTTCTTATGAAAGAAAATGGTAAAAAGGCTGCGCGGAAAGTTACGTTAAGACAGAACAACATCTGTCGGGTCAGCTAGTTAGTAATGTAATTTACACAAACATAATACGGTCGCGGTAATTTTTTGCATTCATAAAAACTACTTAATTTAATTAAGCTTAAAAGTAGAGTGATTTGCATAAATCTCTCATTATATGCTTTATAATATTGAATTAATTATAAAATACCGAAAATAAATAAGACAAAGATGTGAATAAAATATAAAACTAGAAAAACAGGTTTGGCAGGTAGCGGACGAGTTTTAGCTACACACGTTTTCGCACGCCAAACATGGCTAGTCGAAAATATGCAAATTGTTGTTTATGCAGAGGATGGAAACGGTACCGTCGGCCATTTGCAATTCCACGGCGATATTGTATAAAATGGAGACGATGCTATGAATATATAAATAGAATAGGTTTTGAATAGATGATTCGCGTCGCGTCCACGGCCGCGCGGCCGCGTTTATCGTCCATTGTTTTGTTCTTTACGTAACGTAAAGGAACGTGGTACGTGGCGAGACCGGAGTTATTATGCTCACAGGTGTCGATTTCCCTGACTAATGAGATTACTATTGTTCATTGTGATCTCTGTCGAGTCGCGTGTATTTATCACAATTTTAATGAGGTTATGGAAATGTCATGCAACAGATTATATCGCCATATGAAGTATGATAAGAAATTTATAGACAATCAACACAATATGTATTTCCAAAGCCTTTTAACAGCGTTTTAACATTATACTAA
Organism: Elegia similella; assembly: GCA_947532085.1. Taxonomy (NCBI): domain Eukaryota; kingdom Metazoa; phylum Arthropoda; class Insecta; order Lepidoptera; family Pyralidae; genus Elegia; species Elegia similella. The sequence continues at coordinate 9,070,835 of OX383936.1, forward strand.
ACGTGGTCTATGGGTTTAACGGAACTAGGCTTTGACTACCCCGTAAGGGACGACGTGGTAATTAATATGTATGTACTATCAATAATCTTTTCGCTTTTACACAAGATCACAAATATTTTTTTTTTAGGAAAAATATTTGAAGTAAATTATGTTATTGGAAGCATGTACCGCCATCTAGCGACAGTAGGATGGATATTTATTATTTTTTCTCAGCAATAAATTTTTTGGTAGGTACAGTTAGTTTAATCTTTTCGTATTAACAAAAAAGTCAAGGCGAACAGTTCTTTATTCAAAATGGATTGATGATTATATCAGTAAAAAAATCTGACAAGGAAATTAATGGAAGCGATAAATCTTCGGTCGTGATCAAGGTTATTGATGAAGTACAGTCGAGTAAATAAAGTTATAACAATTGGACATACGTAAGCTTAATTAATTTGATGTGATTCACGCGCACGCTCACGTGTCATTGACCTTCGCAGTTACGGCCGGATGCGCCGCAGTCACGCGTTTGTTGCGGCCCTTTCACGCAGCTATCAAAACAAAACCTGACTCATATAACTCTCATAATCGGAACAAAGTAAGCCTCAACTCGCTACGCTATATTACCGCGAACAATGTCATGGGAGTCAGGTGAACGGTATTACCAAAGATTGGGGTGACACTAGTGCATTCCTGCACGAATGACGGCACGAAACGTGCTACATTTCCCCTGCCTCCTCAGCCGCCCTCTAAACCTGAGGGGGGCCCGGGGGAATTCAGTTGCGTGCGTCGTCTTTCGTCGACATGCAAATTTAATATTGTTATTTTTATTCTGACTTTACAAGGGCAGTGGGGAAAATAAAGTATGATAAAGGGGCTTAATGGGTATAAATGAGCCCTTGCTTCCTGTACACGTATATTATTCTCGGGCGAAGGTGGTATCTTGTTTGAGGATGTTTTTATTTATAGGCATAACATTTTTTGTAAGTGTGTTTCATTTGCTCGCATATTTTCTTTGAATGTAAAGCAATATGTAGAGCAGGTGTTACAATAATAACACTAGTAAACAGTAGGATGAATACTTTTAAGATCATACATGAATATTTACAGGGCTGCCGTCATTTGAAATAAAGTTTTTGAAAGAAAATGGTGATATAATTTGAATTTGAAATGTTCTATTACGAGGCCCTAGATAACCCTTCGAACTATTTTATGAATTACTTTTTACAATTTTTTTTTTAAATCTATGCTTTTTACAGTTTTAAGTGATAACGTGAAGATTTCTTACCATTTAAGAAAAAACTTACACTTTTTTATATTCGTGGATATTACTTATTGAAATAATTTGAGTTATCAATTTGTTATTGAATTATCAAAGAAGTTTGATTCTAAGAAGAATCAAACTTCTAAGTACTTAATATAATCGCATATTTTGCTCAACTCAAACTCGCAAAGAAAAATAAGTCAAAGCTCTCCCCTGACGCATTTTTTTTTAAATCTATGTCTCCCCTCGACTATCGGTCATCTTATACCAGCTGCTTGACATGAGCAGTGTCAATGCATATTTATAACTTACACAAGGACTAGCTCCGTGGCGCAGCGGTCAACACGCCAGCCTGCGACACGGAGTGACCGGGTTCGATCCCCGGCCAGGTCAAGATGGAAAATGATCTTTTTCAAATTGGCCTGGGTCTTGGATGTTTATCTATATATGTATTTGTTATAATATATATTATCGTTGAGTTAGTATCCCATAACACAAGTCTCGAACTTACTTTGGGGCTAGCTCAATCTGTGTGATTTGTCCGTATATATTTATTTATTATTATTTAAGGATTGCGTACAAAAATGCAGTTTAGCCCGTGAATGAGTGCTATCAACTCAAGTTGAGAGTTAACAACGATAAAAAACTGAACCAACTTAGGTGCTATTCAAAGAGTTAATAGCTAATATGGCCCAGTATTTATTCTAAACAACTGGTAAAAAAATATATAATAGACTAATTATATAGGTAAATACTAGACTTGTTTAGGACAAAGAGTATGAAACTGTTACAAATATAAAGAGACTTTGAAACTTGCGATTTTTCTAAAAGTATGTTTATGCCTAGCAGTTATCAGTAAATTGAGAATTATTACACTGCTGGCTATGACTACATCTCTTTTGTTATTATAGATAAATATCGCACGTCATCCATTTCTTATTTCCTTTTCTTCGCACCGGCGATTGACATCGATCATCTGTCTACTTATTCATATCAGATCAAACTATTCTCGTTCGGAAAATTCATCAAATAAAAAGAAATATTGTATTCATTCCTTTTGGCAAATATATCAAAGGACTAAAATAAACCAATAAGGAAAACGTATCGGGTTCGCCTTGAGCAGATCACACAGACCTTGCTGTCATGTATGTAAGTGTATTCATGTGGTGGTGGCAGCAGGTGGGGACTGGTGAATTTACTTGTGTTCACCCTCTATCTTCAAAATGTTAACTGACGCAATTTCGCTGGGAAACTACACATTAATACTAATATCCTAACTGATATTATAAATGCGAAAGTGTGTTTGTTGCACTTTCACGCCTTTACTACTGAAGCGATCATCATGAAATTTTGCATACACCTTTTCTGCGGTATGGAGAAGGACAGGGTACATTTTATCCCAGGAAAAAGTACCCGAGCGATCGACATTAACGCGGGCTTGCTTTCGCCCGCGTCAATGTCGATCCCTTGCATACAATAAAATATATTTATATTTCTCCAAAACATATGTACATCAATGACAATACAAACCATGAAATATCAAAACACTATAAATAAAGGAGATGCTTATATAACGAAAAGTGGTGTAGAGATCTAATACTTTTATCTACTCGTGCAAAGCCGCTAGTCTTATATTTATTTAAAGGATCGTTCGATAATGTAAACCGATTAGTTATCTATACCAGTGGAGAAGTCGTTTGCCTAGTACTCGTTTCTGCAATACGCCAAACCAGATAGTTTTATCACTTAGCAGGCAATATGTATGCACATAACCTGCATACAGTGCAGCGTTGCATTTAGCAGGATATGTAAAGTTATGCTAACAACATGACGTGCCAGCGAAATTTGACGTCCGCACGAGGAGGCAAAAGTTTCAGAACTGAAATGGCAGGAAATAGGTTCCATTTATATATATATATAAATATATATATATATATAATGAGTTAGTATAACTATTATTTGGACACCTGCAACGATTCTGGTATAATATATATCCTATTGAATTCTCCGCCGCCTCAACGAAATATAGCATTCGACAATATATGGCCCATATTCTATGACTTTTAACAATACCAAATATGTCTGAGAATGAAATTTTCCGTTTCCGAACCCCTTCGGGCTCTCCAATCAATTTATCCGCAAGCTGTTTGCCGAGCTATCAAATAGCCTAGAACCACAATAATACGCACTATATTTCAGATAATTGGATTTGGAAATCGTGGAGCTCGGCGAAACTAATTAAAAGCAAATTGTTAGGTAAACAGAGGCCGCGGCGCTGATCCAATATCCGAATTCCGTTTAGCGCACAAAGGACTGTCGTCGACGGCGCTCGCTTTGAGCCGACAACAGCCGACAGACCGCCAACGATCGTGTCGTGATGCTTTGTTAACAACAGCTCTATGTGCATACAGTAATTGTAATAGGAAGTGCATTTTGGATACGGAATTCACAGTCACATACCTAGCACATCGTGATAGATTTGTAGCAAAATTATTGCCGTATGCAAATTAAGTGAGAGCCGTGGGAAAAATCTCTAAAGATTTTTTTTAGCTATGTATGCCCCACTGCTGGAAAAAAGCCTCCCCTTCATTTTTGCAGGCATCCCTATTCCTAGCTTTTTCCTTCTAGTTTTCGTCATAATAATTTAATTTATCCGAACACCTTGTTCTGGGTCTTCCTCTCTTTCTTTTTCCGTTTGTCGGAGTCCATAAAGTAGCTATGTGGGCCCATCTGTCCTGGTGCATACGGCACACGTGACCCGCACAGTCCCACTTTAGCTTGCCTGACTTTTGCCAACATCTACCACGTTTGTAATGGAGCGTAGGGTGGTATTTCTGACTCGATCTGTTCGTTAAATAATCAACATACTACGCTCCATTGCTCGCTGGCAAACCTGCAGTTTGAGTCTCTGTCTTTTCTCTAAAGACTATGGTGACAAAATCATTCCTTTCTTTTTTATCCGTAAAAGTTGAAACGGTGGTGTCTCAGTGGTCGAAGAAAGCGACCGATAAGCGAAAGGAATAGAAATAGCAAGCCACTCCATCAATTCCTGCCAAAGATAGTCCTTGTACGCGTTTCTTTCCACACATAGACACCGACAAGAGCCGAGCTCTTAAATATTTGAAGTGTAAAAGTATATTTTAAAGACACAGACACAGCATTTCCTTGTTTACGGGTATATTTTATCGTAACCAGTAACACAAATATTTCTTTTATATTCGTCGTTTTATAATCAGAGCGGATCCGACTCTCAGCACTTTCCATGTTAGGCACGAGTTTTGTTGTTCATTATCTATGTACAGGTAGTTTTATTACAGATATTTTATAGTTAATTATAAAACATCATAAATAATTTATTTTTGCGAGGTTTTGCTAACAATTACTAGAATAATTAAACGGAAATAATAGATTCCAAGCACAAAGCCAGCAATTATACTCGCCGACCTTTAAACTTTCATTATGGTTTCAAAACGTGACTACCAAACAAGTATTTGTAAAGCGAACAGTACAAAACATTCCCAATTATGTAAAACGGTATTGTTTACTGAACAGCCGCGGAGAGTAACCAACCTTGGCAACTTACTAGTTGTACATTCAAAAGTTGGTCCCCGCCGTCAGGTCACGGGGCATTTATCGAAAGTGACCAAACTTCCAGCAATGAACTACAATACCAAAGTTTCGACGATCCCAGCAATATTTGTTCAGAGCTCACGCTCGCAACTTCGAGCCAATATAAAGTTATCCGAATACATGCATATGTAACACAAACATCCTAACCAAATGTATGTAACGGTCGGCAACGAGAAAACATTTGCTTCTAAAAATAAAACAGACCCGGCGTTGATGTAAATTTTCGACAGTTTATTCGAAAGTCAAAAAGAGGTCAAGTGAAACCACAGACTGTAAAGATAATAAAATGTACCACATTTTTGGTGGTTTGTCGCTGTGTCGCTGATCACGAAAATATCACCCTAAATCTTGGAACACTTATTTTACGCGTCAGTAAGTTTCAGAGCTCAGTTTATTTCCCTAGCGAACCCTTCTAGTCCAATAAACTAGCCCTTACCTAATGTACCTTCCTCCGAGCGCCCAGTTATAACACAAAAATTACCCAACGAGAAATCTTTTAGAAAGGACAAAACCACAATGTCTCGTTTGGGAAAAATTATGCAAACCGGTGACTAGCTCACTGTTTACAATATGAGATGCGAAATCCCAGCTCTTTATTATGTAAATACATTGGTGGCGAGGCCACAAAATTTAATATATTTTGAATTATTCAGGGAATAATCAACAACCGCCTCATTTACAAAAATAAGAATACGTACATAAATATAGATATTACATAACTGTTAGGAAGGGGTCAGGCCCGATATTATTAAATCAAAGAGGATGAATTAAATTACATATTCTGCCCGAACGTGACCGTTTCCGAATATAAATGAGCTACTAGCTATACAGGCGATATTTGAATTTAATGGCCGAACCATAAATTTTGTAACAGCTTACATGGAACGAGATAAAGATTTATAAGCAAGTAATTAGCCATTTAACAAGGACAAGTAATGTGAGAAACATGTTTGGCATGAAAATGTCGACGTAAATAACAACGACAGCACTTTATACGCTCTGAATTCTTATGAATTGAACTTTCTTGCATGAAAAAAGTAAGATAAAGCAATGCCAGATAAATAAAACATTTTAATTCTGAATAAAATCGCATACGCCGGAGGTACTATGTTATGAAAGTACATTGCGTCGTTTCCTGTGATTTATATGACACGAATATGAGCGTGCGAGCTCTTCCTACCCTGCTCCTCCCCCGAGCGCCCGGCCAGCCCGTGACGTCACAACGCTGTCAAATGCAGCCATCGCACGAAATGAAAGCACGTTTCATCACCTTTTATCACAGACGTATTATTTCAGTCTAAGGATAACATTATAGTTCTGCTCCAGACAAAGGGCATTTCATTCCTACTTAATTAAGCTCTCGTTTTGTTCCGCTGCGAATTACTGTCTTTTTGTACTGAGAAATGTAAGACGGAACCAGTTTATCTATTTTATAGCGTAGACTGTGCATCTTGTTAGAAAAGTTTTATTTATAGTCAGTATCTATAAAGCTATTACATCAAACGATTAAACGTTTAAAATTATAATTATGAGAATAATACCTATAACTATCGTTAATAGCGTCATAAACTTAGCTATTTCCGAACCGTTATAAGTATTCATGTAGGAGTACATGAGTGTCTCGGCGTTCAGAAAGCTAGGCTCTGAATCAAATGGGATCTTTTACCGGGAACATTCATTTCCTGTAGAACCAATCTAGTTGATTAGGCTAATGCAGTCTACAGACTTGGACTCAATGCTTCCAATTATTGTGCGGAATGTAGTGCCCTGCTATAGATATAGGTATATTCAGACATTGTGGCCTTTTGTTAAATTTAGTACCAAACGGGCAACAAATTATAGGAATACTTGTCCGAATACTTAACCATTTAAAATATCAAAATAAAATTATATGGTTATTTCACGCGTTTGTTAATTTCTTTTGCAATAATAATGGAGAGTATTACGCGCAAAGGAAATTTAATATGTGAATCTGATAAACAGCAACGTAGGACGAAAAAAGTAAAACATAAAAGCTAAATCATTCAGCTTTAATGGATACCATCCATCTCTAGTACAGTTTACAGCCTCCGTGATCCAGTGGTTAAGGCGTTTGCCTGTTGACCCGGGGGTCGTGGGTTCGATTCCCACCGGAAGCATACTTTGTTTAGTTGTTTCCAGTTTGGTTAGGACATTGCAGGCTTGAATCACCTGATTGTCTGATAAAAAAGATGATTCCGTGCTTCGGAAGGCACGTTAAGCCGGTGGTCCCGGCTGCCATCTGGTAGTCGTTAAAGGAACCACGTCAGAGGCCGAGAGGCGGTTCCGATGAAATCTGACACCGGGGTGTGCATGGTCGATTGACCGTGACACCTACTCGAAATGATGATGATCCATCTCTAGTGCAGTCAAGTGCGAGAACATTTGGCGTTTCCATTAATATATAGCGAAGTGTTTGGTACAAGCAATCGTACTTATTTCTGAGGAACACTCGCTTGAATTCCGAATACAGTTCACAGACTGCAGCTGTGTTTTCTAGAACTATTTCATTTGTTTGAATTAAATTTCAGGAATGGGAGCTCCTCGAACTCCTTGCGAGTACAATTACTATTAGTGCTACTGACTTCCTTTGTGAAGTTGACAATCCTTTTGGTAAAGATTAAGAAATTGAGCCAATCAACAAACGACGGAGGATGGATAGAAATAATTGCAGCGTTAACTTTTCTGACATACGAGTAGGTAGTTAATTTCTTTAAGTTTAAATTATATATTTATAAAGTAACAATATATAAATTTATATTTAAAATGCCTTAACTATGCTAAAACGAATGATAAGTCTTAAATTTAAATTGATATAGATATGAGAAAACAATGAAAGCTTGGATCTATTAGAGAATATTTCGCAAGAGTATTTTATATTCACTGATCACGGGACTACGGGAAGATATTACGAACTTAAAGCAAGCATTCATTTATTTGAAAATGTCTCCAGTGTTTCCAACTGTGTTATGTAGGCTTTTACTCGTACGCGTACTTTTTTTTTTTACTAAATGTTGGATTAGGCATTTGTCTCCCATCTCACTTGATGTTACATGCCTAAATAAATAAATAGTAACGCGCACACGTTGACATTGGCTCTGTAGCGTGTTCCCTTTAAATGGATCTACATCTCATGCATAATAAGCGGGGATTTGGCTAACTCCTTTTGATAACAATAACAGTTATCGATTTACATAAATCTTCCACATCTATGAACACAAAGTCTAATAAATACACCATATAGATACATATATCATAGCCTAATATTAGACGTAAATGAGAAACCTACTTTATTTATTAGCGTGTTTATTTATTTTGTAATTACAGGAAAGATCCTTAGGGAATGTGACGCACAATTTGTCAGTAATAGAAAAAAAAGCTTAATACATACCTTTTAACCTGATAATTCGAGCGGGCAAATGATAGTAATCGATGGACACTTCATTTTGTTATAAAGTATGTACCAATTCTTATTTTTATGGTCTGGAAAAGTTATAGTTTATGTGAACATAATTAACCTTTCCGTCCTGTAATTTCCTTTTCATATAAAACTGGAAAAGTATATACACCAAGCCGGATAAACCGCTATGTAATTTCTTCTGGCGGAATCATTATACTGGGGTTTATATATCGATTTTATGTCTTCATTTATAGACTGAAGTTTAACTACATTAACTACATTAATGTTTATATTTATAACACTGAGTTCTTACACGCTTTTGCAGAAAATCCTGATGGAAAGGAAAAGATAGTCTCTAGTAATCCGTTTGACTTTTAAATCGCAGATGAGTAAACACGACACAGCCATACACAGCTATAGTCTAGTCTTTGTAATGTCGATAGGATCCAATGTAGATACGTGATTTATTTCTAAAGCCGGCGAGGGTCGTTCGGGCTGGCTTAATGGGATAAGATCCAGGTATTCAGATGATACTCGTAAGTCCCTCCCTCCGCTCTTTTTTTTGAATTGGAAACGGCAAACGCTTTGGCTGATCCTTTGTCTATGCCTCCGTGGTCCAGTAGTTAAGGTGATTCCCACGGGAATTATGATCTGTATAGTTGTTTCCAGTTTGGTTAGGATATTGCAGGCTTGAATCACCTGATTGTCTGATAATAAAGATGATGCCGTGCTTCGGAAGGCACGTTAAGCCGTTGGTCCCGGCTGCCACCTGGTAGTCGTTAAAGGAACCACGTCAGAGGCCGAGAAGAGGTTCCGAAGAACTTTGACACCATGGTGTGCATGGTCGATTGACCGTGACACCTACTCGAAATGATGATGATCTTTTGTCTATGCTTAGCCATGTGAAACATTTTTCGTCTGAATCAATATATTCGGACAGTGTATCCGAATATATTGTGTCCGAGACGTCAGCAAGTATGCCAATAAAAGGATTACATAACAAAACTACAATGATAAACTTATGCTAACTTATAATTTGAACTTGAATACGCAATATGTTAGCCTTGGCAATAATAATAAGATTTTAAAAAATATATAAGTTTCCATTTTATAACAATCTCAATTTATTGATGCACAAACAATTCTCGTATTCTGTGTTCAAGCATGTGAAAGATTATGTCAATCGATAACTGTTGTTGTGATCAAAGTGAACGAGCCGAATCCCCGCTTATTATGCATGAGATGTAAATCCGTTCAGTAGCAACACGTTTCGGAGACAGTATCGACGCGTGCGCGTCACTAAATTTTTACAGCTTTGCGGATATACATAACGCGACTTTACAGCACGGCTGGAAATGCTGGAACCCCGCCAACTTTCTATAAACGAGTTAATACTTAACGTACGTTCTGGAACATCTTCCGTTATTCTATTTGTCTCTCGTGACTCGTGAGACTACTTTCAGCGAATTTGTGCCCTAACATCGTCCCGCAATATGGCTGTGAATATTTGACCTTACTATGTTATTGCGCCTGGGAGTACAACTTTTAGTTGGCTCGTAAAAGAACGCTTGAAGTGTACGTTTATCACAGAATATTGTTTGCCTAGGTTTATATTCTCTGCTGGATCCAATAGTTTTCAAGTTCAATTTATTAACATGTTACTGTTATTGCGAATAAGAGAACCTTACATTTTCGTTTTTTTTTTTTAGTTGATTGAATTTACTCATATTATTGCCTATTCCACCGTATCTTTTGAAAATGAATTCTGTTTGAAAACGTCGCGGTATTCAGTGCCCATCTATTCCAGTGAGTCTGCCAGGGGAATAAGGACGTTGCCTGTTATATATGTACTTTGCTATATATTAATGGAAAATTGGAAACGTCAAAGCTCGCTCACTTCGCTGCACCAAAGATGGATGTTAGCTATTAGAGTTTATCGATTTGCGTTTATATTTAACTCTTGACGGTGGCTTAGTTGGTAGAGCGTAAGTCGTACATAGTCTTAAGGTCGCCGGTTCAAATCCCGCCCGCTTGGAATTCTTTCATCATATTTTATTTCTAAATTTAATAAGAGTATATCCAAATAGCATTGTGACTGCAAAAATAAAACACAAAAATATCTTGTTTTGTTACTGTAACTGAAGCTTCACATTAATGTGCTTTATCTTTATTGACATTTGCATGTAATTAACAAACAACTCATAATTATACTTTCCTAACAAACAGATTAGGATGTCATAACTTTCAGTTGATTAAATATAATTAAATGTCTAATCCAACATTTAGTTAAAAAATAGAACCAAAAATATAGTATAAAAACTTAATTTGTGCCACAGAATAAAGTACATACGGTTATTCTTTATGTTTCTTTTCATGTTGTTTTTTCGTGCTGGTGGTGTGAGACCAACAAAACAATCAGAACATAATTTAATAAATATTATTGGCTTTTTAACTTGTGGACGGAAAGCTACACTACAAGTAACTATATATTCTCAGTACACCTATGTGTGGTTCAGTCCCATACGATGTCCTCAAATAAAACAAGAAGGAGGGGCTTACCTTGTGGTTGCGGTGGTGGTTCTGCGGAAGTGATCTGCCCGTTGCTCTTTACTGCTGCCTTCTTCCTGCCTCCGGTGCTCGCTGGACTCTTCGTGCTTTCTCGCTCAACCCGCTGTAACAAGAACGAACGGAAATAAATAATAATACACCGATCACGATCAGTTCTTCCCGCATAGATGTTACAACAATCCAATTTCATTCTATTCTAAACACGTTAAATCCTCACATCGACGGTTAAAATATAGAATTCCTTAGTTTATCTCATTTAAGCCCAACGTCCATGTTGTGGCTGAAATATTAAAATTCGATAAATTTCCAGCTAAGACGAATGTATAAAAATCACGTATAAATCTAATGATAAAACTAAAAATAAGTATTGAATTAAGTTGAACATATAAATGAGAAAACAATGAAAGCTTGGATCTATTATAGATAATGTCGCAAGCGTATTTTATATTCAGTTATAAGCACGACAACGAGAAGATAATAATTGTTCAATATTTGAAGTTCAAATTTTGAACTAATGGCAACATTGAGCAGATGGGCCCGGAAGGCTTCTTATGGGTACCAGAACCAGACAGACCAAGGAGAGGATGGCGAGACAAAGGCTTTCTAACTGGATGGCAGCAAGTTGCCCCAGAACGGGAAGTGTGGAAACAGAAAGGGGAGGCCTTTGCCCAGCAATGGGAAACGACCAGCTAATAAAAAAATAATTAAAACAATATTAGCACGTGGCGGCCAGTGCTTCTAACTATGCTAAATGTATAGGCGCATACTCGTTCCCAAATCTATAAAAAATAGTAATGCGCACGCGTTAACCTTGTCTCTGTAACGTGTTCCTACTCAATCTACCTATACCCTGGACACCCTGATATTGTTATGATGACATAAAACACATCGTTTACGATCAGGGATTGAAACATTAACTAAATAGACTTTTTATCAACCCTATGTTATATTTTTATAAGTGTTTTATTTTGCATCCACAATGCTATTTCGATATACTCTTATTAAATTAAAACATAAAATATGGTAAAAAGATTTTTTTATACCCCACCCGCATCATATTTTATAACCATATTTTATTTCTGAATTTAATAAGAACCCTATATTTATTAAAAATCCGTATACAACAATTGGTAACCTTCAAAGATAACCGTAAGAACAAGGTTAAATAAAATTTAAATTACCCCGCATTAATTATACGACTAAATAAATATGTTATTCATAGCGTAAAGCCGTAAAACAAAGATTTATATTCATATCAGAAAGATGCGCTGTAATATAGATTATCCCTCAATTGGGGGAGCATTCAGTCCCATTAAAAAGTAATTCGGGTCAACGTCTAATCTTCAGCACTCATTTTGAAACGTAATCGGGGCAGTGACCTCTTTATGGCGAAACAGTGTTCATCGAGAGAAAATAGACTATTTAAAAGCTTTCCCAAATTGCCGCATTATATTAAGAAAATTACTAGCGTTATTGCGATTACTCGTACTTTGCATTTTGAGGACCTAAATTTTGCGTAATTATATTGCCAAGTATCCAATCAACTTTAATAGTAAATAGCTAGGAGTTTTATTATTATTGGCTATGTAGAGATCCGCGTTCATCCTATTACCAACTAACACATAAGTGTAAAAAATTGACCGTCTGTAAAGTCGGTTAACGAACGATAAGGCCGATCGGGTCTCTCTATCGCTAGTACTCTCGCTTGCACACGAAACATGACACTTTTTCGGCGTTCATCGATTTACAAGACGTTATCACGTCAAAAAACATAATATCGTCAAAAAACAAAAAAATATATATAAAAAAAAAAAACATAATATCGAACGTTACCACGTTTATAAAAAGAAAGCGTGTAGAGCAATTTAAAAGACAAAGCAATATCACTGTATTAGTGAGACTTTTACATCGATCATAGTAACGACATCATAGTCATAGAGTATTTAAAAAGAAATCATTCAGTCGTGAAGCAATCCACTTATTTCGGCTGACGGCAGGCACTGGTCGCTCCCAAAAGCGATGAGTCATGGCTCACGATCGCCGAGCTGTGCTGAGTCACGGCGGAGTCGGCACATCGTAGCGTCGAGTCAGCAACTCCCAGCTTACCTAACTACCTAGACTTGCCAGCTCTTGGGAGTGATTGGGACTTTTAGTGGATATAACAAGGAGCATTTGATAGTGTACCTACATCAAAAAAGAGGTGTTGCCTTGGGTCTAAGAGGAAGATTTTGATTATTTAAGGCTATATACTTGTTTAGAAGACACGATATTAGAACATTACAAATGATAACAATTCACACTTAAGTATATAATATGTTGATAGGTACATAGAATAACCATATCTAGTAGTAAACGCAAAAAGAATTGCGATTGCGAAACAACAAATTAAAACTAAAATTAAATTTAAATTCAAATAAAATTCAATCAAACTCGTTCAATAACCGACCACCGTTTTATTTTTATCGAGAAAAAACACACATTGAATTATTTCTTTTGTCCCTTTCTGGCTTAAAAACTTTGGCAATACGGCAAACCTAACGGGCTAACCGGTCCAAATTACTCGCATGGAACGCAGGACGCCGCTCACCGTAATGCACTACTGCTGATTGATATCTTGTAATGACAGGCCAGCATTACCAACCATTACTAATAAAGCATTTGCTTTATTTTCATTAGCATCAAATTGCCGACGCGCGTGCAAAAACCCGATTCGATTGCGATATTATTTATTACTACGGCTACTGAACTAAAAAAAGAATTAATACAAACGCGCATTGTATTTCTTAAAGGAAATTCCATTATGTTGATTTGAATTTAATTAAAAGGCACCTTAATAAATCATTGCGTCAAGAGGAAATAAGAGATTTAATAAAACAACTAGTAACTCGGGCGGAGTGCCGCACAAAAACACCAGACAGACGGTTGAATAAATGATATGCCGAGATATAAGTAACATTTCACAATCAAACACAGAGCCGTCTCTACCAAGAGCCTGTGAAGTACTCGTATTGTACCATCTAAGGCAAGGACTTTAAAATTCGAATACCACTTTACATATCTTTTAGCTCCGTCAATGTGCGAAAATATTGGCTCAGCTGACCGAGTGTTGTCATAACACAAATTTACAGCAAAAACACGCGGAAGAAACGGGAGGGTTGTGGGTGTGGGGCGCGACTGCCAACATACAAAGTACTCGTGAAAAATGGGGCAGTATGGGGGTCAGGGGTTCCTATTCGGGTGGAAAGTGGGGTTTGAGGGCCGACGCGACATCGGTCTCGTGGACTGTTTATGTGCACAGCGAACACTATGCTCTGACAGCGCGCTGCGTCATCGGGAAATTGACAAACAACCTATTTATATGGTTCGTGCGGAGCGGCGATTCGCCGGCGCGCATAAAATCTCGTTTGATAAGCCAATTTATATCGCATTGTTTCCGTTTGGGAACTACGAATAGTTTTATGCGAAAGGTCACGCCGCCTATAAATTTAAAGCGGGCACTGACATTTGCAAAAGCAAACTTCAGTTATAATATTATAATTCGTTATAGCGTTTATGTATATGAATAGAAAGTTTTAAAACGTTAATTAAAACTTTACATTTGTATTGCGAGAACGAGGGAAAGCGGTGACTTAGCGGGCTTCAGTTTATTTGTTATTGACTTTGTACTGCCTCGGTTTTATGTAATTTTAATTTTAACGACAGCGTTTTAAATTTAAACGTGTTAATGTTATGACTGCGATTCCGCCAATGCTTGGATGCGGCAAGTGGAGTTAATGGCCACAGCAGTGTATTTTTAGACTCGTTAAGCTAACTTTGGTATCTGGAATTGGTTTTAAATAAGGCTACTTTCCCACATGTGATGCTGATTCTTTATTTTTGCAAAAGACGTATACGCATTTAAACAAATTCAACAATAATGGGTAAGAGATATCGACAAATATTAACTAAAGAATTCAGAACATTTTATCCCTGCATTGCGCATTTCGTTGAATAAATCTTCATTTTCTCTTGCACAACTCAAATATTATTATTTTATTAAGTTGAGTTATTTAGCTTTTCCATTTCAGTGTAATTTGCGATTTGCAGAATTTCTCTTTATTATTATTTATTGGAAAGAGACAGGAAATTGAAATGTTTATGTTAAAATAAGATATTAAAAATGCTTTTATAAAATATAATATTACATTCATTAAAACTTTCTCAAGCAGTCAAGAAAGATAAATTTTTAATAAATATTTTAATCTCACAAAACAATCCCTTTTTGAGAAAAAGCAAAGTCATTAACATGTGAGAAAATCTTTTTAAAAATTAATAAAAGCAATAAACAGAAAGCGTTATTGCGGAGAAAGTGCAGTTGCAGTTGTGGTGCATATGACCCACGCAATGCGGCGAACTGGGCCACGGCTGCTTGCAAAAGAAATGCATGCTTTACATAGACAAAATGCTTATCGCAAGCCATACGTTAACCAAAGTTGCCATATTTAATAAAACAACTTTGAGAAAAAGGTTTAGAATCTGTTTAAATTCAAGG
Source organism: Elegia similella (assembly GCA_947532085.1). NCBI lineage: Eukaryota > Metazoa > Arthropoda > Insecta > Lepidoptera > Pyralidae > Elegia > Elegia similella. The sequence continues at coordinate 9,086,228 of OX383936.1, forward strand.
ATGAAAATCATATTCATTGCCTAGAGACACTCGTAAATGTCTTTGTGACACATGACGATTAACTATTCATAATTTTGACGAGTGGTAAGTGCAAATCGACTATTACGGACTTCAGATTGGAATCCAGGACATTAGTCGTAACGGGATGTGGCACAATTCTAGGGCAGCCCTAATCGTAACACGTGTCAGCAATGCATGCAAGATGGAGTATGCGTCAAGTTATATTGCGCGTTTCGCGCGGCGCGTCTAATCGCTACAGCCGTCATATCATACGATGGATATTAGAAGTTGCCATTCCTATTTGACGTCAACTTTCTTATTTGACGTCTTGATATGAACAACATAATAATATCTCTATTACATTCAAATTGCAAATTTGCGCAATTATTATACATTAAGCATGAAAAATAATCCGATCACAAGCGCCAAATAAATAATTTGTTTGAATTTCTTCCTTAAATTTATCTATCTATACTAATAAAAAGCTGAAGAGTTTGTTTGTTTGTTTGTTTGAACGCGCTAATCTCAGGAACTACTGGTTCAAATTGGAAAATTATTTTTATGTTGGATAATCCATTTATTGAGGAAGGCTTTAGGCTATTAAACATAACGCTGCGACCAACCGGAGCGAAGAATCAAAAAAAAAATGTTTTAAAAACGGGGGAATATTATTCATCTATACTAAAAAAAAAAACTATATTCGATAAACACTATATAAATAGTTTTCTATCTATAGTAAGATAAAAAAAAAACTATAATCATAATAACAGAAATTGCCGCAGACGAAATCGCTAGTATTAAATAATATTTATGAGAGCCATTTTCTAAATATTCAAACCGAGAATACGATTCAAGTACGACTTCCGAAAAAGACTCAAAGATATATTCAGAAAATAGGCCTTTTCAGGCGTTTTTTCACGTCAATTCACATTTTAAATAATACGTATTATATTATATTCAAATTATTAATTATTGTTCAAAAGCTACAAACTACTAGCGTTTCGATAACGAACACATAGATACATCAAAGATAATAAAAACAGTAGATAAAACAGATGACTACTCTAGTAAGTAAGCAAAAAAAAACGTGTGTATCCATCATCAAAGCGTACATGGCGGGGTAAATAACGCGTATCAAGATAACTGCTTCATTAAAGAAGACAGTTTGATCTGTCTAGCGCAGAACACACGATAAAGGGTGAAAGGGAACGCCCCGGGCGAGCGCCGGGGGTGAGACGGGCCGTTTCATGACAAGTATTTCTTTAGGTACATGGATAATGCCTACGCAGTCAAGCAGGGCTGAAGAGAGTTTTATGAGCGAATGTCTAATAAGATGAGCAAAGTTTTCTTATTAGTTGTAATACTTAAAGTATCGTAAAAACTGCCAAAGTGTGAGTGACACATCTTAATGTCGAGATATTAAACCCAAAGTATTTAATTTTAATTTGTTTTCATTATTTATTGTTACAGCGGCAAAAGATAAATACATTCTGTAAAAATTTCAAGTCTATACCTATTAGGGTTCGATACATATAGCTCTGTTACAGACGGATGGACGGACGGACGGGCATTGGAGGCTAAGTCATACCCTTTTTTACCTTTTGGGTACGGAACCCTATAATTAAAACTAGTTTTCGTATTTTTTTTGGATTAGGATGATCGGATCGTACGTACCACTTATCCCACAGCAAACACAATGTATCTTTGACAAAATTTACCTATAATATCCTACTAGGTAGTAATTTATGAATAATTCCAAACATATTCTAAATCCTATGAATACGTATACTTATACATATTCATAGGATTTAGACTAACAATTTATATTTAAACTAGCTTTCGGCCGCAGCTTCGCTCGAGTCATCGTCGTTCCCTCGGGAACAGTACTTTTTTCTGGGAAGAAAGGTGGCCTATGCCCTTCCTCATACTCTATGAAACTTGTACGCAAAATTGTATGATGATCAAACAAACAAACTCACTTTCGCATTTATAACATTAGTAAGGATAAGATTAAGTAAAGTCATGCAAACTATCTAATGGTACCTACATTATTTTAACACCTAACATTTCGAAAACTTAACAGGTTTTATGTTCGCATGTAAGTTGATATTTGTCTTATCTAATGTATAATCATCATCGTCATCAGGTCTTTTTTAATCTCCACTACAGGAGCACGGTCTAATGTATCCATAACCAATATTTTCTATGTCCATGGACACATTTTAGCTGTCGTTTCATCTACATAGAAACAGCCTCCGTGGTCCAGTGTTTATGGCGTTTGCCCGTTGACCCGGGGGTCGTGGATTCGATTCCCACCGGAAGCATACTTTGTTTAGTTGTTTCCAGTTTGGTTAGGACATTGCAGGCTTAAATCACCTGATTGTCTGATAATAAAGATGATTCCGTGCTTCGGAAGACACGTTAAGCCGGTGGTCTCGGCTGCCATCTGGTAGTCGTTAAAGGAATCACGCCAGAGGCCGAGAGGCGGTTCCGAAGAACTCTGACACCAGGGTGTGCATGGTGGATTGACCGTGACACCTACTCGAAATAATGATGATGATCTACATAGAAAAAAATGTGTTGCTATAGTCGTGAATGAGCTTTTGAAGTGTCGTAATAGTTTATTATAAGCCTGCCGCCAAATTAGAACCGAATAAGTATATGCATGCGCGACCGACATAAGATTCCCATTAATTCCGCACCCACGCGATAGTAAATTTAAATTAAATGACTAATGTAGTCTGCCGGCTTGGACCATAAATCGCATATCATTTTAGTGTTGCATACTGATCGGCGAGGTATTACAACTCTTCTGGTCTGCTGGTCTGGGAGAAAAGAAAAACGAACCAAGTACAATAGATTACGTTATGTCTGTCATTATCTTTTTACACAACTGCCAAAAAAGGGATCTATCGTCTATCGGGATCTTTACATCTTCAGTAAACACCGCTTATATTTTTTTGGTAAGGCAATCGTGGTTCATATTCTTTTCAAAAAAACCTTGCCATTATTCTGATATTTCATATCATTGGAGGATCCTAACTAATATTAAAAACGCGAAAGTGAGTTTGTTTGTGTGTTACGCTTTCACGTTGTAACTACTGAACCGATCATCATGAAATTTTATTCATACTCGTTATCTGGGGTACGGAGAAGGACATAGGGTACATTTTATCCTGAGAAAAAGTACTGATCCCGAGGGATCGACATTAACGCAGGCGGAATCGCGGGCGTAAGCTAGTACATTATATAAAATAAAAACATCCCAAACGTTAGTTCGACTGCCACTTCTTAGAATAATGTAAAGCCTACGGTGCCTGTAATATACAGTTAGCCTGAATCTGAACAAAGCTCGCCACAATGGGGTGTGTTGTGTATAGAGTAGAATATACAGCACGTGTGTCGAAGGCAACACAAAGGCATTGCTGGGAGCTACCTTGTTTGTGTACAGACTGAATGCTATATCGATTCGCTTAATGCCTGCTCTGTGGCCACAGAATTAATATACTTCCAACTTATGAGCACTACTGGAGTATATAACGGGCGTAAACCAATGTGTTTCATTTAATTCTTGACTAGCTACTCAATTAAGCTAGGATTGATTATTATATCAAAGATTAATAATTCAGTCAACACGCCAGCTTGCGACACGGGATACCTGGGTTCGATCCCCGGCCAGGTCAAGCTGGAAAATTATCTTTTTCAGATTGGCCTGGGTATTGGATGTTTATCTATATATGTATTTGCTATAAAATATAGTATCGTTGAGTTAGTATCCCATAACACAAGTCTCGAACTTACTTTGGGGCTAGCTCAATCTGTGTGATTTGTCCGTACATATTTATATATGTATAAATGTTTAATGTAAATTTATTTGTCTATTAAAAAGTGCAAACCGCACAATGTCTTAAGGATAAATATAAAGCAAGTTGAGAGCTTCGTTTATAACTGTAGTTTAGTTATTGGCGACCTTTACAAAACTAGACTTATAATCTTTTTTGCATTCACAATGCTATTCTAAAATCCTCTTATTAAATTAGAAATAAGATATGGTAATAAAATCTACGCGACCGGGGTTTCATTTGAACCAGAGCGATGAGTGAAGGTCAGCTGCAATGGCGCCGCAATATCAGACAAATCTCAAAAAATAATCGCAGTTAGTCCCGTAATAGTGACAATAATAGTGATTGTAACCGCGAAAGTTTAATGTCGTTTAATTACAGTAATTAAATAAAAATCCGAATTTGTTATTTTACATTAATAACCAAAAATCAATGTCGATGAAAATAAAACTGTGGTAGGAATATGATAGGTATCGTTTTTATATGTTACACGAAAGAACAAAGTGGCCGCCCGCGCTATAAATACTCGCACGTACAAATATACAATAACACTGATAGTGGCTGCCAATTAATTAGGTCAGCCTTATCTGTATCTGTAACGCCCGCACTTGTTCTAATCTAATTACATTATTCATCCGTGTGGTCAACACTCTATGCCTGGATATAATTATATGTACTTATTGGTATATTAGCGGCCACGTATGATTGACCGGAGGAATAAAAAAATAAAGACAATAGATATTGTATTTCTGTTTCTAAGTAAAAACTCTTTAATGCTATAAGCAGTAGCAATTTCTTTATATTTTACCATTAATTAAATAAATGACACAAATCCTCCTTTATCAACTAGAGATTGCTCTGGGCTCCGATCAGGTAAGTATTATGAATAGTAAAAGCTTATTATATTAATAAAAACGGCATCTAATCATCGAATATTTTGCGGCATAGCAACGAAAAACAAGTGAGAAATATAATTTGTTACCATAATCAAATTTGATCCATCTAAATTTATTCCCTGCGTAAATTACAAACGTAATTTTCTTCCGAAAATTTCAGTTTCAAAGAGTAGACCGACCAATAACGTTAATTCTGGCAACATTTTTGTAAAAACGGAATTTTCCTAACGAACGCTTTTTATTATCAAGTAGTTTAGTAGTCTTATTTTTATCTAATGGGATCTGAGATAAAATTTAGCTTTTTTATCTCAGATCCCATTAGATAAAATATTATAAAAACAAAGACTACTAAACTACTTGATAATAAAAAGCGTTCGTAATACAAAGTTACCTACTTCTATCTATCCCGCATGCCATCACACTATGATACACAAAATCGTAAAATCCTAAATAGGTCTTAGAAAAAAAAAACTTTATTTGAGAAGATGGATTAAAAAGTTCATGTGTGCGATAAAGTTCTTAGGATAACAAGTGTAATACTACATTAACTAACTGGTGTATCGGTAAACATTACGCAAAAGTAAGAAATTTCGAAATACCAGGAGCTTTATGTAAATTCGAACTACAATTTATGTTAATAATACATAGTAACCAGCCAGTTTCCGGTCAGATAATAACGGCCCGATAAATCCCAAGGGCCGACAAGTGCCAATATGGGCACTCATCAATTGCTGCCACGTGTAATGTATGACCGGCATCACTGGTCGAGCCAAGGTGAATGGCCCATTCGCTGTAAGGGATGATTTGTTTAGTTAGCGTCGTTACGGAATAGGCGTGTTTTCAGAGCTCTTCAAGCTACTACAGCGCTTCTTGCCAGTCTTTCGCAGAAACGGATGAATAAGAGCCCGAAGTGTTCTTGGAAAGGAAATAACTGCGTAATACACTCGCATTTTATTATTTTGACACAGTCACTACTCGATAAAGGCATATAAAAAGTCAACTAGACTTATAACAAAAACTATTTGGAATAATAATTCTGACCTTATCTATACATATAATCTATACATATAATAAAACAGTAAAATTATTTTGTCTGTACATTTTGAATTTTTGACTGAAATGGATAGAGGGACACTTAAAAAGAATAATAGAAAGCAAAAAAATTTTTTTGGAATTTCTTGTCTGTCTGTCTGTCTGTCTGTCTGTCTGCCTGTATGTATGATCACGATTATCTCCGAAAATACTGAACCGATTTACTTCAAACTTTCACCAATTGCTTTGTTTTAACTCAGTTTAACATTTAAAGTTTGTTTCATCAAAATCGGTTCATTAAAAAAAAAGTTATCTTCATTTGAATGAACTCAAGGCATAAGTTTGCCTGCAAACATATAGCAAAAATAAAATAAAATAATAAGTGATATAAGAAAATTAAAATCCAAAGTCAATTCATCATCATTATACGACAGAATTATACCTATCCACACTATCCATAGTAATCCATATTAAAAAAAAAAGGAGAAGCTGACTGACTGACTGACATATCAACGCAGGGCCTAAACTATAAAGGTTAGGAACTTGAAATTTTGCACAGGGGTTCCTTTTATAACGTAGGGGAGCACTAAGAAAGGATTTTTGGAAATTCATCTCCTTAGGGGGAAAAACGGGTTGCAAAGTTAGTATGAAACTTTGTTGTTTTTGAAGTTATTCGAATGAAATTCAGCATGAAGGTTCTTTACTGAAAGGTATGAAACACGAGTAAAATATTTTACTCAAAAATCATCCCTTAAGGGGGTAAAATAGGGGTGCAAAGTAAGCATGAAACTTTCTGTTTTTGAAGTTATTCAATTGAAATTCAGCGTGAAGGTTCTTCACTAAAAGGCATGAAACACGAGTAAAATATTTTTCTCAAAGATCATCCCTTAAGGGGATATAACGGGGATGCAAAGTTAGTATGAAACTTTCTGTTTTTGAAGTTATTCAATTGAAATTCAATATTAAGGCGCTGTGTATCAGAAGAATACCGTAAAACGTGTATTTTTTCGTCGCGCAGTTAGCCTAATTTTTCAAAGAATACTAGCATGAAAAAAATATGAAGTACAGTTCAAAGATCAAAATAAATGGTTACATCAAAATATGTTCAAAAAAATATTTAAAACCTAACTAAATAAAATATCAAAAAAGCTATTTCCAGAAAAATTTTCGTCGCGAATTTCTTGATATTTTCAGCGACAACTACCAACTTTTATACGTCTATAAAAAGTATAACTAAATGAGCAAGATGGATACCTACAAAAAATACGATATTTGGTTATAATTATTGAATTATTAAATTAAAAGTGAAAATTAACACGAAAATGGCAGACACGGATTTGAACTGAGACTGACGACAGGTATGACACAAATATATAAAATATTGCGCGACGTCCGCTACAAACGGTTAAGGGATACAGCGCCTTAAGGTGTTTCATTGAAAGTCATAAACTAATGTATTCCGGGCAATTCTGAGAAATCGACACTTACGCGGGCGGAGCCGCGGGCCAAAGGCAAACCTGACTTATATATCAACGCACAGCCGAAACTACTGTGCGCAGAAACTTGAAATTTGGCACAGGGATTTTTTTTTATGATGTAAATGAGCAGTAAGAAAGGATTTTTAGAAAATCAAAGGGGTTGAAGTTTTATGGAATTTTTTCATTTCTGGACTTAGAAGTTAGAAAGTAGGTACGCAAGTTCTCAATTAAAATTAAAAAGATCTGTTTAGGTCAACCAGACAACATTCTCCCTTGAAGGGGTAAATAGGGGGTAAAGTTTGTATGGAATTTTTCCATTTCTACACTTAGAGGTATGAAAATAAGTATATACGTTCTAGGTTACAATTAAAAAAGATCTGTGTAGGTGAAATGTACAAAATTTCCCCCTTAAGGGATAAAGGGGGGGGGGGGGGGGGGGGGGGGGGGAGTTGTATGGATTTTTCTCATTTCTGGACATAGAAGTATAAAAATAAGTATATATGTTTACATTACAATTAAAAAGATCTGTGTAGTTAAAATGGTCGAAATTTCCACTTGAAGGGGTAGAATAGGTGAGGTAAAGTTTTTATGGATTTTTTTTATTTACTTAGAAATATGACAATAAGAAGTTCTCCATTACAATAAAAAAATATCTGTGTAGGTGAAATGAGCAAAATCCCCTACTTAAGGGCTAAAGATCAATGCAGGTGAAATGTATTAAATTCCCCCTTAAGGGGAAAAAGCAAAGGGGCAGGGGTTTGTATGGAATTTTTATCATTTCTACTGTTCCCAAGGGAACGACATTAACGCGGGCGGAGCCGCGGGCAACAGCTAGTGCAACATAAAAGAATTCAACGACATTCGTAGAACTCCGTAGTAAATTTTGTAGCAAACTCGTAGCACTGTTCTACGAATGAGCTACTCGCTTACGATATTTTTTTGTGATGTTCCGATTATTTCTGGTTAGTCTTTGTCCAAATCATTAACTACAATTTTTACTTTGTCTCTGTTATCTTTACAACTAAAAATAATCCTTTTAAGAAATCCTGTGCCATTTCTTTTGTATTTCGTGGCTCACCCTCAGATTAAACCCATAATGTACTACGGCTGAATAACATCGATGGGCTCAAGTCCACGCTGAAAAACGTCCAACGTGAATAAGCCCTTAGGGCCGTCGCACCCTGAAAGGATAACACCACCACGATAAAATTACCTCTCTCTTAGCGGAATATCCGAGCAAATAAAAGGCGTAAAGGTGTCTCTTATAAATTGCTTCTTTGGGGTTGAGGATCTGCTACCAAAATAAGTCCGATATTTAATAAAATATTTATAAGGTATCTTTATGTAAATCGAACCAGAAATATGGTTATTTCCTATACAGGAACACGAGGACAATTTTCCTTATTATTCTGAAATGTATTGAGGAAAACCTTTGTTGTCATAATAAAATATATCCTTCTATAACACAAGTTACTAAATAATACAACCACTCTCTATTACTACCTACCTTTAAATATAATATGCGGGACATTTATTTTTATAGCTGTTTACTACAGTGTGTACAGTGTTCTAAGTTCGTAGTTGATGACCAAACCTATGATTTAGTTATTGACTCTATATGTATTTGTAGATATTTAATCTATACTGATATTATAAAGCTGAAGAGTTTGTTTGTTTGTTTGTTTGAACGCGCTAATCTCAGAATTACAAAAAGAGTTTTCCAATTTGAACCAGTAGGATCAAATTTGAAAATTCTTGTAGGATAGTCCATTTATCGAGGAAGGCTTTAGGCTATCAAACATCACGCTGCGACCAATAGGATCGAAGCATCAATAAAAATGTTTTGAAAACGGGGGAAAATTATTCCTTTATGCTAATAAAAAACGAATTAATCATAATAACAGAAATTGCCGCGGACGAAGTCGCGGACAACAGCTAGTAATACGACACAACTGCATTACCTAAATCAGCTGTGGGCCATGCCGTGAGCTACTTATATTGGAAATATAAATCTTCTTAGATCTTTACTCAACGAAATGGAAATGTCAGCACAATTGCAGTGTCAAAGGTCGCTTCGTCGGTCAAACACATCCCGTCGTTACGTCATGACGTCGCATAATGCACCTTATGCAACTAATTGGCTCCGTGCAGATACATGCAAGCCGTGAGCTGGCTTCGTGTGTGTAGATACCAACTTATCTATACTAAAAATATATAGTTCAGTACTTTTCATTCGATTATATTCTTAAAGAAATTGAAATGACAGCACAATTGCAGTGTCAAAGGTCGCTGAATACATCGCATGGTTACGTAATGACGCCGGGTAATGCACGTTATGCAACTCGTTAGTTGCGTGCCGTTACTTTGAGGCCGTGAGCTGGCTTGTCTGAATAGAATGAACATCTTAGAATAGAATATATTTTTCTCCACCAATTATGAAATCCAAAAAAATAACAAAGTTGATACAAAGGCGGAACCTTAAATGAACCTCGTGATGTGTCAATGCTTACTTTCTGATATTGTAAACGTGTTCGTCATGTACGTCATTGAGGATGTATAAAGGCTGTATTTTATCCCGTATTTGTAACATGTTCCGGCGGGATATACATAGCGAATAAATTAATAAATATGTAAGACAATATAAAATGATTCCGAGAAATTCTTTGTCTGAGACATCTTTTTTTTACCTAAATGTTGAAGTAGGCATTTGTCTCCCATCTTACCTGATAGTAAGTGACGATGAAGACGAGGATGTTACGTGTACCTATCCAAGAGATACCCATTTATCTTCATGAGACATAATCTTATTTAAAAAGTAGGTTACATGCTTCAGGTTAGGTACATGTAAACTTGTAACCTACTTTTAAGTGATTAGGACTGTATGAAGCATTGCAGCATCATGATCAGGTCCTTTTTAGTCTCCACTACAGGAGCACGACCCTCTCTGTACTAATAGGTCTCTTAGATATAATAAGCTTTGTTTAGCTTGTATTTCCTAAGTCGCCTTTTACGACATCCACGGGAAGACTTGGAGTGGTCCTATTCTACTCTGCCGGATACCACACGGCCATCATATAATAAAAATATTTTTAATAATTTTTCGACGCCCGCAAGGGAATCAAAACCTACAGGATACTTCCCGGCAACTCAGAATCTTGAAATTTGATACGAAGCAACGTCTTATAGCACAGATAAAGGAAAAATTGCAAAAAGCATTAATTTTGAGTTAAATCATATAATAAATATTTTTAATTTCAACTTTTTATATTAATGTACGAAACCATTCGTGCGCGAGTCCGACTCGCATTTGCCCTGTTTTTTCAAACTTATGTTACGGACCGCATTAGTATTGTACATGTATGGAAAATAATATATGAAAGTGTTATTTTAATACCATTTTCATATTAAAATTCATGTACCTAATATAAATTTGTAGGTGTAAGTAAAATATGTTTAGTATATTTTTTTTTATCCGATTACACTAACCGCTATTATGCCATAATAATGTAGCGTTACTTTTGTATAGGAATGCGTAACATTTTGTTTCTGTTTGTTATGGATTGACTTGTGTGCATAACTACAATGTGATATCCACAATCTATGCTCTACTGAAATGTGAAAAAAAATTACGTTACGTCTATAACCGAAATTTCCAAGAAACAGTAATGGCGCATTATTAATACATATTTTGTTCTACATAATAATGCATCCTTGATTTAAGGCATCAAAATGCGCAAATGAGTTTTATAGTTAAGTAATACATATTATGATATAATTTTACTATAAAACTACTTTGTACGGTAAGTCCTAGCTTGTGAACTACTTAACAATGTCGCAGTGTAGACTCCCGCTGTAACACCGGAAAACTGATCAATGAATGTTTTGTCTGTTAATTTATTACAAACCCAGTAAGTACCAACTCCATATAATATACTGTAACCTGCTTTGCAGTTATCGTCTGTCCAGTGTACAGGACTGGTCGAACTGGTGCCTCCCCCCACCGAGAGACCGGTTGACCAGCCCTAAGCCTAAACTGCGCTGCGCCTGCGCTAACTGGTTTAATTCCAGCATACAAGATTGTACGACGAGCCAATATGACTGACCAGAGCACATACATATAATTAAACTACCTGAACGCGAACAAATAAAAAAGAAACAGATATTAGTCAAAACATTTCACTAAAAATATCATCATACTCAGATATTGCAATATGTTCTTCTAAAATTACTTTAATTATTTGTCGCTTTAATCATTATCATTTAAATACTCGTCAGTAAAAAAATTACACAAAGCTATCCACAACAACATGCTTGGTCAAAGAGCTACAACGGTTCATCCGCAACAAGCTTCGTCAAAACTTACACAAAATATCAGCAACAAACATGCTTCGTCAAAGAATTTACAAATGGATATCCGTCACATGCTTCGTCAAAAATATCAAGTCCGAGTCGTTCCCGGCCCAAAGGTTCCCACTGTACTTGCCGCATTTCCATGTTGTATAGCGATGTAAAGCCTTTCACGTCACACGTACTTGGTACTATAATTATTTATAAACGAAATAACTTGTGAGTAAAATTTTTGAGATTAAAAACTGCTGAGGTTGCAAAAGTATAGTTTTAATTGAATTATAATTACTTTCAAAGTTGTTAGAATGAACGGCAATTTATAAAGTTTAGCAATAAAATAAAATAATTGTAACAAATACAACTGTTATGGAAAAACAAGTAAGAAAACTTAAAGTTGAAACTAAAAGCAATAAGATAGTATTGGCTTCAACCTTGCGAACTTTTGCGGCAAAGCATAATAAAATTGGGACTTTTGGACTAGTACCAATTCTCGTCCAAGTTATTGCATTAAATTAACTTACGACGTCGGAAACTGAACCAAATACAATAAAATATTCAACTCCACTTCATTGAATTTTAATGTCTCTAATGAAATACTGAATCGAAGAATCTATTAAATTTTGATATCCATGTTAATTAGTTGACTATTTATATTCATAACATCCAGTTTTATGTGCTAAAGGTTTATTAAATGTAATAATTAGTAGTAAAAGAATAATGATACTGGTAATCAAAGGTTAGCACCAAACATTAGCAAGTATTATAATAATATAATTTCTAAGAAAGTCTATTAAAGTAGTTTTGCAAGTAGAAACATGACCTGTTTCTACTTTCTTCTGATTATGGAAGCAAGCATCCAGCTGAAAAAGAACAGTCTTTTTCAGCTGGATGTTTGCAAAAGCAATTTTAGTTACGTCAAAGGACGACACGTCAAATATAGATACATTGAGCTTAGTTTATAAGTCCATTTTAAAAATACCTATAAAAATATTCAAAAAGTATATTACCATAAGATAGCATTACAAATTTATAGCTATATTCGTTGTGAGGCTATTCTTATATTAATTTTCATTAATTTACGGTAATTTGTTTACGAATTAACAAAAAGTAATAATAACAAAAATACTAGAAGTAATCAAAAATAAAAAAAAATCAAAGTACAAAATTGTATAATTTTTAATTTGATCGCGTTTAGGAGTAAAATAATATAATTATAGGTGGCGCTAGTTTCGAACATCCAGGCCTCTTAGAAGTCTATTTTTGAGAGCTCTTACTAGTACCAAAACCCCTTTTAAATTGTGTTATTATTCCTAATTTTTAATAATCACGTAAATATTTATGATGAATAAATCCCACTGACGTCAATAGGTTATTAAATCAGTCGGTTTGCATAATACGGCATCTCGATTGCATGCGATTATCGTAAAACGACGGTAATAGTAGCCGTGAGCCGTGATGCCTTCACGACCGCAGGAACTACGGCCAGAGTTCCTTCGTTTCAAATGTATTCCGTCTCACGCTTCACCCAGAACCGGTGACTAAGCCATTTTACGAGTACCTTTGTAAAAGAACAATTGAATTGCTAGATAATCTTCGTATTGTACGCCTTCCGGAAACCATTGTCCATCTATTATGACATATAACGTAACGATACATGTCTAAACCAATTTGTTTAATTGCCACATAAAAGCGAAAAATGTGGATTTTATCACCACTGCGGCAATAAAAGCCACATTTCCATTTACGTGCAGAATTTTAGCATCGTTTAATTTCGCTTGGTTTTCTAGTGTATTTTATGTGCGGCGGGATGCGGCGTCGTCGGCAGGTGAGATTTATTCACGTTCAGCTGCAACATGCGCTGGTGGGCGTACGTGGGACGCAGACCCGCTCTCGGTAACTAACTATACGTGCGCCGCCTTTATGTTGTTGCGACTAGAGGCATTCAAGCCCATATACGGGGGTTTATTGCCTTTTACGTACATAATTTCTAAAGGAATGCTCGAATAACAATGGCTCGTATTATACGAGCACCTGCCGACTACGGAGATTTACGAAAGAGTTAAAGCCCTTTTGTGTCACTGTTAAAATGATTACGATAAATGTTGTATCATTGTGACATTGAATGGAAGGTCCAATCAGAAATGTTTACAAATAGATTGCGGTTGCTCTATCAGTTGGAACAAAGGGGACCAACAAAGAAGTTAGAAAAGAACAAAAGCTAACATCGGTGCTTCAAACGAGCTGTTTCCTTCCAAGGCGAAGTAATAACAATAACAGTACGGCGGCTATAGGCGTGCATGTGTCGATTAGTGATGCGCACAACGCAACCGGTCTAATTCCGGAATACGAACTAGAGTTTATCTCTTGACAACACGTTCTCCGAAACTATCATAAACAGCTCGGAATTAACGGTCTTGTGAACATTGCATGTTGCGAGAGCAGGCTTGTGTGTTCCACGCAGGTGAGACAGAGAACTCTTATCAGGGTGTGGCTATCGCTACTTTGTATGCACTGCCTAGATAGTTGCATGCGAATGCAGCTGCATACATACGTATATGTTAGCGCTCGTGCTCATGCCATTATATGCTAATTAGCTTTCCGATGCATGTTCGTTGTTGCAGATCAGAGTAAACGTAACATTGATAAGACAAAGGGGATAAAGCATCCAATTAAATCATACGGAAAGATAGCTCTTCTTACTAGTAAATTCTACGGTACAGGATGACTAGAAAAGTTATCACATTACTATTTATAACTATGACTAACAATAAACTATTTAGATATAGAACTAACTAAAAATAAATGATTTACCTTAAAATATATATTTACAATTCGTACAGTCCCACCAGGTGGTTACTTCTGGAACTGGCTTTTATCAAGAATATATTATAGATTATTAATATTACGGAAGTTTAAATACATACACACGATAAAGGAATTAACGTATGTGTCTAATAAACATCAATACAAAATGTGTACCATATTTTGGTAAGTAAGGAATCTAGACATTCTCTACATAAAAGAAGAAAAAAGAAGCACTACAACATATAATTATAAGAAAAACAGACCAAGAAGACAAACTTAATGCATGGGAAAGTAATCAAATTTTAAAGCGAACTAATCAAGAACTAATGAATCATTTGACAGTACCGCTGGCGCTGCAGCCGGCTTCCGGTGCTCCACCGTGCACAATGGCCACAAACCACCAAAATCACTTCACGGCGTCACGCGTACCATTCGAAATTCGAAAAAAACATGTGACGTTAGTGCGGTGAAAGGTAAGATGCGTTCCGTAAACGGTTCCGAGTTACGAGTAACAAGTAACCGAGCGTAGTGGTGCCCGGCGCGGGAGAATGGCGCAAACTGGCGCCGGAGGGAGGGGCACCCCCGCAAACCCCGCCGCCCCTCGCAGCCGAGCATGGCCCGGCCACCAGACACAAGCTTGCATAATTAATTATACTTCACACACTGCGCCTTCCTTCATGCAAGGTCATTGTTTTTATTATTATAAATTTGGCATGTCCGGTCAGGTCGACTGTTTGCGAAGCCGTTATTGTGATAAGGTCAAGATGTTCCCACTAATTTGCATTGTATACAATAAGCAGATGTGAGATTAGCTTCATAAAGGTTGACTTTAATAATGCTGTCATTGCAACCTTCAGAGAAAAGTGAGACAAATGAATAATTGCTTTTCAATTCTAAATGCCTATACTCAAATCCATCTGTCATTCAGGTCAAAATGAGTTTTAACCTTCAAACAAAACAAGAACAAAGTAGTGAGTGGCACGTTAATATAGACCCTTTTGACGGCTGGAGGGTGGTGGGAGGGGTCGAGTGAGGGTGTTCGGTTTCCCGGGCGTGCCAGACGAATCCCGGTCCCGCACTTGTCGCGATCGATATCCGTATCCGCTGCACGGGAACTCGCATTAACTAACTTGCCGGATAGAGGTGGAAAGTCGGCCGATGTTGTTACAAACTTTACCGATTACAGTTGCCCGAGAAACTCCCTTGTTATTCTAAATGAATCAACAACTTGCGACGGGAGTAACAATATTGACGCCCTTTGCGGCTGTTACAGTTACACACAATGTTATCAAAACGCTACTTCCGATCTAAATTATTATTCGTGTGCTGAGAATACATAACCTAATAATAATAACAAGAAAGGTGATCTCATTTGATGCGTGAAAATACTTGAATTTTACTTCGTTTTGTTTTTATATCTGGTGTTTGGTCTGTCCTCTTTGTTGTAAAAAGAACTTGTAATAAGTGAAACAAAATCAAGGTTAGCCTTGACGAAGGCCAAGGTCTCGGAACGACGTCTCTATCCGCTTCAATGTGAAAGCTTTATCTAACAAAAGAATTATCCAAGAGTAAAATATGAAACGAAATTTCAAGGTTTTATACTATAGATCTTCTAAGTAATAATCTTGTTATACAAAATCATAAAGTAATAACAATTTGAAACTTAATTGCGGAATTTGGCGTAGGATCAAAATGTTGTTATCATAGACTTTATAATTTAATTATAAATTTTGTTCCAAATATCGGTATTGAGCAACATTTCTCGGGACTCTGCAACATAATGATGTTAAACTTGATATGTGTAGAATAATATTGTTAAAATACTTGCTCAACGATATAACATTACACGTCATTCTCTGCGGTAATCCCGCTAAAGATAATTACAAGTGGCAGGGTTATGTAATAGACCGCGAGGATTACTCAAATGTGGCCATAACTTGCTTATGACGTCTCCGAGCGTGTGATAAGGAAACAAATAGCAGATGACATCCATTAATCATCGTTACACTGTCAACGGGGTCACCGTGCACTCTCGGCTAAGTCGTCCGTACATTCAACTCCATTTCAATATTGAAAATCTTCTTTCAAAGAGAATAAGAAATCTAAAATTTATTCCTGCGAATAATTACTGAATAATTTAAGAGGACAGTAATTACAATTGCATACCTTATTAGTACTAAGTTTAAGAAGGGAATAGCAGGGCACTCACTACATTAGTTTTGTGTAAGATAGCCAATGTTACTGTGTGAATTTAATTCACACAATTACAAAAAAATAAAAACCTATCAGAGAGCTAATAACAACTCGAATAGTATAATTTTTAATAGATACGATCATAGCATCTTACACTGTCAAACATATTCTGCAAGCAAAAAGTAGAAATAAATATGTAGTTTAATAAACTTTGGCAAAAATAAGACATAAAAATCAATCTTATCGTGAAATGAATAACGCTTCTCAAATGCGATTTTAGAATTTGTTAAAAGATATTATTAGTTAAAAATCTTGAATTTTTCAAATCGTATTATAAATCGGAAATAAAAGTTGTGAGGTAACAAACGTAAAAAAAAAACAACCGTATTGACAACATACTCCTTTTTTTGAAGTCAATTGAAAAGAAAAAACAAAAAATAAGAATGATGGCAATCTAGAGCAATAATACGAGTTTTCAGTAATAAAAAAGACAAGTTTCATACATTATGCGCGCGAAATACGGGGGCCATCGATGACGAATGGCGTATGACTGACGACGGTGAAATCCTATTAAACTTATTATTACTATCGGGTTATATATTAACTTTGAAGTGCCATAAACCATGCGCCGACAAATTACTAATTTCGAGATTTTCATGATTCGCTTTTCCTAAGGCCGTATAATGTTATTGATATTACTGAATTGCTGGAGCAAACTTACTGGAAAACTTTCGCGACTTTCCAAAAACATTCCGAAGTTCGGTAAAAATTCCGGAGCTTTCTCGTCTCTAGTATTCCAAATATTGGAAGTTCGGTTTTTTTCTTAACAAAATTATAAAAATGCGTATATACAAACGTTTATACGCATTTTTATAACAGTTCACATGAAACATTTCACACAATTCCTAGGCGTACAATCGTGACTGCCACAGACCTAGACAGAATGTGATACATCGGCAAAAAGTGTGACGGTGCAGGCAATTCCGCCGTAATAGGAAAAGTTCCAATCGATTCACTGGCAACTCTCACGGCAGAATAGGCACGAGTGCTGAGAACCGTCCATGCTCCTTGAATTTTCTATCAGATGCTCGGAGCCGCTACTCTTCGCGCAATTTGAATTTGCATAATGTTTTCCGGGTGCAGAGTGGTTTTATTTGAGCAACGACTAGCATTCACGTTCAATTTCTATAATTCATATTGTTGTATGCGGTGATTTAGATATTTATTTTATGGGTTAGCTTAATCCAAGGTTACTTGAGATTTCCCGTATTTCTAGATGAATAAATAAATACAGTATAGTAATGATAAATTAATAAATAATTACAGGGATGTATCACGCATATTTAAGTAGATTGAACTAACATTAAGTTACGAGTTTGTGTCGTGGAATATTACTCAACGATACTATATTTTGAAATACATCAAGTAAAGCTTTACAATAAAATAAAAATATAAAACTTACCGCCCAGGAACATCAAAAAGTAGGAGTCTAATTATTGTACTTGGGTACACTCAACCGTCATAATGTACAAAATGCTTTGGTCAGAAAGTCAGAATGTTTCTGCGACCTGAATGTGCCTGCGGCAGAATACGACGACCATGCACATATAAAAAAGACGAAAGAGAACAAAAACATAAATAGCATAAGTCGATTTTAGAAATGCGAAGTACTATTTACTAAAGACTATCCTTTCCTAACTAATATTATAAATGTAAAAGTTAGGTTGTTTATTTTTTTTGTTACGCTTTCACGCCTTTACTACTAAACCGATAATCATGAAATGTTGCATACACATTGTCCGGGGTTCGGAGATGAACATTTATCAACCCAATAAAGAACTATTCCCGTTTTTCTGACGAGAGCATAAATTGTACTATAAGTTGTATATTTAATATACGTTCTTATATACCTACTATTGCATAACAAAAAGGCAATGTTGCAAGAACAAAAATAAACATGCAATTTAGGTTCGTTTTGTGATTAAAATGACTATTTCCAACAAAATAAATCCATAAAATGTACGTGAAACCATTTCACCTCACAGGAACTAATAGTTATTGTGCAAAGACTTCAAATATAACTCTAAACTAAACCATTTACTACGATTTTAATGCAAAGCTTTTATGTTTATAAACAGCTAGTCTGAAATGATAATTTATATGAATTGGGCAGAAGGTGGCGAGTTCCCGCTGGCACCCGGCCAACGCGAATGGTTTCTCTAGAATGTTATACGGAATATGCAATGCGATACGAGTTGCTTATGTTACAGTTTCAAATTTGTTTAGATAACACGCGATGTGGGTTATGCATTGAAAATATTCTAAAAGTATATTCATAGCAACGCTAATTTTAAAAATAAATCGTAGCGTCTTTGGCTCATTTCATACGCATACACTCATTACGTTGGGTAACGTACGTAATAACCGAGAGATTTATGTGAATTGTGAAGACGTTCTCGAGATTTCTCATCTCCTTTAATTTCCTTGCTTTGCATGTAATCTTCCATCTCGCAACCACAAACTCCATTATGAAGGTCGGTTTATTCTAATAAATTCTACGGAATGATATGCTGTTACTACAGTAAAACATTTACAAAATGGGCCATCCTGGCTCTTGGGGCTACAAAGACCCCGTTCGGAATTATTACATGGCTCGCGTCCGTGTGTATAAATTATGCATGCTCAGTGCCGAACGGAGTCAAAGTCAGGGGATTATTGCGAGGAGTAGAGCAGCAAATTAAAATTTAAACCGTGATCTCCTAATACGTGCGACAGTTTCATTATGTGCGGCATTATATGCGGCATTAATTCGCAAGTACCTATATGCCACTGGAGGTAAATGTAAATGATTACGAGGTAAATGTCGCAATAAATTATGTATGACAGAACGGGCTACCGTTTCAGTTGATGTCTCAAAATTACTAAAGCGATGTGGTAAACGCCACTCACTGCCTTAAAATTATATTTAACTCGCTTTAAACTGTATATTATAACGTTTCTACGATTACTCCCCACTTTATGAAACCGTTAAGAGTTAATATTTCATTTGGAAAGAGATATGAGTGGGCGCCAAAACAAATTAAATGTTTCCATTAGACGTAAATAATATCGTTGACTTCATAATAATCGTTATCTGACAACAGTTATTTACAACTCATAAAGATCAGTTATAATCGGATTTTATAATAAATGCAAGCTCCAATAACACAGATTTAAGTGTAGAAATCAGGAAATGTATTCAAGCGTGAATTATAAGTAAGTATTAAAATAAACAGGCATATACTCGTAAGTACATCATGACATGTACTATGTTCATCATTTATTGCACTACCAGTATTGTCATTAATCTGTCAAGTTCTGCAATACTGCATGATAGCAATAGCAATGTAAATTAACCGATAAAGCAATTGGAACTTTATGAGAAAAAGATTAATATTCAATAAAGTCTCCATATAGTAATACCATACAAATAGTTTAGCTTCATTAACCGTTCGTATGTCAATCCGCATCACTTTGTGTCTGATATACCATGCTGACAAAATATGTCTATGCCAACTCAAACTTCACCACTACTGAGTATTACCTAACTTGAATGCAGCTAAAACCAACAAGTTCCGAAACCGAATTTCGCTGGCAGACGTAAAATAAAAACTGTTCCAGATAAAATGACCGTTCAATTCCGAAAAGTCAATAGTAAAAAGCAGCTCGGTAATAACAGTTTCACGATCACAGTGCACCTGCACGCGAGCACTCTCGCAATCCAAAACCAATTCTAAGTGTAGTTTGTAAAGTCCCATTTAGAGTTGCTGCAGAACGTGAGAGGGGTGACACGAGTTAGGATTACAGTTTAGCATTCCGCTCACAGACCGAAAGAGACGGGGCTATGACGGCACAGCCGGAGGGAACCGAAGACCGGAGTGTACTTTTCGAATCGATAGTCTAAGAGCATTCATAATGCTTCTGATATCCTCGTGGCATGCGTGGATTCCGCGAGATGAATTGTTTATGGATCCGTAGAGCTGGGCCTTTCCGAAAAGGATCGGTGAACCAGACAAATTAGGAAATAGAGAATACGCTTCCCCTCGACTCAGTGAAATCGACAAAATGTTCGCGTAATCGCGTTATTTGTAGGATTTGCATCGGGCTGAGCATTCGTTCGCTCGTAATTGGCAAGAGGAAGAGAAATGCGCTTTAATTGAGCACAATTTGCGCCTTTATGAATCTCAAACTTGATTTCCGCCGGCTATGCAAATACACTATTGTTTTGAACGCTGTTGTCGGATGGAATGGATGTGACTTGAATAATTGACGTCACAGCACTGAAAGGCTTGCAGTCCTTTATATCGAGATGTTTGTATAAAAATTTATTTATTCATATAGAACACACAAGCACATTTTTAGCAAAATTAATAATGTATCAATTTATTTATTTCCTTTAGAATGTACCTACAATAACATGGTACATTTCCATACTCTGGGAGAAAAGAAAAAACGTAGAATGTACCAGCTGCTTCTCATCCCGCGCAGATCGTAAAAGCCGATCGAGGGTATGGCACAGAATACCTAATACAAATGAGCGAATATATGAGGAATCAAATAAGTTGGCGATGCGGCTAGCAACGCATCACTATTTTGATTCTGTTTTCCACCTACATGAACACTATTACGCTAAACGTGGCCTTTAAGTCATACCTAAGCTCTGTCTGCCCCGCATGAAAAAAAAGACCTGGACCGCATAGTTACAATATTATAATTCAAAAATCATGCAAATTAATATGCTAATTTATGACAAATAATTATGAAATATATGTACGCGCATAGGTATCTATTATAATTATAATTAATACAGCTCAAGCGAATAACAGCCAAGACAAGACGCAAAATGAATCGCAACAAGGGACCGTTTTAATCAGCAAAACTACCAGATTCCATACAAACAACGCAAAACCTTATCTATGCTCAATTCAAACGCATCAACATCTTTATCAAGGCAATTAATATCAAGCGAACAGAAGATCGTGCTCATTAATGAGCAGCATTTCCTAACAAAGCCCAATTGATTTACGAGTTGCGTGTCCAGATTGGTGCGGCAAACATGGCCAGATCTGAGTTATGGCGAGGGAGCCGCTCGCATACGGATGAGGCGGCCATTTCACGGCGGCGCGTGACAAACATGACCAATGCTGTACATGCCGCTAAATCTATGGCTGCCACGGCAAAAGTGCACACTTACTTTGCGACAATTTACTTTGCGTGCTTCCGCCACCAGTTAGTTCATGCAAACTATTGCTGGCCAGAATTGGCGGAAGCACGCAAAGTAAATGTAGCTTTGACTTCCGCAAAGTAACACCTATATCTATTAAAAGTACACACGTCTGTTATTTGACTGCCAGTACAGTAGTTTTATGTATTTATAACAAACTAGCTTTTGCCTACGGCTTCGCCCGCGTTTGTACATCCTTCGGGATTAGATTTTCCCGGGAAGAAAGGTATCCTCTGTCCTTTATTTGATGTCCGTATATATATTTATATTATTTATTTATTAAACTCTTTACTGCACCAATTACAAGAAATAAACATAAATAAGTAACAGTTTGAGAAAAACAATAGGTGGCCTTATCGCTAAATGCAATTTCTTCCAGGGAACCTGAGGGTAGTAGGAATATAAGAAAATTACAACAGGTAGGGCGCAAAATTTATAGAGGTAAGAAATAAAGGTTATAATAAAGTTAATTCACTCCGAAAGGAATAAAAAGGGAAACTATTTTTATACATAATAATACATTCATAAATATATACGTTCTACCCCGGCCTCAAACTATCTCTACATCAAACTTTATCGCAATTGGTTAAGTGTGAAGTGGTAAAAGGCAGACAGAAAGACAGGTTACTTTCGCATTTATAATATTAGTATTGATTAGTCTTAATTAAACATGAAAACATACACGAACATAATACTATACTGTTATAAAAGATATCTTTGAACGCAAAGTCAAAGGTAATAAGAGATATACAATGATAGAAATGTCCAAGAATGGAATAATTTTTACATACATACATAGCATCACGTCTTTTTCCCTTACGAGGTAGACAGAGCCTAGGTCTATAAGACCTGAAGGCCACGTTTAGCATGTTGGTGGGCATTAGGTGGAAAACAGAATCAAAATACTGATGGGTTTTTAGCCGCATCGCCTATTAACACGATTCCTCAGATTTTACCCATTCCCTCGATCTGCGCGGGAAGAGAAGCAGCTGGCACATTCTAATTTTTTTCTTTTCTCCCAGACCAGCATGGAATAATTTGAACTTGAAAACTTATTTGTGGCTCCTTTGAAATATAGGAATTCTTATAATAGGATAAGTTAAACACAAAGTGCTGTCGTTAACGAAGAAACACGTTATGGAAATTGGTAATGATATCACAAAGAGTCGGGACGGTACACGTGGGTGTCAAGTTTTTAAGTCCAATTTAACCGGACCTACAGTTCTCCCCTATTTGATATATAAAACCTTTTAAGCGCGCTGTAGTTTGCGAGACATCCAGGGATCTCGTGTAATTGGCTGTGGCAAGCATTACATCACCCTAGGGCCATCATGGTCCACTGCGCAGTAACGACGGTCTACTTTCTTTGTCTTCCTTTTGCGTAAAAGGTAATCTACAACGTTTGTTGTATTTGGGTCAGAGAGCTGACCTATTTTCAAAATTTACTGTAAACGATAACGTTAATTAACAAAAGATTGATTTTGAACAAGAAATGAATTTTAATTTATAATTAACAAAGTAACTAATTCTAAAATAGTGACTGTAAATCTTGATAAAGTAAGTATTTATTTCTTCGTATTAAAATTCAGCACATCATGCTTACAAAACAGTTTTTTTAGAGACTGACGACTGTAGAAGTTAATTGTGTATTACAGTACACCAGTGCTCTCACACAGGATCAATTACAGTCTTCGATCAAATATAATGATAAATTTACGATTCGCGCTCTAAAAGTAGCATCGGCAAAATAGTGCACTCATCGAGTTTCAGAGGTGTTTTGTCCATAGTTTCAATAAACACACTAGCACTCACACGTCTCGCGATGACGAAGGTACAGTGAAAAGATGCAAAAACTACGTATCAAAAGTGAAAAAACAAAGATGAAGTTATATTTTCAGTATGTACCGTTTTTTCGTTATTTCTAAGCATGCATGATGTTTTGACTCGAGGACAATTTTAATTTTGGCTTCATTTTGTATGAGGCTGTGTATCTACATTGTTTTTGATCGAAGATTACAGTACTTAAAATGACTTAGTTATTTCGGGAGGCAACAAAGCAAAATATGCTAAATTAAGTACTTACAATCTACGGTAAATAGACCTTAATTATGAGGTACATTATTGTGTAGTTAAACATATTATGTAAGTATTAAAGTACAAGTTAACTATTGATCATGTTTAAAAGGAATTCAAATTAGACAGGACTTAAAAAACCGTTAATACAATCAAAGCGTTTTGAAGGACTAGTGAAGAGCTTCTGAAGGAGAGGACTGTAATTAGACATTCAAGATTAATTTCATCAAGACTCGAGACGATCCCAAAGACCTTGAGTCCAGCCTTCAGACCGAACACGAAAATAGACTATTTATTCTTTTCGCTCCGGGGAACTTTCCGAACAAATAGAAGCACTCTAAAAGTAAGTTATCCCTAGAGTTCGGAACGGCAACGCTGACTGATGTTTGAATTAATTTCTGAGGGACGAAAGGTTTATAGGTTTAATATTTACCATGTAAATCATAACGGTATCTAGTGAATGAAAATATTTTCTACATACATAGTATCACGTCTTCTTACCTTACGGGGTAGACAGAGCCTATGTCTATAAGACCTTATTGCAACATTTAGTATGTTGGAGGGCGTGTAGATGGAAAACGGAATCAAATAGTGACGGGTTGCTAGCTACATCGCCTATTGACATGATTCCGCAGATTTTAGCCCAATCCTTCGATCGGCTATTACTCCAATAAGCAGGTGGCACATTCTACGTTTTTTTCTTTTCTCATAGACCGGATGGAAGTGATAAAATATTTTTGTCGACGTTTATATTTGTCGTACTTTTACGAAATCCTTTCGGTTCCGTACCCAACGGGTAAAAACGGGACCCTGTTAATATCGCTCCTCCGTCCGTCTGTCCGTCTTTCACCAGGCTGTATCTCATGAACAGTATGTGAAAATTTCAATAGGCTAGTTTCCTGGGTCGTAATAATAACATAACAATTAGTCCGTCAGTTAGATAATCAAAAAATATTGGACACGTATTTTTTCTTTTGTCAAATAAACAATAAATAATAAAGATAAAGCGCGTCAAAGTTCAGGAGTGGGGGCTCGTGACGTCAAAGTTTGCTAAAAATTGTAGCAAACTATGACGTCACACGGAACTTCAAAGGGCTATATCTTTATCATTTTTTGTTTAATCGACAAAAGAAAAAATACGTGTCCAATATTTTTTGAATATCTAACTGCCGGACTTATTATATTTTTTTAGGAAACTAGCCTATTGTCTTACTATTAAGACAGTTGAAATTTTCACAGATGATGTATTTCTGTTGTTCGAACAACAAATAGAATGAAATAAATATTTAAGGGGGCTCCCATACAACAAACAATTTTATGTTTATTGCTCGATATTGATAACGGCAACAGGTAGACGCTTGAAATTTTCACAGAATATATAAGGTATATATTCAATTTAAAAATAAATAAAAATAAAATTAATATTAAAGGGGGGCTCCCATACAACAGACACGATTTTAATTTGCCGTTTTTTATAAATAACGGTACGGAACCCTTAGTGCGCCAGTTCGACTCGCACTTGGCCGGTTTTTATAGTTCTTCTCATATGAGCTTGTAGAACGGTCGTGTGTTTAATGAGCTAAAACTAAAAGCTAATTATCTCCCACACTTGTAACTGCCGATCTAAATTAGAATTGCGGGCGAAGTTTTGGAATCGTGTATATATGTAGATGTCGGACGGAACGCTCCGACTGCGTCCAACTCAAACATCCCCCGATTAACATTAGTTTAAAACAATGCCGGTGGAGCCAAACTAAGTTCTTTGAGCTGTTTCTATTCCAATATTCAAATGAGTTCAGTAGCGCATCAACTCTGCCGTTTAGACTCTAAACTTTAGAGCGCAATGTTACTTAGAAATGCACGAGGCTAAGATTAAATCTTATTATTTAGTTAACTATAAATAAAAAATTGGTTGTCTGTAAAGTCATGATTAAAAACGTCGTAATAAATTTTACGTGATAACGGTGGAAGAAACAGAGATGCGTCACAAGCCGAACGCCCTGATCTTGCCTCTCTATGACTTATTCCGCGTTCTCGCTTGCACACAGAACGTGACACTTTTTCGTGCGTGCAGCCGGCATTCATCGATTTATAAGACGTTATATCAATAAATAAACAGAGACAAATCACACAGACTTTTTGATCACTCGTCGATCATAATGGCTGGCAGCAAGCTCGAGGTTTTATTATGAAATATTAAAATTTTATGAGCAATAGTTACTGTTTCTTAGGTACTGAATTCGAATGGGAATCATACGTTTGATTATATTACGAGAAATGTTTATTATTCTGTAAAATGTATTCATATTCATAATTTTTCATTTATGCACTTTCTATGGTAATGCAATACGGGCTTTACATGATAAAAAACCGGCCAAGTGCGAGTCGGACGCGCGCACGAAGTGTTCCGTGCCATTATCTATAATATTAATAAGTTTAAAATTATTAAAAATATTTTTATTATGTGATATAACCAAAAATGTATGCTTGTCGCAATTTTTCATTTATCTGTGCTATAAGACGTTGCTTCGTACCAAATTTTAAGATTCTTAGTTCATGGGAAGTACCCTGTAAGTTTTGATTCCCTTGCGAGTGTCGAAAATTTGCGACATAAACGCCTGTATCTTTGGATTCCGCTGGCATAGAAGTTTGATTTTTTTACAGCTCTAAGGTACAGTAGACCTAATTGTTTGGTATGATTTTCAAGTTGATACCTCCACGCGTTCCTGAGAAAAGGATCTTGACAGACAGACAGACGGACAACAAAGGAATGATTCTATAAGGGTTCCGTTTTCCTTTTGAGGTACAGAACCCTAAAAATAAGACCTGGCTGTTATGCTGTGCCTGCAGAGATGCCAAGTCGATACACAATATGTCGAAGTGCTGAGTTGACTTTACAATGCTGTTACAAGGCTCAAGGCAGTCAAACAAAGCCATCCAGCTTCATAGAGGCGTGAGACAGGGGGACGTTATTTTATATCTCCGAAACTGTTTACCAATGCACTGGAGGACGTTTTCAAGACACTTGACTGGACAGGACGAGGCATTACGTGAACGGTGATACATCATCTAGACCTACGATTTGCGGACGATATTGTCATTATGGCGAAATCGCTGCAGGAGCTTCAAGTAATGTTGAGTAGCCTTAATGAATCCTCCCGACACGGGTTGGTATAGGTATGAATTTGGATAAGACGAAACTCAGTATTTAATACGCATATCGTTCCCGGGCCCATCACAGCCGATGGAGTTTGGGCAGCTTGGGCAGACCCTAAAGCTGGGTAGAAACAATTTCGTGAAGGAAACCGATAGGAGCATTCAGATGGGCTGGGGCATACCGGACACTTTCTTCAACCAGTGCGTCTTGTCTGTGATGACCTATGTGAGACGTGGACACTGTGGGCGGGGCTGGTTCACAAGCTTAAAGTTGCTTAGCAAGCTGTGGATGGAGAGGGCTATGCTTGGAGTCTTTGTGAGGGGATAAAATCTGTAAGGAAGTAATCCATTAGAGAACCATAGTAACCGACATAGTTACTCGAATAAGAAAGCTGAAGTGGCAGTGGGTTGGCCACATTTGTCGCAGGACTGAGGAACAAGAGAGTTCTGCCGTTGAGACCGCGTTTAGGTAAGCGGAAAGTGAGATGCCCCCGGCTAGATTAAGCGACGATCTGCGTAGGGCGGCTGGCAGAAATTCGATGAGCATAGCTGGTGATCGAGCATCGAGATCGAGAAGTGGCGCATCTTGGGAGCGGCCTACGTCCAGCAGTGGTCTGCAGCAGACCGCTAATGATGTTGATGATGATAAAAAATGTACGGCATGAAATATACAGGGTTACTTGACAAACAAACAAAGGTTTGATCGTGTTGTGGTTTAATTCAAAAATGTCATTTATTTTTAAATTTTAAAGAACTATTTTAGCAGCAAGCAACATATTTACAAGGAAGAAGCTAATGTGTAAATATTCAATCAGTTGCTTTGTTTATACATTAAGGCAGGATAAAATTTAACTTTTATAATATTGGCAGTATATAATGCAAGGGACAGTGCAGACGTGATCCTTTAGCACTAAAATAATGAATCTTCTATTAGTCACGGCTGTATTTAGCTGAACCCCGGGCGGGTTCAGGATAAAGTTGGCGCATGCGTCAACAGGCGCCGCCTGTCGCGACACCGCCAGGAATAGACACTGAAAAATATTATCTAGCACGATATTATAGCTTAATAAGCCAGCCCCATTTCAAAACTTAAAAAGATACGGGTTGTATATGATACAATAAACACAAACTTGTTTTTTTTTTCATATGTCCAAGTGAGCTTTTTCTACTTCACCGGGCTTTTGAAAAACAAACTTGTGCCCAAAATTCAAACTCAAAGGAAGGCTAATTCTAAGAAGAAACTGCATGAAATTGTGGAATTTGACGTATTTTCAAATCACTAGTACAATGCACTGACTTAATTAAATATATCAAAATTATTTGTATAGGTCGATCCTTGCACAAGATCACAGCCTTGTTGAAATTTGAAACAGATACATATCTAAAGACGACAAAATGATATTAAGCAGCTAAAAAGTGACGCCACGCATCAGATTACTTCTCTTCATCCTGTCTGATGAACTGAAAAGCAAACCTGGGCACAGTCCCCCCTGTGATGGGTGACTGCAAGTGGTACAAACAATTCTCGAGCTCTTCCGTGCTTCGGAAGGCACGTTAATCCGTTGGTCCCGGCTGCTATCATTGATGGCAGTCGTTAAGCCATGTGAGATGCCTTTAGGCAACTTAAAAAAATCTGACACCTGTGTTCGCCACTTACACACACCAACAACAAACAAACTGAAAACATGTTGTAAGTAAGATTGCATTAAATATAAATCACAAAGTTTATACAAAAGATACCCGTAATTCACATATAAATAATGTTATTATCTCGCGTTAGTTTTAATCAAAAAAATTTATACAAAAGACATGTCATTTCATTTTGTATATTTATGTGTGGTTGATAATAAACTAAACCAGTAAGTATATGCATGCAATCATGAATAAATAAATGGCCTCGTTTCAAATTTAAACGAACCAACAAATTTATTTTCTCTTTCCAATTACGAATCGATAGGCAAAATAATTAAACGTACATGGAAATATTCATATAAAATACGATTTTATGTCTTAAATTGATATAGGTGTTTTCTATTTTATTTACAGGTTATAACATATTTATAGTGAGGAAAAAGTCCTATGATTATAAATTATGAAAAGGCTTTATAGAAATAGAAAGTGCACTAATAAAATACAATAGCTAATTTATTTTCTAGTTATATTTAAAGTTAGACAGGGCTAAAGGTATAAATATTATTAAATCTAATACTTTTTAAAATTTAGTTGGAATAGAAATGTCTTTAATTTTATGCTAGTGGTGGAATTGGTGGTAAGATTTATATCTGAATATAAAAATATATACTAAAAAGAGTAACGTGATAATTCATTATCTTTTAATTATCGCATCACTAACGATTTTGGGTCTGTCGGTCGATAAAAAAGGATATACAAATAGTAATATTAGTAAATTTAACTGGCGAAGTGGTAACTAAGAATTTTCTGAAATAGGCTCAGTAGTTTGTGAATTTCTCCATTACAAATATTTTTCCTCTTTATTAAAATATATAAGTATAGATTGCACTTATGGAAATGGTTCCATAACAAAAGTTTCTAGATTTGCAGGTTATCTTTTGATAATATTTTATTTATTTTGTGGGTTCGATTCCCACGAGAAGTATTTTTTCACTTTTTTTTTACTTTGTTTAGTTGTTCCCAGTTTGAATGTCTGACCTGATTTTAAAAGGAACCACGTCATAGGCCGAGAGGCAGTTCCGAATAACTCTGACACCAGGGTGTACATGGACGATGGACCGTGACACCTACACGAAATAATGATGTTGATATTTTATTTGTTTGAAATGTGATTTGTACCCTATATAATGTTTATTTATTAATCCACTTTATGATTCTGCACGAAAAGGGACTCCCCGAGTGACGCATCATCTAATTCTATGGGTCCGGCGCCCCCTGGGCAACGGTCTGCTGCGAAGACATCTAGTCGGTAACGCAAGCTGGCTGATCTTTCCACCACGACTCAATGGCTATATGATTTAACACTCTCAGTTACAAATATATCAACTTGTCCTGAATAATTAGGAAATATTATATCGCCATTACTCGAAAACCTTCATAGCAATGGCCGCTATAATAGCGTAGGAGAACAAACAGTAATTTCCATTAACGCCGGTTTGCGCGATCAAAACAAACGTTTACAAAGCGCCTTAAATAGAATAATGTTTTAGCATGTGTAATGTTCCCAGATCTAATTTCAAAAACAATGATGGAACAAAATAAAATTAAATAGTAATGTACTTTTAACATACTTTAATAAGTTGTGGTGAATTTGGTAAATTATTCGTATTATGGCTATGACCTTAAAGATATGTGTGTCTTCTTCTCTGCAACACTCGTCTTCTTTATTAATTATTGTTCAATACAAACTACTAGCGTTTCGGAACCGACCAGGTTCCGAACCGCTAGTAGTTTGTAGCTTTTGAACAATAATTAATAATTTGAATCTATATATATATATAAAAGGAGAAGCTGACTGACTGACTGACTGACTGACTGACTGACTGACATATCAACGCAGGGCCTAAACTATAAGGGTTATAAACTTGAAATTTGGCACAGGGGTTCCTTTTGTAACGTAGGGGAGCACTAAGAAAGGATTTTTGGAAATTCATCCTCTAAAGGGGTAAAACGGGGGTGCAAAGTTAGTATGAAACTTTGCTGTTTTAGAAGTTATTCAAATGAAATTCAGCACGAAGGTTCTTTGCTGAAAGGCATGAAACATGAGCAAAATATTTTTTCAAAATTCATCCCTTAGGGGGTTAAACAGGGGTGCAAAGTTATTATGAAACTTTGCTGTTTTTGAAGTTATTCGAATGAAATTCAGCATGTAGGTACTTTATTAAAAGGCATGAAACACGAGTAAAATATTTTTCTCAAAAATCATCCCTTAAGGGGGTAAAACGGGGATGCAAAGTTAGTATGAAACTTTCCGTTTATGAAGTTATTCGATTGAAATTCAATATTAAGGTGTTTCACTGAAAGTCATGAACCAAATCCATGCTAATATTATAAATGCGAAAGTAACTCTGTCTGTTTGTCTATTTTCTTATCACGCTTTAACCATTGAACCAATTTAGACGAAATTTGGTATGGGGGTAGGCCCGGGGAAGGACATAGGGTACCTTTCATTCCGGGAAATTCAACTGTTCCCGAGGGATCCACACTATCGCGGGCGGAGCCACGAACAAAAGGCAAACCCGAATCAACGCACAGCGGAAACAACTGTGCCTAGAAAAATGAAATTTGGTACAGGGTTTTTTTTATGATGTGAATAGAAAATAAGAAAATATTTTTAGAAATTCAACCACTAAGAGGGTGATGTTTATATGGAATTTTCTCATTTCTAGACTTAGAAATATAAAAGTAGGTATATAAGCTCTAGATTAAAATAAAAAAAAAAATCTGTGTAGGTGAATTAGACAAAATTTCCCCCTATAGGGGTAAAGTAGGGGGTAAAGTTTAAATGGAAATTTTCTCATTTCCAGACCTAGAAGTTCTCGATTACAATTAAAAAGATCTGTGTAGATGAAATGTACCAAATTCCTCCCTTTTTTTTTTAAGTAGGTGTCACGATCGATCGACCATGCACACCCTGGTGTCAGAGTTCTTCGGAACCGCCTCTCGGCCTCTGACGTGGTTCCTTTAACGACCACCAGATGGCAGCCGGGACCATCGGCTTAACGTGCCTTCCGAAGCACGGAATCATCTTTATTATCAGACATTTAGGTGATTCAAGCCTGCAATATCCTAACCAAACTGAAAGCTACTTAACAAAGTATGCTTCCCGTGGAAATCGAACCCACGACCCCCGGATCTATGCAAACGCCTTAACTACTGGACCACGGAGGCAGTTCCTCCCTGAAGGGGTAAAATAGGTAAAGTTAGTATGGAATTTTTGTAATTTCTAGACTTAGAAGTATAAAAATAGGTATATAAGTTTTTGATTACAATCAAAAAAGATCTGTATTGGTAAAATGAACAAAATTCTGCCCTTAAGGGGTAAAATAGGGGGGTAAAATTTGTATGGAAATTTTCTCATTTCTAGACTTAGATGTATAAAAAAAGGAAGTCCACGACTACAATTAAAAAAGATCTGTGTAGGTGAACTCTGTCTGTCTTTCTGTCGTCTTTTCACGCTTCAACCACTCTTAATAAATTAAGAAATAAAATATGGTGAAAACATTTCATGCGGGCGGGACTTGAACCGGCGACCTAGGTATAGACCTAACACAGATGGCAGAGCATAGGTTGTACATAGGTACGACCTATGCTCTACCATCTGAGCTACCGCACAATTCAATCTCGGTGCCGAAATTCTCCACCATATCCCATTTCCCCTTATACGTATTATGGCCTACGTCACCTACACAACTACCCGACTTTTACAAGTAAGGTTTTTGATTCAACTCATTTTACAATGAATTTCAAAATCAACTAATATGTAGGAAGCCATGAATATTTTTATAAGTGTTTTATTTTGAATTCACAATGCTATTTTGATATACTCTTATAAATTAAGAAATAAAATATGGTAAAAAAATTCATGCGGGCGGGACTTGAACCGGCGACCTAGGTCTATGTACGATCTATGGTCTGCCATCTGAGCTACCACACAATTCAGTCTCGGCGCCGAAATTCTCCACCATATCCCATTTCCCCTTATACGTATTAAGGCTCAGGTCACCTTCACAACTACCCGATTTTTACAAGTGAGTTATTTGATTCAACTCATTTTACAATGAATTTGAAAATCAACTAATGAAACATGGCTTCCTACATATTAGTAAACACTTATAAAAAACATTGAACAGATATTTGGTATGGAGGTAGTTTGAGGACCTGGGAAGGACATAGGTTACTTCTCATTCGGGAAAATTCTACTGTTCCCGAGGGATATATATATAGGGGACATAAACGCGGGCGAAGCCGCGGGTAACAGCTAGTATAATATAATGAGTATTATTTCAAATGTGAACTGACGTGAAAAAGTGCCTGAAAAGGCCTATTTTCCGAATAAATCTTTGAATCTTTGTGGTGAAAAAAATTGTTCTTATTTTTTACTGGCCTTAAAAATCAAATTGGTCCAAAATTACACAGCCGCAAGATGTTTTGGCCTACCAAAATTTCACAGCTTCCCTGGCTTAATAAAGTTCTAGATATCGCTGGTGCGACGAGGTGATGAAATACCTACAGAACCTCGAAGTTAACAATTGGCAACAACTGGAACATACATAATCGCAAGAAATTGCGCCTTTTTGTATCGAAGGAAAGATCCACTTCGTTGCTGCGCCATCACAGTAAGTAAGGTCACCCTTACTAAGCCTTAAAAAATAAACAGCTCCTAATGGACTTGTTCGTTGTTTCATTTCCTCCTATAGCAAATATTTTAAAAACATTATAATAGAAGATATAATTTGGAAGTTTGTAGAAAAACATGTTTATGTACGAGCAAGAAATTAAAGTTACTTACTTGCAGGCTGGAGCGAGAACGCCGCGGCATCACGCCCACCACTTCTCCCCTCATTATGGATTCGATTACTGTGGAACAAAGAAATCATCTTAAATTAATACACTGTCTTGACGTATACGTAATACATAATTAAATTTGCTTTGAGGAGAGGCAATCTACTGGAATCGTAAGTCTCGCGTTAGTAAGTTATATAAAGCTACAAATATGTTAGATGCCTTAAGGCAGCTTGGAAAATCTGATCATTGTGTTAACTACTAACTTACAATTATAGCACATTTGTTTCTCAATATTATAGCCTTTGTTCGGTCGACACACTAAAGCGCACTTTTATCGATATTAGTCAGAATAGTACAACCACCTAGTCACAATAGACAAATAATTGGTATTGGGAAGAGAGACAGTGTGATATATGCTTCTCATATCTCTTAATATTGATCATATCCTATTAAATCATGCCAATATTTAATAGTTATTCTTGCTCCATATTAATAAAGTAGACACTACAATACCACAACAAAATATAATTATGTACAAGTAGGAAGCGATGGTAACAATATCCCTAATTTCCTTTCGACGTAACGTGTGTAGGCGTATCTCAACTTATCAAACAACACGTTTGACGTATACCGAAAATATACACAGTAACAACACGATGATACCCATGTTTCATACATCACAAGGGTCGTTTCTATGTAAGTATATTTTTACCTAGAATCACTGATGTATTTCCTACGAACATAAGTATAACATTACGTCAGAAGGGCTTTTTCCTTTGTCATGACGTAATCATATGGCTTCAATCCAATTACTAGGGAGGTGACGACTGTTGCCAGCTATCAGTTTAATTACAGTATTATTTGTAGTTATTATATTAGAAAATGGTTGTGTATCGATACAATAGATCTTTTATGCTGTGTTTACATCAAAGAACAACTGATTGCCCGGGGCGAATCAATGCGGTTGAATAGCTAAGGTCTGATCGAGCCTGATGTTGCTTCGACAATTTATTATTTTAATGACTTAGTAGGTTTATAATTATAGGTGATGAATAATAAATTATTAGTCTCAAATACAGCTTGATCAATAAAAAAATTAATGCCTATTTGACTTGATCGATATTGTTAATCTTTTATTTAATTTTATCGTACTTTGTAGAAGGTTCCAACAAAAAGAAAAAATGAAGAAATTCGGACAAAAATGAAATCGTAATAAAATCAAGATTTTGAGCCAA
Organism: Elegia similella; assembly: GCA_947532085.1. NCBI lineage: Eukaryota > Metazoa > Arthropoda > Insecta > Lepidoptera > Pyralidae > Elegia > Elegia similella. The sequence continues at coordinate 9,121,028 of OX383936.1, forward strand.
CGCAATCAAAAGATACAGCTGGTTATGTCGCATATTGTCGTGTTTTTTTTGACATTCGCAAGGGAATCAAAACCTACAGGGTACTGCCCGTGACCTCAGAGTCTTGAAATTTGGTACGAAGCAACGTCACATAGCACAGATATAGAAAAATTGTAAAAAGTATACATTTTTAATAACATCGTATAAAAAATATTTTTAATAATGTTTCGACACTTGCAAGGGAATCAAAACCTACAGTGTACTTCCCGTGAACTCAGAATCTTGAAATTTAGTACGAAGCAACGTCTTATAGCAAAGATAAAAGAAAAATTGCGAAAAGTATAAATTTTGAGTAACATCATATAAAAAAAAATATTTTTAATAATTTCAAACTGATTATATATAATGTACGGAACCCTTAGTGCGCGAGTCTGACTCGCACTTGGCCGGTTGTATTTGTTTTAATGTCTTTTTTACACCGGACTACTTCTCTCGGGTCAGTGAGTATCTACATAATAACAGGAAATGTACATACAAGATTTGAACCACTTTAGGTGTTTGTAAAAGTGAAACTGTCTTATAAAAAATCAGAAACAATCTTTTACAACATAGCCAAACTTTCAAAATTGTTATTTCATTTCCGACCTATTCTTGTATTTCAACTTTCACTGGATCTCCTTTTTAGTATAATAATCATTTTAACTTAAATTATTTAGTTGCCAAATATAAGCCTTTGATAATATCTGTGTCAGGGTGATTCAAATTTCACACACTTAGTCCGCTACATCTATTTTCAAATTAAGAAAAACGCACTAACCGTCCACCCTACGATGCACAAACAAAACACATGAAGACTAAAACCTCTTTCTTAGTCGGGGGTAAAAAATTTGTCCACAGAAGGCGTTGTCTATGTTATCTTATTTATCACAATTTTGTAGCTGAGGCCTGATATCAATAATTTAATTCGATAAGCCCGCAGATGGGCGGTGCAAGATAACCCGTGCATTACATAAAGCCATTGTTCGCGTACTGCTATCGTAATTAATCATGCCCCTTTGTTTAGCCGCATAACCGGCGGCCGAGACAGCTCCGCCGTTTGAAATACGACACGAATACTACATAAAGCCAGTGCTCTGCAATTATGTGATTGATACTTTGATATACCGTAGCTTTTAGATAGGGTGATAAATACCATCGCACTGAACATGACCTTGGGGTCTTTTAGCCCTATAGAGGTTAAGTAAGACTACTTCGCATACTCATTCATACTATAAATGACTAGCTGGCACCCGCGGCTTCGCTCACATTACTGTCGATTCCGCGGGAACTGCATTTCAGGATCAAAGGCAGCCTACCTATTTGTTAATCTAATCTATATAATAACCTATCTGTGTGCAAAATTTCGTCAAAATCATTTCAGCCGTTTTGGCGTAAAAGAGTAACAAACATCCATACATCCATATTCAAATTACGCGTTTATAATATAAGTAAGCATTTTGCCTTTGCCAAATCATTTTCAAACAGTCCATAAATACTTTTATCTGAGAATGCCTTCTCTTTGACAAGAATCCATAAGGCATCTCATTGATTGCTAATACTACATCGTTGTAACTATATAAAGAGTAAGAATTGCTAATAATAACCTCCATCTCCGAGAAGCCTCATCTGCACTAGTGAGGGGTCCTCGCTGTGCTCCTCCAGTACGGTGTCGTCTGTCACTGTCAGCTCCTGCGGAGAAAGTAGTTTGTTAAGATAACCAGGATCGGAGCGAATCACTTGCAAGTTAAGACTAGTTTGCTTGACTTAGGATAAGTCCATGGACTTTTGTGTAAAACAACAGGTTCTTTTAGTAGCATCAAAATAGATCATTTATTTTTGTAAAGTGCATGTACACGCATATACATATTTATAAGAGATTAAATATAAACAAATCCTCCTTTAGGCCGTGTGGTATCCGGCAGAGTAGAATAGGACCACTCCAAGTCTTCCCGTGGATGTCGTAGAAGGCGACTTAGGAAATACGAGCTAAACAAAGCTTATAAACATCTAAGACACCTCTCCAACCCGTCTGGCCAGCGTGGAGAGTGTAGGCCAAGTCCTCTGGCTGCTCTGGCCAAGTATGGCCCTAGTAGTACAGAGAGGGTCGTGCTCCTGTAGTGGAGACTAAAAAGGACCTGATGATGATGATGATGAAATCCTCCTTAAATTAATGCCTTTTAATGTAGGTAGGAACTTCAAAATATGTCTAGGTATTTCCTCTTTCAGATAGAGCTTGACGAGTTCGGTGGCCTAGTCTAGGTCATCATGAATGACAGGCTGCCACACTAGGAGTTCCCGGGTGCGATCCCCGGTCAGGTCAATGTGGAAAATGATGTTTTTCTATAATGTATTTGTCCTAAAATATAATATCGTTAAGTTAGTATAGTATCCCATAACACAAGTCTCAAACTTACTTTGGGGCTAGCTCAGTCTGTGTAGTTTGACCATATATATTTATATAGGTGGTGACCAAGAAACCCATTATACATAATATAAACTAATATCGAAAAAATATAATCATCAAGTCCATAGGTTTCTCACAGTCTGCCAAACAAAACAAGTGTCGCACAAGCTATCAATATCGAGAAACAGAGGCTAATAAATTGATTTAAAAGAGTCGGAACAATTTAAACATTCGCCATTCCGAAGCAACAGAAAGAATAATGATAAACGATTTTGGCGAACAAGAAAGTCCAATTAAGTAACCAATTCGTTGAAGGAGAAATAACATTTTGGCAGGTGTTTTATATTCCCAAACAAACAGGATTCCGTAAATTCCCATCTAAACTTTCTCACGAGCGCTTATAGAACGGTAAACAGGCGTGTCTGTTTTATGTTGTTCGCGCGGAAAATGCCTATGAATTTAAAACACGTCAGACGAGTTGATAAACAAAGAAATATTATATTGTACAGAAATTTGGCAATGGCTGACTCTAGGTATTTTCAATTCGTTTACTTCATTACTGTTGTTATTAAAGTTAGGTATATAAAGACGATAATCTCGTTAAGATCGTAAAAGCCGATCGAGGGACTGGACTAAAATCTGCGGAAGCATGTCAATAGGCGATGCGGCTAGCAACCCATCTCTATTTGATTCCGTTTTCCATCTATACGCCCTCCAATATGCTAAATGTGGCCATAAGGTCTTATAGATAAACACGTGATACTATGAATGTATATATGTAATAATAAGCCGATAATAATAACCTTGGTAATTTTATTAAAAGCCCGTCAATATCTTTAATATATTTTTCGTAACAGATTTCTTCCAACGTGACAAACACGAAATATATACCTACATTGATTTATTTAAAAAGAAACAATAACAACATAATTACAGAGCAAAGCTCCAATTCAACGCTACAACCTCTAATGATATAATGGGGAGGTAGAAATGACATTTTTTTTTAAATTCTTGTGCTGTCTATTTGCATTTGAGATTCTTTTGACATTGACAGCACAACAATAGAGAAATGATTTTTATGTGAATACATTTTAGTATGTGGCTACGGTATGTGGGGAATAAATAAATACGGACAAATCACACAGATTGTAGTCATTCTAATACATACATTTCTCGGTTCCTAACTTACTTAAAATTATTTTCTATACCCCTATCGGCGACCTCTGTGAATTAGTTTATAAATATATATAAATAGTGATATATTACATATGTTGTATCAACTCATATTTCTTACTACAAATAATAAAACCATGACCTAATAAAACTTGAAACTCCGTGTCGACAGAACAAACAAATTACTTTCTTTGACGAGTCTAACCGTCTATAAACATGTCGCCGGGCAAGAACAAGTTGCGAACTCGCAAGAAACAAAGAGGAAACTCCAAGAAAGTTGGCAAAACCAGGAAAGGAGGGGTTACTCAAAACTTTGACGTCTAGTAATACGAACCTCAAGTTTCGCTCGCTAATTCGCAGTATAAATTTGTTTAACGTCTCAACTTTTTAACTGTAATTACTTAGCCAAGTCCGGGATAGATTGGAGCACTCCACTCTGATGGAGTTTGATGAGTAATTGAAATTATTCTAGTTACGAAGTGGCTTGCACTCGACTACGATATCTGTGTGGCCGGTAATCTGTGTTCAACTTGAGTTATTGCTTCTAGAGACACGGGTGCCGATAACTTTACTTTAGGATAGGTAGTACTTAGAAATACATACATACATATTATCACTTCTTTATCCCTTACGGGGTAGACAGTGATGGGTTGCTAGCCGCATCGCCTATTGTCATGATTCTTTAGATTTTCGCCCATTCCCTTGACCGGCTTCTACGGTCTGCGCGGGAAGAGAAGCAGCTGGCACATTATACGTTTTTTCTTTTCTCTCAGACCAGCATGGAAGACTACGGTCACTACGGTACTTTAGAAATGACCGTCTTTTATTGTGTTCTTTGGAATTATTGTTCGTGCGTCAACAATGCTTTTGTTTAATTAAATGACATCTCTTTTGAATACAATTTGTAACAGCTAGTTACAAATTACAAAATTTAAACAATTAAATAACCCAAAAAAAACATGTTCACATTCATCAACATCTAACGTAAAGAATTAAAAGACTGCCATAAAAACGGATAAATGCGTTTACATCGACATTCTTACTTTTACACTTATTAACGGAATTTGTTCAACATTGACTAATCATTTGATCACAAATCACAACAATAAGAAACAAAGTAACAACTTCCATCTACTTCTGAAAGTGCAAAAAGTACTTTGAAAGCAATTTCATATTTCGTTGTTTTATTGTATCATTTCGATACAAAACGTCAGAACAGTGTTCTCAAAGGAGAAGATGAAAGAAAAACAATAAACTGTTTCAATAACGAAAAACAGCAAAGTTTGTTTAGACAAGTTGGCAGGGGGCGGTTGGGGTAACTTGGCGCTGGGGGGTTATAACTTGCGTTATCGGTATAATGTTGCGTCAACATTCGTTTACTAACACGAAAATTAATGTTAGACAATATTGACGCAGACGTGAGCTGAAACGATACACGTGCTTAGTTGGTTGATAAATAAGACTCACTATGATACAAATGTATCGAGTCGTAAGCTACTAATTGAATAGAATGACTTGCGAGAACGTGTAATATTTATCATTTATAATGAATGGCCCATTGTTATATTATTTATATCTAAATCAACTTAAAAAATAATACTTACTAACAACTAGAACTAGTATAACTGTATAATATGTACACTAAATAAAAGTTATCTATAAATAAAAAATGTCACGCAGATCATTGCCTTCCGGTAGAGTGCCTAAAAGGCTGGCCGCATTGCCACGTTGGATGGCAATGCTAATGCGTTGTGCAAAAAAATTGGACGCCACGGACTTTCATGCTCCAGGAGCGCTGGCCGCATAGCTCGCCATGCCAACCTGAACAACATTATCCACCGTGCTCTTGTCACCATCGAGCTACCAGCTGTTTTGGAACCAAATGGCCTGGCGCGAGATGATGGCAAGAGACCAGATGGCATGACTCTTGTGCCCTGGAGATTGGGGAGGCCATTAGTGTGGGACGCCACGTGTGTTGACACACTCGCGCCTTCCCACCTCCATGGCACTAGTTCTAAGGCTGGCGCAGCTGCGGCCACCGCCGAGTCCCTCAAACGTCACAAATATGCATGCCTTGGCAATGGCTACATATTTGAGCCGTTTGGGGTGGAGACTATGGGTCCGTGGGGCCCTTCAGCTCATAAATTATTTAAAACCATAAATAAGCGACTGGTCGAGGTATCTGGTGACCAAAGGGCTGGCAATTTTTTTGCACAACGCATGAATGGCCCTAATCTACTGATTACAGGAATAATACTTATCCACCTTATTTTTTGACGCGACTGCCTAGTGAAAATAATTATAGCATGCCACTCTGGAGTGGTAAGGATTCTATCATCTAAATCCATTGCGAAAATTTTAGAAGTTACTGTCGCATTATTAAACTCACAAACTATGTGTTTGTGAGTTTAAAACTCACAAACTGCAACTGACAAAAAAAAATGCAACAGTAATTTCTTATATAAGGTCAATTTAAATCAAGCGCAAATATTTTGGTGCAAATAACCTGGTATCCATAAGCTAGAAAAATGCTTTAGAAGCAAAATAAAAAAAGCGACATGTTAGTTTTCGAGATATCAGCCGGCCTATTTGCTAACTCAGTGTACAACGTTCACTTTAACAGACATGGCAGCTTTCGTATGATTGAATATTTTTATTTAAGATATATAAAAGGTAATGTATTTTGAAGTGACTATCAAAACGTTAAACACTATGTTAGAAAATAGGCCGGCTGGACCTGAACATTAAGAAATACAGAGGAAAGAACAACCTGTGTACAAAAAAACTTTCTTAGCCCAATTTTTTTATAATTATCTATGGATATTGACGTCGGAAATTAAAACATAAAAAAAAAACAAAAACTAGCGTGACGATTTCTTGATTTTTGCTACTAAAGCATTTCTTTGACTTATGAGACACAGCCCTTAAAATCATCATCATCATCAGGTCCTTTTTAGTCTCCACGTCAGGAGCACGACCCTCTCTGTACTAAAATATATAATTTTGCCCTTAAAACATTTGCGCTTAATTTAAATGTACTGTATACATACACGAATTCGAACAACAATAAACTCCTTTTATGGCAGTCGTGCAAAAAAGCAAAGCCAACGTCTTTCCATCGACACATTGCGTGAAAGTAAAAAAAGAATTAGCCATTCACGTCGCCAACAAAAGACACGAACTACCAAACCGGGTCTATTCAATTAAATTCCGATTCACGAACTGGTCCTATAAACATAAATCGAGCGGGCCATTACCCTTTTAGGGAGCAATTAATAAAATCGACGACAGGTGGAAAGTTCAGAATTCCTTTTTGGTTTTATGCCGTGTGGTGTTGTCGGACAAGTTTCCTTGCGAGCGGCGTACGAGCTATTAACAAGACTGGTACATGCCCTTATAAATCCCTTCGTTACCGCGTCGGATGCCGAAGCGTTCAATACACCAAACAGGTTCTCTCCAGAACTTCCCGCTTCGGAATTATCTTGTAGAATGCCTGTACAGTTATTTGTTACGCCCCATCGTTTTTAATGGTCACTATGATAATCCCTTGGAAATGTTGAAAGCCTGGCGGATTAAGTAGCGCATACCAGACAACGTCGATCGATAACGAGGAACCATTGTTTGAATTCATTCTTTGGCGAAAATCGAAAAGTGACAGCTCCGTGGCGCAGTGGTTAACACGCCAGCCTGCGACACGGAGCGCCCGGGTTCGATCCCCGGCCAGGTCAAGATGTAAATGATCTTTTTCAGATTGGCCTGGGTCTTGAATGTTTATCTATATATGTATTTGTTATAAAATATAGTATCGTTGAGTTAGTATCCCATAACACAAGTCTCGAACTTACTTTGGGGCTAGCTCAATCTGTGTGAGTTGTCCGTATATATTTATTTATTATTATTTATATCTTAGGAATCATGTTAGTAGGCGATGCGGCTAGCAAAGCATCAGTATTTTGATTCCGCTTTCTGCCTACTCGCCTACCATGTTGGCGCGTAGGCTAAGCGTGGCTTTGTGGTCTAATAGACCTAAACTCTGTCTTCCTCTCAAGGGAAAAGACGTTAGTTTTCTTTGAATCTTTTGCCTTCTTTCATTTTCACTTGTTAGAAAGCATATTAATAACAAACAAAGTATGTAATTAATTATTATGTCATAAACAATGACGAGCGTTCCTGCCGTTCTCATTATATTTAAATACATATATAATAATATAATAGTAATAAATTTGAAATTTTCCTTTATATTCTGTTTGAAATGAGGGTGCCTTTATAACATTTAATTGGACTCCTTTCAAGCGACAGAAGATTATGTCTCAATTAAAAAGTTCAGAATTTCAGTTCTCAGCCTCAAGTTCCAACCGTTGCCACGCAGAAAATTTTATTTACTTTGCTTCGGAGTTCTAAAGACTTTAAACAAATTACTCCAGTAAGACGAAGACAATGATCACCATGTACCATTGCGTGGTGGTGGTTTTCCTCGATATCTCCCATTTAGACGGATGTCAGACTAAAACGCCGTTAAGTGTCGAATCAACCTGGCGCTCATCCTGGGAGGTTAGCGAGATTTCACCCGACCCGACCCAGTAACCAGCAGGTTTTGATGTTCAACGACGAATGTGAGTAAAATTTTACCGATTCCGAACGGGATACAGACGGTCCAACCAACATCTATATAAATATGGACTTAAGGACTATCCAGAGCGCGACTGTGGGGCAGCAGACCAAACTTTGTGGCATATTGCCAAAAGTGTCCACTGCATCATTTCCCCGGAGGACTGAGCATACTTCATTCCTTAACTCCGGGAGCTGAGGAGTGGCTTTAGAATTTGAAATTAAATATATAGTGTTCTTGCAGTAACCTGCCATACGAAATGATGATGAATGCGTGGCATCTCGCACCCTAGGCACCTTCTTGCTCAGCTTCAATCTCAAACAACTTACTCCGGTGTGTTCGTTGACGCCAACGATGACCGCCGTGTACCACTGCGTAGCACCCGCCGCCCGGTACACCTGCGCTCGGCAGCCGCCTAGCACCGAGGGCGTCGTGGTCAGGATCCTCTGCCCGTCCTGGATGGTCCGCCACTCAGCAGCCTCCGTGGACAAGGCGGTCAACGTTGCTGCGTCCACTCCCGCTTCAGAGCCGGCGAGGCGGTCATCCCAGTCCTGGAACAAAATTAATGACATATATATTATTATAATAATAATAATAAACAATTTTAAATGTCACGTATACGTAGAATGTGACAGATGCTTTACACCTGCAAATATTATGTCACTTTTACTGTAACATTAGCGTTCGCCCGCAGCTTTGCGTCAACGTCGTTCCCTCGGCAACAGTACTTTTTTCCGGAATGAAAGGAAGCCTATGTACTTCAGAGAACTTGAATGCAAAATTGAACGATGATCAGTTCAGTAGTTACGGCGTGAAAGCGTAACAAACAAACCTACAAACTCACTTTCGCATATATATTATTAGTTAGGATTGGGACAACCCTGATTCTCGTTACCACGTGCAGAGCTAATAAAGCCAAAATAATTCAAAGAGAGAATAAGTGGTGTGGCAGCATCCACTTATACTCTCTCTGGATCATTTTAGCAAAAGACAGAAGAAATGATAACGTAAAAATCGGACATAACTAATTTAAAAACCGACCAAGTGCGAGTCAGTCTCGCGCACGAAGGGTTCCGTACCGTTATCTATAAAAACGGTAAAAAAATCATGTCTGTTGTATGGAGTGAGGATAAAATAATTATTTACCCCCATAAATAATTATTTTATCCTATTTTTTAGTATTTGTTGTTATAGCGGCAACAGAAATACATCATCTGTGAAAATCTCAACTATCTAACTATCACCGATCAGCCGGCCTATTTGCTAACTCAGTGACCATCGTTTTGATAGTCATTTCAAAATACATTACGTTTTATATTTATACATCTTAAATAAAAATAGTCAATCATACGAAACCCGCGATGTATTTTGAAGTGACTATCAAAACGTTGGTCACTGAGTTAGCAAATAGGCCGGCAGATACAGCCTGGTGACAGACGGACAGACAGACAGGCAGACAGACGGACAGCGGAGCGAAATTAATAGGGTCCCGTTTTTACCCTTTGGGTAAGGAACCCTAAAAACATCTAAATACATGAGCTTTACTAGGACTTGCTAACTAAACATAATCTGATAACATGCCATGCAGTCTTTTACTGCTTATTTTTATTCTTGTTTTATTTAGATTACTCGAAACGCGTTCACAGACGCGTTCTAATTAATCAAATGCTTTCATAATAAATATTCACAGAAAAAAAGACTCATTATAAAATAATGTGAACATTATTAAAATTTATATAGATAGAACTGCCAGAAAAGAAACTACAATAGCTACAGCCAGCCAATGAACCAGACGGGCCGAAAGTTTTTGTAAATTAAACGTTAGTCACAGTCTCACAGTCGTCCCCGATTCGACAATTTGCAGACATTTAAATATAATAGGAGACTTTAGATCGTTGCCGTTTAAAATAATCATTTTCTTTATTTACAAAACAAAAGACAGTTTTTGTAGCGTTGGCATTGTGCCGTCTCGTGGCACGTCCCAGATAATAAATTTGAAACTATTCAACTGAACGGAATAACTAGCTTTTTCTTTTCAAACAAATCTACATTTTCCGTGCAATTTAATGTGAAAAAGAATAAGATATCATCGACTACAAACGAATGATAGGAGCAGTTTATAATCGCATTTGTAATTTCAATTTACTTTAAAGTTTAATGTAATAATCTGAAAAAAAAACCTTATATGTAATGTTTATATATGCAAGCTTTAAGATAAATGTTACCATTTACAATATTTAATGCGCGAATGTTCCTGATTCGATATAACTCCTACCTAAGTTCTCCTTTTTTCTAGCCTTGTCGAATGTGTATTATTTATTTGTTAGGATTTTACTCTAATTACTGAACCGATCATTATGAAATTTTGCATACGCGTTGTCTGGGATCCGAAGAAGAATATAGTACAGTTGCCACGAATATTCGGCTACTATTCTGTATTCGGCCTATTCGGCCACTTTTTATGGTATTCGGTATTCGGCCGAATAGTACTTATTATTCGGCCGAATACCGAATACCAAATCATGGACAAAAAGGACACATAATATTACTCAAGATTTGTATTTATTAACAAATTACAACATTTTAATAAGTAAAATTAATCAGCGGTAAGTTGTGATGGATAAATACAAGCTTTTCAGCATTTGATGGTAGCAAACGATTACGCTTTTCATCTAACTAACGAACTTTTCTACAAAATTGTAGGTGATGTTTTATTTTTTATAATGATGTGACAAAGCGTGCCGTGACGTGTCTACTTGCAATAGAAACAAACAGTCAAATGGTCGCACGCCGCACGCCCGCCCGCGCACGTGTTAGACAGGTCGCGACGACGATTTGTCGTTTTATTATTTTTTACGCGTTCGACAAGCATGTACTTAGTGCCGAATATTCGGCGCTTCGGCCGACAGTGTTGCAGAATATTCGGTATTCAGCCAAATCACTATTCGTGGCAACTCTGGAATTTAGGCTACGTTAAAATACTGCAATAGAGCACAGTAATAAAAAACAATTTTAAATAAAAGTTTTGCGTAACAGTAAACGTATCTCTAATTACTGTAGGTATTTTATACTGTAGGTATACTGTTTTGGTATTGGGGAATTCCCTAAAATGTTACTTCGCTCGTGTGACTACTCTTACTATATTATTTTGTCTTTGGTAATTTTCTAATTCATTCATTTTGCCTTGCTTGTTCTCAGACACTTTGTAATCGAGACATTTCATTCGTACTTAAATATATTTTCTTCTAAAACGCTATTTACCCCGTGTCGTGTGATGAGAGTTTAAGTTCAGATTTGGTGGCTTCTTGCATATATTTAACGTTCGCATCTTTAAGTATTTACATCCGGACTTAAAAAGAAAATGCATTCTACGTCATTTGTGAGTGGAGTCAAGTACGCCATAAATACTGCAATTAAAACAGTGTTCGATGGTAAGCTTTACGGCCTCGAATCACATGTAAACACATGCCCTACATACTCAAAGACCGCCACAAATCTAAATTAGCAATGCGAGCACGTATATCGTATTAAGTGTAGTAATAACTCACTACACATATCTATAGGTATGCACGCTATATGCACACGAATGCACTAGTTTATATGTCAATGTTACAGGCGCGCACACATATGCTGTGCACACACCTGCGCTCTCATGCATACAGGCTTTGCTCAACGACAGACGGTATCCGGTGCGTTGAACCCGCCCCCTCTCCCTTCTTGCCCCCCACTCGGTATATAATAGCTATTGCTACAGTATCCGCCTATTTGCCAAACGCTATTGGATTATTCAGGGTCACCAGCATGTTTGAACAAATGGTTATTTGGAACACAATAGAATGAATAAACAATAAATACTACCGATTTAAACAACTGAATTATATTCTTGTCTTGATTCATTTTAAAGGAAGGAAGAAATACACGATGTAATCAACAATGATTTATCTATAGTCTCACAATTGTAACACGGAATAGGTTATTTTTGTTAATTTAACTAGAAACATCAAATTTTGCGCTCGTTAGTGCAATTTTACAAGCTTTTATTTAGTTTCACCAGTCCCGAGTCTCGATGTTTGTCGGTGATGAAATCTAGCGAGTTAAATTTGATCCACTTTCCGTTTACTGATTCAGCTGAAATTTTGCATACATGCGTTAGATTGTCATCGGCAATACAATATTATGGAATCGTTGCGCTGGTGGATAGTGTCGAAAGGTGGCCATAGGAACTCTCATACTAAACAATCGTGTTTGGGCTCATTTGATTTGTCTTGGAAAGCACTTTTCAGTGTAGATTCGTTTATAATAAAAGATTGTCACAAAAAAATTATTATTGCAAAAATAAAACTTGTTTATACTTACTTTAGTTGTCAAAAAGGCAAGTTCAACAATAAACATGTGGCAAAAGCCACAAATTCTTGTAAACTTAACATAAACAGCAATATATTTTATTCTGACATTATCTAAATCAGTTTTTTTTTTTACATGTATTAGAAGCACTTTTTATTTTTATTTTTATTCTTATTAAATTTTGTTGATGATTTATATTATTTAACTTTAGACATAGTGTATTGTAGTTCCAAAATGAATTAGAAATAACTTTATAAGCCACATGCATGTACCTTATTTAAATATTTGTATGCTATATATAGCAAGACATAGCGAACTATTATATTGTAACATCTGTATCTTGTACCTATGTTTGACAAATAAATTATTGATTGATTGATTGATTGATATCGATATTATTGCCAATACGAGGTGCCATTGAAATTATATCACAACACAAAGCATAATCCAGCGTTCTCTGTCGACGTTCTTGAAACATGAATCATCATCTTTCAACGACTATTCGCATGATAAATATGACCCCTGCGCTCCAAATACCGATAAATTTATCGTTTATCAAGTGGGACTCGACAAATCCGTCGGACTTCTACACCAGTTTAAAACTAACTGCAATACACAACTGTACAAATTCAATTGCAATAACATTTAAGTCGAACTAAACGATGAGACAATCCCGCATAACAAAGAAGCACGAACTAGAACCGCAAAGTATTTCGGCTAACAATATTTTACTTGTTTGTAATAAACAAAGAGTATAGCGTTGTGCCCTTTTAGAAATTTTCACGGTCAAACAATTTTCTGAAGGAGTGAGTCGCATCGCCGTAATCGCTAGTTCACATTTGTTAAACGTCACGCTCCGATGAGCGGAGCGGAGACTCACAGTGACTCAGCGACGTTACGCAACGGAGCTATACAGCACTGTTTATACCGTCTGGCTGCTCTATTTGGTGAGATTACCTCGTGATTAATATGAGGTCGTGGCCTAAAGAGAAGCGGGCGGATCACAAGATTATATTCGGAAAGTGATGGATACCCTTCAGTACGCTTGAGTTGGCTTGAGCCACTTTGACGTTCATAATTTCTCAGGTCGAGCTCTGTTTCGCAATAAGACGCGGTCGTAAACTGTCAATTACTAACGTATTTACGATTGGACGGCATCGTAAAGAGGATTACGTTTTTGTAATGTCCGTTCGGAACGCGAAGACAGATGGGGGCATAGACTTCAGTGAATGTTCGTGAGAAATGTTATTAGAGAATCGATCGCATGATACTTTCGCGCGGCGTGCAGGAGTGCGTACTGCACTGGCTAGCAACCAGGAAGCCATTAAGGCTGGCACACATTCGCGGCTCCCGCCACTCTCATTCAATTTCCTGTCGCCGCCGGCTCGCTCGTCGATTAGATACTGACAAACTGACAACAGCAGGTTTATCTTGAACTCTTGTTTCGCTTCAACTAGATAGATAGATAGATAGATAGAAACCCTTTATTGCACATCAAGGAGAAACAAAAATGGATACATGTCTCATCTTATAATCTAGAAAATGCGCAAAAGGCGGCCTTATCGCAGAGCAATTTCTTACAGGCAACCTTTTAAGAAAAATCACTCTAGAATACAGTGGGTGCGGGGTAGTTAAATTATTACTAGAATTATTTATATAATATCAAAATACTCAATAAACATAAATAAATAAACTTAGTAATATACTAATTACTTATATTATATATACACATATATATAATAACTTACACGTTTGGGCGAGATAAAAGATAGCGGTGTGAAAGGATAGTATCATAGAGATAAGAAATGTGTTTTCACTTGAGACTTAAAGCTGGCTAGCGTTTGAGCACACCGGATAGAGAGTGGTAGTGAGTTCCAAAGACGAACGGCTCGAACAGGGAAAGAACGGGCGTAGAATTTAGTGCTGTGGAACTTTCAAGCGCAGGTTCTCAGCACTGCGAAGGGGCTTCGTCTGCGCATCTTTATAAAAAGTAAAGAGCTGTCTTAAGTAAAGTGGAGAGTTTGGGTTAAAAAGAACAGTATATAACAGTGAAAGGGTATGCCAGTCTCGGCGAAGACGAATAGGGAGCCACTTGAGTTGATTACGAAAATTAGAAACATGGTCGTATTTACGAAGTCCATATATGAAACGAATGAAAAGATTTTGGAGACGCTCAAGTTTATTAAGTTGCTCCTCAGTAAGGTCCAAGTAGCAGGTGTCGGCGTAATCAAGGATAGGGAAAAGAAGGGATTGTGCAATCATAATTTTGGTGTCAGTAGGCAGGAATCTACTAAGTCTTCGGAGTGATCCGAAAGCTGAGAAGATCTTTCTTCCGAGTTCAGATACTTGAGCTGTCCAAGAAAGAGTTTTATCTATATGAAGCCCTAGATTCTTAACACGATCGCAGTATTCAATTTTAACTCCATCGAACAAAATTATCAGTAGTTGAGTATGATCTAGTTGACTTAGTAGCCTAGAACTTCCTACAATCATACATTGAGTTTTTAGAGGATTGACAACTAGACCGTGACTTTTACTCCATACAGCGATGCGTTCCAAATCATCGTTAGTGGTGGCAATTGCTGTCGAGATATTATCAACGCTGGCACTTGTATACATTTGCAGATCATCTGCGTAAAGTTGGTAGGAAGACTGAAGTTGTGTAGTGATAGAATTTATAAAAGTGGAAAATAGTAGCGGAGATAGAACGCCACCCTGTGGAACGCCAACAGATATCGTACACCACGCCGAGTACTGATCCTCGATGCGGATACGCTGTTGCCTTCCAGACAGGTACGAATGAAACCATCCGATAACCATTGGAGATATATTAAGAGAACGTAAAACACCCAGCAAAACGTCGACATCAACTGTATTAAAAGCATTGCTAAAATCCAGAAGCGTTAAGACAGTCAGCTGTTTGTTGTCCATTCCCAATCGAATGTCATCCGTAACTTTGATAAGAGCAGTAGTCGTACTGTGACCGGGACCGAAGCCGGATTGAAGAGGATTGAGTAGGTTATTAAAAGTCAGGAAATGATTAAGTTGTTGTTGCACCACTCGCTCCAGGACTTTGGAAAGGAATGGGAGAATAGAAATGGGACGGTAATCAGTCAGGGTATTAACCCTGACTGATTACCGTCCCATTTCTATACTAACTCCACTTCCTAAAAAATCGAATCCATTAGGATTCGATTTTTTAGGAAGTGGAGTGATATTAGCATTTTTCCAAGCATTTGAAAAAATACCTGAGGAGAGGGAGTTATTAATAATTATAGTTAACGTTGGGAGAAGGATATCAAGGATAGGTATGATCATTTTCCGACTAATACTATCAGTACCGATGGCATTTGATGTTATAGAGCGAATAGTTTTCTCAACATCACAATCAGATACCGGACTAAAGACAAATTGAGGAATGTTAGGAGTGGGCATTGAAGAGAGGGAGTTCAAAGTGTTAATTTTTATGTTGTCATCAAGAGCAACAGAAGAAGAGAAATGCCTATTTAGGTTATTAATATCTAAATTATTTGGACTGTTACTATGTGTCTTCCCGACTCCTAATGTTTTTAGAAACTTCCAGATTTTTACTGGATCACCGTTTTGAACAGATTGATAAATATGGCGTCGTTGTGCCTCCCTACACACCTTGTTGCAATGATTACGAGCTTGAACATAGGCCTCACGATAAGCTTCCGGATTATTTTTAAACCTAGACTTTGCCTTGTTTTTCTTGGCCTGAATTTGTTTAATTTCGTCGGTTAACCACGGTGCAGGAAGATGCTTTAATTTGACTGGGCGCATCGGAGCATGTCGGTCATATAGATCTAATAAAATATTATTAAATAAATCTAATTGTAGGTCAACAGACTCCGCACTTACAACTGATTGCCAATCACATTTACGGGCATCATCTCGAAATTTTTCAACATTAATGGCACCAAAATTACGTTGCAAGAGGATTTTGGGCTTGGATTTAGGTGGTCGGACTTTATAGGATAAAAAAAGGAGGTCATGGTATGAGAAGGCATCCGCATTACATTGACCATAATGCGCAACGTGGTCGGAGGAGGAAACCAACATGAGGTCAAGGAGTGAGGGTAAGCAGTTAGGAAAGTGATGTGTAGCTTGAAGGGGAAGGATATGCAAATTACAACCGTCTGCTATTGACCTTAATTTGTGCGATCGGTAATCGTTTTTAATCAAGCTACTAACTAGCTATTATTTTTAATGCCAAAGGTAAACTGAAAGGTATTTTTTTTTTTTATTGGAAGGACTATGTAGCTAGCTCCAAGTGAGCTTTCGCTACTTCACCGGGCGTTTGAGGCGAGGGCAGAGTGCCTATATAGACAACATCACCAAAGGGCCCCCAGGAGGGACGGACCTCGGCTTTGGGCGTTGCCTGTGTGCGCAAGGCTTGGAGAGCAGCAACTCTCATCTTTTGCCTTATGGGCCGAACTGAAAGTTAAATTTAGACACTGAAATAAATGCGCCCCATAAATGGCACGATCTTATGCTAGTTTCAAGTTAACGAGTTACATAAAAAATCGCCACATTCTTTAAAACTAAGTGTACTCAGTAAAAACATATTCTCGCACAAATAGTAACAGAGAAGAGAATAAAATATATTGTATCTCTAATTTGCCTGACTATGCTCTAAACAGACAATAAAATACGTGCAAAAGATCATTCACAAGACACATACAACTCGAAAATACGACTGGAATTGCAAACTCGAGATAATAAAACGAAAAAGAAAATATTTAAAAACAGCAAACCTTTCAGTAGCTTTACTGGGAGGTAGAAAGCGATAAACAAAGGGTTTAAAATCCCTAGACAATGCATGGAGTCCTATCTATCAGATATGAGACGTCTGGCTGAGCGCTCGCGGGAAGAAAATTCCAACGCGTAATAGCGGGCATAAATTGGGCTTTTGTTGGTGGCTGCGAGCGCTACAATCTACCGCAACCGAGATATATTGCAGGGGAATGGAAACTAGGTACATTGTGCCGAGAAAATTGCAATACATCAGGTGATTTTGAACTCTCTGGCAAGGCAATGTCGAATCGGAATCAGAATCCCTAATAGAAATGTATTTTTATTCTCATACCGACATTAAAATCTTGCCATTGGAATTCAAAATGACCCTTTAATATACTAATGAGGAGCTCCATGGCCCAGTGGGCGTAATTATTAATAAATGCGTAAGCGTTAATAATGTTAACGCTTACGCATGTAAAGTCCACAAGCGGCAAAAATTCACAAGCTCCTCCATGCTATGGAAGGCACCTCAGATGCCTTAAGGCAGCTTCAAAAATCTGTCACCAGTGTTGGCCACTTTCACACTCGAAAACAACAATATATACATTTAGATTCCCAATTGAAGTATTGAAATGAATATCAGAGTGAAGAGCTACACAGAAAAAAGGTTTATTATAAAGAAGAAATAATATGACCAGATTTTGGAAATATCCGAAAAAGATTTTGATACTCATAAACAAAAGGAACGAAGCAGCTTTTGCAAACAATGTTACAGATTTGGGGCACAATACTTGCCCAACTAGTAAGTAAACATGTTACATAATATTGAACATAAAAATTATGGGCGAAGTACTTGTACTAAAAGAAATACAATTCTAGTCGTAGTTTCAAATCCTTACTAATATTATAAATGCAAAAGTGAGTTTGTTTGTTGCACTTTCACGCCATAATTACTGAACGGATCAACATGAAATTTTGCATACCCGTATTCTGTGGTACGGAGAGGATATAGGGTATATATTTTGTTGGCAGTGGACTACTTACGGCTGAAATGATAATGATGATGATTATAAATGCAAAAGTGAGTTTTTATATTTGCTAGTTTGTTTGGTACGCTTTCAGTGATCAACACCGAATTTTGCATACACATTGTCAGGAGTACTGGAAAGTTCCCCTGTCCGACTCATCCATATAAAAATACTCTGTTGTCGAGGAATTATCGAGTGCGGGCATACCTACGTAAGACGATTATATTTCTTCTAATAGTATTTTTCCTTGTCCAAGAAAAGCGAATCGACTTATATTTAATCCGTTACGTAATTGTTTTCCAAGAAATACAGCTACTGTGTCCTGCCACAACCCACAGGGATATGCTTTAACAACTAACTCTACCCCGAAAGTACTAAATAACCCTACTTATGTCTTTTGTAAAAAGTACCTACTACTTTTCAAAGGACATAAGTAGGGGTGTAAAACATATATGTAACATGTACAACAGTACATGTTACACTCAATACGCCGGTTAGATTGAATGCTTTCTTTCCGGTTCAGCTGAGCCCGGTTGCGTCATCGCCTCATGTAAATGACAATCGATTCGCTCAAAGGGTTTTGGCAGAGCTGACGCAAAGGCTGAAAACAGACGTTCCTATACCAAAACGTTTGTTCGCCCATTCCTTTACTTGAATAAACACAAACGTGGCTGGAACTAATGAATTGTAGTTCGGTTCGGTCAAAGGGCCTACGAAATCAATAACCCCTGTCAGAAATGTATAGTGGCATCGGCTTTGCTTCAACAATTATAGCAATATTTGTGTTTCGTTTGTATAACCATATGTGATGACTTAACTAAGCGAAATATCTACTTATAAGCATAATTCAGTCAATATTCAATAAAATTACTATTTACTATGAAGTTTATGTTATTACCGACAATTCTCGCGTTTTTAATTTTATACATGTCAGATCGATACGTCTCATTGTTTCACACTGTTCAAATATTAATGGCGTGGCAACATGTTTTATACGAAATCCCTATAGAATACGAATTCATGTATTCGCGGCACGTTCATATTCAATCTATGTCAGACGGAGACGCGGAACTCGAGATAAAATTTTAAAGGAATCCTCCCGGCCACTAACGATATCTTTTTAAACTAGGTTCGTAAAAACACGACAGTTTTTAGCAGTTTCAAAGTCTGAATGCTGCAGCAATATAACCGAGTCTTGCATGTTTTAATCTAACATCGTCTTCTGATGTTTTTTGTGGAGTGATGGATGGAGATAGAGGTCGTAAGAGTGGATGAATCTACGAGTCGAAAAGAACACATTAGTATAGCACAGAAATACAAAATTGGAATTCCAAAGTGAATTGTAGTGACTGTGAGGAACAACATAGTCAATAAACAACTTAATCGCTTTTTAATAAGAGTTAAAAGCCCCCGTTAATTACTGCCATGTTGTGGATTATTATCTTGGCCTTGAACGAATCGTTCAAACTGAGCTCATTACAAAGGATCATAAAAGCCAGAGTGTAAAAATATTTCAAGTTCCAGTTCATATCACTCCTACCCTACACGAAACGTAAGTTACCATTACCGCAAATAAAATTAATGAGAATGAATTAAAGAGCTCTGTCATAACAGCACACCCTTGGTTCCTTCGCACGACAGCTAAGTATACGAGTACAACCAGGAAAAACGCTCAGATAATCATGAAAGTACAACCGGATATAATAGCATCATTATATTGTATAACTGATAATATAACTAGATGGATGGACCCCGTTTTATGAATGACATAGCAAAGACCAATAATGTTATAAACACACGCTACATTGAAGACTATTAAATCACTGTATAAAAACTGTTAAAACCTGATAAAAACCATATAAAGCAAATAAACCCTAACGACAGCCCTACATTTCATACATCAATAGGGGCCGACATAAAAGCTCCGGGCCATACATTTCAATGTCCCTGAAATAAAGACTTGATCAAAGAAACATTGTGTCGTGAAACACGCGCCTATCAACCTATCCCCGCCCGAGGGGAGGGGAGCAGGGGGGCCGGACAGAGTAACCGACTGAAACAAACTTTACTCGTTTAAATTTTGCGGGAACAACTCAGTTGCGTATGCCACGATAGAGTTAAGAAACTTCAAGTTATATTGCCGGTTAGTTGATTTACTTTTTATTAAAAACTGTTTTCTAACACTAAGTAGTTTCTCAACTTTGCTTTATATTGTTTGGAGCCCACTGTAAGATGTGTACATATATCCTAAACCAAAGAACAAACATAATACCATTATCGGTAGTCTAAAAATGTTATGTCACCTTCAAGTGACAATACTGACCACTGGCATTATTAGAACACGAAATAATCAATTTAATTATATCAGACAGCAACCAGAAAGCAAGCACTTATCATCGGCTCAAAATAAACTCAAAGATCATACCGCCGCTACAAGGTTGCTTATGATTCGAGTATTGGATGCTCATTATCATAATTGTTTAAACATTATGGTAATGTGCTAAACAGACTCTGTAGACAAGTTGACACAGCACATACTTAATATTGTGATATATGACATAGCGTAATAAAGAAAGATATTTATTTAGTTTTCAATAAAAACTGTTGTTCAAACACTAAGTAGTTTCTCAACTACTAAACTTTGCCTTTTGCTGTTTGGCGCCCAGTATAAGACGTGTACTTATATCCGCAAGCAACGAACAAACACAATAACATTCTCGGTAGTCTAAAAATGTTATGTCACCTTCAAGTAGCAATACTGACCATTGGCATTATTAGAACATCAGCCCTCAATAATCAATTTAAATAAATCAGACAGCAATCAAGATAAAAGCTCTTAACAACGGTTCAAAATAAAGTCAAAGATCATACAAGACTGCCGCTACAAGGTTGGTTACGATTCGAGTATCGGATGCTCATTATCATAATTGTATAAACATTTTTGTAATGTGATAAACAGCCTCTGAAGACAAGTTGACACAGTACGTTACTTAACATTATGATATGATATATGATATGACATAACGTAATAAGGAAAGATAAGTAACTATACTTAGCCGTTATTTAAAAGAATAATTTCTGTGTACAAAGTTCATCTCGTCATTTGTATTGAATAGTCATTCACAACAGATTGTAGGTACTCAACTTCATTGTCCTTAGTACGTAAAGTACTAATAATACCTTCGAAACGTATTTCAAAGGTAGAATTATAGACGAAGGCCAAGAAATTCCCAAAAGCGAAAACACAAAGCAAACAATTCCCGAAATAGGCACTCAGTAAACCAAATCAATCTACATTAATACAAATGGTCTTTAAATCCTGAAACTGATGAACGATCCGAAAACCAAATCTATAGGCGAATTGCAAAACGATAATAAAAGTGGCTCCGAGCGGCGGTTAGCAATCAATCATGTTTCCACGAGGTGGCCGGGCTAACCGAAAATAGCACGACACTACCACCAACCACCATCCACCACCTGTCTCAGAATTTGTATATAATATAGGGAGGATTGTGTGGGAGGGGGAGGGAAGCGAGAAAATCAATAAAGCGGGCCCGAGCATCAAAACATTCTGCGCCCCGCTCCCGCCGCGTCTCCCGGGGAAACCCGCCCATGTTTGGCAGACACCGTCCTTGATCTCCCCTTCTCCCGGCATTTGGATAAACACTAGTATCGTTAAATTGGAAATTGGGTCGCTTTTGCCGTCTTTTTATCGAATTTCTTTGATAAGTGTCAGTAATTTTATTGTGTTACGTATCAATTTATCTATTGTTAAGTATCAATTTATCGATTGTTAAGTATCAATTTATCTATACTAGGTGTAAATAAATACTTCTGTACACAGGATTACCAGTTGGCTGGAAATTTGCTACTTTTTGTGAAGAAATTATCGTTTGCCTTGCCTACCACAAAGTACGCGTGTGACGTAATAAGTAAGATATATGTACAAGTATTTAAATATATATATATATAACATTAACCAAATTGAGTAAATTCAGAAAATATGTGATGCAATTAAATATATTCACAAAAGAAGTCCTTACAATTGCTTGACTCTAATAAATTAAATAGAATGTTAATTTAGTTTGTGGTTTCGCCCTAAATCCTTCCAGGACTTTGTAAACACGGCACGTCACGTTTGCCGTGTCATGTTCTCTTCATTTCTCGTATCAAAGGCATAATATATGAAATTTCCAGTAGCAAAAGAGCGCCGTCATGAATAGAATATTTAACTTTGTCGAAAATACTGTGGCATTACATTTTGATACAGGTGTAATGTTATTTACATATTCTATTCATTTCATTTCTATCTCGAGTCCTATCAAAGGTGTTCTGCCATTTTGATAGAGTCCGTAAACAGAATCGTCGAAATATGTTATTATTGAACCTGCTCACTCAATCGACCTATAGAGAACAACTTGACAGACACTGGACAAACGAAGTTTTTGCCTCAAGCTGAAGCAGAAACGATTCGCTCTCGCTCGGTCAATTATGCTACTTCAACGGCATCTTATAGATTCGATAAGATCAATGCTTTAAGGAATTGAGAGCATCTATCAAAAAGTTACGATTCTTTAAGAATATTAGAGAGTCTTGCAGTGTTACTATATCTTATCAATCAGCAGTGTAAAAACATCCATGCTGATCTGGCAATTAAGGAAAAATTTAGAATGTACGAAAGTAGTTTATCTTCTTACCCAGATCGTAAAAGTCGATCGTGGGAATGGGCAAAAATGTAACGAATCATGTTAGTAGGCGATGCGACTACCCAGCAACCCATTTATTTGATTCCATTTTCCATCTATCGCCCACCAACATGCTAAACGTAGCTTTTAGGTTTTGAAGACCTGGGTCCTGTCTGGTATTTATTTATGTACGTACATGGAGACATTTATTTTCTAAGCCGCTTTGTTAAAGTTATAACTTTTAATAATTGTTACATAGTCTTGTATCTTAGGCGCCATACTTACAAAAGGAATTCAAATTTGATTCAAATAAGTACTAAAACTCAAAGATACGAGCATTAATATAAACACATTATAGGCGGTACGTTTACATGAATTATTTAACATTTAAATAATACATTAGCAATTCAAATGAAATCATTAACACGTGCATACGCAGAAAAATAGATTACATCATTATTACGTAGGCAACTTAGATATAAAATACCTATTTATGTTGCACCTCCATATATATTTTACGAGGAATTATGCCACATAGACGTGAAGGGAATGAATCACCTCGGGACATGATATTTTCTATCCTTTGTCGTTGTTCTTGCAGGATTGTGGAATGGGCTCCCTGCCGAGGTTGTGCTATGACTTGGGGTCCTTCAAAAGGCGTGTTTACTTACAGGTACCTATCTTAAAGAGTCGGCAACGCATCAGCACCTCCTCTAGTGTTGCAGATGTCCATGGGCGACGGTGACCACTTTCATCAGGTGGCTCGTCTGCTCATTTGCCGTCAAATATACATTTAAAATAAAATCCAATACATATACGCGAGTCACAATTTTTCTAATGATGCTGTGCGCTCTGTTGCGTAAAACGTCAAGTTGACTCGTGTTGAGCGTAATTGACGATGTCAAGTGTCTTCTCGACAAGCTGCCGCGAGACCAGAGGCCGTAAGGCGTGGGTGGTGTCGGCATATTGTAATAGTGTGTGCTTCGAGCATATTGTAGCGAGCTTTTTCGGGAAAGCCTATGTTTTGGGGAAAAAGAGCCACAATGCCTCGAGAAACGTATCTTGCCCACGTACAACTTAGATCTTGCGCCGCCACTCTGTTTTGAGTTTGAATATTTGTTATATCTCTATCTCAGTTGTGGTTCTTTATAGCCAGGGTTCCACTTTTTGGACAGCATGATATTTGGGTAAGAAGGGACCTTGCTAGATCGATTTTTCGCCCCGAATATACTAAATTTCCTCGAAATCATTGGAGTAGTTTCTGAGATCCCATAGTTAGTTACACATAAATTCCTTGTTAAATAGTAGAAAAATTGGTAATCTGTAAAGTCGGTTTACGCACGATAATTTAACGTGATAACGGGGAAGAGAGATAGATGCGACACAAACCGAACGTTTAAGACGATCGTGCCTCTCTACCGCAAAATCCGCGCTCTCGTTTGCACACGGAACGTGACACATTTTCGTGCGTGCAGCCGGCGTTCATCGATTTCTAAGACGTTATCACGTCAAAATATACTGTAGCAATGGCTCCGGTAGTACAGAAAGGGTCATGCTCCTCCAGTGGAGACTAAAAGACCTGATGATGATGATGACTTATTCTGTGGTATTACTTGGAAAAAATAAAGTTTAGTTACCTGGTAAGGCTGCAAGCTGGCGTAGTCCAGGTACTGCAGCTGTTTGTCGTGTAAGAATTCCACGGGCTGGGCGTCGGCTTGCAGTGTCAGGTCTGCAGCTAGTGCCGAGAACGTCTGTGGAACAACAATGGTGTTAATATTATACTCTAAAAAGAAACGAACAGAGCATGAACATTGTAACTTTTGATTCACGTATGTACTTTTTAATTTAATCAGTTGATCGAGTGTCATATGGGCTATCTTGCTAGAAATCCTGAGTAAGTTAAAATAGCTACAATGTAGTTGATAAGTCAAGTATAGATAACAGAGAGCAGATTTTTTTGTGTACACGTACACGAAGGGTTAAGATGAAAGAAATATGTTAATCTAGGATAGGCATCTGTGATCATCTCGGCTTATGAATACTTGAATAGGATAGTTTCCAACAAAAATATGATTAGTCATCAGTTAGATGTTTAAAAATTATTCGACACGTAGATTTAATTTTGTAAATTAAACAAAAACTATAAAGATATAGCCCGTAAAAATTCAGCGATACGTCACAGTTTGCTACACTTTGTAGCAAACGTGATGTCACGTCACGAACTCCACTCATGAACTTCGGCGCGCTTTATCTTTATTGTTATATACAAAAGAAAAAATACGTGTTTAATATATTCAATTTTAATATCATATTTTTGAACCAGGTAACTAGCCTATTGAGCCAACACCTTCGACATTTACATACATCCAGTTAAGTTGATATTATTTGTCTTTGAGTTAGTTTTCTACGTCTTCGAATGCATTATGCATTTTAAAGTTCACCCTAAAATAGAATTATACTGTAATTTATCCCTATTCAAAAAATTTACTGACTGGGCCACCTGGGATTGAGACGCGATTCTTTTTTCTTGGGCAGTCGAAGCCGCGTAAAAATCGTCCCACGTGTCTCCTTTGACCTCTATCCGCGTATGCACGCCCGTCTACTTTGCATTCACATCACGTTCAGGTCCAACTGAGGTCGCGTAGCAAATTTGCAGTAATATGCGATGAGACGAAAGTCTTCGAGATATCGTGGGTATGGGGGCGTATGCTTATTTACCGTCATCACATTGTGCTAACGATCTCATGCAAAAACGTGAGGGATAGGCGAGTATGAATGAAATTGACACATCTATTGTGTTTAGGAACAAAAACTGGAGATATCAGATTAATAGAATTGATACTTGGAAAATGGGGTTACATTAACTTCAGTATCTATTCAGAAAGATTACCATATATTGTAACTGATGTCATCGTGCTATTTTCGCAGCGAGGTAGGTATCTAAGGTGAAATGAAGAAATGCATGCTGTAGATTTTGGAGGTATAATTCGAACAAGAACATTGTGACTGTAATTTTGTGCATATGCAATGCACGTATCTAAATGTAACAATTATTTCCCTAGGTGTATTAACCTAACGAAGGACAAAGAGATTTGTCGAAGAACTTCCTTCTAATTACTAGGTATTTTATTTTGTCTTTTAAAGATTTTTATTGCTTTAATTCGTCCTTTTGTTTTACTCAGTATTGAAGTAGGCATAATTGTCTCGCATCTCACCTGATGGTAAGTGACCATGAAGACGAGGATGTTTCTAGCCTATCCAAAAGTTCACGTTTATTCTACTTTTTAATGTCCTGGGACTGTACTTGTCTGGGAATATAGACGCAGGCAGTTAATTCCACACCTTAGCTACTCGAACCATAAAGGAACTGTCAAAGCGTTTAGTTCGACTCTTTTCGCCTTTCTCGTGTCATTTGTTTTCATATCAGCGTTCATACGGGAACGGATGTTACGTCATGCAGTCGACGACGATTGATGTTTTACGTCCGATCAAGGTTGCTAAGAACATTTATTTGAATTGCTAATGGAAATGATGATTTGAATTCCAAAAACAGACATTGAAAAAACAGAAATGTCCTATGTAAATTAGAAACAGAAGAAGGGGCGACCATACAATTGGGTTATCCAAGATCAAGAATATAAGTAGTGGGTATATTCGATTGCCGGGCTTATTGACAACAGTTTTGATTTATGATTTTGGAGAAGTGTACAAATCCACTAAGGAGTTAGCAGCAGGTGTGATGGGCACATTCGAGCTAGACACTCTCCGGGGGACTATACTATAGCCATAAACTTTTTGTTACTTTTTCCCTTTAGTTATATCATAACAATCACCATTTTCAGCCCAATGCTGGGTTAGCGTTGCTATCCGTTCGGATAAAACCGTACAGTGTTAGGCTTTTTGAACTTTTGCTCGTCCGGCCAAATTTGACTGCGTCCGGCCCGTTCGGCTTTTGTTATGCATTTTATACTATCGTTCAATTCAATCATGTTCAATAAGTCAAAAATCTTTTTTACTGTACGACTTAGAAATTCAAAAGTCCGACTTTTCAATATGTATTTTGTTCGATATTTTTGTCAGAAATCCGTAATTTTTCTTAATGTCCGGTTTTGGGATTCAAAAGTCCGGCTTTTATGACGGACTTTTGAATTTCCGGAATTTAAGAGATGGACGCTATGCTTGGCATACGCTTCCCTTTATTTACGCCTACGGTCCTGCGCTAGTCTCATCCACTGTTTTCCACACAGCCGAACAATGTCATCTGACCAGCGGGCTGGTGGTTTACCGACTTCTCCCCGCTCCCTTTAGTTATATAATTTTTTTTTTTTAATATGCACTTTCTCTTAGTTTTACTTAATTTACTAATAGTAATAATATTAATAATTTAAATTAAAATAAAAAGTACGTTTTCATACTTTAGAAAATGGGAACGGAAGAACCAGAAGAACTACACCCGTCGGCAGAGTAAACTTGGGGATTTCTTTTTTCAAATCATATCTAATTCAACGTGGATTATATTATCTCTATGAATTCAACACGGGTTAGCAGAAGACTATCACTAAGCCGAATTAAAATAAGTACCTACCTAGCACCAAAAACCGAGCACGGTTCTTATTTTAAAGCTACTAGCGCCATCTCTCGGTATATTAAAGAACTACACAAATAAAGTGAAGATAACTGAAGCAAGAACTAATAATGAAAACCCGAATGATACTCACCAAAGCAGGCCATTTCACTTCTTTCCCCTCGTATGTTCTTGGAGCCCACACTAAATTTCTTTCCACTAAAAACACTCGAAACGTCCTTCGCGAATACACTGCCACCCACTCACGGCGTTGCCAGTCCACACCATCATATTCCACCAAAACCTATAACAATAAAAAATAGATTGTTAATTAAATCGTCTAATATTCATCTTAAAATTCTGCTAAAATAATATTTAACAAAATAGAGAATCAAGGAACAATGATAATCCGCGGAGGATAAAACTAACTTCATAAGTGCGCCATCTAGGGAGGAGTAGCGGAACTAACAACACACTGCAACACCACTGTTTAAACCTGCTTTCTCAATGCCGTGTACATGAATTGTGTGTTCAGCCTTTCGTCGCTAGATGGCGACGAACTGTCTACAGCAGTTCAATGCGGAAGCCCCACCCGTTGATATGGATATATTTTCACGACGACACAAAAGAGACGAACGATTGTAAAAAGAGAAGACAACAATAACAAATCGGCTTTCTATACGAGCAACGTAAGTACGTTATAGGTACCTATTTGTTGTGGTTGGTTACGTTACGTCGGCCGTCGTAGGCGGAAATCTACGGAAGAAATATAACTATGTAGTCTGAGAAAAATCTATTTTCTTTGTACGCAACAATTCTGTAATTGAAAATTTCTTTCAACAGGAAAGAGGAGCTTGCTTCTGTCAGTCGATGTCGACCTGTCTGCTTAGCCGAAAAAGCCGTTTGAGGAAATGGGCGAAAAATAAGGAACATTTTGATTCCATTCTCCACCTTTACGACCACTCACACCGTCTTGTGACCTTAGGCTCTGTTTACCCTCTAAGTTTATAATAAAAAAATATAATAAAAAAGCAGCATAACTAGTTACTATAGATTAAATATAATATGGTATTTGGAGACTTATTTATAAAAATCAGAAATAGCTACTTGGCAGTCAGTAGGACAAATATGCAACACTTTCTCAGAGGAAGTTTTCTGAAATAAAAATATTCTGATGAAGAATTTTCGAGAACGGAACGATTATTTTTTCAATTTTCGTTCCGTTATCAAAAATTAAGAAATTTTCAAACATTTCTTATTTCTCTCATGCGCGGGAATTGTTGAGAAATTCTCGAGAATTATTGGAAACCTGCAGAAAACAGAGAATTTCTCTCCGGCATATCATTACGTGGGGGGTTTCTCTACCAATTTTTATGACTACGGTGTCAATCAGTCCATGCCTCACCCACCATCTTTCGTGCCCTACTTGTGTGGTACAAGACTTTAATGAGACCAAAGATAAGGCGATCAGCGTATAGCCAAATACCGGTCAAAAGATATCTAAATAAATGGAACTATTTCGACTACTCAATGAGAAAAAGTAAGTATTTTGTAAGAAGAAAGTTACAGGCGGTCAGATATTGTCTAACGGTAAGGTGAATACTACCTATGCAACGTACATGGCACAGGAAGGACATGTAGGTGGGCGGTATTTCCATACAAGCGTAGTCCCCTGATTCCTCGCCGGATAGTACTAGTAGAGCCGCTAGTATCGATTTCATAATTGAATTATTTAAAGAGATAAGAAACCTTCAAAAACCTTAAAACCTAAAAGAACCGTTGTGTTCAAACATTAAGAAAACAAATTCGACGCGATTATATAGAAAAAGAAAGCATAAAGACACAGCCATAGCTTATTTTAATTTTTCTAGTGAAAAAGAATATAAATCCCTGATTTCTTCTACTACGAAGCGTTAATTTTGTGTAATTTTCATAGGTATTTTCGGTCTGAGCTGCAGTTGTCTCTATCGCACTCTCGGGAGTTGTTTGGGCACACAGCGCGAAAGCATTAAGACGAGGACTCAAATGTTTGGTACCTTCGCTCGGCAAAGGACTGATCAAGTGCGCGCAAGGGATAGCGCTTGGCGGTTTAGCCCGTGAATGATGAGATAGGAGATAGTCTCGAGTCGCTCAAAGAAAAAAACGTAAGCGCCAAATTCGTTATTTCTATTTTATATAAAATCAGACCGGTTAATTGTATTTTCATATTTACATTTTGATGAATTACTAATAACCTATCTTTTAGTCTAAAAATCATTATTTCATTCGTCGCATTTGAGCTACAATAACAAAAACTCTGCGAACGAAGACCATTTTTCAAAAAATATTTCTATCGAGAAAATTTTATCAAAACTAGTTTTCATCTTCAATTTTTGGAGATGAAATAGTCAAAAATCATATTACTTACATTTGAAACTCCTAATTTCAGTATTTTGCGAGATAAATAAGGTTCAGAACGACCTTATTTACAGTGGTATCGCCTTAATAGATTTTACAAATAACTATTTTTTTAATTCTCTCGAGCGCAGTATTCCTCTTAAAAATACTAAGGCGTTTTGGATAAGAATGGATATTTTTTTTATTGATAGAAAAAATACTTGTAAATGTATTTTAGGTGCAATAATAAGCGAATACACCCGAAGTTGTTCCACAAGGCAGGCGGTACCTGAAAGTCGGAGGACGTTTGTTCTGGAGCCCAAGAGCTAAACGGCAACAGCTAGCTCTGTGCGATACTGAATATTTGATGTGCTCTGAAGTTCACAAAAGGTCGCCTAGTTATAAAGTACTTTCTAAGTTACTGCCACCCAGGGACAATGTCTGAAAGCAATGTCATCAAATCAATTCAGAATACAAAAGACTTCTCGTAATAATAAAGATGATTCCGTGCTTCGGAAAGCTTGTTAAGCCGTTGGTCCCGTCTGCCATCTGGTAGTCGTTATAGGAACCACGTCAGAGGCCGAGGGGCGGTTCCGAAGAACTCTGACACCAGGGTGTGCAGGGTCAATTGACCGTGTCACCTACACAAAATGATGATGATAGCGACAATAGTTATGATACGCATTCTGTATAAACACCGACGATGACCACTAGTTCTTTTCGCAAGTAAAAACTTGACCCTTGAGGACGGTCCGATTTTCAAAAATAACAATTAAGGTTCTCAGCTTATTATGAAATCAATGATATGAAATTCTACATCATCTATATCATCATCAGGTCTTTTTAGGCTCCACTGCAGAAGCATGACCCTCTCTGTACTACCGGAGCCGTACTTGGCCAGAGCAGAAAGAGGATTTGGCCTACTCTCTCCTCGCTGGCCAGACGGGTTGAAGAGGTTTCATTGATGTGTATGAGCTTTGTTTAGTTTGTATATCAAAAGTTGTAAATAAATAGAAAACAAGCACAGCATGTCATTACCTTTACATTACCATGATCGTCATTATGCAACAAAAGGAATCGTAGTGTAGTAATATTTATAAGGAAGTAGGCGAACTGTTATGGTCGTCCTCAGCAACGGATTTATCTTTATATCTAACCACAACATAATAATTGCATGCGGTTTAGTCTCGTGTCGCCTAGATTTCGCTGAGATACTCTTTCTTATAAAAAATCCGACTTCAATCAAACTACTAAACCGATTTTGATGATATTGAAAATGGGACCAATTTGAAAGCCCCCTTTCAAACAAAAACAAAGAATTTTTTAAATCAGATCATATATGAAGCAGCAATGCATAAAAAACATTGAAAGAAAAACTCAACCGACTTGATAACCTCTTTCTTTTTTTAAGTCGGTAAAATACATTCTCAAAAATGCATTACGGAAAAAGCACGCAATTTAAGGTTCGGTATATACAGGTTCGGGAATCTCTCACCATCTCGAAAATTTAAATTAATTCATAAAATACCTTTTCAGGAGAACATTTTGACCTTCGAGATCCTGCGGCATCTACCGTCTAGTTGCCGCAGGACGTCTTAAATGATGATATGATCCCAAAATTTACTTATAATCGAATTATCAATTCCAATTATCTCACGACCACCGTCTTATATTTTATGTTCATGAACCGACAGGCCTACTCGCAACTTTTGATAATAAAATAATATTAAATAAAACTAATTTATTTCTCACACAACCAAGACATCAAAACAAATCTGCAGGTGTCTAAATAGGTAATGTGAGCTTTGATAACTACGATGTAGGTTCCTTCTAAGATTTTTATATTTATTTTTCAAATAAAAACAGGCTTCAGTCAACGAGAGAATAACAAAAACATATACTCGTATATGCAGGCAGCATGCAATGACTGGGTGCGAAGGCCGGCGATGGCGGTAGGGCTTCACCGAAAGTGGGACACGCAGACACGCTAGGCCTCGGGCTAAGTGTGCTTTCGCAGTGTCGCGATATCTTTAGATAAGTAGGCATAGTATAATGACTAGGACATAAGTACAATTCGTGTCGTGCATGAGACCTGAAAGTAAATGCCTCTTTGGTATGGCGGGGGCTTCGACCCTAAGCCCCTTTCTTGCGACGGCTCGACCCACCTCACCAACGCAAAAACAGAATGCTGTTTTCAATTTTACTCTGAGATGTCATTGGCAAGTATCGGCAGTCTACCTAGCATCGAGTAAATATCGCTTTTACGGAGAATCAAGTGGAACTGACAGAAAGATTTTAACATTATTACGTTAACCTGACATTAGATTGAATTGAAATGACACAAGTATTTCACCGAAACTGGATAAGACGTCATTTTCAACTAGCACATTACAAACAGTTTCATCTTCATTACAACGCGTGATTATATCAAATGCGATATGCAGCAACAGTAGGTAGTGACCTTAAATGCACTTAGTACACACAAGATAAACGCGCCTGCAAATTATCTACACACAAGTGTTGTTTATATAACATTCTTAACATGTACTAATGGCTTGGATGGTTGCCATGAGCATAAAGAATTCTATTTATCTACCCCATTTGTTTAACTTCATCAATCATTGTATACAGGTGTTTTTATTGTTTGTGGTTGCATAAATACTCTTTGATTTGATTAACTAGCTGTTGTTGTTTGATTCGGCCTGAATTAACCAGATTTCTGTCAATTGATTCTTAAAATTCACCACCAAACTCTGCGATATTTTAAATATCAATGTCAATAAACTATCGTTAAAACTCAACACTGAAAGAAAACTCTTGACATTCAAAAATGAATTAGGAACTTTACTGCTTGAGAAGTGCTGCTATAGCGTTGACGATTTTTGACTCATTTTCATTCATTGGCTGATAATCTAATAAAATTTTAATATTAATTTGAGAAATATGAATATAATGAAAAACTGTTTAATATTCGACCCTGATTTAATGTTTGTTAATTAGTTAAATGATTTTTACATGTACTTATAACATTCGCATGCAATGTAATATTGTTTTCTGAATAAATTGAATACCAGTAACCATACCAACGAAGGCCGTCTGCATCAGTAGCCTTAGCTTAAAACAAAGATCAGTAGCGTCTGTGGTCGAGTGCAGTGCAACACTCCACACAATCATAGTTTTAAACGAAAGCCGTTCCGTTTAATTTTTTTTCCTAATCTAAGTATCCAAACGAACTGCATTGCATCGAAATAGTTACCAAAACATTTACGACGCATTCTTTCAGTTGGCGTCCAGATATCCAAACAATATCTGTACGCCAACCAAAAGTTAATTGATTGACCTTCCATATAAAAGTCTTCCATATCCTAACTACTATTATAAATGCGGAAGTGAGTTTGTTTGTTACGCTTTCACGTTGTAACTACTGAACCAATCATCATGAAATTTTGCATACAGGTTATCTGGGGTGCGGAGAAGGACATAGGGTACATTTTATTCCGGGAAAAAGTGTACTGTTCCCGAGGGATCGAAAATGACGCGGGCGGAGCCGCGGGCGAACGCTAGTACCTAAATATTGTGAATTGACTTTCCACAACGCAGTCTAAATAAGTATTCAAGATAAGTAAATTTAATGCACAATGGGTCTTACATAACAAAGACAATGACTAGACAGAATCGACTCGTTAGTTTCTACGTCTGCGTGCTGCCAAAGTTCGGCTGCAATGGAAATAGCATCGAAAGTTTACGAGTGCCGATCACGCAGCAAACGTAAACAAACAGACGCTTCAGCCCGCGCTTCGAGTGCAACGCAAAGCTGCACTGTAGTCTGCATAGTGTACATTATTGTATGTTGTGATTTCGACACTGCAGACACTACCGTAGGAGAGGCTTTAGTATGATAAACATCGAGTGTTTTCGTGCGACCTCTGAGGAGAGACAGCAGGAAATTAGAATGCTTGTCTGTTGGCAACCTGGTAACAGTACTTAGGCACAGAATTAATATATGAGCACGTACTATAGTAACTACAGTACGTGACAATGTATGAACAATATCAGTGTATTATGTTATGATGTCAACTCTGCTGGGAGGGATGGATGAATGAGTACAATAATAAATAACACGAAGGGTTCTCCGCATGCTAATGATCTAAAAGAAAAAATCAATATACTTACAGCCGATAATCAGTAACATGAGAACGTGAAACAAAAATCTTAGAAACCAATAGAAGAATCTTCTATTGGTTTCTAAGGTTTTGCGTCTACGCCATTGAATTGCGTACGCGAAACGATTTTCTTCGGAAATTAACCGAAACTTGGTCAACAGACCGAAAGACGACTTTTAAAAACTGTAAAATGAAAGACAGACAGATAGACAGACTGATAATATTATTTAAACATAAGAAAAACAACAACAAAAAAAATAATAATAAGACGCAAGATAACTATAAAACACAGTCCTGTAAGTATTCGCCAGTACAGGTTACAATAAATATAAGAAGAAATTGCACAAAAATCTAGAAACTGTAAATTTTAGCCAAGTGTATCAAGCTTGTCATCACCATCATCATACTTACAGCCGTAAGAAGTCCACTGGGCATAGGCCGCTCCCAAGTATTTTTTGGTTCCATGGGAGGATGCAACTATACTCACCCCGCTTTGCAAGCGCAGTTTCTTTAGCTTCTTGTGCTTCCGACGCTCCTATGCATCGGAAGCGTTGTTCAGCAAGAGAAGGAAGATATTGGGGGTACTAATCACTCGGATGAATGGTAGAACAGCAAGTAGTTAGTAGCTTGGGAGGATAGACGCGTGTACTCGATGCCATATCTGCAGCCACCGGCTCAGACCCACGCTCATGTTAAACGTAATAACTCAATTGACTTATTCCGAAACCAGTTTGAAACACATATTACAATTACTAACCTACTTGAATTTTACGAAGTTACGTGTGTTACATGAATGACTATGACAAAAAACCGGCCAAGTGCGAGTCGGACTCGCGCACGAAGGGTTCCGTACCGTTATCTATAAAAACGGCAAAAATAATCATGTCTGTTATACGGGAGCCCCCCTTTAATATGAATTTTAGTTTTATTTAAATTATTTATGTTTAAAGTAAATAGGTATATAAATAAATACTCCGTGAACATTTCAAGCGTCTACCTGTTGTCGTTATCAATATCGAGCAAAAACAAGCCAAATATCACGTTTGTTGTATGGGAGCCCCCTTAAATATTTATTTTATTCTTTTTTTTTGTATATGTTGTTATAGCGGCAGCAGAAATAAATACATAATCTGTAAAAATTTCAACAGTCTAACTATTACGGTTCATGAGATACAGCCTCGTGACAGACGGACGAACAGACAGACAGCGAGGCGCTATTAATAGGGTCCCGTTTTTACCCTTTGGGTACTATTACCAATCGTTATGCGCTGGGGTTCGGATTGTGTAAGAAATGATAGATACTTGAACGTGTGACCAATATTTTACTTAGATTGAGCTATAACTATGACAGAGATTTTCACTTATAAAAAAACAAAAGTAAAAAGAATATAATTCAAAAATATACGTACAATCTAAAGAGTTTTCTATCAAACTATTAAAGAGTTAGCAACGGGTACGGAACCCTAAAAACGACCGTGAGGCTAACTGTTATAGTGAGCGTAACGGGGGTTTAACCAGTGGTGTTTCGCGTATATTGTTTTGTGCGTCTAAAGGAGTGCGTCTAAAGGAGTGTTTCATTCTACACAACATAATGCGTGTATAAATCTACCTGTTAAGACGAGGCCTCAAATGTTTGGTACCATCGCTCGGCAAAGGACTGATCAAGTGCGCGCAAGGGATAGCGCTTGGCGGTTTAGCCCGTGAATGATGAGATAGTAGATAGTCTCGAGTCGCTCAAAGAAAAAAACGTAAGCGCCAAATTCGTTATTTCTATTTTATAGATTTTTTTTTTTTTTACTAAATATTGAATTAGGCATTTGTCTCCCATCTCACCTGATGGTTAGTGACGATGAAGACGAGGATGTTACATGCCTATCCAAGAGATACCCATTTATTCTACTTTTGAATGTCCCGGGACTGTACTGTAAAATCAGACCGGTTAATTGTATTTTCATATTTACATTTTGATGAATTACTAATAACCTATCTTTTAGTCTAAAAATCATTATTGCATTCGTCGCATTTGAGCTACAATAACAAAAACTCTGCGAACGAAGACCATTTTTCAAAAAATATTTCTATCGAGAAAATTTTATCAAAACGTGTTTTCATCTTCAATTTTTGGAGATGAAATAGTCAAAAATCATATTACTTAGATTTGAAACTCCTAATTTAAGTATTTTGCGAGATAAATATGGTTCAGAACGACCTTATTTACAGTGGTATCGCCTTAAAAAAATTTACATTATATACGCAATACCATCCATCAATCAGATTGGTCGTGCATGAAATAATTAGAGGAATTTCGCGCTATTATTTTGAAACGCGCATACCATTGTGCATTTCTGTTAATAGGTAACATCGAAGACGTATGCTAACATTAATTATGAACTGCACTGCACATGTGCTTAAGATGACAATCTGAGAACGGCATTGAGTAAATTTTGAATATAAATAAATAAATATATACGGACAAATCACACCGACTTAGCTAGCCCCAAAGAAAGTTCGAGACTTGTGTTATGGGATACTAACTCAACAATACTATATTTTATAACAAATACGTATACAGATAAATATCCAAGACCCAGGCCAATCTGAAAAAGATCATTTTCCATCTCGACCTGACTGGGGATCGAACCCGGGAACCTCGTGTCAGAGACTGGCGTGTAACCCCTGCGCCACGGAGCTTGCCAAATCAATAAAGATAGATCTGTAGGCGCTTTTGACAATAATCTCAGATAAAGTTTGGAAAGAGATAATTTGGCAATGACATTGGCACATATTCCGATGTCGTATATTCATCAACACCACACAAATGCAGCCAACTACGTCGCTGTGGTCCAGTGGGCGTAGACATTATTAGCGCTTACACATGTAAAACACACCCGGGCGCGGCCCCCACTAGGATGGGTGTGATAAGTGGCATAAAAATATTTCAACCTCCTCCGTGCTTCGAAAGGCAAGTTAAGCCGTTGGTTCCAGCTTTCATCATTTGGTCATCATTGATGGTAATCGTTAACCTACCTCAGATGTCTTTAGGCAGTTAAAAATCTAACGCCAATGTTGGCCACTTATACACACGAAAAAGAAATAAACAACAACTACGCCTAAAGCATGTTGTATGCCAATAGAAAGATAGATCTATCGCTTTCGCTTTCGTATAAGACCGAGTTACAGATACAAGGAAGCTACGAGAAATTATCATGTGTTTTGCTTGAGAAGCACTATTGGAAAGATGAGAAGTCCGATGATCAAGTGGATATGAGCTTACGGCTGTTAAAAATGTACAAATGCCATAAAATATCTCGAGCTCCTCCGTGCTTCGAAAGGCACGTATTGATGCCAGTCGTAAAAGCTATGTCAGATGCCTTGAGGAAGCCTGAATATCCAACACCAGTGTAGGACATTTACACCCACGAAAAATAAAGAATTGGAAAGATAAACAGAAAAGTTTTAGTAGAAGAACAGTTTAAGATCAATACTGGGGGTTACGGATTCTCAAGAGAAAATCCATTCGACGAAAAAAAAACAACGGATTGCACTCCGGTAGTGCCGGCAGAAGTGACAACTAGTGACAACTAACACCGCGCAGTAGAAAGAGAGAGGGATATTACTTCCTCTCCTACGCCGCGCCGGCAGTCTCAGGTCACGTGTCCGTCAAATTTTCAATCAGAATTTTTACCCATCCCACAAAGTGCACAACGCCGCAAAAAAGTTTTCACTTCAAAATATACCAACTCCCGACCAATGTTGCGATGATGAGAATTAACAATGGCTGTGCGAATGAATAAAGAATGATACAAACTTACAATTGATTCATCTATAAAGAACAGATCGTAGAATCGACAGAAGCGAGGCGTGGGAAACGAGTGCTTTTATTATTAGCAGAGTACCTACGTCAAGGTTGCGAAACTAGGGCGAACTCGAAAGATTATAGCAACGTAGCAACAGTTGCATCTGTTGAATAATAGTTGTAATTTAGGTTATCTAAATGCGAAAATGCAATAACTGATTACGGCGTGTTAAACAATGTTTAAATGCTGCTGGGAGAGCTAAAGAATATGAGATAACAGGTCATAAAAAGGTGTAAACAAAAGAGAATGTAGCTTTTATGCAGTGCTTAAGTGTTTGTAAAAGACTTAAAATACAACAACATACGAGTAAATATGAAAAATACAGTCGTAAATCTCATGACTGTAAAGAAATTTGACGCCATGAGATGTGAACAAGGATAATAAAATTAATAAATAACGCGCAAAAGAAAAGAAAAAAGAAAGAGATAGAGGAGCTCATCGGGATGCTGAGCATTTTAGCAACCCTTGACCTAATAACGTTTCTTTTTGGCTGATTACTTCTGACTTCTATTCTAATGAACAACAACAAAAAAATTCAATGTAAATCTAGGAGATTCATACATTTCCTTAAAAATCTGAATGGTGAGCAAAATCTAGCTCATTTTACCTGGTAAGCTTATTCGTAACAGCCTTTTAACTCCTGCAGCACAAGACTGGCTGAAAATTCAACGCTTTAGCACCAAACCATTAATTTAGATAGTAAAATTTATGCCACGAACACGAAACTGGCATCCGAGAAACTATTTCCCGCCGAAGAAAATAGTAAAAAGTGAAGCACGCGCGTACCGGAGCACTCCCCTGAGCAGCGAGTGAGAGCCCTCGCAGCAGCCGTCGGGTTCAGTAGGTCAATGAACGGAGAGACAGACGCGGACAGGCGGAGCGGACCTGTCGCACGATCGGTTGCGAAACTGCGACCTTGGCGTATGCCACGAGCGAAAGAGGGAAACCCGCGAAATGTCATGTGAAGGCGCGAAGTTGAAGGTGTATTTGATTTTCGAAAAGCTTTTACTGATTTTAGTTATTTATTTTTTAGCGTACCCAAGGGGTTAAAACGGGACCCTATTATTAAGCCTACAATGTCCGTCCTTCCGGTAACTACAGGGCTGTGGCTGTATGTATTGAATCGTAATAGGATTGAAATTTTTACAGAATGTGTATCTGCCGCTATCTATAACAACAAATAATAAATATGAAATTAAAGTACATCCCAATACAAGTAAAGTGTATTGAATAACTAAGAACCATAGATTAAAAAAAAATTGCGTCTCCTAAGAACAATAGAGTTTGGTTAATAGCACAAGAGAGTGCATGGAAGATGTTTCATTCAGTGCGAGATATTTTTTTAATTATGCAAATTTGTATATCAGGGTTCATCATACAATAAACGTGGTTATTGTTGTTAATTATTGCACGGTGATACGAAACCCTTAGTTTGCTGTGAATATGTCTCCGACTGGCACTTGGCCAGTTTTATTTAATTACACTATAGTAAAATTCTGAGCATAGCTGGGGATCGAGCAAAGTGGCGCACTTGGGAGAGGTCTCCGTCCAACAGTGGACTGCCGCAGGCTGCTAATGATGATGATGATAGTAAAATTCTATTATAATATATTGGGAGTCCTTAGTGCATTTAATCCACATGCCACAGTACATAGCCTTAGATCATAACGAATGACCAACGAACTACAAACTGATGAAATGAGAGCATATAACTGAGTCGTTTTGTCTAAACTCAAGGCACAGGCCCTTCTAATGCAGGTCAGGGAAAATCGAGTAATCATTAAAATACTACGGCCTGACGTGACCTTCATAACCGCTAACCGTTTATCACATACGGGTCTACGACTCCCAATCGTCAAATGACACTTGACGGACATTTCGTTGGTACTCTGGTGCGATTGCTGATAATGCTGCGTACGCAACAATTTTAAGAGAGGCTGATAAAATTCCATTATTTACCTGACACTTACGTGAGTTTGTAAATTAAATATATTCTATTTAATGTTATAAAACAATCGTGAATTCATCAAACTAAAGCACCAAAAGAGCCCTCAACATCTTTAATTGCGACGTGTAAGTTCGAATACTTAATTTTTTAAACCAATATGTATCTTTAATTCTTTGTCTTCTGTGAATTTTTTGTGGGACACATGCTGTCCGTCATGAAGTTCACATCAGTGTTGGCCACTTACACCCATGAATAGCAAAGCGTTTTCAACTAGAATGTGCTGTGATCTTACCTTCGATTATTCCTTTCCAGCCAAACCTTGTATAAAATTACCATAAAGGTTTTAAAGGGAAACGTTAAACGAATTATTTTACCAATTACGTAAATCATCTCAAGAAAGTAGGAAGAAACAAAAATCTATAAAGAAACCCCTAAAGGCTCGGTATTTTTTATAGTCTTTGACCAACTTATTCTATTCTCCGATCTGCAATGATGCAACCATTGCTGACTAGAGGCCTAAGTACTCGTACTTATTCTGCGCTAGAGGTCTCTTTAATAGAATCAAGTATTCCCAAGAATATCATCATAATAACCTGGTCTGACTGAGCATAACAATAAATTCGATAACAATAGATTGACTAAAAGTATTAAAACTTACGCGAGATAAATTTATTATAAAAACACGGTTTCACTTACGTGAAACCAAAACTAGTTGGCGATTCCAACTGAATAACAGTTGGAATCGCCAACTAGTTTTGGTCTGATAAGAAGACCATCATCATAGTTGGCGATTCCGTTTTTTATAATGAATAGATTGACTGTTTCTGTGTTGAAAGGTTCGTTTAAAATATTCGATTTCATGTGGCTGTTTAAAAGCAGAGAGTAGAGCGAGAATGAGCAGATGAGAAAAAAGTCAAAGAAAAACTAGGAGATATCGTAAGAATTACAACAAGTTAGTACAATTTGCTCAGACAAATTTAAACGAGAGAATTTGCAAGTAAGTAAATTGTGGATAATGTGCTTAAAATGAGTGCTGCAAAACTATAACAAATTGTTATTTCATACAACCAATATATTACAAATGAAGAGGCGTGTGTAACCAATTAAGTAAAGGTCACATTAAAGTTATTAATCAAGAAAACCTGTTTCTTGTCCTATTAATGAATAATGATTGTTATCATTATACGAGCGACATCATTACACTGAGACAGGTTTTTAACAAACTCTGTTATACAGTGTGTAAGCCGATGAAAAATGGCGGTCGTTCATCACAGTCGTATTTATCAAGGCCCGGAGGCCGCACAATTTGAAATTAACGCTAGTCCTTCGAGGGAATAAAATTGATAGCGAACGGAGATAATTAATGCTTCTCCTATAACGCAGATGCTTTTTAATAACAGTTCCTTGGCGACTTAGAAGTTTTAGATTGATTAGAACATTAAGCCACTAAAATGTATGAAGTAGAAGAATAGAAAAGTAAACATTGATACTTAGAGTAAGCTATTGATAACTTGCAATTAACTTGGCACATTGACATAGCTTACATCACAACTGTTAATAGTTTAACACAAATGTGATTGGTTAATGTTTACCCCTAACAAGAAATAAAAAGACAATACCTTGGTAAACTAAGAATGGAATTGATTGCTCACTAATCTGACAAGAGCTTACTTCGTTTTTAGAATTCAATTAAGAATAGCAGCATTGTTTCAAAACTCAAAGAACCTGCCTTATTTGAAACATCTGCCTAAGAAAACTTAGGTTTTTGAAGATACGAGGTCATAAAGAAGTTTACAAATAAACAATCGCGAATCACAACTCTTCTTGGAAGACGAGGGAAAAACGGAAGTAAAATAGATAAACTGTCTATAAATCAAAGCCAAGAAAGGCGGCCATTACGCCAAATCTTTAACTAAATGATACCTAAACGCAGATTAGCTAAAAATGACACGGCGAATTACATAACCTCATAATCTCGACATAGCGTGAGATGATCAGATAAAATTTACATCACAATACTGCAAAAATCACGGCCGTGACCTTGGTACGGTCCGTATCCGTAGTCGTACCACATAAAGAAGACTGCGAGCACATTATGAAAGGTGGGCGGCATGTTATTATAGACTTGCTAATTACGCTGTTACGCTTTTTGTTTGTTATTAGCTAATTTAGAAACAGTTTTATTTATTCATGTAGTTAGTACGATACGAATTGATGCATTTCACTCGATGTGATTAAAACCACGTCGTTGCCCTCTTCAACCCATTGCAAAGAATGTGGATATGGTGGACTTCCCACCACTCTTCTGCTTTATTTAGAAACTCAATTTACCACATACACACATAGAATCACGTCTTTTTCCCTTGCGGAGTAGACAAAGCACAGGCCTTTAAGACATAAAAGCCACGTTTAATTTAATTGAACTAACCTAACCTATTACAATTTGTAATTAAATATATAGTATTATTTTTGCAGCAAACCTGCCAGTTACGACTATACTTACATATATATATTGAGACAAGGTCACGATCACAAATGCTTGTTACCTATGTTTATGTATTAATTGCTATTTGGACTTGCTGCAAAAAAGTATGTTTAAAAGAACTCTTTGAAGTTTTATATCTTGGACATTTTCTTATATCTTGGTTACTTTAGCTCACCGACTGATAATTAAAATATTTTTTTCTAAAATCTCATTATTATGATTAGTTTTTATTATATCGAATTGATAGTGTAAGGAGCTCGCCAAGACAGCTATGAGCCAAAACACTTTTTTTTCGAAGTTGTTGTCTTTATAACTGTATGATTATACTAGCTCAGTGGTACTATTGATGTACCAGAGAGCTTCTGGCCGATATAGATATCCGAATTCCATAAGAACAGAAAATTTAGATCAACCAGTAAAAGATAAGTAGTTCAAAATTTAATTGTAAGATTGGACTCAAACAAACATACATAAACAGATACATAAAAACATAAAAGACGAAACCAAATAAAATCCAATCAGAACAATATGATATTGATGTGATACACCTCATCATCATCATCAGATCTTTTAGTCTCTACTGCAGAAGCATGACCCTCTCTGTACTACCTCTGTGATACATCTAGTGATGTGCCGTACAGAAAATTCTCTTTTGCCACGAATTCCTTCTCACGGAAATTTGCGGGAAATTTCCAATAATTCTCGAGAAATTCTAATAATTCCCACATTTGAGACAAAGAAGAAGAAATTCTGGGGAAAATTTTCCGAATTGTTCTCACTATTCTCGAAAATTTCGAGCATGGCACAACACTTGATACACCTAATAACCGATAAATCTAATATGGAGGTCGATCCGTAACCGTAAGATTTTATTCAGAATACACGGAAATATGCAGCTGAGATTTTTGCTGCAATAAATATTGCACTTAATCGTACTGCTACCGTAAATAAATGCAACGTCATGCATGACAACGGTACGTGCTTTATAATTTGGCTCAGACTCAAAAATGTCAAACGTGATTGAAACAAACATACAAATACCTTGGTCAAAGTAAGTACATATGTAAAATTTCGCGGATTATGATTTTACTCTACATTAACTTAATGTTATAAGGTATATGTTTTAATTATACATTATAATGCATATCAAAGTATCCAATGAAGTAAGAGGATGATAGATGATATGGAATATTTCATGAGAATATGTAAATTTAGTAATATATAGTTATACAAGTAAAACAAAGGAGAACTAGAAAAAAAAACCGGCCAAGTGCGAGTCGGACTTGCGCACGAAGGGTTGCGTATAATAAGTTGATTATATTTTAAATAAATGATGTACAGACCTAACTAAAAAAAATATGCTTTTCGCAATTTTTCCTTTATCTGTGCTTCGTGCCAAATTTCAAAATTCTTTTTTAGTTCACGAAATGTGCCCTGCAGGTTTTGATTCCCTTGGCTTGGAATTTTGTTTTTTCACAGCTCCAAGGGACATTAGACCTTATTTGATATGAATTTCAGCTTGAAACCTCCACGCGGTTCTGAGAAAAACGATTTTGACTGACAGACAGACGAACAACAAAGTAATCCCGTTAGGGTTCCGTTTTTACCTTTTGAGGTACGGAACACTAAAATGAGGTCAAGACAACTGCATACGTGAGCTAAAACAAGTACGAGTAATGACCCACGAATAATCACAACATAGTAATATGTTTTACACCTACTTATATAGTCAATAAATCGGTGGCTTGATGAACAACTGTGGGCATTTTATTATATACCCTTTCTGTGTTTACTTAGTTCGATAAGGGCAATTCGATAAGTAGTAAAACTAGTCCTACCCGTGTGCCGATATGTTATACTATAATATAAGCAACAATCTATTTGATTGAAACAAAATACTGGTATGTTGAGTGAGTAGGTAAATTGAAACACGTCGTGGTATTATGACCTTGCTGCCACTGACCGACCTTCCAGCGTTCCATATTCAATGAGCACATACTCGCTATGTTTCTGTATCAAAACAAACCGGATACGTCGGGTTGTCGAAGCCACACTTCTCGCATTGGTATGCTAAATTGGTGATATCAGACAGACCTAGTTAAGACATCCTGTCTCTGCTGAGCTAAATAATAAATTTCTGGATGTCTACGAAACCAGTTTAAGTAAAGGCTTTGTTGTGAAAAAAGTATATCATCATATACTTTTTTCACAACAAAGCCTTTACTTAAACCACCATAATTTTAAGGTTACCCTTG
Organism: Elegia similella; assembly: GCA_947532085.1. Taxonomy (NCBI): domain Eukaryota; kingdom Metazoa; phylum Arthropoda; class Insecta; order Lepidoptera; family Pyralidae; genus Elegia; species Elegia similella. Next base: position 9,165,698 of record OX383936.1, read on the forward strand.
ACAACATCTAGTAAATGATGATCAGTGATGATATAAAAGTGAATAAATAAATATGATATATCATAATTAGGATGCTTGTGTCTGTGGGCCGTCCTACCCGTCTTTAGAACACATGATACAACCAAACTCCATGATTTTTTTTGTGTAACTGTGCCTGGATCTTCCTGGTTCTATTTCACCACATCAAGCTAATAAAATAATGTTCTTTCTAGCCCTGACGTTAATAATATAATTGTCTAAAGCAATATCATCCAATGGCTACCTCATCTTTTCTTCTTTTTATTCTTATGTTGTTTTAAGAAAATCTATATCGATTAACATTTCACAAATTTAGAAAATGCAAAACATGCGTATTTGTCATTGTGTGAAAGCAAACCAGAAATAACCCATTTAGTAACTCTGCGTTAGTAGTTTAATTTAGCGCTATTTAAATCTTAAAAAGTAAAACTTAAGACCAAGTTTTCCACTTATAATTAATGTTTACCAGATCTTACAGAAACATGCAACATCTACATCACTAAAACCGTTTCAATGAGATTGGTATACAATACACTGAGATCTTAGAGTATATCTGAATAGTCGCATTTACGAGTTTCCTCTATTCTTCGCCGTAAAGCCAAATTCCTTTTAGGAGCGCCTGATGTTGCTCATAAAGGACTGATAATGCAAACTCTTGTTGGATAGGGGACGGGGGATACAGGAAGTCGAAATACGGTGCTCGCGAAACTTGCTGGGAGGGAATAATTGTTTGCTGAGCACAAACATCTGAAAGTTTAATTTGCGTGTTACATAAATGAGACCGAATATGATGATTATTACATTCCAGCGTCTAATTACAAGCTAGAGCATCAATTAATCGTAATTTGTCTCGTTTGACATCTAATAAGAACTGCAACTCGTGTGTTTTTCTCTTATCACTTACTAGCGACCCGGACCCCGGCTTCGCACGGGTGCAATGTACATAAACCTTCGAATCACTCTATCTATCAAAAACCGTATCAAAATCCTTTGTGTAGTTTGAAAGATATAAGCATACATAGGAAGACAGCGGGAAGTGACTTGTTAATACTATGTAGTGATTTAAACATAAATTAGTTTGAATTTAAATGTTGTTTTAGCAAAACCTAAAACGATTTTGTGAAGAAATATGCTTTATCTACGCTCTAAACACTGGACCAACCTAAATACAGGAAGGCGTTTATTAGACAAAAATTGACACATCCTCAGATCAACTATTTAATTACACGCACACAACCACAAAGATTGTCAACTTTTTTCAATTTAGATTACAAAATAAGCGCAAAAGATCGAGGAAAACAATTTCCGACGATACTTAAAGTCCATTTCGCAAACGTGGAGGACGAACGAAGCCACTTCTAACCTTATTTAAAGACCCTCCCTCGCTCATGACTACCCGGGCACCCGGGCCCTACTTCCTTACTGCTCATTCCCTTTAATGCCTATCCCTAAAATCCCTATGGATGCCACGATGTTGCGATATTCTCAAGCGGGAATAAATTAGTTCCGGGGAAGCAGATACCGTGAAAATAATAGCGGGGATAATTCCACCTGCATTGAAATTTTCTAGTCACAGAATATACTTGAACATTTACAAGTTAATAGTAAAATATCGAGGAACCCGATGTAGATCTAGCATTATTAGCGCTTACGTAAGTTAAGCAACTCCGGGCGCGACCATTGGAATAGGTGACCGCAAGTGGCATAAAATAAATTAGGGCTCCTCCGTGCTTCAAAAGGCACATTAAGCTATATATACATATAATCCTAACAAAATAAAAAACGTAAGGTTCTGTTCTTAAACTAGGGTGACTTCGGGTCGCATTAAACGGAAATATTACATAAAATTAGGCAAAAAAAAAGTATAGCATCATTTGATACAGATCGGATTTTTTATACTTACGTGCACTTATCCCATGATAATATGTTAAAAATTCTTGACTACTTACTAAAAATTAAGTTTAGTCCATTAACTTTTACTCAATTATAAACAGCGTTTTGAATGCATTAAAGCATAGAACATAGTTTCTTCAAAAATATATTTTTTTATAGATAAAACATGTAACCGCTTGTTACATCCCGTTACCATCAGGTGGACTTGGATGGACACGGAATTATCGATGAGTCGATGACAGTTGCCGCTTGCGCGCATTCCTAGCGGTTAACGAACGCTTTGACTTATGTCAGTCGGCTGGTAAACTTGGTATGGTAAGTTATATTTTCATTCAGCAATGCAATTATAGAAAGTATTTCAGCCATTTTAGGTCGTTGCGTAGAAAGAAGTTGCATCCGACATGATAATGTTTGGGCATTTAAGTACAATGCTGGATCTGAATGTGATGAGTGTGGCCAAGTGATTTTGTACCGAGGTAATTAAATTTTACTTCCAACACGAGAAGAAAAATGTTTTATTACTTATCAGCTAAATATTAACTGTAATAGAAACTCCAATGCCTGACCATTACCGCTACCTTTTTGGTAAGAAACGCGAAAAATAAGAAATTAAAACGTACTTATCAGCTATATAATCATAAATATAAGTATATCATAGCTAAGATTTATAGTTAATTACTTTGTGTTAGAAACAAAGATCGTAAGAGTAAAAACTGTTAACAATGGCGAGACGACGGACGTCAGCATAGTAATTAGAAAACTGAGACTCAAAACGTTTCGGGGTCTTTGAAAAGGTGTTATTTTGCGAAACGGTGAATTAGTGGCTGGAAGAAGAGATAGAATAGAATAAATCCTCTTGTGGCTGAGAACAGACAAGGTTGAATTCATCTAAATGAATAGCATATAGCCTTAAAAGGCGGACAATAGCAGTTGAACTTCAGTTTCAGAAATATCGTCGTATATTACGAAGACGAGTTTTTAACCGCCAATCGACAAGATTGCTGGAAGTCTTCCAATGATGACTTGGGTGTATAGGAAGTGGATGAACTAACTAGAACACAATAAGTAGAGTCCTGGCGATTGTTATAGATAAAAATTGAAGCTCTGAGAAGCGCGAAGTCCATGGTATCGCTAGAAGGATGAAGTCGCCAAAGACCTGAAAGAGCTGGAAGCATCCGACTGGACAGAGATGGCACAGAATAGGGAAGAATGGCGCACTTTAATGACGGAGGCCAAGATCCACTTCGGGTCGCTGAGCCAGCGAAATAAGTAAGTGCTGAGAAGCGCGATGATCTAGTGGTTCTGAGCATTATTTGCGCTTACGTACATTAATCAACCTCGGTCTGTATTGGGATGGGTGACCGCAAGCGGCATAAAAATATCTCGGGCTCCTCCGTGCTGCGGCAGGCACGTTAAAACTTAAACCGTTAGTTTCGTCTGTCATCATTGATAACCGTGATAGTTAGACAGTCCTTAAGCTATGTCAGATGCCTTGAAAAAATTACAAAAGTGTTGGCCACTTACGCTCACGAAAAAAATACAACATTTGAAGCACAGAAGAATGGCTTTTTGTAGTACAGTTGCATCAACCACTAAGTTAATAAGTAAATCAATATATTTATATTTAGGTCCCGTAAATTCAACAACAAGCTTTTTTAATGCTCTGCCAAAAAATACATACCATTCGTCGTTATCCGAATCTGTTCAGCAGTTTTGTTGTAGAAGTTATGTATACTATAATTAAGTAACTCACATACATGACAATTATAATACATTCATACCACTCCAGGTCCATGTACCTTAACGTAACACTAATTTTTAGGCACTCGTGTAAACCTTACCAAAATAGTTCAAGCTTCAAATTTTCAAAACCCTCGGATTGCTCATTTCGGTATCTAAACAGAGTGAAATTTAAGCAAATATTACGTCATGTCGTAAGGAGGCTCGCCGATGAATTATTCATCCCAAGCTGCTCCGAATGAAAAATGACCGGAATACTAAAGTTTCAAACTATTTACATAGGATAATTATAATTTTGTTTGAAGACTGACAACCATAAGTGAAGTACGAGTAATATTGATGAATGTGCATATTTACATTATAGGTATTTGTGGTGCTGCCATGAAATTTTTAAGTTCCATTGCTGGCAAAAGGCTTCCGAGTCTTGCCATGTGAATTACAGTATATTTATCATGTCTTTACGGGGTAGATATTTAAATCTATAAACGGTACTTAGCACAAACCTCTTTATTATTTGTTTCCTCAACGTTCGGTGAACCTTTTTATTATTTGTTTCCGTTGACGTTCGGTGCGTGCTAAGTCCCGTTTATATACATAATTATGTGTTTAAAGTGCAAAGTTAAAAAAAAAACTTTACGGGGTAGACCTTTGGTTTATGGCCATAGGCTATATGACCATAAAGCCAAACGTCAAGTTCAGCTTACTGGTAGGGATTAGTAGCGGTGTGCTTTGCTCGAAATTTTCGAGAACGATGAGAACGGGTCGGATATTTATCCCGAGAATTTCATCTTCTTTCTCTCAAGTGTGGGAATGATTGAGAAAATATCGAGATTTATTGGAAAATTTCCCGCAAATTTCCGTGAGAAAGAATTCATGACAACAGAGAATTTCTCTTCGGCACATCACTAGTGGGCATATAGATGGAAAAATTTATCGAAATAGTGATGGGTCGCCTTTTGATATGATTCCAGATTATCGCTTATCACTGACTTAGTTACATAAATTAAATCATTCATAAGATATTAAGTTTTGAAATATTCAATCGTAAACTAAAGAAGAAATACATTGCAAAACAGGTGATGTTAGCTACCATTATCATTATTATGGAATAAGTAAACAAACAAACCCCAATGTCACCCTGAAGTTCCATGATATTATTCCATTACATCAATGTTATCTATCATACTAATATTGTTATCACTGTTATCATACATTCTAGCATTCCGATTTCCTTAGAGATGCTATACGATTAGTTTATTAACGGATGTTGCGTTTTATTGGATCTATTCGCTTGCAAAGTTGTCAGCAACACTATTCAATATCGTCAACATTATAAATACTAATAATAAATCTGTAAGGGTTGGTCATGGAGTAAGTTACTTTGTTTTCAGAGATATCGTGTTTATAAGCTCTATACTACACATGGTACTGAAACTAAATCGAGGATTTTAAGATTTTTACTATATATATTTAAATATGTGTTAGCGATTTATATGAAAACCCAGTATAAATAAACGTATTTTTGCGTATCTGAAGTATTATTTAAAATAGTAACACATATCTCAAAAACGGCAACAATGGCAACACTGGTTGTATCGAGTGTAATTATTGTTGGAACCCACCACTCCATTTTAGCGAGACGTCATGGAGTGGCGGGGACGATCGCTCTTGTATGGTTAGATCGACGACGCGGGCATTCTGTTTGGCGCAGCTGTAACGTTAAGACGTAATTAACCTTTACTTATTGTGAAGTATTGTTTTAAATAGTTTTCCGCAAAGTGTGGAGATTGTATATTTAAGGTAAGATGTATTTAACTAATTTCGATATTCTGTAAAATGAGTGATTTGAAAATAAAATATTTAATCATTAACGGAGTTTCCTTTCATATCAGAAGTGGTATCAGCGGAATAATTTTCTTTTTTTCTCTTCTTTTTATACTTATTCCGTTAATCCCGCCCACAATCACAGTGTTTTATATTATTATATATCATATAAACCATTACATTTTAATAACGAAAGGCGACTCCTGGTAATGATTTTACTATATTGCAACAGTTTTACATTGGATCTTGTCGTAGTAGTTTTCTGAGGTGAATTTTACGATTGCTTTATTGTTGGGTTCACGGTATATAGTTTATGGTATACAATTAGCTAGCGCACTCCCTCAGATTGTTTACCGTATATGTGGATCATTATGCTCATTATGCTTGAGCTACAATCTAGGAATAATCTTCAAACCGTTGCTATAGCATTTATAAAAAAAAGAACTATAAGTGACATTGCAATTTGCTAGGGCACCCCCTAGAATTGTTATGTGTGTACGACTTAATCAATTCATTGTCCAGGGCTACACTCTAGAATGTATTATTTCATTCGGAAATTTTATAAAATACATACGAACCGTGAACCTTCTGTATAAACATACATATCGTTAAAAATATTAACGCATACGGTTTAATAATGTAAAACTGTTTTTATAGTGAAATAATATTGAACATGCACTATAAATCTTATAGCCAATATCTTGGCAGGCTATTTTAATAACATGTACAGTTTTGCAGGTGAGTAACCTATTACTGGTTACGGAATTATGCAGTATACTTATGTACTTTATTGTCTCATTCTGTTGGACGTGTGAGTACATTACATTTAAAGTAAAAAGACATTTCAATGTGACAGTAGCTAACACCCACAAAACTGTTTGTAGGTCCTGCTTGTGTCTGACAGAGATCTTGTATCAATTTACTGATACTATTACATCGCTACAGTTGATAACAGTTTTAACAAAAGAAAAAATAATACAGTTCTCTGAACAAAGAATAATATCACTTGATTAAGACGTCAAATAAATTAACGTCATGATCTTAGACGTGGTTCCAAAACAATTTAAATAGAATGTAGACTAAATGTTATATAATAACAAATAGAATTGAATTTATTGTGAATAAGATTTAAATTTACGACGCATTGGTCATCGTACTAAAACTGCTATAATTGAATTCTGGGTTCGAACCCCACCTGAGCAAATATATACATTAATAAATATCATAAATCCGTGCCATTATTCAATACTGTTATATCATACTAGCATAACATAAATAATTCATCATCATTTCGTGTATGTGTCACGGTCAAACGACCATGCACACCCTATCGTCAGAGTTCTTCGGAACCCCGTCTCAGCCTCTGACGTGGATCCTTTAACGACTGCCAGATGGCGGCCGGGACCAACGGCTTAACGTGCCTTCCGAAGCACGGAATCATCTTTATTATCGGATGATCAGGTGATTTAGGCCTATAATGTCCTAACCAAACTGGAAACTATACAAAGTATGCTTCCCGTGGGAATCGAGCCCTAGACCCCCGGGTCAACAGGCAAACGCCTTTACCACTGTACTAGATAGATAGATAACATATTTTTATTTGTTCAATGTAACACACATAATAAAACAGAAAGCTACAATAAAACTTAATACATAACATAATGTATGTATGTGTGCCATAATATCACAAAAAGGCTACAGCTCAGCGAAATGTTACTCTAGTGAGCAACTACTGATTTCCAGCTGTCACCTTAGAAGACGCGCACTAACAATTTCACAGAACAGGTTGTCTCACAAAGTGTAAAGTCAATGGGTGAATGAAACACATAATAAATTAATCAACAAATGGCAGATAAAATACTAAAATACTTGTTATTAATACTAATTATTATTTAAGGAAGATCTCAGTTTAAGTTTTAGCTTTGCGACAAGCAAAGTGTTTTTGAATTAATGTCCGTTTTCTGAAGAGTAAGTAAATGTGATTTCAGTTGCTTTTTAAATGTAAATTTCTTATTTAAATTTCTTAAAGGAGCAGGAATATTATTCCAACACTTCGTTGCCGCATAAATGCTACTGTCCTGTGTCTTGTGATGACGTTCAAAAAAAGATACATGTATCCAATTTTGAATAAAAATCTTTGACTTTGACTTTTCTCTGTATAGAAAGTACAGGACGAGTGGCCCTCTGATGACGTTGCGAAGTGAACTGCAATTTCATGTAAAGATAGTCAGGTTTTTTTTTAAACCCTCATTATGTCAAAAAGTAAACTCGCGAGGTGCAACTGTCTACGAGCTTCCATATTAAGAAGAGAGGCTTTGTTTATGACTACGGAGGTAGTAAATAAATAATTAAAATCTACTTTCTTCAAAACACTTCATCTATCAATCAATCATTTATTTGTCTAAAATAGGGTATGATATCGATATTACAAAAAAAAAACTGCCTAATTAACTGTTGGAAACAGTAGACAAATATTTCATTAAAATAAATATAATTAATTTATAATTGACAAAGTCATAATTATTTACTTTTGGGTTACACATGCATTTAATTGAACATTTCTTTGTGTCAACATTAATATAAACTAAAATTACTTCATCTGTAATTTCGTATTAATTTGTAAACTTTTCACACAAGTACAAATAAAAACAAAATGAAACACTAATATAATAAATCAATAAAAAAATATATTTATATGTCTCGCACACATTCACATATACATATATACACCTTCATCTCTTACGCTCATATGCATAAACACGAACACATCACACTCACTCATACACACTTACACACACATTTACACCACAATATTATTATTAATATTTATTTTTACTAAATTGTTATCTGAATATAAATTTGCTCCACCTGCCGGCGTCTAAGTGTACTCCATCAGGAACAGCGATTATATGTTTAAGGTAACAACAGTAACCAGGCTACTACGATAGAGGCACAGCCTAGCGTGGAAGCCACGGACGTAATGTCAAACTGTAATGTATTAAGTTAGTAAAGAAATTTATTATTATCATAAATAATAACAAAAAGATAACGTTACAAAACAATAACAATGATTGGAGACAGATTGGACTGCCCTTACCTCCGACAGCGATAGACATGTTGCTGTAATGCCTGAGGTGAGAAGGTATTAGAATAGGGTAATTTAATTATTGTAATTTAATTCAATTGTAATTTAGTAAATAATTTTAATTTAATTGACAATTTGAATTAAAATGATTTTGTTTTTAAAAACATTATGGAATGCAATTTCTGAAATAAATGATTATTATTATTAATATTATTAATGACAATTTAACATTCAGATATGGAGACTACATCTTCTGTTGGAGATGTGGTCAGCCGCTATAACGTGGAGGGTGAGCCTGCAAGCGTATGGCAGTCCCCACGGCAACGGCACGATAAGAACGAGGGAGCGGATGGGAGTCTGATAAGTAACAGGCAAGTCCGTAAACGTTCTTTAATTAAATCATACGATGGAGCGGCAGGGAGCCTGGTTAATAACAGGCAAAGCCGCAAGCGTATACCTATTCGATCATACGAAAGGGCGGAATAGCCTGGTTAATGACAGGTATAGCCGCAATCGTACGCCTACTCGATCGTACCTCCGCAAGTATCCAATAAGCAGATCAAGAAGCAGAGAGCCGATAATAGGGCTGACTAATCAGTCGCGAAAGCAGATCTCCAATAAAGTAGAGATACTACATCAAGTTATATATAGGTATAGAAGACGAATGTATGAGCTGACCCATTAATTATTTGCAGAAACATGTGTAAAATATTAAATGGATATGTTATAAGAAGACATGTTTACCATTACTGGTGTGCGAATTCATATAAGTTCAGAAGGCATGCAATTACCTAAATTTAAAAAATACAACAATTAAAATAAAAGGGAAAATAATGTTTTGGTATTTACAAAGAATCCATGTCCAAAAAAATACAATACTACAGATTGTCAGATAATAATTTGTAAATACTTTAATAACATTTTTCGCATAACAATATTTTAAGCTTTTTCTTAATAAGTATCAAGTTTAACTCCTTACACTGTTTTGATATTATATTAGAATCATTGGTACCATAACTAAGAATGGATTCTACTAAGCCATAATACGCTGTTAATAGTTCATCATTATCTACTTTTCTCGAAAGTCTATATAAAGCATAACTTGAAGTACTAAGTCATTTGCAAAGATTTTCTATCTGTGGTTTCCAATTTAATCGCGAGTCGATTATTATGCCGAGAAAGCTGTTTGCATCAACACTATTTGCTATGCTGCCATGATATTCCAATTAAATAATTAAGTATTCTAATAAGGTCTTTGGCTGAAATGCATTATATTTGTTTTATCAAGATTTATTTTAAGTTATTATTATCTAACCACGTAATTATTGATGCCAATGTTGAATTTATATTAAAATTGTACAAATTGATGTCAGTGGATTTAATAGTGACTGTGCTATCATCGGCAAATAATGTCATGCTATGTTCTATATTATTGGGAAGGTCATTTATATCAATTATAAAAAGAAGAGGACCTAAACAATCCCCTGTGGAATACCATAGCGTTCGTCAGACGTGTATCTTTTTTCTGTTTAAGAGTAAACATCCAGTTAGGTTATTTCTGTGATTTGACAACGATCTGATAAATAAGATTTGACCAATTGTAATACGTTACCTCTAATGCCATATACTTCAAGCTTGTCTAATAGTATATCATGATGCACATAATCAAATGCTTGCGTCATATCGCAATAGACGGCACAAACAGGTTTTTTTTGTCCACTTCATTTAAAATATTTTTAAAAACTTAATAAAACAAAAAAAATATTAACTAAGAGCAATTGGTCTAAAATGTAACTCTCTATTGTTATTGTTAAATGAAGGTTTTATAACAAGATATACTTTGCAGATCTTGTGGAAAGACGCCAGATTCTATACAAAGATTTATAATATGACGGCATATATATATAGTATTTTACTGCTTTAATTATTTAAGTTTAAATGCCATCGTTACCAACACTTTCAGTGTTGTTTTATATTTTTTGTCATTATCATTTAAATATCTTATGGTATACTAGGGGGCATAAACATAGATGTAAACTACGTGTAATATTTGAGCTAATATTTAATCCTTAGTTCAGGAAGGGTTTAATTTCATATACAAAGTAGTCAATAAATGCCTATGCTATTTTGATTGGATCTGTTATGTAATCATTATCAATTTTAAGACGAGTTATCGGTTCGCTATGTAAATGTGTTATTATTTATCATTTGCCATGTTGTTTTAAATTTATTATTTAAAGTTATTGTTTTATAATTATAACTTAATTTTAATCTTTTAATATTTAAAAAAAAAGTTTTGAATATCTATGATATTTATTTTTATTTAATTTAGATGGGTTTATTCTACATTTCCAAAGAAGTATTTTCTGCTCGCTACATTTTTTTTTAAACCTTTTGATATCCATTTTATTTTATGATTAACTTTTATTACAAGTTCTTTTTAAGGGAAAAAGAAATCATAAAACATTTTAAACAAATTTATAAAATTATTGGAAGCTATGTTAGGGTCCTCAGTGTCGTAAATTTCAGAAAACTAAGTTTTTTTAAACTCGATTACTTCATCAGAATTACTATTTGAGTTCAAAATCAACACTGGCCCTGAAAAAATGTCCTTAGTGAAGTAATAGATGATACTATAGGGACACGCCATTAGATAATTTAGATCAGGTTCGTAAAGAAGCATGCAAACGCATTGCAGGACAAATAAACTAAAGATAACTAGATTTGACTTGAAGCGGTTCAAGGTTGGTTATAACTGCGGCAATCTGGTGAACCTAAATCGAGAAATAACATGTCATGGTAAATAAAATAAAAAAACTAGCTGTTAAATTTCAAGGCCTTTATCGGATCGCTAAAGTTTTACCTAATGACCGCTATTTAGTAGAGGATACGCCATTGACTCGCAAGCGTAGCCTACGTCGGTATAAAAATATATGGTAATGTTAAATATTTTGTGTATTTAATTGTTTATGTAACGGTAGATAATCTGAAACGTTGGCCTATATTTAATAGAGATATCGTTACATCAGAATCTGATGCCGATGACTGTTCATATAATTAATTTTATGAGAATTTAAGATAATTGTAATTTGAATTCGTTAACATTTTAAGTGCATGGTAAATTCTATATTTTATAAACTAGTACTCCTGTTATTATTAGTATGTCATGTGAATCAAAATACTGCGCTTGATCACGAAATTGAAACACCTATTAGTACCTTCATTAACCTATTGGGCGCTATTGACGTTTTTTTTCTTACTTTAGTTGCAAAACAGTCGCGTGACTGAGACGCAATTGACATCTAAAGTTATTACAATTTGTACTAGCCTGGCGTCAGGCGTGAAGTAACGTAAACAAGCGCTGGTGTGCAAAAGGTTATTGTTTATTCTATTACTGTAAAATATTTGTTCAAGATAGGCAGTGCTTAAGTGTGTAAAGCTTCATATAGCGGAGGGACCCGCTATTGCAGGATGGCCGAGCTGTTAGCGATTTATATGAAAACCCAGTATAAATAAACGTATTTTTGCGTATCTGAAGTATTATTTAAAATAGTAACACATATCTCAAAAACGGCAACAATGGCAACACTGGTTGTATCGAGTGTAATTATTGTTGGAACCCACCACTCCATTTTAGCGAGACGTCATGGAGTGGCGGGGACGATCGCTCTTGTATGGTTAGATCGACGACGCGGGCATTCTGTTTGGCGCAGCTGTAACGTTAAGACGTAATTAACCTTTACTTATTGTGAAGTATTGTTTTAAATAGTTTTCCGCAAAGTGTGGAGATTGTATATTTAAGGTAAGATGTATTTAACTAATTTCGATATTCTGTAAAATGAGTGATTTGAAAATAAAATATTTAATCATTAACGGAGTTTCCTTTCATATGTATGTTCCTCCATAACTCTTAAACGAGTTAAATGTATTTTATGAAACTAGGTAGATGAACATTTAGCCGTACAGGACACAGGATAGGCTACTATTTTTTTTTCTCCAGTTATACAGGGTTATAGTTTACTAACGCATAACCTGCTAAAGACGACTTAGGTGCATCATGACTAACAACGTTTGTTCTTTAATTTTTACCTAAACGCAATACATAGTAAGATTTTACAGACGTTAGCTTTTATGTGGATTTCTATCAAACGTTAAATCTATGTTTAATTCTACTATAGCTGTGAGCGTAGGTACCTACTATTATTACCTGGTAGCGCTGATTGCCATAGAGTTAAGACAAGTAGAATTCCTTTCTTTGCATTTTATTTCTTTTGTATGAAAACAGCAAACATCGAATTACACAAGTCAAGTCATATAGCAAACGTAGTTAATCTTGATGTACCTAAGTAGTCTTTAGGAGGTAATGCGTTAGATACCACTTATCCTGTATACGTGACCCCATACAAACATAAAATAAATGTACGCAAACGGAGTCGCGGGCAAAACTAGTGATGATATAAAATTGTATTACAAAATACTGTTGCGACACTGTCTGGCCTCAAAAGTAGCACTTGGATAGACGTGCATTGACTTTTTTGTATCAGAAATTCATTGTCCGTTTTTCGTGACCATAAAATTTAATAGCCCACTATTCTAATGCAAAGTGACATTGAAGTATGTTCGTCGTGTTACCACATGGCGATAAACACATAATGATATGTTATGGGCTCTGTTATTAAGTTTTAGGTCAGTATTATTAAAAACAATGAAATAAGGACTCCGTTTATTAAAAAAAAATTTTAGGTCAGTATTATTAAAAACAATGAAATAAGGACTCCGTTTATTAAAAAAAAAAACATTGAGGTTCCTATATTAATTAGTTTAATAAAGTACTTTTTACTTTAATCTTTGTATCAATAGTAATTAGGACGTTATTATAGTTTTTGTGTTCGTGTTAGGTCACGTAAAAAAGAAGGCTTTGTCTTACGAAGATGAACTAAAACAACAAAACCAAGAATATTGGTGACGTAGAACTACTTATAGTAATAGAAATGTGATTGCTTGTGTAAAGTTAATGTGAGATATGAACGCGTTGCTTTATCGATGCTTGGGGTCTGACTTTGAATATATCAGTAAAACTGATAGATAATATAAAAACACCATACTTGTATTTCGCGTTGTTTCCATTCAGTCAATTAATAACACAAGCGGAGTTTGTATGAAACCTAAAAATATAAAAAAATTGTAACAAAGTTTTTGAGTCGAATCTAACGATATCGTAACTGTCGAAATTAGTCCAGCAAGCCATTTGAAAGATATGAAGTAATGAAGAAATTTACAAACATACGTACATGATATGCGCGAAACAAAGAACCCTTCTCGGCAGTCAGGAAAATATGCAACGAAAACTTTATTCGTTAAAAATCGTACAACTTTCATTTTAGTTCTTAATATGTAGTGAGTAGTATAATATTTAAAATTACTATCAGATAATCCCTGATCTCTTGAAAGCATTTCAATCGCGACTAAACTCGACCTTAGAACAAAGCCGGCCCAGTCTCCCCTAGGGCTCGTCCCAATTCCATCCCTCCGCATTTTGACCTAGTTCTGACAGCCGCTCATTTGCCTCCGTAGGTTTAAAATGGGGTTGCATGTAATCGCCTTCTGCCCCCATATTTGGAGGACTTCAATCCACTGAAAATGTTCCGTCTCTCTCCCACGAACTCGGTAAACCGTGAATAGAATTCACCTGACCTAAATATTTGGTATGGCATGAGTTCGACGCTGGGAGACCAGATTTTGTAAATTAGATGATTTGGATGGAAGTGTTGCGATGCGATCGGTGTCGTGAATGTTAACGACCGGATTGGGGGAGCAGTGGCCTTCTCACTTATGTTTATGTAGAGGTATACACATACAAAAAGTCATACAGATGTGTGTCTTAAAGTGGTTGATGTCTTGATATTCGGCAGGCAGGAAAAGGATAAATTGCACTACGTCAATTCGTCAACATAATCATGGATTTCTATTACATATAGCTATATAATAGCATATAGCTAGCTTTGCTTTGTCGTGTGTGTAAGTGGCCAATACTGGTGTCAGATTTTTTAAGCTGCCTATAGGCATCTGACTTAGCTTAACGACTACAAATAAAATAAATGTAATAACTTTATCCATTAACATTAGGTACGAGTCGTAGCATATTTAAGAGCTCAGCACCTTCGTTTAAAAATGAAATTGTACTCATGTCAGTTAGTGTCATCGTCGTCACATAAAAGAAAAAAGTAACCATATTTTAATTGATTTTAAAGAAAATTAGGTAGATCCAAACATACTTGCGAAGTGTTTGTTTAGCGGCTGTGCTCGACAGACAGTCTAATGGCGTGTTTTATTACAACCATTCATAGAAATGGCTGCGGCTGGCAAGTGACATTTGAAAAGGGTAACTTATAGGCAAAATAAATATGTGAATCTTTCGATAGCGCCCTCACCCAGACCGTTTCCTGAAGGGAAGAAATTAACACTTTCAATTCTGACTTATTTTCAAACGGGATTTGATTGGGTTGGGTTGATTGAGTGCCTTAGGATTTTATTCTCGAGGAGAATTTGCAGCTGGAATCCTTATTCTAAAATTGACACGCCAATTTTTCTTAAGGATGTATAGATGCAAAAACTAACGAATGAATTTTGATGAAACTGTTCCATGCTTACTTTTGTATATTAAATGGCCAACTCTGATGTCGGATTTTTGAAGCTAGATATCTATCTAGCTTCAAAAATCCGACAGATAGCTTATACGCCATCTCTCGTATTGTGACTGGCAGGCGACCCACAGCCCACACTGCTGTCTCATCTGTATATCTTATCCGGAATAGGGCCACAGGACGTGCGACACAATATCACCAGTGTAGCAGAAAATCAAAAACACAACACCTACTACGCGACCAAGTCCCTCCACCCTCACGATTGAAGAGTCGCAATAGTGTCCTTAGACAATTCAGCATAAACCCTAAATAAGCCCGAAGTGGATTAGCTAAGTAATATCCGCCATTACTATCCCATTCCTCCTACTGAGGAACTCCCACCGGCATAAGATCTGCCCTGGCCAGTCTGGAGGTCTTTAAATGGATTCCGGACTGGTGTTGCACATGTCACAATAAAAAAGTTAGATGGGGTTTCTCTACCAACATAAACTAAAAAGGAAAGTAAAACGTATTTATTTTTCTCCAAAAAGACAACAAACACATGCATACTTTTACAAAAAACATTGTTGGAGACTGGTGTCTGTTGAAGGCTAAGCCTGTGTAACAGTACACTAGTGCTCTCACATCTGGATGTGAATAATAATAATAAAATATTTCATTATATAGTTTAAATCGTAATACATGATTCTAAAAGCTTATATTTTATCACTTACAAGCTACGGGTAGATGAATTAATATTTCCCATAATTGTGACATCATATCTGGTTGCATAAAATATAGAAACTAAAGAAATGTAATAGTTTAAGTGTGAGATTGTCGAATGGGTATAAATAGGTTCTAGTATGTTAGTCAAATGTATAATGTACTATTTTATTGGTCTTCATTTAAATGTAAGCAATAGATTCTCAGTTTCGTCATAATTAAGAGAGAGCAAATAATTGAAAATGGTTCTTTTACAAGAGAAGGATGAGAGAGATATCAAAAATATTTTTGAGTGGAGTTTATTATACAAGACAGCAAGTGCGAACGTGGCGTTGCCCATTCAGTGGATCTGGTTTGCCCATTATCTCCGTCTTCCTGAGTTAAGGAAGACCCTGAATGAGGCAAAGGACACCCGGAGTTGCAAAGTACTAATCAAAGCATATACAGGCTGATTTTTAACTCCCTTTAAAACCCGGACTCAGAATGATAAAAAAATTTGGGTCAACAACATACAAATTCAGCGATTGCCTGGTGAAATTTCAATGGGAAGTGTAAATTTTCATTTCATAAATCCTCTTGTTTTCTTACGAATATTACCTCTATATGTATTGTACTAGGGGTTCTGATTCCGTCATTAAGACGAGGCCTCAAATGTTTGGTACCATCGCTCGGCAAAGGACTGATCAAGTGCGCGCAAGGGATAGCGCTTGGCGGTTTAGCCCGTGAATGATGAGATAGGAGATAGTCTCGAGTCGCTCAAAGAAAAAAACGTAAGCGCCAAATTCGTTATTTCTATTTTATATAAAATCAGACCGGTTAATTGTATTTTCATATTTACATTTTGATGAATTACTAATAACCTATCTTTTAGTCTAAAAATCATTATTTAATTCGTAGCATTTGAGCTACAATAACAAAAACTCTGCGAACGAAGACCATTTTTCAAAAAATATTTCTATCGAGATAATTTTATCAAAACGTGTTTTCATCTTCAATTTTTGGAGATGAAATAGTCAAAAATCATATTACTTAGATTTGAAACTCCTAATTTAAGTATTTTGCGAGATAAATAAGGTTCAGAACGACCTTATTTACAGTGGTATCGCCTTAAAAGATAACCAGGGAGTTTAAAATCACCTTACCTAACCTTTACGTCTCGAAAGAAGACAACATTGATTTATGTGTACGAAGTCGCAGGGCATAGCTAGTTAATCACGTTTACTTAAGGCACAGATTATAATAATGTTGTTTAGGTGAACATAGTAATAATGGCTCGCCGAGTCATCGTAATTGATATGGGTCGACAAGTCCACCGTGGAAGCCATTTTCCTCCAAAGATTTCAATTTACATTCAATATCTACACGGCGGTGGACTGAACGTGGACTGGACCCTATAGGAATTCCGTCTATATCCAACATCCTAGAACCTTGGGGATCTAATGTTACATAGCATTCCTTTGCAAAATTCTCAGAATAACTACTATATTGAGAATAGTTTGAGGTCCATCTGTCAATTGTTATAAGTATGTGACTTAAGTTATAACAAATAGGTCCAATCATATACGTTAGTAAAATATTTATAACCCAGACATTATTAACTTTTTTACTCATTATCAGCTAAAATGTTGTTGTACCTGTCTTTATTGTGAGTTGTGAGATTTAGATGATCTTTGGACTCATTCATGTTGAGTATGTCTTCCCACGCACAAGTTATGCAACCCACAATCCAAGACTTTACGTCATGCTAAGCCATGAATGAGTACGACACAAACTTACAATAAATATCAATTAACGCAATTACCAGTTGACAGTAGGGACTTACTATCTATACTTATATTAAGGGGGGACAGGTCTGCTCGGCCTCTTTGACACTTTTATCATATCTGTTGTTTATCATATCTGTTGTTGTTGCACGCTCGATCGCTAACATAACGTGTTCCACAAAAATATGTTAATTAAAATTGTATATAACATGACATCAAAAAAAAAAAAAAGAAAAATATTAAATATCATACAAAGCCCCTCAGGCAAGTAGGCGACCAATACTGTTGAAGAGTTTCTTTCGGCGTCTTCTTCTCTGCAGTGGTCGGTTCCGAAACGCTAGTAGTTTGTATCTTTTAAACAAGAATTAATAATTTGAATATAATATAATAAGTATTATTTAATTTTAAAGGTGAATTGACGTGAAAAAGTGCCTGAAAAGGCCTATTTTCTGAATAAATCTTTGAATCTTTGAATCTTGAATTAAAAAGAGGAAAGATTTGTATGTTCGTTTGTATGAATAAACTTAAACATTATTGAACCGATTTTAAAAACTGTTTCACCTCTAAAAAGCTTCATTATTAGCGGGTGACATCCTTATCCTTACTAATATTATAAATGCGAAAGTGAGTTTGTTTGTTTGTTTATTTGTTACGCTTTCACGCCGTAACTACTTTTGCATACAAGTTCTCTGGAGTACGGAAAAAAACATGGGCTACCCTTTAAACCCGGGAAAAAGTACTATTCCCGAGGGATCGACATTGACGCGGGCGGAGCCGCGGGCGAAAGCTAGTAGGCTATTATTTACGCGTACAAGGGTTTTCTTAATAAATACCTGATATCAACGTTGCTTACCCTCAGCCCGTCAAAATGAAATACGTTTCCTATGGGAGTAATAATGAGAATTTAAAAATAAACGTCATTTTCATTCAAGTTTTCAGCCGAAGCGGCCCGGCAATTTGTATGAAGAAGTCGAAAAACTTGTTATTGAGTTCCCCTTGCGTAAAATTCAAAGCAAAGCAAATGTAATGACTAATGAGTCAAAGAAAAGCCTAACTGTAATTATTTCATCTATAGCTATATCAATGAATATAGAAATAATAATTAATGGCGAGCACGACTATTAAAAATATTAATGTAGTTTTCTAAATATCAAAAAGGTTTATAGTACTTATTAATGTACATGATGATTTATGCGAAAGTGACAGACATCCGAGGTCCTCGCGGGTTCAACGGCCGCGTAACAGAAGCAGACCCTGTCAATGTCGATGTCGCAAGCTGAAGCAAGGCCGACGCTGGCGATAGAATTAGTAGAATAGGTCGACTAACCACAAATTATCCGGCTATTATAGGATTGATGTGGGCAGTATATTGACCATAATAGGTGTTATATAGGGAATTAATTGATATATACGTATTTTGGTTTGATGATACCCCACTTTCACTCCATTTTGCGATGTTTTCGTGTGACAAGTGACGTACATCATTGTAATTTTTCATCACCAAGCAAACTATCGAACTAAGTTAAAATAATAGTTGTATTTTTGACTTGCTAACGTCTTATAAATCGACGAAAGTCGGCTGCACGCACGAAAAAGTGTCACGTTCTGTGTGCAAGCGACAGCGCGGAACAAGCGATAGAGAAGCATGATCGGCCTAAGCGTTCGGCTTGTGACGCATCTTTCTCTTTTACCGTTATCACGTAAAATTGTCATTTATAAAGCGACTTTACAGACAATAAATTTTTCTTTTTTCGTGCTAGGCAGACCTATAAAAATAGGAAATATTAGATAGGTAGCTATAAGAAAATTATCGTCACATTTTACACGAATGCTTTACCTAACACGCGTCAACCAACACTAACAGCTAGACAGTAAACAATATCTCGAATGACATTTTGGCAATACTTCTGACGTTTTTACTGTCTTTACCTACGAGAACAAAACCATTATAGCACTAATGGTTGCGTAATCGAATGCAGTCAACCAAAATGGCACGGTGAATACCGATTGCGTAAATGTTGTTAGATCTCACGCCAGCCGCCGGCGAACTGCAAAATATGATAATTGTTGTTCACACAAATAGTCTACATTCATCATCAACAAAATACTACTTCACTTTGATTATTATAACTTTGATCAAATTGCAAACGTTCTTGCGAAAGACGATGTAAGGAGTACGTGTAACCAGCAAGCATGCATGAAAAGAGTGATGGATGTAGATGAACCGAAAGAGGTTTGTAAGAATATTAGCAACTAGAGATCCATGATCCCTGCCTACCATTGGAAAGAAGCGTGATAATGTGTATGTATGACGGTATGATTGACGGACATCATCCTAAATCCAAAACCCATTTCGAATAAATCTATTTATTGAACCTTAAAAATTGTAAGTAGTACAACACTGGTGTCACATTATCAGCTTTTGAGAAACTTAACAACTGTTCCATCTGGTGATATGATGGCAGCTGTTAACAACGACTTAACGTGCCTTCCGAAGCACGCTGGCAATAGTGAAACCGATAACGCGAACAGTAACAGTTAGAAAGGAAAATAATGATAACATCATGTTTTCTAAGACACTAAAAGAGTTTATTAAATCCTTCTTTAATGTACATTAAAAGATCTTCATCGTGAAATGTAAATTATTCAAGACAAGATTTAAATTTGGCCGGTTTTTGTTTTTTAGTTAAAATGGCCAGTGGTCGACCTTTTGATGGATGGCTTATGCGCGATAAAAATAAATAATGTGATGTTTCACCTTAACTTCACAAAGTCAGTAAGTTAATATCTAGTTTTATACAATGACTGCTAACTCGACTAAAGTATACTTCTGTATAATCTGTGACTATAAGTTTTACCCTTCCATGCTTGGCCTACATCATATCAATTATTTTTCTTATCTCAGTGTTTCTGGTTGCATCTTTAGCTGATTAGGTATGCAATACTGGTATTTTGCAAGATTAAAGCAAATCTACTTTAAAATTAGAACAGTAGTAGGAGTAGAAAGAATTTGAACATTTCTTTTTCATTCACAGTCCATAAATTTTATTATCATTATTAACTATTAGCCCGTTAATGTCGATTAATTATCCCCTTGTCCCTTCTTCGAATACCAGACAAGTTGTATGCAAAATTTAATGATGATTGGATCAGTAGTTAAGTCTTGAAAGTGTAACAAATATAAATAAATAAACAAACAAACAAACTTACTCTCATTAGTAATATTAGTCAGGACGTTTTCATTCGAGAGTCCCGAGGTTTCACCCCAGATTTTGGGCAGTCGGTGTATTAATCCAACACCTAGAGTCCCTTTGGAAATAATGATTTCTGTAGTGTAAAGTATTATAAAATTGTATTATAAGTGTATTGATGAATATTATGCACAATATTTCACAAAAGAAGCAAGATTATGCCACTAATTACATTAATTTATTGAAGTGATAACACTGTATGAAAAGGATGAGAGATTGTATTGTCACAATCGATTTCACTAATGCTCGTTATAAGAAGATAGAGGTACAATTATATTATATATAATATAATGTATTAATGAAATGTATTAAAGAAATATATATTAATTTCAGTTTCAATGGTTCTGGGAGTCAAATGCTCTTGATTATAGTGACCTTTTAATCATACTTCTTTCGTTCAACGAGAATCGAGAATTTTCCTCGTCTGCTGTCCCTTGACCTCGATGTTGGAACGCCTCAAGGACTGAACTACCTACCTTCAGGTAAAGTAAATACAAACTAAAGCCAAGATTTAAAGAAGTGGTGATGTACTTACTTACTTGTCTTTTGAATAACTTTATCGGGTCGGTTATTTTTCTTTGTTAACACTGAGTTACCTAACTACCTTCTTCCAATAATTACTTACTTAAAAGAAGTGATGAGCCACAGATAGATCGTATTTCTTGTCTTTAAATGGCATAATATCACTTTCTACTATGCAGGGCATCCATAGATCCGACTCAACTAACTTTTCAGAATCTTTAGCAATTGCTACTTTAGTATTGGCCACTAACACGAAAATGAACAACAATATTGATCCTAAGCAAGTCAATGTAATTGTATGTGGTGTGCCGTTTGGGGTGGAGACACTGGGTCCGTGGGGCCCGACGGCACATAAACTTTTTAAGGTATTGAGCCAAAAGCTGGTTGAGATATCGGGTGGCCAGAGGGCTGGCCATTACCTTGGATAGAGAATAAGCATTGCCATCCAACGTGGCAATGCCACCAGCCTTCTGGGTACCCTTCCGTGTGTTAAGGACCTGCGGGACATTTTTTATTTATAGATTTGGTGTTATTTAGGTTGGTATTTATTTAAAAGTTTTATTTTTTAGTTTAAGATTTAAAATTAAGTTGATTATTGTAAGAGTATAGTGTAAGGGATTTCTGTAAAATTCCGTCTTTCGTTTTCATCAATATGTACTCAAATAATTCTAGATCAATTCAGGGCAGTTTAAAAAAGTTATGATGTTATTAGTATAGTAACATAATGTGCTACAAAATAGGTCAAATCAATTATTCGATTTCAACAACATCAATTATGTAGAGGCGAGTACAATTTAAATATACATAATCGTTCATTTTATGCTAATGTTAAGTTTAACGTTTATTGCAACTTAACGATTTTGTTTTTAGCATTTTAAACGTCTGGACGTTTTACTGAATAGTGAGTACGAGTACAGTCCATTAAACGATGTTAAAAAAAATATTTGTTTTTATGTTGTAACATACGAGTATGTTGACACCAGGTAGGAGAATTCCATTCCTTCAAAAGCTTGATCAAGTTTACCAGGAGGCAAGTTTACAAGGATTACATCAATTCACTGAAATATTATTAAAGGGGTTTCATCCTTAACTGCCTGTCCGGTGGTAGCACATGGCATCGGGTACGCGCGCCCGTCTTCCCCAGCTGCTTCTTGCTTTTCCCCGGATTATCCAAGTGAGAAGTATCCTAATACCTTAATTCCCTTCCCATATCCTAGAAATTTCTATCCTTTTCCAGTTTAAAAATACTTCCGATGGGCGTTTGAAGCACAACATGCAAAAAAATAAACTGCGCTCGCCAACCCGCCTACCAAGAGTGGTGAATATGGCAATATCCTTCCAAGGAATGAAGAATCCCTGGGAGAGGCTCTATCCAGCAGTGGACTTCTTGCGGCTGTAATGATGATGATGACCGAAATATTAGAAATAACTCAAAATAAGAATAAATATTACTTCGTATTCAAACGATAATTACGATTCGCTTTCGTTTCGTACAACTAATTCTTAGTAATGATACTTTTCTATCGCCGATTCCAAATTGAACTATCAATAGCATCAATTTTACATAACGGAAATAAAACGATAAATTGTGAAAGTGAAGCCCTATTTCGGAGGACGGAACGGCGCGAGACCACTCCGACCGGTTTCGGTAGTTGAACTCGGCAAGCACCGACTATGTTTCACAACACCGCGAGCAAAGTGTACTGCGAGATGTTTATGTCAGCCTGGTACAACAAATGGTAATATAAGTACTACAGTTTATTTCGCATTAATAAACAATAATTGAATGTCAATAAAGGTAACAAACATTGAATGGCACCAACTTAAAAGCCTTTCAAACAAAAAAAGAATCTTTAAAATCTGTAAAGGGGTCATCAAATATTACGTAAGCAGTGAATGGGGGGGGGGGGGGGATCGGGGGGTCAGGGCTAGGCTTATTTTTGCTGAAAAAGGGGGAAGGGTCTGCACGGTGATGACGTCAGCAACATTTTGCAAAATATACAAACATATTTTGTAAAAATTATAGCAATGTTTACGTATGCTTGGGGGGAGGGGGAAAGAGCTTTTCTTAGTTTTGCTGACAAGGGGGAGGAGGGGGTTGAAAATAACTGATATAGTGCTGACGTTATACTTGAACGGTCCTAAATGACGGAGTTTTGAGGTAACATCAATTTAAAACATCCTAATTGGTAACCTCCAAAGAACAAAGATGTTCTATAAAGTCGGTTAAAAAGGTATAAATAGAAAAAGCAAGGTAGGCTAGGAGTGATGATGATGAGACAAATAAATTATTTATACAGTATTCGTAACAACACGTATAATAGCAATCAATACAAATGTTTAAAGAAAAGAGATGCGTTACTGTGTCATTTTGCACTCATATAACATGATATTAGTAACCTTGCGAACTGAGAATTAAAGTTCTCTCAAAATGCCTGACAACTCTGGCAAGAGATGAGTCTTCAGCATCGCGGGTAGACAGCTTAACCACGGGGTTGCGGCGTTTTTAATTAAAACACATAATTACAATTTTGCAAGTAACGCCCTTTACAAAGCGCCGCTAACCACCCTTTGTTACTTTTATCACTTGCCGTAGCCGTTTCTTTGTCTTAAACATAACTGACCTTTATTTACGCAACGAAGGCTATTAATAACAGTCGTAATTTGAAAATGGTAACTTCAAAGAATACTTTCTTTGTTGACGCTTTTGAAAATACCTTGAAGTCACTAAGTAACCAAAATGTCAGCAAATTAATTGTCGAAATTGCATTACAATTCATGCAATAGACACACGCTATCCAGCTAACGGTATTTTTATTGCCAACGACAATACAACTCGATACAACAATCGAGTCGATATTAACCAAGACGGTTAACCAATTACGAGTCAATTAATCGTCAATCTTCCTGGCTCGTTCTACTACAGATAATAATCCTGTTAAATGTTTTATGAGTGCTAATATTAAATTGTTAATTCTATCTACTACAATTAATTAGCTACCATTATCGGTCATTGATTGACGCGTCTCAGAAATCGTATAAAATAATCGCAGAAAAAAAGGTTTTTATCTCATTATAGTGCTATATAATTGAATACGATTTTAATACAGTAAAGAATCACGGTTTAATTTAAATTCGTAATACTTTTTTTTCACGGATTTAAGTAACTTTTCTAAAACATGTGATGCAATCATGTTATATTTTCAATTAAATAATTGAAAATATAACATGATTGCATCACATTTATTTGCATCATATCAAAATTGATATGGTCGGTTGTATAGTTAGGGATTATATGTATATGTAGTAAAATACATACCAAAGTAACAGTAAAATACATTCCAAAGTGACAGTCTAAAGAACAACATACAATATACTGCCGACAAACAGTCCTATTGTATGTGCTATTATAGGAGGCTGATAAGACCGCAGCATGCTGTTATCAGACAAACAATGCGACATAAACAACGTCCGATCTGATATTGGCAGACGTAAATATCTCCATGCAAATTAGTTACAGAAGAGGAATAGTAATGAAGCAAGCAACACAAGTGCCTATGTTTTAATTCTTCCCGTAATTTCTTACCATTGGGCAAACGTCTTCTTGAGTCTTTGATATTAGGGGAAAAGTGATCAATAGCCGTATTAAGATTTGATATCTCCCAAAAATAAGTATCTGTGGTATCTTATATATTACATAGAGGGATATCATAGCAGGCAGATTTATTCTATGGACGATTTATTTTGCCTTTGTGATAGCCAAAATTAATTTTGCATATTTTGCCTGTGACTCCCTTCGCGTGCATTACTCGAAATTGTAATTTAGGAAAAAAAAAACAAAGTATCCCATACTTTGTCCTATTTTCCAAGTTTCCATATGATCGAGTAAACAAACATTCACATTTATATATACTAGAAATTCGCCGCGAAATTATAACTCGCGAGCATTTATACAAATATCTCAGAAACTACAAAACCGACTTTGATGTCCAACAAACTTGAAAATTGTACAAATATTACCTACATACACTTAAACAACTACAACATTTCACTTTAATTGGAGCACGGGTTCGAGAGTTATCGCGAAACAAACATACTACATTATAAAAAAATGTGTTTTCCGAACCAGAAGTCCTTGCCCGGTTCTGTAGCTCGCAATATTAGTAGAGTAATTAAAATTCCAAGGTATTACTTAATATCTGCACAAGATATTGGCGTCAAGTGGCAAGAAAAAATGAATGTCATGGGAATTTACAATAAGACTACATTTTACATTCTAAAGTTCCAAGGTTGTACGAGATCACTGAGATGCTCCGCTTGCTGAGAAAACTGTAGTACTTGATGAGTCAGATTATTTTGTTAAATATTACAACAACGAAATACAATTTCTTGACAATGTTTTGTGGTAAAAATCTTAAAACCTTCAAAATTAAGATCTTTGACCAGCACAATCATAGCTTGTTCAATGCCATTGCTTGAATAACGAGTCGTTGCTGATAAGTAATCTTGAACTCACTGGCGATAAAACTCACACACAATACGGAGACCAAAGTTGTAAACAAAGGTACTGGAATTTTTAAACGATTGTTACAACGACATTTCCTTAGTGTGCAATGAAACAATTTTATAAATAACATAAACCGGTCGAAAATATTCACATCGTTCCGTTCCCTTGTCATTCGTCGAGATTAGGTATTGTTGATTGTCAACTTATAGGTACTTAGTGTCTATTCGATAGGTACCTACACACAAGGGTGGGACTGGTTCAATGGAAGACTAAAGATGAAACGAAGTGTCAAATTTGATCAACGACCGCTGCGGCGTAACAAACTTATTAGCTCTGGAGCAATTAATTGATATTTCAGTGTTGTCTATGTTAAAGTATGCAAGCGGAAGCGTCTGTTGTAAACGTAAATCCTCGATGGCTCACGTAGGTCAGCAAATTTAATTAGTCTGTGGTTTCAGCTCGGCCAAACATGGCGTAATTGACGTCGTCAGCCACACGCGGCGCCCAGCCTGAGGGTCCCGGCTAGCATTGCTGGCAACACCAACTTTTAATTGCATAATTTATTATCCCCATTCCTTTACTCGTATGTAGGAATCGAGATACCACTGGTACACGAATGGTAATATTTTATTCAAGGTGAAATGTAAAAATTTTCGGGAATATGCAATAAGACAAAAGGGTAAAATATGTAGGAAATAGCATAATTGAAAAAAAAAAGGAAATGGCTTTGGGCAAAATGTCACCTCATTCCCTTGCATTTCCTTAGACTCATGTCACGTTGTACAATTGTCTAACTAGGTACTTACTTTGAGTACATTTTTTTTAAAGAAAATCCTATAGTGCCAGAAAACTCGTTCCCTTTCAGCCAACAATTCAGCATTACTTTCAAACGAAAACATTGACTTAAGCCAATCTGATACGATACCACACAATAGCTACCATTTAAAAAAAATCTGTGATTGTCACTCATGTTATCTGATATTACAAATCAGAAGTACGCTACTGTGTACACCGTATGTCTTAAGTCCCACTAGGTCTTATCGTGTTATCTGATTTGTTTATTTGTATTATTTATAACTTGCTATTGATCTAGAAATGCAGAAGTGAAATATCATCATCATCATAATTACAGCCACAAAAAGTCCACTGCTGGACAAGGGCCTCTCTCAAAGATTCTTCCTTCCACGGGAGGATATTGCCATTATCACCACGCTTGGCAGGCGGGTTGGCGAGCGCAGTTTTTTGATTTCTTGTGCCTACGATGCTGCTGCTCATTGTATTTTGAAGCTGGGAAAGGATACGATTTTGTTGGATTTGGGAGTGGAATGATGTATTGGGATACTATCTACTCACTCGGATGAATGGGGGAAAAACTAGTAGCAGCTGGTAGCTCGGCTGGTAGTTTTAGGTCCATGGGAGGTCGGGCGCGCGAACCCGATGCCATACCTGCAACCACCGGATAGGCAGTTGAGGATGACACCCCTGAATAAACGTATACAGTTTTAATTTTTGTCGTCTCGAAAGTATAGCAAATTTCACCACAAAAATACGGCGCGAACGAACTATGAAAAGTCGAACGAAAATATTGTGTATGTATAATGCTTAAAAATAGTGAAATGTAGTGTAGCCAGGCGTAATAATAATCAACTAGCAATGATCGCATGTTTAAGACGAGGACTCAAATGTTTGGTACCTTCGCTCGGCAAAGGACTGATCAAGTGCGCGCAAGGGATAGCGCTTGGCGGTTTAGCCCGTGAATGATGAGATAGGAGATAGTCTCGAGTCGCTCAAAGAAAAAAACGTAAGCGCCAAATTCGTTATTTCTATTTTATATAAAATCAGACCGGTTAATTGTATTTTCATATTTACATTTTGATGAATTACTAATAACCTATCTTTTAGTCTAAAAATCATTATTTCATTCGTCGCATTTGAGCTACAATAACAAAAACTCTGCGAACGAAGACCATTTTTCGAAAAATATTTCTATCGATAAAATTTTATCAAAACGTGTTTCCATCTTCAATTTTTGGAGATGAAATAGTCAAAATCATATTACTTAGATTTGAAACTCCTAATTTAAGTATTTTGCGAGATAAATAAGGTTCAGAACGACCTTATTTACAGTGGTATCGCCTTAAAAACAACTTCAAGATAATGAGTAAAAAATGGAATGAAATGAACACGACCGCAAATTACATATTATTTTTGCTGGCAATTTAAAAATCCAGCATCTAACTGCGCAGACGCTTGTGAAATCGAGTCGAGACCCGAGAAACCTTTGAGCTGCCTTCGTGAACCACTCACCAACCAAGGCCACCGGTCACGGCTGGTCATGGTGCTATTTGTTCAAACTGTATTTTGGGCTAAGACAATAGAGAAATATGGGCATAATGATATTGGTTCTAGATCGAAACTTACATGTCTTTTTCTGGATTTACCTGCCCCATCAAGTTCAAAATCAATTATAATATCGATTGATGGATATCGCCAACTAAATGTGTCTGTGTTATATTTTTAGTCTCTAACTTGTAATTTGAAAAACTTCATCGTATTTCGTCGAAACCTAAGCAATATTTCCTCATCTTATCTGATCATTGAATTGGATGTTGCTATATTATAAAAAAATACATAATAGAATGTATGACATTTAATTCCATCGTAATATTCGGTAGTTCGCTTTAGGACAGATTCGCTTTAATCATCATCATCATCATTTCGAGTAGGTGTCACGGTCAATCGACCATGCACACCCTGGTGTCAGAGTACTTCGGAACCGCCTCTCGGCCTCTAACGTGGTTCCTTTAACGACTACCAGATGGCAGCCGGGACCACCGGCTTAACGTGCCTTCCGAAGCACGGAATCATCTTTATTATCAGACAATCAGTTGTTTCAAGCCTGCAATGTCCTAACCAAACTGGAAGCAACTAAACAAAGTATGCTTCCGGTGGGAATTGAACCACGACCCCCGGGTCAACAGGCAAACGCCTTAACCACTGGACCACGGAGGCTGTTAAATTCGCTTTAAGACATATATGTACGTTCTACGACAGATTCACTTTACGGCTGAAGTAGGTGCCTATAGTTAACTCTACAATAATCTGATTTCAGTATCAAGCAAGAACTTAACATTAGAACTGAAATAAATCTCTAAATGGTTCAGAAACAGCTTCGAAGTTTCGAAACTCTGAATCCCTCGAACAATAGATCAATATGCCTTAGTAAGTCATTTATCTGACAAGCGTACCTAAAATGAAGAGTTTGAGCACTTTGAGCATCGCCGAACGTAAGTACATAATCATGTTTGCTCTGATACGAAAGTACTTAAAAGTACGAAGTGAAAACGCGGACATTAGCGACGGTGTAATCCGAAGGCGAAATACTTTCGTCAATGCTGTAACAGGTTGTTTCGACGCATCGCTGGTATAAATAACAGTTAATTTCTCGTGACACGCTCCGTTACTCCGAGTCGCGTGCGGCGGGCACCGTCTTCCTGGTTTACGTCCATAGATTCTTCGCGTTCCGTTTTACGATCGCATCCTAGACATTGTGTTGCTTATTGCAAACAATGGCGATATAAATCCGCGCGCACCAAACAATATTACTGGAATTAATCATCTACGAGGTTCTTTCAAATCGTTTACACTTGTGTTTTACCCGCCTATCCTATGTAATGAGTTTGATTTATGGCTCGCACATTTATGTTGAACTGAAGATGGCGGTTGAATACCGAAGACTGTTATACACGCTCACATTATTACATGCGGAACGAAACAATGTTAAACTTTAATAGCTATCGTGTGTGGTCAACTGCGAAATCGTAAAAGATATTTTAGGAGATACATGGACGCGTTCACGTATCCTACCACGTATCTAATGTACAAAGACATCATAAACAAAGGGAGATATTTTCAATCCTCGGAATGCTGATGGAATAAAAAGCATGATACGAATAAGGGCTGAGATGAATATTTATATTTCCAACATACTCGACGCGGTGTTACGCAACCACGCAACAAGAATGCAGGGCGAACTAGGCACGAACGGAAGAACCGCGGTGCGTGACCGGGCGCTGTCCTCGCTCCGTTCGCCTGAATATAAAGTAAATCGATTGCCTCAGTGACTTCATTTATCAGGGATTGGCTGTCCTTTGAAATCATTGACAATTCAAAGTTTATAAAACATATGTGGAAATAAATGAAAATATTAATGACCCACAATAATCATTAGCCGTTGAACCATTAGATATTGCTTCATTTGGTTGGCAAAATACCTATTCCCTCTAAAACGTGCCTATTCTTACTTTCGAAACTGTAGTGTAGAATCAATAAATTGGTGTGTGTTTTGGAGACCTCTGCTAGAGCGACAAAAAAGTATTATAATTAGGTAAATCAATAAAAGAAAACAAAAAACTTGTGGTCCTGCCGTGCCGTGTGGACAACACATCCAAGCATTAAGGACAATGGAAAACATAAAATTAACTTGAAAATTTAAATACAAAGGAGTCTTGTTTATTTCGTGAAGGATTTAGCAATGGCGATCTGTGGAGAACGTGGTATCCAGGTCGTTGCAATTTGGGTGTAAGCTATTTTCAATCTTCCTCGTGCAGTGGATTCCTGACGCATAAATACGCGCTGAGATACATCTGTCCAACTCGCTCCCACAATCCTTTATCTTAACATTCCACTACATATTACATTTCATTTGTTTTGATTTAATTATCGTGCACCATATCTGGTTTTTACTGCACTATTTGCGGAAAAGCTACTTTTTACAACAACATCTGCAGGAGACAAATTCCAGGTATAAAATTGCCTGTGAAGTTTATTGAATGTAAAATTGTCTTAATTTGTGCAAAAAAATAGTTCTTTCAGAAACTTCAGCCTAGACTTCATGGGCAAGGGCGACATGCACTTTATTATTAAAACACTAGCGACCCCGGCTTCGAATCTCTTGAATCACTCTATTTAAAAAAAAAACCGCATCAAAATCTAAACATACATAGGGACGGACAGACAGCGGAAAGCGACTTTGTTTTATACTATGTTATTATTGAAAACACTACTTATTTGTTCCTTGATAGTATAAATAAAAATGAATGATGCATGCATCATGTTTACTAAGGCCGTATTTACAGCATGACTCAAAAATGGGACATACAACTGCGAACTAAGGTAATGCACACTTAGGTATACCTATACTACAAACTAATTTCTTGGTAACAAAGAGAAATGTATTAACAAAGAGACATATTTTATATATTTATTTATATATATATTTTAGTTACATAAAACAATTACTATTAGAATAAAACAGGAAACTAGTTTGAGGTAGAACCATGGGGAGCGAGAAAATTAATTATCTTGATGATTCTTAGTATTGTCTTGTCAAAGCTAGTTTGACGTGTCTTGAATTACACAATGGAATCGTCTGTAGTTCATTAATCGATTGTATTGTCTTCGATCCACTTTCCAGTTATAGTTTTTCCAGAAGAAACAGTTGGAAAATTTGTTTTTTGACGTGAAACGTCTTTAAAATCGGTACTATACACAGGGTACCATGACAGAAAACCGGACCGTAACGAATTGGTCTATATCGTCTGACATTAATAACTATAAAACTATCCATCGAGGAAACATGATTTTAGTGACATTATTTAGCGTAATATACATATTGTCAGCTCGCTGAATAAGACTGAGTTTGTATCGTGACATCTGGTTTTCTTTTTCAAGCTTTAACACTAAAGCGACTCTCTGAATTTCACGTTAAAACCAACGGCCGTGTGAACCGACACAGTCCCACCCAATTTTTCGTTTTTAAATAGGTAGGCAAATTTTGGAAAACTGTCTCACTCGTAGCTTAAGTTAACGATAATATAAATAATGGATAAAAGAAGAAATAAGACCAAGGACTTTCTGTCAACTCATGACTGTTATTCGAATGACTCATGAGTAACAAACGTTGAAAGGTTTTAGTCATTCACATCGGCTATTGCTTTCATGTTCATCAACATAAATCAATTTATTTATTCAATACAACGTCCTTCGTGCACATAATTTTACTTCATTATTTAAAAGAAAGAAATTCACGATAGGCGATCTCACATTAAAGCAATTTTATGAGGAATAATAGAACATTTTAGGCATTCATATTTTGAAAATATTTGTTATCAAAAGGTTTGCTAAAGATTTTCGATTGAGTAAGATAAGAAGAAAGGTAAAAATTGGCAGCTTATAAACGTCCCTTGAACAGGAAAAGGCCATAAAGAAGACTCCGATTAGGATCGTATAATTTACTGGAATGCTGCCAGAGGAAATGTTACATTTTATCACTTACTTAATGTTTTCTGTGGAGATAGGCTATCACTGGAAAAGCATAAGTCAAAGTAAACAAACAAGAAGTTATCTAACAACTATTTACTTATTATGTACTGACAACAGGTATAAGTATTATTGATTTAAATTGCTGCACAATATTACTACTTTTAAAATGATAATAATTGAGTGAACAAAGCGAAAAAGAGTAACAAAAACACAGGACACTGACAGGAGTTAAATTGGACAGAAGGAGGAAGATTAAGGAATACTATGTAAGAGTATTCATTTTGAAAATGTCAATAAAGCGAGTACAAGGACCAAATGATGCACGTATAGAAAAAAACTTATAATGTTAAAACCCTGACGACAATTTCCAATCGTAGAATTGTTAATAGTGGAACCTAACGTATACCAAACTAATGTATTCAATCTCTTTCAGTTTTTAATATAAAAACAGAGAGCTAGTTGCACAAGCAAAAACAGACATGCACCGCCAGTAACTCATGAGAACGGGTTTATTATTTTGGTCGATGGCACTGAGAGGCCGCGCAGGTTGCGAAGGGCCGAGGCCATGCCTACAAACAACCTTAGCTGTTGTCAGTGTGGCGACAATAAAAATGTAAAACTTATTGGTTGTATTGTATCAACGGCGCACTTAGCGTTTACGCTTCTTTTTGCACATGTGAATTTATGTTTGTTTGTTGTTGGGATGATTGATGGTTACTTAATGAACATTACATACAATTGTACAACTATAACTATCTGTTGTTTATGTTGTAACTGTAGGAAGACCAGAAACATGTTATCCTTAAGATTGTATAATTTCAGGTGGTAACTATACTTGTCCGTACCAAGCACTTCCCCGCTGCCTGTGTGGAAAAATTTCACTTGATATTAGATCAGTGTATTTTCATGCTTGTTAATTATTGTGTGAATTTGTTTTATTCAAAATGTTGAATGCGCAAGATTACCGTTTGCTATTTACGGGTTTCGTACGGTACTAAAAGGAACCCTATTACTAAGCGTCCAATGTTCATTCGCCCATCCGTCCGTCACAGGCCTGTATCTATTGAACCAAAATACGTAGACTTGAAATTTTCACAGAATGTGTATGTCTATTACTTATATAAACAACAAATAATAATAATAACATGATAAAATTAATAAATTATCGCTCGTCCCCCACACAAGGTACGAGTTCTTTTGGGGATTTTCTCGATTCTGTCAAAGTTGGTGCTGCTTATTTATTATTGAGTAGTCAAACTGTGTTCGTGCTCGAAAGAGGTTGGCTTACCTCACAAGAGAGGTCGCTTGAAGATGTTTTAAGGCGTACATATGCATCAGTCCCGGTAACTACAAGAAACGTGGGGCTTGTAGTTATATTGTTTGGTAGTGTACACATGTGTGTAATATACGACTCGCCCTTGGACAATTTTTATATATTTTACTTTGCTGCCGCACATTATTACTTTTTGTGGATTTAATTGTAAGTAGTATGTCCTTCTTGGTTTCCTTTTTTACCCGTCTCAGGGCAGAGGGCAGATACAATTTGGCGCCATATGGTTCTATCCGACGCAGCGTCCCTTATTTTGCTCCAGGTGTATCCCAACGTCTTTGCTTCTGCTATGTCAGCCCGGCGCCATGTTTGTTTTGAGCAAGTTTTGGGCGTCCACGCACGTAGTATTGTAGGTACGACGTCTTACTTTTGACAAATATTTTTTGCCTCTGGGAAGTTCACGCAAAATTATAACAAACGTAGCTACAAAATGTGATCGATATGAAAGAAGTATCTTATTATATAAATTATAAAAATAAGTGTAACTATAGTAATTAGTAGGTTAGGTTGGTAATCTACAAAGCTGATTCAATATATCGGTAGTCACGTCCAGCACAGAAAAAATATTCGGTCCTCCTGGGTCCTGCTTGTGTATGAATAATTTTCACCTTCACAATATAAATCGAATAATATCCAACTTACATAGGAGAAACTACCTAATGGAAAATGAAGAAAATAACGACAATTGAAGAAAACAATAATTAGGTTGATAGGCACTAAGTAAAGCGCAATATGCAAGCGCAAGAACGCCTTGGGCGAGAATATAATCATCTGAAACTCGTCCCATGGTGTTTCTAGAAGTAGACAAACTGGTCGCAGGGCAGATGGAAAGCATCCTACGCACTGGCCGTTTTCACCGCCAAGTACATGGAACTGTTACACAAGGCAGACAGATTTGTTAGAAAGTGTTGGAATTAAATTTGACCAATAATGGTCAATTCGTATTCCGGATCTCTCTTATTTGTTACGTAACATTAAATTCAGTACCTAATTAAGTTATTGACCATAATAAAATATTATGCGACATTAACCTAGAAGGTCTTGTTAGTAAATAAAGGACAGTCACGTTCAAGTTTCATAAACTAAAGCTAGATAAGACGTCGAGTCTTTGAAGATATCTGAACCTCTGAATAATCGCCAATAATAATGATTTTCGTAAGTATACTAAACCCAACTAATTTCCATTTTGTATTTCTCAAGCAGCGTTGCGAAACTGAAAACATAGCTATTTGAAAACAATCATCAAAGCTAGGTTAAAACCCAATCAACAAAATTTTCACGAGACAAGCCCGCTTTCTCGCGGCCCTGCGCGTTGATAAGTGGCCTAAGGGCTCCCCCCGCGCACCGCCGACCTACTTACCCCCCGCTAGCGATCTTTGTGCTGCATGGTGCTTGCACAACCGTATATCAGCTGGACTGGATGATATCAATGATTTGATTTTACTTCTATTCGTTTTATTTATATGTATTTGAAAGACTCTAATGTTCAATGAGTTACATATTTACATACAGCGCTTAACTACATTTAAAGTTATCTAATTCTCCTTGTCTTTTGACAAGGGCATAAAGGGCAATGCTAGTAACACCAATAATACTAATAATTACTTAACATTACAGCACGGATTTGTTACTACTCCGGCACGATATGGCCGTATAAAACTTAGAATTAAATGAATTACTCCTAAGACAAACATTATGCCCGTTTTTACAAAGAACTAAAAACGAAACTTTACACTTACATAGTGCGTAACATTATGTCGCCGGTCTATTCTAGTAACAAAAAATCTATACGTGATTACATGTTTGGTCAGTGTTATGTTACAACACGAGTACAGCCAGCAATTCCGGCGTAATTGTGAGCTCAACGCTGATTCTCGCGCGCGGTACGCCAGATTTTCCCAGGCCCTCACACCAACAAAGACCTTCGCAAGGTCGTCCTCTAATGGATATTTTACTGCCCAACTTTTTCCCTGTTCTCCATACCTTCCGCTTCCTAGTTATCTTTTGATTATACGGTCACGAAGAGGCACCGTGTACAATTAAAACGATGTAAGTAGTTTCTGTGGCCATATGTACTTTATATAGATTAAAAAAATGGTGGCTTGGACTAGACACTTTTAACGCTGGTACGGCTGTTAGTGGTGTTACTCAATCGCAATAAGTTGAAACATTAACAATGAATTGTTATCTGATTACAAGCAGTCATTAATACAACTTATTGTATCCGTGTAAATATTACATATTTACACGAAGACAAGACCCGCAGGGTAATTTAATGATGTACGTCAGATATATTTTTAGAATGTTTCGGTTCTTCGAAGGTCCTGATACTAGTTTCTTGTGAAATAAAGTAATCTATACATATAATAAAACAGTAAAATTATTTTGTCTGTACATTTCGAATTTTTGACTGAAATGGATAGAGGGACACTTAAAAAGAATAATAGAAAGCAAAAAAATTTTTTTGGAATTTCTTGTCTGTCTGTCTGTCTGTCTGTCTGTATGTATGATCACGATTATCTCCGAAAATACTGAACCGATTTACTTCAAACTTTCACCAATTGCTTTGTTTTAACTCAGTTTAACATTTAAAGTTTGTTTCATCAAAATCGGTTCATTAAAAAAAAAGTTATCGTCATTTTAATGTACTCAAGGCATGAGTTTGCCTGCTAACATATAGCAAAAATAAAATAATAAGTGACATAAGAAAATTAAAATCCAAAGTCAATTCATCATCATTATACGACAGCATTATACCTATCCATACTATCCATAGTAATCCATACTAAAAAAAAAGGAGAAGCTGACTGACTGACATATCAACGCAGGGC
This sequence comes from Elegia similella, assembly GCA_947532085.1. Taxonomy (NCBI): domain Eukaryota; kingdom Metazoa; phylum Arthropoda; class Insecta; order Lepidoptera; family Pyralidae; genus Elegia; species Elegia similella. The sequence continues at coordinate 9,202,132 of OX383936.1, forward strand.
CTAAACTATAAGGGTTAGGAACTTGAAATTTTGCACAGGGGTTCCTTTTATAACGTAGGGGAACACTAAGAAAGGATTTTTGGAAATTCATCTCCTTAGGGGGAAAAACGGGTTGCAAAATTAGTATGAAACTTTGTTGTTTTTAAAGTTATTCGAATGAAATTCAGCATGAAGGTTCTTTACTGAAAGGTATGAAACACGAGTAAAATATTTTTCTCAAAAATCATCCCTTAAGGGGATATAACGGGTATGCAAAGTTAGTATGAAACTTTCCGTTTTTGAAGTTATTCAATTAAAATTCAATATTAAGGTGTTTCATTAAAAGTCATAAACTAATGTATTTCGGGTAATTCTACTATTCCTGAGAAATCGACACTTACGCGAGAAATCGGCAAACCTGACTTATATATCAACGCACAGCCGAAACTACTGTGCGCAGAAACTTGAAATTTGGCACAGGGATTCTTTTTATGATGTAAATGAGCACTAAGAAAGGATTTTTAGAAAATCAAAGGGGTGAAGTTTTATGGAATTTTCTCATTTCTGGACTTAGAAGTTTGAAAGTAGGTACGCAAGTTCTCAATTAAAATTAAAAAAGATCTGTTTAGGTGAACCAGACAACATTCTCCCTTGAAGGGGTAAATAGGGGGTAAAGTTTGTATGGAATTTTTCCATTTCTAGACTTAGAGGTATGAAAATAAGTATATACGTTCTAGGTTACAATTAAAAAAGATCTGTCTAGGTGAAATGTACAAAATTTCCCCCTCAAGGGGTTAAAGGGGGGGGGGGGGGATTGTATGGAAATTTTCTCATTTCTGGACATAGAAGTATAAAAATAAGTATATATGTTAACATTACAATTAAAAAGATCTGTGTAGCTAAAATGGTCGAATTTATGGATTTTTTTTTATTTACTTAGAAATATAACTTAGACAATAAGAAGTTCTCCATTACAATAAAAAAATATCTGTGTAGGTGAAATAGGCAAAATCCCCTCCTTAAGGGCTAAAGATCTATGCAGGTGAAATGTATTAAATTCCCCTTTAAGGGGAAAAAGCAAAGGGGCAGGGGTTTGTATGGAATTTTTATCATTTCTACTGTTCCCAAGGGAACGACATTAACGCGGGCGGAGCCGCGGGCAACAGCTAGTATAATATAATGTAACTTGTATAGTATGGCACTGGATAATAAAGAGGTGAGATTAGAGACAAATACCTAATTCAATGCTTAATAAGAAAAATAATTTGAAAATAAACTTTATTTCTTTATGATCTTGTTTTCAGTCCCAAAGAACCGCAAGCCTAACCGGTCTCAGTTCAATTATTATCAAATGACCTATTAAAGGAACATTTGTGGTCAATTGGTCTGATGCCATGCTACCAGCGTTTAAGTATAGCCAATTAATCGAGTTGTAATAATCGAGCGAACTTTCGGCAACAGGAGTATAGTAAAGTACGACGCGCTTCGGGGCTAAAAAAGAATGGCGCAGTCGGTAGGAAAGGGAGGACAATCATGTTTTAAGCAGGTACCTCTGAAACAGGAATGTATTTGGACCCTAGGAAACTCCGGACTACAGTTGCAATGAAGGTGCCGATAAATATAGTTTTCACAATCTTGTTTCGTCAACAGGAGATGGAGAAAATTAGGATGAGTAGGTTTACAGAGAGACAATGGGGTTGTCCACAGAAATATTATGGCTATAGGAGAAAAAGAGAGCATGTCAATTGATACCATCTTCTGGTAAGCCAATGGTTTTAAATGTGAATTTTGCCCACAAAATAAATAAAATGAAGTATATCTTTCAATGTTGACTAATTTTAAACTTAGAAATATAGGAATGAAAAATCTGTTTATTTTGCTAACTCTGTAATGTTCAAGACCATATTAGGTAATACTGGAAATACATACATGATTCTGATTTTTTTTAAGTGCAACATATGTAGATTAAGTAATTATACTAAATTTGTGTTGAGTCTAAAGGGTATATATATATATAATATAGCATATGAAAACGAACTTCAAACTCGACGTTAGCCGATTTATTCGATGTCTGGCAAAAAGGCAAAAGAAACACACGGTGCCAAAAAGGAATAGGATGTTGTGGAGATTTATAACTGTGGACGCGGCGAATAAAGTGTTAAGGCGAGGTCGAGGAAATTGTAGCCTCCGCCTATCTTTGCGGAAGTCAGCCGTTGAAACATGGTAGAAAATGAGTTGGAAAATGTTTATTTTTCATATATAGAACATTCTGACCCGAGAACGTTAAATTCTAATACTAAATAAATAAACATATATGGGAAATCACACAGATGGGGCTATCCCCCAATGTATATTCGAGACGTATGTTATGGGATACTAACTTAACGATACTATATATTATAACAAATACATATACTATAGATAAACATCCAAGACCCATGCTGGGGATCGAATCCGAAATCTCCGATGTGGCAGCCTAGCACGAAGACCACTAGGTCCTAGAGCTCGTAAAAGATTTAAGAAGAATGTCAATCCTACTTAAAAATACAACCTAGATATTTTACAAAAACAAGATAAATGATTGTAGATTTCATTGGATGTAGCCGTGAAGTAAGTGGGTATGGTTAGCCTCCGCGATCGGAACCTGGCCAAAGCATTAATAAATTTGATGGTGGTACTTATCTGCAACACAAGACAAAATCGTTTGCTTCTTCTGCAATTACCCAGCCAGCTATTAAAATGACTTGTCGTGACTTTCCATAAATTTTAGGTTATTTATTACTACTTGCAGTCTAGAGATAAATTGCGTACTAGTCTTCGACATTAAAATGCAGCGATACAATATCGATGTTGAGCGATAATTCGGGAATGTCGGTTGTCACACCGGTTTGGTAGGTTGCCGTAAGTTTCGATACCGGACCAGATTACTACTTAACGTTTATAGAAAATAATTGTGGTACTTATGTAAGTATACATTTAATTCATTTAAGAAAAAATATATGACATATTCATTATGAACATCCACCAAGTTTAATGAAATTCAGTAAAGAGGGCCCTTCCCGGCCCGTTGAAAAGTATGTTGTTTCATCCATTTGACTAAAAAGCAAGTGAGAACGCGATAACATTGAACGAAAACTTGTTCCAGATAATACGTGTTTTTTAGTAAGGCTTACAAGTAACTGAATTACATTTGCGAGGTTTATATAAAAACATTATCTTTGCTTCTGCTTTTTATAAGTACTTTATGTATGACCGAAGTTCAGGTAAAATTTGTTCGAAAACCAGATTTTTGGAGGACTTCTGGATTATATTGACTTTGTTTCTGATAATTTTAATTTTTGATTTCAATAGAAACCTATCCAATAGAAATAGCGCACAAGATACCTGTAAGTTCAAAAGATTTTAAAAAAGTCTGTTACTATTCCATAATCACGTACGAACGATTGTATGAAAAGTAAGATGGTTTGGGCGCTCTTAAGAGTTATGGCGGAACGTACATATATACAAAAAAAAATAATTAAAAACGCCAATTCAGTTTCAGTGTCATGTATAGAGCCATGAACAACCCTTACAGATTTATTATTAGTATTGATAATGGTGCAATAAAGTGTTTATTCATTAATTGACCAGATTAATGAAATTCACATTACATAAGTTCACCTCACAACGACACACCTCAAGATTGCGCGGAATCAATGAACCATGAACTCTTAATTACGCAGTGTAAGTAATAACTTAAATTAGTAATGATCGTGATACTTATATTATTTGTGGCGAAACCTAAGTGTGTTGCGTAGAGTAACTTTACGTTAACTATTTTAGAGTAAACAGTCGATCGAAAGCTAGTTCGAGAGACGGTGTAAAAGAAAGGTAGGTAAACTAAACAAATACGCGTATACAGACATTTTAAAGTCTCTGGCACTCAGCGGGAGAGGTGCAGCACCAAAGATACGTCATCTATTTATAACCGGCGATGTTGCAAAGCGCATCGCCGCGAGCCTTTGTCGCATCGCTCGATTTGGAATGTTTTTGTATTTGTTGCTCTATCACGCTGGACAGTTCCGTGATCGTGACTGATTCTGCGGCTTTGATGTGATGCAGATTGTCTAGTTTTCTTGTCGTAAGCAATGTTGCCATATAGCTATGTCATATTGTCTTTGCCATTAGAAGTATGATGAAGCGTTCTCCATGTAGGTCACGAAAATATAAGACCATCTATTATTTTTCACAATATGGTCAAGTCGTTGTGGCTTGTGGCAGAGCCTCACAACGGGTAAAACGCTTTTGCTAGTAGCATGAATGGGCCGACTCGTCCGGGAAAGTACCACACTCACAGAAACACATTTGAGTAGAAGCTTTACCGATTTTTTTCGTTTGGTGAGTGAGAGGGCCGGAGGCACATCCTTCCCCCAACTCCTTGAAAGGCCTTGGTGTTGCACTTGTCCATGGGCAGCGCTAATCGCTTACCATCAGGTGACTTATTTGCTCGTTTGCCGCTCTAAACCATAAAAAAGCAGTAAATACTTATTTGAGCTTTATGCAGAAGTCATACACACGTACGTCATTTGTGCATACACACGTAGAAGATACCTATTACTTACCTACGCCCATTATTGCTTAGTAATTCACTTTAACGTCGACATTCAATGTAACAAGTATGTTACGGTTGTACACCTAATTTTATTCGGGTCATTGAATGAAAGTGCTTATGACGCGAAACAGAATTCTGTAGCCAGCAGTTCACTAATTGCTAGTACCAGCGCTGACGAAAACTTTAATAGATGTAACATTAACCGAATGTAGCCACAGCAATATTGGAAAATTTCCAATGCGGCCGAAAATAAACGTCATTGAGGTGAGTACACACCTTTTTATGAAACCTTTTCAAGAACATAATGTATTGATTTTATAAAATATGGAGGTGCGTACTGGGACTTTCCTTCATGTTCTATTATGTCTTTGTTCCGGGATCATCCTTCAGGACTAAGATTTCTGTTTCCCGCGGCTTTGGTCGCGCCGGTTTCAGTTCTATCATACAGTTACCAGGGCCCTGGGACGATCCCCGGCGCACGGACCACGGGTTCTGAAGCATCTAGTTCAAAGTTCCAAATATTTATTTGCATATAAATGTAGGTACAGCATAAGTTGATGATCTTAATTATTATACCTTCACAAGGTGTGCAAATATGTATAACATATTAAAATGTATCATTATTACAATTGCAAATAGGTATATTAGATAAAAATGAACACAAAAATAAGAAAAAAACATAAATAATCTAGGGTGAGGATGTAACCGGAAATATATTGATTATTATGACAGAGATAAAATAGGAACCTAGTTTTCTTAGCGCTCGCCCAATAGGTAATGAATTTTTGATACCTTAAGTTACAAAAATCTAAGATCTTAATTTGTTTGAAAACAAAATATAGCCTATGTCTCTCGCTAATAATGTACCTTTCTATTCGTGAATAATTTTTGAAATCAGTTCAGTAGATTTAAGTTTTTCCATTGCAAGCCACACACAAACACACAAATGTTTCTCCTTTGTAATATTAGTACTAAATATCGGTTCCAGATTCAAATTTGTATTCTAGGAAACGAAGCACGGCCAAAGACTAATCTTTACTGGCTAGTAGTTATGCGCTTACTCGCATGCATACTAGAAATGCATTAGAGAAAGTTCCCTGGTATTACCATTGCACTCGCCGCCGACATCGTTTACAGCTGACGGTGTAACCATTCAACGGCCTATAACAATTAACAATACGAAACGCAGAGATCAAAGTTCCACGATAATGAGGTCTCATTGTTTCTTTATCGGTCGTTTCGGGAGAATCACTATGCGCTTTTATACTGCTACTGAGTTATCAGTATCATTGGTCATATTTCATATTTTTAAATGTAACGATATTCAAAACCTCTCCATCGACAGAGATTGAGATTGATGAGCATATTTTCGCATTAAGTGTTCATTCATATAAATAAACTATTGCCTTTTGTGGCTAATAACTTAAATGTCATTTAATTTTTCAACACGATTCAGCGGCCAAAACATAAATAAATTAGGACATATAATATTATTGATTAACCATTAAGACGGTACTGCACGGAATTGTGAAAATTGACATGTTTTATAATATAGGGCTTGCGCAGTAGCGACGTTTTTCGGTCGCGCGGCACCCGCTAGAAAAAAATACAATTTTTAATTTAAATTGTCCTAATGCTACAACTAAAAATAAATTAAAATAAAATATATATTTACTTAATAATATATATTTAAATATAAATAAGTCAGGGAGATCGCAGCCCCGCGTTAGCGTGCCCAGAAGGCTGGCAGCATTGCCTCTTTTGCCACGTTGGATGGCAATGCTGATCTTTTGGCCAAGGGTATAGACCGACCTTCTGGTTACGGGTCATCATGATAATTTTTTGGGCAATGGTGCCGAACAGCTGTGATTAAAAAAGTATAAGTAATGTTTTTTCATAAAGAGATAGAAGCGCTAGTTTAATTTTCATAGAACTTAATATCGGCCATAAATATTTGCCAAAGAGTATTAAAAGACGCCAAACAAGTAAGCTTGTTTGGCGTCTTTTAATAAAAACAAAGCTTGAATTTCAAAAATTCCTTGTGATATGTCTGGTCTCAGTTCAGCGTATGTCAATTTCAGGCTTCACGTACTTGTTAGAAATAACAACCAAATCTGTGAGAAGTCTCTTCTTACTCTCTGTCACATGTGATGGGTAGAAGCGCTCTAATAAAACAGTTGGCAGTAAATACAAGAATTCATATTTGTTTGGTCTTGAAATACCGACAATCTAAATTTACGTTCAACCTTTGTTCTGTGACCAGCCGGTCTATTTGCTAACTCAGTGTACTTCAAATACATTAAGTTACATATTTCTTAAATAAAAATAGACAATAGTCAATAATACGAAAGCCGTAATGTATTTATAAGAAGTTACTATCAAGACGTTGTACACTAAGTTAGGAAATAGGCCGGCAAGCCTGATATCGAGAAAAATACATGTTTTGTATCGATGTTGAAAACGTGAATTTAAATTTTAGTAGTTCAAGATCAAATATGTACACATAATTTAATACTCAAAAGATCTCAATATTTAGTCACAAACAGTGATTGTCTAAAAAAGGAGCAAAGCCGTCCGCGGCTGTGGAGTCAACGGGCCGAGCAGGTTTTTTTTAACGTCCACACCTGTTTGAAGGGGCGATGACGAAATTAGAAACACGCTTTTGTTTAAGAAATCCGTTCATGATTGAGGCTGCAAACTCATCGACATCAAAGTATTAAAAAATGCCTAGTTACTGTTTTTTGTGTCTTCGGTCTTGTTAAAATTTAACTGAGAATTGGTGTAAACTGCAAAAACCAACATCTTCTTTCAACTTCCACCGAGTGGTAAACTTCCCTGGGCAGTCTGGAAGTCGCTAAATAGACTTGGGGCTGGTGTTGGTAGAGAAAAACCGAGTTAGGTGGGGTTTCTCTAACAACAATATGTGTGGCTGCGGTGCTGTCCAGACGATGGCCAATCAGATGGATTGCCCTAGCTGCCCCACTTACTGAGGAGGACCTGGTTAAGGCCATATACTGGTCAAGACTAGTGTTGAGAATAGACATTTTGACTCGAGAAGAAGAAATTGCTAATGTCTTTGGTGTGCTAGAAATCTATGTGTCACTATTTCTTATTCCACCCACTTCTGCTCCTTGCTCAACGTGGCCTTAAGTATAGCCTAGAGTTCTACCCTTCGATCAAATATAATGGTAGAAACACGATTCGCGCACGAAGTGGCACCGTCAAATCAGCGCACTAATCAGAGTTTCACAGCTGTTTTCTCCAGATTCAATAAACCGCCCTAGCACTCAGACGTCTCGCGATGACGAAGGTACAGTGAAAAGATGCAAAAACTACGTATCAAAAGTGAAAATAAAAGATGGAGTTATACTTTCAGTATGTACAGTTTTTGTCGTTGTTTGTTCGAGGATATTATTAAGGCTTCATTTTGTATAAGACTTTGTATCTACCATTATATTTGAGCGAAGGTTCTACCCTATAAATCTTTGAGATACTTACTGTATGTTGTATCTATAGTAAAGTATCTCAAAACAGTGTCACAAATACTTGCGCGCATCCACTATCTTATCTATTACTCTACAATTTGGTGTCAATCAACTGCAAATAAAAGATAAGGTTAATATAAAATATTGACAGTTAGTAAATAAAGTTCAGATGTTTGCTCATCCATATGTTACTAATTACTATCTTGCTGGGCAATGGCAGTGAAACTCGCAGAATTTGACCCGTGAAATGGCCATACCAGTCAATGAGAAAACGCCGTTTGTTTTTTAGTTTATGAGTGAGTAGGAAATAGGTAGGTACTTGAGAAATAACTGGATTCGAGGAAGCTATTCATAAGGTCTGTTTGATTAACCAATTCAATAATATTCATCAGTACAAACCTTTAATGTGTAAATAGGTATTAAGAGGGGCGAATGCCATCATAAATAACTCTGATGTATTTAGAAAAAACATGACAGCACAAATCTTTCTTTGTTAAGTTTTATTTTTTTACATTAGTAAATTTAATACCTATTGGGAAAAAATTTAAAAGTCCTCTGGATAGCTGAATAAGAGGGAATTTATTTCTGGAATCCAGTTTCATTTTATAGCATATTATTCGCATAATCATAAGACTGCGAGTTCAGTTCCCTACCAATCAGGTACCGTCTCCCAGGTTTTGAAAGCGGGCCGTGCAAATCGGAGTTCATTCCTCGAATCCAGAAAATCTTATTATTCGGATAATACCCTATAATAATACACTTGAGATTTGTCCGTCCAGCCAGGTTGTTGGGCCAAAGCCCGGCTCGGAAACGATCCGTACGGCGGACGGCGGCAGTCGCAGTCGGTGCATCGAACGCGGTGAGAGCGCGGTCGTTCACCCGCGCCGCCATGTGCACTGCTCACTTTTGTACTAATCGCAATAGATTTCATATACATTGTATGACAGCCAACGCTTTAGTACGATGGTACAGGCATGGGGCTTCAAAAACCTCAAACCGTTGCTCATATATTGTAATAGATTTATGGATTTGAATTATTGTATTATAGTGCTATTTATATAATTCTAAAGACTTGGGTATGTTGGGTTCGCTTTCACCATAGGCTTTTACAATGGACAATTCATTTACGGCCTGAATTTATCGGTTATGACTGACGGATAGAACAAATTAAAGGTAGGCAGGTACCTTTGTTTCACCTTCCCCAAATATTCCATCATTTATTTTTACGTAAGTAAGTATAAAATAGGTACTTGATTGGTTTTTATCTATACTTAATAATATTATAAAGCTGAAGAGTTTGTTTGTTTGAACGCGCTAATCTCAGGAACTACTGCTTCAAATTAAAAAATTCTTTTGTGTTGGATAGTCCATTTATTTATTGAGGACGGCTTTAGGCTATAAAACATCACGCTGCGACCAATAGGAGCGAAGCATCAATAAAAAATGTTTAGAAAACGGGGGAAAATTACTCATCTATACTAATAATAAAACGAATTAATCAAAATAACAGAAATTGCCGCGGATGAAGTCACGGGGAACAGCTAGTTACTTTATAACACGACTGTGTTAAATAAATACCTCCTAGACCTAGGTACTATGTTAAAATAGTCTTCGTGTCGCCAGTACCGCTAGACTGTCTATCGAACAAAAAAGCTATTTCTTGGTGAGCTAGGTTTTACCTAGTCATTGTTTTGCAGAAATTCAATTGGCTGTAGCAGACTAGATCTAGCCTTGGCACGACCAGTCCTAGGTACGCTAAGTAGGTAAGTACGTACATTACAAGGTCTGTCTGATCAGTTTCTAGGCATTGTTGCGTACAAAGTACAAAAGGCAAGATTTGATTACGATAATATTGATGTGATTTAAAAGTAGTATAGCAGCTTCTTCACGTCTCGTATTTTCCCTGGCCGTTTTCGGCTACATTCACTGGCAATGTTTGAAATAAAATCAGCTGTTGCTGATTTTATTTTAACATCATTTAACAGCACCAACGCTGTTGCGTTGGTGCTGTTATGCCCACGTTTCATGGTATGGAAATATGATAATTATAATATGTCGCCGGTATTCCGCATGCCAGGGGTTGGAATACCGGTAAAAATCCATTACCGGTACCTCTATGAAACGACAGTACCGGTAATTGGTTTGGTACCGGTACATTTGGTAACGGTAAAAATCAAGTACCGGTACCTCTATAATACAACGGTACCGGTAATTGGATTGGTACCGGTACCTCAATAAAACGACGGTACCGGTAATTGAAAGAAGTACCTGTACCAAATACCGGTAAACAGTACCGGTACTGAGTACCGGTACTCGTATTGGGAATTATCATTTCGTTAATGTGTGTCGTTGCCGTGTTGTGCATGTGCGGCGTGAAGCGGGGGCTCACAATAGGGCGGCACTTTTACAGTCGAGCGTGTCCCATGCGGTAGACGGCAACAATGCGTAGGTACCGGTAAAATTAACGCAATTTTAATACCGTTAAAATTTGACAGAATAGAGGTACCGGTACTTACCGGTACTTATAATGGGAATTTGGTACCGGTAACAAGCCCTGCCGCCAGGGCTTGTTACCGGTACCAAATTCCCATTATAAGTACCGGTAAGTACCGGTATTACTATTCTGTTAAAATTTTAACGGTAATATGAGGTACCGGTAATCTAGTATTTAACGGTAATAATATTGTTAACAGTTAACGGTAATTTTACCGCTACTTGTTACCGGTACCAAATTCACATTATAAGTACCGGTAAGTACCGGTACCTCAATTCTGTCAAATTTTAACGGTATTAAAATTGCGTTAATTTTACCGGTACCTACGCATTGTTGCCGTCTACCGCATGGGACTCGCTCGACTGTAAAAGTGCCGCCCTATTGTGGGCCCCCGCCTCACGCCGCACATGCACAACACGGCAACGACACACATTAACGAAATGATAATTCCCAATACGAGTACCGGTACTAAGTACCGGTACTGTTTACCGGTATTTGGTACAGGTACTTCTTTCAATTACCGGTACCGTCGTTTTATTGAGGTACCGGTACCAATCCAATTACCGGTACCGTTGTATTATAGAGGTACCGGTACTTGATTTTTACCGTTACCAAATGTACCGGTACCAAACCAATTACCGGTACTGTCGTTTCATAGAGGTACCGGTAATGGATTTTTACCGGTATTCCAACCCCTGCCTGCCGCATGCAAACATAAAAGAAAGAAAAATGAATAACAGAAACATATGACGTTCAAAAAGCGATACATGCACCTATCCTATTTTGAATAAAAATTATTCATTTTCATTCCCTGACGTGTCCACATTAGAGAATCACTTTTAACATGAAGTACCTACTGAAAAACTATACTACCAAAGACTTATTCTGTATTGATGATAATTTAATAGTTAAAAATGGGTGTAATATAAACAAATTGATAAATATTTTAAAAAAGTGTGTCTGAAATAAATGTAAACAATGTAATCAGAGCCCTTCAGGCACGTAGGAAGAGGAACCGAGTCTGGATTGAGTTTCTTTCGGCGTATTCTTTTCTCCAGTCGTTTCGGAACGCTAGTTGTATTTAGATTTTGCATTATAATATATTAAAAAATATAAGAAATAAAAATATGACGTTCAAAAAGAGATACATGTATCCAATTTTGAATAAAAATCTTTGATTAGGTTAATCTAGTTAAGTGTTACAGTGCCTTGTTATAGTGCCTTAACATATCTTTCTAAAGATAGAAGTTGTGATATCAATTATCAGTCTTAAGCTTAAGACAGACGTTGTGTGTCAGCCAACTAGATTAAGTTTGGGGCAGCCGATTTGGATGTATGGGCTATGTAGAAGACTCGCAGTACTTACAAGGTCACTTGTGCTACCTAGGTATTTAAAGAGCATATTCACAAGAAAGACTTCACCATTTTCACCACAAATAATGGGATGTTACAAGAGAAAATAGTCGTACATAGTACGTAACGTAACTTGAGACAGAGTCACCGTAAAGGTTATCGTGCCTAGAAATAACTAACAATAACAGCTGAATATCTCTAGTGACAATAGCGTCATCTTTACGTAATCAGAATTGCATGCATTGTTTGGAGCATGTGCACAGAATTATTAGAAATAGCAAGCAGTTGCATGCAGACTACTTTAGATCAATTTATCAGATCATTAGAATCTTGACAAAATGTTTGAGTAACTGTGCTTAGCACTTTATTAGACATCTCTGAAAGCTCGCTACGTTTATTGGTCACTAAGATCAAACACAGGGTACATAAAAAGCGCTCATACATTTAGTTGGCGCAGGTTCAGTCAGAGACAGAACTCAAGCTCGAGTCTTCTTTGCAAGATTGACTCTCTACTGCCGGACAATTTAGGTAGGTACTCTGTGCTTATGCGTTAGGCGAAACCAAACACAAGGGCTCATAGGGCAAAATTAAATAAAATCTTGCACTGCTCTGTTACAATGACGTATAATTTCCTGAATGTTTGAAAACTACAGTCACATAATTTAAATAAGTAGGAGCTAGATAAACGACGCATATAAATAAATGCGTCGTTTATTTAGCTCATTCAATACAAACAAACATTCAATACATAATCTAAAGTACAATAACCAGCAAGCAGTAAGAACTGAGAACTTACAAAATCTGTAATGACATAAGTAATTAAGCGTAGCACACATTTTGTCCTTGTCTGCCAAAAATGACCCACAAAGGGGAAACTGAGCTGAACCGGTGCCCGAATTTCATATCTAGGGAGGGTTTGTAAATAGGTCCCGGGCTTCGAGCCCTTTCCAACTGTCCGGGCCCTTCTCACCCACTGCGCTCCCACCCCTCCCGTCCGTTCTTCGTACGACAATATGTACCTATGCTAGGCAACAGCCTCGAGGTGTGTTGTGTCTTGGAAATAATAATAATAATAATAAAATAAAATAAATCTTTATTTTCCTTCACAAAGGTATTTACAGTGAACATGTTTGTAAATTTATAATGTAATAAAGATATTGCTTCACAAAGTTCCCTGCAAAACCTAATAATAAATTATCTAAGCCAGTATTGCAGGCTAATTAGTTATATTATACGCCATTAGAAATGGTTTTGTGGTTTTGTAGTTTTCGACTCCTAGACTAGGTTATGAGTAGGATTGCTCAACTGGAACACCGCACTCGGAATTGTACCTATTTGTTTTTATTTCCAATACCTACCAGGTGCCTAGCCTTATAAATATGTATGTGTTTTACTGTGTATAGGTACCTGTTATATGACATGAACTTAATCATCGTCACATCCGCGTCTAAAATGGACCCATTAATGTCCTAATTCCGATATACCTATTCCTGCCGACCACAGCTGCCGACTCATCTACTTAAGTAGTTTGAGAACATCTAGTCTGAACTTAAAGAAGGCAATGCTGAACAACTTAGTGCGATGTCACCTCAAGGTAGTCTTGTTTAACAGTGTCGTATTGAAGGCAGTGGACATTCTTGGCACTTGGTCTATTGGAAAAAATGGAGGGAGTTCGAACTGCCTCCCATTAGACCATAGCTAAGGTAGAGCACCCATTGTGCACACTACGATTACAGTCTTGGTTTGGTAAGAAGGTATGTAGGTACCCTAACACGATTATACATATGCCTTTTTTCTGAATAATCAGGTGGTTCCTTCGCGACTCAGCGTAATACCGGTACGCATATTCTGATATCTATGCGTTACTCTGAGGTTAGAAGTGTTCCACTGAGATATCGGTAATATTCTCTGTAGCAGCCTTCAAGTGCACTTCGATCAACGTTACACAAGAAGATCACTGACGAGGAAGATGTGCTGGACAGGTTTGCAATCTGCTTGCAATTTGTCGTGTGTAACAGGGCATCCATTGAAGACACATTCTGTCTCCATCAGAAGTAGATCAAAGCAAGCGCAGAAACTGGACAGTCCATCCGCGCTCCTGAGGCGTTGCTATAGTATATTCAAAAATTCTAATATAGTCAGAAAAGTAATGATGATAATGCAAATAAGTTCTGAAACGGCATGGTGTAAAGTTTGGGCAAAAGCCACGACATTGAAAGAAGCAGAAAAGTACCTACCAGATATCTACATAGCTAAGTACCTATCCACTGAGCCTGACTGTGGAGTGTAGCCAAGTACAGGTATAAATAGACATTCAAAAGCTTAAAAGTTTCGTACCGTTAAAGTTCGAGATGTAGTGCTATAAACTTCTTCCTCAACATTAAAAGTTTATCAAACAAATTCATGAATTAAACTACTTGTATATCCGACCAAATAAAATAAAAAGTACCAAATTTTACCTGAAGCTCCTTGTTCTTGTTATCTTTGAGCGAAGCTGCCCTGATAACACCAGCTTTCCATCCCCATTCGGAAACTTTATTCACGTTAATTTTCGTAACACCACTCACAGAGAGAAATCGTTTGCCAACTAAATCTTCACGGTATTTATAGGCCATAACGAACTACACAATCACATTATTCACTTCAAAAACTACACAAACGTCAAGAAACTCTGCGCTCAAACGCAATACACGTCACACTCGCTGTTGAGCGAAGGGAAACTACGTGGTGGAAAACAAAAAACACAACGGCGAAACGTATACTTTTGCCAACCGTTTTAAATAGCCCACCATACCCGAACACTGAAGCATGTTCTGAAGACTTCTTAAATGAACCGTATTATAGTACATGAAGTTATAATAATACCAAATGCAAGAGAAGGCTTGGAACAGGTTTACCAAAGCGGGTTTTTGCTCTTATAATTATTCGTATTATAGTCTAGTTACGTCAACGTAAATTTACGTGGTAGTTTCTCCATATATGCATAGATGGCGGTAGTTAGCTTTATTTTATAAAGTTACATGTCTGACAATTTCGAGCCAAAATATATTGGGTAAATAAACCAAATCAGCATGTTTAACGAACCGCGCGAACCGTAAGCTTACTAGGTATATACCTAAACAGGTTCCTGATATACCTTGAGCTAAACAACCAAACTACACAAAGTTTTATGTTACAAATGTATGAAAATTACGTTATGTCTACGTCAATCTTCTTAAAAAACGTACAAGTTTCACAGGTGCAGTGCTTCTTCTGTAACCCAGGCTGTAAAGGCGATCAAGGTAAGGTAGTGGGCGAACTCCTGTGAACTAAGTACATAGGCGACATCCTTCCTAGACTAATTTTATTCCCACGTCCGGATTTAGTTTCGTTTGTCTGACGATAGCTCTACGTATAGTGTAAGTAATAAAGTATGATTTTGACGAAATGTATACACCTTCACAAATGGGATTATAAAAAAAAACTTCATATAACTAGTTCAAACTTTCTGCACAAAGACAGACGAACTACGGGGATATAAAAAATACAGCTATTCGACGATAGATGTCGCGTTTTTTTTCATTTGACATTGACAGATAGAATGGAGGGTGCCATATTGATTCGAGACAAGAGGTCACGTGATCAAAACATCAGTTCGACGATTCAATATGGCTGTCTAGACTTTTTACTGAACGGTTGTGTTTTGTCATGTTTACTTTTGTGGTTATTTAAGTGGATTTTCATGTGAATATTAATATGATATCGGCGATTATCTCGCGGTTGGTAATGTAAGTATAACATTTCGTGTATTTTGTTAGAAATCATTGTGACGTTTCAGCTAATTTATTTTTACATCGACCCTTTGTTCGGTACCAAGCAGAATAATTAAACAAAATAATGAATAAATAGCAGTATCATTGTCTAACCTAAACGACAAGAATTCAATTTAAATGTAATATTAGATAGAATGGTATTTTCAAAATTAGTTATTGAATTTTGACAAAATTTTTGACCTACACATTTCATCATAAAGTGAAGTTTTTGCCCTTGATGTTGAGGGCTCAGTTGATTTAAGATGGTAGGTTACTTGCTACAGCAATTTTATGACTTTATGATCCAGTTGTTAGTTATCATTAGGTATCAAACTGAAAAGAATTTGTGCCCATTGAACTATACAACATTAAAAATATAAAAATCTACCAACTAAAATATATAGGTACCTACCTATTTTTAAATAATAGATAGGTAGTTAATGAAATGGTACCCAAGTCTACAATGACTTATTTCTGATAGTCCGGTCCAGCTAAAAAAAATATTGCTATTATGGGTTGAAGAAGTTTTGAAATCCACAGCCTACTTCTTTTCTTTCTTTATAGTATAACACATCATCATAAATTTACACAAAAGCTGTGGGTGGCATGGTCAAGATTTTTTTCAGCCTCCCCATCTGTCTCATGATTCACTTTATAGTCTATAGTCCTGAAATAACTTTTCTTACCTTATCAAAACCATAGACTAACACGTCAAGACCCTATATGATATAGTTTTTTAGGGACCTGGAGGATATTTTATAATGTCATACAGTTTTCGGGGGGTTTTCAGGAATAGATATCTCCTTAAGGGGCACCCTATCTGGCTAGTTTTGTTCTAAAAGTCATTGTGATGGCAGTAGGTCCACAGCTACCTATCTAGAATATTTAGAATATAAAGCATAAAAATAGATAATACCAATTTATTTCAATGATAAAAATGTATCTCAATAAATTAATGTAAATGCTTTTTATTGTTTGTTCTAACATTGTGGTATCATCATTGCTGTTGTTTCTTTAGCTTTCTTATACAAACTAGAGTAGCACTGCGATTATATACAGAGGGCAAATGTAAGATATTCAAACTAGAAAGATATGTAATATAGTATCAAATTACAAAATTTATTTAATAAGCCTAGAGTGACATAAGAGTTAGGAACACTGACCTGCACTCCTTGACTCGAATTGATAATGTACCTAGGTGCTAAAAATGTCAGGCTGAAATGGGGCTGGGAAGGTCATGTTGGTTGCATGCAGCCAGAAAGGTGGGTAAAAGTTTCCACTTTGTAGGTACCAGATGCCTCTGTTACAGAGGCAGATCAAGAAGGAAATTGGCCTAATGATTTAGATAGATTTACAGGCTAGATATAGTGAATGATAGAGACAAGTGGAGAACCCAGGGGGAGGCCTTGGACAAACTGTTATTCATTGAAAAAAAAAAAATATTCTAGTCACATTTTCATCATTCAAACTATTTTTACACTAAAACAATCTCAGAATTAATAGAAACTAGCTGTGGACCTACTACAATCCTATGATGATTTGGAACTTAGCGGGTGTGCCGTGAGGTGAGATAACCATTTAATTTTTTACTAAATAAGGATTAGGCATTTGTCTCCCATCTTACCTGATGGAAAGTGACGATGAAGATGAGGATGTTACTTGCCCATCCAAGAGATTCATACCATTCTTCTTATTAAATTAAAAAATAAAATATGATGAATAATTTAATGTCGGCGGGGTTTGAACTTTGAACCAGGAACTTAGGTCTATGTATGTATTAATAAAAGTATATCAAAATAGCACTGTGAATGCAAAACATTTAAAAAATATAATTTATACTTCTAGTATGCATATTTGTCAAATTTATCTTTTAATTAATAAGTATAGTGTTCTTGATTGTGAAAAACGTAGTGAAGTGTTTATCTTGTTCCAATCAAATGTAGTAAAATTACTAAAGAATATGTTTGATATCAATGACGTTTTACAGGATTGACTCATGAGTCAATTCTGTAAAAGACTGAAATCCTTCTTTATTTAGTACTAGCTTTCGCCCGCGGCTCCGCCCGCGTCAATGTCGATCCCTCGGGATTAGTACTTTTTCCCGGGATAAAAGGTAGCCTATGTCCTTCTCCATACTCCAGAGAACTTATTTGCAAAATTTCATGATGATCGGTTCAGTAGTTACGGCGTGAAAGCGTAACAAACAAACAAATAAACAAACAAACAAACTCACTTTCGCATTTATAATATTAGTTAGGATGCATGCTTTGGTAGCCTGATTACAGGTTTAAATATGCTAAGTTGGCACTTAATTTACTTATGTGTATCATTTTATTTAAATCCATTCTGCTGTTGTAGTCTGAATAGGTAAAAGTTCAAAGAGCAAAGAGAAGCATTGGTACCAGAATTAAAGCCGACATGTAGGATAGACACTCAACCAAGTCTGCAGTCTGTGAACATGCAGGCGCATAGGTCTTTGACAAATGTCAACTTAGTCTACCTGCGGCCATGAAAACTGTTAAATTACTTAATTTGAATGTGTAACAATCGTGAAAACATTATCCACCATTAAACTTTGATATTCATGAATATGGATATTTTTTATTTATAACAAAGTCTAAAACAAATAGGTTATTTTAATTTGTTAAAAATGGATAACAAGTTATGTGCATAAAAAGCTCTCACATATGTGTATAAACAATCATTTTATATTACATCTTTAACACCGCCATTCTCCTCATACTGGCAAAGCTCCAATCATTCTAGATTTTGGGATGTGTCCATTCTAATTTTTGGCAGCACCGTTGCTTGTTACTCTATTTTCACCTTCAGATGGTTCTTAACTTTCTTCAAGAGCAGATTGTTGCTAGTTTATTTCTTGTTGTATTATTGAAGTAGTTAAAATAGTTTTAAAATTTCCTGGCTGACTGGCATAGCTACAAGATTCCAATCGGAAGACGTTATCGGCTCCCGATGCTATTTTGAAACTCAATCTGGTGTGACGTGATAACAAAGCATCGTGTTAGTCGCACAGTTCGTCATCAGGGCATCCCTGTACTGCCGGGTGCTATTTCGGTGAGGCTCGGCCGTTCGCCTCTGGGGTGCAGCAAGCTTTAGTTCGCCTCCGAAGCGCTTTCGGCTTGCGCCCGCGTCTCCATTCTATGAAAGTGAAGTGCGTTGACACCTAACTGTAGAGTGATTCATTTATCGACTTTCGGACCACGTTTATTGGAGTTATTGTCAGTTCCGAGTGCGGTATATCTGTTTCACGCGTGTGCTCGTATACCTTGACTCCGACACATTATGGTCTTATTGAGACCACTTGTCTTGCCTTTTTGAGCGCAGCCTTGCCTGCATACGTGTACCTTTACCCAGTTTTGCGGGTGACATTGTTAAATTTTATAAATGTCTTCTCGCACGAAACTCGATATTCGAATAACGATTTACTACGAAGATCATGTTGTTGTAATTTATATTTAACGGTATGTCATTTAGTCTTAGTTTTATGAAATAATAGACATATTTCGATTTACATGTTTGTCTTATTTTTGACCTGTCATAAGATTCATTAGTCCCAAATTCAAAATGACAAATGGCACCAAAAAAAGAACCAAAGTAGTGGTTAAATTAGATTTATTTTATAGTACCTAGTCCAATTCAGCCCTATGATTCATGTTTGTAGAGCAGTTATTGAAAGCTGTAATGATGTAGCGGACCGGGCAGCAATGTAGGGTACAGAACACGAAAATAACCGTGGCATAATTAGCGTAATGGCTTTGTACGTGTTAGCAGGTCCAGGTTTTTACATAATAATAAGACTTGGCTGCAGTGTTGACGCTGTAGACCTGACGCCCATTAAGTATCTTAACGATGGTAACGTTAGAATAAGGCTGAGGTGACTTGTAAAACTAAGGTAAACTGATTGATAAAACATGAGCTAACATTATGAATATTTTAAACACAGGATAGTCACGAATTATTTCAGCTACAGGCCGACATGTTTCGACCTTATGATGTTGTCCCGATCCGCACTACTCTGTATCTTATCCTAACTAACTATATTATAAACACGAAAGTGAGTTTGTTTGTTTGTTATGCTTTCACGCCTCATCTAGTGAACCTATCGTCATGAGAGTTTATACGTGCGTAACCCGTATTTCGCATATAACGATGGCAACTACTTTAAGAGATACTCCTGAAATCCCACGTAGGTAGACGACATAAAAATGCCATTTCCAATAAATAAGATGTATTGTCAGTCGTACGTTAAAGAATGTGTGAGCTGTCCAGATTATAATTTGAATGATAAGTAATGGATGAAGAGATCCAATAAACCAACTATCAAAATGCTGAAGTTAACTTAGTGTGTCATGTCATGTTTCTAGTATTCAAATCCGGTGATAAATCTGTCAAACTTACTGTGACAGTTTCCGCCGAGTCACTCCCATATTCGTCTATCTACATAGCTGTGGGTGGACAATTTAATGGTATCTTCCAGTTGTTTGTCTCAGACTGATCATTTCCACTTCACGGTTTGCTTCTCCGAGACTAAAGATAATCAAGGGCCCCGGCGAAACCGACGTTAGCACGATTTCTAATAACCTTATGAAGTAACAGTGGTTAGGTTAAATCGAAAGTCTTTGTTTTTGTGCTGCTACGTTTAGTGGCATTAAACTAAAGGTCACAAGGAAATCACGAAATAGCAAAGGTTTTAAGGTTTTGTTCATATACGGCAATGGAACGATTTGCTATGAAAACTACGTCTAAACTTCGTGCGTCTGATTTGAAATTGTAATGAGGAGTTGGTCGCACGCTTGACCGCTTATTATTATGGATTGGTTAGGAAGTAACATTATTGAGCTACACTCGTAATTATTGAATTTGATGTCTACAATACATTGATGATGTTAACAAATATACTTGATCAAGATTTTAATCAAGTATATTACTACCTACCAATGACTTTGTAATACCACAATTTACTCATACTATATGATTAATCATGTGGGTTACTAAGCTGCAAGATTTGGTAAACGCCTGACTACTTATTACATCGACCCTGAATCTTAAATTATAAATAAAACAGGAAAGACAATAAATAGAAATGGCACTATTGAAATGTAAAATTTTGCTAAAGTACATGAACACAATTCACCTGCACTTTAACCGCCATATCGTAAAAAAAAAGAAGCTTTGACACCACATGAGTCGTCTTGTAGAGCTATCCTTCTAAACACTCATTATTTTGGCTAAAGGATGAAGAGACGGCCGATGCACGCGCCATATTTGGCGTGTAGCAGTACTCAGTGGTACAGAAAGAATCCATAATGTTCATTGTTGGTGAAGCCGGATGCTTCTAACGTGAACGGAATTTGGGTTAATTTGTGAATAATGCGCTGATATGAAATCAATATTTTGAAATGTTAGTTTCGTTTTTGGTTCTCCCTATCTTTTATTTGATCCTTGTGATTATAAGATTTAGCACCATTTGATGTATTAATTTACCAGTTTACATATTGCAACCCAACTATTGAAACGTGTAACGAGAGTACTACAATATTTTCTAATAGCTTGAGAGCTGTATGTTACGAGTGTTCACAATAACTCATTAGAATATTACCCTAAAATCTAGCACTCGAGACATTTAGAAACCGCAAAACGTGTAGCCGTTTCAATCTCTTTGTGATTCATACAAGAATAGTTTTAACCTTTTGAAGCTCGCCTAGCGTTGTTCCACTACGAGTATGCGCAATGAAGTAACCAATGAGTATAATCTTCTAGATTAAACAGGGTTACTCTCCCTTGACTCCTCTGATTTTATAATTGTTCTATATGTGCCACCTCAAGCTATATACATATTGTAATATTATTAATGTAAAGTAACATTATCAAGATTATAAAGATACTTACAAAGAATACGAACGACAGTAAGATAAACATACATACGTATGGCATGTGAAGAGTGATCAAAACAAGACCACGAACAATGTCTCATCTCATAAGAAGACGAGCTCGTGTCACAAGCTGAGAGGTAAAGATACCTACTTAGTGTGACGGATGGCATTGTAGCCAGATGGCTGACACTAATGTAAGTGACCCCAATCACAGCGTGAACTATGCACAAAATGCAACAAAGGATCTGAACCGTGGCGTGAGATGACTTTCGGATGCACTGGCAGCCACGAAGGGTTCTTGACCTATATGCTATGCGGTCGCCGCGGGGGAGATATCGTATTTTTGTACTAGTATCTACCAAACACATGAGTTTACAAATAATAAATTATTTTATATGATTTATTAACGCTGAAGATTTATATAAGCTATATCCGCGGTTTAGATATTAGTGACGTAATCAAACCTATTACAGTCAACTCACTACAGATTACAATGGAAAAATGAGAAATCCGTGATAGAATCAAACATTGTAACTGAGGTAAGTACTTGTGGCATATGAAACTGTCTGCAATCTGTAAATCGATACCTCGTTCTTTTACTTGTGGCATATGAAACTGTCTGCAATCTGTAAATCGATATTTCGTTCTTTTACACGACACGAGACCTTCTGTCAATTCTGTGTCCCAGTGATCACCAAAACAGTTCTCTACTTAAAAACGTGTTCACAGACCTTTTAGAAAATAGTTACGTAGCTTTCACCTTCCGTTAAAATCCTACATTTATTATCGTTTTTTACTTCCTTTCAGCGTTTGTGTTTCGGAATAAATGACATCATATCCCAGCCCACGTAATTTTAAAATTGGATTCGTGTCATTAAATTCTCCAAAGATGTTAATTTTGCTACATGTATACGACGTTTTTGATTTTGATAATTCTTTTAATTTGTAAAGCTTTCGTGGTTTTGAATTAGGCACTTAAGTGATATTGGGCATCAAGGAGGATACAAGTGGTATTATTATCTTTGTCGGGCATACTGTTTAGAAATCCATACAGTGAACTTTGTTTACAGTCCGATGCGTTTTACGCTTCATTTCACTAGACTTGCGTCATACGCTGTCTGTAGTGTTAGTTAGTACCAACGTAATTGCTTTGTGCGCGTTTGAAACTAAGATAATTCATTTTAACATCACCCCTGGGATTTCGTTATTCCAGCGCTGAAATTGTGACCTCCCGAAACTCTAAAACAGGTGACCTTTTCTCAAGGTTGTCCCTGAGCACTTTGTCCTTCAGTCCTTAAACAAGTCTCAAAGCTGTGCCCTACATAACCTTTATATCAACATCATTACTGAAAGTTTCATAAACAAATATCTAATCTGGGACCGTTTCGCATATTTGGAGCAAATGGATCGAGTTTCCTTGCCTATTTATTTTAAGATTTGACTATAGGCGGTTGTGAAATCAACGTACACGCATGTTCGTTCCGCAAGATGTTCCAATTTCGTGTCCAGTGCGTTCCACTTGGCGTGATATTAAGCAGGTATCGTCAGTGATATTCCGGTTAATTGATTTTATGACTCGCAAAGCCGACGAAATATCGTTTTAACAGTAGTTTATTGAAGCAAATGGAAGAAAAACTGTTGTTGATGAAGTACAAACGTAGATTAGTAGTCGACTGTTTTTGTGGCGCGGTATAGAATTTTTGTGCGTAGCGTAATGTGATGTCAGTTATTGTCGATAAAGGTATGACTAAACAGTCAGTAGATAAAGATGTGACTAAACAAAATAGTTGGGGCTTAACAATGCTAATTACTGCCTCTTTGAGCTTATTGCAAAACGCAGCATTGAAATATTACAACTGAAATTAGCAAGGTATTGCAAAACTAATAAACAAAGAAATCTATCATCGTTTTCAAACAATAGCTGTTTATTCGTATACTTTGATAGAGATACATGCACCAAGAATGCAATTGCCTTGTTTATTTTTAAAGTCGTCCAGCATAACTAGAATCTTTGTCTGACCAGCTGTTCCTGTCTTTAAAACTAGCCTCGAGGAGAGGGGTAGAGCATTTTAAATTGGCACTGGTATAAACGATGTCGTCTGCCATTTATAATTTATCAGTCGCTGTTGCCCTCCTACATCTGTTATTTCCTACTCCACGACTGGTTAGAATTATGAATTACCTATTTGAAATTTACAAAAAGTATTGAAGAAGTGACTTTGACCACTCACCGAATCTTTCGTTAGAATTTCTTTATGGTTTAATATTTCAACTTTTCATATGTATATTTTAAATTCTTGCATGATTTGGTTATGATCTCGGTTTTCCGTATCCTAACATCTAAGTAATACTCGTATCCTTGTGATTGACTGTAATTTTTACTCAAACTGTGGCTGGAATACAGCGTTTTATTTTTTCTTTTGTAGCCTGTTTCGGTATTTAGTGGTAACTCGTTAAATTGTCACGGGCTCGTGCACTTTGCCGGACTGTGCACATATAGAATGAAACTGTCCGAGTTATATTATTTTACAGACTGTAATGGCTGCTGCAGTTTTCTAAACGGTTAAACTGTCCTCGTAAATTTGCGCTAGTTCTAGTTATAAGCTTTAATCTAGTTGTCAAACCCTATTCTATTGCTACTTATAGGCGGTATACTATCGTTTATATATTGACGGACTCTGTGTTCCCTAGTAGTCATCATGCCAGGCAGTCACAGCTTAGGTCCTGGGTTTGACCCTATTTTTGTTTGATTTGGGACTCCCATAACACAAGTCTCGATTTTACTTTGGCTCTAGCTGTATATATTTATTTATTATTTTTCTGTCACTGTTAACAATTTCCCTATATGTATTTGCAAATAGAAATGGTAATGATACGACGCATTAAGTTCTTACATAAATATGGATTTTGTTATGTAGACATGTATGTGTAAGCCTTTCGGCAAGGCTGTGTTGGATTGATGAATAAGTTATGCTTACTTGAGTTATTTTGCTCTAATTACTAAAAATATATAAATACTCCTAATATACACGCATTTTGATATACCATTAATATCATGATACTTCTTACGTTAATGACCATGACCATCTAATCGCTATTAACGTGCTCACCGAACACCGTTATTGATTTACAAGGCAGCATTTATCACGCCAATCGCCGAGACCGAGACAGATCTCAACTCAGTCTCAGAAATACAAGGAGCGAGCGCACGTGTGAGCAACACAATACACGCACTTGAACAGACAATGTAAATGAGTGCATAAACAGTTAAATTACCAAATGTCGTGATGAGCCCGTATCCATGGAGCCAGGTCGCGCGCGTTACCGTGACGACAACCATCGCTTACCGACGTTGAGTCTCGGCTTGTCCAGCGTCCGACTCATTGTCAACCAGCTAGAGGCTGAATACGCTCGCGTCGCTACCAAACTCTCAGAAACCGGCAGTGAAATCGTCAAATACGACCCTAACCTCGACGAAGGCTACGACGATTACGATGACTCCCCTCTCGATCCTCCGAGAGGACGAGTCTGGAATCGGTTTGCAGTGAATCTCGGGATTGCCCTAAGCAAATGCATACCCAGTGTTAGTTTTGGGAACTTTGGTGTGCTAGCAGTGACTACCGGACTGTTCGCTCCCAGAATGATCTCTTACTTGGTCGTGTATCCGTTTTGCAGATTGGTATTCGGGACCCTCTACCCGGCTTACGCATCATACAAAGCTGTACGGACGAAGAACTTAAAGGAATACGTGAGTACTTGTTTAATTTTTAGTATTAGGTGAAAGGAATGGTTCAATGTCATGATAAATTGGAATAAAAAGACTAACTAATGGTTAGTTAGTGGCCTTGTGACGGGTGCATGCTCAAGTGGTTTGAAACGCTTCAGTTCCCGTGTGTCCTTTACCTTGTTCCCGACTTCCTACGGCTAATTGGTGAAGCGTGCGCCGTACTCATATTGTGCTCATCTTTTGTTTCATGTGTTAATGTACTCGCACGGTTTTGTGTAACATTGCTCATTGTTATTGTAAAACATGTTTTTTCCTCTATATTAAATTAGAATTTATATCATTGGCTTTGCTAGAAGTAACTTATTTATTGTTAGAAAATAGCTTACGAATTGACCTAAATGAGTAACAATGTTCAGGCTTCAGTAGTTTATTGGATTGGAGTACGTATTACTGTTTTATACATACTCTATCGCGTTATCAGTTTATTATTGTACTTAGTTTATATCTGGTGACGTTTCATTTCACGGGAACATGTTTATCAATTAATTATTTACATTTTGGCCCAGAAAATAACTCGGAAAAACATTGCAGTTCCGTTTTGTATGTGGAACGTAATATGACAAGAACTGGGGATATTTACAAGATTTATTTAGAAAAGCCTATATTTTTTTACAAATTCCCTTGAATACATACCGTGACTAACTGTATCTTGATGAGTATATTTAGTCGTGTTTTACTATTACATGATAGAAAAATCCTTCTTGATGGACCAAATTTACGCAAACAGCCTGCAGCGCCCTTAGTGAATAATATAATAATTTAATAACGCGTACACAATGTTGTTGCGGTTGCCCCGCTTTTGTAGCGCGTCAGGGATGTCCGCCGAAGCGAGAGTGGATTGTTTTTATACAACAAAGCGAAAGAGGTGCGCTTCTCTGCTACGCAGAGTAGGGGTCAGCAGCACCAACATCCTGAAAGTGGTCGCGAGTCGCCTAGACTGCGCTTATGTGAGCAACTGTTGTACCATTTCAGGAGGAATGGTGCAGGAATGGCTCATATAAATTGTATTAAATGAGTATTAGCTTCCTTTCTTTACTGGGGCCGATCCAAATTCGGAAGCACGTCTAACCTTTGGGTTATTTTGTACTTACCTCATGCCTTACTCACCCACACGGTGTATTCCGAAGAAGGACTGTATGAGCTTCAGAACATCGCCCAGTGCGTAGTGGCCTGTAGTCCTAAGAGCTCAGGATAAGCTGATCCTAATAAGAGGTCCAAACGCTTACCAGCCAACGAGTCTAACGAATTAGTACGAAAAGACTTACTTTCTTGAAATAATTCATTCAAAGCTGCCATTAAACATTAAGCATTAAAGACTAATAATAATTCCACCAATTTCAGGTAAAATGGATGATGTACTGGATAGTTTTCGCCCTATTCACATGCACAGAGACCTTCACCGATGTCTTCCTGTCATGGTTCCCGTTCTACTACGAGGTGAAGATAGTGCTTGTGCTGTGGCTTCTTTCGCCAGCCACCAAGGGTTCCTCCATTCTGTACAGGAAGTTTGTGCACCCAGCATTATGCAGGAGGGAACAGGTACAGATAAATTGAATAGAAATCTACATTTATAACCCTTAACCTGTCAAGACCTGTGTTACATTTTTTTTAGAAGAACCCTAAGATAGTTTTTTAAGGAATGACATGTGTCTTGAGATGCTAATGGTAACTTCCACATTGACTTCAAACACGAACATAAAGCGTAAATAAAAAAAATGTCATCAGGCACTTTAGGGAGATACAAAGAAAAATTTTAAAAAAAGTTTGCAATCTTTGTTGTGAAATGGGCTTGTTGCGCGGGTTTTAAATATATCTATACTAATATTATAAAGCTGAAGAGTTTGTTTGTTTGAACGCGCTAATCTCAGGAACTACTGGTTCAAATTGGAAAATTCTTTTTGTGTTGGATAGTCCATTTATTGAGGAAGGCTTTAGGCTATAAAACATCACGCTGCGACCAATAGGCAATAGGCAGCATCAATAAAAAATGTTTTGAAATCGGGGAAAAATTATTCATCTATACTAATTAATCATAATAACAGAAATTGTCGCGGACGAAGTCGCGGGCAGCAGCTAGTGTTTTCATAATTTTACAATAATTATATCGTTAAACATCTATCTTCGAAAAAAATGCTTATTATTGATATTTAAGTACATATGTAAGGAAAACCCTTTACGATCCTTGCAGGAGTGATTCAACCCGTCAATGCTGGGAAACATTTTTTTATTTTCCCATATGCCTATATTTTTTTTATTGGGATCCAAATCGGCAGAATAAAATTCATAGTACGAAACTTTCCACGCGAGTTTGTTTTGAAATGGGCATTTCCTACCAATTTTAATCAAACTGATTAGTATATATACTTCCTCATGTTCATTCTGTTGTATCTATATAAAATTAAAGTGGCATTAACAGTCTTTTCAGCTAGATGCTTACATAATAGAATCATTTTCAATATCTACTCTTCATGCAAGACCCATTGTTCCATTGTCACTTCCACAGAGCACAGAAAGGTTACTTCAAAGTCTTTACTAAAAACTAACCTAAATGATGATACTGGAAAAGAGGCCAGTAATCACCAGGGATATCTGCGCGCCTGAAATGATTTGTTACCGGAGGATGGTTCATAATATTAATTATTAGACATATTTCCCCTCTTCTCTCAATAATGAAATCGCTATTTAATTGTTTAGACAAATAAAAGTACGAGGCTTGCGTTGGAAACTATTAGTCAAAATTATTTTGACTTTGTATGCGGATATTCTCATTATTATGTTAGTCAACATTATTTTGACTATGTATTCGGATATTCCCATTATTATATCAGTAATAATAAAATTCACTATAAGACATAGGCCTTTAAAATCTGTGTTTAAAATATGGTTTTAAAAAATCTAAAAACACGGTTTTATCAAATTATTGTATTGAAATCGGTCCTAAATTTTACACACGGACAAAATTTTAATTAAGTCTGACCGTTTAAAGTGGGTCAACATCGAATTCAAAGAGGTTACAAACAAAAGTTACAAATAAGCAAACATACAGATGAAGCTAATTTAAAGCGTGTAAAAAGGGACATCCACAATTGTTGTCAGTGTCCTGCATCCAGTCCCCCAGTCGTCCAAGATAGTTACTAAGTCTAATGTCATTTAGTATTATTCTACAATAGTTGCTATAAATCCTTATGCATTCTGCAACCTTAGAATGATTGTGAACGGCAGCTAATTTACATTTCATAATCTGAATGGACTCTAGACGGCAAATATATGTTTGGCTAGCTTATTATTTCAGAGCCAACAGTACAATCTAATGAAATAATAGTTTTTAGTACAGTGCAGATAACTATTAAACTATAAAATCTACTTTTTGACAAGAATAACTATCTCCATAATACTAAGGTCGATTTGTCGACAAGTGTTGCCATAATCTACATAAATCGCGTTGTCTACAACGAAGCAAAGATAATTTGAAAAAGAACCGAAGTTAAAAATCCGTCAATTGTAATCGTGATGAATATGGATAACTAACGGCCCGCCCCGACTTCGCACGGGTAGATGTACAAAGGTATTTATTCTATAGCCTATGTTCATCAGGGATAAGGTAGGATACTTATGGTGAAAGATTTTTTTAATCGGTCCATTAGTTTCGGAACCTATTGAATGCAAACAAACAAATCTTTCCTCTTTATAATAGTGTAGATAGATAAATTTGGACTCAAAAATTTACAACCCAACCTATTTCTTGAAATAAGCGATCTTACGACCTTTTACGGAAGTGCAGAAATACGAACTTTCTTTTCTCAGTTTCAGTCACAGCTATTAATATTTAAAAAATGGATATTTTTTGTCTAGCATTCTCATTTTAACGAATATTTAAGATTCTAAAACGGAATATATTTTTTGTCAGCGTTCTCATTTTTACGTTAAACGAATATATTGTGTTGCTGGCTTTCGAAAGTTTTGGCCAGTGCTCAAATGCTCATTTTTCACTGTCAATGTTTTGCGTGTACAAGACGATTAAATTTTAAATAGAAAAGCTGAAGTCTAGAATGTATAATAGAATTTTAAAAATTAAAATGCTTTGTTTTATGCGTTGGAATTTTGTCACGCATAAAACATTTTTAATGTATTGATTGTTCATACGATAAATTGCATAAGAACAGAGGCAGACTTCTATTCATATTAATATTATAGATCAATTTTGTATATGAAAAGTACATAATAGAATAATCCAACTTATACCGTAGCAAAAAATATGTATCCATACATACATATCATATGTTTATTTCTTACGGGGTAGACAGGGCCTAAGGCCATTAAAACCTTAAAGTCTAGGTTTGCGTGTAAGTGGAAAACTGAATACTTATAATTACAGTTATGGGTCGCTAACCGCATCAGCTAATTGATTTATTATATTTTCACACATTTATATGTTTACTAAAACCTTATTGACCAAAAAAAAAAATGTTACAATTGACAGACTTAAAGCTATTAATTCTAAAACAGAGAATGTTTTTTTCTTATGTTTCCATTCCCTCGGGTAGCTTACACGGTCTGCGCGGAAAAAGTAACCAGCATTGTAGATACTCCTCATTTCGTTGTTAAAATTATTAAACTATAAATCAAAATAAGACCGATTTTATGATTTGTTAAGTGTGTCTTCGCCTAAAATGGCAGAATAACGAACAAACATGAGAAAAATTCACGCAAAAGGAAACAACGATGATAATATTCTTTTAGGGGTACGAAGTCCGCCACTTATAATATGCATAAGATGAAAAAACTTGACTCCAGTGTCAGCAACACTCATGAAAAATAAAGAAAGAATGACTAACATGCAGATTATTTTTGTATTTCAGGAAATAGATGAGTACATAGCGAAGGCCAAAGACCAAGGTTACCACACTGTGCTGAATTTGGGCACAAAGGGCGTCAACTATGCCACCACAGTCATCATGCAGACCGCCATAAAAGTAAGTAGACATGACCTTCTAAACAATATCGCATGCTGAGTCATAGAGAAAAATACTCCCAAATAAGAGCTGTTTAAGGCTTTACTACCCAGAGGTGATATAACTGTCGATAATATCGCATGTCTCAATTTTTACCACCACTTATTACGTGTGATATTTCCCACGAATATCCGATCTAGTGCCAAATAGGCTAGGTATCTAATACCGTTGTGTAAATGTAGATTTTTTCTTAGTTTGTCCTTACTAGCTTTAACTTTGCTGGCTTGTAAAGTCAACATAAGTGTTATCTCAAAATAAACACCCCGGGAGTGCCGGCAGAAGTAAATACTCGCCTTTGCGGCGGTCTCAGGTCACGTGTCCGTCTTACGAATTTCCGATCAGGCCGCGAAAAAGTGCACAACGCCGCTAAAGAAGTTTCCACTTCAAAAATCCATACGATATTATCGAACGGTTACATCGTAGTTGTCTGTTACAGCTTTTATCATTTTAGTATAGGATTGTGAAATTGTTTTTGTTTTAACTGTTTTTATTTGAGGTGATCAGTGAAGGGTATTGGCCTTATAACCTTTAACAAAACAATTCACGAGTTCAAACAGTGTTAATTATATTCATGTCACAGTGTTTCAGCGGTTGCTTATATTTACGTATTTAAAATCATCTTTCTTTTAACAAGAAAAAGATATTTTATTATAGACAGTTTCACGCCTTCATATTCGTAAAGTGTAAATACATAAAAGTAAAAGATAATACGCAATCGTTGACTCATTTTTGTGCCTTTTTTACTACCTATTTAAAGTTTTTTGCAATGTAAAGAAAATCTAAGACAATGGCGTGGCATGCTTGGTCACAAAACTTTATGTAAATAACACGCGCGAGAATATCTGCATATATTCGCTTTCACGAAGTGCTAATTTATTCACCGCTTTACCATCGTAAATCTGTTTAAAGCAGACTTAAAGCACTTACCGCAAACAATCGAACAAACAAATCATCCGCTATGTTTTGTTATCGGGCATGCCCACATCGGAGGTCATTTTAAACTCCCTCACATTTTTACACCGCCACTAATTTATTTCTCTTTTTTTAATTTTATTAACACGCTTTTTTAATTTCTCCCCTCCTACCTGTCTTTTCCAAACATCCTTTCTGTTGCTGAATCACGCAGAACCTGAATTTGCCATCGCCCGAGCAAGACAAGAATGTCAGGGGTAGGCGGGCCATAGCAGACCGCGATGTCACCGATGGCTACCAAGACATGTACGACGATTTGGAATACCAGCAAAGTGGAGAGAGAAACCTGCCGGGCATCGTGGAGATTGTCGAAGTGGAAAATCCTATGCCAGATCTCAATACTGATGGGGATGCTAATGATCCCGACTATGAGCCGGGAGCGGCGCGAAGTCGAGGCAATGTGTTGAAGAAGCGCAAGCCTGTGAAAGAAAAAAGGCCCCGCAGCCGGTCCAGGGGACGCAAGACTAGGAGTCAGTCTGCCATTGAGAAAGAAAGGAAGGAAGTGATGGTCGAATAAGCGACGACTACGACAATCGAAAACTGTGATCTTTAGGTGGTCTAGGGAAACAACTAGTGCAGTAGAGTCTAATTTTCCAGTATACCCGTAATTTGAGACAGTTTTATTTTATATGTTTTATACTTTCTTGCCTTTATACTGGCTATAATTTTACCAAAGTACATTGTCTACCGTATTTGCTCATACAATCCTGTACATCACAATGTAATGTGAATTGCCAAGAGTCCGGGTAAAGCCGGACACAGTCAGCCTTTTTTGTTGCGTGTTCGGCCAAATTTGTCGGTGTCCGGGCTGACCGGTTTTTGGCCTTTTATATTTAGTTATATTTTGTTAGAATGTATTATATGATAAATCATCAATTTGAATTAAAATAATGTGTTCTACAACAAGTTAAATAAATTAAAATATTAAAGCAACTCTAGAACTTGTAAACTGCTGGACAGATTTTGATGGAATATAGCTAAGAACAATTTCGATTGAATTAACTTTCAAACAAAGAAACTAAATTCGGTTTAGCCGTTTGGGAGCCACAGACACATCAAACTTATAAATTCTTTAGCGTGTCCGGCCCTTTCACACAAATGCTGGCTGTTCTGTCCGGATTTCCGATTTTGAGACCTGGCAACCCTAAATGTGATCATACTACCGTCCAGAACGTAATATCCTGTAATTTTATTTTGCTATCGTTCCTAAAATACGCACAATCTCATAAGTTCTTATTAATATCTCAGGTACAGCGCACGCAATGTGTATCAAAACCAGGACTAGTACACGCACAAACAAACATATTGTAATTTTATGCTATCAGGTTGGGTATATCGAACTTTTACAATTCAGACCACTGAAACAAAAATTAGGAAAAAAAAGCCACAGTACACTTTTTATTTTGGCAGGAGCTTGATCCCTAATACAAGATGTTTGTGTTGATGGCCCACTCACTACACTACAGGTAGTTATACATAATACCTCGGCCATTTTTGTTTTATTAAATTTTAAAATAAAGGTAAGCTCTCATAAAAAAATGTATACAAGTGAAGTGGTCATGAATATCAAAATGCGTTGCCTTACATAGCATGACGTGTTTATTCAAAGATTTAGTTAATGTTTAGTTGTAAAGTGAGCATGTATGTTTTGTGAAGCGCAAATGTCGCAACTTAGTTTATATCGTGTGACTGACTTAGCTTAATTCATTTTATATTTCGAAATAAACGGTTAAAATAATGTGATCCCTTTTATTTTATAAATAATGAGCTTAAAAGCTACATGCTTAGGTGTTTTTTAATGCATGCGCTTTGCCTCACAAAGCTTATAGTAACCGACACGAGACAGAGCGACAGACACTGTGTAAGTATTTTTTTTATTACTTATATTTTCCTATACATAAATTAAACTTCGATAATATTAATTTTGACAGCCCTGATATAGAATTTGTGTCCAAGTTGATTTTTATTACTCATATCATACGCCTATAACCAATCGCCATTTAGCAAGTCAATAGGGTCAATCATTGACCCCCATTTATACCAGACTTTATCATGACACGTGGAGGATTCAGCGACTGTGTGCGATAAAGATTAATATGCCATACACCTGCCGACCTATTTGCTTACTTAGTGTACAACGTTTGATAGTCACTTCAAAATTGCGGCTTTTGTTTAATTGACTATTTTTATTTAAGACTAGCTTTCGCCCGCGGTTTCCCCCGCGTCAATGTCGATCCCTCAAGAATAGTAGTTTACCCAGGATAAAAGGTAGCCTTTGTCCTTCTCCGTACTCCAGAGAACTTGTATGCAAAATTTAATGATGATCGGTTCGGTAGTTACGGTGTTAAAGCATAACAAACAAACTCACTTTCGCATTTATAATATTAGTAAAGTAATTATTTAAGATATATAAAACTTAATGTATTTTGAAGTTAATATCAAAACGCTGTACACCAAGTTAGTAAATAGGCCGGCTGGATATATTTGAACCGCATAAAGTAGTTTGATCAGTCTAATTTTGAGTCTGAATTTTGATTTCCCACATAATTGAAACAACAATACGATCTCTATAAAAGCTTCTACTCTTTTGATAGAACCTGTTTTAATAAATATAAATTTTAAACAGGGTGGCGGAGGTCTAGTCCAGCAACTGCGCAAGAGCTACAGTCTATCCGATCTGACTGAGTGCGACCCGCGGGAAGAACGTGGTTCTGACGAAGCGGACGATGTTCTGGGAGAGCCAAGACTCGTGCGCCGGGGGGTTAAAAGGTGCCTTTTTAAATTAAATAGCATGGAAACCACACATACTATATGTATATGATAGTAAAAGGAATATAAGTGTAAAAATAAATCAATAAATATATCAAAAAAAACTGAGACTCATAAATTGCCAACGAGTCCAAGTTTTAAAATCAAATTTTCACCGACATGCCTTCGACATATGTACACAATATAAGTTTTCAGTAATTTAATAAGTAAACCAATCCATTCTGAAAAAAAAAATCGTTTTCCATCTTTAACTGATAGTACAAGACATATGTATCACATTGTATTTTATAAAAAAAACCGATATATCAGCAGTGCAATGTTTTCCTCTTGAATCAACCTTCCTTTTGAATCACTCTATCTAATGCTGAATACTGCATTAAAATCCGTTGAGCAGTTTAAGTGCCGCGCTACACTGGTTTGGTATGAGATGTCATCGGAAGCGACGCGTCATTTCAAAACAAGTTATTTTAACCTTTATGTCTAGCTAAGATGACTAGACGCCCGCGAGCACGCGACGGCTTGATCAAACGCGCGCTCACGGGCATCTAGTCATCTTATACTACTAGACATAAATAAATATAAATATATATACGGACAAATCACACAGATTGAGCTAGCCCCAAAGTAAGTTCGAGACTTGTGTTATGGGATACTAACTCAACAATACCATATTTTATAACAAATACATATATAGATACACATCCAAGACCCAGTCCAATCTGA
This sequence comes from Elegia similella, assembly GCA_947532085.1. Classification (NCBI taxonomy): domain Eukaryota; kingdom Metazoa; phylum Arthropoda; class Insecta; order Lepidoptera; family Pyralidae; genus Elegia; species Elegia similella. Next base: position 9,236,982 of record OX383936.1, read on the forward strand.
AAAAGATCATTATCCATCTTGACCTGACCGGGATCCAACCCGGGGCCCTCGTGTCACAGGCTGGCGTGTTAACCACTGCGCCATGGAGCACGGAGTAAACGTTTATTATAATAGCTTGTTTTGAAATGACGCGTCGCTTCAGATGCCATCCCATGCCAATCCAGTGTAGCGCGGCCCTATAAGATCTTAGCGAACAGACGGCGGAAGCGACTTCATTTTATATCTACTATGTATGATAAAGATTATGATTGTTCTAGTGGGCCCCGTCGCAGCGCATCCGAGTCTAACAGTCGTTCGCCGATGTACTTCCCAGAGGTAGACGTGGACGTGAGGACCACAAGGTCTAGCAAGACTGACGAACCAGATTTCAGGTACTTTATTCATTGTCGGTTGTTTTGAAATCAAAACCATTTTTGATACATACATACATACATATTATCACGACATTATTCCTTACGGGGTAGACAGAGCTTGAGGTCATAAGACCGAAAGGGCACGTTTAGCGTGCTGGTGGACGTTAAAGTGGAAAACGGAATCAAAATAGTGATATGTTGCTAGCCGCACTGTCTGTTGTCATGATACTTTAGATTTTCGCCCATTCCCTTGACCGGCTTCTACGGTCGGAACGGAACGGAAAGTGAAGCAGCTGGCACGTTCTACGTTTTTATCCAGACCAACATGGAAGATTTTTTTTGATAATTCTTTAGAACTTAAATTTTATTAACTTTAACTCTATAAATACTTTAAAAAAAATACTAAATGTATTAACGGTCAGTCATCTAGTGACCACGAAACGGTAGAAACGTCTGGAGAAAAACGGTATGTTTGCGCTACATAATTACGGGAATTATGTAGCGCAAACATACCGTTTTTTTCCGTTAATACATTTTTTTGATGATAGAAGACGGGAATCATACAAGCGAGTCACCTGATAGTAAGCAATTATTACTGCCCATGGATAACTGCAACGCCAGGGTGTGACAGGACCGTTGCCGACCTTTCAAGGAGTCGGGGGGGAGGAAATGGGGGAAGGATGGGCCTCCGGCTACCTCATTCACTGAACGAAGCGTTGATGCGGTGGTACAAAAATATTGGCCTGTTAAAAGCAAGTTCAGAGCACCTGGCAAGCATGCCGGCAGGCCGTGGTTGCCAGGTTAGTTCCACTAATTGCCACTATGGGCAGCGGCGAGGGCGCTGCAGTGCAATGGTTAGATTTCACAAAAATCAAATGTGGTATATGATTTTAAAAAAAATTGTATCCTGATAAGTATTTCGTCCGTTCCAGCCACATAAAATCCAGCGAGGACCCGTCAAAAATCAAAAACCAAATTTGGTTTTTAATATTTAAATTTTATTAGTATTCTGATAAGTATTTCGTCTATTCCAGCCACATAAAATCCAGCGAGGACATCAGCTCAGGCTACTCGAGCGCCGATAACTCTGCTTCCCTCACTCGTACGTCATCTCTCGGGGCTGCAGCCCGGGCTCGTTCGCGGACCACTCGGACGACGGTCACCACCATCAAGCGACCACAGGCTGCCGAGGTCTGGTAACTTGTGACATTTTGTAAGGAATTACAACTCTTTTCACACATGTCTGTTTACTATAGTCTATCAGGACATTCGTCTTATTAAAATTGTACAATGTTAGATATTAATGGTACAATTAAGAACAACAGCATTTTTATAAGCGCACTTATACCCAGTGCTGACTTTAGTTCGCATTTTATAATAAGACAAGATTTTATTTGATGTTACTCAACAGAATGTGTGAAAAGGGAATTGGATTTTGTCCTAAAAGAACACTTATAGAGGCGTACCGCTCATGACCCGTGTTACAAAAGGAGACCTATTGGCATTCTAAAATGCCATTCAAAGCACTCGAGAAAGTAGCATTTGGAATATAAGCCATTCGTTACTGTTGAATGATAACGATCTCCCTTTTCAATGAGTTCATATTCTCAAATTTTTATTCGAAATTTTTCAATTACAGAACGTGAGAATATGGACAATACAGAACGCGTTCTTTTAAGACAACGTATACAACCAATTGGATCTATATTGGAATATATCTAAATGTAGATTTCAATTGATTGCTTCATCTGTCATAACATTAATAAGACCAGACATGGTGAAAGGCATAATGTAATAGACATAAACGCATAAATATTATATATGGTCATCGTTATTCGAAAAGTACATCACTCCTTTTATGTTCATTATTAATAGCCTTACTATTATTTGATTTTAACACATTTCAATTATGATTATAAACGCCATGTACCATAGAATTTGTAAAATAATTTTAAATTAATCTACCTCATATTGTAATAGAATACATAAAACAATATGTAAAAGTAGTGATGTACTAAGGTTTAAATTTTATTATTACGAGTATTTATTATACTCTGGTGATGGTGAATTATATAGCCTGTGTCGAAATGATATGGGATTGTTGATTGCGCTTGCAGAATATAATATTCGCTTTAATTGTAACATTATTACTGAAGCTAAATTATCTGCAAGTCGACAAGTATTATAAAATTAATCAATTGGGTATGTTGATATATCAGGGTAGGTTGGTGCTGGATGAAGGTTGTAAAACTTTAATAATGTTGAAATAAAATGGCAAATGAATTTAAAAACATAATCATGTAATGGAGAGGCTTAGTTGAGTGTAAGGGTGCTCAAACATAAATGATATATATTGCTTGTAGCTTCAAATTGTTATTGGTACCTATTAAATATTTAAAAAAGAAAAAAAATTCCTTAATGTATCGGTTTGTTACGAGAGTAGATATAAATATCAAATGAGTGTAATTGTAAGGAGTTTTTAATATATCGCATTTATATTGCATGTTGATATTTCATAGCATTTAAAGTTTGAGTAATTTGTTTGGATTCGTAAATTTAAGTTTTGTTTTGCATTTATTAGGGTAACTGTTCTTTTATATCTCTTTTCTGATTTAGACTTAAGCCCTTTTTATTTAAAGGAAGACGAAGTTATCATCGAGGAGCCACACGACGACGATACTTTTGAATATGCGAATATGCCCCCTCTCGTAAATGTCCCCTCCCCCCTCTTTCTATCCCATTCTAATCCCCCTTTCTTATATCAGTATATTGGGGATCAAATTAAAGTTATTCAAGTGCTAGGTGACTTACCTCTAAGTTTGAGTTCTAACAAGCAAAATAACGATACAGATCAGTGGGAACAAACTGACGCGACGCATGAAACTACGTCACAGCGAGAATCTATAGAAAAAGACAATATGAAACTTGATAATGTGCAGAAAGAAACAAAACAGGATGTCGAAATCACTGAAGCTATAGTTGTTCAGACAGAAAATGTTAAAGAAGGTGAACATGCTAGCACTATCGAAACAACGACCTCAGAAAATAAAATTATTGAGACAAAGACAGACATACATGAAGATTCAAAACCTTCGGAAGATATTAATGCCATTGAAATAAGTGTTAATAATACAACTGACAAAGACGATGCACAAGAGGCAAACGTTACTAAAATCGAGGAATCAGTAGAAACTACTAGTCTGGAAACATCAATGAATGAAAATGATTCAGCTGAAAGCGATGACGAAGCTTCATTTGGAACACCAGATAATTCTCCAAAAAGTAAGAGAAAGGCTGCAAAAGGCAAGTACGGCAAGGCAAAGGCTCCACCACCGCCACAAAAAATAGAGCAACAAGGTAGCGAGGAACAGGGTGATAAAACATTAGATAGCGCAATAAATACAACTTCACAAGAAAGTTTGACTGATATTGTTAACAAATTACCTGATAATGCCTTCAAAGAATCAGGAATATTGAAAAGCCTTCAGGTAGTTAATCCAATCGCAGAAAAGAAAAGACGACACAAAGCAAAATCTCCAGCCAGGATACCTAAAGCACAGACTTCTGGAATCGGGAAACTGTTGCAATTGCCGGGTAAATTGGCTTTCTGGCAAAAATCTGATGATAAAACAAAGTCCGATTTATCAATTTCATCTGAAGATCATAGTAGACGATCTTCGACTGTCGAGCGGCCAGCCGCAGACGAATTCCAGAGTTGTTCTGAACTTAATAAACTTATAAATAAGACAGAATATACTGAAGATGATCAAATAAGCTTTAAAGATGCATCTGACTTCGATAACGAAGCTATATCGCAAGATATAATTGAAAAAAGCGATGCTTTACAAAAACTTATAGAAGCTAAAATAGAAAGCCATCCAGAATATAAGTTTGTCCCATTGCATGAAGAAATACCGACCACGTCGAAAAGCACAGACGTTTGAAGCATTCCCATAGTCCCGAGTCCAAATTTCATAGGAAGCAGAGGCGACACAGTATGTTTTCAAGGCTTTAACTACGCGTGTATTATGCTATTTGTATGTCCCTTTCCATTTGTTCGCATATTCAAGTTTAAACTAAAACTATTTTTTATTAACAGAACTATTCTAATTAAATGTTGCCTTTTCCTAGCATAGGTATATATCTGTATTTTTGATTTTATATTTATTATTTTTTTCCTAAACTAAATTTTATTAACTTCTTCATTTATTTTAATATGTATTATTTTATAGTGTGCAGTGTGCTAAATGTATTTTATTTTGTTTATTTTTATTTACTAACCTAATAACTAACATACGATAACACTACATAAACGTGACACAGACGGTAGCACATAAATAACAAGATTTTTCTATAAATCATTTAGGTAAGACTTCCTTGCGAATAAATTCTGCCTCTCGGGTGATGTATGGATTCTGATACCATATGCCGCATTCAAAGTTCAGACAGTTATAGGATCATCATCGACTGTAAAAAGTCCATTGCTGGAAGAAAGCCTCTCCCAAGGATTCCCTGTTCCATGGGAGGATATTGACATACACGCTTGGCAGGCCGATAAGCAAGCATGCTTCTGACCATCGAAAGCATTATTAAGTTGGGGAAGGATAGGAATTAGTTGGTTTTGGAATGGGAATACTATTCACTCTGATGAATGGGGGAAAAGCAAGCGCTAGTAGTACGAGCGCCCGGGCTTCCGAGCTGCTATGGAAGGACGGGCGCGCGTACCCGATGCCATACCTGCTACTACCGGATAGGCAGTTGAGGATGTCACCCCTGACCATATTAAGGATACGGTGGACTAAGGAATCATCATCAGGTCCTTTTCAGTCTCCACTACAGAAGCACGACCCTCTCTGTACTACTAGAGCCATACTTGGCCAGAGCAGCCAGAGGACTTGGCCTACACTCTCCACGCTGGCCAGACGGGTGGGAGAGGTCTCTCAGATAAGCTTTGTTTAGCTTGACTAAAGAATCTCCTCACATGACACATATATATTGAAATCCTGGTATCAAAATTCTTAATAGAATACAGAATTGCAATAATAAAAAGTAAAAAACGAAAAAAGAACCTTCCATAGAAATTCGTTTAGCTGATCCTGCAATTATATATTTCATTAGGGATTCTGATTTCAGGATATCAATATAGTTCAGAGGTTCAAAATCACGCGGTGTATATTTTTAAACCATAAATCATTACGCTCGTGTTTTTTTTTTTATAAAGATGAAGTACCTAATTCAGGTTTATGAAATTTATTTGCTACCGTAATTACACAAGTGCTTGTGCTTCTTTCAATTAGTTTTCAATTTCTTAATTTTATTTTCAGGCAATGCTGTCGGCCTCCGCTACAATACCGCGCGCGAAAAAATCGAATAAAAGGAAAACGCAATAAGTATATTGATACCCAATACTATTTTATCAAATATAAAGCCATTCCAAAAAAATTAAAAAATTTTGCTCTCTATAATACTCCTAAAAAATTGGTCTGTATTGAATTTCATCGTAATATTTTAGAGAATTTAATTAGAAAACAAACAAATTTATTGCTGGCGTTAAAAGCTACAGGATTATATTCTAAATACTTTACGCATTAAATGCATAAAAATAAACAAGGGATTGGGTTTTATGAGAAAGCATTTCTCAATATAAAGGTTATTTTTCCAATCTCAAATAAATCCTTTGTTGTTACAAATTGGAAAATTTAATTTTAGCCAAAATTTGCCAAAAGTATGACACAACTTAATGTTAGTTGAAATATTTTAATGGTAAGTAGTTGTATTTATTAGAACTTAGTTTCAAGAAAAACTAGTCCCTAATAGTAGTTATATGAATATATTCAGCTTCAATGAGGCTTCATATCGAATTTGTAAGAATGGAATGTCTGATGGTCTGATTCTGAATATTGTAAATGTAATCTCATTGGATTGTTTGTACATATATAGCATAATACAATCGCATCGTATTCACTCTGATAAAATTTAATTATCCATTAATTTACCCGTTTTACGTTTGTGTCAAGTAACTAACGAATTTTATCATTTATCATCTCTTTCTTGATGATACTGGCTATATCATGCATGAGACAAAATAACGAATAGTTAATGTAAAGAATGTTTATTCAAGGCATCATGATCCATGCTCTCTAACAATTCCATGATTACAAAAAACTTTGCTCATGCTCAACAGTAAATTATGCTATAATGAAAACGTAAGATATTTTTATGTATAGTAACAAAGGCAGCAGCCTTGTATCTGTTATTTCTATTTTAGCTTGACTGCTACTTGGAGTCGAACTCAGTTCATATGAGGTTAAATTATTGCAATGTTTAAGTAGCCATAATTGTGATAATGTTACCAAATCTCACGAGATAATGATAAATATAACTGTACCAGTAGACGGCAGCTGAGATGTAGTGTTTATCAATATTGAAAATTGGGATACATGTTTAGATTTAATCTCCTTCATGTCATCTGGTTCCTCAAATTTAATGTTAAGTTCCTCTAAATTTTATTGTTGAGATTTTTAACAAATAATTATTCATCTGGTGCAGTATTACAATATGTATAGTTGATGCACTTGTCTTATCATGGACGTGACTGCATTTTGTACTGATTTGAAGTTATCCTTTAAGTTTGTTACCTATCGTACTACGTACATTTTACTACTTTGGGTTACATTTTTATCTTCATTGTGTTTGAGTTTATTGAAATAAATTACTATTTGAATTACAAATATTTTTTATTTCTGTCTAACCTTACAGAATACCACCAATTCTTAATCTTAAAGTATCAAAAATATATTTGCCAAAGTCACTTTTGTATTTGTTATCTACCAATTGTTTTTCTAACAAAGCAAGGGATTCTTTATCCCAACATCTAATCCAGTACAGTATTGAAAACAATTTATGATAACTACTTGTATCGTTATTGTAATCAGATACCTTAATTAAAGGTAAATTTTCAATAATTCTCAACAATTTCGATTTGATCACATTATTAAATATATTATTGTTGCGAACTGAAAACATATGAATAATATTAATTGTTTGAACTGATATAGATTCTTTCAATAAAATGTCAGGCAAGTTTTTTAGCCATGTTTCAAATGAATCACATGAATGAAAATGACTGAGCTTTTCATTCAGGGCTATCTTACATAGTAAAGTGAATAACTTTTGTTTAAAATTTCTAGACACACTTTCATTGAAATAAGTTCCAATTAACTTGCGGAATAATGCTTCTAAAATGGAAAAGTTTTTAGTCCAAACATTTTCATTAGAAAATATTGTTTCTAAAATTATAATAACATAGTTGTCTACAAAGTCATTAGTGCTTTGACTGAATGTCTTCTCAATATAATGAAGGGCTGCCAAGATTTCGTCGTTTTGATTTTTCAAATTGATACTTGGATTTAATACAATGAACAAATAGCAAATTTCTAAATTTTGTGCCACCAGTTTTGGGTCTGTTACATCATCTTCAAAAGGTAAATTGTTTGCTTTCTTTTGCTTTGATCTTATATTCGTTACATAAGGAAAAGCCTCCACAAAATGTTGGCTATATGGCTGCTTGTACTTTTGAATGAAGTAATTTCGAAATTTTGAACTTGGATTTTTCTTTTCTTGATGTTGCACAATTTTCCAAATTAATGAAAAGACATTCAAAGTATGTTTTAATAAAGAAGCAGCATCTTCACTTATTACAGTCTCCATATTCTTCTCAGAATTAGCTTTTGGACACACTTCCAACCAGGTTTCAAAGAGGAGCGGCACTAATGTATCTATGTATTCTTTGAACTTTTCCACCTCATCAATTATAAGAACATCCTGAGAGTGTTTTGATGAAAAGCAGGAAATATGGCAGACAGAGGTATAGTTGGGGTTGAATAGTGGAAAATAATTTTGCTTGTTGTCATCAAAAGTGTGCATGATTTCTGTTTGAGACATCTCTTTGTCGCCAATGCTGTTATGATCTATGAATTTTTGTAGATAGTCTCTTAAACGGTGCAGAACTTTGACTCTCCATTTGACACTAGTGATCTGACTTCCTAGGTTTACTGTCAATGTTCTCCCAGGCTTGGAGTCAACTCGTAACTTTGATATCATATCCAAAAAATTTGGCAGGATTTTGTGGAAGTCCTCGGCAACCTTCTGTGCAGTACACTGAAGCAGTAAGTCAAGGAACAAAAGTGAATCCTCCTGTATCCTGTTGTCAATGTGTGTCATTGCACTTCGCAGATATGTTGACATGATGTCGAAGAAAGGCTCAATCTTCTCAATAGTTATGTTGGACAGTATTGAATGAAGAACCTTCAAAGACTCATGTCGTACCTAAAATAATAAATTAAATACATGACTAAAAAGAAACAGGTTCAATCAAAATTAATTGACCATGGGGAATATAATAACTCATCCTTTTTTATTTGACACCAATAACTATTGCAATCTGACAGTTTTTTACTGACTTGAAAAGAGGAGGAATTTTCATTTCGGTTGTATGCTTTTTTAAATGTTTATTTCATTTCCTCACACATAACTCTGTAATTTGTGAACAGATTCGAAAAATTCTTTCTTTATTAGAAAGTGTATGCTACTTTCTAATAAAGAAAGAATTGGTAAATTTCATTAAAATCAGTTCAGTAGTTTCGTTTTTTTATATGATGTATGGTACAAAAATTCCATGCAGGTAGATTTTGGACCAACAACCTTGGAATTTTTTGTAAGTGCCAAAAGCTTACAGCGATAGCTATATTCTATCCGAACTTACCACTTTTTCAATGTTCAAAACAAGTGGGGTTACTCCCAAAACAAGTGCTCCCAGATTTTGATCCAAAACTTCAGGGTGTAAAGTAACAAGCTCTTTTAGACCGTCTAAAGCGTCTGTTCGAGAGTTGGTATTGAAATGATTGAGACGCGATAAGAGTTCTTTAATATTCAGCTTCCTTGTAGACAATGCTTCGGATATCCCATGCTTTTTCAATTGCTCCTTTATAACAATCTTCTGTACCTTAAAATTCGTTTTGGTAACATTCGTCCCTTTGGGCAGGTCTTTTTTATTTTTAGACTTAAGTTTCGTTTTGCTTTTCTCAGATTTAAGGAACTTTTGATGCCTTGAGGCACCCGTTAAAGGCCCCATCTCCTAGTCCTAGTATAAATGTAAATCAGACAATTTTAGCCACTTTTTTACTTACTGCAAAATATATATATATATTAATTATGCAAAATTTAGCAACTTGGGGCTCCTAAATTAATATTAGTTATACAAAATTTAGCAACTTAGCTTAGGGCTCCTTTTATGGTAAGTCCTACATAACCTATAGCCATGCTGAGGAGAGGATAAAACAAACGTTATGACGTTGACGTGTCCTTTATTTTTAATAGCAGGCAAGCAAGCAAGCACGGAACATAAAACCTAAAGCGTCTATTACACCACACGGTATTCAGTCAGACTAAGTCTAACTAGCGTAGTGTAATAAGAGTTAGACCGTCTTACTCTGAATTCAGTCAGCAAGATCGGGCTCGGCGAGGCTAACTGGCTTAGAGTCTGAATATCAAGTAGTGTAATAAGCGTTAGACCGTTCAGTCTGCACTCGCATCCCAAGGGAGCAGAGGTGCGCGTGCGCCACGTATATTTTATTCGCATTAAGTGTGTCTTGGCTTGTTTGCGTTACCTTTACAATAATGGCGCGCAGTAAAGAAAAATAATCTTTCATATGAAACGATTATGATGAAATTTAATGGGACTAAATTGAAAGCATAGGTACTCTTTAAAAAAAAGAACCAATAACAGTTTTAAAAATCGGTTCATAAATGACGAAGTTCTGAGGTAACAAACATTAAAATAAATACAATCAAATTGATATTAACCTCTCCTTTTTTTTAAGTCGGTAGAAAATCATCTAACTAGAGGAAGTGTTCAGGAAACTTTCACCAGCCTGGGACCAAAAGGGTATTATCGTTGGCGAAACAAGACTGACGAATCTGCGTTTTGCCGACGATATTATTTTATTTTCACGTTCGTCCTCGGAGTTGCAGTCTATGTTACAAGATCTGAGTGATGCAAGCTTTGAGATTGGACTGAGGATGAATATGTCAAAGACCAAAGTTATGACCAACAGCTTTAAACGCCCTGTCAGAGTGAATAACGAAGTAGTGCAGTATGTCACTGAATACATCTACCTTAGCCAATTAGTATCCTTCCAGGACCGGCAAAAAGGGGAAGTTGTAAGAAGAACGGAAAACGCCTGGAAAGGATATTGGTCCATGGGTCCAATATTTAAGGGAAATCTTCCTCTTTCCCTAAAAAGAAAACTGATAGACATCTGCATTCTTCCTATTTTGACTTATGGCGCACAAACTTTGTCTTTGACTAAACTCCAAAGGACCGAACTCAAGGTTTGCCAGCGAGCGATGGAGCGTAGTATATTAGGTGTCAAATGAATGGACAAAATCCGTAACACTGAACTACGCTCCCGAACAGGAATCGAAGATGTAGCTCTGAAGGCCGCAAAGTTGAAATGGGACTGGGCTGGCCACATATATCGCAGGCCAAATGATTTCTGGGCAAAGGTCACCTCCGGCTGGATCCCTACCAATACTCGAAGACTCGGTAGACCAAAAATGCGATAGCGCGATGAGCTGGTTATATTTAAGAATGATTGGAAGGAAATAACGCAGGACCGGACTGAATGGAAGAAGTGGAGGGAGGCCTTTGCCCAGCAGTGGGACACATGATGGCTCGAAATAAATAAATAAATGAAAATAAATAATAAATAGAAAATTATTACTAAGCATTTCTGCATGCTAGAGTTGTACCATGAGATGCCATGTTTATGACAACATAAATCATCAAGATTATTTGAATAAAGAATTACAAAAGAAACATGTTCTTTTGCTAGGGAAAATTTTTTGAGGCTTGGAAATTGCAGGTGCCATTATAACCGCCAACATCAACGTCTAGCGTGTGAATGAGCAAGCCCGCGTTTTTCAGTCTAGTGTAATAGCGAGCGGTCTATGAATAAGACTCGAAGACAGACTGAATACCGTGTGCTGAATAACGCGTAGTCTAATAGGCGCTTAAGCAAGCAAGAATGCCTTGGTTTCTACCATGCGGTGCTATACTTAACGTCAGCAGGATAGACCTATATACGTAAAAGAGAATTTTGTAAATCGCGGTAAGCGTTGGCGGGTAGTTGTAAAGTTAGAAGTACATTATAATAAACAAGCGCGGGCAGCGTGCGGTCTCGCGACAGTTGCTCGCCATCGCAAGCAACGCCTCTTTCGCCACCGCGTTGTACTGTCGAGGTCCACCGCGGATACGGCGTGGGCGCGATGGCGATCAGTCAGTTGTGGACGCAAGCGCAAAATGGTGGACAAAACGGCACGGTTGATTGAAGTAATTAAAAATTACCCTGTTTTATACGATACCTCACATGCTGTCTTTAAAAATAACAGACTATACGATAATATTGCTGAATAGTTTTATTTATAGACAAAAATAAGTTTTATATATGTATGTTATATATTTAGTTTTATATCCTACCTAACTAATATTATAAATGCGAAAGTGAGTTTGTTTGTTTGTTACGCTTTCACGTTGAAACTACTGAGCCGAATCGGCTCAGTAACATCTCTCTGTGCGTTATCTGGGGTACGGAGAAGGACATAGGGTACGTTTTATCACGGGAAAAAGTACTGTTCCAGAGGGATCGACACTGACGCGGGCGAAAGCTAGTATTATTAAAGAAAACAATGCTTCGTCTTCTAAATCTGTGCTAGGATGTCTTAGCATACTTATTACTTTGAACAACACCGCAAAAATACCGCGTGGGCAAGCGCGCGGTCGACAGCCACCACGCCACCGCAGCAGTCTGATCACCATGTGCCTGCGAGGTCATACCGCCACAGTAACCGTCCCGCCACCGTTGTTGTTTGAGTAAGCCTTAAAGCGGCGATGCAATCGTGCGTCCATCCGCAGAACGTTGAATGACGTGCGAAATTTCAAAAATAGCACTCCAGTGCGGACGGCGTCGCATCCTTAAAAACCAAGGCTTTACAGGGCAAAAAATCGTTGACGTTGACAGCTGTAATGAAACACACGTGTCTTTGACGTTTGTTTAATTTCAGTGTGGTTTCTTGTTGTGGTTGTTTCAGATTATTTTCAGAATTCACGAGTTAATTGAATTTTGGAATTGAAACAAAATGAAGATAAAAAAGCAACATCGTAAGAAGAAATATCTTCATAAATTAAATCGCAAACGAATGCATAAAAAGCAGGAAAGCACGGGCGACGTACAATGGTAATGTTTATCACAGTTTTGTCACAGACTGCTTATGGCAATATTAATGAATCTTAAGAAGTAGCCAGCGCCGTTTAACCGAAATTCAAAATAGGGCCCTATATACTTTATACTCTTGACGACCTTGTTTATACTCTCATCTCAATACAGTGTAACCTAGGTATCACCTGACTGTGTAGTCCTTATAATAAGATTATTCCCACAGTCCATTTCTTGCTTGTCCACACAGGGCGGACAGTATCACAACATTTTTTAAATAATTCCTACTGTCCCCCGGGGGCCAGGGGTGGCCAGTGAGAATACCTACCATTTATTTTACAGTAAAGTCATCAAAGAAACATGGGACCACAGAAAATCTACATATCGCAATCTCAAAGATATGGGATTAGCTACTGATCCAAATAAAACTATAAAAATACCAAATTTTAAACAACAAACCCTTAGAAAAGCTAAACAAATGGTGAATGAAGAATCAGAGTCAGAAATGGAAGAAACACAAGAGTTTCAACCAATCAAAGGCCATGTTGTTAGACTATTAGAGAAAGAATCTAAAGCTCCCAGGGAACGAAGGTTTATGTAAGTATGCTTGAACCATTTCAAATATTTACTTGCTTCACTATCACTATACAGGGTTATAGTTAACTAACGCATAACCTGCTAAAGACGACTTAGGAACATCATGACTAACAAAGTTTGTTATATGACTTTTACCTAAACGCAATACATAGTAAGATTTTACATACATTAGCTTGTATGTGGATTTCTATCAAACGTAAAGTCTATGTTTAATTCTACTATAGCTGTGAGCGTAGATACCTACTATTATTAGCTCATAGCGCTGATTGCCATAGAGTTAAGACAAGTAGAATTACATTTTTGCATTTTATTTTTTTTGTATGAAAAAAGTAAACATCGAATTACACAAAGTTATATAGCAAACGTAGTTAATCTTGATGTACCTAATTCGTCTTTAGGAGGTTATCTGTTAGATGCCACTCACCCTGTATAGTTTAAGGCAATGCCCAAGCAGGCGCCGGTTACCATGTTTTGTATGAAAAAGTTGTTTATCCCACAAATGATGGGTTAAAACAAAGTTGCTTCCTGCTGTCTGTGCCTATGTATGCTTAGATTTTTTAAAACTAGTAGTAGTGTTTTTCAAATAGATAGCGTGATTCACGAGGAAAGTTGTATAGTTTATCACACCTGTGCAAAGCCGGTGTGGATCATTAAGAGACAACCATGAAAACATCCCCAAACCTTGTTTTGGCCAGTCATGTAAAAATGGAACCATTTTAACTACATTTGTTATTACATAGAAATCTATATATATGTTAAAATTGTGTAACAATTTTGTATAACATTTTCAGGTTACCAAAAGGACAGGTGGAATTCATAACTTATTTACTAGACAAATATGGTCATGACTACAAAGCCATGGAGAGAGACAAGAAAAATTATTATCAGGAGACATGGAAACAATTGAGACAAAAAATTAAGACATTTATGGGCATTCCTAAACAATATGGAGAATATTTGAGATCCAGAGGTCTTGATCAGGAGGAAAATGAAGAAGAGTTGAAGAAACAAGCAAAAGCTTTAGTTATGGACGATTGATGGCTGCACTACAGTGCTAATAGATTTAATTTTTATATTAAGTTTACTATAATAAATGATTGCAATCATTGAATTCAGTTTCACTAGACAATAATTATGCTATCACTTGAAAAATACTCCAAAGAAGAGTGGGTGAAATGATGGTTGTATGTTGACCCAGTAAACTATTTACATAACAGTTAGTAGGTATTATGTTTCCAAGAGTGCAAACAATAATGTTCTATTCTTCGGACTGCTAACATGAAGCTAGATAGGGTCATGAAGCACCACCCCCTGTCTGCGCTAATTGGACAAGTTGAGGCCTACTTCTTGGCCACATGAGGTTCACATTGATAATAATATATGCCTACGTACATACCAAGTGTATAATGTAAAATAAACTGTAGTAGATTTGTAGAAATCCTTTCATATCCTAGGTAAAAGAGATTTTTATTCAAAATTGGATACATGTATCTCTTTTTTTTTTTTTAGGTATTCCCCCATACCTAGGATACGAAAGATTTCTACAAAAGGAGCTGCTGATATCCTTTTCTGTGCTCAACCACTCACAAGGGTTGTTCATTTTGGTCTGGTCTGGCATATCAGAAGGAATTTTTGATATTCTTTTTTGTGCCCAATGATGCTCAATGACACTTTTAAGAAATATTAATCTTATTGGATGTTCAAGTGATTATCAAAAAGATGTACACCATAGTTGTTAAAAGTTAGCAAGTCGGCTGGCTTGTTTTACAGCTAGATAAAAACTATTACATAATTGACGTGTTTACTAAGGAAGAAAACGCTTACTATATAGATGGTTAAAATAAAAATGATAATAAATTAAAGCAACAATGAAAAATTTGACATACAAATATTTCTAGCGTTAGCATTGATTGACCACCTTTAAGAGCCCGCCATATGCCAGGCGGCGTGGCGATACAAACGCTGGATGGTCTAAACGCGTTGGCTACTTTGGATTTTTTTAGGAATATTCAAGGGTTATTCGAAAAAGAAAAACATATGATGGCTGTCTTATCTGTAATGCAATAATAATCAAAAGTTTCAAGGTTAATTTTAATGTATTTGGTGAATAATGCTATATACCGAGTAAATTTGACGTGATTTGGAGGCAACTTTGCAATTTTTTTTCTATGGAGAAAATTTAACGCAATCTTTTTTTTGAATCAGATAGTTACCAGAGTTAGCCCTGAACTTTGCTGCATTTTTATTTCAACTTGAGTATTTAATTATTATTGATATAACAGTGAATCATGCAAAGCAGTGTGAGGTAGTACGGGCCCTTAAGAACTTACTTAATAAATATATATGCGACTTATAATCACGTAACATGAATGTAAGTTAACCCTATATAACTATGAAATAAACAAAAAAGCATCCAAGTGCGAGTCTGACTCGCGCACGAAGGGTTCCGCATCATAAGTTTAAAATTATTAAAAATATTTATATTATATATTTTACTAAAACAGTTATGCCTATCGCAATTTTTCCTTTATCTGTGTTATAAGACGTTGCTTCGTACCACATTTCAAGATTCTGAGTTTACGGGAAGCGAATGTCTAAAATTTGCGGCATAAACGGCTGTACCTGTGAGGATTCGTCAGCGGATGCACAGCCTCTCGTTAAAAGTGCACTTCACTAACATTCGAGGTCTTCACTCCAATCTCGTCCCAGTCCACCACCATCTTGAAACTGCAAGGCCGCATCTGCTCTTGCTTACGGAGACGCAAATTAAAACTCCTGCTAATACATCTTATCTTCACTACCCTGGATACGTCCTGGAGCACAATTTTCGGTCAAATGCAGGAGTTTGTTTCTTTGTACGCGATGGCATCTGCTGCAAGCGTCTCCGTAACTTGGAGAACCCCGCCTTCTCGTCGATCTGGGTGCTTGTGGACACCGGCACAGAGAAAATAGTCTATGTCGGTGTCTACCGATCGCATAGCGGTGACCAGCCGGCCTATTTGCTAACTCAGTGACCAACGTTTTGATAGTCACTTCAAAATACATTGCGGGTTTCCTATGATTGATTATTTTTATTAAAGATATACAAAACGTAATGTACTTTGAAATGACTATCAAAACGTTGTACACTGAGTTAGCAAATAGGCCGGCAGGAGACGACGAGGCTGTTTCAGTACCTAAGTGAGGCTGCCGATGTGGCCCAACAAAGGTACCCTGCCGCGCAAACAGTTTTTCTGGGGGACTTTAATGCCCACCACGAGCAGTGGTTGTTCCCATACAAAAAGACAGACCATGCTGGTAGAGAGGCGTACAAGTTCGCCTTGTCCTTTAACTTTTCCCAGACAGAGAAATGCGACATTTCCTAGCATCTTACCCATGGCTAAAAGTGTGTTTTTCTTCTGACGATCCGTCGAGCTGGCGATGGAATACTATATTCGGCTTTAAGTCCGCCTTTTACAATTATGTAATAAAGTTAAATAAATAAATAAATATATTCCATTCTCAGATCGACCCTCTGGTTTCAAGGCTGAGCCCTGGTTCAATGCTGACTGTTTGAAAGCTGAGGCCATTAAACAGTCAGCATATCAGGCGTGGTCCGACGCTAGAAGTTGCAAAGCTCCGGATACGCAAAAAAAGAAGAAAGCTTTTAACTTTGCGGCCAAGTCCTGCAAGAAAGCGCTAAAAAAGGCTCGCTTCGACCACATAGGCAGAGTCGGAACCAAACTTGCTTCACACCCCTCGGGGAGTAAAGCATTTTGGTCTCTGGCCAAGTGCGTTGAAGCTAACTTTTGCCGCTCCTCACTTCCTCCTCTGCAGAAACCTGACGGAACACTGGCACACACGGCGGTAGAGAAAGCAAATTTACTTGCGTCTCTATTTGCTGAAAACTCTTGTCTGAATGCAGGTAATCAAACACCACCCCAGTTAACACCTTGCGAATGTAAAATGTCAGAAATCCGCATTCACCAAAAGGAGGTTCTCAAAATTCTACGCAACCTAGACGTAAACAAAGCCAGTGGTCCCGACGGTATACCTGCTATTGTCTTACGTAATTGCGCAGCCGAATTGTCACCTGTCCTGACTCGCCTATATCGTCTTTCTTTTCGGACTGGGAACGTACCTAAAGCGTGGAAACTCGCCAACGTTCAACCCGTACCCAAGAAAGGTAGTCGTGCCGACCCTGCAAACTATCGCCCAATCGCGATCACCTCCATTCTCTGCAAGGTAATGGAGCGTGCTATAAACAAGCGCCTGCTGGCATACCTTGAAGATAATGATCTTCTCAGCGACCGGCAATACGGATTCCGCCAGTGCCGGTCTACTGGGGATCTTCTTGTGTATGCCACGCATCTTTGGAGTGAGGCCCTTGAAAAACATGGTGAAGCACTTGCTGTCTCACTTGACATTTCAAAGGCATATGACAGGGTTTGGCATGACGGTCTTATGGCGAAATTTCCAACCTACGGTATCCCCGCCAGACTTTGTACTTGGATTTCAGATTTCCTGAGAGAACGGTCTATTCGAGTAGTTGTTGACGGCTGCTCATCAAACCTATTGGCTATTAATGCTGGGGTACCTCAAGGATCTGTTCTTTCCGCGACGCTTTTTTTGCTACACATTAACGATCTGTTAAAACCAGGAATTATTGGGTACGCAGACGATAGCACCGTTACGGAAAGATATTTTTCAAGTGCAAGGGCAAAAAGAACAGAAATCGATGATCTTAGAGAGGCAATGGTGGACCGCACCAATCTTACTCTGCAGGCTGTCTCCGATTGGGGCGATGCCAATCTTGTAAGATTTAATGCTTCGAATACACAGGCATGTCTTTTCACCGCAAAGAAGAGCCCATTCAACTTGGCTCCTACTTTTCGAAATGTTCCTGTTCCCGTCACAAATCATCTCGAACTTCTTGGTATTGACCTATCCTCCAACCTTAACTTCGGTAGCTATATCGAATCCAGGGCTAAGACTGCTTCAAAAAAACTGGGCATCCTCTCCAAGGTCCAACAGTATTTTTCTTCAGGCCAGATATTGAGCCTTTACACAGCTCAAGTCCGCTCCTGTATGGAGTATTGTTCCCATCTGTGGGATGGATCCGCCCGCTACCAGCTCGAAGCCCTGGAAGCTATCGACAGACGTGCCGGAAGACTCGTCGATGATGATATGCTTACGGTTAAGCGACTCCAGAGCCTTAAACACCGCCGATTAGTAGCTAGTCTGAGTGTCTTTTACAGACTGCATTTCGGTGAGTGCGCACAGGAACTGCACGATCTAATTCCCCCTGCACCATTCCATCTTCGGAAGACACGGCGTGGACAGGGATTCCATCCATATGTGGTCGATATTCCTGCTCATCGCACCTCTAGATTCGCCTCCTTCTTCATTTTGCGAACCACGAAGGAATGGAATTCCCTTCCTGCGTCGCTGTTTCCCAACTCGTACAATTTAGGGATTTTCAAGGCAAGAGTGAATAGGCATTATTTGAGTTTGCGTGTACCACCCTAGACCTCATCGTTGTTTCCCATCAGGCAAGATGAAGGTCAAACGCACTCAAATTTACGATAAAACAAAAAAAAGAAAATAAAAACCTTTTCATGGCGTTGGCTTTAAAGTTTGATTAATACAGCTCTAAGGAGCAGTAGGCCTGAGTTTTTGATATGAATTTCAGCTTGATACCTCCACTCATTCCTGAGAAAAAGGATCTTGACAGATAGACAGACAGCAAAGTGATCTTATAGGATCACTTTGTTGTCTGTCTATCTGTCAAGATAGGGTTCCGTTTTTTCCTTTTAAGGTACTGAACCCTAAAAAGGGGTAAAAATAAATGCCAATAACGATAAGAAATTAAGGTGAGAGTTAGTAAAACTAGTAGTTCTGGGAGAACAGTGGACTCGCGAGCCCTTACAACTAACATCCACATTTGGCCTCCAGTGCACTTAAATATATCTGTTGCTATTATGCTAATTGGCTAAAGGATGATTTCCTTCAGTTACGACGTCACAGTTACTACGCACCATTTTCATACCTTGTCTTACCATAGATTTGTATTTACGACATCATACTGAATGCACTAATACAAAAAAATATACAGAAAATCGATTTCAGACAACTTTTGGGCAAATTGCCGACTATAAACACGTTCAAGTTAATCATATAAAAAAGTTGTTTAGACAAAAAAGTTGCGTCGTAATTAGAATATCAAAAAAGTCTTATGACATTTTTGAATTCTTTTTCACATAGGTAGCTGTGTTATGAGTTTTTTTAAATTTCGGACCCCCATATTTCGGCCATTCTTAATAATTTCGAAAAATTGGCTCGACTAAAAAATTCTATATAAGCACCGTACCTGCTCACAAAATTTCATGAGAATCGGTTGAGAAATGCGACCTGTAGGCGAGAACAGACAGACAGACAGACAGATGGACAAAAGAATTTTCGGCCTGTCGAAACTGAGACGCTTCGCTCGCTTCGCTCGCTCGGTCAAAAAAGTAACGTGTTATTGACGGAACATTTTAAAAACGTACCATGAATCATGCATGTTCAATGATAAATTACCCTTTATTTAAAATACTCTTATAATAGCTTGCCATCAAAGTTTATTTTGACGAGGTTCATATTGTACCTACTACAACTACATTGCAGTGTACTGAAAGAGCTGATGTAATGTGCAATATGAAATGCAATAAACAAATTGTATTGAACTGGTAGGTGGTAAAATAAGTAGGACCACCTAAAGAAAAAACTGATGCTTTATAAATTTAATGTAAATGAATGTTTATTGTGCTTTACAATCATTAGGGACATCTTTGATAGGTTTGACCTTTTGTAGTTCCTCATACCATTCCTTGTCCATCTCCAGCAACTGAGGAGGTTTTTTGTACTGCAACAAAATAAATAATTTAATAATTATTGATTTATTTTAAATTAATGATTATTATTATTAGTCCTTCTTTTTTTACATGTGATAATAACTAAACATGATTCCCATAGTTTTCCTGAGAGACTACAGTATATGAATGCGGCTTTTAAGTTTTTAATTCACCTGGGTTGTCTACCCAGCAAGGGGAAGTGGTGTGATAGTATATATGTACTACAGTATGAGGTTCTTCAACCACTGTGGCTTGCACTCTCAGACTACTGTTCCACTTATGCTTCAATAGAGAATATTGGCAGTAAGATTAGAACTCTTTTTCAAATGAGTGTTATTTTTATGTGCCCTATATGCATCAGTTTCTGCACACAATAAGATCTTGAGGAGGCAAATGACAGGGCAGATGCTGTGGCCGCATACAGGGCAAAAGTATAGTATTCAACAGGAGAACAGAATAAATGTCAGAAGTAAACATATCTGCTCAATACATATTTTATTGTTAATTGTTCGAAATAGCAGCTCATCACACAACTTGGGACTTATATGGCTCCATGAAAGAAAATATTGACACAAAAAGATATTACATTCAGTATATGTGTCTGTGTGTCTTTAGTTTTTATTATAACTTATCATACATATTATCACACCTGTTTCCCATAGGGGTAGTCAGAGACTATAGATCTCCACTTGCTACGATCCTGACATATATCTCTAGCTTCTTCTACACTCATTATTATTATCATCTACTAAGGCGACCGCTAGACTTGGAGAATAGCTGGCACTGGGACATTCTAAAGAATTTTAGTCTAAGCTGAAACAGAGATGGTTTTGCTTGCTCCGTCAATACATAAAGATGCTGGTATAGAATATGAATTACATAAGTAATACAAAAGATTAAGAGTGTGCTTTTTGTTCAATCAATAAATTATTTAGTTGTTTTTACCATTATAATTAAAGTATTAAACTGATGTGTAGACTGTATATTAGCTTGCTCCAAAGGCAACCCCAGTCTCTCCAACTCTGGAACTTGCAGTTTTTTGAAATACTTCTTGTTTGTGGTCTTCACAATTATACACTTCTCATTATTGTTTGCGCTTATTGAATAAGTTTCTATTGGATATGGCAAGTTCCTTATCCTCCATTCTAAGTTCACTCTTGTGTTCCTTCTTGTCAATATTGGCTGAAAAATTAGCAAAGTATAGCAATAAGAACATCAATTTTATATTAATACAAATTTTCTGTTTACAATTTTTTTATAGAAGTTATTGCCCTGAACTCCACACAGAATTGTGTATTATACATGTAAGGCCTCTGATGAACTGTTCTACATCATAATGAAAGTGTTATAAAAACAATTAAGCATAGAATAGTTTGGTTTGTTTCCATTGAGTCACATAGCAATTAGTACCACTGCTACTAGTTTCTGGGATTGCTTCTTGAGCAGTTCATAAAGAAGTAGGAAATTCATAAGGCAAAATGATATTTAAAATACCTGGTCTTTACTCTCAATGATGTCTACGTCAGTATTTGGTGTTGCATCAGGAATAGGATCTCCTACTTCCACATCCCACTTGCCCTCTCCTCCAAGCTTGCCTTTAACCTTCCAAGCTCTGCGTAGAAGAACCTTGGTGTCACTGTTGTATTCCTCCACCATCTCCCTGTCGTCTTCAAACTTGTAGTGGATCTTTTTGATTTTATCTTCCTTCAAACATGACTTCTCAGCTCCCAGAAGTGACTTATACCAGATAGTGTTTTTAAACATCTTGTTCTCGCTGATACCGTTGGCAATCAATATATTCTTATTTCCAAAGATATTATTGTCGTCAACAGCTTCGATCAAATTCGATCTTCTTTTCATTCCGTTGCTATAGCTACTAAACAAGTCGGGCAAGGAAGTTTATTTGTAGACTCTTTACATACAATCTTTTTAGATCTTAACACTCAACACAGCATGGTGAGAAGCCAATATCTTACATGGTTTTATTATCAGCCAAGTGATTTAACAAACAAACAAAACATTAAAGTTAAGTTTTATAATTTGCGGGTTTTTTGAGGTTATTCTTGGTATAATAATCATTTGCCACAAACATGAAAGTTTATACAGCCTTGTCTTATAATTTTTATCGGGTTTTGGCTGCGCTGCATTGCATACAACTTTCTTGCATCGCGGAAAAAAAGTATCACTCTTGTTTGACTTGACAGCCGTCAGTCGCTGTCAGTGGTGATAGCTGTCAAGCAAACTGTGACGTTTTAATGTTTGAGGTTAAGTTGCCAAACTAATTTAGTAATTTCAACAAAACAAGCAATTAAAAGTAATTTCTTTCGCTTAAACTCTATGATATTAAGAAACATACGTAATGCCTCCAAGCATACCAGACAGGTAAGGACAGTAAGAATTACTATAGTCAATATAACGTTGGAGTTAAAGGTTAACATTGCAGTAACATGAATATTTTCAATTTTCACCATATTTATCCACAGGTGGATACCATATAAGGCATGTGGCAAAGTCATTGACGGCACCAGATTGATATGTTTTAAAGTGCCTTTGAGAAAGGTATGTTTTTCAAATTTTTATGAGAAAGTTTGGTACCTACTTAACTTACTTTGATACATTGATACAGTATCTTATGTATTTAAACTTTACATATTTTTAGGTATTGTTAAGCGACATATATAACAAAATTCGTGTACTAATTTAAAAGTAGTCATCAAAACATACATACCACCACCTATTGTCATCATGTAAATGTAAGCGAGAAATAAAGAATACATTAAACTGTTTTATATATTAGTATAATCATATATCTTACTCATATTACAAATGTGATAGTTTGTGAGAATAGGTAAAATATGTTACTCTTTGATGCTAAAAATGTACGTTTAAAACTGTTGGCTAACATTACAACTTATAAATCAATATTACAGAGTATAGTATTATAGTTTATACATCAAAATAATAATAGGTTGTAAACATTGACAAATTCCCATGCGAAACCTAGTGACAAGATTTTGCAAGATGTTTTGGAATAGTAGTTTCTACATTCCAAGATATGTCATATTAATTTATAACATATTCAGTGTTAGCTTCATGTTAAACATGGTATGCATATAATAGTAAATGAGGCTTGCTGTTCACCAGTCAATCGAGCAAGCAAGTCACCTGATGGTAAGTAATCACCAATGCCCATGGACAATTGCAACACCTGAGGTGTGACTAGACCGTTGGCGGCCTTTTAAGAAAACATAGACTAGCTTTTGGAAGGTTCCAATGTCGTATCGATTTGAGAAAACCGCTGCAGGAAGCCTAGCTAAATCTATAATGTGTATATAAATATGCTTCTTTTTAGGGTTCCGTAGTCCACAAGGAACCCTTGTAGTTTCGTCATAGACGTCCGTCCGTCCGTCTGTCCGTCCGGGCTCGTACTCCGCCGCTACTGCACCGATTGTCACGAAAATTGGTGGAGACAGATATTGAAGTTCCAAAAGTTGGTTTTTAAAATTGTGAAAAAAGCAACTCAAAATGTATGGAGTCAACCGAAAAATGAAATTTGTATATACAACATTCGACTAACACCATCGTAAACGGTACGGAACCCTTCGTGCGCGAGTCCGACTCGCACTTGGCCGGTTTTTTATTAAGAATTTTAACATATAGCTCCATCTGTTATCTTTAGCAAGTCTTCTAGTTGGATGGCAACAATAATATGTTTTTGTATAACAACCACAGATGGCACTAGTTGTACTAAAGAAAAATTGTGTATGCAAATTTTGGGTATTTTAACTACAAAATATATGAAATATTAATTATCATTTAGAAATAATTATGATTCATTTATTTAAAATATTAAAAACAGAATGTAATATTTTGGAAAATAAAGATATAAAGATTTATTCAAAAAATAGGCCATTGCAGGCACATATTAAATAACTCATTACTTATATTCAAATTATTGTTCAAAAGCTACAGACTAAGTAGTAGCGTTTCTGCACTGAACACACACTGAACCGACCACTGCAGAAAAGAAAATGCCGTAAAAAACACATTTCGTTTAAGAAAGCTATCAACCGCTATTTTCTGTAAAGCATATGTATTCAAAATATATAATACTTCAGCGTCATATACTAAACATTTATATTAAAAATTACTGTTGTTAAGATTAGTACGTATTTGTAATTCATTAGCGTATTTTAATTAGAAGTAATTCAAATTCTGCACATCCTGGCTGTTTGTCTCCCATTTCCTGACAATACTCCTTAGTCGTTAAAAAAAAAATCGACCAAACATTGTTCACTCCATATTCGCGCATATTATCACTCCGTCTTGTTTGCGGCCTCATCCATACTAATATTATAATTGCGAAAGTAACTGTCTGTCTATTAACTTTTCACGCTTCAACCATTGAACTAATTTGGATGAAATTTGGTATGGAGGTAGTTTCACGCCCGGGGAAGTACATAGGGTACTTTTCATTCCGGGAAATTCTACTGTTACCGAGGGATCGACATTAATGCGGGCGGAGCCGAGACCAAAAGCTAGTACACCATAACTTGAGGATTATTTTTGTTCTACCTTATTTTCCCAGAGCTAAATATAATTAAAAAGTATTTTGAGCAAATATTTCCTTCAGATCTATCGAGCAAAAAAGAAAACAAATAAGAATTTGTACAGTTATCAAACTTTTAGAGCTTACTTTATACCTATACCTATATTTTGAATGTACTCCACATGTGGACGCATTTGCACCCGCATAGGTAAAGTTGCCGACAATGAAATGCATTATTGGTGCACAAGTGCAGGCACAATCCTTGTTTGTATAACTGCGAGGCCTGCGCTCACTCGCACACAGTTAGAAGCAAACACTACTCACGATTCGTGCTCGTTTGTTCTGTGGATTACATCGAGCGATATCAGAAGTGGGATACGGTGATTCTTATTTTAAAAACTGTTTTGGTCCTTTTTCGATTATTTAAACTCAGATAGGCACAAATGTAGGCACAATGATTGTATGTATAGTATATCTAACTTGCAGCATACAGTTGCGCTTCTCGGAATTCGTGCGCGTTTATATAGTTAGCGTGGGTTCTATCTGGTCTTCCATGCTGGTCTGGGAGAAAAGTAAAAACGTAGAATGTGCCAGCTGCTTCTCTTCCCGCGCAGATCGTAAAAGCCGATCGAGGGAATGGGTAAAATCTGAGAATCATGTTAATAGGCGATGCGGCTAACAACCCATCACTATTTTGATTCCGTTTTCCACCTAATGCCCATGCTGAACGTGGCTTTCAGGTCTTATAGACCTAGGCTCTGTCTACCCCGCAGGGAAACAGACGTGATACTATCTATGTATGTGTGTTCTATCGAGCAAGATCAATAGTGGGATAAGGTGATGCTTATTCTATTTTAATTGTTTTGCGATTTTGTACTTTTTCATTATTTGAACACTGATAGGATAGTGCACAAACAGTTTTTTTTAATAGTCTGTGGATTTTGTGTCCCACTGCTGGGCTTCGCACAGTTATTGTAGTCTAATAGTATATTTCACTTGCATACAGTTATGCTTCTCGGATTTCGTGCCTGTTTGTTCCGTGGCTTATCCTGGTCGAGCGATATCAAAAGAGCAATACGGCGATACTTTGGCCAAAGTGATGCACTTGACATGGATTGCAGTTGAAAGAAGAAGCTCTTCTTATGTCTTGTACAAACGAACAAATTCGTTTGTTCCTGTGGGAACGTATACCTTATTAATAAAACATTTTTAGATATCGGTTCCGAAAAGACGAATTTATGGAGTAACGTAACATAACTTTTTTGAATTCGGTTGAAAATCTTCGTAGTCGCTTTTAGCTTGGACTTATTTTAACGTCATATTTGTGATCCTATGAGAACCTCTGCCTTGTGTATGATTTCTATATGCTAGCCAATGATATTGCATTTCCGTTTCGCTCATCGTCATGAGAATCAGGGCATACAAGTTTTTTTTAACAAACACTGAGTGTGCGGCGCCCTTATTGAGGCCGTTGAGTGGGTGTGCGGAAGTCTTCTGACTCTTCCATTCGTATCGACATTTGCAGGTTATAGTAGAATGAATACAAACATTTAGACACGTATGACGTTAAAATAGTTACTCCTTTCATTATTATTTTTAAGGCTCAGTACTTCAAAAGGAAAAAAACGGAACCCTTACATTGGTTTTAGCCAAAGGTTACATTGTGTTTTAGACTTGAAAGTGCCAAAATAATTTATGTCATTTAACTTCATCGAAGACATACAATATATTATTCTAAAACCACAGAACTACAAAGACATTAAAAATGGCAAGGGGCGTAGCACGCGCGCCGACATTGCGCTCAATCAACTCCCTTAAATCACCTAAGTAGTATGTCCCGCGAGCGTCAAAGGAGCAAAAGTGAGATTTACGTGAAAAAAAAAATCGAAAAGTATTGACTTGTGCTATTCTATCGTGTAAATTGCGAAGTCCTAGTGAAACTTAGACCAAAGGAATAGTTTCTACTCAACTGTGTTTGCTTGAAGTGAGGCAACAGTGCCGGCGTCGGCATTACTGGCGTCCTGGGCGAGATTTCAACGAGCGCCCCCTCTAGGTCCACACCAAGAGGGGGGATGCAAATTGAATCACACTACCCTGCTTGCCCTTGCTTGACGGTGCCTCTTCCGGACTCAGCGCCCGGGGCGGTCGCCCAACCGCGCCCTACCCTGTAACGTTGCAGCATGCCACCTGCATGCTGCATCTCATCCAACCTCATTTCTCTCATCCTGTCCATTTTTCATTCCTTATTTTAATTCAAATTTCATTTTTAATTCAAATTTCATTCCATTCCATTCCATTTTTAGATTACTTTCTCTCTCTCTCATCACTCATTCTTCAGTCTGCAACCACCTTTCAGTCTGTTAACATCTTTCAGTCTACTAACATCTTTGAGTCTACCATATCTTGGAGCATAAGTCTCTGTTATTAATTTATTGAAGTTGTAAAGCAAAGTTATAATAAAGTTATTCTCTGTGTTCTGTGTGTCGTCTTGTGCTCTCTCTATCATCCTTATATGTGGAACTCGGCTAGAGCGTCGGGACGGTCGAGCCTTCACAACCCTAACGCCGTTACTGTGAGGCAACGCTGGTCTTCATAGGAAATCACGCGGGATAACACTTCTATAATGTGTTTTTTGTTCTGTGTTTAAAGCTCTATTGAAAGTTAAATTTTAATTTATCCTTTTGATTGTATAATCCGCATTTTCAAGTTATGCTTGATGTTAAACAAAGCGAAACATTTGTACCAAGCTTTCACTTTA
Organism: Elegia similella; assembly: GCA_947532085.1. Taxonomy (NCBI): domain Eukaryota; kingdom Metazoa; phylum Arthropoda; class Insecta; order Lepidoptera; family Pyralidae; genus Elegia; species Elegia similella. Next base: position 9,264,386 of record OX383936.1, read on the forward strand.
CTAGGTTCCTCAGAAAACATAATAATGTTCTACTTGACTGTCCTATTTTACGGGTCGATGATATACCTATACTTACTATCTATTTTTAAGAATTATTTCCGTATCGATCTCATAGGTACCTACGTCTATAATTTCGCGATAATTAATCAAGGATTGTGGCTCAGATATTTCGGTCAAATGTCGAGGATAGCACGCGTGCCTTCAGCGGTTGTGCCTATTGCTGCTTCCCCTACCATTGGATTTATATATTTTGCGACTATGTGATAGAAAAAAGAAAAAGTATCTCCCATGAAAAGAAAAAACGTAGAATGTACCAGCTGCTTTTCTTTCAACGCAAGCCGTAAAAACCGGCTGAGTGAATGCTATTTTGATTTAGTCTTCCACCTATACGCCCGCCCATTAATAGGTACGCTAAATGTGGCCCATGGGTCTTATGGCCCTGGGCTCTGTTTACCCCGTCAGGGATTAGGACGTGATAATATGTATGCATGTAAAAGAAAAATCTATTTTTAAATATATACTTGTGATCGACTAATAATTGTGAATCTACTACATTCCCACTTCGGCAACCATAAGTTATGAATTGATGAGATAAACAATGTTAAGTATCTATGACATTTTATTATCGAAATCTTTGTATTATGTGCTACACTGTACATAACTCAATTTAGAATACTATAACCATAACTCTGTATAAAAATGTCAAACAAATTGGCAGATGATTATCAAATTATATTTGGGAAACCTTTAAAAATATTTATTAAAAAAAAAAACAGAAATAAATACAGAACAGAAACCGTGGTAGGGCCAGCAATTGCTAACTATTACAAGAATGGAGCTATCATGTACGTCCTTTGACGATAACCCTCAGCAAAATCCTCAACAAATTAAATTACCAATAGATAGATGCCAAAAAAAGTATTTTGTAGTTCTCGTATTACGCCAATCTTAATGAATTTAATATGTTTAATAATAATAATAGGTAGCGTATGGAATTCTCCAAACCCCAAAAAAACGTGTATGCAAAACTTGTATGATCTAACAAACAAACTAACTTTCGCATTTATAATATAACTAGCTTTCGCCCGCGGCTCCGCCCGCGTCAATGTCGATCCCTCGGGAGAAGTACTTTTTCCCGGGATAAAAGGTAGCCTATGTCCTTCTCCGTACTCCAGAGAACTTGTTTGCAAAATTTCATGATGATCGGTTCAGTAGTTATGGCGTGAAAGCGTAACAAACCAACAAACAAACAAACAAACTCACTTTCGCATTTATAATATTAGTAAGGTATTTAACAAGCCAAAGTTTTTGTTGTTTTGTTGTTTATAACTCATATTAAAAACAGCTATTCGCAGCTTGACCTCTCAACCACCAAGCGGTCCAATGAGGACGCAGAACAATAGAAAATCCATTGTCTGCGTTTCTCGTTAAAAAATACGAATCAAGTTTTAAAATATGTCAAACTGTTTTTGATTTGAATTTGTGATATTTGATGTAGAAAATCGTTTTCTTGTCGCAATTTTGGTGTATTTTAAAACCTTGAAAAACGTTATAAAAATATCTTGTAAATTTTAATATAGTATAAAAAAATAAGTACAAATATTCTTCTTCTCTGAAAACTGTTTCAAGACTTAATAAACTATACATCAACGCGATAATATTTGACTTCTTGATTTTATAAAGCTTCATATTTTAAACAATTCGTGTAGTATTTTTTTTTGTTTTAAAGAAAAGAATTGTTTGTAAGGTTGGATCTCAAAATAATTTTTACAACGTCAGAAATTCTCAGACATATTTTCCTAGTGAGGCATAACTAATACAACCGGCCAGACATTAGACTTCATTCTTCTTCAAGTTCTTCAATGTGATATGATTTTATGGAGTTTCGTAATTTTAAAAGAGTCAAGTCGTTCGGCTCTGTCTCAAAAGGGTAAAACGTCAAGATGGCGCCTGTGCGCCTATCTATAAAGATATCTAAAGACATTTCGAGTAAAGCTTAGCGCGTAATTGTTCTTAAAGTGGCGACCTTAATCCCTCACAAGTCTACCCTTTATTTGCTCAGCCGCGTGTCAAAATATTTGTCCCTTATAAAAGAAACAGTCCCGACTTCGAATAGGCTAATCCCGTATTTGATAAAGCAGCGGGTGCCAGCGTACGGTTCATTCCTTTTATCTCTACATCTTTTCATTTTTTTTCTCAGAAAACCACTTCTCTACGGTTTCCGTGGCGCTTTGATTCCGATTCTTTATTCAACGGGATTTGACCATAAATTTAGATAGTTTTGTTCTGTTTGAATTATAAAGGGGTATTACCTTAATGGCAATCGGTAGGTGTAATTTGATACATCTCGTGGCTCAGCTATTTTCTTTATTATGATTCAGTATTGGGCTCGGCTTCTCACGATTTTTTTTATCACGTCCATTTCAGCTCTAATCTTGAAGAATGTCCTTAGACTTTTCGGCAACTGTAAAGCTTTATCCGTTTGAATGCGCTATTGTCCAATGGTTTTTAGAGCTTTATTATAATTATGATGAATGTTGACAGTTAGGAGGGCGGTAGGCCGGGCCAGGTGGTAGACGTCCGTTTTTGCGCGTCGTCTCGTCCGTTCCTTTGTGGGCTTTGTGGTAATTGTTCGTAGTATCTTTTTCATCCCACGTGCCAATGTTATTTATCCACTTAATATGAAACGGAAATTTGAATTCCAAGTGCGTTGCGTGTCATCTTGAGTATCGAGCACAGAGTACTCGCATGAGCGTCGTACTTTGTAACAATAAACCTTTTTCTTAATGTTTTGACTTTCATCAGCGAAAGCCGATGTATTGCACAGATGCCAGTCGTAACGCGTTGTATCAATCGGCCAAACCTTTCGGAGAAATAATAACAATATTTTCACTTGACTGAATATTTTTACCACGTCACCTCTAGTTGATCGCAATTGGTGCAACGACTGTGATATACGCTTATGTTTTCATTATGCACACACACGCGGACATTCCCATACATAATGTTACAAACGACAGACATTTCTTATTGTGCTTGATATTTTTATTTGTTGTGACCCCTTTAAAAGCTTAACCAGTGACAAACGATGCTGCGATTCTTTAGCTTTTATTTGTTCGATGTCTTTGTATCTATGTAGTGTCTTCGAGTTTTATGAATGTGTGACATTACAACACACCGGCGAAGGACCTCCAATAATGCACATAATACCTCGAGCAATTACTTACACCACATAACTCGTGTCCTCTAGAGATGCTGTGGGCAATACATTTAAACAGTTTAATGCTATAGATTAAAATCTTAGCATAATAATATTGTAAAATGTTATCACTTATATTATAGCTGGCTAGGACTCGTAAACGTGTTAGACTGTGGATATCGATTCGTCTCCGATTTAAATATGTAATGTGTGGTCCTAAACGTGTGAAAGGATAATATGGTCGATCCTTTTCTACAACCAGAACCAGACAAAAAGGTACCGTCACAAAAGAATCCGGTATTGTCTTTCATTCTCACTATTATGACAAGGTGCCATAACCAGACATGATTATTACGAAGTATCGATTACACTATTCAATTTATTTTTTGTATCGTTTTGAAAAACCTGGAATGACTACAAATTTTATGACTGCATCTCAGGAATTCATACTCTTCCTTTTATTTTATTCTTTAATTTTAATGTTACTTGAAATTTCGTCTAGCTCGTGGTATTTAACCCGGTTTACGACCCTCTGATTGGCTCAAAACGCTTCATTTACACATTTTATAGCGCAATGCACTTCAGTATCGGCGAGGAAATCTGAATCGGGAGTGGTGTTGCATTTCTCTGGCCATCAGGCCGAATAAAAAAGTCATAAACCGATGACAGGCTTGGGAACACGGGGTTGTAATGTAGGTCGATATCGGGCGGACATTTTATTGGGCCGACAACAGCGAATGCCCCAACGTTGCACTTATCGTTTATCGGCTTGTAATGATATAACGTTACATGCTCGTAAAAATACAAACTAAAAACTAGTCGGAACTCGGCGCGGCTCGGATTAGTCCCGCACCGTGTTTGAATATTCATTAGGGTGTAAAGGATCCTGTAATTAATAAAGAACCCAATCGAGCGTCAGTAACGACGCAGAGAGCCGACTTTCATCATTCAGCGCCTGTTTGATGGACATTCTCTAACGGTATCCTTTGGAACTACGCTCCCTCAATCTCTTTTGTTAGAAATACCCAAAGGTGTTGAGGAAGTGGCTTTGCTGCACTCGGTTACGTCTGTATTTATGAACCCACTGTTTAGATTGACGTAAATCATGATCATCACAAGGCCTTATGGACAAAAGGACTTTCTAATTCAGCTAGAGTCCTTTGTCCGATGGCATCGTTAGGTCGCGTTGCACCGGTATGCTTCGACCGCACAATTGTTTGGCATTGTACGCAAAATTACACCTCAATTATGCGCAGAAACTTACAAAAAACCCCAGACTTGTCCTTTGTGTTCAGGTGAAGGGAGAGCAATAATTTATTCGCTGTCGGGCTTCCGCGTGGCGTCAAGCGGTGGGCTTGTGGGGTTTTAGAACCATCTGTTTACTGTGACGGTATTGATCTAATCGATTGTTAGAGTTAGAAAATTATTAGAACTTACCACATTTTGTTGATAAGTCTTTTATTAATATTTTTTGTTGAAAATTACCTACTCTTCTTTTTCTTCACAGCATATTTACTTCTACTGCTAGATATATGTTTATTTTATGTATTTCCTAATTCTTGACTCAGCGATCCTGGTCCAGCCGGCCTATTTGCTAACTTAGTGTACGTTTTGATAGTCACTTTAAAATATTTTGCTGCTTTCGTATGATAATTTTCATATAAGATATATAAAAAGTAATGTTTGAAGTGACTATTACAACGTTGTACACTAAGTTAGCAAATAGGCCGGCAGGTCGTCCGTACCATCTTTTTAATGTAACACTTGCTTTTAGGGTTTCGTACGAGCTAGTCACAATAGGGAATCCTTATCGGATCACTCGTGTGTCTGTCTGTCCGTCTGTCACACACCGCCAATTTGCTCCGAATCTTCTAGCCCAATTAAGTAAAAGTTTGCACACTTATAGATTACTTGACCCAAACACAAACATTTTATAATATTAAATAAATTTTTAAGGTTAGGGACTTATTTGGGGTTAGCGAATCATGAAGATAAAAAGTATAGCAAACCATATCTTGCATATCAAATAAATGAACTTGTTCCATTGTTCTACAATAAACAGTTTTAAAGTTAGTACACAAATAGCCGAAAATTCACCATTCAGAACTTATCTCCAAAACCTCTAACTTAAAATTTGAAACGAATACATTAAATAGATTTTTACTTATTTATTACCGGAAAGCCAATAAGTTATGTATAGTTTAATTCGGGTATAATTGAAGAAAATTACATTTATAGCCCAGGACCCTCTCCACGAGTTCGACTCGCAAATGGCTGTTTTTGTTTTTATTTTCTATTGGTTAATCCATACTTTGTCATCCTACCAGGCGTTGTCAACACAGAACTCTGCGGCTCAAGCTACCATCATAATCCCTGTAGTAGATGTGTCTAGCTCGTTGCCGCAATTGTTGCAATAATATCTGTGATTTAGAGCGTTCGCGTATGATACCATTGCTTATTTTAAAGATTAAGTAATTCCGGTACTTTAAGGAGTTGTAGTTGGGCAAAACGCGAGTCTTCTGAATTTGGGGAAGCTTAGACTTGAAGACCAGTTTTAGTTGTCTCTCTATTACATTTTACGTACGATAACTCATTCTTTAGCCCGACACGTTCTGGATCTGTTAATTTATTTTCTTGTTAAGTTTTTTGGCCTTGTCTAAATGTGTCGACATTTCGTGTCCGCCAGTAACAAATGTCTCTATCGCAGCGCGTCGTAATTGGTAATTAGTATCGATGTGCTAAAATCGAGTTTGCGGCAGAGTCGATTAGCATCATATTGATTGCGTCTCCGATACCGGTGGGCAGTGTTAATGCCCGCCCGTTTAGCAAACTGTTTGATCTTATAATAGCCATGTGGGAACACTTTGTTTTTGTGATCTATGCATTTTCGGCTTGATAATGTGTAAGCTAAACACGGGCCTAGAACCGACTCCGTGACGCTTGCGATTGCGTCAAACGTGTTTTATTGTTTGGTGTAGTGTTGTCATCGTTTCATTTTTGTTCCTTGATTTATGTTATTTTTTTCTCCAATGGAATCACTACGCTGATGTCACCGACGGTTTCTGGACACGATAATCGTGATTGTAACGCCCGTCTGCTATTACCACGTTAAGTTATGAGCTCACTTAATTTTTTGAGATGATTATTAGTCATTGTTAAGTAGGGGTTGACATTAAGCCGTCTGTAGGAAATTGATATATGATTATTAGGCTAATGAAATGACCGAGTGGTGGTGTGACCACGAAGTGTCATTCCGTTGATGGTAATGGAACGAGAGCGATCTCGACGGTGTTCGCGCTCCCTAATCAATGCCAGTTGATTGCCAATTTGCTCCGTGATATATCGTCGATTGCTGCGTTTAATTGTCTCTTGAACAAATCGAGGGGTGCGAGACTGCACGCTTCGTAAATATTGTTTTTCTTTCGTCTTTTCATATCATACAGTACAGCTATTACTGTTTATTATATTTCCGCTCATATTACTGTAAATGTCTCGGGAAAACCCTTTCTTGTGGTTGAAAGGTTCTAGTCTTTCTTAGTACCTCTGTCAATTTGTAAGCAAGATTTCATGATCGTTTCAGTACCTAAAGTGTGCAAGCAGAAAATCAATCAAATTTAGTTAGGATTACATATAGAATCATCACATCTTGAATAACACAAAACCCTATTAGTCCAAATCGATACTTTTCTATGGTCGTACGCCTGACCGCACTCTCATCTTACCCAAAGTTTCTCTAGCATTGCTTACTACAATGCAAATGACAGCCGTGGGTGGCACGTTTTATGCGCCTCTCAATCAGTGATGGTGAGCGCACGCGCTACGAATTACACTACGAATTATTATTGGCGCTATTTGTCGCAATATCTCGCCTCGAGCTATGTACTATTGTACTTGGGCGGCTTTTTGGACCACCGAAGAGGTCCATTTCACTGAATAGCATTCATTTTATGCATGCCATATTCAGGTTAATAAAAACGAGAGTTTAGTAATGTTTGAGGAAGCAGACACTGTATTTAAATAAGCACGTTGTGAGATTAGATCTTTGTGATTTTTTGACGAGGTATCTCGAGGAACGTGTTCATGCGTAATAAAGCTGGTTATTTTTAGACTTATCAGATTAATTTTAAATTGTTAAATTATAAATAGACATGAACTTGTTAAGTAGGACATCTTTTTACGACACTGTTTATGCTTTCAATTAGTTATATATGTTTAATTGTAGTAAATTGTACAAAATATTCCAACTACAATAGAATTAAAGAACAATCGTCTTCGACAGTGGCGCCCCTAGTCCCTTGATTTTACCCGTATCAATTACGCAGATCGAGCGATAAGCACGCGATAAATTATCGTTCACTCGATAACATCTACACCCGATTGGACCCCGGCCCTTTGGAATTTTCGTTCATTGTCGATGATTTACAGAAGGGTTATGAAGACTTGAGGCTACGATTTACTTAGGCTGACATGTAAAAATTATCTTCGAATAAAATAGTACGCAATCGAAAACTAATATAATTAAATCGAAGCATATTAAACCCTAATAAAATCGGTAAGCCACAACCAGTAAATTAAATAGGAAACCCAATTATTTATTACTCATGACTAATTAATTTTAAGTAAATACAGGAAAACTATTAGCTTAATTGCTTAATCAAAATCGTCAAATTGCGACGTGCAGATCATTTGCTACGACCACAGATTACAGAGTTACTCCTGAACCACAACTCAGTCGGACACGTGTGCCCGATTCTCCAGTCCAGCCTATTTGTTTATAAAGGCGAGACCACACTGTAAGCAGGCAATCATACGAGCATCGCTCACCCCGTTTCCACTCTGTAATCACGGCATCATTACCTGTAATGACGTGTTAACGTTGCTTTATGGGAATGCCAAACATGACGCTCACATTTCGGTCATTTATATTTGTTTGTCTACTATCGGCGTGTTTGCTCTCTTCTAAAACAGAGGGCGGCGTTTCGGCCAGCCACCGGTGTGCTGTGCTTAGTTTTTTGAGTGCAACTCGATTTTGGGTCATGTTTGGACTCTTTCTTGTACCTACTGTCGCTTCTGCCTTTGTCGTCAAATTACCCGTACTCTGAACTAATTTCGTTGAAAGCTTACGTGCTTAGACTGCTTAGTTTATGTTACATTCATTTGTATTGTATTTTAATAATACTTATTCAATATTATTGTACAAAGTCGTCATTACTTCGATCATTAAGTACCTATTGTATATGACTACTTGAAATAAATAAATACAATGGACAAATCACAAAGATTTAGCTAGCCCAAAAGTAAGTTCGAGACTTGTGTAATGGGGTACTAACTCAACGGTACTATATGTTATAACAAATATGTACATATATAGATAAACATACATGATCCAGGCCAATTTAAAAAGATCACCTGACCGGGGATCGAACCCGAGATCTCCGCTGTGGCAGCCTGGCACGATGACTACTACGGCACTGGGCTCTTAAAAATTAATTTGTTAAAAGTTTGAGAATCATTCCCCTATAGGAGAAACTAAATAAATTGAAATCTGTTTTTCTTATCGGAATGAATCTACTTGTCCATTATTCCACTTATATAATATTGAATTTCTATCAATGTGCGCATCTACATGTGATATTAAAATAAAGAATTTTTAATTCACTAGCTATATTTATATAACAGAAGCAGAATTCCTAATAGAATATAGAATTAATACAAAAATATTAGGCCTCCCATACAGTTGATCAAATCTATGGGAAATATATTTTTTTTTCCGTTTTTTTGCTTGCGGACTCTTTCTTTGCGGATTCTTCTATTAGGGACTATATTAGGGATTCTGATTTCGTCATTAAAATATTGCCAGGGAGTTCAAAATTAACCTGTATATTTAAGTGCGTATTTAGATACATAATACGTATGTTTATGAATACTTATAGTGACAAACACTATTTATTTAACGCTTTAGAACCAATCCCTTTCAATCAAACGAGAACAACCGAGAACAGATTTTACAATTTTAATTCGGTATTCAGAATTCAACATTCGTTTGCTGTGACTCTTTTGCTAATGGACATTCTCTAGAAGTATTTATATTATACAAGGATAATGGAACAATATAGTATTTTCACAGAATCTCTTAACCCAGAAAAACAAATCAACATCTCGAGGGTGCTACAGGTCACACATTATTGTTCTTGTGTTTGCCCAACAAATAGGTGGAGTGGTTCTTTTTAGAATTCTCATTTTCCTATTGATCTCGTATATGTACGAAAATAAATGTGTATTGACTTTTTTACTAGGTTTATAAATCTTTAGAATGCGTAAGACAAAAAGAGTATAGGTCCCGTTAGTTACACAGGTGCGTGGATATCTCGTCGGGATGCCGTTTGTAAGTGCATTCTTACTGTCCATTTTCATTTGTAGTGGGTGGGACCATTTCATATCTATTATTACGATTTATTTTATATTAATATTAACAATTATTTTTCAGGATTTTGTCTGCCTCCGTGGTCCAGTGGTTAAGGCGTTTGCCTGTTGACCCGGGGGTCGTGGGTTCGATTCCCACCGGAAGCATACTTTGTTTAGTTGTTTCCAGTTTGGTTAGGACATTGCAGACTTGAATCACCTGATTGTCTGATAATAAAGATGATTCCGTGCTTCGGAAGGCACGTTAAGCCGGTGGTCCCGGCTGCCATCTGGTAGTCGTTAAAGGAACCACGTCAGAGGCCGAGAGGCGGTTCCGAAGAACTCTGACACCAGGGTGTGCATGGTCGATTGACCGTGACACCTACTCGAAATGATGATGATGAGGATTTTGTCTGTGCTGGATTTAATAATATTCTTCATTATTTATTGTGTTCAATCTGTATTTAAATTTTCAGGATGTAACTCATCAATGAGATTCGGCGTTACAGTTCTTACGTGTTCAATTCTTTCCATTACCAATTACCAAATATTCTTGCGGTAGTTAATGTGTACAAAAATACGACTGGTTAGGAACACCCACGGTTTTCTACCTTCCGGCTGGTGTTAATACGTCCCTGTTGATTTTGTATCTTTACCAAATTCTCTTTACTTTTCAAACCAGCAATATTGTTCTCTGTTTGTATAGCAGTAGGAGTTAAGCTGGTGGTAGAGAATAATGCACGTCCGCAAGCCGAACCTAATTCACACTATGTATTTAGCTGAAGTTTGTGAAACACAACAAAGATGTAATGATGACTGTGGTAATGCATTTTTTTCGTGTACTTAAAGATGGTCGCCGCAATGCACATGTTAATCAAATTATCAGTGCAGACTTCCGCGTTATTATTTAAAACGGGTTTACGTGTGCACACAATACCCATGTAGAATTCCTTTACTAGACAACACGAAATGGACTTATTAATATCAGAAAATTATAAATGGTTTACGCATTAACAAATCCATATAGAGACGTCGGCGGCTTCGTTTAAAAGTACAGTCACGTTCCAATAACATAGGTTGCGGGAAAAATCTATAAAACCTTATAATAGTTGTGGTCACGAAGATGTTGCATATGTCCAACCGAGGCGCCGGCAGTTATTCTTCCCTGCTGTGACATGATACCCCTTCCAGTTTAAGATGGCGCGTTTAAACTCCCTCAGTGGTCGGTATCACAAGCGGGATCAACAGTTTGAATTTATTTGCGGAGGTCTTTTGAAATGGTCGCGTATGCCCCAGGATGTAAAGGTTCGCCGATTGAATTCACACCCGCGGTTTCTCTCTGTCCCCTTCTCATTATAAATCAAACGCAGGTATGACTGCGTCTGGTGCAGTCGTGTGTGAATGCTGCGGGGGAGATTTGCAGACTCCTTTAGTAACCGTTGATTTTGGCCTTGTCATAATTAAAGCCATATTTTTCAAAAGAAATTTCGCGTTGATTTTGATTCAATGCATAATGATCCACAGGGTATATTTCTTAACTTTTGAACTGCTAGTGATATGATTAATAGACTCCACAAAAATATAACACATTCAATGCTAATGATCTTGGTAACGCTTCACGCGCTATAAATAAGAAGATTAGAGAAGTAATAAAGATTTCATGTTCTTTACATGGTATAATGCAGCGTGACCAATTTTCTAAAGTTTGTTTTCATAAACACGTCTTTGAAGTAAAAAACTGGGTTATTTTTGATACTCGAATAATAAATTATTGGCTTATCGAATTCCATTACAATAATAACTTCTCATTTGTAGGAAAGTGTCGAATTGTTTGAATTTTAGTATTGTAAGCTTCATTTTACAATTTAAATCCATATTTATTTCTATCACAATCACAATAGAGTGAAATTGAACTGTTTATAATTAAGGGATATGAGTTAAAAAAGGGAATGTACAATACTGTGCTAATAGAACCATGTTTTCAAGCGGTTCGAAGTGCAATTTTAAAATTTTTTTTTTTTTTACGTGTAACAAACATATACTATCAAACACTGAGGCAAAACTTTCTTACAGAAAATAAATAAATATTTTGTGTAGCCTTGTTCTTTCTGATTTCATGCCCCCTGACAATGAACTTGCTAGACAGTCACGGCGCCTTCCATACTCTGATTTCTGAACAAATGTTGTGTACCCTTCTCACGTGTGATGGGACGACACCAGCATTTGTCGGCGCAGCTGCGGTGCCGACAACATATTTATTGTGCTCATTAACCTTCAAGAACGCTATTTAATTGTCGGCCGTTTTTTATTCACTTCACCTTTGACCTGGACGCGACTTATTGCTCCCCGGCCTCTCTTTGAAAGCGAGAATGGGCTGTTATTTATTATGTCGAGACGAGGATGCGTGTCGCTTCTATCTTTGTGGCGCTTGTGGTCTTCGCTATGATTTATTAGGTCACTAGCACGAACTGGCTTCATTCAGGTATTCTATACATGAAAACTATAGAAGAAATTACCTTTAAATACTTAAGCAATGTTTAAGAATATCTATAAAATAGCACAGAACAGCGGTTTATATAACCGCTGTTCTGTGCTATTTTATAGATATTTATGGAATTCTTAAACTTCCATATCATCTTGATAGAAGTGCTTTTGAGTTGTGTGCTCTGACTGGTCCTCAACTGTCAAAGGCGCATTTCCGTGAATTGTACCTAGCAAGACAGTCATACATAACGTATGCGGGCGGGCCCACAGTGCCTCCACTTCAAATACTTGTCATCACTAGGACAGATTGTGGTCTTCTTTAGCAGGATTACCTTTATCAAAGGGTCACGTGGAATCAATTATTCGCTATTTGTCATATACGAGTCCAGTTTAAATTTGTCTGAATTATGCTACAAAAAGACTACATGTAAAATTACTCTGTTAATTTGTATTGACATCTTTAAACGTAAGTTTATATTCAAGTACTACTGGATTACTACAGGAAGCTGTTTATTCACAAGTTCTAAGATTGCCGCTTTAAGATAGTCAAACTCTAGTTCTAGCGTATATAATAATGCGATGGGCTATTGCTTCGATAATATGGACGATATTGTCAAATGGTTAACTATTTCTCACGCAGTGAGCGGCAGTGCTCGTGGGGTCTAATATCTACGTTTAATGATCGAAATACATCGATTACAGGAATTTGAGTATACAAATGTGTTTATTGAATAAAGTCCGTTGCGCAATTTCCAATATTATAGAAAATGTTGAGGCTTATAATAGCTCTCAGTGAATATTTCATTGCGTCTGAGATGTAGGATTTTGCTTTTGCCTCCTGCTTAGACGCGCCAATGTTTTATTCATAGTAAACAGATCGTCCGAGATGTTTAACTGGTTATGGCTAATGGCAATTGTCCGTTTCCACAAGCGACAGTCGACATTGCTCGTCGTGCTCTCGTGACATTCTCACTGCTACACTGGGCCGATTAAACTGCAATCGCGGAGGTGCAACCGAGTGACAAATGATCTCTCGTCTGCTTTACATTGTATTACGAGGTATTCCTATCACAATGAAAATGTCGCTACTATTGTTCCGGGCTTTCTATCGAAGCGAGTCGAGTGCGCGTTTGATGTCTTCATTCGGTGTATCGGCAACAGTAAATTGTGGTATCATGTCGGTACAGTCCGCGTCGTCGGTATGGAACCGTTTATTGATTGGTATCGTAGTTTGTCCGCTGTTCACTTTGAATAAAATTCGAATTATAATTAATCACAGTTGGTCTGCGTGGGAGTGCGTCGCGCCGCCGCCGACGATCTATCATATTTTGTGATAACGCCACTGGGACGCGTCTTGTAAACGTATTGAGACGATCGGGTTCGGGTTTGAGCTCAGCTATGTGACAATAGTTGATGCAACGGCATTCGGAATTATGCATTATGCCATTTCACATGCATGATTCGTATACTTGGAATTAATTATCCAAAGAAAGATTTATTGCGAGACATTTTGTGATTTTATCAATTTCGATACTAGAGTACATAAGCGTGCTTATTAGATCTATTTAGCTAAACCTTAACAATAGTGAAAATGTAGCTGCGAGCACGTTCGGCAAGGGAGAAAGGTGTCAACTGTTACGAGCGTTAGAATAGTACTTAAAATACATTACTAAGGACGTAAATTATGTATTTACAACAGGTATTAAATAAAACAATTGCGGTAATAGGCAATGTTAACGATTTATTTCAATTTTCCAGTCGACGTCGGCGTTCATCTTTATAAAGACGACATTTTCGATGTCAACAATAAAATTTGATCATAAAGTTTGGTCGCACCCTTTGAGAGGTCCTATGCAATCTCGCCGCTCAATTTTATTTCCAATAGCAGCGTAAATAGACGGCGGGTAGATGTAAACGAGAGACACCCCACGGCTCTCTCGGAGGCTCCTGTCAATTGAATTTGTCTGCAAGCGCGCCGTGCATTAATAGCGCTCTAAACTACCTTCAATACTATTATTGATATTTTCATAAAGCCAGATATCCATTGTGCGGTGACGACGCTCAGCGTATCTATTTTTAGTGCGTTTTCGTTATGGCATTTGATATTATATCCAAGCGCTGTGCATTACGGCAATACCGTCTGAGTTTTATTACCCCCGTATGGTTTGATTTGATCACTTAATCTTTGAGCTTCCGGTGTTATTCTAGTTATTTTTTAGTGGCGTACGATTCATAGAAATTCTTTTAATTTAGATTTATACACTTTCACGTTCTTGATCGATATCGAGGCGTTGCGTCATGAATGATACAGGTGATTCAAGCGCAGTCATATCTTGAATTGTATTATGCATCTAATGGGAGGGAGAAAGTGATGATACATGGCCCAGTACACTTGTTGAAATGGTAGAAAATGTACTCCATCAAGGTCTTGACAGACGGATGAAATATTCAGGTCAATATATTATTTCACGCTGCCGGGATGATAGGACTGGTATTAATTTAATTTGTCATACTGGATAGAAACTCTGAGCATATTTGCGTTCCGTCTCTATATCTACTACTAAGTTTCGGAGGCAGAGGTCTGCTTTTCAGCTTTTTACAAATCGTAATCTCTATAAAACTCTCAGGGTTAATAAAATTGTGGATAACAAATTGCATAATTCGTTTCAAGTACCAATGTACAACATTACTCCCCGCCAAACAATATATATAACACACTATCCTCTTTCCCGCCTGTTCCCACGTCTCCGCCGCTTAATCATGTGACTTCATGTCGTCTGCGCCTAATATCGCACTCTAATGTGTTTATTAAGGCCCTTTAATGGCGCACCATTTAACATACAATCTTCATACAATGTGCAGTGGTCCGTTTCGCGTGCTAGCGTCTCGTGGATCTTACTAATAAAGTTGTGGGTTTAAATGTTTGAGACATGTTCTTACTTGAAAAAGGATTAGATTAAAGAAAATAGTATTAAAAATCCTAATTTATATTATAAATGCGAAAGTGAGTCTGTGTTCAGTTGTTAAGCTTTCACTCTTTTAACTACTGAATCGATTATCATGAAATTTGCGTACACTTGGATACGACACGGTATGCGTTTGATACGGAAAAGGTTAGGCTACCTTTCATCCCGGAAATAAGTACTATTCCCGAAGGTCTGGCATTAACTCAATTGGAGCCGCGGGCGAAGCTAGAATTCTTGAATAATCCTTCTTGATGCTAGATCAAGAAGGATTATTCAAGAAGGATTATTTCAAAAATTAAAAACCCAACTGCCTTTTCATTTAACAAATCTATCTAAGAACACTTGGGTTTTTTGAGACGAACCTAAAGATACTTAAACTGTTGAAACAATAGTAATCCAAAGAAATTTACAAACTTACAAGATACGCGCGTAACACACAACCTTTCTTGGTAGTCGAGCAAAAATATTTTTTTTATAGAGACCATTGCCCATGCTTAAAATTTATGTTAATGTAATGTACTCGTAATATACAAACAGTCTATTGGCTTTTAACCTGAATCGACGAACGACGAGACGAAACGACATCACAATAAAACGAATATTATTCTAAAATACATTCAGTCTAACAGTCATTGAACATGACATCTGATTGCGCTTAGCCGTGTAATGATCCAGTCGACGGTGGATGGGGCTTTAAAAGACAATTATTGGGTCGCAAACGCTCATGTTATGTGAAAACGTTATAGACGTTTTAGCGATTCAGTTAGTTGATTTTGTTACGAGTTTATTTTCATTCGTAGGTTGTAGGATTTTACTATATATGTGTCGTCACACAAACTTCCTTATAAACCTCTTAATTTACAGATGTTAGATATTTTAAATTTAATGATTCCGTTGCCGGTGTGACTACACAATTATTGGTTCGATCTGCGGGTTCGTTCATTTTAGGCGTGTGGAAACAATGCCATGCTAACGTATATACTGATTCAGCGGTCCTCTAAATTGTTATTGGAACAAGTTTATTTTCATTCGTATAGTTGGCGGATTTTATTGCTTATATGTTGTCACACAAACTTCCTTATAAACCTCTTTTTTCACAGATTTTATTCTTAATCTAATTATTCCGTTGCCGATGCGACTAGACAATTATTGGTTCAATATAAATATTTGCTTATTATTGGTTCAATGGAAGAAGTGGAGGGAGGCCTTTGCCCAGCAGTGGGACACATGATGGCTCGAAATAAATAATAAATAAATAATTGGTTCAATATAAAATTTTTATATTAGGCGGCCGTTCCTCAACATGATGTCGTCTCGTGAAAGAGTTCGCAGCTTGCTTTCTTTGAGTTTCACATTGTTCGATGCAGCGGTATGAATAACACTGAATTAATTAAAACGAAGGTTGTAAGTACCAATTTTATTCATGAGCTTTTACTGTTTTTGCTCTTTTATGTCTCAGTTAAGGTTAATTTACATTACTATGTAAACATTTTCAACGGGTCTGCTAAAACTGCGTTCGAATAGGTTTTACTAATATTTGTAGGATTTCTACGAAAAAAATATCAGCCTTTAAACCGCATCACGAAGATTAGTGTTCTCTCTCTCTTTCTCTTAGTCTGTCTTAAGAATATTGCAATTATGCTTGCATACTCGTACATTTATTGATTAGCAAGGATAAAAACAATGCCAGTTGATAAAAACTATGATCCATGAATATACGAAATAAATGCTCATTTTTAAGAATTAATTTAAAAACTGCTGATTTATTCCCCTAGAATCATTAAAACCTAATGAGGAATAGTAGCTTTTAACTGCGTTTGTCCGGCTATTATGTCAACACTGTTCCCCTAATCGCCTCACATAACTTTTGGATCGAAAGTGTTTGATAAATATCCGTGCGTCGTCATTACCGAATGTGATCTACGTCCCTCATTAGCTACCTCCAAATAAGATATCATCTAGTGATTAACTGCATCACTGTTCGATTATTTTATTACATTCCAGCAGTAATGGCCTGCACGCATAACGTTCTTGTTTAAAACGTTATTGTCCAGAAACAGTTATGCACTTGCTATTCCTGCTGTTAGAACTATTGATGTGTCCGTTATAATATCGTTAGCAGTTGCCCGCGAAATAACTAGTAATGTTTCGTAGGGTTCTTAACTAACCGAACAGACATATTTGAATGGCATTGGCCAAAACATCTCATTCAACGGAACACACTAATTTATTTACATCGGCAATGGTTAGGTGGTATTTCGCATTGGCGATATAAACTATAAATACTACATACAAAATTTGAATTGAGTTGATTTGAGTTACTATTTACATTTCTGTTAATTGTAAAATGCATTTTGTTTATTAATTATCCGTGTCGATAAAATCTTGATTGTAAGCTATGAAGTATATACAACTGAGAAAGTCCAGTTAGTTACGAACACATTTTGCCACATATGAGAACTAATAAGGCCGAAGAAAATAAACGTGTAAACGTAAACGGTTTCATCTGTAAATTATTTTCTAATTGAAAATTAATGGAGAGCGTTCCGAGCACGTATTAAATAACCCGCCAGTGCTTGTTGGGATTTTAATGGTGCTTTTGGGGACACAAAAATTGATAGTTCCATTTGGTTGTTTTCGTTAGTGAGTCGTTAGTGTCACTGGCTCACAGCGATGCAAATTAAGACGTTCTTTCGGAATCCGCTTTTGATTTACGACCCTATAATGCGGTGTACGAGGTGGGTCCGCTTCCGCATGTAATTTAATTTCGTTGAGGCACCACTTGGTTGCAACGGCTACGGGGAGTTAATGAGCTTTGAGGCAGTTTTAGTTATCATTTGTTTATTGTTATTATTTAAACACTGTTTTAAACTGTAATTTTGTGGCTTCCCAACAAACAAAGTAGCGATAACGGCAAGTAAACTTAGAGCCTATTAATACTTGCTAACTCTTTAGCTACGTAAAACTGTTACTTTTATCTTTTAGTTATGAAAGTCACTTACTACGTTAAAAGTAGTTATAAATGAACCCTTAAGGTGTTTAAGAGTTATTCCTTGTAGCTGTTTACCGATTGAGGTGTGTTAACTTTAGCATGAAGCTTTGGCCCTTAAACAGTGCTTGTGTAAACATTATTAACTCTCTAAGCTAACTTAGAATGTTCCAGATAAAGAAATCATATTTTTTACGTTAAGTTACTTAAAATAATTTCTCGCTGCTAAAAGTATAGATTACAGCTCTAATTGACGTTATTGAACAAACAAAGTTGTTATTCAAATGTTTTAAAACTCCGTTTTAAACTAATAAATTTTACATAAGTAATAATTATCATTTTGTAGCCAGCTTTGTGTTTTTATGTAACGCCATATTTTTTATAATAAAAATAAAAATGTTCGAAATCTATTTTTCTGTCACATTTTTATCACAGTATAGCATTAGTTAATAAACATAGTCATCCGCAAAATTAATAGATAAAATTAATAAAATACCGATAAATAAATTAGAACACAGTATTTTTTATTTTGACATTTATTAAAACGAACAAATTAAAAAAAAAAATCGTTATTAAAATTAGTAAGTTAAACAAATAACGCGCGCTGTTTGAGCTTTATTAATTGAAGATTAAAATCTACAAATGCTACAAAAGATTATACTGTAAGTAGTATAATATTTAATGGGTTTATTGGAACCTTAGGTAAAAGTACTTACGGCTATTTTAACTCTTTGGTAAGAAAAATCCTTGTAGCTCTGTTTTACCATTAGTTAAAACGAGTTTCTGTAGATCTTTTAAGTGCTAATGTCTTTGCCTAATTTGGATAATGAGAGTTATAAAGTGATTTATTTAGCCCCTGCTATAATTATTGGCGTTTAACTGAACTACAAATCGGTTCTAATAGATCATATTTTATTGCTGAATATTGTAATAAATGCTTGGCCAGCTTTCAAGAGCTAATTTCCTGGTAGAACTTTTTGGTTCAGTATTATAAAATGCTTGTGTATGGAACATATTATCATCCATTATTTTATTAATTTCAATTTAGAAATGTTATAACAAATTTGTTTTTGACATTAATTCTTTGTGTTCAATAATCATGTAAAGTCAAGAGTAAAACTAGTTTTCCCAAAAATACGGGATTGTAATAATTTCATGGCGGGCGTTTTATGTCGTCTTAATCCAAGTTTACGACCTAAACAAGGCCAAACAGTTTTGCGGATTGCTCAAATCCGAACACTCCAATATTTTTTATTATCATTATAATTTATTGACTAAACAATCTTTATAGTTGCCACATCGTAAAATTGCTGCGTGTATCGGAACGTGATTCGAGAATTTTTTTAATATTCATTATAATTTGGCAGCTAATTTTTAACCTTCGCGTTGATTGAACATCGTCGTCACATAATTAATTAATTAACGAATACATTATGGCATTAATATATTATTTAATGCTTTTTCATTTTTATTGCCCTATTCGTGCATATTTAGTGAGTTAGGAAATGCTTTGGGTGCATAAATCATAGATACTAGTATAAGTTATGTTGAGAGTAAGGCGTTATTGCTTAATAATTTAAATAAGGCTAATGACGTTGCTTCTTCTAAGGCCCAAACTATGTTTTACTGTCCGGAAGAAAGGTGAGAGTCTTATTCACAAATATTATTTCAACATTATTGATATCATGAAGGTTATCATTGAATCTTCATATAGATGTCATGGTATCTTAATTGCATTAGGCATGTTGCTCTATGATGTATCTTTATCTTTACGACTGGGTTTGTAGAGGTCGCTCCGGTACCAAAGGGGTCAAAATATGTTATTAATCGTTCCCGCGAAAGGCTCTTCTTCGACACTTATCTTTTAATTCAATTTACACTCGTATATGTTTGTTGATCGGGAATTTATCGTTCATCTTGTAAAGTTTATATCTTAATTATCCATTCTCATGATAAGAAACTACATTCGTAAAAGATCTTGTAAATGTTTTCATTCAAGGAATCATTAAAATCATATACGTATCAAAGATTATCTTATCTCTATGATTTAAATAGATAGGTTTCTTTCTTTACCAGACAGAAAGAGACCAGGGCAATAATCACTCTAGGAAGTGTAATAGCATAACGTCTTGATAATAATACCTTGACTTTCGTCGTTTTATAGATTAGCTGTCGCCCCGGCTCCGTTCGCGTCAATGTAGACCCCTCGGGAACAGTACTTTTTTCCCGGGAGAAAATATAGCCTATGTCCTTCTCCATCCCCAGACAACGGGTATGCAAAATTTCATAATGATCGATTCAGTACTTACGGCATGAAAACGAAACAAACAAACAAATTCATTTTCGCATTTATAATATTAGTATGGATTACATACAATGTTCTAGAGAAGGAGAGAAAATCTGTTGTTTGTGTTGTACTGTCGATACCCAGCATTTCAAAACTTTTACTTTATCGAAACCCAAGACCTTTTTTACATGTAGAGATACGTAAAATAATCACTCGTTTAATATATTAAAAAGCTATGATCGAGACCGTCGTAGAAAAAAATTTTACTAATTTTAATAAAACTAGTTGAGAGTGAACCAACAGGTTGCGAAGTCGCACGTCGTCGGCTGGGCGTGCCGACACACCTCTCTATTACCGTGCAGGTGTTACTCTGTAATCATGAACAATGCGAGCATCTTAAGATAAAATACACCAAAAAGGTAATACTTTCCTCATGCAGTATACTGAAATCTTGTTTACAAAAATGCTTCAGTTCAACCTTGCACTTTTGAATTACCCAAAGTTGAATCACCAATGCCATTTAAGAACAATGTATATACTTACCTATAGTTTTCATTTGAGAAGGGGAAACCTGGATACGCAAGGACCTACAGTAGCTGGTTTCTTCTATGATGGACCAGATGTCATGTACTAAAGCACGCGAACTGAAAAAAAAAATAGTTTATTGGATAAGGCTAGAAGTATTTTTAAGTTACTCTTGAATCAACCTTATCTCTATGATCCAATCATGAGATAATTGCACTGTTTGGTTTGGAAATTAAGTAAATTTCGGCTTCTGATTGACGTGTTTACCGACATAACCTCGAAAGTTGTTTATGGTATTTGCAGAGTTTCTAAATCAGTTTTGGTACACATCTAAATTTGTCACAAAAGTCAATACGTCAAGAGCTCTCTACGGGTTACATAATTTGAAAGTACTCGGAATTTATAAATAGGCATTCTCAGTTGTCGCAATATGTACTTTCGGGTTTGGAGTGGTTTCGACTTAATTAATCTATTCAAGTTTTGCCTTCAGGTTATTTTGATTCCAATAATGTCGAGTGTTTGCTCGTGATCGTTTCTAGTATCGAGATTGGGTCTGTATGCGTTATTATGTAATTATATAAGCAATTTGGATTTTACGGCTTTTGTATTAAAATTTCAATTTGCTACTTCGGAGTCAAGTATCTCACATGGAATATTTGTTGAACGTCTGGCGCCACACTTCACAATTGATTGTTGCAAATTAATCTACAAATATAGTAGTTATGTACATTGTGTTGATTTTATTTATTTCGTCTGTGCTATTTTAGTTCTGTGATTTTTGTCTTAATACAATGGAATGAAGACAGCTATAAAACCACAAGTTTTCACTTCATTAGACTTTTTATCTGAGTGTAGCATATTGTCCCTGCAGTTCTAAGAACTACTTACTCAGACCAAAGTTGATCTCGGTGATCTTGTGTGTCACATAGTTTCGTTTCCTTTATGCTTGTTGGCTTTGTTTGTATGTGCTGTAGGACCATTAGCCTCTTATCGTAACCTGGATTTTCCAACTTAAAAGAAAAGTAAGGTTGTTTTCCTCATAAAACTAAAGTAATTATACTTTATTGTGAACTAGTATAATATTTACTTGTAAATATGATTGAAGTGGATACTTTCTGGAAACCAACATTTCATAATAACATTGTGATGGGTAAGGTAATAGGATAGTATTTTGAATTACCTACCTTAAAAACCTAAATTCAGATATTGAATACGGGAAAAGCGAACGTATAAGTGCAACAATGCATTTTTCTTAGTACATTTGTATGTCTCTTAGAAAAATATTTATACAGCAGTACAATAATCACTTACCATCGGATTACGAACGCCAGCGTTGGAGCGGCTCTTCTCACGAATTTTGCGGCGCCTCGCGTGGGCGGCCTATCGTACGCCGCCATCGCACGTCTACCAAACACCTCGCCATCACATCCAAATCACATTCAAGCCCTTATTTATTCAACCACAAAGCTCACAATCCCACTAACAATCGGAAAACTACAATTGTCATAACAATACTACGGCCCTTTGTTGCCTAGTGCGTCTAATTAGTCAGACTGTTTAGTGCTTTACTCGCCGCAGGCCTACATTAACTACGGACTATTCAGTGTGAAATGATGTGATTTGTTGAGCTATGTTAAGCGCATTATGAACACTTTGCTAAATTAATTTCGAAATTCCATTTATCTATTGTGTACAATAACGAGGGCTTTGACATTGCGTTTATCATCGTTACAGTAGATTCGGTTAATCCTTTTGGATTGATACTCGGTATTTTACTACGCCATATTATCTCTGGCAAAGTATAGCAGTGAGTGGGGCGCCATCAATACGCCTACAGTAACATATTCGCGTTACATTAAGTCTGGTCCAAGCAGACGTCGTATTTCAAGAGTCGTGTTCAGATTCATCTCTACTTATTCATAACAATATTTCGCATATTCTCGGGTGACATAAAACTCCTCGTTCGATGTTTTGTCCATAGTCACATTGTCAACAGATATGAAAGCGAATATTTTTCTGGATTTATGGTACAACTTCGGTTTGTCGTCGAATAGCGTCCATATGATATATTTTCCTTAAAGCGTCCTTTCAAGTCTTTACTTTGTAAACAGAGTCGCGTCTCTTGTTTGCCGGCTGTTCGGTATTGGTTGAATATTGGCGTCGTTGGTGTTTCGTCTGTAATACTATCTGCTTTTATAAAGCGCTTAAAACGAGAATCAACAATAATATTAACAATGCAAGTCGGGTCACGAACTCACAAAATCAGAGATCCTGCATCAGAAATATGACCTGAAATATGGCGACTGTACGGCGCCAGTGGTGAAAATCTGAATCATGTAACCGTTACTTCGATTTTTATTTTCGAATTCTTTTAGCGTGTTGCAAGTGAATATTGCGGTCGCGAATGATATGCAGGGGCTGTTCACTAACTGGACATAAGGTATTCACTGGGCACACGTAAAGCTAGTTAGACAAATCGGAAACAAGTAATTCTTGGACTTTTTTGTAAGAATAATAAATAATGTGTTGTGTACTCGTAGTTGCTGTTAAATGACCAAATATTATTTGGTACTGTAGGATACCCAATCAAAGCCATTGTCGCTTATCTTAGATATAAAAATAAGTGCTGTTTACAATCCTTATACCTAATAAAACAAACAATAGAACCCGTGCCATTTGTACTTGAAGTTGGGGTAAAGAAATTTATTTAAATTTTAATGTACTGGTCACATGTGTGTCCAATTTTGCTTGAACTAGTTAGTGAAGAACGTGACAAATTTATGACAAGTATCATATTGCAAGTTTTGGAGGGTATTGTGCTACCGTTTTGTCGCTAGGTGATTTATCTGCAATAAATTTATCGCTCAATCAACGTCGACGGCGCGCCGGCCGCCGCTGATTGGATTTCTTCATAATTACATCTTTTGACATGTACGCGCAAAGTTTCGTACCTTACGCGCCGGCAGGGCACGAGATCGTGGGAGCATCGTGTAATCAGCTTTCTTGCCAGTCTTGTTTTGATTTGGGCTTTTGGAATTAAACTGCTGAGAATGGTTGCTGCTTTATTTGTTCATTATAAGGCTTAACCATTCTTTGTCTATAATTTCTTTAAGCTATGTCGGATGACTGTAGGCAGCATGAAAAATTTTACACCTCCCGGATGAGGATGAGGATGGGCACCCGGCTCTGTTATTTACCGAACGAAGCATAGAAGCGGTACAGTAGCGGGCAATAGCTACTCAAACGACGATTTTCTGTGAGAGTGTGGTACTTCCCCGGACGAGACGGCCGATTCATGTTACTAGCAAAAAATAATTTTGCCGGTAGCGTGGCTCTACCACGACGATTATATTTATAAGTACGAGTATGTTTGTACTTTTACTACTTATACTAGTATAAGTAGTAAAAGTACACAGCTAATCAAAATGTTCCCAATCAAGTATGATTTCAATATATAACCTCTAATTCGCTACCAATGCGAGTGGCTGTAGAGTTCTCGTGATGGACAGTATAACTTCCAATTCAACATATACTTATATTTTTCATAACAAGAAATGCTTAAATTTAATTTTGGTAATCCATTTCATCGTGCTAACCGTGAATAACAAGCGTAATGAGGGGTAACATCCAGCGCGTATAAATGTCCAGTTGTCCAGTCGTGATACATTTCGGTAACTCACGCGCGCCGCTTCGTTGACATGATCACATTATGCACTTACCAGCGAAACAGGGCATACATATTCCGTAATTACTGTATGAATCGAAAGCCGTATATAGCAATTCAGAATTATATTAGTAACTAAAGGAAAAACTCTTTATAAGATAGAGGGAAATTGTCTGCAAGAAAATAAAGGATGAATACACAGGTTCATCTATACATATAATAAAACAGTAAAATTATTTTGTCTGTACATTTCGAATTTTTGACTGAAATGGATAGAGGGACACTTAAAAAGAATAATAGAAAGCAAAAAAAATTTTTGGTATTTCTTGTCTGTCTGTCTGTCTGTCTGTCTGTCTGTCTGTATGTATGATCACGATTATCTCCGAAAATACTGAACCGATTTACTTCAAACTTTCACCAATTGCTTTGTTTTAACTCAGTTTAACATTTAAAGTTTGTTTCATCAAAATCGGTTCATTAAAAAAAAAGTTATCGTCATTTGAATGAACTCAAGGCATGAGTTTGCCTGCAAACATAGCAAAAATAAAAGAAAATAATAAGTGACTTATGAAAATTAAAATCCAAAGTCAATTCATCATCATTATACGACAGCATTATACCTATCCTAACTATCCATAGTAATCCATACTAAAAAAAAAGGAGAAGCTGACTGACTGACTGACATATCAACGCAGGGCCTAAACTATAAGGGTTAGGAACTTGAAATTTTGCACAGGGGTTCCTTTTATAACGTAGGGGAGCACTAAGAAAGTATTTTTGTAAATTCATCTCCTTAGGGGGAAAAACGGGTTGCAAAGTTAGTATGAAACTTTGTTGTTTTTGAAGTTATTCGAATGAAATTCAGCATGAAGGTTCTTTACTGAAAGGTATGAAACACGAGTAAAATATTTTACTCAAAAATCATCCCTTAGGGGGGTAAAATAGGGGTGCAAAGTAAGCATGAATCTTTGCCATTTTTGAAGTTAGTCGAATGAAATTCAGCATGAAGGTTCTTTACTAAAAGGCATGAAACACGAGTAAAATATTTTTCTCAAAAATCATCCCTTAAGGGGATATAACGGGGATGCAAAGTTAGTATGAAACTTTCCGTTTTTGAAGTTATTCAATTGAAATTCAATATTAAGGTGTTTCATTGAAAGTCATAAACTAATGTATTCCGGGTTATTCTACTGTTCCTGAGAAATCGACACTTACGCGGGCGGAGCCGCGGGCCAAAGGCAAACCTGACTTATATATCAACGCACAGCCGAAACTACTGTGCGCAGAAACTTGAAATTTGGCACAGGGATTCTTTTTATGATGTAAATGAGCACTAAGAAAGGATTTTTAGAAAATCAAAGGGGTTGAAGTTTTATGGAATTTTCTCATTTCTGGACTTAGAAGTTTGAAAGTAGGTACGCAAGTTCTAAATTAAAATTAAAAAAGATCTGTTTAGGTGAACCAGACAACATTCTCCCTTGAAGGGGTAAATAGGGGGTAAAGTTTGTATGGAATTTTTCCATTTCTAGACTTAGAGGTATGAAAATAAGTATATACGTTCTAGGTTACAATTAAAAAAGATCTGTGTAGGTGAAATGTACAAAATTTCCCCCTTAAGGGATAAAGGGGGGGGGGGGGATTGTATGGAAATTTTCTCATTTCTGGACATAGAAGTATAAAAATAAGTATATATGTTTACATTACAATTAAAAAGATCTGTGTAGTTAAAATGGTCGAAATTTCCCCTTGAAGGGGTAGAATAGGTGGGGTAAAGTTTGTACGGATTTTTTTTATTTACTTAGAAATATGACAATAAGAAGTTCTCCATTAGGGGAACGACATTAACGCGGGCGGAGCCGCGGGCAACAGCTAGTATATAAATAAAACAGGGGTCAAACAATTTGGTAATTCACGCCGTTCTTCGACCTGATCACATGTCGCTGTTATCGCAAAACAGGTCATAATTTATGAATATTGTACCATAAAGTACGCACCAAAAGTGTGGAGATAGCCGTATTTAGCAATCCAGTAGCGAATTAAGTAGCCTGTAGAGATAACATATGAAAGTTTTACCTTTTCTTAAATGATGCATTGTTGATTACAATTTTGTTTGTTTCTTTAAAAGCATTTTGATTTAACCTTAGGGGGATGTGTCTTTACGAAATCCTGTAAATAGCCGCGTTACTTACTGACAGTAAAGAGTGAGGTAGATAGAAAATCTTATTTTAAAAAGGAAAACTAATTTTGAATTGATTTATTTATAAGAAAACTAGCTTTCGCCCGCGGCTCCGCTGGCATGAATGTCGATCCCTCGGGAATAGTAGACTTTTTTCCGGGATAAAAGGTAGCCTATGTCCTTCTCCGTACTCCATAGAACTTGTATGCAAAATTTCATGATGATCGGTTCAGTAGTTACGGCGTGAAAGCGTAACAAACAAACAAACTCACTGTCGCATTTATAATATTAGTAAGGATAAGGCTGTTATTCTTAGTAAGGCTTTTTGCTCGACGTAAGAGCGTCTTAGTTTCTCAGATGAATTTTAAGGCAACTAAAAACATATAAACTTTTGAATAAACCTTTTCTTAGAGCCAATGTACTACTGTTTATAGAATAAACCACAGGCTCAATGAATTTTACGTATCAGAAATTGCTGTGTATTTGTAAAGCGGAGACCGGCGCGCTATCATCACCTGTAATTGCTGTAATAGCGAGTATGATTCAGAAGGAAATTGGTCCTTCGTGCGTCTACCGGTCTCCAACGCCGACTCGTTAAGCCTCGGTCACAGTTAGTGCAGAGGACGGCGCGATTTTATTCGAACGCGTATTATTAACACAATACTTGTATCAAAATATATTTTGACTAGCTTTCGCCCGCGGCTCCGCCCGCGTCAATGTCGATCCCTCGGGAATAGTACTTCTTCCCGGGATAAAAGGTAGCCTATGTCCTTCTCCGTACTTCAGAGAACTTGTATGCAAAATTTCATGAAGATCGGTTCAGTAGTTACGGCGTGAAAGCGTTACAAACAAACTCACTTTCGCATTTATAATATAAATAGTAAGGATAAGGATTACCGTAAGAATTAACGTAGGGACTTTGCTGTGTGTAAGGTGCGTTGCATTACAAGAAATGTTTTTTGATTGCCACCTGTTTGTCTTGCGTAATAATGGCAAACAGAAAACAGTAAGAACAAGATCTACGTCAAACTACAGCTACTGTCCGTTTGGTTTGAGATTCCTGACCGATTACGGCTGATAAGTGACTGTTAAACAATATGATAGAGCTGTTCTGGCTTGTTCTATTTAGGACAACTGTACTCACCCTTGTAGTAACTGAGCTGACAGCCGTGGTAACTGCACAGAGATTGAGGCTTTTATGACAGCATTAACCAGCGTTTTATACATTAATTTTTCCCTTTTCAGTAACTAGGCGACTTTGTATGGGAACCTATTTTTTTTTTCAATTTCAGCTTTTTTCTTGCAGTTCTGTATTACATTAGGGATTCTGATTTCAGGATTTCAGAATAGTTCAGAGGTTCACAATCACGCGGTATAGATTAAGATTATAACAGATAGTATAGTAGAATGGCGACTAGAGTAAAAAATGCAGATCGCACTGCAAAAGTAGCACGGTTGTGGCTGGAGCTTTACTTGTTCAAGATTGCGCCGTCAGCGTTATAGCGAACAAACAGGTGTAATTTCTAGGCTAACATTGCCACACCCTCTAGATGAGGTGCGACAACGAACACAAAATACTCTAAGAACGATAGCGTGTAATTATTTCAGAGGAAATTATATTGTATTACACGTTTTGTAATTAGCTTCACTTGTAACTGGCCAAGAAACAAAGTAACTAATTATATAGGTAAACAAAGATATTTTCCAAGATTGGATTTCCGGCAATTTATCGTTTTTATTTTAGCTGCAAGTCAACTGCTGGAGAAAGGACTCTACCAAGTATTCTTCGTTCTACGGGAGGATTATAGTCGTGGTAGAGCCATGCTACCGGCAAAATGAATTGCTAGTAGCATAAATGGGCCGGTTCGTCCGGGGAAGTACCACACTGTCACAGAAAATCGACGTCTTAGTAGAAGCTTTACTATGCTACTTTTTCTATGCTTCGTTCGGTGAGTGAGAGCGCCGGAAGCCCATCCACTTACCTCCCCATTTCCTTCACCACACTCCTTTAAAGGCCGACAATGCACCTGTCACACCCTGATGTTGCAGTTGTCCATGGGCAGCGGTGATCACTTACCATCAGGTGACCCGCTTGCCGCCGAAAAAAAAAAGATACTGCCATACTCTTCACGCTTGATAGCCGGGTTGGCGAGCGCCGTTTCTTTGGCTGCACCCTATCGAAAGCATTTTCAAGCTGGGGAAGGATGGGAATTTGTTGGATCTGGAATGGGAATGAAGGTATTAGGATACTACTCCTCGGATGAATGGGGGAAAAGCAAGTAGCTGATAGGGGGTCGGGCGCGCGGACCTGATGCAATACCAGCAAGCCTGCAACCCCTTACACCCCTAACCTATTATTGTTTGTTTGTATACTCTTTATTGTACACTTAAAAAAGATAAAATTTGATAACTACATACTAAATTAAAGATAAATATGTACAGTGGCGGACTAATCCCTGAAGGGATTTCTTCGTTTTGTGTGTATGGAATTATTAATATTGTTAAGTACATTGTACTTGATTTGATCACGTTTGATTATGAATGATGGCGATTCGTGACAGCTCTGAGACTCTGACAGGACAAGACTATTTTGTTGGTTTTGGAACACATTTATTGGATATTCTATTTCAATTCTATTGAAGTGAAAACTTCTTTAGCGGCGTTCTGCACTTTTTAGGGTGATAAAAAATTTTAAACTCGCGTCAGGACTAGTATCGTACCAGGAGGTGCCGTGTTTGAAATTTTCGAGAACGGGAGCACGGGTCGGAAATTATTCCCCAGAATTTCTTCTTCTTTTTCAATAAGTGCGGGAATTATTAAGAAATTCTCAAGAATTATTGGAAAATTCCCGCAAATTTCCGCGAGAAGGAATTCATGGGAACAGATAATTTCTCTCTCAGGCACGTCACTAGTCAGGACACGTGACCTGATCGAAAATTCGTAAGACGGACCTGACACCGCCCCGGCGCGGTATTAGGTCAGTCTTTCTGTAATATCCCCCTCTCTTCTCAAAGAGAAGTTTTATCTAGAATCATTCTAGGGAATTATGAGAGGAATATAAGAGGGGAAGTTTTATCTCTCGGAAATCCAGACATTAGAAATCAAGACATTAGAAGAGGGTCTCTCGGAAATCAAGACATTAGAAGAGGGTGTTTTGCTTCTCTCTTTTTTATATAGCTAATAACAAAGATATAATTAAACTATGTTGTGTTTCGAATGTTATGCAGATAGATAATGCATTCATATTCTACGTTTACTTATTTAATAAATAAATAAATATATAGGGACATATCATACAAATTCAGCTAGCCCCACAGTAACTTGTGTCGTATAACTCAACGATACTATATTTTATAATCAATACTTATATAGATATACATCCAAGACCCAGGTCAAAGACTAAAAAAAATTGTTTTCCATCATGACCTGACCGGGGATCGAACCCGGGCACCCTTGTGTCGCAGGCTCGCGTGTTGACTGCGTCACGGAGCTCGCCACTTATTTGGTTGTGATGATTGTTGGATATTGCTTCTGTTTATACACGGTGAAATATTGATCGTTCTGGACCCTTTAAGGGATGATTCAGCCTGTTGATATAAACAACTTTTCCTAAGGGAACAATGCTGAGAGCTCAAAAAAATTTTTGACGTTCCTATACAAATTGACCGGGCGGCCGAATTTTTTGGTATGGAACTGCCCATATTTTTTTTTTGAGTTCCTAGCATTGGTTCCAGAGGAAAAGTTGTTCATATCGATGGGCTGAATCACCCCTTTAAGGGTCCAGAACGATCAAAATTTCACCGTGTGTAAATAGAACGGAATTAGTGGCGACTAATATACCTTTAATGAGGCATTCATGACTACTAAATATAAATTACCAAATGAAGCATATTCCGGTTTTTTTATATTTTTATTATTAATTATTGAAGTAGGCATTTGTCTCCCATCTTACCTGAAATGTTTTATGTAATAACATTTTTTTTTCAAACATTTCTACTTAATTCGCCAAATTAGAAATTCTCACCTCAATGCGATGGACGTCTTTCGCGAATTGGATATAATGAAACCTGCAAATAATAATAGAGTGCGAAGTTCTATATATTATAATGCCATTATTTAAAGTTAAACTACTTTGAAATACATAAATAAATATATAAGTTAACATCCATTACCAATCTCTCCTTCTGAAATTACCTTTAGTTCAAATGTTCATTTGGAAATAATCTTGAATGCTGAAATGATACATTTAAAAAAAATTCTAAACGCTGAGACAAAAATCCCTTAACAAATGGGAGCAGTTTATGGAACTTCAACGCACAATCTGAACAAATTTGAACGCTAGCAAAAATCAACGACAAAAGAACTTATAATAGATTATTGTCGCCTCGTATTATCACTTTGTACATCACATAGTCAGGGGGTGCCATTCGCAACTGCTTGACCGGTGGTTGCAGGTAATGGCTACGGGTACGCGCGCCCGGCTCCCCGAGCTGCTGCTTACTCATCCCTGATTCATCCGAGTGAGTAGTATCCCAAAGACCTTTATCCCGTTTTCCCAAAATCCAACAAACTCCTTCCCATCCCTCGCTTAAAAACGTCTTCGATGGGCAGCAGCGTCGAAAGTCATATAGGCCAAATACACTGCGCTCACCAACCCGTCTGCCAAGCGTGGTGAGTATGGCAAAATCCCCCCATGGATTTAGAAAATATACCAAGGCCCCCAGTCCCCGGCGGCCCCGCTATTCCTGGCTCCGGTAGCGGTCATGGTAACGGCGGGGCAGGGGGTGCTAAGAATCTCCGGAAGAGATCCGGCTACCACCCCCAACGAAGACTGGCCCTGGTGACACACAACATTCGCACTATGAGGCTAGACGAGAAGGTCGAGGAAGTGGAAGAGGAAATGAGTAGGTTACGATGGGACATAGTGGGGTTGTCAGAAGTCCGAAGAGAGGGAGAGGGCACGACAACCCTAAAGTCTGGTAACCTACTCTATCACCGGGAGGGTGACTTTAAAAAGTCACAGCATGGTGTCGGGTTTCTCGTCCACAAGTCCCTCATTAACAACGTCATAACCATCGAGAGTGTTTCCAGTAGGGTAATATACCTGATACTCAGAGTATCTAAAAGATACTTGCTGAAGGTAATTCAGGTATATATGCCGTCCGGGGAACGCTCAGATGAAGAGGTGGAAGTGGTGTATGAGGACATCAGTAGGGCCATACACGCTTCCCAAACCTATTTTACGGTTGTTATGGGGGATTTCAACGCAATACTTGGCAAGCGGAGCGACGGAGAGGCCAGAGTGGGGCAATTTGGGTATGAAAAGCGGAACGAAAGGGGCCATAGGCTGGCTGATTTCTTGGAGGAGGAGGGACTCTACGCGATGAACTCCTTCTTCAAGAAGCCGCCAAACAGAAAATGGACCTGGATGGGTCCAAGCAGAAAGGACCAGGCCCCTGTCAAAAATGAGATAGACTTCATCTTGTCGACGAGGAGAGAGATATTCAATGATGTCTCTGTGATCAACAGGATTAAAATCGGAAGTGATCACCGAATAGTAAGAGGCATCTTGAATATCGATCTCAGACGAGAGAGGACTCGCTTGATGAAGTCTACGCTCCGACCGTCTCCGGCCCATATCCAAAATGTCGAAAGTTTCCAACTGGAACTCTCGAATCGCTTCGATTGCTTGAAGGATTGCGTATCTGTGGACGAGTTAAATAATGGGTTCGTAGACACTGTCCAAGCGGCGGGAGCGAAGTTTTTTAAGTCCCGCCCGAAACAAAAGCTTCAAAAAATCTCGCCCCAGACCCTAAAATTGATGGCCACGCGACGATCTATGCCGCTGCAGACCTCCGAAGACGCGGACGTACATCGGCAGCTCAATAGACAAATCCAGAAGGCCTTGCGACACGACATTCGTTCCTTTAATACCAAGCGTATTAAGGAGACGATAGAGCAAAATAAAGGCTCCAAAGTGTTCGCAAGAGTGGAGTCTATTGGGCAGAGCCGATTGACTAAGCTGAAGAAGGAGGACGGCGGCGTGGTATCGTCAAAAGCCGAGGTGCTGGGCGAGATCGAGAGGTTTTATGGACAGCTGTTTACCTCAGTAGCCAAACCCATTATAAGTTTGGCCAAAGATCCTAGAGCCAAACTTACCCGACACTATACCGAAGATATCCCGGACATCAGCCTGTACGAGATTAGGATTGCTCTCAAACAGCTCAAGAATAACAAGGCGCCGGGCGAGGACGGAATCACAGCAGAGCTTCTGAAAGCGGGCGGAACGCCGGTACTGAAAGTCTTTCAGAGGCTCTTCAATTCCGTTCTGCTCGAGGGCGTGACGCCAGAGACGTGGAACAGGGGCGTGGTGGTGCTGTTCTTCAAGAAGGGCGACAATACCCTACTGAAGAACTATAGACCCATCACGCTCCTGAGCCACGTCTATAAGCTGTTTTCGAGAGTAATCACGAATCGTCTCACGAACAGGCTCGATGCCTTCCAGCCTCCCGAACAAGCCGGTTTCCGAAAAGGCTATAGTACCATAGACCACATCCACACGCTGCGGCAGGTTATACAGAAGACCAGAGAGTATAACCGGCCACTATGCTTAGCGTTTGTGGACTATGAGAAGGCCTTTGATTCGATCGAAACATGGGCCGTACTTCGATCTCTCCAGCGATGCCGCATCGATCATCGGTATATCGAAGTGTTGAAGTGCCTATACAGCAACGCCACAATGTCAGTCCGAGTACAGGAGCAGAGTACGAGGGCTATCCGACTACAGAGAGGTGTGAGACAGGGAGATGTGATATCTCCAAAACTGTTCACCGCTGCTCTGGAGGATGCCTTCAAGCTGCTGGAATGGAAAGGACTTGGCATTAATATTAACGGCGAGTATATCACTCACCTTCGATTTGCCGATGATATTGTTATAATGGCGGAGTCGCTGGAGGATCTGAGTGCCATGCTCAATGACCTCAATGAAGTTTCCCAACAAGTGGGCCTTAAAATGAACATGGACAAGACGAAAATAATGTCGAATGTCCATGTTGCGCCTTCTCCAGTGCTTGTTGGGAGCTCCATACTTGAAGCTGTTGACCAATATATCTATCTGGGTCAATTGATCCAGGTTGGAAGTTCCAGCTTCAAGGATGAGGTCTTTCGACGAATCCGACTCGGCTGGGCAGCGTTCGGGAAGCTCCGAAGTGTCTTCTCGTCCAAAATACCTCAGCGCCTCAAGTCGAAAGTATTCGACCAATGTGTGTTGCCAGTGATGACTTACGGGTCCGAAACGTGGTCGTTTACTATGGGCCTCATAAGAAAGCTCAAGGTCGCTCAAAGAGCTATGGAGAGGGCTATGCTCGGTGTTTCTCTGCGAGATCGAATCAGAAACGAAGAGATCCGTAGAAGAACAAAGGTCACCGACATAGCTCAGCGGATTAGCTCTTTGAAGTGGCAGTGGGCGGGGCACATAGCTCGAAGAACCGATGGCCGATGGGGCAGAAAGGTGCTCGAATGGCGACCACGTACCGGCAAGCGCAACGTTGGACACCCACCGACAAGGTGGTCGGACGACCTAACCAAGGTCGCAGGAAGACGCTGGATGCAGGCCGCTTCCAACCGGTCATATTGGAAATCCTTGGGGGAGGCCTATGTCCAGCAGTGGACTTCTTGCGGCTGAGATGATGATGATGATGATGATGATTATCACTTTGTAATAAATGGATAAGTTAACATCCTTTACCGATCTCTCCTTCTGAAATTACCTTTAGTCTAGTGTTCACTTGAAAATAATCTTGAATGCTGAAATGATAGTTTAATTTTTCTTTTACTGTAAAACGAGGTCTTTTTTCTTAAGGTTTTCGAGGTCACAAACATCATGTGTCCACAGAGGTGGAGTACCAACCCTGTTTTACTGGAATGGTGTTTGTTTGTTTTTCGTGTAAGTGGCCAACACTGGTGCCAGATTTTTCAAGCTACCTAAAGGCATTTGACGTAGCTTAGCGACTGCTATCAATGATGACAGCCGGAACGCGTTGGTTCACGTTAAGACGTTGCTTAACGTGCCTTCTGAAGCCGGAAGTGCTCGAGAATTGTTTGTACCAATTGCGGTCACCCATCCCAGTAGGGACTGCGCCTAGGGTTGCTTAACTTACGCAAACGCCATTAATGATCACGACCACTGGGCCACGTTTGTGATATGTAGTATTACAAATGTTAATGATATTGCAATAAATGTTTATAAAATCTAAATGTTTTAATTACAAAGATTGATCTGATCCAAGAAGTAAGCACGTGCCAAAAAAGATTTAATTCCGCAACACCCGAAACCAATATGTGGGGTGACCATTTAAACTTATCTTGAAGTACAGTTACTACCGAGTTGGCATCGCAAATCTCAATAATAAATGATCAGGGTAAATGCTGCGAAATATTTAGCGGATAAGAAATTGTTGAATCGACTCATTAAAGTATTTTTCTGGCGTCAGAACTCACGGATATTAATGCAGAGAAATCGTCGCCGGTTTTTTTTTTGTAATTTCTGCAGGATTTTTCATAGTAGATTTAACGACAACTTTTTTTTCGCAACAGATGGTGAAAGTCAATTACAGAAATAGCCTGTCGCGTTGTGACTATTTTCAGCTTAGTTTAAGATAAGATAAGATTTACTTTATTTGGAGAAACCAATTACAGAGTAACATACAAAGACATCAAAAATAAACAAGTTACATTGTCTTGCTAATACATATAATAAAACAGTAAAAATATTTTGTCTGTACATTTAGAATTTTTATGTGGATAGAGGGTCTAATGGATAGAAATGAAGAAGATGATATGAAGGTATAATGGATAGAGGGTCTTTTTTCTCATTTCTGGACTATGAAATATGAAAATAAATAGGTGTGTAAGTTCTTAAGATTACAATTAAAAAAGATATAAGTGGGTGAAATGGACAAAATTCACCCCTAAAGGGGTAAAATGGGAGGGTAAAGTTTTTATGGAAATTATCTCATTTCTGGACTTAAAAGTATAAATAATATCCATACTTCCATACTAAAACTAATATTATAAATACGTCGTCTTTTTAAGCTTCAACCATTGAACTGATTCGGATGAAATTTGGTATGGAGGTAGTTTGAGACCCGGGGAAGGACATAGGGTATGTTTAATTCCGAGAAGACGCGGGCGGAGCCGCGGGCAACAGCTAGTGGGTCTTAAGTGTGAAATATTCGCCTCAGCCTGACTAGGTAAGGGATGAAGGTGCGATATTTTTTTCTGTGATATTGCATTTATAGACCTGGATGTACAAAGACGGAATGTTTCAAGATTTCATAAAATAACTCGAATACTATCCTATTTCCGTCTTCTACTGCTAACTTTTGAAAAATGTGAGCTAATAAGCTCGCATTTTTGAAAAGTTAGCATATGGTCCTGAGATTTTTTCTATACAACCAAGTAGGCAAACAGTCATATGCGCCACCTGATGGAAAGCGATTACCGTAAGCCTATGGACGTTTTCAACACCAGAGAAGCCACTCGCGCGTTGCCGACTTTGAAGAAATCTTTTTACGCCCTTTTTGAAGAACCACATGTTGTAGTCTCTCGGGAAAACCATGGCAGGGAGTTCGTTCCACAATTTTAGCGTACGTGGAAGAAACTTCAAGTACTGTACGCAACTATTAAGGATCTAAGGTGTGGGAATGAACTTCCTGTCGATGGTGTGAGGTGCGATGATGGAAGGTGGCCGTACGCATAATGTCAAACAATTCCTCCTTACCGTTGTTTTTAATTCCTTATTTTTTTACCATACCTACACGTATCTTGTAAGGGTTAAAGATAAGGTAGTGTCTTAAAGAAAGGGATCTAAAATTAAGTCCTTTCGTCTTGAGAGTCATGTACAGCGTGGATCAGTCAGATTACCTTGCGCGCCGGCATTTCGTAAAATTTACAAAACTTTACGACTATGTCCATATTTTTAATGCCATCTCCCATTTCCATCACTTATGTCGATCTCGGAATATAATTCTCTCTTTGTCCTACCAAAATTCTAACTCTTCACACGAGCTATTAGTTGCTTGCATCAGCCACTCAGCTCGCTCGGACACATTGCGGCGGTGGTCGCAATTAGACGCCATAAATTTTAATATTATTCATATACCTACCATATTTCTAATGTACACTCCTAGCTAGGACATAACTAGCTATACGTGGCCATTTCGTTACGCGATGTTTGCCTCTGTTAATTTAACCGTTTGTCCTACAAAATTCCTGAGAAGTTCGTCACACGAGCTATCAATAGCGAGCATCAGCCACCCAGCTTGCTCGGACCACATTTCGGCGGTGGTCGCAATTAGACGCGATAAATGCCCCCGACATTCGATACATCGGACTCTCATTGGAGTAATCGTTTGGAACACTCACGAAATCCGATTTTAACTAAGGCCTGCTATCCGGAATTCCGAAATATTGTAAAAACGGCATACTGAAGGCATTTTTCAATGTTTTAATTTCGGATCATATACATTTAATGTCGCAATTCTAAAGAAATAACTTTAGTCTCTATAAATTAGAGAGAAGCCATGTTTTAGGCGTTGTCTTATCTCTGTCTATTATATAATCTTAGAATGTAATTTGTTATGTATGTGTATTAGTTTCTACTGTGTGAATACCAATTTATTTTTCATAATACAAAGTATTTTCATAATTACTTTGCGATATACATAGATTACAAACTACTCCATTATTTGCAAAAATATTCATATGTGCATACCTTTCCACCCAATGACACCTACAAGAGGCTAGCTCTGAAATATAACAGATACCTACTTAATTAAAAAAAAAAATAAATTCCGGAATTACGAATTCAGTACATGTGAATGGGAAATGATTCCGAAATGGATAACACTCCGGTACAGCATACCCTAATTTTAACAGGCCGTTCGTTTTGCTTGTTTATGTAGCACCTTGAGCGGTATCTCGATTCTCATCTCGGCGTGATTACATGCGATTCACTCGTATACCTATCAGTTAAGCGCACCGAATTGAGTTACGGTCGATGAAAGTGTGAATTGTCCATTAAATTAAATTTACGCTTATCGCTATTTAAGAAAAATATCAGACACATTAGTTATAACGGTTTCCGTGTGTTTCTTTTTTATTCCTTTTACCTAATAGCATAAATGATGATAATTTCGATAGATCATTAGCGAATTATGAACAGTATTTTGTTTAGTAACTGCTATTGAAATGTTTCTGTTCTTAATGGCCCAACGACATGTGCAGTCTTTTCTTCCTTTCCATTGCCATCAATGCATGCTGCATTGATGCATGAAAAGCATTTGACAAAGGTTGTAAGATTTACCGTTTAGAATATTCCTAGCTTTCGTGCTCCATTGACCGTTTTAAAATATCTTATAATTGTCCGTAAAAAGCTAAGAATTCACGTACCCGTATATTTGACTTGAATGAATAAAACACATTATTTTGTTGACAAAACCCGCATATGTAACCAACCAGCCATATATTAACTATTTTGACATCGGTGGCATAGTCGTTAATCAATTACAACGTATTAGTTTTATGTCTCACTTACAATAGCCAATCGAAGCCCTCAGGGCCTTGGTTTTAACTATCGAACGAAAAGGCTACAGCACTAAATTGGTTCATTGGCGGTCACATGTAGATTCAATTGGTGTTGCTTTGTTTTGGTATCATATTTAGTGATAACCGTATCTGCTGATCGTGACTTGACTAGCTTTAATTAGACAATATTCGACGTGCCGGATAATACAGGGCTTACTAAGCTATCAAGATAACACGTAAATTAAACTTAACAATATAATACTTTAAGGCCTTACAACTCACCACTACGAAGTGACTATTAGACAACGATCGAGTCCTTGCATCAGAAATTTACACACGCTTCTACAAAGTAATGGAGATACTGGAATGTTCGTTAAGAGGTCACAAATTTGAATGAAGGCTCCACCCTTTTTGGATCTACCGCGGCAGTGGCGCGATGTCAAAACTGTTCGAGCTTGTTACGATCCCGATAACAATGCGAAGAGCTCCACCATTACAAGGCGACAAAACCCTAATATCAATAGAACACAATGGGAACAATAGTTGCCCTCTGTCAATTATGCCATCATTACCATTCGAATAAACGACGTAACGGATCAAATGATTGTCGAAAAACAACAAGATGACAACGCACTGCGCTCTCCATTGCATATCAAAAAAATGCAGAGAAAACTGAATCTTAAACCCAAATATATAAAATTTCAATTTAATTTTTGAAGTTCATCAGTGATCTTGCATATTTCAAATGTCGAAACAGTTACCCTATAAATGATTTATAGACTGGCGGTGCCGTTTATAATTTTGTCACTTAACAATGTAGAATGAATCTGAATAATTAAAATGTTGCACGCCCGTTAGTGTTCTATATGAATATGTTAGAATATTATCAAAGGTGATTATTACTTGTTATGAAATTCGTGTACGGAATCTAGTCTGGGCTGTTTTACCGGTTTGATGCATTTAAGAAGATAATAATTATTATTGTTATGCTCTTAAAAATGAATAGAATGGTGTTCATTATATCTGTCAATACGGTATTGAACTGATGTTGAAATTATACAAAATATGTTTTAAATGTTACTGATATCTACCTTTACTTACATATATTGTTAAGAATTCTTTAAAATTTGATATTGATTCGCTAAGTTACTTTAAAGTTTACCTTAATATCCCTTAAATTTGTATGGGCAAAACTTTTTTTTAATCAATTTTACCATAAGTTGATTCACTAAATTTATAGCCATTTATAAAGCCATTAGGTTCTATAGCCTACCTATTTAAAATAGGTAGCAGACAAAGTTCCTACGCCACCAGTAAAAAGAGCTTGCCCTTGACGTCACGGATTTAGAGGCAGAGCAAAGCGTTTTCAAAACGTAATAATATGTGTGACTTTATAACTATGTATTATATCTTAAAGAAATTATGTTAAGAAATACATATATTATGTTCCCAATGTGTTAATTTTTTGAAGGTATCCATATAACCCAATCAAAAAATTATACAATGTGCCTATATAAGAAAACGGGAATAGCAGGGATATGATCTGTCATTGATTTCCTAAAATCGTGTATTTTGGTGGCCATGGATATGGATCATTTGGAGAAACTGACCAAGTTATTTGGTGTTGTGATCTCGATAAGCGGTTACAAGCCCATTCTTGTAGGCTCGTAAATTCTATTCTCGACCAGATTTGTTCTAACACAAAATGTAATTTAATACTCGAAACATGACGTTGACTCACCTATACATTGGATTTGCGTAACACCCCTGTCTAGTTTGTTGAGACAAGGTTTATTCAATTGAACTTATTTGTCTTGAATAAATATTTCTATAGCCAGCTTATCTTTACAAGTGTGAGCCTTGCTATTTAGTTGGCGGTCTACATCATTATTTAACATATTCAGATCTCTATCGCATGATATGCAAATGTTACTGCTGTAATAATTGAATCCTTATTGATTGTGACAATCGGTCCAATATCGCTTAACGACTGACGGGATCGACTCGTATTTGCGATTATTTGATCCCGGCATTTGTCAAATATGATCGAGGCGTGCGAAGGTGTTATTCGTTTTGTCGACACGCGATCGTGCGATAACTCAGAAGCTTGCCACTTGTAATTTGATGGGAGGTCCAGCTTTAACGTTTCCTTTTTTATACGCCTTGCTTTTTGTTGGTGCAAGTTTAACCGATTTAATCCTTTGGTCGTTTTATTATTTTTTTCAGCTCGTTTAAATTGATATTGTAGATTATGCGTGTAGCCGTCGCTTTTTTGCATCTGTCACTTGATCATATCCTTTTTTATTTTGACAGTTGTTGATTTATTTTTTAATTACCAGGTTCTCTTGATAAACCTTATCGTTACAGTTGGTCATCCTTGAATTTAATATGAATAGCGTACCGCAATATCTCTACAGGTGGTACAACCCCGGGTTTGCACATGCTCGAGGTGGTGTATCGTAAAAATGACAAACTTACATTTATCCTCGTGTACGACACGTGTAAATAATGTGATGTTCATGTCGCTTGCATGGGTATTGTCAGCGGGCAATCGGCGATTTATTAAACCGCTTTGCTGATTATTTTATTGACGATTTCTTCCATGCGCGATAAAAATATTTAAATTCGCCTGTCGACGCATGGTTATTCGAATAAATGTCATATTGTAATGTAAGTAATGTTAACCGAGTTCATTTGTTTGTCCTCAAATGTCATCAATAAAAAAACATTATGAGTAGTAATTTTTAAATAATATACGTTATCTATAGTCATGGATTACAATATAAAATAAAAATATATGAAATAGATGATTTGCTAAATAAATAAGAAAATTAAAAAAGCTATTCATGCTATTCTATTCGTCTATT
Organism: Elegia similella; assembly: GCA_947532085.1. Taxonomy (NCBI): domain Eukaryota; kingdom Metazoa; phylum Arthropoda; class Insecta; order Lepidoptera; family Pyralidae; genus Elegia; species Elegia similella. Next base: position 9,305,531 of record OX383936.1, read on the forward strand.
TATCTTCGCAATATCGATAATCGACGATTACATCTGACTGTTACTGTTCCATTCGGGATCAATAAGGAGCGCCGATATAATTCCCGTGGGCTATTATTTATTTCACCTACTGCAACAAACATAATGAAAGGAGTGTAGCGTCAGCATATAATCGATATATAGTAACACTTGTCTTTCTATATACTGTGTTGCACCTTTTTACACCGCCCGACTTAAAAAAAGGATGTTCTAAGCTTTGTTTGTTAGTCTGTCTATGTGTGTAGTTCGCGACAGTGTAGTTTACCCAGGAGAATGGTTGAAATCCTTTTTTTTTATCTAGATTTTACGGGCTTACATATTAATACCAACGAAAGGTGAGTAACACCTTTATTTGGGGAAAATATGTAAGATAGTTGATAGTTCGCACATCAAGTAGTAAAATGTATTGTTGTTTATTGTTATAATCGCTAAACGGAAATTCTCTATTTATCCAGCCAAGCCGGGAGAGAAAGCCACTTGGCATTAAGTCCACATTTTGTACATATTTTAAAAACTGTGCAAAGTTATTAAAATAAATTTAAATATTGCAATTGTACTGTTTTGTTGTCTTTACACAATTGTAGTACCAGTTATGTTGGCGCGTATCAGTGCGTGCAGATTCGACTTGTGATTGAGAGTTACGATTGTCATTAATATCGTAATGGAGTCGATTTATGGCCGCGGATCATCTCCACGGTCTTATTGCTTGGCCGCACTGTGTTTAATTCTAAGTAGATACATTTTCAACGCTATGTTATTACAGCGCGCCAATTTGTAATCTTGTTTGTGTGCGGTCTACGGTCAGCCTTTTTTGCTTGCTTGTCTTCGTGTGTATTGATTACTCGTTATATCTTTGAGATTGTTTAAAGAAAAGGTTCAAGGTTGTTTATAGCAGCTGTTTTTTCATTTAGTGTAGCTATTTCTTTATACATATTATGCAGTATAATAAAGTAACCAAAATTTAACTAAAGATCTTACGCAGAATCAACTTACCTAACTCTAGAATTTATTTTCGTCACAATTACCAAACAATTACTCAATAACTAATCGCATTCGTTCGTTTATGAACTTTCATTAATATCGAATAAAAAACTATGACTGTCATTCCCAAATGTTCATTGGTACAATATCGTCTTGAACTCTCGAATCGTGGCTCTGTTGGAATTATTATATTGTGTTCGGCGAGCCGTTTTACCACCAGGCAACCGTTCCTTGCATCCCAGACCTGGCCACGAGAAGAAGGATCAAGCTACTCGGAATACAAGTCTACGTTTGAGAGTCAAATCACCCCATCACACCGGCGTCTGAGCACAGACGACCCATATGTCGTCTCTGCATAATCGCACCTTGTTACTTACATATGTAATTATGGATGTATCGTCTCCAGCCTATATGTTTTAGTCTAAATCATAAATATCAATCAATTAAAGACAGTTTAAATATTAAAAGGAATAATGGTTTTTCAATGAGTTTAAATTGCATGTCATTATCAGCTGCTGTTTTCACTTTTCGCGGTGATTCTTAAATCATCTCTCTTACAGCAATTAACTGGCCGTTAATTTCCAGCTCGTTCAGAGTTTAATTAATTGTAAGGACTGATTCTCGGTACCGCCTCGAAGAAGACGTCGGCGCGTGGTCCCGCGACTTTCCCATGTTGCTGTTCCTTTAATCGCTCACATAAAATGTTAATCAAAGACATGTCAAGTAGCAATGCCCAATATTTATGCACGTTTCTCAGTAACATAACTGCAGGTATTTATTTAAATCGCTCTGTTAATTTATAAAGGCCACCGGCGAATCCAAATTGAAAATTAACCCCCTTTAGACACACCTCCTGGCGCTCAAATATTTCTTTTATAATGTTTTTACGTCGTGTCAACACCGTCGATAAATTATGACCAATCTAACAACCTATTATTATGGGATCTGACATTTTATTTAAGGCAATTTTTGGAAATTGAAAATTTTACCCAAATTCCTGGCCTGCGGTTAAACAAAGATGGGTTTTTTGAGATTTATGCTTTAGCGATTTTGAATTCAAATGCTTATTTAATACTTAAGCTCGGTTAGTCGGGTTTAGAATTATTTTAATCTGTGTGCCGTGATTTGGTCTGATTTAAATATCTTTTAGTTTCGAGAAGTATTTCAACGAATGAAACTCTTTTGTCGTTACTTCGTGACCTTAAATCTCAGAACAAAGTTATTTTTCTAGAATCTAAATTAGGTCTAGTTGAAATATCTGAGATACGGGGATAAAGGGTTAAATCTAATGAAAGAGTCCCATCGTCGTGTCCAAAACTTGATCATGTCAGGTGGGCCGGCGGGCGAAGGTCGTTGACTCCGGTCAGGTAGGGCCAGCAATGATTGATCTGTCCCCTTATCACTGCACTGTCGCCTGCCGGCTCTCTCAAAGACGCATTGTCTCTGACCACAGGCCGTATGCTAATGGTACCATAACTTTACCTCACTGGGTTTCAACAACACGTTAAGTCTTATTTATATGTGCCGCATGTAAATTATTTTTGCCTCATTGAGCTTGTAATCTAAGATTTGTTTTTAGTAGGTATATGGAGAGTTTAGACGATTTAGTCTTTATTCTCGCTCCTAGTAGTTGATATTCAACACTCTATTAAGTTGCTACATTGTTACTTAATTGTGACCTTTTAAAGGTAAATTTGGATGGTAAATGAAGAGAGTCAATTAACCAGTAGTGAGTGGAAAAAGAGCTGAGATAATGAATTAATTTTAGGCCACGCCTTTAGTTCTGATGTTTTTTTTACTATTTAAACTTTTTTTGTTACAGGGAGTTCAAGTCAGCAATCGAGAAATAACTGAAATGTAAGTGAAACTTTGATTAATGTAAATAATAATTATGATAAAATGATTCTAAATTTGAGGGTATTGGTCCAAATCTAAGAAATTATGTTTATAGGCGATGCGGCTAGCAAACCATCACTATTTTGATTCAGTTTTCTATCTATTTGTGGAATGGACTCTTCTCGAGGTTTTCCCTGTGTTCTACGACTTGGAGTCCTTCAAAAGGCATGTTTACAGGTATCTTTAGAGTCGGCAACACATCAGCACCTCTTCTGGTGTCTATGGCCGACGATAACCATTCTCCATCAGCCGGCCTATTTGCTAACTCAGTGTACAACGTTTTGATAGTCATTTCAAAATACATTGCGGCTTTCGTATGATTGACTATTTTTATCTAAGATACATAAAACGTAATGTATGACTGAAGTGACTATCAAAACGTTTTACACTGAGTTAGCAAATAGACCGGCAGGTGGCTCGTCTGCTTGTATACATAAAACAAAACCATATGAAATATACATAGAAAAAAGATTCGCCCACCAACACGCTAGACGTGTTCTTTGATTCTTATGGCCTTAGGCTCTGTTTACCCCGAAAGGGATAAAGACGTGATAATATGTATGTATGTATTTAATTTTAAAAGTCTTATATTACTCATATGGCGTTTGTTTGGGGGTCGGTGAAAGTGTAGATGGAATAAACATCAAATGTTAGCGGCAGTACTAAAGACAAGATCGATTTCACGCATATCTCCTTACAAGCTATAATAATTCCATTGTAATATAATCTTTATGTCGTTAAAATAAAGTGGAATTTAATTTTACATGTAAACGTTCTCTAAAGTCCTAGTGATCCCAGGACGTACTGCAAATTGAAAAACTGACAGTGCACTATGACCCGCCCTGCATCTCCGTAATGATAAGATAATTGAAAAGTTTAAATGTAATATGACATCTCTGCAGGCGGTTAAAACGAAGGTTTATTCAGGCCTTAAAATATTATTCTTCATTCGTTCTTTATTATTTTTAATCATGGTTTTGCAATCATTGACCTATGTGTATATGTATGCATAAAGGTCAACCATATTTAAGTAACTAGATAGCTTTGGTAATTGGTAAGTAATCCTACATACATAGTATCACGTCTTTTTCCCTTGCGGGGTAGATAGAGCCTAGGTCTATAAGACCTGAAGGCCACTTTAGCATGTTTGTGGGCATTAGGTGGAAAACGGAATCGTGATGGGTTGCTAGCCGTATCGTCTATTAACATCATTCCTCAGATTTTTCTCATTCCCTCGATCGACTTTTACTATCTGTGCGAGAAGAGAAGCAGCTGGTACATTCTACATTTTGCTTTTCTCCCAGGCCAGCATGGAAGAAGTTATCCTAACTAAGAATTTAGATTTGCTTATCAAATTAAATTACTCAACAATGTTTAGTTTTCTATATCAGCAATATTTGCTGAAGGAAGACCAATACTCGAACATTGAGAAATTTGTGCACGAAATTGTGAAAATTGACGTGTTTTTGAATCACTAGTACTATGCGCTGAATTAATTAAATGCATCAAAAGTATTTGTATAATTTAGGTCGATCGTTAAACAAGATCGCTCCCTTGTTGGAATTTGAAATAGATACATATGAAATTAAAAAATGATATATGTATATGCTATGATATCTAAAGACATTTTTCTTTGAAAACTTTGTAATTTTTACGTCTAAAACAATAATTATTATTCTCACATGAATATTTATATTTACATCTCGGAGGTCGCCCCCTTTTTAATTAAAATATATATATGAAAATATTTAGACTTTTCATCTTTTTTCCTAATCGCCTAATGGTTCTGCGCAGCCTAGCCTAATGGCGCAGTAGCGACGTTTTACATTCGCGCGGCACCCGTTTAATATATTTGTCCCCATAAAATAAAAGTCCAATATTTGTAATTATGTACCTATAAGTGTGTAGCCCAATGACCACGGTCGGCTGAAACGTCTGGAGAGAAAAGTATTTTCGCGTTTATTCCCGATTTTGCATTCAGTAAATATGCAAAGCGAAAGTTTAAAGAGTTACATATAGTATATATATATTTCTTTTAGCAAACTACTTTGTAAGCTTAGTTATTTCGCAGGTACTTAATTATTGTTTCTTTACTTTCATGTATTATCTTTATCATTGTTTTCAGATGGGATATCCCCGCGTTATTAGAGGCTGTTCCTAATTTGGGAGCGGTGATTGACCTCACCAATACCAGCCGCTATTACAATCCAAGGGTCCGTATTTTTCTCTGTTTTATGTACTCCAGACTAATATTTATATCAGACACTGTTGTATCAGAAGTTACTCAATGTGAAGTATGGCATGGTTAATAGGTATGTAAAAGGTCATATAAGTAACTGAATCTGATTCAAGGCCAAGTACTCCTTATTGTATAGGTCATTGACGTTGATGTTTGGTGCACTTTTCAGTATGTATTGTTCATACCTAATTTGTGTTTTATGTCCTTTAAAAACTTTAATAGAGCAGAGATAGCAGCAGATATAACAAAAGTATATATATGGTAAGAAGGGCAGTGTTCTTTTCAACAAAATATAGGTTCATGAGGGTACGACGCGAGAGTTGCGTCAAATATACATTCCATACGGCCGTAGTAAGGGATTGGCATTTGCCACAAAACAAGAAAGACATTAGAAATGACAAGGGGACGTGGCACGCGCACCGACTCGATCAGCTCACTTCAATCACCTAAGTAGTTTGTCCCGTGACCGTCAAAGGAACAAAAGTGAGATTTACGTGAAAAAAAAAATCGAATAATGCCGACGTGCGCTATTCTAACGTTTAAAGTGAGAAGTCCTAGTGAAACTTTAACCAAAGGAGGAGTTTCTAGGAGTTTCTCAATTGTGTTGCGTCAGTAGTATGCTTGAAATGAGGCGACGCTGGTTTTCATAGAAATGATGCGTGATAACACTTCTTAAGTGTTTGTTTTTCTGTGGCATTTGCCAATAAACCATATTTTAGTAGACACAGAACGTAAACAACGTCTTGTCTAGTAACTATAGGAGCTTAGCAACCAGCTAATATTTCTTGCAGCGGCTCCAGACAATGTTAATGTTTTTCACACAAGCTGTTGTACATTCGCATAACTCACATACCAAACATATGTACGTCCCAGAGTCATAAAAAGTCCTCGGAGGCTTCTTATAATGAAAACTACGAAGGTTGGGATGTATGAGGACATGGTTGAGGTCGGTATGTGGCAGTTTTACGACTATGGGGATCAGTTCGTGCAAACCGGATGATACAGATGTTTAGGTTTTAACGCTGCGAAAGATATAATTAGACCTCGAAATATATTTTTTAAAACGGTTATCAGCAAATAAGAATTAAGTTTAGCTGACCAAGGATTTCTGCATGCTTTAGAAATCAATTAGTGTGGAGCAAAAATAAACCTTCTTTTCTATAGCAGAAAGTAAAGTCGAGATGATGAATGTATACGTTCCAAGCGGTGAAATTTTGTATGTAAGGTCAGATCGAATTGGGAATCGTGCTTTTGTCTTTCAGCACTTCTGCGTGATTAGTCGATGGTCGATTTCAGTATCAAGGAGTTTTGGCACAGAATAAGTACTAGTACTTAGTTTTGGCCATATCCAGTCTAGTTTGTATGTATGAAGGGACTTTTAGTTTGTCAGGGTTTCCGGTGCTTTACTCGGTTTCCGAGAGGCGCTATGCCTCTCGGAAACCGAGTAAAGCACCGGAAAGCAATGAAATTATGTTCAGTTTTACGATTTAGGGTTATATTTTCCAGTAGAACTCTTTTTCAACTTACGAATGCTCACGTCTGGTTTAAGAACAGAATCGTACACGATCTCACTCTGGGACGAATCTCGGGGTATTTCGGAAAATGTAATTATTTTTCTTTTTTTCTTACCTCAAATCTCATCTTCATGTCAATCCCAGTCGCCACACATTTGAAGTGTCTCTCTGTCTTAGTCTACATACCTATTCATGCAAGAAAAAAGAAAGCATTTCCAAGGAAATGTTACCCACTAAATATCACGTGAGGTCAACGTGAGTATATGGGGGATGCTGTAGAGTTAAAATCTCTACATCCCACAACAAAAAAATACAAATTGGCCTTACGTAATGAATACGCCATTAGACCAATAAAATTATGACCGGTTTTAGATTCAAAGTGTAATTTCCCAGAAGAGAGTACTGTACAAGAGGATCCCTCCCTGAGCATTCCTGCTTGGGTTGCCCTACGTATTCTAGGGAGGGTAAAATCAAGATAAGGCCACGGTACCCCTACATTTTCTTGAAAGGCCGGCAACACTCTTGTCACACCCCAGGTGTTGCAGTTATTCATGGGCAGCGGTGATTACTTACCATCAGGTATTTTACCCGCTTGCTCGTTTAACGTCCCATGTCAAAAAAAGACGCGTTGTCTTTGCGTGCGTCTGGTTATCTTGCACACATCTCGCGGCGTAATATGCCCGAAATCTAGGTCTCCACGGAGCATGGCCTCCGATCGTCCTCCGAGTCCGAACCTTCGAAGCTACCTATATCAATTACGTATTGTGTATTTCGGGTTTGCAACTGATATTGATCCATACGGTCTGTCTATTATTGGGTGCATAATCCATCGCGAATGGTCCCGCCTGTGGAAAAATACCGGCCAAGTGCGAGTCGGACTCGCGCACTAAGGGTTCCGTACCATTATTTATAAAAACGGCAAAAAATCATGTCTGTTGTATGGGAGACCCTTTAAATATTAATTTTATTTAAGTAATTGTTTTTAAATTGAATATGTAACGAAACATCTGTGAACATTTCAAACGTCTGCCTGTTGCCGTTATTAATATCGAGCAAAAACGAGCAAAAAATTACGTTTATCGTATGGGAGCCCCCCCTTAAATATTTATTTTATTCTGTTTTAAGTATCTGTAGTTATAGCGGCAACATAAAAACAGCATCTGCGAAAATTTCAACTGTGTAACTATCACGGTTCGTGAGACACCGTGAGCCTGGGGACAGACGGACGGACAGACAGACAGACAGCCGGACAGCGGAGCCATATGAATAGGGAGTTTTTACCCTTTGGGTACGGATCCCTAAAAACGAGCTTTTATGCTTGGCTAAGTTGTCGATGTGAAAGGACCCGTAGTTGGTATAGTGCTTTAAGGATAACTTGAGCAATAAAATTATGTCCAGTTTTACGATTCGAAGTCACATTTTCCAGCAGACGCTTTGTCCGTGCGCGCGTCTGATTGCTTGCATTCATCTCGCAGCATAATCTGCTCGTAAACCTAGGTCTTGATGGAGCAAGCGTCCGCGAAGAATAGGCCAGTGTCGATTCGGCTCCTGAAGTTATCAATTCCGTATTGTGTGGCGTATTGGTAACATTATATTTATGTGTATTAATAGTATTATAGATTGCAGTAAAATCATCTGCTAAAATTATACCAGTTTTAAAACTAGTTATGCTTTCAGGCAGTTCTGAAATTTGACGCCAGTGATGGTCACATACACAATCAGTCTGCGTACTCCTTTAGAATCCAAATCTGTCCTATAATATGAGCATAGATATTTATCATTTCCATGGTTCATCCGACACTTTTTTCCTCAATTAATTTTTTACAAACAAGGTACAACTCTATACTTATCCAAATTTTCAGATTGGTCGGTTTCAAATATGAGTAGGAGTATATTAGTATAACTTACGCGAGTTGATATAATTAAACTCTAAAACAACGGTTTACTCACATCGCCTTGAAGACGGCCTTCTATATAGGCCGAAACTTGTCGGTGATACCGACTAATAATAACTTAGTACACCGTTGTTTTAGAGTTTAATTATGAGTAATTAAACTCGAAAAACGAAATGTTTTTTTGTTAGTTTATAAATAAAAGTTATTAAATTTCTTTACTATCGAGCTCTCAAATTATTGCGACTACGCAGAAAATATTTAAAAAATAGTTATAATAATTTTCTGTACAAATATTTTCGTACTCGCATCGACACCTGTCGACATTTTGACGCCGCATTGACATACGCGCGTGTCACGTCAATAGCTGTCACCGAAACTGACGACTGTCACGTCCAATAGTGACGTCCAATTGAAATATCGACTCGATAATGTGACGGCTCCAAATGTCTTATTTATACAAATTGCCTAGTTTTTTGTCGCGAAATCACTAGTCTTGTTCTGTAATTTGATACGTCGATGCATAGAGTACTATAATACAACTGAAATAGAGAGCCCTCTCGCGTCATTTTCTTGCCAACACTTTTAGCTGCAAATATAGCGCCATCTATTAATCTTAATCCGAAACTTTTTACAGGATCACGCACACATCCATACTAATTCACACGCACACACAGTTTTTAATACTTATACAACACGTAACAAAATGGGGGTAACAATACTTAAGGGGCATGATCAGCCCATTATATTGAACAACTTTCGTCAGGGGATATAAGTCTATTATTTTTATTCGTATTTGCTGGTAGGTCTCCTGGTGAAAGTTGTTCAATATCTATCATGAACTGTTCATGCCCCTTAAGTATTTTTACACCCATTTTGTTACATGTTGTATGTTAAATATATCAAGTTCGAAGCGAATGTATTGAACATTGATCATTCAATTTAAAAGTTTAAATTAACAACTTCCCTGTCCCATAAGTCATACCTATGTAAAAATTTCGATTGTTTTACTAGGTATGGTGTCTTATATAAGGACATGGAAGCTGTTAAAGTACCAAAATATGAAATAAAACAGGTTTTTAAACTTCAATTTATTTTTTTATTTTATGTTTCTTATGTTTATTATGATATATTTGCGCATACAATTTAATTGTGTCATCCCCGTTATACGTTATTTTTCCAGTAAGAATTCGATTTACACATCGACACCAGCTGTAAATCAAAACATTTATTGTTTTATCAATAAACATTGATCTTAAACGGTCTTTATGCTTAATACAATTTAATTCTACACTGGCGAATACATCTACAAAAAAACGTATATTTTGTTTTATGTCTCGTTTAGGAACATCATTTTTCAAAACATTTTCAGTGATGCTTTGTATTTCAAAAAAGAAATTCATTATTTTAGAAGATGGATACACGAGCCATTTGGAATTTATTTTGAATTCTTTTGCCAATATAAAACTATGTTTCTCGTTTATATTTTGATCTATTAAATCTTCTTTGCATGTTTTGCAGGATTTACAAACTTGTTGGAGGCATTTTTTTAGGACCCAACCGCAAACATAATTTCTTTGCCCTTCTCCATCGGTTTCATTCAGGGTGTCAGTAACGGAAAACATATTTTCATTTAATCTGATTTCTTGTAAGTCACAATCAGTTTTAGATTCCTGATTTTCATAAATATTTTCTTCAAGTAAAAAATCATACGATTGGAGAAAGGCGTCCATATCCTCTTCACAATTTGCTTTAATAGAATGAGCAGACGTGTAATTATTTAATAAAAGTGACTTATAAGCGCCCTCAAAACCTATACTATTTGGAGAAACATTTCGCGCTCCCGCGCTTCTAATTCCTCCAAAAAAATTTTCGATTGGGTCTTGATTAAAATTCCTGCAAAACATAGTATCTACATTGTAAGATTTTCTTAATAATTTCCAAATGGCTTGGAATCCTTCAATCGTTTTTATAAAATTTTTTACTGGTGGTACAGTTTTCTCCAATATTTGTACTTTGGTGCCAATATGCTTAACTTCTACAAATTGTAATTTTTTTAAAAATAATTTTGCCTCTTGCCACAGCTCATGATGGGGAGAATTTGGCTTTACTCCGGCTCTGTAAATTTTCCCACTGTCAACATTAAAGCCAGAGCAGTTTAAAGAGTCAAATAATTTGTCGAACATCATAACAAACGGAATGATGTTTAAACACTCCTCCTCTAAATCTCCTTTTGCAACTAAATGCTTTGCAGCTACAGCTACACTGCGACTAAGCAACTGAGTTGCAATTTTCACTCGCATTTTATTAATTTTATCTCTGTTAATATGCTCTTCTGTTAGCTTTGGAGCCATGTTTAATTCTCCATAGGTTTTGTCTGCATTGTACAATTTTTCAAAAAATTCCCACTTCACAATTTTTTCTTTATTATTATCGGTTAAGTCGATAAATCTTGCATTTTTATTCATGAGGTTGTTTCTTATGCCTTTGATAAGATGAGGAACATCGTAAATTGGGATTATCGATTTGTTATTTACTAGAAACATATCGTGTCGCCAAACCTTTTTATCTTTTATATACTGTGTTCTTGTATCTTCAATAAGACTTTCAATAGCACCTACGTTTACCGTGCTCTGGTCACAAACCGTAGCTACAATTATTAAACCCGTCTCAATTACTTCGGATATTACTTTTTTAATAGTGCTCTTTAAATCCAATTTATTCAACCGTTGTGTAAAATAATAAGCTACGGGCTGTTTAAACTTTTTAATTATCCCCCTAATCATAAAAACTAACACGTGATCTCCTATGTCCATGTGTCCGAACGAGTCAAACCCTTTCAAAGAGTCCTCTTTTGCGGAATAATTGACTTGTGGGCTGACATACATTTCATCAAACATTAAAACACATTATTTGTCAGCCACGCAGCTATCTTTTAGGATAAATTGAATTTTTTTGAAAATTGTTTTATTTATGCCTTCTCGGACGACAATTTTACTTAATAATGTCTTCAAAGATTTAGCTGAAGGCAACACAAAGCATTTTGATAGGAGCCCGTAACTCTTTGGACTCTTTTTATATAAAGAAAGGGCCAAAATTTTTTCATTTGTGGAAAAACGGTGTCCTTTTGGTTTTTTCCCACTTTCTCTTACTTGGATTGTAGTAAAAATCTTACTAGGGAGCGACATTTTTTGCGTTAATTTCTGTAACATATTTGTGTTGCTAATACGTCGGGCATTGAAAAGCCTTTCCTTGAATGTTTGTCCTCGTTTCCTTAATCGGCACACTTCACGCTTCAAACTTCTAATTTCACTGCGTGTTTGACGATAGTATGCCACGCCGGGTTGAGAAGACTGCCTCGAATCTGTAAGGTAATAAAAAATACCATTATAATAAAATAACATCTCTCTTTACATTCAACAATGATCTTGTAGATTAAATAGGTACAGACTTCAACCAAACTCCTGAACCAAATAAAGCAAAATTTAAATGGGACCAACTGGATAGTAGTTATATTCTTCCAAATAAAAAAAATATTTTCCAAATCAGTTCAATAATGACTGAGTTATGAATAACATATATGAAAAGGAGTGTCATTCTAAATTTCAACAGTTAACTTCTAAAAAAAACTACTTCGACAAGACACAGTTTCGAAGAACACTACTTCGGCAGAACCTTTTCGAAATACACTTGTTCGGCGGATCTCTATTTCGACAAAAGTATTTTGTCTGTCACTATGTCTATTTATGTTTTATTTTATACGTAAACCATAAAGCAAAACATAATTTTAATTGTCACATTTCAAGGCACTAATCTGCCGATGATATTTTTTGTCGAAAAAGAGATCTGCTGAACATGTACATTTCGAAGAGGGGCTCTGGCAAAGTAGTGTTCTTCGAAGCTGTGTCTTGTGGAAGTAGGTACCGTCGGACTAATGCTAGTCGAATATATATTTTATCATAGCAATGAATGAAGAACTATTCGTTTTCGAAATGAAGACTGTGTCGAAATAACTAACTGTCGAAAGTTAGACGACTTTCCATAAAAAGATCACATACCAAATGCAAGAACAGCTTTTTTACATGTAGATGTAGATGGTTCAGGATCCCCGTGAATTTTCTTTGGTTTAGTCATGACTTGACTTTGCTCTGGTGGCAAAGTTGCAGTTTCTGAAAATTAACACAGATTTGATTATAATTACTTAAATATTACAAAATATAGAACATGTATTAGACATATCCTTATCCTTACTAATATTATAAATGCGAAAGTGAGTTTGTTACGCTTTCATGTCGTAACTACTGAACCAATCATCATGAAATTTTGCATACAAGTTCTCTGGAGTACGGAGAAGGACATAGGCTACCTTTTATCCCAGGAAAAAGTACTATTCCCGAGGGATCGACATTGACGCGGGCGGAGCCGCGGGCGAAAGCTAGTACGTAATAAATACATAATGTTACTATAATTTTACGAGTAAACTAGTGTATCCAAACTGAAGAATAAAAGATCTTTTCCACGGAATCTATCCGAAGGTAAGAGGTATAACAACGAAAAATGTATAACAATACTTTTATCGCAAAAATATAATGTTCCTGTAACTTAAGATTCATTGTAAGCTAGCTCACCCGGCGAACTATTGTACCGTCTCTTTTTTGGGTACTCGGGTATATAATAAGGTGTCAGCTAATTCTATATCAAATTTCATCAAAATCTGCTCAAATGGTTGCCGATGTAATCTAGTAGAAGATAAAATACATAAATATTACCTCGCAAAGATGTCAGTTGAGATTGAGGGGCAGCTGTTGTGGCAATTGTGTCTGATATTGCTGGTTCTAGAACAATAGAAATCATATTATTTTATATAAACATTTTATTATGAGCGATTGAGATTTATTGACATTACTTCAGAAAAGAATATCCATAAAATTAATGTGTGTATCTTTTGTTAATTTAATACATACTAGCTGTACCCGCGACTTCGTCCGCGTGGAATACTGAGTTTTATTTATTAATAAATTCAGCTTAAATAAGACAAAAAGAGCAAAGAGTCGCATATACATACTTTATATTTATATTTACTTATTCGTCTTATTTTAAATTATTTTTAAGATTAACTACCTAAGTATTATAAAAACACAGCCAAACAAATTACAAAATTAACGATATTTAACAATTTCACACTTAGTAATTTAACTTATGAACATACAAATTATGTAGGTAACTATTATAAACTTATATTTTTTTAAGTTTGAACTAAAATACGACTACGATTACAAAAATTTATACTGGGTGGCGCAAAAGTAAAGACCCTATTTGGTTCAGCTATAACATTTTTTCTAAATTAGAAAACTAGATTTAGGTTTTTTTAAATGTATATTTGTGCCATTAAATTTCGTACCATTAGGATTTAAAGATGATGTCTTTTAAATGGTGACCTCCAGAGTTGATACACATTTGAGCCCTATTTATGACATTTTGCATAACTTGCCGTAACACTTCCTGCGATATGTTCGTTATTTCTTGACGAATGTTTTCTTTTAGAGCTGCGAGAGTCTGTGGCTTGTTCACATACACCCGAGATTTCAAAAAACCCCAAAGAAAGAAGTCTGGACTGGTCAGATCGGGTGATCTTGCAGGCCAAGGCAAATCGCCAAAACGAGAGATAACTCGGCCTGGAAAAGCGTCCCTCACTAAGTCCATAGTGTATTCCACGTTCTTGGGGAGTAAAACGGTCCATGTTTATTTTCAGTGTATTTTACATTTGTTCACTACACAATTTTCAAAAACAGAATGACAGAAAATGTCATATAAAAAAAATAAAAGTATTTTCTTTAGTGCCAGTACTTTTGCGCCACCCAGTATTTTACAAATATTGTACAAATACTTCAGACAAAGAAAAAACATGTCGGCCTGTAGCTGACTTCGTACGTGAGTAACCCGTAATTCACATATAAATAAAGAAAAAAGCTATTTACTTGAATGTTGCAATAGTACCAACAATATATTTACTTAATTGAAATTTACTTAATAGATATTCTATTGATATAGTTCTTTGACACACTACCGTTAAAAGTAACCGTTTTCAAAAACAACACATAGTATTTAATGTAGGTACCAACCAACTTAATGATAAGATACAATACAATGCCCCAACCACGGTAATTCTAAATATTACCGTGCCTCAATTTACATCCTAATTAGAACCATGGTTAGAGTTGCTTAACCTACGTTATCGAAATCAAAAGTAGCTTATGTCCTTTCTCGGGCTATATCCTATCTGTGTGCCAAATTTCGTTTTAATCTGTTCAGCCGTTTTAGTTTTGGCCACCCATCCTAATTTGAACCATGGTTAGAGTTGCTTAACCTACGTTATAGGAATCAAAAGTAGCCCACATCCTTTCTTAGGCTATAGCCTATCTGTGTGCCAAATTTCGTTTTAATCTGTTCAGCCGTTTTAGTTTTGGCCACCCATCCTAATTTGAACCATGGTTAGAGTTGCTTAACCTACGTTATAGGAATCAAAAGTAGCCCACATCCTTTCTTAGGCTATAGCCTATCTGTGTGCCAAATTTCGTTTTAATCTGTTCAGCCGTTTTAGTTTTGGCCACCCATCCTAATTTGAACCATGGTTAGAGTTGCTTAACCTACGTTATCGAAATCAAAAGTAGCTTATGTCCTTTCTCGGGCTATAGCCTATCTGTGTGCCAAATTTCGTTTTAATCGGTTCAGCCGTTTAAGCGTGAAAGCAAGACAGACAGACAGACAGACAGACAGACAGAGTTACTTTCGCATTTATAATATTAGTATGGATTAACACTACTTGTAGGACCTTTTAAAGTGTAAGTTTGACTCGCAATTAGTAAATTCTATAATATGTAGTTATTTTGTTTTTACCTAAAAGAGAGTGTATATGTTGTTGAACTTGTTGATGCCCAAATTGTTCCCCAGCTGATGGATTTATAAAGTCTTCTAATCCTGAAATAAAAAATATATAATTTATTGATATTAAAAAAATATTTATTTATATATATTGCTTTCACGTTGTCTGGGAGAAAATAAAAAAAAAAACAGAATGTGCCAGCTGCTTCTCTTCCCGCGCAGATCGTAAAAGCCGACCGAGCGAATGGGCGAAAATCTCCGCAATCTGTTTTGATTTCGTTTTCTACCTACGCACCCACCAAAATGCTAAATGTGGCCATAAGACCTTATAGATCTAGGCTCTGTCAACCCCACAAGTGAAAAAGACGTGAAACTATATATGTTTGAAATAAAAATATATTTACATGTATCAATATAAATAAATGAATAAATACATAGGTATAAGCCACAGATTTATGTCAACATACTATTTAAGCTTAAATTCTTTGTACTGACTGAATTCGAAAAAGCAAACTTGAAACTTTTAATTCACTTTTACCTCACAAGTGGCAATAATTGAATTAATGCACTTACAAAAAAAAAATAGATGTTTTACCTGGATGTGATGTAATATGAGCTTGAAGTGCAGGCAATGGCTCAGCAGTTGAATCACTTAAAGCGGATCCTGAAATTGTTATTAAAGTTAGATAACTATATGTATTATAACCAATAGAAAACTATATTATCATTAAGTAACATAGGCTGTAGGTAGTTTATTTACAAAACAATTAGGGATCCATATGAAAATTGCAATAATATATTATTAAACAAGGTATCACAAATTTGCCTAGAAATGTCATTATTGGGCGATGGCTGTGAAAACTAATGATAGTACTTAATAAGAGCATATTTCCGGTTGCATTTTCACCTGAGATGGTTCAGAACTCAGGGTCTGGGGGCTCGAGTCTACCCAGGGCCCCGGTAATTTGCATGATAAAAACCAACACACCGGACATAATTGTGGGAAATAGTAATTAATAGATAAAATAAATTGATTTCTTAAAAATATGGCTACCAATGCTAATGAATCAACCTGAGTTACCCATAGAGATACTTACTAATATTATAAATGCGAAAGTGAGTTTGTTTGTTACGCTTTCACGCCGTAACTACTGAACTGATCATCATGAAATTTTGTATACAAGTTCTCTGGAGTATGGAGAAGGACATAGGCTAACTTTTATCCTGGGAAAAAGTACTATTCCCGAGGGATCGACATTGACGCGGGCGGAGCCGCGGGCGAAAGCTAGTAGAATATATATCCTGATGGATCGCCTTACCTGAGGAAGTTGCTATTTGAGGTTGAATAGCTGCCAATATTTCTACTGTAGGGTTTGGCATAGGTGCATCTGGAAAACAAGTGATGTACATTAAGAGCAAATAATGATTATATGTTGTGAGTAATAAATGTCATATTTAAAATTATCACCCCATTACCCGCCTTAAGGTTTCATTAACAAATACTAAAAATAAATTTCAAAGTGAGTTCGTTTAGATTTTTTTTATTTATTATGCTTTCACGCCTTAACTTCTAAATTGCCTAGGGAATAAAAAGAGTGTTTTCATCTCAGGAAAAGGTATTGTTCCTATGAAATGAATATTTACACAAGCCCCAAACGAAAGGAAGTAATCCTCATTTAAGGCCTTCAAATCTTAAATAGTCCTATAATGAACTGTCAAAATCTTTCTTAAAAGTTCAAAATATAGTCTTATGAAAATGACTCTGACCAAATCATATGTTATCAAATTATTCCATTTTCAACTTACTTGGTATATGCAATCTGGGTACTGCTAATGCATTAAGTCGGTTGTTTCTGTTGCGATCTGCTTCAGTAAAATGAATGTCACACACTTTCTTTCGCTTGTATATTACATCATCAGTAAGGCCATGTAGAGGTTCACCCACTAGGTCCACCCAAACCCTAAATCTTTCTGGGAACTTGGCAGGATTTGGAAAGTTGTGAATAGTGACACCTGAAACAAGTAATAAATTTATAATATTTTAAGAATAATATGCTAATATAATGAGTTAATTTAAATGTATTGTACAGTTTACTATTAGTAAATTAAGCATAGTGATAATTTTCTGATTTTGGAGGAGATATAATAGATATATATTATCCGGTCCTGGTATATAATAGATATATAATTCTCAATTTAAAATTAACACGTGATTACAGAGAGTCATTAGCCTGGAGAGAAAAATAACATGTGCATTTGGCGTCTTCATTAATATTACCACGTGGAGGGTACTCCTTATTAGTATCTTGTTTGAGTAGGTATCCATGTTAAAAATAAAATTTACGGTTAGATGGATAGCATTAAAATAATGAGACGATAACGAAATAAGTCTTACCGATGGTATCACATCCAAACACACATAATCTGGTAGAAGGCATAATTACACAAACACCACACAAAATTAAGTTTAAAAAGCGTCCAGCGTCCTTTTCGCAAAATAGTTTAAAACTGCAGTGAATATAAGCGGAGTATACACTCAACACCAAAAACACTGAAAAACCGTAGAAACTTAATGGATAGTAGCAAAGCCAATCGAAAAACACTTAAGTAACTTCGACGACCACTGATAACAACAGCAAAAGTTCTACAAGTTTTGAAAATGGAAAATCCAATCCGCCATTTTCATTTGACACAATAGTGATGTATGTCGACTAAGAGATAAATCGATTATCCACTGAAGCTACGTATGAAAACTGAGAAAATATAATCATATAAATTAATTGGATTTATGTAAATTTATTTTCTCTATCTTCTATCTTGATATAAACTTATCCAGAATATACCGGCTATCAATACGATACTTGTTTTGTTTTTGACGTAAGGTGTACTATTCATTTTTAATTATGTACTTCTTTGTTGTTTTATTTATGTATAACTAACTATTATTTTATTAAAACTGCGTTTGCTGATCTTAATAAAATAGACTATAATAGCATAGGTACATGAAGGAAGACGTATAAATAATCTTTATATTCTATTGTAAATTGCATAGGTACATACTTACCAATTAATTACACCGTCTTTATCATCCATTCATCATCATTATTTCGTGTAGGTGACACGCTCAACCTACCATGCACACCTTTATCCATTAAGAGGTAAGTAGAGCCAGTAAGGCCACAAGACCAAAAGGCCACGTGAAGTATGTGAGTATTCGAATAATAGGTAAAAACAGAATCATAATAGTAGTGGGTGTGTAGCCGCATTGCCTATTGACATGATTCCTAAGATTTTCGCCCCATATCCTCGGCCGGCTTCTACGGGAACAGAAGCTGCATGCAGCTGATACACTACCTACTTTTTCTTTTCTCTTCGATCAACTTGCAATGTTATATAGGTATAATATAAAAAAAGATATAACAAATTATTTAGCTTATGCTTTCAAAGAATAAGAGGTTTTTAATAATCTAAAAATCAGACGTCAGTACGTAAATTATTTAATTAACATAATTAATCTAAATTATTACGTTGTATATGTTTGTGTTATCATAATAACTAAAAATATATGCAACGTATTACTTAAATTACAAAATTTTAATAAATAGTCGATAGATGGATACCAAAGTCGATAGATTATATTTGAGAATCAATTATTGAGGTAATCTCTACTTTGAACGTACAGTGAAATAGAGCGACATCTACCCAAAGTCCAACAAACTAAAATATCATTGTGTTTTTATATTTAATCTTAGAAGAAGATTAATAGATGGCGTAATTAATAATAAAAAAATCACGTTCTATGCGACTTTCACCCCCATGCCACAGAATTAATATAAGTACTAACGTCACAGGTATGGCACTTCATACAAACGGGACGACATAAATACCTAGTACTACTACAAACAAAATGTTACATCCGTGCACACGCTAATGTGTGAGTTACAGAACCAAGGTTGACACCGAAGAATGAAATTAAATATACCTATTCATGATGCCACCTAAAGTTCGACAAATTTTCGAGTATGTCTCTCAATTCTGAAAGATTTATGATGATCTTAATTTATTTATGTAGGTATGTATTGACTTATCTAACAATACATCTCATTAATATGTAAATAAACTTGCTAACAAACAAAAATGTATTCGTAGATCTCGCACACAATGCAACTGGCACAATCAGAACACCATGACGTATAAGATTATTATATTTTAGGTGTACGTACACATCAACAAGTAACTAGCACTTCACAAATAAGAGGTTATCTATTTTATCTTCTCTTCACCACTGGTTTATTAGTTACCTATTGATTCATTTACAATTAAAAGCACTAGATAATGTCCTGTAATATAATAAATTACTTGTTTGGCGCTAAACTTTACGGCAAATGTGATAAAAATCAATAAAAAAAAGGATAAATACAAGAGGCAGATAGACAGAGATTCACAGCACAGTATTTCATTGTAAAGCGTGTCGGTAACGTTATATTCGCATTTGACGAGCAACAAAACCTAACCCTGTTTCAAAGCAACGCATCGCACTCCATTTACGGGGGAGAGGTGCGGCGATGCCTTGTTGCGGGGGACGCAGGGAGTTTCCGTTCTGTACGTTAGTACTTATATTAATTCTGTGCTAACGTACAGAACGGAAACTCCCTGCGTCCCCCGCAACAAGGCATCGCAGACGGTTCCGTAACCAAAGGGTAAAAGCGGGACCCTATTAATATCGCTCCGCTGTCCGTCTGTCCGTCTGTCCGTTTGTCCATCTGTCACCAGGCTGTATCTCATGAACGGTAATAGTTAGACAGTTGAAATTTTCACTCGTTCATAAATGGGAGTTAATACTTTTTCCGAATATTGTTTGGTAAAAATGTTCAAATAAACTATTAATTAAACGACCAGTACATATTTGTATACATATAAAAGTATGTATCGAGATTTCCGGAAATCTTTGCACTCTGCTACACGTGGGTTATAAAGAGTTAGGAATCGCTTGATTTAGGCGTAGGACTGCACAAAACGCGCTTTTTCTCGCCCGAGTATATGTACTTATTTAAATAATTGTATGACTACATCGCAGTGGATTTAAATCTATTTATCTAGCATTAAAAAAAAGGAATACGATTAAACATATCGGTTCAATTACCCCACTATCTGATTTCGTCACTTCGAGTTCATAATCTCACTCGGAGTTGTCATCGGCTGACACCGGGATTACCACTTAATTATTACATTTATTCTCGACTGTTTCACGCTCTACTTACTCACAATCTCAAATACATTTAATAACATAATCATTCAGAACTCGTTTTGATACAGTTGTCGAATTAATTGAAGTACTATGAAGTGTCGCTTTGTTAACTCATTCTCAGTCACAATAGAAATAACTATGTAATTTTATAGGATGGGTGTTTCAGAAACTTTTTTATACATAGCTAAGTGCGAGTGTTAGATCCCGCTCTTCGAGGGATCCATATGATTTTCGGAAACTAGTATTTTTTTTTGTTATAGTACTTTTCAACCCTCTCACCAGTTTCAGATGCTTCAAAGACATCTTCTATGACTTTTCGATGGTCATCTTAGACTAACAGACTAGCGTCTTAACTTGCTTTTCAGGTAGGTAATTTGCAAAATTTATAAATAGCTGTGTCCATCTACTTCGTCCGCTAAATCATAGCTTATGTTACCCCCTGATAATGTAGTTTTCTATTTGTTAAAAAAAAAATAAGTTCGGTAGTTTTCGGGTTTATCCATTACAAACAAATACACAAACCTTTATTAGTAAATATAATAAAAGTAATAATTACTACCGTAAGGTAGGGTTCCTATACTATTTAAGTATTTCCCTAGAAATAACCTATGCATAATTTAAATAAACCTTAATAGTCTTAAAATTTTCTTCGACAGTAAAGAAAGTACTAAAATGGAGATTTACGCCACACCGAAATGATGACGACAGTGAATTTTATTATTTTGCAGGATTTGAATGTGCATTTGTAGTAGATTGTTGGCGATGTTAGTGCTCATTCGAGTAATGATTGGTTGCTTTGTTACAGGAGCTACAGGCCGCGGGAGTGCTGCATAAGAAAATTTTAATGCCGGGACGCATTATACCGCCCGAGGGCAAAGTGCAAGAGTAAGTAAGGGCTTACAATGGCGCGGGATACCGGAATGCCGAGCTCTCTGAATCCCGGGATGCCGCGCCTTTTTTCAGTATCGCTTGTTGCGGAATTGATCCCACGGGTTACGTACGGTGCCCCGCGTTTGAGGGCATTTTTTTAATTCTTACGACGACTATTTAAGCTTTTTGTTGCAATTTGTATGACAGTCTTTTATATTTTTATCTCATAAATTGTAATGTGATTGATTTCATACATACATACATAGTATCACGTCTTTTTCCCTTGCGGGGTAGGCAGAGCCTAGGTCTATAAGACCCGAAGGCCACGTTTAGCCTGTTGGTGGGCGTTAGGTGGAAGACGGTATAAAAATAGTGATGGGTTTCTAGTCGCATCGCCGGGAATGGGCAAATTCCTAAGAATCATGATAATTCCTGGGAATTTTCCTGATTCTCTCGATCGGCTTTTACGATTTGCGCGGGAAGAGAAGCAGCTGGTACATTCTACGTTTTTTCTTTTCTCCCAGACCAGCATGGAAGATCAATGATTAATTTCAATACATATCTAAACTTCTATAAAAGTGGAATAAGTTTATTATTTTAGTTGATTTCGTTATTATATATTCATTTTTATGTGCGATCTAGAAAAAAAGGACATTGGAGTACCGCAGATACCGAGATTTTAAATAGGCGGAGCGATTGGAAGCCCCAGTTTATATCAGCATTCTAATCGATTCACTGAAAAAGCAAGCGAGTGTAATATTTAAACTCGTTTCGGAACCATAAATAAAAGAGGTTTTTGAAGCTTGGAATTTAACAGACAAACGTCTAGGTATGTTTAAAAAAAACAGTGTTAAATAAATTTTAATTAAATAATAAATAAATAACAATTATCTGAAATCAATATCTCATGAAAACGATATTGATTTTAGTAGATATTTGTACGTAAATCTCTCATGATTTACGTGTGATTAAACGCCCCCTTTCATGTGAATCGTCTTTACATCTTAGTTCACCCAAGTAGAAGATCTATCAGTTGTATCGTCTTACTGCTGCCACCTCTGATTTTCATTGGATATCATATGTTTCGCATGTACTATATGCGTTTGTACTAAGGTGCGGGTTATTTTTAGCTTTACACGCCTTTACAAAATTTCCCCCCAATAGTGGTTAAACAAAGAGCTTGGCTCTATTAAAATATCCACGTGAAACTACCAGTTAATAAGTTAAAAGTAAAAATATTTTGTACATGAGTTTCGAATTATATTCAGATAGCCTTTTAATTTGATATTCATACTGTCGAAGTGCATCAAAAATAGCTAGCCGCTATTTAGGATGTCCCGCCATATTGGATTAAGGATGACGTCACAGATGTTACCATGCATTGTCATCCAAACTAAACGAGTATACAAAATTTCAGCTGAATCGATGCAAAACTGAGTTCCAAGATTACACCCGAACAAACATAGTTACATATACATTGCAAATTAAATAAAAGCTTGTAAAAACCATCATACTCATTGCGTAATTAAAAAATAACTCTATGTAAACAACCAGAACTCCTGAGGTTTTATTCTCGTATTGTTTATTTATTTACTGTTGAAAATATGCTCAAGCAAATTACTATTTATGATCAGACCAAATATAGCAATCGTTAAACTTTGTACCACGTAAAGTATATTGTTATAACAATTGTTTCGTATGATCATAACTTCTATTTATATCGCGGTGACACGAGCACATCGTCTCGTCATCCAGCCTTAAATCCTAGACCGATTGGACATACAGCTTTATTTCTACGACCGTCATTTACAACTTTACACTGTTTAGTCGTCGATGCAACTATTCGTAAAAAGGCCTACAACTTGCTTTTTTGTTAGCTTGCTTTTGAAGTTGCTTCATTTACTCTAAATATCCAGGGAAAATTCAAGGAAAGACCTTTGCGTTTTTCTTTGAGTACCCGAACGCCTAGTTGCCATATTTATTTTTTATTAATGTTCCTGCGGTAATTATGTGCATTTCAGACTTGAAAAAGGCCTTTATGAAGTGTTGTCTTCTCCTATAAAATTATATCATTCCATCTTATTATGCGGCAACTTGATGGTTAGCTTATTTTAAGAATAAGGCAAATTCCCCAATACTACTTAATTCGAATATTCCTTTTACGACTATAGGTCATTTTGCGGTAGGTGGTGTTCTACTAGCCTAGCTAAACCATTTACAGTCTTATATGGTTTTGCGTAAATCAGAATTGCCGCAGCTATCTATCAAAGCGGTAACCGGCGTGTTATCGTTTTGCATTCACGGCGGATTTTAATTTGAAGCGTCGAATTGGCGCCATTCGTAGGCCGAATATGGGTAATGTTATAAATCTCGAGGCGAGGCGTGGGCGAGGAGCCTCGGGCCTGCGGCCGCCGTTCTGAGAACCAAGTCGTGGACACAGTTGCTCTGCCGGCTCACATGACTTACTTATACTCTTTAGGGAGGAACTCGTTCAATGAGTCTATGAAAAAGTATGTTTTAATTTGAAGTATCGAATTGGCACTATTCGTAGGCCGAATATGAGTAATTTTAGGTATTTCAAAGTTCAGCGTGGGTGAAAAGCTTCGGGCCTGCGACTGGTACTTTGGAAACTGAGCTGTGTCGTTGCAAAGCCTCTGCCTCAAATTACGTTCACTGTTCGATGTTGTTCTTTTTAAGCGAATTTATTTAATTTGTAGGTAGCGTCTGCCGTAACCACAGCCGTGAAGCTATTTGAAGGCATACTAGCATATCATTGCGATTGCATCTAACGATATTAAAAGTTTGTGGACGTGACTTGGCGCCCGTCATTAAGGGCCCGTACTACCTCACACTGCTTTGCATGATTGACTGTTTTATCAATAATAATTAAATACCCAAGTTGAAATAAAAATGCAGCAAAGTTCAGGACTAACTCTGGTACCTAACTATCTGACTCGAAAACATAAATGCAAAGTTGCCTCCAAATCACGTCTAATTTACTCGGTATATAGCATTATTCACCAAATACATTAAAATTAACCATGAAACTTTTGATTATTATTGCATTACAGATAAGGCAGCCATCATATGTTTTTCTTTTTCGAATAACCCTTGAATATTCCTAAAAAACGAAAATATCCATAGTAGCCAACGCGTTTAGACCATCCGCGTGTGTATCGCCACGCCGCCTGGCATATGGCGGGCTCTTAAAGATGCAGTTGAAGTTGGTTAGAGTCAGTCGCATGCGCATCTAGCGGCTGCGTGCGGTGGTCGTCGTCTGCCGCATCGTTCACGCACTCTATCAGAGAGCAAACGGCAACGCTATCCATCTTAAAAATATTAAAAGTATCGGCGATTGTATACGCAGCTCGGCCTCCCGATATTCGAGATTCAATTGAAGTCTGTCGGAGTAAGTCGCATGCGCATCTAGCGCCTGCGTGCGGCGGTCGGCAATGGTCTGCCGCACCGGCCACATACTATATCAGAGAGTAAACGAATTAGAAGTAGGAGAGCATGGCATCTTGGTCCCTCATATTAATATAAAAAGTTACGGCGATTGTGTACACGGCTCGGCCGCCCGATATTCGAGATTCAATTGAAGTCGGTCGGAGTCAGTCGCATGCGCATCTAGCGGCTGCGTGCGGCGGCCGACGCGGCGTCTGCCGCACCGCCCACGCGCACTTTCGGAATTTGAAAGGCATTTGTCACACGATGTTCCCGTGTGTAACAGTTGTCCGCAACTAAAACAGACTAACACTTTATTAAGTCATAAATTCTAACTCCATAAAACTTAACTGTAACACGGGGTCGAAAATTTGGAAAATATATAAGCATTTTTATGCGTATGTCTGCTTCGAAACACGTAGATAAAAACTTTTACGTCTTTGCCCCGCGATGTCTTTCTGTATCCAGATTGGCATAGTGGTCAGCAAATAAAAAAAAAACAGTGTATTTTAAGTCTTCTCCCCGCGCAGATCGTAAAAGCCGATCGAAGGAATGCAAAATTATTTACCGAGAAGCTTATTAATATGTTGTTGAAACAATTAACAAACGTAAGGGATATTTGAAAAAAATTCACATTATATCGCATATCGCATCACGTATTAGTTACAGAGATTAGACGATATTATAGTCGAAAAGCTAACAACGAGATTATCTCGGTCATTTGTCTGATCTTTTGTTGCGATGCGCCCGTCCGTCTTCGCCATAAATAACCATCGGCATTGCCACAAACTAATGGAAGTGTAGAACTCACATTCCAATGCACTGCATCCTTGCCAAGGACAGGGTCAAAATTGTTACCATTTCAAAATAATTTGAAGAATAAACGAAACTATCCTCGAAATCCCTTTTATCCACTGGGTTCATATGTCAAACATAAGTGTTTTATTTTGCATTCACAATCCTATTTTAAAATACTCTTATTAAATTTAAAAATAAAATGCATATAATTTCGGCGCCGGGGTGGGAACATGCGGTAGCTCAGTTACCAGAGCGTAGGAGGTATATTTTATTTCATCTTTCAGACCCTATTAATATCGCTCCGCTGTCTGTCTGTCTGTTCGTCTGTCACCAGGCTGTATCCCCATCAACCGTGATAGTTAGACAGTTGAATTTTTCACAGATGATGTATTTCTGTTGCCGTATTACTAAAAAATAGAATAAAGTAAATATTTAAGGGGGCCCCATACAACAAACGTGTATCTTTTGCTTGCTTATGTTCGATATTGATAACAGCAACAGGTAGACGTTTGAAATATTTACAGAATATTAAGTTATATGTTTACTTTAAAAATAAATCCTAACTAATATTATAAATGCGAAAGTGAGTTTGTTTGTTTGTTACGCTTTCACGCCGTAACTACTGAACCGATCATCGTGAAATTTTGCATGCAAGTTCTCTGGAGTACGGAGAAGGACATAGGCTAACTTTTATCCCGGGAAAAAGTACTATTCCCGAGGGATCGACATTAACGCGGGCGGAGCCGCGGGCGAAAGCTAGTAATTAAATAAAAATAAAATTAATATTCAAGGGGGGTAAACCCTTCGTGTGCGAATCCGACTCACTTGGCCGGTTCTTTACCAACTAGGTTTTACCTGTGTTCACTTGTTATCCTACCTATGTGATGTCGGCACGGCCATTTCGTTTTTGATGCAACCCAAAGCGGCATCAAAAACGAAATGGCCTTTGTCTTATTATTTATCTGGCGCTCCGCTCTTACTCATGTCAAGCTAACCTTATACGCTGACAATATTCTTTTTACCTTTCGGTTCTTTGCGAATGTGAATTAAAACGAGTGATTTCTTCTGTACTTTCTATATTTTGTGACATTGCTTAGATTGCTCGCCCCTGTTATCGAGCTTGGCTCTCGCAACTGTTTGACAGTAAGGTTAGACAAATGACCCACCCGGACTGCTACTTAGAACTGAGGAATTAATGACAGGTATATGTTTAGTATAGTTCTACTAATTGGAGAACACGACTATTCATTCACGAGGTGGTCCGTGAAGAAATTCCGAGTAAGTATCAACGTTGACAAACGCCTATAAATATTCACTGAATGAAAGGTCTTATAAAATCAATTAAAGAGTGTTCCATGTTTATCTAAGAAAAGAAGAAAATAACTTCTTGTTAAAAAAATTCACAGTCGAATTATTAATATGTTGTTGAAACAAAAAAAAACTCTACGAACTCATTTCTCTATTAATACATATCTTACTCGTATACACGATATTATTGTATTGTTTTCCTAAATACTTCAATTTGCTAAAAAAAATACAAACATTACTATGGACACCTCACAGGTGTTTGGCCATTTCTAAACTAATATTATAAAGGTGAAGAGTTTGTTTGAACGCACTAATCTCAGGAACTACTGGTTCAAATTGGAAAAATCTTTTTGTGTTGGATAGTCCATTTATTGAGGAAGGCTTTATTTAGGCTATAAAACATCACGCTGCGACCAACAGGAGCGAAGCATCAATGATAAATGTTTTAAAAACGGGGGAAAATTATTCATCTATACTAATAAAAAACGAATTAATCATAATAACAGAAACTGCCGCGGACGAAGTCGCGGGCAACAGCTAGTCGTAGATAATATTGTAGACTTCTGTGATGGAACTTATCATTATCACCTGATACCTACCTAGACGAATTCAACCTCATCCCTGACCTTAGCGATGAAGATCAGAGTCAATAACGACGTACGCGTGCCCACCCATCCATTTATCACATAAATTTAGAGATCCGTAACGTATTGGTGAAGAAAACAACACGTAAGTTATGCCTTATGAACTTCCTGGAATATTCTGCAAAGAATGAGAAGAAGTTTTAACCCGCTTTTCGTATTGAAAAATGCCATAGCTTAATATCTCTTCGTAATTTCGCCTCATTCGACATGTCGACAATTTTGTTGACTAGGTTCTATTAAAGAAGTATCTGTCTTCCTTACGGAAGAATAGGACTTTCAGTCTTGTTCTTCCACAAGACCAAAGCATGCGAGGAGCTACAGGCCCGTTAGCTACCATTTTACTTAATTTTATGCGATACACAGATTGAGCTAGCCTCACGGTAAGTTGTGAACTTGTGTCGTGGGATACTATTACAACGATACTACATTTTTTAATAGATACATATATAATAAACCTCCAAGACCCAGGTTTATCTGAAAAATACCGTTTTCCGTCGTGACCTGATCGGGGATCAAAACTCAGAACCCTGTTATTCAAAAGCACTTGCGGTACCACTACGCCACAGAGGTCGTCAATCTAATATAGTCGATAGTTTTCAACCGCAGGAACCCTCATTGCTATGTATTTCTTTGAGCCGACTCGCACTGGCGTCTTTTCCTTTAATCGTGTTAACAATCATGTCATTACAATGCTCGTGTAGGGATCTTTACGTCAATAAATTGTGGCCACCGCGGAGTGAGGATTAATAGACTTTTACTGTTCAAGTCCTAAAGTGTTTTTATTTTTTTGTCATCGTGTCTGTTTGGTCGCACATGCCATTGTTTTAATTTTACTTTTTGTGTTGAAAGGTAGATCGATCTGCTGTGATAGGGTCAAATTGTTCAGAGAACTTGTTTGGTTTCATGTGCTTTAGAGACTGTTCATTAAGTCTATAGCATATTATTTTGAAACCTTCATAGGTCTTAGTTCGTACAACTAAACTTAAAAACAATGGCATGTGCGCCCAAAAAGACACGATGACAACAAAATAAAAACCCTTACAGTTAAAGTGCTACATGTAGTACTCGATGTCTATTGCTTGTGTTAGAAGTAGCTGGAAAATGATATCTCTTATATCTAATGGCACTGCGCTTGTACCCTACAAGTGCAGCGCTAAAATTATTAAGAGAAGTTGTTTGGTTTCGTGTGCCTTAGAGACTGTTCGTTGAGTCTATATTATATTATTTTGACACTTTCATAGATCCTAGTTACGCAGCCTACAAGCGCAGCGCAATTAGATAAGTATAAGAGATAGCATTTTCTAGCTACTTCTAGCACAAGCAATAGACATCGAGTACTCACATCGAGTACTCGAATCGAAAAGAGTTACATGTACTCGAACATGTAACTCTTTTCGATGCTTTTCGATTTCGACCTATTTTTGTGCTGAATTGGCACAAATTTTTGTGCACAATCGGTAAAAAAATTGTGAATTGTAAAATTAACACATTGAATTTCACAATTCACATTTTTTTTACCGATTGTGCAAAAATTTGTGCCGATTCAGCACAAAAATAGGTCGAATAGGAAAATTATTGTAGAGACGTCGAAGGCATTGCCACTAAGTTACTATTTTAAGTCACTGATTAAAGTTCTCTATTGATCCAATATTGATTAAGAGATTCCGTATCATATACACTTGCCAAATCCGCTTTCGAGTTTTTTTTATCGTTTTTTGTTTGTGGTTTTATTAGCGCATGATTGAGAGTTATCTCGAGACAATTTGACATTGTATTAAATCATTTCTTATTTTTAGGCGTTAATTCAGCGTTTAGACGCCGGGAAAACCTAAAAAAAAATGTTGTTTTGACTTTGAGACGGCCTAATTGTTAGTGGTGACGTCATTGTGTCGTGACTTCTTGAGACTGGCCAGCTCAAGGGTATTTTTACCATAAATATTACTACAATAAACAATCATATTTCTCGCCGAAAATATTGAAGTCTGACTAAAGTGCCTATTTGTGTTGACTAACAGCTAAAACATTTAAAAAAATATATATTTCCTTAAATTTTTTTTTTAATCCAATCAAGTGTTCTTTTATGGGATAGCTTAAGAACATGTTGACACTTAGTAACATTAAACCCATCTCCGTACAAGCACTTAAAGGATCTTTGCTCCTTAAATTTATTGATCCGCCTGTTACATTAGTATCTGTTGTTAATCCTTTATCCGTCGGAGGTGTAAAACTTTTGTTTGTCCAACGAGTAAATCGTTAGATAGGACAGTTCCGAGTGATAACAAACACATAAATAGCGTCCGTTCGGCGGCCATTGTCCAAATATATTGACATTACAAAATATAGATGGGTAACAGATGTGTAACTCATTATATAATAAGTTTTGATAATAAACAGATAATTTGGTCACATAATAGCAATAACTTATGCGACTGTGGTGGGTCTCCATTAGATAATGGCACACTTACTTGCCCAGTGACCTGTATGCTAGAGGACCTGCATAATTCTACGCCGAATACAGTAAAAGTAGCCCAATCGACACGCAAAGAAGAAGAAGAAGAAGAAGTAATTATCATCATTCTCTCTGTACTACTAGAGCCGTACTTGGCCAAAGCAGCCAGAGGACTTAGCCTACACTCTTAGACGTAATATTCATACCTAAATCTCAAGCACCTACATCCTCTTTATTCAGTATGAAAATGAAATAGAAATGCGTTGAAAGCCGTACTGAGCTTTTTTAATTCATCTTGTCAGGTTCAATTGCTATTCGTTCAACAGACAGTGACTAATATAAAGCTCTAGCTGGATATTTTAAAGCCACCTGGATTATCCCTACATAGTCCCTACATAGTCGCTTCCTGTTGTCTGCCCCTATGTATGCTTAGATCTCTTAAAGTAGGCAGGGATTTTGAGGCGGTTTTTTTTAAATATATAGATTAATTTAAAAGAAAGGTTTATATGTCCATTGCACACGCCGTGTGAAGCCGTGTGAAGCGGTGCTGGTCGCTAGTAATATCTAATTCGCTTATACTGAAGCAGGTGTTTGGTTCAAAGTAGGTATCCTTCTTTTTTATGTATATAAACGGGACTTAGTACGAACATTTTTATTATTATTTTTATTTTTATATATACATAATTATGTGTTTAAAGCGCGAAAGTTTGAAAAAAATAGGTATCCTTCTGTTACTGCTCTTTATTTTTTGCTGACAGTAAAAGGTCCTACCTATATCCTCTCCGGATATTTTTCCCAACTTTAACGTCGTGATATAATGTCCTTCTATAATGTTCTAACGTTTTAGCACTTGCTAAGTAGGTCCTAAGTCTTAAATTACGCTTAAGTTATTACCTCCTGAGTTAGTGTGATGTAATCTAACTTTGCACATTTCGGGAGATTGAGACGGTAACGCTTGACAAAACCGTTCTTACTATGCCTACGCTAAAATACAGTTCATTAAAATATTGCTATTAAAGTATAAATAATGTACCTATACTAGTATATGTTAAATCTTGTATTGTTAACAATGTCATAAAGAATTTATAATAGAGATGTTGTTACTTGATCTTCGATAATATCCCACTTTTGTTATTGCAAAAGAAACGTATTTTTGGTAATGTTATAATGATAATCATGCCTATTATGATATTTATGAAGTATCCTGTTTCGGCTACAACGTTAATAATATGAATTCTGTCGAACGATGAAATAAATTGTCGGTTTCCGATAATGTTTGTAATAACATGTCTATTACCAGTTGTTCTACCATTCATTCGACGTAATAGCTTATGCACGCTGATAATATAGTTTTATTTCATCAAATCTGTATTAAATGTCTTGTTAGACCACACAGGCTCAATAATTGAGACATTGGTGCAACTAGCAGGAGATTCAGGTATTATTATGTGTAGTACTATCATTATAGTGACTTTTACTTATCGCATAATTTGCTTTCGAAATTTGATTGCCGACTTAATTAAATGCAGTTACGAAACGAGAGCAAAGGTATGATATGATTAGAGCATGATCTTTGTAATAAACCTGCCTAATTACTGGCTTACGGCATTTTGGGAACGGGTTTCCAGTCTGATAGAAATTGTTCACTTTGCATATTACAGCGGTTAAGTTGCTTGGGTAATGAATCTTCGGTTTGGAAATGGTTTTTGGTTTTGCATTTTTACATGAATCCGTCTTAGATTGTGGTGCTTTATTGTCGTACATGCTATTATAATATGGCTTATAAATGTATTCAGTAACTTGTCGATTGAGTAGTTGTATTTGCCGTATTTTCCGCTGGTACTATTTTTTGGTCCATAAGTTCGAATAGACAGAACTGAAAGGTTAGCGGAGTATCTTCTAACATGCTTGTAAGCATGTGTGAATATTATGAATATGATGTCAACATACTAATGAGTATCATAGACGTGATCATTACACGGATCTCATGTAATGAGTGATATGAAGGAGGCGATTAAATTAATTTTAATTACTGCTTGTTGCGGATTTCGCGGAAAATATTTAAATGAGTTAGCTTTCTATGGGATGACTGTGTTAATTACTCATATTGTGGTCATTATTTAATAGGAGCCGCCGTTTGTGTGTCATTGGCGCCGCTGGTGTTAATTAAAATTGACACTGGGCCCACGTGTTGTTGTTGTTAATGATGGTTACAATAAGGTTGAATCATACCTAATATGAGAAATGTAATACAATTGAACATGCCAACTTACGACTTAACCTAGAGAAATGTCCAATATAATCAATATGTCCAGACCAACAATAAAAATGTAATTTCAATGATCAGCACCTCAAGAGGCTCTCGCTGCGAGACCCCCTTCTATATACAGATACAGAAGGGGATTCTCCTGGACACGACACGCATCGTCAGAAAATCTTTCTGCGGGCCTTGCTCCCTGTAGCTTGAGCCTTAACCCCCAGTAGCTTGAGCGCCCCTTCTGAAAGTGAGCATGTTCAGGTTTTCATATTTTAATTTTTTGTATGAAATTAAATTGTATTTTACTTCTTATAATCTTATAAAAGCCAAAACCTTAACAAATAAATAAATTATATTCCTCTAAGATTATAGTTTATAAGTTCGTTTTCCATATTAATATGTCTACAGGCTGTTATATATTTTTGTAGTTATGAGTAATCTGTTTTTCGTGCCAATTCTTGGGGACACGTGGTGTCTAGACGTATCCAAAATAATTTCTATATGACATCTGTTTTCGTGTCTATATTTATAAGGAAAAAGCAGTGGAGGTCCTCTTAATGAATATTATATTTCAAGCTTGTATTGTTACTCCTTGAACGATTCATCATTATAGGTAATTTGTTACTTTATGTAATTTGTTGTTCTTTTAATCTATATGACTATAACCGCAAGCTGTAATAATTAGAACCAATAATAACTATACTATATTTAAAAATACTCAATATAATTTACAATGTCGAATCTAGTTTATTTGATGACTGACAATAATAATTCGCAATGTCGAATCTAGTTTATTTGATGTACTAATCATTGTTCATTTTAATGTTATTGCTTATTTAGGAATATATGTTTTTGCGTACGTGTTTGAGAAGGAATCATTTATTAAATATCTTTCAAATACGAAACAAGAAAAGAGTTGATGAAGATTTATGTATCGCTTTTTGAAAATTTTTCTTTCATTTTAATATTTTAATATCGTAGTTAAAATAACAATTATAAATAATAATAATAGTGGTTTTACAAAATATTGACATAAAAAATAATATTATTTTTATGAGTTTCTAACCATTAGCCTAATTAAGGCATGCAATAGTTGTTCATAATTACACATACAATTTTTATTAGGTTATTCCTAGAATAAATATTACTTAAATATAATACACACACAAATATATCTTTTTTTTAAGGTGCGGCGTTTTAATAAAATAATACTGCGTAATTTCGAACTTGTGATCTATACTTAATAAATATATACTCTATACAAACAAATAAAACTTAATAAAAAAACTGGAAAAATATTCAGATCTCGCATACAATGTCACCGATTAGTTGGGCGAATTTATATGGGACGTCAAAGTTTTTTCTTCTTTTTCTTTTTGCAATTCTGTATTCGATTAGGGATTCTGATTTCGAGATTTCAAGAAAGCTCAGAGGTTCAAAATCACGCTGTATTTTATTAATTTTTAAGTGTACGCTACACATATGCACTATTTTTACTTGCTAACTTGCACTATATGCCTTTCCAATGAATCATTGTATATGTAATTGGGACGCGTTTTTATGAACACGTGGTTTAATACGAAATAATTATGAAGTATGAGTCACTGACGGGAGTCTGTCTAGTACCATTAAATGGGATATGTCTGGTGTACAATAATTTAATGGTATTTGTTATTATTCTACGAATTTGAATAATTTGTATGACTAATTATGGCTAAATATGACTATTACGTTGTTACTGGATCTTTCATCCTCATCTCTTGAATTATCAATTGCTGGCAGAAAACTGGTGCTGACTACCTGTATAAGAAAATATATGCCAAAGTTTGTTGTTTTTTTTACGTACATTTGGTCATATGAATGAACATTTATCATGGCAACATACCATTGTGCCTCTGCGTTATTTCAACAAGTACAATTTAAACGTATCTCGCGATACACTAAGCGTTAAATAATTAATCAATCAGAAAGATCGAATCCAATTTTCGAAATATTTTCAAAAGTAAGTTTAAAAGATTCTAGCAAAAATAAACCTCCTATGGATTTTTGGATTAAAGATCTGGTTACCGTAAGCACTTCCTAACACCGAGCGAATGTTAAAACTACGGCCATTCAATCAGCAGAAAGCTATGACACCCCATTCTGGCAATGTTTACGTCGGGAAAGTTTCGGGATACCGCCCGGGGCAACCTTCAAACCTTTCAAACTGTCTATCGGCGGAACGTCACGGTAAAGCCGAGTTTACTGTGCTACTTTTTAAAGTTCTTTTTCTTGATACTACATGGTAACGATTCGATTTCATGAGAAGCTGGTAATATGTTCAAGCCGGAAAAGATTCTGGATAGCGCCCGGGACAACCTTCAAACCTTTCAAACGGTCTATGAGCGGAACGTCGCGGTAAAGCCGGGTTTACTGTGCTACTTTTTAATTTCTTTTTCTTGATACTATCACGGTTATGATTCGATTTCATGAGAAGCTGGTGATATGTTTAAGACGGGAAAGATTCTGGATAGCGCCCGGGGCAACCTTCAAACCTTTCAAACGGTCTATCGGCGGAACGTTCCGGTAAAGCCGGGTTTACTGTGCTACTTTTTATTTATTTTTTCTTGTTACTGTCACGGTTATTATTCGATTTCATGAGAAGCTGGTGATATGTTCAAGCCGGAAAAGATTCTGGATAGCGCCCGGGGCAACCTTCAAACCTTTCAAAAGGTCTATGAGCGGAACGTCGCGGTAAAGCCGGGTTTACTGTGCTACTTTTTAATTTCTTTTTCTTGATACTATCACGGTTATTATTCGATTTCATGAGAAGCTGGTGATATGTTCAAGCCGGAAAAGATTCTGGATAGCGCCCGGGGCAACCTTCAAACCTTTCAAACTGTCTATCGGCGAAACGTCACGGTAAAGCCGGGTTTACTGTGCTACTTGGTTTTTTTTCTTAATACTTTCACGGTTATGGTTCGATTTCATGATAAGCTGTGGAACTCGATGCTGGCGATTTTTATGTCAGAAAAATTTGTATATAGCGCTCGGGGCAATCTTTAAACCTTTCAAACTGTCTATCAGCAAAACGGTGCGGCAAAGCCGAGTTAACTTTTTAAAGTTTTTCTTCTTTCTTGATACTTTCATGCCAATGGGTAGATTCACGACAAGAAAGCTATGACACCCCATCCCGGCAATGTTCACGTCGGCAAAGTTGCTAATGCGAAATATTGCCCGGGGCAACCTTCGAACCATTCTAACGGTCTGTCGGCAGAAGGTTGCGGTAAAGCCGAGTTTACTTTGCTTACTTACTTACTTACTACTTAATTGAGTTTAGTTTACTTTTTTATAATAGCTTTTCTCTCTTGATAATGTCTTGTACGACTATGTACGGAAGTTTTTATATCAACCTCTATCTGAGCTGGTATTAAAGGGTCCATCATTTATCTGAAACCAAGAAGCCACGAATCGACAGAATATTAGGCAAAGGTAAGTTCTGAAGCAAGCAAATACAAATTTTTGATGGTCCTCTACTTTGAAAATATTAAAACCCATTGTTTCAAATTTTAGCAGCCAATAAAGAAAACTAGAACCCTTGAGATGTGCATAGTGCCCTAGCATTTTTCATAGCAAATTACCGGAAAATTTAAAGTCGCTATATAAGAAATACTGAATCCCAAATTAAGGAACACTTGCTGCGCAAATCGCATATTATGAACTTAAATATTAAACAATATTTTTTTCTAACCTATATTGTCCCACTGCTGGGCAAAGATCTCCCCCATTGCCTTCTATACCTCTCTATCCCGCGCCACATCCGACTATCTGCTTTCGAACCTCTGTATATCGTCACACCAACGTTTCCCAGGCCAGGTAGCTTTCTATAGTAATAAAATATAAAATCTACATTGAAAACAGCCTTACAAAATAAAAGCAAACGAATGCTGAGGAAGAAAAATCTCCCCACAATGTGTCGAAACTGTACAATAAAAACTTATAGCTTACTGAATGTATACTAGCTCCATCCAGTCTGAGAAGTTTGCAAATCGCGAATTTTGATGACGACCCTGATAAGTAATCAAATCAAAGGACTACTATGTTATTTGCAGTATTATACCTACCAATGCTTTTCTTTTGCAACTTTTATTCCACTTTTGTCATGTTTTATTCCACGACCCAAATAATTATTTAACGACTTTATCACTTACTTAACGTAACTTAAGTTACGTTAGGTTTCTGGACGTGATAACGTCTTATAAATCGATGAACAATGGCTGCACGTACGAAAAAATGTCGGATAGAGGCACGATCGGCCTAAGCGGCTTGTGACGCATCTATCTCTTTTTCATCGTTATCACGTAAAATTATCGTCCGTAAACCGACTTTACAAACAAGCAATTTTTTTACTCAAATACTTCGCAGAAGTTAAGACTAGTGATATGCCGGAGAGAAATTCTTTATTCTCATGAATTTCTTCTCACGGAAATTTACGGGAAATTTCCAATAATTCTCGAGAATTTCTCAATAATTCCCACACTTAAGAGAAGGAAGAAGAAATTCTCGGGAAAAAATTCCGACCCGTTACACCGTTCTCGAAAATTTCGAGCACGGCACAACACTAGGTCAAGACTAAGCTAAGAAAGCCGGGTCTAGAAAGCTGTTTTGGTAAATTTGTATTTCAGTCGGATCAAAGTACTCGGTTTTTTTGATCTTATGAATCGTCACCGAGAAATGCGCTAGTTACTGGCAAGTTGATGCGATAAAATAACATATCATACTATTTTATTAGACAGTCTACTTAATACGTCCCTAGGAAGTTAAACTTCTAAGTAAGAGGTAGGTTTATCTTCCGCAAGTATTTTCTCGCCGACAAAAAATCAGGAAACCGCAGTGTGGTATGTGAAAGCACAGATGTACTTGAATACTATTCGTAAAACATGAAAGCTCTCGGTAGAAAAACACTGACACCTTCACACCTGCCGTATTGACTGTTGACGTAGTTCTTTATGGTATAAAGTTAGCTACTTAAAATATCTTGAGGTAAGATATGTTAGATTTACCAGATTTTTTTCAAAAGAAGCGTGTCTGGGCGTTGGGAGTGCTTTCAGAACAAAAGCTCAGATGAAATAGTTATTGGAATTGCCAGAATAATATCTATAATAATATACGAAACAAATATAGTGAAACTAGCTTTCGCCCGCGGCTCCGCCCGCGTCAATGTCGAACCCTCGGGAATAGTACTTTTTCCCGGGATAAAAGGTAGCCTATGTCCTTCTCCGTACTCCAGAGAACTTGTATGCAAAATTTCATGATGATCGGTTAAGAAGTTACGGCGTGAAAGCGTAACAAACAAACAAACAAATAAACAAACTCACTTTCGCGTTTATAATATTAGTAAGGATATGGATTAATGTATAACATTGTGGTACAAAATGGCTTCAAATGTCAATTCAATTAATGGAAAGTTGTGTAACTGATTTGTCACGACTGATAACTCCCAAAATTTCACCCTTTTTGCTCATCCCTTAGCAATAAGAAGACGAATAATTTGTATAACGTTTAACAAAATGGGGGTAACAATACCTAAGGGTCATGATCGGTCCAAAACGACAAAAAAAAGTTTTCATAGAAAGTCCATTAGTGATTGCTCATTTTGTATGGGAGATCGGTTTTTTTTCGTTTTCGATTCATATCCCCTGGGTAAAGTTGTTTAATATCATGAGACGTACTGTTACCCCCATTGTAACACGTTGTATACTTTATGAACTATTTTTGTTCATAAAAAAATCCACCTCTACTTTTTGGGGCTACCAGAAAATTATTCAGAAGTAGAAGCTAATAGAGGTGTAATCAACATAGTGTATGTAAATCACAATCGCATGAATCTCCATCTGCCTCCATAAAGTCGGCGTAACGAGCGGGCTCTAACTCAGTGCGACAGTTCCTGGCTCCCAGACTATAAACCATTCCGAACAGTTCATTTGCTATGTCATAACTAGGTTTAATACTAGGCGATGACTGGTTACGTCGGCGGTGGAAATTATAGGCATAAATGACGTGTTAGAGTTATGGTTAGAACTTGCATATAAGGATTTTGATTCAGTAGATAAATTAGAAGGTTGTGTATTTTGTAATGACAATATATGATATGTACTTGATTGTAATTACATATCATATATTGTATGTAATGAAAAACTTAGCATTATTTATAAATTGGTAAAATTCAGACTGGTGGTTTCTTCTAGTGTTTAGAAATAATCAAACCTCTGGTCTATTCAAGATGTTTATCAGGAACATTTTGCTTTTTCATAGCCTTGAGATTTTAAAATAGCATTGACACAACTTATAGAATGCAATATATATATATGTGTTTATTTTGCATTCATAATGCGATTTTATATCATCATCATCAGGTCTTTTTAGTCTCCATCGCAGGAGCATGACCCTCTCTGTACTGTACTACCGGAGCCATACTTGATATACTCTTATTAAATTTAGAAATAAAATATGGTGAAAAAATTCCATTCGGGCTGGGTTCGAACCAGCGACCTTAATTTGCTGTATCCCTTAACCGTTTGTAGCCGTCTTTGCGCGATATTTAATATATTCGTGTTATACCTGTCGTCAGTCTCAGTTCAAATCCGTGTCTGCCATTTTCGTGTTAATTTTCACTTTTAATTTTACAATTCAATAATTATAACCAAAATTGTATTTTTTGTAGGTATCCATCTTGCTCATTTAGTTATTCTTTTTATAAACGTATAAAAGTTGGTAGTTGTCGCTGAAAATATCAAATTCGCGACGAAAATTTTTCTGGATATAGCTTTCTTGCTATTTTATTGACCGAGCGA
Organism: Elegia similella; assembly: GCA_947532085.1. Classification (NCBI taxonomy): domain Eukaryota; kingdom Metazoa; phylum Arthropoda; class Insecta; order Lepidoptera; family Pyralidae; genus Elegia; species Elegia similella. Next base: position 9,344,804 of record OX383936.1, read on the forward strand.
GCGAAGCGAGCGAAGCGTCTCAGTTTCCACTGGCCCAAAATTCTTTTGTCCGTCTGTCTGTCTGTCTGTCTGTCTGTCTGTCTGTCTGTCTGTCTGTCTGTCTGTCTGTCTGTCTGTCTGTCTGTCTGTCTGTCTGTCTGTCTGTCTGTCTGTCTGTCTGTCTGTCTGTCTGTCTGTTCTCGCCTACAGGTCGCATTTCTTAACCGATTGTCATGAAATTTTGTAAGCAGGTTCGGTAAATATATAGAATTTTTTTGTCGTGCCAGTTTTTCGAAATTTTTAAAAATGGCGGACATTTGGGGGTCCAAAACTTAAAAATGCTTATAGCACAGCTATTTGAAAAAAAAATCAAAAATGACATTAGACTTTTTTGTTATTCTTATTAAGACGCAACTTTTTTGTCTGAACAACTTTTTTATATGATAAACTTGAACGTGTTTATATAGTCGGCAATTTGCCCAAAAGTTGTCTGAAATCGATTTTTTGTATATTTTTTTTGTATTAGTGTGATGTCTTTTTTGTATCAGTTGTTGTTGTTTTTTTTATATCAGTATGATGTCGTAAATACAAATCTATGGTATGATAAGTATGAAAATGGTGCGTAGTAACTGTGACGTCGCCGACGTCAGAGAAAAAATGTTTTTTATATAAACATATTGTACCATGTGCAGTATCAAATAAAAGGGCTTTATGAGTAGATTACACAGAAATAAACTTCACTCCCATATTGCTCAAACCCACAGACTATATGTAGTACAAAAGTCAAATATAAATTGAAATGAAAGAAGTTAAAGTACGTGAAGTGGGAGAGGGAGTGAAATTGAACAACTTTCCCTAAGGAACATATATCATAATATGAAAAATATTTTTTGGCTTAAAGCGTGATACTGCGAATTACTTTTATGATTGAAAACACTGAATAAACATAGAATCTTGAAATAAAAATAAATAAAAAAGATTCACATGCTATCCTGTGACTTGAACCTGGGCCTTATAGGTGCCGGCCACTTCTTTACGTAAAATTCGCATGTTTGTCTGCCATAGTAGTTGAAATTAGCGTCCTATTAAAATTTTTACCAATTGGTAACAACTATGAAACCGGTTACTTAAACTTTGCCTCCCATTCACCCATGCCAAGTTCGCTATTCCGATATTTCCGATCTTGATGTGGATCACTCCAACTTAGTTAATGTGTACAAAAGCATACTAAACAAGCTCATGGGCCGTGTTTCCATACAAGAGTAGTCCCCTGATTCCTCGCCGGATAGTACCAATAGAGCAATGATTTTTTACTAAAAAAATCCGTACGTTTAAATCTTTTCATAATTGAATTATTTAAAGAGATATGAACCTTCAAAAACATGAAAAATTGGTATGAATTTTCGTTGTGTTTAAACATCAAGAAAACAAATTTGGGCAATTATATAAAGAAAAAGAAAACACAGAAACAGCCATAGCTTATTTTAAATTTTTAATGTAAAAAGAAATTAAATCGGTTAAGTATTGGAGGAGAAATCAGAGGACTACGAAGCGTTAATTTTGTGAACTTTTTATAGGTATTTTCCGGCCGAGCTGCAGTTATCTCTACCGCACTCTGCGGGGTTTGTTTGGGCACGCGGCTCGACAGCAATAGATATTATAAATATCTATTTTTTCAATTCTCTCGAGCTTAGTGTTTCCTCTTAAAAAAGGGTCTGGTCGGGTCTTCTGGTAAGAGGAATGTAGGTTTAAATTTCCATTACCTCTGGTACCTAATTAAGAGCAGCGGGGATTGGGAAATAGTAACTGAAGGAAATCATCCTTTAGTCAATTAGCATATCAGTAACAGATATGTTTTAGAGCACTGGAGGGCAAATGTTGATGTTGGTTGTAAGGGCTCGCGAGGTCTACTGTTCTCGCAGAACCACTAGTTTAGTTAGGTTTTACATATTTTTATGAACATATTTTGATGTAACTATTTATTTTGATCTTTGAACTGTACTTTGTCTTTTTTTCATGCTAGTATTCTTTGAAAAATAAGGCTAACTGCGCGACGAAAAAATACACGTTTTACGGTATTCATCTGATGCACAGCGCCTTAAGGTATTGGTATATGTACGGCCTTTTCGCGTGGAATTTTTTCACCATATTTTATTTCTTAATTTAATAAGAGTATATTGCTCTGTCTACCCTGCAAGGGAGGAGACGTGATACTATGTATGTATATTACAGAATTCATTTTTATACGTTATTTCCATCTATGTTTGTTTAGTGCTCAAAGCCTTCGGTCTGATTCGTATTCCATGTTACATCAATCATGTATTGTTTTTGCATAACATGATAATCTATGACTTTTCTTCTTATCGCGTGAATAACACTGGTGACAGATTTTAAACTTCCTAAAGCTTTTATTAAAAAATGATAATGCCACGGGCTTGCCACCGTTCCTTATCACGTCTTTTGCGTCCGACACTGTATCCCTTTTCACTTGTATTTCTCATGAAACACTCATACATATTACATGTAATTAATGGACCAACTTCGGACTGACTGGCTATCAGCGAACATCCTCGCTACATCATTCAATACAAAAGGATAGAAAATACTAGCACCGGATGTATGTAGTGGTATTTTGTCCACGTTTAACCTTTGCCCCGTCTTGGCGACGCGTCGACATGTGACGGTCCTGGGTGCCCATGGGAAACTCCTCGGTCCTTATCTCGCTTGTATCAAAATGTCGCCTATTATCTCTGGCTTGACTTTCGGTGCTTGTAGGGTACGTAACGAGCCTCATGATGGATGCGTTTGCGCCCACTATGTGAGGTCCATATTGTGAAAGCGTGTTCCTCAAATTCTAGTCGGGTTTGGTGGTTGAGACAACCACTAGGTATTTGATTGATATAAGGATTACATGGATCTCACAAAACCGGTCAAGTACGCGTAGAACTTGTGGTTGTACGGTTAAAGGAAAGACAACGGAAATCACCTTATAGGTTTTGATTCTCTTCTGAGTTTGATCAAATATGCGACATAAATGCAGTATATTTTAAATGAGTTTGATTTTTTGTCGTGATAATGTTTTATAAATCGATGATCGCCGGCTGCACGCACCAAAAAGTGTCACGTTCCGTGGGCAAGCGAGACCGCGGAACATGCAATAGAAAGGTACGATCGGCCCAAATGATCGGCTAGTGACGCATCTTTCCCTCTTCCACCGTTATCACGTAAAATTATCGCCTGTGAACGGACTAATTTTTTTTTACAGAATCAAGGGACCGTAGAATTTAATATTTGATGCCAAAATTGGCAACTTACGCCTTCCTAAATTTCCAAAATGCGAGTCTTCATAGTCCGATAACTCGAATACGGCGGAGTGATCTTATAAGGGTTCCTTTTAATGTTTTGAGGTACGGAATCCTAAAAAGAGATAACCTAAATAAGTAAAATTTGACGTAGGATACATTCGTATACCTACAAGCGGTTCTCATCGTCGGCAGAAAATCTAGTGCTTGATTCAATTTATTTTATCTGTTTGTTATGGAAAGAAAATTAAAGGCAGTTCAAAAATCATCCAAGAATTTTCTTCGTAACTTCATTGGCCAATACAGGATTGTGGGAAGAGGAGTCGTCCAATTAAACGCTAAGACCAGTTAAGGCCAGAGTTAAAATAATCGTCAGAATTAATTTGCAAATAAATAATTTCACATTTTATGAGCATACTTTATAGTCATACGTCGTCAAAGTCACGTAATGTACTTGTAAATTTTACATTTTATGAACCACGAAGTTGTGAGCTTACTCCTTTTTAATCGTAAGAGTTATTTGCAGTATAAGCGTAACCATGATTTACTTTTTAATTACGAGTATAATCTGGCTAAAATAAGATGACACAATATTTAGAACAAAGTTCTGCGTCACATTATTATTATTACTTGATAAGGGTAAGCAGCAGATTCTAACGAATCATTATTTTATTAAAGGCTTTGACAGCAGAGTAGTGATAAGTACTCGTATTTAACCTGCGCAAAATAACCCGAAGAGCACTGAGATACACTGTTATTTTTTTAACCTACATTGTCCCACGGCTGGGCAAAGGTCTCCCCCATATCCTTCCAAACATTACTATTATACACTGTTAATATGAAAAAAATATATTTTAGTAACATTTAACCCACAAGCAAGAGGAAAACAAAATGACAACAAATAGGGACGCCAAGACCCCGACGAAAAAAGAGATGGCGCCGGAAGTAGCAAGTGGATTAAGATTATCCGATAAGGTTGTGACGCACTGTAAAACATCAGTAGTACATTTTAGCTGTAACCACGGGGAAGGACAGTAATAATTGCGGCTATAGCTCCTGGACTATAAATATCCGGGATATTATAAGTGCCGCACACGGCACGGCACACGGTGCCGCATGAAAAATCTCCGGATTATAACTCTGGAGCGGAGCGATCCAACGCGCCGATAACGTTTCATATAAATTATCGTACAAACGCAAGACGCTACTAATATTAAATAAGAAAGCATGTAATTCACGTCCCCCGATACGCCGCCGGAGCTATAAAATACACAATTTTGACAGATTTTAAATAATGACGTCCGTGTGTCCAGGAAATGCTTAGAAAGTTTGACCGGGACCTGTTCTAAACTCGACCGATGCTTGTTGACCTTGCGAATGATATATTTGAGTTGTTTGTGCATTCCATGTACCATTTATAAAGTACTATACATGCATCCCAACATGGGAAAATTATACTGAACAACTAGTAGAAAGTTTGCAACATTAAAATGCATATGACAGATGAATTTATTGGAATGTAAAAAGACGTTTATATTTCATTATGTTTACCGTATTCATATAAGTTCACGCACAAACAAAATAGGGAATAGAAATCTGTAAAATATTCATGGCAATATTCATTTCTTTTAAAAATCCACATTTAAAGTGTTAACTACATGTCCTTTGGAATAAATTTGTTTAAATTGGTCTATCAGACAGAGTCATTTACATGTATAAATTGTATTATCGACAAGTTTCCTAACAAGCTCAGTGACATAGAGACCTACAATTTATTCAGCATTCGTAAAAAACAGTTATAATATGTTCGTTTTGATCATCCAAATATCGATTATGTAACATTCATAAATTCGATTTGAATCGATTGAACATTTTCTTCTGGAAAGTGGTTTTAAACGTCACGCTATGTCTACGGGAAGGGCGCGGCGCACTAAAACATTTTATGGGAGTTCTTTCTTAGCTATTTAACGTTTAAGTACGTGGAATTGATAAAGACAGAAAGACCAGTCCTTCAATCACCCACCTGTCATCAACGTTTAATTTTTACTACGCACATAAAGTTATACTCTGTGAGCTAGTTAATAAAAAAAAAAATATAAAGTTTGTTTTCTTATAGATATTGCGAAAAAAATTCAGAAGCAGAATTAATTTTAAAAATATATTCTGTCTTGTCTGATCCATTGTGTCCAAAATTATGTATTTTGTGTTTAAACCTCGTAATTGGTAGATTAGGCGACGTCTACGGAAATCCCAAAAACGAGATATTCATCAAAAATGGACCTTGGATGAGATATTCCATGAATCTGTGGAATCGTGACTTTATGCATAATTAAAATGTTTACTCTCTGGCGCCACACGTCGCGAACAGTTTCGTTTCACAAACTTTGTTGGAATAAGACACAAATTCCTAGGAAACACTAGAGTTTCGCTTGTCTATTTGACTTTAATAGCAGCTATTGTACAAATACCTTTTCACGGACAATCTTAAATTACTTAAAAATACAATTTTCCTGTTCTAAAGCATCTTTATGTTTACGAGCATATTGGTTTTTATGATAGTCGTATTGAAATCACGTTTACTGCCACTGTTTTCTATAAATCAAACGTTCAATGAAGACTATTGGTTGAGATTTGAATAATTTACGAGAAGCGCTCTAAGCGCAGTCTCATTTGCACCGTTTTAGATGGTAATATAAATGACGATGATAGACTGAATAGTAAATTTTATTTGAATACGACTGCCGCAGGGGGCGGTTTACCGAGGCGCCAGCGCCTTAGTGACACCTAAATTACTACAATTTTACATGACAAGTCTCGATCGTAACACCCCCTCTTTAATTTTAAAAGTTTAGGGCTTGATCAACCGCTCGTTAGATATAAATTTTGTAGAAACGTAAACAATACAAATCGTTAGACCACCCTTGCAAGTTATTTAAGATACATTCCGACGACGCCGCCGGCGCGAGGGACGCGGTAAATATTAATAGGCATCTGTTATGATGAAAACAAACATATTTCACGAATCGTAGGTCGCCGGTCGGCAGAAACGCCTTGTAATTTTGAGACGCCCCCAAAATCCACAGATCATGCAGTTTTAGGTGTAAAAAATCGATTAAAGTATGGCGACATGCTGAGATCGACACATGATAATATTTCATTTTGGACGTGACGGGTGCCGTAGATTTTTGTGAAATTAAATTAAATGTTTTACGGCGAGAACTTTCTGTTATTTAGGTACATCATATTCCAACTCTTTAAGGGTAAGTTTAGAGCCGGATTTTATGCCTCTCTTCTATCTATTTATTACCAAGTAACTATTTATTCAGTTGGGAAATTAGCTCCGCGCGAAGCGTCTCTGTTTCAGCTTAGGCAATAATCGTTCGTATGGCCCTCTGTCCGGTTATTCTACTCCATAGGTCGCATTTCTTAACTGATACCCGTAAAATATTGTGAGCGGTTTCACAGATTATGTACTAGTATTTACGTACAGAAGTCGCACTTTGCAAAGGTATTCAGAGAAATATCAACTCAATGTAGTAAGCGATACGGTGTAATTTAGCTCACGTCAGAACGCAGCTCCTTTTAGTTTAGATAACATTGCAATCGGAACAAACGATTCATAATTCGTTGAAGTCGGTGAACATATGTAACCAAACGCGCGTCCGACTTTGTTTGGTTTTCGCCGCGCGTAGGTATGTTTTCAATACCGACACGGGGAGTAAGACAGGCCTGGTATGGCCCTCTGTCCGTTTGTTCTACTCTACAAGTCGTATTTCTCCACCGATACCCGTAAAATTTTGTGAACGTTATCAATCATTACATAGAATATTTTTGCCGGTTAAATTTTGTAGAAATTTAACTGGCTTAAAGTTGAACTGGCTATAAAGTGCTTATACGCCATTGGGGTCTATTCTGTAGTAGTGTACTATTGTGAGTTCGACGTGATAAAACTTGCGAGTCGCGAGGCCTACAGCTCATATGGCCGTAGTTTTATTTCTTACTAGCTTTCGCCCGCGGCTCCGCCCGCTTCAATGTCGATCCCTCGGAAACAGTACTTTTTCCCGGGATAAAAGGTAGCCTATGTCCTTCTCCGCACTCCAGAGAACTTGTATGCAATATTCATGATGTACGGTTCAGTAGTTACGGCGTGAAAGCGTAACAAACAAACAAACAAACTCACTTTCGTATTTATAATATTAGTAAGGATAACTTTTGTTTACGGGGTGGGCACGTTAATCGCCTTATTTTAATTTTTCCGATGGCCATAAAGGTGGCGTCAGCATACGTGGGCCTGAGTAAACGGTGATATTGATTCATTTTGTTTGTTTCCAGATTTATGGACACCGTTGACGAGTTCCTGGGAAAAAATCGCGGTGAGTCAAAAATTGTATTTGCCTGTTGTGTTAACGCTCTTGATTACTTTTGGGCCGCGGCTAATGACGCCAATGCGCCGGCGCACAGTCGTCGCGGTTTTCTCTTGTTTATCCACGGCTCGAGTGAAGGCTCGCTGTACAAGTATGGGTGTGCTATTAGCTCTTGCACTCGTCTCACTGTAAACGCGGGTAAGTAGGTCGCATCCATGTCGTTGGAGCTTTTAAAGTCGCATCGTGTGGGCGGACTTATGGCGAGGTGTTAATGCACACACATTGCCTAATTGTATTACTTTACGAGACCACCATAAAAAGTATCATTACAACGTTGCTGTCCCTAATCGCTGTTCTATTGTGTTGATGCAATAAATTTTGACAAGCGCAGGCGCCACGCTGCTGTGGACGTTGTAAGAACGTATAAAAATTCTATCATGCAACTATGAATCGTAAATGAGACATTAAATTCATTTTAACATGCAATTTTATACGACCGCTTAAGAAAAGAGTCTAATGTTTATAGTTCATGTACATATGTAAGTATGTGACATTTTTTTCTTCCACCATAACTCCTAAATGCCTCAACAGATTTGGATGTATCCATCGTTGGAATCCTTACATCGCCTCGAGTAATGTTGGCTATATTTTTTTGGTAAGGCAGCTATGATTTTTTATTTTTTTGAAGAAATACTTTTAATATGGATAATTTCAAAGTACACAAAAAGCTACAGGAGCGATGTGAATCAAATGGAAATGTTAAACGTTACATAACTATGGTAATTCAACTGCATCTCAATTTGCAGCAACCACTTACGGCGATATGTCAAACAGAAAGGTGCACTCTTATCGGGAGAGCTGGACACAACATACGATTTCAATTAAAGACCGCTTCGATTTTAACGAGGAATGTGTGATGCGGCCATTTAAACAAGATCTATCGTTATTTTCAAATAGCTTAACTATTTGACGATTTAAAGTAATGGCAGAGTTCAGGTTAAGATGGTTCATCAATAAGTCATAGCAGTCAAAACTAGTAAGTTGATTCCACACGACCGACATTATCGGCAGCTACACATTTAATTACATTGACACAAATCGTGGTTATCGTCGGACTTCTCACGGTACGGACTCAATATACGAATGTTCATTAAGTTCTAATTACGAATGGGCGCGCTTGTTTGTCTTGATCACCAAAACTTGCTTTATTAGATTACGTGGGTAGTTTCAATTAATTGTGAGCATGTTGGGTGACTTCACTCGAAACCTTTGATTATGTCCGGATAGAAATCAATTAGATACAAAAAGTTAGCTTCGATCTTTGTATTTCACGTAACGAATTCCAATCATGTTACCTCTTCGTGTCATCGTATGGAAAGAAAAGTACACAATTAAATTTTTTGCCAGGATAGAGTAGTGAGTGAGTAATCATTTTACACACTAGGAAAAATTCCCTTGTATGGTTGCCTCGCGCGGTTTTTCTTCATGTAATTTGAAAGTACGAAAAATCCTAACTAATATAATAAATGCGAAAGTGAGTTTGTTTGTTCACGTTGTAACTACTGAACCGATCATCATGAAATTTTGCATACACGTTATCTGGGGTACGGAGAAGGACATAGGGTACATTTGATCCCGGGACTGTTCCCGTACTGTTCCCTAGGGATCGACATTGACGCGGGCGAAGCCGCGGGCGAAAGCTAGTGATTGAAAAAGAAAATGAAAAATATTGAACTTCAAGTGAGTGATCATCTGTAGTATGTAATACTAACTTACAGTGCGATAGCATCTTATTAAAAATTAAGTAAGTAATAGAAAAGCATTCGAGAAGTTCTATTCTTAGCCATATTAGCAAGCATATTTTTTTGAGATTCAGCAAAGAAAGACGTAGATTATAATGCTGGGTCATTAAGAATTACTTAAACTGAACTGAACGGGAACTGCCTCCGTTGTCCAGTGGTTAAGGCGTTTGCCTGTAGACCCGGGGGTCGTGGGTTCGATTCCCACGTAAAGCATACTTTGTTTAGTTGTTTCCGGTTTGGTTAGGACATTGCAAGCTTGAATCACCTGATTGTCTGATAATTAAGATGATTCCGTGCTTCGGAAGGCACCATAAGCCGTTGGTCCCGGCTGCCATCTGGTTGGTCGTCGTTAAAGGAACCATGTCAGAGTTCGAGAGGCGGTTCCGAACAGCTCTGACACAAGGGTGTGCATGGTCGATTTGACCGTGACACCTACTCGAAATAATGATGATTATGACGGGTCCTGAACTGCCTACGTATGATGTTGTTGCAACAGATCATATGATCCTATTGGACATACCCATGATAAAAATATTTGTCGGCGTTCGTCAGTAACGGCCGGTTATCGGTGTCGGTAAGTAGATTCGAGAGGACTGGTCCGCCATGGTTGGCACGAGATGACCAGACCCTCGGATATGGGTCGTAAGGAGTAGTCTAATCCGCTGTTTATCAGTGTCAATGTTATTAGAAGTTAGCTCTTGTTAATTTTATTGTTTTTAAATTTGCGGAATTAGTTGGAAAGGTCGGTCGATATTTTTTCACGCCTCGATTATTCTATGTTCATTCAAAATGCTTCATAATACAAACATACTATCACGTCTTTTTCCCTTGCGGGGTAGGCAGAGCCCAGGTCTAGCATGTTGTTTGGCATTGGTGGACAATGCAATCAGAATAGTGATGGGTTGCTAGCCGCATCGCCTACTAATATGATTCCTCAGATTTTCGCATTTCCTATTCCCTCGATGGTTTTTACGATCTGCGCGGGAAGAGAAGCAGCTGGTACAATCTACGTTTTTTTTCTTCTCCCAGGCCAGCATGAAAGAAGTCGTAACTGATATCCTTAGGTAATCTCTCACCAGGCTCTTAGCGTAAGGCCGCGTTAAGAAGTCATTTTTACCCGGCTGCGATGAAGTGTTATGTGATTCGCACGTATCTAGTCCGGTGTTCTGTGTTGTTATAAAATAATTTTCTAGGCCTACAATCTTACCTCTAGTGGCTCTCCTTTTGGCTATAAGATATCATGAAACTTCAATATAAGTAAATGATTTCTTTTTTTTTTAATTTTATTATATTTTATAAAGATATTTCTCAGTCAGCATAATTCTAATTTCCGTGAAAACTTACACATAGAGATGGGCAATCCACCCACCCGGGTTTAAACCCAGTTGGGTAAAAACCGGGTGTTTTGGGTGTTTTGGGTTTAAACCCAATAAGCACCCAATTTTTTGGGTTTTTACGATTTTTTACTTTAATTATGCTACTTCTTGACCTGACTAAGCTGGTGCAGTGGACTACAGTTCCAACCCTTCAGGTCCAATTGGTCAACTTCCCTCCCATACTTACGTTTTAGTTTTATGCCCTCATCAAATAATATTTTTTTGCGATAGAGCGAGGCGACATGACCAGAGGATAAAATAAACGGGTATTTTGGATTGTTAGTAGCTCAATAATTTAAATATTGTCGCGAAGCTCCCAGAATGGAATAGTCTAGAACTTATCCGAACACCGTCTGTCGCGCTTATAAATCTTATATCTTGCTCACACATAGGTATGTATTCTAGGTTAGCGGGAATACACACTATCGAATATTACTTATTGTTTTGACCGTGTTGAAGGTTTCATTTATGATACATGCTTTTTTTTTCACCGACTTCAAAAATGGAAAACGATGTTCGACAGTTTGAATGTTGTCTAGGTATTTTGAGGTGTAGATCTCGAAAATGACGTCAGTTTTAGAATCCAAGATGGCGGACCCGAATTGTTATAAAAATCGACATGGGTTTCGTTTTCTAGTTTTTTTAGGTGTAGATCTCAAAAATGATGTCAGTTTAGGAATCCAAGATGGCGTACGTGACTTGTCATAAAAAATCGACATGGATGACGTTTCTATGTTTCTTGGGAAGAAGATCTTGAAAATAATGTCAGTTTTGTAATGTAAGATGGCAGGGCTTTGCATGGTAATTCATCATGGGTGTTGATCCCTTAGTTTTTTGGGGTGTAAATAACGTAATTTTCGAGGAAGAATAGGAAACAACACCCATGATGATTTATCATAAACTGTCGTCATCTTTGATTCCAAAACTGATTTTATAATCTAGATCTACACTACTAAAAACCTAAAAAATTACACGCGTCGATTTTTCATGACAAGCATGGGGTGTAGATCTCGAAAATGATGTCAGTTTTCGAATCCAAGATGGCGGACGTAACTTGTCATGAAAAATTTACATGGATGTTATTTCTAAGGCTTTTTGGGGTGTAGATCTCGAAAATGATGTCAGTTTTCGAATCCAAGATGGCGGACGTGACTTGTCATGAAAAATTTACATGGATGTTATTTCTAAGGCTTTTTGGGGTGTAGATCTTGAAAATGATGTCAGTTTTGGAATCTAAGATGGCGAATCTTAGATTCCAAAACTGACATCATTTTCGACATCTACACCCTAAAGAACGTAGAAAACGAATCCGATGTCGATTCTTCATGAGAAAATGCCTCCGCACTCTTAGATACCAAAATCGACGTCATTCTCAAGATCTACACCCCAAATAGCCTTAGAAATAACATCCATGTAAATTTTTCATGACAAGTCACGTCCGCCATCTTGGATTCGAAAACTGACATCATTTTCGAGATCTACACCCCAAAAACGTAAAAAAGAACACGCATGTCGATTTTTCATCAAAACTCGCGTCCGCCATCTTGAATTCCAAAACTGACTTCATTTTCGAGATTTTCACCCTAAAAACCTAGGAAACGACTCACTCCAGTGTCGATTTTTCATGACAAGTCGCGTATGCTATCTAAGATTCCAACATTGACATCATTTTCAAGATCTACGGTGTTTTTTGTGATCTCTCCAAAGCATTTGATTGTGTAGACCACGATACCCTGCTGTCCAAATTGAAACACTATGGGATTAAAGGTAAATCTATTGCATTAATCACATCTTATTTGAGTAGCCGAATTCAAAAAGTTAGCGTTGATAGGGTTCAATCCTCGGGATCATCTGTTAAGATGGGCGTACCCCAGGGCTCTATACTAGGCCCCTTGTTGTTTCTTATATATATTAATGATCTGCCATACTATGTTCACACATGTAAAGCTGTACTATTTGCCGATGATACTTCTCTTATTTTCCCTGTTGATAGGACAACAGACAATTTTGACGAGGTCAATAGTACATTAGCTCAAGTATTAGAGTGGTTTACAGCAAACAATTTGCTGTTGAACGCTAAAAAGACGAAGTGTATTAAATTTTGTTTACCGAATGCTACAAAAGTACCAACACGCATAGTGGTCGAAAACGAAACGATAGATTTGGTAGATAAAACAGTATTTCTTGGGATGACAGTTGACTCGGGACTTCAATGGGGTGCCCATATCACATCCTTAGTGGGTAAACTTAGTTCGGCTGCTTACGCTGTTAGAAGAATAAGACAGTTGACTGACGTTGATACTGCGCGTTTGGTATACTTCAGCTACTTTCATAGGGTCATGTCGTATGGGATATTACTATGGGGTAACGCAGCAGAAGTTAATACCATATTCGTCCTTCAAAAACGCGCTATCAGATCTATATATAAACTAGGTGCTAGAGAATCTCTTAGAGAATTGTTTAAAAATATAAATATTTTGACATTCCCCGCGCAATACATATTTGCAAATATTATGTTTGTACGTAATAATCTTCATCTTTACGCGAAAAATAGTGATATCCACAACAGGAATACGAGAAATAAAAATAAATTAGCGACACCAACTTTGCGATTACAGAAAACAATGAATTCATTTTTGGGACTTAGTATACGCTTCTATAATAGAATTCCTGAAGAAATATTGGCTCTGTCATTAGGTAAGTTTAAGACTGCTGTTAAAAATCAATTGCTTAAAAATGCCTATTATTGTATTAATGACTATTTATCAGATAAAACTCCATGGAAGTAATATATTCATTAAATTGTACATCGGTGATTACTTAATGTAAAATAATTCAATTTGTTATAAATATGTGAAAGTGTAGCCCTTCAGGCACGTAGGGACCAATACTGGACTGAGTTTCTTTCGGCGTATTCTTCTCAGCAGTGGTCGTTTCGAAACGCTAGTAGCTTATCGATTTTGCAAATATTAAAAATAATAATATGACGTTCAGAAAGAGATACATGATATCCAAATTTGAATAAAATTCTATTTTATTTCATTTCATTACATTTTATTTCTACACCCCAAAAAGCCTTAGAAATAACATCCATGTAAATTTTTCATGACAAGTCACGTCCGCCATCTTGGATTCGAAAACTGACATCATTTTCGAGATCTACACCCCAAAAAACGTAAAAAAGAACACGCATGTCGATTTTTCATCAAAACTCGCGTCCGCCATCTTGAATTCCAAAACTGACGTCATTTTCGTAATTTTCACCCTAAAAACCTAGGAAACGACACCAGTGTCGATTTTTCATGACAAGTCGCGTATGCTATCTAAGATTCCAACATTGACGTCATTTTCAAGATCTACACCCCAAAAAGCCTTAGAAATAACATCCATGTAAATTTTTTATGACAAGTCACGTCCGGCATCTTGGATTCGAAAACTGACATCATTTTCGAGATCTACACCCCAAAAAACGTAAAAAAGAACACGCATGTCAATTTTTCATTAAAACTCGCGTCCGCCATCTTGAATTCCAAAACTGACGTCATTTTCGAGATTTTCACCCTAAAAACCTAGGAAACGACACCAGTGTCGATTTTTCATGACAAGTCGCGTATGCTATCTAAGATTCCAAAATTGACGTCATTTTCGAGATCTACACCCCATAAAACCTGGAAAACGACATTCATGTCGATTTTTTATGACAAGTTTTTTCTGTAACTACCAATGTCGTCGCTCGGGTGGAGCGATAACAAAGGGTATATTTTTTTAGGTTAAATGGTATAAGAATTATAACGATAGATAATTGCCTCAAGACATTCTGAAGTCATTGTGGAATAAGATGCTCCTGTACACTGTATTTTAATACAAACATAATCTCTAAAAATAACAATACACTCCTTTTTTGAAGTCATGTAAAAAGAAAACTATCAAAAACTCAAATTTCAATACCTACATAAGAAAATAAAATAATATCATTTTACACCTTAGAATTATTTATTCTTCTAATTACATCCACCGACTCACTACTACCGCACAGTCATTGCCGCACTCGTTCTAACATAAGGTCTGACACAGCATGCCGTCTCTTTCTACTTTGGCGCAAAGCTTTTAAAATATTTACGGCAAGCAAAAGACCAACATGTTGGTCAACTGCAACATGAAAACACAGAACTAATTATTTTCATCTCGGTTTTTATAATAGTAAACATTTTAAAGTTTCCTAAAATTTTATTAAGTACGTACCTAATATTTCTTTAAATTATTTTAACGTACAGCAACGTAGAATTGATCATTACTATTTAATAAAAATATATTTTTCATATATTACTAACGTTTTTGACAAATAAAGTAAACACCCAATTTTTTGGGTGTTTATGGGTGTTTAAGGGTGTTTATTGGGTTTTTACCAAAGCACCGGGTTTAAACCCGGTGCTTTGCCCATCTCTACTTACACAAATAAAGTATAATCGGTAATCTGCGATTATTTTTAAATAGCCATTAGCAACTAAGCAATCTGTCATTATTCGTGTAACCTGCTAACAGTCTCTTCCATGTTGGCCTAGGAGAAAAGAAAAAACTGCTTCCCGCACAGATTGTAAAAGCCGATCGAGGGAATGGGTAAAATCTGAGGAATCATGGATGCGGCCCGCAACCCATCACTATTTTGATTCCGTTTTCCACATAATGCCCACCAACATGCTAAACGTGGCCTTTAGGTCTTATAGACCTAGGCTTTGTCTACCCCGCAAGGGAAAAAGACGTCATACTATGTATGTATGCTAACAGTGTCCTATGACCCTGCAACCCTTGACTCTGTCTGTAAGGTAACAGACAAAGACGTGATTATTAATTATAAGAGATGTTGTGGCTAGAGTTATTTGGCAGTAGTCGCAGAACACGTCACATCAGCATTCCACACAGCTATTTGTCTGATTAATTGTTTCTCAGTCTCGGCGAGATGACTTGCCACTTCTGTGATATATTGATTATAACCACGCTTAGTTTAATGAATTTTGAACAGTCAATATACAACGCGACCTTTTCTAAGACATGCTTCATTCTACAAAATAACAATTTCGCAATATTTGTTTGTTTAGGTCTGAAGCAAGTTATATTGAAACATCTTTTGAAATTAAATAAATAAACAAATATATAGGGACATATCACACAAATTGAGTTAGCCCTAGAGTAAGCTGTGAACTTGTGTCGTAGGATATGAAGTCAACGATACTATATTTTATAATAGATACTTATAAAGATAAACATCCAAGACCTTGGTCAATCAAAAAAATATCGTTTTCCATTATGACCTGGCCGGGGATCGAACCCGAGCACCCTCGTGTCACAAGCTGGCGTGTTAACCACTGCGCCACGGAGCTCGCCATTGACAACACAAATGAATTGAAATGATTTATTTCAGACTATACAGTTAACAATACAAGTCCATATACATATGTTAGCACAAAACTTATACAACTATGCTAGTAAAATCTGAAGTGTTGGTTTATTATATTGGACACGTAAGGACGACCAATGTCTCAGAAATGGGCTGTCCACTCTTTCTGACACCACCTTTAGGAGCGTGTTGGTGCTGCTCTGCTCCTACGGAGTTTACCTATTGAGTTTACCTACGGAGTTAACCTACGGAGTTTACCTACGGAGTTTACCTAAGGAGATTACCTACGGAGTTTACAGTTGCAAAGATAATTATAGCAAGGACATGTAATTTAGCATATTTATGTAAGTTCCATGACAATGCCATGAAATATTTGAACGATATCTGTGGTTCAGTGGTATCATAAGTGCCTCTGAATCGCAGGTCACCAGGTTCGATCCAAAGCCAGATTAAGATGGGAAACGATCTTTTTCAGATCGACTTGGGACCGGGATGTTTTTTTAATAAATATCTATTATAAGCATGTAGTATCGTTGAGTTAGTTACCAGTTTACAACTTACTGCGGGGGACTTACTCAATTTGTCTCTGTCTCTCTGATGTGTCCCTATATATTTATTTGTTAATTCATTTAATAATGCCGTAGTACAATCAAGCTGATCTGTTCAAAGATGGAGAACCTTTCAACCAAATAATACCTGCTTTTGCGTCAATACTCAATACTGACTGAAACACAACTATACAAATTTGCTAATTCTAATTCTCGTTATAACTCATGTTTTGAAAATCTTAAGAAGAAAACAATTACAAGTACCTAGAGATTTATTTGTTTTGTCAACAATTTCTGTTTCTTATTTTGAAACATTTATATGTATGAGTCAAAGTTTGTACTTCAAAGAATCCCAATAGAAGTAAATTCTATCTGTGAAATTATTTAGCTGACGTCAAAGAAATGACTTTGTTCAAATTTAGTTTGAAAGTTGTTCTCAGTGTAGTCACAACACAGTAGACAGAAGGTTATATTGTTATATTACGATAACTCTTTATTAAAGAAGACAGAGCATGGCTAACTTGAAGACGTGGGTTAAGAGGTTCAGAAATCACCCTACGGGCTTAAAAAAAGGGATTTTACTTATAATTTCTTTGAGCTATCAGCAAAGTGGGATCTGTAAAAAACCTATGTATTTAAGCGGATTAATTTTTTTAGGACTGAGTTCTACGTCTAAAATCAGATCGACCTTTCATGCTCATATGCATGTAATTGCGGCCCATCTGCCAATATTAGAGTTTGCTGCGTCTCTAAGCCTTGCGCACACAGCAATGCCGAAGTCCTTCTGTCCTGAGGGCCCTTTGGCAGTGTTGCCTATACAGATTTAGGGCATTCTGATTTAGGCCTTTATCTCAAGCGCCCGGTGTCGTAGGGAAAGCTCACTTGGAGCTTGCTACATAAGCATAAAAAACAGATAGTAGAAATGGTGTAGAAGTTCTAAATAAATGCGGCATGGTACTTCCACGTTTTCAATTCTATACCACTAAGTAATACAAAATGAGCTTTCTGATTAGGTTTATGCTATATTTTGGCGTCTGTAGCAGTTTTCATTTCAGTACAGATAGCGAATGAAGTTGCACTTTTGAACTTACGGACATTCCGATGACTAATGCCCTGAGATCTCCCACATTGTATTTATGGAGTGATAACGTTTTTAGTTAGTAACTAATGGTTATTATTGTTGATATTGTCTGTTAAGTTTTGTCGCAAATTATCTTCTTCATTTTTGAGTTGAGAATTATTGCCTTGTTTGTGAACTTAAAACTTTTACATCTTTCTATTTTTATCTTTATTTATCTCCTTAAAATTGATGATTCTTATACCTAAAGTGAAGATCTCAAATTCTTATCAACATACTCGTAGCTCAAACAGGTGTAACATATTAAAAATTCTTTGACTGGCGTTACCATAAAAATACGTCGGACACCATAAAAATACCAGACGGTGGAACGCGGGATTGCAACAATTAATATTCTTAAATATACTAATCAGTCATTTGATCATCCAACTGGCCCACGCGTGGCGCCGAAGTGAGGCAACGTATCTTCGCTAAGTACTGTAAACAATGTGATGATCGACGGTCTAAGATGACTGGCTGGTTTGTGTATTTGTGAACTGAATAAATGTATGCAGTATTTGTTTTTGTATCATTCTGTGAATTTATTTTATTAATTGTGTTACTATATTCGGGTGTAGCTTGAGTGATTGAATTTCAATTCAAACCAGCGATTCGATAGAGATTTTAGGTAACCAATCGTTCATCACAATATGTTACTTAGGTTTTGTTCAGATTGATAGTAGAGAACACAGGGGTTTTACTAAATCAATTAAATAATAATCATGGTTCCTATAGTCTTAAAAACATGGCATTGTAGGTGAATACTTTTTTAAGCGTGAAATTTTATACAAACAAGTATATTCACTGTTTTATCAGCAAGAATCGCAAAGGCCAGTATAGTCGTTGTACTCTAAGAACTTTAAGTTCTTAGAGTACAAGTTGTACTGTAAGACTGTGTGTGGTAAACTCCTAATAAACCGATTACGATGTAAAGGGGTCGGGCGTAGGCGAACGTATCGATATCGAGTCTCGTTCACAATACAGCGATTGTCGACAATCGACAATCGATCCGCGACACGATGTGCATCTATTCAGTTGTGCGACCGACGTAGCCGAGTGCAGCACTACGTAGAGTTAGTAATTGTTTAGACAATACTCTCTTAATTTTAGTCAGATCAGAATAAATTCATGGAAGAGTATTATAACTTATCAAATCCTTTCTTTCTTTTTGTTTCCATGTAAAAAAATATAAAATAAAATGTAATACAATATAATACACGCTTGGATAAATACTCATCAATTGTAATATTACGTAACTATAAAATTAAAACCAAACTGTTTTTTATAAAAACTATCTTGTCGTTTTATTACTATTTATTTTAATTTAAATATCACGCCAAGACCACCGATAAAGTTAAGACACGTGAGACGTTAAACTCTGTCGTAAAACGCCTATTAGGGATCAAACTACTTTAGTATACAAAAACGTTTTAGCATTAATTTGCGTCATGTCGTTTAAAATATTTGAATATTTTTTAATATCGACATGTCAAATTGTACAAATAGATCACAACATTAGTGTGCCGTGACTAACCGATAAGGCGTTAACATCATATCCAAAATCAACCGATGATCTGATGATGATATACATGCATCGCTTCTCTCCACATGCAAATAAAATTTGCTTATGTGTATTAATTTTTAGAACTTAATCAGATTTTAATAATAATTTGCATAACGAAAACATAACTATTTAATAAAAAAAATCGTAAATCAATGTTAGTGTCAATCTCTTCTTTAAGTTGCTAGCTCTGTTTTGGGCCCTTGTATTACGCAATGTTATTCATCACGCATATCAGTATTATAATTACGTAACGCCTTCTTTTGATACCTTTTGTCTGTTTGTCCGGGCCTGTTGGTTCGGTTACCAGTGTTATGTTTATTTTCTATCTAGTTTATTACACGGAGGTACTCGCTCATTGACGCACGCTTGCTATGCTAAGTGACTTGCAGCACAAAATAAGGGCCCAACAGATGCGACACTCAAAAGTTGTCAGGTTGTGCTCTGACTCGGACACAGTTGGCGGTGGCATTTAGGTAGGAATATTTTCAGTAATTCCCGGATAACATTCTTCCATCGAAACTAAATTTTAAATTGTTGCCTAATAAAGGTATATTTTGAGTAATTCCCGGAATTCAACATTCTTTCATCGAAACAAAATTTTAAATTGGTGCCTAATTCCCAATCGGCACGGCAGTAATTAGATCCATTACTATTTACACGACGAAGAATTGAGGCATCTCGTGTTAAAACTGTTAATACATAGCGCCCATTGTAGACCCGTTTACTTACTTACATTACGCGCAAATGTTTTTTGGCGAGCTCTGTGGCGCAGTGGTTAACACGCCAGCCTGCGACACGAGGGTGCCGGGGGTCGATCCCCGGTCAACTCAAGATGGAAAATGATCTTTTTCAGATTGGCCTGGGTCTGGGTCTTGGATGTTTATCTATATAAGTATTTGTTATAAAATATAGTACCGTTGAGTTAGTATCTCAGATCAGAACACAAGTCTCGGAACTTACTTTGGGGCTAGCTCAATCTGTGTGATTTGTCCGTCCGTATATATTTATATTTAAATGCTGGGATTTCTTGGCGGGAATTATGACAGACTGCACGGGTTTTGTTTTGGAAATCGCTTCTAGTGGACGGTATAATGTGAAATCGGTGAACTTTGGTGTTATTTGGTGTTTTGGTAAAATGTCTAAATCCCAAAAGGTCGAAATGCCAGAATGTCCAAATCCCAAAATGTCTAGATTCCAGAATGTCCATATCCCAAAATGGCCAAATCCCACAATGTCCACATATATGCTAGTATATTTATTTTATTTTCAAGTATTTAGTAATGGTTATCCTTCTGCTACTTTAGTTTATTTTATTCGTGCAAGTGTATTAGCTTATTGTATTGTTAAATTTCCATCTGAATTAGAATGCTGCGACGTTGATACTTTAGTACCCTCGCCCGTACTTAGAAATCGTAATATTGTTATTTGGTGTGTAACGGTGTATTTTACACCGACAGGGCGTCAGTTGAAGTCTATTAGCGAACGTTTAGTGCGCGCTCTGACGGCTGAATAGCGGAACATGAGCCTTGTATGTGGTAATCAATAGTTTAGTAAACGTCGGAACGAAAATTTATTTTATATTAAGTGAGATTATTTTGTATGTTTATAATTAGTAAATAAGACTTAGGAGGTCGATAGTCCAATGACTGGTACGCATTGTTAGCGCTTACGCATGTTTAGCTCGGCCGTAGTATGGCGCCCGCGACGCCGTTTATATCGCGCGATAAACTATCGACATCTCGCACTTTGATACTACGGAAAACAAGATAGCCATAATCGATAAACGTTGTCGCGTTTGCCATGCTACGGGGGTTAGACGTTGTTTCTACTTGGGTTGGTGCTTCTGATTCGAAAGGCTCGTTATACAGTTAGTCCCGACTGTCATATTTCGAAGGCAGCTTAAAATAATCCGACCTATGCTTAAAACTGGCTACGAACCAAAAAGGCTCAGTTGTCCAGACGTAAAAATTTTAAGCGCTTACGCATGTGAAGCATTCCCGTGCGTAATAAAATTTCCATTCCGACTATCAACTGCTATTTGTTTATTATTTTATTTGGATTTATTATTATGTCTTAAGACGTTGTACAGACGGATACCTTTCCTTCTTGTTATCATGCTAATGAGCGGGTTCAGGGTTCTGGTTCTGTACGTTATTACTAACATTGGATTTATTTTTTAAAATATTAAGCGACACAATAATTGATCAGACCCAAACAAGTAGAGACCCTTTAATCTTTTCTGGACAAAGTATACTAAAGAATTCACGATGCATCGGTTGTCTACAGTCGTGTTGGCTGGTAATTGACTCGTATGCAGAAATAGCTATAATATTTCACCAATATGTTAACTCGTGTTTAAAAACAAAATAAAACAGCTTTGACAACAACATAATAAACGCAAAAGCACTACAGACATCAATTCGTGGGCACGAGACAAAAATAGAAGAAAGCATATTGTCGTCTCCGAATTCCCACGAAGTAAGCAAGGGGTATAATGTGTTTGAGGCATTACCCATGCAAATTCATGCCAACTTGCGCCGACGGCAAAAAGAAGAAATTGCGTTTAAGGATTATCTACACGGAGACAGTGGCTCACATCTTAATCACTAATTTTAACTGATGTCTACTATCTTGATCCTGTCCTGGTAGTCTTGTAATGTATTTACAAAAACATAAATTGGGTCAGGACAAAAAATAATAGAACTGTATTTGTAGTTATTAAAATAATATTGTGCCAATGCCTATGATATTCATTCAAAAGGTAATAAAATTTGGTTTGTACTCATATCACAGCTGACGGCCTTCATGGCGCAGTGGTTAACACACCAGCCACAAGGTGTACCGGGTTCGATTCCCGGCGCGGGTACATACTGGTACACTAATTTTACAGACATTTGTCCGAGGTTCTATTGCTACTGGCTTAAGGGAGGCATCTGGCCGTAAAAACAATCGCCGAATCACGATCACGACACTTTACACCTGAAGACACAACCAGTAATATGCTCTGATGAGGGAGAAAGAGAGAGTATTCGTACCATGGCTACTATCTACCTATTTTAAGTTAGCCAAATATATTTGGAAACTCTCGTTCCAGTCTTCTTCTTCTAGAGTCGTAAAATGGTTAAATAATTGGCCATTCCATGGTAAAAGGATTCGCAAATCTGCGTTACCAACTGACTCAGTCCTGCAGATTGTTGCCCATGGTGCATCGGACGCATATACGTCCGGAGTTCAATACGTCACACGGAGAGGCTCCTTTACATGCAATCGTTACAGTGATGCCAGATTCAGAAGACTCGCTAATGATGAGTCGCTCACGGTCAGGACGGCTACGGAGCCTGGAACACCGCCGATTGGTGGCTAGTGTTTGCAGGAATTGCATGATTTAATATCCCCCTGCACCATTTTTTTATTCCGGCGTAGGCAGTATCCACATGTGGTCGATATTCCTGCTCATCGCACCTCTAAAACAGTTTTCTCCTTCATTATGCGAACTGTTAAGAAATGGAACACCCATCCCGCGTCGCTATTTCCCGACATGTACAACTAAGGGATTTTCAAACCAAGAGTGATGGGCATTATTTGAGTTTGCGTGTCACCCCATAGACTTCATTGTTGCTCCCCATTACAAAGCGCCAATAAAAAAAAAAGAGTTAATTTTATCAGCTATTAATTACTGTACAATTAGTAACTGTCTTCATGTGCGATGGCTTTTACCATAATCCATCAAGGAAAGCTCCGCTGCAACTTAATTAGCCGATGAGCGAGCTTTCAATTACAGAAACAAACACTACGATGATAATTGCAGGTTCAAGTGTTGATGTGTTTGATGTATTGCACGATTTATCTAGCGTACTTAGAATGTTTTAACCAACATCAAAAAAGGTTGTGGTTTAAATATTTTGTTAATTTTAATATTAAATTATTATACTTCATGGAGATGGCATAAAAGTGCTTGACTGTTTTTTGTTGACTTTTTTACAGTAATTGTCATTAAATTTTATATTAATTTCATTATGAGGTTTGGAGAAGAATAGGAAGAGATGGAAAGCACCACCAACTGGAACAGATAGTTTTCGCTTGCGGTTCTGTTCGCCTTATTGTACACTAGTTATTTTCCTGCGACTTTGTCCGCGAATTATAGCCTATATCACCCGTTGATAATGTAGTTTTATACTGGTTTAAGAATTTGAAAAAATTGTTTACTTGTTTTTTAGTTTATCCATTACAAACAAGTCCTCTGGCTGCTCTGGCCAAGTATGGCTCTAGTAGTACAGAGAGGGTCGTGCTCCTGTAGTGGAGACTAAAAAGGACCTGATGATGATGATGATGATTACAAACAAACACACAATCAAATATTTTATGTCTATAATATTAGTATAGAGGATAAATGACGAATATAAAATGGGGCGAGAGGAGTTGAGTGCCTCTGAAAATGTTCACAATGACTGGTCTGGTCGGTAGAGTATGACAACCTAACAAACAAATTTATAAACTACGTTTTGCATTTCGAATTTTTTTTATGTAGAAAGCTAGGAAAAAATCTGTGAAAGTATAATACCCCAATGAGAGGCTATGATGGGATATTCCGTACTCATGTGTCTTGATATGTATGTTTATAAATATTATTTGGGTACACTATATTTTAGTTTTGTTTAAAGTATACTTGCACCAACTTCCAAAATTCTCCTTTCGCGGCACCACCTGTGGGTTGAGTGGTAGATAAAGCCTCTGGCTTTAAGTCCGCCTTTTACATTTTGTAAAGTTAAATAAATAAATAAATGTGATAATTTTCGCTAGAGGCGCTAGTGTAGCGTGCGTGAGGTATCCAAAATGATATTAAATAGGACCAATACCTGGAAAACCGAAATTAAGACGGAAATACATATTTCCCAGACATTTTACGTCCCCAAAGCCCCTACATAAATACAAAATTTCATCTAATTTGTTGAAGCCATTTCTTAGATTATTTTATATTTACACATATATACTGTTTAAAGTAATAAGGTTACACAGTCTATTTATGCAAAGAAATTAAATACAATAAAAAATAAATCACACAGATTGAGCTAGCCCCAAAATGAGTTCGAGACTTGTGTTATGGGATACTAACTCTATGATACTATATTTTATAACAAATAATATAGATAAACATCGAAGACCCTATAGATAAAGATCCAAGAAGCAGGCCAATCTGAAAAAGATCATTTTCTATCTTGACTTGACCGGAGATCGACCCTCGTGTCAAAGGCTGGCGTGTTAACCACTGCGCCACGGAATTCGTCGAAACAATTGAAATGTAAACTTTGTTTCCATGCGTGTGATATTTAGCTTTTTTAGTACCTTACTCATCAATGGCGCCAACTAGTGAGCAACCACAGACAATATTGTCTGTGTGAGTAACAAACGATAGGCCTCATTGAGAATAATGCACACGTTATTCCTCGAAATTATTACGTATCGCTTTAAAAAGCCGCACCCGCACCTTCGTAGATATCTCAGCTACCTCAAAGGTCTTCCTGAGGAAGTGTCAAACCGCGGCCACGACTTCCTCCACCCCGCACCCCTGCCAGGGGGCAAAGGGTGGGAGTCAACGACCTACAGTCGATGTTTGCGATGCGTTGAAGACACAAACATACTTTTCGTTTATTTTTCTCGGACAGTTTTGCTCCGTTTTCTAGTAATTTTATTAAGACCCACGAAATTGTGAAAAAAAGACGTGTTTTCAAATCACTAGTACTATGCGCTTAATGAATACATCAAAAGTAGTTGTGTAATTTAGATCGAACCTTGAACTAGATCGCTCCCTTGTTGGAATTTGAAACAGATATATATGAAATTTAAGAATGATATATATGTGTTAAGAATGATATACAGCGTGATTTTTAACCCCCTAGCTATATTGAATCTGGGATTCGGAATCCCTAATGGAATACAGAATTGTAAGAAAAAAAGGTAAAAAACGTTGATGAATAAGTAATATTGTTGTGGATAGTAGTTTACTACGTGTATTGCGTAGTAAAATTATATTCAATCATGTTTTCAATAAATGTCAGGTCTTTTGGTAATAATATCCAGCAGAAGTTATTTTAATATTGTTTGCCAGTCTCACTTGGAAACGTTCAGAATAAGAATAAAATCTTATGCTTCGTACTTTTGGACTTATGTTTGTTTATTTTTCGTGTGTATAAGTGGCCAACACTGGCGTCAGATTTTTCAAGCCGCAATTTTGGACTTATGAAAGATCTATCGATATATTACTACCTTAACAAATTGCTTTTATGAATGTTACAAGGTAAACCATACTTATAGTTTATATGCGAAAGTTATGAGAATGGATGTATGGATTACTACTCCTTCAGAATCAGAATCAAAATCGCTTAAACAAATTGGACGGTTTTGATGACAATTTACAATGTTAGATAGCTTAAACATCACAATATTATATATTATGCTATTATTTGATATACGCGGAAGAGGTTGCGAACAAAAGCTCGTTTATGTAATACTAGCTTTCGCCCGCGGCTCCGCCCGCGTCATTGTCGATCCCTCGGGAATAGTACTTTTTCCCGGGATGAAAGGTAGCCTATGTCCTTCTCCGTACTCCAAAGAACTTGTATTCAAAATTTCATGATGATCGGTTCAGTAGTTACGGCGTGAAAGCGTAACAAACAAACAAACAAACAAACTCACTTTCGCATTTATAATATTAGTAAAGTAAAGTAATAAAGTAATAAGTAAGTAAGTAAAGAAGTAAGGATTAGGTCGGGGAAAAGGCATTTTCGTATTTTTATGTGTAAATTTGTAGTACAATATCTTTCTTTATGCTGTATGCATTTGTCTGACTTGTTTTGATACCATTAGCAAGTGATATTTTAAAGGAGAATATAAATGGTGAAAAATATTCTCCTGCTTCTTATAAATTATATTTCTTTCAGTTAAAATGAATCGGATTATTAAAATACGGAAAAAATCCAAAATATGTCGCGAATATTTTTTTTGGTTTATTAACATCAAAATCATTAACTATAATCATAAAAAAACTAACATAAATATTATTAATAATAATTATTAATAGATTTAAACATTTTTTATCTTTGAATTTAGATATCAAATTGAGATATCAAAGAATTTTGTATGAACGGATAGTCTCCATACATACGAAAATACTTTTTCCCTTGACCTAATATGAAATTTGTTTGTTTCAGATTTTCTGATCGGTGTACACTGTACTCACGGGCTGAACCGTACCGGCTACATGGTGTGCCGGTACATGCGCGATCGTCTCAATGTTCCCGCCAAAACTGCGATAAAACGTAAGTATTCCATGTGTAATATTATAATATACTAGCTTTCGCCCGCGGCTCCGCCCGCGTCAAAGTCGATCCCTCGGGAACAGTACTTTTTCCCGGGATAAAATGTACCCTATGTCCTTTTCCGTACCCTAGATAACGTGTATGCAAAATTTCATGATGATCGGTTCAGTAGTTACAACGTGAAAGCGTAACAAACAAACAAACTCACTTTCGCATTTATAATATTAGTTAGGATACAGCTATTTTTAATCATAATAATAGGTATCTTTATTTGCTCAAAAACATTGTATTACTAATGTATAAAGAACAAACATGTTTTGCTAAATATAGCATGCCAATCGAAGGGGTAAGGTCAGGGGTGTCATCCTCAACTACCTGTCCGGTGGTTGCAGGTATGGCATCGGGTATACGCGCTTAAAAGCTTAAAAATGCTTCCGATGGGTAGCAGCGTAGGAAGCATAAGAAGCCACAAGACTTTGGTTTCTTGTGCTTCCTACACCAAGCGTGGTGAGTATCGAAATAGCCTCTCATGGACCGGAGAAATCTTGGCACCCCTCAACCCCAAGCGTGGTGATTATCGAAATCCTCTGGTGTTGCAGATGTCCATGGGCGACGGTGACCACTTTCCATCAGGTGGCTCGTCTGCTCGTTTGCCGTCGGATATACATAAAAAAAAAAATAGCCTGGAATATGGCTAAAAAAGATTTTGACAAAAAGCCATGCATATATATTTTCTTTAAAAAAAACACATAATCGAATATCTTTAATTCTTTTGGACGTTATTGAATATTTTATGTAATCATAAACTTTCTGTATTGTTTAAATTCAGGAGTAACGCCAAACACCAGTTCGGATTCTTCCTGTTGCATGAACCTCTACTTTTTTAAACAGTTTTATGATTATAAGCCACTTTTGGGTACAAAATGAATGTGATGTGTGTGACACACATCAACACACATGAACACATGAGCTGAGGATATAACCGGGAAAACGGTAATGTGAGAAGGACTTTTACTTCACGCACATTTTTTATTGAAGGCTCTTTTTTATTGGCCCTCCTTAAGGGACTTAATGACGGGTGTTGATAAAAATCAGGCGCAAAACAAATTTTTAACAGAATTCTCACCTTTAACATAATTGTTTTGTTTCAGAATTTGAAATAGCTCGCGGTTATCAAATAGAACGCGACAATTATATAGCAGATTTGTTGGGAAAAACTCCTCCTGAGCCACATCTAGGCAAAGACACAGTAATAAAACCACACGCCGATAGAAAGAACAGTATGGAATATCGATCTCCTTTACAAGATTACGATGATGGTGGACAAAGCAGTAGCAGATACAATAGCTCAAGATACGGCAGAAGTAGTTACAGAGGAAGAGACAGAAACGATAGACGAGATTCTGAAAGGTCGTATGATTATAAATACGATTATTAAATATAAAGCTCTTAGCTAATATTATACAGCGTGTAATATAACCAACGACGTTTCCGTGAAGGGGTGACTCAGCCCATCAAAATATGAATATCTTTTCCCATGGGACCAATGCTGGGAAAAAATTGACATTTTCAAGTAAAAGTGTTCGGCCTTCCCGGCAAATAGTATGAATGCGTAAAAAAAAACAAAATTTTGTTTCCAGCATTGGTCCCATAGAAAAAGTTGTTCATTTTGACGGTCTGAGTCACCCCTTCACGGGAACGTCGTTGGTTATGTTACACGCTGTATAAAGTTGATTTTGAATTCCCTAACTTGATTGTAAATCAGGATAAATAGATCATAAAATCAAATGAAGTATAAGAAGAAGATCTCCCATCGAAATTTTACCACCCTGAACAATAGTTTTATACAAATAAGTATGTAACAAATATGTAACAAAATTTTGAAAAAAAAAAAAAAACTAAAAAAGTTTTTTTTTTTAAATTTTATCTTTTATTAGTGTCCCATTTCAAGAAATAAATAACTTTCGGGTGTTAAAATCAATGGTGAGTGTGTGTTGAGCATTAACTCAGCATCTTACATAATAAGTCTAATTACTTCTAAAACAAATTCAAAGTAATAATTTTCTATTTCCTAGATTTGTTGTCGATAATATCATCGTTTTAACAGAACATTACTTGGTGTTTTTTATTAAATTTGTATCTTCTATCTTCGTTCCGACGTTGATTTCAGTTTTGTAAATTGAATACTTATAACTTTGGCTAAAGCGTATCTATCTGTTGTTTGTATAACGAGGGAATTGTGATAGATATTGCTTTTTAATATATAACCTTTGTGTAGTGCCTTCTAAAGCTGTTGTTCTTTATTTATCCGTTTTACATAAATAGCAAAATGTATCAATTGCATAATGGCTGATGTGTTCGTACGAATGTATTTATTTATTAAATAAATATTTTGTGATTATCATTTCTTTCATTTGACTCGTGTGTATCTTGGTATACCTAGTGGTCTCTTTCTGTCTCATGATAAAACACAAGATTTTTGACAAAATTGTCCGACCATAACAACTGGAATATATCAGTTATGAAACAGCTTGTGTTTTAAGGGGATAATTTCAACGCATTTCGTTACACCGAGAGTTATGGTCTCGAAAGCAGTATGTCTTCTCAGGGTCTATCAGGGAATTCTGCCGCAGCTTTTGGTTTTTATGTTCCTAGATCATCTTTCTTCCAAACATCAGAGTTATTCCCCAGTGGCATCATGAGAACAGGTCTAATTATGGTGAAATTGGTGGGGTCACGTAGGAGACGGCGCGTGTCCGATGGTATCACCCAAGATGACTGACGATGACTGACGCATAGATGCGTTATGCTCACGTGACGCATACGGTATATTTAGAAGTTTGAGTTTTGCTGATATAATTCCTTTGAGACTGCTCAAAATAGAAACACTTATTTTTTTATTACTAAAATTACTCCGACTAAAAAGTAGATAAACAATTAAGTTTGCATTTATTTTCTGAAAGTTGTTCTTAACAAGACAAAATAAACATGAATATAAGGTAAGTAATACTTGAATAGTATTGTCTAGTCTTATCTTATCTACGAATAAGTAATAAGAGTCTTATAGATTTTTTTGTGAGAATAAATAATAAATAAATATATAAATATATACGGACAAATCACACAGATTGAGCTAGCCCCAAAGTAAGTTCGAGACTTGTGTTATGGGATACTAACTCAACGATACTATATTTTATAACAAATACATATATAGATACACATCCAAGACCCAGGCCAATCTGAAAAAGATCATTTTCCATCTTGACCTGGCCGGGGATTGAACCCGGTCACTCCGTGTCGCAGGCAGGCGTGTTGACCGCTGCGCCACGGACCTAGTCGAAGAATACGTTCGAATAAAGAATTCCTTTACTTTATTGGAGCGGGTAGATACAAACAAACTAACAGACGAAAACTAACTTGGTTAAATTATTAGAATATAACTCCTTCTACTGCTAATCTTTGACGTTAGGTGATATGTTAAGATGGTGTGAACGCATAACTTAGTTCCAGCAATGTGGTTGTGAGTGCGAACAGTGTGTATATATTTTTAAACAAGTCTTACTAATTCTTTGTTGGAATATACGAGTTGGAAAATCTTACTCGTAAACGCGATAGCATCATAATTTGAAGTTATTTTCATGTGCAATAAAATTTAGTTTCCCTTCGTTAGATGCCCTTAAGATGTAACGTTAGTTTACGAAATGTTTCGTGTGGGAATTTTGACTATGAATTAGGTATAACAATTTGTAGAAAAATAGAATTGGTCAACTTCTCAGATAACTACGTGACCATTACGCGAATTTTTGTACGAACAAACTAGAAAACCCAGAGTGCATTAGAGAAATGGAGTCGACCTGAAGGAGATAGGAAGTTTACAATTCGGAAGGATCCCATATCCGGCCAGAGAAAATCAAAGAGATGAATTATTGTGGATCCTAAATCTATTAGAAAGTAAGTACATATTTGGTAAGTAAAGTATAGCGCTAAAGGAAGAACTCTACTATTATAAAAGTAACTAACAAAAGTAACACCAGCAAAAGCGAATAAATAAATACATATATATAGGTACATACTTGTTTTACATTAAATACTTTTTTGGGTTGATCCGTTGTATTATAATTCAGATAAAACTTATTTGTCTAAAAGTAGAAACCAGTGATACGATGATGAAAAATCCAGGGTATTGTCGGAATAAAGGAATTATCATATATTTCGAGAAACAAACCCCGTGTTAATAATTAAAAACAATACAGTTTTTATCATCGGTTTATTGGCAGAAACAGATAACTAATGCGATAATACAATAGAGCTGCCGCTAGTCGGTTTCTGAAATAAATCAGCGCGGAGATGAGGCAGATAATGTGAACCATACTGACAGACGGACGCGCGTTTGCAAACATCACTTCAAGCCATGTCCATGTTGGGCTATAGAGGTCTTTATCCATATTAATATTATAAATGCGAAAGTAACTCTGTCTGTCTGTCGGTCTGTCTTTCTGTCTGTCTTCTTTTCACGCTTCAACTATTGAACCAATTCTACTGTTCCCGAGGGATCGACACTAACGCCGCGGGCAACAGCTAGTATTAAATACAGTAAAAATACTACTCGAATCCGGTACAAAATTGGATGCAAATCGGACATGACATGAATAATCTACCCTATCGTCCTACACTTTTTATAGGAGAGATTTGATTGTTTGTTTGCATTGAATAGGCTCCGTAACCTCCATTAGAATACTACATTATCCCTGATGAACATATGCTATAGATCGAATACCTATATCTATCCAAGCAAGGCGGGGCGTGACCGCTAGTATTAGACAATCCATGTAAAATTTTTGTTCGATATAGGTAAGTAGTAGTTTTGTAAAAGACTCGAGACCATCAAAGTTATATGTTAGGTGTATAAAGGAATACCTATCTTAGTTAAAGTTACTCATTTATTAAATAAAGTAACTGAATGTTATTGCGTGATTTATGACTACTTGATACTCATAATCATCAGATGGTTATATCATTTACTCGAAGACCGCTTTATTTTAAGCTATGGCTGCATGCGTTAGACTTTGTAAATTCGCCGCCAGATTTCTATGAGCCATAGTATATTTTGCCAGAGAGTTATGTCTCAATGTTTGTGTTTTCGATATTTCCGGGGTGTCACGGCGGTAACGCCCGGGGTCGTATCTGATTTATTCGCCGTCGATACGTTCGGTAGCTTTCTCGGCGCGTCGGTTGCAGTATCTTTTATTGCTCTATTGTTTGCCCCTTGGCGTAGATTGCGAGTGCTTTAGGTAATTTAGTTGTCACCACCGTGTATTTTAAGTATCCGTTTCTAGCCATCGATGTACGCATGCGGTATGAACATACCCACTGTAGAGTATTAGAAACTTTCAAATAATTCCTACTATTTCTCACGACTGTCGAGATTGATGAGTAACAAAAGTTATCTTTAACGACGTAAATTAAGTCCGCTTTGTTACCTCCTAATAAAAGTTAACATCTTAACCGTATTATCTGATATTTTTGTTTCGGATCTTAACTACCTGGCTTCCGTCAAAGCGTATATCTTTAGGTCCTTTTGAGTGACGTGGACGACTATTTAATTTATGTCCATTACTTGAGTTTTAATGTGCTCGTTTCGGGTGCTAGTCGGTGACGCTTCGGGCGCCACTTTGATCCTTATCTGGAACGGCTTTACTGTGTAAGAAATTGTCTTAGATATAAAAGCGATGATCAACTGTGGAAAAAGTACTGGTGATTGTTGACAGTTTATCTTTTTTTTTTGCTAACTTGATTCTTTTGGATTTGTTTAACCATGACAAAACCAGAGGACTTAAACTTATTTTGACGTATTTTTATTATATAAAGTCCTGCGTTGTGTGTGTCCATGAAAATAATGTCTTGTAAGACAAAAGATATTGTCTAACAAGATGAAGGCAGTTTGAAGCTGATACTGGCGTCGTCTGTAGGTCAGTTACATTGTTAACATTTGGTGATCTGTGAAATTGATATCAAGTGTACAATGTTGGATGAATTATTACGAAAAAAGTTCCGCTATGTGCTTCGTTATATTTAATGTGATGTTTTCTTTTGATTGTCGGTATTTTTTCTGGCATAATGTTCGGAGATAAGGTGTTGAATATAAATTCGGGAGCAATATGTATGCAGATTGTTATTATTAAGTAAATCGGCTTTATCAAGAGAATATTTTACTTGGTTTTAAGTTACACTTGCCTATTCATTTTATTTGTATGAGCTTCTTATTAATTGTAGGTAGATAATAATGTTATGTTATAAACATGGCATGTTTTAGAAAAACTCTGAGATAACTAGAAAGATATGCCATCATAAAGTGTATTAATTTGCCACCGACATTCCCGTTCCGTTTACGGAGAGGCGTCTGCTCGAGATATGACGTTCGGTTATGTGACAGTAACAGCCTCCGTGGTCCAGTGGTTAAGGCGTTTGCCTGTTGACCCGGGGGTCGTGGGTTCGATTCCCACCGGAAGCATACTTTGTTTAGTTGTTTCCAGTTTGGTTAGGACATTGCAGGCTTGAATCACCTGATTGTCTGATAATAAAGATGATTCCGTGCTTCGGAAGGCACGTTAAGCCGGTGGTCCCGGCTGCCATCTGGTAGTCGTTAAAGGAACCACGTCAGAGGCCGAGAGGCGGTTCCGAATAACTCTGACACCAGGGTGTGCATGGTCGATTGACCGTGACACCTACTCGAAATGAATGAATGATGACACATGCCGCGGGTAACGCAGCGTTCGCCGCGGCAGTGCACGCTGCGTCCGTGACAGGGGAGCTGGGTGAGGAGTAATGACATGTAAATCGCCACGCCTCACGCGCTGTTTCCGTAATCAAAAGTATAGAGCTTCATATGTTTGAGTTTGAGCATGCTACGCAGCGGTGGACGTCCACGCCTCTTTGTAAACAGAAAACGCTCCACGCGCCGCTCAACGCGACGCACGATAAGATGCGCAGCGCCACGCCGTAGACGAGGCCAGAGGTATCTATACCGTTGCTGTGCTGGCTAACAAAATCACTGACAATTTTTAGTTTTAATTTTTCACATCTATTGATTGTTACTATCCATATCCATACTTAATATTATAAATGCGAAAGTAACTCTGTTTGTCGGTCTGTTTGTATGTCTTCTTATCACCATTGTACCATTGAAATTTGGCATAGAGGTAGTTTGAAGCCCGGGGTTATCTTTCATTCCTGAAAATTCTACTGTTCTCGAGGGATCGACATTAACGCGGGCAACAGCTGTGAACAATAGAAGCACTAGCCAAGCAAAGAATAGAAAGAAGAATAAAACAACCAATATTCTGTAAGTATTATAATAGTCTTTGATGAACGAAATCATATTGAGTTATAATTAAAGTAGCGGCCACAATATATCGGAGCATTACTTTTGCGGCCCTATTATCGAATCGATAATTCAATCGGGAGCGATATTGTGCGCCCCGGGCTCTCGGCCCACTAGAAGGAGGCCGCAACGATACTTGAGTTACTGGTAATGTGATTGTACCCTAAGTATACGTTGATACTATGGAAGGTTCTTTGTGATAAAATTCTATCATAAATGTGATTAAATTTTCGTTATTTTAAATTGACTTTTACAACCAAATTTATTCTATCTACTAGTAGTGCCCGCGACTTCGTTCGCGTACATTTTATGTTATGTTTGTATGGGGGCCACGTCTTATCATGATAGGAGAAAAAAAAAGAGGCCTTCAAAGTTTCATAAAATTCAGTTAATTCGTTTAAGAGTTATGGAGGATACATATATACATGCATACAGAAAAAAGTTGTAAAAATCCTCAATTTAGTTTCAGTACCATGTAAAGAGCTTATAAACACGATATCTCTAAAAACAAAATAACTTACTCCATGACCAACCCTTACAGATTTATTATTAGTATAGATTGATGACGATACCAGTCTTTATAAGCTAATGCTTACATAATTAGAATCTTATTTTAATGATATATCACTTTCACATGAAGTTCTTTCGCATGAACAAGAAGCTCTAAGGGATGGAGGAAAGAAAACTGCATGTAACAAAGATGCGAATGTTGAGATGGATGAAAAGGATGACGAAGTGAAGATGTGTACAGTGACGAGAAATAAAATACGGGATGAGTATATAAAGAGAAGTATTAAAGTCACGCCAGTAACAAAAAAGCTCCGTAGTCATAGACTGAGTCGGTATGGGCATGTGATGAGGAGTGAAGAAGGACATATCGCAAGGAAGGCATTGGATTTGAAGGTGAATAGAACGAATCAGGACGACCTAAGATGGATGGATTGTGTCAAGGAGAGATGAACAAGAAAGGAGCGACAAAGGCTATGGTAGACGACAAAACAAAATGGAGAGAACTGACATACACTGCCGACCTCACATGAAAAAGTGGGATAAGGTAAAAGAACAAGAAGATTGCGGGTGGAGTGGTGTGGGGCTTTTTGTTACATTTTTTATCTTTATCTTTACACACTATAAATTAGATAAGTCATTTCCGCTGTCTGTTCGCTTAGACCTTTTACACTACTCAACGGATTTTAATGCAGTTTTCAGCATTAGATAGAGTGATTCAAGAGGAAGGTTTATAGGTATGTATAATTTACTGTCCCAAATTAGTATCTACATTGCACCCGTGCCAAGTCGTGGCGGGTCGCTAGTAGTAATAATAAAAGAAGTTATGATGGCTACTCATACATACGAATCACATGTACATCTTATATGCCCTTTTATTTGATATGTCACTTGGTAAAGTCTGCAAAACTTATTTTTATTATGTAACGTGATTTCGGACCGCCAAACGCAAAAATAAATTATTTACTGAACGTATTCGTGTTTGCATCACACACATAATTAACTTAGCCAAATTTCAACTTAATCGATCCAGTAAATTCGAAACAAAACGGGCTGTGACAGACGGACAAACAGACAGACAGCCGAGTGATCCTATAAGGGTTCCTTTTTGCTTTTTAAGGTACGGAACCCTACAAAGACCAAAATCATGATATTGCACACGATTTTAAAAGGATATAAATTTAGCTTACTGTAACAAATGATAACGTAATGTAACATAGAAGCTCTCTACGAGTGAAAGCTTCTTGCAAGTCTGTTCGTTTCCAGTACCTAGTTTTAGTTAACTGTCTCTATATTTTAGGGCTAACAGAGAAAAGCGAAGTTACGTGGATTCTGTTGGTACCCTTGCGGAACCCTTATAAAATATCTACCGCTCACATTTATTTCTGTAGGCTCTTGTGACACTAGGTCAAGTATTAATTGTAATATTTGTTAATTGGTGGGCTATGGATTGATATATTAATAATAATTGTAGGTTTAGTTACACTCGCATTGAATGGAGGTTATTAGACTACCCATGGCATTCTTTTGATTTATGTTATATTACTTATGGTATTTTTGGACTTGGTGAAAGGTTCAATAAAGATCGTAGAGTGAAATTCAAATAGATGTGACAGTTATTTTTAATTGTCACATCGTGTGAGGAACTTTAGACAGTACTGACGGCTGGTACTGGAGTAGTTATGTAAGATGCTTTAAGAATACCTGAATAATCTGTCTAAATACTAGGATAATCTTCTAACGTACGAAAAAAGAGAATGACAAAAACAGTTACGTAGGTACGAGGTTTAACACAAATTATGCAATATTTTTGGATATAAAATGTTTGTAAAGAAAACCCTGTCCGATCCTCGGAGGGGTATTCAGCCCGTCGATATGAACAACTTTTCCAATGGGACCAAAAATGCTTTTTTACGTTCCTAAACAAATTGACCAGGCAGCCGATCATTCTTATTTGAAAATGTCATTTGTTTTTAAGTTCCCAGCTTTGATCCCACAGGAAAAGTGGTTTATATCGACGGGCAGTTGCTGTCCGTCGATATAAACACAAAAAAAACCGTACCCAATGTGATCACCCGGGTGATACAGTATCACCCCTTCGAGGAAGTCGCGAGAAAAAGCTAGTATTGAATGAAAAATCTTTTCATCACCTGATTTCCATACAGCTGTCAATTTTCATTCAAATATGTATGTAAATTAAAGGAAAGAAGACGCGTTTGATTAATTTTATTATGTCGCCGACAAGGGCCATTCATTACTGGGTACTAATTAAGAGATCTTTACGACGCTTGCTTTGATTTTTAGATAAGAGAAATCACAAATTATTACTAGCAGTTAAAACTGTCAGCCTATGTGGTCTTTTAATGCGAACCTTTATAAAGATGCTAGCTTTCGCAGGCGGCTCCGCCTGCGTCAATGTCGATCCCTCGGGAACAGTATTTTTTTCCGGGATAAAATGTACCCTATGCCCTTCTCCGTACCCCAGATAACGTTTATACAAAATTTCATGATGGTCGTTTCAGTAGTTACAACGTGAAAGCGTAACAAACTAACTCACTTTCGCATTTATAATATTACTAGCTTTCGCCCGAGGCTCCTCCCGCGTCAATGTCGATCCCTCGGTATTAGTAGCCTATGTCCTTCTTCGTACTCCAGAGAACTTGTATGCAAAATTTCATGATGATCGGTAGTAATAGTTAAGGCGTGAAAGCGTAACAAACAACCTCTTTTATAATATTAGTAAGGAATTACATAGTTAGGATTAGGATGGTTTTGGGTTGGTGGTAAAACAATAAAGTAAAAATAATGCAGTCGGCGGCACTCGGGATTTTGTAACTATTA
This sequence comes from Elegia similella, assembly GCA_947532085.1. Lineage (NCBI taxonomy): Eukaryota > Metazoa > Arthropoda > Insecta > Lepidoptera > Pyralidae > Elegia > Elegia similella. Next base: position 9,382,296 of record OX383936.1, read on the forward strand.
TAAATTCTGGTTATGTAAGGTCTTCGAAAGTTAGTGGAGGTGCTCGCGCTTTTTTATGATATAGGATGGCAAACGATTAAGCGGGTAACCTTTATACATGAACAACTGCAACATCAGGCGTGAGAAAAGAGCGTTGCCTGCCTTGCCTCGGAAGGCACACTTAAGACGGAAAGCATATGGTCATCAAATTTTTCCAAATAAACTCGTTAAATAAATTAATAAGCTGAAGATAGTAGACTCCAGGTTCCAAAGAATCAGTGTGAATTCAGTTGAAGGAACGTGGTTCTAATTGGTAACACTCTCTGGAAAGGGATATACGAGTAGTCGGCGACTGCCTGAAATCTGGTTGCCTCTTCCACTACGGCATCCTTTATCTAATGTACCGCTATCCGACGTTTCGCCACTTAAGACTTAAAATGGCTGACTAGCAAGGATTGGGCACATTTAAATGATGATGCGCACGGGTTGCAAATGAGTATTGTTTGTTAAACGGAACCCTCAGAGATTTGTCATGTCAATGATTTTTATATTCGTTGTAAAATCATGTCGTTAGCTTGATTTTAGCAAAAAATCTCATGATCTTTTATTTGGAAGGAATAAGACGTCTATTCATAATTTTTTTGTTCGTTTTATTTATTTAATCGTACTTGATGATAATATTTTTAGAAAATGGAACTTTGGTGTTGATCAAAATTATTTTCACTTGTTCCATCAAGAAGAGCCATGGAACTACTGAAAAAAAAAATCTCACTAGTTCCATGAAACAACTACGATGGGACTAGTGAGACAAGTTCGATAGGGTTTATAGCCGAGGTCCATGCACCGGGCGGCATCGCTTGCGCGACGTGCGATCGCTTACTTTACCTATGGGAGCTAATTAACTTTTAGGTCTTTTCAAAACAGGGCCCGTCCGGGATTTGAACCCGGGACCTCTCACACCCAAAGCGAGAATCATACCACTAGACCAACGAGCCACTTGCTGTAGTATTTTGAATTTTCAAGAACATTTTATTGACACCTGTGCAAACATAAAATGAGAAACTAAGTACTTATGAGAACACTGATAATAAAAATCAGTTACTCAGCAGTAAAAACAAATGTGCTATACAAAATGTGATGGAATCTAATTAAGGAACTAGCTTTTTCCTGCGAATTTATCCGCCCGATTATAAACTGATAGTGTTCGATGTATAAACTATAATAATGTGAAGTTTATACACATGTATTCAGTTGTTTTGGCGTAAAGGAAACATCTTTGCACGTTCACATCCTTACAAATTGTCACATTTATGCTCTAGTAGCTGAGAGAGCTAATTAACTTTGAGATCTTTTCAAAACAGGGCCCGTCCGGGATTTGAACCCGGGACCTCTCACACCCAAAGCGAGAATCATACCACTAGACCAACGAGCCACTTGCTGTAGTATTTTGAATTTTCAACATAATTTCAAGAACATTTTATTGACACCTGTGCAAACATAAAATGAGAAACTAAGTACTTATGAGAACACTGATAATAGAAATCAGTTATTCAGCAGTAAAAAGAAATGTGCTATACAAAATGTGATGGAATCTAATTAATGTACTAGGTTTTTCCTGCGAATTTATCCGCCCGATTATAAACTGCTAGTGTACGATGTATAAACTATAATAATGTGAAGTTTATACACATGTATCCAGTTGTTTTGGCGTAAAGGAAACATCTTTGCACGTTTACATCCTTACAAATTGTCACATTTATGCTCTAGTAGCTAAGAGAGTTAATTAACTTTGAAATCTTTTCAAAACAGGGCCCGTCCGGGATTTGAACCCGGGACCTCTCACACCCAAAGCGAGAATCATACCACTAGACCAACGAGCTACTTGCTGTAGTATATTAAATTTTCAACATAATTTCAATAACATTTTATTGACACCTGTGCAAACTTAAATTGAAAAACGACTTATTGATAAATCTGTTAGTAAAAGGCGGTTATTCAGCAGTATGAAGAAGTGTGTATAATAATTATAATAATTCACAATAACCGACCAGACATTACACTAGTTGATAAGGATAACAAGTACACATACATAATAGACATTACAATACCCAATACACACACATTCAGACATCAATCGCAGAAAAAATAAGAAAGTGCACGGAACTACAGTTAGAAGTCAAAAGAATGTGGAAGATGAACGAAGTATCCATTATACTTCTAGTTATATCAACCACTGGGGTAATACCCAAAGATATATTTAGACGCCTTGAACAGATAGGTCTGCCGAAATTCACGTACGTAACTCTATTAAAAGCCGCCATATTAAACACTTGTAGGATTGTTCGGAAATTCCTCCAACCCGACTCTGACAACTCATTCAATATATAAATAATTTTATTGTGTCAGCACTTGGTGATCAGCCCGTGCAGTCACAAAATTACCAGGCCTAGCCTGAGCACGAAATGTGAAAAAAAAAACATTATAATAATATTCTTTTATTCCTTCGAATATGTGTTATGTGTTCTATCTACTGTGTTCTACAAAATGCGATGGAATCTACAAAATAATATGGATGGTGCAGTCACAAGCATTGATATCTACCAGTGACGTGCAGTCCATATAGACTATTAGACAATGTCTACCCTGCAGTCGCTAAATAAATACAATTTTTTTTCTTACAAAAAAATAATTATATTCGGTGCGCCTGCAAAATTCTGCTAGCAAATACTTTATAGTCGATTTTGATCAAGTACGGTGCTGCGGTCGCGGTCCGCGCGTGCCCGCGCCAAGCAGTATCTATACGCGTAAGCCGCGTAAGACAAAATTTCAAAGGTCTGACTTTTCACGCACACATAGAAAATTATTATACACCGATAGGAAATCGCTTTTGTAGTAGTACAAGTAAACATCTTTCATCGGCTCACACATGCAAAGCAAATTGGCGCTGTGTGTGTGAATTTGAGACACTGTCTCCGAGGTTTCTATTGGCTGACGCGCGCGATATTAATGTCAACGTCACCTGTCAATGTCATTATAGATATTATTCATACTTATGTAAATGTCATTGATTAACGTGTTTACTAACAATCCAAGATTAAAGTTTTATTTAAAAATTAAATGCTTTATCAGTTAAATTTCATTTGTGACAAAAATATTTTCATGTGAAAGTTGTGTCGCTTAGTGTTTGCATGCCGAAATCGAAATATAAAGTGTTTTGTGAACACGCAAAAGAACAAATCAAGTACCTAACCGGTTAGTTATGGTTAGTTATTCTAAAGTTTAATCCACGTTTAATCTTAAACCTTACGTGTACGTGGCTCGCAGGTTGTAATCATATCTCTTATCTTTCGCTTGTTTTGAATACTTTTGCGGTCGAAGATCGAAAGACTATCATAATATTAAACGAGTTGTAGATAACTAGCCGTATAGTAAGGTAAGGTATATAGGTGGTATGTTTGTAAGGTAAGTTTTATAATTATAACTACCCTATGATAAATTTCTGTGCACGTCACTGATATCTACACTACATATTTATCTATCTTCTATCTATCTATATATAAAAATCACTCACTCATCACGAAATCTCGAGAACTACTTAGCCAATGAAGATTAAATTTGGTAGGAAGGTAGATTGTGACTATGAAAAGTCCGCTAAGAAATGATTTTTGGAAATTCCATCCCTAAGGGGGTGAAATAGGGTTTGCCAAGTTGTATGAAACTTCGTAATTTTTAAAGTGAGACACATGATATTTTTTATTTATTTTTGTAGTTAGTAGAAAATAATAATCCCTAAAGGGGTGAAATAGGGGTTGCAAATTTATATTATTAAAAAAACTTCATATTTTTTGAGTGGGAAAAAAAATGAGATGAATTAGAGCTATTCACCACATTTTTTTTTAAAGTAAAAAAAATCTAATTTGTAACTTCCAAAGGTTAACCTGTAGGTGCCTGATTGGACGTAGGCGAAGAGGTAGACCGCGGACCAGATGTTGGGATGACATCGACAAGTTCTTGGGAAATTGGCAACAGGTTGCGTTAGTTAGGGATCAGTGGAGAAAGGAAGGGGGGCCTGTGCCCAGCAGTGGGATACAATACAAGGCTATAAAAATATCTTCTGAAGTACATATCTTCAGAAGGTAGTGATCTTATAATAGGTACTATATGCACACAATCCAAGGGCACCCCGCACTGGGATTACTCCAAATGCGTAACCGCTATTGTTTGTTTTCCGTGTGTGTAAGTGGCCAACACTGGTGTCAGATTTTTCAAGCTGCCTAAAGTCGTCTCTCAAAGATGACAACAGCCAGGACCAACGGCTTAACGTGCCTTCCGGAGCACGGAGGAGCTCGAGATATTTTTATGCCACTTGCATACCCATCTCAATAGGAACTGCGCCCAGGGCTGCTCTACATGCGTAAATTTCTATGCTCACGACCACTGGGCCATCGGGATCCTCGTAAGCGCTATTGTTATGCTCCGATCCGCTGGGCTAGGGACTAAAAGTACGCGATATTTTCATTAATTTTCTCATTACTACTACCCAAAGCAAGTCAATAATTAGTAAGTAAAGTGTGTTTGTTGCTTACACAACGTGGCGTCTCCTTATTTGTCCAGCCTCAAGGGCTGAGGACGAATTCTCCGAGGTACTCATCTTGAGAGCTCTTAAGCCGTGGTCTCTATGAGCAGAAACAGAATACTAATGGTCGGAAAGCTGGTGATGTTTAAAATTGCGTCAATAAGTGTTTTTCCACGTCACAATGTTTGTATTTAGTCGGATATGGAAGAAATTATAGAAGTGTACTAAGGCTTTACTTATAAACTCCTTTACTTGAGTCTTAGTCATGTATTGTTATCTCCTTAGAGTTTATGAAATTTTGATGAAAATCCTAACTCATATTATAAATGCGAAAGTGAGTTTGTTTATTTGTTTGTTACGCTTTCACGCCGTAACTACTGAATCGATCATCGTGAAATTTAGCATACAAGTTCGCTGGAGTACGGAGAAGGACATAGGCTACCTTTTATCCCGTGAAAAAGTACTATTCCCGAGGGATCGAGATTGACGCGGGCGGAGCCGCGGGCGAAATCTTGTAATAAATACGTAAATTTTACGTTCAAAAACACATTCTAGCTGTGGCCTCGATTACGTCTGCGTACATCTGTATGGAGGGCTAACCTGTGTCCTGTACGTCTAAATGTTTATATATCAAGTCTCATAAAATTCAGTTAATTCGTATATACATATATACAGAAAAAATCTAAAATAATAATTTTTGTTTCAGGATCATGTAAAGAGCTTATAAACACGATTTTTCTGAAAACAAAGTAATTTACTCCATGACCAACCCTTACAGATTTATTATTAGTATTGATCACGTCTTTTGCCCGTACGGTTTCGACAAGCCCAAGGTCATAAAACCCTAGACGACATTAAGGGTGGTGGTAGATATTTAGGTGTGAAACGGAATCAAATGGGATGGGTAAAAGTAAAGTAAAAGTGAAAATGTCTTATTTACGTTTACAGAGGTGATCTTATACAACGTGATTTTGAACCCCCTAGCTATATTGAAATCTGGGAATCAGAATCCCTAATGGAACACAGAATTGCAAGAAAAAAAGGTAAAAAACGAAAAAGAAAATTAGGTTTCCCATACAAAGTCGCCGATCAGCTGGACGAATTTCTATGAAGGGTTAAGTTTATTTTTTCATTTTTTACCTTTTTTTCTTACAATTCTGTATTCCATTAGGGATTCTGATTCCCAGATTTCAATATAGCTAGGGGTTCAAAATCACGCTGTATATCTATAGGTGTTGGAGTCTCCTTTTAGGCTATCAAGGATCCCCGTACCAGGAGACTCCGCTCTTCTAGGGTTGCTAGTCGCATCGCCTATTGCCATGATTCTTTAGATGTCCCCACCCGGCTTCTACGGTCTGCGCTGGAAGAGAAGCAGCTGGTACATTTTACGTTTTTTCTTTTCTCCCTAAACAGCCTGTCATTGCAACTCTTAGCTGTACGTTAATTTACACTTGAAAACATTAGCTTTCAGCCGAGATTTGGGATCACTTCTAATATCAGCGATTCGGAATTCAGTATAGTGAAAGCGCATACTATTCAGATGGTCTCGGTAAATTCCAAAAAACTTTGTGTGTGATTAAATTATCGAGTTCTAGGATACTGACACCAGATGACAAAAGCAATATACCATAATATTAATCAGGCAGGACCTTCGTTTTCGTATCGACTTATCCGAGGTTGATATCGATAGTACGACAGGAAGCGATTTATTAAAGTTTGATCGTTCGATTATGGAGCCTTCTAAAAAATATTGGAGGCTTGGCCATTCACAGAAAGGACTTGCTTCGATCTTACTTTTTATTAAAATATGTCACTTTCCTAGTCGTTTTATAGTGAGAGTATATGATTACGGTTCCCGATGCCTGATAAAAACTATAATAAAAACCGGCCAAGTGCGAGATGGACTCGTGCACAAGGTATTCCGTACCATTATCTATAATAAAATAGGTTAAAATGATTAAAAATATTTTTTTAATATAATGTAACTAAAAATTTATACTTTTGGCAAATTTTATCTGTGCTATAAGACGTTGTTTTCTAACAAATTCCAAGATTCAGAGATCACGGGAAGTACCCTGTAGCTTATGAAACCCTTGCGAATGTCGAAAATTTGCGGCATAAAAGGCTGTATCTTTTAATTGCGTTGGCTTTGAGAGCTGTAAATCAAGCTCCTACTTGATCTTTTCACAGCTCTAAGGGAGAGTAGACCTGTGTTTTTGATATCAATTTCGGCTTGATCCCTCCGCGCGTTCCTGAGAAAAAAACAGACAGACAGACAACAAAGTGATCTTATTAGGGTTCCGTTTATTTCCTTTTGATGTACGGAACCCTAGAAAGGGAAGTCCAGTTTATTCTTATTAAATCATAATGTCGATACACTTTGCAGTCCAATGGGCTAGGAATATTTGTTTTTTTTGCAAAATCTAAGTCGTTTCTTATCTTATTCGTCCACTTATACTTTTGTAAGTTTCTTCAAAACAGGACCTGTCCGGGATTTGAACCCGGGACCTGTCACACCCAAAGCGAGAATCATACCACTAGACCAACGAGCCACTTAAGATTTAGATTATAAACAATTATAAAGAGATTTTGTTTTCAAATCTATGCAATCATATGAGCAAAGACAATACGAGTATAGCTATGGTATAATTAAAGTCAATGGTAAGAGTTTGTTTCAAAACTGTTGTTAGTGACGAAAGCCTTTATCGTCGTGACTTTGAACCTCTGAACTATATTGAAATCCTGAAATCAGAATCCTTAATGAAATATAGAATTGCAAGAAAAAAAAGCTAAAAATCGAAAAAAAAAACTGGCCAGGTGCAAGTCGGACTCGCGCACTAAGGGTTCCGTACCGTTATCTATAAAAACGGCAAAAAAAATCATGTCTGTTGTCTGGGAGCCCCCCTTTAATATTTATTTAATTATTTATTTTGAAAGTGAATATATAACTAAATATTCTGTCAATATTTCAAGTGTCTACCTTTTTTTGTCTGCATTTTTTTGCTTGTATATGCTCGATATTGATAACGGCAACCGTTATCAATATCGAGCAAATACAAGCAAAAAAATCATGTTTGTTGTATGGCAGCCTCCTCAAATATTTATTTTACTATATTTTTTAGTATTTGTTGTTATAGCGGCAACAGAAATGCATCATCTGTGAAAATTTCAACTGTCTAACTATCACGTTCATGAGATACAGCCTGGTGACAGACGGACAGACAGACAGACGGATAGATAGACAGACAGACAGACAGACAGACAGACACACAGACAGATAGATAGACAGACGGACAGCGGAGCGAAATTAATAGGGTCCCGTTTTTACCCTTTGGGTACGGAACCCTAAAAATTAGATGTCAGAATCCCTAAAAGAAAAAAGAATTGCAAGAAAAAAAGGTAAAAAACGAAAAACCAGCTGATCGGCGACTTTGTATGGGAACCCCATACAAAGTCGCCGATCAGCTAGATGAATTTCTATTGAAGGTCCAATTTTTTTTTCGGTTTTTACCTTTTTTTCTTGCAATTCTGTATTCTATTAGGGATTCTGATACCAGGATTTCAATATAGTTTAGAGGTCAAAATCACACAGTATAGTTACATACTATCACGACTTTTTCCCTTGAGGGGTAGACAGAGCCTAAGTCTATGAGACCTAAGATCCTCGTTTGGCATGTTGGTGGGCGTGTAGGTTGCATACGAAATCAAAATAGTGATGGGTTGCTAGCCGCATCGCCTACTAAATGATTCCCCAGATTCGCCCATTCCCTCAATCGGCTTATACGATCTGCGCGGGAAGAGAAGCAGCTGGTACATTCTACGTATTTTCTTTCTCCCAGACCAGCAAGTTAATTTATTTTCCCTCCCCTCCTATACCAATCGGAGTTCATATCGGAGAAACGGGAATAACCGTTATTTTGCTATATTTTGAGAATATCTCATAATATTTAGACAAAATATACCTACCGCAAGCCACTTATGTATTTACATAGAAAAATAAATCTGCTGCCTTGTTTTGATGTGGAGTGCGGAGAAGTATTCATCCATATATGGGTGAAAAATTAAGTCATTGGATTAAAATTGACAAAAATATGGAATATTAGCTTTTGCCTGCGGCTCCGCCCGCGTCAATGTCGATCCCTCGGGAATAGTACTTTGTCCCGGGATAAAAGGTAGCCTATATCCTTCTCCGTACTCCTGAGAACTTGTGTGCAAAATTTCATGATGATCGGTTTAGTAGTTACGGCGTGAAAGCGTAACAAACAAACAAGCTCACTTTCGCATTTATAATATCAGTAAGGATTATTACTTGAATGCATCTTTTATGGTTAGTTTTGAACCAAGCCGCCAAATAATTCTAACGTAATCAAAATATCTTCTCGGATTATCAAATGCAAATTCTAGCATTCTTAAATAATAAAAAAAAAACATAGATTTCCAACAATACATGTATTTCCCGAACTAATCTCTAACATATAAATAAAGGCGCGTCCAACAAATCCGAAAAGCAAGAAAGATGACCCATTAATGAGGCAGAGAATACACCGATGCTTAATATATTATAGTGTAATTACCTATACATTATACTTATCGATAGGCTGCCCAACTTTGATGTTCATTTTTCGGGATTTTATGGGAAAAAATTGATAGTTAGATAGATAATGCGAACGATTATACAAATACACAAAGTAGTAAAATACAAACAATCATATATCTAAACATGATCAAATATGTTACTTGTGTGCTGCAAAAAGGCAACTAACTCTTCTCTTTGCACCGAGGTACCAAACACTGATTTTCAGTTATTGCCGTCAAGTTAGGTGCGAGCGTAGAAAGAAAATAAATAATTCATTAAATACGTAAAAACTTATGTGAAAATAATGAATTGCAACGGTGTGTAATAAAAGTACCTAACTTCTTTTATTAATGTTACTTGAGGTGTTGGATTAGGTATTTGTCTCCCATCTCACCTAATGGTAAGTGACTATGAAGACGAGGATGTTAAATGCCTATCCAAGAGATACCCGTGTGTTTCTCTTCTTTGGGCAACAGATTTTTCTGTTACACATATATGTTTCTGAGAGTAACTTTGAAATTTAGCTGTTTTAATTTCCGAATCTCGCAAAAATAAATTGTTGCTTTCATTTCAAGGTGACACGTTCAGCCAGCAACTAATATTGCGATATTATCATTGCCATTTTTGTAACAGTGGTGTTAAGTATAAACCTCTTTTTGATTACCCTTTTACATTTCATACTTATTGCCGGGCCGGCCGAACACTTTTATATGGAAATGTATTTTTTTTTGAGTTCCCAGCATTGGCACCATAGCAAATGTTGTTCATTTTGATGGACTAAGTTACCACTTCACGGGAACGTCGCTGGTTATGTTATACGCTGTATATATTAAGGTTCAAAATCTGGATGTCCCAAATCAATCTGGACATCTGGCAACCCTACCTGTAGACAAACCCCGATGTATGAGAAATGTTTTATTTGGCCGTTGATACGGACGTATTTACAAGTATATTAATAAGATTAACAGATTACCGTAAAATAACCGGCTTAAGAGATTTGCTTTTTGTAAGAATTTAATATTGATACGAATGTTGTCCTGCTTTTGCTGACCTGAGATAATCTATTTGTATGTAATTTGTATTAATAACGCTAATCTTAATAGTTTGAAGCACAGGTCTCATGCAAATGAAGTTGGAAGTTTAGCATATTGCATGTACGATAGACAGTAAACACTTTTGTTGTAAGACGGACTTTACTATGTAATAACTTAAAATGGCTGTACCGCTTGATGTGTGGTCGACTGCACAAGAAACTACATTATAAAAGGTAACGAGTAAACGTATAAACGTAGAAAGTTAGCCGTGTGGTATCCGGCAGAGTAGCATAGGACCACTCCAAGTTTTTCCGTGGATGTCGTAGAAGGCGACTTAGGAAATACAAGCTAAACAAAGCTTATAAACATCTGAGACACCTCTCCAACCCGTCTGGCCAGCGTGGAGAGTGTAGGCCAATTTCTCTGGCTGCTCTGGCCAAGTATGGCCATAGTAGTACAGAGAGGGTCGTGCTCCTGTAATGGAGACTAAAAAGGACCTGATGATGATGATGATGAAACGTAGGAACATCCACGTGACATACCTACGTGTATTGATTAAGTTGTTTTGTAGTTTTGTTTGAGTGAGCTACATTTTAATCGTGATTTGAGTATTTTTTTATTATTCATTCATTAATAACAAGAAAAAAACAGTTAATAAAAGTCTTCTTAGCTTTGAACTTACCTATTTACTATTCTTACTGTACAAAATTAGTAACGAGAGTTCTCTCATTACATGGTTGACGATGGTCCATAAAAGAGCATAATAGAAAGTAAGGATGATAAACATCATTCTTCTTTTCGTGTCGATGGTACTTTAATTACTATATTTTTGCAGCCCAGTAATGGACTACTTCTATGCCTTCCTTAGATGCTGCAAGGAGATGCGCCATAGTTTGTGGAGAGTGTCCACACTCGTAAACGTTTTGTGAAGTATCTATCATTCCCCACTTGGCCAGATAGTCTTTGCATCGACCCACCTGCATTCGCAGTCTATTGAGCGACTTTCAGATGGGCCAGGACAAATTGTGGCCAGGTTAGGCAGATTAAAATAGTAGAATAGGAGAGCCAATCCTAGATGAAAATAGTTGAGGAAAAGTAGAAGCATGTGACTTTGGGGTGGCATATGATATGTCCAATGACCATTCTTGTCGCACTGCTCCTACGTTGTTATGTGGTTATTTATTTACACAGCTGAAAATCCGGTAATTTTAAAATCAGAAGATGTTATTTATTTTATCATACATGTGGCTCGTTGGTCTAGTGGTATGATTCTCGCTTTGGGTGTGAGAGGTCCCGGGTTCAAATCCCGGACGGGCCCTGTTTTGTGTTTATCTAGAACTTATAATTAGTCCCATGGATTACTAGTTTTGGAATCCGTTATCCTATTTGGAATAAGTTCTATCTCCGGATCAGACTTATAAATAACATTTAAGGGATCTGCAAATGTGTAACTGTATATCTTGACATCTAACTCTCTCTAATATAAAAAAAGATTGGTTGTCTGTAAAATCGGTTTACGTGTTACTACTACTGCTGCTGCTACTCCGGAACGCGACATTTTTCGTGCGTGCAGTCGGTGTTCATCGATTTAGAAGACATTATCACGTCAAAAAATATACAATTGAACAGCGTGACCATAATAGTAAAGTATTATCTAACATATGTATTATATGATCATGCCTTTATCAAGAGTTTTCTTGAATAAGACACCTTGAGCTCTACCGATATATACCTTATTTTATCATTAGAACCCTCGATGGATTTTATGCACAACATAATCTACTGCAATTACTTTTCCTTGTTTAGTTTTATATATCTTTATATCTTTTTTGTTGACTGTACTGCTGAAAAGAGAAACTCCCACGATCTTTCTATGCGTACCAAATACAAATATATTTTTTCGCAACAGTAAATTACGCAAGGTCTTTAAGTTTTAGGATTAAAGAATATTTTTGAATGAATATTGAACGGTGAAGTGTAGCTTACAGTTGTGGTATTAAACAGTTTGTGGTGTTTTCGAATCAAAGTGATCGGTTCGTCGCTGACCGCAGGTTTATGAGCCGCCCGGAATTGGCTGGCGGAACTACAAACGGATTTTGTCATAAACGATCCTGACCTCACTAGGGTTACCAAGTTTGTACTTAAGTTTGATCTTAAGTCCTCTTTGATATTAAAGAGCTACGTTACTAGTAAACAACGACTATTTTAGGACGCCATATGTTCTGTACATAACTTTATGATATTTGCCAACGAATTCTTCCAACCAACGTAACCCATTATATTATAGGTACCTATTATTACCTATTAGAATATTAAAAGTCATACTTCTGTTTGTAAATTCAATTTCAACTTAATGTTTGCGCATATTATTTTTTATATTACATTTGTTGTTCTTCAATCTTAAAATTAATAGGCTATCTTAAAATTTATAGTTAATAGCACATAGATAATATATAATATAATAAAGTATATAAGAATTATTATATGTTCATTGATGATGTAAGACTCACTAAGATTAAATAAAAAAAAATATGAAATAACGATGTTTTGATTTTGATTTTTTGATATAATTATATATATCGATCAGTTTGTATATTGCTTGGTCGGTCGGTTCGTAAGCTGTGGTCAATGGAATGATCGTACTTGATTCAGATTTGTCTACTTTTGCTTATACTCATAGGTCACACTCTTAGACCACTGAGCCACTACCAATTCTATTTAGTTAGGTAAATAAAATTAGGAAAGACACAAAGTAATTCAGTGAGACAGAGACGCAATGATTTTAATGTAATTTACTGACTAAGAATATTTTTTCAAGTTTCGACGACTTATTCGGTAACTTACGTACATATATTTTTTATGATACAGGATGGTAAACGAGCAAGCGAGTCACCTGATGGACAACTGCAACACCAGGGTGTGACAAGAGCGCGGCCTTTCAAGGTGTCGGGGAGGACATTGGGGAGGGGGGAGGAAATGGGAGGGGGAGAAGCATGAGCTTCCGGCTCTCACTCACCGAATGAAGCATAGAAACGGTTAAGTTCTGTGATAATGTGGTACTTCCTCGGACGATTCGGCCATCTCATGCTACTAGCAAAAATTAATTTTGCTTGTAGCTTGTCCTTACTCGTTCTTCTATCTTGCCTTCGTCTTTCACATCTATATTACGCTATGGTTACTTGTTATCCATTTTATCACCATCTAGCAGCATCTAATCCTAATATATTTCATTCAGTCTTATGATCTATAATTTTGATCATGTGCAAAAACAATAATTACCAGAACCGTTCTCCTACAATAAGAAAATCTCAATGGACATGGTCTTCTAATCTTTCTGTCCCTAGTTCATTTGCCAACCCTACACCTAACCTGATGATAGCGCCATTCATTTATTTCTACTGTAATCATAAACGAAGCAGGGTGTATGTACTCAATAAAGTTGACATATGAACTATTTGACGAGCTATTTAGCTATTGAAGAAAATGAGGACCTTATAGATGTAGGTAATTCCTTGAGAAAGTTCTTATAATATAAATATTGTAAATTATATACTTTAATTTAATTTTATATTTTTACAATCTAAAAACCTTTCGCTACGACCGATGTGACTGGATTTAATTATGAAAGTTTATGCGTTATATGAAAATCTCATGTTACTTTCTTACAAAAAATAAATCAAGTATAATGCAAGACGTATACTGTTTTACTATAAGTAATTTGTCATTCTTTTTTTATAACAAAATTTGAAAAAATAATTATCCTCCAAATATGATTATCTAAATCCTCTAAAATGTAAAGGGTTGTACAGATTTCAATCAAATATAGCTAAGAACACTCTCGAAAAAGATATAGGAAATATCCAAGTACCCTACACCCGACACATCAAACTTATAACCCCTCTTATTTCGCGGGGGTTAATAAAAGAAAGGGTTGTAGACATATGCCTGTGTCTCCGTTCGTTGTTCATTTTGAGAATTGGATCGCTGCCATATTGCTTTTACAAACCCGTATTAAAATATTGGAATGTTTGATATGGAATGCTTTTCCGATTCATAGCCCCGGTTGTTTGTTTAAGTCGTCCGTGGATAATGCTGCGTAAAGAAGAGGCTCTTACTGCTGGTGCTGGAAGATATAAGGTGTAAAAATATACGTTTTGAGATATAGCCATAAGAAATGATTTGTGTGTGAACCATTGGAAATTGTCTGGTTTTCAAGCAGGGACTTTACCGGTATCCGAATAGAGAACACTGTTTTTTATTTCTGATTTAAAAGTAAAACATAAAGAAAATGTAACACTTTCAATCTGTTTTGAAAATACCGGTTCATAAGTGTTAATAACTGTTACAGCCAATAAGGTTTACATTGGCATAACTATGCGGCAGCTCACGCACACTTGCCTGAGAAATGCCTTTATGGATACGAACTGCGTAAACACGTACCTACATAGAAAAATGTAAAAACAGTTTTCCAGGTTGGTTACAGTACAGAAAACATTATATCTTTATTACTATTTACTGGTTACAGAAAACATTATAGGTACTTTATTATTATATTCTCTACTTTTATAAGTGTTAAGAGCAAAACAGGTTTAAAACACCCAAATAAGTGTTACAGAAATAATTATGAAACAGATTTATTGAGTACCTATCCTTTAATATGGCGTTTTTGAGTCCTTAGCGCAAAGCGCATCCTGTATGCTATCATATTTAGATAAACATTCATATTTAAAATTATATATTATAGACATTCTATAAGATTAAGCTTCAAAAGTTTAGTTTTTGCGTGTAATGATATAGTATAGATATAGACAATTCATCTATACATATAATAAAACAGTAAAATTATTTTGTCTGTACATTTCGAATTTTTGACTGAAATGGATAGAGGGACACTTAAAAAGAATAATAGAAAGCAAAAAAAATTTTTTGGAATTTCTTGTCTCTCTGTCTGTTTGTCTGTCTGTATGTATGATCACGATTATCTCCGAAAATACTGAACCGATTTACTTCAAACTTTCAGCAATTGCTTTGTTTTGACTCAGTTTAACATTTAAAGTTTGTTTCATCAAAATCGGTTCATTAAAAAAAAAGTTATCGTCATTTGAATGAACTCAAGGCATGAGTTTGCCTGCAAACATATAGCAAAAATAAAATAAAATTCTAAGTGACATAAGAAAATTAAAATCCAAAGTCAATTCATCATCATTATACGACAGCATTATACCTATCCATACTATCCATAGTAATCCATACTAAAAAAAAAGGAGAAGCTGACTGACTGACTGACATATCAACGCAGGGCCTAAACTATAAGGGTTAGGAACTTGAAATTTTGCACAGGGGTTCCTTTTATAACGTAGGGGAGCACTAAGAAAGGATTTTTGGAAATTCATCTCCTTAGGGGGAAAAACGGGTTGCAAAGTTAGTACGAAACTTTGTAGTTTTTGAAGTTATTCGAATGAAATTCAGCATGAAGGTTCTTTACTGAAAGGTATGAAACACGAGTAAAATATTTTACTCAAAAATCATCCCTTAAGGGGGTAAAATAGGGGTGCAAAGTAAGCATGAATGTTTGCCATTTTTGAAGTTAGTCGAATGAAATTCAGCATGAAGATTGTTTACTAAAAGGCATGAAACACGAGTAAAATATTTTTCTCAAAAATCATTCCTCAAGGGGATATAACGGGGATGCAAAGTTAGTATGAAAATTTCCGTTTTTGAAGTTATTCAATTGAAATTCAATATTAAGGTGTTTCATTGAAAGTCATAAACTAATGTATTCCGGGTAATTCTACTGTTCTTGAGAAATCGACACTTACGCGGGCGGAGCCGCGGGCCAAAGGCAAACCTGACTTATATATTAACGCACAGCAGAAACTACTGTGCGCAGAAACTTGAAATTTGGCACAGGGATTCTTTTTATGATGTAAATGAGCACTAAGAAAGGATTTTTAGAAAATCAAAGGGGTTGAAGTTTTATGGAATTTTCTCATTTCTGGACTTAGAAGTTTGAAAGTAGGTACGGGAGTTCTCAATTAAAATTAAATAAGATCTGTTTAGGTGAACCAGACAACATTCTCCCTTGAAGGGGTAAATAGGGGGTAAAGTTTGTATGAAATTTTTACATTTCTAGTCTTAGAGGTATAAAAATAAGTATATACGTTCTAGGTTACAATTAAAAAAGATCTGTGCAGGTGAAATGTACAAAATTCCCCCCTTAAGGGATAAAGGGGGGGGGGGGGGATTGTATGGAAATTTTCTTATTTCTGGACATAGAAGTATAAAAATAAGTATATATGTTTACATTACAATTAAAAAGATCTGTTTAGTTAAAATGGTCGAAATTTCCCCTTGAAGGGGTAGAATAGGTGGGGTAACTTTGTATGGATTTTTTTTATTTACTTAGAAATATGACAATAAGAAGTTCTCCATTACAATAAAAAAATATCTGTGTAGGTAAAATGGGCAAAATCCCCTCCTTAAGGGCTAAAGATCTATGCAGGTGAAATGTATTAAATTCCCCCTTAAGGGGAAAAAGCAAAGGGACAGGGGTTTGTATGGAATTTTTATCATTTCTACTGTTCCCAAGGGAACGACATTAACGCGGGCGGAGCCGCGGGCAACAGCTAGTACAAAATATGTCGGAAAATAGGTTCTGAAGCAGAGCAACAAAAAATATTGACAAAGAGAAAGAAAGAGAGAAGTTAACGATGAATGACGGATGTTCGGAAGATTTTCTTCAACTGTGCGGAGTTACAAAAACAGGAGAGGTATAATCACGGTTTTACGTTTTATTCGTCGGATTCGCCGACTAGTTTCGGTCTGTTACGAAGACAATCATGAGAGCGAGTTTAGCCGCATCGTACGTCGCCGCGCTGCCCATGCTGCGCAGATCGAGACAATGTCTGGTGAATGCCGGGGTGCCGAAATTTCGGTGGATGTTATCTGTAGTGTGGTAGTATGAATTTATCGCGCATAAGTTTTGATAACAATAAAAAAAATAACTCGTTACACAAATCGTTAATCCGTCCCCTTAGAGCGGAAGGCGGCGTTGGCACAGCGCGAAGGTTCTGTCTCTACTGCACATGCACCGGGATACGTATTGTCAAACTGTATCCTGATACGGATTGCTCTGTGCTCGACCGCAGATTGCTTCGTAATTTTAGAGCAAACTGTTCATCTATTAATGTGTTGTAGCGCAGACATATTTATCATTTCTAAGCTTCAACTTCCGAGATGTAAAGATATTTTTTTTCAATATTTTATTTAGTTTCACTTATCACTGTTTGCTGCCTTACTGTGTACACAAATTGATAACTTACATTTTTACGTTTGTTTCACATATGTATGTTTTCCTAATGAATCAGAGACAACTATTATTTTGCTCAACTTATAACAACTTATAATAAGCAAATTACATATACACAGAACAGCTCTACTAATATGCATTTTGCTTCGATTCTCATGAGCAGAATGTTATTCAATACAGACTAGGGGTGACCGTGTCAGTATATACTTTGGCAATACGTCGCCGGAACACCAAATTGCGGAGACGGCCGTTTCTCATGCTCTGCTGAGACTCATGCTAACTGCGTTGCTGCTAGTTCAAAAACTAGTGATTTTTGGGCAAAGACTTGTTGCTGTAACGCGCTGAGGGCGACGGTGTTGAAGTGCATTCTGCTGTTCGCCTTTTCCTTAATCGAACATGTTGGTTGGAACAAACTGGCCGGGCGGCGAAACTCTTTTGAATGGAAATGACGAATTTTTTTTTGAGTTCCCACCATTGGTCCCATAGAAAAAGTTGTTCATATTGATGGTCTGACTCACCCCCTTATGGGTCCAATACGATCAAAATTTCACCATGTATATTCTCTTTTTAGCTGTACAGTCAACAAAAGAGATATGTAACTAAACATGGAAAAGTAACTGTAGTAGATCATTTGTTGAGGGTTCTAATGATAAAATGAGGTAAGTGTCGTGACAGATGATAAAGAAACGTCTTCCTGTAAATGTGTATGGTTCAGTTCAGATAAGGCACACGGTGCTTTTTCAAGAAAACTGTTGATGAAGCCATGATCATATTGATACATATGATAGAGATTTTCACGCCCTATGTTAGATACGCAAAATTTCAGACACGCATACCTGATTGCGCGCCTTCATCGCAAAATATCAAATTCGTAAATCGTAAGAAACGAATATTGACAAATACGCACAATGACATATACATTATAATAAATGCCAGTTACTTAAAATGACAAATGTGTATAATGTTATGATTACACGGAAACATTAACAAAGTCAAGGGGTATTGACATTTTGATCTATGTTTGACAGAGCTGGATGTCAAGATATACAGTTATATATATGTATATATATATATATATATATTTGTAGGCCTCTTTAAAATGTTGTGTATAAGTCTGATGTTCCGGAGAAGAGAACTTGGATCGCTAAACGAATTCCAAGTAGGGAAACAAATTCTAGAATTAGATTAATCCGTGAGGCTAATTAAAGATCTAGATAATCACAAAACAGGGCCCGTCCGGGATTTGAACCCGGGACCTCTCACACCCAAAGCGAGAATCATACCACTAGACCAACGAGCCACATGTATAATAAATTTAAATATATCATTTGATTTGAAATTACCTAACATTCAGAAAATTACAGAATTGTCAGCTGTGTAAATTATAACCATATTACGACGTGAGAACAGTTGGCGACAACAATGGCACATATTAGGAGCCACAGCAAAGTCACGTGCTTCTACGTTTCCTCAACTATTTTCATGATCTTGGGTTTATCTATTTTTTTTTATGGCAAGGAAACAGCAGCATTGTGGAACGGACACCCTCCCGAGGTTTTCCCTGTGTGCTATGACTTTGGGACCTTCAAAATGCGTGTACAGGTATCTTAAGAGTTGGCAACGCATCAGCACCTCCTCTGGTGTTGCAGATGTCCATGGGCGACGGTGGCCACTTTCCATCAGGTGACTTAGACATAGACAAGTCACCTGATGGAAAGTGGTCACCGTATTATATATATATGTTACGGTTAGAGTGATTAATCAAAAATTATTAATAATTCTCTATCATTATTAATAATTACCGAATGTAGAGGTAAAAGTGAGAAATTAATCACATTTGTCGGTGATTATTAATAATGTGACCTTAGTACCGATAAATGTAATAACTACCGACAAAAATAAACTTACACTGGCGATTTTTTTCTCGATTGGTCAACAGAGGTGCAGGCAGGGGTGGCGGGGCGGCGTGCGGGATGTGCAAGAGGCCACGCGAAGATTTGCCTTCTTGGATTCTAAAACTAATGTAATTTTCCAGATCTATACCGAAAAAAAACGTAGAAATTGACACTCATGTCGATTTATAATGAAAAGTCGCATCCGCCATCTTAGGTTACATAACGTCATTTTCGAGATCTACGCCTCAAAAATCGCCATGGAACGACTCCCTTTGCTGCATTTTTATGAAAAGTCGCGTCTGACATCATCATCAGGTCCTTTTTAGTCTCCACTACAGGAGCACGACCCTCTCTGTACTACTAGGGCCTTAATTGGCCAGAGCAGTCAGAGGACTTGGCCTACACTCTCTACGCTGAACAGACGGGTTGGAGAGGTCTCTTAGATGTTTATAAGCTTTGTTTAGCTTGTATTTCCTAAGTCGCCTTCTACGACATCCACGGGAAGACTTGGAGTGACATCTTAAATTCTAAAACTGACATCATTTACGAGATCTACACCCTCTTGAACCTAGAAAATGACACTCATGTTGGTTTATCACGAAAAGTCGCGCCCTCCATCTTGGATTACATAACTGATTACAAAAAACCCAAAAAATGACGCCCTAGCTGATTTTTCATAAAAAGTCACGTCCGCCATCTTGGACTCCAAAAATAACATCAATTTCCATTCCCATGTTGGTAGGGCAAAATAATTTATAACTATGAATCATCCCGAAGCCTTTTTAATACTTTGATCACATGAGGCCTTCTTGATGGTGATGACGAGTCTATAATTCTGCCGTTTTATAATAATATCAGGTGTCTGATCCTTGGCAATAACCTCGCGCAAGGCCAGCCACATTTTAATCCCATAACCCACAAATTTCTCTTTCATAATGCAATAGTTTCTGCTCCAGCTTAGACCGGTTTAAAGACATATCATACATTGGTATTTCCAGCTGGAGTGGCGACTCTTTATCGCTGCTAAGAGGCTGTTCTCTCACTCTTTTAACTTTGTTTATTTAGAGTTCAGATTAAAAGGTGATTTTTGTTGTCAATTTCTACAGGTACAAGACCTACCCTTGTTTGTGTGATCTGAGACAAGCACTGTGTGTCATATCATATTATAAATAAATACCTGCTGGACTAAAAACTTTGTTTTTTTTTATTTATTTTATCACTTTTACCAATGAGTGTAGTGAATTATTAATAATAACTACCAAAAGTAATTAATTTCAATTGTTTATTCACATTTACCAAAACACGAGGTTATTATTAATAATGTTATAAAATTATTAATAATTTTTAATTAATCAAATTTACCGTAACATATACATACAAATAAATTCACAAATTAACAAATGTGTACAAACGGTGGACATAATGCCCTAAGGTATTCTTTGCCAGTCGATCATAGGGAGGACCAAACAGAGAAATTGAGTTTGGGTGGTGCGGTAGAGTGCGTATGATATTTAAATGTTAACAAAAAAACTAAAAATTATATATTATATTATAAACATTAAATATTTTGTAAGTGTAAATAAATTTGTGAATACTCGTAAGTTTTCTAGAAAACTTACGAGTATTCACAAATTTATTTTATTTTTTAATTTTAATTTATATTATTTATTTTATCACGGGCACGAGAATAGGAAAGCCAACCCTAGGGTTGGCTTTCCTATTCTCGTGCCCGATAGTGCTATCATATTTAGTTAAACATGAATTCAAAATTATTAGTAAATTATTTACATTCCTTTACGATTGAGTTTCAAAAGATTCTTAGCCTATATAGTTTTAGCCTATCAATATCATCTCAGCCGCAAGAAGTCCATTGGTGGACATAGGCATAGGATCTTTGGGAGAGCCCAAATCCTCGTGGGATGTTTGTTTATACCATTAATGCTGTTTATATGATTTAGAAAAGTTTAGAAGTCTAACGGTTACCGAATCAAATTATATTCTCAGCGCAGTTTCTTTGGCTTCTTGTGCTTCCGACGCTGCTGACTATCGGAAGCATTGTTAAGCTGGGGAAGGATAGGAATTTGTTGGATTTGGGAAGGGAATTATGATATTGGGATACTACTCACTCGGCTAAAACGGTAAAGCAAGTAGCAGCTCGGGAGGCCGCGCGCGTACCCGATGCCGTACCTGCAACTATCGAACATTAATAATAATAATAGAGCCCTCACCCCCGACGTGTCTTCATCGGTCGGGGTGGAAACCCAAGAGGGCTCGCAGGGCTCTCGACTCTGGCTTGCCTTAGTTGGCCGTCCAGAGAGGAGTCGTGAGAGCTGTTGCTCCAGGGGTGGAAGTGTTAAAGGGCATAACGCCGCGAGTAACTTCGGAGAAAGCGCAGCACACCTCTCGACACCCCTGAGTCGCCCGCACCGGTGTTGCCCCTTTTGCCGGCATTAATCGTTGGCTATTTTGAGGGGCCCACCTAGTGGGCGGCAAGCCACCACCTGCCAATTGTAGTCAGTTATCATGATAATGGCAGGTGCACGTCCCTTTGCAATAACCCAGCATAAGTCCACCCAAATCTCAATCCAATAAACCCATTAATTTCCTTTTTAAAATGCAATAGTTCCTCCTCCGGCCAAGACCTGTTCAAGGGCATATCACTCATTGGTATTTCTAGGAACGGGTTCTGGCTAGAGACCAACATTACATCAACTTCTCCAAAGGGCCTCTACGTGTTGGATCTATATCCCCACGCAATCAAAGAACCGGGGTAACACCCGTGAAATAAGAGAGATACAAATAATAATAATAAGTTTATTTATTTTCTCATCACAAAGCATTACAGAGGTACATAAATTTTGCCACATTCAGTGGAGGACGTCACCCCTGACCATAATTTTGCTTGATAACTTCGAATTCTTTTGTCATATTTGTCTATTAAATTCGGAGTCTTTCATAAAAACTCCGTAATTTTAAACTTAACCGCAGCACACAACATCAAACGTAATTGTCGTATACCGCAACATATTCGCAAGTTTTATTGCCCATATCAAGTTTGTTTGTATTGTCACAGCCACATTACAGAGCTATACGAACTCATTTATGTGCATGTGAGTTGTAGTGATTTAGTAATTCGTTCCTTTTGTATTACGCTAAAATTTGCAAACGTTCTTTTTTGTCATTAATGTATATGAGAAAATAAAAACTTATGATCGACCAGATCTTAAAAGCCTATCACGGGAATAGCTGAAGATCATGTAAATAGGCGAAGGACTATCAAGTGCAACTAAATAGGCTTTGCACTATGCATAGCCTATTTAGTTATAGCACAGATAAATAAACATCTGCTATCCGCATCTGCTGTTGCTAAGATTACGTCTTCGTTCGTACGGACGGAGAAGCAACAATTTTTTTGGGTACCATTAGAAACGGGGTAGACAGAGCCAGGTGAGACCTAAAAGCCTCATTTAGCATCATGTAGGTGGAAATTCTATATACAAGCATACTATCACGGCTTTTTCCCTTGCGGGGTAGACAGAGCTTATGTCTATGATACCTAAAAGCCACGTTTAGCATGTTGGTGGTAAAACGGAATCAAAATAGTGACGGGTTGCTAGCCGCATCACCTACTAACATGATCTGAGATTTTCGCCCATTCCCTCGATCGGCTTTTACGATCTGCACGGGAGGAAAAGCAGCTGGTACATTCTACGATTTTTCTTTACTCCTAGACCAGCTTGAAAGTGAAATTCTATATAATCCATAACAAGGTCTAACAATAATTAATCCTTATCCTTACTAAACCTTACTAATATCCTTACTAATATTGTAAATGCGAAAGTGAGTTTGTTTGTTTGTTTATTTGTTTGTTTGTTTGTTACGCTTTCACGTTGTAAATACTAACCGATTATCATGAAATTTTGCATACAAGTCCTCTGGAGTACGGAGAGGGAGATAGGCTACCTTTTATCCCAGGAAAAAGTACTATTCCCGAGGGATCGACATTGACGCGGGCGGAGCCGCGGGCGAAAGCTAGTTTATGAAATATCTCCATACGCCTAGCAATAAAGTAGAATTCTATACGATTAACTGCATTTAGGGCATACTAGAAATTAGCAACAAATATTTCGCATTATTTTCATGGAAGACCTAGTTAGATTTGACATATAATTTATGATTGTATGCGACAATCATAAATTCTATGTCAAATCTAACTAGTTCTTCGATATTATCTATCTAGGATTAAACCTCGATTAAGCCTATAATTTTATGCCATGCATAACTAAGTCCTAACAATAAATTACCTATAAGACATATTTTAATAACAATAAAATTGAATTCCACGAGATTAATTGCACTTCACGCATAATACGAATTCCCGAATGTATTCGCGAAAAGCTGTTGTCGCAATATAGCGCGTTATGCTAATTATTTACGGCAGTCGTAAAACGGAACGTATGCAAATGACACGGGGGGCGATTCTCTACGGATTCATCCTAGAACGAAGCGTTTGGTGGTTACGTTGGCCGATTGAAGCGTTACCACCATAGTTAATCATCTAATCTTTTGGTTTACGTCGCAAGTCTTTAGGGCAAAAATTTAGAAACTTATCGATTGAATATCCTCTTCACTGAAAGCTTTTGTCTAAACTAGATTTACTGACGATCTCTTGTAAGAGATTCAACTATAAAAATGCGTAGCTACATGAAAATCCAATAATAAATAAATATATAATAGATACAAATCACACAGATTTAGACAGCCTGTGGGGCTGTCTAAATCTGAAGTTGTAAACTTGCGTAACCAACTTAACCATACTACATTTCAATAATAGACACATGTATATAGATAAATATCCAAGACCCAAACTAATCTATAAAAGATCTTTTCCATCTTATCCTGACCGGGTATCGAACCCGATATCCTGCGATTCAAAGGCACTTTCGGTACCACTAAAACACCGAGGTCGTCAAAACCAATGCAAAACTTAGTGCAAGTCGCAGTCTCGGTACTCTAAAAACAGACAATACAACTCTAAAAACTGAACGCTTTGGTTTTGCGATTCCCCGGTTCGAAAATAGAGCCCCAGCCCTATTTCCCGCAATCGTCACAAAGCGGCGTCGTACCGCTGCGAGTTCCTCCGTGCTGGCGCATACATGCCTCGATTAGCAGCTCGCTCAAAGGCAGCTTCAGGAATGTGGGCTCACATTGTTTCCCTGCACTAAACACATTTCTCAGCACTGACCCCACGTGACGTATTCACGACCTGTTCATTTGATTGTGCGATAACAAGAGCAGTTAATAGTATGATAAGGAATATTCACTTGTGACAAGATCTAACGTGTGTGGGCACACTTAAATTATAAGATCAATATTGAGTTATTAAAAGATGAGCTCTAACATCAGATCAATTAAGGTACCATAATAATGCAATGTCATCGTTACTGAAGGTACATGTTCAAGCCGTGTTTGATCATGTCCTATATAACAAAATACACAAATTGATCAAACCCCAAAGTAAGTTTGTCTATTATTTTCGGCCCACATCAGCCCACTGCTGGGTAGAGGCCTCCCATTTTTAACGTCATTTTTTTCCGGTCCAGTGTCATTATTATCCACTGTTTACTACTAAGCCGAACAATGTCATCTGTACAGCGGGCTGATACTGCTGGTCTTTTCACCGATCTAGGCGACCGCTTCGTCACTGCTTTGGTTAATAAATAATAAATAAATATATACGGACAAATCACACAGATTGAGCTAGCCCCAAAGTAAGTTCGAGACTTGTGTTATGGGATACTAACTCAACGATACTATATTTTATAACAAATACATATATAGATACACATTTAGGTCAATCTGAAAAAGAGCATTTTTCATCTTAACCTCGGTCGGGGATCGAACCCGCTGCTTTGTAAGCGTCTATGTTTCTGCACCGTGAGTATCGGCAAGAGACATTGGTTGTATAAACATTGCTTGGTCTTCAGGCATTGCGGTAGTCAAAATTTAAAGACATCGTCTTGTCATGTGATGCTAAATTTTAGCCGTAATGTTTTGGTTGGAATGAAATACTAAAGAAGACAGTTATCAGATGAAATTTGAAAAAGATGATTTGCCGTCTTGACTTGGGCATCAGCGTTGCCAGAAGGTTACATTTCTTACATTTTTCGTAACTTTTGACCTTCTCGCGTAACATGTAAGTAATTTTTATATTTAAGGCAATTGTCGTAACTTTTGAGAACAACGAGTTTGTAATACTAGATTTTGATTGCAATTCAACGCATTCGATTTGAACGCACCTAAAACTGGTGCGTCTAAAAAGTATTTCACTACATATCACACTCAGAGATGGTTCTGAAATAGAAAGCGCCATATTTTCAATTTATCATATCATATATAGTCTTGTCTTATTAATACGTAATTTCGGCACTCCAGCCAGAGTAATGATTACCCAGTAAGGTATAGACATCGTGATGATCTAGATCTTAGAATATTTTATTTTGTGTTTTGGTAAAGACAGACTTAAATATGACCCAGACATAATAATGGGACAGGGCAGGTTGGTACAGGTTTAGGTGGTATCTTCTCTATCTCTATTATTATAAACAAAAGTCACCGCCGGTAAATGCGCGATATGGTCGACCGATTAAATGCTGCAAAGCGTTATGCTATATGTTAGTGACCACTTTATAGGATAGCGCTGTGTGGAGGGTTATCCGACCCCAAAAACACGTAAATTAAAAAAAATTACAATATTGTAACTTTTGCTGCAAAAATGTAACATTTCAGGAAACGAAACGTAACTTACGACTCAAGGGCCCTGGCAACACTGTTGGGCATTGAACCCGGTTTCCAAAACACTACATAGAGCCCAACACAAAGTAACCAATACATTTTATTCTCAATTATTATTTGTTAATAGCAATGTTAAAAAATATCCTGTCTTTCTATCCTTTCACTAAAACACAATACGATGGGACCGGTGCACTTTTGCGATCTAAAACAATCTCAAGAGTGACTTTCTACTGCCCGCACTGTCGAGTGATGAAACATCGATTTATAATCTGTTTTCCCCATAAACCATGTCAGCGCCATTTTATGTGTTTTCACATCGTTCTCTGAATGTGGAAATTTAATATTGTACTTGTCAACAACTTTTAGACATGGTAGAATTGTATACTGCGACTGATGTAATAATAGGAATTGATGTCTGAGTTTGAACCACTAGAAATGTTCATATGACAATGGAAGGTAGTTAGTTACTCATTCGTTATAAAAACACGGTTTCATTTACGTTTATTCAGTTGGAATCGCCAACTAATTTCGGTAAGTTACGAAGACCATCATCAGGGCGAGTGTTAGGGGTGGCAACACGGCCGGCGGTTTCGCTTCCCTAAAAGCACTGAGGGCAGCCTCGCATGTAGCCGCCCGCGCCCACCTATTTGGCGATTCCAACTGAATAAACTTTTTTTTTGTATTGACTATGTAGCTAGCTCCAAGTGAGCTTTCGCTACTTTACCGGGCGATTGAGGCGAGGACAGAGTGCCCTCAGCCTGCCGAGCGATGGTACCAAACATTTGAGGCCTCGTCTTAACAAAAAAGTTAATATTATGAATCATCCTTACTAATATTATAAATGCGAAAGTGAGTTTGTTTGTTACGCTTTCACGCCGTAACTACCGAACCGATCATCATGAAATTTTGCATACAAGTCCTCTGGAGTACAGAGAAGGACAAAGGCTACCTTTTATCCCGGGAAAAGTACTATTCCCGAGGGATCGACATTGACGCGGGCGGAGCCGCGGGCGAAAGCTAGTTCTAAATCATTATCATACTATAGTATTTTCCGGCAACACGACTGAACCACCTCAGAGAAGTGGTCAGACAACTCTCCTTAGATCACGTCTACACCTTCTACTTAGCTCTACAAACCCGTTGTTCCTTGTAAACAATGTAACATTGTTGCAAAATTTAACGCGTAATCGAGCAATGATACTTTGTGTATTTACTTAAATTTGTTGTTACTGATGATACTCCAAATCTTATTAGTCTTTTAAATGTGAAAAGGGTTTTGTAATAGGATGTGAAAAGACTTGGAGGGAGCTCCACCGACAAAAGCGTTGCGCTTAAACTTTGATGAAAGCAAATTCACATACATGCATAAACCTTGAAAATTATAATATATTTTTTTGACATTCATAAATTATAAATAAGGTATTAGCTTTCGCCCTCGGATTCGCTCTCGTTTATGTCGATCCCTGGGGGGAGCATACCAAAGTGTATGCTAAATTTCATGATGATCGGTTCAGTAGATAGAGCGTGAAAGAGTAACAAACAAAGAATCAAACAAACTCACTTTCGCATTAATAACATTAATAGAAAATAATAGGATTATATGATATAGGATAGGATAAGTTAGGATGGGATGATGAGAACGCCTGGAATTGATGTACCTACGGGACGCTTATGAGTGCGCGGTTTCCGGCGATGATATTATTCGCTCGTGCGAATTAGCACTCGATGATGAGGTGAATATGCTCCACGTACTCCGATCACTGGTCATTACGTTGAGGCGAATCGATTACATAGAGAATGAAAAGATATGAATAAAAGCACAATATCCTGACTCTTTCTTCCTTGCTGGTCTGGGAGAAAAGAAAAAACGTAGATCGCCGATCGAGGTAATGGGCGAAAATCTGATAAATCATGTTAGTCGGCGATGTGGCTAGCAACCCATCACTATTTTGATTCGATTTTCTACCTGTACGCTTACCAACATGCTAAATGTGGCTTATAGTTCTCATAGACCTTAGGTTCTGTCTACCCAGCAAGGGAAAAATACGTGATATGCATGTATGTAATAGCTGAAATCAAATTGTACCTATGTGGAATACATTTCGTATTTACGATAAAACATCACCTTGCAGTCTCGAGTCGCATCATAAATTCGAATTCGTTCTATTTATTGCCGACGCGCTGAAATATGTCGTCACAGCTAATAACAATGCAGCAGAGAGTGGGTGGCCAGCTTGTGTGAGGTTGGGTTAGTCCAGGGTGGGCCTCTGTCACCTTTTTGGTTTCACAGAGGCCAAACTGAGGGCTAGTTGAGCGGCAGAAGCGGGATTCCGTTTCAGCCCCCCGAATTGAGACGTCGCTGGTGTCAATAAAACGTCTACCCGTCAGGGCTAGATAGACTGGCTGAGGTCCGCTCCAATCCCTCTCATTTGAGAGCTAGGTGGGGCTGCAAAATAGCAGCCGCCGCGCTGGGACTGTGGAGCATTATGAAGCACACGGCCCTGGCATTATGTAGTTTAGCGTATGACACCGTGTGGTTTTAGTGGGTTCGAGTCCCACATACCTGTTCGGCTTCCCGTGGCTGGATAGAGGAGACATGAGTCTTTCCACACGTTAAAAAAAAGGGTTCGGTGAGCAGAGGTTACTTCATAGAACAGCTACTTCTGTGCAGTATCCTGCGCTCAACTCTATTATGTGTTTACAAAAATTTAGCGAAATATATATGAAATAATATTCTTACTGAAATGATTATAATAATAAATAATAAATAAATAAATATATACGGACAAATCACACAGATTGAGCTAGCCCCAAAGTAAGTTCGAGACTTGTGTTATGGGATACTAACTCAACGATACTATATTTTATAACAAATACATATATAGATAAACATCCAAGACCCAGGCCAATCTGAAAAAGATCATTTTCCATCTTGACCTGGCCGGGGATCGAACCCGGTCACTCCGTGTCGCAGGCTGGCGTGATGACCGCTGCGCCACGGAGCTAGTCAAAAAAAGATTATACTTTTCTTCTCGTTCTACATTTACTTCTAAGAGAAGAACATAGAAGGGGGCCAAGGGATCGGGTGAAAATCTAAGAAATCAATGTGGCCTATAACACATCGCTTTTTTCATTCCGTTTTCTCTCTCTACATATATGCACACCAAACCCGTTAACCGTAGCCTTTAGATCTTATGGTCTAAGCCTTAGACCATAAGACCTAAAGGCTGCGATCACAAGCCTTAGAATCTAAGGCTCAGTCTTTGCTTGGCTATGGCTATGACTTGGGACAAAGACTTGATTATTATATAAAGAGATATGTATTCCCTAATTGACTATAAAATTAAGTTCCTTTTATTGTAAATTTAAATCGCTTAATAACTACTAAATCCATTTGATGTGTTACCGTACAAAATGACGTCTTAATAAGTTCCTTCGTCCAAGTAAAGCTCCAAGTGTTTGGTCATTGTCGGTGGGTGCGCCGCCAAAGTGCATAAAAAAAGACCTTACCTGCAGGACACCTTCTGAGAATGTGAAATTGTAAACTCAAACATGCAAGTAGTCGCCAGGGTTGCTAACATTTAAATTAACTACCGTATTCGAGTTAAATGCAATATATTCACTTTTATACTCAGATTGCAAAGCTGAAATATTATGATGTCAAAGCATATGATTCACTGATCTATGCATTTTGTTTTGACATAACTTTAACACTATTCGGTAGCACCTTACTTGGCCATAGATTATATATAATAGTATTTAACACTTTCGCTGACACTGCCCGCCTGTAGACGTCTATTGTTTTTTCTTTTGTGTCTGGTTCTGTGTCAGTGAACGAGTTAAACCTAATCTCTTGCTACTTATCTTCCCGCGCAGATCGTACAAGCCGATAGTGGGAATGGGTAAAATCTGAGGAATCGTGTTAATGGGCGATGCGGCTAGCAACCCATCACTATTTTGATTCCGTTTTCCACCTAATGCCCAACGACATGCTAAACGTAGCCTTCAGGTCTTATAGACCTAGGCTCTATCTACTCCATAAGGGAAAAATACGTGATACTAGGTATGTATGTATGTTTAAACCTAATAGATAATACCCATATTTTGGGAACTCAAAAAGAAAATACTAAAAATGATTCATAACTAACAGGTGTCGATTTTTATTGACAACCATGCAACGTATAACATCTCACTAGTAGCATCTTTTTATTTCATTTAAGGCGATACCACTGTAAATAGGGTCTTTCTGAACCTTATTTATCTCGCAAAATACTTAAATTAGGAGTTTCAAATCTAAGTAATATGATTTTTGACTATTTCATCTCCAAAAGTGTAAGATGAAAATACGTTTTAATAAAATTTTCTCGATAGAAATATTTTTTGAAAAATGGTCTTTGTTCGCCGAGTTTTTGTTATTGTAGCTCAAATGCGACGAATGAAATAATGATTTTTAGACTAAAAGATAGGTTATTAGTAATTCATCAAAATGTAAATATGAAAATACAATTAACCGGTCTGATTTCATATAAAATAGAAATAACGAATTTGGCGCTTACGTTTTTTTCTTTGAGCGACTTGAGACTATCTCCTATCTTATCATTCACGGGCTAAACCGCCAAGCGCTATCCCTTGCGCGCACTTGATCAGTCTGCGTACGCCTTTGCCGAGCGATGGTACCAAACATTTGAGGCCTCGTCTTAAGGGCCCGTACTACCTCACACTGCTTTGCATGATTGACTGTTATATCAATAATAATTAAATACTCAAGTTGAAATAAAAATGCAGCAAAGTTCAGGACTAACTCTGGTAACTATCTGACTCAAAAACACGATTGCGTTAAATTTTCTCGATAGAAAAAAATTGCAACGTTGCCTCCAAATCACGTCTAATTTACTCGGTATATAGCATTATTCACCAAATACATTAAAATTAACCTTGAAACTTTTGATTATTATTGCATTACAGATAAGGCAGCCATCATATGTTTTTCTTTTTCGAATAGCCCTTGAATATTCCTAACAAACGAAAATATCCAAAGTAGCCAACGCGTTTAGACCATCCGCGTTTGTACCGCCACGCCGCCTGGCATATGGCGGGCTCTTAATAAATAATCTGTGAAAAATGTAGTTGGTTACAAAATTAGTAATATTTTTTATATAAACTTATTATGTTAAAATTCCATTTTGTAACTGTTTGTTTTTTCCTAAATAAATAAAATAAAAATAAAAATTAATGAAAAATGAAATTACTAACATTTTGGCAATAATATCATATGCAACACCGAACACAGAAGCTAAAAGGCAACCCAATAGTAAGGTAATGTACCCAACGCTGGCAACCCTGGTAAATGCTGACCGCTCGGTGCTATGTCTACCTGGCAACTAGGTGGCTCTAGATTTTTTAGGTAAAGAAATAGGCTCCTGCGCACAATACATTCGTATAGGCAAGATCAATTGTCCCTGAAGGTACTTTTTTAATTGTATTTTATTTATTAATTATTTACATGGTAACAGATTATCTTATAAGTTATTTATTAGTAAAGCACATCATAGAACCTTGGTAGGGCTCTACTTGCATAGATACTTAATTGCATATTAATCAGTCAATAAAAAAATATACACATGTCAATATCTATCTAGGTATATATATAAAAGGAGAAGCTGACTGATTGACTGACATATCAACGGGCACGGGGTTCTTTTTATAAAGTAGTTGAGCACTAAGAAAGGATTTTTGGAAATTCATCCCCTAAAGGGGTAAAACGCGGGTGCAAAGTTTGTATGAAACATTGCCGTTTTCGAAGTTATTCGAATGAAATTCTGCATAAAGGTTCTTTACTGAAAGGCATGAAACATGAGTGAAATATTTTTTTAAAATTCATCCCTTAGGGGGTTAATTGTGCCAGCTGCTTCAGTTCGCCTGCAGTCTGAAAAAGCCGATCGAGGGATTGAGTTAAAATCTACGGAAACATGTCAGTAAGCGATGCGGCTAGCAACCCATCACTAGTTTGATTCCGTTTTCCGTCTACACGCCCTCCAACATTGTAAATGAGGAAAAAAGGTCTTATAGACCTAGACCTAGACCCAGGTTCTGTCTACCCCGCAAGGGAAAAAGATCTAATACTGTATGTATGTTTTAATCATGCTTTTAAAAGTAGCCACCTGTGTCATTCACAAACAGCATTAACATTTCTTTTAACCATCTGGTTCTATTGAATGACGTTTGATGACGTCATACTGTGGCTAATCCGCAAGTGGACATCCCAACAAAGGGTCCCCGAGGATTTGACTCTAATGCGCGAAAAAACCGGTACGCTATGAATGAACTCTTGAAGGACCCGTAAGTTGACAGGTTGGTAGTAATTGGTGAGTCTTTTCGGTTTAACATCCTTGGGGGAAGAGCCGTGACAAGACAATTAGATTTTAGTGAAAAGCAGAATATGGAAGTAGTAAAATCTTCGTAGACTAACTATTATCATGATGTTTTTGATATAAAACTTGTTTAACAGAAAGACAAAATAAAATTTGAAGGGCTATACATGCCCTTGGAAAGTTGTCCGTGATGTTGAACAACTTTCCTAAGAAACGTAGGACAATATTTAAAAAAATAATGATGTATTAGGATATACATACATATTTCATTCGTGAATTGATTCCACCAGAACAATGGAATAAGAAGTTATATGTGATACATGATTAATGCCGTATATGATTCTGAAATGAGCATTGCATGTGATTAAGACCGAAGAAATGAGAACACAAAACCTTACAAATTCCTTTCCACATAAAAAGCTATGGCCTCGAAAAAGGCTGTATTGCAAGAATAAAAACCTTATCAATTAATCATTCTATAACTCCCTTTGTACTCTAATCAGATGCGTTACGTGATTACTTAGCTTATTATAACGTATTCCCCAAAATAGTCAGTGGGGGGTGAGTGGGGGTGAATCCCGTCAATGGAAAGTGTGGCAGCCGGGCCGACGCCGCGGCGCCGCAAGTGTATACAGTGGGATGGGAAAAATAATATGGGAACGTTAGGTTTTTTAGTTTTTCAGAAAAGGGATGACGCAAATTGAAATACATATGCTTGTTTGTGCTGCAATTTATTTTCAGTATCTTTGTCAATCTTTAAAAATTCAAAAGACGTGTACAAAGTATGTGCATTTGTTCAATAAACAATTATTAAAAACTATCTAAGTCATTGTCGCACTAAGGCTCCCGAACTACGCTTTTTGTATATGAACTCTGATGTAAAAGGACGCATGAAAACTCTTTCATACTACCTCTTTTGTAAGGTTAATCAAACTCTTTCTTGAATGGAGTATATTTTTCTCAATTATCCGTGGTTTGACTTCTCAACTTCTCAATACTAAATGAGTGGCAATTTTGACAGAATTGAAAAATAATACTTACCATAATACCAGAATAGCATGTTTCTTGTATGTTTTTTTTTTTTTAAGTCTAATGGCATGCGTTACGTGAGACGAGGTCCTTGTATGTTTATTTATTATGATAGAATTTTAAAATTAAAAATATATTAAACGGTAAAGGCCGTAACGCTACTGAAAAGTAGTACAAACTTTATTGCAGATAAGTGAAGTGTACGATTATAAAATGAAATCAACTATTTTCTTAAAAGCATTTAAAACCACTCGAAATCCATTGCAGTCGAATAAACTTTGTTAGTCACCCGAATCTTTTCGAAACCCGACATTAAACTTTGACATTCCAGATGACCTTTGAACTTCAAAATGCAATATCCGGACAAATGTGACAGGAAGAAGATAAAATTCAACATGCTGTACTGTACGCGCTTGCCAAAATACTCCCACGCTACGTAGATGCGTGGGCGGGCCGTGGGTACATCGTAGTATATTAATTCAGCTAAGTCACTGAAAGTATGAACAGGCGCCGGCGGGCGGCCTTGATGACGTATCGGCCACAGAGCAGCTTTTGGCAGTAAGTGAAGTCCGTGGGACGGAGTACTACGAGCTTTCCTTTGGGCCTTTCAACAGTGGTCGTTTCGAAAAGTTAGTAGTAACTATCTAAGTACTTGTTTTTAAGTTTTTGGAATAATTATAAATCGGTGGTGTTCGTGATCCTTACTAATATGACAAATGCGTAAGTAACTTTGGCTGGCTGTCAACAGACAGCCAGCCAAAGTTACGCATGTGTGGTTGAAACGTAAAAACATACATATAGACAAACATGTCTATATGTATGTTTTTACGTTTCAACCACAGTACCAAGAAGTTTGAATTCCGGGATAAATAGAATACCATTCCGAAAAAAATTGTTTTAAAAAAAAACTGTTCCCAAAGAACGACATACATGCGGGCGGGGCCGCGGACAAAAGCTTGTAGAGTATATACCTACATATAATCTTTCTTATAAAAAAACCGACCAAACAAACCAAACTACAAAACCAATTTTGATGAAACTTAAGAAGGTACCAATTGGAAAACATATTCAATTTTTCAATTAAAAAAATAATATATCAAATTCGTACATAAATGACTGAGTTATAAGGTAATAAACATTAAGAAAAAATTAGATCCTCCTCCTTTTTTGAAGTCGGTTATAAACTTGTTCAAGTACGAGTCGGTCTCGCGCATCGAGGACTCCGTATAAAATGATTTAAGTAACTAGCTTTCGCCCGCGGCTCCGCCCGCGTCAATGTCGATCCGTCGGGAATAGTACATTTTCCCGAAATAAAAGGTAGCCTATGTCCTTCTCCGCACTCCAGAGAACTTGTATGCAAAATTTCATGATGATCGGTTCAGTAGTTACGGCGTGACAGCGTAACAAACAAACAAATAAACAAACAAACTCACTTTCGCATTTATAATATTAGTAATATTATAAATGCGAAAGTGATACCTGAACAGATACGAACGTTTAAGAGATTTGCTTGAATCCGAAGGGAATGTTTGGGTCCTTTTAGAATCCGCAACCGCTAAGAGACGCAGCACGCCGCGGCGTCTCCAAATAGTAATATGGAAGTAAGGATAAGGATAAGGATAAGGATCTGAGCTATAAAGGGAAAAGGCAGATCCTCATAAATAATTTTAGTTACAGAGCTACCGCCTTTGAATGCCCCTGTCTTCTTACTTCAAAGTTGACCTTAGAGGATCACTTTGGAGTTTGGCGGTAGCAACCGGCGACAGCGGCAGTACCTGTTATGGCAGCCAGCGACACTACTTTGTATGGAATGACATTAAAGTTCGGCGATCGGCGGTAGCTGTCGCGGCGCGGCGGCCCGGCTCGTGTCGCCCTCGGTGTGCCACAGTAAATATCTTTCATATAAAAAAATTTACTTCAATCAAACTACTGAACCATTGTGATGAAATAAAATGTTCCTTTTAAACAAAAAAAAAAATTAAATTAAAATCGGTTCATAACTAACGGAGTTCTGAGACAACAAACATTAAAAAAACAACTGAATTGATAACCTCCTTTTTATTGAAGATGGCTAAAAAATCTAAACAAAAAAATATTAAAAACATTTTGGTTATAATACTGTACAACAAATACAAAACAGCAGGAAAAAGAAGCAGCTGGCACATTCTATGTATTTTCTTTTCTCCCAGACAAGCATGGAAGATAAATCGCCGGGTTCTAAATCAGGTCAATCAAGCGATACTGGTCGCGCGACTCCTGCCTTAACCTTGAAATGTTCTATTGTTTTAAAACAACTTAAGGGCCCGTACTACCTCACACTGCTTTGCATGATTGATTGTAATATCAATAATAATTAAATACTCAAGTTGAAATAAAAATGCAGCAAAGTTCAGGACTAACTCTGGTAACTATCTGACTCAAAAACACGATTGCGTTAAATTTTCCTCGATAGAAAAAAATTGCAAAGTTGCCTCCAAATCACGTCTAATTTACTCGGTATATAGCATTATTCACCAAATACATTAAAATTAACCTTGAAACTTTTGATTATTATTGCATTACATATAAGGCAGCCATCATATGTTTTTCTTTTTCAAATAACCCTTGAATATTACTAAAAAACGAAAATATCCAAAGTAGCCAACGCGTTGAGACCATCCGCGTTTGTACCGCCACGCCGCCTGGCATATGGCGGGCTCTTAACGAATATGACAAAAGCTAGAAGCGAAAAGCACAGTTAAAAGATTTTGCAAAATGTTGCACATTAAAGTTAGGTACTTATATTGTGTTTTTGGACGTGATAACGACGCCGGCTGCACGCAAGAAAAAGTGTCACATTCCGTGTAAAAAGCGAGAGCGAGGAATAAGCGAGGCACGATCGGCCTAAGCGTACAAGCTAAGCGGTGGAGGAGAGATAGATGCGTCACAAGCCAAATTGTGACGCATCTATCTCTCATCCAACGTTATCACGTAAAATTATCGTTCGTAAACCGACTTTACAGGCAACCATTTTTTTCGATCAATACTTTATGTCTTGTCTTTCATCTATGATATTATCCACCATCCACCACGCGTGGTTTTTACTACAAACATGATATTATGGCATTTTTTCCAAAGATTTATTATGATAACGCGTATGTCGGCTCGTAAACTCTCGGTTGTACATTATTAATGAAATGCTCTGTGATTTTATTGTTCAATAAACATTTTACTGATATTTCACTCCATCCCGACTTTGGTCATATTGCGTCTAAGCAACATCGGCTAATGAAATCGTAAATAGGTTTCCTTTGATTTATTTAGCAAACCACTGCCAAGCAAGTTGCGAGAACAAGCCTATTTTATTTTAGGGCGTAGACCTTCGATCAAATATAATGGTAGATACACGATTCGCGCTCGAAAAGTGGCACCGGCAAAACAGCGCACTAATAGAGTTTCGGAGCTGTTTTGTCCACAGTTTCAATAAACCGCGCTAGCACTCACACGTCTCGCGATGACGAAGGTATAGTGATAAGAAGTAAAAACTACGCATATAAAGTGAAAAAAAAAATGGAGTTATACTTTAACTATGTACCGTTTTTGTCGTTATTTGTAAGTATACATGATGTTTTGACTCGGGGTCATTATTAAGGCTTCATTTTGTATGAGACTTTGTATCTATTATTATATTTGATCGAAGGCGTAGACGGTTTTATCTATTCCAATATTTTTCGTCCAACTTATGAACTAAATACAGTAATTTTTATTCCTCGTCCTCGTCTTATAAAGATAGCAATCTTGTAAGTAAGAGAAAAGGAAAATTTCGCCAAAAATCTGAGTAAAGTGAAATAACAGTAACAATTTGCGTCGCAGTGACTCGCGACAGAATGTGTCTGATGGGTATGTATGTCAGTAGTAATCCTGGTATTACAGTACAACGTGACTTGTTACGTTATTTTTTTCACCCCTAACCTTTTAGATTGGGCTTAAATCGGCCCACGCGGCCCGAGGCGGCTGGCTGGGAGCCAGGAGCTCTTCATTCATGTTTTCAACTGTAGCGGTCGCTTAATGTTGTGAAATGTTAAAATATTCCTCATAAGACGGTACTGTGTTTTCAAATCACTAGTACAGTCAGCAAATGTATTCGGTATGCACCCCTTTTGTTAGTGTGCAAGTCAACATCACACTGGCGAATAAGCCGTCCAATAAAAATCTTGCAACACTTGTGTGGGTAAATCTTACAATCAATGATTTCGTTTTATTCAACACACGCATAACCATCTAGCGACACGATACGTTTAGTGTCAAAGCGTAATCAATAATTTCGCCAAGTTAGTCAGCAACTTGATTGGCAGAGTGTTCTAGAGAACCAACTTAAGTCATGTGAAAGTTGCAGGTTCTATTCTGCCTAATGCTTATAAATTAGCTTATGAAAAAAATATACATTTTTTTTGTATATTCTTTTTATTCGTTGTTTCGATATTTTTCAGTGTTTATTCATGTTTAAAACTAATTAGGTAGCATAAAAGGAAATGAGGTTACGTGAAAAAAAACAGTGTTTTATTGCACAGTATTATTTATTAGTCAATGTAAATATAAGTAAGTAAGTATATATAATAACAGAACGGGATCATTTTATAGTAAAGCAACTCATTGTTAATTACTAAGTAGATTACTTCATACATAATAATAAATAGGTAATTTGAGTAACTGTCTTTTATACATAAGTCAGTATAGGTATAGCATACCGCTGACGAAGGAATACTTCTACAAAATAATTTAAACTGAAATACATATGTAGTCGTTTTTCCTACTGCCATGTTTATTTATATATGTATTTACCTAACTACAGAATCGGACAAGAATGGACGTAATTATGAAGCGATCTTTTTATAAGCAGGTCAGCCACATGTGAGAGAATAAACATGTTAATTGACGTTACGGAAATTCGTCAATAACAATAAACATCTCTCTTTTATCTATCGACCTTTTTTTTATAAAAGTTTTGGAATGAAACTAAATATCTAAGATTGGGGTATAGAAAGCAAAGAAAATATTTAATAACCTATCGGTGATCCTTGACTTTTTATAATTAATTCTAACCTATCCCGCATACCTGCAACCATGTTCCAATACATATCTGTCGGCCGCTAGATCGACATGGAAGAACGTTATAGCGTTCCCCTGATTTTCGCCACAAAATTTTACGTCCATCCTTATCCGATTTAGAAGACCTTACATCCGTAAATATCACAACATTGTTGCACCAATCGAAATTTTTATATTGTTCTGCGAATCTTAGTTTTTCACACTTATGCACATCACTAAGTAAAATTTTCTTAGCCGGTCTTCTACACCTTAAACCACCAGCACGCAAATGATTTCGCACTGTCTGAAGAGACACTCCCTCTACGGTTGCCGTCGAACGCGTAGTCTTGAATGGATCTTCCAAATGTGCAGCTACTATGTCACGATGACGGAGTGATGCATCAGTATAGCTGTCACCTTTTGGACCAGGCCGAACGTGGTCAATGTGCCCTGAGTCCGCATATCTATGCACCCACAATTGCACAGTTCGTCTCTGCGGAAGATATGAAACAAAATAATAATTATTCTTTACTTAACAAGGAGGCTTATTCATTTCATTCATAGTCATAATTTTCATGTATCAATATGTAGGTAATAAAAAATACTTACCTAGTTATATCATTAAGCGCCGAGCGATTTCACTTATTGAAACATTTTGCTCATATAAAATGACTATCTCCGTCCTTTTGATTATGCTTACGTCTGTATTCTCCATGATTTTTACAAAATAAGATACTCAAAATTATATTAAGTAATTGCTCAAAGCAGAACTGCGTTCCTATTCGATGCTATTGAACAAGTGCACTTATAAAAAATACTCAAGACCCTCAACAAATATAAACAGAGTTGAATAATCTATTAATCTGTGGGTAGCAATGCAAATAATTGTCAAGTTACATTACTGCTTATTTCTGACGATTTCTATGAGACAACAACAAAAAATAATCAAACAAAAATCATATCAATCTACTGAGATTCGAACTCGGGGTCAATTGCATAGTATAAGAGTAATAGTCGGTTATCTTAGCCACTGAACTACCATAGCTATAATGGCGTGTGTTGAAATTACGGATAACATTTTACTACAAAAAGTTGTTTTGTAACAAATGAAACTTGTTTATCTTAAATGACTTGGTTGAAAAGACGTGATGTGCTGGTGTGTATAGATAAAAGGATTCCCACACAAATGAACCTGCGTATTATTAGGGCCGCGGCCATTCAGAACGCGCACATTGAAATATAATGATGCGTGTGTGCCCTGCAAACCGATTAACTTTGTCGAGTGTACTATGCGCTGAAGGAGTTGTTATTAGTTGGAATTTGAAACATATACAATTTAAAAACTATATATAAACCATTTTTCTTCGAAAAGTTTGTAAATTTTACTTCTAAAACAATAATTCTCACATGACAATATTTATATTTAAATCTCGGAGGCCGCCCCCTTTCTTATTTTTTATATGAAATATGAAAAATAGGTATACTTAAAAATGAAAATATTAAGACTTTTCATCTTTTTACATAATCGCCTTATAGTTTTACGCAGCCGACGTTTTTCGTTCGCGCGGCACCCGCTTAATTTCGGTTTGAATGTTTACGCTTGATCTTGGACTTTTGGAGATTAGAAGTCACAAACCGATAGGTACGGACATCTGTAAGAGTTCATCATCTTCATTTTCAGCCCACATCAGCCCACTGCTGAGCATAGGCCTCCCTTTATTACGCCAATCTCTACGGTCCTGTGCTAGTCATACATAGACTAAAATTGATAATTGATTGCACTGATTAGCATGTCATAAATATTGAGCAATACTATAAACCTTATACATACATACATATTATCAGATGTAGGGTAGAAAGGGGCTAAAGTCATAAGACCGAAAGGCCACGTTTAGCGCGAAAGGTGGAAAACGGAATCAAAATAGTAATAGGTTGCTAGCCGCATCGCCTATTGTCATGAAACTTATGACAATTACGTTAGGTTGAAATTGCTGTAAATTTAAATACTATTCCTTGAAACTAGACATTTTTTTAAGCAAGCTATATTGACTTTTGCAGGTGACCGTACATCTGTAATAAGCCAGTGACTACTTAATCTGTTTCTTTATTAATTTACCTTTTTATTTTTTTGTTACTAGAACTTTTGTTTCATTTAGTTATTTTATTAAATTTTTATACAAATGTTTATTATATAAGGTTAATTTAAATTATGTAAGAGTATTTAAGGCCTTGTACCCATAAACTAGAAAAATGCTTTAGAAGCAAAATAAATAAAATCGTCACGCTAGTTCCAACGTAGGTAGAACCAACTTCGAACAAACTATTGAACCGATTTTGATGAAATTTAAACGGGACCAATTTGAATGCATATCCTTTACAAACATACAACCGAATTGACAATCTCCTCCTTTTTTTTGAAACCGGTTAAAAAGGGGTTGATTTTTTAACTGTATAGCACTTTCGTGAGTCAAATAGTTATCGTGAAAATTTAATATTTATTTATAAGTCTGTGCAAGCAGCTTTAAAAGAACAATACAATCTAAACACAATTTATATTTTAGTATTATGTCAAATTGTCCAAGAAAGTCAGTAAAACAGCGAGTTGAAACCGTCAGTTCCCAATTGAACTACTGAACAGGGTGGCAAATAATAAAAGTAATGCCGAACTGCTACCACTTTGTTACTACTTTATTATGTAGTAAAGAATTTAAAATTGTGAGATTACAGTCTTGTTTTCAATTCTGTGACCTAGAAATAGTTAGTTGCCTTTAAAATAAAAATACTGATATGCCACTTTTACAGTCATCATCATCATCATCAGGTCCTTTTTAGTCTCCACTACAGGAGCACGACCCTCTCTGTACTACTAGGGCCATACTTGGCCAGAGCAGCCAGAGGACTTGGCCTACACTCTCCACGCTGGCCGGACGGGTTGGAGAGGTCTCTTAGATGTTTATAAGCTTGCTTTAGCTTGTATTTCCTAAGTCGCCTTCTACGACATCCACGGGAAGACTTGGAGTGGTCCTATTCTACTCTGCTGGATACCACACGGCTACTGGACTACTACACGGCTTTTACAGTAGTATTCATTAAAAGTTGAAAAAAAAGACAATCAGGTTTTTAATTCAATAGGACTAGGAATAGGAAGAAACATGTTGCATATATACAATATGTCAATAAAAAAATTTTTCGGATTCTTGACCTCTCATATTGTCGGGTTGAATCACCGATTCAACCCGACAATATAAACAACTTTTCATATGGGAGCTAGGAAGTAAAAAAAATGGTCATTTTCAAACAAAAATGTTCGGCCATCCGGTCAATTTGTTAGAGAACGTCAAAAAAATTGAGTTTCTAGGATGATTCAGCCCGTCGATATGAACAACTTTTCGTATGGGACCACCATAAGAAAAGATGTTTATATGTTATGTTCGTTAGTTGTTCGTTCATTAAATATTGTACATATATCATTGTGTCATTGATGTCGACATTGAACATTGCAATAATGCATGGGGATGACGAGTTGACTGAAAAGTGATATCGCTTTATTCAAATTTATGCAACATGTTTCTCACATGTTGCATGCATGTTTCTTAATTGTTGCTTATCTTTGAAATGTTAAAATTTTTCCATGAACGTGTAGAACACATGACCGTAACTTAGTTAAAAGCCGCTGAAATTCTATTTCTCTTTACTGCAAATGAGCTGGCGTCTAGCACCTTAAATAATATCGCGTTTGACCTCTTAACTCGAGTATTTTTTCGAGCCGCGTTTGCATCTGGCATTTCGCCAGCTTTTGTGACGCACGCGAGATCCATAATTTAGTTTTCATCTAAGTATCTATTCTATTGAAGCAATTTGTTAAACTTGTGCTAGGTATGTTCTAAATTAAGATCAATTAGTTTGTATTTCTCCTTGATTTCTTCTTTCTTTTCAACAAATGTTTAAGACATGTCTTATTGGACGTTACGAGACGATAAAGATTATGTTTAAGCTAGTTGAATGATTTTTTCAAATCATATTCAGTTTTATCTCATAAACAGTTAAACTGCTGCTCTTATTTACATTGTACTGCTCTTTATATATATTATGCATGCATCATAAATTTCTCTATTTATTTTGAATAATAAATGTTAAATTGTTAATTAAAGACAGTGTCAGCAACAATGAACAAAGTTTTGTTCGATTTTATATGGAACTATGCATCTACAGAAATATATGATCGAAGAGTGTCAGAGACAGTCACTGGGTGACTGCGATGGCGTAGAGCTAAGGCAACTCTGCGTTTTCCTTAATTTTGTCCTAGGCGACCCATTATCTCATCATCATCATCATCAGGTATTATTAGTCTCCACTGCAGGAGCATGACCCTCTCTGTACTACCGGAGCCATACTTGGCCAGAGCAGACAGAGGATTAGGCCTACACTCTCCTCGCTGGCCAGATGGGTAGGAGACGTCTCATTGATGTTTATGAGCTTTGTTTAGCTTGTATTTCCTGCGTTACTCTTACGACCTCCATGGAAAGACTAAAAGTGGTCCTATTCTACTCTGCCGGAAACCACACGGCTAACACAGTATCTATGGAGAGGTAACTTTGCCCACGTCAGCTTTGCTGCGTGAAAACCACCGAATCGTACTATCAATATAATATGGACTACTTCCACAGAAATCTATTTAATTTATGTAATTATTACAAACGCAAAAAGCCTTCATCAATAAGAAAGAAACTATAGGGATGTAAAAAAGGCCTAGATACCAAATGAACCGGCCAGTTGCGCATTCATCGACTAGAAATTCAATTTCTGCTGCCAGAGAATGGTGCTGAATCGAAACTACGTTGTTTATTATTTTTCCAAATCGCTGACTGTGCATTTTTTTTGTTCTTGTAATTATTTGATAGTTTACTGAAGTGCTGTGCTAAATTTTAGCAGAACCCTTTAAACAATCAATGTAGTTAATGATGGGTAACATTTCTTTAGTTATCGAGAATTATTTTTTGTCTGCTTTGATCGTCGTCCAAACGCGATTTTTTGATAATTACTATCTATCGTTACTAACTATCGCCCGCGTTTATATTGATCCCTCCGGAACAGTAGAATTTCCCGTAATGAAAGATAACCTATGTTCATCCCCGGGCGTCAAAGTAACTCAGTACTAAATTTCATCCTTATTGGTTCAATTGCGAAAAGTATAAATTTTTAATTACATCATTTAATAAAAATATTTTAATAATTTTAAATTTATTATAGGTATGATACGGAACACTTCGTGCGTTTTTTTATGTTTTTTTATTTAAGCTGTACCCTACAGGGTGACAACTTAAACATTACTCGTATTATTCTTAAAATATTAGGTATAATGGCTGGTTTTATTACATAAATATTAATGAATATAATTACTTACATATTAAGATTAGTCTAAACTTTTAAGTGAGTGAGTACTTATAGATCCAATTGTCCCCCGGGTGGGACAGAGGGCTTTCTCAGTGTTTTTCCATCCCGCTCTATCCTGAGCAACAGGCTTCAACTCAGGCTAGGTTAGTCAAATCGATCTCTTTTTCGCCGCCACCGAGCGTCGCCAGGTTTGTTTGTCTTCTTCTATTCTCCAAATTGAGACTCGATGCTATGTGAACTGCTGTCCAAGAAGTGAATAGTAAACAGATCCAATAGTACTAACAAAATGTTGAATCTAGTATCCACCATACCATAGTAGATTCCACCCTAACTTTCATAGTATTTTCGCACTGACAGACCAAAAATATATTTACGAGAGCGCTGTTTTATCACCTCCAGCGCAAACAAACATTTGTCTGCGGAAACTTCCAGTTTGCATCCGACCGTCCTAGAATTCTGTTATTGAGCGCTGGAAAGCTTTTTACCGCCCGTAATTGAAACGATTCTATTCTTACATGCACTTTTACAAACACAATTTTCATTTTACAAAGCAATTTCATTGGCCTTCGGAAAGTATACTTATTTTCAGAAGGAATGGTGGCGGGGATGTGCATGAAGTGAAGATTTTGAAATATGTTTCAGATTATGTAAACATCTCTACCAATTGGAAAACATACCCTATGATATAAAATATAATTTTAAATGGGTTCATAAACGACGGGGTTTTGACTTTGAGGTACCTAACAATCATTGAAAGAAATATATTTTTTAGTCTTTTAGTCGTGGTAGAGCCACGCTACCGGCAAAATTAATTGCTAGTAGCATGAATGGGCCGGCTCGTCCGGGGAAGTACCTCACTTTTACCGC
This sequence comes from Elegia similella, assembly GCA_947532085.1. Taxonomy (NCBI): domain Eukaryota; kingdom Metazoa; phylum Arthropoda; class Insecta; order Lepidoptera; family Pyralidae; genus Elegia; species Elegia similella. The sequence goes on from OX383936.1 coordinate 9,427,188, forward strand.
TTCGTTCGGTGAGTGAGAGAGCCGGAGGCGCATTCTTCCCCCTCCCATTCCCATTTCCTTCTCCCAACTCCTTGAAAGGCCGATAACGCACCTGTCTGTTGGTCTGTTGGTGTTTTAGTTGTCCATGGGCAGCGGTGATCACTTACCATCAGGTGACCCGCATGCTCGTTAACCAGCCTATAACATAAAAAAAATATAACTGAATTGAAAACCTTCTTTTCTCAAAGTTGTTAAAAAAAAGAATGCATGATGGGTACGAAAAATTGAAAAAAATTATATTTAGAATATAATAGATATGCCCATATTTCTATTATAATCTTTTTATATTCTTCTCGGCTCCGAATCCATTTTTATGCCGTGCGGAGTAGAGACCCTTGGTCCGTGGGGCCCCAGCGCCCATTCTCTGGTAAAAGAGCTGGGTAAGAGGCTCGCTGAAATGACAGGAGACCAAAGAGCTGGCAGTTTCCTCGCACAACGCATTAGCGTTGCAATTCAACGAGGAAATGCTATCAGCATCCTCGGCACAATGCCGGATTCCCTAGTTTTTTTTTTATATTTTAAGTTAGTTTAATTATTTTTAGTTTTATTTTATAATAAGTTTTTAGATTACGTTTGAGAGTTCATGTTTTTATATTATAGTCTTTAGCTACTTATATATACCTACATAGATAATTTATCAGATTCTACTAAAGAAAAATGCAATTTGGAGATATCAAGAGGCCACGTCTCAGAAAAATAAGCCTGGTTCTAATTTTATCAAAAAAATGGCCGCTATTTTATTATATGCATATACAAAGTAAGTCCTTATAACATAAATCAAACCTCGGTAGATACCGTTATAATAATATTCATCGAATTTCCGTAAAGATGTTAAATTAGTGAAGAGGTTAAGAGATTAACAAGTTATCGATTAAAATTTTCATCGAACCTTATTAAGTATTCATTGTTATTCAAATCGATATGGGAATCGTTATTAGATTAATGATTATTTTATTAACAGAAACCACGCGTTGGAAAATATCGATATGGTGAAGTTTATGGTCGCCGTGATGCCGGGTCAGCGGAGACCATTTCCTTTTACGGTTTTAATTGGATTTCGATTGTAATTATTTTTGGTAGGTGATAGAGACACGAGAGATAGGAGTGAATCAGTGTGGATAGGTGAAATTGGTCGTCTTTTATCCTGTAGGGTATAAACTCTTCATTTTTATGAGTTTTGTTATGACATCTGAGCGAAATCGTTTCAGGGCGAAAATCTGAGGAATCATTTATTAGACGACGCGGCTAGTACTTATCACTGTTCGGATTCCGTTTTTCATCTACACCAATATGCTAATTATGGGTTAAACTTATAGACCTGGCCTCTGTCTACTCCGCAAGGAGAAGGACGTGACAGTATTAATGGGTGTGTGTGTGATATGAAATCCATCAGTATGAATGTGTATAACCAGCTAAATCATCATCTAAGACACAGCCGTGAATGGAACTGAGTCTGGTCAAGTTAATGTTTGCAAACACGTACTCGCATGTCCGCCGTGTGGTACCCGGCAGAGTAGAATAGGACCACTCCAAGTCTTCCCGTGGATGTCGTAGAAGGCGACTTAGGCAATAAAAGTTAAACAAAGCTTATAAACATCTAAGAGACCTCTCCAACCCGTCTGGCTAGCGTGGAGAGTGTAGGCCAAGTCCTCTGTCTGCTCTGGCCAAGTATGGCTCTAGTAGTACAGAGAGGGTTGTACTCCTGTAGTGGAGACAAAAAAATTACCTGATGATGATGATGACTCGCATGTCTAAAAACATGTTTACAGCAACAGGCTTATTGCACACATTTTTTGTGTTGTTATGGAAAGACCTTCCAAAAAGAAAAACATTGATGAAAAAGTACATTTAAAAAAAATATTTCAGATATAAAAGTTCGTCATCATCATTTTAGCCGCAAGAAGTTCACTGCTGGTCATAGGCCTCCCCCAAGGATTTTCAATATGACCGGTTAGATAGAAGCGGTCTGCATCCAGCGTCTTCCTGCGACCTAGGTCAGGTCGTCTGACCACCTGGTCGGTGGGTGTCCAACGCTGCGCTTGCCGGTACGTGGTCACCATTCGAGAACCTTTGTGCCCCATCGGCCATCAGTTCTACGCGCTATGTAAAAGTTATAGTAACATATTTTAGACGTTTTGCAATGACGACACGACGATGGTCTTAGTACGGGTGGCGTAAGAACTTTGGTAGTTGTATTCAATATTTAGTGTATGGTAATGATTTCATCATACAATTTGCTTTAAATTTAGTTGATAATCTTATGATATAATAGTATTTAAAGATGTTCATGCTTTAAAAAATAGTCTTGCGACTTTAAGGAATCAGGTAACTTAACGAATCGATATCTATGGGCAGCGGTGATTGCTTACCATCAGGTGACTCGCGTGCTCGTTTGCCGCCCTATGTCATAAAAATAATCTAATTAAAAATGTAATTTTTAGATAAATATGAGTAACATTTGAAACATGGTTTAATACCGTATTTAGTACAGGAATATATGAATAAAATATTATTCATTTCAAAAAGTTTTCTTCAGACTGCCAAACAATCCATAGATTTTCGTCTAAGATATCTAGTAGAAATCCTAAACATAGTATGCTCTCTCTTGGCTAAATATAAATAAGTGAAAACCGCAGTTTAGTTCAAGTTGTGTAAACCGTAACTTATAAGTTGAAAGGCGGCCGCATTTTCATCACCCGGCTACAAAATAAGGAGGGTGCAGAAAAATAGCATGACAGGCATACTCGTACTAACTTAAACATGCGAAAGGGTTTTTTTCAACTCAAGAAGAACGGATTTGTGTCCTCGACATGGTGTGTATTGTCCGGTTTGTTTTTATTTTTGTTTCAGCTTTATTTTAACTTTATCAAACTCTTAACTCTTTCCCTCCAAAAACGAGACATAATAGAAAAACAACTGTAATGTTCCCATAAGATTAATGGGACGTTAATGGAGAACGTTACAGGTAAGAAGCGTGCATCTTTTTATATTTGAAGTGCCATTTGTATCATATTTATTGTATGCTTTTAATGAAAGTAATTATAAAGACGATAAAGCTAAAACTGTAAAATACTATGACCTACGAGAATATTATAATGTCGATGATGTATTTCCAATATTCTCTCTTATTTTAGGCACTCGGTAAAATACTTTGATGCCATCGAACATCGAACTTGTAACGTCTTGCCAATATCATTAAACCGCCGAATTTTGAGTTTCTCGGTATAGTGTTGACTTACCAAAAGTCTGCTTATTTTAAACCCTCAGATTAATACTTTGATGCCATCGAACATCGAACTTGTAACGTCTTGCAATAGCATTAAACCACTGAATTTTAACTTTCAGGGTAGGCTAGTTTCCTAAAAAAATATAATTAGTCCGTCAGTTAGATATTCAAAAAATATTGGACACGTATTTTTTCTTTTGTCTATTAAACAAAAAATGATAAAGATATAGCCTTTTGAAATTCCGTGTGACGTCATAGTCTGCTACAATTTTTAACGAACTTTGACGTCACGTGCCCCCACTCCTGAACTTTGACGCGCTTTATCTTTATTATTTATTGTTTATTTGACAAAAGAAAAAATACGTGTCCTATATTTTTTGATTATCTAACTGACGGACTAATTGTTATGTTATTATTACGACCCAGTAAACTAGCCTCATGCAATCTTGTGAAATGTCATTTCTGTATTCTCCCTAATTTGTGAGCTAGCATACCAGTCCGACTGCTTTGATTGATCTCTGTGGTCGCGGCGTTAAATTTTTATGTCGCCAATCAATCAATTTTAATTCAAACACTTCGGGTGTTTACATGCGGACTTTTATCAGTGTCTGTTAATTGGAAAATTATTTGGATAGTAGGCTTAGGATTATTTGTGGTACCTTTAATTTCAGTCAATTTACTTTGCGTGCTTCCTCCACCAGTTAGTTCATGCAAACTATTGCTGACCAGCGCCCACCCACTACTGTTAGTCCCTTCATGCCTGCCACCAATAGTTGATGCATGCAACCCTGGTCGATACTGCTGCATCTGTTGAGGCTGCAGCAATGTCGGCCGTCGTGCTCGCTGCCCCGACATTGCTGCAGCCTGAAGTCTACCTGAGAAAGTAACACCTGAATCTATTAATTATTTGTGGTGCTTATGGAAAGCAAAATTGACACCAGAACTTTGATTAAAAGAGCACTTATACCATTTCATTAAATACTTGGACATATCGTGAAGTGATATTTTCTATGATCTGGATTTTTATACGACGATGTAGGTACATGTAATCCAGAATCAAGAAACTTGTATTAATATAACATTTTTGTAAATTGTATATAGAGATAAATTGTAAAGTAACATCCCGGGATTGGCGAGCTCCGTGGCGCAGTGGTTAACACGCCAGCCTGCGACACGAGGGTGCCCGAGTTCGGTCAGGTTAAGATGGAAAATTATCTTTTTCAGATTGGATGTTTATCTATATATGTATTTGTTATAAAAAATTGTATCGTTAAGTTAGTATCCCATAACACAAGTCTCATAACACAATCGTCACTCAATTCTTTATGTTACCTGAAGCACACAATCACTCATAACACAAGCTAGGTCAATCTGAAAAAGATCGTTTTCCATCATGACCTGACCGGGGGTCGAACCCGGGAACCCTCGTGTCGCAGGCTAGCGTGTTAATCACTGCGCCACGGAGCTCGCTAGTTCCCAGCATTGATCCCATAGGAAAAGGATCCCATTGTTAATTTTGATGGGCTGATTTGATGGTTTTAGAACAACGGTGATTACTCTTACATCGTGTATACATATGTTTACAACCATACATACATATTATCACGTCTGTATCCCTTACGGGTAGACAGAGCCTTAAGTCATAAGACTAAAAGGCCTCGTTTAGCATGTTGGTGGGCGTCAAGGTGGAAAACGGAATCAAAATAGTGATGGGTTGCTAGGCGCATCGCCTATTGTTATGATTCTTTAGATTTTCGCTCGTTACCTTGACCGACTTCTACAGTCTGCGCTGGAAGAGAAGCAGCTGGCACATTCTACGTTTTTTCTTTTCTCCCAGACCAGCATGGAAGATTTGGTTTACAACCACCAGTTTACAATAACAAAAAAAGAGGAGTGTCAAGAAGTGGGTAGTTAAGTTAAAAGAGCGTAAGATTCCTTCGAAGCTGCTCCGACAGTTACCGAAGACAACTACTCATTTCCTAACAAATACTGAGTACTTACATAAATTCCTCAGGCAGATAACTCAAGTTTACAGTGCATTATATCTACTTTACTGCGCGCTGCCTAACACTACGTTACGTGTGTTTTGACTACATTTTAATTACTTTCAACACATTATTTACAATCGTCTATTGTGTTACCGTAATAGTACATTGTTCGGTGGATTTATGTCTAGAAATACCAATATCTGTTTTGCCGAGTTCAAAGGATTTTTGTCGAGGCGAGGAGTGTTAGTAGTGTATTCGTAAATAATAGTATGCATCATTTCGTCCGTCTGTTTAGTCGCTTTACTGAGACTAGCTATGCATCGAATACTGTTTAGTCTTTTTTTAAATCACATGCAGCTAACCATCATTTCGTGTAGGGAACACAGTCAATCGACCATGTACCCTGGTGCCTCTCGGCCTCTGACATGATTCCTTTAACGACTACCAGATGGCAGCCGGGACCAACAACTTAACGTCCCTTCCGAAGCACGGAATCATCTTTATTATCAGACAATCAGGTGTATCAAGCCTGCAATGTCTTAACCAAACTGGAAACAACTAAACAAAGTATGCTTCCTGTGGGAATCGAATCCACGACCACCGAGTCTACAGGCAAACGCCTTAACCGCTGTACCCCGGAGGTTGTTACATGCGGCTAAAATGTAAACATGCTTATTATCTATTTATTAATACAATCGCGGCTATTGATTCTCCTACCGTAATGAATTTTTATCTGGTCTAGTAGGTGTGACATAGAATTGATTGCAAGACGATTTGGATGATCGAAACGGAATGCAAATCCTCCTCTTCATTGATATCTGTTGCTCAGTGATACCGCAAGGCAACGGTATGTTCGATCTCAGGTCAGGGACTTGAGTCTGGACTTACAGGGATAGATCACAAGGATCGAGCTAGCCCCGCTGTAAGTTGTGTACTTCTGTCGTAGTATATATTATATAGAATATCTACTTTTAAAATAGATATTCTATACATTAAAAAAACCCGTATTCAAATCAATCTACTCGTTTGGCTATGGTTTTTGGAAGAGTATTAAAAATGTAAAACAGCAAAATAGAAACAGTAGAGGTATCCGGTACGGATATTCACATTTTTTGGTCACAAATAAGTAATTGGTAGAAGAAATGGCAAAATGTAGAGGTCAAATAGCTGATATCTTAACCTGACCGAACTCGGGCACCCTCGTGTCGCAGGCTGGCGTGTTAACCACTGCGCCACGGAGCTCGCTAGTTCCCAGCATTGATCCCATAGGAAAAGGATCCCATTGTTAATTTTGATGGGCTGATTTGATGGTTTTAGAACAACGGTGATTACTCTTACATCGTGTATACATATGTTTACAACCATACATACATATTATCACGTCTGTATCCCTTACGGGTAGACAGAGCCTTAAGTCATAAGACTAAAAGGCCTCGTTTAGCATGTTGGTGGGCGTCAAGGTGGAAAACGGAATCAAAATAGTGATGGGTTGCTAGGCGCATCGCCTATTGTTATGATTCTTTAGATTTTCGCTCGTTACCTTGACCGACTTCTACAGTCTGCGCTGGAAGAGAAGCAGCTGGCACATTCTACGTTTTTTCTTTTCTCCCAGACCAGCATGGAAGATTTGGTTTACAACCACCAGTTTACAATAACAAAAAAAGAGGAGTGTCAAGAAGTGGGTAGTTAAGTTAAAAGAGCGTAAGATTCCTTCGAAGCTGCTCCGACAGTTACCGAAGACAACTACTCATTTCCTAACAAATACTGAGTACTTACATAAATTCCTCAGGCAGATAACTCAAGTTTACAGTGCATTATATCTACTTTACTGCGCGCTGCCTAACACTACGTTACGTGTGTTTTGACTACATTTTAATTACTTTCAACACATTATTTACAATCGTCTATTGTGTTACCGTAATAGTACATTGTTCGGTGGATTTATGTCTAGAAATACCAATATCTGTTTTGCCGAGTTCAAAGGATTTTTGTCGAGGCGAGGAGTGTTAGTAGTGTATTCGTAAATAATAGTATGCATCATTTCGTCCGTCTGTTTAGTCGCTTTACTGAGACTAGCTATGCATCGAATACTGTTTAGTCTTTTTTTAAATCACATGCAGCTAACCATCATTTCGTGTAGGGAACACAGTCAATCGACCATGTACCCTGGTGCCTCTCGGCCTCTGACATGATTCCTTTAACGACTACCAGATGGCAGCCGGGACCAACAACTTAACGTCCCTTCCGAAGCACGGAATCATCTTTATTATCAGACAATCAGGTGTATCAAGCCTGCAATGTCTTAACCAAACTGGAAACAACTAAACAAAGTATGCTTCCTGTGGGAATCGAATCCACGACCACCGAGTCTACAGGCAAACGCCTTAACCGCTGTACCCCGGAGGTTGTTACATGCGGCTAAAATGTAAACATGCTTATTATCTATTTATTAATACAATCGCGGCTATTGATTCTCCTACCGTAATGAATTTTTATCTGGTCTAGTAGGTGTGACATAGAATTGATTGCAAGACGATTTGGATGATCGAAACGGAATGCAAATCCTCCTCTTCATTGATATCTGTTGCTCAGTGATACCGCAAGGCAACGGTATGTTCGATCTCAGGTCAGGGACTTGAGTCTGGACTTACAGGGATAGATCACAAGGATCGAGCTAGCCCCGCTGTAAGTTGTGTACTTCTGTCGTAGTATATATTATATAGAATATCTACTTTTAAAATAGATATTCTATACATTAAAAAAACCCGTATTCAAATCAATCTACTCGTTTGGCTATGGTTTTTGGAAGAGTATTAAAAATGTAAAACAGCAAAATAGAAACAGTAGAGGTATCCGGTACGGATATTCACATTTTTTGGTCACAAATAAGTAATTGGTAGAAGAAATGGCAAAATGTAGAGGTCAAATAGCTGTATTTGATTAGACAGCGCTAAAACGATTGAAGTTTTATAATACCAATCAAACCTACTTACGACCATGTCCAAAAGATTAAATTGTAAGACATAATCGCCTAATAATAGTAGAAGAAACGGTAATTATTCGCCAAATAGACGGACTATAAATCTAATAAATAACTGTACTGTCAAGGAAGTTGATCCAGTTTGACTGCTCATTACTTTTTGTCAATGTTTTTTGTACGTTACATGTTTGCATTTCAGTTTTTTGTTCGCGATGATCTTTAATGATATTGAAATAATGGTTTATTAGTTTTTTGTTTGTCTTTGGTTCGGTTTCCTCAATTCCCAGACCTTGATTTGCCCAGATGTTCCATATCGACAAGGAGTTAGGATTGAGTAATTGCTATGGAGTTGATTTACATATCTTTAATTCGCACTTACGATTACTACTAGGAAATCGATATGTTTGTTTGTCAAGGTTAATTTTGACAATACTTATCATAACTGTCATTAAATAATTTGTTCAAACCACTGATCCCGTTTTTCTAAGTTAACGTTGTTTATATCGATGAGATTTTTTTCTTTTGTTTCATTTATGTAAGTTTATAATTCTTAATGTGTATTTATGTAAGTTTATTTGTAGTAGGTACCTAAGTATATATATATTAGATATATACTATTCCAAATTATTGTTTGACTACCCCGCACTACCTGTTTTTATTAGAAATTTCATTAATCATAAGGTTGCCTGGAAGAAATTGCTTTGCTTTAAGGCCGCATTTCTCTAGTTTAATAATATTTCCTTTGTATATTCCTTTTTTGTGTGCAATAAAGGGTTTTCTATTCTATTCTATTCTATACACAATTATAGGATATCTTTGAAGAACATAATTTGGTTCAAAGATAATGATTACTGATGACTATGGTGTCATCTTCAACTGCTTTGCCGGTGGTTGCAGGTGTGGCATCAGGTACACGCTCTCAGCCTCCCGAGCTGCTACTTGCTTTACCCCCATTCATCCGATTAGTATCCCAATACCTTTATACCCTTTACATATCCAACAAATTTCCAACCTTCCCCAAATTAAATATGCTTATGATGGGCAGCGGCGCCCGAAGCACATAAAGCTAAATAAACTGCGCTCGTCAAACCGCCTGCCATGAGTGGTGAGTATGACAATATCCTCCCATGGAACGAAGAATCCTTGGGAGAGGCGTTTGTCTAGCAGTGGACATCTTAAGGCTCAAATGATGATGATGATGATGACTGAAAAAGTAAGTTATTATGTGTAAATAAATAAATGAATGGCATTTTTACTATAATTACCCGACTGACCTACCCAGAAGGAGGGTAATGTTTTGTTCACTTCGGTTCGTATGTTGATACGTATCCATTTATAGTATTTACTGTACATTGTCTATATCTTCGTAGTCTGAGCCGGATGCATCCACAGCCGAAGTGATCTGGAGCTCAGGATCAGCCAACATCACTGTTAATTGCTTTTGAAGTTTCAATTACTGATTTATTTTTCTTTTTGCAGAGTTTCTTATCGCGTCAAAGGTAAGTTAATAAATTCCTAGTCTATGTTTTTTAGGACAAATTGCCTGATCCTTACTATAATTAAGTATTCGTAGCTCGGTGTCGCCGATTAGCTGGTAACGCAGCGGCACGCTGTCTGCTGAATTAGAGCTTTTTTATGGTACAGTACAATGTGCCATATTTTTTGCAGCCACCACAAAGACAGTAATTGATGGACCACTGAGGTGACTAAGCTAGGATAATTAATTATGTGACTAACTACTTTTGTTTGTATTGTGTCAGCCTTTTTTATTTCATGTTTACTAGTCTGTTAGGTTTTCTGTAGAGAGTGTTAGGTGTTTTATTTCTGGGTTCATCATCATCATCATTTTCAGCCTATATCAGCCCACTGCTGGGCATAGGCCTCTTTTTTTACGCCATTCTCTACGGTCCTGTGCTAGTCTCATTCACTGTTTTCCACTCAGCCGAACAATGTCATCTGATCAGCGGGCTGGTGGTTTACTGACTGGTCTTCTCTCCGCTCTCGGCTATTTCTGGGTTATTTTTGGTATATTCTTTAGTCACATGTAGGAAGAGTACAAGGAGCCTAATTCCTATCTAGTCTCTATAGTGACGATGCACATTTTTTGAAATGCTTATTTTTATCATATGGTATATACTACTTAAAACATTTGTTATTTTTCGTGTGTGTAAGTGGCCAACATTGGTGTAAGATTTTTAAGCTGCCTTAGGCATCTTTCATAGCTTTACAACTGTCACTAATAACGACAGCCGGGACTAACGGCTTAACGTGCACGAAGTACGGAGGAGCTCGAGATATGTCACTTGTGGTCAGCCATCCAAGTATAATAATGCTCGCGTCCACTAAGCCATCTGGCTCCTTATTTCGACATAAAACGAAACAACTCACTTTTTTAAGCTACGACGGCTATAACTCTGCGTATTCACTACGAAGTTTAGTGCGACTCTTGTGTCCGAAACTACATCGCGCAGTAGTTTCGGTCATATGTACATAATCCTAAATTATTGAATATCGTGGCGTCTCGTATTGGTAAGAAATAATCCTTGGGTGCCTACACGTTGTCAGCTCGCGCGATGTAGGTATGTATCATCAGGTCTTCTTAGTCTCCACTGCAGGAGCATGATCCTCTCTATATTACCGGAGCCATACTTGGCCAGAGTAGACAGAGGATTTGGCCTACACTCTCCTCGCTGGACGGGTTGGAGAGGTCTCATTGATGTTTATGACCTTTGTTTAGCTTGTATTTCCTAAGTCGCTCTTACTACATCCATGGGAAGACTTAGAGTGGTCCTATTCTAATCTGCCTGAAACCACACGGCGATGTATGTGTGGATCATTGCATTAACTCCTTCCATAACTTTAAAGCCAGCATATGAAGACAGTTACTTGTTATGGCGGATCGGAGGAAACGGGAGAACTTCCGTTCCTTACATTTGTAGTATAATAATTCTGTTTGCAGCGTTGCAATAAAACTTAAATCCCGTTTCTTGTCAACAATGACTGAAATCGGTGGGTTTTACGAACATACAACTATCGTCTAGGTAATGAAGTTGCTTAGCTATGCTAATTGATGGCTAATTTTGTTTTACTGCCTTGTTTTACGGCAGTTCATCATTCCGCGCGTAGTTTAGCGTAGAACAATGCGTAGAGATAAACTTAAGCCTAAACGTTAGTATGTGACAATAATTTGTCATTGATAGATTACTCATTCGCAGACATTGAACCAAACACAATAGACATATCAATAGAAATTGAAGTCTACAAGCGGGATGTCCAGCAAAGTGTTAATAAATATTTCTGTACGTGTACAGATTGTGATTGTGTAACTTATATTTCTTAAGACTAGTATGTGATTATGAATTTTAACGAAATAATAAAAAGTAGGTTTATTCAACGTAACAATAAGAATGGCATAAATGTTATTCTTTTAAACCGTTTACGAAAAACCGTGGGCTCATTCAATAGTCAATAGTCACACAGATCATCTAAACTTACCATTTTCATAAAAGTATATTAGACCATAGATACCAAGGGATTATACCAAAGACTCTGTGCTTTGTTTACCTCGTAAGAGAAAAGGACGTGTTAGTATGTATATGTACGTTATGATCTGTAGATTTTATGATCTACGATCTACAGATACTTAAACAGTGTTTTTCCTACATAACAGTGATCAGGCCATAAACACAGAATAAGTACCTACTAGTACGTAGTACTTACATTAGGGAAATCACACTGGAAGGTAGGTATTTATCCTTACTAATATTATAAATGCGAAAGTGAGTTTGTTTGTTTGTTTGTTTGTTACGCTTTCACGCCGTAACTACTGAACCGATCATCATGAAATTTTGCATACAAGTTCTCTGCAGTACAGAGAAGGACATAGGCTACCTTTTATCCCGGGAAAGGGATCGATATTAACGCGGGAAGAGCCGCGGGCGAAAGCTAGTGATTTATAATTAAAAGGAATTTGTTCGTTTACAGATTCCAACCAGAACCAAGCAAGAAGATTCTTAGTTATGTTTTTGTTTGTTACCTTAAAACTCCGTTATTTATGGATCGATTGGGAACACTATTAAAAGGATATACTTTCAGATTGGTTCCATAAAATTAGTACGTATATACATACATACTTTCTCGTCATTTCTTTTGGGGAGTAGACAGACAGAGCCCAAGTCTATAAGACCGAGCCACGTTTAGCATGTTAATGGGCGTGTAGATGGGAAGCAAAATCAAGAGAGCAAGCGAAGAAGAATATAGTAAAGCCAATCCAAACTCAATGTCGAGAATAAATTTACCACTGATATTTCCTTAATGGGGTTCGAGGTGGATTGAGTGTGTAAAGAAGGATATGGTTAACAAGAGGATAACGAAACTCAAGATAGAGCAAAATGGAAAAAAATCTTACATGCTATCCCGACCCCACTTAAAGTAGAATAAGGTGAGGAAGAAGAAGAAATTGAGTTGTGCGGTAGCTCAGATGGCAGAGCATAGATCGTACTAGGTCGCCGGTTCAAGTTCCGCCCGCATGAAATTTTTTCATCATATTTTATTTCTTAATCTATAGAGTATATCAAAATAGCATTGTGAATGCAAAATAAAACACTTATAAAAAAAAAGAAGATTTCCTTAATGGAGTAACTCTAGTCAACGAACGGTCAACTATTCCTCTAGGAGCAATCGAGAAAAATATAAATAATATAGATAAATGTCTAAGACCCACGCCAATTTAAAAAAGATGATCTGGCCAGGAATCGATCTCGGGACCCCTTGATTCAAAGGTACTTGTTGTATCTTTTAAGTCCCTAGCATTGGTCGTATAGGAAAAGTTGTTCATTTTGACGGGTTGAGTCACTTGTTTCAAAGATGTCGGTCGGAGGACGGGCTTGTGGTAAATTTACAACTTTATCTTCGGGATGAGATTTGTACGTAGGTGGGTGTTGGCCAGGACAAGTTTGCAAAAACTTTGTTTTTATGTGCGGTAGAGCCACGCTACTGGCAAAATAAATTTTTGCTAGTAGCATGAATGGGCCGCCTAATGCGGGGAAGTACCACACTCTCACAAAAAATTGACGTTTGAGTAGAAACTTCACCGCTTCGTTCGGTGAGTGAGAGAGCCGGAGGCCCAACCATCCCCCCGCCCCTCCATTTCCTCCATCCCATCCATCCCATGTCCTTCTCCCAACTCCTTGAGGCCGGCAATGCTCCTGTTACACCCTGGTGTTGCAGTTAACCATGGGCAGCGCTGATCGCTTTCCATCAGGTGACTAGCATGCTCGTTTGCCGTCCTATAACATAAAAAAAAAGAACTTACTGGTAACTCTAAGTGCTTTCGGGTCTTTTGGTTCTGTCCAACTCGTAAGGGATAAATATGAGATATACGCATGTAAGGTAATTATATTAAAGGAAAGATTTGTGTATTTAAACTAATGGCTAAAATATAAATTGATGATGATACACCGCAAAGCGTTAATTCGGAAAATTTGATATATCGAATATGGACATTCCATTGACCACAATAAAAATGTGAATTACTATCGTTTTGACACCCATTGTAGAAATAATTGATTGTAATACGATTTATTACCACTGTCATATCGCGGACACGTGACAACAAAAAATCCCTTTTGAACACCAAGGCAGATGGTGAAAGTCGGCGTTAAACGAATTACTTATCAAATAAATTTGTTGTAATTAACAATGGGTCTCTTTCCCTTTATCCTATATTTTGGTATTTAGTTTTGTAATAATGGTTGGCAACTGTCGTATTATATGGATGATCCTTTTATTGCCGAAATGATTTGCAAGCGAATATACATTTAAAGTCTATAGAGTTAAGATTCTATTCTGATTGGGCCTGAATAGTGTGATTTACACATTCACGTGAAATTTTGTCCATTCCGTGACGAATTAAGTCGTCGATTTTGGACGGAAATAGAGCAATTCAATGTGAATTTATACGTTTCCTATTTATTTAGGGTGTTAGTTGGTCATTTAGCGGATGACGTATGAGGCAGGGAGTGAGTGGTGAATACATCGATGTAGGTAAATCGATTCGATATAGTTTCGCAGGATTTTCGATTTGGGAGGTCTGCACGTACCCTAATCTTAATGGTTTCCACATTATAAACTTGATTAAGAATGATCAATTTTAATGTTCGTGTTTAGCCGCGTGGTATCCGGCAGAGTAGAATAGGACCACTCCAAGTCTTCCTGATGTCGTAGAAGGCGACTTAGGAAATACAAGCTAAACAAAGCTTATAAACATCTAAGAGACCTCTCCAACCAGTCTGGCCAACGTGGAGAGTGTAGGCCAAGTCCTCTGGCTGCTCTGGCCAAGTATGGCCCTAGTAATACAGAGAGGGTCGTGCTCCTGTGTGACTAAAAAGGACCTGATGATGAATTTTAATGTTCATCATCATCATCAGTTTAGCAAGAATTCCACTACTGGACAAAGGCTTCTTCTTTCCATGGGAGGATATTACTATACTCACCACATTGGTAGGCGGGTTGGTGAGCTCAGTTTCTTTGGCTTCTTGTCATGGGAAGCATTTTCAAGCTGCGGAATCAAAGGAGTTTGATGGATTTGGGATACTACTCACTCGGATGAATGAGGGGAAAAGTAAATAGCAACTTCGGAGGCCAGGCGCGCCTACTCGAAGCCATACCTGCAACTACCGGATAGGCAGTTGAGGAGTCGTCCTCAACTGCCTATCCGGTAGTTGCTGACCATTTCAAAATATATTTTTTTTTTTTACTAAATATTGAATTAGGCATTTGTCTCCCATCTCACCTGATGGTAAGTGACGATGAAGACGAGGATGTTACATGCCTATCCAAGAGATACCCATTTATTCTACTTAATATAATATCTCTCTTTAACACATTTCAGAACTAGGCTTATGTGGCTGTCATTTAAATTAATTAAAATACAAATTATTGTTTTATTTCACAGAAATAAGTGTTGCTTATCCTGACGGCATAAAATAAATAAATAAATAAATAATAAATAAATAAATATATACGGACAAATCACACAGATTGAGCTAGCCCCAAAGTAAGTTCGAGACTTGTGTTATGGGATACTAACTCAACGATACTATATTTTATAACAAATACATATATAGATAAACATCCAAGACCCAGGCCAATCTGAAAAAGATCATTTTCCATCTTGACCTGGCCGGGGATCGAACCCGGTCACTCCGTGTCGCAGGCTGGCGTGTTGACCGCTGCGACACGGAGCTAGTAAATAAGATAAACATGAGTATAACTATGTCTCTTCATTCTACACACAATTCTACGACCTAATATAACCATATCACGTGAACCACTCCAATGATCAGATAATAATTTGCGTAGTTCACTGAATAGTTTCAGAGATATCGGTCTAATTATGTCCGATTATCAGGTATTCGATAATCGTTATTGCCCGGGGATTACCTGTCACTGATTGTCTTTAAATGGGTCAATGGAGTGCCACTCATGTAGAATATGCATGCAATGAGCACGTTAGTTCATTTTATTAGGTATGTCTGTATAATTACATTGAATAGCATCATTTCGGAGAAGTGGTCAAGTCTTCGATTTCGATTGTTTCCGGGTGGAAATCTAAGAAATCTCACTCGCACCTATCAATTTCAAAAAGTCAAAAAAGTCAAAGATTTTTATTCAAAATTGGATACATGTATCTCTTTTTGAACGTCATATTTTTATTTCTTATATATTTTTTAATATATGCAAAATTGAAATACTACTAGCGTTTCGGAACGACTACTGGTGAGAAGAATACGCCGAAAGAAACTTAATCCAGACTTGGTTCCTAGGTGCCTGAAGGGCTCTGAATACATTGTTAACATTAAACACAATTTTTCATAATATAGATTAAATTGTTAACATGAAATAAATTTATATAAATTTCCACGTATTTTTATCAGTTATATAATCATCAATGCAGTAATAAGCCTTTTTTACTAATTGGTTTTTTACAATTAAATATAACCTTTCTGTATCTCTTTACTCGTCTGCCGTTAAAGTTAGATTTACGCTCTTAATAGATTATCTACTATCTCAATTTACGTTACCTATAAGCGATTCATTCATTCATTGTTATTTCAAGGTAGCAACCAATAACTGTCCTTCATTCACTGTCCAATGTGTCACAAGGTTGATATAACGGTCCTAGTAATTGTAGTAGCGCCTTGAACATCACTTTGGTCTAGAGCTAAGTGCATGACTGGCAAATCACAAGCGCCCTTTATTGGACATAACTTGTTTTTAAAGACAAGTATTCGCTATGTCTGGTCGGTTGGACTCTTGAAATGATACTACTATAGCTATGAAGCTCCACATTGTATTAGAATAAAACCAGTAGCTCAAAAAAAGGAAATAAGTCTAATAAGTGTTTCGAGTTATTTTCAGCGAGCCCTTTAATTTGATATACATATAGTGGAAGTGCATCAAAAATAGCTATTCCGCCATCTTGGGTGTTCCGCCATGTTGGATTTAGAATCAATCAGAGGAAGAGATCTGCTACAAAATTGAGTTGCAAGATTTGACCCGAACAAACATAGTTAAATAAAAACTTGTAAAATAATAACAATAATATTGTTTTAGGATCAGGAATACACTATACAATAATGTGGACACTTTTCGTTTCCCACCGTGTTTTCTTACCACCTGCTTTAGAATAATAATTTAACTGTATTTTACACCCCTTACCATCCATTTCACTTTTGCCCCCTTACAAAAAGTGGTTGGAAGAGTGGGTAGAAATCGGAAAAACCCATAATGTGGGACCAAGTTTACTAACCTAACCTAACGCTATCTAGTGACGAATAGAAAGGACTGCCACTATGAACTGCAGCATTGTCTTCGTCTTTATTCGTGGCAGCCGTAGCAGTTTATGGAACTACCAAAGCCGGGTCTTTTTTTGTACTTATAGGAGGCCCTTATGTATGAGACAGTTTATTCGTTGCTTGAGTATTATCTATAATCAAGCTAAAAGTATGAGCGTACATGTATTTTTTTGCAATTTTATTATTGTTGTGAAAGAATTTTCTTTTTTGCGAAATTTGCGTCAATAAGACCGTGTATTGAACTTTTATTAAAGTTTAAATAAATTACGATGTTTGATATACGTAAAGAATACTTGTAAGCAAAGGGATTCAATATACATACATACTATCTTTTTTAATTATTCTTGTAAGTAAACTAATTTTGTGGCACATAAAGTATGTATGCAATGTAAGATACTCGTGTCAAATGTCTATAGTTCATTGCTTCAGTAGTCAAACGTGACGTACTAGACATTCCTTGTCGGATAAGGGTTTTCTAGCGAAACACCTTCACGGCGCCTATTTCCGACGACAATTTGTAAGGAAATGTGTGAACACCATGTAAATACCGAGTTACTGTGCACGATTGTGTGGAAATGAATATTTTATGGCACTTTTGATGGTGCTGTAATAACAGTATCGGGAGTATATAAGCGCTATTCTATTCACTTTGTTCACATATTTCTGAGATAGCAGCACATTGAAATTTCTTATATTGCTCTTGAATTCCAGTCAGACTTCTCATTTCCAATGTCCAAAAATATTATATTATTGAAACTAACCTGAGTTAAAGACATTATGTACTAAAAACGGGTCACTCACGTGCTATTTCGTCGGGAATGCTGACTATAGTTTTAGTACGGGACCCTCCGCCCTCAGTTGGTGTGCAGTTCGCACGACTGCAATCAGACTGTGCGTTTGGTTTTCAGTTCTATTGCAGTGGTGTCAACTGCATTCAAACTGCTTTTGACCTGCCATTTCTGTAAAGAGCCTAAGCAAAAGATTCATAATTCACCAAACGCAAGTTGTTCCCCGGATTTGTTCGATTTTCCTCTTTGAAGGGGTCGCCGCGTGTAGGTATGTTTTCGATTCCAACACGGGGAGTGAGAGTGAGAGAGGTAAGGTCGAAGTTTCAAGATAACATGAGGATTGTGGTTAATCTTGATAGGTTTATATATACCATGTGTTACATAAGTTATTAAGTACTCAAATCCTTAGATTACGAGTGATTGCAAAATAGGAAGTTTGCATTAAGATATCGGTGACATGAATTATTTAACAGCAATGCAGTTGTTATCAGAACAAACACATTACACACGCGATAGCGATGCGGCATTAAATTTTTCATATTTTGAACTGACGGAAGTTTCGTCCTATTGTAAGTAATGTTTTTGAAGAAAGTCAATAAAAAAGTCACTTATTAAATTAGGAAATATTTTTTTTTTTTTTTTGTTTAACCTGTTGTTTCCCACTGCTGGGCAAAGGCCTCCCCTCTTGTACGCCACTCATCCCTATCTGTTGTGAAAGATCGCCAATGTTTATCATAAGCCGCCAAATCATCAGACCATCTTTTTCTTGGACGGCCTCGCTTTCGTTGCCATCCTACAGGGGCCCATTCCGTGGTTAACTTAGCCCACCTGTCTGGGTGCATTCTGCAAACATGACCCGCCCAATCCCACTTCAGTTTGGCTGCTTTCCTTCCCACATCCATTATTCTGGTCATTGTCGAATCGTATACGGAATAGGAAATAAAATATGGTGAAAAAATTCTACGCGGGCGGGGTTCAACCTACGACCCTACGTATTAGTTACTTTCTTTACAAATTAATTGTAAAATGAGCTGAATCAAATACCTCGCTTGTAAAAGTGGGTTAGTTGTGTTAGATGACGCAGGGCTTAATGCGTATATGGGGAACGGTATATGGTGAAGATTTTCGACGCCGAGGCAAAGAGTATAAAGCATTATTAAAGGGGGCCTTCCATACAACAGACATCATTTTTTACGGTAGGGAACCCTTCGTGCGCGTTTTGTTATAAATAACCATATAAGAAGACTGATGAAGAACTTACAACGTATACAAAATAATTTAGTGTAAGTCCAAGCTGTTTGTAACCGTTACTCTTACCGACGAAGTTTTGTAAGCGTTATTTACCTTCCGGTTCATTTAACCTCAGAGCGTTAACTTTATTTATTTATTATATCCAAATAAGGCCCGAAAATAAACAATATAAAATTTTCACCTTCGTAGGTTAAATGCCCAGGAATAAAAATATTTAATGTGACGTGTCAAGGCTTATCGTCATAAAACGTGGCTTTTTGGAGTTTTACGTGTTATTGAGGTGATATGACGATGGAGTCGACGATGTGATTTTTTAAACATAAAAATAGTTTAGTAACACAAGTTGATCTTTCTAGACTTGACAATTCAGAAAGAAAGAAAGAAAAATAATTTATTTGGAGCCAAATAAAACAAACAATAATACTTATACAAAACATTTTACAAAATAAGTCACCAAAAGGGGTCACTCAGCATTGGGCGGTAAATAAAACATAGTAAAAAGTAAAAACATAAAAACAATTCATGTGTTATACTGTGTACCTAGGTCAAATCCCCTGTCTGCTCTGGCCAAGTATGGCTCCGGTAGTACAGAGAGGGTCATGCTCTTGCAGTGGAGACTAAAAAGACTTGATTATGATGATGATGATGTGAATTATATAAGTTAGGAATCCATTATTGATTTAGTGACATATGTTGAAGTAAAATGGGGTCCCTTTCCTTTATGGGTCTAGGCTTCTTCCACAAGTTTGTTTCACCTGTCACATGTCTTTTTTCATTCCTCCAGTTTTTATATTTGCCCATCTTCTTTAGGTCTTCCACAATACAATGTTTTACAGTTCCGGTGTTGTTTATTTCATAAGTCCGTTCAAAGTGCTAACTCTTACATTTTCATTCTTTGCATATAATTCCATACATATATTGGATATTTTATTTGTATATAATTAGTGTGTGCAACTGTTATGTGACTTTGTCGAGGCGAACACACAATCGAATGTCAACACTTGACGGAGCGATGACTTCGTGGAATCGCACCCACTGATCACTGTAACTAGTATTCAAAATCAAATGTGCTGGTATTTGTATGTTACAACTGTTATATTACAAAATATCAAGTCGAGAGTAATTTCTAGATGAAACCATATTTTGCATGTTAGAATTTACTCGTATTACTTACTACAAATATATTCATCTGTACTATTCAAGTTTTCAGGTTGAAAACTCTCTTTCTCTCATTTGAACATATTCCTGGTTGCATCCTCACTTAGAGTTCTTTAGAGCCCGGGGTCGGCTTTGTGATTTAGTCTTCCCTACTTCGCACGGTCTACGGGTTTTCATATCTGGGTGTTTATCTTTTGCACGCATATATCGTCTTTATTTTATCAATGGGAACTTAGGGGTTTCATTTTGTGTCTGAACGAAATTATGGTTTTAAGTTTAGCCTAGTTCAGCAAAGAAACGAGTTTCGATTTCGGTTGCGACTGAACTGAAACTACGGTAGAAACCAAAACTGTATCCGAAAGATCCGCGCTGCAATCTGACACTCGGTAGAGTGACTTGATGAATAACAAAATTTGATTAAATGCATAGGCTTTCGTACATTACTTACTGACTTTATAAAAATGTATCGATTTAATTGTGTTAGATTATCACACTTTTTGTTCTAATTCTAGGTGATACTTTGTTACTTTTATTTTATTTTTGGTGATAACTATATTATTAGTTACTTATTTTACATATGCAATACAAATGTTATGACTTATGAGTAAAATATAGATTTAGACACAGAGATTTAAAATGCATGCCAAAATGAAGACCAAAGTCAAAACTCAGTTTCTCTAGTAAAAAGTGGTTTCGATCGAACTCTAGTGGCGCTATATAGAAAGATGAAATGCCAAAGAGGAAAGGGTGCGGTATGGACTTCGCGACGCCGGCGTGGACAACCGCCTTGAACTGGACAGACGGACCTGTTTGTTATTTTGTTGTGTTGTTTGACTTTTGAGCCGTGGAATATGCAGGAATTTAAAATTGAAAGTTTTGAAGAGTGGAATTCTGTAATACACAAATTTTCACACATTGCCCTTTGAAATACATATGTGTTTATTCTTTATACGGCTTCCCGGCATAATACGATGCAATCACATGTATATTTTGAGCGGATTGGTACTTACCTTGCTTCCAGTAGGCCTTATCCTAGCACGGTTAAATTAGCAACAAGTCAATCGATATAATCTACCAACAGGAGTAAAAGTAGTTTACTTTTCAAGTGCAAATAATTATTTATATAGTGTTAGACAAATCTAAATACAAATCGTCTGATAAACGACATCAATCCCGCCTTTCCTTAAATAAAAATAAAAAATAAAGGTAATCTTTATTTGTCTCCACAACAATACAAGTTATTACTTAACTAAACTGTTAATATAAATGTAATTAATAACAAATATACTATTAATTACACACAATATACTACAAATAGACTAGCTCCGTGGCGCAGCGGTCAACACGCCAGCCTGCGACACGGAGTGACCGGGTTCGATCCCCGGCCAGGTCAAGATGGAAAATGATCTTTTTCAGATTGGCTTGGGTCTTGGATGTGTATCTATATATCTATTTGTTATAAAATATAGTATCGTTGAGTTAGTATCCCATAACACAAGTCTCGAACTTACTTTGGGGCTAGCTCAATCTGTGTGATTTGTCCGTATATATTTATATTTATTATTATTAAATATAGGTGACCTCCTTAAATCTTAAAAAGTTTCGTAAAAGAAATCAAGGTGAATTATTTAATCACATGCACTTTAAACCTAAGTCTAACTATAAATAAATCTACCTACTTCAATTAATTTACTTTTATTAATTCACCATGAAACTTTTATTAAATAAAAATAAATCAATTATAAGGTCGATTTCCCACAAAAAGATCAATAAATTCAACTCGCCGACCGATATCTCACTAAAATAAGCCAATATTATTCATCGGAATCTATACGAATATATCACGAGATAAACATAAACAAATATGAATAAAGTTAAAGCAAATTACATATTTATTGAAAAATTATGTGTGTTTGTTTGGTCGTAGGGCGATAATGCGGTTGTAATCAGTAGATTACGCCCACCTGGCGTCCAGCGGGTTTGATTTTTCAAATCAGATATTCTGGAGACACTTGACATGGATCTAAGAGTACATAAACTTAAGCCAGTAACTGTTTATGGTGGCATAAAGTAAACGAGTTTAATAAGAGTTCACTATCGGTTGTTTTTCTTTACTAATTCTCGACAGTAAACTCAACCAAAATACATGTAAACTCGGCTAAATACAGGATGAAATTGAATTCATTAGCAAACGTTTAAGGAGTGGCTCAGGCTGACCAACTTCGACATCGTGAAAAAACTATCTGCTCTTTTATGCAAAAGTGGAATATCTACGCCAAAATCTATGGAACAGCAGATTTTTTTTTGCATTTTCGGAGTTATTCCCATAATGAAAGTTGTTCAGATTCGTGGTCTGAGTCACTATTGGTCGAACATAGTACATAATATCAGAAAGACTAAAAAGTCATTGATGTCAAATATAATCACTTGAAATTATAACTTTTACTTCTTATCCTGACATCGTTAAATAATTCTTGGAATACCTAATTCCATGCTGGTCTGGGAGAAAAGAAAGACGTCGAGTGCGCCAGCCGCTTCTCTTTCCGCACTGACCGTAGAAGCCGGTCAAGGGGTTGGGCGAAAATCTGTAGAATCATGACAAAGAGCGATGCGGTTAGCAATCTATCACTATTTAGATTCCGTTTTTCACCCTTACGCTACCAACACGCTAAAGGCGGCCTTTCGGTCTTATTGTCCTTAGGAACTGTCTAGTCTAGTAGTAGTCTCCACTGCAGGACCATGACCCTCTCTGTACTACCGGAGCCATACTTGGCCAGAGCAGACAGAGGATTTGGCCTACCTCGCTGGCCAGACGGGTTGGACATGTTTCATTGATGTTTACCAGCTTTGTTTAGCTTGTATTTCCTTAGTCGCCTCTTACGACATCCATGGGAAGACTTGGAGTGGTCCTATTTTACTCTGCTGGAAACTACACAGATAAACCCCGCCAGGGATAAAGACGTGATAATATATATTCTTTTGTTATAATTCTATTTTATTTTAATTTAATTTATTTTTTGTTTGTATAAATATTTGAATATACCTAATTAAGTGATGTATATTATTGAAAAATGTTTAACGCAATAAGTGTTTTGCTATGAATGAATAAAATGAGTAAATGAGTATGTATGTATTTATGTAAGACCTAATGTCTTTGCATGTCTTACTTAAGGTAAACTTAAGGTTTATTAGTAAAATAAAAAATTTGGTAAGATTGTCGTTTCAAACTCATGTACGTATAGCGATAAATGTATCACGATACGTTGTTCAAACTTTTGGTTTTATATTTTCATGTAATTCGAATGGAATTTCCAAGAAAACAACAAGCACGTAAACTTTCCTTACCTTTCCATTTCGTAACTTCAAAAGTCTTTCGTATAAATTGTGAAAGTAATTAAATAACAATTCAAATTACATGTTAAACGATTTATTCAGCACTAAATCGTGTCTGCCTCGACAGAATCATAGAATAAATTATTGTGTATAGGTTTATATTGTTTTATTGGTAGAAAAGCGTGAGTTTCCGACACTACCATTATATTGGTGGTCGATGGCGAGATGTGGCGTAACCGCGTAACGCTTGACGGTGGTAAGAATTTATGTTGATAATTATAGTCGGGGTCATGTTGCTTGACAAAGCATGAAAAAAAACCGGCCAAGTGCGAGTCGGACTCGCGCACGAAGGGTTCCGTGTTGTTTTCTATAAAAAGGGCAAAACAATCTGTTGTATGGAAGCCCCCCTTTGATATTAATTTTATTTTTAAGTGAATATATAACTAAATATTCTGTGAATATTTCAAGCGTCTACCTGTTGCCGTTATCAATATTGAACAAAAACTAGCAAAAAATCACGTTTGTTGTATGGGAGCCCCCTTAAATATTTATTTTATTCTATTATTTAGTATTTGTTGTTATAGCGGCAACAGAAATACAACATCTGTAAACATTTTAACTGTCTAACTATCATGGTTCACGAGATACAGCCTGGTGACAGGCGGACAGACAGCGGAGCGATATTAATAGGGTCCCGTTTTTACCCTTTGGGTACGGAACCCTAAAAACAACGGGTTAACGTACCTTTGCGGCGGTCTTAGGTCACGTGTCAGTCTTACGAATTTTCGATCAATCCACGTGTCCTGACGCGAGTTTAACATTTTTTACCTATCTCAGAAAGTGCACAACGCCACAAAGTTTTCACTTCAAAAATTGCTCTGACACTGTTAAAATGAAAAGGTGTGAGGGTTTTTGTACCTTCACACATTGTTTGAGGCAGCTTGAGGTACAAGATGGATGGTATAGATAATTAAGTTCTGGGGCAGGATAACATTGTTTCACTATGGAGAAATAATTTAGAGTGTTGAAATATCTTTAAATTTTAACTCTAAAGAAATTAATTTAATAATAAAACTTTTGTTACAAAGCTTGTGCTAAGCACGGATTTAGAAAAAATGTAAAACTGTCAACAGCCGATGCGGCTAGCAACCCATCACCATTTTGATTCCTTTTTCCATCTACACGCCCTCTCACATGCTAAATGTGGCCATAAGGTCTTATACACTTAGGCTTTGTTTACCCCGCAAGCGAAGTAGATGTGATCCTATGTATGTATGAATTTGGGGTACCAATAGATTAAAATAATTTTTATTTAATTGTATGTAAACCATACAATTTAAAAATAAAACAAATAAGCTAACCTTCCATAAAATTACATACTAACTAATACTAAATCTAAAAATTCTTGCCTCTCTTAGATAGATTAGATACCAATAGATTCGTTCATGATTGAAATATCATTATTTAGAAGATTAACGCCGCAAATTAATAAAAAGTCGCCAAGCTTCTCGTAGGTAGAGTTTTATAGGCGAAGATGTTCATATTCTAGCTACCTACGATAGCTACTTACTTAACAGCTAGGTCATGATCACTAACAGTTGTTCACAAAACGTTATAATCTGACTGCTATGACACAATATTCCACCTGACTATTGTTAAAATAGTTTCACAATCGCCCGTTGCGCAGCTCCGTTTATTGAGATTTTACCAATGTTTGATATGCTATAAATGTATAATTTACTGCCCGAGCACTAATACCTGCGTTCATTCACACTATCCAAACAGAAATTTATTTCCGATGCCTGTTAGTAATTTGATTTGAATGAACATAAAATTAAATAATGATTAAAATTTTATTGTTCACAATAAAATGATCAGGAATTTGGAAATATTTGTGGATGTGAGTTTTATGGCGAACGGCAGTCGGTGTTTAAATGGTGGCCATTGTCACACTTTTGTGGCGTCACGAGTCTCAGTTATTCGTGTTTGTGTGTTACGAGCCGAATATTTTCCTAATTTACTGGATTGATCAGTCGTAACTATGAGATATAAACTAGTTCTAAAGAAAATATGTTTCTTTATAAGGTTTTATTTTACTTGCTATAGTTTTCGTTTGTTTGTTTATTTGTCCATATCCGGAGAAGTCATTTTATAAATTGATAAATTAAGTGTAAATAAAAATATAAAAGCTCTTATAATTTACTGGCGACACGGACTCCTGCTTCGCACAGGTGCAATATACACGGTGAAATTTTTATCGTTCTGGACCCTTAAATGGATGATTCATCCCGTCGATATGAACAACTTTTCCTATGGTACCAATGCTGGGAACTCAACAAAAAATATGGGCAGTTCCATACAAAAAATTTTGGCCGCCTGGCCAATTTGTATGGAAACGTCAAAACAATTTTTTACAGTTTTACATACACCCTTTTAATAGCACCCTTTAAAGGGTCTAAAACGATTAAAATTTCACCGAGTATATATACCGTGTTTAAAAAAAACGCATCAAAATCCGTTGCGTAGCATACAGAGGATAGACAGACAGATAGAAGCGGCTTTGTTTTATACTAGGAAGTGATGTGATGACAGACCAAAGATGGAATCAAGAATTGAGTTTGCTGGCCTATCATCTGTGAAGAACCATATTTTTTATGCCTACTTTACGCGAAAGATGATTCAGGTGGAAACATTATACTTTTTTATCTTATTAGACTGTGACACTATAGGACAACTTAATGATTGAAAGTAATGTGGCTTCCGGCTTAGAATATAGAACCACTGCATTCTGTCCTATCGTAAGAGGCGATTAAAGGGACCAGCACGTACATCCCGTGCAACGTCAGCATTCCCAACGTCAACCATTAGGCAGGATAGCAAGTCGTCAAAACAAGCCGAAACTTTTCACATCATGGGAAGTATAAAAGACTTCCAGGCTGTCCCGACCCCACATAAAGTGGGATGAGGAGTGGAAGAAGACTTATTGAAAATAAATTGACGACAGCAAATTGGACACAGTTATTTTTGTTTCGTACAATTTAAACAAAATTACAAGGCGTTTGCAGAAATATTGTATCCCCGTATGTCAGGTGTCATGTAAATTTAATGGCTGTAATACAACTCCTCCCACGTCGAATTAAAGGGTTTCCATATAAATCCATATACGCAACTCATTGGAATTTCTTTTATGTTTTATTTCATGGCCATGTCGTTTGGTACCAATCAACGCTTGTGTAATACGAAGTGTGAGAAAGTTAACATTCAGTTTTATGTAGAAAGATTAGATAAGGTTTTCCGTAAAACCAAGTACTAGAAGTATGTAAGAGCGAGATGCCATAACAGACCTGTGTACTTGTTTTGTATCTAAATAACTGCCCCGTGGTCCAGTGGTTAAGGCGTACCTGTAGACCCGTGGTTCGTGGGTTCGATTCCCACGGAAAGCATACTTTGTTGAGTTGTTTCCAATTTGGTTAGGACATTATAGGCTTGAATCACCTGATTGTCCCATAAAAAAGATGATTCCGTGCTTCGGAAGGCACGGTAACATGTTGGTCCCGGCTGTCATCTGGTAGTCGTTAAAAGGAACCACGTCAGAGGCCGAGAGGCGGTTCCGAAGAACTCTGACTTTAGGGATGATGATGATGACCTAAATAAAGTCCATATAAATTAAGGGCTGGCCCCCAAAGAGCATAATTTTTTTTTACGATATTCTGAAAATCAGCAGTTTTGACTTCAGTTATTTAGTATTGATAGAAGCTATTAGTAAAAAGTTATTCGCCAAGAAATTGATTTTTGTGTGTATTGCATTGCGTCTGTTTTACTTAATGTATGTATATGCATATATGTAAAACGGAATCAAAATAGTGCTAGGTTGATAGCCGCATAGCCTATTGTTACGATTCCTTAGATTTTCGCCAATTTCCTTGGTTGGCTTCTCTACGATCTGCGCGGGAAAAGTAGCATGTTCATTTTACGTATTTTCTTCTCTTTCAAACCATCCAGACTGCAAGTAGAATTGTTTTATATGTATAAACGGGACTTAGCACGAACCTTTTTATTATTTGTTTCCGTTGACGTTTCGACCACGATGGATGGAAACAAATAATAAAAAGGTTCATGCTAAGTCCCTTTTATATAATAATTATATGGTTTAAAGCGCTAAAGTTTAAAAAAGAAAATAGAATTGTTTTGCTCTAAACCAAACTATTGATCCCAAAACTGACTAACTGAAAAAAGTTAAGGTTAGGTGACCTAAAAGAATCGATACTCATTATCATGTTATCAATCTTACATCAGTCACCCGCAACTATAAGACTCAAGAAATCCTTATTAAAAACAGTGTTGTTTATTTTTCTAGCTAAAGTTGACCTACAATTAGCAGAAACTCTTTCAAGGAATAAATGATTTAAAAAAAAAGAAACGCCTTATCACTAAAGAGTTTGGAAGCTATATTTTAGTGTTGTAAACATAATTCTATTCAATTCTATGAGACATCATTACTATTCAGCTCCATAAAAACGTGCCCAACAGCGAAACACAATCAAAATCGCGGTCAAAGTTGTAAATATGTATTGATAAGTGAAATTAACTACCGCGAAAGAGTTGTCCATGTTTTCTAACACAGGGAGTCGCGACACAACATTCATGGTGACCCCTGGCTTATGTTAATACAATGTTAATGCCAATTAGATTGTTAACAATGAACGTTATGGCTCCATCCGCTAGACCGGTTTGCCACAATGTATTCTCTCATTTCGTACGGGGATGATGTGCACTTTAATTATTATTTTGTTATTAATAGCTTAATAAACACATGTTTTTGTTTGATTTCATAGATCTTCGGGCCTGCATCCTTTCGGGCCATAGCTTTTTGTGCGTTTGGCACTTGGATTACGCTCTTAATATTACGAATAATATCTGCAAGAGAGTTGTCCGTGCTTTCTAACACCGGGAGTCGCGACCCAACATCCATAGTGCCCTGGTTTATGTTTTTGTCAATTAGATTGTTAACAATGAACGTTATGGCTCCATCACCTAGACTGGTATGCCACAATGTATTTTCTCGTTTCATACGGGGATGATGTACGGTGTTAGTTAATGATGTGCGCTTTAGTTAATATTTAGTTATAATTAACTTAATAAAACATGTTATTGTTTTATATCACAGATCTTCGTGCCTTCAGCGTTTTGTGCCTTAGCTCTATGTGAATTTCGCACTTACATTACGCTCTTAGTATTACGAATATATCTGCAAGAGAGTTGTCCATATTTCCTAACACAGGTAGTCGCTACACAACATTTATGGTGACCCTTGGCTTGTGGTAATGCAATGTTAATGCCAATTAGACTGTTAATAATGCCGCCAGACAGTGCCGGATTAAGCTAGCGTAGTGATGGGCCCGTAGCACATTTTAACTTGTGGGGTTCACGAATTTAAAAGAGGTATATACTGCGTGTAAATTGGGCACCGACATACATTGAAGGGGTAACTTAGCCCTTCAAAATCAACAACTTTTCCTATGAGATCAATTAGCATGAAAAATGTTGATTTTGTTTGTTTGAGATCCTAGCATTGGTTCCATAGGATAAGTTGTTTTTTTTTGCTGTTCTGATCCACTCCTTCGAGTTTCTGTCGATGGTAAATTAAGACGCTTTATATAAAACATAAGGCAAATTCAGAAAATAAATTTATCTAAATACAGTAGCCACAGACTTACTTTGGAAATAAACTACGTAATTGGTAAGTATTAAAACCCTACTATATGGTTGTCAATACACCGGACTATTTTCATCGTGGGCTTGAAGATTATATGTATAATATAAAAGCTTTTGCCTACGACTCCGCTCGCGTGAATGGAGATCCTCGGGAACAGTATCCATTTCCAGACCTAAAATATCCCCATACCAAATTTTCTTTTAATCGGTTTAGTGGTTGAAGCGTGAAGAAATAAGAGACAGACAAAGTAACTCACTTTCGCATTTATAATGTTAGAATGAATAAATGAATGAACTCTTTATTGTACACCAAAGAATGACCTTATAACATAATACAGAAATAAAAGATTTAAATGCACAATGGGCGGTCTTATCTATAGAAGAAGAGGTCTTGTCTTATAGTATAGAAATATTTTTGACACAAGCATGGGCCCCCCAAAAGCTGGGGCCCGTAGCAAACTCCTGTTACATGGCGGATTCCGCCCTGCCGCCCGAACGTTATAGCTCTATCCGCCAGACCGGTTTGCCACAATGTATTTTCTCATTTTATACGGGGGTGATGTGCGTTTTAATCAAGATTTAGTTAGATATTAATAGCTTCATAACAGATGTCATCATTTTATTTAAATATTTATATTGTTTAGGAATAAAATTTAAACTTATTCAAATTTTACCATTCATCATCATCATCAGGTCTTTTTAGTCTCCACTGCAGGAGCATGACCCTCTCTGTACTACCGGAGCCATACTTGGCCAGAGCAGACAGAGGATTTGGCCTACACTCTCCTCGCTGGCCAGACAGGTTGGAGAGGTCTCACTGATGTTTAAGAGCTTTCTTTAGCTTGTATTTCCTAAGTCGCCTCTTACGACCTCCATGGAAAGACTAGGAGTGGTCCTATTCTACTCTGCCGGAAACCTCACGGCTATTTATTATTTTACCATTAATTAAATAAAATAAATTTAAGACGCAAGAACTAAAATGAATATGTACTATAAACCCTGACAGTCTTTTGTCCTGTGTAACATGTTCAGAAGAGTCCATGTTGGGTGGGTGACTTATGGCTGAGCTTAGGATCATTTCGTGTAGATGACACGGTCAATCAACCATGCACACCTTGGTGTCAGAGTTCTTCGGAACCGCCTCTTCGCCGACTGAGCTAATGACCCTAATGTGAGCCTTTTGGTTACGGGAAATGCAATGGTGCTGATTAGTTTTAACCTTTTCGTGCTATATAACTTTCTTTTTAGGGTTCCGTACCCAAAGGGACTCTATTAATATGGTCCGTCTGTCACCAGGCTGTATCACATGAACCGTGACAGTTAGTTGAAATGTTTTTTTAAAATTTTACCTTTATGCAGCTTCTTCTCTTCCCACGCAGAATGTAGAAGCTGGCCCGGAGATTGGATATATAATATAAATATATATATAATATATACGGACAAATCACACAGATTGAGCTAGCCCCAAAGTAAGTTCGAGACTTGTGTTATGAGATACTAACTCAACGATACTATATTTTATAACAAATACATATATAGATACACATCCAAGACCCAGGCCAATCTGAAAAAGATCATTTTTCATCTTGACCTGGCCGGGGAGCGTATTGCCAAACTGTATACTGACCCAGACTGGGGTTGCTCTGAGTTCGATCGCAGTTTGCCTTTGTAGTTGAAGAGCAAACTGTATACTTATTCAGCGAGTGTCTGAATCAAAATACATTTTGCTTTAAAATACTTGAGCAAAATACATACGAGTCCAGACGTGCATAGTTTCCAGCGTCTGGTGTAGTATGTAATGGCATGATAATTTAGAACAAAATGCATGCAAATGCAGACATGTTTTATTTCCCTGCCTCGTTTTCTAAAATTTGCGCCGCTTTCGACCTTGACTCCTTTTTTTCGCCAGTGGTCGTAACTTCATTAGCAACTACGCACGTGTTTATTAAATAAAGTGTTTAAATAGAGTTACTTTTAAAAAATAAACCGAATTTAAAACTGTTTTTTATAGATCGGTGTAAGCTTTAATAATTTGAATAAATCTAGTTTGCGGTACGAGTATGCTGGTAGAAAAACAGTTGGCATACTTATTTACTGATATTTTAACCTTGAAAAAATATATTTTTATTCCGCACTTTCCGGTTATTAACAAAAAAAAATACAGTCGTTTTAAATTACTTATTAATTCTTTTTATTCCCTTTTTCTTATCCGTTTTTGTATTTGTGTTATTGTCAATTTTCGATAGGGAAATAAAGCATAATAGGCGTGGTGTGACGCCATCTCTTGCTATTTGAGTTTTTGGCGTTTAATGAAAATTTCCCATTTACTGTTCTTGATTTGAATTTACTTTGTTATCAATTACTTATCATATCGACTTAATTCAGTTAATTCATTTTATTATTATCTACACCGAAATTATAACAAATAGGTACAATTTGTTGTGTCAGTGCATCTTTCTTATGAAAAATTAATAAATACTAAATTGGAAACACTTATAGTTTTTTAACACCCTCTATAATTGTTACAGTTCAAATAAATTTTTAAGTCATACTTACAACGGCTTTTCCTTAATTAAAACTTAAATTACTTCACAATAGCTATGTTTTTTTGGGAAAGTTGTTCAGTTTCACGGATAGGATACCTCAAAAAAATCGCAACAGCATAAAAAATATACGAGAAAAATACGGAACACGTTGAATAGTATAGTTAAAGATATTCGCATGTCACAGTTTGCTTTACATACAAGCGAGCAAAGGGCATACCATCTCAGACTGCTCTGAGCTCGTATGTATTTTGCTCCAATTTGTTTGTGATTTTAATGAGCACGATGTAGTTCGGTACAGACTATGGGTGTCTGGGTCAGTATACAGTTTGGCAATACGCGGCCGGGGATCGAACCCGGTCACTCCGTGTTGCAGGCTGGCGTGTTGACCGTTGCGCCACGGAGCTAGTTTGTGGAATTAAATCTATGCGGCTAACAAACCATCACTAATTTGATTCTGTTTTTCACATATGTATTGTATATATTCTTTGCCTATGTGCCCAGTAACGTGCTAAACGTGGCCTTTAGGTCTTATGACCTTAGGATCTGTCTACTCGGTAAGGAATAAAGAGGTGTTATTATGATGATAACTAATATTAGGATTCAGTAAAAGTTACTGATTAATATTTTCGCAGGCACACATTACTACGAGTGTAAAAAGAAAGCAATTTGTTTATAATAAATAAAATGTATTGTTGTCAAAACATATCAAAATTAGAGGTATAATATTGAAAATATTATCGCAAGTATGAAACACAATAGCGGGAACGTCGAATAATTTGTATTCTTAAAAAAGTGCGAAATGTTTTCAATACAAGCTCGCGACATGGGGGGTGACATCAATCAAAACGTTCAAAGGTAACCCCTATTGCGGCGAATCGATAGATAGTGTGGGGAGGAAACAAAACCGGTACCGCTTCCGATTGCACCCTTCGGCTTCCAAACCACAATGTCTTTCAATTTCGGTCCTAAATATTGAAAAACAAATTGTATGATTTTAACACGCGTAAGTATATTGAAATTCTTTTCCTGGTCTGGCTGGTCTAGGGAAACGACTAGTGCAGTAGAGTCTAATTTTCCAGTAAACCCATAATTTGAGACGATTTTATTTTATATGTTTACACTTTCTTGCCTGTTGCTGGCTATAATTTTACCAAAGGACATTGTCTACCGTATTTGCTCATACAATCCTGTACATCACAATGTAAAGTGAATTTCCAGGCGTCCGGATAAAGCCGGACACAGTCAGACTTTTTTGTTGCGTGTTCGGACAAATTTGTCGGAGTCCCAGCTGACCGGCTTTTAGAGTAAAGAAAATCGTAGAATGGATCAGCTGCTTCTCTTTTCGCGCCGAAAGCCGATCGAGGGACTGGGCGAAAATCTGAGGAATCATGTTATTTGGCGACGCGGCTAGCAACTCATCACTATTTTGATTCCGTTCCGTTTTCCAGGTACACGCACATTCTGAAGGTGGCTTTATGGGTTCAAAGATATGGGCTCTATCTACCCCGCAAGGGAAAAAGACGTGACAGTGTATATGTATGTGTATTGGAAATAAAACATCATCAGTTATATAAATGTAATTTGAAAAGCTGATAACAATAATGATACTAACAAATAGCGAAGATTATCTTTTATTAAATATTCAATAATAACTTATTTTTTTTCGAAAATAATTATTTGATTATAATCCACATCATTGTAGCCCAAGGGATGTCAGATTACATTATAAAGGATCAAATTTAGTAATATTTGTATTATTAATCAACGTTTTAAAGTTAGCGTTACTAGCGTTTCGAAACAGAATACGAGTACTGCAGAGAAGAAACGACGAAAGAAACGCTTTTCAACAATAGCAAGGGTAGGCGAAGTCTGCCTTCCTCCATTTCCCTAAGTCCTCTTCCAATGTCCTCTACCCAACTCCATGAAAGGCTGGCAACGCTCCTGTCACATCCTGGTGTTGCAGTTGTTCATGGGCAATGTTGATCGCGTACCATTAGGTGACTCGCTTGCTCGTTTGTGGCCCTATAACATACAAAAAGAAATGTTTCAATGCACAAACTTACTTAAATAAAAGCCTTTAACAAAAAATTTATCCAGCTAAACTCGTAACACAACACTTACCTTTAATCAGCCTTTTAATCGAAGAGCCCACTATTAAATTGAATAAGCGGACCAATAAAATATTTTACATAATTAACCGCTCCAACTGATTGGGAAATGTACGTTTTAATTGTTTTACATACAAATTCATTTATTAATCCATTTGTTAGCTCCGGCTCGGTCGTTTGTCCGATAATACCGGTAAATGACATGTTTCCACCATCCGCGGGCTTCAGATCACAATCTCCAATTAATTAAAGGGATAAGATCAAATATCTTGTAATCACAAGGTACGACAGAAAAAGGACAAAAAACAAAACCATTCCGTTTAACTAGTATGGCTTGTCAACATCTTTAACTACACGTATAAAAATATTCTAATAAAAATACCAATTATAGTGTTTTCCGGTCGTACTGGCATTTTAACTTCGGGAAATAGCGGAACTTTTATACTATCCTTTATTTCAATTGAGACGATATCTATAAAAATATATTTAATCTGTCTACCTTATTATGTTACTGTTATGAGTGAATTGTAAATTTAATATACTGCTTAAGAATGTCATCTTTCAGGTCAAATTATTTGCAAGGTCTTAACGACCTTCCGTATTATTTAGTACCTATACCGCAAATAAACAGCAGTTGACGTCTTCATATTATTATGAAATAGATAGTAACTTTTTACCGTTATTTCTGAGAGTCGATTTTGAGTTGACAAAACTTTTTAACCGACTTTAAAAAGAGGAGGAGATTAACAATTCGGTTGTTTTTTTAAATGTTTGTTATCCAGTCATTTCCGACCGATTAGACTGAAATTAAAAATATTGTATCAATATCCGTTCAGTAATACAATTGATTTTTAATATATAAGATTTTTCAAAGTTTCATTCAATGTGCACGGTGCATATATCGAAGTAATTGCGGGAATGTTTATTTTTAGCTGTTAAAATTTTTATCGAGTATTTGTAACGATTTACCTCATTTGGTAATTGGTCAGTTATTCAACTTTTGCAAACCAACAATACTATATAAATAAATATACTTTTAGGAATTACTAATTTAATATGGTCATATCATTTCTTATAAAATATTTATTAATAATTATTCAAATAACTACGGGAGTTGCGAAAGTTGAAAACGAAAAGTCGTTCGAAAGAACGCAGGTTTAAAAATCGGGAATTACAGAGAACATTGATACATTAACAATAATACATTCAGCAGCTGTAAATAATGTAGGTACGCGACGATTCGATAGTCGATAATGACATGATTCGCGCGTGTTTACTAATCGATTTGTTTTGCATCATGACGGATGTGCGTGCGCCACCCCTTTGCCGAGGATTTGGGGCGTGAGTGAGATGAATAAATTAATATTAGAATTTGTTAGTAAGCCGCAGCTGCCGGTGTGGGGTTTGAGTGCTAGCGGAGCAAAAAAAAAAGGAATAACAAAAGGTCAGTCAATCTTTTGAAAAAAGAATCGGAATTTATGGATGGACATGTCGAACTCAGGGTTCGGGCATCGATTTTTTTCAGAAAGCTTCCATTTTTGAAAAACCCGAAAGAACACAAGGCGTATCGAAGATTTTGAAACAAAAATATTACGGGGCATAGATTTAAAAAAAAATTACGGGGCATCTGAAAACAAATATGAAAGAACAAAATTAATATATTTATTTACTGACTGATGAAATAAAACTAATTGTGGAAAATCGCTGTGACGAAAGCGTTATGTATGTCAATAAAGTTGGGACGTAGTGGCTGTAGGTCCCTCGTTTATATTATGCTTACGACTAAGCGCAATAGTCTAAGATTGGATAATACAGCCTAACATCGCTACCGCTCAAGCCTTAATCCTGTCTCTATTAAACTATGAAATGTTTTTTGTTCAAATATTTGCCAAAGCCGTAACTTATAACTTTATTGGCTATATAAAATGCAGTTGATTTTGGCGCAAAGGACAACCGTGAACAGGTTGTAAATAATAAGCGAACGATCTTTATCGAAGATCTGCAAACGGCTGCCGTAGGCCGGTATCGGATTTCTGTTTATTACAGACGCTAGTACGCAGAAGCTAACAGCAGGGATGTTACTATAGTTATCCGAATATGCCACTGTGAAACTTAGTTTGAAGGTTATTGCGAAAACGATTAGGCGAATTGGTGTATGATTAGTTCTTCTGATTGGCACCATTGGTAAACTGACGTCTTTAGGAAAAAAAATACATAGAGCTACAATGTAATTTTGTTTTATATAAAATTTATATGATCAGACAGAGCTATATTCTTACC
The DNA here is from genome assembly GCA_947532085.1 of Elegia similella. Lineage (NCBI taxonomy): Eukaryota > Metazoa > Arthropoda > Insecta > Lepidoptera > Pyralidae > Elegia > Elegia similella. Next base: position 9,463,458 of record OX383936.1, read on the forward strand.
TTCTCTATAAGGTTTCGTTCAATTCATTTGTTGTTATTGTATCATTTTATAGAAAATATATTTTTTTATTAGCGATTTTTTTCCTAGCCTGTCGATTTTGTGTCCTACCGCTGGGCAAAGGCCTTCTTCTGGGTTCTCCTCTCATCTCTATCCTTCGATATATCTGGCTATCCACATTTAAATCTGTCTAGGTCGTCCTGCCATTTCGTTCTTGGTCTGCCTCTGCCACGGCGGCCGTCCGGTACCCAAAGTACTCATCATCATCATCAGGTCTTTTTAGTCTCCACTACAGGAGCACGACCCTCTCTGTACTACTAGAGCAGCCAGAGGACTTGGCCTACACTCCACGCTGGCCAGACGGGTTGGAGAGGTTTCAGAAATGTTTATAAGCTTTGTTTAGCTTGTATTTCTAAGTCGCCTTCTACGACATCCACGGGAAGACTTGGAGTGATCCTATTCTAGTCTGCCGGATACCATACGGCGTTACAAAGTGGCTAGTATTGCCCACGTAGAAATGTGGGCAATACTAACCACTTTTTGGGTGCCGCATGCGACAAGCATGTAATTTCCAGACGTATTTCAGCCTGGCAGTTATACCTACATCTGCAATCGCACTAGGGAGTGCAGCTCGGTGTACCTAACTTTGCCTGAAATTTGTTAAGGCGATACCACTGTAAATAAGGTCGTTCTGAACCTTATTTATCTCGCAAAATACTTAAATTAGGAGTTTCAAATCTAAGTAATATGATTTTTGACTATTTCATCTCCAAAAATTGAAGATGAAAACACGTTTTGATAAAATTTTCTCGATAGAAATATTTTTTGAAAACGGTCTTTGTTCACAGAGTTTTTGTTATTGTAGCTCAAATGCGACGAATGAAATAATGATTTTTAGACTAAAAGATAGGTTATTAGTAATTCATCAAAATGTAAATATGAAAATACAATTAACCGGTCTGATTTTATATAAAATAGAAATAACGTATTTGGCGATTACGTTTTTTTCTTTGAGCGACTCGAGACTATCTCCTATCTTATTATTCACGGGCTAAACCGCCAAGCGCTATCCCTTGCGCGCACTTGATCAGTTCCTAGCCGAGCGATGGTACCAAACATTTGTGGCCTCGTCTTAACTTGCTGCATTCCTTTGCTCGTTGGCAAACCTTGAGTCTGGATTTTCGAACCTCAATAAAATACCACGTCTGTTAATTAGTGATGCATTTTATTTTTTTTCACCAAAAGATATATTATATTAAGTCTATCCGATATGACGACATATCTTACACGTAAGATTTTTTTGATATAGGACGGCAAACGAGAAACAGAGTCACCTGATGGTAAGCGATCACCGCTGCCCATTGACAACTGCAACACCAGGGTGCAGGAGCGCTGCCGGCCTTTTAAGGAGTTGGGGGAAGGATATGGGGGAGGACATAGGTGGGAGAAAATGGAGAAAGTGAGGATGGGCCTCCGGCTCTCTCGAACGAAGCATACAAGCGGTAAAAATTCTACTCAAACATGGGTTTTCTGTGAGACATTTATCTAATTTTACTCATAGATAGTAAAAGAACTACAAGACAAGGTCCTTTTTTTTGTAACAGTTATATTCAAAAATCAAAAAGTGACCGTTCACGTAAGAAATAACTTGTTGCAAAACGTTTTTATTTCGTAGGTTGGCAGCCCTGACTCCAAGTGAGATGTCCATGAGATCAGGTGATAGTCTTGATAACCAGTAGGTATTCTGACCTGCGCTTCATTATCAAACTTGTCGGTTTAGAAATAGCATACGTAGCCGTGTCATTCAGACATGCATATTCACGGCTTTTCAACTGGCTTAGGAATGCGTTTGATTTCCTTTTTAATCAGATACTGGAGGAAAAATATCCCGTGGTGCATGGATGGCGTAGGCGGGTTGAATACGTCTGCTGCATCTTCAAATGTAAGCCTTTTTGATTGTATACATAATAAAATAAGTATTATTTTATAATGTGTAGTGGTCAACAATGGTGTCAAATTTTAAAGCTGCTCAAAGGCATCTGATATAGCTCATAACAGCCGGGACTAATGGCTTAAAGTTTCTTTCGAAGCACGGAAAAGCGGCCACCCATCACAGTAAGGATCGACCGAATTGCTTATCATGCGTAAAATTATTGATGAAAAGAAACAAAATTCTCAATAAAATTGATTTATTGTCGTATCATTTGTTGTTCTGCTATACAAGGCTTTTATTAGCTAGTATATGAATGAAATATATGACAAGTATACCTGTTGCTAAAATATATAGACTGGAGTCTGGACTAAACCAGGTAAAATCTGTATTTCAAGCCTCCAGGTCTCCTGATGGCAGTGTAAAGACAATTCATTTACCGCGCTTTGTTCTTGAATAAGTTAAACTAACAAGTCGCATAGGAAGCGATACGAAAGAAGTTGGCCGCACAAAAATTTGCACGAATGGAGACAACAAAAAAGTCAAAGCCTATTTTACTCCGTTTTTACTGAAAGAAAGGAAGTATAAAAACTTATTTTCTGGACAAAGTTACGCTCCGACAATTGTCATCAAAACAGTCTATCTTCCTGTTCCTTTTCAAGAGTATCTAAAGTCTATTTGGACATGTATTATACACATAACAGAAGGCATAGTTCTTTTGTATTTTAATTCTATTCAAGGTGCTGTCCATTGATGTTTGTTAAAGAACCAAGAGAAAGTTACATGAATGTACTTTATGTTAAGTTCGTGTTCAGATAATGCTCACTTGGGTTACTGGGTTTTAAATAGTCATATTGTCTTAAAATAGGTAATCATTAAATAGTTTACACAGTTAAATATACACGGCGTTATTTTAGTTCAAAGTGAATGAAATTAAGTTCAGATCAGCAAAAAAAATATGTGCAAATGGATATATAAAAAAGGCACTACTTCGTTCTTATACCTTTAAACGAGCAATTCTTGTATATATATATAAATTTATTTCTATGATCTCGGAAACCGCTCTAGCGATTTCACTGAAATTTGGTATATGGGGATTTTCGGGGGTATACAATCGATCTAGATTAGTATTATGTTTGGGAAAACGCGTGTTTTAGAGTTTTCATGCGTTTTGTTTTCACGCAGAATATGGCCGCTAATTTCGTCCTGCCGGCCACTGTCCGTACTCTGTTTTTTTTTTGTATATGTTCAAGTTTATATATATATATATATATATTTTTTAATATTTCTTGTTTTTAGACAAGTTTAAAAAAATTTAGTTAATGTTTGAGATAACAATATATATTTCTAGTAAATAAAGATTATCACCTAAACACCACCATATTACAATAAATAGTAATAACCGAGCGAAGCTCGGTCGCCCAGGTACTATCTAGCTTGCGAGGTTATTAGTGTTTTATAAGTAAACTCTGTTGTAAAGTGAAAATTAAAAACGGAAGTATGAAAAACTCTGAGTTCTATATTCTACCCTATTCTTTTTAGGTTGCAAACACACCATTTACAACAATTGGTTGCCTGTAAAGTTAGTTTACGGCCGAATCCGGTGGAAGAGAGATAGATGAGTTACTAGCCGATCACTTCCGATGACGAGTCACAAGTCGAACGCTTAGGCTGATCGTGTCTCTCTCTCTATCGCTACACGGAATGTGATACTTTTTCGTGCGTTCAGCCGGGGCCTTCGTCGAGATATCAGACGTTACGTCGATTTATATACGCCAAAAAATGTAATACTGTGCGTTTAATTAAAACCATCTTAATAGGAATTATGAAGACACGTTTTGTTTTACGTGTGTTTCGTGATATGCATGTTCAAATAATATTCTTTAATGAACTCGTTACAGTCTTTTTTAAATAACTTCTGTGGTGTAAGAAGTTATTACAGTTAATTGACACTTGTCAATATCAGATTCACTATCATCACAACTTTATGCTCATTAAGCATAAAGTGGAATGTATGATTACCAGCAAGTACTTGGTTTACATTTTATTTCGGTGATCGAAGGTTAAGATACCGACACTTCGAAACACTCTTTTTACAACTAAGTTAGCAGACAAGATACGGCAAACAGTCATTTTTATTCGTGATAGAGGCACGCTACCGGCAAAATTCACTATGAATGGGCCGGCTAGTCTGGGGAAGTACCACATTCTCAGAGAAAATTGACGTTTGAGTAGAAATTTTACCGTTTCTATGCGTTCGGTGAGTGAGAGAGCCGGAGGCCTATCTTTTGCCCCATCCAGGTCCTCCCCATATCCTCCCCCAACTCCTTGAAAGGCCGGCAACGCTTCTGTCACACCCTGATGTAGCAGTTGTCCATGGGCAGCTTTGGTCGCTAACCATCACTCGTTTGCTCGATGGCAGTCCCATATCTATAATAAAAAAAAAAGACAAGATATGGTCCACCAAAAGAAAATTATCTTATGTGTTTTTAGATTGTCTATAGACAATCTTAAAACATCTAAAAACATTTGTCAAATTGTTCATCTGTTCTTGATATTTGATTTTACTATGCACCGCGATTTTACTTAGGTACCCATAAAACATTATATAAAGGACCATACAGAACGTACAACACATTTAGTTAAGGTTGAGTTCCGCAATTTGAGTAACTAATTTTATTAATCATTATTGAGCATGTCATAAAACGCAACAAACCATGTTGTGCAATAATCCTTTTACAGATATAAAGCTAAAATATAGATGTTTGCATCTCCCATTCAATTAACTAGGGTGGAAATTGCCAGATTCAAATCAGGGATTAAACTGCGCTTAGGGGATGGCCGAACAATGTGATTACGAGAGCGAAGTCAGAGGGCGAAAGTATCCTTTTAAAGCTATTTTGTTTTTATTTATGAAATTCTAGCTGTGGATTTGTGGATTTCGTACTTCTATATTCTTCTTCTTTATTTCTTTATTTAATAGTGCACAATACAGTTTACAACAACTAATGCTACAATTATGATTATTATGATAGATACATGATCTGGTTGTAAAGCCAAATAATTTGTACACTTAGCATGCTTGTGATGATATGACAAGAAAACATCGTGTACAGAAAAAAAAACAGTTACTAAGAAAAATTAACTCAAAAACCAAAAAAGCAAAACGGTAATTAAATTTAAAAAATAGAAAGAAATAGAGAAAGAGTAAAGAATTTAACAAGTTATGTATATGTTGAAAGCAATTGCCGGATTCTAAATTTAAAGCTATTCAATGATAAACAATAGTAGTCAGGTACTAGATAGTTGTCGTGCGTTTGATGTAGCTGGTTATATTCACGACATATTCTCAGAATGGGGTTATGGTAGGACACATTATTATTGCACGGAGATATGAAAAATGGTATTATATTTCGCACCGACCTATTTGGGACCCTAAACCTAATACTCGAAATTAAAATTGTATTGAGTTGGCCATGTATTATTTTGTATAAATAAATGAAATTTTGCAAAGAACGTCTCCTCTCCAAGCTCTCAAATTTAAAGAATTTAAGTCTTTCTTCGTAGTTGCACAACAACTGTGTCTTTAAGCCTTGACGACTTGCTAATGCACGAAGAAAACGTCGTTGAACAGATTCTATCACTTTCTCGCCTGTTACTCTATTAAGGTCGTCTCTGCATGTCAATTCTCTCCTATTATTTTCTATTTCCAACCATATCTATACTAGCTTCGTTCATACATATCATTCTCCCCAGTCTCCACGATTTTCTTGGCCTTTCCTTTCCTCTATACAATATTCTATAGTGATTCAGTCCGTCAATATGAACAACTTTTCAAGCATGAGGAGAGGATCCCATGTCGAGAGGTACCTCCTCTCAACATGGGATATCTCTTTACTATATGTATATCTATCTATACTTATGATAAGTCATGTTTGAGTAAAAAGCTTAAATTTACGAGCTTAGAATCAGATTCATAATCAGAATCATAGCGATAGATTTAGCTCAAACAACGTAGAGCGGATGACTAAAACGCTCGTAGATGTGGTCTACGCCCAACGTAGAGCCGAGATTTCGAATAATATACTGTAATGAAATTACTCTACATCATTTTATTCATTGAATCTGAGATTACAAATAAAATATCTTAAAATTCTAAAAGTATATATTTCTTCTTATTAAAATGTATCGTTTTAGAATTAATTTTATTTGTATAAAATCCGTAAAAAGTTTTGTTTTTCAGGATTGTCTTGCCCAAATTTATGTATTTGCCTTATTCTTAACATATTTTTGCCTCTAAAAAAGCTTGAGACGTATTTCAGGCCTTTTGCTTAAGAATGTTCTCTAGACCCATTGATTACATTGTATTTTCTATGCCTTTCTGTTAATACAGTCATTCCTCACTTAGGTTCGTCTAAAGTGGCGCCATTACACGACCATTGCAGCGTTAAACACAGTTCCAGGCTATTCCATTTTATTAACCATAAATAAACAGTCCTGTTATCGACGCCATAACCCAGTTCAGAACTTCCAGGAGACAGGATCCGGCAGGAGAGGACCACAGTTTACAACTGTTAACTGTGTATCCAGGACTTTATTGTACCTAATGTAGTGTAGTGGTCGCACTATACAACGGATTGATTTCAATAGTAACTCTTAGGAGGGCTTTACTGTTGAACATTTTTGTTTGAAAATGTCAATTTTTTTGAGTTCTCGGCTTATGGGTTTTCTTTACATATTGTATAGCGGAATAAAAATAATGGTCATTTTATAGAAATTACGTACTGCCTCCGTGGTCCAGTGGCCTACAGTCCCGGGGGTCGTGGGTTCGATTCACACGGGAAGCATACTTTGTTTACTTGTTTCCAGTTTGGTTAGGACATTGCAGGCTTGAAACACCTGATTGTCTGATAATGAAGATGTTTCCGTGCTTCGGAAGGCACGTTAAGCCGTTGGTCCCGGCTGCCATCTGGTAGTCGTTAAAGGAACCACGTCAGAGGATAAGAGGCGGTTCCGAAGAACTCTGACACCAGGGTGTGCATGGTTGATTGACCGTGGCACTTACTCGAAATGATGATGATGATAGAAATTCAATCAGCTTTCGTTGATTGGTCAATTAGTATTAGAATATTTTAAACGGATAATATTTTTTTCCTCTGTGACAACACTAAGGACTAGACTGCACTGACAGCCTCCGAAGCGCAGTGGGTACTACGGAAGCCTGCTACTCGAGGGCACCGATGGTAAATGTAACTAATTTTCCCCTAGAAATCGTAATCGTTTAGAGATATTTAGTTTTTTTAAGATTTATAGATCTTTCATGTCACTTTTGTATTAAAGATAGCCATCTTTAATACAAAAGTGACATGAAAGATACAAGAGGCATATTAGCACTAACCCTAATGAGTATGTCTCACCAGCCTTGCAACTAACTTCGCCCGTACTATGCGGTAACTTGTCGAACATTAAGAATCTACTGTTGCCTCTTACTGAATTAAGATCGCTGTTGTATTGTTTTGGCTTCAAACCGTTATATGATACTAGCTTTTTGGTTTCCATGTCCCTCGGGAACTGTTTTTTTTTCGGGATGAAATCTTATGTTCTACTTCATACTCCAGAGTAAGTGGTGGACGGTTCAGTTGTTACGACGCGAAAGAGTAAAAAACAAACCATGAATAAACAAACAAACTTACTTTAACATATATAATATTAGTAAGGATAAGAAAGACTTGTATCTGAGATTTTTTTTACTGACATGTCTACGAAAAGAAAGTCAATATATAGATACGACTATAATTATAAAAGGAGACCGCACAGGATAACCGACCGAACCTGTAACGTTTTGTTTAATAGCACTCTTTGCTAACTTGACTTGCAAGTTATTAAACTTATTTAGCTTAATTTGACTGCTATAGCTTGAAGGTAGACTTGTAGATATATAATTTCGAAGGGACGTTCAGTAAATTTAAATTATACTTTCAATTAATGTCTTGCAAAAACAAGGTAAACTTTTCACTTATAAAGCTGAATCGTTGAAATTATTTAAAATTGGTGAACTGGCCCTTTATAATTAAATTAAAATTCAAGTATGAAATATTATCTTGCGCAGTTTGTGGTTTATTCATACAAATTCAGCGTAACCACTAAAATAAACTATGTTTCCATTTTAACCACTTCTAAGACAAAATTAGCTGTTTAGTTGCGGTTAATTTAATTACTAACGATGATTTATTCGAGCAAAAGCAAATTAGAATGATGATTCAATGGTTATGTATGAAATAAACAAATGCCACAACAATGGACCTTATATGGAATTTTGCAAACGTTACCAATTGATTTCAATGACGAAGCACTTCCGACACGAAATTTGAATATTTTGTAATAACAATACACTACCATTTTACGGTGTAACAATAGAAATGCGATCGAGCAAAAATTGCCGTGTCAACAATATTCATTCATTCGCTTGCAATGCAACCCCTACACCGAGTACAACTTGTCTTCCAATAGATCTAAAAATATTAAAGTAATTCAGAATTTTATGAAATAGCTAGCATGAATTACGAAGCGTAATTGGGTCAGATGATTTAAGAAGAATAAATCGTCATAGTTTTAAAAATATAGTGAATTAACAGTGTTCCTGGATGCGTCACCCGTCGCCAGAGCTGTAGGGCGACCGGTCGGGGCGAAAGTCGGCATCGGCCACACAGTTGGACCGCCGCGGCACCACGCCACAGTCTCATCTAAGCCACAGCTATGCGCACATCCTCCCCATAATAGCCGAAATTTCACATTCGAATTCCCGAACCGCGCGCGAATACGCGACGCAAAATTTAAATTTCGGAATCGCGAGCGTTAGATTTTTTTGTATTTGAGACAATTTTTTTTATGTACTGTTGTGAAAAGTTGCAGTTGGCGGCAAACGGTAAAGTTTTGTGTTGGTGCCTTAAAAGTGCGTTTAGACTTTAAAGCTTCTTACATTTTTATTTGTGTTGCAATCGGTGTGCCGAAACATTATGTTGGTGTGAAGTGTTTTTATTTTGTGCCCATTTTCATTTGGATTTTTATTTGCTCCGGGATTTTGGTTGGTTATTTTCACATGAGTTTTTATTTTTTTATCTTTGTAAATAGTTTTATTTTAATAACAAAATTAACTTTGTAAGCTTTGATTGTTACTAGTTACTGTATTGCCATTGTTTTTAAGCAGCTAAAAAAGTTTAAAGAAAGTTATAAATTACTTTAATATGAAATTAATAAATATTCCATAAAAAGCAGCGATTATGTCTACGTGTCATAATATTGAGTTGTCGGATTGTTAATCTCGGAATATAATCGAACAAGTGATCTTTCGGTCAATCAATTCTTCCGTCGTCAATCTCGGCCGCATTAACAGTGCGGCGGCGGCATGCCGCTTAGAAAATGTTTACTGCACATAATGATTGATTTCTAATACTCTCTGCACCTAATAAAATTAAGCTTTTAATCTCGAATTATAATTTAAATATATAATGCGCTATTTGATAGGGTTTGACTTTCGTTTGTAGATAATAGGATTAATAATCGTTATACAAACTTTTAAGGAATTTTAAATAACTCTAATATTTACCGCAGTTAATGACTGATATTTTATATCGGAGTGCAGAGTGCTCTCAAGAAATATAGCTTCGTGTTAATTATAACTGAAATAAGTAACAATTGGGTGGCTTAGTGTTGTTCTTTAGTATGTTGGGTATTAGAATATAGAATATTCATAAAATGTTATTTTGAAAAGCACTTAAAAAACTGCATTTGTTATTTGATTTTTAATACTCTTCAAGCAATTAAACAATTATTTGAATGTTCAATAATATTTTTTTTTATTGAATCACTTGATACGGTTTTATCTCGTTTATTACATTATTTTTCCATCCCACGTTACGAAAACATTGCAGTTTTCATGGTCGCACGTAGACTAAGTTGACAGTTGATTTCATTATAATTTTAATACATAATGCATTAATCAATAGGATTTGCCTTTAGTTTGTGGATTATAAAATTAAGTGACTTTAATTCTTTGTATATGAAATATTTCTGAGTTAGTTGGTACCTACATATTTTCAGGAACAAGAACAATATCTAAGACATGCCATTTAAAAAATGTTAACTGCAATTTAATTATTCATTTGTAATACTCTGCACCTAATAATATTAATATTTTAATCTTGAATTATAATTATGTAATTCACATATATTTTTCGATTAGTATGATTTGGAATTTTTACAGAAACTAAGAGTTTTAAGGATATATTTTAAAGGCATGGCCACTTAGGAAATACAGTACATTATTAATTTGTTGTACTCTTTACCTAATATAGTTAAACTTTTTAATATTTTATTATAATTTAAATATGTTACGTATGAATTGATACGGTTTGTCTTTAGTTTATTTGGTAAAATTTTTAAGCATTTTATACCTAACTACAAAATTAGTATAGTATATAAATATTTAAATTATGCATTTTAAATACCACTTAGAAAATATTTATCGCAGTTTTATTTTTTACTCTGCATGTAACAAAATTAATTTTGACACTGGGAATCTCAATTTTAATTTAGCTGACATTGTAAACTGCTGGACTATGGTCATTAAAGACATGCCACTTTGAAAATATATACTTCATCTCATGATTGAATTTTGATTCTTTTGAACGGAAATTTCAGTGTGAATTAGTAATTACTGTAGTTTAAATTTACTTTACTGGGTTCCACTTATGACGATTTCGGCGTTTTACAAATCCAACTTCGTACATTATGCGATGTTGTCGTTTATCATGACATGAGCGGATATTTTGCGTTAAAGTCGGTATCCTGCTAACCCCCATGATAGAGCATCTTTTAACAATTAAGTTTTTTATTTATTTAATACAATATTAATATTCTATTAAAATAGCAGTTCTCGTTATTATTGTTATCAAAAAATCATAATATTATAGTTAAGTCTCATTCGAGATTTACCGTACATCGTTAATTTTAATTATCACCATATTATATTTAACAGCAACGAATACTTAGTTAGACGCGACATATAAATATATATTGAGGATTTCGGAAACGGCTTTAATTTTTTAATGTAATTTGTTATAACTTTAAAGGCTTTTTGTGATTTTAATAAGATCATTGTCTAAAAATGAGACTAGAAACTTAAAATTTATTATGCTGTGAAAATCTAGAGTACGTGGATAAATCTTTAAATCTTCTTTGTAATTTATTTTAATTCCGGCTATTGAGACATCTTTGCGGACACGATATATTTTTTGAATTATATGTTCCCAACTGCCTCCCATACTAAATCTCTATCATTTTTAGCACCACGCAAAATGACAGCTTTTGATGAAACAAACAACTTAAGAGTGACTTACTTTCATTTAGTATAGGTATAGGGTAATACTACCCACGACTCGTGAACTTAAAAGTGTTAATTCCCTTCACAGCCTATCAGAAAAATCTGTCGCAGCACACCATTCGTGGGGCCAAATCGCTGCTTCGACGGGTTTCTATGCGTTTTTTGAACAACCTTTGCTATATGACTAATGCTAAAATTCGAAAAAAGAATAAATCTTTTTTTTCTACAAAGTTTAAATAAATTTTTATTTTTTATTTTCTAGCGTTGGCCCATAAAATTTGTACATTTTGACGGGCAGATTAGATGTTAAATGGTGTTTACCCTAATATCCTGCGTATTTTTCTAGTACATTACAAACATATTTTATTAAACTATAAAAAGGCATCTCGTGTCGATGTAAAATGGATTCACTTCAACTTGGTCACAAGTAATCGGGGCCCGCTAATTCTTGATAATACTTATTACAAACAGAGCCGCGGTGCAGATGTTCGATATCGGGCTTTTAGCGATACATGTTTAATTTTATAGAATGTAGTCATGTAGTCATCCACATACAAAATTACTGAGGACCTTCTTTTACCAAAAAAGGTACTTTTCAAAACAAAATATAATTTTGAGTTATATTACAAATACTCGATTATATGTAGATCACAACATTATTCTTACTTAATTAATAGTAATTAGTAATTTTGACGAGTTTTTGACGAGTTCTGTGGCCTAGTAGTGATAATGCCAGGATGCCACACTGGAGGTCCTGAGCTCGATCCCCGGTCAGGTCAAGATGAGAATAATCCTTTCCAGATTAGACTGGGTCTTGGATTTTTATCTATTTATGTGTTTCTTATAAAATATTGTATCTGAGTTAGTATCCCATAAAACAATTCTCGAACTTATCTTGGGGCTAGCTCAATTTGTCCATATTTATATATTTACTTTGTTCCAAAGTTTTACCGCATCAAGTGAGAGCTAGATTTAGAATTTCATCCAAACAAGTCACAACTTCGCAGTGTGATATTTGAAAGCAGCGGAAAGCTTTCAGCTGAAATTGTCAATTTGTTATGGACCGACAATGGTCTAAACTAACTTTTAAGTTTTGGCATGCTGCTGCCTAAAAGAATGACATCCTGTGCTATAGTACAACCGCCTTAAATTCTGAAGAACAAAAAGGCTAGAGAGAAGTTATCATTAAACCAGAATTGAAAAATGAATGCTACCCCGTTTGACTCATGTAACGTCATTAGCTTGTCATATGGAACCGCAATAAAATTACTCAGACTTAATTATTTATTAGCTACTACTGTGGGAGTTTGCATGTTTCCTTCCGAGCTGAAAGACTTTCAAGTTCTGAGAGGTTACTTTCATTGTGAACGTCCGCACTTAGGAAAGTTAGAAATGAAAGAAAAAAAGAAAGATCATACATTAAACATTGCATAAAAGTTAGAAAATCTGGTCTCTAAATCTGTTCTTTTAATGTATTAATATTTATCTTCTTTCTTTAAATGTATCTATTCGTATTGATTTATTTGAACTCGGCCATTCGCAAATTCCTCTCTATTAAGTAACATTTCAGAATAAACTTACCCGACATATTTTTTATCGTCAAACTATCCCGAAATGCTTGCTAAGGAAAATTTAGTTTCGGATCGTACATTGTAAGTCACAGAGAGACAGACGTAACGTTTTATATATGTGGGATTGTGGAGACAGTCGTTTAGGACATGCGTACTCAACATTTATCTGACTGTAGGGCTGTCTCCTGCTTAAAATTAAAATTACGTTTGAAAATATTGACAGTGCCTGTCGATCAGTTGAAATTAGTGTATGAATTGTTTTAGTTGTAGATATAAAAAAGTGTATCTTTTGAAGACATGTTTTTTTATTTATCTTACTTTCGCTAGTGGTATATTTTAATCTTAAATTTCTTACTCATCCGAGAGTTTTTCCGGTTGCGTCCTCAGCTGTGACGTTAGAATTCGGGGTTCGTAATTTTTGACATTTGACATTCATGACATGATATGATTGAGCGAATTTTTTTATAGCCCACCTGACACCAATTTTCTTTAAGTATCTTCAGATATTAATCTCATCTATTTAAAAAATATAACAGGATAAAAGTGTAACTCTAACATCAATAAGAACAATGAGATATCAAACAACTTTTCCAAAGTGAAGAAGAAGAAGTGAAATAAATCTATTGTGAAAGAAAAGTTACGGTCACTATTTTCAGGAGAAATAAATAAATATCACTATTTATTCCAATGGAAACTTTAAGTTTAATATACAGACGTTAAAAACGGTATATCTACTGACTGAAACTTGTCCTGTACAAGTTAGCGAAGTCTTTGTCCGTGCTGAGAACTTTCTACAATCGGCAACCCTGTCTGGCGTCGCAGACAAATGTTTTGATCGGGAAGTTTCCCGGAACTATTCCCGGGCTATTTTTAACCGTCGTTACGTTAAGTGTTCAAAGTTTGACACATTGTTTTGAGCCACGGAGACATTTTAACAATGGCTGTTTTGGTAGATAACGCGACGAAAAATATATTTTTCTACATTTTGGTTATTTTTGTTAGGAACGTAAGAGAGAGAAAATAATAATAGTGTATCGATTGTCGATAGTGAATTTTTATACAAAAAAATAGGTTCATCTTATAAGAAGACCCTATTTTTTTTTGTATAAAAATTCAGAAAATGACTCAGTAGTCCGATGATCAGTATTGACCAGCAGCATCGGACCGATAAGACTAAAAAGAGTCATAAGTCCGATCGTCGGACTAAATCATCGAACTACTGATACTAGAGGCGTATGCGTTTGTCTCTTTGAAATAGCTTCAGGGTCAGAGGTAATGCCATATAGCGATGGCATCTGACTGATAGAAAATTGGCAATATTTTGCCATGTATTAGAAAAATTCCTAAATTTCCTTATCCACCTATTATCTAGTGCCTCAGTATTAGTAATAACTTAAGTTATTTGAGCCAATCGACACGAAAAGAAGAAGAAGTATTAGTAAAATAAGCATAAAGATGAAAATGAATGTATGCATGTAATCCTTCTAAATCAAATCATAAAAGAAAATGCATATAAACCCATAACTATCTATCTCAAACAAGTATCTAACGCGCTACTAGAACAATAAAAGTAATCTCACCCATAAAATTTATTCTCCCAATTGATGACGTCATAAATTTAAGTTAAAAATGTCTCGGATGCTAGCATTAAACATGTTTGCACATATATCCCGCGAATGGTGTTATTGACTTACATTAACTTGGGGAATAACAACCTCTGCGCGGGATGCAACTTGCGAACTTAGGGTATAAGCAGACTTGCATGATATCAGTGCTCCCGAATTGCGGGAAACGCTTCGGTGGAAATTTTGTTAAGTAAGCTTTGATCGTTTTTAGTATTTTACCCTTTACTTGAAACGCGGGGAGTTATATTTTTCACTCGTTTGTCTGTCGAAATGTGTATTTGCGTTGATGTGTGTCTTACGAATTTAATTTTAGTTTCCTATATTTAAAACTAGGTGTAGCGGGCTTCTTAGCTGCTTGGCTTGCTTTTTAGACAGATTTTTGGTGACAGATTTATTACGCTGCCTAAAGGCATCTGACATAGCTTTACGAGTTCCATTTAATGATAAAAGCCTGGATCGACAGCTCAATGTGTCTTCCGAAGCTCAAGAAATGTTTGTGCCACTTGTTGTCACCTGTCTTAGGTTGCTTTATGTACATGTTAACTGGACCATCTTAGCTTTAGTTGGTTGGAAGTAAGACCACTTTGAGTAGCTTCATATTGATTACACCCAGGATTAAATCAGGTCCCTTGACCTGGAATATTTTCTTTTAAATCTTTGACATGTTGGAAATGGTGGTTAAGTATTTTTTTAAGAAACCAATATTTTCTGTTCAGACTAAAGCTCTCCGCCCAACAAACGCACATGAAACATGAAGAGATAACTAGATGCCGCTTATTTAAGTTATACTTATTTGATTATCTTCAAGACGTTAGAGGTTGAGTATGTTAATTGTTTGGAATTTAATTTCCACTATTTTCTAATAAGGTTAATCAATAATTATAAAATAATCAATATGAATTATATCATTATCATCATCATTTCGAGTAGGTGTCACGGTCAATCGACCATGCACCCTGGTGTCAGAGTTCTTCGGAACCGCCTCTCGATCTCTGGTTCCTTTAACGACTACCAGATGGCAGCCGGGACCACCGGCTTAACGTGCCTTCCGAAGCACGGAATCATCTTTATTATCAGACAGTCAGGTGATTCAAGCCTGTAATGTCCTAACCAAACTGGAAACAACTAAGCAAAGTATGCATCCGGTGGGAATCGAACCCACGACCCCCGGGTCAACAGGCAAACGCCTTAACCACTGACCACGGCAACTGAATTGTATCAACAATTCAGTTGCCGTTGAGTAGCGAATAAAAGGTTGACAGAACAAAGATTTTAGGGTGCTGTATCCAAGGGATGCAAAGGCAGGGAGTATAATATACAGGGAGTATAGGCTAGCTCCGTGGCGCAGCGGTCAACACGCCAGCCTGCGACACGGAGTGCCCGGGTTCGATCCCCGGCCAGGTCAAGATGGAAAATGATCCTTTTCAGATTGGCCTGGGTCTTGGATGTGTATGTATATATGTATTTGTTATAAAATATAGTATCGTTGAGTTAGTATCCCATAACACAAGTCTCGAAATTACTTTAGGGCTAGCTCAATCTGTGTGATTTGTCCGTATATATTTATTTATTTATTTATATAATTTCTTCTTTTTATCCAAAAATATTTGCAACCATTCTAAACCACCGCTGTCCGTCCGTTTGTCACAGGGCTTAACTTTGTAACCGTAATTGATACTACATTTGAAATTTTCGCACAATGTGTTTTTTATATTGCTATACTCCAAATAATAAAAAAAAATACATATAAAGGGTGCTTCCAAACAAGAGATATTTGTCGATGGAACCCTAAGCACATGAGTCTCATTCGTACTTGGCCTGTTTTTATATAAGAACATAATATTAAGTTTAATGATTGTGATGGATTAAAATAAAAGGAGAGAGAGTATTCAAATCGGAGAGTGGAGGATAATATATAATGAGGTATGCTCATGATATCTTATCCTCAACTAGGATCAAAATATAGGAGGTATTATTCACTTTATATATCATCTTTACTAATATTATAAAGCTGAAGAGGTTGTTTGTTTGTTTCAACACGCTAATCTCAGGAACTACTGGTTTAAATTGGAAAAACTCTTTGTGTTGGATAGTCCATTTATTGAGGAACGCTTTAGGCTATAAAACATCACACTGCGACCAATAAGACCGAAGCATTAAAAAAAAAAGAAATTTTGAAAACGGGGGAAAATTATTGATCTAGGTATACTAATAAAAAAAAGAATTAATCATAATAACAGAACTTGCCGCGGACGAAGTCGCAGGCAACAGCTAGTTATATATAAAGTGAATAATACCTTCTATATTTTGATTCCGGTAAAGCAGACCAATATATTATACATGGTTCTAATTCAGTTAGGAATGTTAAGATTACGGCATTGTATGGAAACCTTATTTATACTGAATTGATTGAATACTAGTTGTTGCCTGAAGCTCCTTCGAGAAAATTTATGCGACCAGTTTGTAGTATGTTTTCATTCAAGAACACACTATACAACTAACGACCCGCCCCTGCTTTGCACGGATGCGATAAATTACACATATAAAACTTCCTCTTAAATCACACTATCCATTTAAAAAATCGCATCAAAATCCGTTGCATAGTCTTAAAGATCTAAGCATACATAAAAAACAGACAGATAGCAGGAAGTGACTTTATTTTAGGCTTCGCACGGGTGCAATTTAGATACTAATATAGGACAGTAAATTATATATATAAACATTCCTCTTGAATTAATTACTCTATCTATAAAAAAAAACCGCATCAAAATCCGTTGCGTAGTTTTAAAGATCTAAGCATACATAGGGACAGACAGAGGGAGGCGACTTTGTTTTATACTATGTAGTGACTATGTAGTGATATGTTTTCTGTGATAAGTTTACTATACATTTACCTGGCGGAAAAAAGTAAGGCATCGAGTTATATAAATTACGAATTATTCAGACATCTTATTTCGTGGTAATCAGACAAATTGCTTATGAAAATGTATGGCGCAGAACTGTCACACTTTCGCTTTCCGTAATAAATTGCAAATAATTCCTCGATCGCATGTCAAAATGCGGATTTTGCGTTATTGTCATCGGATTTAGTCCATGTTAGATTAGGATTTAAGTAACTAAATCATGATGTGGGTTATTCGCTTCCTGGACTTGCAGATTGATGACAGATGATAAAGAGAGCTTGGCAGCGGGATAAAACAAGCTTCAAATAATAGCTTCAAATTATACAAAAAACTTATTTTTTTATAGTTTACGTTGCATTGACACATGACAACATTTTCGTTTATTTCTTTATGAATCAGCGAATTTCCGTTTTGTACAACGTTTAGTACCATCATTTTGAAAGCAACTTATAGATTCCTCTTCCATACTGGACTGAGAGGAATGAAAAAATGTACCATCAGCTGCTTCTGTTCCTGTGCAGATCATAAAAGCCGTGCAAGGGAATGGGCAAAAATTTAAGTAATTGTGTTATAAGGCCTTAGGTCTTATAGAACTCAGCTAAGACGTGATAATAAATATGTCATGATTTAAGTCAACAGTGACATGACAGTAAAAGCTCAAAAATCTGAAACTAAAAACGAAAATTACCAAGAGATATGTAAATTAAAATACTAAATGTGTCCAGTTCTCCATGTCCAGTTAGTGAATAACCCTCTGGCGTATGAAGAGCGTGTAATATTGTACATTGTTGTGACAGTTCCACGTTATGTTGCAGGAAGTCCTACTTTGGGGTCAATGGGTATGGGTTATTTGTTTAATGTTTGCTTCCTCTTGGTGTGTCGGTGAAGGGATTTTTCTCACAATCATCATCATCATTTCGTGTAGGTGTCACGGTCAATCGACCATGCACACCCTGGTGTCAGAGTTCTTCGGAACCGCCTCTCGGCCTCTGACGTGGTTCCTTTAACGACTACCAGATGGCAGCCGGGACCACCGGCTTAACGTGCCTTCCGAAGCACGGAATCATCTTTATTATCAGACAATCAGGTGATTCAAGCCTGCAATGTCCTAACCAAACTGGAAACAACTAAACAAAGTATGATTCCGTTGGGAATCGAACCCACAACCCCCGGGTCAACAGGCAAACGCCTTAACCACTGGACCACGGAGGCTGTTGTGTTTCTCACAATACCATCACGTTATTATGGCAGACATATTATATAATCAAATGCATAGTATTCTTATTTCTTGTAAAACTTTACTTACTTAAAATCATATCTTTAATTTAGTTCTGTCTACCCCGTAAGGGATAAAGACGTAAATATTATATCACAAGATATTCTTATTAAATTGATGATGATATATTTTTATACTACCTTAAATAAGTCCTAAAAGACAAAATTATAGGGACTACGAGTCAAGTAACAAATCATTAACCTAGCTCTCTAGTCTCTAGAGGATAGTATAACGTTTTAAATTTAGTTTAATTGACAAGACGTCTGTGTATTTTTTGATTAAAATTAACGTCAGATATATACATTATAAAATATATGTAACGACGGTCAGTGCGGATCTGGACATCAGACGCGAGTTCTATCCACATTCGCCCTGAGGACGGATGAGGTCGAAACATTTCGGCCAGTAGCTGACTTCGTACGTGAGTTATTCGTTGTTACATATATTTTATAACGTCTCTATATGGTATGAGATCCATATAAATTGTATCAAGAGCACTTTATTTAGGTAACGGTCTAACTCTGAACATTACAAATCTTTCAAAAATGTTGTTTTCTAAGTTGCGTAGTGCACTTACGTATCACCGGGATATTTCACTGGTACGAAATTGGACGTACAAAATATTTAGAGGAAAGAACGATAACTTGTGTGAAATGTTAATTTTAAAATCGACTTTTAAAAAGGAAATTCTGAAGGGCGTTGTATTTTACATTTTCATATTAGTCAGGTTTATACGTCTGTCTATATGAAACTTTCTATAACGGGGTATGGACGAGAAGTGAGTATTTTTGCCTTTTACTCGCGTCGTACGATATCCTTAGTAAGAAACGGATTGGTCTTATTCTAAGCCGAAACCCATATTGCTTGAATTGAAGTGTCTCTTCTGTTATTTCTTTATTTTGCTCGTATTACTACGTGACAGTAAACAACAAGTTAGGTTTGCGTTCAGTACAAAACACTCGGGAACCCTGATTTACGTCCAGTTACAAAACTCTCGTATTGCTAGATAGATGGTTGTTGACCAACGTTTTCATGTAAGCTGGATATTCCTTTTCGGAAATACGCCTTTTTTGCAACGTTTTACTTCTACTGTATAATTATGCTGTATTCATGCCATATAACATAAAAATGTACTTGTTTTTAAAAAAAAATGTTTACTTAAATCTTAATACTGACAAAATATTCTTTATTTGGTTTATTGATTAATTTATTGTTTATTACATTTTACAATTAACTATTATGTACGGTTATTGTTCCCAGAAAGACTTGTTATTTATTAAATGACTAGATGACCCGGCGAATTTTCTACCGCCTCTTTTTTGGGTATCAGCAGGGATCAGCTACACCAATACCACCAAATTTCATCAAAATCTGTCCAATTGATCTTGAGTTATAGATGGTGTAACAAAGCCGACTTTGTTTTATGTGTATTATATACATTTAACAATTACAAATAAATCAAGTTTCAAAAATGTCATGTAATTACGTCCTCAAATAATTCGATAATGTTTCTAATGTTTAGTTTTGAATTTTAGCCTTGTAGCTTCCGTATGTCGAACGTATAGTTTTGTTATTATTTGTAATGGCAGTGCCCTACGGCACACTTCCTAGTATTTGGAGAGACAAAGAGTTCACTGTTGTGAATTTTAATCAGAATGATTCCTCAATTTATTGTGACCATTGATATTGAGGGTATCTATAATCATACTGATTAAGTTAGCTTAGAAAAAAAAATGTTGTTTGTGAAGTCGGCTTACGAACGACAATTTTACGTGATAACTATGGAAGAGAGCTTAGGCCGATGGTGCCTCTCTATCGCTTGTTCCGTGCTCTCGCTTGCACACGAAACGTAACTACCTCCGTGGTCCAGTGGTTAAAGGCGTTTACCTGTAGACCCGGTCCATCCACGGGAAGCATACATTGTTTAGTTGCTTCCAGTTTAGTTAGAACATTGCAGGCTTGAATCACCTGATTGTCTGATAATAAAGATAATTTCTTACTTCGCAAGGCACGTTAAGCCGTTGGTCCTGGCTGCCATCGTCGTTAAAGGAACCACGTCAGAGGCCGAGAGGCGGTTCCTAAGGACTCTGACACCAGGGTGTGCATGGTCGACTGACCGTGTCATCTACACGAAATGATGATCATGACAGAACGTAACACTTTTTCGTGTGTGCAGCAGTCGTTCATCGATTTATAACACGTTATCAGGTCAAAAACATTCCCATCTTATACAAAGTATGTAAACAAAGTATGCATAATATTTAAACCGTTCTAAGATTTGGCTCAGACACACTAATGATTGATAAAAAATAGGGTAAATTTATTTTTCAATCAATATATTACACGTATATAGTTCAATTAAAATGCTCTACATTACAGAGAAATGAACACCAGAATACATACATACTATCAAGTATTTTTCTCTTACGGGGTAACAAAGTTACATCATCATCATCTTTTTAGTCTTTTTAGTCTTTTTAGTCTCCACTACAGGAGCTTGACCCTCGTTGTACTACTAAGCTCTAGTCAAGCCCTAGAGCCATACTTGACTAGAGCAGCCAGAGGACTTGGCCTACACTCTCCACGCTGGCCAGACAGGTTGAAGAGGGCTCATAGATGTTTTTAAGCTGTTTAGCTTGTATTTCCTAAGTCTCCTTGTACGGCATCCACGGGGAGACTTGGAGAAAAGTTTATGAGATCTAAAAGTCACGTTTTGCGTGAAGGTAGAAAACGAAATCAAAATCACCTACTAACATGATTCCTGAGATTTTTGCCCAGCACCAGAATAGTTTGTGTTAGAATGATAATAATTTTAAACACTCACCCTGTTTAATCTACACATCTACATGACTTCTACACTTATAGTATAGAGAGAAAAGATTTGATTGTTCGTTTGTTTGCATTGAAAGGGCTCCGAAACCTTTCACCGTTAGAATCTTACATTATCCTTTATCATCATTGATGATTGATTATCCTTGATGAACATAGGCTATAGGATTAAATACCCATAAATATATAAAAGTGCGAAGCCGGGGCGGGCTTGTTGATGTTTACGTAACACATAATTATCAATATGTGAACGGGAAATGTTTGCAATATTTTATGGCAGGAAAATTTTCGCCATAAATATTTGTATAACATTATATATATCGTGGCCTTACCTTCAATATATTAGAGGGTAACACATGTCCTTATATTGAATCAATATCAACCTTGACGTAGTTGTCCGTTAATTAGACGTCGCTATATAATATACTATGTCAAGTTTGTCATGCATCGATTATCATTATTTTTCATAAATAAATTCTATAATATGTGTCGGTCTTGAACATGAACTAAATAGGTAAATAAATATAGATTTTTTAGCTTTGAAATACAAGTAATTTAGGATCTTGCGTTACGGTATTTCAAAAAATTCAACGATCGAACGATATTTTATAAAATCTTAGAATTTATTTGAATTTTTTAAATCTTAATTATTAATTATAAGGAGAATAGGATATGGTAGAGAATTTCGGCACCGAGGTTAGAACAGGCGATGGCTCAGTTGGAGGAGCGTAAGTCGTACTTAGACTTAAGGTCGCAGGTTCAAATCTCGCCCGCTTGTGATTTTTGTCACCATATTTTATTTCTTAATTTAATTAAATAAGAGTATATCAAGATAGCATTGTGAATGCAAAATATTACACTTTAAAACATTTTCATAGTGTTTCATATGAAAATATATAATTAAATGTATGAGGGCCCTTAACCAGCTCCCGAGAAGCTCGATGATCAAGTTGGCGTGCTCATTGATCATGCTTGTCAAGCAACTCTGGGTGTGGTCTCCACTGGGATGGGTGAGCACAACTGGCACGAAAATTTCTAGAGCTCTTACGTGCTTCGGAAGGCACGTTAAGCCGTTGGTCCCGGCTGTCATCACTGGATAGCCTTAATTAAGCTATGTCAGATGCCTGTAGGCAGTTTGAACATTTTCTGACACCAGCGTTGGCCACACACACAAACGAAAAACAGCAAGCAAGCTCCTAAAATTAAAACCCATTTTATTCTAAGTAGCAATTAAGTCATAACTAAGGCAATTTCAGCGGCAGGCTACTAGGCTTGCTCGCGATAATGCCTTTAGCTTTGAATTTTCGTGCTCTATTTCTATAATGAGGCCGTAAATTCACGTAGTTGCCTAAATACCTACATTGTTATTACTCTTTGATTAGGTTGCTGAGCTAAATAACCAGGATTCATGTTTTCTTATTTACCTAAATATTTTGATTCATGTATTGTCTTTATTTATCAGCATAAAATGAAAACAAAATAAACTGGCCAAGTGTGAGTTGAATTCACACACATACACACACACGCACACACACACTAATATATAGGGACAATTACACACAGTGAAAACGCTTTTATGCCACTTCTCTCGTGGTGGTTAACCAATCTCCTTCTTAGAATTACTGTTCATATTAAACTGTGGTTTGATATCTCATTGACAAAATTAAATGACCAGCACTCTTGACGGAATCGAGGAATAAGGTCATAAAATCACATTTTAATTTGGTTTTAATATTTTTTGTTTTAGCAGAAATAGATATCTACACATTCTATGAAAATTTCAAGTTTCTACCTATTACGGTTCACTAGATCCAGCCCTGTGACAGGCGGACGGACAACGGAGTCTTAGAAAAGGGCATGTACTTGTATTCAAATTAAGGTATTTTGATGGTGATGTAATTTGGTGCCGATTATGTCCTAAATTAAATCCAAGTTATTGTTGGCAACTTTAACATTTTAGTAGAAATATTTTCTATTGTCTATGCTTAATTTTCTATATTGTCTGTGAACCATTGTACTTCCTTCCGTTTTGACCTCTAATGGCAGAATACACGAAGTACAAGTCCTCCGGAGTAGGTCCTCCGGACCTATTTACAGTCTACTAAAATAATTATTACTTTTAAAAAGTTACATTTTAATGACATTATGCGCCTCCGCTTAGTAAAATTTGTTTTCTTTATCCCTTGCTGGGTAGACAGAGCCTAGGTCTATAAGACCTGAAGGCCACGTTAAGCATGTTGGTGGGCATTAGGTGGAAAACGGAGTCAAAATAGTGATGGGTTGCTATCCGCATCGCCTATTAACATGATTCCTCAGATTTTTGCCATTCCCTCAATCGGCTTTTACGATCTGCGCGGGAAGAGAAGCAGCTGGTACATTTTACGTTTTTTCTTTACTCCCAGGTCAGCATGAAAGAGTAGTAAAATTTGTGTTTATTTTTATCGTAGTTGCAATTACATGACATTTCGCTGCGACGAGAAAGTGTTGCAACTTCTAGTACAACTACGGATACATCCTCAATGATGTCGATTTAATTTCTCTCTTAAGTTTAACCAAAAAACACTGTGAGTCATATAAAGCGATATTTATTACTGATCAAGTATTTATTCAAACTTATTTTTAATACGTCAATAAAACGCCCATAAAAGTTGCCACCCGCTGCTTGTTTATACTTTTGCAAATTTAATTAACGTGTCTCTGAAGGTCTATTCTGGTATTAAAGTAGCTTCATATCTTGTCTGGTTACCTGACAAAGTAAAGAACTCATTTCATTGCTCGATAGTTTGAGCTAATGATGATGATTAAACGTATTTAGTATTAGCAATTCGTTCCAGCTTTGCATGAGTGAAATGTTCTCGTAAGCCTAGCTAGTAAACGATTTAAAAAATTGTTGAGAGAGCGAGCGATATCCATCTGTCCCACTAATTCTCCTCTATATAACAGGTCGTATTTTTCAATAGATTCTCGTAAAAGTTTTTGAGTAAGTTTGATAATGCAGTATGTATTTTGACGTGATAATGTCTTATAAATCGATAAACTTTTCGACTAGGTCCGTGGCGCAGCGGTCAACACGCCAGCCTGCCACACGGAGTGACCGGGTTCGATCCCCGGCCAGGTCAAGATGGAAAATGATCTTTTTCAGATTGGCCTGGGTCTTGGATGTGTATCTATATATATGTATTTGTTATAAAATATAGTATCGTTGAGTTAGTATCCCATATCACAAGTCTCGAACTTACTTTGGGGCTAGCTCAATCTGTGTGATTTGTCCGTATATATTTATTTATTTTATAAACACACGCTGCATGCACGCAAATGTGTCACGTTCCGTGTGCAAGCGAGAGCGCTGAACAAGCGTTAAGAATACATGATCGGCCTAAATGGGGTATTATACAATCCTAAATCGGATCCGATGAGAGGGACGCCGCTGTACGTGCGATACGATTGAAGATATCTCGTATCGTGTCTAACGTATAACGGGCATCCTCCCATCGGATCCTAAATTCAGGATGGTTTAATAGGCGCCTAAGCGTTTGGCTTGTGACGCATCTATCACGTAAAATTATCGTCCTTAAACCGACTTACAGACAATCATTTTTTTTGTAGATACAATTTTTAGAAATTTTACAAAATGGTGTATGTTGGAAAAAAAAACCTAAACGCTATAGGGCATATGGCATGGCGCTTAGAACCATTGTAAGTACGCTGTAATAAGACATTGTGAGGTCTATAAGTACGCTGTGATAAGACTTGTGGGATCTATTAGCACGTAGGGACACTAGTTTAAATATAAATTGAAAATGCTAGATTACTTACTTTATTGTTTATTCTTCTTTTTTTATTTTCGAGTACTATAAATAAGCATGATGTTAAGTGAGGTTCGATAATGAATCGATGAATAAACATAAAATTGTTAATTGTGTAAGGTCAATTTTATTTTTATAGCTGGTAAAGCAGTGGCATTTTGCATACGCATAAAATTATCTAAATTCCTTATTTTAACATGATTTATTATAATATTTTATTATTCATTAATTTGACGTTTTTATTATCTCCCACCCGTGTTTTCTTTTAATCGATTATAATGCCAGAGTATGTTAGGAATTAATAAGGCGTAAAAAATGGCAGTCTACCTGTCTGGCTTGGTATTAACAGTTTTATGAGTTTTTTAAACGATATCTTTTGTGCGTCTGTCAGATATAATTATTATAAATCAAATATTAGTAATTAAGAATAGATTATAATAAAAACCGATTATTAAGATGAATATAAATTAGGTAATACGTAGAGGATTTGGTAATATTTTGCTAATCATTTATTTAAAGAACAAAGTTTAGAGGTCATAAATTATTAAGGTATTACTAGATTTTCTGAGACACACTGAGTTTCAATAAGGCAATGTGACTCAAATAAAATGTTACGATTCGCTATACGCATGGAACTCTGCTACACGGCATTCGTAGACCGCTACGCGCGTACTACAAACTAAAATAATAACAAACGCGACCATCTTTGAATACACGTGGACGTGTCAATCCTAATATCACAAGGTTCGACACGAAACTAGCGTTCTGCAAAAAAATAACGTTGCTAAATAAAATTGGTTGTCTATTAAGTAATATAATAAATATAAATATATACGGACAAATCACACAGATTGAGCTAGGCCCAAAGTACGTTCGAGACTTGTGTTATGGGATACTAACTCAACGATACTATATTTTTATAACAAAAACATATATAGATAAACATCCAAGACAAAGGTCAATCTAAAAAAGATCATTTTCCATCTTGACCTGACCGGGGATCGAACCCGGGGCCCTCGTGCTCGTGTCACAGGCTGGCGTGTTAACCACTGCGCCACGGAGCTCGCCAGTCGGTTAACGGTCTATAGTAGACTATGTAGCTAGCTCCAAGTGAGCTTTTGCTACTTCATTGGCCGTTTGAGGCAAGGGCAGATTGCCCTCAGCCTAATTTTATGTGATAACGGTGGAATAGAGATAGAAGCGTCACAAGCCGAACGTTTAGGCCGATCGTGCCTCTCTATCGCTTGTTTCGCGCTCTCGCTTGCACGCGGAACGTGACACTTATTCGTGTGCGCAGCCGGCGGTCATCGATTTATAAGACGTTGTCACGTGACAAATAGAGTTAGTGGAGTCAACATTTCCGTTTTTCATAAGCTCAGTTTCGACTAAACGTTACCCGTACGATTTTCATGTTATTAATTTACATTAGTTATACTTCTGTGGTTATTCTGCGTTCATACTGTCGTCGTTAGCAAACATCAAATAACTTGCTAGTGCGGTCGGTTCTATACCACAAGTGTAAGGCAAAGGCGCGACACAAAATTATCTGGATATGACAAAGAAGGAATACGAAACGTGAAGTTGATTTGGTTGATGATATTTAATTAAATGTTTATGCATATACACATTAATTTGTGAAATAAATAGAGAAAATTATCGTAGACCGATCTGATAAACGTGATAATTAATAGATAGATATGTTATAATAATTATGGCGAGCTCCGTGGCGCATTGGTTAACACGTCAGCCCGCGACGCGAGGGTTCCCGAGTCCAATTCTTGGTCAGATCATGATGGAAAACGATCTTTTTCAGACTGACCTGGGTCTTGGTTGTTTATCTGTATAAGTATATATTATAAAATAAATTATCGTCAAGTTAGTATCCTACGACACAAGTTAACAACTTACTGTGGGGCTAGCTCAATTTGTGTGATATGTTCCTATATACTCGTTTTTAGTTAAAAGATCAATATATTAGGCGGTAAAGGCCTATCGTAAAAGTTACGAACAAATCGTAAAACTTAATTTTTTTGTCGAAATCCAGCGAAACATTCTTTCGCAAGAGTTTATTTAGAAAGATATACAAATAAGAGAAAATAATTCAAAACACTTGTGGCCGTCCCTCTTCTAGTTAAACAATTTTTGTGGTTTCAACTTCAAACCGAAGTCAGGTACTTGGGATCCGCACACAGGACCTTCACCTTTATTTATGCACACTCAGACAGAAATCACCCTTTGCGTCGCCCGCTCGACGCATGGGAACCAAGAAAGCATTCAAAATGATTTATTGTAAATGGTTTTCTACTTTGTTGGCTAAAATAATAACCCCTGCGCCCAGATTGCTGTTCTAAATTCGACGTTTTATTGTTCCTCCATTCCTTTTGCCTTCCGATACTCACCTTCGAAAAAAATTAATTTGCAAGCCTTGTGAGACCATTAGGCACTGATTGAATGAGTCAGCGATATGGTAATTAACGACGAAAAAGAAATACGATGTATAATTAGTACCAGGCGAGACGATAGTAACCTGCGAACTGAATGAGACATCGGCAACGCAAATAAAAATGGTAAAAGCACGGTAGAGTTGCGGGTGGCTTTGTGTGCGACACAATACCCTTCCAAACGATTGACGCGTAGCTCCGAAGGTGTCATGAGAATTAGTGGCCCATTATTGCTCCATAGAAAACGCTATGGTCAAGCAGAAAGCAGATAACAATAATTAGCTCGGACGCTACAAAAAGTGACATAAATCCGGCATAATAAGTTCTGAGGAGTGCAAAAAAGCCAGTTTACCTGAACGCTTGCTTTTTTGCAGCGACGGGCGAGCGTGGCCCGATATAATAAACACCTCAATTCCTGGCAGGGCATTGTTTAATGATTTTTCTGTTGTGATATTGCACAATTCCTGCTCGGCTCGTTTTTTCATATTCAACTTGCGAGAAAAATAAAAGTTTTTTGTATGTCCTGGTAGCATTTAAACAAAAGGGACTGGGATTGTGTGAAGGTGTGATTTATTTATGACTTTAAGAGCCTTCTCTTGACCGACTTTGGGTGGTTTCTTGCATCCGAGTTGATCTTGCATTTGTGTAATCAAATATTAACGTTTTGTTTCTTTTGTTGCAGGAACAATATGGGAATGATGCGTTTGAGGGGCACGTCGTTTATTGTCTATTGAACTCTTTAATTTTAATTAGAATCGCGTTTTAAAAAGCGTCATAGAACGAAGATGCTGGGGTGTGCTCTAAGGAGAGTTACCTCAGTGATCTGTTCGCCAAAACACATCAGCTACAGCTCGGCTGACGACAGCCGGTGCTTAGATAAGTAGATTAACATTTCGGCCAACCTTCAAAAACTTTGAAACTAGTCAAGACAATAGTTAGTTACCATAGTAAAGAACGCGGATCTGGGAGTCGTCTGGAAGAGCCACTGCGGTGGTATGCTTTATATTGCCTCTTGGATCGACTGTGCGCTGACAGGTCGCTACGTCACGTGGCTTCCCGGCGCGCGACTTCAGTGCTGGATGCTACTAACTGTATACACGTGAGTACATTTTATTCTTTTTCACACTTTTTGCATTATATGAAAATTTTGATCAATTTTACTTTATGTCCATAGACAACGAAAGCCTCTGACTAAAAATATTGACCAACCTCTACATTTCCACACACAAAAGCTGAGCTCATCAAAGTCAAGATATTCTACATTTACCATATAGATGTAACCTAAGAGTACGTCTGATATTTAGTATATTTCCAGTCGGCTTTTTTGCTAACTCAGTGTACAACGATTTGATAGTCATTTCAACATACATTGCAGCTTTCGCATGATTGACTATTTTTATTTAAGATACATAAAACGTAATGTATTTCGAAGTGACTATCAAAACGTTGTACACTGAGTTAGCAAATAGGCCTGCAGGTGTTATTACTACTTTTAACATGTTTGTATTTTTAATTAGAGAAACAGAAAAATACTGTTTAACTATGATTTGTGAGCTTAATTATTATTTAAATTAAATATATGCTTTGATAACACCTGAATAGCAACATTAAAAGTTAATACAAATTAAATAAATACGCAGCAGTAACATTTATTAATTTTTAATTTATAATCATATATTGCGGTATGTCATCGTCGCGTTTTCATTAATATTTTTAAGACTTGTGGTAATGTAACTCGTTTCGAAAAATTTTAATTTAAATATTGACACATTGTTCAGTGGAATTTTATGATGTAACATTAAATGTCCAAATATAATTTGAGGTGTTCAATTAAAAAGTAAAGCTATTATATAAGCACGACATCCAATTCTTCAAAAAATCAGAATAAAAATGTAATTTGCGTGCGAAAGTATGCGCACAGCGCAATGAACCGAAATTTGTATAAACACATTTTTCGGAACTCATTTTTTGTAGGTATATAAATGCCCAAAACTGTTATGTTTTCGGAGATTACGTAAGTATGTATGCGAATTTCTATATTCTACTTTTAAATACGTCAACAGATGTGGATGTATGGAGTGCCGTTAGAAATATTGCTTTGACACGAGTGTCATGAGCATTTATTTAGCCAGGACTTCTATGGCCAGGACAGTGGAGTTTTTGTTCTTATTTGAAAAAAGTGTTCGTTTAGTTTTGTTTTTGATTTGTAAATTATGATGCATTTGTCAAGTTGTAACTAGGCAAATATTTTGTTTGAGGGCACGACCTCTACTTCTTGCTCGTCAATGTAAAGGACATAAAACTTTGTGTTCCGTTAAATTCTCTGCAGTAGCGGAGGCCAGTTAGCATTCGATTTACGATGCAGTTTTCATTACCTGTGTCTATGTTTTTTCTTTAGTCACAAAAACTTACCGCAAATGTCCATAACTACTGTGTTAAATTTGCATTTCAACTTCCAGTAGATATTACAGTTTATAATTCCTACTAACTATAATTAGATACTTTTGAAATTGCAATGCGTTTGAGGAAAAAAGAAGTGTGTAAGTTTTAAAACAGTCGAAATGTTGTTTCATTCATATTTTTTCAATATTGTCATAAGTTTTGTTACGTCATTGAGGATAAAGATAAAAAATGTGAACAAATAATTTTGCGTCATAATCTTTGAACGAAATAATTATTTTCGTTTACTGCATTCCGCCGATTGATAAAATATAAATTAAACCAGGAGATATCGGGACGTTCATAAATTTTCATCGACAGATTAGAGTAAGTGCTTCTAGATAATGCAGATAACAAGTTCGTTGACATACGAGTTGATTGCATTGATGGAAATTGGGCTACTTTAATTGTTAAGTTTTACTATCTTTAAATTTTGTAAGTAAATATGTAGATATTGAGTTCCATTTTTAGTTTAATATCGTTACTGTTTTTCCCCCAAAATATTTGAAAATACTGAATATTAGGTGGTGCCTAAAAGTCATGACATAATTATTATTTATGTACATTCTCAATCACGAAGTCAAGTTGGATCTTGACGGCGATTATTTGATTTTTAGGCCCTAAAGTCTATGTATTATACTGCCCTACTAAGTGCAAAAAAGGGGTATCTAAAAAAATCAAATAATTGATTTTTATGCCATCGGATAGCGTATTGTTTTGAGCTATCCGATGGTATAAAAATATTTTTTTTGAGATACCGCATTTGCGCTTAGTAGGGCAGTATAGTAGGCATTGAAGTTTGTTATTGGATAGTAAAAAAATAAAAGGAAAAATGAAATCGTTTAAATAGTAATATATCCTTGAAACAGATTATATAATTTGAATTGGTCAAAAGTTGGGTAAGCGTAATTTGCCGTTTCAATATTAAAAAATTGGATGTTGAGTTTGGCAACAACACGAAATATTTGCAAAGTCAGTTTGTTGTAAACTTACGACGATGTGTTAAATTGGCTGGAATGTCATATTATTTGATGTTAAACAGCTGCTATTAATTTGCATTGTTTTTAAATAATATTTTATTTTGTCTAACTTTTAGTTGTCGCTGACCTACGGACCACAGTTTTTTTTTTGTAGATTTTGTAGGTGAAATTGGTACTTGCCATTTTTTTTTTAATTTTTATTTATTTACTGAATACATTGTAATGAATTATTATTTGTTTCATCTTTAAGCTTACCATGCTAAACGTGCCCTTTGTTTTGTCTACTTTATAAATGGAATACAGATGTTATGTTTGCAAGAATTTGGATCGAAATAAATTTATTTTCTAAGAAATTCAAGAACATTGAGTTGACTCATATTAATAAAACAATAACATTATACAATAACATAACAATACATTGAATATATTTTTTTACGTTTCAAAGCCAAAATGTGAAAGAAATCTTTTTTTGTATAACGCATTCAACAAAACCGCTGGTAAAAGTTAGTGTTTGATAAAATAAAAACAAAGAATTTGCAACATCCAAGTGTGATTCCCGCGTTGGAATCGATTGAAGGCCGCTATAAAATAATAAAGTGTTGCCATAAATAAGAAATTTATTTGGTGGTCCTCGGTATTTGCCAGCCATTTGCGTAAGTCCCGAATATTTGGGTTCAAAATAACTATAAAATTAGAGTTTATCGTTTCACCTTTTCGCGTGCGTAATAAAATAAGGGTTAGTATACAAAGATGGCTATCGTATTTTTGTAACTTTTTCTCAAGATTCTGTTTTGAGCCGAGAATATGGCGATCACATTCTTATTTTTTACAAGATAAACATGACCTAGGTGAATAAGCCCGAAAAGCCAATTCCTGCGAGATTCAGACCACTTAAATACCGTGTGATTTTGAACATCTGAACTATACTGAAATCCTGGAATCAGAATCCCTAATAGAATACAAAATTGCAAAAAAAAAGTAAAAAACGAAACAAATTACCTTCCATAGAATTTTGCTCAGTTGATCGGTGACTTTGTATGGGAAGCCTAAATTATATTTGATTTTCACCTTTTTTTCTCGCAATTCTTTACTTCATTAGGGATTCTGATTTCAGTATAGTTCTGAGGTTCAAACTCACTTGGTAGCCTGTTGTTTCTTTTTTGCTTTTTGCCCCTTTTTTTCGATGGTCTAAGTGCAAAAGAATTTATAAGCATAACCGCTTCTGCGGTAAAAAAATAATTCGTTTAAAGATTGTTTAGCATAATTTTTGATACAAATTATTATTTTTTTTAATAGCCTGTTTCAGTGTCCCACTGCT
Organism: Elegia similella; assembly: GCA_947532085.1. NCBI lineage: Eukaryota > Metazoa > Arthropoda > Insecta > Lepidoptera > Pyralidae > Elegia > Elegia similella. The sequence goes on from OX383936.1 coordinate 9,495,955, forward strand.
GGGCAAAGGCCTCCCCTTTTTGTTTCCAGTCATCCCTATCGCGGGCAATAACTTGCCAGCCACTTATATAAGCATCTAAGTCATCGCTCCATCTCCTTCTAGGTCTGATACAAATTATTATGCGTAAAAATTGATATGTGAAATATTTTTATACCAATCATATTGTCCTTGATGTCACAAAAGGTGACGGCTGAAAATCAGTGCTGGACACACACAAATGTGTCCAGCGTCACAGTGAGCCGTCACTTAATGTATTACACAACATTCTTGTTTTAATTTCGTATTATAAATATATTTTCGCCAATTAAAAAATGCATTCTAACACAAAACTGTTATTGATTGGCATTTTGATCTCCGTGAGATGAAAAGCAGTTTCACATTTTTTTAATTTTTTTAATTTGCCCAGACCATGCCTGGTTTTAAAAACAAGTAAGTGTTTTAAGCAAAATTTTTATTTACTTTATACTCTAAACATATTGTTTTTTAATTAACCTTAATTGAATTTATTTAAATCCGTGATTTTTGTATCAAAATAAAAGAAATAATATTCGTTAAAAATTGAACCTTATATACGACAATATTTTTTTCTAGATTATAATCTTTTGACATTCGGACTTAAAAGGTCGAAAGAGGATATTAGTTAAGCATATAGACGAATCTGTACCCTTGACCGACCAGTACACCCACCAGACGCATTCAACTTGAGCCGAATTTGGGAACAATAGCTAATTAATAAGACTGGTCTGGCTCAATGCATGGCTAATCAAAATATTCGCAGTAGCTAATTCAAAGAGACGTCTTTTATTATGGTAAGTGGGAGATTTACATACATTAGCCTTTTTTGTATGAGTCTGACACGTGTGTAATTTCGGAAATTTTTGTTTTATTTTAGAACGTGACGAGAAATGATGGATATTGGTCTGTAAATATTGATTTGTAAAACCATAAAGCAGTACTTATTTATATTTATATAGTTATATTAGCTTTTGCCTGCGGCTCCGCTCGCCTAAGTTGCGATCCCTCAGTAACAATACTTTTTTCGGGAATAAAGATATGCTATGTCGTTCCGCAGATTTCAAACTACCACCATACCAAATTTAATGTAAATCTGCTCAGTGGCTGAAGTGTAAAGAGGTAACAGACAGGCAGAGTTACTTTCGAATTTATAATATTACTAGCTTTCGCCCGCGGCTCCGCCCGCATCAATGTCGATCCCTCGGGAATATTACTCTTTCCCGGTATGGCCTATGTCCTTTTCCGTACTCCAGAGAACTTGTATGCAAAATTTCATGATGATCGGTTCAGTAGTTACGGCGTAAAAGCGTAACAAAAAAACAAACTCACTTTCGCATTTATAATATTAGTATCTAAGGAATAAATAATAAATATTAGTACCATAAGGTAGTATGGATTTAAATACGCTCTACCTTTTCTCTCAGTTTTCGCCTATAAGGGTTCAAATTCTACAACATACCTCTACATATATGATTCAAAAGTAAGTTAAGAAAAGTATGACTACTGATAGTACTTATAGTGTTTGAAGATCTTGTTCGAGTCTTAAGAGATTACTTTAATTGAGAGTGACTGAGATTAACTCTCGCGGCTTTTCTTATATGTATACCTTAGAACTTGAATTCATTTGGTTGCGTTATTTTTAGTTATTTGGTGGTGATCGTTATTTTTTTATGATATAGGACAGCTAACGAGCGAGCGGGTCACCTGAGATAGTAAATGATCACCGCTGTCCATGGACAACTGCAACACCAGGGTGTGACAGGTGCGTTGTCGGCCTTTCAAGGAGTTGGGGGAAGGAAATGGGGAGGGGAGGAGGAAGGATGGGCCTCCGGCTCTCTCACTCACCGAACGAAGCGCTTCTATAGTGGTAAAGCTTCTACTCAGACGTCGATTTTCTGTGAGAGTGTGGTTCTTCCCCGGATGAGCCGGTCCATTCATGCTAAAAAGTAAACTCACACATTGACAATATAGTTTCATATGTAGTAGTAATAGGCAGGCATACATATTACTCTGCTTGTATGAAACGCCACACCTGTGTCACATCACTTCTAGTAACACTGGCTAAATTATTGGGCAAGACGGTAGTGTTTATTTCCAAAAAAATGATTTTGGTATTGTCGTGACGAGGACTTCATATGAGAAAAGTTTTGAAATGTTATGTTTGTTTATGCAATGTCATTACGTACTGCATTAATGCATAACGTTTGACAGCCCAATGCAACACTGACACGTGTTTAGTAAGACTCACGTCGGCACGCGAATTGCATGGAAAATGTAGTTTTTTGGCCGTTACGTTCATATATATGTAAAATATTGGCTAACGTCTGTATTTGAATAGCACGGCAAACAAAAAAAAATGTATAGGCGTCCCTGGTTCACTGCTTATTATTTTAAAAATCAAAATTAAATTAAAATTTGTTTATTGCAGGCTGACAGACATACATTTTAACAGTTGATTTTAAAGAAGTACCATCAATCGAGCGAAAATATATATTTGTTGTTATATTGCGTATGTATATATAGAGGTAATATATAACTTTACCCGTCAAACTAATATTTACCAAATCAATCTGAAAATCATTTTATTGTAAATTCTATTGTTTTCAGAATTTTGTGCTTCAGTAAGTACGTTAAATAAGTTTAGAGAACTTATTTGAATACAAAGTTTATTTTATAATTTTAGTAACTGACGATGGATTTTTTTTTACTAAATGTTGGATTAGACATTTATATCCCATCTCACCTGATGGTAAGTGACGATGAAGACGAGGATGTTACATGCCTATCCAAGATATACCCATTTATTCTACGAGTAAAGACAAAATATCCATTATATACGTAAGTTATCATGTTTGGAACTTACCTCATTAGCGGACACGCAACCACGGCACAATAGAAATAACAATAGATTTAGATCTATAGGCGAAAGCATCCCGGAAAGCGTAAATCGCTAAAACAACTGATTTGGGAGGATTAACACGTAGGTAGGTAACATTTCTGTGCCAAACTATGCCCTAAATCAATATATAATTTCCGCTTCAAATATATTTACATACATCCTCGTCTTTATCGTCACTTACCATCAGGTGAGATGGGAGACAAATGCCTACTAAATACTTAGCAAAAAATAAATGTAAAGTTCCCGAAAAAGAAAAGGAAACAAAACAGCGAACAAAAGTTAGTAGTTTCATTAGACGTTCTATAGAATCTTAATCTCCCCATTGACGAACAAGATCAGACTTTCAGTCTGCCTCGCGAGGTGTCAACAGCCATCGAAGCAACCCTTGCGGCGATCGAGGGCTCTCAGCGCCACCATATGATGGGCTCACTTGACCGTTTTGACGGCATAAATATTCGCATATTTAATCTTTGTGTGACCTAGTTTTTCGAAAAAAATACATATTTTGAAAATGTATATTGTTTTTAATAAACAGATGTTTCAGTAGTTACTCAAAAATAAATAGTGCATTTTATACATTCATATAATATCAAATTTAATCTAGGTCATGTCATAATGTAGTAAATGGAGTATTTTGGGAGAGAAAAGACCTAATTTTATGAAATAAGTACGGAAATCAGAGATAGTAGGTAGCTAAAATACCATTTTTTGAAATGCTTTTTATGAAATTAGCAATGTTGCATATATAACGAGTCAGACAACAAGTAGGTCACATACAATATACTAATAAATAATAAGCAGGTTTGATCATTTTAGTACCGAAAATGGTAATAATATTCTGCCATGGAGCGAGGAAACTTTGGAAGATGCCTTTGTGCAGCAGTGGATTTCTTACGGCTAAAATAAGATGATGGTTTGAGAAATATATCTGGTATCATAAAATATCCAAGAATATAAAGCAACAATTACATGTAATTAACTGCATGCAGTTTTAATTGCATCTACCCTAGGAGGGTTGGTGTCAGGCGGCCGACATGACATCACAACATGAATACTGTTATAGTACCTGATCCCCCTCTGTAACGCAACAGACCTAAGTCTGCAATCAGGGAAACGTTAAGAAGATACATACAATACATACTATCACGTCTTTTTTCCTTGCGGGGTAGACAGAGCTTAGGTAGACCTTACAGCCACGTTTAGCATGTTGATGGAAAACCGGAATCAAAATAGTGATCATCATCATCAGGTCTTTTTAGTCTCCACTGCAGGAGCATGACCCTCTCTGTACTACCGGAGCCATACTTGGCCAGAGCAGACAGATGAATTGGCCTACACACTCCTCGCTGGCCAGACGGATTGGAGAGGTTTCATTGATGTTTATGAGCTTTGTTTAGCTTGTATTTCCTAAGTCGCCTCTTACGACCTCCATGGGAAGACTAGGAGTGGTCTTACCTATTCTACTCTGCTGGAAACCACACGGCTAAATAGTGATGGATTGCTAGCATCGCCTACTAACATGATACCTCAGATTTTCGCTATAATGACGATGATTAACTTTTAATTGGGTACCCCGGGCGCCGAAACACTACAGCTAAGGATCCTTAGCTGTAGTGAGTTTGTATGTCTGTAGATTTTTATTGATAATAGATCGATCGATCGATCAATGTGCAGACGAAATACATTAGATCCATTTGTATAGTGTGTCAATAGCTTTAGGAATCAAAAACAGTGTGTGGGCCGTCATTGTTTGGCAGAGGCTGGGCTCGTGTTACCTATATGTTACAACACGTCTAGACGTCGAAAGGCAGACATTTTTTATTTCACCTTCTGTGCATATAAAGGCCCATTCAGGTATTAATAAAACGTGTTGGTGTGATGTTGTGACGGAGCCAATTATTTTTCAGACACAGATTATATCTGGTTTAAGAGATACTTTTTTAAATATTTACGAACATACGAGATCATTACTTTCAATGTTTTAAAGTAATTTAAGTGATTTTATTTTTATCATTAGTCTTTCTACTAACTAATGGCTTCTAGCCGTGTGGTTTGTTGTGGTTACTTGGGCAGAGTAGAATAGGACTATTCCTAGTCTTCCCATGGAGGTCGTAAGAGGTGACTCAGGAAATACAAGCTAAACAAAGCTCAGAAACGTCAATGACACCTCTCCAACCCGTCTGGCCAGCGAGGAGATTGTAGGCCAAATCCTCTGTCTGCTCTGGCCACGTATGGTATATCCAGTAGTACAGAGAGGGTCATGCTCCTACAGTGGAGACTAAAGGACCTGATGATGATGATGAGTCTTTCTACAATAAAGGTAAATAATATTAAATCTATAAACAAAACACTGAAGTCGAATTGGGTACCTACCGTATGTTTACTTTTGAAACGAAACGTTTAAATTTGGAAAAAATAAGTTTTTGCAATAAAATTCGAAAACAAGTCCCAACAAAACTATAACTAATAGTCAATAACAAAACTTGGTTGTATACAGCGTGTAAGATAACCAACGATGTTCCTGTGAAGGGTTGATTCAGCCCGTCAAAATTAACAACTTTTCCTATGGGACCAATGCTGGGAACCGGCATGCGACATGCGGCTATACAGCCGCATGCCGCAGAAAATGATAATGATATCTGAATAGACCTTATTTAAAGCAATTTGAATATCACCAATGTTTGCATGTCCACGGACTGTGTATCATTATTTTTGTCTAATGACAAATAAAAAATACTTAAGATACAACTGAGTCACTTTGAATTACTCACCAAGGTTCATTAACGGTGCTTTTAGGTGGGTTTGGAATAAAAACGTCGATAATGAGAGATTGACTTATTCTACCGCATCTATCTATCATGGAATAATCATTATTTCACCCGTAAGAAGTCCACTGCTGGAGAAAGGCCTCTCCCAAGGATTCTTCATTCCATGGGAGGATATTGCCAAAAATCACTAAGCTTGGAATTGGCAGGCGGGTTGGCGAGCGCAAGCTCTTTGGCTTCTTGTGCTTCCAACGCTGCTGCAAATCGAAGCATTTTTAAGCTGTTTAATCTAGGAAGGGTATGAAGCTATTAGGATTTAGGATACTACTCACCAGGATGAAAGAGGTAAAAGCATGTGGCCGGGTATACGTACCCGATGCTGCATCGGGTGCTAAACCTGCAACCACCGGCTAAGGAGTTGAGGATGTCACCCCTGTCTTAATCATGAAATAGCTATATTAAAATAATATACATGAATATAGTGACATTCTAGATTTCTATTCGCTTTGTCTTTTAAACCTGCCAATCTACTTGGTGAACGGTAATTAATTGGTCAAAAAAATCTTGTCCAATTTTTTTTTTCACAAATTTTTATTTTTATATACAGCGTGATTTTGTATCTATAAACTATATTAAAATCCTGTAATTATACAGAATTGCAAGAAAAAAAGGGTAAGGAACGAAAAATAAAATTAGACTTCCCATAAAAGGCGCCGATCAGCTAAGCGAATTTCTATGGTAAGTCGTTTTTTTGTTGTTTTTAGCTTTTTTCTTACATTTTTATATTCAATTAGAGATTCTGATTCCAGAATTTCAATAAAGTTCATAGGAATAAGATCACGCTGTATAAGAAACTTAAAAAAAACCCTTCGTCGATTTGGGAAAGATTTAACTTTTCCCAAGTCGATAAAGGATTTAAAAAAACGAATAGTTTGATACTTTGCTTTTCGTGTGTGTAAGTGGCCAATACTGGTGTCAGATTTTTCAAGCTGTCTAAAGGCATCTGACATCTCGTGATGACAGCCGGGACCAACGGCTTAGCGTGCCTTTCGAAGCACGGAGGAGCTCGAGATTTTTTTGCCAGTTGTGGTCAACCATCCCAGTGGGGTCCATACCCAGGTTTGCTTAACATGCATTAGCGCATGTAATGCGCACGCCAATCGGGCCATTGAGCCCCTATATCTGACTCTGATACTGATCTGCTCTTTCCGTTAAATGCCATTGACACTGCCCCTGTATGTGAATGGTATCAACACGTGCTGTCCAAATATGAAGGCCAATTTATTCAGGTGTTAAGGTGATGTTTCGATTTACGACTTCTTCACAGTAATTAGATGGAGTTCAAAACGGTATTCGGATATTTTATAACAATTTTTTGTCCATTAGATGTGTTTTTTTTTTGGAGAAACGTAATATTTTTATCTCTGTGATTTTGCAAAATCGGATTGGAAAATTTACAAAAAAAAAAAAAAAACATCCAAAAGAGTAATCAAAATAATTCGAAAATACGAATAATTGAACTCATTAAGTATTTGTTTTGATAAATAAATACTGGCCAAGTGTGAGTCGCATAAGTACACACATAAAGGGTTCTGTACCACCATACTATATTTTACTACAAAAACCACGTTGCCTGTAAGAGGACTGATGTTTAAGTACGCTTTCTTACCTCTTCTAAGCAGCCTTTCCTTTGAGGTTAACCAAATTCTTTCGAATTATCATCATTTCGAGTAGGTGACACAGTCAATCGACCATGCACACCCTGGTGTCAGAGTTCTTCGGAACCGCCTCTCAGCCTCTGACGTGATTTCTTTAACGACTACCAGATGGCAGCCGGGACCACCGGCTTAACGTGCCTTCCGAAGTACGGAATCATCTTTATTATCAGACAATCAGGTGATTCAAGCACGAATGCAAACACTATTGTGCTTACTATTATATTCTATACTCACGTATTTTTTGTTGGTTTCGCCGACAAGTTCAGACGATTCAGGTGGCCATCTAGTGCGAGTGTCAGAAACGCGAGTGAAACCGTTTGTTATAATAGTAATTATGTCACGTGTAACTTTTAACTGTTGTTCTTAATTACCTGTTTGAAATCAAGCAGCAATTTTGAAAAAAACCTGTAAATTACGCCAAACATTCACGTGTTTTTAGTATGGAAAATTCCTTTAATTATATTTTTTGTTGTTATTGTGACGGCAAAAGATGTACACATTCTATGAAAATCTCCTGTCTCTACTCATTACGATTCAATATTTACAGGCCTGTGACAGACGGAAGGACGGACAGACGGTCATTGGAGGTTTAGCAATAGGTTTCTATATGGCACCCGTTAGGTACCAAACCGTAAAAATACCTTAAGTTTTCTGTTTACATTTAAATTAACATGCTTAAAGAATATATAAAAAAACTTTAAAACATCGTTTTTTCCTGATTAATCGACACTTAATGGCCACTTTGGAGTTCCACCCAATGTCAAGCACATCGCCTTAAGAAGTATCTTCAATTGAATCTTTTGAGTGTCACGATGGTCCTCCAATACTAATGGGTGGATTAGTTTTCTTTACTGATTGTGATCAAAGACGTTTTAGTACGGCCGTTAGGTAGGTATGCGCGTTTCCATAATTACGATTCCCGTTAGTATTTGAGGTGTAAATTGAGGAAGTGTTCTAGAATTTCATTTGGAGTTTGAAGAGGTGTAATGGCTTGATATGGATTATTAATTACTAGCTTTCGCCCGCGGCTCCGCCCGCGTCAAATTCGATCCCTCGGAAACAGTTCTTTTTCCCGGGATAAAATGTACCCTATGTCCTTCTCTGTACCCCAGATAACGTGTATGCAAAATTCCATGATGATCGGTTGTAGTCACAACGTGAAAGCGTAACAAACAAACAAACAAATAAATAAACAAACAAACTCACTTTCGCATTTATAATATTAGTTAATTAATAATTATTTTACTTTGAACCTCGTCGCCTTAAAATTAAAATTGTATGTCTTACTAAAAAGTTTCTAGACTGGACATGTAAAAAAGTAACTCAAATATTATATGCGAAGTAGGGACCAAGAACTTTACCAATGCCCATGAAACATTAGGAAAGAGCAAGCAACATTAAGAAAGTATCAGGCTTTCCTATAATTATGTTTCTTCGTAGAAGTCTTACATATCAATTCCAGAAATGATGACAGTCGTGAAGCTATGTCAGATGCCTTTAGCCTACTTTGCTAGCTTGAAAAAAAAAGAAACAAAAAAACAACAATATCAATTTTGTTCACTTTAATATATTTCGATATTTCACATCAATAACATAATACTTCTTTCCATCTTCGGGCACACCAGCGCCAAAACACCGATTAGGAGTCGAAGTGGTCGTCATGACCGAAATCGGTCGGACTAATCCTTATCATTGATATTTTATTTTTAAACGATTTTATACAATTATTAATTAATTATTGCAACCACTGATAAATTTAATTTATCATTTTAATTAAAAATAAATGTTAATGCATAATGGAAACACACTTCGTCATTAACATTACACTGGCGCGCAACTACTTACCGAGTACATCCATTGAAATTCATAATGGAACTCTTAATTATTGTAGTGCTAATGTATTTAATTATGATTTGTTTGGTGTAATACGCCTCGTGGGCGGGGACTTGTCTTCATTATCACACCTTTGGGGGTCTGGCTGACAATGCAAGGATCTTGCCCACCAGTGGGATTTGACATGACATGAAGACAGTTTGAGGGCAATGTGTGTGTGAGACATGATAATGATATGGATAGAAAATGTGAGGAATGAGATTAGTGATAATGATGAACGAAAGATAGACAGTAGTACAGTAACAGCTCATAATGTTTCTAACATTATGCTGATAACTGAGCTAACACAATTTTGAAAAACGAATCTGTTTTGCACATACAATTTTTTATAATAGATGCTCAAATTGTTTCGAAATTGTCGAGTAAGAAAGCCGCTTAGCATATTTAGATATGTATGGGTTTAGTGGTAAACGAGGCTAAGCTATAAGGGCTCCAGAAGTACTAGTATAGTAGATGTTCTCATAACTTTCAAACATTTATTGGTATTTCAAAGTAGCTAAAACAACTGTGGAAAGGATGAAGAAAAAAATATATATAACTAGCTTTCGCCCGCGGCTCCGCCCGCGTCGATGTCGATCACTCGGGAATATTACTCTTTCCCGGGATAAAATGTACCCTTTATCCTTCTCCGTACCCCAGATAACGTGTATACAAAATTTCATGATGATCGGTTCAGTAGTTACAGCGTGAAAGCGTAACAAACAAACAAACTCACTTTCGAATTTATAATACTAGTTAGGATAGGATTTATGATCAACAATATAGAGAAGGACAACAGGTTTAGTCAATTTCGACTAAACGCTTTTATACAACTAACTGTCTAACCACTTGGCGACCGCCATGAGCCTACAATTCAAAAAGAAAATGCATGATATTAAACTTGAGCTAACTATTTGTACAACTGTTCATTCAAAAATATTCATAATTGTTATTGTAAACCTACGGATAGAAAAGTAGTACTACCGACCGTGGTGCATAAATTATAAACACAGGTAACTGGAGTGCTCTTTGTTAAGTTGTCAAACTATAGGTGCAGTCCAATATTATTGTCACCTTTCACACAATTGCCACCCGTATGTCCATAGAGTTAAGAATACTAGACCATAGACAGTATAAATTAACAATTGCGTTAGGAAAGCGACTTTTACTCCGATTCATGCGTGGGAGCCTTTATTTGGAACGAGAAGGACTGAGTTTTTAAACTATACTTGTTTGATGTATGGCTTTAGTATACAAAGTATTTTTCAATGAAACATTGATATATCGGTTACCTGATTACGGTTTGGAATCAAATTGTGTTATGACTCCGCCGCTATTCAGGCATGTAATTGTATTTTTATACGACTTCCAAAAGGAGTTATTCATTTGGTATTCCATGGTTGTTATGTATTTACGAGATATATATTTCAATGTGGTTGGTCCGAAACTGCATTGGACAGAGGCAAGTGGAAGGAAATGGGGGAGATCTTTGCCTAGCAGTGGGAGAATATAGGTTAGTTAAAAAAAACTTTATATATGTCAGATACTGTTATAAGCATAAATTTCAAAAGATTTAACCTATTTTCACGTTTGCTAAAACATGACACGAAAAGACTATTTGCATAAAAACCTTTTTCAATGACGTTCTTGAAGTGAACATTTCTTTAGCGGCGTTTTGCACTATTTGGAATGGGTTGGTCGCGTCAATACACATGACCTGATCGAAAATTCGTAAGACGGACCTGAGACCGCTGGCGCAGCGTAGTAGAGGAAGTAATAATCCCTTCTCTTTCTACCGCGTGGAGTTTTCACTTCTGCCAGCACTCCCGGAGACAACCCGTTGTTTTTTGTTTATTTCCCGTCATTTCCCGGTTTTTTGTTCCTAATTCAATTAAAAACTTAAGCTCAAAATGCTGATTTGGCTCTTTTGTTACAAAATTACTTTATAAGCAGTTTCAACTTCGACTGCAACAGGGATAATCTGGGGTTCTAATGATCTAGCGCGAGTAAGCAATTTCAGTTCGACCTAATTTTCGCTCAGAAACCTAAGTACAAATTATCCTTTCGTCACTTAATTCTTGAAAACATAGATTCAAGAATTAAGTGACGAAAGGGTAATTTGTACAAACGATTTATTACAACACGACTCTACGTGTGTAAAGACTAGTATAGACACTAGTGTGATTAGTGATGTGCCGGAAAGAAATTCTCTGTTCTCATGAATTCCTTCTCACGGAAATTTGCGGAAAATTTCCAATAATTCTCGAGAATTTCTCAATAATTCCCGCACTTGAAAGAAAGAAGAAGAAATTCTTGGGAAAAATTTCCGACCCGTTCTCAGCGTTCTCGAAAATTTCGAGCACAGCACTACACTGAGTGTGATGGACTCGACTAAACAACAGTGAGTGATTACTGATTATTTTATAGTTATACAAGTGTAAGTAAGGTTAAAGGTTAATTCCAAGAAAATGCCATAACTTGCTTCTCTATGTATTATAAAATAACCCTATTCCCTGTAGGTACTATAAAAATAATTATGATACTTGTGTATATTTTCGGACAAACTTATAAAGTTGCTTCTTCTAGTCAGCATACTCTTTATTTTAACTATCAATAGCAATGGCACCTTATTAAGTCAACTGATCCTCACTTCCTTACACGAGTAGCGACTTCCTGGAAATACAGATAAAAAAATCAATAGATCTGAACAGCAATGGCTTCCCTCTCGAGCTCGCGAGGGGCCCACCTGACCCAAAACTTGGGGTCGGAACCGGATCGGCGCTAATTAATTTACTGTCACGTATTCGTACAAAGACTTTGATTCGTATGTAAATGTATGGAAGACATGTATTTGAGGCAATGACCTTGATAGTTAGAGGCAAAGAACGTCTTCATATTATCTATGGTTAATTATTCTTTGTTTTTCTATATATTTTTTTCATACTTGCATGGGAAAAAAGAACAAAAGGACGTAGAATGTACAAGCTGCATCTCTTCCCTGGCAGACCGTAGAAGCCGGCCGAGGGAATGGGCGATATCTAAGGATTAATATCAACAGGCGCTAAAACTGGCCTTTGGGTTTTATGGTCTAGGCTTTATCTTTCTCGTATAGACGTGACAATATGTACATAATTAGCAGACCCTGGATTCGAAAGCATTCCAGCTGACGATACAACCGAAAACACTCTTAGTTGCAAGATATAAGACATTTATAAATTGATTGACATACATACATACGAGTATATTTACATGGCCATAATGCCGTGTGGTAGGACCACTCCAAGTCTTCCTGCGGATGTCGTAGAAGGCTTAGGAAATACAAGCTAAACAAAGCTTATAAACATCAATGACACCTCTCCAATCCGTCTGGCCAGCGAGGAGAGTGTAGGCCAATTCCTCTGGCTGCTCTGGCCAAGTATGGCTCTGGTAGTACAGGGAGGGTCGTGCCCCTGTAGTGGAGACTGGAAAGACCTGATGATGATGATGATGATGATATTTACATGGAATTTTGAAGTAATCATTGACGTCCATGCCTTTATCTGCGTATTTGGTGCAGCGATTACCTGATTTGCTTATATGTTGTTAACTCTGAATGGCGACTTTGTAACAATGACAAGTTAAGATTTATACACCGTTGTTAATTTTTTTTATATTGATCTTACAATGTTAAATATTGGAAAGAGGGATAAGGACAACACATATTTCAACTAAAATAGTCTTAATATGTAAGCATTTTGTTATTTTTTTATGAATAAGGGGTAAAGTCCCTCTCTAACTACCCCAACATCATCATTTCGTGTAGGTGACACGGGCAATCGACCATGCACACCCTCGTGTCAGAGTTCTTCGGAACCACCTCTCGGCCTCTAACGTTGTTCCTTTTAACGACTACCAGATGGCAGCCAGGACCAATGGCTTAACGTGCCTTCCGAAGCACGGAATCATCTTTATTATCAGACAATCAGGTGATTCAAGCCTGCAATGTCCTTACCAAACTTGGAAACAACTAAACAAAGTATGCTTTCAAGTATTCTACCCCAACGACGAATCAGCATGATAATATACGAGTACCTATATGTATATTTTCTATTCTTATAAAGTAAAGGCTACATACAAAATGATAAACACCATTCAGCCGCTTAAGCTTAGATGAAGATTCCGAGAAATCGCGTTGTATATTTCAAAGTTCATAGTGTTGACGGACAATATTTAATTTTAACCGTGGCCGGGCTTGCTTGCGGTCGCTAGCTACATATTTATATGGCTTTACGGGAATTGACCTACTCTAAAAACATTAGTTTAGTTCCCCTACCTTGTATATGATAAGAAGCCAAAAAATTACGATTAAATACTCTAAAATCACAATTAAATACTAGTCTGCCTCGTAAAGGATAAAGAAATGAATAATAAGTAGTATAAGTGTTCTAAAAAAATATTTTATTAGTCCGTAGATATAGCCCTTTAAAATTCCTTGTGATGTTATAGTTTGCTACATTTTGACGTCACTACTTTAACGTGTATATTTATCATTCATTGTTTAATTGACAACAGGAAAAAATACGTGTGCAATATATTTTTTGATTATCTAACTACTTTTAAACTGGCCTTGTGGAGTATTTGGTAAATGCACAAAGGTTCAATTAGAACATGCATATCATCATGCCTCTGTCATATGGTGTAGACAGAGATTATGGATCTCCACTTGCTATCCTTACAAACCTCACCCGCTTCATCTAGATCCATCATTTTTTTCATACTTGCTCGCTGGTTAAAATTATAAGTAACTGTGATACCGAAAATCTTCCACTGATCTCTATTAATTAAAAAAAGTTTGAGAATCATCCAAAATTTATAAATCAGACGAATACCTTTTAAATCTCCATCAACTTCCTGATTGGATAGCTAGCGCCTTCAAAATTACAGAGCAGACTAAAGACTCTTATCTCCGATCTCTTGATAACACTTTCCATAATACGTAACATTAATGGCGAAATGAATCGTTTGGTTTTAATTTCGTGTATGCGTCATAATAGCTTCATGGCGGCGCTTTTGATGCGCTCGTCCAATATGCGTAATTGTGGGTTCACTGGTTATTTGTACGGCGCAAGTCAGAAGGGGCAGAAATCCTTATGCTTACTTCTTCTTCTGTTCGTGTCGCTGGCTCAAAACTATATTTTGTCCTTCCAATAGGACGCATCCCTGATAGCTCTTTCTGAAGCTCTACAAAGGTCAGCTTTTAATAATAGGTCCTGACCGCCGGTTGCTTGAGCCTTGCCCTGCTGCTGGCGGCGAGCTAGGTTTAGGTTTTTATAATGTTTTTATGTTTTGTATTATACTTTTATATTATTGTAAATACCTAGACTTAAGATTAGAACTAAATAAAGAGAATAATAATAATATTATAAACTAGCAGAGCCCGTGAATCCGTTAAAGTCAAAGTCAAAGTCAAAGTCAAAGTCAAAGTCAAAGTCAAAGTCAAAGTCAAAGTCAAAGTCAAAGTCAAAGTCAAAGTCAAAGTCAAAGTCAAAGTCAAAGTCAAAGTCAAAGTCAAAATCAAAGTCAAAAATATTTTATTCATCGTAAGATATTTTAAATACCATTTGGTGAACGTTAAATTACACATTATTATTTACAATATTAATATTGTTGACGTCAATTCGCGTGTACATTTTATGTTATGTTTGTATGGGGGCTACTGGAGAAAAAAATTAAGTAGCATCCTATGTCCTGTACTTCTAAATGATTATCTACCAAGTTTCATAAGATTCAGTCAATTCGTTTAAGAGTTACGGGGAACATACAGATATACAGTAAAAAATCTAAAAATCGACAATTTAGTTTCAGTATCATGAATAGAGTTTATAAACACGATATTTCTGAAACAAAAGAACTACTTCGAAAGATATGGTGACAGGACTAGCCGTTACCCAACACGCCGAGGAAACGATTTAGTTCAACCCGCACCATGCCTCGATTTTTTTAAAAAATGGTCCCTATTACATGGCTATCATGGTCTACAACCACCTTCCTAAGTATATAAAAGAATCCCAGGGACCTAAATTTGACAATGAATTAAAAACTCTTCTGACCAATAAAAAGTATTATACACTAAAGTAATATTGGGATGATAAATTATAGGACTGACATTTTTCTTTATTGCTATTTATTTATTAATTTTATAATAATTCTATTTTATTGATTCAATTGACTGTATTAAAATTCACAATGCCTTAAAAAGGTAAAATTTGTAAAAAATAAGATCTTTTTATGACTATGTTATGTGCATGTGTACTTGTTACAAATTTTTCGTGAATAAATGAATATGAATATGAAAGTAACTTACTCCATGACCAACTCTTACAGATTTATTATTAGTATAGATGAGGAAGCTAAACTAAACGCTTTGACAATTACTTTTTGGTTCGAGTAGCTAAGGTGTGGAATGAACTGCCTGCGCCTATACTCCCAATTTTCCAGACAAGTACAGTATTGGGACATTCAAAAGTAGAATAAATGGGTATCTCTTGGATAGGCATGTAACAATCTTATCTTCATCATCACTTACTATCAGGTGAGATGAGAGACAAATGTCTACTTCAATACTGAGTAAAAAAAGTGAGTTTGTTTGTTGTTTTATTACGCTTTCACGCCAATAACTACTGACCTAATCATCATGAAATTATGCATACAAGTTCTCTGGAGTACGGAGAAGGACATAGGCTAAATTTCTTCCCGGATAAAAATACATTTCTATACAAATGTGTTCAGCTGCCCGGAAAATATGTATGGGAATGTCGTCATGCCCATCATTGATTTCATAAGAAAAGTGCCACCCCTTTAAGAGAATGTCGAGGGTAAATTTATACGCTGTATTTTATAATAGGTACTGCAACAAACGAACAGCAGACGGATCTTTTGTAGTTCTCGTTGCGACGTTTGTTTGTCTGTCGTGTGAGTAAGTGGTCGACACTGGTGTTAAAAGCTGCCTAACGGCATCTGACATAACCTAATAGCTGCCATCAATGAGCTGTTGGTCCCGGCTGTCATCCGGGACGAACGGCTTAACGTGCCTGCCGAAGCACGAAGGACCTCAAGATATTTTTATGCCACTTTCGGCCACCCTTCCTAGTGGAGTGTGCGCCCGGGTTTCCCCAAAATGCTCCTCAATTCATTCCTCATTGCGATGAATACTTGCAACTGCCTTAAGTCGTATGCAATACAAATTTTACATAGTCATGCAAATCCAAAAGGTCTCACGCCAATAAACAGTCTCATTACCTAACATAATATTGGAAACACAGCACTGACCCATAAAGAGCAAAACGATTGTATGATCGTTCAAACAATTCTCATACTATTATCGTCAAATTGAATCCTCTTTGATAGGCGTAGCGATGGAATAGCCATCTCTTTCCGAGAATCGGGCGAAACGAGCCGTAAAATGTCGTAAGACATAGGTAAAATACAAAGGTAACAGAACAGGTGCATAAATCTAGCAGTAGAAATAATCTATGGAATAGACGCAAACCTGAGGATTTTGACGTGATAACGATGAACGGCGGCTGCACGAAAAAGTGTCACGTTGCGTGTGCAAGCGAGAGCGTGGAACAAGCAATAAAGACGCATGATCGGCCTGAGCGTTTGGCTTGTAACGCATCTATCTCTCTTCCGCCGTTATCACGTAAAAATATCTTTACAAATAACCATTTTTAGTCAGTTGTCCAGTTTCTATTTATTCAGCTCTGTTTTCCATTTTTAAGTCCATATTTCCTTAGACTGGATGTACAGTCTTGCTTGCTACATAAAGCTTTAAATTTTCAGGTCTTTTCAATGGGTATCCCATGAAGTTTTCCTTCCCAAAAATAGTGGTTCATGAAAATAACATGCCTTATTGGCGATTATATCGAAATAAATAAATTCAGAGCTTGCATGAGTTATGCCGTAATGGATTCTAATATAATATTATCTAAATACAGTTAAAATAACTCGCTTTTATCAATTTATTGTCGGTCATGGATCAACAAAATAATAATAAAATATGATCGTTTAAAGTGGCTCAAAATCGAGTAGAAGTCGGTACACACAAACAGGCAAACATACAGGTTTAAGCTCATAAAAACCGTGTAAAATTACATTTGTCCCGATTTCGACACTGCAGACAAGGATAAACGGCATTAAGGCGAGGCCTCAAATGTTTGGTACCTTCGCTCGGCAAAGGACTGATCAAGTGCGCGCAAGGGATAGCGCTTGGCGGTTTAGCCCGTGAATGATGAGATAGGAGATAATCTCGAGTCGCTCAAAGAAAAAAACGTAAGCGTCAAATTCGTTATTTCTATTTTATATAAAATCAGACCGGTTAATTGTATTTTCATATTTACATTTTGATGAATTACTAATAACCTATCTTTTAGTCTAAAAATCATTATTTCATTCGTCGCATTTGAGCTACAATAACAAAAACTCTGCGAACGAAGACCATTTTTCAAAAAATATTTCTATCGATAAAATTTTATCAAAACGTGTTTTCATCTTCAATTTTTGGAGATGAAATAGTCAAAAATCATATTACTTAGATTTGAAACTCCTAATTTAAGTATTTTGCGAGATAAATAAGGTTCAGAACGACCTTATTTACAGTGGTATCACCTTAAGGAACGAGCTTGAGGTATCCTTCTGTGACCAGTTGTATTTTGTGACTATAGTTTGATAGGCGAATGTTATGGTAATCTTACTTGCAATCTCAAATTTTATCATTATTTCAGATGCACGTGAATTATTGATTCGATTCACACGCTATATTGTTTTCGATATTGGACTAAGTATTTTTTTCTGTATGTGCAATCAATTAGTCAACTTGTTTAGTAGTTTACATGTGTAGTCAGGATTTCCGTCTTTTCAATGTCTATAATATGTACCTTAAACGCGGCGTTTAGTTGGGCGTCTTTCGGAGTTGTCTACTTTGTTATAAAATCCGTACGTAAATTAATGGTTAACAAGCTGTAGCTCGTGGCTCCGTCCGCTTTAATTTCGACCCCTCGCGAACATTCGATTTTTCCGGGATGAAAGATACTCTATGACCTTCCCCGGGCCTCAAATTATACACAAATTACATCGCAATTAATTGAATAGTTGTAACAGACAGACGTAGTATGGATTTTCGCATATCATAACTATGCGAATTTGGTTATCTACTCATTAAGAATCGACACAATCTTTGTAATGAAATGGGAAAAAGGCGTGATAGAATGTATGGCGTGTCCATTATCTCATTTTCAACTATACTTATATACCAATTATCTTGGAAAACTGAGCATTTTTCTCTTCTGGTCCTAGAATCTATATACCTCCTAAGGAATACAGACATAGTATCTCAAGAAACATGTTTTTCATTGACGATATCGCTACAACTTCAGAATTGGACCACCGATAATGCACTCGTTTTTTACGTAGCTCAAGTGTTTTTAATGAATAGGTATTATATTAACTCGGGGGCTGGATTTTTATACCATAAACAGTTGATGTCTTATTACTACCTGCCTTTGATGAGGCGTCTCGATTATGCGTTAAATATATTCAGCGTTAAGCTTTTTAATTACCTATTTTTATGTCCTTGCATAAAACAATGTAATGCTGGGCATAAAAATTCATATTTCCATAATGTTCTTTTACCTGTGCTGTCGTTTTGAAAGTATATATCAATAGTGCGTGTTATTGATAAATAAATAAAACAGCATGGCGCTGTCGCCTATGTAAATTAATATACAGAATTATAACTTCAACGCACTGAGGAAGTGAAAGGACTGGCAGGCTAAAAAAAAATAAGAAAAAAGTTTAGATGCATCGTGTAGTTTTTGTATGTTTACATTTTTATTGATAAATCGCTCACAATAGGCGTATTGTCGGTCCAATAAAAAGGAATGATCGATTGAGAGGCGTACATCCGTTTTATTTTTAATATAAACCATCATTATTGAAGTGGCCTTTTGGGGCGTAAAGAATGCGATGCATAAATTACTTGGCGATTAGGGCAACACGTTATTAAATGTCAGGGGATAGTTAGAATCGGGAAAAATGGTCGGAGAAAGGCTTATGAACATGTGAAACATAATTATAGAGTGTTGTATTCAATTAATTGATAGATTTGGAAGGCGGCAACTTTACACAACTTCTGTACGGTTTTTACGAAATGCCCGTTAATTTATTATGGCTTTTTAATATGATTCATGTTAGATTTTATGGAGGTGAAAATTCATGTTTTGTATCTAGTTAAGCGATCGTTGAAGCATTTGTGATAAGTATTATTAACATGGCATTGCCAGCTAGACTATAGAACACAGCAGTGACGAATACCTTGAAATGCTCATCACGCATCATTCTGACCAGAGGGCCAGTAAAAATATCACTCAGAAAATGAGCGATGATTTCACCTATATACACGGTAAAATTTTGATCGTTCACCCTTAAAGGGATGATTCAGCACAAATTTTCCTATGGGACCAATGCTGGGAACTCAAAATATTATTTGACTTTTTTGGTCATACAAATTGACCGGGCGGCCGAATTATTTTGTATGGAACTGCCCATATTTTTTTTTAGTTCCCAGCATTGGTCCCATAGAAAAAGTTGTTCATATCAATGGGCTGAATCACCCCTTTAAGGGTCCACAACGATCAAACTTTAACTGTGTATAATAAAGGGTATAATGTTTTCGTTTGCTCTTTATTTATCAAAGAACTTGCTTTTGCCCGCGGCTCCACCTGCGTGAATGTCAATCTCTCGGAAATAGTATTTTTTCCGAGATGAAAGGTATCTTATGTCCTTCCCTAGGCCTCTAGCTACCTCCATACTAAATTTCATCTAAATCTGTTTAGTGGTCCAAGCTAGCAAATATATCAGGGTTACTTTCGCATTTTTTATATAAGTATGGATTTAATAGACGAGATATTGACTTTTACTTGCATATAATTTATTTGAAACCATTATTTTTTACATATCATATTTATAACATTTTAAAAATTATGCAAATGTTTTCTTATCAGATATTGAAACTGAGAATGTAGCATACCACCCACCGATAAACGGTTCACCTCGATTATTTAGAACATATCAATACAAAATCGGTGAAATATCGTTTAGCTGATGTTTATCAGGAAGTTAGGCAAAACAGCATCGTACGCTTATAAATAATATGTTCATAGGTATAGGCTTTTCTCCCATTCTGGTCTCGGAGAAAAGAAAAAAAAAAACATAGGTAGGTATAGGTAACCAGCTGTTTCTCTTCCCGTCCAAGCCGTTAAAGCAGGCTGAGGGAATTGGCGAAAATAAGGAAACATTTTAAATAGGCGATGCGGCTAGCAACCCTGTTTTTATTTCGTCCCACCTACACGCCTACTAAATGTGGCCCTTGGGTCTTATGACTTGGGCCATAAGTCAGAGATAAGGAGGTTATAATACGTATGTATGTAGGCATCAATCAGATCGCACAGACCGTAGAAGCCATCTTAGGGATTGGGAGAAAATGCAAGGAATCATGTCAATAAGGATTTTCACGACTTTTATCCAAGACTTTAAAATGACCAACTAGAATAATGTCCAATACGAGAAATTTCCAGTCAGAAAAATGTCCAAAAGCAATGGGTCTGGTAACCCAATACTATTTTGATTCCGTTTTCCATCTTATGACCTTTAGATCTGTCTGCCCTGTAAAAGACATAACCTTGTTAAAATGTACCTATGTAGGTACATGTACCACTTACCACCTTACCACTTAACAGTCCAGAATAAATATGCTAGTTTCCTGAATAAAAAATATACAGAGAAATAAAAATATACATATACATAATACCTCTTCCACGCTTGTCTGCGAGAAAAGAAAAAAACGTAAATTGCACCAGGTGCTTCTCTTCCCGTGCAATTCGTAAAAGCTAATCGATGGAATGGGCGAAAATCTGAGGAATCATATTAGTAGGCGATGCGGTTAGCAACCTACCACTATTTTAAATTCATTTTCCACCTAATGCCTACCTACCAATATGCTAAACGTGGCCTTTAGTTATAAAGACCTGTCGGTCTATTTGCTAACCCAGTGACCAACGTTTTGATAGTCACTTCAAAATACATTGCGGGTTTCCTATGATTGTCTATTTTTATTAATATTTATATAAAACGTAATGTACTTTGAAATTACTATCAAAACGTTGTACACTGAGTTAGCAAATAGGCCGGCTGGACTCTATCTATCCGTCAAGGAAAAAGCCGTGATGTTATATATGTATTTATTAACATAATACATCCGGAACCACAAACTAATGCCTATCAAAATTGTTCAGGCTAGGTAGATTGGAGATTAGCGTGTGACCAATATACCACGGATATAATAAAGCCCTTTTATTCCGAATTACATGCAGTTTAACATTTTTGGTTTTATGAGTTTTATTTCTTTATAATATGTCTCGTAATTCGGCGTACCTCTTGGCATAGGCCTCCTCCAGCTCTCTCCATTGAGCTCGATCTTCTGCAACTCTGGTCCAATATGGTCTAGGGTTAGGCGGATGTCGTCGCTCCATCTTGTTTTCGAACGCCCCTGCCTTCTGATGTCTCCTCGTGACTGCCATAGGGTTACTTGTTTGCTCCATTTATTTGTTTTACAACGTAGCATATGTCCCGTCCAGCTCCTTTTTACGAGTGTTCTATACGAGTTATTATATCCGTTACTTTTGGCTTCCTTCTTATTTCCAAATGTCGATTTTTGTCAGTAAGCCTGATACCCAACATGCTTCTTTCCATTGCTCTTTCTATTTTAGCAAGTTTTTCTCTATGTTTGTCCGTTAATGTCCATGTTTCGCAGCCATACGAGTATGTCATGCAGGGGAGAATACAAGTGTTGAAAGTGTTTCTCTTGATAGGAGTCTTGAAACCTAGAATTTTTGAAAGGATCGATTTTCCGGATGGAATTTGAGATATGTATGCCTAGATCTTTTCTTTCAGGGACCAGTATTTCTTCCAACCGCAGGCGATTTTTTTGGTGTCTTAATAAATATACCACGGATACCGCTTACAAATTAATACACTTTATTACTGCGTGTAAACATTAAATATACTTTTATTACGTCTCAGTTTAACTAACGTAATATTCCGTCGTAAAGCACGCCCAATGAGCATCTCAATTTTTAGATAAACAACATGTGTAATTGCCACTTAAGGCTATAAAATCAATATCTGCATATTGATGTGTCATACGTATGGGAAGCACAGCGTGTATTTAACTTTTTAATGGAATAGAAGTACCGAAATGTATGGAGTAATCATAAATATAAATCATATCGTTTGACTTTATAAAAGCTACAATGAGAATTTATGCCTTACCGAATAAATAAATAAATATATAGAGACATATCACACAAATTGATCTAGCCCCACAGTAAGTTGTGAACTTGTGTCGTAGGATACTAACTTAACGATATTATATTTTATAATAGATACTTGTATAGATAAACATCCAAGACCCAGGTCAATCTGAAAAAGATCATTTTCCATAATGACCTGACCGGGGAGAGTGATATGTATTTGTTATAAAAAAAAATATCTTTGACTTTGTATCCCATAACACAAGTCTTGAACTACTTTGGGGCTAGCTCAATATGTGTGATTTTTCCGTATAAATTTATTTATTTGGTAAAAGCGAAAGAATTGAGTATGTTTCACAACTCTCTTTTTTTTTGATATCTGGCGTAAATGGCATGTTACGGAAGTCAGTTAGTTTTAGGTAGAAAATTTCTTATTATATAATTTTTGAGCATGAATCTAAGGTTAAATAGGAACAGAAATTATTATTATCAAATATTTAATTTACC
Source organism: Elegia similella (assembly GCA_947532085.1). NCBI lineage: Eukaryota > Metazoa > Arthropoda > Insecta > Lepidoptera > Pyralidae > Elegia > Elegia similella. Next base: position 9,519,077 of record OX383936.1, read on the forward strand.
CTTGGTTCATTGAAATTATTTGTTCTATTATGATGATATGTGAGATATAAAAGTAAAATATGAAAAATGTTTTTGGAGAGTCGGGCTTAAAAATAATAAAAGAAAATCTTTCGGCTTATTTACAAAGGATGTACACGTTGAAAAAAGAAATTAATGTCCTTACTCAGTACGCATCGGAACAGACAAATGTTGAGTAGATCAAAAAACATTTTACGATTATTAAACCCCACGATTGACAACCGGGAAGACATTCCCGTCGTTCCCATATTTTTATTGCGTGTAAACCTGTCGGTGCTTTTTTATATCATCTCTTAAGTGACATAAATTCTAATACAAAGTCCATTTGTGTATCTCGGACGTCTTAAAAGGTATGGGGATAATCGTTTTTCTGCTTTTTACAAGGAACTCATTTCAATTATCGGTCGATTTGATGGGTATAAACTCGATGGTATGTGTCGTGTGGACGGCGCCCAGCCGGGTCGGTAGGACGCCCCGTGTGTTGTTCCTCTAGTTTGACTTTTTTTTTAATTGACGACGCTAATTTAATTATGGAATCTCATGCTTTTTTATTTGACGCACCTGTATCCTGCCAGTATTCATAATTTACATATGTCATTGTAACGGGGCTTTCGTCATACATTTTCCAGATATTAGAGACTTAAACGAGCACAGAAATAGGTAATTATTTCTTACTTTTTAATTTTGTCACACCTACGGAAAAGGCTTGTTTTTATTTGTAAACACAATTTCTCTTATTTTTAAGTGTTTATACATATTTTGCATTCACAATGCTATTTTTGATATACTTTTATTAAATTAAGAAATAAAATATGGTGAAAAAATTCCAAACGGGCGGGATTTGAACCTGCGACCTTAAGCCTATGTACGACTTAATTTCTCTTACTTCAAAAATGCATCCGATATGATGTAGAAATAATAATATACATTCATAAATAAGATTTTTAATAGCCTAATTTGTGTCCCACTGTTTGGCAAACCCCTCCTCTCCCTTCTTCCATTCATTCCTATCTGGTGCAGACTGCTATAAATATGAATAAGAATATTTTATTTCATAAATTGTATAGGCTCAATTGATTCTTTTAAATAACTTGCACCTAAGATGCCGCAGTACATTAATATAAATTAAAATATCAATAAAATCGAAATCTCCTAATTAAAATCAAATTTATCGGTAATGAAATACAAACCTATCAGTCATTTAATACTTAGAAAGTTTTTATCTTGGACTCTATCAATGAATGAACTCAGATGAAGGTATTTTAAAACCACGCGTAGGTGTAGGATTGACGTACGCACTGGAGATATTAAGAGGACATTCTCTCAAATTGCTGTATCTGAGCGCGTTATTTTTGCATGTAAACGCAGCAGTTGCCAAAGTAATTTATGCTATTGGGTAGTTTTAAGCCAAAGGGATAGAAGGATATACACCTTTACATGTAATCTTCAGGCAAATCTAAGGATGTTTAATATTATTTACATCTTATGCATAGGATGTTTAATATTATATACATTACATCCATGGCGAGCGACAAAATGCGGTTTCGTTGTTAATGATTTTCTCAATTTTTTTCCACGCATTTTTTAAAGGTATTGATTTATATTATTACCTAAATCAATAACAATTTAAAAATAAAGATCTCTTCAAAAATTATAGTTTGTTTACAATATGAAAAGAAAACCCTGTCTAATCCTTGAAGGGGTGATTCGGCCCGTCGATATGAACAACTATAGGATCAAAGCTGGAAAGTCAAAAAACTTGCATTTCCAAACAAAAATATTAGTATAGGAAATCACAAAAAATTGAGTTCCTAGCATTGGTCCCATAGGAAAAGTTGTTTATATCGACGAAATCAATAAACAAACACCCCTTCAAGGATCGGACAGGGTTTTATTTACATCCTTATCCTTACTTCCTTACTAATATTATAAATGCGAAAGTGAGTTTGTTTGTTTGTTTGTTTGTTACGCTTTCACGCCGTAACTACTGAACCAATCATGATGAAATTTTGCATACAAGTTCTTTGGAGTACGGAGAAGGACATAGGCTACCTTTTATCCCGGGAAAAATTATTCCCGAGGGATCGACATTGACGCGGGCGGAGCCGCGGGCGAAAGCTAGTATTGTATATTTTTAGATAAAATAAATCAAAGATTAAAAAAAACTTTTTTAAATATGTCGATCCATTCCATCTTAACTGAGTGTAAGGACTTTGACGAGTTGACAAATGGGCCGTATTTACAATGCCGCCCGTAGAGGTGTAAAGCGTGAGAGATGCCTGAGATTTTATCCGTTGATTTATAAATTACAAGAGACGACCGACTTGCCGAAACCGACTTGTCGGTAGAAAAATAAAGTTTCGGGAACAGTTTAGGTTTCAACATAAAATTGGCTGAACTTCAGCGTCGCTTAAGCTTACGAGTTCGGGTGTGTTGGTTTCGCAACACGCGTGTCAATATTCAAACCAGTCTGATATTGGGTCTATATTTTATATGAAAATGTTCACTTTGTTCATTTATTTTTATTATCATCATTTACTTTCCTCTATGTAAAATAAAGTGAAGTATAGTAATATATATTCCCACATTAAGATAAGTTTCGGATTCGACCGAAATAGACATCCGAAACCAAATCGCGATTTCGGTTTCGGCGTAAAGACCACCTCCAGTTCTTGGTGTTTTTGCTTGTATAAAGAAGTTAAGTACAAAATGTTCGGATGTCACTTTACTTTTGAAACTATTGACTTATTAATTTAATTATACCTCTTAAAGGGAAACTAAGGTTATATTATTTTATTTTATTATTCACATAATTTTATTGCCTTTGCAATAATTATTTCCAATGTGCAGATGCTTATGTCTGCATTCCAATAAATAAAGTTATATACATTAATGCGTAAATATATATGAATGTTAAATCAATATAAAATATTATAAAATTATCATTATCTGATGATAGGTATGATATTAATAAGTAAGGACGTGGTCAATTACATATTAATAGTCAGTAATTCCAACTAGGTTTGATATGCTCACGAGATTTAATTATTTAATTACGATAGTTTGCGCTAGACAGACCAATATGAAGCACTTAATTATCTTTTTTAAATATTATATAAATAATATCTTTTCATTAATAAGTATCTTTTCATTATATAAATATTTTTATAATATAAATATATTAAAATCAATCACATAATTACAGCTGTAACCCAATCTTTATTTATTCTCTTTAAAATCAAACAATGTTTGTGAATGGACATTGCCACATCCAAAAAATTAAATCCTTTTACATCATTGACCTTTCTTTTTAATGTCAGAGTGACAGTCACAGATACTCCTCTTTTATTTGTCCTTTGTTTGATACTTCGTTACTTGGTTATTAATTATGCTTCTACTAATCCCGTATTTATTTAACAGTACACGGTTATATCAGAATGATATTTTTAATATGCAACCATTATTGAAAATTAATCTCTGTGATATAAGTATAATATAACTTTTTACTTTGGACGCGTGAATTACGATTTGGTGCTCTTAATCACAATTTTGCTACCAAATTTCCCAAACCAATTTCCTTATAATGACATTAATGGAATGTTTTCATACCTGTCTAATTTTCTTGCAAATTAAAAATACGCTACGTTTTAGATATTTCTTGATATAGTAAACATATAAAATACATCAAAAAGGAAATTGAAAGTAGTACAACATTTTCGTGACAAAGAAAGTAAAAGATCTCTCTCAAAAATTATACCAAAATTTCTAATTCTTAACAATATATTCGTCGAAAATGGTAACACATTAAAACTGTCATGTTACCAAAAGCTAACAAGCAATAACTTTGTATTATTAAATTAGAAATCGAAGAACAAAACGAGAAACAAAGCGCATAAATCAAGAGAAAGCAAGTGAATCCAATATATCACTGAGATTCACCATCAAATTGGGACTCAGAGGAGAAGATGGATGGCACCTCCTAATATTATAACAAGACGATTCATCAAGAGCGTGTCAATTACGAACTGGTAGCGATCTTAGAGAATGTCCAATTTAATTAGAATTTATTCAGCTTCATTCGGAACTGGATTAGGCGTTAATTCGTTCGAAAGCAGTCTGTAGTCGTAGGATGCGACGATTTTATCGATCGATCGATAATTAGCAGTAATAAAAATCAAGTTTGTCAATCAATTTCTCCGAGATAAGATGTTTAGAAGAGACTAAAAAAAAAATTGTTGGCAAAAGCAGAGGTACTTGATCATTAAGGATATGTCAACTTATTCTCAAAGTGAAAGCAATACTTAGTAGTCAATCTTGTGAAACTAGCATAAAAAATGGGATATTTAAAGTTCACGGTAATAAAACGCAATAAATTCGAAGATTCATTAAATACAGCTAAAACATTTTATACCTAATAGTAATAACTATATTTTAGACTTTATTTGTATGAATTATAAAAAAATAATAATAATAAATATATACGGACAAATCACACAGATTGAGCTAGCCCCAAAATAAGTTCGAGACTTGTGTTATGGGATACTAACTCAATTATACTATATTTTATTCTATGGGATACTAACTCAATTACACAATCTATAAGCATATATAGATAAACATCCAAGACCCAGGCCAATCTAAAAAAGATCATTTTCCATCTTGACCTGGCCGGGGATCGAACCCGGGTACTCTCATGTCGCAGGCTGGCGTGTTGACCGCTGCGCCACGGAGCTAGCCAAATAAATACTAAATATATACGAATCTCTTACCTAGCTAAATGAAATAATCCTTAAAAAACTTATCGCGTATCTGTCTATTATACGTGAAAAATCGGGTCTATATTTTCTACGTATCTCCTCGATTCGCTTGCCATATCACCGAACTATACACTGAATATGAAGACATTCGAACCCAATTTTCTGCAATCTAAACATCCGGTTATAATCACTTTTATTACTCATATTTACACGTCTTAATCTCGGTTAGGTAATTTAATAGGGGTGCGTATTGATTGATATAATAACAAATTATATATTTTCATTTCAATAAAGTTCAAAAGATATAATGTTAACTTGTCATAATCATTACTGATTATATTCTTAAAAGCTATAATATTCATAAAATTTTCAATTCGAAAGGCATAAACCCATTTTTTATAACGTTTATGAATACTAAATATCACCTGTTATAAAACTTGTGCAGTATACATGCCAAAATGTATACCATACAAAAAGGATAGTATTTAAAATAAATATGAATCAAAATCTATAGAAATCAAAATGTATACGTATTAAAAATATATAACAGAGAAAATATACCAGCTAATAAGTATAGACCCATGTCTATTTTGCGAGTTTGAATTACTTCAGTAATACCTACGAAATGTGCAAAAGGTGCATCATTCAAACAGATTATCAAATAACTAATAATAGGTAATCGATTTTATTAGTCATTAATTTCATAGGATTAAAAAAAAACTATAACATATAAAAGAACTTATTACAATATTTTATTGTATGTAAATATTAGGACAAAGTATAAAATAAATAAAAAAATTGTGATACATACAAAATGCGCGCGCATTTTGTATGTATCACAATTTTTTTTAAAGCAGAAAGATTATTTTTACAATATTTTATTGTACGTAAATATTAGGACAAAGTAGGTATATAATAATTAAAAAAATTGTGATACATACAAAATGCGCGCGCATTTTGTATGTATCACAATTTTTTTTAAAGTAGAAATATAACATTTACAATATTTTATGGTATGTAAATATTAGGAGAAAGATAGAAATAAATAAAAAAAATTGTGATACAATTTTCCTAAGTATTTTTTTAGTATACCTATTTTCCTTATTTTCTTTTAATTTTAGACTATAGCTCGAAGAAATTCACACTCGTAATATTCAGATTTTCGTTTTAGTATATTGTTATCTTTCTTCTTGTTTTATTAATCTTTTTTTGCGTTTACAAGATCGTCAGGTGGCTATTAATTTTTGGCTAGGCGTTCTATAAAAAGAAATAAGATAATTTATTAACTGGCTTCAAAAAAGGAGGAGGTTATCAATTCGACAGTATGTTTTTTTTTTATATATGTTTCTTACACGATATCTTCGCCAATTGTGAACCGATTTTGATATTTCTTTTTTATTTAAAAGCCTTTACTACCAAATTGGTTCCATTTTAATTTGATGAAGATATAATGAAGAACTTTGGAGATATGGAAGAAACTCTTAAAATAAAATTGAGTTAGAATTTTTTTTTAAATTTAATTATTCGGTTTGTATTGAGAAGCTTCTACCAATTAATTCGTATAACCAATGATTATTATCCGTACTAATATGTATATATAAAGTTTATTATACATAACAACTAATCGATTTTTTAAAGTTTATAATAATAAAACGGTATAATAAAGGTTTGATATGTTGAATGATTGTTATAATTAAAGATTTTAGTTTTTTTAAACTTATTTCTTTCGATTTTTATCTTATTTGATAATTATATTGATCAAAATTATATGTTTCGTTGATATTTATCTTAAATTATATTTATTTTGTGTTTATATGTTATATTACTTACCCATTTAATAGTGCTGCTATAGCACTAGCTATAGTGGTGTAGAAAGTGCAATCTATAAGCAAATTGTCCAGGGCTGCAATTGGAAGCCTGTTCTGCCAGACTTTAGCTCATCCTCATCTAACCGTTTTGCCCGGATGCATCTTTAGATGTCAGCTAATACGAAAACATTCATGCAGTTTTTGTTTTTTTTAAAGAAATAAAACGGCAAACGAGTAAGCGCGTCACCATCAGGTGACGCGCTTTACCATCCCATAATTTACCATACCATACCATCAGGTAATGATGATCATCGCTGCCCATGGACTACTGCAACACTCGGGGTGTGACAAGAGCGTTGCCGGCCTTTTCCCGCTAACATATGACTTGGCAATTTTTCACCACTGGCCTCCTGTCTGATGCCAAACCACCTTTAGCTCCAGAACCACATTCCTATAAAAAAAAAGTATTAGTCAGTAGGCCTGCAAGGGGAATACAACACAGAGAAGGCCTGTCTCACTCCCCGTTTCGGTATCGAAAACATCTATACGCGGCGACCACTTCGAAGAGTTAAAACCTAACGACGGTAACAGAACGACGCGCGTTTGGTCACAGGTGTTCACTAACTTTATCAAATTATGAATCGTTTGTTGAGAGCTATAAGAATGAAATTGGCTTGCAATGGATTCAATAGGTATCTAAATGAAAAGGTGTTGCGTTCTGACGCAAGCTAAATTACGCCGTATTGCTAATTACTGTTGAGTTGATATTTCTTTGAATAATTTTGCAGAGTGCGACTTCTGTACGTAATTACTTACTTATTCTGTACCCAGAGTAGCTTCAAGCAAGCTACCTTGTTAACTACTCCACCACGAAATCACATGAAAATAAGACTACACTATACATAACAGTTAAATATTACATTCGCTGATGCATTTCCACATGTGAGATTTACCGATCGGTGTGAAATTTTAACTAGGTGTTATTTCAGGTGAGACTGCCGCGTAATAATGGGCTTGCTAATAGGTGTTGTTACCATATAGCGCGATGCATATAATTCTAATATACGAGAACGTTTCTTACGCGGGATAATAATTAAAGTGTCATAAATTTAAAGGCAACTAGCAGGCCGCCTTACCATCGCACGAATAATTCATTTCCGAATATTTCCGGACAAATATTCCACCTTCATAAGGTCGGCTTTGAATATTTCTACATTTTTAACATATTGTCACGCAGGCGGAATAGTTTTGTATGAAATTTTTTTTTGTCTATTCATTGGTCCCATAGAAAAAGTTGTTCATTTTGACGGGCTGAGCCTACCCTTCAAGGGAATGTGGGTAGCAAATTTACGCGGTCTAAGCTTCCTTATATTATAAAGCGAAAGTTTGTGAGTATGTATGGATGTTAGTGACTCAAACACGCCAGAACACCCGAATTTGGCGAAAATTAGGTTATTACTTGGATTAACTCAAAGGCTACCTTTCATCCCGCAAAAAGGACTTTTACCGCGGGATCAACATTAACGTGAGCGGAGCTGCAGGCGACAGCTAGTGCTATATATGTGTAACTTTAAAAGTTAGCATCATAGTAATAGTAAACGTTGGAAGAAATTGATTTATTTTTAAATATATAAGTTCTTAGTGTACCTGTAACAGTAGTTTTATTATAGTAAAGCATTCAAAGTAAACAACCTCCGTGGTCCAGTGGTTAAGGCGTTTGCCTGTTGACCCGGGGATCGTGGGTTCGATTCCCACCGGAAGCATACTTTGTTTAGTTGTTTCCAGTTTGGTTAGGACATTGCAGGCTTGAATCACCTGATTGTCTGATAATAAAGATGATTCCGTGCTTCGGAAGGCACGTTAAGCCGGTGGTCCCGGCTGCCATCTGGTAGTCGTTAAAGGAACCACGTTAGAGGCCGAGAGGCGGTTCCGAAGAACTCCGACACCAGGGTGTGCATGGTCGAGTTACCGTGACACCTACTCGAAATGATGATGAGTAAAGCATTTGATATTTTACTACAGGATTCGTAACGAATTCCAAGTCGACTACAAAGCTTTATCATTAGCTTTGATCCGTAAAGTTTGCTTATTAACATTCTTTCTTCCTCACACCTGTTATACTGTTTGCTTAACCTTCCGATTGTTCATTAAATTTGAATATTGCATTACTAATTACTGTTACCATTTAACCGTCGTTATAGGGTTGCCAGATAGTAAAATACATCATCGTCATACAGATGATTTTGAATATTTAAATCAGAATCTGAACCAGAATCAAAAACTTGTCATCTCTACTAAACTATCGATAAAGGTGATATTTATCATATAAATCAACTATTTTGAAATTTTTGTCTCTATGTAGTGTGTCTGTCTGTATAGTATTACGCAATAACTTGAAATTTGTTGAAGGGGTTTCTTTAATACCAATTTTTTACTGATTTTTATTATAAGGTTTATCATAACAGTTATTATTAATACCTAATACACTCGCAAAAAAGAACGGGTCGTTCTTACCGCTCAAAATAGATTTTTAGTCATAACTAAAAATCTATTTTGAGCGGTACTAGCTCCAACGTCGTAAAATAATATTGAAAACTGCGTCTACTGACTTAATTTAGCGAATCAATAAAAACATGTTTAAAGAATATTATCGATATTGAACAATTCATCACTCGGTATTTTTAATTTGAATATTAAACTAAGTGGAAAAAAACAAATAGTAGTTAGTTTGCCGAGAAATAACATAATAATCTTGCCATTATTTTATTTGTCCATAATTTACCAAAATAATAAATTACTAAACCAATTTTGGCCCAAATTCGTTTTGAAAAAGTAGGGGAAATAAGGAGTACTGGCAGCCCTGGTGCCTATTTTCCAGGCTATTCGGAGGCCCTGACCCGCTTCTAGGACTCACGTTTCGATTTATCTAGATTCTTGATCTGAGCTAGCTTTATCGTAGCGGAGAATCTCCTAGGCTTTACGTAACTTCAAGTTCAGGCTGGTTTTCATCGATTTTGTAATTTTAGGTCATAAATTTACCTCGTTAACTTTATGCTTGCTTACAAAACGCGTTGATTTCATTTAGAAATGCGATGTTCGTTAAGGCAGTACAATTCATTCAAAGTTCTTTGAGGGAAGTGAAACTGACGTGCCGCCACCGATGGTCTTCTTAACAGTTTATATAGATAAACATCCAAGACCCAGGCCAATCTGAAAAAGATCATTTTCTATCTAGACCTGATCGGGGATCGAACCCGGCCACTCTCGTGTCGCGTGTGACCACTGCGCCACGGAGCTCGCCAAGTGTAACCGGAATTTTAGTTATTTTGCATGATTGAAGAACTAACTTCTATAACTCATACACATCATTAGTAGGAATAAAGTATTTAACCGATAAGTGAAATTTGAATATGTTTACTTGTAATTGATGGCACAATGTACTCTACATCAGGAATCCCTCTATAGCAACGGGTTCGAATTACTATGTCCCGTTACATGTGTGCGCCGAGACCACCCATGAACAGCGCATATATTGAAAATCGCATTCATTCAAGGAAATTCCCATTTGCTAGCTACTGGAATCAGAAAGCCTACATGTAACATACATACGTACATAGTATCACATCTTTTTCACTTGCGGGGTAGACAGAGCCTAGCTCTATAAGATAGGGCCACATTTAGCATGTTGGCGTATAGATGGAAAACGGAATCCAATAGTGATGGGTTGATAGCCGTATCGCCTATTGACATGATTCCTCAGATTTTAGGATAGGGATGTTTGCCGACGCGCATATAGACTGCTTTCACGCTACAATGCGCAAGCGCGCCGCGTCCCTGGTGCGCAGGGTGCGGGACAGCCCAAATGCCGTGCTGACTATGATCGCGGGCAGATTGGATTGCCCTTATATACAGCACTGTTGTGATAGGCACGTACCCTGTTCCCCATTTATAAGAATGTTGTAGTTATTTTTCTTTGACATACATTATTTGACATTGATTTGCGAATTATATAAAATTGTCATTTAATTAATTGTAATTGTAGTATGTATTGTGTAATATTTATTATATTGTTGCAATTTAAATTTTCGAGCGACTATCATTCTATTTGTTACTATGGGTCATTGTACCCTGAAATAAATGAATTTTAATTTTAATTTAATTTAGCCCAACCCTCGATCGGCTTTTACAATCAGAAGCAGTTGGCATATTCTACGTTTTTTTTTTCTCAGACCAGCATGGAAGTGCACGTTTATATCTCATACGGGTTTGGTAGACGATCGGATCATAGGTTTAGAAGATCATGTTCATCGAGGCGGTGGTCGTATAGGTGGAATCAGAACCAATAAGATAAAGGTTAAAAGCTTTTTAAAAACAATTTTATGTACATCACTCTAAGTTTCAATTTATTTTCAGCGTGCCCTTTAATTTGATATCCATATTGTCGAAGTGCATCAAAAATTGCTAGTCTTGGGATCTTGGGTGTTCCGCCATATTAGATTTAGAATGAAGTCAGTAGTCACACAGCTTACCATGTTTGCCATCCTAACTAAACGTGTGTACAAAATTTTAGCTCAATCGGCGGAGTTATGAGGAAACAAACACTAAAAAAAAACATACAACTTGATAACCTTCTCCTTTTTTTGAAGTCGGTTAAAAATAATACAAGTTTTCAACGTATCTATTAATTAGTTCCACTATCGCTTAAGTAAAAGAACATGCATTTGCATGTCTTTTTCAATAATCAGTATCAGTTCATGTTACCGACATTAGCATATCTCATGGGGAAAAATATGGCTAAGTTACGTCTTATTCAACTTGTAAGACTAGAGCCAATTAGCGAGGGACATAGATGTAAGGCGCTTAAGATAGTGCATAAATTTTTGTAACAATTGCTCGTAATTTTGCTATATAATTGGTCACTTATTGTGTATTCGATAAAATACTCGTAATTAAGACGCGCATAAATTTTCTACTTCTTAATTTTTAGTTATTATCATAATTATAATATTTCGTTTTATAAGAAATAAATGAGATATTTCTTCCTGTTGCTTGATTTCAAATAATTTGAGCCTGTAGTTTATTATTGTTAATTATGTTTATCATGTCTTGTTGCTCTTTATGTGATAAAAATAACGTTCTTCCAAAAATTACTATAAACATCGTACATTATCCCCCATCATCATGGAGGCCTATCCTTCCACATGTTCTTCCTCCAACTCCTTGAAAGACGGTAACGCCCCTGTTACACCTTGGTGTTGCAGTTGTCCATGGGCAGGTAACGCTGATCGCTTACCGTCAGGTAACTCACTCGTTTGCCGTACTATACCATTAAAAAAACCTGAAAAAGATCTTCACTTTGCAGTGGTGAATTCTTGAAACACTGAATTTACGTAGTAATGCAATTCAGTGCATAGCTTGTGCATACTAAGAGCCTGCTCCTATCTTGTACTGTTATAAAAGTATGCGATAAAAGACATGACGGGCACCATCACTATAAATACATCATGAAAATTATTATTGAGTAAATTTAGAAGTTTCTATGTCGAAACACAATTCAAAGTGTCATTGCTGTGTGCCATAAGAGTAAACAGTACGTCATAATTTTGACCATTTATATTTTCCGGGCGTCCAAATGTTTTTGCTGCATCTACATTATGAAACTTCTCTGTAAGCTACTTATTCAACAACATTATATCCTCAATACTCAATTTGTGATCGGAATGCAAGCAAAAGTGTCGCACAGAATGATAATAAAAAGCTTGGTTTATTGCCTCGAAGCCTACAATTAAAACAGAACGAGCTTGTTAAAATTACAATAAAAACAAAGCAGCAGGCTGTTTAAGGCTGTAATATCTTATTTTTATAATTGAACTTTATTGAGAACATAATTTAAAGTTATTAATATATTTTCCTTAATTATATGTCACGGTAATTATTAATTAACCGTTTATTCTAGGCAGGTATTATGACTACTAGTAACTAAGTGTAATGGTGAGCCCATGGTACAGTAGGTCTGAGCATTATTAGTGTTTACTTATGTTAAGTAACTCTGGGCGCGGTCCCCACTAGGATGGGTGTCCGCAAGTGGCCACTGTGTGAGCATGACCCTCTCTGCACTACCGGATACAACGTACTTGGCCAGAGCAGACAGAGGATTTGGCCTACACTCTCTCGGTTGGAGACGTCTCATTAATGTTTATGAGCTTTGTTTAGCTTGTATTTCGTAAATAGCCTCTTACGACCCGCATGGGAAAACTAGGAGGGTCTTGATAAATAATTGGGGATAAACATGTAAAATGGATAGAAAAGCTTTGTGATTCTCTCACTAGATAGCTATGTTTATTTCATGTACTCTAAAGTAAGGAAAATTGTATCTTTCTATTATCTATACTTCCATATAAATTCTATACATACTTCCATACAATATTATATATGCGAAAGTAACTATGTTTGTCTTCTTTTCACGCTTCCACCATTTAACCAATTTGGATGAAATTTGGTATAGAGGTGGTTTGAGACCTGGGGAAAGACATAAGGTACCTTTCATTCTGGAAAATACTGCTGTTCCCGAGGGATCTACATTAACGCCGGCGGAGCAGCGGACAAAGCTAGTAAGTAATACGATATTTATGATGAATAGGTCTCAAAGAAACCATTCGCCGACAACGTGTTACACTGTAGTTAATTCATTACACTGCGCAATTGAACGTTCAATTAAGGCAGGGAAGGAGCCAGGATATAGCGGCAATCAAATTGGAAATTGAAAGAGCAAACATTTATTAGATTTTACTCTTGATTCAACTTTGACATTGTACGATTTTACTGCTCGATGCATCATCCACATTAATGTAGAATCTTCTACCGGTTTTAGTAAGAACACTACTAGACTAGTAGTTTTCTTTGTCTGTAGTAACTTTACGTACTTAAAAATACATGTTAATTATTCCTCTATTGGTTTTATTAGTATGTCAATCTAATAATAATCTTCCAGATTTAAAAAAAAACCGACTTAAAGTAAATTAATGAACCGATTTTGATAAAATTTAGATGAATCTGAATGTAAATCCTATCAAATAAAAAAATATTTTTCAAATCATTTTATAAACGACGGAGTTATGATTATGAGTCTTTACATACATACACAGTATCGTGTCTTTTTCCTTTGCGGGTAGACAGAGCCAAGGTCTATAAGACCTTATGGCCGCATTTAGCATGTTGGAGGGCATGTAGATGGAAAACGGAATCAAACAGTGATAGGTTGCTAGCCGCATCGCCTTTTGACATGATTCCGCAGATTTTAGCCCAATTCCTCGATCGGCTTTTACAATCTGCGCGGGAATAGAAGCAGCAGCTTTTTCTTTTATCCCAGACCAGTATTTAGCAACGCTGATCGCCATATCATTAGCCTCATTAAGTTATTTCAGAGGTCCTATACCTTGCAATTAGTGGGGCAGTTAGGGCACGATTGCGTCCAATTAATTTGACTGTTAAGGACCAGTCAAAATGATGTCGTCCTATTTCTTATCAATAAAAAGATTAATTTAACAAATCTCGTCAAATTTCCACCATCATTAAAAACCATATTACCATTAAAAGCGTATTAACATCTCGCTGGGCGGCGGCAGGCCAACAAATGATCGCAGTAATGAAGAAACATGAGCCGCTATTATGGTAGCATTCAATTTATTATTACAAATCAACCGTTCGATTGTCTAAGCCATTAATGATATTAATATTGTAAGTTCTTGAATTACTATAGAATCTTTGTGGTATGTATAAACTACTTCGTTTGTTTTTCGGGTGTGTAAGGCCAACACTGGGGTCAGATTTATCAAGCAGGCATTTGATATAATTTTAAAAATTGAAAACATTTTGCTTTCTTAGATTCTCCCTCTCCCAAGCGAGTTTCCAATTGCATCCTCAGCTGAAATACTTTGAAGCCCGGGGTCTGCTCTTACCTCATAGGTATACTCTATTATAAGTACATATTATAATGATTTGTAATGTTTCGCGCTCACGGTTTTATTGCGTTTATTACATTATTTTTACATCTAACGTTTCGAAAGCTTTGCAGGAGGTAGACTAAGTTGACATTTGTCTATTGTTATAAGAACTGTGCAAAAATACCGCCTACAATATTTTATTGATAACGTTCCGAATGTACGTAGTGTTGGCTTATGGTGGTTGAGATTTTATGATGACAAGATCCCAAGTTGGTGGTAACTGTCAACCATCCTATCTATTGAAATTAGGATTTTTTAAATTCCAATAGCCTCACGAAGCATTCTTGGAATGTATCTGTTTTCTTTTGCAAGGACATGATGATTATCAAAACGCATATAGTAGTTGGGTTTGTCCAGGGCATGTTCTTTAGTATATTATGTCGCAATATACAGACTAACCACCAAGACTGACACCAAGCCAACCCTACGGCGAGTGATTTATCAAATAGAAAGTTGTTTTAATTTTCCAATTCTACTCTGGATCAAATAATTTTACGAGGTACGTGCAGCCATCTACGATACGAATCTAAGCCCGGCTTTTGTTCCTATGGCGAACGATTTACACTGTTTTGTACAATTTTACGAGCGTATCGTGCTTTCGTGTCTTAAATTTTGATTTTTATGGTAGTGCCAATGATTTCGAGGCCATTCTTCGATAAATAAAATCCCAGAAATGAGGTAGAATAGAATCGATATTATTTATAAGCGATTCGGACACCTTGATTACATTAGTGGTTTTTGTGTTAGTGCCGCGCTACTTTAGCGGTTAATGCGCAGCGGAATTGCGTGCAATTCCAAATATTACATAGAAATAAGGGATGGGAGTCTAGGCTTGGCTTATTTTTTATGACATGGGGCATTATGGGGGGCATGGTGATGATATCAGTATCATCTCGCAAAAAACAAACAGGTATACCTGAACTACCCCGGATTTATGTGCTTCATCACATCAACAGTTATTATTTGACGTTACGTTTAAATTTTCTGCCAAGCGTCGTAAGTTTGGCAATATCCTTCTTTGGAACGCAGAATACTTGAGAGAGGTCTTCGTGCAGCACTGGACTTCTTACGGCTGAAATAATTATGATGATGACAGTACCAAAGGGTGCTAATAACAAAAGTCACGTTTTATGAAGTATCCAGGTAATAATAAATCAGAAATATTAAGGTTATAATTACTCACTCTTTCTTTTCTTTGTATCTGTTAGAAATTTTGAACTAGTATTAAATTTTCAAGTTGATGTCTTAGGTAGATTCAGCAGCTAGCTTTCGGTAATCCACACTGTAAAGTTTCCAAGACAAATCAAATGAGCCCAAACACAATTGGTGTACTTTGTTAAGTTTAAGAATTCTTATAGTTACCTTACGACTCCATCATCAGACCAGCACAACTATTCCATAATATTGTATTGTCATCCGATTTACACATGCATGCACCATTTCAGCTCAATCGGAAGTGAATCAAATTTAAGTTAATGAGAGAGAGATTTGCAGACAAACATCGGGACAGGTGAAACTAAATACAAGCTTGTAAAAAGTTCGTCGGCGGCCTAATAGCTGCTAGTGCGGCGATACTCTTAGCAACGATAGTTCAATAGATACATTGTTAATGTACCAACGAAGAAACGAAGAAATATGCGGAAGTAAGCAATCAATATCGAAATCGATAATGATCACGCGTCAAACAAATGATTAGGAAACTAATATGAGGCTTCGCAGCGGTCACGACTGACAGACAGGGCACTCATTACAATTGTTTATTTTATTTTAAACTGTTTTACATAAGGAGGCGTCAGACATGCCAATATTGATGCTCAGTAATACATTATTTGAAGAGTTACGTAAACTCTTTAAAGTATTACAATACTTTTTGTTATTTGTGTCGATAAATATCTTGGATATACGACTATGATGTGGAAAAATACGGAATCGCGTTTGCCCCCCTTTTTTACTAAGCTATAGCCTGCCTGTATTTAAGTCTATCCAAAACTCATTAACGGCAAACTGTTGTTTTGACCAAATTTTCGTGGATTGCTCTATTTATTTTGTATTCAACACTATTCATTTATAATATTTTTTTTTGTTTGTTATTTTTTTTTTATATACGGATTAATCACACAGATTGAGCTAGCCCCAAGGTAAGTTCGAGACTTGTGTTATGGGATACTAACTCAACGATTCTTTAATTTAACGATATTTTATAGCAAATACATAAACATCCAAGACCCAGGCCAATCTGAAAAAGATAATTTTCCATCTTGACCTGGCCAGGGATCGAACCCGGGCACTCCGTGTCGCAGGCTGGCGTGTTAACCACTGCGCCATGGAGTTGTCAACAGGAAACTGTTTTCTTTTTGTCCAAATTTTCGTGATTAGGAAATTAAATTGGTGAATTCCTCTATTTATTTTGTATAGAATACTATTCATTTAAAATCATAAGTTATAAACTTGTCAATAGCAGCTTCTGTCGAGCGCTTTTTGATCAAATCCGTTTCATTGTTTTTACTGTCTCAAATGTACCTTAAAAGATATTTTATTTTAAGGTACATTTGAGACAATAAAAACAATGAAACTTAATGAAATGTATGTAAAAATATGTTATTTAAAATAAAAATGACAAAAAACATTACCTGGATTGGAAAACCTTTTATATAATATATTTTCTTACTTCATTAGAAAATATATGCTAGATAATAGCAACTTTCTACGTCGATTTCCATTATTATTTTTGTGATAATAACAGATTTAGAAGCGTCACCCGTAGAGTTATGAATTTATTATTTAAATACAAAGTTTCACATGCAATATTGTATAATCGTACCTACCCTAGAAAGTAACAGTTAAAACTATAAGCACACTTCGAAAAGGGCTGCCGCAAAAAATAATTAAATCGGTAACGTATACCGTCGTCCCTAAAAATTCTAATATTATTCCATCGTAGTAAGAAACCCTGTATAACACGTAAATGAGTACATTCAGCCTGTCAAAGATGCACTTGTTAACAAGCCGCTCTGCATATCCATTTAGTCTTGCTTCACCTTTATGATTCACTCTGAACATTCTTCTCATAATTGGCATCTTTTTAAAGGCTAAAATACATGTAATTTATCTTTTTACAAGTAGGTTAAAGGAGGACTTGAAAGGAAAGATTATCCTGGTACAATAGCTTATAATAAGATGTTGGCGTTTACTTTCACAATAAATCTTTTGTGCATTTCGAGAAACTGTTATGGCTTCCGAAGAAAGAAGTTATTGAGAGCGTAATGAAGACATTTTACAATGCAATATCTTTTTCGAATGGGTATTGGTGTTCTGTGCCAAAAATGTAATAATGCATTTGGATTTTGACCTCTTTAGTTTTGGTAATAGAGATGAGAATTACTTGATTTTCAATTGTGTTTTTTTTTTACAGAATTAATAAGCAACAAGTATATTACAATATTTTGTGTTCATTGCTGTGTAAGTTAAAAATGAAAGTTGTAATGTGAATAATTTAACAATCGCTATATTAAAACTAGCGGCCCGTCCCGGCTTCGCACGGGTAGATATAGGTATTAAGATTTTTTATTCTAATTGTTCCAGTAATTTCAGATCCTATTCAGTGTAAGCAAACAGACAGTCAAATCTTTCGTCTTTACAATATACTAGCTTTCGCCTGCGGCTCCGCCCGCGTCAATGTCGATCCCTCGGGAACAGAACTTTTTCCCGGGATAAAATGTACCCTATATCCTTCTTCGTACCCCAGATAACGTGTATGCAAAATTTCATGATGATCGGTTCAGTAGTTACAACGTGAAAGCGTAAGAAATAAACAAACAAACTCACTTTCGCATTTATAATATTAGTCAAGATAAAGGCAGATTTGAGATCATGGATTTGCCTACAGGAAAAGCAAGACTTGATAATTTAAAGAATTGTTGTTTTCGAAAAATATTACTTATTTCTGGTTCGTGAGCATTCACCTTTCTAAAACAAAACTAGATATGACTTCATACACGTGTATTGACGACTTCGAATGTACTTAATAGAAGGCGTCTTCAAGCACAACTATTAAAATAGACCATTCAGAGCTAAAGCGCATCCAGCGTCTACAAAAGCAGTAAGAGTTACACCCTGTACTATAACCATTATGCCACTTCGCAGCCCAGAATTGAAACGTCTGCGTTTACTATAGCCATTATGTGAACCTAACTGTCGAGTTCTGTGAAAATAGCCGTCATAGGCTTTGAAATGTGTTCGGAGCGAGCTTTTGTCGCCGAGGTTGGACTTTTGATCACTTTTGAGAAATATACTCGTATTGTGAGGATTTCTTCCGAGAGTAGTGTGAGGAAACGAAAACCGTACTTCCGTCCTCTAAATCATTAGTAAAAGGCGAGAGAATTGGCGAAATGGCTGGTAATTTTCCTAAATTAGCGATGGACTAGGCTAAAAATGTGATGCAGTATACAGATATTGCGTCAATTGAACAATAACCACTGCTTACTCTTGTACAGACAAGAGTAAGTTCAATTCAAGCATTATTAGCTCTTACGGATGTTAAACAAGCCGGAACGCAGTCCTTACTAGGATGGGTGACCGCACGTGGCAGAAAACATATCTCAACCTCTTCCGAAAGCAAGTTAAGCTGTTGTTATCGGCTGTCATTATTGATGACTGTCGTTTAGCTTTATCAGATGCCTTTAGGCATTTTGAAAAATATGACACCTGTGTGACACTTACACGAAAAACAACAGCGATGGTGAAGTAGCATAGAGTATGATGGGGGTGACCGCAAGGTTCGAAACACAAACCCTACCAACCCGTCTCGTCCACAAGAGTTAATTAAAAACTAGAAACAGTAAACATACTGTGTTATGGAGATGGCGATAGAATAATTTTCCTATAAAACCTAGAAAGTCTATAACATTAAACATATCTTACTTTAATTTCATATAACAACACCGCTTGCCTTTTTAATTTAATAGAGAGAGAGGCTTTTACAAAGAAGAAAAAATCTGTGTAATAGAAACGAAATTTAAAGATAAGCGTTTATTTATTTAACAGGAATCACATTAAAGTTTGCAATTAGCAACGTGAGTGCAGCAAAGGATTGTCGTCTAATCCTAACTGGTTAAATTGCATTAAATTTTTATAAATCTTGTATTAAATACTGCTAGTGGAACCATTTACCGTTGTATTTAGTTATATAATAAACTAGTGACACTCCCCGGCTTCGCACGGGTCGATATAGGTGTTTATTTCTATAGCCTAAGTTTATCAGGGAGAATGTAAGATTTTGTGGGAGAATGATTCTTTTCTAATCGGTGCAGTAATTTCGGCGCCTATTCGCAATCAAATCTTTCATCTTTACAACATTAGTGTAGACAGGAAAGGATTGGGATTAATTATATTTTGGGAAGATAGTTAAGGAATTCGGATACTAACCACTAGGGTGAATGGGGGAAAAGCAAGTAGCAGTTAGGGAGTGTAGATGTAGATAAAATTGATAAATAAATTGCTTTTCCGACGTTTTGGGACAAACATACTTACATTGAAATCACTTATATACAGCTTGTAGCTCCTTCCACGCAAGATACTTATGACATATATGTATGTCTATCAATCTCATATTATTTTGCCTCACGAAATAAGATGAGGACATCACAACGAAAGGATCACAAGAGTCATATACCTGAGATAGATTGTTGTTGGAGTCGTCATCATTTCATGTAGGTGTCACGGTCAATTGACCATGCACACCCTGTTATTAGAGTTCCTCGTAACCGCCTCTCAGCCTCTGACGTGGTTCCTTTAACGACTACCAAATGGCAGCTGGGACCAAGGCTTAACGTGCCTTCCGAAGCACGGAATCATCTTTATTATCAGACAATCAGGTGATCTAAGCCTGCAATGTCCTAAGCAAACTGGAAACAACTGAACAAAGTATGCTTCCCGTGGGAATCGAACCCACGACCCCAGGGTCTACAGGCAAACGCCTTAACCACTGGACCACGGAGGCAGTTGTTGGAGTAATGACATTTAACTTGGTTTATCTAGCTTCCCTTAGCTCTGGATTTATTCAAAGATTTCCGACAGTATTTTCTAAGAGATAATATTACCCGTTAAATTTCAGGACGAAGTTTTCCTAAAAGATTGACATGAGACATAATTGTACAAAATAATGAGAAATGATAGACCGTTTAGTGATAACAAACTTAGTTACAGTCCGATTGCGTTGTGTCGTACTGTAATTATGTTGCAAAGGCTATTACTGCAAAGGCAAAAAACCAACTGACAATAGCTGTCAGGTAATGAAACAGTTCCCATAGCATAACCAGCAGTGAGGTCCCAAATAAAAGGTTCTCATGCTAAAGTATTTAGAGGTAGCGGTGGGCGTTCACACCATCATAACATTTCGACCATAAATCGTATGGAGAGACGGTCTCGCACTCGTCTGTCACTATTACCTAAACCTTCTTTTGTAAGTACATGACTTGTAGTGTGTAAGAGAATCATTGATAGTTTTTTTGGCTCCCAGTCGCACATTCGTGATATGTTTCTAAGTTAGACTGGTATTTTTGATCAAAATAAACACTCATATTCATTATTTCAGCCGTAGGAAGTCCACTGCTAGAGAAAGGTATCTGCCAAGGGTTCTTCGTTCCATGAAAGGATACATACCCCTCTTAGCAGGCGGGTTGGCGTACGCAATTTCTTTGCCGTTTGTGCTTCCGATGCTCCTTGTTAGGAAATTGTTGAATTTGGGAACGGAATGAAAGTTTTGGGAAACTACTCACTCGGATGAATGGAGGTATTATCACGTCTTTATCCCTTACGGGGTAGATGGATTTTCGTCTATGCGATTGAATGAAGCAAAATTTGAGCAAACTATTAAGAATGCGGGTGTTAAAGAAAAACGGGTGCGAGACCGGGAGAGACGGTGGTCGCCGCCGTTCCTACAACCATTAAATCTTTATTCAGCAATTTTTATCGTTCGCGAAAACTTTATTACTGCAACCACTCCGCGATTGCAACTCAGCAGAATATTCATACTTCCTATTTTGTCAGGATAATAACTGTCTAAGTTCG
Source organism: Elegia similella (assembly GCA_947532085.1). Classification (NCBI taxonomy): domain Eukaryota; kingdom Metazoa; phylum Arthropoda; class Insecta; order Lepidoptera; family Pyralidae; genus Elegia; species Elegia similella. Next base: position 9,540,731 of record OX383936.1, read on the forward strand.
ACGCTCTGCTTCGTAGTTATTGTTGGCAACATTTGCACTTTAAAGTTAAACTATACGTAACGATATTTTTATCACGGATTTTCCAGTCAGTTTGACGCTGGTATATCTTTTTTGTTCCTTAAAGTGTCGATCAAATTCGTATTGGTATCATTATTTATAGCTATAAAAAGATTACCGCCCACTTTCTTGATATTTTTGTTAAACAATAAATGAAAATTAAAAGTACTTAACTTTCGAATGCACTTTGGTAAAACTAATAGTTCATAATCCACTAACGTTGTAAAGAATAACAAATTGGGGTTTATGCTGCATAGTAATAAGATTGTCAATCAACGTGCATCATAAAACATTGACCTTTATTTGTTACCATAACTTACGATAAGGATAATACTTTAATAAGCACATCTTCATCGCGGCCATAACTCAGCTAGGTTGCGTCGTCGCCTAATGATACAGCCTCAAAAGTGTCCTTTTATCATGATGAAATCTTAATCGATTTCACTATGAATATGAAGCAATTTTAATTGTAATGATTTGCATAAAGCGCTTTAGTAGAAATTGATAGTGTAGTTCATCGTGGGGATAGATTTTCGTTTGAGTGTTTGAAAGACGGGGCTCGAAATTTAAAAATTGATTTGCTTAATTTGGCGGCCATATCATACATTTGCTAGAACAGTGACATTTTCGAATAACTCTTTAGAGAATTTGTTGTTTTGTCGATGTGTTGTTAATCACTCACTCAAATGTAAAACTGTTCTTACGTCTCGAGACCTGTTATGTACCGATGACGGTTGAACGAGTACTGAGCGCAAGCGCAGACACAAAACGTCACTTGGCGACTTCTTGAACAATATTTATTCAATGGCACGTCTTGAAAGACTTCGAGCCTCTCCAGGAAATGGTTAATGACATTCAGTTCTAACACTCACAACGAACTGCGCAGTACAATCGATGAGTATGTTAATTTCCTCGTGTTTATGTTACGGCGATCAATTAACGATACAAAAAACGCGGACAAATTATTGCGGCGGCGTTGTAAAGACGGCGGGGAAAAACTCGATACAGTTAAAATGTGATTGATGAACGCCCTGTTCGCGCGGCGGTAATTGAATTATGATACCAAATTAATTTTTTGTTCGGTCTGTCACCTCAGTTGCAGCTGCAAGGGCCTCGCCACATAGTTTTGGCGTGGCGCCGTCACGGTGCTATGTATGGACAGATTCCGGCGATATTTTTCACCATTTTACACATCAAACTTAATACGAATTATGAAGACGACGATAAAACTTTCAAATATGAAGAATTCGATAGACTAGCATTCGATTTTTTTATACAACTTTGAAAATCTGACAGCTGGCAAGCACTTGTTTCAGGCCATGGATACCTCAAAACAACTTTAGTCCTAGTTCTGAGATGGAGGCAGCGCGTCGAACGGTGCTATCAAACATACTCGTATGAGGCTGTTTACGGTGGGGCTTGGTAAAGCATTTTTTGTGCGTTTGCTTTGAGATACGACATTTAACGGCGGTTTGCATGTGACCCCACTTCACCATAGGACCAGCCGATATGCTAAGCAATCCGTCTGCTTTGACACAAATCCTCCGTGTGTATAATTTTATTCCAGTCACTTGGCTTGTTTTAGGTTGAAAATCACGTGCCACCACCTTCTTTGTCTTCATACCTTGCTGTTTTTTAGGGAAATAATAAGATTGTTAAGGATGACTAGGCCCTAAGGTTGCCTTTGAAAGAATTTTGTCTCATCGTCAGCGGTGACGTCAGAAGTCGAAAGGCGGTGTTCCATTTGATCATTAATTTGCCTCGCATCAGTGCGGGAGTCGATATGCAAAACAATCGAGATAGCGCCGGCGTTGTTTAAGCGGTTGAGACACACAGGGAGAAATACAGATTTTTATTCTATACTATATGTTGAAAGATTTGATTGCTTGTGTGTTTGGTTGTAACACACTCAAAAACAAAAAAAACAGGTTTTAAAATATTTTCACTGATATATTGCTACATCACTGCTAACCTAACTGCATATCGAAAGTTAACTCCAGTCCCTTTTAAAAAGCTAATATTATTCAAATCTTTTTTAATCAAGCAAAATTAAAGCATTTTTTTTTAATCTATGGCTCCATAGCTATTGTTAAGCTATCAGAACTTTGAAGAATATCGTCACTCCCAAATTATTGTTTATGGTATTACTTATTTGCCTATCAATAATATTTACCTAATGAAAAAGTAAAATAAAATTGTTATTCAAAAATCCATCTTTTAGCTATTATGTATAGCGTGCATCATCATCATCAGGTCTTTTCCTCTTTACTGCAGGAGCATGTCCCTCTCTGTACCACCTGGAGCCATACTTGTCAGCGAAAGTAGACAGAGGATTTGGCCTACACTCTCCTTGTGTCGTCTCTCTATAGCGTGTAACGAAATTAAATTCGTAACATGAAATTGTCGAAAATAACTACTCTATATGTTAATTTAATTTCTTAGCTGACATTCAAGACAAACAAGGAGAAATGGATTGATTTATAAGCATGTAAATGATTGGACATCAGTGAGGCGCTGAGGGCCCTTTAGGGCCGCCTACATTTGTCGCCAGCCCACAGAACAGCCGAGTGCACTTGTGTTCTTATTAACAACAATACTGTTCTATTTGACGCATGCGTATGCGTATGCACACTCATGTGTGAAAAACTTAGTGTAATAATGACTATTTTTTTAGTGTTTGCTGAAAATACAGCAAGGATAATGTTACTCTTCATAGTTTGCTTACTATAAGCTAAGTAACACTGACACTTATTTATTTTTTTATTTTGATTATTTAAATGATTAGTACCTGGGCGACCGAGCTTTGCTCGGTTATTACTATGGTGGTGTTTAGGTGATAATCTACATAAACATAAAAAGTAAAATGTGAACCGACAATTATTAGATTAGGTGTATGATTTCAGTGATCCTAATGAGAAATATAACTTGTCTAAAATCAATAAATTTTTTAAAAAAATATATAAACTTGAACATATTAAAAGAAACAAAAGTAACTGACCGAGCGGGATTCGAACCCGCAACACTCGTTTCGAGAAACGAGTCTTACCCCGCTGGACCATTTACAAACTATTCATCATCATCATCATCAGGTCTTTTTTAGTCTCCACTACAGGAGCACGACCTTCTCTGTACTACAAGAGCCATACTTGGCCAGAGCAGTCAGAGGACTTGGCCTACACTCTCCACGCTGGCCAGACGGTTTGGAGAGGTCTCACAGACGTTTATAAGCTTTGTTTGGCTTGTATTTCCTAAGTCGCCTTCTACGACATTCACGGGAAGACTTTGAGTGGTCCTATTCTACTGCCGGATACCACACGGCTTTACATATTATGTAGTTGTAAATGTGTATACCAGTATAATTTATTTATGTTAATTAAGTTGTTTGGAGTTTGTCCATGCACAGTGACTTCGATGGTCCACAAAAAGTGATAGCTGAAATCTGTGCTGGTCACTTCAGTATCTAGTGTAACACTGAGCCATCAGTTGTAGTACACGTCTTAATTCTAGTTGTGGTTATTTAGTACATTGTATTTTCTTTTTTATTATAATATATGCTTCTGCATATCTAGGGTTTGTTGATAATAAATAAAAAGTAATGTAGAGTCATGTTAACATAAAACTTTCAAATTTCAATTTGCAACATTTTAATGCATCGCTGAATATTATTGATATCCATCACTAAGACACTGATTATGTACGAAGAGCGTCTATCAAATGTCGCGTAATTAATTCCTTGGAAATTATTATAGTACACTGGAATGTTTACATCATATTTCATTGCTTGTGCAATGTGTTGCATGTTCGTGCAACTTGACTTCGGAAAATTTATATTAATATACGTATCATAGTGAATTAGATGACACATTTACCATGTCCTTGTCTTTTACCGAGTAGATAGTATAAAGTGTCATCATCATTATCATCACCACCGAAAGAAGTCCACTGCTGGACATAGGCCTTCCCCAAGGATTTACAATATAACCGGCCTGTATCCAGCGACTTCCTGCGACCTTGGCCAGGTCGCCCGACCACACCTCCCGGTCAGATGATCGGGACAAGTGTCATATATAAATTCTTTAAAGAATATTAAGTTTATAGTGGCATAGCACCAAAAGCCACAAGCAGCAATAAATAAATATATACGCACAAATCACACATATTGAGGTAGCCCCAAAATAAGTTTTAGACTTGTGTTATGTGGTTTTTAGATAGATATACTAACTCAATATCCAATATTCAGGCCAATCTGAAAAAGATCATTTTCCATCTTGACCTGACCAGGGATCGAACCCGAGAACGCTGGTGTGACAGCCTGGTGACTTTTAATATCGTAATTTTTATTTTCTTGGTAACTTATTGGTAGAAACTTTAAACACGTTGGTCATGTATTGTGCTGCTGGTTAGGCACATTGGGTACGAGAAAAGGTGCAGCATAGACCTATACTCACCGACAGAATGTGGTAAAAGAGTCGCCACATACTGGAGGGACAAAACCTGATTTTAATTTAAGTTATTTGAGCCAATCGACACGAAAATAAGAAGAAGGACATGTTGGTCATCGGTATATCCATATTTAGAGGGGACCTAGTTATAATTATCACCATCATCGTCAGCTTCCTGCAACCCACTGCTGAGTATATGCCTCCTTTTCTCTGCACCATTCTTCTCCATCCACAGCCTTCGCAATCCAGTTCTTAGCAGCAATCTGCTGCATGTCGTCAACCAACCTAGCTCCCGGAAGCCCAACACTACGTTTCCCATTTCTGGGATACTATTCGGTTCAGCCCTTACTCCTATATTTCTTATATACTTCCATCATACAACGTGCGCTACAAGTAGGTAGTTTCCTCATTCTATATTTTGCCGTTGTTTATGAAATTCCCCTTTGTTTGAATGTTCTATGTTTTTATCTATAAATGTTATACTTCTATATTTTAGCTTCAATAATAGCAAAATTGGATTTGCTTATATAATGTGTATGGCCCTTTTGTCTTTGTGGATCCCCGATTATCTCGATTGTAACGTCTTGTCATCGAAATCTATTTATTAGTTATCAAATCTATTGTTTAGGATTCCGAACTTTATGAAGTAAAAAATAAACCCTTATAAGATTACTTTGTTGTTCATTTTCCAGTTAAAACACAAGTTTTAAGGACCGCGTAGACGTATCACGTTGAAATTAATATCCGAGAGGTACTCAAATCGCTTTGTGGTACTTCCCTATTTAAGGCAAATAAATGATTTTGATTTTGACTTCTCGTCAACCCCGAAACATGGAATTTGGCAAGAAGCAAGGACTTATATCAGAAATGATATGAGAATATTAAGTTTTTAAAAGAAATCCTATTTGAATAGAATTTCTAGTGGCATTAACCGCTTTTGTTAATTCTCTAGTTGTGTCCCAGCCCTATGCCAAAAAGCGGTGAAGTTCAAAGCATTCATACCACCAGTGGCGCCGCACTACGCACAAGCTATAAAATACTGCAAGTACTCACTGAATTATGTACTAGGCTAGATCCGCGTATTTTATCGCTAGTATTTATGGCTGTGATGATCACCCTGTTACGTTGTAAACGTGACTGTAAGCGGTAATGAATATGTTAACTTCTTACTCGAATTTAATATGATGTGGCATGTGTTACGATGTTAAAATGGCCGTTAGTTGCTATAATATGCTTCGATGTTGTATTATGAAGTCATCATTTATGAAACTGTTTATTATAATAAAGAGCTCGAAGATGATGTTATTTACTGCGTTAAACTTTGTCGATAACTTTGTATAGTAATGCTAGCGTAATTGATATACTTACTGACATGACACTACATACAGGGTAAGATTAAAAAAGAACTGAATTGGTGGTTTGAGCTATTAGTAAGGGCACTTTTTTGTCTTGATATAAATTTAGAAAATTTTTGTTGTAGTTGGATTCACCCATATGTTCTAGAAGAAGGAAAATATTTAGTGCGATGCATATAACAAATAAAAATAATCATTCTACAATAGGCTAGTTTCCTGGGTCGTAATAATAACATAACAATTAGTCCGTCAGTTAGATAATCAAAAACTATTAGACACGTATTTTGTCTTTTGTCAAATAAACAATAAGGCGCGTCAAAGTTCAGGAGTGGGGGCTCGTGACGTCAAAGTTTGATAAAAATTGTAGCAAACTATGACGTCACACGGAACTTCAAAGGGCTATCATCTTTATAATTTTTTGAACACTTATTTTTTTTTTGTCGATTACGACAAAAAAAAAATAAGTGTTCAATATTTTTTGAATATCTAACTAATTATATTTTTTTAGGAAACTAGCCTATTAACATGATGTTTATACAACTATATAGTTTGATTTTAATTTTTTTCCGTTCTGGTTTTGGAGAAAAGAAAAATGGAATGTACCAGCTTTTCCCCTCCGCGCGAAGAACGTAAGTTATTCACATTTAAGGAATTTTGTCATTGGGCGATGCGGCTACCAACCCGTTACTATTTATTTTGATACCGTTGTCCACTGCACGCTAAACATGGCCTTTGGCTCTTATTGCCTTAGACTCTGTCTGCCCCAAAAAAGATGAAGACGTGACAATGTGTAAGTATGTATGCATTTTAATTTTTAAAGTACATGTAGTAGAATTACCTTGTTTATAACATCAAAAACTTGAACGTCTTCCCAAACCTACCACATATTGTGTACATTACCATTCTCCCCACATCGTTAACTACAAATTGATATCTGTTCTAAATCGATACAACGCGTCGCAGGCATACCGATGTGAACACACTAGTCGCATCTACATACGGAATACCAATGAGCTGTTTTCGATAGTGAATTATTTTAGTTGTAAATCAGTTATGTCTTGATTCTGGAAGGTTTTGACGTCATTAATTGTCTCAATGCCTTATTTATTTAACAAAACATTTGTTTTGTGTATTGTTTGTGTGGTTAGTATATTTTACATCAACCTAAAGGTATCGCATATAACGATTGATCCAAAATATTACCTTATCAAGCCAATATATAATATAATGTTATCTCCTGAATATTTTTTTTATTATAACTACAGAGGCACTCGTCGTTAAGTGTTTGTTTTATAGATTTGAATTGTTATTTAATTAAATTGATATCTACAACACGTTGTATTGCTGCGATCCCGCGTAGTTGGATAAACCAGCATCACCCATTAAATATCCATACTAAAAATTTATATCCATATACGTAAATAACCACTAAGTGACAAAAAATTACCATAAAAATAGAGAGCACACCTCCCATCGACCAGTTTACATGACGGAACTAATAAATTCACAATTGATTTTAGGGTCGTAAATTCCAATTCTCTAACACCTAAACAATTTATGACGTCTACTCCACCGTTGACGGCAGCAGTTGTATATAGGTGGCGAAAAAATGTAGACAAACCAAGTAGTATGTACCGCCAGCACAAATTAGATATGAACACTTGAACAGATATGACACTCCACACAAAGTACACTTTAGCACCACACACCTAGAAGTGTTACATGCCATTGTACCTTGTATGCGTCAGCATAGTGGATACTTAAGTATATAGTTAGCGTTAACATTTATATGTCTCAAATGCCTTTAGGCACTCATGAAAACCCTTGTAGGATGTGTGCATGTGAACACAAAGAGCCGAATAACGTACGTGCATCCAATGCTCGTCCTTTCTCCATTCCAGTTACCATCTCACATGAAGTACACTTGAGCACCGTTCGTATATGTTCGTTGTATGCTTCAGCATAGCGGGCACTGAGATGTATCATCATCATCATCATCATCAGGTCTTTTTAGTCTCCACTGTAGGAGCATGACCCTCTCTGTACTACCGGAGCCATACTTGGCCAGAGCAAACAGAGGATTTGGCCTACACTCTCCTCCCTGGCCAGACGGGTTGGAGAGGTCTCATTGATGTTTATGAGCTTTGTTTAGCTTGTATTTCCTAAGTCGCCTCTTACGACCTCCATGGGAAGACTTGGAGTGGTCCTATTCTACTCTGCCGGAAACCACACGGCTGAGATGTATAATTTGCGTTAACATATATGTCATAAATTCCTTTAAGCACTTATGGACACCCTTTGTAGAATGTGTGCAGGTGAACACAAAGCAAAGTAGCGTACGTGCATCCAATATACGTTTTTTCTCCATTCCAGTTACCATCCGCATTATGTCGACAACCCTAGTGATACAGCCACGTGTAAGTGTGATGTTTAGGTTAAGTAAACGTGAGTGCCACTTCTGTAGATTCTTATTTTCTGTTGGTATGGACGAAAACGTATGCAAATTGGCAAATTTACAACCTATACTTTAAGTCGTTCCGCTCAATTATATCGATTTTATGAGTATCCTCATCGAGATTTACGTTAGTTGAATAATTATTGATATTTGAACTTCTGGGGACATAGCAACAGCCTTTTATAGATATCAATAATAACAATGTTGAGGGATCTTAGAAAATCAGGAAAAATATAAAACTCCCACAGATTTTATCTTATTATAATAAAGTTAAAACCTATGCGGGGCTCCGTATATCATGGTACTAACATAAATATCTATTATTTGCATAGTATGTGGTTAGTCCAAAATTATTAAATTTCAGAGAAATTCTTTAACAAATGCAAGTTTTGACAAGAATGTCAGATTATCAAAATTATGGAACATTGCAAAGTAGAATATTTAATTCTACCTTTTCGCGTTCAAAACACTGATGAATTTTGGTTTGGGGATAAATGATACCTTGGAAAAGGACTTTGGCTATATGTGTACCTATTTATATAATTTGAAATATAAACTTAAGCTTTTAGCAATATTACGTATTTTCAAAATACCCTGCAACATAACAACTGTGACATTTCGTAACATTTCTTTCAAAATTATAACAACATTCCTTATAAGCAAGCTGTTCTTGTTCCATATTGTTATAGTTTCTCTAAATATGGATTATTCATATTTCATATAATTTATTTACTCGTTTGCATGTATTATAAGTTTATTATTTTGTGATTTTTATTAACTAGGACACGAGACAAGGTATAAGCATAAGAATAAATTAATAAATTTGTCATTTAAAAAATAAGGTAACACTCCTTTGTGTATAATATGACGTATAATTTTATATTTTTTTTCCGCACTTACTTTTCGCTCGTGAAATGTCTTATTTTGCCAAATCATATCACAACATAAATACTTTCATAATTACATAAGTCTCTACTTGTTGGGGATCCTTCGTGTGGTGATAAATCAAATGGACTGTATATATACTTGAACTGCTGGTTATTTAATATCAATTTTAAGGAGATATGGTGACTACAGCTTTAATACATATGTAGAAATAAATGTGCACACGCCGGCGATTAGAGAGCAAGTAAAGGTCCGCGGCCCGCGCGGGCTTCGGCAGCTTTCGGGTGTCTCCGGAGGATCCCTCATCGTACGCGAACGATAGATAGGCGCGAACACTACTAGTAGAGACTAAAAATGACTGATGATGATGATTACGTAAGTGGTCAGGGGTGACATCCTCAACTGTAATTGCACTCCTGTTGACAGAGTTATTATTAGAAACCTTACTTCTGATCACTTTGGTCAGTTCGTACAATTCGCAAACCACGTCGAAGTAGATTTACAACAGATCACCTTTAGATCTATTAAAAAAGACAAAATCAAAGTTTTTAAAGATAATTTATCAAAAATAATGCCCCTTATTGAGGAAACTAGGGATGATCCAGATATACTGTATAACAAAATGTTAAATGTTATTGAATCGGAATTTAACAATACGTTTAAAATTAAAACAAACATTAAACGTAATCGTAAAAGGTTTAGTGAATGGGCTACTCCAGGTATTTACGTCAGTAGAAATAGATTATATGAATTACTAGCCATGAAAGCCTATAATCAGAATCCTGATTTTGTTAAATTTGTTAGAAATTATTCAAAAATTTTTAAAAGGGTATGTGCGTGTGCAAAATCTTTATATACCAGACAGACTATTTTAAATTCTAGTGACAAAGTAAAAACAACGTGGAAAATTATTAATACAGAAACAGGAAAAACGAAAAAACGCGCCATTCCAATTGAATTAAAAATAGATAATAAGGTCCTCAGTACTAGCGAGGAGATTACTAAATATTTTGAAGACTTCTTTACAAATATTCCCGTGAATACTACTGCCTCCTTACTTTCATCATCTGTGGAATCTAAAAAGTTATTAACTAGTTGTATACCGGAATGTAACAGTCTTCTAATATTTGAACATGTAACCCCTCAAAAAATCACTGATGCGTTCAAGACTTTGAATAATAAAAAAACTGGAGACCTGTGGGACATCTCAGTATCAGTCATAAGTAATATTATAGAAATAATTGCTCCTTTATTAGCGTCTATTTTTAATAAATGTGTAGATACAGGGACTTTTCCTGATCTAATGAAATGAAGTAAAGTTATACCGTTGTACAAATCGGGTGATAAAAATGATCCAACAAATTACCGTCCAATTTCTATTCTGCCAACGTTAAGTAAAATATTTGAAAAGTTAATTTTTAATCAGTTACTTTCTTTTTTTAATCTAAATGGTCTATTTTATAGTGAACAATACGGATTTACGAAGGGTCGATCAACTACGGATGCGGGTGTTGCGCTTTTAAAACATATATATTGTGCTTGGGAGAGAAAACAAAATGCTATTGGTGTTTTTTGTGATCTCTCCAAAGCATTTGATTGTGTAGACCACGATACCCTGCTGTCCAAATTGGAACACTATGGGATTAAAGGTAAATCTATTGCATTAATCAAATCTTATTTGAGTAGCCGAATTCAAAAAGTTAGCGTTGATAGGGTTCAATCCTCGGGATCATCTGTTAAGATGGGCGTACCCCAGGGCTCTATACTAGGCCCCTTGTTGTTTCTTATATATATTAATGATCTGCCATACTATGTTCACACATGTAAAGCTGTACTATTTGCCGATGATACTTCTCTTATTTTCCCTGTTGATAGGACAACAGACAATTTTGACGAGGTCAATAGTACATTAGCTCAAGTATTAGAGTGGTTTACAGCAAACAATTTGCTGTTGAACGCTAAAAAGACGAAGTGTATTAAATTTTATTTACCGAATGTTACAAAAGTACCAACACGCATAGTGGTCGAAAACGAAACGATAGATTTGGTAGATAAAACAGTATTTCTTGGGATGACAGTTGACTCGGGACTTCAATGGGGTGCCCATATCACATCCTTAGCGGGTAAATTTAGTTCTGCTGCTTACGCTGTTAGAAGAATAAGACAGTTGACTGACGTTGATACTGCGCGTTTGGTATACTTCAGCTACTTTCATAGTGTCATGTCGTATGGGATATTACTATGGGGTAACGCAGCAGAAGTTAATACCATATTCGTCCTTCAAAAACGCGCTATCAGATCTATATATAAACTAGGTGCTAGAGAATCTCTTAGAGAATTGTTTAAAATATAAATATTTTGACATTCCCCGCGTAATACATATTTGCAAATATTATGTTTGTTCGTAATAATCTTCATCTTTACGCGAAAAATAGTGATATCCACAACAGGAATACGAGAAATAAAAATAAATTAGCGACACCAACTTTGCGATTACAGAAAACAATGAATTCATTTTTGGGACTTAGTATACGCTTCTATAATAGAATTCCTGAAGAAATATTGGCTCTGTCATTAGGTAAGTTTAAGACTGCTGTTAAAAATCAATTGCTTAAAAATGCCTATTATTGTATTAATGACTATTTATCAGATAAAACTCCATGGAAGTAATATATTCAATAAATTGTACATCGGTGATTACTTAATGTAAAATAATTCAATTTGTTATAAATATGTGAAAGTGTAGCCCTTCAGGCACGTAGGGACCAATACTGGACTGAGTTTCTTTCGGCGTATTCTTCTCAGCAGTGGTCGTTTCGAAACGCTAGTAGCTTATCGATTTTGCAAATATTAAAAATAATAATATGACGTTCAGAAAGAGATACATGATATCCAAATTTGAATAAAATTCTATTTCATTTCATTTCATTTCATGCATATCCAGTGGTTGCAGGTATGGCATCGGGCACGCGCGCCCGGCCTCCCGAGCTGCTACTTGCTTTCCCCTTTCATCCGAGTGAGGAGTATCCCAATACCCTCATTCTCTTTTTAAATCCAACAAATGCCTATCCTTCCCCAGCTTTTAACTATAGGTTTTAGCAGTTTTTCGTAACCACAGCTAGGATAGCTGGCTTTACTAATCATCATCATCATTACATGTAGGTAGTTGACCGTGTCAAGTCAATCGACCATGCCCACCCTGGTGTCAGAGTTCTTTGGAACCGCCTCTCGGCTTCTGACTTGGTTCTTTTACGACTACCAGATGGCAGCCGGGAGCTTAACGTGCCTTCCGAAGCACGGAATCATCTTTATTATCACACAATCAGGTGATTCAAGCCTACAATGTCCTAACCAAACTGGAAACAACTTAACGAAGTATGCGTCCCGTGGGAATCGAACCCACGACCCCCGGGTCTACAGGCAAACGCCTTAACCACTGGACCAGGGAGGCAGTTAGAGACAGATTAAATATATTAGAGACAGCTAATCATTTATTTTCAATGAATACCTATATATATTAATCTCGTCTTTATTATTCACGAAGTAGACAGAGTCTAAGGCCATAAGAGATAAGTTTAGTGCATTGGTGGGGGTATAGGTGGAAAGCGGAATCGAAGTGGTCATGGGTTGACGGAATCAAATGGTCATTGCCGATTCCCTTTACCGGCATCGACGGTCTTCGCAGTAAGAAAAGCAACTGGTACATTCTACATGTTTTCTTCTCTCCAAGACGAGCATGGTAGAAAATATTCGTCGATAGTTTAGAAAACACTTTTCTTTACATTTTTTAACTGGGACTTCAATCGCCAGAATCAATAGTCAAAACGCCACCTAATTGCCCAATTATATGCTGTTAGTCACGTAGTAACCGCTACTTAGGTGGTATTTGGGAAATCCGAAGGTACATGCGTGAACTATCACGCTACGTTAAGAAATCAAAAATGGAGGCGTCAGGCGACTACGTATTCAGTTTTGAAATATACATACATAATTAACTTTTATGTCTGATGATGGACAACCCACAGTTTATGTATAAAGGTGAGAAATTTTAATGACATTTTGCATAAATATGTAGTATATGCACATAAATTCAGAAGGAAATCTTACAGGGCTTATTATCTTTATGAAATTAATTACGCAAGATACTTTTCAGGATCTAATTAATTATGAAAATTACTTAAATATTAAATAATCAATTTTAAAAAGACTAAATATTTTGATTTATGATATTTTAAATCCCCTAAGTTTCTCCCCTGTAAGGGATGAATATATGCCTCTCTATCGATTGTTCCGCACTCTTGCTTGCCTTGCACACGGAACGTGACACTTTTTCGCGCGTGCAGCCGGCATTCATCGATTTATAAGACATTATGATGTCAAAAAGGTTCGTTAACTTTTCTTTTAATTAATTATTTTTTTTAATATATATCATAGGTCGCCGCTTTATGAACTCTATTATCTCAGCATTCCGAAATGAAACAATAAAAAACTAATGAAAATTCCATAAAACTAGCTTATGTCGCCTACTAGTCTTGTCATTAGCATAAATAAACAGTAAATTATTGTTTCGACAAATAGTTATTAGGTATTCACTAGATAAACATCTTTGGAATTTGCAGTAATATGTCAAATAAAACATAATTAATTGTCTACACCTTTGTTTCTCTCACGGATTAGCAATGTTAATGAGATCTCGCTTCGAGATTTTGTGATAACGATTTGAGTAATTGTATTATATTGATCATAAAAAATTGTGATGTCTCAGATTAAGAAGTATTCATTTAGTGTAGGTCTTCACAAATACAAGAGTTCAAGGTGGGCGTTGATAAGAGACCAGATATGACTGACAACTTTTTGTTTGAAACTTTAGTCAGTTCATCAAGCATATAAAGTTTTATATGTATACCCATTTTTTTCTGGTTTCCCCTATGTTTGATTGGGAGAATACTCGCCAATTGTAACAAGTATTTTTACTAAAAATAAAGTTTATTATATAGATAAACTAAGTCTAATGATTCTTCAATATCTCAGAATTTTCTAAGAAAAATCTAAGAAGAAAGTAAGATGTGTGAGATTTATAGATACGAAGTAATTTTCTTCCTGATTTAATTATGTCTGAGAAAAACGCGGTTGTGTGAGTTGAATTAAATTGAGTCCCCTGGATTCAGAAGTTATTTAGACATTGTATCAAAGCTTGAAAATATGCGATGAAAAAGAACTCAGTCACAGGCAGGATTCGATTCGTCCCATAGGTTTACGCCGGTGGTGTAGATGATATCAGACTTAGGGCGTAAACCTAAGGGACTTGGTTCTAATTCTATAGTTCTTTTTCATCACATATTCCGAAGAACGAGGCGTTTCCGAAGAACTCTGACACCAGGGTGTGCATGGTCGATTGACCGTGACACCTACTCGAAATGATGATGATGATCACATATTTTTAATTTTAATAATATACCGAGCATTGTAATACTATATAAAAACAATTTAATTTTCGTTAAGGCCATAAACGCCAACGCCAAACAATTGAATATGCTGTGTACTGGATTGTTACATTATGTCAGTACTTTAGTCACTTTAACCTTTAAGTAAGGCCACAAATTTACGACGAGCAGAAGACTGAAATGAGCTTAAATCTTAATGTATTTTAAACCTTAGAGTCAAACATTCCGCCTGTCCCCTTAAAGATAAAAGCTGCAAGTTTATGTGTGTTACTAGTGATGACATACGGCAATGACGCGTGGTCTCTCACTAAAAACTGCCCATCACACACTTGTTGGTGAAAATATAAAAGCACAAACAATGTCGGACAAACAATGAGCTTTCACAATAGACAATAACTTTTTAAGACTGAATGGTGCTAACAGAAAGCGTTAACTTACCTCCGCAGGCGTAAATTTGACACATAATATTTATCTTTTTAACAAAAACTAGTCCATTGACACATATTAGGTCCGATTCTAGGTTGAGGCCAAAGAAAGCGACAGCGAAGGGCTTTTGGTGGAAATTTATTTTGTAATATTTTGTTGCATTTTTGTTTGGAAACTGACATTTGCATTAAGTTACGATATCAATTTCGGCTTTTTAAAGCTGTTTGGTTAGTACCAATTACCAATTCAACTAGATACGATGAAAAATTCCAGATTGTTATCCGATAACATAGGTAGATTCAACTTCCGTAACGTTTTTTAGAATTAGTTTTGTCTAGGATGGATTCAATTTGTACTTTAGAATTTATTGGTTTGTTTTTGTTCTGTTTGCATATCTGCTGCAGTTTATCGAATAAATACATTTTGGAGTTGCTGATATAGACATATAGGGTACTAACAGACCCCATTAGGTATCATAACACGAACCTTAATTGACACCACTGCGAACCGCGAAATACGAAGACATTTTTGGCTAAATTTCTTCCTATGTTCGTTTGTCTCCAATTCCTCTACAGGTCGTATTTCTCAACCGATTCTCGTGAAATTTTGTAAGCAGATTCTTACATAATTATTTTTGGATTTATAGTGGCGGAAATTGGCATGACGTCTTTGGGTCTATGACACTTAGAACCATTGTGAATTCTCGCGAGCCTTATCTATGCGAATATTCAGAGCAACCTGGAAGCCTTGAAATACTGACAGCCTGTGTGTTATTACGTCCGCTACATTTAAAGTTTCTACTTATCATTCCGGCGTTCAAATGGTACAGCTAAATCACAAACAGTCATAGAACTATAATTTAAAGTCCTGTTGACTATCTTTAGACATGGAACCTCAAGAAGCAATAATAACTAGCAAGAGTATTTTAACCAAGATTATATGCGTTATTAGGTTAAATTTTTAAAATAATATAAATAAGTAGGTATATTATATTTATACGTGTATATATTTTACTATATTTTCTTTTTTCTTAAACCAGTCGCACCACCTATTAAAAATCGTGAATTTACTCCTATCACCCAAAGAGGTAAGAGTTTGTCTTGGCGATAAGGCTTCTTTATATACATTATTTTTGTTCAAATATCTTAGGCTAATTTCAGAGTGACGCTGGCGAGACGCGGCTTTAACCAGCGCGCTTGACCGACGTGCGCTGTGAAACGAGCATCAGTATCGGGCATTTCGTTGCAAAGTACAGTTGTAAGTACAGTCGTCATTATTAGGACAAATATAATAGTAGGATACGCTGTTTATCTTCTATGGAAAAGAGTGCAACAGCAAAGTCGTAAACATTGCAAATTGATTATTGAGCGCGCAGCTTCGGCAGCGCTGGCCGGCGGCGCGCAATCTTGAGTGCCTTTCAACTGCCTCACTGTGAAATGAGACGACTATCTAGTGTAAATGAAAGCACGGGCGTCTGGACGGCGCTGTTCCAACGCGTCACTCTGAAATCAGCCTAATTATATTTCTTTACTTATTTATTTCACTTACAAGTTTTATAAAACTTATTTTGATAAGTAAAACACACATCTCTCCTCAAACGGTATATCCCAACTGTTTTCTTTGGGTGAAATGAAATTAGCATAGGCGAGACACGTCACGACGCCGGGACTAGTGCGCACTCAGACGAGTCTATTGGTCAAGGCTCCTATGAATATTCATGGATTTCAACAGCATTCTTCTAATCGTAGCCTCATATCCTGCGATGTTATAACAGCTATAATTTGTAGTAATATTTCAATAGATAACAAGGGAGATAATGTGTAATGCGATATGGATGCGCTCGACTTTTGTAAATGCAATTATAGCGACGGTTGCATCTTTAACTCAGCCAATCCTTGTAATGGCTTTTTTTTAAGTATTATGTTTTACGTGTTCTATAATGTATATATACACATTATTACGTTTTTCCCCCTTGCAGGGTAGACAGAGCCCAGGTCTATAAGACCTGAAGGCCATATTTAGCAAGTTGGTGGACATTAGGCGGAAAACGAAATTAAAATAGTGATGGGTAGTGGGATGGCTAGCCTTACGCCTATAAATATGATTCCTCAGATTTTTGCCCATTCCTTCGATTGGCTTTTCTGTTCGGGAAGAGAAGCAGCATACATACTACGTTTTTTCTTTTCTCCCAGACAGCATGGAAGATACGTGTTGTAAGATACTCCAACCCGTCTGGCTAGCGAGGTGAGTGTAGGCAAAATCCTGTGTCTGCTTTGGCCAAGTATGGCTCCGGTAGTACAGAGAGGGTCATGCTCATGCAGTGGAGACTAAAAGGACATGATGATGATGATGATGATGATGATTAATCCAAACAAACTAATTATTTTTAAATAATATTATATGTTGCTAACAAATATATACGATTGACAATGGGCAATAAAAGGCCGAGATAATAACCGGTATTACTGAAACTTTCACTGAAAATTTTACTATATCGATTCTTAATATTCGTTTCGTATTTCGTTTTTAAATCGCTATATCTATGGAATTTATGTAAATTAATTTTGTTTACTTTATACCTTTATGCAGCATCTTCTGCAAATCCTGCAACGATTGTGCCATCAATACTATGTCGTCGGCAAAGCGAAGGTGACTGAGATATACGCCATTGATGTTGATGCCCAGCCCGTTCCAATCCAGAGTTTTGAAGACATCTTCCAGTGCGTTGGAGAACAGTTTCGGAGAGATGACATCTCCCTGTCTCACCCCTCTGAGCAACTGGATGGGTTTCGTCTGGTGGTTATTTACTTGGACGGACTTCTCAGTACCTCCACATATCTCCAATCGACTTGGCATCGCTGCAAGGATTCCAGAACAGCCCAGGCTTCTACGGAGTCGAAGGCTTTTTCGTAGTCCACAAATGCTAGGCACAGCGGCTGATTATACTCCTGCGACTTCTGTATAATCTGCCTTACTGTGTGAATGTGGTCCACGGTGCTAAAGCCTTTTCGAAACCCAGCCTGTTCCGGTGGCTGGAAGGCGTCAAATCTTGCGGCAAGACGATTCGAGAGAACTCTCGAAAACAGCTTATAGATGTGGCTTAAGAGCGCGATTGGTCTATAGTTTTTAAGGAGGGTTTTGTCTCCTTTCTTGAAAAACAATGCCACCACGCTCTCACTCCACGCCCTTGGGGTAGTCCCATTGGCTATGACGGAATTAAATAGCTCCTTTAGCTTTTTCAGCACTAGAGTTCCTCCTGCTTTGAGAAGCTCTGAGGTAATTCCGACTTTGCCGGGAGCCTTCTCATTTTGAAGCTGTTTTAGAGCCCTCCCGATTTCGTCTTCATCCACTTCTGGGAGATCGTCGGTAAAGTGGCGCGTCAGTGTGGCTCGTGGGTCGTTCGCGTCAGGTGGAGGCTTTGGAGCATGCGAGGAGTACAGCTTCTGATAGAAGTCTTCAACTTCGGCGAGGATCTCCGGAACTGACGTGACGGTTTTGCCTTCCGAGGTTTTGAGCTTCGTCAGGTGGCTCCTACCCAGTCTTTTGGCAAAGACTTTTGACCCCCGATTTTGCTCAATCGCCTCTCTTATGAGATTCGTATTGTAGCTTCGGAGGTCACGTCTCACCGACTTGCGGATTTCTTTGTTTAGACGGTGGGTATCCGACGAAGCTCCCTCTGGCATCTCACGGCGAATCTTCATCAGTTCAAGAGTCTCCGCCGAAAGTTTAGGCTTTCGGCTACCTCGCTTGCTCCTGAAGTGCCTGACTCCTACTTCGCGAAGTACCTTGGTCACACTTTCGAGGTCCTTGTCAACATCTTCAGTGGTTTCCAGCGCAGCGAAGCGATTGCGTAGTTCCAGCTGGAACGCTTCAGAACCATTTATGGTCTGGATCAGTGTTGGACGAAGAACGGATCTCACCATACGACTCCTCTCAACTTTAAAGTCAATACTTAGGGTGCCTCTTACCAGTCGGTGGTCACTGCCGGTATAAAACCTATTGACCACAGAGACATCCCTAAATATGTACTTCTTGTCTGTCAAGATGAAGTCGATCTTATTCTTCGTCTTACCATCAGGGCTTTGCCAGGTCCACTTCCTATGGGGCTTCTTCTTAAAGAATGTGTTCATACAGAACAGCCCCTGCATATCTAGGAAGTTGACCAGCATTTGCCCCCTCTGGTTCCTTGATCCAATTCCGTGTGGCCCGATACGCAATTTGTTGCATTCGCGCACTCTCACTTTGGCGTTGAAGTCTCCCATGACAACGGTGAAGTAGGTCTTGGTGGTGTTATTTATGGCCATTGCGATATCTTCATACATAGCTACGACCTCTGTATCCACGTGTGTCGATGTCGGCGCATATACCTGTATAACTTTGAGGGAATACCTCTCGGTCAGTTTCAGTACAAGGTACGCTACCCGGGTCGACACACTTGATACCTCCAACACGTTGTCACGGAGAACTTTGTTGAAGCTGCTTCAATGTCGGTCGGTCTCCGGATGAACTTGGACAAGACCAAGGTCATGTTCAACGACTTTATTACGCCGGAGCCGATCTTGATCAATGATAATGCGCTTGAAGTTGTCCAAGAATATGTCTACCTCGGGCAGACATTGCAGCTAGGTAGAGACAACTTCGAGCGCGAAATCACAAGAAGAGTGCAGCTGGGCTGGGCAGCATTTGGGAAGCTGCGTCATATCTTCTCGTCAACACTACCGCAGTGCCTAAAGAGCAGGGTGTTCAATATGTGCGTCCTACCCGTCATGACATATGGAGCCGAGACGTGGAACATGACAGTCAGGCTGGCCCACCGACTACATGTCGCTCAGCGAGCTATGGAAAGATCAATGCTCGGTATTTCGTTGCGGGATAAAATCCGTAACGAAATCATCCGGCAGAGGACCAAAGCTTTAGACATTGTCCAAAAGTGTAGCAAGCTGAAGTGGCAGTGGGCTGGCCACATTTGTCGCAGAACCGACGAGCGTTGGAGTAGACGGGTTCTCGAATGGAGACCACGTCTCGGCAAACGTAGTGTTGGACGCCCCCCTGCCAGATGTACCGATGACCTGAGGAAGGTCGCTGGTAGTGGCTGGATGAGGAAAGCGGGAGATCGTGCACTGTGGCGTGCCCTTGGGGAGGCCTACGTCCAGCAGTGGACTGCAATAGGCTGATTGATTGATTGATTGACTTAACTGTAATTAAGAAATATGTATTTTCCTCAAGACGGCATGCTTTTATAAATGTTGGTAAATATTTTTGTGATTTAGTAATATTGTGCAAAATTAACATTTTACTAGCTTGATCAGTATGTTAATGCATAAGCAAAGTCAATCTTAATACTAAATGTATTTATTTTATTCATTTCTTTGCTGGATATTTCTAGTTTCATAAGAAAAAAATACCGGCCAAGTGCGAGTCGAACTCGCGCACGAAGGGTTATTTATAAAAACGGCAAAAAATCGTGTCTGTTGTATGGGAGCCTTTTACTGTAATTTCATTATTTATTTTTAAAATGGATATTTTAACTCAATATTTTGTAAATATTTCAAGCGTCTACATGTTGCTATCATCAATATCGAGCAAAAGTAGAATAAATGGGTATCTCTTGGCTAGGCATGTAACATCCTCGTCTTCATCGTCACTTACCATCAGGTCAGATGGGAGACAAATGCCTACATCAAAATTTAGTAAAAAGAAAAACAACAAACATAAAAATGAGTTTGTTTGTTTGTTACGCCCTATCTACTGAACCGATCGTCACGAAATTTTGCATACCTGTTGTCCGTGGTACGAATAAGGACATAGCGTACATGTAATATAATGTACATTCGGTACAAAATATTTTTAAAAATGACATTTATATAATTTCAATATTTTGACATTTTTTTTTTTATATATTCATATATTATTTTCTTAAACATATTTTTTTAAAATTCAATTTACAATGTCTATAATAAGGACAATGTTTACTCAGTCCACATGCCTACTTTTTAAGATAAACTAAAATTGTAAGTTGACGTCGATTGGAGAAAATGCGCTGTGCAGTTTGTTGCCGCTTCTTCTGCACTCCGCTTTGGAAGCGGCATTAAACTTAGCCATAAGTAAATTACTGACGTCAACAATTCTCAGTTGAAAATATATGACAATTAATAAGTGTCCAAATGACCTATGTTAAATAAATGTTTTTGATTTTTTTTTTTTTTTTTTTTTTTTTTTTTAAATCCCGGGGAAAAGTACCGTACCCGAGGGATCGACATTGACACGGGCGGAGCCGCGGTTGAAAGCTTGTTAGTAACTAGTGCTAGCGTTATGAGTCGATGACTCGAGTACGTTTTTGAATAATGATAAACCAATGCAAAAAAAATGTTATCTTGTATATAGAATGATTAAATCTAATCCATCCATCATCCTTAGTCTAAAACTGAGCAAATTCCTTAAAATAGGTCAGTGAGTAAAAGTTGACGTCAAGCAGTCTGACTGAGTAGGTGCCTCACCGTCTTCTACGAAACGTAATCCATCACTGATAATTATGAGATTAACTAATAGAAACCTAAGACTGATGGTTTGATCATGAAATAAACTGATGAACGAGTTGATTTCATGTGCCAAAAATCGACTTCATAACTTTTTTTAGTACTACGTAGTGGTAAGAAGGAACACGTCAGAGGCCGAGAAGCAGTTTCGAAGAACTCTGACAGCAGGGTGGGCATGGTCGATTGACCGTGTGACCTACACAAAATGATAATGGGGCAGTAACATTCATTATTCTATCGGTTTTCAGTAGTGTTATATAGGTATCTATTATAGGATTGCACCCTTTTAGTACTAGAACTAGAACTTTAGTACTAGGGAAAACGGCGTAAATGAAACTGATTATTTTTAGTGCTAACGGGAAAATTAATATACTGGTGGATTCTACGAATAAAGGTGAAACCGAGAATAAGATTTGGAAATCATCTAACTAGATTTCTAAGGAAAGATCATTATAATCTATTTCTTTTTAAAACTACAACCTAATGGGATTATCTGAATGTCGATGACATTTTAGTTCTCTGAGAAAAATTAAAACGATATTTTTATATGTGCAAATATGTTCCTAAATATTTATTAGCAAGGATCAGTGATGTTTGAATTTCAGTTAAGTAGAATGTGGAAGAGGACCAACCCATACTATGTTTTTTACGGCGTGTAAAATTATACTATGGTTATAACGATATTTATATCCTAATAGTTTTATCTCATCATCATTTCGAGTAGATGTCACGGTCAATCGACCATGCACACCCTGGTGTCAGAGTTCTTCGGAACCGCCTCTCGGCCTCTGACGTGGTTCCTTTAACGACTTCCAGATGGCAGCCGGGACCACCGGCTTAACGTGCCTTCCGAAGCACGGAATCATCTTTATTATCAGACAATCAGATGATTCAAGCCTGTAATGTCCTAACCAAACTGGAAACAACTAAACAAAGTATGCTCCCAGTGGGAATCGAACCCACGACCCCCGGGTCAACAGGCAAACGCCTTAACCACTGGACCACGGAGGCTGTTATAGTTTTATCTAGTGTGCTTACAAGGAAACAGTAACCAAAAGCACATAAAGATAATTTATTTTTCCCTTTCAAACGCGATCAGCCTTGCACTTGGGAACGCAATATAGTCTGTTCTAGTTCCAGTTAAATATTAGAACCGTGGAAAACGATTCATGACTTTTCATATCTCTGACTTATCCGTGCATGTTCCCCGTTGCAACCTTAGCTCCGGGGCTTGCTTTTCAAATGTATCTGCTCGTAAGGTCTTTGACATCTTTCATTAGGAGACTGCTGATATTTGTTTGCAATGTCATTCACTTATCGATCAATGCCTACTAACAGTGTACGATGCAGGTAAAGAGAAAACTTGATTATTACTTACGAGCGGCCCATCCCGGCTTCACACGCAAGATATAGGTATTTTATTCTAGCCTATGTTCTTCAGGGACAATGTAGAATTCTAATGGTGAATTTTTAGATCTGTCCAGTAAATCAATCAAATATTTCCTTTTTATAATATTAGTATAGAAGTGTAGATTAGTGTGAATAAAATCAATACAGTTGAATCAATTGGTTTATACCCGTGACACAGATGTAGGTGATCGGGGTTGCGGTCACTCGATTAATCCAATTAATTGAAGCCACTATAATGTTTCAGTGCAAAATATCGAGAGGACGGGATTTATTGCCATGTATAATAGAGCCTCATAGATCCAATCATAGTCCCAATGCGATTTTCTGATGTATATGATAGTACTCATAATAAATTAAGAAATAAAATATGGTGAAAAAATTTCATACGGGCGGGACTTGAACCGGCGACCTAGGTCTATGTACGACCTACGCACTGCCATCTGAGCTACCGCACGATTCAATCATCATCATCATCATCATCATGATGATGCTACGATGCTACGAGCTACCACACGATTCAATCTCGGCGCACAAATTTTTAACCATATTTTATGTCTTAATTTATTAAGAATATACCAAAATAGCATTGTGAATGCAGAATAAAACACTTATAAAAGTATAAGATAGTGTTTGGCGACTGTAATAATAACATATGGATGTGCACTTATTTGGCGAACAGAAAACAATTTCTTACATCCTTACATTAGGAAGCGTATAGGAGTTATGGAAAATTATCTTGCGCTTCCTAAAACCGTTACAGAAATGTATCCAAACTGTTCAGAACAATACTGCAATTATGCTTATAAAGAACGTAAACACAATCACTCCTACGTATCTCCAAGGACCATACGACCTCAGGGCCACATTTAGCTTTAGCGACCCATCTAGTTTTATTTAATTTGTAGTCCGACATCAAATCGGAATCGATAGTATCAGAACTGATTGTTATCGCCCATTTGTATTCATCTGTATCAATATGCAAATCGAGAAGTGAACAATTCGATACAATGGCAATTTAGTCTATGGTAGTAATTTATAGGTCTAGAAGATTTTGTAAACTTATTTTGCAAGTATTGTCTGTGTATCTAATAAATAAAAGTATATTCAAATTAGTTATCGATTATATTGTTTCAGTTTGATTGTTTTTCCAACACATATTAAAATTTAATATCATTATGAGATTTATATGATCTTTTTATTAAAATGTCTGGAGTGAAAAAAAAACGAATGCGATCTGATATTCCATTTGTATTTATGAATACTTTTTCATTGTTGAAACTAAACCAGCACGTTTGTGACGATGCCTTTAGGCAGCTTTAAAGATCTGACACCAGTGTTGGTCACTTATACACAATACTTGAAAAAGTACCAAAATACATAAATCAGAATAAATAAAATGTACGTAAACCCTAAAGTCTGAAGTATTGCGCCATTATATATGCACCCCGGGTTGCTGCTGTCACTAATTGATGGTCCTTCTCGGATCCTCCTCTAAACAATTATCTGTTGAATTAATTATCGGCTTTTCCGCGCGTTTTTCTTCGATTTATATATTTTTTTATCGGTTGTTGTTTTTCTCTTTAATAGCAGTAAAATAACCTGTGATTACTTTGAGTATTTCTAGATAGAGCATGTGAATTGTGATTGATATTCATTTATTATTGATGTTTTCTACGTGTCACATATAGGTAGGGTATAAATAAAGATACCTAAAAATAGTAGTTATTACCCGTGTGTATATCTATATCTACCCGTGCGAAGTCGGCCCACCCCGGCTTCGCACAGGTAGAACTATTTATATAGGTATTTATTTATTTATTTATTTATGTTAATTTATTTGTTTGTATATATAATATATAAAGATTATAAATTGGTTTAGATCTAGAAAGTAATCCGAACATAAGTATGCCTATGGTATTTAATTTAATAGCATATGTTCATCATAATATAGAATCCTATAATAAAATATTTTTTCAAATAGGTCTAGTAGTTTCGGAGCCTATTCAGTGCAAACAAAGAAACAAACAATCAAATCCTTCATTAATGTAGAAGTGAAGTAAAAGAAGAAAGTAGAAGTGAAATAAAAGGTCTACAGAACTTCTATGTCTTTAGACATTTTATGTCTTCATCGACACTTGCTATTACACTTTTATTTCAATCAATATTTTGTATGACATAATAATGTACTTTGTAAAATATACAAAACGAGCATCAGCCGGCATTCCCTTGATAAGCTTCTGAGAACAGCCTCAAACGAAGTTTTTGTACTACTAGATTGCAACTTTGTCGTCCTTCATCCGTTGTATTTTGTTGAATTCTAATTAGGTCATAGAAATGTAAGGAATAAATAATAAAATTTTCTATGGGATGACTGAGGAATGGAAGTGGGATGGGTGAAGACAAAAATATACATTAATTTATTAACTCGTTCGCTGACACTGAACCAGACACAAAAGAAATAACAATTAATAGAATTACGTCTACAGGCCGGCAGTGTCAGCGAAAGTGTTAAACAATACGCTTGGGATGAGCTGAGAATAGAAATAGGACGAGTTAGGAAAAAAAAAATTAAAAAATACATGGGATGAAAATTTGCTTGCAGAATTTACTTAGCAGATCAGTAGGTACATATTTTATTAATCTCTTCTTCTTGTCTGAACCTTGCCTATTAGAGTTTGATTGAGCTCGTTGCTCTCCTAAAAGTCAACTAAGCGGTTGTTTCGGCGACAGTTTCGGTTCGGCATAAAATTGGCTGAACATTCGGCCGAACTCACGTGTTCGGCTGAATTATTTTGTAAAAATGTCGCAAGCCGATGTCACGTGCATCAATAGTTGTCCCCAGTCTTGTTGCACTGCAGATTACCTACTTAATAAGTCCTAGTAGTGGGTCTATACTTTATATAGACATTTTTACTTTGTGGATATTTGTATTAACATGATGAATAGTAACATGAACTTTCTGTATATGTGTATAATTTAATAGATTAATAATAATTACTATACTCATTATTCAGAACGGGTAAACCTATTTTTATAATCTGTAATTTGTTGGTTTTGTTATTACCACGAATAGCAGCTAACTAACTTTCACCCGCGGCTTTGACCGTGTTAATGTCGATCCCTCGGGAAAAGTTTCTTTCCCGGGATAAAATGTACACTATGTCCTTTTCCGTACCCCAGACAAACGGTGTGCAAAATTTCATGACGATCGGTTAAGTAGATTGTATAATATTAGTGAGAAAGATTTAAAAAAAATCTCATATTTGTATCTGTTTCGAAGTTATTATTGAATTGGAACCAGTGACTAAGTACCTGAAAATATGTATCTATGTTTATTACCATTAACTAGTCCCGTTATGACGGCAATGGCAGTAATTACTAGTCAATGAAATTACAAGTTAAATAATAAGTTAGTACATATTAAATTATTCATAATGAGACAAGACGTGACATTTACGGTAGATTTACATTTTAGCTTTCACATATTCATTCATACGACTATTATATGATCCTTTGTATACAATAATTATGATTTATATCTTTTTACTGATACGAGTTCAAGATTTTTACTAAGTTCTGGTATTAAACTAGTTGACCTATAAATATAAGTTCGAAGCCCTTTTGCAAAGTGTGTGCTAAAATTAGGACAATGGGTTTAGCAGTTAATTATTTTACGTATTTGTAGAGTGTAAAAGTTGAATATTTATTTTTGCATCATGTCAATATTTTCTTAATTATGCTGTTATGATTGTTCTAACAGGGTAAGTAGTATTTATATAAGCCCTCTTCGCTTGCCTTCAACGATATCAGAAGCATTTATAATAAAACTTAATCAAAGTAAGATTGATGTTAAGAGAGGAAACGCAAGAACAAGGATTTCATAGAAGATAAAAATCGTGTCGTAGGAACCTTTATACACGATGATAGGGTTATCACCGTTGTCCCTCAAGCTATCAAATCAGCCCGCCAGAATGAACAACTTTTCCTACGGGACCAATGTTTTGAACTAAAAATTCGTCATTTTCATCTAATTGCCGGGCCGGTCGAACACTTTTGTACGATAATGTCAAAAAAATTGAGTTCCCAGCAATAGTCTCACAGGAAAAGTTGTTCATTTTGACGGGCAGATTTGATGGTTGCAAACCACATGTATAATGGTTTAGTCGTGGTAGAGCCACGCTACCTGCAAAATGAATTGCTAGTAGTATGAATAAGCCGGCTCGTCCGGGGAAGTACTAGACTCTCACAGAAAATAGACGTCTGAGTAGAAGCTTTACCGCTTATAGATGCTTCGTTCGGTGAGTTAGAGAGCCGGAAGCCCATCCTTCCCCTTCCCCTCCCCATTTTCTTCACGCACCTGTCACACCCTGTTGTTGCAGTTGTCAATGGGCAGCGGTGATCACTTACCATCAGGTGACCCACTTGCTCGTTTGCCGTCCTATAACATAAAAAAACCCTAATATCCTATATAACTTCATCGAAGGTAAGACATTGTTAATGGGTAAAAAGGTAAGAAATAGTAATTGACGAAATAAAAGAGAAGATAAAATAGTGCCGTATTAACAAATAAGGGAGAAACTAGAGAAAGATGGAAAATAGTCTACTGACAATAACAACCACTAGTTCTTATCGTCAAATTGTTTGTTTTATTTTATACGTCAATCATCAATATTTTCAATGACGTTTTAAGAATTTTACAAAGCCTGAAAATACGCTTAATTTTTGATAATATCTGGAAAATTCTGTTAATTTAAGTACGTTTAAGCACTTATGTTTAAAGTTTTAATTATCTGATAAATAACTACATATAAGTACCCAACTGGATCTTTTTATTTAATTATCTTATTTTCCCAACTTTATAGCCTAGCAGTTTACAATTATTTTATACATATCCATTTGAAATTGAGTCCTAACTAACGTTCAAACTGGTACCACTTGTTTAAATGTTAAGGACTTGAAACCGATACGATTATTGGTTAAGTTCTTAGGATTTAATTTCTTGCCTCATTTCCCAAAGGTCAAGCAGATGCAGGCGGTTGTGACAAGCGTCGCGTAGTAAAGATTATTGATAGTGATAGTGCGTGCAGATTCCTGCTGGAAGGACTGGTCGCTACCGGTGTGACGCTGACGCATGCTTTTCATTGATTTCAAGAGTTTTATTAAGATGAAATTATTGTTCGTAATATGTGATTTTATGGCTCTTTTTCAAGAGTAAGGCTTATTATCCACGATCCGCTTATCCGCGTACAGTTTTGATGGCACTTTCGGTGCCACCAAAACTGATTGCGGATGGAAGCTTTGCTTAATGATTCAAACCACGAGGAAAAATTCATCACCAACATAAATGAGTTGTAATTGTATCACAAATATGTGACAATTATGACACAATTTAGCCGTGTGGTTTTAGGCAGAGTAGAACAGGACCACTCCTAGTCTTCCCATGGAGGTCGTAAGAGGTGACTTAGGAAATATAAGCTAAGCAAAGCTCATAAACATCAATGAGACCTCTCCAACCCGTCTGGCCAGCGAGGTAAGTGTAGGCCAAATCCTCTATCTGCTCTGGCCAAGTATATGGCTCCGGTAGTACAAAGAGGGTCATGCTCCTGCAGTGGAGACTAAAAAGACCTGACGATGATGATGACGATATGACACAATTATGAGACAAAAGTGAAATAATAATGACTTAAAAATATTAACCGTACAAATATGAATTTAGTACATTCTATATAATACGTACAAATTACATGTTTACCCATATGCGATCCATCTCTGCGGTTTTCATTAGCGATCTTATTGTGATCGGTGTGGCGTGCGGTCGGCGGTGTCATCACAATAACCATATTTCGTACTCCTGATATTGCGCGCCTTGATGCTGTCAGCCGATGGTCTTTCCATGATGTCACGTGTCATGATGTTACTAGATATGATTAAGGACAAATTTGCGTAAGGTTCCCAGTATTTAATAACATGCAACAATTATATATAATTACGATGAAATAGTAGCATAATTAAGTATGATTAAAGTCATTAAAAATTGAAAATATATAATAAAAATAAATCGTCACAGGCAGGATTAAACATCTCTTAGGTTTACGCCCTAAATGTGACACCAATTACACCACCGTGACTTCAAATAACCCCGTCGAATTCTCTCATTACATATTTAAATGCATTTCAAGCATGCGTATTTTTTCAACTCTTTTCTACTTCATATCCGATGGAAAGAAAGTTGATTAAATTAAAGAAAGATTTAACTATTTTTTTGTTATTTTAGATTGATTATAGTCATCAGTAGGTACTGGTAGATCAGTACCTACTAATGTCAGATTCATCTCTATGGTTTTATTAGCGATCTGATTGTGATCGGTGTGGAGCGGCGTCATCATCATCACAATTACCATATTTCGTACTCCTGATATTGCACATTGCGCGCCTTGTTGCTGTCAGGTTTACACGATGTCACGTGCCTCGATGTGGTCAGGTCTAAGAGCACAGTAATATTGAAGGGTTCCAGTTTCTAATCCCGTCCAGTTCAATCTGAAATTCTTAAATATAGTGTACATGTATAGTATAGTTTAGCTCAGTACCATCCAAAATTCGCTTAGAAGAACGCGTTTTATTATATAAAAGAGAAATTCAAGCAATCTTTTTCTAAGTAAGTCTTACCTAGAATGAGTATTCGCTTCCATAGCCCTCATATTGTAAATTTTATCCAAATGACTACAGCTGTTTTTGAGATTGGCAAACACGCGCAAGAACACGTTGATTGAAGTCATTAGATGCACAGTCATTCTCATCGACCCGGTGAAGGAAAATATTCTGAGGGGAATGCAATCTGCATACTTGGTGTTTGCTTATCGAAAGTTGTTACGGTAGTCTATGTTCACTTTTACCAGCAATGTGACAGGATGTTTATGCCAAATATTAATACGATAATGTCATTTCATCTTGTAATAAGTGGGGTGTAAATAATACCTATACGCACGAACATAAACTTGAGAAGTATACTAGCTGTAGTAATCTCATGCGCATCCCGAGCTGTTACTTGCTTTCCTCTATTCATCCGAGTTTGTTATATCCCAAAACCTTCCAATCCCTTCCCAAATCTACTTAATTAGTTCATATCCTTTCACAACTTAAAAATGCTTGGGTAGCAGCAGCATCGAAAGCACAAGAAGTAAAAGAAACTGCGCTCTCTAACCCGCCTGCCAAGCGTGACGAGTATGGCAATGTCGTGGAACGAAAAATCCTTAAATCCTTGGGAGAGGCTTTTGTCCGGCAGTGGTCTTTTACGGCTGAAATGATGGTGATGATACTTGAAGTGGCAAACGACAAAGGAGTCACTGTGGCCATCTACTGGTCAAAAATTGTGTAAGAGAAAGCATAAATAACCATTCTGACTCGAAAATAAGAAGATCGGTGTCGGGATCAGAACAAAGCTGTGTGACTGTAAAATATTAATGGAAATTTCGATTATCTATTTGATCCACCGGTAAAATTGTTTATATTAAAAATAAAAGAACAATTTTAAAAATAATATTAAGTTTTGTAACACAACTGACCGATGAAATGATATTGATTTCCCATGTTGAGAACCAGAGGCACATAATTTCCCAAATTTTCAAAGCAGTTGTATTGTTGTTTAACGCAACTAAAATTGAATGATTAATAATATAATTATAATTGTTAACTGTAATAATAACTTAATTATTTCGAATTGTTAATTGTAAAAATAAAATAAAATGTAATAAAACAATAAAATTAAAAATCGACATGTTGCTTAGCGCAGGATGGATCTGCACTATGCAACTTAATTTACATTTTCATTGTTAGAAACATAAACTTTTCAATTTGCAATGAAATAAATGGTTTTTTTCATGTCTGTGGTTTATTCGCATATTCTAAATTTCTATAATATATTCATTTATTTACTTAATATAAATATTTGGAGGATTGCATATGTTTATAACGTAAGGGCGCAAGCAAGACAGTGTGGGAAACTCAATGACCATAGAAGTAGAATCCACACAAATCTTGTAATTAACCAAGTGCCACATGACTATTTGCTATCTTTATTTGCGCTATTAAAACCAACATTCGCACCAAAATATTTCAAAACAAGTTGAACAGGCGTGCGCTTGCATTAATTAGTTAAGAATTTACTACTAAATATTTGCTGAGGAAATTCCAGTCTACAAATTTTGATTTGACGTTTGCCTCACCTCAATCAATGTTCTTGAACATCAAATGACTTCGGTAGATTCCGGACGAAGATATCGGTATATTAAAAGTCGGTATCACTTTGCGCCTCGCGCTAATCTGACATCTATTAGCCTAGGGCTCGCGAATCTGATGGACTTTTTTTAGAGAGATACCTTCATCTATACATATAATAAAACAGTAAAATTATTTTGTCTGTACATTTCGAATTTTTGACTGAAATGGATAGAGGGACATTTAAAAAGAATAATAAAATGACAAATAAAAAGAAAGCAAAAAAATTTTTTTGGCATTTCTTGTCTGTCTGTCTGTCTGTCTGTCTGTCTGTCTGTATGTATGATCACGATTATCTCCGAAAATACTGAACCGATTTACTTCAAATTTTCACCAATTGCTTTGTTTTAACTCAGTTTAACATTTAAAGTCTGTTTCATCAAAATCGGTTCATTAAAAAAATATAGCAAAAATAATAAAATAAAAAGTGACATAAGAAAATTAAAATCCAAAGTCAATTCATCATCATTATACGACAGCATTATACCTATCCATACTATCCATAGTAATCCATACTAAAAAAAAGGAGAAGCTGACTGACTAACTGACATATCAACGCAGGGCCTAAACTATAAGGGTTAGGAACTTGAAATTTTGCACAGGGGTTCCTTTTATAACGTAGGGGAGCACTAAGAAAGGATTTTTGGAAATTTATCTCCTTAGGGGGAAAAACGGGTTGCAAAGTTAGTATGAAACTTTGTTGTTTTTGAAGTTATTCGAATGAAATTCAGCATGAAGGTTCTTTACTGAAAGGTATGAAACACGAGTAAAATATTTTACTCAAAAATCATCCCTTAAGGGGGTAAAATAGGGGTGCAAAGTAAGCATGAATGTTTGCCATTTTTGAAGTTAGTCGAATGAAATTCAGCATGAAGGTTGTTTACTAAAAGACATGAAACACGAGTAAAATATTTTTCTCAAAAATCATCCCTTAAGGGGATATAACGGGGATGCAAAGTTAGTATGAAACTTTCCGTTTTTGAAGTTATTCAATTGAAATTCAATATTAAGGTGTTTCATTGAAAGTCATAAACTAATGTATTCCGGGTAATTCTACTGTCCCTGAGAAATCGACACTTACGCGGGCGGAGCCGCGGGCCAATGGCAAACCTGACTTATATATCAACGCACAGCCGAAACTACTGTGCGCAGAAATTTGGCACAGGGATTCTTTTTATGATGTAAATGAGCACTAAGAAAGGATTTTTAGAAAATCAAAGGGGTTGAAGTTTTATGGATTTTCTCATTTCTGGACTTAGAAGTTTGAAAGTAGGTACGCAAGTTCTCAATTAAAATTAAAAAAGATCTGTTTAGGTGAACCAGACAACATTCTCCCTTGAAGGGGTAAATAGGGGGTAAAGTTTGTATGGAATTTTTCCATTTCTAGACTTAGAGGTATGAAAATAAGTATATACGTTCTAGGTTACAATTAAAAAAGATCTGTGTAGGTGAAATGTACAAAATTTCCCCCTTAAGGGATAAAGGGGGGGGGGGATAGTATGGAAATTTTCTCATTTCTGGACATAGAAGTATAAAAATAAGTATATATGTTTACATTACAATTAAAAAGATCTGTGTAGTTAAAATGGTCGAAATTTCCCCTTGAAGGGGTAGAATAGGTTAGGTAAAGTTTGTATGGATTTTTTTTAGTTACTTAGAAATATGACAATAAGAAGTTCTCCATTACAATAAAAAAATATCTGTGTAGGTGAAATGGGCAAAATCCCCTCCTTAAGGGCTAAAGATCTATGCAGGTGAAATGTATTAAATTCCCCCTTATGGGGAAAAAGCAAAGGGGCAGGGGTTTGTATGGAATTTTTATCATTTCTACTGTTCCCAAGGGAACGACACTAACGCGGGCGGAGCCGCGGGCAACAGCTAGTTTCAACTATGGAAAATCAGAATCATATCGAAAATTCCGATTTATTTATACTTTTTTAATTACGAGGATTGATTTTGCAATGTAAACTGAGTAATATAGTAAAATCGATAGGAATCACTTATTGAGTAGGAAAATATCAAGCGACTACAATTTTTTTGTTGAAAATAAATTCCAATCTTTGGGTATAAATTCAGTAAGTACCGGATTTCGGAAAAAATACCAAAATTCCGGTACGTTACCGCTCACACTATCAATGTGATGATTAGTTGTTATTTCATCTAAAATATGTATGACTTTATCATGCAACTGTGCTAAGCATTTGATCCAACAATTTTACGATGATGTCTCAATTATGGGCACGGTTATGAGCTGGTATCGATTTGTGCTGTAGTTTATGGTCTGGTGATTTACCAATCTTTGTCTTAATAGCTGATGCAGTGTGCATTCATGATTAAAAATACACATTGCCCTTACGTTTGGACGCACAGCAGTGTAGGATTGCGAATTTCAAATTATCTCTTCTAGGTTTAATGTTGATTCTTGAAATTTAGCATATTTTTACTTTTACATATCCAGTCATGATTGTAAAGCGAATCTGCTCGTGTGCACTGGATTTAACAATGAATACAGAAGTATATAATGATGAAGTTCTAAAAAGTATGAACAAAACGTTTTTTTTTATAAAATAATGTAGGTATATAAAAATACAACTGCCTTTCCAATAAAATATAACCTGTGTCACTTGGTAGGGTGTGAGGATTCTACTGATACTACATTCGCCCAAATATTTTGAGGTATTTAAAGGTGGCATAAAGAAACTCACATACTTTCTGCCATACATAATATACGTGATACATATGTACATACATGAACTACATGGTCAAGTTCAAGTCCTTTTGATTTGTATAATTCTACATTTTGCGCTACATCTGACTTTTTCTTATCAAATTTCTGTATATCGGCACACAAACGTTTCCTATGCTTACCACGCTTTCTGTGACCCTTTTCAGAAGTATATTTCATAACTAAAGTGGCCTATCGGCAATTGCACATGCAAGGATACCCATTAACCATTAAAAAATTAAACTTGCATCTTCATTCTATATACACCGTGATTTTTACCTATGTATTATATTAAAATCCTGGAAAAAAAATTGACTTCCCATAGAAATTCGCCCAGTTGATCGGCGACTTTGTATCGAAGGTCTAATTTTATTTTTCTTTTTTTACCTTTTTTTTGCAATTCTGTGTTCTATTAGGGAGCCTGATTTCAGGATTTTAATAAAGGTCATAGATGCAAAATGACCTCAAAAATGCGCAGTGTGTATAGATGCAATTAGGCGTTGCATAAGGATCACAGACTTGAACGGTTATGAACAGCTGTGTATATGTATAAACACCTGTATTTTTATTATTTAAGTATCCCAAACAACAACAGTCATTCTTATAACTAATAAAATAATACATTATTACAGTCTGGTGATACATATCTCGCCATAAACTAGACTTTCCTCATATCATTATTATGCTATCATAATCACGATTGTGATTTTTCTTGCTACTCTGTATTCTATTAGGGATTCTGATCCCAATTTTTCAATATAGATAATACAATATCATGCTATATTACAGAATAAATATTAAGATTATATATTAAATATAATATTGTTATTAATCAAAGGTAATATATGAACATGCATCCAGACCGATGGGCCACTATAGTTACAAGATGGACTCCGGAAGATGGATACAGAAAAAGAGGTAGGCCTCGAAAGCGTTGGTGTGATGATATCACGAGCCATGAAAAGAATAGGTCTGAAGTGGCACAAAGTAGGGATGTTTGGAAGGAAATGGGGGAGACCTTTGCCCAGCAGTGGGCTGTCCCACTGCTGGGCAAAGGTCTCCCTATAGGTTAATAAAAAAAATATGAACATTAAAAAATATGTATGTATATAACATAATATGCCCTAATAATATCAAATCTTGATAATGGCTCTTCTTTAGTCACAGGTTGGGTGGGAAAAAGAAAAATAATTTGTTATTTTCCCCATCTTCTAAGTCTGTGTGTAAACATCAATGAATACTTAGATTAATATTTTATTTTTATTATCATGTTTGACTTTAAATGCCTTTTATGTATGCCGTTGAACTTTAGGATCAAGAGTTAAGACTTAAGAGGTGCTAATGCGTTTTAAAGAAGTCCCTTTATTGTTTTCTTAACTTTAACACCTCACGTATTTAGTTTTATAGAAGCATAAATTATTTGCGACTTCATTTCCTTAAACATTAATATTGTATTTTCTTTACTACCATTCTCTATGGTATGGCTTTAACTGTAGTGTACGGATACGGGACGTCTTATCGCGATGGGTCATTCATGGCAATTTTTTTTTCTATATCCTTACTGGTATAATAAATGCGAAAGTGAGTTTGTTTGTTACGCTTTCACGCCGTAACTACTGGACCGATCATCATGAAATCTTGCATACAAGTTCTCTGGAGTCCGGAGAAGGACATAGGCTAAACCTTTAAAAGTACTATTCCCGAGGAATCGACATTGACGCGGGCGGTGCAATTATCAATTTTAAAATATAGTATTGTTGAGTTCTATTCAACGATACAAGTTTACAACTTACAGTGGGGCTGGCTCAATCTGTGTAATTTGTCTATATATTTTTAATTATTTCAAAAATACTAGAATATAATTGTAGTGCTATTTTACTTGTATTCTAAAACATATTTTAAGGACGATCAAAGTACTTTGCATAATCGGCTCTTTGGCAACCTTGGCAACTGATGTACTCGCACTGTATGTAATGTTGTGGCTTCCAAGAAAATCCTGCCAAATGCGAGTAGACGCGTGTTTTAGGCCTGTTCACCGGAGCGGAGCGGTGGGCGAAGTAAAAATCCACCGATATTCCAATTCCAAAGTTCAGAGCGGATATTTAGAAATTTTCCTATTGGTGAGTTTTTACCTCCCTCACCGTTCCGCCACCTCGCTCCGCTCCTATGGACAGACAGCCTAAATGTACCTGTAAGCTTGTATGTAATAGGGCACACTATCGTAGCATGGTTAAGTATCTATATTTATATTGTTATATGCATCTTTATCGTTTTATGCAATTTTACAGTAGATATATTTTTATAAGCAATAGAGATTGCTTTAGTTTTGAACATTTTAAATTTCAAATTACAAATATCTCACATGATTAACTTCAGGTATTCTTGGAATGGATGAAGAATGTTATGATATGTGATTGAAATGAAACATGGGTTATTGGTCTTGCGACCTGTGGCTATATCTATCACTTATGGGATAAAAGAATGATACTTACTCTATGTAAATGTAGATGCTTTTGCATTTTATCATTGCAATAATAAAAAGTTTCATGTACCTTAAAGTTTACAAGTACGTATAACTCAAAATAAGTAGGTACAGTTTCTGTCCAAGCCTTATAACCCCGGTCAGTATTCCACATGAATAAAGGTCTTCGAAGAGGAAGGTCGAAGGCACTCGTGTCTTTAATGGCGTACTGTATTTGCACCTTAGAGTAAACACAAGCAGAGGTTAAACGACAATTAACTGTCGTTGGGTTATTGGTCTTGCGACATGTACTTGGTACATACACGAGGCTTAGTTGAATTGGTTAGTATTTTAAGTTTTCGCGGTCACGATTTTGAGATTCGTCTAATATTTCGACAACAATGCAGTTGAAATTGTCAGTCTGTATAGGATCCCATTTATATAAACAACTTGCCAAATAGAAACAATGCCTGCAACTTAAAAAAATATCGACATTTTCATAAGAAAGTGTTCAGGCGCTCCAGCAATCTGAACGGGAAAACCGAAAATTGTTTTAGTTTTCAACATTGTCCCACAGAAAAATTATATAAATGGACTGGCTCAGTCAGCAATAAAGGGAATTTCAAAGGATGATTTGACAAAGTTTGTTTAGCCGGTCACAGTGCAGTCTCTATATTTAATCTACTCTGTGATTTGTAGTCTGGCGTTGAGGCACGCGGTTCTCAAACATTGGTTAGCGGTCAGCAGCCAACATGGAATTTGACTTAGCACTTTGATCTAAGGGACTTGAATCAATATTGCAAACCATAAGAGAATATGATATTCTTAAAATTTTACCCGGTTTTCCTGCAAAAAAGACGCTACAATGTTGATTTCATAAAAGCTTTGTGACCTACCTAGTGTATTTTAAAATCTAGATTAAAACAAGAAATTTAAAAATTAGTTTAATGGTTTCGTAAACCCTTTAATAAAATCTTTATGTTCTATCCTATTCAAAGCCTATATTCTAAGGCGTGTGGTATCCAGCAGAATAGAATAGGACCACTCCAAGTCTTCCCAGGGATGTCGTAGAAGGCGACTTAGGAAATACAAGCTAAACAAAGCTTATAAACATCTGTGAGACCTACCGTGATAGGTAGAGACTTTAAATTTTTACAGAATGTGTATATCTATTGCCGCAATAAAAAAAAATTAATAATTAAAGGGGTTACATACAAGACTGTAACCCCTGTGTACTTTTGTGGGTTGATCTCGATTCCGTCAAAGATGCTGCTTATTTGTTACTGAGATGTCATAGCACAGATAATTAAGTATAATAGTGCTCGTGCTCAAAAAAGTTTGGTTAACCTCATAAGAAAGGTCGCTTGGAAAACATCAGCGTGTGTGGGAACACAAGAAATATGGACTTTGTACATTGTTACGGAACCCTTGGTATGTGTGCTAATGACACACGTGGCCAGTTTTTATTTTTTTATATTACTAGACAGGTTTTCCTACAAAAGATCGTGTTAAAATTGTTTTTCTCAAATTGTCCTTGTTTATTGTTGACTTTAATGTATTAACCAAATCCCATAAGTGTTTTTGTGGTACAGAATGCGCTCTTGACCGAGTAAGGGGTTCAATAGGGATGCCAACTCCTAAAAATATGTGCCCTTCAAGACGATATAGAGGACAGAAATTCCTACCATGCAACTGTTTCAAAAAATGACATCATGTGTCAAACATGCATGATGGAGAATCTAAATGTTTCAGGTAATTTATGTTACTTAAATATAAGGAGAGAGTTTACATTACTTAAATATGATTGCTGTATAAACAGTTTTCATTTTCGAATTTCCTTAACACATTTTTGAAGCTTTTCTGACACTTTATTACACGTTAATTAATGCCCATGTTTGTTTGTTTGTTTACTGATATAGTCACACAATAAAATTAAGTATAAGAATAAAATACAGGAGCAAAAAGTCAGTTTTACGAGGTTTAGAAGTTTTAGAGTTATTCATTAAAAACAAAATATAAACAAACAGTTTAATCTTTTCTCTAAGCGAAGCAATATATGATTTGTTTATGACCCCTATTTTTTCTGTTATAAAAACCCTATGTGTTTTCCTTATTTTGGGGAACGCTTGATATTTTCTACCTGATATAGTTGGTAGCCCTGGGGTTCGGTTATTTCATTAACCTTAAAAGCTAATGTGGTTATCAACTAGCGAATAGCAATGAGCAATTGCTGTGACTAATCCAGTTCGGAACTGTATTTCAAATACGGTTTCGAGGTTTCAATGTCGAGTAAGAACCGAGACTTGCCGCTGCGCAAACGCAGACACTGGGCTCGTGTTTGGCACATGTACAGTCAGGTACCGAAATACCTAACCTGACCTTCTATCTATATTCTGAATTTTCTCTTAAACTGCAAATAATGTCAACATGAAAATATTATTTCAGAAGTATTTTAATGAAGTCTTTCTGAACATAAATCTTTTTTTTTATAAACACTTAATTTACGTTTACGACTACTTATTTGATACTAATGCAGTAAGCTGATTGTCGAATCTGTTTGTAAAGTTTAAAATTGTTTTATATACCGACTTACTTACGTTCCCTTGGGAAAGTTGTTCAGCATCGTAAACTGAGTATGCCTATCGAATCTTTCTCCTCCTTACTTTAACTTTCTGTATTAACTCATAGGGATTAATAGTTGGAATTAACCTGCACCGATCTACAAGATGCAACCTGCAATATCCTCGTCATTCATTCATCTCTCTCCATAACGAACGGCTTACCACTCAAGATTTCTTCTTTTCTTTATACCCTAAAACATCAATTAGCAAGATGAGACACACTACCTCGACATACATATCAACCAATATTACAAAGGAAACTGGTTGATGACGACTTCTTTTATCATTGTTATTCACCAACATTATTGTTGATACAGGATGGAACAATAAATCAGATTACTAATTTCAGCACTCAAATCCTATGACAAACCGGCTTAGGTAATGCATTGGTCACTGTTTGATAAGTCCTATGGTTTCGTAATTGTAGGCACCTACTTAGGTAAGTGCTCTTTTCAAAGGTTGCATACCAGATTTACGTAGAGTTCTGAATCTGAAAAAATTCAACGAAAATCTATTGGTCTCCCTTAACGACACGTCTTTCACTTCCAGTCCACTAGCTGTTCTTCCTAAATTTCACAACTATGCACCTATTATTAATACTAACCTAAACCTACATCAATAAAACTACAACACTGATTGTGATGAAATTTGACTTCATCATCATCATCATTATCAGGTCTTTTTAGTCTCCACTGCAGGGGCATGGCACTCTCTGTACTACCGGAGCCATACTTGGCAGAGCAGACAGAAGATTTAGCCTACACTCTCCTCGCTGGCCAGATGGGTTGGAGAGGTCTCATTGATGTTTATGTCCTAGTCTTCCATGAAGGTCGTAAGAGGCGACTTAGGAAATTTGGCTTAAATGGAACTAATTCAGAATACACTAAAAAAATAGAAAATCTAAGTACGGCCCAGACGTTTTCTAGTAATCGAGAACATACCTTAAAAATAAAAGATTCCGATGAATTGATAACCTCTTCCTTTTTATAAAGTCTGTAAAAAAATTGCTTATATGGTTTCGCCTTATTTTTATTTTTTAAATCTCAAAATAATTTAACAAGCAGAAAACCAGAATTAACTTCTCTTCTTCTAAAGTTAAGCGAATCGATGCAAAACAAGAAATTTTTACGGTCGCAATTTATTTACTACAATATTTACTATAACACGGTATAGTAAGCGTTACAGTAATGGCGATAATGAGTCACAGTCAGTAACAGATTTCAGTAGAGCAATCGTCAAGTGAATTGAGATCAGGTTCATTGACTCATCAATAGCTGACATGCGACATCAATGTCGTCATACCGCGTCTGGTCAACTGCACCACCCACTCTATACTGCCACAGATTAATATCTTACACTCATGCTATATCTTTCAGTTCAACATTATTCCATTAAATTAAGCTTACTCGCGGCCAATTTTTTTTTTAATTCTTTTTGGTCATACATAGTACATACATAGTCGTATCATGTCACGTCTTTTTCCCTTGTGGGGTAGACAGAGCCTAGGTCTATAAGACCTGAAGGCCACGTTTAGCAT
The DNA here is from genome assembly GCA_947532085.1 of Elegia similella. NCBI lineage: Eukaryota > Metazoa > Arthropoda > Insecta > Lepidoptera > Pyralidae > Elegia > Elegia similella. Next base: position 9,581,359 of record OX383936.1, read on the forward strand.
GTTGATGGACATTGTAGAAAACGGAATTAAAATAGTGATGGGTTGCTAGCCGCATCGCCTATTAACATGATTCCTCAGATTTTTCCCATTCCCTCAATCGGCTTTTACGATTTGCGCGGGAAGAGAAGAAGCTGGTACATTCTACGTTTTTTCTTTTCTCCCAGACCAGCATGGAAGAATTCTTTTTGGACGATCACAAAATATACTTTCTGTTTAAAGTATTCTGAATTTGAAAACATGTCCTGTCTAATTTGAAAAGGTATGTGACGGGGCATATTTATTTTTCACCGAAATAAGTTACGCTGTGGTTTTTGTTTACGCTATGAAAGTAAGTGTATGCAATAAAATTATGTTTTAGTCTAATGCTGTTCGAGTGGTTTGTTTTCATTTCACTGCCATAAAGTCTATCAGTTTAATTCCCTTAAATAAAAGGTGATTATATAATTAATAAATTAGCCAACAGGAAAATAGATATAAGGAATTGTAAAAAAAAAAAAAAATTTTTTTGGTAAATGATATTTAAGTTTATTAAATAGTTTTTATAAATATTTTTAAGAATAAAAATTAAGTATTATTGTAGATAAAAAGTCCTCCATATGAAACTAGTATATTTTAAAGTGGCGCCTCTACCTACGCTGATTTAAAAATTCCAACAGATTCATTGATAAATACACAATCTGAATATCGTAATATAATATTCTGTCTCAATGAATTTATTTCTCATGAAAAGACATAAAAAAAGATAATGCAAAGTTGGCGCCACGTATAAATGAGCATATCGATATAATTACTGATAAGCGATTAATCGAAACATCGATAGCAGATAACTTTGAGTTGAGACGGACAACAGCGTGTGGGCGACACGATAAGATACAGCCACTTGTACAACTGCGATGCAATGGGAAAATGCTTTTCAAATTAGTCACGTTTAGAAAGACAAAGACAATAAGGTTATTTATACATCCACAAGCTACAGACGGGAGTTTAAAGAACAAGCAAAAATCTTAACAAACTAAATAAAAATTATAGCGCACCATGACGTACAAACGAGATAAATGTAGACATACTTCTTATGTTAAAATCTACGGAGCCCGATAGGCTACAGACAGAGTGCGACTAAATAAGTAGCCCTACGTACGAGTGTATAGACTCGATTTTTTTTCTGTCGCAGTTGGGTATAAAGTTACTTAAATTTTAGGTAATATCAACTTTATCCTTTCCTTACTTTACTTTATTACTTTACTAATATTATAAATGCGAAAGTGAGTTTGTTTGTTTGTTTATTTGTTTGTTTGTTACGCTTTCACGCCGTATCTACTGAACCGATCAGCATGAAATTTTGCATACAAGTTCTCTGGAGTACGGAGAAGGACATAGGCTACCTTTTATCCCGGGAAAAAGTACTATTCCCGAGGGATCGACATTGACGCGGGCGGAGCCGCGGGCGAAAGCTAGTAAGTAATATTTTAACAGTTACTTTGCTGTTATTTTAAATGATAATACTAACTCCGTCCTATCTAAGGCTTAAAAATGAGTAGAATGTCCTAAGTAAGTTTTAGTCATAAAACTTTATTAATTTTAACTTATTTACATCGATAATACAAATTTATATTAATTTCATCCTCAAATATTTGGTAATAAGGAAATACAAATTGAAAATATATCAACTTCGGTGTAATGTCTGGAAATATATAATTTAATTCCAGCCTTCAACTTAATTTCCCTTAGCCTTTCACTCAATTCACAAAAGTCTTCTGCTTCATTAGTCTAATCCGTCCCTAAAGTCTAAACCCTATTGGAAACTTAATATTCAAGTACATTTTTAAGGATTCAGTACCCACTCTCGATCCCCACTTTAAATTTTTCACAGGACTCAAAAATATGTCAGCTCATCCACCCGTAAGTTATGGTAGGCAAAAATATTGATACATACATAGTATCACGTCTTTTTCATTGTGGGGTAGACAGAGCCTGCATGTTGGTGGGCGTAAGGTGGAAAACGGAATCAAAATAGTGATGGGTTGTTAGCCGCATCGCCTGCTAACATGATATTTCAGTTTTTCATCCATTTTCTCGGCTTTTAAGATCTGCGTGGAAAGAGAAGCAGCTGGTATATTCTACGTTTTTTCTTTTCTCCCATACCAGTAAGTATGGAAGTTAGAAAAATATTGATCAATAACAAAATGTACTTGAAAGGAATATTACTAAGCGTAGAAAACAATACAAAATAAAGAAAACTTGTACAGACATTTTATGTCAAGATTTTGGTGAAATGAAATATGGACAACGCACTAAAGTTCTCTCTTTATTAATGTTCGTGAATTCAAAATTCAAAACCCAAAAACCAATACTATATTGAAATACAATCTTGACACAAGCAAGCTATGATTTATGTTATATAGAATCTTCCCAGAGGTGTAAAAAGATTATAAATAGAACAGGATTTCATCTGATTTATCTAAAAACATGCGAAATATGATTGTGTACGGCCAGTGTAGCGTCAACATTCCATTAATATGTACATATAAAGTTTGCTTGTGCTGTTTGTCGATTGGCGCCTTCGATATGTAACTGTACGGATAAACAAACGGACAGCGACGCCTGATGTTCTAATGTAGCTAGTTTTAGCACTTACCACTCGGATTATCCGTATGAACCTCGTATTTGTTGACATCGATCGAATGTATTTAGAATTTCTGACTCTACTTTAAAACCGTGAAGTTACCTCACTACTGCCTTATTTAGACGTGTTAGTAGCCAACACTTCATACATATTTCAAGATGTGTAATTTTAATGTACATAACATAGTACAGTACTATACTGTGAGTGAGATTAAATACTTGAAAATTGTAAACAGAAAAACATTATTCCTATTGTTACATAATACAATTTCAATTATTATTATATTGCTATAGTAGCTACCTGCTAACAAATTCAATTTGGACAAAAATAAATAACTGTGTGCGAAATTTAACCCAAATTTAACTTACCATTTTTCAGAAATTGAGTAACAATCATCGAATATAAAAAAAAATTATAATAATAATATAAGAAGGATCAGCTTTCTTTTTGTGAAGTCGATTAAAATATAAAAATCTCCATAAGAGAGTAATCTAGATTTTAAATACAACAAGTGTGAACGATTCATTTGAAATGCCTTGCTTAGCCAGCCAACTTCGATTACCTCATAAGACGAGACCACGATAATTTTAATCCTTGATTATTTCTCGAAACCGTGACATCACTATCGATGTCACCATTTTAATAATTAAGTCTATCTTAATTTCCGATGCGAGTTCTTCGAATTATCTAAAAGGAAAATTTCCGGATAAACCTTAAGGCCGATTTCTAAATTAGAATATTATTTTTTTCTTGGAAATAATGGACGCTTCATAGGTGCGTTATTCTCAAATTTCATTTCATTCTGCTGTTCTATCCATATATTTACCTATTTTATTTAAATATATACCGAAAACCTTTCGAATTCGATAAAAAGCTTTTTTCTAAGCTTGGCCAGGCCTGTCTCACTCCCCGTGTAGGTATCGAAAACATATCTACGTTCAATTCCGAACTATTCGAATTTGAAATCCGAACAAATCCGGAAGGACCGACGCGCGTTTGGTCATAATCTGTATGTCATAATGTAGATGAACATATCTATTCTTTTTTAATTTAATAAGGTTTGTGCTAAGTCCCATTTGTATACATGCATGCATATATTGCCGCTATAGTATAAATAATAAAAACAAAATAAAAGTCTCGGTTCCCGGGTTCCGTTCTTTATTCCCATACAAGAAACTTTTTTGATAGAATTTTAGTCTCAATTCAGTCAAAGACGCTGCTAATCTATTTTTGTAAAATATTCCACTGATAATTAAGACCAATATTGTAGTAGTTTCACACGTACTTATACATCATGGTCTCTATGCAAGTAATGTGACTTTTGTGGCGTATTTGTATATAAATATTGTACGGGGATGTGGAACCCTTTGTAACTATGCGAATCTGATTCGTACTTGGCCTTACTTTTGTTCCAATGGGCTAATAAACAGTTTCATTATTTCCGAGTCCCAGTTTGTCGGTAACCTTGACTTTGTTAAAAAAATCTCGCTATAAATTTTAAATCTTGCTATTCAATGGTCCAAATGTCCAATTCATTTGGGTTTGTAGAACGAAGTTCATTTAAACAGCAGTCCGATACTTCTTTTATTATTTATTTACTTGACACACGTGCCTACGCATCGACAAACACAGAATAAAACAAACTCGAATGCAAAATAAGCCTTATGCTATTTGCCATATAATACATAATTGAATATACTAAAAGCAAAGTTTTCCAGAGTTCGTAGTGCGGTCTTGACCCAAGATCTACGAAAGGCGTGATCAAATCAATCACATCATTGCGTCACTAATACAATATTGTTGTAAAAAAAAACAATAATTTCCGCATTCACAAATTTGAGGATGTCACTTGGAGATGTTTTTTGCGTAATATCTTAAAGGTTAATTGTTATCAATACCTGTCTAGGAGGGGCATGCAATATTGACGTGTATAACTGTCTAAACAAAAATGTTTAAAGTTGAGTCATTAATTAAAAAAGTCTTAATTTGACAAGTTTATTTTTATTACATTACCAAAATACTTAACTTTCAGTAGCCATTATAAAAGTTACTTTAACTACCGTTTGAGGAAACTTGTAAAGAAATTGTGAAAAGGTACTTACAGTAATAAAAGTATAAGTTATAACAATAGGTAAATCTATAAATCATCCTTTATTTGACTAAATAATACCTTACGGAAACGGACAGGTCCATAACTTACACTTCGCGGGCAATAAAGTTACTCAAACAAAATCTAGTAGCAATATTAAATCATTTCGAATAATGAAGTAATCACCATAACACAATATATGAGACATCACAATGGCTATTGTCGCGTGGACGAAAATGTCACCTTTAAAACGCCTCGTTTACTAACTCCACGTAATTTAAGGTGTGATTATGACGACTGCGGCACATTGAGTGGATGTAGTCGTAAATCTTTAGTCTTAGAAAGTTTTGCCGGTACTTCCTTCCTTAGAATTATGTTTCTACGACTTTTAGTCATGGTTTTACTATTTTAATTTTAAGTTTTTGTGCATGATAAATTAGTTTTCTTATAGTCTGTGTATAGTACAGTATATTCTAGTTTAATTTATATTTTTTTAAACTTGCTGTTATTAAGGATGGCCGGCAGAAAACAGATCCTGATGTTATTAAATTATAATCTATAGACAACAAAACAAATTAGGCCAGAATGTATATTATTATTAAGACAGCCAATTGTGTATTTTGTAGTTCTTACACTACTACTGATAAGCAGCCTTTACTTTTGCTATTAAAGTTTTTGTTGTTGTTATATTTATATCTTAATATAAAACTGATCTGTGTTAAAAAAATATCATCAGTTACTCCCAGCTTGTAGACTACGAGAGTCTCATTGTCGTAGCAAATAAAGTCTTTCTCACCGCGTCTTCCAAATCGCACCTTATCCAAGCTAAATATTTTAGTTTGTGCCTTCAAGCATAAATTTGCTAAATTGTCGGTTGTCACTTCAAAAACTTTGTAGGGGCAGTAAAAGTGGAATGAGACATAGGCGCTGAGGCCTCGTCCTTTTTATTAGTAAACGCCCGCTAAGCTAAGGTTAGCTTATGTACGGAGACGTCTTCACACGCTTATTTACTACATGTTCTCTGATTATGGCTTGTTGTAACTTTACGGCCTGATACGGTTATTAAGTAATAACTGTCAGTACGTTTTTGTGTTAACGTTTTATTTTGTAGGTTACTGTCCGTTCTTGTATTGTAGAGTTACGCCCTTCTCAAACCCGCCCGCATCAAGGCTTAGTCAACTCGACTCAACCTTAAATATTGAATTTTTTATTCTAAGTTGCAAAAACGTCCTTCGACTCATAATGTGTCATTTGTTGAGGTAATGAAACTACTGTCACCTTGAGGTGTCCTCCAAAGCATTTGAGTGTAGGATAAATCAAATAAACGGCTGAGATTACCATTGTTGGGCTTCTAGGGTACTCACTTGTACAATTTAATCAACATTTGAATAATTTGAGTATATTTTGAGATTAGTGTGTGAATTATTTAATAATTCCAAATCTTAAAAATTAAATTATATAGTTTGTAAATCACACAATATTTTTTAAAAGTGAAAACTTCTTTAGTGGCCTTGTGCACTTTTTGGGATGGGTAAAAAATTTTAAACTTACGTCAGGACACGTGACCTGATCGAAAATTCGTAAGACGGATACGTGACCTTGAAGCCGCTGGCGCGGCGTAGGAGAGGAAGTAATATTCCCTCTCTTTCTACCGCGCGGAGTATTTACTTTTGCCGGCACTCCCAGCCCAGAGTGCAACCAAACAAGTTGTTTTTTGAATTATTTTTAAGGCTGTCGATCCAGGATCTGCCTTATACCAAACAACCTTTATTTTTACTACCAACATTCTCCACGTCCATTGTTTATGAAGCCACATTTTTTACGTTGAAAGTTAATAACAAATTCAAACACGCTAGTTGAAAGTCAGCGCCATAAATGTCCGGTGTCCCCACATAATGGAGTCGCCAGCTTCGCGCCTCGCTAAGTAATTTTTTGTGAATGTATTCAAGAAATTTCAAGAGCTAGTAGAGAGCTAGTGGCGATTCTGCTATAACAATTGGGTATCTTTTGAAGAAATTTAACAATTAATGTGTTTTCGAAATTCATATTTCTTGGAGAAAGTTTGGCCATCAAGATGAATTAACAGATGTGGTCTTAAATTGTGGCATGACGGCATAATGTAAATTGCTATAGATGTGTCATACATAACAGATTCAGTAATAGAGAATAAATATGAAAACCGGGCCTTAAATTCTGCTGGTCTCAGAGAAAAGAAAAAAAACTGCTTCTCTTTCCGCGCAAATCGTAAAAGCCGATCGAAGGAATGGGGTGAAAATCTGCGGAATCATGTTTGTAGGTGATGCTAGCAACCCATTTTGAGTCCATTTTCTACCTACACCGCCCACCAACATACAAAATGTTACTTTTGGTAGTTAATAGATTCAGGTGTTACTTTGCGGAAGTCAAAGTTACATTTACTTTGAGACAATTTACTTTGCGTGCTTCCGCCACCAGTTAGTTCATGCAAACTATTGCTGGCCAGCGCCCACCCACTACTGTTAGTCCCTTCATACCCGCCACCAATAGTTGATGCATGCAACCCTGGTCGATACTGCTGCATCCGTTGAGGCTGCAGCGATGTCGGCCGTCGTGCTCGCGACACGTGTTTCGCCTCTACACGAGGCATCTTCAGGCAGTGAAACCTAGATGTTGATCGTTCGAATGACAAGCAACGAATGACAAAAATTACTTTTTTTTTTTTTTTTTTGAAAGGACTATTTAGCTAGCTCCAAGTGAGCTTTCGCTACTTCACCGGGCGTTTGAGGCGAGGGCAGAGTGCCCTCAACCTTTATAGACAACATCACCAAAGGGCCCCCAGGAGGGACGGACCTCGGCTTTGGGCGTTGCCTGTGTGCGCAAGGCTTGGAGAGACAGCAAACTCTCGTATTGCCTGATGGTCCGCGTATGCGTGCATGCAAGCCTGAAGGGCCAATCTGAGAAACAATGGCAAAGCCTTTAGAGAGCAGCAACTCTCATCTTTTGCCTTATGGGCCGAAAGATACGGTGCCAGAAGGGCCTATCCTGGGTGCAAGTCACCCGGGACCGCCGGGCGGTCACCAGTAATCGGAGCTAATCCTACTCTACGCACTCTATTCCGGTGGCGAGTGCGACGGGGTCGGATAGTGGGATTCCTCTGGCTATTCGGAGCCGAAGAGGGGTCGGGGCGGGCTTGTGCGATGTCAATAGGATCATCGGGATCGTCAAGTACGTTCCTAGGACGTCTACGACGTAAGGTCGTATCGTGTAAGTTGGGGGAGTAGTTAGCAGCTTGCACTACTAACGGGTTGGGGTGGCGTGCGGCTTTCTCAAAGTAACGCTTGGAGGCGTTTTTGAGATAGCCGCGAATGGATGGGAGATCTAGGTCACGGTGTAAGTCTGTCATGCGCAAGTACCGGTGGTGACTCGTATTCGTGGCACGGGTGACGAAGCGGTTCTGCAATCGTTGCAGCCGATCGATGTGGGAGGGCGCGATATGGGAGAAGACTACGCCGGCGTAGGTCATGATAGGGCGGACGCAAAGCTTATAGAGTGTCAACTTATTTCTAAGTGACATCTTAGCATTGCCTATCATGGGGTGGAGACGGCCTAATACGAAGGCGGCATGGTTGCGGACTTTGGTGATGTGGGGGCCGAAGGTCATCGCGCTATCGAGTACGACTCCAAGGTATTTAGCCTTGCCTGCCCACTGAATGGGCTTTCCGTACAACGATACTGATCCTAACGAGGGGAGTTCTGCTCCGGACATGGTGATTTTTCGACGTGACACAGCTTGGTTATCCTTTGAGAAAAACACAGCTGTGCTTTTCTCCGGATTAACTTCGATGCGCCACCTCTTGAACCACCCGCCGAGAGCGTCCACGGCGGACTGAAGACGATTCACGATGACCGTTTTAAGGTGATGGGACGTGTAGAGGGCCGTATCGTCGGCGAATAGTGCCACTTCTACATCTGGGGTCTTTGGGATATCGCTTGTGTACAGCGAATAAAGGAGGGGCGAGAGAACAGCGCCTTGCGGGACGCCGGCTCTAATGGGACGGGGCCTCGAGAGGCATCCCTCTACTCTGTACCGAAAAGACCGATTCGACAAAAAGTCTCGTATGATGTGCACGAGACTATCCGGCAGGCCCAAGTTGGTCAACTTGGATATCAAGCCCGAATGCCAGACTTTGTCGAAGGCTTTCGCTACATCGAAGAAGAGTGCTCCCGTAGGACGTCCCCAATTTCTCAACTTGAGAATATGCTCCGTGAGGCGGTGCAGTTGGTGGTGACACGCGTGTTTGGCCCGGAATCCAAACTGTTCGTCGGGGATGAGACTTTTGGACTCTACGTAGTCCTTGAGTCTTTTGAGGATGATCCGTTCGTAGATCTTGCCTATACAGTTCAAAAGACTGATAGGCCGGTAGGAAGAGGGGTTCTTCAGGTCTTTGCCTGGTTTAGGGATCCCGATGACGATTGCTTCTTTCCAGGCGGCTGGAAAAGTGCAATTTGCAAGACAAGCATTGAAGATGCTTACGAGCAGGAGGAGGAGGGTCTGTGGGAGGCATTTGAGCACTCCGTTCGAGAGTCCGTCAGCGCCGGGCGCTTTTCGGGGTTTGAGATCGCGGATGATTGACTTCACTTCGTCAAGTGTCGTCGGGGCAAGGGGGGTATTCGGTGGGATCGTCTTAGAAGCCACGAAGCGTTCTACGTGCGATTCCACCTCGCGAAGGTGATCGGGGTCTACTGGCTCACGACTAGGGGAGCATTGGCTCTCCAGGCTGTCTGCTAGGCATTCAGCTTTTTCATCATCATCGAAGGCGATGGAGCCGTCTGGACGCGTATAATGACAAAAATTACGCCGTATTGCCGCCTTTTATACTATCTGGGAGGGGGGAGGGGATTGCAATACAAAACCAAAATTACGATCAATCCCCTCCCCCCTCCCAGATAGTATAAAAGGCGGCAATACGGCGTAATTTTTGTCATTCGTTGCTTGTCATTCGAATGATCAACATCTAGGTTTCACTGCCTGAAGATGCCTCGTGTAGAGGCGAAACACGTGTCGCGAGCACGACGGCCGACATTGCTGCAGCCTCAACGGATGCAGCAGTATCGACCAGGGTTGCATGCATCAACTATTGGTGGCGGGTATGAAGGGACTAACAGTAGTGGGTGGGCGCTGGCCAGCAATAGTTTGCATGAACTAACTGGTGGCGGAAGCACGCGAAGTAAATTGTCTCAAAGTAAATGTTACCTTTGGGTTTTATTAGCCATAGGCTCTGTAGTATATTGGTGCGGTATGCTTATTGGTATTATCAAACCATATGTGGGTAGGTAAGATTTTACTTTCAATAAATCAGTGTTTAACCAACTTGCGTGTGTTTCACTACATGGTGGCAGCGGTGGTCCAAATTAATATTGATTTGGCGCAATTCACGTGAATATTATTCCGTGTTGTGTAGAATACTGTGTGTGTATTATTAAAACATGGAACACGCTCGTCCTCCGGCGGAATTAGAACTCGAAGGTGGCCCCGCGGCGCGCGCCGAGGCGTGGCATAAATGGCGGCGGCAGTTCGAGGTGTTTTTGAAGGCGTCTGGAGTGAGCAAAGAGCCTGCAGATGTTCAGGCTAGTCTGTTGGTGAACCTCATAGGACCCGCAGGGTACGAGGTCTATTCGACATTCGCGTTCCTAGAAGCTGGCGATAGTGAGGACGACATCAAATGTTTGTTAAGGAAATTCGAAAAACATTTCGGTACTAAGTCCAATCTCACGGTGCGACGTTTTAAATTTTTCACTCGCAATCAAGACGAACGGGAGACTATAGACGAATACGTAACGGCCTTACGACTGTTGAGTCAACAGTGCGAGTTCGGGGAGTTACAAGAAAGTCTCCTCCGAGATAAGATAGTTTGTGGCATCGTCAATAATAAAGTCAGGGATCGACTGCTTCGTACAGACGAGCTATCGTTAGCAAAGGCTATACAGATATGTCAAGCAGCAGAAATATCTAAAGAGGAAGGCCTCTGCATCGAGGGTGGTTCAGAAGAAGTGCAGGTGAACGCGATGTCCTCGCGAGGAGGAACGGGCAGGCCGCGCGGGGCGGCCGGTGGCCCGCGGGCGTGGCAGCGCGCGCGGCGCGGCCGGGGCGGCCGGGGCGCGGCGGCCGGCGCCTGCAGCAGCTGTGGCGGAGCGCGCTGCGCGGGCGGCGACCGGTGCCCGGCACGAGATGCGTTGTGTTTCGTGTGTGATAGGAAAGGTCATTTTTCGCGCGTGTGCGAGCGTAAAGAAGTGATACGGAAAGTGCTAAATTTAAGTATAGAATCGGGAAGTGAAAGTGAAGAAATGTTGTACGTGAACACGGTAGGAGAGGACAAAAAACTGAGTAAGTCATCGAATGAATGGATTGAACATATTATATGTAACGGTAAACAAATAACCATTAAAATAGATACAGGTTCTATGATTAATGTTATCTCTAAAACTGAATATTTAAAATTAGGATTTTCAGTTCAACAAATTAAACCATTTATGAAACGGGTTCTTTCTTTTACGGGAAACTGTTTGCCTATTATTGGATTAGATAACTTATGTTTTATTTACAAAAATAAAAAATATTGGTTACCGTTCGTGGTGGTTGACATGAACTGTCAAAATGTTTTAGGATTAAAAGCCTGTTTTACATTAGAGTTAATAAATCGTATAGACACGATCAACATTGATAATTATTCTAATTTATTTAAGGGTTTAGGTAAGTTACCAGGTAAATATTCTATTGTTGTAGATAAAAGCGTGCAGCCGGTGATGTGCCCTACTAGAAAAATACCGTTAGGGCTTAAAGATAAGTTACATAAGGAATTACAGAGAATGGAAGGGCTCGGTGTTGTTAGGAAAGTGACCCATCCGACAGACTGGGTTAATGCAATTGTGTTAGTAGCTAAAAAAGACGGCAGCATTCGTGTATGCTTGGATCCGAGACCTTTGAACCGAGCAGTGCGGCGCGCGCAGTACTCGCTGCCGACGGTGCCCAAACTAGCCGTAAAGCTGCGTGACGCTTGCGTGTTTAGCGTGCTTGATGCTCGCTGTGGATTTTGGATGGTGGAAATTGATGACGCTAGCGCCGACCTTTGTACCTTCTCCACGCCGTTTGGTAGGTATCAGTACCTTCGTCTTCCGTATGGTATTAGTTGTGCGCCGGAAGTTTTTCACGGAAAGCTTCGTCAGCACTTAGAAGACCTAGATGGGGTAGAATCATTTATCGATGATGTCATCGTATGGGGAAGATCACAGATAGAACACGACAATAGATTACAGGCTTTATTACAGCGTGCTCAAATTATAGGTATTAAATTTAATCGTGATAAATGCAAGTTTGGGGTCTCGGAGATAACTTATCTCGGTCACAAATTTGATGCTAGTGGTATGCGGGCTGACGACAGCAAAATAAAGGCCATAGTGGATATGCCTCAACCTACGGACAGGAAGGCCTTGGAAAGATTTTTAGGGATGGTCAATTATTTGTCAAAATTCATACAAAATTACTCGGAATGTGTTAATGTACTGAGAAGTCTCATGAAAAAGAATGTAGAATGGGTGTGGGAGGCACATCATTCTGCAGCGGTCGAGCGGCTGAAGCAGAAGGTGTCGAGTGCGCCGGTGCTGGCGTTGTACTCGGCGGAGGCGCCCGTCGTGCTGTCGGTGGACGCCAGCGGCGTGGCGCTCGGGGCCGTGCTGCTGCAGGACGAGCGACCGGTGGAGTTCGCGTCGCTGACGCTCACAGACACGCAGACCAGGTACGCTCAGATAGAGAAAGAGATGCTGGCTATTGTGTTTGCGGTAGAGCGGTTTAGGCAATACATTTATGGCAGGTCAGATGTCATAGTACATACAGATCACAAGCCGCTTGAGGCTCTTTTTAATAAGCCGTTAGTGTCTGTGCCGGCGCGGCTGCAGCGCATGATGATGAGAGTGCAAGGGTTCGATATTAAGGTGATGTATGTTCCAGGAAAATACATGTATATTGCGGACACGCTGTCGCGAGCCCCGCTGAATGAATCTATGCATGATCGCGTGTCTGAGGAGGTTGAAGTGCAGACTTGTTTTGTGCTTGAAAATGTAAGGTTTAGTGAAATTAAGAGAGAGTTAATTAAAAAAGAGACAGCGGCTGATAGTGATTGTAAACTATTAATTGAGTATATACAGAATGGCTGGCCAAAGTATAGACGAGATGTATATGAAAAGATTAGAGTGTTTTGGCCGTATCGGGAGCTACTTCAATTTATTGATAGCATGATTTTTAAAGGTGAGTGTGTATTTATTCCACGCGCGCTACGTGGTGAAATGTTGAAACGAGTGCACGAAGGTCATTTGGGCATAGAGAGGTGTAAGCGTCGCGCGCGAGAGGTTATGTTTTGGCCGGGACTCGGAGAGGATGTGGAGCGTGAGGTACGTAGATGCGAGGCGTGCGCCCTGCACGCGCCGCGCCCGCGTCGGCAGCCGCTCCAGCAGCACGATGTGCCCCCCCTGCCCTGGCATAAATTAGCTTCTGATTTATTTGAATACCGTAAAAAGAGGTATATAATATTAGTTGATTATTTTTCCAACTTTGTTGAGGTAGGTGAGTTATCAGGTATAGGTAGTAAACAAGTCATTAATTTCATGAAAGCTCAATTTGCACGGCATGGGATACCGGCGGAACTAGTGACAGACAATGGTCCCGCTTATAGTTCCAAGGAGTTTAAAAATTTTGCACGGGACTGGGAATTTCACCACATTACATCATCGCCATTGTACGCGCAATCAAACGGAAAAAGTGAAAAATCAGTCCAAACGGTACAAAACTTATTAAAAAAATGTTTAGATTCTGGTCAGGATTTTTATTTGAGTTTACTAAATTTTAGAGCTACATCGCGAGATGGTTTGGACTCGCCTGCGCAAATGCTTATGGGTAGACGTCTTAAAACAAAACTGCCGATTACTCCTGAGTTGTTGTGTGAGCCAGTGGATAATAATCGTAATTACATGGCATTGATGGCAAAAAGACGTTCCATCAAACAGCACTACGATAAGACAGCGAGGCCTTTAGGAGAGGTATTAGTAGGCGATAGGGCAACGTTAGTATGCAACGGAAGTAGGAAACCGGTTACGATCGTAGAACGCGCGCCCGAACCGCGTTCATTTATAGTTAAGGATACACATGGAAATGAATTTCGGCGAACGCGCGGTCAGCTCGTGAAACGCTCTGTATCTGGTAGTGGCGTGCATCAACCGTCCTCATCACTGCCTGTGTTGGGATCACGCCGTGCGATTATGATACCTAGCGCAATGACAGTTAGACGTAGGCGAAAAAAATTCGTAGATTCGGGGTATAGTGATGAATCGCAGCGGGAATGCTCATCAGAGGTCGAGAAGGTGTCAGAAACCTTGTCTTCAGTTGACACATCACAAGGAGAACAGGTTGGCTATAATATAAGTGATTCTCCGCAGTCTGCTCGTGGTGAGCTGTCAGTATCACCATCTCCATCGCCGCCAAATGTTCCGATTGAAAGGTCTCGGGAGCGAACGGCACGAATGTTGACGAATTTAATTTTCGGTTCATCCAGTAAGGAATAACTTATGTCAAATTAACAGCTTGGTTATATCTTGTAATTTTGTCATTATTGTAAATAACTTAGGCCCATTAATGTAAAACAAGGGAAAAGTTAACTTTTAGATTTAAAATATTATATCACAATAAACAGGTTCTGAAATATCTTGTATAACTGTACACCGTATTCATGTAGCACTTACTTTTGTGTTCATATTATAAGTTTAATATTAATTAAACTTCTACGATAAGCGTACATACTTAGTTATATTGTTATATTTAGTTATTTTTTTTTGTTTTGTTTTGTTTGTTTTTATAAGGAAAGAGATGTAGTATATTGGTGCGGTATGCTTATTGGTATTATCAAACCATATGTGGGTAGGTAAGATTTTACTTTCAATAAATCAGTGTTTAACCAACTTGCGTGTGTTTCACTACAGGCTCTGTCTACCCCGCAAGCGTAAAACGTGATAGAATGTATGTCTATAAATAGTAAGAAGAAATGAAACAATGTTTATTGATATTACATTAATAAAAATCTAATAAATATGCGAAAACATAAATTTTTAATTGGTCTTTGTAATCAAGATCCTGATTAATCAATATATTTTGTTACATGATTTAAATATTTATCAAATTTGCTATCAAAAACTACGGTTATTCTGCAAAATAAACAAGTTCTGCAAAAGAATGAACTGTTCAAAAATTATATTACTTGTACTTGGTTATTTTGCAGAATAGCCCAGCCGCCCCCTGAGTACTTATCGTTACAGTAAATAAAGGAAATGGATGAGATTCAAAAGGTCACCATTTATTGGACACGATGAAGCGGTCACTCCGACGGTCAAGGCTAAGGAACAAAACAAACCTCTTTACATACCAGACACCTACGTCCTCTAAGCTAGACCGGAAACAGGAAATTCTTGAAGTAGGTTAAACAATACTATGAAAATTCACGTGATAGAAATATTTACTTAAAATTAAGACTGTTGATTAGTATTAACTGGATAAAACTAATTTGGTATTCGTAATAGAATATAAATTGTAGGGTCATGGTAACAGATGGGAAATAATTGAAACTATTAGTCTTAGGAAAATTACCTTTAAGTGTACGCGCAGTGGTAGAGCTGCCTGTCATGCGGTACCAACCAAATGAAAAATAACTGTCAGATGTTACTTACCTTATGCGACTATTGTAAGGCTCACTTTTTTTGCATTCATGTAAGAACAAGGATGTCGCCAGCCTGAGTCAGAGAGGAGTATCAGAAACTTGGTAAGGAGAGGGGTCGAAAGCCCCCTAAAGAAAGAAAGGAAAAGGTCGAGACGGGTAATTTTGTAGTAAGTGTGATAATTTAAAGAAAACTGGAAAGCGGCCGTCATTCAGAAATGCAGATCGGAGATATAGAAACTAAGTAAGTAAAAAATAAAGTAGAAAAGTCCCGAGCCTAATAGAGCCTAAATAGTTCAGGCAACAGCGTCCCCTGACCCCCTTGGCGTAAAAACGTGAGTTTTACATAATGTGCGTATACTAATTGTTCTTATAACTGACTTAAATGTCTAAATAGTATTTATTCTCGCCACGAGTAAGTAACCATTCCCCAACGTTGGTTCGTGTGAAACACGTGCCCATTGAATTCTAAGTTTGCATACGTTCCGGTCGAAATACAAATCAACATACACTGTACGTTTGCCTCCAAATTTTCCTAACTCATGCAGTGTTAGTGTTTGTTCATTTGACCTGTAACCAAAATCAGACGTTATGTCATTCATAAACAAAAATGATTTTGGTAATTTAATTATTTTCGAATAATTAAAGGTCAGTAACTAGTGGGTATTAAATAATTAGATGTTTTCCTATCAGAATGTTAGTTATAGATAAAAAGTCATTTATTTTCTCCAAAAAATTGTACAAAGATTCTATACAGAAATTTAGTTTTAATAAACACATATTTCATATAAAATTATGAAATATTAGTTTTGCGGCAACCTTTATTGTAGAACTAATTATACTGGAACTTAGTGACTGAGGTATTCAGCGTTGTTCAGGAGTTTCTTATCATCAGCTTAGGTCGTTAATATCATTATACTGTTATACATTACCATTGTGCTATTCTTAAATAAGTAGATTTATGCTTAGTGGCGGATCTTAAAGGAGTCTAGCGTTTGCAGAGGCCTCGCGCTCTTAAGCTCGTAGCACCTCCTCTTCCCGCTGAATTGATAATAGAAATTCCAATTCTCAACTTCGATTGTTCCCTTTCGTTACTTCTCAGAACAAAAGACCCCAGGAAATATACTTGTCAACTTGATACTTAACATTTAATCACGAGATAATTATATTTACCTTATTCTGCAACCTAGTCATGTAATGTCACCTTAAGTTATACCTAAGTAAAGCCAAATGAAATATGATCGTGTCAATTTAACAATGACATAATTTTGAGCATGGTAATTCAAACACTTGCTGGGTAGGTATGCAAAACGCAAATAAAAACACATCCACAAGGCAACTTAATGTGAAATGAAACGCAGTATAATCGTCATATTAACATTTTGTCAACTAATGCTGTTCATAGAGTTAGGTATTTATTTACTTGACTGTACCTCGAGATATTGCTAATTAAATGCCTCTTATAAACAGAGTATCGTTAAATTGAAAAATAGTAATGAGTTATATACATATATTCCAAAACGAAATCTTCTTTATAAACATAACTAGCATACTTATTGGAAAACGTCCAATTATTGAATACTAACCAGTTATTGACGTAACTGAAACTATTTGAAAATAAACATGTTTCACGAAAATTGCTCAGTAAAATATTAATTATAAAATAATTAAAAAAATATCAATTCTTACTTATCTTGCAATCCTAATTAAAAGTATTTTTGAAATGAAAATGTTATCTACAGTAAGGAAAAGCAAAACAATATAGCAAAATCTAGGAAAATTGTTTCACAAACATAATTTACAAGCCCAAAAATGTATTTTGATTTGAAGTTATTAATATGAACTTACTTAAATAGACTTATGATACGTAACACAATTTATATTCATAGTTATTTGCAACAACGGAGATATTGAAAACAAAAAGGATTAAATAATTACAGCTGGGTAAATATACAATTGCGTTAAATTTTCTTTAAAACTTATGACGTAACTTTAAATGGAAAATCAATTTTTCTTTTTATTTTAATTTGTGTCACTTCATAGACATAAAATTTATTTTAAATTGAGAACCATTTAAACTATGAAGAATATTCTAACTATATTTTCACATAATATATATGTCCATCGTCGGGTGTCGATAGCTTAAAAGTAACAACTGGAAAAAAAATTGTGTATATTTCTAATTATATAAATCTAAAACTTTACTGTTTACTTTGAAATGCCAAACTGAAATATTTCTTACAACTCTATCAATGTAATGTTTAACATTTTTCCATCACTTCTCTACAATATTTTTTCGAATCTCAAGAAAAATTAAATTCGGTCTTATAATAAGTAAAGCACTGAAGCCAAAAAATCTATAAGGAATTGACAACGCCTCTCATCAAGATAACTGGTGATCCAAGAGCTGGCAGTTTTTTTGCACAACGTATAGGACTCGCTGTGCAACGGAGAAATGCTGCCAGCATTTTGGATACTTTGCCTCGATGCGGTGCGTTGGAAGAAGATTTTCATTTGTAAGATATTTATATTTTTTTATTTTTAATATGTTATTTATAATGTGAATTAATAAGTAGGTAAAGTGAAATTATATTATTAGTCGTGGTTGAAAATATGAGTGAGTACTTAGTGGTGAGTACCCTTATTCAATATAAAAATATAGAAGTGGTTACTATTAAGCCTCGGAGTATTAAAAGCAACATAATGAGAAATTCATATACATACATACTCGTATACACACTTACGAAGGATCGCAAGCAAAAAGGAGTAAGGTACAACTGCATTGACCTATTTTGATAAAGCCAAGAACAGATTACGCACAGTTTGTTAAACATTACTCAGGCGATAATTTATGGCATTATTGCCATTTTCAGGGACGTTGTTTTCTTCCTGAAAAAATAACAGCGTAATAAATTAAATATGTGTATTCTGTGTTATAAAATTATTATCGGTATAATAGAACAAAAAAACATTTGAATGCAAAAAAATAATTACTATCATTCTGCGCTACGCCAACAAAACTTGTTGCTCTTGCTAAATAATACACATTTTGCATTGAAACTTTGAAGAACCCTAACAATGTTCTTTTCTCAAATAGTAACTCATAAAATACCTACGTAGGTGAAAACTTTGTAAGGTCACCGACAAAGCATCGCGTGCACACCGCCTCAACTCACTCACACGAACAAAAAAGTTTAGCTTATAAGTTTATAATCAAGCGAGGTTTTTATCTCGTAGTCGTTGGCCGCACGTCGCGCCGCGCGCATGTCCCTATAGCGCTGAAACCTAATAAGTACGCGCGTGAAAAAACACCCACGGCATGAATTAAAAAAAAGGAAGCCCCAAACGTCAAAGGCATTTCACAAATAAAAGGTGTTCCATTTTTAAAAACGTGCACGGGTTTCGTCGTTGTTATTTGGAAAATTATGAAAGTGATGTGGAAACATAGGTGTTTTGTACGTTCAGAGTTTTCACGGCTTCTTTTTTCTTAGTGACCACAAAAGCGATTGTTTGCGTCTACGCTGCATACAAGCATAAAAGTATACAATTTTCAGTGTTTGTTCTATTGAATGCCAAGTGTTTTGAAAATTTATTACATAAAAGTGGGTTGTTCAGTTTTGATAAAGGAAAAGCGGCAGAGCAATTCAGTTAGATGTGTGTTCAACATAATATACAACGGGACACAACATGACGGCAAAGTTCGGCTATGTAAGTTCTTCACTAATAATCTATTCCTTTAAATTATATTACTTTAATAAAAAAACATTTCACGTTTTATTGTATTGAGGGTGCGTACAAATTGAACGTTATTTTTTATTTAAAAGGCATATTTTTAAGTATTTTTGTGCTCTGTAATTTGCCTTCTTAACATTTAAAGATATTTGTAATGATTGTTAATTATGAAAATGGTTTTTTTTAAAAGGCATGTTTTTTATGTTATTATTTGCTCTGTTGTTGATGGACTTAGCATTTTAAGTTGTTTTAATAGAGTAGAATAATTTATTTATTTACTAATAGTAATAGAACAATTTATAATTAACAATTATTATTATATATTGATTGTTAATTATATATAATTTATAATTAACAATTACTATTATATAATGATTGTTAATTATAAATATGGCTAAAGTTACCGATGTCCGAAAAATCTTTAATTATATATTATACCTACATAGTTCCACGTTCATATCGCAGGTGTTATCTTGGTTCTATAAATTGTACAATATGTTATGAATGGAAATTTATATTTTGAAGTATTTAGATATAAGACGATTACAAAGATAAAGTAAGCCTTAACATATAGTGCGAGTCTCTATATTCTGATACTGAATAAATATTAATCGACCAGTTTGTTTAATATCTAAACATGTTATAGTTGAGACAATGCGTTGAAAATGAGTGTAAATTATAGAGTCAATGTCAACTACTGGTGCTTTTACTTCAAAAGTTGGTATACAAAAGTTTTGCGTATATATTTTACTAATGTTTTAAAAATTGGTTAATAGCTCAATAATACCTACTAAATAACAAAAACATTTCAAATTATTATTATAAAAATGCTGGCGAGATGCGAATTTCAGAATTTTAATTAATATATTTTTTTCTAAATATCTACTAATAAAGCATAAAGTATAAGTATCGTTTTATCTCTCTTATAAATTAAATACTACTTACTCTGCACCTTTGCGTGTATATTTAATAGATATAGCAGACATTTGTTATTTAGTAGACAGCAATATGACTACCAAACCAGATAATATCTTTTGATTATATTTTATTCACATAAATAATATTTATCGCCATATTAAAGATTGTAAAGTTATTAATATATTTATTAGTGATAAATAATTTTCGCACAGTGTATGTTTTGTGGAGATAATTTTAGATCAGATAGTACCTTATGACATTTATGTCTTCATCTAGGTGTTTAATTACATGATATATGTTTGTATGGACTAGGTGATAAATAGACGCATTTTTCATATTGCATCGGCATTAAAAATATAAACAAAATTGCTAAGGTAAATAATTATAATTTGAAATTATATTTTTTTCGTGTAAGTGTCCAACATCATCTGACATAGCTAACGACTGCCATTAACGATGACAGCCGGGACCAACGGCTTAACGTGCCTTCGAAAGTGGACATTATGATTATTGCCACTTACCCACCACCTTTTCTGTAGAACTGTACTATTTGTAATTTCCATCTAGGATACTTTGTCAGTTTTACATTTTTGTAATAGGCTAGTTTCCTTGGTCGTAATAATAACATAACAATTAGTCCGTCAGTTAAATAATCAAAAAATATTGGACATGTTTTTTTTCCTTTTGTCAAATAAACAATCCTAACTAATATTATAAATGCGAAAGTGAGTTTGTTTGTTTGTTTTTTTGTTTGTTTGTTTGTTTGTTACGCTTTCACGCCGTAACTACTGAACCGATCAACATGCAATTTAGCATACAAGTTCTCTGGAGTACGGAGAAGGACATAGGCTACCTTTTATCCCGGGAAAAAGTACTATTCCCGAGGGATTGACATTGACGCGGGCGGAGCGAAAGCTAGTAAATAATAAAGATAAAGCGCGTCAAAGTTCAGGAATGGGGGCTCGTGACGTCAAAGTTTGCTAAAAATTGTAGCAAACTATGACGTCCAAGGAACTTCAAAGGGCTATATCTTTATCATTTTCTGTTTAATCGACAAAAGAAAAAATACGTGTTCAATATTTTTTGAATATCTAACTGACGGACCAATATTTTTTTAGGAAACTAGCCTATTATATATGGGTATATTAAAAAAATGTTTTGCTGACTTAGTCGTAATTTGTATTTTTAGGGATTATTTTGACGTGATAACGTATTATAAATCGATGAACGCCAGCTGCACGCATGAAAGTGTCACGTTTCGTGCGCAAGCGAGAGCACGGAACAAGTGATAGAGAGGTACGATCGGCCTAAGCGTTCAGCTTCAATCGTAAACCGACTTTACAGTTTTTTTTTTTAGTACTATTATGGGTTATTGAAAATGAAAAGGAATAATTTTTATTCAAAGTAGGATACATGTATCGCTTTTTGAACGTCATATGTTTCTGTTGTTTATTTTTCTTTCTTTTATGGAATTATTGGAAAAGATGTACAAAGAATCAATATCATCCGGGCGTTTTTCCCGGTTGCATCCTCAGCCGTGATACTTCGGAGCCCGGGGTCCGCTTTAATGATATCATTCATGCTGTGATATGATTTGGCGAAAGTTTTATAAAGATGTATTAAGAATATGATTTCTATACTTGGAACTAACTAGAAGTGGCAGTGCATAAGATGGAAATGTGTTTATTGTTCATAATTGTTACGACGCAAATAGAAATACTACACAGTGCTTATACCTTCAGTAAATAGATACTTTACTGACAATGTACTAAACGATTGGAACTTCCTATTTTAAGAATACTATAACCAAACAAGGATTTTACAGTAATATTATTAAAAATAAGTAAGATTTCGAAAATTATAGAATATATAAGAAAATGCCTGTCCAATTCTTAAAAGGGTTATTCAGCCCGTCGATATGAACAACTTTTTCTATGGGACCAAATCTAGGAACTCAATTTTTTTTGTCGTTCCCATACAAATTGATCGGCGGCCGAACATTTTAGTTTGAAAATGTCCCATAGGAAAAGTCCCAAGTTGTTCATATCGACGAGCTTAATCACCCCTTCAAGAATCGGACAGGATTTTATTTACATATTGTATATCAAAACAACTTAACGACGTAAGAAATCTGACAAATATTAACCAACTTAAAATATACGCAAAACAAAAAATTAATTAATGCACGGGCATAAATAAATTGATGATTGAGACAATAGACTATGAAAATAACCTGGTTTATTTGAAATACAATCACTAGCAGTGGACACACAATACACAGGCATACATTTTTAATATCACATTATTATTACTACATCCTTACTAATATTATATCCTTACTAATATTATAAATGCGAAAGTAAGTTTGTTTGTTTGTTACGCTTTCACGCCGTAACTTCTGAACCAATCATCATGAAATTTTGCGTACAAGTTCTTTAGAGTACGGAGAAGGACATAGGCTACCTTTTATCCCGGGAAAAGGTACTTTTCCCGAGGGATCGATATTGACGCGGGCGGAGCCGCGGGCGTAAGCTAGTTTATTATAATTATAAATATTGATGTATCAATATATACAATGAATATCATAATAATGACGTTCTGATTGTTAATATGCAAACGAACCAAGAACAGGTTTTAGTATTTTTTATATTTTTAATTATAAATAATATTTTGCGTTTGAATTTAAAAAAAAAACTATTTGTGACTTTTTCAAAATAAATTGTGCAAAAGCCTATTTTTGTTATAAATAAAAAAAATACAAAACGTCAAGGCAAAATTTTTGCATAAATCGTCAAGACAAAAATAATTACCAAACAAGACTCACAAAAAGAGAAATTGTCTTTTACATACAAATCAACAACACTCCTGTTTATTAATATAGTTTCTTTATATATTTAATCACTAGATTATTGATAACATCGGACTTTGATATCGTTGTCCTAGACTGTTTAACTCCCAGAACTGATAATCACTATTGAGATGATCATGATAAGATTCTTCTTTCACGTGTATGGACAAAGTTTTCAGTAATTTCTCATGTATTAATTAGCACTTTAGGCCTTTCAAAGTCTAAAAACGAATAAAGGTTATTTCAGTAAATGGTTAGGGGTGTCATTCTCAACTGTTTAGCCGGTGCTTGCAAGTATGGCATCAGTTACTTGATTTTCCCCCATTCATCTAAGTGATTAATACCAATATATATTTCCCATTCCTTTTTTTTTTTTGTTACGCGAAGAAAATCCCTTCGGATACCGCACCAGCTACGGGAAGCCGGTACGGTTATGTGGTGTTGCCACTAAAAACTCCGCGGTGTCACATCTCAGCCGTTGTGCGAGCCGGGCCGTGGGCTATTCTCGCTCCACAGCCCGGCACGGCGGCCGCTACGTCGGCGGCCTCAGTTCGGCACATATTTCCCTTTCCTAATCCAACAAATTCCTATCCGTCCACCACTTAATAATGCTTCCGATGAGGCAGCGTCGGAATAACAAGAAGCCAAGGAAACTGCGCTCGCCAACCCGCTTGCCAATCGTGGTGAGTATGGCAATAGAAATGGACTTTTTACGACTGAAATGATAGCAGACGATTTCATAACGTTACGTATGCCATTGCCATAGCCATAGCGAATGCGGAACGATACTCGTACCAGACTCCCCGATGACGCGCAGAAAAACGTTGCGTTGCAGGCTCAAACTGTGACGTAGTTTAGTATTATATTTTATCAATCAGTATGCATGATTGTTTGTGAGACTCTACACGCCTTTATATTATAATATTCTGTTGTATGAGATCAAAATAAATTGATGTTTTGTTAAAGTAGACTATATTACTACTGCCGACTCTATTCGTGTACTCGTTGAGCGTACAAGTATCGAATTCAATGGTGTAATGAAAATACGGTAGCCTTATGCCCTTGTTTGTATTCCAGGCATCGCGTATGCAAAATTTCACAATGATTGGTTTAGTAGTTAAAACGCAAATGGGCAACAAACTAATAAACTCACTTTTGCATTTATATTATAAGTTAGGTTAAGAGTTACTGAGAAAACTATCAAGAGTACTGCTAATGAGTATTAACTATATTTACTTATATAGTAATTCTTACTTTTTATAGTAAAAATTGGCGTTTTTTCCGCTTGTCATTTTGTTCCTAATGATTATGACTTTCAGTAAAACAATTTTTTTATTTAAACTTGACATTGGACTATATTATTAACATTCTCCATGCATTAACTTCTTTTTCTGAATTAAATTATTGAAAAATGCTCATGAAAAGAACTCGATTGAGACGTTGTCTGTGTTGATAAAAATTATTTTATTTTCTATTATTTTTCAAACTTTTTGTAAACTAGCTTTCGCCTGCGGCTCCGCCCGCATCAATGTCGATCCCTCGGGAACAATACTTTTTCCCGGAATGAAATGTACCCTATATCCTTCTCTGTACTCCACGTGTATGCAAAATTTCATGATGATCGGTTCAGTACAACATGAAAGCGTAACAAACAAACAAACTCACTTTCGTATTTATAATATTAGGTAGTTAGGATTTTATGATGTGTAAATTGAGCTTACTGTTGTCCGTTAATACACGCAAAATTCCACTTTAGCTAAATTGATCAAATCCGGAATAATTCTAAAACGTGACTATGATAAATTCAATTTACACAAAATTCTCACATGTAAAACACAATATTTCGGGTAAACCCCTTAAATTCACCTTATGGCTGTGGTTGATAATAAAACGACTTGAATGAATAACGGTTTCCTCCTTAACTATTTATTAGTATATTTTATTGTTATTGACCAATAGAGGTACCCTTTGCATGAAAATGTCATGTGCCGTTTTTCCCCGATACTATTGTGCAAGAACTATAAATGTTTTCATTTTATTTTTAATCGAGCGTATAACTATTATTTGTTATAATTTAATGCTTTAGAAATAATGGTTATGAAAATAGGCCTCTCTGTTTCCGGTGGAGGAAACGAAGAAAATAGCGATTTCTTATAACGTTAAGGTCAACAAAGAAAATATATAAAGCCAGTGTGAATGGGAATAATGTTCAGGGTAGACCTCGTCGAACGTTCTGCGATCAGATTGCAGTGTTACAAGTACCCGAAACCGTAGAGCATGTATGACGAGAGTAATGATAAAATGATGTCAATAATTATCCAATGATACTATGAATTATCTTACAATAAATTTATGAGTGTCTTAATTTGTAATATTTTTTTTACTGGATTTGCAGCTTTGTCTCTCTAAATAACAACAAATATTTTTTAATTTTTAACCAGAAAAGAGTACTAGCAATTCGGTAATTTTTCTTTAAATGTTTGTTACCTCATTACTCTGTTATTTGTGGACTGATTTAAAAATATCTTTTTATTTGGAAGGGTATTGATTTCATTAACATTTTATCATAATCGGTTCAGTAGTCGGATTGAAGTCGGTTTTTATATGAAAGATTATTGTAAAAGTATACGTCTGCTAGTCAATGTTTAAGAGTACTACTTATTAGTTGACAGTGATTACAATTGACACTAACACAATGCATCAAATTTGACTAGTTTTTTGTTTTAAAATCGAATCCATTTGATAATTTGCCGTGTGGTATCCGGCAGAGTAGAATAGGACCACTCCAAGTCTTCCCGTGGATGTCGTAGAAGGCGACTTAGGAAATACAAGCTAAACAAAGCTTATAAACATCTATGAGACCTCTCGAAGCCGTCTGGCCAGCGTGGAGAGTTTAGGTTGAGCCCTGCGGCTGCTCTGGCCAAGTATGGCTCTAGTAGAACAGAGAGGGTCGTGCTCCTGTAGTGGAGACTAAAAAGACTTGATGATGATGATGATGATGATGATAATTTGCGGTTTTATACTTGTTTAATAAACCAATCAAAAATTATGCCAACTATTGGTGTTAAAATACTGGACTGAGTTTCTTTCGGCGTATTCTTCTTAACAGTGGTCGTTCCGAAACGATGGTACTTTATATGGCAAATACTAAAAATAATAATATGACGTTCAAAAAGAGAACATGATATTCAAATTTGAATAAAAAAAGATCTATAAAAAAAAATAATTTAATGCGTTTGACCCCTTGGTCAATGGGGACGCATTAAAAACAACATTATTTTTTCTTTTTTTTTTAATTTGTTAAAAGTATGAAAGTTGCGTGAGCGTGACTCTACACGCTATATTGAAGGAAAATACGTGTCATATCTTATTATACATTGCATGGATTGATTAAACAACGATAATTGTGTGGCCTCTCAAGTATGAACTTAGGTTTTTGTTCGGAACACACCATGATACTGAGGTATCATAATACATAGATAAATTCAATGACAGTTTGATTATAATGTGATTTACTGTCGGTAAACAATTAAAAGTACCAAGTTGTATAAAGTTATTAATACTGTATGTATGAATCGAATAAATGAATTATTTATTAATTAACTTTTGAATGCTATTCTCATTCACATTCTCAATGTATGCAGCTACAGCTTTCGGCCACTAAGCGGAAGGGGTTAATCACGAGGACGCAGTCTCGACACATTTAGATGTTAGATTAATTTTATTATTAATATTTTTTTATTATTACTATTTTAATAAAAGGTAAAATTGACGATTCATGTTTAATGAAATAAAAACATCAATTTTATATTTTTTACGGAATTCGAGGTTTAAGTCGAGGCACACGTACAGAAAATACAGATGTAAGCAAATATTGTCATAATTCTACAAAATACACACTAGTTCTAGGTTACATAACGTTTTCATCAACTCAGTCCAAATATTGAACTCTACGTTTATCATTTTACAGACTAAAATTGAATGAAACACCTCAACAAACCTATACATACGAAGTATGTTTGTTTATACATAGTTGATCCCACTTTGTTAGTCTGGTCAATCAACTATGTTTTATACAACACAAATAACCTTAAGTATATTGACGCTTTCCATTTTCAAGGGAAACCCATAAAATACCAGTTTGGTAATAAACCAATGAATTTGCGTACGCCCATAACTAAATAGAAAAACAAAAACAAATAAATATGAAAGTCCCATATTATGAACTCCACCCTTACATAATCACGTCTTTATCTCCCTTACGGGGCAGACAACGCCTAAGGCCTTCAGACTCAAAGACTATGTTGGTGGGCGTATAGAAGGAAAATGGAATCAAAAAAATAGAGATGGGTTGCTAGCCGCATTGCCATTGACATTCCTTAATTTTTCGCCCATTCGTCCAGCAGGTTTATAAGCTCTTGAGCAGGAAGAGAAGTAGTTGATTGTTGCGTTCTATGTTCTCCCAGATCAGCATCGAAGACCTTTACTCCACCAGTTTTACTTTTTCCCCTCCTTAGTAGTATACTCCACCCTTAGTTGCGACTTATTAAACTATAACATACTAAGACTTGTAAAATGTTCATAAAGATATATTTTTAAAGCTTTTTACCCCATAATATAACATTGTAATAAATTATGTTTCGGCCGCTGGCAACATCGGACGTTGCGCTATGCGGTGCGGATATACGTCAAACACGCAAGAACCTCTTGCATAGCCATTGACACGAAACGACCACCATTTTTGTCTGTATATCATGTTCATCAAATTATCTAAGAACTGAATAATAAACTATCGTTTATTTTGTTTACAGGTTACCACAGCTTGCCGTCTCTGCAAAGATATTGTGCCTCCTGATGGTAAGTTATATTCGGTTATCATTTTGAGGTTAAATAAAAAACACAAATTCCAAATAGTTATGTATTGAGTTTTGACATTTGTTTTAAAACATAATTAAAATAACTAGGTAGGTATACTGTTGAAATGATGAATGGATTATTTAAATACCACAATAAAAAAACACGATGTTTTGTCAAAAAAAAATATTGCCTGTGTTACTCGGGTGTAAGAATTTCAACGTTATGGAGTTACGATGGCGTAAAGACACACATACAGACAGACAGTCATGTAAAATGTCTAAAACAGGTATAAAAGGATTTAAAGTAATACCAATAACACTCGACGCAATTTTATTTTCATTAGGTGTAATAGTAATGAGAAAACTGTCGGTTAGTTTTAAAACGCGTGCGACTGATTCTGTTGCGATATTTTTCCAACTTTAAAAAAAATATAATTAGTATATAAACTAGATTTTATTGTGAGCGAATTCAGTTGGGCGTATGATTTGTGTTTGTGCTATATCTCATTTATCAGGGCTTGTTACCGGTACCAAATTCCCATTATAAGTACCGGTAAGTACCGGTATTACTATTCTGTTAAAATTTTAACGTTAATATAGGGTACCGGTAATCTAGTATTTAACGGTAATAATATTGTTAACAGTTAACGGTAGTTTTACCGCTACTTGTTACCGGTACCAAATTCACATTATAAGTACCGGTAAGTACCGGTACCTCTATTCTGTCAAATTTTAACGGTATTAAAATTGCGTTAATTTTACCGGTACCTACGCATTGTTGCCGTCCGCCGCATGGGACTCGCTTCACTGTAAAAGTGCCGTCCCATTGTCGGCCCCCGCCTCACGCCGCACATGCACAACACGGCAATGACACACATTAACAAAATGAAAATTCCCGATACGAGTACCGGTACTGTTTACCGGTATTTAGTACAGGTACTTCTGTTATTAAACTTACTGATACCAATTCAATTACCGGTACCGTCGTTTTATTGAGGTACCGGTACCAATCCAATTACCGGTACCGTTGTATTATAGAGGTACCGGTACTTGATTTTTACCGTTACCAAATGTACCGGTACCAATCCAATTACCGGTACTGTCGTTTCATAGAGGTACCGGTAATGAATTTTACCGGTATTCCAACCCCTGTCATTTATAGTCTCATTAAGCCTTAATCCACGTAAAAACAATACATAATTTTTATCGTCCTTCAGATAACACCCGAGACTTCATGACGAGTTAATGCGTTTATTTTACAGTTGCAATAAAATTACATAACCTCATTTATTAAAAGCTATTAATTGTTAAAAACACAAAGTCATCTTTAAAAATAATGGATATTCAAGATAAATATACACTTTATGAGCATTATGTTTATATTCATTATTAGTATTTATATTGTTTTATTATAGCGAAGGTAAAAGGTATAATAATAGCTGGAGACTAATATTATATTCAATTCTTCAAAGGGTGTGTTTTCACGTGTTGAATCTATGTCCTCACGCAAGCCTCTCAAAGAACCGGGATGACACCCGTGAACCGAAAAAATATACAAATAATAAATTAATAGCCGTTATTAACATCAATAGCTTAGCCATATAACAATATTCTGAAATAAACATAAAACTTATAAAATTTATAAAAACTTATTTATTTGCAATTCTCTATTTCCTGTAGATCTGTTTGCCAGGTAAAAATACCCAAAAATACGTATGTGCGGCTTACAATTTATTATTCAGGAAATTATAGTAACAATTTCTGGGACATACTGTCATTTTACTGTTATGTCCATTGTGTCTGCTTCAGTGTCCGTGAATAAGTTAAAAATGTACACAACATTTTAGCGCATGCATATTTCCCACTGGCACGAAATAGGTTTTCTAATACAGGCCGTTGCGGCTCCTATCGACTTATGATTATGAGTACACGCTTCGATACACCTTATAAGCCTTTATTTTAATAGAGCCATTATCTTACTATTACCACAGAATAAGTACTAGTACTATTACTACACTCGTAAAATCTTACGTGGTTAGTAAAATTTGTATTTTAGCACGATCGAGTCCCTGTTTGAGACGCCGCCTGTATTTAACCATTTATTAATGAAGCAATTAGTTGAAATAAGACTGTATAATGTATAAAGCATTGGAAGCGCCAGTATTAGTTTTCACACGATTAAATATATCTGTACATATATATTTACTTTTATCATCTTACTCAAATACAATAATTAATTAGTGTAACTGTTATTAGAGCATTTAATTCAAAAATAAGACTGTATAATGTAAAAGGTGTTGGAAGCGCTGGTATAAGAGTTTTCACACAAATAAATAATTTTTACATGGATATTAACGTTCACCGTCATACTGATATACAATAATTAATTAGTGTAACTGTTAATAGACTATTTAGTTCAAAAATAAAACTGTAATATGTAGAAGGTATTAAAAGTGCCGGTATAAGAGTTTTCACTCGATTAGATATATTTGTACATAGATTTTAATTTTTTTTACATTACTTTCTGATACTCCACTGTACCAAAGTTTGATCGGTCACATTTTAAAGAGTAGTTAATGCTACATAAAAATGACCTGAATGTTGAATCGTATCTCTAATAGTTATGAGTTATGGCAATTTGTTACTTGATAAATAATGTGACCGATCAAACTTTGGTACCGTGGAGCATTGTAG
Source organism: Elegia similella (assembly GCA_947532085.1). Taxonomy (NCBI): domain Eukaryota; kingdom Metazoa; phylum Arthropoda; class Insecta; order Lepidoptera; family Pyralidae; genus Elegia; species Elegia similella. The sequence continues at coordinate 9,611,852 of OX383936.1, forward strand.
AAAATAGAAAAAAAAAATACGAGGAAATATATAGGTATTTTTATTCTTTGGACGCGGGAAAAAGCCAGTAGCTAATATTGCTGCATCTTTAGAAGTGTTTTTTAAGCCCAGGGTCCGCTATTATGAGAGTATCTACGTAGATGTTAAAATGACTAGTTTGTCACCGGAATGCGGCAAAAAATGTGACGAAATGCGATTATCGACTCGTCATATACTTCGCGGCTGGTCATTTAGCACTTTTTGCCAGTGTGCCACACAAGTGAACCAATAACATTTCAATTATGACTCCTTTTATTATACGTGACAATCTCGAGAAGGCGGTAATAGCTGGGTAACATGAGACTTTGTTGAAATTAGGAATACGAATATGTATTCTATAAAAAAAATCCGTGTGCTATGGAAAGTCCATTCAAAAATAGGTACAGGGATATTCTGTTTTAAACTTTCGCGCTTTATACACATATTTATTAATTTTGACAGGACTTAGCAAGTCAAATGAAGGGTGGCGCTAGTTTTGTTGATCTAAGCCCCTTAACAGTTTTGAAGGTAGACGCTTACGTAACCAGAAAAACTATGTACCTTAATTTATCAACTATTTTGATAAATTCAGGTACACAGTTTTTCTGTCAATTAGATTATAAATTATACAAAAAATGTCGGGGGAGAAACTAGTATTTTCATCGTAAAAGTTTATTTTTATACAAAATGAGTTATAAAAAATTATGTAAATTTATTGTACGTATTCGAAATCGTAAATCCCGTAAATTAGTTTACATACAGAAGAATAAAGAAACCCACACTAGGTAATTCTTTTCGCGATTTGCGTAATACTACTGGTAAAAACGTGCCTTAATGACATGACATGCTCTTGGCTACTATCTGACAACAGTGTTATCACCCGCGTGTGTGGCCAGCCTAATCCGCCGAAGGTAAACTGATAACGCTCACTGGACGTCAAGATCGCAGTCAAATTAGGCTATCTCACACTGACATAATTATGAGGAAGTTGATATGTCGCACGTCTTAATTGATGTACCTAATTTATGTTTGTTGTCAAGTGTAGTTAGATACGCAAATAATGTTTTGGTACTTGTGTACAAGGAATTATATTTGTTGTTTTTTATTGTTGCAGTGAAATATTTTACAGCTAAACTTTTCGCAAAAATAGACAAACTATTTTTTGTCACAAAAATGTAATTCTTGTGATCAACTTCGAGTTGTACTATCAAGTGTGTCAAATGATAGATTATCTTCCTTAATTTAGAAGTGCCTATGGCCTCTTTCTGACTCCATCATCAGATCTGGTCTATGATACCTTAATATTGCATGGTCATCCGACTTAGGTATATAGGTACACAAAGTATTAACTCAATCGATTTATGATAAAGTGCTACAAAATCGAGATGCAAGGTTTAATCCTCGGAGACGAATAAACAGGGCAACTTAAAGCTATTGACAATAAAATATGTCTGCATTTTTATATCACAGCCGAAGAGTTGTAAAATAGTATCGGATTTTTTTTAAAAAATGGAACGGAATTACATTTTAAAAAATGTTTAGTATTTAATTATTCTGTGTGATTTTTTTGCGGGTTGGCTCGTACCGGTTCTCGTTCCACGGTCGAAACGCCTCAACATCCGATGTTTTTCAGTAATTCTCATGGAAACATGAGTTGCTTGTCATAAAAGCAATTAAATCGATAAAGGTGCAAATCGGCCAATTGATTAAATTGTCCGCATCGTAGACGCCGATACAATCTAGATTTAAGCTTGTCTTGTGTGATAGAAATTGTTCAACTGATATTTTAATAATTTAATCTGAAATCAAACATTATTGAAAAGTGGGGTAAATAAACGGCAGTTCTGAGGATGAATTTAATATGAGTTGTCATTTTTAAAAAATAATGAATAAGTCAGTAGTACACTAAACATCCTTAACTGATGAAAATGGAAGGAAAATATAAAGGTTGTAATGCAACACCCAAAACATAAAATATAAATAAGTAGTATAATATAGTATAGAGCCACATACCTTTATAACTCACTGATACTCTTAGCGATAGCTTTTTATTTACTCTGACTTGAAAATATTATATTTGTAACAAAATAATGTACACATTTGGCTGTCTAAGTCATAAAATATTTTTTGTAACTTGAAGACCAATTACAGTCACTGACTAAAGGAGCGACGTTATAGAAACCATCCCAGATATCTCTATTAATGACAGTACTAAGCTTCTCGCCCAGTGCGTTATACTAAATTAAAAAACCGGCCAAGTGCGAGTCGGACTCACGCACGAAGGGTTTCGTACCGTTATCTATAAAAACGGCAATAAGTCATGACTGTTGTATGGGACCCCCCTTTAATATCATATTTATTATTATTTCATTATTTATTTTTAAAGTGAAAATAACTAAATATTCTGTGAATATTTCAAGCGTCTACCCGTTGCCGTTATCAATATCGAGCAAAAACAAGCAAAAAAAAATCACGTTTGTTGTATGTGAGACTAGTATTTGTTGTTATAGCGGCAACAGAAATACATCATCTATGAAAATTTCAACTGTCTAACTATCACGTAATATATCTCTATTCGTTTCTAACGTACTGCGGCATCCCTCTCAGTCTCGTCAGTTTCTTAATTAAGTGTAACGTACTGGGTGAGAGGGTTGCTTAGTATTTAAGACAGTTACTCCTGTCCCTTTTGTCAGTTACTTAATTCAGTAAAGCGTGATTGAGCTTTATGTTAATCTAAGTACATGACTGTATGTTGCCATAAAAAATAAAAGCATGCGTTGATGCCTCCACGTTTTCAATTTTCCTGATTGCTTGTCAATTGTTTTAATACCAATGGAGTGTTTGGATAGTTATCAAATTCTAAACAGGCCACTTCACCACCGATTACGTTATTACAAAATCGAGTAAGCTGCCGGTATACTTACCCAAAATTGAATCGATAATGATGCTCAAGTGCCATGAAAATTTCCGATACGCTACACACTAGTTTCATAATGGTGAATTTCTCTTGGTATCCCATATTTTATCCCACTGGCAAATGAATATGAAAATAAGCGTCGGAGAAAAAAACGTTAGAGCGATTGAATAAAGGAATACAAAATATTATGACTGAAGTGAGTGTATTGATAAATTACAAAGCTATATATGAGACTATTGAAAAAAATTAAAAATGCTTAGAACTATAGAACTGTCTCCTGAAAACGCTATATACGAATTATCGAATATGCGTGTTTAAGACAGGTTGACCTTACGGTTATGAAATCAGATAACGTACATTTCAAAGAGAAGATCTCTAAGTAATTATTTAAACAATATTTAAAATTAATCATTTATTTAAAATATATAACGGAAAAATTTGGTAGAGGTTTTGTTACAGCCAAAATTATAGTTACAGCAGGAATACACTGGATAGTTTGGTGACATGTAATCGACCGGCAATAATGCGTGCTTCAGTCCAGATAAGCCAATGACACGAGGATCGGCGACCTCCCAATGCAAGATAATGGCAAATATGGCGAATTAAAAACAAAATAAAAAACACTGCACATTTTATTGATAATAAAGCCAATTAAAACCGGAAAAGGTTGAATTGGATTGTGCGACTAAGAACTAACTAACCATATTAATAATAGTTTCCTCAAGAAGGAATGCGTTTGGAATGAGGCTGATATAATATACTAAAAACATATCTACTGAGTTCAAGTTTTCACAAAGTGTTACCTAAATTAGTTAAAAATGAAGAAACATTATTGACTAATATACGAAATTATTGTGCTACTACGATCTTCAAAAACCTCACCTCGTCACGTTTTATTATAATACTATTATTTTATTATAAATATATAATTATAATAAAACGTGATGAGGTGAGGTTTTTGAAGATCGTAATAGCACAACTATTTCGTGTAAGGAAGGAAATGTTAAAGGACATGGTGATAGGAAAGATGGACAATACACATAACAAATACAGAAAAGGACAATATGTGTCATATAAGAAGGACAACTAAACTGAGGATGGAATACAATGCATAGAAATTTTAAAAAAGCTCAATGTATCGAGTAAAGAATAGACATAATTTCATAACGATTAATACGGATCAAGTCATATTTCCTAATGATTGTCAAATGATTATCTCCACTGACCCTTTAAATTATTATCATCACTGACTATTGTAAATATTAAAACTATGTTAAGAAACCATGTCTCATTTATTACTGATAGTCTGGAGAAACCTTTATCTTCATAATGTGTTGTTTATAATACATCTTCACCTGATCCGGGATAAGAAGACCACGATACCTCTACAAATAAAATCAACAACAAGAGTTTAATTAGGTACTTAATGAGATAATGTAGGAGATTTCAATTAAATGCATTAAGTTATAAATATTGTTTATATTGCTCGCTGTACGTGACTAGTCATAAGAATTTGCATATTTTACCACTTCATTTAAATCCAATGCACTTTACACTCGAAATATAAAAAGTATGGACATTAGCATAATTAAGTAGGTTTCGTAAACGCCATCTTATTTTGTGTATCACTTGTTTTGACATGCAATAATATTTATCACGTTTTATATTATCTTAATTATATGTTATGAAACACAAGACGTTTCGAATATTGTACTATGAGACTTTATGGTAAATATCTAGTAAAAATGAGTTCCTACTAAAAATTAAAGAATATTAATAACTATACAATTTAATGTTAAAAGAACCTGACAGGGACAGACAGACACTTGAACCTTTGGCCTTCTTATTGATATTGAGATAAAAACTGCGCTACAATTCTATCAAATTTGATACATATATCAGACTTTTAGTAGGTACAGTCCTTTAGTAGATTCTGAAACGCAAAAACACAAAAATCCATTAAAAACATAAAAAAGTTACATCAAAAAGCAAAATCGTAGTATTGTTTACAAAAAGCTGTCGTGAAATGCAATATGGCTGAATAGTGACCGCGACGCGGTAGCCTATGCTTTCCCACCTGAATATGACACCGCCCTCCCAGCCACAAAAGGTCCTAAATCAATCAAAGATAAAGAAGAAAAGTAAACTTTTGTTTACAACTGTATAGGATTTAAAATTGACTACGCAGGGAGCGCCCGAACCCTCAGTCTGACGGATTAGCTGAGCACGGCTGACCCATTAAAACGATCGATTGTTTCCTTATTGTGGTGCTTGCAGCGCTTGTTCCAACAATTATTACAAAATCCAATATGATTGTGAAATCAATCGTTGAAGATTATGCTTTCATCGATCAAGAAATACAGAACAAAAACTTTATAATCCATTTTATTCTCTCTTCTCTGCTGGGTTGAAACTAATTTTGTCAAGAAAGCTCACCTTGGAGCTAATATGGCAATCACAATACCCATTGCTGGATGACATCTTAATATTCTGAAAGCTATGGCTATGACTATGTACAGAAAGTCCTTACGAGAAATAATCATCAATTTAAACCGGGGCTTTAACACTCTGTTAAAACCCCGGTTTAAATTGATGATTATTTCTAGTTGCGTATTTTAAGACCACTTTTAAGACTGTGATATTTTGATTACTAATGAACCTGTAAGCCTATTGTATCATCTGCGATCCTAAAGGACAGTATTAAGGTTAATGAATAACCTACAGTCGTGAAGTTCGTAGGGTCATTGTAGATAGGTGTTGATCAATATCTGCGTAATGAGGTGTCGGTATACAGCTGGCGCCATTAAACCCGGTGAAAGTACGGTAATAGAATAAGGAAACTAATTTAAAGTATTCAACATAGGTGGTGAGATAGAATGTCTGATATAGACCACACAACATTAAAGGTTGTGGCATTTGAGGTGTTGATTATCCAAGAGGACGATTACGTATTGATTTCTGTGAAGGAACTTAATAAAAATTTAACTAATTCACTTTGATGAGTAAGAACTTATACATCTGCTGGCAATAATATCATGAAATTGAGTAAAGTATATATAAGTATGTATCGCATAGATGTAGTTCATCCTTTATAATTTTACAAGGTATATTCCCATTTACACTTTAATTTTAAACATCAATACAAGTCTTTTTGATCTATTTACCGTCCTAATTATCGTCATCAAAATATAAGAGCAACGCTCTTCTCGGTGAAGTTCCGTCTATCTTACTCTATTTTCTGTTAGTCTTTTCACATCCTAGTACTTCACTGACTATGAAAGCTCTGAATTTTAATGCTAGCTTAAAACGTTATTTTTTTACGAAATGGATTTTAAATTTTTGCCTTGCTAGATCTTTTTAGTGGTTCCGTGATTCAACGAAAAAAAATATTCTGTGCTTGCCTAAACTGTTGTTTTATATTTCTCGTGGTTGTAAGATTACTAAGATTTAATACTTTTCCTCAATGTTTATAACACAAATGGGGTCGTAAAATGTGATGAAACTGACGTGTATGAGGTCACATCCTGGTCTTTGTATGAATTTCCTTTGAACTTAACTGTTTTACGTGATTTTGCGTTACGTCAACTTGCATCGTTTGCTGTGTCCCCACCTCTTTGGTGACTAAAACTGACTAATATCGCATTCAGCGTACAAAGCCGGTATTCTATAGCTACCAAAAGTCTATTGTACTGTTATTAATCCTATGTTATTCTCGAAAATTCAGATGTCTTTTATTTTAGTTTTTAGTCAGTGATATATATCCTTAACTTTTATTTATTTTGTCTGCCTCGTACGCATATAGTTCGTAAAACACGTCAATTATATCTTAGTTAGCTAGTCAAGATAGTTTACGCAATCACGTGATCGCATTTAACTGAGGTCTTTTACCAGTTATTCAGTATAATGATAGTTTCATGAAAAATTGCAGTTGGCCAGCTCTTTTCATTCGCGTTTAGTTGTTAGTGTAATTATTTATAAGGCGATAATTGAAAGTTTTGTATGATATATTTTATTCTTATAGCACTCTCTGTGATCTGTCAAGATTTGCCTTTTGACACTTATCGACTGATTGAAAATAAGTGTTTATAATCTGAGCGATAAGGGCTGCCGGAAGAGTGTTATTAACATGTTTACCAATTACTTTTCATTTTACATTTTTGTGAAAAGAGCTCAATCTTCGTCTTATAAACAGTCTTATCGGAGTTTTGTATTTGTTTTCTTCTTTGATCTTTATTGAAGTCATTTATAAGTGTTTGTTTTGTTATACATTTAAATTAATAATTTAATACGGATTCATCACGGTTATTACATTAAGTTTACACCTAACGTTTTGAAAAGTTTAAAGTTTTCAACAAAAATAAGTGATATAAAAAAAAGCCATAAGACCGTAAAATTATTTAATTCAATTTGTTAGTCTTTAAAGGCCTGGATATATATCACCATCATAAGGCAATTAACTTGAAACTACGGCCTCACACGTGTCCATCATGACTATTTGTTGTTAACATCACGACACGACGCCTTGGAAATCATTACTAATGATACTGCATAAGATGTAATTATTTTTAACACTAATATTTTCAATTTCATACGATTTTATAACACTAGAGGTATATCTTTCTAATAACGTTCTTACTGCTTTTGGATTATTAAAGGAAATGAAATCAGCTAAAAAAGAACTAGTCTAGAAAGAAACCAGCATCCTTTTTCTACACATTGACCAAAATCCTTTCTTCGCGCGTTATTTCCTATTCATTAAAAACAATAATTATGTTTTTCTTCTTCAGGTGGTGATCTGCGGTGCGGTGCCATCGATGGTCCGGTCGGTTCGCCTCTACAGCCAGTGCTCGCACCTCTACGTCAACGTGTTCCCAAACGGCACTGTCATGGCTCGCTCCGGTGGAAACGAACAGCGTAAGTACGCTAAACTTTAACCCATCAAGCGCGAGAAACGCAGACACATTGGATTTACTATTGTTACGTGGCCCGATCGGCCCGCTTGGTGGTTGAGAGGTCAAAAAGGAAAATATGTAGTTGAAAACTTCCAAATATATTTTGCAGCTTTAATGACGCTACCATATTAAGTTCTTAAAAATAATAAATAATTCAAAATTTTTGCGGGTAGGTACAAAGTATTAGTAAAGCTGGTTCGTCAGTAACAGTACTTATGGTTTTAAAGTTTTACCTAAAATCAGTAACAATATATAAAACGTTATAAATAAAGTAATACAGATTAACTGAAGGATTTAGATTTTTCCTATAAGGATCTATTTGATCAGATTTAGAGAGATCTGATGAAAAATATGCGTGGTGATAGATGGCTCATGTAAGCCTCTTATTAGTTATTATTTCGCGGCCTCATAGACAATATGTAAAGTTAACCCTATCTATTCCTTGTAGGGTTGATTCAACCTGTCGATATGAATAACTTTTCCTATGGAACCAATGCTGGGAGCTCGAATTTTTACATACAAATAGACCGGGCGGACGATCATTTTTGGTTTATAAAAGTAATTTTTTTTTAGTTTCCAGCTTTGATGCCATAGCAAAATTTATTCATATCGATGGGCTGAATCATTCCTTTAAGGATCGGACTGGGTGTTCTCTACATATTGTATGAGCCCACTAAATAACACACCCCACGAACTAAATACCAAAATAATGAAAAATACTGTCAAATTGATTGTAAGGATTCCTTTTCTACTGTATGCCCGTTGCCTTTAAATATCCACAACCTATTGCGCAACATGGTGCCTAGTATTTCTGTCAGAACCACTTACTACCGTAGTACCACATACCATACAGTAATCGTGGCTGGTAGCTGAACGTGAGAAACTATAGGAATATGTCAATACTTGAAGGTCAATGCCCAGCAACAGGTAAGGCTAGCGCGTAAGCTCAGGGTGCGAGCTTAGTGGGCTTCGGGAGCTTTCTTGACATGATGTATCATATAATTATAATATTTGCTAATATTATGAACGAAAATATATGAAACAAGGATTTGGTTTTAAAGCTACTCAGAGAAATAAGATAGATTGTGCGAAAAATTGTCTCTAATATTAAAATAAAAAAATATATTGGATTGTAGTTAAAAATTCAAAAGTGTATGATGACTGATGACGAACACAGTTTTATTTGCAAAAATTTAACTATAAAAATGCAATGAATTGATATAACGCCTAGATTCGTAATAGCACATATACTGGAGTATAAGAGCTGACTGCAATTTTTTCTTGTCGTTTTTATAGCACGCGTTTCAAACGCTGTTAAAATATTGCGTGAGAACTATGCATGTAGTAAAAAACTGAAAAGTACTTATTTTAAATCACAAGCAAGCCACGGCAGGACATTATAATGAAATTAGTACCTGGCTTGAGTATTACGGAGTCGTGATTGATTGCACGAATATAACGTATTGACAGTCTGGCGCACTTTTGTGCGATAAGGTGTTTTAAATTGTTTTTGGTATTATTTTTGTATACTATTTATTTTTTTACCTAGCAGGTAATAAATCTATAAAATAAATATACCTTTAGGTATTTTGATTTTACGGGCTCAGCAAGATCTAATCTAATATATTTACATAGATTTTAATATAATTTTATCTCGATTGAAAAAAGAGGTTTATTTGTCACAAAAAGGTTTGATTTCCTTTATATCTTCACTTCATAGATGGGCTACTTTGATGGAACGGCTTACTCGTATGTATAGATTGTGATATACCTAGTCGTAGTGGTGACCATGATAGATAAAATCATTTTACCTCACAGTTCGTCTACCTTGTCATTTTCCTTCTCGAAATATTTTGTGCGTACAGAAAATAAGACATTAACTTCCTATAATGTTTTAAAACGTGACTAGGCACGAACCAATTTCAACGGACTAAATTTGCCCCAAAAATATATATTTCGCGACTTGTAACACTGTGACATACACAGATAACATTGGTACACATTTGATTTGCAGTTACTCAAAAAAATCGTATTCACGTAAAATCGCAATGCGCGCTTAGCCTAAGAACGAAACCAGTTAGCCAAAAATCAATAAGGCCCAAACGACATTCAATTTATGTCAAGTTGAAGTGGCACAATAACACAGACGTCTGCGTCCAAACACTAAGATAATACTTCAGATAGCGCCTGTCAACTGGTTTATTTTTATTTGACAGTATGCACAAGTACATGCTTATTTGCGACCGCGATAAATCTACTATTTTTGCTCCTTTTGTGACATGACTTGGCTATTAACTCATTGTGAGGTTTTCGTTTTGTCTCGGAGTAGTAAAAATGTATTTCGAATTCAGAAATTACTGGATTCATTGGATTTTCTTTTAGGAGGGTTTAGCAGCGGAGAGCTTAAAATTAGCTTTTAAGTTTTATGTTACTCGCTAAGTAAACATACCCAGAATTAAATTTTATTTTCAATGAAACAACAATACAAGGTATATTAACTTGGAGTTAAATGGTTTTTTTTTTCTTTTATAATTCTTTAATTTGTTCAAAAATGTTTAATTAATTAAAGTTAGATACCAAAGTAAGTACTTTGGTTTCTAATTTACTTAGGTAACAGTCCACCGTCACGCTTTGAGTATAAAAACGTCGAAGTTGCTCGAGATTTAGTGCTCCGAGGTAGTGTCTTCAACGTTATAGTTGAAGACGTGATTTTGCGTGAAATTCCTCGTCGCTATCTAACAGATAAAACCTGCCAAAATTAGAAGATACAGGCTCAGGGAAAATAATTTTCTTCGAATCGCGCCTACTTGACAATACGTCCGTATTACGTGAGCGAAAGCAAATCTATTCGCGAATATGTAATAACATTCTTACTGTCAAAATTACTCAATATTTGTTTTCTTGTAAAAGCACGCAACTTTGGCGAGTCACTTGTTTAAATAAAGCGGACTTTCGCCTTTCTTTTTGCGAGCCGCTGTGGTTTGCTCAAGAATTATCGCAAGCGCCTTTACGAGTGCAAAGACCAAGCGCATATCAACATATATGCGCTTTAAAGGACTTGTTTAGGGCACGCTCCATGAAACGATTTTTAAATATTTTGGACAATACTTTATGAATTCGATGGTAAGTACTTCTAAATCATTTTCGAAGATCCGTATATTACAAACTAGCTTTCGCCCGCGGCTTTGCTCACGTGTGTGTATATCAATCGAGAACCGTACCTTTCCTTACGTCTCATGCCATATATATAGTTCCCACAAACTACGAAGAAGATACTATTACTAGTATCAGACGACCGACTGCCTTATGTTTTCTCTAGGCAATAAATACCATAGATATCACCTAGAGTTCCGTTAATATGATTTGATATACGATTTTTTTAATAATTACCTTTTTGGAGTAAAACGTTAGCCTTATTTTTGATGTCAATAGAGGTAAAGGTGGTATACCTTGCATTTAGCAGCTGGCATAGCTTTCCCTGTTGGTACCTACTAGGTATTATTACCCAATGATATGAAAAAAACTAGATAGGTAGCTATATCAAATACTTATTTTTATTTACATAGGTAGGTACATTCACCAGTTACATTGAACACATTATGATTCGACATACTTCATTGAATTTTTGCATAAATCACTAGATATCCTCGCTAGAGAAAGGGAATATTTACTGCTTGTCAGTCGTTGCCTTTTTACTTTATTGGCGGCTTTGACTTGATCAAATTCAGTTAATTGATTTGTATACTCATTGCTTCATTAGAGTGATATATCATATTTTGCATCTGAAAGGAAACAAAATTATTTAATGAATCAAATAGGTAACTAACACAATGAAATTTAATTCTACTAATAGGCCTACAATAACGTATAATAAAGAAAAATTAAGTACCGACGTAACACAACAACGTAAGTGAAATATGTAAGATTCCATGCATGAGTAATGTTGACTAAAAGCAGCTTTTTTTTTTTTTTTTTTTTTTTTTTGAAAGGACTATGTAGCTAGCTCCAAGTGAGCTTTCGCTACTTCACCGGGCGTTTGAGGTGAGGGCAGAGTGCCCTCACCCTTTATAGACAACATCACCAAAGGAGGGTCGGACCTCGGCTTTGGGCGTTGCCTGTGTGCGCAAGGCTTGGAGAGACAGCAAACTCTCGTATTGCCTGATGGGCCGCGTATGCGTGCATGCAAGCCTGAAGGGCCAATCTGAGAAACAATGGCAAAAGCCTTTAGAGAGCAGCAACTCTCATCTTTTGCCTTATGGGCCGAAAGCTACGTTGCCAGAAGGGCCTATCCTGGGTGCAAGTCACCCGGGACCGCCGGGCGGTCACCAGTAATCGGAGCTAATCCTACTCTACGCACTCTATTCCGGTGGCGAGTGCGACGGGGTCGGATAGTGGGATTCCTCTGGCTGTTCGGAGCCGAAGAGGGGTCGGGGCGGGCTTGTGCGATGTCAATAGGATCATCGGGATCGTCTAGTACGTTCCTAGGACGTCTACGACGTAAGGTCGTATCGTGTAAGTTGGGGGAGTAGTTAGCAGCTTGCACTACTAACGGGTTGGGGTGGCGTGCGGCTTTCTCAAAGTAACGCTTGGAGGCGTTTTTGAGATAGCCGCGAATGGATGGGAGATCTAGGTCTCGGTGTAAGTCTGTCATGCGCAAGTACCGGTGGTGACTCGTATTCGTGGCACGGGTGACTAAAAGCAGCTACGAGTACTAGGTATATGTACTACATTCCTTGATACTTAGGTCCTAATTATTTAAAGTCCACATAAAAGTTATGATTTCGGAGTTATAATAATTAGAAATACTGTTTAGTATTCTTCTCAATTAAAGAAAATCAATGTGGATAACATGATGATGTCCATTGAATAAAATAGGTACTTACGATTACGGGTCATTGTAATTTAAGATTCGCCTTAATCAAATTCATATTGTTTGTATTCTTATAAGTTTTTGTTTATTGTTATGTCAAAGACAGTTTTATTTTGTTATCCTCCAAAATTGACTGAAAATTAATTGAATTTAATAATTATCGTTAAATCCATGTAAAACTACAAAATTAAATTGACAGCAAGATGGCGCCAAAATTAACCAAATCCAACATGGCGTCGAGTAATTTTTTTTTTTTTATTTGATATTGAACTATTATCCCTCATTGACTTCTATGGCCAAATTCCCATAAAGCCAGATTTTCGGCAGTGATAGTTCCAAAATAAGTATGTTATATCTAACGATATAAAAAGTTTTATTTATAAAAACATTTTCTAATTTCAAAAAATCTAGCAACAAATCGTCGTTGTTCATATTTATAAAGAAGGTTTTATAAAAGATTTTAAGCGATACTCGCAAAATTATATGAATTAATGACAGATGCGACTCCAATCATCCAATAATGTAATACGAAGGTTGTATGAATCACGTATTCTGCATATTGCCACTTAAAGAAATTTGTTTTGTCTTTTGTAATACGAATACTCGTGATAAGTACCATCGAAAGTGGAATTTGATGTGTATCGCAAAATATGCAGGTTCATTCATAACATACACAACAAAAAGTCTTTTGTCATCAATGAAATACACAATATTGGGCTTTATTTTGTTATGATTAAAATTTCTTTCTCCGTGTAGTAATAAGTTGCATACATGCAAAATACTTCTTCCAATCGTGGAGATCGTATTACGTCTAACACGTTTGTCTAATGACCTAATAATATATGACTATGCGTATCAGCATTAGGACATGTAATTAATTACTAAGATACTGTAATTTACATCCATTATTGCGCTAAATTGTTACAATAATTTATTATACCTACCTCTCTTTTGCAACCCGTTTGCAGTATCGTGACTGGCCAGACTAAATAACCACGTAAATAATTAAATATACATTATCGTAAATTAAATTAAGGAACTATAAAATAAATTAAGTTATTCCATTACTAATAATTTATTTTTTAAAGTATATATAACTCATGCCATCCCACTTAAAGTTATATTAAATAATAGAAGAAAATGATTAAATGATTAAATTTGCGAAGAACGCCGTAAAAATTATCTGTTGAAATGAATTTCCAAGATTTAATAACAAAATAAAATAAAAAATGTTTGGTGGTTCGTTAATGACGACAAGTAACAAACACGCTTAAATATTAGGTTGTATTAGATATATCTTTGTATAATACCGAATGAATACCATAAAGAACTCACTTTCTACAAATAAATTAACATTGAACGGGAAGCCATTAATCGAATAAGAACAATAATCGCGTGAGAATAAACATTTATTTGTTACGAGAAAAATAATCACTTGACCCGTGTTAGCACACGTGTTAGTTGGGAAGCAATAAAAGAAACTTACACGGCCAATATTAAATTTAACGATTTAATATTGCATCACCAAATATACATGATCTCTAGTTCCGATATAATTAATAACATACACCTAACGAACTGTAGCTCTTTCTAATTTGGCCGACTAATATATCTTCGGACTCGTTGCACCGCCTACCACCGAATACCGTGAAATATGTGACGCTTTTTAATTAAAATTAGATTTAAAGGTACTGATAACGAAATTTAATTATTAACAGTTTAGAAATGTTACTGGTCGAAAATAACGGGAGCGTTGCAAGCCTCGGGGTTATTATTTGAAAATTGGAACATTTGAAATGAAGCTGCTGTTACTGGTAATCGAATTTCGAATGAAGACATCAAATATATTGATTACATTTTGCGCTGTAAATTAGTGTAAGAATAAATTTCAAACAACGAACAAAATTTTTGCTTTACGGAGTCAACCTTTTATATACGAGGATGTCCAAATTTTGTTTTATTAGGTCTTTTTAATTTTACTTAAAAGTTAAAAATATAGATTGATCGACAAAGGAAATTAATGACCAAAACGAAATCTTATTTTCAAAAAATACACTGATATTTATATTATATCGCTACTCCAGTACATTTAAAACAATAAAACCGCAAATCGAAGAGCTTACCTTTTCTAAAATATCCCGTTTTTGTGAGAATTTATCGGAAGAGCGTTTGTCGGTACGAAAATTATATGAAACGAAATGACGTAGGCGGTGCGGCGCCTTCCCAAATTAAGTTGTTATGCCTTAAACACAATAATGAAGACCTACAAGGCCCTCCGATTCGCAAAAAAATGTATACCACACGCATTCACCCTTATTAATTTAATGTAATCGAATATAAAAGAAATAGAGCAATTTGTGAAACGAAATTCATATTTTTTGTATAATTCTTCGAATAACATTGATTGTTTGTCAAGGAGTTTTGGTTTTTTTCAACATTCTTGAAGTTGTTTGTGTATGGTTTTTGTGCTTTTTCATTCGTATTGACATAAGTGACAGGTGTTTACAAAATAGCATCTCTGGTTGATTTTATAACGATTGTGATGATATTTTTGTTTTTTAATTAATTTTGAAGTCATGACTTGGTGATTCGTGTATTGTACCTACTTGCTTTTCATTAGTAATAAATTAAAAGGAATTTAAGGCCCTGTTTTGAACTTTAATCAAGAACTTCACAATTTGTCTAGAGAATAAAACAACTAAAGATTGTTAACATTTAACTTGATAAGGATTAAGATTGAAAGTCAGACTACATTGCATACAACTTACTATCACGTTTTTTTTCCCTTGCGGGGTAGCCACTGTCTTCTAGACAGAGCCCAGGCCTTTAAGACCCATGTTTAGTCCTAAAATAATCAATTTTCTACGGACATCCGTAGAAAATTGATTATTTTAGGACTTACATGAAATTATTTAAAGATTCCTGCAATTAAGTTTAGTGATTAAAGTTAAAAAAAAAATATCACTTTAATCACTAAATTCACTCGAATATTCATTAATCTATGACATTTATGATGTGTTTGTTTTTCGAGTGTGTAAGGGCCAGCACTGGTGTCAGATTTTTTCAAGCCGTCTTAATGCATCTGATATAGCAAAACGACTGCCATCAATGATGACGGCCGGGACCAACAGCTTAATATACCTTCCGAAGCACAATGGAGCTCGAGAAGTTTTTGTGCCACTTACATTTGCGTAAGCGGTTATGACGCTTACACCCACTGGACCATGGAGCTTCTCACTACTCACCACTAATAATAATAAGATAAAAATATTTACAAACACATAAATTGGGATAATACAAATTAAAACAAATGAATTGAAATAAATACAAACAGCGTAAAAATTAAAACATCGCAAAACATTTTGTTGCGTATATAAATTAATTAGAAATGACACTAAAATCGCGATGAGTAAATAAACAGACAGACGTTTATCAATTATATTGTTACGGTCACGACATCTGTTTCGCCAGTTGGGTGGTCCGACTTGTCGCGTATTAAATACGCACGTTTTGCAAACAGCCTTACTTTGTAGCGGGCGATTTTGTTTGTGTTAACTGAGCCTTATTTCTTTTGTGATTTTCGACGAATGTACAGGTAATGCATATTTTTAGGTTCACGCTTTTTTCTTTATTTATCTTAAAATTTAGGCAAGTAATTAAATAGTACCTACTTTTTCAATTCAAAGATTTTTGAGACAGTTTTTTTCATAAAAAAATAATATTTATAATTAGATTTAATAACATAAACGAATGTTGAAGCTCAATTCAATAATTTTTATGTTTGCAATTGTAGCGGAAATATTTGAATAGGTGATTATATGATATAGAAATTATGTCAAATACCGTTAGCGTTTAATTTTTCTATAATGTTACTTGGTAATATTTATAATAACAGTATGTGTTTTTTTTACAATATCAATATAAGAGACGCTAATAAAACACCTAAATTTAATTTCCTAAAAATAAAACATAATTCATAGCGCTTTGTTTTCCTCGTGAATTAACTTACAAAGATTCTTACTGTTGCCATTTCGAAAAAATATATATGAACTTCTTCTTCACTATTACGGGTGCTATGGGATCGTTTTATTTAATGGTTTTTAACTAGGTAATACTATTATTAGTATCGGCCGACAACGAATCCACTAACGAAATGTCCAAAACGCTAAATTTAAGTGAAATAATGTAATTATAATAATAAAGGTACCTCTCACCTACCTGTAAAAATGAACTACAATTTGCCCGCGCTGGGATCGAACCCAGAGCCTCTTGTTTAGCAGGCTATCATTATTTTAACCACTGTTCTACGGAGGCCATCGTATTATCATCTTTACTAATACTATACGCAAAAGTTTGTGAGTACGTATGGATGGATGTTTGTTGCTCAATCACGCCAAAAAGCTGAACGGATTTTAACGAAATTTTGCACACATATAGGATATTTATTACCTGGATTAACTTTTAGGCTACCTTTTATCCCAGAAAAAAGTCGAAAAGACTGTTCCCGCGGGATTGGCATTAACGTGAACAGAGCCGCGGGCGACTATAAAATGTTCAATCAGTTGTCCCTCTTGACACTCTTTATCGTCACTATCTCACACCGATGTCCGCATTTTATCGACTGCATTTGACCCTATTTCGATCGTCGAATTTCCTAATCATATCTTCCGATAAGCGAAAATTTTGTGCGTCTTGTACCAATAAGTATAGAACTCAATATCGATTGTCAGAAATTTGACACAGTTTCAGCACTTCATGTGTCATACTTTTAGACCTGAAAACGCATCTTTGAGGGCTTTATCTAAGCACTTGTCGTTAGTTATCATGACATGTTTAAATTTTTGGCATCTTTTCCGAGCGGCAAAAATAGTTATTTTGAACCTTTTAAAAACAATGACACCTGCTGCAAGAGCCTAGCTCTTAGATATCACAGTGATATGATTTTTTTTGAATACAAACGACCTTTTCGGCACACTTCCACAGGGCAGTGATTTGCAAGACATTTTTTATCTTTAAGTTTTTTGTTTTTACTGTAACTAAGGTTTGCTTTCTCTTTATAGTTTTAACTTGTTTTTATAGATAGGTTCAAGTTTTTAATTTTTTCAATTATTACTGATATTTTAAATATTATAATATGTATTGTTATAAATAAACTTTAACGAGAGATTATTTTTCAAATTATGAATGTACATGGATGTGATGTACGCATAAAGTATTCGGCAGTTTATTTTCGGGCGAGTAAAAAAATAAAAAAATTATATTAAAATTCAAGCATGCATTTTTGTGATTAACACTTTTGTTTATACTATCTGGTTTTTTGGTGTAAAAGGAACTGTTTTCACGATTGGAGCGAAAACGACTGCCTATGTTATGTACGCAGTTGAAGCAGTATAACATTGTCTAATCGATATTTTTTTGGATATTTTTCGTAGTGAAGAAATGTAAAAAAGTGGCCAAATGCGGTCGGACTTGCGGACGAAGGGTTCCGTAATAAATTTAAAAATATTTTTATAGTATGTTACTAAAAATTAATGCTTTTCGCAATTTTTCCTTTACCTGTGCTATGAGTATAATATGACGTTGCTTCGTACCAAATTTCAAGATCTGAGTTCACGGGAAGTACCCTCTAGGTTTTGATTTCCTTTCCTTGCGAATGTCATCGGCTGTATCTTTTGATTGGATTGGCTTAGATGATTTTTTCACATCTCCAAACTACAGTAGACCTGAGTATTTGATATGAATTTTAGCTTAATAACTCCACGCATTCCAGTAATCAGAGTCTTGACAGACAGACGGACAACAAAGTGATCCCAAAGGGTTCCGTTTTTTTCTTTTTGGTATACGGAACCCTAAAAATAGCAAAAGAATTAAGCATTTAATATATTTTTGATTTTCCCTACAAAGTTTTATCATTATCTAACAATAAGCTTTGTCGTTTAGCATTGTTCCTATTTTGCCAGCTGCCAGTATCACCAACGGAATATTATCTGATGGAATTTTACTGAAATTGAGATTATCATAATAATAACAACATGAATTATAGCGAACGAATCATTGTTTGTTATGTTAATTACAAAGCAGTTTGTGTCATATTCGACTATTATACTGATGTTTCGATATGTACGATATTTCTCGAGCGTTTACTCGCTTCTTTCGCTTTTATGGATACAAGTACTTGTATTATGTTTACCTATGCAAAATATCAGGCAGGATATTTTGCATAGGTAAACAGTCTACCTACGCAAACTGCAAAATTTCATGATACGTGAAATACATAGTAACAAACGAAAAACATTTGCAATATTTGGTTGTATAACATTATCAGACTTTTTTATCGATTTTGATGTAATTATATTTAATAAGAAGATTTACAAAATATGAGTATATTGATCTTCCATGCTGGTCTATGAGAAAAGAAAAAACGTAGAATGTGCCAGCTGCTTCTCTTCCCGCGCAGACCGCAGAAGCCGGTCAAGGAAATGGGCTAAATCTAAAGAATCATGACAATAGGCGATGCGGCTAGCAGCCATCACTGTTTTGATTACGTTTTCCACATTTACGCCCACCAACGCGCTAAACGTGATCTTTCGATCTTATGACCTTAGGCTCTTTCTACCCCGTAAGGGAAAAAGACGTGATAATATATATATATATATGTATGTATGTATACTTGATTTAGTAGAGCAATTTCGACAATATACTGGCTACAAATTTTAATTGTCGAATTAGACGACACTTGCAGCTCAATGGTACCGCAAGGTGCTTTTGAATCGCAGGACTCTGGGTTCGCTCTCCGATCAGGTCAAGATGGAAAATAATATTTTTAGATTTACCTGGGTCTTGGATGTTTATCTCTATATGTATTTATTATCATCATCGTCATCATCTCGTGCAGGTGACACGGTCAATCGACCATGCATACCCTGGTGTCAGAGTTCTCAGGAACCGCCTCTCTTCCTCTCACGTGGTTCCTTTTAACGACTACCAGATGACAGCCGGGACTAACGTCTTACCGTGCCTTCCGAAGCACGGAATCATCTTTATTATCAGACAATCAGGTGATTCAAGCCTGCAATTCTATCCAAACTGGAAACAACTAAACAAAGTATGCTCCCTGTGGGAATCGAACCCACAACCCCAGGGTCTACAGGCAAACGCCTTAACCACTGGACCACGGAGAAATATAGTATCGTTAATTTAGTATCCCATAACATAACACGTCTCGATCTTACTTTAGGCCTATCTCTGTGTGATTTATCTTTTATATATTTATTTTATTTACGATAATGTAAAGAGGATACGTATTTACAAACAATGAGTGAACAGTTGACACAATTATATTGATGTTTACGTAACTTCACCGATTGACTGACTCTCAGAGAATCAAATAATGTGTATTTGAAACAATAGTGTATTATTGCATAATCTATGATATGTTTTTATTCATCAGTGTATTAACCAATGGCTTTTAGGTAATAGTTACATGTTTCTGGTGCAGAGACGCTAAGGAGTGGGCTTTTTTCTCAATTCTAGTATTAATATTTTTTTTTTGTTTTTTTTTTTTAATAAATTAATAAATATATAGGGACATATCACACAGATTGAGCTAGCATGGTAAGTTCGAGACTTGTGTTATGGGATACTAACTTAACGATACTATATTTTATAATAAATACATATATAGATAAACATCCAAGACCCAGGCCAATCTGAAAAAGATCATTTTCCATCTTGACCTGGCCGGGGATCGAACCCGGGCACTCCGTGTCGCAGGCTGGCGTGTTGACCGCTGCGCCACGGAGCTATATATTTATTTTGTAATATCTAAGTTTAAAAAAAATTGTAACATTGAAAAATATTTTATTAACTTTTTGAGAACCAGACATGCAGTTTAAAATAATCTAATTTCACATTTTTTACGAATTAAATTAAATAACATATTTAAATTATTAAGATGAAAACAGTAAATATTTAAAAATAAAGACTGGCCAAGTGTGAGTTGGACATACACACTATGGGTTCCGTACCGCTGCACAATATTTATATACAAAAGCCGCGATTTTTGTATGTGAGATTTATAAGTACGCTACTAAAACCTCGTCCAAGCGACCTTCGCTTATCGGTTAACTAAACTGTTTTGAGCACAAAACAGTATTTTTCTTAATAAATTTGAGGTTCGTCGTCTTAGTAATAAATAAGCAGCTTTGATGGAATCGAGAAAACTGCCAAAACAACAATTTCATTCCCTTAATTATTATTTTTTTTAGGGTTCCGTACCTCAAAAGGAAAAAACGGAACCTTTATAGGATCACTCGGTTGTCCGTCTGTCTGTCTGTCTGTCCGTCTGTCTGGCTATCTGTCAGCCTGTCAACACTTCTTTTCTCAGGAACGCATAGAGGTATTAAGCTGAAATTCATATCAAATACTCAGGTCTGCTGTCCCTTGCAGTTGTAAAAAAATTCAAGCTTCTGAGACAACGCAATCAAAAGATACAGCTGGTTATGTCGCAATTTTTCGTGTTTTTTCGACATTCGCAAGGGAATCAAAAACTACGTGACCTCAGAATCTTGAAATTTAATACGAAGCAATGTCTTATAGTACAAATATAAGAAAAAGTATACATTTTTAATAACATCATATAATATAATTATATTTAATTATATTTTTAATAATTTTTCGACACTTGCAAGGGAATCAAAACCTACAGGGTACTTCCCGTGAACTCAGAATCTTGAAATTTAGTACGAAGCAACGTCTTATAGCACAGATAAAGTAAAAATTGCGAAAAGCATAAATTTTGAGTTACATCATATAAAAAAAAATATTTTTTATAATTACAGACTTATTATATATAAACACTTAGTGCGCGAGTCCGACTCGTACTTGACCGGTTTTATTTTATATTATTAGTTCTTATTATAGCGGCAATAGGTATTCACATTCTGTAAAATTCCAAGGCTCTACTTATTACGGTTCAATAGATACAGCCCTGTGACAGACGGACGGACGTGCATCGGAGGCTTTGTAATTGAATTACTTTTGGCACCCTTTGAGTACAGAACCCTGAAAACGTACAACATCTAGGTATTATTAAACTACAAATAACCAATCACAACATCGAAGATAATAGTTGTTTACTATTGGTTGTTTCAACAGGCACGCTTTTAGAATGGTCTTAAGTGGCATTAAAGAGTATCTACACCAACATGTCAGGCTCTGTCTAACCCGCAAAGGAAAAAAGACATGATAGTATGTATGTACACCAACATCTTGACTTGAAGATCATGTCCAGGAAAATGACGCCTGTGACATAGTCTAGATTCTTGAGCTCAATAATTTAGTAATTTATTGAATATTATATATTCAGATGAGCAGTAATATTGACTAGCGGCTCGAATCCGTGTCAATGCCACAGTCTGTGGTCATATGCAGTAACTCGATAGTGATGAGATGGATCAAGGAACACTATGCATAGGTTACCTTGTTTTGCACTCCGTGTAGAAACAAAACACCAATTCACACAATTTACTTTGTTTTAGCTAGTGCTAACGGTCCGTGTAGAAACAAAACACCAATTCACACAATTTACTTTGTTTTAGCTAGTGCTAACGGTCTGAAAATTTAAATATTTCTAAGCAAACCGTATTCATTATATATTTTATACCCTTTTTAGGGTTCCGTACCCAAAGGGTAAAAACGGGACCCTATTAATTTCGCTCCGCTGTCCGTCTGTCTGTTTGGCAGAGATTAGATTTTCACAGATGATATATTGCTGTTGCAGCTATAGCAACAAATTAAAAAAAAAAATGGAATTAAATAAATATTTAAGGGGGCTCCCATACAACAAACGTGAATTTTTTGCTTGTTTTTTCTCGTTTTTGATAACGGCAATAGGTAGACACTTGAAATATTCACCGAATATTTAGTTATATATTCACTTCAAAAATAAATAAGTTAATAAAAAGAAAATTAATATTAAAGGGCCTCCCATACAAAAGACATGATTTTTTTGTCGTTTTCATAGATAACGGTACGGAACCTTTCGTGCACGAGTCCGACTCGCACTTGGCCGGTTTTTAGTCCTTTATAATGTCACTGCAATATTTAAAAGTTACTTCTTGTGCATCAAATGTTTTTAGAGTGACAATACAACTTGCATTTTTTCTGTTGTTCATTGATACTATTTGTCTGTTCTATCACAAGCAAGCCCAGCTCTTGAATGGTCTATTTGTTTATATTCTGTAAAAAAAAAAAAAACAATTGATATTAAAGTAAGGTTATGAACGTAGGCAATACAAGTTTTTTATCTAGATGAAATAAAACGCATTTTATGAGCAGAATGTACGTAGAACTTACTTCCGCACTTAAATTGAAGGTATTCAATATATGCGTATTTGGTTTCGCCATCATCGGCAACTCAAACCTGACGAGTTAATGCATTTGTGACGTCATCACGTATGCACAAGCGAGATTGATAAGGAAAAGACCAGCCTTGCGTACTAGGAACACATAAAGCGTAGAATATAAGTTAAACCGGCAATAATGAAGACAACACGGACACGACGTAGCTGTGTATTTTTATGACTATGTTTTAATTGACAGTATTGTCACACATGAATATACAATAATCTTGTATCCATCCCAATTAGCAAGCTTATAAAATGTCGTAAAGGATTAAGAAAACAAATGAATAAAGGAAATTCCAAGGAAAAGTTGCAACAAGTTTTCTTGACATTTTGTGTGGGCAGTAAAATAATTTTGTCCCTTTTTGACGTCTATTCTCTCTTTCTTTCCCAAGTCATATACAGCGAGTAAATTTCCCTCACAGGGGTGACACAGCCCATCAATATAACAACTTTTTTTATGACTCCAACGCTAGAAATACAGAAAAAAAAATTGACATTTCTGTACAAAAGTTTTCAGTCCCTCGGTCTATTTGTAAGGCAAATATCAATATTTGGCCATAAAGTCTTATTAGACCTAGGCTCTGTCTTCCCCGCCAGGGAAAAAGACGGGATACTATATAATGTATGTATTTTGAGTTTTCAGCATTGGTCACTTAAGAAAAGTTGTTGATATTGATGGGCTGAGTAACCCCTTTAACACCAAACTCAAATAGGAAAAGGGCGAAAAAAAAAGTGTTTAAGGGTGCATACTGCATTATTTTCTGTTTACTTCAGCGAAAACAACTAACGACAAGATAAATCCTATGTGAATTCACAGATTACTGAAAAAGTTATAAAATACCGCTACTAAAGATTAGCTGTTCTGTCTTATTGTCGGAAGCTTTATTTTTTAAACTGTAATTACTTGGAATGATTAAATGAAAGGCGGTGTTTCTTCAACTTGTGTTTTTAGTAAGATAGCCTCAGATTAAGGTGTAACGGGTAATCCTCGTTTACAGTGTAAGTACTCTTGTCGCCAGCTACACGGCGCTCTTTTCAAGACCACGTTTCCATAATACCACTGAGACGTACGTTTCTTAACACAATACAAGGAACCTTGCTTTTCTCTCGTATTCAAAATAGGATTGTATTCGGCATCGGAGAATCGTAGAGTTGAGATGTACTGAAAAACTAAATATAAAACTAGGTGCCAACGGAATTTAGGAAGCGTGCTCGTTATAGGAGGATGTTCTACGCTTCTTTCACCTGTTCCAGGCGACCATTCAGTTAATTATATAATTTTTGCTGTCCTGCCATCTCATCACATATATATGTATATAAATAAACATCCAAGACCCAGGTCAATCTGAAAAGGATCACTCCATCTCACTCACTTGAAATCTGACTGGGAATCGAATCCAGAACCTCCGGTGTGGCAACCTGTCATGATGACCATTAAGCCGTCTAGAAAACGAGGACTCAGACGAGGCAAAAAACTCGTTATATCTACCTCAGTTTCATTCTGTCTTATGTTATGTCTTAGCTTTCAACATACACACCGTAGGAGCCACAATGAAAAGACTAACCTTAAAATCGTCATCATCCACTAGGCCAACTATACTTAAGCAATAACAAAAATAAATTCTGTTATATTGTTGATTATATACGATACGTACATTCTACGTATATAAATCTAATAAATATCGTATTATAATGCGCACGCGCCAGCTACCAAGGAAGCTCTTGAATCTCAAATATCCCGACAAATACCTACCTACCGCAGCGCCATCTCGGCTTATCCCGATTACCCTTATCCTCGGTTTACTCTGCGCACCGTGACGCCTCTACGAGCTACGAGTTTCTTAATGCTATGTGTGTAGATAGTGCTAGTGTTTTATCGTGATTTGATGGAGGTTGGAAATGTATTAAATTCTAGAAACGATTTAGTTCAGTGAATGTACGTCGACGAGACGCCATTTTTTTTTAAATCAATGGCGTAGCCACTTAAAGAAAACGATTCTTAAATGTTTAGTGACTTTGACGACAGTTCTTGTTATATACTGTATTAGTGTTTATCGCTAGAGTCAGATTTTAACCGAATTAAAAACGAATAGGTTGTATGTTTTTTTTTATGTTTGTTACCTCACAACTTCATCATCTATGAACGGATTTGGAAAATCTTATTTTTTCTCACTATTTAAAAGGGTGTTACAGTTTTGGTCGCGATGAAATTTCATCAAAAGCAGTTCAGTAAAATCATTTTATGTTCAGTAAATTTATTTATTTATGTAAAAATTTTTACTTACTAGTAAGCAGACGGCTCTCTCTTTTGACTGTCTCTCTTTGGTCTCCCACTAGAGTATGTCCTAAGCTCCCCTATGTTTATAAACATAAAAATATGACATGGTCATTGAGAAGATTTCCTACCATTTTCGCGCTCAATAGACTATATGGCATCAAGAAAAGAAGCCAGTTTGTCTCAAGCATAAAAAAACAGTCGTTATCGGTAACCTTGCGCCCACCAATCATTGAGCAAATATTTTAATAACATAGCTTTACGTAATTTGCGTCACACGTGACGATAACATACGTTGACAATGACTTTTTCTTCAGATAAACGGTTCAGACTACTTTTCTGTAAACATAATCTGGTTGTACAGTCGCCAGCATGAATACATAAACAATAGGCTAGCTTCCTAAAAATGAAATTAGACCTTCAGTTAGATAATCAAAAAATATTACGGACACGTAAATTATTATTTTTTTAGCCTGCTATATGTCCCACTGCTGGGCAAAGGCCTCCCCTTTTTGTTTCCAAGTGTCCCTGTCAAGGGCCACATTCCGTAAATTATTAAAGATAAAAAATATTATGGACACGTATTTTTGACGTGATGTAAATCGATGAACGCCGGCTGCACGTACGAAAAAGTGTCACGTTCCATGTGCAAGCGAGAGCGCGGAACATATATATTTATTTATTTATTATTTATCCTTATGACTGTACCCAGTTTTCTCAATGTGCGTGGCAAATATCACGCGTGTTTACTTTACGGAAAGTCTTACTTAAGGCGAGGTCTCAAATGTTTGGTACCTTCGCTCGGCAAAGGACTGATCAAGTGCGCGCAAGGGATAGCGCTTGGCGGTTTAGCCCGTGAATGATGAGATAGGAGATAGTCTCGAGTCGCTCAAAGAAAAAAACGTAAGCGCCAAATTCGTTATTTCTATTTTATATAAAATCAGACCGGTTAATTGTATTTTCATATTTACATTTTGATGAATTACTAATAACCTATCTTTTAATCTAAAAATCATTATTTCATTCGTCGCATTTGAGCTACAATAACAAAAACTCTGCGAACGAAGACCATTTTTCAAAAAATATTTCTATCGAGAAAATTTTATCAAAACGTGTTTTCATCTTCAATTTTTGGAGATGAAATAGTCAAAAATCATATTACTTAGATTTGAAACTCCTAATTTAAGTATTTAGCGAGATAAATAAGGTTCAGAACGACCTTATTTACAGTGGTATCACCTTAAGTTTGTCCAAGTTTAAAAGGATTTGGCAGTCTAGATGACATAGTTCAATGGGCAGGACCAGTCTGATGTAAGAACTGAAATAAACGATATATATTTATTCTAACTTTTACTCGCGTCTCCGCCCCAGTTAATATAAATTCCTCGGTAATAGTAGAATTTTTGTGGGATGAAAGGTAACCTTTACATTTTTCAGGGCATCAAACCTACTTCCATGCCAAATTTCATCTATATCGGCTTATTGGTTAAAGCGTAAAGAGGAAACAGGCAAACAGAGTTACTTTCGCATTTTTAATATTAGTAGGGACGTGTGAATAGTATGAACATGCATTAACGATAAAAAAATCATTAGGTTAAGTAAAGTACATATGTTAATGTATATTATCTTAAATATGTTACACATTGAATCCGATTGATCAAATGTTAGAAGCAATTTACCAGATCGCCGAAAATTGGGAATAAATATATACATATAATACCTTATATTTATATAGAATACCTTATTAATATTTATTTATTTTCAAACTGACAACTATTATTACAGGCTTATACCTAATACAATAGTTGAGCAAATATCCAAAACACAAATAATTCAATTTCCATAACATAACATGAATATAGCTATTTTAGTAAATTCATTCACTGTGCATCAGAATAAATCGGCTTACTGTGCTATAACGTATATATGTATATGAAATATGTAGGTATATATGTTGGAATGTGGCAAAAATAAATCACATTTCTATCTCTGTCTAACTCAATAATCTTTCTCTCTCTATGTCATCACTTGGTCATACATTGGCCAACCGTCACTAGCCACTTGAAGTATCCCGACTACGTTCCCACAGCCATTTTGTTTTATTCGTTGTACGGCTTTCTTTGCATAAACACAACTTCCTACTAAAAGGAAAATAAATTAGTATATGAACAATCTTGTGTTTCTCTGGTATGCCATACATAACCCAACAATACGTATATAATATATTTAACTTCTCGTATATACATCTTACTCTAATATGTAAGCCCCATAGTACTCTTGCGTACAGTACACAAGTACTCTAATGTTTTTCTAATCACTATTTTAATCTAGTCGGGACCGGTTTAGCATCTATCGTTTAATTATCTGTTTTTATCTTATATTTTATTTATGATATTTTAATCTCTGTATGTGCCACGCTTCGTGATAATAATGTTTGTGTAAAGTGAAAAAATATAAAAACTTAAGTAGTTTTTTTACCCTCGAGCAAATTATTACGTCTAAGTTTCTCGGGAACATGTATTAGTGTTGTGCCGTGGTCAAAATTTTCGAAAACGGTGAGAACGTGTCGGAATTTTTACCAAGAATTTCGTCTTCTTTTTCTCAAGTGCGGGAATTATTGAGAAATTCTCGAGAGTTATTGAAAATTTCCTCCGAGAATTTCTCTCTGGCACATAACTACATGTATTACATCCGGGATGAAAACGAAGTGTGTAATGTTTCGCCAAAATCCCCTTTGTGTTATATGTATCAAGAAGGAAAAAAAATCATATTTTCTATCCTATTAATATGCTAATAAATTGTAAGTATTATCATAAAGATAGGATATATATTCTGAAATATTATGTTGGCCCTTTTTCTTGACGTCAAATATTGTCTTTCCTAATATATGACATCAAAAAAAAAAGGCTGCGAGATAATGCGCTGTGCCATAAACGTGAAGGAATTTGTATATAATTTGCGTCAAAAATTTAAAAACTAAACGTGTAATGTAAATCGTATCATAAATTACGGTATGACGTAGAACCTTTAGATATTCCAAGCACGATGAGTGTTACGGCGATTTCAATATTAATGGATCTTTCGTGATGTACTTTTTCAAACGTCGTGTTTCCCTAAATTCGTAGACTTATTTTGTATTTTTGTAAATTTTTGATCGATCAACTTTAGAATTTTACTAAAAACATATCACACAAATCTGTAAAGTCGGTTTACGGACAATAACGGTGGAAAAGAGATAGATGCGTCACAAGCCGATCGCTTAGGCCGATATTGCCTTTCTATCGTTTGTTTCGCGCTCTATCTTGCACACGGAACGTGACACTTATTCGTGCGTGCAGCAGGATTACATCACTTTATAAGACGTTATCACATCAAAAAGCACAGAATTACTATTTTGGGCTGGATGAGAATTTGAGTTGTAATTAATTAAGATTTTTTAGAGAATTCAACGTCACACTCTTTTAGATTAAATTATATAGGGTATAACGCGGATGAAGTCGTGGGAAAAATCTTGTATATAGGTATATGTAACTGCCAGGCGCAATAACAAATGGAAGACGGCAGTTTATCGTATTAAGTAAACATTATCGCTTTTCACTAGAACTTGCGCATTACTACGATAAAAGAATTCTTCGTGATACTGACCGCTCTGGGTTTAATACCTGATAATAACACGGGATTAGGTCAAGTTATACTTATTTTCCTTGAATATTGTGTATAAAGTATAAACGCACGTTATAAAAACAAGCCGATTTATTTTCGTTAATTAAAAAATATATATATATTAGGTATTACTAGCTGTTGCCCGCGGCTCCAACCGCGTTAGTGTCGATCCCTCGGGAACAGTAGAATTTCCAGGAATTAAAGGTACCATATGTCATTTCCCGGGCCTCGAACTACCTGCGTACCAAATTTCATCCAACTTAGTTCAATGGACAAAATTACTTTCGCATTTATTATATTAGTATCGTTGAGTTACTCCTAGTAAGTATCCTACGACACAAGTTCACAAGTTTCTGTGGGGCTAGCTCAATCTGTGTGATTTGTCTCTGTATAGATATTTATTGTAATATTCTAGTAATTTAGGCTTGATAAAAACAAATCAAACAAAGCATTATACAAATAATAAAATCCCTAGTTGTAATCAGTCATCATGATTATCTCAGTCGTAAGAAGTCCAGTGGACAAAGGCCTTCCAAGGATTCTCTGTTCCCTAAGAGAATATTGTCATAGTCACCATGCTTGGCAGTCGGGTTGGCGAGCGCAGTTTCTACGGCTTTTTGTACGCTGCGGCTCATGGGTCAATTTCAAGCTGGGGCAGGAAAGAAATTTATTGGATTAGGGAACTGAATGAAGGTATTGCGATACTACTAGTGTTGTGCCCTGTTCAAAATTTTCGAGAACGGTGAGAACGGATCGGAAATGTTTCCCGAGAATTGCGGGAATTATTGAGAAATTCTCGAGAATTATTGGCAAATTCCCGCAAATTTCCGTGAGAAGGAATTAATGAGAACAGAGAATTTCTCTCCTGCACATCACTAGATACTACACACTCAGATGAATGGGGGGGAGCAAGTAGCAGGTCGGGATCGAGTTGTAATCAATGCAGATAGAACTGATAAGTTTATATCAGCTTAAAAACTAGCTGATAGCAGTCATAAGTATTTTTATCCGTGCTCTTAGTTATGAGCTTCAAATAGCATTCCCTAGGTGAAAGGAAAGTAAATTTGTAAATTTTCACATTCAAGTGAAATGGAAATTTCAGGTGTGTTAGAGATAACGGAGATAGTCGTATCAAGTCACAATCGGACGTTGACCCTGCGAGCAGCCCCTCTCACATACGGCCAATGTTTGCAAAACCTAGCATTGTACTATTATTGGATTACATTAAAGAACTGTTACGTGGTTCCCCTTTGAGATTGGTCATTGAGGACTTATCGATGAACGCCAGCTGCACGCATGAAAACGTGTCACGTTCCGTGCAATCGCGAGTGCGGAATAAGCGATAGAGAGGCAGCACCAGCCTAAGCATTCGGCTTGTGAATTGTGACGCATCTATCTCTCTTCCACCGTTATCACCTAAAATTATCGTCCGTAAGGCGACTTTACAGACAACCATTTTTTTTATTGTTATGAGACCAGCTTTCACCCTCGGTTCCGTGCGCTAGAATGTAGATCCTTTGGGAAGAGTTACTTTCTCTGGTATGCAAGGTATCCTGTGTCCTTTATGGAGTCTCAATCTAGGGACCTTTATACCGAGTATCATCTAAATTGGTTCAGTGTTCGAAGCGTGAAGGGATGACATACAGACAGAGTAATTTTCGCAATAAAATAGTAATACATATATAGTATGGATATAGAAAACTGGTCAACCGAAACATGATATGGTTTTTCAAAAAAAAAACGCCATTAGAATGATTTAAAAAAAAGACCAATCAGGAAATGTAAACTAAGATTTATGCACGATTTGTATTGACTACTGGCAAAGTAATGACTAAAGTAAGTAAGTAAAGTATGGCTCTAGTAGTACAGAGAGGGTCGCGCTCCTATAGTGGAGACTAAAAAAGACCTGATGATGATGATGATGAAAGTAATGACGGAGGTAGTTTATTTTTTATTGTAAAACATACCAATCAGCTGTAAAAACATAACTTGATGTCAATGTACTTAAATAATGCTGTACATCAAAGAGTCTATTTGTCAAATTGAGGCAATATTTTAATTGCAGAAATAACAAGTAAAGCATAGAATGTAGTAATTATGTAAGTCAAGTTAAATAAATAAAAGAACAACATAGTCCTGATAAAAAAATCTATTAACTAACAACTAACACTCGATCTCAAGTCAAGAATCAAAATAAACGGCATATAATAGTGTTAAGCCGATACTTTAAATTCTTATAAGATCTTTAAACATCATTTTCGCTAGAAAAAAGAGCTAGCGCATAGAATGAAAGATTTTTTATACTGTATAACTACAATGTTCTCACCAAAAGATTGTGTCGATAAAGTCTTAAATTTAGGAATCATATAACACAAATTTGCCCACCTTCCTAATTTGAACTTCGAAATAACGGAAAAATAATAGAAAAAAATGTTTATTTTACGCCAAAACTAGGTTTCGTTCCATTTATGTAATACACAATTTTCCCACCCTAAAAGCAGAGAATTGCATAGCTGTAAATTTATAGAGGTATGTCAAACAAAAGTGAAATTTCATGCGGCGGCTTCTCTTCAAAGAGAAACGTCGGCGACTCGAGATTATGTTGTCTTTACAAAATTAGCCTTCGTCTATTATGTTGGGCAATGTTTGGGCACCTGGCCAGTTTCAAAATTTCGGCTTGTTTAAGTATTGCATTGTAAGAGATACTATGAAAAGCAATTATCCTTAGCAATTGCAAAGTGCGGATGTAAGTAGGTCATATGTAATAAGACCTACTTACATCCCATACATCCGAAAACTAAAATAATTTAAAAAATAAACCGACTACAATACCGTAATTTGGTGACTTATACATTTAATTATTATAAAGTTAATAAAGTACCTACTTAATTAATTCTTTATCTCAAAAACTATTGAACTGATTTTTATAATTATTAAAATATGTAACAACGGATTACTCACATATGTAGTCAGCTACTGGCCGACATGTTTCGACCTCATCCGGAGGTCTTCCTCAGGGCGAATGTAGATCGAGACACCGCGTCCGATGTCCCGATCCGCAATGATACTGATGATTTTTATAAATTGATGGCACCTTGTTCTTTAAGTTGGAATAATAGTTAGTCCAAATAAAAAAAAAATGCAATCCGACTTTGATTTTGGAGATAACAGAATATAAAATAGCACATACATACACCATACACTTACGAAATTTGGCACACATATTTAGAAACTGGTAACTAATATACTTATACAAAAACTGTGCACTTCCGACAATATAACAAATACAAACAGGTCGAATTAGTGAGGAAACTTTACTGCTAAAGGTACAGCAAAATTCTTTTGTGACTCTTTATAATTTCACAATTGTATATCTTTTATACCTATGTTTTTATAAGAATTTTCTGATTATCGCGAACAATTTTAACGAATTTATTACCTCAACGAATTGAGAAAAATATCAAAGTAAAAAATAACGTACAAACAAAGGTTCAATTTATATTCCCAGATTCAAAATCGTTTTATATATACAATTATTAAATCTCTTTTATGTTACTCTGTATAGTGAAGTGAGTAAGAGACTTCCCTTTTCATCTTATGTATTTATTTAATAGGTATGTATGAAATAAAAAAGAAATCAAAGATTTGAGATTATAAAATCTAATCTTACCTAAAATTATCGAACTAAAATTGTGTTAGCTGAAGATATCTTCTATCACTTTCACACACTCTCACTCACTTATCATCGAAATTATAACAATTTATGTCGGATGCCGCAGCGCATTTTTTTATTTCGATGTTAATTGAAATGACATGGCCAGTGTCATAGGCCTCGGTTGCGTTTTATTAATTCTTTTTTTTATTCGTGTCCCATCGCGTTTGGTCATCGAATTCCATATCGAACTTTCCTATTTTACGTTTATTAGTAGTGTCGGGTTCACATGTAGCACGTTAGTAATGATAAACACCTTACTTATATTTACCAAATTACTCAAATTTTAATATGCAAAAGTTTTAATTTTTTTTTGTTTTATATTTAACAAAAATAGAACACACTAGCTGTTGCCCGCGGCTCCGCCCGCGTTAGTGTCGTTCCCTTGGGAACAGTAGAAATGATAAAAATTCCATACAAACCCCTGCCCCTTTGCTTTTTCCCCTTAAGGGGGAATTTAATACATTTCACCTGCATAGATCTTTAGCCCTTAAGGAGGGGATTTTGCCCATTTCACCTACACAGATATTTTTATTGTAATGGAGAACTTCTTATTGTCATATTTCTAAGTAACTAAAAAAAATCCATACAAACTTTACCTAACCTATTCTACCCCTTCAAGGGGAAATTTCGACCATTTTAACTACACAGATCTTTTTAATTGTAATGTAAACATATATACTTATTTTTATACTTCTATGTCCAGAAATGAGAAAATTTCCATACTATCCCCCCCCTTTATCCCTTAAGGGGGAAATTTTGTACATTTCACCTACACAGATCTTTTTTAATTGTAACCTAGAACGTATATACTTATTTTCATACCTCTAAGTCTAGAAATGGAAAAATTCCATACAAACTTTACCCCCTATTTACCCCTTCAAGGGAGAATGTTGTCTGGTTCACCTAAACAGATCTTTTTTAATTTTAATTGAGAACTTGCGTACCTACTTTCAAACTTCTAAGTCCAGAAATGAGAAAATCCATAAAACTTCAACCCCTTTGATTTTCTAAAAATCCTTTCTTAGTGCTCATTTACATCATAAAAAGAATCCCTGTGCCAAATTTCAAGTTTCTGCGCACAGTAGTTTCGGCTGTGCGTTGATATATAAGTCAGGTTTGCCATTGGCCCGCGGCTCCGCCCGCGTAAGTGTCGATTTCTCAGGGACAGTAGAATTACCCGGAATACATTAGTTTATGACTTTCAATGAAACACCTTAATATTGAATTTCAATTGAATAACTTCAAAAACGGAAAGTTTCATACTAACTTTGCATCCCCGTTATATCCCCTTAAGGGATGATTTTTGAGAAAAATATTTTACTCGTGTTTCATGTCTTTTAGTAAACAACCTTCATGCTGAATTTCATTCGACTAACTTCAAAAATGGCAAACATTCATGCTTACTTTGCACCCCTATTTTACCCCCTTAAGGGATGATTTTTGAGTAAAATATTTTACTCGTGTTTCATACCTTTCAGTAAAGAACCTTCATGCTGAATTTCATTCGAATAACTTCAAAAACAACAAAGTTTCATACTAACTTTGCAACCCGTTTTTCCCCCTAAGGAGATGAATTTCCAAAAATCCTTTCTTAGTGCTCCCCTACGTTATAAAAGGAACCCCTGTGCAAAATTTCAAGTTCCTAACCCTTATAGTTAGGCCCTGCGTTGATATGTCAGTTAGTCAGTCAGCTTCTCCTTTTTTTTTAGTATGGATTACTATGGATAGTATGGATAGGTATAATGCTGTCGTATAATGATGATGAATTGACTTTGGATTTTAATTTTCTTATGTCACTTTTTATTTTATTATTTTTGGTATATGTTTGCAGGCAAACTCATGCCTTGAGTTCATTCAAATGACGATAACTTCTTTTTTAATGAACCGATTTTGATGAAACAGACTTTAAATGTTAAACTGAGTTAAAACAAAGCAATTGGTGAAAATTTGAAGTAAATCGGTTCAGTATTTTCGGAGATAATCGTGATCATACATACAGACAGACAGACAGACAGACAGACAGACAGACAAGAAATTCCAAAAAAATTTTTTTGCTTTCTATTATTCTTTTTAAATGTCCCTCTATCCATTTCAGTCAAAAATTCGAAATGTACAGACAAAATAATTTTACTGTTTTATTATATGTATAGATTACATGCCTATACAAAACTTTGTTCTGTTTTAAATGTAGTCATAATTAATTACATATTTACAGCATTTATGGCGAATGTTATTTCAGATTAATTTATATATTTATACTAAATTGTACATTATAAAATAAACGTGAAGATTTCAGATTTTTTTTTGCGATTGTAACACATTTAAATAAAATACGGTATATAACATATATTACATTATTTTTACACCTATTATACACTTTAATACGGTATTATAACGTATATTACATTACTTTTACACCTAACGTTTCTAATGAAGAAGAAGAAAAAAAAATGTAATATACGCGATAATACCGCATTAATAAATAATCGTGAAGATAAGGGACTAAAATGTGATGTATAAAATCTTCTCAGCAAAAAGTCTCGGTTGTGTATGATTTTCGTTTAATTTATGTAGGAAATTTTAAAGCTCATGTAACACATGTCTAGATTTATTTCATTATTTTTTATTGAATTTGAAAATTCCCCATGTAAATCCACTTCCCAGTCCCGAGTATTGAATGTCTACCCTCCAGCAATAGGTTAATATTTATCGACGTTTTATTCTCGTACTTTATTAGTGTTCAAATATCATTAACGATTATTTCATCGCACCTCTATCTGTCTCTCTCCAACATATTAGTAATTGAATTTATTTCTTTTGGAACGCCAGCGGCGTCGATTGAAACGAAAACCAGGCACCCCAGGTGAAAGAATTACCATAAGCGGGAGTAGTAATAGGGAATTCCTGGGATATTTACTTTCTATTTATTAATCTTTACGCTTATGAGTTAATTAATTCACATTTTAGCCCAGGAGGTCGAGAAAGTCGGAGTTTGTAGGCAACATTTCGAAATTCGTATTCAATTTGTTGAACACGTTAACATTAATGATTCTGTACAAAATTGTGTAGGTACATATATGTACAAAGTCATTTGATGGAGTCATCGATTTCTAACGAAGTAATGACACGAACAAGCTACGTCTAGGGACACCAAATTACCAAAGAAATGTTCAAAGAAAAAAGCCGTCTCAAAATTGATGAATTAGTTTTGTAAATGTTGCGAAGATATACGGAGACTAAAGGGATCCATAAAATTATAGACTTACGGTGCCAAAGTATATGAAAAAGTAAAAGTTTAGGTTTTTGAGACAGTTGTTGTCTTTCACGATGTCTGGATCGGTTTCTTAGCAAAATTCCTTGCATATATATCATAATTATATTAACGTGTTTGGGAAATAGAACTGAAGTAAATCATCCTTTAGTCAATTAGCATAACAGTAACAGATATATTTTAGAGCACTGGAGGGCAAATGTATATGTTGGTTGTAAGGGCTCGTGAGGTCTACTGTTCTCACAGTCCACTAATATTAACGTGTATTTATGACTAAATACATATGGCCATGAAAAGTTGGTATTTTGATGTGAATAAGTCATTTTGGGCGAATCACCACATACGACATTATATCTTTCATGTCCAGACATTTTTTTTTTATGAAAACTTTGCTAAGCTGGTATAAACTTGGAAAATTTTGCGTTTTTGACATTATTTTTCAACGTGGGTGTAAAATAATATGCATTATACAAAAATATGTATAATTTTTTTTTGTTGTTACAGCGAATCTCACCATCAGCACCCGAGGTTTCAGCCTGGAACTACTCATCCACTCCCCTGTTCAAGACATGTACCTGTGTTTCAATCGATCCAAATTAGTCGGCAGGCGACTGGTAAGTACAAACAACATTTCAAGTTTTACATTATGTGGTTAGTGTAAAGGCACACGTATGCGAAGTAATAGCTGGCGATTATAATATAGCATCCGTAGCGGTGTCGCTTTATATTTTTCAACAAGCTGTTTGACTATTGGTCATCATTTTCGAAAAACTCTAGAAAAAACTTATTGGTGGGATATGAATAACCTCTACCGTTCACTTTTCTGTCCACGCCACGTTTATGTGGCTCTAGTCAGGTTATTTGTTTAAAAATAAATACCATTAGATGAATAAGTAAATGTATGGCTCCGGTAGTACAGAGAGGGTCATGCTCCTGCAGTGAAGACTAAAAAGACCTGATGATGATGATGAATAAGAAAAGCTAAGATAAAAAAAGATATTAAAGGTAGCAATTTGTCCACAGACAAGATTCCAAGCGGAGAGACAACCAACCTGCCTCTTCAAAGAAGAATTTGTCAACGGTTACAACCGATACCACCTGATGAAGAACCCAGATCGGTACATAGGCTTCAACAGACGAGGCTTCCAACTGCGACGTGGGAAGAGCCGCCTCCCAGAGCGAGCACACAAGTGCTTCGACTTCATGAAGATGAGCCGTGGTGATGACTTCAATCTGGACAGGCACAACACCGTGATCGCAGGAGAACCGAAGTGGCGTCCCCAGCGTCGCCTTCGGCCACCTCCGCAGAATTCCATCAAGCCTCCGTGCCACGGCGTACGCCACCACCACGGCAGGTATCCGAGGCGACGGAACTGCGACGGAACGTAGGCATCCCGTCGCCATCTTAGCAGCTCATTCACGCTTCAACGCTTCGCGCGTTCCGTTGCCAGCTGTAGACTTTGTGAGTGGACAGAGTATTAGTCAACTATCGCAGTATTATAACAGTGACGAGGACTGGTAGGTTAGGTGGGCCGCGGTGGGCGCGGCGTCACAAACGACGCATGAATGGTAGCTAATGCGGGAGAGCAAACATTTGAATGGGGAGAAAAAGTCGAGCCGGTGTCCGGACCTGTGAAATTCCTTAAGGCCGTGCAACATCGTGGCACTCGTTTGCTCTTATGCCTGCGGTCGGATCGTGCTCTAAAAGGAAAAAAGGTTTTCTGTAGAACGAGCAAATAGTAGTCTCGCCAGTCACGAGTCTTCCGACAGACCACCGCTGAATTAGGTGCTGGGACGAGACGAGTCGGGGACGGCGTCGTCACGGCGTCACCCGTCACGCCACGAGGAGTCTGACGTCATTATTTCGTAACCCTCATTGCTCCGGCTAGCTCGCCATATGTGTCGCAAAAACGCCTTTACGTCAATTCTCAGTGTGTTATTATTTAAAATGCTTTACTGTTAAATTAAGTGCGGATCGTGTTATGCTTGTAAATATAATAAAAATAATAATTGTGTTTACTTATTTATCAAAAACGTTAATCAGAAATATGTAACGTAGATGTTAGTTGTAAAGTTGTATTAAAATGTTTTGTATTTAATTATGGGTATTTAATCTATCCGACCAACCGCTCTCTTGTGATAAGCCACAGTCGATGTAACCTAGATTTCTTTATCTTCGTACCGAAGCAACCTACTAACGAACGAACATACTTCTGTTTATGAATTTTATTGTATGGTTTGAAAGTTTGTACATATTATTTTAAGTGTCGAGGGAGTGATAGGTTTTTGAATCTCTTTGTCGCTAATCGGATTGTACTGAACAATAATTTCTAGCGATATTTATCGTGTGTACTGTATAAATAACAATGCAATTCTGTTATGTAATAGAACCTTACTCTTCGTTGTTCATAACCGTACCTACAAAGTAAATAGTGGACATTATTATATTAATATTTGATTAAGATCTGTGCCATAGTGTGGTGGCAGTGTACGACTTTGCGTTCGCATGTCTAGTGTGTTAAGTTATGCCTGTAAACTACAAATACATTAAATGTTTAACATAAGGAAAATGACAGATTATGAAACGTGTTCTTTTTCCAATAGCATGAAATATTTATAGATGATTCTAAATTAAAAACAAAATTTTAAAATGTATATCTTATTTGATAATGATAACTAAAATTGATTGGATGCAAACTTACGATTATTCTAAATATATATTCACTTATTTGCACGCAATCATTTTTAGGATTAGATATTTTGAACAACTCAGGCACGAAATTATTGTAAAAGCCATGCTTATAATACATTCCTCCAATATTCCATACATAGGACAGATGTAAAACATTCCAAACAATATGTACAATACAATTTATGCGCTTAAATACATAATAAATTTTGTTTAATAGTGTGACACTGTCTATTGTAATACTGTGTCTAATTATAAGTATTCAGATGCTGAACGAAATCGTATAATGCTAAGAAAATTACGAAATTAAATATTTAACTCGCAGTTTGTGTTTTATTATATTTAGCACCTCACATTTTATAGCATAGGTTATACCCATGCCATGCGTCATGCAGTAGGTACCAAAGTATGTGTAAATACGTGAATTTTGTTTTGTTGTGTAGACGCAACAATATCCATTGGTGTAAATAAATAATTAGGAAAAATATTTTTCAACTTAATCGTATGTAATTTTTAGGTAGATGTTGTAGATTTGCAAACATTATTTAGGTTATGCTATACTATCTATATATTAGATAACCTCTGTGGCTACTAAGCTATGATGACTATTTCATCCTGCCAGGCTGTCACACTGAAGGACCCGGGTTCGATCCCCGGTCAGGTCAAGATTAAAATGTTTTTTTTTTTCAGATTGACCTGGGTCTTGTATGTTTATTGATATATGTATTTGTTATAAAATATAGTATCATTGAGTTAATATACCATAACATTAATCTTGA
This sequence comes from Elegia similella, assembly GCA_947532085.1. NCBI lineage: Eukaryota > Metazoa > Arthropoda > Insecta > Lepidoptera > Pyralidae > Elegia > Elegia similella. The sequence goes on from OX383936.1 coordinate 9,651,407, forward strand.
GCTTTCTTTGAGGCTGGCTCAATCTATGTCATTTATCCGTATATATTAATTTTGATATATTTATGCTATTAAATTTGATAAAAAGAAGAATAAACAGTAAAAATGCACTGAGATAATATTGCAAATGATATAGATCAACTTTCCCTATGATAAATAGAAACAATAATAATAAAATAAAGACGTAATTCACTGTATGAATTATATTTTTTTTCGTATATTTCTCTATGTAATCCAAATAGGTAGATCCTTTAGTAGGTATGACCTATAGAGCCATGTAATCTTTATACAATCTATATGCAAATTTTAAACATTTCATTAACAGGAGTTTAGAATTTTTAATAGTCGTACATCTGACGACTATTATTACAGGATTGACCGTGTCATCTACTCTAAATGATGATGATGATTAACTCTATCCTAAAATCACAGAATTAAATTAAAACTTCTGATAAAACTGTTTACCCCAAAAAGGAGCTAGTGCAGTTGCGGCCACAAAAAATATATTTCCAATAACTGGGCGGAAGAGGGCGTTTGCGGGTGAAACGTAACAAAATGAGCAAACAGGGTAAGTGGGCCTAACTGGGAGTGACGGCTTTGGTGGTGCGCGTGCGACCCACGATTAGCACCTTCACCTGACCGGAGCGCGCAGAGTAAGCAGGTACAGAGTGTCGACTCGACGGTGATCTATAGGTAGTTAAGGCGCTGTGCATCCGAAGAATACCGTATAACGTCTATTTTTTCGTCGCGCAGTTAGCCTTATTTCTCATGGAATACTAGCATGAAAAAATACATCAAAATATTTCCAAAAAAATGTTTAAAACCTAGCAAAATTAAAAAGCAAAAAAGCTATATCCAGAAAAGCTTCGTCGTGAATTACTTGATATTTTCAGCGACAAATAAAACTTTTTTACGTCTATAAAAAGTATAACTAAATAAGCCAGATGGATGCCTAAAAATAATACAATATTTGGTTATAATTATTGAATTATTAAATTAAATGTGAAAATTAACACGGAAATTGCAGACACGGGATTGAAATGAGACTAGTGACAGGCCAACTGGTATCGCCACTTTCAACCGCTACAAACGGTTAAGGGATACAGCGCGCCTTAATGCCTTTTTTATGATGTAGGGCTACAAACAACTTTTTGACAGCTCCGTGGCGCAGTGGTTAACACGCCAGCCTGCGACATGGAGTGCCCGGGTTCCATCCCCGGCCAGGTCAAGATGGAAAATGATCTTTTCAGATTGGCCTGGGTCTTGGATGTTTATCTATATATGTATTTGTTATAAAATATAGTATCGTTGAGTTAGTATCCCATAACACAAGTCTCGAACTTACCTTGGGGCTAGCTCAATATGTGTGATTTGTACGTATATATTTATTTATTTAAAAAAAAAGAAAAACAAGCAAGCGAGTCACCTGATGGATAGGTTAAAATTTGTAGCAAGATTGAAGGGTCCCAGACAAATGTCGATATGGGGTCCCACTAAAGCAAGCTACGCCACTGGTTGTAAATGTTGCGACAGTGGTGTAGATGTTAATCGTTTTCATTCCATTTATATCTTCATCCTCTTCTTGACCTATATCCCCTCGTCGGGGCAAGGGGCAGACAAAATCACGCGAACGAGGTATGTCCTACGTAAAATTTTTGATTTCGCTCCTCCTAATGTATTTCGAAGGGACTATCAAAATATTGTACACTAAGTTAGCAAATAGTCCAGTTACTATTTGCTAACTTAGTGTACAATATTTTGATAGTCCCTTCGAAATACATTACAATTTATATATCTTAAATAAAAATAGTCAATCATAAAAAGGCGCATTGTACAGTGAGACACGTTTCTTAACGTTTGTCCACGCTTTCGCTTGCCTTTTGATTTCCATTCCAAAGCTCTTCTGGGAATGTAATGCCTGCCACAAGTCATCATTTGAGTTAACAGTATCTGGCCAGAAGCTCCCTATTATATTTCTCAGACAGCATTTAACAAAGAATTGGAGCTGTCTGTAAGTTAACACTTTCGAAGTTACGAGCTATATTGCATTAGGAGTAAATATAGTTTAGATCCTCTCATGAAACGAAAAATTGGAGAGACTTTTGTCCAGCAGTGGACTTCTTACGGCTGGAATGATGATAGTTTACATACTAAAATGACTACATTTCCTCATCTGAGAGCTTTTTGAATCCTCAGTTGTGATAAGTCGGAGCCCGAGGTTCGCTATATGATATGAAATGTAGGCCCAGAATCTATGAAAGTGAATTACGAGTATTTGCCCCCGCTGGAAATCGTACCCGGAACCCTCAAGGATCAGACTGGCGTGTTATGACTGCGCGGTGAAGGCTATCATAAGCCATGGAGCAGATATTAAAGTGACTATGTATGTATATGCTGATGAAACAGTGATTATTTGGCATGGCAGTGTGAGTGATGTCATTAGTGGGTGGAAATTTATATGTAATAATTATACTCTCAACGATAAGTGAGACATAATTACTTCATTTAATGTATTTTGACCCTATATTTTATTTATCTTTTTCCCTAGCCAATAATGCAAATATTTGATTAAACTATCAACACCGAAGATATTTACCAGCCATAATTGAAAGAGGTAAACGTTGAAAATCTTAATTAATATTTATTTATTTATTTTAATATATTTATTGCCAAATGAAGAGAGGGTCGTGCTCCTGTAGTGGAGACTAAAAAGGACCTGATGATGATGATGATGATTGCCAAATGACAGTAACATAATTTACGAGGTATCATTTATAATATAAACACATAGAAAAAAGCAGGAGAATTGTATTTATCGTAAATTAATACTTATTAATATGTGTTGCGAAAATGCTTAGTTGGTGGAATTGGAATATCTACTTACGAAAACTGTCATACCATCAAAAATATTGTTATAGTTGTAGTTTGTTGTGGCAGAACAACATACCATTATCAGAAACATAAATTACTATTTTTGTAGTTCATGTTTATTACATAAGGTAAGTATATGAAACGCCCTTCTGTCAAATTCGCAAATGAATATGGAAGGTTTCACAATACGCCCGATTTTGGTGTCAATTACATTGCTATTGGATGTTTAATTTGCTTTATCGGTATTGTTTACATCTATGTAGATGATTCGCTGGCATTGGAATTTGCCATTTGATACGAGTCTGCGAGTAATTAAAACAGGTACTATGCACATATTCGTCTCTTTGTAGTGTCGTTTTACAACCGTAGTATCATTACGGCTTTACTTAAAATGTAAGATGTGGTCCAATTGATTTAGTAAAATATTTTCTAGGTTGTTAATCGTAAAAAGTAGCTACTCCGTGTAGCGAGGAAATTAGAAACAAGCGGTAAATTGTGTCTAGGAAAAGAAAAAAGTTTAAAGAATGATTAACAAAATCATTCTATGTCATTTAAATTCATAGTAGAACGAGAAACTCTCAAGCTTAAATAGACTCCTGCCTGAGAAGAGCGTTGGATAAAATGTAGGTATGTTGGAATTGGCATGTAACATTCTGCTATACAACTCCATCTATGAGAAAAAAAATACAACAAATTTTAAAATAATTAAAACAATGTTCAAACTAAATTATTACAACATGTAATATAAAAAAAAATGTTGTGAATCCCCAGTAGATATTTTTATGTAGACGGTATGACAAATTATATAGCGATAATTTAATTTGTGGTGCAGCCTCTGTACAAAAGGCAACTCTGTGTCTAGAAGTAAAAGCGAAGCACGTTAGGGATGGAAACGATGCATGTTTTAGAAACGTCGATGTTTCAGTAGTATAACATCGATGATCACTATTACAAACTATCGATATTTTTTATTTTATGACATGAAAGTTCTAAGGCTTCAAGATAGATGCCAATACTAGAGAGTTATTGGGATTACAATTAGTGTATAAGTGTGATAAGTCGTTAAAATAGTACCTGCGCAGATTCTGTTATGCTGGTACATTGACAATTAATCGCCCACCACGTTTATTAATTGTCACCCAACTATTAAAATATAGTGAAACATCAACAGTACATTGACCTCTCAACCCTCAATCGGTCCGCATAATAGTAGAAAATCCACTGTGTCTGCGTTTCTCGCATTTGATGGCAAAAAATAACCTTAAATGCGCAATGTATATTATTTTATAATAAAATAAACTATCGATATGTCGATTATTTGTTACGATGTCTACGTCCCTACGCGCGCGGCGTCTGTAGTCGATTATATTTGTAGATACTAATGTCAGTACATGTGTATGTACTGATGCATGTGCTAAGTAGAAGTTCATAGAGCGCGCCGGCACAGGTCTGGATGCAGGTGTGTTTGTACCACTGGTTTGTACGCTCATCAAATATTAGATTTTTTTAGACATTGCGCGTGGCATAGCAATGAGTTTCTAATCTAATATCACTAATTATTTGAAGACATATTAATAACGTTAACTATATAAAAATATATTAGGTATAAGTGATGCAACTGGCAAATTGAAATGAAATTTTATTCAAATTTGGATACCATGTTCTCTTTTTAAACGTTATATTTTTAGTATTGATTATTTGTGTAATAAATATAACGATGTATCGTAAAAAGGTTTTCGAAGTAATAAAACTCGATGTTATGGTTTTCGCATTCAAGTAGGTCACCGTCTTAAACTAATGTCACAGATCATGATTGATATCGATATGAAAGTAAGACGCGAAGGCAGTGTGAATAAATTAACAAAATTTTGCATTTGCCCTCGGCTCCGTCGCGTTAGTATAGATCCCTCAGGAACAGTAGATTTTTCCGGGATGAAGGGTATATATCGTTACCCGGGCATCAAACTACCTCCACATCAAATTTCATCTCAATTGGCACAATACTTACAGCGTGAAGTATAACAAACAGACAGATATGTAGTATTCATTTTAACGAAAAGAAGTACTGTGATACAGAAAATATTCAACAATTATAAAGACCAAATTCCTCAGATGCAGGGTGCAGTACGGGTTAAAAGTACAGTTTCTACATTCACTCTCCAAGATGAATGAACTAAGTGAGGGCCAAAAACGTTAATCTAAGCATGATGTTTCCAACAAGTTGGGTAACGCGCTAACTGGCTGGCCAAACAGAGGCCGGCTCACTACCTGGTAATGCTTATGAATAGCTGACTTTTCCACTGGATATTTAAGATGCGAGTATTTTAACTGACCTTATGCATGATTATAGTTTTATGGGCATATCACGAGACGCGAAGTATGTATTGCAATCAAGCGAGTAGGTATCTTATCAAACCGTTTGGAAAAAACTAAACACTATTAACAAATGCTCAAAAACGTAGAAAGTCAAATGGACAAGTCTAATCGACATACAAGTATTCACAAGTTGATGACAAATAAGAAAACGTATAAATAAATATATACGGACAAATCACACAGATTGAGCTAGCCCCAAAGTAAGTTCGAGACTTGTGTTATGGGATACTAACTCAACGATACTATATTTTATAACAAAACATATATAGATAAACATCCAAGACCCAGGCCAATCTGAAAAAGATCATTTTCCATCTTGACCTGGCCGGGGATCGAACCCGGTCACTCCGTGTCGCAGGCTGGCGTGTTGACCGCTGCGCCACGGAGCTAGTCAAAAATTACATTCTCGTAGAAAATTACCAAGTTGAAAACCTTGATAGTTATAGTTGATATACGCAAGTTGAAAACCCCCGATATTAAATCAAGGGTATCTGATGATATAAATCAGTGGGCAGCAAGTCAAAAATCTGAAGCATATATTCCCGATAACATCTGGCCAGATCTCAAATCAAAAGTAACAGATATTTGCAATAAATACCTAAAAGTGTCACCAACAACAAGGAAGCAAGACTGGGTTTCAGACTCAATTCTTGATCTAATGGAAGAACGCAGAAAATACAAACACGTTAACCCTAATCGATACAAAGAATTGGATGGCATTATACGCCGGAAAATAACTGATGCTCGTAATGCATATTATGCAGAAAAATGTCAAGTTATGGAAGATCTACATAAAAAACACGACAACTTCAACATGCACAAACACATAAAAGACATGTTAGGCCATAAACCGGTTCCAGTTACTGCATTGATGGATGATTCCGGAAAACTGTTACTTGATGTAGAAAATAAGATGAAAACCTGAACTGAATACATCTCCAAAATGTTCGCAGATACTTCAAGGAACTTATTTTCTACCAATGAAGAAAGTACAGGCCCTTCATTTCTCAGCACAGAAGTTCTGCGAGCACTTGCTGCTGCAAAAAAGGGAAAATCTCTTGGCCCTGACAACGTCCCCATTGAAGTGTTGCAGCTCTTGGAGGAAGTACATATTGACTTGCTGACAAGTCTCTTCAACCATATTTATAACACCGGTGATCTCCCAGAGGACTGGCTCAAATCCACATTTATAACTTTGCCCAAAAAACCTAATTCTCGAAAATGCAGTGAGTTTCGAACCATTAGTTTAATGAGTCACGTACTTAAAGTATTTTTGTCCGTTATTCAGAATCGGATAAGAGCAAAATGTGATGAACAACTGGGGGAGAGCCAATTCGGTTTCCGTTCTGGTGTAGGCACACGGGAAGCCCTTTTCGCGCTGAATGTTCTCGTACAAAAATGCCGTGACATGCAGACTGATGTCATAATATGTTTCATTGATTATGAGAAAGCATTCGATCGAGTCAAACACGAACTGCTATTGAGACAGTTGAATGACATTGGTCTTGATAGCAAAGACATTCGTATAATAAAGAACTTGTACGAGAACCAAAAAGCAACAGTAAGAGTAGAACAAAAGCTTACAGAGGAGATCCGCATCTGTCGAGGTGTTCGACAAGGCTGTATTTTGTCACCGTTGCTTTTTAACGTGTACTCTGAAGCAGTAATGTCCGAGGCCCTTGAGGGGTTGGAAATAGGAATTAAAGTGAACGGCACAGTTGTCAATAATCTACGTTACGCTGACGACACAATACTTATTGCCTCCTCAGGAAGTGACCTGCAAAAGATTTTGGACAGAGTGCATGAAAGTAGTGAAAGGGCTGGTCTCTCTATTAACATCGCGAAAACGAAATACATGGTAGTGTCCCGAAAAGCTGACTTGAAGCCAAAATTAGCAGTGGGTGGTAGATGCTTGGAGCAAGTTCGGCAGTACAAATACCTCGGCGCTTGGGTGAATGAAGTATGGGATTCTGATCAAGAAATAAAGTCGCGGATAGAAATCGCTCGAGCTTAAATGAAGCTCGAGCTCCGACGGAGATAAGATGAGAAAAGTGTTGTGCTGTCGACGCATTAAGATACAACTCCGAGTAAGAATTCTACAATGCTATATTTGGCCTGTAGTCCTCTATGGCAGCGAAGCATGGACTATTAAAGAAGACGTGAGAAGACGGCTCGAAGCCTTCGAGATGTGGTGTTACCGTCGCATGCTTCGTATTAGCTGGACACAAAAAGTCAGCAATGAAAAAGTGCTCCAACGTGTCGCAATGCAGCGGAAATTATTGCAAACCGTCAAAAAGCGCAAAGTTGAATATTTGGGTCACGTTTTGCGACATGACCGATATCAGTTGCTGCAACTTATAATGATGGGCAAAGTTGAAGGCAAAAGACGCGTTGGAAGACGCAAGAAATCATGGCTAAGGAACATAAGGGAGTGGACCGGAATAACAAAGGTCGAGGAATTATTCCGCTTGGCAAAGGATAGAGAGGAGTTTGGGAAGCTGACGGCCAACATCCAGTAATGGAGAGGCACTAAAAGAAGAAGAAGAAAATTACCCGGGCGTCTGTCCACTTTTGTTCGGAAATGTCGTTTTTTTGGGTACCGTACCTCAAAAGGAAAATACGGCATCCTTATATGATCAATTGATTGTCCGTCTGTCTGTTTCTCTGCCTGTCAAGACCCTTTTTCTTAGGAAGGCGTAGCGGTATCAAGCTAAAATTCATATCAAATACTCAGGTCTATTGCCCCTTAGAGCTGTGAAGAAATCAAACTTCTAAGCCAACGCAATCAAAAGATACACCTGGTTATGCCAAAAATTTTCGTGTTTTTTCGACATTCAAACCTACAGGGTACTTCCCATGAATTTAGAATCTTGAAATTTGGTACGAAGCAACGTCTAGTAGCACATATAAAGGAAAAATTGCGTAAAACATAACTTTTTAGTTACATCATATAATAAAAATATTTTTAATAATTTTTTGACAGTCGCAAGGGAATCAAAACCTACAGGGTACTTCCCGTGAACTCACTTGAAATTTGGTACGAAGCAACATCTTAAAACACAGATAAAGAAAAAATTGCGAAAAGCATTAATTTTCAGTAACATCATATAATATTTTTTTAAATAATTTCAAACTTATTATATACAGCTGTTGCCCGCGGCTTCGCCTGCGTTAATGTCGATCCCTCTGGAACAGTAGAATTTCCCGGAATTAAACTTACTCTATGTCCTTCCCCGGGCCTCAAACTACCTCCATACCAAATCAGTTTAATGGTTGAAGCGTAAAAAGACGACAGACAGACAGAGTTACTTTCGCATTTATAATATTAGTATGGATTATTATGGATAGGTATAATGCTGTTGTATAATGATGATAAACTGACTTTGGATTTTAATTTTCTTATGTCACTTAATATTTATTTATTATGCTATATATTTGCAGGCAAACTCATGCCTTGTGTTCATTCAAATGACGATAACTTTTTTTTGAATGAACCGATTTTGATGAAACAAAGTTTAAATGTTTTGCTGAGTTAAAAGAAAGCAATTGGTGAAAGTTTGAATTAAATCAGTTCAGTATTTTCGGAGATAATCGTGATCATACAAACAGACAGACAAAAAAAACGAAATTTTTTTTTTTAGCTTTATTTTATTATTATTAAGTGTCCCTCTATTCATTTCAGTCAAAAATTCTGAATGTACAGACAAAATATTTTTACTGTTTTATTATATGTATAGATAATGTACGGATCCCTTGGGGCGAGAGTCCGACTCGCACTTAGCCGGTTTTTTGAGTTATTAGCGATATTCTTGAAAATCGCTGTAACAATAGGTCATTCCCCAAACTCCGATGTTTCCCTACTTCAGTGGATGGTGCTCGTCCGCCGTGAATGTTTGCACTCCCCTCCAATTGCTCATAAGCGAAAGATTAACTGGCAATCGAACTTCACTGTTATGGGGTTTCTATTTGCTAATGGAGTCAGTATTCAAGAATATGACTTTACTACGACTCTGTTTTGTTTGTTTTTCGTATGGCCGCTGAAAGAATGCGATCCTGACAGGTCGTAACAGAATCAACGATGTATTTATGTTGTCTATTTATTAACGCTACTAACAAATAATAAGTATAAAACAAAATTATTATGTAAAGAGAATATCAATATCATAGTTAAGTGTTAACTTTTAAAAAATAAACAATAAATTTTTAAATCCATGCTACGCTCTACGAATATGTAAAATAAAAATAAAACAAAAATCGTTTATTTTTGAAACTAAATACAATTTCCTTATGATAAAGCACTTAAATAAAATACAGTCTTAATACAAATAACAGAGGCCCCAAACAAGGCTACATAACCTGTGCTTTGGGGTCACTGTAAGCAGAAGTACTAAATATAAGAATACATATTACTAAGATAGGTACTTAGTCAGTGTAGCCCGGAACTCCACACTAGGATTCCCTGTATCGTGGAGCGCAGCGTCTTCCCCGAAATAAGACTAAACATAGAAAAAATGCGAGAAAAGAAAATAAGTTATATAGAATATATTACAGACCAATCCAGATCGCATAAATAAAATATAAATATTTAAGGACATATCACATACATTGAGCTAGCCCCACATATCAGTTGTGAACTTGTGTGCTCAACAATACTATATTTTATAATACTTATGTATTATTTTAATAAAAAGTTTAGTTACCAATTACGTGATAAATGCAGAATAAGTAGATAAGATATAAGTAATAAGTACTTATTCGTAGGCTACGCTGTTACAAGATTATGTCAGATCTTGGTTTTGTAGTGATGTGACTAAAAATAACAGATAATTTATTCTGTTTTTATACTACGAAAATAGTATCTCTTTAGATATTTTTATTATTTATCGGGTTTTATTCATTTCTGTTCGTATATATTTTTAATTGCTTCGTTTACTTTCGTCTACTTTCGTTAAATGCTTTCGTTAATATCTATGGTTTCTTTGCCCATCATTATTTATGACTAACTGACAGGGGTCAGGATCGCATTCTTTCAGCGGACTCTGAAATCGGCGTTCTTTAAGTCCTTGTCGATTAACCGAAATATTTTATTAAATGGAGACCATTTAACATTTATGTCTACTGTTAGTTTTCTGGGAGGAAAGATTTTGTAAGTAAAAGAAAAGAAAGTTCAAGGAGAGATCATAGACAACCATTTTATTTGAAGATAAAATAAAAACTCGCCTGGTAAAATAAAATATGTCTTGAATCCTTACACCCTCCCTAGTCAAAACTCGGGAGGGTGTAAGGATTCCAACGATACCATCCATTGATGGATTTCGAAATATAGTAGAATGAAGAAATACATTCCTTCCCTACATGAATTCTGAAAACATAACACAATTTTTTGGTCAGTCGTGTAATAAAAACAGAAGAAAAATGTCGTAAAAACAGAAATGGCGGATTGGACAAAATATACTAATAGAACACTTCACTGAATAAAACTAAACAATATTCCTTTTTGACTTAAACATCATTTTCAAAAGTAAAAAAATATTGTTGATTTATGTATTTTTATTTTTACGATTGTCTCGATACTAGATGATGCGTAATAAAAAGAGCAGGATAACAGAACACACTTTAGCAACATGTTGCCAGATTTAAGGCATTTTTCTGAAAAATCAGACACAAGTATGAAAATTAGTTCAACAGTTTACTTGCTTATCAATCATATAAAAAACTTCTTATTATTGACATCAATTTACTTCACTCAACTATTAAATGTCCCGAAAAAATAAACGGTTAATAATGTAACGTTTCAGTCTTTTTTACAATCGCAACAAACGGAAGCATCGAGCTAAACCCGTTGAAAACATAAGTAGGTACGTGTCTTCTGAACTGGCGTGGAAAATGATGCCCATTATTATATTGTACGCGGCATAATTGTCCAGATTCCACCGCAGGTTGCTCTCCAAACACCCCAGCCATTCAACCCTTCCACTTGGGCTTGACAAAAAATACTCCACTGGGTAAATATTGGATGTCCAGTGTCTGGTTAGGTGGTACAAGTTGTAAGTCATAGCGGGGATAGTGAATATGAATAGTGAATATAGCATGTAATTTATGGTGTAACCAAAAGACAATAAATCGCATAGTAAGCATGAACTCTGCTAGAATGAATAGATTGTTCAATTCGGTGTTTTTAGAGTTTTTACTGACGGTCTTGTGGAAGAGAATCCAAGTAAATGTATGACTATTTAGTCTACGGAGTAGCTAATTGACAATGCCCCGCGGCGCGCTTTTTGAATATTTTTATGTTGTTTTGTTTTAATGTTTAGTTAGTTAAATTGTTTTGTTTTTGCTCTAGCCATAATTTATTATTTATTTTTAATTGAATTACTATTTTGTTTACTTTAATGCCTTATTGCAATAAATTGTAAGATGTACTTATTATAACAATCCTAGCTTTCACCCGTGGTTCCACCCGCGTCAATTTGAGCCCTCGAGAACAGTACACTATGACTATGTCCCTTTCCGTACCCCAAACAACGGGTATGCAAAATTTCATGTACATAGGGCGTGAAAGCGTAACAAACAAACTCACTTTCGCATTTATAATATTAATTAGGATTAGGATACTTTCACTCATCTATCTGTACATTGATAATTACTATACTTTTGTATTTTATGGAATGATACTTGTTAATAGTTTAAACATTTTCATAGTTTCGAAATATAGAGTGACACATACCATACTAAGCATGCAAAGTAATAACACCTTTCCTCATTTGAACCTTGACCAAAAATGTCACTTCATCACCATTACTACATGTCTCACGTTTTATTTTCTTTCATATCGCCTTTTTTGCCTGTGCCTCGGTCCACAGCGTAAACTGCATTGTATTGGTCCTTCGTCCTTTTAACGCCACTCATGTGTTTGAGTCGCCGGGTATTACAAGTCCATTAGGTTCGCTTGCGGATATGTTCTAACGTCTTGCATCTTAACACAGAAGTGGAATGGAGTTGATATCTATTTTATTTTATTTTAAAATAATATTTTCTTTGTTTAGGTCTTTCAAGTTCGCTTGCAAACGTATACTTAGTCTTTCATCTTAAGACAAAGATGGAATGGATTCGCTATGATTTGTAATGGAAGCGTGTAAATTAACCGCCTATTTTCCCTTTAAAGGTTCGTTGTCATTAGGGTTGTATGTTTTCTAGTTAAATTAAAAAATAAAATATGGTAATATGGCGGTGATTTCGATGCCGAGGTTCGAACACGCGGGAGCTCAATTGGCATAGCATAGGTCGTATAGAGGCCTAAGGTTGTAGGTTCGAACTCCGCCCGCGTGGAATGTTTCACCATATTTTATTTTATATACCTTAAGGGGTGATCAGTCCATTGCAATTACAACGGGCCGGCGAAAGACATTTGTGTAAAATGTATTTGTTTCCGGGCTCTCAGCATGTTCCCATAGGAAAATTTGTTCATTTGAAGTTGTTCATTGACGGGCTGAGTCACTCATTCAAGGGAAATTTGATGGTAAATTTACACGCTGTACGTATTACCAAAAATTATATAAAGAGTATTCAAATCTGTTTGGGTATTTATGGACACTAAATTGTCAGTAAAACGGTTCAATTACGGTTACTTTCTGGCATCTGTTAACTTTAAACAAAGATGCAGTGGTATATATATATTGGCGAGCTCAGTGGCGTAGTGCTCAACACGCCAGCCTGCGACACGAGGGTGCCCGGGTTCGATCCCCGGTCAGGTCAGGGTCTTGGATGTTTATCTATACAGGTATTTATTATTAAATATAGTATCGTTGAGTTAGTATCCTACGGCACAAGTTCACAACTTACTGCAGGGCTAGCTCAATTTGTGTGATATATCCCTATACATTTTATTATTTATTATATACCTAGCTATTTGGCTTCTTAAATTTATGCCCTCTCACTTTCTTTTTTTTTATTATATCAAAATCAATTGCTGTTCGTTTGTTTCGTTCAAACTCGAGAACGTATGGACTAATTTAGCTGATTTTGATTTGAAATGTTTGTAGCCCAGGGAAGGTTTATGGGTGAGAATTTACGACAAAAACATCGTTGTCTGTAAAGTCGGTTTACCGCCGATAACTTCGAGCGTGCAGCCGGCTTTCATCGATTTAAAAAGGGAAACGAAGTTCGCCGTTACAGCTAGTTGTAAATAAAATAAAGTTCTTGTAGTTGCACTTTCAAAATTTTCGTTAATTTGAAATATTCAACAAAATACAACATAACTAAAATGAAGAAAACCCACATTCATTAAAACAAACAAAACGAACTAAAATTAACTGCATACAAATAATTTATCTATGGAGAATAATTGCAGCTGTTTACGTTTGTTTGTACAAACGTACACTAGCTCATTAGACATACAAGCTCATTCAGAGTCCTAGTAATTGAACCTGAGACTTTCTGGTTTTCCTTAGCATATAGCAGGGTTTCTCAAAGTGGGGTACGCAAACCCCTAGGGGTTAGCCGATACATGGACTGCGTGACAAGATTTACATAATAATGTTTTGCAATTTGTGACAAAAGACAAGCCCACCCATCACATTAATAAAATAAATATATTTCTGACCCGTGTGGTTTACCTTTTATTAAAAGTAAAAACGTTTCTCCAACAGCCAATTCCTTCTAGGGGGCTGTCGTCTAGAAACTTTAACAAGGGGACGTGGAGCCAGATGTTTGAGAAACCCTGGCTTATAGAGATCTCAACGTAAAATAATGCGGCAGAGACGAAGTATTGCCATTAACCTTTTCTCTTCGTATTCTCTGGGCTTATTAATTTGGTATAGACCTTGAAATGTTGCTTATATATAGCTTGTATAAATTCTCACGTATATTTATAGTCATGTTATAAATATCCATATTATTATTATAGATGCGAACGTATATATGCATGTCTATTCCCCCTTTATGCTTTAACCATTGAAATTTTAATTCATACTGTCAAAATTGTTTTTTCCCTTTGAGTATGACACCCTTAAAAATACCATAGGCCCTAGGAGAAACACAATCAAGTGACATGCTTTTAAGTTTGTTATTGTGTGATTTGCAAGAATTTTAATAAACTAATTTTAACAGAGAGGAATCAAATTTCTTTCTTCGTTCTCATGCTAGCGCCGTCCTTCGGGGTCTCATATTATTTATCTATTCCCATTACATTTTTGGACAAAAGGCGTCGAGTATTTGGTCGTCGGTTGTGGAGAGACGAACAAACAAACGGGCAAATAGCCACGGTTCCCACGGGTCCAGGAACTTCGGTGATTTGATGACCTGTAGTGACCTCCGATTAATAATTATAATAAAATTGGATATTCACAACCATTATGTATATTTTTATCATAGAAGAATCCCTTATTGCACATTATTTGAATTTTTGAAATACAGTTAACCCTTTGATTTTGATTAGGTATGTGCAAATTTTTTGAGAAGGGCTTTGAAAAATTTTTCGAGAATTTCTTCTTATTTCTCTCATTTGAGAGAATTATTAAGAAATACTCTCTCGAGTTTGAAAGCATCTTCCAGAGCAGTGGTGAACAGTTTCAGAGAAATATGTCACCCTGTTTCACGCCCCTCTACAGTGGAATGGCCCTCGTACTCTGCTAATGTACTCACACTGACATAGTAGTATTCCTATATAAACACTTCAACACTTCGATATACTGATAGTCAAAGTGGCACCGCTGGAGAACCTGAAGCACGGCCCACGTTTCGATCCAATCAAAAGCCTTTTCATAGTCCACAAACGCTAAGCATAGTGGCCGGTTATACTTTTTGGTCTTCTGTATAACCAGCGTATGGCAGCGTAGGGTCTATGGTACTTCGAAAACGGGCTTGTTCAGGAGGCTCGAAGGAATCAAGTGATCACCCTCGAAAGCAGCTTTTAAACGTAGCTTAGGGGCGTGATAATGAGGAAAGAGCCTCTGAAGGACTTTCAGTACCGGCGTTCCACCCGCTTTCAGAAGCTGTGCTGTGATTCCGTCTTCGCCCGGCGACTTGTTATTTTTGAGCTGTTTGAGGTCAATCCTAATCTCGTATAGGCTGATGTCCGGTATGGCTTTGGTTTAGTGTCCGGTTCGCTTGGCTCTAGTGTCCGTAGTCTCGCCTTCGTTGGTTTTAGCAACTGAATGTTCGTCAAACCTCTCGATCTCTCTCAGTACCTCTGCCTACTCCACTCTTGCGAATAATTTGGAGCCTTTGTTCTGCTCAATCGTATCCTTTATACGCTCGGTATTAAAGGAGCGAATATCGTGCCGCAGAGACTTTTGGATTCGTCTATTGAGCCGCCAATGTGCGTCAGTATCTTCGGAGGTCTGCAGCGCCATGTATCATCGCTCAGCCATCATTTCTAAGAATATGTAATTTGTTGCTGCTTGTCAAATTTTATCCAATAACAGTGGCTTATCGTACCTAACATTAGTGCACCCATCGTGGTAAGCATATCACAAAGAAGCATGCCGGACACAATCAGAAACAAAATAAATCCCATCGAGACAAATATAACCAATCAAATTTAACAAGAGTATGCCCAAACTTCAACGTTTAACAATCAGTAGACAAATTAATGTCACAGAAGGTACACTCAACATTAATAACCTCCGAACAAGTTCAGAAACACGTTAAGGCAGTGGGGCTTCAAATTACTTCGAATCTATACACAGACAGATTCTGATATTTAACAAGTGTGCCAAAACTTCAACGTGTAGTAATCAGTAGACAAATTAACGCCACAGAAGGTACACTCAACAGAAATAACCTCCGAACAAGTTCAGAAACACGTCAAGGCACTGCGGCGCTTCAAATTACTTCGAATCTGTATACAGACAGGTTCTAATATTTAACAAGTGTGCCAAAATTTTAACGTATAATAATCAGTAGACAAATTAACGCCACAGAAGGTACACTCAACATTAATAACCTCCGAACAAGTTCAGAAACACGTCAAGGCCGTTACAATGCGGCGCTTCAAATCACTTCGAATCTATACACGGACAGATAAACATTAAAAGTCAATCGTTCATTCGATAACATACTAATGAGTGCTCGTTGAAAACAAACTTATCTCGATGAGCCGGGCCGCATGCACTCCATTAATAATCCCATATATATAATAACATCATTACTTCAAAGGTGGACCACCCAAAATCATCACCTGTGTATGTACATTTTGTGATCGTAAACAAAAAGATAAGAAAGAAAATGAAGGGAAAATTCGAGTCGAAAAATTAAGAGAAATCGCTCTTATGGTAATTGTGGGCTTCAACTTTAGGCCAATTTGCATACGATATGAGGCGCTAATGGATGTAAGATACGATTTTTTTCTGAATATTCTCCGCGTAAGCATGTACAGCTGCTATTAGCATAGATAACAGCCAAAGATGATGATAATGTTCCGTGTCATTGATTTTTATACTTTTTTAATCGGAATGTAGAACATAGATCGTTGATAGTGACTTGGCTACGAAGTAGTGTTAGGTCGTGTCGATATGGGTCTAGGTTTATCTTTGTCTAATCGATATCGTATTTATAATAATTTGTTTTCACACGTAAAATATTTCAGAAACCTGCTTATCTTTACTATACAATATGTAAAGAATACCCTGTCCGAACCTTGAAGCGTTGATTCAAACGTCGGTATGAACAACTTTTTTGACAGTTCCGAAAATTTTTGTATGTAACTGTATTTTTTTTATATTTCCAGTTTGATCCTATAAGAAAAGTTGTTCATATTGACGGGCTGAATCACCTCTTAAAGGATCGGACAAGGTTTTCTTTAATATTGTATATAGATAATATATACAATATTAAAGAATATATTAAAATGAAAGTTTGTGTAGAATATACTCTATATTTTTAACTCTGCAAATAAATTTTAATTAGATAATGGAAAAAAAGAGTTCCTCTACATATATAAAAGCGAAAATCACTCACTCATCACGAAATCTCGAAAACTATTTCAAAAAATTTATGTTTGGTAGGAAGGTAGATTGTGACTAGGAGAACGTCCGCTAAGAAAAGATTTTTGAAGTTCCATCCCTAAAGTGGTGAAATAGGGGGTGCCAGTTTGTATGAAACTGCATAATTATTTAAGTGAGATACATTAATTTTTTGAATTAGTGGTTGGTTAAAAAGAATCCTTATAATATTATAAATGCGAAAGTGAGTTTGTTTGTTACGCCTTCGAGCCCTATCTACTGAATCGAACGTCATGAAATTTTGCATACCCGTCTGGCGTACGGAGAAGGACATTGTGTACATTTTATCCTGTACTGTTCCCGAGGGATCGACATTGACGCGGGCGGAACCGCGGGCGAAAGCTAGTTTATTTTATGAATATTAACCTCAAAGCAAACTGGATAATCACGTATGTGAGCTAATATCTTGTGCACAGAGTTTGCACTGCCTGTGACTCTCTGATCTGCATGTTCTTTGTCATAACTGTACTTGCTTCAATCTTGCTACTAAAATATGCATCGACAGTTTCGGGAGGCGTTCCGACATGTAATGAGCATATTTAGCGGACATTATTTAAAAATAATTTATTGGCGATGCAGTTAAGGGGAACTCCTTCGAGGGATTACGGTTTTTCCAAATATGTTTTTAAGTTTTTTTTTAGTAAACCTATATTGTCTTTTTACCTTGCGCGGTAGACAGAGCCTAGGTCATTATTAAGTTATGAAAGCCGTGTTAAGCATGTTGAAGGTGAAAAACGGAATCGAAATAGTGATGGGATTGCTAGCCGTATCGCCTACTAACATGATTTCTCTGATTTTCGCCCATTCCCGTGATCGGTATTTACGATCTGAGCGGAAAGAGAAGCAGCTAGAACATTCTAAGTTTTTTCTTTTATTCCAGCATAGAAGAGAATCGCAACAAATTGTATAATTCTTAATATTTTAAACACTCTTTTATAATTTTAAAATTTCATACAGTGGAATTCGTTACTATTTTAATAAGTACCTAACGTTTTTTTTTTATAAATTAGAACTTATAAACGTACAATACCTATCCTTTTACAAAATTATCTGTAATTGCCTATTCAGTAACCAAAACTGAACAGAACAACTTTTCACACGGAATCTTATATGACTTTTTTGTGCTAAATGGAAACTCTTTTTAACTGTTTTTTGTTTTAGTTATTTTGTGTTTTAGGTGTTGTGTTAAGAGGCCAACACGTTTTTTCTTCGGTGAAAATTTAAAGATTCATTTATTTGAAATAGCAAATATTTTTTTTCGGCTGAAACACTAGGATTTCTCAGGGATTGTCTAAATCATTAGAAGTCTGTGGTTACAGTGTGAGTGACGTCGGTACTCTCCGTGAGGGCACAATTACTCCTTATTATGAACAGGAGGTTTCTATGAGTGCTACACGTCACGAAATCACGCTTGTTCTGTTCATTAATAAGGATCTAATTATTTTTAATAACAAAAAGAAGGAAAATTTTAACTGGTAACTTTTTTGTAATGGTTTTTCGAAAATGAATCGGATTTGATTTTTTTATTGACAATGTTGCGACTTTCTGGAAGGGTCACTGCATTCTCCGATCAACCCCAGAATCACAGCAAGGAAAAAACAGTAAACACTAACCTGGATTCACTGGTGAACAGGATGCTGGAAAGGATTCGCCTGCGACAGGCCTCGTGGCGGCTGGCTGGGAATCTTCCTGGCTTGAACTGTATTATTTTCTTACTGCCTACACTAGTGGTACACCATCACACACGCGCGATGAAGATTTAGGGTTGTTTTCGGCCAGCGAAGCCCTTAGGGTCGTTATTTTTGGAAATTATATTAGCGCAAGACGCTGTTCAACAAGACTCGATCGCCATATTTTTTCGACTAGTCCTTTTCGACCAATCACAGGCCGTCTCGGCGAAAAGAAAGTAGATATAGGGGGGAACGGGAACAGACAATACCTACTCTAATTATATTAAGAAATAAAATATGGTGAAAAATATTCATGCGTATGCGGCTAGAACCAGCGACCTAGGTTTATTTACGACCTATGCTCTGCCAACTGAGCTACCGCATGTTTCTAACCTTGGCGCCGAAATTCTCCACCATATCCCATTCACTACATGTAGGAAGCCATGCAATATTTTTATAAGTATTTTATTTTGCATTCAAAATGCTATTTTGATATGCCCTAATTAAATTAGGAAATAAAATATATACCTAAGTGAAAAAATATTTTACCCCGCCCGCATGAAAAAACATTTTTTTACCATATTTTTTTTCCTATATATATACCTGTGTTAAGCAGCCATGGGCGCGGTTCCCACTAGAATGTGTGACTGCAAGTGTCACAAATATATCTCGAGCTCCTTAACCGGAATCAGAAATAGTGCCCCAGGAATAGGAGTGTCCTTAAGCTTCCATGGTTTAAGCAAACTCCTAAGGCTGTTTCTCCACTGAATCGGAGTGGAGCGGAGAGGAGCTTAGTGGTGTATGAATTGACCAATCATAATACTCGAAATCTGATGGCACAGCCTAATATTTGCGTATCTCACAAAAGAGTTCTTTGTACGATCAAATTTAATCAAGTAATTTTTTGGACTTCAATTTGCGGATCATACAATTGACGTGTTAAATAAATAAATAACTATTTTTTTACGTTAAAAACGTTGCGTACAAATATTTATTCTTTAATGAGATGCCTTGCCCTTATTGGGAGGCACAAAATACGGTTATTGATTAAGTCTTGTAATCGTTCAATTTGTGACGCCGCCTCTGGCTACTCGGCGCCCGCGCTTCAGAGAAGATATCGTAATTGTGTTGCGAATTGAAAAGGGAGATTATTTTAAATTGTTTTTACTTCTACTGCATTTAATGAGAACCGATAATTTTAGACTGCTGTAGAGTTTACTTCTCTTAGATTGCTTTGTTTTTTTTTAATTTTATTGAATAGGGTTTTGTTTTTTTTTTATAATAATATTACTTTATTTTTTACATGATTAAATTTTATATTAGTTACTTCAGTTTATTTAGTTTTAGTTTATTTATTTATAAGTAATATAATAATTTATAGTTTAATAAAAAATATTAATAATCATCTGTTGTGTATTTAAATGTATGGTTAAAGAAGTTGTAGAATATAAGTATTTATTGAATAGGTATCACTAAAAATATCAAGATTAGTATTGTATCTGCTCACTTGTAAAAGTGGGGTAGTTGTGCTTGGTGAAGTAACCCTTAACACATTGACAGACACTAAACGAGACACAAAATAAGTTGTTATAACGGCTAAGCCGTGCAGTATCCGGTAAAGACATAAGGCGCTGTGCATCAGAAGAATACCGTAAAACGTATATTTTTTCGTCGCGCAGCTAGCCTTTTTTTTCAAAGAATACTAGCACGAAAAAAATATGAAGTATAGTTCAAAGATCAAATAAATGGTTACATCAAAATATGTTCAAAAAGTATTTAAAACCTAACTAAATAAAATATCAAAAAAGCTATATCCAGAAAAAAATTCGTCGCGAATCCCTTGATTTTTTCAGCGACAACTACCAACTTTAATACGTCTATAAAAAGTATAACTAAATGAGCAAGATGGATACCTACAAAAAATACAACATTTGGTTATAATTATTGAATTATTAAATTACTAGCTGTTGCCCGCGGCTCCGCCCGCGTTAGTGTCGTTCCCTTGGGAACAGTAGAAATGATAAAAATTCCATACAAACCCCTGCCCCTTTGCTTTTTCCCCTTAAGGGGGAATTTAATACATTTCACCTGCATAGATCTTTAGCCCTTAAGGAGGGGATTTTGCCCATTTCACCTACACAGATATTTTTTATTGTAATGGAGAACTTCTTATTGTCATATTTCTAAGTAACTAAAAAAAATCCATACAAACTTTACCTAACCTATTCTACCCCTTCAAGGGGAAATTTCGACCATTTTAACTACACAGATCTTTTTAATTGTAATGTAAACATATATACTTATTTTTATACTTCTATGTCCAGAAATGAGAAAATTTCCATACTATCCCCCCCCTTTATCCCTTAAGGGGGAAATTTTGTACATTTCACCTACACAGATCTTTTTTAATTGTAACCTAGAACGTATATACTTATTTTCATACCTCTAAGTCTAGAAATGGAAAAATTCCATACAAACTTTACCCCCTATTTACCCCTTCAAGGGAGAATGTTGTCTGGTTCACCTAAACAGATCTTTTTTAATTTTAATTGAGAACTTGCGTACCTACTTTCAAACTTCTAAGTCCAGAAATGAGAAAATCCATAAAACTTCAACCCCTTTGATTTTCTAAAAATCCTTTCTTAGTGCTCATTAACATCATAAAAAGAATCCCTGTGCCAAATTTCAAGTTTCTGCGCACAGTAGTTTCGGCAGTGCGTTGATATATAAGTCAGGTTTGCCATTGGCCCGCGGCTCCGCCCGCGTAAGTGTCGATTTCTCAGGGACAGTAGAATTACCCGGAATACATTAGTTTATGACTTTCAATGAAACACCTTAATATTGAATTTCAATTGAATAACTTCAAAAACGGAAAGTTTCATACTAACTTTGCATCCCCGTTATATCCCCTTAAGGGATGATTTTTGAGAAAAATATTTTACTCGTGTTTCATGTCTTTTAGTAAACAACCTTCATGCTGAATTTCATTCGACTAACTTCAAAAATGGCAAACATTCATGCTTACTTTGCACCCCTATTTTACCCCCTTAAGGGATGATTTTTGAGTAAAATATTTTACTCGTGTTTCATACCTTTCAGTAAAGAACCTTCATGCTGAATTTCATTCGAATAACTTCAAAAACAACAAAGTTTCATACTAACTTTGCAACCCGTTTTTCCCCCTAAGGAGATGAATTTCCAAAAATCCTTTCTTAGTGCTCCCCTACGTTATAAAAGGAACCCCTGTGCAAAATTTCAAGTTCCTAACCCTTATAGTTTAGGCCCTGCGTTGATATGTCAGTTAGTCAGTCAGCTTCTCCTTTTTTTTTAGTATGGATTACTATGGATAGTATGGATAGGTATAATGCTGTCGTATAATGATGATGAATTGACTTTGGATTTTAATTTTCTTATGTCACTTTTTATTTTATTATTTTTGGTATATGTTTGCAGGCAAACTCATGCCTTGAGTTCATTCAAATGACGATAACTTTTTTTTTAATGAACCGATTTTGATGAAACAGACTTTAAATGTTAAACTGAGTTAAAACAAAGCAATTGGTGAAAATTTGAAGTAAATCGGTTCAGTATTTTCGGAGATAATCGTGATCATACATACAGACAGACAGACAGACAGACAGACAGACAGACAAGAAATTCCAAAAAAAATTTTTTGCTTTCTATTATTCTTTTTAAATGTCCCTCTATCCATTTCAGTCAAAAATTCGAAATGTACAGACAAAATAATTTTACTGTTTTATTATATGTATAGATAAGTGAAAATTAACACGAAAATGGCAGACATGGATTTGAACTGAAACTGACGACAGGTATGACACAAATATATAAAATATTGCGCGATGTCCGCTACAAACGGTTAAGGGATACAGCGCCTTAATGCGTATAAGAGCAATGGGATATGATGGAGATTTTCGGCGCCGAGGTTTGAAGTGCGGTAGCTCAAATAGCATGCCACTCTCTTTCTACCGCGTGGCTAAAATGTATGCCTGCTCCTGCTGTAACGTTAATGTTAGTTTTTACTTCTAACGGCAATCCCGGAGTGCAAACCGTTGTTTTTTTTTTTTTTCCGTGTTCATAAACTGTTAAATAAATAACATGCTTTTAAACTTAAAATTAGAAAAACGATTTATATAATTTGTAGACCACTCTAATAACTGATTGTCGTTTCTAAAAATAACTTATACCTGTAGCCGTAAAATAAATTGAAATCGTGAATATGGGTTTAAGCTACTAGTAGATTAACCTTGGTGAATAGATTTTTGATTAACTTCCAGCTAAAACAATAAGAATGAATTATTTATGAAATTAACTACCTAATTCAATGTAGAGCAGATAATATCAATGATATATAACAAACCACCAAGGTACGCAATTTAAAATAAACACTTATATACCTACATAGGTTGTTAAAATAGATTTGGTTTAATGTACTCGCTATAATTATTTTTTTTTAAATGGCTTTGTAACTGCCTTCAACTGAGCTTTTGTTACTTCACCGGGCGCTTGAGGCGAGAGCAGAGTACCCTCAACCTTTATAGACAACATCACCAAAGGGCCCCCAGGAGGGAAAGGACCTCGGTTTTGGGCGTTGCCTATGTGCGCAAGGCTTGGAGAGACAGCAAACTGTCATATTGCCTGTAGGGCCTCGTATATGTGCATGCATATCTTGAAGGATCAATCTAAGAAACAATGGCAAAAGCCTTTGGAAAGCAGCAACTCTCATCTTTTGTCTTATGGACCGAGCGCTATTAATTATACTCGTAATAGGGATATTTGATTATAATTATCTTCTTAGTCGTACACTCTTGACAGAGTGGTCGTGATTATGGATTGGGTTGCTCATCTATGGCCGCTGCTGTTGCAATCCTTCTGCACGTATCTTATCTCTGTCTGCGGCTTTTTTAGAGCATTCTGTTGATGGGCGCTGTGTTACACACAGCTTTGACAAGATCTAGCCACCTCCTAAGAGACCGAACGCGTGAACTTAGCCTTCAATACGAATTAGTTCTATAGAGTTTTCTTTGCGGGTGACATGGCCGAAGAATTTAAGGACGCCCGGTGAAGTAGTGAAACTTGGAGCTAGCTACATAGTCCTTCCAAATAATAAAAAAAAAGGATTTAAGTATTCGTAACGTACAGTAACGATTCTACGAGATGTTTTTCTTGATTCTTAATACCATGATAGACTATAATTATACAATTTGTAAATTCATCGATATCACCTCTAAGGGGTGACTCATCCCGGCAACATGAACAACTTTTCTTATGGGACCAACGCTGGGAAATCGACAAAAAAATACATTTTCATACGAAACTCATTTTAATTCCCTGCATCGGTCCCGTAGGAAAAGTTGTTCATTTTGATGGACTGAATCACCCCTTCATGGGAATGATGGTAGTAAAGTGGTGGTAAATTTACACGCGGTATATAAATATAAGTCTAAATAAATTGTATGAATCGTTATTCTTATATATTATATCTCATGTTATATTGATTCGTATATATTATATCTTTATATCTATTGAAAATCCATACTAAATATTGTAAATGCGAAAGTAACTCAAGATTCAAGCACTGAAACGATATAGGTGAAATTTTATATAAAGATAACTTGAGGCCCAGTTATGGACCAAGGCTACCCTCTTATCTCAGAAAAGAGTACAAAAAAGTAGTGTAATGTTTTTAGATTCATGTAAGCATGTGTAATATACTAGGTGATTTGTAAATACCTGGCAGTGTTTTGGTGTTAAATCGGAATCTTTAATAGAATACAGACTTGCAGCAATAAAAGGATGATAGAAAAAAAAATAGCCTCCTATACAAATTCACCGCTCAGCTGGTCAAATTTCTATGGAAAGTTTTTTTCAAAATTACTTTTTTTTCTTGCGGATGTATTATCTATTAAGGATTCTGCTTCCAACATTGAAATGTTGCTAATTTGTGAGTTTTATTATTCAACTGTATCTTTTAAATGCCAGGATTGATTAGAAAGTTTCTGGTACTGTTAAAATACCTACTTTATACCTACAAAGACTAAGCAAATATTTTTGCAGACATAATATTTTTGTATGCAAAAACATCTTTTGGTACTTTTTTTTTCTTAATTATTTGAATCCTGAACCAGATTATGATATAAATACCTTACATAGATATCAATCTGCCCCAAATAATTGTCGTCAATCGTCAACATATAATATCGGATATTGACACTACGTAATTGCGTGTATCAGAACTGACATCGCTAATTATATTTTTGTAGCTATCTCTTAATATAACGTCTTGACTTAAAGCAAGTTTTAACCGACTTCAAAAGAAGGAAGTTTGTTGCCGAAAGAAACCTATCCTAACTAATATTATAAATGCGAAAGTGAGTTTGTTTGTTTGTTTATTTGTTTGTTTGTTACGCTTTCACGCCGTAACTACTGAACCGATCATCATGAAATTTTGCATACAAGTTCTCTGGAGTACGGAAAAAGACATAGGCTACCTTTAATCCCGGGGCCCGGGAAATAGTACTGTTCCCGAGGGATCGACATTGACGCGGGCGGAGCCGCGGGCGAAAGCTAGTATTAAATAAACGTTTTTGATTTGATTTGAAAGTTGATTTTATTTTGTACCCATCTACCAAAAAAGGCTATGTGACTTATGTGTTTGGTGAGCATCTTGAATATTTATAAATTACTTAAATATAATCCCTCTTATTCATAAAAATTAGCAAACGTTTTTTAAACCTATTTTAGCAGTTAAAATATGTTTTGTCCTGTCCTTATCCCTCTCTGCAACGATTGGCATGGAAAGAACGAGACAAAACATATTTAAACTAAAATAGGTTTAATATGCGTTTGTTAATTTCTATGAATAAGAGGGTAACTTTGTATCTTCCAAATGACTATGTGGATTTTGATAGTTAAGGTAAACAGTTATGGTTAGGTTCGTTTCAAAATCCCAAGTGTTCTTAGATAGGTTTTTGACATGATAACGTCTTATAACGAAGAACGCCGGCGGATCGCACGAAAAAGTGTCACGTTCCGTGTGCAAGCAAGAGCGCGGAACAAGCGATAGAGAGGCACGCTCGGCCTAAGCGTTCAGCTTGTGACGCATTCATCTCTCTTCCACCGTAATCACGTAAAATTATCGTCCGTTAACCGAATTTAAGGACAGCCATTTTTTTTAAGGATAGGCCGTTTTATTTTTCGTTTATTAAGATATATTTTTGCACAACTTACAAAATAACAATAAATGTCCTTAAAAAGATTAATTTTGTTTGTAATTAATCAAAGCTAAATCAAAGTTTATCTAAGATTAGTTATTTTTAGTTTTCAAGAAAAATATATTCCATTGCTTCTGGTTTTCCATGCTGGTCTGGGAGAAAAGAAAAAACGTGGAATGCGCCAGCTACTTCTCTTCCTGCGCAGATCGTAAAATGCGAGGGAATGGGTGGAAATGTGAGGAATCATATCATTTGGTGATGCGGCTAGCAACCCGCCACTATTATGATTTCGTTTTCCAGCTAATGCCCACCAATATGCTAAATGTGGTCATAAGGCCTTATAAACCTGTGCCCTGTCTACCCCGCAAGGGAAAAAGAAGTGATACTATGTATGTATGTATATTTTTTTGATTAGGATTTTCGGTGATAATATAAATTCTTTTTACCATTCTATCATCATCGCCAAATCATCACATTAATTGCAATAAAATGCGATTGCGTAGGTGAGTTAAGTAAATTATTGACAACAACAATTGTTTGATACATGTAGAAAAAAAAAAGGTATAGAAGCAGCTACTATGGTTTACTGTGTGCGGTCTGTATCAATAAGAAGGCGCTGTGTTAGATACTAGATGTATTAGGAATTCACAAAAATATAAAAGAAAAAAATGGTGTCGTGCCGTATCGATGGCTAGGCCCGAAAGTCCTTGTGTGTAGTGACGTATATCCGCCACCCCGCATCGCACCGCTACGCGGTGTTGCCAGTGGCCGCAACAGTAGGCTTATTTTATGCTTAGGTATGGA
Source organism: Elegia similella (assembly GCA_947532085.1). Taxonomy (NCBI): domain Eukaryota; kingdom Metazoa; phylum Arthropoda; class Insecta; order Lepidoptera; family Pyralidae; genus Elegia; species Elegia similella. Next base: position 9,678,359 of record OX383936.1, read on the forward strand.
GAAAAAACAAAAAATTTGCCATGTGGTATCCGGCGGAGTAGAACGGGGCCACTCCAAGTCTTCCCGTGGATATCGTAGAAGGCGACTTAGGAAATACAAGCTAAACAAAGCTTATAAACATCTAAGAGTCCTCTTCAACCCGTCTGGCCAGCGTGGAGAGTGTAGGCCAAATCCTCTGGCAGCTCTGGCCAAGTATGGCCCTAGTAGTACAGAGAGGATCGTGCTCCTGTAGTGGAGACTAAAAGGGACCTGATGATGATGATGATGGAACAAATATGACAATAGGTATTAAGAAGATAGATTTAAATGTGTTTGTTGTGTTCATCTGCTTCCAATGGATAAAAGATAAAATTGAAAACCTGCTTATTCGATTTTGAAAAATTATTTCTTATTTATAAGGTTACATTATCGGAGGGCTATAATTTTCGCGTATGAAGATGCGGTAAAAGCTAGTACATTAAAAAAACGGTCAAGTACGTATCGTGCTAAGTGCAGTTAAGTATGTCGTAGTTGCACGTCATTTTATTAGTTGCTCGATTATAACTCTTTGACTTGTGAACCCCTACTTAGCCGTGATAGTTTTCCGTTTAACTTCGTTTTAAATGCTACTGCCCTGATTATTTCACGTATGTATCTACTTGTCTCCAACAAAAAGTATCACTTTGAGGCTTAATATATCACAAAACAACGGGTCACTGAATCGACAAAAATGTATGACGAGCTCTGTGGCCGAGCTCCCTGGTCATCAGGCTGCTACACCGGAGTTCCCGGGTTCAGTCCCCGGTCACGTCAAGATGGAGATCTTTTTCAGATTGGCCTGGGTCTTGGATGTTTATATATATGTATAATATTTGCCATATAATAGAGTATCGTTGAGTTAGTATCCCATAACATAAATCTCGAACTTACTTTAAGGCTAGCTCAATCTGTTTGATTTGTTCGCCTATTTTTATTTATTTATTATGCATATGCTTTTTTGATAAAGTGTCTATAGTCTAAAACCGTTATTCCAACTGTTAAACAACCGGTAAGAAGATGATTATAGTTGTTCATTGTAAGTGAACCAGTCGCGGTACTGACTGATGGAAGCAACTTCCAATTTTTTTTATAATATTATTCAAAATCATTAGACATTTGCATACAATATAACTAGTTAGGAACGGTGGCGCCGAAACGCCTACGCGAATATCCAACACCATTGTACCTTGTCAAAATAAGCCATCAAATACAAATTTTAGCGATCCCGTGACATTTATATGTTAAAGTTAGTGTGAAAGAGTTCTATGTCGCGATTGTAAATTACTTCTTTAGATAGTTAAATAACAATTAATTATATTAAAAACAAGTTTGGATCCTTTGGATGTAATTTGTCTGGTTTGTTAACAAGACCTTATAATTTATACTGATGATTAATTTGTCTGATATTTTACTATAAAACTGAATATATCCGGGTTTAATAATGTGTTTTGCATTCATCATACATATTATTAATATATTGTTTTGTATTCGGAGTCCTGTTTGTAAATTTTATGCGCTAATAACGCAAAAATTGGCGACTGTCGCATGTAATGTAACTTTTTAAATTTATTACTGCAACACATTTACGAGACTTCAGCTTTTGTAAAACAATGCCTGTGTGAATGGGAAGGATTCTAACTACAGAAATATAAATATATTAATATGTATGTGATTGTAACGAAACATAATGGTCTATCACTAGAATCACTGAAACATCCGTGTAGGCATTAAGATGTTATTTTGGTATAAAGAAAGTCACATTCATAAATATATTTACATACTTACATACATATAAATGAACTCGAAATACGATGCACTCCTTTTTGGCAGTTGTATATTATAAGAAAAATATCAATCTTAGCAGATGATCTTTGCTCGTTGTTGTAATAAAATGTGCATTTTTTGTTTTTTTTTTTTTCTGAAATGTAAAGAATCTAATTCTATATATAAAACATTAAGTAGCTATGCCGGGAACACAAAAAAATTAACATTTCCATATCATCAATGATCGGCCAACCTGTCAATTTGTATGTGACTGCTAAAAATATTTTTGTGTTTCCAGCATTGGTCCAATAGGAAAAGTTGTTAACATCGACGGGTTAAATTGCCCCTTTAAGGGTCTAAAACGATTAAGTGTAAATATACCTATGCGTATAATTTTCATAGACAGTATAACAAAAACTTATATTTACAGATACCTATATTCCTAAAGTCGACAATTTGACTGAAAAATGTATTTACCTTATTTAATTATATATAAAAAAGAGAAAACTATAAAGAGAAAGCAAACCTAAAAGTAAAAATTTTAAGATAAAAAATGTCTCGCAAATCATTGCCCTGAGGAAGTGTGCCCAAAAGGCTGGCAGCATTGCCACGTTGTATGGCAATGCTTATTCTTTGTGCAAAGAAATTGCCAGCCCTTTGGTCATTGGACACCTCTATCAGTCTTTTGCTCACAAATTTAAACATTTTGTGAGCTGACGGCCCCAAAGTTTCCACACCAAACGGCTCAAATATGTAGCCATCGCCTAGGCATGCATATTTGCGCCGCTTGAGGGACTCGGCGGCCGCTGCAGCCTCACCAGCCTTGGAACTCGTGCCGTGAAGGTGAGAAGATGCGACAGTGTCGACGCAAGTTGCGTCCCACACTAACGGTCGTCCCAGCCTCCAGGGCACAAGTGTCATCCCATCCGGTCTCTTGCCGTCATTCCGGGCCAGACCATTAGGTTCCAGAATGGATCGCACCTGAATCGCGACAAGAGCACGGTGAATGATGTTGTTAAGGTTGGCATTGCGTGCAATACGGCCTGCGCTCCTGGAGCAGGAGAGACCGTGATGGCCCAGGCGTTCGACGGTATTACCGCAAGGGCAACGATGCGGGACATTAGTAGCAGCGCCTAAACGTAGGCTGGTCGCTATACGGAAGGTGCCGTCATCCAAAAAAGTGCCCAAGTTAAAAGACGGTAGTGCCCGTAGCCATAAACCTGACTTCCATTCAGCAGAAGCAAGGAGACGAGCTCGCTCTACAGAGTTGCTAGCAGAAGATTCAATTATGCTACTCTGAACAAGTCGGCAAAGCGACTCATCCCATTGCCTCTGTGAAGCAGGATGGTCTGGAAATTTTGAATTTTGAGGTGACTCTGACCATGCGATTTTGGCCTCCGCCAAAAATATGTAGGTACCTATGTATTTATAGACACATTTATTTTTTCCAGTAGCAGTATAACAAATAACTAATCCTATACAACATTCGACTGAGAGAGACGATTCTCCCCTTAATATCATAATTGGCTACGAACTAAGTATGGTTATTTATCATGATATTTAGCATCAATTACACTGCGTGGCAATAATTAGTGGGGCATTACACGAGTAATTTACCGCGTAATGGACGGTGATCGGGCTATTATTTTCGTGCGAGTATGTGTATCGATTTATTTTCAATCGCGTGGACGTGGGAGAATATTTTAAGTAATGATGAGATATTACCTCCATATTTAAATGAAATAAAAACTTTTAAGGCGCGTTGAGCTATTTTTCTTAGGGGACTATTTTTGGAGATTCGTATCACGTGTGGCTCGTGATGTGAATCCACAAGATAATATGCTGTTATGACTTCTATTAGAATAGCAGTCCTTATTTTTTTCACAAATGCCTAGTTCTTTTTCGAAAAGAGAAAAACAGTATGGCACGAAAACAGAAACATAGCTCATAACAAGACTTGAAAGAATAAAAGTAAGTATAGTTTTATTAAGGATCAAACTAGGACCAAACCTCTTCCTCATTCGAGCATCTTTTGGATTGTATAATCAGCAGTCGTCCTTCCATTGACTTATATATTGCCTACAACCTTCAGATTTCTTACATTCTATGGTATCTATATACTCACTTCCCAAATTATCTAATTTGGCAAAATTTGTAAAGAATTTGAATGTTGCGCGTATTTTCCTTTTCAAACTAGTGATCTAATACCCCTAACCGCCTATATATAGCCTAAAGTAACCCGTAGGCGTTATTACACAAAGCCCAGGGAATCTTTAAAACTAAATGCTAAACCTGTAAAATGTTTCACACTTTTTCTTGTGTTCTCAGAAATACCCTACAATTCACAGCGATCTATGGCCCGATTAAAATTAAAAACTACAATGCATTTACCGTCCAGTAAACCAGTACACGATAAATGTTAAAGGATTTAAAATAACACCCTCTATATTACCCAATGAATCCCCCATTTGTGCTTTAGCACCCATTTATCTGAACAAAGCATAAATCGCGGGGTGATAATAATAGTGTGGGTGCTTGCAAATTGATAATGATAAGTATTCGTTGAGGAAGAATTTTACAGTACACATGACCGCACATTGAGAATAAAATATGACTGAAAAGATCACGATGTTAACACCACAGAGTACATTATATTTTAACACTGATGGTGTTAAATTGAAGGATTAATGAATCTACGATATAAATTTTAAATGTAAGCTCGACAAATGACTCTATACATGGTTTTAACTATACCTTTAGAGTTCATTAGATCATATACATGACATTTATACACAATTTCACGAACAAAAATAAAAATGTAAAATTAAGTGACCAAAAGAATTGCCGAAACCCGGGATTGAACCGGGGACCTTTAGATCTTCAGTCTAACGCTCTCCCAACTGAGCTATTTCGGCTGATGGGTGGAAGGTTGAAATTAGCAATTGCGCTCCACAGCAAAGTGGTTTGTAAAAAAACTTGATTTGTTATGTCATATTTTTTTTGTATTCTATTATAATGGTTGAAATCACGGGTTAAGATCAAGGTGATATAATGTGCATTATTGACATTCTTATAAAACCTTTTCACTGTGGGTGGACTAGTCAATCATGTTTTATACCATAGATAAAAAAAAAACAATAAAAACCTACTTTTATGTTCCATACTTTATGAAAGATCATTTTAAAAAAAAAAACTTCAATCAAGCTACTGAACCGATTTTGATGAAATTTCAATGAGACCAAAAAGAAAGCATACGCTTTCAAATCAAAAGATTTGTTCAAATCAGTTCATTATGACGGAGTTATAACGTAACATTAAAAAAAGTACAACAGAATCGATAACCTAATTCCTTTTGTGTCGGTTAAAAAGATTGCTTTAAAAAAATACGATACTACTTTATTGTTTTTATTCGATATATTAGTAGTTTTCTTTCTAAGCTAATCCCGCAGGATATTAAGTTTAAAATATAAGAAATAAATTACGTTATTTTCTTTCGTAATCGTGTGGGTTTGTTGAATTCTTGCAATATCATTTTGCATTCAAGGTCCGAGACATAAATCCGAAAAACACTTCGCTGTGATATACTAATTCTGATGCAATGATTTCGATTCAGAGTGTGATTCCGAGTAACAATAAACAGGCAAAGCCTGGGAACACACAAGTCGGTAAACAGCCACCCGCGCTACTTGGCGCATCCCAAACAAAGTCTTCGTATTCGATACTCTAGAAATGTTTGTTGTATGTTTGTTGTATTTGAGAAAATAATAGGTATTAAATTATTTCAACAAGTAGAAAGTAGACGTCGTTTATAAACTTTGTCTTCAAACAAAAGCTTCCTACATTTCTGCACAGAAGTTTAAATAATGGCGCCTAAATTATATAACAAATTACCTGATAATATTAGAAAATATAATAAATAACTTAAAGTAATTCAAGACACATGTTTAGAATTATTCTGTCAATTAATTCATTAGTGATAAATTTTAATTGTTTTGGAATTAAAATCTGTTAACGGTACACATTTCATTTAATTTTTTGCACATTTATTTTAATTACAGTTGACATCAAACAATAATTTGCATTCTCATTGACATTATTATATTGACTTCTTGCACTTAAACAATTTCGAATTCACATTAAAGCTATTTTATATTTAATTTATATTTTGTACTTTAAAATAAAAAGTGGAAAGAAAGAGGGGAGGCTTTTGCCCAGCAGTGGGACATGGAAAGCTAGTAAAAAAAAAAAAAAAAATATTTTATGACTAGCTTCGTGGCGCAGCGGTCAACACGCCAGCCTGCGACACGGAGTGACCGGGTTCGATCCCCGGCCAGGTCAAGATGGAAAAATGATCTTTTTCAGATTGGCCTGGGTCTTGGATGTTTATCTATATATGTATTTGTTATAAAATATAGTATCGTTGAGTTCGTATCCCATAACACAAGTCTCGAACTTACTTTGGGGCTAGATCAATCTGTGTGATTTGTCCGTATATATTTATTTATTTATAATTTAATATGTAGATACGAAGATTTAAAATGTACAATTGCAATTAATTTTAAGTATATAATTTACTAATTTTATTGATTTTGTATGCCTTTTGGCAGAATATAGTAGGCACCATATATTTTTAACATCTTATAAATAATATAGAGGTAAGAAAATAGAAATGTTTATGAATATGTCCATGTAATAATTTATTCGCTCAAGTTGAAAATTATAACCTGTCTAAAAGTATTTCTTTCTGGACTTTTTATTTGTTCGTAGGATAATAGTCAGATAACTTAGATTTGTACTTGGTCTTACCGTTGTTAAAGACTATGAAAAAACTTTTGTAGAACAAATATTGAAAATTAAATAACAATGACCCAATGAAAGTTGGTCCAGTAATGTTAGAGTTTGTTCCATTAGAAAAAAACACACGACCTACAATATTAATCAAGGATGTATGTTTGTTCGGATCAAATCTTATAACTCACTTTTACAGCAATTACCCTTAACCAGTTGTGTTGATTTTTTTCATACGTAATGGTAAAATATTTAAATCGGATGACATTATGGAATCAATAAGCTGTCCTAATGATGGAATTGGATGGTGGCCATAAGGACTCTAATATTTTGTCATGAATATGCACACAAAAAAATTCTTAAACACATACGAGTAGTTATGTTGACGGGTCTAATGCTCTGTCCACAACGAATAAACCTCATAAGAAGAAATTGATCCACAAATCGATCTTTTTCGTGGATCCCTATTAAGCTAACCATAGATTTCATCACCAATCATAGGGATAAACGACTAATCGGCCCATTACCAGGGTACCTCTTGATTTGAAACCCCATTACTAGTAATTTTGGAAGATTTATGATTAAGAAAGGAAACACCACAGGAAATCCAAAATACCTGAGCATACAAATGCAGTGTTACAGTTACGATAAATATAGTGTCTTATTTAGTTTCATTATACCATGCTATGCCGTTAGTACTATCACTCCCGTGAGATTAAGGCATCAGCTTCTTAAAAAGTGGCATTAAAAGATTTTTTCAGGGCTAGTAAAGTGCTATTGTTTTTACAATACTTAGCTGTTATAGTATTATAAATCACTTGCCATCAAGTAAACGGGTAGTATGTTTGCTTACTAAGAAGGATAAAAATAAAATGCCTGGGTACTGGATACCCAAAGTATGCTGCACTGTTTAGGGGTGAGACCATACACAACTTTCTTTTTTAAATTTGGCTAGCTCCATGGCGCAGCGGTCAACATGCCAGCCTGCGACACGAGAGTGCCCGGGTTCGATCCCCGGCCAGGTCAAGATGGAAAATGATCTTTTTTAGTTTGGCCTGGGGGATGTGTATCTATATATATATATTTGTTGTAAAATATAGTATTGTTGAGTTAGTATCCCATAACACAAGTCTCGAACTTACTTTGGAGCTAGCTCAATCTGTGTGATTTGTGTGGATTTGTCCGTATATATTTATTTATTTATTTAACTATACGAGTAAAGAAGTGTTCGGAATCGAATTCTCCCCAGGTGGCGACACTGAGACAAAAGGTACTTTTGCCATCATCATCGTCATCATTACAGCCGTAAGAAGTCTACTGCAGGATAAAGGCCTCTCCCGAGGATCCTTCGTTCCATGGGAAGATATTGCCATACTCACCACGCTTAGCAGGCGGGTCGGCGAGCGCAGTTTCTTTGGCTTCTTGTGTTTCCGACGCTGCTGCCCATCGGAACTTTTTTAAGCTGAGGAAGGATATGAATTTGTTGAGTCTAAGAGGGGAATACCTTGTTGAGATGCTATTTACACGGATAAATAGGGAAAAGTAAGTAGCAGCTCGAGGAGTTGGGCGCGCGTACCTGCAACTACCGGACAAGGAGTTGAGTATGACATCCTTGACACTTTTGCCAGCCGCTGCCAAAATCCATCAATCATTTTGATTTTGACAGCTGCTGTCAACAATACTCGTAATTCTGCTTCCACCTAGGGATAATATCGATACCGATATCCTTTAATTTAGTCCACAAATTAATAAAACACGGCTGGAATGAAGAGAAAGCCAATATATTCAACAATACATTTTGATTTCTTCCATTAATGTACAGTTAGAAGCAAAATTTTGTTAAATTTTATTTGTTTATTTATTTCCAAACTTACAACTATTATTACAGGCTTAATCCTACCTAATACAATAGTTGAGCCAATTTATATAATTTATCATATTTATAGCTAAGTTAAACAAGTAACAAAAGTTACTTGGAAAGAAAGAGTGTAATTTATTGTAGGTGTTTAATATAGATTTTGTAGGTCTAGTTACGTATCCTCTATAGAGACTGATCGACGTAAATTTTGTCCCAAAACTTCCAGTAGACATCTCAAAAGCCAAAAAATTTAACCCACTCGTGAGATCACAAAATATACAAGTATTATTCAATATATGATATCATTGAAGTAATATAAGTAACAAATTCAATTCAAACTATACCATGCTGCCTGTACAACATTAACAATCTCTGTCGAACTCCCTTAGGGCTGACGTCCGCTACCCTAGCGATCAATTTGGGATAAAACGCCTCAGGTAGCTTCATTAATTGACTATTAAACACGTATCAGCACAAAAGGGCATAAAAGACCAAAAACAATGAATTTCACGAAAGTTGATAACTCAATTTCGATCGGTCGAGATAGGACAGGAAAGGCAGTGGAGTAGTCAACAAGTTGTAATTTTGTTTTAATATTTCTTTACACAAAACTGGACAGCGGAGATCACTTACGATCAGGTGATCCGCATGCTCGTTTGCCGTCCAATGTCATAAATAGAAAGTTACAGACAGAGGCAGATGACGTGTATTGGACTTTATTAGACAGCATTGGAATGTGAAAAGATGATGATGATTGCATTATTATTATTCACATTTAGACGTAAGTACTCAATTTGTTTATATAAAGTTTTGTTTAGATAAGTTATATAAACCATTTATAGGCATAAATTAAAATCTAATATACCTATACTCACTTTGTAACCTTTTGACAACATACTTTCTAACACTTAGAAGTGATAATACATATCTAGCTATTCTCAGTGACAATTTAATAAAAGCAGGTACTTTAGCAATACAAGGCCGGTATTTCAATACAACCTGGCAAATGCTAATTTATTAACTTTAAAATTAAAAAGATTAAAATACAACCGTTAGAGCTACTCTATAGATTTTCTGTTCCATCAAGTCGGCGTCCTTTGTGAAAAGGTGCACGTCGAATATTAAACGGGTATATATTATATTGCCTAAATATCGGCCACACGCATGTACTAACGTCTAACGCAATTCCGAATCGCTATTCCACGCACGTATGGTTTGTTTGAATATCTTGAATTATTTAACAGGACTGTAAACCACTAAAGATTGATTAAATTAGTCTATTTCGTGCCGTACCTCCCAAGTTGTGGCTTAGTTAAGTACTACTAGTAGTGGAAAATTTGAGGAACAGTAGACTAAATTAAATTTTACTTTTCAGATTTTACTTTTAATTAAACCAAAATCGAATAAGTCTTTATATTAATGCAATAATTTAAAAAAAATCACATGGAAGTACATTATTGTCGTTAAAGCGCGTTTACTCGTAGCGTGTCTCATAATGTCTTAGCAAAATGAGAGTAGTTTATTTCCTAAAAAGAGTTTGTTTTCCTGACATTACATTTAAAAGTATTCATTGAAGAGAATTCTATATTTCTCGTAGCAAAATTTTGAGCGTATTTGTATTTTTATGATATTAAGTATTTTAAATATGTGCGAGATAGTATTTTGCATTTGTTTGCCAAGCCCTGAACACAGCTATGGACGCAACCAGGAAAACGCTCGGATGAGGAGGAATCCTAGTAAAGCTGATCTCGACTCTGAAATACAGCAACAGGGGCGTAGCTATCGCCGTATCAGCCTTATCAATGATACGGCCCTGGGCTACAGGGCCCACGATCATGTATTGTTTACTAACATATGGGTGCCCGGGATCGATCCCCGGTATGGTCAAGATAGAAAATGATCTTATTCAGATTGGCCTGGGTCTTGGATGTGTGTATCTATATATGTATTTGTTATATAATATAGTATTGTTAGCCCTGTGGTTTCCGGCAGAGTAGAATAGGACCACTACAAGTCTTCCCATGGATGTCGTAAGAGGCGACTTAGGATACTACACCTAAAAAGAGTAAGCAAACGCCTAAGAAAAAATCTTGCACTCGTAAAAATAATTCACAAACAAAAACAATGGAAGTTTGTGAAGGTAAAGATAATAAAGAAAACAAATCGGAACAGAATTTGTGTCATAGTAATACACAAAACCAAACCAATATACATAAAAGATACGAAAAGAAACAATTTTCCCCAAAATTTATACCAAGAGTGTGTATACTTAGTACCAATAAGATAAATAGTGTTACTTCAATCGCCAATGAAACTTTGAGTAACCATAGTATATGTCATTACCTTATGCCAAATGCAAATTGTCAAGCATTGTTAACTGGAATAGAATCTAAATTATTAAATTTTACGAAAAATGACTACTGTATTATTATGATAGGTGATGAAGATTTTAAATCAACCAAAAATTACTTTAATATAATTTATTGTATTCGAGAGACGTTACAGCGTATACAACATACAAATATCATCATTTGTCTACCTACTTATAAATATAATGAAGGAAAAAACATGTATAACTGGAGAGTAGAAAATTTCAATAACCTTTTATACTTAGACGTGATGACTAACGAGCATGCCTACCTATTAGACTCGAACAAAAAGCTCAAATATGATTTTACATTTTATAATTATTTTGGTGAATTGAGGGACCAGGGCATGCGTGTCATATTTGAGACAATTAAGGATCTAATTAGTGATATCAGATATAACAATACGCAACTTGAAAAACACTGTGAATCCGAAATAATGACAAATACGGAGAGTAGTACATCAATATTTTTTCGAGAATAAGTCGTTATATATTTTCCTTCAAAATATAGCAGGATTGCTAAATAAATCTGAAGTGCTTCTCACATATTTACAAGAACTTATAGACAAAAAAAATTAACATAGATATTCTTTGTATTACCGAACATTTCATAATGACTGGATTTGAGAAATATTTGAACATGCATAATTATACGTTGGCTACTATTTACGGAAGAAGTGATATAAAAAGAGGTGGTTCGTGTATTTTAATTAATAAAGAACACAGATGGAGAGAAATTGCAGATATTAAAAAGTTTTGTAGAATTAATATTTTTGAGTGCTGCGCTATAGAATTAATAGATCATAAAATTATTATTATTAGTTTATATAGAGTTCCAGAAAAAAACATTTGAACACATTTTTTGAAACTTTAGATAAAGTTTTGTCATATATTACGAAATTAAAATATAATAATTTAATAATAGCTGGAGATTTTAACATTGACAATTTAAAAGATACAAGTGACAAGCTTGAGTTTGAATGTTTATTATTAAACTATGACTTAAAGTTAGCTTTGAAGCAAATTACAAGGCCAGCATCAAAAACTTGTATAGATAATTTTGCCCATAACTTTAAAAATAAATGCAAGACAGAAGTATTAGATTTAGGTATATCAGACCATACAGCACAACTAATAGAAATACCTGTTAAAAAGACGGCAAGAGTGAATTTCTGGCGTAAAACTATAAGAGACTATAGCCAAGAAAATATTAAAAAGTTTAAAACATGTATAAAGAGCTTAAGTTTCTCAGAAATCTACAACACACCGAACCCAAATAAAGCGTATCAATACTTTATAGAACTCTTTAAACTTTTTTATGACTTATGCTTTCCTTACAAAACAATTACAATAAATATTAATACTAAACCAAAGTGGATGTCTTCTGGAATTAGAACATGTAGTCGTAATAAAAGGAATTTACTCGCGTTTTAAAAGCGTAGCGCATGATGTATATAAAATTATTTAAATCCTCAAGAATACAAAAAGTGTTGGTCATGATGGTATTTCGACAAAAATACTAAAAGTTGTGAATGAATGCATATGTCAACATCTCAGCCATATTATAAATTTAAGTATCCAGGCAGGTATCTTTCCACATGACCTCAAAGTTACAATTGTAAAACCTTTGTTTAAAAAACATGATAGGGAGCAACTACAAAATTTTAGGCCAATTGCAATTAATTCAGTTTTCTCAAAAGTTTTCGAAAAACATTTCTACAATGAAATCAATGATTACTTTGAGGGGAAAGGAATTTTCTGTGAAGAGCAAAAGGGATTCAGACGAAATAAAACTATCAACATGGCTATTTATGATTTTTTATTGGAAGTAATGAATGAAGTAGATAATACTAAACCAATTTGTACTGTCTTTTGTGATATGACACAAGCTTTTGATTACGTGGACCATGATATATTAAAAACTAAACTTGAAGCATATGGCATCAGAGGAAAAGTACTTGATTTAATTGAATCATATTTATCAGACCGTCGACAAGTAACTGAAATATCCAACATAGAATTTACATCAAAAACTGAAAAGAAATACATATCTGATGAACGTTATCTCAAATATGGTGTTCCACAGGGCAGTGTTCTTGGACCTCTGCTTTTTATTATATATATTAATGATTTACCTAGTATAACAAATCACAAAATGACTTTGTTTGCTGATGATAGTACTGTGTCTATTAAATGTAATGATGTAAATTCATATAAGTCTGACATTGAATCAATTTTGTCTTCTATAATAACATGGCTCAATAAGAACAATTTAAAGATTAATTTAGACAAAACGCATATAATGCATTTCAGTCAAAGACCTCAAAACACAAACAAATTTCAAATTGAATATCAAGGCAATATTGTTGAAGAAGTTGATACAGCGCGATTTCTTGGAATTACAATTGATTCTAAACTAAATTGGAAAAAACATATCGAAGGATTATGTAAGAGACTGAGCAGTTCAGCATATGCTTTATATAAACTATCTAAAGAATTAAGTTCTGATTCTCTACTTACAGCATACTATGGTCTTGTAGAATTTGTATTAAGATATGGTATAATTTTCTGGGGAAATTCTACAGATAAAAATTTGGTTTTTAAAATGCAAAAACGTTGTATTCGCTCTATGTTTGGTCTGCAAAGCACTGATAGCTGTCAATCTTATTTTAAACAATATAAAATACTAACACTGCCATCACTGTATATATTTGAGATAGCTGTATTTGTACAAAATAATCCCCATTTATTTACACGTTTATCGGATGTGTGTGCAAGAAACAGAAGAAATGGCGATAGACTTTGTCTACATCAATCAAAAACAGCTCTGCTCCAGAAGAGTGTTATTTGTATGGCTCCAAAAATATATAATAAAATCCCTACGGAATATAAAACATTAAACATAAATTTATTCAAGAAAAAACTGAAATCATTCCTAAACCAGAAGTGTTATTATGATATTAGTGCGTTTTTTAATGATAAAATTTAGATTTTTTTTTTATTTTCTATTGATTTACAATTTAGTGCTTATTGTACCTATTTGGACTTATTTAGTAATGTAATATTATTATTTATTGTTTATTTTATGTGGAACTAAACAGTAGCTCGTCTGATACAATATTTGTACACCTTAATGGTAAACATGTTGATTCCTTATTATTATATTATTTAACACATTGTAACACATGTTTGACAAATCAATAATCTTTATCTTATCGTTATCTTTAGGAAATACAAGCTAAACAAAGCTCATAAACATCAATGAGACCTCTCCAACCCGTCTGGCAAGCGAGGAGAGTGTAGGCCGAATCCTCTGTCTGCTCAGGCCGGGTATGACACCGGTAGTACAGAGAGGGTCATGCTCCTGCAGTGGAGGCCAAAAAGACCTGATGATAGTATCGTTGAGTTAGTATCCCATAACACAAGTCTCGAACTTACTTTGGGGCTAGCTCAATCCTACTGGACAAAGGCCTTTCCCATTCCTTCATTAACATCCTTATTTTGCGTTTCTATCAACCATTTCTTTTCAATCCGAAAAGCTTCCTAGGCCTACCTTGCTACTGTTACCATCCTTTAGTCTAGAGTATGTTTTGCGATTTAGACCGTTGTAGTCAGTGAATTAAAAGATTTTTTCATTATTTTAAACTACTGTGGCAAGATTGAAGGTCTCCAAACAAATGTCGATATAGGACCTCACTAGTGTAAGCCACTGTTTGTTATTGTTGTAACAGTAGTGAAGATATTAATCATTTTCAGTCCTTCCTTTCCTTCTTCTCCTAATCCTGTAACCCCTCGTCGGGGCAAAGGGAAAACACAAAACTTGTATGACAGAGAGTAGATAAGTTTATTTTTATATGTGTTTACTACAATTATGTCGTTCATTTAAAACTTTCTATATTTTGGAGTATATTCATCCAAAATGAAAAATAAAAACAAAACCCCTTAGATGAATCTGTAAATCCGACTCGAACTTGGCCAGTTTTATTATACCGTCGTCATCGTCTCATCTGCAAGAAATTTACTGCTGGGCATAGGCCTCCAAGAATTTCTGATAAGTACGATCGATTGGAACTTACGGATACAAATTTTAGGTTCCCGTAAAACGTTTTTGTTTTAAATTAACAAAGCCTAAGCACTTTTAGTAACTTAATAAAGACACAAGCAATAAAAAGGTTTGACGCATGTTAGTACAATATGTTCCATATAAACTGTTTTATTTCACTGGCTACCAAACTGGCTACTAACAATGCGTTTTTTCACCATCATCCGTTACTAATCAACCATTCGTCTAATGACCGGAGATAAATCTGTAGTTTAGCAGTTAATAGCATTGGGCGGCTGCTTGAAAAGGGTATAATTGGGTGATTTTAAGGGTGCACAGTCACTGCTGGCTTTAAGGGGTAGTACATTGATGATTTTGAAATAGAGGAAGTAAGATAAATTAACATATCCGTAAATAGAAATATGTAGTATATTTTTTCGATATTTAATATTGTTAATGCAACGTGTAACAAAATGAGAAACAATACTTAAGGGGCATGATATTGAACAACTTTCGACATGGTATTGAAAATATCGACCTCCTATACGAAATGAGAAATCAGTTGGTCGATTTTTGGAAAGTATTATATGTTTTCCGTGTTTTATTGTTGTTCCCCTGGGGAAATTATTCAATGTCATGGGCTGATCATACCCCATTGTTACAGCAGCCGTTTTGTTACACGTTGTAGAGCTGGACATATAGGTAGTACTCGTCAGTATTTTATACCAGTGAACGAAAATGGAAATCCTACCTAACTAACTTACAAATTCGAAAGCTATTTTGTTTCTTCGTTTACTTTTACTCCATAACAACTGAACCGATCATCGTGAAAATTTGCATGAACGTTCTCTGGTTTACGAAGAAGGACATGGGCTATATAGTATATACTGTTCCTGAAAGATCGATAATGACGGGAGCGGAGCTGTGTGCGAAAGCTAGTTTAATATAGTTATTTGTCACTATAGAAAACATAGAATGATTGTACTAAACATGAAAAAAAAAAAACTTTATTGATTTGGAACATTTGGTAAAAAAACAAGTCAGCTATGAAGATTGGAACTAAGTTTAGGAACAATGTCAAAGACTTGACAATGTAAAGCATATAAGGTATGGAGGGTGTGACATACTCAATGATTTGTATGACTTTCTGTCATATTTGCGGGATACAGGATACGGTCCTGTAGATTTAAACAACGATCAAGTTCAGACAAATAACATAAATCAATTATTTTAATTGATTTATGTTATTTGTCTGTTGATTTATGTTATTTGTCTGAACTTGATCGTTGTTTAAACATGAAGAAAACTGAATCTAATACAAAAACTACGAGAGAAAGAAAAATGTTTATTTTTCTCAAATGTAGATTACGTTTTTCGTAGAAAAGTTAACGCAGAAATACCGCAGCTTTACTAGGTTGATACTACAGCTTTACTAGATAGATTATATAATAGTTAAGAGCTTCCACTTAAGCCTTAAGTGCAAGATGTCAAGTTGTGAGGTCAACTGCGAAGGTTTTAATAATGTAATTTATTTCAAGGTACCGCCTTTGTGAGGCTCTGATGGATCGGAATAGGGGTGTGAAAAACTTGTTTTGTCAGCAATATGATCAGCTATTTGTTAGAGCAGATATTTCTTCATAGTCATTAAATTCATTCTTTGGTGGTTAAAGTAGAACTTTTTGTTTTATGCTTTTTGAGGAATGTTCCGCGGGTATAAAAAATAGAATTGTTAAGGTTTATAATTTTTTTCCGGTGAGTTCCGTGGCGCAGTGGTCAACACGCCAGCTTGCGACACGAAGGTTCTCGGGTTCTATCCCGGGTCAAGTCATGAGGGAAAACAATCTTTTTCAGATTGACCTGGGTCTTGGATGTTTGCATCCACCCGTCTGCGTATTTGTCGATCCCCAGGAACAATATGGTGTTTCCGGGGCAAAAAGGTAGCGTGTGTGCTTCTCCGTACCTTAGACGGGGCGTATACAAACTATGATAATCGGTTCAGTAAAAAGCGTGAAACGGTATCAAAACAAACTCACTTTCACATCTAATATATAAAATTCTCGTGTCACAGTTTTCGTTGCCATACTCCTCCGAAACGGCTTGACCGATTTTGATGAAATTTTTTGTGCTTATCCGGTATCTATGAGAATCGGCCAACATCTATTTTTCATCCCCCTAAATGTGAGGGGTAGTCCACCCCTAAATTTTTTTTTATTTTTTTGACATTATTTATATGGCAAAACAACGTTTGCCGGGTCAGCTAGTCTATCTATAAATAAAAATGAATCGAAATGTACGTAAGTGCTTAACTCGTGAACGGCTGGATCGATATGGATAAAATTTAGTATCTTCATAATACAGGTGAAATTGAAGTCATTAGCAAACGTTTAAGGAGCGACTCAGACCACAACTTTTATTATGGGACCAACTCCGAAATTGCGAAAAAATTTGCTGTTTCATAGATTTTAGCCAAGTAGATATTACACTTTTGTATGAAAGAGCAGATAGTTTTTTCACGATGTCGAAGTTGGTCCCATAATGAAAGTTGTTCAGATTCGTGGTCTGAGTCACTCCTTAAACGATTGCTAATGAATTAAATTTGACGCTGTATATTTAAGTGGGTTTCTGAATGCTTTATAAACACAATTAGACCAGCCGGCCTATTTGCTAACTCAGTGTACAAGGTTTTAATAGTAATTTCAAAGTACATTGCGTTTTATATATCTTTAATAAAAATAGTCAATCATAGGAAACCCGCAATGTATTATGAAGTGACTATCAAAACGTTGGTCGCTGAGTTAGCAAATCGGCCGGCAGGTAGGTGGCGCTACTGTTGGACAGGACGAAGTTTGGGGATCCGCTAGTTTTTAATATTAGTAAGAATTAAAATATGTTGGGGGTGTCTGGTGCTCGTAGCAGCCACCATATGTGATGTGTCAAATTTATATGATACTAGCTTTCGCCCGCGGCTCCGCCCGCGTCAATGTCGATCCCTCAGGAACAGTACTTTTTCCCAGGATAAAAGGTAGCCCATGTCCTTCTCCGTACTCTAGAGAACTTATGTGCAAAATTTCATGATGATCGTTTCAGTAGTTACGGCGTGAAAGCGTAACAAACAAACGAACTCACTTTCGCATTTATAATATTAGTAAGGATACTTAATATACACCGTGTAAAACCCTCGACATTATCTTGAAGGTGACTCAGTCCATCAAAATAAACAGCTTTTTCAATAAGACCAATGCTGGGAACTTAAAAAATGTCGTTTCATACAAATTGTTCTACCACCCCGGCAAAATGTAAATTGCCATTTTCATACGACTTTTTGATCTCCCAGCATTGGCCCCGTAGAATACAAAATTGTTCTTTTGGATGGGCTGTCACCCTTTTAAGGGAATGTTGAGGGTAAATTTACAGGTATCCGGCAAAATGTAAATTGCCATTTTTATACAACTTTTTGATCTCCCAGCATTAGTCCCATAGAATAAAAATTGTTCTTTTGGATGGGCTATCACCCTTTTAAGGGAATGTTGAGGGTAAATTTACACGTATACCTACTTAGGTATATACCTTGGATGTGCTTAACAATAAAATAATGAATTGAGGCATGTTAATCGTTGAAACGTGCCGACCATCGGGTGTCAGTCAAGCGCAAGGTCTGCTTTACGAGCTGCGTACAAACAAACATACAATTATCGTAATGGCTGATGATGATCACTCATTTGTTTCCTGG
This sequence comes from Elegia similella, assembly GCA_947532085.1. Classification (NCBI taxonomy): domain Eukaryota; kingdom Metazoa; phylum Arthropoda; class Insecta; order Lepidoptera; family Pyralidae; genus Elegia; species Elegia similella. The sequence goes on from OX383936.1 coordinate 9,696,927, forward strand.
GGATCCCGCTAATTGAGATCATGTTCTATTGATTACGAGGCTACTGGCTCCGAAGTCCATCTATTGTATTAAACGAGTAGGGTCAGATTTAGCTGACTGTGGAAGACGTTTTGAATATGTTTGCTTTAGTTTGCTAATCAATACTAATAATAAATCTGTAAGGGTCGGTCCATGAAAACAACCGGATAAAAGAATTTTTAGGGTTCCGTACCTCAGAAGGAAAAACGGATCCCTTATAGGATCACTGAAATTTTATGAGCTTCGAAGTGCGGGGATAACTCGTGGATTACTGCCAATAGTTTTATTATTTTACAACGACTTGTGTATTCTCGCGTTGACCGTTTGTCCTGACTGCCATCCATGACCCCTTTTTCTCGCGTATCTAGCTTAAATTTATATCAAACTAGCTTTCGCCCGCGGATCCGCAGGTCGATCCCTCGGGAATAGTACTTTTTCCCGGGATGAAAGGTAGCCTATGTCCTTCTTCGTATTCCAGAGAACTTGTATGCAAAATTTCATGATGATCGGTTCAGTAGTTACGGCGTGAAAGCGTAACAAACAAACAAACAAACAAACTCACTTTCGCATTTATAATATTAAGTAAGGATATTAGTAAAGTAAGGCTAAGGATACCTACTCTTGCTCCGTGTACCTACTAACGTATACTAGAAACAGTATGTGTGGAGCTGTGAAAATTTCAAACCTCGAAGCTAACGCAATCAAAAGATACAGCCATAAACATGCCGCAAATTTTCGACATTCGCAAGGGAATCAAAACCTACAGGGCAACGTCTTATAGCACAGATAAAGTAAAAATTTCGAAAAGCATACATTTTAAATTACATCATATAATCATATAATAATAAGAGTTTTAGTAATTTAAAACTTATTATAGATAATGGTACGAAACTCTTCGTGCGCGAGTCCGACTCGCACTTGGCCGGTTTTTCTTTTCTGAGACGCATGGTTTAAATGCCGGACATTATCAAAATTAATGAATTCGTGTAACTAATGCCTAGACATTTATAGACAACCAATTTTCTTAAAATTCTTTCACGTCGTAACTCTACGCAGTAAATATTCTTTCCATCGAAAAACACCAGTTTCCTGTTTTACCAGATTTGGTAAATATTAGGCAGAAAACATATGTGTTTGGTATTCTCTACAAATTTTAAGTAAAAACTCTCCGAGTTGACATTTATTTACATATTCTGATGGCACGTGACGAACAATCACAACACCCACTGCACGTTTTAAAACATAAAAGCCATGATAATCTTCCAGTAACCAAGCTACCAGTGCTACAGTGACCTTAACCCAGGGGTCTGGCCGGCGCGTGAAGGAATTCGAAACAATACTCCATCAAGTGACCACTTTTGTTGCTTTTCTAACTGTCAAGTGTGGCCTGCGTCGAGCAGCGCGCGCGAATGGCCAATTCGAATTTCGAATGAATTTTGTCTCTGGTTTGATTGCTCAAAGATCTCACAAAAAATTTAAAAACACTGCCCAGTTAAGCTATTGTAAATATTAAAAAGAAAAATGCAAGAAATAATAATGTTATGTATAACACAAGCACAGCCCCCATGTTAAGTATTGTAATCAAAATGTAGGTTCGTACAGTTAGGCCGCGATAAGAAGGCACTTTTGATTAAGCATATCTCATTACGCGTTAGCTACGCAATTATTCTACTTAGTGGTGATTTTTTAGACTTAAAATTCATTTGAATACGTAACTATTTTTGATTCAAAATTATTTTAACAACGTCATATTAGATCTACTTAAATAAATTTTGTGACAAAGCGACAATATTTTTTTGAAGCCGCTTTCATACTAATATCTACTGTTATTCTTCTTCTTATCAACTGTTATTAAATACCTATTAATTTTAGTGACATTTATTTTTATTTATTAAACATTTTTTAATAACACTAGCTCCCTCCCGCGACATTGTCCGCGTAGCCTACATTATAGCCTACATCTACATATACTGAGTATGTAATATTATAAATCAAAAGAGTTTGTTTGTTTGTTTGAACGCGCTAATCTCAGGAACTACTGATTCAAATTGGTAAATTATTTTTGTGTTGGATAGTCCATTTATTGAGGAAGGCTTTAGGCTATAAAACATCACGTTGCGACCAATAGGAGCGAAGCATAAATAAAAATGTTTTGAAAACGGGGGAAAATTATTCAACTATATACTAATAAAAAACTAACTAATCATAATAACAGAAATTGCCGCGGACGAAGTCGCGGGCAACAGCTAGTATGTTATACACGGATCAAGTACAAAGATGTTAGGTATATGCCGATATTGTAACTTCCTGTTAGTGAAATAATTTAAAAACTAGTACAAGTAGATTTATAGTTTATCCATTATAAACAATCGAATATATCCTCCATTTAAAAAATATATATTACCTAACAATTATTTGTATGTACTATTTTCTCCTCAAGCTATTATCATATAACATTTCAATATAAATCTTTCAAACACGCCATCTATTTGAAAATGTACACACTAACACGTAATCAGTAAAAGTACCTCTACTGGTTCAGAAAACGGTAGGTGCTTACGTAGATTCACAATAGTACTACGAATCGACAACAGATGGCGGTATAAGCGAAACTGGTTGTTCCGTAAGAAGTAGTACATACTGTTTATTAAAACTACTGTTGTCATTTGTTACTGTGATACCTAGATGTCGCTAGCTTAATAATAAAGAAAAATCTTAGCTAGATATTAGGTACCTTTATATTTATTATTATACCGCGGTTATTAATAGCAATAAACAAATATATACGGACAAACCACACAGATTGAGCTAGCGCCAAAGTAAGTTCCAGACTTGTGTAAATAAAATAGATAGATACAGTCAATATAGAAATTGATAAAATTAACGATACTTAAATATTGTAATGACCCATTGTTAAAGAAAAATAACATGAACTTTAGCTATAAAATAAGTTTTGTAGAATTCCAAATAAAAATATTACTACTGCAAAAGTAAAACGCTAATTTAATGCATAAAGAAATGCCCCGGGTGAGGATCGAACTCACGACCTTAAGATTATGAGACTTACGCGCTGCCTACTGCGCTACCGAGGCTTGCGTAACTAGTGTGAAATATGCATATAAATACTTACATATAACGTAAATTGTGTAGTTTATTTTACACTAGCAGTGTCCGCGACTTCGTTCGCGTACATTTTATGTTTGGTTTGTGTGGGGGCCACGTCTTATCAAACCTGGAGATAAATTAAGTAGTCTACCCTGTGTCCTACACATACATACATACATAACATAGCATCACGTCTTTTTCCCTTACGGAGGACAGAGCCTAGGTCTACATATAAGACCTTATGGTCACATTTAGCATGTTGGAAGGCGTGCAAATGGAAAACGGAACCAAAATAGTGATGGGTTGCTAGCCGCATCGTCTATTGACATTATTCCGCGGATTTTAGCCCAATCCCTCGTTAGGCTTTTACGATCTGCGCGGGAAGAGAAGCAGCTGGCACATTCTACGTTTTTCTTCTCTCTCAGACCAGCATGGTTTTTATCCTGTATCCTGTACACATGGATCTAAGAATAATAGGTCCATGCTTGTACATCTAAATGTATTTTTCTACCAAGTTTTATTGAAATCAGTTAATACGTTTATGAGTTATGGATTATAGGTATACAGTAAAAAAAAATCAAAAAATCAACAATTTAGTTTCAGTATCATGTATATATACGATATCTCTAAAAACAAAGTAACTTACTATTTATTATTTAATTAGTATTGATTATTTTTAACCGACTGACCTTTGCGATGTTTTTTCGCGCATATGTATGTAAGTATGTCTGTTCCATTGCCGTCTCTTGTAGACTAAACGGTTTGACCGATTTCGAAATGTGAGGTATCATTAGAATCGTATTCTTCCCCGGAGTGTCATAGGCTATATGGCGTTAGTAAAAAATCTATATGGCGGACGTAAACTGCCAAAGAGGCAGTTGGGTTTTTTATTAATTGAAATAATTTACTTGTTTATTGTTCCGTATGCCTAAAGTGTATAAACGAATTCCTATTACTAAGTCTCGGTAGTCCGTTCGTTTTTCTAGGTTATGGGTCATCATCATCATCATCATCAGGTCTTTTTAGTCTCCACTGCAGGAGCATGACCCTCTCTGTACTACCGGAGCCATACTTGGCCAGAACAAAAAAGGATTTGGCCTACACTCTCCTCGCTGGCCAGACGGGTTGGAGGGGTCTCATTGATGTTTATGAGCTTTGTTTAGCTTGTATTTTCTAAGTCGCCTCTTACGACCTCCATGGGAAGACTAGGAGTGGTCTTATTCTACTCTGCCTGAAACCACGCGGCTATACCGGAAACCACGCGGCTATGCCGGAAACCACGCGGCTAAGGTTATGCGTGCAAGTCCTTAAAATATATGCGGTTAATTTAAATTATATAAATTCAGTGGCTCGCAGGAATAACCAAACCACTATCCTATAACCTGTGACGCAGTCTGGTAACTTTCAAATCAGTCTCCCCGACCACGGAAATATTGGAATTTGCAGAACCGACTGCCGCCAACTGCACAGTGGTTTAATTAAAATACATACAGTGCATAACTATTTGATTCATATTTTATGTGTTTATTTTTCATCTTTTTCTTCCTCACCTTATCCCACTCTAAGTGGGGTCCGGACAGCATGTGAGTATTTTCCATTTCGCTCTATCTTGAGCAATTTCTTTCATTACCATCTTTTTACGATCGTCCATATTAATCCTAAAAATAAAAAGTTGTATAAAATTGTAACAGCAGAACATAATAAAACTAAGTTCAAATTAAACATTTATATCAATTTTAAATTAAAATAAATGAAATCTAAAAACATATGTACCTACTTAAAAAATACTTACGTAATTGGTCGCGCGGACTACAAGTGTAGTCCAGGATCTTTGCGAAGCTATAATTGTAGCACACGTTCGCGAACGGTGCTTCCACTGCACTGTGTGCGTCTATCGATAGTTTATTAAAAATACCTAGCGGCACACGAAACTAACGCTGACCGTTTTAGAGAAATTTATGATTTTGTATCGTTGGACTACATATGTAGTCCAACGATACACTGCAGGGTTAAATTAAGAATTATGTGATGCGACCCTTACTGCATATAAGTGGAATGGGATATGAGATTTTCGACGCCGAGGTTTGAAGCACGGTAGTTCAATCGACAGAACATACCTAGGTCGTACATAGACCTAAGGTCGCTGGTTCATATCCCGCCCGCGTGGTATATTTTTACCATATTTTATTCGGCTGCTTTACAGGGGCACTTTCTCCGGCTTCTTTACAGGGGCGCTTTCTCCGGCTGCTTTACAGGGGCACTTTCTCCGGCTGCTTTACAGGGGCACTTTCTTTTATCGCATTTAGGGCAAGATGAATCTACGGAGGTGATACGAAATCGAGTCAAACGGTAATCGCAAGATAAGGATCTCAAAATAAAACCAAAATCCATAACTGACCTGAAAAAATAGTTAGTTCTAGCCGATGATAAATAGGTTGCACCTAAGTTTAACCACTGATGTGCGGCTGCACCTAGTTCTAGCCGCTATGATGAAGGCTACACCTAGATCTAACCGAAGATAGGTAGGATACACCTAAGTCTAACCGCATGTGCCCGGCTGCACCTAGTTGTAGCCGGCTAGTACTTGGTGTATCCGCACTTCGCCTATTAGCCGTAACATATAAATTATTTTGACATTTCGATAGACCTTAAAGCCACATTTTGAATCTGTGCTTGGACAAAAGTCTTGATGTGTACTAAATTATAAATAGGTAATCAATCTACCAATCATCATCATCATCATTCATTATCATTTCAGCTGGAAGAAGTCAACTGCTGGACCTAGGCGTCTTCCAAGGCGTCATCAAAGGTTTTATCCGTTCCCGGGAGGATATTGCCATACTCACCACGCTTTGCAAACTTCTCCTTGCTAAAAAAATAATAATTCGCGCAGACAACGAAGAGTATTTTGTACGATTATTGGCAGTTTTATATATACACACCGTCAAACATTAAGACTCTCCTTTTTAGAAGTTAGGCTAATATTTATCATAATCTGTACTAATATCTAATTGATTTTTGGGCGTGTTTGAAATTAACATATTTAAAAACTAGGGAACCACGATTCAAAAATTCATTCTCCAATAGAAAGATACATGTTCAGCGGGTAACATAGATTATACAAGTAATTTTCGCAGAAGAAATGGCAGATACAAAAAGTTAAAAATAAAAACATGCTTTTGTTTATGTGTCGAGTTACTTTCAGCGAGCCCTTAAGTTTGATATCCATACTGTCGGAGTGCATCAAAAATAGCCATATAGTCCGCTATCTTGTTTGTTCTGCCATGATTGATTCAGAATGACGTCACACAGCCAGCTAACCATGTATTGTCATCCATACTTAACGAGTATACAATGTTTCAGCTCAATCGGTGGAAGATATCTTAGCACTCTAAAAATTTCTTAAAATAAGTTATAGTTTTACTTTAAAAATAAACAGATTAAATCTTCCAAATTGAGTTGCAAGATTGCACAAATATACATAGTTACATAATGTACAATATGTAACTATGTATATTTGTTCATATTGTACAATATGTAACTATGTATGTTTGTTCGGGTATGTATGTACATACATTGCATGTTAAATAAAGCGGTGTTCGCCTACCACCAGGTGACCCGCCTGCTCGTTTGCCACCCTATGTCATAAAAAAAAGCTTGTAAAAATAAATCGTAATCATTTGGAATTTTGTCCACCATATTTAAAGCGCAAACTCTGTGCGCCGCCGCTGGGACTAGAAATCTAATGAAAACTGTCCACCGTCCAGTCCCTTGGTTATTTCTGAACAGACGGAACGACGAGATAATACGATACACATTCCTATAGTTCTGTGCTGTAGTTATAACGTTATTTGGCAGTCAGAAAATATAGGAAGGCTGTAGGTAATAGTATCATAAGTACAGAGATATAGTAAGATTATCTCGTCATGTCCGGGCTTATAATAAAAGCTCTGATTAATTTCGATGGATTTTACTTTAATACCATGTTTTTGACGATTTTTTTTATGGTACAGGACGGCAAACGAGCAAGCGAGTGACCTGAGGAAGGTCTGAAGAGATTAGGCATGAAAACACCTTGAAAAAACGGGAGGCCTGAGACAGAGAAAAAGCGGAGAAGATCGTAGAGGAGGCCAAAACCCATAAATGGTTGTACTATCGTAGTAGTCCCAACGCCTATTGCGTACGATTTATTCAAGGCTCATCCATCACATAGATGGCACTATAGGTTTATCCACAACTACGTTTCCACCATGTTATAAGAAAATAAAATCAGCATTCACAAAATATCTTATTAAAGATAATAAAAATATTTTCAATAATTTTTAAATTTTAGTTGGTTTTACCTAGTTTATGCTAACGCCATTTAGTAACGTGTAGAAAAGTCTGTAATTACTCAAATTCAAAAATTCAAAATTCAAAACGTTTATTCAGAAAATAGGCCTTTGCAGGCACTTTTTCACGTCAAATCACATTTTAAAGGATCTAATTTAGTCATATTTATATTATTACTTAATGTGCAAAAGCTACAGACTACTATTTCAAGACTTTTTTTTTTGATTTATTGCACTGCAGCGCCCTCATTGCCGCTCATAGTGGCAGTTAGTGGAACTAACTACCACGGCCTGCCGGCATGCATGCATATGTACTTTTAACGTACTTTTAACAGGCCTAAGTTGGGCCAATATCCTAACTAGCTTTTGCAATCTGCATTTAAACCTCTGGTACAGGCGTAGAGTAAACAGTAGAGTAGACAGTCGAGTGCTAACTATGCTACTAATTATACCATTATAAACAGTATTGGTAGAGTAGAGTACTAATAATAATGGATAATCTTTCATATAAAAAAACTCAATCAAACTACTGAACCGATTGGATACATTTTAAACCAAACCAACCTGAAAGAATGCCCTTTCAAACAAAAAAATAATTTGAAAAATTATTTTTTTAGAAAATCCGTTTTTTATTTTTAAGTCGGTTACAATTGGTTTAGGAGAGATCGTATATACCTACAACAATCTACAAGTATTATATTTACAGGGTATGTTCCTTTTCTCCGTAAACGCCTCGGATTCATCAATATTCCAAAACATTTTTACGCCCAACTTGAAAGCGGCAAAGCCTTCTCAAACTTTTGCTAATCGACACGCAAAGTGTCATTATTTTCAAATAAATCCTTTTTTGGGGCGATAAATTTTACGTATTTCTGGCAACCCTTTTCGGCATTGCTGAATATTTAAAAAGTCGTTGGCAACATTTTAATTGGGCAATCCTGCAAGGATTAAATTATCAAGACACCTAGTTACGGCGACTTAATGAATTCAACATGGATTAACCGCGGTTGCGCATAATCGCAGATTTTTGGCGGTACATATTTGGGTACCTCTATCGGTCTTGATCTGATTGGCTTTTAATAAGTAGGCTAGTTCTTTTACCCGCGATGTCGTTCGCGTGTATCCCTCATGAAAACCGGCCAACTGACAGTCGGAATCGCACACGAATGAAGATGTTCCGTACGACCATACATTATTTAACTGTAAAAATCTTCTTTGTATGCGAGACTTATCAAAAATATTACTAGCAGCGTCCCGGCTTCGCACGGGTAGATGTATGTATTTAGATTTTTTGGTATTTTTTTCACACAATTTGGGTTACATTTTATACCGATTCCTAACTTTTTGTAAATATTTGGGTACCTCTATCGGTCTTGATCTGATTGGCTTTTAATAAGTAGGCTAGTTCTTTTACCCGCGATGTCGTTCGCGTGTATCCCTCATGAAAACCGGCCAACTGACAGTCGGAATCGCACACGAATGAAGATGTTCCGTACGACCATACATTATTTAACTGTAAAAATCTTCTTTGTATGCGAGACTTATCAAAAATATTACTAGCAGCGTCCCGGCTTCGCACGGGTAGATGTATGTATTTAGATTTTTTGGTATTTTTTTCACACAATTTGGGTTACATTTTATACCGATTCCTAACTTTTTGTAAATATTCTATAGCCTTATGTTCGTTAGGAATAATCATCATCATCATCATATCAGCCGCAAGAAGTCCACTGCTGGACATAGGTTTCCCCCAAGGATTTCCAATACGACCGGTTGAAAGCGGCCTGCATCCAGCGTCTTCCTGCGACCTTAGTCAGGTCATCCGACCATCTGGTCCATTGGATGTCCGACGCTGCGCTTGCCGATACGTGGTCGCCATTCGAGAACCTTTCTGCCCCATCGGCCATCGGTTCTACGCGCTATTAGGAATAATGTAGGACTTTAATGGTGAGATACTTTTTTTTAAATAAGTCCAGAAGTTTCGGAGCCTATTCAGTGAAAACAACATCTTTCATCTTTATAATATTTCCATAAGATTTAGATAGTACAGATGTAGAAGTGTAGATATAGATTTTTTTAAAGTCATTCAATATTTGTTCACCATAAATATAATTCCTTCTGACAACAAAGCAAGATGGAAAATAGCTACAAAATTTACTTTTAAGCTAATAACAAATTTAGCTTATATTCTATAGACATTGATGTCGATGACAAACTCTTGCTAGTGAATTGTAAAACATTGTAGAAATTATATACTGGAAAAAGCACAGTTTTCTTTTCTGGTACCCCATTATGTACACTTGTTATCCGTCAGCCTACAAAGAGGTTTTTTTAATCAAACTCCCAATTCCTAAGCGAACGTAAAATGTTTACTCGCGCCAACGAGGGGACATTTCCAACTTTATTTTTTGAACTTGTGCCTTAATTTTTTAAGAGAGACCTCTTGAGACCCATCCGGGACTCGAAACAGCGAAGTTTAAAAGTTTAACAGTTAAAAGACTCTTTACAATGGGTTACATAAAGCAAGGAAATTGTCATGAATAATTTTATGGACCCCACGTGTTTAGATAAAAAGTAACGTGCGTTTAAGTGGCCAACACTGGTGTCAAATTTTAAGCTGCCTATAGGCATCTGACATAGCTTTACGACTGCCATCAATGATGATAGCCGGAACGAACGAAGCACGGAGGAGCTCGAGATATTTTTATGCCACTTGCGGTGACGACCGCGCCCAGGGTTGCTTCACATATGTAAGCGTTTATAATGCTCAGACCCACTGGGCGTCTTGAAGCATGTTGCAATGAAACTAAACAACCGAAAAATATATGATGTTTACTTATTCTTGAAGCGGTAGTAATTCAGTGGTCGGAGAGTGCGACCTATAAGCGCAAGGTCCCGGGTTTAAACCCTGATCGTTCTGACCTGTACCTCTGAGCTTTAGACCAATCTGACTAATACGGTTATTTTCATTTCTATCATTTCAGACCTGTTTCCGGTGAAGAAAAAAAGTGAGGTAGCCTGCACACTAGTCAATGGCCTATTAGTGTGTGAAATGGAGAAAGAAATGGCAAACCGCTCCAAAATTTCCTGCCAAAATACTAATTTCAAAAATGACAAAAATAATCATATTACAGTACGAAAATTATTAACATGCTATCATAAAAGGGCACCACAGCTGTGAATGCAACCAGGAAAACAGGAACATTAAGGAGGTAAGGGATGCCATACTTATCTGCCTGTTCGGTGGTTGGCATTAGGTACGCGAGTCCGGTGTCCCGATCTGCTAAAAAAAACCGAATCAGTAGTATCTCAATACCTTCATTCCCTTCTCAAATCCAACAAATATCCTTCTCCAGCTGAAAAATGGAAGCACAAGAAGCCAAAGATAGTGCGCTCGCCAACCCACCTGCCGAGCGTGGTGAGTATGGCAATATCCTCCCATGGAACAAAGAATCCTTTATCCAGGAGTGGACTTCTGACGGCTAAAGTAATGATTTATTTATTTATTTAAGTTATTTATTTATTTAAAATTTTAGTTGTACAACATTACAGTTTACACTAATGCGTTACACAACTTAAAATATAGACAACAGATTCATCCTTTCTCTTCACAAAACCACAGATATTCATTCTTCAATCGCGCAAACCTATCAGCAAACAAATCACATTTACAGCCACGCTCTGATGCCAGGAACGCGTTGAGCTCTGCCAGGCCGCGCAAAAGAGGCGACTGTTTGTCAGATTCGGTTCGTCCATTGGGAACAAATTCAAATTCAAAATTCAAAATTCAAAAACATTTATTTAACATAGGTCATTTGGACACTTATTAATTGTCATATATTTTCAACTAAGAATTGTTGATGTCAGTAATTTACTTATGGATAAGTTTAATGCCGCTTCCAAAGCGGAGTGCAGAAGAAGCGGCAACAAACTGCACAGCGCATTTTCTCCAATCGACGTCAACTTACAATTTTAGTTTATCTTTAAAACTAGGTATGTGGACTGAGTATACATTGTCCTTATTATAGTCATTATAAATTGAATTTAAAAAAAATATGTTTAAAAAAATATATAAAAAAAATATCTCAAAATATTGAAATTATATAATGTCATTTTTAAAAATATTTTGTACCGAATGTACCAAATATATAGTCATATATACAAAACTACGAGGTGTCTGCGCCAAGCTCAAGCCCAATATTATTGTCATTCAGAAAATCTTTAGTACTATAATAGGCCTTTTTACAAAGTAACTGTTTTACATAACCTTTGAATTTTCTATCAGGCATATCTAGGATTGGTTTTGATAACTTGTTATAAAAACGTATACAGTTCCCCATGAACAAATCACTAACTCTGCTAAGCCGATACCGCGGTAGAAATAATTTATGATCGTTACGCAAGAGTCTATCTCTTACATCACAATTTTTTTTGAATGACGAAATATTTTTCCTTACGTGCATTATGTTCTCAAATATATACTGTGAGGCTACCGTTAAAATATCTATGTCTTTGAACAAATCTCTGAGCGAATCCCTCGAGTTCAAACCGTAGATGGCACGGATTGCCCTTTTTTGTAATATAAAAATAGTTTGAATGTCGGTTGCATTTCCCCAGAGAAGTAATCCATATGACATTAAACTATGAAAATAGCTAAAATATACAAGCTTAGCAGTTGCCACATCTGTTAATTGTCTAATCCTTCTAACAGCATATGCTGCGGAACTAAGTCTATTCGAAAGTTTTGATACATGAGCGCCCCATTGCAATTTAGAGTCTATTGTGATTCCTAAGAAGGTGGTATCATTTACAAAGTCTAGTATTTTACCTTCAACTAGTATGTCAACGTTGGACTGCCTCACATTGGGGACTGTAAATCGAATGCATTGGGTTTTTTGCGCATTCAGAGATTGTTGACTGAGAACCAATTTGAGATGGCAGATAGAGTGTTATTTGTAGCTTGAACGTCTTCGCTAGCGCGGTCCAACTTGAATATTAGAGACGTGTCATCCGCAAATAACACTATTCCCGCTTGTTTTTCAACCATATAAGGCAGGTCGTTGACATAAACTAAGAAAAGGAATGGGCCTAAAATGCATCCTTGGGGCACACCTATTTTTAAGTTAGTTCCTTTAGACTTTGTGTAATTTATTTCGACTGTCTGAAGCCTATTTTTTAAATATGATTCTATCAATTCAATGGACTTGTTTTCAAACCCGTATTGCCGGAGCTTGAGCAAAAGTGTCTGATGATCAACGCAATCAAATGCTTTTGAGAGATCACAAAATGCACCAATGGCATCCTGTGAATTCTCCCATGCGTTATAGATATGAGTAATTAGGGCTACTCCCGCATCGGTGGTCGACTTTCCGCCAGTAAAGCCAAATTGTTGGCTATGGAAAATGTTGTGGTTCTTAAAGTAAAGCTGCATTTGTTTAAGCATTATCTTTTCAGACACCTTGCTCAATACCGGCAAAATGGAAATAGGTCTATAATTACTAGGGTCTGACTTTTCTCCTTTCTTAAACAAGGGTAATAATTTACTGCATTTCATTAAATCAGGAAATATACCTTCATTAACGCATTCATTAAATATAAATGCTAAATCAGCAGCAATAATACTTATAATATGGCTCACAATACTGACAGACATTCCCCAGTGATCTTCAGATTTTTTAAGATGTAGCTCTTTGAATGCATCGACTATATCACTGGGGCAAATATGGTAAAATTTAAATTTAGCACTACAAAGAGGAACATTATTTCTAAGTAGGTCTTCAGCTTTATATTTAGAAGAATTTATATTAGAAGTAAGGTCTAAGGGGATGTTGGTAAAAAAGTCCTCAAAAACTTGTACTATTTCTTTAGTTGAGGTATTAATTTTATTGCCGCATTTAATTTGACTAATGTGGTTTTTAGATTTAATTTTACCAGTTTCTTTATTTATTACATTCCATGTTTCTTTTATTTTATTGGGAGCCTCATTTATTTTCCTACTAATATAAAAGGATTTAGCCAGTTTACAAACTTTTTTAAACGTTTTAGAATAATTTCTAACATATTCAGTAAAATTACTATTAAAATTATATTGCTTTTGGGCATAAAGATCAAAAAGCTTTTCTCTGCTTATATAAATTCCCATAGTAGCCCACTGACTAAATTGTAACTTATTACGGACATTAACTTGTTTTTGTTTTAGTGATTTTGTATATTCCGTAAAAACTGTTTTGAATAATGAATTGTAGTGGTCATCCGGGTTATTCCCTTTGTACACAACTGAACTTAATTTATTTCCTAAACTGGTTTTAAGTTTAGTGACAGGCCTACAAAAAAAAATTTCTTGACTAATTGGTTCCTTAATTTCTTTTGCGAAAGATGTGAATTGACCAGTATGGTCCGAAGGCAGTTTGGTAATAATAAATTTATTAAGATATTTATTTTCACAAAAGAAATTATCAAGACTAGTTGCAGATGAGGCAGTGATCCGAGTTGGTTCGCAAAAAACATTGACTAAATTATAACTCTTGAATAGATTTAAGAATTGAGTACTTTTAGCTGTTGGTACTAATATGTCTAGATTAAAGTCACCACAAACAATTAAACTTTTTCTACTATTTGATGCTAATTTTAGAACCTGATCCATTATTTTGACAAAACCTCTAAAATCACTTTTGGGCGGACTGTATACGGAAATTATAATATGATTTTCCAGCTCAGCACAGGCTACCTCAGCACACCGCTCAACAGATAGCCTGACAATGTCATTCCGTTCTTTGCCACGGATACCATTTTTTGTAAAAATCATCGAACCACCTCTATCTGCAGACTTTCTGTTAAAGCAGCTTACAATTTCATAATTGTTTAGGCTGAACATCATCTCACTCTCTTTGAGCCAATGTTCAGTCAAACATAGAACATCCACATTTAATTTTTCCAAAAACAATTCTAAAATTAATTCTTTGTTGGGAAGACCTTGCAAATTTTGGTGCACAATTCTGATTTCATTAGGTTTTCCCATTGTCTTTTTATTTAGTTTAAATCTATTAAGTCTACAGAATTACCATTACAAGGTATTGGCAAATCTAATAAATAATAAATAAATAAATAAATAATAAATAAATATATACGGACAAATCACACAGATTGAGCTAGCCCCAAAGTAAGTTCGAGACTTGTGTTATGGGATACTAACTCAACGATACTATATTTTATAACAAATACATATATAGATAAACATCCAAGACCCAGGCCAATCTGAAAAAGATCATTTTCCATCTTGACCTGGCCGGGGATCGAACCCGGTCACTCCGTGTCGCAGGCAGGCGTGTTGACCGCTGCGCCACGGAGCTAGTCATAAAATAAAATATATTTTTATTTTTAACATTTTATCTTATTTAAATCTGTAGGCATCTTAGTACTAATGTCTTGTTTACAATGTAAACTCGTCCAAAAATTAATAGTATAAGCTACTAATGTAGCAATCTTATGTCTAAAATACTTTGAAAGATAAATATTATCTTTTGTCAAATAACATTCACTTATAAAATTATTAGTGTCAAAAAAAAACAAATTTATTGCTATGACGACATGTCAATGTATGCATTAATTTATTGAGATAATGAATGTTATTATTTCGAGATGGAGGCTGGCAACTTATATATGGGAAGGCACAAATTATTATTTTGTAAACATCTATATTTTTTAGGCCGTCTATACCACTTATAATATCTTTTTTAGTTAACTTATAACTATTTCCTAAAAGTAATACAACAGTTGAATTACTGTTCAAGGGAGTAGTTTTGATTCTATCAATTATTTGGGTAAAGGTTGCATTGGGTAAACAGTAATTCACACAAGAGTTCTCTAAATATTTAATAAACAAAGAACCCATACCGCGACCTACATTGTCAGAAAAAACTATTGTGTTACATGGGGGGCCATCTATGTCGACACAACCAGACACTGTTTCATGCAAAATACTTATGTCGCCACAAGCAACTTATGTCGCCGATTGCGCAAATAGTTGTTCGGTACAAAAAGCTTACACAGGCGTAACACTAACTCCATACAGTCAGAGTCTCCGCGAAGGCAACGACTGACAAATTGCATAAGCTGCCAATTACGTCGCGTACTTAAATAATTGTACCCTAGAGTACCCAAAAGAAATTTAGTTGGGTATAAATATGGATAATACCCATACCTTTTTTTAAAAAGATATCTCAAAAAAGCTTTTTGAACTTTTTCAACTTCAAGAATATATTTTGCCTGATGGGGATTCCAAACTTTTGAACTAGTTTCAAGTTTACTTCTGATAAATGTGGAGTATAATATCTTCACGACATGTAGATTATCGAAGTCCCTACAATTTCGAATAACAAAACCTAATTGCTTAAAGCTTCTGGTGGTTAGTTTTTGAACATGCTCATGAAAAGTCAGCTTAGGATCAAAATGATATAGATGAATAATTATAGTACAGGAACCCAAATAGGGCTGGCGACAGACTTTGAAACTTTGCCATTTTATATTACAGCATACTCTTATATTACTAAGATGCTGCCAAACCTGCCTGCCAAGAGTGGTGAATATGGCAACATCCTTCCATGGAACGAAGAATCCTTAGGAGTGGCTTATCCAGCAGTGGCCTTCTTACGGCTCGAATGATGAAATGATGAGGATGATTACGGTAGGGTAGATGTGATTTTTATATTTGCTTTTTAAATTAGGTTTGACACTATAATATGCGTTTCAATTTACGAAACAGCCGCAGTAAAAACACGATAAACAATTCACAGTGGCTTACCGTCTAGCACATTGCTCGCGGCAATCCAAAAGCCATATTCCGCCATAAATAAAACAGGTCTCAGGCGCCCCATACCTTTCAATTTCTGCGTGCCCGAGCCTAGTAAACAACTGTCATTTTATTTTATCACCTAGGTCGCGTAAACTCTCTCGTTGCGATAAATTTTAATGTGCACGAAATATTGTCGCGTGGTAGGGTGAAACGCAGTTTGTGAATAACTACCCAAGGAACAGGTAACGGAATCCTTAGATGCTTGGATGTTTATTATTTTATAGTAATGGGATGTAGAGTTAGGTACTCCTACTTTTATTGCCTACAAAAGGTACAAATAAAACGCATTTGTAATTAAAATGGTTAGGCAACTCAAGATCAGCCTGATTTTGATAATATTGAATTGGAATCCTTATCCTTACTATCTTTACTTCCTTACTAATATTATAAATGCGAAAGTGAGTTTGTTTGTTTATTTGTTTGTTTGTTACGCTTTCACGCCGTAACTACTGAACCGATCATCATGAAATTTTGCATACAAGTTCTCTGGAGTGCGGAGAAGGACATAGGCTACCTTTTATCCCGGAAAAAGTACTATTCCCGAGGGATCGACATTGACGCAGGCGGAGCCGAGGGCGAAAGCTAGTACATAATATTTCCTATGATAAGTAAAAAGGTAAATAATTAAAAAAACTTTCTTTAGACTTTCTATAGAATTGGAATCGCTGAATTTGTATAAGTAGGAGGCTTGCATGGAGCAATTTACTATTTTTTACGATTTCGAATTGTTGTTACAATTTTGTATTTTATTAGGGATCCTGATTCCAATGTGTTCAGAATCAATCGGTATATTTTAAAGAGTTAGTTTAGTTTAATGTTGAATTGTTAGGGTGTCCGTCCAACTGTCACAGGGCTCTATCTATTCAACCGAAATAGGTAAAGACTAAAATTCTTTACAGTCTGTCATAAATTAAAAAAAAAATTGAGCATACTTCTATGCAGTCTGTCTATTTCTATTGCTATTAAAACAATAAATAATTTAGATTTCGAATATATACATTATATTTAGTATCTATAGAATAAATCCTCAGAAACACAAAATATGCCATCGATATGATGACAGTTAACTTCGTAACTTTTGATGATTATTACAAAGTTTCTACAATTAGTAAACATCCTCTCAATCATTTGGCTGGTGGACTGGTAGAGATCCCTTTATCGGATAATTCCGCCATTGTATGTCTACTTTTCGTATATACTATGTTTTTTGTTCCATGAATTTTTCTTTTCGTACAATAAAGTTCTTTGGTACAATAATTTTTGTACAAAACAAAAACAAACAAGTTTCCTTGCCTATGTTTTTTGAAACAATTGCTCTCAGGATGTGATTTTTCCAAAACCATCAAATCCAATCTCCTCACTTCCATCACCGCATGTCCGTGTAATCAAGACGCACGCATCATTGCGTAGAAATCACTTCACCTCACGTTAAGCGGATCGTTACGACCTGACGACTTTTGGAATAGTCTGTTCGTTGAGTCTACAACAAACACTGCCTTTCTGAAAAAAGTACTCGTAGCTTACCGTCTGAATTAACACGTGATGAACACGTGAATTAAAAATATATCATATCGCTTTATTATCACATTTTAGAAGTTTAAAGTAATACTTTTTAGGCCAGTGAAAAAGACTTTTCGTATTTTGTATGGAAACTTTATCCGGTCATACAAAAAGTTCATAAAAAAAGAAACAGGAAAATTAAGTTTTACCTACTAATTAATATTATTCTTTTAAATGTCATCTTTTTAGGGTTTAAAACCAGTTAGATACATAACCAAAGATATTTTATTTATAACAAATGTATACATAAAAATACGAAAAAACTTTTACCATTTATCTCCCAAATTGATCTAATATGGTAACCGTTTTTTTGACATATATTGGTAGTAAGAATTATCTAAAATTGATGTGAAAATTGGAATAAATTAGTTATTAAATTATCTGAATTTTCGTAAGAAACATACCTCTACAAGGACTCGCTATAACGTAATTTTATTTATATTTACGACTCATATAACGTCCACTACCCTTCTAAATCCTACAGTACATAAACAATACATAACAAGATTTTAGTAGCACCACATAAAGGGGTGGGCACACGAGCTGCCGGATCAGTCTGGCCGGCGCCGTAAACCGGACCGGATTACTTTTATGTCTCGTAACGAATAATAGCACATAAAACTTGCGCGAAAAACACTAGTTACGGCGCCCGGATGAATGACGCTGCCTGGTACCGGCTGCAAAAAAGTAATATAGGTAGATTACAGAAATCATTTTCTTTTAATTATCTCTTTAAACAAAAACGTGTTAAGCTAATAGGTAGTAAAAAAACAACACGAAAAAAATTAACCATAATAATAATAAACAACTTTCAATATCCTAATTCGATATTTTATTTCTAAAATTAAGCGAAAAATATCTTTCTGACATTAATGTAATGAATTCTTTTAGTTACACATTTTTTTTTTATAAAGGCTAGGGTGCTCGTTGCTTCGTAGACGTTGCTCGTACTCGTAGTAGCCGCGCTACAAGATTTTGTATCGCGTTCGAAAGACACAGTAGCTCTATGGTTATAGAAAAGAAAGAAAATTTTTGAAAAGCTTTTTAATACCATTTATTATAGATGATCAACTTCAAACTACAAAATATTTATTTGTCTACCACAGGTTACATGGTTCTTAGTACAAGCTGCGATTCGCCATTCAGGCATACAAATTTAAAATATGTACATGTCATTTTTACAATTTATGTCACAATACATTAAATAATATTAAATATAAATAAACCAAGTCAATAGTCACATTAAATGTATTAGTCTTATTATTTAATTATAAATCAATGTTTTTCCAGTTAAGTATTCTAACAGAAGTTTTTTGAAGACTTTGAAATCGTGACATAATCTTACATTTTTCGGTAACCTATTGTATACTCTCGGAGCCATACCGAATATACTCTCTTTAAAAAGAGTAGTTTTTACATTACGTCTTGCACTATTGACACTCGGGTACAGATGATGCTTCTATTTTTCTGAAAATAATATGAACTGTGACTAATATGTATTTTTAAGATCACTTTGTTGTCCGTCTGTCTGTCAAGGCCTTTTTCTCAGGAACGCATGACCAAGCTGAAATTCATATCAAATACTGAACTCTACTATCACTTGGAACTGTAAAAAAATCAAGCTTCTAAGCCAACGCAATCAAAAGATACAGCTGCTTACGAGTATGCCGCAAATTATCGACGTTCGCAAAGGAATCAAAATCTACAAAACTTCCCTTGAGTTCGGAATCTTGAAATTATGTACAAAGCAACATCTAGTAGTACAGTAATAGGAAAAATTTAAAAAAGCATAGTCTTTTAGTTAAAATATTTTTAATAATTAAAAAAAAATAGCCGGCCAAGTTGGCCGGTTTTTTTTTTTATTATTTCAATCCATGAATTGCAATATACTTAAGTTACTCCAAAAAACAAACACAAACATTTTATGGCTTGTGTATAAACCTATTGAATTTATTTTTCAAACATCAGAGTTATTGGAGTACTTTTTTTTATAGCCGTTATCATACTGATAGTAATGCCATTTTATGTCAACATTGAAGCTAAATATTCATATTTGTGTATGAGTTCCTTTTTTTTGCAGTCGGTACAGTAATTCCTAATTCTAGCTAAGCAATAGGGGTGAGCAGCTCTTATAAAAATGTCAGGCGAAGATTTACGCTCAAGTGCATTGGGAATATACACGGAATATACGTGTTTTCATTGTTTTTCGGTCATTTTATACAGCAATAATTCTTTTATAGATGAAGCTACTCATTTATTTTACTCCTTTCTAAGTATTAAAGTAAATATGAATCTAGAATTAAATAATTTTTATATTAACTTTATATTTCGGTAGTTTTCTTTGTCAATTATTAACAAAAAAAAATGTTTGTCTATAAAGTCGGTTTACTGACGATAATATATTTCCGTGATAATGGTGGAAGACGGATAAATGCGTCACGAGCCTCTCTCTATCGCTTGTTCCCTACTCTCACTTGCACACGGAACGTGATATTTTTTCTTGTGTGCAGGCGGAGTTCATCTTATGAGACGTGATACGTCAAAAAAATGTAAACGCAGTAAATATCCGAGGAGTACAGTCTTCATCTTCTTTTTACTATTCTGCCGAAATAATTAAATGTTTGTGAACTTTTAATCCTCAAATACCGCAGTGCAGTCGAAATAAAGTGTTTACTTGATATTAAAAATATGTTCAAGAGATACTTTAATTCCTATAATATTTCCCAACTAATAAAGTTTACTGCTGAAACACATAGTTTACGGTAAACACATAGTTTCCATACTAATATTACAAATGGAATAGGAACACTGTGTCTGTCTGTTACTTTTCACGCTTCAAGTAATACCAATTGCGATGAAATGTGATATGGAGGTAGTTTGAAGCCCGGGAAAGGACATAGGTTACCTTTCATCCTGGAAAAAGATCTATTCCCGAGTGATCTATATTAACGCAAACCGAGCCACAAGCGAAAGCTAGTATCCTATTTGCTACAACAATTTTTGTAGCGAATCCTTACAACAAGCCTTAAAACGTTAAGCGCCCATAAAGCATTGTTCCCGGTCCCCATAAGAAGTCACAAAGACTTTACACCTCATCAAAGATTCAAGAATTAATCGCGCCGCCGCCATATCGTTCATCGTAAAAACTTGCGCAGTAAACTATGAAAATTGTATTAGGGACAGATTGTCCCGGTAATTTTTCTTACCTTTATTTCCAACTTATTTTGCTCGAATTTCATGAGATTTTGTGTCTCCGTGTTATTTTTTTACGGCTAGGGGTGTCATCCTCAACTTCCTTTGCATGTATAGCAACGGGTACGCACTCCCGAGCTGCTACTTGCTTTTTCTTCATTCATCCGATGGAGTAGTATCCCATACTTATATTCCCTTCCCAAACTCAACAATTTCCTATCCTTCTCCAGTTTAAAAATGCTTCCGATGGGCAGCAGCGTCGGAAGTATAAGAAGTCCTCTAGACTGCGCTCGCCAACCCGCCTGCCAAGCGTGGTGAGTATGGCAATATCCTCCCATGGAACGAACAATCCTTGGGAGACGATTTTGACCAGTAGTGGACATTTACGGCTGCAATGATGGTGAATGACGATGTTATTTTTGGCAAACGCTTAACAAATTTTTTTTTCTTTGGTTTGTTATTCAAAATTTATTCAAGAGAAATTTGGATTCATCGTAAACATTTTCGCAGTAATCATGAAAATTATATAAGGGACATGTATCAAAAGGAGGTTTATATCTTTGAGAGTATTTAGAATAACCGCTTGATTCTTTGAAATACTTTGTGGATACGCAGAAATATTACAACGAATTACTTCTACTATCAAACGACTACTGAAATCGTGGAACAATCAATGAATAGTTATCACATTTTGTCAAGAAAAGGTTTTTTTTTTTTACTTTTACAGCTTTTTAGCCTTATCTTTCAATTTCATTGTAACATTTTAACGATAGTGTAGTGACTTCTTACTCAATGACAATAGAAATTACAGATACAGGACCTCAATTAGGCTAATGATATGGCAGCGTAGCCAAATACTGGTCAAAATAAATGCAAGCAAATGGAACCAATTCGACTCGTAAAGAAGAAGAATAGAAAATGTTAATGCAAGAATGTTATACTTTTATCAACAAACTGGATTTTGCGTTCATATAGCAAGATATATAATAAAACCTCATCGACCGCATTAACCCTAAAACTGCAAACAAAAGTTCTTCAACAAAATAAATTGCGTTGGTTCCATATCATCCTTCAAAACAACCCCGATGTCATCTGGAATATAATATATTACTGACCGGACCCGCGCCTTCCCTAAGGAGACCCTGTTAATTACGAGTACAAGTCCGCGACAGGGAATACCTTTTAGTTTGTTTATCTTGAACGTTTAAATTCGGTGAGATATGTTTAAATTGTTATTAAATTTATTAGATTTTAAATAAGCTTTGACGACAACACTTTCGTTCATAAAATTTTAACTTTTTATAATATGACGTCGTAAATGCGGTTTGATGATACTCAGCGATATCGATCAAAACTCCGAAAATCTAAACTTCCCGTCTAAAATCTAAAAAAACCCGTCTGGCGTATTGGTAGTTCATTCAACGTACAATATCATACTATATCACTTATTATCTATGGTCACAAATAAAGAAACAAAAAAGCTTTTATTTTCATTTTTCCAGCCTAACCTGTAAAAAAAATTTAGTAGGTATCTCAACTTCGAAGTTTTCCTTTTTTTGTAATTTTTCAAGATGCTGTTCCACGACGTTTGAACTTGGAACAGCCGCTGGGGATATTTCGCGTCGTTCCGGTTCGAAAATTAAATTTAAATCCCCTCGCATTTTTCCCGCCCTCCAAATTATTGCGAGTCGTAAGGACTTTTCCTGTGTGTTGTTTAATTTACTTGGGGTCAATGTGACCCTGTCCTTTATTGCGTTAAATTGATAAATGTGATTTTAGAAACTGTCTGAATATTTGATATTCTCATTCTTGCAGATGTACATAAAGTTAGATTACAGAACGGACATACGAGACGTTATAAGATGTGATTTGGAACTAAATCACCATTAATCTCTAACGTCATTGAGTGTCAATTAATTTGCACTCAATTTTCATAATTATTTTAGTTTCACGAACTAATAGGACTACTAATAACATAAAGTAGTCTGTATTTTTTTTAATTTTAACTTCTATTTAATTTAAATATATTTTTTATTTTATTATAAGACAACTGAACCCGTAAGAGTTTATTTTAGGCGAGGTGAGATTGCATGTATATAAAAGTGAAAACAAAAGTCTTCAGTAAAGTTAAACATATAAAATAACACCTAGTCCACTTAATTTTTAATTTAATTATCAAAACTTTTCAAAGATATTTACTTTTTGTTACACTTTTGCACAAAAACTAGAAGTATAGAAAGCAAAGCAACATTCTACAGTATCTAATCTAGGTATCTGCTTTGTATTACAAATCCGTCGTTTACACTTATGTGGTTAAAAATGAAATGCAAAGTTTGCGAAAATGATATATAACTGCCTCCGTGACCCAGTAGTTAAGGCATTTGCCTATTGACCCGGAGGTCGTGGTTCGATTCACGAGAAACATACTTTGTTTAGTTGTTTCCAGTTTGGTTAAGACATTGCAGGATTGAATCACTTGATTTTCTGATAATAAAGATGATTCCGTGCTTCGGAAGGCACGTCGAGCCGTTGGTTCCGGCTGCTATCTGGTAGTCGTTAAAGGAATCACGTCAAAGGCCGAGAGGCGGTTTCGAATAACTCTGACACCAGGGTGTGCATGGTCGATTGATAGTGTCACCTACACGAAATGATGATCTAAATGATTGCGCTACCTTTATTGCATAGGAAAATGCTAATTCATCCAGAACCACGCAGCGACAGTTGTTTTTCGGACTTGCGGAGACTAAAACTCCACGCTATCAGCTCTATGGCCGCACTTCGTTCAAAGTGGCCGCATCACTATTGGAGAATGAAGAGAGAAGCAAAAAAATGCCCAACACGCGTACCTACGTTGTATCATTTTTGTACCTTCTGTATTTTTTTTATAAGGAGGGAATGTGCTCACGGGTAGTAACAGAAAAAGGTAAGACTTGGCCGCTAGGGGGCAGCTTCAGGCACTTGTCAGAGCTCGTAATATTTTATTAGATAACCAATAAACCTCGAGTTTGCATTTATGAAGAGATGTCTCGCTATTTTGTGTTTACAGACTGCTGAATATTCTTGGCGAAAATATTCTGCTTCTTTGTTTTTTTTATTTTGAGGGTACTAGTAACTTAGTCTGCGAAATATTTTGCGTAAATAATTGAAATGACTTTTTTTAAACATAGTGACTCAGATCATGTTATTTAAATGTCTATTGAAAGCTAGTCTGTGCGATAGGTACCTGATTAATAATTGATTTTAAAAAATACTTTATTTAGACGAGTCTACTGAATATCCACGAAAGTAGGTACGTTTGTATCCTTATCCTTACTTCCTTATCCTTACTTCCTTACTATCCTTACTAATATTATAAATGCGAAAGTAAGTTTGTTTGTTTATTTATTTGTTTGTTTGTTTGTTTGTTTGTTTGTTTGTTTGTTTGTTTGTTTGTTTGTTTGTTTGTTTGTTTGTTTGTTTGTTTGTTTGTTTGTTTGTTTGTTTGTTTGTTTGTTTGTTTGTTTGTTTGTTTGTTTGTTTGTTTGTTTGTTACGCTTTCACGCCGTAACTACTGAACCGATCATCATGAAATTTTGCATACAAGTTCTCCGGAGTACGGAGAAGGACATAGGCTACCTTTTATCCCGGGAAAAAGTACTATTCCAGAGGGATCGCCATTAACGCGGGCGGAGCCGCGGGCGAAAACTAGTGTTCTATACATGATGAAATTTCAATTGTTTTGGACCCTTAAAGAGGTGACTCAGACCATCAAAATGAACAACTTTTCCTATGGGAACATTGCTGGGAACTCAAAAAAACTTTCGTCATTTCCATACAAAAGATTTCCGCCGCCCGGCCGGTTTGTATGGGAATGTCGATTTTTTTAAGTTCCCAGCAATGTTCCCATAGGAAAAGTTGTTAATTTTGATGGTCTGAGTCACCCTTTTAAGGGTCCAAAACGAAAAAAATTTCACATGTATATTAACGCAATAGGTATATCAAATTTTATTGATTCAATCATCAATCGCTTAAATTAATATAATTAGATCAAGTGGAACTGTGTATTTGACTTTATCTTTATGCATCTACATAGAGAGCGCCCAGGTCTAAAAGACCTAAGCGCCATGTGCACTTATCATCGAAACAAATTTTTCGACGTATGCATGTCAAATGCACTATGCTGCTTGCCAAAAGTTATTGATTTATAGGATATTAAATTTATTATGTTTATTGCATTATTATACAGAACACACAAATATACTTACTTTCCTAGATACTGAGCCGACCTGACAAAATGGAGTGTGTGTAGGAAATTAAAGACCGAAAATAATCCCATACCAAAATCTGTGCCATAAAGACGGGTCTACACTCAGCCATATAATATAATACATTACCCGCACACGCACACCTATTAATATTCATAATACAATTTAACGCAGCGAGGTTAATTTCACCTAAATATGTAAATTATCATGAACCGACCACCGTTAATTCGGAGATGTCAGTTTGTAAATATTTCTATCTCGTTCGCACCCGTAATTTTAAATGACAGCGTAAAAGAGACAGGAATTGTGTGTGTATTATGAATAAGGTGGCAGGGAAAATTTTAACGGCGCCTATGAGGGTTGTGAATGCTGAAATAACTTTCAAATATTGTCGCTAGGTGGACGAAAAGTTTTGCTCCTAAGGGAGGTTGTTTGGCGGGTCGGCTCGTCTCTGTTTATAAAATGAAAGCATATCATTTAAAAACAGCCAGCGATGTGTGCGGCCCTTATTGTATTGTTCTGTTATGGGTTACACAAGAGAAAACCAACATAGCAGCATTTTTTTAAATAGGAGGACCTGCGTCTTAACATTTTTGAGGATAAAGAAGTGATAATTTGTATGAATACATACAAATTATCACTTCTTTATCCTTTACTGCGTAGACAAAGCCTTAGGCCATAAGACCTAAAGGCCACATTGAGAGTGTTGGTGGGCGTAAAACTATCTATACATATATAGATTTAATTACTCATCGTTTAAATTCCAGTTAAATAAAATAATTTTTATTTAATTTCTGTAACATAATAAAGGTTTCTTATCTCAACATTTATTTATGTGTACAACGACTCTAGATTAACAAAGTTTGTTATTAAAATGAATCGACGGGTCGAATTTAGCATGTGTTCCCGCCTTAATTAGCGACATGAGGACATTAGTGAGGACATTGCAATGTCTTTGATTAAAAGCAAAGGAAAGATACGGCTTTCGGTATCAAGCACTCAAGATTTTGCTGAAATCGCACACAATAGTTTTTTAAGTCACCGGTGACCGGTGTGCGGCGTGGCGGTTAAAGTATATATAATATGGCACTGGATCGCAAGATAAGGCCGATGATCTATCTTCCTGCGGCGATGGAATTTCGCCCTGGGAAATAAAAATACTAGATCTTCCATCGCAGTAGATACTAAAAAAATAAAAATTATTCCCGTCTGTGTGAAAGAATTATTTTCATCTTACTTTAATTTTTACTAATATCTTTACTTACTACTAATGTGCCTAGGTATTCAAAAGCAGGATATATATAACACCTGTCGCAAGTGTTTCTAAGAAATTCATATTCCAGCAGGAATCGGTTTCCAAAAACATAACACGCACATTTTTTTTCATGCGGCGCACATCATTTCGTCAGGGGCGCCGTCCTCAACTGCTTATTCGGTGGTTGCAGATATACATACATCAGGTACGCGCACTCGGCTTCCCGAGGTACTACTAGCTTTTCTCTGATAATGATGACATCACAGCAGACTACGCACTAATTATACGTTCCACTCTAATTAAAGTAGCTCCTATAGAGCTTCTTTCTATAGGAGGTACTCTATAGGAGCTACTTTCCTCTGGATTAACGTACACTGTTGCGTCAGTAATGAAGTCTTGCCGTATTTTTCCCTTTGTTTTCATCTATGTCACTGGTCTGCTCGCTAACATATAAGTTGTTGTAAAGTTAGTTTGCCTAATGTATGCTTGTAAGAAATTTTGCTCTAACTTTGTGCTTAGTGTAAACTTTGGGATAGAGGTCCCAAATGAGCCGTAAATGAAGATAATTTTTAATTTAGAACTAAATGTAATAATTTCCAGTTAGTTAACTCAGTCAGTTCAATATGGAAAATGATCTTTTTCAGAGCGGCCTGGGTCTTGGATATTTATAACTGTATATAGGTATATATTTGTTATAATATAGATTAGATAAAAGATTTGAAAAATATAGTATCGTTAATACAAATATCGATTTTATTTCTACTAAGTACTAAAGCTTAATCAGCGTAATTTATCAATTTATATTTATTTATTTATTTTCTACCGCATCCTCAGATGTAGTGTGTCGGAGCCCTGGGCCTACTATTAAGACAATATTCATTTTGTAACGTGGCTTGGCAATGCTATTACGGCCAGCCGCCTGATTGACGCTAACCCTCCTTGCTTCGGAACCGCGAACACCTGTGATACCAGTGAACCCGGGATTCCTGTAAAAATAAGTTCGGTAAGTAGGGCCGGGCCGGAATCAAACATGATAACCACTGGCAAAGACGGTGGAGGATACATTTGTTGGATTTAAGTAGAGAATTAAGGTATTGGGATACTACTCACTCGGATGAAAGGGGGAAAGCAGCTCGGGTCATAAGATCTAAAGCGCCGGGCGCGCGTATTGCTATATAGTCACTTTAAAATACATTGCGGGTTTCCTATGATTGACTATTTTTATTAAAGAGATATAAAACGTAATGTACTTTGAAATGACTATCAAAACGTTGTACACTGAGTTAGCAAATAGGCCGGCTGCAACTATAGGCAGTTAAGGATAAGGACTTGACTGTATATGTTTAGATTTACGATTTGATATAAGACTATATGAAATCGTAAATCTAAACATAGTTCTAACTTTGTCTCTTAAGAGGACTTTCTAATGTTTTTTTCTTTAAATTACTTCAGCAATAAAAAAACACCTTATAAAACGGTAATAAAATCTAAGCGTAGTTAATCTACGAAATTGCGAATCGCGAGTCCATAAAACATAATTAAAAATTCAATTCAGAAAAAGCGCGCGAAAAAAACGTTAGCGCAGGATTCCGCGTCATCAATCTGAGAATTATTTCATTTGCGTATTAAAATTCTCGTTTTGTCGGTCCGTGAATTATTCCGCCGCGTTAATTACGCCTGGTTTACTGGACCCTGGTGGTTTAGATGATGTAGAGGTTCTAATGCAGAGACGACAGGGCGTGAAGTCCGGTGAATTTTGAGTATGTGATTTTGAAAATTATTTTGAGCTTGTTATTTTTTTCGTTTTAATACAAATGTTTTATTCACAGATTATTTTGTTTGTTCTCAGTTTCCTCTAAACAACAGATAACCTAGCCTCAGAAATGTAACAAGTTAAATTTATGAAACTTTGTCTAGAATTCTAGATTTGAATTCTCACGGGATAATGGTACTTATAATATTTCATATATAAACAACCTTTTTATAATTGATATTAAAATACCTTTCATTTGATACCAAATATAATATATTTGAAAAAGGTTTTTTACTTTGTGTCTTCTTGTCCTCTATAGAAACCATTTTGAATTTGGTGTGACGTCACGTAGACCGTCAAGATGCAACTAAGAATATGTATGTCAAATTAACTCGAGTAGTTTGGGAGTTATGAGGTATCTTCAATTTAGGAGTAATCATGGTCTGGGAGTAAAGAAAAAACGTAGAATGTGCCAGCTCTTTCTTTTCGCGCGCAGACCGTAGTAGCCGGTCAAGGGAATGGGGGAAAATCTAAAGAATCATGACAATAGGCGATGCGGCTAGCAACCCATCACTATTTTGATTCAGTTTTCCACCTTTACGCCCACCAACACGCTAAATGTGGCCTTTCGGTCTTGTGAATTTAGGCTCTGTATACCCCGTAAAGGGATAAAGACGTGATAATATGTATTTATGTATGTATGAGAAACAAGGGAACATACATACATAGCGGCCAAAATCGTTACGCCGCAGTCGGGTAGCAAAAACTACAGTATACCACCTAAGTAGATATAATGACACAATACTATTGTACAATCACGCAGCACACGTCGCTAATAGTGATCTAGTTAACACAAATTACTCAGTACCGTATGTCCAATTAAACACGTCAAACGCGCATCACTGGCGCGTGACACGATTAGGCGCGCGCGTGACGGCGGTGCGACCTCGCCTGTCTATACAAACCCTTATAATTTTCATATAGAGTTCAAAATGCAAGAGTTTTCGTGTTTATTGGTAAATTATGGGCAATATTAAGCTGGGAAGGGTCAATACATTATTACATATTATCACATCTTTATCCCTTACGGGGTAGACAGAGCCTAATGCCATAAGACCCAAGGCGTTTAGTGTGTTTGTGGACGTTAAGATCACGCATAAAATATGATTGTTTGCTAGCCGCATCGCCTATTGATATGATTCCTTAGATTTTGGCCCTAATGCCTTAAGACCCAAGGCGTTTAGTGTGTTTGTGGACGTTAAGATCACGCATAAAATATGACGCATAAAATATGATTGTTTGCTAGCCGCATCGCCTATTGATATGATTCCTTAGATTTTGGCCCTAATGCATTAAGACCCAAGGCGTTTAGTGTGTTTGTGGACGTAAAGATCACCATAAAATATGATTGTTTGCTAGCCGCAACGCCTATTAATATGATTCCTTAGATTTTGACCCTAATGCCTTAAGACCCAAGGCGTTTAGTGTGTTTGTGGACGTTAAGATCACCATAAAATATGATTGTTTGCTAGCCGCATCGCCTATTGATATGATTCCTTAGATTTGGCCCTAATGCCTTAAGACCCAAGGCCACGTTTAACGTGTTTGTAGACGTTAAGATCGAAGACGGAATCATAATATGATTGTTTGCTAGCCGCATCGCCTATTGATATGATTCCTTAGATTTAGGCCCTAATGCCTTAAGACCCAAGGCGTTTAGTGTGTTTATGGACGTTAAGATCACGCATAAAATATGATTGTTTGCTAGACGCATCGCCTATTGATATGATTCCTTAGATTTTGGCCCTAATGCCTTAAGAGCCAAGGCGTTTAGTGTGTTTGTGGACGTTAAGATCACGCATAAAATATGACGCATAAAATATGATTGTTTGCTAGCCGAATCGCCTATTGATATGATTCCTTAGATTTTGGCCCTAATGCCTTAAGACCCAAGGCGTTTAGTGTGTTTGTGGACGTTAAGATCACCATAAAATATGATTGTTTGCTAGCCGCAACGCCTATTGATATGATTCCTTAGATTTTGACCCTAATGCCTTAAGACCCAAGGCGTTTAGTGTTTTTGTGGACGTTAAGATCACGCATAAAATATGACGCATAAAATATGATTGTTTGCTAGCCGCATCGCCTATTGATATGATTCCTTAGATTTGGCCCTAATGCCTTAAGACCCAAGGCCACGTTTAACGTGTTTGTAGACGTTAAGATCGAAGACGGAATCATAATATGATTGTTTGCTAGCCGCATCGCCTATTGATCTGATTCCTTAGATTTTGGCCCTAATGCCTTAAGACCCAAGGCGTTTAGTGTGTTTGTGGACGTTAAGATCACGCATAAAATATGATTGTTTGCTAGCCGCATCGCCTATTGATATGATTCCTTAGATTTTGGCCCTAATGCCTTAAGAGCCAAGGCGTTTAGTGTGTTTGTGGACGTTAAGATCACGCATAAAATATGACGCATAAAATATGATTGTTTGCTAGCCGCATCGCCTATTGATATGATTCCTTAGATTTTGACCCTAATGCCTTAAGACCCAAGGCGTTTAGTGTGTTTGTGGACGTTAAGATCACGCATAAAATATGATTGTTTGCTAGCCGCAACGCCTATTGATATTATTACTTAGATTTTGGCCCTAATGCCTTAAGACCCAAGGCGTTTAGTGTGTTTGTGGACGTTAAGATCACGCATAAAATATGACGCATAAAATATGATTGTTTGCTAGCCGCATCGCCTATTGATATGATTCCTTAGATTTTGCCCTAATGCCTTAAGACCCAAGGCCACGTTTAACGTGTTTGTAGACGTTAAGATCGAAGACGGAATCATAATATGATTGTTTGCTAGCCGCATCGCCTATTGATATGATCCCTTAGATTTTGGCCCATTCCCTCGGCCGGCTTCTACGGTCTGCAAGGGAAAAGTAGCAGCTAATACATTCTACGTTTTTGTTTTAAATTGCATGAAACAATGAAGGGTCAAGATATCTTAATATTCATAAGTATGAGTATTAGCCGTGTGGTATCCGGCAGAGTAGAATAGGACCACTCCAAGTCTTCCCGTGGATGTCGTAGAAGGCGACTTAGGAAATACAAGCTAAACAAAACATCTAAGAGACCTCTCCAACCCGTCTGGCCAGCGTGGAGAGTGTAGGCCAAGTCCTCTGGCTGCTCTGGCCAAGTATGGCCCTAGTAGTACAGAGAGGGTCGTGCTCCTGTAGTGGAGACTAAAAAGGACCTGATGATGATGATGAGTATAAATTGTATGTACTGAGTGATAATCAAGAGAAAGACAAAACTTTATAACATATTCTTTTATTTTATTTATTAGATAAAAACTATTTCCGGCAAGTTTTAACACTTAGTAGTTTTGTTACATATTGATAGGTATCCGAAATATTACTAGTTATAAAAAATAATATATATATTTTTAGAAATTCCATCTGTAGCGTCGTTTACTACAGCTAAAATTTCTGCCCTTACTCTGATTAATAAATACTTATCACGTATGAAAACCAGACGGATTTTCTTTAAAATCACATTTATAATTTGTTACTAAATTATATTATCATTAGCCACCACACACAGGCCTTCCCCAAGAATTTGCAATACGACCGGTTGGAACTGGCCTGCATCCTCCTGCGACCTTAGGTCGTCCGACCACCTGGTCGGTGTGTCCAACGCTGCGCTTGCCGGTACGTGGTCGGCATTCGAAAACCTTTCTGCCCCATTGGCCATCGGTTCTACGTGCCCACCCACTGCAACTTCTAATCTAAACTGAGAAATTATATGTACAGGCGCTTATCACTTCGTCTGAAATGGTGCGCTCCTATCGCTTTTAACTTGCTGATATCATATACTTATCACAGACAGCTTTTCCCAACACATCAGATAACGCCGTCACGTCCTGCTAATCACGGCGTGACGTCACGTGCGCTAGCACGCTCATTTACACCTTCACACATCTGTTAAGTACATTCTCTTGTGATTGTGAGTGAATAATATAGTATATGTTACAGGTAATATGACAATGGCGTAAATATAATAAATAGTCATCATACCGGGTGAAATTGAATTTATTAGCATACGTTTAAGGAGTGACTCAGACCACGAATCTAAACAACTTTCAGGACCAACTTCGAAATTGTAAAAAAAAAGCAGCTGTTCCACAGCTGTTCCATAGATTTTGGCCAAGTAGATATTTTTGTATGAAAGAGCAGATAATTTATTCACGATGTCGAAGTTGGTCCCATAATGAAAGTTGTTCAGATTCGTGGTCTAAGGATATGACTTTTAAGTGTATGCAACTTAAAGATAACCAATATACTCAATACTTAATGAAACTGTATACCAAAGCGACTATAACATAGAAGTATTATTGTTTAATTAATTAAATTGTTTATTTTTAAATAAAAACGACTTACATCTATTATATGTATCAAACATGCATTATACAAAAATAACAAAATATAAAAACTTATGCCTTTAGCAATTTTTCTAATTGATTACGAGAAAAAAAAAAACAAGGTTTAAAAGTTATGCATAATCCCTTAGAATCTCGGAATCGTTGTAAACAAATATGTTAAAATGTGTAACAACGGGTTACTCACGTACGAAGTCAGCTACTTACATATTTTAATAATGTCTATATCTCACGTTAGTTTTAATCGATAAATCTAATATATAAAATTCTCGTGTCACAGTTTTCGTTGCCATACTCCTCCGAAACGGCTTGACCGATTTTGATGAAATTTTTTGTGCTTATCCGGTATCTATGAGAATCGGCCAACATCTAATTATTTATATGGCAAAACAACGTTTCCCGGGTCAGCTAGTCTAATATATAAAATTCTCGTGTCACAGTTTTCGTTGCCATAGTCCTCCGAAACGGCTTGACCGATTTTGATGAAATTTTTGTGCTTATCCGGTATCTATGAGAATCGGCCAACATCTATTTTTCATCCCCCTAAATGTGAGGGGTAGTCCACCCCTAAAGTTTTTTTATTTTTTGACATTATTTATATGGCAAAACAACGTTTGCCGGGTCAGCTAGTATGTTATAATAAAGTCACTCGTTGAGTCAAATAATGACAGATTCTGGCACCAGAACTCTTTATCTATTAAATATAAGTAAGATAAGATTTAAGTTAAATGTGTAGTTATTTTATCTAATAACTTTAATTTAGGTACGTAGCTATAGCCGTGTGGTTTCCGGTAGAGTAGAATAGGACCACTACAAGTCTTCTCATGGACGTCGTAAGAGGCGACTTAGGAAATAAAAGCTAAACAAAGCTCATAAACATCAATGAGACCTCTCCAACCCGTCTGGCCAGCGAGGAGAGTGTAGGGTAAAACCTCTGTCTGCTCTGGCCAAGTATGGCTCAGGTAGTACAGAAAGGGTCATGCTCCTGTAGTGGAGACTAAAAAGATCTGATGATGATGATGAGGTACGTAGCTACGTTGTTTAACAATCAATTACGGCGAGCTCCGTGGCGCAGTGGTCAACACGCCAGCCTGCGACACGAGAGTGCTCAGGTTCGATCCCCGGCCAGGTCAAGATGGAAAATGACCTATTCCAGATTGGCCTGGGTCTTGGATGTTTATCTATATATGTATTTATTATATAATATAGTATCGTTGAGTTAGTATCCCATAACACAAGTCTCGAACTAACTTTGGGGCTAGCTCAATCTGTGTGATTTGTCCGTATATATTTATTTATTATTAGAAGCGCTAATTTTAAATTATTATTTTGAATACCTAGTTGCATGTACACAATGCAAGCGGTATTCGCCTAATCTGTTTATTAGAAGGCGGATAGACAGACAATTTATAATGTAAGCCGCTAGAGTGCTACTATTATATATTCATTACAATCTAGCTCCAACCTTCCGGTGACCATTTGTCGATTGACAATTGTACCTTGTAAATTTACGCTTATAAACATAGTATCTATGTAACGTATTGTTCATATAACTCTACTATTATGAATATGTAACAGGATTCAAAATTCTACTGGAATAGAACATTTTTTTTATGTTCAATTAAAAAAGATCAGATACTAAAATTGATCCTCTGTCTGCTCTGGCCAAGTATGGCTCCGGTAGTACAGAAAGGGTCATGCTCCTGCATTGGAGACTAAAAAGACCTGACCTCCTGCATGAGATACTAAAATTATTGATTTAATTCATCAGTCATTTTAGTATCTGATTTCTGGCTAGCTTCCTAAAAAAATATAATCATTCCGTCAGTTAGATAATAAAATATAGGACACGTCTTTTTACCAAAACATATTAAGATATAGGTATAAAGCCACGTCTGCCGAATGCATCCGGACGATGGGCTACTTTAGCTACAAAGTGGACTCCCGAGCAGGGTTACAGGAAGCGTGGTAGGCCTCGGACACGTTGGTGTGACGACATAAAGAGGTTTGAAAGCAGATGGTCGGATGTGGCGCGGGATAGAGAGGTATGGAAGGCAATGGGGGAGACCTTTGTCCAGCAGTGGGACAAAATAGGTTAGAAAAAACAAAATAGGTACATAGCCAATGAAAATTCCGTATCGTCACATGGAATTTCACCGTTTGCTATACTTTTTAGCCACCTGTGACGTCACGAGCCCCACCCTAGTCCCACTCATGAACTTTGACTAAAAGAGAAATACGTGTCTTATATTTTTTTATTATCTTACTGTTAGACTAATGTAAAAGTCTATTTTAATATGAATATGAACATAATTACCTATTTGTTATACATAGCAAATAAAAACTAAAACGAATTTTAGATTACAAATAAAACTATTTAAAATAAAAGCTTGAAGATAAAAAATGTCGCGAAAATCAAAAAAAAAAGAGATGTAAACTTTGTGAATGTTGAGATGAATGGTGAAGTGACAAGAGTTAAAAAAATACAGAATACGTAAATTATAGGAAGGCTTCATTCCCTTCCCAAATCTAACAAACTCATTCCCCATCCTATACTTACCGTGGGCAGCAGCGTCGGAAACACATTAAAACACATTGAAACCAAAAAAACTGCGCTTGCTAACCGGCCTGCCAAGCGTGGTGAGTATGGCAACATCTTCCCATTGAATGAAAAATCCTTGGGAGGGGCCTTCATACGGCTGTGAAGATGATGATGATGAAATTCGCGCTAGTAAGTGAAAAGTTGCATAACTATCTTTTATGATTATGTTGGTGGACAATTGATAAAAAGGGATAAAAATAATGTAACGAGAAGACATTGAATATAAAAATAGATGGAAGCAGAAATCAGTGAAGATCAAAGAAAGAAACATGTATGAGTGGGAAAGATAAATCAAAAAGATTTGATCACCGTTAGATAAAAATAAGAGACTAACATGCTGGACCGAACCCACACCAAAATTAGTGGGATAAGGTAAAGCAGAATGAGGATATTTTAATCGCCATCCAATTCGACATTAGAGGAGATCACACCCCATCCGTGAGGCCCAGCAATAAAGGCACCGCAAGCAGCAATATAAACATAGTCAGTAACGACGGACTGAATGTGCCCGGACGGACA
This sequence comes from Elegia similella, assembly GCA_947532085.1. Taxonomy (NCBI): domain Eukaryota; kingdom Metazoa; phylum Arthropoda; class Insecta; order Lepidoptera; family Pyralidae; genus Elegia; species Elegia similella. The sequence goes on from OX383936.1 coordinate 9,732,797, forward strand.
TAACCGCGGCAAATTGTAAATAGTGCTCGCTCCCGTTTAGTTTGCAATATTTGTGCGGTCTGTGTAAATGGAAAAAGGAAGAGTGCAGAGAAATGAATATATACAGAGACCTTTTTTAAGCATTTCATCATCATCAGGTCCTTTTTAGTCTGCACTCATCATCATTTTGAGTAGGTGTCACGGTCAATCGACCATACACACCCTGGTGTCAAAGTTCTTCGGAACCGCCTCTCGTCCTCTAACGTGGTTCCCTTAACGACTACCAGATGGCAGCCGGGGATCGTATTGCCAAACTGTATACTGACCCAGACCGGGGTTGCTCTGAGTTCGATCGCAGTTTGCCTTTGTAGTTGAAGAGCAAACTGTATACTTATTCAGAGAGTGTCTGAATCAAAATACAATTTGCTTTAAAATACTATACCAAAATACATACGAGTCCAGACGTCCATACTTTCCAGCGTGTGGTGTAGTATGTAATGGCATGATAATTTAAAACAAAATGCATGAATGCAGACATGTTTTATTTCTCTGCCTCGTCTTCTAAAACTTGCGCCACTTGCGACCTTGACCTCCTTTTTTTCGCCAGTGGTCGTGACGTGACTTCATTAGCAATTACGCAAGTGTTTATTAAATAAATTGTATGAGTAAAGTAACTTTTAAAAAATAAACCGACATAAAATCGTTTTTTTTTTCTAGATCGTTGTAAGTCTTGATAATTTGAATAAAATTGACACATGGCTAGTTGGCGGTACGAGTATGCTGGTAGAAAAACAGTTGGCGTACTTATTTACTGATATTTTTAACATATAAGTTTTATTTCGCACTTTCCGGTTATTAACCAACAAAATTTACAGTTTTGAAGTCGGTTTAAATTACTTATTAAGTTCTTTTAATTTCCCTTTTTACTTATCCGTTTATTGTATTTGGTGCTATTGAGAATTTTTGATAGGGAAATAAAGAACAAAAGGCATGGTGTGATGCCATCACCTGATATTTGAGTTTTTGTTTTTGGCGTTTAATAAAAATTTACCATTTTTTGTTCTTGATTCATTAATTTACTTTGTTATCAATCACTTATCATATCGACTTAATTGAGTTATTATTTCCTAGACCGAAATAACAAATAGGTACAATTTGTTGTGTCAGTGCATCTTTCTTATTAAAAAATAATAAATACTGAATTGTAAAATCTTATAGTTTTTTAACACCCTCTATATTTGTTACAGTTCAAATTAATTTTTAGTCATACTTACAAAGGCTTTTCTTTAATTTAAACTTAAATTACTTCATAATAGGTATGTTTTTTGGGGAAAGTTGTTCAGTCTTACGGATAGGATACCTAAAAATCGCAACAGCATAGATAAAACAGTTTGTAAAAAAACTGTCACAGTTTGCTTTACATACAAGCGAGCAAAGTGCATACCTTTTCAGACTGCTCTGAGCTCGTATGTACTTTGCTCCAATTTGTTTGTGATTTTAATGCATGATGTAGTTCAGTACGCGTATTGCCAAACTGTATACTGACCCAGACACCCATAATCTGTACTGAACTACGTCGTGCTCATCAAAATCACAAACAAATTGGAGCAAAGTACATACGAGCTCAGAGCAGTCTGAGAAGGTATGCACTTTGCTCGCTTGTATGTAAAGCAAACTGTGACACGCGAATATCTTTAACTAACTGTACAACGTGTTTTGTAATTTCCCGTAACTTTTTTATGCTTTTGCGATTTTTAGGTATCCTATCCGTGAAACTGAACAACTTTCCCTTTCCCAAAAACATACCTTATGTGAAGTAATTTAAGTTTAGCCGTTGTAAGTATGACTAAAAATTAATTTGAACTGTAACAACTATAGAGTGTGTTAAAAAAACTATAAGTGTTTCCACTTCAGTATTCATTAATTTTTCAAAAGATGCACTGACACAACAAATTGTACATATTTTTAATTTCAGTGAAGGTAATAATAACTCAATTAAATCGATACAATAATGAGAAATGATCGATAACAAAGTAAATTAATGAATCAAGAACAGAAAATTGAAAATTTTCATTAAACGCCAAAAGTTAAAACTCAAATAACAAGAGATGGCGTCACACCACGCTTTTTGTGCTTTATTTCCCTATCGATTTTTTTTCTGTTAAAAATCCGATGTGAGACACAAAACAGCTATACTGAAGTGGGATTGGGCAGGCATCTGGGCATCTGTAGAATGACTCCTGAAAAGTGGGCTAATAAAATGACGAAATGGATACCTGAGGATGGTCGACGTCGAAGGGGAAGGCCTAGAAAGCGATGGCGCGACGACCTCGACATTTTTCAATGTGGATGGTCTGAAATTACATTGGACAGAGACAAGTGCAAGGAAATGGGGGAGACCTTTGCCCAGCAGTGGGACAGTATAGGTTAGATAAAAAAAATCGGAAAGTGTGAATTAAAAATGATATGTTAAAAATATTAGTACCAACTGTTTTTTTACCAGCATACTCGTACCGCAAACTAGCCAAGTGTTAATTTTATTCAAATTATTAAGGCTTACACCGATCTATAAAAAACAGTTTTAAAGTCGGTTTTAATAAACACGTGCGTAATTGCTAATGAAGTCAAGACCACTGGCCAAAACAAGGAGTGAAGATTGCAAGCGGCGCAAGTTTTAGAAGACGAGGCAGGGAAATAAAACATGTCTGCATTCGCATGCATTTTGTTCTAAATTATAAATTACATACTACACCATTACATACTACACTAGACGCTGGAAAATATGGACGTCTGGAATCGTATGTATTTTGCTCAAGTATTTTTAAGCAAAATGTATTTTGATTCAGACACTCTCTGAATAGGTATACAGTTTGCTCTTCAACTACAAAGGCAAACTGCGATCGAACTCAGAGCAACCCTGGTCTGGGTCAGTATACAGTTTGGCAATACGCGTTCAGTACAGACTATAGGTGTCTGGGTCAGTATACAGTTTGGCAATGCGCAGCCGGGGCCACCGGCTTAACGTGCCTTCCGAAGCGCGGAATCATCTTTATTATCAGACAATCAGGTGATTCAAGCCTGCAATGTCCTAACCAAACTGGAAACAACTAAACAAAGTATGCTTCCCGTGCGAACCCACAACCCCCGGGTCAACAGGCAAACGCCTTAACCACTGGACCACGGAGGTTGTTAGTCTGCACTACAGGAGCACAACCCTCTCTGTACTACTAGGGCCATACTTGGCCAGAGCAGTTAGAGGACTTAGCCTACACTCTCCACGCTGGCCAGACAGGTTGGAGAGGTTAAGCATTTACTAGGATTTTTTTCATGCTGTTTTGGAAAAAGGAATAAAACATAGAAAGTAGCAGCTGCTTCTCTTTCTTTGCAGACCGTAGAAACCGGTTGAGGAAATAGGCGAAAATATAAAGAATCATATAAATAGGCGACTATCAATGCAGCCTATAACTACATATTTTGATTCTGTCTTCGATCTTAATGTCTACAAACACGCTAAAAGTAGCCTTGGGTCTTATGGCCCTAGGCTCTGTCGACCCCATAAGGGATTAATACGTAATAATACAATACGAATGTTTACTAGGCATCAATATTAACGCTATATGTGACGTGAGTACTAGTACTTATTTTGTGCTAACGCCTGACTTAGTTACTCTCGGTAATAGAGTAATATAATCAGAAACCTTTTTTGTGAGTAACTACTTTTACAAATCATTATTACTTGGTAATAGTTCCTGCTCGTATTTAGTTTGCAATATTTGTACGGTTGCAGTAAATAGAACAATAAATGGTGTAGAGTAAGGAAGCCTGTGCTTCCGGTTGTACAATCAGGGACAGAGATACCTTAACTGAACAGGCCTTTATCTTGAATATTCTCTTAAACTATAAATAATAATAACATCAAAATGTATATTCAGAAATATTTTAGTGTAGTCTTTCGTAATATACATTTTCATGTTAATATTATTTATAATTTAAGAGAAAATATAAGATGTAGGTAGAGGACCTGTTCAGATATCTCTGTCCCTGACTATACGTTGTAGGCTGAGATCCACTACCATGTGAGTTTTATAGTACTCATGCTTTAATATGATTTGCACTTTATCCTTTGGTAGCTGCAGAACCGCTAATAATCAACTTACAGACTCTAAGTCCTCAAAAACTGTCATATAGTTCTCTTTCAGATATATATAATAACTTTAAAAAACACCTCTTGCTGGCTCTGTGCGCACACTGCTCTGTGCAGAAAGGGGGTACAACACGATATTGGAAACGCTGATGTGTGTAAGTCGACGGGAATTAGACATTACGACGGCAGGGAATTGTCTCAGACCAGCCGGTTGGTTTCCGTTGTGAAGACATGCCCCGAATGTCAAGTTATAGCTGTAAACGCTACTACCCAACAGCTTAATAGAAACTGGACTTTTATAATATATATATATATATATATATATTATAAAAGTCCAGTTTCTTTTAAGCTGTTGGGTAGTAGCGTTAACTTTTACATATAATATTCATACTTTTATAATATAAGAATGTAATACAACAACTGTTATGGTTATGAAAGAGCGGGGTCTCCTGGCACAGGCATAATGCTTAAAAGGAGGCTCCAATCAACTACAGAATTTTTATAAACACCAATTTTCGAATACAATTATTATTAACTGTGAATTCTCAGACTAGCTGGTTTTCATGTCGTTGTGAAGCCATACCCCGAAATTATTATCGCCTTTCCTCAAAAGAAGGGTTTTTAGGATTTACCTAAGTTAATATCAAATCTGGTCATTTTACCTGGTATGGCCATGTCCATGTTATGAAAAGATATGGCAAAAGAAAACCAAACGAAAGATATAAAATGAGTATTAGATGCGATATGAGAGACAGAGGGCAAATGTAAATATGATTAACGAAAGGAGAAAAACAGATAGAGTTAACATACCGAAGCGATCCCAAATAGAGAAAAAGCAAGGAAGATGATGATGACATAAGTCAATGTCAAAGTTGTTGCTGCACTTCTTTCGAGTATGTAATTTAGGTGCGAAAGACAAAGGTGCGAAGTGCTGAGTTGCAAGCGAACTAAGGTGCGAAGAGCTAAAGCGAATAAACTGAGGTGCGAAGAGCTGAAGCGCGAATGAACTGAGGTGCGAAGAGATGAGGCGCGAATGAACCCAGGTGCGAACAGCTCAGGTGCGAATGAACTGAGGTGTGAAGAGATTAGGCGCGAATGAACCCAGGCGCGAAGAGGTGAGTCGCGAATGAACTGAGATGCGAAGAGCTAAGGCGCGAATGGATCCAGGTGCGAACAGCTCAGGCGCGATTGAATCAAGCCACATCTCAGCCGCAAGAAGTCCACATGGACATGGCCACACCCAAGGATTTCCAATATGACCGGTTGGAAGCGGCCTGCCTCCAGCTCAAGTTTCTGTTATAGAAAACAAACACGATATACTAAAAGCGACATTAATTGTTATTACAGTTATGTAAAGTTTTACAAATTTAGTATTTTTATGACTGTGCTAATCTAAATGTGAAATGAATATTGCTTACAATACAAACACCGAATAATCACAAAATGTGTGCTTTGTAGACGACGTATCCAGAATGCCAGTCCAGACAGTGCCTAGAGAGTTCACGCTCCATTATCGGTTTGCAGATAGCGGAACTGTCGCAGTGTTAGTCGGGTTTAGTTGCTAATATTCCCAGTTTAGTGGGAAAACGCAGTTAACTCATAACGAATCTGTTTCACTAAATTTGTATTCATTCTTTTTCTTCTATTTGAGTCAAAATGGTTATTTAAGATGTCTTTCTTATAGACGTTGAAATTGTATATGACATGAAATAAAAAACCGGCCAAGTGCGAGTCGGATCCGCGCCCGAAGGGTTCCGTACCGTTATCTATAAAAACGGCCAAAAAATTTGGTATGTTGTATGTACATTTCACCTTTGAAATTAGTAAGCCAAAATTATATGAGTAAAACCCCGTGGGTAAACCCAAACTCATATAGGGCGTTTATATTTTGAAGTTAATATAAGATCGATAAATTAATTAATTACGGTAAGTTATAGGTAGAGGCGCGGCCGGATCGTGGCACCTACCGTAACTACCGAGCAACAGTCGATTTCCCAGGAGGTCTACGTTCAACGTTCGCCAAAGACTGAGTAGGCACAGAAGTGCCACAGTGTACACACTCGCTTATTGTACTCAATAATGAAAATATATTTAGCATAGATTTAAAAAAAATTGCGTCTCTCATTCTTCTATGATATAAAGGAATAGTAACTTATAGGTAAGGGTTGGCGTCCATTAATTATACGAAGTGATTTTGACAATTTTTAGAAGCCCCCTCACCCATGGTGAGATCTCGAAGATTAAAATTAATAATCGACCTCCTCTCTCACCTTTAATCTCACGTGAGATTTTCCTGTGCCAATTTTTTTTTGATGGTCTATTTAGCTAGCTCCAAATGAGCTTTCGCTTGGAAAGACATTATTTTTATGCATTATTGGGTGGATTTAAAAATCTAATTTTAATAAATTCAGATGATAGCTGACTATAAGGAGTTATGTGTAGCTACTGGAATTGACGTGATGACAATTCCAGTCCACTTCCTGTGACAGGTAGAAAAGAATAAAGAAAAATAATTACGTAATATTTGTCCCTAGCATGAGATCGGTGATCTGGCTCGACTCCCAACCCAAAGTAGTAAAAATATACAGTAGGTAGACCGTAATAATAATGAATTACTTGCTTACTTTAGCCTCTCTTGCTGTTAAAGACTGTTTCTTGGTTGCGACAAAGTACTGTTGCTGCATATCAGATCGCCTTTTGGCAAAACTTGGGAAGATGTTTTTACAGTAGCCTATTTCTTGCTTAATAATGAAATCAAGAAGGCAACTGGTGTATTGTGGAGAAGAACCCCACAACGTACTAGCTGACTTCCTTATTTTATCGTTTAATCGCTTCCATATAACAATGATTACATAATAAAACAACTTTGAATATACGGTGTAACCTAAACCTTAACACAGAATATTACTTAGTTACTGTACATATTACTAAATCGTTACTAGTTTCTGTTCATTCTCACTGAATTTCAGAACACTTGCCTATCTGCTGCTGTTTCATAATCTTTGCCAGGCCAGAGTGCCGCACCCGCCATGTTATTCCGCCTATTAAGGCACCTGTCATGTGAGTTTACAATAAGTAAATATGGACGTGCACGGGCGCGCTACCCTGTTATTGCCTCACTATTGGTGACAGTATTGCCCGTTTGTTTACAGAAAAATTAACGCGTTCGTTATTAGCCAGGTCGTTACCGGGAAATTGGTTGGGGTTTGTTTGATTTTAGACTCAATCTCGATGTGGATTTATGTACGGTTGTTCGTGGGAAACATGCTTTTGTTTATTAACAGCTTGATCATTGGTTACTCGTTTAAGCTGTTTAAGTGTATAAAGATGGCATGATTGTTTGCTGTATGGCACTGTATGTATCCCAAAATGTATAAAAATATTACATTATTATTCAACGTTACTAACAATCAACTGTCATATTATTTAACTATTAAAATAAACTATTTCGTCCGGCCTCTTGAGGTGCTACTTGCTTTTCCGTTTCTTCCCACCTTCATTCCCTTCCCAAACCCAACAAATTCTTACCTTTCCCCAGCTTAAACTTCCGATGGGAAGCGTCGGAAGTACCAGAAAGCAAAGAAACTGTGCTCGCCAACCCGCCTGCCAAGCGTTTGGAGGATATTGCCATACTCACCACAATGGGAATAAAAATCCTTGCGTGAGACCTTTGTCCATCAGTGGACTTCTAACGACTGGAATGATAAACGCCATGATGTCGCCAGTCTTGATGGAGATCAGGCATTACAAATAGAGAATATTGTAAGTTACATCCTATTTTCGCATCTGTTATAACATAACATTTTTTCTAAGTTCCTGCCGACATCTATAAATCTACCAAAGATCATTCCCATAAAATACATTCGTTTACCGTTATTTCGTATAAAGGGTGAAAATAAAAACAATAATCCTATGCCCTGTGTCCCTGTGGGCACATTCGCGCCCCAATAATACTTTTTATCATATTTATTGACTGATAAATGGAAAGACATAGTCGAGTGCATTTGTATGTTTCAAACAATGTATTTCAGGATTATCGCTGTTTCGGAATTATAATATAGGATTAATGTTACTTTAAATTGAGATGAATGCGGGAAAGCTTCCTGTAATGGATATTTTAGATGGGACATTTTATTAAAGAGTAGAACGGCTTATGTATCCTTGTCTACGTTTTTATTTCGCTGGATAACACGTTCTCAGCCGAATTTTTTTAAATCAATTCATATCTGACTACGAGTATAATCGTAGTTGGTAGCCAACATGTTAAGAACTATTGAATATATTAGTAGAGAATCCGAAAACATAATCACTTTTATCCATCTGTTTACTTGATAGAAAACGGAACCCTTTTCACGCGAATTCGACTCGCATTTGACCAGTTTTTCTCTATACAGGTGATTTTGAAGTAACTGGCTACATTTCAATGTACATAATTAATAATTAAAAATAATTAACGTCATAAACATCAATGAGACCTCTCCAACCCGTCTGGCCAGCAAGGAGAGTGTAGGCCAAACCCTCTGTCTGCTCTGGCCAAGTATGGCTCCGGTAGTACAGAGAGGGTCATGCTCCTGGAGTGGAGACTAAAAAGACCTGATGATGATGATGATTTCAATGTTGGAATCAGAATCCCTAATAGAATGTATATCCGAAAAAAAAAGAAAGGTAATTTATGAAAAAAAAAAAATTTAGACGTTCCATAGACATTGCACCAGCTGATCGGTGAATTTGTGTGGGAGGCTCAAATGTAATTCAAAATCACCTTGTGTATGTAACCGTACATGAACACAGACAGATCAAAAACTCTATGTTAGGTCGAGAGTAACACTTCAATTGAGAAAAACATTAGCTCGCCGAAATTTCACATTTATGGCACGCTAATATTACATACAATTACACCTAAAAATCATTATCTTATTAACGAGTATAAGAGAGCCAACCAGAGAAAATCAACATTACTGGCTTAGTCTTCGCTATCTGTTTTATCTAAATAAGCAAAATTATTTTTAGACATGACCATGAAAGGTCGTATACGAGTAAAATTTTTATCGAACCTTTTCTTTCCCAACTATGTAAAATCCTTACCAAAATGGGTCGCAAAAAACCCTTTGAAATTCTATCCACGGTGTTGCCAGCGGATGGAAATCTGAATTCCCCGCGCTTTTACCCGATACGCATACGATATGTTATCTGCTAATGCCACTTGGGATCACATAGTGCTTTGTACTCAAAGGCACCTGTTTTTCTATAATAAGTATCTATTTTCACTGGTTTATAACGCTCGAGCTTTTACTGATATTTCTGGGGAAGGTTTTAATATTTTCGATATTGAAAACGTTGGGAGAATATATGTGATATTATAAATGCACATCACAATATTTTATATATTAATATTAATTGTTTTAAAGCGGTACGTATTTTTATGAACGTCAAGTAGAGTGTTCCTCCAATTGCACGTATTTCTTCTTTAGCATCAGAATAGTAAAAAATTGTTACTACATTTTCAGTAAAATAAAAAAAGTAGCAGTCGGTGACGCGTCGCAAACTGCAATTTTTTTTTTAGCCTTTCATAGTGTATGACAAATTTTTACCACTGCAACGTAAACAGGAAGTACCGAAACATGCTAAAGCGTCTTGCTATAATAATGTTTAAAATCGTTTAAAATTGTAGGTAGGTATTCGAGTTTATCGAGAGGCAAGCAGACAAATCTTTTGTCATTTTCTTCCATACTATATCATCATCATCAGGTCTTTTTAGTCTTAACTGCAGAAGCATGACCCATACTATATACTTTAATATTATAAATATGAAAGTGAGTTTGTTTGTTTCGCTAGTAACGCTAGCCTTCGTAAGTACTGAACAAATCATCATGAAATTTTGCATACCCGTTGTTTGGGGTATATGATGAAGAACATAGGGCATATTTTGTCCCGGGAAAAAGTACTGTTCCCGAGGGAACGACGTTGACGCGAGCGGAGTTGCGGGCGAAAACTAGGTACTATATAAGAGTAGATTAACTATACTACAACTAAAATTAACGCAAAGTTTTGCTGTTTTGAATAATAAATATTGTAAGTGTAATATTTAATTATATCTTTAATATTTACTTTTAGAAATATAAGCCGAGTCTGTGTACAATTGAAGGATTAGCGAACCCCTAAAATCAATTTGTTTTTGAGGCGGCCTCCAATATTTCTTTGCCTAATTGGATGGGATGTGAGTTGTAATAAAATTGTAATTAAAAATTAACTATTTGATACTAGTTGAGCCTCCCGAGGGTGCATACTAAGCAGGACGATACATACCCATTTGTTTTCTGAACAAAATAAACTATTCGAATTTATAACGGTGTTGCATACGACTTATTGGGTTAAGCATGTTACAATTAGTGAAATTAACTTTTTTGGTATTTACTTTTGAATATTTTATTACGTCTTTTGTAGGCTTCATAATTTATCTAATAAAAAACGACTGTACTTATGTACTTGAAATGTATTTTTGTACATATATTTCTAAAAAGGTTTTCATGGGAATAAGAAGTCACTAAATATTCTTTTAACGCTTTAAAACCTCAAATTTATTTCTGAGAACTTCCATTTTGTAATCGCCGATACAATTTGAAATGGATCCATTGAAAAGGCTCCAAAATAATCTAGGTGAGCGTTTTAACGCAAGAGTTTAATCATTATTTTGAAATAGAGTGGTGTGAAATATTCTTTAGACTGCATTCATTTGTTCATTTATTTTACTAATTATTATATTTTGAATTCGAATAGTCGATGTAAATTAGCAATTGTTCCATGCTGGTCTGGGGGAAAAGAAAAAAACGTAGAGTGTACCAGCGCGCAGACCGGTGAATCCGGTCGGGGGAGTGGGCGAAGCTCTAAAGAATCATATCAATGGGCGATGCGGCTAGCAACCCATCTCTATTTTGATCGTGTTTTCCACCTATATGTCCGCTTACACACCAGATGTGGTCTTTAAGTTTTTCGGGCTCTGTCTACTTTGCAAGGGATGAAGACGTGATAATATGTATGTATGTTCTCAAACTGCTGTTCAAGTTTGGATTATTTTGCTCATAAATACACCTACTTTTAATCTCAAAGCTTAAATGGTGTGATATTTATTTCAGTTCATAATAAGTCTCATGACCAAACAATCCAGACGCAGCAGGAGCCACTCTAAACCTCATAATGTAATTAATTAAACAAATTTCATTAGCATACTATCACTACTTATTACAATGCTTATCATTACAACGAGATTATGCAGTCATTTTAACGCCGGTAAAGTAAACAGAAATTTTGTCACCATGCCCAATGAAAATTAACGTATTAACAGTAGACTGAGATCCCAGTACACGATTTCTGCGTCCGTCTGTTTGAAATTGTATTCTAAATATTTTTATTTTCATACATACTACATACTTTCAACGTGGCTATTGCATATTTTAAAGATAAAAGGTAAGAATATGTAAATGCTTAAAGTAGGTAGTGAAAATCTAGTGTATAGTAACTAAGTGCATTAACTTTGAAGAAAGGCTCGGAGGAAGTACGTACTTATCTCATCATTTTTTACATAAAAATCAAATGAATCTATTTGTCTAAAAAGATTGTATTATCAAGCTTATTATTATATTTTCGTCGTATCATATATATTCGATGAAGTCTTTGGCCATCATTTTCAACCAGGTACTTTTTATAGCATTAGATTAATTGATAGATCTTAAATTGCATTAGAAGTAATATTGGCAGGAATATATATATATTTACAGACCTTACTGATCAAAAGATTTATTTAATCGTAAAAATATGCAATGGGATCTCCGACTACTACTAGATGACTCTGACTTATGACGAAACGACACGCGATCGTGTCACGGTAATGACAGAATAATAAATTATGTTGTAATAACTTATTACAGGCTAAAGATAGTGTCCGCCTAATGGAAATGGGGTAAGTGGCTTAATTAGCAAATTTAGTAATTAAATGCCCATGAGTATGTTTTTGAACACGATAAAGGGTTGTGTTTCGCCTAAATTTGATAACACGAGGGAAATATTATTATACTTTGTATGAAATTATTGCGATAATTATTCAAATGAGTTGGTGACGTCATATTGTAGCGCTCAATATCGCATAGAGATATTGATTAAATAAACAACAAATATTAACGTAGCTAAAACATCAAGCATAAAGCGACTGGCCTGATCCATACTTCCATACTCTGTCTGTCTGTCTGTCATCTTTTCCCGCTTCAACCTATTAACCAATTTTGATGAAATTTGGCAGTTTGAGACCCGGGGAAGAACATAGGGTACTAGGGTATATATAATATTATTAACATAGGGTACATTTCATTCCGGGAAGTTCTACCGTTCCCGAGGGATCGACACTAACGCGAGCGGAGCCGCGGGCAATAGCTAGTGCTACTATATTTTAAGATGTACAGTTATAACCTTAAAAGTACATTATTTTTGTAAATATAAATAGTTTCAATTATAAATATAAATAGTATTTAATAAATTATAGAATACTAATTTGTGGATATACACTTACAGGTAACATAAAATGAATTATTATCATTCTTGAAAGCAAGTTTTATCTTGAGCTATGTCGGGTTAATTGCCAACAAAATATAATCCCTCTCTACCCAAAGGTCCCAGGTGCTAACATTTCTACATCAGTTACGTTGCCAATAAAACTTGAAATCCCATGATAGAATAAAAATTCTCAACATGCGGCCTCCAAATAAATAACATTGACAGTGCCATAATAGCTTTTTCACTGGTCAAGGGGGCACGTTTTATCCCATTATTGTTTCTGAGAAATTGTAACAGTTTTGACGAGTGACCTGGCCGTTTTTCTTCCGCGGCAGTGGAGTGGAATGAAAAATTTTCAAGTCCCCCTCCAGTCCCTGGGGTGTCGTAGAACTCGGAGCTCTGACCGCCGTCCGACAATTTGTCATATTCATATGTTAACGTGTCCGTCTTTTCTTGCAAAAAGTGGATAACTTAATTCCGGCCGGCGGCCGGGTTATTCGATTTGTGTACATTCAAATTTCACGTCTTGTTATGGTAATACAGGTGTTGTCTATCCTCCGGCGGATTTTACCTTTATTTTTTTGGGCAGTGCACAAATGTGCGATGTTTTTTGTTTATTTGGGATGTTTGTTTACATTATAAATTGTAAATAGAGTATTCATCATCATTATCATCATCAGGTCCTTTTTAGTCTCCACTACAGGAGCACGACCCTCTATGTACTACTAGGGCCATACTTGGCCAGAGCAGCCAGAGGACTTGGCCTACACTCTCCACGCTGGCCAGATGGGTTGGAGAGGTAAAATACCAATTTTCGAATCGATGGTAAAATAGAGTATTATCTTGTGGTAAAACACACGATAGGTATGTAACCAACTATTGAAGCCATGTCAAAAAGTTGACCACCAATATAATAAGTTTATATCTTGAGGAAATAACAAATATTTATTTTTTTAACATTTTAACAGTCTAATATCGTATTATGACATTAATAAGACTATTTTCTTTTTCGCTGAACATTTTATTCTACATCATCTGTACTTCATCTTATATACCTGTTTCAATGAATAATTAGTATGATACCATATATTACAAAGTCGACTGGTTCCAGCTTAATTTGTTATATCGCTATACTCTAGTTTTTTCTCATAATGACATGCATTTCAGTGTTATAATATATGTATGACACGTGCACATTCAGTGGGTTGTTGCTCTCTTAGTATCAACATACATAGGTAGGTACTAATCGAACAACAAATTCAGAATGACATCGGAATACAACCGCCAATATCAATAACACGGTACAATTGATGACTTGTCCGATTTGCGCCGGCCGATCGTTTCTCACTCGCTTTACGACGGACGTGTCCCGTTCTGACAGAATCGTGGCTCCCTAACTCAGAATAATTAAATATTTAGCAGCTTGAATTATCAAAAAAATAATACTTATTTATTACATAATTTTATAAACATTACATGTCTCGAAAATAAAAAGAGAAAATTTTGTAAATTCCGAAAGGAGGTTTTTTTTTAAATTTGAATTGGAATTACATGTAGCAATATTTTTCTTCAGCATTATTTTTACGTTCTGTGAAATCAAAGGCTTGTTACCGTTTTGTCTTTATATTTCATTATTGTTTAATATGGTATTTGTTCTTGCATTTTTTATGTGTAATCGTGAGTTACAGACTATCCTGTGTTTCTTTTACATTGTCCAATTTAATAAACACAACCTTAATATAATAATTAAGCACTACCTCATAAGCAAATATTTCAGTTGTCGATGGGCAGCGGTGATCACTTATCTATCAACCCGCTTGCTCGATTAACGTCCTGTCATAAAAAAAAATAGGGACAAATCAGACAGATTGTGCTATCCCCACTGTAAGTGAACTTGTGTCGTAAGTAGCATATTAACTCAACGATACTATATGTTATAAACTTACAAAAATAAACATCCACGACCTATATATGTATTATAGCGGTAATATCATGTTTCATCATCAACATCATCAGGTCTTTTTTAGTCTCCACTACAGGAGCACGACCCTCTCTACTCTGGCCAAGTATAGCTCTAGTAGTACATACTAGAGCTATACTTGGCCAGAGTAGTCAGAGGACTTGGCCTACACTCTCTACGCTGGCCAGACGGGTTGGAGAGGATGTAGGATGTAGGATATCATGTTTAGACTAATAAATTAAGTTGTTCTTGCTCTTTTGGTTTCAGGTGACTAATAAAGCTAGAAGCAGATATAGGAAAGCGTAGTGTTGCAATGAAAGAACTGATTTGTGAGTTTGTGGCGGTGGTAATTCCCAAATGGAATCACGAAGAGTGCATCCGTGCGCAGAATCCAAATACGCATACGTCGACAATTTTACTGCGATGGAAATATGGCCTGGAATTGGAACTACGAAGTTATGCTGCGTATCTTTTGTGCGAGAAAAGATTTTAACCGACTTCAAAAAAGGAGGTTATTAATTCAGATACAACTAAATTAATAACCTCTTTTTTTCGTATTTGCTTCCTCATATAATTATGTATATAAGCGTGACTTTGAACAAACCTTTTTATTATTTGTTTCGTGATTAAGGTTCGTGCTAAGTTCATCCCGTTTATATATATAAGAATGTGTTTAAAGCGCGAAAGTTTAAAATGTTTCCTCATAGTTTTGTGATTTCCCCGATAAGCCGATTCGAAAATTTGTTCTATTTAAATTTCATCAAAATTGGTTAAGTAGTTTGATTGAAATCTTTATTTTTATATGAAAGATTATCTTAGCTAAGAGCTACATTATTTTTTTCTAATAAATTTAGCTGTTTATCGTTAGGCAATGTGTTTTATGGCAATTTTATTAGCGACGTAAAATACATGTAAAAACGATAAAAATATCTAGTTCCAAGACTTTTACATACATGCTAGTGGTAACAGCCGACTTTTTATTCGACAACGACTGCCACAGTGTCCATCTTCAAACATTTATTACCACCACTTACTATAGCTTAGCGACCAGATAGAATGCCACCATATTTGTTACAATAACAAGCTATTTTATTAAAAATAGAAAATAAACCGATGTACCTAATGAAAAAAAAAAAAACTGCCTTTGCGGCAGTCTCAGGTAACGTGTCCGTCTTACGAATTTTTGATCAGGTCACGTGTCCTGACGCAAGTTTAACATTTTTTACCCATCCCAAAAAGTGTACAACGCCTATAAAGAAGTTGTCACGTTTGCAGCTTCAAGGCATCGTAGATATTAATGTCAACATGATAAGTGCACGCTTTGCGGAGAAAAAAGTTCTTGACAGACACAATGAATCATTCTCCAAGGGTTTCTTTTTACATTATAAAGTACGGGTCCCTAAAAATGAGAATACTACTACTTACTTACTTCCTGAGCGCTACAACCCTTTGTGGGTCTTGGCCTCCTCTACGATTTTCTTCCATTTTGCTCTGTCTCTGGTCTCCCGTCTCTACGATGTTTTCTTGCCGAGTCTCTTCAGGTCCTCCTCTAGACAATCCTTCCACAAAATTGTCTGCACATTCTTAGTTCCAATACGTGAGGGATTTCGTTTATCCTTGAGGTCGTCGTGAGTTAAGCGATCCAGCTTTCTTCATAGTGGACTTCTCAATCAATTTAGAGGTGCAGACAGAAATTTCACTCTTTTATCGTTGGAATACCAAAGAGTCGAACTAAACGCTTTGACAGTTCCTTTTTGGTTCGAGTAGCTAAAGTGTGGAATGAACTGCCCGCGTCTATATTCCCAGACAAGTACAGCCCCGGACATTCAAAAGTAGAATAAATGGGTATCTCTTGGATAGGCATGTAACATCCTCGTCTTCATCGTCACTTACCATCAAGTGACATGGGAGACAAATGCCTAATACAATATTCAGTAAAAAAAAATCTTTTTTTACCATAATGAGTGATTAACTCATCGATAAACCCTCCTCTTTTGGGCTTGGGACCGGCAGCGCCGTCGAAACTGACACTGGCAGAGTTAATAAATAAGAATACAAAAATAAGAAAATAAAAATAAGAATAAAAAAATAAATGACTATCCTCTCTACAAAGTGCAAGTGATTGAGACTAAAATACGGGCTTCACAACCAACCACCATACCATTCGCCTGAAATAGCATCGGAGTTGGAACGAAACAAACTTAGTTTTGCATCAACACCGACCAGATTAGCATATGCGTAACTAGGAGCCGTCCCAAGTACAATAAAGCAATTATAACTGTCATATTTCAACGGGACTGTATTTACATTTATATTGGAAGGCGTGCTGGATTGACTGAGGGAACTTTGTCGACTCAAACATGGTGAAAAATGGTGATTTGAATAGAAATTAAGGGATACGGTAGCAAATAAATTTTATACAAGTTTCGTGGGTGCTTGCGCATTAATTTCTTTTTTTAAAGGCCTATGGGGTTTCCAAATTCCTTTTGGCATTACAATTTGCAAAAAGACAGCGAATGGTCATTGGAAAATTAGCTGATTCAACATAAATTGTAAAATTGCAGCGGTTTTAATATAATTTATTTAAATATTTATTTAGTAGGCATTTATAAACAGGGACTTTACCGGTGTTCGAATAGAGTGTTTTGAACACTGTTTTTTTTTTATTTCTGTTTTAATAACTGTTACAGCCAATAAGGTTTACATTGGCATAACTAAAACTTGCCTGAAAAATGCCTATATGGAGGATATGAATACGTACATAGAAAAATGCACGAAAAATGTAAAAAATAGTTTTCTGACAGGTTGGTTACAGCAACATTATATCTGTAACACTTGTGTAAGTGATAACAAAACAGGTTTAAAACACCCAAATAAGTGTTACAGGAATAATTATGCAACAGATTTAATGTGTAACCCTTATGAATTTGTATCCTTTTCTATGTTGTTATGGAGTCTCTGCTTATATATTCAATTGTTATTATTATTTTTTGCATGCAAATTTATTTTCTTACAAACAGACTTAGAACTTGAATTAATATGGCGCCACCCTAGATTGCATGTTTCAATGTTATGTATGTGACGTACATATTAAAATTCAATTTCAAATTTTATTTTGTTGAATTGGTGTTCCCGGAAAACCAGCTTTGTGGTAAGAAGGCCACAACATTATGCTAAGAGGAGGCCATTTTGATATAGGCACAAATTATGTTGATTGTTGAGAATATATTTATATATTCTTTGGTAAAAGGTAAGATACATATATACCTTGTTGATATTAAGACCCTCAAAATTCCATTCTAGAGTCTTAATGTGAACTTTGCCGCATCCCTCTAATAATATTTATGGGATAACCTATAATACGTAGAAAGAAACAAACAATGAAGATATGTTGGGACATAATCACATAAATTGAGCTAGCTTCAAAGTAAGTTGTGAACTTGTGCCATAGGATACTAACTCGACGATATTATATTTGATATTAGATATTTATTATATATTATATAGATTAACATCCTAGACTCAGGTCAATCTTACACCACGTTGAGTCTTTATACGATTTTTTCGTAACGTAAAACGGCTCGACGTATATTTTTTTCATGTCTGTGGGTCGTAAACTACTCAGAATTAACCTTATTGAGAGCTGTTCTGTACCTACTAAAAGATCTTTAATCGCAAACAAAGTAAGTTCCAGCTTTACAAAAAGCTAACTAAAAGCATTAACGAAAACATCGCTAAGCAGATCGCCGCTCATAAATATTCAGAGTAACACGAGACGCCTCATTTAGGTCTCTGCCCCTCTTTTTTGCGTTATTGGCTTATCCGCAAGGGGGTTGTTTGGATCTTGCTGCGATCGATCCCGTTAATGGACCAGTTTTTATTAATTACAAGAAAATGTAAAGAGAAAAGCTTCCAGGAGGTAATTAGAATAATTAAGACCGTTTTGTCTTTTTAACTGACATCAATCCCGACTTCTGAAAGATTAAGGTCTTTTTTTTTTATTTTCTGCTTTACTTGTATTCGATAGGTAGAATACCTACGTAATTATAATAAAATTAACTTGCCCTTCATGAAAGTTTCTGACAGCGAAAATCGGTACGAAGAAACTCGGTTTGATACAAAGTTATGTGTGTACCTATACACATAACTTTGTAATGAAGGTAGTTAAAAATATTTTATATTCAATATAACTGTTCAATCAATAAAATCAACAACACTCCCTTTTTTTTATTCTTTAGGGTAAGTTTTAATAATGTTCAAAAAAATAATCATCATCATCATTTCGAGTAGGTGTCACGGTCAATCGACCATGCACACCCTGGTGTCAGAGTTATTCGGAACCAATAAAAAATAAAAAAATTATAAAAATAATAATGTGGTATCTAGGTCGTGACTTATTTCTCGGTATAATTAAGGTAAAAGTTATGAATCTTGAAATAACAGACGTATCGACTTCTCTAGTGCTATGCTCATAAGCTTCGAATAAACCACCAATCACAACATATTATTCTGTTCTGACCCAATTATAGCGTAGCTTAGAGCACGGTATTGCGCACTTTATCTATGATGAGCACTTAAGGGCCCGTACTACCTCACACTGCTTTACATGATTGTCTGTAATATCAATAATAATGAAATACTCAAGTTGAAATAAAAATGCAGCAAAGTTCAGGACTAACCTGGTAACTATCTGACTCAAAAACAATTTTGCGTTAAATTTTCTCGATAGAAAAAAATTGCAAAGTTGCCTCCAAATCACGTCTTATTTACTCGATATACAGCATTATTCACCAAATACATTAAAATTAACCTTGAAACTTTTGATTATTATTGCATTACAGATAAGGCAGCCATCATGTGTTTTTCTTTTTCGAATAACCCTTGAATATTCTTAAAAAACGTCAATTTCCAAAGTAGCCAGCGCGTTTAGACCATCCGCGTTTGTACCGCCACGCCGCCTGGCCTATGGCGGGCTCCTAATATTCTAAGTTCCATTGCTCGCTGGCAGGTCTTAAGTTTGCACTCTTAACCTTCAATAAAAAACCAGGTCTATGAGTCACGGTCAAGATAGCCAGGATACATAGGCGTTTGAGCGTACCTGAAAGGGTTCATCAATTTCTTCATGGACCAGTAGCTCTTCCAGCTGTTATTGATGCGGGGTATATTTACCGTATACTTCGAGTAGTACATATATCTGAACCAAACATCAAAAATATAGTCAATAAAAATTCCAACAATTCCACCAATTTCGTACACGTTCCCGGACTCCTAAGGTGCATCCAGACTGGCCGGCAATCAGTCCCAATAATGAATCCCGGAGGAGCGAACCGGAACAACAATCGTGACTTAACTCCCGATCTATTCCCAATACTACGCTGATTTATACTATACATAGAAGGGTTAGGTATGAGATTCAATGTCTGCGTGTGTTTAAAAATAATATAACTACTGACTATAAACATCAATTATAATCAGAACCAAACATTATTATTTGTATACGAGTATTTTCATGCATTTTAAGTAAGAATAAGACACAGTAAAATATTTTCCTGTCTTTTATTTTTCAAACGAATCTCATTATGAAAAATAAATATAATAATGTATTCTTCACTTTCAGCCCAACCCGAGATGTTGTAATGTGTTAGGTATATCACTTTTGCAGTATGTCACATTTTTTTTTAATTATTATTATATTTAATCACTCAAGTATAATTATACAGACTAATGATGAGTGAAACCATGTTTTTTTAAATTATTTCTTTGCACATACAATCAGTTGTTAATGTACATAAAGTAATAACTAAATTCTATATTAGTAATGATATCTTGTGTAACACGCGCAGAATACTATTTGAGCTAGCACGTAGGCGACTTAATGCCGCACACCTCTTTCTAATAATTGCATAAAAGCAGTCTGTATTGGCGGCGGCAAACATTGCTGATGCGCTATAAAAACGCGAAAAAAAATATTCAATTCAATTAGAGTTTAATCTAGGCGTTAAATGGTAAAAATCCTTATCCTTACTAATATTATAAATGCGAAAGTAAGTTTGTTTGTTACGTTTTCACGCCGTTACTACTGGACCAATCATCATGAATTTTTCATACACGATCTCTGGATTACGGAGAAGGACATAGGGTCCCTTATATCCCGGACTAAGGTTCTGTTCCCATGGGATCGACAAAGACGCGAGCGGAGCCGCGGGCGTAAACTAGTTGAAATATAAATACTATAAAAGCATAATTTTATTTCACAGCACACTTATAAAATTATATAATCCTACAGTGACAAGTCGTATAATTTATTTTATTAAACAATATATTCATTTAATAACAAATCATACAATAAAGAGACTGATACATTCTAAAATCAAGTATGTTTTCCACAATGTTCTACGTGCTACGACACATCGTAGAACATTCGTAGGCTCGTAGCGCCTCGTGGATATGTGTATAAAATGCCTTGTAGAAATTTAATATTTACTTTAGATGTTAAACATAACGATAAAATTAAAATGATAGGTCATATTTTCAATTTGAATTTCATTTACTTAATATTTGAAAAATAAATAAGATGTGATTTTTTGGACAAATCATAGTTGGAAAATTAGGTACCAATTTCGATTTAACCTAACAAGTGCACGTCACACTAACACTTGTCCACCCAATTATAGTAAAACATAATAGCCATAAATAAAAACTACGATATCATAAGTTCCATAATCAAGTAGCTTTTGTTGTACAATAATTGTTTTGATAGGAGGGGCGTGCAAATAATTTATTCAGCGCAGCGGGTGAACAGCTCAGTGCAAATTGCACAACATGTGCCGCTTACACGAAATCGATAGTTTTATGTATGAACGAATATTATATTTCATAAATCTATATAAGTTGCCAAAGATGAGTGTGGATAATACATATACATGGTGAAACTTTTATCGTTTTGGACCCTAAAAGGGGTGACTCAGACTATCAAAATGAACAACTTTTCCTAAGGGAACAATGCTGGGAAATAAAAAAAAAAACGACATTTCCATTCCAACCAAGTCAACCTTTTAAGGGTCCAAAACGATCAAAATTTCACCATGTGAGTATCACGCGCTACTGAATACGTACAGGACAAACTTTAATCCAAAATATGTAAATAAATGTTAATATAAAAATAAAATACAAATAATTATTAAATTAATATTAGCCATTAAATATTCATAAGAACTGATATTAGTTGCATAATAATAATTATCTAAAGTCACTATAATACCTAAGACACCTCTCCAACCCGTCTGGCCAGCGTGGAGAGTGTAGGCCAAGTCCTCTGGCTGCTCTGGCCAAGTATGGCCCTAGTAGTACAGAGAGGGTCGTGCTCCTGTAGTGGAGACTAAAAAGGACCTGATGATGATGATGATGATGACTATAATACCTATAGTCCTTTCTACCACTGGAGTCATTTCCAAACAACTTCACCAAGCACTATCAACTCTTGAATTACCACCTTATATATTCAAAAAGCTTTAAAAAGTAACAATCATAAATACCTGTGGAATAGTCAGGAATTTACAATATGACAGTATGAACTCCCCCCGTGATGCCCACTTGGCTTAGGCCCCTGTGCATCAGTATTACCGGCAGATTGCCGAACAGAACAAATTTCTAAAAAACAAATAATAAGAATAAAATTTATAAATTAAGTTAAAATTGTCATACACGCAAGTTAAAATTGTTAGGGAAATATAAATGTAAAAATTTGCCCCCTAGATCTCTGATATGGCGGTACCTATACTAGGCCGATAATGTTACAATGTAGAACATAATGTTACCACAAATCCCACAAGTGTATTGTATATATGATTTGGAATATTATGAAGAACAATAAATATTTGATTGATTGATTGACGTCTTTTTCCCTTGCGGGGTAGACAGAGCCTAGGTTTATAAAACCTTAAGGCAACGTTTAGCATTAGGTGGAAAACGGAATCAAAAAATAGAAAGATGGGGTGCTAGCCGCATTGCTTATTAACACGATTCCTCAGATTTTACCCAATTGTGGAGTTGTAGAAGTTTGTGAGATGATTTCAAAAAGTTCCGTTGTTCGGAATGGCAGCAGCGACGGAAGCAAAATAAATAAATATATACGGACAAATCACACAGATTGAGCTAGCCCCAAAGTAAGTTCGAGACTTGTGTTATGGAATACTAACTCAACGATACTATATTTTATAACAAATACATATAAAGTTACACATCCAAGACCCAGGCCAATCTGTAAAAGATCATTTTCCATCTTGACCTGGCCGGGGATCGAACCGGGTCACTCCGTGTCGCAGGTTGGCGTGTTGACCGCTGCGCCACGGAGCTAGTCCAAAGAAACTCGACAACCCGTCTGCAAACCGTGGTGAGTATGGTAATATCCCATGGAACGAAGATTCCTCATGAGGAGGCGTTGTCCAGCAGTGGAATTGTTACAGCTGAAATGATGATGATAAAGATCACGGTTTTATAACAATATTACAATATTTTATATAAAACTTGAATAGTAATTAATATTTACTATTCAAGTTTTTGGTGAGAATAATATTTTGATCATTTGTGGCATGGAATGTAAAAATATGAATATTACATTTGATACATGTGATAAACTCCCAAATAGGTTCAATTTTGTTTCCAATATCTACACACATTTTACAACATAAGACAAATGAGCATACATCATCTTAATGCATCGCGATATGAGCGTATAATGGAATATATCAAAAATCGAAGGGGTGGGTCCTTGCATCATCCCCTAATTTGGTTTTTATATTTCAACCCCTATGGCATGGAATTAGTCTTACCATATGCGCTGGTACTTGTGTTACACTTGGGCATCGACTGTTCACTTTTGGCATGTGTGTCGAATTGGCGGCACCGTTTGTTAGAGGCCGTTTTGTTTGCGATCAAAAATATCTTAATTGTAATATTAATTACCTTAAAAAGTCATATTACTTCATGTGTAAAAAGAACCGAGAAAGTTAGCATCTTTCATTACAATATCTTTTTTACTATTCTGAATAGTTAGTTCAAGTCCTTAATAAACATATTTTTTACGCAGGTTCTTGTAAATATATATTTTAACTAGCGGTAATGTCCAACTGCTGGGCAAAGGCCACTAATATAATTTATATGTAGGTTATTTTTTATAAAAGACATTTTAATATGCCTTGTGAGAATGTCTATATATTGGCATTATATTGCAAAATTAGAATTATTTTTTGAATATTTCTATAGCGTTACAACTAATCTCATTTTACGTTTGTCTAAAAAAAGTCCTTCTACGTGTAACAAAAGTTAAATACTTACATCCATATAATTGAGCGCAAAAATGTAAGTGAAAAAAAAATACTGGTTACGCCACCGTGACGGACACAATAAAGGGCGCGTAATCCGAGCGGTGAACATGTGCGTGCGGCTTTAAATTCTGATCTAATACCGATTAGTGGCACGCACACGACAGTGAACCAGAAGGCATTATTTAAAAAAAAAAAATTAAATTCAGATCTATAGAAAATACAGAAATCTATCGACCGTTGATTTAGTATTTTACGTAATGGTGCAAGTTGATAACTTAGTGTAAAGCTATCTCAGCCTTTGTTGTTGTTGGTTGTTGGTGTGTATAAGTGGCCAACACTGGTGTTAGATTTTTCAACCTGCCTATAGGCATCTGACATAGCTTAACGACTGCCATCAATGATGACAGCCGGGAAAACTTAACTTGCCTTCAAGATATTTTTATGCATTTTGCGGTCACTCATCCCAGTGGGGACATAACATAGGTAAGCGATAATAATGCTCCACCATCAACTCAATCGATCTTATTAGTGTTATTGTTTTATATTTTCATTAGTATGCAACGCTTCCATAAAAATATTACCCAGTCCAGCCAGCCAGGTTTATGAAGATTACCATAAGTAATGACGGAATCAAAATGTAAGATACATAAAGATAAAATTTTGATTAAGTTAACATTAATGAAACTCATCAATAACTTTTATAATGATATAAAAGGTATATATTAATGATATATTATATTCATTATAATATTAATATTATATTCATAAATACCTCATAATTACGATCCCGTTTACTTATTAAATCAAAAAATGTATGTGTTGAAAACATAAATAAACTTTTCATTTACTTTTTTAAATAATTTAAAAGTATATTACAAAATCGAACTAGAAAGAACTTTCTACGGCACAACCGTATATAGCAACGCATTTGAATTTAAAACTCAACTTCTGTGACTCCAATACTCCTTTAATAACATCTCTCGCAAGAATGTTGTATCTTTTTTTTTGTTAGCTAATTAGGTCCCACTTCTGGTCGAAAGCCTCCTCTTTACTTTTCCACTTCGTTTATCTCTTGACATCTCTCTCCAAGTTTATTTATATTGTATCTATGCAATATAAATAAAACGCTCATCCATTTACCATAACAATACTTCTTAACTACCGTATCATTGCCAAAATCGAAATAAAACCGGCAGTTTGCATAATAAAGAACCTTATCTACTCAAGTCATTACAACTTTTAAAGGCACACGATATCAACATTAGATCGACCATATGTTACGTGTTTAATCTATAATGCGTCTTATCGCAATATTTTCCATTTCCGGGATAACCGAGAACGTCGGGGCATCGCCAGGGGAAATAAGCAAGGCTGAGTTTCACTTTGTTTTTTTTTTTCTGCCGCGCACGGGAAATTTTTCGTACTTTCTCTTCGTTTACACTTACAGTTACCGGTGTTTCGCGATTGTTACCTGAATCCCGGGTCTTGAATTAAATATACCCGGGCAAAGGGTGAAACGTCTGGATTTGCATTTTGTTTGCAACAAAGGATTGGTCGCTGTTTGAGTTGAATTTGCTGGAAGTTGCAGTTTTAAATTAGCAATTGGCAGGTTCTTTTTGTTTAGTGTTTTGATTTTAGCAAGTAGAAGTAAGTAGTACCTACTTTATTTCATTATAATCGATGTGTCATCATCAATACATTCAACTTATTGTATTAGTTTGCCTAAGTCAGTAAATATTTTTCAAGTTAAAGTTACTTACAAAAAGAAGGAATCAATTTTGTTTTCCATGAAATGAACATGAACGAACATGGTATATTTTTGCATATACTTACTGAACGTTTTTTATCATTTATTGAAAGGGAAAATAGTGCACGTAACATTACCCTTAAAAATGTACTTCAATACTGAAAATATGTAATGAAAAAGAACTTGCCACCGATGGGATTTGAACCACGTCCCTTTGGTTTACGCGCTTACTGTGCTACCAACTATATTACCGTGACTTACGAGTAATAATATACCGAGCATTATAGTATAATGTTAAATAAAAGTAATTTAATCAAAAATGTATTTTAAAGTAAACAACATCATTGAATAATATCTTCTATTTTATGATCTTGATCATAACTCTAAGCAACTTAAAATAACCAAAGACTTAATGCAATATCTCATCGATACTCCAGGTAACCATAATTAGTTAATGTTCCGCTCATCTCCGATAATTTATTGAGACGGAGCGATACTCCCAGCCTCCCCACTCCCGGGAATTGGCGCGAAAAACTCAGCCAAAATATTAATGCACAGCTCTATGGTAAGTATTGGTGCAAATTTAGACGCGGCACACAAAGTCTTGATAGGTATTAACGGCCCGATTTTACACTGACTGTATATTTAAAAAATGCACATTAAAATAAAATACATCGGTAGTTAATGCTGGTAATAAAAATAATTACCCTCATTTTCAAAGTTGAGCATATTCAAGCTCTATGGTTATAGTACTTTTTGCGGAACACATGCTTTGTTACTGAAGCTATAGTCAAATCAGCAGTATTTAAATGGATGCCCAGCCTCTAATATTGTCGCTAAGCTATCTTTTATAAAGTACTATTTTATATACATATTAACATCTTTATATGTTAATATGTATAACTCACACAACATACATACATACTACAAGTATCTTTATAAGTCTGTAAAAAGGGGGCGGGGTGTCCTAACACAAGTATTTGTTACTTAAAAGGAGACCCTAGCCATTCATGTAAATGTAAACAAAGATACTGAATAAATATTTTTCATGTTTTTTTTCATACATGTATTGGAAATATAATATCGTCCTTTTTGGCAATCGTGTAAAAAAGGAAGATAATCAAATATTAGCGGAATGAAATTCGCAGGGTCAGATGAACATCGAAGACCCAGGCTAATCTGTACAAGATCATTTTATTCTTAATTAGAGCTGGAATCGAATCAAGGATTCTGCGATTAAAAGGCACTTGCGGTATACCACTGAACCACAGAGGTCGTAAAAAATATCGGCAGTGGTAAATATATTTTAGTATGCAACGGCTGTTCTTTTTCTAGAGATTTTGGGGTTGTTAATAAAATTTGTTGGTATTTGTTGAAACAACCTTTCTGTCTAAAGTAATTGTACTCATATAATATTGAGAAATATAAAAATAAGTGTTTTGTGCAAGTATCAAAATTGGTTACTCCATGAAATTACCTTTCCCGCCTCAATAGAGTCTCACGGATTAATCAAGGATTGTTCTGTTCCCACTTCGTTGAAAAATTGTCGCCATCAGCAAACGGCGCGTCGGCACTAGATGATGCATTGCTTGGCACTTTTACCTTTGCCGAGACAAAGTTTTCAAATTATATCCACTGAACAAAAGGTAGGAGAAAAAAAACTAAGTTTAAGATAGGTAAAGTCGGAAGTAATCTATTTTTTTTACTAACAAATAGTCTAAGTAAAAAAATAGAATTACGACCGTTTGATAAAACACTTCATCTAAATATAATTTCTCTTTGCATTTATAGGCATCAAACGTTATTTTGTCATCATCATCATCAGGTTTTTTTAGTCTCCTCTGCCTGCTGGGAGCATGACCCTCTCTGTACTACCGGAGCCATACTTAGCCAGAGCAGACAGAGGATTAGGCCTACACTCTCCTCGCTGGCCAGACGGGTTGGAGAGGTCTTATTAATGTTTATGAGCTTTGGTTAGCTTGTATTTCCTAACTTACGACATCCATGGAAAGACTTGGAGTGGTCCTATTCTACTCTGCCGGAAACCACACAGCTATTTTGTCATACTTTTATTTTATTATCCGGTCAACTACCGGACACCCCAATCGGGAAACATAATAATAGATAATCAATTGTGTCTGCGTTTCTCGCGATTGATGAGTTATAATTGGTTACAAAAAGTTCTTGTGATAGTGTTACTTACACTTACAACTAAAGTAGGTTCTCAAGTACATGTCTTATTTCAATCTATGTTGTGCCCTTATACATTTTCACTATTGAATACCTTCTAAAATAGCCTAATGTACGCCCGCGGCTCCACCCGCGTCGATGTCGATTCGGGATAAAATGTACCCTAGTGCTTCTCCGTACCAAGATGACGCTTTTAATACTAAATCGATCATTATGATACACGTTATGCAAAATTTCATTATAATCGGTTCAGTAGTAACTTGGTCCTCTCCAAGGTCCAACAGTATTTTTCTTCAGGCCAGCTATTGAGCCTTTACACAGCTCAAGTCCGCTCCTGTATGGAGTATTGTTCCCATCTGTGGGATGGATCCGCCCGCTACCAGCTCGAAGCCCTGGAAGCTATCGACAGACGTGCCAGAAGACTCGTCGATGATGAGATGCTTACGGTAAAGCGACTCCAGAGCTTTAAACACCGCCGATTAGTAGCTAGTTTGAGTGTCTTTTACAGACTGCATTTCGGTGAGTGCGCACAGGAACTGCACGATCTAATTCCCCCTGCACCATTCCATCTTCGGACGACACGGCGTGGACAGGGATTCCATCCATATGTGGTCGATATTCCTGCTCATCGCACCTCTAGATTCGCCTCCTCCTTCATTTTGCGAACCGCGAAGGAATGGAATTCCCTTCCTGCGTCGCTGTTTCCCGACTCGTACAATTTAGGGATTTTCAAGGCAAGAGTGAATAGGCATTATTTGAGTTTGCGTGTACCACCCTAGACCTCATCGTTGTTTCCCATCAGGCAAGATGGAGGTCAAACGCACTCAAATTTATGAATAAAAATAAAAAATAAAAAAAAAATGCGTGAAGCGTAACCAACAAACAAATTCACTTGCGTATTTATAATATTAGTAATGAAATAAGGATCATAATATACTCGGTTTTTGTTCCACCCTTTCTAAAAGTATTTAGTCCAAGATCACAACCTAAATTCCTATTTCAGTTCAGTCATACCTACTGGATCCAACTTTTTCCCATAACAAGTTCGCATCGGCCGTGATTGGCTGAACTCCCCAGGGGCCAAAACTTCGTCAGCAAATGAGCAGTGAGCTAACACGATAATAATTTATAAGGCTGCAGCGTTATTTATTATGAGTGTTATGCTACCCGATATTCTGGCTTCAGATTTTCATTAGACGTGGATGGAATCAGGATTGGATTGAAGCTGTAAAATAGCGGATTGATGGGAAATTGAGTGACTCACTTTACAATTATTGTCCACAATTTGTTTGCGGTTTCTCACGCAATTTTTTTTCGGTTATAGTAGTAAGGAAATATCACTTATAGTGAATGTCATTTTTATGATCAAGCATAACTGTGTGGTACATATCTATAGTTAGTTTAGTTTTAGTATCAGTTAAAACTTGGAATGAAATAGCAGGTATCTATCAAACTTTTTAAATCATAAAATACGGCCTTTTTAAAAAGTTATAAACTAAGGTTAGGTTAAGGTTTTGAAAGCTTCCTCTTTCATCGGACCAGATTAAGTATAATTTTTACGGCTGGTCAGCTGCCTGACGCCATAGCTCTCCTTGGTTAGCTTCATTAAAAATGGAGTCATAGATAAACCATCTAAATTAGGTTACAAAACTAACGAAACATAAACTTTCTTTAGTGCTACAACTTTATTTAGTGTGGTCTACGAATAAGTAAGTGTGGTAATAACTAAAAAATATGTTGGTACTTATATTTTCATGCGCGGAAAAACAAGCGATTTTAAAGCGGTGTCATAATTTCTGAGGTTAACAAAAAGTGTTAATGTGAATTTAACTTCTGAACTAGAGCGATGGTTTGTTTTTGGATTATCTTATCTGTATGGTTTCTTGCATATTATTTATATGATATTATCTGCAGGAAACAAAATATCTTATTTTGCCCTATTTTGCTCTAACCTTAGAGATACAATAATCTTGGCTCTAATAAATAACATAAAAACTGTTTGGTGCACAAAAAGGAATTTAAAATAACTAGAAGCTAGCATTATAAACAAGCGCAGCAGTGAAGAAGATGTATGGGCCGACGAGGGAATACAACCAGAGGTTTGTGTTAGTGGAAATGTAAGTAAATTTGAATAAAACATGCCGGGGTCGCGGCCGCGAGGTTTTTGCTACAAATACGTTTACACGGCGTTGGGAAATAATCTTTCTTTTTTAAAATATATATTACTACTTTTTTAGAAATGATATAATATATGGCTATTTAATTCAATTGGAATGAAAACAAGATTTCATTCTTACTAATATTATAAATGCGAAAGTGAGTTTGTTTGTTTGTTTGTTAGGCTTTCACGCCGTAACTACTGAACCGCTCATCATGAAATTTTGCATACAAGTTCTTTGGAGTACGGAGAAGGACATAGGCTACCTGTTATCCCGGGAAAAAGTACTATTTCCGAGGGATCGACATTGACGCGGGCGGAGCCGCGGGCAAAAGCTAGTAATATATAAAATTATGTTTCTTATTCAATGTCGGTTTAACCACAGAACTTTACTGACGTAATATTGATTACAATTTAAGATCTTCTGCTGTTGATATCAAGATGCATGTTGTTCATTATCTAGAAAAATACTGAATGGATTTGAACCTAGATTTGATGGTTGTAATTTGGGTATTATTTTTTAAACTCCCTCCTTTTTCTTTAAAAAACTAGGAAGAAAAATAAAAAAAAATCATAGAATGTAAACCATTTCTTTGCTGGGTAATAAACAACTGCACACTATGTGTTAAAATTAATCATGATTATGAATTGGCTTATAAAATGGAATCCACGAAGACAGATGCGGGTAACGTCTAGTTTTATATATTGGTAATAAGTAAATATAATGGCTTAATAATAAGCTTTAACTTAACGTCGTGACATAGAGCCATTGCTACCAGCCACATGTTAAATTAGATGCAGAGAAGAGATTACAACGCTCTGTTTTACGACATTTGTACTATCAGCAGAATTATTTGGTTACTAGCTGTGCCCGCGACTCCGTTCGCGTACATTTGTTGCGTAGTAACTATTTAGTAATCTGTGCATTTATATAAAGGCCACTTAGTATCATAACTGGAGAAAATATTTAAGTAGCATACCCTGTGTCCTGTATGTCTAAATGTTTATCTACCAAGTTTCATGAAATTCAGTTATTTTTTTAAGAGTTACGAAGTAACATACATACATACAGAAACAAAATCTAAAAATCCTTAATTTAGTTTCAGTTTCATGTATAGAGCTTATAAACACAATATCTCTCTAAACAAAGTAATTTACTCCATGACCAACCCTTACAGTATTCCATATATAAATTCAACGTTCAAAAACAATCTTAAAAATTATTAATAGAATGAAAAAATATACTTTTAAACTTTAACTTTTAGCTGCTTATATAAAATTTAAAGAGTTTATATTATTTTATTTTGACAATTATCTCTTAATTCTGGATTCCCATCGAATAGTCCTGAAACTTAATTTATATGTATAAGGTGAGCGGTGCAGTCAGAAAAACAATGATATTTTCACAAACAATACTGAATTTTATAATGAATGGCATTACAAAATTCAGTACCTGTTGTTTATTTTAAAATAATCAAAGTGAAAATATCTTTGTTTTTCTGACTGTACCGCTCACCTTAAACATATAAATTACGTTGACAGTGTGATATTTAAAACAGAAGGGTTAAGTAGATACGGGTGTAATCTGCCACAGACTAACAAATTCTTAATTTTAATTAACGAAACGCATTTGTTATGCCGGAATAAATGAATAACCATTAATGTTAAGTGAAATTAAAATGAATCATCACTGTATTTTTCGATTGCAAATAACAACACCAGTTAAAAGTTCGCTACATATCAGGGGCATAGATGATTCACTTTGTTTACTTTCGTTCGCATAAAATTGTATCGTATATAGTACCGAGTAATTTTGTTTATCCCAATGCTATTTACGCATAACAGTTTACGGTTAATTTTAAGAATAATTTAAAAGAACATTTAAAGCACACCATTCTATAAAGCATAAAGTTATTTACGCAAAATAATATAAAAACAGTTATAGACATAACAAATACAAATTTGGAGGAGCTCGTGTTTTGTTTACAAGTAACCTAACAAACTTAATCTATTCTCCGGTGGTCAAGTTTTTTTTGTTATCATCATCATTTCGAGTAGGTGTCACGGTCAATCGACCATGCACACCCTGGTGCCAGAGTTCTTCGGAACCGCCTCTCGGCCTCTGACGTGGTTTCTTTAACGACTACCAGATGGCAGCCGGGATGGATTTTTTGTTATGATAGGGGCTTTGCCCGTGAGCTACTTGGTCGGGAGGGGGGGCTGAGCCCTCTTTCGTGTTTGTTTTCTAGTCTACCTTCTGAATAAACAAGATGTTTGAGTGCTACGAAATAAGGAAAAAAAACAATGGGTTGCACTCCGGGAGTGCCGGCAGAAGGGAAACTCCGCCCGGTAAAAGGAAGGTGAAGAAAAAAATAAAATTACTCGAGCTTCTCCATACTTCGGAAGGCACGTTAAGAGTTAGTCCCGGCTGTCATAATTGACAGCAGTCGTTAAGCTATGTCAGAAGCCTTTAGGTAGCTTGATAAATCTGACACCAGTGTTGTCCACTTACACACCCAAAAAGAAACAAACAGTTCTGACTAAGTGACAAATATGTACACACAGTAGATTTCATCACATCACATCATCACAGGGGGAACTAACAGTTCGTTTGCTTTCAAAGGGAGTTAAAACAAGTGTATTATGTTTATGGGATTTCCGTGTTATGTTAATGTGATCTCACTCACTCGAATTTGATTTTGTTTATGGTTGTTATTTAAAAGTCTACACAGGCCTTTTTGATTATTGTTTAAGACGACAATAGGATTTTTTTTTCAATTTTATGAATAACTTTCAGAGTTTCGATGTTAGATTTAAGCTGCTACTCGTCAGGTGGGGAATATGTCTGCATAAGTACATCTACGAGCTTACTGCACAAATTTCAGCGACTGCAGCTTTGTCATACAGCGTGAAACATAACCAACGACGTTCCCGTAAAGGGCTGACTCAGCCCTTCAAAATGAACAACGTTTACTATGGGATCAATGAAGGGAACTCAAAAAAAAAAATACATTTTCATACAAAAGTGCTCTACCGGCCCGGCAATTAGTATGAAAATGCAAAAAAAAAATTGAGTTCTCAGCATTGAACCCATAGGAAAAGTTATTCATTTTGACGGGCTGAGTCACCCCTTTAGAGGAACGTTTTTGGTTCTGTTACACGCTTTATATTAGCTATCTTAAGTATCAAACTTTTATACTGTTGAATAAAGTATTGGTCACCTCAGCCCAGCCAAGCTGCTCTAGCTAAATCAAGCATAATTTATGTGTTTAATTTATCTGTTTTCGAGTATCCTAGTATCCTAGCTTTCACATTGGTTTGTATTTTAATTAATATTTCCCTTTAGTAAATTACATAAGAAAACACATAATCAAGCACAATAGACAGCAAACCGCATTACTGGTCACCCCAGCCGAGCTAAGCTGCGCTAACCCGATCAGGCATAATTTGTGACCAATTAGAATAATGGTCAAGCCGTGATGTATGCACGACGTGTGTCCGATCCGAAAACTGTAGAGATGCCTTTTGTTTATAAATCAGTTCCGATTACGATTACGATTACTTTGTTCCTAGTTATAGTAGTTTGTTTAAAGCAATTTTTAAGACAAGAACACGATGTAAAATACCTAATATAGGCACATGTGTGCCTGTGCCAAATTCCAGTAAAAGTAAAGAGTTGCATACAATTTATGATATTGAGTTTACGTACTTTAACTGGGCTACACTTTAGGTATAAGGCTATGATGATGTTTATAAATGCAATTAGTTTTGTAAAGAAGTAAATGTTACAAGTCCGCCACCGAAATGTAGGCGCTTTGCTTCATTGTAATCAGTAAAATAGCAAAAGAAAATTGATATTTGACATACTAAAAGAGAATAAGGTCAGTAGTGTCATCCTCAACTGCTTGTCCAGTGATTGCAGATATGGCATCGCGTACGTGCGCCTGACCTCCTGAGCTGCTATTTTCTTTTTCCCGATTCAGCCGAGTGAGTAGTATCCTAATACTTTAATGTCCTTCCAAGATCCAACAAACTCCCATCATTCCTCTGCTTAAAAATGCTTCATATGGGCAGCAGCGTCGGAAGCATAAGAAGATGAATATACTGCTCTCGCCAACCCGCCTGCCAAGCATGGTGAGTAACGCAATATTCTCCCATGAAACGATTAATCCTTGGGAAAGGCCTTTGTCCAGCAGTGGATTTCTTACAGCTGGAATTATGATACTAATAGATACGAGTATGGCATTAGAGTATTCAAAATTAATGTACAGTCGGGGGCAGATAAATGTGAACCCTTCCAATTTAAAATCTGCTGTTAGAGGGGTCAGTTTTATCTGCCCCCGGCCCTACTTAATTAATGTAATAAAAATATTAAATGTAACTTTATCTCATAGTATTTAATGAGTTATAATAAATAAATTAATATAAATATGTACTGACAAATCACACAGATTGAGCTAGCCCCAAAGTAAGTTCGAGACTTGTGTTATGGGATACTAACTCAACGATACTATATTTTATAACAAATACATATATAGATACACATCCAAGACCCACGTCAATCTGAAAAAGATCATTTTTCATCTTGACCTGGCCGGGGATCGAACCCGGTCACTCCGTGTCGCAGGCTGGCGTGTTGACCGCTGCGCCACGGAGCTAGTCAAGTTATAAATGTTATATATGTTTTTTTTACCAACGTGACCACAATCACAGAGAAAAAATATTTTGTACAAACACAATGTAGAGAGACTGCAGAAACATTAAAAAATAATTAACATTTTAATTAATTTTAAATAGATACTACTCCATAGTTTCTATTGTTCGTTAATAAATGTTTGGCAAAGCGTTTGTCCGGTGGCAGAACGTCAATGTCGCCAATTGTAGTTCCTAGTTATGTATTTATGGACGCCACCATGCCGCCGCAACGGAGGGGTCTGCAGTGCTATTAAAATTGATTTAAGAGATAGTTTAGATGACTCCTATTTACTGAAAAGTCATACTACATATAATTTAAAGATAGAATGCAAATGCAAAACGTACACGCCAAAATGTATGAAAAAATTGAACAACGTCGTAAGTTTTTATATGATCGAAAATACGATTATTTTTGTAGATTTAATTGCAGAAATATTTTTTATGAATGGAAACGTATCATTTAGTTGCAAAGAATGAGAAAAAGTTAGTAAATTTTACCTTAATGTATTGAAATTACATTTATATTACGACTTTTTGAGTATAATGACTATGAGTGACAGTGAATTGGCAACCCTACTTGGACAACGTCATTGCATTGTAACGTTACGTCACATGTCCCGATCTCGGAACAAGCCTGTGTAATTAGATTATTAACAGCTTGTTGTAAGTACTGTTATACCATTGTGATCAAGATTGAATTTAAATTGACATACAGTTTTCCCCTCATCTGAATGTAATAGTCTAGTAATCCTCAGCTCTATTTCGAAAGAAATAGTGTCGTTAACGTTTGACAATCTCTGTGGCCAATTGGTCATCATGTCAAGCTGCCAAACCAGAGGTTCCAGGTTCGATCCCCTGACGGGTCAAGATGGAAAACGATGTTTTTCAGATTGGCCTGGGTCTTGGATGTTTATGTATATATTTGTTAAAAGTTAAAAATTAAAAATATAGTATGGGAGTAACTCATAGCACAAGTCCCGAACTTGCTTTGGGGTTAGCTCAATCCGTGTGATTTGTCCGTATAAAGTTATATATAACTATTTATTTACTCCTAATTCTGGACCGACTTTCCAAGCTGGAGAAAGTAGTCAGTATTTTAAGTGCAAATACTGACTACTGTCATCTAACAAAAACTATTACGAGCCTCCAGAGTAAAATTAAGGGAAGTTATGTGTTAGCCCATTCGTAGATAAGATTTTAGGATCCGTCTTAATTCATATATTAGAAATTTCAGTTTTTCACTTGAGTGCAGCTGAGTTCTGTTGTTTGCTATAAAATAAAATCTTAAAATGAGCCTATAAACGGTGAAATTTTGATCGTGATATAAACAACTTTTCCTATGGGACCAACGCTGGGAACTCAACAATTTTTTTGACGTTCCCATACAAATTGACCGGTCGGCCGAAATTTTATTATCGAAAAGTATTAGATACTTACGTATTTTTTCTGTTTTCAATCAAACAAAAGATAATAAAGATAAACCGCATCAAAATTCAGGATTTATGGTTTTGGTTTTGGACACATATTTTTCAATAATCGACTGGATGACCTAATTATTTATAGAAGATATTTTTTAGAAAACATGCCAATGTCTATCGTGACAATGACATTAATACTTAAGAACGATAAAAGATAAGTAGCTTTTGAGTATTCTGGTGATGTTTAAACAGTAGCACATTGAAATTTAAGTAATCTTTTTCAGAATCATAGATAAAAAGAATTTTCTTACATAATGATGATTTTTAAATAAACGTTCCTAAAGAAATTGAAACGAGAAACTGAACGTTTGCCGTATAATATTTTTTTATTATTATTCTTTACATTTAATTGAAAGTGCTAATAATTTGGTGCTATAAGTAAGTTTTTGACAGCTCCGTGGCGCAGTGGTTAACACGCCAGCCTGCGACACGGAGTGCCCGGGTTCGATCCCCGGCCAGGCCATTTTCAGATTGGCCTGGGTCTTGGATGTTTATCTATACATGTATTTGTTATAAAATATAGTATCGTTGAGTTAGTATCCCATAACACAAGTCTCGAACTTACCTTGGGGCTAGCTCAATCTGTGTGATTTGTCCGTATATATTTATTATTATTATAAGTACAGCTACCACTAGGTACTTAATAATTAACATTTCATCATGAGGTACATTTGATTGTAACATGCACGCTATAAATTAAGTCATTCAAGCATCTCAAAGTACTCCCATGAGTGATGTGGTTCAATGTACTTACCTACTTAGGTAAGTATATATGTACTTACATATTGTGATATCTACTGTATGGTACCCACTACCTTTAGAAATATTTACTATTTACATATTGTATGTATATGTTTTCTGTGTAAAAATATATAGAACTAACACACGCGGTTGTAGTCATTGTAAAAAAATAAATAAACAGTTTTTAAAGTTTAAGTGTCAGTTAAAATCATATGAGAATAAATAAATCTCTGTTTATGCTAGAGATATATAAATGAACTGTGTAGTAGCAAAGAATATATTATAGTATATATATACCTACATTGATATGTTAAGTGCTTATAGAAATTATCGGTAAGTATCCATACTTACCGATAATTATTATTGTCACTGCCATCGATATGTATTTATTGAAATGTGTTTATTTGGTAAAGGAAAACATACATGCGATACAAGCGGTTGCCAACCCATCAATATTTGATTCCGTTTTCCATTTACACGCCCTCTAACATGCTAAATGTGGTCTTATAGACCTAGGTTCTGTCTACCCCGCAAGGGAAAAAGGCGTGATACTATGTATGTATGTATGAAACGTAGGTACATGTATTCCAGTAAAATTGTGACGATGTAAAAAGACATTGCAGTAGACCCCCAAATAGGCTAGAATCCCCAATTATAATCAACGTCTTTATATGATCAAAGCTGTTATCCGATGGCAGTTCGAATTTCAGCTAATTGAATATTTGAAAGATATTTTAAAATAGATTGAGCAATTTTGTGATTGAAAAATGTTATTATTCTGTATAATTTTATGAACGGCAATTGTTGATGTTCTATGTATTTCTTTATCTTATATTTTTTCTTTTTGAGGTAAACAAAGGTTCCTATTCATAAAAATTCTTGGAATTAAAATGCTATGGTAACTGATTTTTTTTTATTTTACACAAAATAAATCTATTACATTATAAAAATTTAAAATAAGCGCGCCTGTTTTAGGTCAAAAATGAGGGACATCAATCTGTATTTATCAATTTTTTATGGAAATAAATTGCTATGAATTTATATATTTATTATTCACATGTCGAAGTATCATCTACGTAAAAATATGACAATTTTAATCCTACTAATACCTAATATAGATATTTTCTAATGAAACGACTTCTGTTTTTACACATAATACTACCCCACATGCCTACCAAGTAAACACATCAGTTTAAAGTACCTTAAACGTCCGCGAACCCTTGTCAATCTTCAGCTAATTTATAACCGAATTTGTTTGGCTAAAAAACGGCGATTTACGGTTGCTGTCTCAACTTTTTTGGACAAATAGCCCTTCTTGTGGCAATTCCCGTACAAGGGTCGGTTTGTTGCTGTTTAAGTTGCATTGAGGTTGTACAAAAGTTAAGCGAGAGGGTGAATCTATTTATATATTGATCGAACAGGATCGAACCGAAAAAATACATAGCTATCACTGTGATAGCTATCAAACTTGACTTTGTTAGACAGTGCTTCTGAATTTTTTTCATTGAAAAACTAGTTGATTAGTTTACCTACGGATATTCAGTACACTAAATAGTGGGATGGGCTATTCTATAGCTTTTTATTTTTGTTCCTATTTTTTCTCTTTAGTATTAGTTATCATTATTTAGGGTTCCGTACCTCAAAAGGAAAAAACGGAACCCTTACCTATAGGATCACTTTGTCGTCCATCTGACTGTTGAGACCTTTTTCTCAAGAACAAGTGGATGTATTAAGCTGAAATTCATATCAAATAATCAGGTCTACTGTTTGGTGCTCTGAAAAAATCAAACTTCTAAGCCAACGCAATCACAAGATTCAGATTTTAATAATATTGAATTTGATTCATATATAATCCCCTAATAATTTTCGATTATTAGATGTTGATAATCGAATTATTTTACCTATAATTAATCAAATTCGTATTATAGTTACAGCAACAGATGTTATTCATTCCTGAACTATTCCTAGCCGTTTGTTTATCCGCAAATTTTCGACAAAATAAACTGCGATACAATTTCCCAATACATTTCAGTTACATAAAAGCTATTATGTATTAAAAGCAATTTCCGCTTAGCTTTCAAAATACAACATAAATCTGAGTATAATCTGAGACATTTCCTAGCGTTGGAACCATCTAAATCTATGCAAAACGGATTAATCAAGTCTGTTCGTTTCGAAGTGGACGGCTCCGGTCCCAGAAGGACGTCGCCGTCGCCGGTCACTCTCGGAGAACATTTAGAGATGGTCCCTATCCGGTTTATGATATTATAATATAAGTAACTGATGCATAGGAATGAAAAAATAAAGGCCGTGTGGTTTCCGGCAGAGTAGAAAAGAACCACTCCAAGTCTTCCCATGGAGGTCGTAAGAGGCGACTTAGGAAATACAAGCTAAACAAAGCTCATAAACATCAATGAGACCTCTTCAACTTGTCTGGTCAGCGAGGAGAGTGTAGGCCAAATCGTCTGTCTGCTCTGGCCAAGTATGGCTCCGGTAGTACAGAGAGGGTCATGCTCCTGCAGTGGAGACTAAAAGACCTGATGATGATGATGATGCATAGGAATAGTGATAAAATGATATGACCTCCTATGTGACCTCGAATGATACGAGTCCTTACGAAATTATTGGAAAATTGGGAAATAGCCTATTAAGTTAAATACCTACTTACAAGATTTTATTACACACAGACGGACAGATGGCACTAAATTAAAAGGTCGTAATAATAGCAATTAATTGTTTAATGTTAGTATCTTTCTTGCAGGAATACCAAAGTTAATTATTTGTATATTTTTCATCTTCAGTGACAATTTATTGTATTAAAACCATATAAATGACATCGGGGGTCACAGAATTACTCATGCATGTATACTACCTATAATATAATAAATAATAAATAAATATACATATCACAGAAATTGAGCTAGCCCTACAGTGTGAACTTGTGTCGTAGGATACTAACTCAACGATACTATATTTTGTAATAGATACTTATATAGATAAACATCTAAGACCCAGGCAAGCTGAAAAATATCGTTTTCCATTATGACTTGAGCGGGGATTGAACCCGGGCACCCTAGTGTCGCAGGCTGGCGTGTTGACCACTGCGCCACGGAGCTCGCCATAATGTAACTGATTTTAGTTCATTTGCATGCTACATACTCTTATAATACGATAATACGAATTACCTCATTTAAAAACTCATTGCTTCTTCGTAATGAGCCATAAATAAGCTTGATAAAGTTCCCGCGTTATTATTTACGTGCAACAAACGAGCGCACATTGTCGCGATTGGCGGGAATTTGTCACGATATTTATGGCTTTTTGCGACATTCAGCTATGAAAAAACTATGGTGGTAAATCTATGGCGATTCTTTGAATGAAGTTCCTTATGAAGGTATGTGTTTGCAGGTACAATGATTTTCTAGAAGATGTCACGCAACTATGTCGTGCATGTGTGTGCTGGCGAAGATAGAACTACTTAATATATAAAAGGATTAATAATAACGATATAATAGCTCAGCTTGTCCGGCACCAGTCTTCTCTTCAGGAAGTTAAGTGTTTGAAGCTCACATGATTAGTTGTAATTTTAGTCCGTTTTTATATTTAATTTTATTTTGTTTATTAAAGATAAAAATGAAATAACTTACCGCAAATTTAATTTGAAATAACATTCGGAGACAAAGAAAAGCGCGAGGCATTTCTTTCATTACGGGGTCCAACAACCGCACTCCTTTTGTTTACTTACTAAGTAATAATAAGTTTGACAAATAAAATAATAAGATAAAATAAAAAAATACACGCGGGCGGGTTTAAAAATAGTAGATTGTGACACAAGGGCCTAACATGATACTGTTTGGTGAGGGCAATATTTTGAATCTAGAGCGAAACAATGGAGTCTTAACGAAGGATTCTAAAGTAGAATACTGAATAAAGTAGAGTGCCAAAGCAAAAGTATTATTTTAGTCCTTAGCTTTCCTTTTACTTAACATTACCTTAACATTCTGCTTTTCATCTCCCTCTATGAGAAAAAACAATATTTGTGTTTTCATTCCCACGGGACTAGAAAAAAGTTGGAATTGTGAATTGAAAAAATTTAAACGTATTAGGACCCTGCACGGGCCACCACGCTTTGTTTTTAAAAAGATGAGATGAAAATAAATAAAAGAGATTGAAAATTTTACGCCTATCCACTGGCTTTGTGAATCTCGGTCAGCTTTGGTCGTAAACACTCAATATTGCATACAATTTATGCGAGGGTAATTAAACGTATCATGTTAATTTTGTCCGTACTACTGCGTTTAATATCGTCCTTGTCGTAATTTATTGTATTACAGATTATTTTTACTAGTATGTATCTGTGTGCGAAGTATGTTAACACATATAATGATTAAAGAGTATGTTTTAGTTGACGTCTGTAAAAATGACGTTCACAAGTTACGTGTATCTATATCAAATTAAAAAAAAATGGCAAAATCATTTTATCATAATAATCGGCTAAACATATTTTGAATTTGTAAAACATGTATAGGAACCATTGCTAGAAAACTTGTTTTCAAATTAACAAAAACAACATCCAAATCGATACACCCGTTTACGAGCTACGGTGCCACAGACAGACACATAGAGGCCAAACTTGTACAACCTCTTACTCTAGAAAATAAATACATGTAAAATATTTTTCTCTGTCTTTTTAGTATGCCAATATAAGTAAAACATTTTAATAACTGCTGATTTTGTTCGTTTTGTTTTGTTCAAGCTCACTAGTTGTAAGTAAACCGGCTTTTGAAGTATCCTAGGAACCGTTACATTTTTATAGTAGTCGGGTTGTAAAAATAAACAAACTAAGTCAGTTTATGAGCTTGTAACATAAGATTTTCATCATTCTTTGCCTGATATAAAATATTCCAGTTGTTCAACCTCTCGAATATAGTCTTTTTTATATATATCGTTCCACTGATTCAATTTGATCCCAAATGAATCATCCCGATTTCTAATAGCAGATTTTCAAACCGGGAACTATCACTTTAACTTAGTTTGAGGCCTTTTCAATGAACCGGAAACATTTTAATACAGCAATTACGGCCAAACTGAGCGGAAATGCCCAATTTTGCACCATTATTGGGCAAATTTTCCACATTACGGGCAAATTTTCATACTACGGCACCTAGTTAGTTCTGGCAACCCTTTTGGGAATATTACGGGTAATATTCTATTTAATGATACAAAGCATCGGTTCGTTACATATTTTCGCTTCAATTGACCGCTCATTCGGATGTAAAGGCTTATTATAGGTGAAATTATATGAAATATGCTTTAATTTTGCATATTATTATATTTCAGGAAAAAACAAAATGATTCTAAGATACCTTGAGAATTACCGGAAGACAAAATGTCTTCTGCTCACACACAATGGGCCCAAACAAGAGGCCTAGGTGTGGAAAATTGCCCACAGAACCAGGTGATACCCTGAGAGTACAAATAGTAAATTAAGATTCTCCCACAAAGACCATAAGAAAATTTATAAACAGGGGAAAGGAGTCTTTCAAACAGACAATGAGATGTCCTATCTCTACCTTGTGGTTTATGTACATGGGGAGCATCGTGTCGAAATGTGGAGGAACAGAAGAGGACATCACTTCTAGAGTTGTTAATGCTCGAGTGACTTTGGCGCAACTCCGCCCCATATGGTGATCTAGGAAGCTTACTCGCATAGTGAAACATAAAATCTTTCGCTTCAATGGAAAAACCGTTCTGCTCTATGGGTGCGAGACGTGGAAGGTGATCAAAGTCATCACGCAGCAGATCCAAGTCTGCATCAATCGCTGCCTTCGTCAGATATTAGGTATGTATTATATTAGGCGTGTTAGGCGCGTCGTAAATGGACATGGATTGGCCATACGCTCAGAAGGCCTTCTCACATTCCGAGACAGGCATTGGAATGGACTCCTCAAAAGAGAGCCACCTTCAGGCTGTCTAGGTCCTAAGTGAAGTGCGTTGCTCAAGACAAAATGAGATGGAGAAGCATTATAACGGCCCTCTGACCCAGGGGACATAGGAAAATAAGTCAAGTATGTCATCTATACCTGGCACTAATCTTTATACTTACCTACTTCTACACTAATATAAAGAGGAATAATTTTATTGTTTGTGTTTTGAATAGGCTCCCAAAATACTGTAACTATTTGAAAAATTATTTTACCATTAGAATGTACGTTATCCCTGACAGAAATAGGCTATAAAATTAAAATCCTGTATTTACTTCTTTCTTTTGTTGTGGTACAGAATGACCTTCCATTAAGGCCCATCAATATAAAACCTTAATAGACAAAAACTCTTTGAAATATAAATATTGCATAGTCAAACTTTTGGAAGTGTCCATTACAGCACCTTGATAGGAGCAGACAGATGTGACGACACACGTGACGCTATTGTACGGGTGATATATGAGAAGTTTTTTCGGCAACTATGCTAGATATTGCATTTATGGGAATATCCTCATAATAAAAGTTGTTTTAAATTTTAAAGGATATCTCTTTTATTTTATATTATTAGGTATTTAGATCCCACTGCTGGGCAAAAGCCTCCCCTTCTGTAGTCTAGTTCTATTCATTGCTATGTTTTGCCATCCCTCATTGAAAGCAAACAGCTCATCCCTCCATCTCGTTCGTGGCTTCTCTCTTGAACGCCTTCCATTAGTGGGTATCCATGACGTTTATCAGTTTATCAAAGGATATCTTATGACAATATATTTTTTTATTTGATTATACATTTGAAACGAACTTTACAAACGAATGTCAAAATAAAAATATTGCTCTACGACCTTACTTTAAGGTAGAGCTTACATAATCAGAAAAATTTTATAAAATCTTATCATCACACAGCTTATATTACATTCCTATTGTGACCAACCTTTTCTTATTAAAAGCATCAAAATCGTAGTATACATTTTTATACGAGTCGATTGTGACACAAGCTACTAACATAATACTTGTTGGTGAGGGCAATATTTTGAATCCAGAGCGAAACGAAGGAGTAAAGTAGACTCCTGAGTGAAGCGAGGAATTCAGAGTATGTAGCCTGAAGTATTAGGTTGTTCCCGCGATGATAAATTTTGCTTTTCATCTCGGTCTATGAGAAAAAATATGTATGTCTTCATTCCCACGAATTATATTTTCATGAATTGTGAATTAAAAACCCTCGGCAGTAAAAACTTATTTGTATACGGGCCAACGCGCTTTGTTTTTTGAATAGATAAGATAAAAAAAATATGAACATGTACAACTTACATCTGACTCATAATTATTCATTCATGGGTAAGCTACGTTGCTACGTCTTCAACGTT
This sequence comes from Elegia similella, assembly GCA_947532085.1. Classification (NCBI taxonomy): domain Eukaryota; kingdom Metazoa; phylum Arthropoda; class Insecta; order Lepidoptera; family Pyralidae; genus Elegia; species Elegia similella. The sequence goes on from OX383936.1 coordinate 9,777,101, forward strand.
GCTAAGCTAACACTTTTCTTACTTTGAATTTGTTACTATGTAAGATAATTGTTATATTTATGCAATCTTAGGTTATTCTAGTTGTTTATGAATGTTGCGTCCACCTATAATTGGGTTGCATGTTAGTATAGCAGTGGTATGTTATTTAATAGTGGTGTACATGTTACCTGTTGGTGAACCTTATGAATAAATAAATAAATAAAAAGCTAAACCACACTACTTAAATTCAAGCACCATGTTACATCACGCGACAAATTTCCTTTTCAAAAATTATGCATGAAGCAATGTTATTCAATGAGGTGCAGGAAATTCCTTGCCTACCCTCAACATCTGAATTTTTAAGACTGCCAATGTCTCGCCGCGGGTATTTTCACTTGTATCGCTGCAAACGCAAATTTACTAATTTTTGTTACGACTTTTGTAAACTAATTTGTAGAATTGGGTCTTTCTATTACATATTTAGTACCAATAACGCAAAAGTTTGTGGGTATGTATGGATGTTTGTTACTCAATCATTCCGAAACAAACGGATTTTGACGAAATTTTTCACATAGGTGGGATAGGGATTAACACATAGGCTACCTTTCATCCTGCAGAAAGTACTGTTCCAGCTGGATCGAAATTAAATCGAGTGGAGCCGCGGGGAACTCATCATCATTTTGACAAGTTCGTAGCAGAGTGATAGGCAAGATTGTGTACTGAACAATGAATATATACTATTTAATAACTAAATAAAGAAACAGCTACCTACCTATACAGCGTGTATATAACCCACGACATTCCCTAATAGGGATAACCCGTCAATATGAAAAACTTTGCCTATGTGACAATTGTTGAAAACTCAAAAAAAAAAACAACGGCTTGCACTCCGTGAATGCCGACAGAAGTGAAAACTCCGCGCGGTAAAAATAGAGGGGGATATTTATTCCTCTCCTAGGCCACGCCGACGGTCTCAGGTCACGTGTCCGTTTTACGAATTTTCGATCAGGTTACGTATCCTGACGCGAGTTTAACATTTTTACCCATCCCAAATAGTGCAAAACATCTCGAAAGAAATTTTCACTTCAAAAATACATCATAATACAAATCACCGGGCCACTTAATCACTTTTGTATAAAACAGTTGATTTAGTTAGTCAGTTCCCAGCATTTATCCCATAAGAAAGTTGTTCATTTTGACGGGCTCAGTCACCCTTCCAAGGGGATGTTGGCGGTAAATTTACGCTCTGTATATCATATTGTTGGAGAGTAAAGTCTCGTCGTTATAGATCCACAATACCTATTTTTATTTCAAGTTTCCATTTGCGATGAAGGAAATGGGATCACCAAATTTCAGTGAACGTACCCAACCAGCGCGGCTCAAATTCATTACCTCGCGTAACCCCCCTTTTTTGTTTAAACACAAAATCACAATAAACTTGTTCGTGTAATGGACTATGCCTCCTGCCTGTTTGTATTTTTAATCTGTGCTGGTTTATGGAATCTTGAAGGGGATGTGGGGATCGTAACGCTTTACTCTATAATGCAAATTGAGATTACGTTGATAAATCGAATCGGGAGTTTGTTTTGATATTTCTTCCACATTTATTCTGCACTGAAAACTTTTTAAAAAATTTGCCTTTTATTTATGATTAGGTATATAATTATCAGTTACAATCTTTAAGTTGTATGAAGGTAGATAGATAGGTACTTATATTGCTCTGTAACTTATCTTCAGTTGTACTTGCTGTATTTTACGTAATTTGTGTGTATTTTTGTCTTAAAAGTACGTTGACATTTCTACCACATTTCAATTAAATGAGTCCAAAATAGGACAAGAAATTGCCTGAACACGATTGTTCCCATTTTTTTTTTCAGTTATGATACCTACAATAACTACCCAAAGAACATAAATACTTATACAACAGAGAAAAATACTACGTCCTACCTAACTAATTAATATTTCATTCAAAACAGACCACATTTCTTAAATCCACTGAGGTCCTTTACAAATACCAACTCAATTCCGAAGCAATCGGAAAGTAATATTTCTGTAAAATTCATGTGAATATCCAATTTGATTCCCTCCAGTGCGGGAGGCTGACCGTCTTTAACTTTGAGACATTATCTCCTGGTAATTATGTGGGGATGGGATGCCTCTTTAATATTCACATGAGTGTGTTTGTTATTAATCCAAAGATTTAAAGTAGACGGGCTATCTCATCAGAACCTATAAATATAGCTTTCGAATATAAAAATTTTTACGGATTGAACTTATGTACGTGTTGATACATACATACATAAATAGTATCACATCTTTTTTCCTTGCGGGTTAGACAGAGCCTATGTCTATAAAACCTGAGGGCTACGTTAAGCATGTTGGTGAGCATTAGGTGGAATATTCCTAGGTCGCCTAGGTCATCAATAAAAATACTATTAAGTGTTAATTCGATAGTGTGAGTAAATTTTAATATATTTAATTTGCTAACTTGAATTAAATAAATTCAACTATAAATGGAAAAAAAAACCGTACCAGCGCCCTAAAGATGAGTAGGGGGGAGAAAAAAGGGCCACACATTTATGAGGGTAGTAATATATTTGAATTTCTTCTTATATATTTTTAAAACTTAAAAAGAACTGTCCGTGGAAAACTTTTAAATAAGTCATTCATATGTTCACAATAATATTTGTTTAACGAGTACTTTATTCGTTTCAAAACATACATAATACAAAAATATGAAAGAATATAATATTCAGGATGATTCTACCAATCAGTTTACAGTTACAAATGTAATAATCCTAACTTTCATCGCTAAGGCTCCCAACTTTTTGCCCTTTATTAGCGAAGCCAACTATAACTAATCTAATTCCCTGTTAGATCATATCCTGAGGGAAGAGTCCGGGATCAAAGTTGTCGCTAACGCAATTAGGGGGAGATTAGTTTCGGTCAGAAGTGCCCTGGAATGCCCTACCTGAGAGCATTAGATAGCTATTAATTTTGTTAATAAACTTATCAAATTTTAGGCGGACTTCTGAATTACGTTTGAATTTATGGGTTTGTAATTAGTTTGAATAACTGATTTTCTCTACTGATGTAGCTTTAAAAGGGATATGTCGTAATATGTATGTATTGTTAATTCTCCTTCCTGTGGACTCTTTGGATGTAATACCTAAAGTAGTTTGCGTTACTGAAAAATTTTATGCAATCGTACTCATAAAAATATAGTATGGTCACTATATCCTTACTAATATTATAAATGCGAAAGTGAGTTTGTTGGTTTATTTGTTTGTTTGTTTGTTTGTTACGCTTTCACGCCGTAACTACTGAACCGATCATTATTAAATTTTGCATACAAGTTCTCTGGAGTACGGAGAAGGACATAGGCTACATTTTATCCCGGGAAAAAGTACTATTCCCGAGGGATCGACATTGATGCGGGCGGAGCCGCGGGCGAAAAATAGTATATTATAAAATAGTTTTTAAGCCCAATCATATGACCATATACCTACTAGGCGTATTCTATACGTAATCTTCTACACTCAAATAATTGGATGAATACCTACCTTTTTTAGGTGTTTTAAGCTATTTTGATATAATCTTATTAACCTGCGACCTTCGACTTACATAGACTTAAGGTCGCAGGTTCAAATCCCGCCCGCTCGAGATTTTTTCACCATATTTTATTTCTTAATTTAATAAGAGTATACCTACCTTTTTATAATTTTTATCATAGAAGTACTATCCAAAGTGACGGTGGAAGCATTTAAAGTAATTTCAATCAAAGCGCATTTTTATTTCACTACCACAAAGCAACGCTGTACCTAATCAAAAATTATAGCTACGATGAGTTACAAAAAAACAAAGACGTCACTCCTCCAACAGAAACAAAGAAATAACTAAAGCAGTTAACATTGTGTGAATAGTGCACATGCAAATATTAGACCGGGAGATAGACTGTAGTTAAATAAGTAAGCCGCGGGCGATTCCCCAAAGGTCGCCGGGACGCGACATTCGGAGCCTTTATTTCAGCTCCTCTTTCTTATACAGGCTGCTTATGTTATCTATTTTATTTTTATTCGTCATTTTCAATTCTAGACTAACTTGTATAGTTAAGGTAACTAGGAAAGCTTTGTGTGTTCATTTGTAATTGATGAACTCAAAAACCACTATACCATTGTATTAATTTTTTCCATCAATAGAAAGCTACATTATCAGCAAGTAGCAAAGAATATTAATATTACTAAAAAGAGATCCGTTAGAAAAAATCACGTTACTAAGGTTTTAAAAGAATTGCCTCCATACGTTGTTATTGACCAAGCGCTGCAAAAATTAGAGATGATTATACATCATCTCTAATTTTTATGATGATGTATAATCTAATAATCTAATCTAATCTTTGCCCTTTTTATTTATAAGTATATGGTTGCGACCCGGCGATTTTTATTTTATCACCTTTACCTAATAAAGGCTGCTTTATATATCTAAATATTTTTATTACAAAACTGTTTTCTAATACAGAGCCCAGCTCATTAAGACCTAAAAGCCACGCTTAGCATTTTATAGACCTGGGTTCTGTCTACCATGCAAGATAAAAAGACGTAATATTATGCATGTATGCTATATATATAAATATACGTATGTTTTTCAAAATTTTGGTTAACCAATAGGCATAGTTATAGAAGATATATATCTTCTCAATAGAATCAGGCAGTTCAGGATACTTTTAAAAATGCCAGAAGCAAAATTTACGCCCCATTTTAACGGTATTGTAATGTAGAACCTCAATCAACTCCACATCGTTGTACGAATAGTGGTTTCATATCCGTCAATGATATTATAGTGAAATATATAGTAGTGCGGTATATCAAATGGAAAAGACCAACGGTACTTAATAAAATGAGGTTAGACTGCTGAACACCCTTTATCCGTAGAGTGAGATACATTTGACACTGGTTCATAATATATGAGACGAGTTAACAAGCCCTGCCGACGGACTATACACGGTGGATAAGTACTGGTGACTTCGTTTGTAAATAATAATATATTTAGAGTATTAATAAAAATCCGAAGGCGAAAGGATCTTCCATGCTGGTCTGGGAAAAAATAAAAAACGTAGAATGTACCAGCTGCTTCTCTTCCCGCGCCGATCGAGGGAATGGGCAAATCTGACGAATCATATTAGTAGGCGATGCGGCTAGCAACCCATCACTATTTTGATAACCTTTTCCACCTAACGCCCACTAACATGCTAAACGTGGCTTTTAGGTCTTAAAAACCTGGCCTCTGTCTACCTGTAAGGGAAAAAGACGTGATACTATGCATGTAAGTATATGTATGTATGAAAGCGAAAGAATTATTGGATAGGGCATAGTGAATGGATTTTTAACAATCTGTTCATTACGAAGATAGATAGATAGATAGATAATACGTTTATTTGATTGCCACAAACACACAAATTAGTAATACAGGCGATCTTAAATCTAAGTACATAAACAGAAGAACAGTCATTTGTGTGCTGCAGCAAGACAAAAAGGCCATAACTCAGCGATTATTTTGCACTTACGTACAAAAACACTGATTTTCAGTTATCGCCGTCAAGTAGGTGCAGGTGCAAGGAGATTAATTAATAATATTTACACAAATAAATAATATACGAAATGCATGTATAGAAACAATTATGACCAATACGTAAGAACCAAATATATCTAAGATAGAAAATAATTATAAATTAGGAGATATATAATTTTTTTTTTTTTTCATTTCTTAATTATGGTAATGTTGAAAAATTAAAAACTAAAACTAACCCTCTCTATATAGAAAACTATATAGAGAAAGCAAACCTAAAAGTAAAAATTTAAAGATAAAAAATGTCTCGCAAATCATATAAAAATGATATAGTACAATGTTCCCGAAGAAATACAGTTTTTATTTTACGCGGGGGGTTAGAGGTGTTATCCTTAACTGGTTGGCCGGTGGTTGCAGGTATAGCATCGGGTATACGCGTCCGGACTTCCGAGTTGCTACGTGCTTTTCCCTAATTCATTCGAGTGAGTAGTATCCCAATACTTAAGTTTTCTTCCCAATTACAATAAATTCTCTCTTGGGGATCTCCACTTCTTTGTTGCCTCAGTACCTCCAGACTTCAAATCCAACATTGTTCGTTATAGCCAAAATCAGTTTAAAACTAAGACTGTCCTAAATAAGACGAAGCAATAAATTAAAAAAAAAATAGAAAGATTAAACAGGATACTACTTAACATAGAAATACAGTCATCCGGAACGTTATCAATAAATATTGTAGGCCGTAGTTTTCTATAGTTCTTATAACACAAAGACAAATGTCAACTTAGTCTACCTGCGACCATGAAAACTGTAAAATTTTTGAAACATTAGGTGTAAAAATAACGTAATATAAGCGATAATACCGTATTAAAGTGATTTTATTTAAATAGAAATACCGTTCTAAAACCTTTTCTGGCAACATCAACAAGGAAGATGATTTGTCAAAATAAATTAGGCATAAGACAAAGTGCGTGAGGCAGGAGTCGTCACAATGTAGTCAAATATTTACAGAGTTACCAGTGTTGCCGATGGTAATGTACGCGACCTTCTACTGCTTGGTTCACGAATTGAAGACTGGGCGGAGGAATTTTACTTTGTAGTTAGTAAATATATGTTTCTACAAGCATTTACTTGACATATAAAAGGGTACAAACGTTAAGTAAGTCATATAAAATTAGCAGTCACCAATAAAATAACTCGTTAAAACATTAAGATTTAAAGAGTTTTCTGTGGTTTACAGTTATCTACATAATTGTTTATTTGAGAGAATCATTTGCCTAATTATTTGCGATGTCAGCGATGCTAGATATTTGGTGAAGAAATTATTTTTGAATTCTTATCATTACGGCGTTAAAGATTGAGACTTGAATTGTAAGAATTATTTACACATTTGTTCACATAGTTACAGTGTTTTTCAGTAAAATAATTGGTCAATAAAGTACGCGTACGGGCGATAATTTTACGTGATAGCGGTGGATGACAGATTGATGAGTCACAAGCCGAATGTTTAGGCCAATCGTGTCTCTCTATTGCTCGTTCCGCGGTCTCGCTTGCACATGGCACGTGACACTTCGTGCGTGCAGCCGGCGTTCATCGATTAATAAAACGTTATCACGTTAAAAAACTGTGCCCTATGCACTCCAGTGCTATAAGTATTCGCTTGTTGCTATTTTATTTGGTGCAATGAGCAGACTTAACAAACACACTTTCACATCAGTATTAAGATATGCTGTCTATAATATAAGTTTCTTAGAACACTTTTAAATTGTCATATTTAATTAAACATCAACTGTGATATCAGTAATTTACTTATAAATAAGTTTTTGGCCGCTTCCCAAACGGAAGTGCAGAAGAACGGTTACAGATTGCACTGTATCATTTCTTCCTAATGACGTTTAGTTCCTCTATTCGTGAACCGAGTAGCAGTAACAAATCTCCAGTGATTCGGTGCTTACAATCCATCATCGTCCAACCGACCACCGTAATAATACGGTCAGAATATCAAACACAGAAAAGGTTTTGTTTGCAGAAGAAACAAACGAACCGAAATAAAATATGAGGAGTTTTCTTTGCAGTGAACAAATTGACTGGTGAACTGGTGAATTCAATCAATCGGTTCTGTTTCTGCCATTGCTTTTGTAGAAGTGAGCTAACAAAAATATTCTTTCGAAAGTTAAACTTGTGGTTTTATATTAAAACAGATTTTTCTTACGTTAGTCATTACGCTAAACGCTCACAGAGCTTACTTATGTACAATATAATAACATGTGTTATTTCACGTTTTAAATTGATCCTTTATGATAAATAGGTACATATCTAAAATTTATGAAACATGAACAAGAATAACCTTACATTATTGAAAGATATGCGACAACAAAGAGGGTTAAGGCAAGTGGCCAGTCGTAAAAATAAACCAATACTTTTCACAATATGTAAAGTATTGGACTTCTATGCTGTCCCGACCCCACATAAAGTGGGATGAGGAGTGGGAGAAGAAGAAGAATGTAAGTATCGTCAAAATTAACATGAGTAATTTAATGAATACAAGAGATTAATATATGCGGATACAACTCAATCATAAGCTAAAGGCTATATCAAATGTATGACTGCATGGATAAGTTGGGCAGGACATGTAGTGAAAATTGTCGAGGATAGTGTGCCCAAACGTATCATGGAAAGTCGACAAGGTCGTTGAAGCCAAAGCAGACCAAAGCATGAGCTAGCTGATTGGTGTCGAAGACTACCAAAAAAATATCGGTGTCAAAAATTGGAAACAAAGATCTCGAAATAGATCCAAATGGACAAATTTACTTAATCAGGCTCACTTGCAGCTGTAGTGCTTAGGATAATCATCACCATAATCAGGTTTTTTTTAGTCTCCACTGCAGAAGCATGACCCTCTCTGTACTACCGGATATACCATACTTGGCCAGATCAGACAGAGGAATTGGCCTACACTCTCCTCGCTGGCCAGACGGGTTGGAGAGGTCTCATTAATGTTTATGTTCTTTGTTTAGATTGTATTTCCTAAGTCGCCTGGTCGCCCCCCCCACTAGGAGTGGTCCTATTGTACTCTGCCGGAAGCTACTCGGCTAATATTTTCCCCTTACTTACTTAGGATAATATTTTCCCCCATATATTCGAGTTAGAAATTCCATAAGCCGATGCTCCGCTATTATTTCAACCTGGCATAAAAATGCCTGCTCTTTCATTGAAGTAGAAACCGCAATATCCAAATAAGTTCCAAACCACTCGGGAAGTGCGGCGTGCCTATTCATTTGTAGTTCGTCATGTCTGCATAATGAGTGCGTGTGCACTTAATATTCATTAATTCTAAGCTCGTCACCCGCACTCACATCTACGCCGCCAACGAAGCGGAAGACCGCTTCGTAGAGATGCAGATTTGAGTGCAGTTTGTCATATACAATCACATAAAACGTTGCAGTATTTACTTCAAATATCTATTAATCACACTTTTGATTTGCCGTGTGGTTTGCGCCAGAGTAGAATAGGACCACTCCAAGTCTTCCCACGGATGTCGTAAGAGACGACTTGGGAAATTCAAGCTAAACAAAGCTCATAAACATCAATGAGACCTCCAACCCGTCTGGCCAGCGAGGAGAGTGTAGGCCAAATCCTTTGTCTGCTCTGGCCAAGTGTGGCTCCGGTAGTAAAGAGAGGGTCATGCTCCTGCAGTGGAGACTAAAAAGACCTGATGATGATGATGAAACTTTTGAAAGGTAAAGAGAGCTTGGGAAAGACAAAAAAATGGACCTCCTTCACAAATCGGCAGATCCGCTGATCAAACTAAGTTCCTTAAAAATTTGATTAGTATATTTATGTTTTCAGCCTTTATAATTTGATGAATGTGTACATTTTACTTTCCTATTTTTAATATTAATGTTGTTAGCATTCCGGAAGCATGAATAAATAAATAATTTTAAGCTGGACTCGTCACATACAGTGTGTACGCGTGAGGTTGAATATCGATGCAATGTAGCAGTGTGAGAGTATAATTTAACCATCCATATTTTTTTAAATCAGCAAATTTTTCTTTTCATTACCTACTAATTTAATTTTATTATTTTAATAAAAATCTATCTATGGATTGGGTTTCGAATAACATTTGGATTTGAAGAAAATGCGTAAGAAACTTCGACACGTACGGATATCAATATCTAGCTAAATACACAAGAACCCGTTGATAAGCTAGCGGCGCGACAAGCAAGAAATTAAGAGTGGACGCCGTCCTCGGGGGAAATCGACCAATCACGGCCGGCGGAATTGCTCATCGCAATCCAACGGACGTATTAGGAGACTGGAGCAGTCATCATAAATTATCACGTAAAATATAGAAAGTCTTATGCGTATACATTTTCCTAAGACCTGACAGGCAAAGGAAGCTGCAATAGGAAAAGGTTATTATAAGGCATTTCACACGCTGCGTACCAGAGGGCTGAACTATAATAAGCTTTCATATAAAAAAACCGAATACAATCAAAACTACTGAACAGATTTTGATGAAATTTGAATAAAACCAAATTATACAACAAAAGGATTTTTTTAAATCGGGGCATAAATGACTGAGTTGTGCGGTAACAAACATTTAAAAAAAAACATACAGCCGAATTGATAACCACCTCTTTTTGAAGTCGGTTAAAAAAAGTTTCGTAAAAATAAATGATCTATTTTATCTATTTAATTAACTGTTTAGTGTTTTATTTACTATGCGTAATTTATAATGCAATATTTTTTTTATCTTATATACGAAATTTTTTTTTTTTTTTTCTATTCCAGGTATCCCAGTGTAAACACCGAAGTCAGCAACACGATTTATCTCGCACGCTTTCCCCAATTTTGCTCAGAGGTTATGATGTGCGCTTATTGCAACGTATCCGGTCACCTCTATGACGTAGGTGAGAAAGATTGCTTTAGCGTGTCAAAAAATGTGAAGGAAATTTTCGTAGTGAGATAAGTTACTGGCGTGAAATGAGCTGCTATTTTAGTACGTAGGTGTAATCTTGTGCTTTAGGTAAGTATTCTGATAAAGAAAAAAGTTTAGAAACGGCAGCTGCACGTACTTATTTTTCTTTTAATGTGGATGAGAAAATATTGAGTAAATAAATATCTAGGTCGAATCAGGGCTGTCATCCTTAATTGCTTGGCCGATGGTTGGATTCGGAATCCCTAATGAAATAAAGAATTGCAAGAAAAAAAATCAAAAAACGAATAAAAATTAGGCTTTCCATACAAAGTAGGTAGAAGGTCAAATTTATATATTCATTTTTTACCTTTTTTTCTTACAATTCTGTATTCCATTAGGGATTCCAATTCCAGGATTTCAATACTGAAAACTATACAGTTCAGAGGTACAAAATCACACGGTATATAAGCTCTTCTGCTTTATCTTAAAATAACTACTAATTTTCTAGTAAACAAAACATTTTTTTACATGGAACAATGAACGAGTTTTGGCTTTGATCCACGTAAAAAATATGACATAAAATTACAACCGTTAGCCAACAACCACACCTTCCAATCCATTAACATAATTAATCTAAAATATAAGTTGTCAAAACATCAATAATCGAAAGAAGGTCCCACAGGAGCGGAGGCAAACACCGAAAGCCGTGAAAGCTTTTAAAATTACAGACCATTCATTGTGAATATTTCTTTGTCATTCCCTCCAATAGCAAACCGCATACGTATTCTAGTAAAACTGACAAAGTGCGATGTGGACTGGCAAATCAAGGGTTCCGTAGGTTCCATTTTAAATTCTCAGATAAATAGTCAAAGCAATACTAGTTTTAATAATATTATTAAAATTACTCCATCTGTTAGATAATCAAAAGATATTGGACAAGTATTTTTTCTTTGGTCAATTTAAAAAAAAATATAATGAACAAGTTCTCATGACGTCAGAGTCTGCTAACAAGTGTAGCAAACTGCGACTTTACACGGATCTTTCACGGGATGTGTCTTTGTAATTTTATGTTTTAGTAACAAAACAAAACGTGTTCAAAATTTTTTACTAACTAACAGACTATTTATCTAATTATTTATAGGATTAGCCTATTACAAATACAAATATAAACCGTAAATATCTATGAATCAGCCTATCTTGAATATTGGTTTATAAGCAGGCTGAGAAGTAGTAGAGTCCCATTTACCTCCTTTAAGTGCGGAAAGTTTTTACCTTTTCGTAGCAGGGAACTCCAATATCTAGAATCCATGCCGCAAAGAAAAATAAAGATTCGAATCTTTGTTCGAAATTTGAATCCCTGGTGATTCGCGCGTCAAACGAACGCGACGCTCCTGAATTACTGATTGATTATGCATTCGCGTCACGGTTGACATGCGACGGCGCGGGGGTTGAAAAACAATACGAGGCACAGATATTTTTATGTGATGCCGTTTCGGTTACATATTTTTGAATTGCCATTTCTCTGCTGTTACTTTTTGTTGATATTTTTGATGGTTGCAATTATTCGGTTTGCCACCCATTCCCTGACCCGTATTTATTTGAGTTTTTGTTGTAGTTTAATTTATTTTTTTGTATTAGTTCTTGCATGCTTTATTTTTTTGCATCTCGCAGGAACCAGAAATTATTCTGCAAAAACTGTATTGCAGTAAGATTTTATTCAAATAAAGACAAAGATTTTTGTAATAATATAATTATATATAGCCGTGTGGTTTCCGGCAGAGTAGAATAGGACCACTCCAAGTCTTCCCATGAATGTCGCAAGAGGCAACTTAGGAAATACAAGCTAAACAAAGCTCATAAACATCAATGAGACCTCCAACCCGTCTGGCCAGCGAGGAGAGTGTAGGCCAAATCCTTTGTCTGCTCTGGCCAAGCATGGCTCCGATAGTACAGAGAGGGTCATGCTCCTTCAGTGAATAATAAAAAAGACCTAATGATGATCATAATTATTTAATTGCCGACAAATCACACAGATTGAGCAAGCCACAAAGTAAGTTCGAAACTTGTGTTATGGAATAATAACTCAACGATTTTATATGATTATGAACATTAACTTCATGATTATGAACGTCTAAGACATGAAACTATAGATAATTAAGAAAAACTGTATCCATGCAAGAAAGTTTGATTAACCTTACACACATGAGAGCATCGCTTGGAAGAGGTTTCATGGGTCCTTATATCAAAGTTCACACACAAAAAGCGTGGTTTTACAATTAGGTTAATATTGTACGAAACCCTTAGTGTGTGCAATTCGCACTTGACCGGTTTCATTTTACGCATACTGAGTTTAATTAATCTAATTTCATTTTGTTTTTTGGCACAATTAACTAATTAACTGCCATATATAATAATAAAACGTATGAAAATGTCGTAGATGTTGAAAATATAACTGCTCGTCCTATTTTTGTCAAATAGGTAATTATTTAATTTCAGAAAAAATAACAAAATAACTCTTCGACTTCTAGGTGCTAATCTTATGATTGGTGTGAATTCAAACTTCCAATGTACTTTGAAATCATATAGATTCTAAAATGACCAACAATACCGCCATAACTCAATCCAAATCCACTACAAACTCATTAGCGACCCTACTCATAATACAGGCTTTTCTTGACACCCGGGTTTCCCCGCAAGACCTTCTGACCAATTACGACCCCAGAGATGGCGTCCGCAGATAGCCTCTGCCCGGCGTCTGCCGATAAAACAGTAAAAGCCAACTGTTCCGAAGATACCCCGGCCCTTTAAATTTAATTTTGTAGTCCTATTGTGATTTGGTTTAGTATACTTTAGGTGTATTTCTGCAAATGTTTATATTTTATGAACTGTAGGTACTTAATTCTTTTTTACTTCAATTAATTTATTTTTTTTATCGATCTCTTAGATAATAAGATGTTATTATCTAAGAGATCGCGTCCAAATATAAAACCTGTTGATAAAACAGAAACGGCCAACTGTCTCTTATATAGGTACCCCGGCCCTTTGAAAATGAATTTTATAGTCTGTGATTTGGTTGAAAATTCCATACTTAACTGGATTTGGCACAGTGCATAGCACTGTTTTTTTTAAAATTAAACTATCTTATCTATATACAGATACTAAATGTATCTGTATATACCTATCAGATTTTTTTTGGAATTTACGCAACGCTTCCTTAGCCCATGGGATAGTATGAAGATGAACATAGAAGCATGATGCTTGTCGTCACATAGAACGTTTTTTTATTAAAAATAGCTTCTAGTCAGGTTTTTTCTAGATAAGGCTTCCGTAGTATTTTTTTATCACAGATAGTTTTTCTAAAAGCACAAAAGTAACGGGCTTATAATTACCGTTGAAAAAAAGAAAATAAATATAAAGAATACAAAAATATTCTGCTTGACCAGTTGTTTTGTGTATTACAATGGGAGGCAAAATAAATAAACATGTGAAAAAAACTATATCAATAAATCATCGTAATTATGGCAAAAGAGCTTTCTAAATATTTAAATGTCGCATCGGGTCAAAACGAGGGGTGAGCGCGTGATAGTGAAGAGAGCAGAGGTTGAAAGTCGATATATTTTTATCGAGTACCGTTGTCCGTTACAGACAAGCCAATTTATATCATGTAACATATATTGTATGTATATGCCAAAATATTGAGTCTTATTGAATTTAACAACACTTGGTGACGTGACGTCTATAGTGTATTTAATACTTTTAACTGTCCAAAAAGGTTAGCAGAATTTGTGTATTTACGTGATATCGAAAATACTCGTTTATTTAAATAATGTTCGCTCGTATTCTTATCCAAAAGAATTTATGCAATCAAGCATATGTTGTCTTTGACCATGGAAATTTGACGTGTTCAATGTAATCTGTTTTCTAAGTAGATTATCGATATCGACCTTTGTTTCCCAACCCTTCCACGAGCCCCTTTTTAAGCATGTGCCGTTTGGCCACTGAAGCTCTTCACCCAAATTGAGTGCTACTTCACCGTTGATATAGGGCACGTGGCATTGTTGTCCCATTTTTTTTTAAATTTTGATTAAGAACAAAGAATTAAAAAAATCCTAGCCCTCTTTAAGCATGCAGGCCACTTCCAACAGTTAATTCTGGAAATCTTTGGGGGAGACCTATGTCCAGCGATGGACTTCTTGCGGATAGTATGATGATGATGAATTAAAAAAAATCGTCAAATAATGATTCAGGCGTTACTTTGCAGACCTCAAGATCCTGAGAATGCCTTGTGTTGAGGCAAAACACGTGTCGCGAGCACTGCGGTCGATACTGCTGCAGCTTCAACGGATGCATCAATATCGGCAATGGTTGAATGCATCAACTATTGGTGGCAGACATGAAGGGACTAACAATAGTGGGTGGGCGCTGGCCAGCAATAGTTTGCATGACTAACTGGTGGCGGAAGCATGCAAAATATTTTAAATCAAAGTGCATGTAATTGAACTCATATTTTGGTTTGTACTTCAGATAATTTGAATAAAAAAAATGAGTACTAACAAGTTGAAGTGTTTATTTATGAATTTAGTTGAATTAAATGCTCATGCGAGCATGTTTGCTATTGCATTCTGGACCATGGTACTTTTAAGAGCATGAATTTTCAACTAGTAAAATGAATACGCTAAGTTTTCTAGGATCGGCTGCTTAACATCACCTCTAAGCCTTTCTATAATAGATATCTGCTACTCCTCTCGTTTGACCTGAAGAGCTCAATGGACCAGTCGTAGGCACTATTAGCGCTTACGCATGTAACGTTGCAGCATGCCACCTGCATGCTGCATCTCGTCCAACCTCATTTCTCTCATCCTGTCCATTTTTCATTCCTTATTTTAATTCAAATTTCATTTTTAATTCAAATTTCACTCCATTCCATTCCATTTTTAGATTACCTTCTTTCTCTCTCATCACTCATTCTTCAGTCTGCTACCATCTTTCGGTCTGCTACCATCTTTCTGTCTGCTACCATCTTTCAGTCTGCTACCATCTTTCAGTCTACTACCATCTTTCAGTCTACTACCATCTCTTGGAGCATATCAGTCTCTTTCATGAATTATTGAAGTCAACGTCTACATAGTTGAAGTTGTAAAGCGAAGTTGTAATAAAGTTATTCTCTGTGTGTTCTGTGTGTCGAGTCTTGTGTTCTCCCTAACTTCCTATTTATGTGAGAACTCGGCTAGAGCGCCGGGATAGTCGAGAGTCGAGCCCTTACACGCATGTTAAGAAATCCCAGGTGTGATCCCGACTGTGACGAGTGAAGTAGCATAAAAATATCTCGAGCTCCTCCGTGCTTCGGGGCTCGTTAAGCTGTTGGTCCTGGTTAACATCTTAAAATAGCGGTCGTAAAGCAATTACAGATGCCTATAGGCAGCTTGAAAAATCTCACATCAGTGTTGCCACTTACACACATGAAAAGCAAGAAACCTCGTTTGATATCCACTAAAAATTCTGGTAGCTTTGTGAGAATATTTTGACACAGTTGGCATTTTGGTGAAATGGACAATTTGGTGCAGTGATCATTCTGATAATAGGACATTTTAAAGTGGCCATTCTGATATTGTGGTCATATTGATACAGGTGACGTTTTGATATAGTGGACTCTATCAGTGTTATTATAAAACACGGACTAAAGTTAGTACCAGGTTTAAGCCGGGGTCTAAGTCAAGTACTAAGGAAAATCGTATTATAAAACGAGGTTTACCGTTTAAGCCAGAGATGATCCTAGGTCTAAAGATAAATCTACGATTCCCTAGTTTAACTCTAGTACTAACTTATTTTGTTACCAACAAATAGGTCACTTTTCACCAAAAAAATACTTTGATGCTAAAATCTATGTCAAATCCTATGACCCTATTCGCAATGATCAAAAACCTGGAAATGCGAAGAAATGAATAAAACCAACACATAAAATTATGAAAAAATATTTTAATTATTTGCATTTTAACATATCAAAACATTTAATTATATTATTTTCAACGCTTTTGTCGTCATTTATATTTCACAACCGCCACAAAACAATGACTTTCAGGCACCTTAGTTTCATATTAGGAAAAATAGTTTGTACAAATCATCTATATAGTAAGTATTTTTTAGGTACAAATATAAACAAATTTTTACACCATATTCACTTTTACTTTAGTCACGTAATTTTTATCTTAAAGCAACTTTAAAACAATTACTTTCGACACACTGCACCGTTAATTCATTAAATAAAAATATATTTTTTACAATCATATTTGTAAACAAACTTTGAGGTTACTTTGGAAAAAATTCGAATTGTTGCGCGCGCACACGCGTTCCGTTTCAGTTCCGTTTTATACTAGTTTCAAACAATACATTTTATTATTTATTTTAATATTAGTGTAGATCGGAACGTAGTAGTAGCATACTGAACGAATGATTGAATGAATCCTGCTTCCGTTAGATCATCCAGAGATCGTCTCAGGTCTAAGTTAGTCCTGACTTAGTTCACTTTTTGTAATGAAACAAAGTTTAATTTGCTAAACCTAGGTTGATCCATCGTTAGTCCGGACTAAGGTAGACCAGGTTTAAACCTGGGTTTTGCCGTTTTTTTATAATAACACTGTATCAGTGTTATTATAAAACACGGACTAAAGTTAGTACTGGTACTAACTTTAGTCCCCCGGCTTAAACCTGGGTTTAAGCCGGGGTCTAAGTCAAGTACTAAGGAAAATCGTATTATAAAACGAGGTTTACCGTTTAAGCCAGAGATGATTCTAGGTCTGAAGATAAACCTACGATTCCCTAGTTTAACTCTAGTACTAACTTATTTTGTTACCAACAAATAGTCACTTTTCACCAAAAAAAATACTTTTATGCTAAAATCTATGTCAAATCCTATTACCCTATTCGCAATGATCAAAAACCTGGAAATGCGAAGAAATGAATAAAACCAACACATAAAATTATGAAAAAATATTTTAATTATTTGCATTTTAACATATCAAAACATTTAATTAGATTATTTTCAACGCTTTTGTCGTCATTTATATTTCACAAACGCCACAAAACAATGACTTTTAGGCACCTTAATTTCATATTAGGAAAAATAGTTTGTACAAATCATCTATATAGTAAGTATTTTTTAGGTACAAATATAAACAAATTTTCACACCATATTCACTTTTACTTTAGTCACGTCATTTTTATCTTACAGCAACTTTAAAACAATTACTTTCGACACACTGCACCGTTAATTCATTAAATAAAAATATATTTTTTACAATCATATTTGTAAACAAACTTTGAGGTTACTTTGGAACAAATTCGATTTGTTGCGCGCGCACACGCGTTCCGTTTCAGGTTTGTAAAATTATTAAATCGTTTTGTATAAAGTGTGATTTTTTTATCTGACCACTGAATATATCGTTTATGATATAAATAAACATGTTTCTCCATTTCAATTTTATTATTTTTAGTTTTATACTAGTTTGAAACAATACATTTTATTATTTATTTTAATATTAGTGTAGATCGGAACGTAGTAGTAGCATACTGAACGAATGATTGAATGAATCCTGCTTCCGTTAGATCATCCAGAGATTGTCTCAGGTCTAAGTTAGTCCTGACTTAGTTCACTTTTTGTAATGAAACAAAGTTTAATTTGCTAAACCTAGGTTGATCCATCGTTAGTCCGGACTAAGGTAGACCAGGTTTAAACCTGGGTTTTGTCGTTTTTTTATAATAACACTGTATGTGACTAAAGGAAGACAAATTGCCCTGTCGTTTTCGCACCAGTATAGGGCATACTAGTCTGGAAATAATAAGGCACGATATGTTATGAGTTTACTATTTTAAATTAAGTACGCAATCTGTTTTCTCAATAAAGATTAATCTGACAATCAAAACAGCCAATTAAAGTTCCAAACGACAACTGTTTGTCTTGTTAGCAATATTTTTAATTGACTAAGACCCCATATGGTGCAATGCAACCAATATTGAAAGACCATTTTAAATTGACCCGCGTTCAATTTCCATTATTTGTAAAAGTGGAAGAGGCACAAATCTAAAAGGTAACTTAGAGGTCAATTTACAATGGTATTTATATTTGAGGTCATTGTTTACACAAACGGATAAATAATCAAGTCCTGGGTTTTGTCAACACTTCATGTCACCAACGTGCTTGTGGTTCAATTATTAGGGTTTTCCTATTGTGAATAGAGTTTGTTCATTTTCGACATTTATTAACGAAGACCTGTCTCTACCGTTCATATTTTAGTTAGATCAATGTAAATATTACCTTAGATCAATGCATTTTTAGTTGCCATTTGCGCTCGATGATCTTTGATAATTATTTGTTTTCGATTCTAATGAGACTGGTATACTCATAACCACGGAATACTTTGTGCTCGTAGCATTGCTAAATTTTAGCATAAATAAAATGAAAGAAGAAGTGTTTTAAAGTACCACAGATATAAAGATATACCTACAATCATTAATTGATTGAAAGTTATTGAAATATAATAAATAAAAAAAAATGGTTATATTACTATATTGATGTCGGAATAGAGTTTATTTTCGATAGCTTGATCAATGTTAAGATTGAAGCGTAAAGAGTAAGTAAAATTCCTTTATCAAAAATGAAGCCAATAGTTCCGCTAACTCACATCTACTAACTACTGTTAGTGTATAGTAAGTATTTCACTTTGTATTTATCATATCTATAAAATACCCAATAAGTCACTTCATGTATGCAAATTACGACGAAATTAACAGATAAAAATCTACATAACACATTAACACTTTCGCTGACACTGAACCAGACACAAAAGAAATAACAATAGAATTACGTCTATAGGCGGGCAGTGTCAGCGAAAGTGTTAAAATATAGTGGCATTTATTTTCTTAACTTGTGTTGTCCCACTGCTGAGCTTAATGTATAAATCATAGTACAATATAAATATATTAAGTTAAAAGGCACAACACAGCTTTATGTCAGGAAAGTATCTATTTTCCTTAGTGTTTAAATATGAAATACATATTAATCAAATTAATTTCCCAATGCGGTAGGACGCTGGACCTCGTATTTATTTTTTCTAATATTACTTACTCCTTTTTTCTTCGCCCGCGGCGACCCCTTCCTTCCTATTCTTAAGGGAAACTTACTCATTCCCTTATTAAGTGTTTGCTCTGCGTTGGAACAGGTCATTATAGAAGCCATGTGATGCGTGAAATTATTTTGTACTTTACACAAGTCGGGTATGTGCTTGCGTTTGCGTGGTCGAGGGGTGCTCGGAGTTAGTGTGGATACGAATTAATGTTCTTTTTAAATCAAAAGACTTATAAAAATATATTTTTTACAATCATATTTGTAAACAAACTTTGAGGTTACTTTGGAACAAATTCGATTTGTAATAAAGCATTAAAATTTATCCAAGTTTTCAGTTTGTTATTTTTGTTATTCGTGTGTGTAAGTGATAAGGCGCGTTAATCCGTTGGTCCTGACTGTCAGTCGTAAAGCTATATCAGATGCATTTAGGCAGCTTGAAAAATCTGATAATAGTGATAAATAAATAAATAAAATCTTTATTCAGTACCACAAATTAACATAAACAATATTTGTGATCGGGGTCTCCTTTTAAGTAAAAATATACCTGTGTTAGGAGATCCCGCTCTTCTATAACAATAGTAATATAATTCTGTAGGTACTATATAAACCAAGAGAAAGAAAAATAGAACATGCATTAAATGGACTATGAGTGAGTGTGTGTGTGTGTGTGTGTGTGTGTGTGTGTGTGTGTGTGTGTGTGTGTGTGTGTGTGTGTGTGTGTGTGTGTGTGTGTGTGTGTATGTGTGTGTGTGGGTGGGTGTGTGGGGGTGTGTGTGTGGGGGTGGGGGTGGGGGTGTGTGTGGGTGTGAGTGTGTGGGTGTGTGTGTGTGTGTGTGTGTGTGTGTGTGTGTGTGTGTGTGTGTGTGTGTGTGTGTGTGTGTGTGTGTGGTGTGGGTAGGTGTGTGGGTGTGGGTAGGTGTGTGGGTGTGTGTTTGTGTGGGTGTGTGTGGGTGAGTGGGTGTGTGTGCGTGCGAGGTGTAAATATATATATATATATATATATATATTTTTTAGTGATGCTACTTCACACACGAAAAACAATTAGCTATATCAATTTCCACAACACCGTTTCTGTTACATCGTTTTAATTTACGCACTCCTATCACATTTTTAGCTTTTAGAACTTTTTGTATTATCAGATTGTCATTACAATAAAAACTTGTTTTTACAAAAACGTTTCCTCATTCTTCCATATCCATTCTATTCCCCCAGTAGGCCATTACCAGCCCTACCCGATTACGATTCCTATAAAATGAAGTTGTAATGTAATACATCTGCTACAATGCACTGTTTGACACCAAGATACATTGTTCGAAATAATCCCAATCTACGCTTTTATGGCTTAAATAATAAAGTTGAAAATCGTATGTAATGTATTTTGAATTTAAACGAAATGTGAATTCAATTTCTAATTGTATAATACGATTGTGTTTATTGAAGTGCCATTACTAGCTGTTGGGAGTCAATAAGGCGTCTAAAACAGGACTTGAAAAGAAAGTGTTTAAGGTTACTCTTTTAGTGATAAATGTTGTTAATTCGCAAATTATTAGCTAATGGATTTTTTTCTGTGCAAATATAAGTATTTGACGATAGTAAATTATTGGTACATAGATACACTTAATGTTTTTTTTTTAAATAAGCACAAAAGGTTAAGATATGCGTATATATTATATATATTGATGATTAATCATCGCGCAAAGTCTAGTCTGGGCTTTGATATTTTGTTTGTTTTATTAATTGATATATATATAATTACATTATTGTTGCTCCAAATAAAAACACGTCATTATCCAAACTCTGCATGTACGACATGATAATATGTGATCATTAATAGTCTTGTAATAATAATAAAATAGTAAAATATATAATACATTGTGTAAGAATGACAATTATGGAGGCATTAACAAACAAATGACTGCTAAAAAGGGCAATAATAATTATAATACCTACCGCCCGTGAAACAGTGTTTTTTGCCACATCGAGTAAAAATATTTATCCTGGAAAATTAATGGCGGTAAACTCCAGTGAGCAAATAATGTAACCGAGGATTCCACAGGTTATGAAAATATTTTACACTGAAAGTCTCAGAAAAATAACTATTGTTCTGAGCTGAAAGTGGAAGTCCAAGACCGATGAATACTTACAGCCAGCCAGGTCTATTACCACTTTTAAATTTGAATTAAAGAGAAAAATTTTGCATTTATCGCACTGACCTCCTCAATGACTGTGTTTATTACGTGGTTCAAATTCGAAAAATTGATTATAAATCTTTTTGGGTTCAGTACATTTGACATATCTTTGCGTACTCCGTATTTTGGACTAAGGACGGTTTAGGGTTCACTATAAATTTAAACAAGATTGTTGCAAAAATTACATTTTTGTGACAAGTTTTTTGTTATAAACGAATCCACACTGTAAAGTGCTTTCCTAGACAAATAAAATGAGCCCAAACACGTTTAGTGTACCTTGCTTAGTTCATCATCATCATTTCGAGTAGGTGTCACGGTCAACAGACCATGCACATCCTGGTGTCAGAGTTCTTCGGAACCGCCTCTCGGCCTCTGACGTGGTTCCTTTAACGACTACCAGATGGCAGCTGGGACCACCGGCTTAACGTGCCTTCCAAAGCACGGAATCATCTTTATTATCAGAAAATCTGGTGATTCAAGCCTGCAATGTCCTAACCAAACTGGAAACAACTAAACAAAGTATGCTTCCGGTGGGAATCGAAACCACGACCCCGGCCCCGGGTCAATAGGCAAACGCCTTAACCACTGGACCACGGAGGCTGTTGCTTGCTTAGTTTAAGAGTTCCTATGGCTACCTTCTGACTCCATCATCAGACCAACGCAACGATTCCATAATTGTATTGTCATCCGATTTTCATATGCATTCAAAATTTCAAATTGATCGGTAACCGGAAAGTGGATTCAATTCAACTCGAAAGATTTGATTATAGACAAGCATTGGGCCAGGTGAAACTAAATAAAAGCTTGTAAAAATAACGCGCTCTCTGGCGTAATCATTGAAATTGTAATTTTTATGGTACCTTATGGCCCGCGGTAACAGTAAGCATGCAGCCCACTTTGATTGTATTTATTGACATCGTTCAAACATAAAAGCATGAAGTCCCGACGCCTTTTTTTTCAATCTATGGTTAAATATTAAAGGTTAGTCGACATCACAGGAGACCGAAAAACTGGCAGCTACCTCGGACAAAGTATTAGTCTAGCTATTCAAAAAGCTATTCGAACGCTGCCAGTATCTTCGGAACCTTGCCTCAAGGGACTCCTTTTAATAATATATTTTAGTTATAATATTATATTTTTAAGTTTTAAGTTCATTGTTCTAGTATATATTTTTTTAAATTTGTTTATATAAATAAAATCTATGGTTTAATAGTCGGTGCGATGATAAATATAATAATACCAGAAAATAAACTCACTTTGTTAAAAATTAACTACATACGTATCGTATAGTATCACGTCTTTTTCTCTTGCGGGGTAGACAGAGCCCAGGTCTGTAAGACCTAAAAGCCGCGTTTAGCATGTTGGTGGGCGTAAGGTGGACAACGGAATCAAAATAGTGATGGGTTGTTAGCCGCATCGCCTACTAACATGATTCTACAGATTTTCGGCCATTCCCTCGATCGATTTTTGCGATCTGCACGGGAAGGAAGCAGCTGGTACATTCTACGTTTTTTTCTTTTCTCCCAGACCAGCATGGAAGATCTACTAAAAATTTAACTAATAAAATTAATTTATGTATCTTTTTGACATACTGTAAGCGGTAGGCCCCCATACTACACTTTCTATTCTTTTTTACTGTATTCCGTAAATACTTACATCAAAAAATTCGCTAGTTGAATTTATCAAACCCGAAATGATACTAAATTCGTGAGTATGATTCAATTTACTCGAATTACTATTTAGAAATTGACGATTTCACAGGTAAAGACCCATTATATATACCTACAGATAACACCAAACCGTTCAAACCAAGATCTAAGCAGATACGCCAGCATCGTTACATTTGCATTAAAATCCCTGCATTCCCCCGCATGTCTCATCCCGTTACAGAGTAATAAATTAAATTGCGAGGTGTGGTAGTGAGCGAATAAAGTCTCTCTTCAAAATAAGCGAGAACATGAGATTTAAACAGGTGTCTGTCTCCACTACCGCGCGTCAAACAAGATATCGTCTCTTGTACTCGCAAATGAAAATTTCTTTCTACGTTAAGAAATTTTAATTTGCGAGGACAAGAGGCTCGTGAGCGGTATTCAAAATAGTTTTATTTATTTGCATATTTATATATGGCTGAACTAGATGCTTAACGTGACCACGTAAAGGGCCGTCAACCTGCTACTATTTTTTTATAATTACGAGGTCTTGAAGTGCACGGTAGTTCGTTGCAAAGATGTGCTACATTAGCCATCTTCGGGCCCACCAGCGTCAAAACACCGACTAGCAGTCGAAGTGGTTGGTGGAAGAGTGATGGTAGCTCCACCGTGCCCACCATTCCAGTAATATGGTTCAATCAATCATGTGGTTTTTTAGCGGGTGCGAGTCCCGCATAACTTTTCTGTACCCCCGTAGCAGATCAGTATGCATAACGCATTTAGCTAATGTATAAAAAAAAAAGAGTCGAAGTGGTCGCCATGACCGAAATCGGTCAGACTAAATCATCATCATGATCATTTATGGATTTCATAATATTTTACGTTACATTAATATTAAAAATTTCGCAAGATAAATTCATCATAGAATCACGGCTATTCTCACGTTTTATTCGTCGGCTTCGCCGACTTATTTCAGCCTGTTACGAAAACCAGCGAAGTGAGCGATGATGATCTTCCCGAACGAGTCATCCCGAAACTAGTAAGCAAATCCAATGAAAAAAATAATTTATAAAACCGTGATTTTACAATTTAATATTTTAAGATATTTACAGAAACTTCTTAACATTAGATCTCATGTGGCTAAAGACACAGCCGTGTGGTATCCGGCAGAGTAGAATAGGACCACTCCAAGTCTTCCCGTGGATGTCGTAGAAGGCGACTAAGGAAATACAAGCTAAACAAAGCTTATAAACATCTGAGACACCTCTCCAACCCGTCTGGCCAGCGTGGAGAGTGTAGGTCAAGTCCTCTGGCTGCTCTGGCCAAGTATGGCCCTAGTAGTACAGAGAGGGTCGTGCTCCTGTAGTGGAGACTAAAAAGGACCTGATGAAGAAGAAGAAGAAGGCTAAAGACAGCGTTTTTACTTAGGTTCGTGGTAACACAAGCTGAAGCATTCCTCGTTCCATGGGAGGATATTGCCATACTCACCACGCTTGGCAGGCGAGCTGTCGAGAGCAGTTTTTTCACACGCACAGCAGCGTCGGAAGCACAAGAAGCCTCTTGTGCTTCCGACGCTGCTGTCCATTGCAAGCATTTTTAAGCTGGGGAAGGATAGGAATCTGTTGGATTTGAGAAGGGAACGAAAGGTTGAGGGATACTACTTACTCGGATGAATGGGGGAGAAGCAAGTAGCAGCTCGGGAGGCCGGGCGCGCGTATCCGATGCCATTCCTGCAACTACCGGGCAGTTAAGGATGACACTCCTGACCATAGTGAAAATTAGTCGAAGATAAATATGCTCCTATGCTAGTTCAGTTTTGTTAATGTTAGTAGTTTTGTCAATGATAAATAAGAAAAGAGTTTCTTTCGGCGTCTTCTTCTCTGCAGTGGTCGGTTCCGAAACGCTAGTAGTTTGTAGCTTTTGAAAAATAATTAATAATTTGAATATAATATAATTAGTATTATTTAAATGTGAATTGACGTGAAAAAGTGCCTGAAAAGGCCTATTTTCTGAATAAATCTTTGAATCTTTAACTTCTATAGCTCATGAAATTTTCTTTCTTCTCGTATGTGATTGAAAAACGCAATACATTCATATTAACATTTACGCAATACGTATATAAGCATACGTATTGCCATTCAATTAGGCAATGCTGCCAGCCTTTTGGGCACGATGCCCAGAGGTGAGCATCTGGAGGGACTGTACGATTTGTAAATATATATTTTTAAGTAGGTTATTTTTTTTTTTTTTTTTTGTTTCGTCTTTTTAAGTAGTTTAAATAACCTGAAAAAAGCATACGATTGCGTATATGTTATAAAGATACGATTTTTTTATATTATTGACATCCAGTTGTGCCAGCCGACGGAAACCTGCACCAGAACGAATCTGATAAGCACATGTTTGCATAAGAATTTCAATCCGGCCCCGCTCACCTGCCACAGGCTGTTACGCCTAAACTGATATTAATGATTTTCGCGAGATTTCCTTCATTGCCACCAGATTATATTTGGGAGCGCATTTTTCTTTCTGTATGATGTAATAGGTGCTATATGTTTTTTGTATAAGTTGCTTGAGATTTTTATGTACCTTTTTCTAACTCTTGCAAGATTTCTTGGATTGTAGCGTTATTGAAAATAATCTTAATAGCCCGCCATATGCCAGGCGGCGTGGCGGTAAAAACGCGGATGGTCTAAACGCGTTGGCTACTTTGGATATTTTCGTTTTTTAGGAATATTCAAGGGTTATTCGAAAAAGAAAAACATATGATGGCTGCCTTATCTGTAATGTAATAATAATCAAAAGTTTCAAGGTTAATTTTAATGTATTTGGTGAATAATGCTGTATACCGAGTAAATAAGACGTGATTTGGAGGCAACTTAGCAATTTTTCTCTATCGAGAAAATTTAACGCAATCGTGTTTTTGAGTCATATAGTTACCAGAGTTAGTCCTGAACTTTCCTGCATTTTTATTTCAACTTGATAATTTAATTATTATTGATATAACAGTCAATCATGCAAAGCAGTGTGAGGTAGTACGGGCCCTTAAGGCATAACTTGTCATATCATCAGAACTTAATTTTCTTTCATGTCCATTAATCTTTTTTAGTATTTTTCTAATCCATCTTTCCAGAGAAGCCTTTATATTATCCTTTTCAGGACTAAGGTTTCCTCCACATCTTTCCATTTTTGTCTCTCCCGTGGCACTTACCTCCCGCTATCCAGTTTCGGCCTGCGTCCACCCAACATTTTACTAATATTTGACAATCATTTCAGAATTCGATGAATCCATGCGGGTTGATCTGCAAGAGCTGAGACTCCGCCTGGCTGTCATTGTACAGGGTTAAACTCACAGTCTTATTTTAAAACGTGAAGAAATTTAACTTGATTTAAAGCCACTGGCTGACAGCATTAGGTATAATAACAATGATAAATAAAAAAATAGTAAATATAAATATATACGGACAAATCACACAGATTGAGCTAGCCCCAAAGTAAGTTCGAGACTTGTGTTATGGGATACTAACTCAACGATACTATATTTTATAACAAATACATATATAGATACACATCCAAGACCCAGGCCAATCTGAAAAAGATCATTTTTCATCTTGACCTGACCGGGGATCGAACCCGGTCACTCCGTGTCGCATATTGCGTGTTGACCGCTGCGCTACAAAGCTAGTCAAGTAAATGTAATTTGATTTATTGTGTAAACCAGTTGAAACAATCAATACAAAATTGGGTCTTTACCTATGAAATTGTCGTTTTCTATAGAGAATTTAAAGAAAGCTGAATTTTTCATACTCACGTGTTTAGAATCATTTCGGGTTTCGTAAATTTAACTAAAGCGAAATTTTGCATGTAGGTATGGAAAACGGTAAGCTTGATTTACGAATTATAAAATTTAAAAAGTTGGACAAAGATAAGAAAAATAACGTCATTTTTGATCAAAACGGAC
This sequence comes from Elegia similella, assembly GCA_947532085.1. Lineage (NCBI taxonomy): Eukaryota > Metazoa > Arthropoda > Insecta > Lepidoptera > Pyralidae > Elegia > Elegia similella. Next base: position 9,804,483 of record OX383936.1, read on the forward strand.
ATCATCTGAAACGGCTTCTTTTTACAAGCATTTTTCAATAATGAAATTCAGAAAATCAAAAAAGATAAAGCAAGCAGAATGTTAATAATATAGACCACTTTCGAGTTTTAAAAAAATGTTACAAAATGGCAAGCGGAAAAAAACACGACTATATCATAGGTAGTCATAATCAAGTTATCTTATCGATGGGGCCGATTCAGAATGTAGCGGAAATAGTGAAGTGAGTATATTTTTAAGGTCAAATAGTCTAATCTTTCATTACTATTTATGATTATGGTCTGTGCAATATATAAATTTTTAAAGTGAAAAATTGGTTAGGCACGTTTGGCATTTTGAGATGGTAAACCCCATTGAACATGCGACACGCGTCCTACAACCTAATCCTAACTAATATTAGAAATGTGAAAGTGAGTTTGTTTGTTACGCCTCCGCGCCCTATTAACTGAATCGATCGTCGTGAATTTTTTCATACCCGTTGTCTAAGGTACGGAGAAGGATATAGTGTAAATTTTTATCCTAGGGAAAAGTACTGTTCCCGAGGGACCGATAGCGATGCGGGCGGAGCCGCGGGTGAAAGCTTGCCTTTGTATAAAAGTAACCGAATCAAGTTTTCACTTCTGCCGGCACGCCCAGAGTGCCACTGTTTTTCTTTTTATTTCAAATTTTAGTGCTTGACTCCCAACAATACGAACATCTCATAATTATACGAAATTAAATCTAGTAACAAAGAAACATTACAAATTCACCCAAACCCTAACAACGCGTTAATAGTAGTTTCACCGTACATTGAACACCAATAAACACAATACTTAGAGAATCAAATTTATGGCTTGTCAAATTCTAAACTGCTTTTGTGTCACCACCACCGTCGTAATTGTTCTAACACATGGTCTGGCAGAAAGGGGTGAACACATGGATTTATTATAACATTAGAAAAATGTCTAGTTACGGTGTATTATTTGTGTAACTTGATTTTTGGAATGTTACACACTATTATTATCTAATAATCGGGCATTCATAGATCGGACAGCTATGGTAAAACCATATTTGGCATTTGTATACGTAGATAAGTAGGTCTTAAACAAAGAAATAAGATATAGTCAAATAATTACAAGCAAAAAATCTTTTAAAAAAAAGAGTTTATGAACATCATTTTATGTTTCGAGTTATTTTCAACGAGCCCTTTAATTTGATATCCATTGTCTCAGAGTGCATCGAAAATAGCTACTCCACCATCTTGTGTGTTCCACCATGTTGACTTTAGAATGCTGTCACACAGGTAACCATGCATTGTCATCCGTAATAATGGAGTATACAAAATTTCTGCTCAATCAGTGACCGATTTTTTTTCGGTTACTGATTGAGCAGAAAGCCTCCGTGGTCCAGTGGTTAAGGCGTTTGCCTGTTGACCCGGGGGTCGTGGGTTCGATTCCCACTGGAAGCATACTTTGATTAGTTGTTTCCCGTTTGGTTAGGACATTGCAGGCTTGAATCACCTGATTGTCTGATAATAAAGATGATTCCGTGCTTCGGAAGGCACGTTAAGTCGGTGGTGCCGGCTGCCATTTGGTAGTCGTTAAAGGAACCACGTCAGAGGCCGAGAGGCGGTTCCGAAGAACTCTGACATCAGGGTGTGCATGGTCGATTGACCGTGACACCTACACGAAATGATGATGATGATTTTCGGTTATTTGCAATTCTGTATTCCATTAGGGATTCTGATTCCAGGATTTCAGTATAGTTCAAAGGTACAAAACCACGCGGTATAATAACTATTAATACTACATCTTATCTGACTGTCTGGTTTGTTCTAATGTCTGGTTTAGGAAACCAATCGTGTGCAGCCATATGCCATGAACGAACCCTAGACACAATAGATACTTTCATTGTTAGTTTGTTAACATTAAACAATCACTCTACGTAGTAAACTCAGAACAAGGACTAAGGATTAACGCACGAACTACGTATTTATCATAATTTCTAACAAAATATTTCCAACAATAAATTTCTCAAACAACAAACTACTCTCAACTGTGTTAGCGCGAAGATGTCATGTTCCACAGTAATTGACATATACGGACAGAGTCCTGAAAGTTTGAATTAAAGTTCGCGGTTAGCTTTTAAAACTCGACTGTGTCGCTCGGTAGTTTCATGGTTATGTGTAGGTTTTGTTAGCAGTGTGTTCCTGTAAGAACATTGAGACCGTCGCCTGTTTGTGTTGAGTATTTTTGTCATTAAAAATTTATGAATATAGTTATTATAAAATCTGCTTTAAATTCAAAAAATAAAATTAATTGTAATTGAGAATTTAGGTATATTGTGAAGTTTAAGTCAACGGAAAGTGTTGCTCTATATATGTTACGGTTAGAGTGATTAATTAAAAATTATTAATAATTGTCTATCATTATTAATAATTGCCGAAAGTACAGGTAAAAGTGAGAAATTAATCACATTTGTCGGTGATTATTAATAATGTAACCTTAGTACCGATAAATGTAATAACTACCGATAAAAATAAATGTACACTGGCGATTTTTTTCTCAATCGGGCAACAGAGGTGCGGGCAGGGGTGGCGAGGCGGCGTGCGGGATGTGCGAGAGGCCACGCGAAGATTTGCCTTCTTAGATACTAAAACTGATGTAATTTTCCAAAACTACACCGAAAAAAACCTAGAAACTGACAATCACGTCGATTTATAATGAAAAGTCACGTCCGACATCTTAGATTATATAACTGACGTAATTTTCGAGATATGCGCCTCTAAACCCCAAGAACCTAGAAACGACACTCATGTTGGTTTATCATGAAAAGTCGCGCCCGCCATCTTGGATTACATAACTAAGATAAAAACCAAAAAAACGACCCCTTTGCAGGTTTTTCATGAAAAGTCGCGTCCGCCATCTTGGATTCCAAAAATTACATCATTTTCAAGATCTCCACCCTAAAATAGACACTTACATATTTTCATGCCTGTTCCCATGGTTGTAATCTCGAGGCCTTTTTACTACTTTGATCACAAGAGGCCTTCTTGATGGTGATGACGAGTCTATAATTTTGCCATTTTATATTAATAGCAGGTGTCCGATCCTTGGCAATAACCTAGCACAAGTCCAGCCACATTTCAATCTCATAAATTTGTCTTTCATAATGCAATAGTTTCTGCTCCAGCCTAGACCTGTTCAAGGACATATCATACATTGGTATTTCCAGAAACAAGTTCTGGCTGGAGACCAACTTTACATCAACTTCTCCAAAGGGCCTCTACATGTTGGATATATATCTCCACGCAAGCCTCTAAAGGACCGGTCCTTACCTTGACCGGTAACTCCCGTGAAACCAAAGGAGATACAAATAATAATACTAATAACGTTTTATTTTAGAAATACATTTCTATAACATAGGTTAGTACCAAAAATAAGCTTATAAACTAGGGTTAGTAAAGTGAGCCAAATAAAAATATTAAAAACTAAAGTTATTTTACATTGAGACGAGCATGTCTCGAGCCAACGTGGACTCTGTTCCAGTAGCTCGAGATAGGGCATCAATAGCGACTCCCTTTCGCTGCCGAGAGGCTGTTCTCTCACTCTTTTAACTTTGTTAATTAAGAGTACAGATTAAGAGGTGATTATTGTTGTCAGTTTCTTTAGAACAAGTACCTACCTACCCTTGTTTGTGTGATCTGAGACAACCACTGTTATATGTGTCATATCTTACGAATAAGTAGTATCGTCGTCATATCATATTCTAAATAAATACCTGCTGGACTAATAACTTTGGGTTTTTAATAACTTTTACCAATGTGTGTAGTGAATTATTAATAATAACTACCAAAAGTAATTAATTTCAGTTTTTTATTCACATTTACCAAAACACGAGGTTATTATTAATAATGTTATAAAATTATTAATAATTTTCGATTAATCAAATTTACCGTGACATATACATGAAATAACAACGCGACAGGTCGCTGCAAGATCTGTCATTTCATACAAAATATTGTCATTTAATACAAATCACATTGCCTCTGCCACCGAACGATCTTACGAACAATGATACCTTATAATGCAGAAATATTTTGTTTATTAATAATTTCATGTCCTTACAACTGCCAGCCGTCCCGCATTTCATTTTAACATACACTACTTATCAATATTTCAACAAGTAAACAAAAAATCACACTAGTGTATTTGCTTACTTACAAAAAACAGCCCGTAACGTTGCCACTAGAAAGCAACAAACACATGAGCACACTTTAAACTCCGCATCGGGTTCCCCTTAAAAGTGCTAAGCCGTGTCGAGACGCCTTTATTCCCAGGGACACGGATCCATCAATATCTTTGCATATTGCGGTTGCTAAGAGTAGTTCTCGCGTCCAAAATTCCTCCACATAAGTGGAGGAATTTTGGACGCGAGGGTCGAGGGAGGGACATGAGTGACATCTCTACTTAAACTTTTGAGTGTGGCGTTACGAGCATTACCTACGAGTATATAAGATTTTATATTAATACTGCGAGATTTAACAATATGTCTGTTGGTGAAGTACATATTTTTTAAAGTCATCTTCTGGTAGCTTACTGCAAGGATACAGAAGCAGGACATGACTATTAATTAGCTCTTGTTGCAGGATCTGATGTATCTACACATTTATGGGAAATCTAATTATCAATGTGGAGGTCTCATATGAATATGACTTTACTATTTACTACCCGATTGACCAAAATCATGAAAATAAAATAAATAAATGTATACGGACAAATCACACAAATTGAGCTAGCCCCAAAGTAAGTTCGAGGCTTGTGTAACACTAACACAACGATACTATATTACTAATTTGTAAGTACATATACAGATATTATATAGATAAACATCCAAGACCCAGACCAATCTGAGAAAGATCATTTTACATCTTGACCTCGCCGGGGATTGAATCCGGGCACCCTCGTGTCGCAGGCTGGCGTGTTGACCACTGCGCCACGGAGCTCGCCAAATGATCACACCACAGATTTGTATATTTGCGATCTGTGTATCATATTTATGCAAGTATTCATTAAAATATACCGAAAACAAAAAAGAAAATTAACTACTGAAATACTTAAGTTCGTGCCGACTTTGTCTCGCTGGCAGCAGGATTTGAGAACATTTTTACATAATATGATGCTTTTGAATATTCGTGCTTAATGTACTGCTGAAATTTCTGTCTAAGCCATGTTGAGTGAGACGTATTTATTAATACTAGTGGTCGCCGAAATTCGACCATAATAAAAAAAAAACCGGCAAAGTGCAAGTCGGACTCGCGCACGAAGGGTTCCGTACCATTATATATAAAAACGGCAAAAAAATAATTTAATTATTTATTTTGTTAGTGAATTTATAAATATATGAATATTTCAAGCGTCTACCTGTAGCCGTTATAAATATCGAGCAAAAACGAGCAAAAATATCCCGTAATGTGGCAGCACATTTAGGCGTTGTAAGTGCCTACCATTTTGTATATAGATTTTGAATAGTCTAAACTTACTGAATTACTGCATCTTAAACTAAATTAGGAAAGTGGTTCCGAATAAGTAGAGTACATGTAGAGAGCTACAGTAATTATTTATTGCTATATTTTATACGTAAACTAGTACTGACCAACATGATATGAAGATCTTGGATACAGCTGCAACTTCTATGTAGTTTGGTATTTATGGTTTCTCGAATGAATTAAGATTTAGTTAAATCTTATTCCTGAGGACCTTTATTGAATGTTATCAGTCGCTCAATTAAATAAAATTCTAAGTTACGAGCTTTCAAAATATGCTTCATCGCAGTTTTCAAAAATACTGAATCTTAATATTAGAACTTGTTTTTGATCATGTACTCATCCTGTATGCTAGAATTTAGAGTAAAATGTAAAAACTCACTTTTTAATACTTTTCCAGGTGGCTGAAACCACGTCCTAAAGCAGATTTTGTACGTAAAAAAAGCAGTATTAGATTTCTCTCTGGCATCGTAAACAGATTTCAATCACCGACCATCGTTACTCAGGATAATTTCCTACAGGTAATGCCGTAAAATTACAATTACGTTGCCTCGAAACGCCATTCAAAATTACCTATTGCGAACATTTTTCCATCAACTCCCAGTAGGCATCAAACTGGGTGGGAGTGGTCTTCGAAGACACTCCCATTGGTCCGCAAGGCCGCCACCCACCGAGGTAATAAAAAGGAATATTTCAACGAAATCCCAACACGCCGGCAGAAACAGAGCCTTGAGAATTCATCTCTCCCTTTCTTGAGTTGTTTCGTTATTTCAGGACGGAGCGCAGTGAACGTGGGTTCGTATCTGAGTCCCGGGAGACTGGACAGCGCCACCTAGTGGTTAGAGCGTGAACTTCTTGAAGGAAAGTTTTGCAAGATGGCGCCGATGGTCCTTCGAGAATTCATAGAAATAGGAAGTTTGCAAGTTTAATTTTAAGTTGTTGGAAAATTGTACTTGGTGATCGTTGGTCAGATACTAAGCGTTATAAGCTGAAATTCTTAAGCGATGTATTCTAACGATAACAATCTTTCGTAATATTTATGTAGAAAACTTACTTTTTACGTCGCACTTAAGTAATTATTAAGTTTGAGTTTACCGCATAGGAAATGAAAATGAATACTACGTAAAAGTATTATCTTTTAGACCAATTATAGCACCAAAGCATTCATATTCATCAAATTGATGGGTATTTGAAAGGTTTTTCATTGAAACCAGAAATAAAATGTTTTTTTTTTCATACTATTGGTTTTTGTTTTAATTCTTACTTATGGACCAAATTTGATCTTGATTTTTAATCACAATAAATAAAGAATAATAAGGTTTTATCTGTATTTACTTATAGAAAAGCCTCTTGACGGCTCTGTTCTTATAGGGTATAAATGGGCCCCAATTACTAAGCATCCGTGGTCCGTCCGTCTGTCACAAGACTGTATCTATTGAACCATATTTGGAAGAGACTTGTAATTTCACAAATTGTGTATATATCCAAACGAATTACCTACTGGTTAAAAATAATATAAAAAAATAATAAACAAATATAACCATAACGACTCGAAAAGAAGAAACCGCAATGCAAACAAATAATAAAAGTAAATATGAAGACGCCTTACAAAAAAACTTGCATAAAAGCGTTTTCTGAAAAGAACTTTCTTATGCGATTACGTACTTGGTTGGATTTGTTTATATACCAATGAATATCTTTCCACAGTTACCTAAATAATATTAAAACAAAGCTTTTGGGTTTGTGGAAACAATATTTTATTTCTAGGTAGTGATAAATTTAAACCATAATAAATAGGAATTCAAAAGTGGAGTTAATGCCTCGACGGGCCTCTAACTAGCATACAGAAGTTAGTTTAAAAAATCATGAGTACGTAGTTGGGAATTTTGGATCAGACGTGTACGAGTACTGTCCGAAAGTTTGCAAATGAAAATGTCCAAAAGTTTGTAATGCAAAAATGGTATAAATATGCGAGTCGACTAGTGTCTGGATAGTTCGTTTTGTAGTGTTGCTGGCTGGCTATAAATTACACTCGTAATGGATGTCTTATGCGACTGGAGTAGGTAACTCTAAACGTACTCTCTGGCAATATAAAAAAAAAAACCGGCCAAGTGCAAGTCGGACTCACGCACCAAGTACCGTACCAAAAAATCATGTCTGTTGTATGGGAGCCCTCCTGTAATATTAATTTCATTGTTATTAAATTATTTGTTTTTAAAATGAATATGTAACTAAATATTCTGTGAATATTTCAAGCGTCAACCTGTTGCCGTTACCAATATCGAGCAAAAACAAGCAAAAAATCACGTTTGTTGTATGGGACTCATCAAATATTTATTTTATCCTAATTTTTTGTATTTGTTGTTATAGCGGTAACATAAATACATCATCTGTGTAAATTTCAACTGTCTTAACTATCACGGTTCATAAGATACATCCTGGCGACAGACGGACAGACAGACAGACGGACAGCGGAGCGATATTAATAGGGTCCAGTTTTTACCCTTCGGGTACGGAACCCTAAAAAGCAACGGTGCAACCCGTTGCTTTTTATAATATTGCCATTCGGCGAGTGCCGGCAGAGGTGGAAACTTGCACATTATCATTGTGCATTTTTGAATATTTTGGAATGACACGTGTTCGTCTTACGAATTTTCGATCAGGCCTCGTGTCCTGACGCGAGTTTAATATTTTTTACCCATCCCAAAAAGTGCACAACGCCGAAAAGTTTTCACTTTAAAAAATACCTATTTGGTTGTAGGTAAAATTGATGTTCAGTATTGCTTCTCTCACTAATTAGGATATGGCTTTGAAGTCTAGTCTACATTATCGTAAAAGGGTATGGGATCTCTGTATCATCACATCGTTGATGGCAGTCGTAAAGTTTTGTCAAATCGGCTGCCGTAAGCCAAATCCAAGTATCTCATTTTTCCAAATTTTACAGGAGAGCCAAAACACTTAATTTAGAATTTTCATAATCAAAACGTGAAATATTAGTAGTTTATTCATATTTATGGTCAAAATAAATGTATGTAAATATATATACTTTTATTAGCTACTTTCATTTTGACAAGCAAAAACAATATTCAGTGTTCAGTCAGAATTATTTCTCAAAATATCAATACCATTCTACGCTAAAAACAAGTATCACATTGCTTTATATTTTTTGTATTTACCCAGCTTAAACTCCTTTAGTTAAAAAAATTCTATTCAATCTGTAATTTTACTATATAATTACTATCACAAACCAACTTTTTACACTTAAATAACCCTGTAAATTAACCATAACTTTCACTTTAGACGTAAAACCAGTACTTATCTCAAGAATATAGCTTTTATCTTTCAACTATATCAGTCATTGATGTCAAATATCTGGTGTTCTGTAAGAATTACAAGTATCTTGGTTAGACTTACTTGTTTTTAACGTAGAAACGGTAAACATACTTTGTTTTAGCGTAGATTATCCAAACCTAGAAAGATAATTTGCTTTTATTTTCAAAATAAACTTAATAGAAATAAAATAAAAATATTGGCATTTGCGTTTTGCTTATGCTGAAAATAAAAAAAAAATATATTTTTAAATAATTGAGTTATTTGACTTCTACGTAAAGCAGCCGCAGATACCCTTAGGCAACAGCAGTAAACAAGCATTTTCAGTTCAACCACCCAGTCTTCTTCTTCTATCGTGTCAATGGTCCAAACGATTAAATGAATCTTGCCCAGAATGATGCAACCTTTACAGCCTCATCCGTGGCTTTCGCCAAATCCTCTCTCGTACAAGAGGTGGGACATTCGGGGCATGATAACAAGATGTGGTATGGACCACCCAGTTCAAAGATCTATCGCATACTTTACCATACTAGTTACATACTACGTCTATGGCTGCAAGCTACTCGAACAGCGACCATTTGTTGTCGATTTTCGCGCATCCCTTATCAAGATCGCGCGAGTTTTATGGGTCTAATCGCGCCGACCGCAAATAGGGCCCCAGCGGGTAATTTCCTAACCTGACCGATTATGGGATTACGGCTAATTAGCTATTACCGATATATCGTAACTTACTACGCAATTTTGCAATCTAATTTTGTTAGAAATGCTGCCTGATGTCGTTAGAAAAGACTTTTGTAGAGATACGTTTTCAGTGCCAAATCATATTTTTTCGTTTGTGATTAAGAGACTTCTTCTTATTTACGTGTGTGTGAGGAATTCCCACTGGGGTCTGCTTTTTCAAGCTTGACACCTGCTTTCTGGTAACAGCAACCCACCGTTTAACATGCTTTAATATCATGATATCTATACTTATTTCTCAGTGAGCTCCGTGGCGCAGTGGTTAACACGCCAGCCTGCGAATGATGGAAAATTATCTTTTTCAGATTGGACTGGGTCTTGGATGTGTATCTATATATGTATTTGTTATAAAATATAGTATCGTTGAGTTAGTATCCCATAACACAAGTCTCGAACTTACTTTGGGGCTAGCTCAATCTGTGTCATTAGTCCGTATATATTTATTTATTTCTATTAAGTACTCCTTATTTATCTAGTACCCTATACAATCAGTAACTAGAAACTTCTATCACAGCAAACTCACGATTATTACTCACAATAAGTGCTAGCCGTGTGGTTTCCGGCAGAGTGGAATAGGACCACTCTTGGTCTTCCCATGGAAGTCGTAAGAGGCTACTTAGGAAATACAAGCTTAAGAAAGCTCATATACATCAATGAGACCTCTCCAAGATTGTAGGCCAAATCCTCTGTCTGCTCTTGCCAAGAATGGCTCCAGTAGAACATAGAGGGTCATGCTCTTGCAGTGGAGACTAAAAAGACCTGATGATGATGAATAAGCGCATTGGGTCTATTTCGCTTAAAATTATGCCAAATTCGCCCATTTAAAAGAATCTGTAAATGAATGGACAAAAATTCCTGTAATTATCGAAATTTCACTAGAATAGGTTGAAAAACGCGACCCTTAGAAGACAATGTCTGGACCTACATAGGACAGTCGCACATGCGAAATATTTTTTACTCAAGTTGAATCGAAGCCGCTTTGCTTGTATCCATAGATATATGTCTGGTGTGCCGTATACCTATTACTTAATAGAGGCCATACTAATAGAGTACGTATTTCCTCAAAATAGCTTATCTTTACTGGAAGTTCCTACTGGCACATAGCGCAGTCGTCGTTAAAATACTGGATGAGTCTTTCTTTCGAAGCCATGTCTATGGTAAAGTTAGACCCGGTGAATGAACTAGGGGTACCAGCATACATCTAGCTCTCTGATATTTAAAAGCGAGGCTCTTGACAGTGTCTTTGAATGGAAAAAAGGCACACAACGTTTCAACGTTGAGTCCGATTAGACTAAAAACTCAGAGATACAGGTCAGACAGGGCGGGGTTTGAACCCGGGACCTTACACTTATCGCGCTCTTAGACCACTGAGCCACTGCCGCTTCATGCATCTAGCATAAGATGTAAATCCATGAATTCCAGATGCAGTTTTAGACCTTCATTTCCGTGTCTACCATCACTTCTATTCTTCCTATTCTTGTATACTGTACTGATCCTGATAAAGCAAACAAAAAGGCAAATCTCAAGCCTCGCACAGCCTCTGACTTGCTCGTAAATAAACAGTATGTGAGACAGCGCGACGCAAAACAAAGTGCTACAATTAACTCGCGCTCCGCCGGAGTTCAACAGTTTTTCCCTCGTAATTCTATTACATTATTAACTTACACCGTGTTAAGGAAATAGGGCTGAAAGGAAAAGTATCGATAATTCAGGAATATCGAAAAAAATCATTGACTTTTTCTATCTAACCTCTATCTTTGTATTTTGCACACATTTTATTGACTATTTTTTTGTATTTTTTAATAATATGCATTTTTATCTACGTCTGCGGTTTTTCACTGCGAATAAATTGCCAATGAGTAGCTTAAAACTTAAAAGCAAGCCTTCTTGGCAATTTCGTATGCATTTCACTTTTACTCAACTTAACATTTAACATGAATGTATTCTAAAGTTAAAAATAAAATGTTTCTTTCCGTTGCTTCGCCTTTTTTTGTTTGTTATTTGAACACTTGACTAGCCGTGTGGTTTCCGGCAGAGTAGAATAGGACCAATCCTAGTCTTCCCATAGATGTTGTAAGAGGCGATTTAGGAAAAACAAGCTAAACAAAGCTCATAACATCAACGAGACCTCTCCAACCCGTCTGGCCAGCGAGGAATGTGGGCCAAATCCTCTGTCCTAGTTTGGCTCCGGTAGTACAGACATGGTCATGCTCCTGCAGTGGAAACTAAAAAGACTTGATGATATAAAATTTCATTTCATTCATTTATTTCATTTCATTTCATTTGACCACTTGTAGTGTTTTTACCTTAAATATTTCAAAACATCGACTGTTTAAAGTACTTGCGTGTTGGTTTACGCTGTAGATTCCAAAGACCGCGTCTAAAAACTTTTGATCTACTGAATATGCTTTATCTTTCGTTCTGCCTGATGATGCATGCCGATATTTTTAAATATCAACTATGCTGCATCTTCGCATTTATGTTGTCGGCTCCAAAAATCGTAGTTGAAAACTTTAAATTACTGTAACTCTACTTTCACTTAATTTATTCATCGAATATATCGATATCTTATAACATCGAATGTTTCACATCCCTGCCTTCACGTTGTCGGCTCCAAAGATCGTAGCTGAAAACTTTTAATACTTTAACTCGACTTTCACTCAATTTCGCTTAACGCCAGCTCGTTGACACGCTCCGATGCCGGCGATATCGGTTTATAACGGTGTTACTACGGAAGCTGTGGTTTGTACTTTAAAGCTTTGTATTTTTTTTATAATGCCTACTTACATATATATACGTCGTGTAAAGCAATACATTCTAAAAATATTATACAAATTATGCATGAAGAGTGATGAATGTAGATGAAGTAAGAAGGTTTGTAAGGATTGTAGCAGCTCGAGATCCCTAGTCTCTGCCTATCCCTATGGGAAAGAGGCGTGATAATATGTACATATGAACAAATTGTGCAATCGGCTGAAAACTTAGGAAATAGAAACACTAATTTTGTATCGAGTTCCCAGCTTTGGTACCATACAAAAAGTTATTTCGGTCCGTTATTTTGAAGAAATAAAATAAAATTCAATAAAAGTTGAAAATACTAAAAAACTTGCAATCTATTACAAAACAACAAAAGAACCGGCCAAGTGCAAGTCGGACTCGCGCATTAAGGGTTCCGTACTGAATGAAAATTCCGTAGTTGTTCTACGTAACTAACAACTGTCTTAACTAATTTTCATTTTAATTTGTATGAAATTTTACTTTTCCGAGTACATTTATAAGTGGGTCGACTATAACTCTTTAATTTGTACCCTCTACTTAGCTCTGATAGTTTCCCTTTAAACTTCGCTATATATACTACTGCTGTGATTTTTTTAACGTGTTTAGATACACTGGAGAGACACTGGACTCTAACAAAAATTTGTACTATAAAACTAAATATTTCAGAAACGGATAAATAAATCTAAATATTATGTTCACAAGCTCACAATATTTTTAAAAGACCTATTCAACAACACCTCACACGTTGGGTTAATCACGAAACAAAAATTGATTCCTACTTTACTTGTATGAGAACAACCCATAAAAACAATCATGATTATATTTTACTACTTTTTTGGCATGATTAATATACACATCCATACCAAATTACAGCTCTCTAGTACTTATAGTCTCTGAGTAACACCGCGGATGGACGGACGGACAAAGCGAAACTATAAAGGTTCCTTGTTTACTACGGAACCCTAAAAAAAGAAAAATTCAACAATAAATAGTACAATCATTTATAATTAGCTTGTAAGCGTTGCAGAATTTCAAAAAGTTTATGAGCAAAAGCTTTTGCTTGGAGGAGTGATTCAGCTAAATCAACCCTTCAAAGATTGTTGTGTGGTACATATACCCGGTATGGTTCCTGTAAACAACATTGATAGTAAAGGAAGCTTATTTCACTCAAGACTATTCAAGAGAAATAAAAATATTACTTATTTCTTTATTTTCAATAGTTACTTAGTCCGATGTGGATGAATCAGCACAATTCTGTTATCATTTACTAACTGGCATATTTCCAATTTAGTCGTAGGAAAAATCACATGAAATAAAACACTATGCTTAAGTTTTTGTCTTGACGTGTAAGTAATTTGCATTTTGTCTCTTAGTTTGTATATTCTTATCTCGGAATCAACTAGGATATTTTTGATACACATTGCCATTTAGAGTACTTATTTCTTCTTTAAACATATGCGAACTTTTTAATGATCTTCCATGCTGGTCTGGGAGAAAAGAAAAAAACGTAGAATGTGCCAGCTGCTTCTCTTCCTGCGCAGACCGTAGAAGCCGGTCAAGGGAATGAATGAAAATCTAAAGAATCATGATAATAGGCGGTGCGGCTAGCAACTCAGCACTATTTTTATTCCGTTTTCCACCAACACGCTAAACGTGGCCTTTCGATCATAGTTTATGACTTTAGGCTCTGTCTACCCCGTAAGGGATAAAGACATAATAATATTATAAAAGCAAATTAGGTTGACTGTAGCGGAAAAATATCTAAGAGCCTTTAAAGCGGTGGTTCGTGGTTGTGTATGCTGTAGACCTTACGAGTCTTAACAAAGACAATCAGATAGCTTGAAAAAAAAAAACAAAAAAAAGTCGAAAAAATATTCTGTTGTTATTAAACCTGCACACAAAATTTCAAGAGAATCGACTGAGAAATGCGCGTTGTAGAGGAGAACAGCCGGACAAATAGCTGGACATATGAAAGATTTATTGTCCAAGCTGAAGCAGAGACGCTTTGGTCGTGCTACGTGCTCGCTCAGTCAACAAAAATTGAATGTAGATTTAAAATATCCAATAATCAACAGATATATTTACCCAACAAGTGATTTATACATTACCAGAAACTACTACCGCGACTTACGAACCGATCCAAAAATAGCGCCGAAAAAAAATTGCAAAAGGAGAAACAAAATAAAACCCCATCACGACACGACAAATTGATGTCATCCATCCCTCTCTCACTAACCGTCGCAACATATCACCCGAGCGTCCTCCACATTTTTCCTCTATATATTATTAATACATAAGTACAATCCGATGCACTCTTCCCACTTAAGTTAAGTGTGTATGTCCGTCCTTTTCTATATTGTTGGGTCTAGTTTTCCCAAGCGACCGTGCCTCGAGGGTAAAACTCCCTAGGGTCGGTATTGACTCTACTATGGAAAGAAAGTTATCTGTACACCTATTGTCGACCACCCCACCTCACCCCCTTTCGCCGCCTTCTGAAGGACTTTCTTATGCGTTTTACGTTTTATTTTTGTGGAAGTTCTACGATTTAATTCTCGTCAGTTCAACACTTGTTGAATGATTACTCTGTCAGATAAATTGTCTCGTGAAACACCTGTTCGAAAGTTAGGAAAAGTTCAGAAAAATATTAGCTTAATTATTTAATATTAATAATTTAATATTTCAGTTTTTACTTTATTACACTATTTTGATTCTATTTCCCACCTATACGCCCATTATCATGTTTAATGCGCCCTTTCGTGGGTTCCGTCTTCCTCGCAAGGGTAAAGACGTGACAGTATATATATATATATATATATATATATATATGTACGTTATCACTTTATAAATATAAAAATATGAAACCTATATTATCATTACAAATAAAAGCGATGTTTTTGTAGTGTGAATGTATAATTGTCCAGCCTTCAATATGAAACCAAATAAGTATCTACGTAATTTAAAGCGTCATTCATTGCTTGCAAATACTAAAGGTAGCAAAAGGTGACAAGGGTGACATTTTCCTGAAATTAAGTTTTCGAAGAATAGCCACAAAAGGCTCATGGGAAAATACTAGTATTTTACCAAATAATTTCTACTCGAAATAAGTTCTTAATTTTTAAGTAGAAATTATTTCAAGAACCATTTAACTTTAAAATATTTAGTAAGTATACTTTCTAAAGTAAACAACTGAATTATCTTTTCGGCTTGCAATAACCAAGTTTGACTCAATTTTCAGTCTATACTTATAAAAACTTACAACGGGAATCCCAAACACATAATATTCTTCCAAAAATGTTTCCTCAAGTAATAATGCCGCCCACTCATATGCGATTTAAGGTTAGGTGCACACCGGACCTTAATTTGGTAATGCGCGACATCGACACGTGGCAGCCACGCGATGTCACCGCCACGCGACGGTTTGACAGACTGCGCGATTTGTTCACTTAACTTATTTATCATAGAAGTACAGACAAACACGTGTAGAAAAATAAGAAAATCACTTTTGCCCCCTTGTAATATGATATGCAGTGATATTTACATAAACATGAAAGATTATGAGACCTTTGGGTCTTATCACCATTATTATACAAGCTTTGTATCACACGCAACTCTCATATCATAACGATAACAGATATTTTTTGCGGCTTTACTCTTAGTTATATTTAGATTTTTTTTAAAATCGAACATAACATAAGAATGTTTTGATTTGTTGCATTATTTTGATGCTAACACAGTCCAACAATGATATCGTACTCTCATTCTCTTATTGAGGAACCCGATGGCCTAGTGGGCGTGAGCATAATTAGCGCTTACGCATGTTAAGCAACCCCGGGCGCACTTAGATGGGTGACCGCAAGTGGCATAAAAATATCTCGAGCTCCTCCGTGCTTCGGAAGGTACATTAAGCCTTTGGTCCCGGCTGTCATCATTGATGACAGTCGTGAAGCTATGTCAGATGTCTTTAGGCAGCTAAAATCTTCATCTTCAGTCACTTACACACACGAAAAACAAACATTCTCCTATTTAATTATCCTGGACAACTTACAGTTAATAACAATATATCTATTTGCTAAAATATATCTTACTCTATAAAACATCCTGACTCCTAATTATAATTACTAAGCTGATCATTTAAAATGAAAGATGCACTTACCAAAGGTCACTGCATTAAGTAGATTGCTCCAAATAAGCAACACCATCGGCATGACATCCGGCGAGGGGCGTGGACGCACGTGCGTTGCGCACGCCGACAAACGGGAGTGACTAAATGCTCATTTGTATTATCGTGTAGTAATCAAGTTACAATTTGCAGTCGGCCGCGCGGTGTGTGTCCCGCCTTATGTGAGATTGGATTTCAATTTAGGTGAAATGTTTTTCGTAAATCTTTGATGACATTTGTATTTACAAAGCTAGCTAAAACTTATAGGTCAAATTGTTATGCGATTTGGAACACCATTTATATCACATCACAGTATGTTTGAATTTCTGAACGAGTATGTACCAATGATTGTATAGGCTTCAAAACTTTATTAAAGTAATGATGTACATGGTGAAATTTTGATCGTTTTGGACCCTAAAAGGGGTGACTCAGACCATCAAAATGAACAACTTTTCCTATGGGAACAATGCTGGAAACTCAAAAAAATTCAACATTCCCATACAAACTGGCCGGGCGGCGGAAGTCTTTTGTATGGGAATGACAATTTTTTTTTCAGTTCCCAGCATTGGTCCCATAGAAAAAGTTGTTCATATTGATGGTCTTAGTCACCCCTTTAAAGGTCCAAAACGATCAAAATTTTACCATTTATTTATAAATTATTGAATATTTTTGTTTATACACTTTAGTTTCTTCGGAACATACTCCTTCGAAAGGAGTAAGGATATTTAGTGCTGAGTAGTAACTTCTTACTTTTATTTCTATTATTTATTTATTTCTTCACGTTTCTGTTTATAAGGCTGGATGCTGTTCGTTAAGTTTTTGTATTAATTTATACGTCTGCACTGAATATTGATCTCCATTAGTTACCCTAGCTAACAAAATTTAAATCACCATAAATAATTTGCTCAAAAAAACCTGCATAGCCATTGCTATTTTAATGCAAATTCGTTGTAACACGATCTCCATTGAGCAGATATACGATTAGAGGCTGATATAAGCCCATGCATTATCTAGTCAGAAGTAACAATGAAATTGCCCTAACAAGTATAATATTTCGAGTGGGGTGCCGTGTACCATGTGTGAAATCACAATGGTTAAAATAGGATGGTAGAGAAATGATGGATGATTTGCCCAGTGTAGTGTTAATGTACCTTAAGAGCATTTTAACAGATGGGTACAAGTCAAAACAAAAAATAGTTATTTTTATAATGTTATCTACCTATATGCTGTATGGTAAATTTAAACTCCTTGGCAATATTTTAATGACGGAATCAAAATTCCTAATAAAATGAACATCCGCATAGAAATTTGACTAGCTCATCGGTGCATATGTATGGGAGATCCAATTAAAAATAATCTTGCGGGTCTATGCTTATTCTACTTGAGATTCTGATTCCGATACTAAAATAATTCCAGGGAATTAAACATTACCTGAACAATAAATCACGGTAAGTTAACCTAGTAGTTAAAAGCTTGACAAAACAAAAACCAAAATAACTTAGCACATCCGAAACCAAGAATATTTTAATCATTTGGTAGATGCATTTTTGCTTATTTTAAAATTAAAATGGCTTTTGCTTACGATTAATACTAAAGCCGAATTTTTATACTAATAAACTAAGCATAAACCGATTAAAAATATTATAGTCCCCATTCAAAGCGTTGTGAAAAGTAATAAAACCAAGGCATTATTATTCATATGATTTAATTTCGTATTTTCTGATTGTTTTATGAAGATTACAATGTACATGTCTTATTTGATACACAATTGCGTTAAACAATATAACTACATAATTCATATTCAGCAAGAGGTACCCGAACACAGTTCGATTTTCGTGGAAACGCGTTGCGAGAAAACATTTTACTTTTTGTCTCGTATACATTCAGAAGAAACTTATTTTTCGTTGTATTCTTACATAATCCCATAGGCTTTATACTTAAACAGATATGTGTTGTTGCAAGATATGATTATTCGAATTTCGTTGATAAATCGATAAGCAGTGAGTGAAATTAAATACTAATCGAATTTAGAGTCGAAAGTTTGTACATTACATTCAATTTACAACGATACTTACAATAAATATATCACAGATTTTACAAAACAAAAATTACAAACACACGAATTGCGAAATAAAAAAGAGATACTTTTTTACAATAACTTGAAAGACTTATCGCCCTGAGCATTTATAGGGTAACCTTGTGGGCATCTAGTTTTATAAAAATCTACGCGACTATTCGGATCTAGCAACAGAACTAGAGATTACTTAGAATAATATGTACAGTAGATTACAATGATATTTACAATTAACTACACATACTAACGTAAATATGTGGGTGAGACAATTTTATTTTCCTTCCCTTCGCAGTGGAAACGATGGGTTTCTGGGGCCCAGATGCTAAAATTTTTTTATTCATCATAACTCCTCTTATTGAGGCAACGGGATACCCTAAAAAAGGCTTTTATTTAGCTCAAAGTAGCAGCAGCACGGTTATGCCAGTATTTTAGACGCGTTGCCTCAATGTGACGAATTATTTATATTTTTAAGTAAAAAATTGTACATTTATATTTTGATCTTTGTTCATTTTGGTGATAAATACTTATTAACTACACACGCCGCAATAAAGTTTAGTGAAATTGCATACTATAGAATGCAATATGTTCAGCAAAAATGGAGAAAATGTAATAAAATATTTTAAAACTAATAACGTAAAAATAAAACATATTATTGTATATTTAAGACCAGTCGACAAATTCTTTTTTATCAAGAAACAAAAGGAAAAAACAAAATTTATACAAAAATTTTCTTCATCGCAAATATACTGATTAATATTTAGTCTAAACACAATTAATATGACGAGTTAAGTCGTTTCACTTTGCAAATTCCCATGTCTAAAGACGACATGTAATAAAATTGGACAGTTTGAATTCCAAAGAATGCCTTTCGGATATATTGTTGAGCACTGCTGGTTGACTGTTATTCACAAAGAAGGCTATAAAGGATGGTTAATACAACAAAAATAACTGTAACAACTAACCAGTAATATCTAAAGACGACGTGTGGTACAACGGGGGCTACTTGGACGCCAGGGGTGCCGTTTGAGCGTATTGCTGAGCACTGCAAGTAGGTAGCGAAAACGGGTTCATGGAGAATGGAGATGAGACGAGGCCGCCCATTCCTGTTGAAAAAAATCAAATTAAATTGATTTGCCCACTTACTTATAATGAAAAATAAACAAACAATTTTAGTAAGATCAAAAAATTCTGCCATTTTTTTTGAGTACCGACAGTTCTAATATCTACATATGTAATAGTACTTTAAATATCTATGAACACAATTCATGAAAGAAATGCTGTATTTTTGAATATCATAAATATGTAACATGTATTTTAAACTATAGAACTATCCTTTTTTTTGTATAAAAAAACTATTTTAGAAGCTTTTTTAAAAGACATTGAGAAAATGTGTGTGTCGGGATAATAGGAAAGGTGGAATAACTTGAATAACAGAACTATGCGTAATAAATTGTGCCCAAAACTATAGAATATTATCTGCCTTGATTTGATGTTAATATTTTTACCAGCTAGTGGAAAAATAAGTAATGAATGTTATTTTTTTTTTCAGTAAATGTGTTCTATATAACAACAATTATTAAGCATAGTTTTATCCTTCAAAACAAGCAAAACATTAAAAGCGAACATAAATGAACATAAATGAATGAAAAAGCAAATAAATTACTAACACTGAACTGCGAGATGTTGCCAATTCTGGTGCTGAGTAACCCTTGGCGGGCTGTGTCTGACTACGGCAAAGGCGCTTCTCAGTTTGCCGTCTCTGCCCGGCCCTTTCATATCGCTGCCATTGCATTTTGTATGCATGTTTGCGCTTGCTGGACAGTCGGCCTCTTTAGAGCCGTTTCTTTCAGTGTAATGCCCGCTATCTTTCGTATTATACGCGTTATAGTGGTGGTCAGACGGCAAATGTCCATTCATGTTCGCCGGGTGGTACGGGCCGAGAGACACTGGACGATAAAGAAAAAGGGTTAACACAAAGCGAAGTAAACAAACTCGTGCAGAAGCGAGGAAATGTAACTCAAATCTTGTTTGTGTTTTAGTATGTATGAGAAATGTGACGCAAGAAGTTTGAATACAAAGCATTGTTAGGGAAAATAGTTAGGTTAAATAAATCTATCTTTTAAATTGAATTTATTTCTCTTCCCGTGCAGACCGTAGAAGCCAGTCGAGGGAATGGGCGAAAATCCAAAGAATCATGACAATAGGCGATGCGGCTAGCATCACTGTTTTGATTTCGTTTTCCCCCTTTACGCCCACCAACACGCTAAACGTGGCCTTTCGGTCTTATGACTTAGGCACTGTTTTACGGGGTAAGGGATAAAGACGTGATAACATGTAATATATACGAGTATGTTGAACTGAATTTACTATTTTATTTTTAATAGCTTACCTATTGTAATGCAATAGATTTTATTTAATTACCTTCTTAGTTTGATCAAAGCGTTTAACGACATGGTATGATTATGTCGATGCGTCCTTGTAAAGATACATTATTGATATCCTTACATGAGTATTTAGTGTAGAAGTATAAAGAATCTAAGCTCCAAAGATAATGAATTACGACACTTACGAGACGTAGTGTTGATGACTGAGGCGTCAGGTAATGATGCTGGTTGGCGACATAAGCGATGCATAAGTTTTGGTTGCAGTCGAGCTATAGGTTGCCACCGATCTTCTGCTGTATTGAGACTACCTTCCATGAGATGAAAAAAATTTTGTACTTACGATAAGTAGTTTTTATTGAAGTCACTAGTTAGTGTTGCGATTGGAGAGATGATGCCGTAAAGTCGAAGTTGATGCGCGGAAAAATACTGTGCCACAATACGACGATGACATTTTCTATATTAAAACTACTAAGACTTGAGATGAATCATGCGTTTACTTCCAGGAAGTAGTATCGACAAGTAAGGCTGGCGGGGTTCGGCATGGTGTGATACAGAAGCGGCGTGCGGTGTAGATGAAGCATAACAGTACCCATTCGTTACCTGTGGATCTACTGCGTGGCACTATCAGTAGAGTTCATTGCCCGTGAACCTACTGCGTGGCACTATCTGACTTGTCTGCTAGACTTTCTTGAATAAGAACAACATATATGGCACTTACGAGAAGTAGTGTTGAAGAGAGAGGTCGGCGGCGTTGGACAATGTTTAGATGCAGGAGCGGTGGCGGTGTAGAAGAAGCGTAACAGTATAATACCCATTCGTTACCTGTAGACCTACTGCATGGCACTAGCAGTAATAGTGTTCATTGCCCGAGGACCTACTGCGTGGCACTATCCGACTTGTCTGCTAGACTTTCTTAAATAAGAACAACAAATATGGCACTTACGAGAAGTAGTGTCGAAGAGTGAAGTCGGCGGCGTTGGATATTATTAAGATGCAGGAGCGGCGTGCGGTGTAGATAAAGCTTAATAGTGCCCATTCGATACTGCATGGCACTATCAGTAGTGTTGGTTGCCCGGGACCTACTGCGTGGCACTATCCGACTTGTCTACTAGACTTTCTTGTATAAGAACAACAAATACTGTACTTACGAGAAGTAGTTTTGAAGAGAGAGGTCGGCGGCGTTGGACAATGTTTAGATGCAGGAGCGGTGGCGCTATAAAAGAAGCGTAACAGTATAATACCCATTCGTTGCCTGTAGACCTACTGCATGGCACTAGCAGTAATAGTGTTCGTTGCCCGTGGACCTACTGCGTGGCACTATCCGACTTGTCTGCTAGACTTTCTTGTATAAGAACAACAAAAATGGCACTTACGAGAAGTAGTGTTGAAGAGTGAGGTCGGCGGTGCAGGATAATGTTGCGGGTGGGGATAGGACGCGGGCGCGGCGTGCGGTGTAGAGGCGGCTGAACAGTATCGGGGTGACACCGACCCGCCGCTGCGAGCGTACTCCTCTAAAAGAAAAAGCCTGGGATCAACACGAAATTATCGTTAGGATTCGGCAGTTAATTAACCTAATTTTTTCTAAAGCTTTTGCGATAGTAACACATTTAAAATTATATCACTTGATACGGTTTTATCGCGTTAAGTATACGTTAGTTGTTAAAATAATGTAAGAAACGCGATTAGCTGTGTGCTTTCCGGCAGAGTAGAATAGGTCCACTCCTAGTCTTCCCATGGAAGTCGTAAGAGGCGACTTAAGAAATACAAGCTAAACAAAGTATAAACATCAATGAGACCTCTCCAACCCGCCTGGCCAGCGAGGAGAGTGTAGGCTAAATCCTCTGTCTGCTCTGGCCAAGTATGGTATATCCGGTAGTACAGAGAGAGTCATGCTCCTGCAGTGCAGGACTAAAAAGACCTAATGATGAAATGTGATAAAACCGTATTAAGTGATTTAATTTTAATTGACCTATTTTTAGGGTGGGCTCTAAAAATACACTGTATAAGTCGTAGTAGACTGCAATTTTGTCATGACAAAATCAGTCTACTAATATAAATTCTGAATACTCTTTTGATTCTTATCATAAATCTTTTTACATAGGTATATATTTGTATTGCATTATTGGTATAATACTTTACAGAATACGTAATTTATGAAGGGAATTGTTATTTATTCAAAGAAAACTTAAAAAGAACGTGTAAAAGATAGTTGAATAAAAATTTTGAAAGCTTAAACATAAAATATCGCACCTATCCCTGAAACATGGCACGCACGACTGCGTTTATCGACTATCCCCTTCTTCCATATTACAAAAGAGCTAGATGAGGATCGTTTATCGCGTGATATAAACGGCGTCGCAGGCGCAGGCGCCATGCTACGGGTGCAGGTTTATGTCAAAATATAAACGTCATGCGTACTTGTAGTTCGGTCGTCACATAGAAGAAAATTACGACCCTACGATATCAAACGCGTAGTAAATAAAAGTCATTTACAGGAAAAAAGAAAAAGTTGGCCAAATGCGAGTTGGATTCACACACACACTAAGGTTAACCCGTATAATATTCAAGTAAAAAAAAAACATGTTTCTTGCATAGGGACCATCACAAACTATGAAGATGATACAGTATGGGGACTCTAATACATAAGTAAGCACGACAACTCTTTCGTGTGATCTTTCTTGTAAGGATAACCAAACTCTTTCGGTCACGAATATGACTTTTCTTTAGCACCTGTGGTTTGACGACTCAGAAATAAATTAAAATGAAGGCGCCAAAAAGGCTTTAATTTTTAATATTATTTTGTTTTTATTGTTTATTTATTGTTAAAATGGCAAAATATATACACATTCTGTGAATTTCAAGTGTCTTTCTATTATTGTTTAAAAGTTTGACAGCTCCGTGGCGCAGTGGTTAACACGTCAGCCTGCGACACGGAGTGCCCGTGTTCGATCCCTGGCCAGGTCAAGATGGAAAATGATCTTTTCCAGATTGGCCTGGGTCTTGGATGTTTATCTATATATGTATTTGTTATAAAATATAATATCATTGAGTTAGTATCCCATAACACAAGTCTCGAACTTACCTTGGGGCTAGCTCAATCTGAGTGATTTGTCCGTATATATTTATTTTATTTTATTTACAGGTCTGTGACAGACGGACTGACAAACACTGGAGTATAAGTAATAGGGTACCGTTAGAACCTTTTGCGTACGGAACCCTAAAAAGAACGTTAAATGTAGACCACCCACCTTCAGTCCACTGTGAGGCAGCAGTGTCCTGGACGCTGACTGCCAACTGGCCAGTGTACGAGTTAAAAGGCATGCTGGCTGGTGGTGACCGCGGTGCTCCTAATCCTAGCTGGTTGTTCCGAGGCATTGAATATAACGCCTCCGCTAGGTCTGCTGCTCTTTTTAATATTATTTCCTGAGAACAAAATCATTAATCGAAAAAATGTTTTGTAGAAATAGGTATACAATTCGTAAAAAAAATACCTTGTCCAATCCTCGATATGAACAACTTTTCCTATGGGACCAATGCTGGGAACTCAACATTCTTTTTGACGTCCCATACAAATTGAGAGGACGTCCGAAAATTTTTGTTTAAAAATGTCCATTTGTTTTTTGAGTTCGCAGCTTTAATCCCATAGAAGAAGTTGTTCATATCGACGGATGAATTACCCCTTCAAGCATCGGACATGGTTATCTTTACATATTGTATAGTCACATGTAAATCATCGAAGAGCAGGTGAAGAATAGTTGAAAACTTAACCTTGACAAAATTGACTGTATTTTTTTAATTGATAGAAACAAGATGCACAATAAAACATAAAACTATTTTGTTTTGGTTAGTTGACTAAAAAGTAACAGTTTCACTTTCGTACCAATGTACCGAAAGCCATGAAAAAGCTCCATAAACATACGCATTATTAAGTGTACGAAAATTTCTGAGAGAAATATAATGAGCGAAACAGCAGTAAAAGATTAATATTGTAAGCATTATATTTACCTTTGGTAATTTCTCCGGGTCTCCCGGATGCCTAGGTATGAGCTTTTGAAGTCTTTGGAAGCCGTAGTCTATCGTGGGCTCGTTGAGCGCTGCTATGCGAAACACACAAATAAAATCTATCATTAGTTTCTCATTATAGGATAAACAGATTTTTAAAACAATATTTGAGCCAACAGGTGAAAACACGATGTAATGGTAAGTTTCATTATTCCTCTGGACACGTTTACATTGTTTGCCTTTCAGCTCACAAATTGGATCTGTAACTGACTTCAAAAATGGAAGGGTTGTCAATTCATTGGAATCGTTTACTTTTGTATATTTAACCTCGAAACTATGAAGAAGAATATGAACAATTAAGAAGAGATTTAAAAAAAATATATATATTATTTTGCATTTAGAAGTTATGGTGGAATAAAAAAACTCACATACATACACGAACACGAAAAAGCAACAAGATACTATGCCAACGAACACTTTTTACATTCCGTTTTCGTTGGCATAGTATCTTGTTGAAGCACTGCTTAACACAAAAACAAAATCAATCATTAGTTGCCCCACTAACAAATGAAAGCCTAATTGATGGATCGTACAAGAGATTGCGTATCAGAGTTCCCAAATTACGGCTTATTTGGGAAAAAAGCCTTGGACCATAATGAGATTCGTCTACACAATATCTCATGGTATCTTCAAAATGTTTTATTATTCGATGGAAACATTTCTTTGTGGATATTAAAAGCTACTGAATCTTCTACTTTAAATGATATAATCTATCGTGATAACAGTCTGAAATCCCTCAACTTCCAAAACGCTAGTAGTCTGTAGCTTTTTGACCAATTAATAATAATTTAAATATAAGTACATAAGCAAAAGTTTGCTGAGCAGTGATTGGAGAAGAAAAGCTCAAGACCGAGGTCAGTGACGTGCCATGAGAGAGACCTATGTCCAGCAGTGGACTAGTGTAGGTTTATGATGATGATGATGTTAAATTAAAATGTTAACCCTTTATTGTTAATAATCATCATTTGAATTTCTATGACAAAACTTATTTGTAAAATACATTTAAGGCTACTGTAATAAAAAAATTGTTTTCTCTGCAATTTTTTTTTGTACCGAAGTCGAATATTGAACTGCTTGATAATACATTTTTGAACTAGATATTAACTAGTAAGTATCATAAAGAGACTTTTCAAACAGGCGTTTACTCGACGATTTCAACACAAAACTGAAGACTAGCGATTTTCCATATCAGTCGTTTGCAGATCACGATCAAAAATCGCAACGTTTCGCATTCTATTTCAAGACGCACTATACTGTCTTGTTCTGCGGGGAAAACGCGAGTACCCGCAATAAAATAAGGGATGCTACTCACAAACATAAACAAATCTCCCTGGCGCGCCCTTGCAGAACTGTTTGCTTTTGTAGGACAGCGTCACTTCCACGACGCCGGGTATATGTCTGGGAGGCGTCTGCACTCTTATCGCGTGCGATGTTATGAGCTGTTGGAGAAATATGATCAATAAACAATACACTCAGAGATTTTTATGAAATTTCTGAACAACATCGACGATAAATGTATTTCGAGGAGCTCTGTCTAGTATTATATTGTCTTTGCTTTAATCACCTTAAAAAATCTGACACCAGTTTTGGCCACTTACACACATGAAAAACAAACGAATAACAAATGTATTTGAAGAACAATATCATTCAGCAAATTTTATAAACTCCTAAACGTTATTAAACGTTGTAGATGTAGAGGTACTATGTATGATTGTTTTGTTGGCGAGCCAGTCGTAGAAGATCATCCACATAAAAGAGATATTTTTACTATATATAAGCTCCCAATTTTTTTGACAAAATCAATTTTATAACTAGTTTCTAAAATTTACAAGGTCTCTGAATTTCGATTGGAAATTTATTTTTCAATCAGAATTAAGAAAATCATTTTCTTTAATTCAGAAATATTACATGCGCATTCTTGACATTATTAAAGATCATCCTCATTAAATGTAGATGAATGTAAATTGCTTGTAAGGAATTAATCTATGTTTACTCACCTCACTCCAAACTAGCATTGTCCCGAACACCACTTGCAGTCCATCGAAGAAGTTGTCCCCAACGATGATGACTGTGGAACCGCCTGACGTCCAGCCTTCGCTCGGAGATATCGCCTTGATACAAGGAGTCGCTACGGGCAAGGGCGGATACAGGCCAGCTGTTGGCGAGAAAAAACAGACTAAAAATTGATATAACAATAGTTTTGGAAGAAGACAAAAGATACTTAAAAGCTTTTTTCGTGAGTATATGGCAATACTCGAGTAAGGACGCACGAGACGTGCATTATAACGAAACCTTAACTATATACATAGTATATTGTTATATCACGGAGTTCTATTTTTATTTATTTTCGAAACTAGTTCTTCTTCTTTTCAAGTGGTTAAGGTTATATTTGTTAATATGATGTTGATATCATTTATATTGAAATTACTAAAACGTTAGATTTTCTTTTTATACACATAATAATGGATGAAAAACAAAGAAATAGTGATAGCTTCCGACGTATTTTTTCCTAAAATAGTTTTGACTGCGGCGCATAAATAGCACCCTAAGTTATAAATGGCGCCGTTTCAAGAAGTACTTCCTCGCAAAAGTAAAGGTTCTACAACTTGAAAAGTTGAATAAAAGCCAAACAACTAAAACTCATACCGTCCCACTCAAACGTTTATCTTTGACAGTTTCAGAAAAAGGACAATTGTACACCGTTAAAACTGTACTCCCGCACCAGAAAAGTTTAACTCGTAGTTTGTATTAATTGAAAATCAATTTTAATGTGTGGTGATAAAGTTGGATATGGCATTACAGCTGTTAGGTTGTTATGGCAGTCGTGGTAGCAAGGTAGCGAGGGGGATACGCGTCGTAAGACAACAGGGGGAATCTGGAATCTCGAACAAAACGCGGTAATAAAGACGAGAAGAGAAAGTGAATTTAAGGGGACGAAAGCAGATTATGTTCGAGGTCCTTTTTTAATTTGTCAGATATAATATTAATTTTCTTGGTATTCTTTGACTGTATCAAGTTGTACTTTGGATCTTATTCTATTTAAGAATATAGGAATATAGAAAAAACTATCTGGAAGTTTTTATCAGGAAATGATTATATTTGAATCACGAAAAATTTTGTACGACAATTTCTGAGGTAACAAGTTGGAAAGTCTAATGTGGACAATTAAGTTTGATTGATTCTATTGGTAGCGCAATTATTTTGAAAAGCCAGTGCGTAACTAGATGCAACTTATCTATAGAAATTCAGATCAATATGAAAAAATATGGGCTTTTACTAGGCCTTTAATAACCATGTCATATCACATTGGTAAATCTGATGGACTAAGAAGAAACTTGTAAAAAAAATAGTTTCATATATATTTTTAGACACTTTCTTACAATTTCAGTAGTAAAATGGAGTCGTTTCCATACTTAGCAGCACTGAAAATTTGAAAGCCGCCTAGATGGCGTAATCTGAATCTCAGAGATTACAAGGCGCGAATAAGAAAATTTTATCTTTGTTACCGCCTGCCAAACTGACAAATTATACATTAAAAAGATAAATATCATCAGGGTATTAAAGTCTTTTCCATACTAAGCAGCACTAAAACTTTTAAAGCCGGCTAGACGGCGTGAAACCGAGTCACAGGGATTACACGGCGCGAATGAGAAAATTTGCTCATTGTTACCATTGGTATCACCTCGCTCGTTCGCATTGCTACTACGGTAACGCAATTTTATTATTTTGCATACCAAAGGAACAAAAAGTAACCTGTATCAAGATCTGTGCGTAGAGACTCCGTCTGTATTATGATTTAACATTAATTTTGTTTGCATTACCTACGCACACAATAACTATTTTCTGGTAAGAATAATGATGTGGTTTGCCAATTCCTTCTGAGTGAAAAATCCACTTAAGTTTTTTCTTTACTTGTTTTCTTTGTTGTCAAATTGAGCTACAAAACCGGTTTGAACTCAAGATCTACTTATGAGTTGGGCTCTTTATTTCGTTCTTAAGTTTTGACCACTGGGCCACAACTGCCGTAGAATGGAAATAATCATTTTTCAATGAGATAATCGAATTGAAGTCGTAGAGCTTTTCTAATAATCTCTAATAATCTTTGACTTATTTTTACAAGGACAAAGGCGTTTGGAATTTATTTCAGAACAAAATCTATTTGCTTAACACTTGTTCCCAATGTCTTTTTTTTTGTCAGTTCCATTGCATTTTTTCAGAAATTATTTCAGCCGCATGATGTCCAATGGTAAACAAAGACCTCTGCCAAGGATTCTTTTGCTCTGCTGCCCATCAGAAGCATTTTTAAGCTGGTGAAGGATAGAATTTGTTGGATCGAGAAAGGGAATGAAAGTATTGGGATACAACTATATTACTTGAAAATGTTCTTAGCAATATCATGCTGAAACTACGTGCCATCGTTGTTATAAATAAGTAGGCAGTCAATCGGCGACGAATGCGCAAAACTCATAATACAGCATTTGAGAGCGTCGTTTGTATGCGCGGAATCACTGTAGACATTTCGCAGAAGTTGGGAGGGTGCTGAAGCTGGGATAATTTACTGAGGAATTATGCCCGACGAATATAAGTTCAAACGTGTTCGACTCAGTCATTGCGCTTTATAAACGTTATTGTATGACCTTTCTAGATAACAAACTGAAATGAAATTGTTTTTGACTATAGCTGAATTTGGCAGGATGCTGAAGCTGACATAATTTACTGAGTTTAGCCGTCTTGACGAATTTATTTTAAATTTAGTTTCTTTGAAATGTACCGATAATCCTTTTTTGGTTGGAAACTGAAACAAGTCATTAAATTTAAAACTAAAAATAATTCAAAAGCAGAATAAATGGAATCTCTTGAATAGGCATGTAACATCCTCGTCTCCATCGTCACTTACCATCAGGTGAGATGGGAGACAAATGCCTACTTCAATAATTAGTAAAAAAAATGTACTAGATTTTTGTTCAGTTCTTTTTAATTACTTTATTTAATTACTTTTCCTGACTTATAATTGAGTTCGCAGGAGTGGGGAGTGTGTTGAAGCAGAAGTTGATATAAGAGACCAGAATGGTGGTCACTTTTATTTTGTATTTTCTTTCATTTCCTAGTTAAATCTATGAGGTTACTAAGGTAATGTATTAAGGTAACGTCTAAAACTGTTAACGCGAGGTCAGTTTATAGTGAGTTTGACGTTACTTATATAATATATAATTAATACATAATTATATCTTGTAAGTACCATACTATTTTAAGCAGCCATATCCTATTTTGTTATAATAAAATATTCAAACTTAAAAAGAAGGATAACTCATGTCAATTATAATATAAAACTGGAAGTTATACAACGTTAGTCTGAAAATATATCTTAGTAAAAATTTGAAGCTTGAAGCATTTTCTAATGCTCTTGTATATGTATACAAACTAGAAGACTTGAAAATTTTGAACGTAACAAAAAGTACAAGTGACAAATAAATTTAGTAACTTCTGAATTTAGTTAGCGACAACTGGCGAGAGCTAGCATACTCGAAGGACCGAGAGTGCTGGCGTTTTCTTGTGCTGGAGGCCAAGACTCACTTTGGGTCGCTGAGCCAGAATAGTAAGTAAGTAAGTTACTTTTGAAGTTCTGATTATGCCTTTTTACTACTTCAGACTAACCTTGTATAATATAAAAAAAATGATAAAATAAATAAAGAAAACGTACAAGTAGGGTCAGGCGCGGCGTCAATACCTTCAGTTGGGTCGAGCCTCTTCGCGCGCCGGCCGTGCTTGCTATTGTTGTGAACGAACATGTTATCCGAGATTGCTAGCAGCGGCCCGTCGACCATCACTTGAGTTGATATAACCACCTGGGAAAAAATTGAGATTGTAACTTTTGCTTATCTCAACCTATGAATTGAAGGTTATTTTTGATTTGTAAAATAGGTAATTGAATCTTCAGATAACAACCGACTCCAACAAAACCACTGTACCAATTTCGATAAAATTTCAATGAATCCAATTTTGAAGAAGAATATATATATTGATTCATATATTACGGAATTATTAATTATTAGTCATTAGTATTTAAAAAAAGAAACATGCAGTCGAATTGACAACCCTACTTTTCTGAAGTCAGTTGTAATAAGGTTTTATTATAATATTATTATTAAATAAATTCTTCTTCATCTCTTCCATAATGGTCTGGGAGAAAAGAAAAACGTAGAAAGTACCAGCTGCTTCTCTTCCCGCGCAGATCGTAAAAGCCGATCGAGGGAATGGTCAAAATCGGAAGAATCATGTTAAAAGGCGATGCGCCTAGCAACCACCCTATGCCCACCAACATGTTAAACGTGGCCTTCAGGTCTTATTACCCTGGTGTCTGCCTGCTATTTATTGCTATTAGTAGGACATAAACTGCACGCTACAATATGAATAAAGACAATTCGAGTACAGTATCGTCAATCAAATATCAATAGGCCAAGTCTCGAGTGCCAAAGTCCTTTCTTATGCTAAGCGGTACAGCTTCGGAATTAATTTACCACACGGATTTTACCTATAAAATATTAATTAACTGTTTTGAAGAAAAGTCCAAGCCCGTAAAATCTACTGTTAAGTTTAACGGTGGCTAAATTAGTAGCATTCCGTTATAATACGTATAATATTGCCCACCGACCAGCCGGCTTATTTGCTAACTTAGTGACCAACGTTTTGATAGTCACTTCAAAATACAGTGCGGGTTTTCTATGATTGACTATTTTTATTAAAGATATATAAAACGCAATGTACTTTGAAATGACTATCAAAACGTACACGAGTTAGCAAATAGGCCGGCAGGTACAAATATGACTAGTGGGGTGACCTGACCAAGGTTGCAGGAAAGCGCTGGATGCAGGCTGCTTCCAGCCGGTCATAGGCTTATGACAAGCAGTAAAGTTCTTGCAGCTAAGATGATGTTGACGATATAATACTGGCCAAGTGAATCGGATTTACAGGATCTTATAAAAGTTCCGTATCACCGCACAACAACCACGTTCTTATAAGGGGAATAAATAGTAATGGTTTCTTATTAAAGTAAGAAAACAAGATATGGTGCAAAAAAATCACGTTTGAATCAAAGATCTTAGGTCTATCTATGTACGATCTATGCTCTGCCTATTGAGCTATAGTGCTTTAATCCTGGACATCAATAATTTAATAAAAGAATATTAAAATAACATTGTAAATGCAATAAACCCTTATAAAAATATTGTATGTTATGTATCTTCCTATATATTATTTGGTTTTCAAAATCGTTATAAAATGAGTTGAATTTATTAGATTCAACTTGTAATAGTTGTTTAGTGACGCGAGCCTTAAGGTCTTATTACTTATTCGTAGCTTAAGGTGTATAAGGGGGATGGGATATGGTGGATTTTTGACATCCAGGATTGAAGCGCGGTAGCATAATTCGCACAATAAGCAGAGTGTAGGTCATACATAGACCTAATTCGCTAGTTCAAACCAATGTCGCCTGTATCCGCGTGTAATTCTTTCATCATTTTTTACTTTTATAAGAGGCCACTATTATTTATATTTAAAGGGAATAAATATATGTATTAATGACCTCTACACCTACTTACTTACACGCTAAACGTGGTCTTTGAGATTTATAGCCATATTGACTTTGTCTACCTTGTAAGGGAAAAAAGACCGGAAATTAAATTTGTATGCTTTCGATCAGATACTTGATCGAAATGTGTATGTATGTAAACAGCAAGCAAAACCGCGCGTGGATACTGGTTTACTGTTTATTTTTATTTCCTTATTTAATGCTAAAGTGGTTTTCAGGTCTTAAAAACCTGGGCTCTGTCTACCCCGCAAGAGAAAAAGACGTGATAGTATGTATGTCCTTATTCATATTCCTATAAACGATAAAGAATAGAATACTTATCACATATTTTAATATTAAACCGAGCATTGTAATGCTATTAATATAATTAATAGAATACTTGCTTATAAACACCAAGACAACTTCGAGCCTACACTATTTACAACACGAAGTTCAAGATCATAGAAAAGGGACCGCAGTACAGTCGCCCAAAATAAAACCTGTCGATATACAGCGGGCCGCGACTGTATTTCACCACGGGCGAAAGGGAGAGTCCCCTGGGAGGAGGGGCGATGTCTCGGGACCCAAATGGACGGCGATAGGTATGCAAGGAAGTGCATTGTTTGGCCTGTGGGTGGTCGGTCAGACAGGTATTCAATCAATGTGATTTTAAGCTGATGTATGGTGACTTTGTGATTTTGTTGTAGTTTGGTAGCCAATCAAATGAGTAGCATTTAATACGGGTATCATTAAAGGAAATACTTTTACTTTTATCATAAATGGCGCTAATATTCAGAATATTCAGACAAATTTCAGAATGTAGGCCGAAGCGAAATCGAGGAAATACATCACTAGAGTCCGTCAAATGCCTCATTGCGGCCAAGGCTTGTATAGTACTTTTCTTAAATAATGCGCGATAATCAAACAAAGTCAAGTGTCAAAATGTTCATTTGTTTTTTTTTCTTTGATTTATTTGTAAGCCAGTTCAAATTTTAAATTAAACCTCTAAAAATCACTTTTGTGGCGGCGTTATTTCGAATCAAATCTGTCGTTCCATTTTTAAATTTGATTTCCATACATACTTTGCTGGCCTGTATTTGGCCAGTAGAACAATGTCAATTTATCTCAAACAGGGTTATCAAAATAATGTTCGAATTTTCAAGCAAGTTTGAGAAAAATGATTAAAGGTATTCCTTGCTGTATTTTTTTTGTTTTAATAGTTAATTTGCTACTAGATGTGAAAGCAAATCAGTAATGATAACATAATACAGAGCGCCATACCCTATCCCTATACCCTATCATATGCACCGTCAAATAGCTAGAGTGCTCTAGCAATTTGACGGTGGAATATCAATAACGTCCCAAAATTGCACCTGAATACAATATTCAACGCGATAAAGAGACTGCATTATTTCGATTCCTACCGTCTATAAATATGTACATAGTTATACATTACACCCATATATTCTTACCCTTGAAACGGTGGGGAACGACCACTGAATTATTCAATGACACACAGAAAGCCCAAATATAGACATAACTACACACACAAGTTCAGAAACTATTGCATGCAGAAATGGCCACTATGTGTGCTATACTAAGCTCTATAATTCATTAATGCTGCCATGAGGACGCGTAAGACAAATATGTCTTAGCCGACGGCAGAAGCAAATTTGTACTCATAAGTAGACTGTGTGAATGCACCTTTACAGTTTGGTTGTTAGGGTTGCCACTAATTAGATATATTATAAGATATGAGACTTAGTTAAGAATTTGTGCTAAAGTTTACATGTCTCGTGTTTTGTTTGAATTATGACTGTGTATAAGCTCATTTAATTATAGCAAGAATTATTACGTAACTATTTGTGTAGGTACTTTATTTATATAAACAAGAAGTCAGAAAGACAAACTTTAAGGTGTATGCACTAACTCACTTTCCACTATAGTTGCCAAATTCATCAGAGAATTTGTAGAAAAATGTCGAATCATAACTTCAAAAGAAAACTTAAAAATTTTATTCGTATAATTTAGAATTAACAAAGAAATCTATCTTCAGTCACAGTCAAAACAAACGAAGAGCTAGAAAATTGTCGGAGGGTAAATAAATAAACTCGTATAAATATATTTAATTTCATTCCTCCCCTAAATTGGAGCCGCTTCAAATATTCAAGAGTCGTGAACGCAACCCTTCCTTCAGTTAAGGGCGATACACTGAAATGTTTGGTCCAAGTTACAATAGAGGTAGGTTAGCATAAAAGACACTTCAAGGAAACAACCACAATGTTATCAACTAGCCGTATCGTTGCATTCATTTAAATATACATGGACTAACATAGTATTCAAGTGCTTATTAAATAATATTATCAGATCCCTAACTAAACGTAAACGGAGACACAATTACTACTTACCTATCAAACTTGGTATTTATTCTAAGCTCCTGGTTTCATGGATTTATAGTATACTCTTTTCATAAGGCTGATTTTACTGCTTAAAGAAATTACGTTATTAGTTTTAATAAAACTTACAACATATTATCTAAAGTTGGTAGATGCTCTGAGTTATTTGATTGTAAAGTTAGACAAAGTGGCTACCTCATCTCAAATAATACACTACCTTGCTTAGTTTATTTCTAAAAGACAATTTGAATATTTTTCTGAACGTAAAATGCTGAAACGGTGAGGAAACTTGACCACGAAAGTTTATTGTCATCCTGACGCGCCCGCCTATAACTTGCACCACACTACAAGGGCATCGCAGACGGGCCGCGTAGGTACACGCTATTTTTCCTCCAACTAGTAAACAGCCACCATTTACGCGTCGACAGGAAGACTAATTACAATCGTATGTGGAAGGCGATCAGGGTAAAAGGTACAGATGAAGATGGACTTTTATTAAGTAACACTATGTAGTATGACTACTTACAACTTCCCTTGTGATTTGAGTATATAAGTTTGATTTATTTGTAGAGAAACACACAAACATTTACTATCCCGTCTTTTTCCTTGCCCTGACAGAGCCCATATCTATAAGACCTAAAAATCATAGTTAGCTTGCTGGTCCATCAACGTGTGTAGGGAAACGGATTAGAAATTAGTGATGGGCATCGCCTACTGACATAATTCCTCAGATTTTGTCTGATTCTGTGTAACTGAAAATTAGTGCTTTGCTCTTCGAGAAAACCATACGCTGAGTTACTACCCGTTTGTATTACTGCGTCACATACTTGCAGACCAATCTGCCTGAATGTGTCATTATTTTATTCTTATTATTTGATATGTGTATAAATTGTACTTAGTTTGGTACAAATAAAACTATTTCTATTCTATTTTCGCCTATACCCTCGATCGACTTTAACGATCTGCAGCTGGTATATTTTACATTTTTTCTTTTTGAAGTAAAATTTCTTTAGCGGCGTTGTGCACTTTTTGGGTCAGGACACGTGACCTGATCAAGTGGTCACCGTCGCCCATGGACATCTGCAATACCAGAAGAGGGGCTGATGCGTTGCTGACTCTTAACCCTCCTGTAAACACGCTTTTTCTTTTCTCCCAGACAAGCATAATGTACAGATAACTAGCCAATATAAAAGTGTTCCTGTGTAGTTTGTGTCGGGTGTATTTAAAGTGTCACTGTGTAGTCCTGTTATGTGCTGTAATAGCTAGTCACCTGTACATAAAATATGGACAAAGAGAGGCTGTAACCTACCATCAACCCTAGTTCCCTACCTAAGCCTAGCCCTAACCAAACACTACAAATAGATACATAAATAAATAGCAAGTAACAGCAAGTAACAGATATCCCGCATGGATATCTGTTACTTGCGAGCTATGGTAACAGAAGGAAAGTTGGAAGGATCAAGGGGTTTTTGGCGTACGAGGTGCAATGTACGCCGGATTTTCCTACCACCAGTCAAGCAGACTTACGAGACTGGTTAGTAAACTGACGGCTAAAGGTGTCTTGGCCATAGTAGTTGGTAGTGGGTCTGTCGATCCCAGACAATAAAACTCGTCGATTATCGAGGAAGAGAATAAAGTAATAAAATAATATCTTACTTGAAATCTTCTCATGTCTCGAGGATTGCCGGCATTTTTCAGACAGTTTTGATTACACTTCAGGAAGAATTTTAGGAAAAACCTGCAACAAAAACAAAAATGTTGGTATTGATTATGTACACATCCTTTGTAGGTGTGTCAAAAAGTATTAACTGGTTTTATTATAACAATATATTGCATAAAAATTAACAGATAAGGCATTGCTTTTGATTGCGTTGATTTAAAAGGTTATTTGAGACCGCGAACGTTTGTAATATCAACTTCAACTTGGTATTTCCACGCGTTCCTGATATAGTATCCAGATAGACGAACAAGACAAAAAGTGGGATTTACTTGGCTGTCTTGTCCGTCTGCTTGGAAAATTAACCCTCATATGTTTTATAAGAGTTAATTTTTACCTCTTCATGTACGGGACCCTAAAAGTGTCAAAAAGTTTCTAAATCAGCTAAAGATTCAGCTGTTATATAAAAAAGCGGCGTGTGAACACACAGTAGAAGATAATGAAATGCAAACGATGCGGACACATAAATCTGACGGTGAGATGTCCCCATCAAACACGTACGACTGACGCTTCAAGTGGATTTTTTATTGACTTCAGCTTAAAGATGATCTTTTTCTTGCTAACTGTGCAATAAAAATGTTTTCAACTTCTTAAATATTTTTCACTACTATACAGTAGTAATACTTGTAAAAAATCTGTCATTTTAAGGTAGTGTTTGTGCTTCAGAAGGCACGTTAAGCCGCTGCCATCATTGAGTGCAGTCATTAAGCTATGTCAGATGCCCCTAGGCAGCTTGAGAATTCTGACAGTGGTAGTTTTAAAAAATTTGCATCATAAATCTTTTACAGTCAGTCTACCGACATTTCTGAAATTTACTCCTCTTTCAGAAATTATGCCTAATAAAATGCCAAAAAACGGTTTAGTACTTATAGAGTGGACAAAACTGTTTAGTTAACTTAAAGTATACTATAATAAAAAAAATTAAATAATCTATATCATTTAATTAAATATCTATAATTAAATGATCACATCATGGTATTTTGTTTATTTTTAAATTACTTTATAAGCACATTAAAACTATAGTGAAACCAAACCGCAGATGTTTCCACTTAACGCCACTCGGGCCTTTTAATTTGTTTCCCATGTTCTCAAATTTGTACTTTCCGCCCTTCCACGGAATCGTTAAGTTTTTGCCTTTACGGGAGCATTAAGTGAGGTGTTTACGACGATGTCGTGTGTACGTTTCTTACTAATGCTCTATTAATCGTTACAGATGAAAATCAGTATTATTATTTTTTACTTAATTTTAATAAGAACATGATATTGGAATACTTAAAATGAGACGCAGTTGTGACTTAAGAAAAGGGTACGAGTCATAAAACTTAATCAGTTAATGTTTTCAGTTGTAAAATAGCCATAAATTGTTATAATTGTTATTGTTATTTTGTTGTATATAAGTATAAGCAATAATATCTAGCAAAGAGAAAGTAATAAAAAGTTTTATTGATTACTTTTGCACTTATTCTAAATACGAGTAGATTTAGTTAAACATACACAAATTATTTAGCCCCCAGAATGTTTAGCTAATCAAAATCTTCCCTAGTTGGCATCATCATTCCCTAGTTGGCTAGTTCTAGATTTACAATAATGTAAATAGCATTAACGTAACCCAACTTA
Organism: Elegia similella; assembly: GCA_947532085.1. Lineage (NCBI taxonomy): Eukaryota > Metazoa > Arthropoda > Insecta > Lepidoptera > Pyralidae > Elegia > Elegia similella. Next base: position 9,842,826 of record OX383936.1, read on the forward strand.
AAAATATTACACTTACTAACCCATATTTCTCAACAGGAAAAAATATAGAGCGCATATAACCCTACTAAATCATAAGAGTAATCCATTTCAGTATTCAAAACATTTTGACGCGTATCCTGCTACAGCAATGGCAAAAAATATCACGGAGCAGGCATCGAAAAAAGACATTGCTTTTTCATCGGTTGTCAAAACGAAATCAAACAATTTCCAGCCGAAAGACTCAGGCCAACTATCGTCATATCGGATTACATACAATAGTTCAGGTTTACAATTTCGCATTTGCTGTTGTGTTACGGGATTTTAGTCTTTAGGTGGTTGTTTTAAGGTTTTGTCGAGGGCTGGGGGTAAGCGTGTCGGTGCGTACGATCAAGCCAGCGACCACGATGAATGCTTTAGCAGAAATATTTTACATAGCCCGGGGCTGCGGCGATGCCACGCCGAATATTGCTGTGCCAATAGCAGGAAAATGATCTAGTGCTGCTATTACCCCTCTATAGGCATCGAATTTCAAATTTACAGAGGTTGTTATAAAAATAAGCCGATTTGTTTATTACAAAATATTCTGCTTACTTAGATATATCAATTGAGCCAGGTGAGATTTTTTAAGTTATAAAAAGACAAATGTACCCATATCAATGTTTATTGAGGGATGTACTATATAGATTATGTAATTTTATTAAAATGAGCCAATTTAGAATTATGTAGTATCGATTTATAGCCAATGCTTCTTTCCGTAAGCAAATGATATTGAGTAGGTACCTATTACAAAATAGTCATTCATAATTAATATTTACTAACATTGTATGATGTAATAGTTCATCTCTCTGTTATATAAAGTACTTGTAAGGTTTCAAAAGTATGTTACTTTTGCCTACGTCTCATAGCGGTAATATTATCTCCATATAAAAACAAAACGCACGGAGTACGAACGGTGCGCGAACGTATTTGTACGGCCCGAGGCGCCACACATCTGTTCCCGCATTATTTATGTTAAACACCTTATGTCACAATATTGCGAGTTAGACTTTAGCCGACTCACGTGGAGCCATTTTTAGACTGTGACGTATGACGCCGTTTTGAATTGGTGCGACAGCGCGTACATTTTCTTTAGGGGTTAACGATTCGATACAGACAACGACGGATGTATTTTTATTTTAAACATGCGTAAAATTATCAACGCTTTTATTCGTAAAGCGTATAGAAATTGTAGGAGACAGTTGGTTCAGGTCAGTTAAAAAACTGCGTTGGTAAAAAATTACGTGTATTAAGCAAAACAATCAATACGAGTAATTTATTATAAAAAGAAAAAAAACTGAAAATTCCAACAGCGTTTTTCTTGAGAGCGGATCGAAGACAAAGTTTCAATTTTGAAAATTGGCAAGAGCGGGCGGCTCCTTAGAATCATTTACATTACTTTTTTTATTAACAAACAGACACATATGTGCCAGTGCCACTCTTAATTTTAAAATATATAGGTACCTATTTACAAAATATAGTTAAATAAAACTAGAGCGCGTTGCTAACAGAAGTATTACGTAAGCCAAAAATAGAAAATTTTTAGAAAAAAAACGACCTTTAGTATTACGAAAAATAAACTGTTTCGGACATGTGATTTCTGTTATACATAAATTCTAATTTTGGTAAAAAGGCCTCGTAAATTTTCGTAAAATTTTAAGCTGAAAAAAAAACATCTACGATATTATACTCTGTAAAGCCAGTAACACTTATGTATTAAGACTAAAATATTACGCACGGCTTAATGATAGATTTTTGTTTCCACCGTGTACCCAAACCCATAAGAACCCCATAAGAAGGGTGACCTAAGCCATGACCATTAATATCATTGTAAGCACCTGACGTCTCTATCCGTGGCTTGTGGTAAGCCCAGCGAGTTATAGCCATGGGGCTCTAAGTAAAATGTATAGTTAACCCTATGTGAGTTGGTTTTTAATACTATTGGTCACCTTTTAGGTAAATACGAAAATAGAAAAAAAACATGTGTACAAATTAATGTAATCTCCAAATTAATCATAGACAAATACATTCTTTAGATATAATTTATTTTACCTATATACTTTCTCGATAAGTGAATTACGTAATTCTTTTGAGAAAATACATTATATACTTACATACTTTATACCTTATAACTACTAAAAGTTTTCTTTAGAAAGTTTGAATTCGTACCCAATCGTACTTAATGAATTGTTCTCAATAAAAAAAAAAACATAAAAAAGTGGGAACTTTATTACCTTTTTTTAAAAAAAGAGAAGCTTATCAATTCTGTCGTGTTTATTTTTATTTTTATGTTGAATATTTGTTAACTCAGAACCGTCATTTAACCACCGAAAAATTCTTTCAGTAGTTTGATTGAAGCCGGTTTTTTATATTGAAGATTATGTTCAGTGTTTTTGTCAACGTTAACATTTTTCAAGTAAAACTGTTATGTAATAATCGTAAAACCTACTTAAATATAAATACATTTATCAAATCTATAACTACTTCACTTTATATAGAAGTTTTCGGACTAACAAAATACTCATATTGATTGGGTATATAATAATAAGACTTCTGTCTTAGTTAAACTATATTGTGGCAAAAATAATGCCACCGAAGTTAATGAACATTTTTTTTGCATAACATATTTATTTTGGATATAGTATTTGTATCTTCATTCAACGACCCACCTTAAAAGCTTTTCTGGTGTAAATACATTATCAAACTTTACGACACTATATTTATAAACCCGAAATACTTAAGCACAGGCCCATAGTCCAAAGAACGCATAAAGCCCCTATAAAATGAAAGAATCCCTCACTCCCGTACTCATATAATATAATCATAAAAACTAAAATGCGTCAGCCACGACGAAATCAAACCATCCCCAATAAAAGTACCCACCTATATAGAGAATTTACCTATCGCATCACGAAAGGAAACTGTGGATCCATCGTAAAACTAACCCCCTTTTTCATCCCTTCCGCGCGTAGGCATATCTATTATAGGGGGGCACGTGGTAAGTGCATCATCAAATATCGATGGTTTTGTAATATTTTAAGATGTATGTTTGAGCTGACGTACTTTCATATTTATTATTTTAAAACCTACTTATGTAAAAATATAATCTGCAATCAAAAAATGTATTTGCCGGGACCAAAAGTTTAACATTCTTAGTAAATACAATTTATTTAATAATGGTATATACTTACTAGAATTGTTAACCTTTTGGTCCTGGATTTGATTAAATACTTTCAGGCAGCAACACTAACACTAGTGTTGGCCACTTACACCCACTAATAGAAACAACATTAAGTAAGAAATCATCTGAATTGTTACTATAATATAACATAGCCTACTTAGGATAAATGGCTAAACTAAGCTGTCGTATAACGGTCAGGTCATGATGGAAAACGATCTTTTCCAGATTGACCTAGGGTCTTGAATGTTTATCTACTTATATAGATAAACATTCAAGACCCAGGTCAATCTGGAAAAGATCGTCTATTATAAAATATAGTTCCGTGAGTTAGTATCTACGACACAAGTTCACAACTTACTGTGTGTTATGTCCCTATATATTTGTTCATTTATTATTTATTTATTAAACTAGCTTTCGCCCGCGGCTCCGCCCGCGTCAATGTTGATCCCTCGGGAATAGTACTTTTTCCCGGGAAAAAAGGTAGCCTATGTCCTTCTCCGCACTCCAGAGAACTTGTATGCAAAATTTCATGATGATCAGTTTAGTAGTTACGGCGTGAAAGCGTAACAAACAAACAAACAAATAAACAAAAAAACAATCTCACTTTCGCATTTATAATATTAGTTAGGATGAACACCAACACATACCTACTATGAGTATTACAAAGAAGGTAAAATAAAAATTATACACATTAAGAATAGTAATTCACGCAAAAGTTTTATTTGAAGACTGATATCTTCAATAATAATGTAACAAGATCTATGTATTGATTTAAAAAAGCATATCTTGGACTGAAGTGCATGCATTACTACACAAATGTATAACCCAGTATGTTGACCCCAATAAACCTAACATTACAAGATGTCCCATTTCCTAAGCAAACCTTTTCTCAAACATTCTAAGACAACTATAACTAGGCGTATAACGCAAGTTGCCAACATGCCGCACTATTATAAGAAAAAATCGACTTCGGCATTAAGTCGAGCGGCCGCCCCCTCCGAACACTTGAATGCCTCCACCACCCACACTACTGTCGCGTATTATGTTCATTTACATGGGATACCTACTCGCTGAAAAAATATTTTTGTTTTGATACTTTTCACATGGTTTTTTTATGTTTTTAAACTGTAAGAAAATCTAGAGGTGTCATGTTAAAAAAAATAAAGTGCAAGAACATTTCAATATAAGTAATCCATCAAAAAAAGGAGTTAATGAAAGAAATATGTATTACCTAATTCTTGTCTAAAACAATTAGGTATTAAATATCTACTTTTGTTATAGATGTTATGGGATTATTAATTTACTTTTACATTATTGCACAGTTATAAAAAAATACAAAAGGTAGACTTGAATGCCATACGGCATCTCCCAGTTAAACCTTTAGACCAAACAGTAAGTCTAAATGCCCTGGTGTGATAAAGTGCCAAAAGGGTCAGGAGTGCAGAAATATTTAAGGGAATTTAAGTACAATTTCACTTTTGTTTAACTATCAAAAAGTTTGTAACCTAAGCAAAACTAAAAAAAAAACGCAATCCGCATTCGTATATCGAACGCGCAATGAAGAACGCGGGATCTGACAACAAGCGGTCTTATAACTTTTCCCTTTTAACCTTTCGTCCCGCGCCCCTCGCTCCCTCGGGAGGCGGTCCCCAGGGCCGGAGTCCCCCGCGAATACCGCCCCCTGCCACCACTCAATACCGACACGCCATGCGGACGACAAAGATCAAGTCTAGCAGAATGGTCAAGACATTATATTTTTTGCTTTGTTCTGTGATATTATTGATGCTAAATATCTCACTTCTCGGTCTCTGGTGCTAGTTCTTCTGACTAGTGTATTGGGTCTTTTTTTGACAAGAGTATTCGCATTTTTGACATGGTATGATCATCAAAACCAGCTCTGATCAACTCTTTCAGCCACATCTGATCTATACTTTTCGCAAGTCTTCTAAATATCCAGAAAAATTCAGTTTTCCTTTTTCAATTTTTATCACAAAGTCCTTTATTACTTCTTCTATTTGCCACAGAAAAGATATTCTCAACACATAATTCTAAGCACGCATTTCAACGACATTAATCTTTTCTTCATCTTTATACTTTCTTAAAAAAATCTTAAAATGTATAATAGGTCTATTTAAATTAAGTGCAAATATTTTAATGGCTGGTTTCCATAGGTCAAAGAACCCCATATCGCAAATTTCAAAAAATCGACATAAATATAACATACTATAAGAATCGGTTGTTTTCTTTTGTCTGTTTTTTAAATGATCAGATGCAGATATTTCAAAAACTAGAGTTCGATTTACTTTATTTTATTCCTAAAGTATTTTTCTAGCTTATGGGTGCCACCACCACTTGTTTTAAATAGACCTTATATACTTAGGTACTACAGATAACCACTTGAAATAATGAATTAAAGAACGCTGAGGTCTATGATATATTTTTTCAAACATTACAGAGTTAGGGTCGCTGTATTCTAGTACTATTTGAGCATGCTAGTATAATTTATCACAACTGATACTGACTGTCTGCTCTTAATTAAACTACTAATACTTAATCTTTGAAAACGAGCGACGGGCCCATAACGCCCAGTATTCGACTTTTTTCCGCGAGCCATAGGCAGTGTTAATATTTCAGTGTGTACGGAATTCAAGGGTTAACTGCCCGTCTCGACTGGTGTAAATAGACCCAAACAATTGAGCGATTTCTATTGTGATCAGGCTGTATGCATTTTTTATGACTACCATGTTGTATAGCTGAAGTTTGATTTCGTTACTCATGTTTTTAAAGATTTTCGTTTTGGTGCCGCATTTTCGGCCTAGAATTGGAATTCCCATGAAAATCGTACAAAGAGAGTTAAAGCAAAAAGGCTATTTGGGGCAAAAAGTTACCAAAAAAGGGTTAGTGGGTCGTACTACCTATCTCTGTGAAATATTTTTCACTCCTCATAGACTATATATAGTTGGTTCAATGTGTTTTTGTCTTTCCTGATAGTTTTGCCGTTTTGTTTTATTCAACAACTAGCAGCCCTTCCCAGTTGAGCCTCTATTGTTGAGCATTTATTATACTTTTACATTTTTTTGGAAAATTCTTTACACGCTTACTATCCTATCAAAATCGCCCCAGTAGTTTCCAAGATTAGCCTGTACAGACATAGACACAGATAGACTTCAATTTATACTACGTATTTTTTTTTTTTTTTGCTAGCCTGTTTGTATGTGGTACTGCTTGGCAAGGGCCTTCTGTTTCCATATGCTCCTCAAGGGCTACTATCTGCCATCTTTATTGTGTGCGTTCAAATTATCACCATCACGCCATCTCCTCTTAGGTCTGACTCGTCCCCTGCGGTCATCTGGTATACACATAGTAGTCGTTCTAACTAACCTGTCCTGTGGAAGATGTTTCCCGCCCAGAAAAATTTTTGCTGTGCGAACTTCACGCCGAAATCCTTTTTCTAAGTTATGGAGCATAGCGTGATGTTCCGTACGCGATCTACGCGACGTATGCGGTAGTATACTCGTACTACGCTCCATTGATCGTTGACAAACCTTCGGCTTGTACTTCTGATCTTCAGTGAATGACCAGGTCTGCGCACCTTAAATATGTATGGGCAGCATACACATAGAACTTTTACTGAACTTAACGTACCAATATCAAACTAAAAGAGTATTTTTAAAGTAAGACAAAGGGGATGTTTACTAAAAAAAATACTTTTTCAAATTATTTTGTCCTTTTGGTAGGTTATTGAAAAATATTGGACACGTAGGTATTTTTTTCTTTTGTCAATCAAATAAAAATTGATAAAGATATAGCCCGTTAAAGTTCCGCGTGACGTCACTATCCGGTACACTTTTCACCGGCCTGTTGCGTCATGAGCCCCCACTCCTGAACTTTGATGAGCTTTATCTTTATCATCTTTTGTTAGATTGATGAACGAAAAAAATCGTATCTAATATTTTTCGATAATCTATAAGACGGACTAATAGGAAACAAGCCTATTCCGTAATGAGAAATATTTTTAAAGTCTATACGTCATGCAGGTTATATGTTATAGAAGGCCATGCTTTAAATCAAGTATCAACTTTCGTCTGTGTTTTATAATAAGTCAGATGGTGTATGATGTCATAAGTAAAATCTATTCTTCCTAAAAAAAAGTCAACAGAGCTAGTCTGTCAGCTGAAACATTCGTTTTCGTTTCGTTGCAAATATACATACGTTGGTTGGCGTTATACAGCGGCGCTGTTCGACCAAATTGGCTCAGTGTTCGCCATCAGAAAGAACCCGTTCTTTTCTATTGTGACCTGTGTGCGAGTAGATAGGTAGCTATGATCATAATAAAACAGGTTTTGTTGACTATAAACATGTATCAAAGATAGTGATAGTGGTAGCAGCTAAAATTAACTAAATTAGGTAACATTTCAAGAACAAGTTAAACCGTTGATTATAATTTTATAAATACCGATATACACTCGAAAAATTAACCTTAGCGCAGCCCTAACAAAATAATTGTAATTTACGGATATAAACGTTAACAATTTGTAACTTTTTAGGGTTCCAGTATCACAAAAGGAAAAAAAAACGGATCCTTAATAGAATCACTTTGTTGTCCGTCTGTCTGTCTGTCAAGACCTTTTTTCTTTTTCATTCTTAGTTACTAATGATTTATATTATAAGACTAACCTATAACAATGAAATTGCAAGCCTTGTGAAGAGACTAGTTCCTGAAATAGAAAAAATCACATATCTATTTTCTCTAATCTACTTTGTTGTCCGTCTGACTATCTGTCTGTCCAGACCTTTTATCTCAGGATCGCTCTTCGGAGTGGAGGTATCAATAAATTCATATCAAATACTCAGAAAAAAATCGAATTTCTAAGCTAACGCAATCAAAAGATACAGCCGTTTATTGCCGCAAATCTTCGACATTCGCAAGAGATTCAAAACCTACAGGGTACTTGCCGTGAGTTCAGAATCTTGAAATTTGGTACGAAGCAACATTTTATAGCACAGATGAAGGAAATATTGCGAAAAGCATAAATTTTTAGTTACAATAAAAATATTTTTAATAATTTTAAACTTATTATAGACTAGAACCCTTCGTGCGCGAGTCCAACTCGCACTTGGCCAATTTTTTATGGCTTTTTTTCATCATCATCAGATATGACCTAATGATGATACCTAACATTGCTGCTACAAGGTTACAGAAACGCTACGTTCGAGTAGTACTCGTACCGCTACGATGCTACGAAAGCGCTACGTCGTAGCAGTTTGTATACGTTAGTATTGCATTACAATGGAAAATTAAATTGCAATTGAAAACTATTTACATGAGTACTTAAAGGACTCCAACATGCTTAACGTGTCTTTTAGGTCTTAAAAATCTGGGCTCTGTCTACCCCGTAAGGGAAAAGACGTGATAGTATGTATGTATGTTAAAGGACCGTAATGTTTGTAAGGTTTATGTATGTATTTGAGTTTCTTTTTTCTACCATTACGTCTGAATGCTTAAAGACTAGTTTGTAGTAAAGGAGTATTGGGTATTTCTACAGTAGTAAAAAGTAGTAGTAAAAAAAAGAAAGAATATTCTACAGTGTTTTGGGCATAAATATTAAGAATCATGTGAATAGGCGCCAAGCGATCCATTACTTTTTTGATTCCACTTTCAACCTACGCGCCCTCCAACATATTGAACGTGGCCTCTAGGTCTTATAGTCTATGTCTACCCCGCAAGGGAAAAAGACGAGACTGTTTGTATATATGTAACAAGAGATTTTAGTAATGACAATGTGTGCATTTGACTCTCTCTCACTCAAGGAAAAATATATCACGTTTACAATTTGTTCTTTAAACCACTTTTAATCGATTCGTCTCCCTTATACTTTTTATTTGGTTTTATGAACTAGGTATTATCTACCCCATAAGACAAAAGGATTTTTTGCTAACGTCGTATAGCGTATGACACCCCGGGAAAGCATACAAATCTAATGATACCTCGCACTTCAAAATCGGTTAAGTCGTTTAGGCTACAAAAGACAACAATGGAACAGGCATACTTACATACATATGCGCGAAAGACATTACCCTCCTTCTGGGTGGGTCAGTCGGGTATAAACGGAGAAATTTCTACAATAAAGTTCAAAATCAGAACTCTATATTTTATACATAACGCCCCGTAATAATTAAGGGCACAATGATCCGCAGTGGCGTATGAAAATACGCGGCCGCAAATTTCCAAATAATAAATTATACTCCTTGTCCGCTTACCTCGGGTTAACCGGCTTTTATAAACTACCCGCGTAATTTATAACTATTACCGGCCGAAAACGATCACGTGATATTATGGCATATTCTGAGTGTAAATATGGAGACATGTAATATGTTACTACATTAATGTAAACATTGGTATCCGACTCGGAAACGTTTAATATAGAGAATATTTAGATGGACATGGTATTTTTGAAGTAGACATTTTTTTAATATAATTTATGTTTTATTTCAAATGGGGGCAGCGTGGGCCCTAGGAAAATTCAGGTTTATCAGGTATTACGGAGTTTGTTACCAAACTCCCCCAAAACGGCGAGACCGATTTTTACGATATTTTTATGTCTGAGAATTAGCCAACATCTATTTTTTTTATAACGAAATGAAGTTCGTCGGTATAGCTATTTTCTATATATACCAATTTTTAAGAACAATACCCCTCTTTTTTGGCATTCGAGTAAAAATAAAGTACATGATAGATATCGTATAGACATACCTCTTACAAAACCAATCAAAGGATGGCTTTAGAAAACCAAACGGCATTTTGTAAAATTATATTATTCTATCTATACGTAGAGTTCAATAATATTAAAGAGAACAAATTCCATTGAACATTATACTACAGACACACAAAACTATCGACAACAAAAACAAGCAACCAAAACAGACTATCTTACAGGCACTTAATGTAATCGCGCTCAATATCCTTTGTTCACTTCAGACTCATTAAAAACGCGATGCAATTTAATGACTTGATAGTGTGCGTTAACCCTCGCTACGTTTGCAAATAGTGTTCTCCAAAACTATTCAAAACTCAACCTTATTCTATGGAAAATAAGTTTGAGATTGCGTTAGTTGGTTTAACTGGAGTATTGGTATGTAGGGGTCGAAGATTAGTGGCACACGCCTACCCGCCGGAGCGCTGAGCGGGTGATAGTGCCCAAGAGTGTAGTTACAATTAGAGCGGTGCCCACAATGAAGTGCGCGTAATGCTGCCCTTGTCTTTGTATGGTGATTGTGAAAGGTCTTGTTGATAGCGTTTGTTGCTAAATTAATTTCAAAGCGTTGCATTTCAAAACTCATGAGAAAGAGGCGATGCTATTGTTTTTATTTTAAGATTCCATTCCCTAAAAGTGCAAACGAGAACCTATTACTGAGGCTCCACTTCCGTCTGACCGTTTGTCACACTGTATCTCTAGAACCGTTATATATGTAGGTAGAGACTTGAAATTTTCACAAAATATGTATGTAGTTTTGTTGCCAGTATAGCAACAAATAATAAAATGAACTATAAAATGGGATCCCCTTACAAACAACGTGTTTTATTAGTTAGTTTTGTAGTTAATATTTGTTCGGTGGGATGGCATTGCGTACTGCAAATGTAGTGTTAGCCCTTGAACAACTTTTTCTATCCGAGCAATGCAAGGTACATTTAAAATTTGAACTGGCAATTTTTATGACAATGTCAGTGTTCTTTTAAAGTTCCCAGTATTGGTCACATAGGAAAAGTTGTTCATTTAAGCGGGCTGAGTCACCCCTTCAAGGGTATATAGGGTATGTATATTTAAACGCTGTATATAGGTTAGTGTCTATCTCAACAATACAGCTGTTTTGTCTACGCTGTTACTTCTACGCTAGCGAATAAGGCAAAATAGTATCTGAGTCCTGTGAAACATGTAAAGATCATTTTTCAAAAACATACTAAATATACTTACTTAGTAAAATAAATATAGTCACGATAACATAATCGTGTTGCCATTTATAACTGATATTTTTATCTGGTATTGGGGTGTATGGAGGGGAGGGGGGTAAAGGCTTACAGCCCTCGATTGCCCACCGTCAGCGGCAGTAGGTATATTGTCAATTGGAAACTACTCCGAGCACAAGCGCTTTTAGATTTGAAAGAGTACCTAATGTAGTACATGCGAGAACTTGAGATAAAGTAACATTTCCATAGAAGTTTAGTATAAACAAATATATATTAAAAATATTTTTTTATTCTATAATCATCATCATCAGGTCTTTTTAGTCTCCACTGCTATACTACCGGAGCCATACTTGGCCAAAGCAGACAGAGGATTTGGCCTACACTCTCCTCGCTGGCCAGACGGGTTGGAAAGGTCTTTTTTAGCTTGTATTTCCTAAGTCGCCTCTTACGATCTCCATAGGAAGACTAGGAGTGGTTATATAATTAAGTTACATTATAATTTGGGATCTAAGCTACCCAGCTTTAAGAGTTCGACAACATTAGATTAACTTGTTGACATTATTATATGAAACATTGAAAAGCGGGTCAAACTTAAAAGATTTTATGACCCACTAGGACAAGTAAAAGAAATAAAAAAAAAAGATCTGTGATACTCGAGCCGTAATCGAACATGAAGGGTTCCTTACCATCATACAATATTGAGCAACAAAAAAGGTCAATAATATGCTTTTTGGAAGCCCTCTTAATTTTTTATTTACTTTTTTATAGCGGCATATACAATATTGTCAAAGTTTCAAGTCACTACCTATTACGGTTCACGAAACGCGTGACAAACGAACACATGGTGTACGAAAACGAATGGACAGCTCAATAATAGGGTCCTATTTTTACCCTTTTGGGTACGGAAACCTCAGAAGGTTATAAAATACTTCAAATCCTTATCCTTACTGATATTATAGTTGCGAAAGTGAGTTTGTTTGTTTGTTTATTTTTAGTTTGTTACGCTTTCACGCCGTAAATACTGAACCGATTATAATGAAAGTTCTCTGGAGTACGGAGAAGGACATAGGCTGCCTATTATCCTGGGAAAAAGTACTATTCCCGAGGGATGGACAAAACGCGGGTGGAGCCGCGGGCGAAATCTAGTATATATATATATATATAATAGTCGATAAAGGTGTACTTCAGTCTTTAATACCTAAGGCATAGACAAATTCAAAACTCACATAGTCAGCCTAAAGGCATCTGACATAACTTAACAACTGTCATCAATGATGAAAACCAGGACCTACGGCTTTACGTGACGTGCCTTTTGAAACACGGAGCAGCTCGAGATATTTTTATGCCACTTGCGGACATCAGCACTCTTAACTTGTACTGCGACATAAACATGACAGTTCATTTAACTATGGCACTCATATAGATATATAAAAAGAAAAAGAAAATATTTTTTATCTGCAAACTCAGTGTTTACTACACGGAGGGCTATGAAAAGGCGAGGTTTTATCGCGTTGCCATGGCGACGGCGGGATGCTGCGTCGCGATACCCTCCTCATTCGACACATAGGAAAAACTACTGCGCTTTACGATATATTTACTGCCTCCGATACGTTCGGGTGTCTCCTTGTAAATATCCGAATGCGTCATAAAAATAATGGTTTTAGCAATTAAACAACTGACAATATGTATTTAAGACTACTTATAGTCATTTTATAACAAAACTACCATGTTTTTTTGGTTAGGTATCCAACACTGGTGTACAATTTTCAAGCTGCCAAAAGGCATCTGACAAAGCGTAACAACTGGCATCAATGATGACACTCAGGACCAACGGCTTGCGAAGCTCGAGATATTTTTGTCACTTGCAGTCACTCATCCCAGTAGGCAGCTAGCCCAGGGTTGCTTAACAAACGTAAGCACTCATAATGCTCACACGCACAGTACCATCGGGCTAATAAAAGCTGAGGCATTCCTTTACCATAAATTCGAAATCTAGGGATCTGAGTTATGTCTGTATTGTTTTAAGTACGTAGATAACGATAGATCGATAAATAACGTTTATTTTACAAAAACTGCATCACACACAACAAAAGATACTTATATTACTACAAATTACATAAAAATAACTATATGTATGTGCAGCACTAGTGCAAAAAGGGCCAAAACTCAGCGTGCTTGGCCATAAAGACGGCACACTGGTTTTCAGTTTCAGCCTGAAATGAGTAAACGCAGGTGCAAAATATTAAAATTAAAATTAGGGCTTGTGTTAATTAAAACGTAGGTATTTCATACATAGCTAAATAATTATAATAGTGTTTAAAAATCACATTACAAAATAAAATCAAATTAAATTAAAGTTTAATTAAAACAGAATCAAATTATAAATTAAATCATAATTAAATGTTTTTTTGATGTGCAAATGCATTCGAAGCTATAGTATTATAATAAATTATTAGCAAAATAAAATAAAAAGGTGTAAACTTTATATGCTTTCAGCTATCAGTTACCATGCGTCAAAGTTTACGAATAAAAGTACGTACTTTGTAATTACTTGTAAAAGTAGATTTTTGTTTTGGCAATAAATTATTTTTTTATTAAAATCCTTCGACGCGTCTGTCTGTCTAATAGACTGAACATGGAAACTTTTTGTGAGGTTTTTACTAAAATACAAATCATTTTTCTATGAAGGTTTATGTGTAAAGCATACCCAAACGCAGCCAGGTTTTGCGCTAGTTATATACCTCTAATTACAGCTAGATATGAAAAATTGATTCTTCCTAAAATTTGAGTCTAACTTAACCTAACCTACCAAAAGGTTAGGACAGCAAATGGGAAGTTATGTAGTTCCGGCGCACTGTCTATCATATACGTGAGGGGTCCGCGAAGTGATATGATGTTGGTACAAACAGTTGCCTACACAACTGTTTGTTCATTTATTTCGGGATAAAAATTTATTTAGTATAGAACTAGATAATGTATTATTTATAACTTAAGATTATATACCTACTCTTATCTCTTTAATTGTAATAATACCTACTCTACTCTTACCCTTGAATTCTCAAAAAATCTTAACTAATCACGACTCAAATTCTCGTGCTGTCTTTGTTTTGCTAGGTAATTGTCAAAACAGTGACAGAACGAGATTTGAGATCGATTTTAGTTAAGATACTCTTACGATGGTTTTGAGTATTCAGGCATTAGTCTGACTGAATTTACCTCAATTGTAAACCAACCAACCAAAGTTGTATAGAAACAGATATATTGCTGCATAACTTTTTAAAATAAAATGTTTGAACAAGTTATACAAAATAAAATGAATAATATAAGCCAACGCACCACACTAGGCCAGTTTACTTAAAAAAATTAATTAGTCTGTCAGTTAGATCATAATTTTTTTTTATTATTTTGACCCAGGAAGCTAGTCTTTTTATTTTTAGAAACAAAAACATCTGTTGAGCTGATTGATTGATTATAATAAAATACAGCCGAGCACACTTTCCACCCTTCAATCAAAATTGGTTCAGCCGTTCGAGAGCTACGTTTTATACGTAGGGATCCTGTAAACATATTATTAGGCCGTATAAAAATATCATCATTTGATCGCGACAGTACAAGTGTTTTATATTCGCGAGCCCTATGCGGTATTTATCACTGGAAACTTTTAAGGTAAGCATATTTACGTCCGTGCGAGTCTGATGATAAAATGCCAGTCTCATGATAAAAGAGGTTACAACTGTATTCAGACTGTTACAATTCATGAATATATAGATAAAAATTTTCAGTTTGTTTTGATTTTTGACGTGATAATATCTTATAAATCGCTGATCACCGTCTGTACGCACGAAAAAGTGTCACGTTCCATGTGCAAGCGAGAGCGCGGACCAAGCGATAAAGATGCACGATCGTCCTAAGCGTTCGGCTCAGAACAATAACGCGGCTTGTGATGATCTATCTCTATTCCACCGTTTTTACGTTAAATGATCGTGCGTTAACCTTAAAAAGCAAAAAGGAAAAGACAACCCTTTTTCTGGGGTGAATTTAGATCGTCAAAATTTCATCTAAATCAGTTCAGTGGAAGCGTTAAGGGTCATTCAGAATATTAGTAGATGTAACTTTCACAATCCAGTGCAGCAGAAATAGACATATACTCGAATACATATACATATACTCGAATAACATAACCCTCCTGTTGACGAAAGGCAACAAAGTATTAGAACTGTTACACATTCTGCCTCAAAGTAACTTCTTTGAGTCAAGGTCGGACTACAGAAGTTTGTAGTCTCCCTGCGCTACTAACCCAATTTAGAAGATTGAACTATTGTTTGGCATTAGTGCAATCACTCAAATTCAAGGTTAAATAATTATGAATACGTATAGATAAGTTGAAATGTATGCCATTTGCTTTTTTAAAGTAAACTAAACTCGAGTCACTTAGAAGACTCACTTTAGGCTTGGTTACACACATTTGGTTATGAACCATATTCCATTTTAATAAAGTTTATAATAGTGTGCCAAAGTAAAATATTCTAAACATCACCCGCACCAGTTGCATATGCATTATTATTGTGCATTCGTACTATTTTCCTTCTTTATTCTGAATGGCTGCTACGTGTTATCAATTGGTTAAGTCATGATCACACATATACCGATTGAAATTCTTTACACAGCACATGCCATACAAACAATAAAGAATAAGGTACAAACAAACCACGGTACGCATCAAAACCAAAACATAAACGTTATATCGGACGATTCCACCAAACCGTGCTATCAAAATATAACGACCGCGATAAAAACGATGGAAAAGAAAGCAAGCGTTTCCGACGAATTTCCAAAGATCGTACAATATTTCTACGTCCTTTTCTCTCGCGAAAGACTTCTATATGGCCATCTTTCTCCAACAGACTTTTCCATTTTATAGGCTAGTCGATAATATTCGGACCGCTCCGCAAGATATGAGTGTTAAATATTTTATGATGTCCAGTGTTGACGCTGGTCTAGATCGTCCAATTCACTAAAACATTTTATACTTCTCATATATTTTTTAATACTCTAATTAATTGATAACATTTATTTCTACAAAGATTCTTTGTACCAGTGAAACACACTTTCATAATTTACGTATGAGTAGAAGAATAAAGAATTTAAAAACCTGAAATGAATGTATCTGACATTTTTAAAAACATAGTAAAAATAGAAACAGATTTAAGTGTATAACTACTAAACGTAAACGAAATCAAGAACGCTATAGCGTTCTTGATGCAACTTTCACTATAGTGAAAGTTGCATCAAAATAGCATTTAGACACGTTGACAAAGACTCTGATAGAAAAACGTGAAAAGCTGCTTATTTTGTCGAATAACATTTTTATTATTTTGTTATCCAATTACCAAAATATATTCCAAATTAAGTGTACTTAATTACAGTTTTTTTCACGTTTGTCTCTTACAAACTGTCTTGGCGTAATGTCATTAATCTTAGGAGGTTGGCAGCGCAGCAAACGACCTCGCGTTAAGACCCTCTATGGGTTGGGTGTCCCGTAACATGCTTGGAAGCCCAGAAAGCCGAATAACTATACATCTACACTCTAAATCCAACCTTGTTTTAATTGTTACTAGTGTTATTACCGCTTGGAAGCTACTCTGCGCCTTTTGACCTTTACGACCAGACACAAATAGAAAATAAGGAATCCCAGCGCTAGAAAAAAGAAGGTACGTAAGATGTATTTTTTCGCAAAGCGTGTCGGTAGCATTGTTAAATATATCGTCCAATCAGTATCTCGGAACGAGGAATTAGCGTTTGGACCGAGCGCGACGAATCTCGGTCTACCCTTTTATGCGAGGTAATAAAAAAAGAAATCTTATTTGAATTTGGAAGAAGAATTAAAAAGAAAATGAATTCTGCACTAATTTAGAGCGGTGACTTTTTGGACGATTTGCGAGGATCAAGACGGATTAATTAAAGGATTAGTATGGAAAATCCTCGCTCGCACGGTAACTTTCATTAACTTTTTTTTAATTATCGTACACCTCACATCAACATTATACATATCTGTTGTATTATGTTTCGTGTACATTGTAAGATAATCTATTTTCTTGGAGAAAACCCAACTGACTCCTATCAGAATTTACTTGCTGCCAATGAACCATCGGCTTATTGAGTAGGTATGTTAGTAGTTATTTATTTTTATTGTGCTAGATTTGTTTTGAAAAAAAGATGTTCAAAATATTATAGTCATTTTATATAACTGGATCTCACACTGTTTTATTTGTTATTTAATTTAGATTAGAAATCACATTTTCATATTTCTCGGATTTTAGATTATTTTATCAAAAGTAAATCTAAGTTTTTAGAGCACAAAAAACACATGAGGTACATGGAAAGCTAAAAAAGTAATCAGAGATAAGCGGGAGGCCCTCATTGATCCCCATCGAAAAGGTTACAGAGGTACTTCGTCTTCATTCGGGAATCCCTTTACGGAATCGTATCAGTCGTAATGAAAGCTAATTCTTTCATTAACTGTCCGTGACAACGGAAAAAATGTAACGCAAACGAAAACAAATAGGGGACTTTAGATAGGTAGAGCGTAGAAACCTTGACGTCTTTTGGAGAAAATGCGCTGTGCAGTTTGTTGCCGTTTTTTCTGCACTCCGCTTTGGAAGCGGCATTAAACTTAGCCTTAAGTAAATTTTTGACGTCAACAATTGTTGAGAAGTGAAATATGACAATTAATACGTGTTCAAAGAGACTTATAGTAAATAAACGTTGTGAATTTGAATTTAAATTAATAAATTAAGAAATAAAATATGGTGAAAAAACTTCATGCTATATATTGCTATATAACTACATATTAGTTGATTTTTAAATTCATTGTAAAATGAGTTGAGTCAAATACCTCACTTGAAAAATCGGGTAGTTGTGTAGGTGGCGTAAGCCTTAATACGTAAAAGAAAAATGAGATATGATGGAGAATTCGGCGCCGAGATTGAATTGTGCGGTAGCTCAGATGGCAGAGTATAGGTCGTACATAGATCTAGGTCGCCGGTTCAAGTCCCGCCCGCATGAAACGTTTGATTCAACCTACGTAAGTAAGTACGTAGGTTGAATCAAAAGGGAATGATCCGGTCCATTAAAGGATTTGTTAATTTCATCCATACCTATATATCTACATAGTATGGAAAAATTAAGCAAATAGCTACAGAATGGCAGCAATAAAAAGTTTTGAAGGTTGTAGTGAAATATTGAAGCCGTCACAAAAATAATAGCCAAGCCAAGTACACGTTGGATTCTCACATACCAAGTGTTCCGTACAATTTTACAATATTCAACGTTAAAAATGGCACAAAAACCTGTTCCTTATATAGGACCCTGATGTAGTAGTTAGCATGAATTCTCTTTAGACGTAGGGACATCGGAGGCTTAGTATTATGGGTTCCGTACTCTTTGAGTACGGTTGAAGTTTCCATTTAAAATTTTTGCACGGAACCCTAAAAATGGTGACGCTTTGTTAAAATACTTTCATAACAATGTTTTTTTTTATAAAATATATTATACGACAAAAAAGCCCTCATTATTATATTTACCGCGTTTTTAGAAACGCCAAATGAAATTGTTAGTGCCGAAATTGCTCTAGAAAGTTTAATCACAATGCACTGACTACTCATTGCATGTCTCGAAAATGCAATATATCCCATTTATCGGATGTATAAATCGAAATCCGATCTGACAAGGCGTTAATGGGTGGCTCAATGTAATTTAAGCTACCCCTCTCGAGGCATAACCGAATTTCTTTTTCCAGATACATTTTACGTAGTAAAGTGTTGGCTGAATAGACTTGGGGACTGAGATTGACTTCTAGTTTTTCTTTGTACTTTGATACGATAGGCAGGTACTTCATATTGTATCTAAGTCAGCGAAGAGATTTTTATTGTCATTTGAACTTTGAGTCAGAATAATCGGAATAAATAAAAATACAAAACATTTTAAAAACAAGCTATTATATGTATACAACACTTTATTTTTAGATTTATTTTAAGCGAGTCCATTAATGATGAGCTCCGTGGTGCAGTGGTTAACACGCCAGTCTGCGACACGAGGGCCCCGGGTTCAATCCCCGGTCAGGTCAAGATGGAAAATGATCTTTTGCAGATTGGCCTGGGTCTTGGGTGTTTATCTATATATGTATTTGTTATAAAATATAGTATCGTTGAGTTAGTATCCCATAACACAAGTCTCGAACTTACCTTGGGGTTCGCGTAGTGTATATATTTTTTGTTTTGGGGCTAGCGCGATCTGTGTGATTTGTCCGTATATATTTTTTTATTTATTAATTTGCTATCCATATTGTTCAAGTGCATCAAAAATAGCTAGTCCGCCTTCTTAGGTGTTCCGCCATTTGGTCGCCGATGTCCATAGATAACTGCAACACTAGGGTTTGACATGACAAGCGTTGCCGGCCTTCCAAAAAGTTGGGGGATTAAAAGAGAAAGGAAGTGGGAGGATGGGCCTCCACTCTCTCACTTATCGCACGAAGCATAGAAGCGGTAAAACTTTTACTCAAACGTCGGTTTTTTTGTGAGAGTGTGGTACTCCCCAGGCGAGACGACCCATGCATGCATGCACTGAAGAGAACATAAAATACTGAAAATAAATGATGACATACGTGCTAATTCAAAATGCCGGCCGGCAAGAAACTTTTGATGAGTCTAATTTTTTAAAGTTCCTAGCTTGTCATTGGAAAAATTGTTCAAATTGGAAGTACTGAATCAAGAGATTGTCAAGGGTATATATAAACGCGGTATAAAATAATAATAATTACTAAACTGAAGAGTCGTGTATATATATTTTCAACACTGTATGTATGTAATTATGTTCCTATATGAATGTTTATTAAATCAAAACTTCTCAGTGGCTGGAGGGATTGGGGTGTATCTGTATCGTTAGAATCGTAATGCAGTCGCAATTTTTATATTTCTTTCGAATTACTAGTTATTTAGACTGATATGTATATTTTTCAATACGCAGAATCTTTTTTTTTAAACGTACCATCATACATCATATAATAAGAATAATTTTAAACTAATCTAGGTAATGGTACGGAACCATTCATTCCCGAGTCTGACTCGCACTTGGCCGGTTTTTTTTATTTTGTTTACAGTCCGATATGCAATAGAAATAAACTGCATAATTGTCATTCCACGCAATCTATGTTAGACAAATACTAACAGTAGTTAGGTAGCGGACAAAAAAAATAATAAATTCATTCTATAAGCATATTGCTTATAGAATGAATTTATTAATTTTTCATACATAATATCACGTCTTTCATTCATACATAACATCAGCTTTTCAACACAAAAACGCATCTACATTTGTAAAACGGAATCTGGAATGGCTTTTTTACCGTAGATATTGAGAACACCATATGATAGAAGGGTAATATAGATACCAGTGGATCTTGGTGAATAAGAATAGAGAGCTTTTAAAGTGTATTTGGGCAAACACGGCGCGGGGTCGCTTTTGATCGGCACGCTGCAATACTCAGTTGTAAATCCAATTTTCGCTTTATATTGCTAGTTTCACATTTCGTAGGGTGCATTTCGTAATGGTTCTATCTTTTGAATAATATTCGCGCTATCTTATTTCTAAATTAGACTAGGAGTTGTAATTTTATGCTTCAAATCTAAAAAAAAAAATACAAAATCTGTAACTGTGCGTAATTTCCGCTAATATAGGGTGTGTTTGTATATAATACTTATATTATAAATGCAAAATTTTGTAGGTTTGGATATTTTATTTAATGTTTGTTACTAAATCACACCAAAACTGTTAAAACGAATTTGACGAAATTATGCACACAGATTGGTTTTTATCTGGATTAACACATAGGCTACCTTTCATCCCGGAAAAAATACTGTTATCGAAAAATCTACAAAACATATACATACATAAGTGAAGCCGCAGGCGAAAGAAAGTAATTTATATAAATATTTTAAAAAAATTATATTTGTTAAATAAGAGGTATGATTAACGAGTTTATTATAATTTGGCCATGAATCTGAACAACTTTCATTAAGGGACCAACTTTGACATCATGAAAAAATTATCAGCTTTTTCATACAAAAGTGGAATATCTACTTGGCCAAATTCTATGGAACAGCTTATTTTTTATTTTGCGAATTCGGAGTTGGTCCCATAGTGAAAGTTGTTCAGATTCGTGGTCTGAGTCACTCCATAAACGTATGCTAATGAATTAAATTTCACCATGTATACCTTGATATTAAATTTGGCTGCTTTTCGAGCCTGCAACCAAATATGTTTAAGTGTACTTTTTATAATTAAAACCTACAACCCCTTACAAACAAAAGCTCAACAAACCAGTGTAATGCAATTTACAAAGCAGGCAATCCCGACAGCCACATTGTTGCATCGTCAAAGAGCAAAGGAAGCGGCGCTCCTTAATAATTAATTGGCGCTTAAACGCTGACGTCTTGAGCCCCTGTGGGGTACTAACTACTCTTGCATATGTACAGAAGATAAGAGGTTCCATACAGTGCATTTCAGTCTAAAATAATCTTCCAAACTGATCTGAAAGCAAATGAAAATGTATATGTTGCTTAACTTAACTTTACGGGTGATTCAGCCCGTTGATATGAACAACTTTTCCTATGGGATCAATGCTGGGAACTCAAAAAAAAATGAGCAGTATTATACAAAACAAAAAGTTGTTTATATCAACGGGCTGAATCATCCCTTTATGGGTCCAGAACGATCAAAATTTCACCGTGTATAAACAATTTATTGTATTTTTCGGCACTCAATGTCTATCTTTATAAGTATGGAATGTATTGTTAATGACTGTTTGATTCCAAAATAAAGAGAAAAATATTGACACTATATACACTGATTAATGTCACTAAGGGACTACCCGCGATTATTTTTCAAATTTACGTTATATCGTCATCATTGCAGCCGCTATCTAAGTCCCGTAGTGACAATAATAGTGACTGTGACCGTAAAAGCATAAAATCGTATATTTACACTGATGTCTTGCTAAATGTTAAAATATCTTATATCCATCGACTCCGTCCATACTTGTGTCTTTTTTGCTAATTTAGGTCCCACCGCTGGGCAAAAGCCTTGCGGAAGTCAAAGTAACAGAATGTAAACATAGACAAAAGAATTTCTACTACGGCAATATTTTTTGACATGTCTAGCGCATTTGATTTCGTTTCTCATAAGATACTTTTGACAAAATGTGACAAATATGGTATTAGAGGGAATGCTTTAAGTTGGCTTCAAAGTTATCTCTCAGAAAGATCGCAATATGTAGCACTTGAAAGTATTGACATTGATAAACATGAAAAAACGTATAAATCTAAAATTAATATAAACAATGTTGGTGTCCCTCAGGGAAGTATTTTGGGCCCACTTCTATTCATAATATATATCAATGATTTACCAAATGTAACGTATCACTTTTGTACGCTTTTTGCAGACGATATCTCTTTAATTATTCCTGACAATTTTAATGATCAAACAAAATATAATAATGATATAAATGAGACTGTTAATGACATAATAAATTGGATGACTATTAATAATTTAAAGGTAAATTTAAAAAAGACACAATGTATACAATTCTATAATAAGCATAGTAATATTAAATACAATTTAAAAATTACACACAATGGTCAAGACATTAATGAGACTAAGTTGGTTACGTTTTTGGGAATTATTTTGGATAATAATTGTGCTTGGTCTAATCATATAGAAAGCGTGTGTAATAAAATCAATAGATTTTCCTATGCTCTTAGAAGGTTAACTAAAATAGCGGGCCGGAAAACAGCCATCCTAGGTTATCATGGATATGTTGCTTCCAGAATGAGATATGGGCTACCAATATGGGGAAATGCATCTGATGCAAACAAACCTTTTATCTCACAGAAACAATGCCTCCGTGCGATTTTCGGTGTGTCGTCTTTAACTAGCTGCAAGCCGTTGTTTAAAGAGCTGAATTTGTTAACCTTACCGAGTATGTACATATATGAACTGAGTATACTAGTAAAATCACACCCGAATCTGTTTAAATTTAGTATAGACTTGCCTAGTAGGTATAGTAGAAGAAATCCAAGAAGGATAATGCTTCCCATAATGAAGACAGCACTGTACAGTTCCAACTGTTTTCCTATGGCGATCAAAATATTTAATAAGTTACCTGGCGAAATTAAAAATATATGCAATGTTAAATTATTCAAACGAAAACTTTTCAGTTGGCTTGTAGAAAAATGTTTTTATAGTGTAAGAGATTATCTGGAAAATCGAAATTAAACTATAGTATTATTTAAAAGTATAGAATTATATAATGTTATTAAGTACCTATAGAATTAGCTGACCATAAAATGTGACATAATATGTATAAAATATAAAATTCGTAATTTAATTTGATTGACATTATTATACCTAATTTAATTTGACAAATATTACTGTCTGTTGCATGTCAGAAATGACTAATGTGTGATACCTTAATTTTATACAATCCACCTATTGTACCACGTTTATAGCAATAAAGTATATCATTCATTCATTCATTCATTCATCATTCATTCATTCATTCATTCATCATTGTAATCTATAATCATCATCATCATTTCGTGTAGTTGTCTCGGTCAATCGAACATGCACATCCTGGTGTCAGAGTTCTTCGGAACCACCTCTCGGCCTCTGACGTGGTTCCTTTAACGACTACCAGATTGCAGCCGGCAGCAACGGCTTAACGTGCCTTCCGAAGCACGGAATCATCTTTATTATCAGACAATCAGGTGACTCAAACCTGCAATATCCTAACCAAACTGGGAAACAACTTAACAAAGTATGCTACCTGTGGGAATCGAACCCACGACCCCCGGTTCTACAGGCAAACCTTAACCACTGGACCACGGAGGCAGGTTCTATATGTATCTCTGATACTGAAAAGCACTAAGAACAACTTAATTAATAACCTGTTTTTGTACAATATCTGTTAAACTTCCCAAACATTGTCTAAAATTAATACAAAACGTTTATTTACGAATCACACCATAATGACACATTGTCATCAGCCTAATGGATCAAATGGAGCTCAATTTGGCTCATACACAGCAATTAGACGTGGAATAGAGTCAGAGCATCAATCAAATAAAGCACGATTACCTGAAATCCAGATAACTAATTGAATGAGCCACTCGGTTGATTGAATTTAATCGCTTCTGCCTTTATAGATATAGGGAACACGAAATATTTGACATGAAATTTGGCAAAAATGAAGAACATGAAATATTTAATGTGAAATCCGAAAATTTTAAATACAGCGTAAGAATTTGATTCGTCTTTAACTAACGATCGTGGTTTTGAGAGCTTTATTTTAAATACTTTTCTTTAAAAATACACAATTCGGAAATAAAATAAGCATATGCATGTCACACTAGCTTTTGGCGTGAAGGACGGATAAACCAAAATGTAAAAAAGGGCAAAATATTGTTTGCATTCGCTCTCTATTGCATACCGACATTACTACAAAATGTACACGATTTTTCTGTTTGTTTGCATCGAATAGGCCCTGAAACTACTGGACCGATTTAAAAAAAATCTCCATTACAATCCTATATTATTCCTGATGAAATAGGCTATATAATTAAATACATATATCTACCCATGTGAAAGCCGGGGCGGGCCGCTAGTTGTGCATATAATTAAAAATCTCATAGGTTTACGCGCGGTTCCTCTCGCGTTAATGTCGGTTTACGGGAACACTACTTTTTCTAGGATTAAACGTACCCTATGTCTTTCTCCAAACCCCAAACAACGTTAATGCAAAATTCCATGAACATCGGTTTAGTTGTTAAGGTGTGAAACCGTTATAAACAAACTCCCTTACCCGTTTTTACAGTTACATTACAAAGACGCTGAGTTAGTTAATAAATTATTTTTGTCATGAAACGTCAATCATGTGAGCGTTGATCGCCTAATTTTACTATTACTCCCTATTTTTGACGATATACCGTATCCGGAAATAGAATTTATAATCCTATTACTACATCGGAGACAACAATTAGTTTGTTACCCGACCACAACACGCAATACTATCATAAAAGCAACAATTAACGTTCGTTTGTTTTACTGCCGAGTGGCCACCACTGGCACCGCTACCCTGTTTGTCTTCAAAGGAGATGTCACACTCACACGCATTAGTAAAATAAAGTTTAACGATACATTTGTTTACAATTTATACGACGTTATTTCAGAAACATTTATCACGTTATTTGAGAAAGCTCAATGAACTGTGATAGATGTTTCTGAAATAACTGCAGGCTGCATATTTTTAACTCTTTCAGAAATATTTTGTTCACGTCGTTATCCTTTTATTCAATAAGTTGTATCTGTCAATGGATTTTCTTGAACATAAAAATAAAAATAAAATATTTTCTTCTAAATAAAAAGACAATATTTTCTTCTTCTGCTGTTTTTGTCGCGAACACATATGTTAGGTTTCAATAATTACCGGGAGGGTTTACGGAATCGATTTCTATTCTAGATAGCGGCATTGTGACGAGGTATTTATAACAGCAGCTGTCAAACTCTACCTATCATGCTTAATCATCATTTTTATGATTGGTGGAGTATGTCAGTTAAAAAATCTCATTTCGAATACCCTCAAAAGCCTACCGAGAACCTTCGAGGCAAGGTAGAGCCACCAAATGTAAGTTATGGTTTGAACAAAATTAGTCGATATGTGAACGAGGGTGAACTACTGTGACCTTATCTATAATAATCTTTCACATATTTTGATTCCGTTTTCCACCTTGACATCCACCAACACGCTAAACGTGGCCTTTCGGTCTTATGACTTTAGGCTCTGTCTACCCCATAAGAGATAAAGACGTTATAAAATGTATGTATGTATCTTTCATATAAAAAAAGGCTTCAATCAAACTACTGAACCGATTGTGATGAAATTCAAATGGGACCAACATGAATACATAACCTTACAAAAAAAAAATTAGATCCGTTCATAAAAGACGAGGTACTGAGTACTGAGGTAACTAAAATTAAAAGAAAACCGAATTGACAACCTCCTCCTTTTTTTGAAGTCGGTTAAAAATAACGATACGCTTTACTAGTACGTAAGACCTTTCAAGAAATGTAATAAAATTTTCTTAAATAACCGCAACAAGATACTTTTAGACGAGAAATTACAAAAGGGATGCTATTATTAGGCCCTCCCAATATTATTTAAGCCTCGCCAATATGGCAGCATTACAGTTGAATTTCTCGACGAGCGGACGGAATCGGGAAGAGGGGGATGATAAAACCCAGTCACTAATTAAATGGGCCCGAGACGTCCTGTTCTTAATAGATTTGTCGCTAATTTGAAGTAATTCCGACCTGCCTAATATCAAACGTCGAATTCAAATTTAATTTAAGGTTATTTTCGGAAGAAAATGACTTTTCAAGATTTATATTGGAAGTCTAAGCCTCGCTATGAAATAAAACATTGATAAATATATAAGGTCAATTTAAATCAAACGTAAATATTTTAAGGGATGACACCCACAAGCTAGAAAAAGCGTCTTTTTTTATTTTTTCCTCTAGTTAAATAAAAACACACACGACACGCTAGTTTGAAAGATATAGAACTAAACATTCAGAAAAACACTGAGTTAGATAAACAAAATGGCTGATTTTCGATTTTCATAAAAGAAATTATGATATGTACAAAATAAATAGCGTGTCGGTTTTTTAAAAATTTGCTATTAAAACATTTCTATGTCCTATATGAGCCAACCTTTAAATATTTGCGCTTAATGTAAATGCAACTTATATCTGTCTTACGAATTAGAATATCCTGTAATGTAGAAAATCCTGTGTGACGTAAAAAATAAACATTCAGATGATAAAAATAAGATGATAAAATCTAACACCATTACCTTAATGAATCTTTACCACTACCAATCTTAAAACAAACTACTTGGACACTATTTTTTGTACTAGTTCATCAATCGAATACCAAATACGGTTATTTGTCACGAATAAGTAAAAATCGGGCAGTGTTAGTCAGAATCGAACAATAAGGATACATACATTTTTTCACTCCCAAAAATGCTTAAAAACACGTTATTTTATGGGTTATATATAATTTTTTATTTAATTAATGTGTATTATTTATTGTTATAGATATATGGCATTTTAAGAAAATTATAGTTCTACCTTATACAGGTCAATAGATACAGCCCTGTTACAGTCAACAGACAGAGAAGGCTCAGTAATAAAGTCCAGTTTTTACCTTTTGAGTACGTAATCCTAAAAAGGTAACAGTAAAATCGCTCGAAACCAGTAGATTAACTCAGGATCGGGCTAGTTGCAATTCATCATTATTATTCCAGACGATTTATCAAGCGGTTGCTCGCTCCGCCGGCCGAATCGCACAATCTAACGAGGTGCTGAATTTTCACCGAATAATTTGCGAACCGACGAATCACGTATCGGAATCGAGAATGAGCTCGAAATTGAGATAGAAGAGTCGGACATGCCGATAAAAGGAGCCTGAATTTAGAAGACGGAGTGATTATTAATGACCTTTCAGAGACAAATGGCTTTTAAACTAATCCACATCCAATAAAAAAAATATTAGTTTAGGTAAATCTTAAGTAATGCAAAAGATTCAAAGATTTTTACGCAAATGTTCAAACTTAAGTAAAATTGAATTAGCCGGTCAACTACCGAACGCCCCAATCAGGAAACATAACAATAGATAATCAATTGTGTCTGCGTTTCTCGCGATTGATGAGTTAAAACGAAAAAAAGGAAAAAAAACATCTGTGCCATCGGTGGCCAACTCACGATCCGCACACAAAAACAAAAATTCGAAAAAGAAAACAATTACATACGCACATACATTAAAAGACAGAGAGAACATATATATGTATATAATAAATAACAAAATCCACTACTACTTACTAAAACCCCACTTGACATCGCAATAGTTAAACAATTATTATAATCAGCAAAGCGTCGTCAAATATACTTTTAATCACGAAAGAGTGTTTTCTGAAATTCTTTACACCCGATGGGAGCACTAAGTCATAGAGTGCGATGAGCGGCTCTCATTGGATGATATTTGACAATCAGCAACAACTAACACATTAATCCAGTACATCTTCATTGCAACATCCATATGAAAAACTAAACAAGAAAATAAGAGAGAATTTATTTAAAAGTATCCTTAAATTTAATAAGCGTTGATACTGGAATATCGCATTGGAGGGTCGATACGATTACCAGAGCTTATTACTGGGACTTTATCATATTTCAATTTACGATCGTCACCCGGCCTTATCGAGTAGAAAAATCAGGGGGCTCAGGGTCTCTGCGTCGATATAAATCAGAAATGAGACGTCTCATTACCGCCATCGATTTATTTATATTAGGCACATCGAGTTGCATATCCTATTGCTAATTTAGAAGCTTTATATTAATAAAATTAAAAAATATACTAGATGTTCATAATCGGCTAGTTTCCTAAAAAAATATAATTAGTCCGTCAGTTAGATATTCAAAAAATATTGGACACGTATTTTTTATTTTGTCGATTAAACAAAAAATGATAAAGATATAGCCCTTTGAAGTTCCGTGTGACGTCATAGTTTGCTACAATTTTTAGCAAACTTTGACGTCACGAGCCCCCACTCCTGAACTTTGACGTGCCTTATCTTTATTATTTATTTGACAAAAGAAAAAATACGTGTCCAATATTTTTTGATTATCTAACTGACGGACTAATTGTTATGTTATTATTACGACCCGGGAAACTAGCCTATTAGCGCTTAGTTAAGTATTAACAGTAAACTTAGGTGATAAGAAGAAGTTAAAAAAATGTAACTCGGTTGAATCTGTAATTCAACCGATAGGTAAAATAGAGAAAGTAACCTCCAGTGTCAATAAGTTAAAGAACCATTTTATTTTTGCATTCCAAATACAATTATTTCTTTGAGTTCCATTAAACACAGAACGGTAGTAACGCCTTTCTCAGTTAGATATTTTACAAAGATAGGTAGTTAAATCGTAAGATTCATACAAGTGAATGTAATAAAAACGTTTAAAAAAGTAAAATTATCATGCAAATAGATGGAATAAAATTCATAAGCGGGTAAACTTGGCCGCTAATATTCATGGGAATTTTAAGCGAGCAGTGGCTGGCGTTAGATAAGTCGGTCGGGTAAGAAAATGCTTCGTTGGAGGGAATAAGAAAATGGTCCTAGTTGTTAAGTCTTGCACAGTTTCTGTCGCTATCTCAGGGATAAGAAGCCTAATCACCAGTCGTCGTGGCTGTATCGGGGCGGCGCGCGAGCGAGCGTCCCCCAGGGTACTCTTTTGGGACCAGTTTTCTTTTTTGGTTTACATTACCCTGTAAGTGTGCCGAATTCTTTTGTTGCGCCTCGCTTTTTGTACAGATTTGCGTGATTTGTATTGTGTTTATTTAGATCTACTGTTTAAACGAATACATTTTTGTTGTTGACGTTTATTTTAGCAGAGCTTTACATTTTTGAAAGGCTAAGGGTATTTTAAGTTGTGGCATTATTCAAGAACTAAGAAATTGCGAAGCTATTAATAAAGACTTATGAAGTTAGAAATTTCTCGGTGTTCGCGCCGAGGCGTTCCGAGGTCACGCACCAACAAACTTGCAGTAACAAACTATTTGTAATATAAATTTACAGTTTTGCGTTAACACTTGCTTTCTACGCTCATGTTGTTATAAGTTTCGGAAAAAATCAAAAACAGATAGTATAATAACTTATTTCTTTAAAAACCATATTCCTACAGCTGTGTCTTTTGTCATATGCTCGATGCGGTCCAATATAATATATTTTTTGATAAATTATAACAGTAGGAATAAGAAAATCTATTTTAATTGAATAAGTTAATGACATTCATAATTATTAAATAGACGTTGGAAATTATTTAACAATATTATTGGAAAATAATAAGTTTAGTCCTGATGACTTTGACTCTATCGAGTTAATACTGCCAATAAATAAAATTATATCATAAATACATAAATCCATAGCAGGTAAAATAAAATGGTATAATAGAGAGATATCAGCGATTGCAAAAGGAATTTATACGGCGAGAAAAGAGCGGCGCGCGGCGGCGTGTCTAATGAGATAATATAATAGCCGTGATTCCCCGTGCCGGCGGAGAACCGAAAATTACCGGAATACCGGAAAACTGCACTGAATCCGGGTTTAGACGCTTAATTCCGAATTAGAATCTCCATGCGCCCGTGAATTGCCACCTCTGATACTGAAATGTCGCGAGCTGTGTCGCGAATTTGCACTTAGGTTCGAATGTTATAGAGATGTTATTTGGCGAAATATCTTGTTGGGAATGTTCACGATGAAATTTTTTATGAATATTCAATCTTGTCAGAAAAATTAAGATATCGATAGAAATAGATTTTACTGGTTAAAATGTTAAGAAAATGGCTGATGAATCTATACTATACGTTGGATTCTAGAATTTTGCGGGGCGTATAATTAGTTTATAGGCATAAGGGTTTACATATTATGTAAATGTTATTGAACATATCTTGTATGAAATGTATAAACAGCATAATTTATAATAAGTAACTTCCCAAAAGTAAATACAGGTGGTATAATCGGAATAGAAGTAATAAATGTCTAATTGGTTGTGTATGAGTAGATAGATTCAAAGTATATGTCATAAATTCTTAGTTGCTTTAAAATTTTTAGAACCTTTTTAATGTAATTGTAATTACTTAGTTGTAGTGTAAGAAACATATCAAGAATATTTTATTTATTTAATTTAAAATTACATTATAAAGTTTTTCATAATTTTCACCAATTAAATCAAGTTCTCCCATGTGAGAAAGCATAAAATGACCTGCAGTTGTTATATCAATTTTTGTTATAATCTAAGACATAATCAACAAAAAATATCAACTATAACAACTAGTCAATATAGCCCCTTCTCTATAAATCCATATAATATTTACCATTTCGTGTATCCAGAATGTCTCCATCAAATAGTGAGCAAGAGGGTCATATCGAATTGGGAATCGATTTTGTCGCACCGAAATAGGGTGTAAAGATCCCATTGTAATATAGATGTTGCCCATATGTCGACTAAATTTGGACATTTTTGCGCGTTTCTCATTATAAATAATTTGATTTTAAATTTTAGGCATGAAAAGAAGCCTTTTGTAATACCGAAAAACATTAGTTGGAATTAGTATGAAAGGGTGCAAAGTACCTACTTCTTTAATATAAACTTTCACTATAAAAAAATAAAATAAGGATTTCCAATAAAACCGGTTGAAAGTGGCTTGCCTCCAGCGCTTTTCTGCGACCTTGGTTAGGTCTTTCGACTGCCTGCTCTTGTCAGTACGTTCACTATAACGTAAACTCTTAAATATAAAAAAAAAAAACAATTTTTCTACATATTTTCGCTACTGCAACATTCGGCACACTAATCATTTTGTGGAACTCATTTAATGGTTGATTCTTAACACTCCTTGTGCAACAACTCAATATTGTATTAATCCTATTTCTCCTAAGTTAGATAGACAGAAAACCCTTTGTTACCCACAGAAAGAAAAAAAATACAATTTGAAAATTAAATAACTACGAAAATGCGCAAAAAGCGGCCTTATCGCAAAGCAATTTCTTCCAGGCAACCTTTTGAGAAATTGCTAAGTTCGGTAATACTAAATGATACATCAAGTGAGCTGAATACTCTGGATTTGTCTTATAATAAAGTGATTATCTCTGCAATAAAAACTTATTATTTTGCCATATCTGAGAGTGTAAACAAACAAATATTGTTTCCCAGTCAATTAAATCCTCCCCACCAAACATGCGCTTTAAAAACGCTACTTAATCCTTTAATAGCTATTCCAGTCACAATATGTTTAACACGACAATCAAGTTTAGTGCAAGCTAACCCTCTAGTTTAATGCGCTTAAAGCCAAGCACAAAACATCTTAATCATTACGCTTCATAAAATTCTTAAGTGATTGAGTGGGGGACGATTGCGTGGCTACGAATTGATTTCCAAAGTCCATCTAGTAAAACGTGCGTGTACCCTAAATGTTTAAATTGTTAGGGGTTCTAGAAGATTTGATTGTTCCCTATAACTATTTGGTAATTGAGAAGATATTGATATACTTGCATTGCGTTTGGCTATCTTCATTATTTTGCATATTTGCCCTCCTAGAATTTAAAACGTATATTGGTCCATTCTTAATTTGTGTTTCTTAATACTGAAATGATCATAAAAATTTAAAAGGTGGATGTAGATGCAGTGGGTGGAGCTTTTAAATTACGGTAAAGTTTTTCGTTTAACAACATATTTATCATAGTACATGCATTGTAAAATCTATAAATTTGTCTATTTGTTCATCAATCAAGTATTTTGTTTAACCTACAAAGAATAAGAATTTTGTTCAATTTTTAAAGAAAAAGAAAAAGATTATTTTTTTGTCAAACATGTGTTCCAATGTGTTAAATAATATAATTTTAGTCGTCCAATTTAAAATCAAAATACTCAACTGAAACATTTCGGTTTAGAGTTTAATATGTTATCACAATATGTAGGCACATGTTACATCTATCTCATCAACATCTAGTCAGAGCCGTAGACAAAATGTATTTCGTTATTAGCTTATTTTGGTGGGAACAGGCAGGTCGAGTTCTATTTACAACAAGACTGCAAATGGCATCGATACTCGAATGTTAAAACGCTACATTCAAAAATAGAACGCGTTAAAAAATGAAAAATAAATTCGAATTTCCATAGCTGAACGCAGCATCGCATAAGTTAATAGTAGTCGGCCGCGGGCAGGCGGGCAGAGATAATGAAATTGTGTACAGAAGCGCAACGAGCCGCGAGCGTGTCTCGGCCAAAAATCCACTTAACAAATTGCTGCCGATTCGAAGGGTTCTGGATTGTTGCCTGCTTTTACCGTTACGTCAATTATTCGCCGTGTTATCGATACTCGAACGCTTTCGTGTTTTATAACATTGTTTCATACGTCGGCAAATGTCGGGCAATTTTAAATTTCTCTTCGTAGTTCGGGGCATGTTTAATGACTTTACAATATGTTTTTCTCATCTAAGTTATTCCTAAACAATTGATATTAATACTTTATTATTATCTACTATCCATTACAATAAGCGGTATTAGATCTATTGTTGACCTGCAACAATTATATTTGCGTTGACGAAGTGTGTACTTAACTTTCAACAGATTTGTCTCTTGTTTGTAACTTAACTACATTTTTATTTTTATACATATAAACTAGCTATCCCGAAGAACTGCGTTTTGCTATAAGATAAAAACTGTCCTATCTTTTAAGTTGGACCAAATTACAGATCAAAATCGGTTCAGTAGTTTCAGAGTTTATCTCGAACATACATTGTAACAAGAGATTAATGACTGTCGGTATCGTAAAATTATAAATGTGTAGGCCACAGAAGAAGCTGGTTTTCTCTTTTATTTATTTTTTACCTACGTAATGACCATACAGTCCATCTTTCATACTTTTACTTTCTACTGGTATATTAAAAGTAAAATTTAAATGCAATGTATGAAATGTATATTTTCGGCGAATATCAATTTAACAGTATTAAAACTTCGTCATAACTCGTTAAAAGTGCAACGCCCAATCGTTCATTTTCTAAACGATTATGACTCGCAAAAATAAAAAGCATCAAAAAACTCGCTAGCGACAGTGGAAACGAGTGAAAAAAGACAAAAAACAAATTGCAAACACGAGTGTAATGAATTCGGTGCCGCTTTCGCACGCAATTGCACAATTTCAATTATCGCATTAGTTCGCGACTGTACGGGCGCGGCTGTGCTGATGGATTGTGAGTGACTTTTCTGCCTAATGATACTGTATTTTTTAGTTCTATGAGTAATTGAAAATTGTAGTGTATTTTTAATAAAATTACTTGAACCGAACAACCTGTCAGATGTTAAATGATAGTACGATTGGTAAAGATGCTTCTTTTGCAGATGTTAAGAATACTAGGGTACAACAATGACTCGTTTTAGTGGTTCTAAGGTTTAATTCCTCGTGCTCCCACAGATTAATTTACAAACAAAAATTTACCAAACACTACCAATTTATATGGTCAATAAAATAATAATCAAATGATTTCTTCGATTTGGAAAAAGAATGACAACTTTATACTGTACATGATCCTCAAATATTTTCCATTAATCTAATTTTACCAATTTACTTAATAAAAAAAAACGAGGTCAAAATCAAATTAATATTCATCGATATCATAAAGGTGATTTTAATTTTACACATGGGTGTCTAATAAAGAATGCTTATAGGACTAAACATCAAACGTCAAAAAATGTTAATAATCGCGATTTACTTCATGCGTCAAACCAAAAGAGAGTACGCTTACAAAGGGGCGATCATTTTTTGTTTCCAAGGTAGAAATTTGAATCGAGCGAATTACAAAACCCACAATAGTGTAGGGCTGGTGCCTTTGCTTACATTTTTTTCGTGATGTACCTACTGCTAACATCTTTAATATTATATTCGGTGCTTTAATTTTATTTCGTTTCATAATTTGCAAATTAAAGTAACTCTTCAATGTCAAAAAATAACGTTAAAGTTGATTATTTTTACCAAAATTTATCGTACTTAACATATTGAAGGGATATTATTTGAAAATACAGAATTTACCAACTCCTACTTTCCAAGTATTTCCTAGAATTACACGAAGTTGAAATGTATTACACAAAAGATTACCCAACGGTCGCGTGACTGCCGGCTATGTGTCTAACTAGTACTCATTCTGAGGTTAAATCAATTAGCTTAAATATGTCAGGAAGATGGTCAGTGCACCAGCAATTACGCTGTTATATTTAACTAAAAGATTACTATTAAATTTGACTTGTTGTGGAAAGTAATTACTGTTTTCTCAGAAATTGCAACTCTAGAGGGAATAAAAATTAAGTTCAACTTTTAAAAAAGGGTTGTTTTATCACCTGAACTTAGTTAGACATTTGTTTACTTATGTGAATCTGTAGAGGTAATCACGTAAAGCCTACATACAATTAACTAATGCTTGTAAATGATGATGAAAACAGGCAATTCCATGTTTAATTTGATTTGTCCAGGATAGGGAAATAGTCTAACTCATCATTTCCGTGGCTTAAACATTTCTTTTCGTTTTCACTAAGCAAAAATTTGTTTAATAATGTTGTCGCCAACCCTAAATTTCAAATATCGAACGACGTACCAAACGGGAGACGCCTATCTATTGAATTCCCAAAAAGGATAGGAATAAAAGCATCACAGCCTACCTCCCCACGTATCAATAGTGGAGTATTGAAGTTTGGGTATTTGTCAGCCTGATTAGCCTACACTCCTCCCAGAATTATTTGATATCGAAAATAAATGAATGGCCCAGCGGGAGACCAGTGTTGGGGCAATGTTTTGTAAGGCTTTGTTTATTTTTTTATTTTAAGCTCTTGAGATGTATTCGAGTTACGGTTAGATTGACAAAGTTAATTAGAAAACGAGCATCAAGTCATAAAGGTAGTAGGACGAAAGTAGTTAATGTAGTCATGAATAAAAACATAGTTTTCTACATTGGTATTAAATTAAGAAATAAAATATGGTGAAAAGTTTCATGCGGACAGGGCTTGAACCAGCGACCTTAGGTCTGTGTACGACCTAAGGCCGTAGGATCAAGCCCCACAGCATAAAATATTTTCACCATATTTTATTTCATAATTTAATAAGAAAATATAAAAATAGCATTGTAAACGCAAAGTAAAACACAAAAACTTTTACTACACCTGAAAATCAAAGAACTCGCCCCATTAACTAAGTTGAACGTATTGCAAATGCGTCTTGGCTTTATAATTAAGATCTTACAATAAAAATGCAAACGTGCTTTATTAAGTTTATTTATGTATGTAAAATTCCCTTAGGAGTAAATATGAAGCGGGAAAACAAATCTAAAACCTGGCAAATTTTGAACTTATCAAACAATCACGTGAAACAAAACAGAATCGCAAAACTCCATTTCAATATACGCCACATCGAAAACAAAACGCAGACTCAAAGTTTCGTATCCAGAAAATGCATTTGCACGACTAACTTTTGAGACTCCACGGCTTGATGAATCGCCGCGAATGCTAATTTTTTGCTCACACTTTTTGACACTTCCACGTTTTGGCGTTTTGTTATTGCTATTCTCGTTTGAATATTTTGTTGAATACTCTCATATTTTTCTTTGTTTATATCTTCTGCCGCAAAATAGACACAATAACACTTACCTATCTATGATGACTGGATCTGACGGCGTTTCGTTTCTGTTCCCACAACTTTTCTTGTCACAACACCGACTGTGGACAAAAATAAAATGTTACTTTTTTAACTACTTAGTTAATCTGAAAGAAATGAAATACCAAAAAAAAATATTGTGTGTAAAGTCGGTTTACGGAAGATAACTTTAGGTGGTAACGGTGGAAGAAAGATATATGCGTCAAAAGTCTCAAGTCAAATGCTTAGGTCGATTATGCCTCTCTATCGCATGCTCCGCGCTCGCGTTTACTCACGGAACGTGACACTTTTTTGTGTGTGCAGCCGGCGTTCATCTATTCATAAGACGTTATCACATCATAATTTTATCACGTTATTATATGATAGTGAATTAGTAAGGATATTTTTTTTGTAAAAAATTACGTATTTTTTTAATGTGCAGTAGATCAAAAATAATACTGTGGTACTTTCTTCACTTTACTAACTAGTAGTACTTACTTTAATACTAGTACACCTTAAAGATATCATAAAGTTACTATAACTTTTAGAAACGGTTAAGATTTAAACACATATCCAGAAATAAACTATGTTTTGTCTAAAAGGATACCTCGGAAGGAAAAATCAATAAATTGTTAGAAGGGCTCGCGGAGATGCGTATGACTCATACGAACGATTTATATAGAGCCTGACTGCTACACTGAATTTGTTATAAAAATATGTTTTTGCAATACAAAAACTTTTTCCTTTTAAGATCTTAAATTGTAAAATATAAATGTAACATGTATTTTACTAGGATCCCTCGAAAAAGTATTTTTTTCGGGATCAAAGGTTCTTTTGCGTACCACAAACAAAATGTATACAAAACTTCATGATGATCAATTATGAAGTTAAAGCCTGAAAGCGTAACAAACAAATAATCAACTGACAACCTTA
Source organism: Elegia similella (assembly GCA_947532085.1). Classification (NCBI taxonomy): domain Eukaryota; kingdom Metazoa; phylum Arthropoda; class Insecta; order Lepidoptera; family Pyralidae; genus Elegia; species Elegia similella. The sequence continues at coordinate 9,880,272 of OX383936.1, forward strand.
CTTTCGTAACGAAAACATTAGTGAAGACGAATGAAAAATAATATTTTAACTAAAATTGTTAAAAACTAACAAAATATTGTTTTTTGCAGGAGATCTCAAAAAGTTTCTAACATAATAAAGAAAAAATCATTAGAAACGGACAAAAAAGATTCAAACTGGCATTTATGTCTAAATGAATTGCCAGTATCTTCTATACAAAAATGTAGAGAAGTGCAACATAAAAAAAATAAAACCGCATCCACCCAAAGCAAACAGTGTACACTGCACGCGCCCTACCGGGGCTCCTTGGCGCAAAGGGCAAAGACATTGAAAGGACAGACTCCCAAGAGACTCCTCCCTTGAAGACGGGCAAGCGGGACAAACATATAGCGCCGAATGAAACAACAACACTGCGTCTAAGGTGGAATAAAATTTTAATTGCTCACACAGACGCGCTCTTCTGTTTGTACATACGCACACATAGGTAAAGTGGCGAGACGGTACGCTCCCGTTACGACCGGAAAAACCACCCCAAACAAATGTTTAAATTAATAAGGACATTCACTTCTTTGTTGGGGAACAGACTTCGGTAATTAGGGAGTTACGGCTCGATCTGTGTTTGTGTGTATGTAGGTTTGTTTACATCTGATTTACAAATCTCTTGTCGCTACAAGTGTATGCAAACATATTTTTTGCGACCACGACAACTCTATTAAAACTTTAATAGTAAAAAAAACAACAACAAATATAAAAAATGTCACTATGATTTCACTTGAACATTAAAAAGTATTGGTTTGATAGCAAACTTTTATTTATTTAAAACAGTTCAAAGTGATTAGAATATTAGTGTTAGGGCAACAGCGTTAAAATGTTCATATTGCGATGTTAGATATAAAATTTTAGGGTTCCGTACGCAAAAGGTGTCAAAGAGACGTTATTACTATATCCGTCCGTTCGTCTATCAGTCACAGGGCTCTATCTTTGGATCCATAATACAAGTGACTAGAAATTTACAAAAAATGTATATTTCTACTGCTGCTTTGATATCAAATGGAAAATGGGCCCGGCATAAGAAACGTTTCTTATTTGGCATTTTTTGTGTTAATTATTGTAAACTTATATGGTACGGAACCCATCGTGTGCAAATTTAACTCGCACTAATTAACATTATAATATAGCTATATTTTTCTTATATCCATTGCTTGCCTGTTAGGGAAATACTTTCTACCAATGCACTAAAGAAACAATATCAATGCACTTTAATAACAAATAAAAGCCGACATGGAAGAGTTTGGCTGATAATACTGAATTAAATACATTATACCCGAATAATCTTTTCAAATTGACTGCATTATATACAGCGGGTCTTTAAAAAAATCTGACAAAACAAGTGACAATCAACAATGGAGTCGATGATGAGATTTCGGGAAACATGACAAGCAGAATGTCCAGTAGTCAGCGTTTGACAAATGAACCCGAGACAGTTCTGTGAAGGATGTTGTGGGAACGTTTTGGGGGCTGGCTTATTTATTTTAGAGTTATATCGATATGACAATACATTTTCTTTTCAAAAAATATATATTTTTTTAGTAAACGAACGTCCTAAACTTCGCAAATGACAAATATTTTGAGGCTTTTGTAAACCGAAAAATATCAACCATCTACATCTAAACTAATCTAAAATCTACACTAATATTATGAAGAGAACAGATTTGATTGTTTGTTTGTTTGTTTGCATTGAATAGGCTCCGAAACTACTGGACCGATTTGAAAAATTCTTTCACCATTTGTATCCTACATTATCCCTGATGAACATGGGCTATAGAATTAAATACCTATACCTTATCTACCCGTGCGAAGCCCGGTGAGCGTTAGAATATTTTAAAGAGAAAAGATTTGATTGACTAGGGTCCGAAACTACTGGACAGATATATAAAAAATCACCTTTTGAATCCCACATTATCACTAATAAACATAGGTATATAACATTTTCAAAAAGTTAGGGATCCGTTTGAGAACTTGGATAATGTAACCCAAGACGTGAAAAAAATACCAAAGAAAATCTAAACACCTATTTCTATCTGTGCGAAGCTGGGCCGCTAAAGTAAAATATTTTTATATGTATTATTCAAACAAATTAAAAAGATATATCTGGCTTGTACATTCAAAATAAAGTACTAATTAAAACACATAATATATCTCTGAATGCAAAAGAAAATTACTTATTGTCTAGAAAGTTCTGTATAAAAAGAAACCATGGCGAATTTTCCTGTAATTGTAATTACTAACAGATATAATACCTGCACATCACTTCGTGGGTTAGCAACACTCTGCACATCTCTGGATTCTTATCTTGACCCTCGTACACGATTGGCTGAAACAAACATCAATATTGAGTGATATATTCATACATACATAGTATCACGTCTGTTTTCCTTGCAGGGTAGACATAGCCTAGGTCTATCAGATCTGCACTCCCTAACTGCAACCCGTTGTTTTTTCTTTGTCGAAAAAACAAAAATTAAACTAGATAATACGAGTAACGCACTTAGTCAAGGATTGGGAGTTCGCTACGACACATATTTGTACGGAACGTACAGAGCCGTGACGTCATGCGGCATTTCAAATCAATGTAAAGTCGTATAAGTTTTTGAGTTGAAAAAAAAATAAGTTTCCGATATCTTGTCGCTAATCTATCGGATGTTCATACACATTATCTTCATTTATATTATGAGTGTACGAATGTATTTCTTTTTTCCTCATCAGATGTTACCAAAATAAATGGCACAAATAAATTAACTTATTTATAATATTTTAAAAATAAAAACAATTTTCACCAAATAAAATTCAAGCAGATTAAAATTAATGACTTAAAAGTTCTCACACCAATCAGGGTATGAAAAATAAAATCTTAAACAATGCTTAATCTATTCGAAACAGTACCCATCAAACATAATGCATAATCCCAAATTAGATAAGTAATTAAAAATCGACGCAAGATAAGATAAAAATGCGCCTTCTTCATCACATTAATACTTTTTGCTAAAATATGCACCCTTCTTGCATAATCGTACTTTATTATCTATGCCAAAATGCATTTGCATAGTTTTGCTGTAAAATTACAAAAATATTGTTGATCCAAATTATTTTAGGGCTATTGAGTCATAAAGACTTCATTTAGGGTGAACAATACGAAATAAAAGATACTTCAAAAATATTTTGATATTTTAGAATAAATAGATACTTTTAATATAAACAAACAAATCATACAGATTAAGCTAGTCCCAAAGAAAGTTCGAGGCTTGTGTAACTAACTCAACGATATAACTAGTATGCGCCGCGTGATAAAACCAAGTTAATGCTGCCGGCTATGCGTCTGAACTTAAATGCGTCAAGTACCTATGCCATGTCTATAAAGATATACAACAAGCTACCAAAACAAATAAAAGAAGAAAATAACAATAATATTTTTTACTTCAAATTAAAGGATTTTCTCATAAATAAAGCCTATTATAATATAAATGAATTCCTTGATGTCAAAGTATAATCTTATAATAATATAGTTCTATAATAAAATTTAAATCAATAAAACTATTGACATTTTATATACAAAAACTAATTGAAATAATAATTTAAATTCCACTAATTCTATAATGAAACTATTGTCATCATCCTTAATTTTGGGTTAAAAGCTTAAAACTGTAAATAAAATAATGAATGAATATTAAAAAAAAAAAAAAATGACAAACTAATCAAATTAATAATAATAATAACAAATACAATTCATAAAAATAAAATAAAAAGAAAAATTTTGGTATATACATATATTTAAAAATATGGTCCTTATCCTTATATACTTACACAATAAAATAAAATAAAATCTCATCTTAAATTTAGTGATGTAGTACTTTTTACTAATTGTAATAATTAGTGGGTACTCCTATTAATCTATGTGCGTCCTCCTCTAATCTAATATTGCTGTGCCCGACAGGGTCCATATATGGTCTTACTTTGTAATTTTTCATCCTATGTCTATATGGTTTGCAATAAATATTGAGTATTGAGTATTGAGAGTATTGAGTAAATATCCAAGATCTTAGTGAATCTACAAATATTATTACCATGTTGATCTGACCGGGAATCAAACCTGGGACCTAAGGTATGATAGGCTGGCGTGATGACCACTAGGGCAAAGGAGGTAGTTAGAAATAGGTTAAGTATTACCTATATGTTTTATTTCGAACTCTCAACCTTCCCCATTATTTATAACTTCTAAAAAAATCTATCCATTGTTTGTCCAGTGGTTAAGGCGTTTGCCTGTAGACCAGAGTGTCGTGGGTTCGATTCTCACGGAAAGCATACTTTGTTTCGTTGTTTCCAGTTTAGATAGGACATTGCAAGCTTGAATCACCTGATTATCTGATAATTAAGATGATTCCGTACTTCGGAAGGCACGTTAAGCCGTTGGTCCCGACTGCCATCTGGTAGTCGTTAAAGGAACCGCGTCAGAGGCCGAGAGGCATTACCGAACAACTCTGACACCAGGGTGTGCATGGCCAATTGACCGTGTCACCTACTCGAAATGATGATATCCTTTGTTATCAAAAATCGTTACATAGTTTGGAATAATACAATAAAGTCTGCAAAAACAAGTCGTAATAACATATCTACGTTATTTGCTGGCCCCATATGCGCATCGCAAGTATTATTTTTACTATTATTTAAATAACCATTTTTTACCCTAAATCCTTAATAACATGTCCAGTACTTACAAGCAGGCATTAACTACACCAACCCTAATACGATTCTTTCATCCCCAACAAAATATTTAATTGAATATGAAATGGCGGGCCTTATCATCTTTTGTTCAAGGATTCCGAGGATTTCTCTCGAAGGGTGTTTTTGTAATATTCAAGGGTCATATGGAAGTATTTAAGCTACCAGAAATAGGGGTTGGTTACAAGTTGGGGATGAAGGTATCAGGTGCGGTTGTAATCCTAATGAGGCATGTGTAAAGATGTAAGTCATCTTTTTGTATTTATGGCACGTTATTTTGAATGTATATTTATAGAACTGGAACGCTAAAACTGAAGGAAACGTCTAATATCACAGAGTAAAAATACAACGATAAACTGCTATCAAATAATCTAAAACTAGTTTTTATTTGATTTAACTTCACAAATATTTAAATAACAATAAAATTTACAACCTATGTATTACCAGTGGTATTGTAGGTGCCTTTAAATCGCAGGTTCAATCCCCAGACAGGTCATGATGAAATATGTTTTTTACACATAAGCCTGGATCTTGGAATTTTATCTGTATGTGTAAATAGTATAAAATATAGTACCATTAAGTTAGTTTAGTTAGTCTCACACTAACTTGTGAACTTGAAGTGTGAGTGAAGCTGGATCAATCTGAGTAATTTGTCCATATATATTTACTATTATTATATCATAAAAGTTCTTCTATACATATTTTAATCATGTCTTTATCTGTTACAAGACTACTTAGAGAAAGCAAAAGGTCGTAGCTGGAAAATGGATTATCAAAATAGTGATTGGTTGTACCGCATAATCTATTTACTTATTTTTAAAAAATTTCGTCCATTCCTCTACCGGCTTATACGGTCTATATAGAAAGAAAACCTGTTTCATCTCATACATTAGGTATATGTTCTTTTCTACTAGACCAGCAAAAAATAGCTTTAATTTCTTTAAAAGTTTATTAAACAATTAAAAGTTAAACAACATGATTAAAACCACTGCGATTTTAGATTTAACATCAATGAAACTTTCCTACTAACTGGGTTAAACAACAAAAGTTGTAGTGAAACCAATTCACTCCTTTAGTAAAAAGTTTTCGAGATAAAAGTGGTGGACTGGACAACACTTAGACGTTGCTCCCTGGACCGGGAGGTCCCACAGGAGTGGCGGCGCGTGCCCGGTGGGCATACCTTGCCGCCTGGGATTCAATCTCTGGGGAATTTGTGGGGATTTAAAAAAATCGCTCATTAGCCTTGCTTGTATGGGGAGTTAATATTTTATTGTTAAACCTGCTAAATATTTCCACACAAATTAAAATTGTCTAAAAATATTAAAAATTGTTAATAATTATCAGTTTTTCATATATTATTTTGCATGAATTCGTTGGGTTAATTACTAATTAGACTCTTAAATATTTTATTCCCAATTCAATAATTTATTTTGCTTTTTTGATATTTTCTTTATATTATTTTCATATATATGCACACTATTTTTAATATTACGGTAGTTATATATATTCATAAGTATTGTTACAATAACATTGACATTTATTAATAATAGAACATTTGAGCCGGGGAGGCTCTAATAAGTAGTTTAGTTTTGTTTTATTGTTTATATTTTTTTTGTTAGTTATGTAGTTCCCACTATTGGGCAAAGCCTCTTCTTTACTTTTCTAATTTATTCTATCTCTCACTATCTCTCTAAGTCTTATCAAAAGCAGACAATAATTTATTAAAATTAATTGTTTTTTTTCGCTAGCCATAATTTTATATTTATAGTATTATTTTTATGTAAATTACAACTATTTTATCAAATGTCAAAAATATATTTCAGTGTTTTCGTAAAAATACTTATGTTAAATTCACACATTTATATTTTACATTATACCATTTTACGTATGGATAATTTCATGTTTACATACCTAGTAATATGGGTAACTCAGTATACCTGCACATTTTCAAGTACTTTAAATCATTGGAGAGGACATGCAACAATATTTAGAGTCAATTCCAACTACTGAGGTATAATATAAAACGTGATCGCTCAAACAAAATGTATTCTATCTGAGCTAGTGCTCCATTGCGCTAAATTTATAGAACAACAAACAAAAAGTTGCAAGACGGAGTGCGGCGAGCTGGCGTGATTTACATGAGCGACAACGCTGCTGCAGCATAGTACGCGCTACGAATATTTATTTACTAAACAATTGAATAGAATAGAAAAAAAAAGTAAATTAAAACTTTCACGGCCATAGATTTAAAAAGTATTTGATAAAAAACGAGAAACTCCTTCTCTCTGTTATCCGCATGTATTTCAGGTTGCATTACCAATTTGTAGATATGTTTTGTACAAGAAAAAAATGTAAGACGTTATTTTTTTTTGTATCTATACCTACGTAGGTCTTCTTCCAGCTAGTAAAGATAATTCTTCAATTTTATGGAGTGCCCCTTGAAAAAACAGCACACTTAAAAGGTCATGACTGAATGAGCCTATCTTCTAAGTACCCTACGGATGCTTGCCGTGAGCCATGCAATGCAGCAATAATTGTATACATTTGTATTTTTTGGGTGTTATTTTTTACATAATGGTAATCCCGTTCATTTCGGGTCCTATTTACACATAAATAAATTTTTCCAAACACTCGTTATAGCACACAAAAATTTTTATAGATAGTGTTCCCACTCGTGGTACAAATCTGTCCTTTTTACTCGTCTGGCATATTAAAGATCTACTACGATCTACAGACCTACAAAACACTCAACCTTTGGTCTACGCATAAAAAACAAGACATTTTTGACACGCTTTATTACTTACTAGCTTTCGCCCGCAGTTCCGCCCGCGTCAATGTCGATCCCTTAGGGAATAGTACTTTTTCCCGTAATAAAAGGTAGCCTCTATCCTTCTTCGTAGCATACAAGTTCTCCAGAGAACTTGTATGCAAAATTTCATGATGATCGGTTCAGTAGTTACGGCGTGAAAGCGTAACAAACAAATAAACAAACAAACTCACTTTCGCATTTATAATATTAGTAAGGATAAAGATTACCATCTGAAGCCAAAACTGTTTTCACTCGTAATATCGTTACCTAATATTACGCGGAAAATAAAACGTATATAAAAATCATATAAAGTGTTATTCAAATGGCAAAAATAAAACGACGTTAAGGAGCCAAGAGTATGATTTATGTTTCGCGACAACGCGCCGTGCCAGCATAGATATTGTTATTATTGTCACTGCGCTTTGGAAATAAACATTTTTATGTAACTGACTATTAAATGCTATGATATAGTTTACACACATATACACTTATCATTGTTGGAAAGTTTTTATATAGTAAATCAGCGTCTTCAAGGCATCAATAAATGTAAATAAATACTCGTAAAGTATAGGTAAAGCAGTCGATAAACTAATTCAGTTTATCGACTGTCTTTGAATTAGACAGTCGAAAAATCGTTTCAGCGCATTATGTCCTTTTCTCGAAATGTCCTTTATCAAAATGTCCTTTTCTCGAAATGTCCTTTCGCAGAATGGCCTTTCTTAAAATGTCCTTTTCTCAAAATGTCCTTTTATCAATATGTCCTTTTCTCAAAATGGCCTTTTTGTTAATTATGTCCTGTGCAAATTTATGCACACCCTGTAATAAAGCCGAAAATCAAATAAGAAGGAAAGGACATAATGCGCTGCGACGGATCCGCCGCGTTTTTTAAGTTAGTAAGATCATTAGCGGCTTTAGGTCGGGATCGTGGGTTTGAATCCTACCGAGTGGCGTAAATCTTATCTTTACATATTAATTTTAATATTGAACTTCGAACTAAAGCTTTGAACGTCAGTTCTAAACTCTTAACTACAATCTTCATGTTCCTTGCATAATATTAATAGGTTGTGTGTTGTTTTCTCTAAAATAAAATAAAAAATAGAAAATCACTCTTTATTTTAAAACAAATATACGTATGTATAGGTATATAATTCCTTATTAGTTTTTACTTTGATTAACAAAATATTAGAAAAGAAATATTCACAAAAAATCAACTTATTTTAAGCTTTGAATAATTTGATTTTGTGAATATTTCTTTTCTAATATGCTATTTTTTAATTTTTTTTTCAAAATTTTATTTCTTTTCTACGAAAACTGCATCATCATCATCATTTCGAGTAGGTGTCACGGTCAATCGACCATGCACACCCTGGTGTCAGAGTTCTTCGGAACCGACCCTCGGCCTCTGACGTGGTTCCTTTAACGACTACCAGATGGCAGCCGGCACCACCGGCTTAACGTGCCTTCCGAAGCACGGAATCATCTTTATTATCAGACAATCAGGTGATTTAAGCCTGCAATGTCCTAACCAAACTGGAAACAACGAGTCGAACCCACGACCCCCGGTTCAACAGGCAAACGCCTTAACCACTGGACCACGGAGGCTGTTACGAAAACTACAAGATACTGCTTACCTGGCGCGTATTTTGTCGACGGAACCTTTAAATATATCCCAAAATCCTTTTAACAGTTGTCTTATTTATAAGGGCCATTTTGAGAAAAGGACATATTGATAAAAGGACATTTTGAGAAAATAACATTTTAAGAAAGGCCATTCTGCGAAAGGACATTTCGAGAAAAGGACATTTTGATAAAGGACATTTCGAGAAAAGGACATAATGCGCTGAGACGGAAAAATTACCTAATTTACTAATTTATAATAATAGTACCTAACAAAGTATAGCTATGGACCGAATACTAGAAAAATATCAGTTAAAGTATATATTTTTCTTAATTTTCCGATACTGACGTGGCCCTCACTGGCACTGGCAATGACTAGGCTCTATCTACTCCACAAGGGAAAAAGACGTGATACTATATCATATGTTTGCCGATAATAGAGTCGAATCCCGATAACTACTGTCTCTCTCTATCTCTCTCATCTAGGCGTATTCCCGCTTGTATCCTTAGATATAGTACATCAGAGCCGGTGGTCAACTTCCATAATTACTGTATGAAATCCTTATATCTGCATTCATTGTGAAAGTATACCTATATAATTACTACCAAAAACTCCCATAATAATTCACGATTAACAAGATCGCTACGATAATAGAAGTATGGCTTCAAAGTCATTTTCCCAACAAAAAGGACTAAATTAATATGTTGTTTGAACACCAAGTAAACATAATCAGAAGGCACGTGCGTCACACACGTCCATGCATTCATACAGCGGCTGCTTGTATGGGATTTGCCTGAATCTCATTCCGTGAACGCGGCCCGCTATCTTAAGACTATAGACAAACAGAGGGATAGTAGATTGATGTTTTAGATATTGATACGATGGTGATTTAGTATGGGAACAAAAATAATCCGGTGATTTAAATTACACGGCTGTAAAGGTTCGTTGGTTTTGGGTGGTTACTTGTTATATGGAATGACAGTCTAAAATATATTTATGCCAAATTAATAACACCGATTCAAACTTTTTAATGATAAATATCAGTATTTTTAACAAAATCGTTTTGTAAATTTACCTATTAAAAAATCTGAGAAAGTTATACAACTCGTTATAAAGTAATGGATATGCTCTGTAACCTTCTATAGGTTCCCTCACTAGTCAAATCACAGCTATTCCGCCATTTTTCAAGGCATTTATGTTTATACACATACTCTAGGGAAATCCTAAATGAGGCTACTGTCTTAGCCCTTGATTTGACCAAATATATAAGGTCCACTTAAATTAAGCGCAAATATTTTAAAAGCTGGTATCTATAGGTCAAGGAAAACTTTAGTAGCAAAATTTAAGTCACACAAATTTTTGTAAAAGCTTTATATATTATAATACAAAAATATTTTTTTGTATGAAAATTTAAATTGATCATATATAAACATTGATACCTTAAGAAGATCCAATTAATTAAAGCTTAACGTTATAATAATTAGGCAACGGATATCTCTTCCCGCAAAGTAGTAACAAAAAAAAATGCCCTTAACAAGAGGCACTACACTCAAGAGTTGCGTGTTCGATCGCAAGCACCGAGCATTAGTAGATTGCCGTGTGCCCTCAGCCTTATGTATTTATACAATAATACCTACAACTAATCCAATACTCCACAGACTAGTGCCAAATATACATGACCTAAACAAGAATACCTACACTCCACAGTTGCGTGTCTGGTTGTACGCACTGAGAATTATTAAACTGCCTTTTCCCCTTAGACTAACGTTTTTATACGATAATATATCGATATTATACAACTAGGTAACACATTAAAAACGTAAATACACCAAAGTCTAGTGCCAAAACTAAATACTCTAAAAAAGAGGTATCAACACTCAAGCGTTGCGTGTTACATGCACCGAGCATTAGTAAATTGCTGTATGCCCTCAGCCTAATACGTTATTATACAATTATATATGTATATTATACAACTGACATACTAAAAATGAAAATTCTCCACAATCTAGTGCCAAAAATAAATGCCCTAAAGAGATACCAACACTCAAGACTTGCGTGTCCGGTCGCATGCACCGAGCATTAGTAAATTGCCGTGTACCCTCAGCCTAACGTTTTAATACAATTAAATCGACCACTCTTATTATCCAAATGCCATCTTTCCGTCGCCAATTTTACTCAACGACTCTTTCGCGTGTCATTTGTTTGAGGTTAGTTAATAGATATTTATTAATTATGATTTTTATACATAGTAAAGTTGAAATTATTTTGAGGTTAATCCAATTGTAATGAAAAATTTGTTTTGGCGGTTTGTATTAAGTTATAAATGCACATATATACATATATATATGTACATACATACATGTACAAATACCCCAAGCATGCTGTTTGGGTTGTATGTACATGTTTGTGTATGTTATACGTCATGCAGGCGACCGGTTGTAAAAATTCGGCAAAATTATATCACAGCATGAATTACTAACATGCTATCATAATAGTGGACCCCGGGCTCGAATGCACCTTACTTGAAGTTGGTTTTTGTAAAACGCTACATACATCATTTTGAGAAAATATTAAACAAGTTACGTAATGCACAGTTCTAAACTTTTGTAATGAATCACATACTTTTATAACTAAAAATATATAATTGCGTTTGGAAAAGTTGATGTTAATTGTGGACAAAGCATAACTTTCGAACATTTTTGTATATGCATACTAGCCATACTAGCATGCAAGCCCTTACTTACAGAATTTTATCTAAATCGTTACATCCATTTCCGACATCCCTGTTTAAATATATTATAAGGATCTCATAAATGGCTCCAAATATAGAAAAATAAAATAATTAGATACTCATATAATAGTGTAGGATATAAAATAGTCTAAATATATAAAATGTCTATTTCTTTTTTGAAGGTTGGCCTTGGCTTTGCCTCCTTTCTTCTATACATATAATAAAACAGTAAAAATATTTTGTCTGTACATTTAGAATTTTTAACTGAAATGGATAGAGGGACACTTAAAAAGAATAAAAGAAAGCAAAAAAATTTTTTTCGAATTTCTTGTCTGTCTGTCTGTCTGTCTGTCTGTCTGTCTGTCTGTATGTATGATCACGATTATCTCCGAAAATACTGAACCGATTTACTTCAAACTTTCACCAATTGCTTTGTTTTAACTCAGCAAAACATTTAAAGTTTGTTTCATCAAAATCGGTTCATTAAAAAAAAAGTTATCGTCATTTGAATGTACTCAAGGCATGAGTTTGCCTGCAAACATATAGCAAAAAATAAAAGAAAATAATAAGTGACATAAGAAAATTAAAATCCAAAGACAATCATCATCACTATACGACAGCATTTTACCTATCCATACTATCCATAGTAATCCATACTAAAAAAAAGGAGAAGCTGACTGACTGACTGACATATCAACGCAGGGCCTAAACTATAAGAGTTAGGAACTTGAAATTTTGCACAGGGGTTTCTTTTGTAACGTAGGGGAACACTAAGAAAGGATTTTTGGAAATTCATCTCCTAAGGGGGTAAAACGGGTTGCAAAGTTAGTATGAAACTTTGTCGTTTTTGAAGTTATTAGAATGAAATTCAGCATGAAGGTTCTACACGAACACGAGTAAAATATTTTACTCAAAAATCATCCCTTAAGGGGGTAAAAAAAGGGGTGCAAAGGAAGCATAAAACTTAGCCATTTTTGAAGTTAGTCGAATGAAATTCAGCATGAAGGTTCTTTACTGAAAGGCATGAAACACGAGTAAAACATTTTTCTCAAAAATCATCCCTTAAGGGGGTATAACGGGGATGCAAAATTAGTATGAAACTTTCCGTTTCTGAAGTTATTCAATTGAAATTAAATATTAAGGTGTTTCATTGAAAGTCCTAAATTAATGTATTCCGGGTAATTCTACTGTTCCTGAGAAATCGACACATACGCGGGCGGAGCCGCGGGCTAAAGGCAAACCTGACTTATATATTAATGCACAGCCAAAACTACTGTGCCCAGAAACTTAAAATTTGGCACAGGGATTCTTTTTATGATGTAAATGAGCACTAAGAAAGGATTTTTAGAAAAGCAAAGGGGGAGACGTTTTATGGAATTTTCTCATTTCTGGATTTAGAAGTTTAAAAGTAGGTATGTTTACATTACAATTAAAAAGATCTGTGTAGTTAAAATGGACGAAATTTCCCCTTGAAGGGGTAAAATAGGTGGTGTAAAGTTTGTATGAATTTTTTTTATTTACTTAGATATATGACAATAAGAAGTTCCCCATTACAATAAAAAAATATCTGTGTAGGTGAAATGGGCAAAATCCCCTCCTTAAGGGCTAAAGATCTATGCAGGTGAATTGTATTAAATTCCCCCTTATGGGGAAAAAGCAGAGGGGGAGGGGTTTGTATGGAATTTTTATCATTTCTACTGTTCCCAAGGGAACGACATTAACGCGGGCGGAGCCGCGGGCAACAGCTAGTCTTCAATATGCCCAAGCAAAGTGAGGACGTAACCAATACGAAATAATGTGCTAACTCGTAATTTACCGAAACGCGGTAAGGCCGCACTCACATATATAATTTCAACACGTCCCATGCTCTTAGTGTTGTGTAACAAGAGGCCAATTACGGGAGATTTATACGGCGAACATAATTAACTTTGGCCAAACGCTAACTAAGTGCAGGAATTGCTTTCGTTTCTACGGGATCGGGCCTATGGTGGTGTGAATATATGCTATACGAATACATATGTATATTTAGGGCTTCGTTTGATGAAATGTTGAGAAAGGTTTGTTATTTTCTCATATGAGATAAAGACCAGTTTTATCTCGCGGCTCTACTCACGTGAAGATCGATCCCTTGGAAACAGTTCTTTTGCCGGGATGAAAGGTAACTATCCTATGTTCTTCCTCAGGCTTCAAAACTAGCACCATCCTAAATTTTATCTAAATTGGCGCAGTGGTTGAAGCGTGAAGAAGTAACAGACAGATAGACAGAGTTACTTTCTTATCTATACATCTATCTATACATATATAAAACAGTAAAAATATTTTGTCTGTACATTTCGAATTTTTGACTGGAATGGATAAAGGGACACTTAAAAAGAATAATAGAAAGCAAAAAAAATTTTTTGGAATTTCTTGTCTGTCTGTCTGTCTGTCTGTCTGTCTGTCTGTATGTATGATCACGATTATCTCCGAAAATACTGAACCGATTTACTTCAAACTTTCACCAATTGCTTTGTTTTAACTCAGTTTAACATTTAAAGTTTGTTTCATCAAAATCGGTTCATTAAAAAAAAAGTTATCGTCATTTGAATGAACTCAAGGCATGAGTTTGCCTGCAAACATATAGCAAAAATAAAATAAAATAATAAGTGACATAAGAAAATTAAAATCCAAAGTCAATTCATCATTATTATACGACAGCATTATACCTATCCATACTATCCATACTAAAAAAAAAGGGGAAGTTGACTGACTGACTGACATATCAACGCAGGGCCTAAACTATAAGTGTTAGGAACTTGAAATTTTGCACAGGGGTTCCTTTTATAACGTAGGGGAGCACCAAGAAAGGATTTTTGTAAATTCATCTCCTTAGGGGGAAAAACGGGTTGCAAAGTTAGTATGAAACTTTGTTGTTTTTGAAGTGATTCGAATGAAATTCAGCATGAAGGTTCTTTACTGAAAGGTATGAAACACGAGTAAAATATTTTACTCAAAAATCATCCCTTTAGGGGGGTAAAATAGGGGTGCAAAGTAAGCATGAAACTGCCATTTTTTAAAGTAAGTCGAATGAAATTCAGCATGAAAATTCTTTACTAAAAGGCATGAAACACGAGTAAAATATTTTTCTCAAAAATCATCCCTTAAGGGGATATAACAGGGATGCAAAGTTAGTATGAAACTTTCCGTTTTTGAAGTTATTTAATTGAAATTCAATATTAAGGTGTTTCATTGAAAGTCATGAACTAATGTATTCCGGGTTCAACTAATAATTCTACTGTACCTGAGAAATCGACACTTATGCGGGCGGAGCTGCGGGCCAAAGGCAAACCTGACTTATATATCAACGCACAGCCGAAACTACTGTGCGCAGAAATTTGGCACAGGGATTCTTTTTATGATGTAAATGAGCACTAAGAAAGGATTTTTAGTAAATCAAAGGGGTTGAAGTTTTATGGAATTTTCTCATTTCTGTACTTAGAAGTTTGAAAGTAGGTACGCAAGTTCTCAATTAAAATTAAAAAAGATCTGTTTAGGTGAACCAGACAACATTCTCCCTTGAAGGGGTAAATAGGGGGTAAAGTTTGTATGGAATTTTTCCATTTCTAGACTTAGAGGTATGAAAATAAGTATAAACGTTCTAGGTTACAATTAATAAAAGATCTGTGTGGGTAAAATGTACAAAATTTCCCTCTTAAGGGATAAAGGAGGGGGTAGGGGGGGAATGTATGGAAATTTTCTCATTTCTGGACATAAAAGTATAAAAATAAGTATATATGTTTACATTACAATTAAAAAGATCTGTGTAGTTAAAATGGTCGAAATTTCCCCTTAAAGGGGTAGAATATGTGGGGTAAAGTTTGTATGGATTTATTTTATTTACTTAGAAATATGACAATAAGAAGTTCTCCATTACAATAAAAAAATATCTGTGTAGGACAAATGGGCAAAATCCCCTCCTTAAGGGCTAAAGATCTATGCAGGTGAAATGTAATAAATTCCCCCTTAAGGGGAAAAAAGCAAAGAGGGGTTTGTATGGAATTTTTATCATTTCTACTGTTCGCAAGGGAACGACATTAACGCGTGCGAAGCCGCGGGCAACAGCTAGTTTATAATATTGAATGCTACAAGAAAAAAAAGGCATACTTGCAGTTCACTATGTATACGCAGCTTTTTTGCAGTTACAATTCTGTTGACCGAGTAAAGAGTAACTCGGTCTATTTTCGATATTAATTCGTATCAAGTATTGACAGATCACACGGTAGTACTTTCGGCTTTTATAAAATTTTGAATGACATCTCGGATTTCATAGCCCCTAAATTATAATTATAGATAATCACACGACACTACAATCGGACACCCCCAACTTAACCCTTCGTCTGTTAGTGTGAAACTAACGTGGAATAAAATTGCAACACGAGATAACGTAAGATAACGCAACCATAGGGGGTGTAGGCCGTTAGGGGTGCTACACACAAAAGTTTGATGTGTGTGTATGAACATCGATGAATGAATGAATTAAATATTCTATAATGCACCAAAATACATAACAATATAAAATTATTAAAAACTATTGTACTAAGTATAAAGTAGCTCAAAAGTCTCAAATAAACAGCCTAACGTCTTGGAATACTAAGAAGTTCATATTATGACTATTATAGAGAAGATTATATTGTAGAGATAGGTATATTTTATTGAAATTTATGCATAATTTATATTCATTTTAGATTAAAGTTAAAAAGGAAGGAAGAAGATTTTTATTTTCGTCTCCTCGACAATTTTAACGATTCTTGGCAAGCAGCAAAATCAAGTGAACGATAACACAAGGTATATATAATTAATTGAAATTTCCAAGATTAATAATTAAGAGGGGCCAAGTAAAGTATATAAAAATACTTTATAACGCCATAAAGATTATTGGCTACGCTTTAACATCATATACGTACGTAATTTTTTTGTTAAGTAATTAACAAATCAATATTTGAAATTGCCAATAAATGCCTAAGTTTATTTGAAATTGTCAATAAATGCCTAAGTTCCCAGTCATTATCCGACATCTAACTTACGAACCATCGATACATTGTTGAACAGCCATTTGGCCATAGAAAGCAACCCTTAGACCCTATAGGGGCGTGGGGATTAGCTTCTAATCGGGCCCCGATGACAATCAGCCGGCAGCGCCACGTGACCGCCACGTGGACCTACCATCGGTGCAGAATTGCTGGGCGGTAGTGGTCGTTGCCCAATTTATTTTGATGTTCATTAGTGTGATTTTTTATTGAGGAGAAATGATCTCATTTATCACTCACATTAATAAAGAGAACGACAAAGGAACGACACCAAGATTTGTTCATAGACAAAAATGTTAAAGAAGTAAGAGTCAGGTTTTATGTTTGTGTGAAACCATAGATTTAAAAAAATCGTCTCTTTGAAACCATTGAGGTTTCCTCAAGAGGGTCCATTGGCTCTATGCTAAAACATACATAATTTTATTGGTAATCAGCTCAGTCATCTTCAAGATAATAATATATGAAAAAAAACCTTGGTTATGATAATACACTAAAATAAATAGACTTGTCCTATAACTCACCTGTTTTGTAACTGAATCTATTAGTCGAACGAAAATATCTTGCTCTTGTCTTATACCTGTGAACAATAAATAATAATGTTATATAAAGAATTTCAGCATCTATACTATTTAATTAAACAACAGCATTTCCTTGAAAATAACAAAGCTTCGTGAAATATTACTAAACCATCCACTATTTCATAAATTGCATAAATTACTGTCACAAAATAAAGAAAGAGTAGAAATGACACTTCTTTCAGACTGTAAGATTTAGTCTTGGCGCCAATGCTAAGAAATCTGAGCACAAAATGATAAGGATAATATCGCAAACATGAACTTACGCTCATCTCCTGTAAAAGATAAAAGTATCCCTGATTTAGTGTATAAATGTAATTTTGAAATAAATTTCTCTGGATGGTTTTATGGTCGATTGGCAGAGAATGCCATATGGCATTAAGATAAATAAATTACATGTTGTGGTTCCTTAAACTGTATCTCCAAAAGTTTTAAATTCTCCTTTGTTGATTAATCTCGGTTAAATACCTTGGGTATATAAATCAAATGAACAAGGCAATGTGACAATTTTAAAAGTCTTTTTCCTTTGCGGGGTAGGCAGAGCCCAGGTCTATTAGATATAAGAGCCACATTTAGCATGAATATAGTGATGGGTTGCTAGCTACATCGCCTACTAAATGATTGCTTAAGTTTTTTCCCGTTCCGTCGATTGGTTTTTACGATTTGCACGGGAAGAGAAGCAGCTGGTACATTCTACGTTTTTTCTTTTCTTCCAGACCAGCATGGGATACAACGTAACAAAATTCAAAATTTTACTAAGGGATTAAGATACCTGAAAGGTTGTCAATTCTATCCTATTCTTAGTTTGTGTCACTGCACTCAATACGAAGTGCATGGCCTCGCTAATTCTTCGTATAAAACATTAACATTCTCGTAGTAGCTAGGCTAGTATAAAGATCGTAGCGGCTACGAGCTACGGCCATGGCTACGGCGTAGCTCGTAGAATGCTTGTAAAACATTTCACAATTTTGTTTGCTATCGTACAGAATTATGAGCTTTTTATTTTTACGTCAATATAAATTAATGTTGTATGTGTATAGGTAAGCTCTGTAATGTAAACTATTTATTATTAAAACAACTTCAATACAACTTTTAGCCCGTGGATACGCACAGAATTACTTTGAAATTCTTTTATTTTTATGATATTGTCATTAAGTATAAGCCTTCACAGACACTTTTTCACTACTGAATTGTATATATATTGATCAAATCTGTCTTAGGTTTGAATTGTAAAAATTATGCTGACTTTATTCCTACAAATATAATTATCAAGTCATATGGTACTACAATAACATTTACGTTGATGCAAAATTTACTATGTATGATCTAATGAATCTTAAAACAAAACAAACAATCTATCCTCAACATAGTAGACACTAAGAGCCATCGTTCATAGTCCAAACGCCAGTATTCTGCGCCAATTTTCCATTATCTAGCTCTAAGGCCAAGATGGCAAATATTTACAATGCAGTGTACATTGTCTCCGGCTCTCTGTCTATTGAATTCAAAATCAGGTTATGTTTGATGTGGCCTTTAACGCAAGGTAGTAAAGGAGGTTATTGAATGCACTTTACGACCTGTTTGCTAGCGCACTGAGGTTCGTGGTGCAAGGAACAGATTTATTTAAAAATAACTGCTTCAGTGTGTCACACAAAAAATCTTTAATATTTGACAGTATATTTTGGAAAATGTATTCTGAAAAAATACGTGTTACATATTATAATCTCATTTCAGACCAAACGAGAGTACTTTTATGAATACTTGTACTGACTTTTTATATCTCACTTTAGAGTTATAAGACTTGTTGGCTCAATAGTTGATCTTGGCACTTCACTAACTTCACCACCATGGCCAAGACATAACTTCTTATATTTTATTCTTCTGATATTTGAGACCTAGGCTCTTGTCAATATCACTGTGTGGGAAGATAGACACACAACGACAATATCAAGCACGAAATTATGGAGTGGTTTGCCATTGCTTTCTTCATTTCGCACACTAGTGAAGTTGCCTCACGATGTTTTCCTTCACCGGAAGCCGATGAAAATAGCCATACCTTGAGTCGGATTGGTCTACATACTCAGAGGAACAGCTCGGGCCGGGCGGGGTTTGAACCGGGGACCTTTCGCTTGGTTACGCTCACCACTGAACCACTCCCGCTTCATTACATATTTTTATCTATACACGAGTATATTTTTAAAGGTGTCATTTTGTAGAAATTAACACTCATAATGACTATTTTTGACAGGATATTGTGGTGTAGAAAATACTTTTAGATAGTCGCTGACGGTGTTCTTGGGACATTGCGATTCAATGACAATATTTGTCCGGCACGGAGACCATTGACCAGGTACGCTCAATGCCTGTGTCATATCATATAATACACTATGGCGACTAGAAATTTCAAAATATTATAATTGCAAAAATAAGTTTTGTAGTTGGCCTTAAACTTTCTATACTTATATAATTAATACTGTAGTCATTGATACGGTGTCTAAGATAAGGTCCTATTCTACTCGTAAATACATATGTAGATATTTTAAATGAACTTACCATTGGCATATAATAATTGCAGTCTGTATTGAATACCATTGTTTGTTTTCTGGCCCTCAGCTTCCTGTAACAATATGCAATAAATTAAACTATAAATAAGAATAAAATAAATAAAAGGCGCCATCATTTTGGTTCGATGATTGTTTATTTACACGGCTAAAACAAAATATCTTCTTCAAAAAAAAAAAACCCTACGCCCGACACAAAAAAATCTTGTAAACAGCTGGCCCAGTTTTGAGCAAATATAGGCTGATCACTCTCGATTGAATTACTGACTCACCTACAAACAAGCACGTCAAACTTATGACAATCCTCTTTTTGCGTCAGGGTTTAAAATAGTATACAAACACACTAATAGTAACAGTATTTTTAATCTGTTAACTCATTCCTAGACAGTGAACTGCTATAGCATACATAACAATAAAACTTGTATTTTGTCTCGTTCAGTGTCCGTCAAAGTGTTAAGTTTGTAGTTATCTTTAAGTAGTTTATAAGTACAACAGATCTGTAGCTTTTTTTCAAAAGTTTTCCTATTTATACTGTCTGAAACATGCATATTGAAAGCGCGGTAATTTTCAGTGTAGTTCGTAAAAACGCGAACACGGGTGTTTGGGCGTGAATAATTAAATGACAAACAAACTATTGTACAAAACTGTAGGGTGACACAACGCTGACCTACATAGTCTTTGATATTTTCTGTGGAAGTAAATTCTTACATTTTATAACGTGAAACATTTTTAGAGCGTGCTCTTTTCTTTTGTTATTAAATTTTGAATTGCGTCACAGTATAAAAAAGATCCGTCGTTATATATTGTGAAATATAAATAATCTTAGACTGTTGGACGGAAAACAAAAATAAATTAAAGTTTAATATAGTTTCACCTGTCCCACAGTCCGTCTGTTATCAAATTCTATTAATTTTGACAGACAGGTTCCAAGAAGCTGATATTTTACATATCCAAATAAATCGAATATTAAAGCAACAAAAATGATATCAACAAGCAGCCCCCTTAGCACGATACACGCAACAACGTTTATCGACTATCGCTATCTTGTTTTCCGTAAAATTAAAGAGCGAGATGGGGATAGTTTATCGCGTGATAGATATAAACTGCGCATTGTGGTGGTTATCCTCAACTTTTGCTTACTAAATTTTGCAATACTAATTAGCTTACAGAGAAAACTAAACAAATATTATTATTTCTTTCATTATTTTAGGCCAACAGAAAGATTGAGAATTACTGTAGATTTACTTCGACGAAATTAAGGTTACAACTTACAATACAAAGTGCCTTCTAATATATCGCTTATAATAGACCCCTTTCAATAACCGACAACTCCTGATTCGATGCTATCTCGATCGAGCTGTCCATTAATCAGGATCGTCCAGACATGATGTCTATTGTGTGTATAATACCTTGTTTACATAATACGCTGCTTAGGTGGCATGCATTCGAATTAAATTCTTTTTTTACATAAATATATGGACAAAAAATTTAATGGCAATGGGTTTAGTTATTACTTGAACTCATTTACATACCATCATCATCATTATCAGGTCTTTTTAGTCTCCACTGCAGGAGCATGACCCTCTCTGTACTACCGGAGCCATACTTGGAGACAGCAGACAGAGGATTTAGCCTACACTCTTCTCGCTGGCCAGACAGGTTGGAGAGATCTCATTTATGTTTTTTTCTAAGTCGCCTCTTACGACATCCACGGGAAGACTTGGAGTGGTCCTATTCTCTGCCGGAAACCACACGGCTAACAAAGACAAGATTTACATACCATATTTTATCTTTGATAATAAAGTCCAAGTCACAAAAACGAGTTCGTTTTTAAGGAAAGTGATTTTTACATTATTTTATCTATATAAATCCTTTGATTGCAGCTTTTTGCATTATCTTCCTTACTTATATTATAAACGCGAAAGTTTGTGGGTATCTATGGATGTTTGTTACTCACTCGCACCAAAATGGATGAACCGATTTTGACGATTTTTTGCACACGAATAGGTGACCAGGATTAACACGTAGGCTACCTTTCATACCGGACAAAGTACAGATCCCGCGGGATTGTCATTAACATGAGCGGAGCCGCGGGCGACAGCTAGTGTCTTTATATTTGACTAGCTGTATCCTGCAACTTTGTCCGCGTGACTTTTTGATTTTATCACACAGTATATCGGAGCCGATCCCAGTTCTCGGAACCCGGGATCCGTAATCCGGAACACGCTTAGATGACAGGAACATCACAGTTAGTGATGTGCCGGAGAGAAATTCTCTGCTCTCATAAATTTCACTCATGAATTTCACTAAAATTTGCGAGAATTTCTCAATAATTCCCGCACTTGAGAGAATGAAGTAGAAATTCTCGGGAAAAATTTCCGACTCGTTCTCACCGTTCCCGAAAATTTCGAGCACGGCATAACAATAATATTCTTAATTCCTTAAAGCTGAAGCTGTCTTGCACTGACCTGGTCCTTCTCAATGAAGCCAATGAAGGCAGTCCTCTCAATCTCCACGGGCTGACCGGCGCGATCGTATAACGCGACCACGAAGTGGAAGAAATTGCTCTTGCGCAGGTTGCTTGGTGGTTGCTTCTCGAAGTGCGCCCGCCCGACACCAACACTACTGTTGAAGAAAAAGAGAACCTAGTTATAGTAATCGTATACTTTTAACGTAATAACCTATCATAGTAATGGATAATATTTTTAAGGGGAAGATTTACATTTTTCCATAGATCGTAAAAAAAGGCGAAGAAATAAAAATAATTAAAAAACCTTGAATAACTTTAGATTATATTCTCGCATCAAGCATACCAACGTCAAGTGTAATATAAATCTTAATATATGTTAGTTTTGTTATCACCCCGAATAGCATAATAACTATAAGCAATATTAAAATAACATAAATATTAAAATATAAGAAATATTTACGACAAAAAAGAATAATAGCGATATGGGCAAAAACCACAGGTAATATGATAATATGTAAGAAAAAAAATAAGCTTAAAGCCATATGCATATATGATTTTTTCACACATTGACTATAATCCAAAGCAGCAAACCTCATAACAACAAACAAATCACCCGCTTCCCAACATCTGACGATGCAAAAACTCTCACCCAAAAATAAAGTCATAAATTAAAAATCCCTCAACAGTTGCTTTATTTCTGTCTCTATTTGTCAAAGCCACATTGCCACCAGTAAATCTACGGAACCAATAGACAAACCACAAGAACAATAGAGGCCATAATCCTTTTAAAAATTGATTTATTGGGGTCCGTTATGGAATTTTGCGAGTTTACCGTTGCTTTTGTGCCGCCTTTTGCATTGTTGGTGTTGATGCCTTTATTTGGCAACAATTATGTCGATTATTGTTCATTATGATGTAGTTTAGTTGCTTACTTAATTTGATATGAAAAACGTAACTTCTTGAGCCCTGTCCGAACAATATGGCTTTCAGATATAAAGTATGTAGTAGAGAACAACCTATGGTATATAGTAATCAGAGTGAATAATCTTTGCTGTTACTTCTGGAACCACGTCAGAGGCCGAGAGGCGGTTCCAAAGAATTCTGACAACTCTGAACTCTGACCTGGTGTGCATGGTCGATTGACCGTGACACCTACACGAAATAACGATGATAATGATTATGACTGTTACTTCTCAGTCAAAAACTGATTTTGAACGAATGCCTAAAATGTTTTTGATTGCCTTTATCCTAAAATAACTTCCGAATGCCTGAATATTATAATAAATATATATAATAAAATAATCTCTTTTATATTACCCTTAGTGATACTGGCCATTTTCTTAACAAGGCAATTGTCTCCTTTTTTTTTTATTATAAATACTCTTGGCATTTAAAATATTACGCAAGTAACTAATGGGGGGTAAGGGGTCTAGGCATGGCCTTATTTCTGATGACAAGGGGGACCGCGGGGTTTACGAGGTGGAGACGACAGCAAACTTGTTACAAAATAAACAAACATTTTCTGTAAAAATTATACCAATGTTTACATAAGCTTCAGGGACGGGAGGAGAGAGCAGAGCTTTTCTTACTTTAAGGCAAGGCCTCAAATGTTTGGTACCTTCGCTCGGCAAAGGACTGATCAAGTGCGCGCAAGGGATAGCGCTTGGCGGTTTAGCCCGTGAATGATGAGATAGGAGATAGTCTCGAGTCGCTCAAAGAAAAAAACGTAAGCGCCAAATTCGTTATTTCTATTTTATATAAAATCAGACCGGTTAATTGTATTTTCATATTTACATTTTGATGAATTACTAATAACCTATCTTTTAGTCTAAAAATCATTATTTCATTCGTCGCATTTGAGCTACAATAACAAAAACTCTGCGAACGAAGACCATTTTTCAAAAAATATTTCTATCGAGAAAATTTTATCAAAACGTGTTTTCATCTTCAATTTTTGGAGATGAAATAGTCAAAAATCATATTACTTAGATTTGAATCTCCTAATTTAAGTATTTTGCGAGATAAATAAGGTTCAGAACGACCTTATTTACAGTGGTATCACCTTAACTGACATGGGGGCAGGGGGTTAAAACTAGATGATATTTTGCTATTATGTAAGCAAACGTCCTCGAACAGCTACTTAACCTAAATCAAAGGTTTTATTGGTATTCCCACTATTAACTAAATAAAAATAAAACTATCGTTGTATCGTTCGCTATTAAAGTCTTGTCTCGATCAATCACAATGCACCAAATTCCAAAAAAATCAGTAAACATCCAAAATCCGTCCAAAGATTGATAATAGTCCAATGTGTAAGCGAAAAAAGCGGTGCAAGCTAAACGCGGGCGCCGAAACTGGTAGCGATAAATAAAACAATAGAGTCGCGAGCGAGTATAAAATGGCAATCGCGAAACCAATTTGTTTACGCAAATTCTGAGCGGAGATGAATGGGCGACCATAGTAATACGCTGCGACGTAGTGATGTGCCAACACGTGCTCGATGTCGATACTTTTTATTCGACTTTTTATATTTAGTGTTGATAGCAAATTCTAAACGGTAAATGACGTATTCGTACACACTGACATCATTACGTGGTTCGTTCACTCTGACGTCTTTTATATGTAACGATGTATAATACTTTAAGTTTATAGAATTATCAGAGGCTATTTAGTGACGGTAACGGTGTATGTTATTTTTAAAACGCTGTCCCGAACCTATATAAAATAGAATAAGAAGTTAAGGTCTAAGCCGAAGATTTCTATTTTAGTTTGAAATATTGTTAATTTATTTTACAACTTTGATGTATTTTATAAGTGTGAATTAAACGAATTAGATGTTTAACACTATCTTTAGATAAAAAATTTGTTTTATCCAAACGATTGTAAACTGTTCAGTAAATACTTAGTAAGTTTGCATAAAAGGCAAACAAATATTTTGTTCCTGAATACATTATATTACAGTAAATATCGGCAACACATGGAATCATGAAGGTTTATTTTTATCATTATTCTCTTACTTAGAAAGACTTATTAACAATATGATAGAATCTAGTGTTTTATTTATTTTCTACCACAATGAAAACGTCACTAGTCAAATAACGCACAGTCGGAACAACAGTGAGAAATGAGACCGAAGATTTGATGAACTGCCGCATTTCAAATGCTCTATCGATGTATTTATTGCGCGCATTTTCATCCATCGTGTATTCGAGATCACCTCTTAATTCCCCTGCTATAAGGTCGACAATAATAAACATTTTTACATACAACATAACATATGTCGATATCGAGGTGTGTGGCACAATTTGTGTGTCATCACTTCATATTGTGCTATCGATGTGGTAGCATAGCTTTCAGATTTATAATCTTATGATATTTATGAATAGAATTTCGAGTTAAGTTTATTTTGGTTAAGGGTAATAAAATAATGCAAAAGACGAAAATATACCTTTTATAATATGTTTAATAAACTGATATATTATTACCTAAAAAGTTGATATTATACAGTTACTTCTGATTCTAATTAAAATGGTGGTAGACACTGTTCAAAAAGAGAATAAGCGTGGCGTAAAATGGAATTAATCAAGTGGTTTATTATAGCAATCGATTCGGACGTTAATTCAATAAAATATTGTTATACGTTGAATCTTTTGAAGTTTCCTGTTTTTTTTTTTTGGAATTTTTATCAAATTTAATGTTGAAAACGTGTAAAAACATAAAGTTGTTCCACGAGAGAAACATTAGCGCTCGCAAATCATACACACAGTGTGACAGTTGATATTTTTTTTATTTAATGACAGCAGTTAAGGGCCAATACTACCTCACACTGCTTTGCATGATTGACTGTTATATCAATAATAATTAAATACTCAAGTTGAAATAAAAATGCAGCAAAGTTCAGGACTAACTCTGGTAACTATCTGACTCAAAAACACGATTGCGTTAAATTTTCTCGATAGAAAAAAATTGCAAAGTTGCCTCCAAATCACGTCTAATTTACTCGGCATATAGCATTATTTACCAAATACATTAAAATTAACCTTGAAACTTTTGATTATTATTGCATTACAGATAAGGCAGCCGTCATATGTTTTTCTTTTTCGAATAACCCTTGAATATTCCTAAAAAACGAAAATATCCAAAGTAGCCAACGCGTTTAGACCATCCGCGTTTGTACCGCCACGCCGCCTAGCATATGGCGGGCTCTTAACTAGACTCGATCTCCGGTAGTTTAAAAAAATGAAAAGGATGAATGAGATGGCAAGTTTTCAGGCATCAGGCATTATATAAATGTCAAACAAGCATTTTTAGATTATTTTTAGCAATAAATTAAAATATATATTTTTTAGCAAAAAATATATTTATCAATTTCTACAAATGCAACAAATTATAGTTCGTAAGATATGTTATTCAATGACATGCGAAATAACCTGGGCAATAAATTTGAAAAAATATCTTTTGTTTTATAATTATCGGTTATATTTTTATAAGGGTTTTTTGCATTTACAATCTGATATCATCATATTTCTTAATTTATTAAGTGTATATCAGTTATAGTTTTGTAATTTTCAAATACTGACGTTTGAATGTATTCACCTCACACTATCTTATCAAATTAAACAAAAAACATGTCCGTTCCTAAACGACGTAAAATGCAGCAAATTACCAGGTAGGTGTACTAAAACATAATTTATTAAAAACGCGTCTAATCCTCGGGGTGCGGCATATTAATGATTTAGACGCGGCATATAAATGACTCTGTCATCGCCGTCGACCGCCTATCTGTCAACATTTGTCATCGGGAGCTGATGACGTCCGCGATTACTTTAATTACGAATATTACGCGGGGTTTATAAGTAATTAATTTTTAGAAGAGATTAATCGGATTGACGGATTTTGAGTGGACTGGGTTTTGGTTAGTAAAATTTTGGGAGAAAGTACTTCCACTTGGAAAATACTGCTCTGTATATCATCATCATATAAGCCGCAAGTAGTCAACTGCTGGACATAGGCCTCCAAGGATTTTCAATATGACTGGATGGAAGCGGTTGTATGTTATACATACTTATATACGTTTATAATTAAACAAGTTTTATTTGTTTGCAATAAATATCAAGCTCAGTTTGCTCTATGCCGCCGATATGGGAGTAGGGAAAAATTGCGTAAAACAGATTTTTTATCAATGATGTAACAGATCACTTGCAAAAAAATATTTTGTATTTATTCAAAATCCCGTATTCTACGATACATAGTTCTTAAATTATTTAATAAAATGCTAGCAACGTCCATGAAAAAGCCGCGTGCGACATGATTATTAAGCAAGTAGAAATAAATCTGTTGAAACCTTCAGTCCAGTTTTATTAACATTAGCAGAATAGAACAATAACATTCATAATCTACTTAAATTTCGTAGTCTGCTAAATCTAAAAATCTAAATGACGCCTACATTACTTTAGTTAGGTTAATAATTGGGACAGAGGGTGTTTAAACTATCAAAAATTTAATTAGATAGCAATTTATTAATTCAAACCAAAATTTACGAACAGAATCTTCAACGAGGAGTCATTTTATGTACAAAAGTCTTTAGTAACTCACTCCTCCCATTTCTTTATTAATTTGCAATGGTTTCTCTGCTCTGTTCTCTGTTCTCTGGATCTGTTCAAGGGCATATCATACATTGGTATTTCCAGGAACATATTCTGGCAGGGGCCTTCATGAGCTAAGCTTCTCGACGGGCTTCTACGTGTTGGATTTATATCCCCAAGCAAGCTTTCCAAAGGCCCGGAATCTGTAACCTGACAGGAAATATCTAATTATTATTATTTTGATAGTACTCCTGATTCCAAAATTCAAACATTACTAGGGCCCTGTTTGTATTCGTAAAACTCATAAATAGGAGGAAGTATTTAATAGTATGCAAAAGCTTTTGCTATGCGTATATCTTGTACAATACGTTTCTTATGGCTTGGCTTCCATTAGGGGTGTACGAACGTCGTAATAATCAACGCAGTAATAAATATGTATTTTAATCATAATCTAAAGAGAGAGAGAAAAAACCTCATTAAAGTATAGTTCTTTAATGCCTTTAATAGATGATACCATGGAAAAAACTCTTTTGAACGATACAGACAGTTTTTGTCATATATTCGGTGCAATACATTCATTATGGCCTGGCGTCCAATCAGAGGCGCGCGCTATGATAATCAAGCGTGCGGTAACAAATGTGTATTCATAAAGATAGTCTAAAGAGAGACTTACTATTATATCGTACCCTTAATAGAGAAAACCTTGTAAAGAAGTATTTTCTAGGATGCAAAAGCCTTTTGTCATACCTATTTTCCCTACGATACGTTCATTATGGCTTGGCATCCAATCAGGGGCGCGCATACGCCGTGATAATCCAGCGCGCGGTAACAAGTAAGTATACATAAAAAAAGTATAAAGAGAGACTTACTATTATTTTGTACCCTTATTGGAGAAAACCTTGTAAAGAAGTATTTTCTAGGACGCAAAAGCCTTTTGTCATACCTATTTTCTCTACAATACGTTCATTATGGCTTGGCATCCAATCAGGGGCGCGCGTACGCCGTGATAATCAAGCGCGCGGTAACAAGTGTGTATTCATAAACGCAAAGGGCGCGATAAATCATCGTGCGGTGAGGGCGCGCGGTACAGTTTTGTTAGCGGTATACTCGATTATGAGCAGTTTGATGTTTAAAATTATAGTTTTAAATTAAAATTTACTGTGTAGAATATTATTAAGATAGAAAGTCTTTTAGGAGATGATATATCTTTTGATGTCTGTCTCATGCTGGCGCAAGAGACAATTTGTATGCTTAGTAAGTATGATTTACAATAGCCAAAAGGGGATCGGAATGGTACCTCTAGACGTTAAGTTTGGATGAATTAATGAATGAAATATTCTTTATCGCACCAAAATGTTGATACAACATTATTTAAAACTATTTATAAAGTAGCACTAGAGGCGGTCTTATCGATTAAAGCAATCTTTTCCAAACAACCCTTGAAGAGATGGTTAAAGAAGAAGATGGAAAAGTTTAATGTACTTGTTGTGACGCCACCTATTTAATGAACAGTGATTTAAATTGTTTTTTCCTTAAAATTACAATACCTTCGTGTACTTTTAGCAGATACCCCTTTTTTAGATTCAGATTATTAAAGTAGGTATATGATACTCGTAATTCTGAAAGAATTTTGGATCATTGATCGAAAATCTTTTGCCTTTTGAAATAATAACATATGATTTAGTTGTTGCAATGCCAGCCTTTTAGGCACCCTACCGCAAGGCAATGATCTGCGTGACATTTTTTATTTATTGATAACTTCTATTTAGAGTACATATTATATCTACAGTTATACTTAATTCTAGTTGTTAGTTAGTGTTATATTGTTAAAGTTGTAAAATGTTGTAGGTCATACCTATTTCAATGTGCAAATATCTAAGACTTTATCATTATGATATAAGGTTTAATAATAATATCTTCGATACGCTATATAGGACTGTATAAATATCTACTTACTACGTACCATTATTACAACAGCATTCTCAACCCTCTTTTCCCCAAAAGATCATGTTGTAATATTTACACAAAAATAATGAAGTTGCGCAACCAAACATTTGGTGTAGATAACTTATAATACTGACTATTGATGATGTGCCCGAATTAGTAAGCATTGTGTTTGAGGAGGGCCTCCCGACATCTGTCGTGTTTTACGGGCGTCTAAAATGTTTACTCCAGCCAGTTTGTTTTTGGTTAAAAAAATAATTTTAGATCCAGCTTCGATTAAATAATGCAATTGATATTTTTAGAGATTGCTTTTAATTACTGCAAAAGATTTTATACAACCTGGGCTAGACTACCTACTATAGGGCGGCAAACGAGCAAGCGGCTCACCTGATGGTAAGCTATCACCGCTGCCCATAGACAACTGCAACTTTGATGGGAACTTAATTTGGGAAATATATTTAATTACAATAAAAAATAAGTCATTTACTCTAACCCATGAAGGCAAAGTTGTGTTTTTTTATGTATCATATATACCGTGATTCTACTTTCTGAAAATAAAATTAGTTTAAATGACCCAATACGGCATAAAATTGTGTAAATAACACGGCTTGCTAGCAAGATTAAATAATAATGATATTTTTAATGCATTAGTGCAACAAGCTTAAAATTGCAATAACTTTTATTTTGTCATTAATTTTATTCAACACAGCGTTTGAAAATAATAAAATTCAGATTTTAATAGAGAGATACAACATAATGTAACAAAGCTTATCCTTTAAAATATTCTTTCTAAAAACAGCAGTAGACATCGATAACCATCGGTAGCCTGATGGGCACCAGTGTTCCCCTCAAAGTACCAACTTAATCCCATCCAGTTATTTAATGTCAAACCAAGCAGGCATTTGGTACGGTGTGTCGGTGCGGAACCCTAACACAATGCCAATAATAAGTTTAGCGCTGCTCTTTTCACTAAAAGGTTTATTAATTGTGTAAATATTTATTTCGTATGAGCAACCGCATATGGGTCGACCAGATCAACATAATACCGAATGTTTTGAGAATAGGTATACAAATAATATCTACTTAGATACTTTTATAATGTATAAAACCTACCTAGTATTTTTATTAGCAGATTAATTTCATAAATTATTATTATTCTTTTATTATCTTCCTTTTTTATGTTAATAGGCGATACGGCTAGCAACCCATCACTATTTTTTTTCTTCTAAATATTGGATTTGAAATTTGTCTCCCATCTCACCTGATGGTAAGTGAAGATGAAGACGAGGTTGTTACATGCCTATCCAAGAGATACCCATTTTGATAACGTTTTCCACCTTATGCCAGGTCTTTAATTCAGGTCTATAGACCTAGGCTCTGTCTACCCCGCAAGGGAAAAAGACGTGATACTATGTATGTATCTTCCTTTTGTCTCTTTTAATAAGTTCTTAAATGTATACTTGATTCTGTTTAGTATTTTATTACACCTTTCTTATTTGAAAGTGTAGTTGAGAAAGCTAATAAGATACAATAATTTACCAAATTTATCAATGTTAATGTTTCCTTACGTTTCGAACTTAAGGGAAGCACTTCAGTATTATAATAAAAAAAACATAAAAGAAATTCACAATGATCAGTGAAGTATGCATTATATATTTTCATGATTGTCACTAATTTATAATATCCATGTTATTGTTTTAACATCCTTAAAGGAAACTATATTTTTTTATCTGTAACATAGAATTCCTCTCCCTTTGTTTTAAAGTTTGTATTTGTTTTATATCGCAGCGTCCGTTTCTGGCACTTACTTGGTATTGTCAACTAGTGAGCTGGGCGTCATCCAAGCCCTGGTGAGAGGTTCTTCTTTGAGTGAGGTGACTGGTCCGCGAGGCTGGGTGTGCAACCCGCCCGCCGCCTCTTGGTGGTGCAACCCGAACATCAGGCCACCTGGTGAAAAATATTAAATTTATAGATTTAGAGGCAAAAAAAAATATACAGAGCCAATTAAATAATTTACTGTAGCTTCGTCCATATATTTATTTCTCTGTCTGATGCTACTCATCCACTTGCATAACTGAATTTTGCTTTGGGAAAAATAATTTTATTGCTGGAATTTATTTTTGGCAAAACTATTTTTGCCCATGACAACCCAATTATTATATTTATTTGACAGCGTTTCCAAAAAATATTTTAGCACCGCCAAACCACCAGACAATTACAATAAACAAGATACTAAGTTTAGTTGGTGATTTGCTTACCTATACAGGACAAAATATCAACATAAATTGCCAATATTTTGGTGCGGTCACCTCTTCCAGGTCTTTTCATATCATTTAAATAAATAATTGTCTTCTGTTTTGTGTTAAGAATTTTATTTTATAAGTTTAGTTTAAACAATTTTAAAAAGGAGAACTATGGGTTTTAGGATCACCTAAAACCCATATTTCTCTTTTTTAAAATTGTTAGGTTAGGTAGGACATCAGTAATCACATCACTACGGTCACTACACTCGGTGGTACCGTTTAACTTTAAAATATCCACCGCACCACCAGGGGTATGGTGGGTCTGTAGTGTTAATTTATAGGCAGCTATTTTTAATAAGAGACATTGGTAAACAAATATTTCATCTATAACTTAGCAAGTTTTTTTAGAAAAAATAACTTCAAATATGTAGAGTAGATAAATAAACTTGCGAAAAAATTAACGTAGGAATGCATAGGATCATTTTGGTTATTACAAAAAATTACAAAGTTAAATCTACATATATTTATACAAATAATACAGAAACTATTAATAATATACATTTTAATTTGGAAGAAAAATTGTAGAGACTATGTTGTTTACCCCGTTGCTGTTTTTTAATATAACCTGTTTTAATCATTTTCTGCTCTTATTTACAAAACAATATATTTAATATATGTAATTTTAGGAAATTTCAGATAATGTTCATATTTAAAACACGTATTTTAAGAAATTTAAAATAATGTTTAATATATAATTCTACAAAAAACTATAATTTAGACATTTTTATTCTAACTATAAATTATAATAAATATACTTGTATACTTTTTAATATAAATTAAGTTCTTAATAATGAAACAAAATAACTACTGTATTTTATTTATCCGATTACATGACCAAAACTTATGTACTTATACTTTTTAATTTATTTAGAGGCCAAATTTAGTGTTTCAATAGCAAAAATGGAAACCAACTTTCTCAACAAAATTACCCTAAAGGCCGTACCATGCAATGCGATGGTAGCGCCACTAAGGTCGAAATAGTAAACTTGTCGGCACTCAACAACCATTGCACGAATAAGTTTTTTTTTATTATAGTTTTAGAGATTTTACGTACCTGAAGACCTCGGCGCCCCTGACGGGTACAGCTTGCGGCCCCATCCCACGGGGTCGAGCTCTAGCGGGGGCCACGGAGAACCCGTGTACCCGCCCGCCGCCGCGTTTAACTCGTCCGACCGAATCGCGAAACACTACGCGAAAATCGCCAGAAACCTCGCGCCCGAGAGCGCTCGAACACAAACGGAAAATCGCGATGCTTTCCGACCGCGAGATATTTAAATTCGAGCGCGCACTATAATTAAAACTTTTTGTTTTAATTCAATAAGTCCGGGTCATCATACGTGAATACCGAGCACAGATAAAATTCTCTTTCAAATTCTAAAATCACTAGCAAATTTTGAAGGAATTTGTTAAAGCTGAAAACAACTGAATTTTGAAATTGAGAGCGATGAATATGATAACGACAAATTGTTATCATGAAACTATCTGTAATATATCCGATAGGCGGCTCTGTGTTATCGTATGTGCGTACTGGGATCGGGTCCCGGTTGTGCGGGCGATCCCGCTGTGAATTTGCGGAACACTAACAAGCGTCGCGGGAGCGCGCCGCCGAGTGCCCGGGCTTCGCAGCGCCCCCGTCCGTCCCCGCGGACTGTGGGAGGCGCCCTAGGGACACGCCCTCGCCTCAAGAGCGGGACAACGACACTGATATAGATGGCGCCACTTCCTCTCCTGTGTCTAATCATTCTAAATTCGAAATTATCGTTTTTAATTTTTTTGAATGTTATAAGTGGCCAGTATTTAACGGTTAATATTTTATTTTAAGATATAGGTTAGGCACGTGTGTTGGCAGCGGCACGGTTTATGATAATGGATGCTCATTGCGAGGGTTTCCCGTGGAGACCGCGCGCGGGTAAGGGATGGCGGGCGAGATGAGACGCACAGCATCTCGCTGGACCAGCCGGGCTCAGCTCTGGGACGGCCCACAGCGCTACAAGTATTACTTATTAAAGCAAGTTAGATTGACGATGATGAAATTTCAGTGGGAATTGACTTTAACTACATGCGAGATGAGGTTTTGTCTCCTCATTATTTATCATGTCGAGGTTGTCGCTCGATAGGGACGAGCAAGAATTTCTCAGTAGAAATTCAAACGTACCAAAACTTACATCGTTTGAAAGATAGGGTACGCCTAGTTGACTTGAGAAATAAACTTAGTCATCTTTACATGATTATTATTGTAATGCGAGCTAAACTTAAATCTAGCTTTGTCGCCCTGAACAATTTAACACTTGCAAGTGTAACTTTTCTTAGCCGTGATTGTCAATATCTTGGGTTGACAATTTGTCGTCCCTCTTTTGATTAGTTTTATAACAAAATGAATAACTTTAATAAAATCGAAAAATCTAATATGATATTGGTCATTCGTTCTATTTTACAAAATTACCATCATTCAAATTTTAGCCGTAAGAAGTTAACTGCTTGTCTTAAATCTCCCCCAATTATTTTCAATATGACGTGTTGGAAGCGGCCTGCGTCTATCGATTTCCTAGCCGAATACATAGTTGAGCAAAAGAATAAGTACGGCTGAGCAAATTAGCTTTTTAAAGCGGTAGTCGGTGGGCACATAGCGCGTCAAAGGAACAACGTCAGAGGCCGAGAGGCGGTTCCGAGAAACTCTGACACCAGAGTGTGCGTGGTCGATTGACCGTGTTACCTACACGAAATGAATGAATGAAAAGCGCGTTGACCATAGAACCGTTGGCCAATGGTGACAGTTGCTCGAATGGTAATCACTTACAAAATGACTACCAAGTAAATTTTACTTATTGCAAGTAATACTGCTAGTAGCTATCAGAAGCAGCTATCAACAACCATCAAAAAGATCACGATGGTCATATATAACTCGGTGGTCGAAATTATATGACTTTGTTTATGACAGTGTGTTAGCTTAAAATTATTGTTATGGTAATAACCAGAAATATATGAACTCATAAAATGTACTACGTATTCGCGTAAGGCGAGCTCAGTGGCGCAGTGGTTAACACGCCAGCCTGCGGGAGGAGGGTTCCCGGGTTCGATCCGGGATCCATCTTGACCTAGCCGGGGGACTAGGTCAAGATAGAAAACGATCTTTTTAAGATTGACCTGGGTCTTGGATGTTTATCTATATAAGTATCTATTATCAAATATAGTATCGTTGAATTAGTAACTTACGACACAAGTTAGTGTGAAATGTCCCTATATATTTATTTATTTACTTTTTCTTCATTCAGATAATAGATAGAGTTATCGCCAAGACGAGACAAGGGCAGGGCACAACCAACCTTTTCTCGAAGCGTTTCATTGTATTTTTGTACTAAATTCGGTTTGGACTTTATGTAGATCTGGACAGCGCTAAAAATAGAAAATCTCAGAATATAATGGCAATAAAGTATTTCTTAAACATGTCGAGTTTTAAATGGATAACTATTATAGTTTAACTAGCTTTCGCCATCGGCTTCGCCCGCGTCAATGTCGATCTCTCGGGAACAGTACTTTTTTTCCGGAATAAAATGTACTCTATGTCCTTCTCCGTACCCTAGATAACGTGTATGCAAAATTTCATGATCGGTTCAGTATAAAAGCGTGACAGCATAACAAACAGACTCACTTTTGCATTTATAATTATTAGTTAGGATAAACCGAGATTTCGTCACTTACTAGATACTTTGGGACAATATCAGTCTATGTGATTTGTCCTTACGTATTTATTTTTTATATAAAATTTTATTTCATTACCTACTACTAATAACATCAGTATAGAAAATCATGGTACGCAAGCAAGCAATTTAGTAATTCGTATACACTACTGACGTTTTTATCTGAATTTTGAAAATCGATTCCTTCATTAAGAAGGAATCGATTTTCAAAATTCAGATGTCGGTGGTGTAAAACATAATAAAAATCATTAGATAAGTATATTTTGTCCGTCCAGAGAGTAAGGACAGCCACAACACTCGCTGAGGCAGAGTTGAGGTCGTACTTTGTGCAGATAGTGGGGCACAGGGGATACAATAAAAGGTGTGACATGGTCTGATATCCATGACCACATTCACACTGAACATTTCCTGATCGTTGTAGCACTACTTGGCTACGTTTTATTTACATCGGCCAACGCCAGCTCATAGGTATTTTTTTTTTTTAGGAAACAACACTATTAGGCTTGTTTGGTAAAAAATACAATTTTAATGAATAGTCTCTCTTATAGATTTTCGAAAAATATTTGATACCTATTTTTTCTTTTTTCGATCAAACAAAAGATAGAGCGCATGTTCAGGAGTGCAATAGATCGGTAAAAAGTGTACCAGCCATTAATTTTTGTTTGATTGAAAAAAGAAAAAATACGTATCCAATATTTTTCAATAATCTAGGTGGACTACATAATTATTATGAAAAGTATTTTTTTGAAAACATGTCCATTACATAGATCTGAAGATAGCTTAGCGCCAAAAATGTTTTATTTCTTTTCCTTGCATTTTTTTGGTAATTTGATTGTCTTCGTGTGCTTCTCATTGAATATTCTTTTTTTTTTGAGTTCCCAGCATTGTTCCCGTAGGAAAAGTTGTTCATATTGATGGGCTGAGTCACCCCTTTGAGAGAACGTCGAGGGTACATTTACACGCTGTATACAAAAATATTCCCAAGGAGCTCAGCCTCAATTTTTATTAAAATTACTACTATTACAAAACTAACAATAGAATCAGTATAAATGACTAGGTAGTCATTTATACTTATTCTATTGTTAATTTATTAAGGTAAGCACGTACGAAATAAAAGTGATGTCGAATGGATAAATAATGAATGAATTGTTAAAAGCATAAAATAGTTCCTACGGTAGAAGTTATAGTCGAGGGCATTAAAATATAAATCTTAATATATATAAATCTCGTGTCACAATGTTTGTCCTCAATGGACTCCTAAACCACTTAACCGATTATAATAAAATTCGCACACCATGTGCAGTTCGATCCAACTTGAGAGATAGGATAGTTTTTAACTTATGGCGAAACGAAGTTCGCCGTGGCAGCTAGTAGTAATATAAAAACGCATGAGTAGTTGTAAAACAAAGTGATATGAATAAGTATGAACAGATTTTGGTATGATATCAAATCCAAAATAGCGAAATTTTCTGAAGATTCTCTGCAGCATCTTGTTTTCAGAAAGTAGGTATATGGCAAATCGTTTGGCATAATCATTTCCCTCTTCTTGTTAAGAATTATTTTTTTCATCCTTTTCCAGTT
The DNA here is from genome assembly GCA_947532085.1 of Elegia similella. Classification (NCBI taxonomy): domain Eukaryota; kingdom Metazoa; phylum Arthropoda; class Insecta; order Lepidoptera; family Pyralidae; genus Elegia; species Elegia similella. Next base: position 9,917,968 of record OX383936.1, read on the forward strand.
TACCATGCCCTTTTTTGTTTGGGCCACGTTACGTTGTTAGTAGAGTATGTGGTAGATTTCATTATTCAAGATAACGAAGGTAGGTAGTGAAACATGTTCTTTTGTAGCACTGTCTACAATATGTCTCACCACCCTAGAAACACTTAAGAAGACTAGACCAGGTTGCAAGCTGGTCTGCAAATTTACATCATATTCCACTCTTTATACCTATATACCTAGTACATATTTACGACAAAGCCTAATATTGCAATTGGAACAACAAACAAGTGAAGCCTCTCGGGCCATGCCGTGCCCTGGAGATCGTAGGCCCCGCCCACCCATCGCCCCGCCTACCCGAAGCCACGCCCACCGCCTGGAGACTTGTGAAATATTGTTTTGTTTTAACTTAAGATGTTTGATGGATTTGTATACCATAGAGACTGTGGCAATAATTATTTTGGATAATCGTAAGGTATTCGCTGCCAAGTGTGTCTAGATGTTATTAATGTAAATGTTTTACTTTATATTTAAAAGAACTTGCTTTAAAAGGACATAGTCTTGAGTGTGCTGAGATTTCATACATACTATCACATACACAGAGCCCAGGCCTATAAGACCCAAAGACCACATTTAGCATGTTGGTGCCACAGACAATGTTGGTGCCCACCAACATGCTAAATGTTGAAAACTGAATGAAAATAGTGATGGATTGCTAGCCGCATCGTCTATTGACATTATTTCTCGGGTTTTCGACCATTCCCTCGATTCGGCCTTTACGGGAGGGAAAGCATCTGTCACATTCTGCGTTTTTCGTTTCTCCCAGACCACTATGCTGAGATTTCAAGTTTTTTAATAATCCATCCATTTTTATAGTTAAGCCGACTTGATGCTGTATGTCTATAGCTAGGCAGCGCGGTAACACGGCTAGTGTTTTAGGCACCTATGTACCGGAAACGTTAAAAGACGGGTGATAAAAGCGTGTATTTATTTATATTCGTGTCTGGTGTAATGAGGTCTTTTTCTGGTGGAGGCAGCCGCCCATAGTAGCATCTTTGGGGACAGATAATCCAATTCTGATGGTAACTTAGACGGTGATAGCGCTTCTAACTTCCGAATGGAACGCTTTTTTATTGCCTTTCTTCATTTCATTCTAATGCCTCCGTGGTCCAGTAGTTAAGGCGTTTGCCTGTAGACCCGGCGGTCATGGCTTCGATTCCCACGGGAAGCACACTTTGTTTAGTTGTTTTCAGTTTGGTTAGGACGTTACAGGCTTGAATCATCTGATTGTCTGATAATAAAGATGATTCCGTGCTTCGGAAGGCACGTTAAGCCATTGGTCCCGGCTGCTATCTGGTAGTCGTTAAAAGAACCATGTCAGAGGCCGAGAAGCGGTTCTGAAGAATTCTATGATTTAGCTATGAAATTGACTTTTTTTTCACTTGCCATTGTGTTCCTAATGACTATGATTTTCAGTTAAACACATGTTTTTATTAAAATTTAAAAGTGGACTATATTACATATTAACATTCTGCATGCATTAATTTCTTTGTTTTTTTTATTTATTTATTGAAAAATGCGCATGAAAAGAACTCGTTTCAGATGTTGTCGGTTTTGATCAAAAATGTCATAATTTTTCTGTCCTTTTACTAAATTTAAAAATGCGTATATCAAGCTTACCGTTATCTGCAAATACATGCAAAATTTCACTTCAGTTGAATTTATTAAACCTGAAATGATACTAAAAGCGTGACTTACTTGCCTTATAGTTCTATATCCCTATCTGGGGCAGAGGACATCTACAAAGACTATCCATCTCGATCTGTCTTGAGATACGCGCTTAACTTCGTACCAGGTCTTGCCGATTTTTTTAATTTCATCGAGACTGGTATGTCGCCAGGTCTGTTTAGCGCAGCCTACTTTGCTCTTTATTTGGGGATTCCACTCCATGGCCTTTTTAGGTGCTTAGGGCCTCTGGAGAGTGTGGCCAATCCATTTCTCCACTAAAAACGTGAGTATGAAACATTCAATTTACTCGAAATTCTTTATAGAAAACGCCTATTTCATATCATCATTTCGAGTAGGTATCACAGGCAATTGACCATGCACATCCTGGCCCAGAGTTTTTCGGAACCGCCTCTCGGCCAATGACGTGGTTCCCTTAAACGACTACCAGATGGCAGCAGGGACCACCGGCTTAACGTGCCTTCCGAAGCACGGAATCGTCTTTATTATCAGACAATCAGGTGATATACGCCTGCAATGTTCTTACCAAACTGGAAACAACTAAACAAAGTATGCTTCCGGTGGGAATCGAACCGACGACCCCCGGGTCAACAGGCAAACGCCTTAACCACTGGACCACGGAGGATGTTAAATATATTTCATAGAAAACCCGATAATTGTTATTTGTTATTCTGCCACATTATTTCGATTAGCATACTGAGTTAGCTTCCTGAATGAACGCCTTAAGCAGAACAATGGGTGCCTGCAATCAGAGTGATTGTGGCAGGAATGCAGTCTGTGGGGAGACGCATTTGCATTGAGACCGGCAAGCACTTGCATATTGATTGACATCCTAGATTAAAAATTCGATATATTCGTAAATAATCGATATGAATAGGTAGCTATATCGATTATTTCAAATATCGGTGTACTGAAATTCTTGCCATTCTATTTTGAGATATCTATCAATGAATTGCTTAACTATATATTTTTGTTTGTATTTAACTCAGAACGAGACACAGAAGAAATAACAATAGAATTATGTCTACAGGCGGGACTGTCTGTGAAAGTGTTAAGTATTGTCATACTAACATAAAATATAAAAAAGCATAAACCATGGCTAATTTGCTCTACTCTTATTATTTCTCAGAACTTTTCGTGATTGATGTTTCCTTAACTGGTGTCAAATTGTGTTTCCTTGTTATTATGAAAATAAAAATATAAAGAATGAAATAAATGAAAAAAAACTATTAAAAGCCATGTAAATAGATAGAGAAGAGAAGAAAACGAAGCACCTGTCTATTTAAACGTCAAATGTCGCTTTGTATAATACTCGTATTATAGCTTGGCGAGCTCCGTGGCGCAGTGGTTAACACGCCAGCCTGCGACACGGGGGTTCCCGGGTTTGAACCCCGGTCAGGTCATGATGGAAAACGATCTTTTTAAGATTGACCTTGGGTCTTGGATGTTTATATACGTATTAATATATAGTATTACAAACCCAACAACACAAGTTCACAAATAACTGTAGGATAGCGCTTAATTTGTGTGATATGTCCATAAATATTTATTTACTTATTATAGAATATCTAAAGATATTCCCAAACTATATTTCCAAGTTACTTTGCATTGACAAAACGCTCTTGTATACTCACATTACCATATTTAAAGTCACTTCCGCCTGAAAACAAATCGACTTCCTTCGCACCCCTTAAAAATTCACGAACACAGCAAATAAAAGGACACTAACGGCATATATACTATTTATACGTTGCGAATGGGGTCGCATTTTAATTCGAGACCTTAAGTCGGCTTTAAATTACACTTTTTGCCGTCCTTATGGCACCCCGGACAGCCGTCGGAATCAGGGGTCGATCTTGTAGTTTTTCGACCCGTCAGATGCTGGCTTTAACTGCCCCGCGAGGGCACTTTCAGACCCTTAACATTTACGATGCCCCGATTGCTTTTCTATGAAGGGAATGCGCAAAAACGGACAGCTGTGACCAAGGAAGTTGATAATGTTGTTCACGCTTCTCGAGTGGTTTAGGAAATGAAAAAGTGTGGTTTGGACGTTTGATAAACACTTGGGTATAAAAAGTTTTGAAATCCACAAACTATTTTTTTATTCTCACGTCCTTAATCACTACCATGCAAATGTGTCACCTCTGGTTTTAGACACCCGAACAGTAAACATTAATAAATCACCGCAAAATTACCTGATTATCGAGATCAGTAGATCAATCAATCAATCGTTTATTGTTGCACCAAGCAGAAAGTAATTTATTATTGCACTGAGTGCTTATTTGAAGCCCGAGCATCAGCGAGGGCTTTAAAAAACACTAGTGCAATATAAATTACTTAATGCGAGATGCATAATCTGCTTTTCTTTCAACTACTACAAGAAAAGTAGGTATGTAAAAAATAAAACGAAGATAAATTACAATCAGTGAAAATTTGTTGTTTACATTCCCGTCTTTTTTTCTTTCTGGCCAGTATTTTTTAGCTCAGGCACTTCACAGGCTACTCCATACGGCCGTCAGGTTGGCCAACCTTTTTTGAGACAAGTGACACTTAAGTAGTCATGCGATTAAAAAAAACTAAACAGTGCAGTAAAGGATTTCCATACATTTTTTCTGCTCTAGAGCAGTTCCGCTTTGTGCTGGATATGCAGTGCAGTATGATAGAATTGCAGCGTAGTAAGAAGAAAAAAAAATATTGGAGACAAATCAGAAAAAGTCATGCTATTACGGCAAATATTTTGAACAAACCCGACATTATTTGCATTCAGTGGCATTTACAAAACCACTAACAAAGCAACCGATAATAGTATAATAAGTAGGTAGACGAGAAAGGGTGAGACGCCTGTCATACGCGCGTCAAGTTGTGAATAGGTACTACTGAATATTGGTGTGTATTGTCTGTTGGTGATGTACCGAAGATTTTTGGAAAGCTTGCACCATGCTGTGGCGGTCTTGCTTTGTACTCGTATTCGAGAGTACTAATATTGTTCACTTGTTTTATTTGAGATATTTAACTGTCATTTATTGAACCAAAATAGCTCTTGAGCTATTTTACTTATTATAGAATATTTACTTTTTACAACACTTGCATTTTTAACCAATTTCAAAAAAAGCACGAGATTCTGTACGGTTGTATATTTTTATATTTTGTTATCTTACAACTCTGAAAAATCTTTTTTTGTGTGAAAAGGATTTCAATTTCATCACAATCTTACTTAACCGATAGTGATAAAATTTAAATCCTTTGATTGAAGTCGTCGAAGACTTTTATGTGAAAGATTATTATTTACCTCGCTCGCCCTCGTGTTGCTAAGATAAACTTCGCACTCTTGAATCATAGTGTACTAATAACTCATAGCACACATATAATATGTACTCACATAGCCTGTGAATAACGCAGTTGGTTGCAGAATTGTTAATACGAATACACACTAGCAATGTTATGTAACTGTTTGTTATTCCTTAAATAAATAAACTCACTGTTTGTTTCCACGTCGTTTCAATTATAAACGATTTTTATCATTATTATAATGTAACAACCATAAACTTTCTCTTCAACTTTAAATTCATCTGATATGAATTAAGTTGGATACCAAACTTCTAAATAGTGGATATTAATGGAGATTACGCATGCTTCGAATGCGTATACCTATAATATGTGATGAACAAATTCGCCGGGGTGATTTGAAGCTACAACAGCCCAGTAGTTGAAAGCGTCCACAGGCCAGATGTCGAAGGTTGGGTTCAAATCCTGCCTGTGGCGAAATTTTTACATCACATGTTTTCGATTTTAATATAACAACCTACAATATTACTTTTATACAATACTAGCTGTCGCCCGCGACTCCGCTCATGTTAATGTCAATTCCGGGGGAACAGTATTTATTTCCCGGATGAAAGTAAACCTATGTGTTAATCCAGGTAATAACCTGTCTGTGTGCAAAATTTCCTCTAAATCCGTTTTGACGTCAAAGAGTAACAAAGATCCTTACATCTGTATATCCATACATCATCATCATCATCAGGTCTTTTTAGTCTTCACTACAGGAGCACGACCCTCTCTGTACTACTAGAGCCATACTTGGCCTGAGCAGTCAGAGGACTTGGCCTACACTCTCCACGCTGGCCAGACGTGTTGGAGAGATCTCACAGATGTTTATAAGCTTTGCTTGTATTTCCTTAGTCGCCTTCTACGACATCCACGGGAAGACTGGAGTGGTCCTATTTTACTCTGTCGGACACCAAACGGCTATCCATATATACTAGATATTTATCTATATTTGTATTTGTTATAAAATATAGTATCGTTGAGTTAGTATCCCATAACACAAATCTCGATCTTACATTTAACTCAATCTGTGTGATATATTTACTAATAAAAAAAAGTCACAAACTTTCGCGTTTATCTGTGTGCAAAATTTCGTCAAAATCCGTTTTTGGCGTTAAAGAGTAACAAACATCCATACATATTTACATACTCACAAACTTTCCCGTTTATATCATCAGTAAGGAAGTTGATGGGAAAGAGATAACCGCCTGTCATGTGCCCGTAATTCTGAATACAACTGTATTTGTAGCGCCGACGATTTTTGGGAAGCTTGCACCATGCTGTGTCCGTGTATTTTGAATGCGGGTACGTAAATTCTATAGATAAACTTTTAGCGTGACGGCATTTTTCGAGTCATTCAATTGTAGTCGAGTTAAAGAAACTTTAAAAAAAATACTTGTATAGATAGGACTTGTATCCTTAGCAAAGTTATACATCCTACTTATATATAAAAATATCATAGTATCCCACTAATATTATAACTGCACCCGTGGTCCAGTGGTTAAGGCGTTTGGCAGTAGGTCCCCACGGCCTACTGCCAAACGCCTTAACCACTGGACCAATTCCCATGGGAACCATACTTTGTTTAGTTGTTTCCGGTTTGGTTAGGAAATTGCAGGCTTGAATGACCTGATTGTCTGTTAATAAAGATGATTCCGTGCTTCGGAAGGCACGTTAAGCTATTGGTCCCGGCTACCATCTGGTAGTCGTTAGAAGAACCACGACAGAGGCCGAGAGGCAGTTCCGCAGAATTCTAACACCAGGGTGTGCATGGTCGATCGACCGTGTCACCTACACGAAATTATGATGATGATGACTAATATTATAAATACAAAATTTGTATGTTTGCATGTTTAGATGTTTGTTACTCAGTGAACTGATTTCGTCGAAATTTTGCTCACATGCACACAACTACCTGGATTAATACTTAAGCTACTTTCCCGGAAAAAAGTACTGTTCCCGAGGGATCAACAATAACGCGAGCGGAGCCGTGGGCGATAACTAGTGTTCCATAATTGTAACAAACATAAGCATAACACTATAAATAAATGTCAGCAAAAAACAGCTTCCTGTAAACCATCATCATCATCATTACAGCCGTAAAAAGTCACTGCTGGACAAAGGCCTCTCTTAAGGATACTAGGTTCCTTGGGAGGATATTGCCATATGAGTATTGCAATATCCTCCCATGGCGTGGTGAGCCACGCTTGGCAGGTGGGTTGGCGAGCGCCGTTTCTTAGGCTTCTAGTACTTCCGACGCTGCTGCCCATCGGAAGCATTTTTAAGCTGGGGAACGATAGGAGTTAGCTGGTGTTGGGAAGGGAATGAAGGTATTGGTATACTACTCGGATGAATAGGAAAAAGCAAGTAGCAGCAGTAGTGCCTGTAAATAATTATCATAATTACAGTCCGGAACAGGGGTCCAACTGCTCTGTCCAACTAGTTGGACCATGGACGTTGACAAGGGGCAGTAGTCCAACTAACAGCCTCCGTGGTCCAGTGGTTAAGGCGTTTGCCTGTTGACCCGGGGGTCGTGGGTTCGATTCCCACCGGAAGCATACTTTGTGTAGTTGTTTCCAGTTTGGTTAGGACATTGCAGGCTTGAATCACCTGATTGTCTGATAATAAAGATGATTCCGTGCTTCGGAAGGCACGTTAAGCCGGTGGTCCCGGCTGCCATCTGGTAGTCGTTAAAGGAACCACGTCAGAGGCCGAGAGGCGGTTCCGAATAACTCTGACACCAGGGTGTGCATGGTCGATTGACCGTGACACCTACTCGAAATGATGATGAGTAGTCCAACTTAAAAAATAGCTGGACCACGGCACCACTTGAGAGTTCCGTGGTCCAATTCATTTAAAGTATACAGCCTCGCGAAACGCGCTTCATAGGTAGTATTCCAAGAATAAAACGTTTGCATAGTTATAAACGTCCATATTAGGGTATTTGTGTAGTGCATAATTGAAACACGTCATACAATTAGCTGGACTGCATGAATCATGACTGGCATACAGCGTAATAAAAAAAATTGCGACTGCTCACGTCAGTTAAGCACGTCCCACTAAAAATAATGCAGTAACTAACAACTATGAAATGTGCCGCTAAAACTGACGGCGAGGCAGACCTGAAAAATGGGGGCAAGCGGGAAACGGTAATGCGATAGAGTTCAGTAGTATGTTTTTAATAACTTCAGTCGTAGTTAGTTATTACTTTTTGATGTTATAAGTAAAACTCACTCAAATTTATACACTTTTCTGTACAATCACGGCTGCCTTAGATATGACCTCCTGTCTATTTTTTCAAAAATATACCTAAATTAACTAAACAATTATAAAAAATATATTCTGGCGACATTGTACAATTTTTAAATGTAAATAGTGCTGTGACTACCTTAATATACAAAGACAAATCCAACATAAGAAATATTTTCAATTTGTAGTTTTTTTAATTAGTATGCGTTAGTGATGCGTAGAAGATTTTAGGTTTGAATTATAAGTGAATAATATTGATTAAGCAAACCTTTATAATCACTCTTAGTAAACCTTCTACTAATTTTCCTACTTAACATTTACATATTGTGTAAATGTTAAGTAGGAAAATTAGTAGAAGGAAGGTTAAGTAATTATGAAATGTAATGTTAGTAAGTTATTAAATGATGATGATGACAACTTAAAAAAAATATATCCCGGACGTGGGTCATTTATTCCAAACCCAAACCACGGAATACATTATACCAGAGAACCCCAATAACCCGATGTTTCCATTTCCGTAAAATGAGAGACATTCACATCACATTCATGTTCCCAAGCAACATTACCGAGGTATGATAAAACGAGGAAACTCCTCATAATGTGTTTAGCCGTGGCGCCTCTGCAGTCTGTCATAGATTAAAATACAGATGAGTTTTTATAGTTTTGAGGTACTTCATGCAATTTCGGCTTCGGGCAGAAAAAAAATATATAAATGTAAAAACTTAATAAAAGTGGACTATCAGTTCATGAGAGACTCAGTAAAGAAGAAGAAATGTTGAAAAGAAATGATGTAATAATAATTTTCGGCCAAAAACCTACATGAGAAAATCTAACAATTTTCTTCTCAAATTCAACTCATAATATAAATGTGGAAGTTTTATGATGTGATGTGTTTTATGTATGAATTTTGTTTAAATAGAACCATAATAGCACATGGACAAAAGAAGTGGTGGAAAACAAGAAGCATTAAATAAATAGTACTTTATATAGTCCCTAGCTTGGTTTATATGGTCAGAGTGTCATCCACAACTGACTGTCCGGTGGTTGCAGGTAAGGCATCGGGTATGCGCGTCCGGCCTCCCGAGTTGCTACTTGCTTTTCCCCATTCATCCGAGTGAGTACTATCCCAAAACCTTAATTCATTTCCCACATATTCTATAATCTAACATATTCCTATCCTTCCCTAGCTTAGAAATTCTTCGGATGGGCAGCAGCGTCGGAAGTAAGAGAAGCCAAAGAAACTGCGCTCGCCAACCCGCCTGCAAAGCGAGTATGGCAATATCCTCCCATGGAACGAAGAATGAGAGAGAGGCCTTTACCAAGCAGTGGACTTCTAACGGCTGGAATGACAGACCCTAGCTTAGATGATTATCGTTAAACAATCTCTTTGTAAATAAACTTAAAAGAAAGTAACGAACTTAACGTCTCTTCTGGCTCTTCTGCGTGTCGTACTCTATGCAGTAAATTGTACAATCGAGCTTAAAAATTCTTATAAACTAGACTGACGCGTCATGTAAAAATAGGCGTATGATATTACTAGCTGTTGCCCGCGACTTCGTCCGCGGCAATTCCTTTTATGTAGTACTATCGCGGACATTTTTTTAGTTCGTTTAAAGAGGAATAATTCTTTAATACACATTTTTTGGGTAACTTGTACCGTTCACGCATCGCACGCGTCGGATGTCCTCAACTATGAATAAGTTTCCCCCGTTTTCAAAACATTTTTTTATTGATGCGTCGCTCGCTCCTATTGGTCGCAGCGCGATGTTTTATAGACTAAATCCTTCCTCAATAAATGGAATATCCAACACAAAAATAATTTTCCAATTTAAAGCAGTAGTTCCTGAGATTAGCGCGTTCAAACAAATAAACTCTTCAGCTTTATAATATTAGTATAGATTTGACAAAACCGCCCGAAATGTTGTGGCTCTTCTGTACTGATTCCACCTCTCTGTATTCATATTTCGGGTGGCTTTACTTATTCAATATTTTCAAATTGGCCGCGCACCGTAGTAATGGAGCAGAAAAAACTCGGGAACCGGATCAAATGGATTCGCGAGTGATTATTTATTTAAACTTCCGCTGTTCGCCTTCAAAACTGTAAACTTGGTAGATTTTTTACAGCATAATGTGATTTATATTGAGTAAAATTGGAAGGCAAGCCTGAATATGATTATTTTAAGATATTATACGTTTGGCGTAGTATTTGTAGAGATTTTTTCCTCTTTTGGGATTTAATAGGCAATCCACAATGTTGTTTTATTAACTAAGGAATATAAGAATTATGAGGTTTTTTCCAGCTACCGTCAAATCTCGACCTTGTCTAAAATCTTATTATTTGAACATAATATTAAAGGAAATTAAACTATTAAATAAGATATCTGTACTATGTTACCAAATAAAGATTTGAGCATTTCGATTGTTTTCACATCGATTTGATCAGGGCTTACCAATAACTCCTACAGCACACAAACATTGAAGCAATAAAATGTTGAGTTTGGACTCAATCCCATGAGATAGAATATAATATATCTTTAGCGATATAGTCCTTATAGGTGTTGTCAGACGCGACCGACTTTAAAACGTAATTGGGTTAGCTTACTTTTTTGAAGGTCATGATCTTTTTATCTGAACGATAACCACATTTTTTAAAGACAATAATTTCGTTACTTCCTCGGTTCATCATAGTTTTCATTCATATACTTGAGTCGTAAATTGAAAAGTGACGTCATATTCACGGCCGCTTTTTATTTTATTGGAAAAAGGCAGGGAATTTATATTCTAAGTAACTTTATTTTATGTATAATGCCTATTATTAAGAAACAAATTATTTTTTGGAAAAAATACTACCTATATTCATCATAGTGTTGAATCGAAAAATGCGTCAAGGAATGACGCCCAAAGATGTGTTTTTCTTAAAATATATCAGTGATCCTTCTTTTTTAAAATCTATAATACGATAATATTGTTTTATGAGCGCATAATTCGAAATGGTTCCGGAGCCAGTCAAAGAAAAAAATTGCTTAGCGAATTGTGAGCATAATTTTTTTTAAAGTTGTCATTAGTACATACACCTTGAATTATATGTATAATGTAATATTATCTATACTACACATACACTTTGAGATTACTCTAAAGGTTAAAGGTCAGTCCAAACACTATTTTAAAAATAAAACAGATAACGAGCTCATTCAAACAAATAAACACCAACTGGCATCCATACTCCGACATATTTCACGACACCAGCCCCCAAAAACTACGAAACAACAAGCCGGCCAAAACAAGTGGATCCAAATTCGCCATATGACTACCATGTCACTGCGACCATTTATCATAGCGATGTGACAACTGAATTTATTTATATAAAAAACAAACAATTGCTGCTCTCAGAGCCCTTGGATAACAGTTTTGTTAGTGCGCTGGTGTTTTGCACAGAGCAATGTAGAGTAATAGAGACATCGTGAGTTGGTAGCTTAACGATTATTACATTTTATCGATTTTCAAATTGTATGATCAAAACAAAACAACTTAATAGTTTAATAGCAATACTGACTAAATTAGGCAAGTGAAACTGATTGTTTTAATAATTTAACATTTTTTATCTTTAAATTTTTACTTTTAGGTTTGCTTTCTCTTTATAGTTTTCTCTTTTTTGTATCGTTAGGGTTAGCTTTAGTTTTTAATTTTGCAGCATTACCATAATGTATAATATCATAAAATGAATATATATTTAACATTAGTTAAATTATTAAAACCAGTTTCACAATTATGTGAACATACCAATGTGAACATACCAACCATAAAAATGTTGTATTTATTATTAGCATTTAGAATAAAGCTATTATAAATATATAAATTTTAAAATTGGATCCTTAAATTTAAGCCAAATCTACGTGATTTTTATATGATGATAACTCACAATATTAATAAAATTACTTTATTACTCGGTAAATGAATTTATTTCTCCTGGAATTTCAATATTTTCTTATTTTTTACAAAAACATTTCATACGTATTTTGTAAAAAATATGTCCTTTTGATTAAAAAAGAATGACACACACAAAAGGATTTAGCTCTTAAAATATGTTAAATTTAAAATGACAGCGCGCTCTGTAGACCACTCATACTCTACAATAGCAGTTCAAAAATCCAGGGGTAACTGGTGCCTGCACTAGGGTGGGATACAATAGGAAGACAGCAATTTGATATTCAGGCCACATTTTTAATAAGCTTCGGTAATGGCCAGATTGGGCCCACTCTTTAATAGTTTTTTGTTGCCATTAGCAAGTTGAGTGCCTTTTGTTGCTCTGGTCAGTGCCCTTTATTGTTGTTTTGTTAGGAATTATACAGCTGATTGAATCTGTATCGAGAAATGTTAATGTGATACCAACTTAGGCCAAAATGTTAGAAAGCGTGCAGGGTAAATCCAAGTTGGAACGATGGATTCTGTAGTAAAATCGCGTAGAGGGAATCCTTGGTTGTGTTAGCTTTAGTTTAAAAAATGCTTTTTTAGGTGAAGATAGTGCGAAGATGTTGTTTCTACTTTACATTAACGATCTCCCAAAAGCTACTAGACATTTCTGTACATTATTTGCTGACGATCTCTCTGTAGTGATTCCAAATTTATTAAGCTCAATGAATGATTATAATACTGACATTAATAACACATTAAATGACATCACAGCTTGGCTAGAAAGTAATAAATTAAAGATAAATACCAAGAAAACAAAATACGTACAATTTCACAACCCAAGAAATAATAGAACAGCCGAAATCATAATAAAGCATAACGGACAGACTATTAGTGAATGTAACGATGTAAATTTTCTGGGAATTACTTTAGACAATTATTGCTCATGGAAACCTCACATAAACAAAGTTTGTAGCAAAGTGAATAGTTTCTCGTATGTACTATGGAGATTGGTCAGTACCATTGACTTAAAAACAGCTTTACTCGCATATCACGGTTATGTGTCATCTATATTGCGGTACGGGATTGTGATGTGGGGAAATTCGGTTGAATCGGACAGAGCATTTATTGCTCAAAAAAATTGCGTAAGGTCTATCTCTAAAATTCCTCAAAGAACTAGTTGTAAGCCTTACTTCATAAGCATGAAATTGTTAACCGTGCCGTCCATATACATCTACGAAATTTGTCACTTTGTCAAAGTACACTCACGATTGTTTCAACGAAATTGTGATATGACCATTAAATATCGTGGTAGATTCCCAAATAAACTTTTATTGCCTTCTATATCAACGACTCTTTACGATCAAAGCAGTTATCCGATGGCTATTCGAATCTATAATAAGTTACCTAGTGACATAAAGGATCTGCCCTTACCGAGATTTAAATATAGACTACGAGATTTACTTATAGAGAGATGTTATTACTCTGTAAAAGAATATTTGACGGACAAATTTGTGACTTAATTTGATTTTTTTCTATTATAATTATTGACAAAAGTTTTAAGTATAATTGATGTGTATTAGTGTTTATTTTGCATTCAGATTGATATTTTCTTAACTTAATCAAAGTAGAGGAATGTTGTTTTAAGTACCTTGTCTGACCATAAAAAGTTCTCACTGAAATATTAATTGTATACGATAGTTAATAGCTACATATGTAAAGTCACTATAGGATACCTTTTTGTGAAAAATTTGCATGCCTTGATAGGTTAAGAGTGAGACTAAAATGTTTTTATATCATCTAAAATTGTAACCACTTTTACTGCAAATAAATGAATTATTATTATTTTATATTATTATAAGAAAAGAAAAAGAATCTATTGAATTGGCATAATCTACTTTTCATCATTACGCTTTACTTAAAAACTGTACTAACGATTTGTAATCGGCACAAAACTAAAACAAAAAAAAATAGTTTTTTGTGAATGGATGTATGGATGTTTCTAACTTCTTAATACTAAAACTACTGTCACAATTTTTTAGCCTACACAGCAGAATAACACATAAGTATGTTATAAATTTTCCTCCGTATGCTCTGGCCAATTATGGCTCCGGTAGTACAGAGAGGGTCATGCTCCTGCAGTGGAGACTAAAAAGACATGATGATGATGTTATAAATAACGTGAAATTGACGGCATAGCTACTGTGAATAAATGAGAAACCACATTAAAATAAAATGTTTCAATAACCTATGAAGTATCTACTAACAAAAATTAAGACTTAACTCTTACACAGTAGATATAAACTTAATCAGTCTTATTTTTCAAATCATCCGATTCTCACTTGATATACAAAGAAGTCATCAGTAAAAGAAAGTAAGCAAAAGAAAATTAGTAATTTTATAAGGCTTTTTTGTATTTACACTGCTATCCCGATAGACTCTTATTTAATTAAGAAATAAAATATGCTGAAAAAATCCTGCCAGCGTGGAATTTTTTAACCATATCCTATTTTCTAATTTAATAAGAGTAAATTCGACATGGTGCACAATTTTACAAAAGATCATCACAGACGTAAGTAGTTGAATAAAAAATATGCAAATGTGTACTCGTGTGCACCATTTATGTTTATGATATTTTTATTGAGTGGGTGAGGCGCGTGTAACGAAGTATTGTGCTGCATCTGTTCTGCTGAGCTTTTGTGACGCGCTTATTGTAACCTGCGCTGATGGCAGCATTCTTTTTTTTTTACTAATTTCTTATTGAAGTAAGCATTTGTCTCCCATCTCACCTGACGGTAAGTGACGATGAAGACGAGGATGTTACATGCCTATCCAAGAGATACCCATTTATTCTACTTTTGAATGTCCCGGGACTGTACTTTCAACTCGGCAATTCATTCCACACCTTAGCTACTCGAACCAAAAAGGAATTGTCAAAGAGTTTAGTTCGACTCTTTGGTATTCCAATGATATAAGGGTCAAATTTCTATCTGCGTCTCGTAGTCCGATGTAGGAATGAGAGAGTGAATGAAACAATCAATATATAATTATTTCATTCACTCTCACAATTATTATTGCCATTTCATGTATGTTTTGGTGTTAGATTATAGAGATTATAGTGAACATCGTGTCTGCAAGTCTTGACATAAGGTCATTTGCTTCCGTGTCCTGAGACAGTACTAATTAGGTCTACCAAGTTGGACAACTTGTGCATTAGTACCAATTCTAATTAAGCGATACAGCCGCTAAGCACGGCTAAGTTGCTAACTTGAGCGCCTAAGTTCACAAATTAACTTGCAAACTATGCAATTGGAGTTTTGCTTCAAGGAGATTATGTTGTAATGTATGTATGTATATACTAAATGTAATGTAGGCATAGATAAGTATGCTTCATTTTCAAGTGGAAGTATCTATTCCAATATAATATTATGCTAATTACTGAAATGTTTGTCTAAATAACTACAGACTTAATGTAATTGATACTATATAATCAATCAATCAATCAATCATAGGTCCTTTTTAGTCTCCACTACAGGAGCACGACCCTCTCTGTACTACTAGGGCCATACTTGGCCAGAGCAGCCAGAGGACTTGGCCTACACTCTCCACGCTGGCCAGACGGGTTGGAGAGGTATATACTATATAATATACTATATAAAAGCAGTACTTATCAGTAATACTTATTAAGTCACTAAAAATCTTTTATGTTGTATGTAAAATAAGTTCGAGTACATAATACCAAAATGTCCAAATAGTCAATGTTTCCATAAAGGACATTCATAATTTACTTACTTCATTCTTATATGTATATTTTAATAACATATTGTTCGCTTAAATGCATTTTTTTCATTCTACTGATATAGTCCCTCCCAGCTTCTTGCTATATTTTGCCTGAAAGCTAAATTATCGAGATTATAACAAATCTTTCGCATACTAATCATAAAATTAACTAATTAATAATTTATATTATTGCTTTTGCCTACATAAAGAGTAAAATCACTACTTATTTCTATTATTGAATAGAAGCAGCGATCAGCTCGATTGTTGCAAAGAATAATCACTTATTGCTTGTTATTTTTTTGTGATAGTACCCGAAGAAGGCTTAAATCAAAAGTTAGAAGTTTATCTTTGTTTTACGTACCTATACTATTTCACCTCATGTATAGTGTTTGTCAGTTTGTTTGTGATAATATCCGGCTGCGCCCGTCAAGAAGGTCGTGCTAATTAAATGCGAATCTCAAGACAATACCAAGCAGGTCTGAGTACGTCGCCGATCACACTAGGTGGAATTTAAACGTATTTTGAGGTATTTGAGTTTTTTCCTTGGGGCTTTCTCAATTCGCCCCAGCCTTAGTCTTTCAAATCTTGGTAAAAATCGTCCAGCGTAACGTTAACTCGTATCGTTAGCATATATAAAGTATAAGTAGTATAAGGCTAATCAGGTGTAAGTTAAATTATAATACATATTTTTATACATCTAACTGAAATCATCGGGTTTGTTTTCATTATTTTTGATTAACTTTTAAATGGTATAAATAAAATATTGCAAACCATAAAGAGAGATGTTTAAGTACTAATAATATTTAAAACTATTTAAAAATATAAAGATGAATTAACTAATTAATTGA
Organism: Elegia similella; assembly: GCA_947532085.1. NCBI lineage: Eukaryota > Metazoa > Arthropoda > Insecta > Lepidoptera > Pyralidae > Elegia > Elegia similella. The sequence continues at coordinate 9,934,803 of OX383936.1, forward strand.
CATATAAATAATTCCAAGCTAAAAATCTAAATTAAAACTTAAATTAAAAATGAAATGAATCTGTAAACACATCAAATTAAATAAAATATGGATGCCAAATCGCTGCGGTCTGCTGGCAGGGTACCCAAAAGGCTGGCGGCATTTCCTCCCTGGATGGTCAGACTTAGTAGGAAGTACTCACTTTTAAATTATAAGAAATATTTACGACAAAAAAGTAATAGCGAAATAAAGTTCACCAGGACAGCAAAGCACATCAATTCTGAGCATTGTGCTATTAAATATATATTTTAATATAAAATATCTTGAAGTGTCGTGTTGTTCTGTGACCTTACAAAATTTTGTCGAAAAGTTAAAGACCTAAATTCCAAATTCATTTATTTTGTGAACATAGGTAGTATATTAATACAAATAGCAAGTTAACCTGATGCAGTTCTAGGAGACATACAGCAGCGCCTTCAAGTCGTACAACTTCACAAAAGGCTTCTTCTTTGAATCGTCATCGACCTTCTCACAATGAGCGCTTTCTGAATACATTTTTCCCTGATGCTACAATCCACCAATCTTAAATATTTTGATCAAACATTAGTGGATTGAGATAGCTGCCGTCAAAGTAACCTCACGTCACAGTGCGCATGGGGAAAAAATCAGCACCAAAAGCCCTTATTAATAAACCCTTATAAATTAAATCATCTACCTAACTTCTTTATAGTCTATCTCTCTTATTAAAATCATCAGCTTTTGGTTATCGTACCGTTATCGTTAGTTTTAATAATACTCTATATCTATATCTATACATATAATAAAACAGTAAAAATATTTTGTCTGTACATTTAGAATTTTCGACTGAAATGGATAGAGGGACACTTAAAAAGAATAATAGAAAGCAAAAAATTTTTTTTCGAATTTCTTGTCTGTCTGTCTGTCTGTCTGTATGTATGATCACGATTATCTTGTAAAACAGTAAAAATATTTTGTCTGTACATTTAGAATTTTCGACTGAAATGGATAGAGGGACACTTAAAAAGAATAATAGAAAGCAAAAAATTTTTTTTCGAATTTCTTATCTGTCTGTCTGTCTGTCTGTATGTATGATCACGATTATCTCCGAAAATACTGAACCGATTTACTTCAAACTTTCACCAATTGCTTTGTTTTAAGGCGATACCACTGTAAATAAGGTCGTCCTGAACCTTATTTATCTCGCAAAATACTTAAATTAGGAGTTTCAAATCTAAGTAATATGATTTTTGACTATTTCATCTCCAAAAATTGAAGATGAAAACACGTTTTGATAAAATTTTCTCGATAGAAATATTTTTTGAAAAATGGTCTTCGTTCGCAGAGTTTTTGTTATTGTAGCTCAAATGCGACGAATGAAATAATGATTTTTAGACTAAAAGATAGGTTATTAGTAATTCATCAAAATGTAAATATGAAAATACAATTAACCGGTCTGATTTTATATAAAATAGAAATAACGAATTTGGCGCTTACGTTTTTTTCTTTGAGCGACTCGAGACTATCTCCTATCTCATCATTCACGGGCTAAACCGCCAAGCGCTATCCCTTGCGCGCACTTGATCAGTCCTTTGCCGAGCGAAGGTACCAAACATTTGAGTCCTCGTCTTAACACAGCAAAACATTTAAAGTTTGTGTCAACAAAATCGGTTCATTAAAAAAAAAGTTATCGTCATTTGAATGAACTCAAGGCATGAGTTTGCCTGCAAACATGTAGCAAAAATAAAATAAAATAATAAGTGACATAAGAAAATTAAAATCCAAAGTCAATTCAACATCATTATACGACAGCATTATACCTATCCATATTATCCATAGTAATCCATACTAAAAAAAAGGAGAAGCTGACTGACTGACTGACATATCAACGCAGGGCCTAAACTATAAGGGTTAGGAACTTGAAATTTTGCACAGGGGTTCCTTTTATAACGTAGGGGAGCATTAAGAAAGGATTTTTGGAAATTCATCTCCTAAGGGGGTAAAACGGGATGCAAAGTTAGTATGAAACTTTGTCGTTTTTGAAGTTATTCGAATGAAATTCAGCATGAAGGTTCTTTACTGAAAGGTATGAAACACGAGTAAATGTTTTACTCAAAAATCATCTCTAAGGGGGTAAAATAGGGGTCCAAAGTAAGCATGAAAGTTTGCCATTGTTGAAGTTAGACGAATGAAATTCAGCATGAAGGTTCTTTACTGAAAAGGCATAAAACACGAGTAAAATATTTTTCTCAAAATCATCCCTTAAGGGTATAACGGGGATGCAAAGCTAGTATGAAACTTTCCGTTTTTCAAGTTATTCAATTGAAATTCAATATTAAGGTGTTTCATTGAAAGTCATGAACTAATGTATTCCGGTAATTCTACTGTACCTAAGAAATTGACACTTACGCGGGCGGAGCCGCGGGCCAAAGGCAAACCTGATTTATATATCAACGCACAGCTGAAACTACTATGCCCAGAAACTTGAAATTTGGCACAGGGATTCTTTTTATAATGTAAATGAGCACTAAGAAAGGATTTTTAGAAACTCAAAGGGGGTGAAGTTTTATGGAATTTTCTCATTTCTGGACTTAGAAGTTTGAAAGTAGGTACACAAGTTCTCATTAAAAATAAAAAAGATCTGTTTAGGTGAACCAGACAATATTCTCCCTTGAAGGGGTAAATATTGCGGGGGTAAAGTTTGTATGGAATTTTTCCATTTCTAGACTTACAATATAAAAATAGGTATGTAAGTTCTCGATTACAATTAAAAAGATCTGTGTAGGTGAAATGTATGAAATCCCCTCCTTAAGAGCGCACCAATGCGACCCGGCTGAAGCCATTTCGCACCCCGCGCCCCGCGCGAAAGCAGGATAGATCTAATGACCGTAACGCGTAAAAAATGAGAAGAAGATAGTGGGTATGCACAAGCGGGTGTCCTAGAATTAACGGGCGTAAGCGCCAAATCACTTAATTGTTATTTAAAATAAAAGTACGAGGTTAATGAGTAAAAAAACTTTGGCCAGATTTTAGAACTAGTTATTGCTAAGCTAGGAAACTAAAAATCATTTCTAAAGACCTTAGGGTTTCGCCGTTCTGACCACAAACATCAAATAAAGGGGCTATGTTTGCAAAATAAAAGTATCGAGGCTTTTGTTATTAATCGTGTTTTCAGGTTGGACAGTTTTAAGAAAATATGTTGAAGTTTTATATATAATAAATAACAGGCATGTAGTCGTTATAGATATAGACATCTAGACGAATGTTCATTGACAAGTTTCGCATTCGTGCCCTCTTAAGAGGCAACATGGGGGGGAGGTTAAGTTTGTATGGACATTTTCTCATTTCTGGACTTTCTGGATTACAATTAAAAAGATGATGAAAGAGTATGTAGGTAAAACCGACGAAATTTACGCCTGAAGGGATAAAATAGGAGAGTAAAGTTAGTATGGAATTTTTATCATTTCTGGACATAGAAGTATAAAAATATGTATATATGTTTACATTACAATTAAAAAGATCTGTGTAGTTAAAATGGACGAAATTTCCCCTTGAAGGGGTAAAATATGTATGGATTTTTTTTTATTTACTTAGAAATATGACAATAAGAAGTTCTCCATTACAATAAAAAAATATATGTGTAGATGAAATGGGCAAAATCCCCTCCTCAAGGGCTAAAGATCTATGCAGGTGAAATGTATTAAATTCCCCCTTAAGGGGAAAAAGCAGAGAGAGAGGGGTTTGTATGGAATGTTTATCATTTCTACTGTTTCCAAGGGAACGACATTAACGCGGGCGGAGCCGCGGGCAACAGCTAGTATTAAATATAAACTTAACCACTGAGCATAATAAAGAAATATTTTTCAAATCGATTAAAAAATGACTGGCGCTAATAGCGAAGAATATAAAAAAATTACCTACTCATTTTTGAGGTCTTTTGAAACGGAATAAGTTCATATTTTGTAATAATTCTAGGGACCAAACAGAAATATCCCATTTATCAACACAACTATCCCCAAACGATGAAAAAAACCAAAAATCTTCTACAAAACGTTTGCGGTTTTTTTGCGTAAAATCACCTAATGTGAACAACATATCCATCCAAGTTGAAACTAGTCGGAAGTTATAATTTATGAACAGAGTTCCGGCCTCCGCGCCCGCTAAGGGGCTGACTAGTCTAATGAAGACCTGATATATTATGCAGAGCCGTCTGAGATCGCCTTCAAACTATAATCAAGAATTAACTAAGGAAATTAATACAGACTAAGCTACTGCCTAAGATTTTAAACCGACATCATAAAAAGGAGGAGGATATCTATTTAATATATAATTGATTTTTTTAAATGTTTGTTGCCTCATAACTCCATCATTTATATATGAACAGATTCGAATTTCTTTTTTTATTTGAAAGGATATGCACCTCGTTGTCTCATTTAAATGTCATCAAAATCGGTGCGGCAGTTTGTTTAAAGTCGGTTTTTTATATGGAAGATAATTCCGTCCGTGTGCAATGGTTTTATACATACCTATTTCACAAAATGTTTAGATAATAATTATGTATATAAACGGGACTTAGCACGAACCTTTTCCTCCCGTTTCGTCCCGTTTATGTACATAATTATGAGTTTAAAGCGCGAACGTTTAAAAAGAATAATGTTAAAATAAAACACTACGATGATTTTAAGCTACGGAATACTGTAAGTTTAATTATAGATAGATATTTGTGGATGGTCCGAAAAAAGAACAAAACTTCATATTTACGTAAATCATTGTTCATCTAGTTTTAAATACAAACATACATACATATTATCACGTCTTTATCCCTGGGATAGATAGAGGCCAGGGTCATAAGACCCAAAGGCCACGTTTAGCTTGTAAGTAGGGATATAGGTGGAAAGCGGAATCAAAACAGTGATGAGTAACTAGCTTATCGGCTATATACTTGATTCCTTACATTTTCGCCCAATCCCTTGACCGGCTATTACGGTCTGCGTGGGCAGAGAAGATAGAATTTTGTTATTTTATTTCACACTAGCTGTTGCCCACGGCTCCGCCCGCGTTAGTGTCGATCCCTCGGGAACAGGAGAATTTCCCGGAATCAAACATACCCTATGTCCTTTCCTGGGCCTCAAACTACCTCCGTACCAAATTTCATCCAAATCAGTTCAATGGTTGAAGCGTAAAAAGACAACATACGCTCCTTTCTTAGCGCTCACTCACATTATTATAAAAACCCCTGTACCAAATTTCAAGTTTCTAGGCGCAGCAGTTTCGGTTGCGTTGATATATAAGTCAGATTTGCCCGCGGCTACGTCGCCGCCGTTAGTGTCCATCCTTCAGGAACTGTAGAATTTCCCGGAATAAAAGATACCCTATGTCCTTCCCCGGGTCTCAAACTACCCCCATACCAAATTTCATCCAAATTGGTTCAATGGTTGAAGCGTGAAAAGAAGACTATACATACATTCATAGTATCACGTCTTTTTTCCTTACGGGGTAGACAGAGCCTAGGTCTATAAGACCTGAAGGCCACGTTTAGCATGTAATTTTCCTATGTCACTTATAATATATAAGTAAGTACTATATATTTGCAGGCAAGGCAAACTCATGGCTTAAATTCATTCAAATGACGATAACTTTTTTTTAACTAACCGATTTTTATGAAACAAACTTTAAATGTTAATCTGAGTTAAAATAAAGCAATTGGTGAAAATTTGAAGTAAATCGGTTCAGTATTTTCGGAGATAATCGTGATCATACATACAGACAGACAGACAGACAGACAGACAGACAGACAGACAGACAGACAGACAAAAAATTCAAAAAAAAATTTTTTGCTTTCTATTATTCTTTTTAAGTGTCCCTCTATCCATTTCAGTCAAAAATTCTAAATGTACAGACAAAATATTTTTACTGTTTTATTATATGTATATAGATAGGAGTATAAGAAAATGATGAGTGGCGATAAGTCGTCTCAAAAAAAATGCACAGTTCGTTAAATCCGGTTAAAGCAATGGATGAAGCGAATATCTCAGTAAGCGCCTAGTTACCTTAAAACTTCAACATTTAAAAACCGATTTAAAAAAAATTTGTTTTAAAGGGTATACTTTAAAAATGGTCCCATTTAAATTTTATCACAAACTTTTCATTAATTTGATTGAAATCGTTTTTTATATGATAAGGATCAGATTAATTTAATTTCCTTTTGTCCCTATGTGCCAAGTTGGTATAACACTAAACGTGGCATTATGGTCTTATGACCTTAGGCTCTGTCTGCCCCATGGACCAAGGCTAGTATGTATACCTACCTATTTATTAATCTTATCTAAAGTGGATTAATATATGACTTAATCAGTTCTATGAAAATAAATATCTAAGTACCTACTTAAATTGTTCAAAAGTGATTTAGGTAAAAAAATAAAAGCAACCCCCGACATAAAAATACTATATCTTGCAAAAGGCTAAACCGATTTCGATCAAACATAACTAAGAACAATTTCGATTAAAACATCTTTCAAACATAAAAAATGCATCAAGATTGATTCAGCCATTTGGGATCTACAGTGCCAAAGACAGACACACAAACAAACGGCCCGTCCCCATACAAACGACACCCCTTTTTTGTATCAGAGGTTAACCCCATATTTTAAGTGACATCTACATTTTGTTCATCTAAGTAATAAAAAGGTTAATATATACTTGCACAGGCAGGCGTGCTTTTCTCATCTCTGTTGCTTGTTTTAGAGCGATTAATACAACAAGAAACACCTAGATGGCGCTACTTTGCATGTGTACTAAAAAGGTCGTCCTTCCTATTCTCCCATTTTGTTCGTCATTTCACCTATAGGTGTCGCGTCGCCCTATCTTTAATAAGTTTAAAATTATTAAAAATTATTTCAATATAGTGATGTAACTAAAAATGTATGCTTTTCGCAATTTTTACTTCATCTGTGCTATAAGACGTTGCTTCGTACCAAACTTCAAGAGTTATGAGTTCACGGGAAAGGTACCCTGTAGGTTTTGATTTCCTTACGAATGTCAAAAATTTTGGATTATAAAGTTTTGCTAAATTAAACATTTGGTCTTTTAACTTTTTTTATTTCATGTGTTGTTCTTTCGGAATTACCTTGATGAAGTTTTGATTTTCTAATATGCAAACCAATAACGGGCCTAATTACCTGATTTATATTAATATTTTTTCATACATTCATTTCAGCCGTAAGGAATCCACTGCTGAGCAAAGGCCTCTTGCAAGGATTCTCCGTTCCATGGGAGGATATTACCATACTCACCACGCTTGGCAGACGGGTTGGCGAGCACAGTTTCTTTGGCTTCTTTTGCGTCCGATACTGCTGCCCATCGGAAGAATTTTTAAGCTAACGAAATATAGGTATTTGATAGATATGGGAAGGGATGAAGCTTCAGAGATACTTCTCAATCAGATGAATACAGCAAGTAGCAGCTTGGAAAGGCGGGCGCGCGTACTCGATGCCATATCTGCAACCACCGGACAAGCCGTTGGGATTGACCACATTGACACCCTCATCCTAATATTTTTTATATGTTTATATGAATGGCCAGAGACCAAAGACCTTCTATACTAATATTATAAAGCTGAAGAGTTTGTTTGTTTGTTTGTTTGTTTGAACGCGCTAATCTCAGGAACTACTGGTTCAAATTGGAAAATTCTTTTTGTGTTGGATAGTCCATTTATTGAGGAAGGCTTTAGGCTATAAAACATCACGCTGCGACCAATAGGAGCGAAGCATCAATAAAAAATGTTTTGAAATCGGGGAAAAATTATTCATCGTTGAGGACATCCGACGCGTGCAATGCGTAAACGGTTCAAGTTACTCAAAAAATGTGTATTAAAGAATTATTTCTATTTAAACGAACTAAAAAAACCGGCCAAGTGCGAGTCGGACTCGCGCCGAAGGGTTCCGTACCCTTATCCAAAACGCTGTTCAAACTGCAAAACAATCATGTCTGTTGTATGGGCCTCCTTTAATATTAATTTTATTTTTATTTAATTATTTATTTTTGAAGTGAATATTTAACGAAATATTCTGTGAATATTTAAAGCGTCTACCTGTTGCCGTTATTAATATCGAGCAAAAACAAGCAAAATAAATCACGTTTATTGTGTGGTCCCTTAAATATTTATTTAATTCATTTTTTTGTATTTTTGTTATAGCGGCAATAGAAATACATCATCTGTGAAAATTTTAACTGTCTAACTGTTACGGTTCATGAGATACAGCCGGGTGACAGACGGATAGACAGAAAGACAGACAGACAGACGGACATCGGAACGATATTAATAGGGTCCCGTTTTTATCCTTTGGGTACGGAACCCTAAAAAGACGAATGTACCATGATTCATAGAGCTCAAGTAGAAGCTCTAGATAGGGCTCTCAGAGATATTAAAGCTGTGATAAAATCATGGGTGGGACACTGTTATGTTTGCTGGGGATTTTCGGCAAACTTTACCTACCTATGGGAAGAAGAACTAGAACACTCATTGTAAGGTCATGCCTTAAAGTTGAAATAGAAAATAAAGATCATCAATGGATGTGTCAAAGGGCAATATTGGCGGCAAGAAATAGTAGTGTTGACGAAATTGACGACCTAATTTTAACTAAATTTCCAGGAAATATAATTACCTGCACATATATTGATAATGTAATGGATCAAGACGACGCGCTCCATTACGCACAGGAATTTCTTAATACCTTAAACCCGGGTGGCCTTCCCCCATATTTCCTCAAGTTAAAAATAGGTGCCCCAATAATTTTACATAGAAATCTTAAACCACCAAATTTATGTAACGGGAACCGACTTGAAGTCAAGTATCTCCGTAATAACGTGATCGTTGCAATAGTTTTGACTGGTCCAGCAGTTGGTCAAACACTGCTTATACATCATTTTAAATCATTGGGATGCGAGATCCCAGTGATTCAAAATGATGTAGATTTCATTTTAAAAGAATTCAATTTCCAGATAAGTTATCTTTTGTTGTAACAAATAATAAATCACAGGGGCAAACATCTAATCACGTACGAATCGATTTACGCCAAGACTGCTTTTCACACGGCCAACTATATGTCAGGTTGTGAAGATCGGTTGATATTCTTCTGCCACAAGAAAAGCACTTTAAAATATATTCCTTTAAAAACTAATTAATCATAATAACAGAAATTGCCGCGGACGAAGTCGCGGGCAACAGCTAGTTTATGTATAAAAGTGTATTAATGTTTCAAATTTTAGTGTTACTACGTACTCGTAAGAATTTTTTATTTTACACCCACCTTGAATTCTCTGCATAACCCAAAGGTTGAGTGTCACTATTGTGCGTTTACATTGTATCTATACTTCTATACTATACTAATATTATAAAGCTGAAGAGTTTGCTTGTTTGTTTGAACGCGCTAATCTCAGGAACAACTGGTTCAAATTGGAAAATTTGTTTTTGTGTTGGATAGTCCATTTATTGAGGAAGGCTTAAGGCTATAAAATATTACACGCTGCGATCAATAGGAGCTAATCAGGGGGGGAATTATTCATAGTTGAGAAGATCCGACGCGTGCGATACGTAAACGGTTCAATTTACCCAAAAAACTATACTATATTATAAAGCTGAAGAGTTTTTTTATTTGTTTGAAAGCGTTAATCTCAGGAACTACTGGTTTAAATTGGAAAATTCTTTTCAAGTTGGATAGTCCATTTATTGAGGAAGGCTTTAGGCTATAAAACATCACGCTGCTACTAATAGGAACGAAGCATCGATAAAAATGTTTTGAAAGCGGGGGAAAATTATTCATAGTTGAGGACATCCGACGCATGCGATGCATAAACGGTTCAAGTTACCCAAAAAATGTGCATTAAAGAATTATTCCTCTTAAAACGAACTAAAAAAATGTCCGAAACAGTATATATCTATCTTTTAAGGTTGACTCAGTATAACCTTTTTATGGTAATCGATTCGGTCGAATTTAATGCTCTTTTTCCAATTATTTGCCAAATAGTTTTATCAACAAAATAATATTAATTTTTATCCAAATAAAAGTGTTGTTGATTTAATTGTAAACAAAATTATCCTTGACATTCCTTAATTTAAATTAACATCTTAGACGATACTAGGTATTATCTAAGATAGTAGAGTGCGTGAGCTGTAACCTAAGCAATTTCTTCAGAAACTTAATCAGGATGCTTCCTTAGGGTAAAAACATACTAAAAATCCTGACATCTTAGAGAGCCGGAAGGAGGAGGACGCTACAAAGGTCTAAATTTTAGGCTTCTCGCCCTTATACCAAAAACGGTGCGGTATATCAAAAAATGTTCTAAGATGAAATGAAAGCTTATAAAATTCTCTATTACTTTGATTCTATATACTTTTTACATATTCTCAACCGTTTTTAACTAAAAAATTTAGAAAATTAGGTTCACGCTATCGCACTCTATACCCTCTTTTGAGTCACTCCGACTCACGACTGGACTATTACGAATTAAACAAAAATGTAGTACTAAACATTTTTTATTAGAAAAAAAAATAGCAAATAAATCTTGGCTAAAGTAATCCAGCGGTTTAGTAGTTAGTTTTATACAATAGTCTAAAACAGTCTATCTTAGGCAAAAATACAAACTTACAAGACACAAATAGAGCTTCAAGTAAGACCATAGACTACAATAAACAGAAGGGGCTACGGCAGGCACAACGAAGGGCATGTGTTCCCCAGTCGCGTAGCTCGATACACGAGTGTACACACCCGGCGATTGCCCACATATTATTCCCCATGACACTATACCGACTAGAACACCTTCACATAACAGAGGTCCTCCGGAGTCACCCTGCAAAAATAAAAAGACATTAAGAGCCCGCCATATGCCAGGCGGCTTGACGATACAAACGCGGATGGTCGAAACGCGTTGGCTACTTTGGATATTTTCGTTTTTTAGGAATATTCAAGGGTTATTCGAAAAAGAAAAACATATGATGGCTGCCTTATCTGTAATGCAATAATAATCAAAAGTTTCAAGGTTAATTTTAATGTATTTGGTGAATAATGCTATATACCGAGTAAATTAGACGTGATTTGGAGGCAACTTTGCAATTTTTTTCTATCGAGAAAATTTTACGCAATCGTGTTTTTGAGTCATATTGTTACCAGAGTTAGTCCTGAACTTTGCTGCATTTTTATTTCAACTTGAGTATTTAATTATTATTGATATAACAGTCAATCATGCTAAGCAGTGTGAGGTAGTAAGGGCCCTTAAAGCTCTTTTATTTTAAAAAACCGACCAAGTGCGAGTCGGCCTCGCGCCTTAAGGGTTCCGTACCATTATCTATAAAAACGGCAAATAAATAATGCCTGATGTATGAGAGGAGAATTATTTATTTATAGAGTCAATATTCTGTTGCCGTTATCAACATCGAAGCAACAATGAACAAAAAAATCACGTTTGTTGTATGGGAGCCCCTTTAAATATTTATTGTATTCTATTTTTTAGTACTTGTTGTTATAGCGGCAATAGAAATACATCATTTGTAAAAATTTCAAGTGCCTAACTATTATGGTTCCTGATATACAGCCTGGTGACAGACGAACAGACAGACAGACGGACAGCGAAGTCATATTAATATGGTACCGTTTTTACTTTGGGAACGGAACCCTAAAAAACAACGGGTTTTACTCCAGGAGTGCCGGCAGAAGTGAAAACTCCGCGCGGTAGAAAGAGTGGGAGATATTACTTCCTCTCCTACGTCGCGCCGGCGGTCACAGGACACGTGTCCGTCTTACGAATTTTCGATCAGGTCACGTGTCCTGATACGAGTTAAAAAAATACGTTTTTATTCCCAAGGCAACAAACATTTTGAACTCATAAAATGTTGTTCGAAAAATATTATTCGTGATTAAAAAGGTCGAATCATGTTTTTAAATAACTATTTTAAAATATTATTCGACATTTTTAGTGTGAAACTTCACAAGCTCAACTAAAATACATTAATTAAAAAATAAACTCAGGAATTTGGAGTATGTCATAGACATTATAATGCATGTTTGTTTTATTTGCATGCTTTATTAAACACATTTTTAATGAAAATATGCCTGAAAAAGAATTTTATATCTACTTATTTCATCGTGTTTTTAACTATATTTTATTTTACCAACATACAAAATGTTTTGAAAATGGAGCTTGACAATCAATAATCGCGCTTTACATTCATAATTATTACACATAAGAAAAGATAGATTATAGTACTAGTGATTTAAAATAGGCAAATTTCACAAATTCGTGCAGTACATTCAAAATTAATTTTGCAATTTGAGTATCGTATAAGTATTTGGGTGTAAGAAGCTCTTTGTTAATTACAGAATCTTAGTAAAGTAGATGATTAAAATACAGGGTGCCTGGCGGCAGATTTATATTTAAAAAATAAAATAAATCAAATAATATTTGATATATTGTTTCTAATTAAATATTAAACGACAGAATAATAATGCGGATTTAATTTCTTGAAGAATATCTCATCTAAATATCTTCCATCGAGTTGCACACACTGTTCGAAACGGAGACTCGTGCCACACGCTGCAGTAAGCTTGGTTCAATTGTGCTGATTTCTCGAGAATGTCTTTTTTTCCAAGTCATTACCAGTTCGGGGATTGTTAATGTAAATTCTTTCTTTAATTCTCTCTTCCCCATAAAAATATCTGCACCCATAAGTCTGGGGACCTCGGAGGCCACGGGATGTCCCAAAGCGACTGATCAGTTTTCAGTTCAAAATTATCGACGAGGAATTACGTACGAATCTTTACGCGATGCTCACTTGATAACTGCGATATCGTGACTAATAAACGCACACGAATACTGATTCTAATGATACCACGTTCCCTCCACTTTGTTTATTACTTTTTGAAATAATCGTATTTAAAAATATAAATCTGCCGCCAGACACCCTGTACTGACTATGAGTTAAGAGTCAACTAACTGTTAAAAAATCAATGCACTGAAGTATGATAAATCTTGACATATGCCGTTATAAGTTAAAGGCATGGATGAAGAGGATTAAAGGCATGGATGAAGAGGAACAGCTGTGGTTTCAAAGAAGATTTTGTTTGAAGAAGCGATGCTGACATCTGATGCTTTACCTCTTCCACATTTATTATAAAAAATACACGTTGGTTTGAGATAGCACTAAGGATGATCAGCAAGTTGATGTCCTCTCCAACGACTACCACTATATCATAGGTAGAGGCAGCAGTTACAGTTGTAGTGATGATGAGCCTATCAGAATCTTCTTTTGCTTAGAGTACTTGAATGTAGTGATTTCCAATTTTTTTCACGAGCAACACTATCAAACTCCATCGGCGGTAATAAGATCCTGCTAGGGTTGTTTGAGTGTCATCTAAAATATTGCAAAAAATAATATATAAATTATTAAAGGTTTAATCTCGAAAACTATTGAGTCTACAGAGACAATTTTAGTACCATATTTTAGTAATTTTAGTCTTCTTCAAAAAGTTTAAATACTAAAGCTGTTTCAAAACTACTCCTTTTGGGTTATTACCGGCAAAATTTAAAAAGAAACGTCTTTTTCGATTTTTGACCATTCACAGTCACAGACTTCGATTATTCATTATCATAAACAAGTCTGCATAAAATCAGAACTACTATACTTTCATGCGACAAAGTTACTGGACTAATAATGCCCACGCGACGAATTCTACAGACGGTCTAATCTGGAAATATCCGGACTAACTTCACAAACGTCAAGCGACCAATCTCATTTATATAATAATAAAAATAATAATACAGAATGGTTTATGTTTGAATAGGTATAGGTACAATTCTTAATCTAAAGTCCAGATATTTAGAAACAGATAGTTATCACGCAATATATCTTTCTTTTTGTATGCCTTTTGATGCAACCGAGCCACTCTGTTTTGGCCTGCCTCTTCCCCGTAACTATATACCCTCATATTTAAAACTTTTTTGGTCAAGTGCATTTCGTCTTATTTACTTATAGATAGTGTAGGATACGTATAATCAGATGGTACTTGCCTGGCAGCTGTCTTTTTGAAATGCACTGGCACATATTGAGGAATCGTAAATATGATTAGTATGGAGGTCCTTTTTACACTTCTTAGGAGATATTACAGGAACGCACACCATTCTCAAATGACCGGGCGGCTTAGACTGTAATAGTTAATAATTATTTTATTCGTTAGGGACATGAAGCGAAGTAAATTAATAATATTTCTAGTAATACTTTTAAGCTTTTGTTGTTGATTATTTTGTAATACGTGGGACATGGAGCAGTCACTGACTATCAGGACTATATAATAAAACAAAGCAGCTGGCACATAACAATGCGCATTTTAATCCTATAGGGACAATATCAACACACATGTTATAATATAATATGTTGTTCGGTCGGCTGCCCGGTAAGAAGTGTGGCTTTCTCTAGGAGGTGAACGCAGCGGCTGTATGACGAGCTATGACGTCACGCCAGTATTGCAATTCGCGTCGGTTTCATTATTAAAACGATGGTTGCTAAATCAATATATAAAAACAATGCCCAGAATGGCGTGTGAAACGAATCGCGTAATCAGTGATTTGAAATTGTATTTAGTCTCGTATGCGCATTCGCTGAGAATCGAAGCTTTAAGTATTTTGTTGTATTTATTTTCATTTCAATTACAGAGTATTTTATTTTTTCTGTTATTATGTTATCATGATAATAGCTGTGGCCTAGGTAGAGATACCCTCAACAGTATCTATCTTGAATTGTTGCGATGTTTCAAAGATTTATTCAGAAAATTTCAGCCACTTTTTCATCTCAATTCACCTTTTATTAATACGTATTATATTATATTCAAATTATTAATTATTGTTCGAAAGCTACAAACTACGAGCGTTTCGGAACCGACCACTGCAGAGAAGAAGACGCCGAAAGAAACTCTTTTCAACAGTATTGGTCGCCTACTTGCCTGAAGGGCTTTGTATGATATTTTATATTTTTATCTTCTTTTTTTTCTGATGTCATGTTATGTACAATTTCTTTTTACATATTTTTGTGGAACACCTTATGTGTAAGACTATTCTGTGTATACTTATATTTATATTGCTTACTTGTGTATCTTAAAGTAATAATAATAAATGTGATTGTACAGATAAACAAAAGACCATTTACAACAACCCTATTGGAGTAGGTGACCGAGACTGTTTCCGGCACTGATAATTCCGAAACTCTGCTGTAATTAGCTTTGCTTCAGAAGAAAATAAAAAGATAATTCCTGTTTATGAAACCATTTTTTTAATTTGTTTGATTATCTTACACCCATGTAGAATTTATTATTTTACTAGCTTTCGCCCACGGCTCCGCCCGCTTCAATGTCGATGCTTCGGGCATAGTTCTTTTTCCCAAGTAAGATAAAAGGTAGCCTATGTCCTTCTCCGTACTCCAGAGAACTTGTATGCAAAATTTAATGCTGATCGGTTCAGTAGATACGGCGTGAAAGCGTAACAAACAAACAAACTCACTTTCGCATTTATAATATTAGTAAGGATTATGAAATACGAGTAGGTATGTCAAAAAAGCATTGTGAATGCTGCGATTATTTTAAAGTTATATATTTTTTTATTTATTTATTGAGTTATGTAGGTATATAAAAATATTATTAACTAGCTGTTGCCCGCGGCTCCACCCGCGTTAATGTCGTTCCCTTGGGAATAGTAGAAATGATAAGAATTCCATACAAACCCCTCCCCCTCTGCTTTTTCCCCTTAAGGGAGAATTTAATACATTTCACCTGCATAGATCTTTAGCCCTTAAGGAGGGGATTTTGCCCATTTCACCTCCACAGATATTTTTTTATTGTAATAGAGAACTTCTTATTGTCATATTTCTAAGTAAATAAAAAAAATCCATACAAACTTTACCCCCTTTAAGGGGAAATTTCGTCCACTACACAGATCTTTTTTAATTGTAATCTAGAACGTATATACTTATTTTCTTAATTAAATACTCAAGTTGAAATAAAAATGCAGCAAAGTTCAGGACTAACTCTGGTAAGAATATGACTCAAAAACACGATTGCGTTAAATTTTCTCGATAGAAAAAAATTGCAAAGTTGCCTCCAAATCACGTCTAATTTACTCGGTATATAGTATTATTCACCAAATACATTAAAATTAACCTTGAAACTTTTGATTATTATTGCATTACAGATAAGGCAGCCATCATATGTATTTCTTTTTCGAATAACCCTTGAATATTCCTAAAAAATGAAAATATACAAAGTGGCCAACGCGTTTAGACCATCCGCGTTTGTATCGCCACGGCGCCTGGCATATGGCGGGCTCTTAAGACGTTTTTAGTCGTTAACTGTGAGGCGTGAACTCAAAGCTGGCATTCGCAACTACGGAGCTCTACACTGCGCGAAGCCCGACACGCAGTTAGCCAGTTTTTTTATATTTCCATACTAATTGCCGGGCCGGCCGAAAAATGTTGTATAGAAATGTAAATTTTTCGAGTTCCCTGCATTGGTCCATAGGAAAAGTTGTTCATATTGATGGGCTGAGTCACCCCGTAAAGGTAATGTCGAGGGTCAATTTACACGCTGTATAAGATGGTTTAGAGCTCCCTGACAATCCCTACTTTATTATTATTACTAATATTATAAATGCGAAAGTGAGTTTGTTTGTTTGTTTGTTTGTTACGCTTTCACGCCGTAACTACTGAACCGATCATCATTAAATTTTGCATACAAGTTCTCTGGAGTACAGAAAAGGACATAGGCTACCTTTTATCCCGGGAAAAAGTACTATTCCCGAGGGATCGACATTAACGCGGGCGAAACCGCGGGCGAAAGCTAGTATTTCAATAAGGGAATCAGAATCTCTAATTTATCCGTAAGAAAAAAGGTAAAAATTGAACAAAAAAATATTGTCCTTATTCTAAAAAAGCAGTAGCGTAGAGAATTGCTCTACCGAAGTAAGGCCGTGACTTCAATCAGAAAAAACGTAGAATATACCTGTAGCTTCTCTTTCCGCGCAGATCGTAAAAGCCAATAGAGGGAACGGGCAAAAATTTAGGAACCTATCAGTAGGCGATGCGGCTAGCAACCTATCACTATTTTGATTCCGTTTTCCACTTAATTCCCACCATCCCTCTATTTCTGTCTACCGTCTACTCGCAAGGGGAAGATATGTGATAGTATAATAATAAATAATAATAAAGTCATTTATTTCAGTAATCTTGGTTACAATATGATGCTAGGACTTCCCAGTGAGTAATCTAATGATACTCGTAATGGGAATGACCCGCTGATTCCTATAAAGTTTTACATTAAGACTACATTTGTGAATAAAGTACCTATACATATCAATAAAAGAAAAACAAAACAAACAAGAACATTTGTAAGTAAAGGTATATGTGTGACTGTGTGTGTGTGTGTGTGTGTGTGCATGCTTGAGTGTGTGCATGCTTGAGTGTGAGCCTGCGTGCGTGTGTGTGTGTGTACCTGCGTGCGTGTGTGAGTGTGTGAGTGAGTGTATGTATGTGTGTATGGGTGTGGGTGTCTGTGTGTGTGTGTGTGTGTGTGTGTGTGTGTGTGTGTGTGTGTGTGTGTGTGTGTGTGTGTGTTCGCGTGTGCGTGTATGTGTATGTGCGTGTGTGTGTATGTAAGAAGAAGGGGAACACAATACATATATTTACCTCATGTGCAGATAATATAAATGCCTTAATCCTTTAATAAATATTAACAGATTTTTTTTAGATAGGGTTAGATAATAAGTTTTCAACTTCTTCATAAGAAAGAGTGTCCAACCATTGAATTATAGTTCTTTTGCACTTATATAATTGCATAGGATAGATTCCAAGAAAAGTATTAAGTTTTTATTATATATAAAAGCGGATAGGAATGGGTATTGACGTTTAGTAAAAGCAGTACGTACAAAAGGAATGGGAGCTACATTAACCTTTCTTCTTTTATTTTGGAGGGTTACTTTGTACGGCAATTTTTTTATGATAATTTACAATTAGATTAAGGACAAACATCTTTCTGACTGAGAGTAGATTACTAATTTTGTATAGGGCATGTGTAGGGAATCTACGAGGTTTAAAGTACATGATCTTTATAAGAGATCTCTGTGCCCTTTCCAACGCTAATAAGTCGGTCTTAGTAGCTCCACCCCAAATCGGTATGCAGTAGGAAATGATTGATTGAGCTAAGGCAGTATAAATCTTATTTAAGAGATGGCTAGACATAACGTACCTTAGAGATTTAAAAACCCAATTTAATTTCCTAATTCGATTTATTAACGCTTCCAGATGCGGATGCCAACTAAACCTTTGATCAATAATTATACCAAGGTATTTTGTTTGAGACACCTTGTTTATAGCAGGACAGTTGCAAGTGTGGTCGTCAGGATCAGGGCAATTATGTAGTTTGATTGTCATATTAGAACCCGGTTGCGACGAGTTATATGGAGCAAAACATATGTAATTAGTTTTTGGGATGTTAAGAGTTAATAAATTATCCCTCAGCCATTTCGACACCCGTACCAGACCAGTAGCAGCCCTATTATGCACGGCATCCCACGTTTTGCCCGAAAAAACGATGGCAGTGTCGTCCGCATAGGAGAATATCCTTCCCCCGACATCCTGTAGGCTACACAACTCATTAATGTATATGAGAAATAACGTCGGGCCAAGGACACTCCCCTGAGGGACCCCAAATTTGACAGTTTCTTCATCACTTATATGACCATCAATCTTAACAGCCTGGGTTCTGTCCTGTAAGTAGCTCTTAAAGAGAGAAAGCGCGACCCCTCTGATCCCAATGCCTTCCAACCTCTCTAAGAGAATCGGGACCGAAACAGTGTCAAAAGCGGATTTAAGGTCTATAAATACGGTTAAGCTTTTGTCACCCTTATCAACAGTCTCAATTATATTAGCGGTCAAGTCTATTATTGCATCTTGGGTAGATATTCCCTTACGAAAACCATACTGATATTTAGAAATAATGTGATGTTTATTGAGATAGTTAGTCAGTCTACTATTAATAAGTTTCTCGATTATCCTTGTAATTGCGGTTAGGACCACGGGTTAGGACAGAGATGGACCTGAAATTATTTACAGCAGTCTTATCTCCATGTTTATAAACAGGTGTTATTATAGATCGCTTGAGAGCTTTAGGAAAGATGCCAGTTTTAAAACATAGCTTAGCTAATTTACAAATAAGAGGAACAACAAAGTCTTGAGTTTTAGGAATGAAATTCCATCCCAACCACAAGCACTACCCGAGTCAAGGCTCATGAGTATGTTATGGACCTCATCATGGTCAGTGTCCAGCAGTACAATTGAACCAGGGTGAGAACAGCTCGGTAAGGAAATATTGGGAGAATTAGTAGCCGCTTGTTTTAATATAGCTTCTGCCAGGGAAGATCCAATATTTATAAAATAATTATTAACATAGTTTACTGACAGTTGTGGTTTCGGTTGGGTATTTAGAAGGTCCTCGTTACTCGTTTTAGGGGGCTTGTATTGCGTATGCTTATTTCTATTAATAGTAATGCTTTTGGAATTGGCCTTGATAGCAGCACTGATCATACCTATGAATGAATTTGCAAAAATATCAGGACAGTTATATATATTAAGGAAACTCACATCGGATGTGAGAAGCATATTATAGGCATTATCGATATCAATGACATTTTTATTATAGTAAGGAGTGTGCCTGTTACACACATTGGAAAATTTAACCAGGAGTAGACTGTGATCGGTAACTGTAGCATTTAAAATAGCTACATAGGCAGAGTTACATTTTAGGTCTAGTTTCAGGATAACATGGTCTAGACACGAATCTATCCTAGTGGGATAAGTATGGGCAGGTAAAAGACCATGCAAAGAAAGTGTATTTAAATAGTTAAGACGATTACGACGTTCATGCGCCTTTTCATTTACTGCAACAATTAAATCAATGTTAATATCACCTATAACTGAAATATTTTTAAAGATGTGATATGGTTTCAAGATGTTCGTCAAGGGAGTTTATGAAGCCTTCAGCATTTAAATAAGAAGGAGATCGGTAGATGGCCAGGAAGATCCACCCAGAGGACTCAATTTGAAGACCAGTGGCATACACAAGCTTTAGTTCAGTTATCTTAGCTTGAAGATTTTTAATGTAGACTACAACGCCATCATTCTGGTTCAATAGGTTTTTTGTTTGAAAAGAGTTATAGCTAGTTAGCGATGGAATTTGTTTACATAAATCCAATCTACATTCAGTTAAAATTTGTATATCAACTTCAAAATTTAATTGTGATAGCGAAATTTACAGAGTATGTACATTCAAATGAAATATTTATTAAGAAATGATCTTAAAATCCACTATTGAAATATAACACACATTTGCATGCCTTTTAAAAAAGGCAAAAAAGACTTGCTTCTATTTAGTGAACAAACACCCGCTCTATTGTATTACGTTATTGTGTGTGTCACCCTATTTTTTGACAAATGAATGATTTCGATTTTGGTTTGATATTTTGAACATTAGATTAAGAATATGAACTTAACAGGTACGAACCTTGATGATTCCAATGTCATTACGAAGCGTATTGGGGTTATATTTCGGATGTTGATAATAGCTTTTTATTTTGCTGCGTTCTTCATGTGTTATCATTTGAAAAATATTTGCCATCGTTCTTGTTGTTCCTGCTACTACGATGACCTTATTAATAATTTTTTTCGTACTGCCAATAATGATAAAAAACAATGATCATTAAATAAAACCATGGTCAGGGGTGTCATCCCCGATTGCCAGTCCGGTAGATAGGGTACGCGCGCCCGACCACTCGAGGTACTACTTGCTTTTCCCCCATTCATCCCAAGTGAATAGTATCCCAATACATTTATTCAATTCCAGATTCAACAATTTCCTGTCCTTTCTCAGCTCAAAAAAGCTTTCGATGGGCAAAAGCGTTGGTAGCAAAGAAGCCAAAGAAACTGAGCTCGTCAACCCGCCTGCCAAGGAACTAAGAATCTTTGGGAGGCGCCTTTGTCCAGCAGTAGACTTCTTATGGCTAAAATGATAATGAATGATGATGAAAAAATCATGAGTACTACTACTTTTTTTACTTGCTCACTTTATGGCGTCACTGTTGAGAAGGTTTCGAAAAAGCTTTTCATTACTAGGATTTCTTTTTACATTTTCGTGATATTCAATACTTTGTCTACATATATTTATTTATTTAACTTTATACATAATGCAGTGTAAAGGTGGATCTAAAACCAATGGCTTTTTCTACCGGTCAACCAACTGGGTGATGTGGAGAATTGTTGGGGTAGTGCCAAATTGTAATGCTTAAAAATAAAAACATTCTAGGATAATAACCTATATACAAATATACACATATAAATATACAAATAAAAACATACAAACATATAATATAAACATACAAATATACACGCTAGTAAATATAAGTATTGTAAGAGTAAACAATACAAAAACTACATACATATTATGAACGATATGACAGGCATTGTAGAAAATGAACTTTTATCCTATTCTTAAATATCAAATGAGTTCGAGCCTGCTCGAATATCTACCGGCCATTCTATATATTTTTGAAGCACGAATAATAAAACAGTTCTCAAAGAACCCACTCCGATAAACTGGTGTATGGAGGAGGAGACTGCTAGAAGAGCGAAGTTCTCTGAAGTGGGTGTAAACCAGAAATTTAGACTTGAGATATTATATAGCCGGAGTAGCGGGTTCAAACAGAATATAAAAGAAGATAGAGAGAATGTGCAAATCCTGTCGTTGGCGTCGAATGACCTAACCAAGGTCGCAGGAAGACGCTGTATGCACAGGCCGCTTTCAACCAAATATTGGAAATCCTTGAGGGAGGCCTATGTCCAGCAGCGGACTTCTTGCGGCTGAGATGATGATAAAGATTTGGCGAACTCCCTCCGTGACGCAGGGTTCAACACGCCAGCCTGCGACACAAGGGTGCCTGCCCGGGTTTCAATCAATCAAATAATTTATTTGTTCGATCCCCGATCAGGTCAAGAAGGACAGATTTTACAGATTGGCCTGGGTTTTGCGATCTTTATCTATATATGTATTTGTTATAAAATATAGTATCGTTGAGTAAGTATCCCACAACATAAGTCTAGAACTTTCTTTGGGGCTAGCTCTGTATAATTTTTCCGTATATGTTATTTATTTATTTATATTAAATAGCCCTTTGAAATTCCGTGTGACGTCATAGTTTGCTACGCTTTTTAGCAAACTTTGATATTTGACGCGCTTTATCTTTATCATTAAAATTTGTTATTTAACTGACAAAAGAAAAAATACGTGTCTAATATTTTTTGATTATTTAACTGACGGATTAATTATAAAGTTATTATTTTGACCCGAGAAACTAGCCTATTGCTTTCGCCCTAGTCGGTTAAAAGGCCAGATATATTGTAAAGCTTTCTACAGATAAGACTGAAAGAGCACTTACCTGCGCTCCTCGAAACAGTGAGCCGCTGTGATAACATAGGTCGGGGTTACAATCGCCCCTCCGCAAAATAAGCCCCATATAAAACCTCCAAATATTCTTTTCCGTAGTGCTACCTGAAACATACATACTATCACGTTTTTTCTCTTGCGGGTTAGACAGAGCTTATGGCTATAAGAACTTAACGCGTTTTGCATATCGGTGGGCGTGTAGGTAAAAAAAGGAATTGAAATAGTGATGAATCTAGCCGCACCGCTGGCCAACATGATTCCTAAGATTGCCTATTCTATGTTTTTTCCTCTCTCCCAGACGAGCGTTAAAGTTATTGAAACCGCATGAATATTAAGACTTTTTAGATAGGAAAAAGGCTTCGAGAATCCTTGTGTCATCTCTCGCACACATCTATCGGTTGATTTGTACGTAAAAAACCTTTTTCCGACAAGCAGTTTCCACCAGAGCTGTGCAGAGCGATGCGAGGAAGATTAAGTGATCCTATTGGTTCTTGAATAATTTTTCACTTCAATCACAGTATTGAACCGATTTTGATAAAATTTTAATGGGATCAATATGAAAGCAAACCCTTTCAAACAAAAAATATTTTTTATCGGTTCATAAATGGCGGAGCCATACGGTAACAAACATTAAAAAAAACGAATTGAGAACTCCTTTTTTGAAGTCGGTTACGAATACATCCTTTGACATCTTTTTATAGGAGGTCGGATATAAAATAAAATTATAAATTTGTACTAATATAGGTGTTTAAGTCAAACTGTTACTAACATTATATGGGAAACCGAAATAAATGAATTATTATTATTATTATTATTTTTATATTTTATTTTCTCAGCTCTAGGCTGGTATTTTTAACATTTACGGGTAGAAACCAAGTAAAATGTTAAATATTTTGTATTAGGTTGTATTATCCGGATTCGTAGTTGAGCTTAACTGTAGTTCACTATGTTCATCTATTTGCAGAAATTTTCTTACAATACGACAGGTGTTTATTATTATTATTATTTTGTCTAAATATTTATTTTCTCGGTTTTTAACCTGTAAATCTACTAATATTCACGGGCCGAGGCCAAGTGAGTATTAGGGCTAATAAAGTAGTTGCAGGCGTTTACGTCTTGTGCTTTAAGTATCTGTATGTGAATGATGACAGGGATGAGTGGTGTTTGATGGTGTGCTAGTGTCTGTTTGTAGAAATTTTCTTACTATTCGACAGGTGTTTAGTATAACTGCTTTCTGTAAAAGCATGTAAGTGTAAGGTGAAAGGTTAAGAGTTTTTAATGATGTATGAAGTTGATTGGGAATGACTCCCGTCGTAGAAAGAACTATTGGGACTATTGTAACTTTTTTAAGATGCCAAATTCTGGTTATTTCGTCTTTAAGCTCGGTATATTTGGAAAGTTTTTCGGCTATTGTGCTCTGAAGATTGTGGGTGTTTGGGACTGCAATGTCGATTAGGAATGCGGTTTTGTCTGTTTTATTTACTAGAGTTATGTCAGGTCTGTTAAAATGGACAGTACGGTCTGTAAGAATCGCTCGGTCAAAGTAAAGTTTAATGGTGGAATTTTCTAAAACTGTTCCTGGGCTGTACTTGTAGTAAGGTTTTCTAGAATCTATTAACTTATATTGATGGGCTAGATCTTGGTGGATAATATTTGCAACTTGATCATGTCTGTGTTTGTAATCTGTTTGGGCTATTGATTTGCATGCTCCTGTGATATGTTGAATTGTTTCTGAGGTACTATTACATTTTCTACATGTGTCTGATACTAACTGTTTCATTATGTATTTTTGGTAATTTTTCGTTTCGATGACCTGGTCTTGAATTGCTTGAATGAAGCCTTCTGTCTCTGGGAAGAGTTCACCTCGACTAAGCCATGCGTTCGATGCTTCTTTATCGACATTTGTTTGACTTAAGTCTTGGTAGTGTCTCCCATTATTATTATTATTTGACATGCATTCTCGCACACCTCTCGCGGTGGTATCGTAGCCTTAAGGGCCCATACTACCTCACACTGCTTTGCATGATTGACTGTTATATCAATAATAATTAAATACTCAAGTTGAAATAAAAATGCAGCAAAGTTCAGGACTAACTCTAGTAACTATATGACTCAAAAACATTCTATACTATACTCGGTATATAGCATTATTCACCAAATACATTAAAATTAACCTTGAACCTTTTAATTATTATTGCATTACAGATAAGGCAGCCATCATATGTTTTTCTTTTTCGAATAACCCTTGAATATTCCTAAAAAACGAAAATATCCTAAGTAGCCAACGCGTTTAGACCATCCGCGTTTGTATCGCCACGCCGCCTGGCATATGTCGGGCTCTTAAGGTTAGACTTTGAAACGACAGCGACCGGGTACGGCAACATGTATTTCAATCGATTCATTTACGATCAAACAATACGCACCTGATATGGAACACGTTCAATATTTGTTTTGACACCACCGACGATTCTAAGTGGACAAAGTTTGAGGGGGTCTGTAAAGGTTTTGCCATAGCGCTCAACGTTTTCTTTTACTATTGTCTGAAACAATAACATTTTAAGAAGCATCGGATGCTTCTATGAATCCTTCTCCTTGTACGCAGGGTTTTGGACTGGACCAGAGCGTTCGTATATTTCATTTAAGATTTTCCTCTACTACAGAAGCCATTACATTATTTTGTAGAAAGATGTTAGAGGATATCAGAAGGATGTTATTTTTCTTCGCGTTTAGCAGATATGTTCCACTTAATTCCATTTTGGTTAGTCAGCAGATTTTGTACCTATAACGTAGCTAAAACTACGTTATAGGTACAAAATTTAAAAGTGTTAATTCATTTCAGATGTACTTGGTGGATTTGACAGTACCTCACCAGTAGATATCAAGTAGATTTAGATACTCCGATCTTCATGAATATTGAGAAGGACGTATGGTAGAATTAGCAACATTAAGTTGAATTGGGACCTAACCAGCCAGAATCGAAAGTATCTTAATACTATTTTGGCACAAGAGCATTGATTCAGATTCATAATTTTAGGCATTAGATGAGTAGACCACACGTTTAAAACATCCAGGATCAAATATAGACCAGGACAGGTAGGTTTGGGACTATAAATTCAATAAATAGACTAGTAATATGCCATAATAGAAATAACAGACAAAACGACGATCCAAAAACAGAGGAGGGAATTTTTATGTGACTATCAGAAGCATTAAAGCTTCCAGTACACGCGTAGAGTGTCGTAGAGTACACTGTTTTACGATTCTAACAATGCTATGTAATTTACTGATTTAAAGTATGTAGATTTGAATTATGTTAGTAGTTATAACGCCATGGACGTCACTAGTACTCGTAAGTTTATACTTTAGTAAGTTTATACTGAAATGTTGTTCGAGTACGCGGAACAATAGAGTGGACACAGTAGTAGAGAGCTACCAATTCTAAGTATTCAACCAATGCTATTAACACTGATATAGTCAGTGGTGGCATAGTAAGTACTCTACTATTTAATCTACGTGAGTTCCGGATGCTCATCATCATTCATCATTCCAAGTAAGTGTCACAGTCAATCGACCATGCACACCCTGGTGTCAGAGTTCTTCAGAACCGCCTCTCGGCCTCTAACGTGGTTCCTTTGACGACTACCAGATGGCAGCCGGGACCACCGGGTTAACGTGCCTTCCGAAGCATGAAATCATCTTTATTATCAGACAATCAGGTGATTCAAGCCTGCAATGTCCTAACCAAACTGGAAGCAACTAAACAAAGTATGCTTGCGGTGGGAATCGAACCCACGACCACCGGGCCAACAGACAAACGCCTTAACCACTGGACCACGGAGGCTGTTACCGGATGCTAAAACAATAACAATACTAAAATAAAATAATCTACTGAGGATGTTTACACTGAAATCAATGTTTGAGCAGACAGATTGAGCAGCAAGTAACAAAAAAACAAATATCGAAAGATAATTTAGAATCATTTGATGAATATTTTTCTTTCAAAAGCACTAAAGATTTCAAATAAATATTTCCATTAATCACATTTGTCACATTTCTATCACTATTACACTGTAGAATCTATCAAAATGACATTTTGTTTTCCGAGGATGCCGAGGATATAAATTAGATAAACCCACAGATCAAGGATGTCACAAATCGTGAATTTTTTTCTTGATAAGAGATAATCTCTTTGCTCAGAGGCAAAAAAACGCACATTCTAGTATATAAAAATAATGCATAAGAATAGATCAAGTGTTTTGCAAACATAGCAAATTACTTGTTTTTGTAAATTTGTCTGGAACTCGCTATTATAAACATGTCATGTCATAGTTTCGTCAGGACTCGCTGGCTCACTCCGCAAAAGAGAAGGCCGATCTCTTGGCTACTCTCTTTGCGTCAAATTCTACCCTTGACGACGGAGGAGCATCGCCGCCCTTTTTACCGCGATGCGAGCACTCAATGCGGGAAATTCGGTTCACTCAAAGTGCAGTGCGACGTGCTCTGTTTTCCCTCGACGTCAGGAAGTCCAGCGGGCCTGATGGCATTCCAGCAATTGTGCTCAAAACATGCGCCCCTGAGTTGGCTCCGGTGTTAGCACGCCTATTCTCGCTGTCTTACACCTCAAGAAAAGTCCCGTCTTCGTGGAAAGTAGCCTACGTTCACCCTATTCCTAAAAAGGGTGACCGCACAGACCCGTCTAACTATCCGCCTATTGCGATAACCTCCCTGCTCTCTAAGGTGATGGAGCGTGTGATAAACATCCAGCTCCTTGGTTACCTTGAAGATCATCAGCTAATTAGTGACCGTCAATACGGGTTCCGCCACGGGCGTAGTGCTGGTGATCTTCTTGTGTACTTAACGCACCGATGGGCAGCCGCCATCGAGAGCAAGGGAGAAGCACTGGCATTTAGTCTAGATGTCACAAAGGCTTTTGACCGGGTCTGGCATAAGGCTCTTCTCGCGAAGTTACCATCTTTCGGGCTTCCTGAGGGACTATGCTTGTGGGTCGCTAGTTTCTTATCCGGGCGAAGCATTCAGGTCGTTGTAGACGGATTATGCTCCGATATCATGCCCATCAATGCTGGCGTCCCCCAAGGATCTGTTTTATCACCTACGCTGTTTCTTCTGCACATCAACGACATGCTTAACACTAGTAGCATCCATTGCTATGCAGACGACAGTACGGGTGATGCATATTATGCAGGTCGTGCAAATAGCCCTCAAACACAGGTGGAGGAGAACAGAAAGAGACTTGTGTCTGACATTGAGACCTCTCTGGAGCAGGTCTCTGAATGGGGTAAACTAAACCTAGTTCAATTCAACCCTACTAAGACACAAGTCTGCGTGTTTTCCGCTAAGAAGACCCCATTTAACATAGCACCGAAGTTTCGGGACACCTCTCTTACCATTTCTAAGAGTATTGGGATCCTTGGCGTCGATATTACGAAGGAGGTCCAATTCCGGAGTCATCTGGAAGGTAAAGCCAAAATGGCTTCTAAAAAACTTGGGGTGCTCAATAGAGCGAGGCAGTACTTCACTCCGGGTCATAGACTTTTATTATATAAAGCTCAAGTCCGGCCCCACATGGAGTACTGCTCTCATATCTGGTCTGGTGCACCTCAATACCAACTCCTTCCTCTTGATTCCATCCAACGCCGAGCAATTCGTATTATCGACGATCCCACACTCACAGACGATTTAGACACCCTCGGTCTACGGAGAGACGTTGGCTCTCTGTGTGTATTTTACCGTCTATACTATGGGGAGTGTTCTGAAGAACTTTTTGAATTGGTGCCACCGTCACCTTTCTACCATCGCACCGCTCGCCACAGGAGTAAAGTCCATCCCCACATCCTTGACACTTGGGTCTCCAAAAATGTCGAAGCGTCACGTGGTTTTTTTCCTCGTACAGCAGGATTGTGGAATGGACTCCCTCCCGAGGTTTTCCCTGTGTGCTATGACTTGAGGTCCTTCAAAAGGCGTGTTTACAGGTATCTTAAGAGTCGGCAACGCATCAGCAGCTCCTCTGGTGTTGCAGATGTCCATGGGCGACGGTGACCACTTTCCATCAGGTGGCTCGTCTGCTCGTTTGCCGTCGGATATACATAAAAAAAAAAAAAAAGTTTATTTTACAAGATTTGGGTAAAAAGTTTTGATCGTCACTTCATAATTCATTGCGGCTGTCGTATAATTGACTATTTTTATTTAAGATATATAAACCGTAATGCATGTTGAAGTGAACATCAAAACGTTGTCTATGTACGAGTAGTTATCAAAAGTTAGCAAGTAGGCCGATCAAACATTTTGCCGAAGCAAAAAACGAAAAAGAACCCTCAGGTCAGGTCTTAGTTTCGGTCAAAAACGAGAGAGATATCTCTCGTTTTCGGCCGAAAAAGCTCTTTGTATTTTATTTTTTTTCTTAAGATTGTCAGATAATAAAAATTTTTTTAGCGGTGACTTTAAAAATAATAAAATTTCTGTACTAACTGTATTTGATACGTAATCTTAATTATTCTTTAATGAGAAAGCATAGCACAAAAAATTATATATCGCGTAACTTTTAATAAAAAGAAAAACAAAAATACTTTTTATTTACAAATTAAAATTTTCCATAAACATTTATTTTTTAAACACCCATTTTAAGGCAGAAATAAATACCAATGAGAAACATATAGAGTGAAAACCCGAAACTTGTCCTCGGACAATAACTCGTTGGAGGCGCGGCGGGCGCAATCAAAGGCGTGTATTTTCCAGTCGTGAAGCTCGCTATACGAGTATACACGCCCGCTTTCTCTCCACATCTAGCTCCCCATGACACTAAGCCGACTAAAACACCGTCGCATATTAGAGGTCCACCGGAATCACCCTGCAACAAGGCCAAAATAAAAAAAAATATCTCACCCCTTCTGGCCTGGTTCCATCTTACCCTCGGGCTGGATGATGATAAAAACTCCCAAGTTAAAAATTTAACTTGGTAGTAGTTTTCATCATCATCCATTATCAATACCAATCATTTTAGTCAAACTTCTCAATAATTTATACTAATATTTATTTGGATACCAGGGTGGACTATATTCCGCCAATTGCAGGGTAACTAAACACATCTGCTAAATGTACTTCGAAGAAAACCAAATTTAAATTCGTCGTATAGCACCTCGTTTTTGGTCGGGGTTAAAATACTACATTTTTTATTTTGCTTTTCTTTATCTAGTATTATAGAGTATTATCTATTACTACTAGTCTTCTTTGACTTGAAATTTTAATGGCCGATACTATATAGTATAACTTCGAGACTACTAAATCTTAACGATTAGTATAAGAACAGAAGATTAGTACATTAGATACATACCAGACAGCTGTCTTTATGAAAAGCACCGGCACATATTGTGGAATTGTGAATGAAAGATCGATGGAAGAACGATTTACAGGTCCGTGATGATATGACGGGAACGCACACCATTCTCAAACTATCGGATCTATGTTTCTATAACAATGAATAATATTGTTATGTGGTTATGTAGCTAGCTCCAATTGAGCTTTCGCTACTTCATCGGGTGTTTGAGGCAAGGCCAGAGGGCCTCCAGGAGGGAAGCACCTCGGCTTTGGGCGTTACCTGTGTACGCAAGGTGCACACAGACAACACTAACACGCTAAAAAATCTTAGGGTTCGTTTATGTTATGACTATGACGCATTGCACGTGTTACAACGCGTGTTCTATTTTTGGAGAAGCACGTAATCGGGATAACGTGCTTCTCCAACGTACCCTAGCCTGCGGTACCCTTTTCACGAATTTCTCTACATCGCAATCTTTCGAAATGCCGTACATCGTAATTGTAGCATAAACCGTACTTATACACCATTCCAATACAACATACAATAAAAACATTTTATTTAATTATCATCATAACTATACGAACTACATCCAACTACCAATTTTTACTATGATACGATAATGATAAGTGGTCACTGGCACTTTACTTTGATTATCACTATCAAATTCGAAATAATCCTAATCCCAACCAATATTATAAATGCGAAAGTGAGTTTGTTTGTTTGTTACGCTTTCACATTGTAACTACTGCACCGATCATCATGAAATTTTGCATACACGTTATCTGGGGTACGGAGAATGACATATGGTACATTTTATCCCGAAAAAAAGGACTGTTCCCGAGGGATCGACATTGACGCGGGCGAAGCTGCGGGCGAAAGCTAGTATTATATATAGGGGGTTTTTGGGGCGAAAAATTGATATTGCTGGATCTTATATATGGAAAATACATTTTCCGTCTAAATATCGGTTTCCCACGTATTAGCCCATTGAATTAGAAAAACTATAGAAGCAGCATTGCGCTCAAAAACGGACACCACGCAAAGTAGCTCAAAGCGGGCGGGACTTAAAAAGTAGAACTAGTCTGCCGCGCGCTCCGTGACGGAAGGACGCGTCGATGCAAGCATTTATTGACATATTTTTGTGAACATCGACGAAATCTTAACGAATTAAGAAAAAAAAATACTTTTTGTGTAGTAAAGTGGTAAAGGAAACGCAAGGAAAGACGGAAAAGCGACACTGGCTGGAGTAACTTATCATTGGCGAGTAAAATATTTTTCATTTAGGTAGGTAGAGTAGCTCGCGGCGAGCTGCTTGCCTACCAACCTCCGCTATGTTGACACCGCCCCGTGACCTTAACGCGGCCAATCGCAAACTAGCTTCGTCTATGAGTGCGTAAGTTTTTCGTTGTGACACAGAACAAATAATAGTACTAACGGTTATTTGAATAAGTTTATTTGCGTAAATATGCCTGATAATAAAACGTTAGTTGTATGAGAGTTACGCTTCCATTTTTTTTCCTCCGCTATGTTGACACCGCCCCGTGACCTTAACGCGGCCAATCGCAAACTAGCTTCGTCTATGAGTGCGTAAGTTTTTCGTTGTGACACAGAATAAATAAGAGTACTAACGGTTATTTGAATAAGTTTGTTTGCGTAAATATGACTGATAATAAATCGTTAGTTGTATGAGAGTTACGCTTCCATATTTTTTTCTAATTCAATGTATTAGTCCTATTTAATGTCACTTGGTAAACCTCACGCTACCTTAGCGCTTCTAGCGGAAAAATCAGATGCGATAGCCCATAGCCCTCATTGTATGAGATGACATGTAAATTTTGTCGAACTTTCGTTTATGCACAAATTGATCTACAAGTTCTATAATTTTTAAATTTTACCAGTTTTTGAAAACAAATATTGTGAAGAACAATACACTGTGTGTTATCGACATAATTTGTACGTGACCGTTAATGCACTGGAGGGGCATTCTGTTTTAGAAAGGGTAATATTTATAAATAGGAAATTATAAACAAATGTTAAAAATCTCTTTAATAAATAAGTATTTGTAATTACCTTTTCCACAAAACCATATCCCGAGACGACGCACATTGTTTTAGGTGAAAGAGTCAAGTTCAAGTCTGTCGTATGTAACCGAATTGGCGACACTTTCTTTGAAAAAGTGAAGGCCTTTTTAAGCTAAAAGAAATTTTTAAATAGTTTGAATAATATAACAGACTCTGGGCTCTGACGTACCAAAGCTCAGGTCGGAAGAAGGAAAACTCCGATGAGGATGAGGCATTGGAACACATAATGTAAAAACACTTTTAGGTAGACTGTGCTGTAAGAGATTGGTAAAAGGAATTATGGAAAGGTGACCTGTTTATCTCGTAGAAACATGCATAAATTTTTACCACTTTTTAGCATGATTTTGAACAAATAAATCGAGAAATCAACGCAACGTTTCAATAGATTCAACAATAGGTAAGTAAAATAAAAATCATATTACGCCACGAGCTTTCTCTTTTCGCACAGAATTCATTGTCAAATACAGAGCTTCATCCTCATCGCTAAGGGCGTTGCAAGAGCCTGGATCTGTGTCAAATACAGAGCTTCATCCTCATCGCTAAGAGTGTTGCAAGAGCCTAGATCTGGTACAGCAAAGGTCGATCCCATCCCGCATTACTGAGGCTTGTTAGGCAACCCCAACCGTTTTCATTTGGAATACAGTTCTCAATTGGCATTAAATACTTATCTTGAGCTCTTTTA
Organism: Elegia similella; assembly: GCA_947532085.1. Lineage (NCBI taxonomy): Eukaryota > Metazoa > Arthropoda > Insecta > Lepidoptera > Pyralidae > Elegia > Elegia similella. The sequence goes on from OX383936.1 coordinate 9,967,422, forward strand.
TGCTTCATAAAGCACACTAAGCCAGTCCCAGCTGACATAATTCAACTTAGCGTTGAGTTATGTCAAATGTCTTTAGACCGCATGCATTATCTGACAGAAATGTTAGCCACTTACACATTAGATAAGAATAAGAACATCTGATTGTATATAAGTGCATAAAAAGGTACAAACCTTGACCAATCCAAGGTCATTCTGAATCGTCTTACGTTTAAAATTCGGATGTTCGTAATAGTCTTCTACTCTGCTGTACTGTTCATGCGTCATCATGATGAATATATTTGCATTTGTATTCGTTGTTCCTGCTACTACCCTTATCATATTAAGTCGACTTCGCGTCCTGTAATTTAATAAGCAATCAAATAAATACTACTGGCTGTAACTCGGATGTCAGAAATTTAACGATAAAACGAAATATATCTCGTTCTGTTGAGTTCTTTGGAAGTTAAGATGTATTCAAGAACACGCATAATATTTTTGTCCGTACCTTTAGTATCTACTAGCTGCTGCCCGCGACTACGTCCGCGACAATTTCTGCTATTATGATTAATAAGTTTTTTTATTAGTATAGATTTTTTTATTAGTAGAGAATTTTCCCCCGTTTTCAAAACATTTTTTATTGATGCTTCGCTCCTATTGGTCGCTGCTTGATGTTTTATAGCCTAAAGCCTTCCTCGATAAATGGACTATTCAACACAAGAATCTGTAGTTCCTGAGATTAGCGCGTTCAAACAAACTCTTCAGCTTTATAATATTAGTATAGAAGTATAGATAAGTAAAGCCTGGCATCGCTGGCATCTTAGACTACTAGGTACATATGACAAATATGCATGTAAAGAGAAATTTGCATGTAAAGCGTATGTTTTATGGAACGAAACCACATATATAGATGTACAATAGATGAAGCGTCCACGTTAGTTGTAGCTACTGACAGTCCACGCGCGTCTGTTGTTGCAGGCGGAATGCTGCGAAAACCTCGTTACATGATAATAAACTGTAATAACCCAAAAATTGCAAGCTGGAAGGCAAGGACATGTTTCCTATCAGACTTTTTAACAGTAGGTATTTAAAAAGTTTTTTTCACCTCGCTGGAGACGAGCAGAAGAAGTATGTGGAGCTGACTGCCAACCTTCACTAGTTGGAGAGGCACTGTTAGAAGAAAATTAAAAAGATGCCACGCTTGGTTGCCATACAAATCGTGATACATGCGCCATCTTGTATATCTATACCTGTGAGTGGAACAGCTTATGATGCAACTGGGAACACTCTCATAATAAAATGAGATTTTCAGAAGCTTTTTTTTACTGAAAGTGTGCTTGCCTGCGGCCTTCAAAACAGTGGGCTACTGTGATAACGTAGGTGGGGGTTAAAATTGCCCCGCCACAAAAAGCAGCCCAGAAAAGGCCTCCCCACTGGCTTTGTCGTAGTAGTGCCTGAAACCGCGAAACATCTGTCTTAGTGCATAATGTGTAGTATATCACGCCATAGTCACAAACATCTATAGAATACTGCGGGGAAGTGTGAAAAAAATTAAAGTTGATCCGAAAACTTTACGTTACAAGGCATTTGTCTTCAGAACTGTTATCGTTTATCATGTCCCAGCTATTCAGCTTCATACATTACTCACGCACGAGCTACGACCAAATCAGCTATTGACAAATCAATCAAAGTTGATACTCCCAACCACTTAGGCAGACTGCACGGATGAAATGAAGGCTTAAGAGCGCACCAATGCGACCCGGCTGAAGCCATTTCGCACCCCGCGCCCCGCGCAAAAGCAGGATAGATCTAATGACCGTAACGCGTAAAAAATGAGAAGAAGATAGTGGGTAGGCACAAGCGGGTGTCCTAGAATTAACGGGCGTAAGCGCCAAATCACTTAATTGTTATTTAAAATAAAAGTACGAGGTTAATGAGTAAAAAAACTTTGGCCAGATTTTAGAACTAGTTATTGCTAAGCTAGGAAACTAAAAATCATTTCTAAAGACCTTAGGGTTTCGCCGTTCTGACCACAAACATCAAATAAAGGGGCTATGTTTGCAAAATAAAAGTATCGAGGCTTTTGTTATTAATCGTGTTTTCAGGTTGGACAGTTTTAAGAAAATATGTTGAAGTTTTATATATAATAAATAACAGGCATGTAGTCGTTATAGATATAGACATCTAGACGAATGTTCATTGACAAGTTTCGCATTCGTGCCCTCTTAAAAACAGAATCAACAGATTAAAAGCGAATTTTATCAATTTTAGAGTCTTCTGGACTTCACATTTGTTGATTCACTTCTGATGAAGATGTAATCAATACCGAAGCAGTATAATATGCGTAATTGCTTACATGTTCATTACTTATATTAAAAGCCCGACTGAACGATTGAGTAAAGTCTGTAGATAGCCATATTTACAGATTTGTAAATGGTTAATTAATTCACGATTAAACAAAAGAAGCACCTGATATGGAACACGTTTAATGTCTGCAGAGACACCACCCATGATCCTAAGCGGACAAAGGTCGAGGATATTGGTGTAGTTTTTGCCATATAACTTTACATTTTCTTTGACAATATTCTGCAACAATAACATAAAACTAAAAGAGCTCTTTGATAGCCTCAAACATTAGGACCAATACAATCAGATATTTTTTTAAACTGATTTCCAACTATTTTGAGATCAGGGACTTCAAAGCGTCGAACTACAATCTCTTTTAGCGTTAGTATGTATAAAATAAGATATATTTTCTGATGTACTCGGTTAATTCCGCTGACGGTGATCAAACCAGTACCGATTCTACATTTGACCACCGTCAGATTCAAAAGGTAGGTCGATTCATAAGCTTTCTCATCTGATAACTATTTTCTAGCTGTGTGATTTGTTTTATTCAGAAAGCTTTTCATATACATAGTTTTAGCACATTAGATAGAATAATACTCTAGTAGAGACTAGTCTGATTGAGCATTCCCTCTCAAATGTACATTCAAAATTCAAAATCACTTATTTGCCTTAAATAGGGTACATACATTATACTCGTCTAGTGCCCATAACAATATAAGTAGTTATCTTTACTTTTGAGGGTTCCGTACCTCAAAAGGAAAAGATGGAACCCTTCTAGGATTACTTTGTCGTACGTTTGTCTGTCAGTCAAGACCCTTTTTCGAGCGCGTGGAGGTATCAAGCTGAAATTCATATCAAATACTCAAGTCTATTGTCCCTTAGAGCTGTTAAAAAAATCAAACTTCTAAGACTCGCAATCAAAAGATATAGCCGGGTATGCCGCAAATTTTCAACATTCGCAAGGGAATAAAAAACCTACAGGGTACGTCGCGTGAACTACAGACAAAAGATAAATAGCGAAATGCATACATTTTTAGTTACATTATATAATAAAAATATTTTAAACCTATTATATGTATATAATGATAATGGTTCGTGCACGAGTCCGACTTGCACTTGGCCGGTTTTTCGCTTTTCGTTGTGATGCTCACGGAGCCCAAACTTCTGTTTGGGTTTCGTAAGAGAGGGATGATCACGGTCAAACTACTTCGGAGGCAAAATATGTTATTTAAAGTTACATGACACAATACTATTAAACGAAATGTCACCAGCACAGTATTTTATTTTATTTCTGGTTTAATTAAAGTGCTTTTTAGATAATAAACAATATGACAATAGGTATGCAATTAAGTGAAATTATAATATTTACCCTGAAGTCAATTTTTAAACTGTGAGATTGAACGGCAAGTAGTACCAATAAAACAAATGATCTCACATGATAATTTAGAATCATTTGATGAAAATTACTTTTAGAAATAAATCACTAATGACCTAAAATAAAATTAAAAATAATCTTATCACATGATTATCACTGACAAGTATTGATTAATGAAAAATATGCTTATGCCACAGTGAAATCAATCAAAATTACTTTTTTCATAATTGAAAGCGCAGGAAAGCGCTGATAACAGCGGGTGTAAATTTACCTTCAACATAAATAAAACCTTAAAAGGATGACTCGATCCTTCAATACTCGTAGACTAAACTTTCCTCTTTTTTAAAGTTCCGTACCTCGCATGGAAAAAACGGAGCCCATAAAGGATCACTTTGTTGTCCGTCTGTCTGTCTATTTGTCAAGAGCCTTTTTCTTAGGTACTTAGGTAGGTTAGACCAGTGCCGAAGCCTTAGAAAATAATAAAAAGTAAACTTAAATTATAGTATGATGAAACCCATAACAAATGGAAGAGAATATAATTTTTTTTTATTTTAAACTAGCTGTTGCCCGCGGCTCCGCCCGCGGGAACAGTAGAATTTCCCGGAATCAAACATACCCTATGTCCTTTCTCGGGCCTTACACCTCCATACCAAATTTCATCCAAATCAGTTCAATGGTTGAAGCGTAAAAAAAGGACAGACAGAGTTACTTTCGCATTTATAATATTAGTACTAGTATGGAAGTATGGATATTATTTATACTTCTAAGTCCAGAAATGAGAAATTTCCATAAAACCTTTACCCTCCCATTTTACCCCTTTAGGAGTGAATTTTGTCCATTTCACCCACATATATGTTTTTTAATTGTAATCGAGAACTTACATTACTATTTATTTTCATACTTCATAGTCCAGAAATGAGAAAATTCCATATAAATTTTATCCCTTTAGAAGTTAATTTCTTAATATGATTTCTTAGCGCTCACTTACATCATTAAAAGAACCCCTGTACCAAATTTCAAGTTTCTAGGCGCAGCAGTTTCGGTTGGTTTGCCGTTTGCCCGCGGCTACGCCGCCGCCGTTAGTGTCCATCCCTCAGGAACAGTTTGGACCCATATAGGGGTGACTCAGGTCATCAATACGAACAACTTTTTCTATGGGACCAATGCTGGGAACTCAAAAAAACTTCGTCATTTCCATAAAAAAAAGTCCCGCCGCCCGGCCAGTTTGTATGGGAATGTCGAATTTTTTTTTGAGTTCCCAGCATTGTTCCCATAGGAAAAGTTGTTCATTGTGATGGTCCGAGTCACCCTTTTAAGGGTCCAAAACGATAAAAAATTCACCGTGTATATTTGCAGGCAAACTAATGCCTTGAGTTCATTCAAATGACGATAACTTTTTTTTTAATGAACCGATTTTTATGAAACAAACTTTAGTATTTTGCTGAGTTAAAACAAAGCAATTGGTGAAAGTTTGAAGTAAATCGGTTCAGTATTTTCGGAGATAATCGTGATCATACATACAAACAGACAGACAGACAGACAGACAGACAGACAGACAGACAGACAGACAAGAAATTTAAAAAAAATATTTTTTGGTTTCTATTATTCTTTTTAAGTGTCCCTCTATCCATTTCAGTCAAAAATTCTAAATGTACAGACAAAATATTTTTACTGTTTTATTATATGTATAGATTAATAATTAATTTTTCCTTTAACGCCCGTAATTATATAATATATATAATTATATATATAATGGTATATACCAAAATAAAGGAAAAATTAATTACGGGCGATCTAGTTTACGCACCTACGAAATAATTTACGTACTAGTGTATCGTACGTGTACAAACTGGCGCCCCATAAAGCATCAAAAATATTGTCGCCCACTATAATGTTTTGAAATTAAACACATTTTTTTGTACCAAAATCTTAATGCGGTTCACAGAATACATCAACTTACCAAGTTTTAACAGTATAGTTCATGGCGGTGACATACTACGGATGGACAGACAGACATGACGAATTCATTAGTATTCCGTTTTTTGCCATTTGGCTACGGAACCCTAAAACTTTTATCATATGTATTTGTTTGGTTAATATGAAAAAGCTAGCTAGCTACTTAATTAAGTTTAAATTATACGACTTTTTTATATTTGCATGCCATTATTGGTAAAATATGCATAACTATTTTTTATTATGTATTTTATACCATAATGTACCATGTTTTATGCAAATAAATATCCTGGTTCTGATAAAAATATTGCTTTCATTTAAAATAAGATAGGTACATTCCGTGAATACCTAGTGTTTTTATTTTCTCATAATATGGTTGATACAAAGTTGTGGCGGCATCTACTTTGTAAGGAAATCTTTTAGTACTCTCACTAGCCTCCAAACAGCTGTCCTTGGGTGCATCATATATACAACTCCCATACAAATTATCCTCCATTTATCTTGATTTCTTGTTTATATCTTTCTTTTGAACTTACATAAGAAAAATCTACTAAATCAACTGGAGCATGAGTTCTAGGACGTTGAAAGAATAACAACACACTATAGTCTAAGTCGGTTTAGGGGCATCTATTTAATATTGTTTACTATATTTATACTAAACAAGATTGTCCACGGCCTCTTTTTTATTCCGTGGTCCACAGCTCTCAACTGTCTCTCCGATACGGGACAAGAACTTGTGTCTGAGCTGAACGTCTGAACCACTAGACGTATACCGTGTACCTACCGACGAAGCCTCCACGTCGCACGCATCTTCATTTGTCGCCATTTTATGGAGCAGTATCAACGCGCCGCCGTCAATTCAACACGACGAAATAACACGTTGTCAACTCAACATTTTTGCCGAAGTACACCCTGCCTGAATCGTCTGTTAAGCGAATCACTCTTGTTGCGCTGTATCAGGGCACCCACCAAGTCGCCGACATCAAAGATCAGTTATTCTTCCAGTGCCCTTTGTAATTACTTATGAGTTAATCAATTAATTAAGTTAGTGATAATAAAGTTTGTGAAACTGTGATAATCTGTTTTCATAACAACGTGCCACTGTAAGAAAGAACAAATCGTATATATTTATTAAACAACTAGCTTTCGCCCGCGGCTCCGCCCGCGTCAATGTCGATCCCTCGGGAATAGTACTTTTTCCCGGGATAAAAGGTAGCCTATGTCCTTCTCCGTACTCCAGAGAACTTGTATGCAAAATTTCATGATGATCGGTTCAGTAGTTACGGCGTGAAAGCGTAACAAACAAACAAACAAACAAATAAACAAACAAACAAACTCACTTTCGCATTTATAATATTAGTAAGGATAAGGATAAATTATAAAATGTAGGATTTGGGACCACATACTTCTGACTAAAAGAAGTAACCATTTACTGAATATATTTTTATTTAAAACGGTCTATCTTATGCAAAAATAAACACTCATGAGACACAAATAGAGTGTAAACACATAACTTGTCCTTGTGTAATAATTAGAAGGGGCTACTGCGGTCGCACCGGCAGCAATCAAAGGCATGTAATTCCCAGTCGCGTAGCTCGATATACGTGTGTACACGCCTGCTTTCTCTCCACATTTTCCTCCCCATGACACTAAGCCGACGAGAACACCGGCGCATATTAGTGGTCCGCCAGAATCACCCTGCAACAAGACCAACGTTAAAAATAAATCACCCCTCCCCTGGCCTGCTTCCATTGATCGGATTGCACGCTAGCCATCATGAACGCGATTCGTCTTGGTCATGAACGCTGTTCAGTGGCACTTGATTTACTTACTCTGTCACAAGCACGATTCGTTTTCATTTACATACAAGCTGCTTATTCGGTGATTAAGGCCAGGGGTCCGGTGATTATACGTATGGCATTGGGTACGCGCGCCCGGCTTCCCGGAGCTGCTATTTTTTTATTACCAATCCTTCCGAGCAACTATCATCCCAATACATTTTTCCGTTCCCTTAGCCCAATAAATTCCTTCCTTTCCCACGCCTAAAAGTGGTTGGGCGGCAACATCGGAACTGATTAAGCCAAATAAACTGCGCTCACAGAGACTAGCTCTGGTATGGCACAATATTCGCACAATGTGGCTAGACGAATAGGTCAAGGAAGTGGAAGAGTAGGATACGATGAGATAAATAGGTTACGATGGGACTTATTGGGTCTGTCTGACGTCCGAAGAGAGGGAGAGGGCACGACCACCCTAAAGTCTGGTAACCTACTCCAACTCAATACTTGGCAAGCGGAGTGATGGAAAGTCCAGAGTGGGACAATTTGTATATGGAGAATGGAATAACAGGGGTCATAGGCTGGCTGATTTTCTGGAAGAAGAGGGACTCTATGCGATGAACCTTTTCTTCCAGAAGCCACCTCATAGAAAATGGACTTGGATGGGTCCCAAAAACAAGGTAGACTTCATCTTGTCGACGAAGAAAGAGATATTCAACGATGTCTCTGTGATCAATAAGTTTAATATCGGTAGTGATCACCGAATCGTGAGAGGCATCGAGAATATACATCTCAGACGAAAGAGAAATCGCTTGACGCTCTGACCATCACCGGTTAGTATCCAAAATGTTGACAGTTTCCAACTGGAACTCTTAAAATTGATTGCCTGATTGATTTCCAATAATTAATTAAATAATAGTTTGAAGATCAACCGCTCTAACATATATATGTACCTATATACCCTTACCATAAATAACATATATTTTGATATAATATTTTAATATTTGTAATTTCTTTGCTTTAGGACAAATATGTAAAATAACGTTGCTTTTTTGCTCTTACACTTAAGAAGGGTCTGAAAAACTAACCAACAATCTAGTTTATGTATACAAAATAAGCAGGTACATACCAGACAGCTGTCTTTTGCATAAGCACCGGCACAAATTGTGCTATCGTGTATGTAAGAGGGATGGAAGAGCAATTTACACGTCTGTGGTGATATTACAGGAACGCACACCATTCTTAAAATACTCGATCTCTGGCCCTATAACAATGAATAATAAGGATTTGTTTATGAACACGCGGAACGGGGAGTGGTACGCGTAACGCGTCGCGTGGTACATGTTACAATGCGTGATCTGTGTATGGAGAAGCAAGAGGCGTCGTCCTAATTGGTAATGATCGTACGAATTAACGATGCGATTTTGTTGCACGACAGTATACACACACGCATTTCTTTAGTGTGTCCTAATTAAAGCTTTCATATCATCAAGCTACATAGTCCTTCAAAAAGACATTGGTTAGCAAACTGCCCTCGCCTCAAACGCCCGGTGAAGTAGCAAAAGCTCACTTGGAGCTAGCTACATAGCCATATAAAAACAAAATAGGTCAACAATTAAAAATCAATTACAAGAAATATATACAGTACATTCGCCTTGTACTTTGATTCAAATACGAATTTAGGACCTGTCCAGCCACAAAACCCCAAATACTCGTATCGTTCCACAAGATGTTTTTTCACACTAACCCAAAAATAAATTCTACTTCAACCCAAACTATAGCAATTAGGTGCAAATCGTATATTTATTTCCACTTAAACCCCAAGAGTCTTCTCTTTTATATTTAAGTCTTATCTTAATAAAAACTAGAGCTGCGCCGAATACTGGTTTCACCAAATAACCGAATACTTTAACCTTTACCGAACCGGATATTCGGCCGAATTATTAGTTTTTCCATTTCATTGTTTTGTAGAATTTTCTTCTTCTTCTTTTCGAGTCGAAATGGTTCCTCCTGATTACACCTCTTGTGACCAGTATTTGGCCATGGTGATCGCCCTTTCAAAAGTCTCATTTAGGGCCTCAATTTAAATTGTTGGTCGAGAAATCCGACCTAACTCTGTTTTCTCGACATCGCCCAACACGAGCCCGAAGTCGGTTAAGGGACTTCCAGACTGCCCAAGGAAGATCTTTTCCGGGTAGAAGCTTCTCAGCAGGTGGAATATCGGATGGTCTAGGTGGACACTTTGTTTCCCAGAGTTTGAGCCTAGTTTTGAGGGATTCTTTCGGATCTATTCTGGGCTGCCTCATAAAGATGTTGCGCCTCTTTAGACGCGATGAAGGTGGAATTTGTCCATAGAGAAGGTATCTCTTATCTAGAATCTGTTTGTATTTTTCCACCCCACAGATCACGTCTCGTCGCACTTGTGGTGGTGGAGCTATCCCAAATAGAGTATAAAGATGGGACGATTAAAAATACAATTTTCTAAACCACATAAACCTTACTAATACACTTTATGATTAAAACATACACTAGCATAGTTAGAGCTCATACAGACGAACGGCATCGTGTTGACGGCAGGTACCACTGCAGCCATGCAGGCAAAACGTCGACGTCTGCCTGCAAAGCGTCGTCGGCTGCCGTCGACTTTTTGACAGCTGCAGTCAACGCGTCGGCGGCTGCCGTCAACGCTTTGCCAGCTGCCGTTAACGCGTCGGCGGCAGCCACCAGCAGATAGTGACGGTATGTGCCCTAAAGAGCATAATATTATATTGTCTACATAAATAATATAAATTATAAAATATAAATAATATTATATAAATTTCAAAACAAAAACCAAAATTATAATTAGTTAGATTCGATTATAATTTTGGTTTTTGTTTTTAAATTTATATAATATTATTATTTAAACATGTATTGCCCTTAGTTGACCGAAATAAAGATTTATTATTATTTAAAGGTATTTACTTTTTTTCTCAGCTGAAGCTGGTATTTATCTGATAGACACGGGCCATGGCCAAGTGGCTACCATTAAGACAAATTATTTGTAGGCTGTAAGTTAGTCTGTATGTCAGTTGTATTTCTATTGTAGTCATTGTCGGTAGCATCCATTATTATTATTATAAATACATCTAACTGCCAATTTTAACTATGTACGGTAATAATAACAAGCTTGTCAAATCTAGTTCTTTACTTTCCTCTTTATAGTTTTAGAGATTATTTTATTAAAAAATGAACGCCCTCCACAGATTATGTCAATATATACATGGTGAAATTTTTATCGTTCTAAACCCTTAAAGGGGTGAGTCAGCCCGTCGATATGAACAACTTTTCCTATAGGACCAATGCTGGGAACTAAAAATTTTTGACGTTCCCATACAAATTGACCGGGCTGCCGAACAGTTTTGTATGAAACTGAAATTTTTTTTTTTAGTTCCTAGCATTGTTCCAATAGGAAAAGTTGTTCATATCGACGGGCTGAATCACCCCTTTAAGGGCTCAGAACGATAAAAAATTCACCAAGTATATTATAGTATTATGTCAATTGTGAGAGCAAAATATTTACCACTTGAATTTTGTTTGAATGCGTGTGACGATTTTATCGTGAGTTTGGGTCATTCCATAAACGAAATGTCAAATACCATCAATCCAGGTATGGTGGCGCGTTTGCGTCAATGGGGGTTATCGCGTGTGAATTTGTGTAGCGTGTACCTTGAGATGTACCTAATGACATTTTATAGGACTTATACCTGGGAAACCGAGATTTAGATGGAATAATGTATTTTACATAATATGAGATCCAGATATATCGATTTTTCGCCCCTAAATAACCAAATTTTATTAAAATTGTTAAAACCATTTCTTAGATTATTTTTATTATTTACACAACAATTAAAGTAATAAGGTAAGATAGGTTTTGTAAACAAATAATATATAATTGAAATTTAAACTTTGTTTCCTACATATGAAAAAAGACCTTTCTCGAAACCTTACTCAAAAAAACGGTAGCCCTCATTGCATGAGATGACACGTCCGTTCTTTTGTGATTTCGTGTCATTGATGCACAATTTGGTTAAAAGGCCAGTAGTCTGGAAATTCCACGAGACTTTTTGGAAAAACAAGTGGCGAAGGTTAATAAGAACCTATTACGTATGACGGCATAATTTGCTTAAATGATGTGGAGAGGCGTTTTGTTTTAGGATTACCCAATCTCTACGAATAGGTCAAACTAATAATAGAGTTATAAAAATGTAAATGTCTATGAAATTATTAAATAGTTTGTATATTACATCTTCTACAAGACCATATCCTGAAACGACGCACATTGTGCTAGACGAAATATCCAATTTCAAGTCTTTCGTATGTAACCGAATTGGCAACACTTTCTTCGAAAACTTCAAGGCCGTTTTAAGCTAAAAGAAAATTAAAAATAGTGTCAACAATTTAATAGCAAACTAAAACACATCAAAACTAAACATTAAACTGGGTAACCGGTCAGGTGATGACGAGGAGTTTGAATAATGTAATGTAAAAATACTTGAGGATAGACTCTGTGCGGGGATGGTCAAAAAGTTTAAAGGCGCTGTTGTTGCTCTAGTAGAAACCTTATGCAGGGCTTTTCTTACGACATCATTTTGAACAGAATTTACTTACAAGAATACAACCTAACGTTTCAGAAGCATCATTACTAGGTATCTATTATAAAATACTAGCGGCTTGCCCTGGATTCGTACGGGTACATATAGGTATTTATTCTATAGCCTATGTTCATCAGGGATAATGTGGGAGTCTAATGGTGAACGAATTTTTCAAATCGGTTCTGTAGTTTTGGAGCCTATTTAATTCAAATAAACTAACAAACAATCAAATCTTTCCTCTTTATAATATATGAGTGTAGATGTAGATGTAGATGTAGATGTAGATGTAGGTGTAGATGTAGATGTAGATGTCGATGTAGATGTAGATGTAGATGTAGATGTAGATGTAGATGTAGATGTAGATGTAGATGTAGATGTAGATGTAGATGTAGATGTAGATGTAGATGTAGATGTAGATGTAGATGTAGATGTAGATGTAGATGTAGATGTAGATGTAGATGTAGATGTAGATGTAGATGTAGATGTAGATGTAGATGTAGATGTAGATGTAGATGTAGATGTAGATGTAGATGTAGATGTAGATGTAGATGTAGATGTAGATGTAGATGTAGATGTAGATGTAGATGTAGATGTAGATGTAGATGTAGATGTAGATGTAGATGTAGATGTAGATGTAGATGTAGATGTAGATGTAGATGTAGATGTAGATGTAGATGTAGATGTAGATGTAGATGTAGATGTAGATGTAGATGTAGATGTAGATGTAGATGTAGATGTAGATGTAGATGTAGATGTAGATGTAGATGTAGATGTAGATGTAGATGTAGATGTAGATGTAGATGTAGATGTAGATGTAGATGTAGATGTAGATGTAGATGTAGATGTAGATGTAGATGTAGATGTAGATGTAGATGTAGATGTAGATGTAGATGTAGATGTAGATGTAGATGTAGATGTAGATGTAGATGTAGATGTAGATGTAGATGTAGATGTAGATGTAGATGTAGATGTAGATGTAGATGTAGATGTAGATGTAGATGTAGATGTAGATGTAGATGTAGATGTAGATGTAGATGTAGATGTAGATGTAGATGTAGATGTAGATGTAGATGTAGATGTAGATGTAGATGTAGATGTAGATGTAGATGAAGATGTCTCACTTTCGTATTTATAATATTAGTTAGGATTAGGATTGAATTAGGTATTTGTCTCCCATCTCACCTGATAGTAAGACTACCCATATTTTGGTCAATTCTGTGTTTCAGTATGGTATTATGCTTAAGGTAATCCCAGACGTAATTTCTATTTGGATATGTGATCACAATAAGCTAATGAATAAATAAAAAAAAATAAAAGCTAGTTTTTAAAAAAAATATTATTAATTTATCAGTTCAATCATCAAAAAATATTGGACACATATTTTATCACTAAATGTATTAACAACTTACCTTTTATCGGTAAAACGGTATGTTCGTGTTAATTCCTGTTAATGCATTTAGCAAATATGCAGCGAGAAAGTTTAAAAGTACATATTTTTTCTGTGTCAATTATAATAAAAAGATATAGCACATTAAAATTTCGTATGACGTCACAGTTTGCTACATTTTTAAGGAAATTGTAACGTCACCAGTCCCACTAATGAACGCTTTTTGTTTTGATGCACTTTATGTTTATAATTCTATTGACAAAAGAAAGAAGTGTCCAATATTTTTTTGAATATCTAACAGTGTATAAACAGGTACGGATTTTTCATCAGCTCTCGAACTATTAGACAAACTGAATGTGTAAAAGACTAACACTGATATCAGATGTTTGCCTAAATTTAACAACTGCCTCCTTGTGATGCCAGTACAAACCTTGATTAATCCAAAGTCATTTTCAACCATTTTAATGTTAAAACGTGGATGTTCATAATAGTCTTGTATTCTGCTGTACTCTTCATACGTCATCATGTGGAACGTATTAGCATTTGTTCTCGTTGTTCCTGCTACTACCATTAACTTATCTATTATTTTTCGTGTTCTGCAAACAAAATATAGCAATTTAAAAAACACGTCTACTGTTTAAGGGTTTGTACTACCTCACACTGCTTTGCACAATTGTCTGCAATATCAATAATAATGAAATACTCAAGTTGAAATAAAAATGCAGGAAAGTTCAGGACTAACTCTGGTAACTATCTGACTCAAAAACACGATTGCGTAAAAAAATTTAGATAGAAAAAAAAAGATGCCTCCAAATCACGTCTAATTTACTCGGTATACAGTATTATTAACCAAATACATTAAAATTAACCTTGAAACTTTTGATTATAATTGCATTACAGACAAGGCAGCCATCATGTATTTTTCTTCTTCGAATAAACCTTGAATATTCTTAAAAAACGAAAATATCCAAAGTAGCCAACGCGTTTAGACCATTCACGTTTGTACCGCCACGCCACCTGGCCTATTGCGGGCCCTTAAGAGTATTTGTTCCTTGCTCGGGTGTCTTAGAAACCAAAAGGAAAAGATTTAAAAAAATTCGTCTCGTTATTTCTATGCCAAAGAGGTTGACCTTCACCCATCTGTTTACACCTCTAAAAACCTTTTACCCTATTAACACGATAAAAATGATTCTTATATCAAATCTGCCCAAAACGAGTCAAGCGGAGCGCAAGGCAAACCTACCTTTTCTCGCATCGATTCCACGTTTCTTTTTAAGTTTAAAAACATAATTCGCGAAATATGTTATCAATATAGAAAGTTATAATTGCATAACTCTTATTCTTAAGATTTTCTTGATATCTAAAACACCCTGATTTCGCCACTGACTCACTGTCGATCATTGGATAACAAATAGTATGGTTACTTAAGGAACGTTTTGCCGAGTCAGACTGGAAATAATTCTACAATGATTGATAGACGTGTTTTACTTATTAGATTAGTATGGTCACCTACAAAAGTCAATACATAGCCTTGAGGTTGAAATCGGTTGAAATTTGGCAATATAAGTGATGTAAACACACGCATTTTTTAAAATAACATGTTACGTAAGTAACATAAAAAGAAATATTTTTTTTAAACCATACCTTGCGACATATCCGATAAAATGATTTGTTGCCGGAATTAAATATATTCTTATTTCAATATTTTAATTATACAATATACAGTTTCAAAGTTTTCCACAATAAAGACTCAAATTAACTAGAGTGGAAAATGGCAAATATTCGTCTAATATTTATCACCGAAATCGTCGATCCTAAAAAATTAAAAAAAAAAAAAAGTTTTTTTTTTTTATAAAATAGTTTTTTACTAATATACCTATGGAAACAATAAAAAAGTATAGTTCAAAAAATTAAATTGAAGAAAATCAAATTCATCCTACGGAGTCCTGTCCACGTGAGTTCGACTCGCATTTGTCTGCATCTTTTCCTTCATTTAATTAAGTTTAAAACAGCTGTAAAAATCATTTACGTAAAAAGGATTATTATTGTATAAAAGATTATTTATTTGATAAAAATGCTTGGAAATAAATAATTTAAATTCAAATGTATATTTGAATGTAAGTAATTTAATTATATTTATTATTATTATTATTTATTATAATTATTGTAAAATATATTGTTATATCCGACCCCTTCAGGCACATAGAGACCAAGCTGGACTGAGTTTTTTTCGGCGTATTCTTCTCAGCAGTGGTCATTCCGAAACGCTAGTAGTTTTTCGATTTTACAAACATAAAAGAAAGAAAAATAAACAACAGAAACATGACGTTCAAAAAGCGATACATTTTGAATAAAAAATATTTATTTTCATTTTTCATAACTATTAGGTAAGCAATCCACTCGCGATATATTTATTAGCAAATTTATTTTGATACTAGTTGCCACCTTAGCTCCGCTTTCGTTAATGACGATCTCGCAGGAACAATGCTTCTTTAGTCCAAATTCGTTCAGCTGTTTTTGCGTGATTATGTAACAACCCATAAACTTTCGCGCTCATAATATTAGTAAGGATAATAAAAATAAATACATTTGTATGCAGGAAACAGATGGGCGAAAATCTATTCTCTACTTTAAGGATTTTAACGATAACCCAAAATGTATCTGATTCTATTTAGCTTTTTGGATGTAAAGATGTAATAGAGAAACATAAATAATATTTTTACGTACCTTTACGAATTATCAGTAAAGTCTGGCCTCCCTGACATCTTAAACTACTAGGTAGGTATATGTCATCTGCAAAAGTCCTTATAGAATTTGCGTAAAAAATTGTGTAGCTACGGATACTATTTAAAAATAACAGCAATTTCAACCTTATACATGGTAATTTTTTTGGCGTTCCCATACAAATTGACCGGGCGGCCGAACATTTTCGTATGAAACTGTCAATTTTTTTTTGAGTTACCCGCATTGGTTCCATAGGAAAAGTTGTTCATATTGACGGACTGAATCACCCCTTTAAGGGTTCAGAACGATAAAAAAATTCACCATGTATTATGTGGCATAAGGTTCATGATATTGCTAAAAATAATGGCTCCGTAATCAGTACAATCGTTTTTCACCTTAAGGCTATGTAAGGACTTTTGCAGGTGACCGTACTTGCCAAACATAGGTAAGATTTATCTTTCGGACCATACATATTATATTTTCATACAATACTATAAGTGGACTTGCCTGCGGCCTTCGAAACAGTGGGCTGCTGTGATAACGTAGATTGGGGTTATAATTGCCCCTCCACAAAAACCAGCCCAGAAAATTCCTCCAAATGCTTTTTCACGCAGTGCTACCTGAAACCGCGGAATATCGGTCTTAATGCATAATGTGTAGAAAAGGTGTGACATCAAGCTATAATCACAAACATACTCATAGAATACTGCGGTAAAGCGTGAAAAAACAAGTAAGTTGTCTTCTATGTACTATAAACAACATATTTAATGGTGGTCAGTTCTGTAGTTAAAGTATGAAAGCGTATCAAACAAACAAACAAATGAATATTACAACAAACGGTTGACAAACAAATAAATAAATAAACAAACATTTTCTCAGCATATTTGCGTCCACTGATGAATATATGCCTCTTGATGGGACTTCCACTCTGATCGTGATCAAACAAACTTACTTTCACATCCCAATCCTTACTAATATTATAAATGCAAAAGTGACTTTGTTTATTTGTTTGTTGTAACTAATGAATCGATCATCATGAAATTTTGCTTACACGTTATCTGGGGTACGGAGAAAGACCTAGGGTACATTTTATCCCGGGAAAAAGTACTGTTCCCGAGGGATCGACATTGATGCGGGCGGAGCCGCGGGCGAAAGCTAGTTTATAATAAGTATAACTTATAATAGTTATCAATTTCATAGTCAATATTACAGATTTATAAACGGTTAGTTAACGAATAATAATGAAAGTTACGCAACATAAATTTATTATAGAAACACGGCCATCATTATATTGTATAGGTGACATGGTCAATCGACAATGCACACCCTGGAGTTCTTCTGAACCGCCTCTCGGCCTCAGACGTGGTTCCTTTAACGACTACCAGATGGCGGCTTATCGTGCCTTCCGAAGTACGAAATCATCTCAATTATCAGACAATCAGGTGATTTAGGCCTACAATGTCCTATTTTTTTTTACGGGCTGAAAATGCCTTCGCATACCACTGTGCTGCGGGTACAGCAGACTGGTTATGTGGTACAGTCACTAAAAACACCCCGGTGTTCGTCACATTCGCTATAATTCCGGCACTGCAGGTACGACAGGGGAACGCTAAGCCCCGTCACTCGTCTGCAGCACCGAAAGCGCCGGCCTGTGGAGGCCACGACATAATATTAGAGAGGACATTCCCTTCTCTTTTACATCTACTTGTGTTGAGTTCACAGAACACATGTGCTCTACATGATCGTCGACTAGTGGGCAGTGGACCAGTACCCGCATCCACCTCCCTCGACTTGTTATGGCGGGAGGTGTCGTACATAGGCCAGCCTCCTGCGCCTAGGTCGCCGTCGGCGGATCTGAAGTGTCGTGGTAGCCTCATGTATCCTCTCCGCCTCTTCTTTCTGCAGCATCACTGCATCACAGAAGGCCTCTACAGCATTCCAGCCTCTCTTACTGCCAATCATGGTTACTATAATAACTGGCAGCGACAAAACACCTCCCACAACAACGCTTAGGGCTCGAAGCGCGTCTTCCCAGGCTGGACATATTTCCAACTTGTGCTGGGCCGTGTCCTCCTCACAGTCATCGCAATGGTGACACATCGAATTCGGCTCTCTTCCAGCCACGTTACACAGATATCTTCCGAAACACCCATGCCCAGAGAGGATTTGTGTCATTCGGAAGGTAAGTTTACCATGTCGGCGTGCTATCCACTCCTTAAGGACGGGGCGGACTGCCTCGATCAGTTGCCCGCCCCCATTGGGGCGTTCCAGCCTTTCTTTCCACCAATCGATAGCCTCTGCGCGGAGCTAACGCCGGCATCCATCCACTTCTCTAGGTGCAGGTCTTCGACCCTGTGCCAACTGGTTCTCACGCCAACGAAAAATCGCTTCAAGAATTCTTGCCTCTAAGTCCCAGGGTAGTGACCTTGCCAGCACACAGGCGGCCTCATAGGATATTGTGCGGTACCCTTGGATCACCCTGATTGCCATTGTCCTTTGAGGCCCATGCAGGAGCGTGGTTTTTCGGCTGTTCAGGGTGTCAGCCCACACCGGTGCGCCGTATAGGGCCATTGACCGCACAATACCTTCGTATAGCCTCCGGCACGACGTACTGGGGCCAACTAGGTTTGGCAGAAGCCCTCCCAGAGCAGCTGCACTGCCTCTAAGTCTTGGCACCAGTTGCCAAAAGTGCGGAGTAAAGTCCAGACGGCTATCGAGCACGAGACCTAGATAGTTCATCGTAGACTCTACAATCTAATTAACAGCAATCTGGACTCCGCCCACCACAATACTGGATCCAGTAGGCGGACCCCTTTGTGGCCCGTGAAAGCAGACTGCTTCCGATCTTTCAAGAGCCACTCGAAGACCCATTTGTCGGATACCACTGACGACTTGGGCAACTACAGCAGTTGCCAAACGAGTAGACTCCCTGAATATATAGGCTCTAGCTAGTACCAGGGTGTCATCCGCGTAGCACACTACGTCGATTCCCGGCATGTTGTCGCCGCGTAAAATCCAGTCATATCCGATGTTCCACAGAAGAGGTCCGAGGACGGAACCCTGTCGAACACCGCACGAAATCTCCCAGCGACAAAGGCCGTCCTGCCTTAGATATATCACCTGTCTATTGGAGAAGTAGGAGCACACCAGACGATGCAGGTAACTTGGCACTTGGTGGTACCGCAGTGCTTCCTCTATGCATGGCCAAGGTAGAGTGTTGAATGCGTTGGATTGGAGATATCTAAAAACACCCCCAACACCACCTCCCCCCGAGCAATAGCATCTTCCACCAAAGGCCTACAATGTCCTAACCAAACCGGAAACAACTAAACAAAGTATGCTTCCCATGGGAATCGCACCCACGACCCCCGGGGGCAAACGTTTTTACCACTGGACCACGGAGACAGTAATCACGGTTTTACCAACGTTTTATTTGTTGGATTCGCCGACTAGTTTCAGTCTGTTAAGAAGAACAACATCAAGGCGAGTGTTAGGGGTGGCGGTGCGACGGGTTCGCTTCCCTCTAAGCACTGTTTTTGTTAATAAATACGCGATCAGACAAAGGAGGTACCTGATATGGAACAAGTTTAACGTCTGCAGCCACTCCACCGAGGATTCTGAGCGGACAAAGGTCAAGCGTCTTAGAGTAGTTGTAGCTATAAAAATATGCATTTTCTTTTACTATATTCTGCAACAATAACATAAAACATAAAAAAAACACCAAGTGCGAGTCGGACTCGCGCACGCATTCCGTAATTATTAAAAATATTTTTATTATATTATGTACGTAACAAAAAAATATGCTTTTCGCATTTTTCCTTTATCTGTGCTTTAAGACGTTGATTCGTACCCAATTTCAAGATACTTCCCGTGAACTCAGAAACTTCCCTTGCGAATGTTTTGATTGTATGCTGTGAAAAAATCAAACTTCTAAACCAACGGCAAGTTTGATTTTTTTTACAGCTCAAAGATATAGTAGATTTGAGTATTTGAATTTCAGCTTGATACCTTTACGCGTTCATAAATAAAAGGGCCTTGTCAAATAGACAGACAGACGGAAAACAAAGTGGTATAAGGTATAAGGGTTCCGTTTTTTGAGGTACGAAACTCTAAAAACATACATACAGTGGAACTTAGAATTTTTTTGAAGTTACTAAGATGCTCGTTGTTAGCCACAAACTTCAAGGCCAAAAAATTCAATTATAAACTGATTTCATGACGAGCATTATGACGGACTCTGTGACTTAGTGGTCATCATGACACCGGAGGTCACTGGTTCGATACCCGGTCAAGTCAAGATTGAAAATGATCATTTTCAGCTTCGCATCGGTCGTGGATGTTTAACAATAAATAAATAAATATAAATATATACGGACAAATCACACAGATTGAGCTAGCCCCAAAGTAAGTTCGAGACTTGTGTTATGGGATACTAACTCATCGATACTATATTTTATAACAAATACATATATAGATACATATCCAAGACCCAGGTCAATCTGAAAAAGATCAATTTCCATCTTGACCTGGCCGGGGATCGAACCCGGGCACTCTCGTGTCGCAGGCTGGCGTGTTGACCGCTACGCCACGGAGCTAGCCACAATATATGTATTTGTTATAAAATATACTATCGTTGAGTTTGTATCCCGTAACACAAGCCTCGAACTTATATTTATATTTGTTATAGATTTTATTTTGAACTAGTCTGGCATCAGGGTAAAGTAAGAATTATTTTCTGGTGAATTCATAAACTCAATTAATATATATATGATACCGATCGTATATATTTATATAGGGACAAATTACACATATTGACCTTGCTCCACTATTAGTCAATAGTAATCTTTCTTTAAGACAAATCTCAATAATAATCGCAGCAAGTGCCGTAGTGACAATAATAGTGATCATTTGTTGTAGGTTAGTAGCTCATATATATATCACGTCTTTTTCCCTTACAAGGTAGACAGAGCTTAGGTTGATGAGGCTTAAACGCCACGTTTAGCTACGCTAGTAACTTAACAGTACTGTATTGAATAATAATAACTAACATAGTTAAACATCCAAGACCCAGGCCACATGGAAAAATATGGTTCTCCATCATGACCTAGCAGAGATCGATCGCGCTTGTGGTACCAATAAGGTCTAGATGCTCCAGTACGTAAGTGGATTCAAAAGTTTTTTCTTGTGACAACAATTTCCTGGCTGTTTGATTTGTTTTATACAGAAAGCTTTATATGTATCGCTTGAGCACACTCTTATACCAGAGTCCGTCACACCATTCCTTTTGAAATTTATTTAGCCTTGCACACATTACTATAATTCACTTATTATATTTTTGGCTTCTGCATATAATGCTTACGTAGCCCAAACAGAACAAACAGAAAGAGAGGGGAACACGATACAAATATTTAGGAGACTAAATATATGATACTTATAAATAAAAAGCATTAAAAACAGTAATGAAATAAAATACTCTACTGAAGATGTTTACACTGAAATCAAGGTCTGAACTGAAAGATTGAACGGCAAGCACCACTAAAACAAATATTATCCCAGGATAGTTTGGAATCATTTGATGGAAATTTATTTTAAAAATAAATCACTAAAGATTTATGATAAAATTATAAAAACAATCATCACATGATTATGACTGACAAGTGTTGATAAATGAAATAAATGACACTGTGAAATCAAACAAAATAACTTTTTTCTAAGTTAAAGCGATAGAAGTATGAAGACCTTGAAGACAGAGAGTCGCAATTTTTTAAAAATCTATGGTTGTATCCTTGATTAGTTATTGTTCTGAGCCTTGATAACACCGTGTAAATTTACATTAAATAAAACCTCATATGGGTGAATCATAGGATTACCTTATCTCTATGATCATACCCTCAAATTCTCAATTTTTTGTCGAAAACGAATGCTGGAAACTATATAATCCAAATTCACATATAAATAGCCCGGCCGGCTTTCAAACTTTTGTCATTCATCATCATCACCATTTCAGCTGCAAGAACCCCACTACTTCACAAATACCTTTCACTCGTTCTTCGTTCTATAGGAGGATATTGCCATACTCACCAAGCTTGACACGCTGGTTGGCGAGACAGCTTCTTTGGCCTATTGTGCTTGCGATGCTGCTGTCCGTTGGAAACATTTTTAAGCTGGTGTACCCTACTTACTGTAAACTTTTTTTTATTTTTTATTTTTCTTTTGCTTATCCTTACTATAAATTCCTAACTGCACCAAATACTAGCTGTATTACTCTTAATCTACTTTATCAACCTACATACCCTATTAAAGTTTTGTTTCTTTGTTCAATTCTATATGGCGTGATCGTATATCTAGTGGAGTAACCCTTGTTTTATCATAGTAACCCCTGGACCTTCTTAAATGAAGTGATTTTGAACCTAACCTATGGTGATGAAGCCTAGCCCTATCTTATGCTATGCCTAACGTTGCTATCGGCCTTGTGTATAACTATTGTTACTTATAAATAAGAATAACTTTATCCTAAGATGCGCTTATGTTATTCCTAATAAATATTGTTTAAGTTGCACTTTGTGTTATTTTATGTTGCCTGCTATTTCACATTAATAGAATTGCCTTATTTTATGAAGGGTTGATTAATTATTTATCATAAATGAGCATACTGCTTATCTAGCATGGTTCATTCTACAGAAATATGTTCCTCTACCAGCGGCTTATGGATATAGTATTGAATTTCGGATATGTATAGTAAGTATTAGAATGTAAGTAGCCATATTGACCTATAATGAGTTATAGATCACTACAACTGTAGGTAATGAATAGAAGTTTAAGGTAATAGATTAATATTGTCATTGTATGTGTTAGTCAGTGGTGGTAGATATACATTATAGTGAATATACCCAGCGTTTGGTGTTACGGTATACTGGTACGAGCCCCGCCATCCGCCCGCCAGAGTACCACTCGTCTTCCAGACTTGGACGTGGTTCCTCCGTATGCTAATTTCTTTTTTTGGAAAGCAAAAGGGATACTCAATAAAGAGTAAATAGTACCTGTTCCCACCTAATATTAGGATAGGCAATTTGTCAGTAAAATTATGTCTGACTATTAAATTCAGGGACAAGAGGGTAGACTAAATGTCTTCAAGCGTATTACCTGCTACACAAGCATTATGCTCTCATTGTGTTCGCTGGGATGAGTTCAGATTTATTTACTTTGAAATAACACCACGGAGGTGTAAAAACAAAGAACTCAATTTATGAATTTACAACAAGCAGGTAGTAGTAGGTACTCAGATGGAGTTTTATAGCAAGGGTTTGTTTGTCAGTTAAACTATACCTCAACGTTCACTGCAGAAAAGGCATTCTTACATGATAATACTCCCTGTATCAATTGTTACTCATTATCTTGTTATTTTCAGGAATTATGTAGCTATGTATGTAAGCATGTGAATGTTATACCATGCTGTTATGTATAAGCACTATTATGCACTAACTCTAGATCTTAGAGATAGATTGAGATGAAATGTCTATTAGTATTTAAGTACATTACATCAGACTTATTTGTCTCAGTGATTCAACAAATTTAAGTGTGAGGATTGTAATATTCCTAGATTTCAATATGTAGGGATTTGAGTCAACCTTACACTCGCCCTTTGCAGTATATAAGGAACATTACTCTCCCAGAATTCATTATTTATTCCAGAATTAGATGAATCATATGGTATATAAAGTGGATTGTCAATATCTCCACCTTACAGAATTTACATGACTTCCATGGAACCAACAGACCATCTCCTTCAGAGAATGATTATCATGATAATATATTGTCAGAGAGTTATTAGATCTCACTGGACTAAACAAATCTGAATTTTCCAACAAAATAGGTAGATCAAGAAGATATTTATTTAGTAATTAAATAGACAACTCAGACTCAATCCATTGTCAAATAACTATGAGATTATGCCACAAGTTATGATATTAATTGTTCATGGCCAATCTATGTAATTTTACAATATGAAAATCCCCAAATCATTCAAGTAAATTCTCTAAACACTACTATAGTTTTTAGGGCCTTGTATATCAAAATTAAGGTTAGGAATATCATACCTTTGTTAGAAACAGATTCCCTGAATCTTTCACAATTAGAATACGCACATTTCTTCAGCATTATCACTTGTCACAATCACAGAACCAGCTTATGCCATTTTGTTATCATATTTTCACATTCAACTTCACTTTCATATTAGATACGACTATCTACCTTAAAATTACTGTCGAAGATTAATTGTTTGAATTATTAACGTCCTACCCACAAACAACTTGGATGGTTATATTGCTACCTCCGGATTTATCGTGAAATCGAATGGAATTTTATCTCCTATACCCCTCTTTTCCTTATCCTGACGCAACCGTTAATGGGCCTAATCTAGTCCCTATCAGTCCCTAATTTCTAGTCTAAAGGTGTTAAGTTACTGTTCCCCCATCCCCAAAGTGTGTGTGTGTGTGTAGAACGAACTCCGGTGTAAGAGATCGCTCCCTAATCTAGCTAAAAAGATATGAGGAAGCTTCCCTCGCCCTATTTTAATGATTCTACTTGCCTGACTGCTCCTAAAATCAGATTTCCTACTCTGGTAAATAGATTAGGTTCCTAGCAAGGAACCGTCATCTTTAAGCTGTAAAAGGGAGCCAAAGTTTGGGCCCACGAACCTATTATTCCTATCACTCTTGGGTTGTGGTCATCTCTTGTGGTCAGGATCGAGACTTCCACGCCCTAACAAGGGTTTGAGGTTGCCAGACGTGTCCCCAGGCAAATGGAGTGTTAAAATTAACTGCGGCGTTCGGACCGTTGCCTCTTCATCCCCTGGAGCCATCTAGACACCTCAAGTAGCATAACTAGGCTGGGAATTTCAGCCCATTCGACCAGCTACAATGTCGAATTAATTTGACTCCTACTTGGCCGCTACCCTCATAAAGAACAATCGCTCTCATAAGGAATAGAAGTCCAGCGCTGATCTTGGCCATGTATTCCCCAATTCGACACAAAACTCTATTAAACTTTCATTAAAATCAAACAAATAGGAACTAGATATCTCAGATTTGACACGGAGAAGATTTCGAAGACATCAAAGATCTCCCCAACATCATTTCCTCAATATCATTTAAAACTTTACAGTATATGAAACTATTATAGAGAATTTACTCTGGACAAGCTAATATTCATATATTTTAAAAGAATCTACAATATTTTAACTTCAGAACACGATACCAATGTGCTTCTTAGCTAAAATATCTTTGCAAGGGACTTCGCGGGACTTTTCGATCCTAATTTGCCAAGATAACGCGATATCCCACACTTTAAACTACTTCTTCATTGATTTAAAATAAAACATGCAGTGGCGTTCTGGCAGCAATTCCTCTTGATTCTTCAAATTCCCGATGCGTAAAGACCCAGACTAATGGCGCCGTAGCCTTTTATACTCGCTCCCGTGCGGTTCTCAGAAATCAGACCACATTGACTGAAAAAACCGTTGGCCAATATTTTTTCTAAAAAGCTCATGCAAATATCTAACTAATATCCCTACATTTAACAACTAAATTGCCTTGCTCATTCCTGTCGATAAGACCTTTTTCATTAAATTCTCAATTGAATAAAGTTTTTCTATTGGTTAATTCAAAACTTTCTAAACCATTCTAAGCTCATTCTAAGACTACCTGTCTTTTTCTTCTTTTCATCCTCAGAACGCTCACCCTTAAGTGTAACGAAATAAAGATCAGCGTGCCTTGTAACAAAATCAATTCCAAAGACAATTTCATAGTTTTCTTTTAATTATTAGTGTTCCCTGTGCTATCTATAGGATCCCTTGAATCGACCTATTAGGATAATCTAATATCACGAGATATTATAATAAATGAGATTATAATTTTACCATTTAAATTCCTTTTACGCTGAGTATTAATTTATTTTAATATTTGTTTAATTTTGATTGAATCGATTCTCTCGATTATCCGTAAAATGCTTACTTTTTTTCAACTAGACAAAAGAATAAACTAATTATCAATTATTTGATCAAATTTCGTTATCATCATGATTAATTATTTCCTTGTTCTTACTCAAAGATATAAAGTCAGTCAAACCATACTTTTAATTTCATATTTTTTTAAATTTACATTTCCCTATCCTTGTTCTGAAATTTACTTTTCATAGATCATAGATCAATTTTCTTCCTCGCGTCAATTGTTGACAAAACAAACTGTCAATGTCATTCTGCTTCATAACAAACAAAATAAGATGGATATAATGAATTATTGTGAAATAATTTACAAAAGACTGTATTTATGATTGAATTTCAGTTTTCCAGTTTATATTTGAGAATTGTGAACGAGAACATTAGTGTTCCGTTACACTGGGAATGGATAAGAATTTGTTGAGTTTGGGAAGGGAATAAAGGTATTGAGAGACTACTCATTTGGATGAATAGGAGAAAGCAATTAACAGCTCAGGAGGCCGGGCGCGCGTACCCGAGGCCATACCTGCAACCACCGGACAAGCAGGTGAGGATGACATCTTTAATATTTCTTGATAATTTATATCCGCTTTCTACAATAACTTTGTTGTCTGATGTTTTCTGCGGTACCTCTTCAAAGATCTTTACGTTTAAAGGGACCAATCCAAATACATGAAAACAAAGGTTCACAATTGAAAAGAACTTAGAGGATACATATAAAAATAAGAATAAAAGAATTGACAAACTCTTCATGTTTTGAAGTCGGTTAAAAAGCTTAAGGGTCCAGCACTATAAAGCTATAGCATCGGAATTATCTTATGTCTATGGATACTGTATATTGTTCTGAGGTATACCTTCATGGCCAACCTCAGAACAACAAACAACAACCTCAAACAACAACAACAACAAACTATGTTAGTTGTTCTGAGTGTCCAACACTATGGCAGTTTTGAGACTAATGTCAAAGCTGTCAAAGTATGTGTCAAAGACTGCCGACAGCTCGCCGACATAAACTTTCAACAACACTGATTTTTTTATTGACAAGTGCAGAAGTGACATTGACAATAGTTAGTATTTTGTATTTGTGCTCATATTTGTATATGTATTTATTGTTGTAATAAGTATGTACTAACTTCAATGAACCTCACGTTTATTATATTTTATTATATCTTTCGGTTTTGCACATGTCAGTTAATATATAAACCCGTTTCTGTAAATAAAAATAATCTCATGCCACATGTCTTGAATGGTCGTCCGGCAAAACTTGGTGACGCCCCGTATCAGGTGAATATTATGATTTTTAGTGACTAACAATGGCGTCAGATTAACAAGCTGCCTAAAGACATCTGACATAGCTTAAGACTGCCATCAATGATGACTGCCGGGACCAACGGCGTAACGTTGTTACCGAAGCAAAGAGAAGCTCGAGATATTTTTTATACCAGTTCCGGTCACCCATCCCAGTGGGGACCGCGCCGTTGCTTAACATACGTATGCGCTATTAATGCTCGGCCCACCAACATGCTAAATGTGGCTTTTAGGTCTTTAAGACCCAAGCTCTATCTTTCCCGCTTGGGAAAAAGACGTGATAGTATGTTCTAATGCATGTAAATATTAAATAGACTTGCCCAATATCACTCACACTAAAAGTGTTACAAACTGTTTAAGGTAGACGCTTACGTTATCAGACTACCTTTTTTTTTTCAAAATCTGCATGTTATGCAGCTTCCCTATAAGGTAAACACACCTTGCTAATAGTTAGTGTTGCATAGTTGACTAGCTCCGTGGCGCAGCGGTCAACACGCTAGCCTGCGACACGGAGTGACCGGGTTCGATCCCCGGCCAGGTCAAGATGGAAAATGATCTTTATCAGATTGGCCTGGGTCTTGGATGTGTATCTATATATGTATTTGTTATAAAATATAGTATCGTTGAGTTAGTATCCCATAACACAAGTCTCGAACTTACTTTGGGGCTAGCTCAATCTGTGTGATTTGTCCGTATATATTTATATTTATTTATATTTATATATTTATAGTACGACGGCCTCCGTTGCGCAGTGGTTAACAGGCGGGCCTACCACATGATTGGGTTCGATTCCCATGTCCAATGGTTCCAATGTCATATCGATAGTAAAAGAGGATTTATATATTAACTAGCTTTCGCCCGCGGCTCCGCCCGCGTCAATGTCGATCCCTCGGGAATAGTACTTTTTCCCGGGATAAAAGGTAGCCTATGTCCTTCTCCGTACTTCAGAGAACTTGTATGCAAAATTTCATGATGATCGGCTCAGTAGTTACGGCGTGAAAGCGTAACAAACAAACAAACAAACAAACTCACTTTCGCTTTTATAATATTAGTAAGGAAGAAATTTGGAGCGTATATTAGAGTAAATACTGAGTTAAGTATAAAATTGGTAAAAAGTACATAGAATGTAAACTGCAATTTGTAATTAAGTAGGGTGACGATGAGTAGTAGAAATAGTAAAATATAAGAATAAATGAAATGTAAAAACTTAGAATGATATGACAATATTAATAAAAAAGAATGTAAGATGATGAGTGACTGCAATAGAGAAATATAAGGATCATCATCATCATCAGGCCCTTTTTAGTCTCCACTACAGGAGCACGACCCTCTCTGTACTACCGGAGCCATACTTGGCCAGAGCAGCCAGAGGACTTGGCCTACACTCTCCACGCTGGCCAGACGAGTTGGAGAGGTAAATATAAGGATGGGTGAATGTAAATGTGTGGAAATTTCAAAAGCGGACATAGTCTCCATTAAAACAAATGGCGGGAGAAGTACAAAAAACAACAAAAAAATGTCATATCGATATGAATGATGTCATACTCGTAATAACGGCCCCGGGGTCCAACCCATAACAGCTGAGGATACAACCGGGAAAACGCTCGGATTTAGTTTTTGTTTTTCATATAAGTGGCCAACACTGATGTCAGGTTTATTAAGCTGCCTTAGCTTGACTATAGACGACAAATGAAATTATAACTACTTGTACCACAGGTCGCCTTCAAAGAACGCTATTCAGTGGAGAATAGTGAGTACATCACATTTTGTGTTGGCCACACTGATGTCAGGTTTTTTAAGCTGTCGTAGCTTGACTATTGAGGACAAATGAAAGGATAACTACTTGTACCACAGGTCGCCTTCAAAGAACGCTATTCAGTGGAGAATAGTGAGTACATCACATTTTGTGTTGGCCACACTGATGTCAGGTTTTTTAAGCTGCGGTAGCTTGACTATTGACGACAAATGAAAGGATAACTACTTGTACCTTAGATCGCCTTCAAAGAATGCTATTCAGTGGAGAATAGTGAGTACATCACATTTTGTGTTGGCCACACTGATGTCAGGTTTTTTAAGCTGCGGTAGCTTGACTATTGACGACAAATTAAAGTATAACTACTTGTACCACAGGTCGCCTTCAAAGAACGCTATTCAGTGGAGAATAGTGAGTACATCACGTTCTGTGGTGGGGTGCTCATCGCCCCTAATTCGATCCTGACGGCTGCTCATTGTTTTGAATCGAACGGTGTATTAGATTGCATATTTGACTGCAACTGTGGAAATGACAGGTATCAATGCACTTATTGCTTAATGCACCACTTGAAATGACGATCTGGGTGTAAACCGTGTTTAGCGAGCTCCGTGGCGCAGTGGTCAATATGCCAGCCTGCGACACGGGGTGCCCGGGTTCGATTCTCGGTCATGTCATGATGAAAAACGATATTTTTAGAGTTCTGTACCTCAAAAGGTGAAAAGGAACCCTTAAAGGATCATTAGGTTGTCCGTCTGTCTGTCTGTCGGTCTGGCAATACCCTTTTTCTCAAGAACGCGTAGAGGTATCAAGCTGAAATTCATATCAAATACTCCGGTCTACTGTCCCTTGGAGCAAATTTTCGTGTTTTTTCGACACTCGCAAGGGAATCAAAACCTACAGGGTACTTCCCGTGAACTCAGAATTGTGAAATTTGGTACGAAGCAACGTCGTATAATACAGATAAAGGAAAAATTGCGAATATAGCATTAATTTTGAGTTACATCATATAATAAAAATATTTTTAATAAATTCTAACTAATTATAGTTAAATAATGTACGGAACCTTACGTGCGCGAGTTCGATTCGCACTTGGCCAGTTTTTTATGAAACATAAAAAAACTATGGTGTCGATTTCTTAAATTAATTTGCTACTAAAGCCGGTTTAAAGTTGGTTAAAAAAACGGGTTACTCACGTATGAAGTCAGCTACAGGCCGACATGTTTCAACCTCATTTCGAAGTCTTTCTCTGAGTCGCGCGCACGTAATCGTCCCGGTCCGCACTGCACCGGATGAGGTTGTTATATGTCGGCCTGTACCATCTTCATCCGTAAGTAAACCGTATGTTTTATATATATAAAAAATAAAAATATAATTTATTGCAGGACAGTCCATAAAAAAAAGTTACGTAACAAATTCGCAGTAGCTGGTAACCTTTTGAATAAAGCTCTACATCCATTAAAATGGCAACAAGTGGCAAAAGACCTGGATAAGTTTAATTTGGCACCGGAATTACGGAACATCCTGATGAAGTACAATAGCGGCCAGTGGAGGTCGCTCAGAAGAGGCATATATCCTAATAAGTATAAGTTCCCTAACTCCGATATAGCTGTTATAGTAAGTATTTTAAAAGTTTTGTTAAATGCTTTTGTTTAACTTGCAATTTATCTTGTACTAGCCCGCGACTTCGTCCGCGGCAATTACTGTTATTATGATTAATTAGTTTTTTTATTAGTATAGATGAATAATTTTCCCCCGTTTTCAAAACATTTTAAATTGCTGCTTTGGTCTTATTGGTCGCAGCGTGATGTTTTAGAACCTAAAGCCTTCCTCAATAAATGGACTATCCAACACAAAAATAATTTTCCAATTCTAACCAGTAGTTCCTGAGATTAGCGCGTTCAAACAAACAATCAAACAAACTCTTCAGCTTTATAATATTAGTATAGATATTATTAGGCTTCACAGTTTTTTACAGACTACACTCCGGGGAGTGTGCACAAAAACTGCACGAATTAATCCCACCTTCCCCTTTTTACCATCGGAATTCCAAGCATACGGCATGTCTACATCTCTTCTTGATGGATATTCCACCCATTCGCACGAACCGTTTTTCAAGGTCGTTTATTATGCGCACCGCCAACAAGTGGTATTCATTGCCGCGTCAGTTTTTCCGAGTACATATAACCCGACAGCCTTTAAGACTAGAGTGAACAGGTATCTTCTAGGCAAGCACGCTCCTTCGTAGATCTTGTCTTAACCTCTGGGTTAGTCTAAGGTCAAGAGTAAGTCTATTTAATATATAGGAAGGAAAGAGGCCTTTGCCCAGCAGGACACAAACAGCTAATAAAAAATTGGGCAGTCAGTATTCCATATACTGACTGCCCACTCAATTTTGAATCATTTATGCTTAACTGATAGAGCAGAAAGGAGAAGGGAATTCGTGGGAGCAGAAGTTGTCAAAGTGAAAGGCGGTACAAATATTCATCATATATTTGTTAAGTCAGCCAATAACAAACCTGGCAACGATTGATTGATAATATATTGCTTTGTAGACGACAGTGACGGCTTTCGAGTACACCGATCACGTGAAAACGATTCCCGTAGCGTCTATGCATACAGATTACACTATGAACTGCTTAGTGTCTGGCTACGGGAAACCCAACAGAAATACATATGTAAGTAAATAAACAAGTATCTAAATATTAAACATCAAAGACACTGTCAAGATCTAAATTAAATCACTTTATACAGATTTACCGCGTTTATTATATTATTTTTACACCTAACGTTTCGAAAACTTTGCAGTTTCATGGTCGCAGGTAGACTTTTTTTTATGTATATTTAACGGCAAACGAGCAGACAAACCATGATGGAAAGAGGTCACCATCGCTTAATAATGTTACGGTCTGATACGAAATAACGGATGGCGAACCAAGTCAACAGTTTAAGACTCGAGTCTACAATAGTTCATTTCAAAATGCAAATGAACCGAGAAATCTAAATTTTAGATATAACGTGGTTCTAGAAAAGTCGACTAAAATTACCTTGCGAATTTGCCACCATCTTGAAAAAAGGTTAAAATTCTGTTTGTTTTGCACCTTACCTGTTTTTGTTAACATGTATCGTTAACTTATCTCGGTTATCTGGAAGAGATTGCAGCAGCAATAAGGCCGCCTTTGTGCATCAATTTGTTTATTGTTATATAATGAAAGGATGAATCTGTTGTCTATATTTTAAGCTGTGTAGCGCATTAGTGTAAACTGTAATGTTGTACAACTAAAATTTTTAATAAATAAATAAATATAAATTATTTGTATTGTATATTTTTGTGCAATAAAGTGTTATACT